>CM056742.1:170618568-180618568 GCA_029851415.1 Eretmocerus hayati | reverse complement strand
GATTTTCGATTATCACAATTACTTGAGACGTAGGCCGTTCCCTATTCCAAGGTATTTCGTGGACTGTTTGCAGGAAGTATGTGCCGTGGGTGATGTCATCGACGAATGGATACGAAACATGAAAAAAGAGATCTGGTTATGTATTGAAGAATTTGTAAAGTCTTGAAGAATTTTTCAAGTCTTGGAAGTTTGATTAACACTTTCGCTGTGGAGGCTGAAATTGATCATTCTTCCCCAGGTGCGGCGGGGGCCAACGGTGGTCCCCGCTCGATGTTATTCCCCATGAGGCCAAAATTCTCAGCACTGGGGGAAGGACACGCGGCACCCACCGGTGGTCCCTCACCGCACCGAACGTGTTAAGGCCAGTCCGGAGTCCTCGCAGAACCGCAACCAGACACGCACTGGTGTACTTTCAGGTTGCGTCTACATGCAATGATTGTCTCGCCTATTCCTTCTTATTACTCAACACTATAACATTTCCAGCCAAAATCAGATAGTATCCCGCCTGCGTATTAAAAGATCCAATCGAATGGGCCCTTCCATGCCCGAACATTCTGAATCTAGCTCGCAAAAACCTGGAAGGAGTGAGAGCATCGAGCAGTATAACGCCCGGCGGATCGAAAAATTACGATTGTCTCGAGATATAGAATGAAATTTCCAGGCTTGAAACTGAGTCATTCGGCTGAGAATGTTATGGTGTTTCACTTGCATTATTCCTTTCGAGTTGGAAATGTGAGGTTAGAATAATACTATGAGGCAAAAAATCAATTCATAATCTCTGATTGCATGTGTAGGGCGATCAAAGCGCCATCTATTGAGCGAAAAATGTGGGTTCCACTCCGGACTGGCCTTAACCATTTGCGGTATGGTGGTCACTATAGTGACCATCTCAATTTGCGCTCGGAATATTATTAAATGGCGATTCAACAGAAATGCTATAACGAAATTCAAAAATTCTTCTTGGGAATCATACAGCTCTAACTCAGTCATGATCTCGTGATCGATTTACTCCTTCTGGATTTCTTCTTTGAAAGATTTCTTCAAAAGAACAATGCTGAAAAAAATTAGTCACGTCCTCAGAACGCGCGATTGATGGCGAAG
Organism: Eretmocerus hayati; assembly: GCA_029851415.1. Lineage (NCBI taxonomy): Eukaryota > Metazoa > Arthropoda > Insecta > Hymenoptera > Aphelinidae > Eretmocerus > Eretmocerus hayati. The sequence continues at coordinate 180,617,467 of CM056742.1, read as the reverse complement.
TCATATAGGTTCGCTGAAAAATACTGCTATTCGATTAAATTTTCCGTAATTCGTCTGGTGTATGATATATCTTTGCGTTCATTTTGGAGTTAGATTGAGTTGTACAGATTCGAGGTGTAACCGATAAAGAATATTTTCTCGTTATTACTTGCACACTGCGGTCTTTGTCTCTTATGTGAATATCTATTTTAGTGGAAGATAACCTTAATTCTCAAGTGATAACATCCATTTCAAAGGAAATCACTTCTACAATCAAATTAGAAAGTTTCAAAGAACAAAATTCCAACATTTGATCACCAATGTGCCAAGCCCAAATTTTGCTTCAAAAGTTTCTATAACATGTATATTTTGACTTTTTGGAACATATATAGAGTATGAATTCACTCGCACACGTACAGGCGTCCTTCGTTCAACGCGGGGGTTGCGTTCCGGCAGGTTGCCGGGTTAAGCAAAACCGCGTTGAACAAAGCATTGCTCTTATGGAGAAGTAGGGGATGCGTACCAAGACTCATGATCGACCAACTATGACCGATTTTTCTGTGAATTTGGGATCAAATAGGAGTCTTTCTGATAATGAAATCATCAAACTTTCTCGGATTTTCTGTTCACTTCCACGAATAGATCTTATTGTTGATTCATTTACTGTCAATTTCCGCGCAACTCTTACACCTGTTTTCAATAGGTCCAAAATTTTCGATTTTTCTTCCAAGTTCATCACTTTTCAAGGCTTTTTAGCAGCGGAAGAGCTTCTGCTGGTTGATATTTGTTTTCGTTTTCCAGACATTATGGAAAAGATTTGATAATTTTACTATGTTTTCCAGATTTTACCTTGCTAAAAATACAGCCAAGACTTATGTAAACAAGAATTTAGATATTTTAGTTAAGAGTTCAAACAATCGAACGCATTTGTCTTAGAAGATCAATAACTCATCATGATGAATACAGTCTTGATTCGTTCACCCAAGAGAGCATTGGAAAGTAGAATTCCTCAGAACTGTCATATGTGTGATTATTCACAAGTTTTAGCACTTAACAGATTCGGAGTAAATTGTTTGTTATTCTTGCGGGTGATTGCGTCTTTTTGCTGACGTCATTCGAAGCTTTTTCCAAGAATTTCATCTTCTGAACCACGTTGTACAAGTCCCGAACCGCGTTGAACAAAAAAAAGGTGGCAATTCCAAAACCGCGTACAAGCAAAACCGCGTTGACCAAAACCGCGTTGAACGATGGACGCCTGTATTTAAATTTCCCCACTCATCGCTGCCATGAGAATGAGACGAATACCATGGTATTAGGGAACGGAACCATAAATTTCGAAGAGAGCACAGAACTTGACATGTAGCATCAAAATTGATCTCCCGGACAAATGGTTTAAGTTACAGTTTTGAGGGTTCGGGTCTTTGATTTGGCCATCAGATACTTTGCAAAATGCAAGCTAAGACCATTAGTGGGTAGCACTAGGAAGGCAGGGAACTGGCATAAAAATTTGGCAAAAGTTGATTTCGTTGGAAAAATAGCCAGCGGAGCGTTAAAATCAATTTCTCTTTGACACTTTGAAGCACGAAAGAGTTACGCCTCACGATGCACTCTGAGAAGAAATTGTCGCAGAAATGATCAAAACGAGGCCAATTCACTTGAATCGAAGGAAAGCTAAGCGAGTGAGATTTTAGTCGAAGTTGCACCCCGAAATGTACGACCTCAGGGTGCACATCAATAATGAGATTTCGATACTTGTAACTTAGGGATCCGATGATGCTCAATAACATTGTTTCTCAAAAGTCTTCCCACCAAAATTACGAACGACTTTGATCGTGCGAGCGATCGGGGCGCTTTACAGTTACGAAGATCGAAAAAACGAAAACCCACAGGGCATAAAACTGACATTTTTACCCATTTTTTAATGATCGTTTTTTGGGTAATCCTGGATCGAAGAACTCATTATTGAGCCAGAAAGAGCAACAAACATACATCGACAACGACTACTACGATTCTTTTCTCATGCGTTGTAAGGGTTTGCATAAGGTGGCTCGCATTATTTTGAAGTTTCCATCGAACTACTCATATTCGAATGCCTCCAAAGCATGACAGAATCCCATAAAAGGGACGTCATTGTATTTTCAAATTTTAGAGAGCTAATACTCTCTATAAATATGCAGAATTCTATGCCTCGTTTACGCACTGTAACTACGTGAAGAACCTGTAGATATTATGAATGAATGATCCATCCGTGTTTTTTTCCAAGCTCAGTGCGCCGATGAGATAAGTGTGCGGGATATAGATATACTCAATTATGCATGTTACGTGGATTTTTTAGTGTGGCCGCAGTAAAACTCAACGCGCGAGAAGATGACATTCGTCATCAAAATTTTTTTTCTAAAAAGTTGTGGAAACTACTTATTCATATGGCCATTCCCAATAGGCATTGGGATCGAGTCGAAATTCGTCAAGGAGGAATGTGTATCTGTGAGGGTTACACTTCTGAGAGATATGGAGCTGATCATTGACAAGAACGAAATCCACTCACTGAGCTCAATGGCTAAGAGCCCTCCCTCGTAAATAATTGGTCGACTCCCTATCAAGCTCATCAACAGGTTGGTCGAAAAGTTATACAGATGATCACAAAATTGAACCTTTAGTGAGAAATTTTTATCACCTTCAATATGGTTATTGATACGTAACCCATGAGATAAATATGTGGTGAATTGTCAAGGACACTAGTCGGTAAAAAAATGAGTTATATAACAGATTCTCATAAACGAATGAGAAATGTTCTCAATGGAATTGCTGGGAGTCTGTTGATGACTGACAAGTATTCACGTATTGATAACCATAATCACAATATAATAAAAATGAGTCGATTTTCAACTCCTGGTTACGGTTGACATTGCAACAAATTGATCGCAGTTCTTTCTACGAATTGCTGATAAGGTTGCTTTAAAATGAGCCACAAGAATGTATGGATGATGCATGAATGCAAATGACGATTTGGATGGTGCATGATTTGACCCCTCTTCACTTCTGAGAGCGCTCCTGGTACGAATTTTCGTCGATGGTGATAATATATGGCATGATAAAAGCTTTCTTGTGTGTGAACTCATGATCTTTTTGGGAATGATTCTCTCAAGATCGTGTCCCATCAGAATGTCTGGTGGTCTTGATACGCTGCAATCAGAATAACATCCCCATAATTTTGTCAATCAATGAATATTACATCATTAGTTCATAGCTATTCTAAACATATTGGAACTCCTTCGTCCATCTCCGCCAAAAAAACTGATGATTCTAACATTTGCTTTGTTATAGATCACGAGTCACCAGTACCTTTATATCTGCAAATGGTATTCACTTACAGTTAGGAGTCCAGCTCCACATGAAAATTAGTCTGTTACAGTGAGTGAGAGTTACAAAAATAATCCTCTACTTCAGAGCTGACGTTTATGAATACAAAAGAAGATAATGGTGTACAAATTGGCTCATCTCTATTACTATTATGAAGATGTGCCACGTTCGGTGAACAATGTATTTTCACACGCACAAATTATCCATGCGAGTCTCTCACTCCACCACCTTTATACCCACTGCATTCAACATGAACGTAGTTGCGTACATTCTCTTACACGTAGACACGCTGATCACCATAAAAATCTATTAGATGAGGCAGTTCTCGCCTTTCTTTATGATCTCCTGTAGTGATTCTTTCATATCTCTTCTTCTTTGCCCACGAAAAACAACCTTTTCTTATGCATTTTATTCTCCCAAAGAATGGGCTCATACCAGAGAGTATTAGCAGAATAATTATGGTTACGGCCATGAATGCCAGGATGTTTATTTGGTTTGATGCCGAGTTTGGTCATGAAATGTGACTATGATAGCTTACCCCCGTACAATGGTGACCCCGTACACTATTGAATAGTGAATATTTAATATGATAAACAATATTCAAAAATTATTTAGGCAAGTGGGTCTTGAGAAATTCAAAATGCTCACTGGTCAAGCTGTGACTAGGCAATGTTAATGTTCGGGAGAAAACACAAATGTCCAAGGACCTCGAGATCCTCCGGAATTTGGAAACTCACAACTCTTAGGCTCGAAAAGAGGACTAAAATTGGAACACCTGAAATAATCTTTGTCAGTTATCTCAAGAATATCAAGTGATTGAGGATTCCCATATCCCCAGCGAATCGCTAGTAGAAAATTTGTCGTTTGGCTGCTGTGAACAGGTAGAAGAATTTATTTTGTCGTCGCGTATGTTACATGAAATGAACATAAATATGTGAGTAATATTAAGAATCATCCACACTAACTTCTCAGACTAGGCCGAATCGTCGACATTTGCGTTGTGGGTTGCGTCGACATTTTCACTGCCGTGGACAAAGGAAATGATTATATTCATAATGAATGAGATCGTTTTCAACACGCGCATTTTTCTAACTCACCCACATTCCTGAGGCTGTTGGATACTTCCGTCTGTTTGGCTGCTGTGAACAGGTAGCAAAATTTATTTTATCGTCGCGTATGTTACATGGAATGAACATAAATATGTGAGTAATATTAGGAATCATCAACACTCACTTCTCAGACTGGGCCGAATCGTAGACATTTGCATTGTGGATTGCGTCGACATCAAAAGGCGCGGTAGCGCCTTGCTGGCGGGTATAAATAGAAGATAAACTCGCAGCGCTGCCGTAGCCTTATATACGCCAAGTTGGGCTTTTTAACCTCTCGTTCTGCCTCGATCATAGAATATTATGGATTCTTGCGTTTATCAGCCACGATGTTCCCCAGTAATCGCGAGTTTGATCATTTCTCTATCGAAATACTATTTTGTTTCTTCGATGTATGAACTAATGGCATCGTTTCACGACCGCCAAATTTGAGACCCTACCCGAAGAAATTCATCGTGGATTTTCGTCTCCAGCCACTTTTGAGATTCGACTCATCTCGAAGTCGACACTGCGTCGGTGTGACACAATCGGCCTTGTGTGCGTGATTGAGTGACTAAAGCAAGCTAACAGACCATATTTACCATTTAGGTTCTGTTCCAGATGAGTGTTTACTCTCTGCATGTGTAACGAACACAGTGAAGATTTAATACAAATTGATGCCAATCTCAGTGCTGGTCTACTAGTAAAAAAGAAGCCATCTGATATATGCTCTCTTGTTTGCAGTGATTTAAAAATGATGGTCTGATGGTCAAAATGTGTGCCATTCTTGCTGTTGTGCAGCGCAAGGTGAAGTGCCAAGAATGCAATCTTCAAATATATTTGGAGAGTTTATGATGCATAATTTTATCAGTGAATTGATTTTTACTTCCTCCGATACTTGAGACAGACCTAACTCTGAAGCTATAAATTGTGTATCTCAAGTTCATAATCTTCTCTAGTGAGAGAATTTCATTGCAACCAATGTATAATCATTCAAGCTACTTCTCGTATCTCACCAAAATCCTATTCAGGTCCAACACAAAAGGAATCGTCTCTCACATTTAGATGTAGGACTGGGCACTTGGTCAGTCCTATTAGTGACTGTCAATGAAACAGTTGTTGTGATATGTGTGGTGATCTCTAATGCTGGTCTAATCAATTTTACATAACACACTTTCATTGCACATCACTGTACGTCTTAGTCTCGGCTACACTTATACTCTTGATTCATGAGTCTCAGCTGTCTTGACGTGTCACTTACATTTATGTTAAAGACTTCATCAAGAGCTAGTGGGCATACGTCAATCCCTAAATAGGTCTAATTAAGAGTTGTTCAGGGTTCATCTGATTCATCAAAATCATTATTGAGAAAGAGTAGCCCGTTTACGCTCTTAGAGAAAACCGGTGAGTTGAACTTGGAAAAGTTTAGGGCGGAGAAGTCAATCGACATAGAAACTGGATCCACGCATTCATCCGGATGTACTTTGGAGATCATTCTAGCTGGCATCAAAGCACTTCTCCTATAACGCTATTGAGTCTTCATTCTTAAAGTAAGTTCCCACAAAGTACTTCAGCTTCTTATACTGTGTCACAAGTGATCAATGTACTAGTTGAAATTTGTTTAAGTTTTTGGTTTTCAAATAGTGTTGAGAAACAGATGTATTGTCATAATTCCATGTTTCATTTGTTAGTCTCCCATTAGTTGGTCATTTTGGTGGTTGGGATCCTCTTTTCTTGGAGAGCGGATGAACCATTTCGTATAAGAAATTTCCACAATCCAGAAGTTTCTCATCAACTGAAAACCTCATACTATTAAAAGTAGAGTTGAGAGCCTTTGCATCAACTCAAGTTGAATTTCATGAACTAATTCCAAGTTTTCCAATGCCTCTTTCCCACAGAGATACTCCTGAAGCCGCAATCTGCCAGAGACTGCTGGAAACTATGGAAAAATCAATAGTTCCCAGCAAAAACTTAGTTCGTGAAGTCATGAACTGAGTCATGGCGTTTCGTGTTGCTATGTGGCGAGCGATCTTCATCATTGGTGTGAGAGACAAAGTTGTATCAGTCGTTCTCTCTCACACCAACGGCGAAGATCATTTGCCGCGGCGAAAAATCGCAAGCAAGAACATGCAGCCTGAGCGTCAGATGGCAGTCTAGGACTTGCCAGTGTCCTGGTGCTGACAGACATATACAGGATTTGTGGCAGGTGATAGTGGCTGTTGGACGCGTTGTCTCGCGACTGCTTCTGAAGTATGGTCCGTCGATCTTTCAGAATCAGAACTAGTAAGTTCATCGCATCATTTTTCGTGGTCTGTTAGGGATAATTATCCACATTTCGCTGGGCGCACTAGTGAAAGACGCGTTATCCGCGGTGTTGAGGTTAGGGTGGTCCCTAGAAGGGTTAAGGGTCGCCATCTTGGCTGCCACATGCAGGATTTTTAAACTGTGGCGCGTCATACTTGAGCAGTGTACTTGAGCGTATTACCAGATTATGATGGAATTGAGGACGTATTACATATTTTCCCCCCATCTTGCCCGCGCACGCACGTTGTTGTACTGCGTTTCTTTTCTGCAACTCATTTCGGTCATATTGAGCCCAATGCCATCTACTATCAAATGATCGACTTATATCATTGATAGGCACATAAGATTGTTTCTTTCATGTGAAAACCAATCTGAAACAATGTTTTCTTACTGTAGTGACAAAAAAGTATCGTGTCCTTCTGCTCAAAGTTGAGAGTTCACCATCCCGCGGGAATGATCCTGACCAGGATCATAAAAGAAAGGTCTGCTCTCTCCGGTGCTCGGACTTGACTCACGGATCGCGAGTAAATTCCCCTACTCTGCCTCCCGAAATCCAATATGGCCGGGCCGGTCGCTCGTGCCGCTATAGGTATAGCCGCTACTGCAGCAGCTCGAACGTAAACACGTGTATTGTATACATATTGTATACGACCGTGCTGAACAGAATCCGAATTTGCGTAAAGAATAGTGACCGGGATTAATAATTACATCTCTTGTGCTCTGAGTTTGTTCACAAAACACTCGGTTCTATATCCCGAATTCCCAAATCCCAAGCCCCCTCTCGTGGCCTACACTTTATATATGGCTTTTGTTTCTTGAAAAAGTGCAGCTTCGGTGGTCTAGTGGTTAGCGTGGCCGCCCTCTACTTTGTCGCCCGGGGTTCAAATCCCCGACTGGACACAAATTTATTTTTCATTTTTTATTTTTAATACTTGTATCTCCTTTTTTTCTTCATATCATGCATCTAAAATCAATTAACCATCAGTTGAGAATCGATCCCAATTTTTTCGATACATCAGCATTGTACACGATTATGAAGGTAATCACACAAATTCGTGATGTATTTGCTGCGTTGGTGGGCAAAAACGAAGACGGACGATAGTCGAATCGATTTGAAATTATTGTACAGATGTACGCTCAAAAAATCATACAACACTATGAAACGAGTGAGTTTGATGTTTTTTCGCGAGGCCGAAAATTGAAGGGATACATTACAGTGGAGGGCCAATTATTTGGGAAGATAAAAATGTTCAATTATTCAGAATAGATGAGACTGTATGGTATGCATGGATAAAGTGATTGTTAACGAAATTTAGAACAATTTTGAATTTTACTTTTCCAAATAATTGGCCCTCCACTTATTTAATGTATCCCTTCCATTCTCGGCCTCGCGAAAAAGCATCAAACTCACTCGTTCCATAGTGTTGTATGATTTTTTGAGCGTACATCTGTCCAATAATTTCAAATCGATATGACTATCGTCCGTCTTCGGGTTACCCGATAAGTATCAGAGGATCCCCGTGGAAGAGATTTCTTGTAACTGCTAGAAACCACAACTCAGGAAAATTTCTTCGAATAGGACGTGCAGAGCTTGATCTTATATCCAATTTGTGACCCAGCGACAGACAGAGAGCTTTTGGTAGCCGATATCTATATCGGTCGTCTTGTTTAGGTTCACATTCGTGGAAATTCATTCTGACCGATCCAATTCCAAATTCGACCAGAGAATTTTAGAAATATCATGAGTTAAGAAAATAGTCTGCGCTCTTGAATTGTGCAATGAATCCCGTTTCTAATTCCTACTATCGAGAAAACGCTTATATGGTGGAATTACCATTAGTGATGAACACAGCTCGGCTGGGAAGCAGATAAGCAGCTAGATTCACAATTCGCACCGAAGTTTTCCTGCAATCTTCATGGGTGTCAACTAATTGAACACAAAATTTCAGCCTTGATAAATTTCTGTGACTTAGTTCGAAATTTCACATGTTCGCATAGCTTGCAGTAGAGGATAGTCTCACCAGCCACGAGGCAGAAATGTTTTATTCATCTATTATTTGTTTGAATATCAAGAATTTTTTTTCTCTCATGTTTTCTCCATTCTTTTTATATTTTCGATCAAACCTGAAAGAAGTCTATTCAAGCATAGCCTGGACAGAAAAATATGAAATTCGGGTGTAATACTTATAACTACTCATCCAACCATCTAATCTGGAACTGTAAAACGATCGGAAGGAGCTTGACTATAACCAAATACTAAGAAAAGTGCCATACTCACTATTTACTATCTGTAAAGAACTGGAAAATAGTTCGGCAAGCCTCAACGTGTGGTCCACTCAACGGGCGCCTATCACCTAAACGCGAGAGTTTGCTGAGACGATGGACTCTTTGCCTAGAACAAGGGAAAAATAAGTTTCAATCTCGGTAAATATCTGTAGGGACATCGTGTTTTATGGCAAGTCCCATACAGTCACGGCACTGGGTCTCAACAGCCCGCTTGCAGGAATCGGATTTTGCTTTCCTCGAGTCTTGAATATTCAAAAATCGGCACTTTCAACTTTGATAAATCGCAATACCAAAAAACTCATGGGCCCGAACTATTAGAAAAAACCGAAGGGAATTCGGATAGTACAGAGAAGACAAGAGAGCGGGTTTTCATGACAACTAACTAAGGTGAAAACATGGAAAAGTGTGTGGAAGGAGCAAAAATCAAAGTAGATTGGATGAAAATCCGCGGAAAGAAGCTGACACATTCACAAAGCCATTGCTAATTAATAATTATGAGCATTTCAGAGACAAAATATTCAATTTAGAGTAGAGTAGCTTACATGTACATAATTTTATCCAGGACTGATAATGGAAGTACAGCCTTCATCACAGAGGAGCAAGCGTTGGATTCAGGCCAGCAACAAAGAATGAAGATGCACTGCTCAATCAAAGGGAGGTAGAAAAGCTTTGATATAGACTTCGGCATATGAACTTGAGTATATCGTGGCACCTGCTAACCTCCCACTGCGACGCACGCACATATCAGATACGGTCAGTCGCTTCTACCTTTTGATACATACAGCATCAACCGGTCAGTGAATGAAGGGAAATAGTCTACGGGAATAAGGACCGTTGCTGATTGAGGTGCAACAGCCTTGCCCGAATCAAATAGTAGACTTACAAAACCTCAGTACTTCAACTCTTTAGTCACTTCTCCAGATCAATATACAATTCATTTGAATAAGTTCATCCAAAACGTTGTCTTATGCTTACTTATGGAGAAGAATAGAAGCCAGTACCTGTCGGAGAGAGGGTTGATGTGAGTGTTAGTTGGTATTCCTATTATGCATATGTTGATTGTCATAGTATCTCGGAAGGTCGTCATTAAATTGAAGTACAATCTGATGCCTCGAAATGTTCCTCTTGGACTTGGATTCGTTTCTAGTCTCTCATTCGGTTAACGTGTCAGAAAAATGACACACGCGCACATTCTTCTATCCGTATTATGTCTCCAAAGATGCTGCCAAAAATTGGGAAATGTGTCTCAAGATTTGAAAATGGAATTCTTTTCTATCCCAAGGTTGAATGGTTCTGGGATTTGTCAATACGCCATTTGAAAATTCTAAAGGCCGAGTTTGCTTAGAGGAGAGCTATCCTGAACCCTCTACGAAAACTATTTGCGCTAGTAATTCATGTGTCGATTGTCTGATTACCATTAGCTTCATCAATTTGACGTTACTTTTACGTGTGCTTTCATGTGCAAGCCAATCCGTTCTATGCGTACTGATTTTCCAGAGTCGAAGTGAACTGGAGTCTGTTTTTGACGAATTCTGTAGTTTAGTGAATTCAAAGTTTTTTGAGCATCTCAGAATCCGAGGGTTGTTCTGGGTAGAATGGCACATCAGGTCAAGGCATATAACTCAAGCCACTGAATTTTCAACAGAGAGTTTTGAGGGTATCGATTGCATTTATCCTCAGCCTAAAAAATCTGCTTGCCCGATTCCAGAGTCATGTGAAATTTCCCGCTTTTGCTCTTATCATTAAGTGCATCATTGGTTCAACATATTCGAGAAATTCTAGGACAAACCTTACTCCACGGTATACAGAAGTGGTTGTTCTACGTATTTGCAAATGAACGCGATAGGATCTGAACTTTTATGTCAGTATACGTAAATATCTGAATCAATTCTAAGTGTTGAGGATTTTTTATGCAGTCTGTGAATGAATTGTTGATTTACTTTGGAGGTTTTTATCAAACATCATGTTTATCGCTTCGAGCGATGAAGAATCGATTCCTCTTTGTGTTTGAGTTCTGATGATGGAAAAAAAGTATAACATTTGCGCGGCTCCCACAATTACCACTGTCCATGCACTTAGATGCTTGAATTTTATCAAAAAGTAGGTTCTTTGTGACCTCTTTGAATGAGCAGCTTGTGCTACTTTTTCGCCCTTTCACCACATCAACAATCAAAGTATTGTAACTCCATTTCGACATCCATCAACACATTGATCAGACAACTCACATCTCAACATTTGCAGATTCCTGTGCATCTCCAATCGCTTAGTCTGTGAAATATCCTGGATATATATCGCGAACAGTGAGGATGAAAACATTTGACCAAAGACAAATGCAGGATACCAAAATGTACCCCATACTCTATCAGCTCAAATTGTGTGGAATGGCAGCTTATACTTTTTCAACGAAACGGTGGACGGTTGAAATGAAATCATCATATAGAAGTCGTCTTTACTCCTTCATCTGTTTGATCGTATACAGCTGTGCTTTTATCATTCATCGATTGTCTTCGACGGGCAGTTTTGCTTCTATAATCTACATGATGAAGGTGTGATGGATGTATATTACCTACCATTATGCGTAGAACTTAAGTTTTTCGGGTCTAGTAGGAAACTTTTTGACTTGTGAGCTGCTAATTGCCTATTTCCATTCAATATTGATGGAAATAATTCTACTATTATTGTGGACGATGGCAATAAACAATACAACAATCTACAGTTACAGATGTGCTTTGGATTGTTTGGATTAGTACGATTCAGTGGGCCGAAAATTTTTCTTTGTTCCTCCGAATACAAAGAGTCACAAGAAATTAGTTCCGTTATCCATGTAATAAATGATGCTTTGAATAATGAAATTTCGAGTGAAATTTGCTCAAAAACAGTACGGTTGGAGTCACATATTTCATGTACGTGCACGAAATCGCGTTTTTTGTAACTTCGTGCATCTGTATGGAATTGTTCCTGCTGAACGCTGAGATGCGATTCCGGGTGAGAGCAAACCTCTTGAAGATCTGTTGAGAATGAAGGACAAATATGCACCTTTGGTTTCATTTTTGGAACTAATTGTAAATAAGGCGAGAAACTCCCTCGTTATCTAAATCGCTATGCTATCATTTCATATGTATCATCACACGTATAAACCAAATTAGGTCCGTCGAAGTCTATGGAATAGAGGACTTCTGTAAGTTGCGAGGTACCGATCGTAGCGAAAAACCGACACTTTTCCGAAAAACACCAGGTTCCTTCCAAATTGTGTTGATGAGAGTAGACTTTTGATAGGCTGAACCCTCACCACACTGTGTTAAGGCCAGTCCGTAGTCCCCGCAATACTACAACCAGACACGCACCGGAGTGCATGCAGGTTGTCAAACAATATCTAATTTTTAAATAATTGCAAACACTTTTTGGATAAAATCATTAAGTCAGCGCGCTTCCCAATAAAATTTCCAATCATTTGAGCTTTGTTGCGTCTCAAAATTCGTGATATATTTTGCAGGATTTGGAAAACCGCAATCTTGAGCTGTCGCTGCCGCATCGTAGGAACCACGCTGTCATGAACTTTGCCATTTTCCAAATCTCGCAAAATATACCGCGAGTTTTGAGACGCGACCAAGCTCACATGATTGGAAATTTTATTGGGAAGCGCGCTGACTCAATCATTTGGTCCAAAAAGTGTTTGCAACTATTTAGAAATTAAATATTGTTGGAATTACGCCATGCAAATCACCGTGGCGCCATCTATGGAGTAGTGAGCAAGTGTAAGCACTACGGACTGGCCTTAACCTATGCATTTTGACTTCCTGAAGGCTCCCCTTCCTGGAAACTATTCCATTGGTTTTGTGGAGCTTGGATGCGTCACATTCAAGTATTGAACAAGTGATGACGAATGATTTCCGTCCTGAATTATAAACGGACTGCAAGTTCTTACAAATGTGTAATCAGTGTTCTGACATATCTGTCATCAGTTTTCCAATGCTCGGATTTGATGCATTCAAAGTCTAATGAACCACCACAACTTTTTTGAGCAGATGAAAAGACGGACGAAAAAATAGTTTCACGAGAGTTCAGATCTATCAAAACGTCGTCCTCACTAACATGCCAATTGAAAAGCAATTTTGTATCTCGGAAAAAGTGTCATTTTCCACTCGGATCTGTAGCTTGCAATCCATAAAGGCATCGGCTCAAGCGGACCCCGTTTTCGGTTCAATAGAATAATAGCTAGCATAACGAATGAGATGACGGGAAGGTCTCGTACCTTGTTCAATCATTTACAAGAACAACGTCAGCATTGCACTTTCCCTTTAATTTTAACAAATTTTCAGAGCGTTCGCTACACTCTAAGATCTTGTCTCTCAGCATTCGGCAAGGAAATTTTCATGTCTATCCACAAAATTACAAGAATTCAGACCCCTACCGTAATGATTCACAGAGATTTATATTTATACGGCTCGATGCGGAAATGGCATATGGGTTTCGTGCGAAGAACAAAGTTTTTTGGCACTCGACGTATAATATACTATTTTCGTTCCACTCTACTACACAGGTACGTGTTTTTGGACATAAAACTGCAATATACGCATGTAGAGAACTATTCTGTCAATACTATTGTTTTGAGCCAAGAAGAGGTTCTTCCAAAATGTTCAAGTTGATCCAAGAAAAATTAGAACTCTAGTTTAAAGTCTTGGAACAATGGATATCCCGAGTATTCCTGTCAGATCATAGTTTTTGATAGAATATTTATAGAGGAAGACAACGACATCACGATCTATATGGGAATAAAAGAGACATTTTGATGCGTTTTTCCTCGATCCAATCCGTGTATCCGAATAATGAGTTATACAAGTTGCCTAAAAGTCATATGTGTTATAGTTCCTCCCACATTTTTCGCAAGAACGGTTGCGAATGGCGATGAACTCCAGAACACGTATCTCCTCATTTCGAGGGGGGCGTCCGATGGTAAACTTGGTTTTGACCTTGGAGGGCATTGTCAAGGTTATTTGGAGGGCAATTCAATTTTTCCAAATGAATATACCTTCTCATACGAACATTTTTGTTTGGATGCGAGGCATATTCTCCGCAACGGACACTTAGGAAATTCTCTGAAAAATTCTGAAATTCTCAAACAGGCATTTTCAACATACCCTGTAATTTTGATGGAGTTAGTGAAGATCATCATGGACAGTGACGTCCTTATCCAAGTATGGAATGATATTGGGGATTTTGATCGACTCCTCCAATCAACATCTGAGGCAATGTTAAAACGCAAGATTAAGGATGGATCACCCAAGAAGGGAATCTTCCCATTAGAAACAGGACTCATGGCATGGATGGTTGTAATTATCAACCTGATGTACTGGGCTGGCGTAATCTGTGTAGATTTGCATATTTATGACTCAAGTTTATTGATCTGTCTTCTCATTGAATCGAATAACTCTGCTTTTACCCTCACTGTAATAAAGTTTTGTTGGATTACAGTCATGATAGGGAATAGATTCGCTAAACTCGGTGATCTGCTTTCCGGAATAATGAGAAAAACAAACGATCACACATCTTGCAAGTTAAGAGGTCACGTAAGTAAGAATTCAATATTTTTTGTGAATACGTGGCATGCACGGACAATTCTACGAATACATCGTTACAATTGTATTGGGACATTGGATACAACAGAGTTCATGTGATCTGAATGAACATTGATACTACCTGGAATGAGATACATATAAATGTCAACCATATTTCTTTCTGATACTTCTTCGAAGAATTTTGACGTTACCAGTCCTGTATAACAGTCCCGTAATTCTAAGTTTCTCACCGAGGAATATTCAGGACTCAATAAATGAAAATCTCTATTCTCAAAACCAAGAAGTATCATTGATATCGGAGTCATGATTGTTTGAAAATTCGAATCCAGTAGTGTGCGAGGATTAGAGTGTTTACTGTTGAAAATCTGCAATGGATCTCCAATGGGGGTGGTTTAGTCGATGAATCAATCATGTGGTTGAAATTTTGCTTTAACCACGGTGGTTGGAATTTAGTCCCGTGCTTGATGGTCCGGAAGGTTGGCAACTGACGTGTTGTGCGTTCATTGAGCGCGTAAAGGATGATTCTATCTTCCCATCTTATTGTAAATATGCTCATCAATACGAGACCTATGACATTAATAGTCTACAAGCCTCGGGGCAACATTATTGGATAGAGATAACAATTATCGTTAAAGCTTTTAGCCCTCAAATTCTGATACTCTGATGTGGCGTCGCTGGAAGTCTTTCCAGTCAAAAATTTAGGTTGAGAAAGTTATCGGTGGGGTTAGTATCCGGATATGTGACCGTCCGCCCGGGTCTGCCAAACCTAACTTGCGCAAAAATGCACTCACGTTTCCATAGATATAATACTGGGACCATGAGATTGATAAATCGTGGATTCCGAGGGACATTCATAGGCACGAAGAAATTGTTTTCACATTTTTCCGTAAAAGAATAGAAATATATATCGGTGGCATCGCTGAAGGCTTTTTTCAGCCAAAAATTTAGGTTGAACAACTTAACGGTGGGTGTCGTATACGGATCGGTGAGTCCCCGCCCGAATCTGCCAAGCCTAGCTTGCGTAGGAAACTTGCCCATTCTCTCATCATAGGTATAATACGGGAACCGTGTAATTGATGGGAAGTAGGCATGAGGAGGTAAGAAAAGATAAGTTTCTACATTTTTACGTAAACGAATTGAAATGAACCTCGGTGGCGTGGCGTCGCTGAGGGCCGTTTCCGGCTAAAAATCCAGGTCGTTGGCGATTTCATGACATTAATGATTGAATTCCAACCACATAGGGTTAATCTCAACCAGGTTAGTCGAAATAATCAGTTCAATTATGTCATTGAATTTCACCTCCATTAATTGACTATTCAGTCAGTGTAGTTTAGTTGAAAATTTCGGTAGAAATTCATAGAATCTTCCACTCTGTTCTTTCAATGCTCGGACAAGGTAAATGATGTCTTGGACTCGAAATAGTAATTGAAAAAATTTTTTTTGACGTTCAAGGATTCGGAAACCATACACTCTTTATTGTTGGAGACGGGTAGAAAGTGGGAGAAAGCCTGTTCGTGGTATCTTTTATTGTCAATCACCAATTTATTCTATCGTACTACTCATGTATCGTACAGAGCCTCATCATCGATTCATGGATGCCTCTACAATAGAAGAAGATGTCAACCACTTGAATTGGCTGGAACGCTCTATTACTTGTTAGGATATTACATCCAGCTAATAGCTGTATTTGCAGTTTGCCATTATGCATCGAGAAAGGTTTGACATCGATCATCGGATCCAGAAAACTCTGAGTTCCGTTATAAGCTCATTTCCAGCAAGGAGTCCTTTCGATTTTCAATTCTTCAACTATGGCTCGGTGTTTGAGTGATCAAGTCCAAGATCCTTCAGTCTTTATTATCTTTCATACCTGAGATGATATTTGTTGAGGTTGATTTATCGGACTATAGCGATTTTTGGTTTTGGAATGAAGAAGCAATCTGAAGAAATAGCGTCTCAGGGTAGCATGGTGGAAATTCATCCCAATGTAATGAGGCTATAGCGAAAAAACGTCCACGAGGGCGGCGCTGATGGTCATTTAAGCTCCCCAACACATGGATTCTGCTGTCCGTGTACGTCGGTGCGTGCTAGTGTGTATCTGTGTGAGAAAGTATGTGGGCAACTCTCACAGATGCGCACGGACAGAGAATTACATGTGTTGGACCACCAGCGCTCCTAGCGGCCGTTTTTTCGCTATAGCCTCATATATTGACCCACTCACTTATCTTGTCCACGCAGTGGACATGGCCGAGAACCAATCTTCGATAACTTTCATCTGACGCATGTTAAGAATTTGAAAGAATCTATTGCAACTCCAGGAATAGATTCCTCCAACAATGAGGTCCGTAATATGCCTCTCTTGGGAAAGAATGGAAAAAAACCAGGATTTATCAATATCATCATTCTGACATTTTTCGTCACTTCTCAGTCAATTATTGGTATTTTTCGTATCAGAAAATTTTCCGAGTCCGGGAAGTGAGATCTGAGGTGAATGGGTTGATAATGGCTGAATATCAGCCATTCCATGGCGATGAATATGTCACATCGAGGTGAGTTTCTACGAGGGTAACATGAACTAGAGTCGATTCCAGACGAGTCTTTGATCTGAATTTCACAAATTTATTTGCCAATCACGCGATAAAAAATCCTGAAATGTAGTGGATGAGGCTGGATGTGTTTTTTTCACTGAACTCGAGTTGGATTATGAATTATGAGATAGATTCACATTTTTAATATACATTTTTGATCATTGCAGTCACAGCAAAGTAATGTTCACTTATCGGAGTGGCGGAGACGTACATGCAACAGCCTCGTAAGTTCACTCTTCTTTCGGATATTTTGAATCTGTAATAGTCGTAGGAACTTTTTGATGTCATACTATATTATTTTGAGTAACTGATTTATTGTTTTCGTATCAACATTTATATGTGTATGCATGAGTGATGGTGGTATTATACACTGATGAAGATTGAATTTTCTCTGTCCCACAGGGACGAACTCCTCCTGGGTATCTAGTACACCGCGATCTGTGTTTTACAGCCGCCAACTTCTTCAAAGTTGATCTCGAATCGTTGAGCATGGTAAGACTATTTTATTTTGTTTCCTTGTGTTAATTCCAGTCCATCATAATCCTTTTCGTCCGCATTCGTTCCAGACTCTATCACTTGTGATAACCTACATCGTAGTATCTGCTCAGATGAACTTTGATGAATACTGAAGAGCATGATACGCACTCCTTTCAGATGGATTCCAGTCAACTTTGACAATCATTCCGTTCAACAACCACTACACTCCAATGCTGGTGACAGTATGAGTCAAACTCCAACGCCTCAAGTGAATTGATAATCCAAAAATATTTGCATTTCGGGAATATGTAGTACAAATCATTAGAATTATCGAATACTTTCTCTTCTTCATTACTTCACCCGAATCATCTGATTGATATTTCAGATTAACATTTGAATCATCACACTAAATCCACACTTCTGTTATGGATGGAACAAGGGCATGCTTCTGAGAAATTGCATCAAACCGATTGGATATTAATCTAAGGTCTGACTAACTTTATTGATTGGATTGAGAAAAATTAGTGATAGCGAGGAATGTGATCGGCTCTCACACAAATTTCCGAAATATATGAGAATCGTTGTTCATAACTTGTTTTTGATCTTGTTGAAAAGAAGAACCAACATTCGAGCTGCATTCAATTGCGTTCATAATCTCCTCGCCACAAACATCAGATTCTCACGTAATTTAAACCTGTTCCCCTGTTCAGATAATATAAGTTTCATAATGAGCTCTGCAAATAGAATTGAATAAAGCACACCGGTTATTCGAATTATCCAGGTGTTTCCACGTACCTTCTGTCTGGAAATCCTAAGATGTTCGGTCGGGGCGAAATATTTCGAACGGAGAGTACTTCTAGAAGTTGACAGAGATGAGGAACTGGACAAATTCATTCTTCGATAGATCTTTTTGATCGTGAAGAAGCTAAAATCATCAATTATTTCGAAAGGTTTGAAGCACTCTCGGATGCTTACAGCTTTTACAGGAAATACATAATGGAAATTTTTGTTGATAAAAAGTCTTGATTGCGTTCTACATCATGGTTTCTTGGTGTTTAAAGATACTCTAAGTAACTGAGTCATTCAGTTGTTCCAGTTCATACGAGGAAGTAAGTTATTCATGAATCGAAAATGAGTATTGAAATCACTGATGAACCTGTATATTCGACCCTTCCAAAATCATTACTGAGACCACTCATGTATGTACAACAATATTCTTCTCTATCATGCACTCTTATCATTTCCTACTTATAAGTCGAGTCCATGTTTATTAATCTGGATCCAGTGTCATGCGTGACGAGAGTGAGAGACGTGGGTTCCGAACATGAATTTAGACCATGCACTTGGATGAATTTTTGAAGTTTTATACCTCGTTTCAGACGAATCTGTTGAATTCCACATTATTTGAGTCAGTGGTCTTGTCAGTTGGGATTCTGCAATGCAATTTACCAGCAATGTTCGATGAAGTCTCTACCTGAGTGTTGATCAGTTATTCGACGAAAGGTTTTCTCAATGACTCACTTCGCAAGATCAGAAGATGCCTAAAGCATAAAGTCGTGTTATGATAGAAGGCATTCTCGCTTTTGCCTTTGAATCCACTTCAACTGAACTAATTATCACCCCTCCTCCACTTCAAAATCATCGAATAACCCTAGAAGCAGTTTGTTGTCTTCAACCTCTCGCATGTCCCACTATTACCACATCTCCATTCCTGTAATACCATCCTCTGCCAATCAATCAACCTCAAACGTACCCAAAGAACTGTTATTCCCTAAGTACTTCAGCTTCGTAGCACTACTTCATTTAAAACCCTGAAGCAAGCATCGTCCATATAATTACATCTTGCCACTAGTTCAACAAAATCCACGTGGACAGCTCTAAACTATTGCAACAGACTTCAAAGATTGGAAATGCAACTCACTACTACCAAACACACCACTCGGACTCTAGAAAACAAAACAGAACAAAATGAGAGGGCGAAAGAGAAAACGTTAGAAAAGGCTCTCTCGCACCAAAAGGCGAGTGATTTAGCATGCCACGAGTGGCTCTCGATAAAAGCGATATCGGTTTACTCTCGTGGTGTACATAATGCCATCCGTGGTGGCCATCTAGTCTACACATATACAAACACACACACAGACACACACATGAATATATAAACTTGCAAGAGTCAGCCAAGTCTGGAGCAATAAACTCTTGGGGTACTCTAATGCTGTATATAGAAAAGAGACGAGGCCTGGGCGTGGCCTCTTTATGTAAGGCACACACGTTTTTTCGTCACCGTCTTCACTATATATACATAGATACTTCCGTGCAGAGAGTAGCATGCAGCAGCTTTGGTCCATGCACCAGGCCATCGTCGTATAATCGTATATATGAAGTCCTAATGGATGCAGGCGATACACTTTCTAACGTAAGCGAATATCCTCTGATGTCCGCTGTATAGATTGGCAAAGGAGAGTTCTCACTCTCTCGCTTTGTGCGAGATATGCGATACGAGATGCTTGAGATAGCTATCTTGTTGGTTGCTTAGTTTTCGGTATATGGTCGCGCTTCCGTCATCCGACACGAAATTGCAAGCTTTCGATGCCTACTCATTGAATAGCAGATTGGGCTAGAAATGCGGCACGTTGTGAATTGGCGAGATTGAATCTTGAGTATGATACGAGAGATGGTTGTTGGGTTTGATGGACATTGCTGCTCTCCTGATTAGTTATCAGCCTATTTGGCTCATACCTATTAGTATGGGTAGTGCCTTTAATATTATTTCAGGTTGGAATGCTTATGTATCGCTCTAATTCGGGAGGATAATGAGCTATTGATAATGGATCCCTTCGCCAAACGAATGACCATTATCTAAGTTCAAGTCTTTGGTCATAACCGCAGGGGATAGACATTGGCTTGCGAAGTAGAATCCGCTTGTTCATTTGAGCCCTTGCAGCATTGTCTTTGAGCATTGTCAATCCCTTTGAGCATTGTCATCCTTTGAGCATTGTCAATCAGCCCCTATCTGATTGAGCTAAGAAGACACCTAATTCGAATCTTTATCAATTCAATTGAGTTGGTACCTGTTCAGACCTCCCACTACGCGACCAGAATTGTGATCAATTCGATTAGATTGCTACTCTTCCCAGCCAATCAGTGACCCGGATTGAATGCTCCTCGATAAAATTCAGCAACTTCTTGCTTCAACCATTATGCTCTCATCCAGATCATTCTTCATTCAAACAAGTCACTGAGGCTCGAATTTATAGTCGTAATCCGGAGTCGGGATAAGCTAATCACTGGCGCCACAATCGCCAGTCCTAATAGATTCGTAAACTCGCCGCACCGATTGTGGCGCCTCGGATTAGCTTATCCGGACTCCGGATTACGACTATAAATTCGGGCCTAACTGATTCAGTCATACATTACCTTATACGAATATCTCTTGATTCCAATGAATTGCTACTCGACTGAGTGACAAGCTGCCCGATCTGAATTGTCTCTAATTCGTTTGAGTTGCTACTCGATATGGAATACATGGTTCGATCGTTTTCCAATTTAAACGGACTGCTTACTGATTCCGCCGAGACGCTGTTTGACCTAGATGTTTCCTGGTTCCAATCAAGACGGTACTCGGTTCAGCTAATATGACATTCAGTTCAAATGTTTCCCAATTCAATTAGTTCGCTAACTGCTCCAACCGGAACACTTTCTGATTCAGATATTTCTTGAATCAGTAGAGTCGCAATCTGATTCAGTAAATACGTATCCTGACTCAAATGTTTCCCGATTTAATTAGGTTACCAACTGATCCGGTCGACATGCTGTCTACTTCAGATGTTCCCTAATTCCAATTGAATTGATACTTATATCAGCCAATCCGCTACTCAGCACAAATATTCTTTGATTCAATCGGGTTGCTCACTGATTCCGCCGAGAAGCTGTCTGGCATAGATGTTTCTTAGTTCGAATTAAGACAGTAGTTGGTTCAGATAATATGCTATCTAGCTCAAATGTTTCCCAATTCAAGTAGTTTGCTAACTGCTTCAGTCGGAACACTTCCTGATTCACATTTTTCCTGTTTCAGTTAAGTCACTACTGATTCAAAAAATATGCATCCCGATCCAAATATTTCTCAATTTAATTGGGTTACTACCTGATCCAGCCAACATGCTGTCTGCTCCAGATATTTCCTGATTCTGATTGAGTCGCCACTCGACTGAGCCAGTACGCTACCGAGCTGGAGTGTTTCCCAATTGCTTTGTGCTCCTAGCTACCGCAGCTGCTACCTGATTCAACTGCTTTCCGAGTCAATTTAGCCACCAATGTTTTTAGTCAATATGCTACCCAGCTGGAAGGTTTCCCCATTTGATTCAATTTCTAACTGCTCCAACCGGAACACCCCTTGATTCAGATGTTTATTGGACCACTCAAGTCGCAATGTGATTCAGTGAATACGCATCCAGACCCAAATGTTTCCCAATCCAATTGGGCTACTAACTGATCCAGCCGACATGCTATCTGCTTCAGATGTTTTCTGATTCCGATCGAGTTGCGACTTGATCGGAGCCAATACTTTACCGAGCTCAAGTGTCTCCCAATTGATTTGGATTCCTAGCAGCCGCAGTTGAGCCACTTCCTGATGTAACTATTTTCCGAGTCAATTTAACCGCTTACTCATTCATTCAACACGTTACTTACCTCAAATAGTCCCCAATTCAATTGAATTGCTAAGTGCTTCAATCGGAACACTCCCTGATTCAGAGGTTTCTTGAAATAGTTGAGTCGCAATCTGATCTAGTAAACACGCATTCTGACCCAAATGTTTCCCGAGTCTATTGGTTTACCAACAGATTCAGCCAACATGCTTTCTGCTTCAATTTTTTTCTGATTCCAATCGAGTCGCTACTTGATTCAGCAAATACGCTACCCAGTGCGAATATTCTTTGATTCGATTGGTTCGCTAACTAACTCGGCTGGAACGCCTAGTTCAACTGTTTTCAGACTGAATCAAGTCACTTCTCGATTCAGCCCAAACACTACCCAGCTCGAATGTTCCCCAGCCGAGACACTGCATGACTCGGATGTTTTCTGACTCAATCTAGAGCCCTCCGACTCAGGCGAGGGGAAGTGGCTAAAAAAAGGCATTTTTTCGGATCGTAAGTGAATGAAAGATCAATTTCACCATCGATCGTTAGCAAAATGACTCTCACTCGTTGTGCATACTTGTTCCAAGTGATCAAAAAGTCTCTCAAGTCAGGCATACAGTTATTGCCGTCGATGGAATGCTTACCGGGAAGATTCTTTATAAGAGCAGTCCCAAAGATAGCCCCGAACTTCTGGGTGTTCGAGGGATTGTTGCGGTAATAAATAAACTTACAGCCCCCGAAGTCCTCCTCTGCCGGATCTTGATTCATTCATCGTTGGTTCAAACTCTACTGGCCTCACGCCAACATCCACTTCCGCAACAGAAATGTGTTGTCGATGTTTTTGATCAAGTTGCTGAGACTTGGAATGTAATGCGGTTTCAAAAACTTCCCTTTGCAATCGGTGTTCCAGAAACTTATCCTATGTAATTCCTGTTTGATTTCAGTCAGGTCCTCCGAACGGCGGCTGTTCCCTCTGATTAAGCAACGCTGATCCTTTTCCTTGTCGCCAGTCCCGTGTCCATTGAGCGAATCAAACGATTCGTCGGAGATATTGAGGCATTCTGCAGTACCTTGGGATTCCTTCGGCATTATAACTTCTCTAATTCAGAATGAGGTAGGGCCTGGAACGAAAATGTTTCAATAGACTCGTCGTTCAATTGACGGTGGAAAAAGAAATATTGCACATTGGAACAGATGGGTTATCAGAATCGGTGCATCCAAATCTAAAATTCAAATGAAAAGTGAAATCCAAATCGTATCAAAATAAAATCCAATGACCAGAATTCAAGGATAATGGATTATAAAAATTTATATACCATTTATCTGTGCCAGTTCTCTGATGAACTCTGCAAACCTGTGACTCAAAACTTAAGCTGCCAGTTTAACATTCATCTTTTTGATTCTTTCTTTCACGACATGTTAGCCGTGAATGTGAGGTAGTTCCCTTTCCTCGATGTTGAAACAATGGATGTCGACTTTGTAAGAACTCCAACAGGTCCCCAAATAGCCTCTCCCGACCTGGATCGAGATGTCCATATCCTGAATTCATCACTAGCGTCTTCGTCGTGGAGTTATTCCTGACATTTTTCAAGATGTGCCGGTTGTCATAGAACGGGATTAGCTCATCTCCTCGGACGAAGATGGTACTATCTGATTTTTGGAAGGAAGGAGCCCCGCTCATAGAACATAATATTATATTCGTCTATTGAAATGATCTTCAAGATATGATGACACGGAATTGATCGCCACCAATTGAAGAAAATGAGTGAACTTACGCTTTTTGAGGTTGTGCTCTTTCCAAATTGCATCTGTAGTATTTGCTCGCATTTGGTTGATGCTCCAACATCGTTCGATCCTTGATCGCGAATATTGCTACAACCTTCAATCTGAATTCGATAGAGAGCTGAACAGTATTCTTGAAGCACTCAATCAGTTGCGGGATGGACGTTGCCATGTGTGCATACTCAAAGGCGACAGGCCATTTCTAATCCTTGTAAAGGCCTTGAAAATGGAAAACGACTAGCTAGGTTGCAAATTTTCGAAGTCGTATCTCCACCCCACTCTTCGTAACTCTTGATCTCGTATTCGATAATGTCAAGGCTAAGCTGCGCATCCTATACAGACTCGTCCCAGATAATTACACAATACCTTCCTCCACCACCTAGCCCCTCTACGATTTCTTTGAGGTTTTGTCTCGACGATGGGCTGATACCAGTTTTGATCAGGATCTCCTGCATGGAATCGTGGAGAGTAGTTTCACTTGGAAGTCCAGAAAGTGCCTTTTTGTACTTACAGTACCCTCCAAAATAAATGGATAATCGATAGTCTCAGTCAATCAACGAAATCTTCAATGCAGTTCGTCGTATGGAAATTTTAAAAGAAGCATCTTGAAGATCACGAAAAAATCCATAGATTCATGTGTTTTAAATATTTCTAAAGTATTTTTTGGTCGGTCCCAGTCAACGTTGAAATTTCAAAAAATTTATCCATTAATCAACCACTTGTATTTTTGACGGGATGTATACGATTGTAGAAATTCTTACGGGATGTTGTAGATCGTCCAAAAATCTACAAGTTTGATTCTCTGTAAAATTTTCCTGCGACCCTTCCTATCTGACACACGAGCTTCGAAAGAAAATTTTGTATTAACATGGGGTGCTTATGGAAATACCGAGCCTGGCACTGGTTTCATTCTCTCTCGTTCTATCCTGGTGCGAAATTGAATGGAAAAAATATCATAGCACATGATTTCGACGTGAAATGGTCTCATCTTTCAGAATATTCTATCAGATTTTATCTCAAATGTAATATGGACGGCCAAAACATGGAATAAATCAATTTTCATTACAGAACTTGAAAAATCGTTGTCACCTCAAATCTGAGACAAAATCTGATCAAATATTCTGAAAGATGAGATCTTTTTACGTCGAAATCATGTGCTATGATATTTTTCCCATTCAATTTTGCACCAGAATACAGCGAGAGGGAATGGAACAGTTGCCAGGCTCGGTACCTCCATAAGCAGCCTGTGTAATACAAATTTTCCTCTCTAAGCTCGTGGCTCTGGCGGGAAGAGTCGTAGGAAAATTTTACAGGGAACCAAACTTGTAGATTTTTAGACAATCTACAACATCCTGTAAGAGTTTTCACAATTGAATGAATTTCGTCAAAAATACAAGTGATTGATTAACACTTTCGCTGCGACGGGTCCCACCGGTGGGACCCGCACGTCCTTTTTTGTGTGCGGCGGTGATCAAATTCCCATGAAATGGGTCCCACCGGTGGGACCCGTCGCACACAAGAAAGGAACTGTGTTTTTCGGCGTCGCAGCGAACGTGTTAATGTATAAATTTTTAGAAATTTCAACATCGACTGAGACCAACCAAAAAATACTTTCAAGATATTCAAAAACATGAATCGATAGACTTTTTTGTGATCTTCAAGATGCTTTTTTTTTAAATTTCCATACGACAAACCACATTGGAGATTTCGTTGGTTGACTGACCAGGAGAGGTCATCACATCCGGATCACAGATTTGGCTGAAACTTTGGAAATGGTCTTCTTTTAGTGCCGAAAGATGAAACCCTAAATTATAGACCCTAACGCTCAAGCGTTTCCGAGCTACAACCGAAAACATTAGCATTGCCCATATAGGCTCATATTAAAAATCATACATATAGGTATACCTGCAATGCTCAAGTCCTTGGCTGTAGCTCGAAAACGCTTGAGCGTTAGGGTCTATAATTTTGGGTTTCATCTCTTGGCACTAAAAGAAAACCATTCACAAAGTTTCAGCCAAATCCGTGATCCGGATGTGATGACCTCTCCTGGTGAGACTATTCATTATCCACTAATTTTGGAGGGTACTGTATGTTGTTAGAAAAAAATCGTATCTGCATGAAGGGAGATTATTTTTTGGAAAAATAAAGCATAAAATAATAATCACCTATAAACAGCCTGGTCCTTGCTAGTAGACGGCAACAACAAGCAGTTCCTCATTTCTTGTAAAACCGTTATCTTTTTGACTGCCAATGTTTCTCATCAACATCTTAACCCATGTTCTTTTTGGCTCGGGCATGGGTTCCAATGCCCATGCCTATATGCTCTTCGCTTCGACATCTTAGCTTTTTCTCTTTTTGTAGCAGCGTCACTCCTATGAGCAAATGGAGAATAGCACAAATTCAATAAACAGTGAATCGTTCAGCCATAAGATGTAGTGTGACAAGGCCGCGTCGGGGCTCACGGCAGGTTGGTGTGAGCCGAGAGGCCGGCCGACGGTCTGTCACTCAAAGTTCGAAAAAGTCTTGACTCGTCACGACACTATCACACCTTAGGTCGCGGCGAGAGGGCGAGAGTTGAAAAATGTAAATGCGTTATCGAAACAAATGACTCGAAGTGAAAATGGAACGACCGTGCCTTACACTGGACACTGTGGGGGCGTGCACATTGGTGCCGGCCCTTTTGAGTTTAAAGCACTTGGCACAGAGCGACACTGAAATATTCGTGGGATTGAGGAGAGAAAGGGTTGAATTGAATACACAGGAATTGTGCACACACTTGACGCGGTAGCCGACACTACAGTATAACTTAAGGTTTAACACACATAATACACACACTAACCGATTATAATAATAATTAAGAATAAACAGATGTAAGGATCGCGGCCCTCTGCAAGACCGCGGCGTAACGTGACGTGAATATAGCGTAAGCGAGTCGGGGCGCACAGACGCGGTCAATGGCGTGACGTGCGTAGTGGCCGGGAAGTGAAGTAAAATCAAGTGAATGATGCCGAGCCCGTGCTCGGCCCGCCTTATATACCTACCGGGATGGTCATCCGCGGAATCCGCGGATTTCCCGGATGCCGCTCGAGGGCATCCGCCAAAAAGCCGGATGCCACCCGTGGTCATCCGGTGAATTGCCGGATTCCGTGGCATCCGCTGATTTCCCGGATTTCCCCGATGGTCATCCGCAGAATCCGTGGATTCCGCGGATGCCGCAAGGGCGTCCGGGAAATAGGCGGATGGCCATCGGATGACTCACCCGTGGGCATCCGCCGAAAACGCGGATGCCGCAAACAACTTATGCGTAAACAAGCTTGGGTAGGAATGAAGTCTATTTGATTATGTATCAAATTGATATGTAAGGGGATCATGGCATGAGCTGCGCATGTCAAGTGATTCATTGACGTTATATTTACTCAACCAACTTCTTGCCTTTTTGTACAATTCTCTCTGCATTGATTGCAAGCGCTTTGTCTTTGTTCTCAAAGCTTTTCTCGAGTTAGAGTTTTCTTCCTATGAATGAACGTTTTCTTCTCCAAGTTCACGAACTCAAAAGACTGTCTTACTTGACAGTATTTCTATGTCGCCACTTGGACCAGCCAATACGTTGGCATACTGTAATAATTCCCAATTCCATTGGATTACAAACTGATTCACCCAAGAAAATGCCTGATTCTAATATTCTGCGATTGACTAGCCATCGCTGTGAGTAGCCACTTCATCAAACTCAGTTGCCTGGTTGGAATACCTTCCTATTCACTCGCCATGTTGAATGAAGACTTCCTTCGTTACAAATCCTTCTCCATCGCGTCATTTTCATGGCACACGGGTAATCTGGCTAGTTGTAGTAGCATGTACGTCTACTTCAGTAGGCCAGGATAGTTTTCTGCACAACGCTGGCTAACGACGCATAAGAAATGGGCCTTGTACTATCAGTTTGAGCTTCAAATCCGAGCGGGGGAGCAACGCACGTAATGCTCATTTCACCGCGGCCACTCGTTCGACCTCGAGATATCGGACGGAATTCAGAGTACGGCTCAATCTTGGTGCGCTATCAGTGCGCGTTTAGAGCAGCAGCAGCAAGCGCAACAGTGGGGGCCTTGCGCAAATTGTAATTCATTGCTTGCTCGAGTACATAGCGACGCTCAAAAAGCCACCGCCACCGCCTATATTGCTATGGCTGACTTGCGAGCGATAACGCGCCCGCGGTGCATTTTTGTACAGGGTGGATTAATCGAACGGGAGCAGCTCGCCTCTATTATACCACGAGCGCATGCATTTGACTTACAGCTGATTGGTATCTCGAGCAAGAGCCGTGTAATTTATTTATATAATTTTTTCCGTAAGATGATCTAGCTGCAGACTCATTATTTAGACGATCTATCAGTTTTCTGCTCTTGATTCTGTTCCTAGAGTTCTGAGAGAAACGATATGGGGTTTTACATATAGTTTGAGCGTTTGAGAGTTTGAGAATGATTGAAAATATTTGATTCCATTTTGACACGATTTGAAGGGTCAAGGAGTTCTGAAGAGCTACCAAAAATGTGTTATCCTAGTTGAATAAGATACGGCATCTCAGATAATTTGGTAATGGCAGTCCTAGACCCATCTTTCCAATAACATAAGGAAACTATAAGTTCTGTGAGCTGTCTCCGTACGATCATGATGCCTGTCTTATACAGCACGAACGAGATCACCAGAGTCGAGAATTCTGACAGTCGAATCGATTGTTGGTACTGTCTCAGTTTCTAATCAAATGATCCCAAGGTACTTAATCCATTCATATTGACTATAAAATTCACTGACCAAGTCGTGTACAATGACTTGTGAACAGAATGTCACAACTTTCTAAGAAATAGTGGAAGGTTCAGTTATAAATCTTATCTGACCGATGATCAAATGAGCTAAAGCACGCTGTATTTCGATCCCTGTTTTTCGAGTGGTGTAAAATTGATGCAACTTTGTATTTCTCGTCAATGTGACATAGAGTTCCCAGCAATATTGCATCCAAGACTCATAACCCATAGTGAAATGAAAATGATGTCAATCATCCAGAAATCCATATCCCGTTTCACATGCGAAATAATGAACTTTGCTGTCTTGAAGAAGTTCCAAAAATCCTTTACCCAGCCTACAATCAAGTTAATGGATCAGCAATTTCGAGCAGCTCAGTCTAGACTCAACAATTCATGTCCTAAAGATGCATATTATGAACAATGTTTCCAGAAATCTCGAGTCTTCAAGTAGAACAATCGTGCAGAAGCAAACGAAGTCAACTCCAATCTCATCCTACGATCTCATACTTCATTGTTCACAATTTCCATTTCTCTCATATCCATAATAAGCATAGACAAAATATCACCTCCCTATAGACATAAACGTATGCACACAGTAATCCAGATGATCTCTTTACAGCGAAGACACAATCTCATAAGAGCGAAACCATAACCTAGTAAGTATGAATGTGCAAAAGCAATCAAATACATAAAAATATGTACAACCAAACTCGTCGCGTCGTACATGGATGAGTTTAATGGCATGGTGTGTTGCGCAGCATACTCTCCGATGCATGGGAAAAGCATAAACATGAGGCTGAAGTTGCAAAGCTCGAGAGATATTTAATGTGGGAAAAGGTGGAATATCGCGTCGTCTTTGATGGCGTGACGATAAAAGGAGTCAATCTCTGTTGAGACAAATGGGGTGAAAACAAAATACAGGCATTCTTTGTGCAACTATTATTGAGTACCTTGATATTGCAATGATGGAGGTAGATATTCATGTGACGATAGATTAGCCGAGTTGGGAAGAAGACGCTGCTACTGAAACACCCACACTGGTCTTTCAGAGTCTATAAATACTGTTATGTAAGACATCATGGGAGCTCAATTCGCAAGCTCGTGCAGTTCTAAGATCGAATAGCATCAGAGTGACTGTGCGGGCTCATCTTTTTTCATCCGTCATTCGAATCACAGTTCATTCGTGTCGGTGCTGTTGGATATTGAAATCGCATTACAGCTTTTGCAATGAGAGGTTCATGAGCACGTGGTCGATCATGATGATGTTGGAGTATTACTTGGGCTCAGAGACTCAAACGATTTTGCAGATATGTAGCTGAAGTAGTCTATCTGTAGTTTATCTCATTAATCTGAGACCTTTGAGGTTGCTGATGCTGTAACGTAACAATTATTTACAATCGTGGTGGAAATTTTAACCCAGGCCATTCAAAACTGCTCCTTGGACTCATGTCTGAGACTCATCATGAACTAGGACTCATCAATTTTGAATTGCTTGTGGTCGCTGTTTACTTATTGAATGAATGAATGAATGAATGAATGGATAAAAGAATCAATCCAATAATTTTCGTTGATGCATGGAGGTTTTGAAGAGCATAAGATTGAGCAAGAGTGGAGTCCAGGATGCTCTGTTAGATCAAATAATCAGGAACATTAGAGCCTCTATTAGAACTTTTCCATTTACTGTCTGAATACTCCATTGCAGTAGCATTACTATCGCTACCATGAATCAAAGATTGAGGGTCGGAGATGGAGAATTATTCAAGGATGCACTGTCCAGAGTACCAAGACTTTGAAATAGGCTTGACAAAATCTGTCTGGGATGAAATGGACGTCTCGTCATGATGATCAATATCTTCTAACTTTCATTCTAACCCTATATGCTCTGATTATCCCGCTATCGGATTAGTTTTAGCAACGTGAACTCAAATCCTTAGTGATCTAGTCTCAGGAGAAACTGATTGAGCTTTTACAAAACTTTCAATTGTAGTATTTTACATCCGTAACACTCACAGGTACTGTTTGGAAAACTTTGAACGCTGGTGAAGAATGAATTCATGAATTCTCTGGAGAGATTTCCGTTCCAGAGGATCCTAGAGGTTTCAGATTGAAACCCATAGTAGAAATTGGTAGTTTGATCGAGGGATTTTGAAAAGGAAGCTATATGCATCGCACACTGATACTCACCAAAATATGACACAAACTTCCTCTGTGATTTAGAGTTAGTTGGGTTCAGATGAATCACATCATGATGAGTCAGTGCATGTTTGAATTTAAAATTTCATGATTCCAAGGGAACTTCTCAAAAAGGCTTTGGCTCTACATTGGCATGTCTCAAAGTTTCATCAACAAAATCATGAGTATTGGTTGTTCCAAAATTCTGAATTTGTTTTTTGGCGGTAAGATGTTATTCAGTCATGTTAATTTCTACTAGGAGCTACTTCGAGTAACTTCCAAATCCACTCAACTACTTGGCCTCACAAGATCTATTTCGAAATCAGATATCTCTCAGAAAATGAGGACCATGAAAATTTATGCCCATTTATGACGAGGAATGCATCTCTGGAATTGCGTTAAGGCCATGCGGGAGTTGTGCAACACTGCCGTAGAGTTTTATTTATGTATTATGTTAAAATTTCGATGAGACAAAAGTTTAGATGAGTTGTCCAGTTATTGTTATTGACTGAATTATACTGTACAACTCGCTGTTTAGTGTAAATTATTGGAGTGTAGTGGAAAAAAGGGAACAACTGGACCTGTGGTACCTCCTAACCTATAAAATGAGCGCATTTTTGTTCCCATTTCACTCAAATTCTCTTGCGATTTGGGCTAAACGACGAGAACACGCATTCAAGTTAGATGATAAGAAATGTGCGTCTTCTCGTCGTTTGGCCCAAATCGCAAGAGAATTTGAGTAAAATGAGAACAAAATTCAGCTTGCACGGCTCCCGCATGGCCTTAATTATATAAATTGCGTAAGAATGCCATTGTCAAGTCAAGTTCAGCCGCGATAAAAATGAGTGCTGAACTAACTATCAGAGGGTACATTCAATAGCTCCTCGCACCCATTATATCGAATTGAACTAGCTTAATCGTAAAGAGTCTCATACCTCATAATGTATGTCCCAAGCTCAGAGCACATAATGCAAAATGCGACGCAGAACCATAACTCCTCAAAAATTCGAGCACAAAGAGGAGAAAATCGGCCATCCGGTCGCGGTTGCACTCACGAGGAGCACCTCTCGTTTCATACCCCTTCTAACAAGGCTCAATTATCTCAGTCATGCCACAAATACTGAGAGCAACTAACAACTCATACCAGTCTAAGGTACCAATACACAAACGGCACACGTTCATTCATAACTCCACCAATAATCACAGAGCTACTGGATCTACCCACGCAAGAATACGCGTCCGTCACCCTCTACCGAACATAGTTATCTTACGTAACTTTCACTATATGTGCATCGGCCGATCTGTCCAATCGATCTATCGACTCAAATACGCATTCAATTTTCGCAAATCCTATGAGTTGCAAAATATGTAGATGCGACGACGTTGGGAGACTCGAACATCCACAGGAATGTGCATAGTGCGATCTTACACACATACCAATGGTTAGAAGGTAATACTATATTCAACAAGATATTTGCGCACGTACATAGAGTCCCGTTCACACGCTCTATACAAAAGCCACGTGGATAGAATATTAGGATATAGGAGATGAGCTGAATAGCAGCTGGCCTTATGTTTATTTAATACATGGGAGCGGATGCCATGCATGGACCCTCTCCTGATATTGGCGCCTTACAGTCTCTGTTCTTGCTTACTCGGAGTGAATCTATGCGCTTTACGCGATCACTTGAGGTTACGTAATTTTGGTACAGACGAGACTCTTCAGGATGCTGGTTTATTATCTCTATATGTACGTGGAGGTATTAGGCACTTGGGATTGTATCTTGGTGCATTCTCACGATCGAGATATACTTGTTGATTGTCGGAATTCCGAGTTGGTGATAGTTATTTTTTCGATCTTCATAGACTCTGAAGTTAAAAGAAGAATTGGAATGAGAGAACCTCGTGTTACCTGTGTTGAGGAGTTTGAATTTTGGTACGAGTTGAGGACACTTTGACAGAATTTTGATGGGGTCGACTAACCTAGTGGGAAGATTCACGACTCTTGAAGTTGCGTAATTTCTGACTGTTAGGTAGCTTCTGAGTTGCGCCAATGTAGATAATAATGTAGTATTTGATTGCAGTGATCTTTTTCGCAGAGTTATAGCCATTGATATAATCGATTGATCGAAAAACTGTGTCCCTAGTGAATGCGAGTATTGGATCTCCATGAGTCTGCTTATAAGAGTGAATGGTTTGATTCTCTTGTCATCAAAATTTCGAATGACTGATATGGTTGTGTGAGATCATTTTGAGACGCCTGACTTGTGAAAATCTTGAAATAGCAAGATTCAATTAATAATTGGGGAGAATGTATAGCTTATATTCCACTGAAGTTTGATAAAACATTTACATACTATTAGGTCTACTTCATCTGAAAGTCATTCTTTCTGCATGTGGTGCCAAAATTCTATGGTTGCTCTTCTCTTTCTACAAAGGAAACAGGTCACAAGATGTTGCAGATTCATCATCAAGCACTAAAAAAAATTCTGCTGAGATGAATCATCTTGGGGATGACGGTCTAAAAATCTGAACTTTGCGAAACAATTCCGCCAAGTATTTCTTCCGAAAGTGAGGGTACCCCTATTACTGGAGAACCATCCCGTCACTTGAAGGTTCAGTTCTGTCTAGAGTCATTTGACAATGAGTTCCTATATCAATAGATGTAAAGAGTTCTGTAAACCGGAAAAGAGTTTAGCAAAGAGTCCACCACAGAAGGATACAAGGAAATTTTGGTAGGAGGGAGAACAATGCTTCCTTGCCCATTCAGTAAAGAATCTTGTTGGCGGGAAGAGTTTCAAGATCATGAACTCATCGGTTCCAGCTGACTCAGCTCATATCGATATTGTTCGTGATTCGTGATCATGAAACAGTTCCATCCAGAGTATTTGTTGGATGAAATGCCTAACGACATTCAAATGAAACACCATCTGGATTCATGGCCAAGAATTGATACTATGCCACAACCATTTAGGGTCGTTCAAATAATTTAGGTACCAAAAGTCAGTGGCTGTTTCTAAAGAGTTGAGAATTATCTGAATATGATGGCATTTTTTCCAATCTCACAAAATTTCTCTACAATCTAGTTTTAAGGACGTCCAAGCAAACGAAAGTTAGCTCGATCGAGTTTCAACTAAAGCACAATCTACAACACAGGAATCGATTACCACTTGCATCAGTGGCGTCATTCAAGCGTAAGCTAATAAAACTTTTCCAAGACTTTTATCACAAAATGCGCACAGCTTTGAGATAGCCCGATGCGATCTCGCACTCTCGCAACTTTCTAAAATTGTAACGCTCTTCCTCATCTCGATTACTTCCGCGGGCGATTCCCTCAACTATAACACTACACACAGAAAGTTATATAGAGTCCAATGCTCTTCCGTACTCTATACATCCAATTCGTGACAACGATCGGTCCACCATATAGACTCACAGTCTAACTATTTGCCAACATCGCCTTAGACCATCGGAATTACAGTTTTCTATGTATTTACATGGTGGGCTTGGTTTAGTCTCTCATTATTCCCAATTCGATAGGCTATGAGGTATATAGAAACGATGACTATGACAACGAGATAATGGCATCTCGTTGCAAGCCACTTACATTGTTTGGTTATATTGCATTAAGTAGTGCACGAGTGTCGCAAGCTTGCAGAGCTCATTATGAACTGGATTCTTGTGGAGAGGATGAATACATGTTATAGGAATATTATACAGGAGTGTAATATCTCAAATTTCATTTCTGAAGTTATGCGGACGACAGAGCTTGCGCAACTATGCACTATATTTTAGCACATCGCCGAGGGCTTGCGGTATGAATACATGGAATATTTGTCATTTGGTTATCCAAAAAGTTTACCGATTTGTTTTCCTTATTTCTTGTGAAAGTGATTCCGGTGGTGAGTTTGATGTGAGAGACTATATGATTACTCGCAGGGTAACACGCGTATCACAACAAATGCAATTGATCCTATGGCAGCTACATTGTCTTTCCGATGGGCCGGCGTTTAGATTTTGATAGGAATTCATACTTTCAAACGCAAAGTTCTCTTGGAATTTCCATTTACAGTGTCAGGCTACTGGAAGTTAGGTCAAATCTCACACGATTCTCCGGTTTCAAATTTTGGTCTACAGCTCGTGACGGCAAGAACCTTCGAGAATCTTCAATTTCCAGCGAATTGACAGAAATTGGTAGACCCTACGTGAATCCGTCCTACTGTTCTTGACTCATCACGCTACCTCGCATCCATTTATTTTTCGAAACCCTCATATCTTCTACCCGTCAAGTCTTCCTATATGATTCAAAGATTGAGGAGCCCCACACACATCCAAATTCTCAATTAGGCTTTACGAACCACCCCTACTCGTTTTGACGAGCAAAATTCTTGTTTTTTTTTTGTTTCTCATCAAAATTCTTGTGGATCAGGAACAGTTCAAAAGAATGATGCAACAAATCTGAATTTATTTCTCTCATTGTTTTCCGAAATTGTATCATGACAGTCAACCCGATTTGCGTACAGAGGTAGACAGCGAGAGCAGTTTTCAACATCATCATAGAATCTATTCTTGCGAAACCGCAGCATTTGCGTTAGTGAAAAGGAGAGTTGGTGCTACAGATTTACCAGGAGATGCAGTTACAGTCGCGCCTAGTGATCCGCATCTAACACTGCACTGTATATACATCACAATGTGCTCGGTGCCCGAGATATCGGGCGTGGTCGCTCGGAGGCTCTATGCAGTATGGCCATGGAATGCGCTCACTTTCACTATTCGCGCAAGCAGACTAGTATGCACATCGTACATCGACTGCATCTTTTCCTTCTTTGCGTGTCCGAATGCTCGATAGCATGAACCCCGTATGGTTCACTAGTAATGGTATGAGAATTATCTCGAGCGTGTATGCAATGCATAGATGCTGGAACATTTCACAACGAGTTGAGACACTGGAGTCTAAAATATTGAGTTAGAGCAAATTGGGCAGGTATTCGACATAGTCGAAGCTCATACAGGAACAGGAAAATCATTTCCGTCCGAAAACATATGATTGTTTCCTTTTTTTGTGCATCACAAGTTTCCGAAAACAACTTGTTCCGTACGGTTTCTAGTCATTGCAACTTCGTGAGTTTTGTCAAGACCGCAGAAATTTTCTTTCATTCATAGTCACTGAGGATATGTGTTAGGGCTGCCACGAGACTCGAGACCAGCGGTCTCGGTACCGAGACTCTCGAAAACCGAGGCCGATACCCGATACCGATCCCGGATCAGACTATCCGAGACCGAGACCGAGTCTGCCTCCCTTAGTCTCTGTCGCGATACGAGGTTGCCTTGTTCGGTCTCGCGGGACTCTCGGTCTCGTCCATGAAAACCATCAATTTGGTAAGCCCGATGCATAGCTGGCATATCGAAATGAAAATACATCGACCTCGTGGGATATTTGAGTTTATTCCATTTGACACGATTGAAATATTGTGTGAAAACTATCAACATCGATAATTGAATTGACTTGATAGTAACGTTTCTTGAGAATTTCTTCGATCTTTTGGCATGCTTCAGCTTTCAAATTTTTTCCCCAATCACTGCAGTCAAATGTAGATGATTTGAATCGAGGGTCAAGAATTAATGAGACTACATGAATCCAATTACATTGTTTATAATGTCTTAATAACTTATCTCGCCTTCCTGGAGCGCTAGTATTGGCTTCTCGTCATCATCAGGTCGAGTTTCGATTGGGCCAAGTTGGTACGTTGAAACATCACCAGATTTCGCCTTTTTGGGAGTATCATCCTCTAATTTGAGGTCTTTATTGGCAACGCGATCTTTCGAATCATCTTGTACGTATAAATTGTCACTTGATGCTAATGAAACTTGCGAACGACTGAGCCAAACAGACAGAGGCAGTGTTTACATCTTCTATATATTACCACGGTGTGCTCAGTGTTCATTGAGCTCTCGATCATCCATACTTATTAGTATGTACCTAATACTCGCCAAAGAGATGCTCATACATGTGTGTAGTCTTGCGCGAGTTAATTCGCGAATACGAAGATCCAACGGTGAGCTCTTTGCACGTTGCATTGTTATCGGAATAACTTATGGTCTCGGACGAGACCGGGACGACGCTGAGACCGAGGCCGATACTCAATTTTGGAAATTTTCCGAGACCGATACCCGATACCGAGCCCGCTCACATCTTCCGAGACCGATGCCGAGACTTGCAAAGTCTCGGAAAATCTCGTCTCGCGGCAGCCCTAATATGTGTGAATGAGTGCATGGTCCATGAATCATTTCGAATACAATGAAACATCTCCATATCCAAGAATCGAATCTCCGAAAGGGGTTCGATTGGAGCTCTCACATATCCTAGTTCTTGAGACACTTGTGGGACGCACATTGGGGCAAGAAAATCGAATTTGGGCACGGGCCAGCCCTGCGCGAATTCTTGATGGATCGGGATGGTTGAACTCTCCCTTTTTTCCAACTCGACAAAATGCTCCTGCCAGGATTTTTATTTGGACTTTTTTTGAGATTCAAACTGGGTGAAGTGTGAAACAGTGGACGAAGAGACTTCTAAATATTCAATCGATGTATTAGGGTGGGTTTTCATACGCTGAATGATCCGCAAAACGTTTGTGTCCACGGACTGAAGTATGTGGAGTCTGGAAAAGTACCTATCCATTATCCATTCCAATCGTATCGAAATATATGCGCTCAGAGTTTCGTGGAACAACATAGTTCTGATGAGGATGGGTCTTTTCCATGATCAATTCTTGAAGAATCAAATACATAGCATGGAATCGTGTTTTTTAGCCTAGTGAATGCTTATCAATGTCTCGCACTTTGATCGAAACCGTAATGCACGAGCACAAACATCCATCTGAACGTGCATCAAGGATCATTTCATCGAGCCCCCACGAAAAACAAGAGATTCTTGTATCTAAAATATGAGGTACAGAACGTTGAATAATATGGAATGCACCAAATTGTTAGGCTCTAAAATAAGAAGTGCTCGTATCGTAGTGGATACATTGTGCCGGACTTGAATTGTGATACACTAGAAGGTATATAGCATGTCGTACATGAATTCGCAAAGAAAAATTTTTTTTGTAAGAAGAACTGAATCGAGAAATGCAAAGAATCAAGAAATCATCACCCATGTCTTGATACGCACGAAGGGGCCACGTTTGGGGATGGAAGAATATCAGGAAAGATTTTTCACACACTGATATTTATTGGAAAATTATAAGGAATATTA
Organism: Eretmocerus hayati; assembly: GCA_029851415.1. NCBI lineage: Eukaryota > Metazoa > Arthropoda > Insecta > Hymenoptera > Aphelinidae > Eretmocerus > Eretmocerus hayati. The sequence goes on along the minus strand of CM056742.1, from coordinate 180,579,176 downwards.
TAAAAATTGCTTATAGTGACATAACTCTTTCATTGGGCTTGTCTTGGCCACCACAGTCGTTACAAAGTCACGCACGGTAATCGTCGCACATAGGATGCAGACAGGATGGGCATTTATTCTTCGTTTAACGATCTCTTGCTCTAGGACACAGCATACAACGCGTTTGATGATCAAACTTAGGCCTACTTCCTCCATGGAAGTAGGGGCACAGTCAATGTGATTCTTCAAGATAGAACCCATACCTGATTTCAGGTAGGACCGTAGAAAAGCGTTTGCATACCGGCTATACTTCTAAGCCGCAAATTGTATCCCATCTGTACATATACATGTCAGATCTAGAAAGAAATCCTTACCTTTTTACAGAATTTCACAGCACGAAGGTAGAAAATTGGAAATCTTCAAACACTGACGTTTTGGTAACGCAAAGCCCCTAGAGGGTGAAATACACCCCACGAAAATTTTGCGTTGCTTCCACCAGCTAATCGAAGCTTACTGAGGCGCGATAACACCGTGGCTGTACGTCTGAACCGACGAGAGATGGCACCATAGGGATGACATAAAGCGTTTGGTGGGCGTATTTGACTGTTGAAAATGGTCTGGGGTGTAGCTTACCTCAAAGGAGGATTCGGGATTAACCGAGTAACTTCAACCTGTTGAGGTGATTTAAAGACACTATCTTAGATAATACTCAGAAAATTCAAACACAGTACATCTTATTCCTGCAAAGTGCAATTTGTCGGATATTCATAGCTAGTTTACTGTGCTACTACACTATATTTCACAATTCCATCCACTGTCGATGGTACATTTGACGAACTTTCAGTAGTTTTCAGTGCTAGATGTATACATTGAAAAACAGATATTTGTGTCCAATGGGATTCGATGATCTCTCATTGAGTAGAGGAGAGTTTGTCTTCGATCAGCTAGTTCAGTGCACCTTCAGAAGAGGTGCTTTACAGTTTGCGGTGATTCGAGACAGTCACACGCGTCAATTTTTGAAATATTCTTTCTACAGAGATGAAATCTAGATAAATTGTGATGGCTTTCAAGGCGATTCAGCAAACAAATGCCGTTTCTGTTCTTTTCGAGGCTGCGGACCATGGCTTACAGCAAAAGGCTGTTTGCAACTCAATATATTTGATTTCATGGCCACAATCTCTGCAATATTCTTGCATATTTTGATTTATGATTTGACGTATAAAACAACTGAAGTCTAGATGCCAGAAGGTATCCAGATCAATGGAATTGAATTTCGAGGCTTCCTTGGCCATTCCATCCGCCCTTTCGTTGCCTTGAATGTTTTTGTGACCAGGAATCCAAAAAATCTTGACAGAGAAATCTTCCTTCTCCATGTCATGAATACACGAACGGATATTTGCTGTAAATACAACATGATTTGGAAGTATTCCCCGAGAATGGAGATTTCGAATGTCGGCGTCGTTACGATTCTTGCATTTTAGTTTCAGAAAGATTCGTTGCGATCTGACTTAGTGCTTAGCTGATCAATTCCATCCTGATTTTCCATCACGGGCCATGACGAATGTCATCACGAAACCATTATATTCAAGCGTCAACACGTGGCCTTCGGGGTTAAGTACGTTTGAACGGCGATGATGCCGTTAGGTTTCGTGGGCACCGGAATCGTCTGGCGAGTGTGTTACAAAGTGTAGATTGCCGCAGAATTTTTTCCGATCTTCTACAGTACCACGATGTGATGCATTGTGTAGAGTCATGTGTGGTGTGCCGCAAACCAGGTGCGGAGCTGTGTAGCGGTGTAGCTTTTCCGATTCGAATCCGTGAGCTCGAGTGACCTGCAATTTTCCAAGTTTTGACAGAGGTGTAGCGTTGACAGGAGCCGGGAGTTGGACATAAGCCTGTTTGTCATAGCCCACAGAAGGAGAGGGGCACCCAGACCTCCAGGTCTAGTGTTTTGACTAGGTCAAGCAGACTGCAGACGCAGCGCGAGAGCGCGAGCGAGTTGTCGTGGGTTTGAGCGAACGCGACAGCGGTTCTTTGCTGTTCCCGGCTTTGCCCTGAGGTCCTGTCTAGTCAATCTACGAATGCCGAAGTCGGTGATCTCGATTTGCCGTTGATGGTTTCGGGATTTCGTGTCTCGGAGTCTGGTGCTCGATATTTACAGGTGTCGTCGCACGCCGCGCCGCAGCCGGGAGTGGTTGCAGTGATGCGCTCATCGGGGCGCGCGGTCGCGCGCCTTGGCAAGTATATGTAAACAAAGAGCGACCGCGTAACTATACTTTGAATTTGTCAACCCTAATCTCGCCGCACCTCCTGATTAGCGTTTTAATGATGTGCAAAAAGCTTACAGGCCGGGAAAAACGTCCCAACTGTTTGTTATGTTATTGCTTGATAATTTGCAATGACTTTATGAGTCCTGCCTTTTTGTAGTATTAAATTCAAAAATTTACTCTGAGGGTTACTGCAGAAACTCTTTGTCAATTGTTTAAGATAAAACTCCGACATGCATTCGTGTTGGTATATCCGTGTGTGATATCTGATGATTCATTTACTAATTCGTGAGTTTTTTAGCAGAAGTAGTCTGAAATCTATAGCAACAACAAAACAGTCATTGTGACGCTTCAGCGTGAATTTTCAATGGTTCTTCTTGAAATGTTCAAATAATTGTCGAAAGGTCGAGTCTTAATCGAATCCGCGAATCGTCAAGTTTGTAACTGAAGTCTTACAGCGTGATAGTTTTTCCCGAGAAATTTGTCGTATTCCAGGAAAGTTCCACGTTCTTCTCAATTCGGCCAATGAAGACGACTGAAGGCGTGATTCTGTGCACAAGTAACAAGTCTGAAGTCATGTCATACCGACCACTCAAAGTCGCTCTTCGATCCCTTTCGTATGAAACTCATCAGCCTTTTGAGCGTAATCTTGACCTTGTCTGATATCAATGCAATACTGAACCTTTCAAACCCAGGAAGCGATTATTGGTTTCTACAGAGTAATGGAAAAATACGGGGCAAGTATAAGAGTTTTATTGAAAAATAATATAGAGGTCAGGAAAATGTGATATTAAATCCGTGAGAGTGTCCAAATCACGCCGGGATGGGCAAGTGGGAGTTTAGGCCTAGTTCGATCGTTGGTCAGTTTTGGGTGCAATCTAACATTTACTGGTTCTTCTCACAGAGGAAGACTACTCCACTATGGCTAGGACAATATTAATTAAAGTTCGATAATTGCAACGTGACGTCAGATATTCGAAGTAATTTCAGTACGTCATGAATGAGGCAGAATTCAGGACGACGCCCCATGGCAATTATCGAATATTAAATATACTGTTGTCCTAGCCATAGTTGAGTAGCCTTGCTCTGTGAGAAGAAATAGTAAATGTTAGATTGCATCGAAAACTGACCAACGATCGAACTAGGCCTAAACTTCCACTTGCCCATCCCGGCGCGATTTGGACACTCTCATGGATTTAATATCACATTTTCCTGTCCCCTCTATTATTTTTCAATAAAACTCTTATACTTGTCCCGTATTTTTCCGTTACTTTGTAGAAACCAATAATCGCTTCCTGGGTTTGAAAGGTTCAGTATTGCATTGATATCAGACAAGGTCAAGATTACGCTCGAAAGGCTGATGAGTTTCATACGAAAGGGATCGAAGAGCGACTTTGAGTGGTCAGTATGACATGACTTCAGACGTGTAACTTGTGCACAGAATCACGCCTTCAGTCGTCTTCATTGAGCGAATTGAGAAGAACGTGGAATTTTCCTGGAAAACGACGAATTTCTCGGGAAAAACTATCACGCTGTAAGACTTCAGCAAATACAGCTATGGCTAGAGCAAAAAAACGGACGACGTAAAATTTGGTCGAGGCAGACTGTAATTTCCGATTTGAGTATAGCATTTACTTTGATTTGGTCTCGATGTACCTTCGCGTATGCGATTCTCCAAATTCCATCGAAATTCTAGCTTCAGTGTGTCAGATGAGTATTCTTCCTGTATTGGAATGATGATGAATTTTTCCTCTGTAGAAAACGATGCTTTGTTGTCACATTTTCCATTACAGTGTTCTGGGGCGTTGATGATAGATGACAACATTCTTTATTTGCTACGTTGAACTAGCTCTGGTCTTGGTCTCATTGTTTACATTCGTTGATAGATCTATTTGGTACCAGACAATGCAAATTTTTCCCTGTCTGACTCTACAATCCTGATTTGGAATCGAGTCCAATACCGAAACTGCTGTGCACACATATTCATCATGACATAAACAACGAGAAACCACCACGAAATGAGCCATCGGACATGTCTCCACTGTTGAACGTGAGCTGAAACTCAATGAAAAGTGGATCCCACGGGTGGGGCCCATCGCACACAGGAAAGGATGCGTGGGTCCCATCACAGTGAACTTGTTAATGATACGGTTATAAAACATTGATCTCTCACATATAAAGTATCACAGACTCTGGATTAGCCATATAGTTGATGACAAATTGATCCAAATCTGGTATCAACCATACCATTAATTCCATGAGCAGTCACAAACTGAGATCTACGCCATAATAAGGTAAGTGTGCCTAATTTGCCCCCACTACTTTTGTTTTACTCGCCATTTCAACTCATCTCTATATTTTTCAACGTAGTTTAGCTCACTTTGTAGCTTGTTTCAAGACCTTGAAAATGAGCTAAGGTACGTTCAATTTGAACAAATTAGAGCCGAGATATCTTGATTTTTGCGAAAGAAGATTTTTTGCGAGTTTTTGTCAGTGTGTTCCTAATTTGCCCCCACAGGGAAAAGAGGCCTATCTTCATGGGATTATACGGGTTTTTCGTGAAAGCGGGATATCTCGGCTCCCAGACCTCCAAATGAGACGTACTTTAGCTCATTTTGTAGCTTTTTTTAATGCCTTTAAAACTCTTTGAGGTAAATTGGTGCATCTTAATGGACCGAGGAATGAGTTTGGAAAAAGACTATAGGGGCAAATTAGGAACACTGCACTTTTTCTAGTGATATGGGCGTAGAATCGGCTAAAAATCGAATTTTGCAATTCTGCAAAAAGCATTCTAAAGTTGGGACAAAGACAAAGAAAATGAGTTAAGGCACGTTAAAATTGATTCCATCAATTTTGTTTGGCATAACTTTTAGTGAACAACAAAAAAGAAGTCGGAGGTAGCGAAATCAGTTCTTCTGTTCTAAGAAAGGCGCGGGTCATCTAGGATCGGTCCAAAACATTTATTTTCTCATATTTTGACGTAACAAACATGAAAAAAATGCGGGGCAAGGTCTGCGGGTTCGTACATGTGAGAACTTGAATGGGGGCAAATTAGGGAATGGGGGCAAATTAGGCACAGATACCTTACCAAATGGTTGGAATCATGGAGTGTTGATCCGACTGTTGATCATCGTGATTATGGAGTAAATAATGGGATGCATCTTAAAAGTCTGAATGAATATGAACAAGGAATTTAAACATGCGTAGATCCACATTATAACTGCTTGATATGAAAATGGTCTGTTCCGTCAATCACCTGTTTTGTCTCACATGAACAGGAATCCAAGTTGTGAACTTAGGCACATGAGTTTGACGTTGAAGAGAGAATCGAATCAAAAGAAATCACACACATCATGACACATTCATTAATCATGTTCAATGTTCATCACCTGTCAGCACCTAGAGTATTCTCCAGGATGAAGAATTTGATTGCTAAGATTGGTCACTTTTAGGAAAAATATGAAAATATTCAACTCTACTTTTTCACCAACTATTCATTAACACTGATCATCCATTCACATATTTCCAATCTTACTGCAAAAACCCTAGTCAAAAACCGTCACTTTTCGTGGCATCTGTTTGAAGGGAAATGAGTGTCGTGCAAGCACGGGATTGAAATCGGCTGTATCCTGGAGGCAGTGAACCTACTGGAGACTGAAGCGAGTAACAATATTCATGAACCATCAAGTACCTGTATTCTCTTTGGAAAACTGCAACACCATCTCGTCATGATAGAAAATACTCTGCCACCGCAGCTTGCGTTCTCAAGCAGCCGACACTATAGTCTCCATGCAGCCGACGCAAACGAAACACATATAAACATACAAACAGAAATACTGGATGTCTGCGGGGGCCAGTGGACCCCTCGCACCCCTCTCCCAGTACTGCGCTCTTCTCCTCGTAATTGCCTTTTAGACACTCCCTGGCTCTATTTTTCCTTCCCGCATTTCGAGATATATCGAGTCGAAGCGCTGATCCAAAGAAATCGAACTGGATGCAAAACGGAGGACCGAAAATTGCGAGGACCGAAGAAAACCTATAGTTGCTCAAATTATGGGCATGATGATACAGAATCTTCATCTGCAATCATAGGAAGAAAATGAGGCCATACATCCATCTCTATGGAAGTGATAATACATGTCAACAAAAAATGAGAGGTTCAAATGCCCTATTTCAACGTGTAGGAGGCAAGGCACCTTGCTCGATTTGCTTTCGTACTCGCCAGCGAGGTGCTATCGCGCCTCTTAATTTCAATTGGAGCATGGGCCAGACCAATCAATAATCAAATAAACAAAATACTCATCGGCCTCAGAGAGAGAAACTATTCCAACTGATCGACCACCGTCATACAGAGTGCAAGTTCAAAGAATTTCAAGGATTTTAGCTCACTCATTTGACTTGTCTATTCAAGTATGCACTTGATCTCTGGACCCGCCAACACCAGTCCCCACTGCGTCCAGGGAGATGGATTGAAAGAGAACTTTTTTGCAATAAATCTGAAAATTCAGGAATTTAATAATTTGCGAGAGTTTTTGTGGAGTACACGAAAACTTCCAAACACTGCTGAAGGAATCTGAACACACCAGTGACTTAATGACGAAAACCTTACGAAATTCATCCACTCCTTGTAGGCTATTATGATACCCAAAAGTCCCATTTTGAGAAAGAACAATGATTGAAATAAGGAGTTTTGCATTGTGAATCACCTATCAAATTTTATCGGCTACATCTATCAAACTAGCTCGTTTGACAAATTACCCGAGCAATTAGTACCCACTTCAACATCGAGTATATACAGAGCACAGAGTAGCCAGTGGTAGTAAAAAGCAATCGAACGGTAAATCGCGCGTGCTGCTAATAGACTGAATCGGTTATAGATCTCGGGGTTACCCTCTCACACTTTCGCAACCTTTTACTCGCATTTAGCACACCCGCTCATCGCTTCTGATGGTGCGGGTCCATAAAACACGCACCGGCCAATTTACAATCTCAGCAGCAGCTCATTCCGGGTCACGCTCTTACATTATCTTTTATCTAAAAAACAACAAATAAATCCCAATCCAGCCCGCATCGACGCCTGACTAGTGTCAAATATCAACCTAACCTCCCAATATAACCCCTTATCATTCAATCTTGCGTGCACAAGGAGATCTCTTCGCTCAGTGTATATTCAATGCCGACGCGTATGTAATGAGCCATCCCGAGGCCATCTCATAGTCCCTGCACGTCAAGCTCTCTCTCATTTTTGGACTGCACAAAAATTTAAGTCAAAAGAAAACGACGAAAACTGGGGAATAATGATCCACGTTGAAATTTTACCTGATATTGAAATCTCATGTAATCCAAAGTTTTGCGTGCATTGAAGTATATTTATACAGACGAGGGCGTGTCTGAGTACATTTACGATAAACCCGACGCCCAAAATTTCGCGCGTCTCGATCGTTACTCTCACCCAAGGTTTCCGATACTATCATCGATCGTGTCCGCACTTTGAGTAAGTACCTATTTTTCAAGTCTCTTGAATGAGACGTGATCAGGTTGATTGCCTCATGACAGACTTTTGCATGTACTCCAAAGAATATCAATTACGTTGCTATCGTTCGTTCTTTTTTCCTCCTCCTCCTTAAGTCATTGAAATTAAGGAGACGAGTGGTGTGCAGGTGAGAGACGTTGATAGCCGTTGGCTTTCAAATTTTGTTTGGTATTATATACAGGTTTGATTGAGGCAACACCCATCTCTCAGAGTCTGACGAAAAAGGCCCGAAAAGATGCGTTTGGTGAGATTCGAGGAAGACTGGGCCTGGTATAAAGTCCATATTGGTGAGTGTCGACCGAGTAACTTGGCGGCTAATTAAATGTAACGAGTCTTGGTTTAAGAGAAACGTGCGGGATTTTGCGGTGGCTCGTATCGCGGAACCTGTTGGTGTCAGACAATTTCGGACGCGACAGGCTAGAAGTTGGAATTCTGTGGTTTGGATGACTTTCGGAGTACTTGAGCGTATATTGCGGTATAATAAGATCTCAGTGTGGTTTGAATATTACAGCTCGAGTGGTATTTTTGTGTACTTGAATCCTGGCTATACCAGCAAGAAATACACCACTCCATTCATATTTTTCATCACTTATAATTTGTTCTGAATCACAACTTTGTGGTATCTCACATAATGCGTGTATTGTCCAATTTTGGCGGAATTCTTGGATTGAATCATGGAAACGGATAAAGAGAATGAAAATGAATTCGCCCTAGTTTTCGAATTAATGAGAATGGGAGTCATTCTCAACGTAATCTCATCTAATTTATATCATGATGAATCAATGATATACCTGCCATAATCGAAATTGCAATTTATGATCAATATATCACTGTTCTATATGAATATCTACGAGAGTGGTTGTGAGTAATCTTTATATTAGGCATGCCTTCTACACCTACCTGACTTTGTACACCCTCAATCCTGGCATAGTTGACTGTTTTTCCGCAAAAAACTAAGACTTATCCAGCAGTTCTTTGACATTTTCAACACAAACATTAGGATAAGCTCCAGGATCGCCGTAGAATAACAGAATGAGCTCGGGATGAGATAATGAGGGAATGCAGTGAGCCGGTAAACCAGTGTTCGATAGAACTCTCGCAAATCCGAATCCGAGGCTATGAATATCTCAAGGCTTGCATCATCTACTTACCATATTTCAATTTCTATTAGAATTCAACGACTGAATAAGGAAATGAATGAAAGAATGATGCTTACCAGGTAGGGTCATCTCATCCGGATCACGAATTTGGCTGAAACTCCGGGAATAGCCTTCTTTTAGCACAGAAAGACGATATCCAAACGTATAGACCCTAACGCTCAAGCGCTTTTTAGTTAAATCTTCAGGCAATAAACATGTAGGCCCAAATTGAATTGTGTACATATAGGTAGTTGAAGTATACCTGCAATGCTTATGCCCTTGGCTGTAGCTTGGAAACGCTCAAGCGTTAAGATCTATGATTTTGGGTTTCATTTTTCGATGCTCGAAGGAGACTTGTATTTCCAAAGTTTCAGCCAAATTCGTGATCCGGATGTGATGACCTCTCCTGGTTGGTTAATCAATGGATTGGAATCAAGGAACCAGAGGGTGCATGATAAATTTAAAGTGTTGCTTGAATTAATTCATCTAGGTAACTGATCTGACCAATGATCATCGAAATATCTCTTGATCCCTTAAGACTCGTTATTACTATTGATATCTGGCTAATATCTCGCATCAATTTCTCCAAAACTTGATCGGTAATACATTCTTGAGTTTATATTTATTTTCGTCTGTAATGGGCCTAACCATTTATGCAAAGAGATGACGACAGAAAATACTCTCCAGATCCTCTACCAAATGCACACTTCTTACTCACAATGACTAACTCAAAAATCATACCACATGACTAACTCCAAAACTCGTCCAGCAATTATATAACGTCAGTCCCGTGCATACTGCTCGACTTTCCACAAAGTAACGGTACGCGCTTTTCAAAAATTCTTTCAAGTCCTTTTCAAATCTCAACTTGTTCTCTTGATCATCTTCAAACAGGTTGAGCTCCGTACAAAAATGCCTATCCACCCGATCAGTGATAGCCTCTGCACAACACCAGCACCAACAGAATCAGCAACTCGAGTTACCCATGTGGAATCCGTAGCAAAGAGACAAGAATCTTTTAGTCCAAGTCGGAGATATGTGAGTCTACAGAGCACAATAATGGCCAACTTCCAAGAGTGGCATCCTCCTATATAGACACGCAGGCTGCTATACTCTCTTTGGCAGAACCGTTATATCACGGTCTTAAGGCTAGGCCTGTCCTTTAGACTTTGCGCATCTCGATATAGCCTGGGGTTTATAAGGAGTCCACTGTTATAATAATCATTGTAGGAATAAAGATAAGAAGAGAAGTTGGGTCGGGTGCTGTCTCGCATATAAGTGGATGAGAGTTGAGTGCTGATGACGACGACGCCACTGCATGCTTCCTTGTCGTGAGTGCGATGGACCACCGATGACTTATCCTGATCGTTAATGCTTCCGAAGGGAAAGTTTGAAGAGGAGTCTCCTCGTATATATGTAATGGTTGACGTAGGTACTAGTGGAAGATGCTTTCATCGAGATTCATTATGACCCATTCTGGAGGTAATTAATGGTTGCCAGTTTATGTATGTGGCCCGTTTTGATGGTTATCGTGAATCTGAGGCTTCTCATTGGAGAATTGCTGTATGCTGATCTGTATCTAAATTTCGCATCTTCATAAGCATTCACAATCCGAGTTCTTGCGAAGTTGAATTTGCTCCCATACTTTGGTGAACGAAGTAGCTTTGGGGTCACACTAATTTTTGATTGATGTAAATGTAAAGAGTTAACTCGACTGAAGATTAACATCCTAAAGCGAGGTGGAGCAAATAGTCGGGTAAGAGGGACTACCGCAAACCGTGAAAGGTGACAAATGTGATAATATCAGACAAGCGCGGAATTGCCAGGCCAAGATGATGACTGCACGCAAAAATTTGAATTATCATTCAAATCTTGGTACAATTCTCAATATGAAAAACAATGTTCAGAATTCGTATAAATTCTCGACCATGACCTGAAAATTTGAAAAAAAAGTTCTACACTTTGAATTTGAATGAGAGTAGGCTTTGATTTCTCGGTGTTGATATTGGAAATTGAGGATTAGAGTTTCAAAATGTGGTTGAAAATCATTCAAATCAATTATTCCTCTGAATCGAAGTGAGACACAGCTGACTTTGTCCAATTCAAGTTGAAGTTTCAAATGAGCTGAGATTATTCGATTCATTGGATCCGCGTCCACCATAAGGAGGAACAACCAGGAAACAAAAACACCAGATAGACTAAAGATGGCGATCGAAATTGAAGTGGAATCCAAATCTCGCCAACAACTCTCTCATAAGTTGAATATTATAACAATCAAATGCCATTCCAAAATTTCTCCGTCCTGAAACTGCGTGTTAAGCCACCTTCGTACAAGAGATAAATTATAATGGAGCTGGCCACATGGGTCGCAGATGGGTCAATGTTTGGATAAATTGGGTGGTTAGATGGGTGAAGATATGGGATCACCGTACCGTATGAAATCTTCGTACTAGCACCGTACGTGAGTTGTTGCACTCGTACCATACGAGCATCATTACCGAAAGGGGGACACTAAGTCCAGGGTCGTGACGACCCTCCAACCTCAGCTGACGGGCCACCGTACCTGGGCTTTGGCTCAAATCCAGTAAGGAGGCCCCGAAACGGGTCGCTTGGCGTGCTTTGGCCCCTCCCAAAAAATCGCGAGGGGGATTGAGACACCTTGGTGTCTCAGCCCTGGAATCTGACGAACTCCTGGACCCAGTCATCGCCCGTCGGAGCATGGAGACTAGACATCTCCATCCGGTACCCCGGGAATGGGTAAGTCTAAGTACTTATTCAGGCCATTGTGGACAGTCACTATGTGAGTCAGATGACTCATACAGCAACCCAAAGGGCTGCCTGGGCTCCAAGGAAGCCTAGAAGAGTCTCAAACCCACGATCGAAAAGTGGGTTTTGGCGTCGTACTGGGGGTCAAGCTCGAAATTTGGTACTTGGGAAGGACAGCTGGACCATTGCTGAGCCATCCGTGACTTGGAGATATTCGTTTTTTTAACCAACGCGCTGACACGGCGTATCTTTGCCCCACGCCCATGGGGACAAATGAGGTGAGAACCAGGCACCCGGGATATCAAACTCAAATTCTGCACGACGATCATCGTACTAGTACCGTACGAGGATCATTGAACTGGTAGCGTGCGAGAATCACCGTACTGGTACCGTCAGAAAATCATCGTTCTCGCGCTCCACGAAAATCATCGTACTAGATGGTACCGTCAAAGAATCGTGGTACGAGCGTCGTACCAGAATCATCTACTAGTGCAGTACAAAAATCACTACTTAGGTCTAGTTCAGTGTGATTGGGTCTAGATCGGTCTAGTTCGATGAAATTCGATACTATAACGGTACAATATGGTAAAAGTACGGCCCAGTACAGCCTACTACAATCTGCTTCGATCTACTTTAGTTTACTTCGGTCTATCCCGATCTATTGCAGTCTTCTGCAATTTTGTACGGTCTCATCCGGCGTGATATGATCTGGCACGGTCTGGCACAGCCTAGTCAGCTCTGTCTGCTCCGGTGTGATTTATTCTATTTCAGTCTGGTTCGGTCTAGTTTGGTCTAGCATGGTCTAGTAAGGTTTGTTCTGCTCGAAATCTATTACGTGCTCGTGTGGGCTTTGTCCGAAATCGACTGGTCAATTGCCTAATTGCACAATTCACTGCTCAGTCACATGTCATGCATTGTGCGTCGGGCGTCATGTGCCGTGTGTGGTTTTAAATGCTTCGTGATGTATCTTAGATTTATTGCATTATTGAATATTTGATCGTAAAATCTTCCAATAGTTCCGGACTTCGATATATTCGACTGAGCCTTTTCAAGAATACTGAACAGTTGATCTCAATTCCCTAGAAGAATATATCTATTGGCAGGTACAATCCAACATAATACCATTTTTGCAAACTCCATGAGGAACTTCTTTTTTGGCACCTTGGATTGATCAGCAAGTCCATCATTGCTGAGCAACAAAAATATTTCAGGGGCTTCTGCCTTATGGAGATTATTTGAAAATAAAACGAACGGTAGTGAGTGAGACAATATCACTACTGAATTATTATACAGTGATCCTCGAAATGCAAACACACCTTTACAGAACCCAGTGAGTTCAACAAAGACGAAAATTTCTCCCAAGCAAATGATGAATGGAAAAAAAGAAAACTGTCAAGTAAGCAGATCGTGGTGAATCAAATTTTGAATAGTGAAGATCAAATCTGGAGAGAATATTTGGTAGCACCGCGTGTTCAACTAATATCAGATTGAACTATGTAATTAATTGCTGAGTGCAAATCACATGCATCAATACCACCAATCAGATGATGATATCTACACAAGACATCGAAAAATCAACGACGGTAACTTGATCCGATAGTCTGAGTTGATGACAAGCCTCTCAATTAAAATACAGCGTAAATAGTCATGCAGCGAAGATGAAGCAGCCAATTTACTCCCACAATGTGGTGACCAAAGGCAGATTTATAATGGACATGGCAGTTTTGTTAGGATAGAGATTGTCAGAGACGTGGTCAGAATGTATGCTCAAATCAAGAATCTTTCATGCCATGATCGATATACGAATGACGGGAAAGTTTCTCACTCAACAACCACAAATTGAGTCAACCGATCGATAGATCACGTGAGTACTAAACAAACGACATCAATAGCACTTAGTCATAACAATAATGATGGAATGATCAAGTGGCTAAGCTGTTTATTCTGACGGATAGTTTTAATTGGTTCATTGAATATAAGGCAGAGAAGAATACTTAATAATTTCATGATATAATGTGTATCATATCGAGCCAGGCACAACCTATCTTATTCCTCGACTCACGAATCAAGCATTACGTTAGGGCTTATTTCGTGACTCTGCATCACCCAGAGTCCCATCATCTCTCGATCAGCTCGTATCGCATAATGGAAGCTCGTCCACTAATTAATCGCCGGTTGCATTGACGTTGCTGCCATCCACCGCAAAAATCGATTGTCGCATCGTCATCGGTAAGACTTGGAGGCTACTTTTTCTCTGAGCTACAACGTTGGACCATATATACAGCTGAAAGGTTGGCACAGCTCGTTAACTTGAAAATTGGAATAGCGTGACTCATTGAGAATCGGAAGCTTGAGGAACCCAAAGCCTGCTTGCTCCAATTATCGCAATTATATTAATTTATTCGAATTTTTTTGCTCGATGATACTGATGCTCAATTCTTATGAAACTTTCGAATTTTCCCGCCAGCAAAATATCGATTTCTGATGGGCACATGCAGCATCGAATTGTGTCAGTCTTTGTTCATCTTCGAAAAATTTACGTGCTGTTAAACGTCTTCATTTGTATGATTTCGAGAGTGCAAGTTATGAAAAATATACATCCACGTTTGATCATCACAATTTGTATTCTTAACTCTTGACAAAATTCTCACTGAACCGTATAGGCATTGCATGTACACTTACGTTTTCGAAAACAGTGTGCGAATGAACGTCAAAACCGGTTTGCAAATTGAATTCATTCTCAAAAGCCTCAATATAACCAATCATCAATAAAAATTGCCGATCATCCAAATTGCTCAATCGTCCCATCAAAATGTGCTGCATCAGCCTGATAGAGATAACTGTTGGGATGTTCAAACAGCCTTCAGAATGAATTTCGATACGATAAATCGAACATTACATTCGAAAGTGATGCATACAAAAATTCAAGAAGATTCTGCTCCAAGAGAGCTTCAGGCAACCAGAGAAAGCCGTTTGCAAGAAAACGCACCTTTCAGACCAGTGTCTTTCACAAGAATCTAAAATAGGTCTGAAGAAAAGATCGCTAGATCACTGGATTGAGACGCTAGATCGATACTCCTGGATCAATTGGTTGGACTAGAATCTCTTCAGGTGGTTTCAAATCTCCTCCTATAGTATAGATAACTACAATCTCTTCAAGTCATTGATCGAGAGTTGGTACGAATGTTAGCTTACGCATGCAATAGTCACGCAAAGATATAGTTAGAAAAACTTTCTTTGATAGGCGTCTCTTCTGCCCAGGGGTCGTTAGCGGATTCTGTATTCAGATCCTTCTGCGTAGGTATATATATTCTCGTGTATGTAAAAGAGATCACCTCTAATGATCTCTTTCTCTCGATTTGCAAATTCGATCCGTCAGTCAATTCAGTTCAGTCGGAGCATGGTATAGTGGCAACCGATGCGGCTCAGCACGTCACCCTGTGGGGCATCCGATCTACATGAGTACATAAGACTCGGTCACGTAAATGGATGGACCTCTCGCTCTCATGCGTGTAGGTAACAGGCTATCTATCTCCCTGTAGGCGAATTAGTACCCTGTTTCTACTGTTGCCTCTTGATCACTGTCAAGGAGTATAGTTTTGTGCAAATTCTAGGTTGCTGTGATGATCTAGAAATTCACTGGGAGGACACTTTTTCGCAATTTTTTGTAGGTTTTCACCTCAAACTTCATTCTCAAACTCATAAGAACTCAAAGGGATGATAGAACATTATTGCCCTGTGCGCGCACGCTCAGCTCGGGCGCTGGGACAGTTTAATTACCGAGCAAAGTAGGGGAAATATGTCTCCCACGCCCAAAATGAGTTTGCAAGCACAGGGCAAATATGATTTTCGATCATAGTAGCCATAAAGCCACGTTCAGTAGCGACATTTTTTTGTTAGAATGCCACTTTCAAATGCGGTTTTAGGGTTCTTGTGGGGAAAAGTCATGATGACTGCCCTGTGCTCGAGGGTCCATTCTGAGCGCGGAGGAATTACCTCCCTCGCTTCGCTCGGGGAATGAACTATTCTAGCGCCGGAGCAATGATGTACTATCTCGATACATCGTATATGTCCTTGGCAAACCGATTGGATCAAAGGAATTCGTATCAAGGATATTCTTTGAGCGAATATGAATAATTGCACTGTAAAAAATTGGTTGAATTTTCAACCAGCTAGTTGAATTTTCAACCACACTGGTTGAATTTTTCATTCAACCAACTGGTTGAATTCTCATCCAAGTAATTATATTCCGTGATGGATGGGTAGATGGGCGGATCAGCGGATGGATGGATAGATGAATAGATGGGTGAATGGGCGATGGGTGAATGGATGGGTGAATAGACGGATAGGTGGATGATTGATGGTTGGATGAGTGGAGAAGAGGCATGAAGGGTGGATGGGTGATAGTGTGGATGATAGATGCATGATGGACGGATGGATGATGGATGGATGGATGGATAGATGCATAACCTATTCATCCATCCATCCACCCACCATCCATCACTCCATCCATACATCCATCCGTCCACCCACCACCCATTCTTCGATCCATTCGTCGACCCCATCGATCATCCATCCATCGACCATCGATCCATCATCCAACAGTCCACCCCTCCATCCATATGACCATCCATCGTATTCTACCCCTGACACATAGGGAACCTGATATGCAGGAACCGCACGGACAGATTGTGATAATCCACTTTGGTTGAATATTCAACCAAACTGGTTGAATTTTCAACCAGACTGGTTGGACTTTTCATTCAACCAGTTGGTTGAAGTTTTTCGGAAAAATTTTTTACAGTGTGGAAATTCATTCCTGAAGAATTGATGATCTGAAACACATTGTGGTCGATTTTGTGGAGCAACGTATGCAAGCGGGAGGGTGATGACTAGTTGAGAAAAAATCTGACAGAATCTGAGAACTGGATGAAACGAGGGAATTGAGCAGCCATTTCCATCCCACTTTGAGTCGTGAATCCAAAAATGAATCAAAATCGCGCAAAAGCACCACGTCCCCTGGATCCCCATATCCCTATAGACTATAGACCATCGCAGTAGTCCGTCGAGTCGAGTCTTACACGAAGATAAGATGGGTGGAGTCGATGAATGAGAATTTCATGTAAAATAATGACGCTCAAAGGTACAGTCCTTGAATATTTTCTCATTACTTCTAGATTTAGTTCACATCTAGATTGGCACTAAAATTCGCGGGGATGACAGATTACCCACGGGCTACCCAAAAACCTGTAATGATTATAAAATGGTTGCCCTCTCATTCGTTATACTTACGTCACCAATCGACCCCTGAATATTGTATCCAGAATTGGTATGATTTATTGACGATCGATTGGACCAATGGATATTCGAAGTGAAGTCATATAATCGGACTCTCATGCATCGTAATTTTCATGTTATGAAGGAAGGCTGCATATTTTTCAGTAATATACTTCCAGAGACCAAAGTGTGAACACTTACCTCTCTCGACAGCTAATGACAGATAAACACTTCAATTTGATACGTCATTACGTATGTAAGTGCACAAAAAATTAGTTCATAAATAACATAATCATATCAATCCATAAAAATGGTCGAGGGATCTGTAATCTTTCAGACTCACGAAATGTTGTCGATAAACCCTATTTCACGATCGTGCCTAAGAATATTATCACATAAAGATGACGTCTCACCCCCATATTTGCATGCCTCATTGCGGATTTTGACTAAATGGTGAGAAATTAAAGTGAATCAAATATAACATGATAACTCTGATACTTGCGACAATTTGGACTCACGATGTATTCATATATAGACTATCTTCAGCACGAATGGACTGCTGCTCCAGAGTTATATGCACTGCAAATATTATGTATGTATCTTCTTGTGGGACAACTTACCAAGCGATCGTACGTGTACAACGTGTAGCGATTATTCAGTTTTGACTTGTAGCAAGCAGAAAATACCACCATGGCCCAGAGCTATATCTCTCTTACTTGTTGTCGAGTCTATGATTTAGCTGGCCTCGTATTGCTATAATATTGCTCAGTGACACAGCAATTACCCATTCACATCACCGTTGCTTTTCTCATAACTAAAAATCATCAATTTATGAGGTCGTTATTCGATATCGGCTAATATCTGCATCGTGATTGTATGAGAGTATTGATTTCATATGATTAGGCGATCAAAATTCGATGAAAAATCATTTCAATGGTTGTACAGTAGAGAGCTGAGCAGTTCCACGTGATATGAAAGGTCGATGGAACATGATTTTCCAGATCGTCTGCGCATGATTTTCCACTGATTCTATATACCACAAAATATGATAGATTAAACAACCAGTTGCTACGGTCCAAAAAAATTCCTTTACCCAGCTGGTGAGCAAATTGATTCACCTTTTGTTTTTTTCGGCTGAAGAAGGTTGAATCTGTCGCACTAAAACAGCTCTAATTCGAGATCTAAGGGTGATATCAACACGCGGTTGAACATATTCAAAACCCGCGACAACAATACATTGGAATAGTTAAACACAAAATCCGGGTATGGGGGGGGGGGTGAATTAAAAATATTGCGTTTTCCACTTATCTCTTATTTATCAACATGGTAGACTTTTGGCACACTCAAAATTTCATTCGCGTTTAAAACACTGAAACTTCCTCTTCGTGACTTGGTAATAAATTCATATGTCAACGTTCTCTTACAGATGAGGACCCCTCAGAATGTCTAGATTTATTCTTTTTCGAATAATGAACAAATCAAGTGCTTAGAACCCATCACCAGTATGAGTAAAAGTTTTTAATTTTTGTAATATAACCCAATTTCAGTCCCAATAGGAACTTGAAGGTCTATTTGTTATGATAAAATCATTTTGAGATACATTTTTGCAACTTTAAACATAATTTTGAGAAACTTGTCCTCAGTCTGACCTGCAAAATTGACTTTACTGAGGAATTTTTCAGAAAAGTATAACTTTCAGGAAATAATTTTTTCATCTCACTCACTTCACTCACCAGGAGAGGTCATCACATCCGGATCATGGATTTGGCTGGAACTTTGGGAATGGTCTTGTTTTAGTGCCAAAAGATGAAACCCAAAATTATAGACCCTAATGCTCAAGCGTTTCCGAGCTACAGCCACGGACATTAGCATTGCAGGTATACCTATATGTATGATTTTTGACACGGGCCTATATGGGTAATGCCAATGTTCTTGGCTGTAGCTCGGAAACGCCTGAGCGTTAAGGTCTATAATTTTGAGTTTCATCTTTTGGCACTAAAAGAAGACCATTCCCAAAGTTCCAGACAAATTCGTGATCCGGATGTGATGACCTCTCCGGGTCAGTTTTGGAGAATTGTATGAATTCAACAAGATGTGCCGTAAGTCTACATCGTTCGTTGGAGTATAACTTTATTCCACCTTGGTGATTAAGGGTTAATGCTCGAAAAATCAGTTGGGAATAGATTTTTTCAGTTCTGCAAAATGAATCCCAGAATTGAGGAACGGAGACAAAGGAAAGGTACGTTGGAGTTGGTGGAGCCGATGTTTCTAGCGTTGAAATTCACTGCCCGAGGAGAGAAAAATTGATCTTTGAAAAAACAAGATGTTCGTCCTGAAGAACGCAGGGGTCATTTAGCATCATTCCGAAGTATTAACGTAAATGAGCTGAGGTAGATGCGCGACAATGTCTGTGGCTGAATCCTTTCGAAATCTCGGGTGAGGACAACTTAGGCACTTTTACCCTATTTTTTTTTTTTTTTTTTTTTTTTTTGAACAATAATCAATCAACTTACAGGGATCAGGGAACGACCCGTAGAATTGAAACGAAAGAGAGCAAAGTAGACATTCAACATCAAAGCACTTGAATATTGTTGCAGATAAAGTTCCGTTCGATAAGCCGAGAGAGCAAGTGAGCATGCATGAATCGATAAATAATATGCGCAGGATGACGCGTGACTACAAGCTGCAAAGGATAAATCACCCGGCGGCACCGGCAACTCAAGCGCCTCCACACATACATACACACATACATAGATACAAAACGGGAGGAGCTGTTTGCGCGCGCGGTGGCAATAATTGGACCGCCCTCTCTTCAAATTGCAATGGATCTTGTTCATGCAGTTTGCAGTGTACATATAGTCAACTTACATATAATTGTATTGTGCACCTTGAGGCTGAGTAGTAATAGAAAGCAAGCCGTGGAATAGAAAACTATTCGAATTACTGTAACATTGTCGACTGTGTGTTCAAAGTCAATTCCTAACTAGATATTCTCGATTGTTGTATGAAGAAGCATCGAGGCTATAGCCTCCGAGAGTTGCTTTTGATGCTACTGATATTTTGTGATGGGACTACTGTTGAACGACTGCTCCTAAAGGACAGACTAATAGAATGAATCCAAGCAGTAGAAAGATCGTTCGATCGTTCTAATCTCAATCTATGTATGGGACTGAAGTCGATCAATTTATTTTTGGCAAAAAAGATTCCTTTGCTGAGTAAAATCCATGAATGAATTCCGAGTATCTTTCACCTCTTTCCTCTGACAGTCAATAATATCAGAGCCTGAGGAAAGAAGCTTGGTGAGCAAGTTGATGAGCGAAAATTCACTGCCTAGATTCTATGTTGCACTGAGTTTATGATTAAATACGAGAATTTCATGATTTATCAAGAATTGAACTCATCTGCTGGCAACCGTGACTTCCAAATTTTGAGAAAATATTTCTCAAAAACTACCGCGCAAAGCAAAATCTCACCATGGATGGAGAAATATGTAACTTCGATTCAAAAATTGGACCTGAGTGAAAATCTGTGGATTGTTTCATGATTAATATGGAGTATCGCTCAATCACGGTCAGATCTCAGTCGGTTGATTGGATCAGATACAGAAATTTCACAAGTCCACCAATCGCGCAAATACTAATAACAGGGTTGGAATCAGAATCAAGTTTTCATCAATGACACATGTAGCACTTCATAATATGATCAAATTCGCAAACTGATACGATTTCAAAGATTCACGAATACACCAAAAATTCAATTGTAAGAAGCTCAACCAACTCCTTCAATCGTTCATTCTGCAAAAAAGAGAACATCCCATGATTCGATTCCATTCTTGATTTTCAGGCTTCAGAAAAAATTTCATTGAAATTCTAATATGGATTGGACTCTTCCTATCCTCGCTGAATTCTGAATGACTCACTCTGGTTCTAGCTTATCCGATAATCGGATGATGTCTGGAAGCATCAATGAGAACGCCCAATTCTGTTTTTTTGATACAATGAGACCAGATGATCCCACAAACTAGAGCAGGAATGGATAAAATTGAACCAACTAACATCACGGCTGGCAATTGATAATTGAGAGTTGTTTCAAATTTTGAAATCTGAAACAACTACCTGCGGGTAGTTGACAAAGGAAGAGGCCTTTCCTCAGAGCTTCTGCCCAGTAAAGTATTCTGCGAGAAGGCGACGAATGGAGTTGAAGCCAAGGAGCCGACAAATAGAGTTGCATCAAAATTCAAAGGTCATCACGAATTCTTGTAACCTCTAGAAATTGTTGATAATTATTTTGAAGATCAGAGGCTGCAAATCGTTGTGAAGTCCAGGAAATATTGTTATCGCCTAAAATATATTTCTATAGATAGCAAGGCCTCGAAATAACAATAATTAGTGGAGCAAGAGTTGGTCAGAGATTTTCGCTCCCACGAGTGCAGTGAGATGACGTTGATCAAATTGTGATAATCTTTCTCTTTGTCTCCCTCGCTGAAGTGGGTTAATAATCGGGCCCCCGAAACTCTTTGTTGTATGGATGATGACCAGTTTTCAATAAAGCTTTGGGGATTGAATTGGCCAGAGTTTACATCAATAGTAGCCCTGACTGAGAGAAGCCTGGCTAATAGACTCCATCCCCGATCCAAATTCCCCGTTCAGAATTCTACTCAAACTTGTGTCAAAATTCCTGTAGAGGATATTCCTGAAAAAGTTTTATACCTGTTTTAGCCTCCTCCTGCGGGTCTCTGTTCCTGTGGCCTTCATTTTTCTAAGTCCGAAAAGACAGAATGGTAGCACTCTGCTAACGTGTATTGAGTGAAATCATAACACCGACGTATCCTTCATATTTGGAATGGAATTCCATCTCAAACGAACTCGTGCTCACTGTATTACACCATGCAGTTACATTGCCGTTGCAAAATTTTTAGAGCCTCAGTGGTATCATCTCTCAGCTTGTTCACTAAATCCGAGACGAGGATACGCTCTCGTAAGAGGAGGAGTTGTGATGGAAGTGCACCGGAGATGACCTCGGTATATTGAGTTTCAGAGGCTAACGCTAATGGATATGGTGATATGCTCTGCTCTTGATTGCACCTTGATGCACATATGAGTACACCAAGGCCCATTGGATATCAGTGTCATCTGTAGCTTAATTTTTGCAAGGGCCAGGGATTCTTACTCATGCTTGAGACGTTATACTTGCAGATTGATACAACTTCTTGAATCTTGAAAATGACCATTGAGTTGAGCATACCCGCATATCATGATTCGCAAGAATGATGAAACATGGATTATCGGAACATTCATCATCACTTTCATATGGTTGCAAGAAAAACTCCAAAATATTCTAAAAAATCGTTGAGTGTCTGAGAATTGAGACTCCTTAGGAACTATCAATATCTCACTCCTTAGTTTCCCTGGAAGAAAAACAAGTAAAGATCTTAAAATGTTTCTTTCGAGAGCTTCGCATATTTTCAATTCAAATGACAGTTCCCTAATGAGATATTTTGATTCCGAAAGAAAAATTTATATTGTGAAAATTGGTCCCGTGTGGAATAGTGGGCTGAATTTTGAGATGGAAATGCATATTTAAGGTGAGATTATAGCTGTATTTTTCATGGCGAATGATCACACTTGAACGACAGTAAGTTTAAAAGAGTATTGAATCGCCTTACGAGTCTATGATCTACTATTCTTCGGTCTGAGCATGTTCTCGCTCTGCATATTTTCTGACCTCAAATTTCTCTTTAGGTATCCTAAGTTGAATACTCTGGCATGAGTCTTATCAAACTCTTTCTCGGAAGGAAATACATTGGCGGTCGTTAAATGAAACGGAACAAATTTTTCGAAAACTGAGTTAATTCTTTTGCATCCTCACTGCCTACCTATATCACTTTTCCAGACGATCTTACCGCATTACAAGAATGGATACATAGTCCAATTTCAAAGTTTCAGGACAGACTCTTCTTGGATGAGGATTACCAATTAACGAAATTTCCGAATCAAGAACTCAATTTTCGTTCAATTTAAAGGAGAATTTCAATTTTGTTCCGTCAAGAGTCGGTCGTACGAAGAGTCGATGTGAGGATTCATTGATTCCGTGGAAAGACGATGGAAACTCCAAAAGCTGTTCCAGAAGGTCTGATCAGAAGGCCCACAAAACACTCAATACTTCATGGCAAAGTGAATCTTGAACTCTGAAATCCGTCGCAATCGACCCCAAAGCTCAACAAGATGATAAAAACAAGTAAGAAAATATCGTCCATCACAAAATAACATGGTCAATCATCAATAGCATCGGATCGATCGCGCGAATGGAGGTGCAAAAATACTCGTTCGATTCACTTTCGATACTTTCGAGGTCGTCGTATCTAGTAACGACTAGGACAACTAATACTATACGATGACGACGAAGACGTTGGCGTTTAAAGAATCTCCTCGCTTTCGTTACGCTCTCGAGATACTTGATCGAGTTGTGAGTCTTGTTGCTCTATCTTTAGCGTATAAACTGCAGACACGCCTACAGACGCTTCTTACTTTACTAGAAGGAAAACCGATATATAATTTAGTATCGACGCATGCGTATATATATATATATAAAATAGCAATAGATCGTTGACTCTATAGGCCAAGATGCAGCTACTGCTAGCTTTCATCGGAGTCTAATACCATATGGGACGTTACCTCGTGAAATTCGAGTTTCGGAAGATGATGCAGATTGCTCGTAAATCAAGACCGGTAATGAGCTAGACTTTCGCCCAGGGTTGAGAGTATATGGCCAGTAATATAGAGAGCGGTGAAGAGTCAATTTACTACGAAATTAATCCATTGAGAAGAGATATGAACTCGGTGCAAGAGTAATGGCTTATTGGTATTAGGTCACTTTTTCCGATGAAACATCGCCCAGTGCATCTCGGGGTACCTTCTTGTTCCAATTCCATGAGCCGAACGAGCGTTATGATAGCGATTGAGAGTAATTTTAAGCCTTCTATAGGGAAATTGCTCGACAATGATTTATATCAGCTAAGAAGGTGTGAGATACTATTACAGTGTCAAAACTTTCATCTGTCACAATAATTATTCCAAAAACTTGTCAAAATCTCTCACCGCCTTGCACATGATGAATCTACCCTGAAGTATCTTAATGATAACAATTGATACAGTTGGAATGAGTCATCAATCTTGGAGGACATAGTTGAATACCTTATATTTGGTGATATGTAACAGATACGTATTTGATTCATTCATCGATTGCACTCAAATTTGTACATTTTTCCTCAGATAAATCTTTTGAGATCTCACGAGAACTAAAAGACCCCAAGCGAGAGGTTATAGAACCCATAGTGGCATTTATAATCCCATATGACATACAATTTTACCCTTACAAAAGTGGTAACCGGTTGTAACATCCGGTCCCATCCCCGCAGGGACATCCTCGTGGATTTCCTCGCGGGAAATGGACTCAGCAAAACCTCTGTGGACCAATCACGGGGATTCCCCGTGTTAATTCGTAAATTAACCGGTGATGATTAGACTTAGAAATTTTTTGTTGATGAACAAAATTATTTATGAGAATTGAAAGAATCAGTAACAAATAGAAGTGCAGGCGCAGCGTTCTTGATGTCACGACTGAGCTATAAAGTATATGATACGACCTCAATCCGTAACTCCCGCACAGCTGCGCCTGCTCTTCTATTTGTCTCTGATTTTTTCAATTTCCATGAATGATTTCGTTCCTTAACAAGAAATTTCTAAGCCTAATCATCATGGGTTATTGTTTGAGTTAACGCGAGGAATCTTCGTGGATTTCCCAGAAGGATTTTGCTGGGCTTATTTTCTGCGAGGAAAGCCATGGGAATGCCCCTGCGAGGATGGGACTGGGTGATACAACCGGTGATTATTTCCGTGAGGATAATTTTGGCGCAATTAGTTTTATGGACCCCATGTTAGTTAGTCAACGGAGAAGATTTGGTCTGGAAACAATTTTGGTTAGGGTCTATTGGACCGCATATAAGAACAAAGTCACCAATTTGTTATATAATTGATCTGTGCTAGTATTGAGACAGATTTGTGGGGTTCACGAGATTCCACTGACCCCTCCGTTATCTTTAGAAGGTGAGACCTCTGCAAAGCAACATCAAATCATCCATTTCCTCCAAAGTGATGACCTAATTTCAAATCCATCATCCCCATATTTTATTTGAGATATGGTTATTCGATTTTGAGTCTGAATGCGACCAAACTGACCCATGAACCGTCTTCAAACATTTCAGGCTATCCAAAATACCTTCAAAAGATGTTCTTGGCCAACTCCATCTGATAACCTGCGGAAATTTGATGGAGAGATTCGAATGGAGATTTATCTCAGATCTCCTTTGTTTGATGCTTATGGAAATTTTTGAATCATTTCTCCTATCATTATAATCAGACTAAGAGAGCGTGACGATGAACACCCTGCTGAAAAAGATCCTAAGATGTCGCAATCGGACCTCTCAAAGACGCAGAATATTGTACGTTTTTAGATGTATGAAATTCGATCACTTTTATTACGGTAAATGTCCTCAGCGTTGTTGCAATTGAAATCCTCATGGACTCATCATGAACACTGCCCGTTGTTGAAAGCATTGTTCCGAGAAGGGGTTCCACATGTTATTCTGAAAAGTTCTTTTGTGTTCACAAACATGTTATTCTGAAAAGTATCTTTGTGATCACAATTTCATTCTGACTTGAGGAATTACGATTTTGCGTTGAATGGAAAAAACAAAAGTAGTTTGTTCAGTACCATGTCCGTCATCTTGTATGTACCAAACACACATGGCACTAAACGAATAATACAACATTGCATTCACTGTATTCTAGGAGATTGCATACAAGCTAATGCAAGTTATCTGATAGGGTGGCTAAATCTGGCATTCAAATTTTTAGTGCTTGACTATATTACTGTGTGTTTCCGTACTTTTTGCTGCCATGAGATTTCAGATGTTCTACCTACCGGCAATCATTCTAAGTTTTATCCATGTCTGTAAGAGCCCCTCGATTTCGAACCGCTTCCCAGAGATGATCACTTACAAGAGGAGAATCCGGAGGGTCCGGGTCATCAAATCTTACAACTTATTTCACAGTCTCGTACCCCCTAGAATATGAAGAATCCTAAGCAACTCCGTCAAATGGGTCTCCGGATCAAAGCTACACCCTATTACATTAGCATATGCGCATGTCAAAAATTGATAAAAATAGATATACCGGCGGTGCTAAGGTTTTTGCTTGTAGCTCTGGACAGAAGGACCATTTGACAGAGTTACTCTGGATTCTTAATATTCTAGGTGGTACGAGACTGTGAAAAAAATTTGGTGAGATTTGGTAACCCGGACCCTCTGGACTCCTATTGTTAGCCATCATGCCATCACAGAGATTTGAAATATACTAATCATTCCAACCGATTATAAAAGGCCCTTTCTGTATTTGTGTGAGCTCTGTGGGGAAACTTGGAATTCAACAGAAAAGAATTCTCAGAGCTCTGCTATAACTTGATTAAACGTCATAATCTAGTAAACCCAAGCCTCACTACTGCCCATTAATTTGAACCAAGATTGCTCGCATGAGGATTCCAATAACCGTGCTCGAAAGGCAACTTCAAGTCTGTATGAGGCGTCTGCACGTGCAACCGGACGTCAGAAACCAGCCAGCAGCTGCAACAGCCAAATACGTGAGCTAAAGCCAAGTTAGAAGCGTTGATCGGTACTTTTCATCCTTAAAATACCATGATGATAGGGGAGATTAGACGCGCGCATGCATCTAAGGCATAATTTCTCCTTAGAGTGCCTACTATGGTGCCTCTCATATTTGCCAAAGCTCAAGATCGGTGCCCATTGCCGAGCACATTTTTTTCAAAATTCAGCTACCGATTCAATAACTAACAGTGCCGACGGCTTTCCCTCTTAGATCTCATAAAGTATGATCACAAGTGTACGCGTGCGTATGTATTCACGTGAGTACGTGTATGTTTGGATATAGATGATACTTGGGCATTGAGAAGCTGCTCTGCTCGCGCTTCTAATGGGACTTTCTAAAAAGATCGCCCGGGTGAAAATATGAAAGCGTGAAGAGCAGATGCAATATTGGGTGGACTCTTAAGGTGGACGAAAGGCGAGGCTGCTGCTACTGATGCTGTGTGTCCTGTGCCGATGAGATATGAGCTTGCGGTATATTTCGTTGATCATGGGACCGATAAGGAGATAACTGGTCGAGTTTCATAGTACCATCGGTCTATGTTGGAGATTGGTGGAAATACGGGTTGGATTACAGCATATCGTAGGTTCCAGTGGAGAACTCCACATCCCAACCTCCGTACGAAGACCAGCACATCTTTTTTGAAGAGTAGCATGGCTTGCGGTCATACATGAGAACTATTACATTCCGGCTCAACACGTTGTGTGCGATGGTTCCTACAGGTGGGACCCATTTCCGTTTGGATTCTAGTGTGCACCAAAGGAAGTAGACACATCCAATGGATTGTGTTGCGATTCTTACTAATTACATATGACGCCGAGAACATGTGTTCACGCCAGTTTCGGTATCGGACGTGATTTGTAAGGTAAAGGCGCCAGTAGTGGAACACGGCTAGTTGGGCGCCTATAGTGGAACACCCAATTTACATGGATTTTTAACCGCGAAAAGTCGATCCATCATCTGAGTGAAAATTACACAGAATTCTTTGATACTATATATTTCAAATCGATGCCCTGCAACACTCGTGAAATATTCATAAATCAAAAGAAAAAATCATGAAAAGTATATGCTCATAACCACCCTTTAGAGGCTGTTCCACTGTAGGAGCCTTCCTCACAAATGGAGCCAATAGTGGAACAAGAGTGTGCCCTCAACTGGAACAGGTTTTATATTTTCACTGTATTGACAAATCTTCCGGGAATTGATTTTTTCCGGTCGCGCGTCATTCATTCCATACAGATCAGCACAAACAAACCACCAATTATCTACCAAATATTTTCAGAATGACTCCAAAGCGCTGTTCCACTATAGGAGACTTTTTGCGTTCCATTGAGGGCACCGAGCTTAGGATTGGCTGTTCCACTACAGGAGACAACGGATACTTTCGTAAACATTCAATTACTCTTATTGTACACAAGAAATCAACTTGTACCTTCTTTCAAAATATGCAGAAAGAGTTTATCTATAAGATGCGTTACTTCTCATTCGCGAGAAACTCAAATATCATTCAAAATATGTAAATTACTGACTAGCGCTCATTTTTTGTTCCACTACTGGCGACTTTACCTTATGAGTTACTCGATAAAAACTCAATTTTCGCAAGAATTCCGATAAATAACATAAAAGTGGCCAGTAAATTGTGAATTCATCGGGTCATTCTAAACATCATACAACATATCTTAGCTCATTCGAAAACTTAGGTCAAGAGCTACAAAATGAGCCCACATACGCGTGATTTGAGCGACATCGAGCCGTTCGCAAAATAGGAAATCGGAATAGAACGCAAAATAGGACATCAGAAAGTCGCAAAATAACCACGAGGCAAACCGACTTGATGCTTGACTTTGCAACTGCACTTCCTCTCTCCTCAATCTGTTCTGTCTCTCCGCATACGAGGAACTTTCCGTATCCAGAAAATTTGAAGAGTATCTCGAATAAGAACTCATGTCTCGTGGATCCATGAGGGTAGAAAATCATAACCACGTGGATCACACTCGCAATCTGCGGTTCTTACTAGGCAAAAGCTTCCGATTCAGGCCATGCTTAAGGCCAGGGAGAAGCTGATCATTACCGACCGAGCGGGTACTCATTTGGGGGAGTAGTACCGAGGTAGCCCTGTAGGCGCCACAATAAATTACTCCGTCATGATACCGTGGTCTATTCGCCCTGCCAAGGGTCACCATACTCGCCGCCATTTGCCGCAATTTCAAACTGCGGCCCGGTACTTGGTGTGCATACACCGAGATTGAAATGGAGCAAGCACTGGCGATTTGCTCCAAACTGTGCTGTCACCCGCCATTCAGTAATATCCGTAGTCGTCTAGTGGCGAGTTGCAACCATTTCGTGACTATTCGCTATGGTCACGAATGTGTTATATAAAAAGAAGTAGACTGCAGCGCCGCCAATGGTAGAAAATAACCTCAAACTGTGGTGGGCTTAGCGAGTTGCGTGGCCACTGCGGGGGGAGAGCGGGGAGGTTGAGATAACACGGACATGAGAACGTTAAATGTCTGAGTGAGGCCTATTGATCGATACTCCAAATTGCTGTAGAGGGGCAAGTGGATGACTAAACGTAGAGTAGAGTATAAGGTGAGGAGAAGATTTGTCGGTAGAAATAACTGCACACCGGAGTTATATTAATAACTAGTGCAAATATATTCTAAGTACTTGTATAAAAGATGAGCGAGAGCAACGCTGGGCTACGCATAGCTACCGCACGCTCCAAAACGTGAGCGCGAACTGGAGAGCAAAGTGTCTCTTCGACGTTACCATACTATATGGTGCGTGCCGAACTGTACACTCATATTACGAATATACATATGTATTATATAGTCAAGCAAGAATCGCAACCTATTACAAGGCCCACCACGGCGTAATGCGCGAGGCTAGCCACTAGATGTCTCGCGCAAGTAATTTCACCTTAGCGAATGACACCGATCAGTAGAAGATGGCCTCATTGAATCTACCTTTGATCACCCGAGAGGAAATTCAGAACCTCGTAGGATGATAGGGTTAACGTTGTTCTATCCGAAGTTGGTATGCTTTTGATTGAAAATCTTCGATACGTGAGTGCCACTCGAGCTGATTATTCCAAAGTCAAAGTAGCTGCACTCTGTCTACAAAATAATGATTTGATCGAGAGACCTCATTCGTTGGATTTCAAAGTTACACTTCAAACTAATGCCGAGAAAGTGTTCGAGGTTACATGCAGCTGTAGAGGTGGACAGAGAATTTGCGAGCACTCGGTGGCTCTTCTCATGTTCCTGTCAAAGCAAGGTTAGGTTACAAATGGTTATATTTAGTTTGACTAATCCTTTCATCCTTCTCTTCTCATCTCATCAAATTTGACTTCAGAACAGTTCATAGGGTTACACCTACCTTAAACTGATCACCAAATCTATCTTCATCTGAAAGTTTGGTAGACGTAGAGTGACTTTCAACATTGTGTTACGCAGGCGAAGCTTTTGTAATCTGAAGGAAGCCATTTGTACTGGTGTAACACAAGTTTGAGGAGAAATCAAGACCAGCAGTGAGAGCATGTATGATGCTGTTTCTATCAAAAACTTCTGTCATGGTGCCCCACATAATGAAATCCAGATACGAGTTGAAGAAGATGTGTTCCCAAGGGCAAATGAGTTGATCTTGGAATGTAAGTAGAATATCATGTCTCATCATGCCCCAGTACAAGCTATGGTTCCCAACGATTGCAAATTTTTCGTTGTTACAGATGCACCAAAGAGTGAGCTTCAAACACTTAGAGAGAAGCGGAGAAGTGATATGAAATTCCCTCATCACACAAAGAGATGCTCATTCATCATGTTATGGATGTTACAGTGACAGATATTTTTTGTTAACTGTGTAATATGGTACGCGAGAAGAGCGAAAGTGTCTTGTAGATTTGGACCTGGATGAGAAGACCTTCTACGAACAGAATATCAAAGTTCCGTTAGAGGAAGCTGTTTAAATATGTATTGATATTATCTGTCAAGCTAACCCGAGGTGGGGAATACAGAGATCTGTAAGAATAACTGCGAGTTTGGCTCATTAATTCATAACTCCTCGGGATAAGCCTGCACATGAGCTTGACTGGGCGACTGAGGTAATGAAACATTTCAATACTAATTTCGAAGGCAATACATGCACCAAATATGGCACCAAAATGGAACCAAGAGCATAGCGGTTGCTCTGCTAAGATGTTAAAGCAAGATATAGTCTTAGCGGATCTGATGATTAATCTTAAGATTCAATGGCTCGGCTTCAGCCCTGATGAACTCGTACCTCGCCTGAAGCGCATGATTAGAATGAAGTGTCCCAACAGATTCAAAGATCTTCCTGTGAATGGAATAATCAAAAAATTGTCCTTTTTGACTTTACTGGTAAAAATTATAGTCTTAGGAAGAAGCATTATTACCACTTTCAAGTTCAATTAGGCATGTTTTCAGCCAACGTACCTATCTGTGATTTTTTGTATACTCAGCAGCAGACACTCACTGTATCATAGTTTCTGGGTATGAAAGTCGCGGGACCAAGAGATTCTAAAGCGCAGGGAAGCTCGGAAGGTGAAAGTCAGATAACGAGATGATGCGAGATGAATTGCAAGTTCTTGGGTCCCTGGGAGACGGTTTGCGTAGATCTCGTGGTAACTCGACGGGCGGCATGCGGCAGGGACCTCAGCTGTTGCTCTGAAGTCGCGCGTTGTTGCGATGACGCAACTGACGACTGCGCCTCTGATCTGCGGTGGGCAGTTGGACCTTGTCCGATGCTTGGTGGATTCTGAGTGGGTACCTCTCTGAATGGGTTCTCAACCTCTGGGCGACGGGCTGGTGCAGAGAGGGCTCGTCGTAGAGGAATCTGTGGCAAAGCGTGTTGTCCTGCAGAAGTCGAAAGTTGCCGTGCTGTTCCTGGCTGGATGGCAGGAACCAGGGCTTGTTCACCGCGTTCCAAGTTTGATCCAGCGGGTAAGGCAGCAGCGTTGCCGGGTAGCAGGGCTAGTGCAGGTGGCGCTGGGTTGAAGATGGCAGCTACACCAAGATCAGCAAGCTCAGCTCGGTATTCGGGAGAGGCTACGTGTCAGGCGATGTCGGCCAAGATTTCCAAGTCGGTACCATAGACGACCTCTTTCATCCACACATGATATAAGGCCTCACCGGTCAAGTTCGGCCTGGATTTTGTTGTGACGCCACGTAAAATACGGACGTTTGTCTTTCCCTGGCCGAGCGCCCAGGGGTCGAGCTCGAGACGCGTATTCAAGCCCACGTCGTTGCTCCACTAAGAAATTTGTGAAGATTGTTTAAAAGATTGCCTTTGGACATAGATGCAACGCGAAACGGTGGGGAGGGGGGGGGGATACCTCTTGGTGTGTCACAGACAGGAAGTCAAACCGGGACAAACTACGAGGTCCGTGCAGAATTTATGCACCACGATTTTACTCACAGTTACACGAAGAGTGTCCACGTCGCTTCCAGCAAGTAACTCGATTTTTTACGAGAAAAAGGAATCCCGTTCCGTGACGTGCTGATGGGTACAGCGACAGTGATACCGCGCAGTATTCGCGAGAAAGGAGTCTGGGTTGATGGGGGGGGGGAGGGGGGATTGAAGGCACCGAACGTATAGAACACGGAATCTGAAAAATGGAAACAGGCGACTTTTTGGTCGCGAGGTAATAGCACCTCGCGCACTTATCGCCACTAGCCGCCAAGTTCAACAGCTTGCACACCAACCCTGTGGCGATATGTTCGCAACACGATAGTATAGCGCGAGTTTGGAACACGTCAAGCCAATAATTATAACTGGGCGTATCGCTCACGGGGAGAATACTGGTGGCACCAGCGTTGGATACAAAATTGCGCGCGGAGCAGTCGATCAATAACCATTTCCAATAACACGCGGCAATCGCAACAGACTCATCGCAAAAGTATATTCAGCACGCGATTCAATTTTGCGAAGTAACACGCAGCACTCGCGTCGATAAGCGAACAACACGTGACGTGAGCGGATAACTCCATCGCAGCACTAGTTCACTCAGCAACCACACGCGGCATTCGCACATTGATTTTAAATAAACGTGGGACACACGTTGGATATTCACAAAAAACACACGTGGCCCTCACGCATCGATTCAAATACACGCGGTATACGCGGATGAAACGCGAAATCACACGCGGCACTCGTGGCTGATATTCGTGAAAAGAGATCACCCGAGGATCGCGGATCGATTTAAATACCATACGTTGAAGGTGATGTCACATTGAATTTGATCTCAAGAAAAAGCTACCTATCCTAACCGGGCACTCCAAATGTAAAGGCTACCGTTTTGACCTGAACATAAATTTCATTTGAGCCATGCTTTTTTGGCCTATAACTCGGGACTCTAGTAGTGTTACTCTCGAGGAAATACCGTTCAGCACTTCATACAGCAGTGGAGGAATGAATTTTTCGGTGATTTGAATGATGAAAAAGATGGTCCCTAACCATCAAGGCTGTGCCTCGAGGTTTTGATGAGCTTGGCCTCCGACGATGGGCTACGTCACAGGAAGATCGTGGTTGAGAAAAAGAATAAAGCAAAGCAAAATAAAAACGGAAGTTGAGGATAGGCGGACACCACGCGGCAATGTGCGGAAGGTCCGGGCAACGGTACAACGGGAGTCGGGTCGAGAAAAAGGCAGATTTGAGAGGGAAAATAGCGTGCACTTTACTCACTCTTGTGGATTATGAACAGAGGTGGCGGGCCTGGACCGACCGAGAAAGAGAGGGAGAGAGATAGCTGGTGATCTTCTCCTTAGACTCGAGCGGTAGAGAGCTGCACGGCGTTGGTGCTGGATCGTGATAGGTCAGCCGGTTCTATGCGAAACTGCTGGCTTGATGCCGAGGAGGTGATCAGGGTAGGCCAGGCTAGGCATGGGTCACCAGGTCTCAAAGCGATGGTGCGCAGGATGGGTATAGCTGGAACCGGGTTGAGTAGTCCGGGAGCGTACCAGTAGAGCTGGTTGACCGGGTTCAGGGCGCGTATGCCGGTGGACTGCCGGGAGCTACCAGGAGGTCTGGAGGAGCACCAGGCGGTGGTACTAGTCGGCGCGAGCGCCGATGATCAAGTGAAGTGTCTGTCGCTGCTTTCTCGTCTCGTTGCTTCGCTGTTTCGCCTCACTGAGCGGTACGTGATGGGGTTGTGGTGTGGTGGAGAGCAGCGGCGCGCGCACCACTGCCAGTGGCGGGGCTGGTGTTGGGAGAGTGGGGTTCGCGGACGCTTCCTTGTCTCCCCTTCTCGTTTGACCAGCTGTCTTGGTTCTATGTTCTTTCCTTCATCTCTCTCTCTCTCTTCTTTTTTTCAGGTGGTAAGATCCTTCGGATCCGTCCCCAGACACCGGACTGCTTAGTTACGTGAAGTTGGCCCGCCACTTTGAGATGGATATATCAAAAAATCAAGCAAAAAATCTCGAATTCAATGGTGCAACTCTTTCAATTTGAACAATTTGACCATTTGAGCAATGATTTTTCAAAGTGCTGAAATATTACCCCCCACCAAAACACAATAAACGCTCATTATCCCGCGAATATATGCAGTAGGAAAACTTACGCAGACTCAAATTGAAGCTCTTAATTTGACCATATCGATTCAATCATCAGAACTCATCACTATTCACGCAAAATTGTTTAAACAGGCTGGAAGGAGTCCCCATGTATAAGGTATAGGCAGGTGCCGACTGGTGGGGACCATGCGCACCATGCGTGCTCCTCCTTCGCTGCCTCTCCTCTGCCGGTCTATACCTTATACATGGGGACTTCTCCCAGTCTGTTTCAACAATTTTGCGTGAATAGTGATAAGTTCTGATGATTGAATCGATATGGTCAAATTAAGAGCTTGAAATTGACCCCCCGTGGGTTTTCCTACTGCATATATTCGCGGGGTAATGAGCGTTTATTGTGTTTTGGTGGGGGGTAATATTTCAGCACTTTGAAAATTCATTGCTCAAATGGTCAAATTGTTCAAATTAAAGGAGTTGCACCATTGAATTCGAGATTTTTTGCTTGATTTTTTGATATATCCATCTCAAAGTGGCGGGCCAACTTCACGTAACTGGACTGCTTCAGCTTACGTGGACTACGCATAGCCCACGCAGGCCACACCAGGCGGGAAACGGGTTTGGGTGGGGCCCAACGAGAGGTGGGCCCGGCCGTGTAATATCCCTCTCCCCTTGATGTCCGATACCTAGGAGATCGGGCAATCAAGAAGGAGATCCACCTGCATCTACCATCTCAGTCCGGAACCGCGTGAGCATTACTTCAGGATGAGTGGCACGTCTCGCACTCGATTGCGAGCGTTCTTCTTCTCCATCTTCTCTCTTCGGCCACTTGTCGGCATCTTCTATCTTCATTATTCATTGTTCCCTCTCTTTCTTCTTTCTTCTTTCTTCCCTCTTCAGTGCATCATATTGCTCCTGGGATCATTTGGACCTTTTCTGTTTGAATCGGCAGACTCACTGTAATTCGCCTGCTTCGAGGCGCCTCACTTCCCTCTCTTTCTCCTCCTTACGGGTCATCGCGAACTTGATGTATCCGGTGACTCTATTCTATGTTTCCTGATTGCGGAGCAAGTACGGGACGAGGTTCTCAGGTGTTAGTTGAGCACCCAGCCATTCATCCAACTCGGCGCGCTCTCTTCGGGTCTCTCTCTCTCTCTCTCTCTCTCTCTCTCTCTCTCTCTCTCTCTTTTCCCCGATGCAGGCTCCACCTTGAGCTCACATATGGGCCTTATGCGAAGAAGAAAAAATGACTAACTGCTAATTTTTACGTGGGTTGAGCTATGTTAATAGCAAATAGGGTTATACTTAGATACGAGTGGTATAATACGTATGATAGGTGGCGGGGCTAGCAGCACTAGTCTGTTTCATGATTCTATGCTTGAATTTTGGAAATTTTATTTATCATCCAGGAGAGAGTTGCGCGGTAGGCATGACATGTTTGAGGTGGCAATAACAGTTGAGCATTATACACAGACGGTAAGAAAAATGAGTATTTGAGTGACTTAGAGCAAAATGAAGGCTGGGCTTATTATCTATGCGGCTTGCTCTGGAAGTTATTCACGTATGGTTATAGTATTGGATAGTGGGTAACTTCTAATTAAATGCTAATTGTGATGAATTTGTTGTCTTGCGTTGCCCAGGACGAAGTTGTTTATTATAATTCTTAATATCTAGTAGTACCAAGTTATAAGTTGGTAGACGTAATGAGGCTATATTTACTTATATGCTAATTGCAATTGAGGTTATAGGTCCTAATTTCAGTCATAAATCTATTATTCAGCTGCTGCGTTTGATAAACGTTTGTCAAAGGAATGAGTAATCATAGTTTTTGATCATTCGCAGGCGATCATTGGTTTCAAGTGCGTGTCTTGCTTCGGTCACGGAAGTTCGGGATAAAGATACCTGGATCTTTGTTCAGAAATCCATGTTGCGGCAGTGATCATGGCGAGTTAATTTTTATGATTTGAGAACCAAATTGTAGGTTGTTGTACCGGCGTATTCTGAGATACCGTGTCGCAGCGCGAGAAGGAGAAAAAGATGGACAATGGTCAGACATCACATGGGTATTTAGATAAAATCTTGGTGGTTGGAGATCAAATTCCAATGTTAGAAGTTTTTCTCAAGTAAATCCTCAGTGATCTGAGCCACAGTACTAAAATGCCTAGTTCAGTGAATCCCAACTCTTTCTGGTGGACGTTAACCCTACTTAATGCTTTTCTCTGCTATCTTCAAAAGAAGCTGATTGATATAAATTGTTGCCAAATG
Source organism: Eretmocerus hayati (assembly GCA_029851415.1). Lineage (NCBI taxonomy): Eukaryota > Metazoa > Arthropoda > Insecta > Hymenoptera > Aphelinidae > Eretmocerus > Eretmocerus hayati. The sequence goes on along the minus strand of CM056742.1, from coordinate 180,542,711 downwards.
TAGAATTTGGCTATGTCCCTTAATAGACTATCGGAGGCTTTTGCTGATTAGAAACTATCACAAGAGATATTTGAGGTATTCTATTGATCAGAACTCCTCACTACTATGTACTAAGCATATGTGACTGTAACCTAGTCATTCCTACAAAACGTATCAGTAGTGTATTGGCAGTTGAATGTGGATGAGCAGTGACCTAATGTTTTTTATGTAAAAGATTTACCTGTGACTAGGGATCAAACTATGTGACCGCCTACCAAAAGATGCATTTGGGTATAGATCTTATTATTTTCTGGGATCAGGGTAAAATAAGCAGAAATCATTTGAGACAGTAATAGTTATGAGCTTTTTGAAGGGAGTGGAGAATTCAGCATGCATGTTTCGAACTCTCTTTTGAGTTACGTGACTGCTGAGTTGTTGAGTCAACACATATCCAATGTAATAATGCAACAAGATTCATAATGTGAAAATATAACAGATTTCTTATGAGCAAAGATCTCACATCATTCGATTACAGAAGATATATTCGTTCAACTAATGTATTTATAGTTTCGTGTATGCAATGAATATCTGCCAAACCATTTACAGTTTTTTCCATTCGTCATCACTTTTTACAATGGTTTACAAAATATCAGTAACCCTATCGATCGAAAAATTATGTTCCAATTATGTGCAATATTAATCCATGAATATTCAGATGAGTTTATGTACAATTGACAGGCGGGAGCCTAATTTGCATCTCAATGCTGAATGATGGATTCATTCCGTACTTATTGTCAGTCAAGATAGGATTCTGATAGCTCTCTAAACCTCCAACGATGGTAATTATGTCATCAACATAGTCATGATTCAATTCTCCTACACACACCGAGTAAAAAGTGCGGCCGCCGGGAAACGAACCGGCGATCTGTTGATCAAGAGACTGAAATACTGTTGAATGAGCTATTCCGGCCACACCAGGCGTTGGCTCTCATACGTGATAAACTTGAAGTGCGAGCACCTGAGTCGCTTGCACCCGTAACGATGTGAGCGTTTCTCTGGAACTTTTGCACTTGGCTGAAAATCGTTGAAAAACGAAAAATGAAAATCGCTCAACGCACACCTGGGACTTTTCGTTCACATATTTGTCTAGTATTGAGAGTTACGAATCCACTATTGGAACTCATATAGAGTAAGTGGCCTCGCCAAAATCACGTTAATGAGTCGAACTCAAAGTAGTTTTTCGCCGATTTCTCAGAAATTTCTAAGCAATCATTTGGCAAGATTGACAATTCCAACGAATGCCTCGGCCATTCTGCAGCTTTGTAATGTCAGGATTTTCGATCACAATTGGTTTCATCAACATAGAGTTTGATCCGCCAATGTGGGATGAGGAAAACTGAATTTTTTTCCCGAGTCACGTTTTTTCTATTTTACTTCAGAATGGTATGACTGTGAAGCTAGCCGGAAAAAGTTAGCCGGAATTTTAGGGTATTCTACAATGGTAGCAAGGTGTCATGGAAGAAATTTTGGATGCGTCTGGATGTGCTGGAAGGTGTGAAGGTATAGTATGAGTGTGTGAACGATGATTGGGGTCACAGGGGACACTTTGTGAACTCGGGAACGCCGGAAAAGCGTCAGTTTTCCACCTATCTGTTTGTATGAATGGAATCGCCCAATCAGCTTAGAAAACTGGACTGACGAGCTAAATAGACAATGTACCACGCTAATAGCAACGGGGTTACCTTCTTCCATCATACAACCAACTATTTGAACCTTTTCCAACTATCCTAGCGACCCTGGTTTTCCACAGAGTGACGCTTTTCCGGACATCTCGGATGAGCCGAATCGAGAGATTGACCTAAAAAATTGATCTGACGAGCTAAATAGACAATGTACCACGCTAATAGCAACGGGGTTACCTTCTCTCATCATACAACTACCTATTTGGACCTTTTCCGGCTATCCTAGCGACCCTGGTTTTCCACAGACTGACGCTTTTCCGGACATCTCGGATGAGCCGAATCGAGAGATTGGCCGAAAAAATCGATCTGACGAGCGAAATAGACAATGTACCACGATTATAGCAACGGGGTTACCTTCTCTCATCATACAACTACCTATTTGAACCTTTTCCGGCTATCCTAGCGACCCTGGTTTTCCACAGAGTGACGCTTTTCCGGACATCTCGGATGAGCCGAATCGAGAGATTGGCCTAAATAATCGATCTGACGAGCTAAATAGACGATGTACCACGCTTATAGCAACGGGGTTACCTTCTCTTATCATACAACTACCTAATTGAACCTTTTCCGGCTATCCTAGCGACCCGGGTTTTCCACAGACTGACGCTTTTCCGGACATCTCGGATGAGCCAAATCGAGAGATTGGCCTAAAAAATCGATCTGACGAGCTAAATAGACAATGTACCACGATTATAGCAACGGGGTTACCTTCTCTCATCATACAACTACCTATTTGAACCTTTTCCGGCTATCCTAGTGACCCTGGTTTTCCACAGAGTGACGCTTTTCCGGACATCTCGAATGAACCGAATCGAGGGATTGGCCTAAAAAATCGATGTCACGAGCTAAATAGACAATGTACCACGCTAATAGCAACGGGATTACCTTCTTCCATCATCCAACCACCTATTTGAACCTTTTTCGGCTATCCCAGCGACCCTGGTTTTCCACAGACTGACGCTTTTCCGGACATCTCGGATGAGCCGAATCAAGAGATTGGCCTAAAAAATCGATCTGACGAGCTAAATAGACAATGTACCACGCTTATAGCAACGGGGTTACCTCCTCTGATCATACAACTACCTATTTGAACCCTTTCTGGCTATCCTAGCGACCCTGGTTTTCCACAGACTGACGCTTTTCCGGACATCTCGGATGAGCCGAATCGAGAGATTGGCCTAAAAAATCGATCTGACGAGCTAAATAGACAATGTACCACGCTAATAGCAACGGGATTACCTTCTCTCATCATACAACTACCTATTTGAACCTTTTCCGGCTATCCTAGCGACCCTGGTTTTCCACAGACTGACGCTTTTCCGGACATCGCTTTAGCTCGTCAGATCGATTTTTTAGGCCAATCTCTCGATTCGGCTCATCCGAGATGTCCGGAAAAGCGTCACTCTGGGGAAAACCAGGGTCACTGGGATAGCCGGGAAAGGTTCAAATAGGTAGTTGTATGATGAGAGAAGGTAATTCCGTTGCTATTAGCGTGGTACATTGTCTATTTAGCTCGTCAGATCGATTTTTTAGGCCAATCTCTCGATTCGGCTCATCCGAGATGTCCGGAAAAGCGTCAGTCTGTGGAAAACCAGGGTCGCTGGGATAGCCGGAAAAGGTTCAAATAGGCGGTTGGATAATGGAAGAAGGTAACCCCGTTGCTATTAGCGTGGTACATTGTATATTTAGCTCGTCAGATCGATTTTTTAGGCCAATCCCTTGATTCGGCTCATTCGAGATGTCCGGAAAAGCGTCACTCTGTGGAAAACCAGGGTCGCTAGGATAGCCGGAAAAGGTTCAAATAGGTAGTTGTATGATGAGAGAAGGTAACCCCGTGGCTATTAGCGTGGTACATTGTCTACTTAGCTCGTCAGATCGATTTTTTAGGCTATTCTCTCGATTCGGCTCATCCGAGATATCCGGAAAAGCGTCAGTCTGTGGAAAACCAGGGTCGCTAAGATAGCCGAAAGAGGTTCAAATAGGTATTTGTATGATCAGAGGAGGTAACCCCGTTGCTATAAGCGTGGTACATTGTCTATTCAGATCGTCAGATCGATTTTTTAGGCCAATCTCTCAATTCGGCTCATCCGAGATGTCCGGAAAAGCGTCAGTCTGTGGAAAACCAGGGTCGCTGGGATAGCCGGAAAAGGTTCAAATAGATATTTGTATGATCAGAGGAGGTAACCCCGTTGCTATAAGCGTGGTACATTGTCTATTCAGATCGTCAGATCGATTTTTTAGGCCAATCTCTCGATTCGGCTCATCCGAGATGTCCAGAAAAGCGTCACTCTGTGGAAAACCAGGGTCGCTAGGATAGCCGGAAAAGGTCCAAATAGGTAGTGGTATGATGAGAGAAGGTAACCCCGTTGCTATTAGCGTGGTACATTGTCTATTTAGCTCGTCAGATCGATTTTTTAGGCCAATCCCTTGATTCGGCTCATTCGAGATGTCCGGAAAAGCGTCAGTCTGTGGAAAACCAGGGTCGCTAAGATAGCCGAAAGACATTCAAATAGGTATTTGTATGATCAGAGGAGGTAACCCCGTTGCTATAAGCGTGGTACATTGTCTATTTAGCTCGTCAGATCGATATTTTAGGCCAATCCCTCGATTCGGCTCATTCGAGATGTCCAGAAAAGCGTCACTCTGTGGAAAACCAGGGTCGCTAGGATAGCCGGAAAAGGTCCAAATAGGTAGTGGTATGATGAGAGAAGGTAACCCCGTTGCTATTAGCGTGGTACATTGTCTACTTAGCTCGTCAGATCGATTTTTTAGGCTAATCTCTCGATTCGGCTCATCCGAGATATCCGGAAAAGCGTCAGTCTGTGGAAAACCAGGGTCGCTAAGATAGCCGAAAGAGGTTCAAATAGGTATTTGTATGATCAGAGGAGGTAACCCCGTTGCTATAAGCGTGGTACATTGTCTATTTAGCTCGTCAGATCGATATTTTAGGCCAATCCCTCGATTCGGCTCATTCGAGATATCCGGAAAAGCGTCACTCTGTGGAAAACCAGGGTCGCTAGGATAGCCGGAAAAGGTCCAAATAGGTAGTGGTATGATGAGAGAAGGTAACCCCGTTGCTATTAGCGTGGTACATTGTCTACTTAGCTCGTCAGATCGATTTTTTAGGCTAATCTCTCGATTCGGCTCATCCGAGATATCCGGAAAAGCGTCAGTCTGTGGAAAACCAGGGTCGCTAAGATAGCCGAAAGAGGTTCAAATAGGTATTTGTATGATCAGAGGAGGTAACCCCGTTGCTATAAGCGTGGTACATTGTCTATTCAGATCATCAGATCGATTTTTTAGGCCAATCTCTCGATTCGGCTCATCCGAGATGTCCGGAAAAGCGTCAGTCTGTGGAAAACCAGGGTCGCTGGGATAGCCGGAAAAGGTTCAAATAGGTATTTGTATGATCAGAGGAGGTAACCCCGTTGCTATAAGCGTGGTACATTGTCTATTCAGATCGTCAGATCGATTTTTTAGGCCAATCTCTCGATTCGGCTCATCCGAGATGTCCGGAAAAGCGTCAGTCTGTGGAAAACCAGGGTCGCTGGGATAGCCGGAAAAGGTTCAAATAGGCGGTTGAATAATGGAAGAAGGTAACCCCGTTGCTATTAGCGTGGTACATTGTCTATTTAGCTCGTCAGATCGATTTTTTAGGCCAATCCCTTGATTCGGCTCATTCGAGATGTCCGGAAAAGCGTCACTCTGTGGAAAACCAGGGTCGCTAGGATAGCCGGAAAAGGTTCAAATAGGTAGTTGTATGATGAGAGAAGGTAACCCCGTTGCCATTAGCGTGGTACATTGTCTATTTAGCTTGTCAGATCGATTTTTTAGGCCAATCCCTTGATTCGGCTCATTCGAGATGTCCGGAAAAGCGTCAGTCTGTGGAAAACCAGGGTCGCTAAGATAGCCGAAAGAGGTTCAAATAGGTATTTGTATGATCAGAGGAGGTAACCCCGTTGCTATAAGCGTGGTACATTGTCTATTTAGCTCGTCAGATCGATATTTTAGGCCAATCCCTCGATTCGGCTCATTCGAGATGTCCAGAAAAGCGTCACTCTGTGGAAAACCAGGGTCGCTAGGATAGCCGAAAAAGGTCCAGATAGGTAGTGGTATGATGAGAGAAGGTAACCCCGTTGCTATTAGCGTGGTACATTGTCTACTTAGCTCGTCAGATCGATTTTTTAGGCTAATCTCTCGATTCGGCTCATCCGAGATATCCGGAAAAGCGTCAGTCTGTGGAAAACCAGGGTCACTAAGATAGCCGAAAGAGGTTCAAATAGGTATTTGTATGATCAGAGGAGGTAACCCCGTTGCTATAAGCGTGGTACATTGTCTATTCAGATCGTCAGATCGATTTTTTAGGCCAATCTCTCGATTCGGCTCATCCGAGATGTCCGGAAAAGCGTCAGTCTGTGGAAAACCAGGGTCGCTGGGATAGCCGGAAAAGGTTCAAATAGGCGGTTGGATAATGGAAGAAGGTAACCCCGTTGCTATTAGCGTGGTACATTGTCTATTTAGCTCGTCAGATCGATTTTTTAGGCCAATCCCTTGATTCGGCTCATTCGAGATGTCCGGAAAAGCGTCACTCTGTGGAAAACCAGGGTCGCTAGGATAGCCGGAAAAGGTTCAAATAGGTAGTTGTATGATGAGAGAAGGTAACCCCGTTGCCATTAGCGTGGTACATTTTCTATTTAGCTTGTCAGATCGATTTTTTAGGCCAATCTCTCGATTCGGCTCATCCGAGATGTCCGGAAAAGCGTCACTCTGTGGAAAACCAGGGTCGCTAGGATAGCCGGAAAAGGTCCAAATAGGTAGTTGTATGATGAGAGAAGGTAACCTCGTTGCTATTAGCGTGGTACATTGTCTATTCAGCTCGTCAGATCGATATTTTAGGCCAATCTCTCGATTCGGCTCATCCGAGATGTCCGGAAAAGCGTCACTCTGTGGAAAACCAGGGTCACTAGGATATTCGGAAAAGGTTCAAATAGGTGGTTGTATGATGGAAGAAGGTAACCCCGTTGCTATTAGCGTGGTACATTGTCTATTTAGCTCGTCAGTCCAGTTTTCTAAGCTGATTGGGCGATTCCATTCATACAAAGAGATAGGCGGAAAACTGACGCTTTTCCGGCGTTCCCGAGTTCACAAAGTGTCCCCTGTGACCCCAATCATCGTTCACACACTCATACTATACCTTCACACCTTCCAGCACATCCAGACGCATCCAAAATTTCTTCCATGACACCTTGCTACCATTGTAGAATACTTTAAAACTAGCGTTTTTGCCTTACTCGCTACCGCTCGTTCGGCTTGTAGTTGTTCTTGATAAGTCATAGGCACCAGAAATGCTTCTATAGTTCAATAAGAATAGTTGTAAAATAATGATTGCTGATCAATTCAAGGTGTCTAAAAAAAGTTTTAAAATAGTTCGCAAAATTGGTATTATATCAAATTATACTGGGTAATTGTGGAGATATAACTTCAAGTAAGCAACAATGAATATTGCGGAATTGCATAGTTTCTTTTCAATTAGCTGAGCTGGTTTATCTTTGATGAATCGATTAGGCTGAAAAACTTCCGTTACATGGCGTGAATGTAAAGGGTTAATCAAAGCGATGTCAATTCAATTCATTGTGCAGTGTGCATAAGTTGACCTTTGATCTCCGGACTTGGTGCATATAAGAGCAACTACAAACTAGAACAAATTAGGCCAAACTACACCGAACTAGACCAACCTGATTGGACCAAACCAAACCGAATTAGATCGACCTAGATTGTACTAGACCTAATTGGACCGAACTAGATCGTATTAGACCATACTAGACTGAACTAGACCGAATTAGACCGGAGTAGGCCGAACAAGACTTAATCACCCCAAACTAGACCGAGCTAGACTTAATTAGACCGAACTGAACTGATATAGATCGAATTGGCCCGATCTAGACCCAACTACGCCGAGCTAGATCGAAAAGGACCAAATTAGACCGACCTAGATAAAAGTAGACCGAATTGGACGTAACTACGCCGTATTTGACAATATTAGACTGAAATAGACCGAATTAGACCTTCTCTCATTGCTCGAGATTTTCAAAGTGGTGGAAGAGCAATGAGAGTTTATCACTGACACGCGGCTCAAGTGGCCGAATGTTCGATGGTCAGAACGTCCTTATATACGAAAGTTCATCTTCGTTGAGCGCTTGCGAGAGAGGTGATTTTAACCGGCTATTTCTATTTGATTTCTCACCATTTTTACTTTTGGCAGGTCTTCGGCCTTCCGCCGGAGATATATATATATATATAATTAATTATGACACTCGATCGATATGATCGGATATCGTATTTATCACTCGCGGGAATTTCAAATTATGGAAGTATATTTGATCGGTCTTTGCGAGTTAAAGTCAGCTGGTATTTCTGAAATTGATTGAGAGTGGAGAAAAATCCATTCTCGATTGATGCCAAAAATTTCAGCAGTACCAGCTGACTTTAACTCGCAAAGACCGATCAAATATACTTCTTTAATTCGAACTAGACCTAATTTAACAGAACTAGACCGAACGCGACCTAATTACCCCGAACCAGACCGAGCTCGACCGAGCTAGACTCACTTCGACCGAAGTCGACCGAATTAGACTAAACCTAACCTAATCAGAAAGGAATAGACCACATGAGAATAGGTTAGACCGAATTTGACTCAATAACGCCAATCTGGACCAAACCAGACCGGACTATACCATTTCAGCCCGGTACTTCCCACCCCCATCCCCGTCCCCATTATCATCCCCAACCATCCATCCACTCATTAATCCACCCATTCATTCATCCATGCACCCCCCCTAACCACCGTGTTGTGGTTTGGTGATTTTATGTAGTAATCTCTCTTTGACATTCATTAAAGTAAAATATTCTGATAGTAAACCTAACGAAATTGTTGCAAAGCGTTGCAAGCAATAACTGGGTGCTCACTTTTTGAAGTTACCAAATGAGAATTTCAAGTATGCCAACATCCTATTCTTTCGTCTCATTCCATCACCAGCGTTGCGAGAAATCAGTCAGTCCCCTGTATAAAACAGCTACACTTTACAAAAGTAATGAATGCGCACACATTGCATGTAATATCAATCAATAAAGAACGCACGAACCATCCGAAGCCAATAGAATCTGGCATTTAAAGATATTTGACTTTGAGAATACTTATATTGTAGAGCTGTCATCAATGAATGACCTATTTCCACTATGTTTTCTTAGCATGAGAGCTTGTGGGCAATACCAAAGTCTGTAACTCTAAAGCCATTGAGCATCCAACTGTATACCTTCAGATATCGTCTTTGGGGGTTGGATGAGACTGTTCACCAAAACCAGAGACCTACATCTCGTGCACCCCTGGTTAGCTCCAATCGATATAAGTTTCGCAAAAAATTTACGTTATTTTTGTGCCTCCACGCTACTTCTCTGTACCATTGCCATAATCCATAACCCATCACTCACCAACCTACCCATGACCCATACGGCCACCCGACCACGGACCCACCAACCCATCTACCCACTCATCCACCCACTCATGATATTTCAGTCCTTCCACATAGGCAACCAGATACAAGGGATCCGGACGAACAAAATTTAGACTGGCGCTTAATTATTGGAAAAAAAAATTCGATGATGCAATTACATTGCAATGCCTAGGGGAGTATCCAAAATAACACACGACGTAACCAGTGAATGAATCGAACAATCTTTCACGTAACTCCAAATCGAACAATCTGCTATAACTTCTCATAACTCAATTCCTCACGACTCAATTCCTCATAACACATTCCCACCAATTCACCAACCCGTGTTCCACACGGCCACTGTTCCACCTACCCATGACCCATACGACCACCCGATCACAGACCCACTCATCGAACCATCACCCAGGGATTCACCAACCTGCCCATGACCCATACGGCCACCCAATCACCGAATAAAACCCAACCGAACCAAACTAGAGCAAACTACACCGGATGAGGCCTAGGTACACGTAATTAGACCTAATTCCAGCATTTCTATTCCCATGACTATGCCTCATTTCTGATAATTCATTCCTCATCACTCGAATTCCTCATAACTCGACTTCCTCATAACTCGAGTTCCTCATAACTCGAGTTCCTCATGACTCGAGTTCCTCATGACTCGAGTTCCTCATGACTCGCGTTCCTCATAACTCGAGTTCCTCACAACTCGAGTTCCTCATGACTCGACAACTCGAGTTCCTCATGACTCGAGTTCCTCATGACTAGAGTTCCTCATGACTCGAGTTCCTCATAACTCGAGTTCCTCATGACCCGAGTTCGTCATAACTCGAGTTCCTCATAACTCGAGTTCCTCATGACTCGAGTTCCTCATAACTCGAGTTCCTCATGACTCGAGTTCCTCACAACTCGAGCTCCTCATAACTCTTGACTCGTTCTTCAGAGGTGTTTATACATAATTCTCCATAATTCGTGCCTCATACCTCATAGCAATCCATCCATCCATCCATCGACTCACCCTCTCACCACCCCACCCAACCATCCACCCACCCATTACACTTCACCCCTTCCGAAAAGGCGACCCGATGTGCGGCATGTGGACGGACAAATTTTGCCTGGCTCCTTAATTGTTATAATTCCGGCTAACTTTTTCCGGCTAGCTTCACAGTCATCAGAATGGTTGTATTCTAGACAAAAATATCGCACCAACATGAGACTCGTCGCAAAATCTCCCGAGTAGTAAGTATCAGGAGTAAGTGCTAGTTTTACGTGCCATTGAGCAGCAAGTGTTAGTCTTCGTGCCACTAAGGAGTAAGTGCTAGTTTTCGTGGACCTGAGGAGAATCCGTTAATCTTCGAGTTAACAAAGAATAAACGTTAATCTTCGTCAGTCACAAGAAAAGAGTTGTTAATCTTCGTAAGATGCCTCGATATGTTATGCAGGTGACTCATGGTGGTTTTGGTAAGTCTCAGTCAGACTTGATGACATCTGGTGCGCCACTATATCACCTAAACCTCATATCGGTTTATTCAACACCCCGATTCCTAACTTTTTTTTTTTAAGTCCAGTTTTGCATCAACGATGAATCAGTAAAACCTCAATCACTGATCCCTGTGTGAATCATCAAGATAGTGAAAAATTACCGATGTATCAGTGTATACGCGGCCTGATTCATTCAATAGAAATGAATCCCACTTTATTGACCCGATCAGTGCATATACACTGATTGCCAGTTGAATTCAGCTGATACATGCTGAGGGAGTCCCATGAGCTTTCCGACATAGTAATTTCATTGACTAATTGCTCAATAAAAACTGGATAATCTTACAGATCGTGGTGTCAACGTCATCAGCACTTTCATGATCCTTCGTTCATAGACCATTTGAATAGCCCTCCAATATTTGACACAGATATAACCAACGTTAATTATCAATCAGCAACCTCATGATTTATTGAAGCGATTTTACGTGAATGATTATTTTATTCAATTGATACTGTAATTCTTATGATTACGAACGTGGGATGAATGATGGCTGTTTGATTCAATAAGCTTAAGATTTGCAATCCTACTACATGCATGTACTCTTAACCGCATGTCACTCACCGCATATCCTTCACTTCCTCTATACACAGTCTGTGTGGCTGTCTCATACACACAGCGCATTGGAAAAACCATTCGATAGTGCATCGCTCAATCAGGTAAAAGTCATTGCGGACAAGAGAGACAACGTTGTGGCAATTAGTGAGTCTCAAAGGGCTTGCCGAGCTCTCTACTCAGATCTGCTCTGCGACTGCTGCCTGACGAAACGTCAAATCTCCTCCCAACTCCAATCAATGCTCTAATTGGGAGGAATGAACGTGCGAACCGTTACGTTTTGTTTTTTCATCGGCAGATCACGTACAATTCAACTCAGGTATATCCATAGGAACTACTGATTGAGTACATAAATTTTTTTTTGCTCTACTATGATGTCCGTATTTGTTTCATGTGGTATTGATTGAGTGAACAAAAATTTCTCATGTGTAATTCGCAAAACTAATTCTCTCAAACCAGAGCTCTGCATGAAACCGAATGCTTCGTTTTTTTCCGCTTCGTGTTTTGAAATGCGACTTTAGTTTGAGTCTGACAACTGAGATAAAACGTCGTCAGGATAATGTCCCGGTCCACCGAATATCTCATAAAAATTCAGTCTCGTATCAAATTTTGGGTCAAAACCACGATTTGACCCGGAAGGAAATAACACTTTTGGGTATCAGCTCAAGTCCCACACAAGACAAAATCCAGTTCTCGTTTTGGTGACACGAGAGCAAACTGAATTTTTTTTTACATCGAACTTGATTGATGCCGAAATATAATTTTGTGCACCAGAACCATCTCGACCATAGTTTCAGGTCAAATTATTTCGCAAAACCGAGTTAGAATACAATTTACCTGGATGCCTGAAGAGCAGAGTTCGTAGAATCAGAATCATGTTTTAGCGTGCCGAAACTTGATTGGATTCGATTTGGTTCTAATTTGGCAAAAATTTCCCAAAAAAGTCTATCATGATGGTTTATTTGACCAAGAACGTGAAAAAGGGAATAAAAAAGAGTATAGACCCATATGGGCGTTTTCATTGAAAAGCGGGGTTCCAGTTCATGACCAAAATGAAATGACGAAAAAACGGCGTCGCAGCAAACTTGCTAAATGTAGTCTTGGCTTCCTGATTCGAAACTGATTTTCTTTTGGGTGGGAATTCGTGGCCGACCTATGCAAAACGATACCAAAAATATTTTAGTTTCAAAGCAGTTCCTGTCTCGGATGTGCTTATTCATCATCTCAAATCTGAATTTCTGATGTACTCAATTGTTGATTAAGGTGTAGCGAAAATCAGTATGCCCAACTTCATTTTTTGTTTCAAACTGTTACAGGCTCACACAAGCCGCACTTTAGAATCAAAAAGTAAAACTCTTAGATCTTCCCTCATATCACTACCACGCATTGAATGCACACTGTGGCAAACCCAAGTATATAACGTAATTGGACGAGACGTCGCATCGATTCTGTGGCCGGCTTTCACAAGACTCGGCCACGTCGTGATAAGCGCCCACAAGCTCTAATATATATCTATATAGCATATAACAAAACCGGCCTCGTACAATTTTCTAGTTCCACAGCGGGGCACTGTTACTGTATACGCGACGTTATCTCTAGCCTGCCGGTCACTGGCTTGGCAGAGAGTAGCTAAGCAATATATATATTGAAATAGTCAACTTTAGCTTAGGGTAAAAAATTCAACATAGGCAGATACTACCCAGGGCTGCGTGCGTGGCCACACAATTAGAGAGGAGGCCACCGCTTCCTCTAAAGGACTTTGCAAAAGCGACCCGCCCACCATTACCCGTATATATATACTCGGCTTGACTCACTTTTTGATACGCAAATTCAGTGATATCAGCGAGTCTACGACGACGTGTGCTGGTATCTCGATTTCTTAACTAGTGTGGCGTACTGGCTTGAGTTTCTGTCCCTAATGATGGCGATGGGTTTTACTAGAAAGGAAATTGATACAGAAAAATTTACTCATTTTAGTTTGCACAGTTGGCCATTGATGGCTTGTGTATGTTTTGTTCTGGTATACTCACGTCCATGTACTTCAGGATGTAATCAAGGAAGTCAATGGATTACATTTATTTCAGATATGACTATTGCTGCCTGGATTGTCTAGCATTGGTTCATAAGAGCTCAAATTGCACGATATCATGATTATCTCGACTTCAATTGTCACATTTTATCTTAGCGGACTAGTGCCTCGCAGTGATTACACAATCAATTATTGAGAATGATTATACTGAATAATCTGAAATAATCAAATAACCCAAATCAGCGATCCACTCGGTGTTAGAGTACAAGAGAGGGGTTTTACCTTCAAGAAACGAATTTTGATGAAAGATCTCCTACTAACTCATTACGAACTTCAATCCATGGTCAGGTTGGGAAAAATTGAAGTCACCCAAAAATATGCGTAAGGTATTTTCAAGTTGATCGCTCGACTATGAATACTCGAATCACTCGATCGACGTGTGGGGCATCGATTAAACAGATGAAATATTGGTTATCACGAAGTTCATCACAATGTATATCGAATGGGATTCTTGTGTCACTCTGAAAATTCTGACCACACTCTGAATCAAAATCTACTTACAAGGAGAGGTCATGGTCTGTGGGTCGTGAATTCGGCTGAAACTCTGGGAATCGTCTCCTTTTGGCACAAAAAGTTGATATCCAAAACTGCTAACTTGAATGCTAAAACGTTTCAGAGCTATGGTCAATCACATTAGCATTGTTAGTATACCTATATATATCAACTTTCAACATGGGCCTATATGGGCAACGCTAATGTCATAGACTGTAGCTCCAAAACGTTTCAGCATTCAAGTAAGCGGTTTCGGATATCATCTTTTGGTGCCAAAATGAGACGATTCCCAGAGTTTCAACCGAATCCACGACCCACAGACCATGACCTCTCCTTGTTAGTTCAATGACCTAGGTATGACGAATTATTTTGTCCCGACGGGGCAGTCTCGAGGAAATTCAATTACAGAGGTCCTGCTTGATTTATTTGTTTGATGAATTAATCAGTGCAGACTTTCTATCTCATTCAGACTTGACCAGGAGAACTTTAATTAGAACATCTGTAGCGTGCGCACCTTGAAAATTCTTCCTGCACTTTCAAACGCTTCTCTAGTTACTCTACTCATGATGAACCGGGCTCAGTGAAATCTTCACGCATGATGCACGCTTTTCTTGTCCATCAGATTTTCTTATTCGAGAAACATTTTATGATATATATTTTGAAAGCTCACCAGTTGAGTAGGATTATAGTAAAATATTGAAAATTTTGCTAGGTACAAGAGATTGGAATAAAAATTAAGGGCGTGCGGGTGCCGTAAAACCGGGTAATTATATTTCATTCACATGTAACATAAAATTTCGACGATACGAAGTTTGGGATGAGTTGCCTACTACTTTCGATCATTGAGATGGAGGTGGAAAACTCGTTATTCATCACCAATCATAAGGGAATCGGAGATGAACGAGAATAACTCGACCGTAGGTACTTCCTAAACTATGAAACAGGCACATTTTCTTTCACAAAAATCTCAAAATCTTATCCGATTTGGGCTAAACAACGAGTCATCCAGGTCAAGTTTGATGATGATAAAGCTTGGGAAACTCGTCGTTTAGCCCAAATTGGAAATGATTTTGAAATTCTTGTGAACAAAGTTCAGCATGCACGACGACCGCATCACCTGAGTATTTGATACTCGTCTAATCCTTCCGTCCAAAATGAGCAGTAGATTAATACTCAAGAAACACGTGACGAGTGAAAATTGCGACCGTGTCAACGACAAGCCATCCTCAATTCTGAAGAAACACTTTCAACATCGAGTGGATACATCCTACAAATGGATTCCTTCAAAGCCACCAATGTAAGCTCTAACTTAATATATCCAAATCAGAATGCATCCAATGGCGTATTATCTAGCAATAATTCTGTTCAAGATTCTGGCGCCATGACATCGCTCAATCAAGCAATCACTCGGACACGCAAGCCTATCATTCTCAACTCATTCCTCACTCATTGGATTATTGTCACGCGAAGGTGTGAGAAAAAATGTTAACTGTCGTGCAAGAAAAATCTCTGGCACGCGCCACCACGATCTCTACAACTCCTGCAACTTCTTACTCCAGTATACCAAAAAAATGCTCATGTACCGAGGGGAAAATCCATGCCCACAAATAAGCGAGTACAACCAGAGTCCGTAGAATTTTGTGAACGACAACGACTCATCAGCGCATTACTACATCTCGCACTCTCAAGATATAAGTGAAAGTAACAGTCATCCACGCCATTTGATCTGATTTTTTACCCCTCAAGTTTCCTGTTCATCGTCGTCGTCGTCGTCGTCTAAGAGAGCATCGAAGGCGCGGTGCACTCTCGCCAAGCCTGCGGAACTATACTAGACAATTTTCTCATCCAACAAGAAAAAGAGAGTGAGAGAGGATGAGAAAATCGCCAGTCTCGCGAGTCATTAAAGAGCCTGTAGTGTGTACACTTAGAGCAACAAAAATTCGATGAGCTCGGATTCATTGGATACGCGGGCATCAGACATGATTTTGATCGCAGAGTGTATACTGCAGATAGTTGGTGGGTAGTGGGGAAAGAGCAATGAAACGTTGAAAAAGTGAGATCTTTGCGGCTATAAATTCCATCCATGAGTTTCACTTTCGATGTTCAATCATATTGCGGAGCAATCCTTGTTTTTAGAATATTTTTTAGACGATCGGGTGTGTACGCTAGGAATACTTGTTTTGTACTATCTCCTAGCCGATGTTATGTATCTACCTGATAGCATCAGTTTGAGTATTTTTAATCTGGTACAAGGCGCATAGGACCTGGCAGGTCATGTTTTTGGAAGAAATCTTTGCGAATTAAGGGCAATTTTCTTCGACTTATGAGTATGATTTTGGCAGTCCTTCCGCCATCTCTCACCACCTCCTTTGTTGTGGGAAACATGGAAGAATGAGGGATAAGAGCAAATGACAGAAGACAAGAAATATCCCCTTGATTTTGACTGTTCTAGGTCATTTGGAATGTTGATATAATCAGACTCAAGATCCAGTCAAGGCAGATGACTGGAGACAGATATCGACCAGCATATCTCTCGGATCGTTCATGAAGAGCCAGTATCTCGCATGGATAATATAAATGTCCTATCAACGTAGTTTTTTGACCTCATCAAGCGTGTACAGTTCGTCATCAAATCGATCACATTTCAAAGTCAGAAGATGACCTATGAACATTTCAAATCATCTCAGATCTGATAAATCAGATTTGATAAATTATAGTATTATATTGATATCAAATGGCCACTATGATATTATATATATATATGTGATAGACGTGCTCGCGCGGAAGGTTGAGGTCTCTGTTTACATTGCCAATCAATTTCGATTTTGTTATCAGTGCAAAATAATTATGCAAAAAGACAAGGCCAGTTGCGACAGATCTGCGCATGCGTATTACCGCAATTTTTGTATCTGAGTTCTGTCACAAGTCGAATCCGTGATCTACGATAGATCAAATGTGACGTTAGCTCCGGATATTTTCCAAGTCTTTTTCGTACAGACGATGATATTCATAAAGTACATGACTGATGGAGTATATTCATGAATCGTAACGGATCGGACGCGGATTTTATACAAATGTTGTCCATAAGTCTGAGCTTATCGGCTTATATGAATTTCGAAATGATGATCGCCTGTATCACTTTGAGCGCCCGAGTCAATCATCTAAATTCGTAGCTGCAGAGTGAATTCAGATTATCATCTGAACAAAAATTTTTCCCATATTGACTCATTTTCCATCCCTTTTCGAAGTAGTTTGGTGAGATTGTTCAATTCTATAAATGGAAGCTCTCATGAAAGTATTTATAAGATTTTACATTGATGTCGACCTTGGTTACATGAGAATGCTCTTGTAGGGTTTTGGTACTAGCCGAGGGATTCGATTTCAAGCTTGGATAAGTTAGGATGATCCTCGGCGTTGAAGGTGCCGAGAGTGCAATGGCGTCTGAGAACATCTACTTGATACTCATTATTTCTTAGATGATACTAATTATTCATCAGGATATTAATCCAATCCTAGAGATTCTTTCAACGAAACAAAAACAAATCTATGTCTGCGTATCATCCCATATATATAAATTCAGCTTGGTAAACTCAAGATTGATTTGACCATGATTGTAGCTATTCTGAATACTAGTCCTCCTACAGAAAATACCACCCCTTCAAATTTGGGCAGGATCCCGATGAGAATTTTCTCTCATGATTTGCATTGAAATTCAATGGGCCTAGTGGATGCTTCAGATTCAGTCAAGAGAGAACCACCCAGCTCTTTACATTCATGGGCCGCAAGGAAGAGTGAAAGTAGATTGGCTGCACTGCTCCCGTATATCACGCACGTGCCAGACGCGCGCGACGCTCGTTAGAAGTGAATAGAGCAAAACATGCATACCTGGACGGTCCACACACAACACATACATTCGCTGTTGGAATTCCGAGCAAGATCTTTCAAGCTTGTGTGTGATGTATAGACTTTAGACTGTATTCTAAGTCCGGTTTGCAAAATTTGCTGCCCGAGACATCCATGAATTTTCTGTACAAAATGATTTATCAGACGTACTACAACGAATCAAAGCCAATTCACAATATATCTTTGTATACGCAAATTCTCAAATTTGTACGTACGACCACGCTTGAATTCTCTGGTGATGTATGGAACCGTTATTTTTGGAACAAACTGATTGGTCAAGATGGACCGCAGTCGCATGCATCCGGTGCGATTCTCTTGGCAATTCTGGGTTATGTATGCAATTGAGAGTCCGCACCCGGAGGCTTGGACTGCCATGTTATTTTACGTGAAAGTGAAATTGAGCGAGACGATATGAGCGCATTCCGTGAGTACTTTGAAATGATAACCTGGACATTTTACTCATGTAGCCGTGTTACATCTTGATGGCGATCCTTGATGATCGTTGAAAAGTTGTCTTATGATGCTTGAAACATGGTAATACTTGTTTTAAATGCAATAAGTGTATAAGATATGAGTTCACTTTTGCATCTCATCTCTCAGATGATAATTTTGAGATGATGACCATAGAATTCACATATAGAAAATGATTTATCTGATTTCTCGGTCTCGGAGATCGATTTCACAAATGGGCTAGATCAATACAGAAATTACTAGGGGGGGGGGGCAAGCCCCCCTGCTCGCTCCGCTTGCCAACCCCCACCAACCGTGATTATTGATTTAAAGAAGTGAAGAATCAATAATCCATGCATAGCAACTTGAGAAGTAATGAAAATCTAATCAATTTCATTGAGGGTCCCGGAGATTGTGGGAAAACTCCTTGTAAAGGTCTCTTATTTATGATTTTCTATCCCAAAAAAAGAAGGTTCAATGCCGTGGACAGGTATCGCGTCGATTCTTTTTACCACAATGTATGACAAGTCATAGATATTTCAGATTACCCTTGGATCTAGAAAGTATTGGAAGCATTTTCTTTGAATCTGATGCTGATGACAAGAAATTGAGAGAAGCAGGTGTTATCATCTGGGATGAAGCATCAATGATTTCCAAAAAAGCTTTAGAGTCAGTCGATAGAACATTCCGTGACGTTTTTTCCAATGACTCGCCCTCTGGCCGAAAATTGGTGCTTTCAAGCGGGGATTTCAGACAAATCCTGCCAGTTTTCACCAATGAGAATAGACATTCTATAATCCAGGAAACTATCACATCGTCAGCCTTATGGCCATTGTTTAATGTCTTGAAGCTGACTCAAAATTTGAAATCTAAGAACACTGATTTTTCCAACATCCTTTTGGTGGAGGTGAGGGTAGAATTGATGAAGTGGTTGGTACGAGCGGTCTGGCTGCCGCACGGCTTATCGTATTCGCTATGGTCAAGTGTGGGGCTTATTATATGCCGCCACTAGAGTAAAATGAGCGAAAGGCTCGGAATGCGTTTCGTCCACCGTCTGCAACTGGGTACATCGTAACCCGGACTCATCAGCAGGGCGGAGAATGCAGACGGTTGTCCTGGACGCGGAGTGTGGAGGTATAGAATTTCCTTATATATGGAATGTGTTCGTTTCTGTGCGCTTGCGAGAGAGGTGCGGAATGGGTAGCCACCTGGAGGCATACCCAGAATCCCCACACAAATTGCTTGCGCGAGACATCTAGTGGCTAGTTCGCGCATTACGCCGTTGTGGGCCCCACACAGACATTTAACGTTTCCATGTCGGTATTATCTCGGCCTCGCCACTTCCCTCCCGCAGCGGCCAAGCAACTCGCTAAGCCCACCACAGTTTGAGGTTATTTTCTGCCATTGCCGGCGCTGCAATCTACTCTTTTTCATATAGAACATTCGTGACCATCGCGAATACGACGATGGTCCGTGCTGCAGCGTACAGCGATGCAAAGGGGATGTACTCTGCTCCATCGAAGAGCTGACGGTGCATCCGCGTCAGCCGGCGAACCGCGAACATACGTTGCGCGGCCGCGTAACCGTCGCGGGTGTAACATCATCGTGGCACGAAGGGGAGAGGTGAGATCAGGCACTGATCTCCACCTTTACACACGTGAATTAGCGTAAATGAGCCGGGGCGCACAGACGCGGTCAGTAGAGTGACGCGCGTAGTGGCCTGTCATACGTTTCGCTGGAAACTGAGCTGAATGAAGTCCCGAGCCGTAGTGACCCTCTATGATCACTACCAAGCCAGTGCTCGGACCGGCAGCACGATAATTTTTGGGATGTATTTTGAAACTGGATTAGAGATTCAAGAAATGAAAGCGGTGCATGCCTTGCTATCTTCATAAGCGTTCATGCAATAATCTGTTTTCTTCCAGAGCTCGTGGATCCGACGAAAAGGGTCGCACGGAAATTTCTCAAGAAATCAATTTTGTGGATTCTAGAACGACCTACCATATTTCATCCAAAGACTTACAATCAGATCACTCGGGTCGAAGTTACAAGTGATTGATTGATGAAAAATAATTTTGAATTCTGAAAGTCGGCTAAGGCAAGTAAGAAAATGAGTGAAAATATTTAAAGCACATAAATCGATAGATTTTCAGTTATTTTCAATGTGTCTTTTGTGAAATTCCCGTACGATCAACTGATTAAGGGATTTTGTTGATTCACTGAGGGTATCCATAAGTCTTAATTTGGCAGGGTATTGTATCGATCATTTTGGTTGGTGACTCGAAGTGTGATATTCCAACTGACTTGAGACACCGTGTGCTCAATAATGAATCAATCAGTATTCAACGGATCAATCAACCTCAAAGAATTGGTATTCAAGACCGATAAGTCTTGCATTTCTTTCATTTTTGCTATAAATGCAAGAGAGCAGGAGGAAAATCGTGAAACCCCGTAGAGTAAATCGCTTCTGTTTTTAGAAAAAATGGACAAAGTATTCATAATAAAACCAATATTTGAATAAGAATCTGATGTTTGAATTTCTATCTGATGTTCTCTATCCTAAGACCATTCGTTTGATGGAATGTTTGACAGGGCTCTGGCTTATTTGTGATGCCGAGATTATCATCAGATTCTACAACCAAGAGCTCGAATGTGACTTCTTGTATGCGTTACAGGTGAGATAGGTTGGAACAATATTTGATCACAGTGGCAAGGATCGATATATTGCATATTTTCAAGAGATTTTTCATACAGATCGTGTGATTGTAAACTTGAAGTAAGACAAATGGGATGACAGAAGGATTTCAGGATTTCTCTTTCTCTGACCCTTTGAAGAAATATTCAGGTTTATTGTAGTCATCAGTGAATAATCAAATTCCCACCAATGTAGAAGTTCGGTGTTTCAGCTGAGTAAGACCCCCATGGGGCATAACTGACAATAATTGTTCAATAGTCGTAGTTTTCAATGACCATTTTTCTCTTATTCCAGCTATTCTTCAAATCGATCTTGCTCCCATTTTGGGAACTCAGAAAGATACGGTATTGGTTTGAATCAGGACTTTGATTCAAATCGTGAATTCAAAATGCGGGATCGTGATAATCCGCTCTCAGCGCTCACAAATCCGACACTGTATCTAATAAAGATCAGTGGACTTGCACCCTTTGTTGTGACGAAAAGAATTCGTCAGATTCGGATGCAATCATCAACGACCCATCGAGCATACTCAGCTATCTGTCTCGTATTCTACAGTTCTTTGTTCATTGTGAAGCAGCTGAGATTTGCTCGCCATGGATATGTTTTCATGATCACGATGTTCAAGGTTGCCCAAACTCCTTTTGCCCATAATCATATAAATCGCGCAAAAAAAGTCACCAATGCACTCTTCCGAGATTCTCATCTCACGAGTTTATACCCAAATACATCAATTCCTCGGAATTACCTCAAAAATTGCTTGAAATTATATCACTCCAACAATTCGTCTAAAGAGAAGAACTTTCAGAATCCTAACCGTAAGAGCTATTGCACACAAAGATGAATTAGGAACTTTTGCTTCATAGCAATCAATATTCCACATTTCAACGTCCTCTTCAGCTAATGATGATTGAATGAACTTGTGGATTGAATTCTTTGATATATGAAGTTGGCGATTCACTCCATGAGCAAGGAGATGAATCAACCGACAAACGATTTTTGCTCCCGAATTTTGAACGACAGAAAATGTCGATTGAGGAATTATATAATCCAAATTTTGATATACCTTTACAGTTCACTTTGATCTACTTAGTACTGTTGTGGGATCTCATCCGGTGCGTTATTGGGAATGGGGAGCTCATCAATATGTGGAATACCATAATCGATTTCGATCAACTTTTCGACCACCAAGACCTGAAGACTGAAAAGAAGAGAATCAAATGTGATTCGTCAGCAAATCTCGTATTCGAATTTGGAAAATTGTTGTTCCGATGGAGCATTGCTATCATTGTCGTTATGTATTGTATCAGTTCGATCTGTATTGATGCATATGCCTTCAATATAAGTTACGCGAATAGTTCCTCTTATCAGCTAGTCAAGTATGGTTCTCAGGTCGCGGTATTGAAATTTTGTTTCTTGACATTCCTGATTGGCTCCAGATTTTCTATTATGAATGATTCCATCCTTCAGAGATTCGAATCTAAGATTTGCCCTCACATTGAAATGCGAAAATTTAAGGTGAGCTTGATCCAAACAGGTTAATTATGAGTATTCAATAAGAATTGATTTGATATCATGATGGGATCATCCGTAAATATATACTGCAGGATACTGAAACTTTACACAATTCCTTGTTGGAAATAAGCCGGCAGTGCTCAGAGGAATACTCCTGGCATATGCTCCTAATTTTGTTTACCCTATTTTGTGAAAGCTCACATTTTACCTTTCGATTTTTTTATTTAAGTCGAGATTATTTTGATCTGGGAACGACGAATCTTTTGCATGAAGCTTGTAACTCCATCAATGATATAGCTTCATGCTACATTCAGTTGGCAGCTATCTGTGTCGTGTGCTATTCGACGTCTCAAGAGGTAAACGTCGCCATCAACAGAAATTCAAGAACGCATGTAGTAGGAGATTCAATGATCAAAAGGATTGATTTTGTTATAGTCCCGTCGCACAGTGCACCTCATGACGGAATGGCGAAGAAGAATCAAATCAAAACAGGATTCATCAGTAAGTTGAGTCCTTTCAATTTCAACAAAAGGATTTTTTATGAATAAATTCAATCTTTTTACACGCGAATTAGGCATATTCTCACCAATTCATCTTGTTTGGGATGATTGAAACTTCCGGGTAATATGTGGAAGATCTTTCAATAAACTCCGAGGCGAGGTTCGACTTTCGATCCTGGGATAGCTCCAAGGCTGAGAAATGCTGATTCAGAAATATGATATAACTTAAAATATAAGAGGACGAGTCAAGTTTGAAAAAAGTAACCCGATTTTAGGTGCCTTCGGCGAGGAAAAAGGCTCATATGCATGACATCGAGACAAGGGTTTCCTGAGCCCTGGATAGCTCACCTGATAGAGTGTCTTACCCGGTGTGGAGAATAGTGTCACTTCAAATCTGGGTCCAGGCGACTTTTTCCTCTCGATGTCTGTCATATGCAATTCTTACGTCAATTAACAGCTTCACGATCAAATTTGATCGTTAATTTCTCAATAAATCGATCTCAAATCTTAAGTTCATAGAGAAATGAAATTAGTCCTCCAATGTGGATTCACGAACATAATATCAGCTGAGAAATTGTTCATGTTATTGGTTGATTGAAATGGATGTTAGAAACTAATCACTTGGGGGGTTGTAACTGGGGACCTATGATTGTTCATGACTTGTGTGGATACACATATTGATATACTTGACGATAATCCAACAGTCTGGCTCCACATTGCACTATCATCATAGGAGATTAGACTACACAATTTTTGGTGGCTGTTTTAAGATTAACTTGGAGTTGTTGACATCGGTAAGCATATACTGTGGTCCTTGTGTTGACGTTTCCCTTAAAGTGAATCATAAAGGTGATGTTTCCCCTTTTATTTTTCAGTTCGTTGGGCTTATGGCTACGTATACAGTTATGCTAGCCCAATTGCGCATAAATCCATATTAGAGTTGATTCGAATGGAAACGAGAAATGCAAGAGTCCTATCAAGATGACACAATTTTCAACATTGCCGATTTCTCAAATTTCTCCATGAGTTTATGAGATATCGCAAATCTGAGGAGTAACGCGGATTCTTTGAGTCTAACATTCTTTAAGGTAACTTGGAGTAAATCTCTCATTGGTTCAAATGAGCATCTCAGTGATTCCTCATGCAGGAAATTCCACCCTTAGGAAGTGAGAATGTTATCTTGAAATCAACTCTGAAAATGATTCAAAGTCTCACAAATTGCAGAATATTATGAACACGCGAAATAGACTCTGAATTTGCAGAATAATCAGGACAAGATTGAAATCCCTGCAATAGATCAAGAAACTTGGCAAAATGAACAAAACATAGATGGAATAACATTGGTCCGATGACAGATAGTTATCCCCCGTATTAGACTCCTGAAGAGCCGTGCGAAAAGGTTACTTTCCTGCACGGAACTTTCCGCACTGGAATCCTCGCAGAATAGTACATGTCCAACAGTTTCACTTTTCCATGTAGGTTCGCGCTCAATTTAACGGACGCTTGGACAAAATAGTACATTTCGATACAAGGGTGGAAGAACTTTTTTTCGAAAAAGTTACTTTCTCGCACAGTGTGTCAAAATAGTACTTTTTGCCCCGTTTATGCGGTTGTAACTCACTTTCGGACAATTGATTTTCGTCCTGAGCTGCAGGCGAAGGTCGAACTAACCGCTCGGAAGCGGGGAACCCGATGGCCTAGGTGCGAATACTATTCTTTGCAATTTTGCAAGCACCCGAACATCGGAAATTTCAAGAAATAGATCTTATTTTCATGAATTGAAGTATACTTTTCGATGAACTGTGAGTAAAAGTCGACGAACTGTGCACAATGTACACTTTCACGCATAGTGAACCAAAAAATCATTTAAATGTTCAGGGATAGCGTGCAGTGTGTTAAATATTAGTATCAGTGGAACCCGTCCTATAAGAGGCCCCACAATGAATTTTGAGACAAGGCTTGACTTTTCGTATCGAAATGATTTTGATGAAATCGACACATGCATTTTTTCGTAAACTGCTCAATATTCTTATACTCGCAAGTAACCAACTCAAGTTTCTAAATGTTCAAATGTTTCTCACGCATGTTTTCTATCAGGTGTATAATTTTTTTCAAAAACTCGCTAATAAGTCAATCCGAAAATCATGAAGGAAGCTCAGAGATCGCGCGTTTCCCATAAGACGCCATGTTAAATTCGCGAAAATTGAGATTAGTGAGCATATCATGTAGTCCTATAGTTGGCATTCCCATCCGACTCATTCCCCGATGTGATAATATTATTCAGGATCTTGAGTTCATATGACCGAGTACATATTCACATAAGCTCGATTGCACTCCAAACTATGTCAGAGTTGATCAGTTGGAAATGATCATATGCTTACGGAGCTTTGAATCAATTTGACAACACAATTCGCAACAAAATCATAAACATCATCGATATTATATGTTGTATCAATTATGTTTGATCGTTGTAATAGTGAAACCGTAGCTTTAGCGTTGCACCATCTTTGGAGAATGTCACGAAACTCGACGAATGTTGCTTTTTGTGCTCAAACAGTATCATTCAACAGTTGCTGTGATTGTGATTACTGTGTCATGATTATTATGTTATCGTATTAACGCAATAATGTTACAATTAGATACGATAAGTATGATCGAAATACGATGGGTATATCGTGGGTATTATAGTAAATTTCGTGTAATGCCCACAGTTGAAACGTGTAACGACAGATATATCTATAGGTTTTTGCATTTAGAAATCAATGCAAGGAATCAGTGGGTAGAAACAAAATGTGAAGAAAAATATGAATAATGAGTTACACATAACCCGTATTGATTCTCACATCATCTCCGTCGATCTTGGTGGCAAGTTCGTCTCAAATAAACATTCGAAATCTGAGTTCCAGATCTACACCATTGTCTGGAATCATTCTGGTTGACCTGACATATCCAATTGCTCTGGATTCTCGATAACACAGGATTTCCTAGGTGCTATCTAAAGCATAATCACTACTCACATACATCATATCTGATACCGCAAATGTATCGAGTCCTGCCTAATGATCGAAAATTACGGCCAAAAAGAGTTCCAGTCTGACTTTAATACTTGTGTGAAGTCCATCAATAAAAGATGTTCTCTTGACCAGGAGAATCTTGCGCAATTTCAGCCCGCTCAATATTTGCATTCAACATGGATTAGTTTCATCGTTCACAAGAATCTCAACCTTGAACATCCGGTGTATCATGAAAAAATTAGGACCTGTTCCCTGTCAATATTGGGATATCGATGAAAAATACGCTCACATAGAGATCCAAGATATCTAGGAATGCCAACCAATGAATCTGCTCAAGAATCATCAGGTAGAGAGCTCATGTATATCTTTCATCTACTGTAGATCACTAAAGTCACGCTCTATACCTTTTTGGAGACAAATTGGCAAACTAAGCTGCAGCTATCGTCACTTCACGGATGTTATTCAGCAATATGTTCGATAATTTATAGCTATTCTTTCATCGCAGTTTAGAAGGGATTAATGAACAAAGCCTATTTGACATCGAGCCTCAAGGTTATCATTTCAGGATTACATCCCGTATCATTGATCAGTAGTCTAAGAGTGGGAAGAATGGAAGAGTGGGAAGCCCTCATGCTACATCAGAAACGCGGGGAAGTCAAAGGTTGAATAACAAGATAAATTCTTCTTCAATCGATTCCTAGGTACCTAGGTACCCTCGCGGCCACCTTTCCGGAGAAATCAGAATCATTTGTCCATAGAATTTAAAATAAAATCAATTTTTTGATTTTCCCATCACGAATGATTTGTGAAGGTTTCCTTTTTTTAGGGTTTCCGTTATTTCGCGAATTTCTCGGAAGAAGTCGGGAGGGGTCAGTTTTAGCGAATAGTGGGTAGAATAGTTTCTTGTAGGATTCTCAAATATCTTCGAAATCATCTGCTCAGATTAATGTGAAAATTGGATACACCCAAGGTAGTTGAAGATACTCGAGGGGAAAGTGCAAGGAATGTATACGTTTTTGAGATATTTTTCTTTCATCTGAGAATCCCACAGCGGTTGTTCCTCGTATTTGGATTACCAAGAGCACATCGATACCCCCCACGGAAAGAAACACTATCATATCTTCCGACGGAAAGTAAAGCGTACATGCTAACGTTCAACGAATAGTATCTCAAAGAGTTCACGCCCCGTGAAAAGTATCACTTGGGGCTTATGCAAGATGAAGAGTGCCCGTGTGAAAAGAATCACGTTTGCCTCAACTTTGGGAGAGGTTTTCTTGGGTCAAGTTCGGGCCAAACATGGCTCATAAGACTGAGCCAAACTTTTACCGTCAGCCCCCAGACAAGTATTCAAGTTGAGTAGAAGCTTGGCATGGACTTGATCCAAACTATGCCTAACTTTGGGCAAAGTTGCAGGAGAATATAGGGACTGGCAGGAAATTCAGGGAGCCTATGGCTCAAGTGTGGAAGATCTCCGTCCAAAGTTGGTCTCAACTTTGGGAGATGGAATGGCAAGCTTCTTCCAAGCAAAGCCGTGCAACATTCTCGAAGAACTATGAAAATTAGCTGCCTAACTGGACAAAGATATGCCCGGGGTGTAGCTGATCAAGAAATCCTGAAACTTGAGCAGAGCTTGATCAAAGTCAGAAATAACTTTGCGAATCAAGATCTGTTCAGCTTTTCTAGAAACAGCTTGAACCTTTGAACATCTTTGACAGTGATGAGAACAACCCTTCAAAAACTAAACTACATGACTCTTCTTCAACTTTGCCTCGCCTCATTTTGTCCCGAAGCACGGACACACCTTGACAGCCGCCGAATTGCTAGCTCCTCATAGCTTTCCAAAATCTCAACGAAGGCACATTTTTCTTGTCTGGGGCCATGAAAGTAAAGTATCATGCATCACGTCATACTAATAGAATGGGATTGGAACATATAGGAAGAAATCCCAGAAACGTTTGACTTTTGCTGTCACTCCTCGATCATTTGGGCCGTACGACCTCTTATGAGGCCTAACCAGTCAAATTAGCTTTGTTCAGATGTCCTGAAAGTGGACACCAAATTTGGGATCGATTGGTGGATGCGGATAGATACTGGAGAAGGTCATGTGCGAGAAAACACCCGAAAATCGAGGAATTGACGTGTCACTCGGACCGACTCTCAAAATTCGTTGAGCTCTCACGGTTCTAGCGTACCACAGCGGGGTCTGTAACTTTGCAGGGATATTTCTAATGATCCAAAGTTGTGATTTTTCTTTTAGTGGGAGATGTACATCGATGTACTGAGCCGTGAAAGGCATTAGACGGTAGTAGGTAGACAAAAGTGGTTTCAACTCTTGAGTTGAAACCGCCTTTGTATTTTGATTGAGTTGAAACCGCCATAAGGTTTTCAACTCATATACTGAGTTGAAACCCCCGTAGTGGTTCTGGCGCGCATTCTAATATTTTCGCGCTCGATGCCCCGCGCATGCGCAGCCTCGCAGCCCGGCCGGTGGTGTAGCAGACTATTTTCGTGGAAACCGGGCGGGCCCTCCTCGAGGCGTCGAGCCCCGGGTCATCGCCCGCCTTGTCCGGCCGATGGCTGCTGCACAGTGTCGCTATGACAGCTATTCTGCTCCCCATCCTGTCGGTCGCGTGAACCCATCCTGGTGACGTGCACCTGGAGCTCGTCTACGCGACGAGACGAGCTCCCAGGGTTGAGTGTGTGTGTTGAGGTTGTGTTAAAAGTAATGTGCTGCCCATCGTCGTCGTCTCGCAGTCATTCCAGTCATCGCACTCTCATTGAAGATTTACTGTTGTCATCGTCGTCGTCGTAGTCGTCCCCGTCAATAGACACTTCGTGCACCTGGAGCCCATCGCCAACGAGATGAGTTTCCTGGTTGAGTGGGTGTATGTGTTATGGTGTCAGATATATCATCACTACATGAGCAGCACACCATCAACATTTAATGAGCGATTGTTATGACCTCGCCCTGGCAGTCTTCGTCGTCGTCGTTTACTCATCATCAATATTATCATCAGCACCACCTATGGGGGTCATTTTTTCGTGAAGCGAGCGTATCCAGCATACCTTGCAATGATCGAGGATGACGGTTGAGACGGCTGCAGGGAGCGTGGAGAAAAATTCTCATGAAATGAAGATATCATTGGAAAAATTGGGCCAAATTCCAAAAATTTTACGAGTGCCATATCCCGGCTATATAAGGGCGCGCCGCTCCGCAAGAATTTTCAGTCACGGTGGAGCAGTGAATTGATATTTAAGTGGAAATTGAAGAGGCTGTGGGCCAATTCTCGGAATTTGGGACTTCTTGTTTGGATTCTAGGATTCAATTTCCGTTTTGAATCCGCTACAATTCCTGCTGCCACTACTGTTCCCACTCCATGAGCTGCTGCTATTCTCACAGGATTCGGGAAATCTCACCTTGGAGTATTTGAGTGAGTATATAAAATGATACTTCAGTAGTTGAATTTTTTTTTCCATTTCATGACTTAGTTATAGTGAGTGACTTTTGCCCCGGGTTGATAGCAGTCTAGGCTTCTTATTTATTCATTCTCAATATCTGTTATGAATGGTTTGAGTCTTTTTTTTCTTTGATTTTTCTCTCAAATAAGTCAGAATATTTCCTCGACTTTTTACATTTTTGCGCCATGTGGCTGGATGGCAAGTTGATAAGTGGAATAGCAATTGATACTTGAACACAGTTCGAGCTTCTTCATTCAATCTTTGAGAATGGTTTGGGTCTTTTAATTGATCCTCTCCCAAGATAAGAATATTTCCTCGGCTTTTACATTTTCACCCATGTATATGAATAGCAGGTTGATGAATAGCTATTGAGATTGCGTTGTACTATAAGAATGAGTATGAGAAATCATTTTAGAAACAATTACCCAAATTGAATTAGTTTTGGCTCTTAGGTACATTGATCCGTTTTCAGTTGGTGATCATGGAACTTGATGAATTTGAACTTGTTTTCACAATTGTACTTGATTCACAGTTCTAAAATGTTTTGGACATTGATATTGATGCATTTGATGTGCTATTAATGCTTTGGGTCTTTTCTTTCCTTTAGTTCCCCTCCAAAATGAGTCAGAATATTCCTCGCTTTTTACATTTCTATACCTATAGATGAATAACAAGTTGATAAATGAATCCAATCGCTATTGATGTTGTACGTTGTACTGCTAGACTGGATACCAAGAATCATTCTTAGAAGCAATTATTTTAATTGTATCAGTTTTGGCTCTTGGATGCATTAATACGTTCTCAGTTGGTGATCATGGAGCTTCTTGAATTCGAACTCGTTTTACAATTTGAACTCCTCTATCAATTCTAAGATGTTGGAGACAATAATATTGATGCACTTAATCTATTATTGATAGTTCAAGCCTTTTCTTTGATTTTTTCTCCAAACAACTGGGAATATTTCATCGTCTTTTACAGTTTTACTTCTATAGGTGAATAAATCTCAATAAATGAATTCAATAGCTATTGGTAATGATTCTAATAGAAATCATTCCCTATAAATTCACCAAATAGAGTTAGTTTTAGCTTTTCGGTGCACTATACGTTTCTAGTTGATGATGATCAAATTTCTTTGATTTGAAGTTATTTGCAATTGAGAATTCTTCTTCAACTTTTAATAAAATTAACTTGAATCTGTTATTTTACCTCAGGTCTGATTGCGAATTGTTATTTCAGTTTCAGATAATGAATACGCCTCCATCTCTCCCTGCAACTGTTAGAAGATCGCTGCCATATGAATTAAGGAATTTGGGGGAAAATCCGAGGCAGGACGAATTTTTATTTCTATTTCTCCGAAGTCCCAGTAGCAGCTCATCAGTCATGACGATATCATCCACTCAATCTTCTCCGGTTCACGGAAAAGACACACCATATAGCCCATCATCAGCACCATCTCCACTACGCCATCATCCCGCATCTGGTAAGTTGATGATTATAACTCAATGTAAAATATGAATGAATACTTCTTCAGGATACTAATGATTTATAATGACAAAATTCATGTACAGATATGACTAGAAAATAATATCATCACTGATCGCACTTTTCCATTTACAGACGGTAGTGTGGACTTTAGTCCTGTGCGACGTGGTTGTCATCAATTTTCAAGTGTATCACCAGCGATCGCATATGGTCCACATTCTGATACAGATTTAGAAATTGATCCATCCCCGGTGTCTTCTCCTCCTATCTCGCCATCTTCACCACCGCCACCAGTAGTGAGCCCGTTATCTGGTAAATTGTTCTGTATTAATTGCTTTCAACTCATGATACTTAGATCAATGACTAGGCTATTTATTGCTATAACAGACTATGATGCATGATGAATTTATAAATATAATCATAAAATGAGATGGCTAAAAGATAATTCTCTCTCTCTCTCTCTCTCTCTCTCTCTCTCTCTCTCTCTCTCTCTCTCTCTCTTTCAGATCCCAGACCAGGTAGCTGTCCCAATTCGAACTTCGACTCAGTCCTGTGGACGCCTCTGCACAATCATCAGAACTTGAACTCCCCACCTCGTAGACGTTTTCGACGCTGCCGGGCCGCAAGGCGGCTAAGCTATACTGATGAATATGACGAGAGGAACGAAGATCAAGATGATAATCAAGAAGAAGAGGAAGTCTAAGGAGACGAAAGTCTTGCCAACCCTAGATGAAACGCCCATACCGAGGGAAAAATGTCTTCATCTGTGTGGCTCGTCTCTAATTTCTGAAGCGGTGATTAATCATTCGAGTAATATTTCCATTCCCATCTGAGCGTTCAATTTGATGAGAAACTTTTCCGCCAGCCTCCACAGCAAGTTCCTCCTGATGCAATTAAATGGGAGTGGACGCGGCCTCTTTCTCCTGCTGATGCTATCAAATGGGAGTGGACGTAGCCTCTTTCATACGCATTCAACAGCAGCAGCAGCAGCAGCAGCGGCACATCTTCTATGCCAATTTTAGATGAACCTCTAGTTGTAGACATAAGGAAGAATGAAAGTGATTGTGAGCAAATAATGGTAAACATTGATTCTCCTTGTCATTAATCATCCATTTGATTATGGAATCTAATCTCACTTTTTGGTTGCAGGTCGAAGTGAAGAAATTGTTACCCAACACCACTTTCCACCAGTCTCCCATTTTGCCTGCGCATGATGGTGCGGAAAATTGTGAAGTTTCAACGCTTCAAAAGAATGGAGGGGGAGAAAACGGCCCCGACAATTCCGGATATGAAGAAGAAGTGAGTAAAACAGTATATCCGATTATGAGCTTATAGTGTGCATCCAATCTAATCACTTCATATTATTAGTCCGGTCTCCAGCAACCCTTCCGTATGTCCGTGACTAATAGTACCAATCTAATGCAAAACACGGTATAGAGTGTCCACCTTTGTCTTATTCGAATCTATATGTGTGTTGATTGAAACCAAGATGAAGGTGGACACTTTTCGCCGAATAGTTTTTGAGACAGATCGTTCCGAAGTTGGATTTCACGGACATGCGGAAGGGTGGCTGGAGACCGGACTATATCATTTTAGGTTGTTGAAGAATCCTCAGCAAATAATGAGATTGATGGTAACGAAGATGGAATACCTCCAGATGAAGAAAAGAAGAAGAAAAAGAAGAAAAAGAAATCTCATAAGAAGGAAAAAAATCGAACAGTTGAAGAAATAGAAGAAGCAAAGAGAATCAAAAAGGAGAAGAAAAAGAAGAAGAGAGAAAAGAGGGATCAAGACAAGAATGTGAGTTTACCTCCTGAGCAGCAACACTCTGCTGCTGCTTATTTTTCTACTTTCGCATAATTTGACGAGTCAATTTTCTAGATTCGTGCGTGTTACAGTTGACTAGAAACGTTTTGTCATTTGAAAGCAAATATCACTAATGATCGGAATGATCTAGATTTGTGAGCAAATATCATTTTATCGGCATTATGGAGTAGATGATTGATGACTAGAATGTTATGTCCTTTGAAATTGTGAGATGTGTTAAATTCATTGTCAATTTGCGTGTGAATTCAGTTAGATCATCTTGGAAGTGAATGTTACTTATTTTCCCTGGATTTACAGAATGATCTAGATTTGTGAGCAAATATCATGTTATTATTATATTCATTGACTAGATGATTGATGACTAGAATGTTACGTTCTTTGAAATTGTGAGATGTGAAAAATTCATTGTCAATTTGAGGTCAACGCTAGTTTTTGCGCGTGAGTTCAGTATGATCATCTTGAAAGCAAATGTTACTTATTTCACATGGATTTACTATTTTCTGATATCGATTTACTGCTGCGAAAATGTCTAGAATCTCCAGCAAATATTATTCTTCATTCCCCATAGATCGACTAGATGTATGACCTCAATGTTACTCCCATTGGAATTATGAGATGTAAAACAAATCCATTGTCAATACTAATATCAATATTATCGTTCTTGATGTTAATAACTGGGAGAGGACGATTCAGATATCAATTGAAGAGCCATTGGTGAATTATTATTCTAGTTTTACTTAGAATAAACTTACATATTTTATAATTGTTACACTCATCCCTGAAACCTTGATTCTTCTTCATGCAAAACTTCTTCATTTTGTTCCACTCTGGAATTTCATTCATATCAAATATTCAATACTGAGTTCATGTATGTGGTATACTCTAATCTTTCCCCCTCTCACTTTACTTTTTCCAAAAGTCTAACTTGGCGAGTATTACCACCCTCCCCCCCCCCCCCCAATAACTTCATCTGAGATCAAAGTATGAATTTCAATTCTTGAGGGTCATGAGATCAGGGGAAACACGTCGAGTAACTTTTCACCAAAATCTAAACGTCAAACGAATGGAGAGAGATGAAAGAATATTGATTTCAATTCTTGAGAGTCATGAGATCAGGGAAAGTATGTCGAGTGATTGTTTTGCAAAATCTGAATGTGAAATGCATGGAGAATGATTGATTACATTACAATCTGATTAAATCTGTAAGTTTGACTCAACTTGAGTTACTCACCATCTCTCTTTTCCTTAAAATATATTGGAAGTAATAATCTATCCAGACCAATAAAAAAACAGGAGTAAGAAAATTTAATACAGAATTGATCGTTCCGCATTGGACGTCAGTAGAGATGGTGAGTAACTCAAGTTGAGTCAAACTTACAGATTTAATCAGATTGTAATGTAATCAATCATTCTCCATGCATTTCACATTCAGATTTTGCAAAACAATCACTCGACATACTTTCCCTGATCTCATGACTCTCAAGAATTGAAATCAATATTCTTTCATCTCTCTCCATTCGTTTGACGTTTAGATTTTGGTAAAAAGTTACTCGACATGTTTCCCCTGATCTCATGACCCTCAAGAATTGAAATTCATACTTTGATCTCAGATGAAGTTATTGGGGTGGGGGGGAAGGGTGGCGATACTCGCTCAGTTAGACTTTTGGAAAAAGTAAAGTGGGAGGGGGGAAGATTTCAACACTTGGCTATGGTGATGATTGAAAATTCTCAGATTGACAAATATAAGCTGTGAATAGTAACATGTACAAGAACCAAAAACACTTATCCATATGTTATTCCTAAAAATCATCCCCCCAATGAACAGCAGTGTCCTACGTTCCAAGATGGATATTTTCTAATCTTAAGCAAGTGAATCTGGGGCCGTACGACTTTTTCTTTTTGATGGCAAAACTTGGAATTAGTTCATGAAATTAAACTTGAGTTGATGCAAAGATTTCCAACTCTACTTGTAATAGTAAAAAGTAATTAGTTGATGAGAGACTTCTGGATTGTGAAAATTCCCTACACGAGTTGGTTCATCCGCTCTCCAAGAAGGGAGGGTCCCAACCACCAAAATAACCAACTAATGGGTGACTAACACATGAAACATGGAATTATGACAATACATATGTTTCTCAACACTATTCGAAAACCAAAAACTTGACCAAATTTCAACTAGGACATTGATTAATTGTGACACCTAAGAAGTTCAAGTGCTGCGTGGGATCTCATTTTGAGAATGAAGATTCAATAGCGTCATGTGAGAAGAGCTTCGATGCCAGACAGAATGATCCTCAAAGTGCATCCGGATGAATGTGTGGATCCAGTTTCTACGTTGATTGACTTCTCCGCCCTGAATTTTTCCAAGTTGAACCTAACCATTTTCTCTAAGAACGTAAATGTGCTAATCTCTCTCAATAATAATTTTGATGAATCAGATGAACCCTAAACATAATTAGACCTATTTGGGGATTGACGTTTGCCTGTTAGCTTGCTAAAGACTCCATCAACAGATGGAGTCTTTAGCAAGAATGTAAGTGCCACGTCAAGACAGCTGTGACCCATAAATCAAGATTAAAAGTCTAGCCAAGACTAGTCTGTACAGTGATGTGTAATGAAGGTGTGTTGTGTAAAATTGATTAGACCAGCACCAGAGATCACCACACATATCACAACAACTGTTTCATGGACAGTCACTGATAGGACTGACCAATGTCACATTTATCACAACATCTAAATGTGAGTGACGATTCCTTCTGTGATGCATCTGAATAGGATTTTGGTGAGATACGAGAAGTAGCTTGAATGATAATACATTGGTTGCAATGGAATTCTCTCACTAGAATAGATTATGAACTTGAAATACACAATTTATCTTCACAGTTAGGTCTGTCTCAAGTATCGGAGGAAGTGAAAGTCAATTTACTGATAAAATGTAGATTGATGCTGGCACCCATGCATCACAAACTCTCCAAATATATTTGAAAATTATTCTTGACAATTCACCTTGCACTGATGCACAACGGCAAGAATGGCCCATATCTTGGCCATCAGGCCATAATTTTTAAAATCACTGTTACAAGAGAGCATATTATATATGCATACATCAAGCGGCTTCTTTTACTAGTAGCCCAACAATTACGATTAGACACTCGTTCGGTACAGAATATCTGGAATTGTGAATATGGTCTGCTATAATGAAGCGTGTGCTGATGCTGACGATAACAACAGCACAATAGTTAGACTCACGCACACAAATCTGTGCCTCACACCGACACAGTGTCGACTTCGAGATGAGTCGAATCTCGAAACTGACAGGAGACGAAAATCCACGGCAAATGTTGTCAGCGAGGGTCCCGAACTTGTGAGTCGAGAAACAAAGCTGTTGATGGGTATCTCGATAAAACAAGATAGTGTTCAGATAGAGTTTTGACTAAACCTGCTACTAATAGATCGCATCGCAGTTGGTACCCACGAAAACCCATAATATCTAAGATCGAAGAAAAATGAGAGGTTAAAAAACCCCAACTTGGCGTATATAAGGCACGGCAGCGCTGCGAGTTTTTTTTGTATATACTCGCCAGCAAGGCGCTACCGGGCCTTTTGATATGTGAAAACTTTCCGAGTTTCATTTTGATCATCCTCCAAAATTGTTCCCTAACAGAATAATTTCATCAAGTCAAAATCCAACCTTGTGATTTTGTTACTGTTTTTTCACTTGATTGGATGATTTTGAAATCCACTTTTACGTGCGTATCTTTCATAGCAAGTCACCATAACTGGGCTCGTTCCCAGCTGCCTCGGTTTCTCAGATGGCGGCTCTGTATGAAAAGTCAGAAAGAAAGGTCTGTTTGAGGCAAAATATGGCGGCTGAGTATGAAAAGAGTGAAAGAAAGGTCTGCTTGGGATGAGAGATAGCGGCTCAGTATGAAAGACTGATCTGACTGATGAAAAGTCCGTACGTAGTATACTTGAAATTTTATTTGAACTTCAAATAATGAATCCCAATTCATCATTCCTTTGGGTAGTAGCTACATGCGGTTATGGAATCATTAATTTTTTTCATTGAATCTCAGGAAATGATATTAAATATCAGAAGAGAGAGAGAGAGAGTAGTAATGGCCCTAATCCATCGCCAATACTTATGAAGAACGCCTGATAATATTCCTCCTCCATAGTTTTCTCTCTCTCTCTTTTGATTCTTGGAGAATTTATCTACAGTTTATGCTCAATCATACATTGACATATACTCATAATCAATTTTTGCTAATGCTTGAGATTTCAAAGGAGTACTTCTGGAATCTGGCTCATCCGATCCTGATCCAACTTGCTTCCGCTCAAGCAACCAATTTCTCAAACTGTGTGCATCTTTTATCGCACAAACACCATTTCTCCGTAACGGATGGTGCTGACAATGAAACGATACATCCTTTTTCAGACTTTTGAAAGGAGGGCATCGTAAGTCGTCCATGTTAATTATAATCCTAAGATTTGAATTTCATCTTAGATTTTTCAAAGAAATATTGCTTGCTCTGTCTAACAGTTCACTTACTTAGTACGCAATATTTCATCGAGGCAGCGTTTTTTCTCCAAACCTTTTACATATATTCGAGTCGAATCTCTCAAACAATCTTGAATTATCCTTATATGAGAACTCAGTGGAACTGATCCAGAATTCCATGGAATTCCATGGAACTTCCGCTCTAGCCAACGGTTGGAATTTTGCTTATCTTTTAAAAGTTTGGACCTTTTGCACGGTTCCATGAATAGGCAGTAGGTAGGCACGTTAACTTCTTCGATAGGAACGATGGCCACTTCTTTTATTTGGAATAAATTAGAGGATCGTCTAAATCTCTGGAAATTGGCGATATATTCCATTGTGCACGATAAGTTCATTTTGTTCTGAATTGAAAGTTGAGACTGAGTGATTTGAGTTGCTCTTGGCCTTCTTTTATAGGGTAAACGTCCCAACTACTGCGAGTTTTTCGGGTACCTCCGGCTCGAACACCGCAGATTTTGTCTTCACCATGAGATATCGAGCCCGGGCTTTTTCGAGGTTGTTGGTCTACGTCTTGAGAAGATATCACCCGATTTTCAGACCGATCCGAGTTAATGGAAAATTATAATAAATTGAATGCCGAGTGGAAATCAGTGCACCTATTACTGCGTTCGATTCCCTATTACTGCGCGGGTATTACTGCGTTTCACCTATTACTGCGTCCCAATTACTGCGAAGACAAAAGTACAGGTTTTAATACATTTTCAATAGTTTTCCTTGGATTTTCGCGTAAAAAGGTCCAGTACAACGTGATACGACATCGATTGTAGCCCTCAGTCATGTCCAAATGGTGTGAATTTGAGTAATTCTTGATAACAAGAGCAACGTGGGCAGGCGAGGCCGTGGCTCACTATCCCGCCCTAATAAAGCACGGTATTCGCATCGCATTCGAGTACTGCTAATGATCTCTGATAGTGAATGAGTTCTAAACAAGTATCCTATGCTCTGGATAATGATTGCAGGATCGAATCATTTTATTAGATCGTCTTATT
Organism: Eretmocerus hayati; assembly: GCA_029851415.1. Lineage (NCBI taxonomy): Eukaryota > Metazoa > Arthropoda > Insecta > Hymenoptera > Aphelinidae > Eretmocerus > Eretmocerus hayati. The sequence goes on along the minus strand of CM056742.1, from coordinate 180,504,411 downwards.
GGACATTCAAAGTGTATAGGTCATATACGCAGTCCGGTGCCCTGTTTGTTTACATTCGAGCACATCCCGGCGGCAATTCAATAATAAGAATGAGAAATGAATATTTTACATGCGAGTAGCGTAGAAACACGTGTCTCCAGGCGTCCTCGCTCGGCGAGAAAGCCTGGAAACAAATGTTTCTACGCTACTAGCATGTAAAACACATTACGTATCTCGTGTGGAAAACTTTTTACGTCGTGAAAACCATACTGGACGGGCTTCGCCGACGTCCATCATGGTTTCCACGAAGAAAAAAGTTTTCCAGCACTCGATACGTAATATACCATTAAACATGCATTTTTTGTATCAACTTCATATTAAATCCAACACAAACTATAGATTTGTACATCGGGCCTGATATACGGCTCTCCAGACAGCGACATGGAGGTATGGATATATATATATATATATATATATATATATATACAATATATATGTGTAATATAAGACATTATATATAGATACATACACATACCGGTGCGGGACATGAGAGAGTCGTGATCATGCCCGATTAACGAATTTAGCTTGATTCACTATAATAGTGAGACGATACAAAGAGTGCATGTTTTGAATATTTAGTTGTTTTATCTTTGTTGTCGATTCGCGGCCTAGACAGATCGGATGTAAACAAACAGGGGCACGAGACCGCGTGTATAACCTATGCCTTTTGGATGTCCAATAAGACGATCTAATGAAATGATTCGATCCTGCAATCATTATCCAGAGCATAGGATACTTGTTTAGAACTCATTCACTATCAGAGATCATGAGCAGTACTCGAATGCGATGCGAATACCGTGCTTTATTAGGGCGGGATAGTGAGCCACGGGCTCGCCTGCCCACGTTGCTCTTGTTATCAAGAATTACTCAAATTCACACCATTTGGACATGACTGAGGGCTACAATCGATGTCGTATCACGTTGTACTAGACCTTTTTACGCGAAAATCCAAGGAAAACTATTGAAAATGTATTAAAACCTGTACTTTTGTCTTCGCAGTAATTAGGACGCAGTAATAGATGAAACGCAGTAATACCCGCGCAGTAATAGGGAATCGAACGCAGTAATAGGTGCACTGATTTCCACTCGGCATTTAATCTATTATAATTTTCCATTAACTCGGATCGGTCTGAAAATCGGACGATATCTTCCCAAAACGTAGACCAACAACCTCGAAAAAGCCCGGGCCCGATATCTCATGGTGAACACAAAATCTGCGGTGTTTGAGCCGGCGGTACCCGAAAAACTCGCAGTAATTGGGACGTTTACCTTATAAAAGAAGGCCAAGAGCAATTCAAATCACTCAGTCTCAACTTTCAATTCAGAACAAAATGAACGGTTCTGAAATTCAAAATGAAATGAATCTTCAAAATGAAACGGTTCTAGTCAACTGTAACACGCACAAATCAAGACAATTGACTCGTGAAATTATGCGAAAGGAGGAAAATAATCAGCAGCAGAGTGTTGCTGCTCAGGAGGTAAACTCACATTCTTGTCTTGATCCCTCTTTTCTCTCTTCTTCTTTTTCTTTTCCTTTTTGATTCTCTTTGCTTCTTCTATTTCTTCAACTGTTCGATTTTTTTCCTTCTTATGAGATTTCTTTTTCTTCTTTTTCTTCTTCTTTTCTTCATCTGGAGGTATTCCATCTTCGTTACCATCAATCTCATTATTTGCCAAGCATTCTTCAACAACCTAAAATGATAATATGAAGTGATCAGATTGGATGCACAATATAAGCTCATAATGGGATATACTGTTTTACTCACTTCTTCTTCATATCCCGATATGTCGGGGCCGTTTTCTCCCCCTCCATTCTTTTGAAGCGTTGAAACTTCACAATTTTCCGCGCCATCATGCGCAGGCAAAATGGGAGACTGGTGGAAAGTGGTGTTGGGTAACAATTTCTTCACTTCGACCTGCAACCAAGAAGTGAGATTAGATTCCATAATCAAATGGATGATTAATGACAAGGAGAATCAATGCTTACCATTATTTGCTCCTAATCACTTTCATTCTTCCTTATGTCTACAACTAGAGGTTGATCTAAAATTGGCATAGAAGATGTGCCGCTGCTGCTGCTGCTGCTGCTGTTGAATGCGTATGAAAGAGGCTACGTCCACTCCCATTTGATAGCATCAGCAGGAGAAAGAGGCCGCGTCCACTCCCATTTAATTGCATCAGGAGGAACTTGCTGTGGAGGCTGGCGGAAAAGTTTCTCATCAAATTGAACGCTCAGATGGGAATGGAAATATTACTCGAATGATTAATCACCGCTTCAGAAATTAGAGACGAGCCACACAGATGAAGACATTTTTCCCTCGGTATGGGCGTTTCATCTAGGGTTGGCAAGACTTTCGTCTCCTTAGACTTCCTCTTCTTCTTCATTATCGTCTTGATCTTCGTTCCTCTCGTCATATTCATCAGTATAGCTTAGCCGCCTTGCGGCCCGGCAGCGTCGAAAACGTCTACGAGGTGGGGAGTTCAAGTTCTGATGATTGTGCAAAGGCGTCCACAGGACTGAATCGAAGTTCGAATTAGGACAGCTACCTGGTCTGGGATCTGAAAGAGAGAGAGAGAGAGAGAGAATTATCTTTCAGACATTTCATTTTATGATTATATTTATAAATTCATCATGCATCATAGTCTGTTATAGCAATAAATAGCCTAGTCATTGATCTAAGTATCATGAGTTGAAAGCAATTAATACAGAACAATTTACCAGATAACGGGCTCACTACTGGTGGCGGTGGTGAAGATGGAGAGATAGGAGGAGAAGACACCGGGGATGAATCAATTTCTAAATCTGTATCAGAATGTGGACCATATGCGATCGCTGGTGATACACTTGAAAATTGATGACAACCACGTCGCACAGGACTAAAGTCCACACTACCGTCTGTAAATGGAAAAGTGCGATCAGTGATGATATTATTTTCTAGTCATATCTGTACATGAATTTTGTCATTATAAATCATTAGTATCCTGAAGAAGTATTCATTCATATTTTACATTGAGTTATAATCATCAACTTACCAGATGCGGTATGATACCGTAGTGGAGATGGTACTGATGATGGGCTATATGGTGTGTCTTTTCCGTGAACCGGAGAAGATTGAGTGGATGATATCGTCATGAATGATGGGCTGCTACTGGGACTTCGGAAAAATAGAAATAAAAATTCGTCCTGCCTCGGATTTTCCCCCAAATTTCTTAATTCATATGGCAGCAATCTTCTAACAGTTGCAGGGAGAGATGGAGGCGTATTCATTATCTGAAACTGAAATAACAATTTGCAATCAGACCTGAGGTAAAATAACAGATTCAAACTAATTTTATTGAAAATTAAAGAGGAATTTCCAATTGCAAATAACTTCAAATCAAAGAAATTCGATCATCATCAACTAGAAACGTATAGTGCACCCAAAAGCTAAAACTAACTCTATTTGGTGGAATCATGGGGAGTGATTTCTATTAGAGTCATTACCAATAGCTATTGAATTCATTCATTGAGATTTATTCACCTATAGAGGTAAAACTGTAAAAGACGATGAAATATTCCCAGTTGTTTGGAGTAAAATCAAAGAAAAGGCTTAAACTATCAATAATAGATTAAGTGCATCAATATTATTGTCTCAAACATATTAGAATTGATAAAGAAGTTCAAATTGTGAAACGAGTTCAAATTCAAGAAACTCCATGATCACCAACTAAAAACGTATTAATGCATCCGAGAGCCAAAACTGATACAATTTGAATAATTGCTTCTAAAAATGATTCCTGGTATCCAGTCTAGCAGTACAACGTACAACATCAATAGCGATTGGATTCATTTATCAACTTGTTATTCATCTATAGGTATAGAAATGTGAAAAACGAGGAATATTCTGACTCATTTCGGAGAGAAACTAAAGAAAAGAAAAGACCCAAAGCATTAATAGCAGATCAAATGCATCAATATCAATGTCCAAAACATTTCAGAACTGTGAATCAAGTACAATTGTGAAAACAAGTTCAAATTCATCAAGTTCCATGATCACCAACTGAAAACGTATCAATGTACCTAAGAGCCAAAACTAATTCAATTTGGGTAATTGCTTCTAAAATGATTTCTCATACTAATTCTTATAGTACAACGCAATCTCAATAGCTATTCATCAACCTGCTATTCATATACATGGGTGAAAATGTAAAAGCCGAGGAAATATTCTTATCTTGGGAGAGGATCAATTAAAAGACCCAAACCATTCTCAAAGATTGAATGAAGAAGCCCGAACTGTGTTCAAGTATCAATTGCTATTCCACTCATCAACTTGCCATCCAGCCACATGGCGCAAAAATGTAAAAAGTCGAGGAAATATTCTGACTTATTTGAGAGAAAAATCAAAGAAAAAAAAGACTCAAACCATTCATAACAGATATTGAGAATGAATGAATGAGAAGCCTAGACTGCTATCAACCCGGGGCAAAAGTCACTTACTATAACTAAGTCATGAAATGGAAAAAAAAATTCAACTACTGAAGTATCATTTTATATACTCACTCAAATATTCCAAGGTGAGATTTCCCCAATCCTGTGAGAATAGCAGCAGCTCATGGAGTGGGAACAGTAGTGGCAGCAGGAATTGTAGCGGATTCAAAACGGAAATTGAATCCTAGAATTCAAACAAGAAGTCCCAAATTCCGAGAATTGACCCACAGCCTCTTCAATTTCCACTTAAATATCAATTCACTGCTTCACCGTGACTGAAAATTCTTGCGGAGCGGCGCGCCCTTATATAGCCGGGATATGGCGCTCGAAAAATTTTTGGAATTTGGCCCAATTTTTCCAATGATATCTTCATTTCATGAGTTTGAGAATTTTTCTCCATGCTCCCTGCAGCCGTCTCAACCGTCATCCTCGATCATTGCAAGGTATGCTGGATACGCTCGCTTCACGAAAAAATGACTACCCCATAGGTGGTGCTGATGATAATATTGATGATGAGTAAACGACGACGACGAAGACTGCCAGGGCGAGGTCATAACAATCGCTCATTAAATGTTGATGGTGTGCTGCTCATGTAGTGATGATATATCTCACACCATAACACATACACCCACTCAACCAGGAAACTCATCTCGTTAGCGATGGGCTCCAGGTGCACCAAGTGTCTATTGACGGGGACGACGACGACGGCGACGACTACGACGGCGACGATGACAACAGTAAATCTTCAATGAGCGTGCGATGACTGGAATGACTGCGAGACGACGACGATGGGCAGCACATTACTTTTAACACAACCTCAACACACACACTCAACCCTGGGAGCTCGTCTCGTCGCGTAGACGAGCTCCAGGTGCACGTCACCAGGATGGGTTCACGCGACCGACAGGGTGTGGAGCAGAATAGCTGTCATAGCGACACTGTGCAGCAGCCATCGGCCGGACAAGGCGGGCGATGACCCGAGGCTCGACGCCTCGAGGAGGGCCCGCCCGGTTTCCACGAAAATAGTCTGCTACACCACCGGCCGGGCTGCGAGGCTGCGCATGCGCGGGGCATCGAGCGCGAAAATATTAGAATGCGCGACAGAACCACTACGGGGGTTTCAACTCAGTATATGAGTTGAAAACCTTATGGCGTTTTCAACTCAATCAAAATACAAAGGCGGTTTCAACTCAAGAGTTGAAACCACCTTTGTCTACCTACTGACGGTCTGTCATTCCGTTTCGATGAGAAATCATTTTCCCTGTTCTTAAGCTCATACACTTTTTAGCGCATTCTAGAGGGCCTCTGAGATGAACTCATTGTCTTACCCACGCAAAAACAAAGAATTCGACCTATTGCAGATCTATGTACATCAATGGGGAAGTCAAGAAATTGCGTTCAACCGGAATGAAATTAGTGTTACTCGTGGTATATTTACGCCATTCTCGTCGGTGTACACTTGCTGTAATCAACGGATGGACTCCTAAATACCGAGAAATAGTAGGTAATAGTATCAGAAAACCATATCCACTTCGCTACGATCAGACTCTGGCGCGTTTGCGAGTGCCATCTGTTCGAATGGGGAATTGACAGATTTATACAGACGAAATCGTCTCCGAATATTCTATAAAATCTTTCGAAGGGTTCAGGGACATCCCAGATTGGTATAAAAATGACTAGGATCGTATTTGATGTTCGTATTTGTGACTCTCCACGAAGAAAAATTTTTCCCGAGACACTTCTATATTTAGTGTATTTTTGCCACCTTCGGTAGATCACAAGCATCCATCATCACTATTGTGCAATTCTCATCACGCATTCTGAAAGTTGAGACTCTTTCATGTCCATTCAAGTATTCTAAGAGACCCCTCCAATGCTTACCCAAACAATGAAAATTCAGAAACGAATTTCCCAAATGTACTCGCCCAAGACTCTGTTCTGTAAGTCGTTTAGCGATTTTCTCAGATGACCCACATGAAAGATTATGTTTCGGAGCCTTCAAAGAAGGGGTATAAAATTTCAGGCATGTACACAGCTTTGTTCTATAATTTCACTTTTAGAGGCCAAAAGTCAAAAGTTTCTGGGATTTCCTCATAGACAATCATGAAATATTCCATCTCCAAATCTTTGAAGAAGTATGAGAGAAATTTTGGACTTACATCTTCAATCACAAGGTCTTCCCATGGGGAAATAATGCCAGAACATCCAAATCACCTTGAAACTGTACAATTCAACCCAGTACATCATATATGCGAGTGCATACAAGCTTGTGAAATGAAGAGTGCACGCTAATAATCAGCAAGGATAATCGTGACAATAAATTTTATCAGGTGGTCGCGTGGCAAGCAAGATCCAGTACAACAACAAAACTCAGACAAACGTATGAAGGAGGCCACTTGAGGGAATCTCGACGACCATGTGCGAATATTATACAGGAAGCACTGGCTCAGCTCGTTCGCGCGTTGGATGGCGCAGTCGTAATAATAACCCTCCCAACAACAGCTGCCTCGCACTATTAACGCACGTACGCACGCCGAGCTACTCTTTCACCTTGCATCTCGCGCGAAAATAAGCCTCATTGAGTTCGCACCTCACGTATATGGCGTAGATAGAGTTGTGCCATTGCAACGGATCGCGGTTGAGATGGCCTCTCTCAAGTTGCCGCGCAAGATGATGATCGTAGCCACCGTGACGAAAACTTTCGCGGATTCTTTGGATCTTGATGATACTGCTATATGAATGTACTGCACAGACTTTTCATGAAGATTGTCAGATATGTGACAACATTTTAGATGGTTTTGGCATTGAGTATCAAGGACTTGCTTTGATATCTAGATCAACGAAGTGTTCCACTCTCTTTGTCTTGCATGGTTACCCTTACAAAACTTAGAAATTCTATCTCGATTTCGATGAGACAAGATGAGAATTGTTTCCAAAAATTTCGATGAGACAGAGTTGAGAATTTCTCGATCTTGAATGGGCTGAGATCAGGAGGATATCGAATATCTTCTCATCTTGATCTCTGTGGCCCTACTTTGGGTGTATGCTAGTCTGGACCAACATTCGGTAATCGGCGGAAAGGAATAGATAATTCCCGAACCTCTTACGGCTCGAAAATGGCTCCTCAATAATCGATGCTCTGGCGTGACGTGTTCCTGCTCCAATCTTACGGGGGAACTGAATACTTGGTTCAGAAAGGCCAAATTTCTTTCTTTCTGTGAAGACTCCATGTCCCACTATTGAACGGTGATAGGAAGTAGTCGAAATTATTACGATGATGCGAGAAAAAGGTTTCATTCACGTGTATTGAACTCTACTTTTCGGTAAACTGTGAGTAAAAGTTGACAAAATTAGTCAAAGTGCACTTTTACGTACAGTACATGAGAATGAACATGAGTTATAGTTTATCTGAGTCATCAACGAGGTCATCAATATCAAGCTGATATGTTTCTTTACAGCTCTGATCAGTCACAGCGGTACAAGGGTCAGTCAATTTAGATTTATGTACCGTCAACAGGGGTAACTTTGGAACAAAAACCACATTTTTTTCCTCAAACCTCGTGAAACTTGTACGTCTTGTATCAGAAGCGCATTGTATCTGTAGTCAAACGAAAGCTTACAGTCCAGCTTTTGATGGCGGTCCTTATAAGGTTCATTTGGACATCTCTGGTTGAAGCTAAGAGCGATGAAAGTCGTGTTCCAAAGTTAGACATGGACTGGAGTAACTTTGAAACATAAATTGCTATCATTATTTATTCGTCAATTAGTTCATAAAATAGATCACGCAATCGATTTCCAACATCAGTAATCGAAAGTTGAGTGTCTGAGCTTTCTAGGTCGATACCTATTGTAAAAGTCCATTTGGTTGAATTCAACTTCTACAATCGAGCATAGACACCTCCAGCATACCTCACTGTCTGCACCACGGCTAAGTCTCGAGGGGAAAATACCTTCACAGTTGGTTCTTGACAAAAACTGACATAACTCGGCTTCCGTAGGTCGAAATGAGACGTTTCTTGGCTCATTTTGAAGCTGCCATCGGGTACTCAAGTAAATAGGATTTGATGATGACATAGAAATTGGGAGATAATTTAGAGTACATGAAGGAGTGTTCCAAAGTTACCCCAGTTTCTGAAAAAAAATACGTACTTGTCAGTTTTTACTCTACAAAATTGAAACTTCATAAAAATACTCCAACGTAAGAATGGATTCGTCAAGATATGTGTACAGACGAGTGATATCTAGCTCAGCTACCTCGAATTTGACCTGATAAAGTCGGAACCACACCACTTTTTCCGAGAGACTGTTTGTTGGGTCGAAAACGTACTTTTGAAGAAGTCAGCTTATAAACGGATTAAGAGCTGTTGGAGGCCTTCGCGACGGTGCAAAACATTGTTGATGCGTGCCCCAAGTAGGAGAAATCGGTACTGAAGTCCCAGGATCATCTGCCTAGCCGACTATGCGTGATAACCACTCTTTCTTTCACATGGGTTGTTCCAAAGTTACCCCCCGTCCTCCAAAGTTACCCCGGTTGACGGTAACAATTTTGGTTTTTCGTTTCTCTTTGAAGCATTGAGGCCTTGAAAGCCTACACAGCTCCTACTGTGTGGTAATACTATTTGATAATCTATGTAATGTGAGGTCTTGTGATTAATGGGATATAAGGTAAGTGTGCCTAATATGCCCCCACTACGTTTGTTTTGCTCATAGTTTTGGTTCACCTCAATATTTTCCAACGTACTTTAGCTTATTTCAGAGCTTGTTGTAAGACCTTCAAAATGAGCTAAACTACGTTTAAATTCAATAAATCGAAGCCGAGCCATCTCAATTTTCGCAAAAAAAGATTTTTTGCGAGTTTTTGACAGTGTGTTCCTAATATGCCCCCACGTAGAAATCTTTTCTACGTGGGGGCATATACTCTCATGGAAATAGGCATCTTGCCTATTTCTATGAGATTATACGGGTTTCTCGTAAAATCGGGATACCTCGGCTTCCAGATCTCCAAATGAGACGTACTTTAGCTCATTTTGCAGCTTTTTTAACCTTCTTTTGAATTTCGATGATGAATTTGATGTATTCTGATGAAATGAACAACGAGTTTGAAAACAGACCATGGGGGCAAATTAAGAACACTGGACTTTTTTAGTAATATGAGCGTAGAATCGGTTAGAAATCAAATTTTGCAATTTTGCAAAAAGCATTCCAAAGTTGGGACAAAGACAAAGAAAACTAGCTAAGGCACGTTGAAATTGATTCCATCAACTTTGTTTGGTATAACTTTAGTGACTAACAAAAAATGAGTCGAAAGTAGCGAAACCAGTTTTTGTGTTCTAAGAAAGGCGCAGATCATGTAGGATCGGTCCAAAACGTTTATTTTCTCATGTTTTAACGTAACAAATATGAAAAAATGCGTGGCAAGGTCTGCGGGTGCGTACATTCGAGAACTTGAGTGGGGGCATATTAGGCACACTTACCTTATTAGAGAACTTTGGTTAAGTAGGCTGGAACTTGAGCACATTTATCTTCGTCGGAATAGAATTTCCGATGAAGATAGATGTGCTCAAGTTTGTGTTCCATTTATCTGTGAAAGAAACACCCCATGGAATGTGTTGGTGTACGAGAAACATTCTTATAACATTAGCAAATAGAGGACCGATTTCATGAGGTATCATCATAGTGTATATCAATGATTAATGAATCAATGTCTACAATTAATCATTCGAGGACGAGTGAGGAATTCCAAAATTGAAGTATCTCTTGATCATCTCTGAATGATTCATTACGAGTGTTAAGAAGGAAAAAATTGATCAGGTAAACTGTAGAAGAGAAAACGGGTCAGAAAGACACAAAACACACACACACGCGCACGCGGACCAGGGGGCGAAAATACGAGTCTCTCACAGGTCTAGATTCCTCCAGGGAGAAAAAGCGTTACCTACAATCGATGGATTTTGGCGAGATGGACAAAATGGTCTGAGCATTATTGGGGTAAACGGAATTTTGGTGAAGCAAATATGCGATTGAATGGAAAATTTGAGTCACGAAATAACCATTTCTCTCCAGAGGAAGCAAAATAGTTTGAATTAAAAATAAACGATTTTATCAATTTGCTTGAACCAATTCGATTTTAACGAAGTGCGACCGGATTTCGGTTTGGTGACATGGATTTTTATCTTCAGAAGAGTCTGCTGAAGAGGATCCTGCAGAGAAACCTTGTCCGAATGATTTCCCTAACGACGGTGCCAACTTGGCCCGCACTAAATGACCTATGTAGTGAAGTGTGAGGATGAAAACAGAAGCCTCAGGATTATCGCGATAAGGAATTTGAACGCGAATGTCGTGTCACTCAATTACTCAAATTATCGTGCCACGAGATCATTGCCAAATATAAGATGCCTTCACGATTCACACTGGTATTCATAGTCGTTATAACCCTAGAGTTAAGAATTATAACTTCACTCCTCAATTACTACTACTCAATTACTTCACTCCTTAATCTTTCATATTTATTTTTGCGCTTATTTTGGGATGAATGTCGATCGACGAGCAAAAAGTTTGTGATCTTATATTCGTTCGATGTGTCAATCAAAATATAATTCAGATAAAGTTATCTTGATGGAAAGAATTCCAAATCATTTCATTGCCTGTGCCCACAATTCCCTACTTAAAATACTCCAATTTCATTGAAAAATATTTTCAAAAAACCATTCAATCTTCAATTCCAAGCCTATGGCATCTGCCCGCTTTGGATTCCAATAATACTGAAAGCAAGCCCATAAAATTGCATGCAAAACCTGAAGCCCAGCCCGACAAATCAGAAGCAACAGCCCGAGGGCACAATTCGTAGATTTCCGCGTGTGGTACACGCCCGTAAAGTTACGAAATCTGTACAAAGTTAGCCATAGCGCAAGCAAGAGAGTCAGCTCTCCAAACTAGATCAGATGAGGCCACGATCCGCACACGCCTTCCTTCATTCGTCCCATGCCAGAAGCTATCACATAGGCCTTCCGTAGCGTAGTAGCTTTACTTTCGATGCAATTTGGTGTGATGCAATTTTTCCAGCCGACGCCTTCACCAATATAAGTATTCCATCCAGCCACAGTTAGTTAGTTAGTTACTCCGGCAGACGAGAAAAAAAAGAGTTTGCTCATGTATATAGAGTGTGATAAGAGCAGTGTGGTGAAAATATTTCACTGTCTTTTTTCTTTCGTTGTACTCATTATGTGAGAGGACTGCATGAATTTGAATGGAAAATCGTTGGGGGCACTTTGCGCTTGAGTATATTTGACGTAAGACGAGCGTGGCTAGTGGCTTTTTATCGAATCATTATCGGATGGTGACCCGCAAAACGCTTTGGCAATACAAACGCGGAAAAAGAGCCTCATTTACGCCATGCAGCCGTTTTATTATACGGATGAATTATGCACGCGCGCGTGCGCTTAGTGAGGTGAGCCGACTGACGATTTAGTTCGGTTGCGCAGCTTTGGTTGGCTTTGTTTTGCAGATTTTAGATCGAACTATCGAAATTTTGTGGTCTTGAGACGTGATATCGGGCAAGAAGGCTGCACTTTCTAGAGTGTAGAAAGGCTAATCAGATTCGACCAGATCGTTGGTACGGGTTGAGATCTGCGCTTTTTGATGGGTAAGTTTCATTTTGAAGGATGAGAATTGATGAGATGTTTTGACATCAAGGCTTCTCAGTTATGTAAGAATTGGATACAGAAAGTGAAGAAGGCACACGAGAAAAGATTGAAGCAGGAAGTTCCAAAAAATTGAAATTCACACAGAATGATTCGGATCTGGTTCTGAATTGACGCCTCTTTAGAGATAGAAAATTCCACTCTCACTTCCTTTTACTATTTGAAGCTGCAGAGCTCATCTGAATTTCGATCGTCAAAATCTAGATGCTAAGTAAACAGTAGCTGTCATGCTTGCTTTGTCAATCGATCAATTTCGAACCCTGCATGGATCATCCTTCCTTCAAATTGATCCTATGGTCAAAGAACGATGAGGTGCTGGTGAAAGTTAATGAAATATTGTTATGTAAAATTCGCGAATTCGTCAAAATCCAAAGATATTTTGATGTAATTGGGAGTCCTCGTCAGATCCTTTATGAATACTGCCTTGATTGAGATGAATGCATTCAACGAGAGTCGAGTTCCTCTAAAAATTGTACCAGTTCAAAAATCTCTGAATCGTCTTCTCAACGAAACGGTTTTTGGATGATCTAACCTGTGACACAAGAGTTCCTCAACGATTTTTTTCTGAATCGTCGTTGTTGTTTTGAGATCAAATCAACTCCGGGTATCGACCTCAAACAGAATCCTATAAAAAATTCAAGATCCACTGAATCCCTTGTCTGTCAATCCCAAGCCAAGAATCAGTCAGTTCTTGTCACAACCATACCATACAAGCTTCTAAAAAACACGGAAGTATCCCAAAATACAATGGTACCCACATCCTTCACAAACCACCAAAACAACCCAAGTGCACAAACCTTACAACTTTCAATAATCCAAATACGTTACATGTATCGCTTGAGTGCATCGAGGCTGCGCATTTATATACAAGTAAAGAGGCGCGAATACGAGATTTCAAAGCTTGCAACGCGTGAGGTGACGGCCGTCAGCGATGGCGTGACAAATTGCCAACCGGAGGCAATCCAAGTGAATATAAGAGTCTACCAACCAAGACCAACCAGCCATGCAGGGCGTATATATATTCGAGGCGACGACGATCTGATATCGTTACAGACTCACGACCGGTCTATCTCTTTTTCTCTTTTATAAATCTTTACTGAACGATGCGGTTCTTTCGGTCAGGTTGATCTTACCCGCCTGTACATTTTATTTATACACAGCCTACGTTTACTTATAAGTATGTGAACGACTTGCATCCATTGATTTCCGAGAGTTTTCTCCTTCTCTTTTTATTCTTGATGCAGCTGGGTGTCTATGATATTTTGCCATCCGGCCCCGCATCAGAATTTGCATCAAGAAACAGTGAGAGGGATGTATATATACTGATTGCGTAACCGAATATATACTTGATATATGCAGGATCTGCGGAGCTCTGAGCTGTCAAACCGATTCTTCGAGGTTCTGATATTGCTGCTATGGATTATAACTGAAATATCTTGCTGTCATAGTTGCAAATATGGATACGCATCCGGTAGGTGAGACAGACAGAGAGAAAGAGTGTGTGCGGTCTGTGATCAGGTTTTGAGGCTGTCGTCTCGTGGTACGGAAAAGTCACTTCTCCTTTTTTGCGAGATTGATGATATTTCTGATTATCTGGTTGCTCCATCCTTCGGATCATTATTTGGTAAAATCAGCCTCGATTAGGTTCTCCTTATGTGTTTAAGACCAAATTGCTCGGTGATACTAAAATTTTGATAGTTACCATTCTAAATTTTGGACCGAATAACCAGGAGCGGTATTAGACTATCTCCAACACTTACAATGTGCATGACGATTCGAAAATTTGTCGAGTTCTCGTTTGACAGTGAATGCGATAAAAAAAAAAAAAAAAAAAAAAAGACGATAAACGATCAAATCAAGTCAGCGGTCCTTAGATATTCAAATGAGTCGATTATCGTGATGTTGATGTGGTTCTCTAGGGGATTGTCTATCGAGTGTATGAATCCACTCAACAGATGATCCCTGGTGGTGTTTCATTTCTCAGTTGATATGTGACTGGACAACCAGACAGAGGTTGATCACAAACCATACCGTTAAATTGGTCGGTTACCAATTGGAAGTCATGAGATTGGAATCTCAATTGTTTTCGGTCTTGAAAGACGGCATGGAGAATGGCTGGAAATTTCCCTCAAAAACTCCTTTCATCAAGTTTTATTCTTAAACGACATTTCGTCCCCCGGATCGTGGACCTCATCAGGTTGATGGAAATTATGTCACATAGCAAGTTACTTAAAATGATTCCTAGCGCAGACGAGGTCTGGCTTTCGTCAGAGGTGTTGTTTTTGAGGAAAATTTCCAACCATTTTCCATACCGTCCTTCAAGATCGAAACCAAGTGAGATTGCAATTTCGTGAAAACAAGTACGAAAATAAATTCTCATCATACTTAGGAGTCATGAGCTGGTTGAGCTCTACGTGTGATTTGAACTGTTACACTGTCAGATAATTATGAGGTTGCGAGATCTATTGGATGGTACAACAACTGTTTGACATTTCGTGAAGTAGACATTGTTTTGAGGGATATTCGTCAATAAAAATAGATTATTTCATTAATTACTTGGGTGGTAAATTCTGATGAGCTCACCCGCATGATAGAATATCAAGTTGGTACAATGTAAGTTGCTTAATTCCCTTCAATCTACGCACGGACTCTTTCCATGGAGTTTTCATGTCTACCTTCTTAACCAGTCTTCCAAACAATTCCCGAGGTAAATTTCTGAATATAATTAATAAGAATCTCCGAAAGGAGGAACTTATATCTTTCAACAATTTCTTAATGTACTCACTCACAATTCCAATGATTGTCTGAGAAACGGTCAGAAGAGTGTTCAGAGACATCATTCAATTCAGCCCCGTCTGCGTTCAACTCATGCCTGTAGCCACCAGACCATGAACGCAGTTAGTTCAATTATTTAGCACGTTTCCTGTGACATCGAAAATCGCCGAAAATCACCGAAAATCAGTTTCTTCCCCGTTTACAACGGATCCCATCGGTGACACTCGTCGCAGGGGAACGTGTTAAGAATTTTCACATTTGGGCAATTGGACGACATCAAAATCTGGTTCATAACAACTTATAATCACATAATTGCAATGATTCCTTCTGCGATGCCTATTTTCTATTCCTGGACAGGAATAAAGGTTCAGTTTTGATTTTCTCGATGTAATTTGTTTTGGACCATCTGATGATGTTTCGGGTCTCTAGCATAAGCCATGTTGCTATTTGGGGGGGGGGGGGAGAGGAAAGGGTATCGGCCCTTCCTATCGGCCATGTGAGAATGATAGAGAAAGCCTACATGGGGGAGGGGGCCGAGGAGGATGCCGAAAATGTCTGGAAATCGGGCATCATTATTGATTCACAACTCATCGATAGGATGAAAGAAGGTTCTATTCTTTTTCAACGCACATATTCCACTTCGCGTCGGCCATGGTTCTTTTTGGCCATGGCTCTTTTTCCCCATTTCTGGGGAAATAATTTTGGCTTCCGGTCACATGATGAAAATACGTGTTCGGGTAGCCGTGAGGGAGTCATCCTTTGCCCGTGTAGTATGTGATCGAGGGACATTGAGAAGGGCGTATAATAAGGATGAACCGATTTCGACCCGATTGATCAGTGCAGTGCTTTTCTTGTCTATACAGCGATGACTACATCCGATGATGAGTGAGTGACTCGCAACGTACTGGCGCCATATCATTCTAATACTAGACACCCATAGGGCTCATATTAGGCCGCCCAGTTCACACGCCCTCGCTATTGCATAGTTCAATTCTCTCCCACGCGATTAACATCGGTCACCTGAATTCCATCTCTTGCACACCATGCAAAACTAACGTTTTTCGGCCTAGAGCGTTTTCGGCCAAAAACGTTTGTTGAAAATTCTTTTCAACCCTTACTTATTGAAATTCGAATCGAAATCGATGATCAAAAATCAACAATCGTGATCCTAATTCTGATCCGAAGGCCTCGCCAAAGGCTTAATTATACAATGATCATGTCACGAATACTTTGCCAAACCCGAAATCATCCTATCACTACCGCTTCGTACATATCGGGCTATTAGATATCCATGTACATACATCCGGGATAAGAAAATGATGATCCACGGGGGTTGCTCTCAAAACAAAATCACGGAAAAGGAAGAGGGAAAGAAGAAGATCAAGGAGGATGCTATTAGCATAGCGGACCACCCATGTAACGACCCCATGTCTAAAGCAATACTCGTATATAAGTCTCAAGGATCCAAGGAGTCGGACTCTCTTCTTCAGTCTTCTCTCGTAATAATCTTTGAGCTCTCATGTCAGACTGAACCAGCAAACAAGCGGCGATCATGTAAGCCATCGACTTCTCTTGTGAAGAATAGTATTTATGTCGATGAGAATCGTTCATTGGCGGTGACGCACTTGCAGCCCTCGCCCCGCTCTGGTATATATTTTCACGTCCCATATATCGACATCACAACGTCCTCTTCTCCTTCTTTGCCTGGATCATCTCGCAATACATCCAAATACATGTATGTTCCTGTATGTATATGTACAATCATTCAAATGGTGACCATCGTTTTCTCTTTTGTGCGTTTCATACATCAACAGAGTACATCGTGTACTTCAAACCGATTTTTCTGTATTGATAATTTTTCTTTAAATTGTGGATGCGTAGGATTTCATGTCTATAGATAGACTAAAGGCTTTGAAGCAAGAGAACTTGTACAAATGATAGGTAAGGAGTATGTATAGGAAAACGAAGCTCATAAAGTTTGCTCTGCTTCTCTCGTACATCTTTGGTTAACCAGCTCTTACACCTCGATAGAATTCTGTTAACGGTGTCTATTTTCATTCACAGGATTGGCTTAAAGAGGCTTTTGCAGGTGGAGCTCTCTTTATGCGTGTGTATAGATAGAGAATTTTTTGCTTGTTGCTGAATAGCGCGATGTATAAAGGCGAGTTGAATGGGATCGTACAATGAGAAATGTATGGCTCATTGATGAGTCTAACATGGGTGATCATGTCGCAATTGGTTTGAACGAGGTGATCGGGAAAAAGGAATGTGTAGACCGGTAGAGTTTTGCTGTGTAGATGAGCTATTGAGGGGAAGAAGATTATTGCTCTGATGGTGTCGGACGTTGTTTGGAATTTTATTTGTCAGTGTTAGATGTTTTGAGTTTACTTTGCGGTTTTGATTTCATTTTTGCGTGAGTAGATTGCCGAGGATGCATCCAAAAGTCCTGAAAATTATTTGAAATTTTGAGATAAACCCTGTTGAATGCCTTCATTACAAGGAATTGATTCCATTAAAAGTGTTTTTCTAACATCAAAGACCTGTTCGATACATCCACTTCGACTCATAGTATGGGCCTTGATCTAGATAGAATTGGGATGATGAATTATTGAGTTTTGGACCGGAGGCAATAGACTCCTAAAATCACAAAAAATTGACAGCTTTCATTTTTCATTCATTCGGATAGGCAAAATATTGATTCCAAGTGTGGGAAGCCTAAGGGGAAACAACAATTATGATTATTGGGTACCCGAGGGATAAAAACTTCGAGCAGTGACTAGAACTCAGTATCCTCCTTCTTTACTCGAATTTCAATTGCATCTTTGATTTGAATCAAACACAATAATCTTTGTGACAGTGCCCTAATAAGATCTCGGATTTGAATAGACAAATTTTTAATACAATAATAAATAACGAGATAGTACATCGCGCTCCTAGGCCAAAGAAGTCAATTTCAGACCTCATATTTATCAACGAAAATGCTTGTGCTTTTGGAGGTTCATTCTTGATATCGGTACGGACTAACAAGGGGAGCATCAGGTCTGCGGAACACGGATCTTGATGAAACTTTGGGAATCATCTTGTTTTGGTGAAAAATGAAGGTATCACCAAGGGTTAAGTCCAATGGGCCTCCTATCCCGAGATACAACTATGGAGGTTAGCATTGTTAGTATATCTATATATGTGTCATTTTAACGTGGGCCTATATGGACAACGCTAATCTTCAGGGCCGTATCTCGGGATAGGAGGCCCATTGGACTTAACCCTTGGAGATGCCTTCATTTTTCACCATAACAAAATGACTGTCAGAGTTTCATCAAGATCCGTGTTCCGCAGCCCTGATGCTATCCTTGTAAGTTGGAAGTCCAACGGTTTCCGACGCAAGTTTCTGAAACTTTACGCGTGGATTCGCAATTCCGCAATCCTTAGCACCGTAGACCAGGATTGAGGAATCATGAATAAACGTGTGGAATTGCGTGGAATCTCTGAAAATTCTGACCGTTGGACTTCCTAACCCGCATGACTGAAATTTAAATCGACCTGTTGGCCAGGAGGACAGTGTTGCACTTTCTTACCCGATTCACATGACACCGTTCAAAATCTTTTCAAGACTCTTCTTGAAGATCATGGTTATCAACATTATTTGACATTACATGCACGAAATTAAATCTTCTGAGTCGGCAGCCCAACTTCTAGGAATTGGTCGGCAAGCTATTTATTAGTTATGAATTATAATCCCACATCGCAAGTGAATTGAATCCACGATACTGTTCTCAGAGCTCTGATTATCTGAAAAATAAGAAAAATCCTCAAGGGTTCTCTTAACCAAAGGACTTCATGGCCCATTGCTCGCAGTCCGAGATGTCTTCTTATACAAATCCAGCAAAAAATCAATGTAAATTTAAAAGACTAAATTTGAAGGCTTCCAGTTTCTACCGCGGCCATTTGATCTATGGGACAGAAAATCAGTTCCGTCTTCACATCGCATCGTTCAGATTCTCTCTTCCTATGACAAGTAGACACATGTCCTCACCCTCAATTTTTTAATAGAACAAAAAATCATCGCAGGTCAACGATCGATTCAGGGCTATCTGATATCTCCGAACCGTATCAACGTGACAATTGTACAGCGACGACATAAGTCCTTGATTAGAGTTCCTAGACGGAAGAAACTTCTTCACGCTTTTAATCGGGTACCCACATTGTTTGCGTTGTCAACAATTACTCAACGCTTCTCGCGAGTTTCTGTGCATTCTTTGCCGCCAGCTTGCTGTATACGACGGACGAGTGCTTCTCGTGACGATTTGTGGACAAAAAGTAGTGCGAGATGTCGATGGTCATTTGCACACTTCGGTGATCATGGGTGAAGGACTTACTTATCATACAGATTGTGAAGTTGTGGATTCAGCTAATTGATAGATCATCTTGATACATAAATGACCTGCGCGTCGAATAAAATCATGCAAGAGCTGGTTATATTTTATATTTTTTTCGGTGCAAATAGGGAATACGAAAAGATAATAAAAGAAGACTATTGGATATTCTTCATGCATTCAACATGCCTCAATAGGAAGAGTTCCTTTATCGACAAGCAGGAAAACGTTCTTTTCTGCAATTTTTTTCATCCAAGTATTCGGAAGGTTCGAGAGTCTGAGTGAGCAGTTTGAGATTCAAAATGGGTCAACAAATTCTGAATATCGTTTGAGCTACTGGATATATCTCTTCTAATCACCCATCCCAGAAATTTTTCATTTGTAAATATGAACAATATTTAGACCAGAATTAAACTCCTTTCGATAATTTTTGAGAAGATAGGCATTTGCTTGTAAAAACCCAGAACACAGAGAATCAAAATTGCGTATCATTGAATTTTCAAAGCATAAAATCTACATAACTCCCGGAAAAACCAAGCTTGCATTTTTGAAATCTAAAGAAGGTTTGGTGCTGTCATAAGGGCTATTCCATAAGTTGGGCGTGGTTTCAGTTTACCAGAAAAATTCATTTCCCAGCGTGCAACGAGGGAAATTTTGCCCTCAAATTTCGTCTCACAAAAAGAACTAGCGGACATTTTTGATGCAAAATATGGGAGTGACTCGGTCCGACCTGCTTCATTAGAAAATGCCATTTTTATACTTCAACTTGGAATTTGATTAAGAAGATCTTCAAACCAAATCAATCAAAAAGCAGATGCCCGTCGATAGAATCATATCCAAATATCCAAATCAATCTCGAAAAATGATCAATTTTTTCGCGACAGTTGGACAATGATGGATTACCCTATATTTCGTGACCAAGTTTGACTGGAAAACAATTTCTCGATGCCCCACGAGCTTTTGCTCCTCAAAACTCGTAAGTACGGTACTTGGTCAGCTTTCTTCGCTCTCCTTACATAAATCCTCTCTGTGTCTCCAAGAATAATGTCTCCCATCCAAAAAAAAAAAAAAAAAAAAAAAAGGAAGAAACGAAAAGCGCCGAAATATAATTGCAGAGCAAGCTGTTGTAGACGCAACCACCCATCGGTCATCCAGCTAAAGAGATGGCCCACAAGATATACTGCACCAACTCGGACCCACCAAAGTCACCAACAACAAGTTCAAAGAGGCTCACGACAGCAACTGCACCGAATTACAGACGCAGTGGGACAATCTAATGGGGCAAGATCCGCGATGAGCAGTCTCTGATAGCATTGAAATCCGGACCCCGAACTTTCGCGGGTCGACGCGTTTCATTTTCACCGCCGAATTCGTAAATGTAACCAGGGCAACAATTCCAAACCCCTCATACCTTATATTCATTCCGAAATTCACTAACCCAAACATACATATGTACATAGAATAGAAATTTATCATAAGTGTAGTGAGAGGCAAGAATATAATCGGAATTTCAGAGCCCAGGTCAGGCATTTCCTGAACAGAGCGTCCCGCGGCCAACAGCAAGATCGGCGTCCTTGGCGATCTCTTTATACATTCGCTGCTCTCCCGCGGAGCTGCTATTCATATATATACTCTATATCTTGTAAGAAAACACATCGTGTGCAACACCCACCGATAGTAGTAGTAGCCCCACATAATATAATGGGCCCCGACACGCCTCTACCATATCCTTCTCCAACTGCATTTTCTATGCATTCCGAATGTTGCACCATACACTTCGCATTATCGGACAGCGATAATAGGATAGTCTCAACTCTCGCTCTCGATTCTATAGAGCCAAGTTGTTCAAAGTCCATCATGACGACTACCTATATGGGGAATATATCGTGATGGAGGAAAGGAAAAAATGAGTTGGAAGTCAGAGTTCTGTACATGGATGTATATAGAGTACGGGGCGAATATTGTTTCGCGCGGATCGCGATCGCGGTTGGCGCCCCAAGCGCGAAGGCCCTAATCACCCCAACCGGGATGTAGGCTCTTGCTAAATCTGAGGTAGCGCAAGAATTGTTCGAGATCAATGCGCGTTCATTGTTTAAAGCTGGTTGTGGTGCTGCTTGCTGTAGGCATCGTAGCTTGGTAGCTGATGATATTGGTTAGAATCTGCGGACAATGGCGAATCCATAATCGACTATTGCGCAAGAGGTTGGCTTATTTGGAGAGAGGTAATGATCGAGAATAATCTGACGGATACTTTGGAAGCTCAAGTGCTGGGGTTGACGTTGAATATTTTTCGGAATAGAATTGTTGATGAGGTCAAACATCTTTTCTGGAAATTTTTCAGCGTATCCAACCCAGGTCGTGAAATTCGTGAAGAATTTGGGAAGAATGATGTTGATATTCCCAGCCACGTGATGATGAAGAAATTACTGTTTTCTCCTGCAGAGAAGGATCATGATCGGCGAATCGATTGATTCCACTAGATGGAAATCGGATGTGTATATTATTCACTCCTTAAAACTACTTTCAAAGTACATGAGGTACTTTGAACATATATTATTGGACTCCAAACGAACCCGAAATAAAACAGCCCAACAAAAAAATTAAAATGTTCCGAGCCAGTGCTCTGACTACGTTTTTTATACATCTTCTAGACCGCTGCTTCCGGAAACGATTCCAGTTTGCACCATTGGTATCGTTGTTTGACATCTCGGAGGTCAAATTGAGGGATAGAGTGAAAAACAGGTGGAAATCCTTGACACTAAGTTTTTGGGTGAGTGAAAACAAATTCGGTGCCATGTTCTGTCTACTAAACACGTCTGAACAGTCCACTATATCTTTATCGCAATGATGGCTTGATCCCTTGATACGGAGTCTCGAAAGAGTTCAAAATTTCACGCCCGTGTTTTTGGATTACCGGGAGTGATTTGTAGACAATTTCAGGATGAGACAAATTAAAACTGGACGAAGAGATGGCAACTTTAACCTGTTTCGGCGCCAGATGACCTATCAAAATATCGGATTGGTTAAATTTTGGATGACCTACGGATCTAATAACTTACTGACCTGCTATATGACCCGTCGATCTGCTGAACTCCTGGATGACCTACCTCCCCACTGACGTTATTTGAGACTCACTGATCCGTGGACCGATTGAGTACAATATAACCTACCGATCCACTGATCTAGTGATCTTCCGTACGGCCGGCCAACCCAATGATTTGGTGACCTTCCAAAAGACCAAATAACCCATCGACTGGTGGGGGTGTCCCATATGGACCGCCGACCCGTCAACATGCTGATCTGTCATGGACCTACCGACCACTGGCCAGATTTACGACTCACCCACCTGCTGTTCTCCTAATCTGTCTCATGACTCACTCTTTCGTTAACCTACTGAGGAGACAGATGACCTGCCAATCCGTCGACCCAACGACTTCTGAGACGACCTAACCTACTGAATGGCGATCTGTGAGTCGGTTGGGTGGTAATTTTGCAAAATAGTGGGCTGGTAGATTTGCGCTTCAATATCAAGCGAGTAGATCATAGCAGACTGTGTGGTCAGCAGGTGTGGAAGTAATGGACCAGTTAGTGAATCAGTAAGTCAGCTGACCGACAAATAAGTCGGTGGGTCGGTGGGTCGGTGGGTCGGTGGATCATATGACATGTCGGTGGGTCAGCACATTGATGATTTGGTGATTCATACATTACTCCATTGGGCCGATCAATTCATCTTGATGGCGAGAGCTCTGACGAGTCAACAGATCATATGACTCACCAGTTAGTCGGTAGGTCATATACCAGGTCAGCAAATCGGTAGGTCATCTAGCAGTTTACCAGTTTCGCGGAACAGCGAGTAATCAATCACGTCGTTGGGTCATACATATGTCAGGTTAGTAAGTAGGTCCTCGGGTCGGTGAGTCATACATACATGATGGCATCAGTGGATAGGAATGTTATCTGGAACGACAAAGTCCGCACCTCGATAGATCGTGTGGCAAGGCAGCGGGTTAGGCAATTCATCAAATCGTCGAATGATTTATCATTTTCCAGTGGAACTTCTTGTAAATCATTCTGAAATTTTCTAAAACATAGTCGTCACATTTCGAACTCTCCCTGAATGCGGTGTCAAAGAATCAAGAACTATTAAGATGAGCTAATAGTCAATCCCTCAGATCTATGCGATAAGGGGCAAAATATCGCATCGATTCACCAGGCAAAAAAAATTTGGGTGTTTTTTCACCGGGATTCCCCTTCTCCCCTAGCTCATTCTCACCTTCTACATCTCAACGATGGAATTGTTGCAGATCAACATCGGACTCAAGTTCAGCGACCGATAAAACTTTGGAATAACATACTGTAAGGAACGCTGGTTTTTAGAGATTATATTATTCTGTGGCGTTGAGTAATCTTAGAAAGGTTCTCGAAGATAATCTGCGAATAATCCAAGATGGCCAAAATAAATCCGATAATCAAAGGTCAAAATCATGGTTATCTTCCAGGCTCTTCAATGTGTGGGGATTTATGAAGCTATATTTCAATATTAGACATGCATTGTCTATTTCTTGGCCTGTTTTTCTGTAGACTTTGGACCATCATGAATTATAAAACCTCTGTATGTCCTCATTTCTTCAGAGGTATGAAATAGATTGACATTCATTGGATCTAAGACGATGATGCGTATAAGCGGAGATAAAAGTCCAGAATCATTTGTTGATTGGAGAGGGATTCCCAAGTATTCCATTATGAGCCAATAGTCGTCTGTCTGATTATAAATAGATAGCTAGAGTATCACCATACATTCTTGAAAATTACACCTGCAATGAATTATGAAGAAAAATTTTTGAGGCATTCTATTAGTGAACTCTCTGATTTTTTTCTATCGTAAACGTAGACGAGAAAGCATCGATCGCAAAACTCCAACCACAAGCATATCATCAGTGCTAGATTAGAGTCAGATAACATGGTGCACTCCATTATTCAGTGAATAGCCAATTGCCACTACAGAAATCTTAACCACTGAAAAATATCAATGCACCACATGCTAGAAAATTTTTTTTCTCCATCAAGCAATTACAAGTATTGCGAGCACACAGAGACTAACTCCACCGACGCCGACGATACAGTATGCGTAATCATTCTCAAGCTTCGCGCCATACTGCCGTTGATATTCGCAACATTGCTCCGACTATAATTGATTGTTTCAGCACCGATCGCCGTTGCAAGTTTTGCTATCTGGCCGGTCATGTCTAACTCGTATCGCATAATCCTGATATATTATCCAAGTGCTACGCAAAGAAGAAAAAAAAAGAGTTGGAGCGTGTGATCTACATACCAGAGACGAGAACAGTATTATAATTTATGGCAATAGAGCTGGCTACAGTGACCGTCATCTGCATAATCGATCATGCATTGCCGTATGTCTGAAACTTGTTCTGCGACGAGGTGCCCAAAGGGATTGCACATCTTTGAATATATGCAGAGAAGCGATAACTTGGGCAGTAAGTATGGAATGTGGTCTATGTTTCGTTATCTCATAGATAGAAGAAAATTGAAGAATTTAGACTGAGTCATTGCTTGTGAGTCTCTTTGTGTCTGTAATTCTGGTAGATTTTGTATACAGATGAAGCATTGCTTGGCATACTGTCATAATCTATCTCATTAACCCAGTTGTACGCGTGCCAAGCAGATCAATAGGCGTTCGCGCTCATTTTGCCCAAAATCGAAAATCTCCGTTTAACTCAACACATTTTGAATTTTTCCATGAATCATTCTCATGGTTGGGATGGATTGACAATGGCGTTATTTAAACATATCAACACGATCACGGCGATAGGCGTACGGGTGAGGCCATCGCGAAATAGAAATACTGTACATAGATGTCAAATTCATGATTCTCCGAAAGGTTTGATTCGCGGGAGTGCTGAAATGCACATTCGTACTCTCTCAAAATTTAGACCGGAATCGCGGATTGGCTTTAACAGTGAACGTGACAAGATTATGAGAGCCAAAACTAAATATTTACCTATGTGTTTTGGAAAATTACGGAAAATTCGATCCTTCTGACTAACGTGTGCCTACTCCCGGGTTGAAATACAAAAAACTTCGTACGAGTCAATGACACGTATCCAAACCAAGAGTCTGAATCCTAACGGAGTAGCTGTGAAACTTTCCCAGAATTTTTTCAAAAAACTTCCACGCTTGACAGGATTTTTGGATGAAAGGGACGTGATTTGTTGGAATTTCGATCTCTAGTCCACGGAACAGCGAAAGAAATTAGTTGAAATTGAATCGCTGTGAGTCGAGATTTTTAAGATGAGGAATGGGTTTGATTGAAAAGATTCAAGAAAAATCTCTCATCACTAATAATCATTTTTATTTTGTTTTCTCAAAGTGGAAGGACTGCATGAAAAGGTTACGCATCAATCGAGAACCTTTTCATGACCTATAAGTCTCTTCAGTACATCTTTAGGTGGTCATCTACCCTACACATCAATTTCAAAGCCATCGATGAAAGATTTAAGGAGATAGCATAAACGATAATTACAACATAGTCACCAAATTATGAACTGCTTTCACAAATGACCAGTTTCCTCGACCACCGTCTAGCTTCGAGGAAAGAGTGTTGCCTAAAATTGGAAAATTTCATAGAGGAGAACAAAATGAAGAGGATTGAATTTCCCCGATCGAAAGTTTTCAGAACAAAAAATTGTCTCCAGAAAGAAAATTAATAGACTTTTACTCCATCAATTTGATTTTCTAAAAATATGTAAGTATTTTGCTATAAGGAAGCGTTTTGCTGATCTCATTCGCCAACGTATTCTACAGATAACTTTTCAACTATTATATGATGATTGCAACCTGTGGGGAGTTTGGGAAAATGAATTTTATATCCATATTCCACCTGATCAACGTTTCGATGGACAGTTCCGAAGATGAACAATTTCAGTCGATCTATTGACAACAAAAACAAGAACAGTAAACAGGAACAGAAAGCAATAATTATAAGTATATCAAATTAGTACAACATAATACATGACTATACAACTATACATACTTTTCATCAATGCACAACGTATCAATTATGAATATAATTGGACTCATTGTATCGTTCGTAAGACATATAACATACTGGATCTTCTATTATATATCATACATATATACACGTTTATACACTTTTCACTGAAGCCAAACTGGAATAGATGATGGGTGAAGGAATTTGAAAATATCTGGAACACGTGGAAGCGCATGTTCGATGATGGAAGAATTTTCTCCACGCCAGAAGATCCTCATAACATGGGACATATTTAGTTTTGATATGATTCTTTTCTATCACTCGCCGTAAGTTTTCTGGTCCCTCTCAGACAGAAAAATTGAGCTGTGTATGCTCGTAGCAAAGCCATGCGAATCATGTCTGCAGACCGACCGTTTTTTTTTCAAGATTGAAATTCGATCAGGATCTTCCGAGATTCTCTTCTTTATCTCTACACTCCCATCATCATTTGGGCGGAATACGATCTCACAAAAAATTTACAAGTATTCTCAATAATTTGAATAGCTTGTGTAAATGAATACAAATGTATGACTTTGAAGATCACCCTGTTACTCAACCCGATTTATCCTGAGTGTCTCCGTCAAGTAGTCTCATAATTCAATCTTGATTTTCCCCGAAAATATCTTCATTAATATTTCACCCAAGTTGTAGTATGTTGACACAGTCCTATGGTGGGCACTGGCCAATTGTGTTAAAAACACAAGTAATATGGCGTTTTTGTGGAACTTTTTACCCTGCCCGAATACAGCTATGGATGATGATACAGGAAAACAATTGAATGTATCGTGACCCATTGGAGTGCATATATCATCACCCAAGCCTGAAGAAAGAATGTCTTTGGCTTCTATATGATAAAACGAATTGTTTTGTTCCAGCTCGTTCACAGAAGGCAGAACTATGGAAACTCATGAGGAAATACTTGGTACTCTCGTCCAGCTCTACAAATATCCTGGGAATGACACGCAACTCTTCGCAATGATCCCAACTGAATACGGTAGATAATGTATTGTAGGAAACTAGCCCAGGAGCACGAAGATTTGGTTTCAGTACTATTTCCGCCGAATCTGTATGAATTTGGAAATTGAGTATGAAAAATAAATCAAATATTGTCCAACTCAAAGATGATCACGCCAAGCTCTTGTTGCGACGCTGGCGGCAACTTTCAATACTTCTACATCAAATAAATATGATTACAAAAATTTTGAAACGAAACACATTATTGTGCAATTCCTCTGCCTACAGTATAAACCTTGAGAAGTGAGAAAGAAGAAACTTGACTGATGAAACAAATTTCATCTTCCTCATTTTACAACTATGGATTGACGCACACGCAGGAAAAACCCATTGTTGTCGGACAAGTTTATCTTATAAGGTCATGGAAATTTCAAATCACTCGCAAAATGAACAATCTTGTCAAATGACTGTTTAAGAGATTCTTGGGCAATCGATATAAAACTACTATGAGTTGAAATCGTTGAGTTAATTCTGGCGATGCCACCAACCGTATATTGGTCACAAACGTGGATTTGCAACTCCCTTGGGCGAATGGCCACAGATGTGCGTTAAGCTATCCCATAATTCCGTTCTTCAATAAGTGAAAATTTTAGAGAAATCCTCATATACCTTCACCAAAAAAGAAATATTTACTCATATGGATGTGTGAATATCTCTCAGCTAGGCCTAAGATGCTCTTAGCGTATGTAAAAAGTGACTCGTAATATGTGAATTTCTATTGTGGGTCTTGACACGTTTTGTTTCCAGTCGAGTGAAGGTTATTTTAGCTTATCTCAGCTCCACAATTTATAGCATAAATCGATTTCCGCGGAATATGAAATTCCTTGTTAGTGCAAGCCTCGATCTCGGTTCAATTGGTATTTCGCAGATGAAACCAAGCTTCCAAGAGCAGCCCACATCGTCGAGTCCACCGTCATGAGACAAAGCGCCACAATCCTGGGATTTTTCGGACCGACGAGGTTGCTTGCCGTTGTCGGGTTGTCCACCCCATTCCCGTGTCCAAGTATTGTAACCTGTCTTGTCTAGAGGCTCGTCTAAGACAGTGACAAACTCTCTTTCCTGAAACAAATCATGGAAGCCTACAAACATACCCTTATTGGCATGGTTCCTCCTATTCATCAATTGTGAATTTTTGAACAAAGCCGATAGTAAATCTGCTTCTTCTTTCGAATTGATAACTGCAAGGTGTGCACCTTCTGCTAGGCAAATTTTGCGGGCTTCGTTCCAAGTTGTGAGATTCTCGTGCAGCTTGTATAAATTCAAATTCTTGGTGATGCAGTAATCAAGAGGTAACCTTGTGCCGTGGAATCCACTGAGGACTAAATTTAATCCCCAACAGTCTGGAAATAATATAATGGAACTGCGTTAAAATCTCGTGAGGATTCATGACTAATCTTCTCGTGCATTCTGCAAGAGAGACATTGTGAATCTCATCCCTTTCTCGGACATCTTTATGTTGCAAAATGCACGAACATATTCTGTACCAACGGATATAGAGTATCTTTGCGTGGATCGATTCGATACTCAAGGGAGTTACATAAAAATCATAGATGCTGCTCTAGGGTAAAAATTGTAAGAAACTAATTGCCTTCCTGTATTCATAGCTCAAAATTAACTATCTTAGAAAACTTGGGGGAGTCCCCGTTGAATTTGAGAAACATAACGGTGCAGTTTGCAAAATTCTATGCATGAATTTTCATAAAGTATATATCGGTCAAACATATCGTCTATTCAAGACACATATGCTCGAACACAAGAATTGCATCAAGAATAATGATGAAAAATGTGTACTGGTTCGCCACTGTATCCACGGAAAACACGAGTCTGAATTCAATAAAGTAAAGATCTTGGACATAGAGCGAAATAATTTTAGAAGAGAATTTTATGTCATTCTCTATCCACCTTTGACCGTTTCGGGTTAAAAGTCAGTAGAGATGGTGAGTGACTCGAGTTGAGTCAATCTTACAGACATAATCAGATCGTGATGTGATTAATCATTTTTCCATGCACTTTACGCTCAGATTTTGCAGAACAATTACTCGACATGCCTCCCCTGATTCCATGGCTCTCAAGAGTTGGAGTCAATATTTTGCAATCTATTCTCATTCATTTCACGTCAGATTTTGCTAAATATTACTAAACATACATTCAACATGTTTTCCCTGAACTCATGACTTTCAAAAGTTGAAATCCATATTTTGGTCCCAGATGAAATTATCAGAGAAAAGGTGATATTCGCCAAATTAGACTTTCGAAAAAAATTAAGTGGGAGGGTTTGATTCTCTCGGTAATCTTGACTCAACTTGAGTTGACATCATTTCTTTTATTTACCCAATATATTGAGAATCATGATCTATTTAGATGAATGGGAACGAAAATCAGAAAATTAAATCCAGCACGAATCGTGCTAGTTTGAAAATCAGTAGAGATGGTGAGTAACTCAAGTTGAGTCTAACTTACAGAGAGATAATCAGATTGTGATGTAATCAATTATTTTCCATGCATTCCACGTTCAGATTTTGCAGAACAATTACTCGACATACTCTCCTTGATCTCACGGCTCTCAAGAATTGAAATCAATATCAATTATTCTCTTACCAATTGGTTTTAATTTTGCTGAATAGTTACTCGACATGTTTTCCTCGATCTCGTGACTCTCAAGAGTTGAAATTAAATTGACCTGGATCTAGTGAACCTTGAGAAGAGGCCTCGGGAGGAAGAGCTTATGAAGCTTTGGTGAACGAAGGAATGAACAATGCTTGAAAAATGAAGGGGCCAACTTGTGGATGTATGGCAGCAATTTGGCAGAAATGGCCGTTTGGCCGAGGATGGTTGAAGTCAATCTTGAATAATATTCCAACTTACCAAAATTATTATCCCATGAAGCTTGAGATGAGGCTAATAATACTAGCAGAACTACAACAGTTTGATGTAGACACTTCATGCTGCCTGCAAACTTATTCAACTCTGTTTAAAAAACTATCAAGATGTGAGCTTCTTGGTTCACCGTTCAGTTCTTGCCCCGTCTCTGCTATTAGATGATGCTGTCATACTCAACATCTTATTATATACGCTGATCCCAGTGCGGCGTTTGAGTCATTTAGTCGGACGATAACGCATTGATAACCCTGGGATAACCAAAATTAGACGTGCACGTACAACTACGTGTTTTTTCAAATACTCAATGATTCTCAGTATTGCCAGGGAATTGCCAGAGAGGAGGTTACCAGCAACTGAGAGTGTTCTACATTGTTTGACATTCTTTGCAAGTTCCGAGGTTTTCCCCCGAAGAAGCTAGGAGGTGTTCTTGGGGAAACCTCAGAGGTCAGTAATACAGTCCCTGATATATGATGAATCTTCCCCCCTCGCACTTAACTTTTTCCAAAATCTAACTTGGCGAGATGACCGTCCTTTTCCTCTATAACCTTATCTGGAACCAAAACATAAATTTCAGCCTTTAAGAATCATGGGATCAGGGAAAATGTGTCGAGTGAAAGTTCAAAAATCTCAACGTGAAATGAATGGGGAGAGAATGGAAAGAGGGATGCCCACGGAAGCGGGCTTTGAGCCCTGAGAGACTTTGGAAGTGGAACGTGTGAAATCATAGCCATTCGATAGAGCGAATAATGCTGATGAATTCTCACTGAGTTCAGGCATTTTCACCGGAAGGGAAGGCTTCGAAATAATGCAAAGAAATATTGCGAATCTGCATGAGTTTTAAGTATCCTTATGGTTTGTTTACATTTGATGATTTGAACCTAGGAGTTTTTGGCGTGTTTTCCGGGTAACGAGCTACCGTTTGAGGATTGCCATTGGAAAAATCCATCGATTACAACTCGAATCGATACGATGTCACTCACTGGAGATGCATAAAAAGTCTTCTCAACCTCAAAAATCACGTCAAAATTATATTTTATCGTTAGTTATGGAACCAACGCACGATTTGCGCCCCATGACCATTTGCTTCTCAGATGCCCCTTTGAAAAAGGAGTCGAACGAACCTTGAATGATAGCGGTGCCATCAATATCCCGTGAAATATCAACGGCAGAGCCTACCCGCATCCTCCCCCGCCTTCTCAGGTGTATCTTGCGCCCGCATGATTTCCCACGGGTGTTTCTTAGCTCATTCGACACGTTTTCGATAGGCGAATCAGATGAACCTTGCATGTTGACGGTGCCATTAGCATTTTGCCAAAAATCAACGATAGACCACGACCAACTCGCATCCCCCTCCCCCCCAATTTCAGTCCCATCTCGCACCTACATGATTCCCTATGGGCGACTTTTAGTTTAGTCAACGGGTCTTCAATCGACAAATGGAATGGAACTCGAATGATGACGGTGCCATCAAGTTTCCGCGGGATATCAACCATAAGATACCAAAATATGTGCATTCTCCCGACTTTCAAGCACATCTCGCGCCTGCATCATTCGCAGAGAACGGTCCTTACTCCTTTTATCACGTAAACCACTGGGTGGTCGAATAGGTCTTCGATGATCATGGTATGATCTTCAAATTTTTTAATCATCTCGAATAGGTTCTTCAGATTGGAACTCTCATCTCCATGTTCTTTCATGATGGAAATTAGAAGGAGCAAATCTTCCTCTCTCTGACAATCCATGGAGCAGATTCCGAGTGGTGATGGGATTAACAATATGCTACAAATTCACCGGTGTTAGTTAAATGTTATAAGATCTTGCAGAAGTTCAAATATGAATCATTATGAACTAATTCACATTAGTCAGCTCGTGCTGGAACAAGTAGCTCCTGCACGCTTCTAAATACATTGAAAATGCGAGCTTCATTCGTGTGTATACATTCCAATCGAATGGAGAACCTTGAGCACTGTTAAGGGGCCGGACAGCAATGACTCCCATGCAACGTCACAAGTCAAACGCTTCTCAATATTTTTAACAAACATCAGCACACTTCCAAGTTGATTAGAAAGCTTTGCAAATGAGCTGAGATACGTTCTATCTCAACCAGCTCGAAGAGTAGTCTCATTTTGTATTGACACCGGCATGATTCCCAATGGATGATTCTTGGTTCATCTAACGCGTCTTCGATTGACGTATCAAGCAAAACTCGGATGACGACGGTGCAATCCATCTTTTTCGAGATGTCAACAATGGAATACTGATTCTATTTGTATCCTCCTTCGCACTTTCAAGCACATGCATGGTTTCCCAGGGACGACTCTTAGCTTCCTGATCGCGTTATTTGCTGAGTTATCGAATAGAATTTGATGGCAATTGTAGCCTGTGGCATATCCCATAAGTTATTTTGATCAGAGGTTTCACTAGGAGGGTCCGGGAGGAATCCAAGAATAATTTCCCTATTAGTTCTGTATCTAAATAATTTGGAAGGCCCTTTTCGGGCCCTTTTTGGCCTATTCTTGAAGAATCATGGCTCGGCCTAGCCTCAACCTCTTTTTGACGTACTTGGACGTACTTGGCCTGCCGAGACTGGTCTTTTCTTTATGGGACTGAAAGTGCAAGGAAGGATGCGAATTGGTCGTAGTCTATCAATGATTTTTGACAAAATACCAATGGCACCGTCATTACGCAAGGTTTCTCTGATTCGCCTATTGAAAATGTCCCAAATGAGCCAAGGAACATTCCTGGGAAATCACGCTGGCGCGAGATACACCTGGAAAGGCGGGGGAGGATGCGGGTAGGCTCTCGATCTGCCGTTGATATTTCGCGGGGTATTGATGGCACCGCTATCATTCAAGGTTCGTTCGACTCCTTTTTCAAAGGGGCATCTGAGAAGCAAATGGTCATGGGGTGCAAATCGTGCGTTGGTTCCATAACTAACGATAAAATATAATTTTGACGTGATTTTTGAGGTTGAGAAGACTTTTTATGCATCTCCAGTGAGTGACATCGTATCGATTCGAGTTGTAATCGATGGATTTTTCCAATGGCAATCCTCAAACGGTAGCTCGTGGCCCGGAAAACGTGCAAAAAATTCCTAGGTTCAAATCATCAAATGTAAACAAACCATCAGAATACTTAAAACTCACGCAGATTCGCAATATTTCTTTGCATTATTCCGAAGCCTTCCCTCAAGGTATAAATGCCTAAACTTAGTGAAAATTCATCAGCATTATCCACTCTATCGAATGGCTATGATTTCACGCGTTCCACTCCCAAAGTCTCTCGGGGCTCAAAACCCGCTTCCGTGGGCATCCCTCTTCATCAATTTTGACTCTTTACAGTCATGAAATCAGAGGAAATCCGTTGAGCAATTGAGGAACTACAGGGAAGGGAGGTGTCATGGCAATCAGACCCTTTTTCTTCCTATCACTCTCCTGTACGTTCAAACCATGACATACGACCTCATCAAACTCGTTCTTCGAAAAGCTTTGAAAACCACCATGGATCGAAAAGGGCGTAACTGCAGAAGAAAATACGCTACGAGATGAAATTGGCAGAACGCTTTCTCACTGCAAGATCTGACAATTTTTTTTTTCAATTAACAGACACGGACATCCAATGACAGACGGACATAATGATACTCTAGAAATAATAATTTCTAGTGCATCATCATTGAGCGTCAAAGAATACAATCCTTTCTCTGCAAGAAAGCATAAGTTTGACTTACAACCTAAGATATCTCACTTGCACGAAGAAAAAGTTCGATACTTGATCCATTATTACTACATCATCTCACATGGAATTAATCTCAAAGTACTCCTTCCTATCCCAGTAACTGGCCAGACTCGGGCTCACGCCTTCCAGCCCAGCCCGCCATTCATTTTTTCGACATAAATTTTAGAATATGACATGAGACTTGTTTTGAGAATTTCCAAAGATCCAGAAATGTCTCCAAAAGTTATGTTGAGACCCACGTTCAGAATGGTACTACACTTGTAGCCCTGGTAATCCAACTTCAAGCAAAAGTGACGTATTCATCATGTGATTCGAACTAGGCAGTAAAGAGCACTTGTTTACTCAAATATGAACAGCAGCCAGTGGCTAAATGAGCAATCACAACAGACCTACGTATAGAACAGTAAAAACCATGTCAGCAGGCCGGCCTATCAGCATGAATATCAGAGTCGAAAACGGAGGCTGAAAATAAATGCCTCTTGATTTGTCAAGTGGATCGCTAACTACATATCACATAGATATTTGAATTCCTACAATCACATGAGTTCTTCTAACCTGACCAATTCGATATCTACTCTTATTATTTGTAACACGTAAATAGATACACAGACTATCACTTTGAACGAACTCAGGACACTTCATAATTCCTACACATAACCCAGTATCTGCACTCATGTTCTACGCACGAAATAAAACAAGTTAACATCCAATATAGCTCAAAATTCGAGCTTGTATTGCAGAAATCTGTTAGCAACGCACTCTGTCTCAATGGAGTGTTAATTCTGTTGTGTGTAAATACACAAAAGACAGATATTACAACCTTAAAAAAGGATAGAGAAAGAGATCTTGTGCAACAAGACTTTGTGAATTGAGCTTACACAATCATAGAAGTACGGATGTCAGAATAGCCTGTTTATACATATATCCTCTAAACTAACTTGCTTTGAAGAGCACTACATTGACGCTTACTATCAATATATATATATATATATATATATATATATATATATATATATATATATATACATGTATATTAGGTACATACAATTCTTACCTGTGTTTATTCAAAGTTCGTGCGACAACGCACACGTGCAACCAGGAAGTCTTTGGCGCCATTTTAGTAGAGTACATAGCGTGACTATATCAGCTCGTGAAAAACGTGGAAAAAGATTGTCCAAAGCCACGTGGCCTGGCCCAAGAGCATTATAGGCGCGCTTTCATTGTATGGATATTATACGTGATCTCAAACGCGTGCTCGAATCTTGTAAGCTCTATCTTCATGAATCGTAGCGTTTCGTTTTCTCTCGCTTTCAAAGTGTAAGAGCAACGGTGAACGAATCTGTGTAAGTATTTTCAAAGACGCAAGCTTTTGTTCAGCAAACATCTTAATTTCTTGGTGTTTACATTTGCAAAAGTCTGCGGGAAGCCGTTATGAATTTTGCAATCTATCAGCTGGTCTTTGCTTACAAATGTTGCTGTAAAATTTGCCCGTAAATTTTATATCCATCTCTCCCAGTTCTAGATAGAAAGTGGTCATGGAAGTTCAATGACAATAATGCTGTTAACAAGGTTTGCCTCAATTTTAGTAACCGATAGTTTGCGAATGCTTGGGGATCATGTGATGAAGTACCCATTTGCAACTTATTGGAAGTAGTGTCACATTTTGCGATGAGAATGAGTCTCCAAAACAAGAATTCACGTCTTCGATAAGTCAATGCTGTTCCCCTTTAATCCAAATTTTAGACAGGAACCAATCATATTTAAAATGTAGTTTTGAAGGTGTTACGTGATTTCTTACAGTGATTTTGAATACCTTTGTTCTCGACCACGAAGTTCGAGATAAAATACATTTTGAAGCAATATCGCCAGACACAAAATCATTTGTGCAGATCTTCCAAAATGTCTAGCACTCATTAGACATGATACCTACTTGCGTGGGTCGCAATATAGGAAAATTTGAATTCCAACGTGTTGGGGGGGGGGGGGGACTTGTGTATTCGGATGTACATACGGAACAATTTTTTGCTCAACCTGAAAGATGAGATTCTCAGTCTCGGCAAGAAACTTGATGATCGAAACAAAAATGTGAGTACTGAAAGTGACATCTAAGGGTTTCGCACTTTTTCCCTTCAAATCGGCGTTCCTCGATATGTTGCGTTCTAACTGACAAACATGCGTTGTGAGCTATGATCTCCAAGGTACTTTGACCTCTTGTAAACAACTTCAGTGGTTTTGATAGGTGGCATTGACAGGATGAGATTCAAACTAGCCAGAACACCCGAATTTTGATAGAAATGTCGGGAAATAGTCATAACCGTACATCGGTATCTCATCCAGGTGCACTCTTGTTCTCAAGTACCATCATAATTGATGTAGGGATGTCATAATCCCTAGGGAAACATAGCTCACGATGCACACTTGTCAATTAGGACGCAGCATCTCGAAGAACACAAATTTGAAGGGGAAAATTGCGAAAAAAAGAAACCCTCAAATGGCACTCTACGTACATTGTTATGTCGAACTTTAAGAGGATGGCAAATATCGGCCGGAATTCGTCTGCTAAATTTCGCCAAAACCGTAGTCCCAAAACTACGGGCTCAAATTTCATCAAATTGACTCCAAATTTCTGCCAGGAATAGTAGAAACCCGTAGAATTGTGGGAAAGTCAGTAATTTGCTTCGAAACAATCTCTAGATTTCACAAACTGTCTTGAAAGCAGAAGGCCTTCGAGGTTAGGCCACGATTATACTGTATATATAAGAATTCTGGATGCTGGATTGCCTTGGAAAAGACTTTCCCACAATTCTACAGGTTTGATCTATCTCTGGCCAAAATCTCGAGTCAATCCGATAAATTTTGGAGGCGTAGTTCTGGGACTACGGTTTTGGTAGTACAATCACAAATATTTCGCATTCCAAATTCGAGAATTGTACTTCATCGATTGGCAGCACTGCGCGCTGCGGGTGGACTTTGCACGGGCCGTCGGCTGCTAGCAGACACAATGCGGCTCTCCCACATCCCCGCATGCCACAAGTGCCTCGTAGCCGGCGTATCGTGAAAGAACCGTGACTTCCCGGTGGAAAATAAGAATGTTGTGGTCGTGCAAGAGTGCATGAGTGAGTGTTGGGTATTGTGTGTGCGCCCGAGATGTGCTGCAGGTTCCCTCGCAAACGGGCAGCTGCATGGAGGAAAACAGGTCTCTACGAAACGCCCCGGCCTTCTCCAAGCACAACTTTGTTATTCATCAGAATAACAAAAGTATAGTCCAGATTCTGGAAATTCATCGTGTCGGAGGGGTGCACGCCCTCTTAGAAGCTAGTGAGACCTAAGTGGAGCTTTCTGGTTGTATCCTGACGGCGTGGGTGACGTTGCAATACTGCATGTTTTCCCTATATTAAGGTATGGACTTCCTTGTGTCAGTCTAGAAATACCCACCCAAATATTCAAATAGGGACGCATTTATCCCTTTTTTGGATTCAAAATATTGTAAAAATTATGGTCTATGGTTTGCAAACTAGAATGGTCATCTACAAACTATTATAGTGGTGTTGCTGATTATTGTTCTTCAATATCCGCAAGTGATATCAACTTCGAACTTTTTCTCTGTCTTTACTCTTGGTCTCTGAGTATTTGATCATCCCCTTTTAGGCATTTGCAAATCTCCGAAATTCCATTTACCATTCTTAGACTTCCCAAGTGTGAATGAAAGATGAGTATGCACTCATGGCGAAGAATCGTAGAGAGAGTTTGAATTCTCAGTAGTTTCTCAGGTTCCTAGGAACGAGTCGAGATGTCTTTGATACCTCTATTTTGTTGGTTCTGTTTTTATAGAATGATCCACTCTTCCCCACTAATGGTTGATGTAAGTACTTGGACTCCGAGTTTGATTCGTTCTGGTTATAGATGTGAATTTATTGCTTTTTCATAACTATTCAAAGAGTAAATTAGTACATATTGATGAATATGGGGGCAGATGGTCATCTATTGATGCGAACCAACCTGGTTTCCAAGAGAGCGCAAGGCCTGTTCTTGTTTTTGAACATCAACTTCAAAACTGTCCAATGCCAAATCTCAAAGAATGATGACTTTCTGGTTGTGATCAGAAGTTTTGATACAGTGTAAATCAAGATCTTGTTCTTGTTGAAGAATGTCTGGTTGATACTTTTGCAGTCGACATGGATTTTTGAATTCATATTGGTTAGGAAAAATTTACTCCAGTTCTGATTCACTCTTATTGAAGAGTGTTTCTGAAATTATCCACGTTTTTGAGCGTGAAATTTATACCGAACGGCAAAGATGATTTATGAATTCATCTTGATTTGGAAAAAGTTGACTTTTTTTGAGGTGAATATATTGAATATAAAGGCAAGAATTTGTGAATTTGTTTTGATTAAAATGAAGAATATTCCAAAACTATCCACGTTTGTGAACGTGAACATACAATTACATGGAGACATGAATTTCTGAATTCATCCCAACTTGGAAAAGGATTGCTCCTTTTGAGGAGTATTTTGAAGTTACTTATACGCACGTTTGTGAGCGTGGATGTACTGATTGCGAATACCTTCTCTTTATGGAGAGAGTTTGATATTATTCACTGGCCAAATCTTTCCGACCGACTTTGCCTGTCGAAGCCTCGACTGTTGAGCCACTCTAGTTCGACTGAATTTTGGGGCGGTTCGATCGAAATCGACTGAGTTCAGACCCGCGGCAAATCGACCGGCGAGAATCAGTTGAAACTCGATCGAATCGGCATCAGTCGAAGCTTGAGTGGATCATAACTATAATGGTTCACGCTTCTGAGCGTGACTTCATCTTTTGATCACGTTGCAATGTTGATTGCTACGTGTATCAACATATATTGTCTCAGCTTTTGAGCGCAGACTTTTGTTCGAGCAATTCGTCTTCGTTGGGAACTCGTGTCAAGACCTCAGTGCTGCCAACAATAGAAAATCACAAACGAAGTGCTCATTCTGAGTGTCGCCACCTACACTTAGAATAAACCAACTAGCACGAGCTCACCTGATAACCCACGAGGGTACTACATCCTCTTAAGTCTCTTGACATGACTAAAAATTGAGCTGAAATTGCCAGCTCTCAGCATGTGCTAGAAATTTTTCTGCGTGTACATGTGAACACACAAGTTTCGCCTACTCGAACATATTGAAATGCAGAAATTTGTATATTTGGTCCATCCTAATACTTATTTGTCAGATTCATCAATGTACAAACGATTACTGAGACTCTCATTGATAAATAGTGCGATATTATCGGATATCGTCTTGAAATCCAATCGTGATAATGCTCAGATTTTGAGATTCAAAGTTTCTGAAATCAATAATCAATGAGGCAGGAGCCTTGGTAGGGGATTCCCGTCATCATTCAACCAGAGTCCATTCTTCAAAGGATACTGGGTCAAGAGAACAATTTTTTGCACACGACGAAATCAAAGTACATTGAAACAAACAAAAAATACCACGACGAATTGTAAATACCGTCCTTCCTGACTCGAGAAAAATCTTCTCGAGTCGCCAGTAATGATGGATTCTCCCGAATTTCTCAAGCCTATCTCAGCAAAAAAGTAATCTCCAAACGAGGCTCGCAATCGAACGGCATACCACAATGTAAGCATCGACAAAATACTCCATCGCTCCATCGATCATGCGTTTCACCACTCTGATGCATTGAACAAAAAAATTTTTCTGCTCGTGTAACGAGTGAACGGAATATCGCACATGATTGGTGTGAGTAACGACCTTTTGATCACATCACAAATGCTCGATTCATCATGTGTATTAATTACAAAAGTTTGACTCTGCAACGCACAGGTATCATCGCAGATCTAAAAGATGTTGACCATCTTATCACGATATAGTGGAGTTGCCAGAGCTCTTCTCTAATTTTGACGATCGGTTCTCTCTTAAATCCCGAAAAGAAGAATCTGGAAGAAACCACGGAACACATCAGTCATCGGTAAATACAACAAATCTTCTGTGATGAATCCTGATTGGTTTTAGGCTACAGCAAAGTATTGGATTGATCCAATAGGCCGTTTGCATTAACATTGATTCGATCAGTTGAGATTTTCCGAGGTTTTTGGATCAGCTGCCTCCCGCACTTGATGATTTTGGGTTTCAGATTCCGTATCGTCCGTTGGCAGATTAGATGTAATAAATAGCCCCCTCAATACGAAGAAAACTGGCAAGACTTTGGTGATGAAGTTTCACTGTTACCCTCAGGATCCATTGGTACTGTTTCACACGACAAATATGCACTCGGAGACAACGCGATAGTACGATTGCAGAATTTTGTACCGTCAACCGGGGTAACTTTGGAACAAAAATTGCATTTTTTTCCTTAAACCCCTCGAAACTTGTACGTCTCACATCAGAAGTGCATTGTATCTGTGGTAAATCGAAAGTTTACAGTTTCAGCTTTCGACTGCGGTGTTCGTGAGGTCCATTTGGACATCTCTGGTTGGAGCTAAGAGCGCTGAAAGTCGTGTTTCAAAGTTAGACACGTACCGGGGTAACTTTGGAACAGAAATTGTTATCATTATTTATTCGTTGATTAACACGTTCGCTGCGGCGGCGAAAATCGCAGTTCCTTTTTTGTGTGCGGCGGGACCCACCAATGGGTCTCGCCGCAGCGAACATGTTAATTCATAAACTAGCTGGTCACGTAATTGATTTTCACCATCAGTAATCAAAAGCCGAGCGTCTTAGCTTTTTATTGACCTATTGTAAAAATCTATTTGGTTGAGTTCAACTTCTATCATCGAGCATAGACCTTCAGCATACCTCGCTGCCCACGTTGTAGCTTACTCTCGAGGGGGAAAATACCTCCACAGTCGATTTCTGACAAAAACTGCCATAACTCGGGTTCCGTGGGTCGGAATGAGACGTTCTTTGGCTCATTTTGGAGTTCTCATCAACGACTACTCAAGTGGGTAGGATTCCAAGATTGAATTTGGCTATAAATACTCCAATGTGACGATGGATTTGTACAGATATGTGTACAGACAAGTGAAATTTAGCTTACTTACCTTCGATTCAACCTGTTAAAGTCGGAACCACACCACTTTTTCCGAGAGATTGTTTGTCGGATTGAAAACGTACTTTTGAAGAAGTCAGCTTATAAACGGATTAAAAGCTGTTGAAGGCCCTCGCGCCAATGCAAAACATTTCGAAAAACATTGTTTATGCGTGCCCCAAGTAGGAGAAATCAGTATTAAAGTCCCAGGATCATCTGCCTAGCCGGCTATGCGTGATAACCACTCTTCTATGATCTGTTCCAAAGTTACCCCCCCCCCCCCCTGTGTTCCAAAGTTACTCAGGTTGATGGTATATCTTACTGCTCGAAACGCGAGGGAAGATACTTTCTACTGACAAGTATTAACAAAAATGTGGTAAGCCAAGCTGCAACGCTGGCAAAATGACCCCACGTTACAGTATCCTAATATTAAAAACTGCTATATTCCTACCGAATGACGTCAAATTTATATCATGTAAGATTACAACTAACCTCCCCCCCCCCCTCACCCCAATAGTTTCAAAGGCGTGAAGACATTTTTTCTGATCGAGAATGGCACAAACTGTAATCACTTTACTCAAAGTAAAAAGAAAAAAAACAAGTCATCCAATTATGATAGAATCAACTCGTATCTTTTTGTCTCTTTCGCAACGCATCCACAGCAACAACAGCAAAATCTCCAATAAAAATTTCACTCAACAATCGATAGCTGCAGCTTACAATCAATTACATTACTTCACCGCAAGAGTTTATCACGTCTGAGGCGCTCGAGAGCGAAAGTGATAGTGTATTATAAATATAGTCTCTCACCTTTACTTTTAATTCAGTGCAACGCACGTGCCAAGAGTCTCGACCACAACACAAGAAACTGACCATTGTTACCTGATCAATAATTTGACACGGATACACTATAACCTCCTACCATTCGAATCTATTGAAGATCGGCCATAGAGAAGCGCATTCCAATCGTGTAGGAAAGAATGAATCAATAAAATCGTGTGCTGTCAAGTATGTTCATCTCTTAAAAAGAAAATACCAATACAACAGTTCACACATAGTTTTCTCACCCATCAGAACGTGGGAGTTGCTCAACGAGTATATAATATTACCATGGGTGGACTGCGCCCTCTCTCTCTCTCTCAACATCAGTCCATAGAGATCAATATAAATCAAAACATCAATTATACGAATTGAGTTGGTACAAGGGTGTTACTATATATATATATATATATATATATATATATAAGTTTCAAGACCCATGGCTCGGCGGTGCTTTCATTAATTGTTATCCATTCGATCTATTGCTTGTGCCAGATCAGACATTTCATGCAACGCAATTTACAGGGAGAGAGAGAGAGAAGCAGACCAATAGTTGCTTGACGGTTCGATGCTCTAGGCTGTCTGCAATGTGAGTACACATACACACATAGTGATAGGTATGGCTATCAGTAAAACTAAACACTTCGATCGACCTTGTCC
Organism: Eretmocerus hayati; assembly: GCA_029851415.1. Taxonomy (NCBI): domain Eukaryota; kingdom Metazoa; phylum Arthropoda; class Insecta; order Hymenoptera; family Aphelinidae; genus Eretmocerus; species Eretmocerus hayati. The sequence goes on along the minus strand of CM056742.1, from coordinate 180,461,865 downwards.
GCCATGAAATATTTTACTCTCAGAGTAAACTTTGCATTCTTTGTAAGTTAAGATTGTTTCAGATATAGATGAGTGTTGGAATCTTTTGATTCTGGTGTCGTCAGCTGATTTGGTCTTGCGTATCTTTGATCGAGATCAATCAGATGTTGAAATCGATCGTCTTATAGATTGGACTCTATGGGGTCGTCATGGGTTTTTGCAGAGGAGTCTTTCAAATCTCGATCGACTGTTTAGAGAACGAGATGACGTTGATGCGTGAAAAATTGTATTGCGAATAGCCCTGTGCGACGACCTCCATATTTGGATCAGTCAATGGTGAACATTCAATGAAAGAATGTTCAAACTGACTATTACTGATGTATAATCCAGATTTTTTTAAGTACGCGATGTTCATTGCTCGAACTCATTAATGAACGCTCAGAAAAATGGAGTGTCAATCTTGACGGAAGCAGAGCACTCATTTTAGCTCAACTTCGTGAACAATAATGTGTTTTAAATTCACTCGACTCATGAACTTCAGTTACGACTATGAAATTGTTACCAAGAAAAATTGGAGGGAATTCAAAAACAAGGAATAAAGTACCAACTACCGCAAGCATGCACTAATTTGAACTCGAACCCATGATTCGAATGACGAAATTGGCAATCTATCGACGGAGTGCCTATTGATAAGATGAAGAGGGGATTTGAAGCTTGGAATTTGGGGAGCAGAGTTTCGAGGGAATTAAAATTTGTGGTGCAAAATCACGAAAATTCAGAAATCTGGAAATCCAAGAACTTGTAGAGTAGAGAAACGTATTTGGAGTACCAGGATTTGAGATAACAAAATTTTGGAACGCCCGGAAAGGCAAAAATTGGGAACGCTCATGAACTGGATTAGCAAGAATTCGGAGAATCAAAGTGGAACCCGACCTGTGGGACAACCCGGGAGATTGAGACAACTCGGACCCCGTTAGGGGAGGGAGTCAAACATTTTTCCCATGGGACAAAATTCCCCGGCGTTTCTTCTTCCCCGAGGCAAAATCCCCCGTCTGATCTTTTTCCCCGGGACAAAATCCCCCGCCTATTATTCTTCCTCCCCGGGACAAAATTCCCCGAGTGTTCTTCCTTTCTCGACGAGTCACGTCAAGTATTATTCTTCCCGGGACAAATTTTCAACAAATCTTCGAATACCTTTCTGAAAATGTTGCGGTCCAAGAACCCCCTTTGTTATTGTAACTCCTAATCTTAGTTGAAATACAAATTTTTTTGGCCATGCATTCAAAATTTTCCGTGTAAATTCCTTAGAATTCTAAAATATGGTTGAACTGATGCGGTACCTGAGAAATATAGGTCATAATTTGCATTTCTAAAGCAAAATTGTAAGTAAGAAACTGGTTGACTTCGAAAAATTAGTCGCACTTTAACTCATAGAACTTGAATCAGAATAAAATAAGACCAAACATTAATCAAATAAAGAAAGCAAATACTGAATTCAGATAAAAAGTGAAACACTTGAATATCCCCTTATCTTTCCAGCGTTTTCGAGAAATTGAGAAAACTGGCACGGGGAGTTATGGTTGCGGGGAAAAATACCCCGGGGAATTTCGGCCTCGAGGGATTTTGAACGGGGGAGTTTTTGCTTCGGGGAATTTTCTCCTCGGGGAAAAATCACCGGGGAAAAATGACTCGGGGAATTCTGGCTGGGGAAAAATGACCCCCAATCGGACAACCCTCCCAACTTTTGTTCTTTCGAATTTCGAGATCCCTAATTTCCACCTCTAGGAATTTTCGATTCCCGAAAATTCTTATTTTCAGTGAATGCACATTCTGCCTTTTCAGATCTCAGCATTTCAAATCCTGATCTTTCCAAATTTTTGGCCATCTGAAGAATTGAACCCACTTGACCGCATTCCCCAAAGTCTCATCATTTCCTGAATACAATTTGATGACCTTTTCATTAAAGGACTTGCTGACCAATGTTGAACGATCATCTCCAGTGAAACCATAATACAGATTCAAATAGTGCAGTAATTCGAGCAGATCATGAATACTCTTTCTTCAAGAAAGTCCACATTTCCAAACAGTAGCAGTGAGCCAATATCCACTGACGCTAAATGCGACCCACTGTCCATTCAAATTCACCACCACGGCTGCCGGTAGTCGTAAAGTGACTTTAGCATACACTCAAGATACTCAGACAGGCGTTACGAAAAAGCCGGCAAAAAGATTCGAACTGCAAAAGAGGGTATTATAAATGCGCGCAGCGATTGCTCGCTCCAACAGGTGATAGGACATTCGCGTGAAGATAACAGGGACGACAGAACCGTAAACGAGGAAATTGCGACACTCTCTTTCAAGATTTCACGCGAGAGCCGTCCAATTTCCCGCTCTCTTGGTATTTTAACCATCGCATTTAACGACGCCCTCTGCTATATATATATATTTATACTTATACTCCATTGCATTGCTTGACTAAAAGAGAGGTTTATAATCGGCGTTTGGCTCGTAAAAAGATAGTCCTAGTCGATGTTATATTCTATTCGTAAGCTCACGTCACATGAATAGATGCAAAAACACATCAAACTTTGAAGAAACACCAAAAATTCGCATACCCAAGACATTTACGATCGCTCCTGGAGTTTCGCACTATTTGCATGAGCCGCAGATTTTTTTCGTATGGAGTAAAGCAATTTTGATGCGACAACTCAATTTGCACAGCAATTTTCGGGCCATTATGAGCGCTTGCAAAAGAGCCCGTCGACCGTGTCGTCATGAGCATCCAACAAATTTAATACTCATGTCTCAATCACTGTATGTTCCCCGAAGGTAAAATTTCCCTCAGGAGGTAAAAATTCTGCGGTTCTTTATTCAATTTATAATCGACATCCGCTTTGAAAATGGGATAATTCAGTCAAAAAGGTACTCGGTCAGAGTTAAGAGTAAAAAAACATGCCTCGTACGTCTTACCGATAAAAATACCCTGCTGCACTCAGTATGCTCAAAACCCGGGAGCACTTGTAATTCCAACCACGACGTTAATGAGCAAGTAAAAGCCTCTCTCCGGTCATCAACGAAACCCAAAAAAAAAAAAAAATAAAAAAACCAAGAGCCCCCAAGATCCTCATCCATCATCCTCACAACTCTCCTTACCACCATGAAACACAAAATCTCCCACCTGCTACACACACAAGACATATATCATCTTCCATCCCATATCTCATCAAACTCATCATCATCATTCCAGGTAACCTAAAAATCAACCAAACCAAATTCAAATTCCCGTTGCAAGAGACTCCATACAGTATACAAGTGCAAGTGCAGTACCTTCACGAAAGCGGGACCTCCGACCGTTTATAGCTGCATCTTGACATCCCAAAAAGATCAAAAAAAAGTCTCCCACCACTATTTACATACACACATATACTTTGCATACAGGAGCGTATATAGAACTGGATAAAAACGAGGGTGAAAGAAAGCGAAAGAGGGTCGCTGGACTTGGCTATCTATCGTAAATGGCGTCGTCGGCGCGTGTCCCTCGTGTATTTTGTTTTATACCAAGAGAAGCATTTTAACGGGCGTTGCTGGAGTGTATATAGGCAATTACGCTGAGGCATCACTGCGAAGAGAGAAACTCGGTCGGTACTGATACAGGGGTAAAAAAAAGGTGTATAAGAGTAGTGTATATAGGAGGAAATGGAGAGAGATTCGTTGAGGAAGCAGCGGCCACTGCCCGCGAGCTTTCGAGAGAGCGCGTGCATAGCTATCTATATGTACGTTTGAGGATGGATTCTGCTGAGATCAGTAGTAGTAGTAGTAGTAGTAGTAGTAGTAGTAGTAGTAGTAGTAGTAGAGAGCCTTAATGAGCTAGAAGGCCGTCCGATTGATTTGCGAGAGAGTATATATACCGTATAGTATTTGCCATTGGATTGCTCTTATGCCGGTTTATCGCTTTCCACCGTTGGTTTGGTTGGTTGGCGCGTGCTCCTCAAACTGCATCACTCTCATCGCTTCATTAGCTCAGAGCTTGGGGGGCTCTTATAGATAGTAGTACATTCGAGTAACCATTTCTCTCTCTCTCTTTCTGCTATCTTGTTATGTGATGGGTTCTTACTTGCTTGACGGCACCTGCACGCAAGACAGCTACAGCTAAGATGCCACATTAGCATAGAGAGCTATTAGTTTCTTTCATTCATTTGAAAGTTAAGTTTCGATGATACACTTTTGATTCATCTGGATGATATTGATTGATGAGTTTGCGGAAATTGATCCAATTATTGCATTTAAATAGCTACTAGTAGGGACAAATTGATCAAAAACTGAGTCTTATATGCGGTGTTCATAACCCTGTATGATGATCTTCTTCTATGGACATGATTCATTCAAGATTCTGTTTGACATGAAGTTAAAATGAGAATTAAATCAGGCTCAATTGGTACCTGAGTCCCATTTCATCAGCGTCTTCTGGATTCTTTGTCAGCACCGAAGCAGAGCTTTTAGGTATTTTTCTATAATATTTTGGTGATAAATTACTGATGTTTAATCTCGAAAGAACTGACTGGCATTTCTTTGGCACGTTCTCGGTATTTCGTCGATGGAAGAGAGTAGTACTCTTTCGGGGTTCCATGGGGATATGATCAGTACTCTAGTAGTATTTCATCAGCACCAGAGTTAGACCTGGATAGTTCTTGATCTGTCTCAAGTTGTTATCTACTCATACCCATCGGTACATCGTCATTTGATGAGTACAAGTGCGGTAGTTAGAGAGATATCTTGTCTTTACTTTAATCATACTCCATCAGTAAATCTCCAGTACTTGATGTGTACTCCTGCGGCACTTCAGCGCGGTACTTCAGCAGTACATGTAACATATAATCAGTACTTAATCAGTACATGATAAGTATTTGAGCGGTACTTGACCGGTACTTTAATGGAAACGTGCTTCTCTCAAATTTTATAGATAATAAAGCAAGATTTCGTAATTCTGTACAGCACTCCGAACTCCCTCTCCAATCATCACTTGATCAGTATCCCAGCATGAAGTTTCCAGTACCTTTGCAAATCTCATTCGTATGTTCCGTGTGTTGTTCTTCTGTTATCTATCGTATCCAGAAAATCTGCTCAGGGATTCTCGGTAATACTCCATTACTTCATTGGAACTGAGCCAGGACACGTGACATTATTCAGCTATTCTCTGAAAATCTATAGCACAATAGCAGAAATGACACCCTAGCATCAAATTACTGGTACTTGCGGAGCATGTCTGTCGTGATATTTTGTCAACGATTTATGACAAGGAATTACTTCAGCACCGTTTTACAGCATTGCATATTTCTCCTGCAAAGTTTGGCCTGTAAAAAGATCATCAATAGTCTTACAGTACTTCACCGATACTTCAGCAGCATCATCTCAGTACTTCTGCGGTACTTCATCCGTATTGGAGTAGGATATCTAGCTCATCATAAACTGCTCATTCCAAAACTCATTACATATAAAATCCCTCAGGACAACGCCAATCTGGAGGTGCACAGTGGTATCTCATCTCACTGCAGTGCTTTCGCGGTCATGCACCGGTACTTCCACGGGATCTTGTTAGTACTCCTGTACTACTTAATTCGTATTAGGATAGTATACCCAACCCATATAGACTGGTCATTTCAAAACTTACTGCATGTGAAATCCTTCACAGGACCGTCACTCTAAAGTCCCAATGTTGTATGTCATCCGCACGTCAGTATCTCCGCGGTAGATCACCGGTACTTGAGCGGTATCTCGGAAATGATCTTGTGGTAGTTGATTTGTGGTAAAGCAGGATATCTAGCTTATATGAACTAATTTCAAAACTCATCTAATGATAAATCCCTCATAAGACCGCCATTCTGGAGTCCCGCTGTGGTATCTCATCCAAATGTCAGTGTTTCCGCGGTAATTCACTGGTAACTTGTGAATGATCCTGTGGTACTTCATGTAGACTCATCGTTTCAAAACTCCTTACATGTGAAATCCCTCGTCCGCGGTACTCCACCAGTTTTTCAGCGGTACCTTGTAAGTACTTCTGTGATACTTTGTTTGTAGTAGGGCAGGATATCTAGCCCACATGGACTAATAATTTCAGAACTTATTCTATGTGAAATTTCTCACGAGACCGCCATTCTGGAGTATACTCTATCCGTATTAAAGCAGGATATCTGACTCATGTGGACTGATTATTCCAAAACTCATATCATGTGAAGTACCTCATAAAACCAACATTCTGAAAGTCCACAGTGTTACTTTATCCGTACTCCTGGAACACTTAATCGGTACTACAGCTGCACTTGGACGATTCCTCTACAGCTTGCCCATAATCTTTCAATATCTATCAACAATTATGTATCGTATTTGTGACTGAAAAAGTTGGTGAGCATGGTTATATTCTTAGTTGATATCTGAGATATCACCCATAGACCACCAGCTAGCTAACATTTTTTGATTGTTATTTTTGCGTCGAGCTGTCATAGCTAGACAGGTCATCTGCGGTGAAGAGGATACGACTCTGCAGTGACAGACGCGAGAGCCGTTCTGTTTTCTTTCAATCAATGGACAAACATGTCGGATGATCCGATATTTTAGAACTTCTTTCTACACAGAAGTCCGGTAATACTCCGTCAATTCAGTTGGAAAAAAGTCATCGCTAACCACTTGACATACTAATTTAGCAAGCCTTGGTGCCTGACATACTTGATCAAAAATTCCAAATGATATATAGAATCATTTTTCTACAGTATGCCACGTTCATATTCGGATAGATTATCGAAAAAGAGTCCATCGGACAAACATCGTCATACTGATAGGGCAATTCTGAATCCATCAAAACCACCATCAAAGTTGCGTAAAATTCTCTCCATTCTCTCTATGTAAAATGGATAGAATTTCCCCTTGGCCGAGTGACGCGTTGACCAAGGGATGGCGTAGCGGAGCAGTAGAATTTGATGCATTTTACGCATTTTTGACCGCAGTTGTGATTGATCAAAACTCGCTCGAGCAGTATGGCGATTTTTCATCGATGGATTTCTTAAGAATGATCTACTCGAATATCAAAGTTCCATACTGTAGGAAAATGGTCCTAAGCACTTGGAAAATTCGACATTTTTGATCGAGTATGGCGGGCACTAAGAATCGCTAAATTGGTACACCAAGTAGTCAGCGATGACACTTTTCAACTGAATTGACAGAATATTGCTGGATTTCTGTGTAGGAAATGATTTTGAAGAATCTAATTACTCGACATGTTTGTTCATGAATTACGTGGCTCACCCGTCTGTCCCTGCATACTCGCCTCTTCCGCACCACCAATGACTTATTAGTTAATGACTTGTCCTGGTAGTAATAACTACCAAAAAATTTCAATTGGGTGTCAGTCCATCATTTCCATCAAGATATAATCCAGCAAACGTAAGACTATATATAAAACGCCTTGATCCCATCCAAGTGTAGGAATATTGAGTGGTGTAAATTCACCAACTACCAACATCGTCACCCAACTTCGGACAAATCCCATGTTTTCCTCCTGTCACGCGAATAATGGGAGGTGGCTCATGCTGTTCTCATATCTCACTGTGATTCACACAAACGACATCCGGCACTGATATCGCTGTATTTATCATGGTAACTCCATCCATCTCTTACAATCCATATCAAAAGAATGCGACGTCAATTGCAAATCCTGAGCGGTACTCTTTCGTATCGGCGAGAAATCGCATTATCCAATTATTTTTAAAAGCAATTCTCGATTCTTTCAGATCGCATTTTATCCCAAATTGTCTCAGATAGTGAACAACGGAATCCCAGAAACGTGGCAACGGATCGTCCGCATTTCCCAAATTCTTTGATAGCCTCACGATCTCATCAGCTCATTTAAATGAAGTCACGGAAGCGCTAAATCTCTCAAGCTTTCCCAGCCCTCTGTAATGAAGATAATGCGTCTCATTTCGAATACAGATCTCCTTTCACTCAGTCTCGTCTTAACCAATTTACATCGCTACGAACCCTTGCATCGACGTGCATCAATTAAATTCAAACAGCTCATCTCTCAAGCTTCGTCTTGAGCGTCAGAATACCTCCCACATTGTCCTTTTTCGTCTGTCTCGACTGGGAGTGTGACCTTGCGCAAAGCGATACGATTATCTCTTTTTTGCTCTCCAGATGATGGACGTCTTCAACTCAATTCTGGGCGCCTCTATGGATTGCATGCAATTTTTTGCTTACAAAATGCGTTGACCCCAAACTGTCAATCGTAACTCAATGCATACCTTCTCAATCGTTCGGTCAAAATGATGATTCTTCCTCTTATTTTGGTATGGTAAGGCACGCATGCACGCACAATTTTTGCTTGGGTCGCTATTGTTGCATCAGAGGAATGTTTTACGGGGATAGTAAATAAAAGGTGCACGCGTCGATGTTTGCTCTGACTGTCAAGCTCTCAGCGCACATGAGATGTGATGATTTTTTGAGAGTGACAGGCTCTCTCTGTGATGAAAGTGAAAGTTTGATGCAAATTGCTCTAGACTTCATCTTGGTGGTCGCATCTTGAATGATAAGAATTTGAAATTTGCGGCTATCGCTAAAATGAGAGGAGTTTATCGAGCGGCAGTTTATATTCATATAGTTTTTTTACTGATCGAACCATTTTGTATGGATTTTACGGTGAATTATCATGTTCACGTTTGTTTTCTACTATTATACTCTAGTATTTAGGATATAATTGAGTGATCGTCGTTCTTGAATGACATGGTTAGGTTGAACAGGGAGATTTCCTGGATTGTGATTGAAGCTATCACAAAAATTGATAGGGACAATAAGAATAAGCTTATGAGAAATGGGCGAATAAATTTAATCACCTAACACCATGAAAATTGTTCATGACACATATTTCTATAGATGATAATGAAATGGATTCAAACTGCCACACGAGCACGGTGTACTCCTTTACCAAATATGATGACGTTATATTTGAAACCCTGGCCTCGTGGACTGTAAAAATCAACTGTGACGTAGGGGAAACCCTTGCCCCCACTAGTAACCATCGCTACAGAATCGTATTGACCACTTCTGTCTATGATTTCGACCGCGGTGATTTCTTCTCCATTCGTGAAAAAAGTCCTGGTTAAATTTATTTCGTGCAATGGAGAAGGCTTTTTCTCGACTATTTTTTCATATACGATGCTGTCACCTGGAATTCGATGACCATGTTCAACGTTCTTAGAACTTGTGCCAGCTGTAACCAACGAGCAGGTGATGAACAAGATGCTCAGAACCAATACTTTCGATGCCATTATGGAAAAACTGTAACGAAAAAGGTCAAAATTGAATTGAACATAGTTTTGGGCTTTGTGGATTTGGAAATCGTTTTGACTCTAACAGATATCCAAAAATCAAGAGTTATTTCAGTGACCCACGAACGCGGACGTCTAATTTGATTAGACGCGCGGATTGATGTCTATAATCCATAGGACACATGAACTATTCATAGTTGTAGGGCACAATGAGTCACACTGATGAATTTTCATTCATCATTCCATTTATCATTATTCTATCTGACAAAACCAAAATCGATGTGATTTTCGACAAAGATGATGGAAACAGTTTGGGTATTGAGTGGGTATTCGATGGTCGAGTCAACTTTCGAATGCATAGATGAATAGAGAGAAGCACTCTTCAAATACTGCTTCAGGATCCTATGACTCAAACTTCTATGTTCACACAACTGGATTATTCAATCGTAGATTAGATGGACTCTTCATGAGATCTACATGAGTATCATGATGAAGCTCGATTCATTTTTATGAAGATCCCTATGTATTTCAAGATTGATGAAGATAACTAAATGTTAATGAGCAACTGAATTCCATATACCTGATTCCTTCCTACTCGAGATTCTCACAGCGTGGCTATCCTTGCAACACAAGAAAAATTCAACCAATCCCTCGATACACATCAATATTTCTTCGTGATGGAGTGTTCTCGCATCTGTATTACTGATGCATCAAAAAAGTTTGGCCAGCTGTTCATACTTATTCAAATATCAGTGCTTTATGAGGTAATCATTCAAAAAATTCAGGACACAATTGTCGTACGAGCTGTCATCAAAAAACTGTGCGCAGTTGATGCAGAAGTCATCCGAGGGAAATGAATTTGCTCACTCGCAGAAATAGGAGAATTTATTCATCAAATCATGGTGACCTGGATATTCGATTCATTTTGGATCTCTTTTTCATTCAAAAATTTCAGTCATCTCGGAGGTTGCATAACAGCCCACAAAATAGCCCCGCATAAAACAATTTTTGATTTTGATGATGAAATTTGATTCAGGAAGAGCTACTGTGAGGTTCAGCTGAATAACCCTGGAAAAAAGGTTGAAGAAACTCAATGAAACACGAAACTTCTGTGGACCAGATACCAGCTATGAGCCTCAGACATTATCTTTAAGGAGTGAATATGAAAAGATTGATGATGATGATGAAGTGCATTTATGATTCATTCATTTTCGATCAAGTTGAGATAAAAATCAAAAATACTCCTTTTGTTATTAATATTTATGAATTGGTAATAAAAAGTGTCGATGAACTCCAAAATTCTCTTTCCGGGTCACATTTTCCAGGAGAGTTCATCCAATTTGACTGCAATGAGGATAAAAATATTGACGACCTCGATCCCCTAATTCACGTCGATTTAGAATGAAGTCATCTGAATTTTCAAGTGTTTCATGCGGTTCTCTGGAATGGGTGAAAAATTACAATTTAAGTTTAAATTCTCATATTTGACACGCTCACTGTGACGGGGCCCACAGATGGGTTCCACCACACACAGGGATAGAACTGTGATTTTCGGCTTTGCAGCGAATGTGCTCAATTGGCTTTGGAATGAATTCATGAAATTCAATTAAATATCAGAAATATCTCTTTTCAGTTCCTGATCAAGCCCGAATTCCCCTGCCAAACTGATGAAACTGTTTCACAAAACATATTGGAATTCAATTTTTTCTCTAGTGCACAGCATGACTTTTTGCAAAATTTGAATATATGCATTATTGCTTAGTAAGTCTGCAGATTTGTTATTACTATTTTATCGCTATCTCAACAAAGACCCCAGAATTCAGACATTTCAGAAGCTGAATATTGGATCACCTCAGTTTGCTCAAACCACCCAGAGAGTCCTCTAATGCGCGAAGTCATTTTCTTAGCGTTACCCTGGTCATCAGCTTCTTCACCATCACGCAACATCCAGTGCAATCCAACATCAGAGTTACTTTTTCCAAGAACATCGACAAGTGGTTCCAAACACTACACAACTCTATAACTATATATATTCATCTTAGCCTGTGAAATTGCCAATAGCGCATAATAAACACCGGATGGTCCGTCAAATTGACTGCAACTTGGTAAAATGTAGCCAGGCATTCAACTATATAGTGGTGGTAGTAGTAGTATTACTCCAGCCAGAGTAGTTATTTTTCCTGACGATTGAGCGCAATTAAACACCGAGTGCAACTTCTCCAGATCGTTGGCTGTCTGCGTCTTACAAAAGAATGCAGCAAGAATAGGGAAAAAAAACGTCCGCAGTAGCAGTGCAATAAAATAATTCGCGGGCATAACCAGGCTCTTTCCTCATTGCGCCAGAATCCCGAAGAGTATTACAACTAATACTAAGTTACCCAGGAAACTGACTATATTAGTCCAGGATATATACTTGTGTGCTTCAATCTATGCGTCGACAATATGACGAAATTGCAAAAATTTAACATTCATCTCACTTTCTATGAGTATCTATTATATACACCAGTTACCACTACAAGACTATATCCTTTTACCATGAGGCATCAGGCGTAATTCAGGCGTAAGCATTTGCAGCACGTGAAACAAGTCTATATAGATCCAGATTCAGTTCATCTGCGACGTTTAAGATTGCAGACCACAGTCATCTATGATACGTGTTGGGCCAATAATCTGTCTATAGATGTGTGTGAGCCTTGTGATAGCTTGGCAGGACATTGAAGTTTGCATACATATACATTGCCAAGGATGCCTACTATTCTAATTATTGGTAATCACTCGCTGAGAGACGGTACGAGACGGTTTTAGTTGAACGTTGTTTGATGTTATGTATAGGTATAAGTGTAGCCGATACTGCATAGATTGTACACACCCATTCGAGTATAGATGACTGTGAGAACGTCCGAGAGGCTCGGCCTACGCCATCTGCAATTGGCTCTCACTCTGTCTTGTTTTCGACACCGCACTTGAAATTGGTGCAATCGTAATCGAGGCTTATCCATTGCTAAAATTCTTGACGTTTCTTGTCGATTGCATGGTGAGACCAATTGAATGGGATTTCGAGCTTGAGTTGGATCTGCTTACAAGTTGAGATTCTGGTGGTATGTAATGGTTTTTATTTGGATGTTGCTTTGCATGACTAAGTCAAATGGAGGATAACTATTGAATAAGGAGGGAAGATGTCGGCTGATTTTGATCATGAAATTTGGAATCAAAATTCCTGCGGGTATCCAAAAATTATTCAGCGCCTTGATCAGGCTATGTGGAATTATTAGGTAAGACGACCAACGAAGGTGCATGACTTCCTTTAAGCCTAATTGATGGATGGCTCCAATTTCTTGGAAATTGATAAGAAAACACACATCTTGAACATCATTGAGGTGATGTGGTCATCATGCAGCCCGACGGTGTAACTTGAAAACACATCTCACATAAAAACTTCGATGATTGCACATTGTAATTCCCACTTTTGCCACATTTTCTTTCGATTTGGGGCAGATGAGAAGTTGGCTAATGCAAATTAGATAAAAATGAATATTTCACAACACGTCGGTTAGCCCAAATGGCAAAATTATCCGAGATAGGTGCGAAAATTCTCAGCGTGCATGGTCGCTGCACCCTGTTCAAAGGAAAAAAAATTTTCAATCTTCATTCGGAACACCGTTCTGTCTAATTGGTGATTCGATGATCGTGGGAACTTGCATAAGTACAAGTGGAACGTATTGATAGTTTCGAGCATCGGAGTTGATGGATCAGTCTGTGATGTTTCTTCTGATCGATTGCACTGACTGTCCATTAGTACTCTAATTTTCACATTTGGGCGTGCCTTGTTCGATACCGGTGTACTAGCTAAAGGGTCGGATACAGAATTCCTCGTGGAATTCTTCATCGCAGTTTTTGTGAAAAAATTCTGGAAACTTTTCAACGAACCTCATTCATGACGATGCACGGGATAGCCCATAGAAAAAACTCATAGTGTAAGTCAGGGACTCGTAGATTATTCCCACAATCTGACGCAGTAGAGCATAGGTTATGAGCATGGGAAAAAATCTCATTGCTCATCACAATTCGTTCAGAAATCTCAAACATCATTCTATCAGACTTTCTAACTAGATTATGATGAAAGGAATTTTTGCCCTGTCTTCACGTGCTCAGAAGTTCTCTCATGTGCAATCATGAAAAACAGATACATTTTGATACCATGATCCGAACGATTCTTTCGAATACTATTCAAACATCAGACTATGAAATCTGCCCCGGTGCACAAGGCGTCGAGTTTATGATGAGCTAGGTCTCGTAAAGATCAGAAGTTCAAACCTGGTGATGGCGAGAGGGCAGTATCGCCCATAGGGCACATAGCGCGAAGAAGAAGAAAGATTAAGAGTATCATGTGAGTTTTGACATATTTCAAATCAAAACCATGATAATCCTTGATGATGTTGGAGGTAAGGTTCTGTTCCCTGTGCAGAATAATGGACTAATTAAATGATGTTTGACGGATCAAAATTTTAAAGATCCACAGAGTATTATTTCTTATTGAATCAGATAGCAGAATTCTGCACCTATTCGATGAAACGGGCAAACAGGTAATAAAAATATTGTCACTTTTGCCACGTTCAAGGATTTGATGAACAATTCCGTTTCTTTGCGCGTATTATCGATTCAAAATGCAATTTGCGTACGAAGATGTTGTTTCAGCTGCATCGAGATTTCTTACTGTTATGTATCATTTTTCAAAGCACTGAAGGACAGAAAATCGCATTATTCAAGTCGAGCGTAGGCGATCATCACAGCCTCGGGCATACTCAACTAGACGATCATCCTCACTGCTCTCATTAGCTTCGTATCTATTCTGCACAATTACAATACCAAGGTTTTTCCGGGATGAGCATAACACGGCATTCAACTTATCAATTAGACAATCGCAGTATTTTATTGATCTCCTAACCAACGCATCGCGATCTTGAAGAACAAAGCGCAAAATTGCTCACCAGATTGATCAATTTTTTTGCCAGCAAAAAATTGAGAGGCGTACATCACGTGAGGATCTTGTTAATTTGTCGGCTTGATCATCAGAACAAATATGATAGAGGAAAACCAGATTACTGCCGTTTTAAGAGATTCTTTGAAAGAAAATGAATACGACGCGATATTCACAATGATATCTAACTATCCATTCAATAATTGAATGACAAATGAGAAAAAAATTCAATGACAATGGAACGGTCTCCCTAAGAAGAACTCAGCAGATGACCAAGAGTAATGATAAAAAGTCGAATTGCGCAACACGACTACTTACCAATGAGAATTCATGCTCTAAAAATTCAATGAGCCCAAATTGCGAGAGATAGTGAAATCGATCGAGATCCTCCGCAGAGCTCCTAGTGCAAGAAGCCAATCATGGAATTTCAAGCGCAAATTGTCAAGTCATCTCAAATCAATAGCCGAGAGAGTCTGCTCCTCGTTTCCCCGTCTCTTGATTTTCAACGCTCGAATAGCCCACAGAGTAGGATAACAAAAGAGACCCGGACGTCACCAATCGATTCAGACTGGGAGCAGATGACCACTTTTATCAATCTGATCTGCACATCCTAGAGACTTGGTGTTAATATTCGACACTGGCGTAGATCTTGGTTTCTTCATGTCTCACTGGTCGACTTTTGTATACTTCATCAATCGAATCTAGATGTGCAAGATTGGCAAGATCGCAAGCATTGTCTGAGGATTATCATTGCTTTGAAGACGATTCTATTAGGATGCGTCCCCAAATGATGCATATGCAGTGCACACTGCGCATACGCACTGCACATGTGCACATGTGCAGCTCATCGAAGTTGAGCAAAAATTGAAGGGCTCGCGTCAGAGAACTTTTGATATGAATTGGGTTTTGTCTTTGCTGGGTTACCGGCTGATCCAAAGCAGATCTAGACGAATTCCCTTGTTTTGGCTAAAATTTGATGAGCTGCACATGTGCACTGCATATGCATGCATATGCATCATCTGGGGACGCACCCTTAGGCACACGGTGTGCTCAATGCCACTACAAAAAAAAATCCTTACGCTCAGACTGATTTCTTTCTAAGAGCAAGATGCAACAAATTCAAGGTGAAATTAGGCCTTACACCAAGCGATTTTCATGGCTGCATTTCAGGAGTCACATTCTCACTCACGTATGTTTGTTTTGTGAAGTATAGGTTAGGTTATACCACTAAATTTGCGGATATTCGGGGTAGAGTTCTATGTATTTTTTTGAAATTCTCATGAATCCATGATCACAGCTACTACTACGCAGAGTAAGAAAGCACTCGATGGTTGTTATTGTTAACCTAATATATCAATGCTGATTATTTTGGAGCAACAAGGTGAAGTACACATAAGACGTGTGAGGTCCTCGGGGTGAGATTGAGTTTGCCTGACTCTCAGATGATAAACCCCTACTTAATGCAAATGATCTTGATATCATGGTATTTCCTGAATCGAAGAAAAAAGCTGTTTTTTGATTTGATGGTCAGATCAAAAGAAAATATAAGATGCAACACTAAGATGCTACGGCTTTCTCAGAGTGAGGATTTATTTTTGTTGTGTGCGTGAAATCAGACACCTTTGATGTCATTCGTGAATATTTTCGCATCCTTTCGGCGCTGCGGACAGAGTTCACTCCGATATATTTTCTCACACAGTAGCTGATTCGATTATGATGCAGACCACGTTCTGCTGTACTCATACGACTCGTGCAAAATTTCTGTGAACCAGTTCGTGAGTCAAGCTGGTTAATTTTTGTCATTTAATATTCAGTTGTTCTCACGAAAAAGAACCGGGAAACTTGCAAAGATGGCACTTGAGTGGACTAATTTTGTAACAAGTGTCTGGCACGGTAACCATCTCATTATATTATGAAACTAGTCCTTCGGCATCTTCTTCTAGTACGGAATGCATGCTAATCAGACTATGTCTTTATAGTGTTTCTTTTTCATCAAAATAACGATGAATAGGTTGTAGAGTCAAGAGCTCACTATTCTTCGGGATGATCACCTCATCTTGATGATAAGATTTCTACTGCACCTTGCCATAACCTGAAATTCTTAAATCTTTGCTTAGATTACTAGCATGAGTAGTTCAGGAATTATTTTCAGATAATCGCTTGAACCCTGACGAGGATGGGAACAGTTTCGAGAAGAACCGAGGTACATGAGCAGCTCTTCATGAATCCGAGATCATCGTATCTTGAAATGTAGAAATCCTGATCGATACTTCGACGTTCTGGTCGGAGATCATCAATACCATGAATGATAGTGGTGAATCTCATATAATTCTCCGGTCTTATATGAAAAAAACCGTTCGAAAAGATAATCAATGATCAAAAATATTATCTAAATCCCAAATTAATCCATCATAATTCCAAGATCGACCTATACAGTTTCAATTCTAGGCTAATAGTGCGGAAAAAATCAATCTGAAATGAATCTCTAGTTATTGGATCGAACTAACCGAACTTTATAAAATAGCATTTCACATATCACAGGAAAAACATGTGCAAAACAGTTTGACGAACTTCCTTTCTTTGATATCAGTTGTAAATGTCAACCTTCAATCCCAAGGGAATTGATAATTTCCTGATGGAAAGATGTTTTATGGCCACTTTCAGCGAGAGAATTGCCAAATCCTGTCATCCAAATGACGAAAACTCATCAAAACAAGAATTGTGTTAACTATTTCCTCAGCTGTCGAAAAGTTCTTTGTCCATACAGCCAGTTTGAACGTAGATAATTCGTAGCCTCGAGCAAACGGGCGGAAGAAGATTTTATGGTTATCTATGAAACGAGAGCGTTAAAGATTAACGACGTAATGGATCGGCTCGCAGCTCACGCTGCAGCATTGCCGTAAGCTGTGACTCTGTTGATGTACAACTATTGAGTCGCGGCGAATCTCCGTCGGCATTTCCGTAAAGAAAGTGGCGAGATGGCAGCCTCAAGCAAATTTGAGAAGTTACATTTTTTCAGAGCCACTAGGAGAAATATGAATTTTCTCTTGGATCAGTAGAGGAATTGTTGTTTGAAGATAAATCTGGCCAATATTGCGATGCCTTGAGCTGGAACTGCCTTCACCCACTCTAGACATTTAATCGTGATCTTGTTTCAACACGGAAGGAAAACTATTCGAAGAAGGAAAGAGAAATATCTTCATGCAATTTTTTGTAGTATGATTGCAGGTTCTTTTAAATTTGGTGAAGTTTCATATCATGTTTGAGATAATGGAGTCTAAGCCAATTAGGGATCTGAATGAGAATTCATATTTTGATGCAAACCAGTTATGGTCAAGCAATACAAGAGGAATTGAGTGTTCTCATCCTGTGCTCAATTGTCGTAAGCTGAATGATGTGCCATTTATTCGGAGGATATTAACAATCCTACTCCATATTGTATCACTTTATAGATGTTCCAGTCAGATTTGCTGTTTTATTACTCAACATTTGAAAATATGGATGACGCAAAATTTTTCGTATTGCTCTAATGGTGGGGAGTGATACGACCAGAGTATACATTCCATCCCAAACTCTCTGACCGAAGACTATTCTATGTCAAATTATCAATTGTATCAGTCAGATTCACACGGTACAATAAAATTGCATCATCATCATCATACGGCATCCCAAAATCACTTTCTACAAGCATTCCTACAAAATTGGATCTTCTCCAACAGACCACTGCAGAACTCGCCAGAAATTCGAAACTTCAGACCCATTTATGCATGAATATTTCATTAAGTCAAAGGCTTACACTGGCGGTCAAAAGTTTCAGGACACCCAAAATTATTTTCTCCGATTTTGTAAGTAGATCTATGAGGCTCTACTTGACCAAAAAGGACTTCACCAGAGCTCATTTTGGAGGTCTTTCCGCGTACTTCAAGATGGCATTGTTCATTTTCGTCAGTACGAATCTGGATCTTTCCAATTCTAGCTTGAAGGAGTGCTAATTTTGATGATTTTTGGAAGAATCTCCTGGCTCTCTTAGCTCAAAGGTACAGGAATATTATGGACTGGACCTTGAAAGACTTGAAAGTACAAGTCTAGAGCTTTGGAATTCATTTTCCATCATCCTTATATCCCACTCCTACTCCGAGCTATGACATTTTCTCTGAGAATTTTTCCGAAAAAAGTAGCACCCTTATTAGAAAATGACGAAGAAATTCACTTTTTGGGGCATGTTTCAGAGGATTCTCATCCTCTTGATCATGATTAGAAGCCAGATACCAGGGTCAGAGATTATATTCCCCTTCAAATGCACTTGTCTGTCTTATTTGGATTAAGGCATTAATTTAAAAACTAATGTTTTTGCGAAAAATCTGTCTTCACAGAGAGTGTCATAGTCTGGAGTAGAAGTAACGTAGATGGATGTTGGAAAATGGATTTTGAAGCTTTACACTTGTAACTTCAGAAATATTCCTGACTTTGAGCTACCGGACACAGGAGATTCTTCTAAAAATCATCGGAATTGGCACTTTTTCAAGCTCAAATTGGGAAGGTCCAGATTCGTACTGATAAAAATGAATAATGCCATCTTGAAGTACGTAGAAAGACCTTCGAAATAAGCTCTGATGAAGTATTTTTTGGTCAAGTAGAGCTGCGTAGATTCACTTCGGAAAAATTTGGGTGTCCTAAAACTTTTGACTAGCAGTGTACTCCAACATCAAGCCGTGTATTCAGGTTCTCAAAATTTTGGATCTTATACATTCTCAACAATATTACCGGATGGAAATATACTTTCTTCCATGACGTAAAGCGCAATTCACAACAATCTCTTCGCATGAGAAAGTGTCATCAGACCAGACGCAATATCACTCGTAAACGCCCATCAGTAATTACCAATGCATAATCGCAGTTTACTCTAACACATATGCATTACATTCACGAACAATAATGTCTCATCAAGCTCACACATTTATCGACCTCTGTGTACTTCACACAAAAGACACAGGACTTTTGGATAGGTGTGATTGAAAACGAACAATGAGTAATTAGACGTATGAGGTAATACTGAGACGATGGATTAATGAATGCGTTGCAATATAAGAGCCGTAGGTGAGACGTGACGAGCATCAAAAATTTTGTGAACGGTAATCATCCTCTACAGCATCGGCTTGATATGTGATCCTTCTCCTCTTCTTAGATTGTCCTGAAGTATTCGGGTTGATTGATTGCGGAGCTTCATTGATCGATTCTCGAGTCATAAATTCTACACGGTCAATCGTTGGCTCAATGTAAAGATCGATACGAATCTGCATTGCGCGAGACTTTCATTTGAAAGAAAATGAGATAGAGTGCGGGTGGATGGCGATGGGTCTTCCAGAAAAGTACTCGAGACGACTGCACGTGAGTCATGTGACTTGAGACTGTTTGCCACGATCATTCCGAGACGAGCCTTTATTTTTTCACTACGAATTTATATTAGTCCAATCCAATAAGCTCTCGAGTGTGATTCAGATGAGAGTTCCCGACGAAAAATTATATCACAAGAATTGACGAATTCAGTGAGTCATGCGCAGCCACCGCCATATTGGATGGTTCCGATACAAATTGTCAAAACTTCAATGATGATTCAGAAATCATAGGTACGCGGAAGAATTTCAAACTTCCTTTCCTACGTCTATGTTGTTACGAACTTTCATAATATAGCCTTCCCGGAATAATGTCATATCCGTATTGACGGTCCAGTTCTTTTGATTACACAGACTTCATCCCCTTCATTAATCGTGTTACCCATCACGTAAAACCTGTCTCGAATTTGCATTGTGGGCATCCCGTCTCCAACATCATCCCCCAGACTCCTAAAAATGTCACTCAAACCATCCAAAATTCCCTATAACCTAACATCATTAAAATATTTCAAAAGGATCAGTTTCAAACTATCCCCACAGATTCGCAAAGAAAGAGAGAGCTCAGAAATCTCGCTGGCCACTCTATCTCTCGTATATCCAAACTCTTTTGCATGCTCTCGAGAGTCTTACGAAACGAGATCAGCTTTTCTAGAGTAGAAAAGGATCTAACGACGTGCAGCTGCATATATGCAGCCAATGCTCTTGCTTCGTCCGGAATAAACATGAAACGGACTACGCCCACGTGTGCGCTACAGAGTTGACTCTTAAAACATACAATATATATCCATCTTTGCCACGAGCCGTAACCTATAAGCATTATAGAGAATATAAGAACATGCTCGGCCGTTCGTGCAATCGTTCTATGGTTGAGATTCTTGCTATCCGCAGACGGGGTTGTCGCGCTCGTTGCAATTTTGCATATTGTATTCTGATGTATGAGTATCATAGAGACGGAATCGTGCGTGTTACAACATTTTTGGAATGATATTGCTTTCGTTGTATAGATAGGTGAGGTCTATTTTGTAGCGATGTTGACTTTGCAAGGATACAAAATTCTTTGCTTCTCTTCATTTTTCAAAAAAATTGAAATCAGTTCAAAGTTTCTCTGTGACGTCACTCGAGACGAGACCTACCTTGATGTGGTTTTCTGGACTGCTTCAATTTTGTTCCTTGAGAGTAGAGTTCTATCAATAGATAATCAACTAAATCAGAGTCGATGGAGTTTTATCAATAGATTAAACCTACGGTGGTCTTGGAATACCGTAAACTCGAGTAGCTTTGAGCAGCCGTGGTAACTTTGGAACACTCGAGTAAAAATTCGTATGTCTCCACTTCTGCAAACCAGATTCTTCTCCGCGTCTGATACATGTTCTGCTCGTTTTTGGCATATGTGTGAGCAATGTTTCGCACCGGCCTGGAAGACCCGATCAGCTGGATTTTCCTTGATACCGAGCATTCTCATAAGAATGATTCGAAGCGAGATAAAGCTCCAAACAATTAGGATCATTCGAACACTTCTAGGTCGAATAAATTTCGCCGAGCCATACCAATGCCTTGGCGATTTTATCGTTGCATAGGTGTATTTTCACTCTGACTCAATTTTGTAGTGAAAAAACTGAAGAGTTCCTGTTTTTCTCGAAAGCGGGGTCACTTTGAAACACTTGAACGGGAAAATACATGCTTCTTCAAGGTACGGGATAAGTCTCGATCACCTTAGAAAGCCGAAGAGAACCAAGATTATTTTGGTTACCGAGCAGGGCTATTCTGGAAACGTTTGATGATTGAGCCCCGCGAAGCACACAATGAGGTTCAGAAACCTTTCTCACAAGATCTACCATGACATACGAGAGCCATGATGATACTAGGAACATGATAAATCTGATTTTCAATGTTTAGCAATGAATGTGGAGTCGTGAAGCAACTAATGTCCGAATTGTTTACATTGGACTCTCACCTGAGTCTCACTAAATTTGGGAATATCATCGACGAAGTGCTTAGCGTTTACTGAATCTAAAATAAATAGGGTAATTGACAAATTCATCCCTCTCAGTATAGCATGCAGGAATGGAAACAGATCATATAATGTGAAAGGGTCATCTTTTGAATTGTTCGAACGGCGAAATTAAGTGCAACACCCTTCCCAATCATAACAGCAGTTGGTACAACGATACATTTCGGAAGTCCACATCTATCATCCTACATGAATGAATCAATATATTTGGCTCATATTTAGCTTATTCATCGCTCTAAATTCCACATAAAAGTGGTAAGCCGAAAAATTCTTTCGATGATAAGTGTTCACTCGTCCTTGGAGTATCAGGGCTCGTTCATGTTGTTGATATTGGTAAAAAGAAATTTGTTCAACACAGCTGACCTCGTGTTGAGGATAAAATGTTGAGTGCTCAATGTGAGACTCAAGGATAATTCAAAAATGTTCCCCGGTTGAATGGACTACACAGAGAACTGGTGTAACAAGCCCCGATAATGGATAAACTCACGCATTTAGCAAATATGAATAGAACATGGTTTGGTTGCTTCAGTTTGTCTATAGCTAAGATCAAGGCTATTGCTAAGGGAAACTTCCTCGTGAATAGATGATTGATTGATTGATTTATGTCCTTTATTTGTCCGAAGACAAAAGAGTAATTACATACAACAGCATATGTCCATAAATGCATAACTATATCTATATATACATATATGCACGTAAAAAATGAATTCTACTAACTACTAGTTTGGTCCAGTAAAAAAATAATCACAGCTTGTGATTATTCAAGGCGTAACAAGTTTAGGTAATGATGAATTACTACCGCAAAATTAGTAAAGGAGAGAAAAAGGGGCAAGGATTGTAGGTCATATTACTGAAACGTCGAAGATTATACATCAGGCATATGCCGAAGGGTCCCATGTAAAGAAATTATTGATTAGAATGAAGAACAGAGCCCGGCCCATCACGAATTGAATCATTGCTCCAAATCCACATCAATCTTCTGCGGAGGTCTTGTTAGCAGGAAATCCTTTAATGTTTCTTCAAATTGTGTCACTCTACCGAGCTGCCCGAAGGAAGAAAATTCCACAAATGAGCACATTGCGTCTAGGAAGATCTTCTTCCGTATTCAAGTCTCATTCTGACAACTTTGAGGACCTGCTCTTCTGTATCACCGCGTGCGGGGCGTACGGATTGGTACCTGGTAATCACCGCAGTCAGGAAGCCAGGTTCACACAAGTGCATGATCTTGTGCACTAAGAGAGCTGCGAAGTACTGATTCAGTCTTAAAGAGCAATGTCGTTGTGATAGCTTTGTTCATAGTGACTGATTCTCTTTCATGGTCATGATTGCAACTATTTTGTTTCTAGCATGCTCATTGTGAACTTATTCAGGCTTGAATGAGCTTCTCTACTTTTCTTCCAAACATACGTGGAATTATGTAAGATTTCACTCAAAGTAAATGATCAAGTTTGAAATTGATTCATTAGATGACTGACTTACCTAGAGGATATCATACTTATCTATCGTTTGGAGCAAAATTTACGAGATTTGTGTGGTATAGAAGAGCTTCTAGTCCGTTTATTCTTGAGATTGAAATAAATATGATATTACAAAATAACAATCCCTTTGGTGAATTTTTCTCACTAAAACGATTGTCATATCGATAATTTTCTCACTCCGTTTATTATCCTTTGATCATAATAAGTTTACCTTCAAAGTCTTCAACTTTTTTGGACATCATTAATCTTTTCATAGTGTTTCAATACAATCTCAGCGATCAAAATGACCATTGACATACAAAACCCGAAAAAGTATACGCTGAGTGGTAGATATAGTACTTCTAAACCAATCGGTGAGTAAGATCGAATTCCAGATTTATAATGATTCAAATCCAACCATTGCCTCTTCAGGCAAGCAACTATACCGACCTCCAGCAGTTTGATGAGTCTGAAAAATCGTCCTGATTACACAAAGAAGGTATATGCGACCACAAAAGGTGACCAACTCTAACACACTTCAACTCGAAAAATGCGCTAGTAATCTAAATTGCAACATATATGGAAAAAGTTTGAAAGCTCAATGGGTAGCGATCCCCCGAGAAACTAGACAAGAATCGCGATTTCTCACACATCACTTAGGGTCTCAACTGAAAAAGCACGTTGGTAACTTCTCTTCTCCTTCTTCCATCGTTTACAACATCCACGAAGCGCCAATACATGCGCAATAGGTGCGCAATGGACAAATTGGACCTCATAGGCAGCAGAGGCGAGGGAGAACAAATTCATGACGTAGATCATACCCCGGTAGAAAATCCGACCCGACCACCGGACTCAAAGATCCAAAGCGGAGCCGACTGCACTCCGGCCACCTACATTTCAAGCTCACTTCAGCATCCGGACAACTTATCCTGATTTGATCCATCTCGGATTGGGCTGCGGTACGAGGAATTGGTCGGACTGGAGCCAGTGCGTAACTTGATCAGCACCTATGAGCTAACGAGCTCAGAATCGTGCTGTCTGCATGACGAGTAACAAACTTCGGAAACTTTCATCATTCTGATTTTAGTCATTCCTAATCTAGTTGATAAACCTCGCGACTCTTGAATATGAAATTCAGCATATACAAGAGAGACAATAATAGTCAGTCGATGATTTTCTGAGAACAAATCACGTTTTTCCAAGTACTTTTTGGCCTCATCAAAACCTTGTATCTCGATTCAGTAGATAACCCGTTCCGTTTCCATCCGATTTTTGAGATAACCAAATGCTGACCCATGAATCTTTGGCTAAGCGAGCACATTAAGTGCGTAACGTCGAATATTAATGTTATGACGGTGTAAGCTAGGGATATTACTAGTGGCAAGACGCTTTTCTGAGTTCTTTTTGCTACGTAGCGGTGCTCGAAGACCATCATAATAAATATCTTATGAAAATTGAAATCTCCACGTGGGAAACTCGCTGCGATATTCCATGTATTCATGATGGAACTAAGATGCATGAAAGATGGTCGGGTGTAATTCGATCAGACGAATTGCATGTTCAATTAAGAAAAATCACGTCTATGATTCTAAACGCGTTTGAAACGCGTTGAATCTCTATCATTAAAAAAGACGGGAGAGAGATATTTCGTTTATATTCAAACTCTAAACAATCGTCAGACAATTCAACTATTCCACTTTTGGAATGGCGAGCTGAGAACGGAGCACTGTGTGTGCCAAGAAATGATGCATCTGATATCAACGTTCGATTTTGACAGGTGGTTTTCGGATTTTCAAATACACAGCCTCGCGAAGAGCCAAAACATAACCTCAAATCTTACGAACACCTGCATAGAACACGGACAAGTTTTTCTCTCCACAGCTCAGATGCATTGACATACCACTGCTTGTAGAGAAGGTCTTAGCTTGAGTCACATGCATCATTCTCCCGTTTCGATTGAGCTTTTTTCATCTCAAATGGAGTGATTCAAGATCGAATCAAATCAAAACCATCAACCCGAAAAATATAATCGACTTTCACCCGCGCATCCGTGCATGCCTACAACCTGACCGAAGCCGGCGCGGTTTCCATCCGTTTCCAGAGCAAGCAATTAGCTTGGAGGCAACCGGTGAGCAGCCGGTCCCGTCACGGATCGGGAACGGATGGGTTAGCCAAGCCGGAGCCGCGTCCAAACAGAGGCCGGCAATGAGGTGGTCAGATCCATCACGGATCTTTTGCCAACACGATTTTCTAAACGGGACTGCATATGCATGGGTGTTTCGTAGACTTCGTAGATGATTGGAGAAAAACAAGAAAAAAAAGCAAACGCGCACTTTCCGTTGAGACCCTTATATCATATAGATCTTTGTTCCAGATTTTTTGCTAATCGGTCTGAGCTATTCTGCCAATCGGCTTAGCACCAATTGAGTAAGCGATCATCGAATGACTTTTCCTAGACTCTCCTTGTTGACGTACCCGTAGTTGATAACTCTTCTTTGAGTTCTGCCGTCCACTTTAAGAAATGTCGTATGGCAGATTTTGGCGAAAATGAGATAAAAATACCTTCATATAGAATGAATTAAATCTGATTTTATAGTGGAAACTAGAAATCTCTATCAAACTTCATTGCTGAGATAAAAAATAAAACAGTATAGCAGTTAATCAGAATCGCGAGTAATACTTGCCATAACTACCGTATAGCAGGCAATACTCCGCAAGACTACCGTATAGCACGACATACGACATTCTTCCGGAGTATTCGGTGGCCACGAAACGAAGCTGATCCTCCGCCCGACCGTAAGTCATGGATGGCGCAGACATACGGCTTTCTTGCGGAGTATTCTGCTCACGAGAGCTACCGTATGTCAGTAAATAACACGTTGATCGAGTCAGTTTAGAGAATTTTCAGCGACAGTGAGATGATGGTGCTCGTCGCGCGTGTTTAGAGTCTGATCGTTAAAGTAAACAAGCGAATCACGGCATTGATTTGCAATCCTAATGCAATCGAGCATTATCTGGGTATTAATGATATTTATGATTGATCAGTGATGAATTTTACATTCTTTCCAAACAATACTTCTGGCAAATTTATCCCCAATAGACAAAAATCCATTAGGGAAACATGATCCACGTTAATATCGTTGAACTTACCCAATTCGATCGAGTTGAAGTCGATACTGGCATGAATTTGAGCCAAATTTGGATCAACGACTGATTTGGGTTGATTTGGCTGCAGTCACTGACTGCTATACGGTAGTCTTCCGGAGTATTGACCCCCACTCGCCGATCGCGGCGCTACCGTATGTCCGACAGGAGGGACATACGCTTTTCTTACGGAGTATTGCTGATGTGCGTGATTACCGTATGTCCAATATCTCAAAAAGTAAGCATGATAACGAGATAAAAAGTATACCACCATATCCGCATGCTCGTCATATGTATAAGAGGAAAAAAAAATTTTTGAAATCCGATGATTTTGAAGGTTTTACGGCAAAAAAACACGTTTTGTCGAATATCTCAGCTTCAACTTTTCTGCCATACGACATTTCTTGAAGTGGACGGCAGAGTTGATAGCTTGGGGATCGCTGCTGCAACTTGAGACTTGAAATAAGTTTCTTTCTGAGGCTCAAGTGTGCAGCCTACATGTCTATCAATATGGACAGTCTTCAAATGGAAAGCTGCACTTTTGTTGTGACCAGAACACGCTTCCATCCACAAAGGTTTGAAATCTTGGAAATATCTAACTCTATTTGATTTCAAAATCTGTCTTGTTAGGTCACTTTCCTGAGAATAGTACGGATACATAATTACCAAATAAGGAGGTATCAAATCATATTCGGCAGCCCAGTTCGTTCCTTTATGAGCCAATATACATACCTTAATACTTTCATGAGCAACGGAGTTGTTAATCAGCAAGAGGTCATAATCTGAATGATCGAAGAGATCTTGAAGATTTTGGAACGGAGGAACGAACTGGACTCTGGTCATCACTATGTAAATTTGTGATGAAAAACAACCAACCAGTAACCATGCAAAAAGACTCGAAGTTGTTGAAATGATTTTCGAATTCTCTGGGATATGGCAGAACTCAGCTCCTGTAACGTTGAAGCTATGAAAAAGATACTGATCTATTGGAACGTTGAATCCTTCATATCTCCATCAAGTCCGTGCCGTTCCTATGAATTTAGAGATTTCTGCCCATTCGACTCCATTTTGGATACTATACAATGTGTACGAATGAAAGAATAGAAAGATGGAAGAGATTAATAGAATTGGATAGGTTAAAATGACCGAGGATCACATGGAATGTTATGAAATGAATGCCATTTCTATTTAAGGACTACCCGAGGACTAATTGTAATTACCCTCCTTGTTTTTATGGAATTGCTTAGGAATCGCGGCAAGTTCTGCATTTGAAAGGAATATCCAATGATTACCTTGGTTTTGATGGGAGGTCATCTGTAAGGTCATTCCAGTTCTTTCAATGGTAACACCCACTTTCGCCCCGCAATTCTGCGAGAGCGTAGTTTATTATAAAAATTCTATCTGGAACATTATTCTATCAAATTTGACTTTGGCGAGGTAAATGAAGGTCAGTACGTGTGGACGATAACCACCGTAGCTCCGAGAGTAAACGTTTTCTCAAAAAATGTTTGGGATGAATGCTGTTTATGATCTCAGTGAGTATAAGCTATTTTGACTGTCACGACTTGGGTGTCAAAACTGAAGTCACTAGCTTATTCATGCTGTGGTCTTTAACATCTTTTATTCCAATAATTCCCCGATAGAACGGTTACTCTTGAAGCTGTGTTTACTCCGGTCTACCCGTATTGACCTCCATGTATCTCGCCCAGGTACACTGGGATCAAAAAATGTTCGATACAGAAGTTTCATAACTTTCCATCTTCATACAGAGCCCAAGGTCGGAAAAAGTGTTTCTATTTGAAAAAAATTAGTTGATCTTAAAATGACCTTGAATATGACCTCCATAGTCAAAACTAAGGACGTCAGAAGTCCCCTGTTACAAAAAGAGTGTACATGTGTTCTGCTGTTTCTCGCAGATCCCGACCATTCTTGAAAAAATAAGGGGAGTAGAGCACTTATTCCCCGGATACTCTGTATAATAGTATCGTGAGTACACTATTTTGTGGGAGAAGAGAGTGGCGTCCGCTGGTCTCGAGACACGTACTGCCCGGTAGTTGGCTCATAATTAGAGACCGGGGTTTCATGTTATAACACTTTTTTTGTGTTACTGCACGTTTCGCGTCATTGCACGAATGATTGCAGAATGCAAGTTTTGTTCAGAAAACTGCAACTTCAGAGCATTTTCTCATTCAAAACATCAATATTTACCTCCTTGAATCAAAATTTCTTCAGTAAAAGATATCAAGATGCCGAAAATTCCTCAAAGTTTGAGTGCTAAAATTCGAAATTGGATAGCTCCTTATAATAAGAATTTTGAAGTATTTACCACCGATGGCACAGTCGTATACTGCAATGTATGTACAAAGGGGGTTGGCTGTGAGAAGAATTATAACAATTAAGGGGGTGGCGTATACCGGCCGAAATTCGTCTGCTAAATTACCCCAAAATCGTATTTAAGGAACTACGGCTCTAAAATCCATCGAATCGATCCCAAATTTTCCACAGAGTTAGAAGATCCTCGTGAAAATGGTGGAAAGTCAGTGATTTCCTTGGAAAAGATCTGTGTCAGTCGAAAACTGTCTTGAATGTCGAAACTCTTTGAGGTTAGGCTACTATTATACTCACAGTGTAGGATTCCTGTGAGCTATGGATTACCCCACGAGGGACTTTCCACCAATCCTACGGGGATCTTCTAACTCTGTGAAAAATTTGGGATTGACTCGATAAGTTTTGGAGCCGTAGTTCTATAAATACGAGTTTGGGGTAATGCGAGTAAGATTCTGTATCGCGAAGTTGAGAACTGCATTTTATAAGTTGGCAGCATTGACGTGGTCTCTTGTTTTGATGTCGGCTGCTAGCAGACGTTCGCAAAGCGCGTGCTGTTGTGTGCTGTTGCTCGCATGCTTGCTTTTTTCAGTATACCACAAATCCTCGTAGTCGGCGTTTTGCGAGGAAATCGTAGCTTCCTGGTGGAGATGAGTGTCCGGGTCGTGTGAAAGTGTGACAGCTACGAGTGTTTTGTGCTGTGCTGAGTGTGCTACTGTACAATCGCAAATGCTCGCATCCTGCGGGTGGGATAGGATGCACCTGGGCTACTACCGTGGCTACCTCCTTTGACACGGCTTTGTTATTCTCTGAAATAACAGAAATTCGGTCCTAGACCATAAAAAAATTGTCATGACGGAGGAGTGCGATATCTTTTGGAAGCTAGTGAGACCAAGAGAAAGCTGCTGTTTGTGTATTTGTAGCGTGAGTGATGGTTTATTACATCATGTTTTTCCCAACTTAGTGCATGCATTTGCGGTTGCCAGTTCTTAGATATCCCCCCAAATATTCATTGAGAGAAGTTTTGGAGGAGTTTTTGGATTCAAAATGATGTGATAAATATGGAATATTGTAAGCAAGTGGAATGAAGTAGAATAGTTGTGTAGAAGTTATTTTAGTTGACTTGCTGAATATCGTGGTTCAGAATCCGCAAGTAGCATCAACCTCGA
This sequence comes from Eretmocerus hayati, assembly GCA_029851415.1. Classification (NCBI taxonomy): domain Eukaryota; kingdom Metazoa; phylum Arthropoda; class Insecta; order Hymenoptera; family Aphelinidae; genus Eretmocerus; species Eretmocerus hayati. The sequence goes on along the minus strand of CM056742.1, from coordinate 180,432,095 downwards.
ACATTGCCTCTGACCTTGTTATTGGTCTCTAGTTGTTCAATCATCACCCCTGAGTCACCTAGAACTCTTAGAGAACTCCATTTCCCATTTTCACAGCTCCCAAGATGCATGATTAGCATGTACTCATGGCGAGGAATCATGGAGTTGGATCTTTAATTGTGATCAGCAGTTCCTTAGACTTCCAGAAATAAGCTGAATTATCTTTCATATTGTAATGATATCATGGATAGGAAACTATTTTGCTTGCTTTCTTATAACCAGACAATTGCAGCGACATGTTATATATTGTTGAAAAAGACCATGGGTCAATTGAATATTTGTCACCTCAATTTCCCAGATTCTTGATGACGCAAGACTATACTTATTGTTAGTTTCAACTCCAAATTCTTGAATCAGACAAGATAATCCAAGTTCATGAGACAAAAACTAACAGCCTTCTAGAAGCTGTTCTATAGGATAATTGGTTTCCTCTCAATAATTGTTTATGTGAGTACTTGGTGTGCAAACTCGGATATCTTTTCATGCATAGAAATTTGAATGCTTTTTAATGAATGTACGTGTTTTCAAATAAGACAACTCAATTCATGTTGATGAACATGAACGCAGATGACTATTTCCATGGAAGGATCAACCTGCTATCCAAGGAATAATCTATTTCCTCTTGATAATGGTTCATGTGAGTACTTGGTGTGCGTACTTGGATATCTTTTTATGCATGTAAAATTGAATGCTTTTTGATGAATGTCCGTGTTACCAAATAAGACAATTCAATTCATGTTGATAAACATGAATGCAGATGACTATCTATATGGGAGGATCAACCTGCTGTCCGAGGAATAATCTATTTCCTCTCAATAATGGCTCATGTGAGTACTTGGTGTGCGAACTTGGATTTTTTTTATGCATGTGAATTTGCATGCTTTTATGTGCATTTTCCAATGTGTGAATTGCATTGACGCTGATGAATACGAATGGAGATGACTATCTATTTGGGAGGATCAACCTGCTATCCGATGAAGCTGTGGATGCATCCTTGTTTCTGGGCATGAATTTTGGAATTGGCGAATGTTGAATCTCTAAAGGGATCTGTTTGGGTGAATCAACCTGCTACCCGATGAAGCTGTGGAAGCATCCTTGTTTCTGGGCATGGAGTTTGGAATTGACGGATGGTACAACCAAGGAGGATCTGTTTGGGAGAATCAACCTGCTTCCCAAGCGAGCTCTGGATCCATTCATGTTTCTGAACATGAATTTTGGAATTGGCGGATGGTGAATCTCTAAAAGGATCTGTTTGGGAGAACCAACCTGCTTCCCAAGGAAACTCTGGATCTATTTTTGTTTCTGAACATGAATTTAGGAATTGACAGACGGTGAATCTCAAGGAGGATCTGTTTGGGTCAATCAACCTGCTTTCCAAGGAAGCGCTGGATTCACTCTTGTTTCTGAACATAAATTTTGGAACTCATGGCAAAAAATTTTTTTTTGCATCGATGGCAAATTTCAATAGATGGATCTTCTGCTTTTGATGAGGAATCCTAAATCACTGATTAGGAATCCCATTTTCGTTGAAAAATGAGTATACTCTTTTCGTTCACATAAATCTTTGAATTCATCTCGTTTTGGGGAAAATGCTGTCTTATTTCCAAATCATCCACGTTTGTGAGCGTGGATATATAGGATACAGCGGTATAAATGGTGGATCCATTATGGTTTGACGAAATCTGGAATATTTTCGAATCGTTCGAGCTAGTATCCAAGCTGTCTACTCGCGCGCTAGAAAATCCGAGAGAAAATCAGTGCTGCCAACAACAAAAAACTACATTTGAGAATCTCATTCTACGTTTCGCCATCTACACTTAGAATGAGCTACAAGTATGAGCCCGCCTGATAACCCAAGAGAGTACTACATCCCCTTAAGGAGCCAGGCAAAATTTGCCCGTCCACATGCCGCACATCGGGTCGCCTTTTCGGAAGGGGTGAAGTGTAATGGGTGGGTGGATGGTTGGGGAGGGTGGTGGGTGGGTGAGTCAATGGATGGATGGATGGATGGATTGCTATGAGGTATGAGGCACGAATTATGGAGAATGAGGTAAAACACCTCTGAAGAACGAGTCATGAGTTATGAGGAACTCGGGTTATGAGCAACTCGAGTCATGAGGAACTCGAGTCATGAGGAACTCGAGTCATGAGGAACTCGAGTTATGAGTAACTCGAGTCATGAGGAACTCGAGTCATGAGGAACTCGAGTTATGAAGAACTCGGGTCATGAGGAACCTGAGTTATGAGGAACGAGTTTTGCGGAGTCTGTGATAGGAATAAATTATCAGAAATGAGGCATGGTCATGGGAATAGAAATGCTGGAATTAAGTCTAATTACGTGTACCTAGGCCTCATCCGGTGTAGTTTGTTCTAGTTTGTCCCGGTTGGGTTTTATTCGGTGATTGGGTGACCGTATGGGTCATGATCAGGTTGGTGAATCCGTGGGTGATGGGTCGATGAGTGGGTCTGTGATCGAGTGGTCGTATGGGTCATGGTTAGGTGGAACAGTGGCCGTGTGGGACACGGGTTGGTGAATTGGTGGGAATGTGTTATGAGGAATTGAGTCGTGAGGAATTGAGTTATGAAGGGTTACAGCAGATTGTTCGATTCGGAGTTACGTGAAAGGTTGTTCGATTCATTCACTGGTTACGTCGTGTGTTATTTTGGATACTCTGTTAGGCATTCCAATGTAATTGTATCATCGAATTTTTTTTCCAATAATTAAGCGCCAGTCTAAATTTTGTTCGTCCGGATCCCTCGTATCTGGTTGCCTATGTGGAAGGACTGAAATATCATGGGTAGGTGGATGAGTGGGTAGATGGGTGGCTGGTTCCGTGATCGGGTGGTCGTATGGGTCATGGGTAGGTTGGTGAGTGATGGGTTATGGATTATGGCAATGGTACAGAGAAGTAGCGTGGAGGCACAAAGATAACGTAAATTTTTTGCGAAACTTATATTGATTTGAGCTAACCAGGGGTGCACGAGATGTAGGTCTCTGGTTTTGGTGAACAGTCTCATCCAACCCCCAAAGATGATATCTGAAGGTTTACAGTTGGATGCTCAAGGGCTTTAGAGTTACAGACTTTGGTATTGCCCACAAGGGCTCATGCTAAGAAAACATAGTGGAAATAGGTCATTCATTGATGACATGTTTCGAGCTCCACAATATAAGTATTCTCAAAGTCAAATATCTTTAAATGCCAGATCCTATTGGCTTCTGATGGTTCGTGCGTTCTTTATTGATTGATATTACATGCAATGTGTGCGCATTCATTGCTTTTGTAAAGTGTAGCTGTTTTATAGAGGAGACTGACTAATTTCTGGCAACGCTGGTGATGGAATGAGACGAAAGAATAGGATGTTGGCATACTTGGAATTCTCATTTGGTAACTTCAAGAAGTAAGCACCCAGTTATTGCTTGCAACGCTTTGCAACAATTCCGTTAGGTTTACTATCAGAATATTTTACTTTAATGAATGTCAAAGAGAGATTAATAAATAAAATCACCAAACCACAATACTTATATTTAGAACAAAATTAAGTCAAAACTTGCAAAGTTATACTAGGCAGTCTAGATTTAATTTGTTCAATCCGGTATAACAAGTGGTTGTATAAGGGTGGTGGGTAGGGGGTGCATGGATGAATGAATGGGTGAATTAATGAGTGGATGGATGGTTGGGGATGATAATGGGGACGGGGATGGGGGTGGGAAGTACCGGGCTGAAATGGTACAGTCCGGTCTGGTTTGGTCCAGATTGGCGTATTGAGTCAAATTCGGTCTAACCTATTCTCATGCGGTCTATTCCTTTCTGATTAGGTTAGGTTTAGTCTAATTCGGTCGACTTCGGTAAGTGAGTGTAGCTCGGTCGAGCTCGGTCTGGTTCGGGGTAATTAGGTCTCGTTCGGTCTAGTTCTGTTAAATTAGGTCTAGTTCGAATTAAAGAAGTATATTTGATCGGTCTTTGCGAGTTAAAGTCAGCTGGTACTGCTGAAATTTTTGGCATCAATCGAGAATGGATTTTTCTCCACTCTCGATCAATTTCAGAAATACCTGCTGACTTTAACTCGCAAAGACCGATCAAATATACTTCCATCATTTGAAATTCCCGCGAGTGATAAATACGATATCCGATCATATCGATCGAGTGTCATAATTAATTATATACATATCTCCGGCAGAAGGCCGAAGACCTGCCAAAAGTAAAAATGGTGAGAAATCAAATAGAAATAGCGGGTTAAAATCACTTCTCTCGCAAACGGTTAACGAAGATGAACTTTCGTATATAAAGACGTTCTAACTATCGAACATTCGGCCACTTGAGCCGCGTGTCAGTGGTAAACTCTCATTGCTCTTCTACCACTTTGAAAAGCTCGAGCAATGAGAGAAGGTCTAATTCGGTCTATTTCAGTCTAGTATTGTCAAAGACGGTGTAGTTCAATCCAATTCGGTCTACTTTTATCTAGGTCGGTCTAATTTGGTCCTTTTTGATCTAGCTCGGTGTAGTTGGGTCTAGATCGGGCCAATTCGATCTATATCAGTTCAATTCGGTCTAATTAAGTCTAGCTCGGTCTAGTTTGGAGTGATTAAGTCTCGTTCGGCCTACTCCGGTCTAATTCGGTCTAGTTCAGTCTAGTATGGTCTAATACGATCTTGTTCGGTCCAATTAGGTCTAGTACAATCTAGGTCGGTCTAATTCGGTTTGGTTTGGTCCAATCAGGTTGGTCTAGTTCGGTCTAGTTTGGCCTAATTTGTTCTAGTTTGTAGTTGCTCTTATATGCACCAAGTCCGGAGATCAACGGTCAACTTATGCACACTGCACAATGAATTGAATTGACATCGCTTTGATTAACCCTTTACATTCACGCCATGTAACGGAAGTTTTTCAGCCTAATCGATTCATCAAAGATATACCAGCTCAGCTAATTGAAAAGAAACTATGCAAATCCGCAATATTCATTGTTGCTTTCTTGAAGTTATATCTCCACAATTAGCCAGTATAATTTGATATAATACCAATTTTGCGAACTATTTCAAAACTTTTTTTAGACACCTTGAATTGATCAGCAATCATTATTTTACAACTATTCTTATTAAACTATAGAAGCATTTCTGGTGCCTATGACTTATCAAGAACATTTACAAGCCGAACGAGCGGTAGCGAGTAAGGCAAAAACGCTAGTCTCAAGTAGATGCCCACGCTAGTTCAGGTTAGAAGAATATTCAACTTCACCTGAAGGAGCATTTTCATATTCATCAAATATAAAGATAATACCGTACTTTTTAGCAAGCCATACTGGAGCGGTAGCTTTGAGAGAGAAGCAAAGGAGAGCAAAACAAAGGTTGATAACCTCAGAAATTACAGCCCGTAAGAATGAGTTCTTCTTCGATCTCTGCTATGCGCTTACGGCTTCGAACATCCCTCTACACAAATTGAATGCTGTACCTTTCAGTGACTTCTTACAAAAGTATACGCAGGAAAAAGTGCCATCAGATACTCACTTGAGGAAAGAATATGTATCCCTCGTTTACGCACAATCAATGGACAAAGTTAGAAAAATCATAGGTGAAAACTATCTTTACGTGTGTGTTGACGAGACCACAGATTCTCGCGGGTTTTCCATCGCAAATCTTCTGATAGGAACATTGAAAGCTGAGAGTCCACCAGACACTTTTTCAATCGCTTGTCAGCAACTCAACACCACGAATCACGGAACTATCTGTCGTTTTATCAACCAAAATTTGAGACGATTCTTTGGAGAAACATTTCATGAAGATCGGATTCTACTGCTACTTTCTGATGCAGCTCCATACATGCTCAAAGCTGGGATATGTTTGAAATTATTCTTTCCAAATTTGAACCATATCACGTGTGTGGTACACGGACTGAACAGGTTGGCTGAGAAAATTCGAGAGCTTCGTCCAGAGGTGAATAAATTGGTAAGCTGTGGAAAAAAAATTCTCTTGAAAGCTCCCACGCGCGTTGAAATCTATCGACAAACTATGCCAAATGTGCCACTGCCTCCGCAACTTATAATAACGAAATGGGGTACCTGGATATCTGCAGCTTTATTTTATGCCGAGACTTGCGAAAATTCCGAGATGTCGTTAATATTTTGGAAGAGGATGCAGAATCCATGACTACAGCTAAAAAATTAGTCAACGATCAGAATGTTCAAAGCCAGTTTACGTTCTTACTTTCGTACGTTTCGTTTCTGCCGAAAAGCATGGATGATCTCATAGAAACAGGGTATACACTCCTAGATCAGTTTGAAATTCTTGAGTCGGTTCTGGACAGAATTAATGAAATACCAGGTGAAAAAGGTGCAGTTCTGCGTAGAAAGGTTCTAGATGTCATGGAAAAGAACAAAGGGCTGCAATTTCTGGAGAAAATCAACAAAGTACAAAATGGCCAGCAAGTCGAAGATGTAGAAATCAACAGCATGGAACCATCTATGATTCAACGTTACCGGTATGCACCTCGAACGTCAGTTGAGGTGGAGCGGTCATTTTCTCTTTACAAGCATATCCTCACTGATAGGAGACATAATTTATCCGAGGCAAACATGGAAATGTACATGGCGACGAGCTTCAATGAAATATGATCTTATCATGATCCATAATCTCTGATTTTGTGTACTTCCGAAAATTTTATGACTGCACGTTTCGCGAGTTTTTACTGCACATTTTGAGGATTTTTACTGCAAGTTACAGTGCATTTTTCGAAGTTTTTACTGCACGAAAACCCCGGTCTCTACTCATAATGAATATTCGCATGCAGAGAGGGAATAAGCTCTTCTTCACTACACGGTGATGATTGTTGGATCCTTAAGGAATTTGTGAGAGCCTTGCAATATGAGATTCTCAGATTTTGGTTCCGGAAGGATATCGGCATACAGAATATAGATTCCGAAAAAAGGCTATACTCACCTTGACAACAGAATGTTGCAAAAGTAGAGAAGAAATCATCCACGGGTGAATGATTCTTTGTGCTGGATCGATCTTTTACATTGATATTTGCTATGGAGTAGCTAAAAATGCTAAAAAAGAGATAGTATAGTATAATCAAATACCAAATAACGGGAGAAAAAACATCAAACATCCAAGTCTTCTGGAACCGGTGATCCGATCGAATGAAAAATCGACTCCTGGAAAGAATATTAGTATATGAAATTTCATATTGGTCGAACGTTTTTAGCTTACCGATCTTTTTCTTACCCATCTTCGAAAAGAGTATAACTGAAATCGTATGCATCAATACAATTCATGTTAACCTGCTGAAGTGCTAAAATCAGTTCCCCAGCATTCATTTTCCTCATCGTATTGATGAGATTGGTAGAGTTTCTCAAATCAATCAGCTCCTCAAAGGTAGTGTAATTACCCACGATTCTACAGCCAATGTTGGATGATTACGAAAAACAAGATTCTAAGTATGATTGAAGTCGTAACACGGTATCCTAGGCCATCGAATATGCCACCGTGCACCATTATACTCACAAGGAGAGTCCGGAGTCTCCGGGTCCTGAAATCTCACCAAAATTTTTTTACAGTTTCGTATTACCTAGAATATGAAGAATCTAAAACAACCCTGTCAAATGGGCCTTCTGTCCAGAGCTATAAGCAAAAATGTTAGCGTTGCCAGTATACCTATATATATCACTTTTTTAACATGGGCCTATATGGACAATGCTAATGCCATGGGCTGTAACTTTGAACAGGCGGCCCATTTGACGGAGTTACTCTGGATTCTTCATATTCTAGGTAATACAAAACTGTAAAAAAATTTTGGTGAGATTTCAGGACCCGGAGACTCCGGACTCCCCTTGTCAGTTACAATTGAGATAAAAAAATATTCACTCGATTGAACTCTCCGGCATGAACCCCTTGCACACAGCTGAATCTTTAATACACCGTCAGTCGTGCATAGAGGAGAATCTTTCTCAACTACGAGCCACGCGTTCTCATTATTCTCATACATCTAATTTCATGCACGAAGTGTCAGAAAGATGCAATTCTACGCGCAGAAAGATGGTTTTTTTTTCGCAACATAGATCAATAACTTCCTGGTCGCGCAATATGGGTTGGAAGATCGGATTTTTTGCGACCTGGGCACGCATGACTTATTTGCACAAATATCTCTGAATAGAGGGCTTACAGTCCTGATTCGAGAATTATAATGAAGTGCTCGGGCGTATCATGTATATACTGCAAATATTCAGAATGATTCGTGTTCAAGATACCCAATCCAAACAGTTGAACGTGTGCATAGGTCAAATAAATGTTTCGTCGAAGTAATACTTCGATTGTTAGATTTTGACTCCGGCCCTTAGACAGGATGGTCAAAAATGAGTGTCAGATTGCAGAAAATTTCCTGCCAACTGATCACAAATCTCAATTTAGCCTCTCATTAATGAGAATTCTGCTCTCCGCCCAAGAAAATTTTAGAGAATGTTTTTAACTCACGTAAAATTGAGGTATTGAGACAGAGCTGTCCATAATTCACCACCAAAACCAGTGATTTTTCTACCATCATCGTCAACCACCCACAAATTTGTGATCTGAGAAGCACCCGAAACTTAAGATTAATTGTATTGCTTCGCGAATAGTCCATTGTTATACATCTTCATTCCATCCACACGTCCACACATTTAATACCTTGCGAAAAATTAAGTTGAACTTTTTGCCATGAAGATTTCTCTTGCTCTTGAATTCATCAACCTCCCCATTTCTGAATGTCAAATTCTTGGAAATATTTTTCTCCACCACTGAGTGAAAATCATTCTGTCTCACTTCCCATTTGATAACATCTGCTCCAAAATTTTCCTTCAGCATATACGCTAACATTATGAGGAATAATCTCATATTGTTTCCAATCGAAAACGTTGTTCAGTCAGGATATTGATTGATTGTTTTGTCTTTTAATTAGTAAAAGATATATCATGACTGTTGGCTCCGATATTTCATATGTGGAAAAAACAATGGAATCAGTGGGATGTTGAATCGAGGGAAGTTTAGCCCTGTACTATCGACGCAAAGATGAATAAATTATCGTATTCGTTCGAGCAAGAACTCATAACATAGATGAGTCTTCAAGACCAATCAACGGAAACTTCGAAAATCTGTACAGCCTATCCACGATTTCAACCTTCTACGTACTCCAGAACCTGGAATGGCCTTGTGATCAAATAATGCTCAAGGTTATGAAAAAAGTGATAAAATTTGAGGAGAATAAATGAGATCGAATTTAATCAAACGTCAAAGCTCCTATTGGACTAACCGTGCTGATCCTGAAATGGAACTTCCTTAGAAGATATAGAATGTGACTGTTCACCAGTCAAATTTTAATGGCTCTTCTGAAAGATGTTGTTGACTAGTAGTAGACATCTCAAATTATGGACTCTTTCTTTTGAGGTGATTTCAAACTCAAATGTATTGTTTGCAAAAGAGTTGAAATTCGAGGCAAAGATATTTGAGAAATGAACGACCTAGTTCTGATCCAAGAGAGCCTTGTACTGAATGAGGTCATTCGAGCCATACACAGAATTTGTAATTACGTGTAAGCTGTAAGCCCGAATTCGTTCTCTTTCGTGTCAGCAATCTCAAAAACTTTGATATTTTGAGAAATTAGTCTGAGAACTGAAACTTGAGTCAGAATGCTTTTTTCCATTGTACGATTGGGAGATAGATTATCGCAGCTTATCATGGCAGGTAATCATTGAGATTCAAAAGAATGGTTGCAATAAACTCACGAGTCTCAAAACAATTTTTCAAATTTTCCGAAATGATATGGTTACATTTATTATCTCAAAATCAATAAAATCCACGACATTGCTGAATCTTATCAAAACTGGATATCAGATCGTGCAGCTCTGCACGTTGTCTAACTGAATATTACTGTGGTATCATCATCACCTGTATTTCCGAGCATTCCTACACTTCTAGAAATCGATTGAACTGGCGGGTGCTCATGTGCTATTAGCTCCCGATGCAGTTTTCATTGATGATATCTCTATGCTCTCTTGATCTTCAATAGACTCCAAGCAAGGAAACCAAGTTTCAGAATATCACCTTCAAGAGGTACGTTACAATCGAAATCTCATTAAAGTCAAGGCCATTGAGACCAGTACTGGTCCCGTTAGTTTGAAACGGGAATTTGAAACTCAGCCCCAGCTTCAGCCTTAGCCCCAGGCTCACCCCCCGCGTCAGCCTAGGCCAAGCCCCAGCCTAGCCTCAGCTCCAGACTTAGCTCCAGCATCAGCTCAGCCACAGACCCAGCCCCAGCCCCAGCCTTAGCCTCAGCCTCGGCCCCAGTCAAAGCCTAAGCTCCAGCCTTAGTCACAGCCCCAACCTTGGCCGAGCCCCAGCCCATCCATCCAAAAGGAAAGTTTTGGCTGATTGGATCTTAGAATAACTGATCGGCCCATCAAATCAACTACCAAGGGGAACACCAACCTTGTGGGTCCTGGATCTTGACGAAACTTTGGGAATCTTTTTGTTTTGGTGAGAAACGAAGGTACCAAAAAAGGTTTTATGCAATGGGGCTCCGATTCCGAGATACAGCTATGGAAATTAGCATTGTTCATATAGGCCCATGTTAAAGTGACACATATATAGATATAGTGACAATGCTAATCTCCATAGCTGTATCTTGGGATAGGAGGCCCATTGGACGAAACGCTCTTGGGTATCTTCATTTCTCACCAAAACAAGAAGTTTTGTCAAGGTTCAGGACCTGCAAGGTTGGTGCTCCCCTCGTAAGTAGCTCAATCGGTACGGAGAAGTCAAAAGCTATATCAGCAACACCGGCAACACCGTTAACACCAGCAACATCGGCAACACCAGCAACACCGGCAATACCAGCAACACCATGATGGACCCACCAGATGACCAGACCGACCGACGCACCGCACCCGCCAACCCACCGATCCACCAATAGCACGAGCGACGCCATCACGATACGGGGCATCCGGACGGATAAAATTGGACAGGGGCTTAATTATTATAATAAAATAAAATAATAATAATTTGTTGGAAGGATATTGCGAAATCTACAATTATTCGCCTTATGAATTCTATCCCACTTATGATCTGTATCCAGATGAAAAAATAATCATTAAGGATATTTCCCTCTTCAGCAATAAATAACATGTATACCCTTATGACCCATCTCGTTTGACTCAGCCAATACACTAATTTCGAAACAGTTATTTACATCCCATGATGCAATAGTACTGAAATGGACAACTATCAGAATCTAACAGGCAGTGGAACTTTGAGTGATTTTCACTGAAAATTTAGGGATTCCCACTGAAATTTCAGTGAAAATTTCACTGAAAATCTAGCAATTTCCACTGAAGTTCCAGTGAAAGTTTTACTGAAACTTTAGTAATTTCCACTGATATTTCAGTGGAAATTCCAATAAGAATTTAGTGGTTGTTACTGAACTTTCAGTAGGAGTTTCGCAGAAACTTTAGTAATTTACCCGGACAATGCAATGATTTTCACTGAAATTCCAGTGAAAGTTTCACTGAAACTAAAGTGATTCTCTCTGAAATTTCAGTGGAATGTATCAATTGAACTCTGTTGATTTCCACTAAAATCACTAAAGTTTAACTACATCCAATCATTCACCAACCCACCCATCCACCTACCCACCCATGGACCCAACCATGACCCATACGGCCACCATTCACCCCCTGTCGATAGGCAATCTGAGATGCGAGATGCTGACAGACAAATTTTAACTGGGCTTTTAATTATTTTCATTTCCCTTCTTTCACATATTTCAATAACCGTCCAACAAATTTCTCTGATTCATTCTGAATTATTTTACCCAATAAAATGTACATAGTCTGACGTCATCCCCATCTTCCTGCAACCGGAATTTCCTCTTGATAAGTACACTCTATATTCGTAATTCGAATAATTGGTCTATTCAATCCGTCCAAGGTCTCCACCGCTCTGTTGTCCCCAAAAGTCTATGAATGAGTACTCATTCATCATCCTGAAATAGTATATTATGTGACGAGTGCGCAGCACGAGTCGCAAACGACATTTTCTAGCTGTGCTACGTCGGAAGCGCGACTGTAGACGAGTCCTCGCGAAGCGAGGACGAGTCGAAAATCGCGCTTCCGACGTAGACAGCTAGAAATATCTGTCTATACGGCTTGCTGGTTTTATTTTAATTTTTGGACAATTTTCCTTTAACTTCATGGCTATCTTCACTCTCTTCATCAATAGATAGATGGATAGATAGATAGATCAAGAAGAGCGAGAACGGGCATTGCAGGGTCAAGCAAGGGGCGCTGCATAGCGAACAACGACGACTTGAAGAGTGATCATTGACGACGAAGAGAGAAGACAGAAGAGCGGACACACCGAAGAGGGACGCCTCATGGCGCGCGATACGCCTCCCACCCTGAAGTAATGCTAACGCGGTTCCGGGGTGGGTTGGTTAGATAGTGGTTAGCTGCCCCCAGTTCTGCAATGATGGCTTGCCAACATCGTAGGGCTGAGAGCAGAAGGTTTTAGCCCCCAGGGCACACGGGCGTTGGATTCATGCTCATCCGGTTTACCGGGTGAGCAAAATGAAAGCGCTTATGGTCTGCCGGTGGGAGATCCATTAGGGATAGCCTGTCATCAGATTTTTCCTTATATTCCACTCAAATAAAAAAAAAAAAAAAAAAAAAGATAGATAGATCATGCTTGCGGGTACACCACCTATTCGCTTGCTTGTAGCCGAGAGAATGCGTGTATGGAAACGCTAAGAAACCCTTAAGAGCGATGGAGTCGTGCTCAACCCCACTCGTAAGGCCCTCATACGAGACGCCGAGAGGGGGAGATCGTCGAAGAGTGGCAAAAACAGTAGGAGAGCTCAACAAAAGGGAAGTGGACGCCAAGATTGATCGCCAACATAGCTAAGTGGATCGATCGCGCTCACGGAGAACTGGAGTACTAGTTGACGCAAGCGTTTAGTGGGCATGGCTGCTTCGGAGAGTACCTGGAGCAGTTCCAGAAGAGGGAGACCCCGGTCTGTCAGATGTGTGCGGCAGACTGGGACGATGTGGAGCATGCACTCTTCCAGTGCATGAACACAGCTGTGGAGAGAGCGGAGCTCGCGAACTGGCTTGGAAATCAGATCACCCCTGAGAATCTAGTGCCATTCATGCTTTGCAGCAAAGAGATATGAGACAAGACCGCCGCCTATATCAAGACGGCGATCACCCGAAAAGAAGCGCGAGAACGGGCATTGCAGCGCCAGGCAAGGGTCGCTGCATAGCGAACAACGACGACTTGAAGGGCGATCAATGACGACGAAGAGAGAAGACAGAAGAGCGGACACACCAAAGAGGAACGCCCCATGGCGCGCGATACGCCTCCAACCCTGAAGTCATGATAACGCGGTTCCGGGGTGGATTGGTTAGACAGTGATTAGCTGTCCCCAGTTCTGCAATGATGGCTTGCCAACATCGTAGGGCTGAGAGCAGAAGGTTTTAGCCCCCAGGGCACACGGGCGTTGGATTCATGCTCATCCAGTTTACCGGGTAAGCAAAATGAAAGCGCCTATGGTCTGCCGGTGGGAGATCCATTAGGGATAGCTTGTGATCAGATTTTTCCCTATATTCCACTTAAAAAGAAAAAAAAAGATAGATAGATCATTTATTGAGACCATGGGGTATGGAGGATTCCATTAAATATGCTGATGCAACTTGGGTAACTTCATGTGATGTTGAATATCTTCAAGGTTACATGGAGGCAAATTTTTGAAATCGTTCATTCTCGTTATTCTATTCAAACGTGCACTACAGAATTTTTGAGACACAAGAATTACTTCACTAGTTACACCAGTATTCTTGACTTTCATAGCGTTATTAATTTGATGGAATCCTCCATGTCCGGCTCCAATGTGAATTTCCATCAGGATATCAAAAATTCTTGAATTTTGCTAGTAGTAACTTACTTGGTAACCATCAGGACACCGGCGATGAGATTTTGATAGCCTACGGCACTCTTGATGAAACTGCTATCATCTTCCAACACAATGAAATATATATTAGGCATGAAAATCAGTGCTATATCGATCCATAATTCCGTATTCCGGATTAGTTCTGCTGAGATTGGCCTCGTGAGACTGGATGCTGTATGCATTATTTGAATCACCGACTTACCTCTGAAAATTACGGATCCCAGACCGATTCTGTGTGCAAAGCACGGTATATCGAGCTTTGTACAACAAGAGTTGTACAGAGTCCAGTGGATCTGACTTTGCACAAGAATTCTCGGTACAAAGCCCGATACGTCGGACTCTGAACACCTCGCATTGTGCAAAGCCCGATCCACCGGGCTTTGCACAATCCATCGTTGTGCACTTCCCGGTGTGCACAGTTTCGGACTTTGCACGTAAGAGATATATTGACTATCTTGTTCAAAACATAATGCCTGATCCAAGTCCTGACCCCAGAAGTTAACTAATTTTCTTCATACGAAATTTATCAGCATAACAACTTCAAAGTCCTATATAATTCAGGAATCATTTGGAAGAATCTGATAGTAATAATAATATTCGAAATTTCCAATCTGAAGATGTTACATCAACCGTTACTGACCAAGAATTGGTTCAGATTAGTAGAAGAGTTTCTCAATCAAAATAGAAGTGTTCTAAAGATTCGAATCGAATATTATTGAAAAAATTATTAGAAAGAAAAGGATTCATCACTATAACTATTCTAACATGAACGGAAGAAGAGAAAGCATTCCACGAATGTCTTTTTGCAGCGTATTTTATTCATTATTGAGTGCACGTGAGACGCATGTTCCTTTTTGGACAGCGAAACCAAGAATTGGACCTTATGCTGGCTCATCGGCGCGGGAAGTTATGAGACTTAATGACGTACGAACTCTTGTTTGGAAATGTATGTCCGCAAAATGAAAATTCGAAAGTCTGTGGATATTCATTCAATGATTTTCTATCCAACATTAATGAATCCAAATACCGTATTTTAGTTTAAAAATCATGGAAGTACATGGAAATTGAGATAAATTACCACGATTTTCTTATCCAAGTATAGAAAAATGAATCTTCAAGAACATTCATGGCTGAAAATTGCATGAACTTTGAAGCAATGCTCAACAGTGTAAGGCCTCCTTAAATGAATGAAGAAAGAAAAAAACAGTGCAGACACTTCATGAGCTAGATTTCCAGTTGATGAATATGATGGTAACATCGTTTTACTCCATCGCTCACATCAGCTTATCGCCATCAAAGTCTTGCCCGGAGAACAATTTTTGAATTATTTTGTGAGCGACAAATTTTGATACATTGATAGTAGATATTCTCAACAGCCAATATAGCAACTGAGATGACAACTCCAAACGTGTATACGCTTAGTGGTAGGTGTAGAATCTGCAAATTGACTGGTGAGTAAGATCGAGGAGTGACAGAATGATGGTTAACGTCTAACCATCGCTTCTTGAGACAATTGAGTATACCAGCTTCCATCAGTTTCATTATTCTGCAAAAATTGAATTTCGATTAGGGCAACGCAGAATTCCTTATTGCAACCATTTGGACTCTGTAATCAGACTCATGAGAATACTACAAAAGTTCCTTGTGTCATAAACATTTTTCCTCTTTTGTATGATCAAATCTTTCATTCTCGGTAATTCTAAGTGAGAATAGTGAAAATTTCACATTCAAGTCAAAGCAGTGCTAAAACCTTCGGAAAATCGTCGAACATAGTCACAGTGATTCAACCGAAAAGAAAACGCTCTGCTGTAAAAATACACCAAATTTTCGAGTCCTAATTGAAGGTCATACCCATAGTTGATTGATTTTTTCATTTGCGATGATTTTGACAATGCTGCAACAACTTGAGTACGGTAAAAGCTTCCTCGTTGAGGTTCCAGTTTGCAAGGTAGCTTAGGATCAATCTGAATGCTTTTTCGCTGCATGGCTACATTTTGTTCACCTTCGGAACAAGCTTGCATCCACATTGATTTGAAATCTTGAAAATATTTGACTCTGTTTGATTCCAAGAGGTGGCTTGAGATTGAACTGTCTGCCTAAATGGAATCCAAAATGATGAAACAGCAAAAACACATCGATACTCGGGTTTTTGAATCACTAATGTGCTTACCTTGATTTCCTCCTGGTCAATCGACTTGTTAACCAGTAGAAGATTATAATCAGAACTATCCAAGAGATCTTGGAGGGTAGTAAAAGGAGGGATTAGATCACTCTCGGCTATCACAATGAATATTTGTGAGGAAAAACACGCCAGCAATGTCCACGAGAAAAGGCTTGCGCAAAACGTAAGTATCCTCAGATTCAAGGAATTTTTCGGAAATCCAGCTCCTGTGTGGGTTAGAATGGAATCGGTAACAAGGTTGTCATTAAAAGTCCAAATTTCCCTGTGCGAAGTGAATTACAACGGCTGACTATGGATGAATCGGTAAGAACCCTCACAACAAAAACGCTGATTTTAAATTTTGCTTGGTGATTTCGATGAGACTTTACGCTTGAGGTACAACTACATACAACCCCGTTCGGGGACAGGATGGTATAATGTATGATTTTTAGAAGATCACTTCGGCATTCGTGAGGCTATTTTCAGCAAGATTATGGAAAGTTAGCGATTCAAAAAAGGGAACCCAATGTCAATCCGATATAGATATATTGATTTAAATCGTATACCTATTCGGATCATACCACGAGTGTTCCTTGAGAGAGAACTATGGAATTCGTACTAAAAACCACCGCTTCTGTGACCTGATTTTACTTGACAAGGATTCTGGAACATTTTTGGCATGAGCATTCGCGGAGTCTACTAGAACTCCACAGGGGTTCTCGGACAGTATGTATAGGTACATCAAAAATTGGACTCTGAACCTCTGATTTACTGATTGACAAACATGGTTTAGCGGTAAGAATCCAACATTGTCCTTGAAAATTTACACAGCTTACTCACTCATTTATTTTGAACCTCAAATTTTCAATTGTACACTGAAATCCATCAGAACCCACTCCCGATGGGTGGATGTATTGAACAACCTTCTATAAATCTCTGGAAGTTCCTCATTTTAAAAGAATCTCACAAAAATCTTTGGGTGCCAAAAACCCGAAAACTTACACACGGCGCTTTGTAACGAAATATTTGTCACGGGGAATGAGAACTTAGCCGAATAGTTATCATGACTGAGAAACTTACTCACCTTGGTTACAGAATATTGTGTAAGTGGAGAAGAAGTTATGAAAGAATAGAGGAAGTCTGATGGATCGCATCCTCTTGGGAGTCAAATGAAGACTCAAGTAACTCAGACCCCAGACAAGTAGATAAGAAAGTATAATAAGAAACCAAATCGTCTTGGAAAAGATGTTCAGCATCCATGTTTCCTCAAGGTGATAATCGGGTCTCATGAAAAATCTACTCCTGGAGGTGGTAACAATGAAAACAATTGAGTTTAAGTCCATATCCATTATTGGATTCCCTTCTTACCCGTCTTCAAAAAGAGTATGAGTAAATTCAAACGCGTTTGACTTATTTCTGACGTAAACTACGTGAAGTGTTATAATAAGTTTGTTAATCTTCATCTTCTCCATTATATTTTTCAAATTACTCGGATCCTCCAATTGAGTTACTACTGCGAGAGTAACATAGCTGGGGACAATCCTACAACCAATGGATGGATGAATTAATCAATTGATACAATCATTTATAAATCGACATGGAACTGATGGGTGGAAGTGATGAAATGGAAAGTAGCTCCTCCATTATATTACTGTGAAGGATTCAATCTTGTAAGGGAGGCTTAGCTACTGCGGAAGTCATATAATAATAGTGTTGAAGCATGTACATCAGTTAATAATTTTGATGGGTATGAGCTGTATGAAAACGATGTAGTGCAACCAAACATCGTAGAAGAAAAAAATCACAATTTTTTCACGGATTGGTCGGCGACCATACTCAAGAATCAATTCCACGTAGTCCGCATAAGAAGCAATGAAATTGATGTTGTGTATGAGTCCAAATGCATTTATGTCTGCAGTTCTCGCTTAATTTGATTGTCATTTCAAAGAATAATGAAACTATTTGACAAACTGAGTCACCAAGTATTTTTAGTTCGAGGCTTGCGTGGCTAGGATATGAATAAACAAAAATCCTGTTATACCAAAGCACGTTGATCACATCATTGATCGATTCTGTCATCTTTTGAAGCCACAACTAACCCTCATCCGCAAATTCGAGGATCGTTTACGAGGGATGTTGGGTGACTAAGGAATGTTGCACGATGAGCTCACACTATTCGTCCTCAATCTTGGGAATTAAAATGATAGACTCTTCCCATAACTTCATTGTGCTCTAGTCAATGAAGAGTCTCCATTGAAGACTAAGAGGTTGGATTTGATCCAAGAACTGACAACGCATGACCCGCAAGCTTTGAAGGATCCCTCAGATAAGAACAAATCCCGATCATGTAGTGATAGAGAAGGGTTACGTGCAGATGGTCTGCATTGTAATGATATCATGCATTTCATGTGTCCAGGCTAGAAAGGTAAATGTACCAAAGCCATCTATTGTGATTGATCGAGCGATTCCGAAGTCTATTGAGTAGTGACTCACCTAAAGTCCATAAATTGAGCAAGAGCAGTCCATAGATCACCACCAAAGCCAGTCACAGTATGACTGGCCTGAATTTTCCATAAATTCGCAACCTATGAAATATAACAGCTAGTGAATTCGAGAGCATTCCCATCGACGTAAACGGCTTAAATCGCTATATTTCGGACGAATCTCGCCCGCCTGACCCTCACGGATTTTCGGGACCTCCTTCACGGGTGGCGGAGACCCTTTGCCTTGGTGAAAAATGTTGCTCAATGCGAAGATCGGAATTCGTGTGATTCATACAGCGCGTCACTAATTCGTCGCGTAAAAGCCTTTATTTTGGCGTGAACGCCGTAAACACGTGTGTCAGCATCGCGATCAGACGAACCCGGTTCCCGGTTAGCATTAGCCGATGTATGCAATGTCTTTTTGAGCAAAAGTGAGCATTGGCGGAATGCAATTTTTGACTCACTATCAGAGCCATAGGAGTGTGTCCGTGCGCCCGAAAATAATGCGAATCACTCGGAATAATTGAGAAAAAAAATACACAAATCCGGTTCGTTAGATCATTGAAAACTCCACAGATAGAGTTGAAGTACAGACTCAAGGGTTTTGCCCTTGGTCATATGCTACTTGGACCATATTTATGGGAAATTTCAGCCTGATCAAAGCTGTCAGGCCGGAGCAGTGGCACGGTCGAATCAACATTTTTCGGAAAAACGCATATCATGGAATGGTCATAGCTTGGATCCCAGCAACTTGTAGGGTTTTTAGCGCCGAGAAGAGAACAGAGCCGGATTGAAAAATACTGAGATTTGCCGAATTGACAGCTACGTTAATATTGACTTAGAAATCGTTAGAAATTGTCTCCACGTTCTAACATGTGTTGTCCTCGCATTTAGTTTCGAGATCTCTCTCTGGAAGCTGGCATCAAGGGAAAAAGAAACGTTACCATACCTCTGGCCTATCTGTCAGATTCTACAAACGGGCGCTGAGGAGGCCTTTTCCAAATTCCAAAAGATTGGAATTTTGCAGTGATGAATTCAGTACCTATTTCCCAATAGGTTGAAATTGGTGAAAAAATTCGCGAGGGCCATGCGTGACGGAAATATGGCGATCTTATCCATATACAAATATTATTAACCTCGTAGAAGATGAGATCAAATCTTTCCCCATCAAATTTCCTTTGGATTGTAGGATCATAAGCTGTTTCATCCCACGATTTTGAGCTCTCAAAAGCATTCTCCTGCGTCAATGACCTAGAATGATTTGGTCCCGCGCCCCATCTCACAATGTTGGCTCCATGATTGTTTCTCAGACAATATGTCATGAATATCAACAGAGATTTCATGTCGCTGTTCTCGTGGATGTACTAATTTCTCACATTCCCGTTCATTGACGAGTTGAAAAATACGTTCCACACCGTCGAATCACCGTCAACAAAGTGCTCTGCAAAATCAAAATGAATTATGTGATGTGAACTCGGGTGCCTAGGCACCTTGAATCAGCACCATGAGTGAACGAAGAGCATTGGATTCTGTCTAATTCCGAATCAAAAGCGCCAAGAAGTGTCAGATTAGGTGAATGGTCACAATTCAATGTTACCATAATCAGGACTCGAGATGAGGGTAAATCATTCAAGGCTACCTTCGTCGGGAATTGAAACAGTTATGTCTAACTGGAATTATGAGGGTTATACAGGGGAAAAAAATTGCACTTGAGAAGGCAGTGAGTCTGATTCGAGTAGTTTTCCAACAGAATTTTGCTGATGATTATCGATCACTCCTGTATCTTGGCGTCTGTTCATTCTATTGAGATACGCGCAAATGTCTCGCTCTTCCCAACCAGAGGATTTTTTTGCAACCCTATAGTTTAAGAAATACCTGTGGTGAGTACCAGATGAAACTAATCGTGAACAAGACTCAACTTGTCCTGTCGTATATGAATTTTGACTCGTCTCGCGTGACAAAATTTTATGTTATTCTGATTTCGCCATGATACAAATCTCGGAATCAGAATTTCTAGTTCTACGTGTCACGTAATTAGAGGGCGCCTAATCGCATTTTCCATCTGCATTCTACAACTCAAAATTCTGGTAAATAGCTACGTTCAGGAATCTGAATAGGAGACGGAATATTTTTTTGTCATATCAGGAAGTATCATCATATTCTCTAAAACAAGTCGATTATGAAAAAATGATGTCACGATTTGAATGATAGATATGAATTCGATATACGCTTGTAAACAATGCAAAGAAACAAATAGTCAAAACCTTGCGTGTGAAAATCGAACGATCCACGTAAAAGAAATCTACGTAAACACTTGCGCTAGATCTTACCGTTGGATTACAAGAGCGGTTAAACAGTGATCTTATTACAGGCTACAAACTTGTCTGGCGCAATGAGAGTATAGTGTAGTGTTTAGGGGCGAGGCTATTGCTCCGGCAGCGTCTTCTTACTTTTATAAGGAATACTTTGCAGAGCTTCTCTCGTTCCAATTCTCACGCGCGGTATTACAGTGGCGGTACGGACGCCTTGAACTTATACTTTTGCACAGTATTATATATAGTACCGACGAGTGTATATATTCTCATTGTGCATCGTTACGGAATATATGTCTGATCAAAGTGCTCTGAAAGCCCTATATATTGCCATTGCACCTTCTCTTTTCCGTGTCGCACTTTCGTTTTCAATACTGACACGTTTGTATCTAAGAGCTTGTTTATGCTTTTTTTTTATGCGCTCAATGCTTCAATGATTGTCAAACGTTTAGGGTGACATTTTTTGGGTACATTAGTGGCGAAATATTTGTGAAGAGTGTGCTATCAATCAATTCAAAATTTTAAGTGAATGAATTTTGAGTCGGGGAGGATATTATTCATAAATTAGAAGATTGGTTATTGAGCCAAACGGTCTTCTCTGAACTATGCTTGGAGTCGCGGAGAAGAGGTTGATAATCCATCAGACTTGAATAATAATGAATATTGATGAATCTCTAGCAAAGATCAAATTAGTGTTAATAACTCTGTTCAGCCTTCGATCGCGTGCAATGAAGTTGTACATGTGCACTGTGATCAATTTAATCAATTGAGAAATGGTGTAATTATCCTCAAGATAAGAGTTATCTGACAGGAAGGGAAGTGATTTCGTTCAACAAAATTGTAAGAATGTACACGATAGAAAACTTCACCTATCTCAAATTATTACGGTGATATATCTGTTAATATTTGATCGTTGTATGCACAACGTCTTAGAATGGTTAAATCAGTATTTATACCCAATATCCTCCGTTCGAGTGGTCATAATTTGAGATCAATTTGCATATCTTGTGAATTATTTGAGTTGCTCAGTAATCCATGATTTTTTATAGTCTTGAATCAGTTGAGTTGATCAACAGAGTTTCATTTTCCTTTCTGGATAATCCAGGCTTGCCCTGTTGACGCTTTCTTAGAATATTGGGTAGCTGAATACAGTATTGCACCAAACATTACATCGATATGGAAACTCATCTCCGGCGACACTTTTTACGTTTTTTGATATCATGTAAGAAATATCATTGTAGTTGAATGCAGAGTTTCTATGCTGAATGTGATCACAATCATTCAAATATCTTCTTTCATTCTAGACCATCTGATATCCTCTTCGAATGCCGAGCCCATATTTGGCGTTGACATGAATTTTGCTGTACTAGGCAGCTTCAATTTTGCTTTCTTGTCACTAATCACAAATCGAAGTAGCACCAATTTTGACGAAAAATACATTTGCACTAGTACACTAATCTCGGAGAGATTTGTAATGACTATTGCAGAATGCATACAGAATCTACCTTTGGAAGATTTGGAAGTAACTTTTGGTTATGTTGACAAAGAAGAAGATGAAAATAAAATAAGTGGCAAACAAAGATCTGGAGTATATCCTGCAAAGACAACAATCACGTTTAGTGAATGGTCTGAAAAACGTGGCTGGCCTACCAATATTCCACCTTACAATGACATCGCTCTCATTGAAGTAAGTCACAGATTACAGTGCAAGTGAGTTGTACCCGATTGAATCATTATTGCGAGTGGGAATTTTTTCACCGATATGCGATGAACAATGTCTAATGCGTTCCCTATGGCATTGCAAATACCAACCTCTGGTATTAGAATGAAATTATTTAAGCAATTTCAGCTGATTCCAAATTATGGATCTCACCTACGTCATGTCATCTCGGAAAGCTCTGATCTAGAGTCAACACAATTTTCATCTCCTTCAAATTTGATCACTCAAATACATTAATTCATGTATCTACCATTTGAAGGAATAGAACGTTGCCTTGAGAATCGAATATTCATGTAGTCCGCGATCGTTTATTATTCTCACTCTTGAATGATCGGATTCTTTCTGTCAATGGAATTTGGAATAGTCATTCACGCATCATCTGACCTAATTTTTCAGCTGCACGAGTACGTAACATTCAAACCAGCTGTCATATCGCCTAGAAATCATGATCAAGGAATTGGTTCGACAGTTCTGATGCAAGGGTGGAGAAAAATCAAATCTAAG
This sequence comes from Eretmocerus hayati, assembly GCA_029851415.1. Classification (NCBI taxonomy): domain Eukaryota; kingdom Metazoa; phylum Arthropoda; class Insecta; order Hymenoptera; family Aphelinidae; genus Eretmocerus; species Eretmocerus hayati. The sequence continues at coordinate 180,408,912 of CM056742.1, read as the reverse complement.
CTCGATATCATTCAACCGGATCTACCTCACCAAGCGCCAATGAAGATTATAAGTAACACTGCTTGTGAAAGTAGAATTAAGAAGTTCACAAAATCCTACAAGAAATTTAAAATATCTGATAATGTATTCTGCATGAGTGGGGCAAGTCTCGCCGTAGCATTGCATGTGAGTCTCATCAGACGTTGGGAAGATTTGGAGGGATCCAGTACCTCGAGTTGTATCTAAAAATTCTATGATTTGAATGAGTATATTCTCTCTATTGCAGAGCGATATTGGCGGGCCAGTACTCAATCTGGCTAAACAGGTAATCGGCATAACAGTGAAACGAGTCCCGAGTACTACGTCATATTGGCTAGATAAAGGAAATGTCAACCTCGCCCTGCGTCTTAGTGATTATAGAGGATTCATCAATGATGTTGCGAGCTCTGGCATGGGCTCAATGCAAAAAAAATTTCGAGAGCTCAATCTCAATTGACCCAGGGATTTAAATAATGTTACAAAAAGAGCTTCAATGGCTGAACTGAGAAAGTATCAATACTGTATGTTTCTATCAAGAGTTCGTAAAGTGTATTCCGCATCACTGATACACTCAATACTCTTTTGAGGAATAAAAATAATCGAGATTGGTTTCACGGAATGGAGTCCCAAAGCTCAGAACCTCTTATCTGGAAAGTGAACCCTCCGGTATCAGGAACTTAGTTCTTATATCCCAGGTGCCTTCCTTTTGCATCCACCTCGGCTTGCCCCGATGGGTGTGGCGCAGGGATACGCCCTGCCAGCGCGTCGGTTTGGAGGACGGCTACCACCGAACCATAAGTGATTCAGCAATGACCCGCTACTCCTTCCCGACAACCGAATTTCAAGTTCGGTTCCCAGCACAAGGCCGATGCCCACCCCTCGGTGGGGGTTGTGGGACTCTTCTAGGCTTCCTTGGAGCCCAGGGAGTCCCTCGGGTTGAGATGAGTAGTCCAGGCTTGCATGGTTCTCGCCCGGAGACGATTCCAATTCAAATCCCTAGACTCTCCTATTCTCATGGTGCCGGATGGAGATGTGCGGTCTTCACGCTCCGGTGGGGGCTGACTGAGGCCGGGAGCTCGTGAGATCCCAGAGCTGGGACGCCAAGGTGCCCCAACCCCCATTGCGGGTACCCTCCAGTATCGGTTTGCATAAAGCGGGCAACGAGTCCTTGGTGTTTAGCTTCACCACGCTTCGGATATTTGGGTAGGTACTTAGAGAACATTCCTGCCAGGTACACTAGCTCTTTCGAATTCAAAATCTCACACTTGAGTATGGCTGTGGAATGGTTTCGGCACCTATCAGGGGGCTTATGTCGAGCTCGGTGTTTACTGTCGCGATGGTGCGATTACCGTCAATCGCCATGCATAAGGAACATGGAATTAGGTAGTCCTCCATGTACGAGGAACATGGACGCAGAGAAAACCGTAGCGAGTCACACCGCAACCACTGACCACGACAGTATTTACCGAGCTCGGAATAAGTCCACAGTACGTAGCCAGCCCAATTGTTTCCTATGCGAGGTGATGTGCTCGATCTTCCTGAGCTCGAATATATACCTCACACATGTATTGTTCATTCTCTGTATACGTTGCCTTTGATCAACATCAGCATCCAGGTACACAGTTGCACAGTCATCTAGGTGTTGTATGACTGAAGTCTAGGCCAGTCGACGGCAAAGTTTCTCGGTGGTACACACTGTAATGAACCGCAAACTGTACAGGACGTGATTAGCTTTGCTAGCAATTTGATCAATGAGCGGTTTCCAAGATAATCTATAGTCTAGTGTTACGCCAAGACTTACGACTGTGTTGCTGAATGTAATCGTCACTCCGCCCGACATCACAACACCGGACAGACCCAATTTCTTCAGCTTGTTAACATCAACCTGCTGAGCCGAAGAAGATGGACTTGATCTGTTCAGCATTGAGCCGCTCTGTCAGAGGACTCAGACCATTCTGCAACCAGTCTTTCCACCTCCTCGAATCAAGTGATTCTCTGTGTCGAGTCTTTTTTCTCAATGTGAAGATAGATCTACCCGTGAGAAGGTTTGAGACACCTCGGTGTTTCAGCCCTGGAGTCTGATAAACTCCCAACCCCAGCTAGCGCCCGCCGGAGCATGAAGACCGCACGTCTCCATCCGGCGCCTGGGAATGAGTGATCAAGGGACTTGCTGCGGAATCTTCTTTGGACGATGGCAATGCAAACCTGGACAGCTCATCCAGCAACAGAAGGGGCTCTCTGGGCTCCAAGGAAGCCTAGAAAAGTCTTAGAGTGCAACTGGACTCTAGATTGCAACTGGAAATGGAATTGTCGATCGTAATTTTGGTCCTGGGGATGTTCTTCATTAAATAAGATGTTGATAATTCAGAGAAAATGATAGAGGAGAGATATCAATTAATTGATCTCATTCGGTCAAAAACATCCCTATGATCGGAATCACGATCGAAAATCGAATTTCGAGTTGTACCCAGATCAGGGTGTCTCGTGGAATAACATTGGTTCGGTATTGGCCGTGTAGAAAAATTAGTCATCATCAAATCATGCGAACGAGAAAATCTGAACAGATGTCCCTTTATTGTGAAATTGACTTGCGATGTTGACCTTGATTTTGACCTTGAAGGTCATTTTCAAGGTCATTTGACCAAACAGACTTGATCAAAAATTCATTCTCAGCCTCAGGTTCTAGAAAAATGAGGACAATTGTGGAATTCATCATGCCAGTTCCTCGATCACATATCTCACGTTCATAAGTTAATTTCTCATTCCATATTTCCCTTACGTGTGTGTATGATGGAGTGAATTCTAAATATTCGAAAAAACTATTTATAACGAGAAATTCAATTTTGAACCTGTCACCAAAGAGAGACAAAATAGTTCATCGTGTGAAACGTTCGCGTTATCCTCTACAAAATTGACGATCGTTGTCAGGAATCTAGTTGTATCATATTGTCATCCAATAACCTCTTGAATAATTTGTGCCTACATGGAACAATCGTACGGTATCGAGTCTAGTACAAGATACGAGATACTCTTCAATGAAACAGATAGTGTTTTAGAGGATAGTCCTCTGACGATCGAAGCCATTCCCGCTAGTAAAATAGCCCACTCCGGACGTTCATGGGACTTGCTATGTCCAGCTTGAAGTCTAACCAATCAAGATTTCCAATGGGGAAAAGTTCGTGAAAATTTCCAATTCTGATCAAAACTGGACCATCCTCATCGTGGGTTTGAAATGCGAGAAAGTTAAAGGTTCATGTAAGAAGTCCCGTGGAAATAATTCTATGTACCTCCAGGATCATTTCCAAATAAAATCAAAATCTTTAGTCGACTTATTTCGAAATGGAGTCATTATTTCAATTAACCGGAGAGGAGAGAGTACTCACTCTTCGAAGACCCTCCATGTATATTATACAAATTTTATCTGAAACTGTGCAAAATCAAGTGTAATGAATTGTCATGAATGAACAATCTCCAAAATAACCAATTTTTTGGGAAAATTCTAGAACATCCGAATTCATCCATCTGCGTACGCTGCTGAAAATGTACATCAATCGATCGGACAATGAGGGCTATTACCAAGAGTATAAATGAATGCCATCATGGAGATTGTCTGAGAATGGTCATCATGCAATCATCATGTGATGTTGAGGGCCAATAATTGGATAAAAAGAGTTTCAATTCAAAATAACCACTCGTCTCAATCACAGTTGACTCACATCATCGTGTCAATGGCTCTAGAATTATTAAAGCCAGATTACTGGCTCTAGAATCTGATGAGCTATATTGGAAACTATATTTCTGCTCTCATCAGAAAGATCACTGAATATTATCCGATAAATCTTCCAACGCTCTTATTTGGAAGTATTTATTTCGTGTATCAAAGTTTGTTGGAAATTATCCCGCATGCACCCTAGCTTTGTCCATTTCATTTTAAGTCTGATCCCACGATTCATATGTGTCAGAATCGTATTGCAAAATTATAAATTTCCCCCAACAAAGGGGTGGCTCGTCAACAATAAAATTCACTCAAAATATTCTGCGTATAAATCTGTCAAGCCAAATGTATTCAGCGTCCAAAATACATAAGTATACGTCAAAATTCCCGAAAAACCCCTAACTACAATGATTGAGTAATCTGAACAGTATCACAGCCGTTATTCATAAATACGAGCAAAAATCCCTCAAGCTTTAGATTACCTCATACCCAGATATCTGCAATGGCTCGCGTGTACGCGTCTCCACAATATCCCACCGATGATTTAGAGTTCCGGTTCGCAATACTTACCAACAACTGCTCACTATCCGCGGGGCACGTGGGTCGTTCTTCAGAAAGCTCACCAATGCACTCCACAAATATCTACGTAACCATATTACAATCTATTCTAGCAGTCACAAACAAGATTAGGCAATAGAATGCCTTCCAAGATCATCGTTCTTCTCAAATGCTAAATATCTGCTGCAATATTATCAAATGGTATCTTCCACGTGTGTCCCTTTCATTCGCAATTCTATATTATGAATGAAGTATATCGTAAGTAAACTGCGCACTCGCATACCCGAGGCGTACAGATTTCATAATCTGTAGGTATGTTAACCATGGACTATGCGTGCAAATCTCGAGTGGGTGCCATGGGATTGTAAATGGTTGTCCTGGAGGCTCACCTACGATCAGTTGGATATTCGAGATGTTCGATGTTCCAATTTCGTCGTGATGATGAATTTGAATGACTTGTTAGGTTATGTATCATTCTGAGAATGAGATTGCCATAGAATTCTTCAAGATTTGTGTTGTTATATTGTATAATACTTCATATTTTCCTGCTAGCCAACTATGTTCCCATCAGAATGACGATCTATAAAGCAAATTGTAGCCATATTCGCTACCATGGCAGGGAATTTTATTGGTGCAATTCAAATCCACTCACATCCGTTTATTGCCCTACCCTACATACAAGAACCACACTGTTACATGGCACTTGGCAATGTAATCCTTTCGAGTAATATAACCCTTTAGAATTACTCTGAAAATTTCTACAGCAAAGCATTAAAATGTTGTACAACCGATTCCCAGTATCCTCACCGAATTTCGAAAATTGAATTAATCAGTATGTCCAGCTTCCAAATATACATTACTCTCTTCTACAGTTACTGGTTTCCGTATTCCGCTCAATGTAAATACAACGAAACTCACACCGAAAATTCGTATCTCTCTGTGTACATCCTTATGCACATTCCTCCTGATTAAACTTCAACTGACCGAATGCAACAAGTAAACCAAGGAGCGCAAGATATGTACTACTGAAAAAATCCAAAGTTTCAGAGGTCACGGTAGGAATACTTATATATCTTAACGATAAAAAATCGTCTTTGCAAAGGGTCAATTTCACCGGTACGATAATCGCAAAGTTCGTGTACCGATAAACGTATATTTATATCCGTTTGTGTGTGTGTGTGCGTGTGAGTCTGTGGTCGTGTGTGGGTGTTTGTGTGGATATAAGGTGGGTCACGCGAGGAACCGTTCAATTTTGGATAACCACGAAACATAAGCATTGCCCTTCCTCATTTGGCACAACTCTCTCTCACTCTGTCCAAAACATTACCGTCTCTTTCACCTTATCCAAAAAACATATCGGTCCTCTTGATTTAGGGTTCATTTCTTGGCATAGGTTATTTTATACACCCTTTTTGTCAATGTACAGTTCGTGTGAATATGAAGGTTACATTTCTTGGACCTGTCCGCAGTGTAGGTACCATTGATTCTTTTCTGTACCGAGTACACATGATACACTGACTTGGTCAGCTCGTTAAAATTGAAAATGTTCACGGTTTCAGAATGACATAAAGCGGCCTTGCACCTTATTCTTGAATCCTCTTGAGGTTTTAAATAAAAAAAGAAATGAGAGGGAAAGGTATGGATGAAGATGGAGAAGAAGAAGAAGAAGAAGAAGAAGAAGTTGGGTAAAGGGCTGAAAAAGAACTGAAGGAGGACGACTCGTGCGATATAAAAGTGCATTGCGCAAGATTCTGTGCATCGCTCATAATATTCTCATCGCGTCCTCGGTTGAATCTTGCGGCCTTGTTTTATAAAATCAGAGAGTGGTTGAAAAAGTATACAAATGTATAGGTTAGGTCCTGATATGAAACACCGATGTTCGATCGAGTTTCTTCTTTCTTTGACCTCGTCGGAAGATGCCGCTTGCCACGATCTCTGACCACGCCAATAAAAAGTCCAAAGTGATTGTCCGAAAGAGTGAAAGTAAGTACACACAAATGAAAGAGAGATATGTATGTATAAGTGAGTCTGAGTGGAGTACATTCAATGGCCTCAAGGGACGAATCATAAAATTATAGGCTGGCAGTACACGGGCGTGTCTTCATGACTGGTCTTATTGAGATTATACTTGGTGCGTTGAGAAAGACAGAGTAAAAAAAAGATATATGCAGTTAGGGTATGTGTTATATGTACTGTGAATGATGCCATTTTCGATTTTTGTGGTGGTGCCATGCCACCGTGTAATTATGAACGAATTATGAGAATAAGCGCTGCTGGGTGATCCTGATATTTCTTCATTATGCGTGGACGAGATTGGTAAGCTTCTGATGATATTGCGGGTAAATCTGTGAATTTATGTAAGAAAGTGAAATGATATTTCGGATCCTTAAGTTTTTGCTGTGACGTACTTTTTTTAACGTGTGCATGATGATGTATTGAGCCGCCCACGTTGGTGACGTATTCTGTGTAACTTACTCAGAATCGAAAATCCTGTGATCGGACAATTGATCTCAACAAGGTTGGAAGAGAAGACATTTGATTTGAATTCTTTCCGACATGCGCGAGAATTTCAAGATCGAACGGTCTTATTGGAATACTTTGAGATATTCCACGCAAAAAATCTACAAGCACGGGCGAGACCCTCTTCGACGAGTCAATAATCAAATTGACTTTGTACACTGGTATACTGTTTCGAATATACTTCAAAATACTGTTCATTGCTCCGAAATGTTGTCAACATGGGAAGGACAGATTAAAAATACGACTAGTAATACAAAAATATGACGAGCCTGGTAGCACTTCAAGAACCCTTATTCTATAATCTGTATTTACAGTGATCTTGTTCCAGGAAGACTCTTGTTGCCGTAATCTGTCTTGCAATGTTTATTCTTCGGAAGCGAACACCTTGACTGCGGCGGAGTAGAATTTTCGCGGAAGACTTTTGCCTTGAGCAAATGTGGGAGCAACTTCGTCTCAAGCAATTTAATTAATCAGGGGTGAGTGAGCGTTCAAAGCTCCAAGAATGTCTAATTGCTAAATGATCGCTAATTTTTGCTCAAATTTGTGTCAGACTTGTGAACCCTCCACGTGAAGGATGTCGATTTCGTGTAATTACGAATCATTAAAATTATCAAATAAATACAATTATTCCTGATTGCCCGTCGTATATATGTGTACGTATCTCAGTGACAGCCTCACCATGATCTATAGATACGGATGGAAATTTTTCTGAATATATACAGATGGACTCTCCACTTGATACAACACAGTTTTCGGGATTCTTTTTTATCATCTCGATTTCCACATCCACTCAACACATTAAATCCATCTACAGAAAGCATCTCGTCCAAAATAAGGAGCCTGTGAGATTCATTCAATAAGTTGACTGAAATAGTTGACTGGTTTGTTATATCCATTTGAGGTATAGATTGGAATCACCAAAAATGTTTATTGAAGATTGCGTGGAGAGAATCGATTTCACCGACTTATCACACCGAGGGTGTTTTTTTCTTTCACTCTCATGACCCACAGCTGAAATTTAATATTTACTGGCTGCCAGATATCCAAAACTGCACCTGAAGCCTTTATAGTGTCAACCTTTCACATTTCCTTACACAATTCACTCAAATGCAAACAAGCGACGAAGAATTTGGCCTTATTTTGTATCCGGCCCAATCATCTTGAAAAAAAATTGTGGATTCTTGATGTATTTATTATAGACGATCACTCTCATCAAATTGCAAAACAACCCATTATATTCAAAACCTGCACAAAATAGGAAAAATTCTCTCATCGAATCGCACAAAACTGCCAATCGATGATGCATACTTTGCACGTAAAATGACTCAATACCAGCCGTTGTATAGTATCTTTGGGCGGGCGACACAATGCACCTCTGCATTCATCAGCTCATCGAAGCCCAAGATTATTCAAGAATTTCGACGCTCAGTTGCATACAAATCTCATCAGACAGTATGTAAGAATAAAAATCTAGCGTGACACAGAGAGGGCATCGATAGATAGACGAGACAACAAGACGAAACGTCTATACGGCATAATTAGCGAAGATCGAAGAATGCCAGAAACAACGAGGCGTTAGCGTAATCTTGACATTTCCCGCCCCATTCATGACACACATTAATGTAAAAAGCCTCTGTGTCTTTCTATCTAATACTATACCTTTTGGATATAGATAGAAACAATACGGACGTCGTCGTCGCCGTCGATCGGGAGGTGCTTTATAGGCGTATAGACTTTTGAACCTCATTGAATTTAAAATGATTGGAGTGGCTTGAGAAGCTCGGGTATCGCGGACGTATGTGAGGATAGAAACCCCGATGTATGTACTATCTATGTTGGGGCGTAAATCAGCGACGAATGACTCTATGTGGTGTGGCGGCTTTTGCAGGGCTGGGATACTGATTTTCACATTGCGTCAGTATGGAGTTGAGAGTGATCATGAAGTCTGCCTCCGCGATCCAACGACGAGTGACAATAAATGCATTGTTATTTTCTAACAGACCATTATAAGAGTTACGCCTTTTTCTGGGGTTGATCCGATCTTGAGCTTGAGTGACGATTGTTGGATTGTGGGTCTTTCGATCGACCATAACTATGAGACTAGGGATGTGAGTCCAGGTCAATTCAAGTTCAAATACAAGTCCAGACACTGCCAGTCGGATGAGTTACACTGGTTGTGTAGCAGCTGGTGATATCTTTGACTTGGTACGAGTAATCAGTTCAGATGAATGTAGTTACTTTTCTTCGGAATTCTGATGACTGGTTACCAAATGATTGAGCGTATTGAGTACGAAATTAACTTTATTCATGTGCCAAACGTCTAATTCTGTACATTTACAGGACCAAGTTCAACGAAGGGTTTTTCAGTTTATCATGGCATGTCATCAGATATAGCTAACGCAAACCGACAGAATGGAAAAAGTTTCCATATCAAAGAAGAAGGAAGTCATTTCTAACGACTTCTGAGCTTTCAAAGATGAATCTGAACTCATAATAACTTTTCCTGAACCAATTCACGCCATAACAATGTTCATGGGCTACAGAAATACCTATATTGTGAAAAAATTTTCCGGAGAACTTCAACTAGCTACTTGAACGGGGACTTCAACCAGGTGGTTGAATATCCCACGGCCTTCAATATGGTTATGAATACGAGACTCGTGGGATGGACAGTTGTGATGGTCTCCGGACAACATTTTTGGCTCAGAAGAACAAATTCATGTATTTTCGTGAACAAATATAAAAAACCAACAGCACCGGCCACGCGAGTCTTTTCGAGAAAAAATTCAGGTTAAGCAATGTTTTTGCGATTCATTATCCGGATAGGTGACCACTCGGGTGAGGCTCTCGGGTGGGTATACATAGCCCATAGGCTTGCTAAGGTAACACGGCAGCCCCAGCCGAGTGGTCACCAATCCGTATTATGAATCGCAAAAATGTTACTCAACCTGGTTTCATGACCAAAAAATCTCGCGCGGCCACCGCTGGTGTTTTTTTTTTTTTTTTCATTCGTTCATTAGAAAACTTAAAGAAATTTATTTTTTTGTCTCAAAAGTGTCATCCGGAGACTACCGTTCACCAATCTCAAGGATCCTGTATACATATATACACTGTGAAAAATTTTTCGGAAAAACCACTGGTTGAACGAAAAACTCAACCAGTCTGGTTAAAAATCCAACCAGTTTGGTTGAATATTCAACCAATGAGGATTATCACAATCTGTTCGTGTGGTTCCTGCATATCGGGTTCCCCACGTGTGAGGGGTCGCACAGTGGGGCCCGCGCATCTTTCTAGGGCTCAGCGCCACGCAAATTCTCAACTTATTGCCATGTCCGGGAACGAGGAATGTTGCTCTCAGTTATCAGAATACCGTCCGATCCCGGACACGGCGATAAATTAAGGATTCGCATGGCGCTGAGCCCTAGAAAGATGTCCTGGCCCCACTGTGGGTCGTAATAGATGGTGGATGGTCATGTGGATGGATAAGGATGGATGGAGGGGTGGACTGATGGATGATGGATCGATGGTCGATGGATGGATAATGGATGGGGTCGATGAATGGATCAAGGAATGAATGGTTGGTGGACAGATGGATATATTGATGGAGTGATGGGTAATGGGTGAATAATAAACGGATGCATGATGGATGGAGGGTCAATGGATAGTTAATGGGTGGATTGATGGTTGAATGGATGGATAAATGGGTGATGGGTCCATCCATCCGTCTCTTCACCTATCCACCCACCCATCACCCATCCAACCATCTATCCATCGATCCATCCCTCCGCCCATCCACCCATCATCCATCCATCCATTCCTATAGAATAGAATGGCTTGATTGAGAATTCAACCAGTTGGTTGAATGAAAAATTCAACCAGTCTGAATATTTAACAAACTGGTTGAACTTTCAACCAGTGTGGTTGAGAATTTAACAAGCTGGTTGAAATGTTGGTTGAAAATTCAACCAATTTTTTACAGTATAGCCATAGTCAAGAGGTCGGAGTATAGTTCATGCGACCTACGCGTGGGAGATCTGGATTGGTGGTTACCCATCCGGATGAGATCACACTCGAAAAGTTGTTTAACCTGAACTTTCGATCGACGCGACTCGGAATTCCATCACTTGTCTGAAAAATTTCAACCACCTGGTTGAAAGAAAAATTCAACTAACTGATTGAAAATTCAACCAGCTGGTTGAAATGTTGGTTGAGAATTCAACCAATTTTTTTCCTCGTAGATATGAATCTTGGCGTTTCAGAAATAGCTTGAGACACGTGAAAGCAAAGTGCGAGATGAACTAAGACGGGATCAATTTTGCAATCAAATTTCACGACAAAATGTATTTTTTGAAATTTTTGTATCCCCTAGGAAGCTAGAAAAAAACCCTAGACTTGTTGAAATCCTCTAGGTGACATACTCCTATCCTGTCGTGAAGTTACCGATTGCTAGAGCAATCTTAATCAAACTCCAGAGAATTTGGAATTAACTCAGTATCCATCTACTACTGACTCAAGAATCATAACCTTGACAATATTGGCAACGCTGGTTTCCGCTAAAAATCAAATGTCGTTCCGTTTGCCATGACGCAATTGAAAAATCGGAATCTTTAATGTAAATTACAATAAGATCATGGAGAGGCCGTTGTGGATCCGTTTGGTCCAAAACGCGCAGAGAAAGTACGTAGCTTGAGTGAAGGATATCCTCCAAAAAAAATGAAAGAAGATAGGTAAAGTAGATTTTCAGTTCCTTGCAGTAAAACCTCCCACACTATTTCGCGTTCTCCCGCATCAGCTTTCAATCCAGTCAATACTCGAAACTGTACGATCGAATCCAAGATTCTGGCACCCTGATGGCGGTCACTCTCAAACTCTTGTTTTTTTAAAGACCAAGTGCTCACCTAATGGAATAATCTCTCAACTACCAACCAAAAAAATACAAAGACCCCAGAATTCGTACCCAAGTCACGTATTGGGTACTAAAAGGTGCCGCACAGCAGCAGCGACCCAACTGCATCAAAGTACATTCTATACTCACAATCAGTACACAACCAAACCGCATCAAAAGGTATCGAGTGGCCAAGCTGGCTGGACCAAGCACAGCGGCACAACACACAACATCACGCTTATACTCTTATATAGCTTTACAGCAGCCTCATGCAAGAGTGAAAGGTCCACGCCCGTGCCTCGGGGTAAAGCTCGTCGCGCAGATCCGCCTGATGCATAATACGCAGAGTATATAGAGGCCCCAGAATCGCAAAACAGAGTCAGATTCGCGCCTCCCTCTCTCTCTATCTCTATTTTTCTTCCTGACTGTATATACCTCTCTCTTCATCGTAGCAATCGTGGCTATTTTATATGGTGCAACACTCACGGGCCACCATCGTATACTAGTGGCTGGTACACCGACAATCACGATCGAGAAATTTTTTTTTTTTTTTTTTTTTTTTAGCTACCGCTGTTTTATACTGGACTCTCTTATCTATGATGCATCGGTTACTGCCCGATATGCGCACCCGCTGGCCTCTGATTATATCCGATCGATGGGCGGCCACTAAAGCCGCTACTGAAATCTGCACAATGGGCTGTATAGAAAATACTTATAAGAAGGCTTGAATATGGTCTAGGCTGAACGGCGACCTACATGCATCAATCTGCACTACAGCTAGAGGTGAACGCAAAATCAACGCGGATGATTGATCTGTTGCAATCAACACGACCGTGAGGCTTGGATTATTTACTTGAGCATAGATAGAGAGTACATGATGGAGCAAGGTGCCTACTGGATTTTTAGATTGAAATTCTGCTCTGATGGCTACAGACTGTTGGTTCGTTATGGGTTAGTTTTATGCTGATTCGATGACTGAGTTTGATATCAGTCTGTCTGTTTGTCTTTTAATCAGTCTGAAGGTGATTAGTCATTTTGAATCGTGGTTTTGATTTTGAGTTATCTAAATTTCTGAGATATGATGATAGGAGAATCAATTCAGTTTAAAAAAGTTCGTTCATATCATTCGGAATCTAATTATTTGAGATGAATCTACGAATCATGAAAATCGTATGGTTCATCGGTGAAGTAAATTTCTACAATATTTATGTCTAAGCATATCTGGGGGTCAAAGAATCACAGACTCGATGAATAGGATCAACTCAGCGGTAGCACAGTTATGTCTGTTGAACTCTATCCAATGCGTCAAAGAAATTGAATGGTGGTGAGTTGAATTTTAATCTGACAGGCGGTCATTTTCTGAGACTGAAGTAAAAGGCAAAAATCTCAAGAATCTCTGAGAAAAGTTCCCTCTCGGAATCCACAGTGCGACCAACACACGGTTTCATTCAATTTTTTGTAGAAGTTGAAAAATCATGTTCTGTCGCATCTATGTCTGTCTCTGGAAATTTTTAAAGTTCTCCTCAAAATATCTGCAAAAAACATGCAACTCTGTGATGTGAGAATATTCACGCAATATCTTTGGATATACAATTCTGAAGTCAAATTACACTTTTCGAACTTGAATCGTCCTCTTATATGAATCAATAATATTAAATTCATGAATCGGAATTAGAGGACTAATTTTTATTTCTCTATTGTTGACCTCGGATTTGAGGCCATTTTTGATGAGAAATTAGCCATCGGGTTTTGATCGTCGAGATGTTAATCGAAAAAGAAATTCATTCGAATGACATCGTGAAAAAAATTTCTGGACCCAGGATTGAACTGGAAACCTTCTTCTTGCCGGGAAGATGCTCTACCATTGAGCCATCCAGGGCCGGCAGATCTTTGTTACGATTTCACTCATATACATTAGCGCCATTATTTCAACCGCGGCGCAGAATTCAAATTACACTTACATGGTAGAGCATCTTCCCAGCAAAAGAAGGTTCCCAGTTCTATCCTGGATCCAGGCGTTTTTTTCACGTTGTTATTCGAATGCATTTTTTCTTTGATTAACATCTCGACGATCAAACCCCGATCGATAGTTTCTCATTAAAAATGGCCTCAAATCCGAGGTCAACAACAGAGAAATAAAAATTAGTCCTCCAATGCCGATTTACGAATTCAATATCATCAATTCTGTAGTCTTTATGAATGTCCTTGACAACATATCAATGGATATGCGCGAAAACTTTGAGTAAACATTTTCGAGCGGTCATCTCACGGAAAATTGAGTCCGACAGTTATCTTCATGACATGAAGAAATGCCGTGATCCCCAAAGTAGCGTGAAGTTGGTTTGATTGGTTATTGTTCTGGGGGCACACTCTATAATTCACGTGCTCCGAAGTTTTCGCTCTGAGGAGAGAAGGAGTTATCCTCGTGAATGGGCTTGAAAAAAAATATTTTATTCCTTCTGAGGTATCTCGTTTGTTGAAAACTGAATTCAGGGATCAAACGAAAGGCCAAAAATTACCAAACTCTGAAGTCGTGATCACTCTGACCGATATAAAACAGAGATGTAGCACAACGCGTCCATTCACTTCAAGAGGAGTCGATTGTAATACGTAACAAGTATAGTGCAAGGGCAAAGTCAAGAGTCATGCCCGACTCAGCGGGTTGCAACCGCGTTAGTTCCCAAAAATTTCGTCTTAAGCATCAAGCACAGCCCTGTTAACAATTCTCACGTATATACTTGCTCATACAAATCAAATCAGAAAGAAAGCACGAAAAAAACAAGAGCAAGCATTCATTTCCGTACTTATTCACCGCTACGTACATTGTGGTGGTATTGAATCATCCCATAACAGATATAACTGCCAAAGTAAGAATAACATCGAGATACCTGTTCGAATGGTAATATTTTACAAGCTCCGCATCAATATTTTTTGCAATACCCACGGTGTCAGCGATTGTAAAAAAATGCTCAACAAAAAAGAGCCGATATTCCAATCTGTGCTCTCGATCTGCACTCCCATTAACATTGAGATCAATTTTAATTTTCTGCTATACGCCCGCAGATTTGTATTACTCTTGAAACCATTGTTCGGACAACCAAGCCGTGAAAAAGTTTGCACCCTGGCATGAATGAGTAAACTTATCAATCTCTCATCAGTTATAATACGCCAAGGCTGCCATGGCGATGAAAGGTGTATCAAACAGAAAAAAAATTCAATTTCTTTCACCCTCAATAATGCATCGTTCACCTTGATTTGGACGAATGAATGAAGAATCCCATCCACTTTCAATCATCGTTTGTGAGGATATCCAGACAGCAAGTCACTGGGTCCAGTAGGCTGATTCTTTTTTTTTTATTATATCCAGCGCCTCGTGTATATACTCATTCCTGAGCAATGTATCTCGAGAAAGAATCAGGAAAGGTGAATTTATACATGGTGGTATAGATGCAGGTCCGGTGTTTGGAAAGGAGAGTCCCGAGAAAATAATGCGAGTCCTCTTTTACAGCAATCGCAGTATCTCCAGATTCTCGATCTCGAATTCGATTGTTTAGTATATTGTGTCGAGAACTGCGAACGGGTATAAGCTTAAACTGTTGTTATATATACTTATACTTTTGTAAGCTGTCGCGTGCACGTACCGGTGCTGCACTTTTTTACGATTTTGATGCTCTCCGCGTGAGCATTCATATACGTACCATACCGGTGTATAATACCGTTGCTAAAGGTAGTGGCTACTATTTCCAACGCTGTCGATTGTTCTTGTGAATTGAGCGAGAAAGTTTGGGGCTATCTATCGCGTGGCACTTTTTCACCTTGTTTCAGCCATTTTTATGATCGCATTGGGAATACTTTTTCACTCTCGGTCAGGTAGAGCCATTTGTTCTGTGATCCGTGTATCTTTCCTCTTTACGAGAATCGACTCAATTGAGAAATCACCGCCCCATTGGTGAGGTTGATGGATGCCACCTCTTCCGAACAGTCAAGTTAAGCATCGGTCGGGGTGGTTATTGCTTGGATAGGTGACCAATCGGCTTTGTTGAGTTTTCAGATCGGTTGGTTGATGCTTGCGACTTAGCAATGCGAGCGAGAGGTGCAAAATGCTTACAGATTTGGTATTTATCGATCGCAAATGCATGAGATGTATGCCTAATCGGTTCTACGATGAGTGCACCGGGTTGTAAAATCGGGATAATGCAAGGAACTCACATGAACACACAGTACACTGACACACTGTTATCTCCAATTATACCAATTAGACCTCTCACTCTACGAGTAGGCGAGTCCGTCACTGCGAGCAGTTTTACCCGTTGATGCCTTGAATGAAGGGTCACTGATGACTTTGAATAAGGGGTTCAGGTGCCCCTCAGAGTGCCTGAAAAAGTCGTCTGATTCACACGGATGAGATCTGGGAGTAGTTGTCAAGAGGGCTCGGAGAAACATGAAGGGCACAGTGGCCATCTCTAGTGGACTGTGCCAGGGAGGTCTCAGACGTATCAACCACGATCACTAAAAACAGTACACAGCTTGCGCTAGTCGTAACACAGTACACAAATGATCAAAAACTATTACCTCACAGTGAATCTGTATCTGGAAGGCTGAGATCGGCGTGAGCATCACTAATTATTTTGGAAAGTCAATGACGCAAGCAGAGATAATAATGTCAAATTTCAAATGTATGCGAAACCCGCTGATCATTTTACTGCGCGTGAATCAAATTCAACGTGAAAAATCATAGGAGAGAGCCGCTACAACCTGGAGAGTGCCAGTCAACGTTCCATCTCACTCTAATGATTCGCATCCAACGCGGAACAACGGTCACGCTCGAAATTTGACGATGTTCTGTTGATTACGAGTTCAAGCTGTAGGGAAATGGCGTGGAGAATAATTCACGGGACAAGCTACTCAGATTTATTCACTTAGCAACGTGGCAAAATCCTCGATTATTGACTGTGGTATCGGCTATCATCAAATAGTTATGCATCTGGAGCAGTCACAAAGAGTGGACTTCTCCAGTTCAACTGGGTATTCTGAAATCGTTAGCATACCGTTTGGGCTACATAGTATGGGTGTGGGTTACCAGAGACTCACGAATCCGGCTTTGAATAGCTACATCAGAAAGTTATCTTGATATACATGGATGGCACTTTCATTCATACTCTCGATCTCTAAATGCATGAGAAACTTTTTTGCAAGGGGTTCGAAAGACTCATGAGCGTTGATTAAAGAAAAGAACCGAGTGAGCGTGAGTCACTGGAGCAAACACTTGCGTACCCTGGCCACATCATACGCGCACAGTCTCAATCCAAACTCGACCACGGTGACCAATATGAAGGATTTCCCACGTGTAAGGAAGCTATTAAGGATATCCGTCAGATTTTGTACCTATCGGGTCGCGTGCCAACGATGGCTCATCAAAGATTTGTCAAAAACCTCAAATGACTCAGAAAGCCCTTGCGGAATAGGAAGATATTTGTTCACATCGCAAATGGAGCAAACAGTTGCAGAACCTTACTACTGAGCCACGCTTCGCGCTCCTATTGCATTCCCCCAGCATGCCTCTCGATCACATCACCACGTGTGACGCCTCGTGTGCACATGTTATGTGTACACTTTTGCAAGGCAAATTGGGTGAAGATCAATGAATCACGTACACTCCTCTTATATTGAGATTGTATTATCTACCTTATTTAAAATGGAGGTCCCTGCCTCTCAGCTCAACCCTCCACTGGCTCCAAGCCTGTGGACAGATGTACGCCCTGTCCTCGCGGACTACCGACTTATTCCACCTCGGTGGGGTGGCAGCATCCCATCCAGTTTGCCGAACCGTGTGCCTCCCAGAACCCAACCCTTTCACGGGGCACTAGCTGGTACGCAAGCGCACACAACTAAGGGCTCAGCCCGACCCTGGGTACCTTTGTTAAAAGCCCTACGACTTCAGCTTTGAAGGGTCACAGCCAAGGCCTCTTGCGAGGGCACTCTCCCTGTTTTTCCCACGCACAGACAGGTTACTACTCGAGCGTTTCATGAATAGACCACGGTCTCATGGTCTAACCCGTGGAATAACTCGGAAAGCCGGAGTAGTCATCACGTACTCACCTGTCGCGGTCAGCAGGTCCTTATAGCGATTCTGATTGAGAGCCCTGCGGCACTCACTATGGACTCAGTCCGCCGAGGCCCCTTGCGGGTCACCTCTCCCAATATCAGCCTTGATTGGTATTGGCTTGAGGGCCGGGTACTAGGTGGTTTTGCCTGAGCTACTAACACTTTTCGCAGCTTGCTCATCCCAGTATTACGCAGTCTCCATTGTGAACGTTTGACTGGTAACCGTCGAGGTTCCTCATCGGATACTCCACTCCTGATATTTAGTCCTTGATCGGTACCGGCCGGAGGATCGCTTACGAGGTGCGTTCGCTGACGCTACTAACCCTGTTCTTACGTGGTCAACTCCGTGGCCAATTTTGACAATGAGCAAGGGGTGGACTTGTGGAAAAGACAAGTAATGCCATGTGTCGCCTATTGAAGAGTCATGTCTTCCTAATTCTCTGATCTCTAAAATGCGCCTCACTACCAAGACATGCCTTGTATCCGAGTCCGTGTCTTATATGCAACCAAGTCTCTCACAGAATGTTTTCTTTTTGACAAGGCTTGGGAATGAGAAGGACACGGTGACTGTCATCAAGAAGGCGGTGCTCGATAACCACGAAGACAGACACACTCAATCAAACAGCAGGACCATCGCAAAATTCAGCTACCACCTAGAGTTGCGCGATATTTTGAAGTCGATATCAGCATATTCGAAGCCAAAATATATCGATATGAGGAGCCAATATATCGTAAATACCGGAATATCGGCCTTTTCTGCCCCAGTATAGATGATCAAATCATGAATGATCTTCAAATTGATGTATTTTTTCAATTTATTTTCCACATTTTTCATTCAAAATATCACTATCTCTCTATTCAGGCGTCATTTTGGTCAGCAATTCATACACACTAGCGGTTATAGTTTCCCTCACTGCCGCTTGATCGGCAAGTGAATGTTCTCGATACGTCACGGGCCTCTGAGATAATTTTGTAGTCCAATACATATGCAGAAATGATGATCAACTTAAGGTGCCAGGAAGGGATTCCTTGTGAAGTCCGCAGCAATGACATTATCTTGAATCATACCCGCTCCTAGATGAATCATTGTAGAGAATTAAGAGTAACTGTTCGGAATTTTTGGAATAGCTGGGATGGATATATCAATATTTTTCCGAGAACTAGTTCTAATTACATTAAACTCAATTGAAGAGGACGTAATGATACCGGATTATACGAAACGAGATCAAACTAGACTCAACTAGACCGACCTAGACCGAATGAGGCCAAAATAGACTAAACTAAACCTAATCACAGCGAACTATACCGCTGTAAAGAATCTCCCATCCCTAGGTCACTCACCTCATTCTCATCTCATTTTCTTTTCATATCCCTGCCCCTGTCCCCGTTCACATCCATATTCCGCCCCTATGCCTATCACTATCTTTATCTACATACATGTTCCTGTTCCTATCCTTTCACCTGTTGCTATCCCTTCTCTTATCCCTATTACTATCTCCATCCCCATGCCCCTGTCTCTATAAGTGATCAGATTTTTTGTTCACGAACAAATAAAAGACATCTATCTCTCTATCTCTCTATCCCTATTCCTGTTCTTATGCTCACATCTATCCCTACCCTTGGGCCCTGTCAAAGCCCCCATCTCTAATTACACCGACTTAGACGGAGCTATATCGAACTAGACCGAATAAGTACGGTCCTCCCTGTCCCCATATCACCCTCGCCATCCCCAAGTCTATCCCTGTCACTATCCCTATCACTGTCAAGGTCCCAAACCATATACCTATCCCTGTTCCCATCCCTATCCCTATCCCTAACCCTATTCTTATCCCATTTCCTGACCCTATCTCAGTTCCCATCACTTTCTCTGGACCTGCCCCTATCTCTGTCTCGTCCCTATGCCTGGATCTGTTCCTATCCCTGTCCCTGTGACTATCCTTGTCTCTGTCCTTGCTTTCATCCCTGTTCCCATACCTAACCTTGTTCCTTGTCTCTCATCCTTGTCCCTGTTGCTATCTCTATCTCTACCATATCCCTGTTCCGTTCGTAACCCTGTCTCTATCCCTGTTGCTATCACTATCCTTCTCCTTTTTACTATCCTTGTTTATAACCCCCATTCTCGCCCCTGTTACTATCCTTATCCCTGTCCCGTACTCAGCCTCATCCCTAGACGTTATTTCGTTCCTATCCTTATCCCTGTCTGTAACCCTATCCCTGTCCTCATCGCCATCCTTATCCCTATCCTGATCTCCGTTCCTATCCCTATCCCTATCTATGTTCTCATCCCACTGTTGCCTCTATTCCTATCTCCACCCTTATGTCTGTCCCTATTTTTATCCTGAATCCTATCCCTGTTGCTGTCCTCATCCCTGTCCCTATACCTTTTCTTGTCGTTATCTTCACTCCTGTCCTTGTCTCCATTCTTGTCCCTATGCCTATCCCTGTCCTTATCCCTATCCCTATCCCTATCCATTCATTCATCCATCCATCCGTCCACCCGCTCACTGTCACTACCACCACCACCAGCACCAACATCACCACCACCACCACCACCACCACCACCACCACCACCACCCGCACCAGCACCAGCAACACCAACAACATTAGCAACAACAGCATCCACCCACCTATACGGCCGCTCATGATATATAACCTCTGTAAGACAGGCAACCCGATAGGAGAATTCGGACGTACGAAATTTGGCTGGGCGTTTGATTATTATAATATGAATGATTTTGGTTTCTTGTCACTGAATCTTGATCGTTTGTCTGTCATTCACAACTTCCTTCACGGTTCATTGCAGCCATGAGCACACTCAAAATTTTGCATCCAAATTCTGAGAATATTCCAGGGAACTATTCTCGATATAAGTGAGAATACTGTCTATGAACATGAAATACCGGAACAGTACGATACAAAAAAACTCGAATCTACGGTGAACGCATGATCGATAACAGAGTTATCTATATCTTGGTCAGTATAAGATAATGATGAAGAAATTCATTTATATAGAAAACTTCTGGCATCGGCGTTGGAATAACAAGAGATCTATGAATGTATTCTCATCCGACACAGTTCATAGTTGCAGCATTCCTCCAAAGATTTGTTGATCAAAATCAGAGTGTCACATATTTTCCAGCAAAAATCGATATTTTTAATATCTATACGGTTTTGTCCCAACGATATTGATGCGAGATTGAACGATTCGATAATTTGAATTCCGAATTTTTTTAAAGTATTGTATTTTATCGTTAACATGCAACTCTGCTACCACCCAACTAGCAACCGGTTGACCTTACTCCTTCGCTCACTCATATCATACATACCGGAAGGATGCGCGGCTCGCGTGCACCACTCGCGGTAGCATCTCTCAGATAGTCGGTCACGCTTGCAGTCGTAGGCGTAAAAGTGCGCTCTGCACAAGATCGCGGTTCAGCATCATCAGCAACAGTGCAGCAGCATCAGCATCAGCATTCCTTGCGGACCCGCCCTAGACTATATACAGAAAGAACATCCCGTTACGGCGCCTCGTGTACCAGCTCGTGCATCTTCCCGCTGGTCATCTACTACTACTACTACTCCTTTTTTTCAAGAGCAATCAAGATTATCGGCTCGTATCTCTTTGCTCTTAAACCTCTACATACATATATAATACTTGACCAAGCTAAAATATATGATGCACGTGTGCAGAGATACGGCGACGACGAGGACGCTCTCTAGTGATGTTATTGCAAGCGTCAGATCTTTCTTCGCAGCTGGATACAAGGTTAACTTGCTTGACGAACGGGATATGGTCTCAGTGCCACCGTTGGATAAGAATCTTTAAAATAAGGGAGTATATGGTATGTGCATGGTGTACTACCAAATGTGTACTATCTACTGGGTAGTGATGATTGCGATTAGGATGTGCATTCCGTGTGTTCTAAAGAATAGTAAAAATTCGATTCCGTTTGGTAAGCATAGAGGAGAGGATGAGAGAAATTGGGTTTGCGAGTAGTAGAAGAAAAGCTCGTGATTTATTGGACAGTTTTAGATGGAAGGTTAGAGTGATGGTTGGCTTGGTTGTAGAGTGTATATAGTCATAGTAATATGTGGCTATCCGGTGGCTCGATTAATTCGTCACGGGTGCTTCAATTCGAGGCTATCTTCGCTGTCGATCCGTGTTCTATGTGCCAAAGAATTGTGTTACTCTGTATTGCATCGCGATTATTGCTTACTTCTTGGATTGAACCTGTTCAGGTTGACTGTATCGCTGCGAGTGATCCATCTTGAATCGAGAGTGAGCTGTATAATTTGTATTTTATTTCAGTTGTGTGATGGTTTTCCTTGAAACACGACTTTTCTACGAGTTCCGCAAAAAAACTAGCGAATGAGTGATTCGTCGCATGTTCTCCAAGAATTTTTATTCCATGCTTGTGTCCACCATTCGAAGTAAAAATATACCAAAGAATGGTTTAGTTACCGTCCAGTAATTAAATCGTCATCAGTTTGAGAGCCACACGGCAAAATCTGAGTGAGGACACAGAATTGACATATTAATCTTCCACTCATCAGTGATTTTTTTCAATATTTTTGAATTATACTTTCAACATAAGGCATTGAAGTCGATAATCATTGATTTTTGGTGGGAATGCTCGTAAAATTATCCAGTTATCGAAAGTTTGTTCACTGTGAAATCATGGTTATTGCTCAGAATCTCAAAAATTACCGTGTAGATACAAGCCGAGAGCTGAATTTACATGAACCATATCGTATTTTTCATGAATCTATACAGCTGATGAATGCTTTGTGTGAAAGAATCCTCTCACGGATCTCAATAAGATTCAGACGCATCAAATCGTCGATAAAGATTTTAAAATCAGCAAATTTCACTTTTCACGATCCATCCATCCGGAATAACAGAAAAAAACTAGACACGTGTTCACGAATAGAGTAATCGATCACAATCTTCGACAGATTTCACCACCTCTATCTTCTCAACGATGGGCAAATATATCTATACCTATCTACTTCTTCATCCGGCAATCGACAACAGTATACACGGATACCGTTTTGCGTTTTCGCTACTCATCCAACATCTGTCATTGGCTACTATACTAATCGGCACACCTTGTATGTCAATCTCTTTAGAGCAGATTCACTGAATATTCCTCCTCCCCCATATATACGAGCACCGCTAACTCGTCGTAACGTCTTTTTTATCTGTATATCTACATCCAAGGTCAAAATTGCGAATTCATCAAGTAGCCGACCATACTCTAATCTTGATTCATGAGATTCGCATTTAAGAGAAGCTTGTAGTGAACACTATTGGAAAAGTATAGATGGATGTAACGTCCGTCATTGATTGCGGAATTAGGTCACTTGGTACGCTTGGTGTTGGATCTGAAATTTAATGTGATCAAATGTCTGATATCTTTATCATACTACGATGAAATTGCAAAAGAGCTTCCTCGTTGGCTCACAGCAATTCGGCCGTTAAAACTATTTTTTCTCTTATTTTTTTGGTCGAGGATTTGACGAAAATTTTTCAATTTTGAGGAAGGTCGTTATCTCGATGACCCTGTCTCATTCGTGAGCGAGTTTTGTACCAGAAAAATTAGATCGTGAGCTCTGAGATGGAGACTTCAACATATGAGTTCTTCAAACAACCCTCTCATTTTGAATTTACAAACACATGGAGAATGATCTTTTTCGTTTAATCCTTAGATGGTTTATCTTCAAATCCGAACGCTGGATTGTCGAGTAGAGTAGAGTAGTCAAGATTCCTTCTCGTCCAGAGTGAGGATCTAGAGGAATCATGAAAGTCAACCGGTAATTAAACAAACAAGTCCATATGTGAGCTAACCCGTAGAATGATCTTGAGAAAATACTGCTAACGCCGGAGAACACCAGGATTGTCCATGTAGGTTCATTTTTGCTTTCGAATCAGAGATTATGATTTCACTGTAGAAGATTTGCAGTCAAATTCTCAAACAGTGATTGGAGATCGTTGATAGCCACCGTGATGTAATGAATTCTTTTAATCACGTGGGTGAAATTAATTACATGTGTCATTGACAGTCTTCATGTATTTTAGCATATTTTAGATTCCAATACCATCTCAAAATCTATTGTGGGACCCGGTGTTACCGCAGAAATTCACATTTCGCTATGTGATTCAATATTTTAGTATCGATCTTCGGAATGCACGGCAACCACTCAAATTTTGCTCAGAAATCATAGCTACTGAAATTCAATCACTTTTATTAAAATATGGATTCAAGCATAGTGTTGAATTTCAACCACGCTTGCTTTTTATTCAACTACTGTGTCTAGAAATTTTTGTTGGACTTCATCATACTTTTCACTGTGTTCTTTTCAAAAATCTATGATATTTCCCACAGAACTTCTATGTTTGACGTTTGTCTCATAACGAATTTTTTAGATTTTTCCGATTAATTAAATTTTGTTTCCAAAAATGAGTTTATGTGGTAGACTTTTTCTAATGAGCGGAATCCCCTCATTCGTCCAGAATCTATCTTGTAACGAATAGATTCACAATTTGGGAGATCTCTATAGGACGTAGTCTTTCGAATGACATCCTGACCATAAAATTGAGCAATCAACTACAGATCAGTTCCGACGATATACAGGTAAAGCTGAGTGCGAAAAAATTCATGGAGTCGTTGCAGATTTTGGTACAATAGTGGAGATACTGATTCCCTTTCTTTCAACGATGCTTGTCCAGCCTGAAAAATAGCAATCCATCATCTGGCCTCACTATTGCATTTCATTTTCCTCTCATAGACGTGGGAACAAAAAATAATTATCCTTCGAAGATAGTTTTTTTCTGGCACAACCGATAGAAAACCCATTCCTGAGATAACTAAATGGAGTAATGATAGGATGATACGATACAAATTCGAAAAATACCAACAAGCTGAGCAGTTCTCTCTGGTCGACGGTTTTCAACAAGTGAGCAGAAACATCTTTAAAGTGGAGGGCTCCTCCAATGAAACGCATTTCCTTTACAAAACTCGATTGAAGGTGACGTAGAAAATCTCGTGGAATCCGTAAATTATTGTCATTGAACAGCCTGAAGGTATCAATTCTGACTATAAGCCGTAAATGACACTAGCTAGTCTCTCGTGATCGAGTTTCGCGTAACTGGTATGTGCTCATACATAGAGCTTGACTTGCAGCATACTTATTAAGAAGGATAGCCCGGTTGTTCCGATGTGTTTGACCCGGCGGTATAGACTATAGCAGATCAGTATTGTAAAAGCCTCGGGGCTGTACGACAGATCCTATTTAAGCGATGCCCGTGGGCTGGGAAAGGCGATCTTGCCGATCTTATATCCCAATGCACTCTCTCATTGCATCTTGCTTGACGACGACGACGACGACGACAACGACGACGACAGAATGTTGACCGATACTCACTCGTAACCGTATTTCATACACCAATGATCACAGTAACAAATCTTCAGGAAGCATCAGAAAGGATTACCTCAGGCTTAGATGGTTTCAATCCTTTAGCGCTCAGTGTAAAAGACTCAGATATGATGTAATTTTCATCATTCCATGGGATTCTTCCCACGCCTTTGAAAACTTTTGAAGATGTCTATGTATGGTGAGTGTGCAAAATACGGCCTCAGTCGTTGCAAAATCTCTTTTTCAGTACGTTAGCTTGAATTTGCGATCATTCACGAAAAGAAGATTAAGATAAGCAGTTCTGAAAGTCTTTTCAGAGCTCATCCAAAATCCCAAAAGTTTCATATCAGTCACTCAAAGTAAGGAGTCAATTTTTACTTTCTTGAAGTGAAAATTAACTCAAGCTTGAAGCGAATGTGATATTTCTGTGGTTCCACTGCCTATAAGTCGAATTTCCACTCTAATATGTATGAGTCATCCTCGGTCATTCTGAGGATCACTACAAGCTTTGAGCCAAAATTTCACCCCAACAGTTTTAGAGAGTAGGGATGTTTTTCCGTACCGGAACTCCGTAAAAGGTTCGGTCTTGACAAAACCACCACTCGAAAGACAGACAAAAATTGTTTCTCAGTCCAAGCCAAAGAAGAATATTTGGAATTATTCCAAGAATGTGAGAATCACCTCGGTCAAGTTTTGAAGATTTTTCTACCAACGGGTATTTGGGAGACTAAATAAAAGAAACTGTGCAAAGTTGTCACACGCCCGCGTAGGCAGAAACGCGGACAGATACGTGACACAGTTGAGTTTATGCTGAATATCAATACTTTCTCTGATAGTTGATGCAAACTCATCGAGCTGTGACATTCAGTAAATCAGGGAAAATTTGACAGACATTGATTTCCGACTAGAACTCAGAGAAAAATATGAATGTGAAATGACAAGGCAATAGACCACAAATCTTCACTAAATATCTTCGTGAAATGTAATGATACTCTACGGAGTTTGATCCAACCAATCTCTTGCTTTACAGAA
Source organism: Eretmocerus hayati (assembly GCA_029851415.1). Lineage (NCBI taxonomy): Eukaryota > Metazoa > Arthropoda > Insecta > Hymenoptera > Aphelinidae > Eretmocerus > Eretmocerus hayati. The sequence goes on along the minus strand of CM056742.1, from coordinate 180,382,663 downwards.
TAATTCAACACTAGCGATTAAGATTACCATCGTTATTCCATCTTGATATCCATAGAGAACTACTCATAAGTATTTCATTAATGTGGACATTTGAACCGCATCCAGGGTCATAGATTCGATAGATCGAATCGCCTGAGCTAACCTAATCTCCGATGGAAACCAAATGGTCCTAATCTTGATAAGATCTGTGTTCAACATTCGTGAAAAAATTTCCGTTAGTAGATTAGATAATCCCAGATTCCTATACCTACGAATCGAATCCTATCGAAAATTCATTTGCTATTTGATAGAACGAGATATTCTTTTCCTGCATCAAAAGAAAAAAAAATCAAATGTCAAACCGTCAATTGATACAGCTTTCAAGTGAACATGCAACAATTTTGTATCACTCTTTCTCTTGTTTCAACAAGTTTACTCCATAACCCGAACAACCCAACACTGTCATGGTTACATCCTTCCCAATCCATTTCACCAGAAAGAGTAGTCATGTATAACACGCTTGGTGTTAAAATGCGCATTCTCATTTCATCAAGGAAAGGTGTGTCCCATGCTCCCGTATACATGAAAAATAAAGAGGTCGCGGTCGCTGTCACGCGATTCGCGGGCCATTTAAAAGTCCATTTGTGTAAAGAAGCCGTGTACTCTACAGTCCGCACCTCTTCCAATTCCATGCACCAGAGAAAGTTTTTCTTTGAATTAACCCTGTACAGCAGATACATTTTTTTTCATGGGTAATACAACCACTGCCCACGTCGTTTTATAAACGGTAAAATCTTGCGGAAGGCTTAGGGTCACTATTTTATACATACCTACTGCTGCATCTGGATATAAATTGGCTGAACTATACATATACATATGTACAGGATTGGCGTTTGCCTAAGGGTTTCAAAATCACTGAGGAGAGCTTCTCTATAGAGTGTAGAGATGATGGTCCAAGATGACGTTATGCAAATTTTTCTGATGAGTCGTATCTTTCTAGTGAAAGAAGCCTGAAGGCTAACTCTAAGGTAGACACAGAAATCGATCAGAATTCAGCGATCATCGAATTATTTTAGCCACCGTAACTCAGCCCTTGGCTACTACATACATAACCTCTCTCCTAGATTGCTTCTAAGAGTTGAAATTTTATCTCGTCAGATGCTCATCGGCGACGTATAGAGTGTGCAAAGACGCCAGGATGCAAAAAGAGAAGCTCATCGGACGTTTGACAAGCTTGACGAAGTTGGTGTACGCGACTTTACGTAACTCTGATGGCAAACGCTTGATTTTATCAGACGTTAGAAAGTCTCGTGCTCATCGATACCATACTACTGATTGAACTACTTGGGTAGCCATGCAATGCAGTTACTACTGATGCTGTTCTGTATGTATGGATGGTTTGAATTCGATATGGACTTGGATGAAGCATCTGAACTTTTGGACGATTGGAAAGTGGCGCTTTTGTTTTGTCTGTTGTGATGATGCGGATTTACATTTGATAGAGTTCCATGAGCTGAGAGATATCCAATGCGTTCCTGCTGATTGGATTCAGAGATTTATATTTTTTTCTTCTTTTGATGATAGGTGTAGTCTGCGGTTCCTTACAAGAACGTATACACATCTACAATTTGGTCATGCTGAGAAAATTGACCTGAAAATTCCAGAAGTGCATTGTCTCATATAGGATTCCGAACTTTCCATTAACATTTTCTGCACGGTATAGTAGATCTCGCACCGAGATTATGAGGTTCTAGCTCGCATCTGAGCGATTGATTTTCGGCCCGAGCCGCAGGCGAAGGTCGAAATAATCGCTCGGAAGCGGGGAACCTCATGATCGAGGCGCGAATGCTATTTTATGCAATTTTGTAAGCACCCAAACATCGGAAAATTGCATAAAATCTTTATTGTCGCATGCTGAGTGGACCGTTCAATTCTGTTATTTTTATCGAATCCAACGATATCAAGAACTCGAAATTGTTAAAAATGTAGATGTGTATGTTTTTATAAGATTCTGCAGCAATGATACAGGCACTTGTATATGTCTTAATCAATATTCTTCGAAGTCGGGTGTCTCTATGAGTTTGAGAGATGTGGAATATTTGGTAGGGAATTTGTATGGCTGATAGGATTATTACGTTGAGAGAAAGTGAAAGATGGAATCGGGTATGGATCGGGATGATGAATGACTGTTTTGATTGACAGAAGGTCGGCGAGGCGATTCGATGAAATTTGAGGAGCAAATGAAAGAGTGGAAGTCATATTTTGATGTAATCAAGTTCGGGAGGGCTACATTGATGAAAAACCAAGAAAAATCTTGGTGTCTCTGATAATGGAACCTGAGGATCATTGCGAGAGGTAAATCTATCGCCAACGTTTACCCATGAAATATCATTAGCACGATAAGTGATGCAAAAATGTATGCTGTTCGATAGATTTCATTCATAGACCACGTGTGTTTCAACACATTCACTGCAGAGGCAATTTCTTTCAGTTCTCAGATGCTCATGATCTCGACCCTCGATCTTTGATTCATATAACTTCATTGTAACTTAATGAAGGTAAAATTTTTTCTGGCTCATTATTTGAAGCCTTATCAAACTGAATCGCCAAGAAAAGTTGCGACCTGTAAGAATACATCTCAAGCAAATATGAATCAATAGAATTTGAATCGTGAAAAATCGTGGGCCGACCGGTGGGGCTAATCGCAGTGAACGTGTTAATGGCTGATACCGAACCGTAAAGCACTCCGGAATAGTTAAGGTTATCACTCCTGATTCAAATTCATCCCGATATTCTTTTAGTATTCTGACTGATCTTGGGGCTTATTGGGGCCCCTAAAAATATTACCTCCAAGAAAACGTTGTCTCAGAAGCTACGTAGGTACGGTAACCAGGTTAGTTTTAATGGTACTGATTCAGAACTTGAGAGGACTATGCTCAATTTTGCAGTGTTTTCCATGGTTCAGTCCATTGGAATTTTTTGAATGCTTCACAAATGATGGAACCACTATGAAAAAAATGCCCAATACTTTTTAATCAATTTCAGAACAAGATTGAAGAAAACTGAATCGATTTAATCTCACAGATTCGCTCTCGAGTTCCTCTCCGTGAGACATAACAAAATCGTGAAATACCCATTACACATCAGAGCCTAACTGATCAGAAGAAAAACCACCCTGGGGAAATGCGCAAGATATGGTTAAAACGATAAAATGCTGAAAACCCTGATGGTACTTACTAAAAATGAATCTCGCCTCTCTAAATTGAAATCACTCCAAATTCACATATCTAACCATCCCAAGTCTAGCCAATGTGCACATGCCTCATCAATCATCCAAAGAATAGCCTGCAATAAGCCATCTCAACAAGAATAATGATTTTACACACGTTCAGAACATCATCATATCCACTCCATTTACTCAAATCTAAAGTGCATCTTCCACACTATTCAATAGCCACATACCGCCTTCTTCTCTCACCTCATCCATATTCACACATAACCTCAAGCCTAAAAGAAAGTGCCAGAATCTTCAAGTTTCGATCAGACAAAGACTCATAACTAAAGCTTCACCTAATCTACAACCCATATAAATACGGGGAGTCCTTATAAATACTACCTCATGCAAACGATTCAGAGACTCATCTCAATAGGCAAACTTCACAATTCTCTCTTGTGCATCAGGAAGTGCATGATTCAACCCCACAGGCTCTTGTTACATTGAGTCTAGTGTGTAGTCTAGTAAGCTCAACAACGAAGCAGAATATTAGGTGAGTATTCATTGCAATATATATATATATATATATGTGCAGGAATATGTAGCCTAAGGCCGGGGACGTAACGTCTAGTCGGGAAGCCGCAAAAGAAGCAAAAGCTTGAATAGTGGAAGTGTATATGAGTCCAGCAACAGCAGTACTAGCAGCAGCAAAATCAGCTAACTTTCGTGACTGCCCCGAGAAGGGAAAGGTGTGGCTCGTATAGTGATCTGCTTTGCTTCTGGGCTCTCCACCACTACTCTCCGATGAGATTTATAAGACTGAATTCCTGGCTATGCTGGTGGCTTGAGGTACATACTTATTTATGTATAGTGAGGCTAGTTTTGAAGCAGATATCTATTTGCTAGACTGCTGGTGGTAGACTGCAAGAAAGAGAGAGAGACAAACGCCCACGCTGAGACGACAGTTATTTCATATAATATGTGTTATGGGTTATGAGGTGGACTGGTCGGAGTCTGATCGCACTTTACGCATGATGGTTGAAGATATATATATATATATATATATCCATTCTGGCGCGTGCCACTGATGAGGAGGTGTAGACCACTGTGTGTCGAAAGATGGTGGTGGAGGTTGGATTTGATCTGATAGGCAAATACATGTGGAGTTACTGAAAAAAATTTTTGGGGAGGGTTTGAATTATCTCTGGTGAAAAGTGGTTGTAAAAAATCTGCTCTGGGAGAAAAAGTCGAAAGATCGTCAGAACTTTTGGATTTTCACATGATACGAAGACGTTAAATTGGAGACACCCTAGGGGGTTGGTTCAAAGATAATATTTGGATCATTCACAAATGAAGTTGAAAATTTCTTGTTTTTAAAAAGCCAAGTATTGTCCTGTAGATTAAATACCATTCAATTCCGTTGGCTTATGATTTCAACTTGACGATGAATTCTTCTGTTCCCCTATTTAGGCGTTGTAAAGAATCTCAAATTGATATGTTTCGGAATTAGAAGCTCTTCATTATGTTCGCATCGTTCATGCAAGCAAGCATTGATTAACCAGCGTGGGATAAAATTCAGGTGATTTTACAATTGAACGAAAAATTATTTAGTCGTGATGGAGTTTCATGACGCACTTGGCTCATAAACGGACTCTCTTATCGACAAACAGTTACCTAAATGAACCAAATGAAAGAAAGACCAATCCAATAATGATTTTCGACTGCTCTTACCCAAAGCATAATCTCGACAAGATTGGAACTTCGTGTGCGTCAATCCAGAAAAAATCGATCGTCGCCCTTCAGTATACAATTCCCGAACTCCAAAATAACCCCAAAACATTCAACCCAACAAATACTCAAGCATCTGAACAATTATTCAAACTCATTTCGGTAATCATATTTTGGAATTTGAAACACTCAGTGCATGATACATCTACCATCTGAAATATCTGAAAAATTCGTACACAGTCAATTATTTACTTTGCGTCAATTTGTCAACTGTTTTCGTGTACGTGATTTCACTCAATTCCATCCTCCAAATTCAGACCCCAACGCGCGTCACGCCCAGTTTCACATTTTATAATACTCTCATGCTTGAAATGATTGTCTCCGAGCAATTTCATTCTGTCAATTTGATTAATGTCTCCAAGAGCCACTGCGGACGCGTGATTTCACGCGCTCACTCTCATCTTGATATCATTTCAACTTGCATGTAATATCCTTTACATTCACGACCAATCTCCAACATCAGCAGCAGCAGCAGAGTAACCAGCCGACCATCATCATCATCATCATCAAAGATCAAATCGAATGGGAATCGTTATACAATTGCAAAACTCAGCTTGACTCTTCATTGTGCAATGGATTATCAATAAATATCTATTTATCTCGGGGCATCACCCATATAAAACCTATAGCACGACCAACTTTGATCCTATCCAAACCGCATCACACGGATACCTCCATATACATAGCTATACTGCATTGATTCCTGATCAGACACTCCAGAGTACAGACTTCTACAGAGTTCCGAACCGCAAAGAAATAGATTTTCCACCGACACCTAGATATGACTAGATATCGATAAACCACACAAACCTTACTCAAAGATTGGTATTGCAACATATCTAAAATCCATGTGAAATTTCGCACTCCTGAAACATATATCTCAGCTCTACTTTTTTTGCAAATCTAAACAGTCATTAGTGAGGGAGTATAGTAGCCCATTTTCAACCACTTGAAATCAATGATTTCAACATACACACACAGTGAGGGCGATCTATGCTGATAATACAGTTCCCGCTTATCTCTAAAAAGCATTAAGGTAACGAGAGCGAGTTATATTTTGGAACAATGCAGCTGCTCTCAACAGTCGTGGCATCGACCTTGACGTTCTTCTAAGCAGCAAGAGGTTAAGAGCTTTAATGAGCCAATATAGTCGGAGTACATTATCTATATCTCTCATTGCCCCCGAGATTAAATGCGCAAAAGTAGCCATTGTGTATCTAGAGTTTGTAGGTTAGGTATGAAAGTGCATTAGGATTTACTAAGAGCGACCGGAACGATTTGATGTTGGTGGTGTCTGCAAATTTATAAGTATGTGTGGGTAACTGGGGCGGAGTTCGTCATTGCATCATATTCTATATAAACCGGCTGGTTTACTGTGTAGGATCGCGATCGATTGGTTCTCTTTCTCTCTTTCCTTTCTCTTCTTGAACGATAGTAAATTCTATGGTCTTTGCATGTAATTGTGCGTACGGATGATAAGTCTTATCATGTATGTAGTTTGGTAAGAATATATTTGTAAAAGTGTGAGGTTGACGAGAAATTTTATAATGTGAGGAAGCCGCAAGACAAAAATATTTGCATGCTGGATTATTACGTTTAATTTCATTATATAGCTTCGATGCCTGAAGTGTGAAGTGAAAAGCTTTCGTGCAATGTTGTTATATACGGGTGTTACATAGACTGGAGTACTGTGATTGACTTCTATGGAATTATATAGCGAAGTAGGAATGAAGTATGGATACACACCACACCCAGCAATCATAATTTGAATGATTTCGAAATTTTGTCATGTTCAATTTTGTGTGTGAGTATAGAGTACAATCTACTGAAGTTGATTAATAATTTATCGAACTATCCCACGATTTTCTAGTCATGAGGGGGCGCACGAGGTGTAAATCGAGTGTAAAGTGGAGAAACATTAAGATAGGGAGTAAAATGTGATGCATGGTTGGTACATGATTTATTTTTCATCAACATACGATATTCCCGCAAATGGTAATTATGAATAATTGAAATCGGTATGCAATCAGAATTTCGATGAGGCATTATCTTGTTAATTCAATCATGGGAAGGCATACAGTATTGACGGTGGAGTATCTTATCGCTGACGGAAAATCAGAGAAGAATTTGATGTTTTCGGTGTCGAAGCCGAGTTGTCAAACTTATCTCGTGTTCCTGATCAGTAACTTGAGGAGCTGACTCCAGCCTCGATCTACATCAGTAATTTTTGGGTAGAAAGTGTGATACGATGATTTTACAACATAATATATCCACAAAATCCGGATTCATCTCAAAATGACTCCAATTTAGACTGTCCTGTGAGGCTTATAAGGAAATTATTGTTATAAGTAAACACCAGTCCGAAATCTGTCCGTCCGGATACTGCATATTGTGGTGGCGGCATTTCTGGTGGTGATGGCAGTGTTGTTGTTGGCGGTATTGTTATTGTTGATGATATCAGTGTTGTTGTTATTCTCGTTTTCGTTGATGTTATTGTTTTTGTTATTGTTGATGGTGACGTTGGTGTTATTAGTGTTGTTGTGGTGTTGTTGTTAGTGTTGTTGCTGTTGATGTTGCTCTTGTTGTTGCTGGCAGTAGTTGCTCCCGCTGCTGGTCTTATTATTGTTGTTTTTGATAGTGTTGTTGGTGCTGTTGTTGCTGCTGCTGTTGTTGCTCTTGTTATTGCTGTTATTATTGTTCCTGTGGCTGCTGCTCCGGCTCTTGTTGTTGTTGTTGTTGTTTTGTGGTGTTTTTTGTGTTGTTTTTAGTATTGTTGTTACTGCTCTTGATGTTCCTGTTGTTTTTGTCGCTGTTGTTGTTGGTGCTGTTGTTACTACTGCTGTTGTTGCTCTTGTTGTATCTGGCAGTGATTTTTGCTCCCACTGTTGCTCTTATTACTCTTGTTTCTGATAGTATTGTTGGTGTTGTTCTTGCTGCTGTTGTTGCTCTTGTAATTACTGACATTATTGTTCCTGTAGCTGCTGCTCCTGCTCTTGTTGTTATTGTTACTGCTCTTGCTGTTGTTGCTGTTGTTGTTAGTGTCGTTGTTACTCCTGTTGCTGCTAATTTGTTGTTGTCTTTGTTGTTGTCGTTGTTTCATGTGTGGGGTGGAATCATCTCTACTTATACGTAGAGGTATAGAGCATGTATACGAATCCATTGGACCTTTCTGGAGGTGACTTGAGCTGTGTAGAGGAAGCGGGTGGCTTTACAAGATGAAGGGGGTGGTGTGGTACAATTTGCATATTAACTTGGTTCCCATTCAGAGATAGCCTAATGTACAACTCACTGCTTGAGAAGACGACATAACTCCATGCAAGAAACCACTCTAGACTTATAGTTGATTATGTTTTGTTTACCCTGGTGACATTATGAATGGGCACTTATAAATATCACTTTGTGGCACCATCAAAGGATCGACAATCAAGATTTCACCCTTCATCTTATTTGATGTGCAAGAGCCTCCTATGGACCTATGATTCATCGAGAGTATTTACAAGTTGAGCGAGTGAGGCAACCCGCTAGTTGGTATAGAGGAACAAGGAGTAATCCTGCAAGCAGTCACCACAGCTGCGCAGAGTTTATCCCGGTCAAAATTGATCGATCCCGGACATACTACTGTTCCTCATTGAACAAAGTTTCACACAAACCATGAGACTATTCTATAATGACTCAAATCATGGATATTTTGTGAATAGATGCAAGGAATTTGCTATTGTTGTGGAACCTTGATAAAATTCTGGAATTGGTGAAAAATTGTCTTGGAGTCAGAATGTCCTGCCCAGGAGAAATGGTTTTTTATTCGATGTAGAATTGATGACCTGTTCCAACCCCACTAACGTAAGAATTTATCTCGAACAATGGGGATCCGTTTTTGAGGTTCTGGGAATACCTGGAGTACAGTTGATCGTTGGAACTCGCAGCTCTAGATATCAGATTTTGTTACTACAAGGATATCATTCCCAAAGATTCAGATCAATTCGTAATCAGCACTTCGCGGTCTCTTATGTTTAGTCTTGGGAATTTGAGTCCTTGTCAGAATTTGCAATCCCCCTTTCTGCTTCGGGAAACAATTCAACTAGTAATCCAGGGAATTCAATCCCCGTCGAACTAACACAGCCAACATACGAGGATCCAAGCCAGACGTAAAAGACCGCAGATCTGGTCTACCGCCACCACCACTACCGCAGGGATATACCTATCCGCAATATAATATAGCAATACATAGATACTCTGAGTCGGTCGCGAATCCAAAGTTGAGTGGCACTCGTGACCGCGAGCTCACGCCCAAGATATATAAGTATATCTAAGAGTCGCGGATCGTCGTCGTCGACGTCGTCGTGTCGCGCGAGCTTGCAGTGGGCGTACTTTCTATTGCACGCCATCGCCAGGGCACATTTACTCACTCGTATCCGAGACGCCTCGCAAAATGCCACCACTATCGTATATGCATGCATGCATATGTGCAGCACGACTGAGATGGTTCGCGTGCGGCCCACGTATATCTTTTATACACTTTTCAGACACCGAGAAAACTCTCTCGCATTGAATAGTGTTTGGACACATCACGCACATGTTGAGATACTTTCTGTCTGCTTCGTGAACGATTTTTTTCTTTTTCAGAGTACAAGATTAGTTGAGGAATTTGGTATAGTCACGTGTCCCATTTCCAATAGACTGGAAAATCTTGTTACGGGTAGTTTTAGTGGGTACGTCTCGGAGTTTTATGGTGGGAATGAGGAGGGATAGAGACTTCAGAATCGGTATTTGTATGAGAGAAATCTGGATGAAGTAAAGCAACGTGTCAGATTTCTGGTTGCTGAAGCAAGACTTTCTATTTCAGAACAATACCACTATGGCTATAAACTTCGCTCAATAATCGCTACCAAGAGTCACGCACGTTGTTCAATTTACGCAATTCAACCAGGGGATAAAACATTGATTACGGCATCATTTGATACGCTTGATCGATTTATTGAGTCTATTTTGCAATCATACTTGGAATAGGCACTCGAAAACATCTTGATCTCTGATATGGACTTCAATTCGACTGAAGATATCTTACAGCTAACAATTTCAGTAATTTTTTTTTGGCCGTGATGAAGGTTGCTGGAAATTTCCCTCTTCTTTGAAATGAACATCCCCAAATTAATATGAAATATGTCTTCGAGTGATTCCATATACAGTGTCCAGAAAAGTTGGAATTTGAGTCAGAATTATTTTAACGGCCCCAGTAAGATCTACAAACCGTGTTTCTTGGTGTCTTTCAATTAGAGCCTCTGTCCATTGGATTTTTTTATCTAAATTGCAACTTCATTAGAATGATGATGCATCATTCAATAAATTGAGAATATAACGAACATCGGGTTCAACAACCAAGGAAAAACTGTGCTCAACCGAAGGTTACAAGCGTACCTTTTTCTCCAAATCCCATAGAGTGTCAAATGTTAACAATGGAGTGATAAATATGCACCACCAAAGAAGACATGCACCACACATATAGCTGAACATATGAGAACTGCTGCAATCGAATTGAATTTCAAGCAGAAGACTCTTACTTTTGACTCTTTTTGATAGCGTGTGGCGTGGAACGTTGGTAGGTTGATTATTTGCACAGTGTGATGAAAATACTTAACGAAGAAGTTTCTCGAAATCTTCCGAAAACATTCTGGGAATCACGTGTAGGAGGGATTCATCTTCGAAGCAAACGTGACGTCTTATTTCTCAATTCATGGATTATCAATCAATACGATATTAACTATCTGATATTCATTTCCAAAATGATTTTGCATTCGTTTGATAATCTCCTCGAAATTTTGTCGAAAAATATTTTAATGGAAACGTGAAATTGGATTACTGTGAATGTTCATGAAAAGCGTTTCAGAAGACAGGAAGTGATCTTGTGCTGCATCATGAAAGAGGTTAACTTCATCTCACGCCCCCGAATGCAATCGATGTACAGCTGTAATATGCCAGCACTTTCAGTTTCACGATCGACTTTGATTCAAAGAGATGGTGCGCCCACGACATGTCATCATTATTGATGATCCCGAACTATTATAGTATCTTCAGTCTCTCCTCTTGATACGTAACCAGACATCATTTCTTCTCGATTTGAATCAGGCGAGGCTTTCAATAAAACAAAAATAGTACTCTAGCCGTTCAAATTACCACTGTAACGCGAATGATCTGCGTGCAAATTGAAAGTTATCGGAAGGATGTTGATTCTCACAATTGGTGTGTTGTACTGCACATCGATTTCCAAATTTTGAGGTGAATGGATTGGTGGCACCATGGTTGGTTGTACCAATTCAATCACCAAGGACGGCAGAATTAGCGAACAGGTGCGTTGATTCTCGATCTGATGAGATTTCTTGTGATGTTGCAGTTGCTTTGAAATTATCAGTAAGGAAAGCAGCAGTAATACGAAAGTTTCTGATGAATTTCCACCACAAACAATAATTGTATGTTAACAATGGACTCGATGTTGAACATGTTACTAGTAATTCTCGTAGCGGTGACATCGCTATTTTTTGCAACGATCTCGATTTGGATTGAAATATGTTGAGTTGTTTCAATGCAATATGATATGAGATAGTTACGCACTGATTATCCCGTCTAACAAGACTACTTAGATATCATATAGCCATGATTATCTCGCATATCCTTTTGCGTAGAAACTACGACCGTGAACTTCACCCCCGAACGTCATTTCTTCAACTGTTTGTGTGCGCGCGAGCATTCAAAATTCATATACATAAATATATTCTGTGCCTGCTTATTCGTGAGTTGCTCGGTTGTTGCTTTTGCTCTCCTTGTTCTCGTATGATTTGATGGTAACACCTCGTTATCCCATCGTGAGACCTGTTCAACGACTAAAGATTATAGTGTCGAGCTATGCTCATGGCTTGGCTCACGCTAAGTCGTTGGTCTTTCAAGTCTGCGAGATGTGCGGTTTGAGCTTCGTCGGTCCTAAACATTTGTCTAGCGTTTGCACCGTTGTCCCCACGGGGCAATCAAATAATCAAGAGGAAAACTATTGCAGGTGATAGGAAAGTACCTATGACTTGCAATCGTTTTTTTCTTGATTTTTCCCGGGCCACGCAAGCAATTCTCCGTAACTGGACCTGTCTACCCTCTGTTCCCAATTCATTTTTTTCAAAATGTAGTGAACAATTATTTTCATTATAAATCTCATGAACTATTTTCCTCTCTCCACGACTGATCCACACCAGAATGGTCTCCGAGGTTCCTTCAGAACACCTTGACCCATCAATTTTATTCTAGTGGGTTCAGATTATATCATTCGGCTGATTTGATAACGACAAGTTTTATTATACGGCGGATTCCAAACCGACGCGAGGTTAGCCGGGATGAGCTTGGCTGGATTGGGCTAAGCTGAGATTTGATTGGCTGGGCTGAGATGGTATCGAGTTGTATGGGTTAGGCTGAGCTGTGCTGGGATGGGCTTGGCTGGGATGGGATGGGATTGATTGGTCTGGGAGGCGATGGGAAGGGGTGAAATGGGATGGTTCAGACTCGACTGGGCTGGGATAAGATGAGATCGAAAGGGATGAGTTGGGCTGGGATGTGATGAGACGGGATGGTCCGAGCTCGGCTGGGTTTGGATAGAGTAGTATGGACTGGGCTCGGATAAGCCGGGCTGAGCTGAGATCGAGTTGCATGGGTTGGGTCGGTATGGATCGGGATGGCCTAGGTTGGATGGGATGGGTTAGGCTGTAATGGGATGGGATTGGATGGACCGGGCTGGGCTGTTCTTGGCTGCGATGGAACAGAATGATTGGGGTAGGATGTTTTGGGCTGGCATCTGCTGGGCTGGGATGGTATCGAGTGGGATAGGTGAGGCTGGGTTAGGATGAGCTGGGATGGCATGAGATTGACTGGTCTGGGAGCCCATGAGACGGGATGATCCAGACTCGGCTCAGCTGGGATCGAGTGGGATGGGTTGGGCGAGGATGGGATGGGATGGGATGGGATGGTCCAAATTTGGCTGGGCTGGGATCGAGAGGGTTAAGCTGGGACGGAATGAGATTGGGTGGTCTGGGCTGGGCTGTTCTTGGCTGGCATTTGCTGGGCTGGGATGGGCTGAGATGGCATGGGATAGAACGGGATGGATGTATGGATGGGCTGAGATGGCATGGGATAGAACGGGATGGATGAGCGGCCATTCATACCGTAGTGCTCACATCCGTCTACCTGTCAACGTAATGTGTCACGGAGGTCGCGATCTGCGCATTCAACCAAGATTTTCTCCTCACACAACGTTGACAAAGAAGGCTCAACCTCCAAAAACTGAGCACGTGGTGATTGAGTGTTATGTCCAACATAGTTATGCGTCAGACATCAAGATCCCAACTCGTAACAGCTCCATGAATCTTCAAAACCATGAAGAAGGATGATTTTTTCTTCATTATAACAAAAAAGCTAGACAATCTCACAGCACCACACTTATACAGCTGGGGAACCCAGTCATATCATAAAAAACATCAAAAAAAGATGGAAACAGCTAACCCAGGAACATTTGTATAAAACAATACCACCCAAACCACGCATACTCTGGCATATACATATATATATAACCTCAAACTAAAAGACCGTGGCCTACTGATCTCTATAATATAAAATTCTTCCTCAACCTCGCACATCTCACAGAAAGGAACAGTAGCAGTAGCACAACGGTAGATACTAAATGCCGTATTGTACGTAACGAATCATCTCCTTCAAACAATGCCTACCTTTGAAAAACAATGCTATATACCAAGTTACCTTCTATATATTATCAGCTTTTGCTGCTGCTGTTGCTGATGCCACTATATATACTCCTTTTGGACGCGCCCGATTCGATTATATTCAACAGTTCCGTATTATATATATATACGTCACGAACCAAATGCAGTCCTTTGAAAGCCTTTACAGATATCCAATCTCTCTTATTTCGTTGAGTCGTCCTTACTGTTTTGGCCATAGATTGCTCTTGGATGACTCAGTAGTATTATCTTTCTCTGGTCATCATTTTCCACTCTCTCAAAAAAAATATATGATACAACGAGGTGAAAGGACCACCATCACTACCGTACACTCCGACCATGATATCCTGCATACACAAAAAAAATCTCCCTCGCAAAAAAATGGTCCGACTGCATATCCATCTGTCTTTTTGTATCCTGTACGTGTGTGTGTGTGTGTGTGTGTGGCTGTGTAAATAGGAGTATCAGATGGTAAAAGACGTAATAAACGGCCCGTTAGTCGTCGTGTACGATGTATATATTTCGTAAAGTCTAGTAGTGTGTCTATGATGGCGTTGGAAAAACGCGTGAAAGCTCCGATCGACCAAGAGATCGCGTGCAGGAGTTACCCACACACACACACAAGATACATAAGGGTTTATATACCGATAAGAGTCTGAGGCGCGTGCGGAGATCATGTGGCGAGTTTCTGCAGTGTGCCGCAATAGTTGTTGTATATAAAGAAAAAACTAGTCACGTTGCGAGTACTCGATGGACACGCCCATATAGCCAGACTTCTGATAACATAGACACACACACACACACACACACACACACACTAAGAATGGACTAACAACAACACAGGCCCTGATTACAACTAGTGCATAGGACCCCTGTATGAGAGTATAAAAGTCAGATCCTGAAACGGGTATGTTGTTGCTATATGGTGATGCCCTTTCGCAATATGCGCACGTGGAGCCTGCAGCTACATATCGACTCTACTATTCTCCTCTCGTTGCGATCGTATAATAATACTCTAACACTGTAATCAATTGCTGCTATATGAATGTGAAATGTACTGGAAGAGTGGCGGATCCTGCGCCATCGCACGCATTGTGTTCGCTCATTGGTTTTGAGAGGCTTTGTAATATAGATTGAGTGGTGGCGAGCCAATTGCTTCATTTACTCCAACTGGGTTGAGAGTTTGAGTGTAGAGCCCTGAGGGTTTCTTGGAGATTGAAAAAATTCGGGTGGCTGATGGAATTGGACTGATAGGACTGTGAGCTGCAAATGATATGCGACTGATAATGAAACTCGAGTCATGAGTTTTCAATGTTCATTCAAATGTGATGGTGAGAGTAACATTGTCAAGGGAATATCGATTGAATGAGCCTACTTATCAATTAATGATATCCATGTTCTGTCAGGGTAGTTTTTATTAGACCCAACAACTTATGCTATACGAATAGTTAAACTTTACACGCTCTTGAAGTACGATTAGTATGATGATCACAAGAGTTTCAATTATGATGGAAAACGCAAATAGCAATTTGTAGCTTAGCACGTTCGCTGCTACGGATCCCACCGATGGGACCCGCAATTTTTCATTTTTTAATCTTTGCTAACTCAGACATGCTCGAGAAATTCTTCCGAAATAATAATCTATCGTGGTGATACACTTCACCAAGGTCGTGAACAATGAGCCATAACGAGTCCATCTTCGTACGGAAGTTTCTACCCGATTGCAATGGACCAGTTCATGACCAAAATAAAATTACAGAAAAACAGAGTTACGGCAAACGTATTGATTTCAATTGAATTTCAAAATTTCGGCACTTGCAATTCATCACTCTGAAATATCTTGTCGATGCCAAGATCCACATACCTCATTTATTAACGATTTTTGATCTCTGAATAGCCATTAACAGAATGAGGAACTCGCGTGTTTTATACTTTCAATTATAAAGATAGACGAGCGAGGTATGATTTATTAAGTACACTTTTTTCGAAAATTTTTAGATAAACGGACTACTAGTCGTGAATTTTAAAAAATCTTTCAGATTTTGAATCAATTGACAATCCCCGGAAAAATCTGAGCGCGACCAAGTGCTCGCGTGCATGTCACACGTTGTGTCGGTGTGTAATATCTAAGGTAAAGTCACAAATCCACGACTGATGTTACCGGTTGAGTGCTACTCTAACGATTACGATAGACCAAAATTTTTTGTCAAAAATAGCAAAAAATAGCCGAAGCCGTGGACTGCGCCACTATCACATCCCATATGCGCCCTTGAGTTAAAAAAGCACCGGCACTGTTCATGGAAGGTCAAGATATCTAAAAAAAACCTTAGCTCACAATGACGTTTGTCGATTGCAACGCAACTAACCATCAGTATGCCGATTGGAAAGGAAAAGGTAAGAAAAAAAGGAACCCCTAACTTCGAGGCTCTTCTCGAGGCTAAAAATTTTATCGTTCAGCGTGCGCCGAAATTATTCTAGCATAAGTAAGCATCTGAAGACATAACTCTTACCTCCTCAATTTGCTGGATTTTCAAATTTTCCACTCCTGGCCCATCCTCGTGCAGATGGCACAATTTCACGATATACCAAAGTTGTGAGGCTGAAATGAATGGCATCTATTCGTGAGATTTGTAAAATATGCTCATCCTGCAAATTTGCATGCCCATATTTTTTCTAATGAAATTTCAACAACTCAGCCCTGTTTGGAAAAGATTAATACTTCTCCCATCAGTTTGAAGGCTTCGAGATAGTCCTTGATTCACAATCTTAGTTAGGGAGCTCTTTACAGGTACACGTATGTTGTTTCGGAGAATAATTCCAAGACCTTAACACGATCGAGGTTTAATCATAAAATATCACGAAAACCACATTTACCATATTTCTTTATTCACACTCAACATACATGTCCAATACAATAATGGAATGATCAACAAATTGTCTACCCACTTCACTTTCACTATTAATTTGGTGACCCTACCAGTTTGGCTTGAATCCCTGATCACTTTTCCTCCCTCCGTCATAGGAGCCTTCATTATTTCTCCCCCATTAGTTATTTGTCCTTGAATCATTAGAATTTAGACACTTATTTTAGATTCCTCAAAATTTGTTTCTCCGGGTGGTCTTTTCGGTTGACATTTCTACTTTTTTTCATTTGAGAATAAAATTTGAATGCAACAATCAAGGTACCCAATTTTGTTCTTCTTATGTAACGAGACCATAATATCTCACAAAATAAAACACAGATGGATAAAATTGATCCCACCGCCATTACTGCTGCTAGTTGATACTTTAGTGGCATTGCATCTTCGACGTTTTTCTCAGTCGGTATGACATTCTTCATCATAGATGTCGGGTGGGCTCCGCTTCCCACTATAATAAGCGACATTCGATCTCTTCGGCTGATTCTATCCCAAGATTCTGTTATACCAGTCTCGGAAAATCTCGTTATCAATTTCTTGATGGGATCAAAGTAGAACATGGAGTACTGTAAATAAAAACGTGGGTGAATAACTTGTACAGGCTCTTCAATTTTATCTATATACCATTCAGTGTACGATTCGGTTTTTATTATTTCTCGTTTTGAATCCCAAAGACATAAATTGATAGATTGATCTATCTGGTCACCGTGGTAAGTATTACGGCATAAACGACTAAAACCAGCATAATCTCCAACCACTTCGATACGGCTCAGAATTTCCGTCAAGACTGGAGTGTTGTAAAATCCGCTCAGGAACTCGTGATCGTTTGCATTCATAGTCAATGGTATATTCGATTCAGTCAAATTTTTGAGTGACTTGAAATCAGATATTTCTTGGCGGTAAATAAAAATACGCATCATCTGATCTGTAACTAAATCAGTCACCATGAAGGTTACGATGTACATAGTGATCAAATAAATCTTCTCCGACATTTTCATTCGTCCCCGAGGCTCAATCGAGCCACCCATTTGTGCTGTCATGATGTTCAAAGTTGACCAATTTTCCTCTTTGAATCCAAGCAAGTGAGCGCATAAGGCAAAAATTGCTCCTGTTATGAATAGAATCATGTATGCAAGACCAGCTTGATTCAAATTGAGATCAATTATCTTATCTTCCACAGGTCGTTTAAGCAGTAAATAATATGCAGTAGGAGTTGGAAATGTGATATATTTCAGATTTTCCATTATCTCATGCTTCGGGTCTTTGGAGAGAACTATTGGCTCATGAAACATGTTCATCCGCATATCACTGTTGCTTGTGTGGTTATTATACGTTGCCCCAATGTCTGTCGAATTGATGTACCATGGGTTCCAATAGTTTTCATCTGGAGCTATCATCATGGTTGCATTGAGAGCATCCATGAATGCTTGACACATGAGAAAATCACGACCAGAGCTTGCCACTTGGGATTCTGGCTCCATTCCCGTTCTGAAGACGTTGAACCTAATATCAATTTCCGCGACAATCCGAAATTTATATCCATTGAGATCTTTTACTTTGTTTGGGAACAAAATTGACCGTCTATCCAGAGTAGTTACACTGTAATCTTCGAAAAATGGATTGAATGTGTGAACCATAGCTTCATAAAGAGTACCATTTGCAGAGTTGTGCCTCAATGGTTTGGAAGAATCACTTGCAGTCACGTCAATTATAGTCAAATCTAGAAAGTTATCTGACCACGCGTAACGAAATGAGCTCTCAAAATCAACTTCTTCTTCTCCTCGAATAGTGATTAATAAATATTTCCTCCGCACCAAACGAAACATCAAACTACGGTAAGATTCGAGCATTGTATTCAATTTTTTGCCTGGATATACTCCACCTCTGAGGTCAACAATACCAACTGCCAAATTTAATCGCTCGGAGTACATTTCCAAATGACTCCCAGGTGACTCCGACTCCATCAATACTTTCCTCTTGTTTGTCAGTTGCTTCGAATCGAATATGTTGCTCGGTATTTGATGAGTCATCTCGTTCACAAGTTCAGCAGTAATAGGTGAAATTCCTCCGGGTGAGTCGATGATCAAATTCACTTTGTGAAGTGGCACATTTTCCTTAATGTAGTTCACAATAATTCCCACGAAGTAATCATTTTCACTCACACACAGATGAGATGTTGATAAAATAATGAACACCACAAGAAATAGATGGATCATAGAATATACCATTTTGCGCACACTGTTCAAACCCGGCTCAGAAACTTGACCAATTCATAGCGGTGAAGTGTTCTCTTCGGCAGCTCGCGAAACAGTGCTTACCCTACGAAAATTGGGAATTTTCTGACCCCATACCTGACACGACTCGAATATATTCGTTTCGTGATATTTCTATTGCGGAATATACGACAGTAATTTCCAAGTGGATTGGGTGTAAAACGCGAAGAGATTAGCGGAAATGGCTATTCATGATATCACTGTAGGCCAAATCGTGTAGGCCGTGTAACCATACTCCCTCACGTCACTAATTCGTCCAATTAGTTCGTATTTCAAGACTCAAACTTCCGGGGATTGGGAGAATTGGAACGGGAAGGCCCGTCTCTGACTGGTTTTAGAGTAATAATTCTACAGAAACGTCATCGTGGTCATATCCGTTAGTCTGGAGGCATCGATCGAAGTATTTAGCCTAATATTCGAGTAGCGATATCGTAACTCGCTAACGCTCGCTCTGTTCCGCGAGATATAAATATGAGTCAATCAACTGCTCAAAGATTTCTCAATCAATTATTGTCCATTGAAATGGATGGGAAGAGTATTTTCGTATGAAAACGGACTGTCCTCTAATGCTTGCTCAGCTCTGTGATGCAGAAATTAATTATTTATTCGAATATATTAATCTGCGTGAACACTCATCATCCGGATGCACTATATTTCCCCCCAGATCGGCTAGCTTTACCTGCAAAATCACTAGATTTCCCCTAAATTGGCTGGCTTTACCTCAGAGAGTTCCTAGATTTCCTCTATATTGATCAATCTTGCCTAAGAACTTCTATCCAACCCCACCTGAGGAATTTACCAGATTTTCTCCATAAAGAGTCACCTTACCTAAAAATTACTAGATTCTCATCCAGTAACCTCACCCAAAAATTACTGAATTATCATCTAGTAATTAACATAATATCATGAATTTTTCGAGAGTATAATCAAGTATGTGGTCAATGTTGACTGAACTGATAGACGAACTAATGAAAACCTAATGGAAAACAAACTAATGGAGGTGTCTCGTACCTTTCGACTACAAGAGCGCGAGGCACACGAGCTCACTGTGTGAGTAAAACCTGGTGCGTCGAAAACAGTGATGCACTGAACTTATATCTGACTACAGGTACCACTGCAGGGGTTGGCTCGGAGATAAGACCATAAGCAACCGAGGTACATACAGAACACGAGTAACAATAACACACAGTATACAATCAGCTGCATAAGCTCAGAAGGGCTCCAAAGCTTAAGAAAAAAAAATGGAAAACCCGATCACGAATGTAGAATAGATTTAGAAGACACTTTCGGCTTGAATCATCCTCTTCATAAGAATCTATGGTCTTGAATTCATGAATCGGCATTGTAAGACTAGTTTTCGATCTCTCTATTTTCACATTAAGAGGACGATTCAAGTTCGAGAAGGGTAATTTGAACCCAACGATTCCGCTAAAATGGAGACGCTTATGTATATGAGTGAAATCGAGACCAGAAACTACCGGGGCCTAGATAGTTCAATGGTGAGGCATCTTTGTGACAAGTAGAAGGTTCCCAGTTCGATCCTAGGTCCAGGAGTTTTTTTGCGATGTCAGCCAAATGCATTATTTTTGTCATTAAGATATCGACGATCAAACCCCGATCAATATTTTCTCAATAAGAATAGCCTCAAATCCGAGGTGGAGAACAATTCCAGATCCCCAACATGATCGAAGGTTATTTGTATCATAAAATTTCACGAAAACCACATTTACGACATATTTTCATTCACGCTCAACAAACAATTTTAAAACAATAATAGCAGAAGTATGTGTACATCACCACTCTTAGTGTCTCTTAAAAATGGTTCATGAAGGACTTAGTTGTCACCAAACATTTTCAAAGGGCGTAACTGCCACGATTCAAGCGTGAAAGGGCTTAACTAACACCATTGATCGGAGGAAGGGCCTAACTGCAACCAAAACTCATCAAAAGGCCATCACTGCTATGATGGAATTTCGAAAGGGCGAAATTGCTATGATTGAATTTTGAAGGGGTAACTGCTATGATAGAATTTTGAAAGGCTGACTAGGCGTAACTAATATCTGATAGAATCCTAAAACGGCGTAACTGCTATGGTAGAATTTTATTAGGCCGTAACTATTATGGTAGAATCCCAAACGAGCGTTACTACGATCATTGTCCCTAGAGAGGGCTTTATTGCAGCCAAAAAATTACAAATAGGTTCAACTTTTCGCTGGACCTAGAGGGATAAGGGAAAAGGGCTCAAGTAGCTGACAGAAAAGATTCAAAAGGGCGTACTTACTCTGTAACGGGGCGTGAGTGACGCCGGATCTGGAAGAAGGGCTTAATTACCAAAGAAAATTCTTTTGAAAATTCTCCTCTTTTCCATCAAATGTAACGATGAAAACATGTTGTTCT
Source organism: Eretmocerus hayati (assembly GCA_029851415.1). Classification (NCBI taxonomy): domain Eukaryota; kingdom Metazoa; phylum Arthropoda; class Insecta; order Hymenoptera; family Aphelinidae; genus Eretmocerus; species Eretmocerus hayati. The sequence goes on along the minus strand of CM056742.1, from coordinate 180,361,326 downwards.
ACCTTCAAATTGAGTGTTTTCTCCCTTCTCTAGTAGAGACAAGTTCTCGACATTCTTACACGACTGATAAAAGCTGCTCATGCCTATAGAAGTGATAAGCATGAAACAAGCCACCTCCCAGCAATCAATTATCTTCCAAAACATGCCCAGAGACACTCATTCAAAATTTGGAGACGATTGAACTCGATCGCGTAATGTTATTACACTTTTTGTGAGGAAAATGGGCAGAAATTAGCCCCTGTAATCGGAAAAAGGGCGTAACTGCATTCTAAGAAATGCTGAAAGAAGCTCAAAGTCAAATTTCATCTTCCGGCTCGGGTTGGGCTATTTCGAGAATGCCATCTTTTTCGAAATAAATCAGGTCAACCCGTCCAAACACGCCTGTAGCGGCTTTTATTGAGTTTTTGTTGATTTTCTCGAAAGGACCGTTTCTCAGTTACGCCCTTCTCCCACCCACCGCCTCAATTGCTCGGAGTACATTCCCAAATACTTTCCTATCCAGGTTAATCCAAGACCTTCAATTCTTTCCTCTCGTATGTCAATTGCTTCGAATGTCAATACTTCTTCCACGAAAATTGGAGACTTTTTGACCTCACTCCTGACACGACTCGAATAAATCGATTAAATCGATCCCATGATAACTTCATAAGTGAATGTATAGTACAGTAATTCCGAAATAGATCACGTATGAAACGTGAAGAGGTGAGCGGAACTGGGTGTTTATAAAACCACCGTAAGGCCAAACCGTGTAAACATGCTCCCTGACGTAGTTATTCAATTTTACAACCGTGAGATTTGGATTAATTTGTGTGCTGATTCTAGAACACTGCTTCCACAGAACCGTCATGATCATATCCGTTGGCGTGGAGTCATCAGTTGAAGCACCTACCCTAATATTCAGTATTTCAAGTGCTGATCAATGATGGCCCTATCAACATTTTCTGCTCACTGGGAGCTCACTTACGTCATTACAACTGTGACATCACTTCCGATGGAATGTAATAACAAGATAATCTTACAAATAGATCTGCGTCAATCTCGAAAAGACCGGATAGGTGAAGCTAGAGAGAGTGCATTGTAAAATACAGGAATCCTCATAAAAAACGCAAGACCAGTAGAATTACAGATCAGTGAGGCCAAAATGAAGTACATGGTGAAAGACAGGAATATTACAAAGTACGACCCAGAACCCTGACAGGCAATTGAGTTTTCTTTCAAAGTGGTCGACACCTTCAAGTATCTGTGGTCGACAACCACTTACAGCAATGAGTTGAGAGCAGACCTTAGTAGAACAAATGCGAGGCACAAATGTTTCGGCTCTTTTCAAAATTCATACAAAGATGAAGGTCTGTCACGCAACGCCAGAATATTTATATACAAAACAATCGTCCAACCAGCCCTACTTCGCGGATGTGAAACACGGTCATTGACATAGCGCGACAAAGAGAATATGAGAGTTTTTCAAAGAAAAATCCTGCGAAATATTTTCGGCATGACAGCAAAGAGACAGGCAGGACTCTAGAGATTCAAACATAACCAAGAACTTACCAAGGCATACAACTCCGCAGACATTAAAAGTGTGATCGAATTCCGACGACTGCAATGGGTCGCACATACAGATAGAATGCCTTACAACGGATCAGCGTACAAAGTTTTATATTACATACCCCCAACACCGAGATCTTCAGGGAGACCGCGTATCAGATGGAAGGATGATATAGTAACAAACATAAGAGAGATACGCTACGCCTCCGAGGCACGGAAAGAACGTGCATAGGACAGGGATGCACGGTGCGAATGCTATCACTCAGTGAGAGACTCCCAGCTCGGGAACCAAAATAACAACTGGAACTCTAGCCCGGGCATACGTGTCGTGAACGAATCTCAATTGAGCTAGAACCATATGAGTAACGAACTCACCTAGAAACGGTCCGTTTTTCGTCTTACAAGCCAAAAGCATTGCCCTATGCAACCCAACCCACGGTTGAGTTGACAGTGCAACATAGGCCGTAGGAAACGAAAATGGAGTGCCGTGGCAATAGGTTCGCTGGTGGCCTGAAAACGTTAACTCATGATAATGATGAATGTGTGTAATTCATGCATTCCTAGGATCAGAAGGGTCTTCCGAAGAGGATCCCAAGAAGAATTTTCATTTTTCTATTTTTGCAAGCGATAGCGGTAATTCCGCCTGGTCTAATATCTCTTTCACACCAAGAGTGAATGTGTGATAACAAGTTCCATTATATATGGCCAATACCGAACCAATGTTATTCCATGAAACACTCTGATCTGAGTGCAACTCGAAATTGGATTTTCAATCGTGATTTCGACCGTGAGGGTGTTTTTTGTTGAATAAAATTTTAATTGAGAAGAAATAATATAGAACTAATATCGAGAAAAAAAATTTGGACTGGGCCCACCATCGAATTGTGAATTTTTTTCTTTACGGTGAATTGGTCTACGGTTTGAGCTATCCAGATTTTTTTTTCTCGATTGCAGGCGAATTCTTCCCTCGATGAGAATCCAATATCATTTTTCTTCGATTAATAAAAACAATCTTCATTAAAATCACTTCGATGATCGAGAATACGATCATAATTTACATTTCGTGTTGCACTCAAATTCAGATGTCTTGTGATATGACACATTGGTTCGGAGTTCCCTGGTAGAAATGTGACCAATTTTTTTGGCCACCCATGCAATATATAGATATAGTGACAATGCAATTAGGTTAGACTTGACCAGGTTTTTGTCCAAAAAATGATTACAATTTCTACCAGGGTTGACCGTATCATGAAACATGTCATTATCACATCAGCTTCACGAATCAGCCTAAAAAAAAATGATATCTGATTTCAGTGAAAGCCAGAGTACAATCACCTTACCAGGAGAGGTCATCACATCCGGATCACGGATTCGGCCGAAACTCCGGAAATAGTCTTCTTTCAACACAAGAAAACGGTATCCAGAATTAATGACCATAACGCTTAAGCGTTTCCGAGCTACAGCCAAGCACACTAGCATTTTAAGTATACCTATATGTATAATTCTCAACATGAGCCCATATGGACGATGCTAATGTTTTACGCTGTTGCTCAAGAACGATTGAGCGTTAGGGTCTATGATTTCGGATTTCATCTTTTGGCACTAAAAGAAGACTACTTCCAAAGTTTTAGCCAAATCCGTAATCCGGATGTGATGACCTCTCCTGGTAAGTTCAAAAGGGGGGGGGGGGGGGCGGTCCGCTGGTCTTTGCCCAGGGTGCCAATGAAGGTGCAGTCGGTTCTGTTCGGGGTTTATGTATAATGAGCGGGCGATAAAATCTTATAACAACGATCTATCGCCTCATTTTTCAATACCCAGGAGCAGTAATGCACAGTACATTTGTTGTGGCAAGTGCCTCTTGGAAAAAATTAGATAGTTTCTCTTCAGTTGATCGAGATTGGGCTCATTCCAGCTTATTTTGAAGGTTTTCCAATAACCTGTTAAACAAGCTGTGCGTTAAAAAGTATCATCGAAGTCAGGTGAAGTTTTTGTGGAAGGAGGGGGGAAGGGGTTGGTACACTTACCTCACTCTTTGAGCATCCCAATATGAAATATTTCCAGTTAATCATTATGTATGTTTTTCCAGTACACGCGGTTATAGTAAGCATTAAAGGAACGGAATTCCTACTGCTCCAGGAGCGTGATGTTCCTTTGGACGTGGTCTGGTGAAACTATGGTACGTAACCCTGTTTTTCATATAAGTGTAAAGTTCCAGGGTACGTGGTTGTCTCATACGCAGTACATTCTCGAAACGTATGTAAGGAATATAACGTGGAATGACTCTACCATAATAAATCGCAGTATCATCCTGCAGGAATGTTTTTAGTAATATCTATCAAAATTCAACCGATGTTGTAGGGTGCCGTTTGAAATATGAGAAATTGGCAATTGATTTTGGGAGTAGAAGTTCGAGAACAGCCTCGCGAACCACTCGATCGTTAAGATGAATAGAGCCATCAATCATCAAGTACGTTGTGCAAAGTGTGCAATGGAAGCTAAGTAATTTGATCAACATTCAGAAAGGATCAGACCGACAGTTTTCATCCAATTTTAGTGCATGGAGTTCGTTAAAAAGAACAACTTTTCTCCGTCACCTTTTCCCCAACGGAGTGGCTAACGAGTGATATTTCACATGGCACGTCCTCAGCAAGTTTGAACACTTGGTTCAGCCACTGGGATTTTACACAACGGAAAAAAGTTGATCTCACTCACGTCAATTTTCACTCTCCATCCATACTTTTTCCCATCCGCCTTCCTTATACCATTTCATAACTGCATAACTTCCCAATCAATTTTTAACAAAGCCTATGCTCACAAATGAATTCCACATTTATAAAATTGACTCCAAAATTCTATTAAAAAACCCTTGCATCCAGGATTCTAAGCATTACAGACACACGTCGGTGGCTCAATGCTCACTAATTGAGCAACAAATCAGTCGACAAATTAGCAGGCGATACTTTCAGGCCTTCACAACATTCTCGTCTTGCTTGCACCACATCAAAGTCTCAAAGGAAATACGATGTTTCTAGGATGTACAAAAAAGGTGAGCTTATACAGTTGCGTCGACTTGGAGTATGTATACTATTCAACGAGAAGATGCCTCGAATGAGACGAAGAGTGATAATCGTTGCAGCGAAGCGAGTGAATGGGTGATCTGTTAGAGGTGCAACGTAGACTCAATGGGATTCGCGCAAAGTAGTGGCATCTTTTGACGATAATATGGATGGCTGTAAGGAGTGTAAAAGTTAGCTATTTTAGATAGTAGTCTTTGTGAAGAGGCTTGAGTACGTGAATGAATGTGTGTAGGATGTGACCGACAATTAATTATATCTCGTCGACTTGGGTTGTCACATCATGTCCTCAGGGAAGTATTGTAGGAGTAAAAAATAAAATAAATGAAAAATATTTTAAGGCAAACGCTTTTATGAAGGCTCAATTCAACTCCCTAAAAAGTGAAAAATAAGTGAAAGTATAATGACCAAAGTAAAAGTATAACAAATAATTGTATCATTACCATATGAAAGAACACTATTGAGGAGTTTGAAATGATTCTGCCAGTCTCTGAATTAGTATTTTCCATGTTCACTTTTGGAATCTTCAAACAAATAATCAAAAATGCTGAAAACACTACCACTTTGAAATCCATATGTCATGAAAGCGTGGGGTGAGCAAGAAGATGATGTGGTGTACTTTTCCTTTTTATAGCACCCCACGCTTTCATGACATATGGATTTTAAAGTGGTAATGTTTTCAGCATTCTTGATTATTTGTTTGGAGATTCCAAAAGTGAACCTGGAAAATACTAATTCAGAGACTGGCAGAATCATTTCAAACTCCTCAATAGTGTTCTTTCATAAAGTAATGATACAATTATCTGTTATACTTTTACAGTGGAACTTGTCAAGTTGGACACCTCTATAACTTGGGCACCTGCCTAAGTTGGGCACTTTTCCGCGGAACGCGCAAAAATACATTAGCTGTTATGGGGATTTTGTTCTATATATTGGGCACTCTATATGTTGGGCACCTGTCTAAGTTGGGCGCATTCTTGCCTTATCCGTTGAACATAATAATATGTAAACGAGACTGTGTATGTTGGACACTTTTACTCCGAAGCTCGAGATATGATACCGTATACTCGTCATGATCATCTCGATTATGAGCTCACGATTAAGCGACAGAGTTTGATGAACAAGAGGTCGTTCTGGTATTGATCGATTATCAGCATCAACAATTGTCTACTAAGTCAATCATCTAAATAAACCATAATGTTACCCTAACACCAAGGTGTATCAATAGTTATCAAATTGTAGAAAAGTTGGTAGCGTATTTACCGTCAGACAACGATTCACCGATGATGGCAAACTTAATCAGAATGAATTCATAGATCAAAAATTTACAAAGGAGTATCCAGTATGAAGCAGTCAAAAACAGTGGTTACCTTGCTGCTGAATGGAGTAATCGACACGTACCAAGTTTCTGATTGGAAAATGGATTTTTCTGTCTTCCGATTCCTTCATTATTGTATTGTACGTCCGTTCTTTGATAAAAAAGAACACTTTATGACTATTCCAAATCAGAGTATGTATGTACATCATCATTAATGGATCACTTGTTCCATCCAAGATATCCAAAATTTGATGGAAAACTGACTCTTTGGATCAGAAAAATGGTTCTGAGTCCTAATTTCTGTATGTTGGGCACCTGCCTAATTTGGGCAGGTTTTTTCCGGAACCGTGAGTACCCAACTTAGACAAGTTTCACTGTACTTTGGTCATTATACTTTCACTTATTTTTCACTTTTTAGGAAGTTGAATTGACCCTTCATAAGAACGTTAAAAAAAATTAAAAAATTTTTTTTTTTATTTATTTTATTTTGCTATTTTTAGTTGAAGTCAATCCGATAGCACCCATGGATTTCATCATTAGTTTTGTCTATCCTCTTATTTCACATCTTGGATAACAAGTTACTTTTGGGAATACCAACTGATTAGAAGACTCGATGATGTCCCTTTCGGATGAACAAATGAATTCAATTCTTGGACATCTCCATTGCCAAGTACTTTTCGAGAGTAGTAACATAACATACACATTCAGTCGAACCCCTTTCTTATAATACATGAATATCAGCGTAGAGTTCTGCTAGGAGTTGTTCCTTAAACATCATCCTAAGACTTTCTCTGTGCACCAATTTTTTGAGATTTTAGACTGTTTGTAGTTCCAAGGGTTTTCCACGAACTTGAAATGTCTCACCTGATTCAGAAGTTTAAAATTGATACTAACAAGGGAAGGACCAGACCTTTGGATCACCAATCCTTTCCAAAAATGTTTTACAGTTTTGTGTCACCTAGAATATGAAGAATCCAGAGTAACTCCGTCAAATGGGCCTCCTGTTCAGAGCTACACGTAAATACATCAGCATTGCCAGTATATCCATATATGACACTTTTTAACATGGGCCTATATGGACAATGTTAATGTCATGGGCTGGAACTTTGAACAGGAGGCCCATTTGACGGAGTTACTCTGGATTCTCCATATTCTAGGTATAACAAAACTGTGAAAAAAATTTGGACAAGATTGGTGATCCAAAGGTCTGGTCCTTCCCTTGTAAGTATAGTTGAGAGTCGTCAGAAATTTGGGAGATTGATTGTGAGTTGGCAAATTCTTGTTTAAATCATGATCTTTTACAATGACTAACAATAAGCTGCTGCAACTGTATGATTACAGAAGTGCATTGCTTAACTGTTTTCAATCTGTTATCATCTCAATACGGATGGCTCTTCACTCTATTTCTGAGAGCCTCAGAATCTGCTAAATATTAAAAGTCTCATTCTACGGTTCCTTGCCATGGGTGTATACCCATCATGAATCTACGCGTGGAGTCTGGTGGAGTCATGAGACTGGTAAATGGAGTTCTCTAAGAGTTAAGAATGGCTCCAAATACATCATTGAACATCAAGAGACCAACGTCAAGGTCAGGGACTATGTGCGAGGTTGATGGTACCTGGGAATTCTGAATAACGAGATCCAGAAACACAGATTAGCATTGTCAGTATATCTATACATACTAACTTCCAATATAGCTGTATATGGACAATGCTAATCGGCAAAGCTGCATCTCGGGATAGGAGGCCATTGGACTCAAGCCTTCTAGGTACCTTCATTCTCCACCAAAACGAGATGATTCCCAGAGTTCCATCCAGATCCAGGACCCACAAGGTTGGTGTTCCTCTTGTCAGTACGTTACAAAAGATTCAAGTTATTATTTGTTAGTTCGGGTTACGAATTTTTTGAGATAAGGCCGAAGAAATTTATAAGCCTTTCACGATTCCTAGTTTTCGCACTGAGGGTTGAAAGAAGTTTCTTAGAATTTTTTTGTCCCATTTCAACATACCTACAAAAATATCTCTCAAAGATAATTTTTCAGGACCGCGGTGATGGTTTTGTCAAGTTTTCTCTAGAAAAAACTCATGGATACATTCAGAGAGCTTATTGAACAGAGGTATCGAGGAATGTTGATATTTGAGGTCGCACCAAACTGCAAGAAAATTCTGATAAAAAATGGTGTCCCTCATCCTCTAGTGAGTATCGTTATATAGAGCACAATCACTATATTCGTTTAATTTGGTGGTGATGTTGTATCAACCTTCAGAATTCAAGATCTAACATCCTGAAAGAAATCCTAAGATAGACTCACTGTGTCCCATGTAACTAACGTGTATTACAGTTGCAACAAGTAGCTACTCATATACATCTCTACTCGCAGCTATTGAACTGCCTATTAAATCGTATATATCCCTCTCTCTCTCTCTTCCACATGTAAACCTCCAAGATCATACAATATTATCCCATAAAGCAGAATATGCGAGTCGAAGATTCATGAACGCGTGAACGTATACCAGTCGAGAATCTCTCCGATATCTTCATAGGCTCATACTTTTACGGAATTATTGCTCGATAAATCATCCCTGTAAGTTCTGTATCCTACGGGTACAACTTTAGAGTGTTCATAATCGCTCGAGTATATGCGCAACCTTTACTCACAGAATCTCGTGGAATGAGCATTAATGTTACCGCAACGATATAGCAATGAATTCACGCATATTAATTCCCGACAATGGATAACTTTTTATGACAAAAACTTTGTGTCCCGTACTAATTTTTGATCGTACGACATTTACAGTCCATTGAAGATATTCCCATCATTACCAACGAAATCACGATTACATATCGCCAAATCTTTTGGAATTACATGTTTTCAGGAATCCCAAATAATCTGGGAAATCTTACAACACGATTATACACTACTCTTCCTTGCATCGGCGAAAGCAAACGTTGAGATTGTAAGGCGGCATCGATGGTGGCACTTTCCAAAATCTCACCAAAGATATCGCACGAGTGCAACTCTCGAGATAGCGAAAAATCTTCGATCTCGATAAATTCTCTGGTATTCTCGGCGCCGCTGCCGATTCTCATTTGCAATCGGAGCTACAAGCTCAACATCACAGAGATTATACCTACCTACATCCAAGATCTTTCTCTCTTCCTTGAGGTGGATTCGATCATCTTGAACTCGATGATTCACGGATAAAATTAACACGAGTTCTTTGCCAAGATTTTACACGCACAAGAGAGGATCTGGTGAATCCTTTCGATGCAATTCATAATTCATCTTGGCGTCTCTTATCGGACTCGATTATCGACGAATGATTGCGCTCACCTGCAGCTTCGTGCATCGCTTTCTTCAGAATCTCTGTAGCTCCTGATGCTTTGGATTCTAGTCACAGACTATACATATGGGCGATTCAGCCGGGACTGTAAATGTTGGTAAGTTGGGCTACCAATTCCTAGGAATAAAAAGAGATGTCTCGTTACTCATAGTTCTGCACAAATCTCAAAACATCATATTTTGTTTGTTGTCTTCAAGGTAGTACTGTCGTAACCTCAAATTTCAAAATGTTCGAGGCATTTGAACCTTCACCAATTTAGGCCAGTTTTATCACAGGCTTTTCACTAGTCTGATCCTACTCTATTCAAACTTCCAGTAAGGGCCCATGATTTGTACAACCGAAAAGAACAAGCCACAAACCTGGGTATTTTTGTCTTATTAGCGACATATTTGTGACTACACGACAAATTTAGGTAAACATTAGCTCACAGCTGAGTCCTAAGCTAACAAGGCGCTGTGTATAGACGTCTGAGTATATTCTCTGTCACCATTAATCAGAATATGTAGGCTTATCAGAATTTATCAGGTCAAACACGATGAAACGAAAAATGACGTGTTTCCTCATAGGACCAAATGTTAAAATCACAAAAATTTGGGAGCTTAAAAATTCTCCAACGATTACAGTACATTCTTTCGAATCCATTATTCCGAATGACTGAATTTCGAGAATGCGTAGACGAAAGGGGAAGCGGATTCGGAGTTTTCTGCAACATTAGCGTTGTTTCCTTGCGCCCTCGTACAGATCCCAAGTATCGTAAAAATCTGGACGAATATCCTTGGCGAAGCCTAGAAATAGACAAAACCACATACATCACATCCAATTTCATCATAGTATAAGTATTTCAGGATGAGAATCAAAATCAGAAATAAAGTCCGAAAATTTTAATATATACCTCGAAGGTTCCATCAAAAAACCACAAAGGGCTGCGTGCGAGTAGTTCTAGGTTCCGCCTTGTAGCAAAAACCAAAATTCGACCATCACCAGCTCCGGAATCATGGATGAGGAAATTTTCACCAGCTAGTGTCCTTGTGTATTGGTCTGGGAGATCGTCAAAGTCGCTCAAAGGGGTTGGATTGCGAGGAAGATCCCGTCGGCGTACTCTTCGCATCGCTTTTTTGAGATTTTCTCGCTCGGGCAATCGCCTCAAAACATCATCTCTTACATTTGCTAGTTCAGTGCGGAGGATGCGAGCGGGAGGCTCCTCTGGTTCTTCTCTTGCCCGTCGTTTCAGCCGAAAATTATTCACGTGCCATATATCGAAATTTTCACACGAACGCGTAAAAGTAGTACGGTGTAAGTTTGTAAACAAACCTCTTCGTGTCAACAATACAGTCACTTGAACTATGATTTATTCATATTATTAATCTTTTCCGGACGATTTCTGCCTCGCTTGCATCTTGGTCAGGTGGATGACTATGCCCCTCTAGACCAGGGTTTCTTATGACAATGACATTAGCTTCTACACTTGGCAAAATCTCGGTGGTGATTGCTTGTGCTTGGCATTCTCCTATTCTGCTACGTCTACATTCCCAATATACTCGTCTGTTTGTAGATTTTGATTTATAATAGACGTGACCGTCTATTATCAATAAATTGCCAGCAATCTGCACATTACTCATTTGACTTGTGAATTTAGGATTTAGAAATGTTACGCCGTAATCGTGATAACCAAATTGTTGTGGTGAGATCAATGTTGTGACTGAAGTTGTTTGCGATTGCCACGGCTCACCCATATGCCAACTTTCAGAAAAGAATCCTTTCAAAATGTCAAAATGTGCTCCGACGAACAAATTTTCTTATTTCGGAAAAATCAATATTCGGAAGAATGGATTCGGAAAAAAGGGATTCGGATAAATAGATTCGAAAAATTTTCGATGCGGAAAAGTGGCCATTCGGAAAAAAGGATTCGGAAAATTGTCCGTGTACCTCTCCAACAAGCAACCTAAGCTTCTTGAATTTTATTGGAGTAATCTGCGCGCCAAATACTAGCTATATTTATGATCTCATCAAAATCCATCAGGTCAATCGATTTACGACAATACTACCTTACAATGAGTTCAGATTGTAACAAAATGCCCAAATAGCCTAAAACTTTCGCTAAGCCGTCTAAAATCAAGATTTTCCCAGCTCAACAGCAACAATCCTGCTGAGTGCTGACCACAAAAGCCTGTATTGTGGAATCCATAATTTATCGAACCCATCAGTCAGACATCCAAATATTTCCTCATTCCGTGAGCCAATGAGACCCTGTGGATCGGTAGAGATGAAAGCCCTCGCGGCGATGTTAAAAATGCTTGTATGATCGCAGAAGGCTTGCCACTGGGGGAACGATCTGTAAAAAAAATTTTAAGATATGGAAAAATTAATTCCATGATGCCCTGGAGTTCAGCCTGATCGCTAATCAATTGGTCGATTTCAGATCAATTCTAAATACTCAAGCCATCAGGAATGTGGAGCCCCAATTAAGGGCAAAGTAGGGCTAACAAGGGGAGGTCAAACCTTGCGGAACACGGATCTTGATAAAACTCTGGGGATCATCTTGTTTTGGTGAAAAATGAAGGTATCTCCAAGGGTTAAGTCCAATGGGCTCCCTATCCCAAGACCCAGCTATCGAGATTAACATTGTTCATATAGGCCCATATATAGATATACTAACAATGCTAACCTCCATAGCTGTATCTCGGGATAGGAGGCTCAATGGACTTTATCCTTTGAGATACCTTCATTTCTCACCAAAACAAGATGACCCCCAGAGTTTCATCGAGATCCGTGTTGCACAAGGTTGGACCTCTCCTTGTTAGTCTGAACTTCCGGTCATGATCTTCCCAGATGTAATAATTATCCCACGATATACTTCCTCATCAAAAGCAATCCTACACAGGCACTAGTATATCTTCACTCTTATCATAAAGGACTCCTTCTTGTTAACTAGTCGGGGTCATTTCAATACATGGTGTGGAACGTAACTGATAGAAAATCATCAAAATATGGGATTTTCCATCAAGATCTTCTCTACTTGACTAGAGACCAAAGTAGTACTTCTCGCACGGAGTTAATGAATTTGTTGCGCCTTTTTAAGGGATTGAATCCCGACCCGGACAAAGTCGTGGGCGAGTGTCAAAATGCTCACAAAAAAGCAAAAAAACTTATAAACGAACCAAGAAAGGATCTTGGTGCAATTATATAAGCACCCTTGACTGAAAATGTGCGTAAGACTATCATCAATTGATGTATCAATGGCGAACTTCAGCCATGATACCTCCAAACATACTCCCTTGAGATGTAAATTTCATGAAATTTTATCATTGCTCTGGTGATCCCATGGTATCAGCAACGAGAAATTGGGAACTCGTAAGTGGTGTCACATCCTTTGAAACCGAAATCTCATTTTTGCTACGATTCTCCCATTATCCGGGTTTTGCAATGACCAGGGATTGCGAAAAATCGAAAGGAATCGGAAATCGATACGATTGGACATTAGGATACCCTATAGCTCAAAATTTCATCGGGATCATCCATGTACGGCGTCAGAGATCGGTAAATCGCGATAACGTCTCGGAGGCTGCAGATCGGCAAGTGCCCGTTATGCTTGCCTTTTATCTATATAATACCATACATAGCTAGGTTAGGTGGCGTATTTAGATTCCGATTTACACTCACACAAATTCAAAATGTACCCCATGACTCACACATACACGATTAAAATACTTGGTGGCCCGTCGTCGTGACTGTCCAAGTATATTAGATTCGGTCGCGATTTACATAACTATACGCGACTTTGCGTACGTATACATGTATATAGGCTATCGTTTAAACCCATACTATAACAAAGTGATAATCTAAGCTGTAGGGTAAAAGAGACAAGTGCATGCGGAAACGCCCGGCTATGTGTCCTATACCCGCGTTTATATATACAACTTGCACATAACGCCCGCGTGTACATGTATATATATATATATCTACATATATTTGGATGTTGGACCGATCACCGCACTCTTATGCACTGGAAAAAGAGACCAGAGAACTCGAGAGATAACGAAATAACGAGTTCTAATTGCGAAACCGCGCCCGATAGAGTATAATATACTCTCTGTAAATCTATGTATATGTGTATATGTGTGTGTACAAGCCACGCCTGTATATATGTATGTGTGAGTAGCAACATATAGAGCATAGAGTTAGCGGGTAATTTGGATTACGGACTCTGCCAATTTTTACCTAAGCTTATGACTTTTTACCATCACCGTACACTGTTGTGTAGTGTTCTAACAGAAGTTTTAGATATATGTGTATGCGTTACGCAAGTTTACATACATACATGCTATTATCTATATATATGCTATATTAGAGCTGGTCTAGACTGGACTCGTCGTATGCTTATTGCATTGTGATATAAAAGTGATAGCGTGCATACGAAGCAGTGAGAGTATTTATATTTACTGATAACTGCCTCAGAGAGATGCCTATATGACCAGCGTTTATAAATGCTTGTTGTATAGGTTGTGTGTGTACAACTGCGTGAATTGAATTGATGCAGAAATTGAAGTTTGCATATGTGTACTATACTATGGCATATGAAATGAAGGGTAGTTCTGACTTGTTAGATTTTTTATAAGTATAAGATACTGAGATAAAGATCTAGATATAATGCAGTTCGATATCGTGGCGTGTAACCTAACCTATAAGAAGCATTAGTAAAAATTGTGGATATCTATTTGGATGGGTTTTTGTAATCGTTTTGTAAGAGGCCAGCGATAAATTCTTTGAAATTGAAGAAAATAGTATCGAAAGGTAATGAATGGAAGCTCTGGTTTTGTAGAGCCAAGATTCTACTCTACTTTTGACCAGAATTTTTTTAGTTCATGATTCCTGTGTAGATGTGGTGTTTAGCAGTATAACGAGATGATTGATTCTCCTGTTTTGGTCCGAAAGCGAAAATTTCTAATGGAAGGAATCACCATAAATAACAAGATGATTCATGGATGTATGTACCAAAACACTTTACTAACCTTCCTACACACCATATCCTGTCAAAACAGGTGAAACGAGTGTAAGTAAGTGCTGAAGCTTCTGGTTACCTAGATAAACATTTACTTGATACTTTGTAAGGCTATGTATTCCATAAGATGCATGAAAAAGTATAGCAGGAGTAAAAATTGCACACATGAGCTTATTGAATCGATCTCGTGCCGAAAGATTTTGATGGATGATATTTTGCGGGAGGAGAAAGTTCAATTACCCATGGCCTACACTACATAGTGAATCTTATGTACAGGGTTTCTGAGGAAGATGAAATTGAAAGACTACTCCCATAAGAGCGGCAAATTTTCACTCAAGATCTGTAAACTGTGCAAAAGAGAGAACCGCCCATAACGGGGAATTTGAGAAAGCTTGAGTTGCCTGAGAGTAAGAGATGATATCCAGTGCATGGATCGATTCGATACTCTAGAAATGTTTCATATTTGGTAGTCTAAGAAGTTGATAGGAGTTGTAGGTGTGAGGGAGAGATGTGGAGGGATTCAGGGATGTAGAGAGTCATAGATAAGAGAAATGAGAATCTTGAGAACCCGTTGAATGATAAAAGTTGAAAATTGCAACTTGAGGAGGAAGACTAAAGACAGATGACTTTCGTCGATTCCAGAAACTTGTGATAATCACTGTATTTTGTCAACATTTTGAATTTTGAATTGTTTTTGTACCTGAAGTGATGGATAATGGAGTGATTGTCGCTAAATTCTGCGCTACCTCACGAGCAAGATCACAATCAAAGGTGTTCAAAAATTTTGTATTGATTCATTTTGAAAAGTTTTGCGTCATATTCCCGCTGAAACAATTTCGGTTTAAACAATTTTGCACCAGACTTCGGCTTCGAAACGTGCATTCCTAGGATCAGAAGGGTCTTCCAAAGAGGATCCCATAAAGAATTTTCATTTTTCTATTTTTGCAAGCGATAGCGGTAATTTCGCCTGGTCTATATAATGTGCGGGTTTGTAGCGATTGCAGCATGGTACTGTAATGATCTGTACTTGAATACTCCAATGAATCGATGAGTGAATGGATATGTCGGAGAAAATATGTTCAAAAGCAAAACAATCAAAAGACTCTCGCACTTACAGGAAGACCAGGTAATCGCGGAGTTTTGAGCGTTCCTTAGATTTGAGATTGATTTGTCCACCGACTGAATATCTGATCCGAGCGTCCGGGCATTCCAGATTTTTGATTGCATTTCTAGGATTCAGGATTTCTTTTCACCCTGCCAAAAGTCTGGTTCGAGCACTCAGGCGATTGATACGGTTTTGATTACCTTCCTAGGTTTTGGGATCCGTTGTTCCCCCGCAGAATATCTGGTCCGAGTATCCGGGCATCCACGGATTTGATTGCCTTCTTAGGTATTGGGATCCGTTCTTTCACCGCAAAATATCTGGTCCCAGCACCTGGACATTTGCGGATCTAATTGCTCCCCTGGGTTTTCAGATAAATGCGCGCCCCCGTGGCTCCGACAGAATATTTGGTGTGCGCACCCGGGCATTTGCGAGTTTGATTGCTTTCCTAGTTCTTGGGATTCGTTGTTGCTTCGCAGAGTATCTGGCCTGATCATCCGGGCATTTGCAGGTTTGATTGCCTTTCTAGATTTTGGAGTTCATTCTTATCCCGCAGGATATCTGATCCGATCATCCGGGCATTGGCTGATTCTTTTGCCTTCCTAGGTTTTGGGGTTTCATTTTTCCCCAACAGAATCTTTGGTTTGAGCATCCGGTTATTCGTGGGTTTGAATATCTTCCTGGGTTTTGGGATTCATTGTTCCTCCGCAAGATATCTGGTGTGAGCATCCGGGCATTTGCGCTTCAAAATGCCTCCTGATATTTTGGGGTTTGTTATTTTCCATTTAAATATCTGGTCCAAGCGTCCGGGCATTTGTGGATTTGATTACTTTTCTATAGGTTTCGGGGTCGTTCTTTTCCTCGACAGAATTTTTGGTCCGAGCACTTGGTAATTCGCGAGTTTGGATGTCCTCCTAGGTTTATCTGGGTACCGTCCTTCCCCCGCAGAATATCTCTGCAGGCTTGCGGCGCCCCCCATGACCTGCCGCTCCTGGCCACCGGCCAAGGTCGCCCTCCCCCCTCCTCCCCATAAGCCGACTGATCTATTCTGAATTCTCTCGCTGTAGTCGACCACAAGAATTCTCTGACATAGTTCAATACAGTAATACCTTACTGATGCTCCAGAGATACGAATTACATGCAGAAAAAAAGCGCAATTTCACATAAAAATACTAACTTGTAACATAAGCCATCGATGACGTCCTATCACTTGAAGGGTTTGAAGAATATGTTTCTGGAATGAGGGAAAAATCGATCGACCCATGCGACCACTTCCCACCCCACTCATCACTCGTAAATATCCGATAAGCTTTATATTAAAAATATTCCGTTGCTGGTGTGACGCACTTTTGTACTTGAGAATAAATTTCTTCCCTCGTAGTACAAGGTTATATTCCAAGGCAAAAGAATCAATAACAGCTCCAATGATTTTGACGGCAAAATTGTGCTTCACAGTAAGTTGAGTATTGCTAGAGTCCGATTCAAGAAATGTGGAAGCTCACTCGTCACGGAACATATCATTTCATGATATCATTCGTATCATCTTTGATGGTATTTTGCTCTAGCTTGTGCAGGAATGTAAGCCCAATAGACCTTATTGTGAACCACATTCAAGAGGATTTATCAGTAAAAAAGATCAACTTTATCATTGACTCGTCGAAGCAGATCTCACACGTATCAGGTGAACTTGTGCGTAAAATTTCTCATCGTATTCCATCAAATACAATCAACTCTAAGGAATTGACCGAAGATAGGTACAACAGCAAGATTTCATCGTTTGATACCTACGAGGAGATGCTTCTAGAAAGGCTGAGCTTGGTAATAGGTATCACCTACACCAAAAACGATCAAAATATGAATGAAGATTTGAGTGGAATGCTAGAATCTTATCACTGGCTTACAGGAAATATGCGCGGTAGATATTTAATGGTCGTCATCGGTGAAAAAAGTCACAGTCTTAAGACTTTCCTTCATGCTGCATGGGCTTCCAATTTCTTAGATCTGTCTGTAATCGAAATCACTGGAAATAATTCAAATTCACGCACAAATCATGACATGTTGATCAGCCCCGATTATCGAATGAAAATATATACATTCAATCCATTCTCAAGTGAATACAGCGTTAGTGATCTAAACGCAAGTACCGTAATTTTTCCAAACAAACTTCGAGATTTAAATGGCTACAAGTTTCGGGCTGAAATCGATGGGTACGGGGGTAATGGTATTAAGCAATCAATATTACTACATTCTTGCCATGACAAACTTATGATGCAAACTATTGTGGAATCTCTCAATTCAACCATGGTCATTACCAATCGTTCTACTCCATGGTATATGAATTCATCAGATATCGGGGTTAGATATTTCGAGCCATTCACCGCCGACTTCTACATGAACTTATATTACGGTCCTATTGTGGTAATTGTGACTGAACAAGGTACCTACGATTTGATCCCAAATTTATCTCAAATAGTTCTTCCAACAACTGTTTCATACTACTTACTACTCAAACGGCCCATACAGGAAAGCGAGATTGAAATATCAAAGAAAGCTATTATAGCATATGCTGCTCTCATATTGACTGGAATATTTTTTGCATCTTACTCTCGGCTGCTTGGATTTAAACAAAAAAATTGGTCAGTCCTCAATATTACCACGGCTCAAATGGGTGGATCACTAGAATATCATGGAAACACGAGGCAAATGAAAATGTCTGAGAAGATATACTTGATAACAATGTACATCACAACATTCATCGTGACTACTGTGGCTGCAGATTACATTCTAAAAATTTTCATCTTTCACCAGAAAACAGATAATTTCGAAACACTCAAAGATTTGGCCGATTCTGACATTCCTCTGATTTTGGCTAATTCGGATTTCGAATTTTTATCGCTTTTTTTTAAAAATCCAAATATACTCAGAATTCTTGAACGCTCGGAAAAACATAAGGGATCCAATAGTTTCAGCCGATTCTGTTATTTCACCTTACCCGATGAACCTGTGGATGAATCGGTCAATCTATGCGTTTGGGAATCTCGAAAAGATGTTGTAGAGATTGAATTGAGTGACAATTGGTACATAGATAAGATTGACGAACCTGTGCAAGTAATCCATCCAAGATTCTACTTGGATGATTATGGGCATTTTAAAGACACTTTTGAAATGCTACTCGGAAGATTTTTGGAGACGGGTATTGAAAAATCTTGGCAACTGATCAGTCAGAGAACTCGGATATCTGGAATGGTGGGAAGAGGAGCAAATTTATCAGCAATTACGGAGAATGTTATTCCACTTCAAGAAGATTTAGAGGATGCAATGCCGCTTAAGTATCAATTGAGCGCAGTCATGGCAGTAGGGTCAATTTTCTCAATTTTTGTACTTATTTGCGAAATTATTTGGTCGCGATATCTCGGGAAGACAAAAATTGGTATACTGATGATTGCATTCTGTTCTCATTATCGGCCGCAGAGTTATGAGATGCGTTCGACAATGCGATCTAAATCTAAAGTGTCTCCTGCTTTAACGTTGAGTCGTATCCTCGCTGTGCGGGAAACTGCAAACTTGACATCTAAGTGAGCATTCATGTATTCTCGACATTGTCAGGGGTTGAAGTCTGATCAATTAGTCACTATGTTCATATTTGAGCCCTATTAAATTTCTGTAGTTCTAATGTGTACTGCGGTACAATCGAGTTGATTCCAGGCAAAATTTTCTACAGACCTCCAGAACATTTTCAATCAGACCCGCTGACAAAGTCCAAAGAAATCGTTTCAACATCAAAATCACACATCTAGAATACTATCTCGAGTTAGATGAAGCAAAAAAAAAACTTTTACGATGTATTTGTTTCTGTAAATTTTTTGCAAGTCCCACAACGATGTTTTGTTTTAACTGCAGAAAGATTATACTTTCAACTAATTGAGAATTCTGATGCCAGAAGCTCTTAGTGCAAGGTATTCAGGATCACTTAAGCAGAGCCTGATATTTACTAATGCACTAATGTTAGCAAAGTTAGTGACATCGAATGCAAAACATGCTGAATGTGCCAATTTTTGTCATGTGTATCTTCAAAAAAAGACAGCCAATAAAACACATGCTTGGCGGAGTTGAGATAAATCCCTTGCAACATTTTGAAGCGCTCTATAGATGGGAATTTTTTGTATCTCTGTTATGTTGTGAATCATTATTCTTGCAAAGCCTCATCATTATTCGTACTGCTCATACTCTCAGCACTGGTGAGTTTTTCGTGTACTAGCAATCATGTTACTCGATGTCTTTGAAAGATGAATCAATGTTTTCACAAATATTTTTTAAGCATCTTTACTGTGGATGAGTGTTCTCCTGTACTTTCTGTACGCAATAAATCATTGTTGGATGTCAAACATTAATGACTTTTGTGAAGTTACTCTGTTACCCACCGATTGACTTAGGATATCCTCTCTCTTAACTTTTCCGAGTGAGATCTCACTCGGAAAGAGTGAGTTCCCACTCGGAGTTCGGAGTGAAATCGTGGCAACTCGGTACCGAGTGAGTTTCACTCAGAAAAAAGAGTGAGATTTTTCAATAAAACGTCATTTGAAGGTTCACCGATATCGTCCAACTCGGAGAGAGCTCCAAGCCCGCGAGACATTCATTTTTATAAAAATTCGAGAACTACCTCTTCTTGGTGTGGAATGAAAGTATCTCGAAGGGTTTGATCCTTTGGGCATATCATCTCATGTCAAGTAATAAAAATGTGGGTATGGATGATGTTTCCGATCAAAAATATCCTGAATGAATCATCTTTCGACGTTTTCTATCTTGAAGGAAAGTCAGCTGTGTTGAAAATCCATGACCGTGCTCGGCAATGCTGAAATCAATCTTACACAACATTATGAGGGATCCTATGGATAAAAATGTTCTATTTATATAATTATTGATGTTGGGAACGATAACAATCAGGAAAGCCTTACAACTAGTACAACTTTTCGTGTTCCCAACTCAAAACGCGTGTTCATATACTGAAAATCATACAAATCTATTTATTCAATACACTACCGGCGTTTTCAATAAAAGATCTTTCCATAACCATTTGGGAGAAATCTTGTTGTACGAGTGTGTATTTTTCCATGAAATGATGAATCAATGATGAACAACAAGAACGAGTAACTCGTGGACCCAATACATTAATATCATTTTATTCCAAGAATCAAATATCTCTTGGCATTCTTGGGATGAACCATGAAACACTTGAGATCAGTTGAATGCAAGAACGTCTTTCTTTGTATCAGGTACAAAAGAAAATTAGAACGACTGTCTTTATATTCGGAATGAGATGAACGAATACATGTGAGGGTAAGTGACGCACAATAGCAGTGAGGTATATCACGAGTCAAATGTGCGTCGTCGCACAGCTGCAGCACTTGCGATGATGCATGCATTACTCGTGGCGCTATTTCGCAGCAATCTGTGGCCTCATTAGACGATCGCTTCGGTATTATAGCCGCAGAAGTTTGGCGCACATGGTTGGCTAAATACTCACTGCACGTACCGCGTGAAATCAAGATTCCGAACTTCACTTCCGTCGTGTTGGCTCATTGTTACGTCATATGCCAGGACGTCTGGAGTCTCTTGCATGGTCCTTAGAGTACATAAATTATTCACTCTCAATTGTGATTCCAATGAGTATGAGTAGTGAGATATGGAAGAGATGGGATGAGAAATTCATTTGTAATTCATTTTGTAGTCGTCAGTGAACGATTTTAGGAATGTAATCAATTTTTGAGAGAGACGGCCCTAATATCTTGAATAAATAGCACTACCCAGCGGTGATATATTTTCACGCTGAATCTGGTAATAGCGTATAGTGAATTTGTGTATTGATCTGATTCCATCGTTGCGAAAGCAACTGTTGGTATCTTTTCATCGACTTCATCTAGACAGGTTTTGATGAAAGAATTCAACTTGCAGCTTCAATTGAAATCGATGTGAATTTCATCTGTTCCGACGAATATCTATAACCTTGTACAAAATCTTGCTATTACTTTTGAGTAAGATTGAACGAACTCAGAGACAAAACTTATTATTCAATTCAGGAGTGGTGTCATAACTTAGAACTGATGCCCAAAGACTATAGATTTTCCCCAGGAATCTGGGGATTTTTTAGTATCCGGATTTCCAAATCCATAAGTGTTCGAGATGAAAATCAGGATACTCCAATGATTTTCGAAATGTGTGATACCTAGTCTGCATTCATATTAGCATTGTCATACTCGGATCTCACAATTGCGAGTTTGACATTTATTTTTCTACTCTGCAAATAGTCAACCAGTGAAACTCACTGGAAACCAGCAAATATTGACTGATTTTCAGCGACATTTTACTAGTGGTTGACTCAGATCACTTCCAGCAACTCTAAACCCCACCACAGAATTGAATTACTCCTCGCAAACTTCAAACGCGGTAGTAAGTTCTGATGAGATCAGAGAATTCTCAGTAAAGGAAGGAACGATATTCTCATCTCGTCTCCCTATTTGAATGCGAATCAAGTGGTTCTTGTCGAATTTTGAAAAAAAAAACATTCAAAGATAAACTTTTTTCCTTTCAAAAATATATTGAGTATCTCTGATTTTTATTGATTCACCAACGCATATTTTACGAGCCAGAACCGAAAACTACTATGAAATAACCAACCGTCAGTATGGTCGAAAGAAAGAAAAAAAATTGTGGTAACCATCCCCGGTAGACTTTGCTGATTTTCAGACGCACCAATCATGGTCAATTACTCGCTACCTTAGCAATTCAAAACCCACTTCCTCATCTAATTTTCAATTCACGAATCACATAGTCTCGGACTTTTCACCATCTCTACTGCAACTGCATCAGAATCCAACGCCACAGACTCTCGAGATGCGTTTTATTGCTCCGTTTTCGATCTCAAGTGTATATGTACCAACTTTCTCTCGCAGCATCGCAGACTTTTAAGAGACGCTCTTACTTCAAGGAGTGTTATACTCTCTCGCGAGCAAAACCTACATATTAATTGTTCAAACTTATCATGCCAATGTCAATTATATCGTCGTTGAATCGTTTCTCGCCTCCAATTGCACAAAATCATTCCTGTGCACATCAAAACCAAGCCCCAAACGGATGCACCGTCTCAACATAAACCTCACAACATCGATTTCGAACGCTCGTCTCAATTTGAATTTCAAACTAAATTCGCATCGCCGCAACTCTCTCGATCTGCTTTTCAACTTCCATGACTCGATGCATCACGAAATTCAAATTGAGCAAAATTCGAATTGAATTCGACATCCACCTCGTTATGCACTTTACAGTATACAGTCTTCTCGGCCTTCCCGTTAATTTTTTTTTGTGATTCGAAGTGATCGGGGACTTCCAAATTCTACAGTAGGTTATTCACTCATTGGAGAATGTAATGGCATAGTGGTAGTGTGTAAAAGTAAATTGACGATGACGGAACGATTTGATGACCGTTGGAATTTTGCTTGCTCGACTTTATGATGTATAACCATACAGATCTTGGATGTATTAGGTACACGCACAACATGTCGTATAGAATTGAGGTTATGTAATCATTATAGCAGCATATAAGTGCGTCCGGCGAGACAAACGCGTTCGCGCGAGATTGAGACTACGAAAACTAGAGGCTAGAGAACTGGGGACGCCAGATAAATGAATTTTGTTGCGTAACAATTTCATGTGCATATTGTCGTCCATAGAAGACTTTTACACATAGTATAGATTGATCAGACTATGTGATATTGGTGTGCATACAAGTTTGGTGAACGTCTCTTTTGACGATGATCTTATGTATCGATCAATTCCGATACGACCATTTCAACTACTTTGTATCGTATTGTATTGTGTGATATCGAGAAACCGATCGCTACTTACCGATTGCTTGCTTGGCTTCATTGAATACGCGTTACGCAGGATATATGTGATTCAAGATGAGATATTGTAATGCGGATGACTCGATCGTGTGTGTGGATTATCCATCATCCGTCCAGAGGCACGATTTATAGTCACGCAACATATAGTCTCATAAATCATTTATACGATTGAAATCACAATTATTGTAAATGTCTATCTTTTCCGATTGATTCGTCACTTGACTCCCACATCTTTTAGTGGATTAGAAGAAAATATATTTTGCTACTGTCTGTGCAAACTTAGGTTCCAGGAGTGAGGCAAATAAAGAATCTCAAAAACGTACAGAAACGTACACTCATTTATTTGATGAAAAATTAAGCATTTAACTCTGAGTGCATTTCTCATAAAAAGATAGAATACACATAATAGTATTGACTAAATTGTCGTGAAATCGATCCATCATAACTTGATGCAATTGATTATCCAATCAGCTTACTATCTCAGTAGGCTCGCACTCTGTCAAGCAAGTCTCGCATTCAGTAAACTCTAATCTGATAACTTCCGGTCTTGGATTGGTCCTACTCACATGAACAAATAATCATCTGAAGAAGATCTTAGATTTAACTGACAAGGAGCGGTCCAACCTTGTGCAACACGGATCTCGATGAAACTCTGGGAACCATCTTGTTTTGGTGAGAAATGGAGGTATCTCAAGGGGTTTAATCCCATGGGCCTCCTATCCTGAGATACAGCTACAGAGATCCGCATTGTTAGTATATCTATATATACGACTTTTCAACATGGTCCTACATGGGCAATGCTAATCCTCATAGCTGTACCTGAGAATAGGAGGCCCATGGGATTGAACCCTTGGAGATAACTTCATTTTTCACCAAAACAAGATGGTTCCCAAAGTTTCATCAAGATCCGTGTTCCGCAAGGTTGGACCTCCCCTTTTGAGCTCGCTTGTGACTCGCCTTCCTTTGTGACTCATGGTCCTATCTGTAGCAAATTGGCAAGAATAAACCTTGATGATTCTCACAATAAGAAAGTCACGTGAGTGCTGAGCTTTGACTTTGTGAGGGTTTGCTCTCCTAACAGCAAATCTCAACGAAAAATGATGCAAATACAACTGTTCGTATTGCCTACATGCAAGGGGTGAATGGGTAATCGTATGGGCCATGGGCCATGGGTATGTCGATAGGTGGATGGGTTGGTGCATGGGTAGTTGATCGAGTAGATGGGTGGATAGATGGGTGGTCTAATCCAATCCGGACTAGTTTGGTATGGGACGGTCTAGTCTAATATTAGTACGGTTCTGGTACGGTACAAGTAATTTTCGGATTGCTATGATCGCATTTATACCGCTAAGCCTGCTGGGACCGCATTCATATCACTCGGACCGCAGTAGCACCGCTGGGACTACTAGAATTTTACTAACACCGTCCCAGAATTTCGGTCTAAGTGTGGTATGAATTCGGTCCAGCTCGGCTCAATTCAGTCTACTTCGGTCTAATTCGATATGATTTGGTCTAATTCGGTCTAATTCGGTCTAGTTTGGTCTAGCTTGGCCTAGTTAGGTCTAGTTCGATCTAACTCTGTCTGGTTCGGTCTAACTCGATCTAGTTTGGTCTAGCCTGGCCTAGCTGGGTCTAGTTTGTCTTATTTGGTCGGTTTCGGTCTAGTCAAGTCTAATTTGATCTAGTTCTTTATGGTTCGGCCTAATTCAGTCTAGTTCGATCCAGTGGAGTCGAATTTGGTCTAGTTTGATCAAGTTTGGCCTAGTGAGGTCTCTAGTTTATTCAATCTAGTCTCGACTGATCTAGTTCGGTCTACTTCAGCCTAATTCAGTCTAACTCGGTCTAATACGACCTAGTTCGCTCTGGTTCGGTCCCGCTCGGCCTAATCCAGTCTAGTAGGGACCAGTTTGGTCTAATCCGGTCCAGTTCTGTCTATTTAGATCTAGTCACGTCTAATTTGGTCGAGTGCGGTTTGGTTCGGCCTTATTCTGTCTAACTTGTTCCAATTTGGTCTCGTCTGGCTAAAATATCTCACGTGGCCGTGTGTTTTATGACTGGATGAGTCTGGGTTACGAGTGGCACTGATTGATCAATTCACTGATAGACAGTATGCCATCTTTCGGAACTTTATGAGAAAGCTCTTCTCAATATCATCAATCGATCATTACCCACCATTTTACAAATATCGGTTTTGAGTTGCAAAAACATTCCAGGAGCTTCTGATCTATCGAGAACACCAGCAAGCCGAAATTCATTTCCAGTGACTTTCTTACTCTTTCTTATTATTCTACTTGGGATTTTTTCAAATATCATGACACGTCAACTTCATTTAGTTCCCAACTAGCTCAACAAAAGGTTCAGATTCCATACGGAAGACTGCACTAGAAAAATAAACCCTGATCCTTGGGTACAGCAACTCAAGCTTCGATTTGTGATTGCGCAACTTGGGGCGTATTAGATCGGCTGACACTTTCACGCTTAGCTCTTCGACACCCCTGTATACGGAAATGGCATTAATGAGAATCTGTCAGACCACCAGCGTAGAACAGCAATATCTGATTGTCTTGACTTTCGATCTGAGCGATCGATTTGATTATCGCATTGGTTAACCAATGACTATCTAACTCTTTCATTACCTCTTGGGTTTCTCTTGACCTGGTGAGTTCTTACGTATTAGGAATCAATTTTTTGGTGCAACCTGAGATGGACTTACACTTATACTCATGTGGATATCTATTTGAGAGAATTCGAAGCCCTAATGAGTAATTCTAGACCAATCTCTTAAACCCTGGTATAATTTTGGATCGTTGAGATTGTTGAGTCCAGTTGAATGGCTAATTACCAATCCCGGATTGCAAGATATACCAGTCAAATCACGGAGGAAAGTGATTTTAAATCTAATAGCTCAAGGTTGACTCATCCATGGTAATATCATATTTACAATTTTTCTCGATCAATCTGTATTTTCTTATCCGATGAACAATATTCAATAATAAATGCAACAATAATATATGCAATAATATATATATGCAATAGCTCGATAATTTTACAAGTAATTGGGGTCATTTCGTCTATCAAATGAAATACCATCCATGCGCTTCTCGCTCAATTCCACAATATTTCAAACCATTCCACTCTTCCTACCCAAAACTCTACCTTATCAGTACTTCAACCCAACAAACCTATACCAATCCTCAAACATCATATAACGACCGTAATCACTACCTCACGCCCACTTTGAAATGGAAAAAAAACCTCTGAAAAAAGCCATCAATTCGTGTCGCAAAACTTGTTAACGCAAAGGCAACGACTTCCAAAGTTTGCATCACATTGCAAGCCGATCAATCGATCGATCGATCGGTCACCACAGTCTATATAGGTGGGAGTAAGTCAACCAAGACGTAGCTCATCTAACACACCTTGTCGTCATCTCAATACACATACATAGCCACAACCAGATCACTATTACAAGTACACACACCTATACGTATATGAAAGAACCGCATCTAGCGACTTTCTATCGCAAGACAAGCAGTCCAGGCAAGGAGAGCTAGCTATGCTGCTTGCAGTATATATTGGGCGGGGCGGATGAATAACGAAATCGAGAGCGTCGATTATCGGCCATACGACGACGACGACGCTCGATGGAAAGTCCTGCATCAGAGCACCTTTTAGATCAGTCTCTATACATTCGAAGCAACGCACTACTCTGCAACTTTTACGATACAGATATATATTTCTATACAATATCGTCAATCTCGCCTACCTAGAATCTATATATAACGTATCCTACAGCTGCGTGCAATCGAGATAGTCATGACTGGTGAAACTGCCAGGACACCTTACTACTACCTTTTTCTTTTCTTTGAATTTGTAGACATCAGGGAAATATACTATGCATATACTTAGCTCTACGTTTAAAACTTTGTGGTGTAAACGGTTGTCCTGTAAAACTGCGTGAGATTATTTTTGAGGGTTCCCATCTGCTTGACGAAATCTTCTTCGAAGGCAGAACTTGAGAAAAGATTCGCGACGGCTTCATTTTCGCATAGCCAGTTTCTGGAGGTGATTTGCAAATCGCCGCCGCCGACGACGACGACCGACACGAGCGCGCGAACGTTTGAGATAGCGATCGAGAGTTTAAGTTCTTGGAGTTTTTCGTGAATCTTTCTGTGTCGTGTCGTCAAGACTATTAGAGTCTGAGGCCGGAAATACGGCGAAGAGTCGTTTCTACTTTACTATGCAAAAGATTGCGGCATCGGAAGTTTTCGTCCTAAAAGCATTGTCTTGAGTCGTTTATGGGTTGGCTTTATTTTGAAAGATTGGCGAACGAGTGTAACGAAATATTGCTTGGCTTTGGATTCTTTATGAGAGTTTTTTCCCCCGATGGTGTCATCGGAGTGGAAAAATAGGACGCGGGCTGTGGCATTGTGAAAATTGATACTCAGTTCGTGTGTGAAGGATTTGAAAGAATTTGCAAAAATATGGAGCTTCTGATTTACGGTAGTTAGGTGAGATTAGTAGTATCTGGATCGGAATTATAATTATTGCAAAGTATCTTGGATGGAAAAAGTTATGAATTTGCATAATCTTTACATCATCTTGTTAAGTAACGAGGCCGTAAAAGTTCATTTCAATCATGGCGAATGAGACACACGCATGCATGGTGACGATATTCTCGTAACTGTGAAGCCAGCATGATCAATCTAATAGTGCATCAAAGAGTATGAGACAACGCCATTGACAACCAGACATTTCCATTTGAATTGAATATTACACGCTTTTGATGCATAGTCATCAGAGTCAAACGTTATTGTAGCTAACGAGCTTATGATTTGCTACTTGTATGCGCAGTGACTCATTCATAACTGTCTTGTCACTCTGTCTTCAATATCAATTCCTACATGAGAGATGAAAAAAGAAATAAAACCGACTTTCATTAGAGATTTGGATTCTCTGATAATAGCACTCTGCCATGATCCCTTGAAATGTCATGATGCTTGGTGATTCTTAACATATTTCGAGTTCAATCTATTTTACAGTCATTCAGGGAACAAAGTATCTGTAAACCCATTTCTTGCGAAATTTTCCATGGTAACACGAATGACATGGAAGGTGGCGGGCTCAGAATTTTGGAGATATTTTGGTCTTCAATTAATTTTTCCTTATGGATTTATATTAAGATTTATGATCTAATATATTCCTTGTATCCAGCGAGGTTGTCAGGAGTCTTTCAGATATTTTCGATGAAGTACGAGCGACTTACTTACCGGGACTCATGGGGAGCTGACACTGTCCCTGGGGGGAGGGGGTGTCAAAATAAATGATGAACGGATCAAATGTGGAAACTGGTACCTACCCTTTCATAACAGCATTATTCGCAAACAAGTTTCTAGAGTCCAATATTTTGTCAAGGTGAATATCCAGATCTTGACATGTCAATTCCTGTCACGGTAGACTTTTCAGACTGAGCACCGTACGGTTGCGACGGGCACCTTCGCTATGATACCAGTATAGCTCCGGTACCCGCGCAATTCATCGAGCAGCTAGAGTAATTCAAGCCTCAGTCGCCAGGTGGCTGTCTCGAAAACATTGTCCACAAGCAAAACACCTCCTAGACTATTTGGATTTTCTTTCTCCGTTTGCCTGTCCCGGCCTGTATGCTGGGATGTGGCCGATACCACTGCCAACCGTAAACTGGTTGGATCTGTACTATGCGATATATTGAGAGCTTGTTTTGCTCTGTTGTCACACTTGGAAGAGGAAGTTCGCGCTGGGCCGGCGTTCGTTTTGAATTTCTTGAGATAGGCAGATAATACCTTTGTCCTGGATTCTTGACTACTGGAGAGTGTAGGCATTCTCTTCACATTTGTTCGGTTTTTTTTACTACAAACTATCAGCATTGATGTACACCCGATGCCCGACCAGAACGAACCAGTCTACACCGAGCAACGGACTCACGCGCCTCTCTTGGCACCAGGAGCTCCCGTCCAAGAGATTGCTCTAGAGGCTAGCGACTGGCAACTCCTCTCCGTCTAAGGAGCTCTGAGACAGATGAGACCATCTAGTAGACGACTTCTTAGGAGCGCTGAAAGTCGTAGTTGACCGCGACATCGTCACACCCATTTGTGGCCCGGAGAGAGCTCCTCCGTGGCAGTAGAATCAGACATGTCGGCTTCCTGAGAGCTCCAGGAGTCGACCCCGACGCACCGGTCAGACCCCCGCATTTGGCCCGGAGGGTGGTCCTCCGCGGTTCCAGAGTATTGCATGGTGGTATTGTAACCAGTATCAACCGTTCATTGGGCTAGACCGCATTTGTAATACACACGTCACTAATGAATATCAGATTCCTTAGCCATATTTATCTTCCATGACCATTTGTACATAATATCTTATCTTCAATAAATATTTCTATTGATGAAACGCTGGCTTCAAAGTATCAAACCGGCTCTACACTCTAACTTTCCTGATCCTAGTAATCCCTCAGTTACACGGTATGAGTTGTATTCTTCCTGGTTGCTTCTATACAAGAGTCTTGGGTAACCTCTTCGACCGTGTGCAATTCCTGCCCTTTTCTGCTCAAGATCATCATTCCTCTTCCCTCCACTGCCTGTGTCCTCGAATTTTCTCGGACCGTGAACCCCGAATCGCGGACCTACATATGAATCGAGCTGCAAAACGGGACCTTCGTGCGAATGACTTTGAGTTGCGAGAACGATGAAAACTGTGTAGGAATTCCATCAATCACAGTTTCCCAGCACCGATGAGTATTTGAATTATCTTTTCCATCATTTGACCCAGGGCGTTCTGCAGAGTTGTTTTTCGGTGAGAACTCGAATGGACTTAGGTCTCTTCTTTCTAACGATTCTTCTAAAACGCTATTTTTCCATTTTCAAGAAAGATAACCGTTATAAAGAAAAAATTATTGAAACTTCTGCGTATCTCCTATGTTCTAGAAAAAAGTCGGAATGATGCCCTTGTAACTGAAATTTGGGCCTCTCATCAATTTTATCCTTCAAGTCAGTTACGTAAGTCCAGTTGATCGAAATATTGGAGGAAGAAAAATGTTTTTCCGGTACGTAACTTGCTGATTTTCTGACATAATTGAATTATGATCTGCTCGCAACCTTCTGGATAACTAGTTCTACGGGTGATAATCCAGTGCGTAAATACTATTTTTGAAAGATTCGTATCAATTCATGCAAAAATAGCCCCATATCCTGTACCTGAGTCCCTTTTTGCATCGATCGGATCTCAGGGATTGGACAGGTCGGATTGAATTCCTATGCAGGCTATGGAGGACTGTTCACAGAATGCGAATGTTACACATGTTAATTTCGCAAAAATGGTGCTTGAGTCTTTTTTTGCGTGTCTTGATTCATATGGGAGATGTTTCGGTCAGTTGGTGCCCAAAATCTATCGATCATCCGAATTTGAATCTGATTTTTAGGAATCATTATTTTCCGTTTTCATCAGGAGAACAATACGAAAAATCAAAGTCTGTCCTACGAGGTCGATGGATCAGTGCGAAGGGGAGGGGGGGGGTAGCTGCGGCCGTATGATCGCTACACACCATTCTTGTCGCGAAAGTGTGCGAAAAAGTCAGACTCGGTATGGTTCACTACTTTAGGTGTGTGTGTGTGTGTGTGTGTGTGTGTGTGTGTGTGTGTGTGTGTGTGAGCGTATGTGTATGTGGGTGCGATCGTGAGCGTGAGTGTAAGAATGTGAGTGTGGAGGTGTGGGTCGGATTGTGTTTGTGTGCAGTTGGGCGTGTGTGTGGGTGTGTGTGTGTGTGTGTCGAGTGCGGGTGCGTATGTGTGTGGTAGTCTGAACGTGACGTGTGTATGTTGGGGTTAGCGTGAGTGTCAGAACGTGTGAGTGTGTAAAGAGGTGAGTGTGATCGTGACTTTTCGTTCTTATGTGTGCTCGCGTGCGTGTGTAAGTGGGTGTGAGCGTGATCGTGAGTGCAAAAATGTGTGAAAGCGTGGAGTGTGAGTGGGATTGTGTTTTGATCCGGAAGTGTGTGTGTTGGTTGCGAGCGTGTTTGTGTGTGGGTGTCTGAAAATGAGTTTGTGCATATGGATGTGAGCGTGAGTGTAAGAAGTTGTGACAGTGTATGAGTGTGTATTTGTGTTGTGCGCATTCGTACTTGTGTCTGTTGTGGCCGTGCGTGGGTGTGTAAGGGCGGGTGCGACTGTGAGAGCGTTTGAGAGTGTGGGATGTGAAAGTGAATTTTTGTGTTTATGTGTGTTCTTGAGCGTGTAAATCCGAAATTATCACAACCATTATTTGATATGATATAGAACGTAACCAAAATCTGAAGAGAGTGTTGATTTAATAAAACCCTCCATCCATTATGAAAATCAATCTGTCCAACCTTGACTCAAACATATTAACAGCCATCGATAAATTTCCCTGTCCCATCTGGGCTCGTTCACGCAATCCAAATTCAGCAATCAACGAACAATCACAAAAGGAGTAACGAGTTGTCACCTTGCGAGGCGATATTTCTTACACCTTCTCGGACCAACTCGTGTAGTTGCAACGATCGAGTTCCGACATCGCCCATACATCGAAAGATCAGCTCTCGAGCAGCGTGTCGGAGCACTTGTTGGCACTCGAGCAACAACCAGGATCATGAGGAACGCGGGGAGTAAACCATACGGGAGCTTAAAATCACCGCTATACATAGTATATACATAGCTTGGTTTCGATGTCATCATTTATAAACCACTGGGCGATCAATTTTGTAGCGGTCGAGTCCAAGCTTCTGAGTAGGAAGAAAAAAAAAGGTTACTCGAGAGAAAGACCCAAAGAAAGAGCCTACGCGTATAATACAACTGCAACTTCTTGCTCAGCATCAGCAGCAGCTTCGTCGTTGTCGTCGTTCGTTCACGGAGATTTTCTGCCGACGGATTTATGGCCGTTGAAAGTGTTTCATACCTTTCCTTACACCCTGTCCAAGCAACGCGAACAATGGTGTAAGCGTCCAACTTGCATCGTATCGGTCTTATACTGTAGTGAGCCAGATGTCCTTTCTCCTGATTTCGGTCATTCGTTTTTTGTCGGATAAGTTTGTTACTTACAGGAGTGGCTCTTCTATACTTCTACATAGTCACAATATACCATTTTCTTAATGGCTCTTGGAAGAACATGAGTGATTTTGTAGATTGATTTAATTCAATCAGTGTTCGAATCGAGTAGACAGTCTAAATGAATTAATAGTGTTATAATAGGTACAAAGAAAGAGATGTGAATTATAGAATCGAGTTGATTAACCTATTAGAAATGCCGCGTACGATTGTCAATGAATGAAGCTGTTTTCACCTATCCATGGGAAATCTTGTTGGATGTAGCAGCACGCGAACGATGCATTACGTGTTATAAGTTGATTCTTGAAAGGAATAATGTTTCAGACAGTCGCCTAATCGTCACGCGAATCAGCAACGACGCGACGACGTCGCGCGAAGAAGCGATTGAACATGACACTGGTGATTTCTCACGGCAGCCAATGTGACTATGAGAGTTTATATATAGTTTGTATCCGTGAATCGATAGTTCAGTAAACGTGGTGTTTGCTTAGTCAATGGATGCCTATTTGCATGTTTTGACTCGTGTTTGTTTGCTCTCTTGTCGATGTAAGAGTCTTGTGTCCCAAGTGTTTACTCAGAGCTGATGATCCAAATTTGGTTTAGGTACTCCATCGGTACTATACCATTGCGTTCAATCTTGAAGACAGATAGAGTCAAACCCGCAACATTCTTCCGTATTCATTAACCCAAACAGAGGATGGATTTGGTAGAATCGTCCAGGTCAGTACGTTTGAGCTCATCATATCTATGATTGTGCCCCAGAGTCTCATCCGTAAGATTGAATATAACAAATGTTACTCATTCCATCTCAATTTTGTAAGAATTCACCTTCTGTTCCAATCATGGGTTGTAGGGAACTGGGGGCATCCAGCCTTTACATGCATCTGAAAAGGGCAAAGTTGGATTCAACCGTATTCTCTTTCGTCCGCCGTGTTTAAAAGGAGAGCGAACTAGGACTCATCAACAGGCTGTGGTGGATAAATGGAGGATGCTGAGGGAAATCACCCCCCCCCCCCCCCCCAGAGCAAGAAATTTCGCATGGGCAGTACAGGGAACGCGCGCCCACAAAACTTTTGCATATGATCGCCGCCTATACACCCCAAAACTCCCCTCCCCCGAAATTTTTTCTAGACCAACCCATGTAAAAAGGGCCCGAATCACAGATCTCGCCCTGGACGGCCCGTCATCGAGGTTTTTTTTGGGACAGGCCAGGGGAAAATCCTGATGGAAGCCTCAAGTTTGTGGGTAGAGTTAAATTCACCCGGAAACAACCGGATACTCACCAACTGGAACTTCTCCTGGACGGCGCAACTCGAATGATATAGTCCCAGAAAGGGTAAGGAAGAAAAATGAAATGTAGAAATTAGGAATGATATTGATACGCTGCAAAAGAAAGAAAGCCCGCCCGATACAATTCTAGATATCGCTCAAGAGTTATACGCACAAAAAAAGACAGGACATCTTAAGTACACATTGTTGATGAAGTGAGGTTAACTTTACCCTTTTTAGATTTCCTGTTTGTAGACGAAAATCCGAGTTCAATGATGCAGTGACTTTGAAACCCACTAAGACGCATCTGAGACATCACACAACACACGCTCCATTCACGCACCCATCCGCCCGCGCACACGCTCTTAACCCATACGGCCACGTATCTAACTGTCCACCTATCCATGCTACCCTCAACCCCCTACCTACCCATCTATCAGCCTGCTCAGCCGTCCGTCCAACCACTAATCTACCCACCAAAATCTCTAGCACCCCTATCCATAACCCACTCAGACGCGTATCATATTTTAGTCAGTTCAGCCCATTCCAGCGTGGACTAGACCATTCCAGACTATACTAGAACAATCCAGACCGTGGCATACCGTACCAGACCGAAGGGTTATAGGTTATCCGACCAGACCGTATTGGACCGTACTACACCAGATCAGACAAGATCATCCATCCAAAAATCCACTCTTGCACCCACCCACCCTGCAAATATTGAGATTTATATCCCGAGCTCCTGCCTATTGGCTCTATCCCAGCTGCCCTTATGGGCACGGAGCAGAGATACGCCCTGCCAGTGCTATGGTATGAGGAAGACTACGTTCTCGAGTATTAACTTGAGAACAACACAGCTTTATAACCAACTACCGAATTTTGGGATTTGCACCAGTATATGGACAAACCCATCTCCCGGTGGAGGGATTCCATCGGGCTCATCTTAGCTCCGCAGAAGCCTAGGGAGCCCTTTCGAGCACCAGGAAAAGTCGGAGAAGACATACACGGTGCTCACGATCGCCAGATGGAACTGTAAGGACTTCACGCTCTGGCCGGCGTTGACTGAGGCCGGGGAACTGTCAGACCCCAGAGTTGGGCCACCAAGGTGACCAAACCCTCCTTGCGGTCAATGGCCGAGGAAGCTGATACGCGTCGAGCACCAGTTTTGGGGCCAGGCTCATCCTATCAACCAAAAACTGGGGCCGGAGGTTCGTCAGACCCCAGGGCACTCACCTACTCATGACACAAACGGACATTTATCAGAAAAACCCCTTTCACGTAGGCAAACCGATGTGCGGGATCCAGATGGACCAATTAACTCTGGGCGGTTGATTATCACAAAATTCATATTATTGTGCGTTCTTGCTCCATCTTATTGTTTCGTGTATACGAGCCTTTTGGGTCTCGTCGTCTCGTGTCAGCCCTTGTTACGCAATATTACCTTTCATACTCTGATATTCAAAAAACCATAGTGAATCGTTCTTGCTATATGGAGATTTATTGCTCCGAATGATGAAATGAAGAGTCCTTTATATCTTGGAGGTCTGAAATTGAAAAAATGGATCCGATACCCGATTACACATGAGCCAGCATACACTCTTTTTTTTCATATCTCTTGATCAAGTAGCTTAATAGATGAAGAAACCATTGATCAGACCGATTTAATGCACAACTGACCTATACGGTCCTTATCGTAACATCATCTACAACGCCCTTCCACCCTACCATAATCCAAGTACGTATGCATTCTCACTCCAATTATAAGAAAAAGACGTAAGAGAAGCGGATCAGTAGCGTCAAAACTATAAAAGCGTAGAGGACGTAACGAGACGCTTTGACCAAGTATATATATATATATATAGAATAACGGATTCGCCACAACGATCCGCTACATTTACTTGCCAACCAAAGAGTGAACGGATAGTCTGCATAGCAGTGCAGGGCGGCTGCGGTAGTAATATATAAAGTATGTATATATATATATATATATAGTATATGCAACACAGAGAGATATGCAGTCCAACGATGGCAATGCGCGCATCATAGAGTGGGGGGGGGGGGTACATATAAAATCGCCTCTCGCGTTTAGAAAGTGAAACCAAGTCGTGGGAGCCCCACCCCGCGCAGCATCCGCGATATAGATAGTAGTTGAGTCTATATACATACTCAGAAGCTTCTGCGTATTATAGAGTGGGGGGAGGGGGCTATACCCCTCAAACGATATATATATATAGTTATATATATATATTGATGTGTGGTTGTATAGAGACTGAACGGCGCGGCGGCGCGTGGAAAGTGAAACTCCACCCCGCGTATATATACTCTGAGAGACAGGATGGGCCGACGTACATATAGAAAGAGAGAGAGAGAGAGAGATGCCCATTAGTGGTCCGAGATGAAGCCGAGTATCTTTCTCTCTTTCTCGATACCTATATGGGCAAGTATTGAAGAGCCAGATGAGGCTATATAGGTTGTTTGAGAGCGAGCGCAGGTGCGAATACGGGTCACTCCTTTCCCAGATATGTATACACTATGATGTAGTATATATAGTTATAGATCTTGAGTATCTATCTCTTTATGTTGCTCGTCCTATGTGCTCTTCATATATGCTTCATAGTATATATATTGGATTGCCAAAGTTGGATATGTGGTGGCTGTCGAGCGAATCTTCGTACAAAATCGGCGATCTTTCTTTGTTTTACGTCGCTAAACCTCGTGAGAATGTGTGAGGTTATGTTAGGTGAGGTTAGGAATGACATTGGTTGTAGGGTCTCTATAGATTTGAGAGATAGGAGGTAGAAAAGAGAGGTTAGGTGTTTGGGGTAGAGAGATAGTGGTCGATTGTGTGATTGAGTGTTTTGTATAGCTTCTGTATACGGTGTATGATTGCATTGCATTGCTTTGTTTTGATTCACTGTATAGGCTTGGACCGGTTTGACGTTTGGTAAGTTCAATGACTTATCGCAATTCTGGAGATTTTTCTGTATCGATGAGAGACTTTGGTGTGATTCTTAGCTATCTTGATCTGATTTCCGGATGCAGGACCGTGGTTAAAACTTCATATTCTAAGCGATGAACGCAAAACTCCTGGATGGTTCCAGAATTTGTAGTGTGCCTGACTCCCAAAACCAGTAGCTGCGACTCGAAACCAAGGATAGAAACAGGAATCGATATTCTAAGGAAGTTTTTACTTTCCAATCACCAAACCATAGGACTTTTAAACTACAAACTATTTGAACTATTCATGAGGTCAGTGTATCATATACATTGGATTCGTACTGAAGTCGCACAATATTCAAACTTCTAATTCCCAGAGGAAATATGGAATGAGGATGCCTACCCTAAATCCTCCAGGGCAATCTTTGGAAAATTTCTTTCGTCGTTGTTTTGATGCCAAAGTGTAGGTAATTGTACGAAGCTGCTCGTTGTTTTCATCACGACAATAAACCCCTGAAATTCTAGTTACAAATTTTAATTATCGATCGCTGATTATTTTGCCACTTCTGTGGACAACCGTCTATTATCAAACGCAACCAGTTATTCACTGACCACAATCGTTGTCAATGTGACCTGGAGATGATCCCGTGTGTGAGGCGTGATAAAAAATTCGTACTTTTGACACTGTCTCCATTCATTCGTTCGCGTTTTGCATTGAGCAAAAAGATTGACATTCGGGTTTCTGTGAGGATGAGTTGATTTCTAGCTGCCAGGGCTAGGGATTCGAGTTCCCAGTAAACTTAGTAGTCGTTTGGGACTCATTTTTTCAGATTAATCTCTACTCGAACTCAAAATTTTCGGAACCTGTTTAAGGGAGTAACCTCGGTACCGCACTAGTCAAATTGTCTTATGTGTTAATCAGATCTCAATGAACTTCCACTTGAATTTGCATAAGCATCAGGGGCATGAGTTATGAAATATCGATCCCTAATTATCGGCAAATTTGTCTTATTTGTGACTTATTCGTGACTTCACGCTGAAAATCGACCAGAACTTCTACCCAAGCTAACTACAGTTCAAAAAAAAGGTTCGAACACCTTCTTTGTGTTATAGTCTGAAAGTGAGCGTGATAAGGACAGAAACTGATCGGTCAATTTTTTATAATCTAACAATCAATGCGATGCCCCACAAGATACCGTGCTTAACCTCTAAAAATGTTAACGCTGATGGCTTGACTCAGAGGTAGCCGGGGCTCGTGAAATTTTTACTGTGTTTATTTGACATGCAAATACACCTCTTTGCCAAGTTTGATCAAAATCTGATCAGTAGATCTTCTACCGAGGTTACTCCCTTAAGCGGAATGTACCTAAAAGAGAAATATTTGTTCAAAACTTTTCTCGATCTATTTGTTGGTCAGATTTGTGTATTCTCATAATTTTGCACATCATGCGCTCACGCCCATCAATCTTAGATCTACCTTTTCATGAGAAATAATCGTTCTTGTTGGATTTTGAGCTGTTTTGACGTCAACGGCCGCGACTTGACCTGGGTTCAGAGATCTTATGTATCTTAACCATTGGTACAGTGCACGAAGATCATTATAGGTTCTAAAATAAAAGGATGCGCCATCAGGGTGAAGTCTAAAATGAGATTGAGCCAAAAGGAGGCGTCAGAACAGTTATTCGTAGGGATTGACCCATAATTCGACTGGTTTCTATACTACGATAGAAAACTCTCTTAGTTGAGATTACGCGATTTGAGATTATGTCTCATTGCCATGAATGAAGAAACGTTTCACACTATAAAATAGCCGTACGCGGGAGTTGATCCCTTATCGGACTAGTTTCTCGACTGCCAGGGAGACTGTTTCCTGACGAAGTTATGCGATGTGAGCTTCGGAACTCCACGACTTGCTGCCATGAGGTTGAAACAATTCACACCATTCGAGCTCAGTTTGAAATGGTTGAGCTGAGAGAATATATACCATAGATGTGTGTCAAATAATTATCCATCCTTCTTTCCTCAGATTGACTTTCAGTGTTGCACGTGTAAGTCATGACAGTTGCAACGATGAGCTGATGCGACGACACTCACAAGGAGGGTGCCAGGCCTTCGGATCACCAATCCTCCTGGAACTTTAGGATATGTTTTGTTATACCAAAACATGTAACAAAC
The DNA here is from genome assembly GCA_029851415.1 of Eretmocerus hayati. NCBI lineage: Eukaryota > Metazoa > Arthropoda > Insecta > Hymenoptera > Aphelinidae > Eretmocerus > Eretmocerus hayati. The sequence continues at coordinate 180,322,570 of CM056742.1, read as the reverse complement.
CACTCTTATAACTTGCCAACGTTCCCTAGAATCATACTGAGTACCAGGGTCAATATCCCAGCCAATAGGCCTTTTCCAGGTGGATTGATGCATCCATAGCTCTCCATGAGCCAGTTATTCTATGCCGTGGGACTTTCCTTTAGACTAATAAGAATAGTTACATGAAATAGAGACTGAAAAGAACAAATTCCAGCTACATAAGACTGGTATAGCTCATCTCAACCATGGATGAGGGAAGTTGAGGATCAAAAAACTAGCAAAATTGAGTTTTTTATTGACGGAATGATGAGTCTGAGAGAATATAAGACTTTTCAATAAACATACATTAATGAATATGATTTACTCACATTCAGAGACCATCACTTTCCCAATTAATGTTGTCAAATTGCACCTGCACTGTGTAAACTGCCAAGGCCAGCCAAGGAGAGTCACAACCAATAGCAGATCCTGCGACTGACCTGTAAAAATTTGACAACAAAGTATCGTGCTCAACTCGCACTCTGACTCTGCATATTCTACACTGATTTTACATCTTTCTATCCACAAGTTGATTGAAAAAATTCAATCTGAACTAATCTGAAATAGCTCTGTTGACACAAAGTTAACCTGTTTTGACCACGTTTAGAACAACATCACAAGCCAATTCTACAGCACCTAAAAATAAGTACTCATCTGAAAACCCCAAACTGCAATCAGCCACGGATTTTCAAGATGCTTAATTGTCCACGATGGATGGCAAATTGTGAATTTCTCTCAAGCAGACTAATGAATATCAGGCCAGGCGATGGTCTGCGAGAAACTGTTGCACCGGCAGAGTTTGCCATGCTATAAAGGAGCAGACGACAAAAGTCATAAAAGTGTCGTATTCAGTCGTATTTTTCACTCCTTGTTTAGCTTGAGAGAAACTCGCACTTGATCACTTTTTCATCACTAAAATCGTCGACAACTATCCTGACAGTCCGTAGTAGACAGCCTGCGGTCTGGAATTATCAGATAAGTATTCATTTTGAGGTGCTTAACAAGACTTCCCTTGTGACATTGTTCTGAACGTGGTCAAAATCAGGTTAACTTTGTGTCAACAGAGCTATTTCAGATTAGTTCAGATTGAATTTTTTCAATCAACTTGTGGATAGAAAGATGTAAAATCAGTGTAGAATATGCAGAGTCAGAGTGCGAGTTGAGCACGATACTTTGTTGTCAAATTTTTACAGGTCAGTCGCAGGATCTGCTATTGGTTGTGACTTTCCTTGGCTGGCCTTGGCAGTTTACACAGTGCAGGTGCAATTTGACAACATTAATTAAGAAAGTGATGGTCTCTGAATGTGAGTAAATCATATTCATTAATGTATGTTTATTGAAAAGTCTTATATTCTCTCAGACTCATCATTCCGTCGATAAAAAACTCAATTTTGCTAGTTTTTTGATCCTCAACTTCCCTCATCCATGGTTGAGATGAGCTATACCAGTCTTATGTAGCTGGAATTTGTTCTTTTCAGTCTCTATTTCATGTAACTATTCTTATTAGTCTAAAGGAAAGTCCCACGGCATAGAATAACTGGCTCATGGAGAGCTATGGATGCATCAATCTACCTGGAAAAGGCCTATTTGCTGGGATATTGACCCTAGTACTCAAGATGGTTCTAGGGAGCGTTGGCAAGTTATAAGAGTGGTTTGTCACATGTTTTGGTATAGCAAAACATATCCTAGAGTTCCAGGAGGATTGGTGATCCGAAGGCCTGGCACCCTCCTTGTCAGAGGTGTAATAAATCGCGGACTCCGATTAGAAAGGGGATACTGAAACATTATCGCAGAAAACTATTTCTCAACAGCATGGTCGACAATTGGTCGAGATCGGGCGTACCACGCCGGGACTTTTTTTATCGCTAAAAAAGGCCAATTATCGATGCGATACCACCCGCAAGGGAGGTTGGGACCTCGATGTCTTAGCCCTGGAGCCTTACGAGCTCCGGGCCTGAGTCAGCCTCCGCCGGAGTGTGGAGACCGCACATTTCCATCCGGCACCCCGGAAATGGGTGAGTCTAGGCGGGACTTGCATTGGAATCGTCTCCGGGCAATAAGAATGCTAACCTGGAAGACTCATCCATTGTCCCGAGGGGCTCCTCAGGCTCTCAGGAAGCCTAGTCAAGCCCCGAAACCGCCCACCGAGGGGTGGGCATAGGCTTTGTGCTGGGGTCCGAGCCCAAAATTCGGTAGTCAGGGAGAAGGATCGAGTCATTGCTGAACCACTTGTAGTTCGGTGATGACCGTCCTCCAAACCGACGCACTGGCAGGGCGTATCCCTGCCCCGCGCCCATGTGGGGCAACCGGGGTGGAGGCGGAAGCCGGTCACCCGGGATATAAAATATGAATTCCTGTCGATGCGATACCAAATATAAGCAGGTATGATTCAACATGAAGTCATCTTAGCGAACTGCATGAAAAACTTCTCCCTGGCACCTTGAATTGATCAGCAATCATTCATTTACAACCATCATTGTTGAACTACTCAAGCATCTCATGGGTCTCAAACTTTTCGAGAACGTTTACCAGCTGAAGAAACTGTAGCAAATATGGCAATAACGCTAGTACCTTTAAATATTGCATGTCCCAACTCAGATCATTATAAATCCATGCAACGAGTTCTCACAGAATCGTGGGCATCTCAAACGAGTATTCCTCACTCCCAACATCATTCATCATGAATCATGCATGACATATCAAAATCTTCACATAACCTCATCCCATTCCTCTGAACCCTAAACCATGCAAATCTCATTACCAAATTGGCAAACTTATTCGCATCTGCGGCACATAACATCCCAAAAACCAACTTAACTTTATACATACCTATATTATCTTCAATTTTTTCCTCGCATTTCTCATCCAAATATGCATCATATACAACTAGACTTGCGGCTCGCATCAGACAGAAATTTAGTTTCATTCAAACACCAAAAAGGTGCCCATCCATCTTGTAAATCGCTTGAATGGGAAACAACGTCTTCGTCGTTGGTAGAGGTATCGTCGGCACTCTATTCGAGATGTTCGACTTATATTTACTTCTTTTGCTGCGACATTATACTTGCTCAAGTCCAGTGTTGAATTTGTCGGCTGCACTTTTTACCCAATTCTCTTCCTACTGCTTCTCTTATATCGCGGGGGCGCGATTAATCGGATCATATATAGGTATTCTCAAACACATCTGGTCTTTGCATCTTCTCACGAGTTTGCTGAGTACGGTAAGTATAAGCCCGCATTGGGATTCACTTTCCATTTCGCGGCCACGATTTTCTGTCTCTGTATATTGCTTTATATACATACATATATGCAACTATGGTATTAGGGTATTCCTCTAGAGTTAGGCACGTGACTGCATAGAAACGAGCTCATACTCTCATTTTAACATTTGTGTATTATAGTCCATCATTGGAATATATACTGTAGATACTAGCCACATCGTCGAGATTTTGCTTAATTATTCGACACTCGACTTTCTCCAGGGTTGATGCATCGCCCAGTACCTACACTCTGTGTGTTATTTGTGTGTGTGTGTTTCCATGGAAATCCTCGGTTTGCATTTTTTGTATTATGTATGTGCAAGTGCAAGTGCAGTGAGGTTTAGGATGATATGTGCGATGAAGGTTAGAGTGGATGAATGGGGGAGCTCATCGCGTGAAATTCTTCATGCATGCTTAGAGAATGATGGATGGTTGGTGGTAGCTACATATATATATATATATATATATATATATATATATATATAATACAAGGTAGGCTGTTTTCTCATTACCGCGGCCGATTCGAATCTTTCTTTGGCTCGTTTGCGATTATGAGATCGTGAACTTGTGGCTATATGGTTAAAAGGCTTCTGATGGTGTGTGATATAGATGCCTTGCGAGCGATGGAGGTATAAATTGAATCTCTTGATGCGGATTGAGATGCCGTGAGTGTGGGAATGATTGAATGCTGTTTACTCTAAAGAAATAGTACACCATATTTGTTGAATGGGATGAAACTATTTGAGCATACGTAAATGATACTCGATGGAGTTATTCATTTTGGAAGACTCTCAATTGTGCACCAATTTTTTTTTATACGTGATTGAAATCAATCATGTATAAAAAAAGTGGAATGTGTGGCTATAAAAATGCACAAGTTTATTAGGAAAATCATAGCAGATGGGAGAAGAACACTATATCATTCAGTCAGATCATTACTCCATCATTATTTCGTCTGAACTGAATATACCTGCACAGAGAAAGAAAGAGAGGAGTCATGAATTGCACACGAACTCCGAAGAAGATATTATCTGCACAATCTGGATTATCTTACCAATTGGTACAGACCATTTCCACGTAACTACGAGCATGAGATTGAGAAAGAAAAATTAGGATTAGATGGGTATAGAATGGGATGAAAATTCTGATAAAATTATGATATGTCAGGATTGCGATTCTCTTCATAATGACTAAGAAATTTTGTTTCTCGGATAGTATGTGGATAAATGATCTCGGAAAAACACATTTTGAGCGTCCGTTGGACACGCATTGAAGACCGAAATGAACTTAATTCTGAATGACAATAAGAAGCTCAACCTTTAGACTGCCGGCATTTTTCCTAAGAAAATTAGTATCTCCACAGTGGGAATTTTATTCATATAAACATCCGATATGTCACGAGAACTATGCAAGGTCAGGGGTGGCTCATATATGAGTCAGGCCGACAGCCTAAGGGTTATTGTTCACTAAAGTTTCAATTATGACTCAAAAAGTTTTATCATTATTAAAATGTAAATGATTCAAAAAGATCCTGAAGTATCCAGAGACTTTCATTAACAATTCTTATCGTTTATCAATTCTTTCATTCTTGCTCTTGAAAATTACCGCCGCAATTTGATGTCCGATTTTTGTCCGTGCGTTATGCTAACTTTGTTGTGCAACAACTTGAAGAGAAATTTCACCAAAATTCTGAAAAAAATACCATGAACTCCACCAGTTATCTGTTCTACATCAGAATTCTTTCAGAATGTTACAAAAATAAACTACAATGTTGTGAACAGTTACAAGTCAAAAAATGCAGTGCAACCGTCCATGCAACATGCGTGGGAACGTCTTACTGTTAATCAGAATCAGTTAGCCTTTGTGCCGACCAGTATACAAACTTTGACGCATACGAAATATCCACCAAATTTTTACACTTTTCATATATGGAATTCATGGGAATCAATTCGTTTCTTTGACTCAATTTAAGAATCCTCGAGACTAACTGATGCAGGACGAGGAACTAAATTTCTAGGACAGCAATCTCTCTAGAGATTCTTCTACCTCAAACAATAACCAATTTCAGGAATGAACGGGCGAGTCTTCCCATCTAGCTCATCACTCGGGCTGCAAAGATTCATGAAAATGACCCAGTCACTCTAAAATTACTTTTTGAACAAAAAAAAATGATGAGATAGCAATCCGTGTTCAATGGAGCTAAGATTCTGATTCTTAGAACGGGTGTAGTAACGATCTTGAAAGCGTTAAAGAAGCTCCAGTTTGACCAAGACTGGCTACAATAATAACGGCGTAGAAAGTGAGAATCACAAGGCGAGCCAACGGTCCACCAAGCTCGTGACAGAATAGCTCAGCTACAGAATGCATCTGATGAAAAAAAAAAAAAAAAAACGTTATAGTCAGAGAAGTTAGTCCGAAAGTAATTACCAATCAGATTGCGGTGGGTGGTACACGCTTCACTTACGCCATCGCCCGCATCGATGATATCCATCTTACGCGCTTGCAATCCTATCAACTCTCTCTAGATCTGTGATTGAAAATAAAATAAAAAGTCGTATTTAACCTAGCACTATCGGTAGAAGCTATCGTCATGCTTGCACTTCTATCTCTGAAATCTTACTTCTATCATTTAACAACTTTCATTCTTATCACTATCTATAGTGTATGTACGTTAAAATATTTTTGTAAGGTGTGTAGGAAGTTAGGACAATGGGAAAGTATCATTAGACTTTCGTAGTGGGAGGGTGGATTCTTATTCTAAAGTTACTCGAAAACTATCAAGGTAAAGCGCAAATATGTATGGGATATGTCCAGTATACTGAAAGACGTTATTTCCCAATTTTCCGTGATAACTCTTGAAGGAATCGTCAGAATAGTCTGAAACATTGAGAAACTTTCTCGGGCATCTGAGAATAAAGATTCGCAAAAGCTGATTTTTGAGAAAAAAAAGTGGAGGTTGAAAATTTTTAGATTATTCCAATCATTCTGACGCTGAATAACTACTCAATGGTCCAAAAATCAGAATATTACCTTGGAAGCTGAAAGTTGCTTTTGTAATGAGCAGATTGAAAATTTTGACACATGTATGTAACACCTCCATTGTTCCAGAAAAATATTGATCCTGATATATCGCGGAGCCATCAATTCCTTCTATACAAATAATAAACGTTCTCTAGAAATATGAGGGGGCAAATATATATTCCATATAAAATCACATCTCATACTGTCTGTCTACTATCATTTAGCAATGACTCTGCACTCGAAAGACATATCAAAGTTACAAGTCACTCTGTTTATGCGAGCATTCAAATCACCCACTCTCACAATTGAGAATATCACCTTTGGCACAACCCTCTCGAACAAAACTTGACAGAGCTTGATATCTCAATCGGCTTCGAATCAGTCACAGATATATATCCTGACTTTTGTCCAAAAAAAATCACCGTTAAACTTGATGCAAAACGCACAAAATCACTCACATTTCCAAAGCTCTAGCATGAATCCTGACCTCTTATGGAAAAAAATGTCTACCCTCAAAGTTATAGAAAAATCTCAGAAACCATACATTTCACACCTGGTGAAACGAATACATAACCTATGCATGGCGCCAACAACAACCAACACCATTACAAATAAAATCCCACAGATGCATCTGACTACAATTCAAGTTAACAGAAGCAACCAAGAGGTGGCCTGGAATTTGCGGATTGCCACGGGAGCAGATTCCTTCCTCGTGGCTTGCTTTATATTGCCTTTGCTTCATGATCACCTCGCATGGAATCTCGGCCGACCGGACCCGGCGCCTGCTCGCATCGAACCCCCTTATATATATCTGCACCTGAGCATCGTACTATATAGGTTATATAGCTTGAAGCACCTGCTTGATTTTTTGTCTAACTTGAGATTTTCTAATCCAATACCCGTTAGTTCATGTACTGCATGGAAGGTATATAGTTACTTGCAAGATGCGTTAGTTGTAGGCGATGGATCCTCGTCCTTCTTCATGGCATCGGGTGAGGTATGTATCAGATGAGATCATGACGATGTGTTGCTCTGCAATGGGTGGATCGATTGCTTGGTAATCTTGATACCGTAACACGCCCTGCTGTTTGATGGATACACGATCATTGATCCAAGGTGAAGAAGCTATCGAGACCTTATGTAGTGTATCTTCTTTTATAATATCGATCTTGTGTTGGATCTAGATTCCATCAAGCAGTGGCCTGATTAAACGTGTATGTGTCCCACCAATCCTGTCTGTTACTACTGAAATGCGTAAAAATGACTCTGAGTCGATATCGCGATCTCTCACTTGTCAACCCGAGATTTTTCAAATATAATCGTCAATAAATTGGAGCTTCCTCTATCTTTGCCACGAATAATATACCGGAAAGACTTATTGAACGAAGCATGAACTTTTTCAGATTCATAATAATGATCTGGATGAAGAAAATTCTGCAACGATAATCGGTAAGTTTCTGACCATAATCGGATCAATTCATGATGAATTTCTATAAGATCAAATTTTCATTTCATGATAGAAAAATGTTGAAATGAGTCATGAATAGGATTAATTTCATCGCCATGATGCAAGTAAATATCACAAAAGCACGATATTTGAGGGATTTTTTCAACATAATTCAATTTTTCAAATGACATGGATTTGAGTTCCAAGATTTGGAAACATTCCGATCAGTGATATTCAAGAATCTGCCTAAAATTGATTGTGTCGATCGCCTAATTTACAAGATCTTCGTTCTTGATGCAGAAGGCCCGGGATGGGACCTCGATCGGCACCACTCGAAATAAATGATCAAATCTCACTTTTTTCGTTTTCAAGTTATGAACTGTATAGTCATCAGTACAGTGGTCCGATTGACATAGGGTACTTTGTAACGAATTTTGGATTCAATTCTGAGACCACATTTATCACGGTCTACTCCCACTGTATTATATTAGTAGTTTTGTAAAACTCTGTGTAAAACTAGTTCATGGTGATAATGTAGAATAATAATCGTGAAAAATTGCCATTCCAATTCTCGTAGATTTCAATCATAAATCCAAGCTCACTCAGATGCAATAATGCCTTACAAACTAGTATTGCAACTCTTTCACAGCATTCAGATCACAAGATTACTCGATGAATCATTTGACTGCTCTCATAAAAGATGCGCGCACGATCGATTCCATATCTCAACCCCGAGATCCCACACCTTTATAAGATCTCGCTTACATCATCAGCCATCTCAGTATCATCCCAAGAAGCTCATCGCTCGACATTCACATACATACACATAAAATCAAGGTAATACACGTAAGTAGACACGCATGTATGCAAAAATGACGTTTTATTGAGAAGCTACCTCCGCCTACAAGATAAAACACATATAAAAACTCACCTCGCGGCAAAGTCACTATCGTCGTCATACTCTCATCACATATGTAATACAAATTTTCAATGAGTAAGTATTGACTAGTTATACCTATAGCGCATGCGCTTGCGTTAAAGAACGCGGATGAGCTCAACGCAAAGCTTTCCGAATCCATAATATAACACATCAAAGTCAGAGGCACCTCCCACCTCATGTTGGATATGCTTCCTTTGCCGGGCTATTATATGATGCGCCGGCAGCGGGGCAAACACGCAGCCTATTTGGCTTGACCAATCGAGAAGCCGTTGCGCGTTACGCTGTCGCGCATCCCGTGGTTCTTGCCTACATACAATGCGTAATCTGTATGTGTGTGAGGAGCATATATGCATGCGATACGGCGCAAGTCTGTCCACAAAGCGTGACGGAGATTCTCCACAATGAGTACATATATAGCAGACTAGGCGGTGTCCATCAGACTGGAAAATGGCGCCTCTGGCTCATCCGTCGATGCGCGTTTTAGCCATGACGGTGTGCGATTAATACGCACACCACCATTCATCTCAAATAAATTTAGAAGAATCTTTTGCATCTTGCTTGAAAGAGATCGCAAAAAAGATTCTAAATCGGAAAATAGCGTGGCAAGCTGAACAATATCGTTCAACGGTAGCAACCAATTATTTTTAGGAAATCCTTCTAAATTGTTCCTTTGAATTACAGAATTTCAACATTGTACTGGGGATTTCCACATTCTGCTAGTGGTATTTTGGGGATTGAACAGAGGAACTTCAAAAGAATCCGAAATTTGCTAGTAAATCATTGCACAGGTCATCTGCTACGGATGAAACATTATGATGATTAAACCCCGGTTCAAAATTTGTCTGTCCAGATCTCGCGTATTGGGTTGCCTATGTGAAAAGGGTAGAATATATAGTGGGTGACTATATGGGTTATGTATGAGTCGACGGTCGAATGTGGTTGTTCGTGGGTGGGTAGATGGTCGGGTGGAATGATAGCATGGTCCGGTGTGGAACGGTCTGGCTTGGTCTGAGATAGTCTGGTACGGTCTGGAGTGGACTCGGACGATCTGAAACGATCTATGACGGCCTGATACGATCTGAGACGGTCTGGCACGGTCTGACATAGCCTATGCCGGTCTCGAAGGGTCTAGAAGGATCTGGCACGATCTGGTATGGTCTGAGATGGTTTAAGTCGATTTGGTGCAGACTGATTCGGTCTCGGCCGGGAACGGCTTGAAACGGTCTGGAACGGTTTAGTACAATTTGAGATGATCTGATGGTTACGGTCTCGAATGGCCTAGTACGTTTTGGTACAGTTTGCTATGGTCTGAGTCCTTCTAAAACGGTCTGGATGGTCTAAGACAGTCTGAAACAATTTGGGATGGCCGGGCACGATTGGGACGGCCTGGCACGATCCATGACAGTCTGGTATGGTCTGGAATGGTCTTATAGGTCGGTTTGTCATGGTTTGGTTCGGTCTGAGATGGTTAGGGATGGTCTGTCGTGATACGGAACAGTCTAATACAACTTCAAACGATCTGATTCCGGTCAGGAATGGCCTGGAGCGTTTTGAAACAGTTTCGTAAATCTTGGAACGGTCTGGGATGGTCTGGAGTAGTATAGAATACTCTGAGGTGTTCTACAACGGTCTGAGACGGTTTGGAATGGTCTGGAACGGAGGGCGCGGACCGGTTCGGTCTGAGACGGTCGAGAATGACCTGAAATGATCTGAAATGGTCTGGTACAATTTGAGACGATCTGGTTACGGTCTAGAACGGCTTAGTACGTTTTGGAACAGTTTGGTATGTTTTGAAACGGTATGGGATGGTCTGAAACGGTCTACTACGGTCTGGCCTAGGGTGCTCTGGATTGGGCTGGCTGATATAATACATGCCCGTGTGGATTATGAGTGGGGCGCGGGAAATCCGGGATGTGGATAGGTTGATCGTCGGCTGAGTGGGTACACAGGTCAATGAGAGGGTGGTTAGAGGGACCGGTGGGTGGTTGTAACTATTAGCTCCACCAGGTCAACAAAGTTTCATCTGGATAAACTTCACAAGTAAGCTTTTATCAATACCGTTAATTAATACTCACCCATCATTCCCCAAATACCATTTTTGAGCTATGGAAGCATTTCAAGGGTCTCAGACTTGACAAGAACATTCACGAGCCGAACGAGCGGTACCGAGAAGAGTAAGAATGTAAGTTATACGGATCTCTCAACAATCATCCAGAAGTACGGAGAAATTTCTCCTCACCAAATATCCCTTAATCATCGTGCGTCACGGAATTCTGATGCAAAACTTTGTTCTATGCCCAAACTGTGAGTATTAGTCATAATCCATCGAAAGATGTTAACTACAATTTATGTTACAGCAGCTCATTCGTAATTGGATCGGATCAAATGCTGCTTTAGATAACCTTACAACTGTGCAATCGATCCAAGACCCACAAAAATAAATTATCACCAGTCTCAAAAACGAGACTCTCTTCATTCTCTCATCCACTCAAACAATCGGTAAAATTCGATTGAGCATTGTGCCACTATCCCAAACTTGCGCAAGCTCTGCGAAAAAAAAGTCTCTATATCCCAGAGAAACTCCTCCACCCGCCGAAAATTTAAGACCTACCAATCTCGCAATCAATGAACAGCTGAAGAAGTACGCGCACCGAATCGAAACGATCGGTTAATCAAAGATCACCCAGCAGCAAACTTCATAACAGAAATCCCGGCATCACGCTTCTGTACCTTCTAATATTGACACATCTTTCTCCAACATTGCTCAAATCTTCGGTGGTATACGTCTATAGAAACGAGATCGTTACGGGCCACCGAAGATCATCGAAGAGAAGAGATATAGGGCTTCATCGAAGCGTGGCATTGTCCGCATAACCAAAACGTCGGACGAGTCTATATACATATAGCTATAGTCAATAACAAAAGAGAGTCTAAAGAAATGCTTGAACTTTTTTTTTTTGCTTTACGACGTTAACTCTCTTTGCGATCGCAATATCTCGACTTCTTTTGTAAACTCGCATAATAAGCCTGCAATACTTACTCTCTCGTAGTAGACTTGATATCGAGCAGATTCGATCGCTCCATCGATCGATCGATGAAAGTAGATCTCTCTTACTCTCTTACCAGTAGACTGAATAGATGAACGAAAATGCCAAGCTTCTGTGCAATATAGCTGTACGCTCTGGGTCTGTACGATAGGTATGCTTAGAGCGTGACACTGCGATATATATATATATATATATATATAGGGAGGTATACCAATTCTTAGAGTCGATTATTCAATTTCGATTGTGTGTCCGGTTATATTGAAACGAGGTATAGAAATTGGACAGTAGTATGGTATCGACTGAGCATATTGAATGATAGATTTTCGTTACGTGATTATGTGTGGTATGTATAGATGTATTATAGATGGGCAATATACGCAATGCTTCAATCAGGCGTCTACTGGTTTTTCGAGGTGTCCAATTTTCTAATTGACAAGCGTGCAATATAAGCAAATTAAATTCATCGATACGATTGATCGAAGCGACTCTATTGAGATCTTGATGCGAATCTAAGCTGGATATGGTGATTGCGAAGGGATTCTGGATGTGTAGTAAGACGATGAAAACTAGCGATTTGCTATAGCAATGCGGAAATGGTTGATGGACTTCTAACTAAGGTGTTCAACATGTTTTATTTCCGAAGATGCGGGTGACATGTTTGAAACTGAATCAATCGGTAGCTCGATCGATTGGACCCCGCAATTCATAAAGTGAGGTTAGGTCTAGTTTACAGGTCTAATGATCAGACAGCATTAACGAGTTTATCAAACTGAAATAATTTGTATGCTTAATCAGAGCAGTATAATAGATCCTACTGACTGCCGAGCGCTCATCTTGGTCTGGGAAAACATCGTGTTTGAGAAATAAAAATTTATACCATTCCGACAAGTTTGAAATGTTCCATGACTGTAGGATATCGAAAAGGGTAATCTACAATGACAATGAATTCAGCAATGGATGACTAATTTTATCCCTGTATCTATCTCGAATGTGAAACTGATTTAATAAGAAATTATCCAGAATTTGGTAGTCATGGAAATATTGGTTGATTTGAAAATGCATGTGATTGACTTTTTTGAAAAATATCACCTGGACCCAAAATTCAGGATTTGATCGGGAATATCTTCCTGGCCATTGAGACACTCCGCAAATTGTACTATGTATATATCCGCGGATCGGCAAATATAAACGGATATCCTGTACAATACAGAATAACCCAATCTGCTGTTGATGTATATGTATTTTTGTATCGATGTTCACGATATGGTTACTGGGGGTATTCCAAGTTCAAGCATCGACCACTCTTACAACTTTTATGCGCGGAATTTGGCGCTTGAGTCAGTTGACACTCCGAATAGGATGTCTCAGGCTACCTATACCGAAATTGAAATTTCGAACTTCCATCAAAGAAATCAGGAATCAAAGTCTCAATGCAGACGACTTTTTTCTTGTAAGTCTGGTGCGCTGCATTGAGTCATTTACTCATTGACTTCTGATGTTTAGTACACTCGACAAGCGACATTCCCAATATTTCGTGGTAATACTTGATGGAGGCATTGGAATTTGTAAAAATCAGAAAATTTTTCGGACATTGTTGAATTATGTTGTCACAAAAACTAGGTTTCAATGGACAACCGCTTTTGAGTTACAGGATAAAAATCGAAAAAATTTTGGACTTTCAAATTTGGTTTCTTTTTATAATTTTGACAGTATTGTTCGGCGTTCTGACCACCAGATATAGGTCGCGAGGGCCCGAAGTCACTTTTGAAGTCGACGGGCTGAAATTGTTGATCCGGACGAATTCCGCTTGGACATAACCTGAAATGACACGACCATTTTGATATCACAGAATGTCAATAAATTCGAGCAGCAATCTATGTAACCTATGCATTGATCATATTTTTTAATTCTCATGCCTCAGTCTAACATCGGTTCACCCTCATCGAATATTTATCTTCGCTCAATCAATGTTTAATTGACCCACTAAAATCTCCACTACCAAAAAACTATTCTGCATGTAAATTATGATACTCGAAGATGATCTTCAACATCCATGTCGGCATCAGAACAAATTTTTGCACCTACTCATCATACCTTACACCACCCACACTCAACTAATAACACATCCTCCCATCACCGTCATAATAATTTTTAAACCTCCTCGTCATCACCTGTGTCACCCATCAGTGCATCTCTCATTCTCTCTTCCTTCATTACGTAATATCTTATGATACCTATATCTATCTCTCAGCTATATACCCAAGCACCTAATATACACAGATCGTCGAAGAATCTAACAGTGAGAGAGTGTCATAATGGATGTGCTCAAAGACAGAGATAGAGAAAGCCGACAGATTGTCACGCGAGTGTCTCCATGGGTTATAGATATTGAATTAAAGGCGGGACCACGAGCGCATTCTATTCTACTCTTCCAACATGACTACATATTGTATACATATAGAAATACCCTAACCTCTGCACCTTTGCATATATAGATACTAGACAAGCCGTATCATTAGCTGCCTACGCATCATCCCAAATATAATTTTAAAGCGGAGGATGTCTATCGTGTCGTACACCTCGATGTGTCAACTCGACGAATTCACAGATTATCATGTGTGAATTGCTTCGATTGTCCACGTCTATTATATGGCTTATAGGTTAGGATGTAGACATTGCGCAAGGTTAGGGATGGGTGTTATAAGGTACGATACGATGCGGGTCATATAGAGATGCGCATCTGTACCGAGATCAAAGATTTGGGGATCGCTATGCTCAAGATCGATTCTCATGCACTTTTATGGGTGGGTGGGAGAGAGAGAGTGATGAGGTCGGAGTACTGAATCAGAGCATGATGTGGGTGGGCCTTGTAATGCAGCTGATTGTTTGTAGGTCGTCGTTGGAGATGCATCGAAGATAGGTTCTTGATTGGAGGAGGTGTAAATTGAATTTGATCGTCGATGGGATATCATATCAGATCCATTTTTGGAGGATTGAGCTCCTCCTACGTAACATTGATGTTCAGAAGGGTCTTATGGAACCTTGTGATTGCCAGGCATCATTTTCAGGTCACATATATACAGATGCCACCTTCAGTGTTGATACTATTTTCAACTATATTATACTCAATTGATATCCAATGATTATTTGACATCGAGTTGGATGCTAAACAATTGCAATTACTCAATTTAGATAGTAAGCTGTAGAAAAAGAGCTCGTCGTTAATCCACCCATCTTCCCTTGATTTCCAATTTGTGACAATTCATTGGATGATCTCAACCATAATCTCTTTTTCCCATACGCGTAGATTCAACAGGATGGCGATAGGCACACATTACTATGGGCTGGTGCTGATATTATGGAAAGGTAGGGATGCGATTGGACTACACCTAATCATTTCGCTTAGTTTGCGTGCAGAGCAACTAGTATGAGTTTCAGATCTGACGCCGAAGTGCAGAATCAACTTTCTGCTACTGTCACGGTACCTTCAACGAGCAGCTCACTTCTATGATATTGTAACCGCGGATACCGGATTCGAATTATTTTTTCAGTGGGCGAGGAAGAGGGCATTTTCATAGACACCCACAAGAGTGTGGGTAATGTCGGATTCACCCGAGAAAAATCGGGTACCAACCGACTAAAACCCCTCCCCGGAGGGCGCCAACCGGAAGTTTATGTAGTTCCAGAAGAAGGAAAGAAGGAATAGAGAGTAGAGAAAAGGTGAAAGGTACAGGGGGCTTGCAAAGAAGCGGGAGTCCTGATGCAGTTGATGGCGTTGCATGGGCTGATACGCGGACAAGTGGCCGAGGTGGTGAAAGCATACACATGGGTGCTGGGGCTCAAGACTGGGGGCGGGGGAGTTGTCGTGTGCTCCCGAGATACTAAGATCTCCCTTGCCGGGGGACTGGGGCCGGGGAGTGCGTCTGTCCCCCAGGATCAACTAAGGATCCTCCTTGCGGTTAACTGGGCCCGGGGAGTCGTTACTTTCCTAAGACCCAAGAATTTCCGTTGCGAGAATCGAATCGTACGGATTTCTGGAACTCAAAACTGATACCTATGAACAAATTTTTAGGGTAAGAAACTACATTTCTTATCGTTATCTTCTCGAGGTTCTATTTTTTCAATGAAGCAACTCAAAAGTTGATTCTCACCACGAAGACAACATTTAAATTTTTTGAGAGGTAATATCATCACCAACGATTCTATCTCCGTAGTGAAGTATCGCAATTCTGACGTCCTCATTAACCACTGTGCAATTCTGTATATATATATATATATAAAACAGGCCTCAAGTGATACGATGATCGAGGGGCCGAAAGAGGCAGAATCAAAGCTATGTTGGACATCACCTGATGTCCACCATAGCTCGCGCAGTTCTACGTTTTGCGCCTCGCGCCGGCGCCGATGTCTTTTTCGCACCACACTATTTTCGCAATAATTTTTGCAATATTTTTATAGTTTTCCCTCCCAACGCCGCGACCTCGCGACTCTTCTTTATCACTTGTACGCACATATTTTAAGTGATTAAGAGTGCAGTGTTTAATTTACATCAGTTACTGATTATTTCATCTTCCTGAATCCGCAACAAATCGCTTCCACTTTACAAATTTCCACTTGCTCAAGAGCCTCCCGTTCAACAACCACTAAATCTCATGAAATTACCAAATCAATCCTACCATTTGCTCGACTCTTTGAGATACGAAAAAAAGCCGAAGAATTCCCACAAGCTACCCAGAATCCGACCTTTCCCACAAAACTACAACGTAGGCCCCAACAACACTCATCAAGTACTCAATCCATCTCCCACAAACCACCAATTCATTACACTTCCAACTCATCCTACACATTTTACCACTCAGGAACGGCGTTACATACCCTTTGAAGATTCCTCTTAAACAAGCGTGGATCCGGAATTAACGCCTGCTCACAAATTTAACGCTCATTCAAACCAACGGTGGTTGTATTCTATAATAGTCTACTGTCTCATACCCGTATAATCACATCACAACTATCCTCACATATACAGACACCCATTTACACATTTACACATAAACACAACCAATCAGACACAGAAAATTCACTGTACCTACAACTGGTCGCGCGAGGCTCCAATTAAGCACCTCTCTGATATACACGTGCAAAAACTAAACGGAACGCCCAGCGCACAGTAGCAGCCACAACCAATGTATAACATCTACATATATATATATATATATATCACAGTATATACCTAAGTTTACAGAGTCTTGAGTGCTATATCAGTAGAAGTATATAGGCAGGAGGAGTATTCGAGCAAACTTTTGGTTGCGCAATCAAGTTCGTGAAGATCCTTAGCTGCCCGGCTTACCCATGATCTTATATATATATATATATATCTATATAAAAGGAGCCCGTCTTTGTCTCACGGGCTCATCTGGGAGCGTCCGCGTCTCTCGCATAGAGAAGGCCCTCCATATATATACTACACAGTATAACCCGCAATGAAGCGTTATAAGCTAGTCCATGGGAAAATCGCGAACGGCTCGTTACGTACAAACTCTCTTGGTAACCTCTATCTATGGATTATTTGATGGTTTGTATAGCTCTGGTAAAAGTTTGTCCTACACCATTTACTCTCATTGACGAAATTTCTAATACTGCATCTATTCGAGTAAGATTCAAATTTCCCGCCAAAAACACTCAACACCTTCCTAACCTATAATACAGTGCATGAATGATATATGTCAATCAAAGGTGCATGTAAACTACCATAATGAACTATGAGAACACAATTTGAATAAGATTCTACGATTTGTCCGTTTGATTAGTCCGTCTCGAATCATTTCTATATATCGATACGTATAATCATGCGTTAGGTATTATAATACGCGGCACGCCATTGTTCTTTCTGCGTATAGATACTTACGCTTGCGCGACAATTGAGCACGATAAAAAAAAAAGTCTACTTCCTCTTGCTCAAGTGAGCGCACGCGTCGTTGTCCTTTCGTATGCATGCATGCATGCTGGTGACAGATATATATTCTTAATACTCTTAAGATGCAATTGTCGCAGCAGATCTGCGACTCAATAGCGCAATACGTCAAAACTTTGACGACGGTATATATTCTCAAATCAATAGGTCTATATGGAACGATTGAGAAGTGCGTCTAAGAGTTTATTCGTATGAGGGTGAATACACAATGAGCGGCATAACCTCACTTTGATGAAGAGCCATCATTCACTCTCACTCTTTGCACACGTGTGATCGAAGAATTTTTTGTTTGGAAGAATTTTAAATAGGGTGAATTTGTTGATTGATAATTCTTAGATGATTGTGCGCAAGAAAATAGAGGTTAGGAGTAACTTGTGAGTGAAGCTTATTTAATAACGGGTGCGATGTGATGGGGAAGTAAAGGAAGAGAGTAAAAAAAAGGTGAGTCGATCAGCTGTGAAGGTATGAGGATGAGACACAGATAGAGAGAAGTGGATGATAGCGGTGACGAAAGAGAGCGTGCAATCTTCAACAGGGGCGAAACCGTAACAGAGAGTATATTATATAGAGGCCGTTGCAACCGGTACCTTTTATATACCACTTGGCCAAGTCCAGCTTCGGATAGCGGTGTCCGCAAGTCCAGCAACAATATATATATATATATATAAAATTCCGTGTTGGCATCCGCCTCCCTTGCTCATATACCAATGTGCTCATCCTATTCCTTTTGCCTTTGCTCCTTCGTCTCTTGTGCTCTGCCATATCACCTGTATGTGTACGCCTCATTACTGTTAGGTATGGCCCTTTGCTTGATCATTGGGTGGTACATCTTGGTGATCGGTCTCTTTTACTCTCTCGTTCGTAGCTCATACCTACTATCTGATTGAACTTCTTCTCTACCCGTTGAATAGATTGATAAATTTTTTTTGTGATGGAAAATTTGCTGTGTATTAAGATGGTGGGTCGTTCTATGGTAGTTGAAGTATTTGGCAATCGTTTCTGCAATCGTGTAGATTTGAAAAAATTGCATGAAAAAACTTTTGCTGTGATAGATTTTTTGTTTATTGAGTTTTATACGCAGGCAGAATAAAAATTTTGTCACTTCGGATAACTTTGACAAGATTCTTTACATGTTAACTAGACGGTAATGAATTTTGGAAAATCTTGTAGTAAAATTTGGTCGCTCGTATTCTGTGTTGTTGGGATCAGAAGTTATTCGACCGATTTTGACGAGCAAGCAGAGACTCGAATCGTCGATTTGATATTTCTCAGTCTTTTGGAAAATCTCAATTTTTAAATTAATGGAGCTTGCGAGATCAATTTTTGAATTTTCTGTGTTGACTTGCAGAAGTAAAATGAGCATTGTCAACCATTTACTTTTTTCGACGAAATCCCAAGGCAAGATTTGGGAATATTTTGTCCTGAGCAAATTGTCAGACACGAGATCAAGCAAGTTTTTTTTGTAGTGCAATAAGGAGTCTAGAATTTTCCGACCTATTCTCAAAAAAAGGTGGTACTCGTTGATAAAGTCCATCTCACGGTATCTTCATCCTGTTGTTATATTCTTCAGAAATTTTAAAAACAATTTCCCAAAGAACATCATTCCTTTGGATGATCTGGTGAATTCGTATATGTCTGGGATCACCATGAACTTTCATTGGAACATTATTGTGAGATTCGATTGTCGAAGCTCTTCGTAAGCCTGACTTATTTTGGTTCGAGTTATTTAGCATTCCTTATCATGTCCAATCCATGATGAGATTCGAAGCAAACTGAATCGACCTTGAATGAAAAAAATAGATTCCTATGAAAAGATCAGATCAATTAGGACTCATACCAGTCACCCAAAGATATCTGAGTTGCATTTTGTAAGACCTTTTCAAACTCGAAAAATGATATCGTTTTCAACTCACTACTTCCCCAATTTGTGCCAAACTTCGTTCATCAACAATATATTCTCGGTTTGAAAAGGTTTTCAATGCATCATGAGCCATCCTCCTCCTATTGATTCACCAAAGCTATAAGAGGATTAGAAACATAAAAACAAAGACGCCTCCCTGTCTAAAAAGAAAAAAGAAACTCGAAACTTGAAAAACCCATCCCCCACTTTATCCGGAAGGAAGCTCCATATAACCATTAAAATCTCAAATCAGAATCACCATTTCAGACTCTTCTACACCTCACCCATGTATACTAAGAAGGAAGGAAGGGATATACACAGAAAGAGAGAGAGAGAGAGAGAGAGAGAGAGAGAGAGAGAGCGAGTGGTCGCGTGCCGGCTGACTGCCCGCGGCTACATACCATATAACCATACCACACCACCACCCATCTCTCTCTCTTTCTTCCTCTTACATCTCAAGAGAGTCTATATGCTGAGTAGGTAGGCATAAGGTAGGTAGGTAGGTAGGTAGTGGCAAATGCGAAGAGAGGATTTTTCAGAGAGTCCGGTGTGTGGTATATACTCTCATCCCCGCCCATGAGATGTTGAAGCCCCCCCCCCTCCTGTATATATTCCTTGAACGCTCTCGATATACCTCCTCTTTACCTCTACTACTACTACTACTACAACAACTGCATCACAGCTACTCTCGCAAAAGTAACAGAGAGAGAGTCCAGTACAGCAGAGCCAAGAGTCCAGTGAGCCTACTGATTGCTCACTCATTCTTGAACCGGCCTCTGTGCCGTGTGTTGTATTCCTACTACTACTACTACTACTACTATACTCTCGTGCCAAAAAATATATCGTCCAACCCCAAGTGAACAAAATCGGAATAACCCGGCGCAGTTGCTCCTATATGTGTCTGACCAATCTCGTCTGTTACTACTTGGAAAAATAAGAAGAATATTTTTTTTTGATTTGTGGTGCGGTGACGTTGTTATTCTTGACACTGTGTGAAAACAGATTCGAGTGACTGGTTTTTTTTTAATCAAGAAAATAAAGTGATTAATTGATTTTTCAAGATTTGAGAGTGACGATTTGCAAGTTTAGATTGAAAAGTGAGAGAAAGAAGAGGAGAGTTGCAGTTGGCGCCAAAAGACGCAGCCGCCGGTCGCCGGTTTCCCACGAGCCATCTAGCCGCGCCTGCACAAATCTATCTATCTATCTCTCTCACTCTTATAATAGTGAGAGAGCACGGGGTATGACTGAGAAGGTGAGTAGTGCAGTGATGCTGTGTGTTTTCTGTGCTGTTTTCGTTGTTGTTGTTGTTGTTGTTGTTACTGCTGATGCTGCTACTCCCATGTGCGAGATAGGCACATGAAATGATCGACAAATACCGATATGAGCCCTCGCGAGTGTGTACACTTTCCCTGCTCTGATCAATGAGTATATAGAAGTACCTTGCGCAAATTACGTGCCAAGTTTGAAATTCCCGCGAAAATTGAACAAGTGAAGTATTGTAGGATCGTAGGGTGAGGTATCGTTAATGAGATGAAGGAAAAAAGCTTTTCAGAAGGTTTTCAAGCCCTTGGAAGATTCACTTGGATGTGATTATGTGATAGTTTACTGGTACTTGTTTCATCTTGTGATCTGGTTGATCAAAATTGATGATTAAGAGGAGGAATTTTCGTTATCGTTTCGGGGGAAAAAAAAAATCGGTTTTGCAGTATCTGAAAACTCGTAAAGTTAAACTTCCTACTGTCAGAAATGTATTTCGGAAGTAAATGTTACACATGGTAGACATTCGTCTACATTTTTCCTAGTAGGTTCAATCTCACCGATCTCTTAGGATCAATCCTCATGACATTTTTTTACATGATCATTCTTCAAACAAAAAGACTATACTCGCTCAAATTGAATTCAATTTTGTAAATGTAGCTTTCTCTCAAAAATCATCAAACGTCTGAGTGCTGCTCACCATCCCAGATCTTGAAATTCAATTCTAAAGAACTACAGATTCTAGTGTTTAATTAGACAATCAAAATGATGAAAAAACTATTCAACAACGAATATGGGGAAACGAAAGATCGAAACTCAGTCACCGTGAAACCAAAAGGTGCAATTTTTCTTCTGAACTTCAAAAATGTTTTGGCCAATTTTTTGCTAGTGTTAGTCAAAAATTTCATGACGATTTCTTCTTTGACACATATTGGAGGAGATTAGATTACTCTTCAACGTAGCTTTGATAAAATTTGCTGAAAATCGAGAAGAATTTTGATGAAAGAAATCGATTCGATTGTACCTTATGAAGGGTTGAATTCGCAAGAAATTTTATGGACGTTGCGTAAAAAAATCAAACATAATTTGAGTAGCTACGACCCGTCTCTGTTGAACAGAGTATTTCATTAGAATGATTCGTCACTCTTTGGACAATTCTGATTGATACCATTGTCTATTTACTAACTTATATGTTGTTGGATGTGAGCATCAGCCGAAGAAAGCTCACGAGGAGGGGGTCAGGCCTTCGGATCACGAATTCGCCTGAAACTTTGGGAATAGTCTTCTTTTGGCACAGAAAGAAGATATCCAAAACCGCGCTTGCCAACGCTCAAGCGTTTTTGAGCTACAAGCAAAAACATAAGCATTACAGTATATCTATATATACCATTTTTGATGAATACGGGTATACTGTAATGGATGGGCCGTATGCTGTAGCTCAAAAACGCTTGAGCGTTGGCAAGCGCGGTTTTGGATATCTCCTTTCTGTGCCAAGAGAAGACTATTCCCAAAGTTTCAGGCGAATCCGTGATCCGAAGGCCTGACCCCCTCCTTGTCAGTAGAGTCATATCAATTCTGAGATCTCATTTTTTTAATCGATCAAAAAATCCCCGTGAAGTTCTTCGGAAACTGTCACATCAAGTGATTGACATCCATGATAGTCCATTAGATTTAAAACAAAGTTTATCGAAGGTCGGTCAATCATTTTGAGAAGATATCAAATTGAACTACCAATGAAACTAAGAAACCCATTTCTGTTGAAATGAATCTCAGTTTTCAAAACCACGACACAAAACGGAGTAATTCAATTGAGCAGAATCTCGTGAATCCAATGCATAATCCAAATCCCTTAATTCTTTACTTCTATCCCCTTATCATTAGCAAAATCAACCGCGAGTGACACCGCGTCGTTTACAACAGCACCTTGAATACTCAATGAGTACCATGTCAATCCATTCGTCTCATCCGACCACCTTGCACCACATACAACACTTACAACTCAAAAAAAAAGGAAAAAAAACAAGTTGAACTCTCAAGACTCACCTGGTTAATCAAAACAATTTCAACCGGTCATCCCATACAACGGATCTTATAAATTCAGCCACTTGTACAATATACCGCTGGCAAAATACCGTCAAACAAAATATATGCATACAGTGACTACCTTACAAAAATTGAAAGACGGAAGGGCGTTTCAAAAACCAGTTCTGTCTCACTGATGGCTATGAGATTAACGCCGCTGCGCATCTGATGCTCACATCTCACCCACGCGCTCTTCCTCGTTCATAAATTCAAACTCTTGAGGTACGCGCGCCCCGTGTCAGCATAACGTTTAACGTTGGCAGTTTTGCACCTCCGCCGACACTTATCTTCAAGATTTGCTCATTCAACTACATTTCCTTAGATTTTCTTTTGATTCATGAATATCGGTTACCGTGAGATGTCTATATGGTATACAGTGAGCTTCCGTAGGTTTTATGTGATCTGGGCTTAGTTTGAATTTCCTATATATTTATAATAAATGAGAGTGGATGACGAGATTTCAATTGCAAGATAGATATATAAGAGTGAGGATGCGGTGTCGAGGAAAGACTTGAGATTTGAGTGATTTACGGCTTACACTCTACGATGGTATGAGTTTGGCTTTCTCATCGCGCCCGTCGCTAAAATTTACATCTGGTACTCTCTGTGATACCTTATGGGTCTTTGAGTCAATTCAATCGTGGATCGTTGTTCGACTGCACGATGATAACAATTGCTGAAAATTGGAAATGTACTGTCTGTCATCTGTTCATATTTGGGTGTTACGATTCATGGGAAAAGTGAGAATATTGGTTGATACAACTTTTTGGATCGTTAGGATCTGTCGTAGATTCAATTCTACATAGAACCCTGAGCTTTGAAATTGATCATATATCTATTCCAATTCACTCTTGTGAATCTAGATATAATTTAGAGGAAGTACAAGTATTCTGTGAATAGAATGCACGTTATGAATTGATAGAATGACATAAATTGAAATGGCTCATCGGGGAGTGATTCTGCGGAATTTGAGATTATCGATATTGTTCGAAAAGAATTTCAGTGTTACAATACAAATTGACGAGCTTGTGGACGCTTATCGAGTCCGTCGCGTGATGAGTCGCGTGATCTGTACTCGAACGACGACGCATTGCGAACAAAAAATTAGTCTCAATTATGACGACAAAATTGCAGTCTCGTGCTTTATTCTCACGATATATATGTTCTGTCTTGATAATGAAATATCCTACTTCTGTAGTAGGAAACCTCGTTCGATATTTTATTATTATACCAATTATTAGCATTTTTGATTTTGCATCATGTGTTGAACACTCGGTATGAGAGACAAATACAACAAGTTTCAATTCTGTCGGTCATTCAAATATTCGACCAGAAGTGAGATACGCGAAATGGTTCATTTGAGTAATTTCTATAAGGAGATCACCAAGCAGGGTCCTTGAAATGTAATGTTTTTTCTCTTAATCGACGGTATCCCTAGTTAAAATTGCAGGCTGATTTCGAAAAATCAAATTCCCCCAGTCTTTACACCGAATTCGACATGACTCCATAAAAATAGCTTCTAAATCGTTGGATTTTGGTCCTTGAGATGTCAAAAACCAATTTGAATCACATAGTCAAAGGTGAAAATATTTTATCTGATTAGAGCACCTCTCGGACCTCTTGTTTTCGCACAGTCTTAGTCACGTGACCTCCTAAAACAACATTTAAATATACATAAACAAGAACTATACCACCCAAGTCAATCTCATAGCCACCGCAAAGTCGAGCAGTAGCAACAAGACGAATCGGCCAAAAGCAATCGCTGAATAAATTTCCATAGTCTTCAAGCACGTGGTTCTATATTCCGTTCTGTTTAAAATACACAAGCAGAAATGCCAGATAGATTTTCCCTTAGAATCACTAGACTCATACATACTCTCCCCATTTGTAAACCAAGACGCGAATTCTATCACCATCAAGGTGACTCTATACTTTTGAGAAAGCTTTTACCAAATGTATAAGATTCCATCTGTAAATACATACATAGTAGAATTTGCGTGTTGCCCAACTTTGGCGGGAGATTTGAATGCCTCGAATTCACTACTCGCGTATATACTGAACTTGTATTACAGAATAGAATGAGAGAAGAGTCTGGACAATCGTGGGAGATTCCCGTTGAATGTTAAAACAATGTGTCGGTATGGGATGGTATAGTGGATATGAAATAGAGAAAGAAAAAGACCGCAACCGCAAAACGGCTCGAGATGACACAGCCTAATACCGCGATGAGAAGATACTATATGAGTGTCTAACTGCGGCTGCGATAAATAGCGCTGCGGGGAGTTTGTGTTTTAGGATGAGGTGTATAAATTTTCTTTCATCTTTTTCGGTACGATTTGGGTATCATTGGTGTTTATTAGTGGTGTTGAGGTTTTGCGGTGATATTGCCGTTGAATGATTTTGTGGTGTGAGGGGGAATTTTTGAGTGAATGAGGTGTTGATGATCGGTTTTGAGAGATTTTAGTGGTTAGGTGATGAATATGTTTTGTAGATATGTCAATCTAGACGATTCTCACGCAAAAATTATGGAGTTTTCAATGTCGTGCAATTGGGAGGAGTATGTCATTGGTTCTAAAGATGATCCAGTTATACATCATATGAATTTAGGGATTCTGACTCATCTGCAGACATCATTTCTTACAATTCTGATTCGGAACAAAGTGATGGCTGATCCCTGGTAGAGATAGTGAAAATTTTTTGGCCAATAAGTGGTCAAATTGCATTTCTACTGACTATAGGTGGCCAAAAGGATGGTCACATCGGGGATGTCATCGTAGATTCAAATTATGTACATTTTCATTTAATCTTCAAAACGAAAGTGACAGGAGATTTGGTGATGTGTCTCATGAAATAGCGAATAAAACTGACTAAGCTTAAAAAATTCACTCCGATTTGCAAGCTCAGCGTGCTCATTCATCAACACAATTATTTGTCATCCTCAAAATTTGAATTGAAGAAGTCACTTACAAGGATTTCCCAAAATCTCAAAATTTTGAACAAAAATATTGTAATCCGTATGAGAATATTCCAGATGAATCACTTATCCACTGCTACTATAAAATAATTGGGTACGTTATCAGTTACAGCTAGAAATGTCGGTTCTATCATTCTGGCTCATCAGGACAGAAGATTAAGATTTTCCAAGAGTTGATATAATGCCAGCTATCAAGCATTTTTTGATAATAAACCTGATACATCCATCGTGTAAATTCAATATGCAATCATCCCCTAGATCACACCACAGGTCTACGCAAATTCATCAAAAAGTTGATACAATCCTTGGGAGACCACTAAATTTCTTTGCTATAACCAGTTTATGTACCGACAACCAAGACACACAAAAAATGAAACATACCCGCAAACATATCAATTCAGTAAATAATTGACCGGATAAAAATCAATACCACGACCCATATAAATTTTCTCTCTCACTAACTCATCCTTATAACATCATCCCACCTTTCGGAACCTCGTTCATACCTCACCAGTGCCCCGACAATTTTGACTTACGACGCTATAAATATCCCTCCCCAACTTACAATCACTTTCAATATCTTCAGTCCTTTACTCTCCACATCCTTCCAACCATCTCTCAAACCTTCTCATTATCTACATTCGTCAATCTCACCTCTTCCGTTTTCACAACAAGAAAAAAAAAAATAACGGAACTAACCTCCAAATTTGGTCATCTGTTACCATCAGACACCAGATCACATAACATCACATTATATGAGAGATACCTCAAGATGATTCTCGTGAACTAGCTTAGACCTCTCGCATTTGAATTTTACTAAAGCACATTTCCATACCTATGGATAAACGCAGTTCTTACCTACATAAATTCCTCATTCTCGTAGGTATTCTATTCGGAATAAGTAAGTCTAAAAGTGATATCATGCTGAGTATAAAGCATTTGTATAAATGTCTCGAGGCTACTGTACTTCCTGCAGAATCAGTACAAGCATGACCTATTACAATATATAGATATATAGGTACACAGTGATGATCTTTTACGGATGTAAGACTGTATTTGGCGCGCAAGCATGAATTTCCTTCGCACAGCTGGCTCTGAAGTACTTGGCGGTGACTCTAGATGCGACTGATGTAGATATATATATAAATGTATATATAGTTAACCGAATACAAAGGAGGAAATGCATCGGAATAAAACAAAGATGGATCGGCTAACAAAATGCGAATTTTTTATCGCAAATTCACTGTGTATTGCTGTGTAATGTCTGTTGGTTCTTTCTATGGATACGATGTATATTCTACATACGGAAAACAAAGGGAAAAGTCACACAGGCACGCGCACATTTGAATACGAAACGAGATCGTGTCATCTGAGTTTATAGGTGAGCCGGAATGAGTAGACAAGTCAAATTAGGAAGGTTTGGATGGAAGGGAAGGGGGATTGAGTCACTTGTTTCATGTTAGATTTTTCATTCGCGTGTGCGTGTGAGCTGTTTTGTCATTGTCGATGATTGAGAAGATGATTCGGAGTCATTTTCGCATGGTTGTGTGGCTGAGAGTTGAGAAGTTGATTCATGATTAAGATTTGTCAACTGGGACCTGCGATAATGAAAAAACGAGAATGGATTGAGATGGATGACGTGAAGCGTTTGTGAGTAGTTAAGTTTTCAGAGTGATGGACGCGAAATTGGTTTTTGATTTCCACTTTATTTCATTTTTCTTAGCCCTGGTAAAAATTCACTTCGATGTAACACATTAATAGACATAAAATGGCTATCTTTTGGCCAATTTTGGCTGAAAATGGCCATTTTATGGCTAATAATGTGTTACATTAGGATGAATTTCTACCAGAGAGTTTTCATCAGAGCTTTGACAGGTTTTTGCATCTCGGATGATCATAGTCATGAATTTTGTCGATGAGATTCGGAAGGTCATGACGAAATTACGTTAGAAACTTGAACGGAAACCATGAATGATGAAATAAGATGTAGTCCAAGAATTTATGGATGGATTGGTTTAACAATTTTGTGGAACTCAATGAAAACTTGCTCACTATGTAAAAATAATTATTACCAAAAAGTTGGAAAGGGAACTCCGAAATTCTGGAAAAGTAGAGATGACCAATGCAGTAATTGTGAGAAATTGCTAATTTTAGCAAGCTTTATTGTAATAAAAAAATTGGTCTCAATGTGAAAAGATAGCTCATGACTTCAGTTTTGCGTGAGAGAGGAAATAAAATGAGGTAGAGACCGTGATCGAAATCAGCGGGATTCAATACATTTCGTAAAAGGGTCCGTAAGGAATGAGAATCGATTTAAGAATATAATCTTCGTGTGCACCGAACAAGTGAGCTTGAGGAAAATCGAAATTCGATCACCGACGGAAAAATCATTCAAAATTCTTGATGGCATGAGAAATCCAAAAGAAAGCGTTTCTCTAAAAGTAACTCAAAAATGAGCTGAAGCAATGCCTGAGGCAGGCAAAGCATGAAAACCCGAATCAAAGAATACGAATAATCCTTACACTATATATTAGCAAATTGTGCACTTTTGCGCTCAAATGAACCAAGTGAGCGAGTTTAAAATTTTGAGGCCGCAGCCTACATTCGTGACGTAAGGATGAAAATGCGATTCATCTGGATCGAAAGAATATAAACGAGAGAGACGGTTTTGCTCTCGTGCCAAGATTAAAAGTGAGAACTGTTAAATATTGAGTACCTGTTTCGACTTGCAGCGGCAAATTTCTCAAAGATGCGTTCCATTTAATCGAACATCACGTTCAAAATCTCCGGTTTTCCGCTTACCAACAAGTTTTCCTTACTTTACATTTTCTACATTACACTATCTGATCTTCAAGCAAACGCTTTTTCACAATATTTTTCTTCCTTTTGAAGGCGATACAACCACGGATACTAGATTTTTGAAGTTGAAAAGAAAAAAGCTCAATGCCAAATCGTGACCGTGACTCAAAAACAGCGGTAACCACGAATTTCCAACTTCCACGTGTTTTTACTCAAGAATCGTTACAAGGTATATATAACTTATTCGACGATCGATCGATCGATTTGAACAAAAAAGACCATCTCAATTCGATCGGATACGCGTTTACAAGTAGATATATACTGAAATAAGGACACAAAGTTTTTCATCGATTTCTCAAATATATAGGAAATGTTGTACTCGTCTGGATTATAAATCCGATCACTTCCACGCCTACTATGATACACTAACATTACAACCATAACCTACACCTACGAGAAAAGATGCAAACGGAGTAAGTAGTACTACTATTTCCGTTTTATATACCGATCAGTTTCGGGCGTATCTGTGATGATCGATCGATCGATCGATCGATACTCTGAGCGCGGTCGCTTTTCATCCCGCGTCTCGTCGAGAGAGAAAGTCCGCGCCTCTTTTCCACTCCACACATTCACACACACACACTTACTGCTCTACACAACCACATATATAAAGACATCGATCTTACAAAGATCGAGAAGAAGAAAAATTATCGACGCGTGGAGATCGGTATTACACACACACACACACACGCCCATAAGAAACGATCTTGGATCCCAATTACTCGTTAAGCTCTCTCAAAAAGAGCGCGAAAAAAAGGGCGCGGTACAGCAATCGATGCGCAAAAAGTACCTTTTTAGCCTCTGGGCATCACCACACCTGACGTAACCAACAACATATATATCTGATGCCCATAAGTAACTCTCGCTCGATGCACTACATCAGAATTAAAACCCGAAACCAGAAATCCATGTGTACATGTGTGTGTGAGTGTGTATGTGGCGGGAAGAGAGCTTTTTTTTAAATAAATTGGCTTTCTCACGCGGTAGATATACACCACAGATATGTGATGGACCTCAAGAAGAGCGTAAATCGGTTTCGGTAGTGTATAGTGATGGTAGATGTAGGTATTATATCGCTCTGTGAAAGACGTGTCGCTTTTATTGCGGCGAGGAGTCAAGTCAGAGGCTCTTTCACCAATTACGACGCTATACCGCCCGCGAGGAATCACCACCACCACCGACCGCGAATGTATAGGAAGTATATAGCGGACAGATTCTGCAGTAGCGGTGCATCGCGAAAAAGAGGAATATCGTCTTATTGCAGACAAGTTGAGAAGAGGCGCGCCCGATATATGTATTCGTGGTAGTAAATTCACGTGTGAGTTTGTGTGTGTGTGTGTGGCCGCAAACGTACGCGACTGTTGAGATGAAAAGTCTCTTAGGTAAATTCGTACGTATTTCTTTGGGAAATTGGCGCGATGGGTGGTTTTATGTGTACGGTGGAAGATGAGATATCGTGAATTTGGTGATTGTATGTCGAACTTTTTGAGATAGGTGGGAATTAGGGATTTTCGAGACGTTTGGTTGATGTTATAGTACCCTTCGTGCAAGAAAGATTTTGAGTATGATAATTCGATTATCGATAATAAAACAGTTCAGCAAGGAGAAAGAATCAAGATTACAAAGGGTGTTCGGGGTTTGGACAAATCTGAGAAACTTAAATTTTTTTTAAACAAATTTTCCAAAATTTTCAGACAAAAATCCTTAGTCCTTGGGCGCACTTTGGACTAATAGCGATTTTGTAGGAGACTTATGTAGGGGCATTCTTAGGGATGAGAAAACATATTTTGTAGAACTTTACGTTTAGTTTTTTTTTTTTTTTAATCTAGACAGTCTAAGGGTTTAGTCGATTCTTAAAAATGAATTGGAGCTATAACTCCTTTTGAGCCCGAGTTGCGAAAGCTCACGGCTGAATCTCACGCGTATCATGGCATTTTTCGTACTGCGTTATTGATACGAGCATCAAAGGCAAATCGCGCACAAGTCGAGTACACAGGTAATTCTCGTGTGCCTGACTTCAAGAAAAATTTTACTCTCGATAGATTCTTGATACATGAGCAAAATCAGTGAAAGTCTGTATTAGCCGATCGAATCTGAATCGCACAGCTATCATTACAACATGATGTTTTATTTATCGCTCTCGCTGTTTTATAGTGGAGAGATTCCGTTCGTTCCTGTGCATCTCATAGCTCTGACAAAACTTTTGAAAAATACTCAAATTTGCCTATGTATTCATGAATTTTGTTGTAGTTGTTATCACTTTTAAGTAGCTTCGAATGAACCTATACGAGTGATTCCGCCGTGAAGGGAATTTTTTGGAGCCAAAGCCGTCACCGGCGGTGATTTGGGTGAAAAAGCTAGTTCAGCTGCAGACGAGTTCCGGTGCCTCGTAGCTGTTGGTTTCCACTTGTTTGGGTTCAAAAAGGAAGTATCTCAAGCAATGTATATCAAAAGCAAAGTCAGACGAAGATGTTTGAAGTTTAAGGGGTCACAGAAAGGGATGGAAAGGACAGGGACAGAATTGACATCTCGTCTCACAAATATCTCCACGGCTTGGCAACTAATCGTGGACTCTGTTCCGCATAGATTTGCTCTAATACAACCAAGTACAACAAGAAATTGTGTTTACGAAGCGATATAGTGCGCCAGAGGGGAGCACAACATGGGGACGGAAAGGACAAGAAATTTTGTACGCCACTTTGAAAACACGTTTATGTGGTGCGCCTGGGTGCAGATTCGAGTTTTCGGCTAATGTCGCACATGAATTAGGTATATGTGGTTATCAGCTATATGTGGTTATTATAACAACTTTATTGCTTCAAAAGGCCTCGTAGACGATCGAAGACTTTGACGAGTTAATTAGTGCTGTACAAGCAATTTTAACCCGTCTTCAGCATGCCAGATAGCTGTGCGCAAGATGGGGGTTTAATTTGGATTCGCAAAGTAGTCGATTATGTTTCTTGGAGTGCATAACTACGTATAGAGATTTTTGACCATGTGAATTCAAGAGTCAAAGTTCAGTTTCAGGATCATCTCAAATTTATCATTATAATTGTGCACAAATGGAGCACACCCTAGAATATTGCTATGATGAACATTCCAAGCTATAGAACATGTTGGGGAGCTTAAAACACCAAAAATTCGACTGGTGGAGGTCAATTATTACCGTCAACCGGGGTTACTTCGAACAGACGGGGTAACTTTGAACACTCGTTTGGATTCTTGAAATCAGCAAAATAAGGATGCGCAAGGGTTCTAGCACTAATTTTCTTGATTATTGAATACATGGAGAACATTTTCCACCGGCTTAAGATTCTTTATCAGCTGTGTGTGGCTGATGATTTTGGAGAAAAAAAAGAAGACTTTTTTCGGCACTTTTGCTCAAAAATCGTGCTTTCCAGCCACTTGCAGCTGATAGAGATTCCTCCACCTGGGCAAAATGTTCTCCACGCATGCAACTACCAAGCGAATGATTATTAGAATCCTTGCGCATCCCTATGTTGCTGATTTCAAGAATTCAAATATGTGTTCAAAGTTACCCCACCCGCTCAAAGTAAGCCCGGTTGATGGTACTCTTATTTGAGTTTAATCAAGATAAGGATCAGAATATAAATGAATTTCAACGGGAATATGTTCTTCAACGAGCTACAATCAAGTTTTGATGAGTTGCTGCTTATCAAACAATCGATTCCATAAAAAATCACAGTATCCTCGCACATAAATCTTATCAGTATAATTTTGATGATTGCACCTGCAGCAAGACCACAACAAAGTGGAAACCTTGTGATCCACTCCTCCTCTATCTCTCTTTCTCTAACTCCTCAAGCACACGATTCCACGATAAATATCGATTTTCGTTGCATACCGTTTTCAAGTTGATGAATATATACACTGGCACGTACAGTTGTAATTTACAAGATGAGATAAATAAATGGGTCAATGTATCGCCGGTACAATCTCTTCCCCCCCCCCCTCCCTCATCCATAATCCCCTATATCATGCACTCATCTTTTACATCTCAAACAAAGCGCAAAACTTGATCAATGATGTGGAAGGTAAAAAAATTTGATTATGAAACGGGCTCATGAATTGTCTCTTCAGATTATTGAAAAATATTATATAAGGTTATTTGCATACAACACTTACACTACAAACTTCGCATAGTTGAAATTCAAATTGTTCCAGCATCAAGAACGCGCGCGCGCGCGCGCTAAGTTTGATTTTCTATTTCTCGGGGAAGCATACATATATAGAGACTCTTGACACATGTTTTATTCAAGACGATTCAGTGATGAGCGATTTTTATCTCGTCACGTCGTTCTTCGCTAATTAAAATTCTCTAGGAAAAATACAAATCGTTTGAAGATACATCTAATAACTCAGATTGCTCTTGTTCATCATCATTAGAAGCATCAGATGTGAAATAGAAAAGAAAAAATTTAATAGATCGATCGGTATAATCGGTTTCTATGTAAGAGATATAACTCGAATGATCATCTCAAGGAAAATAAATCTTATGTGATTGGACATCTTCGCGTCAGTCTAGTGTGAAAATTGTGATATATACAATTGGATGACTAAGTCAACCACGTATTGTGATTCTATGTATACGAGGATATTCTAACATCCAGAATGTACATGCATACAGTATAAAAAGTGGGCGTTGCCTATTATAGCCAGGAAAGGCTTAACAAGAGCAGGAAAGCTTAAAATCGCTTATGAAATAAGAAAAAAATTCCATAGCATACCTTAGACACTCGTTGTCGCAAATCAGTTCCTGAATGTTTCATGAAGAAGCGCACCAGTAGCAGCACAAGAATCACAAATGCAAAGTATACAAAAGCATATATAACAAGAAGAACATCACAGGGATAAGCAAAACCTAACCTTCTAACGTTAGCAAAGAATTGGGAACGAGGTTTCACCCTATACCGAAAGATATCGCTTCGAATTTCCATGAGCAGCATAGAAACTCTGTATCAATCTGTATAATATATATATATATATATATATATATATATATATATATATATATATATATATATATATATAGCACGAATACAAGGTGGTGTATCGATATGCTGAAGCTGATAGTGACGCGCTCTCGTTTTCTCCCTTCTATAAGACGCATAATCGGACACCAAGAGAGTAAGCTTAGAAAGATACTTTTCCGTTCTTTCCGCTTGATTCCGTTTCGCAAAGGTGAGAGCATCAGTTGTATAGCCTAATGCCGACACATGATAGTATGAGGTGAGGATGGTGTGGAACGTTAGATGTTGTGATGGTGTGGACCGGTTTGACTTTGGAGCGAATTCCTAACGCGGTCGTATCCGAGTCAGCTTGAAAGAGTGTAACTATACACGTATAGGTGTATACCTATAGACTGTATCATGGGTGTGGATATGCTGATGTTGCTTGTTCGTTACGGGATTTGTAATTTTTTTCGAGGGATGCTTTCAGAGGGTTAAGCGTAGGTGGGTTATAAGGAAGCAAGGTGAACATTCGATTCAAGTTGATTGAAATTCATGAGTCTCTTGGGGTTTGTGAGGAGTTGAATGAGATAAGATTTTGTCAAGTTTTGGATCGCAATTTTTTGAAGGTGGGATTTTGGATGACATAAATCAGTTTGAGTGATGACCATTTTGAACACAGAGGTATTATTTATGGCGAAGATTTCACATCCTATGATGAGTTCATATGTAATAATGAGCTTACAACAGCTTCAGTATTTTAAGATACTCAGGTGCGCGGTTTCTGAAGAATTTCAAATTGCCCGCAAAATTCAATTCAATACAACCAAGCTTGTAATTAAGTTGGATGGATCTTAATTTTTGACCAATTTTGATTGTGGATGAAAAAACCCTTCTATACTTTCTGAAACTCTGTGAAAAATTTTAAGATTGCCACTTCCCAAAATCCCTCGGAACATCCATCGCTTCCATCTAGAACCGTCGATAGAGTAAGGAGTTGGATTTTCACTTTGGTTGTCGGTAGGGTTATAAACCGGTAACTTCCCATAGGGCTCTAACAATACGAGAGGCAGATTCTTCCTATGAAAAACTCGTCCATCAATTCAAACACCATCGACTTTTCTGTCCATCAAAATTCCTCTCGGACGTAAGATCACGGTTTCGGGATTTCCCTCCCTTCTACAGATTCAAATTTATCTGCAACGTCGATCTTCATCATGACTCACAACTCAAAGTCAAAGAAAATCTAAAAACAAATCCTGGAGAACGTTTTTCTGTTTCCTCAAAAGTCAAACAAAGACGATTCACCAAGAATCATACAACTCTTCCATAAGATCCTCTCTCTTCACTCCTATCGGTCAAGGTTTACTCCACAAACAAAGACGATTCGTCAATTTTTAGCTCTAAATCGATCTCTTCGAGTCATCGCGCGAATCATCTCCTTGTCCGTATCGATGAATCCCATCAGACTCTATCTTTCAAACACCTGCATTCAAAATTCGTCATCCACCACATCACGGTCGTCATTTCATTACTCTTCCGTCGTTGTCGTCGTCGTCGTCTTCAACAACCTCGACGATATCCATATATTGAAATACTAGTGCTTCTACTATCGATTTTCCAAGGGCGTTTCACTCGTAAATCCAGATTCACACTTCTCAAACTCTTTTCACGATGCGCCTCGCTCCTCGAAAGTATCAAACTGCTCCAATTATGTATACAAAAATTGCAATGACGCTTCTGATGCCGTTCAACACAAAAACAGATACATCACATCAACAAAACGGCTATATAGCAAGAACTTTTGAAAGAACTCAATGGCACGTGTTACACTCGAATCTTCATTCTCGAGGACGATATCACTAACTATACACATCAGAAGCGCAGAGAAATCGAGAATGAAAAATTTTTTTGCTAGTAGGAAGCTATATACGGATATAACTTGGCTCTCTTAGATGTCGTCGACGCCCGGTAATGTGTCGCTCTGAATTTTTTTTTGTAAGATACAAGAATCAGAGCGTTTCCATCCGAGCAATACGAATTTGTTATTCCAATTCATAGTCTGAGGTCGCGGATCTAACACACACAGTACAGTTGCTTCTGTAGAGGAAGTTTTTTTGCTTGTGGAACTGAGCTTCAGAGTCACTTTCGCACGCGGAGAGTCGATCGGAGAGCGAGTTTTAGAAAATTCTTGAGCAAGGCGAGGTGAGATGGATACAAGGTTTGCAATAGATGATAATCGCGGAAAGTGTATCACCGCATTGATGAGTTTTTACCGACTGTAATGGAAAGCGATATCGTGTGGTATGTCACATCGGTTTTAGATTGAATTTACTTTCGAACAAGTAGAGGATGTTTTCTCGATGATTTTGTGAAATAAAAGGCTGCAAATTACCATCACATGATATTATCCTTATAAAAGTACGCGCGCTATGAAAGTATGCTCATCCCTTGGTCAATTTTGTTGAAGAGACTTTATCCTTTTTCCTCTCGTCTTCTCTCTACTTCTTCTTTCATCTTGTATTCTTCTCCTTTCTCGTCCGTTTCATGAATACACCTTTTGGATCTAAATTTTTAATCTCTCTGCCTCCCTCTGCACCCATCCGTACCTTTATTTTCGCTATGTTGTTCTTTATCTTCCATATTTCGACAATTCTTTCTCCTTTTTCTCGTCTCAATTTTTCTGGTATAGTTTGAGTTTTGTTATTTTCCTCTCGTCTTATGTCCCACTTTCCTGTTCATCTCTAATTTCTCCTCATCACTGACTTTCTTCGTTCTCTCCTAATGTTGCTTCTCCTCATCTAATTTTTCATCTCTTTCCTTCTCTCTTCATCTTTCAAGGTCCATGCAATTCCTTTTGCACATTTTTCAGGCGTGTAATTCCCGTTCCTCATCTTATTCTCCACTAGTTCCATGTTTGCCTGTTCGATCTTTTTCTTCTCTTCATCCTTTGAACTCCTCTCCTCATTCTTATCTAATTTTTTTCCATCTCACTTCGAATTTTCTTCTCTTTAGCACAATCTTCTTTCTTGTCTACTTTCCGTTCTTGGTCATGCATTATTCCGAATCCTCCGATTCCTTCTCCTTCCGTTTCACATGTTTCTCTATCTGTTTCAGCTTATTCGTTATCATTTTTTCCTTTTCTTTGTTCACTCCAATCCGTCACATCTATGTTCCCGTCTTCCTCCCTTTCATCATGATCTACTTACTCTTTCTCTTCCTCAACTTCTTTCACCTCTTCATCATTAATTACTACGCTTCTTCCACATCTTTTCGTGATCCACCCGCTTCTTGTTACTATTTACGTTGGTTCTTCATATCTTCATACAACTTCATACCTCCCACTTCTTTTCCTCCTTCCGCTACTCAATCATATCCCATGCTTCATATCATTCCTTTCAAACTCGAATTCATTGGAAGATGTTGTAATTGTAATTATCGTTCATCTGATGCAGTGTTACAGCTATCATTAATACATCATCACCAAAGACGAATTTGTAGATAGACCGTTTAATAATTATCCTTGAAAGCAAACATCTATAGTTGATCTTCTCAAGGCATCTCTGACAGTAATCCGAACAAATTTCCAATTATACATACATCTCCAGGTCCAAACTAGACAACCAAAGTGGGATTTGGATCAATCAAATATCTCAACACTAGCTACCCGGAAACACATCAAAAGCAGACCAAAACATAACCTCTCAACAAAAATTTGTATCTCACTTACCACTACCATCAAAGGCAGTCAACTTGCGCAACACATACTCAAGATCCTCGCATCATCACAAAAGCTACTCTCGCGAAAAATCTTAGCTCTCTATTTTTCTTTCTTTTTTTACAACTTCTGAAAGCTACCATATCGATCGAACACCTTACTCTTCATCAGAATCTGGGCGTTAAGGTACACACAGATCCCGTAGTATCTGTCAAATCCGCAAAAACTTTCACGAGCAATGTCTGTCCAAGCTCGCTGAGATTTCACGAGTCAATTATAAATATTTCCTTTGCAACTTTCGAGACTATACTGCTGCTCTCGCTCTTATTAGCCAGAGTCGTCATCTTCTTCATATCCTGCCAATACTCTGAGCTTCATTCCTGTATATAATACCTTAAGATTCTCCAGTCTCTCAATACATCTATATACATATAGGTGCCCAGTACCACTATACAATCGACAAAGGATAACAAAAACACGTGGTAAGAGAATAGCCTGAGCCCGAGCTTCTCTTTCTCTCGTTTATACACTTTTGGACTCTCGAGTCTTGGTCATTGACGTTCCTAACCTAAAATGCTATACAGTCCAAGCATTGAGATTTCAAGAGGTACGCGCGCGCGCGAATAATAATCTCCGCACGGCTTACAAAAACATGCGTTCTCGAAGCTCTCGATTGTTACGACAGCAAAAAAGATATATATATCTGCGTATCTGTATCTAGATGAGTAGCACTTTGGAGATGCTACGATATACGCGTAATGTTCAAGATTCCTCAAGTTGAGCTGCACCCATATGCGCCTTCTACACACTCGATACTCTAGTTTTTCACTGTAAGCGTATACTCGATGGTCATCTCTCTTTTCTTCACTCCTGAGTGATCTTGTTGCAGGTCGTGTGCTCTATGCAAATTCGATTGGGAGAGCGAGTAGGTACATATATGTACCGTATAGAGTAATTTTTTTTTTCTTTCACAGGGCAGCACGATACTGACCACATCTTTCACTTTGAAAAGTCCAGGACTATATGAACGTCGGTTGGACGTATCACGTGTTAATCTTGCGCCTCGTGTACCAACACTTAGCAAAGAGCAATCAAGCTCTTTTGCTTCGAGGACGTGATTTATTCAGCGCAATTCTGTGCACATTACAATCCATAAATCACTCCATGATCTCTCTCTCTTTCTCCGTATAGATATACATATATATGAAGGATCCGCCCATTTAGAAGTCTCAGATCACAGTGTCGGTAACCATTTACCGACCGAGCACAACAAAATTTAACCTTTGCTCTCCAATTGTTGTGTAACCAAAATATCGTGGTCATTTTGATTTTCAAATATAACATCGAGGTCATCCAAGTATCTCTTACTTACCTCACAAACTACACTGTATATGGTATAAACATAAGCTTGAAGGTATATATAAGTACAACATATACGTAAGAAGATCCTTCAAAGCGGAAGCGATTGAGGGTCGAAGCAACGGTATCCATATATAGCCTCTGGAAAGAGGATGACAGGGAGACATAGCCAACGCCCCTTTAGATCGCGTGCTTCACTTCACCAAGAAGATTCTTCATATATATATATATATACCTATACATAGTATGTACCATAGTACGGTGTATCAATATATCAGAGTATATAACCTCGATTTCTCGAAGCGATTTGCGTATTCGTCCGTGGTCAGATGGCGATTTGAGATAAGAACCTTTGGTCGATTCGAGCTTCGACGTTCATTAACGCTGTGTATATATGAGTTTGCTCGTTCTTGCTCTGGTTTTAGCTCTCGCTACGCGGGCGCGGTACATATAAGTATCTGATGCAGTAATTAAAAGCACGACACGATTAATCAGTGTGACCCACGCGTCTTGGGATACTTTTTCATTAAGAGAGATGCGATGGGATGGATGAACTGGT
The DNA here is from genome assembly GCA_029851415.1 of Eretmocerus hayati. Classification (NCBI taxonomy): domain Eukaryota; kingdom Metazoa; phylum Arthropoda; class Insecta; order Hymenoptera; family Aphelinidae; genus Eretmocerus; species Eretmocerus hayati. The sequence continues at coordinate 180,283,188 of CM056742.1, read as the reverse complement.
GATTGTTACACAGTGCAAAGTAAATGCGTATATGGTAAATCGATGTATATATGTAGTTGGCGTGGTTGATATGGGTTTTGAGTTATTCTGATGAGGATATCGATCACTGGTTGAATAGATTGTGGGTGAATTCTGGCTGTGAATGGATATCGAGTGCTTATTGAATTCTTGTCCGATGTGAGAAGCTTGCAAAGAAGTTACAACAAAATTTCACGATCGTCACGTTCCCAAAAAGTTCACGTCAGAATTCATGGGGTTACCGTCAGGGATTTTCAAAATTTTGTTGCAGTAGATGGTTGTTTCAATTTCAAAAATAAGCGCTCAAGAAAAGTTCCTTCCAGAAACAAATCACGAGTTTTCATGGAATCATAAACACAAATCCATTCATCACTCGTGATAAGTAATTACCTCAAAATTCAAGAGTCTTTCACTCGCGTATCTTTTGGATAGGTGCCGAACCGTGAACACGTAGACTCCTTTCAACTTTTCAAGAAATGGCTTGAACACTTTAGAAGAATCATTCTCGCTTCGACCGTTTGGGCACTCTCTCAGAAAAAGTTATTGAAATTTTTCCCAGACATTGATAATCATTGAAAACGATCCCTTGTATATCAGTCATTCCGCCAAGAGTGGGATTCCCCAATGTTCCAAGCTTCCCCAAGTTTCTACGAATTTAAACGCACTCTATAGCAATTTTCTACGTTATATTTTATCAGTGTGCATCCATGTTGATAGTTCTTGAGATGATTCTAACGCTGCCGTATTTTGTAGTGCTTGTTGAATGTTCAAAATGTCCATTCCATCCCCTATAGTAAAACCAAATTTCGACTGGTCGATTCACTAATACGACGCATATATGCAGAGTCACCGAAACCGAGTTGACTAATTGTAAGTTTGCACCGAAACAGATGGCACAGCACTCATCAACGTGACATAGTCCCCAAAAATACACCTCATCCGTCCGCGACACTATAGACGAAAACTCGAATCCCCATCCAAACGCACCATGTGAACGTAACTTCAGAATAGTGTACAAAATTTTTGGACAATCCCGTCTCCATGTTGTGCTCCTCCCTGGCGCGCTATATCGCTTTGTGAAACACATTTTCTTTAAGTATTTGTTTGCATTAGCGCAAATCTATGCGGAAAATAGTCCACGATTGGTTGGCGAGCCGTGATGATATTATTGAGGTAATATGTCAATTCCGTCTCTGTCCATTTCATCCCTCTATGCGACTCCTTGAACTCAACATACTTTTGTCTGACTACAATCCTCCAATGCGTAGCTGGAAATACTTACCGTCAACCGGGGTAACTTTGGAACACGGGGGGTAACTTTGGAACAACCCATGAAAGAGTGGTTATCACTCACAGTTGGCTAGGCAGATGATCCTGAGGCCTTGATACCGGTTTCCTCCACTTGAGACAAGCATAACCAATGTTTTGCATTGGAGCGAGGGCCTTCATCAGGTATTGACACGTTTATAAGCTGACTTGTTCTAAAGTGCGTTTTTAACCCAACAAACAGTCTCTCGGAAAAAGTGGTGTGGTTCCGACTTTAGTAGATCGAATCCACGTTAGCTGAGCTAGATTTCACTTGACTGTACATATATCTGGACGAATCCATTGTTACATTGGAGTATTTTTACGGAGTTTCAATTCTGTAAAGTAAAAACTGACAAGTACGTATATTTTTTCAGAAACTGGGGTAACTTTGGAAAACTTGTTCATGTACTCTAAATTATCTCCCAATTTCTATATCATCATCAAATTCTACTTACTTGAGTAGCCGTTTATGAGAGCTTCAAAATGAGCCTAGGAACGTCTCATTCCAACCCATGGAAGCCAAGTTATGGCAGTTTTTGTCAGAAACCGACTGTGAAGGTATTTTCCTCCTCGAGAGTTAGCCGTGGTACAGATAGTGAGGTATGCTGAAGGCGTCTATGCTCAATTATAGAAGTTCAATTCAACCAAATGGACTTTTATAATAGGTCAATGGAAGGCTAAGACTCCCAGCTTTTGATTACCGATGGTGAAAATCGATTGTGTGATCTAGTCTATGAATTAATTGACGAATAAATAACGATAACAATTTTTGTTCCAAAGTTATCCCAGTCCGTGTCTAACATTGGAACACGACTTTCAATGCTCATTGCTCCAACCAAAGATGTCAAAATGGACCTTATAAATACCGCAAACGAAAGCTGAAACTATAAGCTTTCGATTGACCACAGATACAATGCACTTCTGATGTAAGACGTACAAGTTTCGCGAGGTTGAAGAAAAAAACGAGATTTTTGTTCCAAAGTTACCCCGGTTGACGGTACTCTTTGTGCCCAAATGAGTGTAAATCCACCACTACCGTGTCATCGAAACTTGTCTGTAGCTAAAATAATTCTTCGGACTACATCACTCCTAATGACGATTTTAGCCCCAAAAATTCCATCTTTGGCGGAATTACCCATTTAGAAACGATAATTCAACAATGTGAACTAAATCCATCACGTTTTGCATTACCAAATCATTTTGTAGCATTCTTTTCTTAGAGGTTATGGTGTAAAAATTTCATGCAAGACAATTCTGTCTTTCCCCACCCCTGTCAGCAATTAAGCTACTCCCAAACTACCCATAAAGACTTTAGAGAAGCTACTTTCACAAACCTCTAATCCTTTCTCAAGAATACAGATACGTTCATCCAGATGAATCAGCCAATTCACTCAAAAGCTTCCGCGTCTCTCCTAATGAAGCTTACACGTGTCGAAATAATTAACTGTCCTCGCTCCCATGTACAGAACATACGTTCCATCCAAACTAACATCCTCATCTCAGCACGTCAACAAAATTCAAGATCACAGAAATTTCCAATTAGAGATACGCATCATCACCACCACCACCACCACCACCATCATCATCATCGCCTAACCACAGGGACTAACATCAAATCCAAAGGTTAAAAAGATATCAGCCTGAAGAATCGTATGAGATAATCACACGTCTACACAATCATCAAAAAAACGTATAATACTAAAGTTTACGAGTCAAACTCTCTCATACAAAGTTTACGGTGCGAACGACAAATTTGCGTTAGACACTAAAACTCAGCTTACAACCGTCTCAATCATCCGGACACCGTATAGCAGCAGCAGCAGAACCATACCATCATTTGCCATCCTCACATTAACCACTACAATTTATATGTATAAACCTTCATGATCTCACGCTCGGTTCACCAAACTAGCCACTAATTAGAAAATTTTACTCACTACCCAAACTCATACATCCACACACTTATATAGCAGAATCTTATTCACAGAAGGTTGTATACCTAATCTTGTTGAAGCATCGCGAAAGTTTTCACGCTGAAATTAGCCTCACAAGGTGATGACGACGAAGGGACGACCATATTATAACAAAATATCATCAATGCTGTAGCAAATACTTTAATGGCTAATACCACATTTCACAAACTTATAATTTCAGTCTATCTTGTCTTATAAACCTTCTAGACAAATTGAAACATCTGGTATAGCTTGACGTGTTTGAAAAAAAAATTTAAGCTCACGACTTCGATTTTACTTCCTAAAAATACATATAGTGTATAAATTACAAGCCTTTGACCGCAATATCACCTAATAAAAAATAAATATCTGCAACTTTTTTTTAAGGTTAGTTAACATAGATATATCGACTGTAAAATAGCTACCGTTGCATGAATAGAGTTGATATGGATGTGTATATATTGTTTCGGGCGTTACATTGTATTTCTCGTTGAACAATGGAAGGCCCGCGCGAAAAAAGGCATGTATCTTATAAAGGCTTAGCATGAGCTTCCGATGCTACTGACGTTATATTCACGGCCATAGTGTACTTGTTTAATGTATTGAAACTATTTTATGTGTAACGTATATATATGTATGTTGTGGTATAATAGGTATTTTGTAGGGAATAGAGGGTGCGCAAGAATGGCGCGATGCTTAAAAACACTTGTGCGTCATTTATAATGAGTAGTCGATGGCCATTGCTTCTGTGCCACTCGCATGTTTGGTTAGGATGAAAATGTCTATTCTTTGGATGAGTTACTCATCATTAGTCTTACGGATGATTATATAGGATGATTAGGTTAGGTATATACTTGAACGAGACATAATTGATACTTGATTTGTCATACTGGAAATTGCCAATTTTGGATTTTGTATGATGTAGCAGAGTGAAAATGTGTCGATGTGAAGATCGGGAATCGTATGTGGGCTTTGATTTTATGGAATGATGCAGGAGTAGTGGTGACGATGATGATGATGATGATGATGATCTGCTATGTCATCTTTTTACTACTGAATGAGCTGTCGAGATGTTCGAGTGGAATCTTTTGTGTATTGAGAGACAGTTGCATAGTAGATTATTGCGTGTATCAATTGCATCATTGGTATGTGAGAACAGTAGTTAAGAGTCATCTTGAATTTATTGAATGATGAATGGTTGATCAATGGCACGATTCGATGTGGAGATGACACAAAATCGATCTGGCTTGGTGAGGAATGATTCAGATACGGAATCGTATGAAAAATGATTCATTCCTTTCAATATCGTTCATCACATGACCGTATCCGTAATATTACTTTGAAAAAAAATTTTGACTGTGGAAATTTGAAAAATGTTAATACAGTTTAAGAAGACATTATCTCGAAGAATTTACCCTTGAAAGATACTTCTCAGAATTTCTCAGACTTTCTGCTTTATCGACTAATTCTAATTTTTTTTTTTCTTTCTGAAGGTTCATTATGCAAAATTTTGCAAACGAGTCAAAGCACATGAAGACTATGAGAATGAGTCAGAGAGATGAACTCCAAAAAAAGTTCATGAAATTCCAGATGAGCTTCTGGATTGAGGGGCTCAGAGATTGAGTTGTGAGTGACTTGAATGTACAATCAGAGATCAATTCACTTGATTCCACATCTGAAAATTACAAGACCTTCGAATCAAAACGTTCGAGATCGTGGGAAAAGATACCTTGTTCACACGATTTGCGACTTTTTTACACCCGAAGTTTCTTACTTCTTCCAGAACCTCACAAGATAGCCTTTTCAAAGCTTTTTCCGGAGAATACACTACGAAAAATCTCATATGTATAGCGACCAATATGGTTATTTTGAAATGGAGCCAAACTTGTCATTGAGATAGCAGCAGAAAATGAAAACGGAAGGGAAATCCTCAAGTTTTTTGCCGGTACACCGATATCTGTCGTCTGACTGATACAGTTTGATACTACTAGCCTAATTTATTGTCTGACTGGTCTCGTCTGTTACTACTGGCCCGATGCGTTGTCTGACTCATCCCGTCTCTTACTACTGACTCGCTATCTGTTGTCTGACTGATCCAATCTGTACCTATTAATGAATGAATAATTTTTTAGGGGTAATATCCTTGACAAAACCTATTAGTATGGATAATAGCTCACCGATTCATCTACATTGGGCGATGAGGAAGGCTAAAACTGAAAAGTCAAATTAAGATGACATACGTAAAAAGTAGTACATAGACTCGAACTCATCTGAGAAGCTTACTTGCAAAGCTTGATCATCGTGCATACAATCCCTCCCCCCCCCCCCCCTACCCCTCAATCTTTCACTCCAATCATCAAGGTCATATCGCACCCACATTATACACTGTGTACCACCAAACCTAAAATCCTCGCACCTTGTGGGCAAAAAATGCCCTAAAAAAATCGAAAGCCAGACCATCATCAAAGCCCATACACATATAACATCTACCCACCTACATCAGAGCAAGTCACGATCAAAATCTCAAAGAGGATGAATATCTCTTGGTGAGTGGTGAATCTCTCTCCCAAAATAAAAGAGAAGGGCGCGTCCGATACTTGCAACAACCTCGCTTATTACCGAAATAAGAATAAGAGAGAGAGGAAAAAAAAGTTGCAGGCGTTCACTCATTAGCGAGAGAGTACTGCAGATCTTCAAGGACGGGATGATCGGGCAAAATTAACCCCGCCTCATACTCAAACGCACTTTCACGGCCAACCGATATCTTTCGTTTTGGCGTGGCTCAAAAATGAAGACAGACAGACAGAGAAAGGAAGATGAAATAAAAGGATGAAAAGGATGCAAGAAAAAGTCACGTAACCTTGTGAACGAGCGCATCACGAGTATGTTGAAAATCGTAATATATTCTTTCTGAATTTGAGACCGGATTCTCATTGATGTCTGATGTTCTTTCCGAGTCTGGTACCGAGGCGATCTCTCATTTAAGGTATTTCTGGGATTCAGAGAGAGGAAGCTTAAAAAGGATTGTGAAAAATTGAGACCAAGTTGTCTGGAAGGGTTTTTTTTTTACCTTGGGAGGGGCTGCAATCGATCAGCGTGCGATTAACAATCGGACGATTGGAAATTTGCGAGTTTGGAGATGATTGAGATTCGAGATGATTAAGATTCGAATCGTTCTGTACATCATTTGTCAGTGAAGTTTGGGAATTAAACGAAGTGAAACTCACTGGCCTGATTTCCTTGCCAGAAAGTGTCCACAAGACTGATTGAAGGATTTTATTTCATTTCATTTTCACTTTTCATCTTCAAGAAATATTCAGGTTTGACATCATTTCTGTACATCACATTCACTACACATGAAAGTCCTTCGAAAACTATTTCATCAATACTTGGTTCCAATTCGTGCTACAATGAATTGATCACGGGATGTCTAGAATGATTTGGATATTCATGTATTGGGAGACTAAATTCTTATCTTGAAATTCTTGTGGAACTGTACATAGGAGTTTATTTCAATTTATTTCAAAACTCCAGCCCATACAATTGTCATACAAATAACAATCCGCTGAAGGTAATAAATTACCTGTGCGCAGAACTGGAATAAGACGAAAAAATAGCTTAAGGCTATGTACTAAAGCTATAAATAGATAAAAAATAAAGAAGATAAGATAAATAAGAAAAAGAAAATAAATAACTTCCAAAATATTATCACTTTGTCTTCTAAATGCTATTCAACTAGATACATTTTCAACCATTTCTGTATATTTTTTCTCAATGTTTGTTTTGTACATTTCTGTTCCTTTATTTCTTTGGGTAGCATGTTGAAATATTTTATTGCCACATATTCTATAGCTTTTTGTTCTACTACTAATTTCACTTTAGGCAATGATAATATCTTATTTCTAGTAACTCTGACATTCTTTTCATAAGTAGTGCTCAAATCTTTGAATTTGTACATCAGTACTTCTAGTATGTATATGCTCTTGATGTCTAAAGGCTTTTTATTTGCCATTTCTTTACACATTATCTGATGCTGATTAATTATTCCTAGTATTTTAAAAAGTCTTTGTTGTGGCCCGATTAAAGGGCCCATTGAGTTCTTGTAGGCGTTTCCCCAGGCAATAATACCATAGGTGGCTACGCTATTAAATAAACCGTAGTAAATGTTCAACAAAGATTTTTTTGGTAGGTACTTTTTCAAGTTCGCAAAAATATATAGTAGATATCTACATCTTTTCACCACATTTTCAACTTGTATTTTCCATTTGAGATTTCTCCAATAGTTCTCCGAGAGTTCTCCAATAGTTATAAAATTTCTCTGTAAGTTTTGTCACAAAATCAAGGATTGAACTATCAATCGAGGAGGATTTCATTAGTATCAACGCGAGCACAGTGAATTTCTCCAATTTACCCGAGATACTATGAAATCTTGCCTTGTCGTCATTCCCTAATTACCATTCATGACAATTGTATATTTTTATTCTTTCGTGTGTTCAACGGTTGTCTTCAGCCAATTGACTATTACAACCGGGGCGGATCTCGTGGGTCTAACATTTCGTGTTTTATTATGGCGTGTTTGAGATCCAGCCACTCTCCCTAACCTAATTCTCTCCTCCATTTGCCCGGGAATCATGTCCGTGGAGCGAGGGAAAACTCGTGAGGGGAGAAAACCTGCTCCGGAGAGTTCGGGCACATTTATCATGCTACCCTTACGGTGCTCATGCCACATTTCGTGAGCATGAACACCGCAATTGTAACATTTTGTGCCTCCCGCTCACGTTGCTGAGGAGTAAGTGTCAACTAATCGATCAGAAAAGTCAGCTCGTTAAGGATAATTAGACCGAGATGGGCGGTCGCCCATCCAAGTACTAACCGCACCCAACGATGCTTAACTTCGATGATCGGCTGAGCTGACACTCAGTGACCCCACTAACTGTGTCGGTACATGAAAATTATATTGAAAATCCTGATCACCCACAATCCCAACGATCGGTACTTTCGTTGTTTCCTGTGTTATGAAAATTTTCGGCCCTTCATCTGTTGCTGAGCGAATGCCGAATCACTATAAGTAACAGACATAATAAAATCCATACGCATTTCCTCCAAAGTTAATTTTACAAAAATTCATCTCAATCCAAAATCCTTGAATACCCACCCAAAACGAATTTGAAATGCATGATGCATAAAGAGATATCCAGTGTGCTTATTTTCATTTCACAAGAAATACTTAATGGGTCTCGGCCCACATAATAACTTTCATTCACGCCAAATATTTCTTTCAAAAGTGCCATCCCGAGACACACCATCTGCAGCACTGAACTCATTCTACATTTCTTAAAATCACGTCACTTTTCAGACACTCATTACACGTACCTGCCTCTCTGTGCCTCTCTTCATCAGCATCAGCATCATGCGCATATTCTGACATGGAAAAAAAAAAAAAAAAAAAAAAAAGATGAACGAGAAAGAACCAGCGAGAAAGTAACATCTGTATCTTCTACTTGCCCCCTGTGAAGATCCAATCTACATCTTCATCATCATAATCCAAAATTCTACATAATGAATAGCCACCGAATTTAGTCACGTATTCTGAAACTGAATCCACATACTATAATTGCCAACTCAAAACATGAGAATGGAATAAGAAGAAAAAAAATGAGCGTAAAAATACAATCCTTGCACAAAATGTTCCATACACACGAAACCTTCGAACTTTCACACTCTTAATCAAATAAAAAGGAGAGGAGACTGGCGATGGCCAACGCCTACCTTGACCATCGTTTTACCTTGTCTTTGGTATATAATATTGCACACGATATGCTTTTATGGGTTTAAGATCTGAGGCCTGTACTTTTTCAGGAGATCACCTTCGAGTTACTTCAAATTTTTTTTTCCTCCGCGAAAACGTCAGTGCCAAATAATAATTTTCACATACACAATTTTGTATGGTAAGAAAATATACAACGTACATACAAGTGAAAGAATGGACTTTCTAAGAAATGTGATGCATGTGGTGAGTTGGATGAGTTTTGAATTGGCGGATGCATTGCTCGGAAGCTGCTGCTACTCGGACTGAATTTACTGTTCATATTGCGGTCGGACTAAAATCTTGCTTGTCTTTCATCACGTGCGACTATATGCAGATGAAGTTTTGGATCTACTTTCTCTTGATCTTTCAATGAATCTTCCTTCGCCTAATCTAACACGTACATTCACACATCCACACACACACACACACACACACACACACACACTGCAAATGAACAAACACACACACACACACACACAAAGTTTCAAACGTGTACATTAGGAACGAGCTTTGGGACATGATTCGCAATCATCTCGCGAATTTCAGAAGTCACGTTTGTACATATGAAATGCTGTATATGTACATGGTCATATCTCTAGATGTATATGATTTTATGATATAGGTATCCAACAGAAGTTGTGTACGATATAAATATATTTTTACGGTGATGGTACTGGTGGCTGATGGGATATGTGCATGGTGCCGCGAGATAACCGTATAATCGTGAATTCTAATTGAGCGATAAACTTACGAGAAACGAGCCTTACTCATTAGATCAGCTTTCGTTAACGCTCGTATACATATCCTCGAATACATAGATATTTTTAATAATGCTCGATCCGTAAATATGATCACAAATTTATTGGCTTCGTAACTCTATTGATTATTGAAGGGAATTTGCGCAGAAAGTATGGTTGATTCTATCTGGAGAAGTCGTTTAAAAAAAATCGAAATCTAGGAAGTCGGTTATACTTCATTCTGTGAATCAATAATTGTTTATTTCAATGGAATAGCAATGTTGAATGATTTTATCGATACTTGTTATTCACAAATGTGAGCGTTGAGTCAAATACTGACTGGTAAACAACCGAAATTCGCGAGAGATGTGAAAAAAACAAGTAGATTCTTCAATTGGACGATAGTTGTAGAGTTTTATACGGCTCCTTCCATCTTGAGAGTGTCAAATACTCTTGTTGTGATGATAAAAAATGACAAAATTGAAGATGCCAAGAATGTTCAATTCAATTTTTCATAGGGAAAAGTTGATTGAAGGATTATATGATTCTCGAATCTTTCTCAACTTCTTTGCATTCTGTTTTGATTTGTAGCTCATTGTCTCGCAGGTGATTTTGCTGAAAAATTCAATTTTTAGGAAACCTACTATCAGTTCAATAAATTTACGAAACTATTTCCAACTGACCACCATCTCACCCATTATTGTCCACTTCAAATTCGGGAACAGAATCCATCCAAAAAAATATCTTTTTTCACTTGGGTGTCGAATACTCTTCCGAAAACTTCATCTGATGAATGGCTTTTGAATTATGTCGGGGCATTCTGAAAACCTCCCCTGAATTAACCCACTAGACCCTACAGAATTCTGGTAACTATCTTAAAGGCAAAGATAAGAATGAAAAAATCTGAAAGAACAACCAAAGTTCTTTCCTAACTTTGACATCGATTGTCTTGGATTCACACTTTTGTCTGCATTGATATGCTAGTGAATACTAGCATACCAATGAGACAAAAAAGGATAATTCCTGATCATATAAAATGATCGTTCCATCTCTCATAGAGTCACCCGACATGAAATTCTAGACTACATCCCACTGCAATACAAATCACACTGTAAAATGAAACACTGGAATCGAAATGTCACATACTACAATGATGTCTTAACAAATTTTTCGATGCTGGAACCAAATTCGAGCCCTGGGTTGCGCCAGGACGTCAGAATTACTTTCATTTTCAAAAAAATCATTTTTCCAGAGATTTCTCACACGTAGACGTGAATCCTGACGTAGTAGCCCAAAGGGAGCTTGGAGCCGTATTCACACGAACGTTTTGCTTCGGAAAAGAATATTTGGGTACCCCCTGTGTGCAACCAAGAATAATTCTTCTCGTGACTTCCAAAGAACTAGGATTATCGCAAAAATATGAATTCTTGACCACCAAAACACGTGAAATCACCTGTTCTCACGAATAATCCTAGTTCTTAGAAAATCACGAGGAAAAAAATCCTAGTTTGCACAAAAAGGGTACCCAAATATTCGTTTACGGAGCGAAATGTCCGTCTGAATACGTCCCCGTGCTCCATTATGAGTTAAATCATCACGTTTCTCGTCCTCGTCAAAAAAACTTGTGAAAAAGCTACTTTGTGCGATTACAAAATACCCTGTTGGTCTAGGGTAGTTTGGGAACTGGATTTGGTATCAGCATCAGAAAATGCAATAAAAAAAACTACGGTCTGTTCAATATGATATTTCGATAATAAAACCAATCTCAATCAATCAACCATCCAACCAATTTTCCAACTACTTACATCCATACTTACCAACCAAATCGACGCAAATTTTCGAATCATCATCTCCTAATAGCCAACCAACAATCATTCACAAATACCCTACAATCAATTCTTCCCCCTCCCCCTAACTCCTCCCTACACCAACTACATCCGCATCATGCTCATTTCTGTACATAACCTAAGATGATCCCAGCACCCAATCAATTTTCTTACATACATATAGTCTAAACCCTGGGCGGTCATATACTAACCTCCTCACACATACACATAACTATGATACACATGTATAGTGTATCAGGAGTGGCCTATACTGGTGCAACAACATGGAATATACCGTTGCTTTGCTCCAGTTAGAAAATCTCATCCAACAGCATCCTCATCTCCTCCCTTTTCAAACTGCATCTTTCCTATGAACATATCACAGCTACACCATTATAGACTAGAACTAGCGTATATATACATAGTAATAATAACTGACCACCTCGTCAATGAAAGAGAAATTTACCATACATGTCGGTGAATACACTAATATCTCAGTCATCGTATATGTACACCAGTACACCTATAAGTTGATATGGCTCGTGTCAGGCGTGTGCGGACGATTATACTGCAATGACGCCAATGTACTGTATGTACAGAATATATATAAATGGTTCTCCCTATTTACTACACGTGGGCGAAGTACTTTAATACTTACATCGATACAGAATCAAGGAAGAAGTGATTTGAGATGTTGTCCGATATAATGCAGAATCTCAATGTTGATACTTTAAAGGTATAAATATATATATATATGTACCAGAATTTCATGTAATGTTTTGCATGGTAATCGTGCCCGATACGGTCATTTTTATTACCCGATCGGATATCTTTGTATGTACATAACCTATACAGATGGCTATCGTTCTCTGTAAATATGAGATTTTCATGATAATTGAGAATGTATACACTCAGGGGTTCACTCTACGGGTGGCTGTAATAAATTTATTCAAATGTTGTATACTATGTCTGACTATGCTCGTCTGTTACTACTTGAACGATTTATGTCGGCTATTGTGATTAGATATTATACCGACTAGATAGTCTATGTCTAATTTTGTAGTCTATGAAAATTAAAGAGAGAGAGAGAGAGTGAAATTAGTGTGTGAAAGAGACAGCTTGGATTGCTTCAAGTGATTGATTAAACTGCGTATAATTACATGTTTACGATGTAGATCGGAATGCAACAGCTTGAATATCACTCACGCTTTCTTTCAATTCTTACGTAGTTGAAGACGTTTGAGATTTATACCATCATAACGTGAAAAAAAAAAATTCATTCGATCATCTTGAAATTTAACGTAATGCCAGACGGATGACACTGATCTATCGATCAAAGATGATGCTCTTAATCGTAACGATTTCGTCATGGAAGTCTTCCGAAATTTTTCTCTGGACATAATCTAGATCATAATCATCTTCCTTTAATACAAACCATCGCTTACTACCTTTTACGTTCATTAAAGAGAAAAAAAAATGAGTCACGAAATGAGAGTGGGTGGATACCATGTACCATAACATCCTCTTTACGTATTATAGCATCCTCATCGATGTAACGGCGGGAAATTTAAAATTAACCGTGTCATCGCATCGTATACGGGAGAATTCAAAATGTTCCATTGATCGGTATACCTACTTACATATTTTATACTTTATAAGTACACACTCCAAAATTGGACAGTGCGTATTCCACACACTTTCCACTCGTTAAATCGAGATCATACCAATTTTAACCGTACAAACACATATACAATACACATACATCGAATTATAATAATACATCCGATCAACTTGGCCCTGATCATCTCAAATATACACCACAAAATCGGTATGATACCTCTATTTTCATAGATCTGATATTTCCATCACAGTCTGATGCATAGAAGCAATGCAATCAAATTTTACGATCAGCTCTTTCACGCGAAGATCGGCATCAAATCGACGTAATTGACTGGAATAGGTTAAATGTATATATACCTTCATCTCGACATAGTGCGAGCGATACCTCGAATCATCCTCGGATCATAATGGAGTTTCCTTATCCAGTTTTATACGCTGTCGATTTTCTACTGAGTGCACGTGTTCACTTTGTGCGGTATATTTGCACTATGAGTTTGCGCGTGCCTTGGCTTCTTCTTCTTCTTCTTCTTCTTCTTTACAGCATTATAGTGTCTGTATCTAGGATATGAAATGGCGCGAAGCAAGTGCATAGAGACATCAATGCGCGAAATGTATGATTCCGACTATGGTATATACGGATATCTCGATATATGCAATAGTGTAGATGATGATTCTGCACTTAGGCTTGATTATCAAAGTGCCTCTATTCGTGAAATGACTGTTCTCGGGTTTACTGTTTACAGTTTTAGTAGGACAAACGGATAATGTAGTCATTCATGAAGCAGAGTTCGTTCTCTTGAATCAACTTGAGCTGATTTTATTAGTTGTTTGAAAGATTTCATTCTTGATAGGATAGTGTACTTTATTATCTATACAAACTTTATCCTGACCAGTTTCTGCAATCCAAGATCTACTTTCATAAATTGTAGGTGGTTTTACAGAAGGAGTTTTGGTATTACAGAAATGGTTAGAAACTCACAGCTGCTAGACAATGTTTACTTTGTAGGTAGTTTTGATTACCAAGTGTCATTGACAAGTCTGGAATTTTTCGTGTCAAAAAATTTGCGTGGGATGTTTTCTTAAGATGATTGGCTAGCTAGAGAAGCGCCTTCGCTCCTAATTTGTCTCACAGTCGGACACCATACGTCATCTTTACAAGAGATGGGTATCATGTCCTGCCTACCGAACAGACCCAAGATCGACCACACTCGATGAATCATCTCATTATGAAATTGAGAAGCATACACTTACATTTGTCGTCTCATCACAAATAGAAAGTTTTTCACCGAGCCTATCCAAATACTTGCTGAGAATTGAATGCATTCAAATTCCATCGAAAATTACAACTCAGCTTATGAATGAATCTCTTAATTCCACGACCATATATGGGCATCTAATAATTTTCAGTTATTTGTACAAAAATTCTCACATAGAAGGGTTCAGAATAATTTTTTCTATTGTTGTATGTATACTCCCCCATAAATTTCTTAGCAATACCCCATTACTTCGAAGGTCATTATTTTTCTCCCCATCATCTTCTACTTACTCATTATTATCACCTAATTTCACAACATTATCCGGAGAACAATGCACAACTCAATACAACAGAAGCCTACCTATGAATAAAACTTATATCAAAATAGGATCTAACAGCAATCTATGAATCTTATTGTTACAGGTGTCCGAGAGGGAAGTAGCGAGCTTTGAATCGCGGTCGATAGGCCGTGCGCGGCCTGCCTTATTCATGTGATGAACGCTCAGCTCGATCCTCGCAGCCTGGTGAGCAGCAGCCGAGCGGCAGCCGTATCGTCAGCCCTAGCCTTAGCAGCAGCAGCAGCGGCCGCTGCAGCGAGCAAGTATCCCCGAGCCATGCGCGAAAAAGATTCAAGTCCGCGCAAGATGCCCGGTCACATAAGTCCAAAACAAGCAAGCATTTATCCGGTAAGCATTTCCCGAGCCGTTGTTGCGGCAGCAGCCTCACCCGAACAAGAACCGGAGCTTCCCTACGATCTGAGTCACAATCACTCGGCAGCCAGGTCCTCGCCGTGCTCCAGTTCACACTCGCAGCACCGAGCGAGTCCCGGAGCAGCTAGGCGAGGTCCAATGGAAATGCTCGACGACGCACCTCTAGACCTTCGCTTGGAGCACAAGAAGGAAAATCTGCTCATGATGCGCGATGAAAATCAGAACGACATGGAGACATTGAATCAGAATCGAAGTCCGGCACCGAGTTCGCCTGCTCCTACCAGAAGTAGTCCGTATCCTCGGAGCAGCGCTCCCTTGTTGTTACAGCACCCAGTACATCCGCTTGTACTCGAAGCGATGTATCGCCAGCAGCAGCACCAACAGCATCAACATCATCAACAACAGCAGCACAGAAGGTCCCCTGAACCATCGCAACCGTCACCTAAGATACAGGTTAGGGCACTCCCTACGATGGTACCCCTGCCAGGGACCACGATACTACCAGGTTCACCAGTATTGACACCTTCTAGTGGTGACTCGAGTACCCAGGCTAGCCAATCTGCCAGTCAGTCTAACCAATCAAGCCAACCTAACCAACAAAGTATAGCAACGAGTGCGTACCCATCTAGTGCTGCAGCGGCCTCGCTGAAGCCAAAGGATCGCTATTCGTGCAAGTTCTGTGGAAAAGTGTTCCCGAGATCGGCTAACCTAACACGCCACTTGCGTACCCACACAGGAGAGCAACCATACAAGTGCAAGTACTGCGAGCGCAGTTTTAGCATATCCAGCAACCTCCAGCGTCACGTGCGCAACATTCACAACAAAGAAAAACCCTTCAAGTGTCCGCTGTGTGAGCGCTGCTTTGGGCAACAAACGAATCTCGATCGCCACCTAAAGAAGCACGATGCGGATGGCCCAACGATACTCGACGAGGTTAGGTCGAGGTACGGTGGCCAACTTCCCCGTGGTGCCGCAGCAGACGACTCTTACTTTGAGGAGATCCGGAGCTTCATGGGCAAGATCACATCGAGAGCAGCAGCCGGGCACTCGTTACCATTTTTCCCTGTAGCAGCTGCAGCAGCTGCCGCTGGACTTCTTCAGGCACCGGGCTCTACCAGCGCCACTAGTGAACATAACCTCGGCTCGAGCAGGTCCTCGAGCAGTGGAAGCAGCAGCATCATCGGAAGTCGACCAGAGAGCAGACACGAGGAGCAACGAAGTATGCCAGGCTCGCCTCGGTCGCCCTCGCCACCCAATAATACCTGAGAAACAACCTAACCTAACCTCTATGTACGACCGGACTACTGTTACTAGGCAAGCGCCTAACTTGCCCTCCGTTAGAAGGCGCGAACGTACGCAAGTAGAAAGTTGCCTCTCGGAGACAATGATGCACCGATCTGTGCAGTGACAACCAACATCGTTTTTCTCTGTGTTACACTTTTGCGCTACAGCGATGGATGCTTCGCCACACCCGATCGAGCGCATCTCGCGAAAGTGAAACGGCGGCTTTACGCGGCGGTTCCCGATTATCCTCATTTCTCTCTCTTTCATCGATGTGTAGTAGCGAGCAGCGAGCTCTCATAATTTGCAGTATAGGTAAGCGCGGCCACAGCCCTTTCTCTTTGCAATCGCGAGCTCAATTAGCTCCCCGCCTGGACGTGTTTTCGACACACTCGCCCCGTACGTCTTGAGCCACCCGTCACTCGCCGATCGCTCCGTTTGTTCCGCTCGTAACTCGCACGGCAGCTCATTTATCATCGTCGAGCCGACGCCACCACCATTAACATCGCCTTGCTCTCGTTTACTTCTGATGCGATCACCATCGAAATCGAGAGTGTCGCACCAGTTTCGGCCACCACCCATATGCCATGCACTTCGCTTCCATTTGGCTCGCATCAAGGACGGATGGAAGTTGATGACTCCCGACCGCTTTTTATGAGCTCTCGTTCATCTTTTTTTCACCTGCAACTTTGCTCCATGTTACGATGCTGGAACCTGTACCTTGCTACTTATCAAAGATTGGCTTATGGAATTATTGGGTTTCGACCTTTCGGATCTTGATGAAGCAAAGGTCGATCAGCAACTTTCGATTACTCAAGAATAGATGAACTTTTGAATCTGAATTAACGAACTAAGATATCTCGGACTTGGAATATCATCTGAAAATCTCGAGTCTCGATCAGTTCAGTTTTGATATCTCGAACTTCGATATATCGAATCTCAATCTTTTGAATTCTGATTTAGATCTTGAATCAACTGGTGATCCTTACATTGCAACAAATTAGTTATCAAAATTCTGAATTCTAGCCACTCTGACTCCGAAATCTCGAAGATGAATCGATCGTAACTCGATGATCACAATTCGATATTTGATACATCGAAATATGATCGGTCGAGTTTCGATATATCGAACTTTGCTTACTGTAATAGAATCCAAAATTGAAACTTGAAAAAACTTAGTCGGAGATGGAATAGTCTCTTGAATTTCAGCCGACTCGAAAGTGGAAAAGCAGAGCAAGCCTAGCGGGTTTTTAAACGTAAAGAAACACGTGCTCTAGCAACATATTCGTGATGATGGCGTGTGTCTACAGGGGTTTCTACCACGCGTACGTGAGAGAAGGAGCAACATGCGATCGACGAGCGCACGAACGAAGTGTATAATACCTAACGTCGTCATCGCTGGGCGAGGTAAATGGTTCCCTTTTGCTGTTTCGCGAAAGTGGAACGCGAGCCAGATGAGCTTGTGCTTGCGAGCCGTGAACGAGATCCGCTGCCTCCGATATTGCACGCCCGCGGCTGCTCTCAGTGAGATGCACGTGCACGGCTCACCGTTTATTTTTCTCCCACGCCTCGCCCGTCCACGCCTCGTCCTCTCTATATACTACGCTTTGATCCTTTCGAAAAGGATTACGCGAGAGAGAGTGAGAGAGAAAGATCCGTAAGGAGCCAACTATAAACGATGCTTCAGCACATCCAAAGCTGCATATTGCCAACTCTTCTGTATCAGTGTCAGGTCCTTTCGATTACGAAGCTCGTCAATATTTATGTTTGTTTGTGTATGAGTGCGTGTATGTTGATGGAGAATGGCTTGATGATCTCGTTATTTCGTGAGTCTGGAGAAATTTTAGGGAAGCTCTTTCGGTATATGTAACGATCTGCCACTCGAATATTGCGGAATCAAGGCTGTATACGGATGATTTTTTTATTGTAATGTTGCTGCATCGCCACCCGTTGACCGATGCGCTTCATACGTGTATAATGCGCGCCTCCAAATTTTCATTTCATGTTCCTTTCGAGTGATTTATCTCAAGCCGCCTCTGTCGGTCATTTGCATCGTCAGAGTCAGCTTTCTACTCCCGATGAGTATTATAAAATGAATATATATGTATGAATTTATGAGTTACGTTAAGGAAAAAAGTCATCATTTTTGATCCATACAGTCCGAAATGAGCGACGGATGGAGGGTCGGACGGGCTGAAGTGATTGAGCAAAGGATGAGCCTGATGGATGGTTTGCAAAAGGGTTACGAATTTGATCGGATTGAGAGTGAAACGCGTCGTACGTGAGTTTGTTATATGTTAGCAAATTGCGTCATCACTAGGCGCATCCTGCTGAACTGGTCGACAGGATAAACGCCCATGTTGAAAGAATAGCCGTAAAACACTTTGTTCCATACAAAATTCTAATTTCGCCGTGGCTGTAGCTCAACAACTCTTGCAGCCGCAATTATATCGATCGACTCCCAATAACATCGAGTGCAACACAAGCCAATTGGCAAGTTTCGTAATCAAGCAGTTAGCTGATCGTAAAACTTTTTATAACTGCGCCCGTAATCGTTCGACATTATGTGGAACATCTCTTTCTGGCAATTAGCAACGGCTGTTGGGATCGTGGTTATAAATGCGCTCATCGAACTCACTCGATATCCGTCGAATTTTTCAAAAATTGTGTATACTCGAAACCAAGCTAACGATGTCATCATTTTGGTGCTTGATGCGTCCGACAACAAATGAGAGTGCAAAATTTGTGAGAAAACCGGGATTGGCTTTATTATAACGATCTCACCGGCGATTAAAACGTGTCGTATTGTGATATCGGTGAACAATCTTGTGCAGACGCACGCCAAGTGTAATTTACTTTTTTTATCGAGGAACAGGTCTTTTTATTGCTGGATGCTACACGTTAAAATTTTGCAACTCTTACGCGGTTTTTGATACTTCGATGAAACGTTAGGAGTTTTCTGAGGAAAGAGCTCGGCGGTCATTCTCATCTCAATAAAAGAATGATAGGAGAAATTCGCAATGGCAAGTGTTACCGAATCCAAGAAGGCGCAAAAATATATGCATATTCGTGTCTATAGCATAGAAATAGCTCGCACTTGTATTGTAAATAACGAAATTCTAGGAGAGCGCCGTCGTTACCCAAGATTCCGAAGATGTAATTATTAGCTATAAAAGCCAGAATGGAATTCTCCTATCTTCATCGTGTGGCTCGAGCAGTTCTCGCTACTTCCAAGCACAATGTCATGGGAATGCATGAAATCTATCCTGCACAAAGTTATACATCTCTATCCATTTTACTCTCGCTTTCGGACGTGCGATTTTTTTTTTTTGTAAATATGTGCAAGACTCGACCATGTAACGCAATATTAGCTATATTATACATATATTATAAATAGTATCTATAAATATAAATATGAGTAAATTCTATGAAAACTACATTGTAATGGAAGAGATACCATGTATACTGTTATACCCTAGAAATTTAACCAAGATTTGAGCCCGGCGTCAAGAAGGAAACACTGTAAGCACACGTCACAAGAAACTGCACGTCGAACGTGCCGGATGATAACAACCTGTGGTCAATCATGTGAATTTGCATGAAATGAGCAAAAGATCTCCATCCAGATATAACTATGAGAATATTTCGTATGCAAAGCGTTCGATTTTTGTTACCCAAAGATGATCCGTGGCTCAACTTATACCTATGTGCATCGTATACCACAAGTCGCAACTTTGTGTCGAGGCTCAACCTTTAGTTAGTTCTTATTCGTAATTGATGCGAGAAGATGAATCATTTTTATGATGAATCATGAATATGTGAGACTGCGCAAAAAAGGGACTGTGGCGATTCATCGTGATGTAAAAAATGAACCCCTTACCAATCAATATGATGAATCGGCATAGAGTCCCTCAAAGGTACATAAGTGCGTACGAAACCACGTACATTGACATACTCATACATACGAACGAATACGGAGATAGCACCTAGAGTGGTTCTTGAAATGTATGCAAGACTGGTATCCGACAATCGTTTCAATAATCAATGTATCGTTGCACAAGCGTTCCTAACTCTCAGAGAACACGCTCAATTTTTAGAAAGCTACCCTAACTATCTTAGGACTTATCTTGTATTCTTACTTCGAACTATATCATTTCTCTGTATGCTTCTTCCAATATCCTGTGTGCAAAATGAAGACATACCAACTTCCCTCGCAACTCTTGAGGTACTCTTCAGCCTTATTTTAGCGAGGATGCCATTCGTAATTACAATGAAAAAGCAGTAAAATTCACAAAATTCTCAAAGTGATGACCGATATGGAAAACATTCCAACTGACAAGGAGAGCATCTGTGGAACGCGGATCTTGATGACACTCTCAGAATTACCTCGTTTTGGTGAGAAACAAAGATATCTCCAAGGGTTAAGTCCAATGGGCCTCTTTTCTCGAGATACAGCTATGGGGGTTAGCATTGTTAGTATATCTATATATGTGTCTTTTTAACATGGGCCTATATGGACAATGTGAATCTGAATAGCTGTATCTTGGGATAGGAGGCACATTGGACTTAACCGTTGGAGATGCTTCCATTTTTCATCAAAATAAGATGATTCCCAGGGTTTCACCAAGATTCGTGTTCCGCAGACCTGATGCTCTCCTCGTGAGTCAAAATGGAAATACCTCTCCCCAAGTTCACAAGTAGAACTCATAATGATAAGATTCTTCAAGTTTAGAAATCATTCCACCGCAGATTTTTTTGGCCAATATTCGAGATTTTGTCAGGCACTAATTCACCTACATGCTCATCACCTTCCTCTAACTTCTCTTTCATCTGATACATTCAATGCAGTTCAATACCATCTTCCTATGACTTACTCTTTTTCAAATTCTCGTTCTCACATTCTGAAGATTTTGATGCTCATTCTTTAATCCTGATCTCTCATTCTGTAATTCTATTTCTCTAAGGCCCGAATTTATAGTCGTAATCCGGAGTCCGGATAAGCTAATCCGAGGCGCCACAATCGGTGCGGCGAGTTCGCGAGTCTATTAGGACTGGCAATTGTGGCGCCTCGGATTAGCTTATCCGGACTCCGGATCACGACTATAAATTCGAGCCTAAGTCCATCAACCTCATTTTTCTGCTTCTCTTTCTTTCATTCTATTCTGTCTCTTTCTTCTTTTCTTATTTCTTCTTCTACTTTTTCTTCTACTTCTTCTTCTATTTCTTCTTCTCCTACTCTTTCTTCTATTTCTTCTTCTTCTCCTTCTTCTGCTCCGTCTTCTCCTCTTACTACTTTTTCTACTTCTTCTTCTCCTACTGCTTCTTCTTCTTCTCCTCCTTCTTCTTCCTCTTCTTCGTCTTCCGCTTCTTCTTCCTCCTTTTCTTCTTCTCCTTCCCACTTTCTGCTTTCCAACTCTCATTTTCTCCACCTCCATCGTTCTCTATCTCGTTTCTCCCTTCATTCAGTTTTCTTATTCTTCTCCGTTCTCTGCCACTCTCCCTCCTCTTCTTGTATTTTCTTCCAATTTTCTTCTTCCTCATTATCTCTTCCTTTTCTTTTCTGATACCAGCTCTTCTCTATTTTGTTCTACTTCGCTTCTTCTCTAGTCCCTGTTCTGCTTTCTTTCACTTATTTGTCTAGCAAATCTACTTCTCCTCAATCTTCTTCGTTTCCTTCTACTTCAGCGACCTCTTGCTCTTCATCTTTTTTCTCTACTCTTCCGTCTTTCACCAATCCACGTCTTGTTCTCTTCTCATTTGCTTAGCCTCCGATTCTCTCTCTCTCCAGAAGTCGCTCTCTTTGTGTTCAAGATATTCATCATTCTTCTCCTCCCCGCCTTTCTCTCGTTCTCATCTCTGTAGTCTACATTCTCCACATTTTCCACCTTAAATAACTCATTTGTGTTTAATTTTTTCATCTCATATTTTTCCTCATTCTTTTAAACATTATCTGATATTCAACCATATTCTTCCCTTGCTTCTGGTGAATTCTACAATTTGTTTTGCTATGATTCCCTCTCCAGAGTCAAATCCTGATGAAGCGTGAAAAAGTCTAGTGCGAATGTGATTTCATCGAGGTTACCGATCTATACGTACCTAACGTGTTACTACATTGTGAGAGCTCAGCGCGGGCGCAGTTGCCGTAAGCGAGCCGATTTAGTTTGTACGATAATGATTGAATTATGAGTAAAGGTCAGGGAGGTATATGAAGCTCGCACCCCTACCATTGTACAGAAAGTGTCATATATACGTAACGTACAAAATATAGATTGCTTCGTATTCTCTCAACGATGAAGGAGCTGAGAGACTATATCGCCTGTTTGTGCATTTCTGCATATTATAAAGTGCAACCAATCGATGAACTGACTGATCGCCGGGGGTATAGATCTGTTTGATTGTACGAGTACAATGAGTTTTTATTAGTTCACAGAGTAAAAACAGTAGTTGCTCAGTGAAAGAATGAGAACGTGCGTCAAGATCACGCTCACGAGTATAATGTGCAATTATCACAATTTTACTTGAACAACAAAATCATCATCGTCGACCACCTGTATATTATCATCGATCAGAGAATATTATCCCCGGAGAAGTTCAGCGATCTCACCGTTACTTGTAATGTTATTTTGAATGTCAAGTTGGTTGATGAATCTGGGAAGAATGCACGAGTGATCTCAGCATGTCGATTGTCTCTCTAAAGATTATTCGTCGGTAGCTTATTGTGCAGAATGAATATGTATAGTGGTGACTGTATATATGTCAATATGTAATATTTGAAATAAAAATACATGCTGAGAGCAATACGTTTGGAAATGAAACTATCGCCTTTTTTCATCTAACCTCCATGCCTAGTATCAAATACTCATAAATCTATCCTACAGATTCATATAACAATCACAATATCTCAGTGTAAGATTACATACACAGCAGCCTATGAAGAGAAGGTAACCGAACGAGTGGCGTAGAGCCAGAGGGCCTAATTATTTCACTATAGTATTGTATATGCAGTCCGGTTTTCTAGCGGATGAACTCGATGAGTATATGAAAGCCTACAGCCAGAGTAAAAGTTGAACTTCTCAAGTGAGAGCTTTTATCACATACATAATTTCAGTACTGTATTATATTCATTCATATAGAAAGAGACATTTCCTCAAAACAGAAGAGCCACTTTCATGAGTGTATAGTAGAGTAACTTGGCGACAATTGATGTGGGAAAGAGTCAGTTAAAAGCGATGGGGCGGCTCTCCTCACGCAATTTGAAGCAGTTATATGTGCGTCTACGGTACGTATGATACAGTGAGCACGTAAGTACGACAGGGTCACCAAGGAGGAGATACTGATTGCTGCATGAGAACCGGAGCGAGAATAGCGTGAAATAGCGCGACTAATGAGTCGCAAAGGATATATATCTGGTCCCTTGATGCGCAGAGCTGATGATGGAGAACGTGACCAGCGGGTCTAATCGACTTGCGAGTAATATCTCTAGTGAGTTTGTGCAACTCATTTTCGCTCAAGATTGAGACATCACATTTGGACTGAGTATATATTTATATATATAAATATATAGAGTCCTTCTCTTAAATACTTGCGAATCTTGGTTTACTCAAGAATGTAAGGAGTTGCACTGAAATTCGCGAATCTTGTTCATCTGGGATGAATTTATTTGGAGTGTTAACCAACATTTCGTCGTAGATGGCTGATTTGCTAAGAACTTTTGTGAGATCCTGATTTTGAGGCACGAGATATTTTTGTGAGGGTGCAGTAATCTATCAAAATTCTAGATATATTCTCGGTACAAATATTTTGTAATATTTCAAATAATTCCCAATTTTAGTCCACAAAATACTATAGTGGTTCTTGAAAATTCGAAATAGACTCTGGGTTTTTTGGCCCGCATCCATACAAATAATACCGATAATGAGTTCTGATAGACCATTGTCATCTTTTTCCATCATTTTTGAAAATTATAGAGGTTGTTAGTAACCCAGATGAAATTTTGTCGAAAGAAAAGATGTCCACAGAGGGATAATAATTTGACTCCATATATGAGATGAAAAAAGACTCAATTTTGCATTCCTTATGCAGATTGTTGTCTTGACGCTTTTCCTCTATAATCAGCCTTGAAGTTAGAGCAAATTTGTCGGGGCTAAACTCTATTCAGAACTAATTTAAGAACCACCCTTATCGAATCAATTGAATGAGTGTATCACGGGGATCTTCATCATGCTGAGACTGTCGCAACGTTTAAAATATGACGCAGGCTCCACCTCAAGGGAGTCAATATGATTCGTCCAGAATCCGAATAGGTTAAGTCTGCTGAGAAAAATTCTAAAATATCTAGCCCGGGAATACGTTCGACACTTTTTGATAGTACCGCCGAGTGCTTGCGAAATTGTTTTCATACCTCCATTGTAATGTCTGGACAATAAGAGAAACCATTATTCTCTAATTTTTAAAACATTGCTTGAATGTTAGAGATAGTTGTCCATTTTAATTGATTCTAGTCCACTCTGATGCTGAGTGACTCATGCAACAATAACATCATGAAAATTAGATTCGATCAGATTCACTGCAAGCTCAACCAGTTGTACCAACTCGAAATACTCAAGTCAACACATCGGCTTCATTAGACTATCACACCAATTCGAGTATCCATACGTCGCCGAACCTACCACAGACACTCCATACACAAAACTTCCAGGTATGCAAGCATTCGCAGTGCAAGGAAAGCGCGAAAACTGGTTTTTCCTATCCAACGCCTTAGACGATATGCATCGTGTCTAGCTCATATCGCTCTCGTTTCGCTGCAGTCCAGAAGCTGTGCCTCTTATAATTCACCCACACACACATGGATACCCCATGATATTGGCATAGCTGACGGAGAAGCTCTTTCCCCGTTAGAAAGTCCAGCGAAGACCAATATATATACAAAGTTCAAAAAAAAGCAAAGTGCTCCAGTCCAACCACACTGCACCAGTATTAGCCGATAGCCATACACTTACAGACTACTTATATACCTACGTAGACCGTGTGTGTGAATGTGTGTGTGTGTGTGTGTGTGTGTGTGTGTGTAGATACCACTCACGCATTAATTGAGAATCTGACGCGGATCCTCCAAGAAGCCATCATAGGTAAGCATCGATTGATACAGATCCATAAATAAATCAGTTGCTCATCCTCATTAAGTCGTGCGTATGTTGTATACGTCCAAGCTTGCACTCAGAGTAAATGGTAAGTAATCGTTCTCGCACAGGTGGGCGCATCAGAGGATGTATACAAAGATGCAGGTGTGCCAAAGTCATGCTCTTGAGAGTGAGTGAGAGAGAGAGGATGTGTCCGATGCTCGACTTGTGCATCTCTTGAGAGTAAGTGAATGAGTGAGTGAGAAAGAGAATTGGCCTTTCGGAGGACACGGCTTTGACCCAGATGTGCAAACTGTGCCAGGAACAAGATGAGCGCGAGCAATTGAGAGAGGTGAGGCCTCCTAAAGCTATTACACTTTGAGATTGAGCTTTTTGCTGGTGGTGGTATTGGATTGTATGAAGAATGGTGAGTTGGGTTTTTGCTGGTGGGTTATATCTTATACATGAATTATTATATGTGATTGCAAGCTTTGATGTCTCTAATGGTGTGATTAGCTGAATTACCTCGTTCAGTGCCAAATAATTTCCACACTTTGAGAATACTTGTAACGTACTCATTTTCGATTCAGGCGAAAATATATGAAAGATACTCGAATCAGTGATTTTTAGAATTGCATATTCTAGACATATGACAGGGAGATAAGAGCAGATTTCGTGATGAATTCTGTTG
Source organism: Eretmocerus hayati (assembly GCA_029851415.1). Lineage (NCBI taxonomy): Eukaryota > Metazoa > Arthropoda > Insecta > Hymenoptera > Aphelinidae > Eretmocerus > Eretmocerus hayati. Next base: position 180,256,862 of record CM056742.1, on the reverse strand, counting down.
AGATTTGACTCTCTAATGATCAGGAATCTTCGAATTAGTCAACTCGTATACAAAAAATCAAGAGTATGCGGTCACCGTACACCGCTGCTGTAGAACTTTTCTCACGTCTCACATGAAAACTTCGATGACTCGATTTGTCGAATCACTGTTACAGTTCAATTTATATTCCGTCCATTCAGAATTACAAGAATAAGAAATCCCTGAAAGTCTCCTTGAGGTGGCAATTGGGATGAAAGAATCATCATTGGATGAAGAATCATAAAATTATTCAGTTCCTCTTCAATGTGCAACTCATACGTATTTTCCAATCTAGTTCATTACCTCGCCGTGTATGAAAATTCGGGAATTTACTCATGTAAATTGTAAATGACTTGGTAACAAGCGTCAATGAAATAATACTTAGATAGTCCTTTCTTCCCTTGGATACTCTTCTTGAGCAGAATATTAAAGTTTTGGGAACTTGACCGATAAGTTATAGCATTTGCTTAAAATTAAAAAAGCTCCGCAAAGCAGCAAGAGTGAATTTTGTTCTACAATTTGCTCTGTGGTCGTAACAACAAAAACATGAATTCATATACTCTATGGACTGGACAAGTTTCAACGCAAGCGTGAGTAAAAGTTGAGTTCATTTCAAACAAAATTTTGATACCTGTCTGTGCCAAACCTAGAGTACCCAACAAAATTAATGGAACACTGATACTTGCACTAAAACGTCGACTGCTCAAAAACTATTGGTTGTGCAGCGATTTTGAGAAAAGCATCTTGAAGACCGGAAAAGATGCTAACTTTTCATGCACCTCAAAATTTTTTTGTTTCATGAATTTTTCATGTCCAGTATTTACTGTCAAAATGTGAAATTTTTCAACTCGCGTCAATCACCTGTAATTTTTACGGGAATAGTCGAATCGGTAAAAACTCAACGGGATCTTGTACGGCTTTCCAAGAACTTTAATTTTCTTTTTTCAAAAGTTCGCTACAATAATTTTGAGCCAAACAATCGCTCTCGGACGACAACGATGAAATATGCGTGCTCTCCGTATGGTTCCAAGGGCGTTCCGTCTTATCTTGATTCGACCTCGTTTGTGAACATGAAATATGACTCTAAAAAAATTTCAAAGGACACGGTATCGACGTAGAATTGTCTGAACTTTCAGAAAATGTACTTAAAATGACCCTCAAATGTGCTCCTGTGAAGAGCTACGTTCGATTCAAACACTGTTTTGAGTGAAAAGTCATAATTATATGAAGAAGAACGAACGTAGCTCTTCAGGAGCGCACCTGAGAGCAATTTCGACCACATTTTCTGAAAGTTCAGACAATTTCACGTTGATATTGTGTCCATTGATATTTTTGTAAATCAAAATGAAGCAAGGAAATACAGCTGGATTGGAATCAAATCTGCGTGTGCATTACCCTACTGCATATAATTTAATTTTGGATATACACGAGGAAACAAACGAATATTGTCAGATTATCAGCCAACTTCGAAAATTCCAGTACGGAGTTCTTAATCACATGTTCATGTTTAGTCTAATCTTGGATCATTTGAAACAGTTCCTGGATCCCATCATCTTCTTTAGAATAATTAGAATCTTATTCGGACAAGTTGATCGTGGTCTGGTTAAGCAAGAAAAATCTACCTCTGAGCTTCTTTGATGACGAGTTAACGAAACTTTTCTTCGGATCATTGAATCCTGCCATCGAGATGCCATTAAGAGAATCCAGCGATTGACAAATCACACGCAGAATTTGGAAAGATAAAGAACAATCTTTTGAAGCTACTGCAGCTAATGACTCCAATTTCTCTTCCACGGTATTAGACGGATGGACTGCAAAGAACGGTCGATCGTACCACGGAATTACCATTTACTCTATAGATGAAAACTAGAGCCTCCTATGCTTTAGACTTGGTGCCATCACGCGGTCATCACACTGGTGAACATGAGCAAAACTATTCTTTGAGGTGATGAAGAACAATAACACTCATACAAAAATCCAAGGGATAACATGATTAGGCAATCGTCTTATCGAAATTTCAATGTAAGATGTAAACGGAGCTTTATGGCTACGTTGTACGGCCCCCGCATGCCCTTTACCGAGGTATATTGGGTACGCCCTTTCACAAACTTGCAATGAATCACTTTTTGGGAGAATTGTGACGGCTTAATCTGATTAGTCAAAATTAAACTTACTCCAGATCATTTCAAGGGATTCGGGACAAACGGCACAATGCAATAAAGAACGTCTCAAAATATTAAACTCGAAAAAAACTATTGATAAATGGCTTAAGAAGTATCATGTTGGGCACACTTACCTTATCTATGTTAGGTCGGCTTGAAGAACTTGATTTTAGAAACTCAACTTAGCACCGGTCAGAAGGAATATATTTGCGGAGGAGGGGGCAGGGTTACGTGCAAAACCGTGAAACCACCGTTGGACCGTTCTAAAATAGCTATTTTTGTTGCGAATGACAATTTTTTGCGATCAAGAATCACTTACTCCTTTATTGAATACATGTTTCATTATATAACAGAACATGAAGATTCTCTCTCCATCTGACAATTTTGATCTTACTATTTTTAGTATTCTTAATATATCTTGATACGGATGTGTGAATCTAACAATTCAGGTGATATCAAGTAAATTTTTTCTATTTCGGGTGGTCAGTATCGGTCTGCAATTCGAAAAGGATGATCGAGTGGGAACTGGATCGATGGTGGTTCCATGATTTGTACTTAGCTTACTCTTCTTCGGCCTGCGTACATCGTCGGAGAGGGTTTCATCCACCTTCAGAATCTCGATATAGAGGCCTTCGCATTTTTCCAAAGTAATTACAAAAGAGTTTTCTATTGAATCATGTGTTGATGGGTGAATGGATGAGATAGGATGGGCCTCGCTCAGCAGAGACGAGCAGGGCTGGGCTACGTTCAAGTGGGATGGGATGAGCCAGGATGAGCTGGGTTGAGCTGGGCTGGAATGGGGTTCGCTGGTCTGGGATCGGGTAAGGTGGTACGGGGTGGTAGACGATGGGCCGGATCGCGTGATGGGATGGGATGAGCCGGGATAGGATGGTATGAGCTTGGGTGGAAATAGAATGGGATGGGGTTTGGATAGGCCGGGCTGAGCAAGGCTGGGACGGGGTGAGATAATAGGCTGGGCTCAGCGGGTCTGGATGGAATTGGGTTGGCCAGCCCTCTTAAGGCTGACATGGGGTAGGCTTGATCGGGATAAGTCAGGTTCAGGGTTTAGATGGGCTGGGCAGGGCTCGGACGGAAGCGGGTGGGTTAGGATGAGATGGGATGGGCCGGGATGGGGTAAGATCCACTGCGATGGGATAAGCTGGTGAGATGAGATGGACGGGGTGGGAATATACGCCACCTCGGTTCGGTAGAGCTGGGATGGGAAGGGATGGGCAGGGATGAGATGGGATGGGCATGGGCAAGGCTGGGCAGGTCAGGATCCTGCACGGCTGGAACGAGCTGGGCCGGGATTGGGTGCGATGGGCTGAGATGGGTTAGGCTGGGTGAGATGAGAACGGATCGGGGTGAGATAGGTGGGCAGAGCTGGGAGCGGAAGAAATGGGCTGGGCTGGGCCGCAGGTCTCGGATGGAATGGGCTCGGCAGGGCTTGACAGAGCTGGGATGGAATGGGGTCGTCTGCGTCAGCCTGAGCTGGGGTGGTATGGGATAAATTAGGTCGAGTTAGATGGGATTGGATAGGATAGGATGGGCTGGGATGGGATATGCTGCGGTGAGCTAAGATTGATTGATTGATTCCCTTTATTCGCCTGGTGGCAAAAGTAAAAATACAATTAAATGAGATACATATAACGGTCATAATCAACATATAAATATTATACAATTTGTCATTTTGGTCAAGGAAATTTCATTTATCACAGAATGTGACTAGTCATTGAAAAGGCATCGAGAGATGCGCACGAGTCAAAATAAATTAGGTAATTAATTAATCGAGGTACATCAGTACATATAAAAAGACAGACATGGGCCCGGAAACTATCACAGATTTAAGAGTTATGTGACAGGTAAGCCACGTAAAACTCGACTAAAACTAGAAAAAGACTAATTGAAAAGAGCCCAAGCCTATCAGAGATTGAAGTACTGTTTCTGGTCCACGTCAATCCTCCGGGAGGGTTGCGACAAGAAAAATTCTTTTAGAGCGTCTTTAAAAAGTGAAATTTTTTGAATTTGCCGAAAGCCCGAAGGGAGAAAGTTCCACAAGTGAGCACATTGAACCTGGAAAGATCTTCTACCATATTCAAGTCTCATATTGGGAACTTTGAGTGTCCGCTCTTCTGCATCACCACGTGCGGGGCGTTCAGATTGGTACCTGGTAAACATCGCAGCTAGGTAGCCAGGTTCTCCTAAGTGCATGATCTTATGCATCAAGAGAGCTGCGAAGTACATTCGCCGCGAATCAGTACGTAACCAGCCCAGACGCTCCCTAAACGGGGTGATATGCTCGTCTCTCCTAAGATCAAAAATATATCTCACACATGAATTGCTTAGTCGTTGTATCCGTTGCCGCTGTTCGTCCGTGGCGTCGAGGTACACGACCGTACAGTAATCCAAATGCGGTTGAACAAGTGACTCGACTAGGCGAATTCGGAGAGGTCTGGTGATACACGCCCTAAAAAACCGCAAACCATATAGGGCTCTGTTGACTTTTTTGGTAACTTGATCGATGTGCGGTTTCCACGTTAGTTCGCTGTCAAGTGTAACACCAAGACTCACGACAGTATCACTGAATGGGACAAACACTCCATCCTGTATCTCAACCCCTGGCAAGTTCATTCGTTGCAAGTCTCTAACGTTCCGGTCGGAACTGAAAAAGATTGCCTTGGTCTTGCCAGCGTTGAGGCGCAGGTCGGAGTTCCTAGCCCATTCAGCAACGAGTCGCCCTATGTCTCCCAGTCGAGCAATCCCCTCCTTGATGTTCTTCTTGTCAACTTGAAGATAGATCTGAAGATCATCTGCGTAGAATATATGGTTCACTGACTTTCCATTCAATAGCCCGGGCAAATCATTCACATACAAGCTGAAGAGGAGAGGCCCAAGAACGGACCCCTGCGGAACACCCAGATTGGTTTCGAGCCAATCAGATTTACCTACTTTAGAAGTGATTTGTTGGGTGCGACCCTGTAAATATGATTTTATCCACAGGAGTGCCGATCTCGAGAAGCCAAGGTGTCGTAGCTTCCTCAGCAGCTTGCATGGTGAGATTGTATCGAATGCTTTGCTAAAGTCGAACAGTAGGAGCAGAGTGATCTTCTTTCTGTCAATTCCTACTCTGATGTCGTCTGTCAACTTGAGCAGTGCCGTCTGGGTACTGTGATGTTGCTTGAAACCAGCTTGGAAGGGATCAAGTAGATTCTCAATTTTTAAATACTCCGTGATTTGGTCATGTGCGATTTTTTCCAAAACCTTGGAGAGGAAGCACAGCAGCGCTATGGGACGGAAATCCGAGACCGTTGATGGAGTGGCAGTCTTCTTTAATGCGATCAGCTGCGCTTGCTTCCAAGCCTCGGGAAAAATGCTATGAGCGAAAGAGGAGTTAAAAATATGTACAATAAGATCACCAATAGCCGGGAGAGCTTTCGCGATCACACTTTGAGGTATTCCATCCGCTCCACGGGCCTGCGAGGAGAAATGTTTGATGGCAAGGACTACATCAGTGAAATTTGTGGGCTTAAATTTAAACCCCTCCTCTGGCGCCGAGTCAATATCGTCCATTGCTTCTTCAATATTTTCGTGGGGCGAAACGGAAACCCCCGCAAAGTGTGCGTTTAACTCATCCGGTGTGAAACCATGAAGTTCCTCCTTTTTGCTCTTAGGCAAGAGGCCGAGGTTGCGCATTTCCTTCCAGATGTTCTTCTGTTGATCGAGAGCGTCAGAAAGATGAGATGGGGGTTGAGTAGGGCCGAGTTTGGTAGAGCCCGGGGCTGGATTGGGCTCGGATGAGATGAGCTACCATGACATGGGATAGGATGAGCCTGGTAGACTTAGGCTGGGCTCGGCAAGTGTGAGATAATCCGGGCTTAGTAGGGCTGGGGTGGGATGGGGTAAGCTGGACCGAGAGTGTATGGGTTGGCCTAGGATGGAATAGTCCGGGCCTTGCAGAAATGTGCTGGGCTCAGCCGGACCAGGCCACATTGAAATGGATGGGATTGGCTCTGCTGAGCTGGTATGGGGTGGGATCGGATGGGTTGGTCTGGGATGGGTGAGTGAATGGATGGATGGATGGATAGTAGGATCGATCGATTGATTGATGGATATATGAATAGATGGGGTGGATGGATGGATGGGTAGACGATATGTATAGGTATACCGCAGTGCCTGCACGCGTTTACGCGTGAACGTCACGATTCGTGGTGGTTGCGGTGTGCGCACCCAGCTATAAGATTTTCCCCATACCATAATATCGGTGAAGAAGGTTCCGCTCTCAAAACTAGAGTCTCCCGAAGTTTGCCTGAAAACATTTTCCCACGTTGGGAGGAGACATCTTTCGCTTCGGCGGGAGCTGTGATCATTCTTACAATATACATGGTGATCAAGTAAACCGTCTTTGACACATTTGATATTATGTTCTTGAGAAAAATTATAGAAATTGACTCGCTTATCATTGATGAGTATCGACAAGTATTTTCCCGGGACCAGCCAAGCTATCAGGCTATCATAACACGTTACCATCGCACCCATCTGGTCAGCTACATTTCCATACTTTCTTGAATCGACTATACCAACTGCCAAATTCAATCGATCCGAGTACATTTCTAAATTACTTTCAACTGATTCCATGCTCTCCTAGATCTTTTCTCTCAAGTGTCCATTCTTTAGTATCGAATGAATTCGTTGGTATTTGATGAGTTATTCTATGCTCAAGATAAGCACCAATAGGTGAAGCTTCCTCAGGTGAATCGATGATCAAATTCAATTTGTGATGGGGATAATTGTCCTTTATGAAATTGGTTGAGCAATGCTCTCACTCTGTGCGCCAAAGACTTTCTGGACTCTGCTTCGATATCACTGGATTCATATGATTTTGTATTCCCACCACAGTCACACACATAGGAATTATACGGCTAATTCGAAGTCGGATGAGCTCCCTCACTCGAAAGGGTTACCGGAAATACCCATTCCAACCGAGTAAAGCCCTTCATGGATCCACACGATTATATTCAATTTGTTGAGTTGGAATTTTTGGACTTTAAGTGCTCTGGAGAAGTTTGTATGATACCTCGGTATGTGAAGAAATGTTGTCTAATACGTCATATTATCAACACAGTTTACTGCGGTGGATCCCACCAGCAGAACCTGCGCGTCGAGCTGCGCGTCCTCCCAGAACTGCTCATCGGGAATTGCATTGCCTTCTGAGTCAATCTTGTGATTATAAAAGTCTATAATAAGTTTTACATCAACGTTTCCATGACCGGTGACAAAGTTTTCGAGCGTCTCCAGAGAGGGAATTTACGAGAATAAAATCGGTCGAACACGTCCAGTTTTCGGGTCTTTTTATCCGGGTATTGAATTTCAACACCCACCACACCCAAAATGACGCCCCTGCGTGACAGGATTATTTTTCAAGGGCTTGCTCTATCTCATAGCTCAGATCAAGCGTGCATGTGTGTGAGCGATCTTGTATCTGTACTCATTGAGGTCCTGGTCGAACAATTGGCCAATATTGCTGTGTCGATGTTTTACATAGAGCTAACATCACATAAACACCGACAAAAAAACCGGTGATAATAATGGTCAAGATCTAGACAATCCTCGAGACAATCCAGACGTTTGGAATCATTGCAGAGCAGTGCGTTAATTACTCGTAAACGTATGAACATCACGCATCGTTCGTTCATCGTTATAATACAGCCAGGAATCTTTCATCGAACACATTCGAGAGATATTTACAGCGCGCAGACCTGTACTTTGTACTTGTCCCTCGATTTACATGAAACAATTTTGTTGCATCAAAAATCTGTCGTTCCACAGCTCTCAAATAGGCGCAACGAATAAATGATTCCATTATGTAAATCGAGGGACGAGTACAAAGTATCGGTCTGCGCACCGTGAATATCTCTCAAATGTGTTCGATGAAAGATTCATGGCTGTATTAGAACGATGAATGAACGAAATTAACGCGCTGCTCTTAATGCTTCTTAAAATGACGTCTGGGTTGTCTAGATCTTGCCCATCATTATCATCGATTTTTTATCGGTCTTATGTGATTTTAGCTCTATGTAAAACATCGGTACAGGAATATTGTCCAATTGTTCGACCAGGACCTCAATAAGTACAGATACAAGATCGCTCACACACATGCACGCTTGATCTGAGCTATCATGTGGAGCAAGCCCTTGAAAAATAATCCTGGCATCGCAAACAGAGTATTCAAATATCGATCCAGAACAAGAACCCGTAACCTCAAAAGCTAACTGTTTTCTTCGGGAAATATCTCAAAATCTGTCCATTATTTCTCTTAGCGTCCCATTTAAACGTTGATCAGCACATTTCAATCTATCATCTCCCCAAGTTTCGTCAATATTCACCCGGAGCCACGAGCAATAAAATTTGTGCGGGGTTCTTTGATGTGTTCAAACCGGAGCTATTAGCAGTTGAAGAAATGTACCAAAGTTAGACCCCGACTGGGCAACTTTGGTACACTTGCAAAATATTTCAACTCTACCATCCACCACGTGAGTGAACTAAGGTAAGTGTACCCAACTTGCCTCTGTACCCAACTTGCCCCCATATGCCGATCTCAGGGATGGGCACTCCTTGGCCTCCCGGCAATTTTTTTCACGTTTGTTATGTTGAAATATGAGAAAGTAAGTAGCTTGCGTCGACCCCGAAACGTTCCTGCGTTCTCCAGAAAATCTAAAGTGGTTCTTCTATTTTTCGTGATTGCTTAGCTAAGAAAGCACCGAGGGAATTGCGTTCAGTAAAATCGGTGCCAAATTCTTCGAGTCCAACCAATTTTGACGCACCTTAGCGCATTCGATTCCTTGTTTCAAGACCTTCAAAATCCATTTCTCAAAATTGCAAAATTTGAATATGGAGCTGTTTTATGTGCAAAACACGGGGACGATTTGTAAACAAGGATGCCAACATCGGAGTGTACCTAACATGCCCCCATATGTTAATCTCAAAAGGGCGTGCAGAAGGACTTTTTCCACCACTCGGAATGTGTTTATCACGTCAAAATAGGTCAGAAATAGGGTTTCAAACCACTGAAAAGCTCCAAATGTTCGTGCACGGCGATAAAAACACTTTATTGTCGATTTCCATCATTTGTTTCGGAAGAATTGGGACAGCTCGGCTCCAATTGATCCGAATTGGCCGTAATTTAGTGCATTTTGAAGGTCTTCAAACAAGCTTCAAAATGAGTTAAGGCACGTAGAAAATCGTTGAAGTAAACCAAAGTTATTAAGAAAAAGGCCTAATGGGGGCAAGTTGGGTACACACTTTTGTGAACTCTCAAAAATCCTCTTTTGGGAGAATTCAAACAGTTCGGCTCCAGTTGCTTCAAATTGAATGTACTCCACTTTATTTTGAAGGTCTTAAGACAAGCTTTAAAATGAGCTAAGGTACGTTGGAAAATATGCAGATGGGCCAAAGTTATTAAGAAAATGGCTTAATGGGGGCAAGTTGGGTACACTGACCTTAATTTTAAACGTTCAGAAGTCTTATTTCAAGCTGTTTGAAACATTCTAAAACCTCGTAGACCATCACTCGACTCAAGGTGAGATGAAACGAAGCTGTCATAGGAAGTTGTACTGGAGTTACCCTATTCACATGCTTCTTACGTAGAGTGCGGGGTAACTTTAGTACACTATTTCATGGTTTTTTACCCTGTTTTTCATTCATTAAAATTCCGAATGCTTGAAATACCCCAATGTAGCGATGGTTTCTTCAATATGCGGGCAAATCATACCGTTATTCCTCCGTAGTTCGATTTGGAACACTTCTTGCCAGGTACACAAACTGGACCACTCGCGTATCGCTGTTAAATCAGGCTTTTCGGAAAAAGCTTCAATAAACGAGTACAATCGTTCACGCGAGATCTACGGTGGCTCAACACATTGTTTATGCGTGTGCCAAGAGCGGAGAATAGGTTTCAGAGCTATAGAATCGTTCACCTTACCGAACGCAGCTCTGAAAGTCATTTTTCAGGGGTGTACCAAAGTTGCACCCACTGTACCAAAGTTACCCAATTTGACGGTTTTGTTACGAGCCATTTTCTCGGATGTTTCAAGCACGAATATTGACATATTTTGCCGTGAAAATTTTGGGAAATCCTTTCTGGAGCGCTTCTGCAAATAGAGATTACTTTTGAACATTTTGTGCAAAATCGTATAACGCCTCTTCTTCATTGGAATCGTGAGAACCCAGAAATAATCACGTGCAAATTTTTTCATCACTAATCCATTTCCGCCACCTCCTTAGAAATATATATATAGATATATGGGTCAGATCAGTATATTTCGGCAAATCTATGCGCACGACCCCCGCGGATCTTTTCGCCGATTTTTCACACGAAAGTAAGCACCAAAAATAGTACATTCCCAGAGTTTCAGCTCCCTAAAAAACTTTTTACGCCCTCTAGAATTTTTTGAAGTTTGAAAAAAGGCCTTTTTTAGCGTTTTTCAAAAAAATTGCCATATTGACCAGAAATATCGTAGCGAGGCGTGCAAGGTCGCATTTTCTCCGTTTGGGTCTCAACTTTTAGGAGAAAAATATGCAAAACTCTCAAAACCAAATGTGTTCAGTCTACACGACGATACGTAAAGTCACTTTTCCTCGATTTTTAGACCGTTTTGGAATAGACGCTATTCCGACGCATCTGAATCTTCTTTCATCTTATTTAATTAGTTCTATTTGTCTTGAAAAACCCTACAATTTGCGTTTTTGCACGTCCAAATCGGATGATTTTGGCCCGAGTTATGTCCATTAGAATTTTGTGAGTTATCGAAAAATGCCCAATTTGTCAAGCTCGCCAAATCCATCGCCCTCCACCAATTGACTGAAAACTTGACACAGATGTTCTTTCAAGTGTTCCAAATATGTGGAAAAAATTTCGCGCTGTGTTTCGGCCTTCCGTTGGACCTATGAATTTCACAAACACCCTCATTTTTGCGGATTTTTGTGTAATTTTTGAAGCGGTTGCCGCTCTCTTCCTGCGCATGCGCACATCTGTACTGCTTCGGGAGTATTTTCAATTGATAGCCCTAGCAATTTCCTTCAAAATGACCTCTTGACAAAGTCTTTTTGATGCAACTTAACCAAAAATCGAGCTATTTTAAGGCACCACTACCCAAATGGCAAGCCTCGGCCACTTCTTGTCACCCTGAAAATCTGTCAGTTGGGGTACTTTCGGCACTTCGAGTTTTTCCTGCCTTAGAATAGCTAGATCTCTGGTTTAATTGCATCAAAAAGACTTTGTCAAGGGGTCAATTGAGAATACTCCCAAAGCAGTACAGATGTGCGCATGCGCAGGAGAAGAGCGGCAACCACTTCAAAAATTAAACGAAAATCCTCAAAAATGAAGGTGTTTGTAAAATTCATGGATCCAACGGAAGGCCGAAACACAGCGCGGAATTTTTTCCACATGTTTGGGACACTTGAAAGAACATCTCGATGGCTCAGAGTAAAAAGGAACTTTCTCAAAACGACAGAGTTAGAAGGAACTATCCAAAAAATTTTGGTAAAAGGAACTATCTAAAAATTTTTGGTTAAAAGGAACTACCTACCTGAAAGTGCCTGTGAACGGAACTATCCAAAAAATTATGGGAGAAAAGAACTATCTAAAAACGGAAGAATTGAAAAGAACTATCTGGAAGTTTTTGGTTGAAAGGAACTATCTAAAAATGTCTGATTTTAGAAAGGAACTATCTATGAATTTTCGGTTAAAAGGAACTATCTGTAAATTTTTGGTTGAAAGGAACTATCTGAAAATTTTTGATAGAAAGGAACTATCTAATAATTTCTGGTTTTAGAAAGGAACTGTCTATAAATTTTTGGTTAAAAGGAACTATCTGTAGATTTTTGGTGAAAAGGAACTATCTGAAAATTTTCGGTTAAAAGGAACTATCTGAAAATTCTCTGTTAAAAGGAACTATCTAAACAATTATGGGTTAGAAAGAAGTATCTAAACAATTCTTGATTGAAAGGAAGTATCTGGAAAAATATGAGAACTATCTCAGAAAAGGTCTTGGTGTAGAGATAATGAATCGGCTCTAGCCAGGTATATCACCTTAATACCAATTTTTTCTAGTATCTTGCTCCAAACTATAGAGACTATGATAATGATTTCGCCTAGATATATCTATCGTTCGGAACAAGATACTAGAAAAAATTGGTATTAAGGTGATTATACCTGACAAGACCTGAGTCATTTTCTCTACACCAAGACTTATTCATACTCTGAGATAGTTCTCATATTTTTCCAGATACTTCCTTTCAACCAAGAATTGTTTAGATAGTTCCTTTTAACGAGAATTTTTAGACAGTTCCTTTTAACCGAAAATTTTCAGATTGTTCCTTTTAACCGAAAATTCACAAGTAGTTCTTATCTGAAATCAGAAATTCCTAGATAGTTCCTTTCTACCAAAAACTTTTAGATAATAGTTCCTTCTAACCAAAAATTTATGGATAGTTCCTTTCTAAAATCAATTTTTCAGATAGTTCCTTTTAAATCTGACACTTTTGGATAGTTCCTTTTAACCAAAAATTTTTAGATAGTTTCTTCTACCAAAAATTCTTGGATGGTTCCTTTCAACTCTTACGTTTTAAGATTTACTCTGAGCCATCGATCTGTGTCAAGTTTTAAGTCGATTGGTGGAGGGCGATGGATTTGGCGAGCTTGACAAATTGGGTATTTTTCGATAACTCACCATCTTTTAATGGACACAACTCGGGCCAAAATCTTCCGATTTGGACGTGCAAGCGCAAACTGTAGGGTTTTTTTAAGACAAACAAAACTAGTTGAGTAAGATGAAAGAAGATCCAGATGCGTTGTATTCCAAAGCGTCCATTCCAAAATGGTCTAAAAATCGAGGAAAAGTGACTTTACGTATCGTCGTGTAGACTGAACACATTTGGTTTTGAGAGTTTTGCATATTTTTCTCCTAAAAGTTGAGACCCAAACGGAGAAAATGCGACCTTGCACGCCTCGCTACGATATTTCTGGTCAATATGGCAATTTTTTTAAAAAAACGCTAAAAAAGGCCTTTTTTCAAACTTCAAAAAATTCTAGGGGGCGTAAAAAATTTTTTAGGGAGCTGAAACCCTGGGAAAATACTATTTTTGGTGCCTACTTCCATGTAAAAAATCGGCAAAAAGATCCGCGGGGGTCGTGCGCACAGATTTGCCGAAATATACTGATCTGCGATCCATATATATATTAGGCCGAGCCAAAAAATGGAAATTTTCCAATATCCTCACGCCTGGGATCACATTTACTGCCATTTTGCACGTAGATAGAGGGAAAGTTCCACTAAGAATCTCAAGAAGAGATCTTAGGGTGGAGCAAATGCCGTTACGTTCTTCAATAAAATGGAGTAAAACTGTCATCTTTGCGTTTTTTTCACGAGCGAAATTACAGCATGCAGAACCTACGTAGTGGCCGCAAACAGTGATGAAACAATATGTTCTAACGTGTTTTAGACTGCAGAAACCGTAACTCCAGGCCACTTAAGCCTCAGAAGTTATGGGTCTTGGCTAATTATTGCGAGATACCGACCAGAGAAGAAAGGTGCCAATTTTTCGGAATACACCAAATTCTTAATTGTAAAATTAGTAAGTTCTTGTAGAGTTCGTTTCAATCGATCTAAAATCATTACGCACTATGTTTCCTTACGTATTTTGGCCTATTGAAAACTTGGTAGTTTTAGAACGTTAGGGTGCGCGAGAACTCGGGTATGGGTAGATGATGACGGTTGTGGCAAAGGCGTAAGGGTGGCCAACTCCATGTATGAGATGGGCCGGAAACCGCTCATCATCATCTGCTCATAGTTAATTTTTTTCTCACTAGCTCTATAAAACGACCGGGATCGTTTTCAACAGACAGGTCAAAATGCGTAAGAAAACATAATGTGTAATGATATTTGATCAATTGGAACGAACTTTATAGGAAGTTCTTAATTCTACATCAGGAATTTGGTGTATTCCGAGAAATTGGCACTATCCTTCTCTAATCATTATCTGGCAATTTGCAAAGACCTATGACTTTTGAGGCTCAAGCGGATCTGATTTTTGATTTCTGCGGTCAAAAATACCTTAGAAGACATTGTGTTTGGTACCGTACCCGGTAGGTTGCTTGCTGTAACTTCGCTTTTGAAAATAACGTAAAAATGACGGTTTCACTTCATATTTTGGAAAACTTGACGGGTTCTGATCCACCCTAAGATCTCTTTTTAAAAATCCCGGAAAAAATGTTATTATTCTATCTACGTACAAAATGGAAAAAAATGAGACCTTAGGGGTATAAACGTTCAGAAATTTCCATTCTTCGGCTCGGCCTAATATATGGGCATGATCGCGAAAACTCACACATTTTGGATCCAACAATTCGGAAGTTGAAAATTGATGCCCCGCAGGTCTATCCCAAATTTTTCCATATCTTCTCGCATATTGAGCAATAATATGTTATAAAGAATATACAGAATTTTTTTTAACGAGTTAGAACAGTATATGAGGAAATCCCAGAAACTTTTGACTTTTGGCCTCTAAAAGTGAAATTATAGAAAAAAAGCTGTGTACATGTCTGAAATTTTTTAGGCTCCGAAAACATAATCTTTCATGTGGGTCATCTGAAAATACGCTGCCAAAAGAATTTAGCAGAATGCTTTCTCATTGCCATAGAAGATGTCAACTAATCTCATATTATTCACTCAAAAATGCGAATACATTAATTTGTTATATTGATCAATTCTCCTCATGGAATTTTGAAAAACGAGTATACACGAAGATTCGTAGGTCAGACGGCAATTCAATGAGAAATTGCAAGTCATAGGTAGTGAATAATCATGAATATGAGAGATGTTGGTCATTGGTAGAATATTATGTATTAACGTACTTTCTATATCGACAACAATTCCACCAAGTTTCCCATATATGTTTCATCAAAGACATTTTTCAATGCAATTTTGTTATTCATGTACAATTGCATTCAAGTAAAGTTCTACGTTCTGATAGGAATCAGGATATTTGGGATGACATGAATCATGTGACGTCTCTGATTTTCTTCCCTGAATACATCAAATTAGAACGTAAGTTGGGATGTTTCATGGAGTTACTTTTCTTGCAACGAGATTACAGTATCCGAGATGAATTCTAGCACCTTATTTTGGTTATGAGCTGGTTCAGGATATCTTTTTTTTGATCCATTCTTGAGAATTTTTTTTCAAGTGGGGGGCTCCGCCCCCCACCTCCTTCCCCTTTCGCGCCCGCCACCAACTTCGGTGGTATGGACCGGACACCAACTTTCCGCACAGATATATCAAAAAGAATCGTAAGCAACTCGGGCGCAATTTTCCGCCCTTGTTGCTTAATGTACTATCCTGATACTATTACCTACTATTTTTTGGTATTTAGGAGTCCGTCCGTTGATTACAGCAAGTGTACACCGCCGAGAACGGCGTAAACATACCACGAATAACACTCATTTCATTCCGGTTGAACGCAATTCCTTGATTTCCCTAATGATGTACATAGATGTGCAATAGATTGATTTCTTTGTTTTTGCGTTGGTAGGACAATGAGTTCATCGCAGAGTTCCTCTAGAATGCGCTAAAAAGTGTATAGAGCTTAAGAACAGGAGAATAATGATTTCTCATGGAAACGGAGTAACAGACCGTCCAATGCCTGTCACGGCTCAGTACATCGATGTACATCTCCCACTAAAAGAAAAATCACAACTTTGGTACATTAGAAACATGCCTGGAAAGTTACAGACCCCGCTGTGGTACGCTAAAACCGTGAGAGCTCAACGAATTTTGAGAGTCGGTCCGAATGACACGTCAATTCCTCGATTTTCGGGTGTTTTCTCGCACATGACCTTTTCGAGTATCTATCCACATCCATCAATCGATCCCAAATTTGGTGTCCACTCTCAGGACATCTGAACGAAGAAAATTTGACTGGTTAGGCCTCATGAGACGTCGTAAATCCAAAATGATCGAGGAGTGACAGCAAAAGTCAAAAGTTTCTGGGTTTTCCTCATATGTGGTTTTCACATGTATAAGACCTAGTGAAAGTAGTATATGTACCTGACATATGTGGTTTTTGGCGTTTTATTGTCTAGCGAGGAATTCTGACGCGATGAGACTATATGACCCTGAATTTGGTGTTTAGATGGTTAATTTGTGTCGGAAATACATGCTCTGAAGCAGATAACTTCAGTTCTCCGTCTTCTTCGTGCTATTGAGTATCTCATGGAATGCTTTTGGAGTACATGGACCTGACATACTTACATGGACCTGATATTTCGCCCTTAAATTCGATCGTAAAAATCTAGGAATTGCCATGGAAACTTTCCCACGTAGATTTCATCTAATACTATCATATTTTAGTGGAAAAAATTGTTCCCGCCCAGATAAATTGACTTTCAGTAGAGTAACGTGGTATACGTGGACCTGACATAAGTTAATTACATGGCTGATTTTCGGCTACAAATGTACATGCAGCACTGGGAAATTTGTATCAGGGCTTTTTCTCGCAATGAGATTCGATTGTTTGACATGTTTCCTTGAGATTTCGTCCGCGACAAAGCGACCTAGAGTGAATTTAGGATACGCTGTGAGGACATCGAAAAAAATTCTCATTTTGAGGGGAAATCCCATAACAAGATTGATGCACATGGCTCGGGGAGACATGAAGCCTATGAAAAATAGTTGGTTCAATAATGTCTTTTGAGAGGAAAATTTGGTGATATCCACTGCCTCGAATATTTTGACGCTGGCGCTAAGAATATCCGTGTAACTGCGAATATAACAGTACATGGACCCTTGATCTTTGAAAATAGAAGAGACAATTTATGGATCAAGTCGAAACTTTAGTACCGATCGTATTTCAATAGAATACGATCGGTACTGAAGTTTCGACTTGTTTCGACAGTTTCGACAGTTTCGACAGTTCTCTATCTCAGTATCACGTCATCTGATTAACTTGTTCACTACAGAACCACCCTTAGCATTAAAAATGACCTTTTTTCCTAGCAAGAAAAGTTTCTGGGGTGGAAAGATATTGGTACAATTGTAATTCGGGAACGTTTTCGCATTTTATTCTTTTCTTTCTCTCATGATTCTAGAATCAGATCTTATGAGTATCTCATCATGTTCCTCGTGGTGAAAGAGGTTTTTCAGACGTTTTTCGGAAATTTTCAATGCACTATACATAAGGAAACCATCCCAAATTACTAGGACTGGATATTGTTCTCTGGTGGGGACAAAATAGTAAAAGGGTTAACAATTCCTAGAATATCAATCGGAGGTAGAAGAAACTCTTTGTAATCCTGGTCTTCCTTTTTTTGGGCATTTTTTGCAATTTATAGATTCATGCCCACGAACGCTGCAAAGTTTGATTGAGAAAATTAGATTGATGATATCTCAGGTATAGAACGTACCGATAATTTCTATGATTGCAAATATGATATTTTCTGCTTTCAGCTTCACTGCTGTGGCAACCGAGCGTACACTGACTATGCAAATATGTCTCCATCAAAACGAGTGCCGAGTTCATGCTGTAATATCCCAGAAGGTGAATGCGATATGAATGATATAAAGGACATCTACACTCAGGTTCGTATCATGAAGATGACTTCATTTACTAACTTAGTCAGATGCGTTTACAATAATTACGGTCCATTTCTGCGCCCCAATAATTGAAAGGAAAACGGTTCCTTCGTCCCTGTGAACAGAGAGCCTCGTATCAGTCCTGCTTTGTGTTCTATCCCGTCCTTGTAGCCGTATATCTACCATAGAGATATTCTCTACATGACATCTAGAGTCCCTGGCTCCAACTCGAATAGATAGAATAGACGGAAACGAGCCGAGAAATTTCGAGAGTAAACCTCTGTGTCAATCTAGACGATAGCAGCGGAAATCAATATATGGCCACATTTCAAATCATAGACTGACTTGAGGACTTTTACCTTGTAATCAGTTACTGGGGAAGATAAGAATAGAAAATCGGTTAGTCGAGTTTCGTAACGTATACTAAATTCAAACATCCAAATTATATTTCGTTGATCTAAAGAGTAGCAACATATTCTTGATTAAAAGGTCAACGATTATCCCAATTTCCTGCCGTGGACGGTAAAATTGTGAATTTTTCTCCCAATAACTACTCATGCCAACTCTACACTTTTGTTCATAACGGAGAATATTAGCTGACATGATGCATTACTCCTGCACATGTGCATGGACCGGATTTATAACTTGTTCCTGATGTGTGACGAATCGCAAGATCGTCAGAAGCAGTGAATGATTCAACGATTCAGCCGTATTTGAGGCTCAATGTACAGAGTAATTTTTGATCCGTTTTATTATTTTTTCGCAACTGTGTGCGCGAAGTTGTAAAAAAATGAGACTTCTCTTCATTATTTACAGTGCGAGAAGTAATGCGTGAATGACTTCTCGCACAGTTTTACATTTACGCACTGGTGAAGTGTGCGTAAATGTAACTTCTCGCTCTAATGCATTTTCATTCACGCACAGTTCCAAAATATGATGTCACGTCATCCCTCTGAATTTGGCCTTTCTTGAAAACTTCGTTCTCAAGATGATCTTGCTCGGACAGTGGTGCATTTAATTACAACTTCGCGCACAGTTGCAAAAAATAGTATACGCAACACGTGCGAGAAGTTTCCGCACACGTTGCCAACTCGCGCGAGAAGTAACATTCACGCACTCGTTTGGCAACTTGTGCGGAAATTGACCTTCTCGCACTTGTTGCGTAATATACTATTATTAATCTTGGGATAGTCTCAACGGATCGGCATCCCTAATGGTGTACGACCGATATTTTTGGTGATCGTAGACCCGCGAGCATCGGAGATATTCACAGTTTTCTGCGGGAATCCATGTCCAATTGATCCCGGCGGACTCTGTGATTTTGAGAAAAAAAAAAATTGGATTTGGCGGGGATCGAACCCTCGCCCGGCAAAACGGAGCGACCACGCGGAACTAGTCACAGATTGCTCAAACAACTAGCCCACGCAGCCACGTCTACGTGTACTTGGAGGGAGCAGAATATTGTACCAGTTTCACGGCAGACGTAGCATGCACTGGAACGATGCTCGCATAATATATACCCTATATGATACATGTATGTGTGGGAATAATGTGAGTGTGGCTGTGGCTGTGGCTGCACTATGGATGCGTGTGTAACATTGTAAGGTCAGTGGTAGTGGAGCAAGTAAGCCTCGAAAAGACGCTTCTTTCCATAGGTGTAACCGACTAAACTCTTCCGCGCTATCCAGTTCTGCGCCCAAATAATAGTGGCACATCCAATAACCAATATTAAAAAGAGTTATATTGTTCAAAAATTTGGCGGAGGGATCGATTAACGATAAGAACATACCATTCTTCGGGCTTTTTCTGTTTTTCCATTTTAAGTTGAAAAATGTTGGTTTTTCGGGAAACTCGTGGGGAAGTAGGTCATCAAACGATCCCCATGAATTGAGACATGAATGATCTGTACTCATTACCCCGTCAAATACATCCCATTGGAGTTATGATTGATCAAAGTCATTATCGAATTTGTTCCAATAAATTCGCAAAAATTGTTCAATTTGTTGAATCTCAGTCGAGATTCAACAAAATCTCGGATAAAATACTATACAACTCTCGGTGTATTTTCCTATGCTTGGTCGTTTTCCAAAAAATGGAAGTTTTCATTGTTTCATTCCGCAACCCCCCATTTTGATTCTTATCAATATTGATTATTGCGTGTGTCACCTTATGTTTGGGCCAAAAAATAGTCGGTTCGGAAGAGTTTAGTCAGTTAGTGAAGTGAACGAATTCAGGCGCTTACTTGCTCGACCGTTACGAGCGCATATCGCTCATTGTACTGTAAGGGCAGTCGTCTGCACGATCTTTGTACACGTAGACGTGGCCGCGTGGGCTAGTTGTTTGAGCAATCTGTGACTAGTTCCGCGTGGTCGCTCCGTTTTGCCGGGCGAGGGTTCGATCCCCGCCAACCCCAATTTTTTTTTTTTTTTTCATCGAAATTTCTCACAAATTCGACATTAGTAGGTTTTCACATTCTCTTGCATTACTTTGTATTCTTCGCAAAATTTAGCATAATAATTTTGACGGACGGAATGCATGGCTCATAAATAAAGCTAGCCCTGGTAAAAATATTTGACTCTAAATTCGACTCGAATATTAGACTCAAGTATTAGACTCAGGATTTGGGTCCTTTATTCGAGTCGGATATTCGAGTCGAATATTAGAGTCGTTTTTTGGGGAATTAAAATAAGCCACTCAGCCTTATTAATAACTTTTCTCGACATTCCTAAGCCATTATATGGCCGAAAAATGATTGGAAAAAAGAAAAAAAAAACTATCATTGGGATTTCGGGTGCCGTCACCGGGATCCGAACTCACAAACTTTCGGTTCGCAGTCCAATACTCTACGTCCGTGGCTAGCGAGACGAGATACGGTTAACGGCCTAAAAGGCGTACTTGAACTGCAAGTCACCGTATGGAGAATCCCCCCCCCCCTCATTCACTTTTTTTTCAAAAGTAAAACTAGGCGAGTATGAGGTTTAGAAAAGAACCATTCGTCTCCAGTACATTAAAACTTCAAATTTTATACGACATGGTTTAAACTCTTGGAAGGAGTGAGATCTAAAAAAACCATGTCGAGTATTTTTTGAGCCGATTTGTCACGATCGACATATCATCACTGATAGAGACTAGAGCCACTTTCCTGCAATCAAATCTTTCTTTCACTTCATCCTAATGGTGGTGGTTTGACAATTTCTTACTAGCTAATTGTCGCTGAAATGATCCGAAGTTTAAGTGAGTAGAAGAGGTACAGGGGAATATCGAAATAGAGAAAATATAACTGAGTTTAATTTGATGTTCATGATGATTCACTAAAACCTCATATCATACTCAGTTATATTTTCTCTATTTCGATATTCCCCTGTACCTCTTCTACTCACTTAAACTTCGGGTCATTTCAGCGACAATTAGCTAGTAAGAAATTGTCAAACCACCACCATTAGGATGAAGTGAAAGAAAGATTTGATTGCAGGAAAGTGGCTCTAGTCTCTATCAGTGATGATATGTCGATCGTGACAAATCGGCTCAAAAAATACTCGACATGGTTTTTTTAGATCTCACTCCTTCCAAGAGTTTAAACCATGTCGTATAAAATTTGAAGTTTTAATGTACTGGAGACGAATGGTTCTTTTCTAAACCTCATACTCGCCTAGTTTTACTTTTGAAAAAAAAGTGAATGAGGGGGGGGGGGATCTCACTCCTTGGTTATAAAAATCCAAGGTTAACCACAAATTTTCCAAGCACTTGTCCCCCGGCACTTGAGAATTTCTTACACACGGCTCCGTCATTTTTTCCATAAAAATACACTACTCTCAGCGTATATTTTGTTCATTCAGTTCAATCTACAGAGCCATGCAGCTACAGGCAAGAGCAATATTGCGGAGCCGCGACGAACACACAAAACACAACAAAGCAGACGAATCTCTCCTCCCTGTCCTTCTCGCAATGGCGCTTTGATCTTTACGTCACCTCTAGTCGTGGCTAGTTTCGAGTATCCACATCTGAAGCAATAATTATAGAATCGAGAAATTCAGATGATTCGAAAATCCATTTATCCGCGATAACAAACCAGCTGATCGTGATCGGTGCCCGCGTTGCCCGGTACGCAGCAGACAGCCTCATTGCAGATGCAGACTGCCGTCAACCGGAAACCGGACAGCTTGCGCACGCGCTTCTATCTCTCTCTTTCTCTTCCTCGACCATCTTACATACCCAACACATGTGTAATTGTGTAGTAGAGACGTTTCGATATTTCTCGAGTCGAAGCACGGGGCTGGTGAAATCGAACTGACATGTAAGACGAAGGCATGAATTTTGCGGTGCTGAATAAAACGCGTCCAGTGCTCGGATTGAGAAAATAATTGTACAGAACTCTGAATCGCTTTAGAAAGGCTTTGCTAAAGTATTGCAGAGCTCTATGAGCAACGTTAAGAGGTTAGTAATGCAAGAAGAAGAAAAGTGTGAGGTTAAAAAACCCCAATTCAAAGTATAGATAGGCACAGCGCCTCGCTCGATTTTTCGTCTGCTCATACTCGCCAGCGAGGCGCTACCGCGCCTCTTGATATAGCATCCTGCTACTCATTCGCTCATTTCACGATAATACATGTACTGTTGAAATGTTTCACAGTGAGTGACCCATTCGGAATAACGCTATATTCTCCATACGGCTGCCCACACTTGAAGTAAGCCTTTTACGTAAACTAGATTATCTCGTCTCGCTGGCTACGGACGTAGAGGGTTGGACTTTGAATCGAAAGGTTGTGAGTTCAAATTCCGGTGTCGGCACCCGATATGTCATGATTGTATTTTTTTTTTTATTTTTTCCATTCATTTTCCGTCCATATAATGGCTCAAAAATATCGAGAAAAGTTATTAATAAGGCTGAGTCGGTTCCTTTAATTCCCCAAAAATTGACTCTAATATTCGACTCGAATAAAAGACCCAAATCCTGAGTCTAATACTTGAGTCTAATATTCGAGTCGAATTTAGAGTCAAATATTTTTACCAGGGAGTATTTGAGGACCTATTGATTTGGGAGGCAGTCAACATATCAGACTAGTATCACGGTGAAAATCGTATATAACTTTTGGCACACTCACGATGTTATGCGTCAAATTAGTATACAACCATAACCAAACACGAATAGCAACCTTCGTTGAAAGGATTTCTGTCCAGAAAAAAATGTGTCAAGTTTCGCAGATGTCCGTGCGTAATTTCACTCATCAGCTTGTCAATCATGCGATACACCAACCCAATGGAATGGCACTTAAGCATTAACCGCTCTATAGATCTCCAAACTCTTTTCACTCCCTTTTAATTTCAAAATCGAGCACCACAGAGTTATTAATTTTCAGACTTCAACGACTAGGTTTTCTCTATGAGCTACACTATGAAAAACTCTCGGATGTGAGTTGGATTGACCCAGGCAACCTAATGAACAAACAAGAGTCGTATCAAAAATACTCAGTTCAGTTCAGTTCAGTTTATTGAAAATTGTTCACGGGTAAAGACCCACTACAATTGTGGGGGGTGAGGCCCCCTTCACAATGGTACATTGGTTCCTATAACCCACACAGCATGGAAATATTTCAAAGAACGCTTCAGGGAAATATTTCATTGCAATCTCCCGGGAATCTTGCAGGGATATTGCAGGAGATATTTCAAAATGTTCCGTGGCAATATTTCAGAGAAGGCTTCCCGGAAGCTCCCGTAAATATTTCAAAGAATCTTACACTCAATCTTCCAGTAACCTCGCACTGAAATATTACTGAAAGATTCCTTGAAACAATTCACTGAAATATTCCTGAAAGATTATCGAAGCTTTCTGAAAGATGTAAGTGCAATATTTTGGGGAGAAGTTTTGGAAAAGTTACGAAAGCCTCTTGTGAGGTTTCACTGCTCTGGGGAAAATCTCCTGGAAATGTTTCACCTATATTGAGTATAATATTTCATCATGACGAGGCACCAAAATTTTCTGGAGGGTTTGCTAGCTTCTACGGAGGGCTCCATTTTCAGACCAGTTTCAATTAACTTCGTGCTTGCAGTTCTTTTAGGCTGGGAAATCTTCAAAAATTCTATGATGGATTTTCAAAACTCACCACGTTCTGATACTCTATATGGAGCACTTTGTGGCTGTGAGTTATCCTTCTAACTCACGATATGAAACGTACCACTTTGGATTGAGCTTGGAAAATCAATTTGATTCTGGTTTTCATTAAATCAATAGATTTCGGGAACATTTCAAGGAATTCCTCTATAAGTTACCTCTCTGCCACTCAATTGCACCTGATGAAATTGAAAAATTTCTGAATACCTTCTAAAAGGTTCGAAAAATATTTCTAGGAATTATTTCACCGGTAATCTTTCAGAAACGTTGCACTGAAATATTGTTGAAATCTATACGAAAGCTTTCTGGAAGATTTCAATGCAATATTCTTAGGAAGAATTTCCGTGAAATTTTTGTACGATATTGAGATCAATGAAATATTTTATTGCAATCTCCCAGGAATCTTGCAGGGATATTGCAGGTGATATTTCAAAATGTTCCGTAGCATTATTTCAGAGAAAGCTTTCCAGAAGCTCCCGTAAATATTTCAAAGGATCTTACACGCAATCTTTCGGAAACCTTGCAGTGAAATATTTCTGAAAAAATTCACGAAAGTTCTCTGGAAGATTTCTTGGAACAATTCACTGAAATATTTCTGGAAGATTTACAAGCCTCCGCTGTGATATAGGCTCATTGAATTCCTAACTTGTTCAAATCTCTGTCCTAACTTGTTCCTAACTTGTTCAAAACTTGAACAAATCTCTTTTGAATTGAGGCTAATCACGAGGCGTTGCATATAAATAAAGCCATCATTATAATAGGTTTGTGGAAGCTCTCTGACTGATCCCGTACATATTTCTTGGGAACATTCCACAGGTAATCTACCAGGAATCTTGCACTGAGATATTGTTGATAGATTATCGCAAGCTGCCTGAAATCTTTCAGAGCAAAACTATGTGACGGGGTTCCGCATATTGATACCGAAAACCGTTACAACCGAGGTAACAACATATTATACTGTTAAAGTATTGCGAGGAGTAATTCTAACGACTTGAATCTGTGGGATATGACACATAAATATTGCGGTGGAATATTCTGGGAATTTTTCAGTAACATTGCAGTGAAAGATTGTAGGAATCTTTCAGAAACATTGCAGTGAAAGGTTGTAGGAATCTTCCAGAAACATTGCAGTGAAAGATTGTGAGAATCTTCCAGTAATATTTCATTGGAAGATTATGTTCCCGATAGATGTCGCATAACACACTTTAGTTCTCAAATTTCGTTCTCATAAATTATATGGTTTTTGGGAAACTATCTATCAGAAAATTTGATGGTAGTATCAAATGATCTTTCATGTGTGATAACATACCAAGGACCAGCATAATGGTCTGTAAATGATACGTGAGGATTATTTGAAGATGCGTAAAGGCTTTCTCGCAAGCGTCCACAATACACGCTGGTTAGTATATAAGACAGGAGGACGGCTTATTGGTTAGGTGTCGCGTACATCGAAGAGTTCATAAAACCTGGATGAATCTAACGTGAAGCTTTGGATTCAACGTCACAATGGAGTTGAAGTACGAGTCAGAATGATGAAGTCATGCATTAGAATGATTAAGAAACTTATTAAGCAAAATATGGATTCCACAGACAGAACATTAACGCATATATTTTTGTGAGATTTCATGAAATCTTGCAGGAACATTTCACTGAAATATTTCAATGAAATGTTTCTGAAAGCTTCCCGGAATATTGCCGGCAATATTTCATGAAATCTTGCAGAAAGGTGTCTGAAGTGGGACATATCTTTATTGAGGGGAGCTTTCAGTGAAATCTTTCTGAAAGATTCCCGGGTTTTCCTGAAAGCTTGCAGGAAGGTTTCTGAAAGATTCTCATGCTGTGTGGGAAGTAATATAAGATTATCACAAAAGAATATTGATATACATATACAGTACTCGTCGAAAATAATGGAACACGCATACCTTCACGAAAATACCGATAACTCGGACGTCCTTGGGTCTATGGCAATTTTACAAGAAGCATTCGAGAAATTAGGAAAAAAGCTATCAATTCATGTCTTCTAAACATTTTTCCAACCCAAAACGCATGTTTTTGATTGGCTCCGAAAAGTGAAAAATTCTTCATTTCGATCGATCATCGATCATTTATCGGGAAATTATGATAGCGTAGAAATTCTTGCGGGATATTGTAGCTCTTTTCAAAACCTTCAAAATCTTCTATTCATACATTACTCTGCGGTTTCTTGCACCCGAGTTACTTAAGCGATCAGAAAAGAGCAAATTCACACGTGTTGAGGCTAGCGGAGATACAAAAAAGTGCGTAATCCACGATTTCGACGTAAAATCTTCTTAAAATCATGAAAAATGAATCAGTTATGTTTCAGAACTCACTCGAAACGGACTCAGACAGCTTGAAAAAGAAAAAGCTCATACCTCTAGATCACCAACCCTCGAGCCGCACCAACTTCTCTTTGCCAGATCACTCGCAACTCGGGTGAAAAAAAACCGTAGAGTAATGTACAAAAAACGATTTTGAAGGTCTTGAGAAGGGCTACAGGATCCCACGAGGAGTTTTGCGCTATCATGATTTCCCAATGAATGGTCGATGAGATGAAAATTTTTTCGTTTTTCGGAGCCAATTATAACCATGAATTTTGGGTTAAAAGAATTTTCAAAATCCATAGATTGATAGCTTTTTTTCTCATCTTTCAAATGCTTTTTGAAAAACTGCCGTAGACCCAAGGGCGTCGGAGCAGTCGCTGTTTTAGTGAAGGTATACATGTTCCATTAATTTCGACGGGTACTGTATACAGTATTATAAGTGGTCAATCAAAATGGGAGTTCATCAGTTTCGAAGGTTCGTATACTATGCAAAGTCTGATACCGATTAGTCGGCGTAACAGTCGTTCAGGATATATGATCTTTTCTTGAGCATTTCTATGATGAAATAATAAACATTGGCTGCGCTTTTTTTGTCCGAATTACCTAAAATAGTCGAAAATACTCTTCGGGGGTTTTCTGTCATTGAAATCGAAAAAATGCCCAAAAAACAGCTTAAAACCCAAAAATGCAGAGTGAAAATATTTCTTTCGTGGATAACACGACTTTTTTCATGAAAAAATGTACTTTCAAATCTTCCAAAGGAATAGCTTTTTGAGAAAAAAAATAAAAGATAATTTTCACGGAATCATTCAATCAGAACTCCAAAGTGGTTTTTGATAGGTTTTTTGCTCACCTTTGAGATGCGCTAAACCGCGTCCCTCTATTTAACGTTATTTTGGGGCTATAACGATTTGAGTGTGAAAAAGTTACGAAAATTTTGCTTAAAAAAGTCGAAAACATAATTTTGATTCGTGTACCAGCGTCCGAAAAAAATTTTGCAATTTTTTTTCATCGTGACAGATGGTCTTATTTCAACACATAGAACTGAAAAAGTTGACTCAAAAAGAAATCTGAGACCCTACCTTCAACGATATATCGTTTTCCCATGGAATTACCCAAATTGTAAACCACCAAAAATCTCGTTTGTTTCCATTAAAACTAGCCGCAAAACGCTTGGACACCATTAACAGTGTCCTTTCGCGTAGTCAGTTTTGGAAGAGAATCGCGCCTCCTCTAGTTTGCAGGTCAAAACAGTGAAAACCCCTCAGATTGCTTCAAGAAAAATCAGCATCTTATGAGAAGAAACGCGATATTGAAAAATACATTTGAAGAGCACCTCGCGTTGTCCAATTCGAAACTGATTGTGGGACGAGAGTAATCGCTAAAAAATTGGAAAACGTTATTGCCCGAAATGAATAATGCCACCAATCTGCAAATCATTTATGATTTGATGTATTCATAATCACCGTGCTATAGTCTTACATATATGTTCTTTGCTCATGTTTTTCTATGCACTGTTTTTGATAAACCTCAGCGTATTCAGATCACATATATGGGATTTAAAGAAAGGAATCCATTTAAACGATAGATTTTCAATAGATTTAATAAATCACAGTTGAGACAGCAATAATGGTCTATTATATTACACAAAAATCACAATGTTATATATCTTATCTCAGATAATGAGAATTTCACTACAAAAAAGTAAAAGCTTAGAGCTTGGACTAGCATCGCAATATATTTGTACTGGACGGCCATATAAGCGCCTTTATTGATTTTGGGCTCGTTTCGATTGGTGTATACTTCGTGAGAGCACTTATGTTTTACATATACTATGATTCTCTCATGAATATATTCGTTCAATACGACCCACTTTGTGTTGAATTTTAAAGCCTCTTCCATCAATAATACGTACAGACATTACATATTGACAAAATATTTCTTAATTACTAATACTTGATTGTACGATTGCATCAAAATTAATTGACTATTGATTTGATTGATCTATTCTACACTTTTCATACAGATATGCACTTTGATAGAATTAAAATTCAGGTTCGCAGACTAGAAAGTTTTGATTCATCGCTAAAAACATTGACCTTTGGTAAAATGCCCCGTGATTGATTGTTTTGAAATAATCGTCTTGAAACAATTAACCATAGGACACGAAAAATCTGCGTTGGTCGATCTCACAGAGATTTTCAATGAAACAAGGACTCAACATGGGTATGTTGCTAATCATCCACGGAACATCGACGACTCACTACTAATATATATTGCAATCCTAAAAATTCTAATTATACGCAAATAAGACATAGGTTCTGTAGACATCTTAAATATTATATCACACGATCAACGATTATGAGCTCGAAAAGCAAGCAGTCAAGCACATGTACCTACGCGACTCGCTAAACATTACGAGGAATCAAATAGGAATTACAGTTCGAGCTGATTATATAATCTTTGCAAATAAGTTCACAACATAGACGAGTATTCCACGATGGAATCAAGTATCGACATGACTTAACGTTACTTAAGGTGTAAGAGCGATAAGAAATTGGAAATAATGATTGTAGCCAGTTAGAGCCAGCTCAAAACTTCTACCACCGAGTGTTAGCAACTATCCCGGCTAGGTTCTAGGTAGATCATCTACAATTCGAATGTTATTATTGAAAATTCTGATCAACAGAACTAAGAACTGAATATGAACATATGATATATTTTATCATGATATTACGGATCACGAGAGATATTGTAGATTCTTTGTCCTTGATGATAAATATTAAAGCTGGTGTCTTGTCGATCTTGAAGGAGTTCAACTCTGTTTACCTGTATTGACATGAGTCAGACGTTATGTCCGGTCTCCAGCACAAGATCGCTCAAAAAATACCATGACGATCTAAAGAATAACAAAACCCAAGCCTGATGAGGTCCACATAACTTTGTGGACGAAACGTCGTAATAAAATTTCTATCACAAAATTTTGGGAATTGACTTAATTCCACTGTCCTTCAAGATCGACAAGACACCAACTTCAATATTGATATTACAAATCGTTATAGTCGTTTTCGTGTGTACATCCACTCATTTCCTTGACATATATTCCAAATGTCAGTCATCTCTTTGGTACATCTCCATCTCTCAAGAGACATGACAAGTTTGAAACGAGAATAAGACTTAGTTGAGTATTATCACAGTTTAGAAAGGCCACGTTTCACTCTCTGTGTCCATTTTTGAGGTCATCAGAGGTGAAAAGTTTAGGGCTGCAAACTTTTTTCGAGTCTACTTCATCTTCCCTGAGTACATCATTGATACTTGATTTGACTTTGGTGAGAGAAAATCTTGTCAAAAAAAAATCTGCACCAAAGCAAAAGAGTTTGTAGAGTGTAGGAATGGCTAGTAACTGGTGGCAGGTTGCCCAAATTCGATAATTTTGACCATCGAACGGATCCAAAACAGCTGGACACAGCATGTGACTCAAGTTTACTTGTGTTAGCTGAAATAAGAGGAAATAGATAACTAAAACTGTTGCTCTAGTACTTGAAAAAAATACGAGAATCTGTCATTGTACCATTCCAACTCCTTGCAATATCCAAAAATGATAACCCAGACTCAGAGCATACCCTAAAATTGACCAGCTCAGATCAGATAAGGGTTCTATACTGTAAGCACCTAGAAATGTAAAAAACAAGAAAAGTGATTATTATACCTCAATATCTTTTTTCACAGATTAACTCTGTAAGCACGAACCTCCAATTCTCAAAAGATAGTATGGTATCACAGCCATTAGTCCATGCTGAATATAATACACAGCCTTGTCTGCAAACATCTACAAACAATGTCAAATTAGGTCTTAACAAAAATGCTGATAGTTTGAATCCAATAAACTTACTGGTCTGCACTCCGTTTCTGGAAACATGTATGCTAAAACTGGTCCATTTAAGCCTGATACTACAATTACTCTGAATATGATTGTTGATGAGGAACTTTTTGGCTCTGTAGCTAATAGATAGATCTGAAAATTTGGTAAAATTTATGAAGTTGACTTGATGCTCCAAATTATGAAGTGAGTGTTTCATATTTTGTTGATGAACTGAGCTGTGGAAAGATCACTCCGATCCATTGAAACAAAAGTGATAATCACCTCAGCAATAGTGATGATATGGCAAGGATTCAGTATGTATACAAATGTTCTCCCGGCCAGTTTAAATCCAATTTCCACTCCAAAGACCAAACACATGGTTGTGAGCAGAAAAATTTTGCCTCTTCGACCATGGTGAGTGTGGGGCACTAACTTGGGTATAGATATTCTTCTCAAACTCCATATTATTATAGCAACTATGTAAATTGAGACAAAAAAGGTTTCAATGACACGCCTCTTGGGTGAAAGATAGCTTGCACATTCTGGTCCCACATTTCTTGGAATAGAAGCGTTCACTCCAATATATGCCCATTCAAACATTGTATACCGTTTAGCTCCACCTAGACCTACGAGAGATGACACAAAAAGTTGAATATTGAATAAACATGAAGCAAAGGCTGACCTTGAACCGTAATTCACTTGAAATCCTTGAGATTTCAATAATATATGACTGTTTAATCTAGCAATAAACAGCCAAAATTTATTTATAGATTGAGCAAAAAAAAACCGTATAACTTAATTTTTCGGAAGAAACTCCTGTTCATACACCTGTATATTTCACTCCGTTATCGTAGAGATACTATAATACATAAATTGTGACTCATGAAACGGAAACTAAATCAATTACATTAATTAATTTAAACGATATTTGCCACGATAGGTTATGAGCTTTCCACGTCGAAAAACATTAGTAAGCGCGATTCATCAAAGTTACAATTGCATGTCGAAATGACATTAATTATTCACTTCGAATTTAAAGAAAGATCACCTAATTTTGAAAAACTACCCCACTGTTGTCGCCGCTTGCGCTGACGGCTCAAGTTCTCTCTACTCCATCTTGACAAATACTGTGCTAGCTAGCTGTCTGCTACGCTGATGCTTCTGCCTTCTGCTCGGTTCGATTTTCTGTGTAATCTATACATATACACACATGTAGAGACATGTTTATCATTCATCATCCAAACATCACTTAGAGCTTTCAAGCTACTCTTACTTTGTTGAACAGATCATGGTTTTAGGAAAAGACTAATATAAAATTTTGAAAAAAAATATTCCAACATAACGATTGTGTACGTAAGAAGGTACATACATGCAGAGAAAAGAAGGATTGCAACCGCAAGGAATACATTTAACACAGTTATTATTTACATTTTTTATTAAAAATCGATAGGACAAAGAATTCATTAATCAACATCTTACGTTTATAATTTACAAACTCACTTCTCTTTCAAATTCAATCTTGAACTCCGTAACACAACAAGAAACGATTCTTGATATATATTTGAATCCAATATCCAAAAATTTCATTGATATTCCAATCTATTCCACCCGAGGGAAAATCCAATTCATTGTTACAATCAGATGAAAGAATGAGAAGAACTTCATATCTCACTTGCATGAGCATCCAAACAAAAATTACTGTGTAGATTGGAATCGAGGACGACAGCTCATCATTCTTCAATCTCTAATGACTTTCAATTTGTCAGTCTTGAGATGATTGTTCGTGAGGAAACACAAAGATTATCACAATGAAATTGATAAAGTGGTGCCGATCATATTGATTGTATTAGTGTGATACATTCAGATTTTTTTATGAAGGGTGACTTTCTGTAAAGATAAATGACAATTCATGTGGTAACCTTAGACAGGCCAGAGTGATTTCTAATTTAGACATGAATTACGTGGTACAAAGAGTACATGATCAGGGTGAATTGATCCTGTCAAAAAAAGGCTAGAAAGAGTTGAATTCTCCAATACAAAGTCACAACAGAAGTCTGAATTACTCGTGACAGTATGCACTTGCACATAGACTGAACATAAAAAATAGGCCACATATTTTACATGAGATTATTCTCATTTTGATAGAATAAGAGTCGCGCAAATTTCGAGGGAGTATTTTGAGAAAATCTCATAAGTAGCAAAACGGAAATTGAATGAAGAGTTCTTGAGCAAATTTCATGAAATGTTGTATACTCAAGAATTCAAGAAACTTTTGTGTGCTTTGGATCGTAATTGCACATAACATTTGCTGAGATTTTAGGCATGTGATCAATCCCAATCTCAATTATTCGAAATGATACAGTTTCAATATCATAATGAACAAACATTACAAGACTACTGATCTGGATCACCAAAGTTTGACTTCTGATGGACGCGACGGAATCATTTGAGACTTCGAGACTGGGGGAGGTCTGTAGTTTGCTGTTAAAAATTTCAGATGAAATTTTTTTTACATACTGACGTAGCCTCGGGCTTGGCTACGTCTGCGGCTGATGAGGTATACAACCAAAACTATCACTACCAGACCTGCTAGAACACAACCCACAGCTATTGGCACAATATCGGGGGTATCAAAAGCACAGTCCTCAGCTGAAAAATTGTGGTGAAAGAGTCAGTTGTGGATAATGCTTAGTACTCAGGTTTTCAAGGGAAAAAATATTCATTTCTTACCGTCACTGAAGTCAGTGCTCTTGCTCTTTTTGAAAGCTTCAAAACGTAGATCTGATACTTTCAGATGACTAACTGGAACTTGGGGATCAGCTGCTTCTGTTGTCAAGTTGAAAGTTTGCAATCGAAGACATTTGTAGGATTTGTTGATTGTGGTGTTGAAATGCTCCTCTTTGTGAACCAGGTTCAATACTGTGTCTGTTGAATAAATGGTATTAATGAATATCATTGACTGACCTTGAGGAATGTAATCATTGAGGAAATATTCCTCAAGATGAAAGACCAATTATCAAATTGAACTTACTTGGAACTCTCTTTGGTAGATCAGCTGGGTCAACTGAAACATCTACTTTTTTGAGGAAATAGGTCTTATTGTTATTATGGAAGCTGAATTGAATTGAGTTGTTCCCATTTCCAGATGAGTTCCATGAAATTTTTATTGTCTCATCAGTTGCGTTGATAGTACCAGACACCCAAGTTAAGTTACTTTGTGATGGAATGGTGATGGTTGCTTCAGTCAAATTATTCTGCAAGACAAACATGCAATTTTCAGTAATCTTCCAATGTCAATTTCCAAATGAGCTTTAAATATCAATATCTTTTTTCACCTTGTCCTCTGTGCTATTATAGTAACTGATGACCAATTGTCCGGCCATTTGCACAAGAACAGTTTCATTTTCTTGAGTTAAATTCCATTTCCCCACAGTGGGCTTTGGTGCAGGAGTCGGAGCTGGTGGTGTAGGTGTAGTTGTTGATGCTGGAGTAGTACTTGTCTTAGCTGTGGTAGTTGAAGTAGTAGACGCCGGAGTGGTTGATGTGGTTGTAGTATTTGCACCTGGGATTACTGGTTCAAGTTTTGGAACATCAGGACTTGTGTCCTGGTCTTTTTTAGCCGGTACTTTATTATCTCCATACACGCCTGTAAGAAAGAAAAAAAGCTTTTAGTATTGAATGCAAGGTTGTCCAAAGATTCCACAGATGGTCATTACAGAGATCGATGTATCAGGAATTCAATGCATTCAAACAGCAAAGAATATTTCTAATGGGGTGAGCTGATTTAACCCCTGATGATTTGATGCATGAGCATAAATCAAGTATATCACTCTCTCACTCGAGTCGGTAGTGGCATTGACAAGGGAATGTCATCATTCTTAATGGTAATCAAGTGCTTTAACATACTCTCATAATCCTTGAAATTAATTGAGATTGTAAAAAGAATAGCGCATGCTATTCCAAGCATCTGCACATTGTAGTGATTACGTTATCAAACTGCAATACACAGCTGTACAGAGGAATCTTTTTGCTGGGGCTGTCACATTACAGAGATAATGATTATTTATCAAATGAGTTGTTCCGAAAATGAAACTCTATCCTTTTTGCACTCACACAATTAAATAGTTATAGATATAACTCGATGAAGCTATGCTTATCAGAGTTAGCCAAAACAGAACTGATAAGAACAGAAGTGCAGTAAAAAGCTCTTTGTTGGAAGAACTATTCCTAAATATTAAAATCATCGTGATCCTAAAAAAAGAAACGAGGTACTCTGAAGCACTCTCGGAAATTGTACGCTCATAATCCATCATGAATCATCCTCCAAAGTGAGGAAAGAGTGACAAGCCATCTGGTTTTTTTCTCATTACCCGAAGCTAGTTAGATTATCGCCAGATCGAGTACATGCACGACTCCAAATTAAATACAGCAAGAATCAATATTTACACATAGAGCGTTATGCCAAGGTATGTACAGGAGTGCGTGATCTCGCTTGCTATACAAAATAAGTAATTCCATCATGGAGCTGTTGGTATTTCGGTCTCTGTTTCTTTACTCGATGTCATGCATGCCTCCATCAGCATCAGCAGCTCGCGTGAAAGGTTTGCAGAACCGCTCGACGAAACATTCTTATATTACACGGACAAAGAAACGAGTCGCGATAATAATTTGCGTGACACTCCGTTATAATATCCGCACCAAAGCGTCATCGTAATGTCCGAGCTTCGGCGATGTGGTGTCGCTCCAAATGCGCATTTACTTATTTTCTTTCAAAAATCGCATAGCGAAAAATAAGCTACAAGAAGCAAGGCTACGCAAAATCTACAATTTGCAAAAATTTTGAGAATGCAACGGTCAGTCATCATTATTATCATATACACAGTTGTTATTTATCTATGCCACAGCCTCGTCTGAATCAATTGGTCCGGAACGGATGAGCCATTGATGATGATAAGGCCAACGTCACGAGCTGATGATGCTTCATCGGCTTCGTCTATAAACCCTCTCTTTCATTCTTCGAGTCGACCATTTTTTTTTCTGTGTCGCAATGTGGAAAGTTCCACGCACTAGCCTTATATTCGCATGTTTTCGCGATACCCTTTTTCCGAGTATTTCAGCAGAGACAGAGCCAGAGCAGAGATTGGGAAAACCCCTAGAAAATCTAACCTATATCAATTGCGCATTCCGGAGCAAGATGTATATGTTTTGTTGATGAACGTTTACCTGACGATGACGATACCACCAGGAGTAAAGCAAAGCTAAGAGCCAGGGCGATGCTCGTCCTCATCTTGATGGCGATGGTTAGGTCGTTGCTCCGAGTAAAATATGACTTCTTCAGTCCTCGATAACTATCCGCGATATACCAAGAGAATACTGTCACGAGACGACGTAGACAGACGCAGATGAGCTACTGATCACAACTAATGCTCTATTATGTATGCTGCGAGAGAATCCCCTCCGAGGATAGCAGAAAAACGCCGATAAAGCACACACCACACAACTTTGTCAAGATATCCGAGAGCACTGGCCGCGGAGTTCGTTTGATTTTACTAAAAAAACTTCGTCGTCACTGAACAGACTGACGGCTGGGGCTGGACTACAAGCAACTACAAGTACACACCACTACTTACACACTACATCAAATTGTTGTTGCTCGCTTGGTAATATATCGGCAAAAGAAACGAACACGGATAACATCTATATTCGTTGACATAACGGCCGTTGGGCCGGGCAGGGCCGCGGGATCCCCCATGTTTTTCTGGAAATACCCACGGACTGCTGAGCTCCGCATCTTAATTTTTAAAAAACGAACAAAAGTGATGACGCATAGGAAAGGGACAAACCATGTAAACTATTACCCACAAAATGAGAGGTTCTCGATAGATATGTTATATTGATAACTTGGGAAATATTTCACTTTCAAATGGGAGGAATGATGAGATGTTTTGATGAGTCGTACAAAAATACTTTTATATTTTACAACGAGTTTTTTGGGAAACCTATTATGCGATAGCGTTTCGTCACTAATTTTAAGATAACTACTCACAAAACAAAGAATTTTTAACGTGCGTTGAGTAACGTTGAATACTTAACACGAAGATTTTAAATTTATAGAAGAATTCAAACAGTAGTGAATAAAACTCGGGTTACAGGCATCATCCATCGAAATAATGAGGAAACATAATCTTACTCATTTACCACTATTGTCATCACAATAATTTCTCATTTCACACAAAATCCTCCAAATCTATACTATCGAACGCATCGTCGTCCTCGTTCAAAAGTTCTTTGATGTCTCCAGATTTATTTTGAGAATCGGCCTTGTTTGACGCATCAAGTTCCGATAAACTCGTCGATGGTTCGCTTGAGGAAAAATAATCGTCGAGTTTTGGTTGATTGTGATGCGAACTCGGGGAAAAATAATCATCGATTTTCGATTCAACGTGATGAGAAGGCTGGTTCTCAATATCAGCTTGATCTAGATTGAGATTTTGATCCAGACCAACTTCGTTCAGGATATCAATTTTTTTCTGAATTTGAGGCCACAGATGATCATCGGCAGTTTCTTTTGCAAGCAGATACCGTATCACAACGTTATCAGATTGTCCGATTCTGTGCACTCTATCCTCAGCTTGACAAAGAATCTGTAAAATTGATTGATTTTTTTTTTATTCATTCAGTTTCATTTACCCAGTTTATACAGACATTCAATCGTCGTTTTTCAATTTTATCCACCCTGATTAACAGAAGCTTTGATAGATGAATCAAACATCACGTTTTACTCTTGTGATGGCGTTCGGATTCGGAATCAGGGTTTTACCTCATCCCGTTTGCGACAGAAAAACCCATAGCGGAAACGGAAGAACATTATTGAGAATTTGAACGAAAGATGACTCAGAAACTTGGAGCTTCAAGAGAAACAATCTTGCATGATTTTTTAATCAAAAACTCTTCGTTCAATGATCTTGTATTCGTGACAGTTTCATGGTGGGTTTTAGAAACGCTTTAGAATTTTCGCATCTTGCGGTATTAGTCTATAAGCGATCGGAGGTTTGCTTCAAGATTAATGTCAAGATCATCACGTGAGATGTGGCAGTTGGTTCGCTTTATAGGGTAATTTATTCTGCGGAATGAGAAATCAACATGAAATATCGCCACCTCGCTCAGAATTTTGTATCAGAGAATCACTACTAACAAGTGAACGAATCAAATTCTCTGATTACTTGAGAATAGAGCAACATCAAACTGATTGGTTAGATAGAAAAAATTAGATCTGCATGACTCTAAGCTATTGGAATGCTGTGATATACCTGTCAAGAGCTAAAACGATTGAATACTGATCTATTAGCTGATAAGAAGAAAACTCACTCCAGGATTCCAGTATAGCTCTGCAAAGATGACGAGCGTTGCAGCGGTCATAGTAATACCAGCATTTGCAGCTGTGATGGATAAAACTGCTACCAAGACTCTCTCTTCCTTCTGGAATGTATCTACAAAAAATTTTCTTTGCTCAGGATTGGTTTTGCCATCGATTCTTATGAACCTGAAATGATAAAAATAATCATAGTGAAAAATTGTGAGAATGAAAAAAAAATTGAAGTAGAACAAATGAATAATTACTGGATCTTTTTAGCAGTCAAAACATCAGATATCGCATCCATCATACTTTGGTGATGCGCAAAAACCAAGAACTTTCGCTGATTTTCGAGTAAATCGGTGATATAATTACTGCAATAAAAATTATCATCATCAATTTATATTCATTTCAATTTCAATTCTGCCATTAACACGGATTACTTACCAGACAGCTTTTTCTTTAGCTTTACTGGTTTCACTATAATATTGCAATAAGGCACTGTGTTTTGAGGTACCAGATTTCACGTTCTCTAGATTTTGAGAAGCAGCTTTCATTTCTTTGGTCGACGCCTTGATCAAATGCGGATCAAGAATAATTTTTTGTCTAAGGATTCAAAATATAAACCTCAGTGCAAGCCCTACTTAGCAAGGAGTTTTGAAAAATTATTAAAAATCACGTTACCTTATTTTCGACGGTAACTCGGACATCACATCACTCTTCAGTCTCCTAATAATTCCACATGCTTTCAAGATTATTTCTAACTCTTTGAGATTGGATGATCCGGTAAAATCCCATCCATAATTCGTTTGAGCACCGGCACAGTACCGTATTCCATACTCTTTATATCTAAAACAAATATAATTTTGGCTATCCACACTTTATAAGCGATCGTTTTTTGTACATACCCCATAAAAGAAGGCATTATCAGTTTTATCTGAGAATGTAATTCAATAGGTCGAGACAAGGCTGGTGTACCACTCAGTAAAATTATGCGCTGAGCGTTCGATGCTAATCGCTGCACGGCTTTTGTTCTTTGTGTTTTGGCACTTTTCAAATAATGAGATTCATCCTGTGAATGTGGGGAACAAGAGTGAAAATATGATTGGACTCTCTTGTAATCATTCTCAACAAAATTCAAAAAGTACACGTCAACTCACGCAGATCACTACGCCAAACTTTCGCGCGGCAAATTCATCAGCCCTTCTTGACAACAAGTCATAAGAAACAATTGTGACCTCGCTCTTATCTAGATAATCTTTTGTCGACATAACGTGCTGAATACATTGAGCTGGGACAGAAGACAGACTATCAATTATAGCCTCAGACCACTGATACCTGAAAGTTGATGATTAATTGAAAATTTATTCTTGGGTGATGAAAGTCAACATCTAAAAAGTAGAGAATGTTCAACCTGACTGAAGATGGAGTGATGATCAGTAGAGGCCAATCTTTTCTAAAATACTGAGCAATACCTAATGCTTGTCTTGTTTTACCAAGACCCATATCATCAGCTATTAAACATCTGCCATTTTTCGATATTCCATACCTGAATATTGAAAGAATTAATGAGCTTATTGTAATCATAATATTTAATGGAAATACTCATGAGTACAACTCACTCTATTCCTTGTCTTTGAAAGGTATATAAAGAGGTCATCAGTGAAGCATCAATACTAGACAGATCAATACATTTCTTCATTTGCTCTTCTTGCAACAACGTTTTGGAAGCCTATAACAGAGAGAGCAAAAATTCAATCTTCAGTCAAGTATGATTTGAGAAGTTCCTAAAAAAAATATCATTGCTGTTTGGGAAATTAGTTTTGCATATAAATGGATCCAAATTCTCATCCCTAATCAACAATAAACACTCACTTTAAGCACAAAATTTGGTAAACCAGTAAATGTGATATCTGGCTTCATAGTTGCCAATTTCTCCAGGATTAAACTATAATCATTAATATGGAAATTCCATATTTTTGTCTTGGCATCTGAAAATTGGAAGATGAGTGAGGTGATTTTATAATCAGTCTCTAGTCAAATTGCCCTGACTATGTTAAAAAGGATGGAAACTTGGAAACGTGAGTAAGAAATGCTCCAGGTCTAAACTTACCATACAAGCGAGTTGGAACAGTTTTAAATAGTTCTATGAGCTTTTGGTTATATATTGATTGATCTACAGCAAAACGAGAATCACTTATTAAAAAACAAGTGACCTCACACATTTCCTTGGTGCCATAAAAGTTGTGACTCGCAGCCATTGGGCTAAAACGATTTGAGGATGATTGCTGTTTGATTGAACTTTTGCTTTTGAAACTGCTAGAAGAATTGGAATTCCAATTACTGTATGCCGGAGACGAATTGTGCTTCTGAAAACTGTTTCCAAAATGTCTTTTAGCTCCATTGCCAAAGTTGGGGGTTCTATTCTGGTTGGAGTATCCATTGTTAATAGGTGTTGAAGCCGGACTTGATTTTTGAGGCTGCTGAGACAACTCTTTTTGTCTCTTGCGTTGAGCAGCTTCTTCGCGCTTTCTTTCAATATCCTCTCTAGAATACTGCATGCTGAGAAACAGTTGAATGATAAATAGATCAGATGCAGTGAGAGATCATTCGCGACCAACATAATGAAGAGTTTTCCAGGATTATTCAGCTGGTTATTCTTTGAATGACTGTCAAAGAATAACCAGCTGAACGTAAATCCATGCCTGTCATTTGTGGAATCAATAGACATGAACGATCTGACATACACTATCAAATGGAGTTTGCTCATACATGAATGGCTCAGATTTTATTGTAATTACTCAGTACTCGAAATATTTCGAGAGAAATTTTAAAGGGAAAAATCAATGCTATCTCGATAAATTTGTATAAGAAGGTTATGGAACATTAGGAATTATCACAGTAATTTTACTAACCTGATGTGATGATTGGTACAAATATTTTGTAAAATCTGTTAGGTCAACTATCGAAGGATATTGTGGGAGTCAAGTTCTCTGCAATCAGAGCTATTGACATGATTAAACTTGATTAATTCTGAATTCATGGAACTGTGAATGATCTTTGTTTTGAAATCGTCGACAACAATAATAAACCCAACCTTACCTCTCTCCGCGCGCGCGAGGCCAAATATTTTGCGTCGTCTGCACTGAGACAGCCGCGGATTTGCGGAGCATTGGGAAGGTCCAACGAGAATTTCGATTACTTTTCTGGAGAGAATTTACTGACTTGTCGATTCTATTATGCAGAGTAATATCTCATAATAATTTCAAGAGCTTCATATAATGAGTCTCTCGCACTGAATATAGATCCGCACGCCAAAGTTTTATAGGACTGTAAGTAATGATTTGTCAACACGATTGTCAACACTTACTAACCAGAATACCAGTATCATTTAAAATTGATATAACAAGTTCCTTACTCTTCTATCTACAGATCTCAAGTGTTGCCTGTTGAACTTGATGCTGCAGTCAAACTTGAGTCAAAGAATCCTTGCAAGCGGCATACAAAGGATTACTCATTTGTGGAATATCCATAGTATTAACCTTGTATCTTCTGAATGCATTGAAATGTTAGAGATTACTTTATAGTGAGTGATTGTATTGAAGAAAAGAATTGCTTTTCGATCCGCTCTTAGTCTCAATTTCAATCATACTCGAGTGATTCCATTTATTGCAGGTAATCCTGTACCATCAAATTTCTGTTCCAAATTACGATGGCATCTGCAGATAGTCCAACATCAGATTTCAAGTTACCATGTGAGTTTTTTTGCATTATTAGATCATTATCAAGGTTGTGATAATCTTTTTACAACAATATGAGCTGAGAATGATGAATATATAAATTCTTCATTTTCCAGCTGATCATGAATTTGTTGAGCCTAAGAAAGGGATCAAAGGTCCTAGTGATATGGCAAGTTGGCAAAAATCAGAGGCTTATTATGTGAGTAATTCGTATTGGTTATAATAACCTTTCTTGTGTTGGACATTGTTCAATGCAGTTGAAATACACCAGAAGAAATACGGATGAAATGATAATATTCCATTTCATTCCAGGAATACTTTGGATTTTTGATGGCCATCAATGATGCTGTGAAAGGAAAAGCTTTAGACTCAAATTACTCATGCTCACCTATAGCAGAGAAGGTGGTAGAAATGTTGAATAAGTTTGAACTCTGGATCAATGATATTCCACCTACAGAGCAACCACAGCGATTTGGTAATAAATCGTTTCGTATTTGGCATGAGAAGCTAACTAATGTAAGTGTTCCTGGTTATATTCACTTTAGTAATTCTTTTTCATTATTCACAAACCTGAAAGCTTTTTCTGCACTTGCAGTCTGCTGTTGATGAGCTGAAGCTTATTCTCCCAGAAAATTTGTACAAAGCCATTCCAGAAATCGTTCAATATTTATTAGAGAGCTTTGGAAACGCCACCCGCATAGATTATGGCACAGGTCATGAAATGGCTTTTGTCATGTTTTTGTGCTGTATGTTTAAGATAGATGCTTTCCCCATCAGTGATAAGACAGCTGTAGGCGTGAAGGTGTTTCAAAGGTACGTGCGTCAATTTTATCGTTTGAATTTAAATTCTACATTTGCTCCAAAGCGATATAACTTTTTCCATGGCTCTCTGTCTCCTTGATTTTCCATATCTCTCACTTATTATTGTTTTGGAATCTTTCAAGCGACTTATTGATACAAAAAGCACCTCCGATGTTACCATTCATCTGTCTGAATACCAGTGACATCTTTCCTTTTTAAATCATGATGAATCTATCTGACCCTAGGTATCTTGAAGTAGTCCGTAAACTTCAGTTGACCTATAGGATGGAACCTGCTGGAAGTCATGGAGTTTGGAGCTTAGATGATTATCAGTTTGTACCATTCATTTGGGGTAGTTCCCAGTTAGCTGGTAAATTTTTACGATTTGTCTTTACCGATTTGAAATCCGTTGAAATATGTTGAATCTATCTTAATGTGTTTCAGGACATCCCCGCATTGAGCCACAACATTTTACTGATCATGGTGTAGTCGAAGCTAACAGTAAACAATACATGTTTCTTAGTTGTATTGAATACATTTCAAAAGTAAGTTGACGGCCTTTTGTCTGATTATAATCAGACAATGATAGATCAACTCAATGATAATTAATTATCATTGAGTTAATCTATTTGATGGTTAACTGTAATGTAATTGGTTGTGATCACTTTCAGGTGAAAAAGGGACCTTTTGCTGAACATTCAAATCAGTTATGGAACGTTAGTGGCGTGGGTTCATGGTCTAAAGTTAACAGTGGCCTCGTGAGAATGTACAAGGCTGAGGTATGTTTTGTATATCGTCCTCATCCCTCGATCCAAATAAATCTTGGTATTCTATCTCTTTCCAGGTACTAGCAAAATTCCCGGTTATGCAGCATGTCTTATTCGGTTCTTTGTTCTCTCTAAAACCAGTGCCAGATAGTATAACTTTCAAAACACCTAGGCCTCCTAGTTCTCTAGTCGGGCCTCATTAAAATTTTTATTCCATCTCGTACAAAGTGCGATCAGATTTATCACGCTGTAACAGAGTATAACTTTTCATCGATCCATCAATCATTAAATGTAATCTTTTCATCTTCATTCATCAAATTCCAATTTCTTCTATGTGTATCCTGTCTAATTGATCTGGTACCAAAATATCATTCTTAGTAATTTGAACTTTTGAAGTGTTTCAGTTGCATAAAGATTTTTTCTATCAGTCTTGACAATAAATATCTTCTTCAATTGGAACAAATCTACTAATTTCAATGCTCGCCATCGTATTACTTTTGTTTGAATATATTAACCTCTTCAAATTTCGATCCACACACGCATCACACGCAAGTAAAAATATGCTGCTACAAGTTTTCAGCAGAATGTTTACTTTTCATCTGCTGCAATTGCATGACTATCAGAGAATGGTTCAAGTTCTCCAAAAATTTTAAAACTCCCCATTTTTTGCGAACCCAAATCATTGGGCTTCAAGTGGAATCGTTGAATCAGTAAAATATTTCGAGCATTTTTTTCAAAAGTTGATGAGTATAAGTTGAAGCTATTGGGTTTGATGGCATGGCGATGAAAATCCGAGAAGCGCATTGATTTTGAATCCCCAAGAAGTGCCAAGGAAACAAATTGATCAACAATCAACACATCATAGACCCAGCTCGTTGCAGTTGATCCTGACAGTATCTCAAAATTTCATAAAAATATTATGTCATGTATGTAGATGAGATTTCGAGTGATAAATTGCGAAATTAGTACATTTTGTACCGAGTTTATGAGGTTGTAGCTCGCTTCTAAGCGATTACTTTTCAGCCCGAGCCGCACGCGAAGATCGGAATAAAAGCTCTGAAGCAGAGAACCTCGGAAAGAATGCGCGAATACCATTTTTTGCAATTTCTTGAGCTCCCAAACATCGGAAAATCTCAACAATTTTGTTTCGAACTTTTTTCGCAGAGGATCCCGTAAAAAGTCAACGGGAACTGAATTAAGGTGACTTTTGATGAAAGTTATGGCAGGCAGAAAGATCTCACAGAGCTAATCCACTTTGTCAATGGGCAGAGAGAATGGCTGTGGATCAATTCTGAGATGATGTATTCTGAGTCAGATTCAGGAGAATAATGAGTTTCTGTATAGGCCACATTGATACTGTTTATCGATTTTTGAGGGTTTTTGTTGCTCGCTTGCAAATATTCTCATGTTCAACTCTTTCAACAAAGATGTCCATAATGATGGGCATACTGATGGTGACAATAAGTTGGCAATAACTTTGATATATTTAGCCCTTTGAAGATTTACAGCTTTCTCATATTTTCCGCTATTCCGCTTTTCTACATCTATTTTCCAAGTCTTTCCTTCTATCCTTTGAATTCTTCCGCTATTCCCCCCTATTTTTCGGGATAGTGGAAATCCCGAAGAATTTTGACTAACTCGTTCATCTTGCGGATGCTGATACTCTGAACTGCACTCAAATGTTTGAAATTCATCAGAGCTACGTTCAGTCGAAGTATAACTGAATACGATTACCTCACACATAAATTGTGTTATCGCGTGAGTATCAAGTATCAGTGGATTCTCATTCTGGCATGTACAACATGATGTGATGAGATGAGGAGCAAAGCGCGTTGCCGCCTACTTATTCTTTCGCATTTTTATCGCGGCGCAATTCTTGGGTTCACTGCCACCAACGACACCACGAAGTCCCTGAAGATGAAAACAAATTTGAACTTTTTAGAATTTTTTTCGGATTCTTACCATCATTTGCCAATTA
Organism: Eretmocerus hayati; assembly: GCA_029851415.1. NCBI lineage: Eukaryota > Metazoa > Arthropoda > Insecta > Hymenoptera > Aphelinidae > Eretmocerus > Eretmocerus hayati. The sequence goes on along the minus strand of CM056742.1, from coordinate 180,212,106 downwards.
AAAGTTACCACACATATCGGTTCTCCATATTGTATTGGACAAAGTAAGTGAGGAGGTTAATGCACTCTATCTAGAAAACGGAAAAAAAGAAAGCTGAAGATGAAACAGTAAAAAGTCCGATTCAGAATTGGGGAAGAATAATAAAATAAAATTAAGAACAAATAAAAATGGAGTCTTGACCATAGAATATTTGAAAAGTTGGATGACTATTATTAGAAACGATTGTGCAGTCGCTTCAAAGAATTTCGATCGGATCCAAGAGATGCTCCTTAACGCTACTAATGTGAAACTTTGTATCAACGTCATTCAAGAGATAACAAAGAGTCTAGGGAATTTGAGAGATAAGGAAAGATTCAGGGTGTGTACCGGTCCTCAAAGTCCTTAAAGTTATTAAAAAGTCCTTATTTGATTCGAAAAGTCCTTAAGTCCTTAAAAGGTCCTGAATTGCGGAGCTCGATCCTTAAAATTTTGAGATTCAAGTGCAAAAACTGATGCCCTTCAATTCCAATCTGCGCGGATGCCCATCTAAAATCATGTATTCCATGAACTTGGCCAGCGAGAGCTAATCCAATCAGCTGATAGTTATGCTGATTATGATATATTTTGATATTGCTTTACTCCAATTCGAACCATGTGCCTTAAAGGCGGAGCTCTCTAATGCAAGATTTCTTTGGAAGGGCCTTGAAGGTACAAGGAACGAATTGGAGTAATTCATCATCAAACTATGTCATTATCAGCACATCCGCTCAAATTAGCTCTCAATGGCAAAATACATGAAATACTTGATTCGTTCAATACATATCCTGACTGCAACTTTTCTCGAATTGAAAGACAAGTACATCGCCCTCAGCTATTTTTTAATAAACCTTAATCATTGAATGATTATTACTAATATTGCCATAAGATCGAATTCGTTGACCAGGGGATTTTTCAACAAAAAGTTTACAGCCAGGAATCTGACCCTGAATCCTTTCTACAACCTCGGAAATAATTATGGAGATTTGTGTGCTGATTAGTTGATACTATAACTGTTAGATCAATATCTGCATTGAACATGTTATAATCAACGTTTCATTTGAACTCTGAAAAAATTGATTACTTGAAACCCACTCCTCAAAATAATTCATTTTGGTCCTTAGAATGATTGATTTTAGTCCTTGAAAGGTCCTCAAAAAGTCCTTTACGACCCCGCAAAAAATCCGGTAGACACCCTGAGATTTGTAAGAACAAAATTAGATTGATTGGCTTACAAAATAGAAAAATGGAATTCCAAAATACGTAACTCTGCGATGAAGAATAAAGCATGATCGCGTATGCTAGGAAAATTATTCATTTATCTTCACTTTATGAGATCCCCAAACTAAAGTGACGTTTGTACACTCCTCAGAATGCAAAAAGTTGGTCCTGATCTAATGTAGCATGAATTATAATTCAAACTTGACGCGTTGAATTAGATCTTGAGCGTTTCTAAACACAAGTTCAATGAGAAAAATTCATCAGAATGACAATCCCACGAGGATATCATAAGTAGGCACTCAATAACTCAGAAAATTGCTGTAAAATGCACTAATTTTTTTTGGTTTGCAATATGGTACGTCGTTGTCATTTAGATAATCAGTGTCATGATCTATTCCGAACTCCGATTGCTATTCTAATGGAGAATGAAGATTCTGATTGAACCCATCCCAAAAAACGCACGAAGTTCATTTATGGAAACTCCGCTAGTTTACCCCTATTTCTTCATCCAAGCTTCCACTATTCCGCTATTTTCCACAAAATAGGGGGTGAGAAGCCCGGATTTGAGCCCCACAAGATTATCTCCGATATCTTCTTCTGCGCGCTTATTAGGGATAAGGAATAGTACTTTATGACACTACCCGTCCGCACGCGCCCGGCTGAAAATGGTCGCGCGACATTCGCGCGATAGTAGCGTGCCTCGTGACGCTACCGTGAGGCGACCGGGCGCGCTATGGTCGCGCGACGAGAGTGTAGCCTCACTGTAGCGCGACGAGATCTATTATGAAAATGAAGTGATCATCATTGTACAGGGTATAATGGGTATTGGCAGAGGAGTCAAGTGATGAATATGGCGCTTGCGGATTGTGATTCACATTACGCACAGAGTTTATCCATGAAGATGCCTCAGTTCGGATGTTAATTAATTCGCATCTGTTTCCAATTCGGACTCGTCGCATCACAGTGGCGTGCTCGTGAGGCTACCGTCACGCTACAATCGCCCGACACAAAAAGAGCAACATATGTAAATAAACTCTTTGCTCGATTGAAACGGCATTCATAGGATGGATTAAAAATGCATTAAGAATGCAAAAAAATTAAAAAAAAACACATCCGACGCATTATTAGTAATTTTTCAACTTTGAAACTTATCGGCCGGGACTTGGGCACGAACCCACGACCTTCCGGTCCAAAGTCTGATACACTAACCTCGCGGCCGACGAAGCGTGTTACGCGGGGTGTCATAAATGGCTTACTTGAAGTTGAGGTTGTCGTTCTGCAGTATATAGCGTTTTCCTACCTATTCGCTCATCCAATGATAATCGTTCATGTTTTCTAACGCAAATATTGACCAGTTGGTAATATGCTATATACGACAACCTCAACTTCAAGTAAGCCATTTATAACACCCCACGTAACACGCTTCGTCGGCCGCGAGGTTAGTGTATCAGACTTTGGATCGGTAGGTCGTGGGTTCGTGCCCAAGTGCCGGCCGGAAATTTCAAAGTTGGAAAATCACTGATAATGAGTCGAATGTGTTTTTTTTTAATTTTTTTGCATTCTTAATGCATTCTTAATCCATCCTATGAATGCCGTTTCAATCGAGCAAAGAGTTTATTTACATATGTTGCTCTTTTTGTGTCGGGCGATTGTAGCGTGACGGTAGCCTCACGAGCACGCCACTGTGATGCGACGAGTCCGAATTGGAAACAGATGCGAATTAATTAACATCCGAACTGTGGCATCTTCATGGGTAAACTCTGTGCGTAATGTGAACCACAATCCGCAAGCGCCATATTCATCACTTGACTCCTCTGCCAATACCCATTATACCCTGTACAATGATGATCACTTCATTTTCATAATAGATCTCGTCGCGCTACAGTGAGGCTACACTCTCGTCGCGCGACCATAGCGCGCCCGGTCGCCTCACGGTAGCGTCACGAGGCACGCTACTATCGCGCGAATGTCGCGTGACCATTTTCAGCCGGGGCAGTGTCATACAATATTTTATGTTACGAGTGCTCAAAAATCATGTTCAAGTTGCGATTTTTGGGCACTAGTAACATAATAAAAATTTACAAAACTTCTCCCTTCAGTTATGACCCAAATTACAGTTTTTGGCGAAAAAAATGTCCCCGTGTGCTGAAGTAGGGCCCGTGCTGGACGGGGTAATATTCGATAGATTTCACGATTTTCCTTCAGTTTGGAACGTTTTAGATAACACGAGAACGCAAAAATTTCTTATGTCGGTACTAGCAAGGGACCACCAACCTTGCAGCTCCTGGATCTTGATGAAACTCGGAGAATTATCTCGTTTCAAGTGGTTCCGGAGCATGGTCCACACGGTAGGCGAGAAGCGTCAGATTATCGAACAAAAATGCCAAACAAATCGGTGCACGTGGCGTTTTTCTACAAATCGGGACGAAAAGAATTCCGTTAACCCCGTAATCGGAGCTGCTCGGTTTTTTAAATGCGAGGAGAATTACGATTTTTAGTTGTAACTGCAAAAACCCGTTAATTTGACAAAAAGGACGCTTTCGAAGTTATCTGTGGCTGGCTCTCAATCATACCATAATATGTATCTCCGCGCAAGTTGGCTGGATGATTCACGAAGAGAAAGAACAGAAAGTGCCGAAATTCGAACATGATCCAAGAGAATTGATGAAACCCACCAAGCCAGTCCAAAAAGAGATGTTTTATTTTTATAGAGTTACTGTGATTCGAATCACATGTATACACAAGCGTCATTCTTGTTGATATCGCCAGCTTTTGTGTCGCAGGTCAGAGATTTTTCTGTAACTGCAAGTACATATTGTATAAGATGAATGAAATAGAAAGCACATGTGCTGCTAGAACCAGTCCCCGAAAGCCTTCCGGAGGAATTTGGTGCCGTATTTTCGTGGGGGTTGATTCCACTCCTTTTTATGGTCAAACCCTCCCCCCCCCCCCACACGTATCAAATCATATGGGAAATTCATGTTTTCTAGAATGTAAATGAAATTGATTGTTGTTATAAATCCTAACAATTATAAAAAATTAACAATTTTTACCATTGATGAATTCATCCGTGAACGAATGTGATTTTCTCACGTATTTTTCGACGAAGAAGCCGAATCCGTGCTCAGTTTTGAGCAGAAATATTACGGACTGCCTCATCTGACACCTTACCACCGACTTCCAATCACCGCTCGCCACAATGTGTGCAAATGCTCATTCAAGTTGTTTCATTTTAGAACTGAGCAAGACATATAGCTGATTTTGGTGCCTAATAATGGAGAAAAACTACATTTTGTCTACTCTGCCGGCCCGAATTAGACAAGCATTTGCCTTACACTATCGCGACGGACTATATGAGGTGTCACATGAGAGGATTCGTGAGGTTTCGCGTACGGGAAACGACTATAAATTTCAGTCCGAAACTTGAATATGAAATTCAAAAAACAGTGTTCTTCTGAAAATTAGTCTTTTGCGATTTAAAAAAACCTGAAGTGTAGCAGCAAAACTGATCACGTATTCGGTTACTACGTCGAAAATTCCATGAGAAAATCATATTCTCCTCAGATGAACATTCCAGACCCAACATTATGTTGTCCAGTGTTATTGATCCTATTGACTGCTTTATCCAGTTTTCCTGGAACTTCAATCGTTTTTTTGTCAACATTCTCATCTATTTTGTCTGACTCTTGATTCAGTCAGGATGAAACTTTATCTCTTAGCTCATTTGTAGTCATTTGATTTTTGTTTGAACTCATGTTCTCGCTCGATTGGTGTTCAGAGGCTGATTATTCAACTTCACTACCCTGATCAATAAGCGACTCCCCACAGTTAGTAAAGCTTTCACTATACATACGCATGGCAAAGGTACCCTGGCACCGAAATTGTGAGCTGTGGAGAATCCAAAAAGACAGATCGAAACACCGAAAATTCTACAGTAGAATCGGGATAACGCGAACCTACGGTAATACGAATCTCGCGTCAAGACGAACGGATTTTGGGTCCCGTCGGATTACCATAGGCAACCACACGTATGATTCGCCTCAACACGAGCAATCGCTATAATATATCCAACCTCCTTAATCGAAAATATCGAATAATCGATAATTTTATTGAAGTACGAATGAGTATATCACAAATCTTCTACAAATGGTTCAACGGTGAATTTATTATGGTTTTTGCATCAATTATTGATTATTCCACGTATCTCTTCACGCAAATGAGATTTTGACCAAGAACTCATACACATGAGTGATCTTAGCTTTTCATCGTTCAATCTTGACCGTTAAGCCGTCATCGTCGAAGCTTTTGTCGGAAAAAATCGTTCGACCGGAACTGACGAGGCTAACGTACTCGGCACATCTCTTGCCGTACACGCCCATGATGGGTATAGAGATTGATGTTTTTCCCACCAATCAAGAATATGTGTATTCCTGTGCGCTCTTGGAGAATTCAAATATCCATCTAATTCTTGTCAATATTTTCCGCTCAGTGTACTTTCTCCATCAACGTGAATTAAAACGAAGTAGTCATCCGGTTTTATTCTTTTTTTTTTTTATTTTTTTTATTTAAGCAATTTTAATCTTCTTCAGATTATTTTGCATACATATGAATTACATATTCTTAATAGTAAGCTAACAATGCTAATCTTATTCTAAATCTTTAAGTTACAATCAGAAAGGAATGAGTACAAGTTTTACTCTCTGCTCGTTATAGAGTGGACACTGCCATAAAATGTGATCAAGATCTTGAAAATCAGCTGTACAATCACACTTGGCACTATCAATTATCTTAATTCTTGCTAATGAAGCTTTCAAACTATAATGATCCGCGCGACATCTGTTTACAGTGCTTACGATGACTCTCGGGAGTTTCAGACCCCTGTACCACGGATATTTCTTGTTATCAGAAAATCTCTCAAAATAAGTATTCCCATTATTGCCTCTATTCTCTGCCAAACTTCTTTTTGTGCCTTCGATCGCATTTTGCGCGAAACCTTCTCGCAGATCAGTAAAGGGAATATTCAAATTGGAAGGATGCATGAAGTTTGAAACATCTTTTGCTAACTGATCGGCGAACTCATTGCCATCAATTCCTGAATGAGCTGATATCCAGAAAAATTTGATAGTATGAGAAGATATACTTTCGAATTCGCGTAACTTTCTTTTAATCTCATATATGTAGGGATTGACTTTGATGTTCATCTTAGCATGTTTGAGAGATAAAAGGGCGCTCTGAGAATCGGAAAAGATCGAATAATCGAAATTAGGTTCACGGCTAGCAAGACTAACTGCGTTCATTAAAGCTACGCATTCGGCTGTGAATACTGAAGCTTTCTTATCGAGGCTCACAAAGAAAGAACTTTGTAGTTTTGGGCAGATGGAGGCACATCCAACTGCTTGAGAATTTAATGACTTACTGCCATCAGTGAAAATAGCTACTCTTTGCTCTCTATCTAAAAGTTCATTGATTTTACTGTTGGGTTCATCACAATCTTTCAATGATATTCCCAAAAGTGTGTCTACATCTTCCTCTCTGAGAATAAGATCATAGTTACGAGTGTATAAACTGTTTTTTCCGAGTGACTGAATGAGCTCGTGGTAATCTGCCGTTTCCGAAACTGCTTTAACAATGATACGCTTACTCTTCCCCAATTTATTTATTCCTGTTTCAATGATTCTTCGATACTTAAAAATATTGCCTTTAACAATTGAGTTTTCAAGTGAAAGAACTTTTGAAAGATAACAGTCACATAGAAATCTAAATCTATTTTCCAGAAGAGAAAGCTTTGATTCTGCTATCAATATGCTAGTGGGAGTACTGATGCGATATCCGAGAGCAAATCTGATGGCTGCATACTGAATTCTTTCTAGTTTTTCGATCTGTTTCTCATCAGTAGGAAAGTAGATAAAAGATCCGTAGTCTAATCTTGAGCGAACAAAGCTCTTGTAGAGTACGATCAATGTTTCAGGGTCGGCTCCCCACCAAGTGCCTCTCAGGTACTTAATTATATTCAGAGCTCTCAAACTCTTAGCTCTAACATATTCTATATGTTGTTTGAAGTTCAGTCTAAAGTCAAAAAAAATACCCAAAAATTGAGCAGATTCACTGGATTTGACTATTTTACCTTGAATTGAGATTTGTGATTGACCAGGCAGAATGCCATGTCGGTTGAAATGAATAAAGACTGTTTTAGGTGGGCTAAGTTCAAGACCTAAGGATCTCAGCTCGTAGTACGCGAGATCGATAGCTCTCTCCATCAATTTCAATCGGGGTTGATTCTTTTGGGTGCAATAAATAGCTATATCATCTGCGAACTGCAAGACTTTGATACTTTTCGGCATCTTATCAAAAACTTTCGAAACGTAAATGCAGTATAGCAGAGGACTGAGAACTCCTCCTTGAGGAACACCTTTGTATACTTTCCTCGGCGCGTTGCCTGTTGCCTCGGTGAAAACAGTTCTTTCGCGAATGAGGAATCGTATAAATGCTAGTGTGTTGCGTGGACATCCAAGGGATGCCAAACGATCGAGCAGAATATCAACATTGACGTTGTCAAAAGCACTATCAACGTCGAGAAATGCTATAAGAAGTTCTTTATTGTTACTAAGAGCTTCCTCAGCATCCAACAGCAAGTTCACGAGGTTATCCGTGGTACTTTTTCCCTTGTGAAAGCCAGATTGGCTTTGAGGTAAAATACCTTCCTGTTCAGCCCACGACTGCATTCTATTTTTTAACATAGTTTCGAACAGTTTACATACACAAGATGCAAGAGAAATTGGCCGAACGCTTTTTCCGTCTGGTTTATTGATGAAATGAATGTATGACTCTTGCCATTGGTTTGGATAAGAGTCAGTTCTGTACATCTCGTTGAATATATCCAAAAGAAGGAGTCTATATTTGAGTGGAAGAAATTTTAAGACTTCATAGTCAACACCATCCAAACCAGGACTTGAACTACTCTTCCTGCTATCGAGTGCAATATTAAACTCTGAGAAATCGAATGGTCGACTCAAAAAATCATTTTCAATCGTTTTAGGCATGGAAGGCCGCGTAGGACAGAATGGTGGGCTAATCTTGTTCAAAGAAACATTGATTTTCTCTTGTTCTTGGTGGTTTTCCGATGTATGACTGGGCTTTATTTTGACCCATTTATTATTCAAAATCTTACAGGTGTTCCACACATATTTTTGGCTTGATTGAAAATTAATCGAACTTGCGAATTGAATAAAATTTTCTCTACGTTTTTGCTTGAATAGTTTTCTAGCTTCAGCACACGATTTTTTGTACTCAATGTAATCATTGAGTTTCTTTGTAAATTTCCATCGTTTAAATTTTGCTCTTCTGAGCCTTTTAGCCTTGTCACAATCGGAATCCCACCAAGACACAGGATTACGGTGTACCTTATTGCTGACGGGGGAAATTGCTAATGGGGGCACGTTGGGTACACCCTTTTGCAAACTCGCAAAAAAACATTTCTTGGCAAAATTGTGATGGCTCAGCTCGAGTCGGTCGAGATTGAACCTACCTCAGCTCGTTTTGAAGGCCTTGGAACAAGCTTCAAAGTAAGCTAAGGGACGTTGAAAAATATTCGAGTGGACAAAACTATGGTCAAAACGGCTTAGGGGGGATATTAGGTACACTTACCTTATATATACGTGTCCGTAAAAGCAACAAGAGAGAAAGGAGAAGGCTCAATCGGCCGAAAGTTGGTTTTCTCCTCCCAACAAAAGAAAACCGAAAGCTATATGAATGATTTCCCCCTTCCACCTGTTCCATTAATTTTGGAGTATTTTGAAGGTGAAACCTTCTTTACCGGCGCCTGGCGCTTTCGACCCGAGGAAAAATTTTGCTCGATGCGAACTGCGGAATCCGTGTGATTCCTACGGCGCGTAACTCATCAGCCGCGTAAACGCCGTGTTTACCGTGTGATCGCCGTGGATTGTTTGTCAGTGCGGTTCCCGGCATCTAGCTGGGTGTAACAGCGTGAGCTGTGGTGAGCTGTTGTAGTGTCAGGTAGTGTTTAGGGCAGGCTGGGGCAGGCTATTAGCACTGATGTAGCGCTGTGATTGTGCTGCATGTAGCTATATATAGTTTATTGTCAATCACGGTCGTATTTGTCAAAACATGAAATGGAGTGATCATCAGTGTTTGAATGATCAACTCTTGATACAACAACTACGTGTGTGAGAATATGTGTTCATGAGTAAATTGAAAACAGATTTGTCAGATCACTCATGAGTGTACACATCAGTTAATATCAACTCTGAAGTGAAATGCCCAGTTCATGAGTTGAATGTTATAATTCCTCATAGTCTTATAAAGAGTGTCACTCTATATATTGCAAATAGTCTACATGAGTGCGTAGCCAAAAGTTGCAAACTAGTAACCGTAACCTCACATCCAAAAGAAGACAACTGAGACCTGCGGCTACTCAATTGTCTTGAACCAGTTTTTGGGTTTGGATGGAAGGTTACAGTAATTAGTTTGCCACTTTTGGCTGCATACTTGTGTATGATGAGTTGAATGTTAGAATTCCTCATAGTCTTATCAAAAGTGTCATCATGATGAATGTATTCTAACTGTTGAAAATAGTCTACTAGAGTACGCAGCAAAAAGTTGCAAACTAGTAAACGTTATCAAGAAGGAAACTGAGATCCGGCATATCAATTGTCTCAAACCAGTTTAAACAAGGTTTTGGGTTTGGATGAGAGGTTACAGTAATTGGTTTGTGTTGGTTTGCCACTGTTGTCTGCATACTTATGTGTGATGAGTTGAATGTTGGAATTCAGCATAGTCTTATCAAAAGTGTCTTCAAAATGAATGTATTCTAAATGTTGAAAATAGTCTACATGAGTGCGCAGCCACAAGTTGCAAACTAGTAACCGTTGCCTCTCATCCAAAAGGAGAAAACTGAGAGCCGGATACTTAATTGCCTTAACCAGTATTTTGGTTTGGATGAGGGGTTACGATAATTAGTTTGCCACTTTTGACTGCGTACTTGTGTATGAGTTGAATGTTGGAATTCCTAATATTGGTCTGTTCAAAAGTGTCATTAAGATAAATGTCATCTGAATGTTCAGAATAGTCTACATAAGTACATAGCCAAAAGTTGCATACTAGTAACTGTTATCTTAGATCCAAAAGAAGAAAACTGAGACACGACTTCTCAATTTACTTGAACCAGTTTCTTGATTTGGATGAGGGATTACGATGATTAGTTTGCCAATTTTGGCTGCGTACTTATGTTAACTGTATTCGACAACTAAAATACATTCATCAAGATGAAAAATTTGCCAATATTCTACAAATAAAATTCAGAACATTCCAAACTTGGACAATACATTCAACTTTTCAATCTAAGAGCTATTTTACACTCTTCAGTCAACTTTAGACAATGGAAATATGGGAAGATCAATCACTCAACCAGAATATCAGCCAATAGAGGCATCCCCTTCACTTGAGATTGTGGGACATCCTATCACATAGTTACTGGACACATTTTATTTGAAAATGTGAGAGATCTCAACCCGCAGTCAAGTGGTTTCACCTTCCTACGTACGTGGTCGCCACGCACATAATTTTTTTTCTCTGGATCATTCATAGAATTAAATATAAAGTACGAAAATAGCAGTACTTCAAGTCAAGCGAGTTAGCAAATATTATAACAGTTATTTTATTACACTCTGAACCTTATCCAGGACAGACCGAAATCCTGATATACCTGTTCTGTATCCCCCACTGACACATCCTCGATGGCGCAGTCGGCTAAGTGTCGTGGCTAGTGAGTTGCTGTAAGGTGAAGGGCCCAGGTTCAAATCCCCGTAAGTGCAAATTTTTAATGATTTAAATACGTTTTTTCTTAATCTAGTTGCGACACTTCACCACCTCAATCATGAAAAATTAGCCTAGAAAGCTTGGAGAGGAATTTATTTTTAATAAATAAATTTTAAAATATCAGCTGAGATCACAGCTGAGAATTCAGCTGTGAATTTGGCATGAGAAATCAGCTGTGATCTCAGCTGTGAATTCACCTGTGATCTCAGCTGATTTCTCAGCTGAGAAATCAGCTGCTTTTTTCGGCAGGGAATACTAGCCGTTGCACAGCAGAGTCTAAGGTCATTGATGAGCTGCTCTGAGTAATGGCATTTTTTGCGCAGTGATTTTACTTCTTCCAAACACTGAAAAATGTCCTTTTCATTCAACTCTCCTTCATCATCCGTGTCCTCAACATCCTCGCTCAACTCTTAACCCTCATCCTCACCACCACTGTCTTCATCAAGCACGATCAGTTGTTTGTTTACATCCCTTTTCACTTCTAGTGCCGCAACTAAGCCTCTGGAAACTCAAAAACATTTCCTTCACGCCGAAAATCGGTAATTTCAATATCGATTCGATTGTGGGAGCGACGATCTCGATTCGATCTTCGATTTCCCGATTATTTCGATTTCGATTTCGGTATTTTCTAGATAATTGTATCATATCGATATCGTGAAACTCTAATAAAAAATGCAGTCCATAATCTTGCCATTATTTTCGCTCTATTCTAGACATTTACCAACCATGAAATCTTGAACATTCGAACTAGCCACTATCTAATCTCCAAACTAAGTTTATTGGGCAAACTCCTACCAGAGATCGCATGGAATTTTCTGATATATCATCCACAACCCTACCTGATACTTAGAAAAAGTCAAAATGACGCCTCTCCATCGATAATAACATGACCACCTTCCGGCGAATGATCCATACATAATCAGCACTGTTGATATTTCATAGAGGATGTATTAATCGCGCCATTACGCACGCCTACGGTAACGCGTAGGCGTTCGTAACGGCTCGATTAAATGTTGGAATTCTATAATATATTTTTCGATACACTGTGCGTAAAAGTGCACTTTGCGCACAGTTTGTCGACTCTTACTCACAGTTTATCGAAAAGTATAGTTAGATACACGGCCGTAAAACCTATTATTCGCATCCTCGTGATGATCCATAACCCATCACTCGGACGCGAATAAAACGTTTTACGCCCTTGTATCGAAATGTACTATTTTGCAACTGTGTGCGCGAAGTTGTCAAAAAATGAGACTTCTCTTCATTATTTACAGTGCAAGAAGTAATGCGTGAATGACTTCTCGCACAGTTTTACATGCACGCACTGGTGGAGTGTGCGTGAATGTAACTTCTCGGTCTAATGCATTTTCATTCACGCACAGTTCCAAAATATGATGTCACGTCATCCCTCTGAATTTGGCCTTTCTTGAAAACTTCGTTTCCAAGATAATCTTGCTCGGACAGTGGTGCATTTAATTACAACTTCGCGCACAGTTGCAAAAAATAGTATACGCAACACGTGCGAGAAGTTTCCGCACACGTTGCCAACTTGTGCGGAAATTGACCTTCTCGCACTTGTTGCGTAATATACTATTATTCCATGGAGCAACGACGATCAAGACATATTTCCTTGCGAATCACCAGGATAATTGAGGTTCAAATTGCTGTAGATATTAAAAGAGCAAATATTGAGCTTCCGTTTTCCAACAAGTCTCAGTAGATCGCAACTGTCCGTTATATGTTTCCGTCAAATTTAAAATTGATGTATGAATTAGAAACTAAGACGTAACGTGCTCTACATTTGGGTTGTTGATTTAGGTAAACGAACTGGGGACGAAAAGCTCTAGGCTGTCTGATTCGTTAGTATCCTTCTTGGAGCCACGGAGATATTCCCTTCGAAAGTAAACAAGCCATGGACGCATTTCAAAAAGATCAACATTTCAGAAATCTCCGTCAACACTATTTTGCCATAGTTATACTAAATTTTTTGATCTCATTCACAAGTGCAACTGAAAGTTCTGATCCAATTAATTACACATCGAACTGTATCTTAGCTCTGCAATTATACAAGTTAAATATATTTGTTGATCCTTCAAAAGTGATACCTTTGGTGCCAAGAACAATAATTCGAGATTTGAGTAATGAAACACCGTCAGACAAAATTGACGTTAGAGAATTATCAGGAGAAGATGGACTGATCGGACTTAACGAAGAATCAGGCGAAGCTTACGCGAAGAGAATATCTGAACGACTCAATTTGGCTGTGGCAATAATTGATCTACGATTTGAGTCGAATGCAATTCAACTACTGAGGAAACATAACTGAACGCATTCAGTAGATATCTCAAGTCTCAACGTTCCAAATTACTCGTGCTTCTCATAAATCGAGAGAGCATTAACCTCCGAAAGTTTTTTCAGTATGCTTGGTCAATGCATTATTTAGATATCACAGTGATAAAATTTATCGACAGTTATTGTCAGAGTACAGGATGGATGGATATCGATCTGACAAGTCATACAAGCACACAAATTCTCCACATTTTCAAACCCTTCACTGGAGAGCACAACAAGAGTATCCTGAGCACATCGTCAGATTTGTTCCCCATCAAGGTCAAGGATTGGAATGGTTATAAACTTCGTGCACCAGTATCCCCATTCCTAAAACCTCACAGTAAGATGAATAGTTCAACACAGTTAAGCACTGGCCATAATTTTTACCTTCTACAAGCATTGGCAGATAGTATTAATACCTCATTAATCTTCATCGTTTACGACAGTAAATTCTGTTTTTTTACATTACATGAAGTTCCATTTTATCCGGAAGTATGTTATGCTGACTTATACATAGGTTGGAATGATCTAGAATGGTTAAGTAGACAATATAATATGCATTTTTTGACAATTCATTATAATACATACAATTTTTCTTTCCAATGCCATTGCAATACCACTTCTTGATAAAGCGACGCTTTAAGGTACCAGAAATTCAAATATCAAAACAAGCTATCTTGGCATATTTTGCTCTTTTTCTGACAGGAATTTTCTTTGCATTTTACGCACGACTTTTTGGGTTCAGAGCCAGAAACTGGTATGTTCTTAACATCATGACAGCACAGATGGGTGGCGCATTACAACAAGAACATGGGATACTCGTGCGTACATCTGAGAAGATCTTTTTGATCACCATGTACGTTGTGACTTTCATGGTGTCTGATCTTGCCACAGATTATTTCCTGCAAATTTTCAACTATCGCTTGGACATATCAGATTTTACGACTCTCGGGGAACTGGCTAACTCTGCAATAGCTCTCACAATGATGGAAGAGCATTTACTTCATCTTGCCCTGATAGGTGACCATATTGATGTTAAGAAGATAGTCAAGCATACTGAAGGGCACGCTTCAGTGAATGGATATGGCCCATTCTGTAGTATTGATGTGGTTTATGGAAAAGTTGACGAATCCATTGATGCGTGCATAGTTGGTTCTAGAGATTTAATTACAGTCTCTAAAATGAGTGATGGTTGGTATGTTGATACAATCGATGAGCCAATAGAGACAGTTTACCCGTATATCACAATTCGTTATAGCGAGACGCTCGGCGACACGTTTTGGTTGTTAAAACACCGTTTTAGTCATTTGGTCGATAGATTTATGGAAAATGGATTTGTAAATTATTGGAACGAAAAGGATACGAGAGACACGGTCTCACATATATTGAAAAGAGGTGGTGATCCAACGATAATAGAAAACGGTAGAGACAAGTACGAAAATTATAATAAAGGAGAAGCTTTGCCACTGAAATATCAATTGGCGGCTGTTATGGTGGCAGGTGCTACGGTATCTGTTATTGTGCTTGTCTGCGAGATACTTTGGGTTAGTTTCCTGAAAAAAACTAAGATAGGTACTTTCATCGGCGCATTCAATCATTACCAATCAAAAAAATTCACTGGATATACAGTATCAAAGCCTGTTGGTAATTCAAAATTGGTGTCTATTCGATACATTGATCCTGCATCATTGTGACGAACTCATAAGGTTGTCCCAAAGTTTTCAAGATTGATCATCTTTCCAACAATTTGGGATAATTCAAATTTTGTACTCTGGGCTGTATACCTGAGTACGAGCGTGACACTTGGAGAACACAAAAATGCCTTGAATACAAGCCAAGGTGAATTTTGATGTAACCCAGTTACTCTCAGCAAACACTTACGATACGAAGAGCAATTCTCAGATTTTTCGGAAATGATTTGAAGTGGCGATCCAAAATGATCAACTCTTCAGATTCATCAAACATAGAACTAGATGGCTCCACTTGTAAGTCATAACACAAAAATAACGAGTATGTAATTTGAAATTTTCAAACTGTGCGATATTGACTGTAAAATGATGAAATTTCCAAAATCACAGCACCCTTCTCATGGACATTTTCTTGAACAAAGTAGATCTCGAAAAAAGGAGAGATGCACTTATAACTCTCTTTGAAACTCTACTGCGTTTGGCTCGGTGGAAAACTAGCATTCCCACATATTGAAAAGAGTGCCTCCTATTCCAGTAGCTCTAGTCCGCACATATACTCATGAATTTATGTTATCCTTGATCTTAGAAATGTGAAATACATATAAGTTGAACAGTTTACAGTGTATCCCATTAGTGTCTGTTGGAAAATGATGAAGCATGGTTATTTGGTTGTTCTTCGATTTGAAGTTTATCGACGTGACTTCAGTTTTTCATCCCTTGTGAATACTTTCATTGGTGATTAATCTACGGTTCCAGTGAGATATTTGGTCAGAACGTATTTTTATATCAGAAGATGTTTTTTATCTGTATCTCTCTATATTATATAGTTATTAGAAAAAAAATTCGTGTCATTTTATCGAATGCCACACAATGCTGATGAGTGCCGGTGAGTAACACCAAATTCCATCGTATTCCACGAGTGCCACCGAATGCCACTAACTACCATCGAGGGCCACGATTGCCACCGAATGCCTCCTGATGTTCCAGTGACTGTCGATATTCCTCCACCGAACTCCACCGTTATTCCACTATTTCTCCACCTCACCAATTATGATATTTGACCTACAACTTTACGATATTCTATGACAAAGTAGCATATTCCTTTACTCTTTCTCCACCGAATGCAACCGAACTCCACCGATATTCACTGATCTGACACTGACGGACACTGTATTCCACGGTGGTCCTTAACCAAGTCTATCCTCCGCTGATGACAGCAGGTGGGATTCTTGTTTGATATGGTTTGGGACATCTGTGGGATCACAACCTACTAAGAATCAAAATCGCCACTTGAGCCGTTTTTTAAAAAATCGAAAAAACGTGTTTTTTCGATGATTTCCCTTTTTTCACCCTCAAAAACTCGAAAGAAATGCATTTTATCGGAAAATATGTGGAGTAATTTTTTGTAGAACTCAAAACGATGAACAAAAAAGGTCTCCACCTATTTTTCCATATAAGAGCTCCTGTTCTTGTAATAAACGTATTTCGTCTGAGACTCGTATATTATCTGTTATTTTTCACGGTTTCGACCCCGTAACTCGAAAGGAACACATTTCATCAGAAAATATGTACATTTAATATTTGTAGATCTTCAAAGGATAAACAAGAAACATATGTACATCTTCTTTCATGTAGGGCCTCCTCTTTCTAATACGAGTCTCGGACGAAAATACGTTTGTTACGGGAACGGACGACCTTGTATCGAAAAATGTGTTCAGACCCTTTTGATTCATTCTTCAAAGACCTACAAGAAATGATTGTACACTTTTCTCGATGAAATACGTTCCCTTTGAGTGATGGGGTCAAAACCATGGAAAATGACATATGAAATACGAGTATCAGACGAAAATACGTTTATTACAGGAACAGGAGGTCTCATATGGGAAAATGTGTAGGGACTTTTTTTGTTCATCGTTTCAAGTTCTACGAAAAGTTGCTCCACATATTTTTCGATAACATGCGTCCCTTTCGAGTTTTTGAGGGTAAAGAACGGAAAAACATCGAAAAAACACGTTTTATCGACTTTTTTGAAAAACGGCCCAAGTGGCGATTTTGATTCTTAGTAGGTTGTGATCCCACAGATGTCCCGAACCATATCCAACAAGAATCCTACTTGCTGTCGTCAGCGGGAGGTAGACTTGGTTCAGGACCACCGTGATTCCAATGACCACCACTGAAGTCCAGTGACTGATACCTTTTTGTAACTCCACCAGACTTGATACTGCATATTCTGATAGAATCCATTCGATTCTGGTGAGAATATTTTTTGGCACAAATACCTGAGAGTTCTGTATTTTGTAAGATGTAAACATTTGATATTAATTGATTCCATGGACGAGTTTCATTCCATTCATCTCCTCAAAATCAGGCTGATAGTCTGAAAAATAACATCACAAGGTTAGAAGGTTTGCTGTGCTTCAGTACGGTTTTTTCCTAACCTCTAGAATTTCTTTTTACAGTGTATCGATCACCAGGTATATACGCATGAGTCAAAACGAATTTCGTTTCAAATACTCATGCTCTTTGGAATCAGTAAATGTCCCCACAAACTAGACACAATTGTGTATCTATGGAACAATAAAATTAATACATTGATAATTCAGTAACCTTATCCACTCTCTTTATTGAAATTTTGACGGATACTTTGCTGTTCATCCATTTTTTCATTTTTTTTCATTTATTGACAATTGAAATATCAGCGCGCTTGCACGCGTGTCGAGCAGAAGTAGTCAGTTATGAACGAGAAATGAAAAATCAATAACCCTAACCAAAATGTTTTTGTGACCTTTCAATAGGAATAAAAAATATTTTGTTATCATCACGCGCAAATCTCTGATTCATAATACTAGAGTAATTGATGATTAACAAAGTTGAAAAACAACTTTCTCATGCAGTTGATTCGTATCATCTGATACGTGAAGTGGTATGAGGCATATGTACTTGTTGAAGTTTTTTTTATTGTGTCAGCTAACAAATTCAGTTCTTCAGAGGCAATTTGCATCGATACTGGCATGATGTGTTACACACTTCTAAAAATTATTTGTTGCCATCTCAATTAATGGAATCTTACAAATTTCAACAAAGGAATACGTAAGTTGAATTTTGGGATGATATCTATTGATGATGAAAGAAATCTAAGTTCCCTGCCTGTATAGTCTCTTCCGGTTATAATAGGTTTTAAGGGACCGAAACGAAAGTGCTCGTTATAATCAGTCCTCGTTGTAACCGGCATTGGTCCCGTTGATTCAACAGGACGGCCAACCATATTAAATAAAGAAATTCTCTCCTCATGACCCGAACCTCGTTACATCCGGTCTCGTTATATCCAGAAGATAATACCAAATTTCAGAAAACAAACGGCTCAAATTCAATCTACAAAATCAAATCATCTGCTCAAATTTGGTTCATGCTTAAACGCTTAATTCACGTAAGAGACTTGACACGTTGGATACACCTGATCACGGCCGTGCACCTGATTCGTACTCAAAGAATTTTTCCAAGAATTTTTCACGTTTGGGTAACCTTGAATATTAGAAATGTAAGAACTCTATTGATGAATTTGCCATTTGTACGATCATGATCATGAAAACAGTGAACTGACTAACTACGTGGAGCTTTGGTTTCGTAAACATCATCGATGCATTAGATCAAAAGTTGAATTCGTGGATTTGGAGGAATTATGTAAAAAAACATTCTGGTTGAATCATTCACTGTAAATTTTTTGGAGAACTTTTGTGCTTCTAATGGTAGAGGATAAACGTGTTGGAGGTGAAATTCTCCTGCAACTAAATGTGAATTGACATTTCACCTTGAGTTTCGAGGCATACGGATATCCACCTTGAAGTTTTGGCTGAAGTGTCTCGAACGTGAATATTAATCTAGAAATGATCGTGCAATTTTTGGGAATTGAGTAATATTGTAATCAACATTGTTTATTCAAGAATTCGCTGATCCATTCGCCGCCAACTGTGATATTTCTTTTATTAAGTGATCAATATAAACTCTTGCTTTTCTAACCAACCCTCTTCGAGCATCGGTGTTGTGATCCTACATGTGAACTCAAGCCGTTAAAACTCGAAATGAACACTGCAACGATGTAGATCAACTTACAAGGGGAGGACCGGGCCTTTGGATTACCAATCCTTTCCAAAATTTTTTCACAGTCTTGTAACACCTAGAATATGAAGAATCCAGAGTAACTCCGTCAAATGGGCCTCCTGTCCAAAGATACAGCCACTGAGATTAGCATTACCCATATAGGCTCATGTTAAAAAGTGACGTATATAAAGGGTGTTCCAAAAGTAGTCGATTTCCTTCCACAGGGTTAAAGTATTTCTTTTTCTGAATCAAATCCCGTTTACCCCACAATTTTCCATCACTCCTATCTCATTGAACGGTCGATTGAAAATGCCACTTTAGAACGCGATTTCGACTTCATTCGGCGTCACCGATTGTCACCAAAACATAAATATTGATGTCACCAATATGTCACCTCGGGGGGTTATTTTGTTTTGATGTTTACCAGCGCTACGTGGTAATGGTTGAGGTGAGCAAACACGCGAGCAGCATGATTATCATCGTTTGCACGTCTTGTGTCACCTTCAATGTTACTTGCGTAATCGACTTCGTGCGATTTTGGTGAAAATTGTAAGTGATTTCCGGTGCTGTTTTGGATTGCACCCGATAACTGTATGGATGAAATCAGTCGTGTAGTGCTTGTGTATTATGGGGGTCTTTATGACATCGTGGCGAGATGCTAATAATATCCCCTAGGTGTGTCCTGAAGGTCCCGGAGGTGTCCCGTTTTTTATTTCATCATTCAGTGAACTTATCAGATCTCAATCTAGGTATAAAATCTTAGCTGGCGCTTACTGAGACGTGTTGAGGGTGAAATGAGTTGAGCGACGTCGGCGATTGCCAACATACGTACATAGTTTGGGTTTCGGAGCCCTCTTAAATTATAACTTATCGTAATGCATGAGCTTTTCTAAACCAAATGCGCGTTGATTTGGAAAGATCTTAAGCCTGCTGCGCCACGATTATTTTAATGATTCGTATAAAAACGCACTGTCTCGTTTGATATGGCGAGGCATCTTACATGGCTGCAAACATCTTCAGCTTCGTTCAAATAACAAAAAAGACCGAAAGAGAGACAGATCTTCACAGCATTCGCATCAGTGTCGATTTGGTCCCGAAATGGTCCTCATCTAGTGTCACAATAGTACCACATGAGTTTCCGCATCAATTTCTACACTTAGATATTCTATTTTAATCGAGAAAATCACTCGAGCTCTCATATCATTCTACAAATAGTCTACAAAGGTGATCAGGCAATTCCATCCAATGGTACTCCCGTATAAAGAATACAAGAGTATTGAGAACGCAATTCAACTGATCAAAGAGACAGATCTGCGCAGTAGCCGCATTAGTGTCGATTTGGTCCCAAAAAGGTCCTCATCGAGTCTCACTGTTGCACTACACGAGTCCCCGTGACGAAATCTACACTGAATGATTAATTTGATTCGAAAAAATCCAGGCGAGCTTGCATATTATCGTTTCATCAGTAGGTTAAAAGGGTGATCAGATGTTTCATTCCTATGTTATTGCCGCATAGAGAGTACAGAAATAGAGAGATTGCGATTGAATTCAGCGGAGTGACAGATCTGCACAGCATCCGCATCGGTGTCAATTTGGTCCCGAAAAAGTCTTCGCCGAGTGTCAGAACAGTACCACATAACTCCCGCGGTGGAGATCGACACTGAACATCTCGAGGGTGGGAGCGTGCGAGCTTGCAATTCATCTCATCAAGAGCCTGCGAGAGTGTTTATGAGAGCTTGCCCAGTAGTTTCTTGAATGGAATGAGATATCGAGTGTAGGTATGTGGTACTATTTTGACACTCGATGAGGACCTTTTCGGAACCAAAGTGGCACTGATGCGGATTCTATGCTGATAAGTCTCGTCGCTCAATTTAGTCACATTCTCTCGACATTTGTGCTTTATACTATTGAAATAACAGGCCTGATTGCGTTTACAGACTATTCGCAGAACGATATAAGAGCTCGCCAGCATTTTCCGAATCAACGCGCATTCAGTTGAGAAAAGCTATCATGCGTTACGATAAGTTATAATTTAAGAGGGCTCCGAAACCCAAATTATGTACGTATATTGGCAATCGCCGACGTCGCGTCGCTCAACTCATTTCACACTCAACACGTCTCAGTAAGCGCCAGCTAAGATTTTATACCTAGATTGAGATCTGATAAGTTCACTGAATGATGAAATGAAAAACGGGACACCTCCGGGACCTTCAGGACACACCTAGGGGATATTATTAGCATCTCGCCACGATGTTATAAAGACCCCCACAATACACAAGCACTACACGACTGATTTCATCCATGCAGTCATCGAGTGCAATCCAAAACAGCACCGGCAATCACTCACAACTTTCACTAAAATCGCACGGAGTCGATTACGCAAGTAACATTGAAAGTGGCACAAGAAGTGCAAACGATGATAATCATGCTGCTCGCGTGTTTGCTAACCTCAACCATTACCACGTGGCGCTGGTGAACATCAAAACAAAATAGCCCCCCGTGGTGACATATTGGTGACATCAATATTTATGTTTTAATGACAATCGGTGACGCCGAATGAAGTCGAAATCGCGTTCTAAAGTGGCATTTCCAATCGACCGTTGAATGAGATAGGAGTGATGGAGAATTATGAGGTAAACGGGCTTTGATTCTGAATATGAAATACTTTAACCATGTGGAAGGGTATCCACTACTTCTGAAACACCCTGGCAATACACCCTGGTAGATATACTGGCAATGCCAACGTCTTCGGAGCTCATAGCTCCGAACAGAAGGCCCATTTGACGGAGTCACTCTGGATTCTTCATATTCTAGGTATCACAAAAGTGTAAAAAAAATTTGGAAAGAATTGGTGATCCAAAGGCCTGGTCCTCCCCTTGTAAGTGATGTTTTATTGGGAGTCAAGATGTCTGACCAGGAGAGGTCATCACATCCGGATCACGGATTTGGCTGAAACTTTGGGAATAGTCTTCTTTTAGTGCCAAAAGATGAAACCCAAAATTATAGACTCTAACGCTCAAGCGTTTCCGAGCTACAGCCAAGGACATTAGCATAGCAGGTATACCTATATGTACGATTTTTAACATGGGCCTATATGGGCAATGCTAATGTTTTCGGTTGTAGCTCGGAAACGCTTGAGTGTTAGGGTCTATAATTTTGGGTTTCATCTTTTGGCACTAAAAGATGACTATTTCCAAAGTTTCAGCCAAATCCGTGATCCGGATGTGATGGCCTCTCCTGGTGAGTCGTTCCAAATCTTCATAAGTTGGCTGAATAGTCAACTCCGCTCCTATATAACGAAAATCTCTAACATCACCTGGAGCCCACGACTCACTCCATCCTCGTGCTGATTCTCAAAGACTTTGAACTATTCAGACATTCATGTTCTTGTTTTCACCCACGTGATTATTTTAGTGTTAATTCGTCTTACACTGCCAAAAGTTCTTGATGATTACGAAATGAGAAAATTTTAGGTCACCTCCGCATTTCATGTTCGGGGTTGATGTTCATCTCACCTCCAAGCTTGATAAAAATTTTTAGTTTGAGGAGTTTTTTTGCCTTACCATTTGAAACAAAATATACTTCTACTTGGAGATCCTCTTGCTTTAAAGAGATCTAGAGAGTTTGGAGAGCTGATTTCCATCTCAGAATATGAATTCTTTTCTTGTTGTCCAAAATATAAGCATATTAAACAATGATTATGGAATGAATGCGTAACCAATGTCATGAAATCTCTCTGATTCTCCCAGTTATCAATTCCTCAGTATATCGATACAGATATGGAATAACGATGAAACAAACCGTGGGTAAGATGAGAGCTATGTACCAAGTCATATGCCCATTTTTTAAAGTGATGCGTTTCTTTGGATTGGCGCCCTACTCCTCATATGAGAGGTATCGGATGCGTCACCTGCGGCTCTCGCGGTTTGGTTGTTTCTTCACGATCGTTTGGATGATGATCAGCACGTCCATTGCTTATTACCTAATAAGACGCTCAATGGATATTAATACTGATTTGATAGTTAACGTGACTGAAATTGGCAAGGTAAGCATGATTTGGAAGATTTTCCCTATCAAAGTGCAATACTTCATAGCACGGTCACAAAAGAAGGTCTGGGTCTGCTCATTCCACGGTGCTCCGAGCGGACTTGACTCACGGTTGAGGAGTGAATTCCCCTTACTCTGCCTCTGGGGATTCAATATGGCCGGCGCGGGCAGCGCTCGTTGATCGGTCACTCACTGTAGCCGCTATTAGGAGTAGCCCAGCTGAAACCCACCCCACACTTTGATAAATTTACTAAATTTACTGAATTATTAAATTACTAAAATTTGTGCATGAGCGCATGCGCTGAATCCATCAGAATCAAAAAGCTTAGTTCACATCATCACATTTACGCGCGCTTTTCAAAACTGGATTTCCTACAATGAGGAAGGCCTCGGAAAATAATCGTAAAAATCTGATAATTTCATATTGTCGTTGAAGGAATTAATCTTGAGCATCCTCATTTTGCTTTCTATCGCAGAGCGAGGAGAAGTGAGATAGTTTTGTTCCGAATACAGGGACTAGAAATTTAGTGTGGCTTTCAATCAAGTTATATTCAATGTCACACGGAAGTCTTAATCCCTATTTTCCACGACAAAATTACCTCCTTTGCGGTAAAAACAAATCGGAGATATAGATCATCGATTTCTTCAATCTTAACGTATAATTATCTGAATTTCCGCATTCTTCTTAGAATTCTTCCTCATTTAAAAAATTCAAGTTCCAAAAAACGGTCGTAAATGTGATGTTGTGAAATAAGGTTTTTGATCCTGCTGAATCCAGCGCATGCGCTCACGCAAAAATTTGAGTAATTTAATAATTTAGTAAATTTGGTAAATTTATTAAAGTGTGCTGAAACCCTACCCAGGGAGACTAAAGTGACTACTCTTCTCTCTACAATTCCTGGTATAGCTGATATTGCTATAGCCCAAACCAGGGACTTTGTGAAACAGTAAGGACCATTTCTGTTCTCGACTGTCAACTCAGCAAAATATATCACGAATATGCGTGATTATTTTGTGCAGGGCTGACACATAAGAATTGTAAGATGGAGTCTATTCGGTAATACATTAAGGAAAAGAGGAGATACAAATACGAAAAAAGAGTTGCTCGAAAGACGTATTTACGACGGCAAAATCGTGAGCCTACGGCGCTAACCGCTGGGCTATCTCGGTTGTTGCTGGATGTCGATCAAAAGTTGTACATAAAGTGCAGACCCCTACCCCACCAAACAATGTATGTCGCATCAACGTATCAGGAACGTTGCATTTGCAACCCCACAACGTTCCGAAATGAGTCGGAGAAACCATTGCCGAAAGGTTGGTGATACGAAAAATATCTTTCAGATGCACGATGCCTCGACGTTTCCAGAACGTTTCTGAGGCATTGCGGATATGGATAAATGTGTGGCGCCTTCACAGCTCGCGCCAGCACCAGCACAAGCAGCAGAAGAATTGTCCGGCCGTCGCAGACCATGGGAACAAATGTTGTGACCGCGCACCGACGAAGCGCCACCTTCTGCCTCGACAACGAGCCGATGCGGCTGAGCGCTGCGTTTCGGCACTCTCAGGTCGACCACGGCCACGCGCACAACTTGCTGCCGCGGCTCGACGCTACATCCATGGCAACTTGCCCTCCTAAAGACTTTGGTATTTTTGCAACATTTGTGAGCCTCGTGTATTAGTTTCTTGATCGAGATTAATGTGTGTCATTAAATCTAGTACTCTGACTCAAGGTGATTTCGCACGGCTCTTCACCCCGCGGGAATCTAGCCACCGCGACATTGGTGACCCCGCATAAACAGTGACTTAGTGATTCAGTGAATCGGTAACTCAGTGACTTGTGTACCAAACTGTGCAGTGACTCTGTGAGAATGGCTAACGAAAGCGAAGGAGGAAACGGCGGCAACGGAGAAAACGGCGGCAACGGAGGTAACGTCGGCAACGGAGGCAACGCCGGTGGAGCGGACAACGTCAGAACGCATGTTGAATCCATCGCAACGTGCCGTATACCGCCCTTCTGGAAAGACAACCCAGAGCTGTGGTTTTTCCAAATCGAGTCCGTCTTTCACTCCAACAACGTGCGCTCCGACAATTCGAAATACCATCTCGCCGTCGTCGGCGCACTCAACCTAGAGGCCCTGCAAGAGATAGCCGATGTTCTTCGAGCACCACCTGCGGAAGATAAGTACACACACCTCAAAGAGCAAATCATGAATCGTTTTGCTCTTTCTGAGGACAAGCAGCTACACAAGCTAATCACGGACATCCAACTCGGCTCGAAAAAGCCATCACAGTTGCTCCGCGAAATGCGCGCTCTTAGCGGCAAGAAAGCTTCCGAGGACGTTCTGAGAATCAAGTGGCTCGCGCTTCTACCTGCCAACACGCAACGATTCTTGAAAATCTTTCGGGGTACTGATCTTGACGAACTCGCGTCAGATGCAGACGAGCTCTTGGAAGTTGGGGGCGATGCTTTTGTTATGTCAACATCTTATCGCGAGAAATCCCCCGCTCGCTCGTCTACCAACTCGGAAGTCGCAAGTATTAAAAGCTCGTTATCCCAATTGATTTCGCTCACACGGGAAGTTTTAGTTCTGCTCGGATCGACCGCAAATGCAAATTCGAACAATACCAACAATTCAAGGTCACGTTCTCGTGCTCGGTCTCCGTCGCCACCATCGCCCGGCATGTGGTACTACCACAAGAAATTCGGTGCAAACGCGCAGCGTTGCTTGTTGCCCTGCACTTTCAAAAAGTCGGAAAACTAATCGCGCTGCCGACCGTACAGGCGGCCGCCGGCAGCCCACATACTCTCGATTCTGACAAAATTTACCGCCTGCTTATCTCCGATCGCACTTCGAAAATGAAATTCCTCATTGATTCAGGCTCAGTAGTTTCGCTTGTGCCTAAAATCTCGGATCACACCAAGCCGGCAGATCTTGTTTTGTATGCTGCAAACGGCACCGTCATTCGTACTTTCGGGGAAAAAGCACTTACACTCGACCTGGGTTTACGTCATTCCTTCAATTGGACGTTTATCGTCGCAGACGTAAAAAACGCGATAATCGGAGCCGATTCCATCGTAAACTGCAAGCTGCTTATAGACTTGTACGGCAAACGTCTACTCGACCCGCTTACCTCGTTGAAAGCCGACGGCGTTTTGTACGAGGCTTCTGTCTACGGCATATCGACCGTGGACAAATTCAACGTTCCTGAGGGACCCGTCGAGGCTGCTTACAATGCACTTTTGCACAAGCACATCGAGCTCACAAAACCTAACGGCATACTCTTCGTTGGAAGAAAATCTGCCGTGAAGCATTACATCAAAACTAAGGGCCGTCCAGTTGCAGCGAAGGCGCACAAGCTTGCTGGCGAAAAGCTCGAGGTGGCCAAGCGCTACTTTGGCATGATGCAAGAGCGTGATACTTTCCGCCCCTCTAGCAGCCAGTGGGCTAGCCCGCTCCACATGGTGTGCAAGAAAAACGGCGAATGGCGTATCACAGGTGACTACCGAGATATGAACGCAGACACCATTCCCGACAGGTACGCCATGCCTCTGATCGAAGACATATTACATCGATTTCATGGAAAAAAGTACTTTTCAAAATTTGATCTTCGAGACGCTTTTTTTCAACTGCCTATGGCTGAAGAAGACATCTGCAAAACTGCTATAATCACACCATTTGGTCTCTTTGAGAGCCTAGGTATGCCTCCGGGTCTACGCAACGCTTCACAAACTTTTCAGCGCGATCAAGATCACAAATTTCGCGATATGCCATTTGTTGCCTCCTTCCTTGACGACGGTCTTGTTGACTCTGACTCCCACGAGGAGCACCTAGTCCACGTCGAAGCCGTCTTAAACGTTTTGGAAGAGAATGGAGCTCGCATCAAACCTGAGAAATGTGAATTTGGCAAGGAAGAAATCGAGTTATTGGGCTACACAGTCAACCAGCATGGTTTCAAGCCCCCAGAAGACAGAATCAAAGCCATTGCTAGCTTCCCCATGCCGGAAACAGTCTCTGACTTGCAGCGATTTTTAGGTGTCATGAACTACCACCGTCGCTGCATTTCTAGAGCAGCTCACCTACAAGAACCCTTGTGCGGTTTTCTCAAGGAAACTAAAAAACGGGATGAACGCCCCATCCCATGGACACCAGAAACAAAGCAGGCTTTCGAAAACTGCAAGCTCGCAGTGACTAACGCTTGTAGAAATGCGTTTTCCTCTCCGACTGCACCTCTCGCTCTGGTCACCGACGCATCAAATACCGCAATAGGAGCAGCCCTGGAGCAGTGCGAAAACGGCTGCTGGCACCCTGTGGGATTTTTTTCACGAAAACTAAGCCCTGCAGAGACGCGCTACAGCACGTATGGCCGTGAGCTGCTTGGTCTCTTCGCAGCGATCAAATTCTTCAAACACTTCCTTGATGGCAGAGAATTCATCGCTAAGGTAGACCACAAACCCCTCATTCACTTCTTCAACAAAGCATCAGACAAAGCCTCTCCTCGTCAGCTGAGCCAATTAGATTTCATCATGCAGTTCAACATATCGAGGATCAAGCACATCTCTGGAGAGCAAAACGTTGTTGCTGACGCACTCTTTCGCGTCGAAACTATTGCTATGCCTAGCATCCTCGATGCCTCAACCATCGCAGCAGCTCAATCTCAAGACGATGAACTTGAAAGTATCAACACTAATTCATCCCTCAATTTACAGCGCCTCACGATGGATGGTCAAACCATCTTCTGCGATGTTGCAGCCGGCGTGGTACGCCCATACCTGCCCAAGAGTCTCCGTCGAGCTGCCTCCGATGTGGTCCACGGCTCGGCTCACCCAAGTGGCCGTCGCACATCTCGTCAGCTTCGCGCCAAGTTCGTATGGCCGAACATGAGGAAAGATGCTCTGCGCTGGGCGCGAGAATGCATTCCTTGTCAACGTGCGATGGTCCATCACCACAATCGCCTCCAGCCAAATCACATCGAGGTGCCTGCAGATCGATTCGGTCACGTACACCTGGACATCATCGTCCTGCCTCATATCGCTGACTACAGATACTGCCTGACGATCATCGATCGCTTCACCAGGTGGCCGCTTGCCATCCCACTCAAGGACATCAAAGCTGAAACGGTTGCATTCGCCTTCTACGATCGATGGATTTCGCAGTACGGAGCACCCATTACGATCACCACGGATCAGGGTTCGAGTCAGCACTGTTCACTGCACTTGCATCGCTCATTGGCTCCAAGAAAATCCGTTGCACTCCATACCATCCGCAGGCGAACGGAATTTTCGAGCGATCACACCGCACCATCAAAACTGCGCTCATGTGCAATCCGGATATTCCATGGCCAACTGTTCTGCTAACAGTGCTGCTTGGCCTACGCACGGTGAGCCGGAAGGGCGAAAAAGGTCAAGTTGCGTGAACGTCAGGAATTCCTCTGGAGTATGTTTCGGGATCACCTCGACATCATTTCCCAACAGAAAGGAAAATATTCCATCGGGGGTTTTTCAAATGAAGTCAACTTCTCCATTCATTGCCGCATTTTTCGGAATTATGATTTCGCTCCATAGTTCTGTATCGTAAATTCGGCCTCCAGAAATCAGGAGATTACATGAATTCGACGTGAAAAGGTCTAATTTTTCGAATTACGGAGTCAGAATTAGGCCCAAAAGGTGCCCAGGCCGTTGGAGTCTCAATAAAGGTGAAGGATTTCGATTTAAATGAATGAATCTCTTGGGAACGACAAAGATTATTTCTGGTCATCACTCGTGTGGACCTTCACGTTTTTTCTTTGGAGAATCGAATAAACGTCTATGTATTCTTATCCAACTTCTTGATTTTCCTATCTGAAAAGGGTTTTCGGAGGCCTGAAAGGAACATCCCCTGTGAGCAACTGGCGTACTGATACTAAAATGTCTTTTTCTCAACAAAAGAAGGTTTGTCAATTTCTTTGAGAATTCCAATGTCTGTTTGCTACATTTCCTTGTGTCAATTCCAGCTTATACACAGAACTCCTTGATTCCAGCGTCAGTTTCAGCTCGTCAGGGATCATGATTATCGACTGTATCCGGGCGTGAATTTGAATAATAGGAAGCAGTGCATTCTGTATGCCCTTAACCAATGACATAGTACGCTTCAACACAGAATTAGTATGATAAACAGATGAATTTCGACCCTTCCTACGATTACCAGGACCGGTATCCATACATTTCGAGTGAATTTTCTTCAAAAATCGAAGTTCTTCACCTTTACCCAGACTTTAACGGCCTGTGCACCTTTTGGGCCTAATTCTGACTCCATAATTCGAAAGAATAGACCTTTCCACGTCGAATTCATGTAATCTCCTGATTTTTAGAGGCCGGAGATGAGATACATAACCGTAGAGCGAAATCATAATTTCGAAAAATGCGGCAAAAAATGGAGAAATCGACTTTATTTGAAAAACCCTCGATGGAATATTTTCGTTTTTGTTGGAAAATGATGTCGTTGTGATCCCGAGACATACCTCAGAGGAATTCCTGACGTTCACGCAACTTGACCTTTTTCGTCCTTCCGGCTCACCGTGTACGAGTTGCCTTCAATGAAGAACTGCGAACTTCTGCAGCCGAAATGCTCTACGGCGGGCCCTTGCGCATTCCAGGAGAGTTTGTTGCCACGCAAGAACATCCAGCAGATCAGTACGTTTTCGTGCAACAACTCAGGAAACACATCCGCTCGATAAGGCCCACTGCCACCGCTCATCATTGCAAACCGCAAAATTTCATTCTCAAAGACCTGGAAACCTGCTCACACGTGCTAAAGCGAGATAACAGAGTTCGCCGACCCCTTGAGCCACCTTATTTGGGACCTTATGAGGTACGCAAAGGTCTCACTGTGATAGAGTCTACGTGATACGAATCAATGATCAAGAGAAAACTGTATCAGTAGATCAGCTCGAACCAGCCTACGTGTCTCACCAAGATTTCATCAACCCCCAAGCTTCAGCTCAAGATTTGCCTCAGCCTCCCTCAGCTCAGCAGCAAAAGCGACAGGTAACCTTCTCGCATCCTGCTTATCCTGACCAGTTCGCTCGGGGGGAAGTAGCTGTGGCGCCTTCACAGCTCGCGCCAGCACCAGCACCAGTACAAGCAGCAGAAGAATTGTCCGGCCGTCGCAGACCACGGAAACAAGTGTTGTACCCGCGCACCGACGAAGCGCCACCTTCTGCCTCGGCAACGAGCCGATGTGGCTGAGCGCTGCGTATCGGCACTCTCAGGTCGACCACGGCCACGCGCATCGACGCGGCTCGACGCTACATCAGTGGCAACTTGCCCTCCTAAAGACTTTGGTATTTTTGCAACATTTGTAAGCCTTGTGTATTAGTTTTTTGATCGAGATTGAAGTGTGTCATTAAATCTAGTACTCTGACTCAAGGTGATTTCGCACGGCCCTACACCCAGCGGGAATCTAGCCACCGCGACAAATGAATAGACTGTCTTTTATAAATTGTTGTTAATTGGCTCTTGTTGCATTCAAGCACAATCTCACCATCTTTCTTGTATTAATCGTAAGTAGACAAATGGATTGAGCGCAGTCGATGGGATTAGACGGAGATAGAGCTGATAGCTTGCGACAAATGAAATTTTGGAAAGAATTTATTTATTCAACAGAAAATTTTGTAAAACCCGGTTGCACAAGGAACATCTCGGAAATCATTGTGCGACCTTTGAAAAACTGTTGGAACGTCCCCAAAACGTCGAGGCAACGTACATCTGGTAGACATGTTTCGTTTCACCAATCATTCAGCAACGGTTTCTCCGACTCATTTCGGAACGTTGAGCGGTTACGAATGCAACGTTACTAAACGTTGAAGTCACGAGTTACATTCACTGTTTGGTGGGACGGGGACTCAGGATTCGGTGATTTGGAATATGGGACTGAGGAATCTGAGAATCAGTATAGTGAGAACAGAGAACGAAGTAGAAATAGATTCATCTTGGACACATTTCCGCCAGCGTGCCGAATAATCACGCAAACTCCAATGTTGCTCTGTGTTTACGTTTGAGCTATAGCAGTATTGGCTATACCTATAACGGTGAGAGCGACCAACCAATCAGCGAGTGCTGCCCGTGCTGGCCAAATTGGATCCCGAGAGTCAGAGTAGGGGAATTCACTCCTCAACCGTGAGTCAAGTCTGAGCACCGGAGTGAGTCCCTTTCTTCGAGAGTTATCTTAGCCCGCTACACTCCATGAATACAATCACAACAAACGAATCCAAAGCCATTGCCAAAAATTTGCAGCTCTTGAATTGAATGCCTATTACTGGGATTTCCGCCATGCTCCAATTCTTTGGCGAATATTCTCTTCCTTTCCTTTTTTTGGTCGTTGTGAGGTTCTGCAGAAGCTTGAGAGATATACGCACGTACTACGACAGATATATCCGTATCTAATGGATTTCATTTGTTTTTCCTGTATTTAGCTACTCTCAAACTGTGTGGTCTTCTTCATAGAAGTGATTTCAAGTATCACGAGACGTCAACAATCATTCGAGATTTGGGACAGCTTACAGGTCTTTGATGAGTCTTTTGAATTATTGGTAAATTACGATATATTTCCATCCAAAATGGAGTATCAAAACTCTAGTATATATAAGTTGATGGCTATTGAATTGAGGAATTGGCTTTGGGCTGTTTCTGCAATTGGTATTTTTGGATGGGCCATTGTAAGCATTTCTGGAGTGGTGGCATTCAATGATGATCCGTATCTTCACAACATTACGTATATATTACCAAGCATCCTTTCGTCCTTAATCGTTCTCAAATTCTGGTGTACTGGCTTCCTCTTTAATCAAAGATTGGAGAAATTGATGGATTTTTCACTCAAAGAGTTGAATCAGATACCGAGAAAGGCTATAAATGCTAGAAAAAAAGAGGTGAGTTATAATTTTTTATTCCACTTCATATTTCATATTTAATGAGTTGTTCCTGCTATACTCGGCAAAAGTAAGATGAACTCACGAAAACTGCAAATTCAACGTTTCTGCGAAGCTCCCCGAATGAAAATCTCAGCCGGTAAATAATTTTTATTTTTTTTTGGATTATTCACCCGGAATTGGTTTCATTTTACAATGATTACATGGCTAATGCGAATTAATATAGTCCAAACGAACTTGCAGATAGCAATTGAATTGTATTACAATACGGCTGTGCTTGAATGCTAAATAAAGTTGGTATTTTCCTCTGGCGATATCAGAGTTTTCAAATCCGTTAATCGAATCCAATTGGAACGTGACAAGCTAGGAGATCAATGCGGCCACCCAAACTTTTCCTGAAATAATAATATATAATAATTTACAGAAGATACAGAAGATATTCAGTGAGTTGGTGAACGCAAGTATTTCTTTTGGGAAAGGACATTCGTGGTGGCTACTTTTCATACTGTCCAACATATTTTATCATCTTTTAATTTATTCTTATCTCGCAATAGCTTGGTTGTATATAGGAAACAACATCACAGATAAATTGAAACATTTCTTTTGTGAAATGAGCTGGGCTCTGATGCATCTGTTGCAATTGCTAGCAATACACTCGATGTGCGATTCGATATCACACAAGGTAATTGAGTTTAAATTTTACCTCAATACAAGACACACGTCCTGGCCCAATATTTCGCAAACATGTACTTCTTTCAACCGTTCATGTCCAATTCGTTCAAGAATGTGAATTATATTATCAACCATTTTCAATTCTCAGGTAGATCAAATGGCTTACGTGTTATTGGAATGGCAACGGAAGTTGTATATTTTGAACAGAGCAAAGGTGGACTCTAAAATAGTTTATTCCTTCTGTTTTTTCTCTTGAGTTCTAATTTTATACTAGCGTTATTGCCGCATTTGCTACCGCTCGTTCGGCTTGTAAATGTCCTTAATAAGTCAGAGGCTCCTGAAGTGCTTTTTTAGTTTAGTAATGATGGTTGTAGAATGATGATTGGTGATTGGTTTAAGATGCCAGGTAGAAGTTTCTCATGAAGTTTGCAAAAATGGTATTATCTTGAGTTATACCTGCTGAGAGATATATAGGATTGAAAAATTCGAATATATCGTTCTCAATTTTCGGAACGGCTGTCTTGGCTAAATTGAAGACCCGAACTATCAGCACTGGTATTAATAGTCGTTGGTGACCTAAAGCTTAAGAATTGATACGCGGGTTGGGCGCTGTTGTCTGTGTGGCGTAGGAATGAATTAAAGACCCTGCATAAGACCAGAGACTGGGACTGATTCTCAGCCCAGGGAGACTGCACCATTGACAGTAACTTTCGGGTGACCACGGAATATTAATAGCAGTGCAGAAGATTTTACTGATGAGCTAGTTTTAATTAGACCGAACTAACAAGGAGAGGTCCAACCTTGCGGAACACGGATCTTGATGAAACTCTGGGAATCATCTCGTTTTGGTGAGAAATGAAGGTATCTCCAGGGGTTTAATCCCATGGGCCTCCTATCCCGAAATACAGTTATGGAGGTTAGCATTGTTAGTATATCTATATATACGGCTTTTCAACATGGGCCTATATTGACAAGGCTAATTCACTCTAAATCTCTTGGAGGGAAAAAAGCCTTTAACTACAGGCTTTTCTCCCTTCAAGCTTACAGGGATTCCGGAATGCCTCTAACTGAAGGCAAATTTGCCTCCAATTGAAGGGAAGTTCGGTTTTGCCTCTAAGGTGAAGAGCTAACCTCAAAATCAGTGTGAACAGAGGCGAGTTGTTTTGACACAACTCGCGGGAGTTCTTTTCCTTCTGAAGGGAGAATCTGAAGTATGATCGTCCTTGATGAAATTCATAATTCAAATCAGAGTAATGTGGAATCGATGCGATGATATATCATATGCACATGGCAAGCATGTTGAAACGTGTTGTGCGACTTATTGCTTCTTATAATTATAAAGCAGGCTATTTCTAGATCTTTGACGATACGCCTTAATCTGGAGGTGAACATGATGGGCCATAACAAAATGTCCAAAACTTAAGCTCCCCGGGGGAGCCGATGAACGTGTACGACTTTTGAGACAAGACCCTCGTAGATGCCTGGTGGTCTAGCGGTAAACCTTTTGCCCGACAGCCTGAAGATCGAGAGTTCGCATCCCTCTTCGGTCAAAAGTTTCTTTTCTTTTTTATTACTATCATCATTTTATTATTACTTTTTCTACTCTATAATTATTTGCATATGATTCTGAATTGACTTCATTCGATCACTTCTTGAAATAACTCCGTAAGAATCCATAGTACAACGTTCGCGATATCATTAAGCCCAATAACATACGTTTTGATTGAAAATCTTAAATTTCGCGTGAAAAAAATTCTGAGAAATGTTCGTTATTTCGTCACTTCAACTGAAGACTTCATGCAGGATGCAAAAATGTAAAGAACAATTTAATTCAAACTGTTTCAAGAACTAATAGAATAACATAAAGTCGGAATCATATACTAAAAAATCTATAGAGTAGAAAAAAAAATGAAATGATAATAATTAAAAAAAAAAAAAAAAATTTGACTGAAGAGGGATGCGAACTCTCGATATTCAGGTTGTCTGGCAAAAGGTTTACCACTAGACCACCACGCATCTCTAAAGGACATGCCTCAAAAGTCGTACAGGTTCATCGGATCCCCCGGGGAGCTTAAGTTTCGGGCATTTTTGTTATGGCCCATCATGTTCACCTCCAGATTAAGGCGTATCGTCAAGGATCTTGGAATACCCTGCTCTATAATTATAGGAAGCAATAAGTCGCACAACACGTTTTAACATGCTTGCCGTGTGCATATGATATATCATCGCATCGATTCCACATTACTCTGATTTGAGTTATGAATTTCATCAAGGACGATCATTCTTTAGATTCTCCTATTAGAAGGAAAAAGTTCTCCCGCGAGTTGTATCAAAACAACTCGCCTCTGTTCACACTGATTTTGAAGTTAGCTCTTCACCTTAGAGGCAAAACCGAACTTTCCTTCAATTGGAGGCAAATTTGCCTTCAGTTAGAGGCATTCCGAAATCCCTGTAAGCTTGAAGGGAAAAAAGCCTGTAGTTAAAGGCTTTTTTCCCTCTAAGAGATTTAGGGTGTTTCCATAGCTGTATCGAAAAATAGGAGGCCTATGGGACTAAACCCTTGGAGATAACTTCATTTCTCACCAAAACAAGATGATTCCCAGAGTTTCATCAAGATCCGATTTCCGCGAGGTTGGACCTCCCCTTGTAAGCCGAATTAAATAAAACTAGATCGCAATAGACCAAACTATATCGAACTGAACCTAACTATACCGAACAAGACCGAGCTTGTCCGAATTATCTCAAACTAGATCAAACTAGATCGAACTACGACGAACTGGGCCGAGCTGAACCGAATTAAACTTGATCGGACATAACAAAACCGAATTAGATTGAATTTTACCGAACTAGACTTGACTGCATCGGACTAGACTGAATAGGGAACTGACATCATTCCGAGAAATGTTATAATTTGAGAGTTTGGAGCAAGATAGACATGGGGAAAAAAATTTGAAATTCTTACGACGCCTCTATGGTTTTTAAATCATCATTGAAGTTTTGAAAATTTGAATTGGCGCCATCCAATATGGCGGTGGCTGCAGATGTGCCACTAAATTCGCCAACTGTTGCGATGTCATTTTTCATCGGAAATTCTCATCTGAATCACAATCGATATCTTATTTTACCCAAATAATAGAAGTACGCGGTGGAAAAACGCAGTTTTATTTCAGAACTATCGTGTGGAGAACCCTCTGGAGTCACGTGACTCATGTCGCCGCCATATTGAATGGCGCTAATTCAAAAACTAAAAAACTTGAAATTCGAATTTAAATCACTTATACTACAGAAAATTTCCGAATTTTGATATATCCTGTCTCTTTCAACGTGAACTTCCATAATATGAACATTCTGAAATAATTTTTGTGGTCATGTCAGTTCTCTATTAGACTCACAAGGGGAGGACCAGACCTCCGAATCCCCAATCTTGTCCAAAATTTTTTTACAGTTTTGTATTACCTAGAATATGAAGAATCCAGAGTAACTCCTTCAAATGGGCCTCCTGTTCAAAATTACAACCCATGACATTAACATTGCCCATATGGGCCCATGTTAAAAAGTGATATATCTAGATATACTGGCAACGCTAGCATTTTTGCTTGTAGCTCTAGACAGAAGGCCCATTTGACGGAGTTACTCTGGATTCTCCATATTCTAGGTGACACAAAACTGTAAAAAATTATTGGAGAGGATTGGTGATCCAAAGGTCTGTTCCTTTCCTTGTCAGTTAGAAAGAACTAGACCCAACTAAAAGAAACTAGATCGGACTAGACCACACTAGATTGAACTAGACCGAATTAGACCGTTTTAGACTAACCTATACCTAATTTGACCAAAGTAAACCGAATGAGGCCGAATTAGACCGATCTACACCCAAATATACCCTACTTTACCGAACTAGACCGAATGAGACCGATCTAGACCGAGTGAGACCAAATAAAACCTAACCAGACCGCACTAGAACGAACTACACTGAATTAGACCAGACAAGTTGGACGAGATTCCAGCATCTCTATTCCCAGTGCCACAGCTCGTTCCCCATAGCTCATTCCTCACACCCCGTTCCTCACACGACGTTCCTCAATACTCATTCCTCACAGCTCGTTCCTCGTGAATCGTCCCTCATAACTCACTCCTCATATAATTCACTCCTCATAACTCTTTCCACATAACTCGTTCCTCGAATCTCATTCACTCATTCATCCATCGGTCTACTCATCCACCCATCCTCCTGACCACTAAATCATTCACCCACCCACCCATCGACCCGCCCATGACCCATACGGCCATCCATCACATTTCACCCCCTCCACGTAGGCAACCCGATACGCAAAATGCTGACGGACAAATTTGGGCTGGGCTTTCAATTATTTTAATTTGTTGGGAAGATAATGCGAAATCTACGATTATTTGCCTTATGAAACCTATCCCACTTATGATCTGTATCTAGATTAAAAAATAATCACTAAGGATATTTCTATCTTCAGCGATGAATAACATGTATGACCTTATTATCCATCTCGTTTGACTCACAAGAGAAGGACCAGGCCTTTGGATCACCAATCCTTTCCAAAATTTTTTTATAGTTTTGTACTACCTAGAATCTGAAAAATCCAGAGTAACTCCGTCAAATGGGCCTCCTGTCCAAAGATACAGCCACTGAGATTAGCATTACCCATATAGGCTCATGTTAAAAAGTGGTGTATATAGATATACTGGCAGTGCTAACGTTTTTGCTTGTAGCTCCGAACAGAAGGCTCATTTGACGGAGTTACTCTGGATTCTTCATATTCTAGGTGGCACAAAACTATAAAAAAATTTTGGAAAGGATTAATGATTCAAAGGCCTGGTCCTCCCCTTGTCAGTCAATACCCTAATTTCGAAATAGTTACTTTGCAGCCAATGATGCAGTTATACTGAAATAGACAACTATTAGAATCTAATAGACAGTGGAAATTCGAGTGGTTTTCACTGAAACTTTAGTGATTCCACTGAATAGCAACTTCCACTGAAAGTTTAGTGAAAGTTTCACTGAAACTTGAGCGATTTTCACTTAAATTTCAGTGAAAATTTCGCGGAAAATTTAGTGATATTCACTGAAATTTTAGCAGAAGTTTCACTAGAACTTGAGTGAAAAGTATCACTTGAACTTTGTTGATTTCCACTGAAATCACTAAAGTTCAAGTACATCCATCCATCCACCAACCCACTCACCTGAGCACTAACCCCCACTCATCCATCTACCCACCCATCACCCAACCATGACCCATACAGCCACCCATCACCCTCCAACCCCTCCCGATAGGCAACCCGAGACGCGTGATGCTGACGGACAAATTTTTGCTGGGCTTTTAACTATTTTAATTGTTTGCGTACTATTGAAACAACAGTATATTACGCAACGAGGTCGAAAAGTTGGATTTTCCAAGTGCGGAAACCTTTTGACAGATTTGCGTACAATATTTTCCGAAATTTTGTGCGGAAAGTTAGTATTCAGTCGGTACTAGGTATGTCAGCAATCTAATCGCGATCAGAGCATGTTGGGGAGGAAGGTGCAGAGCGGGGTCCAGGGGCGGCAGTCTCTGTCGTGGGTGCAGGGGGCAAAGCCCCCGCCGGGGGGCACGGGGCGGAGCCCCCCACTGAAAAAAAATTCTGAAAATGTATAAGAAAAAAGATTTCGTTGATATATCATATGTTACCGCACAGTTTGGAATATCATTCTCGATTTTGAAAAGTACCAATAGTGAACAAGATCTGAGACATGTGAGTTTGATAAGATAGTGAAATTGCTGAATTTTAAGGAAAATCATCACAGAGCTTTATGAATGTCATCAAGGCCCGACAAAAATAAATAGATGGATTGATGGAATTATCAGTCATTTTCATGGATAAGTAGAAGAAAATTTGAAAATTATAATGATGATGATAATGTTCCAAATATACGGGATAGATAGGGCTTATGACAACAGTGAATCTGTGGGTGTTTTCTTGTGAAAAATATGAGAACCCATCTGCGACACTCCTTTTGCTTTCTCGAAGAGAAAGGGTTGTATTCGTGACAAGAGGTTTTTGTCAAAATTTTGTACTCTTTTCCATTTTTCATTCTAAAAATCTCCACTTTGACAGATTCGGCTTCCACCATCTTGTTCCTCTCGCCGAGAGCTTTCTATTGTAGGTCACCCTTTTTCTCCCATCATCATCCCTGCCACGCAAAAAATTCATCTTAGTCGGTCATTGTCCGGTCATTGGCGGTCATTTTTTTATTGAGGCAAAGCGTCCGAAGAGTAAATTCACGTTCCCTTTGGACCTACAGTCCAAGGTAGATTCCGAACCACCGGAACCACGGTAAAAGTAGTTGGAAAACATCTCAGTGGTTATATTTTATTAAATTAAATTCAACCCATATACCATTGAAGTGAACGATTTCCATGTTCAATCCGATGGCCAACACAGAATATTTTAATCGTATGGACTTATTGAGGGAGAAAAATTGAATATTATAATTTAGAGAGATCATAAGTATTCTATTAATCAAGTGAATGGTCATTGTACGTGCTTTAGACAGCTTAGATGTGTACGTGAAGCACTCATCAGCTACTAGAGAATCAAGACAGAGATAATTTTGCTAGTCAACGCAGAAACTTCAAGAGATGTCGTAGAATATCAGTCCTTGAATAGAAATTTGGCAGTGCGTAAAGACACGTGCCAGTGTGTAAAGACATACCTTAGGCTCTGTAGGCGACTTCACGCACAGTTCTTCACGAATTCCGTGCGCAAAAATCTCTTTACGCGCGGAAAGACGTTCTTTATACACTAACTTTACGCACATGATTTCTTATTCTTATATTAATAGTATATTACGCAACAAGTGCGAGAAGGTCAATTTCCGCACAAGTTGCCAAACGAGTGCGAGAAGTTAATATTCACGCAAACGACGCACTTCGAAACTTCTCGCGCACCCGGAGGAACACAGTTACGCACGCTCGCGAAGCGAGCGTGCGTAAATATGTACTTCTGGGTGTGCGAGAAGTTTCGTAGTGTGCGTGAATGTTACTTCTCGCGCGAGTTGGCAACGTGTGCGGAAACTTCTCGCACGTGTTGCGTATACTATTTTTTGCAACTGTGCGCGAAGTTGTAATTAAATGCACCACTGTCCGAGCAAGATTATCTTGGAAACGAAGTTTTCAAGAAAGGCCAAATCCAGAGGGATGACGTGACATCATATTTTGGAACTATGCGTGAATGAAAATGCATTAGAGCTAGAAGTTACATTCACGCACACTCCACCAGTGCGTAAATGTAAAACTGTGCGAGAAGTCATTCACGCATTACTTCTCGCACTGTAAATAATGAAGAGAAGTCTCATTTTTTTACAACTTCGCGCACTCAGTTGCAAAAAAATGATTAAAAGCCCAGCCAAAATTCGTCAGTCAGCATCCCGCGTATCAGGTTGCCTATCGGGAGGGGGTGAAGAGCGATGAGTGGCCCTATGGGTCATGGTTGGATCATGGGTGGGTAGATGGGTGGGTGGGTTGGTGGGTGAGTGAGGGTTAGTGGTCAAGTGGGTTGGTTGGTAAGTGGATGGATGTACTTGAACTTGAGTGATTTTAGTGAAAGTCACCAAAGTGCAAGTGATACGTTCCACTGAATTTCAGTGAAAATCGCTAAAGTTTCAGTGGAATTCCACAAGAGATTCAGTGAAAATTTCACTAAAATTCCAGTAGAAATTTCACTAATATTTCGGTGAAAATCGCAAAATTTTAGAGGAAGTTTTACTGAAATTTCAGTGAATTTCCAGTGAAACTTTCACTGAAATTTCTGTGGAAATTCCTAAAGTTTCTGCGAAACTTTCACTGAAATTCCAGTAGAAATTTCTAGAGTTTCAGTGAAAGTCACTTAAGTTTCCACTGTCTATTGGATTCTAATGATTGTCTGTTTCGGTATAATTGCATCTTTGGATGTAAATAACTATTTCGAAATTAGTGTTTTGATTGAGTCAAACGAGATGGGTACTAAGGGTAGAGATGTTATTCATTGCTGAAGGAAGAAATATCTTTAGTGATTATTCTTCCATCTAGATGCAGATTATGAGTGGGATAGGATTCACAAGGTAAATAATCGTAGATTTCTCAATATCCTTCCAGCAAATTAAATTAATTCAGCGCCTGTCCAATTTTCTCCGTCCGGATGCCTCGTATACTGCGACTGTGACTAGGGATGATATTGGGCTGGGGCTGGA
This sequence comes from Eretmocerus hayati, assembly GCA_029851415.1. NCBI lineage: Eukaryota > Metazoa > Arthropoda > Insecta > Hymenoptera > Aphelinidae > Eretmocerus > Eretmocerus hayati. Next base: position 180,171,060 of record CM056742.1, on the reverse strand, counting down.
GCTGAGGCTGGGGCAGTGGCTGAGCCTGAGACTGACACTAGGACGGAGGCTGGACCTAAGGCTGGTCTGGGGCTGGTCCGAGGCTGGGGCTGTTGCCAAGGCTCAGGCTGGGCCTGTGGCTTGGGGTGAGGCCGGGCTAAGGCTGGAGTTGGGTCTTGGGCTGAGGCTGGATCTGAAGCTGAGATTGGGGCCGTCGCTAAGGCTGAGGCTGGGGCCGGACCGAAGCTGAGGATGGACTGAGGCTGAGGTTGTGACTGGGACTGAGCCTGGAGCTGTGGCTGGGACTGGGGCTGAGGCCGTGGATGGGGCGTGGCTGAAGCTGTGGCTCGGGCTGGAGCTGGGGCTGAGGCTGGGACTGAGGCCGAAGCTAAGGCTTAGGCTGGGGCTGGGGCCAATGTTGGGGCTGAGGCTAAGATGAAGCGTGGCCGAGGCTGAGGTTGGAGCTAACTCTGAGGCTGGAAGCTGTGGCTGTGACTAGGGATGAGATTGGGCTGGGGATGGGGCTGGAGCTAAGGCTGGGCTGGGGCTGAGGCTGGATTTGGGTCTTGGGCTAAGGCTGGGGCTGAGGCTGGGGCTGAGGCTGAGACTAGGGCTGTGGCTAAGGCTGAGGCTGGTACTGGGGCTAGGGCCGTGGATGGGGCGTGGTTGAGGCAGGGGCTAAGATTGGGTCTGAGGCAGTCGCTGGGACTGGCTAACTGGGCGATATTCCCAGATACTTACTGGAGATTCAGGAACCTCACTATGCGCAACATTACACCAACTCAATAGTTCTCAATCACAGTTACTAGGTTACATCTAGGTAATTATTTTGTCCGAATCCACTGTATTATGAAATCTCAACGTTACATTGTTGAACTACAGAAGCATTTCAGGGGCTCATACCATATCAGAGCCACTTTCAAGCCGTACGAGCGTTAGCGAGGTAGACAATAACGCTAGTAGTATATTACGAAACGACTTCGATTCTTTACGCACTGCTGGAAATTTTTACACACGAGGGTAACAACTTTACGCACTGTTGAGATGTCTTCACGCACTCGAGTAAAGTGTTACTCGAGTGTGTAAAGTTTCCAACAGTGCGTAAAGTATCGAAGTCGTTTCGTACAATATTTTTCGCAATTCGGTGTGCGTAAAATTTTCCCTGACGCACCGAAAAAATGGTCTTCACGCACTAACTTGACGCACATGATTGCGAAATAGTATATTACGAAACGACTTCGATTCTTTACGCACTGCCGGAAATTTTTACACACGAGGGTAACAACTTTACGCACTGTTGAGGTTTCTTCACGCACGAGCGTCAGCGAGTAAAGAATCAGAGTCGTTTCGTAATATACTATTTCGCAATTTGATATGCGTAAGGTTTTTCCTTACGCACCGAAAAAATGGTCCTTACGCACTAACTTTACGCACATGATTGCGAAATAGTATATTTCGCACCGAGTTTATGAGGTTGTAGCTCGCTTTTGAGCGATCGGTTTTCGACCCGAGCCGGAGGCGAGGGTTGAAATGATCGCTCGGAAGCGGGGAACCTTGTGTGCGAGGCGCGAAAGTTATTTTTCGCAATTTTGTAGGCACTCAAACATCGGAAAATTGCGAAAAATGGTTTTTATACTCTTCAAAATATATTCGAATGAATATATTTCGGTGAGGAGAGAACGAGCCTAGTATGGTACAAATATGGATACCAAATATAAATGGAATTCAAAATCTTTCGCAACCTGAGCACGTCCCTGCAGGACAGTATCATACGTTTTGTACTCTGTTGTAGGATTCTGACTTATACCGGCACTACATGAATTTTGAAGTGAGATTTCATGCGGCTGGCTGCTTTGTGATTGATTTGGAGACCCTGACCATGGTAAATATTATTTAAAATGTTGTTTTGAGAAAAATTAAATCGGTTGGTGATGAGTTGTGACTGCAATCTACACAGCTTTCAGTGACTATCAAATTCCTATAGAATTATATTCTAACAAGGGTCGACGCTTTCATTTGTAGACCATGGGGCACCTGGTAACATATTTGGTGATTCTACTTCAACTGTCAACCTTGAAGAATCTTGTGTAAGGAGATAGAATCAACTGATGAAACTATATTTTTTAGCTGTCGTCTGATAGTTTCTATTCTTGAAGAACTAGATTCTAAGTTTCAGCTACTCATAGATTTGTTGTTCTCAAGATTACCATAGCACAACGGAATACTTATACCAACCTTAATACATCCGCACCAAAAATTGAGAGCCCATATACTCAACAGATCATAGTCATCTGATTTCGGAAAATTGTATCAAAATTTGGCATATGAGTAGCTCCGCGTGAAACAGACCTACGGAGAGGGGTCATGTCTCAGATTTTTTTCTCGTTCTTTCCCAATCTATTGTACAAAATATTAACAATTCACTACTTATGGGGCTTGAAAAAAATTGCAGATATCTCGATCGTAATGTACTTTGTCTTATTGGATCATCTTCAACAAAAAAGTTTGTACAGATTTTTTTCTATCATATACCTTGAACATTAAGCAACAAAGGTGGAAAGTATGGTTTCCGCCCGAGCGGCCGTGACCAGTGCGGTAGAGTTACTTTTCCACACGCTTCACGGCACGAGTGCGGAACACTTCCACCCTTGTTGTTTATACTAATTTTTGTGTTGAGTGCGGAAACCCATCTTCCCTTTACAGATGCATGTAACTTCAAAAGAATTTCTGATGCGTATGCTCTATATCTGATGATAACTTTAACAGTGTTTTGCGTGAAATCGAGTTTCGATAGAGATTCTTCCCATAGAATTAAGGCTCCCATTTTACTCATCAATTTCAGTATAAGAGAACAATAGTCGAGGACCTTGCGCTATGAAAGAATGCTTGTTCAGGAGTTCAGGAATTGATTCAAGTGTACCCAACATGTCCCCATATGCCGATCTCATGAATGGGCCCTCATTCAAAGAGATTATATTAATCTCTTTGCACTCATTGACCCTTTCCATAATTTTTTTTACATTTGTTAAGTTGAAGTATGAGAAAATAAGTGATTTGGATCGACTCCAAATCATTTCTGCGATTTCTAGGAAATTTAAAGCGATTCTTCCATTTTTTTGGGTTTGCACGAAAAAACTACCGAGAAAATTGCGATCAATGATGCCGGTGCCAACTTTTTTGAGTAAGACCAATCTCAACGTACTTTAATGCACTCAATTTTTTGTCTCGGGATCTTCAAGATTCGCTTTTCAGAGTTGAAAGCGAGGTTGAAAGATTGCGATCTGGAGCTGCTTTATGTACAAAATCGGAAATGAGTTTCAAAACGAGAAGGCCAACATCGGATTGTACACAACAAGCTTTCATACGGTTATTTCGAAAGAGCATGCAGTACGACTCTTTTGCCACTCACCAGGAGAGTGTTTCAGATCCGGATCACGAATTTGACTAAAACTCTGGGAATAGTCTCCTTTTAGCACCAAAAGATGAAACCCAAAATTATAGACCCTAACGCTCAAGCGTTTTTGAACTACAGCCAATAACATTAGCATTGCCCATATAGGCCAATGTTAAAAATCATACATATAGGTATACCTGCAATGCTAATGTCCTTGGCTGTAGCTCGGAAACGCTTGAGCGTTAGGGTCTATAATTTTGGGTTTCATCTTTTGGTGCTAAAAGGAGACTATTTCCAAAGTTTCAGCCAAATCCGTGACCCGGATCTGAAACACTCTCCTGGTCAGCACGTGTGTAGGGGACGTCTATGAATTACGTAAGGGTTTCAGGGGGGACGAAAAAGTCCTCAAAATCCTTACGAATCCTTACGGGGGGGGGGTTGACGAGCCACCTTACGTGAATATTAATGCGGTTTTATCATTCATCGTGGCAAAATGTGAAGCTAGATGAAGAAACTGATATCATCCAAATATCTTATCATCATTCATTGCCTGCAATTTGAAATCCCACAAAAACCTATTTTAGCCAAGATGATTAGACTGTGTGTGCATATACACACACACAACCTTTCTTAGACTAGTAATGGATGAGGAGAAGTCTCCGTTAGCCACACAGGAGATTGATAGTTTATCAATTTGATAGCGTGACAGTCATTTCTTGTAATGAGAAGTCGACGCAAACTCCGATGACTAATGATTTTGAACTATTTCACTCTGTTTTCATCTATCTATGATTGAAAAAAAAGGATTGGAAGTGTATCAGTAATTGACCACCCAATTCTATCTATGAGTTTTATTGTGTAGCATTTGCTTGGATGATACTTGTGAATATATTTAGAAGCATTTTGTTTAGCAGTATTGAGAAAAAACTTTTTATCTAAAAAGTTCATGCTCAAAGTTTGGACTTGAGTAAAATTTGGTAATCTTACGTAAGATCAGGGGGACGGGAGTTCACTTTAATCTTACGAGCTCTTACAAGATGGGAGGGAGGAGTGAGAAAAAACGATATATTTCCCTTACGTCATTTATGGACGTTCCCTTACCACGGCAAAATAGTTCGGGAATAGTCTTTGGGACCGGCAAAGAACTCCAAATGAGGTTGCATGGCGATGAAAACGGATGAAAAGAATTTTGTGCACTTCATCGCCGATGTAAATTGTTTCCAATGACGGGAGAGCAAGTTGGGTACACACTTTTGTAAACTCTTCAAAATCACTCTTCGGGGAAATTGTGGTAGCCCGGCTCTGGTTGATCAAAATTAGACTTACTTCAACTCATTTTGAAGGACTTAAGACAAGCTTTATAAAATGAGCTAAAGTACGTTAAAAAAATTGAAGACGATCAAAATTGTTGAGAAACGACTTAATCCATTAATCCACCATGGTACAGAATTCTAATGAAATTTTTTCGAACTAGAAAAGCAATATTAGTAGCTCATGACCTATTGGAAAGATTCACAATCCGAACGAGCGGTAGCGAGGAAGGCATGAATCACTAATTGAGTGTTGCAGTGAATTTTGTTATCCTACCCTCCATTTCTCGTTATTCTCACCCTTGTCCAAGACTGGAGTCATGACTCTCTCACAAGAGTGTGACTAGAGTCGGTAAAATGTTCTACTTCTCTACCATCAGCCGATCTCGATCTGTCAAACGAGCACCCGTTTTATAATCGCTACCTTATCAGGTGAATTTAACTTTTGCAAGGAAATCTCACCCCCGTGCCGCAGAGTGGCACCTTTAAATAAAATGCGTTGGCATTTTCGGTACGAAACATTTCCATCTTGAGTGAGTCGCCTCTATCCACATGTATCGAATCCAAGGGAGTAAAACCAACTTATCCGATTATTTTTTTTTCACAATAGTCTATACAAAGCAAAGAGGAGGAAGGCGGGTTATTTTATCAGCACCACCAAGACCACTGGCTATTTTTATAGAGTGGATCAAATCTTATTGCATAGGATTAAGTTGTCAAGAGTTCTCGATTTGTAGCAAGAATTGAGCACCTACTATCCTTAAGTGTGCTGTGAGCACAAATGAAAGATACTTCTTGCCTCAAAGTTCGTGGCAATAAACTTGAGCAAATTGCTTCTCACTCGCCATTTCTGTAATAACTCTAGCCCATTCCAGAACTCCTCGATCTAATCCATCTTATCTCAAAACTCTTCTTGGAACCGTCAAAATGAGCCAAAATAGAGCATGAAAAATCTAGGAAAGAGGTGATCAAATAATTTGAAATCTCGAAAGCTATGCTTTTTTGATTGTTGCAGAATGAAGACCGAGTTGTATGACAAAGGAAGTTTAAAAAATTACTCATTTTGTAAATTAGCATGACTTTGAGATTTTTTCGTTGATGATAATTTAATGTACGTAATGAACAAACTTTTCAAATGCACCAGAATTAGATGAATGTATTTGGAATATCATTTATGTAGATATGGATGATACATTCAAGAAATACACGAAAAAGCTTAATGGGACTTGAGTCATTTTGACCCTCCGTATCCGAGAAACTGGATAACTGGGAATTTCTTCCTGATCGGAGGAAAAATGTTGTCTCCATGAGATCCCACTTAGACAAGTTCGACTGTGATTAGTAATCACCAATCATGTATCATCAATCTGTAATCACCAATCAACATTCAATCGTCAACAATGAATATAGAACAATACACAGTCAAAATCCAATAGTCACAAGTTACCACCAGCAGCTCCCAGCAACACCAGTAACACCAACACGGACCCAGAGACCCACGGATCCACCGGCGCAGCATCAGAACCATCAACGCCACTAACACCGCCACCACGATATGCGGAATCCGGACCGACAGATTTCAGACAAATGCTTCATTGCTATAATTCTAGAAGCTGCGTGAGTCATCTATCACTACCATCAAATAGTAATCCTTGGAAAAACCTCAAGATTTCCAACCATCGGATTCCTTTCTCGTATCAGCCCGGCAAGCATCTCCCATTTCATGATATCTCCTACATATTTGCATTACATTCCATTGTCCATAATTGACCATTCTTATCAATTTACTTTAAAAATAAGAACCTTCAAGATGAATTGATAGCCATTATGTTAAATAGCGATGAAAACAAGAGAAAGAAGTAATATCATTAAATAAGGGTCCACAAAGCTGTCGAAAATTCTCACGGTCGATCACTCAAGCAGATTGGAAATACAAATACGAGCAGTTTAGTAACAGCTGTGGCATTGCTACATCTACCACCCAACTAAACCGACATCGCAAACAGTTAATGCCGCTAATCCGAGTAAAGCTTCACAGGCGCGCCGTCCGAGAGCATCGAAAAGGGCTCACGTACACACCCACAAGCTTACTATATATTGTTCGAGAGCTCGGCCTCGGGCAAAACTCTATACCAGTTCGGGACGCTTCCACCCCTTATCCACCCTGCAGAATAGTCCTGTCAAGCTTCGGCTATAACCAGCGCAACAGGAAGAAAAAGATATCGAGTGCAGAGCCGTAACCTTTTTATAGAAGGAGTCGGTCGAAAGCACTCCAGTCCACGCCGGTATCAGCTCTATCTCGATATCGGATACGAATTAATCTGTGTCTACGTATCGGCAGCCAATTGCCCTTATCACCAGACTGGCTTTACCTCTTCGTCGTCATCATTGCGTCGTACATTTTACGTCCCGAAGGCTGCAATTAGCTGATTGAACGATATAATTGACGAGAGCTAGTAGCCCATCCGTGGTTTGACCGAATCGAAGTTGCCATCGTCACTCACCCCTTGATCATTGAGTGGCTCTATAATGGGTGCGCCGGATGACCGACCAAAGGGCCGAGCCCTTTACCACGCAGAGAGGGCTTTCTAGTCAGATCACACCGGCAATTGCGTCCCCGCACTGTAGTGACCACGCACTTGACTGGGCGTATGTATATCCTGCACAGCTGTAGTGTGGTGTTGGTAAATGAGGTAGGGAAAAGTTTTGACGCGGAGCGCTTTTGCGGGATGAGTTGGCTTGGATGCAATCTCGTCTGAGATTAAAATTTGCGGATGGGATGGCGTTGGGCTTAGAGGGTTACTTGCACTCAGAGTCAGACCGACGAACGAACTCGGAGTCATCCTTGAAACGACAATCAAGAAATGGATTAGACTTATTCGCAAGTTCGCTTTCTATATGATCAAAATAATATGAAATTGATAGTTTTATTCAACTCGGAAGAAATTGTAAACTGACCTATCGCTTCTTTCAGATGATTTGGATAATAGAATTGAATGTGAAATTAACCGTCTTTCATTTCTGTGAAATAAAATTTTAGGAAGCGTGATTCCTTTTGCATTGCTGTTTTGGAAACTTTATTGTTGAGAATGTTATTGATAAAAGCTTTTAGATCATCATTTCATTCTTCAGATTTATGTAATTTAATCATTCATACGGGCAATACTGCCTTTTCACATCCTTTATAGTGAATAATATAAAACGTAATCATACATTTCTAAAAATAATTTCTTTTATTTTAAAGTGGATTAAATGACAGAGGGTGCAAGAATAATTCGATGCGAATTAAGGTATTCGAATTGAAATATCCAGAGACAACTGTTGAGGTGAGATATGGGCCCGTTAATTAAAATGCTGAGCGAATGGACGTATGTGAGAATTATGTGGAAATCAAGAATTAAGGTAAGTGTACCCAACTTGCCCCCATTAAGCCATTTTCTTAATAACTTTGGCCCATCTCCATATTTTCCAACGTACCTTAGCTCATTTTAAAGCTTGTCTTAAGACCTTGAAAATAAGTCAAGGTACGTTCAATTTAAACCAACTGGAGCAAAACTGTTTTAATTCTCCCAAAAGGTGATTTTTGAAAGCTTACAAAAGTGTGTACCCAACTTGCCCCCATTAAGCCTTTTTCTTAATAACTTTGATTTACTTCAACAATTTTCAACGTACTTTAGATCATTTTGAAGCTTGTTTAAAGACCTTCAAAATGCACTAAACTACGTCCAATTTGGATCAATTGAAGCCGAATTGTCTCAATTCTAACGAAATAAATGATGGAAATCGTCGATAAAGTGTTTTTATCGCCGTGCACGCACATTTGAAGCTTTTCGGTGATTCGAAACACTATTTCTGACCCATTTTGACGTGCTAAACACGTTCTGAATCGTAAAAAAGTCGTTCTGCACGCCCTTTCGAGATAAACATATGGGGGCATGTTAGGTACACTCCGATGTTGGTATCCTTGTTTACAAATAGTCTCCGTGTTTTGCACATAAAACAGCTCCATATCCAAATTTTGCAATTCTGAAAAATGTATTTTGAAGGTCTTGAAACAAGGAATCGAATGCGCTAAGGTACGTTAAGATTGGTTGAACTCAAAAAATTTGGCACTAGTTTTACTGAAGGAAATCCCTCGGTGCTTTCTTAGCTAAGCAATCACGAAAAATAGAAAAATCACTTTAGATTTTCTGGAGAATACAGAAATGATTCGGGGTTGATGCAAACTACTTACTTTCTCATATTTTAACATAACAAACGTAAAAAAAATTTGAGGGGAGGCCTAGGTGTGCCAATTCCCGAGATCGGCATATGGGGGCAAGTTCGGTACAGAGGCAAGTTGGGTACACCTACCTTATATCCACACTACTCTTCATCAATGATGAATATAATATGGACCGGGTCTAATATAGAGAAATGAACCACAAAAACTCGGCTATTATTGCATCAGTTAGATACAAATGCCGGCTAAGTACTGCTGAAGTACCGCAAAAGTACTGATCGAGTACTGCTCAGGTACTTTGGGGCTCAATTTTGATTCACACAATCTTTCCTATCAGGATAATTCTATTCTGATCAGTATGAGTTCTGAAATAGTTTCTAGATGGATGTGAATCCAGGAATCATGCATGATTAATAATAGCATTCCACTTGTAAAACATTTTCGTGATGCGTGATCAGTCACTTTGTCTCAGTTCATAGCAGTATCTGGTCAGTAAAGGTCAGCACTTTTAGGGCTTCCAGGAGAACTTGACTGTTTTTTTTCCATCATTCAGAACATTCCCATCACTACAGCACTAGATAATATTCTCGTCATTGAAATTTCTTTTGAATCTGTTTATAGAACTATGAATCTTGGTGCAATATTTAGGTGGTGAAATATTGGTACCAAATCGTCAGAAGTATAATGAAATGTTGCACTTCATTGATGAAAATGATGATTCTCTCAAAAATCCTGCGAATACAAAATTTCATGATGAAAATTTGGCAACAACTTTTATTGAGAAATATTTGGTGACCACCTCTTCGAAATCCATCCAATACTTACATCTGATTTAAGCTTGAAATATTCCAATATCACTAATCATAGCAGATATGAAAGGAAACTATCATCATGGATTCAAAAAGAAATTGTGCTTCATCTTCAATAATCAGTCCGATTAATGTCAGCATCATTGAAACTCTTGTCAACTCCTTGATCATCAACAAACCTCACTCTTATTAAAAAAATTCCCGATCAAATCAATCAAAGCTAACCTCTATCTCTTCAACTATCACTCGTCACCAATCATTGCTCTCAATCAGCACGAGCCGCCTCACCATCCAACCCAAACGTGTAAAATCATTTCCCGAATAATCGCGTATCGCCAGCAACACAGGAGTCTCCCCTACAGACGTATATATGTATTTCCCGTCACGCTTGTGCTTCAAAATCCACCCTGATTCCACCCTATCCCATACGAGCGTTCACATATGCACTGAGCTCAAATCTCCCGCTGGCCGATATTTAATCGCTCGAGAGTTACATATAGAGGGGTGAGAACAGCGTACAACCGAAGAGCGCAAATCCCACACAGATACGAGCAAATCCCAGCTCGTGACGTAGAATATATGTGTGTGTGTGTGTGTGTGTGAAAACGTGGGTGGCTGGAGATCAGCGATATCCGAGAGACGCGTGGTTAAATTGAGCGAGCTTCAGAGCACAGTCGCAGAGAGACCAACCACCACCACTAACATAACCACCACTACTACTCTCGACGAGGGTTGCGAAAATACGTTCAGAAACCAAGGAAACTTGCGCGTCGTGATCCGCAAGCCCCGTTGCATACGTATCGTGAACACTATCTCTCTATCTCACTTTCTCTTTTCTTTTTTTACACTTTTCTCTGTCTGTCTTCTATTCCACCAAACTGAGTATCCAGTTGGTGGCAACTCGTTTCGCCAGCGAGACCCACGATTAAATTATTCAGCGAGACTCGAGGATTGCCTCGTCTACCCTCTCTCTCTAGCAGAAAGAGCAAGAGAAGGATAGATAGATATAAAACAGGTAGAAAAGCCGTCACCGACTGCCACCTCCATCTAGAGTAGAGGCAAACTGTGGCTTTTGGGCGGAAAACCCGATGTATAGAGTTAAAGGCAGAGAGTGAGAGAGATAGAAAGCCAAGATTCGACGACGCTGTCAAGCCTCGATTCGCCGACCCGGCGTGAAAACGCTTCCGACTCTGTGTAGGTACTCACCCTCGTTTGGTGAACGATATATATATCCGCGGGCATCGATCCGGCCCGTCCATATTCCAAGCGTGTTGGATTCTCGATGCTATATGTGAGGTCAGGCTATGCGGCGTTATTGGCCCGCTTCGATAGAGAGGCATAGTCATACCGAGGCTTAGCTATATGAGTAGTTCCGCGGAAATTTTGATATTTGGGGGTCGAAAAAGTGCCAACCACTTTTCCAAATGTTTTGAGATGTATTTTTCGACTTTTTGGAGCATATAAAGGTTCTAGTTAGGTCTCACACGAGTATCAATCTTTTCACATATCAGCGGTACCGTGAAGCATAAAGATAACACTAATAAAGCGATAGCGTCACACGGACCTGATATTTTCAAGCATCACACGGACCTGACGATTTGCCACTAAATTGATCTCACGGTCAAATTGGGGTTTTTATAAGACCTCCACTCTGTAGTTTCGCGTTTAAGGATCGCACTAGGTAGTATCACACGGACCTGATATAAAAACTTAGCATTACTAGATTTTCGCGGACGAGAACTCCACAAAGTGTCAAAACTAATTTTCCTCGATACTAAGGGGCATGGAGAAGTTGCACCTGACAATCCGCTTTGAGAAAAATTGGTGCAGAAAAGTCTAGAATAAGGTAAATTCACTTTCATAGGAAATCCGAACGAGTGAGATCTTAGATAAATTCGCGCCACAAAATGTATCTGCACGCTGTATACTCAGAAAGTAGTCTTTTGGTCATCATTGCTGAAGGATTTGATCCTTGGTACGATAATACTTGATAAGTTTGCCCGCCTGGATCCCGAACGAGTCCCACCGCGGCGCTATACACTCACCAAGACCAAAAAAAGGAAAAACCACATCACACGGACCTGAAATTTTTACCCCTTTTTTGATGATTATATCTTTGGGTAGCCCTGAGTCAAAAAACGAATGGTTCTGCCAGAAAGATCACAAAAACTATATTGAAAATGCTCTTTGAGATTTTCCCCTCAAGCATTTCAAGGGTTCGTATAAGCAGACACACATTCTTTCCAAGTTCCATCGGAGGTACTCATATGAGTAGTTCTGTAAAAATTTTGGGATGAGAAAGAGCCCTTGTTGGATCTCAATTCCAAAAAGTTTGAGCTAGTCTTGACAGTTCTTTTTTCTTTTGAAGTTACGCATTGGTTTAATCGCCAATTTTCCGTATCCTCGAGATAACCTTATAATAGGTCGCCAACTCGGCAGTTGCTTTTAAAATTGATCCCACAACCTAATTGATTCAAGTTCCAGTCTTGAAGATAAGAGACTCGCACTAGTCTGGAATGGGCCACGACAGCAACTATGATAAAAATGGACTTTCATGCGAAGAAACCCTACTTTGAAATCTGCCTTTTTTCACGATTTCCCAGGATGGAAAAATTTTGTCCGACGATGAACTTTCACCAAAAATCATTGCAGAGGAGCCACCCGCAAATGACGTCACGCTGATATTGGCCATACCGACCCCCCCCCCCCCCCCCCCATCCACCCTAGAGCGTGACGTAATTCATGGGTGGCACCAGGAAAGCCCACATCTGAAAAACCTAAGAAACAGGTGGAAAATGACTCATCTGATTATTTCACCGTTCATTCTACGGGTTAAAATAAGGAGTATTTCAAAGTTTCCACGGAAATACTCGTATGTATGACTTTGGTACACTAATTTGTGGAGTGGGTTATGGGTATGTTTGTGGGATGGTATGAAGACATGTGACGGGCATCTGGTGGCAGATCGGGTTGTCTAGTCTGCAGAACCGTATACTGTGACGAGATTCTGTTTGATCGACTGCGCCAACTGCGGTGAATCATGAATGTACTTTCTAGCTGTACGCTACGTCTAATGAATCATGCAGATTTTGGCAATGCATCCGATGGTTCGGTGGACTGAGTACTACTGAATGCTCGGATAGGATTCTGTGTAACCGCGTGTTCTTGTACTGAGACTTTTAAAGCTTACTAATATAGCTATGATACACGAAGATTTTGATCTAGAAGTAATGTGTCAAAGATGGAATTGATGGAACTCCGAGCTCGTCACATAGCAAAATAATCGTGTTCAACATTCACCTAAGGTCAATCCAGAGTATGAACAGTGAACTTGATTGAAGACTTATTGCCACTCCTTTGCAAATAGAGTAGGTGACCACAAAATCGATACTTACGGGGGTAGTATGGTACGTCGGTGACCTGTAATGAAATATACGTGCGAGTTCATTGAAATACACTTGATCGCTTTCTACAAGTATGAACTTTGAATATACCAGTGTCTATAGATCAGCCAACCAGTGAACGCATCGTCACAGGGTGGTAAGATGGCACGTGAGTCAGATATGATCGCGTAGCTGATTTGCGTGAGCTCATTGTTCAATTAAGACTGATTTTATTGCCAAAGTTCATTGACCATAACGTCATATTATTTGATTCGAAGTGTAAGATATTTGCAACTTCAGTTAAAAATCGCTGCAATTTGAGCAGTACAGGAATCAACTCAGAATGAGCAGCCGTAGACGAGGTGAGTGTATCTTTACCCAGGTTAGGACGGTTTCTTGCATGTGATTGTACTTAGTTCATAAATGAGTCAGCTGTGAGTTTACTTAAAAGACTGTGTATTTTCTTTTGGGCAATTTCGTGAATATTTTTTGAGCAAACATGAAAATTAAGGAATGATCGGCATTGTAGGTTAATCTCAATGATCATGTTAATCAAATCACTCTTTGACTGAACATAACCAAAAAGCCCTTATTGCACCCGATGGGAAATATCTGCATAAACTGACATCAGAATTCGATTAGTTTCCCCAGCATCTGATTCAGAATCTCCGAATCCTTCATCAGCGAGTAGACAGAATCTCGTTTCGGAAGGGTCGAAGGAAAAACTGTAAGTCAAATCTCATCATTATCATACACTAGCGTTATTGCCTTACTTGCTACCGCTCATTGCCCTTGTGAATGTTTTTGATTATTCAGAAGACCCCGTAATGCATTTGTAGTTCATCAACAGTGCCTGTAGAATGTTCATTGATAATCTCTTCAGGGTGACAAAAAAAGTTTCTTATGAAGTTTGCAAAGATGGTATTATGTTGACTTATACTAGGTAATAGATACATAACCTATTTTATAGAATTGAGATCAACTGTTCTAGATTTTTGAGATGGCTTAATTGAATGTATCAATATCCCGAACTACTGAGAGATTTTTTTGATGCACAAGTCAACATGTTCAATAATGCAACAGACACTCACGACACATGACGCACGACGCACAACACACAGCGCATAACACATGACCGATAAGCAAATTGGGCAATAAATAAATTGATCGGTCAATCCCACCCATAGCCCACACGACTACCTGATGTATTTTAACTAGATTAGAACGGTACAGGCCAATCTAGGCCGAACCTGACCGGACCAAACTAGACCGAACCTGACCGGACCAGACTAAACTAAACCTCACCAGACCGAACCTGACAGAGCTAGATCGTACCAGAAGGAAATAGACCGTATTAGACCGCACCAAACTGAACGAAACTATACTAGACCAGAACAGGCTAAACTGGACCAAACTAAACCGCATTAGACCGTACTTTACTGGATTAGACTGGAATAGACTAGACTAGAACGGACCAGACCAAACTAGGCTGAATTAAAAAGAACCCACTGGGTTGGACCTGACTAGACGTATTTTGACCTAATTAGATCTTACAACATTTAACTAGACCGAAGTGGAATAAACTAGACCGAATTAGACCGCATTAGACCTAATCAAGTCGAACTATACCAAACTGGGTACGACAATTCTCGTACGGTTCTAGTACGATGATTCTAGTACGGAACTAGTACGATGATTCTCGCACGATACCGATACGATGATTCCAGTACGTACTAATACCGTATTAGACCGAATTGTAGTGCCATGTTTTTATCACATGTACAACAATGAAGTGGATGAAACAACTCGGTCTCAAACATGGTGATTCAACTCCACCCAGGAGACGGATTTTTTACTTGAGCCTTTATCATACAAGATTCTTCGGTGTACGAGTTAGAGGAGAATATGGCCACACGAAGGTTCATAAATTGAAGATTTTCCAAGTTGTGAAGTCTATCTGCTCATCCTGATGAAAGGGCATCAGCTCGTCGAAAATGATGGATCTATGCGATTAGTATCGATTTCCTCAGAAGCAACAAGTTTATCGGGACTAGTATATTGATGAATTGACAGGTCTCAATCATTGACTGAACATGACTGGACTCAATCTGTGTAATTGCTCACGTTTGTTGGATTTGAACCAAATCTGAGAATTTGACCCTTAAGGAGAGAATACTCTCTCAACTACATCTGGGAACGAGGCGTTTGATACATCAACTACTCATTGTTTGTCGGCAAAATTCGTGTCATTGCCTCACCTTCAATGCATAGTAACCCATTCGATAGTTGAATTGAAAGGATATATACTAGTGCACTTATAAATTGATCAAAAGCATTCTCTGTGATAAAATTGCTACGCGTCATCAAATCATTTTTTACTCTGAGCCTAGCAGAATTGCCAATAGATGCTCAAGATCAATGATTCTTGATTTTCCTTTGCGTTTCAGTGAAAATAAGAACAGAAAGAAGTTGATGATTCTCATTATATCTGTAGTAACTATCCTCATGGGCATCATTCTACTGTTTTACGTGCATAAATGTGAGTATGGCAACCTCGATGGCTATAACCAAATATTTACTCATGCAATTAATTTCCTATGAGTTCATTATGGCTCATATTTATTGTATAAACATGTTAAAGTCCACCCTTGTCTTTGTAGGGGTCAAGTTCATGAGAAAATTGAATATGTGTGACAGTGAGGAATGCATGCGCGTGGGTACGTTCAAAATATATAGATATAGTATAAGAATGTAGCTCGTCGTGTCGTGTGCACAAGAAAATATTGATTAAAATTTTCTTCTATAGCAGCAAGCTTGAAAGAGAGTATGAACACCTCCATCGATCCATGTGAAGACTTTTACAGGTATGGGTCTCAATTGTAATCTGAACTAAAAGAGTCTAGCAAGCAGGTCACGGATTTTTGTTCCACAGAAATTGAGATTCTTTATCATATCTTTGAGCGTTAGAGAAGACTTTTTCAGAAATTTTTCCAGAAAGTAGCAAGTAGCATGCCTCAGGCTTTCTGCACACTCCTGGAAAGATTTCTGATCGAAGAAAACCCAAAATTCTTTATCTCTGCTGCCTATATGTGTACTGATCCAAGACAACACGGTATCGGTCTATTTTGGATTTTTAAAAACTCAAAGCTGCAGTATTTAGAAATCTGTTTAGGCAGCATCTTTCGGACGGGCACCAAAATTTCCATTCTCCTTGGCAAAATATTGTATGATGATGAAAAGACTTCTCAAACATACAATCATCAAAATCACTTTCCCATACACTAACTTAATCTCTGCGATGCCATCACATGTGTGAGTGTATTCGGGATATCATTTTCTGCATAATTGCAGCTACGTATGCGGCAGATGGCCTTCTGCGCACCCATCAGTTGACCTAAGCCAAGCAAACAACTGGTTTCGCGAAAAGTCAACAAAAGTGACAAGGGCTATCAGAGATCTGCTGATAAAAAATCTGACAGCTGACGAGCTGCCTTGGTCCGTTTCCGAAGCCAGAACTTTGTACGATAGCTGCATGGATGTAGGTGAGTCAATATCCCACGTAACGTATCTATTTCTGCATATTATTTTGTACCTTCATTGAGACTAAAATGAGTGCTATCTTGTGATTATATCTCAATGAGATCCGCAGTATTCACTGGGTGGTACAGGATATCCACCCCATAACCCATGTTAGCACTAATGAGAACAATTTTTCTTTCGAATACCGCCTCTTTTTGTCTTTGCGATAACTTTGGACTCAAAAATTGCAGCATCCTGTGTGTGATTCTTGAGCTCAAAGTTATCGCAAAGACAAAAAGTGGCCCAAATTACTGTCCTGGATCAAATGACCCGTTGATTCAACTTTCGTTGCATATACTTTCTTTCATAACTGGATCAGGAATGATCTCAATAATCGTAATTTTTATAAGGCTATTCTTCATCACACAATATGTGACATGGCAATGATCGCAATTGACTCGTACAATAATGATCACGACTGATTTGATACTGTTGGAAATTCATAACACGGTCCACCTATATACCTATTTAGTCAAACAGCTAATGAAATACCTATTACAGATGAATACATCGGCTCGTATGAAAATCTCAGTTGGATCAAAACATACTTCTTCCAAGATATTTCGATCAAAATTCAACAATCTTGCTCAAGTAATTTATTCCAAGTGACACCTTTTACAGAGTCATGGGATAAGCTGAAGCTAGTACCTCTGTTAGAACTCTTGGAAGAACTATCTCTGCCACGAATTCCTGCGACAGTAAGCAAGGAAACCTCTAATTTTGTAATGCAAGCAGCAAAAGTGAGACGAGTGCTTGGAATTGACATATTTTTTGGAATGTACATGATGCCGGATCCAAGGGATACTAGCAAAAATGTCCTTTTCTTTGATTCTCCGGAACGTGAAAGCCCTTTCCCAACGTATGATGAAATTTTCATTCTGTCTACTATTTACATTACTTCTCACAAAAATCAATTCTTCATAGTGACGAAGTGATAGAAAAGAGACTGAAACAAATAAAAAAAAGATCACGCAAATATGCCGGCAGTACAAGACAATCAGGAGATAATTCCGACGACACTTCTGATGCGGCCGATAGAACTTTCATGATAGAAGTCATGAAACAACTCATTAGCAATGGCACAACTGATCAACCAGTTTGTACATCTAGAGGCGCCTTCACCATAGTTCCTGAGTCAGATATTGAAGACTCCGTTGACACGATTCTGAATCTGAGCAAGAAATTTGAAGACGTGAGTTTAAGACTTTTTCTATCTCTCTCCCTTGCTATTTTTCTGAATACATCTCTTTGATTTCATCCCAAAAAAACAAGCTTGCAACTTACGTGGAATTAGAAAGTTACAAATCAAAAAAGGCATAGTTAGAATGTGGCCACATGAGCAAAAAAATTGCCGGGCATGCCTGTACCAGCCATGAGTGCGACAGCGACGCATCACACGAACCTCTTTGTCGCAGACTGATATGGACCTTCCCACCAATTGACTTTCATGTGTCCACACTCTTCTATTTCTGGCAAAAATTCTTAGAAGAGAAAATATGAGTCCCACGCCGAATTCATGTAACCTGTTAGGTACACCGATTCAAAATTTTTGCTAAAATCTTTGGTATGTAGGAATTTTCTATTTGTCAGACTATTGGATAATTCAACTATAGGGATTGGACATGGTTGTCGGGTTGCCTGCACACAGGCGTAAAATGGCTACCGTTGGATCTAGATTTAGCATTGGTAGAGTTAAGGCTTTGTATTATTCACGGCTAAGCTCACTCAGTCTGGCATACGTCATTTATGCTTGAATCTGGTCTACTCATTATTGCGTCCAATGGGCATTTAATGACCGTGGATAGGTAGAAACTCAATATTATGAACACGGCCCCATGCACCCAGTGCTTAATCTATACCCTAAGGCGGCCACCTTGAAGGAAAAAACGCCTGTTTGACGGCAACCCGACAAGTGTGTCCGATCCCTATACTCCGAAACAATTCTGATTCACCCAACCATGTACTAAACTGTAGTTAGATCATCAGTAGCTGATTCAATGAAATGAAAGATCCGATTGAAACCAGCGCATTTCACCTGTACATGTACATTTAAGCGAGCATTTAAGCTTCCTAGCTTTAACATTTTCCTTGTTCTTGATCAAGTATCTGGGCGATCATGATCATAGTCTTGCATAGTACTGGTAAAACTGCGTTTGTACGTTGCAGCTAGATGACGAATATAGCAATCGCACGAGTGAAGACACTGATCCAGATGACTATGAAATTAAAGATAGCGATTATCTACTCCTCGATGAGATTCAAGAAATCACTGACGACTACGTCAAATCGATGAATGACTCACTCGTACCAAGAAAATTTTGGAGGCCTTTCATTGATGAGGTTTTGGATGGTTTAGTAGATTCCAATCAAGGCCGAAAGGTTCTCGTAGGGAACATAGATTATCTCAAAGACGTCGCTCTGATTATGGCTTCTGCTAAAGAAGATGTACTAGGTAATTCGAAAATTAATGAGAATTTGGATCTAAAAACTATTTTTTGTTAGATAAAATATAGTCAGAACTTGGAACTTGCACAGAAAGTTTGATTTGGTGGACTATTGTGGAATATTCTGCGCCGTTTTCTTCCAAAAGTTTAAGAGCAATCTGGAAGAATTATATTGAGGAAGTTGTAGGAAGTGGGTTGCTCAAAAGTCGGTCGATTACATGTGCAGAGAATGTTGAAGAGCTCATGGGTATGTGAAATTGAGATAAGAAGCAATCGAATGGGTCAGAATCAAATTCCATCACGTGATAGGTCATTGAAAGTGTAGAAGATTCGAGTGACTCAAGTCACAGAAATGTCAATTTTGGAATAACGAGTCAAAGAAACGAATGATGCGCGGGAATAAATTCTCAAACGATCTATCTTCTCATCAGACTTCCAATCACTGATCCACGTCAATTGTATTCCACTCCTGTATTCATCGTTCATCAAATTAATTCATTCATAGGCGCCAAAAATGAAGTTTTTTGCTTTACTACACACTTTCTGCATTAGGTATGGCAACAGCATGGTTGGTCATGAAGCAATCGTTTTTGAGCAATGAACCCCACGATCGGATAAGAGAGATGTTGAATCTCATTAAAGAATCCTTCTCAGAGTATGTCTCCCATTTAAAATGGATGGACAAAGAAACCAAACGGGTAACAATTGACAAAAACGCCAAAATGAAATCTCTGATTGGCTATCCCAGCTGGTTGTTCAACGATACCAAGCTAGACTCTCATTACGATGGTGTGAGTATTAAACGAGTATTGAATCTAACATTATTTGATTGATGTTTTTCTTTGGCTTAGAACCACATTGAAATTATTGTACAGTCAAAGCATTCAATCCAGTAAATTCAAAGAATGACCAGTTATTTCATGAATTCACTGGCCATTTCGTATCAGTCATCTTCTAAAATTCTGAGTAACATCGTGAAATCACGACAGTGAGGTACCACTCCAAACTAAGAACTCACACGCCTGTCATTGCTAATCTCATATTGACAAACAATTGACTTCCACTAACTTCTCCGCTGTAGGTCATGCCATACCCAAAGCCAAATTTTTGCCGATGCCATTATTTGTAAACTATCATTAATCTAACAGATCCCTCACTCAAATGTGCCTCTGAAGACAAATCTCAAGCGATACGAGAGCTTTGAACACAATCGCAACGTACGTAACAACAAATTGTTAAATTAATAGCAAACTGGCGTTATTGCCTTTCTCACTACCGTTTGTTTGGTAGATGAAGGTTCTTGATAAGTCAGAGGCCCCTGAAATGATCAAGGATGATATTTCTGAAATAATGGGTAATGAGCAATTGATGGTAAAGGAGGTTTCTTATAAAATTCGTGAAAATGAGAACTGTTGGACTGGTGTAGCTAATAGCTATGACCACCCGACTATCAACCTTTCCACCTTCAAAGCCTCTCGCACCCCTACCCATCCCCTACCCATAACCGACATGACCTCTCATTACAGTTGAGCCAGCTCAGCCGTGCCCAGCCTAGACCAACCCGTTCCAGTCCATCCCGAACCATCACAGACCGTTTCAGATTGTCCCAGACCATTTCAATCCGGTCCATATCATTCCAGACCATTCCAGGTGGTTCTAAATCTCTCCAAGTCAATTCGAACCGTACCAGATCGATCTAGACCTTTCCAGACCATTTCAGACCGTTTCACTTCGTCCGAGACGATCCCAGAACACCTCAGACCGTCCTAAACCGTTTTACACCTTAGCAAACCCTTAGACCTTCTCGCGACGTTCTAGATCTTGACAAACCATCCCAGACCGATCCAGATCGTCCGAGACCATTCTAGATCGTCCCAAATAGTTTCGGATCGTTCCATACCATCGTATATCGTTCCCATCTCCCATCAACCTATCTCTCATATCTGATACGGCACTCGATGCAAGGGATCTGGACGGACAAATTTTTGTTTGCATTTAATTATCATAATAACTTTTTCACTTATACAGATCAATATCACTGACGATAACTACTTTAGTAATATGGTCCAGATTATCCGCGTGAAGAGTGAAAGGGAATTGGCAGGTTTATCCAAGGATAATACAGATGATGATGAGAAGTGAGTGCCATTCGAAAAGAGTGTTCCCTCCATTTTGAATTGAGTGGCAGCATCGAGTAGATAATCTCCAACTAAAATGCCGACAATTTTTATTATAGGTGGCCACTAAATCCAACGGAAGTGAATGCAATTCAGTCATTACAAGATAACGAACTAGGTAACCGTCATTTCGCTCATATTCTCAGATTCATCATTTCCAATAAAAATACTTCACAAAACCCACCCCTCCTCAACGAAAACTTTGAACATCTTTGACAAGTAATGTAGATACTCACAAGCATCAATATTTTGATCCAAATTGGGAGAGGGGATTTCACTCAACTCCCCAAAAAGTCTAAAACATGACTCGATTGCATGATTGACTTTATAGGAAGCTATACTTCCTTTCTTATGTATTAGAATCTCATAACCACATCGGTACCGATTGAATTTGGAACCGTTGAAGTATTTTCATCGTATACTTCCAATAAAGATCAAGATTTGGACTATTCGATTCCAAATTTCCATTACTTAACTGCGAATCAGAACTTGTTAACATAAATTTTTTCATTTATCGAACGCAGCAATTCCTGCCGCCATTTTGCAATTCCCTTTCTACGGACTGGGTCTCGAGTGAGTATATATTTATGAAGGTGATTATTCCAGAAGGGAAACACCCAAGCACTTCAATCCTGTCAATCAAAGATTTTTTTTAGTACGGAATCACACGCATGCACTTTTCTTGCATCTTTGTGTTTAGAAGCAGCGGAACATTCTGAAACTGAAATCATCATGATGATACATTATGCAGGGCCATGAATTACGGAGCTATCGGTTCTATCCTGGGACACGAGCTAACGCACGGATTTGATGATGCCGGGCGACTGTTTGATAGCCAGGGAAATTTGAAGCAATGGTGGAGTAACAGGACCATTTCTAAGTACACTTACAAGGCATCGTGTTTCGTCGAACAATATAGCGAGTATTATTTGCCTGAGGTTTGTTTGACTATTCTTGTTATATTCCAATTGACTATTTGAGTGATTCGAATCAACCACTCAGAGTACAAAGATAACCTAAAGTACTCGTTTACCAATAACTTCACTATTTCGAACAGTATTGACCCAGCCGAGCACGCATCAAATTGATCCAAAGATATCGACCTGTGAAGGTTGATGAACACATCCGTGATAGAGAATAGGTCATGGACTTATTATTTCTCTCTGATAACAGTGGCAGGTTTCATAGAGTTGATTAATTTTATTCGATTCGGCCCCACTGCTTTGTGAGAGTTTCTTACTTTCTGTTCCAAGTGTTTGTGCTCAAAATGTTACATACAAAACAATTTTTTGCATCGACTAAACTCACAAATTAGTGTTCTATGCCATTATTATGAATATTCTAAGCACCCAGTTGAAAATTCTGGCGAAATTCCATAAGAAAAACCTTGACTTGAATAGTTTTTGAACATCCATACATTGTTTGACAGCTCCAACTCATATTTTTCATGAATATTTGTCCAAATTGTCATACAAAAATTGATGGACAAAAATTAGTTACTTTTTCTTAACTTCTAATCAGATTTGTCAGTTAGGAGGTGGACATTTTGTCAAAAATACCACTGTCTTGAATTTTTCTTGTTCAGATCAACGATTACATCGATGGAGCGCTTACTTTGGGTGAAAATATTGCAGACAACGGTGGCTTAAGAGAAGCCTACCGCGCATATCACTTATGGAGGAAGAAAAGCAAAAGTGAATCGTATCTTCCCGGCTTCTTAGATCTCTCGCATGATCAACTCTTTTTTCTGGGCTACGCACACGTGAGAAATTTGTTGATCATTCCCCATCTCAGTGGTAATCGCCAAAAAATCCAGATTACCCCACAATTTTTTTTCTTCCAGTTATGGTGCGAATCTTACACATCTAAAGCTCTGAATTGGATGATGTACGATTCCCATTGTCCAGGTCACGTGAGAGTAACGATGGTTCTCCGGAATTCCAAACACTTTAGCAACGTATGGAAATGTGGAGAAGACTCGGCGATGAATCCTAAAAGAAAATGTACATTGTGGTGAATTTTTACACGTGTTATATACAATTTCATCTGTGGTGCAACTCGATCCAAACACGAGGGACAATGTGGATTGAAATTTTATAATAAAATGAGAATTTTGGAGAGTTTTGTCGTATAAACAAATAGTCGGGGATATATAATGATCAAATCCCACCCCACGGATATAAGGATTCTTCATAGTTTCAATCTCAAACGACTAATTCCTTACTATGTTATACGTTTTGGCCTTACATCACCCACACGATGAGTCCATATACTGGCATAGGGTATGATGAAAAAGCTCAAAAACTTCGCTGACGAAAAAACGAGAAATAATATTCTGCGTTGATCGGTAGCGTTTGAAATGTACAACACGGATAGTCGATCACTTCTTTGCACAGGACAGCGCGTTCGCAATGCGATAATAATGTGCTCTCACGAATCTCTCAGGATTGGCATCCTCCGGAGCTACTACAGTAAATTTGCTCAGCACTTGAGCTACCGCTTCCCAAACCAGGTGGAGCATGCACACTTGCGTATTTCTTGCTAAGAGGCTAACCTTGAACTTCCCTCGAAATCTTTGCGAGAAAGTCGACGTTTAGATGCCGACTGGCGCAATGAAATCTACTTTATCGACACGGATTCCGCAGAATAGTTGAAGATAGTCTAAATTTTATTTTATTTTATTTTATTTAGGAAATATAATGGGCCTTTACGGCCCAAATTACATCAAGTGTTTTAGAGTACATTATGAATGTAATATTCACACAATTATTCCTACAATAAATGGGAATTAGAAAATCAATCAACGACAACTCAGAAATAGTAATAATGATTGAATAGTGCCACATACCAAGGAATGCAAATCAACTTGAATATACAAACGCGAAGAACTCATTTTTATTCGCTTTTATTGAACTCGGCCGCGGCCGCGCCACCGAATTCTTCGTGTGAGTGTGTCACTGACGTGGAATTGCGTGGTATCCCGTGTATTCGTGTGGGTTTCCGAGCTCTGCGCGATTCAATATTTGTGTAAATGCAAATAGGTTTGTGCGCAGCGTCGGACCTCTCTCTCTCTTTCTCATTGCATTATTATGTAGAGGTTTATTCGCGCGATCAGCAAGGGCAAGAGCCTCGCTTTAGAATATCACAGCAGCCGACGCAACTCGTCGATTCTTCGCAAACCCTACAAATTTCACTCTTTCTAGTTTTGATTAATCAAAACATAATGATTATCAACAAATAGAAATGAGATGCCTATCCAATAACAAGTATAACAACTGCCTGTAGGACCCATATAACCTCCTCGAAGTGCTGCCACTGCCACGCGATGCTGTCCTGTCAAGCCTAAACTACTGCTGACTGTGTTGCTGCTTTTTATTTAGTGCTGTTATTGTGATGATTTGATGTTTCTCAGTTTTCAGCAGTTTCCAGAGTGCGGTCGATCTCGCCTAGCTACTGAATTCTTACAAGTTATGCGGCCTTGCTATACCATGGTCTTATCAAAAGTTTCTCTCCACCACGTGTGACCAATAAGTTTGTGATGAGTGTTAGCAGATGAAAAATAATAGTTACCTCTAAGAGTTGAATGGTTTCATGTTTTTGCAAGCTCAGAGAGGAAGTTGAGGCCTCAGTGTGCAATCAAGTTTTGTGGTGTATGTACAGTAAGCGCGCTGAGCCAAAGTCCTGGTCTTCAATCATGAAGCACAATCAAGGTGATGAATGATATTTCATGAGACACTGTGTGCTTCTTGATTTGTCGTTGAATTCAGACCTTCTCCTCACTCTTAGTATCGTATGCTTCAAGAATCTTCAGATGAATGACGGAATGGACTACATTCAAAAGTAAAATAGTCACAGTGGCTCTACGCGTTATGAACTTGTTTATTTGAACCATTGAGGATGCTTCCTGTCACTTCTTGATGCATCACAGAGATTCAACAGTCTCTTTCGGTTGAATTTTCATGGGTCCAGCCATTAAAGTGTAGCATACCATGTTATATTGGGCTAAAGACTCATTCCATTTCTAATAAATTTCACTCTACTGATTTAGGAATATGATCATCCATGTTCGAGCTTTGGCATGTGATGTATCATATGATCTTAACGGATGGAGATGTCCTGATGATAAATTAATATATCATTGGATGTCTTCATATTCTAGTTATAAGGGTAACACAGCCTCTTAAATGTGATTTGACTGTAGCTTGTGAATTAATTTAGCATTATCGGTATGCTCAACATGAGATGAGAAATTATTTCTGGTAAACCATAGCTTACTCATTTATTCCACTTTTTATCAATTTGCACTCTGAAGCGCTTAAGAAAAAATGAATACCCAAGGAATCTTAAGAATAATATCTCAACATTCTGGCTGATATTAATATCCTTCATTCATGTTCTATATTCCAAGCGATTAGAATAAAACTAAAATTGAGAAAATAAAATAATTTTAAAAAACAATTTAAAAATTCGCTTTTATGTGAACCGTTAAGCATAATTGCATGTCAAAATTTGAAGAAAATGAAAACAGTTATCTATGTTTCTGTCATAAACAAAGAGTAAGTCAGTTGACGTCCAGCTTCACGAATTCCATAATTTCAAGATATCAAAATGGTAAAAGCGTGGGTTGTAAACTTGACACATCAAGAGTAGTTTTCACCAATCAACCCACGCTTTTACCATTTTGATATCTTGAAATTATGGAATTCGTGGAGCTGGACGTCAACTGACTTACTCTTTGTTTATGACAGAAACATAGATAACAGTTTTCATTTTCTTCAAATTTTGACATGCAATTATGCTTAACGGTTCACATAAAAGCGAATTTTTAAAATGTTTTTTTAAATTATTTTATTAATGGTTCGCATAGGGCGATGCGGTCACCGTGCACACTGAAAGTTATTCGCACTTTTATCAAATTTGCTTGCGATTTGGGTGAAACGACGAGTAGACCCGCCTTTATTAATATCTAACTCGAGTTCGTCTTCTCATCGTTTCGCCCAAATCGCAAGAGAATCGGATAAAAGTGCGAATTGCAAAGTGCCCATATTATAGGTTAGGAAGTGTCCACACGAGTTATATCCACTTTCAACCAGTTTTCTTCCGATTTGAGCCAAATGACGAGAAAGACGTGTTCAAGTTGGGTGATGATAAGTATTCGCCTTTTCCTCGTTCAGTCCGAATCGCAAGTGTATCGGACAAAAGTGCGAATAACTTTCAGCGTGCACGGTGCACGGTGACCGCATCGCCTTAAAAATTTCACCATCATTTGTTGATGATGTAGAAGGCTGTAAACTATTCCATAAAAGTCCAAATGGTTCGATTTTTCGCAAAATCCAGTCCCTAAGTCTGATAAAATAACTTCAGTGGAATTACAACCACTCGTGATGGATTCATATAATATCGATTCTAATCACAAATTATGAGATTAGCCGACTTGCGAGCCAAAGTATATCAGCTCATTTCCTGACTCTGTCATGGATTGTTCTATCTTTGTCACACCGCCTCCCCTCCCCCCATAACACACATGACAACATATTATATTTGATCAAGCCGAGCCTAGCCCAGACTAGAATAGATCCTCCCAGACCATTCCAGACCCTCTCCAGCAGACCAATCCAGACCCTCCCATCCCGTTCCAGACCATCCCAGACAGTACCAGAATGTCCCAGATCATACTAGTCCACCTCAAACCATATTCGACCATTCTAGATCATCCCAAACCGTATCAGAACCTTTCAGATCAAACCAGGTCGTACCAGACCGTTTTAGACCATGACAGACCATGACAAACCGTACCAGGCCGTACCAGATCTTTCAAGATTGTATCTAGATAACAAGTGAGTTGAATTGAGTGTCACGAGATGTGGTTAAGCGCGAGGTCAATCACATCGTCGTGGGTTCAGCAATACCGATCATTCGATGCACTCCATAGAGTATGCATCGGCTGATCACGTTCTCTAAACTATGCAATTTTCGGACTGGGCGACGCGCAACGGATAAACCGCGACCCGCGCGCGCCACACTATTAGACCGCTCGTAGCACGCGACTCCAGTACACGACACCTTTGCCTTCTTACACTTCTTCATTTATAATATCTGAATGTGCGGTATCAATATGTGTCTATATTTCACTGAACCGCGAATATTATTCATCATCCTCACACCTATTTTCGACCACCCACGTCACATGAGACTTGTCGTCTCAATTCGCCTGATCCGTTTTTCTAGATACAATCCTAATCAACATGCCAGAATTCCTGCATCATTGATCACTCATTCCATCATCAAGACTTGTTTCCAAGCACATCAATGTACACTAAATACATTACGTGCACACGGAAAATCGTGATCTTCACCATCCCTTCATACACATCTCACAAATGCAGCGTTATATACTCTTTATCACGAACTCACATGAAAAAAAGTGGTGGCAGTAGTGTCTGCGTAAAAACCAAAATCATATTCCACCCCGAGGGTCAAATCTCACCACGCTATACCGCTTGCCTTTTTTTTTCCACCCCAGCTCACGTAGCCTTGTCGTCGTAAATACCTTCCCGTATACTGTGATCCACAAAAAAAGTCTCCCGCATACTAGTATAGCGGTATCCGGAACGTTCGCTCATCCGGGTATCGGATATTCGAGAGCCCGCTTTGCACACGTACATACTATATACACAAAATGTAGTGTATTTGTATATGTATGTGTGTGTGTGAGTTTGTGTGAACAGCGAGCTGAATTGGGTGGCGTGGGTGGCTGTGGCTTTGAAGCACTGCAAAGCAGCAGCAGCAGTAGCAGTAGCAAAGGCGGTAGTATAGCAAGCAGTGAGATAGAGGGAGAGAGAGAGTCCGGCTAATTGGAGGCTAATTGAATGGGGCTCCCGAGCACCGGAAGTTAATCGCGACCGCGCTTTGCACAAGCTGCGTTACACATACTGCCCCACTGGGCATGTATTCGAAACCAGCTCTGCTCAGATACGAATTAAAATTAATCGCAACCAATCGAGCGCATGTATTCGAACACCATTTGTACCTGATAGATATCCATAACCAAACTTTAGGCAGCAATATAGAATTCGATAGAAGTCATAGGCATGTACAGATATATAACTTATGTAAGGATAGAGGGTTGTTACTGTGAGACACTACTACCGAAGCTGTATCAAAAAATGGAGCTAGAACAAGCTTGTTGACCAAGTTATCACCAACAGTTGAGGCGTCACGCGGTTTTATAGCTCTGTGAGTTGGTGTGAGTGGAAAGAGTGGGCATCCCGTTGGTCAATTATTCAGTTGTTTAGAAAACTGGTTGGAATTGTAAGCCTCTTCAGTTACGAACTGGAAAGCCTTACGACTTAGCGTATGCGTATAATTCCTTGCAAAATAGTCCTACAACAGAGGGCCATTTCTCAGATTTTCCTCATGTAGCATTTTTATTCAATTCTACTGCAGGGAATATGATTTTTTCATTACCTACAACATCCCTCGAACTTCTTCCATATATCTGAGACGGATTTAGTTTCACCCATTCAATGCATTATCCCTGAACGAAGAATCAGGTTGTTTTTCATTAGGATGCATATATTATGGACCCGATCAGGGATACAAAGATTGAGTCTATGCCATTCAAATAGCCATGAAAAACCTCATCAAAACTGATTCCATATGAGGTTGATTTTGAGGTTATGGGCATTCTCCGTATGCACGTCAAGAAGAAAAGCAAGAACAGAATTGTCTTCTCAAGTCTTTTTCGTCCGCAAAAGTTTGGTGTTCGATGTAGAATCTTGTGATCATTCAGAAACATGGTCCCCACCATTATTTGGCGTTCTCACGCCAAAATTCCCTATCTTCTGCAAGTCTATTGTCGAGGTAATTTGGAAACGTTTCTTTTCTGCGCACACGCAAGAATTGTGGTCTTGAAAAGTAAAATTCTTGGATAACCGAGAGAATTTAATTCAAAATCACCACTGACTTGAGTCATTTTTATAACTTTGGATCAGAGTTATGACGTATGAAAGATAAAGCCACGATTCGAATTAGATGCCATCGTGAGCAAATTTGATGCCGCCTCTTTACTCCGATCCCCAACGAGGTTGTCAAGATTTATCGATCTTTGAAACGTTGTTGCTTTGATCCTGCATGCCAAAGCATGAAACTAATTTTGGAATGGTCATTTCAAAACAAAATTCCTTTGGCTATTAAATAATCCATTCAATCAATCATTTTGGCTGTTCAAAATTGGTTTAGGCATCGTAACTCTTGAGTATGCGCAAAAAATAGACAATCTTCAATCATCCGAGGAGAAGATTCATTAACATCAGCGTAATTAGACATCAGAATGCAAAAAATGTGAGGGGTCATTTTCTTCTGGAAGATTATGGAATTTCACATGATAAATCAGATTTTTGATGGAAAAAACCTGGCCCTCTGAGGAATGGAATTTTTTCCATCCTTCTACTCTTTCGCTAACGGAGTTTGTCTATAACCTCAAAATGAACGCCCTGAGGCTGATTTCGATAGGTTTTCTTCAAGATCTTTCGAATAACGGAGATAGCGTCTACGTACCTTGAAGCAGGCTCAAGATGTAC
Source organism: Eretmocerus hayati (assembly GCA_029851415.1). Taxonomy (NCBI): domain Eukaryota; kingdom Metazoa; phylum Arthropoda; class Insecta; order Hymenoptera; family Aphelinidae; genus Eretmocerus; species Eretmocerus hayati. Next base: position 180,141,181 of record CM056742.1, on the reverse strand, counting down.
GCATTTTAATAAAATTGAGACGTGCCTATTTTGGTTCGAGTTAGTTGAAAATGATAAAGTAGAATCCGCTCCAGATACTCAAAGGATTTCTGTCAAGCCCGATAGATGAGTTACGTCATGTACAATGGGGACTCATGAAGATGCTACGGTAAGTTCTGAGTTGTACTCCTATATCGGATACACTAATGGGAGTAGAATGTATGAATAACTTGAAACACCAATACCATTCAGATGACCGCTCTATCTATCAGCCGATAACGCGAAATACAATAACATTATTCTAACACAAAATTTGCGAATTCTCGCATCAAATATCTTCTACATTCAATCATTCGAAAGAATTTAACCACACTTGGCTCTGGACTTGGTACTAAATTTCATGAACCAAGCCTCAATAATGTTCAGGCAATCAGGTCCTATTCACAAAAACGAACCACAAGATGTAAGTACCATTTCTAAAGCCTCGTACTCAATGCAAAGTATTCTAGTCACAGAAACGCAGCTGCTGTAGAACATGTTGGAATGAGTTGAGCAACGATGAGAGAACCACTCGAAGCAAATATAGATAAAGGGGAAAGAGAGGCCCTTGGTTCATCCACACGGTATATAGTAAAGCTAATGAGTCGAGACGAGCGTGGCAGCAAAGACGTACTTCCTACCTATAGCACCAAGCCAAGTGAGAATATACGTATTCAATGTGTATGTGTGTAAATGTGTATGTGCTCATGTACGCGTGAGTTAAGCCTAGCAAAGGAAGTGTAAGATATGCTATATAGTACCTCTTCTCGACAGCAAAAGCAGCTTCAAGTCATGATCGAAGGATGAGCGCGCCACGAGCACAGAGTTACCCCGCAAGCTGAGCAAAGCTCTCGAAACCCTCAAGAGAAAGAGACAGAGACAGAGGAGCTTGCAAGCTGAGATTGAGCCGTGGAAGGGAGCTTGCAAGCAGGCGTTACTGACAATCTGTTCTCTACAAGCGGTGGGTGTTCGTTTACATACAAGGGTTATATATCTCTCTAGAAGCAAATTTGTGTGGGTGGGAGGTGAAAGGGATGTCGGTACGATAAGGCTCAATCTGTCGTGACTTGCGATGTGGATGCTCGTGGGATTTCTCGATTTTACCCGATCGATCTGGGTTGTCTGACAAATTTCGCGGTGAATACGGAGATATTCGATCTCTGACATGTGATCTGGATACGAGAGAGGACAAACAGATATGTATTGTCAAAGATTTACTCGTCTGGGTTCTTCTGCATGATTTCAGTAACAAACATTTTTATGTTTTACGAGAACCATGGAAATTGTTGAAGTTAATTAGTTCAGACAAGGTAAAACTAGAATTCAAATGTGGTAAGGTAAGTGTACCCAACTTGCCCCCTTTTAAGCCATTTCCGTACTAACTATGGCCTTCCTCAATATGATTGAACGTATTTTGGTGATGAATTTTCTAACCGCAAATTTCTCGTTGATTTCGTAGCCGTGCAAACACAAAAAGTGGAAAAACCATTTCAAATTTTCTGGGAAACGCAGAAATCATTCGGGGTCGGACCAAATTGTTGATTTTCTCATATTCTGACATAACAATCGTAAAAAAAATTGCGGGCAGGTCAGAGAGTGCTCACTTCTGAGATTGGTATATGAGAGCGAATTGAGTATACAGGTAAGTTGGGTACACTCACCATATGATAGATAAAAGACAACTTGTAGAAGTTGTAATCCCCGTATCTCATTGAAATCTTTCCTCGTACTTGATCCTGATTTTGGATCAGGGTTTGAGTTTGATTCGTGATCTTGCTCATATTCAACTGTCGATTATAAAAGTCGACAAGTTTTACGAGTTTTCATTTCATTTAGAACTATAGGTACATGTAAAAGGATGGCTATCCTACAGATTTCAAATGAAGATGCTTGACACAATCATAAACTGAAAAGAATATTCTAGAGATAATGTCAATTTCCAAGTTCAGCGTTGAGCATATTGTTAAATTTCGAGTTACATTGACGTAAACCGATACGGACGATTCTCCTGATTAGATCATGAAAAGCTCAAGAGTTTTCCACATTCCAATACACCCCAAACAGCTCCCGTACACTTTGAATCCCTTACAGTGCTCAGTGCGTCACAACACTTGCATGGAAAATAGCCGCCAATGTTGATAGTTATATTTTGATGAAGCACGATTTCTCGTTCTCACGACCATCCCACGCTTTTTAACTAACTCAAAATCAATGGGCCATTTCCACGTAACTACGGACATGAGATTGAAAACGAAATATTAAGATTAGATGGGTTTAAATGGGATAGAACTTCTGATAAGATTATGATGTGTCAGGATTGCGACTCTGGTCATGATGACTTTGAAATTTCGATTCTCGGATAGTATGTGAATAAATAATCTTGAAAAAACACACTATTAGTGTCCGTCCGACACGCATCGAAGAGTGAAATAAACCTAATTTTGAATGACAATGACAAGCTTAATATTGCTCGTGGAATTGAACTGATAATTTTGCATTATTATACATATCATAACTGACCATTAAATAATTTTTTCCGTCACTAAATTTGCTTCCATCATGGTAAACAACCCTCTTCAGAATAGCAGGAAATTTTTATCCGTGTCACATGTCCGTGCGACATGTCCACTTTGTTCAGTTCTTGTTCTACTAAAGTCTCAATTATGACTGAAAAAATATTATCAAAATGGAAATGAAATAAAAAGATCTTGAATTATCCAGAGAATTTCATTGAGAATTTTTATCGTTCATCAATTCTTTTACTTTTGCTCTTAAAAATTACTGCCGCAATTTGATGTCCGATTTTTCTCCGTGCGTTATGCTAACTTTGTTGTGCAACAACTTGAAGAGAAATTTCACCAAAATTCTGAAGAAAATACCATGAACTTCACCAGTTATCTGTTCTACATCAGAATTCTTTCAGAATGTTACAATAATGAACTCCAGAGTTGTGAACAGTTACATATGTCAAAAAATGCAGTGCGAACGTCTGGGCAACATGCGTGAAAACGGCCCAAGAAGAGTTCGAGACAATAAATGTCTTGAGGTTTCACAAATTCTCTAAGATTGGTTTATCAGATACCCCAGATGTAATGTATCAACTCAATTTTTACTCGATCAGAACTACGTTATCCCATCTGTTTGACTCTTTCAGTCATCAACCAACCTTCGCCCATCATATAATATACTTGAAACGTTCCCGGGACAGAAACCCAATGCTCGATGATCAACGAGAGTGCCACTGCTCAGCACGCTCCCGCAATCTTTTCCTCATTTTTCGTCCGCTGTCGGAAACCCACGTCTACCCCCTTCCCTTTCTGAACACCAACACACTCATCTCTAGCATCTCTCACACGTTCGAAACTCACACCCACATAAATTCTAAGCGCGCAGCCGCAACCGGAATTTCACCCTGTTGAAGCTCTCAGCATCCCGTTGTTAGCACGTCGGCTATATATCTACGCTGCGCCGCCGCCAGGCCTCGTTGACGTGTCTCCTTTTGTGATCGGCGTCGACGCAGAATTCCCCCCCCCCCAACAATCTTCGTCTCGATCAATGCTATCGCATCTCCTAGATATTATGACTGAGGCGAGAACGGGCCATATCGCCCCACTGGTCTACCGCATCGCATTGCCATATACCGATCGATGTGCCATCCACATCCCATGAGATTTGATCCTCACTCGCTTGGGTAATTCCGGCCCCGGTTCTCTTATCTCCCGACGGGCATAGCACACGGTCCAAAGGTACCTAGGTATCTATAGATATATGAATATATTTACTGTGTAGGAGGACGTCCCGTGAATGCGCAGGCTGTTTGGGAGCAGCCATCCGCCCGGCCCCCGATCCCGTTAACTAATTAATGAGTTACGGGCTGACGTCGCGCCACCGGTTTGCTCCTTGCCCACTTTGCATGCGGATGGTTAAGTGATGGAGGGATGAAGAGGGAAGGAGGACTGAGACGGTAAGAGAGCTGCAGGCGCCAAGTTGCTGTTCGAGGTACGATGCCGACGCTACGACTCCCGCCCCGGGCTTGGCAGCCGAGGTGGAATTGCTTTTTTCCCGCCAGCGCACCCTCTTCTATACCTTGCCTCGCGTCTGCTCAACGTGATTGAGATTTTCTTGGTGGGGCCTTTTCACTGCAGCTGATGGTTTGAAACCTTGGAGCGGATCTTTCGATGAAGTTTTACCCGAAGAATTTCAAGACGAGAGGATTGTTGGATTTAATGTCGGATCGAAGCGAAAGTCAGGATCAAACTTCAGGGTCTGATCAAATCTTGACTTGCACTACTTCGAAGATTGTCTTCGCATGGTTACTTCGGCTTGCTTGATAATAATTCTTGCATCCCGTCTATAGCAGAAGGTAACTTCCAATTTATACTCTAAACCTTAAAGTGTTAGTCGATACTCTGAAGCTGGTAGCAGATTTCCGAATATAATTTCGTCCGGAAAATATTGGGAGGAAAGGGTTTTTGGATTCGTCCGTGGTCGGCATCAAACTTCAGTGTCTGACCAGATGTTGACTTGTACTACTGATCCATCTTCGAGCGGTGACTTCAACTTGTTTGAGAATGATTGTTGCATTCTTCTTGGCTCTTCCAGAAGCATGAAAATAAGTTTCTTAATCATCTACATCAGCATTGGAAGTAGAACTGACAGGGTTTCAGACTCCAAATAGACAGATGCTCGAATGGAGAATAATGCATATTCTCGGCGATGATTGATCCGCACAAGAGTAGTAAAAGTCATCGCTCAATCATAATTCCTCCGGACTTTTCCGATCCAATCTCTCAGACTCTTAGATGAAATTTTCATGTTTTGGTACAGTAGAGTAGATATTCATCCATTCTCTGTCAAATACCTACCAACGATTATGTAAATACCAACGAAAAACCCAGAATATTATGATATCATGAATTAATCTTACGGTATCGAAAATTTGATGATACTGATATTTTAACCAGTGATCTGATAATAGTTTATTGGTTCCTGATGAATAAGGGACCGACCATAAACTATGTAGGGGCTCAGGGGGGAGGAGGAGGGGTCAAAAATTTAATTGTAAAAACTACATTGGGCTACGAGGGGAGGGGGGCCATCGGCTTTGCTAAGTAGATTCATATTTTTAAATTGCGCGCAACGACGTGCCCCCAGCTCCTCTCCCGCTCTTCACTTCCTCCTCTTCCTACTGATATATTATATGTTGAACCGTCTCATCTGTCAGACTTGTGTGTGTGTGTCTTTTTGGATCATGATCCAGGTGACCTGCCATGATAGTGATACAAAACTTCATGATCTCCAAAAAAAATTGGAGTAATATTCACCGCTAAGTGCAAGTCTGATTGTGTTATAAGTTGCAGCATAAGTAAGTGATCTCTCTCGTTGTGGGTCATTCAGAGGATTGTCATGACAGCTCTAAAGCCTCTACATCGTTAAAACCAATTGTAGAGTGGCTTAAGGAGGATGAGATAGAACATCCTGGCCCCTACGATTTCGACTCGGCCGAGTCCTTGGAATATTCAATTTCTTTGACAGATGACTTGGGAGAGTTTCTTCTGTCAAATTCTGAAGATGCGTGAATATTTTATTGTTGTCATACATGGCTTCTTTTTCAGGGTCTGGTTCTTTTAGATGGAATGAAATTTTTATTATTTTTGGGAAAGCTACGTAGCTTTTTGAGAGAAGGGGGGTCAGATTGGCCAAAACGCTACGATTGGCTACGGGGGAGGAGGGGATAGAAAATAATTGAAATCGGTCCACGTAGTTTATGGATGGCCCCTAAGTAAGATCCTGTATCGCATGCGTGACTTTGGGACCATTGTTATTCATTCTTCCACGTTCAAAATCATCTGTAGCGATCTTTTCCAGTGGATTCTAATGTCAAATGACATTAGAACACATCCGAGAATTCTTGAGGATACAATAGTCGTTGCTTGTTATCAGGGAAAAATTGCACTGGTAAACTCCAATCAAATACATAATCTCCATGTACAGCAGGCTGTCAGTCATCGGCGCAAGATCAACGAACTTTTGAATCAGATTCTGAATAAAGTATATATCATGGTTTGATTCTTGAGCTAATTATTGGCCTTTAGAGTCTAAGTATATTACCTCAATCAGTCCATCAAAAATTGACACCAACAACGAATATCAATCAAACACCAATAATCCCTATAATCTCATGCTCCCATCCCATCAAGTCACCCAACACACTAGTAAGCTCGCTTCTTTCAACTCATTGGACTACTCACAGCAGGGCACACGGTTTGCCCTCGTACATGAGGCAATCCAAGCGCTCAAAACCTATAACAAGAAATTAGCGTGGATAACGAGCAACCCTTCACAGACACATCAACTAACGCTTCACCGAATCAGAGTTTCGAAATACAACAAACCTCTTACACAAATACCAAATACGTATAATCTCAACAATATAAAAGCGCCAAAAAGAGATTCAGACAGGAAACAATGAGCATCGAAAAGTTGAAACTGCGAGTCTGCGTACGCCTCATTAAAATTGAGTAATCAGCGATTCGGCAGTTGCGGCACACTCGTCCCTAGAGAGGCACCTATAGAGTATAAAAAAGTCTGCTCCCGCTGCACCGTTGAGATTTTTCAACTCCATATCGATCCACTGGATCATTATATTCTCGACTAATGCAACTCACCTACGAGCTTTACTTCGTACGCAGAAATACGAATAAATATGGGGTAGGACTGCTTTGGCCGATAGTAGTTGGTGGCTGGTACAGAGCAAAAGCGTGGGCGTAATAATTATAACGCGCTCGGGGCGCGAGCTCGTTAATGCCCCGCACCCGAGCCATTTGTTCGCTGCCCCGAAGCGCTGGCATATACAGAGAGACTATGCTCATTCGTATCTCTACTTCTATATATGTATATATTTCGTAGAGTCTCTGTACCGGTTTCACGGCTGCGTGAGCATGTACGCGAGCGACCATCCGTATTCAGAGGGGACAGAGCCACCCAAGCTTTACTCTTATAGGGGTGCGATAGTACAGTGGCGTCCCGGTTAGAGTATGTGCGTGAACGAACACTGGAATCGAGATTGCAAGTGGTGGTGGTGGTGGTGGTGATGTTGAGAGTCCGGGCAACCTCTCGAGTGCGCCACGCCAACAACTCTGACTCTGGATCTGCATAGGGCGGGAAAAGTTTGCGCGTCGCCCTTTCGCGCTCGTTTCGATGCTGATCGCTTCGCCAACTCTCGATCGTGGCACAGAGGCTGGTGTGTAGTATAGCGAGAAGCGAGGCAGGCTGTCGGAGGAATTATTTATGAGAGCGAGGTGGAAGCTGAAATTAGTCTTCATCGGGCGTGATCTGGAAAGTAGATTGGACAGACTGGTGGGAATGAAAATGAATCACGGCTGAAAAATTTACATTCGAAACTATTTTATTAGTTTACCAATCTGATGCTGAAAATTTGAAATGCAAATAATAGACACGTAGAATAATGAGTATCGGCCAACCGTGCAAGTTGAATTTTTTTATCATTATTTTTCTTTTATTCACGCGTTCCGAGCCTCTTTTCAAGGTTTTTTGCAGGATCTGCAATCCGAGGTGGGTTCCGAACAATCGGAACGAATGAAAGGGGGATTTATGAAAATTTACCGTACTGCCGTTCAAGGATTTGAAAGTTGAAATGAAACTCAGGACCTTATCTATGAGGCTAGAATGTTCTTTCCATGTCTCCCTTCGAATTTATTCAGTTACTTGCTCTGTCCACGAGGAAGCACGAGACACAAATTCGGAGGTACAGGACAAGGGTAGTTGATCAAAACTTCTCAGAAGAGAATTCTCAAAAATTCTTACTTTAACAAAATTGTTTACATGAATGAATTAGTTGTATTCCATGCAAAACCGCGTCCAATTTCGTTCAGAAGAAGCAAAGTTTGCAATGAATCGTCGGACTCTAGTCAAAACTACTATTCGCAATGTTTGATGTGTATGTTGGAATCAGTCCGTCGTGCCATGTGTGATATATGATTGGACTCGATTATCTCGATAGGTTTCTGAACTCTCTTTTGAATGCCCTAAGCAGAATGACGGTTGGTGGAAGCAGTCTGTAGCTGTGCGTGAATTGCCGAGTCAAAGTCTCGGATCTGAATTCATAGCAAAACCATCCATGTAGACCTGAGCAAGGCAAAAAAATTTTTTGGACCTCAAAACTGTTGGAAGCATCTCTCACTAACATAATAAAACGGAGTGGACCCTGCGGATGGATGAAAAGATGGGCGGAGAAAACCTTGCGGAATTGACGTGGAATCACTCATTGTCATGTTGTCATCTGTTGGACGCTCTGATGCCAGAACACATTCTGGACTACATCCTCATTCGTTTCTGAGCATGAAATAATCGATACTGTCATTCAGTATGTGTATATTGTACTACTGCTCTGTCATACTTGGCTTGAACATAGAGCACGACTGGAATAGAGTATGATAGCATGTTCTTGTGGACGAGTATAATCGAATCTTTCTCCATCAAGAGAGGAGCTGCATGCTGATAATGGATCCTCATCATTATTGAATAAATGCTGATTAATAAAGACCTAGTTACATGTACATCAGACCAATGTTTATAGTTGTTTCAACATGAAAACACGATATCTTTTTTACACATCTATGACTCTCTTTGAAGAATAAATTAGTTGCGGCAGAGTTGAGGGTCCTTTATCACAAAGGTCATGTGTATAAATTATTCAGCGCCGATTGCGTGTGTATCATACATGACTTTTGTGATAAAAAATTTTCTCCTTTGGTGCAAGTAACCCATTTTCTCCAGTGAATTCATACACCACACTCTTTGATACAATTAACCGTCAGCGACTCATGCAACGTAAATTCAAAAACTCTCTATTGGAAACTTTCAGAAGAAGCATTAAGCAGATTTGAGGAAAGTATCGCTCAAGGGTATGCGCACTATTTTTCCTGATTGTGACAAGTTATATCAACGAAACCTAAGTGAAGTTCCCGGTTCCAGACTCCTGGATTATGGGAAAAATATTGACTTCGGATGGCCAATTTACAGTTTGAGGAGTTGAGATAACTGAGATAAGTCAGTAGATGATCTTGAATCTTCATGCAATTAGTGGAAGTCTTCCTTCAAATCTGTCGGAATGTGGGACAAAAAGAAAAGAGATGTGATCAGCGTTCAGATATCGTGAATATGTATTCGAGAAGAAACAGGTATTGGCGTGGTTGAGATTATTGGGGCTGAAAAGTATGATTTCCAAGAATTGCTGAGCTTGATTTTCTATAATGTAATATTATCAAAATTTCAACCACAGAAGTGGTGGAAATAAAATTTTCCTAATTCCAACATAGATTTTAGAGAGTCTAGATGATGAACTCATGGAACCTCTACTTGAGGTACCTCTCAGTTTAAGGCACCGATAACAATCTTCACTCTAACCTCACCAAACCTGAGGGAGATGTCATGCAAAATATCAAATTCTTTCGGTGAACATCATTTTTTTTCTAAAGCATTTATTCATGATCGTCAATCTGCAGATTCCAACCCAAGTATTATTTCGATCTTCACGAATTTTTCGACATTCTGCATAGATCAAAATTGTATCTCAGATTCTATCATAGTTCTCGCGGCAACCATGACAATCTCCGAATTTAACGCTGTTAAGGGTAAAAGCCAGAGATGACTTCATATCCTATACCACGATTCACTCTCATCATAGATAATGGTCCAGTGCCCAAGCACATGACCATCGCTAACAAAACTCAGATCAAAAGATGAATTAGATGGAGGGGGGCTTCAGCCACTCTCTACATCGTAGTCAAAGCACGCATCACTTCATAATGCCAGCATCATCCCCCATGTGGCATAAAACACACCACCACTATCAGTACATACTACATCAGGCAATAAAAATTTTTTTATCCAACAGCAGTAGCAGCGGGCCATGTAATAGCCACTGGAGAGAGACGTAAATTGGCAGTGCCACAGCTCTCGCACTGAACAAACCCATAACGAATGAATTATCCTGTACACGTTGAACACATCCTCCACCCCCCTTGAAAATTCGAGAGACATGTGCGGCGCTCACTCAGTAATCCCATCAACGTCGACAAAATCATCGACTCGACCCTATATACTATATAGAGTTTGGACAGAATGGGGGAAGCAATGAAGGCAATAGGGAAATTGCAGCGGAGGCGTATCAATTGCTGGCGAGAGGCATTTTATGCGGCGCGCAGGATTTTGATCAAAGCGGATCCGAATGCGAATCATGAACGAAAGGGTTGTGCGCGACCCTTTTTCGAGTACAAGTGGCTGTGGTGCATACTCAGCGTACGCCTTCGTATGTAAACTATAAGCCAGATCGCGTACAACGGTGGATCGTTGAATATGGAATAACCTAAAGGAGGCTGGGGGTCCACGCTTATTGTCGTTTGGACTTGGCGAGGGGGGAGGGGAGTGTTGTGGTGACTTGTTCTGCCTCATCTATGAGTTTCACTCCATATCTTGTGGATGATTATCTTGCAAATATAAAGTAGATAAGAAGGATTGATTTCTACATTGCTGCCGATTTATAGATGTACCTCTCCATCATAGCTTATTCTTAAGGCATCGAGACTGGCTTTTATTAGAGTTGTTTCCATTTGAATGCAACATTCCAATCAAATTCCAAAACCCTCACCCGGTTTGCTTTTGGCATGGGAGCAATCTTTGTCAAGGAACAAATTTGTCAAGGAAAAATGTTTACTATTGAAGTTAGCAAGCGTCAAAGTGGAGAGAGAATCTGAGTCAGGTGATGAACTTCATCAAAGGTACACGAAAACCCAAGAAAAAACATTTTCTGGGTACACCACAAATTGATTAGGCGTGAAGAGCTAACCCCGATGGTACTTGCAGCCATCTTGAACAATAGTAATGAATATGACTCGAAGGTTAGAATAGATTGGAGGCTGAATTGTCCATGTTCACTCAATTAGGTGGGAGCACAAAGTTCAATATATCAAGAGGTGAGACAAATCCAAGAGAGAGAGGAGAGTGAAGGGATTATTACTAGCTCTACCGCATTCTCACAAACACAAAATTTTAAGGTCAGTCCGGAGGGACTTACAGATTTTTCACCCAATAGATGGAGCGTTGATCGCATTGCATGCGATTGGAAAATATGTGTATCTATTTTTCTTTATTGCACCTCAACCTCTCATTTCTAGCTCAACAGTGACAACGTAAGCGAAGCGTCATAAATTCTCCAATCGATTGAGATGCTTCACGTCGAAAAATATGCATTATATATGACAAAAATCATAATTTTTTGGCACACTGAGTAAGTTATAATGCTCGATGCTTACACCTCTTCCAGGTTTTTTCGAAGGGGATTTAGAATTTTTCGAAGTGCGAGGGCTCATTCGATTGGAAATTTCAATACACAGTCGGGATGCTATCTCATTCTGAATACGATGAAATTTATTGGATTTGTCGTCTGTTCTTGACACTTGAATATTATTGTAAAATTGATCGATGAGGACTAGGTTGAGCGCATATGAATCGCTCATTGCAAAATATAATTATTTATTCTCTGACGTTTCGTCGACTTATGCGTCGACCTCATCAGGCGATTGGGATCTTTCGTAGAAACTAAAGTTGTGAAGGCGCCTAGTGATGTGTGTGATATGTTTTGGAGTGACATCATTACTTCTACACCGAAGTAGGAATCGTCTGTTTGAGACTGATTCAGCAACTCGTACGATGGTTCTTGAATATTTCTCCATGATCGAAGCGACGTGATGGCCATGATTTTGTTGAATTTGTAGAAAGAATCCCATGGTGGAAGATGGCGGTGAAGTCTTTTTTGGATCGAAGACTTGTTTCAAATACGATGAAATTTATTGGACCTAGTCCTCATCGATCAATTTTACAACAATATTCAAGTGCTATCTCATTTTGGCCAAAAATGATTTGTTAATAGATGATAAACATAAATTGCTGAAACACCTCCGTGTTCAGACCCATATTATCCGTTCCAGGTTTTCTCATTTCCTACTAAACAGATTGACACGAATTCTCGTGTACCTCTGTGAACTACGATTTGGGAGGCGGGATGCTGTCTGGCCAACTGATCCAATTACAATAAAAACGTATGAATAATAATTCCGCTCTCAGGATCATTGCATGTAGCCGCAACCTGGAAGTACGCCGGTGCGTGTCGGGTTACGGTTCTCAATAGATATTGTGGCGTCCTGCCCTCATATTTTATTGAAATATTCGCCCTGCTCTGGTTATGGAATTCTTCTGTCTCCTGTAATTTTTGAAATCATGTCGAAACAGTTGAGTCATTGGGGCTGGCAAAGTAGGTAGTGCTGAGTAGGCAAATTCCACTCAACGCGCGGTAATTCATGTCACGGGGAGTCACATGAGTTAATACAGAATTATAATTCATATTGGTATTGTAACTCATGAGTTACATAAGTTACAGTACTGAGTGGAGCAGTCAAAGTTATAAATTGAACAAGCAACAACCGTCGATCGATTAGTCTCTAAGTAAAGACCAAAATTCTCGTTCACCTTGTGACCACACCAATGATTAAGTCACTCAAACAGTTAAATTCTTGTGGAAAAGTGAAGTCAAGAAGTGGTGAATATGAACCGACTTGATTCCGCCTAGAGGAGAAAAGGTGTCATCAAAACATCCACCAGACCTGCTATGAATTCTCCAGCCTCGAGCTCCAGACGCGAAGCTCCGAGTAAATTTAAAAACAGCTGCGTTAATTGTGAGTTTTTATTCGAAATATCATTCCTGTGGCCGCGGATTCATATGATTGATATTTTAATAGTGTATGATTTTGAATAAATGATAATTTGTATCGGAATATAATCTTTCCTGTTCTTGTAATTTTTGGTGAATCTGGAATTTAATGGAGTGGTTATTCGCACACCTCCCGTGTAGAGTCCGTGTAAAAAACCTCGGGGTACGTGTAAAACGGACATTTTCCGTGCGCGTCCGTGTGGCTCTTTGACAAGAAGGAGAAGAGCTTGCAAGCTCAACGTCCGTTTCTGTCCGTTCGACTCGCCGTTTTTTTCCGTTTTGCCGCAATCACCCTCTCCAGCCCGCCCGTTTCGGTCCGTGAGATCTGGTCCGTTTTTGTCCGTGCGCTCGTCCGTTTTTTTCCGTTTTGCAGGAAATACTCAGTCAAGCACGCCCGTTTCGGTCCGTGAGATCTGGTCCGTTTTTGTCCGTGCGCTCGTCCGTTTTTTTCCGTTTTGCAGGAAATACTCAGTCAAGCACGCCCGTTTCGGTCCGTGAGATCTGGTCCGTTTTTGTCCGTGCGCTCGTCCGTTTTTTTCCGTTTTGCAGGAAATACTCAGTCAAGCACGCCCGTTTCGGTCCGTGAGATCTGGTCCGTTTTTGTCCGTGCGCTTGTCCGTTTTTTTCCGTTTTGCCGCAATCACCCTCTCCAGCCCGCCCGTTTCGGTCCGTGAGATCTGGTCCGTTTTTGCCCGTTAGCTCGTCCGTTTTTTTCCGTTTTGCAAGAAATCCTCAGTTAAGCACGCCCGTTTCGGTCCGTGAGATCTGGTCCGTTTTTGTCCGTGCGCTTGTCCGTTTTTTTCCGTTTTGCCGCAATCACCCTCTCCAGCCCGCCCGTTTCGGTCCGTGAGATCTGGTCCGTTTTTGTCCATGCACTCGTCCGTTTTTTCCGTTTTGCCGCAATCACCCTCTCCAGCCCGCCCGTTTCGGTCCGTGAGATCTGGTCCGTTTTTGTCCGGGAACTCGTCCGTTTTTTTCCGTTTTGCAAGAAATACTCAGTCAAGCACGCCCGTTTCGGTCCGTGAGAACTGGTCCGTTTTTGTCCGTGCGCTTGTCCGTTTTTTTTCCGTTTTGCCGCAATCACCCTCTCCAGCCCGCCCGTTTCGGTCCGTGAGATCTGGTCCGTTTTTGCCCGTTAGCTCGTCCGTTTTTTTCCGTTTTGCAAGAAATCCTCAGTTAAGCACGCCCGTTTCGGTCCGTGAGATCTGGTCCGTTTTTGTCCGTGCGCTTGTCCGTTTTTTTCCGTTTTGCCGCAATCACCCTCTCCAGCCCGCCCGTTTCGGTCCGTGAGATCTGGTCCGTTTTTGTCCGTGCACTCGTCCGTTTTTTTCCGTTTTGCCGCAATCACCCTCTCCAGCCCGCCCGTTTCGGTCCGTGAGATCTGGTCCGTTTTTGTCCGTGCACTCGTCCGTTTTTTTCCGTTTTGCAAGAAATACTCAGTCAAGCACGCCCGTTTCGGTCCGTGAGATCTGGTCCGTTTTTGTCCGTGCGCTCGTCCGTTTTTTTCCGTTTTGCCGCAATCACCCTCTCCAGCCCGCCCGTTTCGGTCCGTGAGATCTGGTCCGTTTTTGTCCGTGCACTCGTCCGTTTTTTTCCGTTTTGCCGCAATCACCCTCTCCAGCCCGCCCGTTTCGGTCCGTGAGATCTGGTCCGTTTTTGCCCGTTAGCTCGTCCGTTTTTTTCCGTTTTGCAAGAAATCCTCAGTTAAGCACGCCCGTTTCGGTCCGTGAGATCTGGTCCGTTTTTGTCCGTGCGCTTGTCCGTTTTTTTCCGTTTTGCCGCAATCACCCTCTCCAGCCCGCCCGTTTCGGTCCGTGAGATCTGGTCCGTTTTTGTCCATGCACTCGTCCGTTTTTTCCGTTTTGCCGCAATCACCCTCTCCAGCCCGCCCGTTTCGGTCCGTGAGATCTGGTCCGTTTTTGTCCGTGCACTCGTCCGTTTTTTTCCGTTTTGCAAGAAATACTCAGTCAAGCACGCCCGTTTCGGTCCGTGAGAACTGGTCCGTTTTTGTCCGTGCGCTTGTCCGTTTTTTTTCCGTTTTGCCGCAATCACCCTCTCCAGCCCGCCCGTTTCGGTCCGTGAGATCTGGTCCGTTTTTGCCCGTTAGCTCGTCCGTTTTTTTCCGTTTTGCAAGAAATCCTCAGTTAAGCACGCCCGTTTCGGTCCGTGAGATCTGGTCCGTTTTTGTCCGTGCGCTTGTCCGTTTTTTTCCGTTTTGCCGCAATCACCCTCTCCAGCCCGCCCGTTTCGGTCCGTGAGATCTGGTCCGTTTTTGTCCGTGCACTCGTCCGTTTTTTTCCGTTTTGCCGCAATCACCCTCTCCAGCCCGCCCGTTTCGGTCCGTGAGATCTGGTCCGTTTTTGTCCGTGCACTCGTCCGTTTTTTTCCGTTTTGCAAGAAATACTCAGTCAAGCACGCCCGTTTCGGTCCGTGAGATCTGGTCCGTTTTTGTCCGTGCGCTCGTCCGTTTTTTTCCGTTTTGCCGCAATCACCCTCTCCAGCCCGCCCGTTTCGGTCCGTGAGATCTGGTCCGTTTTTGTCCGTGCACTCGTCCGTTTTTTTCCGTTTTGCCGCAATCACCCTCTCCAGCCCGCCCGTTTCGGTCCGTGGGATCTGGTCCGTTTTTGTTCGTGCACTCGTCCGTTTTTTTCCGTTTTGCAAGAAATACTCATTCAAGCACGCTCGTTTCGGTCCGTGAGATCTGGTCCGTTTTTGTCCGTGCGCTCGTCCGTTTTTCCGTTTTGCAGGAAATACTCAGTCAAGCACGCCCGTTTCGGTCCGTGAGATCTGGTCCGTTTTTGTTCGAGCGCTTGTCCGTTTTTTTCCGTTTTGCCGCAATCACCCTCTCCAGCCCGCCCGTTTCGGTCCGTGAGATCTGGTCCGTTTTTGTCCGTGCACTCGTCCGTTTTTTTCCGTTTTGCCGCAATCACCCTCTCCAGCCCGCCCGTTTCGGTCCGTGAGATCTGGTCCGTTTTTGTCCGTGCACTCGTCCGTTTTTTTCCGTTTTGCAAGAAATACTCAGTCAAGCACGCCCGTTTCGGTCCGTGAGATCTGGTCCGTTTTTGTCCGTGCGCTTGTCCGTTTTTTTCCGTTTTGCCGCAATCACCCTCTCCAGCCCGCCCGTTTCGGTCCGTGAGATCTGGTCCGTTTTTGTCCGTGCACTCGTCCGTTTTTTCCGTTTTGCCGCAATCACCCTCTCCAGCCCGCCCGTTTCGGTCCGTGAGATCTGGTCCGTTTTTGTCCGTGCACTCGTCCGTTTTTTTCCGTTTTGCAAGAAATACTCAGTCAAGCACGCCCGTTTCGGTCCGTGAGATCTGGTCCGTTTTTGTCCGTGCGCTTGTCCGTTTTTTTTCCGTTTTGCCGCAATCACCCTCTCCAGCCCGCCCGTTTCGGTCCGTGAGATCTGGTCCGTTTTTGCCCGTTAGCTCGTCCGTTTTTTTCCGTTTTGCAAGAAATCCTCAGTTAAGCACGCCCGTTTCGGTCCGTGAGATCTGGTCCGTTTTTGTCCGTGCGCTTGTCCGTTTTTTTCCGTTTTGCCGCAATCACCCTCTCCAGCCCGCCCGTTTCGGTCCGTGAGATCTGGTCCGTTTTTGTCCGTGCACTCGTCCGTTTTTTTCCGTTTTGCCGCAATCACCCTCTCCAGCCCGCCCGTTTCGGTCCGTGAGATCTGGTCCGTTTTTGTCCGTGCACTCGTCCGTTTTTTTCCGTTTTGCAAGAAGTACTCAGTCAAGCACGCCCGTTTCGGTCCGTGAGATCTGGTCCGTTTTTGTCCGTGCGCTCGTCCGTTTTTTTCCGTTTTGCCGCAATCACCCTCTCCAGCCCGCCCGTTTCGGTCCGTGAGATCTGGTCCGTTTTTGTCCGTGCACTCGTCCGTTTTTTTCCGTTTTGCCGCAATCACCCTCTCCAGCCCGCCCGTTTCGGTCCGTGGGATCTGGTCCGTTTTTGTTCGTGCACTCGTCCGTTTTTTTCCGTTTTGCAAGAAATACTCAGTCAAGCACGCTCGTTTCGGTCCGTGAGATCTGGTCCGTTTTTGTCCGTGCGCTCGTCCGTTTTTTCCGTTTTGCAGGAAATACTCGGTCAAGCACGCCCGTTTCGGTCCGTGAGACTTTGTCCGTTTTTGGCCGTGCGCTCGTCCGTTTTTTTCCGTTTTGCCGCAATCACCCTCTCCAGCCCGCCCGTTTCGGTCCGTGGGATCTGGTCCGTTTTTGTTCGTGCACTCGTCCGTTTTTTTCCGTTTTGCAAGAAATACTCATTCAAGCACGCTCGTTTCGGTCCGTGAGATCTGGTCCGTTTTTGTCCGTGCGCTCGTCCGTTTTTTCCGTTTTGCAGGAAATACTCAGTCAAGCACGCCCGTTTCGGTCCGTGAGATCTGGTCCGTTTTTGTTCGTGCGCTTGTCCGTTTTTTTCCGTTTTGCGGCAATCACCCTCTCCAGCCCGCCCGTTTCGGTCCGTGAGATCTGGTCCGTTTTTGTCCGTGCACTCGTCCGTTTTTTTCCGTTTTGCCGCAATCACCCTCTCCAGCCCGCCCGTTTCGGTCCGTGAGATCTGGTCCGTTTTTGTCCGTGCACTCGTCCGTTTTTTTCCGTTTTGCAAGAAATACTAAGTCAAGCACGCCCGTTTCGGTCCGTGAGATCTGGTCCGTTTTTGTCCGTGCGCTTGTCCGTTTTTTTCCGTTTTGCCGCAATCACCCTCTCCAGCCCGCCCGTTTCGGTCCGTGAGATCTGGTCCGTTTTTGTCCGTGCACTCGTCCGTTTTTTCCGTTTTGCCGCAATCACCCTCTCCAGCCCGCCCGTTTCGGTCCGTGAGATCTGGTCCGTTTTTGTCCGTGCACTCGTCCGTTTTTTTCCGTTTTGCAAGAAATACTCAGTCAAGCACGCCCGTTTCGGTCCGTGAGATCTGGTCCGTTTTTGTCCGTGCGCTTGTCCGTTTTTTTTCCGTTTTGCCGCAATCACCCTCTCCAGCCCGCCCGTTTCGGTCCGTGAGATCTGGTCCGTTTTTGCCCGTTAGCTCGTCCGTTTTTTCCCGTTTTGCAAGAAATCCTCAGTTAAGCACGCCCGTTTCGGTCCGTGAGATCTGGTCCGTTTTTGTCCGTGCGCTTGTCCGTTTTTTTCCGTTTTGCCGCAATCACCCTCTCCAGCCCGCCCGTTTCGGTCCGTGAGATCTGGTCCGTTTTTGTCCGTGCACTCGTCCGTTTTTTTCCGTTTTGCCGCAATCACCCTCTCCAGCCCGCCCGTTTCGGTCCGTGAGATCTGGTCCGTTTTTGTCCGTGCACTCGTCCGTTTTTTTCCGTTTTGCAAGAAGTACTCAGTGTTACGGGACTAGGTCCGTAACGATTCATTGACCGGTAGAGAATGTGCAGGCTTCAGGTACGTCATGAGTGACCTCAAGCGAGAGGCGGACATTGGCCTCGAGCTGACTCACTTACGCCCGCACTCGACTCACGAGGCGTCAGCAGAAAGCAAGAAGGGATATGGATTGCAGCAGAATATAAATACGGAACAAAGGCCTGAACAGGAGCTTCTAGAGTCTCAGTCGATTACGAATCGTTGACCGGACCACATCGCGGTAGACGCATTTAAGACGAGTATTCGCAGCCAGTGTTGGCCTCGTCGTATCATAGAATCAGTAGAGTCACGAGTTATAGTCTCTCTCGGGATTGTATTATTTATTGAATAAACACCGATTGCATTCTACCACTTGTCTTCTGGATCATTGACCGAACCTTTACACAACCTCTAGCTGCGTCCAGGAGCTCAGCGGAGAACGGATTGAAGGACCCTTAACACGTAACAAATCTGGTGCATCGGCCGGGAATCCGTTGTAAAGGTTACGAAGAATTTAAACGCGTCATCCGCGTCGCGTTTTTCCACTGAACCACCACCAACAAAATCATCAATAACAGTAAGGAAGAAGGAAGGATGTCAATGCAGATCTGCTTCACCATCATCTTAGTAGCCTCAGGGTAAGTCAATTCGATTCTGCCCTTACATATATATCCCTCGTGGGGAGAGTCGCGAGGCAAAGGACTATAGAAAATAACTGATTCGTTCGATCTTACCATATATACGGTTAGTAATTCCTATACTATAGCCACCATATGCTCTAGAACGCCATAGTTATACGATAAATTTCATCCTAATAGCAGGACGCGTGGTTATTGCATGCTGATTGCATCTGTTTGACTCATTCCCGTATGCAAATCTTATACCCCAGTTCACACCTTATGACATTCCGGATATAGTGAGATTTGAAAGGTCGCAATTATCCTAGTATACCGAATCTACGTCGAGCAACGCTCGCTTGCGAGCCAATAGAAGACATCATTGACCACCTAGAACTGATCGACCGACTATCCCCATACTCGCGACTGTGCATCCTCGGTCTAGCGCGTCAGAAATTGGCCACTGTGCAATTGAACCATCTCTTATCGGGAACTAGTAGAATGGCGAAAGGACAGGACATCAGCAAAATGACTGCGGAATCGCTGCAAGTTATGCCCACTAATACCCCTGACAATCCCGATTCGAACGGACCAGCAGAAGCCACGGGAGGCATCCCTGACCCGCATGAAATAGTCGTTTTAGAGGCTCGAGACCTTAAAGAAAGGTACTATGATGAGATGGGCAAAGGGGACTTAAGGGCGCGCGCCGCCTACTTCGCGTTAATAATGGCTGATCTTGGTTTAGAACACGCGGGAACTATACACGCGGAGATAGCGATACGTGATATAACACGAGTACTGTCGTTGAACCCCGATTATTTTTCGGAAACAGAAGTGGCTCTTTTGGAAACGATCAAGTCACATCTCGAGTCACAGCAAATAGCTACGGGAACACGGCCTAAAACAACTGGTCTCGTATTTGACGACTTCACGCAGGGCTACGAACAATTCAAAACCTCGCAAATGAACGCAGAATCCTCACGCATAGACGAATCCAATTCCCCTCGGACACCACCGACGAAAACCTATTCACAGACCCTCAATAACGCAGACACTTGGTCCGAATATCCAACGAAACAAATGAATTACGCTACAGCCAATGACGACGTGTGGGGTTCAGAAGATTTGTCAAATCATCGATCGGGAATTGAGGTTGCGCGATCTCGCAGTCAACTCAAGGAAACATCTGGACGTCGCTTCCATAGCTTAGATTCACAATATCGTAATGAGAACGACCGAAGTCCATGCCCCCGACTTTCGAGTATGGACGCTGGACTCCGGAACGTTAACGACTGCAGCCCCCGACTTTCGAGTATGGACGCTCAGTCACGCGTAGGTCGTAAAAATGACTCTAGCCACCGACTTTCGAGTAAGGACGCAGAGTCTCGCGTTCAATTTGACCAAGGTTCCATCCACCAACCGCGATATTGCAACAACGAGCTACCGAATAATGACTCTAGCCGCCGACTTCCGAGTATGGACGCAGAGTCTCGCGTTCGATACAATACAAATTTCAGCCATAAACAACATAGTGGTGACACCGTATCACGCCCCGAAAGAATGAACCCCCGCGTGAACCAACAATTAAATTCACATGCTATATCCCAGAAATCACAAGACCGAAGCGAACAGGACATGAGATTCACCACTGACAATCAGACTGAGCGACTCCGCGTCCAGAATATGTATGTCCAACAGAACTTCAAATTTAACCCCGAAAACGGACAATCACGCGCAAACCCAAGTCAGGAACCGCAAATGCCACAGAATCCCAGCAATAACCACCAACCGACTGCTTCAAACAATCAGCAATACCAAGCTCGACCCCGAAAGGACAATCGACAAGGGAGAATTCATGAGAAAGCATATGTAGACCAGTCCGATTCTTCCGACGACGAATACCCCGAGATGTTTGCACCCAATACCGATGACCGGGGAACCACCGCGCACGAAAACCACCAGGATCCAAATCACGCGACGGTACGTCGTTCGCAAGTGAAAAATTCATCTGAGAATCAAAACTTTGAACGCCGCCAAGGATCGAAGTTCCGTCTCTCCTTGCACCAAGCACTTAATCAGATCATGCCGTACGATGGTAATCCCGATATGTTGGCGTTATTTTGTAAATCGGTACGTTACATCGTGGAGGAATACGGGCCGGATTCCGAACCATGGATTATATCGGCACTAGCGAGTAAACTCAAAGGCCGCGCAGCCGAAGGTTATACCGCAAGGCTCACGCAATATAATTCAGTAGAACGCTTGCTTATCGATATGACCACGCAATACAGCGGAGTCGGAGGTGCCGATCGAGTGTTAGCCGAGTTGAAATTAGTCAAACAAAGACCAGGAGAGGGCGCCGGTGATTACGGATTACGTGTCCAAACATTACACAACCGCCTGCTCAACGTATACGATTCGGATCAAAAGTTGAAGGATTTCGAACGGAAAACATACAAATACAACGCGGATACTGAGGCTTTACAGCAATTCCTGTTTGGACTCGAGGGAGCTCTTCAACACCAAGTTAGGTCAACGAATCCCCAAACCTTGCGCGACGCCATTTCCGAAGCCGTCAATTTTGAAAATAAAACTAGCGCACGGAACTTGTTCATGGAAAGACCAGTGGGTGATATAGGGACACTATTGCCAGTATTCGAAGCACTCATGGATAAGAAGATAAGAGAAATACATCCAGGCGCGCTGGGGACGACAGAATCGGCAAATATCCGTTTAGCAGTGGCTTCGGACGAGTGTCGATATTGTCATGCGCGTGGTCATTTTGAAAGAGAGTGCCCGAAGAAGAAGCAGGAATCTAAATTTTGCAACTATTGCAGCATCATGGGCCATGAAAGGAGTGAGTGCCAAGCACTAGGCGAAGCGGTCGATTCGGGACTGGTTAGAAAGGATCGGATTGAACGTCCTCGGGAAACCGCGAGAAGCGAAATTAGAAATGACAGCAGATCAAGGACACCGACCGGTCGCAATAGCCCATCGCGTGATAGACACCGGAATCCTGGAATGGATGATTCACAGTATAATGCTACATATCGCGGCGATAACGGGGGTAGACCACCGATGAGGAACTATAATAACCGCAGTCAAGATTATTATAACGACAACGGCATACGAGGCCGCGGTAACTATGGGAACGGCAATAGTTTTAGACACAACGGACAAAGACCGACACGGTATGACAACTATAACAATAACAATGACCGAAACACCGGTTTTCGCGGTGGACATGAACCTCGTAATTACAATCAGAGCTACAATAATAGGAATTTCGAACGCAGGTATGATGATATTCGTAATAATCGACCGAATTACACGAATCAAAATCGGAATTATAGGAGCCCATTTCACAATGATCGAGGCGAATACTTTGCACGAAACGAACGACGTGACCCAAGAACTAACAACTTCAGTCAAAATTCAAGAGGAAACGAACAACCCAACTACCAAGGGCCAACCAATAACTCTACCGGGTCTTTAAACTCGCAAGATGCTCGGCGCCAACCCGCGACGTCGAGCAGGACGAACTAAAGAAACACATGATACCAAAACGACACGTTTCCATACGTTTGCTGGATGCTAATCAGAGGAGACACCCAATAGTCGAATTGAGATGCGAGGATTTCAGTAAAGAGACTTGTCACTTTTACGCTGACACGGGGGCGGATGTCACACTCTTGAAGGCTAGATGTATCAAAGAAGGTACACATATTGATAGGGAATACGTTATTGCCATCAGTGGGGTTACAGCAGGGGAATGCCTTACTTTAGGGAAAGTTACAGCGAAGCTGAACGGGTTTAAATGCGATATACATATAGTTTCAAATGACTTTGCAATTAACACGGACGGGCTCCTTGGGTGGAGAGAATTTGAGGAGCATGGGGGAATTATTGATGCTAAGGAGAAATGTTTGCACTTCGCCAATGAGAAAATCCCTTTCGTGATCGAGGATCGATTCCGGATTCCTCCTAATAGTGCACAAGTCATATATATTCGTGTGAAGAATAATGAAGCAGTTGGTTACGTGGGGATACAAGACATGGGACCGGGTATAATATTGGGGGATTTCGTCGCGAAGAATATTAATGGAAGAGCATATGCGATATGCACGAATACAAATGATGAAGAAGTGGAAATAGAATTACCAGAAGTTACTTTGGAAGCATACGAAGAGGTGGAGTATACCCAAGCAAAGGGAGAACTAGAATCGAATGAAGCAGTAGAATTAGGGGAAGTTGAGGAAAATATATCAATACTGAGGGCGCAAGTGGGAGAGAAAGAAGATAGAGCTACAAGAGTGTTTGAGAGAATAGACCCAAAGACGTTGGAGAGACTGAATCAGGAGGAAATCCAACACATCAGAGATCTTATTAAAGAGAGACCGGGTATATTTGGACTCCCGGGAGAAAAACTCAAGGCAACGCATCTAGTAACACACAAAATAGTCACAACAACAGATAAGCCTATAAAAGCTAAAAGGTATCGACACCCCCCCGAAATCAGAGAGGAGATGCAACGGCAAGTTAATGAATTACTCGAGGCAGGCATAATCACAGAATCAGAGTCACCATATTCAAGCCCAATGTGGATAGTGAAGAAAAAACCGGACGCGAATGGGAAAGTGAAATGGAGAATGGTGACAGACTTTCGTCAACTCAACAGCATCACGGTAGGAAACAACTATCCGTTACCGATCACCACAGATATAATCGAAAGTGTCGCGAATGCAAGGTACATCACTGCAATCGACCTCAAGTCAGGATTCTATCAAATCCCCATGGATGAGGGCTCAGAACACCTGACAGCCTTTCAAGCCCCTATTGGATTATTCCAATATAAAAGAATGGGTATGGGACTATGTAACGCACCATGTACTTTCCAGGCTTTGATGGATAGGGTGCTAGCGAATCTAGAAGGAGTAAGGGTGTATCTAGACGACATGATCGTCTTCGCAAAAGATTTACAAGAACACGGGGAAAGATTCAGGCTACTTATGGAGAGACTCGACGAAGCGAATCTTACAATCGAACCTGCGAAATGCCAGTTCCTACAGGAGGAGGCGAGTTTCTTGGGTCACATCGCAGGAAACGGACGAATCCGGATGGATCCGAAGAAGATAGAGGCAGTTCGAAAATATCCCGCACCCACAACTCCGAAGAAAGTCAAACAATTTTTAGGCCTAGCATCATATTACAGACGTTTCGTCAAAAACTTCGCGGAAATAGCATACCCACTGAATCAACTTCTGAGAGATCGGACAAAATTCGACTGGGGCACAGAACAACAAGAAGCTTTCGAGAAATTGAGAAATGCACTATGCCAAGAACCAATACTTCAGGCTCCTAAACTAGACGAGGAGTTCCTCGTAACGACAGATGCCTCGGACTACGCGATTGGAGCAATTTTGAGCCAGGGAAAGTTAAATCAAGATCGACCCTGCGCCTATGCATCGAGATGCTTAAAGGGCCCAGAATTACGTTACAGTACATATGATCGTGAGCTTCTAGCGGTAGTCTTCGCCACAGAACAATTCAGGCATTTCCTTTACGGTAGAAAGTTTACGGTAGTCACGGATCACGAACCATTGAAACATTTCCACAACACCAAGAAACCCGATTTAAGGTTCAACCGGCTGAAGGCATCACTAAGGGGATGCGAATTCGACGTGATATACCGTCCAGGTAGCAAAAACCCGAATGCTGATGCATTATCTAGGAACCCGGTCCTTAAAGAAGGCGAAGAAAACCCAGAAAGGCCAAGAGCTGAATTATATGAGCTAGCAGAAAGACAGGAATCCGAGGGAGCAGGAATCTCGAGCGCTCAAGTATTCGTGGTAACAACTAGAAGCCAAAAGAGGGAACGAGAGGATGGAAGTGACCAAGGAACGAGGGAAATTGATTGGGGAGAGTTAGGGCAGGTTGAAAAATCTCCGGAGAAAAAACGCATCAATTTAGACGAAAGCAAGCACAGCAAACAGGATGAGGGTAATCAAGAGCCAAGAGAAAAACAATCAACCTTAGATGAAGCGGTCTCGGAAGAGAGTGACTCGAGCGACCTCTTCTCCAGTGATGATAATGACGAGGATTGGAGCGGGATCAAGATGGCGCAACGTAAATTACGGACACAAGAGGACAGGGGGCGAACAGGGAGGAAATTTGCCACATGTCAGATGCTGGAGGAGACCGGAGATCATCCAGGAGCAGAACCCATCCTTAGTCAGGCAAACAACAGGGCAAGCAAGCTACCACGCGTGAGGGATGAACAGCATATCCGGGCGGAAATTCAGATCACGAGTACGCCAAGGAAAGATCTAATAATTCAGAGACCTCAAAGAGAAATCAACCCGCCACTCTCTCACAGAAACCGGAAAATGTTTGGTAATACAGTGAATGAATCAGGAGAGATAAGTGAAAGCCTCGGAAAAGAGTCTGAAGAGTTACAACCTGGAACACTCGTAAGTTCAAAGAGCAAGGAGGTGGACCTTGATAATTGCTTGATGGAGACCGATTCGACGCAGTACGTAGGGGCACCCAAACAAGATTCAGAGTTGAATATCAGTATCGAGAGAACGCAGACGCACGGGAGAGATTCTATGCAAATAGAATCAAAGAAGGACAAACCTGAATTGAAGTGGAATGTCGAACGATTTTCGTCCGGGGGGCGGATAGGGGTACAGGTGCTCGTATGGAATGAAGAGCAAGAATCAATTGAACAAAGACCACAAACGGGCGAACCATCAAACCACATGCAAAGCAGGTACAATCGACCCGAATACCAACCAAGAGTAGAGCTTACTAGATTAGAAATACCAACGGTAGGTAACTCAAGCGAAATTTTGCGCACACCATTTACGATCGGGGAAACTGCCATCTATCGTCGAAATGAAGAACGAGGCGTACAAGTAAGGCCGAATCTACCTACCAACGGGGATATCGAGAACGGCATGGAGCCATCAACCGATTTCGGAGGGCTTGGCAAGGAGAATATCAATGAATCAGACATCTTAGCGTCATGTCATCAGGAGAACGGGCTATCGATGCAAGATGCAACCGATTCGGAGCAAAACAAGCAACAACTTACGGGATCAATCACACTCCCGGACTCCGAAGTAGCCGATACCAGAGGTCTGGCGAATAATGAACCACTCCAGGGGAACCAGAATACTGATGCAAACACCAACTCAGCCTCGAGCACACCCGCGTCGCAAGAAGTCCCCGTACTCAACCCGACGAATGACCGCGAACCAGCACTCCTAGATATGTCTTGGGACTACGCCGGCAATTTCACGATTCTAAACGAACAAACATCCAATTCATCAATAGTGAGATTCCAAAATTACGAGGAGCATAACGAGTGTGCCCAACCTCACCATACATTGGTTCACGATCCGGACATCCAAACAACCCCGCCGGGAAGTTGCCTATTCTATTCATTGATAAAGATATTCGGATGGGATATTAACGCTCCAATGCTGCGCCAAAAATTACTCGATAGCCAACATTTACCTCATTGCGGGGATCCAGAAGCAGCCATAAAGATACTCACATCTCAAACAGCGTACGGGGATGCGGACACACTATATATATTTTCTCGAGAATTTAACATAAATGTGTGCGTCCACGTACTCTGCTCAGATAGGATACGTTATGCATACTTCAGAGCAAATAGTGTGGACGATTTCATTCACCTTCGTCTAAGGATAAAACACTACACGCCATTAGTGAATCAGGGGCTACGGGACGAACAAGAGGCAGCAAATGGACTCACTATAAGGGACCTTTTTGAGGGTAACATGGAAGTAGATGAACTGTCAGTACATGATGAAGGGTCGCAAGAACAAGTAAATGAGACACCAAGAATAACACAAGCCGAAGAGCTATCACATCAAGACGATCAGGCACCACCAATCGATGTTACCGAATTCACTAAAGAGCCGGGTGTCAGCAACAGAGGGAGCCTCAAGAACGATGTAATGGCCAGATACTTGGTTGCGGAGGCTCGCAGTCCACGGGAAATGCCGTCATGGGTGGAGAAAGAAGAAGATGTAGCAATATTCACGGGCGTCAAAATCGTGAATGACCATCCGTTTGCACATTTTGACAATCTCGTTTACGCAGTTCCAGCAGATGTTCAGGTGGAATCAGAAGTACTCAGCGCTTTGATAGAAAGGAAATATCTGGACCAAGACGAATTGCTCAGCACAACTCGAGCAATAGGAGAAGTAATCGTCTCTGGATATAGAGACAAAGAGGTGTTCGGATTAGTGGTGAAACAGACAACCCATGCGTCAGCATTGAAACCAGACATCACGTCGACTCTCAAAGTACTCAAAGAATTGCTCGTACACAAGGGTATCAAGACGCTTGGGATAATAAGAGATTTAGAAATGCTAAATAAAAATACATGGGGGTATTTTGTAGAGCAATGTAATCGTATTTTCAAAAAATGTCAAATATCAATCGTGCTGTTCAAGAACAATTTACCTGTGCCACCCGGGGAAGAGCGCTTTCGTATCATAAAAGAATATCACGAGTCCGCGATAGGAGGCCACAAAGGAATTACGAAAACATATGACAGGATAGCAAGTGAATTCTACTGGCGGAACATGCAAGCTGATGTTCGAGCATTCGTGAGAGGCTGTGCAACGTGCCAAACAGACAAACTCGTGAGGGTAAAAACACGGTTGCCAATGATCATTACTGATACCCCGGCATCGCCATTCGAAAAGATATCGATGGATTTTGTAGGACCAAAAACACCCACAAAACACGGAAACGTTTACATTTTGACAATCCAAGACTGCTTCAGCAAATATTGCATACTAACACCAACAACCGAAGCAACAACCAGAGTAGTCGCGAAGGTCTTTGTAGAACAATTTATTTGCTACTTTGGCACACCGGTTACAATACTCACCGATCAAGGGTCTCACTTCATGGGCCGAGTATTCGAGGAATTTGCAAGAATGTTTAGAATCAATAAGTTTTGCACCTCGACATATCGACCACAATCGAATGGAGCGATTGAACGGATGCATCACACTCTAAATGAATACTTAGCCATGTATCTGAATGAGAATACCAACTGGGATGAACTTCTGCCCCTTGCACAACATGCGTACAACACAACTGAACACGAAGGACTTGGATATTCCCCACACGAAATCGTGTTTGGCAAAAGAGCTAGAACACCGTCGAGATTCCCGCCTCGCGATCAGCTTATGACTTATGACCAATACCTTGCGGAGGTCGCGGAAGCAAAAATTCAGCTCAGGACCTTAGCAGCCATGAATCTCGTCCAGTCTAAGTTCAAATCCAAGTTCTACCACGATCAAAAAATCAACCCAAAAAGCTTCAGGGAGGGAGAAACGGTGTACTTGTTGAAAGAACCAAGACAGGGTAAGGGAGACAAGCATTATGTAGGCCCATGCGAGATTCTGGAAATCGATTACAAGAAAAACAATGCGAAGATTAAGAAGGGCGACCAAACGCGAGTGGTTCATATAAATAAGCTTAAAAACCACCACAGTAACAACGATGACGAATTTTGAGTTCCGGACAAAAATCATTTCGCGAAAGTTCCCATAATCAAATAAGGATAGCCATGTTTAGGAACACACCCTCCTATTTGATCATACCCATATGATGGCTTCATGCCAGTATTCAAGTTTTAGATGTGAATTATTATATTCATGCTATTTTGTGAGTTTTCAAGAGGGCTAGACTGCGTATAGATGTGATTGCATCTCTGAAGAGTATACGTTATACATGATTTAGATATTCAGTACTAGTTGTATAGATTAGACTCGAATGAATTCGAATTCAAAGGTAAAAATTATCGGGAATAGGCATTAAGATAAGTATTGACGCAGTATCGAATTATGATCAAAAGGGAAAAGGAAAATCAATGCATTCACTTTAGTAGTTGAGGGTGATATAGTTTACAACATTTTCATTGTCGATAAAGTAGGGCCTATTTTCAAACCTCGATGACTCACGAATAAGACACCATAGAGAAGAATTTCGATTAGTCAATGGTCATTTATCAGTGTGAAAAACAATAAAACGTTTGGTTATTTTGGAAGGGAGAGGGAGGATCAAGAAATGAGAAAGACAACATATTTTATGAGGAGTTTATTAAACATCATCACCATACAGCTTATCTCATGAGATTTTCATACAAAGATGAAATAGATCGCGTAGGCATGAGTGGGCAGCTCATTGTAATCACTCGGCCGACGAACGTGAAGGACGAGCTATAAGAGCACTGATTTGCTCACGGGTACGATCCGACAGCCCGGGACAGTAAGCACATCCTTGCACATGCTCGCGCCACTCAGTACCCAAGGGGTTCCAAGGGCACCCCAAATAGTTGTAGCGACACGGAAAAGAGAGCTTATCACTCAAAGATGAAAGAACAGAGTTGATTTGAGGGATATGATCTATGCGACAAACCAGACACCGACGGTCGGTATAAGAGCGACGACATCGGTCGCATACCGCATGGCCGCGAGGGCACTGAGTATACAAGGGAAGAATCGGATCACGGCACATAGGGCAAGTAAAGATCTCATTAATTCCGTCACGAGCAGTCATCTCCCTGTCTCGAATGACTCCACGTGTAAGAGCATCATCACGGTGCGAATCCAGGCGCCTTACCGCAGGTAATAATCCATGCCGTTCTTGAGACGCAAGTTCATCGGCATTCCTCGAGGCAGTATTAGTACGAGTACGTTCCTCGGCAGGCGGCTCGGCATTGGAATCGTCCGAAGAAATCGACGAACTATCCTCTCCAAATAAAGCGCGTATTGAACGCCGTACGGATGACAGCAACCTTCTCGGTTGGGAACCCGACGCCATATTGCGGAGGTTTGCATCAGCCCGCTCCGCTCGTCTCCTCAGGAATTGTCGATCAGCATGGAATTGTTGAGAAAAATTCCGTTGCCTATCCCGCAAGCCGGGAAGCTCACCCTCCATCCAATCAAGAGCACTGTCAACAGCGGTTTCTTCGGCAAGCCATAGGCTATCAATGACGGCCACAAACAGATCCAAACCAGAGAGAGCAGGACATATAAGACGGCCTGGACTCTGTCTTGGAGCATGGTCAGAATGAGTACGATGGTGCTCCAACTCGAAGGTGGCCGTGACGTCGGTGACCCTCAATTGCATGATGGTCACAAGGATATCACGTAGTCGGTGTAGGTCAGTAAGTGACACTATGGTCCTTCGCATATCCCTCTCCGAACGTGAGGATGGCTCTTGGAACGGAGGGCACTCTGCGAGCTGTGCATGACTCGAGAACAGAGGATCGTACCACGGGAATGCACCTGCATACACTCGACGAGCCTGTGGACGATACAAAAATTAGTTACAAACTATACGCAAAGAGTAAAGGGAACAGAAATAACCCACCATCAGTTTTCAAGGAGAAGATCCATATTAACTTCAAAGTCTTCCGCATAAATGCAAGAAGGTGAACGTTCATCGATACGATCGGAACAACAAGTCGTGGTATTAGGACTCATAAGAGGCATTGGAACATGAGGTGACGCAGAGGATGAGACATCTGAATCGGAAAGTGATGCCCCATCCAACAAGGACGGAAAATTTGTTTTACAATAACGAGCACAGCAGAGCGGATCGGGAATGAGCGGATCGAAAGAAGAGAGAAAAACTTCGACTTCAGAAGCGAAGAAATGTTCCAAATCTCCTTCAGGAGAAGCATGGGAACTCCGATTACCACTCCACGAGTTGACACGATCAATTGCCTCATGAGATGAAAGAGCCCTTGGCGTGGCCCTCGAGCAGCGCCAACGCTGCAAACACGCAGGCAGTATCAGACATCGCAAGAGAGAAAGAAAAGAGGGAGGGAAAGAAGAACCAAAGGATATACTCTTACCTGCCGTGAACGCTGTCGAGAGCTGGGAGAACGGCCTTGAGAGGGATCCGCCTGGGGAACACGTGGCATTGTTTCAGGCTGGTAGCGACGGCGATTAGAATTGTAAACCACGATCGAGCCAGGTCGAACCTGCTGCTGCGCACGGGTAGCTGCGGGATACCCGCGCCCCGGTCGAGATGGAGGAGGAACCTCGTGGGTGGGTATCACCAAATGAGCACCCGTGTGAGGGCGCCGCCGCGAGGGACCAGCTTGCATATCACGAGATGGAGCACGAAGTTGACGACTCATGATCTGCGAGTGAAATTTTCTTATGAGAATAAAAGTCTCACACTACAGATCGAACGACAGATCACATGCGTGGTACTCACCGTGACGGATACCCGGAAGCTCTGGAGAACGTTATACTTCAACTCAGAAGAGTACAAGTGAGTAAAACTCATGCTCGTCAAACTCATATACTGTCTTACCTCCCCTCAATAAGTGGTGATCAGGCAAGGTGGCCGCAACCTAGAGAAGGGCGGTTGGTCAACCAATAGAGAAGCAGCACCCCCTCCTCGAAAGAATCGTATCGGTAGGAAAGCAGAAGTCAAGCACGTAAGCAAGGTGACATTCAGGAAAATAGCATGGATAGCTGAATTACAGGAATGCGCCGTATGAGCAAAGAGAGACCCCCGAACGAGCGGGATTCGTGGAGAAATTGGAAACGGAAGATCCATCAGCGGGACGTGAGCAAAAATTGCAGACGCACATTGGTAACAGAATGTGGAAGAGAAGGCACGAGCGGCGTATGGCGCATCGACAGTGGTGCTCATTGAGCTTGTAATAAGCTAGCGGTTAATGAATTTTTCTTTGGCTTACCGGTCGATGTATGCGAGACCAGGAAAATCGGAATGATAAATAGAAAAATGATGAGTCTGCCACTCGATACGTGAACAAGAGAGGGAAACACATATATCAAACGAAAAATTTCAAATTTCTTGCACGGCCAACGGACGACAGCACCCGATTAGGGCATGAGAAAGCAAAAGAAAGAAAGAACCAAGACCAAAGAACAAATAATATTCACCCATCTAATGGCAATAATCCAAGTATGGGGCGCATGAGGGTTTTTTAAATAACCACTCATTGGCTATCTAAATTAACAGAAATTGGTCGGGAAGGAAGGAAATCAATGAACAAAAGAAAATCGTGGGGTAGATGGGTAGCATTTTATTTTATATTCACCTGCGGACATATTTATCAATTATACAGAATCAATAATCAATCAACCTCAAGTAAGCGCTCGATATTTAATTCTTCTTCAATGGGTATCTGCGGCACTTGGAAGGTGCAATTAGTTGCATGAGCCAACCAAGCAGAGGCTTTGGGAAATTCGCGGCAACCCTGCGTGAAATAGCGACAAGGAAAATAAAGCGACTCAAGAGCTCTTTCAGCAACGATATTTCGCCAATAAGGACGGCGGCCTCGACATTCTGGACAATGCGTGACGCGGCACAAGCATCGCTCACAAACAGCATGCCCATTATCACATTGGAGAAAATGCGGATACATCAGATCATCACAGATAGGACAAGCGAACATATTACGAATTGCCTCTATACAACTCACCACGAAATTTCGCGGTAAAGTGATATGAGTTTCGCCAGGCGGAATGCCCCACTGGCACCTATCGAGTGGAAGAGCATAAGCCGCAAAAGAATCCAAAGGGTTAGAGCGACGACTAATTCTTGGCTCAGGGCGCTCAACCCTAGCCTGAACGACCCCACGTGGCTCAATTTCGGGTCTCAGGGCTTCGCGACGTTCAGGGGCAGGCCGCACAGCGTCAGCTAACTCTGCACCAAGTTGTTGCCTCTCAACAGTACCATCAATGGAAGGAGAGCCAGACCCTATGGTAGGTCGAGCGCGTTCAAGAATGTTGCGGTCTAACAAATCTTGTAATACATTATTCAAAACATCGGAGTCGATGGTCGGACGTCGAGGAGACCCGGCGAACGAGTTGGAGTTGCGCAGATCGAACATGGCACGGGACGAGACGGACCAACTAGGAACCTCGAGGCTAGGAGGCGATTCAGGAGCGGACGAGCCATCTCCTGGACCATTAGGGTCAGCCTCAGGTCGAATACCCGAAACGTCAGAAGGGGCAGCATCAGCCGCAATACCTGGAGGCTCCAGTCGGACAGCACGGCGTCGGCGCTGGCGTCTCTGTAACATCATAATCACAGCATAAATATATATCCCAGTCCATTCATTTACATACTCGCACGCGGAAGTTTCGGTGGAATCTCGGGAAAGACCACGGTAAATAAGTAAGGCACGAGGCAGAGAGTGCCACGATCGATCCCTAGGAAGAAATAGACGCGAGGTATCCGGGATCCGAAGATTGATGCAAAATGCACACGCTTTGAGTGTCGCGATGAGGGTGGTCCAACCACACGGGTTTTTTCAAAGCGAGGGTAAGCGTTAGACAGATAGGGCTCACACGTTCGGAGGTCTTCATGACCAGTCGAACTTTGAAAACACCAATATACCGAATGAGAAAAAAGAAGAGAAACAAAAGAAAAAAAAAAACAAAAAAAAAACAAACAAAAACAAAAACAAAGGAAAATACAAAGAAAAGAGAGAAATTAGCAATTCAAAAGAACCCAATTTTTCCACACTAATCCACTCATCCCTCTCCAACTAACACATTGACCTCATTTATCAACGAACTCAGGCAACAGCAGAAAGACATGAGATGTGACAAGTCATTCAAAAACTAAGATTGGCTAGAAAATATTAGAAGCAGTTACAAAACAAGAGTACTTACACGAAGAGGACGACGGGACGAGCCATCAAGAGGCATCGAATCAGTCGCCACTGCTGGTTGAGGTCCTGGCGGGCATACAACAATACTGGACGGATCGTGTCCAAGAAAAGCCAAAGAAGAATCCCACGGGGCTCTAGGACACCAGACCCACTCAGGACCAGGTGGAGCCGGATACATCACATGGGGAGCAAAGAAGAAAACCCCAATGCGGCTACCGCGCAACCAGCCAGCAGGTGCAAACCTTGAAGAAAGCGGTCGACGCATGCCAGTCAAAGGCATCGCGGTTGTCGCAAAATGTTCAAGATCCATCACTGGAAATCACAACAATATTCACATCACAGGTCCTAGAAATTCACAACAGCAATGGATGAGGTCAAAAACTTACCCAACAATTATATCCTTACGATGTCACGTCCTTTTCAACGCAAAGTTCGACTGTGATTGCAGACGCCTTAACGTAGTTTCAATAAGTGTAGCTTAAATTTTCTGCCACCCCCGCATTAGTCAGAGCCAAAGATGAGGGGTAATTCAGCCTAGAGAGGGCAGTAGTGACATTCGCATTGACAAAGCCCCTCCGAGAAGTCGAGACGGTGATGAATCGGGGAAATGGTAGGGAGGATTCACGCCCTCGCGACCGTTCATCACGTGGCGCGCGCGCGAGCCGTTTATCCCCACCATGAATTATGCATCACGAGAAAAAGGGGTACAGAATATCACCTCGCCTCTATTTAATCTATGGTCGAATTAATATTGTCTTCTACGACAAAATAAATTTTTACAGAAGGATCGAAACCCAATGATTATAAGCAACAACACTTTATTTTTTTTCGAGAGACAGACCGAACTGAAAATGTGCGAGGAAAATTTCAAAAAGAGTTTTTTTTACACGGCCAACGGACGCCAAAAGTAACGATATACATAACTGTGATGGATGTTCTAAGGTTACGCTGACGCGTTCAAACGTGTGATTGTCCGGAAAGTGCTTCAGTAATTTCACATCGGTAGCAAATTCCGAAGAAATCTGGAAACCAAGCAGAATTAGGCGGATGGCAACCGATGATCAACTGCGCAGTGCAATCGGATACGGGTGTGGACGTCAAATGGCAACTCAATACGATGAAGAGCCCGATCAAAGAGAAGAAATTCAGACGCAAAAAGCGGCAAGCAGTAAGGATCAGGAATGAACTACGAGGGAAACCAGAACGGGACCGGTATACGACGAGCGTTACCTATAACATACCTTGTATACTCACGACCTGGCCCAGACGCGATAATGGACTCAACCCAATCACTAGAAAAACCGCAGTGCGTTCAACATGAGAACGAGATTAACATGAACGTATTCATCGGGCCACGAATCAAGAATACTGGTGGCGGTGGCGAAGGTAAAAAGCGTGTGAGATTTCACCCGGAAGTGACAGTACATCACTTGCTTCATTGGGCCTTCGCTTACCAGATAGCGCGCCAAAGTCCATGGGAGGAAGCTGCGCGAGACCGCGAAAGATTCTGGAAACGGATCAATCACGTAGGCGAAACAATCGGAAAAGTTTTCCAAAAAGATCATCGCGAAAAAATCCAACAACTGATACAAGGAAATCAGGAGATCTAGTGAGTACGAGATAACAGGAAAATACAAGCAACATTTCAGCATCAGTTAAAATTAGAATCCAGAGCATAAAGTGTACAAGCGGCATGTGATACTGCCATAGAAGACGGAGTGCGAGATAAGAAAAAGCGCATTCAGCAATCCTGGACACGGAAACCTGCGGCACTATGAGCAGTTTCTGCATTATTATGCACCAGTATATTCGCAACCGCCGAGCTATAACCTTGCTCCTCAATTTTTTGGCAAAGCAATTTTCGCAATGGCACACATGGGCAAAGCTTTGTATAGTCCCTCGGAGTGCGAGGAATGGAGGTGTGTGCGCCAGGAAAATCGAAAGTGGTGCTCAATTTTCTCCGAAGGGAAACACTCGATGAATGGTAGTGACGTGTGGAACTTGAGTCAACTACTGTATGGAGAAGAGAATACCCGGACTCGACTGTCAAGACTTCAAACAAGGGCATGGAACCGAAGGGTCATCGAGGGCCTTCATGTGACAAGATATAGGAACAGCTGGGATTTAAGAAGTCTCTTCGGCGAAGACTTGGAGGACGAAGAAAACGCTTGGCCTACGTGTGCACGGCCATACATAATGCGACCACGACCGGTGAGACGCACTGAAACAATGCGATTGAGATTCGAGATTGGTGGATTAAGGTTAGATATAAATATATTGCCCGACGTAATTGCAATTTGTATTGCCGGCGCAATATTGTGCGAAATTCCGGAGAAAACGAGTGAAGCGCGACCGGAAGCGAGGATTCAGCCTCAACAGCCACAGGTGCAGCCAGAACCCCATCCAAGATGGGTTCCGATTCACAATGGATACCTGGGACCAGTACTCGACGAGCGCTGGGACTGAGCGTCGACAAAAGTCTAACGCGCCCTGAGGTCGAGAAAGATCCCTAAATTCTTCTAAGAAAGTGCAGCAAGAACACAGCTCCCCAGCTGTTTTGGATATCTTTCGGAACAAGTTATTCTGAAATTATGCAAAAGCAAAAATATTGAATGTATATGTATATACATATATTTCGATCGGAGAAAAATTGTAAGGTAATGACATTTGTTCAATAGAAAAGTTTGAAAATGTATGAATCAAGTCAAAAATAAAAAGAGAGGAAAATATTTTTTTTCCTTAGTCTTTCTTGCTCCTTCCACCTCCCGCAACTCCACAGTTATACAAATATATTTAATTAGAATCCAAACACTTTCTAGGCAATTTCTGATTCTTAAGAAGCTAGTAAAAGTTATTCAATGAACGTATGAGATGAGTATTCTTCAATAAATCAAAATTACTGCAGCAGCTTTCGTATTCACGATCAGACGACAGTTAAATTTTGACGCTCCTCCAAATGAGCTCGATATATATTTATATATGACCTCACGGTAATAGACTCGCATCTCGGTCTAACTATGAACGCCTTAAGCGTGGGCATCAAATTGAAGGGCAGGGTATAGTAATAGAAGTAGATCACGGGAGATCAGTTTATTTCATCAATATATAAAAGGAAACTTAGCCTAGATCAATAAATGGCACATCATATATTCAATAAGTACAACAGATTTTGGCGAAAAAATTCCCACCCACATACATACATTTGTAGGAACGTAGAATACAAGTACAGGTAAAATAGCAATAGACAAAAAATAGAGGAACATCACTGACCGTGCATAAGGAAATGGCCATTGAAACAAATAAGCTTTTTACAAAATAGACGGAAATCGCTTGGACAAACTAATACAAAGAAAATACGGGTCGTCCATTAATAAAATTTAATAAAATCCTATGAAGGGAAGTAACGGTCCGGAAGGGCAGATAGTTGATCGCGGCGCAGGTACACAGGGGCATGCCTGAGGAATCAATGAACCTAGAGTTAGCACGCATTTGGCACGTTCAGAAACCAGAGAGTTCAAGCCAGTACAGGGCCCTCAACCTAACGTCACCACGATCTGGAACTACGTCAGATCGGGGGACCGATTATTCAGTGACTCATGTTCGGCTTGGCGAACTACTCGGTCAAAGTGCCGCCGATCTATTCTTACGCGGACAGGGGCCACGGGAGCGCCCGTCGGCACGTTTGGAGCCTGCTCAGCCTCTGACCGAGGCAATTCTGAAATGTGATCGTCGGCATCAACCGTTGAGTACGGTGCAGGCCCGAGGACGATACCGTGATCATACATCACGTAATCAAGGTCATTCCGCAGCACAGCACTTGCATTCTCCCAAACAGGGACGGACTCCTCCGGAGTGGGTACCACGGAGCCGTGAGATTCGAGCGAATCCTCAGGAGGAAGAGGTATAGGTGGTTCAGATTCGGTAACTCCAATTTCCAAGGGTGGAGAGCATATGGGCTTGCGAATATGCCGCTCATACTCGGAGGTCGTTTTAAAGTTCGAGTATGAGCAAAACGGGCATTGATAATGACTCCCACACCGTGACTCATGTTTGGAGATACCATAGCAGAGCTGACAAACGCCGTCAAACAGCTCCGGTACATCGGAATCCTCGAAGGTGGTAGCACCAAGGACCTCGACGAAGAAGTCCTCAGAAGCGAGAGGAGTGCCCTCAATCACGTCACCCCTGCCCACCTGTTCCACTAGATCACGTAAGGTGACCCGCGGATTCGAGACAGAGGGCGGCGGACTGGGAGCTCGGGGGAACAGCCCCAAATCAAGATGGACCTCCTCGATGGACTTCACCACAGGCCCGACAGAAAGGGACCGCGAGGATGAGCAAGATGGGACCACAGGGCCCGGGAGCGATGGCTCAGCAATAGATGGAATGAAGGCCTGCGTATCGTTGAGCCGCGACGGCGACATCGGGCGTCCCGTGAATAGCGAACTACAATCGGACACCTCAATGGAACGCAAGAGAGCCAAGGGTCCTTGCATCCCACGCGAAGAGTCGGCGATAGCCGCGGACCCTGTCGAGATGACCGCATCAGAACGCTCCAGGTGATGCGAGATAACGCCAGGCATCTTACGCGCAGGCCTAGGCTTCAGCGAGGTTGGAGGCGTATCGGAACAACTCCGAATCTGGACGGCCCGGGGGTTGCAGTTCGAGGCCAGGACAACGGGACATCGCCTGCGATGGTTTGCAAGCTCTGTCCCGCGCCAGAAGGTCTCACCACAATCGCATTCGTAAGAAGACTTACAAATACGAAGATGGACCGGAAGGTAGGAAGGGGTGAAACGTTCCGAACATCGTGGACACTCCTTGCCTCGTGGATAGGGAGAATGCGTCTTCTGATGGCCACGGAGTGTTCGCTTACTAGCATAAGTCTTTTGACAAATGCCACAAGCGAGCCGCTCAACCCCCGTATGCCCAAGCGCATGAGCCCTCCCGGTCTCCGCCCGTCGGAAAATAACATGGCAACCAGGCTCCTCGCACTCCCGAAGCTTTAAACGGGACATGTTGCCAGCGACTGCACTCACGCCCGCATGGCCACAGGCACAAGTGCTAAAAGCCCCGGCCACATCATTCCAGAGAGGCCCCCCTATATCCGTCGATACGGTAATTACCGAATCTAAATAATAAATCATGTAAGGAGAGCGTACTCCGAAACGAATTAAGTCCCCGGGGAAGACGATGGTGATCTCGAAGGGGATCCCCCGCTTACGCAACTGTTTAGGGGCGAAGACGATTCTTCTGTGGTGTAGGGGTTTATTGCAACCCGCTTTCCACTCACTGACTAGTTCAGGCCGACAACGAGAGAGGATGTCCAGGGCCATGTTATGGACATCTTCCTCGTGTTCAGGCCGGATGACAAGACAGGCCATTGCGCCCCCAAACAGCGACAGGGCAGCGCTGTCACAATTCCCATCCTCAGTGCCGAGAGTTGTAAACGACCCAGCAGCGGCAATGTTGTAAAGAGGACGCGTGATGCCGGGCCGATCACCAAGGGCCTTGTTGACCGCAGGATTGACATTGAGGGGGAAACTGTCGAGGGGTGTTTTCGCACCGAGACCAGGGTCCGCGTTGAACGCACAAGGAAACAGCAGATGCTGGTCGGCGGTACGAGCCAGCTCACGATTTAATCGCTCTTCCACCTCGGAGAGCTCGAAAGAAACCCTCGGCTTCCGACTAACAGACCTCTTATACAAGGGCTTCGGGTCCCTTCCCTCAAGGTCTCGGTCAATCAATGAAATCGGTCAATGAGAAATCAATGAAAAATCTTTAATCACTCTACAGGAGCACTGACCGAAAATAATAAAGCAAACCTACCTTATGATTCGGATACTCTCGCATCACGGGCGTAGTCCCGTGAACTATTTTTCGAACCTGGTCGAGGCTCTTTGCCTTCGTGCTGCAATGAACCGAGTCAAAAACGCGTCCCGTAAGTTCCATGATTTTTTTTACGAAGATTTTTTGTACAGGAGACGACAAGCGTGTGGAAACCTGTGGAGTAAATGATAAATTTCAGTAAGGTGCGCGACAGAGGATGGCAATGTTAGAAATCCAGCTACCACAGCATTCAAAAGAAGAAAAAGAGGACGGTTAGCCTCAACCAATAAGGAGGTCGAATAAAAACGAGTGAATCATCGCCACCACCATGAAAACAAAAATATAAACAAATAATTAATTATGAGAGGAACGCATATCATGAACGTGGAGGAATAATAACATCCATACGCCATCACCAAATCAACGGGAACATAATCATCAGGGAATGCAGCGGGAAACCAGCAAACAAACGTTAGAACAATTGCAGAGCCTTGAAAAATTGGAGTAGTAACTTACGGGCTCGGAATCGAGAATCCAGCTATCCAGAATCACGGGCAGAACTGCCGATACAAACCGCCTCGACGACATGACGCGAATTTTCAAATACCTAGGGAAGGGAAACTATTTATACAGTGGAAATCAGACTCACCAGAGCAGAGAAGGGAACGGCGCACGGCAGACTGAAGTAGCGGCACAACCTGTAGATAAGAAGAAAGAAACATCAGGATCATTGCATGAGCATCAACAGAATATCAATCGAATTGAAGCATGGTTAGCACAGCACAAAAGAAACGGAACAATTATATGTTATACAAGCAGCAACCAAAGCCCATCATTGATGCGCCATTCGAAAAGTAAACGACGCGAAGAGTCGCATGCACAAACTCTTCGGATCATATGAAGAAAAGATTTTTACCCATCACGGAGCAACAGCTCCCACGAGCTGAATCCTTGCATTTCCCGGAGACAATAGTTAGACTCAAACTGTTCTGTCAGCCGACTCCAGACCTAAAAGGACCTAGCAGCAAGAGGGGATCGACTCTCGACACAGGAAACCAGATTAGACACATGATAAAACTCACCATACGTATTCTTGGAAGGAACCTGATTTAGTCATCTGAACATTCATATTTACAACAAAGAAAATGTAAGATAAAACATTTCGTAACTCACTGTAAGAAAATGGCACGACCAGATAAACAAGATTCACTTGAGTCCAAACACAAGTAGCAGTACACCTGGAATGAGAAAATATCGATACATTGATATTCCAAAACTTTGCCTAGTAGACCCAACCCACCCCCCCCCCCAGCTCAGCGCCAAGAATCGTTTATTTATTTATTTAGTTATTTAAACCATATACGGGCAAGACTGCCCAAATACAAAATTAATACAAAAAAAAATCAGACTTCATGGCCACACCTGAAGCTACGAATCACGGGGGTTACAAAGAGCTACAATCACGGGGGTTAGGTGCCCAGAGCGAAAGATGAATATCATGTCTGATTATTTCAACCATTTCTGAACGCCTAGAGAGCCTAAATAAAATTTTCACTACCCAGAACTGGCACTCTGGGGCCACAAGTAACCCAAATCATCCCAACTGTAGGCTTATAATAATGAAGTAACATTTATCAAAGATTCGGAGGACACTCGAACCTCACAGCCCCACAGTACCAAGGAACTACATCAAAATATGCGAATACCACACCCAGCAGCACTCGTTCCCAGCCAAACCAGAGAAATTTTAGGTTTCATCACCACAACCAAACGTATACGGTACTACACCCCACAGGGACAATTCTCCCTTAAACCAGGTTGAGAGATATACCACAGTACAAAATTTCAACGAGATAGGAGCAAAAGGGAGGAAGATATAGCCAAAACCAGTTTTTTCCATCGAAACATGAAATTTTTCAGATTTTGACTTTCAACTCCATACCCCGACTCACTTTTCAGGGATCAAGTGTTCTAATCGTTTCAGAACAGTGAAGGAACACTT
Source organism: Eretmocerus hayati (assembly GCA_029851415.1). Taxonomy (NCBI): domain Eukaryota; kingdom Metazoa; phylum Arthropoda; class Insecta; order Hymenoptera; family Aphelinidae; genus Eretmocerus; species Eretmocerus hayati. The sequence goes on along the minus strand of CM056742.1, from coordinate 180,099,882 downwards.
CATTTAGATTATCCAATCATTTTCAAGAGTCCTGAGAGCCCAGATGAAATTTTGATAGCCAAGAAGTTATGTAAACTCATACATTCACCGAAACATGGGATTTCGATTGAGCCTCAACTAAAACTTGGATCCTGACATTAGTAACGGCCAAACCAACTATACTATCATTTAGAATAATAGATTCAGGCCCCATTTAGCATACCCAACCATTTTCAATAGTCCTGAGAGCCCAGATAAAATTTTGATAGCCAAGAAGTTATGTAAATTCATACATTCACCGAAACATGGGATTTCGATTGAGCCTCAACTAAAACTTGGATCCTGACATTAGTAACGGCCAAACCAACTATATTATCATTTAGAATAATAGATTCAGGCCCCATTTAGCATACCCAACCATTTTCAATAGTCCTGAGAGCCCAGATAAAATTTTGATAGCCAAGAAGTTATGTAAATTCATACATTCACCGAAACATGGGATTTCGATTGAGCCTCAACTAAAACTTGGATCCTGACATTAGTAACGGCCAAACCAACTATATTATCATTTAGAATAATAGATTCAGGCCCCATTTAGCATACCCAACCATTTTCAATAGTCCTGAGAGCCCAGATAAAATTTTGATAGCCAAGAAGTTATGTAAATTCATACATTCACCGAAACATGGGGTTTCGAATGAGTGTCAACTAAAACTTGAATCCTGACATTAATAATGGCAAAACCAACTATATTATCATCTAGAATGATAGATTAATGTCCCATCTAGCATATCCAATCATTTTCAAGGGTCCTGAGAGCTCAGATAAAATTCTGATAGCCAAGAAGTTACATGAATTCACAAGTCAACCGAAACATGGGGTTTCGAATAAGTGTCAACTAAAACTTGAATCCTGACATTAATAATGGCCAAACCAACTATATTAACATCTAGAATGATGGATTCATGTCCCATTCAGTATATCCAATCATTTTCAAGGGTCCTGAGAGCTCAGATAAAATCCTGATAGCCAAGGAGTTTTATAAATTCACAAGTCAGACGAAGCATGAAATTTTGATGGAACCTCAACTAAAACTCGAATCCTGACACTAATAAGGACTGAATCAGCTATATTATCATCTACAACGATAGATCTAGGACCCATCTAGTATATATGACCATATCCAAGGGTCCTGAGAGCTTATAATAAACATGTAGCATCCTATCTGGTACCTTCACATCCAGAACCTTATCCTAGCACCAATACATACACCACAAATGAAACAGGGGACGTACCTTGGGATACAGCACTTCAACTATCTTTCAGCAGCAATCGGGCACACAAGAATTTTACTCAGCGTCCTTCGTGTAAAACTTTCACAGGCTAAACTGAGAATTGGACGTAAAAATGCAGGTTATGGCGAAGACCCATGCACACTACTATATAGCACTGTAATGGACATAAAAGCAGGGTACATAAAAATAGGTCATGCGCACTGCGGCGCAACTCGGGAATGCATATATATATATACGTAGCACGGTAATAGACATAAAAGCAGGGTACATAAAAATAGGTCATGCGCACTGCAGCGCAAGCCGTGGCAGTGTATATAGCACGGTAATAGACATAAAAGCAGGGTACATAAAAATAGGTCATGCGCACTGCAGCGCAAGCCGTGGCAGTGTATATAGCACGGTAATAGACATAAAAGCAGGGTACATAAAAATAGGTCATGCGCACTGCAGCGCAAGCCGTGGCAGTGTATATAGCACGGTAATAGACATAAAAGCAGGGTACATAAAAATAGGTCATGCGCACTACAGCGCAAGCCGTGGCAGTGTATATAGCACGGTAATAGACATAAAAGCAGGGTACATAAAAATAGGTCATGCGCACTGCGGCGCAACTCGGGAATGCATATATATATATACGTAGCACGGTAATGGACATAAAAGCAGGGTACATAGAAACAGGTCATGCGCACTGCGGCGCAACTCGGGAATACATATATATATATATATACGTAGCACGGTAATGGACATAAAAGCAGGGTACATAGAAACAGGTCATGCGCACTGCAGCGCAAGCCATGGCAAGGTAGATAGCACGGTAGTAGACATTGTAATAGACACAGTAATAACTATTGTATTTCCATTTCCTCTCCTTACCTTTGGATCAAGTGAGTTACAGGCAACAATAGGGGCTGAAGCCCATTGGCTATTCAGGAGCTCTTTGACGCATGTTATGGTAACCAAAATAAAGGTCGGATGGCTGCCGTCGGATGTCAATAGAATTAAAGCAGGATTATTCTATACGATAAATAGCTGATTCGTAGATGCGTCGTCAATTAAGATACGCCCTCTTATGTACGTGTTCCGTTTTTCTCCCATCTCACTATAGAGTTCTTCCCAAAGGTTTGAGCATTCGCGGTCAATTAATTAATTAGTCCATCGAAACGAAAAACACAAAAATTCAAGATCAAAATATAGATAGTCAGACACAACCACACTCATATACATCTTCACAGAAAAATGAGATATCAAAAAAAAAAAAAAAAAATAAATAAATAAAATTTCCGAAGACACGCCAACTTCTCGATTGGCTTCCATTGGATTCCACCCATAGAATAAATAACTACGCGGCAGTTACCAAAAGGAAATTAACAGGAAATTGGATAGTATGAGGGGGGGAAACTCAATCGAAGAAAAACGCCAAAATTGTCAATTCAGAAAAATATGAGCACGTATATTTGAAAACTTAGACTAGCAAGAGACAATCCAGCTCAGTCATGGCAAGAAGCCTGGCACAATCAATGATGCTCAGCAGCGCTTAAAGGCAAGGGCTCCTCTGGACACCTTGTCCGGTACCATTCAACAATCGAGCCAACTTTGGGGATCCGAGCTGGGAAAAAAAGGGAAGGTGATGAATGAAACTGATTCTGTAAAATCCCAAGAACAAAGCACAGAGGATCCGATACTTACAGGCATGCATAGCACATCGAAGAAGAAGGTAAAGCTTGACGATCCCGCGCAGCTAGACAGCATGCAGGGCAGTACTCCCGATCGGAAGCATCGGTCACCAGACCGCCGAAGGCTCGTCGAAAATTATTCTTACAGCGACGCCGCGGGTTCTCGCGAGTCCGCAAGAATCCCGGCGCTCCCTTGACAGCACGTCGAGTAATTGAGGTATTTGCCATGGGATTCACAACGACAGAACCCGAGAGAGGCGCGCGAATATCCCTGATGTTGACAGGTGATGGAGGACATTCACAATAAAATCGATCGGCCAAGGGTCCCAGGGCCGGATCGAGGAACACATCGTCAATATCCGAGAGATCCTCCATCAGGACGGTCTCACTGCCACTATAATCACCGCTCTCTTCCTTCAAAGGTTCAGGGATGTCCAGTTTGACGGAGTCGCGACGAAGTCTTGGTTCTTTTGCGACGCGCGATCGGCGGACCCCACGCCGTCGCCTCCTTGACCTGCGAGTTTTTTTAGGCAAACACTTAGGGTCCAATTTCTGCCTCTTCAAGGCTCCGGTCTTCAGTCGGGCGTATTTCTTCACACTGTCGCGCCGGATTTCGATTAGAACAGGTAGATCTCGAGTCCGACGAACAAGATCCGCGCCACCGGACTCGAGAGATGAACATAAAGAGCCATTACCCACGGTTAACTGACTACTCGCCGATGCCGATAAATCGTCCTTAGTAACAGCACCCTTGTCACGTACATCGGATCCAACGATGTCGGGGAAACCAATCAAGGATCCACTTGGAGTAACGTCACTGCACACATCAACGAAGTCTTCAGCATCTTCACAGGAGTCCTTGCATAGCTTGATGAATTCCCCATGTCGGCCACCTGAATAAGGCCTGACGCGTTCAAAAAGCGAGCTGCTCACCGGAGAGACAGCCCTCAATTCATCACGATTGGCACAACGCACCACAGGCAAACCCTCATCAGTCGGAGGACTGCCGTGGCGGAGAGACACGGACACCACGAGCTGATCACTCCGCGGATCAATATTATACACAATCGGGGCAGGTTGACCCTCACAGTCGATGAGTTCGCGTCCAGGGTGCACGCGATGGAACTCAAGTGGGAAATCAGTGATAACACCAGATGCCGAGTCAAGGGCAATCCCGACGTGTCCGTAGAACACCAGATCAAACTCAGGATTAACAGATCCAAAATCTTCGACACCGTGCTCAAGTTTGATGTCGGACACGCAAACGTTCGAAATATCAGCCATCTTAATATTGTTTTGGAGTAAATTCCTCTCAAAACTGAGCGAGTTAGTTTTACAACTGCCAAGAGCAGACTAGAGCGGGGACGATAAGTCCCGGACATAAAGGTCTCTTATTTTTTTGCAAGACTGCAAGAAAATTATCTACGCGCCAGCTCCACCATCGAGTTTACACAGCCAAGGAAATTTCCGGGGTATCTCATGATAGAAAGGATCGGATGACCGAGACAACGCACACAGCGCTCGAATAATTAGACACTCTCAAGTATACGAAACGTTTCTTGCAAACTACGGCTATATTTTATTAGATAGATAAACGAATGTATCACTCTGTAACTAGATTTTGTCGAACCACCTAATATTACATATGCACTAAAGTTAAGGTCAGAATTAGGAAAACAAAAAAAAGGGGGAATAAAAACAGGAGGTGTAGGGGTATACCCAATCATAATTCGCTATACGAGAATCCGTAACAAGTAAGGCTTCCATTAAGTAGAAACCATGACAGTCGAGATCGGGGAACAAATATACTAACATAGGAACCATGAGATAACGGCGGGGAAAGTCATCGTCGGCTATTCAGGAACTAACAAAAAGATTAGCGCAGGTAGAAGCCATCAGGCTGGAAATGAACCTGCCGGCTAGCAATAAAAGGTTGAAGCTGCATCAACTAGAAGCAGGAAAAAGAGAAATGATTAATTGACCTATGTCAGAAATTGGCAAACCACATCATAAGATTGGTACTCACGATAGCATCAAAATCAGGCATGGGCTCAATGGCCCGCCTAATAGGACGTACCACTGCGACAGGCCGGATATGGTACCGAAGGCGGAGCCGATTACAAATCATACGCCCAATCAAATATAAGAAAATGTATAGGATAATATGAGTCAGCCTAGAACGAAGGATTGACATTTATTCGTCCGCTCAGTAGAGAAAGTCAGTAGAAACGAGACTACTTACGAGAACATATTTCTGTTTTCTGTTGCACACGGACAAACTGACCGTGGACTCCGATTCTTGGCTATTCGAGATGCAACTGCAGGCCCGCGGCAAAAACTCTCGCATAAAGAACATAAGCGCAAAGACACTGTCCAAAGAGGAAAGTTGGCATACCAGCAGAAATCAAAGAAAAAACCATACGAAATAAAACACCCATTCAACTCTCGCGAATATAGTAAGTCTTGAATACGTATCATTAGAACTATCGGTATATTACATACGGTACAGGGTCCAACACTTGACCAGCAGTCGACTACGCAAGAATCTCGTGGTTATCGACAACGGGTAGTTCGCGATCAGAACAGCACTCTCCCCGGGATATAACGTCACACACCCGTAACGCAACTTCAACAAATTCTCATTGCAGGATTGCGGGTTATAGGGATGGAGATATGGAGACACGTCCGATACATCAGAATCCGGGACTAATCACGGAAAAGCTGGAACGGTTATACACATCCAGAGTATCGTGGAAAGTTGTGCAGAAAATCGACTTACAACCGTACCTCTCACACGGGACTAATCTTGATTCTACGTTTACGGAGCTCAAAAACAAATGTGATGAACTATTCAAAAAGTGGCAGCTCTTAGCATGCCCTTACGAGGAAGAAATTCGATTACTGGGAGCAAGGACGCAAGAGACGCAAAGAAGCGTGAATAGATTGGCGGGAATGATACAGGGTACAACGTCAAGCACCACGCAGAGCAGAGCAAAACGATCTTGGTTCCCAATCATCGGGAAAATCGACAAAATTCTGTTCGGTAACCTAGACGAGGACTCTGAAATTGAGCTTAAGGACCTAATCCAGCAGAATAATAACCACACAGGTCAGCTCGCGAGTCTGATAGCTAATCAAACCGAAATCATATACAACCAGTTCGGAGACGTCCAGAACGAGCTGGGAAAGCTAGATGCAATGGTAACCAAGCTAAGCCAGGCGGAGAAGCGCGAAGACGATTTCAGGGACTTATTCATAGCCTTGGAGACATACAGTGGATGCGTCACGCAATACGAACTAGACACAGAATTAATAACTAACGCGGTAATGTTTGCATACAGAGGTATGCCGCACCCACGCTTTATGCCACCAGCGGTATTCGAAAAAACAAAGTCAACGATTGCGCAAACCATGTTAGACGCCAAGTTCCCCGAGACAGACGGAGCGGAATCTTTCCTGGATATCTTAGGAATAGCGAGCTTATCAATCCGGTTCTCGTACCCATACCTTATTTACTATATCCAATTCCCATTATTAAGTCATACTGAGTACGATCTCTATAAGGCTACCCCTATCCCGGTCAAACAGAGTAATAGCTCGATATTCGTATACATATGGCCCGACGCAGAGTACGCGGCGTTGAACACGGAAACGGAAAGCTATATACCAATCGCAACGGAAACTTTGAGCAAATGCAAACGCCTTAAGAAGAATTACGTTTGTCAGGATACAGAGCCAGTCAGAAACATAGACGAATTTTCACCATGCGAAATCAAACTCATCGCCGGGAGGAAAATCAGTAATTTATCTAATTGCGAATTCAAAGTAGCAAAACTGCAGGAAACATTCTGGGCGAAACTCCAGAGCGAGAATACGTGGGTTTATTCAACGAAAGAGTCCGAAAAGATGTATATCAATTGCGAGCAAGGCACGAATCGAAAGTTGACGTTACAGGGCATGGGCACGCTTCGGCTGTTCCCAGGCTGTTGGGCTAGGACAGAGAATGTAAGATTAGTGGCGTCACGCCAAATTACGACATTTTCAGAGACCAGCCTATTTAATGGAACCCAAATAGACCTATCGTCGATACTTCACGGGAACAAGGCGCATGAAGTAGGCAACCCGGCAGTAGAATTAGAAATGGTACCAAACATCCAACTCCGCGGCAAATCGCCCGTGAGATCCCTAGAGAAAGGAGAAAACTTGAAAGAAATTATTAACAAGGCACGAGGAATGAGTCAACTCAGAGTTATGTCTAAGAAGTTCGAGGCTTTACAAAATACATTAACGCTTACGGGGGGCACGGTATGCCTCATCGCAGTGGTAGCAGTCGTAGCATGGAAGGTCCTTTGCCAGGGGGGGTTCCCTTGTCTAATCACTGGTAGATCAGTTTCAGATAAGAGGACATGCAAACGAGAGACGGACGAACCAGCGGTTGAATGGTCGAGACAACCAGAATGCATTACTATTCAACCCGTTACTTACACAGTTCAACCAGGAGAAAGAAGCATGGGACTCACGAACCTGGATCAATTCGCAATCGTAAAAAGACCGATGGGTCAACCAATGCTCCCAATCCAAGGAATGAGCGGAAGTTCCCACTCTTTGGATGATATATAACCAACCGAAGGAATACACGATGCTGATGATGGAAGGAGCGGAAGCTCCCACCCTTTGGATGATATGTAACCAACTGATGAAATAACTATTGATAGTAATAGAAGAAACGAAAGCTCTTACTGTTTGGATGATATACAACCAGCGGATAAGATTCATGTTGATAATAAACGATGACCCCCGAAATTCAACCCATATGTACGCATGGAGAAAAAAAAAAGATTTTTCTTGGAAGGAACTTACCTTAATGTTATGATTTGTCAAAAAGAAATCGAGAGAGACTTGGGAAAGAGATGGAATTTTTACAAATACGAAGATAATAAGCATTTCCTGTCATGTTAATGTATGAATCGTACTTCATTTTCGGGTCTAAATATATGTAAGATAACGTTTAAAATCAAAGGATACATACTCAGAAATATTTTCACATTTTCTTTTTGTACGTTTTAATGATTGCTCCGGAGAGCAAAAACACGGCCAACGGACGTGTTACGGGACTAGGTCCGTAACGATTCATTGACCGGTAGAGAATGTGCAGGCTTCAGGTACGTCATGAGTGACCTCAAGCGAGAGGCGGACATTGGCCTCGAGCTGACTCACTTACGCCCGCACTCGACTCACGAGGCGTCAGCAGAAAGCAAGAAGGGATATGGATTGCAGCAGAATATAAATACGGAACAAAGGCCTGAACAGGAGCTTCTAGAGTCTCAGTCGATTACGAATCGTTGACCGGACCACATCGCGGTAGACGCATTTAAGACGAGTATTCGCAGCCAGTGTTGGCCTCGTCGTATCATAGAATCAGTAGAGTCACGAGTTATAGTCTCTCTCGGGATTGTATTATTTATTGAATAAACACCGATTGCATTCTACCACTTGTCTTCTGGATCATTGACCGAACCTTTACACAACCTCTAGCTGCGTCCAGGAGCTCAGCGGAGAACGGATTGAAGGACCCTTAACACGTAACATCAGTCAAGCACGCCCGTTTCGGTCCGTGAGATCTGGTCCGTTTTTGTCCGTGCGCTCGTCCGTTTTTTTCCGTTTTGCCGCAATCACCCTCTCCAGCCCGCCCGTTTCGGTCCGTGAGATCTGGTCCGTTTTTGTCCGTGCACTCGTCCGTTTTTTTCCGTTTTGCCGCAATCACCCTCTCCAGCCCGCCCGTTTCGGTCCGTGGGATCTGGTCCGTTTTTGTTCGTGCACTCGTCCGTTTTTTTCCGTTTTGCAAGAAATACTCAGTCAAGCACGCTCGTTTCGGTCCGTGAGATCTGGTCCGTTTCTGTCCGTGCGCTCGTCCGTTTTTTCCGTTTTGCAGGAAATACTCAGTCAAGCACGCCCGTTTCGGTCCGTGAGATCTGGTCCGTTTTTGTTCGTGCGCTTGTCCGTTTTTTTCCGTTTTGCCGCAATCACCCTCTCCAGCCCGCCCGTTTCGGTCCGTGAGATCTGGTCCGTTTTTGTCCGTGCACTCGTCCGTTTTTTTCCGTTTTGCCGCAATCACCCTCTCCAGCCCGCCCGTTTCGGTCCGTGAGATCTGGTCCGTTTTTGTCCGTGCACTCGTCCGTTTTTTTCCGTTTTGCAAGAAATACTCAGTCAAGCACGCCCGTTTCGGTCCGTGAGATCTGGTCCGTTTTTGTCCGTGCGCTCGTCCGTTTTTTTCCGTTTTGCCGCAATCACCCTCTCCAGCCCGCCCGTTTCGGTCCGTGAGATCTGGTCCGTTTTTGTCCGTGCACTCGTCCGTTTTTTTCCGTTTTGCCGCAATCACCCTCTCCAGCCCGCCCGTTTCGGTCCGTGGGATCTGGTCCGTTTTTGTTCGTGCACTCGTCCGTTTTTTTCCGTTTTGCAAGAAATACTCAGTCAAGCACGCTCGTTTCGGTCCGTGAGATCTGGTCCGTTTTTGTCCGTGCGCTCGTCCGTTTTTTCCGTTTTGCAGGAAATACTCAGTCAAGCACGCCCGTTTCGGTCCGTGAGATCTGGTCCGTTTTTGTTCGTGCGCTTGTCCGTTTTTTTCCGTTTTGCCGCAATCACCCTCTCCAGCCCGCCCGTTTCGGTCCGTGAGATCTGGTCCGTTTTTGTCCGTGCGCTCGTCCGTTTTTTTCCGTTTTGCAAGAAATCCTCAGTTGAGCACGCCCGTTTCGGTCCGTGAGACCTTGTCCGTTTTTGTCCGTGCGCTCGTCCGTTTTTTTCCGTTTTGCCGCAATCACCCTCTCCAGCCCGCCCGTTTCGGTCCGTGAGATCTGGTCCGTTTTTGTCCGCACGCTCGTCCGTTTTTTCTGTTTTGCAAGAAATCCTCAGTTAAGCACGCTCGTTTCGGTCCGTGAGACTTTGTCCGTTTTTGTCCGTGCGCTCGTCCGTTTTTTTCCGTTTTGCAGGGAATACTCAGTCAAGCACGCCCGTTTCGGTCCGTGAGGTCTGGCCTGTCTCTGTCCGTGCCCTCGCCCTTTTTAACCGTTTTGCCGCAATCACCCTTCCCAGGCCGCCCGTTCCTGTCCTTGCGCTCGTCCATCTTGCAAGAAATACTCAGTCAAGCCCCGTCCGTTCTTCCCCGTTCCACAGAAAATACATGCTAATGGAAAGGATGCGTAATGGAACCGCATTCAGAGCCAGTTGTTACTCCCGTGCGCGTCACTGGTCCCTTCTGTCAAGGGAAAAATAACCCCCGAAAGAGTTCAGATCCAAGTCAGGCTGTTCTTCCCGAATCTGATCTTTTCTGCCCATCTACGTATATTGTCTGCCTATTCGCCTGTTTCGACGAACAGTGACCCTCAATCTGTTCCCGATTACCATACCTATGCTAAAATTTAGCCCGAAAATTAATTTTTGAATTTCCTCATAGCTTATGTCTCCGCCAAGACTGTATCACTATGTGATAATTCCATAAAAACATGGCCGAGATTCAAGTCAATCGAGTTCTTAGGGTGGGAGTGAGCATAAGTATCATTATATTTCAATAGCTCCTAGATTGCACGTGACGTTCCAAGGTTACACTCATTCTAGATGTGGTACAGTTATCTTCAAGAGGTAAAAGCCAAATTTGGTGTTCAAAAGCTCGTTTAATTCTTCAACTCGTCTTCAGAATTAGCAACACATTGGTGAAGATACATATGATCCAAAGCCCATTTATCGGGACCACGATGGTTCCTTGCGATGCATATATACAAATCAAGCGCTGAGTTCAACTATAAACATAATGACGGTATCAATTTCGAAGGACATGCCTTCTTGAAGTAGTATTTATTCTAACTTATAACATTGCAGAATCATTCATTGCCATCTCGTTATTACACGTGAGGTAGTCACATCTCGGTACACTTAGAAAACAAAAACTGTCATATCGACTATAATTATGAGTATTAAAAACATCAACGAATTCCTCAAGACGTACTATTCACACATTCAACCTGATTATCGGAGACCTGATTACCTGATCTCAAGACTTGACTAGAACAACAAGAATAAACAATATCACAAGATTACAATGTTAGAGGATGAAAAAATGTTCGAAGTGGGAAATTTTGGAGCCCGAGAAATCAAGCTCTTCATCGCGTTCTCACTCCTCTTTTTGATGCTCCATATTTTACGTTAGTTTTCAGAGCTCCCTTTGGCCTGCCTCGTCTTTTTGGACTCTTGGGCATCCTCAGTCCCTCGATACTATGGTCCTCAAAGGCTCTGACTTCGTCACCATTTCTTAAAGTAATATGGGGATATTTGTTTGCGACCCAGCTGAGCCACAAGTCCTCCAGAACCGCTAGTTTAGCATCTAAACCATCATCATCAGCGAATTCCTCCGCTTGCTTCAGGAGATTGCCTATCTCTCTCCTCTTCTTCGGCACATCCCAGGTACGGCCACTCAATTGCAGGTGAAGGTTTAATGTAGCGAATCTCGTTGTGACATGAGACAGGTCTACCTCTTCATCTCGAGCTTCGATAAACACTGGCGTTTTTTGAGCCCAATAAAATAGGATTTCTTGGATTGTGGAATATCGTACATCGAACTCCTTGGAGTTACAAACACTGATAATGTCAGTGAGATCTGATATCTTTTCTTGGATCATTATTTTTTTCAGCTCCCTCTCATTACTCACGTTGTACTGCTTCTCGGAGATCGTTAGTTCATTTTGAACTGAACCCACATCTCCTCGAACGAATACCCTGTGGAATTCTTTGCAGTACTCTTTAGTCCACCTTACCATGCATAAACTGGAATCATAGAGTGGTAGATCTAAGGCGAGTCTGGCTGCGAAAATGTGCCTGCAGATCGAATCAGCTCATTTTGGGGCTCAAAATTGATCTGACTTCGACATCTTTATATGACGATACCAAAAGCCCCCCCCCTTCCCATGCAATATACAGGGTGTACTTGCAAAAATACGGCAAACATTCATGGAACTGAGTCGAGATAGACCTAGATGTATCGAACTCCACTTCGTACATTATCTAATCGATACTTTCATTTGTCAACCCTGAATCAGATAATTGGCAGTTGCGAGCTCGGTCATCAGAGGGCAGTGGTTCTAGTATTCTCACTTTCCGTATGGAAAGCGGAACTCCGCATGTCACTACTCTAAGCTTGCTAAGGTTACGGCAGATAAGGCGATGCGGTCACCGTGCAAGCTGAAAATCGTTCCTATTTTTGTGCGATTCTCTTGCGACTCAGGCTAGACGACGAGTGGAAGAGTACTTGTTATCATCTATTTTGGATTCGTCCACTCATCGGTTAGCTCAAATCGTTCGAAAATCGGGGGGAAATGAGAATGAAAATACGCCTATATTATAGGTTAAAAGGCTCCCGTGGCCACACTCTCCTCCGATATTCTCGCGATTTCTCCGATATTCGCGCAAACGGAGAGGAGACGAATTCAAATGAGATGATAACAGGGATTCGACAACTTGTCTCACACTTCAAATCATCAAGATTTTTTGGAAGATGTATTCTCAAGTTCTTCTCAAGTTCTCTCAGGTCATGCGAATGAGGGGGGGGGGCTGACTCACTTCAGATATCATCTATTGTATATGCTTGAGTGACAAACAAGGAATAGTGCGGTCGAAAGACACTGCATGCGACTCCCAGTTTATCGATATATGTGATAAGGACAGAACGGGGGGAACGAACAAGCCCGCATGGACGAGAAACGGACGTGCTTGACTTTTTCTTGCGAAACGGAAAAAAACGGACGAGCGCACGGACAAAAACGGACCAGATCTCACGGACCGAAACGGGCGTGCTTGACTGCGTATTTCCTGCAAAACGGAAAAAAACGGACGAGCGCACGGACAAAAACGGACCAGATCTCACGGACCGAAACGGGCGTGCTTGACTGAGTATTTCCTGCGAAACGGAAAAAAACGGACGAGCGCACGGCCAAAAACGGACAAAGTCTCACGGACCGAAACGGGCGTGCTTGACCGAGTATTTCCTGCGAAACGGAAAAAAACGGACAAGCGCACGGACAAGAACGGACCAGATCTCACGGACCGAAACGGGCGGGCTGGAGAGGGTGATTGCGGCAAAACGGAAAAAAACGGACAAGCGCACGGACAAAAACGGACCAGATCTCACGGACCGAAACGGGCGGGCTTGACTGAGTATTTCCTGCAAAACGGAAAAAAACGGACGAGCGCACGGACAAAAGCGGACCAGATCTCACGGACCGAAACGGGCGTGCTTGACTGAGGATTTCTTGCAAAACGGAAAAAAACGGACGAGTGCACGGACAAAAACGGACCAGATCTCACGGACCGAAACGGGCGGGCTGGAGAGGGTGATTGCGGCAAAACGGAAAAAAACGGACAAGCGCACGGACAAAAACGGACCAGATCTCACGGACCGAAACGGGCGTGCTTAACTGAGGATTTCTTGCAAAACGGGAAAAAACGGACGAGCGCACGGACAAAAACGGACCAGATCTCACGGACCGAAACGGGCGTGCTTAACTGAGGATTTCTTGCAAAACGGGAAAAAACGGACGAGCGCACGGACAAAAACGGACCAGATCTCACGGACCGAAACGGGCGTGCTTAACTGAGGATTTCTTGCAAAACGGGAAAAAACGGACGAGCGCACGGACAAAAACGGACCAGATCTCACGGACCGAAACGGGCGTGCTTAACTGAGGATTTCTTGCAAAACGGGAAAAAACGGACGAGCGCACGGACAAAAACGGACCAGATCTCACGGACCGAAACGGGCGTGCTTAACTGAGGATTTCTTGCAAAACGGGAAAAAACGGACGAGCGCACGGACAAAAACGGACCAGATCTCACGGACCGAAACGGGCGGGCTGGAGAGGGTGATTGCGGCAAAACGGAAAAAAACGGACAAGCGCACGGACAAAAACGGACCAGATCTCACGGACCGAAACGGGCGGGCTTGACTGAGGATTTCTTGCAAAACGGAAAAAAACGGACGAGTGCACGGACAAAAACGGACCAGATCTCACGGACCGAAACGGGCGGGCTGGAGAGGGTGATTGCGGCAAAACGGAAAAAAACGGCGAGTCGAACGGACAGAAACGGACGTTGAGCTTGCAAGCTCTTCTCCTTCTTGTCAAAGAGCCACACGGACGCGCACGGAAAATGTCCGTTTTACACGTACTCCCGAGGTTTTTTACACGGACTCTACACGGGAGGTGTGCGAATAACCACTTTCGATTTAGATCTCGTTCATCTCGATATAATTTCATTCACGTAATTGAGATTAGAATCAGGAACGGAACGAGAAATTTTCACATTAAATATTTTTAACATCCATAAAACCTAAATTCAGTTTTTGAATTATCAACTGGAAATCTAGCCGAAAATAAGTGCAACAGGGCGGTTTACCCAAAAATTGTTCAGAATCCACCAACAAATATATCGATTAGCCGGACCCACCAGATCCGGTCTTAAAAATATTGAGATGGTCGACAGAGATCTGGGCATCTGCATTGAGAATTCGAAATAAACAAAGCTGGGAAATGATGAACTTAGGGTTGAGAAAATATGCGATCTACGACACGGAGACAATCGCGGTCCAGATAGTAACGTGAGAAACAGTTCTGATCTCTACTCAATATCAGGAGTTCTGATCATCGGTTTTGAATCCAGCGAGTTACCTTGAATGGGCTTGAACTTGATCAGGAATATGAAGATTCTCTTTTTCACGAAGGATTTAATCCTTGATTTCAATTGTATCTCATATAATAGGGATGAAAAATCTGTAATCAAGTCGTGTGTAGGGTAATAAATATCCATAACCCGTTAACCAGGACTCTGGAAATATCTTTTTCTCAAGGTTTCTTTGGAGATTCAGCTACAATGAAAGCTTCACGAGGAATGTTTTCCAAAAATAACAGTCAAAAAGTAAGATTTGTGTTAATGGGAATCCAAAAAATTTTTGATGACGTATTCGGAGAAGAGAGGTAAAAATTCTAAAAAAATCTTGAGTTTTGTGCCATATAGTTTGTATTTTCGTAGAACTCTTGAACTTAGGATCATGCATACATAAAAATGTGAGTCACTTTTTATTAGCTAAAAACCATACAAATCTCGATGCAGGATTATTCACAATCAACGCCACAAGCTATTTCACAACGCCAGATAAGGAAAAACCTGTCCGACCATGAGCAAGTAGTACAACTCAACGTGCGGTCATCCAGCGCTCAACCTCGCGCGTAATGCGATACTCTCAAAGCTCCAAGACTCCTCTACCGTATCCCTCAGCTCATAACAAGTCTCCAAAGTCTCTCACACTCCCCAAAGAATCTCCAAGCGGAAGAGAGAGAGACACGCCAAAGCTCCGCAATTCTCCGGTTCGTCCACGCGGAATATCGCAGAGGCGGTAGCTGCGAAATTGAGTGCAGAGAGCGTAGGGGTGGTTGCCGGCTTCTTCTTTCGCTCCCTGTTCAGACCGACTACAACGAAGGCGAGGCGAGAAAGCGCGACAGATGGTTACGCTTATCGCGCGGGCGCGGGCCGGCACTTTGCGGCCTCTCTCCTCCGCTCTCTCTTACCCTATTCTGCCTCTAGCGAGTGTTCCAGATCGATCCGACGCCGCCACTACCACCGGATGTGTATGCACGAACAGCTAGAGTAGGGTGTCAGCTCACCAAATCGTCGCGCGCATTCTGAAATGTGGTAGGTAGTATAAGCCGGTTCGAGCTCACCACCACCACCACTACTACCAACACTATCCCCCAGCATCGATCGAACAGACGGCTCATCGTGATACATGCCGGTGCAATTTGCCCCGTACCGAGAGGCTTCTCATGATATAGGTAGACTATACACCTACGGATGTGGATGTCGAATGAGTACGTGAGAGGTGTTGTAAAATGGCCACGCGAGGATGGAAGACTGATTTGGGAGTGCCTGTGTGGGGAGAACTTGGTTCATGGGTGGATAGAGAGGGAGGGAGGGGGGCGGAGAGGTAGTTGGCGAAGTAAACGAGCCGCGAAGCGAGCACCGAGAGAGGAATTAAATTTGATCGAGAGCAATTAGCGTCCGCGAGCTGACTGCTACTCCTGCGAGCGCTGTTCTGCGGGTATTGAAGTTGCTTGTATAGTGATAATATAGTTGATTGACATGGTTATGAGTTTTGAAAATGTAGGATGGGGACGGTATCGAAATATTCAACGAGCATATCATACTTAACTGTTTAGCGTAAGTTCTATGTGGTGATCTGACAAAGAAGTTGTAGTGAAATCACGGTACTGAGGTTTACAATACTCGTGATGAACTGAAAGAATTAGTTCAGTCAGGCTAAAGGACCGTCTCTCTCGGACTGACTAACCCATATAAGTATAGAATCTAATCAGTTGCGAAAGAATTTTTATGATTTTGAGCGAATGGGACCAGATGATTTCAAAAATTAAAGCACAAGTAGCTAAAATCGAATCAACAACCACGATTGCTACGAGCTGGTATTTGCGAGTCATCGCTTCCTCCGTGTCACTTTTCCATAGTATTTCCAATTGATGATCGCAATTGACTATTGCAGATAGTAACAAATCCCAGTTATGAAGAATCTATGTTCAACACTCTAGTAACGTTCTCTGAAAAATTCACCATATTTGAATTGCATGCACGGATCGAAGACTTGAGTCGACCATTCGATTTCATCAAGTAGAAGACGCTACCGGTTTCGACTTTCATTACATCCATTCTTGTTGACCAATGATAGAATCGTCGACCCTCTCTACATTGCACCCGTATAAAAAAATGTCGGCCTTGTAAATTGCCACTGGCATGATCCAGAATGTCTGTCAGTGCAGGATGCTTTTGATAAAGATTCGGAAAATTACTGTCATCTGTGGATTAGAATCAGCTATCTCTTTCAATATCCTGAGATGTGATATTCTCTGACGTAACATAAGTATAAGCTGCGTACCATCAAATGCAAGATCCGTCATCAAAAAACTTACAATATACATCAGGATCACGTAAATCTTTTCTGGAATCTCCAAATAGCAGTAATATTTGATAGAGCTTTTCACATATGCCGTAGGAATATTGAGGACTTACCAATGTTCTGTTTTCATTCAAAAATTAGCGCATAAATAGAAAAAAAGTCCGATGAAAAAAACAGCAATATATGCCAATACAGCTTTAGGTAACAATAATCCCGTTTCCGGTTCCTCATCTGATCTTCGAACCAGTAGATGGAACGGATTAGGAAGGGGAAAATTGATGCAAAGAGCATCCCCCATTGAATTTAGTGGATCCTCTTGATTTGAATGCATGTTACTGGCGTATTTATCAAATTAAGGAGGCTCGCGCAAATTTTAACAAAACGAAGAAATCGCTTAAACGTTATTTATATTAATAGATAAACTAATAAGGAATCATAATCTATCAAGAAAAGTAGGGGTTGGCGATGAAAATCACGAGTAAACCCGTTTGGCAGAAAAAATTCTTACACACGTAATCTTATGGGATAAACACGTTAAAACGAGCTGGTGCGGCAACTAAACGACCAAAATCGACATTCATGGAATAATTTGACGCTATTTTGCATCACGCGTTTAATGGTGTGAAAAAATTAACACGTTGGCGATCTAAATTTTGAGTAAATTGAGTTCAAAGTGAGTTTCGAGCTTGGAGCAGCGCGCCGCATTGCACGGCTTGCACTGTGAGTATACCTATATGTAGCGTCAGGATCGTAATGGAAAATAGAAAGGCCTGACTACTTGCGCGTAGGACCCCGCGCTCGGTACGGCACCTCACGCGCGAGCCTCCTTAATATAGAATTCAATATCGCCATAATCATATTCTTTATCTACACCATCAATGGATGAACTCCCGTCTTGTATCCTGGAGTCACCACCAAATGGAACTATTACCATGGTTGATTAAAACGTTCACTGCGACGACGAAAATCGCGTTCGGGTCCTGTGTGCGATGAAGGTGTTAAGAGCCTCTGCAGTTGTTGAAAATATCAAGAAATCCATACCAGAATGAACATCTTTGAAGTTCTCGGCACCAAATGGAAAATAATTACTCATAACGCCAAGTGAAAGCAGAAAATCATTAGAGACTTGTGCGTGATGGTATTCTCCACAGTAGTCAGTAACTCTGTATGTTACGGGAATAAGATTTTTTATGCCTTAATTCAACAGGTAAGTTTGTCCTTATTCATTGCATGAAAGCTTACTCCGGTCCTATTGTAGATACCTAGGACTCAACAGTCAACTCATACTACATTTGAAAATTATGGTCTCCAGCTATCATTATTCTACCAGAAATCAGGACCATAGCGTGTTGCAAAGTTGTTGATATAATCAACTGGATAAGTTTGGAACACCTCTGAAGAAATTATTTGTAGGTCCACGCTAAGGTCCGAAATTTAATTTTACGCTCTAGTAACAATATTCCCTATTCTTGGTAGGTAAGACAAACGTTTTTCATTAGCTTCTCTGCAGGACTACCAAATCGAATTATTGTTCGTTTTACGAAGGTGTATTAAAGGATATCCAATTCGATCTCAATTCTGACTCAAAATCGATAAAATAGCTGTGAGAGTCTATCCCATAAACGAAAACTGTGCTTGTCACGTACAATTAATGAAAAGAAATTCTTCCGAAATCTCAACCTGAGTATCTAAGCTAATCATAGTTTTATAATTCATTTCTCCAAGGGTGTCCAAAAGTAACAACGTTACTTCAAAGTTACCATAGTTGACGGTACTTGAACTGATCATTACTCTATACCGAATCCAAAATACTTCTCACGCAAAATTTTTTCCTCGCCAGTCAACAAACCATCTCAACAAACGATTTTGCACCCATATTAAGCCAAGAACCACCACAAATGCGGGCAAATTCAAAACGCCCCATACGCGAGTCATCACTCGGATGCAAATCTATACTGCAAAGAGCATTCAAGCATGCAAGCCTCATTGCTGATTGGATTCACAAGGGCGCGAGAGCGATACGTCAAGTGCGTGTGCTACAAGAATTGAGCACGCGGGGTTCAAGCGTCACGTTCATATAGGGTAGCAGCCCTTGCTCACTAGCATTGCTGTGTTATAATGTATCACAAGCGACTAGTACATATATGTAACTGGGGAGCAAATCAACGAGGGCTCGATGCTTTCTCACCCTATGTGTTTCTACAGGATAGAGAAAGCAACGGAGCGCATTACGAGCTGAAACTCTGCCACAGCCGTCACAATAATAGCCACTGCGTTCTGCCCTGTGGGCGGGCACACATGCCTTTTGTATCGAATCTGTATGAGGCCCACCACTGTGGGCTATTCCTAATACTTGCTCCCATCTCAAGTTGATCCTTGCTGTACACGGTGAATACATGCTCACGATGAGTTTGGTCCGGCCGATATGCCAGTTGAGAAAGAATCCCAAAATCGAATGTCAATTCGACTTTGATGCTCATGGCCACACATAATAAAGATTCTTTCAAGTAGAAAAAGAGTTTTGAGGCCGAAAAAAGTTCATGCGCAAAACGTTTGATGAAGACAATTCTTTACGTTTGTGTCTCGGTTCTGGTTCCAACGGTCCTCATTCATATATCAATTCGAGGCCTAAACATGTGCATATGATGTCTTTTAAATCCATAAGTGCCTGGTAGGTTCCGCAAGACCCGTCGGAACGTTATTCTACGCTTTCTGAGATTTTGATCAGGATCCAATGTATAGGTGTTTTCCAGTTATGTAAATGAGACTCTTCTGACCAAGAATCCATCCCAAGAACATTCACAAATATCGTAAAACCGGATAATTTTGATCCACTTTCGACCATCTGATTGCCATAACTTTGAGTAGGATAGAGCTACAAGGACGGTCAAGAGCTCAAGACTTGCGTCTTGACTCCAGAAATTTGATGCTTTGTTCAGAATTGAGAGTCAGAGTTGATGGGCTTGGAAAATTAGGAAAAATCGGTCGGGTCATAATACTCTGCATCAGGGTTATTTGGACCATCCTCTAAGGGGACATGGATATTTGTCAGGATTTTCTTCTTTATAGCTATGTCACTGCGATGTCATGTTCTCATTCCTCTGATGGACATAAGTATCATTGGATGTAGTTTGTACAGCAGATTACTATAAGGAGACAAGATTTAAACCTTTCAGTTCCGTATTTTCTGTGAGCATCAGAGGTCGAAGTGCAATAATGCAGACGCCCTCGTCCGATTTCAATGTGCGCTGTGAACTTGGTCTAGGAATTCTGCTAGAATATGAGCTTGTCTATCAGGTACTTCCTCGTTCTTGACGAGCTGCAGACATTTTTGACAATTTTTTGGGGGTCATCCAATGGTGTCCTTACGGTTGTGTTGCTTCATGTCTTATGCATAGTCATTTTATCCTTCAGATGCAAAGAAGCGTTCAAATGTCACTTGCGGTGCGTAGAATTATTGTTCATTGTAGTTTAGAGTTTGAGAAATGAGAAACTGGCGTGCATTTTCAAGGAAAATTCCTCATTGAAAGGTCAAAAATATAGGCAATAATCATTGCGACTAGATCGCGTGAACTCATCAAATATTCAAGTTCATGCATCTTAGGTCTAAATAACAACGAATACTTCCTCTTGGTGAAGCTGCTTCGAGTGGCTCGGATTACCCCACCTAAGCTCCAATCTCACAGTATTTTGATTCCGCTTCTTCTCTCGGAGATGTGAAAATATTTGAGATCCCCGCTTCAACTGGATTCCGATGTTAGCATCTCAAATGATAGCGGAGAAGAAGATTCAGATCCAGGAGACTGTTTACGTGGAGAACCAGACAAAAGTTTTTAGAGGGTCGATTTTTGTACTGCTTTCATTTCCAAAAAATTAAGATCCAGAAACCGTATAGATCAACTAAGGTTTCTAGAAATGTATCAGAGACTGGGCTTCAAAATGAGCTCTTATGGATGGACAATCTTATTCCTGGAAAGTGGTCCAAATAAAAACCCCGGCACGGATTACCCAGTTTTACGGTATCCAAAATTATGAGAGATGCCATTATGATGCTCCAGATCACCGGTGTAGGAAGTGGCGTTCTTGAATGTAACAACAGATTCTACGTGCCTACCTCAAATGGAGCACCATTGAGCAAGCTTATACTTGAAGACGAGAATGGCCTCCAAAACTCATACCTCAAACGCATCTCATTATTTTTATATGTACCTTGGCTTATTTTGAAGCCCATTGTAAAACCTTTAATCCGATTCGAGGTGTATTCAATTTCAATGATCCACAGCCAAGCTATCTCTCCTACAATCGATGACGAACGTTTCGTCTTCTAGAGATCCAAAACCTCCTGAGCTTCCAACTCCTGAGATAGCTTGACTCTGATTCGTCGATATCAAACTCCCCTCAACTTATTTTGAGAACGGCTCAGAAGTCCTCTATTTGATCAACATGTGAAAATAGCGATCAAGCCCATCATATTTTCAAGGAAGAGCTTGCTTCATTCCAACTTTAACGAGGTGTTCACCCTTGAAAATTGGATCAGATCGCCATGTGCTCGGCTATCCGTGCCATTACAGTTGAATTCATCATCCTATCGCGAGCTCCATGCCTCCATTAGCCCACATCCATCTATCGGGCCAATGTTACCTAGATTTAGTGGGCATCAAGTGCCCACCGGGAGCTCTGACGTCACTCGGACAGATCGGTGTTGACCCAAGACCCATGACCAAACCAAAAGCTCGTGGCAAACTCTACCAAACGAACCAACAACATTTACCGTCATGTCGTTAGCCTCATTCCCGCAGGGGCCGGAGTCTCAGCCCAGGGTGATGGAGTCCACCAGCCGTACAGTCTCCGGGACAGCTTTGCCGGAGTAGATGGGGGTCGCATGTCTCATTTTTCTTAGGGTGTGTCCACAAATGAAGCGCATGAGCCGTGCACCGGCGTACGGCGAGCGTGCGCTGGCGCACGGGCTCATGCGCCGCTCATCAAATTTGAGCCGGCTTGGGCGTTTTTCACGTTACCAGCTGATCCAAAACAGAACTCGGGTTTAGCTTATCAAAAACGATTGACTATCTCGTAGCAAACAGATGCAGAAACACTCAAAAAGGCTCAAATTTGGTGAGCGGCGCATGAGCCGTGCGCTAGCGCACGCTCGGCGTACGACGGCTCATGGCTCATGCGCTTCATTTGTGGACACACCCTGAGCCGTGAGCAGTGCGTACGCTTTATTTGTGGACACACCCTTACCTAGGGCTTTGATGGATATTGCTAGAACAACTCCCACGCTGACTGACCCATTCCATCTTATCTTACTGGATATTGCAAGCAACAACGGACCCTCCGGGACTACTCAGACCTCTAAACTACCTCCTTTTAGGGCTAACCCTAAGCCCAAATCGGCCCTTATCAGGGTCACTAAATTCATAGTGTATGGACCAGTTCCGTGGCACACGAAGTTACATCGCTGCGCAAGCCAGACAATAACACGCTCTGACCTGCAGTGTGACCGTGGCATATGCTGGTAAATATATGTGAACCTCCAACACAATTACTATCACCACTTGTGAACTAATGCGGGCAGTCTTACCTCTCCTCTACCACTCTTACTGTTTCTGTGAAATCTGCGGTCACCGTGATCTACACGACGACTATGCCGATTAATGTTTTCCCTGGAGCAATTACAACCATTGTTCAGTTGTTCAGCTCAACTACTGTAAACTCTAATTCGGAAACATACAAGGACGATTCCTTCCTCCTGTGACATCTCCAGAGATTTTGATCGTCTCTCATATACCATCGCTTTTCTTGACATCGTTGAAATTCTAAAACTCGATCAACGACATTCTTGAGGTTTTCTAACGAGGAGGGGGTTAGGCCTTCGGATCACGGATTCGTCTAAAACTTTGGGAATAGTCTTCTTTTGGTACAGAAAGAAGATACCCAAAACCGCGCTTGCCAACGCTCAAGCGTTTTCGAGCTACAGGATAAAACATATGCATTACAGCATATTACTATATATACCATTTTTGATGAATGTAGGTATACTGTAATGCATGGGTCGTATGCTGTAGCTCAGAAACGCTTGAGCGTTGGCAAGCGCGGTTTTGGGTATCTTCTTTCTGTGCCAAAAGAAGACTATTGCCAGAGTTTCAGGCGAATCCGTGATCCGAAGGCCTGACCCCCTCCTTGTAAGTCCAAAATAGTTTTTGGTCAGAAACTCTCTTCTGGCAAGAAAATCCGATAAAATACTCTATAGAATCGTTTCGAACCTCATCTCTTCAGTCGAATCCGAAGTCAACGAGCGATTTGTATCAACAAGTATACAAATCAAAATCCTTCGGTTGTGGGCTTGCATATTTTTGGATCACAATACAGTATCAAATATTCAACTTTGTCATACTCAATGATCAAAATATGCTGGCTAGTATGAGTAACCAAGTTACACAAAAACCAAGTTTCAGGAGAAGTACCCTAAAATCTCATGATTATCGCTCATTCGAATTCCTAAAAGACCAATTTGAGACAATAAAACTATTCTTTCAAACATGGATGCATAGAATTCTACGGATCCGAATTCTAACCACGTAGACATCGATTAAATTCGTCGTTTTTCCCCTTCGACCCAAACTCGAGTGGGTACAGATCGAAGGGTAGCAAATAGTCTATGGCGTCGAGGTCTTGCCACTTCTCTTTCTTGCTCATCCGCTTATTGATATTCGCGCGGCGAGCATCCGTCATCGGCGTGGCGATGCGGTGCCCGGATTCTCTACACCCAGATATATATATATATATATATATATATTTGGCGTTAGACGAGTAAGGGAGCAAAGTCGGCTCTTGGGACGGTCCCGGCGCTCCCTCTGCATGCAATATAAGTTCTGTGTATATATATATGGACACGCATGTGGACGTGCTCACCCCATTATGTTGTTGCCACTGGCAGTATAGCTGACTGTACTTCAGTGTTCGTCCACTGCTCTGGCAATGGGATTATTGAGTGGTTCATATATAGCTTCAGGCACAGCTGACGCTCTCCATACTCGTGTACAGTGCAATACAAACTTCCCAAGCGTAATATGTATCGGTGTGTAGTATGGAAGCAGAGACGAGGTGCGCATCGGATTCAAAGGTGCGGTGTGGCAGCAAATTGAGCGGTGAACTGGCCAGATGTATGGATAGAAACTGCGGGTGTGTTTGTATGCAGGGCGTGTAAGCGTCTCTGATAGTTCTGGGCTGACCACCTCTTGTGGTTTTGTTTGCTATCGAATGACGGATGCTGAGATGAAATATTTGTGAACAGAGAATTGAGTTCCTACAGAGGATGCAAGATTTGAGAACAGAGGCCTGAACTGCGATGATCAATTCATGCGTGCCTTATGAGATAGTTTGTTTTGTCACGTGATCTGAGTCAAAATTTCAAAATATAGAGCTTGCGATCGTTGATTGTAGCGTTCAAGCACTGCATTATCAATGCTTAGTTGTCTAGTTTCTTTGGACTGATGAAACACGCCATAAGTTTGAAGATTGAACAATGGGTATTCTTCACCCCCTATACCAGATGAGGGTTTGAAAAGTCCCAAAATTTACATTTTGAATTTTCGACTCAAAGATTCTGCTTCATTATCTACTCACGATCATCTCATACTGTCACCATGGGTGTCATCAGTTTAGTCCATCTTGTATTGGAATGTTAATCCTTTCAGTGAAACTAATGAAAGATACGCTGCTAAAAATGATTAGCAGAATGCTTCCTCACGGTGTTATATGATGATAATTTTAACGAAAAAGAAAGTACCCTATATTTTGAGTTATTCTTTCGAGGAAGCATTTCAGAGAGATTTGGGTCATCTGAAAGGAGGTTTTTCCAACAATATCTATTGTTTGATTGAGAGAAAATTTTGATATAGTCGGTTTAAAGATGATTAAACTGGAGTCCTTTGTGTAAATTCCCTTCCTCCGAAAGAATCTTCATTTGAATAATGTTTTACGAATTTTATGAAAATTTCGTATCGGCCAATCGATTCAGAATGGCGCATAAGTAAGTCTTTAGGTCATTAGAATTGAGATAAATGATTGAAATTGATTGGTGAAAACTACTCTTGATGTGTCAAGTTTACAACCCACGCTTTTACCATTTTGATATCTCGAAATCATGGAATTCGTGAAGCTGGACGTCAACTGACTTACTCTTTGTTTATGAAAGAAACGTAGATAACAGTTTTCATTTTCTTCAAATTTTGACATGCTATTATGCTTAACGGTTCACATGAAAGCGAATTTTTAAAATGTTTTTTTTAATCATTTTATTTTCTCAATTTTAGTTTCATCCTAATCGCTTGGAATATAGAACATGAATAAAGGATATTGATATCAGCCAGAATGTTGAGATATTATTCTTAAGATTCCTTGGTATTCATTTTTGCTCAAGCGCCTCAGAGTGCAAACTGATAACAAGTGGAATAAATGAGTCGGCTATGGCTGATCAGAAATAATACCTCATCTCATGTTGAGCATACCGATAATTCTGAATTGGGTCACAAGCTACAGCCAAATCACATTTAAGAGGCTGTGTTACCCTTATTACTAGAATATGAAGACATCCAATGATATATTAATTTATCATCAAAACATCTCCATCAGTTAAAATCACTTGATACATCACATGCCAAAGCTCGAACATGGATGATCATATTCTACCTAAGTTAGTAGAGTGAAATTTATTAGAAATTGAATGAGTCTTCAGCCCAATATAACATGGTATGCTACACTGTAATGGCTGGACCCATAAAAGTTCAACCAAGAGAGACCGTTGAATCTCTGTGATGAATCAAGAAATGACAGGAAGCATCCTCAATGGTTCAAATATACAAGTTCATAACACACAGAGCCACTCCGACTATTTTACTTTTGAATGTAGTTCATTCCGTCATTCATCTGAAGTTTCTTGGAGCATACAATAGGGGAGAGTGGGGCAGAGTGGGCACCACTCTCCCCTCAACATTACGAGGCTCTCAGTAATTCGATTCAACTCTTTGAGAAATTTGAAAGTGGCCGATCGAATGATTGAAGCCTGAAGAACGTGATTGCGTGGTCAAAAAAATTTTTACAAGGCGTATTTTTCAACAACTTCCAAAATGCTGAGACTATGCAATTCTGCCCACTTTGCCCCACCATGAGGTAAAGTGGGCAGCGGGTGGGGTAAAGTGGGCATTTGAAAATCCTCGCTCTCCAGTATTGTTTTACGTGAATTTGAGTATTCAGATGGATGCACGATCAAATTCTCTTTCTATTTGACTACTCATATCACTACTAACTCGAAATGTAAACAAACAATACGGCTTCGGAGAAGCTGTTGTTCTAGGTAAGGTCGAGTCGGCTGCTCAACGCAGCTGTCGAAGCAGAAAGCGGACCGAGTGGCGCTGCTGTCGCGACTCCATAAGAAATACACAGGAAAAACTCATGCTCACTTTACCCCACTCGAGGTGCCCACTTTGCCCCATTTCATACTTTTTTTGGAACGATGATTATAATTGATAAAGAGCATTAACTGAGATTCTGCGCATGGGACAATGGAGATGAACGCCTGAACTTTTCGGTGAACCCATTCGTAGTATCCATTAGGTCCGTATCTTGTAAGTCGCAGCTCATGAAAATAGAGAGAAAGTCGGAATCCATACATCAAAATTACGATATTTTTTTTCTCAACAACACCAAAAAGTCCAGACTTCTAACTTCTTCCAAAGATAGAATGCATGAAAAGCTTCCAAAACCAATTGGAATCAGATTTTTATCTATCGACAAATTTATTTAATCGCGATTGACCACTTTACCCGCACTGCCCACTTTACCCCACTCTCCCCTACTAACAGTGAGCAGAAAGTCTGAATTCAATGACAAATCAAGAAGCACACAGTGTCTCATGAAATATCATTCATCACCTTGATTGTGCTTGATACTTGAAGACCAGGACTTTGGCTCAGTGCGCTTTACTGTACATACACAACAAAACTTGATTGCTCACTGAGGCCTCAACTTGTTCTCTGAGCTTGCAAAAATATGAAACCATTCAACTCTTAGAAGTACCTATTATTTTTTATCGACCAACACTAACCACAAACTTATTGGTCACGCGTGGTCGAGAGAAACTTTTGATAAGACTATGGTACACCGAGCTCGCATGCAGAAAATTTGTAAGGATCCAATAGTTAGGCGAAATCGACCGCACTCTGAAAACTGCTGAAAACTGAGAAACATCAAATCATCACAATAACAGCGCTTAAGCAGCAACACAGCCAGCGGCAGCTTAGAATTGACAGGACAGCATCGCGTGGCACTCGCAGCACTTCGAGGAGGTTATGGGTCCTACAGGCAGTTGTTATACTTGTTATAGGCATATCTCAGAGGGAACATTTCTATTTGTTGATCATCATTATGTTTTGATTGATCAAAACTAGAAAGAGTGACATTTTCAGGGTTTGCGAAGGATCGACGAGTTGCGTCGGCTGCTGTGATATTGCAAGGATCTTGCTGATCACGCGGATAAATATGCAATGAGAAAGAGAGAGAGGTCCGACGCTGCGCAGTAACCCAATTTGCGTTGACACAATGTTGAAACGCGCAGAGCTCGAAACTCACACGAATGCAAGCGATAAGAAATCATTGACACGCTCACACATAGATTTTGGTGACAAGATTCCGTCCGGCCGCGGCCGAGTTCAATAAAAGCGAATAAAAATGAGTTTTATCGAGATTGGGGCCGAACTGTGCGTAAACAATCAGTGAAAAAGTTGATGGCAATTCTCAGAACCAGCCTAATAAGGAACTTGCATGTTTTTCAATTTTAATTTTAACAGATAGACCAGGTACGATTTATCGATACCTCCTACAAAGACTAACGCTTCCATATCGACGCCTCTTACGAAGATTAACACATCCGCTAACGCCCACGAAGACTAACACGAGGGCCGAAGATTAGCATTCGCTTTGTTACGGCCACGAAGATTAACACTTACTGTGTACGCCACGAAGATCCACACTTACGCCTCAGCGCCACGAAGATTATCTCTTACTGCTTAAGACCACGAAGAGTAACACTTACTCCTCAAACTGCACGAAGATCAACACATTCGCGCATTTTTTTCTTGAAGGGACGAAGACTATAAGTATTCCGTCTTAAGGCCACGAAAAGTAACACATTCTCCTTAGCGGCACGAAAATTAACACATTGGTAGACTTCATTCTTGAAAGGACGGAGATTATAATGTGCTTCGTCTCAAACGAAATACTCACAGTCTCCGTCCCTCCATGAATGAGGTCTACGGATGCGTTAATTTCCGTGCCGCTAAAGAGAATGTGTTTTTTTTCGTGGCCCTAAGATAAAATACTTGGTCTCTGTCCCGTCGAACGAGAAAGTGTGCAAGTGTGTTATCATCTTCATACCGATCAGGAGTAAGTGCTAGTTTTACGTGCCGATCAGCAGCAAATGTTAGTCTTTGTGCCACTAAGGAGTAAGTGTTAGTCTTCGTGCCCCTAAGGAGTGAGTGTTAGTCTTCGTGGACTTAACGGGAATGCGTTAATCTTCGTGCCCCTAAGGAGTAAGTGATAGTTTTCGTGGACCTAAGGAGAATCCGTTAATCTTCGTTTTCACAACGAATAAACGTTAATCTTCGTCAGTCACAAGAAAAGGGGTGTTGATCTTCGTAAGAGGCGTCGATATCAAATGATTGAAGTTCAATTGATCGGCTTTTGCCAGTAGCATTGTGTCAACAAATTTCGCTGACTCGTGACATAGATCGAGTTGAATTACTTCGAACTATGCACCTCCAAGCCTCGTATGGTTGCGAGGTTAACTTGGAGGATTTTGATGGAAAGAAGGGTGAGAAGAGACATATGGAAAAATTTTGACTCTACGCTAGATTACAGTGCGTTTCGCCATTCCTCATCAGATCTGGCTTGTCAAGGAAACAGACGATCTGCCGAGGTTAGTCCCCGGCGCGATTGGCCTAAGTTCAGCCTTTCGACTGAACTTACTCATTGTACAGTGGAGTTCGAGTAATATTTCCATTTGCACTTGGTTCCTTATGCTTTTGACTTCAATTTCCACTCTGAACCATCCGCAAATATTCGTTCGTTCGCGAGATAACGGATTGGGACCAAAAATTCATTGGAAATTTCAAAGCCAAGTGTTACGTTCCGTCGGGCCCAAGCGCTAAGTGATACTTTTTGCCGGACGTTAGCGTATGTGTTACTTCGTGTCGGAGACTATTGCGCAAGTGCTACTCTTCGCCGGGCGTTAGCGTATGTGATACTCTTCGTAGGAGGTATCGTTATGTAGAAATAATTATTTTTCCCGAAATTTTTATTTGCACGGACTGCGAGTAATAAGTTATTGTAAGTCGTTCAATATTTCGACGATTCAAACGCTCCGGATAAAGCTGAGCGACATGGCCGAGCGTGCCCGAGCGCCCGCATGCATATGTTGTATCTGTGTGTCATGTTTACAATAACGTTCGAAACGAATCACATCATCAACGCACCAAATCTACTGGATAAATAACACTCTCCGAGTAGACAAAAATCACAGAGATCACGGAGTAATAGTTTTTGCCGACTCGCGAGACTTGTCGTCATCATGCGGACCCCGAAATCAAGTCTAACCTCAAACGTCGTGCGGTCAATGATTCAGACGACGCGCGGCCGAGCCTCCGCAGCAGACGAAGCAAATTAACATGGGATTAGAGCCTGACAGATTCCTATTAGTTCAGCGCCCTGGCAATCGTGACGTCACGATTGTCCGACCAATCAAAAAAATGTATACGGCATATTTTCAGCGAAAACTCTTGTAGATAGTCTACATTCACCCTCATAATCAGATTCAGATCAAAAGCAAGCCGAATATTTTCTCATGCAAGTTCCTATTTATCTTGTATTCGTTCTCTTGAGCCTCAACCTTGATGTAACTGATCTAAAATTTGCAGTATCATCCCCATAATCAAGCCACAACCTAGCAACGGCTGTAGAATGACATCACCCTAAATGTGAAATAGTAGTTTTGCTACAAATTCAAATAGTAGGTTCCACACCTACAAGTCAATTCGTGGTATACTTCATCCAAACGAATAAAACTTGGAAAAATTCCATCATTGTTCCTACATCCGGATGTGTGTTAAGCTATAGAATCTGTGATTAATGTGCAGTTTCGCCAAAATCATAGATTTTTGAGTTTGACTTATGATCTAGTTCCATTTGCACTCGAGGCGTGAATCTTTACCTGGTAGAGATCAAGCAATTGGACAGCCTCTCAATTTGTATTGTTGTACAAATTCAATGTGTAGCTGTGCACAATTTCAATGTATAAATATGTACGATTTCAAATTGTAGGTTGGGAGCTACTATTTGAAATTGTAGCGTACCACTATTTCGATGTAGGACGACTTTTTGCATTTTGAAGTAGTAGTATGCTATAACTTTACTGGTAGAAAACTACTATTTTACATTTAGAGTACACCTTATAATGAGCAGCATAATTAAACAGAACAAGAGGTAATTTTCCGCTTCTTGTTCTTACGGGAATCAACAGATAGAGAAAATAGGATGTAAATCTGGACACAACTTCATTACACACAGCGCATCCGAAGTAAAATAATTCCATCGATCACTCGTGTAACATGATGACCCTCACCATTAAAGATAACGAACACGCTCCAGGCACTGCAGTGTTATTTGAAGTGACAGTATCTAACATTGAATGTGTACTTTACGAAGATTTGGTTTAATCTAGATTGACGTCGACTGCTATCGGTACTAAATTTGTGAAAATCGAGTGAAAAACGTTCAACTCTGGTCCAAAAACTCTCTACGGTGTTATAAAAGGTAATGTAAAAACATTCACGCGACACAATTATTCTGTCTGAACTTATCGAGATCTAACTTTGCATTACAGGAATATGAGAAATTTAATCAGTTGCAGGGGTGAAAAATGGCTGTACGAAGTTATTCGTCCTGCGTTTTACTTGACTCGGTTGTTTGGTATGGCTCCATATTCTTTGCCAAAAGGAATCGTGACAGGTGGCCCACAATCGTCAAGGCTTCTATATGCATACTCTCTCATTCCATTATGCATTTACACTTATTCAGTGGGAAGAACTATCAGTCACTTTAGAGTTCCTGAAAATTTCAGCATTCGACTTGAAATTGATCGTGGGAGTCTGTGGTCGAAGTTTTTCATCACTTGTTGTGCTCTGATATTCAGCAAAGCCTCTCTACTCCCTGTAAGTGTTTAAATATAGCTCGAAGAGATGAAGTGAATATTCGCATTTTCCATCAAACTTCACTTTGCCTCGTACGCCTATTGTAGGAGTGAACATTCATCGATATTGCCGTGAATGTTCATTCCACTTCTTGTTAGGTTTTCTAGGTGACTCGTAAAGGCCAAGCAGTGGAGTTTGGAGTTCAAAACCGAATTTCAAATTTCCCGCGAGCGACGACTTAGTTCGAAATTCCACCGACATCAGGCGACGTACCTGCTTTGATGAGTGTTCAAATGGAAATCACGCGTTGAAACCGTCAAAAATCTTCTTCGCAAACGGTTGCAGATCACCTCGATTCGTATATAGAGCTGATCAATCACATTGGTATCGATATTCAGAAGGCACCGTCCACGACATATGCTCATCAGCTTCCGCTGACGAGTCCGGCTGTAGGCAGTGGAACGAAACGCCACCCGCGTTAACGTCAGTAGAATCATGTTTTCCAATATGCTCATCTAAAATCATTTACCATCAAAATCCTTTGGTACATCTCCGTATTTGAGGTCAGGCGGAGTCTTCGCAGAACCACAAACAGACTCGCACCGGCCTACTTTCAGGTTGCGGCTACATTGCAATGATTCTGAGAAACGGAATTATTATTTACACGCTTTCATTGCAATTGGATAAGTTGGACAGATAGCAGCCTGCTTTCCAGATCGTAGTTCACGGAGGTACATGAAAACTTGTATCAATCTGTTGAGTAGGGAACGAGAAAACCTGGAAGGAGTAATGAGGTCCGAACACGGAGTCGTCGCACCAATTTATGTTTATCATCTATCAACAAATCATTTTCGGCCGAAATGAGATAGCATCCCGCCTGTGTATTGAAAGGACCCCGCACAAAATCAATGGGAAGTGGCTTATGGCCAATTTTGATGAAACTTGGCAGTGTAGTAGATCATTTCATGCTGATCAACTTTGTCAATGGGCTCAAAGAGCGCTTATGACTCATTTTTGAGATATTTTAATGGAAAGTACGCAATTAATTGAGGTTACGTGAGCTTTGTTGTCACTCATTATTGCTTTTTTTCATAGAAGGCTAATCACACTTCTTGAACGAATCTGAGCTCTTGTATTAGCCAGTAAAGTTCAGTCAGGGCAGAGAATCCGACGGATCACTTGGTTCATATCGAAATCATGGAGAATTTAATATAGTTTAATTAAAACATCGTCATCTCTTAGGAAGGGTCGTTTTTTAATTGCATGACCCAGTGGTGGGCACATTTCAATGAGATACGAACCATATGTAAATGGTCAGTAGCTTTTGTAATTGCGTACAACATAACTGATTATGAGCCTTGTGAGTAATACATGTATCTCGAGAGAGTGGGTGGAGGAAGCTGGGGAGGGCATCATCGTGAAAAATCTGTTTCACGAAGCATAGTGCTGGGCATCCCCCAACTCGGGGTGTTTGGAGTCACTGAGCTCGAATACGTTATCGTCCAGCCTCTATCTCGTGCGGGGGTGGCTGCGTGGGCGGACCATGCAGGGGGGGGCTGCGGTGGCAATTCGATATCGCTATCAATCCCAGAAAATCCTCTCAGGCTGACAAGATGATCGTTTTCTCGTCATCGACCAGTTGACGATCTCGGGGGCAGCGATATCGATTTTTCAAAGCAGCCCCCCCCCTTCCCTGCATGGTCGGCCCTCGCAGCTTCCGCATCACGAGATAAAGGGCTAGACGATAACGTATTCGAGCTCAGTGACCCCAAAAACCTCCGAGTTGGAGGACGCCCAGTACTATGCTTCGTGAAAAAGATTTTTCACGATGAAGCCCTCCCCAGCTTCCTCCACCCACGCTTTCGAGATACATGTATTACTCATCACAAGGCTCATAATCAGTTATGTTATACGCAATTACAAAAGCTACCGACCATTTGCATATGGTTCGTATCTCATTGAAATGTGCCCACCACTGGGTCATGCAATTAAAAAACGACCCTTCCTAAGAGATGACGATATTCTGATTAAACTATAATTAATTCTCCATGATTTCGATATGAACCAAGTAATCCGTCGGATTCTCTGCCCTGACTGAACTTTACTGGCTAATACAAGAGCTCAGATTCGTTCAAGAAGTGTGAATAGCCTTCTATGAAAAAAATCAATAATGAGTGACAACAAAGCTCACGTAACCTCAATTAATTGCGTTCTTTCCATTAAAATATCTCAAAAATGAGTCATAGGCGCTCTTCGAGCCCATTGACAAAATTGATCAGCATAAAATGATCTACTACACTACCAAGTTTCATCAAAATTGGCCTTAAGCCACTTCCCATTGATTTTGTGCGGGGTCCTTTCTAATGGAATGAGCCTTTCCACGTCGAAAAATGCTAAGTCCCCTTCCAAAAAACCTGGGAAAGGTGTGAGCATCGAGCATTATAATTCACTCATAAGTGCCAAAGAATCATGATTTCCTTCAGATATAATGCATACAAGCCATATTGCTGCACTCGCTACCGCTCGGTCGGCTTGTAAATGTCCTTGATAAATCAGAAGCCCCTGAAATGTTTTTGTAGCTCAATGATGATGGTTGTAAAATAATGATTGATGATGGTTTCAAGGTGCCAGAATATAAATTGTTCTCAATTTTTGGAACGGCTGAGTTGGCTAGATCAAAGTCCCGAACTGTTAACACTGGTATTGGCAGTCGTTGGTAACCTGAAGGTTAAGAGTTGTTCCATGGGTTGGGCACTGTAGTCAGTGTGGCATGTTTTGAAGTCTCTGCATCTACTTTAACAGATTCTTTGAGTACACTAATGCAGCACAGCACCAGAAAGTCGGACTGATTTTTTGGCCACGGCGACTACAGCGCCTGAAGCGCGGAAGGACACTAAACCGCAAGTTATCAATGACTATGAATAGCAGTATGAGAGATTTTTCTGGTGAAATGGTTCCAATTAGACCGGACTAGACCAAACTAGGTCGCATTAGACCAAACTAGATCAGACTGGACCAGAGTAGACCTGAGTAGCCCGAAAAAACCGGAGTGAACCTGACTACATCGAACTAGACCAAATGAGGCCAAACTGGACGGAACTTGACCATACTAGACCGAGCTAGACCGAGCTAGAACGAAGTAGATCGACCCGGCTTGAACTAGACCGAACCAGACCGGAATTGATGGAGCCAGACCGTATTAGACCGTACCAGACTCAACTGAACCAAATTAGACTCAACTAAACCTAATTCAACCGAACTAGACCGAATGAGACCTAATTACCCCGAACCATACCGAGCAAGACCGAGCTGAACTTAATTAGACCAAACTTGACCGACTTAGATCGAATTTGGCCGATCTAAACCAAACTGTATCGAATTAACCCGAATCTGGCCATTCTAGACCAAACTAGACTGAACTAGACGAAATCAGACCTAATTTGACCGAACTAGTGCAAACTATACCGAATTAGACCAAGCTGGTCCAAATTAGCTCAATATAGATCAAACTAGATCGGACTACAATGTACTGGACCGAGCTAGACAGAGGTAGCTTTGATTGGACCTAACGAAAACAGATTGGATTGAATTGGCCCGAACTAGACTTAACTACACCAAATTAAACCGAATGAGGCTCATTTAGAGTGAACTAGACCAAACAAGAACAAACTAGATCGAACTATACCGGATTAGACCAACCTACACTAACCTCAACCTAATTTAACCAAACTTGACCCAGTAAGATCGTTTTAGACCGAACCAGACCCAAATACAGCGGACTAGACGGGACTAAACCTAGATCGGACCGAACTGGACGAAATTGAATCGAACTGGACCAAATTCGGCCTAACTACAGCGCACCAAACCGAACTAGATCGAACTAGACCTAAGTTAACCAAACAAAACAAAATTAGATCGAATTAGACCGAAATTAGTTTAACTAAACCGCGACAGACCGAACATGATCTAACCAGACCGAGCCAGACAGAATTTGATCGAATTAGACCGAACACGGCAAAATTACACGGTACCAGACCGAACTAGATTGAACTAGACCTGAGTTCACCGAACCCCATCCTCATTTCCATCCCCATCCTCACCCACGGACCTAGACTCAGCGCCAGCCTCAGCTTCAGCCCCAGCCACAGTCCCAGCTCCAGGGTCGGGTTTCAGCGTTTACGAATTTACGAATTTACGGATTTACGAACTTACGATTTTACAGATTCAGCGAGGCGCATGCCCAGTGGTGGCCCAGGGCATTGCAACCAACAAGATTCATTCACACGATTGGGAACGTCGGATCGGGCCGCTGGTTTGTAAACGAATTCAGACAAATTAATTTGGTCCAATGTTTTCTAGTTGATGAATTCCACGCCAAAGCGACCTACGAAAAGGGGTCATCTCTCAGATTCTTTTTTAACCTTTTTCATTCGATTCTATGGCCCAAAATAGGAACTTCTGACCACCTATGGGGCCCAAAAAAAATTTCTCCTCTCCATTGCACGCACATCCGTCAACAGACCGAAAATTTATCGTATAAAAATCGATGCTCTTTTATTCACGAAAATGGGAATATTTCGAGTTTTTGAATAGCTATCGATTCGCGGGTTGCGGCATCTGAAAGGGCATCAAATAACCTATCGATAACGTTGTCGGAAATTCCTTTTCTGTGATTTCGGGGCCTCCTGAAGGCAAAAGAGTGTTTTTCACTAAAATGTTGATTTCTCAAAAAGCCATTTTTTTAATTTTTTTAAAATCATATATTTGACGTAAAATTTTGCGTTCTTTCGAAAAAAATGGGTTTCAGAGAAGTTTGGGGCGATCCAAGTGACTTATGAGCCATTTTTTGAAAATTCGATTTTTTCGGTTTCAGAAAAAGGCAATTTTCTGCGCATGCGCACAAACGTAGACTTTCGGCGCTACTTTCAATGGAAAGCTGACAAAATTTCCTATGAAATGACTACCTGCAAAGTTGATATTCATGCACTGAAACGCGATCTGCAAGGATTAATTATGTCGAATCAAAATCACATGAAAATTCAGCCCATTAAGGCCTTCGTGGCGCCTGCTGAGATGACACGTTCACGAGATCTTCTCGGGACTCAATTTTGAGTACGAAATTGACCTGAAAAAAATTCGGACCACATGGTTTCAACGTAAAATTGTATGAACTTTCAAAATATGCGATGAAAAACCCCGTTTGAGGCGAACCCGAGGTGCTACATTCAATTTTTCGCAATTTTGAATGTGAAATATCGTATTTTCTGGCAAAAAATTGAATGTAGCACCTCTGGTTCGCCTCAAACGGGGTTTTTCATCGCATATTTTGAAAGTTCATACAATTTTACGTTGAAACCATGTGGTCCGAATTTTTTTTGGGTCAATTTCGTACTCAAAATTGAGTCCCGAGAAAATCTCGTGAATGTGTCATCTCAGCAGGCGCCACGAAGGCCTTAATGGGCTGAATTTCCATGTGATTTTGATTCGACATAATTCATCCTTGCAGATCGCGTTTCAGTGCATGAATTTCAACTTTGCAGGTAGTCATTTTATAGGAAATTTTGTCAGCTTTCCATTGAAAGTGGCGCCGAAAGTCTACGTTTGTGCGTATGCGCAGAAAATCGCCTTTTTCTGAAACCGAAAAATCGAATTTCCAAAAAATGGCTCATAAGTCACTTGGATTGCCCCAAACTTCTCTGAAACCCATTTTTTTTAAAAGAACGCAAAATTTTACGTCAAATATATGATTTAAAAAAAATAAAAAAAATGGCTTTATGAGAAATCAACATTTTAGTGAAAAACACTCTTTTGCCTCCAGGAGGCCCCGAAATCACAGAAAAGGAATCTCCAACAACGTTTTCGATAGGTTTTTTGATGCCCTTTCAGATGCCGCAACCCGCAAATCGATAGCTATTCAAAAACTCGAAATATTCCCATTTTTGTGAATAAAAGAGCATCGATTTTTATACGATAAATATTCGGTCTGTTGACGGATGTGCGTGCAATGGAGAGGAGAATTTTTTTTTGGGCCCCATAGGTGGTCAGAAGTTCCTATTTTGAGCCATAGAATCGAATGAAAAAGGTTAAAAAAGAATCTGAGAGATGACCCCTTTTCGTAGGTCGCTTTGGCGTGGAATTCATCAGTTTGTAATGTTGGAGTGAAGCAACAAATCAAAAATGTATGAGCACAAGAAAATTTAGTACAAAGTTTGTCTAAATTCGTAAACAAATCAGCGGCCCGATCCGGTGGGCCCAATCGTGTGAATGAAGCTTGCTGACTGCAAGGCACTGGGCATGCGCTCTGCAATCTGTAAATTCGTAAATCTGTAAAATGGTGAATTCGTAAACGCTGAAACCCTACCCAGCTTGTTAATTGATACTGAGGCAAAATATATAGATATCGAAAAGATACTAAACAGCCTCTGAATATTCACTTTATGAATCCCATCCCAATTGTCATTTGTACCAGAATGAGACCGAACTAGACCTACTTAAGCCGAACTAGACTGAATTCAACCGAGTTACGCCAAACTTACCCTAAATACGCCGTATATACCGATCTAGACCAAATTGATACCGTACTTCTCATTCCGATCTCCATCCATCCATCCTGTGAAATTCCTGTGAACATTGAGAGATTGGTGCAATGGACCTCGATTTAAATTATGCAGCTAAGGAGAGACCCACAAGTACACACACCATTTCATAAAATACGTTAATATGACTCAATGCTCGATTACTCCCAATTTGGTCTATCAAATCCATTGTGAGAACCAGTTGAATCTTCAGGGGACAGTTGTTGTCGTGCCTCCTATTTGCATGTAAAATCTTACTTCCATGAAATACTTGAAATCAATGTCATCGGAATGAGCTCACTGGTAACCTCAAATATGGCAACAGATATCCTATCATGGGCTGACCCATTACAGTGTACATAAACGAGAATAATTCTGGGTCAGAACTAGTGACATAAGCCTCTTGGCTCATGGGAAGTTGTATAGAAAAGTCTAGACGTTCATACGTACTTGTGTTCAACTTCGGCATACAGTAGAACGCATTTCTGCAATACTCACTCGTCTATTATTCTATTTCGCGTGGTCAGGTCGTGCCGATCGATGTGACACTGACATGTTTTGAAATAGTTAATAATGCACATCGTCAAATAATCAAACACAGAGTATCAACAAAGTTGTGAATCGGAGCGATAGACAGGTATTACGCTAACTGCTATACGCGGCAGTTGTTTCACTATACGAAGAAAATGACGAGATGTATATAAGCTTCATTATGGACCAATCTCTAGAGTTTCGAATCTTGCAAAACTTTTAGAAGAAGTCGTACATAGAAAACTGAATGATTTAATTGACAAGCTCAAATTGCTCTCGATAGACAGATTGGTTTTTTAAAAGAATGAGTGTATCGGGTACCTCAGCCAAGGTCACAGAGTACATCTATCAAAAGCTTGATGACAGTGAGCTTGTGGCAGCAGTATTCTTCGAACTTGCAAGAGCTTTTGATACAGTAAATCATGGAATAGTACTAAAAAAGCTAAATTATAGTTGCATCCGTGGCATTTCCCTTCGACTGATTCCTAGCTATCTGGGCAACAGAACACTAGTGGTGAAGTTAGATTATACCTTAGAAGCGAAGCTCTGAACATTGAAATTGGTGTACCCCAAGGAACAGTATTGGGACCGTTATTATTCATTCTATATCTCCATGATATTCTCAGCCATGGATTCCAAGATTGAAGCATCATTCCATATACAGTCGATACCACAATATCGTGTTCTAAGCCGAGCTAGATAGTAGTATCGTCCAGGCTTACAGAGCATTTGCTCAGAATCAAAAATTTGCTGGATTCCAATAAGCTCTCTCTAAACCTTGACAAAACAGTATAAATAACTTTTGCAAACGACAAAGACAGTCTTCCGTTCTCCGAAAAGATGGTGAATCAGTCCGAACAGTAGATGTAACTAAATAACTTGGAGCCACTATTGTCTTTGACATAAAATGGGGCTACGAGATACTGAACAAAGTCAATAGAACTCAATATGTTGTTAATGATTTAGGTACACTGAGGAAACTACTTTCCATGTCTAATTTAGTAGCAATCATGCATGATTTTCACTACCCAGTTATTTCGTCCACTACCATCGCTTGGGGATCAACTAGTGTTCCGCATATGAATCTACAACACGCTACAAATGGAAAATGGAACATCGAAACCCCCTCTCAACAGCGATATTACCCTGGCGCCCTTGGGCTTACGGCAATTTTTCAAAAAGCTTTTGAGACAAGAGGAGAAAATCTATTATTTTATATATCTTGAGAATTATTTTGATCAAAATATCTTGCCTATAATCGACTCTAAGAATCTCCATCACCCTCGAATGGCATTAACCTACAGTGTATTTTCAAAAGTGATGGTAGCGTGATCAAATTGGTTAATTGTAAATATAAAATCAACCAAACCTCGGAGAACCTAGTGTGAGGTTGACCCACGTGCGGATAATTTTTCTGCAAATTAAAAAAAGTTTCATCGAGATCGGTGCAGAATTGAGCTCAAAAAGTTGCGGAAAAAATGCAATAACACTAGAAATATTTCCCCGCAAGTTTTTGGGCACAACTCTGCACCGATCTCGATGCATTTTTTTTTCAAAACTCGCAGAAACATTATCCGCACGTGTGTCAACTTCGCACTCTGTTCTCCGTTGTTTGGTTGATTTTATATTTACATATATTTATAATAAACCAATTTGACCGCTGGAGGCGCCACCGTCGCTTTTGAAGAAGGTGGAGAGCGCTCTTAATGAGAGCTGATGGGTGTCTGCATTTTTTATTCTAAATTCTATGAGTATTGAAATTCATATCTCAAAAAGCTCTCGAAATTTGGATTTCAGACAATGATTCTGATTTTCATGGAATACTCGCATAAATGTTACGATAGAGTTTACGTTCACTGGAATTTTTGTTTTGTTAGAGCTCTGTGTGGCGTTAAGAGCTTTGAGCTTTAGTGGGGTTAGAGCTTTGATTTTTGTGAATGGCTTTCCGAGGGTCGTCCGATGGGGCCACGCGCCAAAATTGAACTAATTTAGCTTTGAGAATTGTGACATTCAACAGGAACTCGGGAGTACAACATATTCATCATTTCAGAATAGGCGCTCACGATAATTATTCTGCAATATATGCATATATAATACTATTACGTTGATGTGATAGGACTCATGTCATTTGGCAGTGATTATTGCAATTACTTCTCATTCAACAATCCCATGCTCAAAATTTGGAGTTGGGTGAATTTGTGTCATTTTTTTTTAAATGAGGGGAGGGGAGGTTCGAATCTCATGAGACCGCAGCAGGAGGGTGGGGGTCCAATAATAGCGAATCGTCCCTTCCATAATTTATGAACGTCTCCTAATGAGTTATTTTCACTCCCAATTCAGATGCTGATCAACTATACCGTGTTACTAGCAGAACTTGTTATGAGCGTCATAAGACACAAAGCAATTATATGTATATGGATCAGTGTACTGGCATTCGATCAGCCGTTTAGTTTGATCAAGACTGGGAGAACAGAATGTTGGGGTACTGAAGACTCACTGGTCGATGAAATTCAGTTCTACTTGTGGAGCACAGCTTTCATCAGCATTATTGGTTGGAGTTCTGTGAGTATCGCTAGCATTACCAATGACGGCGTCATTTTGGACCACTTCATCTATATGCTACCATATTATGGCACTTACGTAGCCGTATTCAAGTTTTGTGGCCTGGCATTCCTTATTGGTCAAAGATTCAAGTATCTCAATGAAATAATCCTCGCTTCGGCTGAGGGAAGGAGTTCAAATCCAAATAATCTGCAATCCATAAAGGTTGGTATGAATTTGTGAATTATAGTCTACTACGGGAGCTACTTCTCTACTCGCTACGAAATTTAGTCAATCTAGAGTGACTCGACATGTCAGTCGAAGCTTCAACAGAAAAAGTCAGTCGAACAGATTTATAGAGTTACAAAATACGATCTTTCAGCTGTGAAACGAATACTCACAGTATCTTCAGATGAAGCTCAACCTCATAAAGAAGACTCTTCTTTACAGGTAAAAGAGCTGAAGCATATCAGCCTTCTTGAGGCTAGTGAGAAACTCAACCAAATATACTCATGGTCCCTGATCCTGTATTCATTCAGCAAATTCTGCCATACCATAAACAACCTGTACACCATATTGCACACTTGTACAGATATACGCCTCAATAATATCATTAACATTTTTTGTACTGTGGCTTGGGCCTCAATGTCAATAATTGAATTATGGGCACTCCATTTTGTCTGCGATTACACTTCAGAACAGGTAATTTATACTGCTAGATTTTGTATGGAATTCATTATGATCATTAACGAGTACAAACATTCTCCTTATCCCATAGTGAATGAGTGGTTGCACACCAATTGAGAAATCCCCATTGGCGAAAGTTCTACTTATCAAATTATATGCAATTGAAAATATAGTTTCTTCCTGGAGAATAATAATCACCTCAACTTTCTAGGCAAACCGCTTTCAGTATGTGCTCACAAAATGGTATAACATGGCAGATGCCAAAGGTTTATGTGTAAGTGTGAAAGCGAAATTTGAAAAAATTCCAGAGTTTCTGTTTTCTTTGAATCCAATTACTCGACTTGCACAGGGTCCTCCTTTTCATGGGAGATCAATGATAAAATATAGGTCGCAGTTAAAATTTTGGAAATGTTGACGTGAATCGATCGAGATTTATCTCATTAGTGCCGGTCTAGGTTCCTTGAGAGTCCATCGTCGTTGATATTCAAATACATTGAGTGCTTTTGCGTGAAAAGACCATTTGAAACTCATTCGCAGATGCAAACAGACCCAGAGGCCACAAAGTCTCTAATTTTCGGACTTATTCCAGTCATGAATTTAATAGTTGCCGTGCATGTTTTCATAGATTTTCGAAGTTGCATCAGGGATCAATTCGGCGAGCTGGTTAACTTCTACATGCTTCTAAACGCGGATTCTGAATCATCTGTTCATAGGTTATAGAATGAAACCCAACTAGGTTAGAAAGATAGATAGCAGTTAGTTATTTTTGATGTCATCAAGCGCACAAGGATGTATGAAATAGTAGGGATCAGGTCATATCCCCCATTCAATTCATCTATAAATCTTGTGCCTTCAATGAAGTTGACAGTATTTTATCCACGATTTTACCTACTCTGAACAAGAAAAACATCAAATTTTTCAAAATGTTTTCGATCAAAGCTCTGGATGTGACCAAATGTAAGTGGATATCCAATGATCATTTCAAAAGCATTAAGCAAGAGGCTCTGCACTATCATAACTGGGTATTCGAAACTTTTTATCATATGAGATAGTAGTTGTAACTCTTCTTGGAGTCTTATGAAGCAACTAATACACGAATCCAAGATCCTTGGACTCGAATTTTCTAAAAAGACTGATCCTTCAATACTCAACAGAACCTCCTACGTCATCATTCAACTTGAATACATCAATATCGATTTCCCATGTGCACTATGACTATGGGTTGTTATTTGGATTGAAATAATTGTGACAAAATTTGATACACCACATTGAAAATTTTGCAGGAGATGAGTTCAACTATGCATCTTTCACTGCGAGAGCTGCATTTTACTGCTGGAGGTTGTTTTCGATTAGATATGAGTAACTTCATCTCGGTATGCACGACTCTTTGTTGGAATGTACATTCACTTTTTTGTGAAGATTTTATCTCTATTTTTCAGGCTATAGGATATGCAACAACATACTTGGTGGTACTTGTGCAGTTCAACAATCTGGGATAAAACATCTGGCAAGTGTTTAGGGGCTCGAGCAAGCATTGAACTACTTCATAAAAGTTAACCATGAACACGCTAAATCGACGCCTCTTACGAAGATAAACACCTCTTTTCTTGTGACTGACGAAGATTAACGTTTATTCGTTGTGAACACGAAGATTAACGGATTCTCCTTAGGTCCACGAAAACTAACACTTACTCCTTGGGGGCACGAAGATTAACGCATTCTCGTTAAGTCCACGAAGACTAACACTTACTCCTTAGGGTCACGAAGACTAACACTTACTCCTTAGGGCCACGAAGATTAACACTTACTGCTCAACGGCCCATGAAACTAGCACTTACTCCCGAACGGTATGAATATTATAACACACTTGCATACATTCTCGTCCAAAGGGACGAAGACCAAGTATTTCGTCTTAGGGCCACGAAAAAAAACACATTCTCTTCAGCGGCACAAAAATCAACGCATCGGTAGACTTCATTCATGGAGGGACGGAGACAATAAGTATTTCGTCTTAAGCCCACGAAAAGTGACACATTTTCCTCTACGCCACGAAGACTAACACATTCTTCTCGATGGAATGAAATAGTATATTACGTATCGAGTGCTGGAAAACTTTTGTCTTCGTGAAAACCATACTGGACGTCGGCGAAGCCGACGTCCAGTAAGGTTTCCACGAATAAAAAAGTTTTCCACACGAGACACGTAATGTGTTTTACATGCTAGTAGCGTAGAAACATTTGTTTCCAGGCTTTCTCGCCAAGCGAGGACGCCTGGAAACAGATGTTTCTACGCTACTCGCATGTAAAACAACACATTCTCTTTGACGTGACGATGAACGGTAAGTGATTGTGTTAGCCTTCGTTCCGCTAAGAAGAATGTGTTACTTTTCGTGGGCTAAAGACGAAGTACTTATAATCTCCGTCCCTTCAAGAATGAAGTCTGCGAATGTGTTAATTTTCGTGCCGGTAAGGAGAATGTGTTACTTTTCGTGGCCTTAAGACGGAATACTTATAGTCTTCGTCCCTTCGAGAAAAAAATGCGCGAATGTGTTAATCTTCGTGCAGTTTGAGGAGTAAGTGTTACTCTTCGTGGTCTTAAGCAGTAAGAGATGATCTTCGTGGCGCTGAGGCGTAAGTGTTGATCTTCGTGGCGTAAACAGTAAGTGTTAATCTTCGTGGCCGTAACAAAGCAGATGCTAA
This sequence comes from Eretmocerus hayati, assembly GCA_029851415.1. Taxonomy (NCBI): domain Eukaryota; kingdom Metazoa; phylum Arthropoda; class Insecta; order Hymenoptera; family Aphelinidae; genus Eretmocerus; species Eretmocerus hayati. The sequence goes on along the minus strand of CM056742.1, from coordinate 180,055,654 downwards.
TCTTCGGCCACCGTGTTTTTCTTCGTGGGCGTTAGCGGATGTGTTTATCTTCGTAAGAGGCGTCGAAATGGACTCACATGATGTATGATGTTATCTAACGTAATGATTAGCATGCGTGCATCAGTCATATTTTTCTTTTCTAGCCAACTTTCATAGTTAGTGTTTGTTCACATTTGGATGATGATGTGCATCTGAGAATATTTGTGTATCAAGTTTATACTTTTATGATAACAGCATACTTATACACAACACTTTGACAACATACATACACACTTAGACACGTCCAGAGGGGTCGAAAGATTGGATTGTAGTGATTTGATATGAGGATATCAATGAATATTGTGATTTACAGTCGGTGGATCTTGGGAAAACGAAGAAGACTGTACACACTTTATGTATCCAAAGGTTTTGTTGGAGGAGAAAAAAATTAAATCATGAAATCATTTAGCGAGAAATTTACTGGCATTAAATGAAAGCTTTCTCTTTTAAGAAAGCAATCTATGGATTGGGGAAGTTTTTGTTCCATCGTGAAAGAGCTTCATCGAATCAATCTATTCAAAATGATTGAGAAAATGTGAGATTCTCTGATTCTATGAAAATTCGTTTTAAAAATAATTTTTGACAGTTACGAGACAGAACGGGCTACGAGATCGGCTATTACGAATGTACCATTTGACCCCGAAATTAGGTTGACCATTGTAATTTGCTCAGTAGATAATTTGGGCTGATATTTCGGTATTTTGAGTTGGGAACCCACTCATAACTGACTCGGACGAAAACTTTGGTAGCTTCTTCAACAGAAAATCCTACCCGAAGAAATTAAAATTGTGCGTGTCCGAGAACAAGACAACTCACCTGATGAATTCAATGAGCTGCACAGCCGAGACATCACAGATAAATTCCGATTCGACGAGTCGAATCATGCCAGAAAATCCCTCCACACAATACCTTGAATTGGTCTCAACATTCTTAGCCTCCGGACGGACTCTGTCAACTTCTATCTCAAGAGTTAGGACCTTGGTTAGGACGATATTGACTGACTCGATAGTGGTCACAGCCAATCTACTATTCTAGAGCTGAACAAGCTCATAATTCTTTCATGTTGCGTGACATGTAGATAACAAAATAAGGTAGATTAGTCTGATTTCAAAGGTTGTATGGTCCCGCTAGACAGCGCGGATATTAGGAAAGAAGGAGAGAAATGGGTAAACTGATCCTAGCGTTGCCTCCTAGTAAGACCGGGAGTCGACACGAGTAATTGTATTCTGAGTGAACCTGGAAGTAAAGAAGGGCATCAAATTTTTGTATCAATCATCCATACATATCAGAGTAAGGACATCATTGAGACTTAGTATGGTTGATAAACCTTGGAAGAATCTGAAAGAATTCAGTTTCGCAACTCGTAGTCACAACCTGATGATCAAGTAGAGGATGATGGAAATCCAAGGAGTTGATTAAAAGATAACAATCAGGATAATCTCACCATTTGAAAGAAGTCCAGAATATGAATGCATAGGCACACTCACATGTACTTTTGTGGAACGGTCTGAGCTAACCTAGCTTCGATCAATCGATCGCGCTCGGCAACTTCAGATACCTCCATCTTGTGCGTGTTTCATGCCATGCGCTTGAAGTTGGTGAGTCTGGTTGTTTGATCGAAGCTGGGTAAGTTCGAGCCGTTGTCTAGTGTATCTGCACATAGTCGCAAATTTGTCAACCAGATGACTACACCGTGAGGACCTCCAAATCCTTCAAGAGTGAGCAAGGACTGATTCAGCCACGTGCGAGGAGCCGGCGTCAATGTCCAAAAGGTGCACTTGGCCTCCCAAAATCTTCGGATGAGTTTCGTGCCAGAACATAGAAGTTCGTTCCAGACTGCAATGAGGTCCTGGAGATAACAACAAATCGAGATAATGTTTCCATTGAAAATCCAAACTGGTTCTAATAGAAATATTATAATTTTCATAACCATCAGAATACAAAAACTCCTAGTTTACGTGTGATCTATGAAAAAAGTATTCAAAATTGAGAATGTTAACATCTAGCGCCATTGAAAAGTATAGCCGAAGCAGCCAACTTATAACCTTCCATATGAGGAAACCACACTACACAATGAATTGGTTTTGAGCAAGACCCATTCATAATGGCTCTAAGCACCCCCGACGTGCACAATTTTTCAAAAGAAAACTCAATTTACTTTTATACTCAGGGGGTATTCAGTAATGACGTCACGCTGAAATTGATCATTTCTGAGGCCCCCTCCCCTTCGTCACGCCATGTCACAATTTCACTGACTAAAAGAAAAGAAAAAAAACAATTTCACTGACTGACCCCCTCCCTCACAATTATCCTGGAACAAGACAGATTCGTTCTCCGGTATGATGAAACATATTCTATACCATGACAGCTACACGTTTCATTATCGTTAGGAACAGTATCTTCTTCTAAGTACGTCACAGAGCTTGAAAACTAAAACAATTGAATGCATAAAGAGCTCTTAATTTTAGGATATAACTGCTGGAACTCTTATCGATCCTGAGTCCAAGGACTCCGAATCTGATTCCTTAGTTTGGGGAACAGTGAAACCGGCTCTTCGTGACGTTGCTTAGTATTATGAAGCTATAGCGAAAAAAATGGCCGCTAGAGGCGCTGGATGGATGTACTACACATGCAATTCTGCTGTCCGTGTGCACCGGTGAGTGTTGCTGCATAATACTCTCCAATAGATACACACTAACACATACTGACGCCCATGCACAGCAGAATCCATGTGCTGGGCAGTTTATTTGATCATCAGCGCCGCCGTGGTGGACGTTCTTTCGCTATAGCCTCATTGATTCTTTCGGATGGAGTTTTCGGAAATTTTCCCAGGATCAAGCGTGATGTCACATTCGAGGAACAGCCCCCGCCCCACGTCACAGTTCATCACGTTCTGTTCGACCCCCCCCCCCCTCAGAGCGTGACGTGATTTCTGATTTCTCACTTACATGGAAGGAGACAGCTCGCAAAGATTCGGTGATCTGCCGTTACTGTACGGACATCGCTGACATGTGGCCAGCATTGCCCTTGTCCCACAGGCCCAGCATAAGCGTCGACACCCGGAGAACCTGCACAATCAGATAATAATCCGTTGACCCACAAGGGCTGACGATGACGAGCTGGGTAACGGGAAGCCCGTCTAGGCGATTTAGTGGGGTCGAGGAATATTGAGCGTCGGCTACTACGATTCCTCAGCAGATGAAGTGTTATCGCGAAAACTTACACTCTTTGGGCTTTGGTCCTCAGAATCCAGACATCGAAAAATGATGCCACGCATGTCTGTGCCAATTTTAATCATTAATTTTTGCATGAAGAACGAAATCCATCATAAAACTCAAGGAAAAATTGTTTTAGAACGAGTTAGAATGGTATAATGTGATTTCTTCATGTATAAGACATATTAGAGTAAGAATTCCATGAAATTGACATTTGCAGTTTTTGACGTTTTATTGTCTGGCGAGAAATCCTGCCACGATGGGGCCATATGACCCCGAAATTCGTGTTGAGATGTTTGATTTGAGTCGGAAACACTCGCTCTGGGGCAGATCATTCAATTTTCTGTCATGTTCGTACCATAGAATATCCTAAAGAACGGTTTTTGAGTCCGTGAATTTGACATTCCGCCCGAAAATCGCTCGCAAAAATAATGGAGTTGACATGAAAAGTTCTCCACGTAGATTTCATCTATGCTCATTATACTTGAATGAAAAAAAATTGTTCGCACCCAGATGAATAGATTTTTAGTGGGGTAACCTCGGGGGTAACATTAAATTTCCATGCAGCACTCAGAATTTCAATTCTGGACCTTTTCTCGAGCCGGGATTTGAAAAAGTACTTCAAAGAAGATTTGTGATGTGCTGTTGTTATTTCAAGAAATTTCTAGTATATACGGGAAATTCCATTACAAGAATGAAATGCGTGGCTTGGGGTCTAATCTGAGAATTCTGATCATAAAACTTATTTAAAATAGTTGGATCAATAATATATTTCGAGGAAAAAAATTTGGGCTAACCCACTATATTGATTACCTCGACGCTAGGACTAAAAGTATGCGTGAAACTCCAACTATTTCAATCCATGGAACCGACACTTCGACCCTTTATTGTTAAATATAGAAGAAATGTCTCAGCAGATTGACCTAAAACTTCAAAAGTATTTGTATTTTGATAGAATATACGTGTAGGCGAATTTGAATCGAGTGGTTTAGAACTCACTAGTCGAAATGGGAAGAGGAAGCCGTTACACGTTCCGTGTAAGTTTCCGCGATGATTCTCATATCATTGCTTTACATTCTTGAATGATTTCGCAGAAGATTTTCACGTATATTTAGACCCGGAAACTCATCTTTCAGACTCATGCCACTGATAGTTGCTCAAAGTAACTATACAATTAATCATTACCGAACCACCATGGCGCATCAATTGTTCAGCTCTTACGCGTCTGTTTACATTTAGGGTATTCTACGCTCTTGAAAGTTCTTGATTCTTCATAATTTCTACAGACTGAATTGCAGGGAAACCGCTGCTTGAGTCTAATTTGGTGGTTCAGACCTACTCCCAAAATTGAGTCGGGAGGTAGATATGGTCCACAGAGTTAAGCTTTTCAAGATATTGCGTAATTTGAGAGTGAAAAAAAATTTTGGTGACTAAGCCCAAGGTCGGCAAAGGTAGAGCTTCCGGGTCACCTTGAATTATGCCCTCGGGTTTTTCGATTTTCTAAGAAATTTCCCGAGATTTCTGTTCTGGCTTGAATAATCATGACGCACGTTGTGGTGAATTTCCAAGCACCCTGTCTACTTTTTTCTCAAGAATTTGATTTCGAGCGTGAAAGATAGTATTGGCAGAGCAGCGAACGATTTTTCGGACCATCCTTGAGAATGCTCGCTAAGAAAGTGATAAGTCACTGGCCCGATTTTTATGCATATCGTTGCCCAAAAAAAAAAAAAAAAAAAAAAAAAAAACAGGAACCCGAGAACATAAAAGCTCGAAATGCTAAATTCCTGCTTTTAGTCCGCTCGCTATAATGAAGATTCAAAATTAATTCAGGTAAAGACTTTTGAGGGATGGATCTTATGTAAAATTCTGCGCTGAATCCGAATCTGAATCGACCGGGAACGAGAAATGTCCCTGAAAAAAATGGCGGCGCGGGTCAAAGTTCAAAAAACCATGTTTTTAGCGATTATTTCAAGAACTACGAGTCGGATGTGAAAAAAGTTTAAAAAATTCAAAATTGAAGATCTTTTTAGAACAAACATTTTGAGATATTGCGGAAGCAAATGTGATCAAAATTGGTTGAGCTAGAGCGAGTGAAAGTTTTGGCGTGGAAACGTGCCCGCGTAGGCCTGTATCACCGCCACTATATCTATATATATACGCGCGCGTTGGCCCTAATGGGGTGCCCTATTGGCAAAACTTTCACTCGCTCTAGCTCATCCAATTTTGATCACATTTACTTGCGCAATATCTCAAAATCTTTGTTTTAAAAAGATCTTCAATTTTGAATTGAACTTTTTTCACGTCCGAGTCGTAGTTCTCGAATTAATTGCTGAAAACATGGTTTTCTGAACTTTGACCCGCCACCATTTTTTTCTGGGACATTTCTCGTCCCGGATCGATTCAGATTCTGATTCAGCGCAAAATTCTACATAAGATCCATCCCTCAAAATTCTTTACCCGAATTAATTTTGATTTAGCATAGGATTGGGATTATAGCGGGCGGACTATTTACGGAGAAGGCGTGTGTGCAAGAGTGTGCGTGTATGACTTAGCTCGTTGTGTACGTTGAGGTTACACAAAACAGCTTTCGAGTGGCGAGATCGTGCAGCAAGCAGAACAACACGGCTCACTGAATCTCTCGATCCTGACTGTTCCAGAGGTATCATATTTCAATCATGGAAGAATACTTATTCGTTGTAATAGTGTCCACGGAAAACAGATTGGTTGTGCTAACCAATCAAAGCTGATTGAAATATTTAACGCGTATCGAACGGGTTGAATCATTAAATTTCTCTTGGTTGGATCTGTTGCTGTTTGTATAACCTTCTCTAGGCCAGAAAGATACCAATTTTCAGTGAAGCATTGGGGAAAGTCGAATGACTTCCGGCCCCCATGCATCAGTTAAAATTGGTATCTTCCTGGCCTAAAGAAGGTTATACAAACAACAACAGATTCAACGAAAATGAGTTGAATGATCTAAGCAACTCGGTTGTTGTTCGATATCCAACTTACTTTTTCTGTTTGTCGTAACCAAGTTGATTGTTGTTGTTGTAACCAATCGTTTTTTTTTTCGTGTTCTGTCTACGATGGGAAGCACAAAATATTGCGGATAACTTCTCTATCCTTCGATGAATGCTATAAAGCGCTGAAAAGTAAAAGTTCAAAAAAACTCTACCATCTTGAAAATGATTACAGCCCAGCGATCACTGTATGCGACTTGAACTGCCCATGACATATTTCCATGTGCAGCCTAACTGCAGGGAACAGGTTGATATCGTTTGATCTCTTGCACAATTCCACAGAAAGAGGAATAAATACGAAAAGAACAGAATGTAAAACTGAGCACAATTCTATCCCACACAGTACAATCAAGGAAGAATCTTCTTATCGATCGGTTGTATAATAAATGACTCCCGCTGACGAAGAAAACAAACACGTTCCTAGCACCGGTGTGTTATTTGAAACAACAATATTCAACATCGAAGTGCAATCTAGAACGATTTAGCTCAATCTAGTTTGTCATCGATTATCATCAGTACTTTTTTTGAAAAGTTGAGTCAACAGTCAATCAGAACTCAACTCCGGTCCTAAAACTCTTCACGAAAACGTTAAAGGTAATGTAAGAAGATCATGCATAGCATTTATTTTTGTTTAAATTCGTTGAAATCTGATTTTACATTACAGGAACATGGGAAATCTATTAAATTGCAAGAGTAAAGAATGTCTGTACAAAGTCATTCGCCCTGCTTTTTACTTGACTCGGTTATTTGGAATGGCTCCATATTCTTTGCCAGAGGAAATCGGAACAGTTGAACAGCAATCTTCTAGGGCTTTATATGCATATTCTCTCATTCCATTGTGCATCTACACGTTTATGGTGGGGAGAACAATCAGTCACTTCAAAATTCCTGAAAATTTCAGCATCCCACTTGACATTGACCGTGACAGTCAATGGTCCAAGTTCTTCTTTACTTGTTGCGCTCTGATATTCAGCGAAGCCTCACTACTCCCTGTAAGTCTTTAAATATGACTCAGAGTGATGAATCAGACATTTTTTTATGCGAAATTTGTAGTTTCCATCCTCCAATGAGATGTGCATTGTCTTAACGATCAATTAAGCAATTTGTGGATCGAGTGGAGTATCATTTACATATAGGGGAGAGTGGGGCAAGTGTGGACGGGTGCAAAGCTAATAGGTCAGAATAGATTCTAGGCTTTTGCTGCGTAGATATATTTCCAGAAGCATAACAGACAATGGTTTTTATGGCGGTAAGGCCTTCGGAAACGATACTGGGAGTCCTGGCTAACTTAGGGCTGCTTTGTGAGGGCCTAACGCGGTTTATTTCGTGAATTCAAGAGTTTACGCCTCTCCTGTATAACTGGACTAGTTTAATCGCCGTTTGGGGGTCGAAGATTGCATTACAGAACGAAGATTTTGAGCCATCGTGGGCCAAAATCGGCTCACTTGGCCCCAAATAATTGCAATTTAGCAAAAAAAAAGACCTGGGGACAGTCTTGGATGGATTGGTGAAGGCGATTTTGGACATGCAAGGCTAAATCCTATGTTGAATCGGCACGTGCTTTTCCGAGGAAATGCGCATGTATGCGTAGGAACGAACTTGTAGCGCTGCGGGAGGAGTGCGAATGAGTTAGATGATTGATAATGGGTGATAAATCCAAGTTGCAATATTGAAAACCTGATTAACAGCTCAAATTAGAGGTGAGAATTCGCTTCCCACGTATTCGAGGTTAATGCTCATTTTGTGCATTCTCGATCTCGCATTCACTGACTCAAGCTCCTTTGACACACTTCATTATTGGTACCGATACTGCAGGGCGAGTATAAGCTGAGAATCACGAAAAACAGTCGACTCTTTGGAGCTGCAAGTCGATCATTGACTGCTGAAAACATTATCGCATGACGAAGCGCCTATTGCGGTTATGGCGAAAAATCATATGAAAATGTCTTGCTCGCTGTTGTTGCTGGAGCATGTGAAAGTCGCGGGCGGGTTCCCTTATTAATTTTGGGTCGTTACCACGTATTTTGGTGAACATGTGCAACGCAATTGGATGATAAGTATTGCCGTATGATTCAAATATAATAGTCCGTCCAAAGGACCGCGCACCAAATACATCGTTTTTGGGTCTATGTAATTTTCAACGAGACTTGACAGACAGATAGATTGAAATGCGCTGAACAAATTTTCAAATAGAGTCTAGTTTCTATCGGTTACGGTTATTGAGATATTTGTCCCGGAAGCTGTGGAAAATGCAATGCAGGCCATTGTGGAGGTTAGGATAGCGAATCGAACGTCAACATTGGCACAATGTATACATATAGCACTTTTGCACTCGGCGCATTTGTGCAGTTTTTGGGTGGCTTCGAGGATGCAGTAGATAGATTTATGATTAAAAAAAGGAAAAAAAAATCAATAAGAACCTCAAAAATTAAGCTTGAATGATTTATCAACGGAAACAAGGCCTGAATATCGTTTGCTAGCTGGCTCAAGGGAAGTCAAATATTCAAGCCTACTCGAGTGCTGAGTTTCGGGTCGCGTTACTCGGTCCTTGTGTCGTTTCTTTCTCAAGATGCCAAGGACTGCAATAAATACATGTCTTACTGATAAAGTACAGATTCTTTCCATTCGAATGATGTCTAGATTATTCGAGTTGATACTGCAAGGTCTCCATCATGCGCGTGGACAGAATATACACTTCCTCATTTTCTTATAAAAGGAAGGAAGAAGAGACAAGTTGATCCATTGACCGATTGATTGATTAGTTGAATGATAAAACGGCCTTGTCTATACGGCCGGACTCGCGTACGCGAAACAAGGTTTCTGGTGGACGACGCATGTAACGTCTTCGCCGAAAAAATCCCTAGGGAACCCGTCGCGTACGCGAAAAACCGCGGCCCCTGGGCCCAGTCTTCGCGTACGCGAAAGGGGGCATTCTTCACGGGCTTCGGAAAGCCGCTTCGTGGAAGTCTTCGCGTGCGCGAACTAGAAGATTCTTCGCGTACGTGAAGGGAGCCCATTCTTCGCGCACGCGAAGGATTTGCGGGGCAGCTTTCCGAAATTTTTCGCGTACGCGAAGGGGTCATGGTTTCGCGTGCGCGAAAACTTTGCAAGGTGCCGGTCCTAATATGGAGAACAAGCATATTCTCCCTTACGCGAAGAGTTCCTGATTTCGCATACGCGGCAATGGCGTGGAATTGATTCTCGCTTCAATACAAACTCACGGGGGCACCTGCTGCGTGCGCAAGCAGCTGAAATTCGAAATTCTATCTCCGTATGACCTATAGGTCGGAATTGGAACTTTGCGAATGCTTAAGATGTCTTTCGCATGTGCTACATCTATAAATGATATATATGTGCTACATCTTACAATAATCTAGACATCATTTGAATGAAAAGAATCTATACTTTATCAGTAAGACATGTATTTATTTCAGTCCTTAACATCTTGAGAAAGAAACGACACAAGGACCAAGTAACGCGACCCGAAACTCAGCATTCGAGTAGACTTGAATATTCGACTTCCCTTGAGCCAGCTAGCAAACGATATTCAGGCCTTGATTCCGTTGATGAATCATTCAAGCTCAATTTTTGTGTTTTTTTTGTTTTTTTCCCATTTTTATCATAAATCTATCCACTGCAGCCTCGAAGTCACCCAAAAACTGCACAAAAGCGCCGAGTGCAAAAGTGCTATATGTATAAATTGTGCCAATGTTAACGTTCGATTCGCTATCCTAACCTCCACAATGGCCTGCATTTTCCACAGCTTTCGGGACGAATATCTTAATAACCGTAACCGATAGAAACTAGACTCCATTTGAACATTTATTCAGCGCATTTCAATCTATCTGTCTGCCAAGTCTCGTTGAAAATTACAGAGACCCAAAAACAATGTATTTGGTGCGGGGTCCTTTGCCCCCAAACCTTGTCAAAAGTACCCCCAAGGGCGGGGCGAATTCGGACGGATTCTTCCTGTGAAACTTCGAAGAAAAGTATGAAACCGGTGACCTAGGGGTCTGAAAATTCTTCTACAATCTATCCAATAGTTGTACTTCAAAGTCCCATAGCGCGCCTACCCCTAAGTATCGCCAGATAGTCCCGATGCAAAATCTGTCCAATTTCGCCCCACTCTCCCCTACTCGATAACTTTGAGCTTCGGAATGAGATGATTTTACAAGGTTATTTCGATTCATGTAGTATGTTATTCGTAGACTCTCAGGCACACTTCCTTCTAAAATTGAGATTAATCAGCATTCCTCTCATTCTCCTTCGAAATGTACATTAACGCCATCATTCTCATCTAGGAATAATTAGAAATGGCAAAAGTCCAAGGTCTCATCAAACAGATGAACATTTTTTACGTAATGACCCTGGTAGAAATTCATCCCAATGTAACACATTATTAGCCATAAAATGGCCATTTTCAGCCAAAATTGGCCAAAAATAGCCATTTTATGTCTATTAATGCGTTACATCGAAGTGAATTTCTACCAGGGGATGGCATCATTCCTGATGAACGAAATTCCACGAAGAAGCGTAATCATAAGAATCTCAGTCTTTGACGATGATGAGCAAATAAGCACAATAAGTTGTTTCTGATTCCAATGCAGATGCTGGTCAACTATTTTGTGCTGCTAGTAGAACTCATAATGAGCATCGTGAGACACAAAGCAATTATGAGTGTATGGATCAGTATACTGGAATTTGATCAGTCGGTTGGGTTGACTACGGTTGGAAAAACAAAAGGGACAAGTAGTGAAGACTCATTAGTTGACAAATTTAAATTGTACATGTGGAGCATAGCTTTGATTAGCATTAGTGGTTGGAGTGTTATTAGCGGTACAAGCATGACAACCAATTTTGAAAATATAGTGGATCATTTCAGCTATATGCTACCATACTATGGTACTTACATAGCCGTATTCCAGTTTTGTGGGCTGGCATTTCTCATAGGTCAAAGATTCAAGTATCTCAACGAAAGCGTTCAAGCTTCAGTTGATGAAGGAAGTTCAAAATCCAATAATCTCCAATTTATAAAGGTGAGTCTGATTTTGGGAACTGTATTGAATGGAGCCCTGCAGCCGGAGAAATTCTCAGATTTTGTTGTATTGCAGTGGGATATCTCATCAAGACTCATGATGGAATATCTTGTCATCTCGGTTAATCAAAATCTCCATAAATTAGAGAAGCCTTCTCGCTTTATAATCCTAAAGACTGATAGCTCTGGTGTACTTGAATATTTTTCTACGTACTTTGGATTTGGGGCTCATGTCATAATCTTCAAAACGAAGTGAGATATGTCTCATTTCAATCAAATAGAACCAAGATTTCAGAACTCTCCAAAAAAATCACTTTCTTGTGCATTTGAACTTCACTTGCATCCACGATCTTCAACAGTTCTGCAGTCAAGAATACGAAAAGGTAGATCACAGTGTGTTAGGAGAGTTCGGTGGAATCGCGATATTTCTGCTCGCTGATTTGCAAATGAGACATTTCTCATTTCATTTCCTAGCTTTTCAATCTCCTACTGGGAGATCTTGGAGCAATTTCATGAATTCCCAATCGGAGAAGTAAACAGTCAGAATAGTCAATTTTGATGCAAGGGTGCAAAAAGTAAGTTCTAGCCCTGTGTAGCGAGCTAGGTTCTTTGATAAACTGTACACAATTAGTACTTTATGACACTATGCGTTGACGGGAAGTTTTGTACGAAGGGCTGCTTATGACTCGAGCAAAGTGAGTCCTTCGTCACAAAACTAGCCATCTGCGCGCAGTGTCATGCACTTTTTCTTTACGCGTACCAAAAAATCATTTCCAAAGTTGCTATCTTTGGGTTAGTGTAACACTGTTATGCATAGTGGATCAAGAGAAAAAACAATGAGGATGAGTTGGGCTTATCCACATGTTATGACTGTTTCCTAAATTTTGCTCATGAAATTGATCCCCATTGTACAATTCCCCGGAGCAGCAAATCTTTCTTGATTCTGGCTGAATCAGAATATTAGTCGTGCCAAGACGGAAAATGCAAATTCTAACAATATTCTCGGGCTCAAATTAAACTAGTGCACCTCTTGGTTGTTTCTTTACAGATGAAAGAACTGGTGCATAATAGTCTCATAGAAGCTAGTGAGACACTAAATCAAGTATACTCATGGTCATTGATCCTGTACATATTCAGTAAATTTTGTCATACCATAAACAACCTGTATGCAGTATTACGCCCTGATCGCATCAAAAGCATCAAAGGTATTTTTTGTCTTACCAGTTGGGCTTCAATGTCGACATTTGAGCTATGGGCGCTTCATTTTGTCTGTGAATATACTTCAGAACAGGTAATTTATATTGCTCGATTCATTATTGCGTTAGAATGAAAAATCCGTACGAAATTAATTACAATCATCAACATTTACTGAACCACTATGGAGTGCTTTTTTGATAAGGAAAAATATCTGCAGTAGAAGATACCTCATCATTCAACAATCATACACTGGGTGGTTGGAACATTGCCGTTATCTAATAGTCAATGAACAGTGGCTCGTTGAATGGTGTTTATCTTTTGAAAAATATGCATTCACACAATCGAGTGTTCCCTTCATGGAATAAAATTCAATACAGTTACTTCTAAAGACTAATGGTCACCTCAACATTTTCAGGCAAACCGTTTCCAGTACGTACTATCTAAATGGCACAGCATTGCAGACGCTAGAGGTTTATGTGTGAGTTTACAAATCACCTACTGTAGATGCGATGTTTTTCATCCCCCACATCCGAAAGAGTTCTAAAAATCATGCACGGGGGTCTCCCAGCGGGCAGAGTTATTATTTGGAAGTTACTTGGAAGCGGTTCTAGGATTCCGAGTATTCCTTGGAGAGTTCCTCGTTAATTCTTGAGGGATCATCAAATTTCAATCCTGTTAGATCCCCCGAGCATAGGTTATTCAACCCTCTGAAAATTCCCTAAACATTCCCCAAGAATTCTGAAAAGAGTTCCCATAGAGTTCTCCAAGGACCCTTATGGCGTTATCAAACAGCTCCTAAGATATTCTTTCGACTATTCTCCAACAACTCTTGCAATATCCCTGTAACATTCCCGAGAAACCCCAGGGATACTCTTGGGACATTTCCGAGATTATTGGAAAGCTCCCGTCATGCTTTCAGCTATTTCATTGGATTCATTTGAGTGAATAATTGTGTTCAACGTAGCTTTTCAAAATTTAGTTTAGATGAAAACTCTCGGGAGAATAAGGCCGATTTCTAGGATTCACTGAATGATATTTCAGAATCTTGTCAGGTAACGAAAAGAGCAGGAATTGAAATGTAAGTTATCAGAGGTTTGCGCAACCCTCTTGATAAAAATTTTATAACCCAGATGTAAGGTTTCCGTATTTGATTCACAAAATCAAATTTGTTTCTTATGGTAAATGTGGAAGAGTATGAATAGAGGAATGAATGAACGAATAGACGAATGATGAGATTAATGAATTTTCAGATGGATACCGTTGTAGTGTTCAGAATCCAATTTACTTCAGAGGAAAGACATTAAGGCCATGTCGGAGTCTCGCGGCACGAACGGGGTTACAACTTACACGATGGTTTTTCCATCAATTGAGACGGGGGTGGTTGCAAACGACTCGGAATTGCTTCAGGAATGTGCCTCTGGTACGACCCGTGAGGATAAACGTCTCTCACTCTTGATGAGGAATCGAAGAATCAAGAGATATTCCGATTCTGATTCTCAGAGAGCTCGACTTGGTACATTCCATCGAGTTTTGCGGGAGATAGAGACGGTTATCCTCACAGTTCGTACCAGAGGCACATTCCTGTAGCAAATTCGAGTCATTTGCGACCACTCCCGTCTCAATTGGTGAAAAAACCATCGCGTAATTCGTAACCCCGTTTCGCGCGAGACTCCGACACGGCCTTAATAACTTCTTCCAAAAATTCAAGTATCGAATAAATATATCCAGGTTAACTGTTAAAACTCCTCAGAGTACACTATAAATGTATTTATCGAGTGGTATGGCCTCCATTTACGAAAGGATGTACGGTTTGTTTTTCAGCCTCTTGTTGTAGCCCTTTGGCGTGTTGCAGTTTGATTTCTATTATTTTCTTCTCCACTTCGGATTCAGTCCCGTAAGTTCCAGTGACTACTGCTGCAGACGAAAAATTATCATTATCAGTCCCCTATCTTACGGAGTAAAGTCAGTGATCAGAAATAAAGAATGTGTCTCGTCTTACGAAGAGTGTGTTCATAATTACAATAAACAAAAAAATCTGCGAAAATACATAGGTTTGGTCTTCGAGAAGATTGGAAAACGAGAATTCCATGCCAAATTGGCGACGTTCAGATATCAACGCAAAATGTGCCATCTAATGGAAGTTCATGATTATTTATTCGCTCAAGATGCAAATCGGATGAATCAAAAGATAAGTCTGTGATGTGTTCATCTAGGACGACATTTCAACACCTAATTTACTATCATCGTGAATTCTTGATCTATGATATCACATGTAATATGGACAATCTAGTAGTTGAATATCTAGTATCTTATACTATAATTCGGAGGACTACATACCCAATATTATTTTGGGACGTGATAAGAGAAATCTAATAAATTGGTCTCTCAAAGACAGAGAAACTCGAGGCAAATATCAAAAGGCGCGGTAGCGCCTTGCTGGCGAGTATATATACAATAAAAACTCGCAGCGCTGCTGTAGCCTTATATACACCAAGTTGGGGGTTCTTAACCTCCCGTTCTGCCTCGATCATAGAATATATATCCTCGATATCGAATATATTATCCTACTCGTATTTGAACAGTTTTACTCTATGAGGAGAAAAATTGGAAAATTCAAAGTCGAGAAAAGATGGCGGAGCTGAGTTTATACTCACTCACCCATCCCATCGTGATTTGGATACTCTCACAGATTTCATGTAAATACTCTCAGGAGAAAAATAATGAGCGAGGAGGTTTTTTGAACCAAACTCCTTATATTTGCCTTGTGTTTTTCTCTCTCTCTCTGAAAGACAATTTATTAGAGATATGAATCCTCTCCGAAATCTGAATGCGCGATAGAATGGTACGAAACATTGGGGTCATTTATTATTATGGCATCAGAAGTCATAAGCTATTACTGTATTTCAAAGTAAGTGTTATCTTGCGAACCAATCTGGAAAATCTAACACCATTTCAAGCAATAAAAGCCACGACTATATGTAATAAAAATATGAGAAAGCATTTTTTAGGGTTCCAATTAGTGACTTATCTCAATTTGGTTTGAGTACAAAAGGAAAACAGCAGATGTTACTTCGGAATCTGTATTTGAAGAATGGCAAACTTTTGTGGATTCAATACCGCTTCAATATATTTCATCAAAAATATATCTCCTTGAAATGCACACACTCTCATTGAATCAATTTAGAATTTGGGGAGTTGCAAGAGATGAAAATACTGATGGAATTTGTCATTGAGTTTTCAAAATTGGAAGGTTAGCTGGTTAGTCCCTAGAGGATAAGAATATTTGACAGGATGACTGGTTTTAGAAGGGCCAGAGAATGCTGAACTCCGGATTAGTGAGCGCCAATTCATACGGTTCGCTTTTATGTGTGATCATTTCGATATCAGAAGAAAGGAACGAAACTGACTCGTATACGGAATACGTCATTTTTTGACTTTTTTTTTTATTAAACAGCCAATTCTCAGATTCATGCATGGAATTTACTGAACATATACCATCACATGCCTGCTCTGTCTTATCGAGTGATATATTGTATTGCAACGAGCACCCCAACACTAGCGCAACCCGCCAAGCACCGGTGTGCTCGTGCAGTTACAGGCACCAAACCGGTTAGGAACTTGCATCAGTCGCCACTAGGTGGAACTCCGACTTTCTCACAAGCAGAGCAGTCAACCTGAGGAAGGAAGCCGGCCCACAGACAGCAGCAGAGTCAGTTGACTCCGGACGTTGTACTCGCCACACTGGGGCAACCCAGTGTATGAGCTGAGACCATTTAATCGCCCAGTCATACTCTTGTCTCCAGGCACTCCTAGAGCCAAGAGTCAGTACACTGTAAAAAATGTTGAATGAAATTCACCATCTAGCTTGGTAAAAATACAACTCTGGGAGTTGTGAGTTTCATCCCATTTCTTGTAACTTTACAAACGCTTGTAAATTTACTAGTCTCAGAGGGGGTAATAGTTGGATACCAGTCTCAAACTGGTAAAATTTTCTGTAATATTCCCTCGCTCAGGCTTGTAAAATTCAGCTCAACCGAGCATGCGCGGATCTAAGTTTGGTCTGCTGGGCCCACGCACAACTAACCTAAAAAGCTCCTCCGCGGTCGAGTGTTTATGTCTCGAGCGATGAGTTTTCGACTTGCACGGGTTTTTTATCCTTTCCAAAATTATCGTGGATTAAAATGCTTCATTCCAAGACTCCATTTCATTAGAAAAACCCCCTGAGTAGCCCGTACGCTTCAGTTGAACAAGATTTCTTCAGGTCTGAAATTTCCCGTCAGCCGGTAAATGAAATTTACAAGCCGCTTGTAAATTTACACGTCCCAGCGCGGTATCCAACTATTACCCTCTCTGAGACTTGTAATTTTACATAAAAATTTTTTACAGTGTACCCCCGGGCACCCCCAGGGACCGA
Source organism: Eretmocerus hayati (assembly GCA_029851415.1). NCBI lineage: Eukaryota > Metazoa > Arthropoda > Insecta > Hymenoptera > Aphelinidae > Eretmocerus > Eretmocerus hayati. The sequence goes on along the minus strand of CM056742.1, from coordinate 180,038,734 downwards.
CGTATGTCACGTTCACTGCCATCCCGGGTACTCCTAGGAGAGGGAGAACGACCTTTTTGCAGCATAGACCGGATTCGTCAAGTCCCCAGGTACACCTAGGACCGAGATGACCTGTAGTCAGATGCACCGACTCTTCCCCTTCCCGGGTACCCCCAGGAAGAGAGAGATCGGCCCGTAGTAGCAACGCTTCTGTGTAACCCGCTCACGATCAATGACCCAAAGGACTGTTAAATACGGCCCGGGCACACCCAGGTAGTATTCACAGTACCGGTCACTATCATTCTCGGCATGGACACTCCCGTGATGAGGAAGATAGCCGTTTAATTATTCCGTTCCCATTTCTAACCTTAATATCATGTTTACAATACTTTAGGGTTACCAGGTTACAAATGACACGAATAATTGTACACAACAAGCTAGTTTCACCCCAGTTATGAATTGTTATATTTTCTACTAATATATATCTATATTGTATTTTAACAATTGCCTGTTTATTTACAAATCCGAATTTCCTGCTACCCAGTAAATCCCTCGGCTACATGGCGCCCAGACAATGCTCGACGGTAACTAGCTCGTTGTAAAACATATGTAAATCAGATAAGGAGTAGATCAATAAGGAAAAATCGAGATCCAGCTATCAATTAGACACAGGTGGAAACGTAGCAGCTTTGAGACAACGATTAGTGGATTATGTGAGGAGTAATGCACGAGAATTCGAGGAAAAACCAAGAGACCTTTTGGGGTTCGACGAAACAGCAGCAAAAACGAAGGATGAGGCTACACAAGAAGAAGAATCACCGGCAAATACACCGGAACGCGTAGTGGTTATGGAACAACCAGTTGCTCCACATGTAAGAACACTGGAAAATATGAGGAAATGGAATTGCCATTTTGACGGAAAGGACCTGTACTCGTTCCTAGAACGCGTTGATGAGCTGCAGAAAGCATACAGAATGTCTGACGAGGATCTATTATCGGGTCTGCCAGAACTATTACGAGGCGAAGCGCAACTCTGGTTCAGAAACATCACAAATAACAACCTCACATGGACTCACATAAGGAAGAGTATGCGTTCGTACTCCTTATCACCAAATGAACTAAGATTACTGGATAGACAGATATATGAACGGAAACGAGGATTATCAGAACCGATTAGATCTTTTGTGACAGCACTAACAACACTAATGAGACGTAGGGGAAGGATTCGACTTGGAAAAACAGATAGATTCACTATATTACCAGACGAAGCTAGAATATCGCCTCCACATTCGAAGAGCAGATCTAGCATCGATAAACGATCTCATGCAAAGGGCAGAAGAAATAGACGAGACATTGAAACAGATCAACAAAGAGTCTCGAGAGCATCACACAACGCCTAGAAACAGTGCGATGGCAGTTACTGCCGCTTACGATAAATCCAACCATTTTTGGCGATGCGGCCAAAGGGGGCATAGGAGATTCGAGTGCAGAACCCGTGGAAGAAGTTTTGCTCTTGGTGTGGAAAGGACGACATTCTCAGTCGGGATTGCACGTGCCCCAGAACGGGAAACGGCGAGGGGGTTGGCCCGACATCAAAGCGACCCCCGAAGAACCAAGGTACTACGTAGAAACGAAAGTAGGTCATAAAAAGTATCTGGCACTAGTAGATCCAGGATCTTCGTCTTCGTTTGTAAGCGCACACGCGAAGGAAAAATGCCTCGAAGAAGAATGGAACTATACAGAGGCACACCACTCCGTAGGTCTAGCAGATGGTTCGGCAACGGCAGTTTCAGGACATATAACAGGCACCATCGATGTCCTCGGACGGGAATTACACCATCGGTTTGGAATCATGAATACACTGGGTTGCGACATTCTGCTAGGCATGGATATACTGCGTCGACTGAAGTTGAAAATTATACTAGATGGCAAGGTACTCTACCCAGGTCGGGGAAAAGGACCGCATGTATGCTCGGTCGCCACGTTTAAGGGAATGGCAGAACTGTCAGGCGAAGAAGAAGAAATAATGAAAGGATTGCAGAAGAGAAGATATTATTTACAGGAATTAAAGGAGTCACCCCGTTAACCACTCACGAAATTCGTATGAAAAATAAAACGCCGATCAAACAGAAGCATAGACCATGCAACCCAGCAAAACAAGAAATTATGAATGAAGAACTAGATAAAATCCTCGACAGTGAAGTAGTACGACCTTCTAGAGCCCTTGGAATTCACCAGTAGTAATTGTCAAAAGGAAAGATGACAGAGCCCGTTTCTGCATAGATTTTAGGAAAGTAAACGAAAACTCGGAGAAAGATGCATACCCAATTCCCCAAGTTAACGCAACATTGGATAAACTAAGAGGAGCCAGATACATGTCAACGATAGACTTGGAAAATGGTTATTGGCAGGTACCATTAACAAAGGAAAGTTGTTAAATCACAGCGTTCTCCGTTCCAGGACGTGGATTATTCGAATTTGTAGTTATGTCGTTCAGTTTACTTTTCAGCGCCATCAACGTTTCAGAGGCTATTAGACAAAATCATCACACCTGATTTGGCACAACACGTGTTCGCATATTTGGATGACATAATTATCATATCAGAAACTTTTGAAGAACACATCAGGCTATTGAGGGAAGTACTAAGAAACTTAAGAGAGGCCAATCTCATCCCGAACTGGGATAAATGCCAGTTTGTTAGAGAGAGCCTAAAATATTTGGGTCATATTGTAGACAGACACGGACTACGAACAGACCCTGAGAATATAGAAGCAATAAAGGCACTAGATGCTCCAAAGAATGTGAAAGAACTGAGGAGATTCTTAGGATTGACGTCATGGTACAGAAGATTCATCAAAAACGCATCGCAGCTGGCCGCCCCACTGAATCAACTGCTAAAAAGAAATTGTAAATACAAATGGGGAGCAGAACAACACGACGCATTCATCAAGCTAAAGGAACGAATGGCAAATGCACCCATTATAGCTTGCCCTGACTGGAAGAAATTATTTACCTTACAAACCGATGCAAGCAAGGCTGGCCTGGGTGCAGTATTAACAAAATTATTCAGCGACGGAACCCGAATGCCTAGCAGTAGAATGGGGAATATGGAAGATGAGAGATTACCTGGAAGGTCACCACTTCCAGGTACTGACAGATCACCAATCTTTAAAATGGCTGAATAACATCGAAAATCCATCTGCACGAATAGCACGCTGGGCATTCGAACTCAGCCAATGGGATTTCGAGATTAAATATCGGCGGGGGCAAGATAATGTCGTAGCAGATGCTCTGTCCCGGCAGCCACTCGAGGTATGTCGGGTCAATCAACAAATCACGTGCAGATGGTATAACAATATGTTAGAAAAAGTGTCAAACAATCCAGACGAGAATCCGGAATACTGCATCAGGAATGGGAGACTGGGATTCGCGATCGTGCCTTCGAACAGCGCGGACGTGTTTACAAACCGCGGCTCGCTTCGGCGAGGCAACTCGTCCCAAACGTGTGTTTGAAGTACTATATCTATCGTGAATGGTGAAGTGACACAGTTGAAGTGACAAAGTGCTTGCATTTTTCCTGTGCACTTTCTGGGTGCACCCTAGAACTATTTTAAGGAGGCCTACACCACTGACTACAGGGTGTCCTCATCTATATCACCGTTATTATGTCCGGCAACGCAAGAAATGTTACTCCAAGTACCTCATTCGCAACCATGGTTCAGCGTGAAGCTCTGCTCGGCAGGGACCAAGCAATCGTCTTTGATTCCATCGAAGGACACACTATTGAGGAATATGCCATCGAACTTTCGAAAATTGTAAAACCACTGGATATATGCTACGTATCACGTATCGCCCACGCAAGAATCTGTTTTTACTTATCCAGCAAAAATATAGCCGACGAACTGATTGACAATGGAGCTAAAATTAAAATTGGGGACAAGCAGTTAGAGGCACGTCCTCTAGTTTCTCGGGCAAAACGTGTCATTATATCTAATGTTGAGCCTTTTATACCTTCATCAACCATCACTGAAGAATTGCAAAAGTTCGATGTCACTCCGGTCTCGCAAATTTCAACGATAAAAGCAAGCATGAATGTTCCGGAGCTGGCGCATTTGCTTAGCTTCCGCAAACAAATGTATGTAAAGCCCGAGGACGTACCGAAAATTCCAAGCAGCATACAAGTAACAATCGGTAACATTTCTCATTGGATATATTTCTCCTCTGAAAAGATTATTTGTTTCCATTGTAAAGAAGAGGGTCATCGTGCAAAATATTGTAAAGAAAGAGAGAAAGACTCTGCCTCTAGCAATGTATTGGATGAGTCTAATGAATCAGAAAACAATGGTGAAATTATCAAACAAGATATGCACGAATAATCACCAAGAACAAACAGCTCTGCAATCACATTGCAGACAGGAGTGAAACGACCATTATCAACTTGTAGTGCATCCACGGTATCCAACAACGACATGTCTCCAAACGAAGAAACTCCATTTACAGAGGTCAAAAGTAAACCGATCAAAAAGAGCAAAAATGAAACGGCCGACTCTCCAGTGGATTTAGATGTACAACTCAGGCCAGCCAAGGAGTACATCGACTCGAACGAGCAAACTCTGCCGATGTCTTACGAGAAGCTTATGGAATTTCTGGAATCGACGAAAAAAAAGTCAACAAACGAAATCGCCGTGCTGGCTAAACATTATTGTGACGATTTCGAGGCCCTCTCTGTCCAGTCACTCTTCTTGTCTCCAGGCACTCCTAGAGCCAAGAGTCAGTACCCCCGGGCACCCCCAGGGACCGACGGATGTCGCATTCACTCCCATCCCGAGTACTCCTAGGATGAGGGAGAACGACCTTTTTGCAAGCATGGACCGGATTCGTCAAGTCCCCAGGTACACCTTGGACCGAGACGACCTGTAGTCAGATGCACCGACTCTTCCCCTTCCCGGGTACCCCCAGGAAGAGAGAGATCGGCCCGTAGTAGCAACCCTCCTGTGTAACCCGCTCACGATCAACGACCCAAAGGACTGTTAAATATGGCCCGGGCACATCCAGGTAGTATTCACAGTACCGGTCACTATCATTCTCGGCATGGGCACTCCCGTGATGAGGAAGATAGCCGTTTAAGTATTCCGTTCGCATTTATAACCTTAATATCATGTTTACAAATACTATAGGGTTACCAGGTTACGAATGACATGAATAATTGTACACAACGAGCTAGTTTCACCCCAGTTATGAATTGTTATATTTTCTACCGATATATATCTGTATTGTATTTTAACAATTGCCTGTTTATTTACAAATCCGAATTTCCTGGTACCCAGTAAATCCCTGGGTTACAGTAGCTTGATGACCCGGAAGTGAGTGCCGAAATCATTCTGAGAATGCAAAAATTTGACATTTCAGACGTGTATTATTGAACACTTTCCATTTGTAAAATCATGAAAAAAAATCCAAAATCCATGTCAAAGGAAAACTCTTTGCTCAAAGTAGCCAGGAAGCAAGAATTTTTATGCATAAAATAGGGAACGTCTGAGTAATTCTCGAGAAATGTATCATCCAAAAGCCTTATCTACAACAATCGATGCAACCTCCTACCACCTGTTCCCTAGTTCGATTTACTCAGATATACATATAATAATTCATCTACGAATCTCGGGCAAGATGATCTCTGTTCTCATTTGCTCTGATGTTAACGAGGCTAACGTAGATAATCAGCAAGGATACTCTATTTTGATAGGTCCGTGGAAAGTAATATAAGTCATACTTTCAAACCGTACCGGCTAACCTCTGAAATGAAAATTTTGTCAATTGCAGCTCTCGCACAGTCGCACGGGACTCAAACTGTTTGCACGATCTGGTTGACTTCAAACTCTCCTTCAACACGAAATTCTGCGACGAGCTACGACCGCGTTTGGTTTTGTGACGAGAACAAAAAAAATCACGTCATCGAGAGTATGCCTAAAAGAAATCAGATCACTACTGCCACAATAAGAAACAGTGCAGACGATCACCACGTGCGGTCGCCAAAGTCAATGAAAAACCGTCCAAGCCCAAGCGGGGCTAGTATAAGAGAGGATAAGGTATTCACACGGATACGCCAACAAAAACCTATATCAGAGTTTTTTTTTAATCCAAGGATTGGAGATTTATCGTTAAATAGAGGAATCTTGGCTGACCCATCAACTAGATTCCCCATTTTTTGTCAGATGCATCCAATCACATCAATATTTTTGAGTTTATGTATGGATATTTTTCAAAGACCCGACAATGTGATGAGGAATTCTCGGGAACGTTCTGGGAACATCTCAAGAGTTCCCGGGGAATGTTGCAAGAGTATTGCGAGAGTTGCTGAAGAATAGTCGAATAATATCTCCGGAGCTCTTCGATGATGCCATAAGGGCCTTGGAGGAAACCTTTGGGAACTCTTTTCAGAATTCTTGGGGAATGTTGAGGGAATTTTCAGAGGGTTGGATAATTTATGCTCGAGGAATCTAACAGGATTGAAATTCGATAATTCCCAGGGGATTGTTAGAGAATTTTCGTGGAGATTTTGAAAAATTCTCTAAAAATCCCTTGGGAATTATCAATTTTCAATCCTGACTAAAACCTGAATAAAAACGTAGTTCAAGACTCTCGAACAACGTTTTTATTTGGTCAATATGAAGCAACTAGAATTCTTGTGCGATGTGTTTCTGTGCATTCGGAGGATCATTTTCTGACGAGAATCGAAATTGCATTCTTCGCTGTTCTTCCAATGAAGGGGAAAGAGATAATTTTTGACGTTTCATACTCGTAATTCCTCTACAAATCGGAAGGAACACATCTTATCAAAAAATGTGTACCGAAATTTTTTGTGCATCATTAGAAAATATACGAGAAAATCCCCCATATTTCTCCTCGTACAACTCGTTCTGTTGGAGATGTTTGAGGATTCTTCTCGGAAATCAATTTTCTAATTAATCTCAACTTCGTAACTTTGATAGAACGTAATTCTCGTAATATGTGTCCTATTTACGTCATTTGAGAATTTTTCGTTGAGATTCATATTCCCTTCGTTGGTAAAGGGAATGAGAATTTAGTTGAACCTAATTTGTTTCTTTTTTGAAGACCTGCAGAACATTGCCAAGTTGGAAAGGTAGAATGAGGTGAAGAATGGATTTTAGACAAGAATTCGTAAATATACACAACAGAGTAAGTTGTACCGGGAAAACTATGGAGACCTTTTCAGTGGAATATTCAATAATCTACAACAAGTAGCTCAACGCATTCTTTGATAAAATGTGTTCCTTCTGAGTTATGGAGGAGTTACGACTGAAAAACGTCGAAAAATCACCTTTTTCTGACTTTTTTTTGAAAACGGTCCAGATACGATTTTGATTCTTGTTAGGGAATGATCCTTTAAGTATCGCACAGGAATTTCGGTTGCTCTATATCAACCGAATATGAACGTAGATGACTTTCACAAGATCTGCCTTCTTTTGAGAGGTCAATGACGAAATAGAGCTCACAGTTATCAGGTTGAAGTTAGACTTTTCTATACATAAGGTCCGTGATCAAGTCATTTCATCAGAGTCGGTCGAGGTACACTTTAAGCTTTAGCTCACTTTTAGTCACATTGAGGGCTTTTGCGCAGACAGACCACTTCGGATTTACTTGTTCATGTAAACGGACCAAAAAGTGACAGAGGCTCTAATTCTTGGTATTCATTTCTACTATTAATTGTTAATGGCAGTGTATTTGTAATTTGTAGTACATTTGGTTGATGACTGCAGACGATTCCAGTATCTTAGATCATATTCTGGATCATGTTTTCATGGATCGTACTACGGAACTTAGCGAGTTAGGGAGGCTAGATAACAGATCCACAGAGATCTTTAATACGCATGATTCAGAGTGTATTCAACTATTCAATCTATTTTTCCAATCCTGTGCCCTTGATCTCATCGGGAATCTCTCAACAACTCTGGCTGAAAATATGACAATTTTCATTCGGATCTTCTTGCATTGTCCAAGCGAAATACTTTCAATTCTTTCGTATGAGATAGTGATCGTAACTTTTTTTGAGTCGTCATCGTAACGGAAAAACCTCGATAAGGCGACTAGTTCACGGATCCAAAATCAATAGTCTCTAGTTAGTAAAACGGATCGATCAATCAATACTTAACCAGAATCAATTTTCTTCGATTCAAGTATACATCACATCGATTTCCCGCGGGAACTATGAAATCTGAGTTGTTCATCAATTGGATTGGCATAATTGTAACAAAAATCGACGACACTCTATAATTTTAAAATGTTCCAGGAGATGAGCTCGACGCTGCATCTTTCACTGCGAGAGCTACACTTTACCGCAGGAGGCTGTTTTAATTTGAACATGAGTAATTTCGTCTCGGTATGCACGATTCTTTATTGAAATATACCTATACTTTTTCCATGTACTTCTAATACCTGTTTCTCAGGTTATAGGGCATGCTACAACATATTTGGTGATACTTGTGCAGTTGAATAGTCTAAGATGAGACAATTGGATCACAACTAGAGGAGAAATCGAACTAATTCGTGACAGTTCAGGATTTTACTGAGAAGTGCAATGAAAAAGAAAGAATGGGTCCCACGACCTACCTTAAGCCAAGAATAGATAATTCTTGGTCTAACCTCTTTTTTGTAGAGTCTGCATTGCGTATAAATATTATAAAGATGTGCGTGTCCGAGGACTAGGAGTTTAATGAACGGCATCAACGAGACGTCGCATGTATGAATTATGGCAGATAGTTCCTTGATTCAACACTTTGCAACGTATTCAACAGTTTTATCCCACCTAAGCTCAATCTTGACCTCATTCTGAGACACTTTTCACAGTATGAAGAATTAAGCAATGAGAGATATTAAGTTAGGTTCAAGATATTCCAGTTCCACGAGAGGAGAATCTTTACTATACATCAAATAGAAGCTGTACCTAATTCAAACCACGAGCATTTTCTATATTAGTTCTTAAACTCGTAAAAATGAATGCATCTGCTTAACTCATCGTCGGTGAGATACCTTTACGAGAATTCCATCATTTGGATGATCTCATATCTTAGAAAAATGTCTCAAATACATGCACAGTAAAACCTCGAATAGCAGGCTTTTTTCCGCGCCTCATAGAGTGTCCGCTATTGAGAGGATTCTCCAATATAATAATCGTCATCATTCACTAATCAATCCATCGTTGAGCAAATGACATGGAACATTTCATCGCATATTAGAATCTATTTGAGTCATAAGAATATCATTTTACAGAACCTTCAAGAATATGAACAAATAAATGTCTTTTTTCAAAAAATTGTCGGCAATATTTATTTTGTTCGCTTACAAAAAATAGCGTCCTCAAACCCAGACTTAATACTCAATACCTTAAACAAACAGACTCATTCTTAACCCTTTGCGGCATGGCGGTTGCTATAGTGACCACCTAAATTTGCGCTCGTAAGATGTATAAATTTCCGAAAATTCTTTCCAGAAATCATCCAGCAATCACTCAAGCATGATGCCCCGATCGAATCACTTGATCCGGATCTTTTTGTGGAGCAGTACAAGTTCAGAAATGACGAGAAAACATTTTTTCAAAAAAGTTGTGAAAACTATTAATTAAATCGACTATTCTCAGTAAAAATTGGAATTGAGTCAAAATTCATGAAAAAAATGTGTGCCACGGCGGGTTAAAGAAGGAAGTTTCCAATGAACATAAGTTTGAGCATCGGCAAGAGAAATAAAAGAGGCGTATCCTCGGATCTCTTGCGTATATCCTCGTCTTCCGAAACATCATTGCAATCCTCCGAGGATACAATGATTGTATTGAGTTCCATTCGAATAGTACATTTTGAGTTCCAGTATACTATAGTTCTGACCACGCTTCTTCCACGCGTCACCGTAAATTTGGATTGCCTGGGGAAATAGATTGGGTACGAGTCCATTATTGCGAGGTATTATTCCCTGCAATGAAACCATTCACACGGAAAAAATTGTCCGTTGTTGCGAAATGCCCATCACCATTCTATCCGATATTTCCAGGGTTTGGTCCCATAAAAATCAATGGAAATCAAATGAGTTCCAAAAAATGACCGCTATCGCGAGGTATCCGCTATTGCTGGGTTTGCATTATTCGAGGTTCTATATCATCAGAAATTTCTAACATTAAAAATTCATTCACTCGTCGATATAAAAAGAACGCACTATAAGTATTCAGAAGATTAAAAAATCAATCCCTCCAACAGCAACAAATTTTCATTAGAACTGAATAAGTTTAAAAAAGTAGTTTTGCTTTTCTAAGTGGTGAGAGGGAGTTAATTGGCTAGAGCCTTCACTATAACTCCATCACATGAGGAATCAGAGGGCGATATTGGCATCTTCGATAGTGATCATTGCCAATCTACTACTGTAGGGCTCAGCAATCCAGTGGTTTTTTCATGATGCGTGATGTATGCGAATGAAACAAGGTGAAATAATCTGATTCTTTGAAGTATTAACATGAGTATGGAGAGAAAGAAAAACAAAAAATCGAATAAAAACAGAAAACTCGAGGGCACTTTACACAGTACAATTAAATGAGAATCTCTGTACTGATCAGTCGTATTGCAAATGTTCCACAATGATAGAAAAAACAAATTCATCGCAGTTAACCATTCCATCCTTTTAAGCGATAAGACCCAGCGTTGGAAAGTAACACACTTCAAACAGGTGAGCTAGATCAAGATTCACCATTTTCTCGTCGATAATTATCAACTTCCAAATAAAAATTAATTGAGAATATTTTTACTTTCGTTCACAGATTATTTTCGCCCCATTTTGAGCAAACAATGAAAGACTCATGAAGACTCTCGCCTCTCAACTACAACTATTACAGCCCTGCTCTCATAACTTAGAAATGAAGAATTTGAACTCTCGCAGATATGGCAAGAGCCTGTACGATGTTGTTCGACCTGCTTTCTATTTGATTCGGCTATTTGGGCTAGCTCCATATTCACTGTCACACGGTGTCGGGATGGCTGGGCAAAAATCCTCAGAATTTCTACCCGCATATTTTCTCATTCCTTTATTCATCCACACTTACTTGATAAGGAATATTTTATGTCTCTTCAGAATTCCTGAGAATTTCAACATCTCACTTGGAACTGACCCTGACAGCAAGTGGTCTAAATTCTTCGTTACTTGTTTCGCCTTGATATTTAGTAGAGCTTCACTACTGCCCGTGAGTTTTAAAAATATCTCAAGACCTCTTGCACCATGATTTTCATTCTTTGCATGCAAGTATTTTCCCATTATGGTAAGACTTTCGAGAAGCAAGTATCCTCTTCATCATTCATCATTCATCATTCACTATCACATTGTTCAAAATCTTTTGCGCCCAAAATTATAACTAATGTATCACACAATTATGACTCGAATCACTCCAGAGTGTGGACTAACCTTTGGAATGGAGCTACGGCCGACGAATACCCGGGGTTTTAAGGCCCATATAACTTCCTAATTGCGTATGTTATTTTGCCTCTTACTCATTAAAAGATTTGTGTCGATCCGTTAGAACCTCTGCAGCCACTTTTGGATGGTTCTGCCAAAAAATGTCAGGCTCAAATGCGTACTTGAGTCCCGCTGGATCTTTTTATCCGATCCAACTCGATTTTTGACCAGAAAGATGAAGATTATATTCTCCATTTCCATCTTTCTCGTCGAAATCCAAGTTTTGAGGGACCATTCGAGGTCCTCGGGACAAGAACAGAATATCCCTTCGGCAATTCGAAATTTTGGGCTTTGGGGACAAGTTTCCATCAGCTCAACCCAAGAGTGCAACAATGCACCGGTACTACAGTCTAAATAGATGGCGCACGCAAACTGGACCGAGATCAACTGTTTGAAACCCTATGTTACGTTGTAAAATCTTAAAGATATTCACCCTCAGAGTCCAGATCAATTCAACCCTCTCCTTAGAATTACTCATTGGAACTCTCAAACTCATTTGATTATGAATATCAGACAGATCTGGCTAAGATGGTGGCTACCCTCATCCCACTTGACCGAATAAGTGTCTGGTGGACTTTAACCTGGCCAACTCAGACCAGCTCTTCCATTCGCTTAACTCCAAGTTTTCTTGATAAAAATGTTGCTCAAGCTTTAATTCTAGAATTCGTGGAATCAAGCTGATGCCACTTCACGCAAAACTGCAATTCTCAGAGTATTGGCATTGAGATAAGTTGTGATACAAGGGGAGTCCGAAGGGTTCGGGTCACCAAATCTCACCAAACTTTCTCCACAGTCTCGTACCACCTAAAATATGAAGAATCCAGAGTAACTCTGACAAATGCGCTTCTTGTTCAAAGCTACAGCCTATGACATGAGCATTGTCCATATAGGCCCATCTTAAGAAGTGATTTATATCTAGATATACTGGCAATGCTGATGTTTTTGCTCGTAGCTCTGAACAAGAGGCTCATTTGACGGAGTTACTTTAGATTCTTCATATTCTAGGTGGTACGAGACTGTGGAAAAAGTTCAGGTGTGATTTGGGGATCCGGAGCCTCCGGACTCACCTTGTTAGTTTGATGGCTAAACTACCACCAATTGGTCGTTCAGTCGGCTCACGCTAGCTTAGCCAGACCGATCACATATTTGTAATTGAATAGAAGTAACTATTTTCACTTGAAAATATTCGAGAATGAGAAGAACTAGGATAATTCGTAATAACGGATTCGTAATAACTCATTTCCACTCGCTTATCACATAATATTTGAAGTACTACATGAAAATTCAAGAACTTAGGTAAGTGTACCCAGCTTGCCACCATTGAGTTATTTTCTCAATACGTTTGGCTTGACTCAATATTTTTCAATATACGTCTACTCATTGCAAAGTTTGTCTCAAGACCTTTAAAATTAACCTACCTACGTCTAATTTCGATGAACTGGAGCTGAGCTGTTTTATTTCACTCAAAAAAAAATTTTTGGGAGTTCATAAAAGTGTGTACCCAACTTGCCCCCATCGTTCAAAACAATGTTAATCAGTGATAAAGTGCATTGAGTCGCTTTTATTCGTTTTCACCGCCATGCAACCACATTTGAAACTTTCCACAGGTTAAAACACTGTTTCCGACCTATTTTGACGTGATAAACATGTTCTGAGTGGTAAAAAATCGTACGGTACGTCATTTCATGGGGGCGTGTTGGGTACACTCCGATGATGGCCCTCTTGTTTCACAAACCATCGCCGTATTTTGCTCATAACATTGTTCGAAATCCAAGTTTCGCAACTCCAAAGAACAGATTTCAAAGGCCATTGGACAAGGAATTGTATGCGCTGAAGAACGTTGTGATTAGTCTAAGTGAAAAAATTTGGCACCGGTTTTACTGAACGGAATTTTCTCGGTGATTTTTTAGCTGTGATAAAAGGAAAATGGAAAAATCACTTTAAATTCTCTTGAAAACGTATAAATGATTTGGGGCCGATGCACAGCACTTATTGTCTCATATTTCAACTCAGCAAAAGTAAAAAAAATTATCGAGAAGGTATGCGAGTGCCCATTCCTGAGAATGGCACATGAAGGCAAGTTGGGTACACTCACCTTATACACTGGCTGACTCTACAAACTAATAGACGCGCTGCTCGCGCGGATACCGTATTCTGGCTGCACCAGCAGTATGTCGCTAATCTCTTGGTGCCTTTAGTCGCATTTGAAACATCTGAATACACCATTTCGATGTAAAATTTGACGAGGAATACGATGAAAATATCAGATTTGAGCTACAAGTCAACCCCAGCACGGTACACGTCATTTTTCAAAAAGTTGTTAATACCAAGCAAGGGACATTGTAGAGCTCAAAATTGATATCTTTATCGTATTCCTCGTCAAACTTTACGTCAAAATGGTGTATTCGGATGTTTCAAATACAACTAAGGGCACCAAGAGATTAGAGGCAAAGTGCCGTTGCAGACAAACTACGGATTCGCGCCAACAGCGCGGCGCGCAACGCGTCCCTCGCGAGGTTGTAGAGTGAGCCACTGTATGAGAAAGTCGCACGCACCGATTCTAGGTATCATTCGAATTCTTGTGAAATACAACTATAAAACAGAAATTTCTCTGTTTTCACTCTTGATGCAGATGCTGGTCAACTATTCTGTATTGCTAGTAGAGCTTATAATGGGCGTTATAAGACATAACTCAATCATAAGTGTATGGGCTGCTATACTCGACTTTGATCAATCGTTTAGTTTGATCACGATCGGGGGTAAAAAACGTAAAAGTGTTAAAGACATGTTGATCGATGAATTTAAGCTCCACCTGTGGACCACAGCTTTTGCCAGCATTGTTGGTTGGATTTTTGTAAGCGGTGCCAGCATAACAGTCCATCACGACGTCATCGTGAACCACTTCACGTATATGGTACCATACTATGGTACTTACATAGCCGTATTCAAGTTTTGTGGGCTGGCATTTCTCATAGGTCAAAGATTCAAGTATCTCAACGAAAGTATCTTAGCTTCAGCCAACGAAGGGAATTTGAAATCCGATCATCTTCTGATCACCAAGGTGAGGATGACGTTTGGAAATTCTGATAAATTGCCATAGGCAGATAGCGAGAATTCGTATTCCATGTGACTTGCGATGGATAGAATCACACTTTCCATCTTCCATGTGGAAAGGAGACTTCTATGTACGTTTTTCCGGTTTTTTGCTCCCCTAGTTGATGGAGGAATATGCAAACTGATCCTATCTCTTTGATTCATAATGATGAAGCCGTGAGAGTATATGAATTGATCTAGAAGCTTACTCTGGTATTCATAGTCGTTTCTAAACCGGGGGTTAGAGTTTGATCCGCGGTTTAGGCGCTGTAGTCGGTGCGACCAATAAATGAACTAAGGTCTCTGCATCATACCAGCGCAGTAGAACATCAAAGACTCAAATTCATAATCTGGCCACGACGACTACAGCGCCTAAACCGCGTATCAAATTCTAACCCTCGATTCAGAAACGACTATGAATACCAGAGTTAATGTTGAATGATATCACAGCGACGTCTCAGCAGCTATTTATTGTCATATTCATGCTTGAGATTGATCAAGGACAACATTTGTAGTTATCAACAGTCTTCTAACCTAGATAAAAATTAGATCTCTATTCTCAGCATTTGAGGGGGTGGGTGGTCTTCCTGTACGGTTGATTAGAGGATGCCAAAATCTTTCAAACAAGCCAGGTTCTCGCATCCAATCATGCCCCTCGCATGATACAGTCAGATTTTATCGGTTTTCTTGAAATGATGATCTTCGATTTCGGCCCTTCTTCCACCGACCAACTCATTTATTGACTGACATAGAAAGATAAATCATTCAGATGGTAAAACCTTATGTGAGAGAACAATGTTATCGCACTCAATTCCCATTTTCATCCAGTTGACACTATCATACTCTAAAATCAAGTCTAGATCCAATCAATTTATCAAATTATGCATCTAAAAAACGCAACTGACCAGTAATTGTGAATTAAATCAATCGAAATACTATCTCGAATTTGTATTCAATCGTACGCACACATACACGATAAAGGAAAATCTGACACATAGATGTCTGTAGTCATTGCACGCGATGAAAGCACAGGTACCGAAAATATTTAACTCGCGAACTACACAGATTTTGAGCTGGAAAATCCTAATAAGGTTCGCACAACCATTGTTTGGCCGTAAATTATAGTGATTGCACCTGTCGAAGATGATCCATGAGCGTCATTGCGCCAAAATCAGATGTGCTACGATATATTGCAAGGGTGCCGACCTGGACCACAGCTTCCCTCTTGATTTATTCCGGAAGAATTTTGAGGTTGCATCGACAAGATGAGCTGCACCGCGCCGATGAGAATCAGATTTTCGGGGAAATTGCGAAGCAACAGTTATATCGAATACATAGCGGCAAATTTTTCGTCCCTAAGTCCTAATATTTGAGCCATAACATATTCCAAGTGCGAGAGTGAGCCAACGTGCAACTCTACGCGATATGCGGCCATAGGTGGTCAGAATGTAAATTTTATCCCGCAAACCGGTTGTGTGAAGCTAAGTGTGAAGCTAAGCGGCTAAGGGCCGTATCCTAAATTTTGCGGTAAAATTTTCCGGCAAAATTCACCGCAAAATTTGCCGGCATCGTTGGCGCTCTGTCGGTAACCTGTAAAATTTGCAGCAGTTTGCCGGCGCGGTTTGCCGTACTTTTCACGGCAAAGGCTATCGGCAACGCTAATACGGCAAATCGCGCCGGCAAACTGCAGCAATAGCGGCAAATCTGACGGGTTACCGACAGAGAGCCACCGATGCCGGCAAATTTTGCGGTACAATTTGACGGGAAATTTTACCACAAAATTTAGAATACGGGCCCTGCCACGGTGACTCACGGCGTTCTGATCATATAGACATAGAGATCATAACCATAGACTGCTGGTCCCGTATACTTTGCGTTGACGTCGAGACCCGTGAGTGCGAGAGAGAAAGCATGCTCCAAGGCTCGCACTCTGATTGGTCGGCTCTTCCCCGCCACCGCCGACGACGGCGGTGAGCAGGCGCCTAGGCGGCTCAACAATGACATCGGTTTTCCTAACCCGATAACTTTATTAAAAAATGCCAAAATCTCCGCACGATAACAGCAATATTGTGTTGCTAATCACATCCTCAAAGGTAAAGTCGTTGATATCCTCACTGGAACAATTAAACCCAAGCCCCGCAGGGGCCCGCGGTTTATATATAAGTTTTGGATCTATGTCACTAAATTTATGCTGACTCAATATACGAGCCAGAAAATCTAGTGGGCAGAAATTGATCTTGAGAAGTAGAAGGGTTTCCAAACCCGCATCGGAGCATCGCTCTGGAAATTTCGATGAGAGTTCAGTACTTAATATCTTGAGATGAAAATATTCAAGAGCTCACACATCATTATCTTGAATTCCCAAAACCGACCTTTAAAGTTCAGTAATGTTTACAGATCACGGATAGATATAAAATGAAAAACCATAAAAAATCTAATACAGGTGGGCGAAAAAATACCAATCCACTCTATATTGAACAAACACAAATTTTGATCTGATCTTTGAATACAGACCATTGGAATGTATAAGGGCTTCGAGATTGATATTATTGAGAGATTTTCCTGCTTGGGCATTGATTCTTCGCCATCTTTTAATCCTTTTCCCTTCTTCATCTTGGAAATTTATGTGTATTCGATGTCGAATTTGGAAATTATTCGTCCAATATACAATAATTTCTACAGTATCGATTTACCTATCTGTATTAGGTTTTTTTTGGTTTTTTTATTTTATATCTACCCGTAATCTGTGAATATTACTGAACTTTAAAGGTCGGTTTTGGGAATTCAAGATAATGATGTGTGAGCTCTTGAATATTTTCATCTCAAGAAATTAAGTACTGAATTCTCATCGAAATTTTCAGAGCGATGCTCCGATGCGGGTTTGGAAACCCTTCTACTTCTCAAGATCAATTTCTGCCCACTAGATTTTTTGGCTCGTATATTGAGTCAGCATAAATTTAGTGAAGCATCTAGTCATTAACAAAAAATCATATAACTTGAAAGGGAACGGAAAAAAAAATAGAACCTTTGCGGGATTGGAACTCGAGTCACCTCCGACTGCAACAAAAATTTACGCGATCCGCGCCTTACGCTTCACGGCTACTTCGAACTATGTTAACATGGATCCAAAACTTATATATAAACCGCGGGCCCCTTCGGGGCTTGGGTTTAATTGTTCCAGTGAGGATATCAACGACTTTACCTTTGAGGATGTGATTAGCAATACAATATTGCTGTTATCGTGCGGAGATTTTGGCATTTTTTAATAAAGTTATCGGGTTAGGAAAACCGATGTTATTGTTGAGCCGCCTGCTCACCGCCGTCGTCGGCGGTGGCGGGGAAGAGCCGACCAATCAGAGTGCGAGCCTTGGAGCATGCTTTCTCTCTCGCACTCACGGGTCTCGGCGTCAACGCAAAGTATACGGGACCAGCAGTCTATGCTTCTATGTCTATGGTTCTGATCTCCGCGCAGTCTCGCGGTAATGAGGCTAGCGACGGAGGGTGTGCTGCCCAAAACTAGCAAGATAGCTGATCAGTGGAGTGACATATCTACAAACACTTACATTATTTCAAATTTGTCGTGCGAATCAAAGATCTACGGTCTCAAGCTCGTCGATCTGTCACAGTTTCAACCGTTACCAAATTGTGAAAAGCTATTTGTGAACACTCTGCTTTAAAGCTTTTCCTGTAGCATTGAACCGAACGGAACTCCACCCTTTCCGTAGGCGTTTGCGACGTGAAAAAACTGCGAAGAATCCGATGAAAATGTCAACTTTAAACTAAAAAATGTACATTTTTCTTAAGAAATTGCTTATTTATAGGATGTGTTGACCATTTTAGCCTTTGGAAGTATTATTTCCGTAAAATTAACTCATTTTACATCGAAAAATTCAGTTTTAACCCTTAGCTGGCACACTTCTGCCACATAACATAGCTGGCACACCTGGGTGGATTACACCCACGACGAAAAATTAATGCTGTGGCTACCATAATCAGTCTTTCGGTTTCATAATTCTTCTCTAGCCTTTTTGAAATGTTTTGAGTGGATCACCGTACCCAGATAGTCGCCAAGGTCGAATGAAAAATTCAAAAAAATACAAACGTCCAAGAAAATGCAAAAATTCACCTTTTCCATTAAAAAAATTCTAGAGGACGCAATTTTCATCTAAGTGAGCTGGAAATTCAACTGAGTTATTTCGAGATGGGGCGAATTCAAGAAAAAAATAGCGCAAGAGTAGATCTGAAAAAAAGGTATTTATTCGGACATATTCCGACGCATGAATTGGGAATTTTTAGTCTCACCTAATATGCCGGAATGAAGACCTCCATTGAAAGATCGACCACTGGACTATTTTTTTCTCATATCTACTTGATCTTGAGATGACTCAGTTGAATTTTCAGCTCATTCTATTGAAAATTGCGTCCTCTAGAATATTTTCAGTGGAAAGGCCTGTTTTTGCAATTTTTGGCATAATTTATTATTGCAACAAAATGCAATCAAAAACAGCGTGCATAGCTGGCACACCTGGGTGTCGAACACCCAGTTGGTTTTTGGCTCGGCTGTGGCGGAGCAGCGAGCGCGCCAAAAGTGGCGCTCTGTGCGCGGTCTGTAAGTGTCAAGTCTTGACTACCAACAGAGGTCACTATGAACTCGGGAAACTTTGAATTACGAGCGTGTGGCGTACTCATGAAGGAGGTCTTGGGTGGACTCTACCCAAGTGTACCAGCCGAGGGTTAATATTTTTTTTGAGCGGTCCTCAATCCGTTAGAAATCAATTGATAAAAAGAAAAAGCGATTTATTCCGAAACTTTCAAAACGAAAATAGCTCTATAATTCATCGAGAGATTCTGTGATCTCCATAGAATCTCTCATTGGTCTTTTTTCAAGCTCTCGAGGAACAAAGAAGTTTGAAAATACCCGGGTCATCGAACGATCTGAAAATTTAAGCATTCATTCGAATATCGATCTTCTTCCTTGATCTCCCGAAATCAAACTCTAATAGTAATACTCATTGAATCTCATTTACAGATGAAAGAACTGTGGCATAGCAACCTCCTAGAAGCTAGTGAAACACTCAATCGGGTATACTCGTTGTCACTTATTTTGTTCTTACTCAGCAAATTTTGTCATACCGTGAACAATCTGTATGGTTTGCTCCGCACTGATGTGGGTATACAGTTTAATAATATCGGAAAGGCGTCGCCTGTTATTGCATGGGCTTCCATGTCAATAATAGAGTTATGGGCGATACATTCTGTCTGTGAATTTACGTCAAAGCAGGTAAAGTTATATTGTCATCACTCTAAATGTCTTGGAGGAAAAAAAGCCTTGAACTACAGGTAAATTTCCCTCCAAGCTCACAAAAATTTCAGAAGGCAAATTCTCCTCCAATTAGAGGCATTCTGAAATCCCTGTAAGCTAGGAGGGAAATTTACCTGTAGTTGAAGACCTTTTTTACTCCAAGGGATTTAGAGTGATCACGAGTACAACATCAGTATAGTACAAATATAATGTATGATAATCATAGGTGTTGAATTTCGCACAATTTCTATTCGATGATTTCTAAATGATATAAGGTAAGTGTACCCAACTTGCCCCCATTAAGCCATTTTCTTAATAACTTTGGCCCATCCCCATATTTTCCAACGTACCTCAGCTCATTTTGAAGCTTGTCTCAAGACCTTTAAAATGAGCTAAGGTACGTCCAATTTGGATATAGTGCAGCCGAGCTATTCGCATTCTTCCAAAAGGTGATTTTTGAGAATTTACAAGAGTGTGTACCCAACTTGCCCCCATCATTTAAAACAATGTAAATCGGCGATGAAATGCGAAAAATGGCTATGATCCGTTTTGATCACCGCGCAGCGGCATTTGTAGCTTTTAGTTGGCCCAAAACACTATTTCCGACATATTTTGACGTGATAAACACGTTCTGAGTGGTAAAAAAAAGCCATACTGCACGCCTTTCCGAGATAAAAATATGGAGGCATGTTGGGTACACTCCGATGTCGGCCTTCTTGATTCTCAAACCATCTTCGTGTTTTGTACATAAAATCGCTCCAGATCAGAGTTCTGCAACCCTGAAGAGCGGATTTTGAAGGTCTTGAGACAAGGAATCGAATGCGCTAAGGTACGTCAAGATTGGTTGGATAAAAATAAATTGGCACCGGTTTTAGTGAACGCGATTTCCTCCTCGATTTCTTAGCCGTGCAAACACGAAAAATGGAAAACTCATTTCATATTTTCTGGAGAACGCAGAAATGATCCGGGGTCAATGAAAACTACGTATTTTCTCATATTTTAACATAACAAACGTAAAAAAAAATTGCGGGAAGGTCAACGAGCGCCCATTCCTGAGATCGGCATATGGGGGCAAGTTGGGTACAGAAGCAAGTTGGGTACACTTACATTATGTTCATACTTTTGCCACACTTTCTATTATGCTCATGACTTTGGCCCATCTTCGGGTTATTTGAAAATCAGCTCAGGTCATTTCAAAGCTAGTTTCAAGACCTAAAGAATGAGCTGAGTTACGTACGATTCCAACCAATTGGAGGCAAGCTATTTCAATCTTTTCAAGAATGATCTTTAAGTAAAACAGGATGTTTCTGCTGTACCCTCACATAGTTATATCACGTTTCTGAAACACCGGATGAACAAAATTTTGTCACGGAGGTTGAAGATAATTTGTTATATAGATAACTCGATTCACATGGGGACCATTATGGATGTTAGATATGGATATTTAGGTTAAGTGATCCAGTTGGCGTGTAAATAGGCATGTGCTGGATCGCTAATGTTCAAAAAGTTTGGAACAATCAAACATAAAAATATATATACTTAGTATGTGTACTAAATTTCACAATCTTCTCGGGAATTGAAAGTCAACTCACCTCAGAATAAACAAGAATCCATTCTCAGAACAATTTATCTTCTTAGCTTTTAACGTAAGAAACTCGAGAAAAATGCACGACATGATCTGTGGATTCGTTTCTTAGAGAACTTGAGTGGAGGCAAATTAGGCACACTTACCGGCTCGACTTCTATTATTATATGAAGTTATAATATCACGTGAAGACCCCATAGTAAAAAGTCGAAACATTGACCAAAGTAGAAAATGAATTGCTTTTGGTCAGATAAAAAATAGAAAGTATCAAAAACTCTCCACATTCTCGAGCGAACATATTACCTACCTTTCCAATACAAAATGGTACATTCCGATATATCGGAATAAATTCTTATAAGAGTGCAAGAACTTTTTTTCGTGACCGAGTGGTGGATTTCCGGACCGAGGGTCGAAATTTTCACGATGATGCGAAAAAAATCTCACTTTCTTGTATCGAACTACACATTTTAAGAAATTTTGAGTAAAAGTCGTCAAGCTGTGCGCAAAATATGTACACTTTCACGCATAGAGTATATCAAAATAAAAAGTCATGAATATGAACACACATCAATATTTTCAGGCAAATCGTTTTCATCACGTGATATCAAAATGGTACAGGGTAGCAGACATGGAAGGCTTATGTGTAAGTATGCAAAATTACTAGAGAAGGAATATTACTATTGGTCTATCATTTGAATCAAATCTGAATCGAAAGACCCTATCCACTTTTGAATCTCATGGCCAAGCCTAAGCATGGCCATTTCGAAAAAAAAACTCAAGAGCTCCTGAAGACTTTTGGGGTCATTTGAGATAAAATGAGAATAGAGAATTTATAAAATTATACGTTGAGAATTTTACAGAAAACGAGCCCTGCCATTCATCTTTCACTTCGCGAGTTGCACTTCACTGCAGGAGATTGTTTTCATGTGGACATGAATAATTTCATCTCGGTATGTACAGACATTCCCTCACGGAGAATGTGCGCAATCCTTCCATTCAGTACCTCATGATATCAATCCTCCAGGTTATAGGATATGCTACAACATACTTGGTAATACTTGTGCAGATGGCCGGCCTAAAATCGGACGATTGATGCAGCATGCACATAAGCATAGGTTCAACGAGGAAAACGATCATACTGTCATCTATATCTTCTAAAAAATTGAGGCAATCAGATAATATATTAAGAAATACAATAAACCCAAAAAAAATTTCATGCGATTTTTCAATTTTTCGGTGCTTACAAAATTACATAAAATAGTATTCGTTCCTCGTTCATGAGGTTTTTCTGCTTTCAAACGATTATTTAGACCCTCACGCGGTTGGTTCTCCATCATATTTGAAGGTATAAAATCGGTAACAGATCAAGTGCAGATGATCCGGGACATCACCGTTCATCAATCATGTATTCCACGTGAAACTACTCAATATAAGTATTTCACAATATATGGAATCACTCAGGTTCTAGTCACACACAAAATTGATGATTGTTTCAATATTCGTACGCCCACCATTTTAACCTCCCTTTCAAACTTCGGAAAATTCATGCGGGCATTCGAAATTCATTTTCGGACGCAGTCATGCGATTTGACCAAAATATGGAGATCTAACTTATGTAAATATTTGTTGCGTCGTCACATTAGAACACGCTGCAGAATATTTCATAATAGTTTTTCAAATGAATGGAGTGAAGCACCACTATTGAGTCGTGCCTGTTTGATGAAATTAGTGTGAGCGAACTTGGTCACTCTTAAAGGGGTGCAAGGATTGTCATCAATTGCAGACATTTTTTTTTTTTTTGGTTTCTTAGACCTCTGAATAACCCCAAGCTGAATCACCTCAGCAATCGCTCAAGAACGTGTTCAAGAATTTCAACAGCTAAAACCCAGATTTTATCTGCTAATTTAGAACACTTTTTCCTGCACCACATATATATACTCGTCGTGAGCAGGTCTCTCTGTATCAGCTCACACCAATGAATTATTCATCATATGTACTGTTGGTTGCTCAATTCAATTGGTATTCTACTGGATAAAGATATAGTATTGGGTTTGACTGTGTATTGGCTCGCAAAATAAGACTGTTTATCTTGACCGGCTATCAAAACTCAACTCCGTGTATGAAAATGGTATTCCGACGAGAATTCTCATTCTCAAGATAAGACTCAGGAAATATTTATTCCTTAATTCCTGCCGAGTATAATGATGAGAACCCCTCCTCGGATTTATTTCCAATTCTCGTTTCCATTGCAGATCCTCAACGTACAAATGTAGGTTTGAAAATGTAGCAAATTGTAGTTCAAATTTTAGACCACTTCTTCTTTCGTCATTCATCTAGGATCTAATTTCTGTAATCATTGTGATGTAAGAAAGACATCTACTGAATCGATTTCTTGCTTGAGTGCAATAGACTCAAATATCAATCATTTTTCATGAAACGAAGACGAGTCGAGAGAGAAAAAAATGGAATAGCTTCACAGACAGTTTCACTTTCATTGTAAATTATCTGAATACATATTCGGTGAAGAACTAAAGATGTAGCATTGTATAGAATCTGTCATATCTGAATATAAGCATAATGCCATTTTCTGCAGCTGATCTCGAAAAAAAATTCTAATAATCATAAAATGACTGACGTTACAATAATCTATGAGTTTCTCTAGAAAAATCAATACCATTCCACCTCCAACGATGTACCTACCAGAGATCTACCCATGATACACGATACCGATTGTAAACATCACCATGCAACTCTTTGAAACGAAACATTGAGAAAAATAGAAAAACAAAAAGTCAAAGCTGAGCACGACACGCACACTAAATTAAATATGTATCTTGATATTGATTTTCCTAACGGAAAAGTTGTGAGAACGGAAAAGTTGATCCATTACAAATGCCAGTGACATTCCAGTCGACTAACGAGAGTAATAGAATCGGAATATTTTTCTGGATTCAAAAGGAATTCAGGCCAAGTGTTCCATCACATATTTTTGGCATTGATTTTTACTTTACAAACCTATTGTCAAAAATTGTTCAGATATGAACGATCACCGGGAACGACTATATATGAAATAGTGAGTACTCTATGTATTTGTGAGATGAGAAATATGACATATAGTACTCAAATTTATCATACAATAGCTGTGAAACTCGAATAATTAACAGCTTCATTTTCAGTGACCATTATCCAATCTTTCAAAAAGGTATAAATGCAATGAATCGCATGGAGGAGTCTCGCTTATATAAAATTGCTCGCCCAGCTTTTTATGTGACTCGACTATTTGGAATGGCACCTTACGCGCTCCCAAAAGATGTCGGACCGGCTAGACAGCCACCTCAACAACTTCTTCTTGCCTATTCACTCGTTCCATTCTGCTTGTACACATATTTGATAGCGTATAAAGTATCTCTCTTCAAAGTTCCGAAAGATTTCGACATTACACTAGGAACAGACAGCGAGAGCCCGTGGTCGAAATTCTTCATAACTTGCTATGCCCTGATATTCAGCAAAGATTCATCATTTCCGGTAAGTTGTATACCAATCTCCAGTGATCAGAAGACCTTCATACACACAGGAAATCATATTTTTATCATGATCACTATTTTCACGTTTTACCCCAGTTTGCATTCTGTGTGTAAGAGATCTATTATCGTTCTTGACTAATTTACAACTTGAAGGCGGCAGAAATTTACTATCATTCTCAAATTTTCAACTCTGGCAGACTAGCATTTGGGTAGAATTAATCTGATTTAGTCTGTGGGTTCGAATTCGCCAGTGTTCAAGTTTATGGAAAAAGATGATTTTTCAGAATGAGTCAAGTAAGGAGTACAATTTTCTGTCTTGCAAATATTGATGGGAGAGATCTTTCTAACGAATTGAATAGTTAACACAATTACTGGAATGGGTTCCAACGATGGCACACGCGACTTTTCCTTCTTCAATATTGATTGACTCAAAGTTGCTCAAAAATTATTTCACAACGATATATCGTGGTGATTCACTTCGCAAGGGGCACAAACAATCCTGAACAATGAGCCAAAATAGATTTCATTTTCATAAAGACTTAGTTACCAAAAATACAAGCATTCAGACTCGCGCAAGGACTCGCGAGTTGACAACTATTACGTCCGCCGCGACAAGGCCCACCGGTCGGCCCAAAGATCTTCCCCCCAGTGCTGATATTTTTGTCTTGATGAAAAATATCACTTTGCGGGGCCGACCCCTGTTAGAAAAATCTTCCAATCGTTGGACGTTCAAGTTCAAGCTGGATCCAACATCGGATACAAGTTGGATCAAAGAATGTAGTCCTCCTTTGATTAAACCTTGATCCAACCCTTGATTTGGAGCGTAAACACCGTCTGCTATGCGAGCGTGTGCATGTGGAAATCACAGATTGCGGTGCGCCGATAATGATTTGAGCCTTTGTTGGAATTTACATCGTGGACAAAATTGAAGCTTTTCTACTCACTGCTGGGTGATTCATTTATAAACTGATTGTCTGCCACCACTCGCATCAAGAAATAATTATTGTCGATTAAGTTCGCCCATCACAGGTTATGTTTCCATTTGGTGGCTCACCCGGGGAGAAAGTACTTCATGACTGTTGATGTCTGGTTTGCATGTGTCCAGCACAGCACAGGCGTATCAAGGATTTTTTGCAACTGTGTGCGCAAAGTTGTAAAAAAATGAGACTTCTCTTCATTATTTACAGTGCGAGAAGTAATGCGTGAATGACTTCTCGCACAGTTTTACATTTACGCACTGGTAGAGTGTGCGTGAATGTAACTTCTCGCTTTAATGCATTTTCATTCACGCACAGTTCCAAAATATGATGTCACGCCATCCCTCTGAATTTGGCCTTTCTTGAAAACTTCGTTTTCAAGATAATCTTACTCGGACAGTGGTGCATTTAATTACAACTTCGCGCACAGTTGCAAAAAATAGTATACGCAACACGTGCGAGAAGTTTCGGCACACGTTGCAAACTCGTGCGAGAAGTAACATTCACGCACACTTCGAAACTTCTCGCATTCGTTTGGCATCTTGTGCGGAAATTGACCTTCTCGCACTTGTTGCGAAATATACTATTATGGATTCATATTATTTATTTATATCATTTCGTGACATTGCTTCTGAGATCCACAACTACAGATCTATGAAGTTTTGTGTGGAAGTATTCTTCATCATATGTGAAAAAGTGCAACTATTTCGATTCTCTTGTGAAGAGAATTTGAGTAGTGTGCTTGGGACTGATACTTTATTTTTTGAAATTTGGAATATCAGCTGCAGTGACCTCAGATCAAGAAAATTCAGGAATCCCAGCAAGCTACTACATATATATGAGTCATTCTGGAGGAAGCTGGACAAAACCGTCACCAGGGGGGTCTGGGAAAAATCCGCAAAATTTTTTTTCCATTAGTACTATGTTTAAATAGTACGAAAAATTTTTTTTCAGATTTTTTCGGCCCCACCTGTGGGCCCCAGGGCCCATGAAAGGGCCATTTTAGGCCCTTTTTTAGCCTATTCTAGAAAAATCATAGTTCCAACGCAATTCCATATTTTTCAACGTACTTGGGCGCATTTTCCTCGTCAAGACTAGTACTTTTGAAAAAAAAATTGTCCAAGTCCACTTAGTGAGCCTGACCACTTCTGCAAGCTAATTACTGAGAGCAAATTTTAGCAATTTTTGGGCCTACTTCAAAGCGATCTAGCTCCTACTAGACATGTGATAATCGACTTCTGCAGGTGGTCATTTTGAAGGTCTTGAAGAAACCTACAATTTGACCACCTGCAGAAGTCGATTATCGTACTTTTTATAGGAGCTATAGCCGATACAAGTTGAGCTATTTACGAAAAAGTTGAAAATTCAGGACTCGATTCCAAAAATATATCTTAATTTTTTCCCACCAAACTTGTGCGAAAATGTTTTTTCAGACATCTACTTTCAGTAAAAAAAATTTGGCGGAGGTTATTTTTTTTGATTTTTTTTGCCAAGCGTTACAAAATGCCGCATTTCGTGGTTTTAGCAAAAACGGCATCATCGACCACGGTCACATATGCTCCCATCTGGACTGATGTGCACCAATCTGTGTGAAAGTACTCCCCAAAGTACCCCCAAGTACGTGTAAGAAGTTGCGGGGACGAGCCTCCACCCAGGAGCGAGCTGTAGGTCCTATTTACCGTGTCAAAAATAGGCATTATTTAGGCTATTCGAGCGTAAGCGACCGAGAGCATGATTTTACTTGTTCTGACTTACAAATGAGATAATGGGCTAGAGTGAGGATCCAAACATACTTTTCGACTCAAAATGACCATCTGAACATAATTCCGAGGTCAGTTTAGCTCTAGAACGTGGTCTAGTGCCTTAACGGTGTCAGAACCCGTCGACAGAATCTAAGTTCTTAAGGGGTAGAGGGACGACTATTTAGAGCAAAACTGACCTCGGAATTGTGTTCAGATGGTCATTTTGAGTCGGAAACGTATGTTTGGATCCTCATTCTAGCCCATTATCTCATTTGTAATCCAGAACAAGTAAAATCATGCTCTCGGTCGCTTACGCTCGAATAGCCTAAATAATGCCTATTTTTGACACGGTAAATAGAACCTACAGCTCGCTCCTGGCTGGAGGCTCGTCCCCGCAACTTCTTACACGTACTTGGGGGTACTTTGGGGAGTACTTTCACACAGATTGGTGCACATCAGTCCAGATGGGAGCATATGTGACCGTGGTCGATGATGCCGTTTTTGCTAAAACCACGAAATGCGGAATTTTGTAACGCTTGGCAAAAAAAATCAAAAAAAATAACCTCCGCCAAATTTTTTTTACTGAAAGTAGATGTCTGAAAAAACATTTTCGCACAAGTTTGGTGGGAAAAAATTAAGATATATTTTTGGAATCGAGTCCTGAATTTTCGACTTTTTCGTAAATAGCTCAACTTGTAT
Organism: Eretmocerus hayati; assembly: GCA_029851415.1. Lineage (NCBI taxonomy): Eukaryota > Metazoa > Arthropoda > Insecta > Hymenoptera > Aphelinidae > Eretmocerus > Eretmocerus hayati. The sequence continues at coordinate 180,010,327 of CM056742.1, read as the reverse complement.
CGGCTATAGCTCCTATAAAAAGCACGATAATCGACTTCTGCAGGTGGTCAAATTGTAGGTTTTTTCAAGACCTTCAAAATGACCACCTGCAGAAGTCGATTATCACATGTCTAGTAGGAGCTAGATCGCTTTGAAGTAGGCCCAAAAATTGCTAAAATTTGCTCTCAGTAATTAGCTTGCAGAAGTGGTCAGGCTCACTAAGTGGACTTGGACAATTTTTTTTTCAAAAGTACTAGTCTTGACGAGGAAAATGCGCCCAAGTACGTTGAAAAATATTGAATTGCGTTGGAACTATGATTTTTCTAGAATAGGCTAAAAAAGGGCCTAAAATGGCCCTTTCATGGGCCCTGGGGCCCACAGGGGGGGCCGAAAAAATCTGAAAAAAATTTTTTCGTACTAATTTAACATAGTACTAATGGAAAAAAAATTTTGCGGATTCTTCCCAGACCCCCCTGGTGACGGTTTTGTCCAGCTTGCTCCAGAATGACTCATATATAATCGAAAGGTTAGGTTAGTTATTGGAACAATTGGATCAAAGTTTGATCCAACGACTATTGGGTACATTGTTGGATTAAGGTTGGATCACTCTTTTCCAATGTTGGATCCAACCATGATGTCCGTTTAAAGATGATTTCTAACAGAGGCCTGGTGAAGGATTGTCGATTTCAACCTCCGCAGCAAATGTGTTAAGGCCATGCGGTAGCCGTGCAAGCCAAATTTTGTTCCAAGAATTCTCGAATTCCCTTGCGATTTGGGCTAAACGACGAGTTGAGCCACATTTGTTATCATCTAACTTAAATGGCTCAACTCGTCGTTTAGCCCAAATCGCAAGAGAATTTGAGAATTCTTGGAACAAAAATGTGTGTATATTATAGGTTAGGATGTCCCAGGCGCCCAGTGGTTTCCACTTTTCTGCAATAATCTAATGATTTGGGCTGAACATTGAGTTGCCAAGAATAAATTGGACAATAACAATAACTAGATAACTCATCTCAGACTTTGTACCATAAACATTTTCACATAAGTGGTGAATCGAACTTTACGGCCGTGCTGCACGGCTACTGCATGCCCGAGTGCTCTCTACCTTTTGAAAAGCGATGGTGGCGCCTCTAGCGGTCAAATTGGTATATTGTCAATAACAATTTTTAAAAACAAAGAGGGAGTAGACCAATAGTACCGCTCCCTGCGGACTATTTTTCTTCAAATTTAAAAAAAAGTTTCATCGAGTTCGGTGCAAAATTTAGCTCAAAAATTTGCAGATACAATTCAGCAACACTGAACAAATCTATCTGCAAATTTTTGAGCTGAATTTTGCACCGATCTCGATGAATTTTTTTTTTAAATTTGAAGAAAAATAGTCCGCAGGGAGCGGTACTATTGGTCTACTCCCTCTTTGTTTTTAATAATTGTTGTTGGTAATATACCAATTTGACCGCTAGAGGAGCCACCATCGCTTTTCCAGAGGTAGAGAGCACTCTTAAGGTAGCACTAGCGGCTATAGCGGGACGTATGTCACGACAAGGACGTGCTAAAGACTCAGAGTCAGGCCTCTCCAACATCCTTGATACGCACTGACCACAAGACATGCATGCCTCGAGCTCACCGATATCCTAAGCGCCACGTTTGCGCACGCGCATCGCGATTGAATGTCTGCTCCTCCTGTCTCTCCCTCGAACTCTTGGACTTTTCCTTGGACAAAAACAACTCTTGGACTTTTCCTTGGACAAAAATAAATCGATGGGTGACCCATATGTTCTTTGACGTTAGCTTGTCCAAACGCGTTTCATCTATGTGGCTGAATCTTGGCAGAATTTTAACCGTCATTGTTTAGGAATGATACGATGTTTTGATGACTATCCCATAACAACACGCGGATGAGAGCGGAATGTTTATGATTCCTTTACGCATAAGAGAGGTCGGTGACCCCCCCTTTCCAAAACGGATATCGGTTCGTGAACATGTGAAGTATACTTGTGAATTTTGGTATAGCTCAATGACCGTCATCACTCTTTATCCGCTAGAGCTACCGAATGATGTCAAGTTCAAGAATTCGCACGGGATATAAGATCAATTCAAGTTTAGCATCCAACCAGGGCACCATATTGAGTGATCAGTGTTCATTGAATGAATATTCAGAATCGAGGAAAACATGTGTTCATTCTAAATTCTGATTATTGCAGATGTTGTTTAACTACTTCATCTTAGCGATGGAACTTTCCCAAAGTGTGATGAGGTACAAGGCTGTTATAAGCGTATGGATCAGTATATCAAATTTCGATCAAGCATTCGATTTGAATATGACGAGACGAAGGCTGAAGGTTGCCGAATTGAGATCCCCAATGCACGACGAGTTCAAATTTTATCTGAGGACAATCCTCTTCGTCAGCGTGTTGGGTTGGGGTGTTGTCAGCTGGACTGGCATAACATTCTATCACGACACACTATTAGGGAACTTGAGCTATATGCTCCCTTACTATGGAACTTACATTGCCGTACTTCAGTTCTGTGGACTCGCACTACTCCTGGGACAGAGATTCAAGTTTCTGAATGAAAGTATATTAGCTTCGACTAGGAGAGGAATATTCACGCATAAAGATCTTCTGAACATCAAGGTAACGATGAACCATTTGTAAGACAGTATGTTTACTTCGCGATAGTTGATTCTTTCCAAATAGGGGAACCAGGTCCTCTCAGTTTCATCGCTCTCATGCGATTTCAGCGCTTCGCCCATTCTCTCAACACATGAGAAAGAGGTCCGAGGTTTGGAGCAGCGATCATACTTGTGGAGTTCTAACCTCAAAATATCATATCTTCTGACTACATCTCAGACTTCTCTCTTCTTCTCATAAGATTCAAGTTATGAATAAAATCACATGTGCACAATTGCAAGATGATGTAACCTATCCGTTGATGGAGATGAAGATATTGACAGGGTGGTCTGAGCGCCTGGAGCGATGAAACTATGAAGACCTGGTTCCCCTATTCGGGAAGGATCAACTACCGCCAAGTGTACACAATTTCTATGTATCTCATCAGAGATACATTGTTCATTGTTTTTCTAGGCAAATGACACCAAAAAAACTAATGAACAATTTTTGTTGATACAGAAAAAAGAGTCGGAGCATCGCAAACTAGTAGATACTAGTGAAAGACTGAATTCGGCATTTTCTTGGTCACTACTGTTGCATCTCTTGAGTATGTTTTTTCATACTGTGAACAATACGTATCAGTTCTTACACACCGTCTTAAAAATAGACCACGATAATTTTGGCAAAGCTTCGTGCATAATATCATGGGTTGTCATGTTTATGATCGAGATCTGGGCGTTGCATTTCGTCTGTGACTACACTTCCGAACAGGTAAAATGATTAAGATTATGTATGCGCTTTTTTTGAGACCACCAACAGCCATATTATGTGGTAAAAAAGTAGATTAGTACGGAGACAATTGTTTTTTGCATGGGAAAAGAAACAATAGACTGTCTCTCTCGTACGCGTAATATAATTTTCCAATTCAAAAGCTTTCCGAAGTAGATTTACTTTCTTGTATTTAGGAATGGTTATACTCAACTGTTGCGTAACAAAGGGGACTAGGCGGGGAAACATGGTGAATCGGCCCTTGTCACGTGGGGACCCCGGAGTAATTTACCCCACTTTCTAACACCTAAGTGAGTGAGAAAAAGAGTTCCTTAGGTCCCAAGGTCGCGGATATGTCGTACGGCATTCTAAGAAATCTCTAAAAAAATGCTCAAAATCGGTGTTTGACCGATTGAATCGCATCCTGACGCATTTCGAAGAATCAGTCTGAAAATTCTTCAATATATTCTTGAAACTTTGAAAAATGGGGGGAAGATATTTGCATACCGATAACTTTTGATTCAAGGCCCTAGAAGAATTCATGAAAAAATCCAAATTAATTTTTGACACTGTTATCCGTAATTGAGACGTTAGTCGACCACTTCATCGTGTTTGTCGGGTCATTCTACACCGAAAGCCGTATTGAAAAGTATCATTTTTGGTGGTGAAAAGTGATAAAAAATGCGAAGAGTCACTTCCGAAGCAAATTTTTGCCTCTCCTGCGCATACGTAACGTTTCATGTCTCCAAAAGTATTTTAAACTGATAGCGGGTTCAACTTCCTTCAAATTGACCACTTGAAAAAGTCGACTTGATGCAGTTGGACCTGAGATATGACTGGTGTGGAGAATGAGAAATTCCAAGGTAGCAAATCCGTGAACTCGGAGCCCGTTCGATGCACCCTAAAAACGCGATTTTCGAGTCAGAAACTTCTAAAGACGCTAACATGTGTTTTTCATGTATGTTTTGACGCAGAAATCGAATTCGTTGTCAGTTTTGTCCCGAAAATCCAGGATCCTTCGGTGGACTCAAAAAGCCGAACCGACATTGGGAGCTCATTTTCAGCCTCTTTACACACATTTGAGATGGACGATGAATGTATAGGGTTGAACGATTTGGTATTGAACAGAACTATGTTTCTCCACGTATTTTCACCAGCTCAAAATGATGCCGATGGTTTTGAAGCTCGAAGATGAGTTAAGAGTGAGCTTTCCGCGGGGGATTAGATTTAGTTCTCCAACTCGATTCTAGAAAACTGCATCAACTAACCAACTCCTCGCTCCCAAGGTTTTCTCGAGCCTCAAAATCATCGACATCATTTTTAGCTGATCAAAATACGTGAGAAAACATAATTCTATACAATACTAACCCGATTTAAACCTACCTATACATTCAGCATTCATCGCAAATATGTGGAAAAAAGCTAAAAATAACCTTCCAATCTCTGCTCGGTATTTTTGAGTCTACCGAAGAATCTCGAAGTTTAGGGAAGAAACTGACAATGGTTTCGGTTCCTGCATAAGAAAATATATGAAAAAAAAACATGCTTGCATCTTCAGAACTTTCTGACTCGAAAATCGCATTTTTTGGGTCCATTGAAGGTGCTTCGAGTTCACGGATTTGATACCTTGGATTTTTCATTTTCCACACCAGCCATATCTCAGGTCCAACTGCATGGAATCGATCTTTCAAATAGTCATTTTGAAGGAAATTTTACCCGCTACCAGTTCGAAATACTTATGGAGACATGAAACGTTATGCATGCGCAGAAGAGGCTAATTTACGGAAAAAAGCTTCGCTTCGAAAGTGTTTTTCCGCATTTTTGACCACTTTTCACCACCAGATATGATATTTTTCTAAACGGTTTTCGGTGTAGAATGACCCGGCAAACACGATGAAATGGTTGACTAACGTCTTAATAATACGGATAACAGTGTCAAGAATCAGTTTGGATTTTTTCATGAATTCTTCTAGTGCTTTCGATCAAAACTATCGGTATGCAAATATCTTCTCCCTCTTTGTCAAAGTTTCAAGGATATGTCAAAAAGTTTTAAGACTGATTCATCGAAATGTATCAGAGTGCAATTTCATCGATCAAACACCGATTTTGAGCGTCTTCTAGAGATTTCTTAGGGCGCCGTACAATGTAGAGGCGACCCTGAGACCTAAGGAACTTTCTTTTTTACCCACTTAGGTATTAGAAAGTAAGGGGAATTACTCCGGGGGCCATACCTGACAAGGGCTGATTCGCAATGCTTACCCGCCTAGTACTTTTGGTCGTTTTTTCAGCTAATGAAATGAAATTGAGTTTCTATCTCGTTCATCTAGACTGAAGGAAAGAATGAGCTCATCACAGGAAACTCGTAGGTTTTCTTGTAAAATACCCTTATTCGAAAGAACACAAACCCGTCCAACTGATCCCGGCATCAAATCAAGGATAATTGAAAGTAACGATCAATGCTATGTGGTGAATGGAGGTTTAGTAATACATCAGACTCAATGGCAACCGAAATTTTCGAGAAAATAGTACATTACACAACAAGGCTGGAAAGTGCGTTTTCCGCACGAGTGTCCGCGACCAGTACGGAAAAGCGTTCTATGCATGGCTTGCCCGTGTGAAAATAGGACATTTCGCACCAAGTTTATGAGGCTGTAGCTCGCTTCTGAGCGACTGATTTTCGGCCTGAGCCGCAGGTGAAGGTATAAACTTGGACTGTTTTGGTTTTAAAAAATGTAGAAAAACTATGGACTTGCACTGTTTTTGGCGGGGGAAGAGTTGAAAATTTTTGCAGACCACTGGATGCGCGGATGATATTTGATTTCTGATACGGCTTGAGTTTGAAATCTATAGTAGTCGTTAAACAGTTCAACGGCCGTTAGCTTAGACATATTCATGTATGTGATATCGCGGGATGTCTCTATCACTTGAAATCCTTGCACTTGCTCAAGTTCGCGGCTCTTCGGCCTGCCCGAGAGCCGATGATTTCCAGTTCAGCGCACGACAGCGCAATATAAAAACGCATTATACACGCTTCTTTCTGCGGTGTTCCCGTTTTCTGCGTAATTGCGGATTTACCTCGCAAATTCTCAGTTTTATTTTAGTGATGGAATAAGTAAGTCTCAGTTTAGCTCAGGCTACTCCAACTGAAGGCAACCTTATTTTCTCACTAAAACTCGCGAGTGTTCATTTCGAGTTTCACCTCCGACTTTCCTCTAAAAAATGCTATGTGCATTTCAGCATATTTTATGATGCGCACCCTTAACCAGAATGGTATAAATCCATGTTTTTTCTTCAGATTTCATCGACTAGGTGCATTCTCTGTGATTGATGAATCGTATTGAGTTACATCATCAGGTTTCATCATGTACTTTCCATTTGAAGCCCATGAGTATGGTCGATTATAATCTCCAGGTTGCGGCTCACGAGGGGAGGGGGGGGGGGGGGGTGTAATGCAGGGTTCCAGTCGAGAAGTAATAGTTCAATCACCCTGACCTATTAGCATTTAGAAAATCGTCAAGCCCAATGAAGCCCCCCTAATGTGCGCATTTTTTTCTTGAAAATTCACATGGAAAGAGCCCATATTAGAAAGCTCGGAATCAAAATATTTTCATTCCAACTTGAAGTTTGAATGGGTAATCAGGATTCATTCAACTCGACAGTCTGAAACAGCTAATATCGATGAACAATATTTTGTGATTCGAATTGGTTGCATGTAGCTTAAGTGATTTTTCATCTAGATAGGGCTCCTTCGTATGCAAGTGAGCGAAGAGGCGAGAGATGAACTTCGACTCACGGATCTTTCAATGACTCGATGCAATCAGCTCCACAACATAGGAACCCTAAATTGTACTTCATGAGGGCTACCACTACTTTATGTAGCCCACATAGGATCAGTATAATTGAAGAATCAAGGTGCGAGAGTAACGTTTTAGTGCTCGAGTATGGGCTGGATATTGTTCTGGTCCTCGGAAAAGTCGAAACTTCTTTCACACCAAAAACGGTCATGTTGCTCGTGATGCTTCAGAATGCATTTTCACTCCCGGGGTTGTAAATACATGATTTTAGACGTATTCTCTATCGTTTCCCGTTAAAAACTCAACATTGACCAAAATGGACTTATACCGTTCTGGTCCGGAACCGTCCATATACTCCATATATATACTCTGTATTCTGAACTAATACGCAAAACCTGTATACCTGATGAACCTCTGGTTCTGTCCAAAATTTATTCAGTCACCTTAATCATGGTGGGATCTTGTCGCTTATCTAGCATCCACAGTTACAAGGCTGAAGTGCTAACCAAGCCGCTTATAGATCGGAAATGTACGGACTTTTGCCGTACCAATGAAGATGAATCTCACTGTTTCATATTCATATACCTCATATTCATCTCTATGCAGTCAATGAATGATTTTATGTATTCATTAACGAATCAATATTCTCAGGCAAATCGTTTTTACCATGTATTATCGAGCTGGTACAGGACAGCTGACGCGAAAGGTCTATGCGTGAGTACTCAACAGACAACTGATTATGTATCTCATCGTGTCCGAAAGAGTAATACGAATTTTCCTTATATTTGTCGAACTTTTCTAATGATAATGGAATCAAATCGGAGAAAACTTGACATGTATCAACTTTGCAGAAAATGAGATCGACCCTCCATCTCCTACTGCGTGAACTACATTTTACGGCAGGAGACTGTTTCGACGTCGACATGGATAATTTTCTTATGGTATTCCACGACTCCAAAGATACTTCAAATATTTTTCAAATCTCACTACTTATTTGGAATTCATAACTTTTTCAGACTATTGGACATATTGCAACTTACTTAGTAATCCTTCTACAGATAAACGGTCTGTAATGAAGAAACACATACTGGCGATAGTAGAAAACTAATTGGGACAAGTCACGCCAATCGAAACAGCTCAAGTTCATCTGGGAGTAAAAGTTTTGTTTGAGTTCTCTGAATTTGTATAATATAAAATACGAAGAATTCGAAATATTGGTTTCCAAGTGTATTCCTGAACATCCTGTAACGTTCAGCCTGCAATGATTGAAATCTTGCGACATTGTCGCTAGAACTAAAACCAATGTGGAACTTCACTCCAATCATAACCAAATACAACGAGATATAATTGAAAGAGTTATATAGAATTTTCATCGCCCCTTTCCATAGTAATACTGACTCGTTACTCCAGTTAACTGACCTCAGGAGTCCCTCGTCTTACGCGGATTCACTTTAAGTGGATTTCGTTTCACGCGATTGGTTTGCACCAGGCCCTTGTTTGACGCGGAGAAGTCTCATTTTACGCGGATTCGTTTCCCTCGAAGCCAGAATCACCATCTCCTCGATTCTAGTGATAGCAGTCTTGATCAAGTATCGGCCACTTCCAGTCAAAAATTGAATGCACTGACAAGTAAGACAGATTTGAGGAATAGTTTCTGTCTGCATCAATACTCTTTTGGCGAATTTGACTGTATTGACAAATGAACTGTTTTTATCAGCTTCAATCTTAGTTGCTTGCGAATAATTTCGAATCATTATTCTCAATGAAAAATTTCATTCCAAAAACCTGAACCAGTGGCTGGGCGAATTTGAATCAGCTGGTTGGAAGATCAGCCAATTGCTTATGGCGCTTGTACAAACTCGACTCGTTTTCGCAGAAGTTCTTAATTTTGAATCTGAACAGCCTTCTTCGCCACACTACATATTATCGATTTTCATCATTCTAACCTAAAAAGGCCGCATTCAAATGCGGGTTTAGGGTTCTCATGATGAAAAATCATTATTGCTCTGTGCTCGCAGGCCCATTTCGGGCGCGGAGGACTTATTTCCCTCGCTTCGCTCGGGAAATAAACTGTCCTGGCGCCCGAACTAGGCGTACGCGCCCAGGGCAATAATGTAATATTTCAGAGTTGAGGAACGTAACGCCACATTTCCCATAAGAGCAAGGTCTCATTTTACGTGGTTTTGTTCTACGAGGTACTTCTTCGGAACTTAACCCCGCGTAAAACGAGGGACTCCTAAACTCTATGACTTTCATGATACGCGGTGAACTAATCCTGCCTATCGACAATTTGATCTTCCCCGGCGAAAGAAATCATGATAAAAGTTAACGCAACGTAAAGACTTTACTTTTTCAAAGCTCTGCAACCTCGTGACTCGTTTGTTATTTGAAAAATGAATTTTGCATTATCGCGATTGATATGATCAATCTTTATGATTCTTTTGTTTTTGAATTGAATGTCAAGCTGCAGGGGATTCCGAGATCCTCTTCTCCGCAAATCTTGCTCATCTTTCAAAGTTATCGAATTTTTTCGTCGATTATGATGACAGGTTACTGAGAAGTTGGTTTTCTGTCGCCTAATGTTTTGATCAGGTGTGGAACTTTTTTGGTGGAGCTGTAGCATCCGAAAATCAAGCTACTTGTGAGATGCCCATAAAATTGCATTCTGGTGAAAACTACAGCCTTGATCATCATCCGATCGAAAAAACTCCAACAAAGTCGCAAGTTAAAAATCCAACATAAATCGCAGTTCCTTTCCTGTGTGCGACGGGTACCACCGGTGGGACCCATTCAATGGGATTTTCTCCATTGCCGCACACAGAAAAGGACCCGCGGATCTCACCAGTCGGACCCGTCGCAGCGAACGTGTTAATAATATTCAAATGAAGAAAATTTCAGATTTCTTTTGAACTAGGATAGCGAATATTCTCGAAATTCGATTCATCCAAAATTATCTGAAAATAGAATCTGTGAGTAGTCAACAATGTAGTGTTTACGTGAATTTGCACCAGACAAATCGTAACCTACCATTATGGTTGTAGCCACTTTCGAATAAACGAGATCAGCAATCTTGAAAAGATTGACGATTCAGTAAGTTGAGCACTACATTGTCCAAGTAGGTAAAGGTCTACTCCTGGCAATGACCATGCCTGTGATTCATCAATGATGTAGAATACAGATTATGAATTGCACCATGCAATTTTCTCATGAAGGTGATACTGGGAAACGATATGCGAATTGAAAAAATCTAAATTCAGTACGACACGTACAATAAATGAAATACAAATTTTGACTTGGATTCTTCTGACAAATGCGTTGCAAGAACGTAAGACTAGACCCAGTTTGAGTAGATTCTGGTACATGCAGATAGTTATCCTAGTGAGCTAATGAGGTGAGTAGTGAAAGTCGTCTATTTTTCTAGGTCCAAATTGAATCTAGGTCAAATTCCTAATCAGGGCACGCGGTCCCACGCCTGGGAAATTATGAGTTCGAAAAAAAGAATGAGTGACCGTGTAGCTATACTTTCAATTTCTCGACCTTAACCTTGCCGCACAACTTCTTTAGAATTTTAATAACCTGTTAAAATCTTTGTGACTCTAGCCCGCAAAGAAGTACTCTCAATATCTTGTTATCATACAGTATGTTCAACAACTACAGCCCCCTCCCACTATCTCCCCAGGGTTACGTATAGCGAAAAAAATTTTGCATACAAAAGTTGTTAGATATCAAATAGGGTTCACATGAGCCCTCCCAAATCCCCGCTCCAATTCGGCCCATTGAGGCCAACTTTGAATTTTCAAATAGAAACCCCCATTTTTTAATCTTTTACCTCAAATTCCGAAGAGAACGGAAGATTCTATGCCCAAATCACGGTCGTATCAGCAGGTCTGAAAACTCCCATAGTAGACACGGTATCAATTTCCGGGCTCAAATATTTCTCTTTTGCTCACTTTTGCATGTGGCGCTGCGATCGAGTTGGAAGCAGGGCCCTCGTATTGATTTTGACAAACCAATTTTTATTATAAACATCGGCACCCTAATCACTGTACCAGTGATAGAATATCCAAATATGTCGTGAGCTTTTGGAGTTTCAAAGTTTCCTATGCATGAATCTGAAGAAATCGAAGGCAAATCGGTTGACATCTCAGGGACCAGAAGAGAATTTGAGTTGCTGGAGATACTCTGCAATTCCGAGAATCTGAGGAGTCTGCTTAACGCAGAGATTATGCAGTTCACACTTTGTTAGGGAATACGTAATGGTACGATTCTCCTTGAAGCGCTACGCAAGCAATCGAGTCTCTAACAGGTATGCAAAACACCATCTCCGATTATTTCAGTACTCAAAAAATTTAGAATTAGAGAGGTCATGCTTCTTCTTTCCGTGTCAGTGAATCAAAAAGCTTGTCCCCGTTATCCGCACGAACGCGGAAACTGAGTATGAACGAGGATGTGATCTATCTTTGAATAATACTCCCAAAAAATCATGTGTCATAAAAACCATGCAGCTTGAGACAACGAACCTGGCATCCTTTCTTAGTACGCTAGAGCGTCTTATTGCGGTTGAATATCATAGCAAATGACTGTTTATGTTGGTATGTTTTGAAAACATCTCACCACTCGATCGCATCGCCGCGCCAGTCGTGATGAAATTCTGTATTACACCTGTCTGCATTAAGAGAACCAACATTTACCATTGAGTTTCCAAACCTGTTTATACGACCGTGGTCCAAATAGGTCTTTGTGCCATTGTTCGAGGTGACCTCCAGGGGTCATAATAACCTACGAACAGCAAGGGGGCGGGGTCATAATAATCTACGAACTACGACCCCCCATCGATGTCTGCCAAGGATGACCTCTAACTCGTGTTGAAACCGAAAATATCAAATATCAAGTGAGAGGTCAAGACAATTCCACCACAGCGCCCCAAGCCGACCCCTATATCGTCGAAAAGTTGCGTCTAGTGAAAAAATGTTGGGTACAGAGGTTGTTGGATAATAAATGGAGATTCAGATGGACCCCACCGAATAACCCCCAAACCTCCCAATTCCCATTGATGCTGACTTCAAATTTTCCGATAGAAATCCTCAATTATCGTTCGGATTTGGAACGTGCGAGGAATCCTGCGTTAAGATATTGTCATTTTTTCAAGTAACCTTCAGAAGATCCCGGAGTTTCCATTTGGAGATTCAAATTGGCTTCAATGGGTCACCGGGGGGAGGGGGGGTTGCGTGTGTGGGTGTATGGGTGGGTGGGGCAGCTTAACCGAACCCTTGATTGATATCCAACAACTTTTGTATTCAACATTTTTTCGCTAGACGCAACCCCGGGTGATGTGGCGGGAGGCTAGGAACTGTTCTGAGGTGCCACTTGATATTGAACAACTTTTGTATCCAACACGTTTAATCAGACGTCACCCTTGGAAAATATTGAGGGAGTGTCCCGTACTTCGTAGATTACTATGACCCCCTATTGTCCCTTGGAGGTCACCTTGATTGATGTCATAAAGACCCACCTGGGCGTAGAATTTCCGTTCTGTCGGAATCTGAGGTCATAAATAGGTGTTACCATTTAAGAGTTCAACATCGGTCTCGATCGGGTGTATTGGGATGGGTTGGGCGGAATGGGAGGGAGCTTACACCAAGGGGGGGGGGCTCATCCGAACCCTCATTCGATATCTAACAACTTTTATATTCAACATTTTCCGCTAGACTTCACCCTGATGAGAAGGGACGAGGGGCTGTACTTTTTGAACATACTGTATTGCTGGATGGAGAACAATGGTTTTAATTGTCCTGCACTTTTATATTATCAAATTGGAAAAATTACTGTGAGGGTTACATCAGAAACTCCCTGACAGTTGTATATTTTCGTGGCCAATCAGGCTGGAAAGTATGAATGAGCCGGGTTGTTTTGATAGCAAATCGACCTCGCCACTCTGAAGTTGTTCCGTGTACAATCGCGCATACACAACGTAGCAGCTCGTGTACGTATACGCTCATACATGCACGCTTTCGGGTGATGACAGATAAAGCGCTACGCCACGATTTTGCGCCACGCCACGACGCGCTATCGCACGCCACGACCCAAAGGTTCACCCCAGCGAACCCGACCATCGGTGGGTTGTATTTATTGTTACAGTATCAGTCGTAGATTATGAGAATGAATCAAATCCATCGGAGGTCGGCTTCGCTGGGATAAATTTTCGGGTCGTGGCGTGGCGCAAAATCGTGGCGTAGCGCTTTGTCTGTCATCACCCTTCTGCGAGGCAGAAAATCAGTATTGCGTGCGGACAAACATCACGAACATCCGAGCCTTCGGGTAAACAAAATAATCGGACGTGGTTCCCTATTCTCAGCAAGGATGTAGATGAGACTTTAATGATTGGCATATCAATAATTCAGCAACTTCTAAGGAAAATCCCCAGATTACTGATAAGAACCGTCCGCGAAAACCGCCTTCTGCTCCGCCATTCCTATCCTTCACGTGTTACGAGCTCGAACTCTCACAATTGTTCTCAAAAACAAAATAGACGGGCTTCTTCAAATTTCACCAGGACGTGTGTTATGAATAGTTGGATCAGTAGAAAAATCCTCAAAACTATCTTAGAAAATCAAAAAATCCGATGACATACATGAAGACAAATCGTCTGACATGCATTCGTCTTCGTGCATCCGTATCGAACCTGATGATTTATTGACGAATTCCTGGCAGAGATAGTCTGCTACACGATAGCAACAACAAAGCGATCAGAGTGAAATTATCGCGCATTTTATGTCTGTAGTTCGAGAGTGTACACAGTTTGAAAGTGTTAGAATTCAAATCGAATCCGCGATATTCATCAATCTCTCAAATGCGAATTTTGAGTATAAGATCAATATCACTCATGCGCTCGTCAATGCAGAATATGTTCACGAAATGCTCGGATCATGCAATTTCGGCAAATACTATCGGCGACTCCGATTGGTCGCAAGTTCTCGAAATGGATCATCGAAAGTGTTGGGAGCCTGGTGGGGACTATGGTGGTGTTGGAATTACTCTCATTCTGCGACGTGTCATTACCCCTTCCAATTACTGAGTAGATTATCCCAATCATATTTGGATAGTCTTGCTCTGTGAGCAGAAGAACAACAAGATAGTAGCATCAGTCCAAAAATGACAAACAAACTAGAACCATGCTCTCATCACTTGGCCATTCCTTTGAGATTTGAATACTCTCGCGAGTTTGATGTAAATACTTGTAAAACAACGAATAGTGATCAAGAGTGCTTTTTTGCAAGATAACACCCACACCTGCCTCGTGTCTTTCTTCCTCTGAAGAATATACCAAGAGATTAGGTTTTTTTGTATCGGTCCTCATCTTACGATCTCATAATCAAGAATTATTCTGGACGAAATATTGTGTACGAGTGATTTGTCGTTGATAAAAATGCTGGAGTATACTCAAATTCATGAAACAATCTTTGAGGAACTCAAATGAATCCTTTATAAATAACTTTTTCTTCAGCTATCGTCATCTAATTTGAAGAGATACGGATGCAATGACTCGCATGGAAGAATCCCGCCTGTGTCAAGTTGCACGCCAAGGATTCTATGTGACTCGACTATTTGGAATGGCACCTTACGCACTTCCAAAAGGTGTCGGACCGGCTAGACGCCCACGTCAGCAACTTCTTTTTGCCTATTCACTCGTCCCGTTCTTCTTGTACATGAGTGCATTAGCGTATAACCGATCTCTTTTTCAAGTTCTCAGAGATTACAGAATTGATCTGGGAACAAGCATCGCTAACCTATGGCCGAAACTCATTGTTACTGGCATTACTGCGATCTTTAGTGAAACTTCATCTATGCCTGTAAGTTTCACAATAATAATCTTCGGTGCTCAGGAGACTCGATGGAATTACATCAGTGAAGATTTATTGACTGACGCGACAGGGCTCCCACAACATCTGCTCTTTTTTATTTTCATTTTTATCTCGTTTTATTCAGGATAATGGGTCGTTAACACCCAAACCACATAATGCGATCAAAATACATCAGAGGTGGAAAAATTACTAGGATAATCACTAGAATCTTTGAATGTTGGTAATTCAAATAATCAAAATTCATATATAAATCAAGAGAGGGAACAAGTGTCACATGACAACATGAGCCCGTCAACTCAAAGATACAGGCGCAAAAAGCTCATTTTTTATAACTTGCTTGAACTTTTGAGTATCTTATATTGATGTTGTAACAGATGATATATAATCCCATAGTTACATCTTGGGATGATGGAGCATGAGCCTCTCTTTGTTGGATATTGTTGAATATAGAATCAGCTGTTTGTTTACAAGATGAGGCATGTCACATCTCGACTTCTGCAAAGAGTGCATCATCAAAATGCCGTTGTAATCAAAAAGTACATTTAATTTAAGAATACTGCATATTTTCATGAAGAATATCATCACTGTGGAAAAAAATTACTTCTGAATGCTAGGTATCTGAGAAGCTTATGCTAGATTTCTCCAACTCATAAGCAAGTTTTTGGAATTCGGCGTACTCCTCTTCATAAATTCCATCTCTAATCTCAATGTGCATCATTCACATCGACTGAGAATCGGTCGCGGTCGGGTTAACTCTGATTCTTCGCGTCACTTCTGCCTGCCTATAATGTGTGAAACAATGTACCCAGCAGACGACAACCTTGACCCGAAACCGCATGAATAGTTGACACATGTGCTTAGATCCTCCTTCGTATTAGACTCTGAATTGTTCATCTGTTCATTTGTATATCTTCTTCGTGCACTGTATTTCTTGCTGACCGACTCCCGTGGAAATGTGCATGGTAGATATTAGTTTACTCATCTTTTCCGTATACCGCTCTGTTAATCGGCTTTACGAATCTGCCACAGAACTTTTGTCTCCGACTCTGAGGGCTCTTGAGATTTCTCATTATGGCAGTTTGAGAAGGCAGTGTACCACTGTGCCGAATTTTGTGGAAATTTGTACGGTAATCCGACGACCACTAGTACTTGCTGAAAAAAAAATCCTAATCTTAACGTTCATGATCTTTCAGAAAAAAAAGATTTTGAGATGGGTTTTGTCTTCCCAAAACAGTAATAACTCATTTTTTCATGTAGATTTTCAAGCCAATCATGTTGTAACAGTTTTCTGCACGATTACTACTCGGTATTATAAAAATAATTGACTCGTTTTGAATGTTGATGTGTGCAGCTGGTACTGAACAACTCCATCTTACTGGTGGAACTCGCGCAAAGCATTATGAGATACAAGGCTGTTACCAACGTGTGGATCAGTATATCAAATTTCGACCAAGCATTGGATTTGAATGTGACGAGACGAGGGCTGAATGTTGCCGAATTAAGATCCCCAATGTTAGACGATCTCAAATTTTATTTGAGGACAATCCTTTTCATCAGTTTCGCTGGTTGGGGTGTTGTCAGCTGGACTGGCATAACATTTTATCACGACCAACTACTAGGAAACTTGAGCTATATGCTGCCATACTATGGCACTTACGTTGCCGTACTTCAATTCTGTGGACTCGTTCTACTTTTGGGACAAAGATTCGAGTTTCTGAATGATAGTATATTAGCTTCGACTAGGAGAGGAATATTCATGCATAAGGATCTTCTGAACATCAAGGTAACGGTTAAACATTTTCAAAAGATTGCATGTATGGAATTCTTATCAATCTCAACAAATATTGATCTATTGTCTCTTTAATCAATTTTCTTTCAATCGATCTTTCAAGATGAGGTATGACACAAAAAGAACTAACGAAAAATTTTGCTTACAGAAGATAGAGTCGGAGCATCGCAAACTCTTGGAGACCAGTAAAACACTGAATTCAGCATTCTCGTGGTCATTACTTTTGCACTTATTCAGTATGTTCTTCCATACTGTGAACAATACATATCAATTCTTGCACTTCTCTATGAAAGAGGGGATTGATAATTTGGGTAAAGGTTTGTGTGCAATATCATGGATTTTCATGTTCTTGATAGAAATCTGGGCGCCTCACTTCGTCTGTGAATATACCTCAGGACAGGTAAAATAGCCATCTCTTGAAACTAAACTGCCATAGTAAGGTAAGTTCACCCAACTTGCCCCCATTATGCCATTTTCTCAATAACTCTGGCTCATCTCAATATTTTCCAACTTATTTGAGCTCATTTCAAAGCTTGTCCGAAGACCTTCAAAATGAGTTAACATACATTTAATTCGAACCCACTGGAGCCAAACTATTTCAATTCTCTCAATAGGTGATTTTTGAGAGCTTACAAAAGTATGTACCCAATTGGCCCCCATCATTTAAAACAATATAAATCGTCGATAAAGTGCATGAAATCGTTTCGATCTGTTCTTATCACCGTGCAGCGACATTTGTAACTTTTAGCTGGCTCAAGACACAGTTCCCGACCTATTTTGATGCTGGTTGAACACGTTTTGAGTGGTGAAAAAAGCCATACGACTGCGCGTCTTCCCGAGATAACCATATGGGGGCATGTTGGGTACACTCCGATGTCGATCTTCTTTATTCTCAAATCATCTCCGTGTTTTGTACATAAAATCACTCCAAATCAGAGTTTCGCAACTCTGAAAAGCGAATTTTGAAGGTCTTGAGACACGAAATTGAATGCGCTGGAGTACGTTGAGATTGGTCGAATAAAAATAAATTGGCACCGGTTTTAGTGAACGCGACTCCTCGGTGATTTCTTAGCCGTGCAAACACGAAAAATGGAAAACTCACTTTAAATTTTTTGGAGAACGCAGAGATGGTTCGCGGTCGATGCAAACTACTTACTTCCTCATATTTTAACATCACGAACGTAAAAAAAATGCGGGAAGATCAACAAGTGCCCATTTCTGAGATCGGCATATGGGGGCAAGTTGGGTACAGAGGCAAATTGGGTACACTTACCTTATAACAAAGAAAGGCATAACATGAGAATCGATTTGCTCTGGCGTGAGGATTGAAATGTTCGTTACGACCTTTCGATTTTGAATTTTTGATTACAGTTGTCTCTCGTTATCTGCGGAGGTTACCTTACGGGAGAGAACCACATAGAACAAAACCGCAGATAATAAGACCTTGATCTGATGGAAAATAGGTTCGATCACCTGTGCATATCACGAAGAATATTGTAATTCATGCATGATTTCGATCCCTTCAACGCAATTTTTTCACAAATTGATTGGCTATATTCTGTCTCAAGATGACGCTCAATGAATAAAAATGACGAATCTTTGTAAAATCCATAGAAAGTCAAAGTCTTTCTCGGGAAAATCTGTCATTACAGAACCCTTGTTTTGCTCGTCTCTGAAAGTTTTGTCGGGATCTTTCGTAGATTCTTACCCTCGTTGTTAGCCTTATATCAAGAAAATGCCTGAAGCTCAGATTTGAAGTCATGATTGAATCGTGAGTCTTGATAGCTCTGTAAAGATCTGATAGAGCTTCATAAAAAAATTTTAAAAAATCGTGAGCCTTTGCTGAATATGCAGTTTGTCTACGAGATCTATGATCAAAACGTGCAGTTGATCGAAAGTGCCGGGACATAATATGGAATTACTGCAGAAATGACGATCGATATAGAGCTGAACATAATCACTGTTAAAGAATGGGATGATAACACCCTCCATGACTCAAATCCTCGAACGAATAAGAAATGCTGCCAATTGTTCAATACGGGGGTTGGTGGATAGAGTATCTTCAGTGACACAAACTTTATTCGCATATAGATATAAGGTAAGTGTACCCAACTTGCCTCTGTACCCAACTTGCCCCCATATGCCGATCTCAGGAATGGGCGCTCGTTGACCTTCCCGCAATTTTTTTTTACGTTTGTTATGTTAAAATATGAGAAAATACGTAGTTTTCATCGATCCCGGATCATTTCTGCGTTCTCCAGAAAATATGAAATGAGTTTTCCATTTTTCCACGGCTAAGAAATCGAGGAGGAAATCGCGTTCACTAAAACCGATGCCAATCTATTTTTATTCGACCAATCTTGACGTATCTTAGCGCATTCAATTCCTTGTCTCAAGACCTTCAAAATCCGCTCTTCAGGGTTGCAGAACTCTGATTTGGAGCGATTTTATGTACAAAACACGAAGATGGTTTGAGAATCAAGAAGGCCGACATCGGAGTGTACCCAACATGCCCCCATATGGTTATCTCGGAAAGGCGTGCAGTATGGCTTTTTTTACCACTCAGAACGTGTTCATCACGTCAAAATAGGTCGGAAACAGTATTTTGGGCCAACTAAGAGCTACAAATGCCGCTGCGCGGTGATCAAAACGGATCAAAGCCGTTTTTCGCATTTCATCGCCGATTTACATTGTTTTAAATGATGGGGGCAAGTTGAGTACACACTTTTGTAAACTCTCAAAAATCACTTTTTGGGAGAATTCAAACAGCTAGGCTCCACTATATCCAAATTGGACGTATCTCAGCTCATTTTAAAGGTCTTGAGACAAGCTTTAAAATGAGCTAAGGTACGTTGGAAAATATGGACATGGGCCGAAGTTATTAAGAAAATGGCTTAATGGGGGCAAGTTGGGTACACTTACCTTATATTCTGAAGCAAGCTGGAGAAAATGATCACGTAACGAGAAACGGTACAAGTCACGTAGTGTCCCTAGAAAGGAGTGGAGAATGATCCGACATACTTTGCCCAGCCCCGTGTTATTTATTATACCTATATTGGCAGAGTCGTGAATACAGGTATAGTAAATACACAGCATTTTGGTAAAACATGTCGGACCGGAAGCACCGTTAGACACCCGTCTAGGGCTTCCCTACTCGGGAGACGGCGAGCGCGACGAAAAGAATAGCAGCGGAGCCTGAAGTCCCTGAAGTGAAAAATGAAAAAAACTAACTCCTGAGGAGCCGCATCATGAATTTGTCGACAAAGGTGGCTCTATTCATTGACTAAAATGAGTTTCATTCATTCGAATGAAACCCAGTTTGATCAATTGAGCGATGTGTTATGAATTAGAGTTGATAACGATCAATGATTTCGAAGCCTTGATCCTCTTGACTTTCCTCGAATAGGCTTGAGAAATTCAATGCTAACTCAGATAGTTAAAAGTATGATCAACATCCAAAATTTTCCAGAGACTTCCTTCATAGATCTACATAGCTCTGTAGATCTCCTGGGAATCATTCTTCACCATATTATTTGGTGAAGGGGTGTTAATACTATGTCCGGGATTTGGTCAAAGAATAACAGTACTTATGTATAATTAATCAATCATTCATCTCACGTGCACACAGACTTTCTTATCTAGTTCTACCCTTGTTGTGCATGATTGCTTCAACTTTGTTTATTCTAATGCATCCTGAATGTAGGTTGCTATTCATTTCAAAGTGGAGCATCTCGAGTAAGGAGAATAAGTTAAAAGAGATGGTGTGCAATAGACCAAATAATTTATCATGACGAATATGCTCATTATTTGTACATCTCTTTCTTCAAATCCAGGGTAAATGTACAAAAAACTTAAAGCCTAGGAACTTGTCGTTTTTCTTGACAAATTTTCAATCAGTTGAGCGCAGGATCCTAGTGAAGTGGAGTCACAATCAGGGATAACATTTCACAGCTGCTTGGAGACGAGGCTCATCAGATGGAGACATTGCTTTCAGCATCAATCCCTCCAAAAATATATCTATTTCCAAAATTCTCGTTCTTACCTGGAGACTTACAATCTTCCAAAAATCGCAGTTTTTACGGCAAACGCCATCGGTAGCGCAAAGCACGAATCGCAAACTGGAATTTTTTCGATAAGCGGAAAAATTCACAGGTTAGCGACTAGCTGTCTTTGCCGGCAAATTCATAATACGACCCGAGGAAGTCATTCTTTTATCCTTGAAAATTTGGAGGTGGTGTGAAAACATTTTTTTTAGAAAAAATAGTTCTGAACATTCGATCAAAATCGAACGATCTCGTAATAGTATATTTCGCACCGAGTTCATGAGGTTGTAGCTCGCTTCTGAGCGATTGGATTCCGGCCCGAGCCGGAGACGAGGGTTGAAATGATCGCTCGGAAGCGGGGAACCTCATGTGCGAGGCGCGAAAGTTATTTTTTGCAATTTTGAGGCACCCAAACATCGGAAAAGCCTACAAAATTGCAAAAAATAACTTTCGCGCCTCGCACATGAGGTTCCCCGCTTCCGAGCGATCATTTCAACCCTCGCCTCCGGCTCGGGCCGGAATCCAATCGCTCAGAAGCGAGCTACAACCTCATGAACTCGGTGCGAAATATACCATTAAGACTTTTCTGGACAGTTACGCTCTATATTCTGAATTAATATGGTGAAATTTGTGTAATCCACGCTTTTTCCACTTTGTGGCAGTTCAATCCATCATACAAAAGATTTTCTATTGATACATAATCTAACCTACACAGTTGCAAGATAAACCCTCACCCGACCGCTCACTTCTAAAAAAGGAGCTGTTGCAAATAAGGCCAAATCTGCTCCAGAGAGTTGGGACTCCAGGTTGCACTGAAATGCGTGTTTTGGGTGTCTGAATATGCATATGGATTTTTTCCGCGTCAAACCAAAGCGTCTCCCAGTAGTGGGCAAAAAGGTGTCCCATTTAAAATACACGTGGAACGCACTTTCTAGCGTCCCTCTCAAAATTGGCCCAATGGACTATAACGGCTCCAATGGGGATTTGTTCTTGAACAGAAAATACAACTTTTAGGGGTTTTTTCATGGACGGGAAATGATGTGCTGGTACCGAAAAACCACTTGAGAGATGGAAAATGCGGATCTTTCACGCTAAAACCGGGGAATACTCGAACGGAGTGGGATTAATCGAAAAGTTGCAGAGGACCAAAGTTGTAGATTATGTTCTAAGCTTCCATTTGGCATCGGTTTTTTATGCATGTATTGGTTGGGGGTTCCCAAAAAACGACCAAAAGTCGTAAAAAACCATATTTATTGGATTTCTTGGCGATCTCGGGGTAAAAATGGACTGACAAACTATCATATCTTGTAGATCTCATCAAAATACACATTTTTGGTTCCCATAATTTTTTCGAAAAAACGCACCAGATTCGAGTTTATAGCGAAAAAGTGCCGGAAATAGGCACTCTCCAACGTTCTCACGCAAAATACTCGAAAAACGCAAATGGAAACCCTATATAATAATTGCGTGAAAAGTTGCTTTTTTTCGTGTACTTCAAAATGAAAAAAAAATTCATAGCGTTCCGATGTTCCTGCTTCGAGGAATATGCATTTTTATGCCAGATAACAAGTTTGAGTGGATAAATTCATGGTTCCAGCATGCTATATGCAATTCTACGTCAATGAGTCATACAACTACATCAATCGGACATGCAAAATCACCAATTTTCATCCACGATCATCATTCGGAGCTATATAAGGTTATGATAAGGATCGAATCTTTGAACACCAGGATTGTTGTCTTTCTCAAAACTTTTTCCAACTATGAGAATATTGTAGTGTACGAGACTACGAAAATAACCATTCATGAGAACTCATACTCTATGGCTTGGATTGATATCACAAGTTGATGTCGAAAATTTTCAAACTAGTGAAATCTACTTAATCAGCCGTGACAGTAGTCCGCCTGTCAAGCTAGACGACGAGATTACTGGTAGAACAAGTTTTCTGAGTAAGATGACAACGGAAGTTATTCGTTCTTCACGTTTTATACCAAAACTCGTGTGTCAGTCAGTTCACCTGTTCATAATAGCTATAGTTTTCTTTGATATCACATATTTGACTTTGAGGTTCAATCTGACTCAGAGTCATCTTCATCTGTAGCCACTGATTCAAAAACTCCATGCTCAGCCAGGAACTCTTCATTCGTTTGCTCATGGTCGACATTGCTGACGAAGGAATCATAGTTCCGGCTTAATCTCTCCCTGCAATTCTCCTGGTATCGTTCATAACCGAGATACCATAATACTGAAGCGATGTGAGCACAGCAACCAACCATTCTTCCACCTGTCCTGCATTGACAGTACCAACCGTTGATGGATTTTTCATCTTCGTCATATCTTATCCAAAGAGAGTACACTTTCGAGGATGTGTGGCGTGACTGCATCTTGATCCGTATGATGTTTTTTTCATCCTTATGATAGAATAGGGAATAAATCCCTTCATCATCACGGTGCTCGTCAGTGTATGATCTTGCTTGCTTCAGCTGTGAACCAAAATAATGATCAATCACCTCGTTGAAGAGATATCAAGGGCATTCAGGTCACCCTGACTTCGAAAAGTACTGCCTTGTCACAATAATTGTTTGGATTGATGAACATGAATTAAAACAGTCATTCGAGAGTGCTAGGAATTTTTTCATCTTCTACGCAGTTTTATGGGAGTACTTCGGAAGTATTATCACTAGATCGAGTACTTTGCACACTTTAGGCCAACTACTTATACGTGAGTAATATTTGTTGGGGGTAATACCTGGTAGATGCCAAGCGTTAATTCTTGTAGGTCATCCAGGGATAGGCGAGGGAAATCAGTGAGCGATAAATCGCTGATCTCCTCCCATACTGCTCTCACAGTTGCCAACTTCTTTTCCTTCACAATATTATGATAACTCGCTATGATATCTGATTTTTTGGAACCCGCCAAAATTATGAGGACCACGGATGCGTATCCAGGAATGTGCATGTTGGAGAAATCGTTTGAGCCTCTGTTGCGAGTGACTCGAGGTATTATGATTTTTGGGCTATTTGCGATTTTTTTAGAGGGAGAAGGTTTGAATCGGGGATTCACATCTACCAACGTACGAATTCACACAATATCAACAGATTTTGGCAGCTGCGACTTCCGGGGAACCCATGTGCGTGCAAGCTTGCCAGTGTTGGGCCTTGACAAATGAGGAATTCCAATAGCACCGGAGAGTTTTGATGGATGTGCCTAGTTTCCGGGATATTCTAGGGCTCTGAACGGTGATCGTGGATGGAAATTGGTGATTTTGCATGTCCGATTGATGTAGTTGTATGACTCATTGACGTAGAATTGCATATAGCATGCTGGAACCATGAATTTATCCACTCAAACTTGTTATCTGGCATAAAAATGCATATTCCTCGAAGCAGGAACATCGGAACGCTATGAATTTTTTTTCATTTCAAAGTACACAAAAAAGGGCAACTTTTCACGCAATTATTATATAGGGTTTCCATTTGCGTTTTTCGAATATTTTGCGTGAGAATGTTGGAGAGTACCTATTTTCGGCACTTTTTCGCTATAAACTCGAATCTGGTGCGTTTTTTCGAAAAAATTATGGGAACCAAAAATGTGTATTTTGATGAGATCTACAAGATATGATAGTTTGTCAGTCCATTTCCACCCCGAGATCGCCAAGAAATCCAATAAATATGGTTTTTTACGGCTTTTGGTCGTTTTTTGGGAACCCCCAACCAATACATGCATAAAAAACCGATGCCAAATGGAAGCTTAGAACACAATCTACAACTTTGGTCCTCTGCAACTTTTCGATTAATCCCACTCCGTTCGAGTATTCCCCGGTTTTAGCGTGAAAGATCCGCATTTTCCATCTCTCAAGTGGTTTTTCGGTACCAGCACATCATTTCCCGTCCATGAAAAAACCCCTAAAAGTTGTATTTTCTGTTCAAGAACAAATCCCCATTGGAGCCGTTATAGTCCATTGGGCCAATTTTGAGAGGGACGCTAGAAAGTGCGTTCCACGTGTATTTTAAATGGGACACCTTTTTGCCCACTACTGGGAGACGCTTTGGTTTGACGCGGAAAAAATTCATATGCATATTCAGACACCCAAAACACGCATTTCAGTGCAACCTGGAGTCCCAATTCTCTGGAGCAGATTTGGCCTTATTTGCAACAGCTCCTTTACGGACCATTGCTTCATCAATAGTGATAAATCTCATTTTATTATTATCCATATCCTATAACTCGAATCCTATAGTTCAAGTGCTGTCAGTAAAGTGGTAGTACAGATTCATAAATGAGTTGACATTTTCAGGCAAATCGTTTCCATCACGTACTATCGAAGTGGTACAGAATAGCTGACGCAAAAGGTCTATGCGTGAGTATCCAAAAATTAGTTGATTGTTTCATAGACTAGTCGGAGGAGGAAACAACATTCACTTTTTGAACTTGAATCATTCTGCTATGTGACATGATAATATTGAATTCGTCAATGGACATTAGAGAAGTGAATTTGATTCCCTAACAATCTCGAATTTGAGATTGATTCAATAAGACATTAACGATCGGGGTCTGGTCGCGAAGATTTCAATCAATGAAAAATGCATATGACCGCCATAGTTGAGTGAAAATTTTCAAGATTCAGGACTGAACATTCATATGCGTTTTCTTTATTGATCTCCACGATGAAACCCTGATTGTTGATTCCTCATTAAAATCAGCCCTCTGATGCCGATTCACGGATTTAACACCATTGTAAAACAATAATCGAATTTCCTCACAGGCATTTGTTTCTATCAAAAATGATTGGAACAAATGAAAGAATTAAATTGTCAAATACTTACTTTGCAGAAAATGGAGTCAACCATTCATCTCGCACTACGAGAGCTACATTTTACGGCAGTAGACTTTTTCAATGTCGACATGCATAACTTTGTTGAGGTATACACCAATTTCGAAGATACATTTTTTATCGATTCTTCGTACTTATCTGAGTTTCCTAACCCCGACAGATTATTGTGTGTATTGTCTCTTACTTGGTGATCCTTCTACAGATGAGAGGTCTGTAATAAATGAGTGATCCACTTGCAACTTTGTCGATGGTAAGAGGAAGAAATTTGGTCGGTTATACCCTTCCAAAAATGTTTACTGAATTCATGTAATACAGACTGTAAAGAATAATAATTACATTTGTGGGCAGGATGTTTCGAGTATATTGTTGCATATCCTATAGCGTCTCAGACCAAAATAGAAGAATCGTGTCACATTGTCGATGAAACTACGACAAACCCGGACGTTCGGCCATGATAACACCCAAAAATGGACAATGAAGTACAACAAAAAACGAATGAGTGTATCATATCAAAGAATTTCAAAAGCATCAGGCCGTTGACCGCTAGATCAGAATTTCTTCCTAAACAAGTACTACACACAAGATTCTCCAATCAAAAAAAGCATAGATATACAATCGTACAGTCAACTCAGCATCGCGAATGGACCAACCATATACTACAGCATACTATTACAGTATTATACATGGCACTGGGTCAGTCAAAAGTCCGGTCCAGGTGCGAGACAATAACTTGCGCAGAATCTCACTTCCGCCGTAAATTTTTCTCACGGGCGGTCAGTTCTATGGTATACAGTACATATCGCTATTCTGCCCCCTTCGATCGTATGAAACCAGAATCTCTATCCCATAAGAGACTAACGACAACCCCTTTCGCGTGATCTCGCAACGCCAACAGATCTGGAGAGAGAACAGAGTATCTCCCTCGCGATGCCCGGCTTGACCGCTGTCCAGTTTTTAGCAGCAGCAACAGCAGCAGCATCCCCCTTCGCCCGTGAGAGAATACAAGAGGTTTAACAACTCTCGCGGGGAACTGGTCCATATGTATCCAAATCCTAGCTGATATTCGTGAACTTTTTGAGACGAGATTTTTTTAGTGGTAGGGGGATGAGTTTTAACTACTTGGTGACTAGAGAGACTTGGATAGAACAGCTTCCGAATCACTTCAGTTTCGACTCTCGGTCTTATCGTACTTGATGGAAGTTTCTTATTTGATATTTGTTTTGTGTGATTTGATCTGTGTAGTTGATGCTGATTAGAATAACGTGCATGTGGAGTGAATTTTTTTTTTTTAGTGAAGCCCTTGTCTCCGGACCGTAGTGCGTGAAAATCGATGTGAAGAGAAATCTTTGACGGAATTTTCTCCCTAAAGAAATTTCTTGAAAGTAGCGATTAGTAGAAGTGGTGATTAGTACTCGGAGATTCGGTGATTCCGTTATTTTTTTTTTGTGTGATTTGAAAGACTTATTCTACCGTATATCCTCAATATTCCTTGGTTGGAATTCTTTTTTCGTAGCTACAATCGGGTACGTTTATGGAACTCTTAATGAGTGTTCACAAACAGAATCGTTCTCGACTTAATTATTTCAACGTGCTTCAAGATTCTCTTGACCTAGCATTTAGTCTGTTATTTCCATTTCTAAATTTTCTCTCTTCATAATAGTCCAAAAATAATAAAATCCTGCGAATTTCTTGAAAGTTAGCCCACAAATTTGGGGAAGAATTTTCTACTCATTCTCACTCGTGTTCATTGCCTGTAACTCGGGAGTTTTCATCTCTACTTCCTTTCAAAATCCAATCGAATTTTTCTAAACTCAAATCATTTAATTCCAGTAATCTGAGTTGCCCAATTTCCAACCTTATAATTTTGTCAATATTTCAATTGGAACAGTATTTCTATTATCAGAAAACTATACTGGAGCAAAATCGAGATCAAGTGAAAAGATTTCGACTATCTCAATAAAAGTTATCGCAGTATTATTCCAATATATTATCAAATTAAGTAAATTATCAGCATTTACGGAGATGAGGGCATAGGTCATCTAGGCATCGACCAAATCGTAGCAGTATCGCTATCTCGTCGCGGTTTTTTTGCGTTTTTTTCTGTTTCAGGTTTCCCAACTTCGGTATACATATTTTACTCAACAAGCAGTGAAGCACTGCAAGCAGCATCTTTTGATTCAAAGCGAAGCGTGATCTGGAACGATGCCAGGGAGTCAGGATGCGCGACGCACCAGCGACACCGCTAATGAGTGAGAAAATACCCCGGACTCAAGAATTGCAAGCCAGGCGAGGCTACTATATGTATGCGAAATGCATTGCAGCTGCTGTGGTGCTACTCTCTTCGAAAGCGGTGAGTAACGAGCGTCGCTTTGCGGACCTCTTTTATACTATGTAAGTAGTGGTACTGTGTTGAAATGCGGTGAGCCACAGCGAGAACCTAAAACTGTTTTCAGCATCTTGTTACGCCAACGCGACCCCAAATGCATCACGCCTTACACATACGATTTTATTGAATAATTGTGTCAGCTAGATTGTAGGATGGTTTTTTTATTATTTTGTTGATGGGGCGGTCGAGATTGTGTAGTGCGATGATTTTAACAGATTCATGGGATGAATTGATAGGTGACTTTTTTGCACCTGGTATTTTTATTCGAGAATTTATCTCTGAGAAGAGCCGTAGTTGGTGGAACACTTAAAATTTCTTAATTCCTAGGTAAAGTTCTTTATTAATGAATTCGGTGGTATTACACAATATATGAGCGAAACTCTGAGCAAGAAGGAGTGTGGTGACTAACATCCACACCACTCGGCTGAAATACAAACCTTATTTGGTACAAGCCCGTGAGATTGCCAATTTGCACGAACACTTATGTATATTCAGACGAACTAACGATGGTATCGAGTATGATTATTATCGGATACAATATTCTCAAAAAAAATCTAATAGCAGCGCACAATGTATTCTCAAATGAGTGTATGAAGGTACGAAAAACTATGAAATTTTCCTTGCTTTTTAAAATCATATATTTTCGATAAGTGATGATACTAATTACAATGCATAAGCATATACATCGACGAAAACAGGAATCTTGATCCAAGACATAAGAGGATGGGCTACTTATATCCATTCAATCAATAACGATAGTTGAATAAAAAAACAGTAGCATACTGTCAAATCTTGCCAAAACTGCATTTCTCAGCACGTCGTGTTGAGGTAATGTTGATTTTTCATATCTTCAGCAACAAATCTACAGTTGTCCTGATACTTTCAACGACAACAAAGACTAGTATTTCACGAACCCTGCTGTTCCATCCTAAACGAGATCAACGGAATGAGGCCTCTCGTCTATAACTAAGCACGAAAAATCTTGCCAAATCTTGCACCAATTGACCAGAACTTACATAACAATGAGTTCTGTAGTCTCTTCGGGTGGCTCCCGAATATTTATTTTCTCCACTTTGTGTTCAAACACAATACTGTTACATTAAACAAATTTATGAACAAAATTCACAAGTTCACAACTTGACACACATAACATTAATGAGCTAAAATTCGAAATTCAGCGTCAAACTAGGTATTGATAATTCAATCACAACTCCAAAATTTGGATACATATCAATATCTATCAAAAGTGGCATCAACAAAAGAGAAGTACCCTTCACATTCGGAGAATTCAGAAGTCGCAAAAGATATTTATCGAATCACAATCGTATAAATGTGTGGAATTCTGACATCATTATAAGATTTGAACTTCACATGGCATCATAGATTTCATCGACTTCTGTTAGCAACGCTGATTCCACGGGAATATTTTTCAAATAGAACGATGAGGAGGCCGAATTTTGACCTTTCTAGAAAACAAAACCAAATCACTTCACAAAGAAAGACAGCAACAGCTATAAACGAACCAACCATCATAACTGTTGCCAACTGATATTCAATGGGCATTGCTTCCTCTGCATCAGTCTTATCTAAAAATTTATCATTGGCAATCGCCAATTGATCCCCCCTTCCATCAATGATAGAGAATTGTGACACCTACACCTTTTTTTCAGCCCAATAGTGAGGAAGTCCAGTTTCGAAAAATCTATAAATAAGTTCTTCGAAACGGTCTCTGAAAAATCCATCTGGTTTCAAATGCATTGGTGGATAAACGATTCGAAAAGGTTCTTCAATTTTGTCTATGTAAAAATCATTCCCGATTCCAATTTTCATGATGTTACTCTTCAAATCCCAAATACATAAATTAATAGAGTCATCAGCCGGTTCATACATTGCAGCAAAGTTGCAAAATGTCGGTTGACTGCTGAATTCGTGACTGATCTGATTTAGAATATCCAACAATACAGGGTTTTCTACGATTCTTGCTTGACAAATAATCGAAATCGTATTGGTCTATCTTCATCGGTGAATTGGAATTGGCTAGCTCCTCCAGAGTTTTGAGATAAATGACTTTTTGACGTGAGAGGAATATATATATGTTGCATATCACCAGATGCAAGATCTGTCACCATGAAAGTTATAATATACATCAAAATCAAGTAAACCTTTTCTGAAATCTTCATCCGGCCGTGATGTTTGATAGAACCTCCCATCTGAGCAGTGGTGATATTGAGGGCTGTCCAATTTTTCTGCTTAAATCCAAAAATTCGAGCATAGGTAGCAAAAAATACTCCAGTGAAAAGAAGAGAAGTGTATGCCAACACGGCTTTAAGCGATAATAGGCCCGTTTCCGATTCCTCGTATGGTCGTTTAACCAACAAATGATATGAATTTGGAATAGGTAAAGTGACCCATAAAGTGTTTTGTATCAGCTCCGAGATGTTTTGTGGTTTTTCGAGGGATACGATCGGTTGATCATCCAAAGTTATCCAGAAATCAATTAATTCGGAAATATCTTCTTGAGGTCCACTACTATCAAACGAGTTAATATTTAGAGGTTTGCCTTCATTTGTGTACAGAAGCACGACCATAGTTGCATTAAGAGATTCTATGAGAGCTTGAGATAAAAGAAAGTCTTGTCCTGAATTCAACTCAAAACTATTTTTAGTTCCAAATGAATGGAAGTTGAGGATATAAGCAGCACCACGTAGCTTAGAACCATTCATGTCCTGAAGTTTGTTTGGAAATAGAACTGTGTCATCAGTCAAACCATTTACCCTATAATCATCAAAAAATGGATTGAATGTATGGATTGCGATTGCGCTCCCATTATAGATTAGAGAATGAAAATATGGGGTTTCTATCAGATATCTTCCAGAAATCTCGATAGTTGTGAAATCTAGAATATTCAGGGACCAAGCATACCGAAAAACACTCTCTAGATTGCATCTTTGATTACTAATCAGCAATAACAGATACTTTCCGTGGTATCCCCCTACAAATCGGGAGTATGATGAAATACTGTCAAGCAACTCTTCATGAACATCAATAGTGTCTCGTACATCGATAATTCCAATGGATAAGCTTAGTCGTTCAAATATCAACTTTTGGTAACCCTCCAGAGATGTAAATTTCTTTTCATACCCTTCTACCAGCTCTCTTTGGTCAACTTTGTAGGATGGAATTTGATGAGCTATTTCCTGTACAATCGAAGCAGCTTGAGGTGATAGTTTTTCACAGCAATCAACGATTAGATTCACTTTGTATACTGATAGATTGTGCGTCACATAGTCAACAATGTTCTGCACTGGCACAAAATTTTCACTCAAAGCCAACTTCAATGATATTATAACTAAGAGTATCTGTATGGCACAAAATAATTTCCACATATCTTGATATCGGATTACAAACTTTTGATAGGCTAATTTACCACAGCGATCCGTTGATCTTCACCTTTTGACAGTAAAATCTTCTCTGAAACTGCGTTAGGACAGAATTTTGTCAATATCACGAGCTCCTCGATCGATCTCTACCGTAATTACGGTTTGGATATTATGAATAAGGAATCACTCAGAGACCCGGATGCTCGAAATTAGTCAAATAATTGTCTGTCTTCAAGTATTGATCCAGCTCAAATATGCTCCGCAGTCAGGTGGTTTTTGAGCCGTTGAACACGTTAGTCTGGGCGCCCACTGATGCTCCCGTTGCCGCTTCGATTCCCCGGAAAATTTTCTCGGTTCCCATGTATTTTGACGCGCTGAATCGATTTTTCGAAGTTTATTTCCCAAATTTCAATTATTCTTTCTGATCTAACTATTTTTAGTGCAAGAGTATGATTTTTCGCCAATATCTCGAGTTACACGCATTTCCCGGGAAAGCTTCGTCGTATCAAAAATGTAAATCGGAAAATTTTCCACAGAAAATGTCTGCACAAGATTCCTGCGAAATGAAATCCGAGTCGGAAAGTGTGCGAAAGCGCTTGGCGCGGTTAACATGCGTTTAAATGGGACCATCAACGTTGCGTTATTAGATGCGCTGCCAATTTAACAGTTGTCATTTTCTGGCAAAGCGATCAAGTGCATCCTGAAGAGGATAAAATTCCCTCCGAAATGGCACAGGTCGTATCTCGCCAAGTGTGAAGCTTTTCCAGTGTGAAGCGAGAGAAAGTGAAAAAGTGCAGATTCTGAGAGCCACGTGCTGATAGTTTTGCTGCAAGAATAGCGTTTTGGCACACTCTTTCTCTTTCTTCTGAGTCATGCTCAAAGGGCTTCGTTCTCAGCGAAATAAGACTTGTGCCATTTTGAAGGGAATTTCATCCTCTTTAAGGGAGTTTGATAGCGACTCGTGAGTCAAGGTGAAAACCAGTAGTAGCAATCAACCCACAAATCCGAATTCGCTTTCCCGTCTGTATTAATTTCTATCTGTAAATTCGAATTACAAATTTAGATGAGGCCAGAATAGTATTTTAAGCAACTAGGGGTCAAACAGAAATTTGCGCACGGGTGCCCGCAACGAATGGGCAAATTATCGTTTGCGCACAGTTTCATCATTTGCACCGTGTGCAAATGATGAAACCTCGGAAAATCGATTCAGCGCAAAATACGGAGAATAGCGTAGAGATTTCCCGGAAAAATTGAAGTGGCCACGGGAGCATCGGTGGGCGCCCAGACTACGTCGAAGTCAGAAAGTTATACGACTCAAGTAGTCGCCGAGCGAGCTCTCCCGAATTCGAATCATGATTTCAAACCCGGTTTTAATGGATGGAATTGGATCTCGCCCTGATGGATCAATAAAGCTCAAGGACGGATTGGATTGTATATTAGAGTGACTCATTCGAAGTCTGTTTCCAAATCATCTAATTAGATCGAGTGGGTGATATTACTCCTGATTTCGAAACATACAGCTACTGTCAATATTTTAGATAAAATTTGATCCCACCAAATGAACTCAATACATCAAAATCAAATCTGGATTTGTTAAGAGAGATCGTGAAATATCTCTTCGGACTTCCGATATCTTGTTTTATACCAAAATATTCCTCCACAGACGGCAGTAGGATCATCAAATACTCTTTCATCTCATTTTTGTCACTCAAATGTCTCATGCAAGACAGAACCTTCAATGAGAGATCACCACTATTGAGCTGAGATTCTCAAGATGAGTTCCCAATAGATATGAGAAAAAACCAAATCCGTCAGCATAACGTGGTACGACAATCGCTTCATTGAGCCACTGATTGAAAAGTTGCGACAGGTACAAAATTATCGCTGAGCTGACAAACGTCATCACTATCAACTGGTCACTATATTATTGCCTAGATTTCTTAAAAAAATTATTCTCTCCCCGTAACAGCCTAGGTATTTTATCATATCACTGCTACATTCACGATCACGGAAGGCAATGATACGCATTAAAATCTTGAGGGACACAAAATCTTCAAAAGAAAGCCGCACGCGAGCGATACATCGCTAACGACCGGTCAGCGGGACGAAATCAGATATTCTCGATCGTGTCAGGACCCTCGGGGCCCCCACACATCTTTCGTGGCGCGACAGCATTGCGTACACACTCAAACGAGATTTGGTACGTTGCCAAGAGGACTCTCTTTCAAAAACCATGAAAGTTGCGGAAGCATTTGCGAACACACCAGGTATACATCACTGGATAAAATAGGACCAAACATAAGAAAGATGAGGGGTCCCATCAGCTGCCAGCTTGTAGCTAAACCAATGCGGGCGGGTCTCTTCTATTCTTCGTGTTCTTTGAGTCACCCTCCTGATTCGTGGCTAGCCAAACGTGTTATAAATGCTTGTATGATCAAGCAAGGTGACTATGTGCCTATATACATTCATATACATGTCCCGCGTCAGCTCAAGTGAATCAACGTGTGAGCACCGATTGTTGTCGTTGGGGGGTCCAAATGCAGAGGAACCCTGCTATTTGAAAGTATAGGTAAATACATATTCGAGTACACATTGCTTCGTTCTTATACAGCCCGGACTCTATGAGCAGCATTTCATTTTTCGTTTGCCCATAGTGACTATCTACATGATACACATTAGGGTGACAGTTATTTCCCAATTTTTGAATTTCCTAAGGGCACGCGCGGAAATCTAAAATTTAGGGTAAAAGAAGATGGAAGCAATTTTTTCGAGATTTTTAGAGATACCCCTTATAGTGCCTGTTTCGACCTGCTTTTCTGATTTTAAACCTTTAACGACCAAAAAAATACACTTATAACATCTTTTTGAGGCTCGTTTTTTAGTACAAAGAAGCCCTCGAAAAAAATTTTCGATGCATGAAATCGACGTAAAATTGTCTGAACTTTCGAAATATGTGATGAAAAATCCCGTTCTAGACGATCCTAAAGAGCTACTTTTAATTTTTTGCGAAAGACAAACTTTTTGCACTAAAATAGTGTTTAAACGGCATTTTGACACCCAAAATCGACGAGTACGGCTCCGGAACGTCAAAAAAACGTTAATTCGGGTCCTATACCACAAAATTCATGGGTCTGGGGAGTTCTAAAAGACGAATCTGGGCCCAAGGTATCGACCAAAACGAAACAAAGTTGGTGAAACGGCTTTTCACCGTCATTAAGACCTCTCACCACTTTCGATCTCAATTCTGAGCATCAAATAGCTTCTGAGGAAATATCATACGCCATGTTTTCGACGTGAAATTGGCTGTTCTTTGAGATTCCGTGATCAGAATTGGGATCCAATGGCGTTTGAAGCGAGAAAACCCGAATTCTCATTAGAACATACCTTCTTTGAATGAAAACTTCATCTCAAATCTCGGTGTTCTTGATCCCATATTCGTCTTTTACAATTTCTCTGACCCATAGATTCTGTTGTTTAAGACCTAATAGGACAATTTTTCAGCTCCCGAAGTCGTATCTATTGATTTTGTGTGTCAAGATGCCGTTTAAGCGGGATTTTAAATGGAAAAAATCGTCTTTTTCTGCGAAAAATGTAATCTAGCTCTCCATGATCGCCTCAATCAGAACTTTTTATCTCATATTCTAAAAGTTCAGACAATTTCACTTCGATTACACGTATCGAAAGTTTTTGCGAGAGCTTCTCTGTACCCCAAAATGAGCCTCAGAAACATGTCATAGCAGGATTAGAACTACGAGATCCAAGGACGGATTCTCCCATATATTCATCACTCGTGGAATTGTGTGCAAAATAAAATCGAGAAATTCCGATTTTTATAAACAATTGGCCTCAGAGCGTCGTTGTTGTAACAAAGTGACCATTTTTATTATTGCATCTCGTAGTTGAAGGTTCCAGGAAACTCTCTGATTTTTTGCGACAACTTTAGTGCACTAGGAAAATGTTTACGGCTATTGCAAGAAACAACTATTTGGGATGAACAATTAGAATAGCGTCAATGATTATTGACCAATTGCTCTGATTTTTTTCTACATATAGAACTCTGTAAGGACTACATTCTCCAGCAAGTACACATCAATCCATTGGCTTTCCTTGAAATGGAAAATGAAGGAACTTTTGACATATTTTAGCTCTGTTGCTAAATATCTCGAGTTAGGCAAAAGTTTGACACATGGTATTTTCTTTTAAAATTTAGAGAATTTCATTGCCTACAATATGGTACCATGAGAAGCAATCTACATATTATAACAACTCCCAAGGATGCAAAATAATGGAAAAGAATACAAAAATTTTCACTATTTTGTTATTGTAATTCTTCCCACACCCCTGGAGTTGTTCCATTCTATACGGGGATGTTCACTAGGGTATCCCGCATCCAAGAAAAATAAAACCATCCTATAGCAGTCATGTCGAAAACGGATCCATTCTGGGCTAGAATTACTGGCCTAACAACAAAATAAAACATCGTGACTGGGTGAGAGACGTGGTTGACAACACGAGGAAACACGATTCTCCTGAAATCGATATATATATATATCAGACCTAATGGAACAGAGATTCGCCGAAAGAATCAAAGCTCGGTCTTTCCAAAACAATTCGTTTTAACTTTACCTCGAATTTCGAGCGGAACTCTTATCACGGTACCTCGGAATACCTTCAATTCATCTGTTCCTCATGTCATATCCAACCGGGAATGCCATCATCTGTTACTACTACCCCCCCCCCCTCGCCTTCCAATGACAGCGAATTTCATTTGAAACTGTTAATTTATTTAATTAAATCAACGGTGATGGGTGGTTTGTAATTGAATAGATATCTCTTTCACTATAAGACTTTTATTCAAAAATTGTACTTCGAAAGCACGTGGAAATCGTGTACTGAACGAGCCAGTAGGCTGTAGTGACAAGTAGTAGAAAGAGCCGCGGAGCGGACCCCTATATATATCCGCGGTGCCCTATCAAGCTAATGCATGCGTAAGTCATGCGTGTGCGGCGCGCTGCAGATCGTCACCTCAACACAGGAATCCCATATGAAACCCCGAAAAGCACGCGCGGCGCACGATATTTCCAACCTTTAACATGAGACTCTCATAAGAGATCCCTCAAACCGAGCGCGGCGCACCCGAATTCGAGCGTTTAACACGGGACTTCCATAAGAGCTGTCGCGGCACGACGGAGCATCATTCGAAAGCGCATGCGTCATCTATTTCAGAAACTAAGTCGCATGACGCAACATGATCTCATTTGACTCGATACATTTTTGATTCAAGATTCCAACACGCCCCCTCAAAAATTAATCGGGTCCGACTTCGTACATTGACTGACGAGTCAGTCTCGACTGGCTCCTCCCTATGCTCATAATGTAAACGAGTTCCAACGTGCCTTCGCTGTACCTTCTGGGGAATACATATGGCCCAACATTTGTTCGAGGATTGAGGGAAACCCAGGAAAAACCTCAATCAGACCATCTCATAGCATAATTTGCTATGTTATATGCATATAATTATAATATTTATCAGTCATCAGATTCTCCTCTGAGGTTCATCTTTGTCCTCAGTTGCAAAAATCTTAGTGTGGGTAATGATTTTGTCATTGAATCTGCAACTTGATGATCTGTGGACATATAAACAAGTTTGATTAGATTTTTCTCTATCTGTTCACGAGAAAAATGATATTTTATGTCGATGTGCTTGGATCGTTTATGACATGTAGGATTATTTGCTATACTTATGCAGCCATTGTTATCCTCAAATATCACAATTGGCTCTAATATATCAATCTGTACAGTCATTGCCAACGATCTTAGCCACATCGCTTCTTTCACAGCTTCAAATAGTGCCATGTACTCAGCTTCGGTAGAAGAAGCAGCGACAGAATTCTGTTTCTTTGAGTTCCAACAAATTGTGCAACTTTCGAATAGTTGGAATGTATACCCTGTTGTGCTTATTCTGTCATCATCATTTCCTCCCCAATCAGAGTCTACATAACCACTGAGGAAATTTTTGAATTCATTCTTCTCATACGTCAATTTTAGATTGATTGAGCCTTTTAGATATCTTAGCACTCTTTTCAAATTTTGCCATAGCTCTTTATTACTTTTCTTAGAGTATCGACTCAGAAAATTTACTGCAAAGCTCAAGTCAGGCCTCGTACAAATCATGATGTACATTAGACACCCAATGAGATTTTGACATGGGGCATCATACTTCTCGTCAGAATTCAAACTTCGATAATCGAGTTTTGGAGGTAAAGGGGTAGCTACAGCTTTACAATCCATCATTCTGAATTTTTCAAGAATTGCTCTTATATAGGAACTTTGATCGAGTGTCAATGCGTTATTTCTCCTCTCTATTTTTATCCCGAGGAAAAGTTTAATTTCTTTCAAATCTGACATTCGGAATTCTTTCATCAAATAATTTTTGAAATGAGTCATAGTATCCAGTTTTTGAGTTATTATGATGATATCATCAACATATAAAATCACATATATGTTCTGAGTGATACTGCCTTTGTTTGAAATGTAGATGCAACGGTCTACTTTCGAGTTCTGGAATCCGATTTTCAAAAGTTTCTCCTCAAACGTCTCAAACCAACATCGAGCTCCTTGTTTCAAACCGTATAGAGCCTTATTTAACTTACAAACTTTATTCTTGTCA
Source organism: Eretmocerus hayati (assembly GCA_029851415.1). NCBI lineage: Eukaryota > Metazoa > Arthropoda > Insecta > Hymenoptera > Aphelinidae > Eretmocerus > Eretmocerus hayati. Next base: position 179,972,211 of record CM056742.1, on the reverse strand, counting down.
CATCTGATTCCTTCTGGAACTTTCATATAAATTTCTTCCCTCAATATCCCATTTAGAAATGCAGTTTTTACATCCATATGATGGATGAGAAGATCGAACTGATTCGCGAAAGCTACTAAGAAACGAAAGCTTGAAATTCTAGCAACCGGTGCGAAAGTCTCGTTATAGTCTATCATATATTTTTGACTAAAACCACGAGCTACAAGACGAGCTTTATATTTGAATGGTTTTCCAAATTCATCATTCTTAATTGTGAATACCCATTTGCAGTCAACTATGTTCTTATCTTTTGGTCTTTCGACTATGGTCCATGTATTATTCAATTGCAGTGATTTGAGCTCATCATCAATGGCTTGTTGCCAGAGAGTTTTGTCATCTCTCTTTTCGATCTCAGCAAATGATGTGGGGATTTGACAGTTAATCGACATTGCACACAGAAGGTATTGATCAACTCTTTCATCTTCTTCGTAACTCAACTTCGGCAAGTTTCTTATTCTATCACTCCGTCTATGCTCATTTGTCATTTCGTCATTATTAGATCTTTTATGCATATCTGTTTTAGATACAGATTTTTCAAAGTCTTCTTCATCATTGGTTCCACAATTAGAGCTCTCCTCAGATCTTTGCTCTATCATTTCTGATTTCTCATTATCAGAATTTTGTGCTTCAATGGGATCTGATTGACTAGCATCAGATTTTTCTCTCATTCCCTGATCTGATTTCTCACTATCAGACTTTTGGTACTCTGCTGGTTTTGACATGCTTTCAGATGCACCAGTTTCATTATATGGGTTTCTAGATTGAAAACTTTCATGTCTATCTATTGGTCTGGATTTCATGAAATTTGTTTCATCAATGATAACATCGCGAACTACGAGGAATTTACGATCCTCACAATTCCATACTTTATATCCATTTGGTTCGTATCCGACCAAAATAGCTTTATTCGATTTCCGATCGAACTTACGCTTTCTGATTTTGTCATGCACGTATACAGTCGAACCAAATATCCGCAAGTACTTTAGCTTTGGCTTTTTACCGTGCCAAATTTCATACGGTGTCTTTTCAACTTTCAAAGATTTTGTGGGGCTTCTGTTGATTAGAAACGTAGCAGTCAAAACCGCTTCACCCCAGAATGTTTCATTCATTCCTGCACCGTGTATCATTGAGCGGGCTTTCTCCGTTACAGTCCTCACCATACGTTCCGCCACTCCATTTAACTGTGGGGTTCGAGGAACTGTTAGATGGTAGCTTATACCATTTTCTGCACAAAAGTTCTTCATTTCATTTGACAAATATTCTCTCCCATTATCGCAATATAGATTCACGATTTTTTAAGTTGAAATGAGCTTCACTTTTTGCCACAAAGTCTTTAAAAACTGAGAAGACGTCTGATTTGAATTCTAGCAAATAAGTCACACAGTAATGTGTGTATTCATCAATGAACATGACAAAATAGTTCTTTCCATTTATCGTTTGAGGAGTGATAGGTCCAGCCACATCAGAATGGACCATGAATAATGGTCTGCTCACATAGCTTTTGTCTTTGGCCTTTTCAAAAGGTAATCTTGCTTGTTTTCCTTCTATACAAGCTTCACATAATTGTTCAAGAGGCGTTACATTCTGAATTTGATTTGTATCTTCAAACATTCGTTTATTCTTCAATTCTAAGAATTTTGATTTTCCAATATGGCCTAGACGCTGATGCCATAATTCATAACTATTATTCATGGTATGATAGGCTGCAATATTGATAGAGTTACGAGCTCTACTTCTCACCTTGAATTCTACACATGCAGATAGATTTTGTAATGGCTTACCTTTCATGATGATCTTACCACCATTTGTTACCTGAACTCCATCCTGTCCGAAGATGGTACTGAAGCCTTTCTCCTGCATTTTCTTGACTGACAGTAAGTTGTATGGGACCTCTGGGCTGTAGAGGACATCTTCGAGATAGCCACGGATTCCAAAATTGGTTGTCACGTGAATCCTTCCACGTTTGGTTGCATTGATAAATGTGCCAGTTTTGGCTACGCTGATCCTCAATGGTGGCTCATACAGCACAAACGAGTCGAATAATTCATCATTGTTGATTATATGGTCCGACGCTCCAGAATCCATCAGGAATGTTACCATGTCTCCATCATAGTTCTGTTGGGTATGAACTCCAGCCATGAAAGCGAAGCCTGCAGCCTGGGGTTGCTCAGTCAGCTCGACTGTTTGTAAAGTTGATCTTCTATCATTGTTGTAACTTTGCGATTTCTGGTAATAGTGGCAGTTCTTGATGACGTGGCCCTTTCTGCCACAATGATGACATTTAACGTTGGTTAACCATTTTGGTCTGGTTCGTCTCTTATTGTGACTCTTGAATTGATTACTGCTCCGTTTCCAATTTTTAGATCCATTCTTCTTGGGGTGAGACTGTTCCACTGATTCAGCACTCAGAATTTTCATGCATGTGTCATTGGTGTTATTACGTATTTTTATTTCGTGGTCTATCAGCCTTTTCTTCACGAATGCTAGGGTGAGATCATCCAAACTTAATGTCTCGATCGCCGTGATAACTCCGTCATAAGATGATGGCAATGTTAAAAGTAGACGTGAAACCTTCCCTGTCTCCTTGAGTTCTCCACCCGCAGCCACGTATTCAGTAATTAAATCATCGAAAATTGCAAAGTGCTTCACCAATGAAGTGTCTCCTCGAAATTTCAAGCTAAGAATTCTCTTGTCGAGTGCCAGTTGTGTAGCTATACTTTTAATATCGTAGATCTCGTCTAACCTGGTAAAAACTTCCTTGGCAGAACCATCCACCTTCACAAACCCGAGCAATGAGTCCGCAAGGAATTCCGCGATGGTCGCCTTAGCCGTTTTATCCTTCTTTATCCACTCTTCAGATGGTTCGGCGGGCACCTCCTCGTCGATGACTTCCAGGACTCCGATCTCACTTAGTACCAATCGGACACGAAATTTCCAAATACTATACCGCTCTCCGTCGAACGGCTGGATCTTCCTTTTTATCTTCAAGTCCATAATTCCTTCCTTTTTTTTTTATTTTATTTTTTTTTATTTAGATATGAGTATGTTGTCAATCCTGAGTGTATAGACGGTCTCGCTGATGATGGGACGAGACCGGCTATTTATCACTATGAATCTTGAACACGGCACACACTGACTCTAATTTAGCAAAGTGATTCTGGGCCCATAACCTGTTAATTTATTTAATTAAATCAACGGTGATGGGTGGTTTGTAATTGAATAGATATCTCTTTCACTATAAGACTTTTATTCAAAAATTGTACTTCGAAAGCACGTGGAAATCGTGTACTGAACGAGCCAGTAGGCTGTAGTGACAAGTAGTAGAAAGAGCCGCGGAGCGGACCCCTATATATATCCGCGGTGCCCTATCAAGCTAATGCATGCGTAAGTCATGCGTGTGCGGCGCGCTGCAGATCGTCACCTCAACACAGGAATCCCATATGAAACCCCGAAAAGCACGCGCGGCGCACGATATTTCCAACCTTTAACATGAGACTCTCATAAGAGATCCCTCAAACCGAGCGCGGCGCACCCGAATTCGAGCGTTTAACACGGGACTTCCATAAGAGCTGTCGCGGCACGACGGAGCATCATTCGAAAGCGCATGCGTCATCTATTTCAGAAACTAAGTCGCATGACGCAACATGATCTCATTTGACTCGATACATTTTTGATTCAAGATTCCAACAGAAACATATCGATCATCCGTCTATTTGAGATCAATGCGATGCATAGGGGGGGGGGGGGGGGGGGGAGTCACTGCTAATTATCTCTCTACATTTTTTCTCATACATGAGAAAATTGTGTTTTACACTCAGAACTCGATGACAGATGTGGTAGTTCACTTTGAAGTATCAGGATTAGAATTTATAACACTTAGTTCCAGCTATTTTCAAATCACCGCCTATATTGGTTTCTGCCTATTCAAAAGCCAGGATCTTCACATCTCCTTGATCATAGGCTACATTATTGTGCATGATTTTGACTTGCTTCAAGCGTCAAATAAACCGAGATTTTCATGGTAAATGGATAGTCCGAATCATTATAACAACAACAATCTTCTCGTTTACGGCGTGAATCGTGTTTCCCGAAGATTCTGACTTCCCAATCCCGCGGCACGCTCCACCCTGCTTGTGTTCAATAAAATTCCCCCACTCTTGGCCAAACTATACCTCATCATCGAAACACAGCCTGTCAATATTCTGTGCGATGTATAAGAATTGTACAGTCCAAGATTGCGAAGACGCAAATGCAATCCATTTTTATCATAGTACCGACAGCACAACCTCGTGTTACTGGGTTACTGCAAGCACCGCAGTTATATCTTCGAATTTTACCTGGGGTATGATCTTCTCAAAAATCTTCAGGAAATGCCGGAAAGTGCCGGTGGAGTGACCAGCAATTTGACCGAAAAACTAGAAATGGTGGTTAACCCATTAACGACCAGAATGATACACTTATGACATCTTTTTGAGGCTCACTTTCGGGTACAGGAAATCCTTCGTAAAAAATTGTTGATACGTGTAATCGACGTAAAATTGTCTGAACTTCAAGAATGTGAGATGGAAAGTTCTGATTGAGGCGATCGCGGAGAGCTAGATGACATTTTTTGCAGAAAAAGACGATATTTTCCATTTAAAATCGCGCTTAAACGGTATTTTGACACACAAAATTGATAGATACGACTCTGGGAGCTGAAAAAACGTTTCATGGGTCTTAAACTACAAGATCTAGGTGTCAGAAGAATTGTAACAGACGATTCTGGGACCGAGAAGACCGGGATTTGAGATGAAGTTTTCATTCAAGAAAGGTATGTTCTATTGAGGGTTCGGGTTTTCTTGCTTCAAACGCCATCCGATCCCAATTCTGATCACGGAATCTCAAAGAACAGCGAATTTCACGTCGAAAACATGTCGTATGATATTTCCTCAGAAGCTATTTGATGCTCAGAATTGAGATCGAACGTGGTGAGAGGTCTTAATGACGATGAAAAGCCGTTTCACCAACTTTGTTTCGTTTTGGTCGATACCTTGGGCCCAGATTCATCTTTTAGAACTCCCCAGACCAATGAATTTTGTGGTATAGGACCCGAAAAAACGTTTTTCTGACGTTCCGGAGCCGTACTCGTCGATTTTGGGTGTCAAAATGCCGTTTAAACACTATTTTAGTGCAAAAACTTTGTCTTTTTTCGCAAAAAGTTGAAAGTGCAAGCAGCAGGTGAAAAATCACAAAAAGAGTGATTTCCCACCTGAATTTCAAAGTAAGATGCTCTTTGAGGCACCAATAAATCACTATCTAGGGGTTCAGGGAGAATTCTCCCCATCATCTTTCAGCTCAAAGAAGGTATCCAGAGGGGAGGGGGGCGGAAGAAAGGATCGGTGAAACATGGGAAATAAGGTTTACTCTATTGGGTATAGTGTAATGCACAGGTTTCAGTCTGTATCCCGAAAATGCTTTACCGTAAGACTCTATAGCTCGGGTATCCATTTTTGGTGCCAAAAGGAGATCATTCCCAGATAACTCAGCCAGGTCCAGCTTCTGAACCCCTTGGATTCTTCTTGTGAGACGAATAGTATGAATTCGATGCAATGTGGTTGGCATCAAATCAAACAAAGGATGTCAAAATGAGCCATGGCAAGACCGTCCGGTCTATGTGGCAGATGACCAATATCGAAAAACTTCTTATAATAATTCAAACGCCACATGCAGCCACGTCTAGTGTCTCATGTCCAGCAACATATACTGAAACAGTCCGTTCGGAGGCCAACATGCAAAGAACTCGAGGGCGCGATAATCTCCCCCAGAGACGTCGTAATTACAATCCACATACTCGCAAATATCCAAGCAACTTCTTATACAACACTAACATATACCACGCAAACCTACGGAGTACCACATGTTACACCAACAGGCCGAGCATCGTGCCGCACACCAGCTTAGCCACAGTGATATGCACAAAGCGGAACACACATATCGACGCGCTCGATTTGGCCAGCGATGGCGCGACGATCAAGAGGCTGCCGTGCCGAGTGGGTGGCGAGTGGAATCCGCGCGGCGCGGCTCAACACGGTGGTGGCAGCGGTGGCGACGGCGCGTGAGTCATTTGATTAGCGGGCGCCGCACACGGTCGCTGCTCGCACCCACTTGCGCTTACACCAAAGAGATCTACTCCCCGCATCATATCATCCACGCACACTCAGAAACACGTATACGCGAAGTTACACGGGATGGTATGCCAGAGGCGCGTGCACGGAATATCGCTATAAGAGTAAAATAGCTGCGCGCGCATCGAGCACGTGTGCGATACCCCCACTCCCGCTCCACTCTACACGTCTATATATCATATATATCCGTGAAGAACATCGGGGTCCCGGGCCGGCTCTGCGTGACGCGGCGGTGGCGGCGGCACGGTGGTGGTGGTGATGGTAGTGGTGGCGGTGGCGGTGGCGGCCCGTCCCGTTTGCTGTATGCTATGCTGTGTAGGTGCTGTAGGCGCTGAGTCGGTCTCACAAGCATCACGGTGGAGTGGAGCCACCCGCGCGCGCTACGCGACTTTGGAGAGCCAACAGAACAGCCAGCGAGCAATCTTCGGTAGTCAGAGCGTATATACTGTCCCGTATAGCGGCGACTCTAACCCTCTGTTCTTTCCGTCTCGCTCTGATATCAAGCAGCAGGCTCAGCAATCACGTCCCGCGCGACGTGGACGACTTTTCTCTGTTCTGACTGTCTTAGTGGGTGTCTTCTCAGTGAGTGTTTCCGTGAGTGTCCCGAACTCTTCCTGAGCTTGAATTAATACGTTGCTCATTTTGAACTCTGGACTGCTTCTGCGGTTTCTTGTCTATTGCTGTGAGTATTTATTTTTGAAAAATCACTGTAACAATTTTGAATCTATGTGAAACGCAGAGTACTGGGATTAGTGCCGCTCGGTCCTATCGCGTCTCAAGTGCATTTTTTTACGGCTGATCGTTAACTTTTTAACGTCCACGATGCGACAGCCTTCTAGCTCATATTTCTCTTCCCGTGTAGTCCGTAAGAGTGGGTGAGTGGATAAGCGAGAGTGGCTCTATCAGCTTGAAGCAATTCAAATTCGCCATTTGGTCACACCGAAGGTGAACAGGTAGACTCAGGTTTTTTCTGGTTGGGGTGACGAGATTCAGAGGTGATCGTCAATTTACACCTTTTTCAATCAGTCTTAGCGACCTGTCGTCGTCACGGCACTCCTGGCTACCCTTTTCTTTTCTTTTGTGTATCGTTAAGATGACTGTATGGTTTCATTTTTTATTCATTGTTCGCAGAGAAATCCCTCTCCAATTCATTAACGTGAGGATTACCAACAAAATGAGACAGTGATTAATCCACAGTGGCAAGTGATTCAAAAACGGGAAATAATTATGGAGTGATCACTAATCATAGTTTAGTCTAGTCTCGGCTGACTCAATCTATCTTTTTCTACTGAATTAAGTGCGCTGGTAAACTATTTAGACCACCTTTTAACATCTTGAGGCGTGCACAATTCATTAGAGGAAAACTTTCCTATCGCGTTTGACGGTACCAATTGGAAATTCAAAAACATTAAACTATGCATCAGCTTGTATAATCATCGAAGAAAGTACTTCGTTCAACTTTACATCGTATAAAAATTAGCGCATAGATTTGAGAGCATCAGAAATCGGGGATCTCATATAGATCTTCTCGAAATAATAAGATGAGACGGATTTTTCTTAATAGAGCATTTGTTCGATGAAACCCAAGAACGGGATTACTTTACGAATTTTATGTGTAGGAAGTGTAGAACATGTTTGCGTTATTAGCTACAATGCCCACAAGTAATTCTTGAAAATTTATCCGTAAATTTTGGGCCGAAGTACGCTAATATCACCCTCAGATAAGAAATCGTCAGATAAAGCACGCGAAAGAATAAATGTACAGAAAAATCTCTCTGTCATGAATTTCAAATCTTTGTCTCTCAGTGTGTACGGCCCCGTGGTCCAACAGTTACCAACCGATGCCTAATCTACCATAATCCTAATTCACATGATCCTTATTAGATTCAAATTTCGAACCCCTCGGTAAACATTGAGATTCTAAGTCGATTCTCAAATCTCAAAAACGTCAAATGTAAAAAAAATCGATCATAATCGCACAGCTCATCTCAATCAAAACAACGCGAAATTTTTCAAAAAATATCGATTCCGCTAATCATAGTTAACGCTAACCTCTTGTACGCCAATCCCACACTTGAGTAACCCAAGATCTTGGATTCAGACCAAAAAAAGTGTGCTGGAAAAAAAAAGTAGCGACCCGAGTGGGTACATATATCCATCAACGGGACGAGAAACAAGCCGCGAGCGAAACGTCGTCGGAGAGGAGCATCAACGCGTTGTCTGCAGCTAGTCTGCGGTAACCTATAGTTGTATATATATATATATATATATATATATATCACAGTATATGCTATACCATAGTGCGCGGGTGCAGACAGCCAGACTGGCGGGACGGGTCGGTGAAACGGGACGGGACGGGGAAGCAAGGCGCGAAAAGCGCGTCTGGCTCGCGCTCCGCTGCAGCTTTACTCGCATATCTCTACGAAGCGTAACATATATTTGGCTCTGTGCCGCAGAACGGTATCTACGAAACAGCCACTATGCGGGTGGTATAGGTATCTCTAGCTCTTAGCCAACGACGCATAGGCGGGTAATACTCGCGCGGGACACCGTACCATCACCCGCCCGTTTGAGAACTCGTCGTCTTTGACCGATCCGACCGCGAGGTCACCAATCCACTCGTCTACTCGTCTGTGTTAGATAGCCCTTATATGGATAGGGATATCTTCGCACTTGTAACTGTGTATATATATTCGGATATGTGGGCGTCCGTGCGAATCAAACCGAGCGATATATATATGTGTGGATAGGGATGCGGATGACACCTATACCTATGTGAAATACCTATGTACATTGCCAAAACGCTATCTCTGTTTGTCCGATCGATTATCGACGTTTGAGCTTTCGCTTTTGCCACGAGTATAAGCGAGCAGTATCCTGATGGTGTCTCTCTGATATTGAACCTCGACACGCACGGGATGTGGTTTACTCACGCGTTGGTACAACTGAAATTGGTTTGTCTCTTTTGTGACTAATTGGGGGGGAGTCGATATTCTATACAAGTCTTTTCTCACCTTACTGTAACTTAATCGGTCCATTTTTTTTTTTTTTTTTTTAATGATAGAAAAGAGTGGTTAGACTTTGAAAGTCGTTCAGCATTTGAATCACACTTGTTGGGGGGAAATTTGAGAATAGGAGTACAAACAACCGGGGTCAATTTGAACAAACAGGGTAACTTTGAACACTCGTTTGAGTGCTCAAAATCAGCAAAATAAGGATGCGCAAGGTTTCCAATGGTAATTTGTGTAGAAATTGTTGTTTTGTTGCGTAGGTTATGGATGTGTAAATGATAAAACTTTGGAGTCCGTTCGACTCTTTTTGTCTTTACGGTCTGGCTACGCGGAGCCAATAATCGTACGCGAACGATGGATTCGCGTTAGCGAATTCCCCTAGAGAACTAGGACCGAGAGCGTTTTCGTTCGCGTATCGAGAGGGCCATTATTCGCGTACGCGAATCGGAACACCGGAACAAAACTACCTGAAGAAACTACCGAGACTCGCGTATCGCGTACGAGTACCAGATCTTGAATATTCGCGTACGCGAATTCGCGTATGGAACTCGAATTGTGTATGTTAACCAAAGTATGGATGTTCGCGTACGCTCACCAGATCTTGAATATTCGCGTACGCGAATTCGCGTATCAAACTCGGTCGGCTGGAATCGCGTATGGTAACCAAAGTATGGGTGTTCGCGTACGCTAACCAAGTCTCGAATATTCGCGGACGCAAATTCGCGTATCGGACTCGTTCTTCTGGATTCGCGTATGGTAACCAAATCGCGCATCGAACTCATTCTTTGGAATCGCGTATGGTAACCAAAGTATGGATGGTCGCGTACGCTAACCAAATCTCGAATATTCGCGTACGCGAATTCGCGTATCCAACTCGGTCAGCTGGAATCGCGTATGGTATCCAAAGTATGGATGTTCGCGTACGCAAATTCGCGTATCGGACTCATTCTTTGGAATCGCGTATGGCAACCGAAGTATGGATGTTTGTGTACGCTAACCGAATCTCGAAAATTCGCGTACGCGAATTCGCGTATCAAACTCGGTCAGCTGGAATCGCGTATGGTAACCAAAGTATGGGTATTCGCGTGAGCTAACCAAGTCTCGAATATTCGCGTACGCGAATCCGCGTATCGGACTCGTCCTTCTGGATTCGCGTATGGTAACCAAATCTCGAAAATTCGCGTACGCAAATTGGCGTATCGTTCTCATTCTTTGGAATCGCGAATGGTAACCAAATCTCGAGAATTCGCGTACGCGAATCCGCGTATCGGATTCATTCTTTGGAATCGCGTATGCTAACCAAAGTATGGATGTTCGCGTACGCTAACCAAATCTCGAATATTCGCGTTCGCGAATTCGCGTATCCAACTCGGTCATGGTAACCAAAGTATGGATGTTCGCGTACGCTAACTAAGTCTCGAATATTCGCGTACGCGAATTCGCGTATCGAACTCATTCTTTGGAATCGCGTATGGTAACCAAAGTATGGATTTTCGCGTACGCTAAACAAATCTCGAATATTCGCGTACGCGAATTCGCGTATCAAACTCGGTCAGCTGGAATCGCGTATGGTAACCAAAGTATGGGTATTCGCGTACGCTAACCAAGTCTCGGATATTCGCGTACGCGAATCCGCGTATCGGACTCGTCCTTCTGGATTCGCGTATGGTAACCAAATCTCGAAAATTCGCATACGCAAATCGGCGTATCGTTCTCATTCTTTGGAATCGCGTATGGTAACCAAATCTCGAGAATTCGCGTACGCGAATCCGCGTATCGGATTCATTCTTTGGAATCGCGTATGCTAACCAAAGTATGGATGTTCGCGTACGCTAACCAAATCTCGAATATTCGCGTTCACGAATTCGCGTATCCAACTCGGTCATGGTCACCAAAGTATGGATGTTCGCGTACGCTAACCGAGTCTCGAATATTCGCGTACGCGAATTCGCGTATCGAACTCATTCTTTGGAATCGCGTGTGGTAACCAAAGTATGGATTTTCGCGTACGCTAAACAAATCTCGAATATTCGCGTACGCGAATTTGCGTTACCAACTCGGTCATGGTAACCAAAGTATAGATGTTCGCGTACGCTAACCAAGTCTCAAATATTCGCGTACGCAAATTCGCGTATGGGACTCGTTCTTTGGAATCGCGTATGGCAACCAAAGTATGGGTGTTCGCGTATGCTAACCAAGTCTCTAATATTCGCGTACGCGAGTTCGCGTATCGGACTCATTCTTTGGAATCGCGTATGGTAACCAAAAAATGGATGTTCGCGTACGCTAACCGAATCTCGAAAATTCGCGTACGCGAATTCGCGTATCAAACTCGGTCGGGTGGAATCGCGTATGGTAACCAAAGTATGGGTGTTCGCGTATGCTAACCAAGTCTCGAATATTCGCGTACGCGAATTCGCGTATCGGACTCAATCTTGGGAATCGCATATGGCAACCAAAGTATGGATGTTCGCGTACGCTAACCAAGGCTCGAATATTCGCGTACGCGAATTCGCGTATCGGACTCGTTCTTCTGGATTCGCGTATGGTAACCAAGTCTCGAAAATTCGCGTACGCGAATATTCAAGATCTGGTTAGCGTACGCGAACATCCATACTTTGGTTACCATACGCGATTCCACAGAATAAGTTCAATACGCGAATTCGCGTACGCGAATTTTCGAGATTTGGTTACCATACGCGAGTCTTGAAGAACGAGTCCGATACACGAATTCGCTCACGCGAATATTCGAGACTTGGTGAGCGTATGCGAACATCCATACTTTGGTTACCATGACCGAGTTGGATACGCGAATATTTGAGATTTGGTTAGCGTACGCGAACATCCATACTTTGGTTACCATAAGCGATTCCAAAGAATGAGTTCGATACGCGAATCCGCGTACGCGAATATTCGAGACTTGGTTAGCGTACGCGAACATCCATACTTTGGTTATCATACGCGATTCCAAAGAATGAGAACGATACGCGAATTCGCGTACGCGAATTTTCGAGATTTGGTTACTATACGCGAATCCAGAAGAACGAGTCCGATACGCGAATTCGCGTACGCGAATATTCGAGACTTGGTTAGCGTACGCGAACACCCATACATTGGTTACCATACGCGATTCCAGCTGACCGAGTTTGATACGCGAATTCGCGTACGCGAATTTTCGAGATCCGGTTCGCGTACGCGAACATCCATATTTGGGTTGCCATACGCGATGCCAAAGAATGAGTGCGATATGCGAATTCGCGTACGCGAATGTTCGAGACTTGGTTAGCGGACGCGAACATCCATACTTTGGTTACCACGACCGAGTTGGATACGCGAATTCGCGTACGCGAATATTCGAGATTTGGTTAGCGTACGCGAACATCCATACTTTGGTTACCACGACCGAGTTGGATACGCGAATTCGCGTACGCGAATATTCGAGATTTGGTTAGCGTACGCGAACATCCATACTTTGGTTACCACGACCGAGTTTGATACGCGAATTCGCGTACGCGAATATTCGAGACTTTGTTAGCGTACGCGAACATCCATACTTTGGTTGCCATACGCGAATCCAGCTGACCGAGTTCGATACGCGAATTCGCGTTCACGCGAATATTCGAGATTTGGTTAACGTACGCGAACAGCCATACTTTGGTTACCATACGCGATTCCAAATAATGAGTTCGATACGCGAATTTTCGAGATTTGGTTACCATACGCGAATCCAGAAGAACGAGTCCGATACGCGAATTCCCGTCGCGAATATTCGAGATTCGGTTAGCGTACGCGAACATCCATACTTTGGTTGCCATACGCGAATCCAGCTGACCGAGTTCGATACGCAAATTCGCGTACGCGAATATTCAAGATCTGGTTAGCGTACGCGAACATCCATACTTTCGTTAACATACGCAATTCGAGTCCGATACGCGAACTCGCGTACGCGAATATTCAAGATCTGGTACTCGTACGCGATACGCGAGTCTCGGTAGTTTCTTCAGGTAGTTTTGTTCCGGTGTTCCGATTCGCGTACGCGAATAATGGCCCTCTCGATACGCGAACGAAAACGCTCTCGGCCCTAGTTCTCTAGGGGAATTCGCGTACGTGAATCCATCGTTCGCGTACGATTATTGGCTCCGCGTAGCCAGACCGTTGTCTTTATTGAACTGCTCTTCGAATTCACGTGTGTACTTTGAGGTGTCTCGAGATCGACTACCGAAATAGAACAAGCCAGAAGGTCTCATCGGTATATATCACATACATAGACTATAGCATCATGGGAAACTCATTTCCACATATGCTCATGGCTAACTAACATTACTTAGCGTACGTGTGAATTTTCTCGCTCTCCCTCGGTGAGAGAAATTCATGTTGGAACTGACGGAGAAGCCAATACGTTTTTGAACCTCGCGGGTCGCTCCTCGTAGTCGCGATATTCCAACAATATGTTCGATAGTGGCATACGCGGACAATATTTTGCACTGGTGTCCCTATCAGTTGTATGTGGCTGGAAAGCATGATTTTGGAGCAAAAAGAGACTTTTTTCAATATTTTCGCTCAAAAATCATGTTATCCAGCCAATAGGGGTTCTCACACCGCGGCAAAGTGTTCTCCACGCACGCAATGATCAAGCAAATTAGTGCAAGAACACATACCTATGCGTCCCTATTTCGCTGATTTTGAGGATTCAAACGAGTGTTCAAAGTTACCCAGTCTGTTCAAAGTAACCCCGGTTGACGGTATTGAACGATGACACTTCTAACGAACTCCCCATCCAAGAGAGCAACGAGTAATCACGCGATCGAATAGTATCCATTAAATGAGCGGTGCATTTAAAGTTTCGTGAATTTCAAATGACTATTCGGGGATGAAATATCCATCGAAAAAAGCTCTAGTCGATTCTCACGTCACCGGCTCAAGCAAAATCTGAGTAGATTTTACAGTTGGGTGGAGTTTTCTTCTTCAATCTGTAAATGCTCACTCGAGTATATACTCTCAAAACCGCTGAGCAGACTCTGCATAGCCGACGGAGAGCTCAAAAATCCAGTATCGATTCGAATGTGGTTCATATAAGTACAGAAACGACGACGGTCGGGCCTGGCAACCAATATTACGGTATCGCTTTCTTGCAGCCATCCGATCGTCGGTGGTACAGACCGTCGACCAATTTTTACCGTGCTATGCAAGAGCTGTATACGAACATACCTCACACATGACAATTTTCGCATGTAGAAATAGAAACGCATGCATAGATATATAGTACAAAGTATGTAGCGTATACGCGCACTCGTGCTAATCCTCCGTGAAACGCACTCAAGCGAGCGTAATCGGATTCCTGCCACGGGGCGCTCGACAACCTCGCCCATGAAACTCATATGGTTTTATATATATCTATATACGTGCTATGATACTCCTGTATATAATACATGCGAGCCTTATACTTGTCATCTCTGCACGCGTTCAACTGATGCTCACATGTGCATTGGATGGAGCCTTTGCACGCAACCATTATTGTATACATATATAGCCGACCGATACTTTTATATATTATCCGCGCGAGTATAACCATGCATGCAGAACAAGAAGCGAAAAAGCATGATGATGATCATTACGCCAAGTCTGCGGTCACGCGGCTTATATGCACCGCACGCGTCAGCTGTGCCATGCCGCGCCGCCGCTGTTTGTACGTGTCACGAACGCGCGAGAGAGACCCGCCTGCGGCCTCAATTAGTCGCAATGCGCACGACAGAGATGGGTATAAGAGTAGAAATACGGACAATGGGGCCCCGTATATATATACGCTCATCGCCCATGCATGGATAAAAATACAGGGACGATTGCCCTTGCGTTTGTGTGTGTGTGGAACGCCAACGATCGTCACATATATATACCCTTTGTATAATCGTGAGCATCCTTGTATTATATACAGAGAAAGAGAGACCGACCGCGACGAAAGCTGGCACACCTACGTCGTTAGAGACGAACAGAGACGAAGAGCAGCGCGCGCCCCTATATACTCAACTCATGTGGTGGCATACGTGGGCTATACGTGATAGTGTACGTACCAGAGGCGGTGTGGCGTATACAGGCGTATATCGCGCCGCGGGCGGATCGCTGTGGATCCATTGTTTCGCGTGCGGGCGCTTTTACCGCCACCAAACTGTTGTTGGCAGCGCGGCAATGAGTAGCCTGTATGGTGTGTTGTATAAGTGTGAGGATTGTATCTCATGAAGTGGAGAGCCCAGTTTCGCATCCCGCTCTCCATTTTCTCCACAACGAATCGACCCATTCCCCGATCCCTCATTACCCCGTATTCCTATCTTAGACTTTGATTTTTCTTCGAGGTGGTTTTGATTCGTTGTAATCTCTCGTGGATACCGGATAGATTAAGTAGATTAATCAGGTACTGTTGGATTACGGTATTGATATCAAACAGATCTGCCACTGCTATACTAAAACATATGTTGAATCAGATCGCTTCAATACAACTTCTGAAGGGTGAGAAAACTTCCCGTTTAGTTTACTATGCGGCACTCGTTCCTCACACCTTATCCCTCAAATCTCATTCACTCATTCATCCATCCATCCATGCACCTGATCACAAACCCATTCACCCATCGACCCACTCGTGACCCATACGGCCATCCAACACCCTTCACCCCCTCCTCATAGGCAACCCGATACGCAAGATGCTGACGGACAAATTTTGGCTGGGCTTTCAATTATTTTAATTTGTAAATTTTATCACCAAATATGTTACGATCAAGAAGACACACATATCGCTACGACGGGCTCCTAAAATCTTAAAATTTTCCAACTCGAGCAGCCCCTGCAGGCATTATCGCACCCGCAGCACGATCGATAAGCTCCTATGTGTTTCATCCCCGTATGAGCATCACTCGCGTTTGCCCTACACCCATACTGTATTAGCGTTGGGGAGCGTCGATGCACACGCTATCCACGCGGCAGGGGCACGCGGATTCCGCCGACGGGCGCGATTAGGCAAATGACCGCTTTGAATTTCATGATGGCCCGTCGCCCGCTAGCGTGCTACATCGCTAGCTATGATCGGCTGCTTGCACACCCTCGCTCTCCTCACATAGTGCCATACTACTTACTATAACCTCTAACATTACGTCCAAGCAAGCCTATACCAATTTGCACGTTCAATTCTGTTCACAGGAGTGGCAACAACACCAACGGAGATATGTCAGCGTCACTGTTGCTTCCCAGCATCGTCAGCATTGACGTCTGCGCCATCTGTGATTATCAGCTGAACTGAACGCTAGAGTGCGCGGGTGTAGTTTTGTGTAGTTGATTGTTAGATAAGTTATGGCAACAGCAACAATGGGTCTCAGACGACGAGTACACCAGGTAACCTCCACGTCATCGACTTCTACTTCGAATGGTGGCAAACGTGGCCGATCTAGTGAGAATAACAATAGCCCCTCGCAGGGTAACCTGAATTCTCTCGAGTCACCAGCGAAGAAGTCTCGTACTGCAACTTTACGCTCACGAACCAAAGAGTTGGAGATGCAACAGAAGAAGGGCCCACCTCACTGGTCCGATCCTCGACCTTACGCTTCCATAGCCGGACTCTCACTTGAGGCCCAGGCAGCCCTGTGTAGTGAAAATGGAGGTTTACCCTCACCCATGTCTTATATCGACCGTCTCACATCGTCGTCTAGCATGGCTACCTTCGTAGGCAATGGAGCAGCTGGGGGTTCACCCATATCCTATCTTGACATATCAAACATGACGACGGGTCCTCGTTCGGGCTGGCCTGCTGAAGCCTTTGGGCCCTTTGGGACTCATCCCGCTTGTACAGTTACGTCTGCTGCCCACGCTGCTGCAGCGGCCGCAGCAGCAGCAGTCATGGCATCTTCATCAACCTCGTCTTCCACAACTAGCACTACATCCGGATCTAGTGACATGACAGTGCAGAGTCATGAAAATCAGAAACAAGAACAACAGCAGCAAGTGTCTATGAATTTTCCTAACGACGCCATGTTTGGTGCTTATCAACCGTGGGTGATAAAGACTTACGGAGATCTAGCAAAGACAAAGACTATTACTATTAAGAAGTATGCAAGGATTCTGAGAACCTTGCGTGGTGAGGAAGTCAACAGCGCAGAGAATAGCAAGTTCAGGTTT
Organism: Eretmocerus hayati; assembly: GCA_029851415.1. Taxonomy (NCBI): domain Eukaryota; kingdom Metazoa; phylum Arthropoda; class Insecta; order Hymenoptera; family Aphelinidae; genus Eretmocerus; species Eretmocerus hayati. The sequence goes on along the minus strand of CM056742.1, from coordinate 179,954,840 downwards.
TGGGTGAAGAGCAAGGGTTTCCACGTCGGTCAGCCTGAAGGATATGAAGCGAAACCTGCCGACAGGATTATTGGACGACACGCGGTAACTAGCCCCGGACTTGACCCGCCTTTGTACGTGCCCACTCAACCACCCCACAACAAGGTGAGTGTCGTAACTAATCTTATTGTTGTTATAAGAATATTCCCTGATCTTATAGCACCCCACGTAGGATTGCCCAAGGCTCTGCTGATACTTGATATCTGATGGAACTCGTTACATGCACTAGACAATCATCACACCTCTTCTGAATGTAGGCCAACTCTAATCCAGTGTTGGGATGAGACTGGCCATTTCATCGGAAATTTACTTTTACCATTGCCCCTTGATAAGAGAATATTTCCACTCCTGACTTTGCGATAGCACTATATAATCCAGGTAGCACTGTAACCGCTGTTGCGTAGTCTCATTGGCTCATACGTGTATGTTTTCAGTATTAAGGTAAGTGTGCCTAATTTGCCCCCACTACTTTTGTTTTACTCGCCATTTCAACTCATCTCTATATTTTTCAACGTAGTTTAGCTCATTTTGTAGCTTGTTTCAAGAACTTGAAAATGAGCTAAGGTACGTTCAATTTGATCAAATTAGAGCCGAGATATCTTGATTTTCACGAAAGAAGATTTTTTGCGAGTTTTTGTCAGTGTGTTCCTAATTTGCCCCCACAGGGAAAAGAGGCCTATTTTCATGGGATTATACGGGTTTTTCGTGAAAGCGGGATATCTCGGCTCCCAGACCTCCAAATGAGACTTACTTTAGCTCATTTTGTAGCTTTTTTTAATGCCTTTAAAACTTTTTGAGGTAAATTGGTGCATCTTAATGGGCCGAGGAATGACTTTGGAAAAATACTATAGAGGCAAATTAGGAACACTGCACTTTTTCTACTGATATGGGCGTAGAATCGGCTAAAAATCGAATTTTGCAATTCTGCAAAAAGCATTCTAAAGTTGGGACAAAGACAAAGAAAATAAGTTAAGGCACGTTAAAATTGATTCCATCAATTTTGTTTGGCATGACTTTTAGTGAATAACAAAAAAGAAGTCGGAAGTAGCGAAATCAGTTCTTCTGTTCTAAAAAAGGCGCGGGTCATCTAGGATCGGTCCAAAACATTTATTTTCTCATATTTTAACGTAACAAACATGAAAAAAATGCGGGGCAAGGTCTGCGGGTTCGTACATGTGAGAACTTGAATGGGGGCAAATTAGGGAATGGGGGCAAATTAGGCACAGATACCTTATCATTTCCCGGAAACTTTCTACGTTTCTCTTATCACTTTGTTGGGTGGAAGATTTCGATCGCAGAGGAATCATCTACCAACTGTCGAGTTGGGGAAATGTTCTAGCTGCGCGATTTTTTTACTCGACTAGATATCTGTTTGCCCTTTCTGTTGACAGTTATCTAACTTCTATCACGATTATGATCTATTTGATCCATTATGTTCCACAATGTCCATTGAACAAGTTAGAACAGAACTCACTCTCACTGGTAGAATCATTCCACAGTGCAATACATAGAGTGTAATTTAAGGACAACACGCGTAATGCGTGATACAGAGTGGAGAAAATGCGCCCATTCGAGATGTCACACCCTGCCAAAGAGACAGCCTGATGCGACTAAACACCACTTGAGGTAGTTGATTTTCGGCCGGCCTTTCTTGCGTAGGATGGTAGTGAAAAGCTTCAGGAAATAAGCTCGAGCCGGCAACTCAATGCTTGTTAATGGCGAGGATATTAGGTGTATGTGTTATCGCTTGATGCAAAAATACAGTACGTGTTTGTTTTGTTCGCGTGCACCAACACCCATTCTCAACGACGCATAGATATAAGATCGATCACGGTGAGGCCATCAAACCGCATATTTCTGCCAACTCTTTCAATCTCAAATGAGAGAAAAGCTTCGGTAGCGTATCAGCAATTGATTTTTGGATGGCCGATGAGTGTATTTGAAAACCGGCTTATCTAAAAGATCCTTGATGGACTGGAAGCGAGTGGAAGTTGGTATCAAACGATTGAATATCATCGATCGGCTTTAGCCAGTAACATTATGTCAACAAATTTTACTGACTCGTGTGATGGGTTGAGTTAAATTACTCCAACTTGAACTACGCATCTCCGGGCTCGTATGGTTGCGAGTCTCACTGGGGGGGGGGGGGTCGATGGGACGTGTAAAGGTGAGAAGAAACACAGGGAAAAATTTTGGCTTGACGCTAAATTATAGTGAATTCCGCCATTCATCGTCAGATTTGGCTTCTTAAGGGGACGGAAAATCTGCCGAGGTTAGTCACCGACGCACTTTGCCGAAATGGCCTTTGAACTCGGTTTGTCTCGATCGCAGGAGGATCTTATTGCCGTTAATTGCGCAGATTCGATTGTCTTCATAGATGATTGTTGTATTTTGATCTACTTTCTCAAACTCATCCAGTGACCAAAAACCCATATGATTTCCAGCATGTATTTCACAAACCTTGGCGTTCCGAAGTCATTAGTCTGATAGCGTATCAGAAGCGGTTCATGTCACTCTGTGCTCTAACTCGGATCATCCGCTGGAGGAAATGAGTTAATAAATTGAAGTCTCGTCGATATATTCTTCAATCTCAAAGAAAAGGAAAGAATAACGAGACCATTAATGAGAGTGAATAGTAAACGCCTAGCTGATCCTCGATTTTTTTTTAAATTACTCGAAAGAAACATCGGCGTTATTATGTGTATTCGAGTACGGAAATATGAAATCTCGATGAAAAGTCACTGTCTATCTAGAACTCGGTTTATTGCACACCAACACACATCACTGCGTACTTCTATTGAGCAGCATTTGATCTGACTACATATTCCATTTCTCCACAAAAATTCCAAAAATCGACTTGCCATTTACTCGCGTGTAGGTCTCAAGATCAATGCTTCGCGCATCCCTTATCACGCATCGCCACACCACTTGGCTCTATCTCGGCTCGTGGCATATTTTATAACGCGCCGACGTGAATTCAAAGGGGCTGCCTGCCAACCGTGCATTACGAAGGGGAGATCGGGCGCAGTCACTGACGCCACCGCCGGCACGTTGCCTGTGTGAAACGCGTGCACACATATATATATAGGCGCTTGTGCAGTAGAACCCGGGCTCAGGCTGAATTAATCAGGTCTGGCAGCGCTGCTACTGCCTCTGGCAGACTCTGCCTCTCCTCGGTATAGTAGCAGATATATATGTATATGTAGGTACTGAACGCGCCAACAGCTCGTGTATTTCACTCAGCAGCGACGCCGTGTTACAGAGCTCGTCGCTCCGCTTTCCCACTTTATACGGTGCACAGGCATAGGCTGACTCGGTACTGCGCCCAGATAAGGTGTCCGCTTCATTACGCCTAATTATACGCGCTGCACTAGGTACTCGCGTGTGTGCGTACATAAGCTACTTGCATCTCTAGATATTAGAGGTTCGCGCGAGCAAATCATCGCCAACTGAACGTGCACATACTGGATGGCTGGATTAATGTATGCGCTGAATAGGTCTCTCACTTAAGTGGCTTGCAGTAGCCAGGCCGCTGGCAAATGTACTTATAAATGGGCAAGGTTCGTGAATTGTCCTTGTGTGGCCGCATATATGCTCTATTTATAAGGGAGAATTTTCTGTTTTTGCAAGGGCCGCATCTCATTGTTCGAGAACGGATCGAGGTTTCTCGGACTTCTAGTACAGATGCAATTTCATATTTCTCCTTATCATTTGAAACTGAGCTCATTTGAAAGTATTCTGGTAATGAACTTCATAATAGGCTAAGCCGTGCCATCAAATATAACAATAAACCTGAATTAGAAGCTCGAGAAGCCTCGACTTGTTTTTGGTAAATGAGATCCGGCCCTTGCAAAAACAGGAAATTTTGCCTTGTAAATAGAGCACATACATGGAAATACAACACTCTTCAACCTGTTCCATGGTTCTCTTGATGAATTTGATAATGAGCCTCGGTACGTCGGAAAATATCGAGATCTGTCGGAGTGAGAAGCTCGAGAAGTCACGATCTTTTGAGATGTAGAATCCTGCGTTTTCCGAGCGTTTTCTAAAGAATGAAATCTCTGTTTCTTGAGCATGTCAAATCTCAGCTCCCTTCGACTACAACTGAACATAATCTAGTTCATCTTTGAGCTCTTGTCATCATCTACAAAATGAGCCAAGATATGTTGAAAAAGAATGGAGTGAGTCGATACAGCATGTTGATCGAGGGAAACATTGATTGTGAGATATATTCGTATGTGAAATATATAGGATTTACCATTGAAATATTCAATATCATGCCAATCGAACACACGAGCAGCTAGGATTTACTTCAACTCGGGATTTTGATCTGTTCAACTCATAGAACAAGACCCCATTGACAGTTTTTGGTGTCATTTTCATTGGTTACTTTTTCCCTTCCGGCAACCGCGGTGCACCATCTAACAGCCCTATGTGTAGCCGATCTCGAGGCCTTCCTAATGGTCGACGTCTGAACGGCAAAATCTCATTCATTGCCATCAGCGACCGAATGCCACCTGGCAATTTATATCTCTTTCTTGGGCTTCACCTTGCTTCCTGCGTACTCGCGCCCGTTAGTGCACTCGATGTACCATGTTTTGAAGTTCACTATATATTCCCACCTGGATTCCAAGGTTTTGTCGATTCTCCACTCATTCTCTCATGTCTTTCAGGCTGAGTGGTAGCGGCAGAAACAGTGACCCTCTATCATAAGTTCACCAGGCACTCAACGCAGCCTGAAGTTGACCAGAAATAATCCCAACCGTTACAGACTCATCTTGTATGATAATGCATCTAATCTCAGGCTCAATCAAACAAAGTCAGAATGATCTGCAAGAAAATGTCCATTGCTAGAACCGAGTCTCCACGCATTGCGGTGTCCTTTTACAAATTGCTATGCACTTTCAACTAAAGGCTTTGGGCAGCCGAGGATAGCTTATTCCGCGTTGATTTGGACCTCGCACGGGGAAAAATAATCAGCCTTGAAATTTGAGCAACGATGTGAGCTAGTTCTATGCCAACTCTTAGCTCTATCAGTGACATCGGAAGAAACATGCGGTACAGTGTTTTTTCGAAACATACTGAATCAACTAATTCAACGTGTAGATTCGGTGCGTTCATTTGGTCAAATCTCGAGTTCCGCTTCAGCTTCGAACCCCGTGATCAGATGGGCATATTATCAGCTGGTCGATGCAATAGTCACACGTTAAAAGAGTCATATCTTAGACTCACAGACAAGTCCATCCGTACATTTGGCTGCTGCTATGTCGTCTCACCGGTGGTAATAAGTGATTGGATCGAGTATCCAGAAATCCAAAGAGCGATAATAACTCCGTATTTCGACGGTGAGCAAAATATTTTAATGCGTACGAGCAACGCGAACCGTCCAAGTATATATTGCGTCGGCCTCGGCACTTGCTGCTTATACCTTGCAATGCTCGTAATGAGCAAGAATGAGCCAAGAGAGCGGAGGGCCTGTAATGCAAGCGCGCCGATCATATCCATACGAGTTTGAGCGGAACGCACTTATTAGCCCAGTCTCCGATGCTCGAGCAAGCGATGGTGCCGCAGGGACGAGCTTCAATAAGGTGAGAGAGGCCGCTCGTTTTTCACGCTCGACGAGCGATGCTCAACCACGACGGAACCCGAAGTAAAGGAGAGTCGAGAAGAGGAAAAGAAGGAGAGAGAGATAAGGCCACCACCGTCGGATTCAGGGCTGGTCATTAGTCAGCGGGACAGGCGGAGCTCTCGAAGATTGTGCTGGTGTATGGGTATAGGTTTAAAAATATATATATATATATATATATATATATATATATATATATATATACCTATCAAAGTATACCGAAAAGGTGGCAAGCGTTCGATCTCTTGGCACGGGACAACCAGCCTTCTCCTGTCTCTCCCCGACTCCGGTCACCCACACCAATCACTTCTCTCGCCTGAAGCTTCGGATTCGGAGCGGCTATTGGCTTCTCGACGCATCCACAGCAGACATTGATCGTTCCCGCCGATGCCACAAGATTCACAAAATTTTAGACCAGATAGCTATGTCCATTTTCAATCCAAATATTCCTAATGGCTTATATGAGAGAACGTACATGCGTTGTTGTTGTGCAATTGAAGTTATGCATGAATGCACACTACATCTCTTAGAGAACAATCTGAGGCTATTTACTGATATCAACACGTGTGATCATGAGGAAAATAGCTATTTTCAACCATAGAGACCTAACCTAAGTGGAACTGAATCAATTTTTATAATTGGAAGAAAGACTGCAAACCTGACGTTCATCCAAGCCGTGAGGAGATCAGGCTATTGCGCGGAAGGAGGTGACATTGATAGAAAAACGTCTATATAGAGGCTATATCATAGTTTATTGCTAGGTGCTAATCTGGAAAATCGCTGACTTGCGCACCACCCAAAAAGCCGCGGACTTGAGCAAATGCAAATATTGCGGCTAATGAGGGCCACAATACGCGATGTCATACTCATACACACGTACAAGCTCACGATCATCGGAATATCCAAATTCTACTCACGACTCTTTACCGTTCCTGAGACCCGCGCAACCATGAGTAGTCCATAGTCCACGCCACCACCTGGTCTTAGAAGAATAAGTATAACATTTACCCGACTTCCGAGGAACACCCAGCAGTTGTGCTGAAACTCAGTGGATAGTCTCCTTTCACCGCCAAAAGATGAAATCCAGAGCCGCACTTGCAAATGCCCACAAGCTATAGCCTATGGCATTATCATTGCCTATGTGGGCCCATATATATTCACATCCTTCTTTTGGTATTGGAACACTTAGAAAAGGAGTTGCCACTTAGAAAAGTTTCTTCGAACCTGCAATTCAACTTTTATGCATCTAACGTTTTACACCTTACAGTAGAAATAACACATTTGAATGTGAGATTTGTATGGAACTGGATGTATTGCTGTCATGTATAATTGGAAATCCATCAATATCCAATTCATTTTTAATCAAGAAAGATGAGATTTTGGATTAAGAAGGATTTGCATAAGGCGAATATATGAGAATTGGATTGTTGAACCTTATTCAAAGCTTGGCTATTTCAAAATGGGAAATGATCTTGAGATACTACACTACCGGGCTGTGATTCAATTTTGCCGTTTTCAGACACTTGAACTCGTATAAAACACGCTCAAAGTTAAAGGTCTCGAAAAAGCGTTCCAAGATAGGGTCTTATACTTTAGCTTGTCATCCTGAAAAATACTGACCACTTGAAAAACTTCGCGATCAAAATATTCCTAGCGGCATTTGCATGAATTGGTACTGTCAAGGATACATGGAGAAACCTCTCTTATCATGTAAGTCAGAGGACTTGGTGAAATATGTGAGGACTAGAGATCAAATGGACAGTATGAGATTCTTCCCAACAAAGCATCTCTCTTCGAGATAAGTGAGATTTTTGGATTTGAATGGACGCGACTGACACCTAAAGGAAGTACACCAACACGGTGAGGGCACCAATTTCACACAAATCTTGAATATTCCATTACGTGAGGTATGGTTTAAGGGATCTGGATTCGCAACAAGGTCCTTTTCATAAAATCAAAAATGAGCATAACTCCCATCATATCCATAACTCTTCTGAAATCCAAAATGCGATTCCCTCTCTTAATCAAATTAGGGATGGATGAGATGCTGGGAAACTTGAGCAATTGGTAGGATGGGACAAAATTCCCGGTGGCATTGGCATCAATCCATGTTGCAAAATTTGTGCAGAGAAAGCCGTTTTGTTTTGTGAATGGAAGTTATTGATAATAACCACGAGGTTCTCGACAAGTTATCGAAAGTAAGAAAATTTTAACGTGCAATGACCTCTCGGAATCAGGGACTGATGAGTCTTAAAAAAACTTGGGCAATCGGTAGAGTGGGGCAAAATTCCCGGTGGCATCGTCATCAATTCATATTGCGGAATTCATATAGAGAAGCCCGTTATTTTTCGTGGATGGAAGAATTTTATAGAAACCATGAAGTTCTCGACAAAGTGCCAAGGGTAAGGAATTTCAACGAGCAATCTTCTCTCGGAATCAGGAACTGATGAATTTTGGGGAATCTCGAGCAATCGCTAGAATGGGACAATATTCCCAGTGGCATCCGGATGAATTCGTGTTGCAGAATTTGTGTGTAGAAACCCGTCTTATTTTGTGAATGAAAGAAGCTGATGGAAAACACGAGTCTCTCAACAAATCGCTAAGTGTAGGAAAATTTCAACGTGCAATCTCCTGTCGTGAACAGTGACTCGTGAGTTTTAGAAAGACTTGGACGATCGTCAGAATAGGGTGGAATTTCTGATGGAATCCACATTGATTCATATTGCAGAATTTATATAGAGAAACCCGTTATAATTCGTGAATGGAGGAAATTGATAGAAACCATGAGGTTCTCGACCAATTGCCGAGAGTAGAGAAATTTTAACGTGTAATCTTCTTACGGAATCAGGGACTGATGAGATTGTGTCGGTGTAATTTGACCTACACATCGCGAGTACGCGACGCACACACGCATATCAGCATCCATAGACGAAATAGGGCAAAGTGGGGGAATTTTGGCCAAGAGCTGCTTGAGAGAGAAACCATGAGGGAGCTTGCGATCGCCCGCGATCGATCACGGTTTCGCGCGCGAGACCGGTTGTGCTTATACCTGGAGAAGCGGCGCACCAGGAGATGGCGTCGACCTGGCCGGCCTTTGCCGCGTAGGCGCGAGCGGTGAGGCGCAAAGAAACTGTCGGACCAGGGTGCGAGACGACCAGCCCAAGAGACGTTGAGGATACAAAATGTAAGTGGTTCCCTCTCGCGAGTTCGGTTCCCGCCGAAATCTCTCTCTTTCCCCGTTGATGCGAGATATAGATTCTCGATTTGCGGTAATATTGATTGCTAATTATAATGTGCGAAACACGAGTGCAGGCCATCGATATTGTGTCAATATCGCTTCTTATTTATTAGAATAAATTATTCGAAAGACGCACGAGGCATCCCACAGTTAAAAGAGAAATGCATCGTTGATCATTTTTGTTCGATTCTGAATCGAAGTAGTTTCATTCATGTATTGTAAAAAATATGAAAAGTGAGAGAGACACTCGATGTTTCGCCGTTGCGCCGTCTCATAGACTTACACATGTACAATTTGAATATGTCCCGAACCTTTGAGATAGTTCTCGCGTCTCTCTCATGACATCTTCTTTCGCCCAGAGCCATCGATTGCAAATCAGTTATCCGCTGACCACCAAGCAAGTATAATGCTCTTGTTACAGAACTATTGTTCTATAAACTACGCGCGGTTGATTTTTTAGCCTGAACTTACGTTCTCGGGCTCGGGTTCGAGTTAGGCTATTTATATCTTGCAATCAGCAGTCAATTTTCAGGCACACAGTTTATAGTCCGCAGAAGATGAGAGTGCATCTATCGAACGCCACACCTGAATATTCGTCAAATGTATAGTTTGCGATAAATTGCATCTAAAGCGGGACCGAATGTTTAACTGTAGTCGTTGTATACCACGATCGTCATTCACAATCGAATGATGGCTTACAACGGAGTCAAGCATAAACAATAAGGCTCGACTATTGTCGCACGCACATACACATACACTCATTCACGATTCGACTCTCTTAAGTCCTTACCTGTCGGCTCTCACTTCTCGGCAGCAAGCATCATGTAATGAATTTGATATTTATTCACCCGGCCGTCATTTCGGTTGCGGCCGTTGGTGTCTGAAAAATCCGGTTGATGCGGCGCAGTATATCTGCAGAGGCTTTCGCGTCCCCAGCCTCACGCTAGCGAGTTGTATAGGCAAAATAGATCACCTGGTTTTCCGACAGTTGGCCCAGAAATTTACCTCACTTGCGTATCTATAAGATACGTGAGGAGGTAATTGAGTGAAGGTTATGAGCCGCTCGGTATGTTTTCTGACTCCAACCGAGGTCTCTATACACGATTAATGTGAGACCTGGTGCGTATCTATTTGATACTCTCACCGGTGCTCTGATTAGAGAGAAGGGCACTCTCCCAAGGAATAAAGTATTCTGTCTTTCACGCGTATAAATCGGCTTGGCTCGTTGCGGCCGTGGAAACAGATTGAAATAAAAAGGTTGTAGACTCACTTTTATTCAACTCTTCGAGTGCTGGGAGCCTGTCTCTGATAAGTGATTGCTGGCGATGTATGGGCTGCTGAATGCGTGGTGTAGCGAAAGGGCTGTTGTAGTGGTGTCTTCCGGCGAGTCAACGTCAGAGAGATGATTGCGAATTTGTCGAGCACAAGGCTGCAGCAGTTGCGGGCTCCGTTCCGCTCAACAGCAGCTCCTTCGAGAAAAGCTGAACACTGGGCCTCTGGTAGCTGCGGGCTCCGTTCCGCTCAACAGCAGCTTCTTCGAGAAAAGCTGAACACTCGGCCTCTCTCTCTTTCTCTCTGCCGCACACTGTAGCACTCGAGCGCCGCGTCCGTCGTCACTTGAGAAAGAGGGGAGACGTCTCAACTATACTTGCCTGATGGGCGTGTGGACTAGTACGAGCTATATGAATCGTACTTGGGGCTTCGGTACCTAACTGAGGTACCTCTCTCGAACCCTGCTTGGGTCCGTCTGCTCTTCACACTGAGTGAGGCCCAGTATAACGCTGAGGCGCGGACGTCAGAGGAGACCGGGCCCAAAAATCGTTCGCCTGGTGTTCATTTGTGCTACCTCAGCCACGCATTGTTTTTAATTCTGCTCGATCTAATCCTTATCTTCTTTCACTTATTAATAGAGCCAGTCTCCCTACATTTTCGAAAGAGGATACAATCGCAAAGATCTTGAGTATATTATATCTTATAATATAACAGAACAAAAAGTCACTGCGCAGCACGATGGGACGTAACACTCTAAATACAGTTGTCTCATTTTGGGCGCGTTTCGCGCTCCCGCGCTCGCGCCGTTACCCATTTTTCCTCTCAAATATATATTTCCTCCTCGTGCCGCGACTTGAATCTATGTTACGCTTGCTCTACACTATTTTTACGATTGAAATATTCCGTTTCAGTGAGTCGTGAGTGTTGAGATTTTCCCAACCCGAGTTCCCAGAAAATTCGCTTCCACTTTCGATTTCGACGCATAGAATGAACTTTGCATTCAAACAATTTCATGAACCTACATATACATATAGATACATCCCAAATCATAGGTGACTCGATAATTCTTCTACTATTTATACGAGCATGTTGCCATCGGGCAGGTAGCACGCTTGCAAGATTTAGGGGAATTTGGGCAATCGGTAGTTGGGACAAAATTTCCAGTGGCATCCGCATGAATTCATGTTGCGAAATTTATGTGTAGAAACCCGTTTTATTTCGTGAATGAGAGGAATTGATAGAAACCATGAATCTCTCAACAAATCGCCAAGTGCAGGAAAATTTCAACGTGCAATCTCCTCTCGGAATCAAGGAATGATGTGTTTCAGAAAAACTCAAGCGATCGATAGAATAGAAGTGTAACGCCTACCCCCCCCCCTCCTCCCAAACACAAGCTAATCTTCACTATATCTCGTGGGTGATAGAGAAGAGGATCACGATAAGGACCAGAATACAGATATACAGATTTGGTAGAATATCGACCTAGATTTACTACTCCAACAGTTTGGCGTTTCCAAGGCCAGAATTGGATGTAAATGACTGATGTCACCGTCATTCCATCGTAGATTTTAATCCTCTGCCATGAGTTCTTAACAAGCAAGAGTAGAGGGATAAATCATACTCCGGCCAACCAGAATTCTGCTATCATCATGAAGTAGAAGACTCATACACTGAAGATGCGCAAGACTTGTCTTTCTATACACTCTTCGTGGAATTCTGGAACATCTCGTTTGCACTTTGCTGCGAAATGCAGCGGCATCTCACAAATATAATTTTTCGAGTCAGCAAGAGAGATGAGGGTACATTCGCAGCACGCACAGTAGTAGTGGTAACAGCGAGCCTCGACCTCTTCGAGAGCGTAGGCTGAATTTACGCAGTAGCTTGAGAATCAACTGCGAGCTTGCTCGCGCGTCTGGAATCCACAAAGAGGCTGTCCTTGCCTTCTCTCTTCGCCTCTCTTCCTCTTGCTTCGTTTCGAGCGTGCAATCGTCACGGCGCGGCGCTGCTTCGTGGAAGAGCGGTAAAGCGGACTCGGTTCTCTCGCAAATTAGTAGCCGGAGGATAAGCCGGGCTCGCTCGTTCGCTCACTCGCGCTAATCGACCGAGGGGACGACTGCGGCGGCCGGCCATATACCCGACTCGTATACTATATATATACGCCCGTCCCATTCGAGGCAGGAAGCAGTCAGGCTCTCTGAGCTTGAGCCACTATATATACATACCTCGTTACCGTGGCACGTACTATTATCGCCATGTGCTCGTACCGCGATCGCTGCTGACTCGCATTTGCTGCATCGAAAGAGCTGCATTCAGCTTGCAACTTGGTACATTCCGTACTCCGCGATTGATTGATCCGAGCCGCTCTTGAGTGCCTGCTCCGTCTCGGTTTTATGATCACGATGGATGTGCAATTTGGCCACCTATGGTCACGTCCCAGCTGGTTTTCTACGATCTGATCAAACCAGTGGATTGCTGATGCGGAGAGTGAATGAGGATATGTTGTTTGTCATACCTCGAAGAGGATCGAGAAATGCATGGTCTCTATAGTGGTCATAAGAAGTATCACCTACCACAACGAGGCAAAATTTGCACACATGCACAAACTACCTGATGAACATCATAGAGTATAAGACATGGATACTCCTCGATGACACGGAATACTATCAATCTGTTACATACTGAGTTGATGACTGTTGAACAGATTCGGAATATGTTGGAGTAGGTGTCTGTTCGCAAGACATAGCTATTGAATGAGATTTTGTTGGTAGAGATCTAAAAGAGTAGATCACGATCTCGACCACGATGAATCGAGCTCTGTGTATTGTTCATAGAGATGTTACGGTCGCAAGCTACACAGGCGCCCGCACTCCAAGTGTACCGCGTATAAGAGCCGCCGTTTGGTGCGGCCGGACTAGCTCAGTCAACAGCGTGTCAGACTCTTAATCAAGAGGTCACCGGATCGTTTCCCGGCGGCCGGACTTTTTATTCAGTGCATGAAGGAGGATAAAATCATAACAGTATTGAGCATACTTGAAAAAGGATATGTATTGACGGCTGGATAGTTGATGCCCAGTAAATTAGCCGCACACGTTGGCCTAGCATGTACAATGCCCAGCGATTTGTATGAAATGATCATGACTGTAATTCTGGGGACTGAATCTGCTGCTGCGTGTTATAATTAGACTCATGCGTCTCCTACTGAGCGCGAGAGATATTGAATATAAAGTGCCCCCAATGACGAGTCAGGATTCTGAAATGAATAAGAGACAGTACATCCAAATGAATAACCATGGCGCATACGAACCGCGAGCAAAGGATGAAACCCCAAACAGAGAATAACCATTCTAAGGCTGTTACTCACGAATATGTATTGGTTATCTGTTTCTCGCTATGTAATTGTTATAATCGGACGATGTCCAAGATGCAGGTGTCGGTCGCACACAAGGTTGATCTGGACTGCCGGATGATCATCCTTGAGCACTCCGCCAGGGTATTGGATCAGGAGCTATCAGGTGCACATGCGGTATGGCCACGAGAGAATTGCGAAAAGCGCTGGATATTGCTCCGATCGCGACAACATGGTCTGCTCGGCAGGACGGGCGAACAGAGTCTAATTCGATGCACCTGCAACACCGGTCAGCTTGTGAACTTGGATATGAGTGTCTTGGTGCGGTGAAGCTAATGGTTGATACTCGATTCTACTCTTTTTTTCCTTCACGTGTATGACTTACTGTTCTCTCCTCGGATGCTCTGCTTCATCTTGTAAGAAACTTGTTTTATGACATTAATTTGGGAAGAGTAGTGAGAGGTGGTGGTTCAAAGTATCTACTAAACATCACAACATGTACTTATGTAGTACACATCATATGTGCACATGATTTATGCACCCTACCGCAGAACTATTCTCCAATATAACCATATTTAGGATTCTTCTTCACAAGAGTATTCCGTGCTCAAGAGTTCTGATCAGTTCTTAAAGTCAGTTCTTTCTAACGCCGGTGCGTCAGGTAGGAACCCGTCGTTAAAATTGCTTCTGAGAGCCTTTTCTCACATTTAATAATGAAATCGAAGCCAGATAGAGCAGATTCATAGGAACAGTACCGTGTTGCAGGTGGCTCGGGAAGGGCTAGCTCTCCTAAGCATAGCGCGTCAAGTAAATCTCCACAGTCCCGGGTTGCCAGACTCGAAATGAGAAATCCCACGGCGAAGTGAGCTTATCCCGAGAAGCATAAATCTGCAACTGCCCCTCCGCGCCCTCACCCGTCGCGTCGCAAGCAATTAGTCGCGTCCACGCCCTGCAATCTTAAATAGAACCTCGTTACCGCATTTACTCATCTCATTGTATGCATATATTACTCACTCACACAGTATAAAGTTTGTCAACGGACAGGTTGGCCCCAATCTGTGGATTATCATCTGATCATGAAGGCGTTATTTCTTGTGACGAAGCGTTATGCTCTTGTCCTTTGGAAAACCATGCTCATTATCCACCTTCTGTACCTCAAGTTGCGTAGATCACATACCATAAAAATGTTTAATACGTAACGTACGCTCTATTCGCATTGGTTGGTTGTAAAATGTACATACACGTGTGCATAGCGAGGTCGTCATCGCCATCGTCATCGTCGTCGTGAGCGGGACACTCTTTTGCCTCTCGCATCTGATTTCAACTTGCTACCACGATTGCGGTGTACGACTCCTTGAAGGAAACGACCCATCTCCGTATACGACCACTTCTTATTCGTTTTCTCGCTCGTTTAGCTTTGCCAACGCGGATAGTACGTACTATATATATCGTGCAACAGCTCTCTAGCCAAGAGATCAAGCTGAGTAGTATAATTCGCTAGATTCTCGTGAAGTGCACGGAATTACCGAGCTCTTTTTCTACCACGTTCCGTTTTCGTAGCGCGGTTTCTTCACATTAGGTGCGTTTTATAGCCAACGCCTGCAGCTCGAAGATTGCGAGACTGCAACGAAAGAGCAGACGACCAACACTTAGCTGCAGTACTAGTTTCAGCAGTCATAATCTTTCGTGGTTTTGTCATTGGCAGTTTTCGTATCCGCGGAGACGAGTTGCTGAGTTTTATTCTGCAGTATCACATGCATCACCACACTTGCTTTTTTAAATACATATCCCTTACAAGGATTTAGAGATTTAATTCATTAAATCGTTTTCTATAGTAATTTTTCCTATATTTCCCGGAAAATCTTGCGGCGAACTCACATCGTCCCTTTATATATCGTCAAAATCCGAACCTTTGTCCGAATTCCGTAGTTCACGTTCGTAATTCTATCAAGTAAGGAAAAAGGGTATATGAAATGAAAACACAATCAATTTTGGGTTAAGCCCGAGGCAAAAAAGACCAGGCAGAAAGCCTGGCCAAAAAACCTCCAAAACAGTGAATGAGTTGAATTTATTATCAAAAGGATCAACAAAAAAAAGAAATGAGATTTTACAGACCAGAATTTCGTGAGATAGAGGTGTGAGCTTGTAAGCGTGTGTGTGTGTGTGTGTGTATGAGCGTAGGTGCAGTTGATGCACCTGCCCGGTGAGCTGCAACACTTCCGTGTGCAACGTCCGGATCACCCGTTGGTGATCGCGTTTTCGATGCGTACAAATCACCCGTTGATGACTAGAGCAACGAAAAGGTGGCGGCGAGCCGTTGACCAAATGTGCGTGGCACTGGTCCGTAAGATTCTGCACGTGTGGCGAGAATCCACTATTGTTCGTAATTTGAGTGCACGCACGTCGCGATTGCACTCTGAGATTAGTGTTGAAATAATCTGCGTTCACGTAAGTCACAAGTTAGTACACTAAAAGATCGGCACGATCCGAAAAATGTCGCACGGGGCGTGAGCGCGCGATTTTGGAGCACAAATCTTTGTCGACCACGAGGCGCGTGAAATAAGTAGCCCGATGATTGACTCCTTTCTTTCACGATGAGAGATTTGCGGAGACTATGAGTAGTCCAGTCAAATAGACCCTGAGATCTCAAATTGGAGCCCGCAGCGGGTTATTTTGGTATGTTGTGGACAAAATTATCCCAAGAAAAATGGCTCTAAGGGAAATTTCCTCGTGATAGGGGAAGTTATCAAAAATCGCGAAAACGGATTAAAATCCCTGGTAGAAAAAAGAGCGTATTACTGTAGTACTACTACAGTAGCGCTACTGTCTCATCACCGTACTACTGTAGTAATACGATGCAGTATTACTGCAGTAGTACGATATAGTAGTACGATGTTCCGCTACTGCAGTAGTACTGTCAGTATTACTGTCGTACTACTATCGTATTACGCCAAAGTCTGTGTCCGCAATGGTATTATTTCCAAGTTTGAGGATACCGAGAATATTTGTGCATGCAAGAGAGTTAGCAGATCTGCTGGACTGTGTGTGCGTGTTTGGCACTTTGTGTTAACATAAAGGGTTATTTCGCTACACACGCGCTATACACACCCGCCCGCTCTCTCCGCAAACTCACACAGCAGAAAGACAGGAGTCGGACTGTCGCGGCCGTACTCGTTTTGTTTTGATGAGTCGATGCAACAACCGTCTTATTTTGATGCATTCGGTTTGATTCTGCCATTATTAAGTATCAACAAGAGGCCACCGATAACAAAGCCGGTTGTTATTCATACCGATAAACGACACAAATAAAGCTCAAATTACAATCCCCTAATGGGGGCTCGACGCTTATCAGCAACAATTGAGCGCCTGGGCAACAGTGAGAATTGGCGCAAATGGCAGCGGTATAGATTCGCATGCGAGAGGCTCGGGTTCGGTCCCCGAGGCTGAAATTTTTTTTTCTTTTTGCCCAATTCGGTTTTTCTTTGCTTCACGCAAGCTTGAATTTTTTTCCCTCGATACCGAATATATATATCCAATTCTCATTTCGTTTGAATATCAATTCAATTCAAGTGTTGACATTCAAGTTTTGAGATTTTCGACGCTGAAAATACTCGTATTGGGCATTTTAATCATTTTTGCGAGTGCAGATTCCGACGGACTGAGTATCTCGATTTTTTGAAAGTACTCACGCTTAGTGAAATCACCTCACGAATAATCATTTTTAGAGAGGAATAGAATTATTTTGATTGTTATAATCATGTAAGATTGGATTTTCAAAATAGAACCGCCACAGCATATTTTTCTATTCGGTCACGAATTGAAGAATTACATTATTTTCAAATTAATGTGGTTTAAATAAATTTAAATTGAATTCATGGAACAGCATTCAGAAGTGAAATTAATTAGTTAATTAATTTAAATATAGGTAATATTAAAACATGTACATACAAAAAGCCCGTCAAATTTTTATTGGATTGAAAAATAAGCTGTAGCGGTGTTATTTTGAAAACCCAATCTTACATGATTATAACAATCAAAATAATTCTATTCCTCTCTAAAAATGATTATTCTTACTCTATATCATGAGGTGATTTCACTAAGCGTAAGTACTTTCAAAAAATCGAGATACTCAGTCCGTCGGAATCTGCACTCGCAAAAATGATTTAAATGCCCAATACGAGTATTTTCAGCGTCGAAAATCTCAAAACTTGAATGTCAACACTTGAATTGAATTGATATTCAAACGAAATGAGAATTGGATATATATATTCGGTATCGAGGGAAAAAAATTCAAGCTTGCGTGAAGCAAAGAAAAACCGAATTGGGCAAAAAGAAAAAAAAATTTCAGCCTCGGGGACCGAACCCGAGCCTCTTGCATGCGAGTCTATACCGCTGCCATTTGCGCCAATTCTCACTGTTGCCCAGGTGCTCAATTGTTGCTGATAAGCGTCAAGCCCCCATTAGGGGATTGTAATTTGAGCTTTATTTGTGTCGTTTATCGGTATGAATAACAACCGGCTTTGTTATCGGTGGCCTCTTGTTGATACTTAATAATGGCAGAATCAAACCGAATGCATCAAAATAAGACGGTTGTTGCATCTACTCATCAAAACAAAACGAGTACGGCCGTGACAGTCCGACTCCTGTCTTTCTGCTGTGTGAGTTTGCGGAGAGAGCGGGCGGGTGTGTATAGCGCGTGTGTAGCGAAATAACCCTTTATGTTAACACAAAGTGCCAAACACGCACACACAGTCCAGCAGATCTGCTAACTCTCTTGCATGCACAAATATTCTCGGTATCCTCAAACTTGGAAATAATACCATTGCGGACACAGACTTTGGCGTAATACGATAGTAGTACGACAGTAATACTGACAGTACTACTGCAGTAGCGGAACATCGTACTACTGTAGTACTACTATATCGTACTACTGCAGTAATACTGCATCGTACTACTACAGTACCTCTACTACAGTAGTACGGAGTTGCGCAGTACTGCTACGGTCTTTTTTCTACCAGGGATGCTAATAACTCTAAAATGGCTCGAGTTACAGATGAGTGGCACGCACCATTCGAAAGCTCGCGAAATTCTGCACAAGATGAGCTCCTCACCGGGTCTATGGGTCAATGAGAGAGCGAGTAATTTCGATTAGATACTTTGAGATTATCTGGAAGCTCAAGATAACATGTGTTCGCTCGATCATCGTATGCATGCGCGGTTCTCTCCCTGCATGCATGATGGTATATATGCGGTATACTCCGCCTGACCCTGCAGGGGTCCCTCGGCACTCTCTATACCTGCACCCGAAATGCGAAATGCACGGACGTTTTCACCTCTCGTTTTTAATATACTCCATCATGCAGTTTTCTTATGCTCAAACACCCACACGGTTTTACGTATACATTGAAACGAAGAGCTGCGTCTGTTTGCGTGAGAACGAACTTGTTGTCAACAAGTTGTTGAATGCATATACTCACGCATAGAAGTACAACAACGATATGAGGGTAATTCAAGTTTCCTAAATCAGGCATCGGATTATGCATGAAACTGTCATGACGGACTGAAAAAGCGATGGTTTTGAAAAGTACTTAATAAACACTCCAATGGCGTAATATGAAGTCAATTTCATGATGCTCATTTTACCATGAAGCGTAGTGTGAATAGTGTTCAATGAGAAATCGCGAGAAAAGTAGTCGTTTTTATGGATGGTTTCATCCGAACAGTCATGTTTTGATCATGCTTGTCTAATCATTACTTTCTTAACTGACTTGACAACGATTTTTTGTTATCCCCCAAAAACTGTGAGACTGCGAAGACTGTGAGTAAAGGCGCTGCGCGGAGCGCCGTGGGTGCGGGACCCTGGACATTTTTTGCCGGCAAGATTTTCACGACCTTTGGCCGCCGTTTGTTGGTCCCCGCAGCGGCGGCGGCCGGCGAACGGCTCGGTGCAAATATGATACGTTGGTTCAAATCGAGATCAAAAAGCGGGCAATTCTAAACTGACGCGGTACAACTTCCATTCCATAGAACACTCTAGTTTCTGTAAGTACTTGAACACAGATTGGCCTGAACAATCTCGTTCTTGTGACATTCTTATACACATACCTGCTTCTCAATGCAATACTGGTCTTAAACTCAAGTGCAGAGTCACGCCGTTAGCTTGCTTCTCACTCATCATCAGGAATACTCATTCAATACGTGATTTATTGGACTGAGATGATAGCTAGACGTGCCTCTAATATGAAAAAATGTAGCAAAAAATAAACTCGAGATCTTTTCGTACGAAAGCTCTTGTTATGAATATCTTCAATCGGCAAAGTACCCAAGAAATTTCGATGCAGAATCCAGGTGACGAGATTCCTTCTGATTACTTCGCATCACTTTCTTTGGACTCTTCTTCTCTCTCCCTTGAGAGCTGCGATTCAGAATACGAAACGCTTGCAGGATACTGCAAAGTCATATTATACTCCAACGAGGAAATGAGAATATTAGTTGAGAAACTGCGTTTTACTCGTGACTACCAGCGAAGGCTAATTATCGCCTCAGAATCAACGGATCCGACTTTCGATCTTGCAACACCTAACCGTGTATATATAAATACACTTATTTTACAGAGTCCCGGAAAAATTATCCCCAAGCCGGCCGAGCAAAGTATCGTTCCGATCGATGAGATTAATTACCCTGGCGCGTCGACTTGGCGACACCAAAGGCCAAAGAGTAGAAAAAAGGAAAAAAAAAAGAAGAGTGAAATCCTCGACTGATGCGGGCGAGAAAGGGCGCGGCGCGGTGGTCCCATTCAAATCGTCGTTAAAACAGGCGGCGATTTATAATTGGTGCGTCCAACTCATTAATACGAGTGAACCACGAGGGCTCGGGCAATAGCAGTAGCAGGAAGTACAAGACCACGCGGGCGGCTTGCTCTAACAGCCAAGTAATATATATATATATATATATGAGCGCTATCGTCGTTGTCGTCGATTCTGAGCTCTCGAAAAACCTGGCGCAAAGTGGGAGAGGCAACGCGAATGCGGTCCCGGATAATGCAGGAAGAGAGACAGAGAGAGAGAGAAAGAGAGAGATAGGGGAAGAGAGCCAAGCGAGACGAGAGAAATGCACGAAGCGCACTATAAGAGACTCACTCGCAACCACCAGGCGCGAAAAGCAGACGCCGTCGTTTGCTGCAGGCGGAACATCAGACAAGCTTATATATACAGAGTCGAGGGGAGTTATATACGGCGGAGAGAGACAAAGCTTCGAGAGAAGAGCGAGCGACTAATGAAACGAGTTCGCGGATTCCAGCCACGAAGCTCGCAAAACTAGAGAAACTTGGAGAGTCAGGAGTAATGGTCCACGTATATATATATATATTAAATGTAAGTTTGGGTGAGGGGTGCATGGACCAAGTGCGCTGTGCCTATATGCCGCAAAATTAGATTCATGCCTGACATTCGGATCGGTTGATATAAATACTAGAGCGTGAAGTCTAATACTTCGGTAAGCTCCCCCACATCACCAGTAATACTCAGCGTTTCGCGCTCGTTTTTCAACTTATTAAGCGCGCCCTCATACTTTCTATATGTTCCTGCACAGCCGACGATTCTGTGCTAACTCAGCATCGAAACGGTGGATATTATAATTGCGCAAAGACCCCTTCGTTGCTCACCCACTGGTTTCACTCCCCAGGATTATTACCCCGGGGAATTTTTTTCCGCCCACAGAGAGATCGTAACAGCTCGTCATATGTATATGGATAGATAGATGATGCGCATGCGCGCGATCAGGATAATCCGAGACAGATGGAATTAAGAATTCGACGTCTTCATCAGTTTATCTCTTATCTCCTCACGAATCACATAATTTTTTATATATGATGGTGGGAACGGCTGAATTGCCAGGCAATCATTACTGAAAGAAGATTCCTTGACAGAGCGTCCGTAACTCTGATTGTTTGGAGAACATACAACTTATATAGAACCACAGAGCCATCGAGAAGATATCAAGAACTCAACTTCAATATCATTATGAGTCTCAAATGTATTTATTATATCACAAAATTTCATTCACTAATGACGACTGTGCAGACTTACGTCAATCCATATACTCTTGTAAACCAGTAATATCTACAGGTAATAATCCGGGCACCGACTATCAGCATCTACAACTTAAACGGCTGATAGATTTTACTTGTTATGAATACAATGTTGTCATTGACACGATTCTGCAGAATAAAATATTTCGGCTGATGTACAGCTCGGCCTATGGTTGTCTCACTCTGATGCCCTCAAAACATTTATGGACGGTAGGAAGATGTGATTTCATTTGTCATTTCGGACTAGCAAGGAAAGTCAATGGTCTGTCTTTTGGATTCGGCTGAGAGTCTGTAAACCGTCTCTATTCGATACCATGAGATGATGTCCAAAACCGCTCAATTGGATGGTACATATAAGTTCACTATCAATGCTAAAATCATAAGCTGTAGTTTAAAAACGCTTCAGGACTTCAGTGAGCAGCTTCAGACATCATCTTTTGGTGCCAAAAGGATACTATTCTGAGAGATTCAACCGAATTCACGACCCATACACCAACGACTGTTTTATATTACAAGAAAGGATTAGTAGGGACAAGGATGCGACTATACAATTCTCAGTTTACATCTTGAAGTCTCCGTCTTTCGGGAATTCAGAATTTTTTTCACGTGACTCTTGTCACAATTAGCTGAAAAAATATGAAGAAGGATTAAAACCGCAACCGTTCAAGAGTTGAATGATATATCATAATTTACTGTGCCGGATGATTGCAAGATTCAATCGGAATCAAAGTTTCTAGTTAACCAAAGGATCGTTTTTACTCCCTCGGAGTCCACAGATGAACATCTAATATAACAGCAAGCCTTCAATAATAAGTGAGCATGATGCTGTAAAGTCCTCGATTCTCGTCTCGCCCAAAGATAGTCATCATCACGACACTTGATGTGACGATATACCTCTCTCTTTTCCTCTCCTTACGTTTGCTTCTCTCTCTTGCTGGCCGAGTATCGACATCCTTATTAACTTGCCGCCATAGCAGATCCTCGCACCGATACTTGTTGGCGTCATCCAGCCGTTTGTGGCATATATATATATAATATATATATATAAGTGGAGAGCTCAAGCTTGCGAAACGAGCGCTGATGTTGCAATTACCCATCTCGCGCCAACGACGAAGCCGAATTATACGAGCGAAAGAGGCAAGCGAGAAAAATCTCGAATCGCCACATTAAAGTGGCCCGCTAAAGGTAATGCTTATATATACATTTACGGTACAGAAAGTACATTGCCGTCAGCGAGACATGAAAAAAAAAGAGATTAGTATCTTTTGTCTGGGTCTGTAATACTACTTACTAAGCTCCGATCCATTGGGCGAGTCTAGATTATTATGTTGAAGTATTGTCTACTCTGATGATTGAAGAGTAATGCAGTTGGTCACTCTTCTAGGTTATGTAGATTGAACAGTGGAGCATTTATGTGATCGATTGTAACACTACACATGAACTTCGTATAGGGACATCTATATAAATCCAAATGCGAAGATGTCGAAGAGCTTCTACGATGTCGACGCCTAATAAGGGAATGTCCATTAATTACGTAAGGGCTCGAAGGGGGGGAGGGGTCACTCAAATCCTCACGGTTTCTTACGTGGGGGTAGGGGGGGTGGACAAATTTCTTACGTAAGCGTTTTTGACACTCATTTTACAACTCAAAGAACAGTGTCGCCTTGTTAAGAGCGGGACATTTAAATCACTCTCTCAAGAGCTCTGTTGAACCTTCGTGGAACTCGGTAGCATTGGTCCGAGTTTTATGACTTGGTGGGCGGGGCACCTCAGATATTTCGACTGGCCAAACCAGAGCATGTGTAGGGGTATTTTATGTAGACTAGTACATTTATTTCGATATTCTGGATCACACATATGCTTTTATTCGTCACCTATACATGCAAAATCCTTTTCCTCTCAGAAAATTTGGCTCTCACGCACTAGCGGCTGACTTGCTCAATGAATCAGTCGGCTGCTAACCACCGTGTTAAAAGCACTCCTTCTTTTGAATTGGAAAAGAAGTAGAGAGTGAGAAGCGATAATCGGGAGAAAGAGAGAGATGAAAGTGATCAGTTTCCCGAAATAAAAAATCTGCCAGAGTGGTTGGAGAGTCCTTGGGTCTTGGACGCTCATAGTTGATAAAATCATCATTCATACCACGTACATTTTTTCCACTCTTCAAAAATATGCTGTTAAAATCTCCTCACAACAATAATAATATTTACAACAATTGTGAATTAATCGTGATTTGTAATCAATATTGCCTAATGATCAAAATTCGTTGAGTTTTAAGCCTTCTGATTTTTGCTCCTTCTTGGATTGAAATCCTTACGTAAGATATGGGATTGGGGGGGGGGGGGTGTCTTGAACGACCTGACCTTTCCTTACAATGGGGGGGGAGGGGTCAAAAAATTGAGAATCCGTCCTTACGTAATTAATGGATATTCCCTAAGTGACGCATTGGCTAGTTATGAAATCATTCTCACGTTTCAAAGCGTGTGAGTTTATTCTTCTTGCACTTGCAGAGCAAGGCTTCTTAGGCTCGTGCAAAGAGAAGTGCGAGATATTGTGTGATCTTATGATTCACTCCAACCAAGTCCAAATATTGAAAATCAATCTGATGGAATTCACGAAAATAGTATCGATTTGATTTTGGAAAAGATAGGATTAATTTAGATCTCATCAGTTAGTGTTTCGGGGAAATGGACGGATTTGAAATTAACATTGAAAAAATTTTACCCAATATCCTGTATTCTCGTACTAATTAACTGACCAATCATTCACACAATAATCTGAAAGATTCCAATGATGCTTAACAGGGTGATTACTCTGTAATCAGGGACAATGTATCGATAAAAAATTACAAAATAACTTTTGAATTCACTCAACTTCAACCATATCTACCAATGGGACGGAGAATGTTGACACTTGGTATCGGCCTCAACCGCGCTCACCCGTACAACCGATATAATTGTCCAAAGAGCGAAGTGGGCGCAGATGTTGGCTGAGCGCTCGATTTCACGCGAGAACTAGCACATACGGGGGCTGTTCCACACTCATACCATACATACCCCCATATCGACACCACGATTGCCCGATCGAAATATACACAGAGAAAGAGAGAAACGATATAGGGTAACCGAGGGTATAGTCCATATATCCACGTGCACCACACGAATCGCGCCCAGGCGTCAGCGTTGCTTGAAATCCGTATTGTAAATCGTTCTCACACGCATGTGGTCCTAACCATTGGGAATAAATGCACATGCATTAAGTACGTATCATTCTGCATGAATGTATATATCTGGTTATTGCCAGTGTGAGAAGGGGGTGGACACGAGAAACTTTTGTCTGTCCGGGACACCAAACGGCTGTAATAAGCCAAAGCGAGAAGTGATGCATATATAGCAGTACAGTATCCGATCGATGTAATCTGACTCATCAAGCTGTCCTGAGATGTGCTTACAGGGAGGACGGATATCTCAGAGTGAGTTGTGTATAGATATATGTGTTCTGCTGTGCACATACGTGCGAGCAACATCCGAGGGATCGATTATACAGTTTCTGATTCTCTGCAGCTCAACCGATAAATCGATAAGCATGCATGGTTCGATATGGACGCTCACGCTTTGCGTGTGGACTGGTTATCATTCATTGATGTCTTACCTTTGATACGTAGTACAACGGAATGAAGATAAACTGGATAACTTGAACGCTGTTTGGTTCCCAATAAATGTATCCTGAATATTTTGAACGAGCAATGTTTTGCTTGGAATCATTCATGTAATCAGTGAACCTCATTTCTAAGGTTCTATGGAATTTTGGTCAAAGGTTTGTTGACACGGCTATTGTAGCAACGAATTGAGCAGAACACAATCGCAGTTTGGTGAAAAGTTAATTGTGTAAGGGATCCAGTTGATAGTCTAGGATGGTTAATCGTAAACCAACGCAGACTCTACAAGTCTGTATATATCAACGTGGTAGTTTCTTATGACTGTTCATTGAATTAAAAAAAAAAAAAACATTGTATGGGTTGTCTAGATCATGATTACTTGTAACAACGTTGTGTTGCTAGGTTCCACGCAGGGTTTCATTAGTAATCTTGGATTTGAGTGAATTCTTTCAATTTTGATCATATCAAAGCGATCATTCAACAATATCCCCACTCTTAGAAATAATGACTCAATATTAACATGAAATTCAACATCTCACACCAACCACCATCATGCTCAATCTCATCGATACTGGAACTATCATCATTCAAACCGATCGAAAAAGTAATTCAATTCAAAGTGACACAACCGTCAAGAACAGTTAACCAGAAATTCATCGCAAAATCCGGAAGCCGAGCGTGGCTCCAGTCGACTGCTCACTCGGTACAAACCCTCCCACGCGTGCAAACAGAAATCCGAGAGTGGCGGTTCGACGTTGGGTATATATATATAGCAGTCTCAAGTATTGAAGAGAAGTGTGCGGTGGAGTAGAGAAGCGGTGGCAGCCCACGACTATATAGAATCAAGTGCGAGGGTACTCCCCTATCCGTTCTGTGACGGGGCGAGAGCGGCGGAAGCCCTTTTATGTCTCGGTCGGTCTGTGCTATACAGAGCTCCCTTTGCATTGAGCCATATAGCCCTGGCCCACGATACCAGCATCAGCAGGCATCGACCCCGAGCGATTGCTTCTCCCCCGTCATCGGGTATACGGTCTCGATATTCCTCGTTGGCATCGGGATTCGTTGGATTATTATGGCACTCTGCGCAGGCGAGATTCATAACCACCACTACCAATATGACTACCGTTCTCTACGAAACTGCGTCGAATCGTTAACGATTTGGGTCTGAGTCTGTGAGTGTATATTTGTGTCTGTGTGTATGTGAGAGAGAACATTGGTGATATCGCAGAGGTGGTTGCTAGCGCTTGTGGGTGTGAATGGGGAGACCCAGCTGTGGTTTAAATGCGGCTGTGTATATTACACCGCAGACCGAAGCCGATATTACGCGGGCGGAAATTGAGATGCGCCCCGATCCTGAACATCGACTGAGACGAGCCAATTAATCCCTCTCGGGATGTATTGTACCAACCGAGGTAGACCCGTAGCAATCCGAGCTCGACGATATTAGCACGCTCGAGGGCGTAGCTAGTGTTACGTGAGCCCGATCCAATCGATGTCCAATCGATCCGTCATTCAGATAAACCAGTTGATTATATTCTCGTGGAGCTATTCTGTTCAGTCAGAATTTGACCTCGAGAAGTGACGTTGATTATGTGGGAAGAAACCTAATGGAATGGAAATTAGGAAAAATTCATTTGAGAAGGTGGATTGCATTCCCATTTTCCTTTACCACTGACAAAACCAGCCTGATGTATCACGACGTTATGATCCAGCTATATGAAAGACTCTACGAGTAAGTGTGTTGGAAAACCGTATGAAAATCAAAATGTACAAGCGGGAGTTATTTTTCAGCAGGTGTAAAGCGAAACGAGGAAATAGTGTAATGAGGTGTCGGATAATTCACGGTTGTTATTCAGAATCATCATCTGCAGCCTGGTGCTGATCGCCGTCGACATCCTCTCGTTCTTCTGGCTCGGTCGGCAGTTCGACAAGCTTGCACAAAGCTCGAGTTCAGGTGGAAGTGGTGGTCTGGGATCAATCACCGGAACAAGCCCGTCTTTCCCAGGATGAAGTGCCGTGACCCGAGCCAGAGTCCATTTTGTTGGTGGAGTTGACTCGTGCTTGATCGAAACACCGTCATCCACCCTCAACTGCTCATTGATGTTGATCCGTTTGCTTCGTTTTTGATAGTGATGGATGATTTCCTTTCTCCGCTTAACCCAGAAGTCATTCCTCATCCGTTCAATTTGAAGCCATCTACAAGGAGGTAAAATAGTTTTATTTCTGTCATCAAAAAATTCTGGGACGGCTGACATAGATCGACTTCATAAGATGGTGGAAGTTTAACATTCCAAACCGTGACTCATCAACAATTTCCACTTTCTATGAATTATTAATTTCGATAAATTGCCCACGTTATGTTTAAGGCGATGCGGTCGCCGCGCAACCCGGGAATTATATCTCATTTAGATGTAACTCAAAATTTTCACGAAACGAATTTGGAGACGAGTTGTCCATTACGTATTATCATCTGAATTGTGGTTGACAACTCATTATTTGTCATCAATCACAAGACTATCACTCATGAACGAGAATAACTTGCCCGCGGGTACTCCCTAACCTACAAATTGGCACATTTTTGTTCACAAAAATCTCAAAATCTTTTCCAATTTGGGCTAAACGAAGAGTTATCCAGGCCAAGTTAGATGATAATCAAGCCTGGATAACTCGTCGTTTAGCCCAAATTGGAAAAGAGTTTGAGAGTTTTGTGAACAAATTTCAGCGTGCACGGCGACCCCATCGCCTTAACTACAAGATCATTCTTTGCTATGGCTTATGAAGACAATGTAGCTAAAAAGCCCTTAGAATTCAACGAATCTTTGGACCGTTGTTCGTATTAAAAGCTGTATGGAGTCTGTATCGTTTGGGTGTGGAAATACGTGGATAGCTCAGAGAAACCCTTGCTAAGCTTACAATTAGTTTTATCACACAGTCACGTTTAAATAATGTAGTAGTGATTAGTTAAAATTCAAATCTTTGAACTGAATCAGCGTTGGAACCTTAATCACGTGGTTAAGGATTCGACCATTTCGTTGATTTCCGTGCCTTTCATTGAACGTTGAATCTAGATAGTTGGGAAGATATCTTGGCCACGAGTCTCACTTCATTGTCCATTTTCCCCTTTGATAGTTGTATGCTTGTCTCAATGATTAAGCCATGTATGTCTCAGTGCATGCCGAATCAAGATGAAACCACAGATGCTCACCAATTTCAACGACGACATTAGCACTCCTGAAACTTCCGTGACAATAACTCTCAATAATCTCACTCGGACTCCAAGACATAACGGTATTCAAACCACGATGCTCCAACAACAGCGTAAGCCGCGTTAATTAAAGCCACTCGGGCGCTCACTGATTTTTTCTTCTCTCTCTTCCTCTGCCCACTGCACGGGCCATCGCGTCACGCATAAAAGCCGAGGCATTCGTTTGTGCGAGCATTCGAGACCGCCGTGCGAATTCTCTTCCTCGCCAATGGGCACTCACACGAGGAAAGCGTCAAGAGGTTCACGGACCACTCTTTTTCCCACTCCTTCTCTTGAATCTCGCGCTCGAGAAAGTTTGGCCCGGCAAAGTTGGACGAGGCTGCTGAGCTGTGCTCTGGGCCGGGGTCCCGTTGTCAGCGGTGCGGCAAAGAGGCGGACGAAGCTGTTTCGCTCCCTTGAGCATCAGTGGCAGTAGCAGCCCTACGAGACAACGAAT
Source organism: Eretmocerus hayati (assembly GCA_029851415.1). NCBI lineage: Eukaryota > Metazoa > Arthropoda > Insecta > Hymenoptera > Aphelinidae > Eretmocerus > Eretmocerus hayati. The sequence goes on along the minus strand of CM056742.1, from coordinate 179,925,874 downwards.
ATACGTCTCTTTCTGGAGTCCGACGGTGCGGTTGGACTCGCTACTTATGTAGGAGGTTTCCTGTACTCTCTTCCATCAGTCAGCTTCTTATTCCGTTGTATCACGATTTGCTTGTTTCTCGCTGCTTACGTCTACGAAGAGAAGCTGTGAAAAGGAAATGAGTATCCAACTCCGTGCAATTTTTGTTACAGTTTAATTATCCTTCTTGCATCATGAAAAAGGTGCGATGGCGCCAGATTTTCGCCGGATCGTCTTCTTTCCCAGATTTGGGAACTAAGGTCTTGCAACTGCAAGACCACAAATCACATCGAATGGTAGCCAAAACTTGTCAGTCTCATCTCGCACGAACTCATGTAAGCCTGCTGAGTTTCTGGCGAATTTGGGAATGTAGAAGAGTCGTGATGATTACTTGTTTGATTCTGATAATCTTCAGGTTACCAGGACTTGCCATAGACTGTTGTGAATAAATGCCTGAACAATTGTCTGTCAAATTGTGAGTTGACTGGAAACTAATGTAAATTTTGCCGAATCAATTCCAGTCAGAGACTGTTCATGATTTCTAATACGAATAGTTCGAAAATTCTACCAAAAAGTCACACCACTGAGTAGAGAATAGTGATTCTCTACTCAGCAAGGTGGTAGTCAAAAAATCCGTACCTTACTTAATCATAACAGCTACGCACGCCATCAGCCTATTGACTTTCATATTTCACCTCTACAAGAACCGATCAATCTTTGACAAGAGCCTTCGACTCAATCTATACCTACTGTTTTCTTAAATCACAACTAATGACTTCTCAACCGAAGCTAACAATAATCCTAGGCAAACCAGAAAACTTACTCTAACTTCACTGAACATCCTCAACAACGTCTGAATCAATCCCAAATACGAGACGCTGGAATCCTATCTCTATGCCAAACTCAGCACCACTCGAAGGACCACCACAGCGACTTCGTACAAATAAATCACTCATTAATTCATCGGCTGGCTCACGAGGTGGCCTCAGGCGTTTCTCGAGCTCGTGCACAAGTAGGTACATATATATATATATATGTATAGCTAACGTATAGAGCTCGGAGTATCGGAAGAATCGCAATAAGACGAGCAAAAGTACGACGAAGGAAGCCGAGAGAGAGCGAGCGCAGCAGGCTGTGCCAAGCTCGGCGGTGGCGATTCCCGGTACACGACATAGTTATATTGAAATCGTGCCTTTTATGCCAGAGCGGGCGGACGGCTCGATACGCGGGCGGTGCGGGATTCCACGGCTCGTGATAATTTATTCGGCTCGCGCGGCAGACTGCTGCCGACGTCTCTCCCCACATAGCTCTATAGGTAGATTTAGCGGTTGCCGCCTCCCTCTTTCGCGCTGCCTAGCGCCCCGGGCGCGAGAGCAAATTACACCGGCTGCGTCACGGCCCGGGCCGTGCTAATGCCACTGCTACTATTAGACGCCCACTTATGTACGAGTCTTAGCTTTTCGTTGGGACCATTTGGGACTCAATTATTGATTCAAGTTTTTTGCAAATTTCCATGATAGGTAAATTTGTTTCCGAGCACATGCTCCATGATTATTTCAGTGCTTGGCAATTCATCGGCTGATATTGATTGATCATCTAATATCGAATTCTAATTCTCTTGAATAACCTATGCATGAAATCCATAGACATCCCATTTATTCGTTAGCGAAACCGACATTTTTATGGATTATCTGCTGGATTTTCTGAGGTGAACCATGTAAATTACCGAACATACTAACACAGCTTAATACGAGCCGTTCAATCAAAATTCACATGGCAACATGCATTGCCATGTGAGCTTTGATTTTGATCGACTACTAGGGATGTCCTTTTCTAATAGACTCATGCTAGTCGAGTCTCTGATTTCTGAGGTTCAGAAGTGAGATTGCCATGGTAATGGTTATGATTGTTGTGGAAAATTTCCTGAAATACTCATTTCATTAAAAACTCGATCAACTCCGCTGGACCGAATTACTGCGCCAAATCTCTGAAATGTATTTGAATTGCTCATTTAGGAGAGAACCTGAGCCATCAAGTTTCATCCCAGCATCCTGATTGATTGAAAAAAGATATGGCTGAAAATGACTCTAACAAGAATACCCAATTGGATGACCAGAAAATAAAAGTTGCATTCCGAGCTTGTATTCCCCAAATTTTTTCTACATAATCCTAGATTCCAATGTCCAGCACAATAACACTGTATCATCCATTCACAGTCTCAATCAACAGTTAGTGCCAGGTCCAAAATCCAAAGCAATCCCTAAACATTCATACCGTTCCATTTCAAACTTATCCAGAAACCAATCCAATGGAACATCCCAATCTCCAATTTGTGTGAAACCGAATTGACAATGTGACTTTTGCTCCACCACATAGCATAGCGTACGAGCGAGTTAAAATGATAGAACTCGGCGGAATAAGAAGAATCGTCCCACTGGGACGGTCGAGCTCATATACGGGCCGGATCGATTGCTCGGAAAAATGCCGCCGGGTATATACCGCGGACGGATCATCCCGACTACGGTCACGGGACGAAAGAGAAGGATGAGGATCAAGTATAGAGAGGATAGGAGGAAGGAGGTGAAATGAAAAGAGCTCGTCCGGCGGCGCCGTTCGTCGACACCGCGAGTGGCATAGCGCGGTCAAAAAAAAGTAAAAAATAAAAGAAAAGAAGAGTTGGTGGCGGACGCTGCAGTGACGAGAGTGAACGAGAGAGAGCAAGTATTGAGAAACGGGTGGTGCGACCGGTTGACAAGCCGCGCGACCCGAGCGCTCGTTTATCTAAATGGCTACTGGGTGGTCTCCACCGACACGCCACCCGGCAATTCCCCTCCGTCTGCTCTTATATATACTCTTTTATTTTGCCTCGTTCGTTCCTCTCTCGCCCAGCTCTCGCGCCTCCCAATGCTCAGAAAGTACCATCGCACATTTGAGGCCGCGGGCGAGTCCCGCCGCGTGCAGTATGTGTGTTATAATACAAGACTGTTCTTCCTCAGTTCTTTATAAGTATGGTGTGCAGGCAAACAAGTGTATATGTATATTCGTGTGTGAGAGATGTAGATGGGTTTATAAAACGAGATGAAGAAGGAGAAATGTTAGACAGCAGCTGGATGACTGGCTCATCATGGCACTTTGTTGCTTACGAAGCGAGAGTATTATAGCGTTGATAGCCCCAGACTGAAGTCCGATTGAGCGATATATAATATATATATCGTAGCAAAAGCGTGAACGAGTGAACGAGAAACTCAGACGACTAGACAGACGAGACTTTCCGGCGCGGGACCGCAAATTCCCAAGTGACGAGCAGCCACCGTGTGCTCTGAGATATATGGAGATATATATATATATATATATATATATATATATATATATATAAAACGTAAATAGAGAATGTACACGTAAAATCACTGCGAGTTCGGGTGCTGAAATTTTCTTGGATTTTTTTTCTGGTATGCGAGTGTGCTCACTTTGCACGGTACGTCGAAACGAATCTTGCGAGTATGACTGATCTGTTGATTGAAGCCTCAGAGCGTGTGGGTGACACCATAAAGATTTTCAAAGATTTTGTAACTTTTGGAATTTATTGATCAACTGATGAAAGGATAAGGTAAACCCAGATGCAATTCTCATCGTGAATAGTTCTTGAATGAGATGTAATGTTCGTGCGACAAATCACCGAAGTTACTCGATTTGGATTTGTTCTTCGCTGGTACAAAAGAAGGCTCTTGGAAAAGTAGTTCACAAATTTTTCAATGTATCACTGGAATGGATCGACTCATATGAATCAAAGTTTCTCCATCGTGAATATCAAAAACTTAGTTGATGTGGTTACGATTGTGTCTCGCAAACACTACTTTGCTGAGACCATTTGGTATATTTCAAGTGAGGAAATCCCGTCTTACCACACACGGCTGTTACTACTTAGAGGTACATCCACACCCAAGTTCTTAAGAAATTCATGATAAACATTCTAGATCTTCCCAAGGTAACTTAGACGTAAAATTCAAACGGATGCGTGATCATGATGATCATCTCCGAGGATCGTACGTAAAATTTAGGGATAATCTCGCCATTGTCTTCATCGACCGAAAAAATTACAATCGCATCACCACTTCAAAAAAATTATAATCAACGATTCTCGTGATCTACGCATTCAACATCACTGATTTGGATAATCTCATAACCTTTTTTTTAACCATTATTCGAGACAGGCGTGAATGAAAACAGTGAGGAGATCATACAGGTATCACCGCCGATCAAAAACAGGTCGAACCACGCGGCGGCGCGGCGCCGTTCACGATCGATCGATCTCTCACCGCAGCTCGGCTTTACCTTATATATATATCCATACTATCACACCACAGCCTGCACAGAGTCCTTATACCTCAGATACTCAACACACTGATACGGAGAAGTGAAGCGATGGTCCGAGGGTTACACTTTGCCACGTATATACAACATCTTATCCAAGAGTCCGATCTCTGTGGCAAGCTCGGCGGCGGCGGCGTCTCCTTATGGTCACGTACAACCAGCAAGCATCAAGCCAGAGAGAGAGGCGCATGCAGCAGTAAAACGCGGACGGGCCGATTTAATGCTTGCTCGCGCTTGGGCGCACGACGATGGGACGTGCGGCGGGTAGTATTATGGTAGTGGCCGTCGCTCTGCGCACGCGATCTTATCTCACAAACCGTGCTGCACTTCGGGTCTGCTTCCGCGCGAGGTGGCTTATGCGGCCCGCGCTCGATTACCTATACCCCGCGCTCCGCGCGTATTATAGCACACGGTTTGCGTCCCTCCCACACGTATAGCTATACTACTGGCTTTTACGAGTTTACATCGTGCGGTCTGGTTATTTTTTTTTTATTTTTTTTTTCTGAATACCTCTGCTTCGAGTTCACAAGATGTACAGGAATGAGTGGTTTTACTAGTAGAAATGTTGGCGCGAGATGCAAATTTTGAAATAGATGCCTTCTGCTGTAACTATGGAATGGGTTTGCCCTGTAGAAACAAATTTATGAATACCCTGTGCGTAGCACTGTCTTTTCTGTATGGATTTTACAATCGCAACCACGGTTTCTCATTAACCCGCTGCATATACACTTCGTGGAAGTTACGAATTATACACACGGGGTCCCACGGACCCTACAAAGGAAATTTGTTCTTTTGCCAAAAGGATTCGAGATATTGACCAAAAAGCCGAGCGGTTTTTTCTGTCGCACAAAATTCTATAGAATCTGACATTTTTCGTATTTCCGAAGATGATATCATTCTTTGATGAAATTGAAGGAAAGTAAGAACTTTAGGAAACGATCCTTTTTAGGTAGAATGGCCTTCGAGTCAAAAATGTTACGATTTTTTTTGAAAAATTCTGTCGCATTGAGAAGCTTCCGAACCCGCGCATCGTTCTGAACACATAATGGCACGTCTCAATCAACGAGAGATGGCCCCATAGATACGATTTTTACCATTCCAAGGATAGAATTGGATAATGAAGTGTGCGTGAGGTCTTTTGGGACCCCGTGTGTATGCACCGGGTCAAACTCATACTTGAACTTTTAGAGGGCTTTCCTAGACCAAAAGTTTCGTTGCAATCAATATTAAGTTCCTCTTCGGTCTTTATACTTGCAATCCACAGAAACATCAATGAGTCGATTGCCAACTTCAGGAACGTAAATCTCAATTACCAGCGGAATTTCTGTAATTTGAGAGAAATACGGAAGCGTGTAGAGACCACAAATTCCGCCAGGTGGCGGAGCTGCGGGGCACATGTTTTGTTCTTCTCCGCGCCCGCCGAAAGCGGCGGAGATCTCCGCTCCCGCCGATCGCGGGATTTTTGCATATCAAAAAATCTACAATAGAGGTTATCGAGGGTGCGCTTTCTAAGGAGAGTGTCGGCTGCTGGCATGTCGCAGTCCAGGTAGATCCTGGTCGCGATTTGTGAAAGAGCAGAGAGATTAGGAGAACGTCGTCGTCGTCGTGGAGGCTTCGTCGAGGAGTATACCAGAACGGCGAAGGCGACGACGTCTGTGTCGATAAGATAACGAACCAGGATTTAGGTTATCGCATCTCCTCGTAGCTTCCTGGGGGGCATTTGCTCCATTAGATTTACGTTCTGTCCTTGACCTCTCGACGACGAGGACCATGGAACACCAGGTGTCCGCCGTTAGTGTGCCATGATTCATGTGTTTCAGGAATGTGATATACGCTGGCAATTTCACCTCATTCCTCACCGAAAAGTACACAATCATCTCTTATTTCCTGAATTCTAAATGATTTAGTGAAAATTGATGACGCAGGCAGGGAAGAGATGATTATTATCATGTGTTTTCTGTACTTATTGTGTAATGCTAAGAAAGTGCTCGTGTTCTGTTTTTGAAGTAAAGGACCATGAGCATAGAGTTGTAAATGACAAATAGTCATTAAGACTAATTCTTTGCCCAATGGCAACCTGGTATGCTTCAGTTGAGTAGAGCTGGACTCGTATTCGAAAGAAAGTCTCACAGGTAGCTGAGCGGAATACACCATCTTCACTACATGACAGTACTAGTGACCTTATACTTTTTTACTTATTTTTTATTTGTTCACATGGGCGTACTTTTCGTCATTTCCTCCATCATCACAGAGTTTCAGTAATAGGTTCAGCTTCATCATGACTCTAAGTTTCAAAAATTTTACCTAATCATTCAAATTGTGGTGTTGAGCTCAAGATTCATTCAGAGTCTTATCTAAGCTCCACAGGACTGATTAATCTTAGGGCATATAATTATTCTTGATTGAGCTCTAATGAGTCATGCGTTACACAATGGTTAGTAAAAAAGCTTTGAGAAGATACTTTGGTGGAACCTGTGACTCAATTCAAAATTATCCGAGTCACTGACTTTGCATTGAGATCATCTCTGATGCGTGAGTCAGTTAGTTTGTCCTCCTCTTCTATATGCAGACCATGATCTTATTCTGTTGTACCTCACATGTCAGTATTTGAGCCAAAATAGGTGCATTCCTCCAGTTCAGATAACCAAGCGAATATCATTAGAGACTAATAGTCATGTCAGCACTCTTGATTTCTTGATTTATTAACTATCATGAGAGCAATCACAAGTGTTAACTGCAACAGTTTCTCAAAATTTATTCATTCTTTTCGCCCTTTAGTTAATGAAGCAAACCTTACCTTCGCAGTTTGAGCCTTGATTGAGTAAAGTAGCAACAAGATGCAGTAGACAGCTCCTGCAGTTGTCTGCTTGGAGATCTCTCCCTTGGCCTCTTCAGAAATTTTTGCCACATGTTCAGTGAGCAAGAGTACCCACAGTAAGACTGAATGGTAATTTCATTATTACTCTTCATGTTCTGGATTCTTGTGAAAGTGAAAGACCAACGAACTATTAGTTGAGATTTATCAGAGATGATCTCAATACAAAGTCAGAGACTCGGATAATTTCGAATTGAGTCACAGGTTCCACCAAAGTATCTTCTAAAAGCTCTTTTACTATTACCATCGTGTAACGCATGACTCATTAGAGCTCAATCAAGAATAATTATATGCCCTAAGATTAATCAGTCCTGTGGAGCTTAGATAAGACTCTGAATGAATCTTGAGCTCAACACCACAATTTGAATGATTAGGTAAAATTTTTGAAACTTAGAGTCATGATGAAGCTGAACCTATTACTGAAACTCTGTGATGATGGAGGAAATGACGAAAAGTACGCCCATGTGAACAAATAAAAAATAAGTAAAAAAGTATAAGGTCACTAGTACTGTCATGTAGTGAAGATGGTGTATTCCGCTCAGCTACCTGTGAGACTTTCTTTCGAATACGAGTCCAGCTCTACTCAACTGAAGCATACCAGGTTGCCATTGGGCAAAGAATTAGTCTTAATGACTATTTGTCATTTACAACTCTATGCTCATGGTCCTTTACTTCAAAAACAGAACACGAGCACTTTCTTAGCATTACACAATAAGTACAGAAAACACATGATAATAATCATCTCTTCCCTGCCTGCGTCATCAATTTTCACTAAATCATTTAGAATTCAGGAAATAAGAGATGATTGTGTACTTTTCGGTGAGGAATGAGGTGAAATTGCCAGCGTATATCACATTCCTGAAACACATGAATCATGGCACACTAACGGCGGACACCTGGTGTTCCATGGTCCTCGTCGTCGAGAGGTCAAGGACAGAACGTAAATCTAATGGAGCAAATGCCCCCCAGGAAGCTACGAGGAGATGCGATAACCTAAATCCTGGTTCGTTATCTTATCGACACAGACGTCGTCGCCTTCGCCGTTCTGGTATACTCCTCGACGAAGCCTCCACGACGACGACGACGTTCTCCTAATCTCTCTGCTCTTTCACAAATCGCGACCAGGATCCACCTGGACTGCGACATGCCAGCAGCCGACACTCTCCTTAGAAAGCGCACCCTCGATAACCTCTATTGTAGATTTTTTGATATGCAAAAATCCCGCGATCGGCGGGAGCGGAGATCTCCGCCGCTTTCGGCGGGCGCGGAGAAGAACAAAACATGTGCCCCGCAGCTCCGCCACCTGGCGGAATTTGTGGTCTCTACACGCTTCCGTAGAGAAATTCTGTATGAAAAAGCACGGACTTTGTTTCAGGAACAGCGTTGATTACGACTGAATGAGACATTTATCAGACTCTTTACAGTCAGTAAACCGTTACCTCAGTTACACTCAAACATGCCTATCGCTCTGATCACACGCATCAGTGGGACTCACAAGGAGAGCACCAGATCTGCGAAACACGGATTTAGATGAAATTCTGGGAGTCATCTCGTTTTGATAAGAAATGAAGGTATCTCCCAGGGTTTAGCGCAATGGGCGTTTGGACCCGAGATACAGCTATGGACTGTTGCCCAAGTCATAGCACCATGGCCCATGTTAAAAAAATCGTCCAGGTAGATATGGTGAAGGCCCATGGAACTAAATCTTTGGGGATACCTTCATTTTCCATTAAAACAAGATGGGAGTCAAATTTTCCCAGGAATCCGCATTTCACACACTTGGTGCTCTCCTTGTCAGTGAGTATCTCCACCCAGCAAAGAGAATATTCAAAAAAATTCTGAGCTACCCTTGAACACCAAACCTGACTCTTTCCCAATGCCTTGAAAATGTATTTAAAAAAATTCCAAATGACAGCTCGTCCGCTCGCCCGCTTTTGCTAATTTGATTGTATCGTACCCTACAGACCGGGCGCACCTACATTCACCACCCGAGCATGATGCAGTGCATCAGTGCCTACTCGACACGGACCGCACGCGATTTGAATTATAGTCCGGTACAAAACTCAATGCGGGTACTACACATCCATATATCTATACCACATTGTACACACGTGCGCATTACGTATAGGAAGCCACTTACGTCTAGTCGACGCGTGAATATGTTCAAAAATATATACACGTATATATTGGTGAAAGAGTAAGATATATATATCGATGATAAGTATGAAATCAGCCTGTGAAGCGTAAAGCTGCAAAACTCAGCACACGTGCGCAAGCCATAAATAGGCATTGTGCCCGCCCTTTTGCTCGCTCTCTGCAGCTCTCGAAGCTCACTGCTCTTGGGCTCTGATGTGGCTTTGGCCCGTCTATGCCTGCCTGCCTGCCTGCCTGCCTCCCCCTAACCACCCACGCTCATACTATATAGCGACGAGTAGCGCCACAAAGAGGACCGCGCCGACACACAGCTCACAGATTGCCAAGCTCCACTTTCCTCTCTCTTCTTCTTCTTCTTTTTTTTTCCTTTCTTCCTTTTTGTTCGCCTGCTTGCCTCCGACCCAGCCGCCTCGATTCACCTCGACTTTGCAACGACGAACAGACGGAAGCTACACACAGCTCGACCTCGCCCCGTTCCGAGACATCAGGCTCGTTGATCCGACGGCTGCCACCTTGTCGTCGTCGTCGACGTCGTTGCCGTCAGGAATACTCGAGGCAGCTTTGTGCGGATAGAGGCTTCACGTCGTCTCTTGTAAATCGCGTCGCTTCAAGCTGTCGTGTGGAAGGGTGTGATGTTACTTGACGCTAGAATTTTGGATTGGATTATTGATACGGTCTGAGAATATTCCTCTATTAATGATTTAGAGTCCATATTTTCTGATTAATTATTAATGAAAGTATGGAATGAAAATTTTGAGACGCTTCTCTTTTCAACTCGTACAAATATTATTTCCACTCAACTCACGCTTTTTAATTTGGTCAAGATTCCATTCAAACGTAACAGAATCGAATAGGGTATGATTAAATCCATCCTGTTTTCATTATGACACTTTTCTGAAAAATTCACGAACTGGTGGAAAGGGATTTTCCGAGAACCTGAGAAGAGCCAAGATCGAATGAACTTTTACTGATCCAAAGTCTTCCACAAGAATCACTGAATTACTATCGTAGCACAAATATCTGTGATAATAATTGTAGCCAGTGGTTTTAGTTTGTACCCGGGATTTCCATCGAATATCAGCCACGTCGATTAATCAAAAGTTCTGATAACAACACTCAGAAGAGAATTGAAAAATTGTGAGTGAAATGAATTTTTCATTCAGTCAACTCACACTCGCGTTAGACTTCAAAAACCTTCTGAGAAGTTTTCGTCTGATATACTGCGCATGACCAATTAAATTAGGATCCAGAGCAAAATTCCAGACTCTCGTGTTCAAAATGCTACTCCGTCGTCTCATGAGGCTCATGAAACCAGCACTTGAGAATTCAGAATTATTGGCAAGTGTGTACAACATTCGAATACAAAAAAATTCACCCATTCTGGTAGTCTATGAAAAATTCCATAGTGGAATGTTCAACTTTCATCGACGGAATGATCCGTCGATGATAGATTTCAGCTGCCGAGTCCAAATCATTATGTCAATGTCACAACACTTACAAGGGCAGGGAAACTCTGGGGATCGCCTTATTTCGGTGATAAATAAAGATATCTCCAAGGGAATAATTCCATGGGCCTCCTATTTCGACATGCAGCTCAAGAGATTAGCATTGCCAAAATTGCCCGGGCCCATGTCGAAAAGTACATACATAAATATTCTAGCAATGCTAATCTCTATATGTAGCTTTATCTCGAGACAAGGGACCCATGGGATAAATTTCATAGGAGATACCTTCATTTCTCACCGAAACAAGATGCTCCTCAGAGTTTCATCAAGATCCATGTTCCATAAGGTTGGACCTCCCCTTATTAGTGAACATGATTTTTCATAAATTTTTTCATATAAAGCAGCTCTTGTAACAATCAATGATCTCAAACATGAGTTGATGATTGTCAGAATCCAAAAGTTACGATAAATAACTACGCTGCCATAACCAGAAAAACGAAAAATGATAACTATCCCTTGGAAAATTGATGCGCATCGAGTATCGGACATGTATCGACATATCCCGCCACGGGACATACTGCAGCTTCACAAACCGAAGAGCAATAAGCGAAGCAGAGAGACGACCAAGAGTAACCATATACCCTGTACACCGTGGCATTGGCCACAGCTAATGGAAACGGTGAGCGAACATCAGAGAGCCAGCATCAGACAGGTAGACATGTACAGCATACACAAGCTGGCAAGTACAGAGTGAGAGAGAGGTACGGAAAGTGGGAGGCAAGCTGCCGGTAGATCGTCCCGTCACCACTATACCACCACCGCCGCCGCCGCCACCGCCTGCTGCTGCTGCTGCTGCTGCTGACCACAATCCCCTAATCAAAGAGCAAGCACGGCGCGACGCCAACCGCAGCCTGATGCCTCTCTACGCCATTCCACCACTCTATATATACTCTCACTCTTCGGACACTCACTTGACGCCCGAGTGCTCAGCTATAGATGCTCGACTTAGTTCAGAAAAGGGATGGCTATAGAACCCTTCAACAGGTGTTTACACGGAAATACAATAATGTAACGCATGCGCCTTCTTAACCCAGGGTTGTAATCTTGTAAACTCATGTACATGGTTGAAGCAGTTGCGAGAAAGTGTCGGGAAAATTGGATGGGGTGTAGAGGGTGTGAGCCCTTTTGATGCCTGTCGCGACTTCGTTAACTCGATGATGCTGGGCAGAGTGAAGAGGCTAGGGAACTTGGTGGCTTCACGAGTTTTAACTTCTTGGTCGAGTACGGGCTTACTTTTTCTGTTCGTAAGAACCTCATTCTATCGTAAAAGTGATGAGTGTCATTAATTATGATTATGACTGAGTCTAATTTAAGGTAGATCATTGGGTTTCGAACTAAGCAATTCGGGATTCAGATGATATGGAACTGACAATAAGATTCGAATTCTAGTTGGATTGCGAGAAACCATTTAGGAACTACAGTTTTTACGGGTGAGATTTTCTGAAATGGAAATGGCAGTTCTGCGATTTTCATCTATATTGATGATTCCTATTGAATTCTGAAGTTCAGTCTACTAATGAAATCACAGTATATAAATGAATTATCCAGTTCTATTTTCGCTATAACTGGTTCCAGGAACGCTCATCGTAATGTCGGATTTTTTGCCAAATTAATATCCAACTAGTTTTATGAACCAAGACAAAAATGCCTCGTTCCTGCTCGAAGTCAGGGTAATAACAAATAGCCCGCTATGACACGAATCTCACGAAATGACACTACTTCCATTCCTGCGAATCTAACCTTCGATGAATTTGATTCATTTTCATAATCCATAACTGGCACTGTAAAAATGAATCCAATGCATCGATGGTTGGGCTCGCAGGAATGAAAGTCGTGTCATTTCGGGTGGTGTCGTGTCGTGAGACTTGTGTGGTAGGGGGTTGTCTGTGATCACCAATATTTATCATGTCGAAAATAAAATGAAGGAAATTGAAGAAAATCTCCACAAAACATCAATTACGTTTTCTAAAGTCCATGGAAAATTTGAAGACAAATTCTTATACTTACTATACGAACCAAATTTCAAATTTAACGCAACCCGTCCCAGAAACTTTTTGAATCTCTGCTCTTTTAATGATCAGAAAACTTGTGAGATCGAACATTCCCTACAAAGTGAAACAATGCAGCAAAAGACCTTACCGACACCAGACTTACCAACCGACGCTCGACGCTCAGTTGTTTCCATAGTCGGTAACGCAGTGTCCGACACAAAGCTCAAAAACTCACCCTTCTGCTGGAATAGCAGAGGGGTGAGTTTTCTTGTGAACTCGGACCACCCTCTCACAGATGGCGCTAGAATCGAACTACCCTAGCTCTCCCATCAATTTGATGTTCTCAAACCTTGTGTGTTTTGAAATCGAAGATGAACCTAGATATGCCATGAAAGTCATTGAAGAGAAAGTTTTTTCGAGAAATCCCATACTGATTGAAATGTATTCTTTCGTGTTTCAGACTCTCAACGGAGCAGAGAATTCGTCGGTCCCTGGCAGGGTATATAAAAAAGTTGCCATCGTCGAGAATTTCTTCGACATCATCCACGCCGTACATGTCGACCTCGAAGGGCGGCCCGGAAAACACGCTGGACAAAAACGCACATACAGAACCGTAAGTTTCCTCAGTTCTCCATGTCTCCTCAAAATTTGCACAAGTCCAACGTGTACTAACATTCCAATTCCTGCTATGAAATAATAACAATATCTTTCAAGAAAATAACATCAAATTATCTCCACCGGGAGGGACCGCCGAAATGATCACTAAGATCGTAGAAAGAATCTCTTCCTTCGGTCCCGAAACTAATAATTAGCCTCTTCAATAAGATTTCTTCCATGAATCGGTCAACACAACTCATCTTTTGTCAATCCGAGTATGGCATGGGAATATGCCAATTGACGAATGAGTATTGTCTTTACATCTTTCTTCTCGACAACCGTCATCATGATTCTAACACAAGATACATTCAGTTCGATGAATTGATCAGAGAAATCCAAGAAGAGATGAATTTGATTTTGAGATCAATAATCTGTATCATGCTATGCAACAAAGATCTCGGTCTTTTACACTAGCGAAACTTTCTCTAGCTGCAACGATACTATCTACAAATTCCATCAAACTATGTAACCCTCTCTTTGGATCAAATTTTGTACACAAAATTCATGCTTACTTACAACTTTCCTGTTCTCAACACTAAGAATGAGTGCGTAGTCACTCTGATCTAATTGTTCCAACTCAATGCAAATCACCAACATTTTAATCGTCGAACAGTGCAGAAGAAAGTAAGCCAAAGCTTGAAGGTGCGTCTCAAACTAAAAATCGAAAGTTCAACAGCTGCAGAACTTTGTAGTGCAATAAGATAAAAGAAAAGTTACGCGTGGCTCGTAGAATCAGATTAACGCTCTTCTCGAATCATCTCAATCGTCGAACTGTACAGAGAAAGCAGTTTGGCCGCGCGTGCCACCGTCTCGCTCGATTATCCACTGCTCTCGCGTCACCTATACATATATTGCATATTCTTACACACACACCTATACGTGTTTGCGAGCCAACTCTCCATCTCTGTCATTCCTCCACCTCCTATTCTTCATCCTCCTCCTCTTTCTCCTCCTTCTCTACCTCCGCGGTGGCGGACGCGATCTGCTTGTGATTCAAAAGCTCAGGACACTTGTTGCTCGCTCTCTCGCGGGCTGCTTCTACTGATGCTTACTTGTGCACTCGAGAACTGTATTATACTGCTAAGTGCCCGAGTGATCCAACTGTTTTGCTTAGCTATATGAACGCGTTTGGTTTGCCCGATTAGATGGGAGGATCTCGGTGTCTATGTATATTTGTTTCCAAGTAAACAGTGATCTTGGAGTTCGTTTTCAGAAGTTTGGCACATTAAAACATGTTCGTATAATCAACGCGCTTCGGATGGCGTTTCTTTCATTAATCATTTTTTAGAATATTGTATCATCGACATCGAGCTATTCATTTGATTTTTCACCAGTAAATTCGATACATGAGCATTTTTATAGCAAACGTGTGAAATTCTCACAGCTTCTCATAGTTTATGCGTAGTCCAAAATAGTGAATGAAGATTTTTGAGCCCTACAGATTTCGTGGTGTATCATTACAATAATTGAAAATCAAGGTAAATCCAGAGGACCAATACTCAAGAAATTCTTAAAGTAATCATAATCAATCAAAATGATCAAAATTCTCTCTCCCCGCACCGTCTGACCAAACTCGGGTTTTTCTACTGAAAACAATTTACTCCATTTCGTCACTCTAGGACCAATTTCAAAACTCACATCTCTGCTTTCATCTCCATATCAATATATAATCCTTCCTATTTCTTGGGTTATTCCGAAAATATTGAATAATATACGCGAAAATAACCTTGACGTGAAATAGCGATACTGCGCCCTGAGTGCACACCTTCGCGTAGAGTAGCGCCGCGTCGCTCGCATTAAATACTTCCCGGGTCTCACAGGGAGCTCAAGACAAAGTTGGCTCCCAACTCGCGACTCATCTTCGTCGTTCTTGTCGTCGTCGGCGTCGTCGTCGACGTACCAGTCTAAAGTTCGAAGGTTCGGGCCAAAGTTGCAGGCGTCTCTCACTGCGAAGCCTCGCGAGTAAATCTCATCGAATTACCGGCTGCGCACCCGCGTTCTCCTTCCCTCGCAATTACACTTCTCGAGGGCTTAATCGAGTCGTCGGCATTCACTACCATACCCTCACTTTCTCACTAGCGTCTAAAACCTCAAGAAGCTCCTCTCTCTTGCCATCTCCACCACTAATCTTGAATTCTCCATCGTTTGAATTTCAGATAACAGAGACGTACGCATTCCTGCCACGAGAGGCGGTCACACGTTTTCTGCTTGGTTGCACCGAATGCCAGCGTCGTCCAAGAACACCCAGTCCAAGTACCACTGCCACTGCAACACCTCCACCAGCCTCATCTGTGACAACCAAGTCAACTCCTACAACAGAAAACTCTGATGACAAAAAATCAACGGAGACAAGTCATGATAGAAAGACGCCAACAGAGACAGTGTCATCGTCACCAAGGTCTAGCCCAAAACCAGCAACAGCCATGTCATCAACTCGAACTCCCAGCCCGGCTGTGCCACCAAAGGAGGCATGTCACCCTCCCGAAAGCCATGACAGCCCCGACAGGCGCCCGAAGGACGAACCCACAACTCAAGCTACTTCCTGTACTTCCACCATCACAACCTCAAGAAGTAGTTGCGAAAACAAAATTTCAAACTCTTCAAGAATGAAGGACGAGAGGTACAACCCATTGAGCATAACGAACCTTCTCAGAAAAGATCCTATACCGAGAAGACCACCTCTACCTTTGATCCTTCATCAGCCAAGTATCATGGGTCCACCCTGTATGGTACCCTCAACAACGCATCTAGTCGAAGCTGATGCACCCAGCGCCTTCCACAAAGTCGTCAGAACGACGCCTCCACTTCCAGCACAGGCACCTTGTATACCGGTATCATCGTTGCATTGTAGCGCAGAAGCTGTTGCCAGAACACTACACTACGCAGTCAGTAATGCTTTGCAGCCGTTATGTCCGCCAATGACGACGCTGGCACCTACAACCACACTTTTACAGACAAAATTGACAACGTCAACGACAACAACGGCGGTACCAATGAGTGTCAAAGTCGAGCGACCAGTGAAGGAAATCGAAAATGTAAAAGTGAAGGATGAAGTGAAAGAAGAAGTAGCGAAAACTGATAACGATTTGAAAGACAGAGCGGAAGTTAAAGTTATAGAAGTGGTGGAAAAGAAAGATGATCAGACTAAAGAAGTTGTCGAAGAACTGACTAAAAATGTGAAAGTAGAAGTGAAAGCAGAGGTAGCGGAACAGCCACAGGAAAGTTTTCCACCTGCGGCAGGTCTCATAGATACAAATCTCAACCTCCTAGCAACGATTCAGCAAATTCACTGTCAGGTCATGCTAGCACTCACGCAAAGGCTCCGTTCAGTACCTACGCTCGAAAGTCTTGAACAAACCACAACAGCTATGAACTCATCAACATTCACGATGGATTCAATGACCAAGTCAACCATCACCGGTAATCCCGAGTCATCTTGAGACCTGCCCTCCTTCACTGCAGATTTGACAATGGAGGCAAAAGCCAAATTCAGCATAGACTCACTTGTACATAGATAGACCATATACGCGCTCTTAATTGTATAGTCAAGGTGATGAGATGGATCGATCTTTTATGCCTTACACTTGTATCATATGCTATGGCTGCGATGGCCAGTTCGGAGTAGAATAGACTATTACTTCGCGCAAAAAGTGGCGTAATCCACTGATCGAGCAGCTGTAATTAGCTCAAGTTGTGAAATATACGAAGCTTCTATGAAGGGGTGGCTCGAGCCTTTTTCCGCTATTGCAATTATGTAGATGTGTATACTTATTATGTATATGAAATGGTGTTATAATATATGAAATGATCCTTGCTGGAAGATTTATCAATGCATAAAGATCTATTGACATAATTATGTGAAAGAACACTGTCATTACGCGCGAACACACACACACACACACAGGTATATTTACATACGTACTTATATACATACATATACATACATACATACACACACATATACTACACTTGTACACATACGAGATTTCTTTCTCACATGAATGAGCATGAAATTTATTCTAAACAAAATTTTGAATAAATATATTGGAGTAGTCTCAGAATTATTTGTCTCTAATGAATGACCTTTATGACCCATTTTCACCCAAATTTGAAGATTTAGAAAATTGACGAATCTGGCCAATTTATGTGGTTGATAAGTATTTATCTTCCAGAAAGGGTACTGACAGTGATCACTCTTGTTCCTGTGCAACCTATGCTTTCAATCGAATACCAGTTTTTTTGTAGAAATTTTTGAGGAAATTCTTATTGTTTTTCGATCAAGAAGCCATAGAGATGAGTTCATTTTTAGAGGAAACCGACAGAAACTGTCTATTTGAGTTTCAGATGAGGATTAAAAAATAAAACTCATGCAGATGAGGGTGAATAACAACTCTCCTTATTTTTCGGTCAACTCTTCGTTGAATCGATCCTTCTGAGTTCTTCGGTACACCAACTTAATTTTCAGTCCTTCTAACGTTTCCGGAACGCAAGTACAAATTTCAAATGATTCCTTAAAGAAATTTCCATCGGATTCCCACATCTGCTTCTTGTTTGATGTTGGTATGTCAAGCTACTTCAAGGATCAATGAACACCTCTTCATCAAGATTTTTGCTTACTCAATTATCAGTTGTGACGCAAAATATCTTTTACTCTCTATATATTGATTCGGCTTCTGTTCATTACTGTTTGATTCACCAGAGAAAGAAATTTCTACACCTCCGGTTGTCAACTAAGTGGAAAACGATGATCAACGAGATGATGGGTTATTGATCAATCCTCTACAGTTCAATTATCAGATGTATTTCATGCATGAAATGATGGATATGTTTCGAAACTTCCGTAAATCATCTGGAAACAAATGAGTTTAGTATTCAATTGGAGAGAAATCATGATTTGTGGAGTTTTGCAATAGTCATGACCTGCAACCCAGAGCTAGATTAAGAGCTTCAATTCCATTAACTTGTCTTCGTGTAACAGTTTGGATCCGTATCTGACATCGTTGAGTGAGCTGCTATTGATCTCATTGAAACGACAGGAGGATGCAGAGGAACATCAACGTGGGTAAGATTTAAAATGAAAGAGTGTCACTCGGGCTGATGATTGGATCATTGATTCGGTAAATACTGGATGTTGCTTGGGTACAATCTTCTTCTAAAATTTGCATTGAGGATTCTGCATCCGGAAAAAAAAATTTTGAGGTGTAAGTTAGATTGACACAATCTGAATCGCAGAAATTCTGTTTACCCTATCTCGAAATAGAATAATTCAGTACAAACATCTATAACGAACTCCAATCAATTCACTCTGACTAATGCAAGTTTATTTCACAAGACGTTACGATTTGAGGAGGAGCATCATTTCGTGAGCCCCAAGATGCAACTGTAGGAACAACGGACATCAAAAGCGACCTCAGATCTTTACTGCAAGTATCACCTATGATGATGAAATAATAACTTCCGAAGACTGTTAGAAGTATAGAAGCGTATGTGAAACTTCAAATTAGTTTAGACCAGGGTTTAACACAAAACAAATTCTTAGTTTCGTAGCAGAGGGTTGATATTTTCGTAATAATTTTGGAGATACATCCGACCGTTTGATATTTTCCATTCAAGATGGATGGGGATCAATTTCAAAATTATCTCAAAAGTTTGACCCGCCGATACGAAATGAAACGAAAATCAGAATCAATTCCGTGTAAAACCATGGTTCAGACCAACATAATACAGAAATCATCACTAACCTGTTTCTACTCCCATTTCCAAAAACTTTGAACATCATTGTTCCAGACAGGTTCATCGAAGTACAATTCGCCTTAGAACCCACACAATCCGACTTTGACTCACCCTCCCAGTACCAATCCATGCACATAGTCTCTGGATCTAGCTCTCTATCTCACTGCCAAGCCATGATACACGAGAAAATCTCTTACTTTCCCGCCTCATACCCCACTCTCATACAACCCAGCTCTTACAGAAAAGCAGCAGTAGTACGACTATAACGGAGCAGGAGAAGGTGGAGGATACAGTCAGAGTTGCTCTACTCGGAGCAACCCTAACGCAAGGGATCATTTCGAAGATAGCTCGGATGTGCAGAGCTGAAGCAAGCCTTCATGCCTTTCTCTCTGCCATCCCAAACTACCTCAACGCTGTCTCCTCATTCCACATTTCCGTGAACTGCAAAGCGAGTGAGAGAGAGCGAACTTGTCGGATGCTATAGGATGAAGGCAGAGGGGTTTTACGTGCGCCTCCAGAGAGAGAACTAGACTGGCGGCAGATAGCCTCGAAGTTCAGAAGGAGGAGGATGAGGAGGTGGGTTGGTTATATGGTCGACGCAGATGGAACGAGGCTCCGTTAGAGAGAAGCATTGGTATATAGAAAAGCCAGACAGAGACGAAGAGGTGAGGTAAAGGCAGTAGCAGGCAGGCAGGAAAGGAGGGTGAGTTTGGCGCCGAGGTGTCGCACTCCCGCTCCCGCCCCCTTGAGATAGAACGAGGGAACCTTTACCCACCCACCAACCAACCAACCAACCACCCAGGCAAGCAAACCCTCATCCGTTTTATCCCTTTCGGCCTCTCTGCTTTCCGTTCCTCCGACCCGACTGCCACTCTCTAAATAAATAATCCGACGACGATGCGGACGCCTCTGACTATTTCCACCAGCAGCTCCCATTCCAACTTGAAGTGGATGATGTGCCATAGAGCGTATAGGTCTGGAGGCCGCCGCATCGATTATTGTTCGCTGCCTCATTGTTCCTTGTTATATATAACCTCGGAGATGGGTAGACAGAGAGCTCATACACGTGCGGCAGTGACAAGTCAGGATATTTCCAGAGCCAACGCTCAATCTCTAGTTGTGAAAGAGCTGTCACCTCTGATCAAACGTCTGGGTTATCTTACTGGCTACAGATGAAAAGTTTTTTGGTGGAAAGAGAGTTAAAATTAATCTTATATTTTGAGTCAATGGGTAGCATTGAACAATCCAGGGTCATGAGTGATTTTATATTTGGGATGATATTGTCATATTCACCTCATGTTTGATAGGGACACTCACAAACCTCTTAGAAACATCATCTCCATTCACGTGATGCCTAAGAATTGCAACGAAATCGATTAGTCAACCGCCGTCCTAGACATTAGATAGGGTAGTATTCAATTCAACTGTAGCATAACGGGATCGAATTCTAATCCTTTGCCAACCTTTTCCTCATCAGATCAAAGTGTCAATAATATCACACTAGCACACGCAGATCTTTGTCAGCGTTTTCGTGATGTTTTGAGTTAATTCGGGACGATTGGGTTTTTCGGTATACCCTGTCAATCCGTTCATTCAGGACGCTCTTCAAACCGGAAGAAAAAAAAAATGATAGAAATAAAAAGGCGACAACATACAGTGCATTCAACTAGAGCTGATGATCAACTTACCTTCGAATCATCCTCATCAAATTTGAATTTGAAGGATATGCTGTTCAACTCAATTATTGTGAATCGACTTTGATCTCTTATGCGATAGATTCATTATCCACATGAAATTTTGAGTTGCTTCTCCACAATCCGGTAAGATGATCTCGCTCACGCCATCCATAGTAGCCGATCGGCACTCTTGCAATATCTCAGCGGTATCTGTTTTTTCTTCTTCATGGTACTTCAACAGGACTGCAGCAAGTGATGAGAACTTTTTCGTGGCAATCCTTTTATAACGCACTATATTAACTGCTCAAGTCTCATGGTGTATCAGCTGGATTCTCTTGGCATTTCCACGGGACTTCATCGAAACCACAGCAGGCCTTGATGATATATCGCATACATAAACAAGCAGTATATTAGCAGGATTTGATTTGTACTTCCACGATACATCCGTGATACTTTCACGGTACTTCGTCAGCACCACAGCAGGTTGTAACCATCTTCAGAAACAACCCTCCCGTAATGTACCATATTACCTATTCTATTGTCTTAGAATACCAGTGAAATTCTCCTGGTACTTCTGCGGTACTTCGTCAGCACCAAAACCAATGACTTTCAGTGGCACCCCTTTCATAGTTTACCATATTACTTGCTCAACTTCCATGATATATCAATAGAATCTTCTTTGTACTCAAGCGGTACTTTATCGGGACCACATTGGGTCTTGACGATTTCCAATATGCCATATCACTCGCAGCACTCGCATAGTATATCCGCATATTTTGTTACCTCTGCGGTACTCCCGCGGTACGTCCGCGGTACTTCCAAAGTATTTGAGATGATAATCCAAGCACGCGAGCTCCACCGTTGGGTTTATATGACACAGGAACCGAATTACAAGTCTGCAATTCCAAAGCGTACCGTGTTGATATCTTACTACTATTCAACGAAGGTACTTCATTAGTAGCAATTCGTTAGTCCTTACTCACAATTGCACTTTTTTATTTAAATAGTAACCCTCTACCAATCACAACCAAAATTGAACAAAGACGGAATTAAATCGCAATTCCATGAATTTAGAATTTCAAACTCTACTGCATTTGAGTAATCGTGACATATTTCTGCATGTTGAGTTCCATCGATATACTCTGGAAATAGATATATCAACAATTCGTATATTATCATTCAGTTTGTGAAGTCAACCGGTGATTCTCACGACTTGCAGCATACTATGTTCATATTTGGAGATCGATGAACCCTTTACCACGATGAGCACGCTCGTTTAAATTGTGGCATTCTATTGGCGAGGCTTCAAACTTTGTTCTAGTATAGCTTATATCAAAATCAATCGATAGGTCTTTTGGGTAACTCTCAATATGTGACAAATGAGTCTCGCAAAAGACGTGAAAATTGCCCACATGACGATTGGAAATTAGTCCCAAAGGAAAGAAAGAAGTCGATACGTTGTAATGTAGCCAGATATCTTATTTACAGACAACTCCATATTACTATTGGCTCCGGAATTCATATTTAAAAGTAAGATAGATGGCCATCGCAGCATCTATAAAACTCTGCACTTGAGAGAATTGATCTTCGACATGAAAATCTGCCGGAAAGACGATTCCAGGAAAAATCATGATCTAAAGGAACGAAGAAAATGATTAATTCACCCTAATATGAGGGAAAATCTGACGGTAAACCGACTGGCGGGTCATGAAATTGAATTTGAACCATCTCCAAGCTTTTTTGAAAGAACCATAACATAAGGCACACAAAACTTCTGGTAAATATTCTCGACAAAATTCAATCATCCAAAAAACGTCTTACATACCCAACAATCACCACAAATCTTTACTAAATCAAGTACCTCGATGACAAAGTACACCATAGTAAAATCAAATACCACGAAAGATTCTTCGAGGACTTCTGAACTCATCTTCCCAATTCGTAACGAAGGAGTCGCTGAGCGAAAAAGGGGTGCGCCGATGCAGAGCGCTCGCTTCCGCAAAATCCGGAGCGTTTGTTTGACTAAGCATCTTGAAAAGCGAATTGGCACCCGACGGGTGGTGGTGTAGTAGTAGCAGCAGCAGCAAAATTATACGGCAGCACTGCCTCGAGGGTGAAAATGGCATTGCGAGCGTTTCGAGGGGCTGAGACTAACGCCAATGTGTCACTGCTCTCCGGAAGGAAACCATATTTATTAAGACCCGAAGCCCCAGTAAAGTTTTCCACTCTCTCTCTCTCCCTTTCCCTATTCTCGCCCTACACTCTAACCGTACCACGAGTAGACCCTGAAACGGCCGCATTGTATACGCTGAGTTAGTTTTGGAAATCAATCTTCGACAGGAAACACTGCAGCTTGGATCATTCCGTTATTGACACGTCGATCAATTTGCAGAAACGTTTTACGCTTCGAGCGAAGCTTCCTGTTTCTCACTTTCGAAATTGTTTCATTCAGATTTGATCAGGGAACGATTCGTTGATAAAAGCAAACCTGGAATATCTTCCTCATCTCTGATTTTGCGGGTATTTCACAGATTGTGACCCGATTAGCGTTCGTACAATTGCTCCTCTGAGCATTTTTTATGATTGATTCAAAATTTGGAATACATTGTTCGTGACCAATATTCTTACATACACCGACTCATACCGAAGACAATTTCTTTTGCATTTTTTCTTCAATTGCAAAATTTATGATATCTTCATTTCATACATCGAAAGATTGATCTTCGTATCATAGAAAAATTTCCCAATCTAAAATCTAGGGAACTCCACATCTCTCCCTCACTTTGCGGCCTTGCTAAATCACGTAACCAGTCATCTGAAGGAACCTGGCTACATTGTTGACATGTTTACCCGGTACCAACCCGAGCGCCCTCAGCGGGGGAGATGCAGAGCACCAGAAGCTCAAGGTTTCAAAAATGAAACTTAAGTATGGACTAAAAAAGATCTTTACAGGCTCAAAGGGCTCACTTTTGGAACATTCACTCTCCCGAGGACTCCGGAAGGTAACCAAAACATCATCATTAAAAGGAGGAGTAAGAGAATACTTGTTGACACTCCCCTCGCAGAAGATTGATATGAACAGCAGGCAATTTTTCAATCTGTAAGAGCTTGTTTTCTTTGTATTTCTTCTTGTGTATTATTCCTCGACTACAGTGTGACTTTTAGTCACAAGACTGATGTCATCATGACCATAACACTAGTTTCTGAGCCCTCACTCTTATGTATGATATCCATGATATTTATTATTTATTATCAAACAAAATGTCTAGTCACACCTGTGATCATAATATCCTTGACCAGATTGAAAAAATGTATTTATATGTGATTTATTCGACTGTACTGTGGATTCCTCTTGACCATGAGCAAACAAAAAAATATTCATCTATTTATCTATCTTTCACGAAATTTTGCATCAGCAGTAGAGTTCGATGAATGTCTCGTACTTGGACACATGAGTCAGTTGTTGGTTTTGACCAAGTATCGACGCGACTTTGTAAGTTCGTAGCTTGAAGAATGGCATATTTATCTCTTATTAGGTGATAGCACTTCGGCTTGTGCATCTCAATCATTGTAACTATTGTCAAAAAATATTCAATATAAAAGACCTGAAACTGTAGAGATTTTTATGATTTCAAGAGATACAATTATGGAGAATTGATCAAAATAGTTTGGCGAATATGAATACAAAGACTCATCAAATTCAACAAAAGTCTGTCAATATGATTGTGAGAATTTGAAAAATGTCAATAAATACAGTGTCATTGAATCATTAGCCTACAATCTCTCCAACTACAAGAAGAAACGTCAGACATTGCATTCATTCATTTCTACTCTTATCCAATAGTCAACAATTCAACACAAAATCAATCGGGAATACAGATTCTGAGTCTGCTACTAGACTCACGAGTCATCCCAATGTATCAAAGTGATTAGCCGTATTTTTTTCTTATTGCGTTTCTTACAAAACTTGGCAGTGGTCGTTCCTCATATCTAAGTTTCAATTTCAATGGTGGTATAACCCGTCATGAATCCTGCATTTGTGCGCATTTGAATCATTCTGTGTCTTGAAAAATTCTCTGTTTCGTCAATGTGAACCTTAAACATGCAAGCTGGGGTGGTTTTAACGTAATATTCATCCGGACAAAATAAGTTCATTTGTGTTGATAAAAATTTTCTCTTTGGGTATCTCAATATTTTTTGGACTATGAAAATTTCCCCACCCAACACCAATCTGAACGATTGAATTGAGGAATCATTCCCCAACTCAATTCAAATCGATCAGTGTAGCCATTAGATCACTTGTAGTTTCTGAAGCCTAGTCAAAAAAATTATATTCAACGTAGTCAAGGACAGGATTCTTTAAAAAAGAAGTTCGGCTCGCACCTTGTATAAAGAAATGTTGACGATACTATGGTTGTAGTCTTGTTTGACTGGCTGTTCAGAGTAGACACTGCCTCACTCGGCAACCATCACCTGGAGAGTTAGAGTACATTTGGCACAGAATTCTGTATCTCTGAAGTCACGATTCATTCTCATCCTGCCTCTACAAACTATCCAAACACCTTACTCTGAAATACCTAGAACCAAAATATCTATCCATGCACACAAAAAAGAACTCACTCTTCAGTTTCTTATCGAAAGAACAAAAAGCTGGCT
Organism: Eretmocerus hayati; assembly: GCA_029851415.1. Taxonomy (NCBI): domain Eukaryota; kingdom Metazoa; phylum Arthropoda; class Insecta; order Hymenoptera; family Aphelinidae; genus Eretmocerus; species Eretmocerus hayati. Next base: position 179,900,238 of record CM056742.1, on the reverse strand, counting down.
AGAATCTTTCAACAGCCAACACTTTTCCTCGTATCACTCAGAGCAGTCATAGTAAGAGGGAACATTATATCGCCGAAGCTATATCTCAGAACGGAAAGAACCCTCACCCTCATACCTACTAAGGTAAGTGTACCCAACTTGCCCCCATTAAGCCATTTTCTCAATAACTTTGGCCCATCTCCATATTTTCCAACGTACTTTAACTCATTTTGAAGCTTGTCTCAAGACCTTTGAAATAAGCTAAGATAGGTCCAATTTGGATGAAGTGGAGCCGAACTGTTTGAATTCTCCCAAAAGGTGATTTTTGAGAGTTTACAAAAGTGTGTACCCAACTTGCCCCCATCATTTAAAACAATGTAAATCGGCGATGAAGTGAATAAAATTGCTTTGATCCGTTTTGATCACCGTGCAGCGACATTTGTAGCTTTGAGCTGGCCCAAGACATCGTTTCCGACCTATTTTGACGTGATAAACACGTTCTGAGTGGTAAAAAAAGTCATACGGCACGCCTTTCCGAGATAACCATATGGGGGCATGTTGGGTACACTCCGATGTCGGCCTTCTTGATCCTCAAACCATCTTCGTGTTTTGTACATAAAATCGACCCAAATTAGAGTTTTGCAACCCTGAAGAGCGGATTTTGAAGGTCTTGAGACAAGGAATCGAATGCGCCAAGGTACGTCAAGATTGGTCGAATAAAAATAAATTGGCACCGGTTTTAGTGAACGCGATTTCCTCCTCGATTTCTTAGCCGTGCAAACACGAAAAATGGAAAACTCACTTTATATTTTCTGGAGAACGCAGAAATGATCCGGGGTCGATGAAAACTACGTATTTTCTCATATTTTAACATAACAAACGTAAAAAAAAATTACGGGAAGGTCAACGAGCGCCCATTCCTGAGATCGGCATATGGGGGCAAGTTGGGTACAGAGGCAAGTTGGGTACACCTACCTTATATCGAAGCAAAAGAGGCAAGGGCGTATTATCCCCCTTTCCTCTGTCGTTTGCTCGACTCTCGTCTTTGCGGGGGGTGCAGCAAAAGCAGAGCAGCAGAGCCTCATACCCTAGAGAGTGTAGATAGATAGGACCGGAGGTGGGTGCGCCCTGTTGGCGCCTGAATCATTCCCGTTGAGGGGGTGGTAGCGTCAGAAATGGCATAGTCTCTATACTACTGCAATGCTTTGGTCTCCCTCGGGTTGGCCGGGAAATGGGGCTGCCGCATGATGCGTAGAAAAGTACCAAGGGCCCTCTTTGAATCACTAGGAAACGTAAAAAAGGGGTAGTAGTCGAGCGGGGCTTCTCTAATTAATTTTTTCGCTCGTGACAGAAAAGTATGTCTATGCGTGAGCCATAGAAGAATCTGTATAAGTGTGAGAGATGGACAGAAATGAGAATTGCGTGATGGAGCGGGAAGCTTTGTTTTATTCAACGCGGGAGGCAGAGTTCAGCACCGAGCTCTGGATTGAGGTCAACGAAATATGCCTCCCGGCAAATATGTGCACACTGGTTGGTGTGCGTAACTCTAGTTGGTTCGAAATTTCAAGCTGTATTTCAAATACTGTATTCAAACAAAAATCATCGGATTTTGGAAATGATCAATGTTCTAGGAGGTTAATGAATGGTCGGTAAAAAAGTGCCGAAGTTGCTTGATATTTTAAATCAGGAAACAAAATCGTTGATGAAACACAAAGTAAAATTTCGGTCCAGAAGGTCAAGCCGCAATTTTTCATCTTTGATTGTCGTACATGAAGAATATTAATCTATTGTGGGTTTCGATAAAATTGTGTGTTGTTCGGAATACCGAGGATGGACATGAATATTTGAGTACATGTTCTCTTTATCCCAGGCTAGAATTACTTTATAGTTATTACTTTGAACGTGAAAGAACCAAGTATACTGTCATAATGAGATATCATGTCAGTTGGTTGAAGAATTTCCTGCAATGACTAAACTGCTCCATTTTCATCACAAAATTCTATCAACCAATTGATCCCAGCTACAGATAAGGAAGACATTGATCTTGATCATATATTCATCTCATCTAATGATCTATTATTAAGGCAAAGCCTACTCTTTTTATTACTGAGTAAAAGATTGTTTGCTGAACATAGTTCTTATCTCTCCATTTCAGAGCTTGAGAAAAAACTTTCAACGGCCTCTCGCTCTATTTCTCATGCAATATCACAATAATCACGACGACAAAGCATTGAATCATTCGACCATCACATCAAAAAATATAGCTCAAATCTATGGTTCATAATTAAGATTGAGTACGATTTTATATTATTTAAGACACTGGTTTCAAGTCAACCACATATTTTGAAATTCCCCTATCATGGGAATCAACTTCTATTGGAATACCATACATACTTCAGAAAAGAAACTCGTCATGGTACCAGCAAATCGAAAACACTTGGATAGTTAGGATCCATCTATCTCTCAAGAATAAAATACAGCAAGAGAATCATCACTACGCATCTCTCAAGCACTTGCCATCATAATAAGAGGTGAAAGCTCGCTCATCGCTCCATCTCATCTTCAAGAAGGATTCAACGCAGGCCAGATTATTCCATCTCTAAGGCACCAGCATCATTCCCCAACTCTCACTGCATAACAAGGACGGTTGAATTAAAATGCGGACACACGGGGGCAAATACAGCGTGAGTGCGACTCATCCTGCAGTATCCGAGCGCCTTGTGCCAGCCTCTCCCCCCTAATACTGCACGCTCTAAGCTTTAGCTTTCACTACGAGAGGGTGGAAAGCCCAAGGTAAAATGCTCGAGGGCTAAAGGGGGTCGTAGGAAGGGGGGGGGGGAGGTTAGTGTTAAGGGTATAGCTGGAAATACAGGATAGAATGAGGCAGAGTTCGCTTCGCTTCCTCTCTGTCTCTCTAGCAACTCGACTTTAGTACGAAGCAGCCGAGAGTTGGGCTCAAGGGGGAAGGCTGTTTGTTCGGTTAGGATATAGTCGGGTAAGACGTTGACGTGGAACCCGACTAGTATAGCTACATACTACTCTACCCCCCTGAGAGGGTGCGCCAACTCGTATATAGTTCCGGCGTTTCGCTACGTCTGCCCTCACGTTTACTCATACTACTTGGATATATATATATATATATATATATATATATATATATCCTTGTGTAGTCACGAAAGACCGCTACCAAATAGCCCTGCTCTGAGGGGGTTTTGGAACTCGCGCTTATTACCCCTCGAGGCTGACCTCACTCTTATCGCAAATACATTTTGGTATCGGGTCTTACAGTGTACGTGTATCGGGTTCAGCATTATAGATGTGAGAGAGAGCAAGAATTCACGTGGCGCCGGAGATGAACCCCCGACCGAGGGTTTGGCGTTGACGAGGGTGGGTGGGTGGGTGGTTAACGGAAGGTACGATGTCAGATGTGGCTCTGAGGGTACAGAGAAAACGGGTGACACGTGAGGGGGTGGGCCAAAGCCAGCCAAGCGAGGCGCCAGGCTCGCTCTTAACCCACCCCCCTAAGGGGGTGTTGGGTGGGTGGGTAGGTTACTATTCGGCGTAGCGTGGCACAGAGTATGAGAGAGCAGAGAGGCAGAAAGAGCCAAGTGAAGCGGCGCTGAGCTGCGATGCGGTCCCCTTTTCTGGACTCGCACCCCCCAACCAAACCCCCAACCCCCTTTGCAGTTCCGTTATCCGAACGACCCTCGTCTCTCTGACTCGCTCTCTCTCTCTCTGTGCCGAGCCATATTCTACCTTGGCCTGCTCGGAGCACACGTATATCGCTGCTACAAACCCCCTTGGCTTGGTTTTCCTCCCGAGTGAGACGAAGAGAGAAAGAGAGAGATATTCTAGGAAGCGCGCAGCTGGAATTGCCACCGGCGCTCTGCCGCTCTTCAATTTTCCATAAACCCTCCCCGACGGGAAGGCGAAGCGAGGCTCTCTCTTTCTCTCTCACTATGATGTTGCGCCAACTTTTCCGAGCTCACTGGTGGTGCTCGGATGCTGTTTTCAACCCTCTCATACCCTGCCTGTATAATACTTCGTTGCTTCGTCCTGATGGTGCGCACCTAGATTATACGCAGCCAACTCTCTTTCTCTCTCTCTCTCTCACTACTCTCTCTTGTCGCACGCATTAATCGCGGCAAGATGAGTTCTCGTGAAGCTTTCGTATCTTTGACTTGGGAAGGTTGGCGGATAGAGTATACATGAATAGGTAGCTTTCATCGGAATCTAGATTGTGATGAATTCGAAGGCATCGTTGTGGGATTTGAGGATGGAGACTGAATGACGACGCGTACAATGATGAAAACATGAGTGTCCGGCTTGACATGGGCAATGAAATTGTGTGTCGTGTCTACTTACTGATCCTGAGTTGCATGTTTTGGAAATGGAGAGAGAGGAACGGGCTAGATTTGAATCATATTTGGGACAGCTCTGGCAAATTTTTGTACTACACACCTAACGTCATCAAACTCATGAAAAATTCAAACACAAACTCAAAAAAACTTGTTCGGTGGAGACGCTCTTTCTGCCACGATAGTATGGTGGTTCAAAACTGAATACTGTCATGCATCGCATAGTCTTTTTGTTGTTTTAGACGCTAAATAGCATGAAAGTGCTCAAAAGCGTCTTTAAATAACCAAATTAAAAAAAAAAAGTCTTTTTGTTGCACAAATTCTGATGGGTTTTGATAAGATTCAGTAATGATTTTTTGCAACGTATTCCAGTATTGGTGATGATAGATTATTCCATTACGTTCTCAGTTGTCTGTTTAAATTGAACGAACGGTTTCCTTAGAATAGTCAACTTTTTGAACTCATTGTCATCTGACTATTCAATTTATGTCGATGGGCGGTACAACCGTGTGTGGAAGAAATCAAGCAAATTTCTCTGTTCGAACGCTGATATCAAATTGAGATCATTTCATGAAGTGACTGAAACTTGTCACCGAGGTGTATCCAATTGTGTCTTATAATCCCTGTTCAAAATTGTGGCATAACGAATCAAGTTTGATGCTTTATGGGTATGACAATGAACAATTCTTGCCGAAATTTACGCGTTTGTCAAAATGGGTATGATTATCCGACAGCTCTTCTTACGAAGGACTATGTTCGTCTCTGCGTTACCAAATTATTGGAGCTGGCTCAACCACTACGAAACATCAATATTTATAGAGTTACGATATGCAGATATGAGTCTAAGGTCTCAATTTCACCCTATAATTACTCTTCCGATGTGAATATTGCGTTGAGCAGCAAGGAAAACTAGTGGTTTCTTGAAATTCGTAGATTTGAGTGATCAAAAATATGGACGGATTCTACTAACACGTAAGTAAAACAAACTGGCAAAAAATATTGAGCCATAAGTCTGCATGATTCCATATCGGTTTTTAAATATATGTAACAAAAAGTTTAAAACCTGATCTCTAATAAAAAAGCACCAAAAATGAGCTGAAACACACGTCTCAGGATCTATCGAAAGTTATGTCCCAATTTTTAGTTGAGTGAAATATATCCAGAAATCCCTCGTCAACCTCTTCTGAAAATAGTTATCCTACCTGCATTAGCTATACGTACCTACATACACCGACGAAGCCGACAGTTCTACAAATCGATGTTGGCTGCGGCATAATTTACAACGGGTCGCTCGCGACACCGCACCTCGCCACTCCTACACCTATACATCTATACATTCCCTCTAATACTAGCACCCCAAACAGTCATCGGAAACTCGCATGCGTACATGTCACGCTCATCGATTGACCCATGGTTACGTGGTTCCAATCTGCTGCCACTGCTGATGCTTTTGCTAACGCGATGGCCTCTGAGAATGATTCAAACAGCCCATCACTGTGACATATATCATCCAAGATAGAGATAGGGTCAGACATGCAAGCCAATCTCCAGATCAGTCTCTTACACGTGATATTAGCGCTACTTATCTACGTTGAAGCTGTCATGTGGTAAACCTGTCTTGCTTTTTTATGCAATTAATACACAAAGATGCAGCATGGTTTAGTCCAAAAATATTAGAAATTTTGACAGCAAGATGTCGTTTGGCCGGATGTGCAATTCTGCTATTAATAAGATGTTCCTGATTGCTGAAAAGTCAACATAAAAATGGGAAAAATCGTTTGCATCACATACACACTATCGCAAGACCTTTCTGTTGTGCCGCACAGTGGAACCAAAACCCGATTCCGGGACAAAATTCAGCGCCATGCGAGTCTTCAACCGATCGAAACAATTTAAATGGAAATTTTTCAGTTTTTTCTCACTCTACAAGATATTTGCCCGAAGGAATTGATTTCGAAAGCTCTGGAGGCACAGGATCGGGTTGGGGGGGGGGGGGCGATCAAGACGAAAAGCATCAAATATCATCTTGTACCGACGTGTGATAAATAATATCTCCTTGCTGCAATCGTTCCCAAATCCAGGTTTGATTCAAAAGGCATTTGAGATGGAACTTGACACCTTGGAGAAAAATTTCGTGAGGATGCATCACCGTATACTTTAAAAGGTCGATATCGAGGATATTCGAGTACTAGGTAAGTGGAGAAGATATTGTAGAGTTTTGAAATCCTTGAATCAAGCACACGCATTTCTGTGACATGAGGAGTGATGAATTTACTATTGCAAATATCTAACTTATGACATGAGCTCACCTAAAACCCCGTAGATTGCCGACAAGATCGAAGATAGTCGATTTTTGATGATTAGAGTTGATGACGAAGGTAGTTGAGCTTGAGAAAGTGATTTGAAGCTAGGTTACCGGATTTCTGCCATGATGAGCGTATTTTTCTCATCAACTGGAATCAGACACGCGTCTCATGGCCCAACCAGAAAATCATTCGTTGCCACTACGATCGAGGAGACTCGATTTTCGATGATTTTTGGTTGATCGACCAACACGATTAGGTCGAGAAGAAGTGAGGAATACACTCTGAAGTAAGGAAGTTATAGGTACCCCGAGGAGGATTTCCGACAGCACTGTGACCTCATGTAGGTGATGGATTGAGAAAAAGGCAATAACTAATCGGTTATTCTTCGTGACTACTCTATAATTACAGTACTGGTAATCTTCGCTGCCAAATATCTCATCTCACTAAGGCCTAATGTGTGATCACTCACAAAGGTCTTATCCAAGGCAAGTTTGCAAAGTGAATGGGACACAAGTGAGGTTGGAGGCATTTGATGGACTAACCAAAGTTTAATCGAGGAACACTCTTAAGTTGGACCCGTAGAGAATTGAATCCGGCACAAGAGTTCAAGAAGCGCAGTGGGCACAACTCAAGATGTGTCAGCACCCCTCGCAATTCAGTATCGCGTCATCTGTCGAAGTTATACTCCCTGACCAATCATATATTCCCTTAGGCAACAACTAGCCAAGCAAGATCCGTAAGCAAACTTCGCAACGAGCGAGATGATTCACCAAAGTAATACTCCTATCTGTCGTTCAATTATTCAGAAAAAGTCATTGGGGTCCATTACATGAAAATCCTGTCTATTGTAAACAAAACCTAGGATTGAGATTTGATCAAAAGTATGCTATTATATCTTAGGAACCTCTTGAATCCTTTCATCCTCTCAATTCTAATATTCAAAAGGAATGATTTTGATGAGTATTCCACAATAGATTCTTGACTCTTCACAATGCGCGTCTCTTCAATCAACTCGGACTTATGTTTGATTGATCGAATTCTTCGTGTAATTCCTCATGTTTGCGTTATCAGTTTCTTAGAAGACCAATTATAGACAGTCCTCAAGGAAATGAAAAATCTCCAATCGGCTCTCTTCACACGTGTTTTTTGGCCTTCATCCCGTGAATATCTACATAGACTCTTTACACCGAATATAGGACAGTATATAGCAGCTTGAATACCAAACTTATTATGGCAGTTTCTATTGCTGCGACAGAGTGCCCGATTCATATTGCGTTCTTGTATGGATTCGGTAATAGTATGCTTCGATACAACTGCGGTGATATTGCACGGCCTAAACCGACGGCGAGGGTCCGGATGGTCATGAGGATTCGCAATACAGGTGTTGCATAACATTATTGTGGTCAATCCGTGAGTCGAAGACAAAAGCCCACGTTGAAAAAAACTTTCATGCATGGTTGAAGTATGAAGAAACGTTCAATACCCACAATAATCCCGTAGGTGGTCTGCATCACAGATTTAGACCCCATTCTAGAGGCCAGGGTAGAATTATTGTAAATCGATTGACCCGGAGAATTTTGATCATATCATGAAAATAACTATTATTTCGCGTACGAATTGACTGAATTGTATTTTAGGAGCCTCTTCTGTTTGTAGAAAAACTTCTAAACTCCTGAGCTTTAGTGATTTCACATGTGGTCTTACAGGAAATCATGTTTCGTTCGATTTCATCATATTTGACCTGAAAGATTCTAATGAACTTCTATATTTTTGCATGTATTGACTGAAATTATACCCAGAACCTTTTTTACGGAACCTGATTAGCTTGTGGCTTAGCCGTGGACCAAAGTTTAACTACCTACGTTTATCCTGGAGTTACGAATGAGTAACTCATAGGATAAAAATGCCCATGTTTGAGACTGAATATCCTCGGTTGTGCAAATCTCAGGCCTCTGAAGTTTTTCATAGTCCATAGATCCAGACTAATAACAAGTATCCGGTGAAATTCAGACTAAGTTGGAGTAGCTCCAAACACTTTGAACAAATTGAAGACTGAGGTTACGATAGAACTACCATCAACACATATCGCATTTCCTGAAGGTGAAAAAAATTAAACCCACCCGTTATACAGTTGACGCTTGATCAAAACCTCAATTCTCTCAAAATGAGAAACCCTATCAAGGCGAAGGAAAACTCGATTTCATCCTCTTGATCATCACAGGCCACGTTTACGTCCACGCTCTCTAGACCATTACAGAGAATAAGGTCCAAGACGATCCCTCTCACCGGAATGACATAACTCGATATATCCGAGAACGAGAACCGACCAAGTCACAAGGGCGTGCCCCTGTCGCATCACCAACAAAAAGATCTCCCGTTCTCTGCTGCGCAAAACTTTTTCAAACAAAGCATCAGAGACCATACCTAAGCTCCCTTCACCCTCCTACCCACCGCTTCCGAAACAGGTATATATAGACTTTCTCGGACGTCGTACCCTAACTCTATACCTTGTACACCCCCAATATAATCAGAAAGAACGAAAAAGAAGAAGCAAAAGAAAGAAGAAACCGTCAAGAGAAAAAAGGGGGTACGCTTCAAGGGATAGCCGTGCCGAGGGTACGGCTCTCTCGTAATTATGAATATAAATCGATGTACGGGAGCTACACTGACGATTCCAAGTAAAAGAGAGGGACGTCGACGACAACGACGACGAGGTGACTATAGAATAATAAGGGGTGAACAGAACGGCGCTTTCGTCTTTTAATTTTAATTACTCAGAGAGTGAGGAGGGTGATGATGAGTAAAAAGGTATAGAAGGTGAACAGAGCAGTCGACTCGTTAAGCGTGTCCGACCAACCAACCGACCGACGACTCCTGTCAGGGAGATTCCGGTGATGCTCGAGATGGGCAATATTCGCGGATTAACACTTGCACAATGAGAGAAGCTTCCGGGGAAGCTTGTGAATAATTGAGCGTGCAGCAGCGCGTTGTGGCCGTGTGAAGGATGACGGAGTTGCTACAGGAAGGTGAATGAAAAGTGGCACGACGATGCGACGGTGCAAAATTTCGATCATCTCTTGAACTATTTTTAGTTAGGCGGTTCAGCTCGTCTGTGATGGAACACTTTGGGGTGATTGAATTACTCCAGTTGGGGAGCAGGGTCAGCGTCCTCTTAGCACTTGGTTGTACGAAAGATGAAATTTCTAACTTGATCATAACAGAGCCAATCTAAAAAATGTGGAGTAATTCCTCATTTTCAAGGAACGAGAATATCAATTTCGAAAATTTAAAAGACCCGAATTTTACAGAGTTTGATGGATTCTGTCATCCTTCTCTTCTCAAGAAGGCGATCAAGAAAAATTACGTTGGCACATGATTGATCTAGATAATTTTCTCGCAAAGTCGCTACCCAAAGTTTCAAGAATTTTCTAGTTTTTCAGATTATTTAATGGTTAGATCGAATGCTATGACAAAATATCGAAAATTGATGCCTGTGCAGTACACAAAATATTCGCAGTCAAGGATCTGAGTCACGTTTGTTTTGTTGAGATGTGACAATTTTATATCTACTGGTCTAGGTGGATAATGGCGAACTAGTTCTCAAACCAAAACCGAGATTCATTCTGTTTGGAAAATTTGATAGGAAACCGAAGAATCATGATTAGTGAAAGAGTTCGAATTCACCATCCAAATGAGATAAGTCTTGAACGAATCATTCAACGGTAGTCTAAAATTTTGAGGATTCTACTCAAATATAATTTAATTCCCCGAATATCGGCTCGACCCACAAGATGAAATATCAAAATTTTGTGAAGTTAGATTTTCCAACACGAGTTCGTGTTTTTCTCAACACCCACTCCTTATCTGCTCATGAGGATGAAGCAATAAAATTTATGTCCCATTTTTGTCCCGTAAATACTAATTACATCAATCCTCAAGCCAGAATTCTTACTCTTTGTAGATATTCCATGATATATTCCTTCCCGAGAAGGGAGTAAAAATACACACATTTACAAAAGTAATGAAATATCCGTGAATTCTCAAAAAAAAAGAAAAAAAAAGGAGAAAGCAATCATCGCTCGACCATTCCAGCGCAGGCAATGGAATATCCACCGAACCAAATCACTGCGGAACTCGAAGCGAGACCCTCATCCAATTCCAAATCATCAACGGTGCTCAAACGCCAGTCCAATCCACCAACAAAATTCACTCGCCCTGCTACAGTCGGTGCAAACAAGCGTGCATTCGAATTTTCGAAAAAAAAATTTCCATCCTCCTACCGCTCACCCGTAACATTATTCAACGCAGAGCCAGTTCGATCATGCCCCGGATGCACCCGACCAAACCCACTTCGTCGAATGCGTTGCAAACTCTCCAGCCCCCACATCAATAATGTACACGAACCCACTCCATCCACTCCCATTTCGTTCTCCCTCACCCCTATCTCCCTCTTACTCACTCGTCAAATCATCGATTCTTCCGTACTTTGACTAGGCATGTGTTGTACACCATGATGTTCTGTGAGGTCAATTTCTGAATCTCCATCATCACTTGAATACATGTGTGCAGATTTTTTACAAAGCAATATTCAATAGATAAATCGTGTAATGCTGTATTGACTTGCTTTCTTACAAGCATAACCAGGCCTGAGCATAACTCCTTTTTACTGTTATCATCACAATTAATCTTCTCACCAAACGAAATCTTTCCCGTTCACTCTTTGAAAATTGACATCAAACCTAACAATTTTCCCTCATTAGTAAAAATGTATCGGGCAGTAATTTCAAGCTCAAACACCTGTACGTTTGCCCGCGGAGAATTCGAAACAAACTTTTTCCGGTGAGATTGCCAGTTTGCTGGAAAGAAATTATCATTCGATCAGTCCTTTTTCCGAATCGACCCCAATACACTCATTAGCCTGAGACTTAATTCATACAAATTGTCTAGTATCTTCACGGCCTGAACAAATTCACATGATGAGTATTCATCGTGTAAACTTGTTCTTATCGTGTGTTAGTAAATTTCTATAATATAGATTCTATATAGATAAAGCCTTCTATTCTATCATCAATAATGGCCACTATGTTAAAATAATGCCCATAGTTGCCAAGCCCATAAAGCCTCATTACACTCACTAATTATTTATGTAAGTCGCTCAGGCACATTATTATGTACTGCCGAACGAAATAATGTATCAAAATATACATTTTGATTTAGGAGCTCATTCTTGTCTCACTATGGATACTATACAGTTGTTTACAGGGATAAATCTGGTCTTACCTGATGCACCGATGAATTATGTGTTGATTCGTATCATGCATTGTCTTTTCCTTAATTTTTCGGTATATTTCCTACATTGGTCTCGAAATGATGTGCATAATCCTTCATTTCATGTCAGAACCATTGCATCCCAATGATTGAAGGAGTATAATCCTCCTGGTTTTAAAAGAAGAGGCCGGAGTCTGCTGAAGTCTGCTGCCATTTTGGATTTTTTCTTTGATTGTTATGGAACTCCACTCGATAGCGCAATTCTGCCATGCATTTTATTGGTGCATATCAAATACCATGTAATTTGGTTCAGCAAAAGTAGCGCTATTCGCAGTCCAGGTTTTATCCTTTCTCTGTAGGCTATTCACTACCGTCAAATTGGGTAATTTTGGAATAGTGGGGTAACTTTGGTACACCCTCCAAAGGCTTGTCGTACGTTCCAGGAGCAATAAATAGGATTCCATAGTATTAGAATTGATAAAAGAATTTGATTGGAGTGCTGTGAAATTAACTGAGTTGCTCCTGAGCGTTGTACAAGACTTCTGAGAGTGTACCAAAGTTACCCCACGTGTACCAAAATTACCCAATTTGACGGTATAGCTACCTACTCCGCCCTCCCGTTGATACTTCATTAGTGACCTGGTTTTCACTATTGATTTTGGAAATTGGAAAAAATTTCTACCATTGACTTTTTGTTCCACCCAATATCAAAAATACCATTTTTATCATGGTACAATCATTATGAATAACTCAATAATATATTGCACCTCCCGACACACTAATTAATGAAAAAAATCTTGAAATTTCGATCCCATCTCCTTTTCTTTCAGAATTTCAGCATTTTCCTTCAAACGAGGGTCAACAAATATCTCCCCAACTTTTACGCAAGGAAAAAAATTCTCCTTCTAAGGCAAGATAAAACCTAAAAGGGAGGGAGGAAAGAAGGGCTGATGCTGTCAGCAAGGTGGAGCGTCACGATTACAGAAAGGGCCACGCGGCGCCAACAAAGCGGCAACCCTAACCCAGTAGTCATCCCGTGTTAGTACTGTGTTATATATATATATACACCGAAGTGGATGATGGCCAACGGGGGGTGGTAGTGCTCGACCCCTTCTCACAGAGGGTGGGTGTACCTCTATACTATACGTAGAGAGCCACAGGGGCTCCAGGGATATTACCGGGTGGAAAGAGAGAGAGACAGAGACAGAGATAGAAAACGGTGGCGCCGGCTAGACGCCCCCGCATCGGTACATAGCCACCCTTCCTCTCCTTCTTCTATATAGAACATATATAGCTAAGGGTGACCCTCTATAATGCGTGTAGTGTATAGTGCTTGCGTTATACTACTTCTGTGTAAGCCCCCTAGTGGCCTGGAAGGTGCACGCTTTGGGTTGGTGCCACGTAGTACTTATATACGAGACCCTTGCCTGCCATGTGCGTTTCGTTTCGATTTTCCTTTTTGCGCGTCTTGGGTTTATTGTGCGACTGGTGGGTGGTAGGTTGGAACTTGGTGGAAAAAAATTGAGATGTCGTGGTGTTGCTGGCCTTGGAAGTTGTTGGGGTTACTGTAGAATGGGATCTTGCGGTAGTACTGGATTTTCTGAAAGTATTGACAGGGTTATCACCTTGAACCCCTTAACCAAAGAAAAACTTGGGTTGAGTTTCAAAAAATGTTTCGAATCATCAAATATCTTAGCATGTGGCCGAATAATGAGAAGATATTCCTCAATTCATAAAGAAACATAAATCATATGATGGCGAATCTACATCTCGACAACAAACTCCCCAAAACTAGGGAAATTCAATCTGGTAAGATTCATTGACAGTTGCCCAACCACTTCGCGTCATGTACTTCAGTAAGATTGACCTCGAAATTTGAATAAATTGTGATGAAACATCTCAAGTTGAATTTTGAACTGAAAAAATTCATATTGATCGTCATGAGGTACTCGATCATAATAGAAAAATAGGTTTTCTGAACTCAAAATAGAATTTGGTCAATTTTTAAAATTGAGTTTCTTTGGGATATTAAAATGACAGGTTCCATGAATTCTGCAGGCAATAGTACATTTTGAGTGATAGTTCGGATAATAGGTAGGAAGATTCAAAGTTATGCACAAGTAGTATAAATTGATTGAAATTACAAGATACTAGAGGCACTTCCTGATCGATGCAAATCTGCGTGAAATGATATACTGATAATGAGAAGTTAATGATCATAGTGACTGGTGGATGGTAGTGCGCCACGTCTGACCATAATCGACGACCACTACTTATCTCATGTACTAATAAATATTACAGGTTAGCGCATAGAGATGAACATGGAGTGATAATTATGTTGCATTTCGAAACAACCTTACAATCAACTACCACCTTAATCCAACCGCGTATCTTTTGAAGATGAGCATCTTCAAAAAATATTCGTGAAACTTTTCTGAATTGATAAAAGTTTGATTCGGCCCTATTTTCTAGAATCCAATGAGTAAAATCCACCCATCTAAGTATGCGCGACGGTAAGTGGGCAGGGGTGAGTGGTGGATGAAGAGAGGTTAAATAGTATAATTATGGTATTTTATTGCTGGAAACGAAGGAAATGTGCTTTCTCGAGCCGTTCTCGGCGCCTTCGAGGTCCCAATGCAGTGTGGACCTGCACATATGGGACATCAGAGAATCATTCTTATTTGGAGAACCCTCGATAGATTTTTTTCACTCTTGTTGATAAATGCCCCTGAAGTCACTCCAAAACATATCCCACAGAAAAACCCCACGTGCATACACCTTAAACTTTTTTGCCTCTTTGACTCACCGTCAAGGTCATAATGAGAAGGTCAAACTGCGCTAGGACAGTGGCTCGGAAATGACGTTTTCTCCATTGGGAACAATTGAGATTTGTCAACATAAAATCGACCCAGAACCTACCATCGAATGGCTTTCTCTTTCGAGAATGCAAAAATACAAACATCGTACTAGAATTCAATCAAGAAATGTGACTCTATCGTTTATTCGAGCTCATCATCGGGCTATGCCGATGGATACACAAAGGTTGAATTAAATATTAAGCACTTGGACCTTCATGGTACCACTTTTTTCTATGGTCTCCAGATGAAGGATTTTTTTTTCTTTTTCTTTTTTTTTTCTCGAAAAGCGACAAAGAGAGGAAAAATTCTTCCCCAGGCGAGATTTGAACTCGCGATCTCCAGTTCTCCGGACCGGCGCCTTAACCACTAGACCACCGGGGCGATTGCGAATTCACCCGCTTAGGGAGGTCTTCTCTCTGTCGCTATGTCGCTTTTCAAAGGAGGCGGGCCAATTTTGAAACCATGGCCAATTTGAATTAGATTAATTAAGATAATTTTAATCGTACTAGAATTACCTAAGTATGCGGTATCTCATCAACACGAAAGTATATTGAGGTTATATATAGATTCAATGCTTATTCTTGAGATATTCTAATTTCCAATGCGTGAAAAATAAATGAATCAATCGAATCAAAAGAGCTATTAAAGAGCAGGAAAAAATTGTAAAATCGCTCAGAGTAAATTGCTTATCATTTCTAGAACGACGGACGAAGAATTCATAATGAAACCAACGTTTGAATAAGGATCTAGTGTTTCGAATCTCCATCCAGTGTTTTCTATCCTAGATCCGTTCGTTTGATAGGATAACTAGCAGGGCTATGGCATATTTGTGATGTCAAAATTGTCGTTAGATTCTACAAACCAGGACTGGATGTGCACTCTTGACACTTTGTATGAGTTATAGATGAGATAAGTTGGAACAATATTTGATCATTTTGGAAAGAGTCACACTAGTATTCATAGTCGTGTGTAAACCGAGAGTTAGAGTTTGATCCGCGGAATAGGCGCTGTAGTCGGCGTGGCCAAGAGGTGAGTCAGAGTATTTGGTATTTTGCTGCGCTGGTTGAATGCAGAATCTTTAATTCATTTATTGGCCACATCGACTACAGCGTCTAATCCACGGATCAAACTCTAACCTTCGGTTTACACACGACTATGAATACCAGTGTTAGTGTACTTTCTATCTTCATAAAATTCAAAATTGAATTTTGTAGTTGTGAAGTCAAACTCAGACGAGCGAGATAACGTGAAAATTTAGTATTTTTCCTCTTCTGAAAGAATATTAATACGTTCGCTGCGGCGGCGAAAATCGCAGTTCCTTCTTTGTGTGCGGCGGGACCCACCGGTGGGTTCCTTGAATCCCATAAGACGAAAATCTGCCGCACACAAAAGAGGTACTTCCGGGACCCACCAGTGGGTCCCGCCGCAGCGAACGTGTTAAAAACTCTACTTTTAATCGGTCAGTGATCAAATTCTCACGTATTGTAAGATTCGGAATTTCATCTGAGTGAGATCTGCATATGACGTAATCCAACAACAGCTCTTCGATAATTATTGAATTTTTGATGGCCACTCTTCTCTTATTCCAGTTATTTTTCGAACTGACCTCGCTCTCGTTTTGAGAACAGAGAAAGATCTGTATTTGATTTGAATTAGGACCCTGGTGGGAATCGAAAATTATAGTATATGATTTCATACTCTCAATACCCTTGACCCGTGCAAAACTCTTCTTGCGCGACTGCTTGTAACTCACGTCAAAAAGTTGTACAGAATTCGGAGAGATCACGGAATAGCTGTAATTTCCGAGCTGCGAGATTTCTCGACATTGTGCGGATCCCAAAATTGAATGTAGCCTCCACCGTCCGGTGGTCAATGAAGTGGACGACGCGTGGCCAGCCACTTTGACAGACGAGGAGAGCATGAAATGAGAGCCTAGGAATTCTTATTGATTATGCAGAGGTGCAGCAGTGACGGCGTGAGTGCACGACCAATGAAGATCGTTTGAGCGCAAATCTAAGAATTACGATGTTTCGAAGTTTCCAAAAGCAAATCCCTCAAATTCATCGTTATCTTTCTAGTCAAAATTTCTGCAGGTAGTCTTAAATTATTCTAATGATCAGATTCAGATCAGAAACGAATCAAATTGATTTTTATACAAGTTCCTTGTTAAAGTCGGACAAAACTTGAGCCTTTCCTTACATTTTTGCCGCTGAAGCTTGGAAGAACTCGCGAGTTAATCCTAACAAAAATTGTGCACCCTACGCAACGAACAGATGAGCACATTACATGAAAAAATATGCTATCATTCACTAATGATGCAGCCTTGCAGTATTTATGTATATTCACTGCAAGTAGAAATTTCGAAGGGTGACTCTGAGACTCTTATATAAAACTAGAAGTGTATGTACTCACGAGTTGATTTACGTGCTTACTTGTTTACCCCAAGCTCGCACGAGCTACTCGAGTTTTCGCATACTGCTCTGTGTGTATACTCACCTGTGGCATTTGCAAAAGAGAGACTCAGCAATAGCAAGATTTACTCAGTCGCTTGCTCGCTCGCAACCCTCGATTCGGTCTGCGGCTGCGAGCTTATTAGCTTTTCTTTATACACTTTGCGCAAAGTGTAATTCTGTTGCTTGGCTGGGAACCGCTGTGTAAATGGTTGAGGTTCTTTTTAGGAGAGCATCAAATTATCCACTATACTTTCTCAAATTGTTTACTTTGGTTCCACCTCACGATGTTTCTCACTTTCACGATATCATTTTTGTATATCTTTATGAGGTATTCAACTGCTTCTCCAAGGCTGGTGTGTGATATTTATCATGAACATTTTAGGTTAGAAAAATTTTTTCGGCGTAGCCTAGCCTATCGATGTCCCGCAGGCCGCACAGTGGTTCCTTCTCCAAGATATGAACACGACACAAATTGTAGAATATATCAACATTTTTAGTGAATTTCGAATTCACTTTTTGCAGAAGTTCAAATGCATTTTCGCTACCCAACACTATTGCTGATCCCTTGTGTATATGACGCTGGCAACTGTAAAGAAACTTGATATTTCAATTCTTCTGCAAAAACTAGCTCATATCATTGCCCAAATATTTCAAGCTCGATGTTTCGGTTTTGACGGGAAGATGAACACATTTCAGTAATACTGATATATAACGAAACGTGATGGTATTCGTGTAAAAATCGCAACATCGACTTCCGTAGGAGGCGGTGAAACGTGTCGATTGTCATTATTTTCAGTTTGACCAGATGTACTAAGTGGACCAAGAGAAACCTTCCCTAGAGCAGAACAGATATTGGATAGATTTATTGAAATATATCTTCATTCAATGACGAATTAACTTCAGGGATTTTACATCTATAAAGACACTTAAATCTTTCCAAGGAGGTTGTTATTCCCAGATTTCAAATTCCACGGATTATTACAGATCAGGAATAGTTTGAGCAACTGCATACATCAATTCGAGATCCTAAGTGTGAAGAAATGTAAAAATCAACCATTAATTCCTGAATTTTAGATACATCACTACAGGCTTACAAAGCATTTGGAGAAAACTCCGATTAATAAAAACAACCACTTTTTTAAGCCATTCTATACACGACTATGAAGCCCTCCGATTCGTATCCTAACCTACCAGATGATAATCTTGTGTCAATCTGAATCTCACCGAAAACTTGGTACATTACCGCTGACTATCCATCTAAAAAAATCTCATCAACCTTCACAAGGAGTCAAACGAGGCGCCAAACCAGTCAAACAGTCACTGATCACTATCGATTTTCTCAATTCAGACAAGCTCAGTATCTCCTGTAAGCTGTATCTTCAGCCCATCCAAGCGTAAGTCAGTACCTACCTACCTACCAAGCTTACACCTCTTAGACTATACGACGAAGTAGAATCTCAGGGATCGATCGTTTCCTTGGCGTGAATCCTCGCTCAGCCCATTAGCCGCTCTCGAAGCTGCCTTTACTGCCTCTCTCCTACTTTTACTACTACTACTACAACTACTACTGCCTTAGCCTCAAAGCCCATCTTGCTCACCCTCCAACGATGCCTGTATACCTCCGTCAAGCAAGAGGGGTTGGCTATACTGCCTCGAGACTTATCCAAGAGAGCGAGAGAGAGGTAACTTTGACGGTACCTTTATCAAGAACCGCTCTGCCAGTTTCACCTGCACCCTCTATATATCCCCCAACTCCCTTTTCTATATAGTATATAGTGTATACGTCAACCCTCCTTTCAGTTTGGCCTCGACCTAAGGGCTGCTGCCTCCCTCTCATCTCGTTTTCCTTGTTTTGCGAGGGTGCTTGCCTGAAGCTATAGAGTTGGATATGCTCGGATTAGTGAATCTCTTCTTTCTCTCTTACTCTGATCCTGCATCCAACTTGGATGACTCAAGCTATTCCTAGGCTTTTGTGAGTGAGAGTGTGAGTATATGTGTGTTGTGAGCTAGTCTCTGAGGTAGACGCTTCGAAGGTCTATTTTTAATCTTGTCGATGGGCTGGTGGTGAAGACTGAGGTAGGTATTGAAGGTTTGGCTCGATCTCTACTAGGACAAAGCTGTTTGTGAAGATTCCGGCTGATGCAAAGCTAATACGGAATGAATCAAATCGATAATATCAGTGAGTTAGTGGAATTAGCACGCTCCATTTGAGGCCAATTTTTCGAAATTTTACTTCAATCGCGAATTGGACACTTATATTTGGACGAACACGTTTGTATAGAGGTAAATTCTTTTGACTTGTTGCTTATGTTCTATACAAAGTAATTGAGCATGATAAATTTTCGATGAAAATGATTTTCAAACCAGTTCAAGTTCGTGAAGGTTATTGAAAAATTTGGAATCGCGTGTCCCACCGGTGAACTCAGAGCGGAATTTTAGCTAGTGGAATGACGGGAGGCTTCCGAAATAATTCGGAGATAGCCCTGCCGTCCACTTTAAGAAATGTCGTATGGCAGATTTTGGCGAAAATGAGATAAAAATACCTTCATATAGAATGAATTAAATCTGATTTTATAGTGAAAACTAGGAATCTCTATCAAACTTCATTGCTGAGATAAAAAATAAAACAGTATAGCAGTTAATCAAAATCGCGAGTAATACTTACCATAACTACCGTATAGCAGGCAATACTCCGCAAGACTACCGTATAGCACGACATACGACATTCTTCCGGAGTATTCGGTGGCCACGAAACGAAGCTGATCCTCCGCCCGACCGTATGTCATGGATGGCGCAGACATACGGCTTTCTTGCGGAGTATTCTGCTCACGAGAGCTACCGTATGTCAGTAAATAACTCGTTGATCGAGTCAGTTTAGAGAATTTTCAGCAACAGTGAGATGATGGTGCTCGTCGCGCGTATTTAGAGTCTGATCGTTGAAGTAAACAAGCGAATCGCGGCATTGATTTGCAATCCTAATGCAAACGAGCAATATCTGGGTATTAATGATATTTATGATTGATCAGTGATGAATTTTACATTCTTTTCAAACAATACTTCTGGCAAATTTATCCCCAATAGACAAAAATCCATTATGGAAACATGATCTACGTTAATATCGTTGAACTTACCCAATTCGATCGAGTCGAAGTCGATACTGGCATGAATTTGAGCCAAATTTGGATCAACGACTGATTTGGGTTGATTTGGCTGCAGTCACTGACTGCTATACGGTAGTCTTCCGGAGTATCGACCCCCACTCGCCGATCGCGGCGCTACCGTATGTCCGACAGGAGGGACATACGCTTTTCTTACGGAGTATTGCTGATGTGCGTGATTACCGTATGTCCAATATCTCAAAAAGTAAGCATGATAACGAGATAAAAAGTATACCACCATATCCGCATGCTCGTCATATGTATAAGAGGAAAAAAAAAATTTTGAAATCCGATGATTTTGAAGGTTTTACGGCAAAAAAACACGTTTTGTCGAATATCTCAGCTTCAACTTTTCTGCCATACGACATTTCTTGAAGTGGACGGCAGAGCCGCCCACAAACATTTTCTGATGAAAAACGAGAACTTCAACTTATGATCATTCGTAGAGGAAGGATTTTGAAGAAACTGATTTGAATAGAAAATATAAGATCTATGCCAGTCTTCATCAATGATTTGTTTAACAATCCATTGCGTTTCCATTCAATTGCCCCTTGAGAAAATGTATGATAGGTTATCAAGTCCATCGACTACCTATGAAGATCAAGATTTCTCCTTACTCATGCAGAGTTTCTGTAGCAAACGAAAATTGATCCTACTCTTTTCATGGAGTAACAAACTTTTTACTCTTTGAAAAGCAAAAGGCAAGCCCTCAATTTCGATACGAGAGTCGACAGACCTTGCCGCAGCTCAGCAAAATTTCAAGCAGCAAGTGTGTAATTGGATATCACCACCGTTACTTTCTGACCATTCTCAACACAAATTAAGTTCCAAGTCAATCGTTACCGACCTCCTTACCTAACCACCTACACCTCTCATACCCCCTCAATCCCTCCCCCTTCTCCTTCACCGCACAAAAATCACGCAAACTCTTATACTAAGCCCATTACAACAGCTATACCCAACTGTGAAGATAAGTATTCGTAAGTATATTCCAGCACCCAAAGCTCGAGTGACAACTTCAACAACGACAAGGGGCTATTGCAAAAAAGAACGGGCAAAAGAAAGCAAAGAGGGGAACCATGGGGTGAGAAGTACACGGAGCGGCTCCCGATGCTAACGGCCAGCTAGACGCGCGAATCCGAGAAAGCCGCAGCAATCGTATCACGGAATTATTTAGAGCCAAGCGGACGTTGAGGGTTCGCCTTTCTGTAAATGTGTACCTACGCGTCGGTTTGGTGGGTAAAAGTCCGCAACCACGATGTCCAACGATTGAAGGAAACCTCTCGATGGAATTAACCCCGTATAGTTTTCATCTCTTCTATAGTTTTAGGAACTCAAGCAAAGGGTTACGGGAACTATAAATTTCTCCTTATGACTTTTTTGTTCTAGGCATTGAATTTGTTGGTATTTTTGGTCGTAGGTCAAAGGTCGTGGTTTTCCAACCGATTTTCAAAAGAACACAAAATCAAAAACGCACAAACACACGAAATCGCAAAAGTATTAGATGGAATTTGGAACGGTCTGTTATTAAATGGGGGTTAGACCTCTAAAAAATCTACTCAATCCTATATCATACAGCTCACTCGTCCTAACGATCATAAAGCTCGCGTGCAATTGTTTTCTGCGAGGACGGAATCTTTCTGTGATGCGATTGGAGAAGAGTTGATTGTTACCAAGCTCCTTGAACCAGAATGTATTGGTAAGTTGTAGTGTTTGCGAAGTATAATTGAGCTACGATAGCTTTCTCTATCAAGATTACGAAAGAACATACTTGTTGTGGCCATTGGCCGAGTCTTGTACAATCAAACTGGTCAATTCTCGAACAATGAAAAGTGAAGTACGTTTGTCAAAAATCGATCCATGAATTCTGGGGTAGATATAGCAAATGAATCTGGTGAAATAATTTCTTCACAGCTACCTCAAAGTTTCCCTAGAAAATCTATTTCACGTTTGCCAGTTAAGTAATTACAAAAAGACTTCTCACCAGAACCGATAAGAGCATCTCTTCTTTGAGAGAGGATATCAATGAAACACTTCGAACCCATCTGAATCTCAACGCCATGAAACTTTCTTCAAAACATGGTTCGAAATCCAAAACGTAGCCACAACAACCATCCAGCGCTGCAACCATCCACATTTAAAGAAGAATAACCAGTGTGGAAAAGGTGTGACAATTAATTACAAACGTGATTTGACTGACAATTCAAAACTTCAATAGTCAAGCCCGACCCACTTCTGCTTATTTAAAAATGATAGTTTCATACCTAGTCTCATTTTGAAAAGTAAAACGGCACTTACTTACAAGAATAACTATGGTCCAAGTAGAACCTAGTACATGGACAATAATAGAAAATGACGAGTGCCACTATACAACCAACTTTTTCTTTCTTTCCAGTCTAGAAGAGAAAGATAGCATACACTTTGTGCAGGGCTGCAAAAAGCCACAAAGTCGCGCAAAAGGGCATTGTCCATCGCCACATGCAAGCTACGTTGTCGTACACAAACGGAAAAGAGACCCGGCGTTCAGCGTGCTCGATACCCATATCCACATCTTTCCAGCCCAAGCTCGCTTTCTCGTTGTGCAACATGCACTTAAGCTTCTGACAGAGAGTGTATGTATGTCTATATATAAATATATCTGCGAAAGCGACACGAGACAGTCCAGAGTCGTTGCGGCGAAAAAGCCGCAAGCTAGATGGTAGTGCATGCTACACAGGTATATACCATAGAAGGTCGATGCGCCACACGAGAGGGCTGCCACAGAGGGAAAGAGAGAGAACCTCCCAGAGCGGCTGACACACAAACACGAACAGGGTGGCAAAGTAGCGAGGGTGAGGGTGTGCCTGACCCTCGCCACTACTGCTGCTGCTGCTGCTGCTGCTGCTACCATCACCGACCAGCCGCACCCCCCCCGGGATGGGTATGTGTGCCGCCTGTTAACCCCCTATATGACTGGGATGGTAGCAGAGCGTGGGTGCGCCCTCGTTCGCAGAAAGGTACACGCGACCGGGTGGCTCGAGGGAGCGGAGCATAAAAAAAAATACGAGGTGCCTCATTTCCAGGGCACAGGCAGGCTGCCTTCGTTGTCGACTCGCTCTTCTCTTGGTATAAAAACTACCAGACTACCCTCTCTATTCTTGCCCAGCAGAGCTTGTGAAGAAAGATTTTTCTAGCCGAGAGGCTTTGTTGGATGTGAGCAAGCTCGTTTCAATATTGACGCCGTGATTGCGATGATGACGATGATGATGATGATGGTGATGGTGACAGCAATGCCGCCAGCGATGATGACAGCGGAGATGAAAAAAAAAAATACAGCGTTAAAAGGAAACCTCTGAGACAGCTAGGAATATGTCAAAATCTAAAAATTGGGGATAGAAGAGTACTTACATTATAATCTTACGGATAGCATTGTTCAACCCAATATTCAGACATTCGACGCCCCGATGATGAGCTGTCAACTCTATAACGTATTAAACAAGGACAATGATAACAGTTGAGATGCCAATGATATAGACAAATCAGACAAAAATGGTGACGTCATACATGATGAAAACAGCGGATAATGACGTTCATATAGATGATGAAAAGACTCACGAATTCGATGAAAACAGTGATGTTGAAAATATTAATGGAGATGATGTTGACGACATTGATGACAACAACGACGACATTGATGATGAAGATGATGAAAGTACCGAGGATAGCCGTGACTCCGATGATGTTGTAAATGATGAAGATAATGGTTACAACAATAGCAATGAAGAAAATTATGACATCGATAACAACAATAATGTTGAAGATGGTGATCACAGTGGTGACGGCGCTAGGGTGGGAAAATTACCGCAATGGTGATGACAGTAATGTTTGAACTTATACCGATGAGAGTGATAGAAGTAGTAGTGAGGTTAAAAAAATCGTCAAGACCGATGTCAACAATAATGTTGTAAATAATGAAGACAATGATTGGATACTGGTATAAACCAATGCGACGATGATTACGTCGAAAAGTTATTTCCAATATGAATTATCTCCAACATCACTGACATGATAATGACAATGATGATATCAGTGACATTGAAAGAGATCTGTATAGGTATCTGTGTTTAAAGACAGCGATGATGAAAATGATGACATCTACGGTGTCACCAGTAATGGCACCTGTAGAAACGGCATTGATTTTCGAGAACAGTGATTATAACAGTGATGTTGAAAATGATAACAATAAAGATCACGACAATGATGTTGAAAATAATGACGACAATAATGTTGACGAGAATCGTGAAAATTACGATAACAATGATGGCTACGATGGCGATAAAATTGATCGATGATTAGGAATAATGAAAAAAAGTTTCTCAGTAATGAAAGTTGGAAAAAATTATTGTAAAAAGTGTTTAGCAGAGAAGAGTTCATTCTTATTCCGAGCTAACGATGCATATTTTTATTTAGCCTATCGAAGATCACATAAACGTCTTTATTCGTAGATTTCTTGAATAATTGAAAATGCACATGAAGGAGTTCCTAAGAATAGTCTCCAAAAAACTTCAAGTTTCACTCCTCAAAGCATGTTTTGATTACCAGAAAGTCCTTTCTGGAGTCGCTTGATCAACTTGATGATAAGACTTGAGCTCATTAACTTGATAACGAGGCTCATCAGAGCATGAGATAGAGACTAATAAGCAGATGCTTGGATAGAAAGGTAAAAGAGCTGATGTTGAAGGCAAGGAAGGCAAGAAGAGTAGAGAGAGAATAAATATCGACCGAAGTAGAGTGGTGGTAGTGGCGTAACTCGACGACGGTAGAGACAATAGAAGAAGAGGGGCTTAGCAGGTGTCACATCCTTTGTTCAGACTATACGCCGATGCACTCAAAGAGATTGCTTAGAGCGTGATATTGAAAAAGCTGATGGGTGGAGAACATTATTAAACACAAACGGGACATTACGATGACCGTTCTGATGATTTCTCTTACAAACAAGTCTCAATAAATTCAACACAAATTAGGTGACACTGAAAATGAAACCATTGATCTTTGCTCAAATAATTGATTCTTCCCGATTCTCATTCGCTGATTGTATTATACAGAATATAGTAGAATTCCACAGCAACTTCCATAGATCCAGCATGCGAACTATCTGTCTCAATCTTTCTCTTTGAATCAAATAATCCAAAACTAACCCACTTTACGAGAGAACAGTCCATTAACAATAATCCCTCGTTTGACCTCGAATCAGCTGAAGACTTCCAACTGGGCCAAAGCCCTTTTCAGAATTCTCAAGCTTTGCCAATGCATCCGAGATGAACGCAATCAAAGAGAAAATTAACACCTGTTGAATCTACACCAAGATATATACATATATATATATATATATATACTCAAACGTTCTCCTCCTCTCTACTATCGATCCTGCGGGCGCGCAAACAAATTTTACGCTGACAGCCAGAAGCTACTCACAACATCTCTCTCTCCAAACACAGCCAAATGAACACGCTTAAAATGTCCAAATAACCTGTCTTGACGTTCTTCCTGTCTGACTCAATCACTATGAGGAATATTTTGACGTTCTCAAACCCAATTCACTTACAAAGTCAAATAAATATTTAATTCAAAAAATCCCTCAAATCGTTGATATAAATTATACGCGGAAAATAATATTTTTTTCCACACAGTATACTCGCAAAAGTCGAAAAACAAAACGCAAATTACGAGGTGCCTGACTCACCCTACTACCCCCATATATACCACACCACAGTTAAACTAAAACCTCAGCCCGTCGTTCAGCGTAAAGCCAAGCGAACTAAACTTTTGCCTCGAATATTATGACTCTACGCAGAGTATAGCGTAGTTATAGAACTGATGTCTGTCCGTAGCAGAGCTTTGGCCAGGCACAAAGTCCGATATAACGTTGGGAAAACTCTCTAGCAGGGTGATTTTGCTTCCATATCTGCAGCCCTCACTCGTTTTCTCTCTCATTCCTATACACTATAATATATAGAGAAGAGCCCCAATGAGCGAGTGCGAGATTCAGAGTTGGCCGAAGCTGGATTTTCCGACCCGTAACCAGGAAGGTTAAAAAGAGCCCGCTGACCGCATCCCGGGCTTTCACAACGAAGAGAGATAGAACAGTGCTATACAATGGAAGGGATAGTTTATATGGACGGTGTGTGTGCCACGTATGGATTTTGCATGGATCTGTAGAGCGACGAGCCCTCTTCTCTCACCCTCTCGGGGGGGGGGGGGGGGGGGGGGGGTTCAATGCACGATGAGTATAGAGCCCAGGCCCCGCAAGCTCGGGGTATATTGCGCGCATTCGTGTATGCCCTACCTTATAGGTATATATAGATATATATTGGTTTGTCGGTGATGCGTGAGTGCGTTGTGTGGAGCTTGGATGCAACCAATGCGCTATGTTATATATATAGTAAGCTCAACGGGTCTGTGGTTGTCGAGTACGGGGCCAACGCCCGAGAGTGTGCCGTGTAGGTACAGAGCCGATAATGGCTTGGACGCGTTATGGGGTAGTATAGGGTACTACATTGGATAACATTGGATCCTTAATAAAATGGGAGCTAGTTAGGGTGTAGTGAGCTAGATCGGGTGGAATGGTAGGATTGGATTTGGTAGCGGAGGTATTCTCCTATGGAATATTCGAAAAAAACTGGAGAAATAGAATTGTAGATGGTAGAACCGATGCCTCGATCTTTTCAGTAGAAATGAGCGGGTATAGTCAGACGGCCGGGCTTGAAAGCTTATACTCAACATCCTACAATTTTTCGTAACGAATCGAATGATATATAATCCCGTTGAGCTTCGTGAAGATGTTTACCCCACTATTTATTCATGATACATTTTTGCCAATGATACCTAAGGTAAGTATACCCAACTTGCCCCTGTCATTAAAAACAATGTAAATCGTCGATAAAGTGCATAAAATCGCTTGTATCTATTTTTATCACCGTGCAGCGACATTTGCGACTTTTAGCTGGCCCAAAACACCGTTTTCGATCTATTTTGATGCGGTGAACACGTTCTGAGTAGTGAAGAAAGCGACACTGCACACCTTTCCGAGATAACCATATGGGGGCATGTTGGGTACACTTCGATGTCGGCTTTCTTGATTCTCAAATCATCCCCGTGTTTTATACATAATTTCGCTCCAAATCAGAGTTTTGCAACTCTGAAGAGCGGATTTTGAAGGTCTTGATACAAGGAATCGAATGCGCTAAGGTACGTTAAGATTGATTGAATGAAAATAAATTTGCACCGGTTTTAGTGAACGCGATTTCCTCGGTGCTTTCTTAGCTGAGCAATCACGAAAAATAGAAAAATCACTTTAGATTTTCTGGAGAACGCAAGAATGATTCGGGGTCGACGTCAACTACTTACTTTCTCATATTTCAACGTAACAAACGTAAAAAAATATGCGAGAGGGTCCACGAGTGCCCATTTCTGAGATCGGCATATGGGGACAAGTTGGATACCTACAGAGGCAAGTTGGGTACACTTACCTTATACAAAAAGTTGCGTGTGGATTGTAGAAGTTGTCGAGTAGATTGAGGGAGTGTCAACCTGTTTGCCACCGAAATCAATAGTTTTATGGCTCAAATTTTCAACATGAAATAATTGAACCGGATACATTCTCGTTGTGACTGAAAATGTTGACAACCTCACATAAATCAGAATAAAAGTGGAATAAAATTGATGCAACTGATTGGAACTGGAGTTGTGTAACAGTAGCTACCTTTCTCGTTGAATCTTGAAGTAAGTAGCAGATCTCGAAGGTTCGTAAATAATTGAGCTATTCCTTGCGCCCGTATGACCATTACTGTAATTTTATCAAGTATAAATAATTCAGAGACCATCAAAAAACGAGGAGAAACATGCGGTGACGGAACTCTTGATGAAATTTGAACCGCAATCTCGCTCACGTTGTTACCGCATAGTGGTAATAACTAGAATCAGAATGAGGGTCTTCATTCGCAAGTTCAAAAATAAAATGGATTCTGATGAATGATGTGAGATAATTTGACGCTAAATCAGATATTTGAGGTGAGAAGTGGACTCTAATTACGGTTCGAGGAGTAAGCCAAGTATATTAGCTACTCGTGGTCAATCACAAATTAAAATCACAGCAGATTCTCTCGATCCCTCAAGTTCCAAGTAACCTGCCTTAGCCACATCTGTATCCTTAGAAACAGGAGTTTCTAGAGATACAGATGTATCTTTAAAGCCTCTCTCTACCTCTCCGACCATATCACCCAGGTATCATACCATACACGAGAGAGCGACAGAGAGAGAGAGAGAGAAGATCTATCACGGTATACCACAGGGGTATAATGCACGTCCAGCCACAAGCCGTCACCATCACCGCAACGTCGCGCTCCAAATGCACCCTGCACCCACCCACACACACCCACATTCACCAAAATATATATATATATATATCCCAACAGAGTGCAACTCAAAGGGAGGATAGGTGGGGGGAAGGGTTAGTGGAGTGTCAGTCGGTAGATAGGTAGGTGATGCACATATTGCGTTTCACATTGAGATGGACGGGGAGAGGCACCCGTTTCGCTCGCAAAAACCCCCTCGGGTCTGAAATATGCACGCCATGCACAGAGGAGATAGAGGGTTACAGTGCATACATGAGGCAATGACGTGCAATGCACTGTGTAGAGCTGACGTTCTCTCGTTCTCGTATGTAGGGTAAAAGGGTACATATAAATATAGTTTGCAAACGTTTCAACTTAGTATATAGGTGTGGTATACGAACCCCCCTGCAATCGAGTAAGTGTGCATCAGAGAACTGACCAATGTAAAGTTGACGTGTGGCACATACGTATGAGTGAGTGGGTGGATGGGTGGATACGATAGAAAAAGCGAGAGGGTGAGATAAATGGGGGTGTACAGTTGGTACAAGTAGTACCCTCGGTGGACGATGCTCATTGGTAAAAAAGGGGTGGTTCCTCGTAACCGTGGTGTCAAAACTTGAAGCTCGACTGTCTCGTGGAATCATTGGAGAATCTCGTGGATGAAATTCACTTGGCCTAATGTATTTTACGGGCAGAGGTGAGATCTGTTTGGGCACTGGGTTGATTCTTGAAGTTCTTTTAGATGTTATGACCCAAGTTGAGGGCTCGGGGTGACAAATAAATTATTTGTGTTTTTGAACCTGGGCTCTTATTCACTCTAGTCTACTCCGGTCCTTTCCAAAATACTATCCATTGTAAAATTACAAATTACCAGGCTGATCACTTTCCCATCATTTGAGGATCGATTGCATTCCTAATGTCCTATACACAAAACAACCTATCTCCTTGTGAAGATTGCAAACCATCATTCAATTGTCTAATCCCAATTCTTAAATCAAAACTTTCAAACCACAAGAAAAAAACAGCCCATCAGCTGACCCCAGTTATCCACCCAAGCATCATTTTCCACCATATTCCAAACAATACAACTTGCGCCTTCAAATAGCATCAAATATCAAGCAGGAGTTTCGAGGCTACGCTGAGGAGGCCATAAATGCCCGAGATGCAACTACCCGAGCCAAGAGTGATCTTCGCCAGCAACCAGATACCAGTTACAACACAGTCACCCAGCCACTGCATTTGGTGATATGCCACATAGAACACCCACAGAGACCGTAGTAGCATTTGGTCCACCTCGTCTGCCCATTCGTCGTCTGTACTACTTACACCGGTCAGACACTTGGCAACGCTTCTCACTCACTCTCTCTCTCTCTCTTTCTCTTGGCTCGCACCACTCTCAAGAAGCATACTATTACCCCTTCTCCCAAAACATACTGCGGCACCCATTTATACAAGTAGCTTCTATCCAGTACGCCATTATCTCTACTTGAGCTTTCTCTATCTTGTATAATATCTATATAAGACTGTCCGTGTAGATCGAAGTAAAACAGAGCAAGTTACGACGTTTCTGCAAAGTCCAAACTTTACGATTCAAAGGTTTTTATTCTCTTACATCCATTGCCTACTATGTACAAAGATTTAGAATATTATGAGATAGGAGGAAGTTAGGTATAAGAATCGATATATCGTTGGATAGGGGTGAAGAATAAGTAGCGGTACCCCCACTCTCTTTCTTTCTCTAGCGAATATTATTCCGCACCGATAAATCGGACGAGCTGTACATGACGAGGGTCGTTCGGTTTGGTTCGTTCGTTGGTTGGACGGTTGGATGGACGGTCTCTCTAATGCTGGTGTGCACTCGTATATATCGGGCAAAAAAAGTCATCGTAGAAAAGAGATGAGGGAGAAGCTTGGAAGTGAAAGCTTTCTAGATAGGTTATAGGGTATGGCAGATTTTTTTTTTTTTCCTTATACCTACGAGGATGGGGATATATATTGTGGACGTAGCTTTGTGAGGTTCTTGGAATACGTACGTTCTGCAGAATCTCAGGGGTCACTCTGAGTGTATATAGTGGGGTGTACAGAAAATGAGGGTTGTATGAGTTGAGATGATGTTATAAAGGGTAGTGGTGTACGTGGTGAAGATGGTTGATGGTAGATTATTGAGAAGGAACTGAGAGACTGGCCGTGACAGGAGGTAGAGGACGAGGAGTGCTGCTGTAACGGATATCTGAGTCGGGTGGTGGTTGAAGCAGAGGTTCATCGACGATCAATGACAATTACATACCGAGATTCTATAGAAGGTCTATCTTGGATCATTCTTGTGGAATACTGTGAACGATTATGAGATTTTGACTCCCTCGATTATCGGGACGTTGTCTTGGCTTCTTGTGACCGAAGCGATTTATAAGAGGGTCCAGAGTCGGAATTAATCGCTAACTATCGTAAATATCCACACTTTTGAGTGACATGGCACACTCTTTCAACATGATACAGCACATGATGGTGAGATACGGTTCTTAGAATATAACGACAAATTGAGAAAAGGTGGCTAGTGTAGTCACCGGTCGGTGACAGGATGCCCTTACGTGGAAGATCGTGCACTGAACTATGTCATTAAAGCACGGTCATCTCGTGTATTTGTCAAGACGGTCTGATCAGCTCGTATGATCTTAGGAAAGGGACTAAGCGGTTAAGTATGGTGAAGTGGACCTTGTCAGGTATGGCCCCGAAAGTATTTTTCCCCACTTTCTAACACCAAATGATGGGAAAAGCAAGGGTTTGAAGGTCCCAAAGTTGCCTCTGTTTTTTACGGCACCCTAGAAAGCCTCTAAATACGCTAAAAATCGATGTTCCTTCTAACAAATCACATTCTGACGCATTTCAACGAATCAATCTGAAAATTTTTTGACATACTCTTGAAATGTAGGCAATCATGAAAAAAATGTTTTCATCTCGACAACTTTCGATTTAGGCCCTAGAAAAAATTCTTCAAAACTTCAAAGTCAATTTTCTCATGTAAATTGGAGAGAACTGTGTTAGAAAACCATTGCATCGTGTTTATTAGGCCATTTTGCATCGAAAACAGGTATTTTTAGAATTTTTCAGGTGGTGGAACATGGTCCAAAATGCGAAA
Organism: Eretmocerus hayati; assembly: GCA_029851415.1. Lineage (NCBI taxonomy): Eukaryota > Metazoa > Arthropoda > Insecta > Hymenoptera > Aphelinidae > Eretmocerus > Eretmocerus hayati. The sequence continues at coordinate 179,868,350 of CM056742.1, read as the reverse complement.
AATCGTTTTCAAAGCAAATTTTGATTCAGTAATTTGCATCTTCTGCGCATGCGCGACCTTCTACGTCTCTGAAAGTATTCTTAATCGATAGCTGATGCAATTTTCTTCAAAATGATCCCTCGAGGAAGTCGATTTGATGCAGTAAAACCTGAGATCTAGCTGGTCCAAAAAATGAAGAAATCCAAGGTACCAAATCCGTGAAGCCGTGGCTCCTTCAATGGGCCCGAAAAGTGCGAATTTTGAGTCGGACTGTTTAAAAAATGTGAACATGTGTTTTCGATGTAATTTTTGACGTAGAAACCGAATCCGTGGTCAGTTTTGTTCCAAACCTCCAAGATTTTCGATGATACTCACAAAACCGACCGGGGGGTGTACGGCCATTTCCAGCCTTTTTCTACACATTTGAGATGACTGTCCACTTCACCATGCCTAACCGCTTAGTCCCTTTGTTTCTTAACGAATGATTCATTAGATTCGTTAGTTTATCAGAGATAAACTTTAACATCTGAAATGTAAAAACGATGTAAAAACGTAATTCCACTCCATTTGCATCATCCTGATATGTAGTATGCCTTTTTTCTAACGGACGGTTATAGCACTAATCGTGGTTGCGTTATCACAGTCAGGAAGTATTCTACTCCTACGCATTTATTTGAACCGCACTACCGAAAATCATCCCAGAAGATGGAGTAGCCCGCGGTACTCGAAAAAGTATAGAGAATCAATTTCCTCATCAATTAATGCTTGATGAATATTGTATCTTACCGGGAGCTCAAAGTCGATATACATAGTTTCTTTTATGAATCATTTCAACATTAGAGGCTTGATTTTTTCCTCCAGGCTTATCATTATCAAAATTCAAGTTCACATCGTAACTTAGTATCTTGTAAAACCCTACAATCACGCTAAGCGTTGGTATTTAACGAAAAATCAGGTCATCAGAGAATGTACCCATCGTTGCTCATGCGAACGTGGAAGAAACTCGTTTATTTCTGTTTTCACTCGGGCGTACAAACAATAGTAGTAGGACACGTGTTAGATGGCACAATTGAGTGCTTCCGATTGCGGTCGACTACAGCACGTGCGATACGAATCACTAGAGTTCACAAATTATTTTCCCGGCTATTCTATAAGAACTTGCAGGGTACATATCAAAGAGGCTTTATACCATCATTCGAGCAGTGGGTGACACTCATTGCACTCGATTCTTTTTGTATAATACCGTTGATGAAAAAATTGATAAATTTACAATACAGTTCTTCTATTTGTACCCGATAAGTATTCATAATTGATTTATTATAATTGACTCTGTCTCGGGTCCTGTTTCAAATTGATATCACGTGACCTCCGTCTGCAATCTTAGAGAGAATGTTCTTCTCGTCACCTGACTCCGATGCGACATGATTTTCGACGTTATTTCGTGCAAGCAAACAGCCTGAGCTCTGGCTGATCTTTGAGTTGTAAACATTCTTACTGTTTTTTTGTTTGCTAAGTATATTTTTTTAGGCACAAATTCCGTAGGAGCACATAAACTTGCCATACAGGATTACATGAAAACCGTAATGTTTGGCTTACTGCTGAAAAATTTCAAGATTGCTCTGACCCATAAACCACGAAATCACACCACAGATTTTCTAGTTCTGGTTACAATTTGAGAATTATGTCAAGGTTTCTGGGACCACAATCTCGCTGTACGCTGCTCTTTCCATCGAAAATTCGCAGGACACAGAGCGAATTATTTCACTTGGAATTCACTTTACTTCGGCAATAAATATCTGGGTCACTCGTTACTACGCACGGAAACTCGCACACCGCTAAAGGGAACGTCATCCATAAAATGCCGGTGTTAACGGTGAAAATAATTATCATCGTGATCACAGTAAGCCAGAGTATACCCACATCATCGCAACCCTACTTTTCTTCGAAAAAAGCCTGGTTTCCAGAACAAGGGCTACGAAGCCTAAAGTTTCCAAACAGATCACAAAGTAAAAAAGAGTAAAAACATCACTACCAACACATATACACGCAGAACAAAATTCAGGTACACCATCGTCATCAGAAAGCGTATCTAAAAGCAGCTCACAGGCAGCGAGAAAGCATCGCTTCGCTACATAGTGGAAAGGGTAGCGCTTCCAACCTTCTATATAGCTTCCAGGCGAAATTTCAAGCGGCTTTCCAAGGAACGAGGGCTCAAGCTAGCTCTACCAACGAGATCGCAAACTCGCTCTCTTCGCTTCTCTGCTCTGCGCTTCTCTGAAGAAAAAGGGTAGTACGAGAGATAGAGAGTCAGCAGCAGCAGCAGCAGCAGCAGCAGCCGTAGAGGCAACTCGGCCGAAGCTAAAAGAACGATATGAAGGATCTGCTCCGGGGGCTCGTACAAAAAACTCTCTCTCGCAGATATAGATAGAGAGGCACGCAGGCAGTCAGACAGGCAGGCGGACGGGTGCATAGGATGAGTAAGGGAGGGGGTGAGGGTGTGGGATGGACGGGTGCTTGGAAAAAGGGGCTTTGGGTGGATAGGGGGCGGACAAAGACGCGCACAGTACTGGCTTTCAGGGTGGTAGCAAAACTCGATCTCTCGGTTTTGCCTCGAACACGGTGATGGTAAAAGTATAGAACACGTGGAAAAAAGTGCGAGCTGAGCTTGAGGGTTTAGAAGAGGGATGAGGTAGAGAAGGGAAGTAGGGCTAACCCGACGACAACGAGGCGACCCGAGACCGATCGATTTATATATATATATGACTGGGAGGTGTGAGGGACTTAGAAAAAGCTTTGATGAGATAGGCTAGCAGAGGCTCAGGGAGACTTGACTCAAGTCAGTGAGGAGCATAGTGGTTGGAGACAACGCTATGAGTCACGTTACTGAAGGCCTTACTCGGCGAAATAGCTCAGTTTGTAAGGCTTGCTCATATTGTAGGAGATAAGATGTAACTGATTAATTATTAACTTTATTCGATTATACTAGTTCGGACTGTTCGGGCTCTCGGACCTCTCTCTCTTACTCATTGTATTAGAAAGAGAGGTCCGAGAGTCCGAACAGTCCGAACGTTGCGAACTCGCATAATCTAATAAGCCTATTTTTCACTCATTCCGCAGTCGCCCTCTTGAATCAAATACCGATGATGATGATGGATTCGGCACGAATTGTGATGTCAATCTATTCGTAGATCAATAGGCATCATCCTTCACCGAATCAATTCTAATATCGGCTTGAGTGGATGTTCGAAGTATGTTTGCATTTCGGACATTTACTAATAAATGTCAGCATTTACTGACGTATCTTACAAGGAGAGGCCAGGGAGTGCGGGTCACGGATTCGGATGAAACTCTGGGAATCATCTCCTTTTAGTACCAAAAGATGATACCCAAAGCCGCAGAGTCTAACGCTCAAGCGTTTTCGAGCTACAGGCCACAACCCATGCATTACAGTATATCTATATATGGGGGAGAGTAGTATATATAGATATACTGTAATGCATGGGTTGTGGCCTGTAGCTCGAAAACGCTTGAGCGTTAGACTCTATTGCTTTGGGTATCATCTTTTGGTGCTAAAAGGAGATGATTCCCAGAGTTTCATCCGAATCCGTGATCCGCACTCCCTGGCCTCTCCTTGTTAGTATACGTCCGGAGACCATTCACAATTAATATTGACTCCTTAGGAATGAGAAGAAGTTTTTATTCGCGCCAAGTGTTGCCGCACAGGGTGAGAGATGCTAACTCCCTCGCCGACGCAGAATCTGTACAGCTGTGATGACAACAGTGTATCGAGTGTACATCCCGCCAAAGGGAAGAACTACGATCATCAATCGCCACTTGTTATTGCACAGAAACCTGTAGTTAGCAAAAAATAAAAGTCATCTTCGGGTGAGTTCATGGTTCATTTCTATCCTTCCATACTGGCTTGGTATGAAGGTTGAATGAATCAGCTAAGGTATCATTGACAGTATTATAATTCGATCAGCTATGACTCGAACATTATTGACAATATTATGATCTAATCAGCTATAAGACCGAATGATCATTGACAAAATCATAATCCGGTATGCTATGACCAGATTGTAATTAACGACATTTCATCAAGAATCGGTCTTCACTCACGCCTCTCCGATCTAACATTTTTCGCTTCTCTCGTAGTATTTTTGACACAATGCATTCCATCATTTTTTTCATTTTCGTGAACGATCATGATGTATGGTTAGGAAAAAATAAGAAAATCACGTAATTGGCCTCAAACTCAGTGGATCCTTCGAGCTTCGTATAGAAGAAGTTTAAATAAACCACGCACTCCTACATGGTCCAGCATGTATTCAACCATGATGATTTCGACGATTATGATCGATGAAATCATCGATATGCGGACATTCACTAATACACGTCAGTAAATGCTGACATCTTCTAGTAAATGTCCGAAATGCAATCATGCTTCGGACATTCACTGACTCCCTTGGTAAATGTTGACATTTGCTAGTAAATATCCGACAATTCCGGATGTCGGACTTTTACTGTAACATGTATATGTTACAGTAAATGTCCGAAATCCGGAACATTGATGGAAATTGAAAGTGGGTAGAATGTACGTATAGAAGTTGCGTTGGGACTTTGAGCGGTCTGAAGCGGCGCGCGCAAGTCGGGGCTTATGAGCCCTCGACTCGATGCGCGTTGCATCGTAAAAGTGCGACTTTCGGCAAGTCGTGATCGCGCGATGCATTCCTCGCGGTATGCATCGAGCGATCGGTTTTTCAGAACCGACGAAAGAGTGATTGACCAACAAGGGCAATCACCTAATATGGCGTCACATATGTGGGGCCGGGAACCTTGTCATCCTCTACAAGCCAGCCGTGTTCTTTGTGAATGTATGGTGTTTTACATCAAATTTTGATTCAGCTCATGATTATTTCCAATTTTGTTTGAAGAATTTTCTTGTAGGTTCTTGTGTCAATAGTATGTCATCTTGGAATTGTGGTTTGGCGTCAATTATTCGCCTTAGATGTCATTTTTCCATTGGTTCTTGGGTTTTTATCGAGTATCTTTCCGATACTTCTGTAATCAGATCGTGGAAACCCTGAAACTATGCAAGCCAAAATTCTCTCGTGATTCTTGAATAATATCTCTACAATATTTTCGCCGTATTTTCCATCAATATTCTCACGCTATTTCTTGATATCCTGTTACAATATTCTCAGTAATGTTCTACCAATATTTTCCAATATTTTCATACGATATTTTGTCAATATCTTTGCCAACACTCATACAATACTTGGGAATATTTCCACCCATGCTTAATCAATACTAGCGCTTTTGCCTACCTCGCTAGCGCTCGTCCGGCTTGGAAGTGTTTCCGATATGGTATGAGCCCCTGAAATGTTTCTGTAATTCAACAATGTAACGTTGAGATTCCATAATACAATGGATTCGGGAAAAATAATTTCCTTGATGTAACCTAGTAACTGTGATTGAGTTGGTGTTATGTTGCGCATAGTGAGGTTCCTGAATCTCCAATAAGTATCTGTAAATTTCGCCCAGTTAGCCAGTTCCACAGCGACGGCCTCAGACCCAATCCCAGCCCCTGCCTCAGCCACGCCCCATCCGCGGCCCTAGCCTCAGTCCCAGCACCAGCCTCAGCCTTAGCCACAGCCCCAGTCTCAGTCTCAGCACCAACCTAAGCTCAAGACCCAGCTCCAGCCCCAGCCCAGCCTCAGCTACAGCCTCGCCCCCAGCGTCAGTCTCAGGCTTAGCCACTGCCCCAGCCTTAGCCTCAGCCCCAGCCCAATCTTGTCCCTAGTCACAGCCACAGCCTTCGAACTCAGCCTCAGCGTTAGCTCCAACCTCAGCCTCGGCGACGCTCCAGCTTAGCTTCAACGCCAACATTGGCCCCAGGCCCAGCCCCAGGCTTAGCCTCAGCCTCAGCCCCAGCTCCAGCCACGCCCCATCCGCGGCCCTAGCCTCAGTCCCAGCACCAGCCTCAGCCTTAGCCACAGCCCAGCCTCAGCCTTAGCCACAGCCCAGTCTCAGTCTCAGCACCAATCTGAGCTCAAGACCCAGCTCCAGCCCAAGCCCAGCCTCAGCTACAGCCTCGGCCCCAGCATCAGTCTCAGGCTTAGCCACTGCCCCAGCCTTAGCCTCAGCCCCAGCCCAATCTCGTCCCTAGTCACAGCCACAGCCTTCGAACTCAGCCTCAGCGTTAGCTCCAACCTCAGCCTCGGCGACGCTCCAGCTTAGCTTCAGCGCCAACATTGGCCCCAGCCCCAGCCTAAGCCTTAGCTTCGGCCTCAGCCCCAGGCTTAGCCTCAGCCTCAGCCCCAGCTCCAGCCACGCCCCATCCACGGCCGCAGTCCCAGTTCCAGCCACAGCTCCAGCCTCAGTCCCAGTCACAACCTCAGCCTCAGTCCATCCTCGACTTCGGCCCGGCCTCAGCCCAAGCCTTAGCCCAAGACTCAACTCCAGCTTCAGACCAGCCTTGCCCCAAGCCACAGACCTTGCCTCATTCCAAGCCACAGGCCCAGCCTTAGCCCCAGCCATAGCCCCGCCTCATCCCAAGCTACAGGCCCAGCCTCATCCCTAGCCACAGGACCAGCTTCAGCCTCAGCCATAGCGCCAGTCCCAGTACCAACCACAGCCCAGCTGTAGTCCCAGCCTCCGTCCCAGCGTCAGTCTCAGGCTTAGCCACTGCCCCAGCCTGCAACAGCCCCAGCCTCGGTCCACCCCCAGCCTCGGACCAGCTCACCCAGTCTTAGCTCCAGCCTCCGCCCTAGCGTCAGTCTCAGGCTTAGCCACTACCCCAGCCTTGGTCCCAGCTCCAGCCCCAGCCCTAGCCCCAGCCCCATATCATCCCTAGTCACAGTCACAGATTCAGCCTCAGCCTCAGCGTTAGCTCCAACCTCAGCCTCGCGGCCACCCTCCAGCTTAGCCTCAGCCCCAACATTGACCCAAGCCTCAGCTTCAGCCCCAGCTCCAGCCACGCCCCATCCACGGCCGCAGTCCCAGTTCCAGCCACAGCTCCAGCCTCAGTCCCAGTCACAACCTCAGCCTCAGTCCATCCTCACCTTCGGCCCGTCCTCAGCCCCAGCCTTAGCCCAAGACTCAGTTCCAGCCTCAGACCAGCCTTGCCCCAAGCCACAGGCCTTGCCTCATTCCAAGCCACAGGCCCAGCCTTAGCCCCAGCCATAGCCCCGCCTCATCCCAAGCTACAGGCCCAGCCTCATCCCTAGCCACAGGACCAGCTTCAGCCTCAGCCATAGCGCCAGTCCCAGTTCCAGCCACAGCCCAGCTGTAGTCCCAGCCTCCGTCCCAGCGTCAGTCTCAGGATTAGCCACTGCCCCAGCCTGCAACAGCCCCAGCCTCGGTCCACCCCCAGCCTCGGACCAGCTCCAGCCCAGTCTTAACTCCAGCCTCCGCCCTAGCGTCAGTCTCAGGCCTAGCCACTGCCCCAGCCTTGGTCCCAGCTCCAGCCCCAGCCCTAGCCCCAGCCCCATATTATCCCTAGTCACAGTCACAGATTCAGCCTCAGCCTCAGCGTTAGCTCCAACCTCAGCCTCGCGGCCACCCTCCAGCTTAGCCTCAGCCCCAACATTGACCCAAGCCTCAGCCTAAGCCTCAGGGTGCGGCTACGTGTAGTCGTTTGAGGTGATTCTGAGACAGTGGGCAGCGCCTCTAGTGGTAATCAAGCCGTTTTCTCCATGTAATTTGAAGCAAACACCACCGCAGCCTCCGATGGAGGAGCTGTCCCACTGTCTCAGGATCGCCTCGAACGACTGCATTTAACCGCTGCCTTAGCTTCGGCCTCAGTCCCAGCCTCAGCCCCAGACACGGACACAGTCTCAGCCTCTGCTCTAGCCTTAGTCCCAGCATCAGCTCAGCCACAGACTCAGCCTCAGCTCCACCCGTAGCCCCAGACCTAGCCTCGAACACAGCCGCAGCCCAGCGTCAGCCCCGGCCTCAGCTCTACTCTTAGTCTCAGCATCAGCTCAGCCACAGACCCAGACACAGCCCCAAAAGCCTAAGCTCCAGCCTTAGTCACAGCCCCAGCCCCTGCCCCAGCCTCGACCCCAGCCACAGTCCATCGATCCAAAAGAGAAGTTTTGACTGATTGGATCCTAGAACAACTGATCGGACCATCTACTCAACTGCCCATCCGTACGGATAAGTCAAAAGCCATCACCAGCAACACCAACACGGACCCACCGATCTGTCGACCCTCTAACCCACCGACCCACCAACAGCAACTGCAGCGCCGCCACGATACGAGGCATCCGGACGGATAAAATTAATATATGTGAAATATATAATGAGGTAATTACCTTAGCATTAGACCTAGACCAAATGAGGCTCCCTTGGAGTGAATTAAACCAAACAAGAACAAACCAGATTGAACTACACCGGATGAGACCGACCTCCACTAACCTAAACCTGCGTGATTTTTGCAAAAATCATCAACGGGAAAAATTAAACCGACACGGTATTCATTCCAAGAATCAACGTCAAATCTTCAAAGAATGAAATCTCGTTCTCTATGGTACGTCGGCAATCCCCTCTCATAATCGGATTTGCAATTACTATAAATAAGCCTCAAGGACAATCATTTGAAAGCGTTGGGATCTATTTGCCGGCACCAGTATTTGCACATGGGCAATTATACGTTGCTCTGTCAAGAGTCACATCAAAAGAAAATTTGAAAATTGTTATGAAAAATAGTGCAAGGAAGAGCAGAGAACAAATACTTTCAGACAATTCATCTAAATCGCCTTCCGCAGGAACTCAGGTTTATACCACGAATGTTGTATATCCAGAAATATTTTGTGATTAACTCAGAATTTCGAATAGCTCTTGCACAAATTTAGTCGAATTCCTTAGTTTCTATTATCCCCACATGTGTAGTGTTGAATTTGAAATATTATGTATTCTCCACAGCACCATAACAATTTATAATTTCTACTCGCAATCAAGAATCAATTCGTTCATGAAATGTTCATAATGTAATGAATAAAGAATTCAGAATAGTAACTCAATACAGTGTGCTATTATTATTTTTGGAGCATTCCCGTCACCAGCAACACATGCAACGCCAACAATACCAACACGGACTACCGAACCCACCACCACCACCGGACCCACCGACCCACCGACCCACCGGACCCACCGACCCACCTACCCACCGACCCACCAACAGCCCCAACGACGCCACCACGATACGAGGCATCCGGACGGATAAAATTGGACAGGCGCTTAATTAATTTAATAAAATGTAGTGAATAAAGAGTTCAGAATAGTAACTCAATACAGTGTGCTATTATTATTTTTGGAGCATTCCCGTCACCAGCAACACATGCAACGCCAACAATACCAACACGGACTACCGAACCCACCACCACCACCGGACCCACCGACCCACCGGACCCACCAACCCACCGACCCACCAACAGCCCCAACGACGCCACCACGATACGAGGCATCCGGACGGATAAAATTGGACAGTCGCTTAATTAATTTAACTTTAACAATATTTTTCAATATCCCCAACACTATTTCTATAGGACATTTTGATGGTATTCTCCCACAACTTTCGATACTCCTCGATATTCTCACACGATATTCTACCAATATCTTCACGATGTTTCACGGATTTGACACAACATTTTCATGACATCAATTGAATAATTCAACGATATTTTCTAATACTAAGCTATTGCAAAACTGACGACAGAGCCATTGACCAACAAGGGCAATCACCTATGGCGTCACACTCTTAAGAATGTAATTTAGTTATCAAGCTCCCCTAGTAGAAATATCTCCATAAATTTTAAACTTGAAACTGAACTATGACCAAAAAAGATTCACCATATCCGATGACTAATAAATTACGAATATTTGGGCGACTTCCGGAAGGGTTTTGCAATAGTCTAGAAAATCAAGCCAAAAAACGAGCCAAATGTGATACTTCCATTCAAGCGCGGGATTCAATTTTTTGACTAGTCAATGGCGTCATATTGGCTTTGAAATTTTTTCAATGAGGTTTCTTGATGTGGCGTCCCGCCTACCCGGGGTGGCCCAAATTACCCAAAGCAATTGAAAAATGCTAAGTTGCGATTGAGGATTACTTGTCTTTCGAGTAGCTTCCATTTGATTAAACAACAAAATTGTAACCACAGGTTGACTCAACAGATTCCTCAAGTGCACGTAACTCACAGGATAACTCCGAGTTACGCGCAGGGCCAAATGTGGGACGAATTTTGAAACATCCGTTTGAATCGAAAGCTACAAATTCGAGTGTGAAAAAAATTTGGTTGATCAGTCTTGAAACGAAACTCTTAAGCTCACGCGCAGATTTTACCCAAATCTTAATAGCCATAGCACGACAAAGTAAATTTCTATTGATATACTGAATCGACTGCATCCCGCCGCATCTATCCGGCGTCATCCCGAATAAAACCCAGATTTGGAGCTTCATCAAGTCAACAATTTTGACAGCTGAAGAGTTTAATAGCCTGCAGAAATACCAGCCTCAAGGACGTCTCCTGTTTTCGAGTAAAATTAAGTCGAACTCTGAATTATTGTTTGTATGCCAACCATCATTAATGTCTAATTGATTTATGACTCGATCAAATTTATATTCTTGTGAATGTATGAATATTTCGAGTTATTAAAATAGAACGAGAATACTTGGAAACTCTCATCTCTTTCTAGTTGAATTCCCCTTTTTTGTTGATTATTCTCAATATTCCATTTTGACTATAAATCAGATATAAAGATACATTGCACTCTTTACTCCAATATATATCCAAGTTCAGATGAAGAGAAGAGTAGCTGACAAAGTAAGTGCAACAGAGCAGTACGCTCTTTATGTTCCAAAAACCCACACAAAAATGAATATATCTGTCACCCGGACCCATCAAGTCCGGTCTTAACTTTGATATTTGTCGTACATGAATCATAATTAAAATATGGCCTTATTTTTGGTCTATCTCCTCGTTCGGAAACGGGTATTTACTAAGGTTATCATTCGCTCTTTGTCAAACATACACTGAATTATAGCTGCACGTGAAGTCTGGACTCCAAATTACGCAGGTATCAGCAATATTGTCATTGATCTCTCGCGAAGGTTGCTTGTTATGGGTCACTTATAAATCATAGACGACGAATACACCATACTTGTATAGCAAAGCCTCAAAACCGCTCCGGTCCAGCTCCTTGTGCATGGAATAGCGTCCCTATCCCCACATCACCCAAATCGTCAGATTTTTGTCTCCTCGCGAACACCAATCTCTCGATGACTAACGATCACTCCCAACTCATAAACTAGCGAGTCACGGTTTGTATTCACGTTGACCATGTCGATGGCGCGAGCTGACGACAAAGACTGGCCGCCATTACACGAGGTTAGTCACAGCAAACATTGAGTCTAAACATTTAAGCCAAAATTTGCCCATAATCTGACCTGTCCGAAATGACTAAATAATAGACCTCTTTTTTGCGCTTCAACGGTTTGACTCTGATCGATAGGTGGCGCCATGACAGGATTTGCTTACCCACTCTTGTTTTTGTAACCTCGAACTTAGACCACGAGCCTGGACTTCTCCCCCGCCCCCGCGTACTGGTCCTCGTGAGGAACTCGACACATCTTTTGCAAATGATGATGATGGTTATGATTATAACCTGATCATCCCGATACTCATACTCCAGCACATGAGCTTTTATAGCATAAGGCGACTAGAGTGCCACTTTCACTCTCGGCTGCGAACAAAAATTGGCGTTCACTCGCCCTAATGTGGAAAAATAGCATGTTTCCCTCGCTCGGCAGGCTGTTTTAGGGAGAAAAATTCCTAGTGCCCCTAAACGGCCCAACGAGCGAGGTACATATACTACTTTTAGGTATCGGGGCAACTGAACACCAATTTTCTGATTCGAGCCGAGAGGAAAAATAGCCTTTAGTCGCACTATGCCAAAAAATATATGTTAATAGTTACCTAATCGTCGCTATTTATTGACTCACTCAAAATTATGTCATGATCTGACCCATAACATGCCCAAATTTTGTTTGGATAAATTTAATCCACGAAACTTTGTTTCCCGGCTGGTTGAAAAATATGGCTGAATAATAGATGAAAAATGGCCAAATAGATGCATTCCATAAATGGGCGATTAATGGCGAGAATAGCGTTCCATCATCAGGTAAAATATGGACAGATTTTTGGCTATAAAAAAATCTATATGGCCATCTTTTAACCATAAATGAAAGTGGATTTCTACCAGGGTCGCTGAAATGGACAGGAAGTTCTCAAATATGCTCAGAAGAATTCTTGCCGCATGCAAATGGACCTTACTTTAGTGTTTGAACTTGTATAGAGAATAATGGTTACGCCTGGTACTGACCTAAAACATTAATTAACTTGCGTCTTGAATCTCGGGAAACTTTTTTCTCCGCGAAAACCAAGCTTGACTTCACTGATGTCCGAAAGTGTTTTCGTAAGTAGAATAGTTTTCCAGCACTCGACAAGTGAGCTACTAATGTGGGTTGAATTACGAGTATACAATCAATTACATCAGTGGACACAACTCTGTGCATATATTTTACATAGAATGATAAATCTCAATTCGCAAAGTTAAACGATGTTGAGAATCATGCAGTCGATGTTTTCACTACAATACAAGACGAAATCAACAAGAGTGATATATTTGTCAAAAATTACTTATTAGAAATTAGTGCGTCAGAAGGGCCTAACAAAACTTTGAAACTGTTTTTCTCGCATTTGAGTATACTAACATCATTCTAACTGACCGTCAGAATAACTTGAATGATAGCACTCAACTATAGAAAATACTGAGGGTAGCTGGCTCTCAACCCTGAGTTCTGACCAACTGAGCTACGATGCAGCTGCACAGCACTAGTATATTTTGAATTCCAGTTGAAACAGAATCACTATATACGTTGCCACTAATCCAAGAGTCTGAAATTGAATCAAAATCAAAAGTTCTGAGCCGGGAAGAAGTGATGGCGTTGAGATACTCACGGACATCAACGTTTTCAAATCAATCTCGAAAAAGTGCGCAGCGGTAAATTGTACCCTCCGGTGTAGCCAATGCTTTGTGGTGACACTATACATGATAGACAGAAACAAATGATTTTTTAATCAAATGAGCTCTGACGAAGAAATTGTTGTCCAATTTAATCCTCGAAACGATCATCTTCTGATCTCAATCAGACATTCAAATCGGATTTTAGCGCAAATCGAACATATTTTTCATTTCAAACAATATAATACAAGCAATACGCCCTTTCACAAAAGGCTTGATCATCTCACTCTCTATGAAAATGATAAAAAAGTAACTCGCATTCATTTAAACAAGTTTGACGAGTTGTATGTAAGTTGTGCAGAAAAGTGGAACTGAAATATCTTGTTGGACAACCATCGATATAGATTACATCAAAACTCACTCACAACTTTTTTATTTTGTCTTCTGCGCCACTCGGACATCAGATGAATCGTGTTGTTTGACTGCGTGAAATAGAATTGTGGGCATTGATAGAGTTTAAATCTAAGCCAGGTATGCACAAACAGAACGCATTAGAATTATTTGATCCAGGACCATGAAAATTTGAGATAGCTTGTGTAATGAGAGCAAGTTTCTCATTCTATACGCGGTTCTGACAAATCTAGATTTAAATCAAATCGACACGTACCTGAGTAGCGGTGAATCCACAAATCATGTAAATTGATACCAATTGAAGAGTGTATATAACCGTCCAATATAAGTTCACCATGATTTCGATGAGATGATCTTCGATACCTAGATTGACGTATTCTTCAATACACACATGAATCAGACTGAGGCCTCGGAATAACCCATGAGCGAGGTGAAAAAAACAATTGAAAGTAATCAAAAGCATAGCCCATGACCACCTATTACTCCATTTCTCACTCGTTTCCAAGAGGAGGTTGAATAGGACGTCGATACTCTGTGGGACAAAGTCTATGCTCAATGAAGATTATCATGAATTGCAATTTGAGTGCCAAAAATTCGCTCTTCTCGCTTGTTAACCTCTCATGAATGAACTAGCAATGGTTCTCACAATCACAGGATAGTTATAGTAATCAAATGCTAGGAAATCCGAAATTTTGTTTGTTTACCTTTCCCATTCAAGGCGTGAATTGACCATCTCTACATCATTATCAAATGAAGCTCGAATGAATCTGTAATGAGCTTCGTCTAGCAATGTAACCTACAATCAATGGGTGATGGCTAGAGGGACCATATCGACGCCTCTTACGAAGATTAACATCTCTTTTCTTGTGACTGACGAAGATTAACGTTTATTTGTTGTGAACACGAAGATTAACGGATTCTCCTTAGGTCCACGAAAACTAACACTTACTTCTTAGGGGCACGAAGATTAACGCATTCTCGTTAAGTCCATGAAGACTAACACTTACTCCTTAGGGGCACGAAGACTAACACTTACTGGTCAACGGACCATGAAACTAGCACCTACTCCTGAACGGTATGAAGACTATAACTACTATCGGTTTAAAAATGATTGACACCTAGAGAATTTCTGCCATCCTGGCTCCAAGAAAAATCGCTAATTTTTTTAACTGGGATAACGTCGAAGCACATCTAGTCGCGGTCATGATAAAATTTTTTTGAAGTCGATCGGATGACAACTGCGGCTGTAGATGTTATCAGAATGTAAAAAAACGCGGGTATAAGGCCAATTTCAGAGGTAGCTCGACTTTGGGATGCTACAGCTCTGTCAAAAAAAATTCTGGGGCGCTGCAAAAAATGTAGGTGATAGATATTTGGTTCCCCAATAGCGTACAACAACAATGAGCCAAAAAAATTAATAACTTTTGGAGATAATCCAGTTATTGTTATCTCGGGATCTATTGAGGTTGAAGACTTGATTCAAAAACAGGAAAATCATAAAAAAATTCTGGATGTCAAATACAAAAATGCAATATGAGATTTTAAATAAACAAACGCGTGGCAAGGTCGCAAAGTTGGAAAAAATTAAAGTTCGCGCCTATTGTGAGGCTTTTATTGTCTTTTACAGCCGGGGCCCGTAAAATCGTCGATGGGCGAGACTACCCGACCGCGGACCATAAAAGTCGTAAAGTCGCGGTCTCGGAGTCAATTAGGGTACCATCAGTCTGCTTCGGCTGCAATAATGAAGCTGAGTTTTCAACAAAGAGAGCAATAAAATTATTTCGAACGCGATTTGGGCCTTGCGTTACTATTACAAATATCGCCGATTCATCGATGAAGGATTGTCAATGATGAGTCGAACAGTATATCAATGACGCGTGAGTGCAGGTGTCTTTCTCTCTCTCAGAGTTTCGCGATATCTGCATGTAAGTATTCTTTGGCGGATCCTTTAAATGATTGATAATATGCAATCAATACTTCATCCACATGATTCCGATGGTGAAAGAGTTGGATATCATCCGTATTGATAAGATGATAATCAACATTTGAATGATTTTACTATTATCTTGTTCGATCGTTGACTGATAATTATTGATTGTGCGAAACGCGCAATGACACGACATACATTCATTTCTATGATACTATAAATGATCGGTCGAACAAGATGATGGTAAAATCATTCAACTGTTGATTGTCATCTTATCAATACGGATGATATCCAACTCTTTCACCATCGGAATCATGTGGATGAAGTATTGATTGCATATTATCAATCATTTAAAGGATCCGCCAAAGAATACTTACATGCAGATATCGCGAAACTCTGAGAGAGAGAAAGACACCTGCACTCACGCGTCATTGATATACTGTTCGACTCATCATTGACAATCCTTCATCGATGAATCGGCGATATTTGTAATAGTAACGCAAGGCCCAAATCGCGTTCGAAATAATTTTATTGCTCTCTTTGTTGAAAACTCAGCTTCATTATTGCAGCCGAAGCAGACTGATGGTACCCTAATTGACTCCGAGACCGCGACTTTACGACTTTTATGGTCCGCGGTCGGGTAGTCTCGCCCATCGACGATTTTACGGTCCCCGGCTGTAAAAGACAATAAAAGCCTCACAATAGGCGCGAACTTTAATTTTTTTCAACTTTGCGACCTTGCCACGCGTTTGTTTATTTAAAATCTCATATTGCATTTTTGTATTTGACATCCAGAATTTTTTTATGATTTTCCTGTTTTTGAATCAAGTCTTCAACCTCAATAGATCCCGAGATAACAATAACTGAATTATCTCCAAAAGTTATTAATTTTTTTGGCTCATTGTTGTTGTACGCTATTGGGGAACCAAATATCTATCACCTACATTTTTTGCAGCGCCCCAGAATTTTTTTTGACAGAGCTGTAGCATCCCAAAGTCGAGCTACCTCTGAAATTGGCCTTATACCCGCGTTTTTTTACATTCTGATAACAGCTACAGCCGCAGTTGTCATCCGATCGACTTCAAAAAAATTTTATCATGGCCGGGACTAGATGTGCTTCGACGTTATCCCAGTTAAAAAAATTAGCGATTTTTCTTGGAGCCAGGATAGCAGAAATTCTCTAGGTGTCAATCATTTTTAAACCGATAGTAGTGACACTTGCACACGTTCTCGTTCAAAGGAGACCAAGTATTTCGTCTTACGGCCACGAAAAAAACACATTCTCTTTAGCGGCACGAAAATTAACGCATCCGTAGACTTCATTCATGGAGGGACGGATGTCTGTAAGTATTTCGTTTGAGACGGAGCACTTATAATGTCCGTCCCTTCAAGAATGAAGTCTACGAATGTGTTGGTTCTCGTGCCGCTAAGGAGGACGTGTTACTTCTCGTGGCCTTAAGACGGAATACTTATAGTCTTCGTCCCTTCAAGAAAAAAAATGCTCGAATGTGTTAATCTTCGTGCAGTTTGAGGAGTAAGTGTTACTCTTCGTGGTCTTAAGAGTATAATCTTCGTGGCGCTGAGGCGAAAGGGTGTGTCCACAAATAAAGCGCATGAGCCGTGAGCCGGCGTACGCCGAGCGTGCGCTGGCGCACGGCTCATGCGCCGCTCACCAAATTTGAGCCCGCTTGTGTGTTTCTGCATTGGTTTGCTGAGAGATCGTCTATCGTTTTTGATATCTAAACTCTAGTTCTATCTTGGATCAGCTGGTAACGAGGAAAACGCTCAATTCGGCTCAAACTTGGTGAGCAGCGCATGAGCCATGCGCCAGCGCACGCTCGGCGTACGCCGGCTCACGGCTCATGCGCTTCATTTGTGGACACACCCTAAGGGTTGATCTTCGTGGCTTACACAGTAAGTGTTAATCTTTGTAAGAGGCGTCGATATAGTCCGAGTTTCGTATTGATGAGTATAGATTTCCAGAGGAAAAATATAATTGAAACAAAACTATTAGAAAACTTCGTCATCTTTATGAGAAATTTTTCGAGAAATTCAAACGGAGATTTGAAGTTTCGACTTGAGAAAACATCCTGCCTATTTCCCTAGGCAGCGTATTTCATCTGTGCATCTGTGCTATCTTTCAGATATCAGTGAGCTTGCTCTCACCTCAGCATCCTTGGCGTCACATCTCACTCCCTTTCGACCTTGCAACTTCAGCTGAATGAAATCATTAAGAGTTGCAAATCCCTTTGCAATAAGAAACTTCATGTAACAAAATTTCAGCTGAGCTACTAGATTGCCATAGTAAACACATGCCGAAGCGAGGCTATAATGATAGGATGCGTTGTATAACCATGGAATAATTAATATATCACCAACCGACGCTATGTGGATGAGAATTAATATGATCCACAAGACAAATGTTTGTTTGATATCGGTGATTTCTCTTCTTGATGGACTATTGATATTGGCAACTAGCCCCATTTTCAATTTTTCTTGGAAAAGGAATGCGTGAAAGTCCACAATGTTATTCCACGCAGTTATGAATGTATCGTCTTTCAAAATGGTCCGAGTAACCTCTATAAGCAGTACACAATACACAGACATATGCTGAAAATTCATAAAATTGATAGTTGTTATTGTTCCCAATATGGTAGCATACCGCCAAATGGGGTCATTTTAGTACAGTGGGTGCAATGTTGGTACACCCCTAATAATAACTTTCAGAGTTGAGCTTGACAAGGTAAATAGTTCTATCGCTCTGACACCTGATTACGCATTTTCACGAAAAATCTCAAATGATGAAAGTTGTAGAACACGAAATTCCCTACAAAATTCTCCTAACACGTTAAGATGATTTTAGGACTTGGCGCTGAAAATTCCAACGAATTCTCGGGCTCATACTGTTATTTCATGAACGAATAATTATTTTTGGACCATGCGAAGTGGAAATTGAAGTTCAAACCGTACAAAATCAGGTACAGATAGAATAGTGGCTCAATAATCATTATGCAAAGAACATGTAAAAGAATTCATTGCTTTCGATATTCCACTCAACTACCAACAATTTTCAAGCAGTTGAGAAATGTTTGGAGATTTTGAAAAGACACCAATATTTCGGATTAATGAAGCTCCAGTATCCATTTCGAATCGTTCAAGAATATCAATCAGCCTTCGAGATAACAGCAAAATGTCTATTTAATACTGTTAAAAGAGAAATTTCTCGTTGCATACCTGGAGTTAGTTTCCATTGGGGATAAGCGCCAAGTGATACTATTTGAGGGTAAATTCGTTGCGATACTCTTCGTCGAACATTAGCGTAAACGTCTTAAGTATTTTTCGTCAGAGGATATGAAAGAGTTATTTTCCGAAGGGGGTATCAATGTGTTCTTGATTATCAAAAAACGATGAACAACTGATGTGAGACTCGCAGATGAGGAAACAGTATCCCAGAAACCTCGATAAATTCCTTGCATTTTTCCCCCCAGTATTTTTACCTACCTCAGTGGAATCTGGTTCTGACATACATCTGAGCACATAATTTTGAAGATATTTGAAAATCCCACAAAAATCTACACACTATTCAATGAACCTCATACCTTCCGACTTCTTCTGGAAAACCAACGAGATAACGAAGAACCGTGAGAAAGACGAACTTTGCCATATATGTTTACATTGATAAACCATTCATGAAGGAAATTTGGAAAAATTGACTTTATTTAAAATTCCGTGGACAGATGATTTGTATTTTTTGAGCAAAATACCGGCGAGCTAACTAGGAATTGATCGTGGGGGGATTTTTCTTACTGTTTAACCTTCGACTTTCCCGCCTTTCCGATGTAGCGTAAAGGCTTCTATTACCACACTTAAACTACTGTTTAATGATACGAAATGTAATTCTGAGATAAAAACCTTGACGCTTGATGTCGAATAGGCTCTACTCATTAATCCCATCTGAACTCTGATGAAAGAAAAGCTATAAATGATCAAACATAATGCTGAATAACATCGGTGAAGTGACGATAGCTGTAGTTTAGTTGGCCAATTTGTCTTCAGAGAGGCATAGGGCGCGAACCCACCGATCCGCAGTAGATGGAACATAGGATACATGAGCTCTCTGCCTGATGATTCTTGAGCAAATTTCTTGGTTGGCATTCCTGGATCTCTTGGATTTTTATGTGAGCGTATTTTTGATTGATATCCCAATATTGACGGTCGATGCGTCATGATTCTTTTATGATACATCGTATGCTTAAACTTGAGATTCTTGTAAACGATGGAACTAATCAATACTGAATGTAAATATTAAGTAGGTTAAAGTAACGTCAAATCGTCATTCCTGAGAGAACGTCTTTCTTTGATGGACTTCACAAGCAATCTATTCACACTAGAAATATTTCCGTCCGTAATTCTCGATCATTAGGCAGGGTCGGCTCATTTAAGTATTCAAACATGTTGTGTGTAAATAGGGTTGTAGATAACATCTAAAAAAGCCTGTGCTATCAGAAATTCAAAGCAATTGGATATGTTCCGTCAACCTGAATGATTTGAGACAATGCAGTAAATGTAAAACTCATCAGATTTCGAATGTTGATGGGAGACAAATTTGCCGCCAAGATGCATGTAGATAATTCGAGAACACATACATCCTATGTGTAACTCATTATTCATTTTATTCACCTTTTGTTTCTACCTACATATATCTTGTATCGATTTCTCAATGCGAAAATGTTCAATTAGATCTGGCGTTATGCCATACAATCGTGGTTATTGAATAGAATTCATACTCATTGTATCTATGTATTACATTAATTCCTCATCTTAATAACATGTAATCACGTTACATCCACTGAATTCAAATAGGTACAACTAATTTTCGTTTGAGCAAAGAGAGTAACATTTATCAAGCCATAGATAGATAGATAGATGTCCTTTATTCGTCCGAAGACAAAAATATCATTACATACGCTTGCATACAGTACCTTCCAAAATTAATGGATTATGCATGGTCTCACTAAATCCATGATAACTTCGAATCCCTTCATCGTATGGAAATTTAAAGTAGAGGATCTTAAAGATCACAAAAAAATCTATCGATTCATGCGTTTTAAATATTTTTCAAGTGCTTTTCAGGTACCCGTAATCGACATGGAAAATCTAAAAAAATTCTTCTTCAGTGGATCACCCACAACTTTGACGGGAAAGGGTGGAATACCGCGATATAAGAGCCATACTTCACTAGCTGATAGTGAGAACTATTCGGGTAGCTTATATCGTACACATATGTATCAAAACAGATGGAACCGATACAATACGTTGTAATAATATTAGCAATGCTCCATCGGAACAATAATTTTCGAAATTTAAAGACGATATCCTCCGATGAATCACATTCAATTTTGTTCTTTCCACTCTCTAACTCTTGGTGGTCGAGAAGTTGGTCGAACTCAATGATGGTATTCCACATGTTGATGAATTTTTTATTCCCAGTAACGCACCGGATGAGTTCCCACAACAGTACCAAGTAGATCGAAGTGAACTGTAAACGTATACCAAAATTTAGATTTTCATATTCCAATCAAAATCTTCCATCGTTAGAAATTCGTGGCTGAATGATATTTAATCAGGTATGTCAATTTATCTTGCTATACATGGAAAAAGGTGAGGAATATATCTATTGAAATATCTAGTCCAGAATCTCATTGAATGATTCTTAGCTGAGGAGGACGTTGAAAAGTGGAATGTTGATTGTTATGAAGAGGAAATTCCTAATTCATCTTTATATGCAATAGCTCTTCCGGTCAATATTCTGGAAGTTCTTCCCCTTAGACGAATTTTCGGAATGATATAATTTTAAGCACTTTCTGAGGTAATTCCGAGGAATTGAATTATTTGAGTATGAACTCGTGAGATGGGAATCTTGAAAGAAAGCATTGGTGACTAGTCTAATTGCCCGATTCAAATTATTGTGTGGGAAAAAAAGTTTGGAAACCTTGATCATTGTGATTATGAAAACCTGTCCATGGCGAGCAAATCTTAGTTGCTTCACAATGAAGAGAGAACTGTAGAATACGAGCCAGATAGCCGAGTATTCTCGATGGATCCTCGATGATTGCACCTGAATCCGACGATTTCGTTTCGTCACAACAAAGGGTGAAAGTCCGCTGATCCTAATGAGATAGAGTGCAGAATCCACAAGCCTTGAGAACGCGTTAGTGAACTCTCGCATTCTGATTTTGAGCGCTTCACTCCTCGATTCTAATTCAAGTATTGATCAAATCTATTCCAGATATTGCTAGGTTTCCAAAAAAGGAGCGAGGTAAATTTGAAAAATAACTGGAATAGGTGAAGAACGTTCATCAGTGAGTAATAATTATTACTGAACAGTTATGATCGACTATGTCATAATATGGAGCTCTCACTCAGATGAATCTCCGAACTCCCATATGAGGTGAAAATGTGAGCACTCACTGATCACGAGACTAATTCTGAACATTTTCTCAACGAGTCGAAAGAAGAAAAATCCTGACATTGTTTGTCGAGACATTTGTCTTAGTTTGACTTTACAATCACAAAATCTGAATCAAGAATCTTATGAAAATGTACAATATATTAGCTCTCGCCGTAATGACCAAATATTATTCCAACTTATCTCATCTACAAATATTACACATACAAAATGTCAAGAGTACCTAATGAGTTCTTGGTTGTAGGATCTGACGACAATTTTGAGCTCAAATATGCCATAGCCCTGTCAGTTATTTGATCAAATGGATGGATCTAGAATAAAAAACGTTGAATACGAAGATTGAAAACATCAGATTCCTATCCGAAGTTTTCAAGTTGGTACCATTATGAACAGTCTGTTTGTTGTTTTTAAAAACACAAGCGATTATCAGAGCGATATCATCATATTTTACTGCTCTCTCACAACTATAGCAAAAATAGAAATAATGCTACAATTATCGGTCTTGAATAAAAATTTTTTCAGATCGAAGATGTTTTTTCCTAACATTGATTGGTTCATGAATGAAACTACGCATTCAAAAGATTAATATCCTATCCCGCGTCAGCTGAAATATCACACTCCGAGTTAACAACCAAAATGACCGACATACATCTGAGTCATTTTTTTTTAATATTACCATCAGGTTTCTGGTCGATGATCGGGGATTTTTTGTCACTTTGAGTGCATGTTGTATGTAATAGAAGACGATGGTAAGCACCGATTTCAAGTCCTGAAAGTGACCCATGCGAATTTGGTACGCTGATTGATCTCTCACTTGCCAATGAGAATAATAGCTAAAGCACGTAAGGTTCCGATGTAAAGAGAGCTAGATCCCAAGGGGGGAATACTTTCAAATTCATCATAAATACATTTTTATGAGGTCAAATCTTTCCAGGATCCTATATATGTATTCACGATGCCATACACGAGTAATTTTTCTATTTCGACCTGACTCTAAAGTACCTCACGACTACTGGCTTCTTCCAAGTACCAAGTCGCAGCTTTTAACACGTTCACTGCGATGGGCCCCACGGGTAGGGCCCACTTTTCATTGAGTTTCAGCTCACCCCCAACTGTGGAGACATATCCAATGGCTTATGTCGTGGTGGTTTCTCGTTGTTTATCTTATAGTAAACATGTGTGCACAACAGTTTTGTTATTGGACTCGATTTCGTTGAGTTTTTCCGGATTTTCGTTTTTACGAAATTTATTCATTGATTACATGAAATCAAGCAATTATCAGGAGACTACTTACTTTGGATTCGACAATTTCCAACTTATCTTAGCTCATTTGGTAGCTTATTTTAAAATCTACAAACAGAGCCCACACACGTTGGAAATTATCGAACCCTATTTGAGTAATTTTCTATTTACGCGCGGGAAAAAGTTTGTGCTGGTTCAAAAAACGTAGGTTCTTTCAAGCACAGCCTTTGCTCTGTCGTGTATATGTTATCGTGCACTGTAAAACTATTGGCATTGAAGATATAGAAACAGATGATCCGATTGAATCTGTCACTTCTCGTGCTTAAAACGATTTGAAGAACATCGATGAACTGCAGGCCAAGACCAGGCTCAACAATACTGAAGCATGCAAGAACCATGATCAAACATTATTCTCTGGGGGAAACACGAGGGGAAACAGATATCGACGTACAGGTTCTCTTGGAAGCTCATAACATTAAATTTGATGATTTTATTAATACTACTGATCATCCTCATAAATATTCTTCATATCAGAGGGAAAATTTTGGTCCGCCGCACAGAAAGATGGCTGACATCTCTGGGTGTGATGGGCCTCACCGGTGGGGCCCACAGAAATTCATACAAATGCTGTAAATAAGGTAAGTGTACCCAACTTGCCCCCATATGCCGATCTCGGGGAAGGGCACTCCTTGGCCCCCCGGCAATTTTTTTTTTCACGTTTGTTATGTTGAAATATGATGTCACGTGGGAATTTATGGAACCCCGATAAACTCGTGAAAAAGTAAGCGATCAATTTCGCATGAAAACCGCGGGGATTCGAACCCAGGATTTGACTTCACGATTCCATGTGTCTCGGAAACCAAGCGTCCAACCACTGGACCACGACCACCTATTCTCCCGTTGTCTCATCGACTTACATCTCCAGAGATAGAATCCGAAGATGCCCGCGTTGCACTTATTCAAGGCTCGGCGCGTAGTGACATACGTCACAATGAGAAAGTAAGTAAGTAGTTTGCGTCAACCCCGAATCATTCCTGCGTTCTCCAGGAATTTTGAAGTGATTTTTCTATTTTTTGTAATTGCTTAGCTAAGAAAGCATCTACCGTCAACCGGGGTAATTTTGGAACAAAAATCGCATTTTTTTCCTTAAACCTCGCGAAACTTGTACGTCTTACATCAGGAGCGCATTTTATCTGTGGTCAATCGAAAGCTTACAGTTTCAGCTTACGATTGCGGTATTTATAAGGTCTATTTGGACATATCTGGTTGGAGCAATGAGCGCTGAGAGTCGTGCTCCAATGTTAGACACGGACTGGGGTAACTTTGGAACGGAAATTGTTATCATTTATTATTCGTCAATTAATTCATAAACTAGGTCACGCAATCAATTTTCACCATCGGTAATCGAAAGCTGAGTGTCTTAGCTTTCCATTGACGTATAGGAAAAGTCCACTCGGTTGAATCTAACTTCTACAATCGAGCATAGACGTCTTCAGCATACCTCACTGTGTGCGCCACGGCTAACTCTCGAGGAGGAATATATACCTTATATTCCTATATATATATAATATATAGGTATACCTTCACAGTCGGTTTCTGACAAAAACTGCCATAAATTGGCTTCCATGGGTTGAAATGAGACGTTCCTAGGCTCATTTTGAAGCTCTCATAAACGGCTACTCAAGTATGTAGAATTCGAGGATGATATGAATCTTGGGAAATGATTCAGAGTACATGAACAAGTGTTCCAAAGTTACCCCAGTTTCTAAAAAAATATACGTACTTGTCAGTTTTTACTTTACAGAATTGAAACTCCGTAAAAATACTCCAATGTAACAATGGATTCGGTCGTCAGATATGTGTACAGACAAGTGAAATTCAACTCAGCTACCTTGGATTCGACCTGTTAGGGTCGGAACCACGCCACTTTTTGTCAGGTCGAAAACCTACTTCTGAAGAAGTCAGCTTATAAGCGGATTAAGAGCTGTTGGAGGCCCTTACGCCAATGCAAAACATTGTTTATGCTTGTCCCAAGTGGATGGAATCGGGATTGAAGCTCCAGGATCATCTGCCTAGCCAACTGTGCGTGACAACCACTCTTTCATGGGTTGTTCCAAAGTTACCCCGATTGACGGTAGGAAATTTTGCGTCCAGTAAAATTGGCACCAAATTTTTTGAGCTCAACCAATCTTACCCTACCTTACCGCATTCGATTCCTTGTTTCAAAACCTTTAGGACCGATTTTTAAGGGTTGCAAAATTTGTATTTGTAGCTAATTTATGTGAAAAATACGGAGACGATTCATAAACAAGGATGCCAACATCGGAGTGTACTGTTTATCTCGAAAAGGCGTGCAGAACGACTTTTTTTACCACTCAGAACGTGTTTATCACGTCAAAATAGGTCAGAAATAGTGTTTCGAACCACCGAAAAGCTCCAAATGTGCGTGCACGACGATAAAAACACTCTATCGCCGATTTCCATCATTTATTTCGGAAGAATTGAGACAGTTTGGCTCCAATTGATCCAATTTGGACGTAGTTGAGTGCATTTTTAAGGTCTTCAGACAAGCTTCAAAATGAGTTAAAGCACGTTGGAAATCGTTGAAGTAAACCAAAGTTATTAAGAAAAAAGCTTAATGAGGGCAAGTTGGGTACACACTTTTGTAAACTCTCAAAAATCACCTTTTGGGAGAATTAAAACAGTTTGGCTCTAGTTGGTTCAAATTGAATCTACTTTAACTCATTTCGAAGGTCTTGAAACAAGCTTTAAAATAAGCTTAAGCACGTTAAAAATTGTTGAGGTAGACCAAAGTTATTGAGAAAATGGCTTAATGGGGGCAAGTTGGGTACACTTACCTCAGATGCCAAACTGATGATTTTTCAAAAGGTTCATCTTCCGAAAGTACCGAAACGCACATTTGTACTCTCTTGCAATTTAGACCGGAATCGCGATTTCGCCTTGACAGTGAACGTGTTAACCAAAAGCTCCAAGCAGTTTCAACCACCATATAAAATCAGTTTTAAATCCAGCTCAAATAACTGTCTATACCACCTAAAATCTCAACCGTTGACCCATATACCCAGCCACCTCTTATCTACATAACACATTCACTCGTACTAAATTCACATCAATTCAAAAGCTTCAAATCTCGTCAAGAACTCATCATCCTTCGTCCGCAGCAATCGAAACCGATGATCTGAATATACACCTTACTCAATACCCTCAACACCTATACATACAAAAACCCCCACTATCTATATACACACGATGACCCATAACGCATATAAATGACAAGCGAGTGAGTGCGAACATATTCCCGGTATAAGCCCAGGATCGTCAAACGAATGATGCACAGTGTCTGTATATACCCATCAGTATATACTACATGCGTCAGAGGGAGCGCAATTAGCGCATAGCCCTCGTTCCCGGATTCTACTATACTATATATATATATATATACCTTCCCATTTCACCGAACGAGAGCTTGCAGGCTAACTAGGTAGGTAGAGCTACCGGGAAAACTGGGCAGCACCGCTCGGAAATTAATATCAAGCCCACCTCCCTCTTGCGCGCAAAAACCAGGAGAACCCCTCGCTTTACCTGTACTATCTATAGGTGTGTGTGTGTGTGTGTGTGTGTGTGAGTTGTCTGAATGGACACCACGTCTAGAGGACCCAGAGCTTTCTGTGCTTGGAGCTTTGGCTCTACTCTTTCTCTTTCCATCTACTACTACCTAGATAAAATATATATATATATAAGAAGTGGGGCCTAGCAAGTTGGTTTCATCTCAACGTTGGAGCTTTCGACCTGCCAGCGTGAAAGGAGAGCTTTCAGAGTGGGCTAGGGTGCTTTCCAAAGTGCAGAAGCAAGCTTCTCTCTACCTCTACTTGTACCCTGTCACGTTTACTATATAGCTGTATGTGGGTCTGGGAATACGAACGAGTGTAACGCAAGCTCTTGCTCCCTGCAAGTTTTCGCTCTCTTCAGTAAATATAGATATATCTATATAGAATGAATGTAGAGCTTGCAAGCTCAGAGAGAGAGAGAGAGAGAGAGAGCTTCACAGTAGTGTACAACCGGTCCACAGTACTGCAGAAACGTTGTGAACGTGAAAAGTTCTATCTATATCTATATCTGTATATGTAGGTGAGGGTAGAGCTTGCAAGCACTTCGTTAGATAGTAGGATATATACTTGTGTGTAACACGTGGGAGAGCTTGCAAAGGTAGGAATGAAGGGGTAGAGAGAAAGAGGAAACTCTACCTCTGGCATCGCGTAGTGTCTACTTTTTCCCGAAGCCAGCAGCCTCACATTTGCTTCTACTGCTTGGTATATAGATGTATATATAGAACTTTCCGTGACCCTTTTTGCGCCCTTCATCATTTTCAGCTCGGACCAGGGTATAATTGTGCCAGAAAGCGCGTATCCTGCTGTGGAATAAAGTAAATGTAGATATGTGTGTGAGTATTATGTGTGAGAGAGTAGACCGAGTTTTCCCGTCTACTCGTACGCGGCGAATGGAAAATTTTGCTCGAGGCTGTGCTGCATGGCTTTTGACTTGACTCACTCTCCCTCAAGCTCGGACCTACGGTAAAGCTCGTACAAGCTTCGTATTATACTTACATTATGCGCGCAAAATTATGCACATTTCCCTCTGACCTTTGAACTGCAAGCGTATACTATGGATATAGTGTGATTTTACGTTTAAATTGTGGCAATGCGAAAGTCCGATGGTTGGACAGAAGAACAAAGAAAAGGGAGGACGAAAAGCTTCCAACGGGCTACAAAAGTTATGAGAACGAGAGATTGAGGGATCCGCGTTTGAAAGTTATTTTTTCATTTGTAGCTCCAACTGTCATTTTAGTTTGTCATGATGTTGAGATGAATCTCACTCTGATTAGAATGCTCAAATGCATAAGATATGTTGGTAACACTGATTTACTATTCAATCAGATTCGCGAATAAACCTTGCAATCAATGTGATATTGGGTAACAGTCATGATCACAGGCGTTAATTGCTCACTCGGCTCACTGTCAAAAAATCGACAGAAAATAGCTCCACCTTGATTATGAAATAATAATATTGATGGATGTACGGCCGTCTTCCGAGCTCACATCAAAATATTTCAATCCAAAGATTCGATATCTCCGAAGCTTCTGATGGAGTGTTGATACTAGTTCTCACCATCTACTCATCGTGAAGCAGGAAATATCAAAGGGTGATCCAAATAGATCTTGGAAAATACGTAGGAGGAATGAGGTTGCAAATACAATGTTCAAAAACTACAAGTGTTTCGCCCCAGTCTCTGCGCTTGAGCTCGTCAGAATGACGACGGACAGACATGTCATTGACACTGAAACTATGATATCACCCTTCGCTATTTCTTACTCCATGAAGCGTACGTGGTGTAAACTAGCGGAGGTATCGAATCCTTGGATTCGAATATCTTGATATGAGTTTGGGAAATGGTCGTATCCATCAATATTATAAAACTCACCCGAGCGTAGAATCAATTTGTATGAAATTCAACGGCCATGGATCGGAGAGTAGCCGTCACATGTTTTGCAGTCTCACAACCAGATGGAAGACAGTTTTCTGTTCATCCTAACAAATTCAGCATCCAATCCCTTATGGAACGAACAAAAATTGCCAACGTATCACCCCGCAAGGGAGATCTTCGGAACTTGGGAGAATAACGACTCTCTGGCCCTAGTTAACCGCAAGGAGGATCCTCAGTTGATCCTGGGAGACAGACGGACTCCCCGGCCCCAGTCCTTCGGGCAAGGGAGATTTTAGTATCTCAGGAGCACGACAACTCTCCCGCCCCCAGTCTTCAGCCCCAGCTCCCGTGTGTGTGCTTTTACCACCTCGTCCACCTCATTGCGTATGAGCCCTAAGTGGCATCTTGGACCATTTCAGGGCTCCCGCTTCTTCGCAAGCCCCCTGTATCTTTCATCTTTTCTCTACTCTCTGTTCCTTCCTTCCTTCTTCTGGGACTATAACCTTCGGGTTGGCGCCCTTTAGGGCGGGGTTTTAATCGGTAGGTGCCCGAGTTTTCTCGGGTGAATCCGACACTACCCACACTCTTGTGGGTGTCCAAGAAGAGTTCCCCTTCCCGGCCTACCCAAAAAAAAAAGAGAAAAAAACCAACGTATCACTGCAGTCCAATAGTTTCAGAGTCAATGACAAGTCTCTCCGTCGTCATTTTGACGAGCCCAAGCGGAGAAACTGGGGCGAAACACTTGAGGTTTTTTAACATCCTATTTGTAACCTCATTCCTCTTATGTATTTTTCAAGATTCACTTGGATCACCCTTTGATATTTCATGCTCGATGAAGAGTACGTGGTGCAAACTAACATCAACTCTCCATGAGGAACTTCGGAGGTATCGAATCCTTGGATTGAAATATCTTGATGTTAGCTCGGAAGACGGTCGTACATCCATCGATTTTATAAAACTTACCCGAGCGTATAATCAATTTGTGATATGAAGAAATATTTCAATTCGTGATTTTTAGAACCCATGCGAATATTTATTCGATCATATTTGGAAGAAATTGTTCCTAATATCAAAAACAGGAGTTATTGGCACACAACATGGCTGCTCAATTAGATTAGGAATCCAACGATTACCCAAATAAAAGTCGCTTTATAGACTCATCAATCTTCCAGCTAAAATCTTACAGCGAACAAACAAAAATAAAGTGGCCAACTAGCATAGATACACTAAGTCGTTTTTGTTCCGAAAAACATTATTTCCATTTCATTTCTCTTCTCATTCATCCATATTCACCAGAAATATTGTCGTGTTACAGTGCGTTAAGAAATATGAAGTGAAACGAATATCTCATCAATATTATGCAGTGAATCCTCCATATTGGATACCGTAGGTTCCGAAAAAGTGCGCCCAATATGGGCGGGTGCCCAGTGTACAGAATCAGGCATTATTTTCTGGGAAAATTTTATTTTTTGGAAACTTGGACCATGTCTCCATGGACACAAAGATGTGTACAGTTGGCGGTAATTAATTCTTTCCAAATAGGGAATCCAGTTCCTCACAGTTTCGTCGCTCTCATACGAGACGGTAACTTCCGTGGCGCTCAAACAACCCTCTTATCATCTTTCTCTTCATCAACGGATAGGTTATCCTGCTACTATGCAGATGTGATCTAAGTCATAAGCTTGAATCATATGAAAACAAGAGAGAAGTCTGAGATGTAGTCAGAAGAGACGATATTTTGAGGTTAGAACTCCACAAGTGTGATCGCCGCTCGGACCTCTCTCTCTTTCTCATGTGTCGAGAGAATGGGCGGAGGACTGAATTCGCATGAGAGCAACAACACTGTGAGGAACTGGTTCCCCCATTCAGAAAGAATCAACTACCGCCAAGTGTACAAGTCCCTTTTTCCGAAGTAAGTTATAGTTCCTCGACTGCACCCGAGCTATCCGAGCAATATGAAAAATCATAAAGGAATCAACAGTCACAAAAATTATGTTGCTATGACTAACAATGTCAGTTTTGCTGTGTCATTCGGTGTAATGATTCTTCACACAGCGAATGAAAATGACTGGAGTTGGTCATTTATAAAAGTACAAAACGTGATCACCGTCACAAGAACAGAGTACGAAAGATGGTGGTAACTGAGAGGGCCTGAGTGGCGCAGGTATGAAAGAAACAAAATGGAGCAAGAGCGTGCGAGAATATGAATATATGTAAAACCTTACATCATAATACTCCCACTTTTTTCATCAATTATCGTCAACCTCTATTCGAGGTTATTCTGCTCGATCTACAGTTCAAGATGGGTGCCGAACTACCGAAGCCTTCGCAAAGCACTTATAAAAATTTACATCGGTGCCGGTACGCCCACTTTTCATGTGTTATTCTAAAATCAATACTATTCGATTCCATCCCAGCCTATCCCGTCCCTCGACCCACCCAGATCAATCCTGCTCATCCCACCCTATCCGGGACCAGGGCCCCCCGCCCATCCCAACCTGATCCTATCCCAGCCAACTCCATCCCCCAGCCCATACCATCCGATCTCAACCCAACCTAGCCTAGACCAACCCACGCCACTCGGTACCAGCTGATCCGATCCGGGCCTGTTCCATCCCGGCCAAGCCCATACCATCTCCTGTCTCACCCGGCACAGCCCACTCCGTCCTGCTTCAGCCGAGCTTATTCCACTCCACACCAGCACACCTCATCCTATATCAGGTGACCTCATACCAGCCGATCCCCCCCCCCTCCGGCACGGCGCATCCCATTGCATCCCACCCCACGCCATCCACAATCTCATCCCATCCTACCCAAGGGCCATACCATCCCAACGCCCAGCCCAAACCAACCGATCCCACTCGACCCTATTAGCTCATCCGAGCTCGGCCTATCCTATCCCGGTCCAGCCCACACCAGCCCAGCTCATCCCATCTCATCCCTGCCCGGCACATCCCATACCCCATCCCATCCCAGCCCATCTCGTTCCAACTCAGCTCATCCCATACGACTGGCGTCGTAGGTGTTAATTCATTCCCTTTCCTAAATAGTATGTAAACCATGCAGCCAACGCAAATGGAGAACGCGGTATTTTATCGAATTATGGAACCATTATCGATGCAGTGCTCACTTGGAATTTAGAACAGCTTGAATACTATCTACGCCGTACTGACGCCGTATGATACTTGCCATACCACAGACCGATAGCGCCATTCGTGAATAACGAACCGGAAGATATAAAGATAATAACTTGCTCAACATCGCCTGAAGTGTTGAATTCGCACATTCACTCCCATGAATGAATATTAAAATATATCGAGAACATTTATGAATCTAAGGCCAGAATTGTCAGACGGAGAGAAAATCTCCATATTCTGTAATACCATGGAACATGTATTCGATGAACGAATAAAGTGATATTTGATCTCGGAAAGTTGTCTTTTGCAATAGAAAATAACTATACCCATGGTGGTTTCACCTTTCTGCGCGCGTAGTCGTTCATGATGTATGTCTATGGAAACTACAACTGGATTAGCCTTTGCTAAGTCGTAAAGCTCCAAAATCCTCCGTGTGCAGGTCTGGTGAAGAAAGATCGAGTCATTTTCAAGTTCTTCGATCTGAAGTCCCAAGAATTGGCTCGTGTCTCTAGTGGTGATTTCAGAATCAGTCTTGACATATTACATCAGTAGATTTGTTCCAATTTCATTCTCACTGACTAATAGTCCATCATCGCAGTAGATTGCAAGGGTGGTAGTGTTGTCTTCGTCAGTGAAGACGCAGAGCTCGGACCTTGTACAGTTGATTGAAAATCTATAAGAGATCGAACAAGGCGATCATACCAACATCTCGATGCTCGTTTTAGTCCATGTAAATTCTGTATAAGCTTGCAAATGAGTGTGGTTCTATCTTCGTATTCCTTAGACTGAACCACATGTGCGTCTTCTTCGTCTTCGCTATTCACGTGGGCTGTTTTCACGTCTGACTATACAATCCCATACTTCACGAGACAGTCAACGGTAGTATCATACGGATCGAAAGAAATCTGCTAGAGGGCTAAACGTAATTCTTCATGGTCAACTCCATATTTTTGGGACCGGCCCTTCGCAAGATTTATCGCTAGTTCCATCTGCTTTCCGTTTGATTTCGAAGACCCACAAAGTTTTAAGTAGAGTTAGACCAGGAATGGGTTTAGTCTTTATCCGAATCTTGTTTCAAGAAGAGCTTTCATTCCGTCGTCTATAGCATTTTTTCATTTCATATTGAAACCTCATATGATAATATGCCGTTTCTCAGTCTTTAGAAAAAAATCTGAGCCTACTACCTCATTATCCATCAACATCAACCTAACAATCTGAACTCACCTGACATGTAAGGTTATGAATGGCCGAGATAATGGAATAAACCCATGCTTCTTTTAAAACAACGAGCGCGAATTTTGAATCAAAATACATACCACGCAGTGCGGCACCTCTGTAAACTTGGTCGCATTCGCAAAGGCGCTCCTTACACAGCAGCTCTCTCTCCTCTCGATCGCTCGCACAAAATTACCCGAAGACGGTATAGACCGTAATACTGTAATGGTATATAACACAGTAGGCCTCGTGCCGAGGTGCTCACACGCATAGGTATATAATACTGTATTAGCAAGTTTGCACGCGGGCGATGCCCCGGTTAGGCGCGACAGTGGCGGGCGCGGGCGAGTCGCGTTCGTCTCGAAATAGCCGGAACAATTTATACATCCGGTCGGAGAGGGGTGCCCGCGCGTGCACTTCTTTTCTCTCGCCACTCGCTAACTTATTCTTCTCTACGAGAGTAAGTAACGAGGACCGAGCTCCAAGTAGTGTAAGTGCCCATCACCAAGCAAGGGCCCCTTTCAAATCATTATACATACTGCGATGTGTGTGCTGTAAGATGTATCGAATATCTCTGCCGGTATGCCTTCGGCAAATACATTTGGAACTCTAAACCGCGTCTAGGCTTTTGCTATCATCTATATCCGATTGTGGAAGGAAGAGGAGCTGTTATATGGCGTTCGTGTGATGGCAAACAACCCGCTACAACATGAATCTCTCGACACGACACTACTTTCATTCATGCGAACCTCACCTTCGATAAATTTGATTCTTCCCCATAATCCATAACTGGCACTGTAAAAATGAATTCCACCCATCGATGGTCGGGCTGGTCGGGCTCGCAGGAATGGATCCCGTGTCGTATCGTGAGATTTGTGTCGTAGCGGGTTGTCTGTCATCACCCTTAGACATACTTAGCTCAAGCTTGCAATATGCACGCGTCTAAAAATCGTGCGATCAGACTCACCGTTCTTGACTTTCTTCACTCTGCACACATAGTTATTTTGGTCTTGTATCATCGCACTGCATCGTTACTTACTAATTGTTCAACAGCTCAGACGTTAACATAGTTGATATTCTAGCATGTGGAACTGATAAATGAACATCTTTGGGATACTCTTTTGAAAGGATGGATTTCGAAACTCCTATATTTCCCTCCCAGTCTCGACTGTCCACTTCCATTGATTTCGATCACACGTGTCTTTGTCTTTTGTCCTGAAGTCTCGTCATCTGGTGTGTTTGTGATCGGAGTCAGTTACTCTACATGAGTATGCATTTCTAATTCACTCTAAGATGCTGCTTATCATCAAATGCCGATCATAGAATTCAACCAAAATTTTTTCATTCCACTTGCACTAGAATTAGCTGATAGGAATAGCATTTCTTGATAATTGTGCACAGTACACTACAATCAATACAAATCTATACAGTGACGTATTCCATATGCTGACTCAAAAATTTGCGTTCAGATGCCGAGAGTTTAATTGGGTAGAGGCTTATTATGTTACTAGCCAAGGTATTCGATAAAAATTCAGAGAAAAAAATTACCGGCTACTCTTAACCTACGCCCAATTCTCCAGAAATGTTCCTGTATTGATAATACTCAGAAATATATTAGAATCATCTACCGGTATTCTGATGGCCAATACATCCTCCGACATGAAAATGTCGGTTTTCCAATAACGAAGAACTTCCGCGATTCAAGTTCTGCGAGTAGATGCCAACATTTGGCCAATAAGAAATAACAGTACACAAGAATAACATAGAGATCCACAAAATAAAATAACAATCTCAGCAATGAAAAGTTTCAGTAGATTTAATCATATCGATAAACGCTCTATCCAATTCTTACAAAATCAAAGCATCAACCAAATTGTATCTCTGCTCAAGGCCATACGTGATCGGGTAAGTCGAGCAATCTTTTCAAAAAAAAAATGGAAGGATCCCCAAAACCATCTTATCGGATCCGCAATTTCTTACAGAGAAGCGAGATTTAGAAGCAGCTTGCAGCTCGAAAATCATATAATGTACACGAATACACCCCAAATACTGTGAGTAAAATATTTCGGCTTTATAGTTGCTCGAGGCGTATTTTGCATGTGTCTGAGACGCG
This sequence comes from Eretmocerus hayati, assembly GCA_029851415.1. Taxonomy (NCBI): domain Eukaryota; kingdom Metazoa; phylum Arthropoda; class Insecta; order Hymenoptera; family Aphelinidae; genus Eretmocerus; species Eretmocerus hayati. Next base: position 179,833,325 of record CM056742.1, on the reverse strand, counting down.
GCGTGTGTATATTATAAGCAAAATCGAAGGAGCGTGAGTGCGAAAAAGGTGGATGAGATACACATCAGAGGTGGGCGTTGACACGACGCGTCGCCTGCGCTATTTTTGAGCTCACAGTTGCCCCGTTCGCTCGCGAAATTCTCTCGCAAATTTTACGTGAACCTTCTGTTCAGATTTGCTCCAGTCTTTCTGAAATCTTGAAATCCATTGCGACAAAAGTGAACTAGTATGTCCCCCACAGTATACATTGTAAGTATACACTCACCGGATATAAATTCTGAACAAATCTGAAAAAACTTCTCAGTCCTTCAGTTGCTGCTCGAAATCCTGAGTCTAAATTTCAAATTCAACAAAATGAGGATGAAGTTGTGATTATCAGCAAGACACCACAAGTGATCTAATTTGAAACGGAACAACAGTCTAGAGAAAAAAAATCTTTCCCGCATATTTATCCATAATTTATGTCCGGTGAGTGTACATCATCAAATCTCATTAATACTGAATCCACAGTATGTAGCACATACATATCTCCATTGAAACATAAAATCAAATAGTTATTGACTACGAGTTGAATTGATCAATAAAGGTTATTTCGATCGAGATAAATGAAGATCCATTTTGGCTTTAGACAAGTGGGAGAAAGACTGTGACAACGAATATACATGTACAGAACTGAGATGGACAAAAACGACAACAAGGAAAAAGCTCCAACGACAGCATCAGCATCCAAAAGAATCTTTTGACGAAGAAGAGGAGGAGGAGGATAGGAGAAGGCCAAGTGGCATCAGAGGGGCTTCACTCAGACAGAGAGACGACACAGCCAGCTGGGGGCGAGCCGTTTTCTCTCTTGAAAAGGACCAGTACAAGAGACATATAGAAGCAAGAGAGCTCGCCGATAGCGTTGCTGCAGAGCTGAGAAGAGCCAGAGCTTTTTGCAGCTTTACTGTATATGTATACCACACAGGCCGAGTATTGCGATATATAAGACATGGGGGGGAGAGACCTCTCGGAGAGTAGAGATGCCTTATATTCCTTTCTCAGCCGCCACCTATATATGAGTCTTCTTCTTTTTCTGTCCTGACAAGGCAGGCCTTGATAGAAGATACACTTTGGGGCTACGACTATTTGGGGGCGGTGTATTAGACACGAGGCTGTATGTGTAGGTTGAAAGGGGAGAGGAGATTCGGTGGTGAACCCCCAGGGTTGAATAGTATACCCTTGGAGATAAGGGCGAAGAAGTACAAAGATTGTTAGAGAGCCCTAAAAGTGTTGTTATATAAATATAGATATATATATATTGAAGGGGGAAGGGAAAGAGATGAACGGTCAGTGGTGCCCGGGGGCTCTAATGGCCGAGACTCCGATGACACACACTCATCGTCGTTCGACCCCCCCCTCCTTCCCGCAGTGCCATGATGGGTGCAGTGATAGTACAGTACCCTGCAAAGAAAATGGAAAAAAACACGGATACCGTCACTAAAACAGCCATCACTCCGACGCATTTGGGTCTACGACAATTTTTCAAAAAGCTGTGATGCAGTCAGGGACCTTGAACTCCTACCCCCCCCCCCCAACCCCACCACCGCCCGGACTTACAAGGAGGGTGCCAGGCCTTTGGATCACCAATCCTCGCCTTATAACTCGCCAACGCCCCCTAGAATCATCCTGAGTACCAGGGTCAATATCCCAGCAAATAGGCCTTTTCCAGGTAGATTGATGCATCCATAGCTCTCCATAAGCTGGCTATTCTACGACGTGGGGCTTTCCTTCAGACTAATAAGAATAGTTACATGAAATAGAGACTGAAAAGAACAAGTTCCAGCCATGAAAGCCTGGTATAGCTCATCTCAACCATGGATGAGGGAAGTTGAGGATCAAAAAACTGGCAAAATTGAGTTTTTCATCGACGGAATGATGAGTCTGGGAGGATATAAGACTTTACAATAAACATACATTGATGAATATGATTTACTCACATTCAGAGACCATCACTTTCCCAATTAATGTTGTCAAATTGCACCTGCACTGTGTAAACTGCCAAGGCCAGCCAAGGAGAGTCACAACCAATAGCAGATCCTGCGACTGACCTGTAAAAATTTGACAACAAAGTATCGTGCTCAACTCGCACTCTGACTCTGCATATTCTACACTGATTTTACATGTTTCTATCCACAAGTTGATTGAAAAAATTCAATCTGAACTAATCTGAAATAGCTCTGTTGACACAAAATTAACCTGAGCACCTCAAAATGAATACTTATCTTATAATTCCAAACCGCAGGTTGTCTGCCACGCACTGTCAGGATGGTGTCGACGATCTTAGCGATGGAAAAGTGATCGAGTGCGAATTTCCCTAAAGCTAAACAAGGAGTGAAAAATGCGACACTTGTATGACTTTCGTCGTCTGCTCCTTTATAGCATGGCAAACTCTGCCGGCGCAACAGTTTCTCGCAGACCATCACCTCACCTGGCCTGATATTCATTAGTCTGCTTGGGAGAAATTCACAATTTACCATCCATCGCCGACAATTAAGCATCTTGAAAATCCGTGGCTGATTGCAGTTTGGGGTTTTCAGATGAGTACTTACTTTTAGGTGCTGTAGAATTTGCTTGTGATGTTGTTCTAAACGTGGTCAAAATCAGGTTAACTTTGTTCCTATGGGCACAAACTACACCTAGAAACGACCCGCCACGCTGTCCACAAACCTTACCACGGACTTCTTCCCACAGATCAAGCTCCTGAACTGAGAGAAACCGGTGGTATGGATCTATGGACGGAGAGGCGAATTACCGCGGCAATGGGCCTCAATGGACCCGAAAGACCCCTGCTGGAGTTCTCCCGAGAAACCCGGCGGGTCTGAAAACGCCACACACACACACACACACACACACACACACACACACACACACACACACACACACACACACACACACACACACACACACACACACACACATATATGAAAGATGAGAAAAAAAATCTATTAAATTATGAGTTTCAATGAATTTTTCGATCGAAGCTTCATGCCTTTAATTGACACTCAAAACTGGAAAAATTTTCATTTCAATCAATCGCCATCCATTTATATGCAAGCCATGCTAGCGTAAACATGCTTACTGAAGGTTTTAGCTCTTTTCAAGACCTTCGAGATCTTTTTTTGAACGTTGCTCTACGATTTTTCACACCCAAGTTACAAGTGATCTCGTAGAAAGAATTTTAAGGGTAGCAAAAATACGGAAGAGGTCATAATCCACAATGTTGACGTGAAATCTTCAGAATATTATGAAATTATTGTCAGATTCATTCCAAAGATTGGTCAAAAGGACTTCCGCCCACTTCAACTGAGAAAAACTGATGTCTCGATACTTTCAATACCCTACTCAACCCGTCCAAAATACTTTCCACGAAATCGCTTGTAACTCGGATATGGAAAATCGTAGAGCAACGTTTGGAAAAAGATATTGAAGGTCTTGGAAAACGCTACAAAATCCCGCAAGAATCATTACGCTAGCATGACTTGCATATAAATGGATGGCGGTTGAATGAAATGGAAATTTTTCCAATTTTGAGTACCAATTAAAGGCGTGAAATTTCCACCAAAAAAATCTTCGAAACACATAATTTGATAGATCTTTTCTCATATTACAAGTGCTTTTTGAGAAATTGTTGTAGACCCAAACCCGTCGGATTGATAGCTGTTTTAGTGAATTTAACCGTGTTCTATTTTTTACAGGGCACTGTACATACTCGCGTTGACAAACGTTCAATGCTCTGAAGGATATCTTTGCTATATGCTTTCGCGAGCTTGAGCACATTTTAGAAATAATTCCCAATGTTAGCGGTGATACGAGGTGTAACGTGGCGTGTTTTCTTTGTTTGTACATGCATTTTCGAGAAACAACGGAGCATTTCCCTCGGAACCCGATTGGGAATCACCAACCTAGTACTGATGCAGTACAAGTCTAAGACTTAGGGGGCAGTTCCGAGACAGTTCTACAGGTGCCGCAACAGTACTAAGCTCCACGATACTTTTTCAGACCTTGGATAATACCACAATAATACTAGGACAGCAGTACCATTTCGAGAGTGGGACAGGAGTTTCCGGACACTCTCTCGGAACTTGAATGGTACCACAGTAGTTCTAGCGCAGCAGTATCAGTTTGGGACTGATACGGAACTTCCGCGACACTTTAGCGGAACTTGGATGGTACCACAACAGGACTAATAGGGCAGCAGTACCAGTTCGAGACTGATACGAGAGTTTTCCGACACTTTTTCGGAAAGTGTATGTTACCACAATAGCACTATAGCGCAGCAATACCACTGTGAGACTCATACGAAACCTTCGCGACAGATTTTCGGAAAGTATGTGGTACCACAATAGCTTTACTGCAGAAGTACCATTTCGAGACGGAACCAGTAGCTACGCGACAGTTTTCCGGAAGTTGGGTGGTACCGCGACATCACCAAGGTGATCGCTTATACGACAGTTCTGCGACACTTCTCCGGGACTCGAATCGTACCAAAAAAGTAGTAGTACAATCTAATTGGTCTTACAAACTAGCCATATCAGTCTCGAACTAGTACTAATGCACTTATACGATTGTTGTACCATCGCCAAGTTCCGAAAAAATATCGTGAGGCTTTCGTATCAGTCTCGAATGGGCTAATACTGTGTCGGTACCGCTCAAATCCTGCAGAACTGTCGCGGACCTGCCGCATGATTCATGGACTGGTACTGCATTAGTATTAGGTTGGTTGATCTCAATCAGATTCTGAGGATGAGAACGCTTTAATTCAAAGAACTGTGATCTCAACGAATCCTGCTCAACATTGAGGAGAGAAGGGGATGAAAACGATAAAAGATCATCCGATCTGAAATTCGAAGTACTCTCACCCTATTCGGAAAAATACAATATTTTTGAAATACCCTGTATACCCACGCTTGATCACTCTTGCATCAGAAACGATGGAACTGCAGGCATAAAATTACGAAGAAAATCAATGGATGCACGATGAGATACAAAATGGAAATTCTTATGTGAAATCGCCGGTATCTCCCTCTCGTGAGTTTCAAATTGTCTCAAAATGTATGTCATTACAAATATTTTCTCTTGAAATTGGTGTACGGAAGAAAACGCATCCTAACTAGTTTTGTTAGCACATCCCTGTAGATCGTTCTTTGATTTTCCTAGTATTAGTGACCAAATTGTACGAAAACCAATACGTTTTATAGTCTTATTACAGACGCTTATTGCAGCCCGAAATGCATCTGTCAACATATTGTTTTGAGGAATTTGCAATATACGTAAAATACATCAAATAAAGTTTGACATGATCCGTGGCCCACCCGAAAGGAACAACACTGCAGTCGTCAAATCGGAAAATGTGTACAAAACCCCACAGCCGGTAATCCCTGACAAAAGTTGCTACTTGCCAAAAACCGTCAACTGTGACTAAAGAAAGGTGAAATGAAGAATTGGTTGCTACATCAGAAGATACGTTTGATAATGCATGTCCAACCTGTGCCTTACTTTGACTCCACATTAGTATAGTTTAAACCCACAACACGTGTAACTCCGATAAAGATACGGATAGATTTAATAAAACGTACACTGATTGCATCTGGAGCGCGTATTAGTATGTGTTGCACATGGTCTTATTGTTCCACAGAATCAACGAGATGGTTAGATTTTCAGTGCGATTCGCCGTCAAAATAATTAATCTTTTAGATATTCTAAATCTAATAAAAAGAGGTGGGCATATACTCCTATCAGGGGCTATACACGTGCGAGCAGCGGCACCTCTTGAGGGTAGTAGGTTCAATGCGGGGGGCTACACAGGCACTAAGGGGTAGGTCGTAAACCGGGGGAAGGGCTGCTCCCCCGTAATACACACTCCTACGCGGCAATATCCAAGGAAAGAGAGAGAGGGGGGCGCAGATATGCAGCCACAGATAAGGGGAGAAGAGAACCTTCCTCTGTACTATCATACGTATACGGCGCGGCGTGACATTGCTCTCTGCCGTGCGTATTGCAGCGGGAGCGGGTCAGCGAAAGGGGAGATAGGGGAGAGGCATCAGTCATCTATATATATCTATATATACTGCGAGTATATACATATCGCAGCCTGACTGGCTTTGTGATAGTGGTGGGGATTGCGTCGTCGTCACTATATAGCTCTATGGCTCGGTATTCGCGGTCTGCGGCCTTCTGCTGGTTTCCAGAGCCGGTAGTCCGCCGTGAGCCGTATTAGCGAGCGTTGAGTTGCGTTAAAAAAATAAAAAAACATCGTACGGTCTCGATATCTTCATCATTTAATTTTTGTAGAAGATATTTGAATCTCCCGCGCTCTTTTCGTTCCACGTGAATTATTAATATTTGTGAAAAAACAGTCAATAAATAAAATAATAATTACAAACAGTTGATAGATAAAATTTGTGTGTGAGAAAAAAAAATAGTGAAAAGCAAAGTAAGGCCCGATTAGTGAGAGGGGCCTATATAGTGCCATGTGCCCCGGCATTATATACAGAACTCATCATACACATCAGTTACATCGTTTGGTGTGATTTTTTTCATAATCGAAAGCCGGTATCCCGAGCGGTATCCACAGTGTGTGACAACGATAAGTGACTCGTATGATTACCGCAGTAATATAGTGTGAACTGTCACTCATCAGATTGATTCGTTGAGTGTCCAGATTATCCATCGAATATCCTATTTGACGTACAGACTTAACAAGGAGAGACATCAGTGTATAGACAGGAGATTGAGAGTTAGTTTTATATATATATATTAGGATAGCTGCGGAGGCTCGGCTTGAGAATGTCCGCGAAGCGAAAGGCCACTGCCATCATGCAGCACCACAAGGTGAGTAACGATCCTTTTTTTTTTTTTTTATGCCGCCACCGCGGCTATACGCAGACTATAAGGACTGACTATCTATACATGTATACCACTTCTCCCTCTCGTCTTTCTCAATTGCACCGGTCCCGTGTGTGATGTGATGTGTTGCACGCGCTCGATAGATCTGCCAGACTCTGTATACTCTCACATGGGTGTCAGAATCTGGTCTGGTCTAGGCTAGAATCACACACAGATATATCTATAACTATGTCACCTATATAGCAATAGAAGGTACTACTCACAGGTGGTACAACCACTATTATATAGTTCCAGAGAGGCTGGGCCTTCCCTTGTATGGTTCTCTCTCCCCATCTCTCTCTCTCTCTCTCTCATGAGCGCCACTAGTTTTCTCTCCTTTTCTCTCTTATCCTGATGAATGCATGCATGCATTCATACGCGGCGATCTACTGATGTGCACTGCTCTCTCTCTCTCTCTCTCTCTCTCTCTGCGGTGGTGCTTGTGAGAGAGCAATAATATGGGGCCGCTCCCCTTCTCGCATCATGTGCTCTTTCTCTCACTCACTCGTTCACATACATTTCTTGCAATCTCTCACTCTCTCAAACTGCTATCGGCCGCCGGCTATCTCTGACTGCATGCGACTGATGCTGCTGCAACATTTTGCGACTCTTCTCTGGATGCAGAAAATGCAGGCCTGTAGGCATTTTTAACACAGCTTCACATTTTCGCAGTATATACTGATTATGATGACTCGCTTGCGCCCCGTAAGTATCTCGGTGGTCTTTGCATCCTTTTTTTACCTCGTTCTCGTATAAAAAAAAAAGAAAAAAAAAAAAAAAAACAAATTCAAGATTCTGAGAAAGATGGGTACTACTGAATGTGCGTTTTGCAGAGCTGAAGATTTTTCATTGATTTTAGGTCACTATCCAGTCTACACCTCTCAAGCATGATTTTTTTTAAAAATGAAGTTCATATGGAATCATAATGAGGCAAAATTTTAGGAAAATGTCCTTACTCGGGGCAATTTTAATTTCATTGAAACTGCTACAAGATAATTTGATACAAATATGTGGAAAACTGTGCTAAATAGGTACTCTGCTTGAGAAATCAACTTCTAGCGATAATAATCCAGTACGGACAAATTGGACACAGTGAGGTTGAGAATTTTCCTATGTCACTGTGAGAAGAAATTCTCAGGATCAGAAAAAATTGTACTGAATCACATGTACAAATCACCTAACTTGTTGATGTTGATCTCGATGTTGATTATCAGACGATTCGTCCGATTATAAGGGTGTCTTCCCACAGTGATCATCTGTAAAATAATGACTGTCAAAATGAGTGAGAAGTTGAGTAATAATTTCAAGGATGAAGGATTTTTTTTTGATGTTTGAGCGAATTTTTTCACATGAAATTCGATTGATATCGTAATGATCATACAGTATGTACTGCATATATACCTCAACTACGAAGGAATGTTTCTAAAATAGCAGATGCGATTCATTTGAACGTAGTCTCCATACACTTTAAGTAAGAAAAGCCACTGAGCAATGTAATCTACCCATAAAAGTAGCTCTCTGCTCAGCAAGCTCGGACAAAACCAAAAGAAAACTCTGCAGTCTGGCGACAAAAACACGACATCTCGCAGCTTCTCTTCACAGCCAATATCAGACTATCATCTATCCGCATCGATAATATATCTCTTCTCAGCAGGCGGTTGCATTTCGATCTACCGTCTCACGCAATATTAACGTATAGTAAACCGCATGGCCATGAAGATTCGCGCTCAATACTATATCTCGAGTCAAGAAAGCCTGTCTGATGTACCGCTCCCGCGTCGAGAAGCCGATAAATTATATCGACGCAACAGTTGCATTCGCCACGATCGAATTACTATATATATATATATTGCCGCCTCCTTGCATCCTCGTCTTCTGAATCTTGTCGATTCAATCTCTAAGAGCATAGCTTCGGCGCAGCATCTGCATCCCAACAGTAACCACCGTCACAGAGTATATTGAGAGAAACTGCAAAATGTGATGCTAGACGATGAGACGAGAGAGAGAGAATCTGATTCTGATGCCGCGTGCCCCGTTATCGCCGCCACGTGCGCTCCCATCTCTCTTTCGTTCATCGTTCTCTCCCTCTTACGTCATTCCCCGTCGATTCTCTTGCGCGCTCGCGGCTTTGCGCCCGTCCCCCGTACCGATCCCCCCCCCCCCGCCTTACTATCAATGTATATAAACGTGAATTGGTAAAACGTCACACCTAACTCGCCCAACATACCCTCAACTGCAACTCCTGTCGAAATTATTCTTGACATTTTCTTTTTTAATTACCTTCCCATCTTTGGGTGAAGATTTGTCGTACTTTATGCATGGAAAGAGGGGAAATTCTGTACATGACTTAGTTTTGTTCTCGTCAAAGTATTTTTAAAGCAAATTATACGTTGTTGGTATGCCACGTATGTTGTAGAGTGATGTGTGACTGACATGGTTACGTTGATTAGCTACTTCGATCGGTGTACTCACGATACGAGTGCTGATTGAACATTGCCCCACGTACGATCGGTAAATTGCAAAACATTTCTGAACCTCGCATACTCATTGTTACTTGATAATTATATATCAGGTACTTCGAGCAACGCGACGGCTGCGAGATTATAATTTTACTCAGCATGCAGTCAAAATGAACGCCTTCTTCACAATAATATCTCATTCACAGATCCATTAGCTATTTATCAATTCAATCTTTTTGACATAATTTGAGCAGATACATACAGTGTCATTTTTGGCAGAACATCTGAACAAGTATTCTTCCATTTGCATAAAATATTTCAGATTCGCATTCTCATTCCGACAATGAGCGTGTACTTGCGAAATGACCGAACTCTTGATATTAATCTTCGCCAGTTATCAAATGATCAAAATCGTTCATCGACTACCCGAAAACACCTGTGGAAGTTCAAATATCGAATATTCGAGTATCGATTTATCGAAATACCGACTTTATTCGAGAATCGATTAATCGAAATATCGATACTTTGGATATCGATTCATCGAAACGTTTCAATCAATTGATGAGGATGCAGATTCGAATTATCTGAAATTTATGAAAATGAATTATCGAGATCAATTATTTCAATCGACACATATCGATATATCGACACATATCGATACGTATGGATATATCGATTTGTGTCGATATATGATTTGATCATTTAAATTGCGATTATCACGTAAACTATCATCGGGTGACTCGAATGATTGACCTGCGGGCATCAATAAACAATAAAATTTTTGCGAAACACAGTTTCAAATAAAAATATTAGCTTGTTTCAAATCTTGTACAACAATATCTCATTGCACAACACAAATATCCGTAACCTCTATATGAAATCAAGGCTATTAATGCATTCATTTTCAAATTGTTTGCATGGGATCAACCAACGACCATCATTATACGCTCAAATGTCCTCAACCCCTATGACTTCACCCTCTCGTATTATCACTGCACAAATTCAATTATTTCACCCCATCAACGCGCTGATAACACACAACAGAATCACCCCTATTCCAACAATCAATCCAAATAGTTTCATCTAAGTACCTCATCTTCATGATAAATTTGAGAATCTTTTTCGAATTGATCCATCAGTTATTCCAATATCAACCTGACATCAAAAGCCAGTACTTTTAACATCTCGCTGTTTAGAATCAAATTTCGACTGCCCGATAACCAATCTCGTTCCACGCCACCTGCGTTCCAAATTTAACTCGTTCTTCCATTCCAAGAACACCAGCACCATCACGGTGACGTCCGCCTTCACTCCTGTACTTCACATCTCCACATATATACTCTATGCCCGCATGCATTATTTTTCGCGATCGATCCAAATTAACCACACTTCCATCCCCTTTCTACTGCCGACGGCTTTTTCTGTCTCTGCCTCTCTCGCTTTGCATGGCGTTGCCGGTCATGAAATGAAAATGACGCTAGTCCCACCAAAGTGAGCGTAAATTTATCCTCCACCCGTCGCTCTCTTCGCCGTCAGACTTGATGCAATGCAAGCTCTATCTCACTCACTCGCGAGCTAATTTGACTAATACGAGGAACGAAGCCGCCACCAGCACCGCGGTCCACTAAATCGATTAAATACCCGGGACATCGCATGCTCTATGCTATGCTATGCTGCAGCTGCATGCCACATCGAGTCACACATACAGAGACTGAGTGAGAGAGCAAGAGACGAGTTCGCTGCCCTCGGCCTGTGTGCATGGTTGGTACCTCATGTGGGTATGTAGGTATACTACTCGTCGAGCCCTCCTAACCCCTCCCCCTCCCCTCCTCTTCCTCCAGCGCGTTTCCATTATTCCATTACCCTTTACGCGACGAGCCCGAGTTTGTGCAGCGGAGCCACCACCCCCCCCTCACCCACCTCCTCTTCCTCTTTTTTTTTTATTTTTTTTTTCAAGCTCACTCGGCAGTGCATGCAATTTAACGTCACATGCAGTATATATAGTGACGATCAGAGGTGTAGGTATATGGAGCACAGAGCTCTTTTTTCTAGAATTTTTTTTATTCCACCCTGACGCGACCCTTTTTTTGAACGACGACGATACAGTTTTTGTGTGTGTATTGTGTATGGTGTAGAGGAGAGGGCGAAAAGAGGTTTGGGTGAATACGTGATGGTTAGTTAACGCCCTCGGCCCCGATAATATTGGATTGTATACTTTGGATAGGTTGGAAAATTTTATGTTGGTGTGATGGGTGGAAGGTAGACTTTTTTTTTATCGTGATGCTCGTTCTTATTGATAGAGGGAAAATTTAGATATAATTGATGTATAGGTGAGTTAGTGAAGGTACACGCGAATGGAAATGTCGAGGGATTGAAGTAGGCAAGGACGATTCGATGCAATTATTTGATGGTATCGAAGTAGGATAGTGGGTGACACTAGGTACTGGTAATTTTATAGACAAGTGGAGACACATTCACGAGTCGTCACTGAAAAATTAAACTTTGCAAATCTCTGACTTGAACAAACATTATCGAAGGTTACGATGACCCTTTGAGCGGTTCAGTGTAAAATATGTTCCAAACCGAAGATGAGTCCAATGTTGATTTTTACCATCTTGACACGCGCTGAACCTCGATGTCACATATTTTTCAAGTTCTCGAAAAGAAAAAAAAACTACGCGATTGAGATTTAAAGCTACGAGATGATGTATCGGGACGTGACGTAATTAGTTTTCTGTTTTCAAGATACAACGATAAGTAGTGGTAATGACATGGTCCATTAACTGTCATAACCTGGGTATAACTTGAGAAACTAACAATACGATAATTTACTGGAAGCATAAAATTCCCGGCAACAGATGTTTTATGAAGCTAATGCCCCGCCGAATTACCGTCCATGGTGCTTAATGTATCCATGCATTATTTTACGATTCATAAATATATCTATGGACGTGTACTTAGACAAGAGAGTAACGCCGCGGTTCATTATTCAGATAGAATGGGCACGATCAGGTAATGCCCAGGCCTAGGGACAATTTGAATTTCGGCACTAATGCCACGATTAATTACTCATAACGTGTCCAAAAAAAAGGACCTAATGGACCGGAGCATTACCGGGTAAATTAAGCGTCTTATAGTCTATATAAAGGCCTCCCGCATTGGAAGGGGCATCAGTCTTTCCGGAACCGCTGCCCGAGCGACATTCGATTGTGACCTACTTTACGCCCGGAGCGCGGACGCTCCGCCGGGGCCGCTACCGTAAGATCGCGAAAATCTCATAACCCGAAATCTAAAATCACGTGGAGTGTGTGTGTGCGTGTGTCGTCGAGGCAATTAAGTGACTATGCATTTCTGTAATGATTCGTAAAAACAATATAGACTGACCGTAGTTTTCAAAAAGTGTTGACGTGTCACAAATCATCATTTGATCGCCACTGCCTATCTCCCCCCTTAAAACAGTTTCAATTAAATTCACGTGGATAGCTCGGGCATACGAATTTTGAACTCTGCGTAAAGGTGAGTGTTGGCGTGCCGACCAGTTCCTGCACCGAGACTCGACATAGCAGCCCCGATCATCACCCAGGAGAACCCGCATTATAAGCACCAGTGCACCTAGCCGCCAAAAAGGGCCTCCCGATCACTTTCGAGAACGCCTACCCCTTTCTCAAATAATTGACCCGCGGGCTCTGCTCATTGCACTTTCGGGCAGGTCACCCGCGGCCACGTCAAACTGTGGCGCCCAACGTGGGGCCCGGAAAAAACCGGCGACCCTGGTGGAAAACGACTCATGAACTTTGAAAGGCTACCTCTAGGTCACAGGGCCGCATCATCAACGACGGTCTGGACTCTACGCTCGCAGCAGCGACGTAACGCCATTTATCCAGGCTACGTAGACGACGTAGGGAATTGCGTCAAGAGACTCGACTCGAGAAGTGGTGAAAAACGCAAAAACCCCTTCGAGGTCGAGCAAGGGACCCCGGCGAAGAGCACGAAAAGCTCGTGAAGAAAGCCCGAGTCCCCGTCTCCGAACGATCCCGGCGAAAATCTTCAAAAAAAAGCCCGGACACGACACGAACTCCTGAACTCCTCCGGTGACTACAAAACCCGAGCAAGATCATGGAAAGAGCGGATGCTGATACTGAAAGAGTAAGAGTGAAGGTGCAACTCTGGCTAGAGGGAGCACCAGGAGGCGCCTGGCCCCCAAACCTCATCATCGACAACGAAGATTCCGACAGCAACCGATGCCAGAAGGCGTGGAGCTCATCCTCCACCACAAGCAGCTCACGCGAGGCCTCAACTTGCTCGAGTCTCGCCTCGATGGCCGAGCAAGGCCTCGCCCTGCATTCACAAGGTCGACCGCCCCAAGGCCGCCGGCCGCGTGTCGACCTAACCCAGCCAACCGGGCAAAGATCGAGTGCCCTAGTGCACATCAAGGTCCAATATGCGTCCTCGGACGAGGACGTTGAGGCACCAGCAACGAAAATCGTATCTCTCCAGGCCAAAGAGAGAGAGAGAGAAAAGACACGGCTACAACATCAGCATACTCGTCTGGGGAGAACGAGGATGCACATTTCCCGCCACAAGAAAATCTTCAGGGGAGGACAAGGGCTGCCGTGACCACGCAGGACGGCCGGCCGGTTCCCCCTCCTCGACTTAAGAGACGCTCACGTGCGGAGCGAGCGGCACGAGACGCCTCGTGGTCCCAAGCATTACCGGAGCGGCCCGTATCTGACTCACTACGCGCGCCCATCGCAGAAGAGTATGCTCCGAAAGACACCAAGTGTGTTCAAGAACCGAGCGACTCGCGCTCCGAAGACAAAAACTTTCCGTTGGAGTGCAAGACTGTTCGCGGCTCGGGGTTTGTGACACCTGTGTTTTTCCAATCAGTGCCCGCAGCAATGCCAGTGTGCCCGGAGGAGATTATGCCGCTCATAGTGAATTTGTGTCAGTTACAAACGCGAGAGACCGAAGAAAAAGTGTTAGACTACGTGCTTACACAACGAGCCCTCCGTCAGAATCGCGAGAGGGTGGCTCGTCACAAACGCAAGAAGCGTGAGCAACTCGCGCAAGAAACGAGGAACGAGCGGCGTCGTCAACGCGTACGGACCGAACGCGAGCAAGAATTGGTCGACCTGGCCGAGCAGGCTGGTGTCTCCGCTCATCAGGCCGGAAGCGCGAGCCAAACATCCACGCTCTCGAAGAAGAGGAAGCCGCGCCGCACCCTCACCGCGTACAAGCAGAGAACGGCGGCGGCGACCGGAGCGCACTTATACGCGCAGTACCAAGCTTCTGCAACATCCATCAGCAACAGCAACCCGGCGGACATCCGCGAAGAAGTCCCAACAGCATCGGACACGGCTGCCGCCGGCAGCATCATCGTGGGCGGACGTACTGCGATATCGTCGACAAGAGCCCCATCTCCAGGGAAGGGAACATCAAACCCGGTGCCCATCCGAGCATTGGACTTATCTACTCCATCACCCGTCGCCGCGCCCGCCGACTCGTCCACCACTACCGTACGGGTGAGCACCACGACGAACATCGAATACACCTGCACCACCCCGGCTCCGAGCCCGCACCCGAGCGAACTGGTATGGCGTCGCCCGTCGGCGTACGTGCGCGGACGCTCCGAGATCGAGACGGCGTCCCCACAACCTTGCATGGCCGACTCAACAAGTGGTGGGGTACCGGGCAATTTTGCCGCTACCACCACTGGCTCTACCGATATATCTCAATACGATATAATGGCGGCTTCAACTCGCATCGTCCACGCGTTCAACTTCCTGAACGCCGTGTCTCCCCTGGGTGGAGCTCCATCTGCAATACCGGTCGGCCTGGAGATCAGTGGACAAGGAACGGCCAGCTCTCGCCCGGACCACGGCGAGGTGGACGACGAGTTTCTCGCACAACTCCTCCAGGGAGAGGACGGGGAGAACGACACCATTCGGATGAAGTTCACCAGAGTGCCCCGTGACGACCCAAGCGACGAGGACGATGATTTGGAACAGGACATCGATCCAGATCGCGTGGTGGTTCCGAGCCCTCGCAACAACGAGTAAACTTGCCGACCTGCACGTAGACGACATCGAGACCTCAGCAAGCATCGAAGAATCTTCATTGTATGTAATAATATTGTTAATGCCTCTCGCGTGCACGAAAGTCCGTAACGATTTATAAGCTCATGTAACGCGGATCGAAAGGGTTATGAATGCACTCGCGGATGTAATCATATCGCGCAAATTTTTTTTTCTTTCTCCAACTTCAGGGCCGTTTGACACGCGCTGAACCTCGATGTCACATATTTTTCAAGTTCTCGAAAAGAAAAAAAAACTACGCGATTGAGATTTAAAGCTACGAGATGATGTATCGGGACGTGACGTAATTAGTTTTCTGTTTTCAAGATACAACGATGAGTAGTGGTAATGACATGGTCCATTAACTGTCATAACCTGGGTATAACTTGAGAAACTAACAATACGATAATTTACTGGAAGCATAAAATTCCCGGCAACAGATGTTTTATGAAGCTAATGCCCCGCCGAATTACCGTCCATGGTGCTTAATGTATCCATGCATTATTTTACGATTCATAAATATATCTATGGACGTGTACTTAGACAAGAGAGTAACGCCGCGGTTCATTATTCAGATAGAATGGGCACGATCAGGTAATGCCCAGGCCTAGGGACAATTTGAATTTCGGCACTAATGCCACGATTAATTACTCATAACGTGTCCAAAAAAAAGGACCTAATGGACCGGAGCATTACCGGGTAAATTAAGCGTCTTATAGTCTATATAAAGGCCTCCCGCATTGGAAGGGGCATCAGTCTTTCCGGAACCGCTGCCCGAGCGACATTCGATTGTGACCTACTTTACGCCCGGAGCGCGGACGCTCCGCCGGGGCCGCTACCGTAAGATCGCGAAAATCTCATAACCCGAAATCTAAAATCACGTGGAGTGTGTGTGTGCGTGTGTCGTCGAGGCAATTAAGTGACTATGCATTTCTGTAATGATTCGTAAAAACAATATAGACTGACCGTAGTTTTCAAAAAGTGTTGACGTGTCACAAATCATCATTTGATCGCCACTGCCTATCTCCCCCCTTAAAACAGTTTCAATTAAATTCACGTGGATAGCTCGGGCATACGAATTTTGAACTCTGCGTAAAGGTGAGTGTTGGCGTGCCGACCAGTTCCTGCACCGAGACTCGACATAGCAGCCCCGATCATCACCCAGGAGAACCCGCATTATAAGCACCAGTGCACCTAGCCGCCAAAAAGGGCCTCCCGATCACTTTCGAGAACGCCTACCCCTTTCTCAAATAATTGACCCGCGGGCTCTGCTCATTGCACTTTCGGGCAGGTCACCCGCGGCCACGTCAATCTGATTGTGGAATTACAAGATAATTCATGTACACTCAATGAACATTATATCTGTCCAGATCTGAAAGAGCTTTTTGTCTCTGGGCTGTTATTTCCATCTAATTCAGATCATTCTTGATGCCTTGATAATCGTAACTTCGCGTTCAACAAGTCAGAATTGGAAGCTTGTCTCAGGATTTCAAGTAGTAACCCTGGAACGGAAAAGCTTCTTCAGATTTGGACAAATATATTATGTCCGGTGAGTGTACCAGTTGTGAGAATTTCTCTTTGCATGGATGGTTCCTATACATCGACTTGTTCGTGAGGTTGCATTTTTGAATATCGACAGTTAATAATTATTCGTGTAACTGAAAATTCGATGCATAGTGAATTGATTTCTCATACCCTTTGGCCAATTTTCTGTTATCTGGTTATGAGGGTCGTATAATTTCCAAGTAAAAGTAAAAATTGTTCATATTGTTCAGGATTACCGAATTGAGCCCTATATGCTTATTTTATGTCAAGACTGAAATTCTGATGATCCTATTCGTTATACACTGATAGAGGGGGACAGAAAAATATCCGAGAGTTTGCGAAATTTTTGCAGCGGACTGTACTTGTTTTTATTCAGGGTCGGTCGCGCTTGAGTTGACTCACTCGTCGAGATTTGCTGTATACCATTGCTGTCTCCAGCTTCTTCGAAATGTCCATGCAGAGAGGCGAGAACTCAAATGTGAAGAAAAAGTAGCCGAATTTATCGATTTTATTTGCCATTTGTACTTTTTTAACTATAGCCAATGGAGATAGGCATACTTTTAGAAACGCATAACTTTTCAGAATAGCATTCACAGAACAAAGCGAAGGTTCCATGAAACCAACTATTCTTTATTTCTTTCTGATAGTAGTGATCATTTTGTGAATGAGAATGTTTGGAGAAAGAAATAAATTGTTAAAGTCAATGGAGTGGTGGATGAGATAGCTAATGATGTGAATAATGGTCGTAAGAATTAACGAACGCAACATACGATTCCGAAAATTCCAAAGTGTCGTGAGCATACATCAAGGTCACAGAGTGGTGGGTGTGTGTTTGCCAAAATCGTAACCAAGATATCGCTATCTTTTAGAGAGTGTCCCTCCGCACGTACATACTTCCTGTTACTCAAAATTCCTAGGTAATATTACATGCAGAGCTGTTGGGATACATGCTACGGTTGAAGAAATTAGATTGGTCCCAAGATTGAAATTCAAAAAATTCTCACTGAGGGATGATCCGGAGTTGATAATACTATAATTTCCCTTTAGAAATAGTACAACTGCAAAAGTTCACCATTAACTTTTAAATCACTCATAATAATTCATGGTCGAATCTGGCACATGGTATTTTTTGCAGAATTTCACCCCAAACCTTGCTCTCAATTGATACAGGAAAAATAATTGATTTTGTCACGATATAATTGATGAAATTAGTTATAGACAGAGATCAAACGCATCGATACCGCAACTAGATAAAATCTGCCGATTAATTATTCGTGATCGTGACCTTCTCGCCAGTCAATAAAATATCAATAAATGATATAAAATATGATTGCACTATTCGAAGTACCCCAATAACGTTTTGGAAAACTTGGCAACCTACAAATATTTTGATAAGTCCCTCGTGGAACATATATCTACGAAAAGATACTGAAGTCGATTAACAACCATGATGACGAGTTATCCAATAACATTTTGATGTTCAGGGGTCAAATGTGGGCCTCGAACGACACGCCCACATTGCTACCCCTATATAATGCCGTAATACGCGTAATGCGACTCGCTCGTCTGGAAATTGGAATCGAATTCGATTACAATCTGCCATACATTCTAATACGGTGAATTCGTATATAACGTAATAGGGAGGCAAATACCAGGCAAACAGATGCAGGAAAGAAGATGAAAGGAAAAGGGACAATGAGTCAATTTAGAATGTTGCTATTTATAATGAGTGCGAATTTTCATAGACCTCATTGTACGTGTGACCTGCAAACTAAATAAAAAGACCTATTATATAGCCCTGGCTCGTTTTGGTCATTATCACACTCTCAAAAATTGTAATCTTCACTAAAGACAATCAATCCCTGTTGGCGGACTGATTTATACCTCACAAATGATCTTGAACGCACGATCACATTGCAAACATTTACAGTTCCCGTCAAAATTAATGGATCATGCATAGTCTCAGTCAATCAGCGATAACTCTGGCCCATTTGGTCGTAGAGAAATTCTGGAAGGAGGAAATTGAAGATTAGGAAAAAACCTATCGATTTATGGGTCCAAAAAATTCTTTTCACTTTTTTTATGGGGTCGTTAGTGTCGACGAAAAAACGGTTTTTTTTTCTTCAATCAATTAGTGTAATTTTGACGCGCATCATCCAATCGTGAAAACTTAACGGGATTCAATAGCTCTTCTCAAAACCTTCAAATTCCTTTTTTTAAAGTTTTCTCTGCGATTTTTCCCGTCCGACTGGCGAGCTTTAGAAGCATACTTTTTCAGCATGTGCTCTTATGGAGGCATGGAAGCTTGCGCCGACTTGATTTCTCAATGCTCGAGTCAATGCAGAAAGTCATATAAAAAAATTTTGTCAGGCACGATTTTGACGTAAAATTTTCTGATCTTTCAGATTATGCTATCAGATTGCCAGTTTAATGAGCCCCAAATGTCTTTTTTCGTCTAGTATGATTTTTGTCTTGTTCAAGAGGGGAAAGGACATTTGGGGCTCATTAAACTGGCAATCTGATAGCATAATGTGAAAGATCAGAAGGTTTTACGTCAAAATCATGCCTGACAGAATTTTTTTATATGACTTTCTGCATTGACCACGAGCATTGAGAAATCAAGTCGGCGCGAGCTTCCATGCCTCCATAAGAACACATGCTTAAAAAAGTATGCTTCTAAAGCTCGCCAGTCGGACGGAAAAAATCGCAGAGAAAACTTAAAAAAAAAAAAAGAAAGTTGAAGGCCTTGAAAAGAGCTATTCAATCCCGTTGAGCTTTTTACGATCGGATGATGCGCGTCAAAATTACAGGTGTTTGATTGAAGAAAAAAAAAAACGTTTTTTCGTCGCCACCAACGACCCCATAAAAAAAAAAAAGATTTTTTTGGACCCATAAATCGATAGGTTTTTCCCTGATCTTCAATTTCCTCCTTCCAGAATTTCTCTACGACCAAATGGGCCAGAGTTATCGCTGCTGATTGACTGAGACTATGCATGATCCATTAATTTTGACGGGTACTGTATATGATTGTAAATTTAATACATATGGGTACTTCTGGTAATCGTTTAGGGTATGAGATCTGACGGATACATTCAAACGCGAGAGAATATACACATATATGAGTGATTCCGCCGAAAGTGGAATTACCCGTGTTCCAAGTTCCTCCAAGTTTCTAAGGGTTAGAATGTGCGTTGTAGACATTCCTTGGGACGTATTCTATTGGTGCGCAACTATGTTAATATTTTTCGGGACGATTCTAATGTCCCCGTATTTCGTAAATCTTCGTAAAGGGTCGAAATGTCAATTCCGTCTCCTGAAGACAACTCATCTTCGACTCTTCAATTTACTGCAATGCATATGCAGAATCAAAAATCCCCATGTGTAGCTATACTCTTCAATTTGTAACACTTCAATAACATAATTCACCACTTTGAGATTCAAAATCAAACCCTCAGCTCGCCCACGGCTATCCGACATTTTGAAGGTGGGTTTCCACCAAAATTGCTCGCACAGCAGTAATTAGCTCGACAAAGTCCCGAGTCATCTATATGGCCTTCTTCTAGACCTCATCTAGATACTCAAATACACCTAATCCATTCGCAAGACTAGCCAAAAATTCGAGTTTGCAATCAAGTGGACCAAGTGCACCATGATATAAACGTGTTTTTAGAGTGGCGTACAACATTTTCGGCCCATTTCGTCCCCATGTTGTGCTCCTCCCCAACGCGATATATCGCTTTGTCAAATACATTTTCTTGTAGTGTTTAGTTGCATTAGAGCAAATCTATGCAAAAAAGAGTCTACGACTAGTTGTTGAGCTGTGGGAATATTTTTTAAGATATGCGTAGCTCTAGATACTTTCTTTTTTTGCTCGAATGAGTGGAAATCAACTGCTATGAGACACCGGAACTCGTCTGGGGCTGAAATAGTTTTTTGACCCAAATCACTCCCTGCGACGATTTTGTCCCCAAAAAAATCACATTTTCGGCGGAATCATCCATACGCAGAATCACCTCAACAGAAATCCATCAATGATATACAGCGGATGCATCAGACTAAAGAGCAGGAGTGAGGAGTCACCTTTAAAAATATTTGGGTCGAGTGCGCGCAGAGGCAGCAGAAGTCGACAGCATCAGTAACATTGCAGATCAAAGTTGTAAGGGACGGCGACGCAAGTAGAGAAGAAAAAAATGTGGTGGAGGTATGAAAGTGACGGGACGAATCGTATGCACTTTTCCGTTTGGAAAGAAACCCTTTTGCAGCATGGTGTATAACGGGATCCTGGGTTGTATCCAGTGGCGGCTCTTTAGCCTCGGGGATGTGACACAAATTTGCGACTTGGTATAAGTCGAGGAGAATTTTGCCTTCATCGCCATATAAACGACCATCATCATCAGGGAGAGAGAGAGAGAGAGAGAGCCTGAAAAGTCTGCGTGCCGATCTTATAAATGTATCCCCCTTCTTGATTCACAAGAATCTCGTCTCGTCTTCCTTACCTTTCTCGTTCTGGTCCGTCTGCTCATAACATACATACGTATATAGCATATCAGAGTGAGAGCAAACTCGTCCGGTTTGACATGGCAACGAGAGACGGCTTCCTCTCAAAGAAATAGCCAAAAATACACTATAGCATCGAAACAGAACGAAAATTTGCACGTTAGGAACGAATTCGTGTGACGCTCTATGGAGCCGTGTGCTCAATGATAAAACCCTCTTGGTTGCTTTGTGTCATTATACAAATATAGAATCAATAAAATGCTATTCGGACTGATGCGTGCAAAGTTGGATACGATTGCTAGGTATGGTATAGTAAAGACGGAGGGCACTTTTAGGTTATGTCAAGAGTTCACCCTTATACACCCCCGTTCTATATTTTAGGAATGCTATGGGTGTGTACACGTGGCGAGGTGCAATATAAGGGTGTACAGATGGGGTGCTTGCATATATATTGAGATGATGAAGCGTGAGTCAGACGAAGAGCTGAATGAAATCAGGCGCCAGTTGGGCTCCCACACACGACACCATTGGGGGTTAACAGGGGTTGAAGTATTTTACAATCATACTAACGCGTTGGTGATGGTGGTGGTGGTAGTGGTGGTGGTGGTGGTGGTGATGGAGAAGGGGGTAGAAAAATTATCAGCAAACTATGTGTACCCCCTTTGAGACTGGGGTGACACACGCGGATGGGCAGGGGTCACACAGTGGGAAACGGTACGTAGCTCCCTTGTACGTAAAAAACGTCAATACATGGATCTGTAGCTCACACACTGTAAAAAATTTTTCCGAAAAACTTCAACCAACTGGTTGAATGAAAAATTCAACCAGTTGGTTGAATATTCAACCAATGTGGATTATCACAATCTGTCCGTGCGGTTCCTGCATATCAGGTTGCTTACATGTGAGGGGTAGAATATGATGGATGGTCATACGGGTGGATAAGGATGGATGGAGGGGTGGACTTATGGATGATAGGTCGATGGTCGATGGATATGGATAATTTATAAGGTCGATAAATGGATCGAGAAATGGATGGTGGGTGGACAGATGGATGTATGGACGGAGTGATGGATGATGGGTGGATAATGGACGGATGCATGGTGGATGGATGGTCAATGGATATTCCATTGACCATCCATACATCCATCACGGAATACAATTGCTTGGTTGGAAATTCAACCAGTTGGTTGAATGAAAAATTCAACCAGCCTAGTTGAAAATTCAACCAATTGGTTGAAAATTCAACTAGTGTGGTTGAAAATTCAACCAGCTGGTTGAAATGTTGGTTGAAAATTCAACAAATTTTTTACAGTGCAACTACAGCTCGTGCCATGCGGACAATATTTCTCAACGATTATGAAAACTGAGATGTATAAGATCCCAACTGTGTTAAACATTATGCAATCGTCAAAGGAAGTACTTGATATTTTGGACTACTGCACTTTTTCATTCAAGCTTTTTCTCTTCTCTCAAGGACTGGTTTTGCACTATTCGATATGATTATAATCATAATGCATCAGAACCTGCTAAGAAAACATCTTTTGATTTCAAGGATTAGTCCGGTCCACCCACGTGAGACAACTTTTCACCTACACGAAACAAAAACCATGTACATAGTAAGATCAAATGGTTCCAGAATCTTGTTTCAATCACTGAACCGGATTGATGTGATGATAGCATGATTATTACATGGATGGAGTTCGGGATTGAGAAATTAGTACAAAGCTCGCCACACAACAAATTCCTGATTTGAATAGCGGGGAACTGCATAATAAAGACAGAAATGGATTATTCGCCAGAATTTTCGTGGCTAAACATTTTATTGATTTGTTACATTTCAAGTATTGCCCTAGGATATCATCCATGCTTTCAAAGTTATATCCATTTGAACACCGACTCTCGTAAATCAAACCTACTTTAGTGAGCGCATGAAGAGGCCAAAATATAAATATATCATCTAAGCCTATTGACAGTTGTGATGAACCCTCTAGGGGTTTCATTCCTTCTTTTCATTTTGTGATGGACAAGGACCTACTTTTGCAATTATGGTAGCTGTGAGGGAGATATTTTGCATTTTGATAAACTGTAATTTAGAATCACTTCCTGGAGATTGATTCTTATTTCGAGGTTTTCCCTTGTGGTACAAGTAGTCTGATGGTGTAATTCAAATTTGGTATATGCAACTTTTTCCGGAGGGTCATCGGATACATCAGAACAGCCACCAAAATATCAAATTTTATTTTCCACGAGTCATAAATTTATTGCTGAAATGAAACTGTTCTGTTCTGATGGATCTGCTTACATTAAAAACCACAAGAATCAGCGATTATTTTTAAAATTCCAACTCGGACTATAATGGATGTACATAAAATTGGGTGCAGCATGTTTCGATCCTCAAATGGAAACGTTTCAACGCGTACCTCTTCGTATATATAACACTAAGTGCAAAGGATATACGAAGTTACATATTCATATGGGTGTACATAAGCTCTACTTCGGAGTAAGAGAGCATAAGGCATATCATACATACATATATATATACTCAATATGTATGTGCCTGTCTCTACGGTCTGGCGAGCGAATATATACGGTTGTCGTCGTCGTCGCCAGCAACCGTCTCGCTGATTCAGGGAGCCATCCGTGTCAAGGCGCACCGCTGCAGCCATCACATATACTCGCCACCGCGCCGCCGCTGCCTCAGGCCTGCAATTCAACGATGCATCGTGGCTGCACGCAAAGCTCTCCTGCTCTCAGAGCTCTTATCTCTCTCTCTTTTTTGCGCTCTGCTCATCTCCTTCTCTTCCTTCGCCTCTCACATTTGCAGCTGCACAGATGCAAGTTCTCGAATTAAAGATCATCATTCGGCATATTACACTGGAATATTTTTGCAAGATATGATCATCCCAAGCTCACATCCGCATATCGACTAATTAGCAAATTTTTTTTTCTCGATATAATCGGAGAAGTTTCTTTCCTTTCAACATCATACGCATGTTTAATGTTTAATTTTATCAGTAATCGGTTTAATCTTTTTTTTCCACTGGATACCACTTTTATCCCGTAAACGGGACGGTGAATGAATGTATTTGAACCTGTTGAATATCTATATACATTGGTTCAAGGCATCTTTCGTGGACGCAGCGTCTTGTCGTGCAAGTGCGCGCCGATACACAATCGCAAAGTTTTTCAGTTGCGCAACGCTTGGGTGATAATTCAATCGACAGCCGAGCTGTACTGGCACAGACTGAAGATCACGAGGCGTGAGACGAGAGAAACGATATTCCCCGGTGCATCGATTTTTGTATTAGTCGGGAATATCCCAGTACATGAATGCGAGTACTGGTAGAGTCTCGTTGATTAGGATCCCGAATTACGATTATTTTTACGAATAGCAGACTCGGAAAAAAATGTTTCAAATACTTTTAGTCAATAGATATCAAAGCAAATCTGGACCAATCAGCAAATTTTTCTGTTAATTTCTAATCGCTTAATTTTTCACAAGTTGTTCGTAGTCTGCTGTAGTGTGGAATGGCGTGAGAAGAAATGTTCAAACTCTCTCATTTTGATTTCTTATTCTATTTTCAATAACTATTAATGAATAAAGATGATCACCTATCTTACTTTGACCCAGCGAAAGATTCTCTTTGGAGATCAAGGTTGGATCATCCAATTAATTCCGATTTCCACGTATTTTCTCCCTCTAAAGTTAGTCCATGAATTCCATCAAAGAAATTGTCACTTGTTGTTTCATAGTCAAAGATTGAAAATCGAGATCGTTTTGACTACCGTATAGCCACTCCAGCAAAAGAGAGTGACGGAGATTATTTTCCTTCTCAAATAGGTTGCTGTCCAATTCTCGGTCAAATTTCACTCAATGATGCACAAGATAGTCTCATAGTCTATATAGAAGTGTAAGGTCAATGGAATATTGATCGAAAATGTATGGAAAAATCAAGTAACGTTGGTCGCTCTAAATTTTGACAGCTAGAAAGTCCTGCAAGCAATATTTAGTGCACCGCATAACTACTCGTCTCTGAGGAACACTGCTGAGACAAACAATTCAAAGTATCTAACCGAGTAACGATGCAATGATTACGAGTCACGATCGTCGTACCACGCGAAACTCACTCCTCCCGGTAACGAATATGAGGCATTTGTACTCTGGATACCTACCTTTACGGCCTCACCCCGGCTGCCCCCATGAGGGTGGAACAGGAATGCCGATATGCCCTGCCAGCGGGTTGGCTTAGGATGTGTCCACAACTGAAGTGCACAAGCCGTGCGCCAGCGCACGCCTGGCATACGGTGGCTCACGGCTCATGCGCTCCATTTGTGGACACATCCTTCGAGAGCAGCCTATCCCGGTCTCTTGAGACCCGACAATTAACAATAACTGAACCTCAGCCAACTACCCAATTTCGGGCCAGCTGCCAGCTACACAGCTGTGCTTATTCCTCGGTAGAATGCTGATGGACTCATTCAAACGTCGCTTAGGGTGCGTCCACAAATAGCATAGCGCACGGCGCATCACAAGCGCCGGTGCTCACTACGCCGGCGTATACGCTTCCCATTCCTCGAAACTTTCTGAGAGTGGTGAAATTTTTATAATTTTGCCTAATCCGATGCATCAAAAAGTTGTGATGCATAATATAAGCCGGCTTAGTGAGCGCTAGCCAAAGCGCGTGTGCCGTGAGCTGCGCTATTTGTGGACACACCCTTATAGGTCTTCCCGATGAGTGCTATCAGTTCTCAACTCAAGGTAACTCCACTGCGAGTCCCTAGATTCATCCGGTCCCGTGACATTATCGCTGCCGGAATCAAGAATTTAGCTTCTGTATCCAGGCTACCTGGCTTCCGCGTCCACCCCGGTTGCCCCACATGGGCGCGGGGCAGGGATACGCCCTTCCAGCGCGTCGGTTTGGGGAACGGCCACTACCAAACCATAAGTGATTCAGCAACGATCCGCTCCTCCTCCCCGACTACTGAATTTTGGGCTCAGCCCCAGCACAAGCCCGAACCTATCCCTCGCTCAGGGGCTTGGGACTCTTCTAGGCATCCTTGGAGCCCAGGGAGCCCCTCGGTCTGATGGATAAGTCTTCCAGGCTAGCATTGTTATTCCCCGGAGACGATTCCAATGCAAGTCCCGCCTAGACTCACCCATTTCCGGGGTGCCGGATGGAGATGTGCAGCCTCCACACTCCGGTGGGCGCTGACTAGGCCCCCTAGCTCGTCAGACTCCAGGGCTAAGACATCGGGTCCCAACCTCCGTTGCGGGTAGGCTGCCGAGGCCAGCCGCATGGAGCAACAAGCTGCTGCAGCTGACCAATATCTTTTACGAACATATTTCTACACATATTTTTCCCAACGAAAAAGAGTCCTATCCCCCTCGTGCTGAGTACGAAATTCTTTGGGATATACTCCTATATATCTCAGAATCTAAAATCAATGATCCAAGATAGTACCTTCTGAGTTTATATGCTTCAGCAGTCAATACAAACCCAGCGAATAGGGCCCTGTGTCCTAGCATTCAAGCACGAAAAGTCCTGTACTCTAGTCGCTCAGAAACCTTTCTTAATAAAACAAAATGCTCTCTTCTATTAGCCATCTGCTCAGTAAAATCAATCCATTCAATTTTCAAGCCAAACGCTCAATCGCTGCTACTTACATGATGAATATGTCTAGAAGAATACAACTCGATAATCGAAAAATCATCAACATGTTCAGAAATCAGTTCGAAGCAAGCGTCCGTGACAGTTAAAACCAAATACAAATTGGCAAATTCGTGATGGTGTGAGTACCGTTTTAGCTCCCAGATTTTGAACAAAAAATCATTCAAATCCAAGGACGAACATGAAAACACTCAAACCTCGCTTGAACTCAAGGAAGGAATGCGATGCAATATACTTTCACCGATTATTCATTGATCGCAGATAATTAGCAATTTCCTTCAAACGATATATATCTGTCAACAAGTAACGGGAAGAATAAGCTCATTGATTGTTTGTGGAGATAGATTCGCTAACTTTCCACGTCAGATACAAATCAACGACATCACAGAGACATGAATTTTCAAGCGATGAATAAAAGATGGATAGCTCCTCTTCTCACTCACTAATTTATGCACAAAGATATATATATATATATATAGATGTATGAGACTACTGAGGATAGAGAAGATCTTCTCTCAAAACATCAGCTGCTGCTGCTGATGTCTCTGGCCTCTTAATTGAGCCATCATAGACTGAATATTTCATTGACTCTATCTCAATCAATTTTGAGAAAATTATTCATGAAGCATTACTCTTATCTCCTTGCGAGTTCCTAGTCTTTATCTGATATATAAAATTGACTTTGAGAGTAATACATATATAGCTCATCCGATAAAAACACGTACTTGATACCGTTCACGTATTTAGACGATGTAAAAGTATGTGTGAGTGTAAATGTGCGCATCGTATTCACACGATTATCGATTTACGATGATTGTATCGCATTAAATTGCGATGAGCTTTATGTTTATTTATTCTACAATTTCTCTCATTTGTGAGTAACAAGCTTTCCTATTAAGTCGCACTCGTATTATGACCCGAATACCAATTAGCGCTAGTTACCGGAAACTCTCATGTGCATGCAGGTAAATGAATCTTCAGTTTCGAGTTGTTTGAAGATGTTAATGAAAAGGTTTAAGAATCTAGCAATTAGATTTGAATTCTTGTGCACATATGGGTCGCAGTTGAGGCTCATCCACGAAATTCGTCCAACAATAATTAGACTGAACTAGACTTAACCTAGAACGATTTTGATCCGATTGAACTGAACTAGACCTTACTACACCAAAGTAGACCGAATGAGGCTGAATTAACTCGAAATAGACCTGATTACAACGATGTACCAGCTAATTGGCCTTATGGATCGGCTAATTGGTCCAATAGATAAAGTAATCGGTTAACTGATTGGTAATCACCAATCCATCATTAAACACCAGGCACCTCGCACCACGAATTTGACACCAGGCATTAGGCATCGAGTGTTGGGCACTAGGCCCCATACATTAGGAATCAGGCATCAGAAACTGAGCATCATGCAAGCATCAATCATCACCACCAAAACAAGATAAATCCCAGAGTTCCATCAAGATTCGTGTTCCACAAGGTTGGTACTCTCCCTGTCAGTGGAGTTTGTGCCTTATTATCAGCTATCATAAAAAATAAATAAATAAATAAAAATAAATAAAAATGAAAATAAATAATTGAGGAATGAAAGCCAAAGGATGGTCCTTCTGAATTCAAAGGTCAAATTGGAAATTTGTGAATCGTGTAAATCCTGTGATGCATCCTGTGGCCAAAAACAAATGCTCTGGTTGTTGTTGAGATTTGGCTTGCCGATCGATTAGTCTGATGAAGCGAGAGTCTAGTCACCCACTTTGCCGCGCCGTGGCTGCAATTAATGCAACAAGTTGTGACATCCAACACTTATCAATGCCAATGGAGAGGTTAGAGATGCTTGAGGCTATGTGAATACCTACCGCACTCGACAAACTCTCTCTCTCTCACTCTGTCTGCATCCGATACGACTATGTATGTGTAAAACAAAAGTACATGTATAAAGTGCATGGAAAATAACTTGCACTATTCTTCCACATCCAATTCGTAAATTTTACTCTCAAACATGATCATCTCTCAATATACTCTTGAACTATACTATGTAAAATACTCTTACGTAATACATTCAAGTATATATATGCATGCGTGTACTTACGAATAAAACTGGTATCGCTCGATGTCGTCGTCGTCGCGGTCGTCCTCGTCGCCTATCTATAATACGAGTTCCCCTTTTCTTTTGTCCTCTATATGGCCCCTTCCGCGCATTCGTTATCGATCTCCATTCTCTCGCCCCATTAGCCAGCTCAAAGTACCAGTTGTACACCGAGTCCTCAATACTTTATTGCTCCGAGTATGAGTTACGAAAGCTCTTTGCGGTGACTCGAACATCAAATATTCCCATTCTGACATTTATGAAATCATCCCTAAGACATCAGAATTTTGAGAGAAATAGAGAATTCAAAAAATATTCGAGCCCCTTTCTTAGAATTGAAAAGAAGAACTCGAGCGCTATTATCATAGATTTTATGAAATTTGTGCAAAAAATTATTTTTTCGATACACTGTGCGTAAAAGTGCACTTTGCGCACAGTTTGTCGACTTTTACTCACAGTTGATCGAAAAGTATAGTTAGATACACGGGCGTAAAACCTATTATTCGCATCCTCGTGGTGATTCCGACCCTCGCCTGCGGCTCGGGACGGAAACCCATCGCTCGCACGCGAATAAAACATTTTACGCCCTTGTATCGAAATGTACTATTCTTGTACTGTTTATTGTTGTGAGTATTACAGAAATCGTCCCGAGGCTTGAGATTTCATCGTTCGTTTGAGATCAAGTTTTGTTTATGCCTTTGCGAAATATGACCACTCGTCAAAGAAAACGAGACAGCAGACATTCCAGGTCAGGTGTATCTAGCTGTGAGGAACAGAAGATGCTAAATGACATCCACCCATTTTTCGCGTAAGATTTTCAAAAATCACCAAGCCATCGCCCCATTCAAAGCCATGTAGTTTATCGTCACAGCGAAACTGCTTTGCAGCGTAGCAACAGCCCTGTAAAAGCAGAGTAAGGGCTGCAACTTCTGCTCTACAATTTCAGAAATCCGATTCGTGGCCGAAAAATTACACCTGTGACTCTTGTACTTGACGAACTGACACAACTGCTTATCCCTTTCATAGCGCTCCACAGATAACACCGGTTGACCTATATACTGACATATTTTTGTACAATACCAGTTGATGAACTTGAATGGTCAGGGGGTATGTCAGTGAAATGCGTAAGGAAAAATTCAATTATATATTGATCAACGACCCCTTCTGTACGTCGTACAAACGGAGACAAAACCGCCTCCAGAATCCAACAAAATCAAACATCAGAACCAAACTATCACCTACTTGCGACTCGTGACCAACAGCCATTTCAGTCTAAAATAATCTTTTTCTAGTCTTTTTTTTTGCACTACTAATTCTCAACGCCCTCTCATACTCGAAATTTTTGCATCACCTGATGGCTCATCACACATCATCGAACTGTTACGACCCGAGCTGAGGGCTCGGGCTAACAGATAAATTATTTGTTCGTTGGAAACAGCTTCAAGGGCGGACTGCCCAGTTGCACCTACCTATTCTTTATTATCCAGTTGGGTCGTCCTCCGGTGCAGATATGTGATTATGATATATATATAAACATATATCTATATATGTATTTGTATATTTCTTGTTGTTTTTCTTTGGATATTTTATATCAATATTTTTTTTTGGAAGGATGTTGAATTTTCTTGATTTTAAAAGAGCTGAGTTACAGCCTCTGAATGAATGAATGAAATCAATTTGAATCTAAGAAGTTTTGAAATAAACGATCTAATTATTGCTGGCTTTCCGGAAAAGAATGAGATGAAGTTTCTCAAACTAAGTTTAGATTTATTCAGATCAAAACATAAAATCTTGAACAAAATGGAACTTAATATCTAAGTACAATTCGGATGAGACTGAATCTAAGCGCACTTACAAGTCTACTTGAAGAGATGATGATTCTTCAAGGCGAGAACGTATGAGCAGGGTGAATTCGTAGCTGGCCCTTATGTAGCTGAGGCGGATAACGTTGGCCTACTTTTCAACGGGAACAAATCAAGCTTATGGTAAGCTAGTAGGACGAATCCTGGGGCGTATATACTGCTGGCCCTCAACAGCTGGGTCTTGGGATGCCGGCCTTTTCCTTCGGCGGGATCGAGTCGCACCCACGGTCGCTATCCGACACACTTTAAGTGCTTTTCTAAGGCACTTGGAATGAATGGCGAAATAGACTCAAAACCTCTCGAGCGGAATGAATGAGGCATCGAACTTGAAAGACTGATCGATGATTTGAAGAAGCTATCGGTTTTTATAAGCTCAGCCCGCTCGAGTCGATTGTGAAATTGTTCTACTTAGGAGGTGTTCGCGGCGTGTGTAACAGGTGTTACATCTGTAACAGGAAGTTACAGATGTAACAGGAGTTACACATTAATGGATTTCGTCCGACTTGCTTAGAGGAATGTTGGTCTCAGCATTGTTTCGCAATATTGAAAAGTCAGCTAATATATTGAATTGGGAATTCTGGGGCATCCCGTGAAGCGGAACGTCACAGAACCACTAAAACACGCACACCAATATAAGTAAATTACGACTCTTATCGTAAACTGCCCACACCCATAGCATACATCCTTTGCACCAGGCAGCATCATATCTATACAGACACCATAACCCAAAGGTGCTCGCAAAATTACACGAGCATCAGGGCAACACCATCAGCACCACCGGCGCCTATGAAAGCTTGAATATCCACGAAACGCACATAGAGTCAAAGTATATGTACATAGAGTGAAAGAGGGGCCGTTCAATATTTCAGGGCTATACGATGACGTTGATGACGGTATACCTGCACCATACAGAGCCCAACGTACGTACAACAAACACACACATACATATACCTATAGAATGCATGGAGGTTTCCGGAAAAAGCCCCGGGAAAAATAACAACCCTCGATGCACGTTTGGTACAGCTCAGCGCAGTTGCCATCACACTGAGGCATCGCAGGCTTTCACTCTGATAGTGTGTGTTTAGTATATATATATATATATTCTGACCTTCTGTAGGGTTGGGGTATATTTGGGATTGGGCCGCTGGGCTGTTATATGCGAAAATCGTTATTTGCCCGTGGAGTTAACGCACACCTGTCCTGGACATATCGTAACCCAGCAATATAATAGCGAGAAAGAGGGATTTCAAGTATATATATGTAGATATATGTGTGTATACGCTGGCGCCATGCTGAATTTTGCATACAACGAGAGTAAATATAGTGTGGGCTGCTGATATGTTCGAATGTATATAGGGAGCTTGCAGAGAGAGTAGGTGGCTCCAAAAATGACGCCACGAGGTTCGATGACCCGATGTTGCTGCTGCTGTCGCTGACTGTAGCTCGCAAGCTCAGCTTTCGTGTTTTGACCGAACTGAAAATTCTCGTTTGGACTCTGGAATTGTTTTTCGTGTATCCCCAGTAGCGATGAAATTTATTGTTGAGGGGAGACACTTCATTAAGTGTACGAGATTCGATACTAAAATGTTGTCGAATGATAGCGGGTAACGTATTTGATACAGAGCTATGGAATGGCAAAAGGCATCATCAGCTCTCTCCTGTAAATTTGATGTTCTCTACCGATATGTGATCGATGAGATCAGCGGTACTTAGATAGGAAACTTTTCTTGGGAGCATCAGCTTACACATCAATTCGAGCTCGCTGTAAGAAAAATTTAAAAACTCGGAGAAGCGTCGATTTCAAGTGGGATCATAACCAGACGACCATGCCTCATTATAGTTCCCCTAACATCAATGCATTGACGAGAGATGAAAAAAATAGGTTCAAAAAATAACAAACCATTCCTATTTGTGTTACAGGTATGACCAAGCTCCTGTGTCGTCAATTTCATCCAGTATAGTAAGGACCAAAATGAGTGAGAGAAATATCTGTAATGAATGATCAAATTTCACGATCTGATGTCATTTGGGCCCCGATTTAGTAAACCGTGAAAATTGCGGCGAATGCTGAAGGACATGTCTTGATGACAGACAATAGGGATCATTTTATCAAATTTGAAGACATTCCATCTAGAACGTGAAATGAAAAATCAAAAAATAATCAAAGACACAGCTACATCGACGCTGATGAATATTTCAGTGAATTTAAAGTCATAGTTTGCCAACAAAAATTCCATCAAGAGAGGGCCGTAGGAGGATACATTCCCTAGAGTTCAAGAAAAGGTCTTAAATCGAACCACCCGATAGCCAATTCTATCATTAACATGTCTGGATAAGAATAGATACAAAGTGCTTTGAGGTTTTCTAAAATAAAGCACACATCAAAGTGTCGCCACTTTTCACAAGCTAACGACAGTTATTATATTGAGTACTCGCGAATCGTATCATTATCGAGTCGATTCGACAGTAATAATCAATGCTGCCATAATTTTATCCGGTAGCTGTACATTCCTCACTCACAGATAAGAGGAAGGAAGCTCACTAACACAACGATCAATCCTTCCCGAGGCAAAAAAGTCATTCAAACAGGTTTCCCCGGATAGGCTCAGATCTCGTGAGATCCATTCTAATTTTTATCGATACTACGCCTATATACATACTCCTCTATATACTCCTTTCATTAATAGATCTAGCGTTCACTCATACAGAATCATGAAAATGTGGAAACCACATGCCTCTATGTATATTCGCGTGCAGTGCAACTAAAAGTCGAATTGGAAACTCTGATGTCTAGGCTACCTATATTCTAACAGCTAATTGAAATCTACGACTTTGAACTTCGCGGGTATAGTAAAATACTTAGTTGTTCACTTCTAGATGTGGAAACCGTTTATATATACAAACTGTAGAGCATATGATTACACCCACGCACGTACCCGAGTAACACTCCGAAACTCTCATTTTGTGATTTTATATTATTGAGCAATCGTGTAGAGGACGTAGACAACCTTTACTGATATACTATATAGGTGTGCGATATTTGTGCAATTAGCGTGGCGCGAATGTAGCGGTATCATCGGAAGAGTATCGCAGATTTTAATTTCCGATTAGTCGGATTGTGGGTGGACATGATGATATTATACCTTTTGCCACGATCGCTTTCATTTCCCGGGACATTTCGCGAATTTAGAAATAACGATTCCACATCTCCAGGTTCTTGCAAAATCATCTAGTTCGACGTGAAAAATTTTTTTTTTTTTCAATCAATATAAGATTTCAGTAGATTCTGTGGTTAGAACTAATCCCTGCTAGTGCAGGGAGCCAGGAACTATTAATAAGACGATTATTAAATCTATCATTCCTCAAGTGCCTGTTTTAGCTTTAATATGTACAAAACCGAGTTGATTTTGCATTTTTATGGTCTCAAATGTCAATCATAATAATTTATTGCAAAAATTAGAGGGCTCAGAACGCAATTTCATAGAAAAATTGATACCCGGAATATACTTGAGCCATGTATTACAAATATTATAGAGAAGTTTAGTTCTTTGGGAAGAACAGAGTTGAGTATCGCAGGCAACCGCGAACATCGCAAAACTCGGAGTCACATCGAGCTGTGCAGCTCTGAATATCGTGGCCTCAATCGTTTTTTGCTATACTCACCCGTTCCTGCATTTTTTCACACATATACATTATACCTTGCTTCAAGCCTGTATACGTATTCTGCAGATAGCAGAGTATAAATGTGGCATGAGCGAACTGCGCAACGGTGGTCGAGAGCCTCTACAAGTCGTGTGTGAAATTTTTTGCAAGCTCTCTCAACTGGACGGTGATTCCGCGGGTTATTTTTCTAAGTAATAGTGAGTCTCTCATTCAGAGCATGTTGATGGAATGGATGCTGGAACTGAACCACCGATTTCGAAGGAATACATTCACAAGGTCCGACCCCAATGAAAACTAAAAGATCTTCTGGCACCGGCTCGATATTATCGAATTTTTGAGAAACCATAAGTTCTTTTTTTTGTAAACCAACTTGCAAAAATCAGGCCAAAAAATTGTACTCCTCTGACCTTGAGAGTAATCTGGAAATCAAAATACAGCTCGATGAGATAGATAGTAACATTCGAAATTCTGTTCTTTCGTGTCTATTCGCACAATTAAAATGTGATCAATGTGTATGTTACGTCCGCGTCAGGGCTAACGCGAGACTCGAGAACAATCTCTCGGTCTCTGTGCCGAGAGTCTCGAAAATCGAGAGCGAGCTCGAGACCGGGTGCAATCAAAAATTTTTGAAAATGAGAGTTGTATACAAATGAAATTGAAACAATTAAGATAGACATTGTTATTCAAAAAATTGTTTCGTTCTCCACACAAATTTGTTTTCTGAGAGAAGATTTCGTGCATGGATCTACACATAAATTTCTTTGAGAGATTTTGGACCAATCGAACATCTATTGTCTTTAACAAGCGTTCTTGCTTCCGAAAACATTCTCTCTACTGGAACAGAATTTGACATCACACACAGAAATCCTTAAGCCGTTCTTGCCAAGGTTGAACAAGTACAGTAGTTCATTCTCCCTCAGAACGAGATATTTGTGTCTTCAGTGGCTATCTGAATCTTTAACTCTCGAAAGTAGAATTTCTTCAGAACAATGTGAACTTCATACGTTTGCCGGACACAGAAGCTATTTTCCTTGGTTTAGATTATTGATCCGATTAAATTTACATCGAAATACTTATTCTCGGGTGTTCCTTCGAAAATTCTGCAAATCTTTCCACGTTTTTCTCCTAATCACTCTAATTGAATGTAGAAATGTTATGCTGAAGATTGGAAAATCAACGAAATCACATACATAGGATTGCATTGCAGGAATGTTTCAATATTTCATCTCTCGAATTACTTGAACGAGCCACTCATTATCCCCCTTCCGACTTTCAGCTTCTTCCAACTGAATCATAGTTTTTTTTCTATTTGATTAACCAACTGAATTGAAATTAAGAGTCGTGTAGGAAATATTACGCGGTAGAGAAATCTATAAGCCAAGTGGGACTCTCGGCGAAACCGAGTTCAAAGCCGAAAGCCGGGTCCCGAATTTTTCCGAGATCGGAAGCCGGGACCGGAACCGGCTCAAATTTGATACGATGAGAGCGAGGATCGCAAACTCTCGGAAACCCTCGCACCGCGGCAGCCCTAGTCCGCGTATTTCATGAGAAATTACCGATTCGTGGGATGGAATTTCCTCTGATTAGTCAATGTCGTCTGGTAATCCTTCGGCAATCCGTGCTAGTTTGTAGGTATTGAATATCACTAATTACTTCCTTTTCTCTTCACTCATTTTATGTCTAGTTATGAATTAAAAATATCACGAATCATCATTGGAAAGTCGCCAGAGTATTGCGGTACAAATGGGAAGCGTTTGAAATGAAAATGGCCTGTTGGTCTGCTGAAACTAGTTTTCTCCTCATTCCAACGAGCCATGAGTATTTGATAAAATCCTTGAGCGAAGGCAAAGATGTAGACTGCATCAAAAGTTGTGAAATAACTATCTCGGTCAAAAATTTGATGGGTGCTAGCAACTCCGCTGTTTATGGTCCCGGTAATCGCGGTCTCACAAATGCGGTGAATTTCGATATTCGCGATTTTTTGACCCGTTTATTCGCGGTTTCGATTTGATTTTCTAAGATAACATAGCTCGAGATGATCAGTTTTTGTTAAAATTCATCCAAATGTGTCCTCCTGAAACAACTTCGTGGATATTACTCTGCGAGCCGCTTGTGCTCTAGTTGATAAATATCAAGATAGTTTTCCTTATGTAAATTGGTCGATTAAATTGATTTCATTATCAAGAGCGGAAATTTCAAGAGACACTAGAATTCAGAATTGGAAAGACCCGTGCAATTTTGATGAGCAAAACGTTGGAATTTTGAGAATATAATCAATTTGCTCAACCGACTTCCAAGAAATTCATTATTCCCAAATTCGTGAATGTTCTACATCTCCTGGGTGTTGGTATCTTTATCGTTTTCTGAGACTGATTCATTGTTCGGATAAGGAATTCATTAGTGAGCCATCAACATCCTAGTCATAGCACCGGCCACAGAAGAATGCCTCTTCATTAATTGAGAATCATGACATGGAACTTGTGAGCCTTATGGGGGAGCTACAGATACAGCATCTGCTGGACTCTGGAGAGGAAGTGTCCGTAGCTTCCAGAAATCGCAATGGCCACTCGCCAGAGATCATGTGGTGCCAATTTTCGTCAATCTCACCACTTTCTTGACTGCGCCAGAGTTCCTCGCCCAAGATTTATCATGATCGATTTTTCCAATTAATTTTGAAGTGGTCTTCGAGGGAGGCCAGTGAGTGCTTGCAAAGTCAAGGGTTTAGCCTAAACTGTGAGAGAAATCTTGTCATAGCGCTGTTTGAATTTCTCGTTCGGCTCGCGACTTGGATCCGAGAAAGCATGTCTGAAATAGAGAAATTTCCAGTAGTGTCATGTGCAGTTTACAACTAATAAGGGCTAATATATCCAAATGATTTGAATTCGCTTGCGCGCAACGACTTTCCCCTCCTGTTCCTGCTCTTTCGCACCATTCTTAAAACTTCAAAGTACCAATCGGGCTGCAAGATGATCGCGCGGACACTTACCTTTGTCCACGGTCGGCCTTATTTATGCGGATGGGCATGCCATGCCGATGCCTCCTTCTTCTTTCTTATTTCCCGCGACCTTATAATTTTTACACTTGTTCCACTCGTTTTCATTATTAAAGATTCATTTTCATGAATTTAGTGTGTGTTCAATGTACCTCCCGAATCCACGGATGGAATCGGTTTCACTCACGAGGGGAGCACCAACCTTGCGGGTCCTGGATCTCAACGAAACTTTGGAAATCTTCTCGTTTTGGTGAGAAATGAAGATACCCAAAAGGGTCTCGTCCAATGGGCCTCCTATCCTGAGATACAGCCATGGAGGTTAGCATTGTCAGTATATCTATATACGTGTCATTTTAACATAGGTCTATATGGACAATGCTCATTTCCATAGCTGTATCTCGGGATAGGAGGCCTATTGGACAAAACCCTCCTGTGTACCTTCATTCCTTACCAAAACAAGAAGATTCCCAAAATTTCATCAAGCACAAGGTTGGTGTTCCCCTTGTCAGTATTATTCCACTAGCTCAGGAGCTCAGACTCCAACAAGCGCCAAGATATGAATTCCGGAATTGCAAGGTCCGACGGACAAGTATTCCTAAGCTACACTTCGCGATGACGCTAGTTATTTTATTGCATCCAACGGAAAAATTGCAATATTCGACCCGTTCTCGCTGCACGAGAATGGCTCGAGAAGGAATATCCTCCGCTTTTAGCAAAGAAATATCATTTTGATCTAGTTCGGAAAAGCGTCTTTGCGCAGCTCGGTACATAATATACTATTCCAACTCTGGCGTCTAGGCAGTGCCAGAGTCACAGTCTGTAATTAGAAGCTTTTGGGCGTTTATAGGTTTTGTGGCTCTGAATACGGCCTGTGGGTGCTAAAAAGGGACGATTGCCGAAACTTCACTCAAATCCATGACCCGCATTCTTCGGGCTCTGGTTGTGAGTAATGATTGTTTCTCCCGGAACAATTAGTGAATTTAACAATGACGGGCGCATCTCGCACTCATATTTATCAATGATTTCACGTCTCGATTACTTTCTCCGAAGAATACGTAAAATCTCAAATTATGACAGAAAACGAATCCCAAAATACCCGTGACACAATCGGTCATATTTCAAATTATAGAGCATCCCAAATTCCAAAGAACATTGATTATTGCCTTGTTTTCGACGAACGAACAGTAAACTAATCAAGCCCAAGATTCAAGGGATATTAATTATAGCCGCCCCCATGAACTCATTTAAGCATCCCAGAGTACTGCGGACATTACTTCCCACCGTATTTTCAACAAAATGAACAGTAAAATCATCGAATCCAAGATTCGAGGGACATTAAATATGGCCAGCCCGATTAGAATCATTTCAGTAACGGTCATCCCAAAAGTCGAGGGACATTATTTACAAGCTTATTTTTCCCAGTCTCCTAATAAGAGGGACATAATTCATCACATCTACAATTACCACTCCAGAAGAAACGAAACAAGTTATAACCATCTCATGAAGCCATTAAGTAGTGGTCCCGACATATCTTGGGACGTTTATTCATATTGCC
Source organism: Eretmocerus hayati (assembly GCA_029851415.1). Taxonomy (NCBI): domain Eukaryota; kingdom Metazoa; phylum Arthropoda; class Insecta; order Hymenoptera; family Aphelinidae; genus Eretmocerus; species Eretmocerus hayati. Next base: position 179,793,999 of record CM056742.1, on the reverse strand, counting down.
GCTATCGGCCGGCACGTATGATCATAAGGTCATTTGAAATTTCAGAATTTTATAGACAATCTTTACGCTTTCAAAGAAAGAGGGACGATCGTCATCTCCCCTGTAAGTTCATTCGAGTCCCCCAAAGTTTGGGGGACTCGAATATTTGCATCGCGCTTCCATCCCGGTCTGTCATGGTCTACCTTTCCGCTCTCACTGCGAATGGACCATGAGTAAACTTGTGTGTGTGTGACTTGTGTATTTCGTATCTCAGCAGACGTGCCCCAAGTGAAACTCATCTCAGTGCGATTCATTCAAATTCCCAAACCTGCTCCATCTCATGTTAAATGCGCTCAATTCTAGAGTCATTCAATATGGTCGGTAAAAATCTTTCGGGAACTCGGCCCAAGAATCAAGTCATCGCCAACTATTCCTCTTCAAACAGCCCTTGCTATTTGTGCGAAGCGAAGAAACTCGCCCGTTCGGGTGCAATGAAATCAATAGATTCATCCACAAACTGCTCTAAACAAAAGGCGTTCCCCAAGGTCCACAAATAGTAAAGTCCATTATTGTGTCATTGCACTACCCAATCACGCCATCGACCCCGCGTTCTTGCGGAGGACACAGCTTCTTCCACGGAACTAGATCACGTCAACAGGTTCATAGGTGATCTTTGCAGATTTTTTTAGTTGCTATACTCAATCTGTATCAGTTATTATCTTCCCCATTTCTTTTGGAAAGCCTCATGATCTCAGTCGGCATACAAAAAACAACACCTAATTCATACTTTTTAGAATTACTCGCAAGCATCAGTGGGCGTCGCGTCGTGCTCGCTGGAGGCGCAGGATGAGAGTGTTAGCCATACGGGAGCGATAGTAGGAGGCGCTCAAATATACATCGTAATTCGCGCTAATTCAAGTGCAGCATGCCACTCGCACGGCAAAATTCGAAAGTTATCTCGCTCGTATAACGTATGCGATTTTACACATATTTGTTCAAGTTACAGACGTGTATGAGCACTCGGTCTCTGATGGTGGAGGTGCAGTATCGGCCTACCCACACAGAGCTTGTTGGCGAAGAAAAAAACTTCGATCCCCAAAAAGCAAGACATGGCTATAGGTATTACACGACCCAAAAAGGAGGTCGAATTGGACATCGTGTCGTCTTCGTCGCAGAGACTCACTCGCACGGAACGCATAATCCTTTCCCGAAAGACGAGTCTCTTCTTATATTTTCTTTAGCCGCATGCAGTTGTGTCTGTCGCATGATGGGACCACTGCATCGTTTCTGATGCATTTGCAGGGAAAAAAAGAACGACGAGAGAGACAGAGAGAGAGAGGCACATCGCTGTTTGGCTCGACTGGCCGACGTCGTCGTATCGTGGCTGGCGAATTGTGTGTCGAGGTCGCGAAGTAGCCGCTGGCAGTCACTTGCGGCTTTCTGGAATCGCATACAGCACAGGCGCTGGACTCTGACACTGTGTATAGAATATATCGCAGATTGGTGCATGGTGTACATACATACATATATATAGTATATATATAAAACATGTGCACCTTGATATGCCACTATATATAGATGGGAGGAAAAGTCGGTGCAACGCGTTAAAATAACGCGTGGCAGTCACGGTAAAAGATTATATTGCCAGCTCGAGGGGTCTTATCCCGTGTGCGAATCACCTTCATATCTTTGGCTCATCGTGTGATGCAGCTTTACCGATCTCATGCGGTTATACTGATGTTTTTTCCAAGACTCTTACAGTCCTCTCATATATGACGGGAGATGAGATACTTGTACGAGACCGAATCGGTAGCACTTTTTGTAGAGCGCCAGCATCTGTATGTACATACATACTATCCAGAAACGAGATGCTGTCATGGACTGGGATATGTAATGAATGCATGACCGGCATCATTAACTTGAATAAAGATTTGTGACACAATGATTGTTGCACGATCGCGAGGTTCTGCCGGGTGGGGTCACTAGGACCCTAGTATGAGATTTGTGTACACCTTTGTAATGTTACATTTTGTTGATTGAAATTTAATGTTGATGGGAAGAAAATTTATCCAGATTACAACGAAGAATGGGTATTTTTCAATACTTTTGCAGAAGACTAAGGCCGGAAACACTCAGGAAGCGAAATATCTAATGTACTTTACGAGCCATCAAACTTCCAACTCAAAATCGATTCGACCCAGTGGTACACACGTGTTCGGCTAGGCAAGTGTGTCAACTGGAGGTTAATTTAATGAGTTCGGAAGATATGAAACAAACGTTAAATTCTAGCCGGAGGAGAAATTTGGTGTTTCCCGGGTCGTTGTCAAACCAACATCGTGACGTGTTAGCGATCTGTCGTGTGTTTGCTTCAACGAAAAAAGAATCAATCAATCCCTTGAGTGACTGAGGGTAAGATTACTAGAAAATCAATATTGATAAGCCTCATGAAGTCAGAAAAAATGAAGGTCTTTCTATACTCCCATAAAATATCGTGAATCTGAAATATTTTACAAAATTCTAGCTTGCCGAAAATATCAAAATACATCAAACTTATCTGCACTGGCAAATCTTTCATTTACGATAACGAAGATGCTGTTTTTTTTTGAAACATGAATTAGAGAATGGTTGGCATCTTTTCCCTGAAATTTGATTTCCGAACTTTTTTATCAAGTCTCTGTTCAAGACATTATAACCTGAATTATATTTCCTGGATTGATTCTAACCAACGAAGCTCAAACTTGAATTGTGGAAGCAAACCGCAGCTTTCTATACCGTCGGTTGGATTCCAAACGTCTATCCTTGCAAATAGATGTCGAGCTTCGATAATATGACTTATAATAATTTATGAAGTTATTGCAGGTACTGCCGTTGCTAGGATAAAACAACTTCTTAAATCTATTTGTTCAAATACTGATCTTCTCACCTACCAGTGATGCCGCATCTTGAAGGATGCATTTTCTTATCCAATTCTCGAGCGATATAATTATTTTAAATAATTCAAGAGATTTTACGAAATTTTTCGGTAAATCGTACTTTCAAGTCGAGATGAGTCGACCTTTCGCTGGCGTTTACTCAGCTGAAATGTACTCGGCAGTAATTCATGCACGCCAAGTACTCTTGTTCGCGTAACGCACACATTATCGTAACTCACGAGTATTTCAATTATGAAGAGGCCGGCTCATATATCTACCGTACTCTGACCAAACTTTGACTCCTAATTATTATGCATCTGATGTACATTTTGTAATAACAATCTCGAAAGTTTCTTCAAAGTTAGCATCACATATTTTTCGGTGGCTCGTTTTTTTTTCATGAGATTGACTTCGGTCACAAAATCTTCCAAACGCGATGGCTCAAAGACACGAAAAGTCTCCGCGATGTGATTCTTACCTTCAAATATTTACCGATGCGTCAAGGAGATAAGAAACATCCCGATAACTGCGATGCGGTTGTTTTTACTCATCGAAAAATAAGATTATCGTTTTGGTCCCTGGAATTCTTCGTAATCATTTATTCCCTGATTATCCTAAAAAATCTCGATATCTGATAAGTTCATGGAGCTCGTATGAGACAGATTTTCGTAGGCCGATTTGCAAAATCAATCCCGATCTGATTTCTCACCCACTCGTTTCACGTGCCCATGTGATTTGCAGTCCGCTGAATATAGAATTAATTTCAGAATCGAGAATGATTTTTCGATGCCAGAAGGACCTAACACTGGTGTGGAAATATTGTTTAATATTGAAATTAGGAGATTGAAAAATTTTCGATACTGGCCCTTTCAGTCTCAAAAATTCCCCTTGATACCATCAGGTGATTGATTGAATTAAATCTGTTGAAATTTTCCAGTGCGCATTGAACAATTCAAGTAGAATTTCCCAACGAATTTCAAATTTCTCGCAGAAATCGATGAAATCGGATAGAGCAGTTTTCAAAAAACACTGTCGAGAACCGTACTGTGCGATCTTAAATGTGGAAAGAGGAGGAAGAGCCAGCCGGTCCTCAGCGACGACGTGAAAGCAGGTCGTCTCGGTACTGTACGAAATGGTACGAGTAAATAATACTGGAGACACGTGTGCTGGACGAATGACCGTCAAGATTAATGGGCCCCGCTGAGACTGCAGAATCCGGTGCAAAATTGGCGATGCGACTTTTTTCTCTCCCGCGCCCAAGTGTTGCGGTCTTATACTCATTCTTGTTAACATTCTGGTGGTTGAGATATCGTTTGCGGATATATCGTGTTATAAGTAAACTCTCTTGTCTGCGTGAAAGCTGTACTCTTCTTGATCGCAGCTTATATACAGAGTGTGTTTGGAACGTTCTGGTTCGTTTGGAGGATGAAAACGATGAACCAGACGTAAGAGTATTGCTTGTCATTGGTTTTCTGTGCCAATTTAAGTATCTTATTTTCTTCATGTTCCCCTGTTATCTTAGAGAATATTGGGCACGTGCTACTTTTGGAGTTCATTGATCCCGCGAGGTGGTTAGAGGGTGCGCGCGCGTTGCTAAAATTTATCAAATTATTTCTTTGATTTTAATCGAGGTATGATGTTCTCAGAGCTAGTCGAATGAGTTGAAATACTTTCTCGGGACCAATTGAAATTTACCGCTTAGTTCAGAACAGTTCTGACCGAATACTGTAAAAAATGTGTTGACCTCCTAAAAAAATTTCCCCATAATTGTTGGATGTCATTGTCGAATTCGGGGCGATTTTGGTATGCAACCAGTAGTCAAGATCAAAATTCAAGCAGTTGGTATATTATTGGCGTGTTTTAAAACTGTGACCGATTGATTTTTCTTACTCGAATTCTTTACAATGTACATTGGCAGTCTCATATTGTTATGTTTTTTTGATCGATGCTCACGAAGAAAGAGTGCTCTTCTCACTCTATGTAAAACGTTGTCTTGGACCTGACTTTGAAAATTTGATGCATTCCATAGGTTCACTTTGCAGAGTATGTTCATTGTTAACAAACATAGTTAAACGTTTACGCCACACTGGAGTCAAATTGGCCCGTGAACAAAAATCAAATCCTTACTCAATTTTATTCAATGACCCTGAGAGTTCATTTAGATCGTCGAACGCTCAAATCTACTAATCGATCAATTCTCAACTGACCTACACAGGTCGACAGGAAATTTCCTCACAACTCCATCACACTTGCCAATAGTTATCATCAAGGTAAAAATCTGTACCCGACCAAAAACAACCACTCAATGCAATCAAAGTACAAACATACGTAATTGCTCATCAATAAAGGGACACGGAATCGTTTTATCACAATTATACAATTCGTCTCACATTATTTTGCGGCCCGATTTCCTTTTCTCTTACATTTTCATCATTTTCAACATCATCGATTTTCGAAAGATGTTGCGTCACCACTCCATGATGAAGTTACATGGATATAATTGACATCGGCGGTCACAGTCGTGTGGTTGCTGCCAGAGCTTGCACGCGTTGCGAATTCACTTTATGGGCTCGTAAAAAACTGCAAGTATGCCACGGCAAGATGCAGCCTACAGCCATCACATATATAACCGCGCACTCTGGATTGGTTCATCGGTACAAACCACGCATTCATTCAGGAAACAGCGGCAGCCTCCTCTCTGGTAGGATAAGATGTAACTTGAGTAATTTTCTTATCACCTCCATCTTTCTACAAAAATCATCGTCAAATTTTGTTGCAAGAAAGCAAATTCAAGGCAGAACGATACACTTGTGTGACGATTCGTTTCGTACTTCTTGCAAGCGTGTGTTATAGGTCTTTACATGATGTATCATTGAGGTTAACCTGATGGTGAGCTTTTGAGCGTGTCAGGAATTTCCCAAGAGCAAAGATAAGCCAGAAGCGATGAAAATTATTTCTCTCTTACTCGTTTGCCATCATATTATGCGTGACTGAGAAACAAGTCTGAAAGAACGTACAGAGGAAGGTAAAAAAATGAGGCAGCCGATAAGAGTCAGTTGGAACGGTGGCAAAAAAATACGAGAGGGAGTAGAAACCGGCATAAGAATATCATCTGGAAGCGAAAGAAAAGAGTTGCGAAAGCATCATCTCGTATGAGAGTATTATCAGGGGTAAATGTGAGGCTATTCACCGCACCAATGGTGACACACCACTTGGTCTGCTTCTGTATCATATCCAGAGCAGTTTCTACCGCAAGAAGAGAAGTTTCTTGTGGCTATGATATACTTACTGCCCTTCGCATAGACCGTTTTGAGTAAATGTTCCTCCTCATCTGACGGTCAGTGGCAATGGTGATGCGGGACCCTTTCCCACGTTCTTGTTGGTACAGCCACTGTACGGTGTCGACGTCTTCTTCTTGCTAGACGCCTCGTCATCTGTTATAGCTATATAGCTCGCCTCTGTGGTCTCTTGAATCTTTTTGAATTCATTGTAGAGCTATGTGAAAAGGAGATCGATTCAATCGTTGATGCTGAAAATATAAGAGCGCGCGAACAGCGATCCATGAGAACTTGCGTGTCATCGTAGTCAATTCGATCTCAGTAGCACTATATTACAGTTTCGTAGTCTATTTTCATCATTGAGATTCTTCTGATGTGCCTCGGGTTGAAAATTTGCAAAAAATTTGCGAATATCTTTCCATGGACCTGTGAAAAAATTTGGTATTGTAATCCAGGGACAGAAAAAAATTCCAGGCGTGGTGTTTTATTAAGAAAATAACCGCTGAAAAAATTCAATTTTCGAGCATCTTACTACCTTTGTCGAATATTCTGTTGATTATTTCACCAAAGGTTCACCAAAAATTCTAGTAAAATTACCATATATTTTCTTGACGTCGATACAGATATTGTATTTCTTAACCCACTCGGAACTAGTTTACGTGATAAAAAATCGGTTTCTTTTAGCTATATCAGAAGAGATGGCGAACGCGTATTGACGTAGAGATCACAAATCAATAATCTCAAATGATGCATCCACACTCCTCCCCTCTCCTTTGGACATTCTACAGAATGTCCAAATTAATTCTAGCTGAAACTTTATTGAATCTAGAAAGTTCGAAATCAGCTTGATGACAATCTCTCGTTTTTGCATTGCTTCAATTGTCACATGCATGATTCATGAACTGCCCTTCAGACGAATTTTGCTCGTAAAGAAATTTGGAAAATATCTGTTCACGAGTATGCAGGTCTATCAGGTCATCGTGCATCAATACCACACGGAGAGAAGAAATCCATACTTTAAGTGTGGCCGCCACTTTTATATGGTGGCGGCCTCTCTTTTTCTTGCGCGGCCACTCTTTTTCCCCGGCCGCCCAGGAAATATCTGGGCGGCCAAGATTTGTGTTGGGCGGCCGTCACTTTCCCTTGACCGCGCGCGGCAAAACTTGGGCCGCGCGGAAAATATAGTCCATCAGCCAGCTATATAAGGTAAATGTACCCAAATTATATTTGTATTAGGGTGTTGTAATTGTATTTGTATGCGTTATTTCCCAACTTTCGATTTTCTACGATACCATCGTGAATTTTCGATCTTTGATATAAAAAAATGAGAAAAAACTTTTGCCGCGCCCTGTGCGACGTATCCTGCTTTGCCGCTCGAACATCATTCTAACATTGAAAACCCCATACTGAAAATTTCGCCCTCCCCACCCTCCGTGCCTCTGGGATCACCGTGATTCCTCACGGCCCCTCTTGGACCAAGAAAAATATCGAAATACACTAGTATTCGTATATATTCGTATATATAGCCAAAAACATTAAAATTGTCAGTGTATCTATATATATTTAACATTTTAACATGGGCCTATATGAGCAAAGATTAATCTCAGCGCTTGTATCTTTGTACAGGAGATCTAAGGTAAGTGTCCCCAACTTGCCTCTGTACCCAACTTGCCCCCATATGCCGATCTCAGGGATGGGCACTCCTTGGCCCCCCGGCAATTTTTCCCCACTTTTGTTATGTTGAAATATGAGAAAGTATGTAGTTTTCATCGACCCCGGATCATTCTCGCGTTCTCCAGAAAATCTAAAGTGATTTTTCTATTTTTCGTGATTGCTTAGCTAAGAAAGCACCGAGGGAATCGCCTTCCGTAATATCGATGTCAAATTCTTTGAGTTCAACCAATTTTGACGTACCTTAGCGCATTCGATTCCTTGTCTCAAGACCTTCAAAATCCGCTCTTCAAAGTTGCAAAACTCTGATTTTGAGCGATTTTATGTACAAAACACGGAGATGATTTGAGAATCAAGAAAGCCAACATCGGAGTGTACCTAACATGCCCCCCATATGTTTATCTCGAAAGGGCGTGCAGTACGACTTTTTTTACCACTCAGAAGGCGTTTATCACGTTAAATTAGGTCAGAAATAGTGTTTCGAACCACCGAAAAGCTCTAAATGTGCGTGCACGGCGATAAAAACACTTTATCGCCGATTTCCATCATTCATTTCGGAAGAATTGAGACAGTTTGGCTCCAATTGATCCAATTTGGACGTAGTTTAGTGCATTTTTAAGGTTTTTCAACAAGCTTCAGAATGACTTGAAGCACGTTGGAAATCGTTAAAGTGAACCAAAGTTATTAAGAAAAAGGCCTAATGGGGGCAAGTTGGGTACACACTATTGTAAACTCTCAAAAATCACCTATAGGGAGAATTAAAACAGTTTGGCTCCAGTTGGTTCAAATTGATTGTACCTTAACTTATTTCGAAGATCTTGAGACAAGCTTTAAAATGAGCTAAAGTACGTTGGAAAACATGGAGATGGGCCAAAGTTATTAAGGAAATAGCTTAATGGAGGCAAGTTGGGTACACTGACCTTATTTGACAGAGTTACTCTGGATTCTTCATATTCTAGCTAGTACAAAACCGTAAAAAAAAATTCAGGGACAGGATTGGTGATCGGTACACCGGTCATCCCTTTGTCAGTGCCGAGGTCAGTGCCAATCCGTAACTTTTTTTCCACGCGCGCATCATCAGAAGCGGGCGCTGCGCCGTGTGCAAATCTTGGCCGCCCATATATTTTCCGGGCGGCCCAAGTTTGCTGCGCGCGGCCAAGGGAAAGTGACGGCCGCCCAACACAAATCTTGGCCGCCCAGATATTTCCTGGGCGGCCGTGGAAAAAGAGTGTCCGCGCAAGAAAAAGAGAGGCCGCCACAATATAAAAGTGGCGGCCACACTTAAAGTATGGTTTTCTTCTCTCCGTGCAGTGACGATTTACTGTGCGATGGGCCCGACCGGTGGGGCCCATCAATTAAACTATGATGAGTCTTAGTCATCAAAATCCCATAATATGGGATTCACCCGCATGAGGGCATTTCATACAGAACCTGAATGCGATTTTCCTCATTGCACTAAATGTGTTGATTTTTAATGAAAGCTCGATGATCCGCTTTGGAGAATAATAATCCATCAGTGTGCAGACAACTGGTATCAATGAATACTTCTGGAAACGGGATGCAAGTACCCTGGTAGAAATTCATCCTAATGTAACACACATTATTAGCCATAAATTGGCCATTTTCAGCCAAAATTGGCCAAAAATGGCCATTTTATGTCTATTAATGTGTTACAGCGAAGTAAATTTCTACCAGGGTATACTCATTACATTTTTATTTGTTTGCATTGTTAACCCGTATAATTGTCGTGATTACCCTGCATCCGTTGGAAAAATTCTCATCGATTCCAAAAGTACATCAATTGCTCTGTATCTTAATCTTGGATTTTAAAAAAATTTAGAAAATTTGGGGTTTTCTCGGATGATTTCGATCGATCGGTGTTAGTAATAATTGAGTATGCTGGGCAAGCAAAAATGTAAGACCAATATTTCATTCCAATAAGTGACGGTGTTTGTTCATTAAAACCGCGATTTAGTTCACTCAAGCATCGTAGTAACATACTCTGTTCAAAACAGATCCAAAACGAAACACCCTTAAATAAAATTTCTCTTCATCATTCTGTCTTCCTTTGCCCCCTTTGCCGATGTACAATCAAGTAGACCCAATTGAGAAATATTCACCGTTCGTTCATCTCGCAGTAATTCCCTCATCTTCATCGTCAACAGCCGTGTGATGCGGTGGCTGGCCACTCGCAATAATCTCAAAGTCACTTATAATAAAAGTAAGAGATGTGGGCCTCTTCCCCTATATATCGATAACTCGATCGAGTATATCGTCATCTCCTGCTGTGGCAACAGCTTATGATGACATGCCTAAAAGACGAGCATCTCTTCGTTTCGAGATACTTTACATATATATTGCTGATGCGGGCAAATGCGTAACTGTAAAGCCAGTATTAGGCTAAAGTATCTTGAGGCTACTTCTGATGTGTGTTATGGTACGAATTGCGACGAAATTACTCGACGATATGAACCTACTACAGTTCAGAAAACGAGGCAGTGGATAATTAGGCGAGTATCGAAAATTTATTGCCCAGTTCAGCGCACACATTCGAGGAAACGGTTTTTCTGATGATATCGAGTCACTAGCTCGAAGCTGATGAAGTCCAGAGAATGCATATGACAAGGGCTTTGATTATCCGGTAGGGTTTTTTTGGTGTTTCTAAATGCTTCGCGGCTCCTGAATAAGCTTATCAGCAATTAAAATATCCTCGTCCTATCTTTATCAGTTTGAGTTGTATCTATATTACGCTCTCATGATTCACCTTTATTTGCTTTTCTAATTGCCAACCAATCGAAGATACATTTCAAGCATTTTCGATCGTAGAAAACTCTTGGCCCTCTGTTTGGCCTTCTCGCTCTTGATCGAAACGATACATTCAAACAAATCAATATTCCAATGAATTGAATTCTGAATGGTAGTGTCTTACCCTGGTCAATTATCTTTAAGATAATAATTGACAGGATCGAGAAAATACGCTCACGATATCGGGTGGTATACTAATTTTTTTCGAAATCAACTATCTTTTCACACTCCTTAGAGTTCATCCAATCTTCAAAAAAATTCCGACTACACCTACACTGCCGATCAAAAGTTTCAGGACACACGAAATTTTTTTTTTCCAATTTTGTCAGTGAAACTACTAGGCTCTACTTGACCCAAAAGAACTTTAGCAGAGCCCATTTTGGAGGACTTTCGATGCACTTTGAGATGGCATTATTTACTTTTATCTACGCGGATTGGGATCTTTCTAATGTCAGCTTGGAAAAATTCTAGTTTCGATGATTTTGGGAAGAATCTCCTGGCTCCGGTAGCTCAAAGGTACAGGTGTATCCTGGAATGAATCTCAACAAACTTGAAAGTACAAGTTTGAAGCTTTAAAATCCGTTTTCCAACATCCTTCTATGTTACTCCTACTCCGAGCTATGACATTTTCTGTGAAGACAAATTTTTCGCAAGAACTAACACCAAAATTCGAAGAAGACAGACAATTGCGTTTGAAGGGGAATATAATCTGTGATCCTGGTATCCGTCTTATATATTGTGATCAAAAGAACGAGAAACCTTTGGAAAATGACCCAAAAAGTGAATATCTTCGTCCTTTTCTAATAAGGGTGCTATACTTTCTCCGGGAAAACTCACCTCAAACAAAATGTCATGCCTTACAAAATTGAAAAAAAAAATTTGGGTGTCCTGAAACTTTTGACCGACAGTGTACAAGGGAAGTATATAAAATACTACCTCATAGATAATCTTGCGCCTGTTTGTAATATTTGCTGTGAAACATGATGAGAAAGGTCCCTAATATCATGCTGTACTCAGAACTCTTGTATCGAGAAAGTAGATTGAACGAATACCCCGTAACATTTTTTGAGAAATTTCAGGACAGTTGACCAGACTCGGGGAATTTATTCCAAATTTTGTATTCAATCACGGATGAAAGCCAGTGTATCACACAAACAGGGTGTCTACTTGTCCTCAAAAACCTGGAGAATCACGAAATCTCCTATAGATATTCTTTAACATCCCGGAGTTCCTCGAAGAATCCTCAAAATCCCAAGAAATCCTTGAAATTTATTATCCAGAGGCAGCAAGGATTGATCTGCTTTAGCCCACAGAAACACAATTACGATTATACTGAAAGATGTGTCACCGAGCTCAACATAATTGTATTACGGCTCGTCCGTCGCAAAAAGATGATACTCTTCAAGCAATGCCTCACATGCCCCACATTCTCCGCAAGCGCCTGATCGCTAATCGTAACACCGTGGCAACAATTCAATTCTATTCCACTCCTCACTCTTCTTTCTGCTCTCCCTCGCCAATATAAATCACCACACTCTTTTCCACGAGAAGTCTTCGACACAATACACGTGCATCACACGTTCACCGGCCTTGGACAGCATTATCACGTAGTAAGGGTATGTTTGCAAATGACTGACACACCGTGCCACATGACCCCGCGCAACGATATGATTTCCTTTACAAAACCAACCTTTTACTAATTTTTGGTTATCTACTTCACGATCCTGTTGGATTCAAAATTTGTAACAAAGAGTGAAACGTGTACTTCCTGAATGGAATAACACATGAGAATCCGCGTAATATCGTGTGTCGTGTCGTATCGCAATGGGACAGCAAGTCGTTGATTTGTGAACACACCCTAAGTAACTAATACCAGACTAATACCAAACGACCACCGCATCCCATCAATGTCATCACACTGAGAACGATGGATCTAGAGTCTCTATCACTCGTCTACCATATAAAACAGTGCTCTCAGATTCCTATTTAAAATGTCTCGAACGGACTAAGCCATTTGCTACATGCAGCAGGATGCCATCATAATATCACGAGTCTTTTCAAGCCCGATGTTTCTATGCTTCTCAAAGTAATTCCCATCAACGTGGACTCTGAACAAGACAATTGACGGTGTCGAGAGCAAGCCTCGGAGCAAGCTCACCAAGTGGCTTTAATTGCTGCCAACTAAACAAATCTAGCTGACCACCTCCCCTCTCCCCTTGCTCTGCCAGATATATTGCGTGAGGCACGCAGAATTCCATACTGCTTTTGTAATAATACCCAGGTCTTTTATGCCTCTTAGCAAGAGATCTGCGACGATTCAACTTGTTAACGTAGCATGTTACATGTATATGTACACCGTCAAATGATACTTGGTACCCCAGAGATAAACCAGGGCGTTGCCCTCCCGATCATGTGATGATGGAAAGGAAAAAGACTGATGCAAAGAGTAAGAAAGTGCCTACTGCAGTCGTGTAAACTTTACAGGAGTGCACTCAATGAAGCGAGCAACCCGGTGGCGGTCACTCATCACAGTTGCACATTAGGGAGTACATCCGGCGGAAAGCGGATCCCTTTATGGCTAACAAGACTCGAGTACTTTTATTTTGAAAGTGCTCATGGGTGACCGTGCATGGTTTCAAGGTGCGAGCTTCGGATAATCGAGCGTGACTAAGATTTTGAATTCTTTTTGTGTCTTATAAGTATAGGCTGGCTATGCTTGATACTTACGCAGATGTGTGGATTCATGAGCCCACTACTTGCATACAATGTTGTCTGGGCGCCCACCAATGCTCCCGTGGCCACTTCAATACCCCTGGAAAATCTTCACGTTTTCCTAAATATTTTGACGCGCTGAATTAAATTTTCGAGGCTACTTTCCCAAATTTCAATTACACTTTTGTTATTAACAATTTTTGGCGCAAAAATATGATTTTTCGCCAATATCTCGAGTCATGTGTATTTCCCGGGGAAGCTTCATCGGATCAAAAATGTAGATCGTAAAATTCCCCACAAAAAGGGGATACACAAGTTTCCTCGAAAATGGAAACCCTGCCCAGAAAAGCGCGAAAAGCGCTCGGCGCGGTTAGCTTGCGTTTGAATATGACCATCAACGTCGGCTTGTTAGATGCGCTGCCATTCTGACAGTTGCCATTTTCTAGCAAAGCGATCAACTGCATCTTGAGGAGAATGAAATCTCCTCTAAAGTGGTACAGGTCGTATCTCGCCAAGTGCGAAGCTTTTTCAGTGTGGAGCGAGAAAAAGTGAAAAAGTGCCAATTCTGAGCTCCACTGCTGGCAGTTTTGCTGCGAGAATAGCGTTTTGACACACTTATTTCTCTTTCTTGTGAGTCATTCTCAAAGGGCTTCGTTCTCAGCGAGGTACGACTTGTGCCATTTCGAAGAAAATTTTATCCTCTTTGAGGTGCACTTGGTCGCTTTCCCAGAAAATGACAACTGTCAAATTGGCAACGCATCTAATAATGTAATGTGGACGGTCCCATTTAAACGCAAGTTAACCGCGCCAAGCGTTTTCGCACACTTTCCGACTCGGTATTCATTTCCCAGGAATCTTGTGCAGACATTTTCTGTGGAAAATTTTCCGATTTACATTTTTGATACGACGAAGCTTTCCCGGGAAATGCGTGTAACTCGAGATACACGCAAAATAGTAAATTACGCGTATGCGCGCCCCATGGGCGATGCTTATGCGCATCGCCGCCGGAGTCGCTGTGCCGTGAGCCCTGACGTTCCCTTTCTACGGCCCCGCGGGATCATCTGTATTGGGCCGCGGAGGGGATGCTCTGCGGCATCGCCAGGCGATGTAAAATCGCAGCACTTGGCGATGCCCGAATTTTGGGCCGGCTCTGTAGCTCTTGCAACTGCAACTACTCCGAGGTGAAAGTGTGTGCGTACGTCAGTGTGAAGCCTGCGGACAAGCTGTTTATATATGAGTTTTCTTCAACCTTTTAGAAATGAGTCCGTGGTCGAATGGTGCAGGCTTGGACTGACAATCACGGGTTCGTGGGTTCGAACCCCATCATGATAAAATTTTTTTTGCCTTTTTTTTAATCATAATCATTTTTTTTTTTTTTTTAATACAATTACACCGCACAACGAAATATTGAGTGACAGATAGTACTGGATTGAAAGGTTAGTTCCATTCACGGTGGAGAGGCAAATACCACTCACGTTTATCACACTAGATCGGAAAGAATATTCATTCATTTCTATTATTGATCTAAAAGATTTCTAAACCCGAAATCCCCTTTTGATAATTTGGATTTTTGAAAATATAATAAAATTGCCTCTCCACCGTGAATGGATTTAACCTTTCAATCCAGTACTATCTGTCACTCAATATTTCGTTGTGCGGTGTAATTGTATTAAAAAAAAAAAAAAAAAAAAAAAATGATTATGATTAAAAAAAAGGCAAAAAAAATTTTATCATGATGGGATTCGAACCCACGAACCCGTGATTGTCAGTCCAAGCCTGCACTATTCGACCACGGACTCATTTCTAAAAGGTTGAAGAAAACTCATATATAAACAGCTTGTCCGCAGGCTTCACACTGACGTACGCACACACTTTCACCTCGGAGTAGTTGCAGTTGCAAGAGCTACAGAGCCGGCCCAAAATTCGGGCATCGCCAAGTGCTGCGATTTTACATCGCCTGGCGATGCCGCAGAGCATCCCCTCCGCGGCCCAATACAGATGATCCCGCGGGGCCGTAGAAAGGGAACGTCAGGGCTCACGGCACAGCGACTCCGGCGGCGATGCGCATAAGCATCGCCCATGGGGCGCGCATACGCGTAATTTACTATTTTGCGTGTATTGGCGAAGAACCTAAACTTAGCACACAAAATTGTTGATAACGAAAAAAGTAATTGAAATTCGGGAAAGCGACCTCGAAAAATCAATTCAGAGCGTCAAAATACATGGAATAATGTGAAGATTTTCCGAGGTATTTGAAGTCACCACGGGAGCATCGGTGGGCGCCCATACTAATGATAGACGAACCTATTTCGCCACAACTGTCCAAAAAATGCCCTGACCAGGGTAAAAGACGATTTAGGCGTCTACAAAAAAATTGATTAGAAAATATTCTTCATGGCATATTTTAACTTTTCTCGTGAGTCCCTATACTAATTCTTTTAAACAACCTTTTCATGAATTTATTATGACCAAACCATAGTTCGGTTACAAGAGTAATATGTCATTCATACAGAAATTCATTTCAAATCATAGTATATATCGTCCTGAATTGCGAGTTATTGACACAGTAGAGGGTCCTAAGCCAGTCTGAATTGATGGAATATGAACTTTTCACTCACGAGGGCTGATCTGGCATTTCCTATACCAATTTATTTTGGCTCACCATTTACAAACACCCTTAATTTGTACTGAAATCTCCCAGACCGATACAAATCCAGCAACAATTGTATTTGACAAGAAAACAGAATTTTCTGTGACTTCTTTCTTATTTTTACATGAATCGTTCAATTGGAGACAATCATGGAGACACCCAGCATTTTAATGATGTAATCAGATTGCTTCTCGCATGATCGAGTACACATTTTGACTTTGATCTTTCATAGATCATCGTGGATTATGGCTAAATAGAAACGATCGGTTTCCTGACGACATCACGCTTTTGCATTCACTTTGCAGCAGAGTCGCACGCATTGCACTACAATTCAAAAAGAATGTGTGTTATTGTGGTGGAAAAACTTCGTGTTAATTACACTGTCCGGCTTGAGCCTCGACCCCATCACTACAGTTACGCAATATCTGCCATCCATTACAATGTATACGCTCTCACCGTCTTAACTTTTACCCTGTTCATTCTGATAGAACTGATCGTAAATTGATTGAATCGTCTTCCCATAGATACATTTCTATGAAATTTCTTAACCATTATTCCTGACTGCTAAACCAAGCATCAAAATATGTCAAAACACGATAAATTTGAAAAAAAATTCTTCCACTGACAAGGGGAGTCCGGAGTCTCCGGGTCCTGAAATCTCACAAAAATTTTTTCACAGTTTCGTACCACCTAGAATATGAAGAATCTAAAGCAACTCTGTCAAATGGGCCTTCTGTTCTGAGCTACAGCCAGAAACGTCAACATTGCTAGTATATCTATATATATCACTTTTTAACATGGGCCTATATGGGCAATGTTAATGTCATGGGCTGTAACTCTGAACGGGAGGCCCATTTGACAGAGTTGCTTTGGGTTCTTCATATTCTAGGTGGAACGAAACTGTGAAAAAATTTTGGTGAGATTTCAGGACCCGGAGACTCTGGACTCCCCTTGTGAGTCATGTATAGGGTTAAAGAAGTATAAATAAATCATAATAACTCGAAATATGACACAAAAATCTTTAATATCGCAAACGAGTTGGAGTCTAAAGGAAAAACTGTTAAGGCGATGCGGTCACCATGCAAGCTGAAAATCATTCCCAACTTTCTCCGATTCTGTTGCGATTTGGGCTAAACGACGAGCGCACAAATATTTGTTATCATCTAACTTAGATTCGTTCGCTCTTCGTTAAGCCCAAATTGCAATAGAATCGGAGAAAGTTGGGAATGAAAATGTGCGTATATTATAGGTTAGGAGGTTCCCGCGGCTGAGTTATTCCCACTTTTCTCCGATTCTCTTGTGATTTGGGCTAAGCGACGGATTGAGGAATACAAGTTGGACAATAACAAGTATTCGACAACTCGTCTCACACTTCAGATCATCAAAATTTTCATGTAAGGTGTATTTTCAAGGTCCATGGTCGCGGTGCACGGTGGTCGCATCGCCTTAAGATACTTCTGTGCGTACCCAGAAACTAATTCGTATATTTTCGCGTAATTTTTTCCGAGTTTTCAAAATAAATTGATACAAGGCAAAAACGCGTCTTTCTTTGACTTTCTTCAAAACCGGACGAATTCAAGACTTTGATTCTAATGAGCAATTTACTGTTGGGTCGTCAAAAACCAATTGCCCATTCGGAAATTTAGGATTTGAACCAAATTTTTTGAATGACCACCGTGCATTGTTCCCATAAACGACAAACTCCTAAAGCATCTCATCAATTAATTTCAAATTAGCAAAGGGTAAACCCTATCCTCACCAATTTTCAATATCACCAAATGTTAATTCCGAATAAAATTCACAAATATGTCTTGCCATCATCATTACCTTGATGATCCTCATAAGCTTGACTACCGAATAACCAATTTTGTCGTGAGAAAACTCCATGGAAGACTCCTTATAGTTCGGTACCACAACTGATATTCCAGAACAGTCCTCTAGAATAGTTTTGAAACATTTTCCTCGTGCTAAGCATGCCAACACTCAAAATTTCGCACGGGTGCCCTACGAAATGATGAAAATTAATCGGCTGGAAATTCAATAGCAGATATTTTACTCACTTTGCAATCTCGAAACATGATACGATGCCACTAATGTCCCGCAAAAATCTCATACGATGACAATCGATACTAATCTATCCTATCAAATGTATAAAATTAACAGTATTTGCTTACGATCAACATTTTTCTGTTACAGGAGAACATATCGACTCCAGAGCCGTCAGACATATCGGAGGACGACCATTACTCAAGTGAGCAAATTCTCTATTCTAATTTTTTTTCTAAACATTTTTATCATCAGCCGTTTCGATCAGCTTACAATCCAGGCATACTTAATATGATGCTGTATTCACACATGCAGCTCATAATACTTGTATACTCCTTTCTCCTCGCTGTACTTACATATACTCAAGGCCCGTCTCAATAACCGACACCACTTTTAAAGGCTATGAATATGCATAAGTCTTATCATAAATACTTATACTCTAAGCCGATGGAAAAAAAAACATTGATATATCGATCGTCGTTGCACAATCGAATGCGAATATGTTCTCCAGATTCACGACTTTGATTGATATCGGCAATAGTCATCCAAGCTTCCCCTGAAAAAGATCTCATTTTGATCACCATTCGACTAACATCTCACCTTTCTTTCTCGTTTGTAATACATCTTCGGTAATTCACTCAACATCCATCGCAATAAAAGTGCACGTGACATTTCTTTATTGACAATGCAACATATTTAGGATAGCCCTAAATTCACATTTCGCCACACGAATCTCACAATTTTTTTCATCTCGAATCGTCTCACTTCCGCTGATCTTCGCATCTCAAAGAAATTCTTCGAGACTGGTCTGAGGACTGGTCTTCCGATGCAATAAATGCGCTTTCACTCAAGATTCGAGGTCCGAGTTATTCGCACTGATCGGTTTGTGCTCACATCTTTCGTGAAACCAAGATATATATACCGATATATGGCAGAAGCCTCGTATTCACAGAATATAGGTAGGTCAACTCATCCGCTTGCGGCTTGACTTGGAGACGGCCGATTAGGGAAACCGACCTGGATTCCAAACGCACCACTATACTGATGTGTTGTACTGATGCAGACACGGCGATCGAACGCACAGCCTTGATGCATTATTGATACTGCCGCGAATCTTGATAGGTAGTAGGCATCTATACTGCATTGAGAGCCGTAAACAACAAATGTGTGCATGCCTGTATTGAAACTCGTGATGCGCATCGAAGCTTGATGTATATCGTTAAAAAACACGATTTGCCGGTTCGGTACATGTCTGTGAGCGTGCATAGACTGATAGCCGGGAGTTAGCCTTCTTTTTCTATCGTTACGAGAATTGTATCTTGAGCTTTGCGACAACCAGGATGGTTTGATCGTCAAATTGATTGGCTGGAAATGAGAGAAACCATAAAAAAATTTATTTCATCCACTCTTCTATGCATGGGTTCGAATCGGTCTTGATTGATTTCCCTCGTGACATTGTCTAGTTTTCTTTTCTTATTCTGAGAAAGTATGGACATCAATCGTTATTGGATTTTGAAAATCAAATTTTCGTTTCCTAGATGTTCACAAACTTGATTTGCTCACTTCATCTTTTGAATTTGTATTAATGTCGATGTGAGCTGCACTATTTTCATCCTGCTAGATTCAAACAGAATGAAAACATAAATTGTAGGGTACTGTTTCAACATTAACGAAAATTGTCGTCATATTCGAGTAACCTTGTGCCCAAAACCAAACTTTTTGAAACACCACTTCTTTTTTGCGGAATGTTGATTTCATTGCAAAAAATTTGCGCAGATTCGCGCTTGCCATGGAAAAGTATCAAGTATATCAAACATGATCAACAATGACTCATTCGATTCAATGATCCAAGAAATGAATAGAACAGCAATCAAATATTCCAAACTCGGAGTCGACCTAAACCTTAACGGGACTCTCTTTTTCAATCAAACAAGTAGTAAATCAAATTCATCTTCCATACCCTACTCCACCATTGTCGGATTAGATTCTCTTGTCATTACGTTCAAACGAAAAGATCAAGAACCGCCAATTTCATTCCTGGACGTCGAAAGTAAGCTAATAATCACGAGTTCCTTCGATTGAGGTCCAAACTATGAATTTCTTCAAGTTCCTTCTTAAATTTATTGCTCCTAAAATAGCTGTCAATGACGAGTCTCTCCGGAGTTTGCTCCGGAGTCATTCTGACGAGCCCAAGCCAAGAGACAGAAGCGAAATACTCATTTCAAAAATTTCAGATTTCACTAATCCACTCAAGTCTTATTATCGAATATGAGACTACTATCGATCCTCAAATTTGCCAATTGTTGCATCTGAGAAATTTGACCCGTTCACTACAAAAGTGCCTTTGATATCGGAAATGCTGTTTCGCTCGTCAAAACACGTCGTTTCTGGAATGAAAAATTGTCAACAATGTCAGGGTCAGAATTTGGACAATCTTTCACTTTCCATTTTCCTCACTTTCACAATTCCATTCTGAGAATTCATTGGTGTTTCATTATGTTTCTCGTAGTGACTCATTTTCCTGTATTTTTTCGATGTAAAACAAGGTAATTCCATAAATTATTGGAAATCGAGAATGTCCCCTGAACGGAGCAAGTTAGTGAACGGGTTAACATGGTCGACTCTTGCATTGT
Source organism: Eretmocerus hayati (assembly GCA_029851415.1). NCBI lineage: Eukaryota > Metazoa > Arthropoda > Insecta > Hymenoptera > Aphelinidae > Eretmocerus > Eretmocerus hayati. The sequence continues at coordinate 179,773,313 of CM056742.1, read as the reverse complement.
TAGGCATAGAATCTCGAGTGACTATCAGCTTTCCACGAGCCAGGAATGACCAAGAGAGCCATTTTATACACAAATTACTAGTGACCAAAACACGATATAATTTTTTTCACGAAAAGAAAAACCCATGAAAACACCGTAGCAAAATGTAGACATCAATATATGTAGAAGCAAAGGAGTCAAGACTGTTTTACCAAGAGTGTGGACTCTGTATGATACTCAACAGGCGCGTTAATGAAGGACGCCGACAAGCTGAAACTTATGCTGCTAGCATGGAACTACACAATGCAACAACAGGCACACGGAGCAACTCCTGGGGCTGCAGGCCTAGGGGCGAATGCAACAGCCGCAGCGGCGGCGGCAGCCTTGGCCCAGGCCCAACAACAACAACAACAACAGCAACAACAGCAACAGCAACAACAGCAACCTCAGAGCAATGGGATTGGTGGAGCTTTGTCTCCAAGCAATGGTGCCATGACCAGTAATGGTGGTGTTGCTACGACCCAAGCAACGACCTTATCAGGAACCACTGCTAATCTTCTAAATGGTACCAGTAATGGTGGCCTAGCAACTTCAGGTAAGATATACAGAGACGGGCCGAAGCGGTTTCCAAATCCTCTACTCACACTCTAACACTCAAATTCATTTGTGCTTTCATCACAGAATTTCATCTCTATATGTTATGAAAGATTACCTTGTTGATGAATTAGCCCATTGAGATCATAGAGGGTCCAGTAGACCCCAAGCCCTTTTGACACTCGTGGAGAAATCGTAAAATGTGGATCGAGGATCTGTAGCAGCATTTGTAGTTCTTTTGGATGTAGAACTTTAGTTTAGGCGCAATCAGTTAACTCGTCTTGGAAAACGATTGAGTGCGGGGAAAAGTTTGACTGAAGACCTTTGGATTCCATGTAATACTTGAGTCACCTCTTTGCTATTGCTCATTGATGAATTTTCAGCATAAGGTCTTTCAAAAACCGGACAAGAACTGTTAGATGATTCTTCAAGTGATGTTACACAAGTTGTACGTCCAAGATTCAGATTGATCTATGAATTAGCATTGAAATGACTGTGTGGCATCCAAGAGACTTCGTGTAACCTCAACAGGGTACGAGCAAACGAGGAACTTACTTCTATGGCAAACGAAAACCATCAGTAGTGTATAATATCCAACTATGACAAAGCTCTGAAAAAACCATCGAATGAGTGAATTTCAATGAGAAATTATTCGACCGCTAGGTCCAATACTGTTCCTGCAAAAGCGCCCCGTTTAAAAAACACGGAGCACCCTTGCGGGAACAGTGTCGTAGCTAGTGGTCGAATCATCTCTCATTTTATGCTTAAAAAATTGTGAAAACCAGTTTGCTGTTGGACAAGAATAGAGATACCCTGATGACAGCGAGTTATGTAAACTTCATCTTTATCCACGATATTTAATTGAGCTTGAGTCCGCAATAGACTTTAATCGTATGATATTCTGTAATTTAATCGACGAAACTTTGTATTAGAAAGATACCATCACTTGACGAAAAAAATTAGGTTTCAAATCAGATGGAAAAATTGAAATAAATGGTCAAGTAAAGTACCAGATTTTTGTTCGATATTTCACAAGAAGATTCTTCCAATCAAATAAAAGTAAATGTATTCCATTTCATAAAATCCGACCCAATCGCTAAGGGATCGCATTTAAATAACTCAAGAAAAATGTTTCACTCTCAGTACAAACAAAATGAAACAACTCGACCAAATTTCCAAAGCCCAGCGTTAAGTCCTTCAATTCCCAAACATTATGGTACAATAATAACCAGCTCGTCAATTTCCCAAGCCTTTAAAAATCTCAATACATTCAACATCGACATCTCTTTTACCACTGTTTCAGAATCAGCTCGTAACGGCAGTGCAGATCTTAGTGAACTCAGTGCCTCAGCTGGTGCTGGTGGTACAGCAGCATCTGGAGCATCAAATCCTGGTGCAACAACAGCCAGTGGTGAAGACATGGCATCTCTATGGGCGACGTACACTATGGGCTTGAAGAAAACACCTTCACCAGGTGCTGGAGGTGGTACACCTTCAGGAAGGTCAGATAGGGCTGAAAGAGATTCGAGTCCATTGGGAGGTGAAGGTGCTGGAAGTGCACACGATGAAACGAGTAGCAGTGGAAATAAGGAAGATGAAGATGATGATGATGAGGATGTTGACGAGAGGCTTGATCCACGTCATCATGATCCTGAACGTCTCAAGGCATTCAATGTGAGTTGATGATGAAAAAATTGAAAGTACAATAGATAAGCTGTGAGAGAGTAAAATTATTCATCCAAGAATTTGAAACAAGTCTTTGACATATTTTTCCGATTAATAGATAGAAAATTTCCTTCACAAGTCTTGATAGATTCAGGGTTGTTTACAATCCGTTGAGGGTTTTGAGTTAGAGACTGAAGATTTGAATCATGCGTTAGACTAAATTGTTCACTGATTAGTGCACTTGCAGCATTCTAAAGTTTGAATTCGACCCAGAGTCACCAGACCACGCTCAGATCTATCCCAAAACTACGTATTTATGATTTACATTCTTAATTTTCGATGGTTCATGTATGCTTGAAAGTTGAAGAGCGTCCTCAGAATACATTTGGACTTACGGGTACCAACAATAATGATCAAATAATTATAATTAGTCTCGTTGGCATGAGGATTTATATCAAATATCCTCTGAGAATGGTCCAGAGAAAAGAGCTTGAGCTGGACCAAATGATTGTAAAATATTTCATGATATCGATTGAGTAGGTAGCTATGTTTTGGAAAATTCAAATTAGTTCAATCTTTTTTGAGATTCTGACCAGCTTCATCAAATGAAACTCTATCTATGATCCGTTATTTTGTCCTGGTGGACGATTTTGTTACCTCGTAAAGCATAATTTTCTATATCAATCGCTCAGGCGCATAAAATATTTCCGTTGTTCGACTCGAATAACTAAGAGAACTGGAGTCTGTGCTAAGACCGTCTCAGTGATTAGCAGATTTTGAGCCAGACTGAGCTAATACTGAATGATGCTTTCAATATCCACAACTTTTGTAAATTATGAATATCGTATCTGATCGCAAGCTCACAGCGACCCTAAACCTCAAACCTTTTTATTCTCAGATGTTTGTGCGGCTATTTGTGGACGAGAACCTCGACCGTATAGTACCGATTTCAAAACAGCCAAAGGAGAAGATTCAGGCGATAATCGATAGTTGCACAAGGCAGTTTCCCGAATTTGCTGAACGAGCTCGAAAGCGAATAAGGACGTATCTCAAGAGTTGCCGAAGGAATAAGCGAGGTCGAGAGGGTGCGCCTTGGGATACCGTAAGTATATAACCCATCCTCCTATTTTCCTAATTCGAGTTCTTTGTATCTCGTGATCTCTCCGCGAATCTCAAGAGATTGCAGGAAAGATGTCCTACCCTCAATACGTTCTACTAAATATACTTTTCGCCAACACGCGGAGGCTGCATTAAAGTATGTCTATATAGTCGAGAGCACGCACACCTGTTGCACATTTTATTGATCAAATTCTCATCGTGCTTCTCGAAGCCTATATTTGTGTCTCTCGAGTTTCTGAACTTGATGCCTCTTGAAGACCATTCGCATTCAATGGAAAGACGTTGAGATTGCTTAAAAGTTGGTTGCTTAATTGTTGGTGTGATTCGAGATGACTGATGCATGCAAAATCATTGTATTTAGTTATAAGATGAATTTTAGTTGGATTGGACCCATAATTCCCTTGCGAGTAAGCCTAGATTAGAAAATGTCTTTGAAATTCTAAAGCATTGACTTTTTTGGTGAAATACGCAAAGGGATCTGTTATCACGTTCAAATGTGATAGATTCTGAAATCGTCATTTTTGCAGAAGTTATTCCAAAATATGTATCCCTTTCGATGAGTACATGCCTAGATTGTTATGAATCAGTACTTTTGAGGCATGAAAGTACATAAATGCAGAATTTGAACACCTAAATGTTTACTTTTCAATAAAAGGCGTTAAGATTCTATTTTGATCCGTGACCATCAAATAGCTGATTTTTTGACCATCAATAATGTGGATGTAACTACTGACAATAGTTATGTATGAATGAAAAATGAGAAAAAATATATTTGTAATATGAATTTGAAATTTATTCAGGCACGACCGACACCAGCACATTTGACTTCGGTTCAGGCTGAACAGATTCTCGCAACGGCTTGCGAGAATGAGAGTGACAACGCCAAGCGTATGCGGGTTGGCCTCGAACCTGTGTCACAACCAATGCCCACTTTACCAGCTGCCACGGTAAGTTTCAAATTTATTCAATACATAAATTATGGTTTTTTGCACAGAAGAGTGTCTGTTGATCATGTTCAACATATAGACTCGCTAAGATCGACTTGATATCTGCATCAGGCGTGATTAATTTTCTCACCAAGTTTCCATTGAAAGATTTTGAATGCTAAAGCATCATTTTTTCTTACGTTTAAAATTGGGATTCGCGAAATTTTCTCACGAAGAGAAGCTGTAGTCCAGAAAAACTTCAAAACTAGAAATGGAGCTATTTTTATTTTCGTACGATGAAAATTGATTATCAATGAGCCGAAAAGCTCAGTTATGATGTCCAATCCTCAAATGATTTTGAAAATCTTCTATATAGCTATTCAACAATTACATCCTTCGCCCCGTCAAAAACCACATCGATTTAGAAGAATATAGACATCCCATGTTCATATGCATTATGGACCTAATCACATACGTACATGGCTATCAGATATTCAGCCATCGATAAAAGTCGCAAAATATCGAATTTAGGTGAAGTATTTCCACCCTGGACCAAAATAGTGACTAGATAGGTCGAAACTAATGACCTGATAGTATTCTACGTCAAATTTTACGTCCAAAATTATTTTTTGATAATTGTTAGCGATTTCGAAAGACTAAAAACTGGGGCTAGCGAAAGATCGCAACGCGAACGCAGGCAAAAAACCGTACATTTTGGATTTTGTATCAGTATGTCGATGCTGTTTGATTTGACTAATTTTTTTCGTCGGTCTTGCTCTGGCTCTTATCTCTGGCTCCTAGCACACCTGGAAATTCTCAAAAAGTACGTTTTCGACACGAAATTTGACGTAGAATTTGATCCCGTCCTTAGTTGTTGACCCATCTAGTCACCATTCAAGTCTGGGACAAAAATACCCCGCCGAGAGGAAGTCAACACGTTTAGGGTTTTTTCTAGCTCCCTAGAGAGTGCCAAACTCCTTCGAAAAATCCATTTTCGACGCAAAATTTTATGGCCCAAACGGTACAGCCCTTAGTTATGCTTTAAAAGTTCTCCATCCCCTTCCAAAGCGCAAAAACTAATATCCAGGTATTTTGGTAGCTCATAAACATGGCCATAACTCGAAAACTTCCAGGTAAAAATGGTATTCTGATCTCAAATTAATCTTCAGCAGCTCGAAAAATGTCAGAAATGACTCCCACCTTTTTTTATTGTGAAAGTTTTCTTCATGGGCCAGTATAATTATACCAGTCTGCCATGCAACACGTCTGTATCCTTCAAGTAAAATCAGTGAGCTTAGAACTAACACAATATCTTGTTAGAAGCAAGAATAGACCGAGAAGTCCGCCCCAATAGATAAGACTCGAAGACGTTCTAGTATAACTGCGCTATCTGGTCGTGTTGAAATTCATGCTGCGGCAGCGATAACCCGGTCCGTTCTCACCGAGTGACCCCTCGACAGAATTCATCTCTCTCTCCCTCTTCTCTTCTATATGTATTCTGTTCCATGTACATTCCAGTATAGACTATGACTAAACTAGTCCATCTAGAAGCCAAAGAGGCTGTTCTTATACTTTATACTAGATGTCGTGGCGCCCCATCTCTTCTCAGCGATTGCGATGTGTACTTTGAATCTGCTACAGTAGCCAAGACAGATAGTGGCTGTAGCCGATATTCTCAAACCGTATAGTCATCTTCTTCGTCATCGCCGTAGTCATAGTTACTTACATTGTTCAAGTCAACTAGAGTCTACTATCAGAAGGGAAAGTTGCCGAAGCGTAAAACGGAAGGGTCGTCTTTAGTCAAAGTGCTAGATTTGATTGTTCTGCGATGGTGTTCGACAGTGTGGTTTTGAGGCTTTGAGTCATGAAATGGATTGTAGTGAAATTTTGTGTAGTGCCATAGTGACGTTTTCGTATAGTTGGTAATAAAACGGACATGAGGAAAAAGAATTTGAGGATCGTGCATAAGCAGATCTATCTGCAAACTTCCCCGGTGGACTGTGATTTTGATGTTAATGAGGTGAGATTTGTTGAAGGAACAATAAATGTTCAAAAAATGGCATGCAGACATCAGTCTAGTTTATTACAGTGGGGAGAACACTTATTCGTCAATCATTGAATTGATAAGATGAGATACTCGAGTTTTCGCGAGTTAGTGTTGAGCTAAAAAAGTTGACTAATTTGGAGCAATTCCAAATTCATCAGTCCCATGTTGGATAGTGATAACTCTGACTTTCATCAATAAAATTTTTTACTTAGATGGTCCTAGCGTTGAATTAGGCTTTACCCACTCAGGCACCTGTAATTTTTTCCAATGGTCCGCGCTTCTTACCCCTACCCACACAAAGCTGAGATAAAATTGCATCGTTGCATCTCACTTTTTGCTCCAAAAGGGTATTTGTTAGCCCTCGGCCTTGGAATAGACTCTATAAAAATTGACTATGATCAATGCATATTACATCACGTACAATATGAATATGAAAGGAGTGTTGTACTATCAAAATTATTTGATCTAATTTGACAGCAAACGGACGTTCGAACGAGCCTAGACAGTCACTTTGGCAGTGGTGGAGGTGGTGGAAGTGCAGGAGGTAACGGTGGTAGCAGTACCCCTGTCAAATCTAACCCTTTAAAACGAGAAGACACGCCACCAACGAGCATGTCAACACTCGGTGGTGCCCTCACAGGCCTGGCAAATTTACCCGGAGCCGGTGCTGCCAGTCTAGCCTCGAGCCCGCTCTCGCTCACCCCGACTTCTAAGCTTCTGAACAGCGTCGACAGTGCAAAAGCTCTCACGAGGTGAGTGACGTTGAAAATCAATTTTATGACCACTGGGTTATGATTGCCTTCATTTTATGGAATATGATTTGGTTATTCAAAAACTGTAAAAAAAGTCACCATTTGAATCGCTCAGGAAAGATTCTCCGAAACACTTGTAGAAGAAGAGTTTTGAAAAAAATTGAGTAGAATGAGAACTTTTATAGCAAATAATCCTGAACGAGTCCACATTGAAACGATATCAACCGATTTTTCTAGCTGTTTGACGTTATTCTTCGTTTACTCATCACCTGTCGTTTCAGTTTGAAGTTTAGAAATGCCCAAACAGCTCAGACAAATTTGGTAATGTTTTTACTGTACTCGTGACGTATACTTGAGACAATCATTCCAAGGACAAGTTATTTCGTAGCGTCAGTAGGAATTTCGCTCTGTCAAAAAATAGAAAAAAATAGTGGTCTAGTTAACAAATATCAAAAATAGAGCTTTCATGAAAGCAACGACTAAATGATCTTTTATATGCAAGAATGCACATGAATTATCATCAAACTGCTCAGCAATTCAAAATTATAGCTCATCATTCATGATTCACAATTGCTTTCAATTTGACAGTCAAGCAACGACGGTAAGTTCGTCGACGGCAAACGGTATCGGTAGTGCCGGAGGCGCTCCCACGGCCATGTACAGGCCAAACTTCAGCCAGGCGTTTCAAAGAGCTGGCCCAACGACAGTACCACCGACCCTCTCAGCCGGACTGTACCCAACTCAGAGCTTCACCTCCGGCCTCCTCGGCAACGGTACACAAAGTAATTCCTTATATTTCACCATACGCATTCACATACACGCATACTTATACATCCGAACACATGGGCACCCGCGTTTATTTTTTCATTACTCGAAGGTTGAGTCGTCTTCTTCTTATCCTCTCAGATCCCCGAACTGTTCGTATGATTTTTTTTTCTCTTTGAATCTGTTTCTCCTCTCCTTTCGCTCCACTTCCTTTGCTTATTTATAACCGTGACAAGCCATCAGCGATGAGCAGTCCCCAAATATTCAAAGCACAAAATGGGTGATTCTACACGTGTGCGTTCTTAGCAGTTGTTTAATTTAATTTAATGATACCTCAGACGGTATGGGGTCGAAAAGGGTTCAACTCAAAATTTTATCAGGAACGAAGTTGCTGTCCAAATATTTTCTAACTGAGATTTTTTTTATTTGGGACATGAAACATTTTACCACACAAGTGTGCAACAGATTGACATGATATTCTTTATCTAAATATGCGATTTTGTGAACGAAATTCCAACATTATATTGCGATAACATTGGATGACAAAGAAAAAGATTTCTATTACAAATGCTTTGTGAGACCAAGCTTCAAAGAATCTTTCTTCACTTGATGGAATAAATTCATAATGACGAATTACAACATGAATTAGGAGATTAAGTTGGATTTCGTATACCGACACCGAGAGTGAGTTTTTTCGGTCCAAGCTCAAGACAAGGGTCGACATTGTGACGAGGATGCGGAAAATAGTTATTGACACACTGTGCGAGAAAGTATCTTTTTCGTACCGATTTTCCACTCTCTCACAATTCGTCAAAGAAGACAGTTCGATACCCGGGTGTAAAACTTATTTTTTGACACACTGTGCGAGAAAGTAACTTTTCCGCACTGATTTTCCACTTTCTCTCACAGTTTGTCAAAAAATAGTATTCGATACACGGGTGTAAAACTTATTTTTCGCATCCTCGTGTTGATTTCGACCTTCACCTACGGCTCAGGCCGGAAGCCCAACACTCGGACGCGCAAAAAAGTTCTTCCACCCTTGTATCGAAATGTACTATTCTGACACTCTGTGCGAAAAAGTAGCTATTTCGCACTGATTTTCCACTTTCTCTCACAGTTTGTCAAAAAATAGTATTCGATACACGGGAGGAAAACTTTTTTTTGACACACTGTGCGAGAAAGTAACTTTTCCGCACTGATTTCCCACTTTCTTTCTCAGTGAGTCAAAAAACAGTATTCGATACACGGGTGTAAAACTCATTTTTCGCATCCTCGTGTTGATTCTGACCTTCGCCTACGGCTCAGGCCGAAAACCCAACACTCGGACGCGAAAAAAAGTTTTTTTGCAACTTTCCGATGTTTGGGTGCTTGCAAAATTGTAAAAAATAGTATTCGCAACTCGTTCATGAGGTTTCCCGCTTCCGAGCGATTATTTCGACCTTCGCCTGCGGTTCAGGACGAAAACCAATCCGCTCAGAAGCGAGCTACAACTTCATAAACTCGGTGCGAAATCTACTATTCCACCCTTGTATCGAAATGTACTACTTCCACCCTTGCATCGAAATGTACTATTTTGTTCCATCGTGAGATTTTTGACTCTCGCCTGCAGCTAGGAGCGTAAACCCATGACTCAGACGCAAAAAAAAATTCATCATTCTAACATCAAAATGACGCTTTCAAACGCGGTGTTGGGGTTTACATGGTGAAAAATCATAATTGCCCTGAGCTCGCAGCCTCATTTCGGGCGCGATGGTTTTATTCCACTCGCTTTGCTCGGAAAATAAACTGTCCCAGCGTCCGAACTGAGCCGTATATACGTGCCCAGGTCAATGGTGTACCATTTTTACACCCTTGTATCAAATGATACTAACTTAGATACATAAGTTCTTGCCTGATTTTTTATTCGAAATTCAATCAGTACTTTTTCCCCAAAGCCAGGGCTTTTTTCCCCAAAATACACTCTTTTGATCTTCTGATCAATTCTGCAGAAATACATCCAAATTATACTTTACAAATTTCTGAATAAATAACTTCATCCTGCTATCGTTGACTCAATCATACACCAATACTGATTAATTAGCAAGATAGATATATAACTCACTTATCCCAGAAAATTTGATCACTAATTTTCCTTCAATTCCTTAGGACCAACAGATCTCAGCATGAAAAACAGTGGCGGAGTAGGCACACCAGGAGGCGGTGTCTCGAGTGGCAGTGCAAAACCTCTTCTAAGTCACAAACTCAATGCAACAGAAATGACGGCAGTTCGACAATTAATAACCGGATACCGAGAATCTGCAGCATTTCTTTTAAGATCAGCAGACGAGCTTGAGCAACTTTTGCATCAGCAACCCTAAGAACCACTAGCCGCGGTTGCCTTGCGCACCCGGTTATTCGCTGCCAGTCGAGCTGGTGATGCGTGCGATAAAAGATGTTCCCCTGAAGGAATTGGAATAGCCGATTATCATCGTGAACTTATGCTACTGCAATTGGCTGCTGTTCTACCACTTGGAGGACATTATTAAAATCCTCTTTATTCCGTGAATTTAAATTACATATTAGTAACTCGTTAGTCTGCGGAATAATTTTTTTTCTCGCAATATGGCTAGCGGCATCGAGAAAAAAAAATATATATATAAATATAAATTTACCATTCGATACAGGGTGTAAATACATGAGTAGTTTGTAGGTTTGAACTATGTATTAGATTTATTGCGATATGAAAGAGCGAGATATTCGAGGATTTTTTACGTTCGAGATTAATCGATGCTCATTTCTAATTACGACTGCCGATCGTACGAGTGCCCAATTTTTAAAAAAATTTCGTGTTCTCTCGCGCACATACCTTCAAAATGATCTTTTGTATGTACTTGAATCTATATCTTACTTTTTACTCCATAATTTCTTTTTTTATGTCATAGAGAATTTTTGTCTCTTGCTTATTTTGAATTTTTCATATTTTATATATAGAATCGCGCGTTAAAGCTGTCTGAGATTTTTCAAGGTTACTTACGCATACGCAAACTATGTCGATTATTAAATCGTCAATCTATACAAGTATAGTTAATTTTGTCGATTTTCAACAGATTTTGTTAATACACTTACGTTGTTCTTTTTTTGCTAGTGTAATTCTCAAATTTAGAAAATAAAGCTTTTTCAAATTGAAAAAGCGCGGTATAGGAATGAAGAAGCCCGAAATATGTTCCTTTTTCAAAGCGTCAACGAGCTTGAAATAAGGAACCATAGCGTGTAAATAAAATTGCAATTCGTATGCTTAAGATAATAGGATGATTAAGAAAAAAAAGAAAGTGTGTGCGATAATGGAAGTACCGTGATAATATGCTTATGATTATGATTAAAGAAAGCGTGCACTTGTGAGCAAAAGGCCATAAGAAAAAAATGATGAGAAGTGATTTCGAACGAGTGGGAGGTGCGACAAGATGGCACAAAAACTACTAAATTTAAGGACAAAAATCTTTTTTGGCGACAAGTCAGAATACCTAAATTATGGTAAGAAAAAATTTATCGAAATTTATGATGGAAAAAATTGTATCGCTTACTATAGTGTGTCAAAATATTCAAAAATTTTAGGTGTTTCTCTAAAAATAAACGTTTTTGGTAAACTCGTTTGGGATTCATTCGGCATTCAGGCATAAAAATCTTGGGACCATCTTGTCACAATTGATGTATAGAATTATATAAGAAGTGTGCGTACGTGCTTTCTTGGTATCTTAAGACATCACACTACTACCAAAGAAGCTTGCATTATATGAAAACAAGCACTTGAAATACTATTAATATGATTGTAGATATAATTATCTCGATCCGATTCTCTTTTTTTTTGGTTATCGATAATCAATCATGACCATCTCTCGGCTTAATTTAAAATAAGCCAGATTTGAATCTGATTAATGTGAGCTCTGTGCATTTATTTTCAAACACTTGTCAGTGAAGGAAAAGGAAATATATACACAAGTGAGTCGTGCATTTACGCTCGTTCCTGTCTACTGTATAATATATGATTAGTACTTCTACAATTTTTGCAAAAAAATATTATTCGCAAAAAATTGAAGGAACTTTCGGTTGAAAGCTTACTAAAGTCATGTTTAATTTTCGTGTTGTTTTCTGTACATAATTTATGAAACGATGTTTCGATACGTGATTACGTACATATTTACATTATGTGTCACGAGTAGAGTAAGCAAAACGCGAAAGTAAAAAGAAACCAGATCAATTTTCGAATGTGTAAAAATTTATCCGTGTATTAAGAGATCATGATGAATGTGTATATAAATGTAAATCACTTTTTTAAAATAGTAGTTGGCCTGAATTATTTGATTGTGATCCTCCAACCCCGATGACGAACTGGAAAAAAAATTAACTCGAAAATGATAAAACACATTCCGCTATCAGGCAGAAATGAGACCTGCTAGAATCTCAATTTACAAATTGTTTCTGGAAAATTTCTGTGAATTTTTTAACAATAATTCTATTTGCAATAGAATTCTATCATTGGCAATATTTTTCAGAAAATTTCGTATATGATTTTTCATGAGTGGTCTATGTAAATCAAAGCAGAGTGTTAACAACATTATGAACATGTAGGCAACTGTACTACTAACAATAGTTCATAAAAAAGTCATACTGTACTGTAATCACGATACTGAATGAAGAATTGCCATCTGACTTGTGTCTCTCAGAGTCGGATGATTTATTTCATCAAAATCTACAAAAACGCATTCTAACTCTTTCGCATTTCATTTTTTCATTAGGACAAGTGAACTCTCATTTGCTTGGAATATTTTCGAGCATCATTACCAGTCACATTTATAAAACGCTTCCTGAAAGGAATTACAGCCATAGTCATGTTAAAATGGATCATCAATGGTCTAACTGAAATTATGAAAGAGTATATTCATCGATCAGTTTTGTTGTCGTTGAAAAAAAAGAGTAAAAATGTTGTACTTCTGTGATAAACATTAAATAGATCATCTTAGGGATAATACGGAAGCAGTGAGCATTCAGATTAGTAATTTTTAAATGAGGTTATGTGTGAGTTATATGTTGCAAATTTCTGAGAAAATTCATAATGGCTGAGTAAAATCGAATACCTATCCTGGAATTAAGGCGTGATAGGTTTCCGAATTTTTACGTGTACAAAGAAATTAATGAAGTAAAATTGCTTCACTGTCTATACAAAAAGCTAAGTGAACTTGATTTATTTGTTCTCATGGAATGGGATTCGCTTCAACTAAAACAGGACGAAGATGATTTGTTCACAGTACTTGCAAGCGGGAATCAATAATCTATGTGTACATTTGAAACAAATCGATATGTAATCGTTCCTGGAGAAAAATATTGAAAATAATTGAATACTTAGCGTAAAATGAATCTTAATATTAATAAATATCTATGCAAATCGATTTTGATGGTATACATTTTTCTGATAAGCAGCATTACAATAATGACTAGATATTATAATTGAGTCGGTACGGTCTTTGACGATGCCTTGCCTATAAATTTAGTAATATTGAAACACGTTGAATGAGAGCGGAAAAAATCTTACTACCTTGTAAATGTTTTACCAAATATATTCAACCGTATGCAACAGTGATCCGTCTTTTTACTCAAAATGTGTCCCCTCAATCTCTTTTACGTCAGAATCTAGCTTAACAACTGTTGAACACTCCACTTGCCTAATATTCTCGCTGAACTATATTTTCAATATTTACGTAATAACATTTGAAGGAAGCATCGAAAAAATCTGAGAGAAATTGAACGCAATAAATTCCACGGGTATAAGATAACTCCGTTGGCATGCTGATTATTTCCGGAGAAATGTTTATTTTTCAGAAAAACTATAGAAATTGAAAATTTTTCGGTCGTCCAATTATAGTTTTAAACCTCGGTTTTAACGGTTCCATTCTAATACTTGACCGCATCCTGGGCGCCAGAAATTCACTCTATTAAGTCGCGGTATTCGAGAGAGATTGATGGGTCAAAGTAAGGTAAGTGCCCCCAACATGCCTCCATATATCGATCTCAGGTATGAACACTCGTTGACCTTCCCGCCAATATGAGAATCTAAGTGATTCAGATCGACCACCGAATCATCTGTGCCAGTGCCAAAAATTTCGCAGTGAGTTCTACATTTTTTTTTCTTTTGCACAGCTAAGAAATCGACAACGAAATTGCGTTTAGTAAACCAGGTGCCAAAAAATTTTGGTTCGGATGATCTTGGGGTACTCTAGCGCATTCAACTTCTGCTTTCGAGACCTTCAAGATTCTCTTTTGGAACTTGCAAATCTCCAATTTGGAGCGATTTTATGAGCAAAATATGGGAATCTTTTGTAAAAACACGAAGACTAACATCAGAGAGTACCCACCATGCAGATCTGCCAACATGCCCCCATGAGGTTATCTCGAAAGGGCTTTTCTAGGACTCAGAACGTGATTATCACGTCAAAAATAGGTCGAAAATTGTGGCTTGGCCCTGAAAAAAGCTCCGAATGTAGTTGCACGGCGATACAAACATATGCTCTTTACCAACGATTTACATCGTTAATCTTTTGGGGAAATTAAAACAGCTCGACTCAAGTTGATCCAAAATAAACGTGTTTTAGCTCATTTTGAAGGTCCTGACACAAGCTTCGAAATGAGCTAAAATGCATTGAAAAATGATGAGGTCGACTAGAGTTGTTAAGATAATACTTCATGGGGGCATATTGGGTACAACTCTCGCAGACTCGCAAAAAATAGTCAAGAAATGTGGCTCTAGGTATAATTTGTTCCAGCTCATCGTCGGGTTATGCCGATGGATGTACCAAAGCTAAAACCAAATATTAAGCACATGCACCATCGTTGATGAATAGGTTCCATGAAAAGGTACCACTTTTTCTATGGTCTCCAAATGAAAAATTTTATTCGAAAAGCAACAAAACGAGGAGGAAACTCTTCCACAGGTGAGATTTAAATTCGCGATCTCCATTTCGGCCATGGTTTCAAAACTGACCCCCCTCATTTGAAAAGTGACATAGAGACAGACAGAAGACTTCCCTAAGCTTCCGAATTCGCAATCGCTCCAATGGTCTAGTGGTTATGGCGCCACGTGCCGATCCGGAGTGTCCAGAGAACTGGAGATCACGAATTCAAATTTTGTCTGGGAAAGAATTTTCTTCTCTCTTATTGTCGCTTTTCGAATAAAATTCTTCATTTGAAGACCATATAGAGAAAGTGGTACTATCAAGGTCCATGTGCTTGATATTTATTCCAAGCCTTGGCATGTTTATAGGCGTAGTCTGATTATGAGCTGGAAGAAACGATCGAGTTACATTTCTTGATTCTGAAATTTTCATTGAACAATGGATTTAAAATATTTATTCGCAGAGAATACACTTTTGGGAAAATCGTGCTTGTTTGGCTCTTTAACTTTATTTCCGCCTATTTTTCAAGGTCTTGAGACAAGCTTTGAAATATGATAACGTGCTTTGAAAATTATTGAAGTGGGCCAAAACTATTGGCAAAACAACTCAAGCGGGGGGGGGGGGGGGTCATGTTGGGTACACTCGGTCAACAGTTGCTATGACGTGTATGGGGGAGACGCTTTTCCCCCAAGTTTGGATTTTCCTAGAGGCTCCCATTTGAATCTTCCTCATTTCGTTAGCATACAACAAAAAACCCATCCGGGAAGTTTCGGAAAATGCCCTAATAGTGCTACGCGAACTCGATTTTGAACATTGGAAAGCCTATACTGAAAAATACGCCCGGCCAATCCGGCGGCCAATGTCCCTACAGTCACCATCATTTTCCATGGTGCCTTTAGGTATATTTGAAATATTCGAACACACTGTTCGGACGTGAAATCCCACGAGGAATATGATGAAAAAATCAGATTTTTGAGCTTCAGAGTGTTTCTCGCGTGATAATGCTGATTTTTTGAAAGAAATGATTAAATCAACGCAAGAAACCTTCTACACCCAAAATCCTGATATTTTTATCGTATATCTCATAAAATTTCACGTCGAAATAGTGTATTCTAATATTTCAAATGCAACTTTTTTGTCGAGCTTTGAGTGAATATATTTCGGGTAATCTAAAGTGGAAAACCCACTTTAATCAACTAGGAGTATTTTTGACACGACCATTGCTCAAAAGTTGCCGGGGGCAATCCGGCTCATAAGAAGATATTTATCTGCAGTTTCGTTCATTCGGGAAACCTACCTGTTGAACCGCGGAAGTTGTTAATTCTCGGATTGTCGATCCGGCGAATCAAAGGGAGTTGAGAAAGAATTGAAGATCTGTAAGACTAATGCTCTAGTAATTTTTCATTGATGCAAACTGCTATTTCATCACAAGAAAACGTGGGTCAATGTGAGCTAGTGATGGGCAAAATCGCTTCCATATATATATATCTATAGCTGCGAGATGTGGCACATTTTCTGCTTGGGGAGAATTCTTTCGACAAACGTTACTATTCACGTCCGTATGTGATTGTGATCATTTGACGCATATCATCGAACAGGTGCCAAGACTTGAGCGATTTTTTTGGAAAGGAAGGGTGCGGTTACCGTGATACTAGTCCAATCTGTTGGCCGTCCTACAAATCAACGGGTCCTTAAATACAGGCAGCCCCCCGTATTCGCGGTTGATGCGTACATATACTTAAGAGATGCCACGAATATTGGAATCGCAAGTACGGTGGCCTTGTGCTTATGGGAATTTGGGGTTACGCACATCAGAACATCAAAAGTAGCTCGAAATTGTGGAAGACCCTTCAGAAAATATGTAATTTATTCAAATATCCTCATAAATATGGGATTCTTGATGCATAGGAAATCAAGATAATATGACATCGCTTCTCGAAATTCCTTATAAAATTGAGAGATAGAATTAATTTTGAATTTGACCGAAATATCCTATGACTTTCGCGTGGTGTAATCACCGGACGTGATCCCTGGCTAAATCTTGATAGGAGGTCATAGCAACTTTAATTTTGGCAAACCAATTTGCAAAAACAATAAGAATGCTTACGGCCTGAACGTACGCTTAATTCAATGCTTGAAGTCGAGGGAACCGTGATTACGGAGGGCTGCCTGCGCTTGCTTCATTCGTGAGCCTTGCATTCCATTTATCAAAACATTGTCCACCTCGATCTTCACCCACTTGTTTGAACAGATTTGTAATGTATTTTGCGAGATAACGTAAGACTCTACTAATGCCGAATTTGTAAAAAAGAAAAAAAAATGGAGTTGGCGGGGATCGAACCCTCGCCCGGCAAAACGGAGCGACCACGCAGGACTAGTGAACGATTGCTCAAACAACTAGCCCACGCGGCCACGTCTACGTGTACTGAAGCAGTGCAAAAAACGGCTGTTGTGCCGGGGTAAGCTTCACCTCTACTCGCATACAAGTCGCACCCGGCGCTTGTGAACCAGCCACGGACAGATCTGGTACAATTATCGTAATTCGCTGCACTTTTAATCGTGATTCGTGAATCGGGTCTCATAACTTTCGACCTCGACATGTTGTTTGAATCTGATTATAAGAAATCATGAAAAAGATTCTGGCGAGCCAACTCCGTTTCGAACTTTGGGGAAGAAGAACCATCGATTTATATAATCAGTTGTACAGGTTCCAAGTATGTATCGCATGCAGGGCTATGCGGGTCCCGTCCAAGTGCATGTTACGTCCGCCGTGAAACTGGTACAATATTTTGCTCTCTCCCGGTACACGTAGACGTGGCCGCGTGGGCTAGTTGTTTGAGCAATCTGTGACTAGTTCCGCGTGGTCGCTCCGTTTTGCCGGGCGAGGGTTCAATCCCCCCCAGATCCATTATTTTTTTTTATTCAAATTAGACCCGAATTCTCTTCTATACCTCACTTACTGAAAAATTTTTGCAGCAGACAGTGCCCTATACGGGATTAACCAAACCCGATCGATCAATTTTCAGATGTGTAATAATAATAATCTATCCGTGAATCAAGAGATTATGATGAGTGTGTATATAACTGTAAATCGAGAATTGAAGAAATTAATCGGTCTGAATAATTTGATTGTGATCCTCAATCCCCGATGACGAGCTGCAAAAAAATAGCTCGGAAATTAGGGGACATATTCAACACTCGGAAAAGGTGAGAAGGAGAATCAAATCTCTATTCGGAATAATCCTCAGCTTTTCCTGGATGCCTTTCTATAAGTGTTTTCAAGCAAGTAAATATGCTCAAACGGGTATTAGTTGCTCTTCCCAAACAGGTAGTTGCAAACGCGTAATTGTAGGTAGAGCTCGAAAATATCTTGCTTCGAGACCTAACAATGACGACTGCTTAATTTAACTTTCGCGAGAAAATTGATCACTAATTTACCAGTAATATTGTCATATTTCCACAAAAGTGGATTCGAATCGCGGGTGCTAAAAAACATAACTAGCTGGTCCTAGGAAGTAGATCTTGTGAATTTCCCTCAATTTTTTGTTTTTGCTGAATCTGCAGACTTCCTGCACAATTTACTCAATGCAGTTTTGAAGGCATGGCACTTATTTGTCACATATTTTGAGGAGTCGAACGAGGGAGGAGCTAAAGTTTCTCTTAAATTTCCCACACAAGGAGATGATCTCGATCTATTGGTTCTTTTGCCGATCTCTTGGGAAGTTGTCCCGAAGCAAAAATGCAGTCGTTGTATACGAGTATTTCTTAGGACACAGATTTGAGAAGATATGAAGAGAGACTTTTCAATAAATTGTGATGGAATGTTATTTGAAAGGAAGGCGCTATTTTTCGATGGCTCCATATCAAACTAGGAAATGGCATTTAAAAGTCGTTCAAAGTGTCTCCATTTGCATTCTGTAAAATTTCTCACAGCAATAGTTGACCAAAGTAACCGAAGGTTTGATTCGAGGTTTGATTAAATCAACCAGAGTTTCTGGATGATATTCATTAGTTGTAATCGTGCTCCATTTCAAGTGACTAAGTATGAGTGTAAACTAAGAAGTAGGGTATAAAATGATTAGAGTAGGATTTTTTAAATTCTCTTTTATGTAGAATGTTGAGTATAGTAGCAATCAAAATGTATAAATAATCTTGAATCCTTCATCTGTTTCTGTTACAGCCATTTTGTAAGTCAGTCGACGTATATGTGCTCCAAAATTGAAGATTAAACGAACTTACTTGTAAGTGAAGTTCTATCCAAATTATATGAGGACTTGTTCGAAGATATAATTTCATAATTTCCAGGTGTAAGTATGATAAAAGCTTAGACTTTCAATGTGATTCACGCGTGGGTTGAATTATTCGTCATTCAACCCACGCGTCCATCATATTCTCATCTCACGGTTATAGAGTTTCGGGACATGTTGTCAATTGACTTACACAATGGCTATGATAGAAACAGATGATGGGACGGTAGGAACTTTGTCCCCCCGGCGAGAGTAGCGCCGCGGTACGGCGGCCACCGGCAACTCGGTTCGCGGGGTGAGCCCAGATCACACGAGTGACCTCACCGTGACAGAAGGGCAGATCGAGGTCGATTTTACAGATGAATAGATGCGGATGCATTAGATGACGTCTAATAATACTGAGAGCTTTCGACGTGCGAGACTTGTTGAAATTTCGGCAATAGTGCACGCGGGGGAGGTAAGCGTATGAGCAACCACATTAGATTCGTTGATATCTCTTTTTCATTGGGGTAGAAGGGTCGAAAAATATGCTGATAACTTTAACAAGCCTTTATGAGTTTCAAAACTAGATTTCGAACTCTAAATTCGTAGAAACTTCCGTGAATAATTTTGATCGTGAGAAAACATTTTCATAATGTTCAAGGGGTGTGTATTGAATTGCAGTGATGATTTTTGGAGAAATATTTCGATCTCCTTCTTTCTGCACTCAATCACATACCTGTTCTAAATTTCCCATACCTCATAAGCAATCGATACGTTTCCGAGTTTCCAAAATGAGTGGTGATGACGGCTCATTTAGAGTTGAAGTTTTCATAAAATGGTAGTCTTTGAGTATTACATGCCTCAAAACTTCAAGCCCTCTCCGCCATCGTGCATCGTCATAAAATTGTTCGTATGAAAATCAGATGAAATATTCATCAATTCTTTGTTGTCACTACGCTTTGTGATCAATATCAATCTCCGAGTTAAAAAAGCAATGTAAGTGTCTTCAGGGCAATATGAAAATGGCGACAAACCCGCAGTAGGAGTCCATCGCAGGTAAGTATTAATTTCTACCATCCATCATCGATTGCATGCACTCTTTCCCTCCCGCAAATATCATTTCAATGTCTTGCTATGCAGGGCGTTTTCGCGATCGTCAATTGTTGCTTCGCGCATCCTTAGCTCCTTGGGCGCGACGCGCGCGAGCTTCACTCGAAAGCGATAAGAGCCGATGCGCTTTTTTTCGGCTTGCATGCATATGCAACCCCTTTCATTGTTATTCAATCGGTAGCAGTTTTGTAGTTACATCAGCTCTGAAAATGGATCGAGATCCTAATAGACGTGGCTACCACTACCTAGATCGGTTCTATAGTTTGAAGGAAGAAGACGATCGGAGAATGTGAGTCCAATATTTCAATTTGAATCGGGGTTGCTTATTGAATTTTCATGATCCGCTCCCTAGCGTAGAGATCATTTTCAAATCAAATAATACTTGATTTTTAAGCTCGTCGTTCCACACGTCATCTCGGCAGAGTTTGATATTAAATAACTGCTAGAAAAATTTCTCTCAAAATTCCCGATTTTCACTTGGATTCCGAGTGAAGCAGCTTTCTACTCAGACTATGAGCATCTCTAAAAATTTCCCGTTTCAGCGGGATATAACAGTGAGACGACCTAATAAATTTTTCGATTATATTTTGCCACTCGTTTGTTACCGATGGATCAATGCGTAACTCACAAAATGGAAGTGGTAGGTTTACTGCAAATTTTGTATGGAGGCTTAGTAAAAAAATCTCAATCTCATTCCAGAATTTCTAAACTTATACAGCTCGATACTACATATTGTAAAAAATCCATGAGCCCCATTAATATTGAAGCAATGTAGAAAATATGGATGTAAAGTATTTTGAAATATTGTATAGTCGGCAAGTTAAACAAGGCTCGAGACAGTCGAAAATCTGGGAGCGAAACTTGCGATGCTGACTCGTTTTTGACTTCTAAACCTTCAAACAATTCCAAATTCTTTCTATTCCCAAAATAGTTTCTCATGATTTTTGAGAGAGTGTGGGAGAAAAGCGGACGAGTTATGAAAAACTCAAAAAATTCGAAAACATGAAAAGATGACTCGCTTTTGGGTACTCGTTTTGGATCTAAAATTTTTCAATAATTCTAAAGATCCCCCTGAGATATGGAATACATTCTCGGGATGTTCGAGAAAACGTAGAATAATGTTTGTGAAGGGTTTTGAATAATTGTTAAACAGGTAGGCTCTACAGACAGTTTGAAAAGCTCCAAAATATGAAAGTAAGGCTTGCGTTCGAATATTTTTTTTGGTCCTGGAAATTTTTCAACAATTCGAAAAAATCTCTTGATCTTTGGAATACATTTTCATGATGTTTGAGAAGGGTTACGTTGATCGCTAAGATGATTTCCCGAAAAAGTTGTTTAACCGGAAATATCCACAAGGCTCGAGACGCTACAGGAGTTGTAACGGAAACCTGCGCCAGCTTACTCGTTTTCAATCGCTATATTTTCAAACAATTCCGAAAATAACTTATATTTGGAACATCTTGTAATGATATTCAATAGCGTGTCGATTCTTGTCGGCTATACATCGACCATTTCATGGATTCGAAGCCATTGACCTACCCTCCTCCGTAGTGTTCCGAATTTTTTTTCGAACTTCCAGACCCTCCTTTCCCTGTAGCTGGCTACGTAGTTTGTGGGTGGCCTCAGAATTCTCTTGGATTCATGTTTATGCGTTGTTTTACTAATTTCCATTCTACTCTTAGTAAGATACCTAGATGACTTTCACACATTCATCCAAGTTGTGATATGTCTTTCTAATCATGAAACGATCTCTGTCAATAGCCGTTACAACTGTAACTATCGAAGAAATGGTTGTAAAGGCACCCTCACAATCATAAAAAAAACCGGGGCAATCAATTTGGGTGTCCATCCTCATACATGTGACGCGTCGATAGAAAAACGTCAAGTTTTTGAGAAAATGCGCGGGGCATTTTCAAACCCATACACTCAAGATGCGCCTACTAGATCCGTCGTAGAAAAAATTTTGCAAGAGTGAGTATGATAAATTCTCTTATTTTGATAAATTCTATTACTCTTCTCTCACTTAGTTCTCTTTTCCTCATTTCTCTCAAAAAATTCTCTTATTCACAATACATTCTCTTATTCTAAGATTTTGCGAGAGTGAGTACAATAAATTCTTTTTTTTCCACTAAATGATACCTTTTCAATGGAAAATTGTCAAGACTTTATTCAACCAGCTTCACTTTTTCCCCCTGAGCATGATGAATAGATTTTGATGAATCTTTACCAAAGAATGAGGCAGAGCAGTTCTGTTTCGTCACATGAGAAATAGAACAAAGATAGTTAAAGTAGTATGAGGCCTAATCATTGCATCATTCACCAAATCATTAATCGAACTCCAATTATATTCGATTGTAGTTTTGATTCCTCAAATTTTCAGTTTGAATGAAAGAAAAATAAACTGTTCAACTTGATGTGAAAATCCAAGTAGATAGGTCCAATAGTCAATCGAAAACTACGTGAGGTATTGTGAATTAGATTTTACAAAATCTATCATCGAAGATTATTAATCAAATTATTGAATCATATGAATTTATTAATTAGCTAATCATTCTCATTCTGAGAAAGCATTCTTCTCGCACATATTTATAACAAACTCGGACACATTTGCGCCCCCCCCCCAGCATAAATGAAAGTTAATACGGCAATCATCAATCCTTTGCAAATAGGCATCCAAATGTCCCGATGAGAAAGGATAGTACTCTGCGAAATGCTCGGAAACAAAAGGATAAACTCAAAGTTCCCATTCCTTTGCCACGCCATAGAAAGTCTGACACGCTTGCCACAGTTGGCAAACAGCTTCAAGATGTAGGTGGATTTATCCCCTACAAAGATGATACAGGAAAAGAACGCAAGTTAGGTGAGAAGAATTTCATTGATATTCCATCCCTCTTGCCCAATACCAAAGATTATCTCGAGGAGGATCGTTGATTCAAGAGACTATATTAGTAATGGAATGAATGGTAAAAGATAATTATACAGTATGGAGTCATGATTATACAGTCATAATTATACAGTACCAAATCATGTAAATTCGAAAAGTCTTTGTTGAATTAGGATCAGTGTACTAAAACGAAGCGGCGACGTTTTATTCTACTCCAAAAAGCTCGCCAAGAATCTTTTCGCTAATATGGTATAGCAGGGCATTTTTCTGAAACACTATGTCATGCGTGACCTCGACACGTCTATTCTCTGAAATGAAAAATTTATATGATGTTAAATGGATCAATTCTTCATTCTGGATTGCTGCATTACCAAACTAATTTACCCATTTTCATCCCGTTGTAGAAACCATATTTGTGGAAGGGAGAGGAACACAAGGAGATATACTTGTAACATTTGACCCAGATATCGTAGAGGAGGCTTTATCTAACGACGAAATTGACATTGACATCGTGTATGGCGATGCCACATATGATGTAAAAATGAATGTTCATAGTTGCTATCAACATTTCACTGTGATGGGAAAAACAAATGGGATGGTACGTATCCATCGTATTTTTTTATTTTCCTCACATGCTCACATGATTCAGGATTGCTTTGAATTAACAGACATACGTTCTCTTTTGGGGACTCATGGGCAACAAGCACGAGTCTACGTACGACCTTTTCTGGGAAACGATAAAAAAGAGGTTTCCAGGCTTCAAGCCCAAAAGATTTATATCTGATTACGAGAAAGCCTTGCGCAATTCAGTCGAAAAAGCCTTCCCAGGGATAGAATGCACAGGCTGCATGTTTCACTATGATCAAGTGAGATACATGTCATTACTTATAATCCAAAACCATTCTTGATGTATCCGTGATTAGGCGCGCTTGCGTCGAAAATGCAGACTTTTGTCAGTGCTCCAGAACCCACTAGAGATATTGGCAATTCGCTAGAACTATCCATTAACTTTGTTGATTCTGTAATAATACACATGAGTACAAGCTTTCCAATTTTCAGGCCTTGTGGAAAAACGCCGTGAAACATGGTGTCGCAGAAAAAAATAATAAAAAAAATAATCCAACGTCCCACAAAGAAATACGGAAACTGATGGCCTTGCCCCGACTACCTCCAGACTATTACGAAAGAGGATTCGAATTAGTGAAGAATGAGATCCAGAGATTATTTGGGACTTGTTTTGATGGATACTTACAATATATAGTCAATCAGTGGTTCAAAAGGGAAAATGCAAAAAGTATCAGTGTATTCGGAATGGAGGACCCTACCAACAATAATGTAGAGAGGCACCATGCTCTCTTTCCCGCAGTAATGCGATATCATCCAAGCCCGAAGAACTATTTCCGTAAGTGTCCCATTTGTAAAATAATTTAAAGAGAATAGTCGCGATGATTTCGTACTCGGTGAGGCATTTTTACGTTATAAAAATTTTTTCGCTTGGTTTGGTGAGGGTGAAATTATTTCAAGTTAGGAACAATCTACGGTGGAACTCGGCTAATTCAAGCGCATTTCCAGAGTTAACTCGTTGCTCTGTTCAATCGACGAAATAAACAGTGGGTAGAACTAGCATCGATTATTGACGAGCATTCTCACCCGAGCCCTTACAGCTCGTTATAACCGAGTTCTACAGCACATATACGTATGAAGGCATAATAGGAACTCGAACTGATACGCGGAAGAATTGAGTTTCGAGGAATTTTGTTACTAAATTCTATCAAAAATAATTCGTTGCAAAATATTGTATTGTTCCCGATATATGTGCGATTACGATTATTCGGTGACAGCTTCTAAGATATTATGTAGATGTGTAGCGTGATCTGTAGATACGAATGCTGCGATAATGGAAGATTTAAAGTGTTGAAAATTTCAGGAGGCACGATCCACATAAGTAAGCAAACCTGGCACACCTTCAGCCAGATATCGAAGGGGGTTGTACACACGCCTCGAAGGACTGAAAAACAAAAACGCAAACTTGAGGGAATCCGTGCTGCGGAAGAGACATTTTTGAGTGCAGAAGAAAAAACTGATGCAGTGATCATGCAGTTCCTTGATGAATGGAGACAATTTGTTGAGGAAGGAAACGTCTCATATGTTCCTGAATATCTTCGTACGTAAAAAGTTCATAAATACCATAATTCAAATTATTACAAAAAACATATGCTTTATATTTTATTATCATGTTGTCGATGGAAAATTCACCAGTCTCATGGAATTCACCGTATTTATGGAAAACCAAAATTGCACGCTGGATCTTGCCATTTTTTAGATATTTTGCTAGTGCCCAAGATTGTTCAATTTACAATCGTGATTTCTAAAAACAGCTCAATTTTGATCGACTCTCGCGCATTTGCATCCTCGACTCCACCACATTAAAAATACATCCACTACTCCGGTCCTATTGCATCGAATTGGCTTGCATTAGTGGTCATTTTCAAGAGAACCGTACGGGCTATCGATCGACAATATGTTTTGAGTCGTAGAAAATCACACGTGTGCAGGAGAACTCGAAATCTGAGTTAAAATGTGACTTCAAGACTGCATGTCTGATGTTCTGTTCCGGTTCTGGCCCTTAAATTCAAATAAAACTAATCGTTCCGCACGTGAACGATTCCGAAAGTCCTTCCAATCACCATTATCCAGCTCGGTTTGCCCCATGTATAAAGCTAACGAGTTTTGCGAAAAACCGTGGGAAATCAAAAATGTAAGTCAGAATGAGCATATGAAGGCTGTCCTTGAGAATCTGGAAATGATTGCTTTCGTATTTTTCCACTCTAAAATTGAGATTTAAGGGTGGGCAGACAAAATATCAAAGTTTGAGAAATGAGTTTCACCCTGTTGCATAGTTACCTCCTTATACCCGTAACTGCTGAAATACATGAAGTGATATTTTCGTGCAAAACGTACATTACGATCCAGTATAGTCGACATATAGTTCTACATCATTTTATCAAAACTCGTTTTTCATTTGCTATAGAAACTTACTTCGCCACGAAAGGTCAGTTCAAGAGAAGGAAGTATCAAGTTCAGTTCTTGAATATGAAGGCTACAAAAGAGGCGAAGTACAAGAAAGGTGAGAAGCGAGATTACTCAGTAATATGGTTTATCGACATCGACGTCGATTATGTCGATGGAATTCATTCTACTTTTGAACAACATAATATTATTCGCATCGTTTGTCTTCACAGTCTCGGGAGAGGACATCCACAACGCTCCCATTGTATTTTTGCCTCCCGACTCCACCTTCGATTTGAAGGAAAACACATTCAGCTGTTCTGCAGAAATGGAGATCAGGCTGAATGAGAATATAAGTGAAGAGTTCTTGGATCTATCTGGAATGACGGAGATGACCGCCGCAAAGAGATACAGTTTGAATCCTCCATCTGCAGAGCAAGATGATGAGCTGGCTTATGATTTTGGTCCGTACATCACGGATTCAGATACATCAATTTCAGATGTGAGCGATGCGTACGACTCAGAATGAGAATTTTCTGGAGACTCTTAGAACTGGCTCATTAGACAATGTTCTGAATTTGGCGGGATCTTTATTGTAAAGTATGAGGATGTAGCTAGAGAGAATGCTTCAGAATACAGTTGAATCTGTCTGCACTAAACAATGATATGAAAATCGATCTTTTTTCTATTCCCACTTCTTCAAAAGATGTGGAAAAATGTGTGCTGAATACTAACAGTGCTGGGATGAGTTATTTTCTTGGATGGCTTATTGACGAGCCATTTGATCTCGGAACTCTATTTTTTATCTTTCTCTTTTTTCATATTTTTCCTGCTATTTTAGCCATGCAACTCACGAATTGTTGATTATTAAGATATTCATTTTTATACAAAATTCTAATCAATTGTTATCAAAATTTTGAATATAAAATTATCAATAGTCCGTTAAATTTGAATAAGATATTTTATTGAAATTATATCAAAAATATCTCGAATTTACTGTGAGATGATCTATGGAACCTTGAATTTCGGATGAGAATGATAAGTGAAAATACAATAAAAATAAAACAATTACTTCCAATTAATAAGATCGATTGATTCACAGCTTGTCCACTATTATTTTTGCAATTGTTTAAAAATGTTGATATCTAATTCACGCGATGTTCGCCTCCAGAGCCTCTCAAGTGCTCCAGGCATTTTACTAATCAAATCATCAACATTTCTCCAAAAATCATCACTGCAATTCAGTACACACCCCTTGAACATTATGAAAATGTTTTCTCACGATCAAAATTATTTACGGAAGTTTCTACGAATTTAGAGTTCGAAATCTAGTTTTGAAACTCATAAAGGCTTGTTAAAGTTATCAGCATATTTTTCGACCCTCCTACCCCAATGAAAAAGAGACATCATCGAATCTAAGGCGGTTGCTCATACGCTTACCTCCTCCGCGTGCACTATTGCCGAAATTTTAACAAGTCTCGCACGTCGAAAGCTCTCAGTATTATTAGACGTCATCTAATGCATCCGCATCTATTCATCTGTAAAATCGACCTCGATCTGCCCTTCTGTCACGGTGAGGTCACTCGTGTGATCTGGGCTCACCCCGCAAACCGAGTTGCCGGTGGCCGCCGTACCGCGGCGCTACTCTCGCCGGGGGGACAAAGTTCCTACCGTCTGGATGAAAGATTATTTTTGAATGTTTATTGGTACTCTGTTCAACATTCCACGTAGAAGCGAATTGAAACAAATTTTTTTTAAATCACTTCTACTACTTCGACACTTGATGTTCTGAATATTAGACAGGTATCCTGGAGCCCTATAGAGAAAGTGATCGATTAAATCAGTCAACAATTCCTGTATGTATTTGGTTTTAATAACATTCGAAAGAATCACATCAAGTCACTTACAACAGACATTTTCAGTACATTTTGAAGTGGTTAGTCGACTCAACTTGACTTGATGACTTAAAATTACATCGAAGAAGTATTTAACAACTTTTAAATGTATATCGTTATCACGGAAGAGAAAATAAGACTCTTACCTCAACATCTTTAATTATATAATCTCAAAGTATAACAATAAATTCTTAATAACAAATTCATGTTATGAGATGAATGTCAAGGACTGTATGTGCTTGACACAAGTACTTTCTACAAACTAATCTCACAATTGTATACAGTTATATACAAGTGTGCAGCACCTTGCATTATTCTCGAAAGTTCCTATTACCATGCTCTTGAATTGCGAGGAATAAAATTATCCTTCGTACTCCCAATATTTGAACAAAAAATCATTTTGATCCCAATGAGCTCAATTATAGTCCCTGCACCCTGATGAAAATATTGATCATAAAATGGAAAATCACAATGATTAGCGTCACACTTTTTTCCTCCCCGATCTTCGTTTTTTAGAAATTCCACAATGCATGTTCTTACAATTTCCAAAGATGATGTGATTCTACTCAAATACGATGAATGGCGTACTCATTCCTGCAATTGTTGTATTTGTGGATTATTGCAAGAGAACAGGGGGTATGTATTCTGAACCCCGCAGTATTATTCATTTCAATTTTGAATCAAATACACGTTACTGAAGTAGCATTCTTTCTTATTATGGAACCCCCTTTATTTACTAAGTGTTGAATTGATGAGTTATTCTGTTACGTTCGAAGAGTATCAAGATAAAAATCTGATCCGTGAATTTTTCTCTAAAAGGGATGAAATAATTCATCACAGTTCCCAAGAGAATGCAAAAGTCAGATACTAGAGCGTAGAAAAGTAAGAAACTTTTACTCCTGAACTTTTTCTCTCTTCTATAATTCTTCCAGTGACTTTGAAATATTTTCATCAAGGCTCTGGACAAATTGAAGCAAGAATTCTGCAAGTACGCTAAGAAAAGCTGATGATGAGCTGATGAAAATTGTTGATGGATGATTTTTTTTTTTTTTAATGATAGATGACATGAGATTTCTGTTGATGGATTAAATCGGCAAAATCGACATCGACACTGGCTCTCTTTACTATACAATATATTTATGATATCGAGGAAATCTCGAATCTAATTCTTACTGCATCGATTAATTCGAAAAATCGGATATTTTGATAGGTTCTCTGGAGCCTTTTGGTTCAGGCAACGATATTTATTATTTCATCAGACTTTCCTTGGCGACTTTTCTCCGAAAGCTCGCGACGGAAAATTCAGTGCACGAGCGCAAAATTCGTTGCCCAGAAGATCGGAATAGTTTTACGCCTTAGTTAAAGCTTGACCTTATTATCGCATCTATATTTCGATCATCTGGGGCTCAAAATGTATCATCCGTCTTCGGCACCCCACATTGTGCACGACTCTGACTCGATTATTGAATAAAAATTTATTGATAAATTCGCTTATGGAAACTTTTTTTCTCAAAAATTTTTGTGGCCCTTGTGTTGGATAATAATTTTTTTGTTCAATTGAGTGGAAAAAGTCGCATCATTATTTATATCATTTTATGATTTATAAAAACCCAGTCAGTCGAGAAGTTTAATCTTGGAAACCGAACAATATCCACAAACTTTCATCACCGGTTTCCTCAAAAAAATCGAAAATTTCCTAAAAGTCTTAAAGAATGTTGATACTTTCCCAATAAATATCGAATTTTCAGTCAGTCTCAGAAGGTCGGCTTCTAGTTCCATTAAAACAATCAATGATCAAGTTTCGTATACATTTAGGGGCATAACATCTGATTGGACAGAGATCAACAATAAATCACAGCAATGAGATGGTACAGCCGAAGTGTTCAAATAACTGAGCCAGAAGAAGAAATATCATCGAGGGTCGCATTGAATCGACTCCGAAGACTCTGGTTCTATTATCAGAGTTTATTCTTCTCTTCTGGCCCTATCCATCCTTGTAAAAATTAGATCATCAATGTTCTTTAAAATGATTTACAAGACAACTAGTACACGGGACGGGTCAGTTTCAATACAATACAATAAAAAAATCACTTGATGATTAAGTGGTACTTAGATGAATGCCTCGAGTTTGCGGCAATGCGGATGCAGATTATTATCAAGACCGGACGTTACACATGTTATGTTTTACCTCAAAATACACGCATGAGACAGAGCAATACAGATGGAGGAACTGCAGCACAGATATAATTTTTTTTCTCTCATTTTTCTTACGAAGTATCGTAAGCACGTGCAGGTCTCTGCTGCAATCGTCGCATATTGAGCACAAGCTCGAGTCTTTCATTACTCGGAGCTGGTGCTAGGGCTGGCGAAGATTTACAGAATCGAACCTTGTGTTTTTGTGGTTGTTGTTGTTGCTGCTGCTGTTGATAATGATGAGGTTGTTGGGGTTGGTACTGCATCATGTGGTGGTGTGAATGGGGCGAACGTTTGTAATGTGGTGCCATTCGGCATCTATCGCTCCTTAACGCTTGTGCACAAAATTTTCTATCGCAAGCCGGAGGCCGAACCTACGCGACCTGCTCGTAGTTGACCTTATTGATGTAGCTTGCCAGGCAACACGATAGAATGAGACCTAGCATCGGGAAAATTGCTACTCCAAGTGCACCAGCAGCTACCAGTCCTACGTTACCGCGAACAAAGTCGACCACTCGATTGTAGCAGCCCTGTAACAAGTTAATTTTAAAATCCATCAGTTAATGCTGACTGAGGTTGATGCTCGAGATCTTATTGAATAATCCATGTGGTCATGGTTGTGTGCCACGATAGGTAGTGCAGGGTGAATACTGTCAGGACCATTTCATATTGCGGTATCACAAAAAAGTGCACAGGTTTTCCATGATATTACTCAGAGTGAACTATCACTTCTGAAACAGGCACTGTACTCCGTTCTGCGCACATCAAAACCTCTTATTAAAGCTTGATGAATTTTGAAGCACGTTTTTGAACATTCAAAACCATTCGCTTCTGATATTGACAATTTGAATTTTGTTGAACTTCGAGAGAATATTTGTGAGTATTTCAAATGAGAGAGCTCTATTTGACCACCGAAGAGTATTTTTGACTATTTTAGGTAATTCGGACGAAAAAAGCGTAGCCAATATTCATTATTTTATCACAGAAATGCTGAAGGAAAGATCATATATACTGAACGACTGCTACGCCGACTAGCAGGGGTCTGATTGTATACGAACTTCGAAATTGAACCCTCATTTTGATTGACCATTTATAATACTGTATATGAGTCATTCTTTTTAATATCGCCAGGTTTTGTGGCGGGGGGTCAGGGATTTTTCTGTAACTTTAGGTACATGTTGTATATGATAGAAGAAGATGAAAAGCACAGTTTTTAGGTCCCGAAAGTCATCCGCGCGAGTTTGGCGCCCTATTTTCGTTTTCAAAATTAGTGAAAAATTCGATTTTTCAACTTTTTGATTGATTTCTCACCAGTATAGAACCCGGTAAAAAAATTATCCAAGACACATATTTCGACGTAAAATGAGCTGAATTTTACGGAAAAAATACTCTTAGATCCGTCAAAGGTAAACATAACCTCAAAAAAGTGGTTTTTTTCAGAAAAACACAATTTTCAAGTCTTAGGCCCTATTTCATCTCAATTTTGACATTTTTATCCAATTCCTCGTCAAATTTTACGTCGAAAACCGTTTCCATAAAATTGGGCTGAAGATGGGTTTGGCTACCGTAATAACAACTTTACTAGCAGGGTCGTAAAGATAGCGCTAAATTGTTCGTTTCGGGAGGGACACTTATAACACTGGACAACAAAATGTTGGTTCATAAGTAGCGCATTGATCAAACAAAGACTTTTTCGTGTATTTTTCGACGCAGAAACCGAATCCGAAACCAGTTTTGCACCTAGAGATTAGGAATTATTTTAAATCGCGAAATACTGAGCTTCTAAAAACTGCGTTTTTAGCGTTTTTTGATGATTCTGTAGATACATGATTTTGATGGTGCAACCTTGCAGCGGGCTTTGAGCGTACCCAGACTATGATTTCTGACGTATTTCGAGCTGCTGAACACGATGGCAGTGGTTTTAGAGGGCTAGCATGCGTTCGGAACGAAGGACAAGGTGATTTTTTGAGTTGCTATCAGGAGAGTTTGGACAATTTCGCAATCAATCTCAAAGTGCTCACGAAATTGATCAGAAACACCCTTTTGGATCTCACGAGGGCGCATTCTTCTCGTATTTGTACACGCAGTGAGGGAAAAATATTCGTAATCGCCTAGAAATAGATGAGTAGAATATACGCGTGTTATTCCGAAAAGAAACTTTTGATCTATTTCGAGATCTATTCCTCGAGTGAGTTCAAGCCTCCTCGTATTGGATCAAAGCTCGAGTATTTGTACGTAGAAGTCACTCAAACTATTAAAACAATGTCATTTTGTTGCTAGGATACGGTATCAGAAGTCCCGGAGACCTAAACTCGGTTTAGGTCACGGAACGTACCTTGACATACCATGAATATGTAATCAACCTAGTTACATCGTTTTTCACCTTAAGCTAATGTGGGCACTCCAATGATTCTATTCTGGAGGCGAGTGAATAAGAATATTCAGCGTCAGATGTACCATCTTGGGCTGGTTGCAAACGGCTACCTATATGTTCTCAGAAGCACATGAGATTAGGAAACTGCTTTGACTCATTACGAGAAAACTTGAGCTTACCTCAGGAATAGATCAAAAGTTTCTTTCCGGAATAACACACGTATATTCTACTCATCTATTTCTAGGCGATTACGAATATTTTTCCCTCACTGCGTGTACAAATACGAGAAGAATGCGCCCTCGTGAGATCCAAAAGGGTGTTTCTGATCAATTTCGTGAGCACTTTGAGATTGATTGCGAAATTGTCCAAACTCTCCTGATAGCAACTCAAAAAATCACCTTGTCCTTCGTTCCGAACGCATGCTAGCCCTCTAAAACCACTGCCATCGTGTTCAGCAGCTCGAAATACGTCAGAAATCATAGTCTGGGTACGCTCAAAGCCCGCTGCAAGGTTGCACCATCAAAATCATGTATCTGTAAAATCATCAAAAAACGCTAAAAACGCAGTTTTTTAGAAGCTCAGTATTTCGCGATTAAAAAAAATTCCTGATGTCTAGGTGCAAAACTGGTTTCGGATTCGGTTTCTGCGTCGAAAAATACACGAAAAAGTCATTGCTTGATCAATGCGCTACGTATGAACCAACATTTTGTTGTCCAGTGTTATAAGTGTCCCTCCCGAAACGAACAATTTAGCGCTATCTTTACGACCCTGCTACTAAAGTTGTTATTATGGTGGCCAAACCCATCCTCAGCCCAATTTTATGGAAACGGTTTTCGACGTAAAATTTGACGAGGAATCCGATAAAAATGTCAAAATTGAGATGAAATAGGGCCTAAGACTTGAAAATTGTGTTTTTCTGAAAAAAACCACTTTTTTGAGGTTATGTTTACCTTTGACGGATCTAAGAGTATTTTTTTCGTAAAATTCAGCTCATTTTACGTCGAAATATGTGTCTTGGATAATTTTTTTACCGGGTTCTATACTGGTGAGAAATCAATCAAAAAGTTGAAAAATCGAATTTTTCACTAATTTTGAAAACGAAAATAGGGCGCCAAACTCGCGCGGATGACTTTCGGGACCTAAAAACTGTGCTTTTCATCTTCTTCTATCATATACAACATGTACCTAAAGTTACAGAAAAATCCCTGACCCCCCGCCACAAAACCTGGCGATATTAAAAAGAATGACTCATATGTATATCAATATTCTTTGTGATAATTTTATATTACTTATACGAACCAATGTAACATTGCGAAGGGGATCTCACCCCCACAATTGTAATGGGTCTTTACCCGTGAACAATTTTCAATAAACTGAACTGAACTGAGTATTTTTGACACGACTCTTGTTCATTAGGTTGCCTGGGCCAATCCAACTCACATCCGAGAGTTTTTCAATTTAGCTCATAAAGAAAACCTAGTCGTTGAAGTCTGGAAATTAATAATTCTGTGGTGCTCGATTTTGAAATTCAGAGGGAGTGAAAAGAGTTTGGAGATCTATAGAACGGTTAATGCTTAAGTCCAAAAATGCGAATTGTCCATGACCCATGGGTGGATGTGAACCGCAATTTCATCATAAATAAAGAACACACGGGTTGGGTTGGTGTATCGAATGATTGACAAGCTGATGGGTGAAATTGCGCACGGACATCTACGAAACTTGACCCATTTTTTTCTGGACAGGAATCCTTTCAACGAAGGTTGCTATTCGTGTTTGGTTATGGTTGTATACTAATTTGACGCATAACATCATGAGTGTGCCAAAACTTATACGATTTTCACCGTGATACTAGTCCGATGTGTTGACCGCCTCCCAAATCAATGGGTCCTCAAATACTAGCTTTATTTATGAGCCATGCATTCCGTCCGTCAAAATTATTATGCTAAATTTTGCGAAGAATACAAAATAATGTAATGGAACGTGAGAACCTACTAATATCGAATTCGTGAAAACTTTCGATGGAAAAAAAAAAAAATTGGTGTTGGCGGGGATCGAACCCTCGCCCGGCAAAACGGAGCGACCACGCGGAACTAGTCACAGATTGCTCAAACAACTAGCCCACGCGGCCACGTCTACGTGTACGAAGATGGTGCAGACGACTGCGCTTACAGTACGATGAGCGATATGCGCTCGTAACGGTCGAGCAAGTAAGCGCCTGAATTCGTTCACTTCACTAACTGACTAAACTCTTCCGAACCGACTATTTTTTGGCCCAAACATAAGGTGACACACGCAATAATCAATATTGATAAGAATCAAAATAGGGGGTTGTCGAATTAAACAATGAAAACGCCCATTTTTTGGAAAACGACCAAGCTTAGGAAAAAACACCGAGAGTTGTACAGTATTTTGTTGAATCTCGACTGCATTGTCTTGTAAAATTAGTTTGGACACGTTATGAACAATTTTTGCGAATTTATTGGAACAAATTCGATAATGACTTTGATCAATCATAACTCCAATGGGATGTATCGGAAAATAAGTAAAGATCATTCATGTCTCGATTCAAGTGGATCGTTTGGAGACCTACAAATTACTTCCCCACGAGTTTCCCGAAAAACCAACATTTTTAAACTTACAATGGAAAAACAGAAAAAGCCCGAAGGATGGTATGTTTTTATCGTCAATCCATTCACCGCCGAATTTTTGAACAATATAACTCATTTTAATGTTGATTATTGGATGTGCCACCTATTATTTGGGCGCAGAACCTCGCGCAGAACTGGATGATGCGAAAGAGTTCAGTCGGTTACACCTGTACGGAAAGAAACGTCTTTTCGTGGCTTATACTTGCTCCACTACCACTTTATACTGTTACCCACGGACAAATTCGCTCGTTCCACAAAGTTTGTTTGAGAAATTCTCGTGACACACACGCTTACACACGCATCCATAGTGCAGCCATAGCCACACTCATATTATTCTCACACATACTTGTATCATACAGGGTATATAATGCGAGCATCGTCCCAGTGCATGCTACGTCTGCCGTGAAACTGGTACAATATTCTGCTCCCTTCCAGTACACGTAGACGTGGCTGCGTGGGCTAGTTGTTTGAGCAATCTGTGACTAGTTCCGCGTGGTCGCTCCGTTTTGCCGGGCGAGGGTTCAATCCCCGCCAAAGCCAATTTTTTTTTTTTTTTTTTTTTTTTCAAGATCACAGAGTCCGCCGGGATCAATTGGACATGGATTCCCGCAGAAAATTGTGAATATCTCCGATGTTCGCGGGGGGTCTACGATCACCAAAAATATCGGTCGTACACCATTAGGGATGCCGACCCATTGAGGCTATCCCAAGATTAATAGAAATAATAAAACGGATAAAAAATTCCTTTGCACATGCCTCGAGCCTCAAATACGGCTGAATCGTTAAATTATTCATTGCCTCTGACGATCTTGCGATTCGTCACACATCAGGAACAAGTTACAAATATGCACATGTGCAGGAGTAATGCATCATGTCAGCTAATATTCTCCGTTATGAACGAAAATGTAGAGTTGGCATGAGTAGTTGATTGGGAGAAAAATTCACAATTTTACCGTCCACGGCAGGAAATTGGGATATTCGTTGACCTTTTAATCAAGAAGATGTTGCTACTCTTTAGATCAACGAAATATAATTTGGATGTTTGAATTTAACGTTACGAAACTCGACTAACCAATTTTCCATTCTTTCCCAGTAACTGATTACAAGGTAGAAGTTCTCGAGTCAGTCTCCGGTCTGAAGTTTTGATTTGAAATGTGGCCATATATTGATTCCCGCTGCTATCGTCTACATTGACACAGAGGTTTACTCTCGAAATTTCTCGGCTTGTTTCCGTTTATACTTGAGTTGGAGCCAAGGACTGTAGACATCATAGAGAATATCTCTATGGTAGATATACGGCTACAAGGACGGGATAGAACACAAAGCAGGACTGATACGAGGCTTTCTGTTCACAGGGACGAAGAAACCGTTTTCCTTTCAATTATTGGGGCGCAGGAATGGACCGAAATTATTGTAAACGCATCTGATGAAGTTAGAAAACCAAGTCATCCTCATGATACTAACCTGAGTGTAGATGTCTTCTATATCATTCATATCACATTCACCTTCTGGGATATTACAGCATGAACTCGGCACTCGTTTTGATGGAGACATATTTGCATAGTCAGTGTACGCTCGGTTGCCACAGCAGTGAAGCTGAAAGCAGAAAATATCATACTTGTAATCATAGAAATTATCAGTAGGTCCTATACCTGAGATATCGTCAATCTAATTTTTTCAATCAAACTTTGTAGCGTTCGTGAGCACGAATCTATAAATTGCAAAAAATGCCGAAAAAAAGAAAGACCAGGATTACAAAGAGTTTCTTATACCTCCGATTGATATTCTAGAAATTGTTAACCCATTTACTATTTTGTCCCCACCAGGGAACAATATCCAGTCCTAGTAATTTGGGATGTTTTCCTTATAGTGCATTGAAAATTTCCGAAAAACGTCTGAAGAACCTCTGTCACTACGAGGAACATGATGAGATACTCATAAGATCTGATTCTTGCATTATGAGAGAGAGAAAAAAATAAAATGCGAAAACGTTCCCGAATTACAATTGTTCCATTGTTTACCATCTTTCCACCCCAGAAAGTTTTCTTGCTGGGAAAAACGTCATTTTTAATGCTAAGGGCGGTTCTGTAGTGAACAAGTTACTCAGATGACGTGATACTGAGATAGAGAGCTGTTGTTTAAAATGGAGTGAACACCACTCCACGATCGTTATAAATGCGACCAAAATTCTTGGTAACATATTTGTATAGGCTCCGCGGGCTTATAGTGCATCGTTAACAGAGCAAATATGAACATGGCTAATCCTCACCGTATGCTGCATGATGTCAACGTGAAAGCTCTTCTTCTTGTCAGTTCCATAAACAATGAGGCTCTCGTTAAGTCCCCGGTCAAATCCTTCAATTAGGGTGTTGCGATACGTGTATATGGATGCTCCAGCGCTGAGTTCAAGCATGGCTACCACAGCGAGAAAAGCTCCATACTGTGAGAAGAAAAAGAAGAAAAAAATCAGTACTCATGAAATCAAAAGCTTGCAGCGGGCGGTAAAAATCTTTTAAATAAAAGCTGCCTCTCTTGAGATACATGAGCCTCAGGGAGTCTGCGCTAACGAGACACGGTTGCAAGCCAAACGCAGTGTATAGGGTATAGGTAGAGCTTGCAGAAAAGAGTCTCTGTCTTTCTGACCCACATTGTTAGTATTCGGTGGTCGGCCCCGCGAGATAGAGACAGAGAGAGTGCATGACCCGAGGGCGACCTGTATTTTTCACGCGCTGCGGCATCTGACAGTCGGCTTGACACCAAGCTTTATGAACTCTAATTGGGGCACTAGGAAAAGTCATATTCTTTTCAGTGCTCTACTTCGATTGAGGCTGGAAACTTTCACAAATATTTTCTCAGGATATTCTGATAACGTGCTATCATCGAATTATGAACTGTTCTATCTCATTCAATCAAAGTATATAGTTACATTGATTGGAGTCTTCCTTGCTTGTGGCTGCCAATTGTAATGTAAAAGTTCATTTGACACCCAGATCATTGATTGTCACGTACACGCCACAGATTCCCATCTATCTTAGATATTTAATTGAAAATCCACATAGAAAAAAGTTTAATGAGATTTCAAATAATTTGAATTGACTCGTGTAAATGAGGCTGTTGGTACAAAAAATAATGAGAGCTGATTTTGATTGATTTGTAGATCGGGACAGATTCCAATAGACTCCTGAATGTTCAAATGGGAGGCATACTCTCTGCAGATTTTCACGACCCTTATGGGATGAAATTGGTACGAATCAGATTGTTTACTTCTGAATTTCCATGTGCAATCAGAAAAATTTTATGCACGCTTCCTTTTGGCCACTGGTGATTGATATCACATTGTGGCCAAGAACAATTTGCTCAAGACAAAAAGCTCCGACTCGGAATACGCTTGAAAACCTTCTGTTGGTTGATACACTGCTCGCCAACAAACCCTTTCCAATTTGTATTGCACGAGCTACAAGATAGTTTTTATAGTCCTAAAGCTCACAAAAATTGAAGGAGAACATTAGAAATTGGTAACGTTCAACCCTTTGATGCACGTTTCTTTGGTTCATGGAAGTTTCTGTTTTTTATTCGAAAAATACTCAAATTGTCGACCCAAAAAATGTCACGTGTTTACCCCGAGCGAAAAAGATTTCGAACCGATTCATGTTATAACTGGATTCTTAGACAATGGGATGATTTTCAGATTTTTTAGATGTTTTCTTGTTGTTGGACAAAACCGCGAATTTTTTCTGTTAAAAATTATTTTGGAAATCTCCAAGCAGTTGGTTGAAAATTCATCCAGGTGGTTGAACGGATATAAATACGGGGCCCATACGATTGATAGATGCTAGTCTTCGGCTATCATTATTCGGTCAAAAAAACGAGTTTCATCGCAGTTTTCGTAACCAAATAGGCATAGATAACGGCGGCAGTGCTCAGAGCCATTTTGGCCAAAAATTCAAATTGAGTAACTTTTGCCGGTGCTCATATATGGGTATAGATGACGCTCGTCTTGCGTTTGCGTATCTTCTGATCACAAACAAGATGCTACGCAAAGACGGGTTGTCCACCATCCGGATATGACCACCGCCAAAATGTTGCTAACCTAGATTTTTGTCCGAAAAGGCTCTAACAGTGACTTCGTCTATGTTGAATTTCATTTATTTGTGAGACATTGTGTCGAACTTGTTTCTTGGAACCAATAATGTCAACCGAAGACCTTGACCTACCTTAATCTCATGGATCCCGTATTATACCCTTTATGAAAAAGATAATGTCTTGGCAGATTCAGACGGACGCGGATACGACCTCGTAGTAATTTTCACTTAGAGTACAGAACTAGATCACTTTGTTGGAAATTCAACCGGCTAGTTAAAATGTTGGATAGAAATTCAACCTATTTTCTACGATGTAACAGAGGCGGTTCAAGGTTAACACGTTGACTGAGATGGGCTCACTGGTCGAGCCCGCGATTTTTTTATTTTCTCATCTTTATCGAATGGCGTCAGCTCGGAAAATGCCCCTCATAACAATCTACCATGGTAAGTCACGTTACCAAGAATACAGATAATGAGAGACTTCAGCCCCAGATCTAGATGTGCTTGACAATACACGAGAGTTCAGATCATGATTGAAAATTGAAATAAAATTACAAA
Organism: Eretmocerus hayati; assembly: GCA_029851415.1. Lineage (NCBI taxonomy): Eukaryota > Metazoa > Arthropoda > Insecta > Hymenoptera > Aphelinidae > Eretmocerus > Eretmocerus hayati. The sequence continues at coordinate 179,733,561 of CM056742.1, read as the reverse complement.
AAACAGTCCTTGCGGTGGACGTGCTAATTAAGACTAAGATTACAACTCGTATCAACTTACTCTAATAACCGCAACAAGCCGCGAGAATTTCAAACAGAATTCGTATTTCAATAAAACTCAACATTGGCCCTACTAGTTGCCAAAATCATTCATAATCATAAACATAATCACCACCCAAAAGAAAAATGAGTCAAAATAAACAATAAAAGCCCAACTAAAAGCGAACAACTATAATCAAATCAATGATGCATGGCAATGAATATCGCGAGCTTTCCCTCCGGAAACACAACAAATCCGCGAACATCCCCTTTACAAATCCGCCCCATCAGTGTCGGGGGCACCCATTGTTTACCGCGCGCGGTGTACGCTGCGATCCGCGGACCGCGACCTCCATACAGCAGCAAATCGTGACGACAACTTTCTACTATATAATACCTTCTCCCGTCTATCGTGTTTGTCACTCGCGACAATGCGTGTTGTTGTCAAAGACTCTGCAAGCTCGCAAGTGCAGGGGCGCATAACATTGACCGGGTGAACTCCACATTGTCGACAAACATCCGCTTTATATACCACTGCTGATGCAGCTACTCTGATGTGTATAGAAATCCAGGTCGCGCACTTTTACTCATAGTTTTCACACAGCAACACACTAACATTTCTGTACACAGATGACACATGAACATATAGTTGTATGTAGGACGCACTCACAAGGTATAGAAGGGCTGGATGCTGTCTGGTTGTACAGCAGCATGCAAGTAATCCAACAAGGGCGACTAGTGCACCAAGAAAAGCTATAGCCAAGAGAACGGGCCCAGTGCTTCCGTCGATCCCAACATTTGCGTAGTGCTGGAGCTCAAGCTTCGCGTAGATGGCCGCGCACAATAGCAAAATTCCTGACCCCTAATAAAACACAACAAAGTCTATCAGAGCTTTAGAGCTTGCATAAATTTTTTAAAAATATTTATATTATTGATATTTGTTTCAGAAAGGGTTTTTAGCTACTCACGGAAAATGCCAGATTAAACAGCATTAAAAGGAAGATTAAACATGCCAGGGCGGCCACAGTTTCCAACTGTTTAGCCATGGCTCAGCGGTGCAGGTGAAATACTCTGCAATTGGTGGTGGCTCCGCCGAGACTGATGCTGGATGCCAAGCCCGCCGCGCAGCAGCCCAGAATTCAAATACACACTGGTCCACGGGGCAAGTCGATCGATTTCCCCTTGTGTGAGGGAAGAGAGCTTGCAAGCTCTCCCTAACTCTGGAATGCACTGAATTCTGTGCGCAAGCGCTGTTCAGAGGGTGCATTGGCAGGTTTGCGGGAGATGATTCCATGCTGGTTTGATATGGTTTTGGGGAGCTTGCAGGATTTTGTAGAGATGAAGAAGTCAGAAGTCGATGCCGATTCCGAATGAACTATCTATGAGGTTGACTGCGGAATCTGTGAAGGGAAAAATCTTGATATGATACGTAAAACGCTGTAAAAATAAAGTTTCTAAGCCAGAGGTGTGAGCTTGATTGGCGCTGAAAGAGAGCTTGCGATGACTTGCCTTGTATACGTGAGACCGTTTGATCTCGCTATTTTCCATCTTCGCTATGACGTCTGATTGCAGGACGAGGCATAAACACCAACAATGTCTAGTACCTTTCCTATTCGAATCTCATATTTTTGATAGTATAAATTCAGAAATAAGGTCAGTGTACCTAACTTGCGCCTATTAAACCATCTTATCATCGACTCTGGCCTACCTCAATATTGGCGAATATACCTTACCTATATCTTTGAAGCTTGTATCGAGACTTTTAGAATGAGATACGGCATCGCGTAAATGTGACTATATTATCTTTCATTCGAGCTCATCATCGGACTATGGCGGTGGATGCGCCAAGGCTTGAATTAAATATGAAGCACATGGACCTTCATGATATCATGATCTTTCTATGGTCTCAAATGAAAGATTTCATTCAAAAAGCGACAGAAAGGGGAAAAAATTCTTGCTCAGGCGAGATTTGAACTCGCGATCTCTAGTTTTCCGAACCGGCGCCTTCATAACTAGACCACTGGGGCGATTGCGAATTCGCACGGTTGGAGAAGTCCTCTCCCTGTCTCTATGTCACTTTTTTCAGAGGAGGGGGCCAGATTTGAAACCATGGCCGATTCGAATAGACATTTTGAGTCCACCACTCAATGGGAATTTCAGAATCAACGTCCAATTTTGACCAACTGGAGTCGAGCTGTCTCAATTTTCACAGGAAATAATTTCCAAGAGCTTACGAAGGGTATACCTACTTGCCCCCATCATTTGGAACAATGTTAATCGGTGATGAAGAGCTTAGAGTCTCTATTAAGATTTTCAGAGGCGATGAATGATTCAAAGCATTCAGCTGTATTCAGCTCTCTAGGCATGAATATTCTACATCCTTCAAGTAAAGGTCATGCGATAAATAGTACATTTTGATACAAGGGTGTAAAACGTTTTATTCGCGCCTGAGTGATGGGTTTCTGGCCCGAGCCGCAGGCGAGGTTCGGAATCATCACGAGGATGCGAATAATAGGTTTTACGCTCGTGTATCTAACTATACTTTTCGATAAACTGTGAGTAAAAGTCGACAAACTGAGCGCAAAGTGCACTTTTACGCACAGTGTATATCGAAAAATCTATGAGTGAATAGTTTGACGAGCGTCGGTTCTGGGGATTAGAAGGAGTCGCGAAAGTTTAGAAATGTATGACGATTGATGCTCAGATAGTTTCTTTTCATCAATTTAGACCGGGATTTGATGGTAACGAACTCGAGGGTGAAATATCGCATAAATGGCAAAAATGTGCATACAGTTGAAGAATTTGGCACGGTTCGTTCTTGAAAGATAACCTCTCAACCAAAACATTATGTGATATGAGATGCGTCAAATTACAATCACATAATACGCACGTAATTGATATGACTATCGAAAATTAAGCCATTTCTTTTGAACTAAAATGTACTATTGTCGGGTATTAATGCAAGCGTGTGTTCATCCCGCAAATGGATGGATCCTCATTCCTCAAATACTAGCTTTATTTGTAAGACATGTCTTCCACCCGTCAGGATTATTATGCTCCTCGATTCCCGCCAACTTATATATTTTGTACAGACACGTGTTATAATCTGCGAAAAATACAAAACAATGCGAAAGCACGTAAGAACCTGGTAATTCGGATTTTGTAATTGGAAAAAACTAAGATTTAGATAGAACCGAACTCTCACCCGGCAGAATGGACCAACCACGCGGAACTAGCCACAGATTTCTCGAACGACTTGTCCACGCGGACGCACGTCTGTGCTCAAGGAGGGCGAAATATACCGCAAGTGTAGAAGTCGTACCCCCGGTACTTGAGTAGTATGAGTACCCCATTGTGATACTCATACTACTCAAGTACTCACGGACAGATCAGATACAAGAAAAGAAAGGTGGGTGCAGTCTTTCCGTGTACGCTCTTTGAACATGGTCTCCGTGGGTTCAGAGTAAGATCGTTTTCGCAATCGAGGCACTCGAGGAATTGTTTAGTGTTTTAGGTCCGAATTTATAAGTAGTCGCTGATTGCGTCTTAGTTGTAGTCATTACCAACGCTGGAACTACAGGCGCGAGATAGTGTCATTGGTCATAACCACAACCTCAGCAGAACGACTATAAGCGCGGGCCTACATGCATATTAGGGTGGGCCAAAAAAGGGCATTTTTCGAGAATCGATATGCCCTAGCGTGAAAATGTTGTGTTTGTACATATACATGTGGGAAAAATTTTGCTGGACGCTGAGCAATGAGATTTCAGGTCCCAGCAAGAGCCATCAAGCTTATATCAAAATCAACACAGGTTCAAATAGTAATGTGCCTTCGACACTCTTTTCTTGCTAACTTTGCTCGCATTTCTGGCGCATCCGAATAATTTTCAACGTATTTTAGCTCATTTTTAAGCTCGTTCCAAATCCTACAACATGAGATAAACTACGTCTAAATTGAACTGACCATAACCAGTCTATCTCAATTATTCCAAAAAGTGATCATTATTAGAAATTTCAAAAATGTGAGCCTCTCTTTCAATTTTGCTTGTATTTCTGATGCATTTGAACATTTTTCAAATCACTTTAGCTCATTTCAAAACTTGTTCCAGAACCTACAAAATGAGCTGAAGTACGGCCAATTTCGATTAACCCGAGCCAATCTATCTCAATTTGTCCAAAATGTGATTATTTGTGAAAAATTCAAAAAGAAGCGACTTTCCCCTTCCACCTCATTTCTTTCAATAGTCGAACTAGGAACTTGAGGTGTATGGCTGACCCCTTCCTCCTGCATTTCCATCTAGAATCAGATTACCAATTTCAACTATTGGAAAACACGAGGAGAGTATGTTGAGCAATTCTGTAGCCAAATCTGAGCTAGTTGGAAGTTGGAAACGACTCTTAATTAATCAATTTTAGTCTAGTTCGGATTTCGCTACAGAATTCAACATAATCTCTTCGTGTTTTTCAATAGTTGAAATTGATAATCTGATTCCAGATGAAATTGGAGGAGGAAAGGGTCAGTCATACTCGTCAAGTTCCAAGTCCGAGTTTTGGCAGAAGTGAGTTGGGAGGGGGAAGTCGCTTATCTTTGGATTTTCAAAAATAATCACTCTATGGAGAAATTGAGATGGATTGGCTCGGGTTATTCAAAATTGGACGTTCTTTAGCTCATCTTGTAGGTTTTGTGACAAGCATAAAAATACATTGAAACACGTGGGGAAACGTTCAGATGCGCCAGAAATACAAGCAAAGATAGAAGGGAGAATCGCCCTTTTTCTGAAATTTCTAATAATGATCACTTTTTGGACAAGTTGAGATAGATTGGTTCTGGTCAGTTGAAATTAGACGTACTTTAGCTCATTGTGTAGGATTTGGAATAAGCTCAAAAATGAGCTAAAGAACGCTGAAAAATGCTCGGATGCGCCAGAAATGCAAGCAAAGTCATCAAGAAAAAAGTGTCGAATTAGGCACATTCCTATTTAAACCTGTGTTCATTTTGATAAAAACTTATTGGCTCTTGTTGGGACCTAAAATCTCATTTCTCAGCGTCCAGCAGCATTTTTTCCACATCTATATGTACAATCACAACATTTCCACGCGCAATAGGCCGTATCGGTTCTCGAAAAAAGCTCTTTTTCGGCCCAACCTAAAGTATATCAAAAGTTGCCATCCCAAAAAAAAACCGGAATCCGGACTCGCGCTTACCATGAATACTTACAAGCGCGTGTCCACAAATGAAGCGTATGCACTGTTCATGGCTCACAGCGCATACCCACGGCTCACGTGCGCTATGCGCTGCTCATCGGATTTTAGCCGGCGAGTGGTGACATGGATTTCCCGGGAGATCGTCATCCATTCTCGGTTGCTAACCTCAAGTTCTGTATTGGATCCAACCGATAACAAGGGAAGTCCCTATCAATCGCAGGCTGAAATCCGATCAGCAGTGCATAGCGCACGTGAGCCATGGGTATGCGCTGTGAGCCATGAGCAATGTGTACGCTTCATTTGTGGACGCACCCTAAGGCGCACGAATTCCATTAGGGACTGCCCAATACCCCGAGTAATTTTTTCGAAAAAATTCTTGTAGGTATTTACAATGAAATCAACGACGTATTCGGACATGTAACCTTTTCTCGTCCTCGCACTGTCGTCTGAGTGAGCTGAATCTAGAGGGAATCTCGAGGGAAATCCTTTCGAACTAACTCTGTTCCGAACTCCAAGCAACAACAATCATGAAACCCTAATAGAGTATGCATGTACAAACATACATGTAATACATAGGGTAATGCGAGCCCCGCTCAAGTGCATGCTACCTCCGCCGTGAAACTGGTACAATATTTTGCTCTCATTCGGTACACGTAGACGTGGCCGCGTGGGCTAGTTGTTAGAGCAATCTGTGACTGGTTCCGCGTGGTCGCTCCGTTTTGCCGGGCGAGGGTTCAATTCCAACCAAATCTTTTTTTTTTTTTTTTTTTTTTTTTACCACAGAACTGCATTATATTCTAGCTCTTACTGTGAATTTGTTTTTGCAGCCGACAGAGCCCGCTAGAATCAATTGTACACGGATTCCTCTATAGAAAGCTGGGAATATCTCCGTTCCTTGCATGTCCACGATAATTTTACAACAATCACCAAAATATAGATCGTACTCATTTATAAACTTCCTCAATCCGAGATATATAATTTCATTTGGCGATGAGAAATCAAAATTCTTCGAGCTGAATCAATCAGCTATCATTCATCGGAAAATTATGACGTGCAGGTGATTCGCGGCATCTCCTAGATAATTCTAGTACGTTCGAGTTGCTCTTTCCAAACAACATCTGCGATTTTCCGCTTGAGTCCACCACATCTTACGCTTCCTACGTACATTCCCCACGTTACCTACGAAATGAATAAATATGTAATATACGAACCAAACCCCAGAACTCCGTCAGCCTAAAACATGCTCCGGCCCACTCGTGCTCCGACCGGCTTTTGCTCAATCAGCTCATCGAATTGAGTATCGGGCTTATGGTGTTCACAGAGGGTCATCTCCCTTGAGAAGGTCATCCAATGTTATGTAAGTATATGACCGGTTGAGATTTAGGTGCATTAATTTCTCAACAAGTAAATACAATCAGAAAAAAAACTACATTCAATTTTGAACTTGATTACAAACATGGTTGGAAGACGAACTATCTTATATAGAGCTCTACATCCACGCACATGGCTATCAGTTTATTGATATGAATCAGAGACACATACACCATTTGCAGCATCCTAAAACACATGAACCATCAAAAAAACACTTCACAAACAGTAAGTATTTAGTTCCATTTGGGCTTCTTGAGATGTAACCTCATAAAAACAAGTTACGGGACAAAAATCATTGTCTCCCTCTCAGTGACATCCCATCGGAAGTTACTCAACCTTATTTGTATGCGGAAAATTTACCAACTGTGTGAACACCATGCCTGATTTTTTACTCAATTCGATAAAATAATTGATCAAGAGCTGGCCGGGAATGTTTCAACCAATGCTGGGGTTACGTTTGTTATTATTTTTTTTTCCACGTAGGTAACGTAAGCTACGTACGTACGTGGCAAGCGTAAGATGAGGTGATTGGTCCTTCTGATCACTCTCAAAACATCCTCGAAAACCGTGAATTTAATGGCTCAGCGAGCTAGACATTTTTAGGATCGGGATAATTCACAGCGACTAGACAAACCATGATTACTTTGTGAAATTCTGGGCCTGTAATACAGATCTCAATCTAATTTTGACCAAAACATGAGGATTTTTTCGCTATTGCGACTGGCCGATTCCCTAAACACTATGACGTCTTCGACTTCTTTTCGGTATCTTTGATCAATAGCCTTGCTATAAATTTTTTGTCTCTCAACAATGATCTTCCAAATACAATGTGACCACGATATTTCTGACAAAACATACATGCACAAGTACAGGGCATGGGAATAACCTCCAAATTTTGCCAGAAATATCGTGGCCACATGGTGTACAGCGCCTTGCCGGGCCCATGAACAGTATGTTGAATTTCATACACCTGAATCAATATTTCATGCTTCTCAAGGTGCCCCCATCATGTTTTAGGCCATACCTAATTATTATGTATGGTTATTAAGGTCTATCAAGTGTCTCCGAGTTTCAAGACCACTTTTAATACATCGTTCGGCCAAATTTTTTAAATTGCTAAAATGCCTCGTCACCCTACGAACAATATTCTACGTTTTCTGAGTTTTTGATCGGATTTGAGTCTACGGGATTTTTCAGTGGTGTAAATACCACTCTTTTGCCTAAAAATGCACCCCTAGTATATTCATACATAACCAAAATTGTGAGGAATCTCATATCTCATTATGACGCTCTAGATGACCCGGTTGATAAGTGAGGTTCTTTAATGCTTTATGACATTTTACGTTCATTGCGCCTAATCGGAACCTCTAAAGAAGTGAATCAAGTCAAAAAACAGAATATCTACCCGTTTTTAGTTGATCTCGGTCTCTATCGGTTAATATGATATACTTAATACTTATGACCATGGCAAGACCGTTTCGAAATACGAGTAGGTATACATTTCTTTTCTTTTCGATCAAATTTTTTCTCAGGCGCAATGCACGCAAAATCTCGTAAAATCTTCAACTACAAATACTCTCGTCGACCATCAGAGTCTTGTAGGGTATTCTGCTGAACCCTATTGAGGATAATCATGTCATCTACATGACATGGAATGTAATCTTATGTTTTATTGAAAACTCTCGAACGGAGGCCGTAGAAAATAGTCAATAGTTCCACACGGAATTTTTTTCGTTCTTCAAGATGCTTCTTGCAGAAGTGTCATATCTTTGTTTGCATCGGACCTGCAGGTGATTCAATGGATTTCAAAAAAATGTCTATTTTCTCACCAGCATGTGGGCCTTCCAAAAAGCCTCGATAAGAATCAAGTAAACCTTTTGGAAGTTAGTATTTTTTTTTGTTCTTCAACTCTCTTCAGAATTCCTGTACGATGCTTGGAACTCGACTTACTGCTGTTTCAAGTTGGGGTGGTTGAGCATTCACCTTTCCAGAATTTATGCATGGTACTCTGTATATTGATACATGACACTGTATGAATATTCTAGGGGTGTAGTGTTGATCGAAGCAGTCTTCATTCTACTATCGAAAGTCATCCACGGACTTCAATCTCATCTGTATCTCATACAATTTGAAACGGGGTTCAAAAAATAACGAGTCATCTTTAACTTCTTTAAACGTTGGCTGAGCGATGGATTAAAATTAGGCTCGAAAGTCACAAAGCATGAGTAGAAGTCGAGTCCGATATGGAAATACTTAAGTGAGACTCGAAACAAGGTCCTGCCCCTAAGACCCTTCATGAGCCCCTGCAGGGCTCGCGGGTTATCAGGGCTTTGTCAACTATACTCTTTTTTTTGTGATCAAGAGTGCATCCGAAACGTAATAACACATAAACACCTGCATTTCAATTTGCCATAGCTCCTCGTCTGTTGAGCATCGATCTCTCTCAAACCATTGTCATCGCACCAGATCTCTCTCATGCAACCATCGAGCTCACTACCGCAGTTCGTCACCTCAATGCCTCGAATTCCAATACAATCAGATTCCATGAAAGTGAAACATACTTACATGAGTGTCGATGAGTATAGGTCAGTGCGCAAGTCCCAATAGACTGGCGAGACCTTCCCTGCTTGCCCTAGCGCTGCTGGAACACGATCCACGACGATCAACCAAATCCTCAAAAACTTCATCTCCATCATTATTGTTGATTCGATCTTCTTCAGATCCATAAAACTTTGCAGCCTCGTAAGCATCCCTCAACATCTTCAACTGCTCTGCTAAATCATATTCTCTTGCATCAACTTCTCTCATATCTTTATCATCCTCTTCATCAATTACAAAGTCATCCTCTTCAAAATCGGTCGATAAAAAATCTCCACAATCAAGAGGCAAGGTGTTACTGTTACTTTCAATGCTCACATCTTCCGTAGACGCATTGTTATTATTATTCTCATTATTAATATTATTATGACCACTGCTACATTTAGAATTTCTTATCTCTCCAATGGTCTTGAAATACATGCTGTGATCCAAGCTGTACACCTCCAAAGGATTTCCATTATCAAAATTCCCATTGGACCGGTAAGTATGGAACTTGGTACCGCAGCAACCTAACCTACTTTTCTCACTAACCTGCTTATTCCTAACCTGACCATTCTTTCCACTACTAAGGTTACTCATGGAACACCATGCCATTGGGCCACTATTACTGGACTTGTTCGAAGTACTTGGTCGTGTTTCAGTACCTGTAGGTCTAAGACGGTTATAACCTCTTGCAAAAGCAGCCCATCGTTCGATTTTCTGAAACACCTGTTCTGCCTCACCTAACCACCATGATGAACTGAGTGCCCGGGTGAATGACTCATCCTGAGCGACTCCCATCTCTCAAAAACTTCCAATCTTCAGCACTGCTGGTCATCAACTGCGTCGAAACTTTTAAATAAGCGATAAATAAAACTTTGAAGAGCTAAAGGTGAAGCCCCTCGACGACGAACTACCTCATACTCGATATTGACCCTGACCCTGTGTAACTCCAGAATGTGCAATAATGTGTGCTTCGTTGCATACTGACGACGACGACCAAAGGTGTTATGTCAGAGTATAGAACAAGTGCTGCATCGAGGCAACTCTGGTAAGCTACTGATCGTAAGCTCTTTGGTCGTGACGCGAGCCAGCGTTAGTACGTTTTACTTTACTGCATGCATGCATGCAGCCCCCCACAAGATAGTTATATCGATTTGTTAAAGTGTGCGCCATTATAAGCTATGTATGTATATTGAGAAAAAGCTAGAGCTTGCGGACTTCGCCAGCCAAGTTTTCGACACGACTCGCCGCCGATCGATCGGTTATATTATGTTCCATGTTAACGTTCGCGGCGTGATACTCACTAAACTGGTATATAGCGTGATTGCGGTATCAGCGAGGTGTGATAAAAGTATGCTATTGCTCTGTCAGCAGAAATCTGTTCGAGTCGATCGTTGCACTCTGACGAGGGAGGTTTTGCTTGAGGTGCCAATATTACAATCTCACTACTTAGGTATTCAAGTCCATGAGTATGAGGCAAAATCCCAGAAACATTCAATATTTCCTGTCATTCCTTGATGGTTTGAGCTGTGCGACATTAAACGAGATCTAATCAGTCGAATATTCTTTGTTTGGATGTCCCTAGAAAATTCATGAAGCTTAGGACTGATTCGTGAATGCTGTGCGAAAAAACCACCCAAAAACGAGGAAATGATGAAGCAGGTGAACCATCAACTCAAGAATCGTTGAGCTCTCATGGTTTCAGCGTATCGGGGCAAGTTCCGTAACATTTCAGACATGTTCCTCGTGACTAAAAGTTGTGATTTTTTTCGAGAGAGATATAGACATAGAGGTATATTACACTGTGAGAATGAATAATGCCTCTTCGGATGTAGCTCGATATGGTCAGCCGTAACCCGCATTAGACGATTTGTCACTCGGTTTTGGACAAAAGAAATTGTTCCCGTTTTGAAGCTTTTGTATTTTTAACGCATTCTAAGTCAAACGTGATATGTGAAGCTTGGAGGTGGAGGCTATAGAGCCTCTAGGTGGTCAAACGAACATGCATCAAAAAATGATGGAACTCTCAATGAATTCAAATGGAAGTTTCTTAGGGTTTCTTTAGCACATCCATAAATACAAACATGTTTCCTTTATCTTCAGATAAGCTATATTTATGTAATTTTATTTTCACTTTTTGAGGTACAAAGTATTATTTCTGAGATTTCTCCATGATGCCTGAGACATTTGTACCAAGATGTTCCTGAATAAATCTGTTTAGGAATTTCATGATGCCAAAGGATGGAGTATTCGAAACAACGATGATTTCGTAATAGAATTTCTCCTGAGAAGTGTTCTTCGCCCAGTTTCAATTTTGTACCAGTTCTGGGGGTTGACTAACAGATTCACTGCGATGGGCGCCACGGGTGAATTTTGGAGCACCACAGGGTTTTTTTCTGGTAGAATAAGTTCGGTTCGATACAATACATCGAGGTCTATATCGAAACACGCATTGGGAGCGAAGTTCTGGATTACAGTCAAGATAACCCGGGAGGAGAATGACCCCGGGAAGCAGATTTTTCTGCCTCAGGGGCCTCCTTATGCGCCCACGACGAAAACGGTGAAAAATTGATCGAATATATCAATATTCCACCATTTCTGGATGCAAGGAGGCCCTTACTGCAGAAAATCCTGCTTCCCGGGGTCACCCCTTCCCGGGCTATCTTGACTGTAATAAGTTCTGGAGATTTTTACCAATTTCGGAATGTCAATCTCAATTTTCGGCTGCGAACTGGAGGATTGCGCATACTTCCGATGCAAAGTCGATCTGGGCTAAACAAAAAAACCCGGGTTACTTCATTTTGTCTTTACAACTATATATACTTTATCGCGAAAGGAATCTAATTTTCTGACCCTCCTTCACCTAAACCAAAAGGCCCCAGAAAACCTATCAAAGTATTCGATTTCTCAAATTAATTGATGCAATAAGAATGAGATTCGAGATCTCTTTGGTATCATGAATATATTGTATAGAAAAGAGAGACATTGTCAATGTCGATTTCGGCGATTGAATCCACCACCAGTCATCTAATGTCCCCGTATATATGATGACATTTATCATTCTTATATGATGACAGTCCCGATGCCATATGGGCGGCTCCGGATCAGAACGGTATAAGTCCATTTTGGTGAAAATTGAGTTTTTGACGGGAAACGATAGAAAATACACGTGAAAACATGGGCGGCTCCGGATCAGAACGGTATAAGTCCATTTTGGTGGAAATTGAGTTTTTGACGGGAAACGATAGAAAATACATGTGAAAACATGTATGCACAACTCCGGAAGTAGAAATGCATTTTGAGGCATCACAAGCGACACGACCGTTTTTGTCCCGAAAAAAGTTTCGACTTTTTTTCCGGATCAGAACGGTATAAGTCCATGTTCTCGCTCAATAATATCGCTTTTGGGTCTTCCACGTTCATTTGTCGTGCTTTTATGCATAGTTAGAAGTCGTAGCTACTCTCAGAAACTACAAGTTAGGTTCGCTATGTTGTCCAAATGATTGCATCGAATGATTTCGAAGGAGGTGGGCCGACGTCCGATCACTTCCTTTTGACGCATTTGGACACAGGCAAGCCCTTACGAAAATGAACAACCTCGGGTCAGTCCCATGGGCCTGGGATCTTTCTCTAGAAGCCCTGGTGTCTCATTTTCTTATCTCTTATCATAATTGATAACCGAGTTGTTTATTGATGGTTCGAAAAGCTCAGTTGTGAGAGCGATCGGTACTGAGCTTGCAAGGAACTTTGATTTTGCATCATGTTTTCAGGCATCTTATCAAACGAAAAATCAACTACGTCCATGATACGCCAAACTCAACTAAGCTATGCACTTCCTCCTTAGGAACAATGCCAATGGTAGAGAAAGCCTATAGCTTCATTACAGAATTTCGGTTACAATTTCACTATGAATGGTTGTGATCTATCAATTGGGGTTCTTTTCATTAACAGTCATCCGGCCTTCGGTTCGATCTCCCCGCCACTCGGTACAAGTGAACGTCATTTGGGCAAATCTCGTAGATGAAGATAGCCTTCCACAATTGAGATATCTGCAACTAATCTTAACCTCATTCTACGGTTGATCAACAATTCCGTTTGTTGAGTGGGGATCAGTCCCAATTCATCGTTTGGATTCTCTGGTCGATTAAAGTCTCTGCATTGCGATTTTTCCTATACAACCTTAAATTGCCTCTGAATACATGACGTAAAGCTGCGTGCTATGTGATCCCCAAAAACTATACTTCGCACCGGGCCGCTTGAGTGAACTCTTCTTGACTGGATTTCCAAATAGACGCTTGTTGACCTCAATGTTGGAAATCACGATATCCTGTATGAGATCTCTTTGCGAAGAAAAGTCTCGGCTGTCAATGAGATCTTATAAAAGTCATCCTAAATTAGAGAGGAATTTTGTTTACTGCGAGAAAAAGCCGAGGACAGTCATTAAAAATCCAAAGAATTCTCAATTTACACCGTTGTGATCTGGAGAATTTTTCCACCTTTTTTCTCGCTCAAATCGGCATAAATCCGTGGTTTTTTTTAACGTTTTTTGATCTCAAAGGTGGAAACTCATAGTTTCTCGACATTTTCCTACTTCAAACGGTAAAAATTCATCATATTAAGTACTTCTCCCTATCTAAAATATTAAATGTGAATTTTTTTCAGAAATGGTGGTCTTATACCGTTCTGATCCGGAAAAAAAGTCGAGAAATTTTTCGGATCAGAACGGTATAAGTCCATTTTTTATTGCAAAATGAGATGTAAAAAGTGTAAACAATTGAAAATCAATACGCCCCACGCGAAAAATGACATGAAAACACACTCACTACACGGTAGAATAAGAATATTTACTTCAGATGATAACTCGAATTCTCCATATCACAAAAACTTTGAGGCGCATTTTCCAGAAATGGAAAAAATGGACTTATACCGTTCTGATCCGGAGCCGCCCACATGTATGCACAACTCCGGAAGTGGAAATGGATTTTGAGGCATCACAAGCGACACGACCATTTTTGTCCCGAAAAAAGTTTCGACTTTTTTTCCGGATCAGAACGGTATAAGTCCATGTTCTCACTCAATAATATCGCTTTTGGGTCTTCCCCGTTCATTTGTCGTGCTTTTATGCATAGTTAGAAGTCGTAGCTACTCTCAGAAACTACAAGTTAGGTTCGCTATGTTGTCCAAATGATTGCATCGAATGGTTTCGAAGGAGGTGGGCCGACGTCCGATCACTTCCTTTTGACGCATTTGGACACAGGCAAGCCCTTACGAAAATGAACAACTTCGGGTTAGTAATCCCATTGGCCTGGGATCTTTCTCTAGAAGCCCTGGTGTCTCGTTTTCTTATCTTTTATCGTCATTGAAAGAACCGAATTTCTTAGTGATGGTTCCAAAAGCGTAGTTATAAGAGCGATCGGCACTGAACTTGCAAAGAAATCTGATTTTGCATCATGTTTTCAGGCATTTTCTCTGAAGAAAAATCAACTGCGTCCGTGATACGCCAAACTCAACTAAGCTATGCACCTCCTCCTTAGGAACAATGCCAATGGTAGAGAAAGCCTATAGCTTCATCACAGAATTCGGTTACAATTTCACTATGAATGGTTGTGATATATCAACTGGGGCTCTTTTCATTAACAGTCACCCGGCCTTCGGTTCGATCTCCCCGCCACTCGGTACAAGTAAACCTCATTGGGGCAAATCTTGTAGATGAAGATAGCCTTCCTGAATTGAGATATCTGCAACTAATCTTAACCTCATTCTATCGGTTGATCAACAGTTCTGTTTGTTGAGTGGGGATCAGTCCCAATTCATCGTTTGGATTCCCTGGTCGATTGAATTCTCTGCATTGCGATTTTTCCTATACAACCTTGAATTGCCTCTGAATACATAGCGTAAAGCTGCGTGCTATGTGATCCCCAAAAACTATACTTCGCACCAGGCCGCTTGAGTAAACTCTCCTTGGCTGGATTTCCAAATAGACGCTTGTTGACCTCAATGTTGGAAATATATCCTTAGTCACGATATCCTGAATGAGATCTCTTTGCGAAGAACAGTCTCGGCTGTCAATGAGATTTTATAAAAGTCATCCTAAATTAGAGAGGAATTTTGTTTACTGTGAGAAAAAGTCGAGGACAGTCATTAAAAATCCAAAGAATTCTCAATTTATACCGTTTTGATCTGGAAAATTTTTTCCACCTCTTTTCTCGCTCAAATCGGCATAAGTCCTTGGTTTTTTTAAAGTTTTTTGATCTCAAAGGTGGAAACTTATAGTTTCTTGACATTTTCCTACTTCAAACGGTAAAAATTCATCATATCAACTACTTCTCCCGATCTAAAATATTAAATGTGAATTTTTTTCAGAAATGGTGGACTTATACCGTTCTGATCCGGAAAAAAAGTAGAGAAATTATCCGGATCAGAACGGTATAAGTCCATTTTTTGTTGCAAAATGAGATGTAAAAAATGTAAACAATTGAAAATCAATACGCCCCACGCGAAAAATGGCATGAAAACACACTCACTACGCGGTAGAATAAGAATATTTACTTCAGATGATAACTCGAATTTTCCATATCACAAAAACTTTGAGGCGCATTTTTCAGAAATGGAAAAAATGGACTTATACCGTTCTGATCCGGAGCCGCCCATATATCATTAAAAAAGTTATTATTATTATGTTCCATATTTCAATAAGTTCAATAAGTTCCATATTTCAAATAGCCATCCATCAATTTACTCAGACATCAATTTTCATCAGCTCATCGTCAACTTCTCTCAGCAAACTTGCAGAACTCTTGCAGAAACTTGCTTTAATTTTTCCAGAGCGTCCTGATGAAAATATTCGAAAGTTACTGGAAAAATAATGAGAGAGAGAAACATTTTAGGAGTAAATTTCTTACTTTTGCACGATCTTGTATTTTGACACAGTATAGAAAACCAATATGGTGACCGATTTAATTTTTTCCATCGCGACATCCCGATAGTTCTTCCCTGCCATGATTGAGGTACTTTGACTTTTCGCCCAAACACGTTTGTTAAATTTATTAGTCGTTGTGCCATCTTGTCGTACCTCGCACTCGTTCGAATTCACCCTTCACATTATTTTCCCTATAAGTATGGCCTTTTGCTCATGAGTGCACGCTTTCTTTAATCGTAAAGGCATATTATCACGGTGCTTCCATTATCGCACACACTTTCTTTTTTTTTAACCAATCCATTATCTTCAGCAAATGAACTGCAATTTTATTTACACGCTAGGGTTCCTTATTTCAAGCTCTTTCACGCTTAAAAAAGAACGTATTTCGGGCTTCTTTCGCTCCTGTACCGAGCTTTTTCATTTTGAAACATCTTGAGAATTACACTAGCAAAAAAGAAAATTGAAATATTAATGACAAAATCTGTTGAAAACCAAACAAATTGACCATTGATGTATAGATTTCTGATTCAACTTAAATAATTCATATAATCGATATATTCATGAGTAACGTTAAGAAATCTTAGACAGCTAACGCACGGTTCTATACGAAATATAAACAATTTTAAATAAGCAAGAGACAAAAGCGAGGGCAAAAGTTGTCTAAGGAATAAAAAAAATTGTCGAGTGAAAAGTAAGCTACTTCCGAGGATAATACTGAAGATCAATTTTGAAAATAAGGAGCAAAAGGAGCGCGAGTGAACACGAAATTTTTAAAAAATTGGGCAATCGTACAATTTGCAGTCGTAAGCACTATGAATGAAATTTCTGAACTGTAGAGAAGAAAATTTATTGTTAGAATGATTTTCAAGTTTTTCCATTTAGTCACTTCGAATGAGTCAATTATTCTATTGGATCATTTCTCATATGAGTCATTCCTAGTATTCCAAATCCCTGAGTCATCATTTAGGTGTGATTCATGCGAACCGATTTCATGATTGATCAACCACGTCTAGGGACTCTTTATATAGGGACCCTGCATCAATTTGATCAAGCTCGCCACACTAGGAATACATCTAAAATATATACATATAAGTATATCTGGCTGTGCTTCACTTCGCTTGAATTGCGGTTCGTAGACGCATAACCAATATATTGGTTCGTATATTATTACGCTCTCAAGCCCTGAAAAACGCATGTTCATGAGATTTTACTCATCTTTTTTGTTATTAGGTACTTTTACATGAATTGAGTATGCCATCACAATTTAGTGTGCCCGCGGACTTGATGGTTTTCAATGGTTTTCGAGCCAGTGACTGACCATTCGTCATCGTAACGCATCTGCGGTATCTGGTCTGGAGTATATTATAGTGTTCTTCTCGAGGTTCTTCTATCAACACTCTTCTATCAACACTCCATCTTGCATAAGGAATATCATCAGACTAATCCTGCTCAATCTCGTAAGTCTTGGATTATTTTATGACAATTAGACGTATATTTTGTATGTAATGTAAGTGAATTTTGAATCAATGATTCTTGCCCCATTACTCTGTAACTTGAACTGGAGCCTTACTGGAGCCCGGACTGTGGCTCTCTCAATGATGCACTCAATTCTCTCTGGAGCTGAATCATCATTCCTCAACGATAGATCAGTAAATAAACAGTATAAATGAACAAATCAAATGTAACTTCTACTTCTGTTATGAACATACATTCTGTACAATGACCATACTAATGATGAATTCAAGATCTTTCGTCTCCAGCTGTGTGCGTAGTCTCCATCAATGATTCTCCATTTCATCCGCATTCATTCCCTAGGATGTATTTATTTGCACAAAATCTCAATCCTTGTACACCTGTTGTGCGTATTAGACATAGTGGTTCATAATTCAAACTTGGCGATCCTTATTCGACCTTCTGATTGATATCAAATCATGCAATTGCGAATGCTGAGTTATGGCTATAGTTTGAACTAATATTGTACAGTGAAACCTGTTGAATTGGGCACTCTATATAGTGGGCACCTGTCTAAATTGGGCACTCCAATGTGGGACCAAGAGTACCCTTTACATGTTAAATGCCCTCTGTATACTGGGCACCTGTCTATTTTGGGCGTTTTTTCCTGGAGCCGAGGGTGCCCAATTTATAGACAGGATTCGTTGTATACTGTGTCTACTATGTTATTATATTCATGAACAAACAAGGCTGGCTCCTGAGCAATAGTAAACTGTGATCAACTTTAGGTAATACCTCAAATTCCGCCCAAATGTTGACTTCTGCAACAGTATGACAAACAAAATCTCTTTTTCCTCTGAGAAAATCATTTCTGGCATCCACAAATATTCATCTTAGCATCACGCTCTTGATCAATGTCTCTGATGTCATGCTAACCACTACAGAAAAGGTCACATATCCACATCTCTAGATCTATGTATTTTGAAGCCAGCCATAATTAATCAGTGTATTCACATCTTTCTGAGTTACTTTCTCAGCCAAATAATATCATGAGTGCAATTGGAAAAATCATTTGTACAGGATGTACCCTCAAGTTTGCAGAATCAATTCATTGGCTAGCTTGTATCAATTTTTCCAAACACTCACCTTCTGCACCAAGTTCCTCATTTCTCAGCACTATAACCAGTGCTCTTCCATACCATTTCAAAAGAATGTAATCTATTTGCTCCTCTATCATTTGACCCATCTAATTTTTTCTAAGATCTAATCCTGATTTTGAAGAGATGTAGGTGTTCTTCAATGATGAAACTATAATCTTAGCTAAATCATAAATCACCATTCTGAACAAAATGTTTCGTGTGCGACAAAATTGGAAAGTCATATTTGTATCCCTATTATGTATTTATCTTTTCTCATTTTCAAGGCTCTGCTTTCATAAAAAGTGAGATAATAGCATCACATAAGGGCTTATCGACCAGGTACTTATAACTCATAGAGTTTCCTTCAGTACATCCAAGATGGGTAGAAGAAATAATTATGTAAGTGTAATGATCTTACTATTTATGATCATAAAACTATGCTAACATTCATGAATCAATTGACCTTGATCAGAATTGCTTCTTGAAAAGAATGGAATAATGAACTTCATGATAACAGTTTTAAGAGGCCTCCTTTTTTCGTGTTCAAATTCATCATAGCTGTATATCAGCCCTACTTAATTGAATATTTTGGTCGAATTTCTCTGAGTCTCATAATTAATGACTTTTGAAGTTTGCACAGTAGATTTATTTCCTTCATCGAAAAATCATAATGTATTTGGTCATTTTATTTTCTCTGAAGTCTTCAAGCCCCTATACAGTTATGTTGGACTAACAGACTTTCATCAGCTCATCATTTGTTCCAATGTCTTCTTGCATACTAGCAAAAACTGTGACAATGATGAAAATCGTGAATACGTCATCTGTTCCAGTCTAAGAGTACTGTCCCTCCTTCAAATGGTCGTCCAGAGGCGAACTTGAATCCCAACCCAAAGGACTCTCATCAGCCATCGCAGGAGCACAATCAATTAGTAAAAGAGATTAAATCTTGCTTACAATCAGATCAGAATAAAAATCCAGCTTTCAAGATGGCACCAAAGATCGATTTCCAAAAAAACCCTGAATCTTCTGATGTTACTCCAAGTAAAATTCCAAGCTCCCCTAATGAACTTGAGGTTCTCTATGACAGCTTGATGGATGCATCAATTGATCAAGAAATTTACAGTTATCCAACTCGTGAACCTCATTCTTTCAAGTTACTTTTGAGTAATCTACCATCTGATACAGCAAAGGAATTTGGTTTTGACACTTCTATTCTTTTGACAAGTTCAAAAAACAACATCACGCGTATGCAGATGAACATGGGCGGTACGGATAGCGTAAGCGGTCTCAGACAAGGCGGACCACGTTTGTGGCTATTTGTTTCCTCTGAATGCAATGAAAAATTGGAAAAAATCGCTTCCGAAAAACTGCAAGAAGTTAAAGCGAGAGAATGGCTGTGTCTATGCACTACCCCTTTGATGCACAGAGAATGGGCGATAAATCCGAAAATCCTCCGAGAATGGGGTATTAAATTCGAAATAGTACCACAGTATCCTGGAGACGTGATATATGTACCAATATTTACGTACTATCAAATTATTGATGTTGATAATAATGTCAGTGAGAGCGTGATCATCGGAAGTATTCGTTGGTTGAAAAATGCTAGTAGATTCAAAATTTGTGATTGCGAAGATGAACTTGTGGAATCACTTGACATTCGTCCGTATGAAGATTTGCTTCGGAAAAATTTGCTCAAGTCACGCATGAATAGTAAGAAGGGTTCCACTCGCGGTAGGAGGAAGTAATGAATACGGAAATTGAGCAGCGATAATTTTTAATTTATGTCTAACTAATAAGATTATCCTTCACGATTATGCAAGAGCGTCTTTCCAAATAAGTTTATTCAAGTATTTACCCTTTGCATCTCGTATCGTATTATATCTTTGCATGGTCTCTTGGCCGTCTATATCCAAACACATCTTAGATTATACTTTTTGAATAAATGACACAAACTGTATTGAATTGTTTGAGACAATTGATTACTTACGACTGAAAATTTGCTGGACTTGTGGAGCAATTGTAATATTGTCATTGAGATTGTTGATCGCTGTTTATTTTACCCGATTGAAACCATAAAGTTGTAAAGATGTAAGTAATTCAACGAATAAAGAGTATTTTCATGAATATTTTGTAAGTGAATCATCTGTATTATTGGTGAATTTTGAGAGAACCGTTCAAGGAGCATCTTTTTACTTACTGTAGAAAGTTTTTTGGATTTTTCGTTCAAGAAGTCCAACGAGTTGGTTGAGGTTTTCGAAAAAAGTATTTACAGTGCATCAACACTACAAGAAGGATCTCTTGAAATAAGAGGTGCAGTCTCTAAATTCAAGAGTGTGTAATTTTAATAACAACTTGGCCTCTTAAATGTCCAGACCTCTTGATGTGAGAGGTGTAGTCTCTTACTTTAAGAGTTCGAGTCTCTTAATTTCATAGTGTCTCACTCATGATTGAATTCTAATATGGTTCTGGTCAAAATGTATGTCTGCAAGAAAATTTCTGCCATTTGATATAGGAACGAGATCCTTCGCGATGCATGAAATCTTCTTCTCTGCAAAAGATGATATACTTTCTTTTTGATCGAAATTGGAGAATATGTCCCTCAGATTATAACTTCATGATTGCACAGGCGTGTCTCCCCACAATGTTCATTTTGTTTAACTACAAACAATGTGAGATTCACAAAGTAATAATTACTCTTCGTACCGCGCATCTTTTCCCGAAATTATTTTGCATGCACTAAGATACTGACACTCTCTAACAATTTTCGATGCATCTAATCTTTGCCGCATCAGTTGATCTCTTTCACTAGCAATGAATTCTCGGACGCCGCGAAAAAAAGTTTTTCCACCCTTGTATCGAGATGTACTATTGCCAGGTACATTAATTTGATTACTCGCATATAGATGCTGGAATAAGCCTTTTTAAAAAAATCCTGCAGCAATTAACCACAATTATTATTCATGCGGAATGTAAGAAGATTCAAAATATTGATCACACGGGTGCCAAGTGGGCGAACGAGGTTCAGAGCGATAGAATTCTAGACCTTGCCGGACAGCATTTTCG
The DNA here is from genome assembly GCA_029851415.1 of Eretmocerus hayati. Taxonomy (NCBI): domain Eukaryota; kingdom Metazoa; phylum Arthropoda; class Insecta; order Hymenoptera; family Aphelinidae; genus Eretmocerus; species Eretmocerus hayati. The sequence continues at coordinate 179,711,794 of CM056742.1, read as the reverse complement.
GAAGTAATTTTTCAGAGATGTACATATCAATAAAGTTGCACCCTCTGTGCCAAAATTACTCAATTTAACGGTATATCTCAGGAACTTTCAGGGTTTTTCTTTTCAGTGTCAGCAACTCTGGGATTATAGTTCATAAATATGTCATATAGAGTGTTACAACACAATCAATTTGAAATACGCTGCTAAATGAGATTAGCAGAATGCTTTCTCTTAGCGAAATAGTTTAAGAGGTTCACTGAAACTAATGAGAAATTTGCAAAACTGATCAAATTCCAAAATGATGATTGGGATTCCTACAGAATAGTGTTTTAGTTTTTAATCTAATTTAATTGCATTTCATATCACACTCACAATCCAATGATTGGATCCAACCAATCTATGTAGAATGAGGGAAAAGTATCTCTCTAGTCCATTAAAAGGTGGATAGACTAGTTGTAGAGGGAGATATGAGGATAAAATAAATTTTAGCTGCAATTTTCTTCTAATACTTTGGGTTATTATTACGAGATTCACTTTTAGGGGAATTAAGATGACCTGAAAATTTTGATATAGTTGGTGAAAAGATCATAAAAATGAAGTTTTTTGAAAAAAATTTGGATTTTTCGGGAATAAATTGGATTTTGAATGTATTTAAAAGGATTTTGGAAAATTCGGTATCAACTAATCGATTTGGAACGATGAAAAAGTATAAACTTAGTTGAGTAAAATCTGTATATATTAGTTTAGGGGGTGGGTAATAGCGGAAAATGAATTTTAGATGCAATTTCCTTCTAATATTTTGAGTTATTATAAGGAGATTGCCTTTTAGGGGAATTCAGATGACCTAAACTAGGGTTTTCCATGGAATATGTGTAGTATGGTTGAGGGCAAATTTTAATATAGTTGGTGTAAGGATTATAAAAATGGAGTATTTTGAAAATATTTGGATTTTTCGGGAATAAATCGGATTTTGAATGTATTAAAACGGATTTTGAGAAAATTCGGTATCAACCAATCGATTTAGAACGATGAAAAAGTATCAACTTAGTTGAGTAAAATTTGAATAATGTAATTTAGAGGAGAGATATGAGGAAAGTATGAATATTGAAAAAAATATTTTTGTATATTTTGAGTTATTTTTTTGAGGGAAATAGTTATCGGGATTTGGGCTACCTAAAGTGAGGTTTTTTTAGCAAAACGTGTAATTTGGTTAAAACAGAATTTCGATAGAATAGGTCTAAACATGCTCAAATTGCTGTTTTTGTTGGAAATTTTGGTTTTTTTATAAAAATTTACGTTGATGGAGTTTGAATGCAATTTCGGTATTAACCAAAAGATAGATTGAGCCAAAAAAACCATAGCCTAGGTAATCAAAATTGGGGTAAGGTAAAGTTAGAAAGAGATATTTTAGTATGAAAGTACACAATTTCAGCGATTTTACCTCAAAAAACGTTTAAATCAGATTCGATTTGGAGAGGAGACCAGACAAATCACTGGTCTCATCTCTGAGTGATTCTATACAACTTGTAGAAAAGCAAAAATCGATAAAGTGGAGTGTAGAAGAGAAAGCGTGGCGCAAAAAAAACAACACACATACACACACAGACACAGGCACAGACAAAGGGTCGGAGAGATGAGTCACTGGGGGGTTTTTGAGGATTATAAGGGGAAAAGTGTTACTTACATTCGTTAGATTTTGGCGAGAGGAATAAGATGGTTAAAGTACTTTTGTGATAAGATGAATTATGTTGAAGAAAATATTGAGTTGAATGGAAAAATTGATCAAAAACTTGCTGTGTCGAAAACAAAGCTTTCTCTTTAGAGAAAGCAAAAGGCTGCAGGTCTAGAGTAAAACATTTTCCCGATAACCCTTTGGGAATCTTGATACATCCCACATCTATCGATGACATTTATCGAGCTCATTGTGGAATTCCAACCATACATGTCTCGTATTGCATTTGTGTCAGTTTTCAAAGTAACACCCACAAGGGTAACATCAAAGCATAGAATATCGTGCTAATTTTCGCACATGCATATGGTGCAGCCTAAACCTTTATACTGGTCCGTAAGTCACAGGGCCGGCTCCAGACAGCTCCGCGCCCCTATGGGCAAAATAACGTGCTGCGCCCCCTTGTAAGGCCAGAGAAAATCAAGGATAACGATGTTTCATAAGAGATCAAAATTACACGGAAAAATTTAGAAGAATTCATTACTGTCAAATCTTATATTTTCTACAAAAAGAGTGTAAGTCAAATGTGTACGGCTGAGATCTGCTTGTTTACCAGTTCATTTTGTTGTAATGAGAAGAAAAACTCTCATCACTTACTCAATATATGCGCAAACCCAAGTCTTATCGGTTCTTGTTAGTTGTCAGATTTTCAATTCTGTCGTAAAAAGGATTCGCTCCCAAAACCTATAGGAAGGCAACTGACCTCGCGAATTCTCAGATTCTTGGAGCGGAAATTCTGTCGAAAAAAGTAATGAGTGCTAAAAACAAGAAAGACAATCAAACTCGCTACTGCCGAGATTCTCGGGCCGAGAATCCTGTGGGGGAAGGATTTATTCCCGAAACCCAATAACTCTGGTATTCGTATGGTCGTTTCTAAACCGAGGGTTAGAGTTTAATCCGCGGTTTAAGCGCTGTAGTCGGTACGGCCAATAAATGAACTAAAGTCTCTGCATCATACCAGCGCAGCAGAACACCAAATACTCAAATAAATGATCTGGCCACGACGACTACAGCGCCTAAACCGCGGATTAAACTCTAACCCTCGGTTTAGAAACGACTATGAATACCAGAATAAGCTCGAGAGTAAGGCAGTTACTCGCACAGAAACACGAATAATTGAACCGAGAATTCTACCGAGGACAGAGTCATTACCAGAACCTAGGAAGGCAATCAAATCCCCAAACATTCAGATCCTTGTGGCGGGAATCCCATCGTCGAAAAAAGTTAGCCCCAAAACTCAGGGAGACAACCGAACCTGCCATCACCCGGATGCTCAAACTGGAAGCTTGTAAGCAAACGAAAGATTCCCATAAACTCAACTATAATACTCGGATGGATGTTTGAACCAATTGGTTTTAAAACTTGTGTAACAGGTGGGCAGGTCTCCAGACGATAAACATACCTAATCACTCCAATTCGACTGCTTCACTAGATTGTCGGATTGTTCCCCCCTCACAGACTTCCCTGTCCGAACATCAGAATATTTCAGTCCAGGTTTTGGGAATGATTTATTCCCCCGATAGAATTTCTGGTCCAAGTATATAGGTATTCGCGGATTTGATTGCCTCCCCAGGTTATGGGTTTTTTTTTCCACAAAAATCTCGATCGAAGTGTCCAGCTATTTGCGTGTTGGGACTGCTGTTGGTACTAGATTCTCGAATTGTTTTCCCCCCGAATAATTTCCAGTTCGAGCATCAGGATATTTCCGGGTTTTATTGCCTCCTCAAGTTTTGCTGGGATTGGTTTTTTTCCGACGGAATTATTGGCTTGCGCACCCGCGTGCTTGCGGGTTTGATCGCCTTGATAGGTTTTGGCGTAGATTTTTCTCCTGACAGGATTTGCGTGCATGCTTTCCGTCGGAAATCTTTGCGCCCCTCTGGCCCTGCGCCCTGGGGAGCCGCCCCACATCGCCCCCCCCCCCCTTGAGCCGGCCCTGGGAAGTCATATTTTACGTGAAATGGAAGATCATCTAATTGTCAGATTATGGATCATTTCAAAGATCTTATAGAATCTATTCTGAACGTGGTTTCGAATGTTGATAAAAATTCTTTCGCTGACGTGATGACAGGCTAAATACCGATTTTTAAGTTCCCTTTATGAGAAAGTTTACAAACTCTGTAATGCTCAGGTCGAGGCACTGGTTTTTTTATCGCTAAAGGAATAATTTGCAAGCTGTATCAGAGCGAGGGTTTCTTATTACAAAGATTGAGTTTACACTCCACCACTCCTAACGCAGAACTGATTCAGCGGAAACCCTCTCCAACAATATCGTTTGATGGAATGAAAGATACGTATACGCGTTGCAGAAAGATCTTTCAGCTCATATTCTTAGTCTCAAATATTAGCTCGAGCTCTACATACATTGTCTACATACATTGTAGTGAAGTATTATATCTGAAGCTAACATTTCTGCTCTAATACGATTAATAAAGCTGATTAATGGAGAGTAAGTACTTTTGACATTCGATTTTGTAGAGGGGTTTCCAAAAGTTTCGAGAGCGTCGTTTGGAATATACTGATCATAGCTCGGACTCTGCAGAGCAAATCCTTCAATTATACAGAAAAATTTCGTGTGAATTATTATAGCGGTCGTAGAAGGATTTTTTGAATTAGAATTTATGTTGAAATACAAATGGTTTTTGTCACCGATTACAATTGTGAAAGTATACAACTCTTTTGTCGATAAATTCTTCATTCATATTGCCTTCTTCGTCAAAACGTCAGTAGCAATCAGGATCTGACAAATTAAATTCAAATGGTAGTCAACAAGGTGATACATCATCTTCATGCTCTCTGATGTACAACAAGGTTGATGAACATATTTTCTTAAACATCATCAATTGAAATTCAGTATTGAGTGTTTGAAAGTCACTTGGCCAAGTTCCACAAGGTGGCCGTTGGTATATTAAATAAATAATAGTACATTATTGCCCTGGGCGCGTACGCCCAGTTCGGGCGCTCGAGGGAAATAAGTCCTCTGCGCCCGGAATGGGCCTGCGAACACAGAGCAATAATGATTTTTCATCATGAGAACCCTAAAACCGCATTTAAATGCGGTCTTTTTAGGTTAGAATGATGAAAATAAATTTTATGTTCGAGAGATGTGAATGTGAATTAGTCAATTGGAAAATTTGCAAGAAGTGAAAAAAGAAATCCTTCCGCTCTGTAGTTTGTAATTTATTACTTATTGCGCAGACTGATTATGGAGTATTGGAGAGTCACGGTTAATTTACATTATCTAGGGCACAAAATAAATTAGAAATAATACCCTGCTTCTAGATCTCCGTGTACCCTACTCTCGACTTGAAAATAACCCCTTGAATAGGGGTAGACATTCTACAGATAAATTTGGTATCTACATCTTTGGACTTTTCCTGATCGTTTGGGTTTTTGTAACTATTCATGGTGAGCAACTTCATCAACTTTTTCAATTACGATCATTGCTGGCTCGCATTATCTCGCGCATCATTCTTCAAAATTATTGTTATTTTGAACAGTCTTGACAGCGGGACAAAAAGACGTAAAAAATGAACCCAGGATCGTAACTCATAAAATGACTGAATTTGATCAAGAACGATTCGGTAATTCGGGAAATTGGTATCAAGGTTCATATCCTAAATCGTTGGAAAACTCTATGACTGATTCAGCATCAATCCAGAGCGAACCACATTATCTTCATCCACACTCCGGCGAAATTTTTGAAATGTTACAAAAGAGGTATGCCTTTTGACTTGCACTCACAAGCGGAGTCCGGAGTGTCCGGGTCGCCAATCTTCCTCAAGATTTTTTTACAGTTTACTACCTAGAATATGAAGAATTCAGAGTGACTCCGTCAAATAGGCCTCCTGTCCAGAGCTACGAGTAAAAACGTTAGCATTGACTACTGTCATATACGTATATACTGTCATATATGTATATGGATATACTTATCCATACATGTCACTTTTTAACATGAGCCTATATGGGCAATGCTAATGTCATAGGCGGTAGCTTCGAACAGGAAGCCTATTTGATGAAGTTACTCTGGATTCTTCATATTCTAGGTTGTACAAGACTGTGAAAAAAGTTTGGTGAGATTTGGTGACCTGGATCCCCCGGATTCCCCTTGTTAGTTGATCGATGAACCATTACGTGAATTTTGACGTATCTTCTCATAATATTTCAGCAGGCTTGAGTATCCAAAAAACGTGGAAAATTCTATGACTGATTTAACAAGGTTCCGAAGAGAATCACATTCTCCTCGTCCAGATTCCAACACTATAGTGAACATTTTACTAAAGAGGTATAAGTTGTGTCTTACCCTTACTCAATCGATGAATCATTGCATGACTTCTGATATATCTTTTCATAATATTTCAGCAGGCTAACTTTTACGTTGGGTTTGATCACAGCACTCGTGATGATATTAACTTGCTTACGTTTCCTTGAGTGGGACTGCAGAATGTGTATACATGCAGCTGTAATATTTCAAATTCTGTCAAATATTCTCCCAATTTTTCCAACTACACTTTTCGCGCTTCGGGAGATGGACCACAGTCGTAACAGCCAGCTCATCGAGCCTACTATTGTGATCATTTTGAGCTTACTATTTTGGATCTTCAATGCTGTTTCAATCCAAAGTTTACGAGCAATCGTCGTCGATGATTTGGAAGAATTGGTCAGGAAGTCAATCCAGTAAATGAGAAATTATCAAGCTTCTTTCTCAAAATCTCTTCAGAAACAGCTCTCATATCACGAATGAATTCATTTGTTTCCAGAGCCGTAACCTTCTACCCGTCTTTGATCGTTTTTACTCTATGCATTATTGCAATAGAGATACTCATGGTGGCTCTCATACAAAAGGCAGGGGATTCAAACACGAGTGATGCTACCATATTATTATGTATTTGTGGATCACTTTATGTAGGTCACTGTATTTGGCTCTTCGCAAAATTTGTAATAGCTGGAGCTACAGCTAATTGGCATTCCCAAAGAAATCAAGAGGAAATTTCCTTAACTACACTTTTGGAAAGTATCGGAATCGTTATCAGGTACGAAATCAAATGTTCGACCATACCATCATAGACTATGTACCGGTCGGAGGTTTGCTTACGCCAAAAAATGCGAAGTCCCATTATTCGAAAAATTTCATACCTTTGCTCTCGTTGGTCCAAAATGGCTCACATTTAGTTCATTGTGTAGCTTTTCCGAGTACTTCAAGAAAATTTTGGGGTTCCTTCCGTGTGGCACAACAGATTTTCGCTAGGTCGAGTCGAGTAATTGGAAAAATTGATGAAAATCGGGTCAACACCCAAACCTCTGCAAGTTATCAGACAAGAGTTAATTGATCGGCATGATATATAAAGCACCTGGAAGTAAAAGCCAAGAGCTTGAAAACCCTGAAAGTTATTTTGATTGTTTCTGGTCCGAGATGTGATTATTTTTGTGAAAGAAGATATATATAAAAAAATGGACCAGTCATTGAGATTTCATGTGAGGACTGATACAAGCACTGCTCTCTATCGCTTCCACCAACAATACAGAAAAGCTTGAGAAAAATCGAAAGAGTACTATCGTGAGTTCGATTCCCTCACCGCTCAAACATTTTGAGACTCTTTATCGAGAAATAGTATATTTCCGTACTGAGCGCGGTAGTCCATTTTGGGCACTAGGACAGTTTGTCTGTGGAGCGAAGCGAGACAGACATGTTCTTCAGTGCCCAAAATGGGCTTGCAAGCGAGGTGCGGATATATTTTTTCATTACGAGAACCCTAAAATCCTATTGAAACGCGGCATTTTTAGGTTAGAGTAATGAAAAATCTTTTGTCAAAGATACCGTCGTTTCTCAAGCCAGGAACGACATAGAATACCTTTCAGAACCCGAATTCTTGAAGCTCTTGACTTCTACTTTTAGATGATTTTCAAATCAGTTCGATCCATTAACTCATGTCCGACTTGCAGAGCTGAGCGTTGACCCAATTTTTATGGATTTTTCCACGGATTTGACTCGACCTAGCAAAAATCTGTTGCATTGCACGAAAAACCCTAAAAAATTCCCGGAAGAAGCTACAAAATGAGCTAAACTGAAATCATTTTGGACTAACGAGGCCACAGAAATCGAATTTATTGAATTGGGCTTTCCAACTTCAGGTGTATACAATAAACTTTTGAAAGGTAGTTTACATGTATAATCAATGATCATTAATCATTCCTGAGTAATTCCACGCGAATCAGACCTACGGAAAAGAGTCATGTCTCGGATAGTTTTCTCAACTTTTCATTCGATTCTATGGTACATGCACGATATAAACTTTTCACCGCCTATGGACCTCCATGAAAGTAGTCTATGGATCTGGAATGCACTTCGATTTATCCTTTTTAATTATCTTAATCGAAAAAATTTGGCTCTTTTTTCAATAAAATTCATTTTTTCCGGATCTCATTAGAGACGCGGGAATGCGGTTTGCGGCATTCGAAAACTCTTGAGAAAACCATCAAAATCAGCCTTGTATTAGAGTTGATTTCGAGGTTATGTGGGTGGTTTTGCCGAGTGGAAGAGTGGAAGAACAAAAATATCAATTTTGCAAGAAGTCATTTGTTTTATTCTCTGAAAACAGGATATCTGATCCAGAATTTTGTGTTTCTTGAGAAAGGAATTGCCCTAAACATTTAATGCGTCTCCTAAGGCCTATTTTCGCCATGTTTTTGCTAATTTTACGAATTTATTTTTCAAACGATAGAAATAGTATATTATGCGTAGAGTGCCAAAAATCTTTGTTCTTCGCGAAAACTTTGCTGGGCGTCGGCACGGCGAGACGCGGAAACACGTACCGCTGAAACCGATTCCGACCTCAGTTTTGCGCCGACACGTCAGGATTTTTTTTTTCATTGAAAAAACTGATTCCTAAAAAACAGCTTTTTTGACGGTCTTCCTTTATTTCCGAATTTGAAGGTCACTTGGCCAGGGAGTACCGATCGGTCAAAATGCATATCAAGATAAATCAATTCATACGTACTTTACCCTGCCGAACACGATCTCGGTCGATTTAGGACGCTAGAATGTAACCGCGAAGCCGTATAAGCTCATTAGTCCACGTAGTATCTGAGGAAAAAATTGAATTCCGCAACAAATTTCCAAAAAATCGCAGAACGGACTAGGATGAACCAATTCGAACGTTTGAGGTCGCATTTTCTTCGTTTTGTTACACACTTGAGAGGTTAAAGAATCGTTCGATACCTGGAGAAAGTGTGGTTTGATGCCACGGATTTTTTTAAATACCTGTTACTGCAACAATTTTTTCTGAATTAAAACCACGGGAAGAAAAATTTCTCTCTGCACGTGGTATTCTGACATAATTGTTCGAGGCAAAATGACTGTCTATATGGTCCCGCGGTTCGTTTTGGGCTATTTGGTCTATAGCGTCAGGATTTTTGTCTAGGTCAAGAAAATTCCTAGAAAAACAGGTTTTGCGGCTAGCAAAAAATTTTGACATTTTGGACGGATCACGGAATCGTGTTTAGACGGTCATTTTGCGTCAAAAACCTGTGTTCGAGATCCCACCACGAAGGGAAACTTTTTGCCTCGTGATTTCAACATAGCAAAAATTATTGCAAAAATTATTGCAAAAATTATTACATTTTTTTCCTCTAAATACATTGTAGTACGAAGAAAATACGACCTCGAACGTTCAAATCACTTTATCTTAGTTGTTCCATGGTTATCTAAAAATTTATTGCGAAATTGGACTCTCTTCCAGCTACGAGGGGGACTATTTAACGAGTGTAGCTTCTCGCTTGCATCCTAGCTTTCTGAAACCACTGAGATCGTGTTCAGCCGGCCTAAAAATGTAGGAAAACAGAACTTGATATGCAATTTGACCAATTGGTACTCCCTGGGACCTTCAGGTTCGGGAGTGAGGGAAAAACGTAAAAAAGCAATTTTTGGAGATCCAATTCTTCCAATTTGAAAAAAACCCTGAAGTATGAGCGCAAATCTCATATCAAATTCGATTTGAAAGTCGAGAAAAAATACACGAGAAAATTCATTGTCTGGTCAATGCATAATTTTTGCCCCTAAATTTTGTGGTGCAATCGAACCAATTATTTCTCAAAATGAAAACATTTTATTAGTGTCTTTCCGTTTATAGATTTGTAAGGAATTATCTCAAAATCATTGACACTTAAGGAAATCTTCAGCCTTTCTGCGAGCTGCATGAACTAGTCAATTTTTCAAAACCATAACTAAGAATTCAGTTAAAGAATGATAATAAAAATACATTGGAGGTACAATTGGGATGAAAAAGATTTAAAGAGGTAAATGTTGGCAAGGATTTCACGTACTTATCCGTTCGTTCACTCAATGCAATCAAATCTTTTTGCCCCTGTTTTTTGAGTTCACAAACTTTCAGATGAGGTCATCCAACCTTCCCGAGCTACAACTTCTTCACTTCCCTAAAATCTGCCACCTTTTAAGCTGTAGCTTCTATATAGCATCACTGTAAATCCGCCACTGATGGAGATACATCATTTAAAAGGATGAATCAAAATGCGTTTCAGATACCTGGAAAACTTCTATGGGTAACCGTAGATGATGAAAAGTTTATATTTTGTATCATAGAATCGAATGGAAAAGCTATGAGAACAATCCGAGATATGACCCTTTTCCGTTCTATTTCGTGTAGAACTATTCATATAAGTATATTAACCTCAATCAATTCTAACATTTTCCTATGTTTCCTGTAAAAGAGCCGCATTGTAGTGATTATCTCAATTTCGATATCGAATGATGTGATCTGATGAAATTGAATTTTCTCATCACAGATATCACCTTGGCTCGCTACTTTTCGGAGGGACTTACATCTTACCAGTAATAAAATCTGCATACACTGCTTACAAGTACAAGTTTAATGCAATGCAAAATTATAGTAGCCCTTTCACAGAAAAAATCTGCAGACTGATGATCATATTTAGGGCTGCAGATTATGCATTAGTTTCATCAATGACTTTTGGCATGAATTTTTCGGAATCGATTCGAAACTCGTTTGAACTCATGACTAAAAACAGCCCAATGACGGTAGCGTTGTTCAGTGTGAGTATACATTCACGTATTAAATACAATCAGCAGGTAAAAAATAATCATTTGCCGCATGGTTCTAACTTCCGTTTTGATTTAAATATAATCATGCGTCGACATCTTATATGATTGATCCACAAATCTTTGCGTTCAGAATGGTGCCTTTACTATTAGAGCATGATTTCTTTGGGTATCTTTTGACAAAAAAGTTGAATTCATGGCCCATTGCTCCTACACGTCTGAATTCTTTCAATTTGCAAAAAACAGGTTTCTTCAAAAACAACATTTTCCATTTTTTGGCAATAATCTCGAATTGTTGTCATGATAGAGCTATCTCTGGATAACAAAGAAACAATGGGTAAATGTACCATTCCAAATCCGAAATTATGTTGTCCAGTGTCCGAAAAAAAATGTTGTCTAGTGTAAAAACCATATTTGAGCTTTCCCAAGAAAGACTGAAAATAATCGAACTAATTATATTATAATATTCATTACAGGTGACGAGCAACATTCTCATGTTAATTCAACCCTTCATATTTCTGTCAATGTGTGCGTCATTGGCATTGTTACTGACAATACTTCAAGTTGATACAACAGATTATCTTAATATTCCGGGGGTATCGCTGCTGCTGTCATTTGCATCATCTGCTCTCTTAAATTTAGTTGTAAGCTCCAGTGTTGAAACGACATATCTCATCGCTTTGAATAACATGCCACCAAAAATTCAAGAGTGTATACCAACGCTACCAGATGAGACTGTCTAAAGCTATTCATTACCTCCATAATATCAATAATAATTCATAATAATTTATTATCATATGAGGTATAGAGATCGTATGTACGTGAAAAAGCGTGCGTGCATCGAAAAATATCAATATTTAGAATATTTTGACTGTATCAATGATCAGAAACTCGTTCCAATGTTCAAAACTGAAACAGCAAACTTTTAATTTGCAATAAGTTCACTGTAAAAAGGTGGTTGAATTTTCAACCACAGTGGCTGAATATTCAACCAATTGGTTGAATTTTCGACCAAACTGGTTGAATTTTTCTTTCGACCAACTGATTGAATTTTCATCCGCAATTATATATCCCATGATGGACGGATGGATGGTTGATGGTTGGGTGAGTAGAGAAGAGGGATGAAGGCTGGATGGGTAATTGTATGGGTGATAGATGCATGATAGACGGACGGTTGGATGATGGATGGATGGATGGACCCATAACCCATTCATCCATCCATCCACCCGCCATCCAACCATCATCCACCCATCATCATTCCATCCATCGATCCATCATCCATCAGTCCACCCTTCCATCCATCCTTATCCACCCATCCATCCACCATATTCTACCCCCCACGCGTAGGCAATCTGATATGCAGGAACCGCACGGACAAATTGTGATAATCCACATTGGTTGAATATTCAACCAGTTGGTTGAAGTTTTTCGGAAAATTTTTTTACAGTGTGTGCTTTGATTTGATTCATACAAAATTTGATATCTGTAATAATTGTCAAATTTGGAATTAGGTATGGTATCCATGGTAGAAGTGATATTATTCAAGACTACCTACTAATGGGGTCAATGTTGATGAGAGAGGACTAAATAATGGATCCGCAGTAATCCTATTACATATCAAGTCTACATATTTTCTACAAATGAGATTGAGTTGGACAAAATAACAATGCACTCTTTCTACTGCTAGATGCATTTCATTACGATAAGAATAACTTTGAAAAATGAAACTTATGTCCAACAAAAATAAAATACCTCTGCTCCACTCGATCAGAATTTTACGGAGCTGCAGGACCATTGCGTGATACTAATGGGTCGATCACCAGACATGTCTCAAATCAAACGCTCAAGTGCCGTGCGATAACTCATTGTACATGCAACACTTCGAAAGTATTGAATCTAACTTCAATCAAATTGGATCCTTTAGTGAAAGAATGGCATTCAAATGATAGCGAGCTCAGATTTCTTTGTTATTTTAGTCGGACGTTTTCAATATTCATTCTACACTGAGAAAAAATGTTGGTCGTGCGGCCATGCGCTTTGCCGTATGACCATGGTATATCCAAATATATATACATATTATGTATGGAGATATCTGAATTTGAGCGCTGAACACAACTCCTCCACAAACATAATAGCTACTGAAATTTCGCTATTGTTTATAAATTAATAATGTTGAGAAGAAAAAACTGGCTACGAATGCAGTTTATAGAAAAATGAAATCGCATACTCTGTTAAGCATACCTAGCATCAAGTCATAAGGAATGATCTCTCCAATGAAACTTCACGCCTACATGGACTTTATGTCTGAGAAATGATTGTATCAGCTTTCAGTCAAAATATATTGAAAAGGTGGCAAACGGAGGGAAAAAGGAAACATAAGGCACGAATCAGTGAACTAATAACTCAAGTGAGTTGAAAAATTCGCGCGCGCTCGAACAGCTACTGAGATGAGATAAGATAATAGATCATGTAGATGTTTTCAGAGACTCGGAGAGCAAGGAGGGTGTAGATCACCAATAGATAGCAATAAGATGACTTGGTAGCGGGCTTCGCACATGTAGCGTATTTATATGCTTGTCGCATCTGGTCGCATCCTGCTCCAAACTTTTCGTAATTTTACAGGTCGCAATCGCTACTTTTAAAAATAAAATATTTTTCCGTGAAACTTGTGAGCTTAGTTCAGAAAATTACCTAAAACTTACCTTCAAAATCAAAACGTGACGCTGTGTTTCCTAAGAGAAATGGGATTTCCGATTTCATTGTCATCACAGGACAGGATTGGATTGATGTGTAATTGATCTTTACACAGCAACATTCTGGTGGACCAATAAATAAAGTAAGTGGGATCTGAATTATTAATTCAGTGTCGTAGTAAACCAAATTTTGGCTCAATAATTGATGAAAGAATTATACTTCCACCTAAATCTTTATGGTATTTGAGACATGTTTTCATTGGGTATTTGTCTCAAAGTAAGGTTAAGTTCGATGTTCTTTTCGATTCGGCTTCCAACCAACTGTTACGACATCGCATTAATTGTTCGTAAAATAGAAACTTGTATAGGAGGTGTATTGTAACGAAACCAATCAATCGAGGTCAATTTTGCAGAATCTAAGTATAAATTACAGTTCTCTCATCAGTTGATTTGGTGCGAAATTGAATAAGCGAAAATTCTGAAGTTGAAAAAAGTCAGCCAAAATTTGAGTTTGATGGACGAAGAAAAAAATGCATGTTCAAGAATGAATGAAGAAAAAACTGTACCGCAACCAACAAATTTCTTTTCGAACCAAGAAGCTAAGCATGCCATTTTGAGAAAATTGAGCTTGAAATATGGAACAAAGTATTTTATTCAGTTAGCACAGAAAATCCTTGATTTTCCTTTCATGACTGCAGCTTTCGTTGTATTACAATATTACAAAGTCATTAAGAAATGGATCAAAGCAGTTAACTCAGAATTATTCCATGCTTATTTCTGAGATTAAAAAAATGTTTTACTTGGGATAGAAAGTGTAACGACTTTTCACGACTCGCTACTTGTGGTTTGTATTGAAAATGTATTGAAAATGTAGAAACTGCGAAGCCGAGTTCCGTCTGAATTTTGAGATGAAACTTCAGATTAGTAATAACTACGAGAAATATTCACCTGTGAAAAATTATCCATCGTTGATACTTATTACCTAACAAATAGATGCTCAGCTTCTTGCGGAACACAATCATGTAGTTATAGTTTCGTGTATTGAAGATGCTAACACTCGTCTAATCATCGTAAAATGATATGTTTACGTTCATTGAAATAATTGAATAGTTCCATTCATGACATGAAAGTTTTACGATATGGTTCCGTTCATGCCATGACATATCGTCACGTGTGTTAACTCTTTGGTACAGTCACCTACATTTTTCTCGTTTTTTGTCCCTCTCGTCATTGGGTTAGATATAATGTCAGAATTAATTCTCGGGTTTATGAAATCCGAGTCAAGCCGGATATGATCTCTGCCGAGAGAAGTTAAGTATTGTATTATACTTCATCGAACGTTTTATGGCGTTGAAACTACATCAGCTAATCACATTAAATATACAAGCTACTGAAAAAATATCTGTAAAATTCGAATGTGAGGGAGGCAAATTCTTAATTTTCTACCCAATAATAATGTATCTTTGCAAACACATATGTATTCCTCGCTGTTTGTAAATGTAACACTACTAATCAGTTTTTTTTTTATACAATCAGAGTGCGTTGGACGATCACATTAAAATTATTTCACTATTCTCGTTTAAACCAATTTTCATAAATGATGCGCTTGTCATCGCCATTATCGACTCTCGCGCCCCATTTTTTTTTCTCTCAAATCATCTGCGACTAATTACTCTGAATAGTAATTGATATTTGGACATTGACATGACATTTTTGACGTGATATTGATGCAGTTATCTTTTACGCGATCCATTGCGCGACAATTTACTCAATTCATTTTTCTCAACGACTTCTTTTCTCAATAGTTATTTCTCTCAATGCCATTTTTCTCAATAGTTATTTTTCTCAATGTCGTTTTTAATAATTATTTTCCTCAATGCCGTTTTTCTCAATAATCATCTTTCTCATTGCCGTTTTTCTCAATAATTCTTCTTCTCAATGCCATTTCTCTCAATACTATTTTGCTTAAAATCAAATTTATCGCACAACGGATATTGAATATTGTGTCAGCTTACGAAACTTATGTTGAAAATGACAACGTCAGGATTGTAAAAATATTGTCATATGTTGTGGTCAGAGAACGGTATAGATCGGGTTTTAAAATTTTCAAGAAATTCATTGTCATCCAAATCATAACATTCCAACAAAAATCAATCATTAATCATACATTATGGCATCTACATCAATGTTTTGTCCATCTTATGTCAAATTCTACGATTTCCTGGTAAACACGGATTGTATTTTTATAATTTAAAAATATAATTTCCTTGAAATTTGCATGAATGTTTTCGAGGGATCTTCCTTGCGCTAAGATCTGTGGAAAACGTAATTTTTCCATTCTCAGTTACAGCACAACGCAGTCATCAGAAGAGCGACGTTTGCGAATTTGTCCTCATTGAAAATTTTTACTTTATACGACCTCGGACTCCATAAAGTCAGAAATGTGTGACAGCAGTGATAACCCGACAGCATCTGAAGCGTGTAACAATGCCGATAACGTCACAGAATCTGAAGTTTGTGACAATACCAATAACGCTACAACATCTGAAGTTTCTGACAATGATGATAACGCTACAGCATCCGAAGCTTCCGGTAACGCAGAATGCGTAAGTTCATTTTGAATTTATTTCACACGAATTTCAAATTAAATATCCTTCAGTTATCCCAACGACACTATCCCTACGAAGGAATTATTTGTAATCAACAAATTACTTATCCAATCTATTGAATAACTCGCTGAAGAGTATCAGAAGAAATTTTCCATGATCAATAAATAACAGATTTCTGTTCCTATTATAGAAGTTGATTGAGAGAGTCGAATCATAATGTTGAAAAAAGGGACATTTTCAGCCCCAATGCTTTAAGTGTATTGACATGAAAAAGAAACGCAATTTATAGTTCAGTCTCCGGGTACCCTTTCGTATGTCACCATCACTGCCTATCTTAGGCTACACACGGGAGGAAGTGCCCACTTAAGTCTTATTCGAATCTATGAATGTATTGATTGTAACTAGAGTGAGGTGGGCACTTCTCGATGAATAGTTTTTGTGTAAGATCAGTTGGAAGTTGCATTTTACGGACATACGAAAGGGTTGCCGGAGACCGGACTATTATGATATTCTCCTTGAGGCAGACTCGAGTTTCTATTTCACTTCTTTTTTTTCCTTTGAAAGCTATTCGATTGACTAGAATTTGACCAATTGGTTAAATCATTAAATTCTCGTCAGCCACTGTTTTTTCATAGTCTTTCCAACTTGTTTATCATAAATGTTATAAAGTTCTAATGCCTCTATGATCCTTTTAGTTATGCCTACATCATGATGCAACCACTGAACAAGACTCCTACTCCGATTCAGAAAACTCTGATTCCGAGACCGATGATGAATCTTCTGACCACCAGCCCATCCAAGTAAACCAATTAATTGAAGAGATTCGCTCGCACCTGTACATAAACAAGAACAAAGTATCAGGATCAAAAACAAAAGCAAATTTTACAATTCCAAAAGAGCCAAAAAATGTTGTAAAAATTCCTGACTCGCCGGCCGAGCTTGAAGAACTATACGAGAGCATTTTACGCTCATCTTCAACGGAACAAGGCTCTGCGTACAGTAAAGATTTGGATCACGATTTAGTTTCTAAACATTTGACAATGCAAGGTTTTGCTTGCGATATAACAAGAAAAATGGGACTCCATGTACCAATTTTAAGAATGAGTACAAAAAATTATTGTACAGTAATGCAAATGAACGACGGTGGTATGGATTATGCAAATGGATTAATATGGGGTGGACCAAGACTCTGGCTTATCATTCCTTCAGATTACAATCAAAAGCTTGAAAAACTCGTAATGGAAATGCTCAAAGAGGCTAAAGCAAAAGATCCCGCTGAACTCTATGAAGAATGGCAACCCAATTGTCATACACCACTTATGCACAAGAGGCTTGCGATAGCTCCAAAACAGTTACGTGAAGCTGGAATACCTTTTGAAATCGTTGCACAGTATCCTGGAGATATTGTCTATGTGAAGCACAATACGCTGCATCAGGTTGTCGATGTCGACCTCAACATCAATGAGAATGCAAATGTTGGCAACAATCTTTGGTTGGAGAATGCTGCAAAGTTTAATATGTGTTCTTGCAATCATCAGGGTGTAAGAGCACTTGATTTACGCCCATACAGAGATCTCTTACGCAAGCATTGGATCAAAGCACGCAGAAGTACCAAAAACGCGCCATCCGGTCGCGGTAGGAGGAGGTAAATCTAAATATCTTTTTCATATTCTTTTGGACTCATAATCAGCAGATCTATTCGTATAATCATACGTGTCAAACTATTTTTGTGAATTTTTCCATATCATGAAGCCTACGCGATTCTTTTCATTGTAAAGACAGAGTGACCAAAACAATATTTGTAAGTTCTACTGTAGTTAGCAGCCTCGACCAATTTTGATCCATTCTATTTTTATACTCTTGATCTAATATTGCATCTCAAACTTGCATAGATTTAGACCATATTTTACAATAACAAGACAGTGATTTTTGTACTACCAATAAATTAATGCCTGCATCCATGATAGTTTTCTCTGTTATACCTTTCTCACTTTGTGAATAGATACTGATGATTCCGTCCATTTCAAAATCAGGATTAGTCATACATCTGTGACTGTAAATCATCACAGATTGAAAATCTTGAGCACTTTTCGTGCCAATGAATGAAAATCAAATGTTGAAAAAATCGCATTCGCTGATGATATTGATTATCATTGAAATTATCAGATAGGTGATGGGGCTATTCATTTCAGTTACAGACAAAACTACAACTTTGAACCATACATGATTATAATTATTCTTCCATTAGATAACATTTTTAAATATAGTGAAGTACAGTGAACTAAAGACATTATTCAGAAAAAATCTTGTACAACAGGTCTAGTAGAACAGACTAAACATATTGAGACCCAGCTCGATAGCCCTCACATAATTGCTTTCAGACTCCGATATTTCTTAACCCTAGGTCGGTGATGAAATGAAATCTCAACTCAAACATTTCAATTTCTAATTCGTTACTGAATAAAATACCGTCTATCTATATCAACATTGGAATCTACATTGTCAACCTACTAGTAAGTACCATCATAATTATTGTAGCTACACGTTTCTTGTTGTTATTCAAATTCATTGGCCAATTCTGATTGAAAAATTGGTTCAAAATCAGATTCAAGTGAAATCAGCACTAATTTCACATTTTGTAAATGTAATTTCTCAGAAATGCACTTGTTGATGTTAGATTAGAACCTTTTACTTGCACCGAAAGAACGTCAAGTCGCATCTGATTGACGTTCAATATATATAAGCCATCAGGTCAGAGTAATGAGCCTTAAAAAATGCAGAAACTAACGCATTCACTCTCTTCTAGGGTAGGAGAGATTTACAATCACTCTATGTATCATGTCTATGTCTCGTACATAGCATACACAGACTAAAAATAATGCAATATTAGTCCATTTTATATAATTCAAAATTACTTCCAATTAAAGTCTTGCCACACAAAACATATTTCATTCAAGAATTGATTCCATCACCTCGTCAGTGAAGAACGTGACAACTTTTGCTATTGATACTTCATTACTGGCTATTGTAAGAGAATAAGAAAATTACAGCATCAAATGTAAATCTATATCGTATTCAGATTAAACGAATTATTAATTACATGATTGAACGAGAACGTCATTGATAGGACACTTTAGTGATTCTATCTAAAGTCAAGATGAGAACACCATTAGTAGTGATGAATCCAATGAGTTGTAACAATTTTCTCATCAATGCTGCTGACTGCGTAAGATTTGAAAGCTTACAAACCCGACAGATGAATTATAAAATGGTGAAAAATGTTTTCATATCAAACTATTCCAAATAGCTATAGATTGTTACGTATACAATAGGATATTGCGTAAATTCTATTTCCATAGAATGGCATGTTAGATTTGATCTAAATCTCATTCCACATATTATTCTCCTTTCAAATATCTGCATTAAGAGTAAATTCTGTTCATAAATAATGAAATTTTCCAAAAAATAAGTGTTAACTCGGAGATCAGCGTGACACTTGGATGAAAAGTCAAGTCGCAAGTTCAATAATCGGCTATCGAAAGAATGTCTGTTAAATTAAAAAATAATTCAAGCTTTAACATCGATCATTTCAGTTATATTGTTACTGACAACGTTGGTCATCCACGAAATCAAATAAATAACAAAATCTTACGTTTATAAGAAGAATTATTTTCGGAATCTCTCTCATTTTCGAGAGGTATGCCAAAATTGATTTGCATATAACAAGATGAAAAACAAGCAAAAATTTATCCGATTATCAAACAACATACCGAACTTTCCTGGTTTACTAAGATGTGAGTATTCAAGATAAAGCTACTAATCGGAGCAATGAGGTAAGTTAACTTTCAGTGATAAGATTTTTTGCTTTATATAAGGAGCAAAAACTGACTACAATAATTTTATGTGGACTCACTATGAAGTCCAAGAAAATTCTCTTTGGAAGAAATGCCAATCAGTATCAGTATTTGATGACCAATTATAATTTTTACAAATTAGTAACATTGAGTGCGTGCTTTCAAAATACACACAATCCTAATTATTTACTTTCCGCGCAAATAAATCTATCAAGTTTATCAATCAACGTCTTGGTATAAAGATTCCTCAAAACTATTCAATCAAAATCAATCTCACCAGTATGGTTATCAGTTCACACTTAAACCCCACAGAATAAAAGAGAATTTGATTGAACTACAAATATGAGATACAAGTAAATGACTCAAAAATAGAAAAGTTCTGATTACAATAGTTTCTTATGTTCAACTGAACAAAGTCTTCTCAAAAATTAGGAAAAAGTTTACGAGTAAGGTGAAAGATATTGATAAAAATTCTCCAATTGCATACGTTGTGAGACAAAGAATAAGATTGATGAAGAATAGTTTTGCTCAAGAATTAATTCCAACTCAACATGTTAGTTATCAAACGTCGCAATCTTCTGCTTCAAAAGACCTCTTCACGATTTCAACAGAAAGTTTTGATTATCGGCATCTCGTATTAATACAGCTAATATTTTTATACCCATCTCTCTATGACATTCAAGTCTAACTTCACACAGTTAACAGCTAATTGTTCTTTTGCTTGAGAATTCTACATAAGTATAGGTATAGGGATAAAAGCGTTCTTACCCAAGGGGATCTTAAATTTTAAGACAGGTACTTGTTACTATAAAAGGATAAAAGATTGGTCAAGATTCGTAGAGGAGACGTTGATAATGAGGAAAAATTTCCCACGTTGG
Organism: Eretmocerus hayati; assembly: GCA_029851415.1. Lineage (NCBI taxonomy): Eukaryota > Metazoa > Arthropoda > Insecta > Hymenoptera > Aphelinidae > Eretmocerus > Eretmocerus hayati. Next base: position 179,690,979 of record CM056742.1, on the reverse strand, counting down.
AAGATGCAACCCAAATTCAAGTGCCACAAGTACAGCAAATTCTGAAGTTATCAAATCCTTACGATTCAGTCTCAGTACATTCTCTGTCCGCTGCAAGAAAATGTATGAATCATCATTTTGATCAAATTAAGACAGAAATTCATTTTTGGTTGAACTGCAAAATTCAAAAACAACACGAACGATGCATGTTACAACCATCAATGAATAATTATTTGAATATAAGAATAAATAAGCATTTAAAAATACCTCAATGAGCGATTTCAACACTTGTCCCTTAACATCATTCAATTTGGCAGCAAGAAGCAAACAAGCACCAGCGCATAACTTGCGCGTCTGTTTTGTTACCACGTTTCGCAGAATCAGCTTCTCAAAGTACACGTATGCCATAGCCACAGTCAACAGGTCAACTCCGTTTTCTAATTTTGCAATCTTGCGCATTTCTCGCTTCAGGCTGAAATTAGATCATATTATTATGAACGAATAGAACCACGATAAGGTAACATAAAAAATAACGAGACATACCTCCGAAGCTTACTCAGAGTAAGCTGAACGTGAGGGAACTTTTCATGGAATTTATCATTGAGTTCTTTTTTCAAGTCAGATGGTCTGACATAATCTATAACTGATGCCATGTACGACGTGAAAGTTAACAACGTTCTGTGCTTTCCAGCAATCAATTCTGGGTCATCTAACAGATTAGGGTTGTACGGAATCTGATCATCCCATTCATAAACTAGATAACATAGGAAAAAATTAGATCGTGTCATTGAATTTTTTTATTCAGAAATAACGTATTTTACCTTTTGAATCGGAACCAAGGATCACAGGCGGTGAATCCGACGAGTGTTGAATTCTACTTGAAGCCACATCGTGGGATAAACATCTGAAATGAGTCAATTAACGAATTCATCAGTGACAAAGCTTTGACTTACAATGAGGAATTCCCTCCAATTAATGCGATATTATCTGAGAGTGACGCCAGAGAGTAAGATCAAGTTGTCAAAAAAATGTTCAAATTAATGTGGAGTTTGCTTGGTTTGCCTGACTAAGACATTATTTATATATAAAAAAAAGGGGACGATTCAAGAAACTGTGATAATTAGAAGTTAAGACAATGATAAGTGAAGAAATTCACTAAGAAAAAAACTTTAAGAGAGACGATGATTAGATTATTATCAAGCGTTTGAATGGTTTCTAAATATTGTCCAACACGAGATAGAGTATTATATCAGCTCCGCTAGAGTTAGATTTCTCGCTCATTTTATCAGTAAAAAACTGACCTACGTTTATACTGTTATGCATCGTAGATGTCCGTTCCGTACAGTAAATAACACTCTGCAAATTAAACACGGCAAAAATTTTATTCATATAAATCGCAGTAATTAAGAATAGACACGATAAAAAATAAATTGTTTAGACTCGTAGTATTTTCATCAATACAAGGTACTTATTTTGATTCTAACTACTACGCTGATAGTGATTACTGCATAAAATTATTCGCACGAATTTAAACTACAGGCATTATTCAATCGCACTGATAAAATATTGGTTTCGGGTCGATGAGATAATAATAATCGATGGAAAACAATCAGTGTCGATTATTTATTCAAAGAACTAACTACAACACAATTGATGTTCTTTTTTCATCGATTTGAGTTCATCAGATAAACTCAAAGGGTAATAGAAGTCTCGTCGCTTGTCGATTTCTACCGAAGCTAGAAGAGTTCAATGAATATTCTAGAGTCGTTATCTGATAGTTCAACACTGTAAGTCGAGAATGGCAAAGTTCAAGAACTTTGTAGATCAAAACACGAACGAAAGCATTCCTGTAGTTTGCGGTCATTACTGAAAGATTGATGTATGAACTGAGCGATTTTGCAAAGTGCAAATACTCTGAAAAGTGCATGCGATTCAAGTAGCCGGTAGAGAACTTTTTCGGTCTCATAATTCTGATCGCAAGAAACTGTCTCCCTTGATAAAAAATCTTATGGAACGTATAAATTGCTTTCGAAGCATTGAGGATTCCATTATTTGCGAGAACGTTCAATTCCAAATTTCAGACATGGAAAAATATCGAAATGATTCATCTCTTATGCATCTGGAAATCGATATGAGGTCATTCTTCGCACTATACCATAAGTAAATGCCAGCTAAAACCTACAGAAAATTCCATAACTTTCAGAATTATTGTTATCCCTTTATCATTGAATTTATTCTTGCAATTCATCATATTGAAGTCTCAAGTTGCACTTTCTTGAGAGGAAAATTCGTTAAAGGCTCTATCAGATTGGCACATCACGTACTATCGATAAATCATGATCAACAAGCCACTTTGCTCAAGTTCTCTGTCTGATGCTACTCGGTTGCGCTATTTTGGGATCTTGGTCTCTGATATTTGATCAAATATTTTTACGAATTTTTCCATCATCGATCCGAGTTGTCAGAAATAGATCAAAGGTTTGTCGATAATAACCACCTCTATTAGAGGGAGGGAAAAATTTGGAAATATTTAAAACCGCTTTGTCATTAATTCTAAGAACAGACTTCAGAGAATCAGATAAATTTTATCCATTTTAAAAGTTCATAGGACATTGAAGAGTGATAATAACTACTTGAATCGGGAAATTTCCAATTTGACTCCTCAAAGACTTATTTAAAACAGAAAGATCGCAAAATAATGAAGAATCACTCGTAAAATTTCTTCGAGTCAATCATCAACCCTAGTTTATAATCATTGCTGATGGGTTAGTAGAATCCATATCGAAAAAGTTGCGACTTAAGCATAAATTTGTTTGATGACTGTCATTAATATTTGAATGTTGATAAAAGTTTCTCACTCGCCAGTCGGACACTTGCGTGGTCAAGCTATATAGACTAGAGTAATGCAGTCAAAAAGGCATGTATACATTGAACGTGTATGACTGGCGCGAAAAATCAATAAGTCAAGTTCAAGGTTACTCGGATAGCGCACTTGGCCGCGATTTTCCAAAGTTGGCAGTGAAACGAGCTCTACAGATATTATAATGACAATTCTGCAATTGTCTCCCATATTTCCCTGAGGTCATGATTTCTTCTTTTTTGGCAAATTGGGTCGGAAACAAATCCATTCCAAGCCAAATCAAGAAGACATGCCGGGAAAAAATATAATGTAATAAAGACAGCTTTTTTGAGAACCTTCCTTGTCATTGCTATTTTCAAAGATCACTGGGTAGATTAAAAGAAGGATGAGCTCACCTTGATACGGCATTGTGTTTATTGCTGTTGGCGCCGTACACTGACTCCAGAACATCACTATCGCTCAGATGTCCTCTTCGCTCTTTCTGAAATTGCCTTGAAGGAACAAGTAAACGTCCATAGGATATTTGTTGACCGTCTTGAGATCGTTCAATTCCCAGCAGGCCGAATGGATCTAAATTGTCATTGATAGCGGAAAGAGGTCTCGAAGTAATGGTGTTTTTCCTTCGCCCTCCATCTTTACGAAGCTCCGACCTATGATGACACAATCAATATCTTACAAATTTATTTTCCTTATCGAATATCTAACTATCAAAATTAAGCATCAGAGCATTCTACAAGGCGCGCATACCGTGATTTAGCTCAAGTAAGCGTCATTAGCCACTATAAAAATAGGAAAAAGTGTATGGGACGATTGATGTGTGACAACTCGAAAATTCAATCGTGCTGATGAAACTACAAAACGTAAACTCTAATTATCCATACTACTTCAAAAAATCGTAATATCCTAACGATATTAGCGATGTACCTTTTTAAAATAGGATTGGAGACGGTGAGATTTTTGAAGACCGGCGAATTACTCCTAATACTTTGGAAGCTAACATAATAAGAAAGAGGCGTTCAAAACAATTCAAATCTCCAGAGACGCAGTTCGTCTCTATTATGACTACGTAATTATGTAATATTATCCAAAGACGATTATATGAGCAAGAAAATAATCTCATTACTAACCAGCTAGTGCGTTGTCCCTTGCTGTATGGAAGTGATGAGAAGACCAAAAATGGTACTTTCTTCGAGGACACTAAAATTACTCTATCATCTGTAAATTTGTGACCATTGATTGGTCTCTTCATAAAGCGCAATTCCTTTGCATTTTCGGGTATAATGCCATTACTCATACACCCTGATTGCCCATTGCTTAGAGCTTTCAACTTCGACTTTGATGAATGTGATAACGATTTTGATCGTGAAGATCCCAAGCTTTCATTACTGCTATTGTTCAAATTTTTTATGTCCTCTGATAGGGTTGAAGTTTGATGAGGTATTCTTTTCTTGCAGTGAAACGATCCAACTCTTCTCTCTATCATACAATATTCACTGCCAACAGTGTCAGCTCTGCAATGAATAAAATATAAGTTTTGAATAAATTCATGTCAGTGCATGCCTGTATATTTGTGGAAAGTTCACTTGCATAAGTCAATGATATGTAGAGGTGGGTGATGTACAAAAGAGTTTGAGAAGGAAATAAATTTGATTAGTTTAATCAAATAAGACAAATGTCCGGAAGGAATACATATATGGCTAGAGATTGTGAGAGGAATTAAGTGAGTATTACATATGAAAAAAAATTTCCAAAATTATGTCATTTTAAATAATCCAGCATGAAGTATTGAAAATTGCTAATGAGATAATAAAAGAAGCCTCAGTATCGTTCCTCACAGTACAAAGTCTCTCTTACATATTCTCCTCACTCTATCACATTCACAAAACTTGTTGCTGGCATGATCAATGTTTAATCAAGATAAGATAATCAAACAATTCATCTCTCGACTATAGGAATAGAGATCAACTGGGAGTATTTAATTCATATTTTTCTCAATAAGTCTCTGGAATTTATCCCAACTAAAAAATTATTGAGAAAAAAATATTGATAAAACTTGGGGTTTTATGGAAAACTATTTTCTATGTAGATACTGTACCTTTGTCTGAAAGACCTGTGACGAGACGGCTGCAAGGGAGTAAAATTGTGTCCTTGTTCCGACAAGACAACAGCAGAAACTCTAGCTGGGGTGGATGTTACCTCAGAATCTGAGCTGATAGAGTGGTCTTTCAATTGATTTCGAAGTAGAATGGTCTGAGGCAAGTTGGTTTGTTGTTCATATTGATCAATAATTTCATCGCAAGAGCTGTTCAAAACATCATCGAGTGAACTGTCTCCATAGGACTGATCGTTTTTTGATAGTGCTATTTGATCTTCTTTAGATTGAATTTTTTGAACTCCATTGCGGGGCAATGACACAACCCGTGTATCTCTATGACTCCCATCCAAGGAGATGTTGGAGAGGAATGTGAATGCAGCCAATCTTCTTCGAGAATGATTTTTCTTCAAGGCTGCTGCCATTCCTTTGTAAAACAAACGAGTCAACGAGATCCGCTGTACGAGTCTGGGAATGAAAATCACAACAAAAATACAATTCTCAGATGAAGTCGAACACAAGTGGCCTCGCTCAAGACTTGATAAGTATGCTTAATCAAGATATCAAACTGATAAGAAAAAAAAATACTATGAAAAATACTTTGAGGAAACTCGTCTGAGTATAGAAGAGGGTTCATCATCTGCGGCTTTTATAGCGGCATTTTATCATCGATAGAGATAAAGATCAGTCAAAGTCTTTTGCTCTCTCTGCGTTTGCATGAAGCGCGTGAGTTTTTAGACGGTGCAGGCGGGCGACGATGCGGCCGCGAACAAATAACATTGCGAAAACGCGTCGACGTGACATAAGCGAAGGCTGAAAGCTGCAAAGTGTGCAGATCAGAGCAGGCGTTCAAAGTGTCGAAAAGCCCGGCCTTGGGTGAGAGAGTTTTGCGCTTGCGGCCGCTCACATTTTGCTCGTGGCCGGGACATATAAAATACATAACTATATATTTACAAATGATACAACCCTGGCATATCTAACAGGTATATAACATCACAAGTATACTACCTATAACTATACTTATTCTCTGCATAACACGAATGCAAGAGGTGGATGAACTGACGAGTGATATAAGTATAATGTTATGGAATAAATATATATCTCACCTTTGCGCCTCACTGGAGATGCTGTAAAACGCTAGGATGATATAATAATAATAGTATTGATAGGCGACGATGATGATCGCAGCAATAGGGCTTGTTGATTTTTTTTTGATAATAATCGATTGGCCCGGCCGCAGCAGCAGCAGCAGCTGATGATGATGATGCTCGGAGTCACCACCGAGGGTATAAAACTAGGATCACAAATCATGTTCACTTGGCATCACAATAAAAGACTGGCACTTAGTTCTCAAGTTTTTTAATAACAATGCAGACCGCGAGCTTGCCGAGGAAGCTGACGAAGCCGCTGCCATTGTGACGACGACGACGACGACGACGACGACGTTGACGAGCTTGGCTGTCTGCCTATACTATACTTCTGTGAACGCTTTGTTTTCACTGATTAATCTATTAGACACTTGATCCTGCTCCAGACTTTTTGTGTTATCTATTACTCAGCCACACAATCTCTTATCGAACACAATTAATTAGTAATTATCAAAACTGATGGTGTCCAAGTCTTGCACCGCTGAATAAATACACAACTACGACGCAACGAGGTCCATTTAGGAAAGTTCGGACACGTCCTCTAATGTATAGGGTCGATGCAGACCGGACACTTCTGTTGCATGAACGTCGTCTTCGTCGGCCGCGGTCCGTTGAGTAAGCTTATTCGGCCGCGACTGCGTGCAACAAAAACCCGGCAGCAACAACAGAGCTGCAGCTGCTTTCGCGCGGTCGTGGAATGGATTTTCTTTTGCACACATGTTTATTAAATATCGTGTGTGTGAGACAGGCTTATCCGAGAGCTGATTTCCGAGATATGGCGGCGCCACTTGCCGAGTTTTCGTCTGCTATTCATATTTACATTTGCGGAGCATTTAAAAATGGCGCTATACGGAACACACCGTGTGTTACACACGTGCTTTTACGTTTCTCGTCTAAGAAATAGTGGAACAAATTAAGTTCTGAAAAAAACTTCATCCTGAGTGGTTTTTTGGATATATTCTGAGGATCACGAGATGGATTGCCACAAGATTCTGAGTGCACTGGTGAAATTTGATTGTGGTGAGAGTGACAGCATTAGCCCAGTCAAGTAAAGCATTGAATCCAGTAAATTCATGAATCAAGTGGTTATTTTATGAATGAGCAAACTACTTCGTACCAGTCACTGCATGAAATGATTAGATATTTAATAGGAACAAGGATATCACGCTTTAATTGCGGCAATAGCATTCATACAAAGATGTCATCTCTTGCAGACATCACAACTGTACTTATGTTGACATTTTGTCCAAACTTTTAGGTGAACGGGAAAACATTAGTGAAGAGTTATTGGAGAAAATTTTGACGAGCATTTATCCTCTAATATCTGAAGAGTTGTTACAAACTATTTCGCACGACAGAAAATCTGTCAATGCTCCTGAAGATACAGGGTAAGATCAATTACTAACTAATTTTGCACTAACTCATTGTTATTCATTGGAACTGCAGACTAATTGAAAAATATTGCTAGATGGCAGTATCTTCACCTACTTTTGAATGTCATCAAGACTCTGTGCGACACTGATCTATCTGATGAAAACCCTCTACTCACCGTTGACCAGTTCCGGACAATTAAAACTGCTGTGGAGACTGCTGCATGTATCGGAATCATACCCTCTTTAGCTCCTCAAATCAAAACACATGCAACGAATACACACTCCAAAAGCTTTAAACCAAAATTTGAAAATGATGGAATCCTTGAGGTATGTAATTCATCAGCTGTGAGAGCTGTAATCGATGATTCATGCAAATATTCCACGGTTGAATCATTCTTCAAAAATCCATTGCAGAAAGAGTGAATCAGATATGACTCAAATTATACACTTTTTTTTGCAGAAGTACAAAAGACTGTCTTATACTGTCAACAAGTTTCTTGAATACTTTGACAAGACAATTTTGAGACCAGCTCTTATAACACAACTAGATTGTTTATTGGCTGCTTTGTTGCAACTGTCTCATGCCCCTCTGAAGAAACCAAGCAATTTACAAGAAAATCCTACTACTTCAGACTTTCACATGACATCAGAGTTATATAATCAATTTTTCAATGAGCAAAAAGCTTTCAAACGGAAATTGCATGAATTCTTAGAAAATTGTCCTCAGACTGAACTGATGAAAGAATTCATGGTGATACTAGGCATAAAAAACAATCCAAAATGGCTGCAGACCATCATCAAATCATATTTAACAGAAAGAATAATGTTACCAAATGGGATAGCAATTCTCACAACCGCAATATGTGATGAAGTTACTGATTTGGGGAAGTGTTGGAATAAACTAGACATCACTGCACAACTAGTTGCAACATCACATGGACCTAATTCTGAAGTTTATTATGACTCCATATGTCATCAGGTAATACATAAGTTTGCAAGATAGTTCATTAATATTATCCTATACAAATTCAAAACTCTGCACGTTTTCCGTTTCAGATTCTTGAAATGTTCACTTCTAGGAATAGGCAAAGAGTTCTCATTGCCAACTGCTGTATCAAAGCATTACATGACCACAAGCCAGATTTATGCACTAGGAAAATTATCCATCCTATGATGAGACCATTTTTGAGTAAATATAGTTCTGATTCAAATCTTCCTGATATAGATGAGACTGAAATCTCTGAGAGTTTAGAAAAGTTGCACAGATTATTCATCACAGCAGATGCGGAGTTCAGATCGCTTCCGATAACTTTATTGTCACCAGCTCTAATACCATTATTCAATCTGTATGCCAAGGCTCACAAGAGTATTTACGCTTTTCGAACTCATGCGCGTGAATTACTACTAAAATTTCTGAGAGAAGTAGAAAACCGAGAGTTGATATTCTCCGTTATTTTAGATCATGACATTGTCAAGAGCCAAGACTTCGGCGAAAAACTGAATTTTTCATTTGGAGACGGAGGAGGTCTCAAAATTAACTCGAAATCTCAACCAGTCGAGTATGAAGAAATTGCGGACTGCCTTTTTGAGCTGGTCAAAGACTCCGAGAGTCTCTCGTCTGAACTATTCATTCATTTATTAAAAATTTTGCCAAAAATGAATAACGAGACTGAACAAGCAGAAAAGGGAAAAATTCTAGAAATGCCAACTGATTCCTTAGCGAGACTTGAGAGGCATGTGATATCTGTGAAATTATTAACCCTTTTAGCTGATCTCCCGAAAGTACAAGAAGCTCAGACGAAGAATCCTCAGCCATTTTTGGAATTTATAAAATTTTTCTTCTCTAAAATTGAATCTGGACAATCTAAAAACCTGGATGAATCTGAATCGGAATTAGATTGCAATGTACTATACTCAAGTTTGATGTTCATCAAGATTATTTTGACAGAGAAAAATGTCTCCAAATGGGAGACGTTCCAGAATTTTATTGCTACGATCAAGCAGGAGTTCAATTTGAAGAAATTCCCATCACACATTAACTCTATTATTGAAGAGATAGATACTATCATTAAGAAGAAGGGGAAATCTTCAAAGAATTATTTTGACTTATCGGCCAGCCAAAAGTTGAATGAATTCGATGCTGCAGTGATTGATTTGGCAGATCCTTTGCTACCAGTGCGAGCTCATGGCATTATTACATTAACCCATCTGATCGAGAAACGTCATCCTGAAGCTTCTGCCAAAAAAGACTTTTTACTCTGTACTTTTCAAGTAAGTGCAATGTACATTATAATCATATTTCAATATCGACATTGACTGAAACATTGTGGATTTTTTGTTTGTAGGAAAATCTCAAGCACGATGATTCTTTTATATATTTGGCTGCAATTAACGGGATCTGCGCCATGTCTTCGATGTTTCCGGACAGAGTTATTGGCATATTAGCGCAAGAATACATTGGGATGACTTCAAAACCTGGAGATCGAGAAATAGCGCCTGAAACTCGATCGAAACTCGGCGAGGTCCTCGTGAAAACTACGAGAGGTTTAGGTGCGTATTTCACCGATTTCTTTAGACTTTTTAAAATCCTTATTCATTCAAAGAAATCTCCAACTTTTACAGGAGAAATGATTCCGAAGTATAAAAATTTACTGGTGAATGCATTCTTATGTGGAACAAGAGACCCAGATTCGCTAGTGAGAGCATCTAGTCTCTCTTGCCTGGGGGAATTTTGTAAAGTGATGGGTTTTAGATTAGGAAACTTGATGATAGAAGTAAGTTTACAATGTGTCATTTTATTTGTGATTGTATATACACAACTATCGTTACAATTGAAGCAATTGTGGCCATTTATTTCAGATTTTATACTGCATCAGTTGCATCATAAAAACGGATAAGGACGACTGTTGCCGCAGAGCAGGCGTTCTAGTTGCAACACTATTACTTCGTGGGCTTGGGAATGATGCCCTTATCGAACTAGGTGAAAATCTTGTTCCTCTGTACAGAAGTTTGAAGCATCTACGTGATAATGACAGAGATCCTGTGATACAATTGCATGCTCAACTCGCTCTGGAAGAATTCAATGACATTGTTCAACAATTTTTATTAGGTCCTCCAAAACTCGAAAAAACGATATTTTTACTCTCGAACCAATGAGAAAAAAGTTCAATATGTAAATAGTGTATAAATATATACAATTTTTATTCTTCATCAACTACTCGTAATTCTTCCTCAACAATATAATTCATTTCTAAAATTCCACCAGTCAACTCGTAACAATGATTAGGATTAACCTTCATCTGAATAACAATCATACTTACACTCTAAATCTTGAGATTATTAATAAGTGCTCGTCTACCACAACCGTGCGTGTATAAATTATTTGGAACATGTACATCGTGTTAATTGTTAACAGTTGTATGTACGTAGTTCAACTACGTCTAAGCATTTTAAAATTTTAGGTCTAAAAGAATACAGTATCTTCAGAAAATGCTCCAGCCATACGAATAGAGTCTCTCTTGAGTCTAACATAAAGTCTTTGCGGTTGCGGCGTCGAGGATGGCGATGGCCGTGGAACCACAGCCCGCAATATGAATTCTTTCGAGGTGGGTGTGGGAAAGGGTTTGAATTTTCCTTCTGCGGCAACATCCGTCTCGCTACTGCTGCTTGTCATCATTTGTGCATTCTGGAAAAGAACAATTGAATGATGATAATATCACATTATCGTTACATTTTGGCTGAATTGAAGAAAGTTATCATGTTTTTCTTCTACGATGAATCTACTCGTAGTAAATAGACTGTATGAAACTATTTTAAAAAATCTGATGACTTACAATATTCAACACAAGCAATTACTTGTGATGAATTGATTATTTTGAAAGTAAACGCAATCAAAGCCATCGAATCATCAATTGAAGACGCTAATGCCAGTCCCCATCAAATTGATCGATAAAAATGTGATACAAACCTTCTGGGCATCGAAAAACATCTTGGTGATCCGAGCTCCAATGGACCCTCTGGATCCACTAGGAACCGAAACCTCTCTACCGCGCATCAACTGGATGAGGAAAGACGTCAGATCCTTATCCCCCGAATCGACATCTCCGTCCATTAATTTCAGTTGAAGCGAATTCACCTGAGTTATCAAGGTTTCGACGTTCTCTATGTCTCGAACGATATCCTGTGAAAGTTTATACTCAATCGTTAATGAGCTCTTCCAAAAATATCACGGTTTACAGGATCTTCGATATTCGATCTTCATCTTCATCGGTTTGACATTTTTCGCAATAATCTGCAATTTTTCACATCTCAATGTGTTTGATGATTTTCAGGATGCACTAGTACACACATCATGATGAAATTGATTCTTAGGACTCTGTAGACATAAATTTGCAAGTTTGCTATGCATGCGTACCGTGAGATGGTGAGATTTTCATAACTAGAAGAATGAACAAGCAGTTTTGTTGACCATGGTAAATACATCCTTGGAATAAAACTATTGGGAGGAAAATCCATAAAATTTGAGTCTCTAACTGCCTCACAAAAATGATCAATTTGAAATTATGCCAATAAACATACATGCTTAATGAAGCATAGAAAGAGTCGGAAAAGAGATTTGATAATGGTACTTGAGCGCTTCGTCGTTGCTTTAATTCCACATATGCATCGAGGAAATAATTCTCATTTAAAAAGTTGTAAAACTGATTTATTACGCATGTACTTGATTTTACCGTTCTCTCATTCGAAGAAATACATTGTAAAAATGCTGTTGGGAATACGGATGTGTACTGTCACTGTTGGATTGACGAAGACATGGAGAACGGTTGTCAATTATGCAAGCTTTAAATATGCTTTATCATACATACTACGTTTTCAAGCTCAACCCTTTAATAATTCAGAGAAGTTGAACACTAACGAGAGATGAATTATGTAAAGCAAGTCACCTTTAGGAGTTGAAATCGAGAATCATCTTTTTATTACAATCAACTTTTGAATAAAAAAAAACACGTTCTAAATAAGCGCTAGGAAAGGAATAAGAAAAATTGTATAGATTGAAACTTGTGAATAATTGTAGGTTTATACTATTAAAGGATCCAGAATCAAAAATATATAATGAATATTCTAAAGACACGAGGGTCTCAAAATCTTTTCAATAAGTCAAACAATCACTTCATTGAAATTTTGAAGTAATTCCTGATACACTTCAACTCACACATTCACCATTGAACAAGAAAAAAACTTCAGAAATAAAAAAAAACAATCAAATAAACTTCTTACCTCGTAGAGTTGTAGCTTATGAGTGACCGGCTTGGTAGCAATCTGCAATCTCGAATGAATTGCATTCAGTACATCAGGTAACGCAGGCAAAGCCGCAGCCGTACATTTAGCAGTCCTTTCATGAAGGGCAACAAGGGCCGCATGGCTTAGAGTAGGGAGTAAAAGCTGAGCGAGCTGTCCAACACGCCTGGAACCTAAATAGTGAAGCACTTTCTCAGCCTCGCGAGTATCATCGAAAAGACGTTTTTGACGATGAGCGGCAACAGGTCGAGCCGATTCCCATGTCGAGGCCCATGGATTATTAGCTAACTGCATCCTGGGTGAGAGTTGACCTTGACGTTGACCCCATGCGTCCAGTGCACCGCTTTCGTCTTCTATCCAATCCCGAGGTGAATACCATCTTATGAAGTCCTCCAGTTGGCCTGACGGATTCGCCGCCTGTAAATAATCATTAGAATAAATTATCTGATAGACTGGAATTGAACATTGATTTTGTTTGTAGTGGGTTCGGCTGTGTAATGTGAATTTATTTATTCATAAGTCAGCAGTAGATTTACTTCTTTTCACCAACACACCACCGAAACACAGTCCGGAAGATTAATCTTTTTACTCTACCAGGTATCAGACAAAAAATGAAAAATCTGGAGTTATGGACCTTCCATCCTGAAATGTGGTCGAATATTTTGACCCATTTGATAGACAATTTCTGGACTCTTCATATTCTGGGTGATACAATACTATGAAGAAAAAGAAAATTATGAGAATTGGCGATCCAGACTCCCCATATAGACACAAGTTGTAAATCAAGTCTGCTTTTCTGGATGTGGGGAATTTCTTTTCATGAAGAACGAGGCCCCGGCAAGAAATCTTCAATTTAGAGGCTTCGCCCATTTTTGCATTCTAAAATCCACGAGTCAAAGATCATGTGAAATTAAATCTCGAGGTGTTTTGCAAATCGACATATATCTCACTCGGATTCAACTTTGTATGTAAATTCGATTGACGCATCGTATGCGGAGTTCAAGACCTCACAAGATGAGTGTTATGAGCGAAAGCGAAGAGAATAAGAAAAAGAATTGACGACTTATAGGTGTAGAATTATTTCCCTCTTAAAATGAAGAATCAGACTCCAATAGATTGTATCGAATTAATATGGGGGATTGTAAATATTTTTGAGCAATTAAAATGAATTTACGAACGGAAAACACGTGTACATGTATACTCGACTGGCTGCTTTCCTTCGAATATTCATTTCATTTAGTTACTTTCGTAACCAGATTCAAGGCAAGGAATACTTTTGTCCTCATTCCATAAGATTCTTCCCTGCGGCAAAGATGATATTTTGCGATAAATGAAGTCCATTTGCGGGAGAAATCCACGCAAACAAAAAAGTACAAATACAAGCAAATATACCATCGATTATCGAGTGCCAATTATTTTCGATTCTCCAAGTCTCTCGATTCTTTCGTTCTCATTAACGAAACCCAAATCAATACACGAGGACATCTTCTTTTCTCAGTATAGTTATATTTTTAACTAAATTTACATATGGAATTCAAATTTCGTCTAATTTGCCATCTGTGAATTGCAGTTACTGTAAGTACAACCTTTGAAAAACCACGAACTGTGTATCGTATGCCTCTGATGTATAACAGGAATCTCTTGTTATCCGCGGTTTTAGTATCCACGATTTTCGAGAAGGTTTTGCAATTTTGATATAGTGGAAAGACCATTCGGTTTTGATCGTGACTGCTTTCAAAGGCGAGAGGAGACGAGGTATCTGACTAAAGTTGTTGGAACTCGAATACTATGAAATGAATGAGAAGTTTGATTTCTGCTTCCAGTTTGGATCCTGCTTCCCTTGTACTGTATCCTCTTTTATTTCGACACTACCTAATTAAAATGATAAAATTCACGAATATCCCCATTGTAGCCACTCGTTTATCAACGAAGCACGTCTCCCTTGATAAGTACTCGTGAGAAGATCATCAAGACAACCTCGAATGATAGAGTTCATACATGAACAATCACTCTGATACGTTGAATATACTCTTTTTTGAAATGTTATGATGTGTACAGTAGATGTAATATTCCTTGCAACTGGGTGTTCCCTTATGATTTACCCTCGAAAATGTGAACTTTCAGCCGACGCCTCTCATGAGAGCGATATTTGGTCATTCGCGGTTTTTATGTCCGCGGTATACTCTTCGGAAACGAATAAGCCACGCATAACGAGGGATTCCTGCATCCGAAGCATCAATTGACTTATCTCATTCCTAATTTCTAACTATCAGAAAAATCTCAAACCAGTGTTCTTCTACCCATTTTCCACTCCCCAACATCTTCATTTCACCCACAATGAAGACATCCTCACACAATCTTATCGCCTACATCTTATTGAACAAGAGCGCACAAATCATCCCGAAAATAATTGAAACCTTCTTTTACCAGAACACTGCAGCCACAGGTGTCTTATCACTTCCTACCTACCATCACCCAAGATAACCATAAAAGCGATGAAAAAAGCCCGCATCAACAGCTAGCGTAGCCAGGTGTCCAATGCGTGTATACAAAAATCTCAAAGTCACACTACCTCATGAAACCGGAAGAGATAATACAATTGATACACGAGAGCCTATTTTACTTTCTTCATATTACACGCGGGAAAAATGAAAAATGTGTGCAACATTCCCTTATTCCTATAAAAGATACCGATGCACGCAAGTAGATACAGGTGATGTGGCAACATCTGCTTCTGATCTCTGGAAGATCCGTGTGAAGTTATCATACCATATTCGCACCATATAACTCGTGTGTAACTCTAGTATCATAGTAGATATAATGAATGGCTCAATTCTAAAGAATCTAACATCTACGCGATTCTCATCCGTATTAATGAGTCCTTTGTCGAGGTATAGCACCTAACCAACTACATACATATAATCCGATCGTGTGCAACCGATAACATATCCGCCGCCATCATGTATATCCCGCTATAATCGAAAAAGTTCAACGCCCATCATCATAGACCTTATAGTAGTATAGAAATCTTGCAGAGTCATCTTAGTTCAAGTTTGCGCACGAGATGCAGCTGTTATATGCCATTATCTTCCACACATACATCCACACTTACACACATGATGTATAAGTACTCATGAAAAATCTATCTATGTATACAAGTTGATGACCTGACCTTGAAGGATTCCATATCGGATAGTAAAGAAGCGCTCATAAGCCTTGCTCTCATCTCAGATCCAGTTTTGTCTGTACCCAACTGCATCATAACCTGAGCATCTTCCTCTAACTGATCTTCAGTTTTTGGTACTGGGTCTTGGGTTACTGGTAGATACAAAGGTTCACCAGTAGATACTAAACGTAAATTTGGATGACGAGATAATCGGCCAACTGGTCGATTCCATGGTGCATGTCGATTGACCTCGCTTGGATCTTCGTTTAAACACTCAAAGAACTCATCTTCATCGGAGTCACCTGAGTAAAATACATACACATGAGGATCATTTTTATGATGGTTAATGCCATGCATTGATTTATGTGTATGTGCAAGAGTGAAGAAGAAAGGGCCGTTGTGTGTGTCTTTTTTTAAAGTCAGGTGCAAGGGTATATATGGAGGTATATGTAGGTCGGCATTGAATTGAATGGGATGTTTGATCTGTGATGATGATGATGATGAGGCGCGATTGAAAGTTTATGGGATGAAGGAATCTTGTCCGATGTCGTAGTAAGTAATATGAAAAGTGCGATTGAAGATGTGAATTGTTGGTATTGATCAATGATGGCTTTATTGATGAAAAAAAGAAACAGGACACGATGAGATGCTTCAATTGTAAGTTTGACCTCGTTATTGTGAGTTGAATACAAGGTGCATTTGTCCTTGGTAAAGCGGTGTGTTACTTTTGGTCTGGAATGTCATCTAATGATTCATATTTTACTCGCAATTTGGAAGGCTAAAAAATATTTGAGACTGATGTCTGTATACGCAAAAAGTCATTAGTAAGTGGTTACGTCAATTATATCGAGGTGTTGTTAAAGTGATTCTCAAAAACGCATCATCAAGGGTTCGTTGTGAAGTGATGCACGGCGCGATGAATCACAAGCTATATGACTTAGGAGAGATAGCTTGAGATGTGAGATTAGATTCTATGTCAATTTTTTGGCACTAATATTTTTCAAAAATTGTGAGAGTTTCAAGGGCAGAAAATACTAAATAAACAGAAAGCAAATGTTTGAGATTTTAAAGGACACAGAGAGTCATTGTCTTTCATGGAAAACATGCAATGATTTTGACAAACTTTTAGAAAGTCTTATCGGAGAATCTGCGCCACAAGATACAGAAATCCAAATAAAACCACCATGTTCTGGTGAAATCATTTTCGAGTGTTTGGATTCTCTCAAGTTGTGAGAAGTAAAAATTCTATCAAAATTTTCTCTGAGCCAAATATGTCTGTTGAAAGTTTCTGGATTTCTGGGAAAGACCGCATGTTGAAACGTTGGCCTTTTCAGCGTGTGATTAAAGTCAGAAATAATACACAGAACTCTTTCTCCATCAGACAACTGAAGCGTCATTTTCCAGTCCAATATTTTTGAACAAGAAGGAACATGTGATATTCAAAACCAACAGTTAGGCTGGGATCCATGGTAGCTAATCCGATATCAGAATCAGCAGATTAGGGCGCTGCGGTCGCTATCAAGGTCGCCATGGCGAGGCATTTTGCATCAGGGGACACCGATCAGAGCGCTTCTCATTTGCCGATCCTGATCTCGGATCAACGACCATCTTAAATTTACGTCAAAAGTCAAAGAATCATTGATCAGTATTGTGTATAGATACTTTTGGGTGACTTCATGAATTGTCATGGAATCCGTGGTTTTCATAAAATCAAAATTTTCTAGCAGTCAAGGAAATACTTTTACAAATTTGGCAATCTATCTAAGAAATTGGATGGATTTCAAATCAGACTTTAGAAAGGTCAATTTCTACATAAATATTACGATTGAATTTCTAGGCCCTCTTGGATGTCAAAAAAGTTCAATATGCCTGCATATCAAAGTTCTCCCACACATGAAAACCACGGATGCAAGATATGTGTACTTCGAAGAATGTTTATATGTACTTCCAATAGCTCTGTCGAACTTGAATCCCTATTTTGGACAATCAACATCTCTGCAAGTTATAAGATGAAATTCTCAAACTCCTGCAGATTCTATTATGAAAACAGGTCACACGTTTCGAACTTGACTCGTCCTCTTATGTTTCAAATGATATTATATTCGTAAATCGGCTTATTTCTCTATCACTCTCAAGTTTGAGATCGATTAATTTAGAAATTAACGATCGGGTTTGATCGTGGAGGTGTTAATTAATGAAAAAATTGCATATGAGATCCCTGGATAGCTCAGCTGGTAGAGTGTCTTTCCCGGTGGGAAGAAGGCCCCCAGTTCAAATCTGGGTCCAGGCGACTTTTTTCTCTCGATGTCTGTCATATGCAATTTTTTCATTAACTAACACCTCCACGATCAAACCCGATCGTTAATTTCTCAATTAATCGATCTCAAACTCGAGATTGATAGAGAAATCAAAAGGCGCGGCAGCGCCTTGCTGGCGAGTATATGAAAGAGAACATGTGAGAAAGAGAGAGAGCGCGCGCAAGGCTGCCGTGCCTTATATACGCTGAGTTGGGCCGTTTTAACCTCACACATTTTTTCGAACTTACTTATTTCATGCTTTTCTGGGTTCAGGAGGGTCTCATTCCCTCTGAACCCGTTAGTTTGGTCCTCAACAAGGATATTGGCAAGTCATTTCGCCGCTGACAGCGTTTAGTGCCAAAATATCTTACTCACTAATTTCGCCCCTTCCCATTTTTTTCGCGTCAAGATTTCAGCCGCGTCAAGACACTCGAAGTCGAACACAATCGATTGTTGGGGTCGACCACGCGGGACGATCGACCGCAAGAACACACGGGTGATGTTTTGATGCAGCCGCATGTGTAGCAGACGGCGTCATTCCGCTCCAGCAATAATATGTTGTTGCAGTAACATGTAACTTTTCTGACTATTTTGAAGCAGAGATTGAAAGCCAATCGTAACACCGCCTGCAGCGAGCTTGTAGAAATCAGCTCTCATTCTTGAGGGAATAAGTGCCACTTATTGTTGTGGGTTTTCTTGTCTGGAGTGATATGAAAATAAAAGGCCAAAGGCCAAAATGTGTGTTATTCTCGCTGTTGTGCAGTGTCAAGAATTGATCTTCAAAAATATTCGGAAAATTTAGGATTTGATCGCGAGAAAAAATGAGTGCCAGTGTCAATCTACATTTCAGCCGTGTATTGACTTTCAGTTTCCTCAATACTTCAGAGAGACCCAACTCTGAAAAATTGTGCATCTCAAAGAAAATTTGATAAACCACTCTAGCTGAGGAAGAGTGTGACCAATAGAATATCCTTCGTGTTGCTCTTCGTAGACCTGTCAATGTTGAACAACAGATGTAGTGTCATAATTCTATGTTTCAGTTATCAATTAGTTATTAGTTATTCACTCTGATATTTAGTATGCTCTTTTGCTGAAGATTGGGTGTAGTTCATCATCAGGGGAATTTTCACAATCTAGAAGTTCCTTGTGATCCAAAAATTTTCTCTTGCAAGCACCATCACAAGTGGGTTAGGAGTCTTCGCATCAACTCAAGTCAATTCCATGAACTAATTTCAAGAGTCTTGCTATCAAAAATACAAAGTTGTCCTTCTCCAGATCTTTCTTTGTTCATGATCAAAAAATGTTCATCTTGGAATGAAGCACACTAGTGTTAATTAGGAGAATAATTTTTATAGATGAGATACATAGCATTTTTTTTGTTTTCCTACATGCTACTATTTACAGCATGCTTTTCAATCTCAGGATATTCAGTCATTACCATAGCCAAGTGTTAAAATCTCCTCCCCCTCACTCCACTTTTTCTAAAAGAATAACTTGGCGAGTATGGCCATCCTTTCCCCCTATCACTTCATCTGGGATCGAAAATTGAATTTCAACTCTTGAGGGTCATGAAATCAGGGGAAACATGTCGAGTAACTATTCAGCAAAATTTAGCAAAATTTAAACATGAAACAAATGGGTAGAAAATGAAAAATATTAATTTCAACTCTTGAGAGTCGTGAGATCAAGAAAAGTATGTCGAGTAATTGTTTTGCAAAATCTGAACGTGAAACGCATGGAAAAGGATTGATTACATTACGATTTGACTTTCTCGGTAATTTTGACTCATCTTGAGTTACTCACCATCTCTACTGAATTTTAAACTAAACCGATCAATGTTAGATTGAATTTTCTGGTTTCCTTTTCTTCTCAATGGTCTGAATGAATTATTTTCATTACATTTCATAGACGAAGGAGATGGTGAGAAACTCAAGTTGAGTCAAAATTACCGAGAAAGTCAAATCGTAATGTAATCAATCCTTTTCCATGCGTTTCACGTTCAGATTTTGCAAAACAATTACTCGACATACTTTTCTTGATCTCACGACTCTCAAGAGTTGAAATTAATATTTTTCATTTTCTACCCATTTGTTTCATGTTTAAATTTTGCTAAATTTTGCTGAATAGTTACTCGACATGTTTCCCCTGATTTCATGACCCTCAAGAGTTGAAATTCAATTTTTGATCCCAGATGAAGTGATAGGGGGAAAGGATGGCCATACTCGCCAAGTTATTCTTTTAGAAAAAGTGGAGTGAGGGGGAGGAGATAAAATTAGTCCTCCAATGCCGATTTACGAATATAACATCTATTATGAAAAGTTCAGTTTCTTGTTTTGCGCGAAAAATGTAACTAAGCAATAAGCGTTCAAAGTAAAAAAAAATCTCTTAAATCACCGTAAAATAAAGAAAAACAATCAAGCCCCAATGACTTCACAAAAAACTCCTTACCATCACCGCTATCGTTGTTACCAATGTCCATACCAAGCTCCCTTCTCTCAGCGTCCTCTCTTGCTTTTTTGCGCCCTATGCAGCAATTGATCATCTGAAAGAAAACCCAAACACAAGCAAGAATTACACACTCGTACTTACATACTATATACGCTCATTAGCGAACTAGCGACTTTTCTTACAACCTATCTTTATTTTTAAACCAGTAGGGGGGCTCTCTCCACATAGGTACATAGTAACTCACAAGTTACGAAAGTCCAGATTCGGTGCAAAGACAAGGAGCTCCAAGTGAATACAACACCATGCATATATCCACGCGTGAAAACGTGAGAAATGGAACAATAAACTTTGCGCACGTGAGCCTCACACGCGTATGTTTTATGCCATCATGCGGCATCAGAGACGAAAGACAGACTTTGCTGATGCACTTATACGGCTCTATCGTACCATAATAATACATTGTATATCTATATATTTTAAAGGATAAAAATAATATGAGTAAACTGTACGTGGGCTGATCTGAAACTGTTTTAGATAGATACCTGAAGTTTCTGGTGCAGTAGACAGGTGCGCACGCAGTCTGGAAATCCTGGTCCCACTCTGAAAATACCATACATATGAGATACACATATACCTGTAATCAGTCAAATACTTGTATAGTGTCTATGGCATGAAGTTGTATGACGTATTATGGCAGACTGCAATATCTCTTACATAAATTATGATTTGGTCACGTATAGGTGTATCATACTTCCGAGAGATGATTCCAATATCTATCTATAGATAGGGGATAGGGACTATAATACTTCAATAGGTATATCGAATAGATTAATGAGGCACGTGAAAAAGAGAAATCGTCTGCGCGTATCTCAATTTTCCTGCGACATATAACCCAATAGAAGTCTGTAGTACACCGTAAGGACACAATCCAATCCTGTATCTCAGCATAATCATCAGAGTTATGAAGATCAACCAAGAGATCATTGCGCAACAATACGCGAAATTCATTATCTGGTCGATCGTCGGAGTGGGTAATTCTTCACAGTCGAATGAAAATTGCTCTCAAAATTTTCTTCATCATCTCACGTTGTATACATCATCACGAGTATCTCATTTGGTATATTAGAAGGTAAAAAAAAGAGGGAATAATGCATTGTGTTGTTGTTGTTGTTGAGACTTTGAGACCTCTCATTCAGAAACCCGGAAATTGAATGAGATCTACTACGCCGCTGCCAACGCCGCACATCAGCCAAGAGTTTGTGCAAAAAAAGCTGTATTTGCCGTAACTGTAGCATTTCAGTCAGCATGTTTTCTTCCTACGCGACTGAGGCGATTATACGGCCCCACGAGGGAATACCATAATGGTCAGAGACTAGAGAGAGAGAGAAACGGATTGTAGAGCGGGAAAAAAATAGACTGGCGCGTTCAGGTTGTATGATATACCGGTCGCTTCCTCTAACTGTATTTGTACTATCATGACTGTCATTGAGTAGACTAATTTTGGGCTAACCTAATACTGCACACTGTAGTCGCGGCCGCGTAACTATTACCCTAATGGAGTAATAATTCTGGTGTGTCTTTATTTATTCCTGACATACGGAAGCTACATATGCTTTCAGAATCAATAATGTGTGTTCAAGTCTTAGTTTGTAAATGGTACAGTAATGATTGAAAGAGCCAAAGAAGTCGGGCATGGTTGAGGGACGGTTTTGATGAGTTATGTGACGTACATGCATCATGGATCTTTGACCGACGCGGATGTACGAATGCGTATATGCATTTGTACCTAGGGAACTCGCATGATTTCAAGAAAACCTAACTTATGGCAGAGTTTGCGACAAAATAGGCATAAAAAGAAATAGTTTGCCATTTTTTCGATGCCTCTATGACTTTGAAGTAGCCGTTGAAGCTTTATTAATTTGAATTGTTACCTTCCAATATGGCGGCGATGGCATGTGAATCACGTGACTCTTTAGCTGTCGTACAATGATTTTTCATCAGAAGTTCTCTAATCTCAACAAAACATGAATGATAATTCCATCAAAATAGCAGACATTCAGAATAAAAAAACGTATAGGTTTGCTTTGAAATCAACACCCTCGTGACACATGTGCACCCATCGCAATATTGGCACCAATTCAAACTTTCGGAAGCTTCAAATTTCAATTCAAATCATTCTTATAGTGAAGAAATTCTGAATTTCTGTTTAATACAACTTCTTCAACATGAACCATTCATCACGCGACCGTTTTGAATTTTTTTTTGGCGCACCCCAATTCTCTATACTGAACCAAAAAAGAAGTACCAGGCATTTTTTGGAAAGGATATCATAATGACCAAAGCGAATTCCCAACCGCATTACGGTGGTCAAGTCACGAGTAACCGCAGAGAAATGTGATTGTAAATACTTTCTACAGTGAATCACCGCAACGTATCATCATGGGCCGCTATGTATAGCGTATAAGTAGATACAGGTAGGAATAGGTCAGACGGATCAGATCTGAGTCATAGCGTTTATTCAATCAATAGTATACCAGGTTAATTAGATAATAGTCCTAATCAGTACAATACGCTTTGGAGAAATCAGAAAGCGTCAGTCACTTGGAGCGCGATTAATTGTTCTGCACTCGTATGAAAAAAAAAAAAAACAAAATATATTTTGTATTTTGGGTTCGGGAGTTTGATAGGTACAATGTCATGGTACAATCTTTCACTGGAAGGAATATTACAGATTGTTTGTTGCAAAGATTGTCGTATTAGTCTGCGTACTGTGGATGACAAGTATATTGGCCAATCCTAAATAAGCTATGAATTTCTTAATCCCCTTAAGGCCCCTGTTCGGCCCCTCTTCTCCTCATCTTTCTGAAATCCATATGCTATTCCCGCAATCGCTCGCGGTGGCGAACATATATGCATGAGGGGCTCCGATTTTTGAATGGGAACAATCCATTCGGCTAAGAGTAGTAGGGAGAACATAGTGAGAAGGAGAGGCAAGCTGAAGCTGCGCAGCCACTCAAGATTTAGAGAGAGACGGCGGCGCAACTCGACCGTCTCTCTCATCGAACGCCGTCCCGCTGAAAAGGGGCCCATGCCTCCTCTATTGGTATAATATCTCTATGATTTCGAGGCAAGCATTGAAAAAAATCTGAAAAAAATTTAGATAATATTTTGAATACACGAGGATCACAACTCGCTGTCAATCGGTCCTCATATTCCATAGGCAAATCATGTCGGGACAGTTTTTCCAAAGGCATTTTGAAGAGCTATCATCAAATAACATTGAGATATCAGTGGAAGACGGGGATTCTACCTAATAGAAAGACTATAAATAAAATCTGTATCCCAACGTCCTTCGATGCTCTGAGTACGGAAAGAATAAAGAAAAACATCCTCGAATTGACCTTGGCTGCCAAAATCGCATTTTCAAGGTCAAAATTGACAGATTTGCGTATATCTGTCTCTCGAATGGTCGCGACATATACTTGATGAGATAGAGACGACTACTTAACCCTTTATAACCCGGTGGGTCCTGAAGAACCCATGGACAATATGTTGAAATTCCAGACATTTGAATAAATATTCCATGCCTCTCAAGATCCCACCATCTTGTTTTAGATCATACCTATAACTACCCATGCAGAACATAAGATTCCATGAACATACATGATCATGGAATCCGTGGATTCCATGTTCATATATGATCAGGTATAAAATCGGTTTGACAATTTAGCATTCATATCCCGGAAAGACGTGATATACTCATTCACAACTGGTGGACAATCAACATCTAATAGTGTTGATCAAACATGACTCAAAAAAACCTTTTTTGGAGTCATTCTCAGGTTTCGAACATTTGAAGCACTGAAGAGAAAGATTTCGTAAAAAATGTCAATTTCTTGAAACTCGAGACCGACTCCTGGAGATTTTTTTTGAGTAGTATATGATCAGTATCGTAACGTATTGACGTTAGAATGGGTTTGAATCAATATAATCACAACTTTCTGGAATAAAAAAAATGTTTGGAACGGTTTAACATATGATCATATATATGACCATGGAATTGGAGGATTTCATGATCATATATGTTCATGGAATCGTATGTTTTACATGGGTATTTGATATGATTATCGAGTTCTATCAACAGTCTCCAAGTTTCCAGCCTTTCAAAACATCATTGAGCCAAATTTTCAAATAGATAAAAATGACTCGTCACTGTACGAGCACTATCCTACATTTCCTGAGTTTCGAATCGGTTTGAGTCCACGGGGTTCTCCACTGGTACAAATAGCACTCTTTTAACCAAGAATGTACCCGTACAACACTCATAAATAGCCGAAATTGTGAGGAATCCCATTACGCCGCTCTAGATAACCGTTGTAATGAGCGGCATTTCCGAAAGTTACATGAGATTCTACGTGCATTGCGCCTAACCAGAATTTCCAAAGAAATGATTTGAGTGAAAACACAACACGTTTACCCGTATTCAGATGTTCTGGAATCAAAGGTTAATCAGATTGGGAAACCTTCAAAACTTACCGGAAGCGATTTTTGGAACTTCTGAACCACTTGTAAAGTGCTTACTTTGTGTAACCTATATAGTGGCCATGCCCGTCTTCTAATAATCAACAAATGCAACGCCCGTACATGCTTCGATAAATGTTTGTGGCACCAACTGTACAATATATCAGCTTCCACTCCAAGCAAGGTATTCATCTCTCAGATTATTATTTGGCCAACACAGAAAAATGAAAAAAAAATTGTGATTTTGCAACAAAGCGCCGTTTCGGAAGCAACTTTATAATACACGTGACCAAGACACAAACTCATTGTTGCATATCAAAATTAATGTATACTGTCACATTAGGCCTATTTGATCTCTATTGCCCATGAGCCCTTAACCCTCTAGCGCCCAGTGGGTCCTGTGGGACCCACTTCCAAAATCCAGACATGACAAGCACCACGGCAATATTTCGGCAGCTGTGCATAGTACTGGCTTTCTTCTAGGCCAAAACTAAAAGTCTGTCATGATACGAGGCCCTGATAAAGCGTACATAGTTTTCGGGATCACGCGAAACTCAGCGCTCGCCCATTGATCGACGAGAACGTGAGTTTGCAGTCTAAATCGATTCATGTAGGGATGGGAATGACTCGTAAGCATCCAATACCTGTTGGAAAATCTTCTTTCAGCCCCTCTTGAAGGTATCCATGCGTTGGGATGGTTCGAATGGGAAAATTGTCTAGGGGCTGGTCAATTTAGAAAGTGGGTCCCACAGGACCCAGTGGGCTTTCGCGACATGGTATCCATGCATGAATATCTTTCACCTAAAAAAATATTTGGGCGTGTAATTGTGCGTGAAGTGGGTCCTGCAAGACCCATTGGGCGTTCGCGTTCACAGAAGTCACGTGGCCGTTCAAATCGATCTCTATCAAGCTTAGCTCAGAATCCCAGCGGTCGAATCTCTAAGAAAACTGTTGTGGATATGAGGTATGGCTCGCAAGAGTACTTTCTCAAGTTTTTCGGATGGCAAACAAAGATGAAGCTCTGCGTAAAGAGTGAAGTATGCTCTTTTTGTGAGAAGTGTCGAGTAACTTTTTGCTGTAATGTATCCAAGAAACTGAAGAACGATTTCTAAGTTGTCGTTGATTAATTTCCTAATTCCCATTTATTGTCGAAATAATTGTATGAATATTATATATATGATGTACTTCTACAACACTTGATGTAATTTGGGCCGTAAAGGCCCGTTATATTTCCTAAATAAAATAAAATAAAATAAAATAAAAAACTGTTTCTATGACGTCCATCGCGCATAAGAATTCAGATTAACTGAGCAATTTTATAATGTTCTCATTGATCCATGATTGTAAGCTCCTTCGTCACGAATTCACTATAAAATTTGAAAATACAAGCCCTTTGTTCGAAACAAGAAGATTGTTTGTGTAGATTCAATATTATGACCTGAACGCCCAATGGGTCCTGCAGGACCCACTCGAAAAAATGCTGTTTCCGGTTATTTTGAGGAAATTGCGATTTGTCACGCCCATCTAGGAGCCAAATGAAAACATTTGAAGTAAGAAAAGAAAAAAATCCGTGTCCTTGATACCTTGGGCGCTAGAGGGTTAACAAAAAAGAAAACGCAAATTTCGAATAAAACTGTAAGAATTCAAAAGTCCTGAGGACGTATCTTACTCATGATAAGTAACAAGGGAACTTACAAACATGATACTTCACACAAAGAAACTACATCACTCGCTCGTTACTGTATCATCTCGTATTCACATCCAGGATCTCATCAAGCTTCATCTCGCATCATCACGTACATCTCGTTTTCTTGAATCTCTCTCTCTCTCTTTACAACAGGGAAACTGCTTTACCACATAACACATAATCATACACCATACATCTGAAAATATCTCAGAACAATTGTGTCACTGGTGCATCTAGCGGTTCAAACATACAGAGACCTATCCTATCATCTTGATTCATACACATTTTTGCACGTGTTTTGCGCACACGTGGCCAATAAATATATAATAACTAACAAAATCTTCACACATTTTCTTTTGGATATCATTTCACATTCTCATCCTTCAAAAAACCAGTCATCCTTCCTCGATAATACTAATAATAATAATAATAATTGCTTTGGGCTACAGCGTGATGCGCGCGCGAGAGCCACCTGACTTTGAACAAGAGACCAAGTGGTGTTATATACAGTACATGTATAGTGTACAACAGGTGGTTGATGACGACCCCTTAAAAGCTCAAGCTCTACATGCTCATGTTCCTCCACAGCATCCCATCATGGATAACTCGCTATATATAGTACACTCGGATACCGGACACAGGTAGACTACTACTACTACTACTACTACTACTACTAAATACAGGTATATTCCATGCAGGTGTGTCTGATAGTCTCTATATAGCAGAGTGGCGGCAAAGTCAAGTAAGTGAGTGAGTAAATCGTGGAGGACAGAGAGAGAGGGAAACACAGAAGTCTCAAGCCACACTAGCAAGGATCTCTCGAAACCAAAGTCTCATCAGTCGGCCCTAGCGCTACCCGGCGCTCACTTCTATATCTTGAACACCTTCACTCACTTTCCGTCGCGCTGTTTCAACCTCGTGTCCGGCACTAATCAATTTTTTTTTTTTTTATAATATAGTGTGTTACAAAATGAAATTTTGCGCGAGTGTTGTTAACCTTAAAAATTAGTGATCAAAGCATGCGACCATTTTCAACGATAACCATCACAAATATCGTCATTTACGAGAGCTAAACCATGAGTAAGTACACACAAGACACATCCTCCTAGAAAAGACTTAGAGGACGGACGCGCTACCATCCAAGTCCATACCGATCGCGGGGGTGAACGACCCTGAAATACATATACCGTCCGGCTAGTTTCTTCGCGTTCTACCTTATACCTTATACTATATAATGCAGTCGCATACCTTTACACTCGCGAGTAAATGCTTTTGACTATAAATAGAGATGCGCGACGACGAGTCAGAGAGGTTATAACCGACCTTGAACTTTATTAAATCTTCCCCCATGACGATATGACGACCAAGACCCTGATCATATATATTAAAATTTTAATACCAAACAGATCCGCCCTTTATAGGTTATATAGATAATAAGATATGAGCTGTCAGAGGGTTTGGTTCATCTTCACGCCCATTCAATACTGAGATGCACGAACTTTGATATAGGTATTATTGGCTATGAGGAATCTTGAATGACGAGTTTTCTTAGTGTTACGCCCATAATAATATCGTCGAGGTGGTGATGTGTAGAGATTTGTGTGGGTAGTTGTAGGTACAATGAGTTTTAGTGATAGTCCTTTGTGCTCTGGTAAACTTTTTTTAAGGGTTAAAAGTAGATGTGTAAGGGATACCATCCTTGTAGAAGGAAAATCGGTATGTAGGTATGCGAGTGAGCTATAAGAACATCGCCAATCGTGACTTTTTCAAGTACGTAGTTATATTATAGAGGACTCCGATGATGCATACCGATTTTATCCAAAATCTCGTCCAGCAAATACATGAAAGTGAAAATATACTTACATTTTTGTAGACTGAAAAGCCCCATATAGTTAAGAAAGGTATAATACATTTCAACGCAAGATTGCCGCCGGTATGTGATGCAGTCAGGGTCGAGAGATCGGTTAATCGATTGGCGAATATTTCGCGCGCCCGATTATTACGGTCTTGTTTTTCCCGCGTGTACTACATATAGCAATGTACCAGTCACCACATTCGATTCGAATTACGTGTTGTATATCGTTTACACTCGAGCACTCGATCGATCGATTGATCGGTATGGTACCAAAAGAATTTATAATTCGTTAAATTCAAGCGCGCGCATGCATCAGTTCGGAGAACCGGTCAAACTATAACCGTCACAAACCGGTGACTTTTACGCGAATTTGATTATTACTCGTTCGAATTTTAAGAACACGCAGTGTGACGAAATTTTAGGGTGAGATCTTTATCGGAAATTTTCTTCGCGCGTTCGGACGTCAACTGTCATCGGAACCTGACCAAAAACAACCCGTAGTAAGAAAAACAAGAAGAATTTTGGTGTATCTTTTGATCAGGTGTATGATACGTGGTATCTTATTACTTGAGATAGATGATGCAGAGCATTGATAAATTTTATAATTTATATAATAAAGCAGGTATACACAAGGTTGACCAAAAAAATCGCCTTACGCATTTAATTCCCGATTTACACATTAATTCGTACACAACGCGGGTAATAAGAATAACCCAACATCCAATATATATCTCAAATCTCAACTCAAGTCATGATGCAATCGTCGTATAACCTCAATAAATTACCTTCTCTCAACGAATCACCAACATAAAACACGAAAATTCAATGATAATCCAATTCTAACCACTTCTTACCTACATCTAATAAATAGCTTCGAGCTAAACTAAATTATATTCGGAGAACAAGTTTTAGTTTTTCAACAGGGCGGAAGCGAGGCTTTTACCTAGATCTAGCTAAATAGTAAATACAGGAGCGCCTTGGAGCCAGAGCAAAAAAAGATAACTCGTTTGGAGATGATTCCTCTCTCAATTCTCATCAAAGAAAGGAAGGAAGGTTTGGAGTCTATGAATTCACAAGTGTAAAAAGCCATAGGCAAACCCTTTGGTAAACTTAACAGTTAAGGCATTCGGTATGAAATAGGAATTTTTATGAGGATTTCTCTCGAATGCAGTCTTAGATAGACTTCATAGTTCCTATATAGTGCGTGTTCCTATATAGAAGCCGGTTGGATAGGTTTTCTTGATTCAAGGGGGAAAGAAGGAGAGAGAGAGAGAGGCAGGTTTACGGTATGCGTGGAACGTTATTCAAATACCGTGCTATAAAACGCACTCCGTACTTCACTATACATATATCCTATACCTGCATCGAACACATCGAACACGTATGTACACAGAAACAAACACACAGAGAGCAACTCAATATCTCAGGTATCGACTGAAAAATCAAAAAATCCCACGAGGCTTTCCGAAGCAGAAAAATCATTGCTCTGTGCACTATATATATCCGAGTTGTATAATAACTTCCGCAAAAGTGAATAGTGTATACACAATGAAAGTTATCTCCATTGTCGCTTCTTCACAATTCCCATGAATCTTTCCTCTCTGATGCACTCATCATCTTTTATATACTTACGCCTATATCGTAATCTTAATTCGATTCTTTCACGATTATGATAATAATGATGATGATGAGAATCTTTGAAGAAGATGATGAGTTACATGTACACCCAGAAATGTACTATTCGCGGAGGGTATAGGTTATAATCTCTGCTATACCCTGGGGAGTAATTAAGTATCAAGATTTGGTCTGAAATTACAAAAAGACTTGCACGAAATGCAAGTGTCACTCAACTTTCACCTGCGCCACCAATGAATCCTTCCGCGACATCGTCAACGGTCATCAAGCGCGCGGTATCTCAACGGAATGGAACGATTTTGTGCGCGCCACGGGATTTCAAACTCGCCGAAAACGTTCGAAATTTTGGAAGACGCCGCGCGCCGCGAGCAAGCGTACAAAAAGAAAATAAGGAATTTTGCCCGTTATATGCTTTGATTGCGGTGACCGGTGATGATGTCATTGCACAAGTGCATGTGAATTGGCAGGATTTTTAGTATGTGTCTTCTCCATTTCAGCATATAAAATTTGACTGTTACCGGTGAAGTTTTTAAGAATACAAGAGGAAACTCATCTGACTCGGGCATATACATGAGGCTGAGTAATATGGAAAAAGCCGGTTCTGTCTGTCCAGAATCACCTGTCTCGATGGCGCGGACGACGAAAAAGTTAATCGTCCACTACCGGCCTCTTGATGCATACCACTATATATATACACAGACATACTATCTCACATACGGTATAATCGCGAAATCTCGAGAGAGTATTATAGCCTCACCAGCGGCGACCTGAGCTAACCTACATTTCAGGGCGTTACCAGCTACGATCATCGCACGGAAAACCGAGTGATATACTGAATCATCGAAATACATGAAAACCTCCAGAAAGAGAAAGATTCTCATTTCCGGAAGTTCTACGATTTCCGGTATTCCAGATCCAATCGACGCGCCACCGGAACTTGGACGCAAACGCCTTGGTTAAATGATTTTCCCCGCGAGACGAATCATCGATTTTCAGAGGATCTCCAATAGTATTGGAGAAGTAAGATTACAAGTAAGTGGACGAAAGCTGAGGTTGAGCGAGAGAGAGATATTGGTGCCGCGAAGCGCGACGATTTTTTTGAGGTTAGGCGTGGATAAGTCAATGAATACCGAGGCGTAAAATAAGTTTGTGAAATCGAAAACGACATCGGAAGTGGCTATAACTCATTTTACTGAAAGTGCAGTTGATAAGTGTGCCCCTAGAAAAACTACGTATTGCAGTTGAATAAGATCGTTGCATGTATATTTTAGATGGGTGAACGCAGTTTCCAGTCATTAACTTCGCTTATGGTTGTCATTTTGTGAACTACAACTCTGTAATTTTAATGCGTATATACTACATTTAAAATCTTGTATATTTCAAACGTTTTTCTATACATAGCCTGGAGCGCTGATACGAACTGGTTACAAATGTTACAATTTTAACGAATCGAATTCGAATTGAAAGTGATTACGAAAAAGTATGATTGGAATCTGATGTCAAACCAATGCGCTATGTGATAATTTTTACAGGGAGTAGTTAGTCGAGCATTCGAAACATTCGGCAATAAATCGCGGGAATTTCGAATAGCAGGAAAACGGTGATTTATATTTAACTGTGTATATGCTTGCGAGTTCGAGCTCGGGCAATCGAATTCTCTCCTCATCGTCGAATTATCGACTTGTAGATTCAAATGGCACCTACTTTCCAGTTTCACATAGTATAGTATGGCATGTGTGTCAAAAGTGCCACTATATCTACTTTTGTAATACAAACACTCGAAGGTATAATCGGATACCGATAAATGACAAGAGAATTGAAAAATCATTGAATTCCTCTTTCTATCCATGGGTAAGCAACAAGGAGAAAGAAAATCGTAAACTCGTATATAATACGACGATTGCATAAAACAATCATAGACATATAATAGAGTCGTTTAACGGTTTCAAATGGTTTCAAACTCCTTTCTCTTGTGTTGCGGAAAATGCAGGAAAATCGTGTCGATGTGACACAATTTCATAATTCAATAGAGTACGACTAGGTACACGTTTATCGGCAGCCAACAAAAAGGGAAGAAGAAAAAAAGGAAGAAACAAACAATCTCTCCGCAAGCAAAACTCGATTACACGACAAACTTTCCACCGATTACCACGAGTCTGCGCATAGAAAAGAAATAACCCATGCGTCGATGATGATGATGATGAATTGCCGATTGAATTCATCGTTGTTGTCGTCTATCTTCGTCGTCAAAGAGTCGAATCGATAATTAGTATTCGTAGTATAGCAATGGCATTTGGTATATTAGAATTTGAGAGAGTGAATTCTTGAGTAGTTAGTTAGATAGTAGGTGTGTATGAAAAGTGGGCCGCAGATTCTAAGAAAAACGAAAACAGTGCGGATGCATTCGATGCATTTATACATGTATTATCGTGGAGACGTCGAGAAAAAAGAAGAAAGTGACTCGAGTCGCTTCGCAAATGAGCCTATAAGGATATACTTGGAGTACTATCTAGTTGAATTACTACAATGTATCTTTGATGATGTGGAGTAGAGTGAACTGCGGGACACATACACGCGAATTTTCGCATACCTTCTCCATTGTGTCTCGTTGCCGAAGAGATCTTATTCCCGCGCGCGAAATGAGCTACACACGCGCGCAGAAAATACATCATCGCGTAACGCAATGAGCCTGGAGCGTCACACAAACCGAAAGTCTCTATACATCTTTTAACATACACCTGTCTTGATTTCCACAGTTATTTTCAATTCTAGCTTCACATCGACATTTTCAATAATTCATAGAAAATTTCCGGATTTATTGGATATGAATGTAACATAGGAATGCAAAGATGAATTTAGAGACGACAGGAAGTTGCCTTGAAGCACCAAATGGAATTTCAAATTCGATCATATGATTTGATGATCAATTGAAGAACATTAATTAGTCTTTGCATAGTTGGTTTTCAACTCTCAGAATTTTCGGGTCTACGGAACTCAGATTCCTTAACTTTTGTCTCCCCTGATGGTTGACCACAGTCATGCAGGATAGAGGAAAATGAGAATCAAATACTCTCAACGTTTTGGCTCCAATCAGAAGAAATAAAATGATGATAGGACTAATAATCACCGTCTAGACAATTTCGAAATTTGGATTTTATACGTTTGATGCAACGATAACCATTTTTATGGCCATTAAGAACCTATGTATTGAAAGGGTCAAACAAGAGATTCGAGATAAAATAAATTTATGGACCGTGTGTCTCGAATTCGGACCACAACTTCTAGGAACTCACAG
Source organism: Eretmocerus hayati (assembly GCA_029851415.1). Classification (NCBI taxonomy): domain Eukaryota; kingdom Metazoa; phylum Arthropoda; class Insecta; order Hymenoptera; family Aphelinidae; genus Eretmocerus; species Eretmocerus hayati. Next base: position 179,657,325 of record CM056742.1, on the reverse strand, counting down.
ACACCTGATTAGAATCAAGCGGAATACCTTTCTCAAAAGTATCATCTGGGAGCTTGGAGATGAATCATTGATGATATTGGGGTACTTATTCATTAGAGCAAGTATTCGACAGAGCCTCCGTCACTCTAATTGACCAGGAAACATGCATTCTTTATAAAACCACAAATCATCAGGAAGGTATAGAAAACCAACTCCAATGACATGATATATGTCTCAAATGCAAAACCGGGAATAGTTTTCGTCCCTATCGTTACACCGGACTAATTTTTGAACTGTCTATGACTTGGGATGTGATGTAAGGTGTGTGGTTCGCCCCAGTCTCTTCCTTGGGCTCGTCAGTATAAGACGAAGTAATACTGGCTCTAATGAATTTAGTGCCTTCTCATTTAGCCGATTTTCCGTCTTATACTGGAATTGTCGGGAGGGAATACCTCGTCATATCACTAAAGTCGTCATATCACGAAGTTAGAGTCGTTACACACGAAGCTTTCCACTTACTTCGTGTCTATTTTACTACATGGCAACTACATTCATTTCTGGTTACCGTAGTATAATTCTTTTTCAAAACCTTTTATAGAACTTTGCTGTCATTTCATTCAAATTGCTATGTCTCTCTTCGTCTTACTAGCGAGCCCAAGGAAGAGACTGGAGCGAAACACACACTTCACATCATATCCCAAAATTCATTCACAGTTTAAAAATTGGCCCGGTGTGGAGGTGAGGGCAAAAACTATCATTGGTTCTGCATTTGAGACATATATCATGTCATTGGCGTTAGTTTTCGATATCTTCCTGATGCTTTGTGGTTCTATAGGGGTTGTATGTTTTCCAGAGAATCAGAGTGACGCAAGCTCTGTTTGCTCTAATGAACAAGTGACTCCTAATTCGGTTGATTTTCCATCTTACATTAGAATTGTCGGGAGTAGCGATGAGTTCGTCGAGATATCTGTATAGAAATGTGAAATCCAGCTCAGTTACCCTGATATCGTCCTACAGAAGTCGGAACCACGCTTATTTCCTCCAGAGACTTGATGTTGCATGCTTTTGAAAAAGTCTGTTATGAACGAACACACAGCTGATGAGAACACTCTCGCTGGTGAAGAACATTGCTCATATACGTGTCCACATTCAGAAGAACGAGTGTTGAAGGGACATCTTTACTTGCCTTAGGTACTGCACGTACTTGATAGCAACCCTTTCATCGGTTGTTCCAAAATTACCGTAAACCGGGGTGAATGTGGCCACTTTTCCGGAAAGAGATTGTAATAGTCGTAACTCCGATGCTATACCACCTAGGAACGCGTGCAAAAGCGCATTTTAAAGCTTAGAATCTCTTCTTTTAAAATATGCAAGCTCATTTGTGATGAGACAGGTTCCATTTACCCTTTTTTCCCTTGGAATGAAGTGAAAATTGTCAAGTAAAAATTTCATGTTGTAAAAATTTACCTGAACAACCCAGTAGATCCATTTCTATCTCTTTCCAATGATTTTTTCTTAGTAGGTAATGACGTCCTCTACATTTTGCGCTATTGCCGATTGAATTTGGATGCGACAGTTATTTAAAACGACCACTTGAACGAGAACTTGTGATTTCTCGGCTGCCTCGGGGTGAATGTGGCCACTTCGTTTCTTACAACTCTCGAGAGAGCAAATGAGTAGAAGAGAATTCCAAAAACAGCATTTTGGAGGTGACGTCAATGCGCGTCGAATGAGTGCAGATACATATGCGTTTGGTCGAAAAATTGCAATGAAACTCAAGTAAGTAGAAGCATCAAAGTGTCCAAAATCAACCCAGACGCCACTCGAGGCACAACCGTGCTCGAGACGCCAATGTAGTTGATAAATTCCAAATTGGCCGCTTGACTCGGGTTTTCGAGCTATCGAGATGAATCCAACGGTATTCTCTTCGTAATTAGATGAGCTAAGAGATGTGTTATCCTCATTTTGTTTCAAACACGAGGCGTCGGGGTAGGGATTCGCTCAGATCATTGTAATCGCTGTGCTCAACGCACTCTAAATCTATTGGAGGCGTTTTCGCCTTCATGGTAGAGGCAAAAACGCCTCTAAGAGCCTCTGTTAGAGGCGCTTTCGCCTCTAACAGATTTAGAGTGCGAGGGTGGCCACATTCACCCCGGATGCCGGGGTGAATGTGGCCACCCTGTTCTTTACACTTTTCAAGAGAGCAAATGATTGAAATGAAATTCTGAAGTCAGCGTTTTGAAGACGACGCCAAGACGCGTCGAATGACCTAAGATACATACAGGTTTGTTCTAAAAATCGCAACGAGAATTTGATCAGAAGGTCTGAAGTGGCCACATTCACCCGGGTTTACGGTACCCCAGTTGGCGGTAGAAATATTTTCAGGTTATGTCAGAACTACTTGTCTCACACTTCTCATTTCAAGTCATGTTCCGAAAACCAAAGAAATTTCCCATAACCCATTGGATTCTTGCGAATATTCTAAGTAGTTCCTGGCATGAGTTCTCGATCACCAGAATAATCCGTACAGTCTGACAGGATTCGAATCGAACGACTATGGAATGATACCCCGGATGATGTTACAAAACCGTATACCCAATCCAAAAGTGGAAATTTCAAACTCGGTAGACCCCCAGTAACATTATTATTTTTCAATTTATTTTGGGTAGAATAGAGTGGAATACAGGAGATGAATCAAAGAACACTGAAGAATTGTCTCCAAAACCTCTTGTTCGAGGTCTTTCTCAGGCCTTCTAATACCGACAATCTTATAACAAGTATAAAACCCATCAGAACCACACGTGTATGAGCTACGACCGCGTACCTAATGGGTGGAATTGCAAAAGCGCATCTAGATATATATATATATATATATATATATATATACACACACCTAGACACTCGTTAGTTTCTCGGATCGTGCCTCAGCTTGCTGCGAGAGCGGATCTCCAAAGCTGGCATCCACAGTATATCCGCTACATTGCCCCGCGACAAACCGATTTTACCGATTCCCACTTGTATTCCTATTATATACCTATATATTCCAACACGTGCAACTCGAGTTTCGGCATCGTCGTCGTCGTCGGTTGCGTCACGTTGGTGGTACTTAATCGCTGCCGATTCTTGCGAGTTATATGCAGCGTGCAAATGTGCATGCTTATACCTTTGTATGTATACATACACATATATAGTGTACATTTACACGAATGTTGTCTCGTATCGTTTTCCGATCGATCGCCCGGACGCTTCGGTATAATCGAATTCACCTCGGCGATTATTTGGCGTCATGAGGATGCGATTTTCGATATATAATATATGCCCAACGCCACGCATCGCCGTGTGCAGTCTTTCTGATATACTGACGGATTATTTATTATGCGCACTCTTGGATTAAAATGTTTTTGTGCGTATTTATATGTCAGTATGTATGTGTTTGATGTCTGGGAATCGAAAGAAGCGAAGAATATCGGTGAATGAGTACGCTCATTCAGACAGAAGAGAGGTATGTAAGCGCGAGTTTTAACGGTAAAACTTTCGCCTCAAGCGCAGGCGCGGAATATGATTCGAGAGAAAACACATGCTATACCAAAAACTGACGGTATTATTTTCAAACAGGTACTTCGGAACGTTCTTTTTTCAGAATAATCGATCGAAGGGTCGTGATCCGAAGTCATTATACTTATAAATCTGGTTATCGAACACTGTTACTTTTCGTTTCCGCGAATCTCGGAGCTCCAATCAAGGAAAAAAAAAGTTTTCAATGTTTTCGGGGGTATAATGACGTCGCAACACGTGGTTTAACGTATAATGTGTGTCGAGTTCTCACGCAAAAATTAGCATCGAAACGATATAGGGAGACCGGTGGCAGCTCCCGCGTATAAACCCAGAGTTAACAAATCTCAACTCGGTAGTCCACACGAATACTTTCTATCTATAGTATAAGCTTTCCCATGGTGCATAGGTTATGGGAGCTCCGATATTGGGAAAGCAAAGCGATTCATGTATTATATTGTGTATATAGTGGGTAACAAACTATAGTTTGATGTTCTGATGTTGACAAAACGCGCGAGGGCGAAAGTCTAATAATGAATGGGAGGAAAAGGTGAGAATATATGAGTGATGAAAGTATACGAAGAGGATGTTACGTGGTTAGGATGAATCGTGGGAGATTTGTTTGGGTCACATAAGTATATAAGTAAGTGTATATACCTGCATCTTTTGACGTATGGGTGATGCCTAATGTTTTATTGTGCCAACAGGTATATTAGTAGGAAGGTAAGTGAGATTCGACAAACGATCATTACTTTCGACGAAAATGAAAGTCTGAGTGGTGTTGAAGCGTTGATAGCAGAGCCACCCACTTAATCATAGATCATCTTGAAATGAGTTTGAATGATTCATATACACATAGCTATGTGAAGCTCTGAAGGAGCGAGGGATTGTGAGTGAGCGTTTCAGAACGGAAATAATTGAGACGTCGTGTTGGAAGTTGGAAGTCGTTAACCTCACGATCAGACGTGTCGCAAACTTCTTTACCATATCAGGAATTTTTATTTTCCATATTTAACCATAATAGCAAGGGAGCTGACGATTTTTTTTGTGCTAGACTCCGGGAGAGCTGAAAAAGAGATATGTTATGTGCGGCACCTTAACTAAGCCTTTGGCGTTGGTCAGCGATCTCGAAATCGATACGAACTATTTTTTATTGAATTTTTTATAATTTTTTTAAAAAAGTTCTTGTGCTATATGTTCGTATTTCTGTATTTTTCACAGATGGTAGATTGCGATGTGTAATTACGAAAAAAAATGGTCAGCGATCCGTAACTTGTTACGAAGATGGTCAGCGCGAGGATTAAACAATTTTTTGTTACCAACAAAATGGATTTTTGATAAAATTATAATTTAACCTCGCTAATTAATTGTTCTTATTTTGCACTGCTTGAAAATTATAATTATTTAATTTGCACACAGTTATGACATCTCCTGATGGCCACAGAACCTTGTGGCGCTTGTACAGGTGCGCCATTGAAATCGGATACCCAAAAAATCTGAAAAAACTCCATGATTTGTGTGACGGCTTTAGTATTCAATATACATTTGCTCACCTCACTGCAAGGTCCAGAAATAGTATAGAACATGCTATGACCATTACCAGCATGTCGCTACATGACCCTTGAATGTTATTTTGACTTTTGCTCAAAATCTACGGCAGGTACAAATTTTTTTGTCAGGACCTTTTTTGTTTATTTTAAAATTGTCTACAAACTTATTCCTCATCATTTTTCCTCTAAAATGAGCCCTTCCCGAGATACAAGCGTTCAAACACGGGAAAAGTATTTTTGCTGTATGTAAAGGAATAAAAATACCAATCTAGCCCATATCAACTTCATGCAACAAAGATTTTTGCTTAATTACAAGTGATTATCCATAATGGTGAAATGTCAGACGCAATCAAAGAATAATGCAATTGTACAGGGCTATGTATCTATCAATACAAGGAAGTTTGAAAGGTGTAGTATTCTATCTCAATCGTGTTCTTCTTCTTCGATGTCAGTATCGCTGTCCTCGTCGCTACCACCATGGGCCCTATATCTTCTATAATCGATATCATACAGTATGTCTGCGTCCTCATCCTCCGAGCTTGAAGACGTCTCTTCATCATCACCTGTACAGTAAGATAATGATGGTTGGCAAAAAATAGTGAGCGAAAAAGTTCAGATGAAATGGAATAGTTTCATACAGTTTCATCTATTCTACCAAAAAAGCTCTTAAGAGGGATGTTGCTAACGTGAACGATCTTTTTTGCGCCGATATCCATCGTAAGGTCCAGATGGAATTTTGGTCCAGTGGGTCCAAAGATGTTGAAAGTAGAGTTGTTGGTGACAATTTTTTTTTTCCCCCCTAATAGAAACTTCATTTGAATAATGTCTCATGAATTTCCAAAATAATTGGTATCGGCCAATGGAATTACGATCGAGAAAAAGTATACCTTTAGGCCATTGAAATTGAGAAAAATGAGTCGTAGGGGAAGTTCCAAGAGGAGAACCACCGCAACTCTTCCATACACCCAAATATAGAAAAAGATTAATTTCCACACTTTGGGGAGAACGTTTCCGCAAAAATCTAGTATTGCTAAATTTTTATGTCAGGTCAGTGTGGTATTAGTGTGACCCCTAATTGCAAGACTACAAAGGATCTAGTCACTTTTTTCCAAAGTATGTGATGGTCTAATTAAAATTTCACAACCCCGAAGCTGTAGCTCAAACCCTTTGGCCGTGAGATCAATTTTAGTGGCGAAATTTCAGGTCCGTGTGTTGCTTCAAAATGTCAGATCCGTGTGACGCTACCGCGTCTCTCCATGTTATCCTTGTGGTACCGATAAGGGGGAAAATTCACATCCATGCGCGAGTTTATTCATACATCATATTTTTCAAAGAGTCAAAAAATACATCTTAGAAGCTTTGGAAGTAAGATTTAGGCCTGGCACATTTTCAAAACCCAAATATCGAAGTTTCCACGAAACTACCGATGTACATACAAACGACGGGTTCATTTTGTGGAACTTGCTGCAGTGAACGTGTCAAAGATTATCAAGAGCTCCAAATTTTACTTGTCCGTATCGAGAACGTATGTGAGCCCGTCCACTGCGACGATAGAATATAGCATTCCGTCGTACAGTGCCAGAGAGTACAAACCCATGATTTTGCACCTAAAAAAGTCAAGCATATTTGGATTTCATCAGTGTCATGTATATTCACGAAATCCCAACGAATTTAGTGCACGGTGTGCGGGTACCGCATCGCCTCAAATGGAATGAAAATTATAAAATTAGAGATCTTTTGGGTTTTTCGCTTCCTTCCAAAATATGAGTCCGTGTAAATTCCATCATCGCCCTCTCCATAGTTCACTACAGTCTATCTCTACCGACTGGGCATTTGCACCTGGAATTTGGAAAGGCTGTCTATATAAATTATGCTTCTGATAGTTGTTACAGAGTTTTCAGTTATTATTGGAGAAGGTGACTGCGACAAAGAGTAGTCACTTTTTCGGTCGAACTCGCGAGGAGGTGCACCAACCTAGCGGGTCCTGGATCTTGACGAAACTTTGGGAATCACCCTATTTTTGTGTAAAATGAAGCTATCTCCAAGGGTCTAATCCAATGGGCTTTCCCTTATCTTAAGATACAGCCATTGAGGTTGTCATTGTCAGTATATCTCATTATAGACATAGAAGCAGTAGACTGCGGGTCCCCTATACCGGCTGTGGTCATCGAGGAATAGGATTTTGCGTGAGAGTGAGAGAGACAACATGCTCTAAGACACAGGCCTTTTAACACACAAACCCTATGTTGTGTCTCTCTCGCTCTCATTGGAGGCCTCGATTACCACGGCCGGTATACGGGACCCGCAGTCTACTCCTTCTATGTCTATGGTATATCTATATATACGTGTCATCTTAACCTAGGCCTAAATGGACAATGCTAATCTCCATAGCTGTATCTCGGGATGAGAGGCCCATTGGACAAAACCCTTCCGGGTATCTTCATTTTACACCAAAACAAGAAATTCTCAAAGTTTCGTCAAGTCGCAGGGTCTGCAAGGTTGGTGTTCCCTCTGTCAGCCTCGATAGCCGTTCCGCTATTTTCCCTATCCCTCCTATCATTCGAGATTCCCTCACCATCCCCCTGAAATCGGAATTTTGCCTGATTTAAGGGCAATAGTGGCCATGAAGCCTACGGATTGTATTTTAGCTCCTTGAGACAGGCAATTGATTTGTGCTTTCTTTAATTCTTACATAATATAAAAAAATCGAAATTTCCACCAAAAGCTCCATTATAATCATTCCCAAATCCACTGCATTGAAATTCTGGCTCAACCAGCCGATGGATATTCTCAAAAGAATCGTGATTACTCAGCACGGAATTCCAACCCCCGAGATTTTGATGAGGATGAAAAGGCGTTTCAAAACCTCTTTTAGTTTCGGTCGATATCTTGGTCCCAGATCCATCTCTAAGTATTTGTCTGACCCATTGATTTTGTAGTCCAGGAACCAATAACACGTATTTTTAACCCCCTAGAGCCATAGGTATAAATTTCGGGTGCCACAATGCCACGTAAGCACATTTTTGAATAAGAAAAATCGTATTTCTTGCCAAAAATATGAATGTAGGTCTTCAGGAGCGCTTCACATAGGATGTTTTATCACATATTTCAAATTTTGACACAATTTTCCGTCAATCACATGCACTCCAAATTTTTTTGTAGGCTATTTTGCACTCAAAAGTGAGCCCCAAGATGATGGAATGAATGGGTCAATCCAGGTGACAATGAGTTAATATTGTTTCTCCTCTTGGAACTTCCCCTACGACTCATTTTTCTCAATTTCAATGGCCTAAAGGTATACTTTTTCTCGATCGTAATTCCATTGGCCGATACCAATTATTTTGGAAATTCATGAGACATTATTCAAATGAAGTTTCTATTAGGGGGGAAAAAAAAATTGTCACCAACAACTCTACTTTCAACATCTTTGGACCCACTGGACCAAAATTCCATCTGGACCTTACGATGGATATCGGCGCAAAAAAGATCGTTCACGTTAGCAACATCCCTCTTAAGAGCTTTTTTGGTAGAATAGATGAAACTGTATGAAACTATTCCATTTCATCTGAACTTTTTCGCTCACTATTTTTTGCCAACCATCATTATCTTACTGTACAGGTGATGATGAAGAGACGTCTTCAAGCTCGGAGGATGAGGACGCAGACATACTGTATGATATCGATTATAGAAGATATAGGGCCCATGGTGGTAGCGACGAGGACAGCGATACTGACATCGAAGAAGAAGAACACGATTGAGATAGAATACTACACCTTTCAAACTTCCTTGTATTGATAGATACATAGCCCTGTACAATTGCATTATTCTTTGATTGCGTCTGACATTTCACCATTATGGATAATCACTTGTAATTAAGCAAAAATCTTTGTTGCATGAAGTTGATATGGGCTAGATTGGTATTTTTATTCCTTTACATACAGCAAAAATACTTTTCCCGTGTTTGAACGCTTGTATCTCGGGAAGGGCTCATTTTAGAGGAAAAATGATGAGGAATAAGTTTGTAGACAATTTTAAAATAAACAAAAAAGGTCCTGACAAAAAAATTTGTACCTGCCGTAGATTTTGAGCAAAAGTCAAAATAACATTCAAGGGTCATGTAGCGACATGCTGGTAATGGTCATAGCATGTTCTATACTATTTCTGGACCTTGCAGTGAGGTGAGCAAATGTATATTGAATACTAAAGCCGTCACACAAATCATGGAGTTTTTTCAGATTTTTTGGGTATCCGATTTCAATGGCGCACCTGTACAAGCGCCACAAGGTTCTGTGGCCATCAGGAGATGTCATAACTGTGTGCAAATTAAATAATTATAATTTTCAAGCAGTGCAAAATAAGAACAATTAATTAGCGAGGTTAAATTATAATTTTATCAAAAATCCATTTTGTTGGTAACAAAAAATTGTTTAATCCTCGCGCTGACCATCTTCGTAACAAGTTACGGATCGCTGACCATTTTTTTTCGTAATTACACATCGCAATCTACCATCTGTGAAAAATACAGAAATACGAACATATAGCACAAGAACTTTTTTAAAAAAATTATAAAAAATTCAATAAAAAATAGTTCGTATCGATTTCGAGATCGCTGACCAACGCCAAAGGCTTAGTTAAGGTGCCGCACATAACATATCTCTTTTTCAGCTCTCCCGGAGTCTAGCACAAAAAAAATCGTCAGCTCCCTTGCTATAAAAGAATCCCGTTTTTTTGAGCGGTAACATCCACGTATATATACATAGATATACATTTTCTGACCATTGGCCTGTCGGACTCGATACGAAGCAAAGTGCTCTGGAATATAAAGGATCGCGTCCAATTACAGCGTTTACGAGGACGCGTTTCGCGCGTAAAATAGTCTAGTTTGATATGGCTGTCGTTACGGTCACCTCGTAAAATCGGCGAGGATAAAGTGTCCACGGAATCGACTTTCTACGACCACTTTAGTTCGAGCACAGAGATTCTTTATTATTATGTTCCGATTCTCTGTCATCCCTTTAATTCTACCCTCTTCTATGACTGGCGTTATATTATACCTATGAGCTGGTTTTTTTGGGGATAATTATAGAAAATCAGGGTACTTCCACAGTAGCTGATTAATGTTTTTTATCGTAATGCAAGTATAAATATAAGTTTGTTCGTCGCCCTAAAGTAAGTCGTCAAGTGTCCCACGGATATTACAACACAAGAGGTAAAACGATTTCTGCCTTGAAATCTACCGAGTGTATTACAGGTAAAACGGGTCACTTTTTGTCTTCTTGAACCTCTCGCTTACACAGAGTACATTATTATTATTCACCGGTCAATTTTCGAGGCTCAGCCAGAATCGATCAATCGCCAGCAAAAAAACGACGATGGCTATAAAAATCTTTGTGAGTACACTGTGTAGAGATCCTGTATGAAAGCGTGGGTATATACATTGTTGATGTGTAAAATAAAGAGCCAGTGTCGAACTGACAACCGTTACCCATCGATTTCCATCAGAAGCCGCCAGAAATACCACCCGCACGGTGTGCTGCGATCGTCAGTCTCACTCAAGACATTCAGGACTTTCCAGAATAACAAGACAGAAACTCTCACTATAGGTATTATAACCTGTACCTACACCTTAAAATACAAACAATGGGACTGGTAAACTCGCTGACTGATATATAGATTAAAAGAGTCCGGATTTGGTGTACGGGAATCTCGCTCTCGTCTCGTGTCTCGGTCAAGATCTCATGAATGAGTTCAGTATATAAGTAGTGAGTGAGTGAGTGAGTGCATCAAGTATAATAGTACTGAGCGAAATAGTGTGGAACACGTGTACATCACTTACATGCATGTATAGAAAGAGTTAAAGTTAGTACATTTTGTTGCACGTAGGATATATTCTCGCGGCTGACCGCGGACCAGAATTGCACGTGAGGAAGCGATATTATTGCAAGCTTGGAGGCCGGGATGCTCCACTTGCTGCATGCACGAGAAATGACTACCTACATGTATGTATGAAAAGGTTTACGTCAGGATGCATCCGCGTATCACGAGCAGCCCGGATGCACCGACCGATGCTCATCATTTCGAAGGTGCCGATCTAGTGTATATACAGACGCGGTTTCCGATGCAAGCTCTACTTTTGATATTCTGCACTTACGCTATCAAAATGTGATCTTTATTTACAGGATGAATTTCATCTTCAAAACCACCATGGATTTTTCGAATCTGACTCAGAGTTTTCAAAGTAATGGACAATTTATTATACTTATATTTTGGGTAGTAATCCGAATATCTGTCCGAAGGTACTGATACACTGTTTCGCCCCGATCCGTCCGCTTGGGCTCGTCAGTATAACGACGGAGCATCTGTCATAGACAACAAGTGATTTGTCAGACACTTGGGGAAGAAATAGCGAAACAAATGGCTGGCAAAACCCGCAGCATTTCTCCATTTATGTCAAGTTTAATTTTTAGAAGAAAATTAAGCATTACCGCCCATCCGTGTTGACCTCCATCAATCTCGGCAAGGTCAAGTCGGATCAAAAAGTTTTTCAGACAAAAGTTTCGTAATTTTCACGTTTATCCAGAATTCGAGGTCAGAAGTAGGTGTTTCCATTTAAAAAATCGAGCTGACCTCCCAATGACCATGAACATGACCTCCAAGGTGAAATCAAGGTCACCATCCGATATTTTTAGGGATGTTCCACTAAAAAAAAAGAGAACACGTGTTCGGGGTTTTTTCGTGATTCCCAACCATTTCTGAAAAAGGAGAGGGGGACTGTCAGAAAGGGTAATTTCGGTACGATTCCGGTACTTTTTATTTTGTTTGGTTCGGCATTTGAACATACATTGACAAAACCCACTTTTATTAGTAGTCAATTGGAAGCTTACAGTGTTACCCACTACCATGCGAAAGAATCAATTTTAAACGTTCCGAAGTCTTGCTCCAAGCTGTTTGAAACATTTTAAGATCTGATAGACCATCACTCGACTCAAGATGAGATGAAAAGAAGCTATCATAGAGGTGTATTGAAGTTACTCCACCGTAATGCTTCTTACCTAGAGTGGTTAAAAAAATGAGGGGGGCGGGATAAGTTAGTTCATCACAGCTTTATAGCACTTTTTTCGACCCGAGATGAAGGCGAGTGTCAGAAACGTTGTTGGACGTAGCACTTTCCAATCTTTTTTTGCCAGGGAAAAATCGGTATAATTCACAAAATTGGCTTATTACCAGGACAGGGGCTAAAATCTCTTTCTTTGTAAGGATAATATCTCTCAGGATATCCGACACGGATTGAATGTACTCAAATCAAACGCTCTCGATAATCGTTGAGGAGCTTCTTCGAGGCCGATTAAAATTTCAAATCTATCCTCATCAATCATACTTATCTCTCAATCAAACTTATCTCCAGAAAACCTCATCAGTATCCTCAAAATTTCTTGCCAATAGACTTCAAAGAAACGACCACCCTGTTGCTTGAAGACTCAAGGTCTACTTCGGTTGAAGTCGTTGCACCCGTATTATAACACAAAGTCACGAGTACATACATGTACCTCTATACTATACATATACCTAGCTGCTCTCTTGTCAGGGCGTTTTCTCGCTTCAAAGTGTACATTAAAGAACGGATTGGATAGATACAGCGGTATTTTTCGCCATAATACTCGAAGTCTGAGAGCGATCGCACGGGGCATAATTGGCTCACTTCTGGCGGGGAGCTCGTGCGTGAAAATGTATCGCCCAAGACTTTGTATATGCAACCGATTTCTCGCGTGCTCAGCGATTTTCATTCCGACATGTCATGGATCTGACACTCTCTAGACTCTTAGACTTCACCTATCTCAAGAGCAACTCAAGACTCGCAAGTCCCCTGAAGGAAATTCCCTCTTAATACCTAACCTGTAATACTCTATATTCTATATCCCAGAGTATCTTGTCTATTCAGATATGTCTAACCAACATCGTGATGCAGGTATATCGCCATAGCCAATTAAGAAATTGCCCTCGGAAATTGGCTTCGGAACTCTCCGGAACTTGATGCTACATGCTATGGACTAATGCTGGATCGTCCCCCGCGTCACGTTCAAAAAAAGAAAAAGCCAAGAAAGTGAACTTATTATACACTATATTATACACAGCCCACGAGGTATAAATTCCACAAGTGCTCAAGTTTAATAGAGGCTACTTTGGTATAAGCGAGAGTCGCATGTGATATACAGACTGTCCTATGGCAACTCTCAATAAATAGCTACCTTTTATACATTATGAAATTCGCATCGAATGCGCGTGCACCTCTTACGCAATCCGGTATCCCACAGCGTATTATTTTATAAAAATGTTAGCATGCATGCATGTAGGTATGGAATGTATGGTGTGCGAGGGAGCGAGTAAACGAGCTTCGGTATGGCAATTTGGCGTGTGTCCAACTCGCGGAAACGATCGCCGCACGACACGCATATTACTATCTTATGAACGATTCTCGCGTGCATTTTTCGAGAGTAAGCGATTTCGATATATATCGTTTGTTGCTATACAGCAAATTCGAGATTCGATTCGGGGAAGATGATAGCGGGCTTCTCAAGAAATGGGCCAACGTCGGCGAGCAAGGTGGAATTCCACGAAATCACGGGTATATAAATTGGCCTTCGTCCATGGAAAAGAATCTTCGCTTCGCGTGACTGATACCTGTCTGCTACACTGGTATGTTTTCGTTTCCATCGACTACTGCTCTCGATATTCTCGTTGTTGATGGATGAAAAAAGGTACCACCTGCTACAGACGGTATAGGCTTCCAAATGAGTTTCTTTCTCTTTTCTTTCGATTGAGAGAAATAGGTTAGGTGGGGGGTGAGAAGTGTGATAGATCTACAGCGTAATTGCCACGATTCCGAATGAATAATAATGAAAGAAAGTCTTTCTCTGCGGCAGCATCGCTTTCCATCGACGCCACGATATCGACTATTTTATAGCCTTCCCAGGATTTTCAATTTGTGAGCACTTTTTGATGTATACGCTTACATAGCTTTTAGCATCGATTGTACACTATCGGATCGATGATCTATTGATCGTAAATCGAAAATGAATTTGAGAAATCCTTCCCAGGCCGGATAGTCCAATTTCCTAGAAGAGAAATCTGAGCTGGAATGAACTTTTCTCAGATAAATAATGAAGTAATTCTACAAGAAAACATTTCAAAGATATCCAGGTCTCGGATTGGTGGTCATTTTAGATTTGATCCGTCAAAGGATAAAAATCTACCGCGGTGGAAAAAGTGCAGAATAGTACATTTCGATACAAGGGTGGAAAAACTTTTTTTCGCGTCCGAGTGTTGGGTTTCCGGCCTGAACCGTAGGCGAAGGTCAGAATCAACACGAGGATGCGGAAAATAAGTTTTACAACCGTGTATCGAATACTATTCTTTGACAAACTGTGAGAGAAAGTGGGAAATCAGCGCGAAAGAATTATATTCTCGCTCAGTGTGTCAAAAAAATATTTGTTGACAACGGCACCAAATTGAAAATTCTGTTTCAAAATCTTTCGTGCCATATTTTTGTGGTTTTTTTAATCAAAATTCTTATCCCTTCAAGACAATCCATAGCAATACTTGTTTCAGCACATCCGCAAGATGAAAGAAAAGCCCATAGAAACTTCTAGAGCACACTTATCTTTATGGAACTATAACGATACGTGGGTGATTGTGTGCAAACTAAATTTTCATATTCTCTCAAAAGGCCGTTCTTTCAACTACCCGAGTAAAAAAGAATCATATATGCCCATATATGGCCATATATGGCCATATATTGCTATCCATATATGGCCATATATGGCCAAATATAGTGTGGACATATATGGCCATATATAGCCATATATGATTATATATGGTTATATACATGATCATGAAAGAAAGACGAGTCCCTTCGAGACCCGGCTAGGACGATTAAGCGTGGCAAGAGGCGCACTTTGATCGAATTCAAAAGTAAGACATAGGCTATAGCACAGTCTCATATCCAAGTTGACTGCTTATTATGAGTTACACTTTCGCACTAGAGTGCGTCCATGTCAAATTCAAACGGTTTCTGCAGCTATTTTTTTAAAATTCCCATACCATTTTTTTTCGACGTGGGGTACCAAAATAAGATGTTTCCTATAGTTTGTAGGTCCAAAAAAATTTTTTTGTCTCAGATAGGCCTACAAGAGTGATTTAACCGAAAAATCAAAAATTGAATCTATCCTACCGTATTTTGCTCGTAACTTTTGATTGCTTTGTCCAATTTGGATTTTCCAAAAAGAATTTGAAAGGTGACTTCGAAAGCTATCGATAAACCACTAGTAAAACCTCTCCCAGTTGTTTTTTGAACATCCGAAAGCTGAAATATTCAAGAATCGCTGTTTTGCTCATAACTTTTTTTACGTATATTTTGATTTTTTTTATTTCATTTTTTTTCGATTTGTATAGTGATAAACTACCTGCAAAAAAATTTTCAGCAATTATTTTTACTTTTGGGGCCTCCTAGAGCTGTTTAAGTGCGCAAAACCATGTCAAAAAATCGAAAAATGCGTTTTTACCTCATTCAACGTTCTTGGGCGACCTCGCAACTAATTCCATCGTGTTTGCAAGACTGTTTTACCTCAGAAATGACTGTTTTGAGTATTTTTTTAGTGTAACAGATGCTCAGATTCGTAGAAATTTATTTCAAAAGCAAATTTTTATTGAATAATTAGCATCTCCTGCGCATGCGTTGTTCTCTACGTCTCTAAAAATGTTTCCAATCGATAGCTGGTTCAATTTCCTTCAAAAAAACCTTGTGCTGAAGTCAATTTCATGTAGTAGAACCGGAGCTACAGCTGTCAAACTAAAAAGAAATGTCTCAGGTATCAAATCCGTGAGCCTGGAGAAAGATTGTCGGTCTCGTCTGCCGGTTGAAGCGTGTATTTCCGCTTCTACTTCATCAAATTAACTTCAACAAGGGGTCATTTTGAAGGAAATGCAGGCAGCTACCGATCTGGATAGTTTTTGGAGCACCAAAATCATTTGCCTGCGCAGAAACTTCACAATCGTCTGATCAGAGTCGGAAAAAATTGCTGGCAATGATTCGTTAGATTCGAATTTCTCGTGCATGCAAATGACTTTAGAGCTTCAAAACTAATTTGAATCGATAGCTGACTCAATTTCCTTCAAAATGACCCCTTGTTGAAGTTAATTTGATGGAGTAGAAGCGGAAATACACGCTTCAACCGGCAGACGAGACCGACAATCTTTCTCCAGGCTCACGGATTTGATACCTGAGACATTTCTTTTTAGTTTGACAGCTGTAGCTCCGGTTCTACTACATAAAATTGACTTCAGCACAAGGTTTTTTTGAAGGAAATTGAACCAGCTATCGATTGGAAACATTTTCAGAGACGTAGAGAACAACGCATGCGCAGGAGATGCTAATTATTCAATAAAAGTTTGCTTTTGAAATAAATTTCTACGAATCTGAGCATCTGTTACACTGAAAAAATATTCAAAACAGTCATTTCTGAGGTAAAACAGTCTTGCAAACACGATGGAATTAGTTGCGAGGTCGACCGAGAAAGTTGAACGAGGTAAAAACGCGTCTTTTGAGTTTTTGAGATGGTTTTGCGCACTTAAACAGCTCTAGGAGGCCCCAAAAGTAAAAATAATGGCTGAAAATTTTTTTGCAAGTAGTTTATCACTATACAAATCGAAAAAAAATGAAACAAAAAAAATCAAAATATACGTCAAAAAAGTTATGTGCCAAACAGTGATTTTTGAGTATTTCAGCTTTCAGATGTTCAAAAAACAACTGGGAGAGGTTTCACACGTGGTTCATCGATAGCTTTCGAAGTCACCTTTCAAATGCTTTTTGGAAAATCCAAATTGGACAAAGCAATCAAAAGTTACGAGCAAAATACTGTAGGATAGTTTCAATTTTTGATTTTTCGGTAAAATCACTCTTGTAGGCCTATCTGAGACAAAGAAATTTTTTTGGACCTACAAACTATAGGAAACATCTTATTTTGGTACCCCACGTCGGAAAAAAATGGTATGGGAATTTTAAAAAAATAGCTGCAGAAACCGTTTGAATTTGACATGGACGTACTCACTATCGATATAAAGCGACGCGACGCGAGACGAGAAAGATGAACTATTGTATTGCTTGACACTCAACAAATAAATATGTGTTGGAGTTAAATGCGCCCCTTGAGTCTGTGAGTATCATCATCGAATTTTATCAAAACCTCGCGTGGAAAACATTTGCAAGTGCAGTTTAGGATCGAGTTGTTGTGGGGCTACCGGGAAACATTAGAAGCGATCCCCTGCCTAAAAGCATTCTCCTTGAAATGGGGAAAGATTAAGTACGGGGGCAATCGTGATAACCCGCCCGGGTTGAAGTTGAATCAATTCCATCAAAACAGGGTTTTCAATCACAATATGATTATGGTGTTGTTATCAGGGTGCCTAACAGGTGAAGTCGAGAAAATTCGAGGACACATCGAAGACATTTCAAGGAGGTTTCTACTTAATTCAAGGACATTTTTCTTAATCTTTTCAAAAACTGCCCTTGGATGGATCATTAGCATGGAGTGATGGTCAAATTGTTAAGCTCGTCGACACGTTTCTTCCACTTTCGATAATGCAACTACTTGACTCGACCGAGAGTAGAGCAGCTTACCTAGGCTCATTTTCAAGGTCTTGCAACGGGTCCAGAATCTTCCTGATCCTGGCTTTAACAGATGTCAATTCGAATGATTTTTGATAGAATCTTCTAGTCCCTACAAATCTGAGGCATGATCGCAAAGCACATGGATACTGTCGCAAGCTTCCCAGAGCTATTTTCGAGATCATAACGGGTAGAGTTTTTTCTACTCTTTCTCTTTTTCGACGGTTTTTGGCTATGCTCGTGAATAACTGAGCCGATCGTAAGTTTTGCTCGTACTTTTATTGTATTTCAAGGGTGGTGCCGGAGATCAACCAAGAGAGTTGGTGGGCGATGGGGTTGGAGAAGGGGGTTTGCGCAATATCACCGGCGCGTCCTTGCTTATGCCCCCCTTGCAAATTTCCTGTCCTTGAAGGGGAGGGGGAGGGAGCTTTCCCCCCGGATTCATCAGCAGTCATCAAAGTTTGCACGAATGCTGTGCTCAAAAAGTGCTTGAAAGTATGCGAGACTAATCTGTCCATGATGTGATAATAATGCGATTGTCAGTTCATTTTCCTTTAACCGACATCACGCGCAACGTTTTGCGACGGATTTGGGCAGCAACCATGAAGCTGAAGCTAGCAGGTGGAGTTGGCAGATGGTAGGGGCGTAGCAAGAGGCTCGGGTGCCCTTGGGCATGGGATGATGTGATCGGGACCGGGGGATTATTTTACTCTTCTGGACGTGCAAAAACTTCATATTACGATGGATCTCGATTGGAAGTTGGCAGTTGGAGCTAGGTGTTTTCCAGGGGTGGATGAAAACCGTAGAACCGTTGGGGCGAGACGCGAGGAATGCGTGGCTCTAGTATACATTACATTTACTGGCGCTTGCACACGAATAATTCTGCGAGCATGGGACCAATTAGGATTCATTCAGGATGTTCCAAAGAACAAACCAGGAGTGTGTGGAAGCCGCAGAATTATTCTAAGACGGTCAGTTAACCTCAAAAATGAATGTCACGGCAGTACAGTGAGCTTATGGCCATTTTCGAAGTCACGGTGGTACTCTCAGAATGATTCTACGGACATGGGACCAATTGGGATTCATTCAGAATGATCCAAAGAACAAACTAGGAGCGAGTCAAGGCCGCTGAATTATTCTCAGACGGTCAGTCAATCTCGAGAGTAACTGTCACGGCAGTACAGTGAGCTCGTTGCCATGCTCAGAGTTATGGTGCTGGTCTCAGAATAATTCTGCGAGCATGGGAACAATGAGGATTCATTCAGGATGATCCAGAGAACGAACCAGGAGTGTGTGGAAGCCGCAGAATTATTCTAAGACGGTCAGATAACCTCAAAAGTGACGGTCACAGCAGTACGGTGAGCTTGTTCCCACTTTCAAAGTCATGATGCTATTCTCAGAATAATTCTGCGAGCATGAATGGTTTTGCGGCCTTGACTTGCTACTAGTTTGTTCTTTGGATCATTCTGAATGAATACCAATTGGTCCCATGTCCGCAGAATCATTCTGAGACTACCACCGTGACTTGGAAAATGGCCATGAGCTCACTGTACTGCCGTGACCGTCGCTTTTGAGGTTAACTGACCGTCTTAGAATAATTCTGCGGCTCCCACACACTCCTGGTTTGTTCTTTGGAACATCCTCAATGTATCCTAATTGGTCCCATGTCCGCAGAATTATTCTGAGACTACCACCATGACTTTGAAAATATGAACAAGCTCGGTATACCGGAATGACCGTCATAAGTGATTTTGGTGGATTTTTTCGTCCTTGATGGTTAATATACAAGTTGAACCTTTGGTCTCGTCGATCTTGAAGGACGGTGGGGAACTAAATAAATTCCCAAAATTTCATGATGGAAATTTTATTGCGACGTTTCGTCCACTAGGTTTTGTGGACCTCATCAGGCTTCAGGTTTGTTATTCTTTAGATCGTCATGATATTTTGGACGATCTTGTAATAGAGCACAGACATAACGTCTGGCTCCTGTCAATACAAGTAAACAGAGTGAGTCCTGATGAGGTCCACAAAACCTAGTGGACGAAACGTCGCAATAAAATTTCCATCATGAAATTTTGGGAATTTATTTAGTTCCCCACCGTCCTTCAAGATCGACGAGACCAAAGGTTCAACTTGTATAGGAATGACCGTCAGTTTCGAGGTTGACTGACCGTCTCAGAATAATTCTGCGGCCTTGACTCGCCCCTAGTCTGTTCTTTGGATTATTCTGAATGAACCCCACTTGGTCCCATGTCCGCAGAATTCTTCTGAGAGTACCACCGTGACTTCGAAAATGGCCATGAGCTCACTGTACTGCCGTGACCGGCACTTTTGACAATAACTGACCGTCTTAGAATAATTCTGCGGCTTCCACACACTCCTGGTTTGTTCTTTGGATCATCCTGAATGAATCCTAATTGGTCTCATGCTCGCAGAATTATTCTGAGAACAGCATCATGACTTTGAAAATCGCAACAAGCTCACTGTACTGCCGTGACCGTCACTTTTGAGGTTGACTGACCGTCTTAGAATAATTCTGCGGCCCTGACTCGCTCCTAGTTCGTTCTTTGGATCATCCTGAAGTACGTTAATCCGCCTATACCTATAGTTGTTACTCGGAGAATTTCCCTTGAGCGGACACTGGGGCCCCTGTAGCCCCGTGCTTTTCATCCACCCCTGGAGTGCCCGCCTTCATTACAAGATCCAATTCCCTCAAAAAATAGAACTTCCGGCCCTCTGGAGTTATGGAATACTTGAATCATGCCACGAGAACCCCATGTCCCAGGGCCCCCGAAAAATCGCATCCGTCCCTGGGTTCCACCTGCTAAGTCCACCTGCTAGCTTCAGCTTCATAAAACTCTTTCTTGCTCGTCAATGTGTCTCGCATCAAAACAATCAATCCTCTCACTAGGATTGAGAATTTTGTTTGTCGAATGCCAAACCACTTAAGGGGATGTCGGAGTCCTATCAGTATTGTACAGTTACCGACATTGTCGACTTTTCGTTTTTCTCGATGAATTTTTGAGATATCGCAAATCTAATAAGTAACGCCGATTCTATGAGCCATACAGAATCGGCGTTACTTAGTAGAATCCTGATATCTCGAAAATTCATCGAGAAAAACGAAAAGTCGACAATGTCGGTATCCGACATCCTCTTAAGAATGGTGCTCTGAGTAATACTCATCAGTTATCCGAATGTAAGTGATAGGAAAACCATGCCTGCTAAAGCCATATCCGATTGGATCCAAACTCAAATCTGTACTTTGGAGAGAAAAAGCGAATGAGGCTCTTTGCACTGTAGAAAGGAAATCTCAAAATCGTGTGAGACTTGTTCTGAAATCCAAGATGTCTGATTTCCAAACGGTTGCAGTTCAAAATTCAGAAAAACCGAATCTGAATTTGTTGTAAGGATTTGAAATCAGCCATACTCGTGTCCGACTTGAGAGTTTTCATTATTCAATCCCCCATCGTGCACTTTGTGCATTTGTGTCGATGATTGACGTGACAGTTGAATCATCATGAAATCATAGCCTGAACTTTTTACTTATTATGGAAACGTTTGATTCTGGCCCATCGAACGCCAGAAGTGATGGAATTTTGAGTACCAAGGAGTTCAATGGTAGCCTTTCAACCTTCGATGTAATTATTGACACTGATTTAGCAAATTTTGAATTGAAATTCAGTGAATGACGATCTGAAATCTCGGGATCAGCTTCATCTTACTGACTGTCAGAGATTTCAACTACTTTAATGACTGAAAATGAGCTTTCGAATCAATTCAAGTGAAACAAGTCAGTTGATCAGAGGATCTGGATTCGAGAATTTCTTTCTACAGTGTGATACTCACAATATGAAAATTTGAATTAAGTCTGCCCTCGTCCAATTACAGTGATCTCATGGAGTATTCTCTCTATTGAAGTGGAATAATGGTTATGGAAGATCTTGAAATTGATCGTAGAATATCGTTTCTATTATTATTAATAATTGTAGACGTATGTTGAAACACCAACCGAGTGATATCTCACTCGAATAGTTTCTGAAAGAAAAGATTGCTGAAGTCCAATCATACGGTGAATCGATAATTCGCCTGTGGGTTCTACTATTGGCCCCAAAGATTAGTCTTTAATATTCTTGAGTTATAATCTAATCTTTATCGAGAATTGTTTAACGTCACTAATGTACAGTTCAGAAAAAAGACTACTCAAATACGTAAAGTAAGATAATCAATGTAAATAATTTCGAATAAATCACTATCCTTGCTCATTGAAACATTGTTGTGGAATTGATTCAACTTCAACCCGGGCGGGTTATCACGATTGCCCCCGTACTTAATCTTTCCCCATTTCAAGGAGAATGCTTTTAGGCAGGGGATCGCTTCTAATGTTTCCCGGTAGCCCCACAACAACTCGATCCTAAACTGCACTTGCAAATGTTTTCCACGCGAGGTTTTGATAAAATTCGATGATGATACTCACAGACTCAAGGGGCGCATTTAACTCCAACACATATTTATTTGTTGAGTGTCAAGCAATACAATAGTTCATCTTTCTCGTCTCGCGTCGCGTCGCTTTATATCGATAGTGCGAAAGTGTAACTCATAATAAGCAGTCAACTTGGATATGAGACTGTGCTATAGCCTCTGTCTTACTTTTGAATTCGATCAAAGTGCGCCTCTTGCCACGCTTAATCGTCCTAGCCGGGTCTCGAAGGGACTCGTCTTTCTTTCATGATCATGTATATAACCATATATAATCATATATGGCTATATATGGCCATATATGTCCACACTATATCTGGCCATATATGGCCATATATGGATAGCAATATATGGCCATATATGGCCATATATGGGCATATATGATTCTTTTTTACTCGGGTAGCCTGAATTAAGTACTTACACGGAAAAATGTGTGTTTCTCACATGGTTAAAATATCATCAAACTAGTTTTTTAGCTTTAAGACGGTCGCTGAGATGCCGAAAATCGCAGTTCTTCTTCTGACATCGGTTGAACTCGTCGCAGCAAACGTGCGTTAAATTTAGGGATTTCACGACTGGGGGTGCGGAAAACAAAGATCTGCCGTGCTTGAAGCACGTGCTTTACGCCCGGTCGTGCGGAGTAGTATTTTTCGATCGACTGTGCGTAAAGCACTGCTTTACGCACGATAGTTTTCGTTTACTTTACGCCCAGTCGATCGAAAAACGTATTTCGATACTCGGGCGTGAAGTTTTTTGCTTTACTCGTGCTAATTTCGACCCTCGCCAGGGCTCGGGCCGAAAACTATCACTCGAAAAGCAAAACCGAAAAATACTATTTCGATTCGAGAATGGGAATTCGTGCGAAAAAACTATTTTCTGGGCAATACGAAGGCATTCAAGAAAATATCGGAGTGATTACGGAAAGTTGCACCAAGTTTTTGATGTGCTGACTACCAAAAGCCGGTATAAGTATGATTAAATCTTTGAAGTTACATTTTGCATACGGTTATTTTGGGGAGATTTCTAAGCTTCCAATAAGAGTTAGTTTCGAAATCCCGAGTTTTTGTAAATGTGCAGGGATGAGCGCGGTTTTCGGTAATAAGCACAATTTTTCAGGAGAAAAAATATATACAAAATAAATCTGAAAAGACAGCTTTGGGACAAAAAATGATGAAAGTGATTTTCACGAATCGCTCATATAGTTAGATGGAAATGAAAGTTTTGTAGAAATTTTCGTGAACTTTTCCTTTCTCTTGATAATACGCTGAAACGCCGCCGTGTGCTGAATATTGTCTTTTAAACTATGTGGATTTTTGTTTGAAAAGCCTAAAAAATTTCGCAAAATTACATCAAAACATAATTTTGTTCATCGCTTGAAACCCAGCTATTTTTGGTGAATTTCTTCCACGAACATTGATATTTTTCTAAAAGTTGACAACGAAAAAAGTCAAAAGAAACAGAAAATCGGGCCTCGCCAGAGACGTCTTTCGGACATCTAATTTGTATTCTGTCGACGTTTACAATATGTCCACGTCTCGAAGTATATATACCTACGTGTGGGCACACGCTATGTATAAAGAGAGAAAGAAAATGAATATAAGATGCCCTTATCGTTGATGTGGAAGATGCGCCATGAGACCATGCAGCGACTTATACGGACACAGAAAACAAGCATAAATAAACGGTGTGTTATACACGAGACGAAAGTATAAAAGAGGGAATGGATAAAGAAAAGAGATAGAGGGAAGAAATTCCCTCAAGGAAAGAATGAATCTCACATACATATATATATGATACCGAACGCACAGGTTGTTCAGGTGAAAAGGAATCCAGGGAAAAGGCCGATCATCAGACGCGCACACATAATCGGCTGCGTCTCAATGAGCAATATAACAGTACATCTCCAAGTATATACATACTGGGGTGCCACGCGGCGCGACAATATAACCCGTTACTATCGAAGCACAAAATCGGCAGGTAGAATATAATAGTATTAAATATATAGGTAAAAATCAAGAAGGAAGCTAAAAATTGGCCTCAGAAGCACATTCGACGGTAAACTCGTGAGACTACATATTCACATATTCGTGGCACGCAGTAATGCAAAATAGCTCCGACTGAATTCCGAGGCATATATCTAATACGAATTTTGCGAATTTTACTGCGAGGTATGTAATGTTAGTAGGTAGGTAAGAATGCGAGATGGAGGTGCTTATCGCTTGTATAATAGAGGTATGTATACTGTTTGCCAGTTCCGACTTTGAAAGAAAAGAAAAAAAAATAATAATTGTTATGCGATGAGGTCGTTGAGCCGTTCGTCAAACTTGGTAATGATGAAGCGCCGCCTTGTCATAATGATAATGAGCTGTAATACGCATTGAATAGGGAAGTATGTTTATATGCGTTAGAGGATTTGAAAGGTCTACTTATATATAGCTGATGAGGTTGATAAATGCAAAGCTTTTAGTGGCGGCTGCAAATGCAATGTTGGGTATATATACTTTGTACATTGTTTATTGACTTTTGGATGATGACTTGAGAAATGTATAGAGTGTTTCCTCTGGACGCAAATATCAACATGTCAAAATTTATTCGGTGAGAAAGTATTGGGAGAGATTATGGTGTGGATGGATTTGTGATTTCTCACAATATTTTATGAGTATATGCATGTGAGTTAGGTAATAATAAGCTTTTAGACAGAGTAAAATGGAGAGATGAAAGATATCAAATCACTCATATCAGTGTGTACTTCTTTTAGAGTGATTCAGTAAAGAGTTGATCGCAATTTCGAAAATCAGTTTTCTCCAATGCCTGTTTATGTGGATCATTATTTCCAATTCTATTTGTTCCTTTTCTTCTGATTTTTCAAAAATTATATCCTTGATTTTTTCGTTGCTGTCTACATTTTCTGGATTCGCGTATTTTTTGTTCGATATAATTTGGAGGCCAAACATTTCATTTTATTTTTGCAATAAATTCAACTATTAAGTAAACATTGAATGTACGGGTAACGGACAATCCTTTTTATTAGGGTGCGTTCACAATTATGCATATGCATGCATATGCAGTGCACACTGTGCATATGCAGATCATCAAATTTTAGCCAAAACCAGACGGAACTCGTTGAGTTCTGCTTTGGACCAGCCGGTGAGGGTGCAAAGACACAAATTGATTCAAATCAGAAATTTTCTGATGTGAGCACTTCAATCTTTGCTCAAGTTCGATGAGCTGCACGCATGTGCACGTGTGCAGTGCATATGCATCATTTGTGGACGCACCCCTAGGTTCTATGGAAACGTTTCGCTAGTTTCGATGCTGCCCTCTTCAGGGCAATTAAAAAGGATTGTTCATTACCCGTACATTGAATGTTCATCTATTGGTTCATCCGCGCGAACAAATATGCACTCGATTCTCATCATTTCAACTATTCAAATTTCAATTTCAATTCTCTCTACTGTGCAATCATTCCTTCCCTTTAGACTTATTTCATCTTTCATCTCAAAATTTAGTTTTAATTTACACGTCACTCAACTATCAAAAATTGAATATCGATCTCATTATAATGTCGCCCTCGACAATAAAAAAAAAATACTTTCCATTGTTTCCCCAATAAATATTCGAATGAGGAGGGGCGGGGGGTGCTTTTTTCTGCAGTCGAAAGACTTCAACAGAAGAGACAAAATTATAGTTTGATGAAATTCTGGCATTGAAAATGATTTAGTAATTGTGGTTGATGGTTGATGAAGGGAAAAGAGAGGGTGGGGGGAGGGGGTGCTGTTATCACAAGATCGGTTGCATTCAACGAATTTCAAGTCACTGTAAATTATGCGTCAAAACAATAGATCCAAAAAATAAAGTAAGTGAGCCACATTAGCCTCCATTACTTTTGTTTTGCTCATAGTTTTGGCTCATCTCAATATTTTTCATTATATCTTGTCTCATTTTAAAATTTGTTTCAAAACTTTCAAAATGAGCCACAGTACATTTAATTGCAATAAATTGAAGATATGCCATCTCAACTTTCGCGAAAAAAATTTTTTTTTCGTGATTAAAAGATGGTGCGCCTAATTTGCCTACACGTGAAAGAGGCCCATCTCCAACAGATTATACGGGGTTCTCATAAAAATCTGGACATTTCAGCTCCCAAGGCTCTACATAAGACGTACGTTAGTTCACTTTGCAGAGTTTTTCACCCCCTTTCAAATTTTTAGAATTGAGTTGATGGATTTTGATGGAGTGAAGGACGACTTCAAAAAAAAAGACGATGGGGGCTAATTAGGTGCACTGAATTTTTTTTTTTTTCGTAATATGAGCACAAAATCGGCTGGAAATCGAATTTCGCAATTCTGCGAAAAGTATTTTGAAGTCGATACTAAGACAAAGAAAATGAATTAAAGTACGTTGGAATTGATCATATCAATTTTGTTTGTCGCAGCTTTTTCTGGCTAACAAAAAAGAGGTTGCAAGCAGTACCGAAAACCATTATTTTGTTCTAAAAAATGCGTAGGTGATTGAGGATCTGTCCAGAACGTTGATTTTTTTTTCGTATTCTAACGTAACAAACATGAAAAAAATGCGCTACAAGGTCTTCGGGTGCGTACGTTTGAGACATTGAGTGGATGCGTATTATAGGCACTCTCACCTCATAACATTACAGATTAATATATTATCAAAAATTATGAATTTGTTACAGCAAAAAATCGAGCACACTCTCATTTGCTCTTTCAAACAACAATTAAACCACAAAA
Source organism: Eretmocerus hayati (assembly GCA_029851415.1). NCBI lineage: Eukaryota > Metazoa > Arthropoda > Insecta > Hymenoptera > Aphelinidae > Eretmocerus > Eretmocerus hayati. Next base: position 179,630,356 of record CM056742.1, on the reverse strand, counting down.
CAATCAAACCCATAAATTTTCATCCAATCGTGAATAAAGAGCTCAGAAAATATAAGCCCAAAAAACTCGTCACCAAAAAAATCATGATATACTCGCCGATAATAATGGCAAAATGCGACTATTGCAATAAGCTCAGGGCTAGGATTAAAACTCAAGTCTATCGGGTATCTGAACCGTTTTTTCTATCAACTTTCTCGGCTATATGCAGCGTCTGAATGGTGTGAAAGACATTTATATAACAAGTGCCGCTGAAAGAGATACATCGCATACACCATACAGTGGTACCAAATATATACACAAGTCTATTTCCCACGTGAAAATTCGACTTTGGTGATACGTACGTGAATCAGGTATTATGGCAACTGTGTAAGTGCGTAGGAAAAATATTGCTCCTTTATTCGGTTGTGCACATGTATACACACCACAAATACAATCCATCGCTCGCTCACCCTTTCGTTTCGCACGGGATCAACTTTGCCAACTTTCAACTTTATACGCACATTATTAGGTATCCCCCATAATATATACATTACTAAAACAGTCGCAAGAGTCAATTATTGGACTGATAGAAAATTTTCAAAAGATATTACTTCCCAGATTAAACATTCAAAATTTCATTATTCCAAAGAGATATTAAAAAAAAAAAATTGTTAAAGTTAAGTTATTACGTATCTATGCCCCATAAGGTATTCTGGGTCACACAGAGACCCGTTGAATTTCATCAATAAAATAAAAATGAAATAAAATAAAATGCGTGCGTAGTGCATTACATACGGCCGATTATACTCGAGTGGTTGACAGTTGCGGAAAAGACGATAGAAAAATAAGTTGCGAATGAGGGTCTTTGAACTGGCAAGCAATCCTATTTAAACGAGGCCTGATATACTCGATATATGTTGTGGTCGACTCTGTTAGTTAGGATATGGCACCGCGCGTTCGAAATTTCAAAAGTTCCCATTGTGCTTTGCATTGAATACGGATTTGCATTGAATGCATCGGGCGATCTATACACTCTCAAAAAGTCCGATAAAAGTTGATGATGCCAGAAGAAAATAAGGTTTGCCATCACCGCCCGCACCATCAATAGTTATTTACTAAATGGACATACCTATTTACAATACTTACATGCAACTCCTCACTTTTTCGACTTTGAGAGCTGTAAACGAGGATTTCAATCAAAGTATGTATTTATTTTCAGAATCTGCATAAAATTCAGGTTTACCGTGTAATCGACGATTATTAAAGAAGCCCTGAGAATATATAAGTTTAAAAAAAAGTCGCTCAAAATCGTTAAACTTGAAATTAGATCAGAGCGAAATATGTAGGTTTCCAGAGATTCGTGTAAATTTATGCACAAAACAGTAAAGTAAAGCCTACTTACTTAGATATATATATATATATACACACACACAACACCATCTATCCGTGTGAATATAAAATATATTTTTCACTCATATTAATATGTATAGTTTACGCGTGAGTAAGCTGTATTGAAAAATGGGAACAACAAAATTTAAAAGTATAATATACATAGATAGTTCCATAACTTGCATAATAATTTGACAGATCCTACAGAAGACGAGTAGACTCTTTATAGGCTATGTAGTATATAGTGTATCTACTAATAAAAGTGAAGTGAACGATGAGAAAAGATTAAAATCTCATAGCGAAACGAAAGCTCTTTTATTTACAACCACACTTCGATCGTATAACGGCCATCACAAGATTCGAATATAGTATGGCTAAAGAGGCATTTCGAATACACCTATCAAACGCGTCAAAATGAGCAAAAAATTCGATATAGTGCAGTGAATCGATATATATCGAACACACATTTAAGTTTGTGATCGGATATCGCAGATCGGAATAGGTAATTAAAAGACCGTGTAAATTAAATCTGCGCGTGCGCGGGATGAAAATCACTAAATCAGCACGCCGAACCGAACTATACACTCTAAACACAGATATATTCCTAATTAGGCCAAACTAAACGAGATTCGCATACGTACACACGAGGCTGTGGCTACTCGTTCCACGTGGCCGACTACATGTATAAGATTCATGCAAAGTTTGTGAGATCTACAAGGTATACATCTATACAGTTTTCTATATCGAATCGGCTCATAGAGATTCGAATGAATAAAAAAAGCGCGCGTATACAAGATCTAGGTATATATTCAAACGCCGACTATAGATGAGAATAGCACGCACCGTGTAAAATAAATTTCACCTCTCATTATAACGTTTTTACATGGATATTTGTCGATTTTCTGTTGCAGTTCATTTATATACCCTCATATATACATACCAAAACACACACACACACAATATTCGCAATATTCATGTGGTTCACTTAGGAATGCGCTATATTTTATTGAGCGCTAGTTATCTAGAGAAGCTATATAATCGGGTATAGCATTCAAATTTACAGTTTTACGCGACACACACACACACACACACACACACACACACAAAAGTAGAGAAAGTAGATGCAGTATTACGGGGATGGGCGAATCTCTGAATGTCAAAAAATGTTGAGATTACGAGGTCGCAGTTATTCTCACACATGCATCACAAAACTGATGCCTATACAACTTGTCGGAGATCTTTCTGTACACGGCAATTAAGCGAGTGAGTATATATCTTTTGGCTTATATCTGGGCGTCGAAATCAGAATCAGTGAGACTTGGATCCCTTTCACGAGACGCGGGACTGATGCGAGTATAATATAACAGCGTGCGAGGAACTCAATTTTCGTTGCAAGATGTGCACTTATATTGCTATGTGAGGCCACACATACGTATATATACACATGTAATTCAGAATATATGTCATGAAATTTTACTTTCGAGAATATGTGTAACACACGTGTTCTCACATATGAGTAATACCGCGAAAATTTGCAGATTGAGGATACCCGCAAGTATATTGATGTCCTTGAACAGTCTAAGTGTTGAAGTAGAGTTCTCATGGTTATCTGACATTATGATACCTATCCTTTTCTGAAAAAAGTTCATGAAAATAAGGAAAGATACGTTGATGAACAGAAATTCCACGTATTTGACAAAAAACTCGATTAAAGATGTATTTTGACCTTCAAAACCGCTCAGAACGATAAAAGTTCATCATCTCAATGTCAAATTTTGAAGAACAAATGTGGTTATAACTAACGATTGTTCTCATTGCATCGCAGGCTACTTGGAAAATGGAGGATCTACAAAACTGACATTTCGACCATCATCTTATTCATAAATAATATTCCCGAAGAGGAAACTAAATCAGGCCAACTGGTTGGTTTGATACTTTCATTCTCATTCAACTTCAATGAAATAAGAATGAAATTTTTATGGTGACATCGGTATTTGAGAACCCGACTAAAACTATAGGTCACGCAAAATAGCCTCGAAAAGAGATAAAAAATAGCAAAAAATATAGAAAAATGACTTTTGTCACCACGGGTCGAGCCTCGAACACTTCAGTGCAACGAGGATATTTTCGTATTCTGTCTTTGGAGATGTAAGTCGATGTGACGATGGAAGAATATGCGGTCATAGTCCAGTGGGTAGCACACTTGGCTTACGCAAAGAAGGTCCCGGGTTCGAATCTCCGCGGTTCCCATGTAAGCTCGATCGCTTACTTTTTTCACGAATCTATCGACTTCCAATATAAATTTCCACGTAATTAGGGTTAAAATGTTGAAAGTGACAATTCATCCTGAAAATTCAAGGACATCGCACGAAATCTACAAGTTTTTAAGATAATACCCATGCATGCATATTGAATTATATGTATCCTCGAGAAAGATTAACACATTGCGGGCGGACAAATCTCGGTGGTGCACGCTCGCGGTCTCATTTCCCCACGCGCATTCGCCAGAGTCAATTAGTTCGAGTAAACCAACGTATATACTTGTACACCACACAAGTCATATCAGACTGCTTCAGGGGCTCGCAAGCTCGAAATCGCGGGAGAATTTCAATGCACGTGTAGCGAGATATCTATACCAACCAACCTATAATACAACCGTGAAAACTGCAAGTCTGTTGCGTTTCGTGCATGCCCGCGACTTCCAATATACATTATATACCTATATTATACACGTGGTGCACTCGTTTCCCGCGGCGACGATATCTCTGTGAGACCAGAGACCCAGAGACCAAAGAGACCCCCTGTGCATGTGATGAATATATATCCCAACACACATATTCGTGAAAGTGAAAGGGTGCCATACGAGTAAAATTCCAAGAGCTGAAGCACGTGCTGCATCCGATATCATACTTTTGACGATTTTTTTCTTTCCCTTTTTTGAATTTCCCGCCGTACGCCACCGGAAGTATGTAAAAAAAAGAAGGATGTGCAACGCACATTGTGCGATATCGTTGGTAATATCGACGACGTATATATCGAAAACAAGTACATCATCATCATCATCATCATCACAAAACAAGTGTGCCAATCTCGAATGTCCGTCAGTTTGCGCCGTTAATGGTCGAGCTGTCCGCGTTAGCAAGTGTTCCGAGGCATCTCATACTTACTCGTGAGAGCATCATCATCAGGAGGAAACAAGAGTATAGATATTATGTTCGAATCGGACGCAACGTGCAAGTATATCGTGCACTAATTGCGATGGGATGCGTGTGAGATGTGAGATTTTTGTTAGAATACATCCGAATACATCAGTGTATCACTTTTGGCGTGGATCAGATTTTTTAAAGTGATTCAAGTGTGGGTGAACGAATGGATTGAGAATTAATTAAGTGTGGTGAAATGAGGAAAATGAGGAGATGTATGGATGCTGGGACTTTTTAGCGCACTGGTTTACGATTTTTCGACATGATCTTATCTCTAAGATAGGGTCAGAGTAATTCATACGATCAACAGGAATTGGAATAGAAAATGTAAGAGAGACTTGATGAAAATTTGGGATATCGAGGATAGGTTTGCAAAGAATAGGCATCGAATGACCTGTACTGGTGAATTAGAAAATTATATTGGTGAAGAGTATTTCCAACGTTGGAACGAAATGAGCTCCTGAACGAGATGATTATAAGATCATTTCGAGAAAACACAATAGAGCCGAAGGACCACAAAAAAGAGGGAAAGTCGGCCTCTTCTTGGTCCTGACATACTTGATAGGGAGGCGGTAGACAACGACGAAAGTGGATACTTCATAGTAATCATGAGACTAGAATGTGACAGAGTTTAAATGTTATGAACCCGATGATTCTATAATTTCTGATCGACAGTTGCGTACACCAGTTTATCTTTTCTTCTCTTGTCGACCAGTACAAGATCAGTGGGACCGTTACGAAAATCGTGAAAATCGAATGGACAAGTACTCGCGTATTGCACATATTTTTGAAAAGCACATGTCAAAAATATTATGCACGAGACAAGACTGATCCATAATTTTTCAATACATTATATCTCCACGTAACTCAGCCGAATCACATGGCTACTTTTGAAACGCACAAAATCAAACCTACTCTTATGGAAGCCCCCTTTTTTTACCAGACTCAGATGACACCATATCATCACTTAACGAATACTTACAGAGTAAAATTTTCACCATTCTAATTGCCTGATTGATTCAGAATAAGATCGCTCACACAAACAAATTTCTAATCACACCAACGAGCACAATTTGAAAATGAAAACTCCATTCAGGTATTTGAGAAAGTGGCAATTTTTCTCAAATCAGTATACTGGTTGCATCATTTAAGCACGCGAGAGAAATTGAAGCATAAACTTGGCCTGATTTCTTGTCTTCTTCAATTCAAAAGATTCCTCACGATCAACTGTGGATAAATCAAGTTCGGATAGACTTTCACATCACTGATGCTCTGTTATTGGAAATTATTTAGTCTCTAGTGGCACTCATCATCCTCACTGTCAAAAAAGATCAAAGAGACTTTATCGACGAATCATACTGCTCCGTTGCTCCAGAACCGGACTTCCAGACGTGAATATCATCAATATCGCATCTCGTATACATTCTAGAACGTCCTTGATCTGCTATAAACTGACAAAAATACCGCTTTATAAGACTGTGTAGTGTGAGAATCATTTCTTCAACTGACTGGGCAAATCCGAAATGTTGAACGATGCAAACTGTAGATCTATGATAAAAAAAAAGAATTTTGTTAAAGGCCGTCAGATTTCTTCGTTTTTTCGTTCCCTGGCTCACGCGTTCATGAATTTTCATTTCTAATACGCCACAAGTTACAACACTTGTACAAAAATTCGGATACAAACACATCTCTGATCATGATTACAAAAAATAGTTTTCGGCACACTGGCATCGAAAGCCTATGGTTTCCGCCCCGATCCCGGGGCAGAAAATGCCGCAATGCCACCCAGGCCAGAAAACGAGTGAGCGTGCGCAGTAGCCCTCGGGCCACTACATTGCATGCTCCGACGTTTTCTAACCTGTACGGCGAAGCGGCATTTTGCCCTGACATCGGATCGGAAAGCATAGAATTTCGATACAAAAGTCACCGAAAAACAGTGTACGCACCTCGGAACAAAAATAACCCATCGCGGCCGCGGGTATCCCGCCCTCGCCGATCCTACCCGGGCCGCGATTGGTCACTTCCGGCCCTTGTCGCGTGATGTACTATTTAATCTGTTCACGATTGATAGATTTTCAATCTCACGCGTGTATGTACTTTTGACGTACAAGCATCGCTAACGAAGTCAACATAAACGACCCAAATGTATTTTTAGGGAATGCGTAACTCTGTTCGATAGATTTCCCACATTGATTATCTTTATCCTTAATTGGTTCGTTAGCTGAATCCAATCATAGCCCTCTTGAATTCATTAGGTATAACCATATAACCATGATCAACAAGACCACAAGACTTTCACAGTTCAGGTTTTTCAAAACATCATTCTTTTTTTCAGGAGCCTCGAGGAGTGCAGCGGCTACGCCAAGGTCACCACCACCGCCGCTGCTTCCCCTACTTCTACTCGTCTTTCTTGGCCTATCTACCTCATCATGGCTACCAACAGCCAAAGCAAACTCACCCTGTCCATGGTCAGCTCAGGCTCTTTCAGATCTAGAATCTTCCTGTACCTGTGACCAGAATCTTGCCAGAGAATTGAGCGTCCAATGCGAGTCCGTAGACTTTCCACAACTTGTAACCGTTTTAAGACGTTTTGCAGCAGCTTCAGCCAGGATCGATTTGCTCTACATCAACAACAGTACCATTGGTAGCCTTCGAAATAACACTTTCTCAGGAGTCAGAATAGCCAACCTTCAATTGTCAGGTTGTGCTTTACGTTCTATAGAACCTGAAGCTTTATCTGGTCAAGAAAGTAGTTTAAGAAGTCTCATTCTTAGAGATAATGAACTTCAGGAAGTTCCCAGTATTGCTCTGGCACATCTTAGGAATTTGACAGTTTTGGACTTGTCAAGAAATAAGATTAGCAGAGTACCAGAAAGAGCTTTTGCACCACACAGATTGGTAACATTAAAACTTGCTGGTAATTATGAGCTTGCATTGGAACCTGGAAGTTTTAAGGGTTTGGAGAATAGTTTGAAGAATTTGAACTTGTTGGGAACGAAGCAGAGAAAGTTACCAGAAGCATTAAAGGGGTTGTCTGCACTGGCATTCTTGGATATGTCGTTCAACAGTATAAGAGAACTTGAAGATAATAATGGATTCCAAGGACTATCAAGTTTGACAGGGTTGAATTTAGAGAAGAATCTGATTCAGTCTATTGCACCGGATGCATTTGCTGGAGTCAGTTCGAAACTAAGTTCGCTTAGCCTGCTGAACAATCTGATTCCAGAGTTTCCAACCGGCGCCATTTCAACCCTACAAGAGCTCAAGGTACTTGTTCACATTTTCGGATATCTTTTTCTATTTCATATGTGTACATACTACAAGGCTTTATTCCTGATGATCGTTTTAAATTGTACGCGACTAACATCAATGTCGCGACCATTGGATCAAGAGAAAATTGGAAACTTGGAGATGATGCACTCTCTGATTCATCATGCAATTCTAATAATGTATAAAGTTTGCGTGATGAGCTGAAAATTATTCTCATCTTTCACTTCCGCGTGTATAATAGGTTATGCCTAACTAGCGTTCATGCTTTCCATCACAATAATAGCGATCTTCAATACACGCCGACTAATGCTGTTAATTACACTACTCACACATGAGAAAGACTCAATTTGTAGAGAGTTTGAATAGCTAATTTGACTTTTCGTTTAACTTGACCGATTAAGTGGCATCTTACATAGTTTCAACAAACATACCCTCGTGATTCATTACGCAGGTCATTTACTTACAGTCTTATTATTTCATCACCAAAAACAATCATTCTCTTCTAATAACTTAATGAGAGCTAGTCTCGTGAGTAAAACGATAATTTGGCATAGTAATTGTCCTTTCTCTCTGGCACACTGTAGAGTTCGAATAATCTGAAATTGGCTCGGAGAAATGAAATTGTTTTTATGCTGTAACCATTATAACGCATTCGATTTGCATTATTTGTCATCGAGTTTGTCTGGTTTCAAATCCCAATAAAATTCTCAGTACAAGAAAATTACTCTCAAAAATAACTTTTACGAGTATAATTGGAAATTTTCTCACGATTCGTGGGTGGTGCGTATTACAAGATGCTCAATTTGAAGAGTTCGTGTAAAAAAATGATTAGCCCTACACTCGTTACACTTCGTATTGCACAAAATTTTCTTAGTATTGTATTATTACTGTCTCTGTTCCTGTGCTTTGGTCTACAGCATCAGACACAAGGACACGAGACACAATTTTAGTAATACTCCAATCACGGTTCACGTTCCAGACTATGAATCCCTTACTGCCACACTCTCAGACTCTGTATGTTATACCTACTGTTGTTGAATTATATTCCGTGCCTCTGTTCTTTCACTTTTCCCACAAGTACAGACAGAAGTAACTAACAACTTACAGCAGGACGAAATCCATCACGACATCGCACCATCAGATCAAACGCTTGCCCGAGTGTGTCGAAAGATTTTCTTGCATTATTATTATTATTATTATTATTGTTACTATGGGAGGCTTACTACAGCATATTTCGTTATTTCATTATGAGACAGTAAACGTGTTTTCGTCGTCGTAAATTCATCGATATCATGATTTCTATCCGTGCAAAAAGTGTACGTTGAGTCAAAGAAGAAGTTAGAGATAATCCTTTGGAAAATTGATTCCTATAAACGAGTTCAATGAGATTTATAAATTGCTGAAAGATTGTATGAAGTGTGGCGAGCTATTAGAGCTATACTGCTTGCGTGTTTATGTAATCCTCGAAATGATTCAGAGCGTGAAAATGTGGGCCAGAACGAATTGAATCTTTCTCATTTGAAATGTGTAAGTAATCAAGTTTTAGAGGGGAGTAGCAGTAGGAGTTAAGGTGAGCTACTTGAGTGGATTAATTTGAAACAGATGTGTATGCGCGCGCGAAGTGAAAGATGACCGGTGCATGATATTCAATTATAAACTCATTAGTCCTCTTTTCTTGAATTGCGATCGGTTTCCTCTGATGCACGGAAGCTGATTTTAATCAATTGAAAGATCTTTCTATAGATAATTTCAACGGACAAATCATTCAGTGAGATAGAAATCAAGCTAATTCACAATTAATAATATAATCGAGTGTGGATGTTTGCCGAGCATTTCGTGACAGAATGTTATTGATAATCTACTGACTTTCTCGAGTGGACCATAAGTACTTGAATCAATCAATCATTCATCAAGATGTCAAAACATTGAAAGAACACTTGAAAAAGACATTGAGAAATGCAGTGAGGTAATATGGTCATTGGTAACAAAAATTATGATGAAATCGTTGATATCAAAATAAAATCTGAAGATTTTTTTTACTTGAATGGCATTTTTTGCAATAGCGATGTAATTTGATGAGCGCTTTTCCATCACAATGCTTTCTTGGCAGGACGAAAATTTCCGATTGCTCTAAGTTAACTTTTCTGAGTTGATAATATTTTTTCTCATAGAAGCCAATCGATAAACTTCTCTAATTTCAAAGGAGATATCGAAAAATATATCAAATAAAATAAAAGTATTCGTCGTCGGAACTTGGAATGAAAAACCTTGGAATCGACAAAAATTTTGTACTGCCAACTAAGGATGATGACAATTTCCATTTGATAACTATTTGTTGAAAAAAAATTCGGTATGGGATCAAACCAATGCCACTAATTCTGATAAGGTTTTTTTCAAGAAATTCATCTTTCTCCAACTGTATTTTTAACTTATTAGTTGTTTGGCCACAAGTTTCCTTAAGGAATACTCGATTCATCCTATCAAGAACTGGTCAAGATAATGCTACACAAATTCGTTGCTTGAGTGAAAATTGGTTAGTCTAGACATGGTGTTAGAATTTTGCAAAATTCCGTCAAAAGTCTCAATGTGTAGACAAAATTCCTACCGAGTTATGATCGAAAGACTTCTCGATACATCCAGTACAACAGGATACAACCCTAATTCAATGAAAAAAAGCAACAGCGAGAACAAAAATTGAAACAAAAAATAAACTTCTATCTTTGAATCCAGGTGCTGGACATCGGCTTCAACCTGATGACCGAACTACCACCACGAGCCTTTGAGAGTAATCCATCAATCACTCTGCTTGCAATAGACGGAAATCCAATGTCTACAGTATCCGAGGAAGCTTTTGCCGGTTTAAATGGCACACTTCGTGGTCTTAGTCTTGGAGGACGTTTTCTTGTATGCGATTGCAAACTTCGTTGGATAATAGACTGGATTCGCACGCGAGATCTTCAGGTTACAAGCCGCGAGGTTAAGCCACAGTTTTGTGGCACTCCACAGCATCTACAAGCCAGAAATTTTTACACCATACAGCCTGAGGGTGAGATGAATCTTTTTTTGAGCAATTATTTTATATGTATATATCCCATAACACTTTTTCCATAATAATTGCTGCGGTCCCGCGTCACCCTGTGAGCTGCCGCCGACCATCATCTGTCCGTGAAGAATGTCGTATAAAACGTCGGCCATGAGACACCTTAGTTCTCACAATTTTATCTTAAAATAATAATACGGGTAGATTCAAAGCCTTAAAATTCACAACATAAGGATAAAATTCCTACGAGAGTTTTTGAATTAAAAAGATGCGGATGAAGCTGGTATTAATTATATTCAGTGTGAGATATACTATGGGGACATATCATATGCAGACTATATAGTGAATCGAATCAACTTTCTTTCCTTTGGAGTGCGTACAATGCGCATTGCAAGCTTAGAATATAGTATATATAAAAACATGAGCTAGTGGAAAATGAATATAGAAATAGAAACAAGGGGCTAGATTATGCGAATAGTTTTGTTTTCGGAGACAATGTGACTAGGTTCGTGTGGGAACAGAACATTCACGACGCATTGCTCTCATTTTTTTTTCGACAAAGTTTTAGTTTCGCAGTCGTATATCGCGGGAACTTTCTTAGTATAGTTGGCCAATCGTATTGTTTCTATAGCATCGTTGGAAAATCTTGAGAGAAAATTACTACACATACGTTTTGAAATCTCTAGAGTATTTATAACTTTTTCTGCTCTACATTCAATTCACTGCGTAAGATGCACAAAAATGGCCCCAATCTTTGAGAATACGAACTAACTTGAGTAATAGCAATTGCCTCATTGGGAAATATTGATGAAAAGCTTATTAGTTTCTAAGTCTTGTCAATGTAAAATCATCTTACGATCGATCTTTATGGTGAAAGGCAATCGGACTTGTATCAATGTTTCCAATACCTTTAAGAATATAACATTACTCAAACATGCGTCATCGATTTCGATGAGGCGAGAAAGCACGTGTATTATAATGGTGGTCCTTACGCAACTTTTGCGCCTTCTTCAGGCAGCATCATAAGTATATTTTTTTCCATATGGAATTTACAAACGATGCATCATACTTCAAAATCTTTTTCTTTCATCACACATTGTGGCTGTAAATGGATGCACAGCTTAGCATATCATAATAATAATCTTTCTCGCAAGTCCGTATTTATCATCATGTATCACGAGGTCACAAAAAATTGAAGAGAAAGAATAGGATGCCAATTTTTTTCAATCGGACGAAGTTGTTTCATTTTCTCTCTAGCTTTCATCTTCCACTTTTATAAATCGCTCATGTTGACCACTTTCAATTCATCTGCTCTTAAGATATTCTGACATTCTTACTCCCACATGTTGTGGTGATTCACGTTTTACTGCGTTGTATCATAATAATAGCTTTCCTGAGTGCTGAAGTTACGAAATAGTAAGCAGGCGAGCCAATTGAATCGAGTAGTCAAATCTCGATACCGGTCGTGACTATGTTAATCTAAACCTTGAGATTCGAAGATCAACATATTTCATAAAAATTCATCTAATAGCGATTTTTGGTCTTCTTGTTTGATTTATCGCGGTTAGAATGTGGAAAATGTCCCATTATCAATGATCTATCTAAGGCGAATAAGAATTTGTGCTGCAGAGCACCAATTTCTAACATTATTACTAGTATTCTCCATGAGATTTTGCATCTAAATCTTAATCTACAAGAACCTTGTCATGAAATTACTTTAAACTTAATTGTTGGAGTCAATTTTGACTCTGATCAAGTAAAATGTGATGAGTGAATGAAATTCACTTCAACAGCATGTAAGCACTCCATGAAACATTGATGGCACTTTGATAGTCCTTGATATGATTATAATCCGTACGTTCTGTACCAGAATCAATGCCATATACCTAACCCCATTCGCCAAACCCCATAAACTCATCAGCTTCCTTTTTCAAAAAAATTCCACAGAACTCAGTTGCGAGAGGCAAACAGAGATAGTAGGAATCGGCACAGTAGAAAGCGTTGAACCAACGGGTGCAATCCTCGACCAGATTGATCCAAAACCAGGAACCTACGCACCACCACCAGCAAGTAGCAGTGGCCGTCCAATCCATATATCAACCTCAGCTCCAATTGAAACCAGTACTGCACCAAGCGTCAGCAGTAGTTTTGGAACTCATCTTCCAACAACAGTCCAGGGTCCTAATTCTTCAGCAGCACCACCACCAGCTCAGATACAGCCTAACAAAAGGCCTTATTCACAAGCTCCGAGCAACAACGTTTACGCGACCAGAGCTAGTGCAAATCCAAGGCCTCCACTTGTTACTGCCAAAGCTAAACAGGGTGCTAATTTTCTTGGATCTGGTAGTCCTGGTGCTGCTGATTCGGATATTAAGATAACGGATGTATTGTGGCACGACGATAGGCTGGTAATACGTTTTGATAGTGATGGACCGGCATTAGGATTTCGCGTGGTTTACAGGCTATTTGGGAATAATACTTTTGAAAATGGAGCGAGGCTTGATGCTCTTGATAGAGAAGTTCGAATCAAGAATGTTCCATCACAGGTATGAATACTTTTCCTTTCCTTGTGTACCTAGGTACTACCTATAAAATTTTTCTTGCACCAAAAATTTCGAGCTATGTGTAACTTTGTTATCAATTCATTGGAACATCTTAGTGAATTTTTGGCGTCAATATCGACAACAAGAATCAGACGTAGTTTTCTTCGGAGCAAAAATCATGGACTAATTAACCAGTAAATTCATCAATCTCACGACAACTTTGATGATTTACTTCAAATATCTGATAAACTGACAATTACTAGCCTCGGAAGGAATGAAATTAGACATATCGGTATAATTGACTCACGCTACACTTAGTACTTCCCTGGTTGTCCAATTTTTCGTCACCGACCTGTTCGTTGATTATATGACTCAGCGCGCGAGCCAAGTGACTGATTGAACGGGTTTTTCGTCTACGACCAAAAGTATCTCAAAAGACATCCTCATTCAATGAAAAAACCGGTTTCCCTTAATCCAAGGAATGTTTTGGCACCCAGAGATTAAGGCGATGCGGTCACCGTGCACGCTGAACTTTGTTCACAGAACTCTCAAAATCTTTTCCATTATGGCCTAAACGACGAGTTATCCAGGCTTTATTATCATCTAACTTGGCCTGGATAACTCTTCGTTTGGCCCAAATCGGACTAGATTTTGAGAGTTTTGTGAACGAAAATGTGCCAATTTGTAGGTTAGAAAGTACCCGCGGGCAAGTTATTCTCGTTTATTAGTGATAGTCTTGTAATTGATGACAAATAATGAGTTGTCCACCACAACTCAGGTGATGATACGTAATGGACAAATCGTCTCCGACTTCGTTTCGTGGAAATTTTTTGATTTACATCCAAATAAGATATAATTTCCGGATTGCGCGGTGACCGCATCGCCTTAAGTGCCAATTTCAAATTCATTTACGCACCAATTCTTCTGCGCATCAATGATTGAAGGAAAGAATATGATGAGCCGGGACTGGTTAAAAAATCTTGTTAGTATGATGAAAAACCACATTCTCAAATAATTTAATTTTTTTTCACGTAACAGGAATGCATAATTGTATGCGTCGTTGGCATAGAAGTATCGAGGCCAACACCCTCCAACATCCCTTGGAATCAGTGCCGTGAGGTTCGAATAGGTTCGGCATTTTCAAACATGGACCGGATAACGATAGCAGCCTCAGCAACAATATGTCTAACAATCATAGCCGTAGCATTAATTCTACTACTCGCCAGTAGAAGGCGTCGAAGGACCAGTTCTCGCAAGATGCATACTCTTCATCATGAACCTTCAAAACTACCGATCGCCGGTCTTCCTGTAAACTGCTGTTCGAGTCTTGTGGGACCAACTCCAAGTCCAAATGGACCCATGAATGGAAATCAACCTGCTCTATCGGCATACAGCGTACAAAAGGAGTGGGACCAGTTGTCTGCGTACAGTACCCGAAGTATACCTCGGCCACGTATATTCCCTGTCGAGAGACAAGGTTCGGTTACCCGAGCTTCGTGTCTAGACGATGGTGGCGGCGGAGGACATGGAGGTCCTGCTTCTTTAGGGCCTGGAACGCATATGAGAGGACACTATTTTCCTGGTGCATCGCTGGGATCGAGTTTTGCTGGACTTGCATCGAGAGCAGGTGAGTTTCGCAGCTGAACGCATTTTGTGGATTCAATTTGTATTTCTTACGATGGTTATCAGCACTTTGCTCATTTTTGAGGTCTTATGGTACCACGTCAATGTTGAGACTAATTTGTGAAGAAAATGTTGATAATTGTTCCAAGAGGTGGGAATGATTATCGTTTCGCAAACAGAACTCTGACTAACATCATTTCTAACGTCGCAAGATTACTCACCAACATTTTCCAACATCGGTTAGATCATTTGAGGAGTCATTGTACGAATTCACGGCTACCCAAATCCATTTTTCGAAAAGCATTACACCCAAGTACCTATTTCGCCGAAAAAGTGAGTTGTGTCTCAAAATACATTCTAGAGACTCAACCAACCAAACGTTAAAAAATACAGTACCTTTCATAAATAATGGATCAAGTAGGGTTTCACTAAAACAGTGATATTTTCAATATACTTCGCCGTACGGGAATTTTGAAAAAAACATCTTAAAGATCACAAAAAAATCTATTGATTCATGTGTTTAAAAGATTCCTTGCGTCCTTTTTGAGTGCCCGTAGTCAACGATGAAAATCCAAAAAATTTCTCCTTCAATCAATCACCTACAACTTTGGTGGGAGTGATTCTATCACAAAAATTCTAACGGGATCTTGTGGATCTTTTCAAAATCTACAATTTCTTCTTTTTAAAGTTCTCTCTACGACCTTTCCGGTCCAAGTAACGAGCTTGGAAAGAAGACTTCGTAATACATGGACTGCTTACGGAGATACCGCGGCTGGCGCCTGTTTCGTCTCGCCTTGCTCTATTCTAGCGCAAAAATTCATCAAAAAAATATCATGAAACATGATTTTGACGTAAAATAATCTCATTTTTCAGAATATTTGATCAGATTTTGGCTTGGATTGGGGGTAATCCCGATTTCTCAAGTTTTATTGAAAAAATTGATTCATTCCATGTTTTGTCCCTATAGATCACATTCAAGGCAAAATTTGATGGAATATTCTGAAAGATGAGATTGTTTTACGTCAAAATCATGTGCCATGATATTTTTTTGATCAATTTTTGCACCAGAATGGCACAAGAGGAAATAAAACAGCTTTGGTATCTCCATAAGCAGTCCATGTAATACAAAGTTTTCTTTCCAAGATCGTTACTCGGACAGGAAAGGTCGTACAGAAGACTTCAAAAAAAGGAAATTGTAGGTTTTGAAAAGATCTACAAGATCCCGTGAGTATTTTTATGATCAGATCACTCCCGCCAAAGTTGTAGGTGATTGATTGAAGGAGAAATTTTTTAGATTTTCATCGTTGACTACGGGCACTCAAAAAGAACGCAAGGAATCTTTTAAACACATGAATTGATAGATTTTTTTGTGATCTTCAAGATGTTATTTTCAAAATTCCCGTACGACGAAGTATATTGAAAATATTTTGTTTTAGTGAGAACCTACATGATCCATCATTTATGAAAGGTACTGTAGTGTTTAAAAAAGTGTTCTTGGTTGAACTAATTCAAGTGATTGACAAATACTATCGATCACTATTTTCCTCGCCCGCAAAAATTGTAAACTGTTGCTTTTTTGGTGATTGACATTGTTGATTTTTGAACTGATAATTTTTCCAATAAATTGGCTACGTATAGGAAAGTCTTTCTTCGAAAATAAAAAATCTATAATGTCGAAAAGAAAATGATCTCTAACACTATGTTGATGAATTTTCAGACCTGCGGCACTCTAGACAATCATTAGCAGCAGCTTCGGAACGTCTTGGAGGCCGCCCTGGCTTTGGAAGCACGGTTCAAATGGCTCCTCAAGCCGCGAGCAATGGCCGGAGGCAGAGGCCACGTTCACGAAATCGTGATCCCGGTTTACCACGGCCCGGTAGCCGATACAGCCTAGCCGAATCGACACACACGCTCAACAACTACGAGGAGAGCAATTGGACAGACCATGACATGGATATTTACATGGCGCGAAATCCCACGACTAGAGGCGGACTTGTGCCACTTTGATATTATTCGACAATGATGGAATCTGCTAAAGATGTGTCAACAAATGGATATGACCACTTACGATTGCAGCTCTCAGCTGAATCGCTTGTGCATGACTTGGATCCATATATCTCAGTTTTAAGCAGACGAGATGAGTTGTAATAAAACTCATGAATGTGGTGAAAAAGGTGCTGAAAAATGGTCGTGATCGTTAGCTAGAAAATTACAAGGACGACTCTTGTAAAAAAAATTGTTTCGATAAGTGTTGAAACACAGACTCGAGCCTAGCCGGTCAGTATGAATTGCAGAATATGTAAATAACTACAAGATATGATAAAAGACTATACTATTTGAAAATCGATGAAGATAGGAAATTTATAGGTCCTTGTCACTAAGTGTAAGAGGACAAATGTAGATAATAAGATGTTGAGATTTACTACAGATTGAACTCTGAATATACAGAATCTATACTCAATTAAAGTGCAATAAGATTGTTATTCATCAAAAACTCCAATGAGTTCGTATCTGATACTTTTTTCAATCATAATAATGAAGCAATTATTTTGCAAGTTGAAAATTTAGAGGTAAGCATAAAGTGACTTTTGAATGGATGGTGTACCTCTATCATGATACAAGTGAAGGCATATCACACACAGTGACAAAAAAATTACACATGTACTGTCTATTTTATATTCTCCTGATTAAAAAGAATTCTAGACTAGGTAATCATGGAATGGAAACTACTGAACGCATACCCTACAATTCTTGCAAAATTGAAATAACTTAGATCTGTGAGTTATGGGTTGATTTGGTGCAAATAGTGAAAATTAGTATAAAAGCATAGTCAGACAAATAAAAACAAAAAATGCAAATGAGCATCGTCCTGGCCAATTTTCGATTATACGTCACCTCGCTTTCTTCAGTTACGAACAAAAGTATTTGTGTGCTCGTAACTTAAGAGAGTTGATACTGATTATCAAAATTGTTGGGCTCCCTATCAGAATATGAGTCAATTTTGCGCGTAAACCTTCGACTTACGGCCTATGCGTTTGAAATTTCGTTTGAACGAGTATAGGCCGTAAGACACTAAAGCAAGGTCGTAAGGACACTAAAGCAAATTCTTGGTATGAAGGTAAATTCCACCTCAATCCCCTAAGAAATTCTGGTTCATGCATTCATGGTGAATAGTAACGGACCCACTTCACTCTAATAGACGAGCCTACAAACAATAATAATCGATGCGCCTCGTAGTATCTCGCGATACCTCATCAGACTTTTGCGTGTAATAATATGTATATACTAAAAATAATGCGCCCCTAATGTACAATCAGCATGCTTAGGCAAAAGGATATAGACATAGGATATATTTTTTACTGTACTGTAAATGGTCGATCTGTAAGAGCGACGACTCTTTTGTTATTGATGATGTATGAAATACAAATATAGATAAAAAAATTCACTCACCCTGGTAGTATGATGCCTTTTTCCCATCGGAATCTCACCTCCTGGACGAATTCATGCCATAACTGTGCGAGAGCTGTGTGACCACCCAAATTGTTCGCGCAATGAGCTGATACTACGGCGAGACGCCACACCAGACTATCAATCGCACAAGTCTTGATCCCTCTCCATTTGTCGTCATCAACATTATAGCCGCAGTTTTCACTGTATGGTGCTCTCTAAAAAATCGATTGGGAACAATTAAGCTAATTAGACAAATCCACAAGTTGATCAATCACGTGGGTTCGAAGTCAATGGCTCAGTTGTGAGATGAAATTAAATAATCATTATCAGATCATGAGATCATCTTGATTAGTACGATGTACCTACTGTTACAAAAGTCAAAGAGGACTAATTGGAACACAGTAGTGAAAATTGATCTAAAATTCAATTTGAGAAACTGTGTATGAAGAATATGTTCTGAATCTTACTTGGACATCCTCGGCATCAGGAAACAAGAAGTATAGCACTGGCAACAACACATCTTCCGGAATCGTGCCATTAATGTTTCTTCGAGCTTTCGATGCTCTTCTACTGACTATTGTTGACAAAGAAGGTATTTTTGATTCCGTCAATTTATTGAAAGCTGCCGTCAATCCATGGTTTTCATTGTCATTATATGCAGCACCATCACCAAGGACTTCAACTAAACTATTATGGCTCTTGCATAATTGTACAAACTGAGTTAAATAATCACCCAGCAAACAAGCAGGAGAGGGCACCATTTTCACTTGCAGTGACCACTCTGGAGCTGATAAGGGCTCTAAATCACTAAAATTTTCACTGTCCACCAAAATATTTTCACATATTTCAGGCCAACTCACAAAAAGGTGAAATTCTCTGTAATGCAAATTAAGAAACGTATGTAGGCACATTCAGACATTTTGCCAGATGTAGCACTCTACTGAAGAACTTACTCTATGGGATCTAAAGCTGCACCAAAAGGAAGCTTTCCCAGTTCATCTACACCTATGGTTTCTCCCGATAAAAAATCAAAGTCAGGTGGATCTTGGGTCCAGGAACTACTAGTCCAGTCTTTTAAACAGTATGATAGTCTCACAGAGACTTGTGCTGGATCATACCTTATTCCGCAACCCTCACCAATTTTTTGTTTGAACAAAGTCAACAGTCCGGTGAGATGTTTGCAGTGTGGCGGAATCTTTTTCAGATGAACCATATTCATGTTCATCCTGCAACCTTTCCCTATATTGATGCCAAGGTAAAATTTTTGCCATAGTTCTAATGCTTGGACAAATGCTGGAACCTCACTGGAACCAAGAGATTGATATAGGATTTGCAAAATTCATCAAAATTGTACAAACACTCGTTGAAAGTCACATAATCATACTTACCAATGAGCATTATTTACTGCTATGGCCAGTGAACTCAACAGAATTTTAATCTTTGTTTCATCTGTAATAGCAGTTTTTTTGGAGGGAATCAACAACATGAATTCCCTAACTCCATAATATTGCACAATTTCCAGGTAATCCTCATCCGGCTGTGTAAAATCATTCGAGGCATTGAGAATATCTTTTTGACACTGCGTCCATGTACTGTCATGCTCTTCTGTACCTTGGTTGCTACTGTGCTGTGATTCATCATCATTCGTTTTCAATTTAAAGTGTTTCAATGAGAATTCAACATCTGGAAAAGTGAGTAAGCACATTATAACAGAAGGTAAAACATGTTAAATGAATAAAATTGTAAGTCGGTAGCTCACCTGCGAAATTCAAATTTTCGGTCTTCTCTTCCCATGGTAAATTGACAAAGTCGCCTGCTTTGATAGGAGGGCTCGGTTTTGTATGCACCAGTTTCCATTCGTGAATAATTTCTTCTATTCTGGCGATAAACACTTCCCATTCTGATGCTGTTGTGAAATCATGATGGTGAACGTCGTCAATTTCGACGTTGTTGACGACGTCGCTACTCATTCTAAATGATTTTCGAAAGATTCATGAAATTTTCTACACTGCAGGTATATTAGTTACTCTTTTATCAAACAAAAAACTGTACAAATCTCAGTATAAATAAGTTTTCAACTTGTTTTGTTTTCATTTCTACGCAGCATCACTATTTCACTATGCAGCACTATGCAGCATGCTGGCTGTCAGCTGTCACATAGAAACCTAGCATAATCCTCAACTGGCAATTGGGCTTGTGTTAGGTCGAATAAACAAAACACGATCGTCATAGAACTCGTCAAATCTGGTCAGATCTTGTTCCGACTCCGAGGCAAAAATGCAACAGTTGATCAATTTGAATCCTAGACTTTGTTTAATTTTCATAAGTACAGTAATAATCCAAAATACTCAGTGGTAGGAACGTCTGTTATACTACTTGCTCTGTGAAATTTGGATATTTTAAATATTTCAAGTTGGGCAATGTCTCGTTGAAAGCCGGTAAGTATAGAATAGACACAATCATACAAATAATTGTCTTATCAATTCAACATTCAGTTTTATCGTTATTTTTCAGTTCCTTAAATACATCTTGGCAAAAACTGTGTTCCATTCATTTGTCAGGGTTACTCTCATTGTGGACACGGAACTGTGGCGATCAGAACACTTGTTGACATTTATAGTCATTCCTGCGTTGGATTGGTTGGTAAGTCTGAGATAATGTTTATTTATTTGACAAAGTTAGCAGTCAAGAGAAACTCAAGCTATGCTACCCTTCATCCAATTTATTTCATGAATCTCATTGGGAATTCTGATCACGTTCTCACAAAATTCTTTAGTGTAATAAATATTTTGAGTTACTCAACACTTCAGCGCGTTAAGTAAGTGGAGGGGTATTGTTATATTAGCATGAAACAATCTCAATCATCCATGGAGAGGAATAGGAGTTTTACAAATACATCCAATTCTTTACATTTACCATTCATTCTGAATCATCAACTTTTTTTTTTAACTCTTCCAGAAGAGCTACACAATTTTTTAGCCTACGAGTAATAAATAGCATCCTCTCAATATAGTAAGATTTGCTGACTGATGATTATATTGACTTCATTTTTCACTACCTTCTTGAAAACTGTTGAAACGTTTCACAACAGTTTGGAAGAACAATACATTAATGAACAACCCTTATTGAGGGCTTCAAGTTCAGTTTTGAAAAAATTGGTGCTATCTATCGAGCTGATTTGACTGATTGTGTGTGTGAATGGTGACGCTCTCAATTACAGCCAATCATAGCTAATTTGATCATTATCCTAATGTAGGATATTCAAAATATGAAAAAAAAAAAAAATGATAGAATCTCCTTGCAAGTAAATAGAACCTCACAACAATCTTGGCTAAGAGCATCTTATTAGATCAATTCAATATATTTTCAATACTTGTTTTTTAGAAATGACTGCTTGCTGGTATATTCCAAAATACCAATTGATAGGAGAAATTTTATGCTATGATATTTCATAGCTTTTTAGAGAATATCTTTAGCTGTATACATGTGCAGCTGTCACTTTTGTTTTTTATTTGAGACCCTATGTCACTCCGCCAGTAAAAGTTGCGACTGTTCATTAAAAAATCAGTGTCTAAGGTGTTCATGTCTTGAAAACAAAGAAGTTCAAGTGACTGCTTTTGCAACTGATTGTTGGTCATATGAAATTTTTGAATGTTGAACACCACTATCTTCCATTCCCATCGCGAGTCAGCAGAACATCTTGATTCAATTTTACACTGCTCAATTAGAATCATTCAATAGCTTATTAAGCAACAATTGGTACAAGTTTACACTTGCCTAGTGGAAATCTTTAGATTTAACGAGTGCAAATAGGTATATTTCGATAGAGAGAGTCGTTTACGATATATTTTTCAATTTATGTGCAGAAAGTTTCTATTTTTTCTGATACCTGATAGGTCAGTAACCAAATCGCGATCGGGACAGGCAGAAGAGAGGGTATTTGAATCCAATACAAAGCCTAGAGATTTACGCAGGAACAATACCCACTTCCGTGAATTGTTAACTTTTAATCATCATTTTTTCTCGAATTTTCACTCGCCGTTTTTCTTTTCCGAAAATTTGACATTCTTCTGACGAGATTCTACTGATTTTATTCTCTTTTTTTTTATGAAACCAGTGTCCTTACACTCAATAATTGTTTTCACAGAACTTACAAGAAGTGAAACAGGATCTTGCCGATTGTCTGCTCTAAGAAAATTCGTTCATCCCAGTCTCAAGGCTTTGTTGCCAACACACCATCAACAATGAATTTCGCTCGAATGTTCGAAGGAATCGATCCCGCAGACTTATTCGAAGTTCGAGTTAAGGACAAAGAGTTGGATAAGATTTTGTGTCATTTCTTCTGTACTTTTAATGTACCATTCAAAGAAGTCATGAATGAATCTTTTGAGAAATTTCTTAAACTACTCGGTCAATTCAAATATTATTACAAGCCACCCCCAAGGCAGACTCTTGCAGGTTCGATTCTCAAACGAGTCAATGATGATTGTATAGAGGAAAAGATGAAACGGACGTCTTGGCGTTGGCATCCTAATAGTATTCTCATGATCAATACCTGGAAAAACGAAGCAGCTAAGAAAGAATATTTGATATTCACTCTAACAAAATCATGCGTCGCTCGTAGTTTTGTAAGTTTCAAAAGTTTGTCATTAAAGGATGAATCTGCTGAAACTCTGAGTATTGTGATACAAGAAGCCATTGACTATGTATCATCATTTTATAAGTCTAAAGTGTACGGTATCATTACCTATGATGATGAAAAAATAGCAGCTGCAGCTAATCTGGCTAAGACCACTGATGGACAAAAATTAATGTTAGCAACATGCTCAAGTAGTAGTGCAAAATTATTGATCTCGTCTATAGCAGGTGATGACCAACTGAGAAAAGTCAAAGACGTCGTCAGTTATTTTAGAAATCCTCGCTTCGAACTATTGCCATTTTTAGAAAGGGTTTATTTGACGGAGTATTCCGAGACACGGTTATACAATCTAGGTAGGATTTGTCAAAGTATTCTAACGGATCTCAGTAAGCTCAAAACTATCTGCCACAAAAGCGATATCAAAGTTGATAAGAATGTAAGAAACGTCAGAAAAATTTTGTCTGATCCAGAGTTCGAAGCATGGTTGCGTCGAACAATTCAGTACCTTAATCCGATTTGTGAATTGATAAAAAATTTCCAAAAGTTGCATAATACTGTAGCTGATGCTGTAGAATCGTGGGTATCATTACAGCTTCCAGGCAATGCTTATCAAAACGAAATTGATGAATTGATGATGAGGTCAGATCAACGTGGAACTTCACAGGTTGCATATCTTGCAAATCTTTTGCATCCAAAATATCAAGGAAAGGCTCTCAACGAATATCAAATACAAATAGCCAATGATTTTCTCGCTGACTGTTCTCCAAAAGCTCAAGAAGAGTTCCAAAATTATTTGCCGAACATTGATAAGCATATTGAAATAAGTGAATCCGCTGATGATGCATATGGACATTGGATGATGATGGATAGGAAATTTCCTACTCTGAGTGAATTAGCTTCAAAACTGTATAGGTTTCGGGCATCAACAGCTTACAGCGAAGAAATTTTCTGTTCGTGCACTAACGTACATAATCTTTTAAGTCATCGCATGTCGGATGAAAAAGCTTCGTATTTGATGAATATTCATTTCTCAATGAAACCGTATACTTATCCCCTTGACGAAAGTGGTTTTCCACTATAATAGAATGAAGAATGAGGTAGCGATTCTAGTTTTTTGACAATACGCCTGTTACTACGACCTATCCTCTACATTAGATTAGATGATTTTAACTATCACTCTAGGAATGCATGTAAGAATTTTTAACATTTCAAGTTTTTCGAAAAAGTTCTCGCGAGATACACGATAAAGTTGCGATAGCAAACTAGAAAGTGATGCTTAGACCCTCCTGACAAATGAGGGATTTGTATTACAGAAGTTTTGTCCAGTAACTATATGCCCTGTCGATGAATGTACTACCTCAGTAAGTGTTGCAAATATTAATAAAATATGTTCTCCACAATCGTCCGATACTTACTTAATTATTCGACATTTATGAATTTCACAAAAATAATGCCAAAATGAGTTTCAAGAATCATGAATTTACATCAAAATCCCCCTTTGGTACTCCAAGAAAAGGTCCAAAAGAACCTATCTAAACTCACACTGATACTCCCAGAATTAGGAACTGGCTTAGATTATTTTTATTTGAGTATCTCTTGATTCGAACAGACTCGATCACTGTTTCAAATAAAATACTCGCGCATGAAGCTTATCCATGATTGACAAATGCATAACACGAGTGTGCACCGACCTGGAGAACAGGGAACACAAGGAGAAACCGGTGTTACGATTTGATAGATAAATTACTTGCAGATCCAGGAATCTAATTCTATAGAACCCTTGGAATCTAGTTCTTTGGTTCGCTAGGTGGTGCGAAGACGGATTGTTTGTAAAGAATACGATCTCGCCTGCTAGTTTGTCGAGCGATGAAATCATTGGAATTTATTAGAATTTATGCACATTTTCTTTCCATTACAAATAAATATTTAATTGAAAATCCATGAACGAAAATTGTTGCGTTTTCGAGGAACATTTAGCTCTTTTCTATTGCAGTGTAATTGGACCTAAATAGCTTCCATACTAAAACTGAATAACTTGGAAAATCCAGGAATTTTTTCGCAGTCGACTCGATAGACAGGCTGCATTAGATAAGACGGAAATATTACTTCGCGAAAATTTCTCGTTAGTATTCGATGGTTGTAGCTCCATCGCAAAAATCAACATTTTCGTAAACTGCAAAAAAGTTTCAGTCAGTTGATTTATCTGGAATTCTTGACACTATAATATGTTAGTTTTTTGTAATCTTTCACAGATGTTCGAGCGTGCATTGCTCTTACAATACATTTATTTTGTTTGACTACCGTAAAGTAACAAATTGTTTGCAAACGACCATACATCCCTCGTTAAAAATTTTCTCGTTAATCTAAAAGTTAAAGCATTATTGTACATAATGAAAGACTTTCCCCTCGCTTACATGGGCTAAATTGGTTTTACAGAACCTACATGGAACGTTAGCACCTTTTACCCCTCACTGGCTCTGAGGAACACGTGAACTTATTCCAGGGCTTGAACCTAATTATCAAAATTTTCGTCCGATGGATCCACTGGGTGATCTCGATGAACCTCAGGATGAAGAAAACGAGGAAGAAAGTGTCGAGGAGATCGAACAAAAGTTGGATCAACTTCTGGTTCGTTTCTTCCGCTCTGTTAACGTATCATCAAAAGAAGTTGAAAATGAGTATTTTTTAAATTTTATCAAGCTTCTTGGTGACATAGAATTTCCTTATAGAGTACCCAATAGGCATGCTCTTGCAGAATCCATTTTAAAAAATGTTAATGATATCTATGTGGAGGAAAAGCGACCATTGTTACGTAGTGATAGTATTCTTATGGTCAACACGTGGAAAAATGAGCGAGCGAAGAAAGAATATATCATATTCACACTGACCAACTTAAACCTGACTCGTACTTTTCTAAGTTTTAAGAGTATCTCGCTGGAGGATGAGACAGTTGAAAATTTAGGAGAGATGATACAAGAAGCTATAAGTTTAGCAGGGTCATTATACAAAACGAAAGTGTGTGGAATTATCACCGATGAAGATGAAAAACTGATCGTTGCAGCTAGTTCGGCTAAAAGTACAGACGGGCATGAATTATTGCTCGCGACTTGTTCGAGTAGTAGTGCAAAATTTTTGATCAAATCCTTTGTAGATTATGAACAACTAGGCAATGTCAAATCTGTTATCAGTCTTTTCAAAAAGCCGCGGTTCGAATCAATGCTGTTACAGGATGAAGGTACAAAATTACAAAATTTTACTGAAACTCGTTTTTTCCACGTAATCACATCTTGTCAATGTATCTGTGATAACTGGCAAAAGCTTCGTGAAATTTGCCAAAGGCCTGATGTTGTGGCTGACAAGGATGTAAGAAACGTTTTGGGAATATTGAATGATCCAGAATTTGAGACATGGTTGTGTGAAACTGTCCTATACCTTAATCCAATTTGTGATCTGATAAAAACTTGCCAAGAACCAAAAGCAAATGTAGCTGACGCTGTCCAGTTGTGGATATCTTTACGAGCTTCCGATAATGTTTTTCAACATGAAATTGAGCAGTGGATGATGAAGGCAGATCAACGTGGAACTTTACAAGCCGGATATCTTGCCAATATTTTGCATCAAAAATATCGAGGATCTGCACTTACCGATGATCAAATACAAATGGCTAATGATTATTTGATCAGCCACTTCCCAGAAGCTCATGATGAATTTTGTAAATATCTAGCGGATTATGATGAATATCGAGCAATAGCTATCAGCGTTTCAGATCCAATCGATTTCTGGTCATTGATGGATCCAAAATACCCTAAGCTTGGTAAATGTGCACTGAAACTGATGCTTTTACCTGCATCAACAGCTTTGAGCGAGGAACTTTTTTCATCTTGCACCAATGTACATAATATTTTTAGTCAACATCGCATATTGGATGACAGAGCTGCTTATTTGATGAACATTCATTTTTCAATAAAACTTGATGCGGCGCCTTGTGACGAATTTGGCTATCCTTTAGATCTGGATAACGATTAAAGCATGGTTGTGTTGTGTCATTTATTAATAATACTTATTTATTCTGTTATTGAACATCATATTAAACGATCTGAGAATGATTGTTTCGTACTGCATCTACATAGTAAAGTAAGTTGTTTAAACTTGTACAGTAACTAATGTATATTTTTAAGAAAAATTGTTACTGCTTGATTCGATAAAAATTTTTCAAAAAATAAATTTCAAGAATCCCACTGAAATGTTATTTTGCAACATTTAATAAAACTGTGGAGATCAAGTAAATAACTATTAGAACATTTACGGGTCAAGTTTCTCGAAAAAAAAAAACAACTTTTTTCTATTTTATAATTATTATCTTTGCCAACGTTTGATCGCATTGCTAACATCAAGTCGGAAGTACTTCAAAATTTCGACAAAAAAATAAAGGAAAAAATTTACTTTGGTCTTGAGCTTGCGAGTAGACGAAAGCTATGCACAGAGGAATCAGGTATTCAGTCAGCATTATATGGTTTAATAAAAAAATTGACTATGTCATCCATTGAATTTGAAATCGATTAATGGTGAGGCTGGTCGGTGATTGCGATTGTGATCACATTGAGAGTGTGATATACATCAAAGAGATCCTGATGAGAGTTAGTCTCCACTGAAGCAGAAGAACAACTGCCACATTATGCCAACAAAGAACTTTTAATTGAGCTCGATTGTTCTCACTCGTGGTCATTCTCATGGGTGCTTTTCACAGACCCAATTGAACGCTGATTACAATTGATATAACAATTCAAGCATTTTTCATTACTTTCTCACGAATATTTTGAACAGATCTCAAATTGATCCGAGTGTACCTCCAATCATTCTCTACACTGGTGTTCAAAAAGATGTTGATTAATGTACATACCTATTTAGAACTACAGCTCGGTGACTTACTGTAGGAAAATATCATTGAATGAATGATTAATTAATGTACTTAAATAGGATCAAGGGTCATCAATGACTTCCTGTAAAAAGATATGACAGTATAAATAATGGAGACACAATTCATTCTTTGTTGTCATTGCCTCATTATTTATTTTACCTTCATTAATCATTTTCATATCAACATTCTTTAAACTCTTTGATTCAACATCAACACATTATAATGTATCATAATAATATATCTGTGCTCAGATTATGTGACGAAAAAGCTTACTCTTAACAGAGGATAAATGGCTACTCGAGTTATTGGAGATGTTGTACAGACAATCAATAATTACAATTTAAAACTGATGGAGTTCAAATTATAGATACTCCTCTATTGAAACTAATTCTTTTGAATTGAGGCATAAGAATAATACTCAAAGAGCACAGAAGCGAACCAATCACATCAGAAACCTGTGATGAAAAATAGTGTTTTGAAAAGACATGCATAATTTTCTTGCGCTATTTTGAGTAACAGAATCATAATGATTACCAGGACCCAATGGAATTAAGCACCAGCTACATAATTCTTATGGAGTTCTGGTTTGATATTGTAAACCAGATCCAGGACTTGATGCATCACTGTATCCTTATGAGATGACACTTGAGAATTCATTTCTTCAATTTTCACTTTAGTATCAGCATCAATGCGGTGAGCAACATCTTCTTTTGATCCCATGTGCTTATTTTCAAACTCTCGGAACTGTTTTTCTCGCTCCTGCCTGTATTTCTCAATCTCATCCTGAGCTTCCTCTTTAGCTTGCTTCAATCTCCTGGCTTTACGCTTACGGGCATCTGAAACTTTTTCCGCAGCTCTTTTCTCAGCGGCAAGAAGCTGCTGAATACCCTGAGTTTGACTTGCCATTTTTTCCTGTAATCAATAAAATTGGTTCTGAAATTTGGATAATAGTCTCACAACCAAGAAGAATAACTCTGTAACAATTATATGGTAAAGAAAAATAATCCATACCTTTGATAGAACTGTCAGACGTACGACTTTGTCCACGAAGGAGTGTCTACATCACGTGAAGCAGAAAATGTTCGCTGCCCGCGAGAAAATCCATACACACTCATATATGTGTGCGTGCGCACAGCTGACGCGTCGGTCGAGGCCATCACAACACAATCAATGCCCACTATATACATATAGGTACATACAATGCGAGATAATCGAGGAAGGAATTGCGGCAAAAAGACAATTTCGTGATACTGATCAATCATTGTATCATCCCTTGAAAATCTTTGAATTAACTCATCTTCAGATTGGGATGTGAAAGATGAATTTGTGCTTTCTGGACAGTTAGTTATGTCCTTTCTCAATTTCCAAAGGAACGAACAAGTTGAGATACAATGATATTTTGGCAAAAACTGATGCATTTATCCAGAGGGTGAAAAAAAATGGAATCACAATTGATGTATATAAATATATCTATTTTAGCGATTTCATAAATATATACTACATTGCTTTATAAATAATTTGTGGAATCTGTTTCTCATGTACATAAACTCTGATACATAAAACTCAAAACTTAATCTAGCAATCTTGACCAAGTGAAAATGTATTTACATTTTAGTTATCTTACACATAACATTTAATTGTACGACATACATTTAGTCCTGGTAACTTGCATAAAAAGTCATAAAAAATAAAATAACAGTACCTCTTTTTCATCAAGTTACAACTTTTCTTTGTTGTCAACAGCCTATTTTGAAGATTCTCTTTGAACAGGGTATATTTACATTGGATGTGGTTCAACAAACTTTGATTATTCAATACTAGGGAGAGCTTTGTTTGTGTGCTTGAGGTTCCCACAATGGATTCAAAAAGAGGAATTTTGTAAAATTAAACATGTGATATGAATACTACAAGTAGAATCTACTTAATATGATTATAAACCCATAATCCAGAACACAAATGAGAGGATTTCATAATCCTTGCATATAAATTTTGAAATGTGAAACACATCACATAAATAAGAAAATTGGAATAAGTGACTTGACTCTATATTCAAACATGGCTTCTGAGTCTACTATATGGATCCCACAATCTCACGTTTTGGAAGATTTGGGTCCTCAAAAGCTGCTTGAAGACCTTCAGGAATATGACCGCTATCCAATTCCTGACACCAAGTTTTGTACTGATCCAGCTCTTGTCGCAAAGCAAGCACAGCTTTTTCTCTATCAGAAACTAACTCTTCTAAGTATTGATACCTCAATTTTTTCCTTGCTCTACACTCTCTTGCGCTTTGTCGACTACGCTCCAGTTTGGCCTTTACGTCAGTTTTCTCTGAAGATCTGCGTCCAGGTCGTCTCCCACGCTTGCTGCCATCTTTCTTATCTTCAGCCAACAGATTATGATCTTCTATCAACTGGGGGTCATCATCAATGACAAGAGGTGACTGATCGACCTCCATTACTGAGCTTTTTTGTCAAGCAGAACTCAATCCTTTGGGTATTGAAGAAGTTATGATCCCACTGCACAGTATCGTATCTTAAACTTTGATCAAACAATCGACTTCATGCCTGAAATTCTGTTGCGTGTCCTTGGACTGAAACAATTTTCCGATCAAATTGGATTCTATCGGTGATTTATCGCATAAATAAACA
The DNA here is from genome assembly GCA_029851415.1 of Eretmocerus hayati. Classification (NCBI taxonomy): domain Eukaryota; kingdom Metazoa; phylum Arthropoda; class Insecta; order Hymenoptera; family Aphelinidae; genus Eretmocerus; species Eretmocerus hayati. Next base: position 179,599,654 of record CM056742.1, on the reverse strand, counting down.
CGATGTCGACATGAGGACAGAAAGAGGTTAGATTTTCTATGGAAATTTCTATACCTAAACCACATTCAACTTTGCTGAGAACGTGAGAAACTGCACGAATATTCAAGAAGGACTCACGTAATACGAAAATTTACTCAGGTATTGACTCTGATTATACTCTAAATGTGGACTTGGCCAAAATCAAAACAATGCCTATCAGACATGCCTTACAAAGATGTGACGAAAAAAGCTACTTTCGAGACAGTTCGACGTCGATTTCATGTAATTTCGAATGAGTGATAGTATTGAAAGTAATATATTCATACCTGAAGTCTTGTCGAGATAGGAAAATTGAGAATTTTGATAGAAAAACAGATCACATCAGCAATTCTCCAAGCACGAGACAACCTACTTCCATTGTTATGATCTCACGCACGCGCCTCAGCAGATGATGGTGTGAGAGGGCAACAAAGTCACGCACACATATAATGGGAAGCACACGCAATATATTCTTTGTGAATAATGGCATATATGGAATGCAATATATAAGTGATAAGTGCAGCCATCTTTACACGCCTTCTGCACTACTCTGTTTGCATCACGTGGTGCTGCCAAATGTCAATTTTGACGGCATTAGGATAATATTCAATTAACAATTCCTAATCATTTAAAATTGTAATGTTTTTCGTGAAATCAAAATCGAGACTGATCATGGCTGTTGAATTTTAACTCACTTTAAACAAACTAAATCATGGTCGGCATTATCGACGAGTCTGACAGTGAGGATGAGTTGCCGCCCGGTTGGGAAGAACGTGCAAATGTTGACGGAAATGTTTATTACGTCAAGTTAGTACTTGAATTCAGTTGTCATCACATTTATGTATGAAAAATATGAGTATACTTCATTCATACACTATTTTAGTCACTTCACGATGGCTACTCAATGGACACACCCCAGGACTGGTTTGAAAAAAATTATTGATGGAGATTTACCTCCTGGATGGGAAAGGCATGTCTCAAGTGATGGAAAAGTATTGTTTTTAGATCATGAGAATCGTACCACTACATACACGGATCCTCGGTTGATTTATGCCAAAGAATACAGAGAATCTAATCAACCAGTCAGGCAGCGTTTTGATGGTAGCAGTACTGCTTTATCAGTTTTATATGGTAGAGATTTGCGACATCAAGTTGCTCTTGTTACTGGAGCTAACACTGGGATTGGTAAATTGAAATAGTTTTTGCTCTTAACTTGTTCAATATCACATTCATTGTAACATTTCTGTTCAGGTTTTGAGATTGCAAGATCATTGGCTCTTCATGGTTGTAGAGTGGTTTTTGCTTGTCGTAATTTAGAAAAAGCAAAATTAGCTATTGAAAAAATTCAATCTGAAAAAGAGACTGTTTCATGTGATATTTTACAAATAGATCTATGTTCTCTCCAAAGTGTGAAAGCTGCTGCTTTCAAGTTCAAACAAAAATACAAGTAAGTTACAGATGTGGACTTTTTTACCTTTATAAAATTATCAACAAATCATTTTATATTGACTTGTAGGACTCTCAACATGCTCATTTTGAATGCTGGAGTTTTTGCGCTTCCTTACACTCTCTCTGAAGATGGATATGAAGTCACCTTCCAAGTGAACCATTTATCACAGTTTTATCTAACTCTATTGCTTGAACATCCTCTTCGGAGTTGTAGAAAATCAAGAGTTGTTTTTGTATCCAGTGAATCGCACAGGTATTGATAAAAAGTGCATAGCTAGCTCTAAAGATCATTTCAAAGTTTAATGCTACTCTCAATTTTTTCAGATTCTCTCTTCTCCAGTCTGTTGAAGACTTGCATCCAATGGTGCTTTCACCACCAGCTTATAAGTATTGGTCAATGGGCGCTTACAATAATTCAAAGCTGTGCAATATACTTTTTGCTCAAGAATTATCTAGAAGGTGGCCGTCAGTTGGTATTCTCAGCTGCCATCCCGGTAATATGGTATCCTCTGATTTATCCCGGCATTCGTGGATATATCGATTTTTATTCGCTTTGGTCCGCCCTTTCACAAAGTCTCTGGTACTGATTTACCTTTTCAAAAATTCCCAATCGTATAGCAGTGATAACTTATTTTCTCTTATTCATAGCAACAAGCAGCTAGCACTCCTGTATTTTGTGCAACTGCTCCAGAACTAGAGGGGGCAACTGGCTTATATTTCAACAATTGTTATCGATGTGATGAGTCACATACTGCCTTGGATCCTCATCTAGCATCTCGGTTATGGGATGTTAGCCAAGAAATGATTGTCAGTGTTGTGAAAAGAGACAAATTGTGGTATGATTTAGCTCTCCAATCATGATTTATATAATTGTATATACAAACGTTGTAAGACTGAAACCCGAAGAATCATATCATCATCAAACATGATAATTTGGCTCTATAAATTTTGTTGATAAGTCGTTAAAATTTATATTCTATCTTCTATGTTGATTATTCAACTCTGTTTGAATTAAATAAAGTGACATGAATTTTTTTTCATATCAACTAATTTATTTCAATGAAATCCTGATATAATACCATTGAGCTTGCATGGACTGAAACTCCAAGATGCACCTTAGGTCGTTAGTACTCGTAACTGAGTAATTTTGGAAACAAGATAAATTATTCACAAAGGATAACAAAAGTATAAAATCAGCCTGCATAGAATTCTGTCAAATACTCTGATGTTGGCTTTAAAATTGCTTTGTCTTTGAGAGATACTACCCAGCCTGGAGCAAGTCCAAAGAAAATTTGTCGAGGATCTTTGCGTGTTGTCAGCATCTCATAATCAGGGTCATCTTCTATAACCGGTAGCTCATACCCATACTTTTGGGCCAGGATAAGTCTGTGTCTCACAACTTTAGCTGGATTAGCTAAATACCCCCTGTTTTCAGCGCTAGAATAGTATTCCAAACAATCTTCAGGAGGCAACAAGCGCCTAGGAATCGGTTCCCCTGTAAAATAGATTGGTGATAAAGAGCAGTAAATACTCACATTCATACCTCATTATGTCAGTAATTCAGTCTTACCTCTTTTGAAGAGTCTTGGAGGATCCACTGCAGCATTTACACTCTTCAAATCATAAAACGCAGTTGTTATTGTCCCTCCATTCTTTTCAATTGCTGCTATCACAGGTTCTGTAGCCCACTGGACTTCAATGTTGACTTTCTCTCTGAACAAATGTGCATCCTATCACAGATAAAAGTCACAACTCATTTTTCATCATTCTAAATCAGTGGGATTCCTTGTAGTACACTAAGATATTCAAAACGTATAGAATCAAATTGAACAGTCTCAGCACACCAACAATAATTGTGGAGGAAATATAAAAAATTGCAAAATATGAGTCATTAGCACGCAAAGTAAGTATGAACTGTGCTACTGAGGCCACCATACTCAGATAAAACTGAGACTATTAGGAACAATATAAAGTATGAAGTGAGCAACCGAGAAAACAGTACAATATGAACTGGCGAATTATCTTGATACTTTTACAGACTCTTGAACAAAAATCAAAGAATTCAAATATGATATCAATGCCAAAAAACTATTGGCATAGCAGAGCTAGAATTTTATCCCACCTTGTATATAGTTGAGTCATTTAGTAATAAATTAAGGCTAACTAAAAAGTTATAGAGCAAGGAAAAGATTCAGATACTTGTGCTGAATATTACCTCATCAGTGAGTTGGATTCCATAATGTTTTATATCTGCATTAACATGCACCACTCCTGTTTGGACCAACACTGTCAAATCTATTGGCTGCTTGGGATCTATTCTAGCAGTATCAATAAGAAGCTGAAGTTGTCCCAATGACAGTGGCGGATACTGACGCCTAAGGCTGTTGATTAAATTGAGAAGGAATTGAGAATTGTATCACAAAATAATTTTCATTCCGTAAAAGTTTCAGGATTCAACATAACACATCTCATTACTCACTGATGTCCTTTATAATAGGGTTCATTAGGAACTCTCAAATAGAAGGGCCAGCTTCCAGTCTCGTAACCAAGCCTCATGAAGTTTTGTCGTTGACCAGAGCCTTTATTACCTGCTCCATGTTTATCGCCTCCATGCTGTCCTCTTCCACGAGTTGACTGTAACGAGTCATGAGATTTTACATTTCTTTGAAGTTCTCAGACAAAACAACTAATATTAAAATATGTTACCCTTTGTTTGGCTCCAGGGTTTTGAAGGTTAGCCAGGCAAACCCTAGGCAATACTCTGAGCATTGACAGTGCCAAATCTCTTCCGTGTAATCCTTTGCTTGCCATTCTTGTGTAGTTTGTTGTAAAAGACAGTAATTATTTCACTCAAGCAGTCCCAACATGAGCCGGATAATCTAAGTCTACGGAGCTGAACGCCGGGCTAACCGGCACAAAGTAGTATCATTATCATCATTCATAGGCCAAAATACTCGTTCAATTTATGCAGAATGATTTTGTATGAGATCTTTAAAATTACAGAAAGCTAAATCCTAAAAACACTGTTTTTTTTAAGAGCTATATCCTATCACACAGGTTAACTGATTCCAAAATCTAGCAGAACACCAAAAGAACACTGGAAACTGGAACACCATGTGACGCAGGACCGGCGGAACACAGAGAACCTCCCGTTCAAATCGATCGGCGCCATCAAGTGGATCGCAGATTTTTTTACACAGATAGCAGGGAGACTAAAGAGAGTACTACTCTCTTTAGTCTCCCTGACACAGAGTAAGAAAATTTTGATTCTCGAAAGCTTCATCTCCGTCGACATTGGTCCTGGCGAGACCTGGAGAGATAAATAATTCCTGGAAAATTTTTGACTAAAATATCATGCATTTCGTAAGATCGATGATGAAAAAAAAAATGTAGTTACTTCAGCGTGATTCAGTTTCTGTAGCAGGTGCACTTTTTTAAACTGGCTTGGGAAATTGAAATCGGCATTGAGAAGTTTCTTACTTATAGATCCAGATTATAAAAAATAAATCCTAATCTTTATCACGCGCGAGCTGAAGTATATTTTTCACTCTCAAAAAGAAGAGATACGATTCTTAGAAAAATATACACTATGAAAGGTGCAATGAGAATAAATCAGAAGCAAGTAGATTCTTTGATCGAAAATCTTCGTACAAACTGCTGTCAGGAACAGCATTTTCGTCCGTAAAATCTGCGAGTGTTCTGCATGTAAAAATGTATGACGAATACCTAGCATAACTGAGCTATTGTAAAATGAGGAAGCTCTCAATATCTGATGGAATTGTTCAGATAAAATCGCGAGAGTACTGATTCTTGCACATTGTCAAATATTAACTCTTGGTAACGGCACGTCTCAGTGTAATAGCTATTGCAGAGTACTTGAGTTTTTTGTCGGTAAAGCTCAAAAGTTAAAAAAATCGTTTCTCATCATTCTCATGTCACCTAACTCGCACCAGAAAAATTATCATCGAATTAATGTGACGTGAGACTCTGAATCTTGCAAGAATTAGGCTTTAGAAACAGAGATTCAAGCACACATTTATGTTCATGAATACTCAAGACGTTTATTTAGATGCCAAATACAAAGAGTGTTTTAGTCAGTTAGCACTCTTGACAGAATGACTAAGTATAAAGACTAGTTTGCTTTGCAGCATTAGAGAGAACATGTCATTCTTTAGGAGATGCACTGAACACATAACTCCACTCAGAGAGACGCATCGCGTGACCTATTATAAAACACAAACGAGAAATTGATTCTCAACACTCAACTTTTAGTAGAACCTTAATTTACTACATTCTTAATGAGATTCAACAATTGCATTGTGGTCTTGTCTAAATGACTAAAACTGTATTCCACTGGAATTTATAATTGCTTAAAAGAGCAAAACTATCTTTTTGCCTAGCTCAAAGCTTCTACATCTATTTTTTGCAAAAAGCATAATAAAGAAATGCGGGTTTTACTTTTTTTGCAATATAAAAACAAGCCTATCTCAGGTTTCTGATTAAAAACGTTGGTGGTTGAAAAAGTCATGAAATTTGAAAGGAGTCACTATTTCAGTTAGACGCCACATAAACGTAATTCAGATGACAAAAATCACTTATCTATATAATCACAGTCTTTCTAAAAAAAGTTTGTAGATAACAAGGATGAAATTATCTACAAATAGACTCCACTAATTCAAAATGCTTAAGAGTGTAAGATTCACCATTGTGGATAAATGACCAACTATGTAAATGGCAGTCAGTCTGATCTGACTTTGAAAGCATCAAAAGATGTAATACTAAATATGTAACTATTTAAAGCTTGAGTTTTGTTTACATTGAATGTCAGTTTTCCATTGAAACATGGAAATGCACATCTTACTCTTGTATTATAAGGGAGTAACATGTGATGATTATTCATTCAACATGGCTGCATGAGAAGCTGAAAGCATGCATACTTTTGTAAGCTATACTGGATAAATCATAGTCAAATAATTGTGATTGAATGACGTAGTCTTTCAGGTGCGATGAGGAATCTCTAGACAACATCTAAGTTGGGCATATGACTTTCAAGATGTAATCTGTCAATAGAGCTGGAACTGTAGGACTGTCTTCATTAATGGCTTTCAAAATTTTGACCAAAACTTGCAAAGTCTCATTATCCAGCAATCCACTATCCATATGATAAGGAATGACAGTTGTGAGATATTTTGGATCCAGAGTTGACTCCCTCTTTGTTGAAGAATTTGTATCATTTGGATGACGTTTTTTAGTGACATGATAGTGTCTTCTACGATTCTGCACTGCTAAAAGCAATGAAATGAACTGATTCTTCAACTCCTTTTCATATTCTAATTCATCTCTTAAAGCAAGCTCTCCTATCAGAGTCTCACTTAAGGAGGAAATCAATGCCTCCATTTCATTAAGCATTTCAGATAGCTGCTTGGATGTATACTCTTGTAGTTTTTTCTGATGCAGAGGTGATGAGAGTACCTCCTTGCTCCTTTCCAGAGCTTCATCCAGTTCTATTTCTGAACCATAGGCAGCATCTGATACTGGACTTTCTTGCATAATATCATCAATTTCTCGCAAAACTTCATCAGCTGTCTTGACAGGCTCATCAGTGCTTTGGCTTTCCTCACAACTGGAGAGTATCAGTGCGTGCATATCCAAATCAGCAGCTATAGCTTCATCTTCACTGGTAGCATCATCCGATATGATTTCATCCATGGTGTTGGGTGATTCATTCAAATTCAAAGCAGGCACATGCATTTTTCTGGCATAAGATTTGCTCCAATCTATGGGCAAGATGTTTCCAAAAGTGCCAGTAATTGTCCACCACATCTGACACTCATGCATGATTTCTTCTTGCGAACGTACTTGTACTGGAGCCAAAGACTCAACATTTGTTCCATAGTCTCGAAAACATGTAGTGATCTTCTCATCAAATGTATTGACCAAGTCTTCAAGGCTTCCACTAAAGGGGCTGAATGTTCCATCTTGAGGGATTGCTGTCGTTTCATTTGATACTGTTGAGGTAATATTGTTGTCATTTTCTACAAAATTATTAGCTATATCCACATTGAGTATGCGTTCAGGGAAAATATTCAAGTTTCTGATGTTGGATTCCTCCTCTTCAAAGCACGCCAAAGGGGCTTCGAACTTTAATTCGGCGATTTTCGTACCCATGTCCTTCATGTCAGTCTTATAGAGAGCAACTTGAGAGAGCTTTAAAGCTGAAAAATTAATGACAGCTCGATCAATGATGAGTAAAAACAGCCACACTTATATCAAGCAAATATCGAGCAGCGCAAACGCGAAACGGGAACTCGCTTGACGCTTCAATCAAAATTTACTCGGCAAATTAGGGTCAGGGATCTAATGGGGACGGGTCACTCAATAGCCCATGTTATATGGAAAGCTGTATTGGACCTCGAAATTGCTTTCAATAAAAATGTTGCGTCTTTCTCAGCGGGGTGTCACCGTTTTGCGCACACCATGTTTGCGCACAGAGAAGTAGTGCATTGTTGGGCAGTCCATTTAGGCGTCACAAATTTGTTCCTCGATGAATGAGCTGCTCGATTAAAAACTACAGCAAAAACACACTCAGATAATTACATTGATCTGGAGATTCGGTTGACTACACCTTAACACCGAAACTCCGTCCCAAATTACACTAATTTGACATTTTTATGGGTTTTGTTGTTGACGTCAATCCGATCCAAGCACAGGCTGGTACACGACTGAAGTTGGCTGCGAGGTCGCCACTAAGACCAACATCTCAACATGAAATTTGATTTTTTTCTGTTGGCATCAATGCATTGAGGTATTCGAGTGTTTTCATTCTGCTTGACCAATGTTGAGGAGAATGCAAAACTGAAGTGTAGGTGGTCCTCCCACACGTCAACTTGTTGAAGGGCGGAACCGCATATTGTAGAATCGTCGACGTTGATCCCAGGAATGATCCGGGAAATGTGCATCTCGAATTGGATCATCATTTAGAAACTCAGGTGAGGAATAATCAGTCGCACCTGTCTCAAATTGCTCAAGTGGTGGGGAGATTGAGGAGCGCCAAAAGAGAAGTCTAGGAGCGTGGCTGCTGCAGCACGCCTTTGGCAAATTCTTGCATACTCCGCGAAATTGAGGAAATTGCAGACGATATAAGAGCGACTCCGTCGGCTAAATGCTCGAGAAATGGCAACTAAGTTCGACACCTCGCTGCTGAGCGATGACCTGCCCGGAAAGAAAAAGAAGGAAGACGGTGAGGTCGAGGACGACAGCATTTGGTAAGTGTGATGCAGGAAGTAATGACACATTCGCGAAAAGCCGTCAACGTGCTTTGCATCTAAATCTCCTTGATTGTTTCAGGTCCAGCATACTCGCTGAGGTACAGAAAAGCAGCAAGAATAAGTTGCCTTCCAATAAGAATGTCCTTGTTCTTGGTAAGTTTTGTAGGAATACACTCGTGTAATGATAAGTAATGATTTTATGAAAATTGGTTGATTTGGCAGGTGACAACGAGTGTGGGAAGACTACACTCATAGCCAAACTTCAGGGTGTCGAGGATCCTAAGAAAGGATCTGGTCTCGAGTATGCCTACATTGATGTGAGAGATGAGTACAGAGATGGTGAGTGATTTTGACTTTTGAAAAGATATTATGCGACATTTTAATGGTTCGTTGTTAACTCAATCTTATGATGTTCTCTGGCAGACCAAACGAGGTTATCTGTTTGGATTTTGGATGGAGATCCTGGACACTCAAATCTATTGAAGTTTGCTCTCACAGCCGATAGGTTTCCAAATACTCTTGTCATGCTAGTCGCCTCCATGAATACGCCTTGGGCAATATTGGACCAGTTGCAATTTTGGTCAAGGGTGTTGGGAGATCATATTGATAAGCTTGCTAGTGAAAAAGGATCTTTCAAAGAGACTTGGCAAGAATGCAGACAGCGAGGTAAGAGATTGCCATGATTGCTAATTTTACTTTTGCTTACAATTCAGGTTTAATTTTCAATAAAATCTTTGATGCAGTTATCAAAAAATGGCAAGACTACACAGAACCTGGAGACGATCTTGATCCAGGAAGCCCAATGAGAAGAACTAGTAGAAATTTAGAGGATGAATCGGATGATAATTTACCTCTGCCAGATGGAGTATTAACCACTAATTTAGGATTAGATATAGTTGTTGTAATTACTAAAACAGATTATATGTCAACCTTAGAAAAGGAACACGATTACAGGTAATTTGATACATCCGCACCTGGAAGCTTTTCCTCTAAACTTCATTTTATTTAGCAATTTGCTCATAATATACTTGCTTAAACCTCTTGATTTTCTTTCAGAGATGAACATTTCGAATTCATCCAACAATGGATTAGGAGATTTTGTTTACAATATGGCGCGGGTCTGTTTTATACATCTGTTAAAGAAGATAAAAACTGCGATTTGCTGTACAAATATTTAACTCATAGAATATACTCCTTACCTTTCAAAACTCCTGCTCTGGTTGTAGAGAAAGATGCTGTGCTTATGTGAGTATTGTTACATCAGAAGCTGAGAAAACTGATGAATATATCCAATTCAAATAATTTGAAATTTTTTACATTCCCATAGTCCAGCAGGTTGGGATAATAACAAGAAAATAAGTATACTCCATGAAAATTTGCAATCTATGAAACCTGATGATGATTACAGTGATGTTATTGTGCAACCACCATCAAACAGAAAGGTATCATTACTTGTAACTCTAGTCTGCATCTCAATACTCGAAATACTTATAACTAACTTTCCATAATTATAATAATTGATAACACTTGTGATACATGGGAATGAATGATGGCTTGCTTCAATTTGCAAAGATTGACATGGGTTGTATAATCTAAATTCTTTTACAGAATATTCAAAAACAAGCAGAAATTGTGGCTGAAGATGAGCAAGTTTTCTTGGCAAGACAGCAAGAAGCTCTGATGGGCTTGAAAGACCCCTCACGTTCACCAACCACAAGGAATCAGGCAAGCACGGGCCCAATTGTGCAGGTCTATTCCATTTTGATTATAGCATGCTTTCAGTGTCATTGGTGCTTAACATGTCATGAACTGGAAATCGATTTTGGTTTCGAATGGATTCGGAAATTAACAAAAAAATTTCATTATTCATTGTCTTGTATCTGTTTTGGTTAATTTTACATGATTATCAGTTTGATCGAGTTTCTGTTTCCAAAATCATTTGACAAGGGTACAGAGGTTAACAATTTGAGTGCCTGATCAAATCTTTGATGGGTGACATTTAAATGGGAAAAATCTGACAGATTTATTCCACAACTAATATCTAACAGTGACATCTACCAATTGACAGAAGGCTTATTCATTGACAGTCATTTGAAAGCGAGACTATTGAGTTTCTTGAGATACATTCAAAAATAATCCAAAAAACTTACTCCATCACAATCCAATATTTTAAAAATCTTCATTTCATCACTGACCAAGATATTTCAAAGTGTTTCTCTGAAATGAATCTCTCTTTCTTTGAATCTTTCATTCGTTTTCAAGTTGCCTATAACTATATTTCAAAGTGAGTACATTTTTCGACGAATCATGCATGCTTTCAGTGACTTTCACCCGCAGATTCATTTTTGATCCGTGATATTATTCTTTTCGTCGAATATTTCCACAGTGCACAGTGGTCGTTACCTTGGTCTTCTATCTTGGCCTGGCTTCATTTCTAGGCTTTGAATACTTGTCGTTTGAAAAGTCTGCACGAAATCTACGTTTGCCAAGAATATAATCGGAAACGAACAATTACCAAGAAACCAAAGTACGGAAATACTCTGAAAATCATTCCGAGTCAAATATTCATAATTTTGAAGCAAGAATTTCATTTGAACTATATTGCATTGACACTTAGAAAATGTAAGAAACACCAGTTAAGCCATAAAAAATGTTCTTATCAAAACCTCCTAGCATGCAAGTTCGTTATTGCCAATAAATTTGTGTTTGTCTGTTGGTTGTGGAGCTTTTACCCCTGACAATATCAATGGTATCATTGGTGCATTGAGCCTGATGCATCCCCATGTCATGAAAATGTTGATCTTATGGCTGATGTAATGAAAAAAGCCTGGAAAGCATGTTACAACTCATCACGTGGAAGGATCTGGTATTATTATTTCATGCAATTTTGACTGTTACCAAGCACGCATTGAAAGATTTCAACCTAGGTCGCGTCGCCAAACAAGAAGTTGGATCCAAAAGGTACAGGAACGACACCCTCGGGCGAAGGTGTACTTGCGAACTTTTTCAATTCGCTTCTGCATAAAAAGACTGCGGGCTCTCCCGGTGGACCTGGTTCGCCTGGCGGTATTGGCGCCAGCCCCATCAAAAATGGTGAGTATTTTGTTCTACTTTTTTATCTTTTTCTATCCGATAAAAATCATCACACGTCTTTCTCCCCTTATACCCACTCTGACAACGATTAGAGAAGAAATTGAATTCGAAGAATTTTAGGTCTTGACCGTAATTGTTAGTTGACATTATAAAAATGTCTACAGAGCTCTAAGTTAGCTCAAAATTTTCATCATTCATCGTCTGTTATTCCCGTAGATCAGTTTATAATCTCCATGTTTCAAAAGGTTTTTAACTCAATCTTCTTAATTTGTGTAGATACTGGAAGTGTGGATAAGACCACCATGCGAAACGATGCCGCTGCTGAACTTGATCGCATAACGAAAACAAAAACAATCACATCAGCTGATTTGAATAATTCAACCGATGAGTCTTGAGAACTGAACGGCTGATGATCGACTACCTATCGTACTGAATATGGGATAAGAGACTTGTAAAGCTTTGATGGTTGGCAGTTCATTGTCTACCATTCGTGTAACAATGCTGAAAACGAACCACGTCACTAATTGTCAAGTGCAATTATGAAAGCGATTTCTTTGTTATCTATGGATTATTGAAGTCTGGTGATGCTCTGGACGCATTCGATATATTGTGTGCAGTATAGTACTTACCCCGCTAAATTTGTGCGATTCTGTTCTCCTTAACGACTTGCTTGACAATAATCATTCCCTCAATTGCGCTTCATCAGTATAGAAACGTAGAGCGAGTCAAACAGTGCCAGAAAAACGACAGAATTGCCGTGGCTCCAGTCATTTTTCTTTCAATGGTCTATACTTTGACTACGAGCGATGACTGCGTTTTTTGTGTAGACTAATCGAAAAATGCACGTTTCAAAAAAATGGAAAAATTCCAGGAAGTGCTACAAATTTTGGATCGTGAGAAAATGCTCCAAGTTTCGTTGAAAAATCTCGCGAGAGGAATTATGTTAGCACAAGTAGTTGTGGTCGGGTTGTTGTAAAAACTTGATTTGTACATTGAATTTTCTGTAATTTTTCTATGCATTTCTAGTGTAAAATTTAAAATATCAAGTGTAAAAAGAAGTCTATCTAACAGACTGAAAGTTGATAAGATATTCCAAATAACCAGGAGTAGTGAATATTTTTTTGCCATGAGGTTAGATACGAATACATGACGATGGAATGTGATTACAAGAAATCGGGTCAGAGTATGATTCGGAACTTGTGAATGTTTTCATGTTGCATCATGTAGCCAACCTATATTTCTTGGAAACTTGCGTATCAGTAAATTTTCAAGAGTGATCGGGAAAATCTGAGATTAATTATCATAAAGGATGTCGAGGAATACCATTATGCTTGATATAACAATTTTGTTCAAACATTGAAAATTTGCCTTGAAAGAGATGAAATCGTTTTGTACTGTCTCTTAAAGCGCCAAATTTTTATCCTTATGCTATACAAGATTGGTTATTTGAAATTTTATTTATACATATAAAAGCATCAAAATATGTAACGTGATACATACTTTGTTATGATAAATACTATACACAGGAAATCATCAATAAAGATGAGAGATTTTTAAAATATGATTTAATTTTATTGTACAATGTTATGTGTCCAACCATTTTTACAAATTATTTGTAAAATTATTGTCCTAGTGCCGATATAAACGAAAGCGTTTTTTTCTTTATGTACTGCATTTAATTACCATAGAAGTGCTGCGTGAGTCAATGACTTATCCGCGGGGTCAGCAATCAAGGGAATCGCTACATTTTTCTCGACACAATTTAAATTTGAAAAAATTCATTCAAAGACCAAGACAGATTGAAAATCCTTTCGATATTTTTTCATACAAATATTGTTTGATTGAATTGGTACGCCAGAGTCCTTTACATTAACAATTTACAATTTGTATCATTTGAACAAACGCTCTCCCCACCTGATAGTGATGCTTATTGATTCGGACCACTAAACTAACGTACCCTCAAAAAGCTTCCTTGCATTGCATTTACTGCGTTTGACCTTAGGTCCAACAAAGAGTGAGAATACATCGTTTTGAAAGAAGCTTTGATCTCAAATGGCTCAGTTCGTCAGAGTTTTTACATGACACACTTTCAAAAAATTGGTAAAATGTCTTATACGAAAATGCAAAGAAAAACGATTAACGAAGTTGACTCGTTTTATTACGACTTACTATTGAAGGGTGAAGATGAATAAATTTGGAAGCCAAACGATTGAAACCTGCACATCAGTGCATCAGATACGCAATTATCGAATAGTTGAATTGAGTATTTTAGTTCCAAACTTGGACAAATTCATACCAATAAAAATATAAAGAAAATTTGGCACTCATTCAAACAAAGATCAACAAGCAAGCGTGATCCGTTACGAGTGAAACTAATTCAACTGGTGGGCATCAAAATTGAAAAAATGAATGCTTCCAAATTATTTCAACAAGTGATTCACGCTATAAATCTTCATACATAACTGTCCATTATATTCTCTGAATATCAAAGTTTGTAAGTAAAAAATGTCTCAACGAGAAAAAAACTAGATGAAAGAACAGTTTCATCCATGTTCAACAACATTTCTTCCTAAGTCAACAGTCGAGCAATACTCGATGAAAATATTCCCTTGCACAGTTTCTGCAACAAAGAGAATGACAAAAAAATCATGGAAATAATAACCTCGTCATTGTAATAGAGACAATCGATCGTGATAGAGGACCCTTGATTAATTGATCCATTACTTTTAGTACAATACATAATAGCAAAAAAATCAATTCAGTCCGACGATTTTGCAATTGTTAGCAGACTTACAGCCAATACAGTCTCAAAAGCTCTCAAATCAGTTTTTTTTTCAACTGCAAAAGATTTACAGATTTTTTTTTCGAATTCAACAAAACGTAATACCGGCAGTCTTGGTTCAGTACAGTAGAATGCGCTTGTCCACGGCTTTGCGACAAATCGGACACTCGGACATTCGGTCGCCGCACATTTGGCACGTTCCATGGCCGCACAAAAAGATCATATTTTTTAGTCGATCCAAACATACTGGGCACATCGTCTGAAAAGAGATAAAATAGATGATTCAGAGATTGCAAGGGAAATGAACATATGATAAAACTCATCACGTGTTTCATCACTGTCGCTGTTCCAATTCATATTCATCATTTGTACAGGAGAAGAGTTTGAGAATTCATGTACACAGATACTTATTTTTAGATAGCTAATCAATGCTACTCATCAGTCGCGCGCGTTACTCGTATTCTGACTTCAAAAAAGTCTTGTGTTACTCGTCCACGTCACCTCGAAAAATAACTCCTTCAATTTTTAGAAAAATTAACCAACATTTGCAAATATTGCTCAGAAGACCAAGGTGATGGTAATCAATCACGTGATGTATGTTCATACATCATAGTTTCCGATATTTGAGTTCCAACAAAATTGCATAAAGAAGTTTTCGCGGCTCATTCGCGAAGTTCCTCGTTTTCTCGGTATTGTTTCAATTGCTCGGAAGCAAGCAACAACCTCATGGACTCAGTGTGAAAGGATCTATTTTCATGCCAAGATTACGAAAGGGTCACTATATTAGACTGATCAGCAACCATTCCAACGCTTTGTACACAAGCTATGGTCGGAAAGTCATTTTGCGCGACGGGTACACAGAGCATTTTTCTAATTGGTTTCCTTACTCAATCTTTCGGCTTGGCTGAATTTTTTGAACGAAATCACGTCAAGGCTTACGGATTAGAAATATTGGCTTCTTTTGTACGCATGTGAACCAAAAATGTCGAGGTAATAGTTTACGATACGTCGTTGCAGAAGTTGGATTTTGCATTCCGAGTGACTTTTTTCGGCCCGAGCCAAAACAGGAAGGTTGAAATCGTCACAAGGATCAAAAAGAACCTGAGGTATTCTATTGTATAATTTTTTTTGACAAACTGGGACAGAAAGTGGAAAACACGCACAAAAAGGACACTCTTGCGCACAAGTGTGTCAGGACTTTTTTCTATATAGTCTGTGCGGGGACGTGACATTTTCGCATAATTTTCCGATCACCTTTCTCAAACAGCCGACAGAGAAGTAGTCTCCAACATTCGAGCGGGGTAATTCTCGCAATCCCAGGATAATTCTGATTCTCACCTTCAACTTCAGCTCGAAAAATTTTTCGTTGTGCGAAAACAAGCCTCCCAATATTGTATCAATATCTACTTTTTCCGCTCCGAAAAAAGATGTTTTTGCAATCGATTATAATAGAAATCTCTTGACAAAAATGTCGTACTTTGTACGAAAATCGAATTCAGCAGATCAAAATGCGTTCGATTTGTCAACTTTTGTCGGTGTCTATTTAATAGAATCTCATGGAGTGACGCACCGTGCCCGGACTAAATTCAGTTTGTAACTGAAGAGGCAAAAAGCGCGCTAAAGAAAAGTGTTCTCTCTGTCACCTCAAGAAAATTTTCGAGAAACGTCATTGCGTATTCAAACTTTTCGATTTTATCGTGAGCCAAAAGAGGCATGTTCATTCCAAGCAATCATTTTGATTGCCCATTTGCACTTAGACACAAGATGCAAAGAGCCAAAGTTCTTCTAACCAACCCATAGAAGCTCATAAGGATGCATTGTAACACGAATTTTCTGAGAGATATTCAAGAGACTGACATTGCTCTTTGCCCGCTCAAAGTTTGAAAGTACTCCATACTTTCAATAGAAAAAATGATGATGAGCAGAGGCGGAATTTAATATTTTGACCAATTTATAAAAAAAAAAAACATGCATCAGAAAAAAGCACTTATCCAGCCAGCCAAATATCAATTTAGCCAAACTTCAGGGTGGGTAAAATACGTGTTTAAAACTTTTACTAACTTGCTCCTTGATATCCTGCAGTTGTTGCTGCAACTTTTGTATATCACTATGCGAAGTGTCACGGCTGCCATTGTTCATAAGGTTGCCTTCAGATGCCTGATGCTGTACAGAGCTTGTTGTACCAGAACTACTACCCGTACCAGCGACATTGCAAGCAATTCCAGTCGTTCCTGCTGTTACTGATGTTGTTCCTACCATACCCGACGAATTTGTCGTAGAGGCCAAATTGCAAGATACAGCACCAACACCACCACCAACAACGGAAGCCGAACCCGATGTATTAGTAGAAGAAGAAGATGCTATTGCAGAAGTGGAGCTTGAGACAAGTTGTGGGTGCGCCGTATTGTTAGCGGTCACTTTCTCATCGTCTGCATCGCTACCCTTGAGCTCGGCCAACGCAGCTGCTGCAATATCATAATATTGAATTTACTAATATATATATATATATATATATATATTTCTGTCACATATGAGTTTTGTTAGAACCGAGGGTAGTATTAAAAGATTTTCCAAACTCAATTTTAGCTTGGGGATGTTATAATCTTTGAAATATATTGGTTTGCGATAGGGTTATACATATGAATGTGTAAAATGGGAGAAGATTGAGTTTGTCAAAATTTTGATTCTCAGAAGTGTAGAGTGTAATATAATGATGGTAATAATGGGCGAAACTGCAATGGTATGGGATAGAAAGAGCTTTGAAACTTGCGCGCGCTAGTGTGATTTAGATGAGGGTGGGCCAAAACTCCATTTGTATAATCGAGAAATTTCGGCGGGCCAAGCTTCGTACGTATACTACGAGGGTGGTAGTTCGCGGATCTGAGGTAGAGTTTGAAATGGCCCTCGTAACGGATATTACTCTTGCCAAATGTATGGAAATTGTACTGGTGCAGAAAGCTTTCTATAATACTAATGTACTATATTGGTACGCAGTTCACTGGCCACACGATGCTATGTAAAATTTGAAAATCCACTCTCGACGAGCTTATGTTGCTGCTCTTCAACTTTTTGCTCTCTGTCATGATATCTGCTCTTCGAGGCCATGGACTTATGGAATTTCACGAAAATTCATTCAAATCATGGTTAGAAGAGGAATATCGTTACGTATAGAGTAACGAAAACGAATGCAGGAGATGGATTAGTTTCGTTGCAGAGTGATACTAGAGGCTGCACCCAGATTTTTTTTGAGAAAGATGTGGGCAATTCCGCGAAAACTGTTAAATGTGATGTCCCGAGCTGACAATCTTAAATATTGTGAGATAAAAGTGAGAACCATCAGGTATGTTTCTCTAGGGCCTGTTATACGAGAATAGTCTTTAGTGACAATATTTGTTATTTTTCACATTCCAGAAGCGATTTATACCTTATTAGGCAAGGCCGGATTCTCCCGCCAATTTTAATTTCTATTCTCATTTGTTTCGAAATTTTCTTCATAGTAAGATTCTGCCATGCATTATATTGATGCATACAAAACTCCACGTGATTTGTTCCAGTCAAACTCGAGGTATTTACAGAGCTGATTCCGGCCCACCACTCTAGGTTATTTAATGTGGTCGACGTACTCCGGCCTCGCGTTTAAAAAGGGTATTGTTGCTTGTATTTTTTTTTAAACCAACCCTTCATACTCATGATGCCAATATGTTACGGAGAGATATCGAATTTTCGCGAAATATTATTAAAAATTTCACACCTGAAAGAATAATTTCATGCACTATCGAGTTTTTCGTGGTGTAACTAGCTCGAACATGTACCATTCTCGAAGTTCTTGGTGCGGCGCGGCCGTTGATTTGAAGTGGTTTGGTGAGCGGAGTAAAAATCTGCTGTTTTTTTTTTCAAAAAGTACAAAAAAGATATCACATCCGTCACATACGAATCAGAGCGCAGCAAAAAATCGAATCACTCGATTTAATCGTTTCCTATTGTAGCTTGGTGTCATTGCGGGGTATATGTCCGGTCAAGCTGGTTCGAAACTCTAGGGGCTCGTGAGATGCGAGTCCAAGGGTCGATCAAACCTAATATTGATCTCTTCGGTTGGATTGATTATGGATTTATTATTAGTCTCAACATCATCTGTCATAACGACACCATACCTGGTATACTCAGTATATTCACTCCCCGGATGACCGGGGAATGAATGAAGATCGAATTATTAAAAGGGTTCAAAATGTGCCAAAAGGAAAAATTTGACTGTCAAAGTTAACAATTTCGGTAGAATCACCCATATACGTGGCGATCACGCGATTTTACGATTTAGAAAATTGAGAATTTCAGCCTTGTAATACAGCATCTAATAGTGATTGACGAAAAATTGATCAAATTGAATGATTGGAAAGTGGATGAAAAGGAGGTGAGAGGGTTGAGGGAGTGTTTTACCTGTAGCATTGCATCCCTTGACATAGGTAACATCACCACCACCACCACAACACATGGAAAGGGGTAACATGTGGAGAATCTGTACTCTGCACTGGACGCATTTCTTCATGAGAGCTGAGCAAGCATCGCAAGCTGGCATGTGACCGCAAGGCCTGAACAGTACTGAAGCTTTGCGGTCAGAGCAGACGACGCACTCCTCGATCTGTGAAACAATGTTCAATTTCATTACTTGGTGTCTGTGTGTGACTGGAAACTGAATATTACATTTTGACTCTCATTATTAGTTTCTAACTTAGTTACCGGAAATTGCAATGGTTCTGGACAATTTTAGTTTAATATTGGTGAAAGTTTGAAATGACTTGATGTAGAGATCAAGATCGAGATCGATTTTTGATTATGACGAGGGGTGTATGATTCAAAGTTGTACGTAGAATTCTTCTAGCTTCATTCCACAGGGAATTATAAAATTTATTTAGAAGTAATGAACTTTGAATCGTTCTCAGTTATTTCAAATTGATGAGTTGAAAATCTTGAAATCGATCGTGGAGGACTAAGGTCTGTGAGGATGATAAAACACAGAATTCTTGCACATATAAGTATATTGCAACGTTTTGTCTGCATATTTTGCAAACCTCTTCAGGCTAAAACTTTTTGTTTTTTAGAACAATTATCACATTTTTAGATTATGATTAAAAACGTACAAACACAGAAACTGTGATTCACGTCTTACGTCGATATTTGGCAATATATTTATAAATGCAAGAATTTGTGTTTCATCATCATCACAGACCTTAGTCCTCCACGATCGATTTCAAGATTTTCAACTCATCAATAAAATTTATTTCGTTTGTAGACAATATCACAGTCTTGTTTGTACGGTGAGCAATAGAAAATTTTCGGGAGCAGGCTAGTTATACCTTCAAAAGTTTTGTCAAGGGTTACGCGTCCAGGACTCTTTAGAAAAGGGCATACTCAAGCTGTATTTGATGAGAACCACGGTCTGAGAAAATGAAAAAAGGGTCATGTCTCGTTTTATCGCAACTATGAGTGTGAGACAGCGATATCTCAATAACTGTTCCAAGATACATTTCTTTCCTAACGGTACTTTTTTTGACAATATTTTTGGCTTACGATATTTCTAATATAATTTCACAAGCTTTTCTAAAAGTGCGTATTTTACTTTGATAAATGTAACTCTGATCTGAATTCTCAGAAAATTCTGATGTTGAGCTTTAAGTTGTTGGCCTAGGTGTGAGAGCAGGATGTTTACTCATGAATAAGATGGGATTTTTTTTACTTTTGGCATCATCTCAATAATTACAATATGATACCTACAATTTTAGGATAGTGTCAAGAACTCATTCAAAACCGTGTTCATGTTAGTAATAATGCATAGATTTTGTCACTATTATAGAGCTATTTAGTCTGTAAGCTAGACCATTGTTTCAACTCTTCAATTTTTCAATATTTTCACTCCGTAGGACAGTTTTCTGCAGCGTGATACGGTATATCACGAAAATTATCACCTTCACTGCGATGGGCCCCACCGGTGGGGCCCATCGCACACACGACCCGAACGCGATTTTCGCCGTCGCAGTCAACGTGTTAATCAGCCAGAAAATTCAACATACTGTATAATTCTATTCCTCAAATTTCGATTTCTTCATTCAAACCAAGAAAAATATTCATAAATTACTCTGAGCACTAAAATTTTGGGTCTGGAATACCCACCTTAGGGAAATATGATTTTCTCATTAATTTTTCGACGTAGGAACCGAATCCGAGCTCACTTTTACCCTTACACGTTGGGATTTTTTTTGAATCGCAAAAAACTGATTTTCCGAAAAGCACTGTCTTTTGGATTTTCTTCCAACTTTCGAAGTATTATTTAGCCAGGGAGTACCGATTGGTCAAAATACATATCAAAATATGTTCTCCTACATATTTCGACCCATTTATCACGATCTCGGTGGTTAAAAAGTTCCAGGAAGTATCTGGGAAGAAATATTCTCAAATTCGCCCACCTGGTTTTTTGAGGAAAAAGCCCGATTTCGCAATAAACTCTCCAAATATCATGAAACGGTATAGATAGGACCAATTCAAACGTTTGAGGTCGCATTTTCTTCGTTTTGAAATATATTTCGAGGAAAGAAATTGCACGGCATTCGTAAAAGATGTGGGTTGATGCTACGAATTTTTTCATACAACACTTGTTTCTGCAATAATTTTTAATGTGTAGATATCACGAGGAGAAGAATTTCACCTTAGACGGGATTTCCATGTAGTTTTCCGACGCAAAATAACCATCTACCTGTGTTCCCGTAGTCTGTTTTGAACTATCAGTCAGGATGTTTTTTTAGAGTCAAGAAACCTTTTTTTTCAGGGATACTTTGGTCTAGACACAAAAATTCTGATAAGGTATCTTGAAACTGACTACAGGGCCGTATTCAGAAAGTCATTTTACGTCGGAACACCATGGTTGGATAGGTGCAGAGGAAAAATTTTCTCCCGGTGATTTCAACACAGCAAAAATCATAGCGATGACAGGTGTCTTAGAAAAAATTTGTGGCTTCCAACCACACTCTCCACGGAGATTGGACAATTCTTTCCACTCTGTCCTATTTCATGATTTTTTGGGAATTCACTGCAAAATCGGGGTCTTTCCCCGAGGACTAGGTGGGTAAATTTTGTTGTCCAGTGTTATTGGATACTCACGCATCCAATGGACAAAATAGTGAAATAACGAGAAAGGATTCAACCAAATAAACCAATTCAAAAAATTATTCATCATTCACACAGGCGATGAAACGAAAACACAATAATTCCCGAACGACCTAAATAATGAATCAATTCACATTTCAATTTCCCATCACTGCGTACATTAATTTCATCAATACATCAAGTGTATGTATCATACCACTGAATATCAAAATGAAATATCATTTGATCAAATAAATTCAGGTATTTTCGGTAAATGTTCGATTCGTGCAAAGTTAAATATCGATGCATGCATGTACGATACCTCATATATCTGAGTAAAGAAAAAGTATGAGTTTCGCTTGTTTTGCTCGGATTAAGTGATAGTCGATGTTGCATCGATGCACGAGTTTGAGTTGAGAGGCCCAGGCTTGCACTCGAGGTAACAAATTTTCGCAGCGTTGGAAAATACTGAAAATTTTATTCTTGCACATTCCGAACGAGAAAAAGAGAGATAGAAAGAGAGATAGGTAGAGTATGAGATTCTATCTGTTGAAATTTACGAGGCAGAAGCGTATTAAACGATTTCATATGGGCTTGAAAACTCGAATGTTATTATTACCAGCGGTATTGGAGGATTTCCGCATATATATAGCGTAGACATTTGTATTGTTACCCGAAATCCGATATTCTACAACTACTATTCTATAACTGTGCACTGTGTGTATACTTGTACAAAATGAATTTTCCAATAGGATATGTGGGGGTTGTGGACAATCCTTGAAAATTGTATATAACAAACAAGTTAGAGACTGAAAGAAAGCAATATAGGATACGCGATAGTGCTTCTGTTATTGAGTTTGGTATGAATTCTTTTATATATAATACCACTGCACCATTTCATTCTTCCGCTACTCTTTGAGAAAGAGAAGAAATAATTAAAAAGGAAATCCCGTGAGAGATCCGTGGTTGATTTCTGTGGCTACAGTCTACTTTGCAGCTGGCACTCATTCTTTCAATGATTCCCTCCTCTTTACTGTGTCTCTATACTCAGACAGAATCTCAGTTTGAAACCCATGAAAGCTTAGACTTTGAAGCCACAAATTCTACTCTCTGTATACGAAGACGACTGGGTGGATATTGATTTTAAAGTCTCATTAACGCGCGGTAAACAGAGCGAGGACTCGTTAGTGACTCTATACCTTCCTCTTACTCGCCTAGGAAATAACTTGGAATTGGTATATATATCTAGGTACCGATAGAGGCCACGGATTAAAGGATTCGGCTCTTTGCATATTGTGATGATGTGCTTGGTTCTTGAATTTGAAATATCCAGGATAAAATCGAGCCTGATATCTCTTTCTTCTCATCACTGCCTTTCTATCTTATTCTCTTGTGCTCTACTTCTTCATTAACCTTTTCCGTCTTTGAGGTAATCGACATACATGAAAATACATATATTTGAAAGAAGCTTTACTGATTGTTTGCTGGTGATATTGGGCATGGACAGAACAGATGAGACTGGGGATTACCGGTTTATTGTAAAGATGGGCTACTTTTAAATTCATTATTATGCAAAATTACGGTTTTCTGGATGATTAAAAAATGTCAGCAGGACAAGGGAATCGTCTATCAAACACCGGATTTCGATTATATCGTTCACTTTATTGACAATTCATGATCCACCCTTATCGAACTTGAAGAGTGATTGAAGGTAAGTGTATCCAACTTGCCTCCATTGAGCCGATCTCTGAATAACTCTGGCCTACCTCAATAGAATTTGACGTAGCTTTCCCCGTTTTGCATGGAGCTTCTTCAAAACTCTTTAAAATGAGCTAAAATACGTCTGAGTTATCTCAATTTTTGCAAAGAGTAGTTTTTACAAAAACGTATTGCCCCCCGTCATTTAAAACAATGTTAATCGTCGATAAAGTGCATATAATCAAGTATACATATACTCGTGGTTCCCGGTCAAAAGTCCGAATCCATTTATCCGAATGGACGAAACTCCGAGGACCATTTCTCCGAATGGACAAAATCCGAAAAATATTTAAAAATTTTTAAATAATTTTAAATTATTATTCAACTTCAACTACTCGTAAATGGATGAAACGACTCAGTATTAGCATTGACAAGCAACATCTACTATAAAATAGATAAAATCAGTCAAGAATGAATTACATAAATATTTTATCATTTCACATCATGATCACTAACTACTTGCATGACATATACGTTCAAAATATTGCACCAGTAATTATCAAGTATTGAAGTAGTACACATATCAAATTTACCATGTTCTACTGAAAGTGGGAAGTCAATGAAGGAGTAATAGCCAATATCTACAAAATCCCAATGTGATGTAATTGAAATGTTGTGATCTACAGCTCGCAAAAAGTCTAGAACTCTCCTATCCTGATAATAACTTATCTTAATCACCCGTAATGATTCGCGAACGGCGTTGCAGATCCAGCCATTTTATCTCAGGAGATTTTTCTCGGCACTGTTTCCGATCGAAAATACACGAATCCGCCCATCAAGAATTTCTTCGACCCAATTTTCGGCTCCATAGCAGATGCGAAAGTGATTCGCGAGTACTATTGCGTGTATTGATCGCAGTCAGTCGATCGACCGAAGCCACGACAAAGTAAACAATAAACGACTCATTGTAGCGATTTTGAGTTGGGCGGAATCATGTTCCGTAATTTCGCTTCACATAATCATTCAAATTGAGATTATTTCGATTTTTTGTCATTTGGAATTTTGATCATTCAGACTTTTGGCCGTTCGGACTTTTGGCCATTCGGAGTTTTGTCCATTCGGACTTTTTGTTTTCGGAAAAACGGCTTCGGAGAAATGGTCTTCGGAGTTTTGGTCATTTGGAGTTTCGTCCATTCGGATAAATGGATTCGGACTTTGGACCGGGAACCATACTCGTTTTTGACACGCTGTGCGGAATAGTGTCTTATCCGCACTGATTTTCCACTTTCTCTCACAGTTTGTCAAAAAATAGTATTCGATACACGATTATAAAACCTATTTTTCGCATCCTCGTGTACATTCCGACCCTCGCCTATGGCTCGGGCCAAAAACTCATCACACTCGGACGCGAAATAGTCCATTTCGATACAAGGGTGGAAAAACTTCTTTTCGCGTCCGAGTGATGGGTTTCCGGCCTGAGCTGTAGGCAAAGGTCGGAATGTACACGAGGATGCGATAAATAGGTTTTATAATCGTGTATCGAAATGTACTATTTCGCATCTTCGTGATGATTCCGACCCTCGCCGTGTATCGAATACTATTTTTGACAAACTGTGAGAGAAAGTGGAAAATCAGTGCAAAAAAGTTACTTTCCCGCACAGTGTGTCAAAAATAGGTTTTACATCCGCGTATCGAACTGTGTTTTTCTACCAACTGCGAGAAAGTGGAAAATCAGTGCGGAAACTTTTTCGCACAGCGTGTCGAAAAAAGTTTCTCCGCCTTTGTATAGAAATGTACTATTTTATCGTCGTGCATCTGCATTTGAAGCTTTTCGTTGATCCATACCACTATTCCCGATCTATTTTGATGTGACAAACACACGTTCTGAGTGGTAAAAAAGTCACCCTGCACGTCCTTTAAAGATACCGATATGGGGCATGTTGGGTACACTTCGACGTAGACCTTCTTGTTTTAGAAATCATCACCGTATTTTGCTCCAAATTACAGTTGTGCAACTCCCGAAAACAAATTTTAAGGTCTTGAAAGAAGAAATCGAATGTGCTAAAGGACTGTAAGATTGGTCGAACCAAAAATCTTTGACACTGGTTTAATAAACGCGATTTCGCTGTCGATTTCTCGAGTGCGCATATACACGAAAAATGCAAACATTCACTTCCAATTTTCTAATTATCAAAAGACCTACCAATATCGCCCTTGTAGCTACGCAGTGATCTATCAATAACAAACAAATGGTAAAACATAACCCAAAATTTGATTGGAGCATCTCACTCTTTTACCCAAGTGAAAATGTGACTCAAAATCCGGGTGAAACAGGAAATTCCTCGGAATACTCACTCTCATCCGAATAAAACACTACTTTACTCGTAATCCGAGTGAATAAATCTCAATTGAGAATTTAAAGATAAGATTTTATATTAGACCATCTGCGGTAGTGAGCGTTGATCCGCATTATTTTTAGAAAAGCTCTTGAGATGATCAATCAGATTTTATCATTAGAGATAGTACCCGAGAAGTGCAATTCCTGAAAAGGAAACGAAATATAAAAAAAGAAAAATCATCTCGAAAAAAAATCTGAGGTGGCTGGAACGATAGAAAATTACGGAAAATATTTTTGCTGACTTCGAACTTCTTCATACAAACTCAAAATATGTGGGTTGAGAGAAAATTTCAAAATACAATACGTCTGAGCTGCATGTCTGAGCGTTACCTCAAGTATTGTACTCTAGAGAAATCTCATACACCCTTGAGAATAAGAAGAGCACGTATTCACACCTGTCTCAAAGTGCTGCTACACCACAGAGCATAACATGAGTAAATTGTACAGCTCTTCTCATCTCGAGTAGAATCTCATCACGTAGGTTTGATACTTGACCAGCTCTACAAACTACATCAGACTTCTCAAGAAAAAGAATGTTCTCTTCGAGCAGTGCATACTTTACGAAGAAAACGTGCTCTCACAGTCTCGAGAGTTTTTTTCACAAAATCACGGGCACATCTTGTGTAAAGTGAGGATTAAAATTCCAATCTCGTGCAGCTTTGCAAGCACTACTAGTACGATGAAAATGGGAAATTATGTAATTCTAGTACGATCAACGCCACTCAGAGAGACAGGAAATTGTAGAATATGGAATTATGCGTAACGCGTATTTACGTTTAAGAGTAAAAAAAAAGTATGCGATTCATCAAAGCATCACTACACTTTTTTATGACAAAAAATTGCATATTGCACGTGAAATTCTGGTAATGAAGTATGAAAATTCATAAATTGAAAAACTAAAAATTCACAGCGCGAGCAAAAAAATTAAAAGAGCATTAAGTTCTGAGAATGTGGAATTTGTTCTCGTGAATTTTCAAAATAGCTCGACGACTGCCCTCTCAGACTTATTCAAAAATAATATAAGCCTTATAACCAACTTTTGCGAAAATGAGAAGGATATGAAAAATTTTCATATTCTTTATCTTCGTTACTATAAATTTAAGGATTGTTATTTCCTATGGGTATGATATACTTATGGTTCTCATGTATATCATTCTCTCAGTCAAAATCAATGAGGAATAATTTTTCCCATTTTGAGAAAAAACAAATTTTGGTTTTGATATAATTTTTAATTTTAAGAAGTAGCTACTTGGATCGAGGAAATGAGAGAGAATTGACACCTCAATTGGAATACAAGATAGATGTGACAAGTGGAGTCGATTCAGGATTTGGATGCGTATTTCTTTCAATCATATATTCAATTATTACGCACATGAAAATGATCACCACCAAAATTACGCAATTTCTTTAAAACTTGATTTCAAATTCATTTCCAAAATTAGAAATCAAACCTAAGAAATTTTGAATTTTGATATGGATGTGCAAAAAAAAATGTCTTACCTTGGTACGAGTGACAACGCTTTCACGGCAAAGTAGACACTTTTTGACCCTCGGAGCGCAGGCGTTACAGCAGGTTACGTGACCGCAAGGACCAAATAGAACCTCTCGCTTAGCATCCGAGCAAACCAAGCACTCGTCCACGTTAGCACCTTGTCCCACATTCTCCATGTCGTGGCTGAGAGCAAATCATCCACATATATATATATAGAACTCACATTATTCCCTGAATTGTTCATTCGACCACAAGCCACTATCTCCTACCACATCATCCTCGAATCCACTTTCCACACATATATATATATACATACCTCTATCTATCTATCTATCTATCTCTCTCTACCGATATCCTAGAACTAGATTGATCGATATAGATCCTTTTGGATGAGGGTTAGAAGATCGTACATAGACACAGGTATAAACCCTACGAGAGATAATCTACGAGCTCATGCACGAGTTGACTCGGAGATTGAGCGATGGATATATCGACGAACGCAGATTGAGAGCTTGCAAGGGAGAGCTTTAGGTATATCTCAACATATCTATCTATGTGTGTCTATAGGTTTAGATTAAAGTTGAAAAAAATTTTGGCTAATGAAGATGAATGTAGAAAAGCCTTAAAAAAAGTATGGAAGCTATTTTTAAGGAGGTAAATTACTACAGGTTCGTTCATTAACTTGATAAAAATGGCAAAGATTAAGGCCGAAATATCAACTTTCCTTGTATTGCGGTAGAAAAGTAACAAATGCTGTTGCATCATTATTTTAATACCAGAAGCTTTCCTTTATAATGGAAGGTTACACTCCGTGTTGCTTTGAGTTGATTAATTTTGCACACATTAGAAGAGGCGTCTCAGTCTCTCTTTCTCTCTCCGTTAGAAATTTTGAAAATTATGAAGTTAAGGGGGTATAAGGACAGCAGCGTGGCGTAGGTTTATTGTTCGGAGGTGAGCTTGCGAATTAGACAAACTCATTAGGAACAAGACAATAAAGCTTGGAAGTGAAGAGAAGGAAAAGCTAGCTTGGCGCCATCAACAGTAGAAACGGAATCAAAACAACTCCTTGGTAGAGGCGCGCGGGGCGGAAGTCGCTTCCTCGTGAAAATGAAATTAGTCCGCGTCCGCGCGTTATACCCTCTATCTCTCTGTCTTGCATTGCAAGCTTTGAGAAAAGGAGAGATGAGGGTGAAGGAGATGCGCTTGATGAAATGCAAGATTAATTACATCTCTATAGAGCTCTTGTTTAGTCATAAGCTGAGTTTGAAACAGAGACAGAGAGATTCTACAATATTGTCCTATATCTCTAGTGCAGTAGGGGTTAGTTGGTGCGGAGATATTTCAGTGTCTCTTTGGTTGTGCACAAATGAAATTCACGATTAAAAATTCAATGCTTGTGGAAACTCGTTCAATTTGAGATGAGGTGAGTTAATAATAAATGATTTGATGGGGGTTATTTTGATTTTTGAGATAAAAAAGAATCCCAGATGTACATACACTTGCCGATACATAAATTTTGCACAAACTCTGTAAAAATTTGTCGATCATGTTTGTCGATCATATTCCATATTCTATACAATTTCCTGAATTGATTTTGGCTTCAAAATCAATTTAGTTTATTTTGAGATGTTCGAATAATTCGAAACATCCCAGCGCCATTTTTTTAGCTCCATCAATCTTAACAGAATGGAAATCATTTTCAAAAAAATTTGTGCAAAGTTTATGTTCTGCGAGTGTACGTTGAAGGCGAATGGAAAGATGATTTCAAAAATTTGTCGCGGTCAGACTCAAAAATATATTTCAAATTTTCATTAATATTGAGATGTAGCTACAATGATGCTTCTCTCAACTTTTTTCATCCTTCCAAACACTTTTAGAAAGCCAAAATCGCCTAACGAGCGGAAAGATAAAATTTTCGATAAATCCAGTTTATAGACCACGAGCAGAGGGAGGGCTCGAGTCCGCCAGAGAGAATTGAAATTCATTGTCGTGAGACAACACTTGACTCATATCTTCATTAGCTAGATCGAGGATAACATTCTGTTTTCATTCAATCAATAAAATACAATCGGTCATATTCATCCCTGTGGTCGGATAATGAAAAATAAAAAATTTCTTATACGTTGCGCGTGAAAGTGTACTGAGCGCACATTTTGCCGAATTTTACTCACAGTTCATCAAAAAAATATAGTTTGATCATCGGACCTATTTCTCGCATTCTTGTGATGATTCCGGGCCAAGCCGCGGGCAAGAGAAAACCGAAAATGAAATTTTTACAACCTTGAATTGGAATGGACTACTAAAGATTAGTTCCAACATTCCAGATCTCTTTTCATGATGTGATGTTTTGGTTCCAAATTCTAGTGTATAAGAACGAAAAATACAGGAAATTCTAGGTTGATCTGGCAAAAGGGTCCAAGTCAAGTTGACTCATACGCTCTTTCATAGATTTCTTCCAATGAATCAAGCTCGAGAGAATATTCGTGAAAAATTCTTGGTGACTGCATTGAGCCTCTGATTTGTAATGAAAGATACTCATTTTCCTTTTGATAAAATTAGATTTGATCCGCTCGTCTAGAAGATACTATTGGAAAGCATCTTCTGAAATTTCACCTGAAATGGACTGTTTGGACGTCACAAAATTGTTGAAGTGAGCAACTCTTGAATGATTTGACAAATGAACCGATACATTAATGAGCCAATGAAAAATGAGCTTTTTAAATTTATCGACAGTGGCACTGATATGAATACGCAGTTGGAATCTTACATGCAAAATATATGAATGCGATCGCTGCGGGATTATAATCGTACATCAAAACCGGAAACCAGCCGAGCTTTGTACTCATATAGCAGTGTTAAGGTTTCATTACCTTGGTAATTGCCACCAGTATAGAGACGAGAGAACGAGCAATAAATATCGAAATTTCCAATCGCCAAATGAGTATTGGAAAATACAAACGAACCAGTATGATCCTCGATACCCTCACATGCATACATCATCTCCAAGAGCTTGGTATTTCACACCCAGACAAACGAATTTCGTACCACATAAAACCAATATTTGATTGACTTTTGAGGATTAGAAAATTGACAAAAACTTACTCATCCTTGTCCTTGTGGCAGTTGGTTAACGTCTTGCAAAGATTTGGATCAGGACACAGGTCCAGTGGAGTCTGACCTTTTTTATTCTTGATTTCAAGGTCAGCTCCGTGAGCCGCTAAAAAGCATGCGATGAACGAGCTGCTTTTTTTGTCCTGTCCTTGAGTACCTAGACCCATGAGAAGGCGACCCACGTCTTGAACGTCTTGAAGTTGACGAAGTTGAGACAAAGTGTGATGCCTGAGAGCTTCGTGAAGTGGTGTATCACCATCTTTGTCTGCTACGTTGAGATTTGCACCCTCTCTGACCAGTAACTGTAAAGTTAAAATATTGCATAAGAGAAATTAGCTGCATGTTCTTCTCCAAGGTATCTTTACAAAAATTTCTCACTGTGAAAATGAATGACTACAAACATAGCTGTCAAACCATGACGAGTGTGCTAAGTACAATGTCCTATGCTATAAGTACATTGTACATCGTACTTAGCATAAGATTGATTTGAAACTCGCAAGGGGGACCCACGAAGTGCGGGTCACAAAAGCTCACCAGACTTTTTTCACAGTCTTGTATCACCTAGAATATGAAGAATCCAGAGTAACTCCGTCAAATGGGCCTTCTGTCCAGAGCTACAGCCTATGACATCAACATTGCCCGTATAGACCTAGGTTAAAAAGTGATATATATAGATATAGTGACAATGCTAATGTAACGTCCCGTTGCCGTTCCTCGCCAAGTAAGTGAGAATACGTATATATTTGAATACGCCAGGTGTATGCTAAGAATATACATAGATAAGGGTAAATAAGAAATTTACACTAGAAAACTATCACAGCACTATGGACTAGATTGATTGAAATAATAACTAGAATAAGAATAGATCGATAGAATAATAACTAGAATAAGAATACTGTGTAATTAGTGAGACCTGGAAATCATTCATCTCGGAATATATCTATCGTTTTTTTTCTCTCTCTCTCTCTCTCTCTTACTCTGCATACTCCTTACGGGCCCTTCTCCCACGCATAAGCCGAGAGAAAGGGAAGAGAAAGAGAGGAGAGCGCGCAGCCAATAGTAAGGGCTCGCCACGCCTTAAGGGCGGAGGACGTGCGTGCGCACCAACTCGACTCTGCCCCACCATCAGCAGAGCGCCGATCTCGAGGTGATGAGCATACCGAGGAGAAGAAGAAACGGCAGAGTCGAGTTCGGGGTCGCCCCGAACACTCCTCAACCTCCAGCAGCCGAAGCTCTCCAGCTCTTGGTCCACCTGAGTATCCAGCCAGCCGCATCTCTCGGCAGGGCTGTGGTTTTTCGTCTACCCCGGGCGACCCATACAATTTTTCCAGGGTGAATCCCTGAGTCTCAGCGCTGGTGTCAATATCACCCTAGCTCGTATTTGACAAATTATTGTATCCAGGTCTCACTTCCATTCTTTAAAAAGTGAGTAAAAGTAATTGCCACATATTTGTGTGTATTCATTTGTCTTGTCCTCCAGCTCGATCAGCTGTGGCTCACTCCGTGTGTGATATTCGACGGGAGCAACTCCATCAAATCACGTCATTACTCGAGGCGCAGCCCAAGCAACTCTTGGTGCATCAGCCCGCAAACATCCCTGTGGCATAGCCCAGAGGTCAGGTTAGGAATCACCACCATCTCGCACATAAAATCTCATCGTTTGTCTCGTCTCAACTTCGTTTCTTTCCAATCTAATTTCAATCTTGATCCTTCAAATTTCGCCATTCATACCTTGAAAATCTCAGCATTCATACATTAAAAATCTCAGCATTCATACCTTGAAAATCTCAGCATTCATACATTAGAAATCTCAGCATTCATACCTCAAAAATATAGACATTTGTCTCTCAAATCTCATCATTCACACTGCGAATTTCTCACCGTTCATAATTCGAAAGTATCGCCATTCATACTCTAAAATTCCCGACATTCATCAATCAAAAATTCACCATTCATACTTCATAAATTCGACATTTACCCATCAAGAATCTCGACATTCATTTTCGTCATTCATTCAAAAAATCTCGTCGTCTGCGCAATTAAAATTCCAACACTCATACACATCTTCAGGTCTCGATTTCTGCACATTCCAATATAGCCACTCTGCATTCAGGACGGCATCTCAACATTCATACGATAGAAGTCTTGACTTTTAACCACTCAAATTGAGGGACCCATACACTCGAGTTTCAGATATTTGTGCATTCAAAATCCAAGCCTATACATTCGCGAATCAAAATTTCGGCATCTGTTCACGATCGGTAACTTTTATCAGCAGGAACCGCAAGCTGTTACACAAAATAACACCGCATCAGTCGCTCGTGTGAATGCAGCGAGTCTCGCGCATACCTTACCGTTCTCTTTTTTTTGACAGCATAAATCCACTGGCTATTTTTTAGAGGTAACCCAGCCTAAGCCAGGGCAGAATCACGTGTTGTGCTCTCCATTATATGCGTCTACCCATATATATATATATATATATATATATCTAAATACATATATATACGTGCGAGCATCGACCCGGAGACTCCGTCATATGCTTACAGCAAACTTTTTTTTTTCCATCATGTTTTGATCACGCATCAAATAAAGGCAAGGCCGGTCTTCGCCTGGCGTGACTAAAGTTTGCAGTCGAATTTTATTTAACAGTGTGCATCGGATTGCACAATCGGACATGAATAATAGATAGCTCAACATAATTCACCCTCTGCATCGCGGTATTAATTCGTCATTGTCGCCCCTAGTCGCGAGAGACTCGTGACATCTCGTTAATTAAATAAACCAGCGTGATCACCTCGGGTGGCAGGTCGCAATCGAGAGAAATTTTCGTCATACACTGTCCATCATAGCCACGATTTATCCACACATATACATTATCATCATCATCATCAACTCCTCTCACTTTCCTCCCAATATCTCAATTTCTCAGCATAATCAAGTGCGAAAGATGAACTCAGAATAACCCGAACCCGAGTTATAATCTTAGGATTGGCTCAAACTAACGCGTCGTAATTGCTGGGATATTACACAGCAAGTAAATTTTCTGGAGGCCCCGGAGGGATGGGTAAAGAAATCAAATTCTGAGTGAATCGTGAAGCAATTTGAAAATGCTCAAAATCTGAAAAAAAAAAAAAAAAAAAATTTCTGAAAACCGGGATCATTGTATCATCGCACATATCTTTTTTTTATTTTTCTTTCTTCTTCAATCTGTTTCTTTTCCCTCATCTCTCATCTCTCAATCATCCCTTTCCATTCTCCAAAAATACCTATTGGCCATACAAGTTCCACTATCTTTGAGCCTGAACTTGCAGTGGAGCGCAACAACGGCGAAGGAGATCGATTGGCAGCCAGGCCTAACCGGAGGGACAGGCGGTTCTTCGCCTGGCGTAGGGACACGCTCCAGCGGGAGTTGGATCGGAGAGGGATAAATTATCGCCTAACATTGCGACGAGTGGTATACGGCACGGACGCGGAGATCCTGGCGAGAGTCGCTCGAGAGGTAGCTGCGCCCGGGTACAGGGTAGCTCCACCACCACCACCTCGTGCTGTTCAGCAACTTCAAAATATCCCTCTGCCGCGACCACCACCAGCGGGTGCATTCAACCCAGCGCAGCTTGCCCTGCAAAGAGTAGATCCGCGCATATTAGCAAGACACAATCGCGAGCAGCAAGCCAGAGAAGAAAGATCGGTTCACCTGGCGCTGGACCAAAACCAGTACGCTGCAGCATCCTCAACTGTGCCTCTACAACAGCAGCGTCCACCGCAAGCACCACAGATTGTGCCTTGTCTCCCTCAGCACCCGTGTTCGAGCTTGCCACCTGCACAATTTATTACGCAGCAGTCGCCCACAGTACGCCAATCTTCTCCTGCGACCTCGAATATTGCACAAGACCCCTCTCCGCCATCCTCCTCACTGTCAACACCTTCGCCCACAATAGAATTTATATCTACCCCTTCCCCACCTTCCCCCCCAGTACGCACCCCATCTCCTCGAGTCACTCAGCAAGACAGGAAGGCAATTAGTATTATTGAATATAGAAAGAGGCCCACGTGCCGAGAAGCGCTTGAGATCCAGCCTCCGAGCAAAAGATCTTTCACAAAACTCAAGGCCCCTCCGGCAAAGACTCCAAGGAGTCTACCTGATAGGGCAAAAGCTCCTGCCACAATAACTTCGAATAAGGCTTCTCAGCCGGAACCAGCACTAGCCACCAGTCTGAACTCGAGTAAAGCTCCGTCTGTAAGCATCAAATCGCGTAAAGTTTTACCAAAAAAACAAGCTCCAGCCGCATCCCCGAGTCAGACCCAAGTTGAAGGCAAGCTTGAGCAATCAACTAAAACTTCCCGCAAGGCACGAGCATCAGCTCCGTCTTCTGCGATTTCAGAGTCAGACTCGCGAGTAGCTCAAGCCCCTGTTGCGTCCCCAGCTGAACCAAAGGGCCGGAAGTACCTAGTCCCCTCCTTCTCGACTCCTGAATCCGATCCTCAGCCTTCCACTTCGAGGGTAGAAATACCTGAGATCACAGCAGAAGAGTCTGATACAAAGAAGGGTGCAGGGAGGAAGAAAAGGACGAGTCGCACGAGCGGAGATATTAGCTCGTCCAGCTCCAGCTCATCCAGCTCATCAAGCTCTTCAAGCTCGTCAGATTCATCAAGCTCTTCAAGCTCGTCAGATTCATCAAGCTCTTCAAGCTCGTCTGACTCGAACCACAGGAAATCAGCTGACTCAAATTCATCAAGCTCGAGCGAGGATGAATCTACCCTGGCTGTAGAAATTCCACCACCAAAACAGGATACCGAAACCCCCTTGGACCCCTTCCTTCCTGACTGAGTTATTACTATTTTAAATTTTTGTATCTTTCATTTCGTTACCATTTTTAGATTCGTTTCAATTACAGTTCGAGCGAATTAGCCCCAATTTTTATTTTTTTTTGTTTGTCAAGCGAAATAAGCCCTATTTTCACATGACTGTAATTCTACTATCTTGAGCAAAATAGCTCTATTTTCACATGACTGTAATTTTATCATCTCGACTTTTATTTTTATACAGTCGTAATATTATTTTGTATTATCTCGAGCAAACAGCTCTTATATCAGTGTTTAGCCTTGGCCAAGCAATAACTGTGGATTGAGTTTGAAATCAACCCTCATATTGGGCCGTAATTCTAGTTGTATACGAGTAATCTCACAGTTCTGAGGAAACTAGCCCTCACATCAAAAACTTATTTTTGAACAAATAGCTCCTTCACGAGTTTCTTCTCTGATGGCCACTAAGCAGACCAGCTTTTGAATAAAGAGTCTACTAAGTTCTGAGCATTGAACTCACTGGATTTGCATTTTTCGAGAGAAAGACTATAAGTACAAGAGACTGATCTCAGTACACATTGTTATTTCCTTTTATTAATTAATTTTTAGCTTGATACAATCAGCTCCTTCCATATTCAGTAATTCAAGTGTTGTACAAGCATTTTACCTAAAAATTTGTTCAACATTCGATCATTTGATTTTTAGTTTTCGTAACTTGCAGAGCGAGCCAGCTCGCAGAGAATACCCGTATCTAGCTCTGATTTCAAGATGACTCTCAGATAGATTCTTAATTTATAAAGTAATTGCATCTATTGATCGACTCATCAATTTTGTCGAGCAAGTAGCTCTTGTATGGAACCTGATTCTTTTTAATTTTTATCCCTTTTGCTTCATTTACAGTTTCGAGCAAAGTAGCTCTAGTTTCAAGTATTGTCAGGGATCACTCTTAGGCTAATATTTAAACTACAGGAGAATATTCACTTTATGACGCATTGATTACTTTGCTGAGCAGGTAGCCTTTGAATTAGGGTATCTCGTGATTACGAGATAAGATCATCATTATATCAAATAGTTCTGTATTCACCTCATTCATTTCACTCTGATTAAGCTACTTATTGCGCGCGTGAGATAATAATATTCTGTTTACCTTTCGATCATGTATATGTAAGTTTTCACTTCCGAAATTTGGATTAGCATTAGTGACTTTAGCTCATACATTGCTGGCATGTGTACCTACTGATTTTGGCATCCAAATAAAGAATACTGATTTTCATCGTCGAGAACTGTTTATGTATGAACCTCGACCTTGCATACCTCAACCTTAGTACTTTCGAACAAAATAAGACCCATCGCTTTTCAATTCAATTTGATTTAAGAATCTT
Source organism: Eretmocerus hayati (assembly GCA_029851415.1). Lineage (NCBI taxonomy): Eukaryota > Metazoa > Arthropoda > Insecta > Hymenoptera > Aphelinidae > Eretmocerus > Eretmocerus hayati. Next base: position 179,563,026 of record CM056742.1, on the reverse strand, counting down.
TCCGATATGCTTGTCTTATCACTTCAATGAAAATCAAAAAAATGAAGAATCCTCATCTCTCAATTAATTACTGAAAATTTTATTGCACTTTGATATCTTTCCATAGAAATAAAAATTCACGCACCTTCAAATAGAGGCAATCATTCCTATGACTCTCTAATAAGTTCTCAGTCTAATAGAATCTAACACTCTGAACCTCAGTATACGAAGTGAGTGAATTTCTGCGTTGTGTCTGATCGCTTAAAATTTATTGAAAATTCTCACTGATCTCAGATCTGTCTTGACTCTAGACGAAAATAAAGATTTCCAATGTGAAGGTTTTCACCATTAGTTATTACATTACTGTATCACTTGAGCTCTGATTGGACAAAATAGCCTTTAAACCCTGACAACCTCAGCTCAATGCTCTTGAAGAGTGAGGTAGTTCTAACCTAAGAAATCGACAAAGACCCGCCGTCCAGGAAGCAGCAAATCACCTCATCGACCGCAGTCATCTTCGTTATTAGAAGTTAATCCCTCAAGCTATTTCAGCCTCTTGACTAAGACGCTTAATCAACTCATGAGTGAGACAATTTCAAGTAAGGAGAGTCTTATTTTGAATGAACAACATTTTCAAGTCAAAGCAGTAAAATCACTTCTCAAGCGTGTCAGTAAATTGCAAAGGGCTCTGTCTCTTCTAGACGAACAAATAGTAGATGTAGAGAATTTTCATGATTGGGTTGAAGACACCATTCGTCCAGCTAATTACTACGCCCCTCGTATGACCGTGCAGATTGAAACCCTTACTTCATCTATCGCTTGTCTTTCTCATGAATAATTCTGCGACCTCTTGCCATTGTGAGTCTAAATATAAGGAAATTCAAGGTAGAAATAAGCATCTGTTTATACTAATCCAGACCTTGAGAATTCGACTTGAAGAAGCTGAGCAGCAACTCGCGGAGTATTCACTGAAAATTAAGGAGCTCGCGCGTGATCAAGTCAATTTGGCAGAAAGTGCAGTAAGTGCAGAGTGTCAGCTACATGATAATCATATTGCCTTACAGAAGTTGAATGAGCAACTTGGAAATTTAAGTTTAACCGATGACTAATGAAGCTTCAACCTCCTTTGATCAAGTCAGATCACTACAAGAATTAGCCGAAGAATGCGCATATGAGAGACATTATTTCCTGTGCATCCAGCTTCTAGACGCCTTAGAAGCTGAATCTATCAATTATTGTAAGATCAAAATTTACTTTTGCCACGACCAATTACACTCTGGTGCCATCTGCTCTTTCAATAGTAAGTTTGGTAGAATCAACTATTTACAAAGCCCAAACGGTCTCATTAGCCCACTCACGTTCCACGAACTTACTCCAGTTCTTACCCGCAACCTAGATAAGGCTGCAAGGTCACTGAAGAACAATAAATACTTGCAATTTTCTCTTAAAAAGGACGAGTTTGGTTATTATATCGATCGATTCGTGCTTTTTGATCTCGATAAAGGTATTTTATCCAATCTAAATTTTCTCATCTCATTTGGTAAATTACATCGATTTGAGAGAATATTCTACATCAATAGAATAATCAGGGTTCTAATTGAATATTCCGAAACAACCAAAATCTATAGGAACGGTCCTATCGAAATCTATCCATCTGACTTTTATCGCTGGTCAATACTAGCTGAATCTAATAGCTCGTTGTGTAATAGCCCGAGAACGATTCATTTTATTAAAAAACTTTACTGTTTTTATTACTCCACTTTGGATATTAATGAGCGGGCAGCGTATTACAAGAAACCTCGCCCGATCCAGTAATAGTGCCAACGAAGAACTTAACGCCTTCTACCCCTTCTTGCGAAACCCAGAACCTATTCCAGAGACGTCTGAGAGCTCTATTAGTGAAGATTCTGAAGGTGATATCACCATCACTGAAGCTACCTGTCGAGATCACGAAGCACAATCGAGCTCCAATCGTGTACATATCGAACCTGCTTTCGAATTACCCATTACAATGGCTATCGTGACTCTCAAGGACGCGCTCAAGGTCGTACCCGAATTTGATGGTAAAAAGACACCACTCTCTGTATTTTTCGAAGGCTGCGATGAAGCCAAGGAGATGGTAGGTACAGCTAATGAAGCTAACTTAACGAAACTTTTGAGAGGAAAATTGACCGGTGAAGCACGTACTGCAATTCACGGTCAATCATTCGATTCAGTAGAAGCTTTGAAAGATTACATTAAGACTATATATGCACCAGCTAAAACAGTTCATCAATTACACGGTGAGCTAGGTAACGAGTTTCAGCGCGACAATGAGACGGTGATAGCTTTTGCTAACCGCATTCGCGACATAGCCCGCCAGATACTCGAAGCAGAACGAGTTAATGGGGGTGTAGTTGATGAAGCTTTCCGTAATAACATCAACCAAAGTACCATCGATTGTTTCAAAAGAGGCTTAAAAAGTGAAATAGAGTCAAAGCTTGAAGATGCAGAAAATATAGCCGACATTGTGCAAAATGCCATAAAGGCAGAGCGAACCTTAGAAGCAAAGAAAGCCCTTCGTAGACAACTTGAGCCACGGAATGAAACGTCTTCGAGACATCGTGAACTTAGAAGAGCAGTCTATTTTTGTCAGACGTGCCGATCGAATGAACATGACACTGATCAATGTAAAGCCAAACTTGAGTCTAATTGCTCACATTGCAAACGCCCAGGTCACGCGAGTAATGATTGTTTTTCCAAGCAACACAATGAGATTTGTCAACTGTGCAATAAACCTGGCCATAAGGCAGACAGTTGCTTTCAAGTCAAGGCTCAGATAAATAAGCCTACAATTTGTCAATTTTGTGACCGTGATGGTCATACAGCAACCAATTGCTACAAGTTATTCAATCAAATGTCTCAGGTCAATCAAATCACTTGTCAAATCTGCGATAAAAATGGGCATTCTGCAGCTTCTTGCTTCCGTCTCCTCCCTCAAGCTTCGAATCGTATTCAACCGAATAATCTCAAGTTGAACGAGACAATTTGTCAACTATGCAAGAGAAGCGGTCACTCAGCTTCCACTTGTCAGCAATCCGCCTCACAAAAGGTCTGTCGTTACTGTAAAAATGACGGTCACACGATTGATGAATGCCGCAAGCGTCGTATGAGCGAAAATTGGAGATCGGGAAACGCTCAGGGTGCTCCGAGTTCGAGCGCAACTCGACCGGCACCCGAGGCACAACCGCGCTCAATGAATACTGCTCAGTTATCGGAAAGTCTACGGGAACTTTTACCAATGGACTAATAAGTTCAGTAGCGAACGTACCATGCCTCAAATTCAAATACAATGCTCATGACCTCATCCTCATGATCGACTCCGGATCTCAAGGAAACCTAATCAAAATTGGAGCTCTTCCAGCTGATGCTCAAATTGATATAGAGAACACTACTAATTTATATGGAGTCACAAAGAAGTTGATCACTTCTCTCGGAACAGTTAACATCAAATTTGCTCAATACAGTGTTAAATTTCATGTGTTAGGGGATGATTTCCCAATCCTTCATGATGGAATTCTTGGTGCTAGATTTTTAATAGGTACAGACAGTATCATAGATTTTGGCTCAGATAAAATGACTATAGGGCAAATGGAACTGAACCTCAAGCGCGGTTCAGTCTTCTCAGCAAGCATATTTAACGTTAACACACAGCTCCAAGACAATCCCTTGCTACATATAGATACCATAGACTCACATACCAATAAAACTGAACAGTATTTAGTCGATACTGGATCTGAGAGTAACGTCATCAAACTCAGCTGCATTGAACCGGATCACTCAATTGATAAGACTCGAGCTGTCAGCCTAAGAGGAATACGCGGAGATTCTTTTGTCACATTAGGTTCGGTGACATTTCCATTTTTGGGAATAGACGCTGAATTCCAAGTAGTACCAGACGAGTCTCCTATACCAGCTGAAGGCATAATCGGTGCCGAATTTCTGTCACTTTCAGAGGCAGTCATTAAATTCAAAAATAAGGCTATAACCATCAGTGGTAAGACAGTAAGATTGACTCATAGAATCGAACCTCCTTATACCCCTCCAACAATTGATCCGCATGAAGAATTTCTAAGCTTGTCGGAACTAGATGAGAGTTTTTCTGATTTTAAAGAGCAACACCTCCGCCAAGAAACTGAACGGGAAATACTTGAGGAACTTAACAGAGTTGATCATGAGAGTGATTCAGAGGAAGCTTGTTACCCCATAGACATCAATGTACCCCTCAATAACACATTAGAGAGACAGGAGAAAGTGTTGAATTTGATTCGGTTTGGTCATTTGAATACAGAAGAGAGATCACATGCTGAATCTCTCGTGAGAGAGTTTGCCGATCGCTTCCATTTAGACGGAGAAATTTTACCGGTCACTAACGTAACTCAACACAGAATTCCCACAATAGACGACGTCCCAGTCAACACAAAACAGTACAGAGTCCCTCACGCTTTACGTGACGAAGTAGAGAGGCAAGTACAACAATTATTGAACCAAGGCATCATCAGACCTTCGCGTAGCAGCTACAATTCGAGTCTTTGGGTAGTTCCTAAGAAGCCAGGCTCTAACGGTGAAAAACGGTGGAGAGTAGTAGTCGATCCTCGCCCTCTGAACGATAAAACAGTCCCAATGTCACACCCTTTGCCCATTATTCATGAAATTTTTGACCAATTGCATGGGACAAAGTACTTTACGGTAATAGATGCCAAAAGTGGCTTCCATCAAGTAGAAATGCACCCTGATGACGCACACAAGACCGCATTTTCATATTTTGGCGGCCATTTTGAATGGGTACGTATGCCCTTCGGGCTCCGTAACGCAGCCGTTGAGTACCAGCGAGCTATGAATTTGACCTTGATTGGTTTGATTGGGAAGGGCGTCTTTTGCTACATGGATGACATTGTTATCTACGCGCGTACGCTGTCAGAGCACTCTCGTCTCTTCAGGGAAGTCATGATAAGACTAAGAAATGCCAACTGGGTCTTGGAGCCCGACAAATGCGACCTACTCAAGCGAGAAGTGACGTATCTAGGCCATATTCTGAATGAAAATGGATTAAATCCTGACCCGAAAAAGATTGAGGCTGTTGAGAAATTTCCACAGCCTAAAACCGTTAAAAATGTCCGTCAGTTTCTCGGGCTTGCAGGTTACTACCGTCGATTTATCAAAGACTTTGCAAAGATCGCGAAACCTATGACACAATTGCTACAAAAGGACGAACCGTTCGTGTGGACTGACGATGTCGAAAAATCTTTTCAAACTCTGAAAACTACGCTATGCTCTGCGCCTCTGCTCCAGTTCGCTGACCTAACCAAACCCTTCATTATCACCTGTGATGCCTCAGGGCATGCTGTAGGAGGGGTGCTATCTCAGGGTAAGATTGGAGAAGATAAGCCAGTAGCGTACACATCAAGGGTACTTAGAGGCCCAGAACTTTCTTATGAAGTTTACGAAAAAGAGAGTCTTGCGATTTTACATTCAGTTCAGGCGTTTCACTCGTACCTATTCTGCAGAAAGTTCACCATAGTGACCGACCATAAACCCCTAGTATGGTTCAAAAACGCGGAACTCAACACTCGCGTCTTAAAATGGAGGTTTAAGCTTTCAGTTTATGATTACGAAATTATTTATAAGCCCGGTCGACTTAATAGCAACGCTGATGCCCTCTCTAGAAACCCAGTAGAGCAGGTAGCAGTGATAACCAGGAGACAAAGCCAAATTTCCGACTCAAACCAACCTACACCACCTATTCCTGACCCAAAGCATCACAAACCCCGTAAAAGAACATATTCCAAAACAAAGCCACTTCCATGCTCAGATGATGAGCAAGACACGCCACCACCCGTGAAGCACACCACCAAAAAGAGCGTTTCGAGAAAACCACCTACAATTCCAGAACAATCACATTACTCGAACACACCGCAATCAGATCACATTTCCTCCGCGATTTCTGAGTCAGATGCCAATGAAGCTGACGACGAAACCCCACCTGAAGGAACACACTCCAGTGATCTAGATGACCTACTGGAAGAACACGACAATATACCAACACCTGCTAAGCCAGTCCAAACTTCTGACGGTGTGACAAGCCGCATAACACTAGTAGAAACGAAAGAGTTCATCTCGTATCGCGAGGGTAATATTGCTTACTTTGTCTCAATTGACGGAAGTCCGTGTGATGAAGGAGCTCGTAAACTCATCGAAGCAAACAAAATTCCATCAAATCAGACAATCCCTTATCGCGAAGTTCAAGTAGCGAAGAGAAGTAACAATCGGTATATTTTCGGTCTATGCATCAAGGGCGAGCAGCCAGATTCACTCTCCATAGTCGGTAACAGCATCTATAAAACGCTCATCAAACTTCGAGTCATGATGCAAGAGAAAAATCTCAAGGAAATTAGTATTGCTAAGAGCCCACACATCGAGAATATCCCTTGGAGTGAAATACGCGACCTCATCATCCTCATTTTCGAGAGAAGCGGGATAAAGGTCATTATATGCAAAGGATTACTCAAGTATGTCGAAGAGAAGGATCGAGATGAAATTTTTTATGAACTCCATACTTCACCTATCGGTGGCCATAAAGGAGTATCAAAAACGTTTAATCGTATCAGACAATCCTATTATTGGGAAAACTTGAAACATGACATTCAACGTAGAATTCAGCAGTGTCTTGACTGCCAGTTAAAGAAACTTGTTAGGTTGAAGACGAGACAACCTATGATGATAACCGATACCCCTGGTACGGCCTTTGATAAGGTAGCACTTGACATAGTTGGTCCTTTAGATAAAACTTCAAGAGGAAACCAATTCATCCTCACTATGCAAGACCAACTATCCAAGTACTGCATTGCTGTCCCTCTTGAGGATGCGACGGCAGCAACAATTGCCGACGCATTCGTCAAGAGACTAATATGTGTGTTCGGTGCACCTAGAGTCATTCTAACTGATCAAGGACGAAACTTTTTGAGTAACTTGATGAAACGAGTTGCCAACCGGTTTAGAATCAAGAGAATAAAGACGACGGCTTTCAGACCTCAAAGTAACGGATCCTTAGAGAGGTCTCACCATGCTTTGATAGAATTTCTAAAACAATACGTCTCCAAAGATAATGATTGGGATCTTTACGTTGATATAGCCTGTCTTTCTTATAATTCATCTGTTCAAGAAAGCACCAAACACACGCCTTTTGAGATAGTTTTTGGTAGACTTGCCAGGCTACCGTCCGCTCACGCTCTCCAAGAAGCAGATTTACTGCCAACCTATCAAGGCTATATCAAAGATCTTGTGACGCGACTCACTGGCATTAGAATCCTTGCTTACAACAATTTGGTCTCCTCAAAATTCCGAAATAAGAAGTACCAAGACCGTCACATAAATGAACAGAATTTTAGGGTCGGTGATTACGTATTTCTGTTAAAGGGCCCTAAGCCTAGCAAATTTGGTAACCACTATTCTGGTCCACACAAAATCTTGGAAGTTCTCAACAAGTACAATGTGAAAATCCAGTTCAATAAAACTTCCAAAATTGTTCATGCCAATCGACTCAGAATCTCTCACATCAATCACGAAATTGTGGTACCTCGAAAGAATAAGGGCACCTCGCCGAAACCTAGACTTGAGGATGCGCCTTCTGACCAGCAAGATTGAATAATCTTATTCAGAAACTTTCTTCAATGACGAATTTTGGCAATAATTTTTAATTTACTGATTCCGACTCGTATAGACACTAGCAATACATGTATTGAATTTCAACCTATACTTAGATATATTTCATAGAACCTGAATCAAATCTTTAGCGATTTGTACAATTAAGTTAATTCAAAACTAAATTCATTAGAAATTCTATAACTAACTCTAACCTGCTAACCATGATTGTAATATTTAGAACGTATATTTATAAGTGAATTAGAAAATGGAGTTAGATTTTTGAACTATGTAGTTGTTCAACCTTACATTCAAAAAGGAAGTAGTTTATAAAATTTCATCCCTCTGTTGGATTAGGTTACAATTACTCATTTTCATTCATCATAGTCGTAAGATAGTTCTAAGCCCAGACGATCAAGTGTAAAACTTGCCACTTAGGTTAAGCAAGGGTAAATTAGCTGTTAGCCTCAATTACGCTTACTGTAATAGGTTTAGAATGGATTTAGTTATAAGTTAGTTTAATTCAAAAATTCCATTTCTTTCGATTTGACAGTAGCATAAGCCTTAGAAGAAAAAGAAAAAAAAAAATTTTTTATTCATAGCAAAATTCCTAGGCTTTAACTCATAGGTGTACTTCACCTTCTAATTAATCGTTTTTCATTGAAGCAAGGTTAGGATTTGATTGTAGTTTAGATGATCGTAGATGATTCACCAGCCAAGTATTTAGATTAAGTTAGAGTAAATAGTATGAGCTACTGCTCAACCTTTGGAATTCTAGCTATTGCCGTATCATGTAACTATGATCTACTCCATCTTCAATTTGATGAAAAAAAAAAAAAAAAAAAAAAAAAAAAAAAAAAAAAAAAACCTGTACACATCTACCTTAGATATCAAATCATACACTTCGCATACGCTGTAATCTACGGTTAAGGTCGCTCTCACTCATAATAAGAGGGTTGATCAGGTCTTAGAATTACTACTAGGAACCTTGAAATCTAAGATTCCACTTCAACTTGGATACATTTCTATACTCATAGCTCAATTATATAATTTCTCGGCACGGAGTCACACAACGCCCAGTCAATGCTTACGTATGAGTTATATGGCAACCCAGTACAAGTGTAACAACCTTATCACTCCATCCCACTAACGTGCCCAATCATAGCAACATGTCCCAGAGGGGTAGGAACGGAATACTAAACATCGACACAGGCCAATACCACCTACCCACTCCTTAACCCCGTCCTTAGGCTTACAATGGAACCTGGTTCTCAGATCGAGAATCTTGTAAACAGAACTCGCACATTCTATCACATAGACTAAGGTCTGATAAAATGTTATACGAATCACTATGAGCTGCTTAGGCAGATTCAACTCAAGAACTCCATGAGGTCACTATCGTATGTAAAACATTGGGGAAGCTCATACTCCCTAGAACGTTTTCATCCCAAGAGTACAAAAACTTTTGGATGACTAAGCCACCTCAAACCTGATCATTCACCTATCGATTAGAGCAAGTCTAATCATCTAAGTGTCTCACCCTCCCCTCAAGGACATAGCATCCCTTATGACAACTTCCTTGCCTACCAACTACTCAGAGTACGCTTGCTGGTATGCCTTTTTCACATACCGAGCAAACGATTTAAGTGGTGGGGTGTAACGTCCCGTTGCCGTTCCTCGCCAAGTAAGTGAGAATACGTATATATTTGAATACGCCAGGTGTATGCTAAGAATATACATAGATAAGGGTAAATAAGAAATTTACACTAGAAAACTATCACAGCACTATGGACTAGATTGATTGAAATAATAACTAGAATAAGAATAGATCGATAGAATAATAACTAGAATAAGAATACTGTGTAATTAGTGAGACCTGGAAATCATTCATCTCGGAATATATCTATCGTTTTTTTTCTCTCTCTCTCTCTCTCTCTTACTCTGCATACTCCTTACGGGCCCTTCTCCCACGCATAAGCCGAGAGAAAGGGAAGAGAAAGAGAGGAGAGCGCGCAGCCAATAGTAAGGGCTCGCCACGCCTTAAGGGCGGAGGACGTGCGTGCGCACCAACTCGACTCTGCCCCACCATCAGCAGAGCGCCGATCTCGAGGTGATGAGCATACCGAGGAGAAGAAGAAACGGCAGAGTCGAGTTCGGGGTCGCCCCGAACACTCCTCAACCTCCAGCAGCCGAAGCTCTCCAGCTCTTGGTCCACCTGAGTATCCAGCCAGCCGCATCTCTCGGCAGGGCTGTGGTTTTTCGTCTACCCCGGGCGACCCATACAATTTTTCCAGGGTGAATCCCTGAGTCTCAGCGCTGGTGTCAATATCACCCTAGCTCGTATTTGACAAATTATTGTATCCAGGTCTCACTTCCATTCTTTAAAAAGTGAGTAAAAGTAATTGCCACATATTTGTGTGTATTCATTTGTCTTGTCCTCCAGCTCGATCAGCTGTGGCTCACTCCGTGTGTGATATTCGACGGGAGCAACTCCATCAAATCACGTCATTACTCGAGGCGCAGCCCAAGCAACTCTTGGTGCATCAGCCCGCAAACATCCCTGTGGCATAGCCCAGAGGTCAGGTTAGGAATCACCACCATCTCGCACATAAAATCTCATCGTTTGTCTCGTCTCAACTTCGTTTCTTTCCAATCTAATTTCAATCTTGATCCTTCAAATTTCGCCATTCATACCTTGAAAATCTCAGCATTCATACATTAAAAATCTCAGCATTCATACCTTGAAAATCTCAGCATTCATACATTAGAAATCTCAGCATTCATACCTCAAAAATATAGACATTTGTCTCTCAAATCTCATCATTCACACTGCGAATTTCTCACCGTTCATAATTCGAAAGTATCGCCATTCATACTCTAAAATTCCCGACATTCATCAATCAAAAATTCACCATTCATACTTCATAAATTCGACATTTACCCATCAAGAATCTCGACATTCATTTTCGTCATTCATTCAAAAAATCTCGTCGTCTGCGCAATTAAAATTCCAACACTCATACACATCTTCAGGTCTCGATTTCTGCACATTCCAATATAGCCACTCTGCATTCAGGACGGCATCTCAACATTCATACGATAGAAGTCTTGACTTTTAACCACTCAAATTGAGGGACCCATACACTCGAGTTTCAGATATTTGTGCATTCAAAATCCAAGCCTATACATTCGCGAATCAAAATTTCGGCATCTGTTCACGATCGGTAACTTTTATCAGCAGGAACCGCAAGCTGTTACACAAAATAACACCGCATCAGTCGCTCGTGTGAATGCAGCGAGTCTCGCGCATACCTTACCGTTCTCTTTTTTTTGACAGCATAAATCCACTGGCTATTTTTTAGAGGTAACCCAGCCTAAGCCAGGGCAGAATCACGTGTTGTGCTCTCCATTATATGCGTCTACCCATATATATATATATATATATATATATATATATCTAAATACATATATATACGTGCGAGCATCGACCCGGAGACTCCGTCATATGCTTACAGCAAACTTTTTTTTTTCCATCATGTTTTGATCACGCATCAAATAAAGGCAAGGCCGGTCTTCGCCTGGCGTGACTAAAGTTTGCAGTCGAATTTTATTTAACAGTGTGCATCGGATTGCACAATCGGACATGAATAATAGATAGCTCAACATAATTCACCCTCTGCATCGCGGTATTAATTCGTCATTGTCGCCCCTAGTCGCGAGAGACTCGTGACATCTCGTTAATTAAATAAACCAGCGTGATCACCTCGGGTGGCAGGTCGCAATCGAGAGAAATTTTCGTCATACACTGTCCATCATAGCCACGATTTATCCACACATATACATTATCATCATCATCATCAACTCCTCTCACTTTCCTCCCAATATCTCAATTTCTCAGCATAATCAAGTGCGAAAGATGAACTCAGAATAACCCGAACCCGAGTTATAATCTTAGGATTGGCTCAAACTAACGCGTCGTAATTGCTGGGATATTACACTAACATTTTCACTTGTAGCTCTGAACAGGGAGCCCATTTGACGGAGTTACTTTGGATTCTTCATATTCTAGGTGGTACGAGACTGTGAAAAAAGTTTGGTGAGATTTGGTGAACCGCACTTCGTGGGTCCCCCTTGTCGGTCATTCTGATTCCGCTGTTATCTCAGAGTTTATTTTAAGTAGAGTGTAGCATAATTTCAAGTCGTACAACAAAATTTTTTTGTAAGTATTACCCTCCACGTAACAAGGAAAATTACCAATAAAAAAGGAAAAAAGGGATAGCCAAATATTACACCAAATGGCAATGAACGGTCGAGGACATGGCAACTTTTGAGAAATTTTTATGAAAAACTCACTGTCACATGATCATGGTTTTCTCTGACTACCAATTGATGCTGTGAAGATGTACAATTAAAATTTACGATTCATTCAAAAGTTTTATGATATCTTTTTTGGTCCGATAACCACAAGAAAAAATGTATCCAAAGAAAAAAACCGTGGGTAGTGGATACTCATATGATTCAAAGTGATTGAATATTGTATCACAAATTGGTTGGAAGAATGCCATTTTAGAATATTATTGTTTCATGAGATAATTGTACCTTCTTGCCCCGATACGCGAAAATCGCTAATGTTCATCCACAGGCATCCTCGAGATTTTTTTCGCGTTAATGAGATTGAATTATGAGAAAACTAGTGATTAGACCAAAGCCGAATGATTTCTGCGTGTCCCATTGTAGTTAGAGATATCGTGGAGCAAAAAAAATTTCCGATGGACAACCTTTAGCAGCATTTTTTAGAAGACCAAATTGATTTTCCGAAAGTCAAGAATTAGGTTTCTGTTATTTTTGCGTAGAAAAGTGTCGCGTATAGTCACATTGGTTTTCACGACGGAAAGTATTTTCGTCCTGGGCTCACACATGGGTAGAGAAAAGTGTTGATACTAGATGATACACAATGAAGCAAAATATTTGGAAAAATATGCAATTAAAGAATACACGGTTTAGCTCGTCAAGCAATTACGATTAGCTCGTGATCATCTCAAATCCAGGTAATTTTTTTCTGGTACAAATGAGTCTCTGATCTATTTGAAATATTAATATAGGTCAGAACTATGGAGCACTCTTCAGTAGATATTTTAAATCGTATGAAATTGCACTGAAAATTCCTCTCGACGTGAGATATATGTTGCAGTGGAAAACGTGGTTCTGTGGTGATTGGTGTAATGGCCATAATGGATGTCGATATTTCTGAAGGGTAAGAGAGTTTTGCAATGAGAGCGCGTCGTCGGTTCCCGCCGGGGTTGAAGTGGAGGATGATTATCGCGATGAGGGGATGTAGCAGTAGAAGCATGGTCTGACTTCCGGTGAGAACAATTTTCAGCCACGGGATTCGAGTGCAGGTTCCGTTTGAGGACGTCCGGCGACAGACGACTCTTAATACATATAGGTATATGGAGTTGGTGATTTGGAAAATTATCGTTTCTACTGTGAGTATGACTTTGTTCGAATAAACTTGTTGGACAGTGACAGATGAGACAAATGACATAAGAGGCTTACATTTTTCATTCCAATTGAATTCACTGTGGTCATGACACAATGCACACTAGAATTTCAAAACTTTACGACAGAATTAGGTATTTCTACATTTTTTTCGGGAACTACCTTTAAAAGTGAATTTTACCTCAAAAGTTACGGATAGCGTTTGTCACGAGCAAAAAAATGTGACCGAGAGTTTACATTTAGGAGCAAACCGGAATAAGTAGCAGTATATATTCGGTCAGGAAATGGATCCAATAAAATGATTACGTGTTGTAACGAAATGTTACGGATGTCGATCTCATAGTTGAAATGCAAAAAATTGGATCAGGGTTCAAATTGTACGAACTTATGGTAATTTTTTTAGCGTAACCTAAAAATACTGCGTTTAAACACAATCTTAGGATTCTCGTAATTGATGGAAGAACATCGAAACCTCGCTTGCAAGCCCATTTCGGGCACTGGTAGAGGGCGTTTCTTTCTTAGTTCGCACGACGGACAAACTGTCTTAGTGCCCGATAGGGGCTAACGCGATCAATACGAAGACATATTATTCAATTTTTTGCCCGTATATTACCCTCTGTTCTGGTAGTCTCTAATACTCATCATACATTACTTTCAACTGAATAAACGATTCATGACTGGACGATAACCATTGGAATGAAGAGGAGTGCCAACTTTACAGCGCTTATTCCGAATCAGTAATTTCAATTTTTACGCAGAAAATTTCCAGCAGCTGCTCTGAAAGTTTGGTCTTTCCTCGTCTTCCAATCGGTTAAAAGTACAACGTCGATGGACGATGTGTAAAACTCCGGTGCTCAAGTAGTTCGCGGAAAAGTTGAGAGGAGTGAAAAAAAAATTGCATGGTGAAATTCTTTCTGTGCCCCAATTATTCAAAATGCAAAGAAATCATCGATAAAATAAAACGATCGGGAATTTCGATAACTGTGCAGCTGCATGAAAGTACCAAGTTTTCAATTGTTTTTTCTCACTTTTTTTTATACCCGATGGCATTAAAAATTGAAACGCCGACCGAGCGAACTTGCTTTTCCATCTCGTTCAGCTCTCAACTTTACTTTGCAACTTACTTCAACTCTTCGATGATTTTCCCTCCGTGAGATTGGTTTCGAGAAGCAGGGAAAATGTTGGAATCTACGAGTCGAGAATCATTACCGAGCTGTCGCGAACAACTTTTGCGTGAATAAAAATTTGGTACATACACGATACTTTTGAAAAATGTTCACTCTGGATTCATGCGTGCGTGTGTTGCAAAATTATTCTCTTACTCTCAGGCAAAGCCAGGATTTCTCAAGGTTTCGTGAAACTTTTGGCAAAATATTAAAAAAAAGAAAAATATCCAATCATCCTGGGAATTTCTTTCGGCATTCATTCATAGTGACAGATTGTTGAATTTTTCTATTCCATTTTCTTTCCTAGTTGACATAAACCCTCTGATCCGAGTCGTACTGCACTAGATATTCTGCGATATTTCGAGAACTTGATTCAAATTTTTGATTAATCAATTTCAAACTCTGTAGTAGTCGATTGAGTGAACCCACAAGTTTTTTCATTTCTCGGAGAACGAAGTTCAAACTACAACTTCATATTTTCACAAAAATTACCATTTTTTGAAATACTATCCGAAATTTGTAAGTTCTATGAGCATTGGTAAGACAAATTCAGCCCACTGCCTTTGCACGATTTTTTGTTATCAGAGTTCGTACTTTGATAGTGCATATTTGTTCATATTTTCCAATTAAAATTTCAAGAAACTAAGTTACTCCAATCAATATTTCATCGTGGCAAACTTCTATTCAAGGCTTTGGAAAATCAAACAGAAGAACAAAATCCAGAAATTTTCAATGAATGAAAAAAAAGTCTAAAAATTTCTGGAAAAATTCTGAGTTGATATAAAAATTTATCAGAATACTCACCCTAACAATCTGCGTATGCTGTCTTTCAACAGCCAAATGTAATGCCGTTTGTAAATTTACATTTTGCAAATCAAGATCAGCCTTGCCAGTTCTAGCAAGCTGTTCTGCAACCTCCACGTGGTTATTGAGTGCAGCTAGATGCAGAGCCGTGTATCCATCGTCCTTCTTTTCATCAACAATCCAGGGTCTCGGAAGTTTCGACAACAGAACACGCATCGCACTGAAAAAACAAGCATGTCAAAAGAATTAGACACCGTGCACATATACATGTACCATCTACACATTAGACATACCCAAATTTATTTCAAGGTATTGTGTGAGTATTTGAGAGGGAATGTGGGCATAATGATGAGCTGATGGAGGAACACACATGTTGCATGGGATGAAGGCTATAACATGTGACGGACAGGCCCCGGGACTTCTCTATGTATAATGTCGAACTTCGAAGGACCGAAGGCTCAACACATGTGGTTCAATGCATGCGGTTCACTACAGCACGAGCACGTGTCAGCCGTTACGTGTAATCCTGATGGTGGTTTCAGCTCGCTTTACACGGGGATTACGTGCATTACCATCCCGCAAATAATAAAAAAACATTATATCTATTACCCACCCACGCACCATGGGCTACATATACACTCTTTACTCTCTAATCTCGGAGGGATTAAGGTGTCAAGCGAAAACGGCTTATTCCGCTCGACTTTTTGACTCTTGTGTATATGGTGGGATTTACAGGAGTAGAGGTCGTGTAATGGAGATGATTTACGTATATAGTGGAAACTGTATCCACTCATGATTAAATGAGAATAATCAATTCTTCTACAACAAAAAATTTGATTTTTAGAATTGATAGGGGCTTGGGAACAGTGCAGAGCTCGGCATAGGGTGTGGTGCCGAAATTGTTCTTCATATTGAGCCATCGATAAACATTTACGATGAAAACTGCGAATGTATGGTTTTTGCTAAGCTTCTGAAACTGTGTCAGAGTCATCCTGGTGAGTCAGAGGAAATCAGTTATCAATGGAAGTTATGAGCGAGATCTTATCATTGAAGATGAGGTGAGAAAATTCTACCGAGTCTTTCATTAATGTTTTCCGAGGCGCGAGACTCGGTCACATGGCGAATTAATGCTCTGAAGCGTACTCTGTTTCTCCTCGTTAAAAATATTCAACGACGCGAGTGCCAAGTTCTTTCCTTTGAATATCTACATTCAATTTTGCAATGATAATTCTATCTTGCAATGCGAAAAGAATTTTTCCCTCTAGATTTGATTCTCTATATATATGCAGCGTGTCATTTCATTGTCATTTACGAACCAAAGTGGGTCGGAAAGACGAGATGGGATTTTGTTTCTGTCGTGGTTTTTCATGGTAGCTCGAAGGGATGAGTTTTATCGAAAAATAAGTAGAACAGTTTTTTGTAGATTTTTTAAAGATCTACACGTAAAAGCACTCTTATCCGTCCAAAAACGGGTTACATCCGCTGTGAAATCCTCAAATAGAAGAGAAATATCTTAAGAATACATAGATTCTTCGCTCTTTTCCCGAAGTTTTTTCAAATACCCACGGCGGATCTGATATTTTTTGGGATGAGTGCAGATTTTCTTGTAGATATTTAAAAATCCTACAAAAAACTATTCTATAGCTTTCTCTTTAAATCTTTCTCCATCCCAGCTATTGCGAAAAAAGACGAAAATTTACGGTAGCATTTATATGGGAAAATCGAAAAAATAAGTTTATTTCGAAATCCATAGACGAAAGATTTTGATTCTTTCAGACTAATGATCATCGAGGTACTAAAAATCACCACACCCCGAAGAATTTTTTATCCGTAAACCTTCAAGTTTCCCTGCTTCCCGGCCTACCGTGGAACGAGGGATGCTCTATTTATCATTGTGAGGAATAAAATTTAATAATTTTTCATGGTACATGCAACTGTTTTTACTTTAGAACAAGTTGCAGAGCAAGTTGCAGATTCAAATGATTGGATAAGTTTGAAAGGAAAGATCTCACAGAAGTTGATTTTTACCAGAAGTATGCTGAAAAATTTTAAAAGAGTAATTAGAAAATTTTTGACTTCTCGTCTTCCTCGTTTGAGCTTTTATTCGTTGTAGAGCGTAAAAAAACCATTTCATGCTCACTCCTGAAAATTCAGATTTCAAACTCACGCCGAGTTTTTTGATCGGATGTTCTGTATTTTTAAATCTTGAGGATAATATCTCTTTGATTAAAATACAACGATCGGCACTACGTTGACTTCAATTCCCAAGTCTCTATGAAAGTGACCCAGAGAACCAGATCTGAGAATTCGATTATCTCACTCCAATAATTACCGAACTGTAATAAAAAGTGACAATTTTTCCAAAAATTGAAGTCCTCTGAAGTCCAGATCTGCAGAACCGGATAGTTATTCTTTAACCTGTTAACCAGAGCTCAATTTCGACTAATATCAATAAGAAAATTGTCATTCACTTAGACATGACAAAAATTTTTGTAACAGGTTAGGCGACTAATCTCAAGATTCTTATGTACAATGCTAATAGAACTGTTAAAAAAATTCGACAGACCCACAGAAGTAGCATATCGATGCCGAATAATAATCATCATCATCATCATCATCACACGTTCCATCGGAGCTCGGAAGAATTCAATCAATCAGACTCATGTACAGTTTATTAGGCATAATCGCCAAATGAATGGGCTGCACTACAAGGGTATACGTATCTATCGAACGATGAGAAGCCGATTACGCATCGAGTTTGGATGAGGGGAATAGCATCTCACCACATGAGCATGATGTGTGAGTGACGGTCTATTTCCGAATCTATGTATATGCTCTCCGCGGGTTATCGGCACCGTATACTCTTGCAGCTTTGCCCTCTACTTATAGCTGCAGCAGTGCATCGAGTGCATCCTCTACATGCATTTGATGCAGAGCTAAAAGCTGCGAATGGCACAGTACCGCAGAGAGTCGACGACTCTGAAACTGCACTTCACTAGTATGTATATAACCTAGAGTAGTAGTGAGAAATGACTAGGTGTGCAATAGCGTCGCTTGCTCGTTACGTTTGACGAGCCGCAGAGGCTCACTCAGTCTCTCGAATTTGCGGATCGTGCATAGAATTCCAGATGAGGATCTGCGATGCCACGGTTCAAGCGTTCTGCAAGTATAGAGCTGCTACAGCTATAGAGACAAGATCGGACCTTCGCCGGATAGATTTTTCACAAAATTATCCCAGGTGTTCATAGACATGAAATCGGTCAATGTTACATGATGATAATTTGGAGATTTGCTTTCCAAGATGTACCTGGTTGGAGGCGTAAAGAAGTTTCTTTCTGATTGGAAAATCTTCTTCTGATAGAAATAATAAAGCTCAAGTTTTGTGAATCGTAAATTTAAAACTTTGACGATTTCGGATCCTAGAAAATATGTAAGATTGTACGACAATAGTGCTCGTTTGAAAAGCCCATTTTCAAACCTCATCTAATTGGCAATATTCTTGAGATATTTTCTAATCAAATTCAGAAAAGTTATCGTTATTTCATTGGAAAATTCTATGAAAATAAATTGCTCCGAGAGTGTTAAAAAACGGAAACATAATACAACAGATACTGATTGTAGGGTTATTCATAAACCTGTATCTAGAATCTAAATTCTGTATCTTTAACAAACTCGTTATCAAAATTTTTCTTCCGGGACAACTTTTGTTCCGATCGGGCTCACTATGATCAGATGAAAAATTGGGTGTTGTTCAGGGCAGATCCTTCAATGACTCAAAGAAACTAATAGCTGAAGCACATATTTGACAGAAAATTGACGTTGTGAGAAAAAATCAGAAATCGAACCTATAACTGTCCTTGAAAATGGGGGAAAAATGTTGAAACTCTAATTTTTGGAGTGAAACGCTGGGACAACCTAGGAATTTCTTGCATCAGAAGCTCGTTTAATTTTCATGATGCACGGGTCAGAAATGATAAGTTTAGTTATAGAATCAGATTGTGAGAATGTAACACAGTTCTTCAAGACTGATTCCATGTAAGATCATACAATGGATTCCACTTCAAATCTTGGATCATTTCGGCGATGAAATATGTGATTCTATGGACGAAATCAAGAGACACGTATTTTTTCGTTTTGCCCAATTTCGCTTCGTTTCGAAGATATCGAATTTTTTCGATCGGAGCAACGACGGGTCTTTTTTCAGAAAACTCGCGCTTCTACATCAAAAAAGCGTGATATTTCGAGCCCAATCAACTTTCTTGCGTCGAAACTTGTTCAGGGCGATCACTCAGATGATATTGCACGGGAAAAATCCGGGATAGCAAGTCAATCCATCGAGACCGAGTCTTAAAATTGATATTAATGAAAAATAGTCAAAACCGAAAATCTCAAAATGCACATCTTCTTCTCCTCTGAATTTTTTTTTGAGAACTCGTTGAAATATAAGGAACAAGAAAAACTATATCCGGTTTCTGGTATTTGACGCATAAGGGCGTAAAAAATTATTTTCTGGCATTTTCTTCAAATTCTCAGGTTTTAAAGATTTTTTAACATTGCTGAAGTGTGTAACAGGTTCAAAAGGGCCCACAACTTTGAAAAAAATGAAATTGCAAGAAATAAGTGCAGATCCTGCACTCATCCCATGCCTAATTTCAATATAATGCCTTACCCACAAGGCGCGGGCTCGGAAGAATTCCTCTCAGTTACTGTCTTCCAATTTATCCTTCAAAGCAAACATTGCAGCATCCGATTATTGTAGTTAGGTACCATTGATAGTGATGGATAATGAAGGGAACAATCAAGGAATGATCGGAATAATCTTTGCTTGATCACATGCTTGTATTTTTCTGTGCGTGTGATACATCGTATAAGGTCAAAGGTAAAGATGGGAGATTTTTTCTCCCTCAAAACGATCATCTTCACAAGGTGACCTCCTTCCATGGGTGTTGAGCAGTCCTGGCTATCTTGAATTGCTTTAAACTATCTTGATTTTCAGGTTCGGCTCTCCAGACATGAGAGCTTCGGATTCCATTGATTGGAGAGGCATCCTTCCACTGACTCAATTTTTTCGATCGAAATTTGTTCAATTCAGATATTCCAAGTTCTTTGAGGGTTATGGCTGTGGTATATCTTTGTACTTTCTCCACGAAAGAACTTGCACCGTCAATAGATTCGAGATGAGAATTTCTCAGATTATGGTTACTAGCATAGTGTTTTACGAGCCCTCCGATTCCATCGCAGGCTCCTTTTCCATGGCCGGTGGCAGAATAAATCCAGGTCTTTCTCGATGACGATTTCGAAAGCTCTCGTGCTTGAAACCGATTTTTGAAATGTGCCGAGGCTCCATCCGAAATGATGATTGTTTCATCAATCGATTCGATATCAACATGTTCTTTCATCAATTCCTCGACACATTGCAATCCAAGTAAGGCATGGGCTGAATCATGATTAGTGTCGTCACTCACAATCGCAAAACTTTTTGTGCGGGAGCATCGAAGGGGTTACGGAGGATATTGTTCCGACTACGTGTCATGAGCAAAGAATTATATTGAATTTAGGCATGGGATGAGTGCAGGATCTGCACTTTTTTCTCGCAATCCTATTTTTTCCAAAGTTGTGGGCCATTTTGAACCTGTTACACACTTCAGCAATGTAAAAAATCTTTAAAACCTGAGAATTTGAAGAAAATAATTTTTTACGCCTTTATGCGTCAAATACCAGAAACCGGATATAGTTTTTCTTGTTCCTTATATTTCAACGAGTTCTCAAAAAAAAATTCAGAGGAGAAGAAGATGTGCATTTTGAGATTTTCGGTTTTGACTATTTTTCATTAATATCAATTTTAAGACTCGGTCTCGATGGATTGACTTGCTATCCCGGATTTTTCCCGTGCAATATCATCTGAGTGATCGCCCTGAACAAGTTTCGACGCAAGAAAGTTGATTGGGCTCGAAATATCACGCTTTTTTGATGTAGAAGCGCGAGTTTTCTGAAAAAAGACCCGTCGTTGCTCCGATCGAAAAAATTCGATATCTTCGAAACGAAGCGAAATTGGGCAAAACGAAAAAATACGTGTCTCTTGATTTCGTCCATAGAATCACATATTTCATCGCCGAAATGATCCAAGATTTGAAGTGGAATCCATTGTATGATCTTACATGGAATCAGTCCCAATATATATTTGTTCATTGATAGAAATGAACTCGCTTTCAACCCTCAGTATTGTAAAATAGAAAATACGGAGCAAGGAAGATGTCTGTGAGATAAGTGTTCGATTTTTATTGTTCCATAATTACATCCGCTGAAATGGCCAAGGCTTCAATAGTTCTCAGAACATAAAAAAAACTAGCAATGAAAGTAATCCAAATTGAATGAGCGCATATCGGGGGTCGCAACTTTTTGCGATACTGAGGCATTAAAATTTTGATAAGCGCGCGACGCTCTCTTGTTGCTTGAATCAGTAATCTCCACCTTCTGCTCAAACATATCACACAGTGTCAAACAAACCAACCTGCATCCAACCCTTACAAAATCGATTTTATTCATGCATTATGTAATGCATTTTTTAATTTCTGTTTTTATATGCCATCGAATAAATAACGGGAGCAGCCTTCTGGCGACTTTTCATATTGAATTATTTTCCCTTTTTTTGCGCATCACTCCACACGTGTGACGCTTGTTTCCGCTCATCCACCAATACATTCAATATCAATACATCCCTATACACGTACATGCATGTATGAATTTCGATTTTGTCGATATACGAGTAACCTTTTTACTCTACACAACTTTTGCCTCGATGTTGAAAGTATGCCGGTCGCGTTCGGCCATTACATTTCAATCTTTGTATTGTACAACAGCTCGGATATATGTATCACAATTTCCCTCAAAAAACGATACATTCGCGAATTTTCAGAGCATGCAAGAATCAATTTTTTTTAAATCCGCATCTCGTCGGTGTCAATCCATCAACACTTTCGAACACAAAAAAGTTCTGAACTTGGATATTTTTGAATTTTTCTTAGAGTGTGAAGTGAGGTTGTTGGCATATTTTTCGCGAGTCAAGGTAAATATTACAGTGTGCGAGTGCGAATTATGCATGGCAGCAAACCATACAGCCTAAAAATGAGTTTCTTGCAAGATGTAATAAGTATCGAAGATGGAAGACGCACATGTGCAAAAGGCAAAATCCTTTGCCATCACTGCGATGCACATACATATGAGAAGAAGAATCCATGGCAATTTCACAGTATAGTATAGTCGCCGGAAACGAGCGAGCCTGCGCCCCACATGCGCCTATCTCCGTTTTTCTTTCCCCCTCCTTCAACTCATATCCATACACCCTAAAATTCACACACGTACATGATACACACTCAAAAATGGTACATTGCCATTCGTATATATAGCAATGTGAGCTGGGCTGATGTGCCACCAGAAGCGAAAATCCAAAGCGTATTTTCCCATTCATGAAAACTGTCCGCTCAGGGTGAATTTAAAAGCCACCCGCCTGCCGCCACCGGCACGAACAACGCGTTGCTCTATGCGCATTCGCGGGTGATTTATTATATCGAAAAAGCCATCCGCATTCGGGGATCTCGTATGTGATCCATAACAAACTAAACTTTGATTCGAGGAGTGGCTTGAATTGGACACATTTGAGATATTTCTCATTTATCCGATTCAAATTTCCTGAAAAAAATAAAAAGCAACGTCATTTGTTGGGATTGACTGTTGTTATACCCAGTTGTTCTGTACATTTTGTGTTATGAGATATGAGGATTCAATGAATGAGGCGACAGAAGACCAAAAAATTCGTCAGCGTTAGAGACGACCGACGGCATTGGAGATATGTGCTGATGGGATATTTTGAGACACTCGGCGCGGTGTCTACGACCTCCTAGCCATTATATTACGACTGGACGACTATCTCCCTCACTGCAGGAGAGACATTATTTTGAGACAGTTTAGAAGAAACCATTCGCTTCGAGCTTTGGTCGCGTTGAGAAAAGTTATGTATACCAGTATGGTACTTAGGTCCACTAAGCTTAGAATTTAATTCATAAAATAAATTGCGAGTACAATTTACTAATAAGGCTATTATGAAGAAAAAGTCACCAAATAGACGATTTTAGGTGTGCTGGGATGTAGGATAAGATTTATCTTGATTTTTTTGCAAAAAGACTGTATGATGGCTACGACTTTTGAAGTGTTGCTGCACGTGTGCAACGTTGAAAATGGACTCTATATATTTCTTTGGCTCTTATACTCTATACTATTACTCCCGATGCGTCATGCTTTTACCTCGCAAACCCGGAAGTGAAGAGAGAAGTCTCAAAGTAGCATTTCCAAACTTGCTGAGCTGCGCGCGCGGCTCGGATTTCTTACAAAGTCACACGTAAGAGCAATCTCTTTGCGTGCATCACTCGTGTGCACTTATCTAACCGCATATAAGGGGGATGATGGAAGCGAATGCTATCATTGAAAATATCTTCGTGTCTGTTTGATTCACGAGCACTGAAATTCAACTCGAACATGTCAAAATATTGAAAATCGAATCGGTACGGTCTTGAAGATATGGGAAAAATTTGTGGCACATCAGGTAATGAAACTTCTGAGAAATTTTCCACGATCTTTTTACAATTTTGAGACCAGAAGTCGTCTGATATATACATTTTATCAAAATTATGCAATTTTTTGATGCCTGGGTGCCTGCAAAATCGCAAAAAAATAGCATTCGCGACTCGTTTACGTGGTTTCTTGCTTCCGATCAATCAGTTCAACCCTTGCCTGCAGCTCTGGACGAAAACTATAAGTTATTGGGAGCGAGCTACAATCTACAAATCTCATAAGCTCGGTGCAAAATACATTATTTTGGCTCACAATCTCTATTTGTAGACCAAAAATAATGTTTTCACATTACCAATGTACACTTTTTACTTGCATGCCGAGGTGATGGTCAGTCAATTTTTCTGAGACAAATGCGAGATCATCATCTCACCCGGTGCAAGAATTCTTCTCGCAAAATGCCACAATTTTTCCTCATTTTTCAATGAATGGAAATGAGGATAAATTTTTTTCTCGGGTTTTGTTATAAAATATAATGAGACAGTAAGCGTCAAATACAAACAAGCCAGAGACAAAGACGATTGTCGGTACTATCGCGAGGATGGAAAAGAACTAGATTTTCACGTTGATTTTTCTATCCGTTTCTGCAGCCCCTTCATTGCTTCATCCATTCTGGGTCAAAACGATTTGTAATAATTTGTGATAATTGTAAAAAGATCTGAAGAATCGCTGATTCCACGAGATTTAATGGACGTAGAATTATGAGAAAAAAAGTGGCAAGCGAAAAATGTCCAAATTCTTGATTTTGTCGATTATTCACTTCAAAAATATGTTGTAATTGAAGAAACGACATTTTCGATGCTACCAATTAATGGCTAAACGATTTTTTGACGAACGCATGAGAATAATTTTTGATTTTCACTTGAGATTGGTACAAACCAATGTTACTCGGAAGCTGAAAACTGACTTTCTTCACACCATGTAGTGAGAATAAAAATAGTTATCGGGAAAGGCACCCGCACGTCTAAAGTTTGTATCGGCCAAGGCAATAAATGTCATAGCTCATTTTGCTCTCCGAGAACCCCAAAATTCAAGTAAATTTTCAAGAATTTCTCAAAATTGAGGAATTTGTTCTCTACCTTTACACTTGGATCAGATATCACGTTACTTGGGCTCAAAACTAAGAGGAAATTCGAGACCGTTTAGTGTTGAGGTAAGATTTATAATTTAACTTGGCCCAAGGTAGTTTAAATTTCTTGCGGAGTAACGCACACTTACCCATACGTATGTACATGCACATTTACCCACACTAAATTGTGAGTAGAAAGGCTGATGATTCAAGAAGAGAAGTTTGGAGCTCATTTACGAAGCACGTCTCCAACTTCTACCTTGGATTTCCGTGATGATATTGTAAATAGTTTTCAACTTTGAGGTTCTCTTCTATTAGAGTTGTAGTAGAGGGTAAAAGTGGGTTCAGCCACCACTCGCTAATAGTCGGACAAGTTCAAGTATATCTACGGTTAAAGTAATGAACGTGTGCTCATTACGATCTGAACCCTATACAAATTATAATATTTTATGATTTTGGCAATTTCAGGAATGAGCAAGTTCAAAAAATGTAGATTCAGAGGCCAAATGGAACGAGATTTACCAAAGTGTGAATTGTGGCAAGGCAACAATCGATGTATTAATGATCTGAAATTGTTCCGAAAGAGGAATATCATGAGTAATTTTGTAGATTTTTCGTCCTTGATGTTTCATATATGAGTTGATTATTTGGTCTCGTCGATCTTGAAGGACGATTTTTTTTTAAAATCTGCGGTCAAGCGCCTCTAGCACTAACCAACATAGGATGTTTGTAAACAGAGAGCTAACGTCGAGAGAAAGGAGTATATGATCTTGTGGGATCGTTAAAGTCTCCAACCGTTTTTTTAATTCGAAGCTATTGTCAATTCGTGATGAAGGTGGTTTGATACATTTTTTCAGCTCTTTATATAAAACGGAAGCAAGAAAATGAGTAGGGCTATTGACTGTAGATATAATTGGTCTGAGTGGAACATTTTCTTTGTGAATTTTTGGTAAACCATAACAGCGAGATAAGTTGGTGTCCGTCTGTGTGAGAGCATTGTTGTGATATTTTCTAGATAAATAGTTCAAATCGTTCCAACTTCCTAGTATTTTATGTACTTTTGCCTGTAAATTTTTGAGTGGATTATTTTTGATCGGAACGTATACTTTTTTATCACTCAACAAAGTGTTCATTTTATTGATGTAATCCGACTTATTCAAACAGACGGTGACATTGCCCTTATCTGCACGTGTGAAAAAAATATCTGAATTTTGTTTCAAGAAGTGCTTAGTGAAGCTCAATTTTTTTGCGAATATCCTATCTTCAGGAGAAATGTGCCTTTGTTTATTATTTTCAGTGTAAAGGATATTCGTGATTTTGTGACGGATGTTATCTTTCTCCCTATTATTCAAATCGAGGTTCTCTATGCACTTTTCGACATTCTTTACCGTATCTATGACATTCTTTAAACTGAGGTTGTCTTTCTGACTGAAATTAGGGCCCAATGAGGATACGTCAATAACATCTGAAGGCAGAGGAATATTGCTGAAATTTTTTACCCAATTATTTCTATCTATCGTGCGAGGTGTTGAAGACGGTTTGATTTTTTCGAATTTTTTCTTATGTGTAGAATCACATTTTTTACGTAATTTGATAGATTTTTCATTCGTGAAATTTTGGAATTGGCTCAAAGTGTTTGGATCAATATTCTCGTTTGTTAATGATTGTGAAGTTACTGATAAATTCTTTTGAAGTCGAAAAATTTGATTATGGACGTCCCTAATTTCATTATTTAAGATTCTTCGAAAGAAAACAGAGTTTTGACGGCGAAAGTTTTTTGAACATGACTCACTCGAGAAACTGATGCTTTGTAGGCGCTTGTTGATGTTTTGGATGTGTGGTGGTAATACATCGTTGCTTCTGCATCTCAAGAGGAAGACTCGGCGCGACGATGCCTCGGCTATGCGATGTTGTAATTTCGTAGAAGCTTTCATTAGATGTGCTGTTCGATGTCCGAACTCCTCTCTTATATGTTGGAAGAAACCCATGGTTTTTCATAGAATGTGGTGGTGGCCTCTCTTCGATCTTAGGCCTTGGATATCATGAGTAATTTTGTAGATTTTTCGTCCTTGATGTTTCATATATGAGTTGATTATTTGGTCTCGTCGATCTTGAAGGACGTCCTTCAAGATCGACGAGACCAAATAATCAACTCATATATGAAACATCAAGGACGAAAAATCTACAAAATTACTCATGATATCCAAGGCCTAAGATCGAAGAGAGGCCACCACCACATTCTATGAAAAACCATGGGTTTCTTCCAACATATAAGAGAGGAGTTCGGACATCGAACAGCACATCTAATGAAAGCTTCTACGAAATTACAACATCGCATAGCCGAGGCATCGTCGCGCCGAGTCTTCCTCTTGAGATGCAGAAGCAACGATGTATTACCACCACACATCCAAAACATCAACAAGCGCCTACAAAGCATCAGTTTCTCGAGTGAGTCATGTTCAAAAAACTTTCGCCGTCAAAACTCTGTTTTCTTTCGAAGAATCTTAAATAATGAAATTAGGGACGTCCATAATCAAATTTTTCGACTTCAAAAGAATTTATCAGTAACTTCACAATCATTAACAAACGAGAATATTGATCCAAACACTTTGAGCCAATTCCAAAATTTCACGAATGAAAAATCTATCAAATTACGTAAAAAATGTGATTCTACACATAAGAAAAAATTCGAAAAAATCAAACCGTCTTCAACACCTCGCACGATAGATAGAAATAATTGGGTAAAAAATTTCAGCAATATTCCTCTGCCTTCAGATGTTATTGACGTATCCTCATTGGGCCCTAATTTCAGTCAGAAAGACAACCTCAGTTTAAAGAATGTCATAGATACGGTAAAGAATGTCGAAAAGTGCATAGAGAACCTCGATTTGAATAATAGGGAGAAAGATAACATCCGTCACAAAATCACGAATATCCTTTACACTGAAAATAATAAACAAAGGCACATTTCTCCTGAAGATAGGATATTCGCAAAAAAATTGAGCTTCACTAAGCACTTCTTGAAACAAAATTCAGATATTTTTTTCACACGTGCAGATAAGGGCAATGTCACCGTCTGTTTGAATAAGTCGGATTACATCAATAAAATGAACACTTTGTTGAGTGATAAAAAAGTATACGTT
Source organism: Eretmocerus hayati (assembly GCA_029851415.1). Lineage (NCBI taxonomy): Eukaryota > Metazoa > Arthropoda > Insecta > Hymenoptera > Aphelinidae > Eretmocerus > Eretmocerus hayati. The sequence goes on along the minus strand of CM056742.1, from coordinate 179,535,061 downwards.
CCGATCAAAAATAATCCACTCAAAAATTTACAGGCAAAAGTACATAAAATACTAGGAAGTTGGAACGATTTGAACTATTTATCTAGAAAATATCACAACAATGCTCTCACACAGACGGACACCAACTTATCTCGCTGTTATGGTTTACCAAAAATTCACAAAGAAAATGTTCCACTCAGACCAATTATATCTACAGTCAATAGCCCTACTCATTTTCTTGCTTCCGTTTTATATAAAGAGCTGAAAAAATGTATCAAACCACCTTCATCACGAATTGACAATAGCTTCGAATTAAAAAAACGGTTGGAGACTTTAACGATCCCACAAGATCATATACTCCTTTCTCTCGACGTTAGCTCTCTGTTTACAAACATCCTATGTTGGTTAGTGCTAGAGGCGCTTGACCGCAGATTTTAAAAAAAAAAAACGTCCTTCAAGATCGACGAGACCAAATAATCAACTCATATAAGAAAGAGGAATATCTCGCCAATCAAAATGAATTACATTCGGTGAGATCGATTTTCATACATCCATATATACGTTAATTTAAACAAGCAATGTGAAATGTTATATACAGAGAGTTTGATAGTATGCTGTTACCACTGATGTATCATCAGTCAAATAACTGCAATTTACAATGTATGTGAATTGCCGCATCAAGGGTTAGTTGGTTGGTTATACATATATAGCTTTGCTATAAGAGGTATAATACATACGCGAAATACTAATATCAATGCGCGAATATAGTGGCTCACGTGACACGCTATATTTCACGTAAATAGATTACCTCTTCTCTACACGAGGATGCATTTGCGAAAACACACAGCCATATGAACACAAATACTCAGACATGTGTACTTTGGAATAGAATGGAAAGTAAATTCAATTGAATGAGAGTATAATGTGTACAGTGGGATTGTATGTCGCATGTGTGACATACAGTGGATGAACGCGGAAATTCGCGGGCTGTTTTGGTGGTCTGGTTCCGAGAAGTATTGTATGAAAACAGATCAGAATAGATGGTTGATGAAGGACTATTTTGTCCAAGTGGTTTTTCTAAGTACATCAATTAACCTCTGTTTTTGTTGGGAGAAAATATGTAGTATTTTTCGATGAGAGTGGAAAATTTATTTTTGCAATTTTTCGATATTTGAGTGCTTGCAAAATTGTAAAAAATAGTATTCGCAACTCGTTCATGGAGTTTCCCGCTTCCGAGCGATTATTTCGACCTTCGCCTGCGACTCAGGCCGAGAACCAATCGCTCAGAAGAGAGCTGCAACCTCATAAACTCTTTGCGAAATCTACTATTTCGACACGCTGTGCGGAAAAGTGTTTTTTTCGCACTGATTTTCTACTTTCTTTCTCAGTGAGTCAAAAAACAGTATTCGATACACGGGTGTAAAACCTATATTTTTCGCATCCTCGTGTTGATTCCGACCTTCGCCTGCGGCTCAGGCCGAAAATCCATCACTCAGATGCGAAATAGTACACTTCTGAACGAGGGCGGGAATGTTGGTTTCTGCATAACGAATGATATTTTTCAGAGCTGGAGGCTAGGGTCGGAACTATCATGAGAATGCGGAGACCACCCCGGCCGAAAGTCAAATACTATTTTTCCATCTGGTGTAAAGGGGATGAAAATCGAGTAACTGGGGGGGGGGGAGTCACATTTCAGCACAGAAGATGGGCAAAAAATGTTTCAACGTGAATCGAAGAACTTTTCTAGTATAGATGTAACAAAATTATTGGGTCAAAAAAGCTTCTACTAAGATCCATGCTGCAATTCTATACTGCATACCTGCGCCAACACGGTAATTACACGGGCTCACAAGAAGAAAAGATTTACTGACCAGAAAAGGTTGACGGCATGTGTATCGTATTTAGAGCTGCTGAACATGAATCCTAACCCCACCTTTCGATGGCCATTTTTGGGCTATGGTCATATTTATGAGTCACAAACAAACCTGGGTATGACATTTGTGTTCTAGGGATAAATTACGATCTTTTACAGCAAATCTGGGGGTGCGATCGTTTTTGCCATCAAATTTTACGTTGACCACGTACTTTCGCAGAATTTTTGTATTCCCAATCGGAAGCTTTAGAAAGGACCCTAATAGATTCGTTCGAATTGCCTACGCAAGGAGGTCAAAACTAAAAGCGGAGTCAAATTTTAGGCCGAGAACGTACTTTTTGAGAATTTTCAGCGATACTGCGGGGAAGCTGAAAAGCAACGCGAGCGGAAGATCACACATTTCGGCCTCCGTATCAGCAGATACTGTGTGATTTGAATGATTTTGTTAGTGGGTTTTGCTCTGATACTCATCTTTGGCTCGAAAATTCTCAAAAAATACGCACATCACGTAAAATTTGACGCAGGATTCGACCCCGTTCTTAGTTTTGACCTATCTCGTCACCATTTTGGTCAGAAACGGAGATACTCCGTCTAGGGAGTTTCAGCACATCTAGGGTGTCTGGTCCGCTGTGGTTCTAAAATGCTAGGATGCAACTGTGAAGCTACATCCGCTGATTCGTTCGCCTGGTATCTTGAAAAAGTCCAATTTCGCAATAAATCTTCATAAATCTTAAGACAGGTTAGGATGGACGATTTCGAACGTTCGAGGTCGCATTTTCTTCGTTTTGGAATATATTTTGAGGAAAGAAATTGCACGGCATTCGTAGAAGATGTGGTTTGATGCCACGATTCTTTTTTCAAAACCCCTGTTTTTAAAAGTTGTGTGGCAAAGAAAACGAAAAACTGTCCGTAAAAGTTACAAGTCCGCAGAGAACATACGGGAAAGGTGTTTTTAAAGGGGTTAGACCCATAAGACATACAAGTACTAGGAAGTCGAACGTCCGGAAGTGATACCTAATCGTGTGACCAAGTAGAAATTCATCAATATTCCTAAACGCTCATTGACACATCGTTAAATTTGATCATGAGGGCTGAGCGCATCGATGCATTTTAAAAGTCAAAAAGTTAATGATCGTCGTACAGTCGGGACCAATGACTCTTTCGTCCCAAAGAGTAATATAAATTCGAGCCGTGCTGATGCAAACGTGTTCTTTCTGATATGAACTCGCGCGACTCTAAACTCTTGAGCGGAGATACATCAGGCATATAGTCGTGGGGGTCCAGGAATAGTTCGGGGCGCGCCGTTGCTATTCTTGGATAAAGACAAATTTGGCGCGAGCCACGACTACCGTTTCTCTTTCCTTCTCTTTCTTTTTTTTTCCTTCTTACCATCTCATCTGGCAATGGTTCGTGCCTCCATCAGAAACATCAGCCTCAGTGAGATGAGGACTCGAAGACTGAACATTTTAGAAGAAGGAAAGAGATGGAAAGTGTGTGTGTAGTGTATAAGCTTACATATGATGCCGGCTTTTGCTATGCGCGGTGAAATAAGCATGGGGCCGGCGGATGGCGTGTGTCGTGCACGCACCCCCCGGCCCGTCCATTTTTAGAGGCCCCAGAAGTAGCATAAGCCGCACACTGAGATGGATCTCATACCAAGGCAGACCAGATGAGTTTCAGTGTTCAGTACGTTTGGAGCAGCGGCTTAGATCAGGTCATCACGACGAAGAGACAACATTCAGTTTCAAACTATCGTCCGAAACACTTCACACACTAAGGTCTATTTTACCTTGTGCCATCACATCATCATCATCATCATCTACGAGGATTGAAGAAGACATAATAGTTTTTCTTCAGAGCCGAGCGACTGTTCCGTGCTTCCTTACTTCCCATAGTGATGTTTATTAACTTATGGAATGTAAAGAAGTATGGAGCCGCGCTCAGGCCAGTCAACATTCTGATTCTACCTCATCTACTGGAGTAATTCAACAACTCAACAGCTTCATTTGATACGGTGTTCAAGGATCAGGCGACCGGAACAACGAGTGGTAAACGAGATGGTGTAATTTTAGCAGTTTTTTTTTTCAACGGTTCGCAGCTTGAATATGGCGCGACTTCCGGTGAGACGTAGACTTGATTCTTGTTCGGTGTGTTATTAGGGTGTATCCAAATAAGTCGACGCGATGCTATTTCGTGTGTTTTGGGTCGAAAAATAGGATCAAGGATGCAATTTTGAGTTTGTAATATGGTAACATTTTGTCACATTTTGAGTTGAGGTCCGAGGTCCGAGAGAAAGAGAATAGATTTTTCTAAGTGTCCGGTTCGGGATCATGCCAATCGCCAATTCTTCTCCGGTTTGTCAGAATCCACCCTATAACAAAACTCTATGGATAAACCCGTGGATTGAATTGATAGATTCTATAATCGTGTTGGGATCGAATTTTTATTGAATGAGATCTTAGTAAAAGTTTCTTAAATGAAACCATTGATGTATGAGGAGTGTGAAACGGAGATGGAAGATTCAAAGTCCTACGCGCGTGCGAGTGAGCAGACTTTTCGTACAATTTAATACATAAACACATATACATAGTCACTATCTTTTACTTTTTGACCTGGGCGTGCATGCCACGAATCGCTATGAGTCCGCACGCTAACTCGCAAGTTTTCCGTATATACTCTCTCGAGCCAGTTTGAACCAAAACCCGCGAAATATACACAAGACAAAAGCCTTTGGTGAAGCGTTTGGTAAAAGCGCTCACGCGCCATCCAACTTTACCCTAGCAGTTTCTCTGTACACTTCTATAATATATATATACTTGAGTGGTATACTTCTAGATAAACCTTTCAAACTTTGCACAGTCGCCGCAATCAGACGCCACACAACGCCCACAACTTTATTTATTCAATCTTCAACATTGTGGTAGTAGTGGTGGTAATGGTGAGATGTGAGAAGCCTTCAAGCCCTGAATTCTAACCTCTTTTAATTAGGGTTATGTACAAGAAAGTAAGGTTATGTTGAAAAGCCTCGACGATAGAACACTCAATATTTACGATAATTTTGGGGAAGAATGTGTAAGGAAAAGGTTGAAAGCTATACTCTCGGTGTAGTTATACGCTGTTGTAAAAAAAGCTCATCGTTGAAGTCGAGCAAAAGCGGTATAGGAGAACAGGCTATTACCGTAGACCGCTAAAAATAATTCATTCCCGCGACGACGACGACGACGACGACGAGGACGACGACGGAGAGGTATAATATCCGGCTCGCCATACAGGCAGACTTGATCTTTTGCACAAGGCTAATCACGAAAAATTTGAGGGATATTTTTTTTTATGAAATAGCTCTTTGGACGGTAAAATTTCTCACGGAGATAAGGAAGACAAATTTATCTGATGAAAACGAGGTTATGAATAGAGTTGAATCTAGAAAATTTTCTGTGAAACTAGATACATGCGTGTAATCCGAGACGTTAGACCAAATTGGAAATTTTTATCATTTGTCCTCAACGCTTGAAAAATATTCAACAATTGAATTCGAGATAACAAATGAATATTTGCTGTAGTAATTTGGAGGTTATAGTACCTGTATCAGAATCATTCATTTAAAAATGTCATTTCAAGCCCAACAAAATGACTTCCATGATGTGTAACTTCCCCACTTCATTTTTTATTCGAATCTGTCTTCGGAAGACAAAGTTAAGATATCTATTTCATACGCACATGCTCATGGGCCAAAAATGTCCACGTTTCCTTCTAAGGCTGATTCTGTCTCATTCATATTTAAATCATGAAAACTGGCCATAAATAGTTTTAGTGAGCATATTAAATGCCGAAGATTTTCACGAAAGTACTTCCGATATTCAATTTGTTGACTAATTAGCCCCTGTACTTTCATTGAATCCACTCAACTCTACTCGCCGATAAGAATAGAAAAATTAAATTCCCCGAATATCAATTTAAATATGTATGTGTCTACGTGTGTGTTAATATGTTATGTAATCCAAGCTCACGGTTTGCAATTACGAAAATACTTGGGCGGTAATACCAGTGGCCCAAGCTCGATTGGATCATTTAATTGGGAGTAAAATGTGAATACTACCCTCGAAAAAGAGAGGCGAAAGTGAGAGAAAATTGTGTACTATAAAACCGATGAAACGAAAGGGTATAAAACCGCATCTCTGCGGGTGATATTTTACACACACACACACACACACACACACACACACACACACACTGTAGACATTGTACGTCGTTCCGTGTTAAAGTTTCTTGTTAATGAAGGCAAAAATATATTGAGCTCGGTGTGAATTTAAAATAGCCAATAATTAGATGTGCCGATAATCATGTTAGTCACCCTCACTCTCACTCTTCTATCTTTGATAAAGAATGGCATTCACGTGGCCGTTACGAAATTACGTTATAGAAACGAACTGCTCTCTCTACCACTTGCACTTTGAATTTTCCATACCCGTAAGCAGTATGGCCATCACCAGCTCAATAAAGATCGATTTTTTTCTCTTTTTAACGGAAGCTACTTTATATTACCGGCGCGTGCGATAATTGAAGCAAATTGTAATGAGATATTATATGCATAATAGGATGCATCAGAGGCTCTAAGCCTAATTTTAGAATATAATCAAAATATGATAATGTAATGATAGTACGAGGGTGAAAATTTTGGTGAAATCGCAAGGTCGTGGCTTGTATGTGGATATACGTTAATGTAGAATGTATAGATTGTGTGTTGTGTGAGCTCGAGGGCAGAACAAACGATGTTAAATAATCTGAAAATTCAATAGCGGCTATTAGTAGCGCGTTATAGCACTGAATGCATTGTATAAAATTGTGAATTTAATTATTCTTGTTGTGTACGAGAGGAGGCATTTTGTACGCGATAGATCGTTGATCTGATATAATGGTTATTATTATTATTATTATTATTATTATTATAATTAGCTATTATCATTAGGAATTAATTTTATGATATTATGGATGATATGTGAGCTATCATGAGTCTGATCAATTAATATTATGCCAATAAATTTATTTATATCGGAAAAATAATGATTTTAAGCGATACTATAATACGATTATCCTGTGGTTACGTGGCAATTTGATGAGGAATGAACGTTTCCAATTTAGTCACTTGCATGGAACTTGAACATTGATCGTTCTCAAAATTAGTGGTGTTTTTTTCGGTTTCCTCACTTTCAAAAAGAGTCACAGATCGAGCAAATTGGATTACCTCAATTTGACGTTGATTTTGCCTCACAAAATATCCAAAGTATAGGCAACGCATTTTTTTTCTTTTCTCCTTGCAACAACTTTTGATTTCAATATTCAAGACTTAGCTGTGTGTAAATCGATTGGCCCGCTTACTAAAAAGGTCTACGTATAAGGACATGCCCAAAAGCTGATATTTGAGGAAAATTTACTGAATTCATCATAAAAATATGAAAAAAATTGTCAAAAATCTGTAACGATGCCAAAAATGTATTCCACCAACAATGCAGTATCTGTATGCTTCAACTTTGGGGAAAAAGATGGAAAAAACAGAAAATTTTCAATTTTGTCATTATAAAACTAGCTTTTGACTTTTTTCGTATAAGAAAATTTTTCCAAAATTGGAAAAGGGGTCCGAAGTGATCGAGTTAGGGGCATACGACTTCAATACTCCCATAATCACTAATCTGGTGATAGGGTTTCCCCACATAGGAACGGCTATTATATCGAGCCATATTCGCCTTCCTCTGTTATTTTCAACAAGATTAGGTCCGCTTTTATTAAAATTGGGTGTATCGTCTACACAAGTCATAAAATAAACTGAGCTACGATTAAAATTAATTATGAGTAACATAAAAAATATAGCGTGAAAAGATTCAGTGTTTGAAAAAAACTGAAATCATTCAGCTTAGATTCAAATAAACTGATTCGGAGATACAAACGACCAACATCAACCCATAAAATAAAGCATTCTGGTGTTATTATTGCTTGCACGTATGATCATTTCGTGAACAAAATAAAAAGCATGATTGATTTTGTACCCTTGGAAAACCTCTCTCGCGTTCATTCAAAAATTCATCAAGCTCTTTCAATATATTCGAACCAAAAATATCATCTCACTAGCGACGCAAATACTTTTGCATCCAAAAATTTTCCACGCAATAAGTGAAAATGCAGTAGCTCATCAGTATACTCTGTGAATTTGCAATTGGCGCTCGATTTGCAAAGCTCGCCGTAAAAAGAAACACGCTAATTACCCACTGTATATAACGGGGAGGAATGGTCTACATTGTCATTCTATGTGCTCCAAAATTATGCAGAATCATTCTGCTCTCGTATTATATATATGGCGCATCGTGAATGCACATCGCGACTCTCCTGTCTCTCTGTTAACCAGCCTCCAACCCCTTCCACAAACACACACACACACACACACACACACACACACACACACATTTACACATCACTAAAACAACACACATGTACATCACGAGGTGAATGTATGGCCACACAATTGCAATGCAGAAAATCTAATTGGAAAAAATTCAATTGCAGTGTCCGTGGAAGTCCGAGCCTTAAAATGAAATTTCGCTCGCTCGGCTTTGTGCCTAATTAACGTGAAAATTCGTCCATCCGTTTTGTACCTCACTACTCTCCCTCTACACATACAATAACCATGATCCACCAAACACTATACCATCATCATTACAGGAGACGATAAATACAAAGCTTTTGTACCCACATAACCTATAAATATTAGTAGGTAGATAGAGAGAGGGAAATGTACTATATATATAGAAGGTACAAGGTGTTATCCCTTAAAATCGCAAATCGGGTGATAAATATCATCCACAAGAGCCGGTTAATTCGCTAGATGCACATCTTGGAGCTTGCAAGCTCTATCTGTGTGTTAGCTGGTGGACGATAAGAAGCTAGTTTAGCTCTCGAGGTTATGCACCGTGAGGACACACACACGTACACAGAGTCTGAAATTGTGATAGTACAGGGATGAGAATGCGGGAGAGGTTACAATGTGAGGAGCTTCGTATACAGCGGTCGATTCAACGATTTCTGTCTCTCTGTGTCTCGCTGTGCAAGAGACGCCACAGTGGCGGTGAACCGAGCTTGCGGATCGCGCACGTTTCACGCTCCTGGGCACACCAAGGAAGCTCATCTCTGCAGTTGTGTGCATGTGTGTGAGGATGAGAAGACAATGGCGAGTGGTACGTGCAATTTGGTATAGATACGCCAGATTGAGTGTATAGGATGTGTAGAATGGGAGAGCTTGAATTGTGTTCGATTGACGATCTCTCTGATCGAACTTGATAATATAGTTTATACTGTGACATAAAAGCTTCATCATTACCTAGACTTGCCACGTCCCAAAATGTATAGAAGATCTGGAGCTTGCGGGATATTTATCTAAGATCATTGGATGACGAAGGGAATAGAGTCCAGTTATTGTTGCAAGCTAAGCTGAAAAATTGATCGTTTTATACCTATTTATTTGAATAAATATATCTGATGAAAGACGGAAGATCGACTTGGTTATCTTTGTAGAATGTTTTTGATATCAATTTTTGTGACTAGTATAACGAGTTCATTGCAACACAAAGGTAATATGAGCCACGTCACGAATTGAGGAATGCCTCATTTCTTCGATTGATCATCCGCAAAGTCATGGGGATTTGAGTGTACTGATGACTAGATTTCGCTATTACTGAAGAGTTCGATTTTTCTGACTTCGCTTACAACTGGATTCCTCGTCACTGAGGCAAAACATCGTTATGACATTTAAAATGGTGATTTGCACATAGTTAGGCAATAATATGAATTCACAAAATTGTAGGAGAAATTATTCAAATACGCAGCATTTATTTGGTTCAGAGAAACGTCATTGAGAAATGCTCAATGCAAAAATTCTCATTTGACATGAATCACGTATTTGTGAACAAAATTTACGAACGACATTAATCTAAGCTTATAATTTAAAAACCACATTACATCCCGCTGTAGATGTTCACATACCGTTAAGTGCGATAACTTTGAAACACTCGAGTAAAACTTTGTTTTTTTCCGCCACCTGAAAACCAGGTTCCTCTCTGGTTCTGGTACCACTTTTGCTCATTAGTGGCATTTATGGAAAATGTTTTGCACCGATGTGGAAACCTCGATCAACTGTGTGTTCGGATTTTGTAGCAAAAAAAAGTTAATCCAGATAATCAAGATCATTCGAGTACTTCCAGGCCAAATCCAGGGTAATTGTACTAGATTTCGGCGAACCACACCAATACCTTGACGATTCCATCGTTACATTGGTATATTCTCACCCTGACTCAATTTTGTCGTGTAGAAATTGAAAAGTTCGTATTTTTCTTGCAAACCGAGGCAACTTTGTAACACTTGAATGGAAAAATAACTGCTTTACCGAGGTATGGAGTGATTTTAGAACACCTCCGGAAACCAAAGAGAATCAGGCTTTCTCGGATACCGGGTGGGGTAAGTTTAGAACACTCGATGATTGAGCTCCAGGAAGCTCACAATAAGATGCGAAAGTCTTTTCCACGTGATCTACCACGACACATAAGATTTAATATCCCTCTAGTGTCTCAATGAAACTGGAGGGATACTAAATCGGATTTTCGATGTTTAGGAATGAATGTAGAGCCGCATAGCAAAACAATGTCAAAAGTTCCCACGTTTCACTGTTACCGTTCTACAGTTACCCCAATGGGGGTCTAACTTTGAAACACTATTTTGAACACCCGTAGCTCGGACCAAGGATGTCCAAATATACGTCAATGGAAAGCTATGGAACTGTAAACTTTCGATTGAGCACAGATACATTACACTTTTGCTGTAAGACTTGAAAGTTACAGGGGAATTTCGTTAGAAAATGATCAAAAGCGTTCCAAAGTTACCTCGTTTAACGCTTCGAAGGAAATATGCATCGACAAAACAAAATAAGATTCCTCTCTGAGCCTCGTATGAACTCAAATTAGGTGCTTTCGTGGAAAATGAGGAAGTATAGGTGGAAAGGAAGCGCACTCACGTTGATTATCAAAGTGATTGAGATGCTAATGAATGAATATTCAAGTTTTGATGATGGCCAAATATATATTACAAGTAATATAGGAATCCCCCTGTGCTGAATGAATGAAAGTGCAATATTATTTGATTTTTGCGGCAGTATTAGATTTTCCTATCAAACTATCATCGCCAAACTCCTTTATTCTACATCTATTTTCTAATTGACTCAAGTAAATGTTTGTATTCTGATTCGATTGATAGTAAGTTACAATAGCATCCAGGTGTCTTTTGAAGTACAATGAAAGGATTAATTAATTTTTATTAATTATTACTTTTAATATTAATTTTTGAGATTTTCAAAACGACATCCGAAGAATGACCATAGAAATCAACATTATCAATCGAACAAGAAACAACAGTTTCTTGTGATAGACAGATTGTGAAATTTGAACGCCAGTCCAAAATTTGCTCATATGGATCCTTTGGTATCGGGTTGCCTATGTGGAAGGGGTAGAGTTGGTGGTTGGCCGTGTGGGTTATGGTCGACTCGATGAGTGAATGGGTTTGCAATTGAGTGGGTGGTGGATGGATCGTCTACAGCGTTTTGGAATGGTGTGGAACGGTCTGGTAAGGTTAGGAATGGTCTAGCGCGGTCCGGTATGGTCCGGCACGGTTTGAAATTGTCTGTGACGGTCTGGAACGGTCTTACATGGTTTGGAACGGTCTCGGCCTGGATTGGTCTGTAATGCTTTTGAATGGTCCAATACGGTGTGGTGTAGTTTGGAACGGTCTGGAATGATCTGGAATGATCTGGGACGGTCTGATTTAGGCTAGGCTGGGCTGAGCTAAGTAAAATATAATCCGTGGCCGTGTGGATTATGGGTTGAGAGGCGGAAGATTTGGTAGGTGGGTAGATTGATGATCGGCTGGTGGGTAGACACGTTTATGAGTAGATGGCTAGACGGGTTATTAGTGGGTCGTTCCCAATCTTCGCTATAAAAGTATGATTGAACATTTTTTTGATGTCTCGTATCGAGAGATTGGCAGCTGTCATCAAAAACCGAAGGTAACTTCAATTCAATTGATATATCTCACTTGTTACCGACATTGGAGAATCGCATTACGATCCAAAATGCACAAAAATCGTTCGCCCAACCAAACTCTTATCCAATTCACAAGAAAAATGAAAAATACATCCGATTAAGACTGGCGGAAGCAATATCGCGAATAATCGTGCACCAGAAGCATCACAAGCCCATATTATACGACAGTGATCTCAAAGAAGGATTTTCGTGGGAAGGAACAATCGAAATTGATTGATCGTAAGCTATCGCCAAAGAAAAATTCGATAGTGCTACGAAAGAGAGGCCATACCCATATCGAGCTTGGTTGGATTACGCGTCACCTTCGAGCTGTAAAATCGATTCTATTAGGATACATTTTTCACTGGCAACTTGACGTCGAGAAAGAGGGGAGAATTGGAAAATTTTACCTCTCTAGTATGAGTGCATAGCAATCTAGATACGAACGAACCTCAGGATAACGTCATTCCTAAAATGAGCAAAATATATAAACCTGACACTCTAGGAATGAGAATATTTTACAACTCAGCACAAGATGAATCTCTCATTGTAAATTCATCCTCTCTCTCTACAGTATAGATGGATCGTTGAAATTGGATTTAGCCTCGCAAGCTCTGTAACTATCATTGCGGATGAGATATTTTCTCTCTCTACAACACCAATTTTCTCTGAAACTCATAATCACACAGAGTCAAACTCGCTCGTAAACTTTTGAAAACTCATCCGTGACCAAGAGAGGAACGAGTCAAAAGCTCGCTTCTGGAGCTTTTCCCAAAAGTTGAGCATAGTCGAGCCCCTTTCGTATGTAGAACAAAGGAATATCATAGCTCTATGTCATGACGAAGCATCGCGTGTAAAGCTTCCATATATATATATATCGTGGATAAAAATGAAAAATGAATACGTGTTATATAGATGAAACTAAATGGCAAAAGCTGGATTCCATTTATCGTATATAACACGATTTAGACCACCGACCACAACAAGAGTATTAGCTAATTCGTAAAGCTTAACGATAATTTCAGCGATAACTGTTACATAAAGTTCGAGCCAAGGGTTATGGAATTCTAGACTACGTACCACCAATTTTGAAGCTACCTATATTATGTTAGCAGAAGGGTACCGATCGAATTATAATTCTCGACACGTTATAGATCCTCGTCGAAATTTGATCACACAATGACTGCTTTGAGAATCGCCATCCTATCCCAACACCGCTAGGCGCTAATATATGGGTGATTCCGACGAAAAAATGATTTTTTGGGGCCAAAATCGTCATATGAGGAGTGATTTGGGTCAAAAAATTATTTTAGCCCCAGACGAGTTCCAGTGGCTCATTGCAGTTGATTTCCACTTGTTTGGGCACAAAAAGGAAATACCTAGAGCTACGTAGCTCGAAATTGAACCCGGAGAAAGATATGTCGAGTTTAAGGGGTCGCAGAGGGGGACGGAAAGGACATTTCGCCACTAAAATTATTCCCACGGTTCGACAACCAATCGTAGACTTTTTTCCGCATGAATTTGCTCTAATGCAAATGAATACTTCAAGAAAATGTGTTGTACGAAGCGATATTTCGCGATGAGAAGGAGCACAATGTGGGGATGGAAAGGACAAAAAATTTTGTACCCCATTTGGAAAACACGTTCATGTGGTGCGCCCGGCTACAGATTCGAGTTTTCGTGCTACTGTCACGCATTGATTCGGTGTATTTGGGTATCTAAAAATCAACCTCATTGGTTAGAAAGGTTTAATGGACTATTGGGGACTTTGCCGAGCTAATCACTGCTGTGCAAGCAGTTTCGGTTCAAACCCGTCTTCAAAATGTCGGATGTCCGTGCGCGAACTAAGCAAGTAATTTTGACTCGCAAAGTGGTGGAATATGTTGTTTGAAGTATTACAAATTGAAGTGCATGGCTACATATTGGGGGTTTTGACTCTGCATATGCATTGCAGTGAATGCAAGAGTCGAAGGTGGGTTGCCTACAGGGAACGGAATTGACATTTCGGCCCTTCATGAGGCACTACAAATTACGGGGACGTCAAAATCGACTCAAAAACTATTAACATAGTTGCGCACCAATAGAATACACCCCAGAAAATTGCTACAGTGCACATCCCGACCCTTAAAAACTTGGGGGAACATGGAACACGGAAAATTCCACTTTCGGCGGAAGCACTGATATATAGTAAGTATAGTAACATAGAGTTTGTTCTACACTCGGGAGAGGAAGCTTCATTTAAAATGAAAATTGGCTCTCGATTCGACTAACGAGCCCAAGTCAATCGTGCGCAGAATGAAAAGTGCCTTATCTCTTCTTCTTTCCCATTGTGCGCGGCGTGCAATGTCACGTCTTGTCTCTTTCTATTTCTTTTCGCACTAGCACTCGGTTTGTGTCCGAAAAGTGAGATAGAAACTTGGCGACTGCAACGTGGGGCCATACAAAAAGAAAAAAAAAAGAAAGTCCAAGCTGTATTCAATAAAAGCCGTAAAATCGTCTGATGGCAAAAACACACTGCAACGGGTGTGCGACGGTACGTGGTGTGGTGAAGAAAAAAGGCTAGCGTTATTAAAGGGCTGTGAGGTGACGATGTGTGTGATACAGTTCTGTGTTGGTTTGGTCTGGCGGTATTTCACGCCATTGAGCAGAGAGGGAATGGCGACGACGATTCGATTGCTGCTCCGTTGATTTTAATGTGTCGATGCTATACGGTTATACACCGGCTGATGCAGCTTCATTGCACTTCAACACATACACAATACACACACACATACAGAGAGAAACACACATGTAGGTGAGGGTGAGAATTGGACGCATCAATAATGACGGATGGCTCCGAGCGAGAGAGGGAGAAGTGCATGCGGCACCTGCGGAGGGAGGCTTGCGAAATCAATTAAATCAATTAGCGAATCCGACGGTGCGCCTACTGCACCCGATTACTCAAAAGCTCAGCTCTCTCTCTCTCTATATATGAAATGGCTGCACATGCAGTGTGTTCTGTATGTACATATACAGTAACCGTTCATACCACGAGAATTGCGCGCTCCGATAAATCTTGTTCGCGCCGATGCGCTAGCTTCTAACAAGCTATATAGCTTTCCTATTTGCGCCTTTACTCTGATGACCATCACCTAAATATATGTCTATGTAGGTGAGGTTGTGTATATTTGAATTTCGACGCCTAATACTCTGATGATGTGTTGTACCGTTGTGACTTATTGTTGTGTGATGTTGATCTATGCTGATGACGGTTTATTTGCTACCTAATTTCAAGCGCGAATTCATGATTGCTACTGATGTGGTGTGATTTGTTGAGAGGTTATGGGTTCGAGTGGGTGAATGGATTTGTATTTTAAAACTTGATGGGTGTAATTTCGAATTTTTTGGTTACGTGTTGTGTAATTAGTCTGGAAGTTTGTGTGAAGGACTATATTTGTTGAGGGATCATTGTTTTGGGTTTTGGATTTGATATTGAAATCAATCTTTAAAGTTGTACCGAAGATTTGAAACGTGTGAATATTAATTACAGAGCGGACTCGCCGGGCATGAATTTTGAATAAATTTGAAAAAGCTTTTCGTCCGCGGGCTGTTGTTTCAATACGAATCAAACATTTTGTTGTGTTTTAGGGAGTTAGTCGTAATTTTTTCTAATACTCTTAGGATTGGAATCTAGTCTCAGGATATTGAGTAGCAGCTCAGAGGTTAAGAAGCTTTTCCAGATTTGTTCAGAATTTACGTCTCATGAGTGCACAGTTAAGGATCGCGAAACCCTTTAGGGGCTTCAATTATTCGACTGAATATTTCGTGACTTACAGTTTGAATACTAAAGACAGTAAGTACCAGAACTTGAAAAGTGAGATTAGGTTCGATAGGTAAGAGGAATTTAGCTTTTGTATCTAGGATAACTGGCTATCGACTCAGCCCCGGCTTGCCCCCATGGGACTGAATCAGGGATATGCCCTGTCAGCGCATTAATTAGGAGAACGGCCACCACCAAACCACCAGGTGATCCAGCACTGACCCGCTCCTCCTCCCCGACTACCGCATTCCGGGCTCGGACCCCAGCACAAAGCTGAACCCCCCCCCCCACATTCGAGGGTTTGGGACTCTTCTATGCCTCCTGGGAACCCAGGGAGCCCCTCGGGGTGATGGATAAGTCGTCCAGGCTCGCATTTCCAATGCGAGTCCCTAGACTCACCCATTCCCGGGTACCGGATGGAGATATGCGGTCTCCGCGCTCCGGCAGGCGCTGACTGGACCGAGAGCTCGTCTCAGGCCCCAGGACTGAGACACCAAGGTGCCTCAACTCCTCTCGCGGTTTTTCAGGAGAGGTCAAATCACACCGAGCACCAGTCTCGGAGCCAGGCTCCTCCCTACCGGACTCGGGCCCAAGCTCGCTTACGGTGTCCGTTAACTGATGGGGCCGGAGGGGCGTCACACTCCAGGACTTATTGTCGATTTGATAGGTACATATTTGGTGAACGAAAATTGCCCCATGAACCAGAATTTGTATCGAATCGTATGTAAAATTGACGATTCTATTGAATCTTGAATTACTAGCTTGATAACATCGATTGAAGAACCCAAGAATTACGATGATTGAACATTCGAGGCACCAAAAATGAGAGGTTAGGTGTTACTATTTTCAAGTAATAAATTCATCTCCTGACGCGTCGGCACGATTAGTTATCAAAATATCGAAAAAGTGAGTTTTATGGTCTAAAATGAAGACTTAAAGATCTTCTTTGTCCTAAGATAAGTGTCCGTAAAAAGTTTGGCTATATGTCATTCCATCACCTCCTGTACCATGGCCACAAGTATCAAATGCAACAGATGAATGTCTTGAAAATCAACGTTGGCCTTTAACTATGAATTCTGTTATCAAATGCAACTACTACCACAACCCGATTGACTAAATCAGCTGATAACACACAACGAAAGACCTGCGCTTCAAAACAACTTATTTCGATGAATATACTCTGTGTATAGGGATGACGTCACGTTATACCCTCCACTATACACACCAAAGGGGTAAAATTGAAAATCGCGAGGCACATATTGGCTACGCGCGTTCGATTGAAACAAGAGCAAATAAGCGTGTGTTCGGTGAACATTGGCGTAGCTTCCTCAGCTGCGTGAAATTTTTCAAGCATATTGAATAAAACATGGTATGCTGATCTCGTGGCCCAGTATTGCGGTACAACCCTAAAACAAGCCTCGTACACCACTTTTATTTTGAAAATTTAATCTATACCAAACGCTGTATACAAATTATAGATTTTTGCATCGACAGATGATATTCTACGAACTACTTTCAATCACTCTGATAGACGTGAGATGAAAAATTCTCAATCAACTAGAAATTGATGGACAACTCGAACGATGAGCATTTTCCCACCAAAAATGTTTCAAACTGATGGATTTGAAAAAAAATTGGTGCAAATTGACAAAAAAAAGTAACAAGATCAGCACTCACAGGTGCAAAATACACTTCTACATAGCAATCTCAATTTTACTAGCCTAAAATACGAAACGTGCAGAGGATGAGGTTCTGCTCCCATACGAGTTTTTTTTTGGAAAATTGAGATAGAGATTGCGATCTCTTTTTTTTGCAACGACAGTATAGGTACTTTCGAGTGGTCAGCGCTTTAATTCCGAGTCACGTACTGAGAGCGTATATATGGACGATCCGTATAGGAAGTGGATAGAGTAAAAAATGAACCCCAAAAGATCACTTACTTCATCTCAGTTGAAGAAAATTATACCGCACGGTAGCTGCAGTCAGAGGCAAGTGATAAATTATCCCTGTTGCAGTTTGGCAGAGACCAGAGTCTCGGATAAAGCTGTTCAATTTCAACTTTGGAAAAAAGCGTGAAAAACAACGAAGGTTAATTTTCAAACTCGATTTTCCAGTTTATACACTTTTCTATATAAGTATAAAAGAAGTTAGACCTATCCAAGCTTATCGAACGAATGAATTGTTTTTTCTCTATTCGCCTTTAGGTTTTTTTTTAAAACAATAGAACGATTTGAAAAGGAATAAAATTTCAAAGGAAGCGGAAAATGGGAAAAGTAATGGAACACTAGTAAATAGATTCTCCTAAAGCCTGATGGTATTGCTAATGCGAACCTCTTCGTCTTGTCCAGCCGGAACGAAATTGTAACCCAAGCTATATACTCGAGAATGTTTCTGCGATCTTGCACATGTGGACGAAAGGCTATAGTAATGCATTCTCTTCTCTCTTTCTCCCTTTTCTCTTACTCTATAACAGTTTGCTAGCTCGAGTCTTTCTGGAAATTAATGGGATGTGACTTCTTGAGAATGTCCACGAAAGAGGGGGAAGGGAAAAATTAATGGAAGGAAAGAACTCGTTAAAAAGCCGCTTTTTATCTTGCACCTCCAGCGATTTTGTGAATTTCGTACAAATTTATGAATCCCCAAAGCGCTGAGGCTCTATATGAGGCACTTTTTTGCCATCACTCGTCTCTGCCATTTGTGCGCTTCCATCAAAATGACAAGAGTTATGTTGAATTTTACATCATTTAATGCACTGTTTCCAACTTTTCCATGCAATTTTAAATTTTCATAGTGCTACATTTTGTTTTGACGGCTTTTTATTTGACAATGCCCGTGCATTAACGCTTAAATTTCTGTTGATGAATTCTCAAATGAAGTACATAAATTGTGAAAATCCCCATTACGACATGAGTAGTATAAAATTCGATAGAGAATAAATGAATTAAAGTAAAGATTTTGCTTTAAAACAGATCAACACTAGGATCGTAACCTAACAATTTTCAACCATCTCAGATTCTAATACACCTTCGTCCTCAAAACTGCGCAAGCACAGACTACCAGTCGCAAGCTCTCACACATTGTGAAAGTCATCCGGTAGACTCATATTCACCCACGGAGTGCTAAAAGCTCCGTACAGAAATTCATAATCGCTCAATCGTGCGCTCATACACAAAACCTTCTCCCTGTAATCTCAAAACTCTCAACCATTCAAATTTCCCGCCTTAAGCTTAACCTCTCTCTCTCTCTGAAAACTCTCATTCTATCTCCTATAACCTAAAAGGTGTCTACGTATTATTTGTGCATAATAGAAAGGTTAGGGTTGGCTAGTTTTCAGAGTGAGAGAGCTTGCACGCAAAAGCTTTACGGTCGGCGTAACTCTATTAGCCGGAAGGAGCTTGCAGAAATTACGCGCGCTAATGGCCGCGGAAGAGGGTAAAAGAGCCGTTGCAAGCTCTCTCTCTCTCTATATATATTCGCACAATGGCTGTAGTAGTAGTAGTAGTAGTAGTAGTAGTAGTAGTAGTAGTAGTAGAACAGTAGAAATGTTCTGGGCCCCGGAAACGAATATACATGCACGGCAAGCGGGGCATATCACAGAAAGCTATAGAGTTCAAGTATCACATATACACACTCAGAGTGAAAGAGTGAATTGCGTTGAGAGAGGCGTGGTTACGCATGACGTCAGCTCTCGTTGTTTCATTTGTCCGGGACTCTCTCTCTCTCTCTCTCTCTCTCTCTCTCTCTCTCTCTCTCTCTCTTTATGCTCTCTAGTCTGGTCTGGCCAGCAACGACGACGACGACGACGAGAACGATGTGAGGTATATAGAGCTTTAGCCTCACCGAAAAATAGAGTAGGTGCACTCGGTGTTTTCTGTCCCCGGCACGTTTCATAAATCAACGAAACAAACGCGACGTCGCGCCCGATTTCAAATCTCCCGCCCTATACCCGCAAGCTCTCTCTTTCTCTTTACATACCTACCATCTCTGCATGTAAAATTTCATTTGCAACTGCAAGCTCTCTCTCTCTGTGTCCGGACGTCTCACTTTTTTTTAGTTAGGAATGGAGAATGGCAGTCTGGTTTTTGTGCAAGCTCGAGGATAGAAGTAGTAAGGGAAAGGAGTAGGGAGGTCGTAAGTTCTGTGGCGGGAGCTTTTAAACGAGTATTTGATGATTAATCGTTACGAAATTAGTGGATGGTCTCGAGGACTGTCTTTTGCTGATGGTGGTATTAGTACATAGATATTGCAAGTTGGAGATGAGCTTGCAAGTAAGGGTAGCCGATTGTGAGCTTTTGGTCGCTTGAGGTGTAAAAACGAGCTTTGGTGAATGTATAGCATCCATTTGTAGTTGAAACTTTGTTGATGCCAGAGATGTACAAGCAGATGGGTTAGTGTATGAGACGTAAAATTTCGGTGGTACAGTGTGTGGGTGACTGTAACTTTTTGTGATAAAATAGTCTGTGCGTCAGTGGCTGTTTTGAGTTACGAAGTTGTCTTGCAAGCACAATTTAAGGGACCGTGTCCGGATCTAGATTTTTTGCGTTTTTATATGCTCGGTTTTGTTCAAATTCGAGTTTTGTAACGCAAATGATACCAGGTTGACGTGACATCTAAATACTCTTGTGAATGGATGAAATAACAAAATTTGAATTCATTTTCAAAAAAGTTTTAGCCCCCCTTGCAGTGATGAATATAGAGGACAATCTTTACTTCCCAATTGTTGGTTTATAATTTTCCAAGAGACCAACGAAAACATTTGCAAAAAGTCCAAATATTTCATATTGAAAATTATATTCGCATCAAAATAATTCTTCAAGAAGGAATAATTTGTGGGAAAAAGAATAAAAATCTAAATTAATTTCAATTGCTCATTCTAATGTTGTCTATCCTGCCGAGACTAGTACTGGATGTTTAAAACACAAGGATGTCAGTCTGAAAGCCAGATAATTGGTTTTGATGTTAGCGTATCCATGATAGTAAAAGTAATCTACTTTCTACGAAAGTTTTGGGTAAATTTTCGACTGGATATGATTATGATGCGGATTTTTCTATTGAAAATGTATCAGGGCAATAATGAATATGAGCTGAAGACAAAATTTTGTTGAGGATGGTATTCATATGATCAAACTATTGAATATCGGAATAAAATTGAAGAAATTATTATTTATACAGTGGTGGAGTGGATTGCTCAGGAATGAATCGTCCAACAACAGAATACTAATAAAAAGATGAAAAAAAACCTCAACTAAATAGATAACTGAGAAGTAAGAGGGAAAAAGTGAAAATGGAGAGAAGTGAATCCTCATTCACTTCGTTACAAAACCAGAACAAGCTCAAATACTAATTAGAGAGCTGGAATTAAGAGTAGCGGCACTCAGAAAGTAAATTTTATCATTCTCCGGCAGAGCAAACTCTCTCCATCATCGACCCCTTCTTCCTCACCAACACCAATCTTTCATATCTAGAAAAAAAAAAAAAATATCGCATCCATAAATTTTTCCATCTTTCATCGACAACTTTTGCCATTGCAAACTTCAATCGGAGCCTGAATTCAAATTTATAATACAAGCGAGATCCGAAAGCACTCGTGAATATTGCAGAAGTACGGACGAGCTTTTATACCATTGGCAAATGCCAATTCCGCGTCAATAAATTGCCGTTCAACATGAATTTTCATTGCTGGTACTTTTCAAATTGCAATCAGTGCGAAGCTTGACACACCATATATAGCATCGAGTACCGAGAAAGATTGCATCAGATGCAAATTCATGTCGCATAATGCGAAATTTTTTATTCATTTTTAACGAGAAATCGTTTGAATCTGGCTAGGGAAATTTTAAAGATCGATTTTATAAGTGTGATTAATAGCATAGCTACAAATTGGAAAACAATATGTTTTCAGGGTGATGAAAATAGGTCACATCAATTTTTACTATAGATAGGTAGGTAGGTAGGTAGGTAGGCGTATGGACAGGCGATAAGCCGCTTGAGCGAGGAAAGACTTTTCAGGGATTTACGAGGGATATTGCGGAAGGTTGGTTGGCGGACATGGCAATTATAAAAGGATGAATCAAAGGGGAGCATTCGTAAAGTCTATCAGTGCGGAATATACAGGTCAACGTTGGATCGGTGACTTGAAAGACAGGATAAATTTCTAGCGACCGAGAAGATCGAATGAAATTTGAGACTTTAGATTGTGGTTTGGCTTCATTCGATTCCAAATTTGGTCAGAAATCATTCAAACGGAATTATGTGGGGTTACAGGATTTGGTAAATGGACTTATGATATACATGACTTCGATTAGAAATGGGTACCATCACTACCCCCACGGGACTCAATTCACGTACAGATGAATTAGAAGAATGAATTTTTGAGGATCATAGTGGATGGGATTTTAGTTCACTTTAGTGGAGCTTCAATGAGTCGATTACAAAGAAATTCATATCAATCAACCAGAGGAACTTCGAAGTGCGAGGAGCTAATTCTTTTATGTCAAAAGATCTCAATAGATCAGGGTTGGTAATTCGACATTCATTGATTATACGAAAGGAATGAGACAATCAAACCAACGCAAACTTAATGCCAAGATTTCAATATTTAATCCATAATTAAGTAATTACATGTGAATTGAAAATCATTTCATTATTAGCGATTTTCAAACGACAAATGCACGAAATACGACTTATTCTTGAGATTTCATCAACTAGCAAGTAACAAAGGTCAACATTTTCATCAAACTCAACGAATATCTTTTAATCTCAAGCTCTCAACTAAGATGTATTTGAAATATTGCTCGGCTAATGAGTCCGACTAAAGAAAGATAGAGAAGACGAACGATGAAATAGCAAGACGACGAAGACGATGTACAGATTCAAACAGTCACGAGATAATTTGATTCCTGTGCAGAACCGTATCCGCGATGAGTTTCTTCTGCTCCTGGTAGGAATGATCTTCTTGCTGCATCTGTCTTGAGAATTTAGATATATAGGATTGAGAGAAAAAAGCCTGATGAACTTGAGAAAACTCATCAGCAAGCAAGTTGAATCGTAATTACCTGAGACGTGCTTATCATTGCGAGGTTAGAGTGAGAGATGGATAGAAATGAGAAACAGAGATAGAAAGATGATCGGGGGGGAAACAATCGAACGGATGGTGCAGGAGGGCTGGTTTCATTCTGAAGCAAATGTCTAACTATCGAGCATACAATATTCATGAACAGAATGCAAATTGCTTCACGAGCTCATTTTTACGAAATGAGATGATTTTTCAAGACAATTGAGACAGCATTGCCTACTAATTAAACTCGTCGAACATCCTAGAGGAGAGCCAACAATTTCGCGTTCTTCCAAGACGATAGTGTGAAAAATTGTTTTTCTGTCACACTGTGCAGCACAGTCAGCTTTTCGTACGAGATTTCCACTTTTGTCTATTATACAGCTATACTGAAAGAGTAGTAATACATTTGATATACGCGGCCGCGCAACTTGGATTTTGCATCTTTTGTAACAACGCCGATGGAACTTTTCTGCTAAAGTATTTTTTTTTTTTTATTTTTTTTTTATTAAGCTTTTTCAACCCTTTCCCAGGGTTATTCAGCTACAATCATGAAATTCCTTTACACATTAGATTCTGCTGAAGTGTCTTGAAATTCTTGTGAATTTAAAAAAATTTTCTTTCCAAATGGACCCACAACCTATTTCTCATATTTTTGACTCCTTGATCAGGAATCACATAGTTGAGTTTTATTAAAAATACCAAGTCTCTTCGGAAATAAGGACTCTCTCCGAAATGAAAATAGTTCCAATGCGGAGTCGACTCATGTAAAATCAAAGAAAAAAGAACACGGGAATTTGACGTGTAAATTCCGACGAAGTTTTAGCCGAAATCCATGTATGGTTTATTCAAATCCTTTTCATATAGATATTCCGTGTATAGAGATAGATGGGAATCATTTTGACATTTTTGCTTTTGATATTGTCAAAAAGTCAACAGCGTTCAAATATTGTTCTCTCTGGTCATGGATCAACTAGGAAACAGTTGGAATACATATTGCATGGATTACCACGTCGAACTTCCGAAATAACTTTTTGACCGATGTGATTCCACGAAGAGAATTCGCTTGGAGTATATCTTTGTTGTTTTTCAAGTGGATTAATTTGAGTACATCGTTCAGAAATCATAGAATTTTTTGTGTAGACTGGTTTGAAAATATAATATCATTGTTCATGATGAATACAGTACAACCTGATTCGTTGAATAAACAGTTTGAATCTGGTTGATTCTCTGTGGGCAGACAAAAATACCGGTACAAACGAATTTTTGCATTTTTTCGTTTCAGATCTGAAGTGCGACAAAATAAAAATACCTCATCGGTTGAGACAAGATTCCTCAAATGGAATATTTCAAAAACCTCAAATTACCTAGAAGAAATGGGTCTCATCCAAACTGGGCATTGAGACTCAAAGCCGTTCATTCACCATTAGTAAAACTTCAAATATAGCTAACGAGGAGAGCATCAGGTCTACGGAACACAAATCTCGATGGAAATCTGGGAATCATATTGTTTCGATGAGAAATGAAGGTATCTCCAAGGGTTAAGTCCAATGGGCCTCCTATCCCAAGATACAGCCATGAAGATTAGCATTGTCCATATAGACCCATGTTAGAAAGACCACATGTACAGATATACTAATAATGCTAACCTCCATAGCTATATCTCGGGATAGGAGGCCTATTGGACTTAACCTTTGGAGATACCTTCATTTTTTACCAAAACAAGATGATTCTCAAAGTTTCATCAAGATCCGTGTTCCGCAGACCTGATGCTCTCCTTGTAAGTACTAGAAGTTGAGTACTATTTCGGGGGTCAAGATGTTTGAGTTGATAATGTGTATCAAACGAGGTAAATTTTGCATCTACCTCTCAGTCACATATATCTCAATAGGCAGATATCTCAAAAGCACGCCCATCATCTTCCACAAATGGCGATATTACAAGTCCAAGAGAGAGTCCAATGGGGTCTCTGCAAGCACGACTAATCGGCTCAGAGCATCGGTGGGTGCACAGGCGCTTGGGAATAATTGGCGTCTCTACTGATTGCACCCTCGACAGTCCATGCCATCAGAGACATACTACTACGACGACGATGACGACGATTGAGGCTCTCTCTCACTCGCTCTCCATCGCTAAGACGATTTCCACATGTCTCTAGATCGTTCCGCTCTAAGGACACACTCTAATATAAGGTAAGTTTACCCAACTTGCCCCTATTAAGCCATTTTCTCAACAACTCTGGCTTACCTCGGCTTGTTTCAACGTACACTGACTTGCCGGACGAAATATCTGCACAAGGGACTTTGTTATTTTCACTTTTTGGGTCGGTGCTGTCATGCGTTCGGTCCATTTTGCTCGTTCCCTTAGCATGAAGGCACGGCGAGTCGGAAGGCCGAAAAAGTGGAAGTTGCGTGAACATGGGAAATTCCTATGGGATATGTTTCGGGGTATCCTCGACATCATTTTCCCACAAGAATGAAGAAAATTCGCTTGGGGATTTCAGAATAAAGCCAATTCTTCGATTTTTTCACCTCGTTCACTAGTAAAATCGATCTTTCACTCTGTATCACAGCTTTGAATCGGCTCTGAAAAATTCTTATATGTTTATAATATGAAAGGCTCTATCTTATCATCGGGAAGATGTATTGAAACATTTTCTCATAGACGGGGGGAAATTTTTACTCGACAAAGGATCTTTCACAAAGGCCCGAAAAGACTAACAACATACTATTCCCATGAACTGTCTTTTATTAAGAAATCGATATTCTCTCCCTCTTGAAAATGCCAACAAACACTTCTAGTTGCATAAGATGGCGTAAATCATGAATTTTACCTACAACTAAATACAGCTCTCCACTCTGGTCAAGACAAATATTGGTCAACACAGTCTCTTTCGATGCTCATCATGAGTCAAAGGAATAGGCATGGCGTGTGTCTAGAATATTATTCCATGTCAAGTAGGTAGAGAATATCTGTGAAACTATATCAATAGAAAGCTTTCATAGATAGATATAAACACTGTGTGTTTTTATAGTTTATAGCGGGTCAGGCCGATCAATAAGTGCACTCCGAATTATACTAACTAACTTTGAAAATTTATTCAACGAAACACGTGTACAAGTGGCAGCGAGAGCAAGCGAGCTGCTCGCTGCCATGGCCAACGATAGATTAGATTATGAAAGCGTGGAGCGGAAGCGAAGCAAAGAGAAAGACAGGCTGTGACACGTCAGCATACGGTCACGCCGCGCTGAAATTGACAGTTTGAATGTCAGTTATACAATATTCTAAAAAATCAAGTTGAATCCAACACTTTGTGGATTTTTAAATATTTTAAATTGAAATAGATCATTATTATTTCAGAAAATAAATCAAAATTCTAAACATTCCGCCCACTTTCTTCATGAAGTGAAGAAGAAAATCGAAAGAAAATCAAAATATGTACATATGGCCAAAAATCAATCAATATAGGAATCAAAATTGCCTTTATCTTCTTCTGGAACATACTGGTTTAGACCTCAGTGTCACTGCAGAGCTTTATTAGCTTTGTGACAGGTCTCTTGAATTTTGACGTTGAAGTCTTCACTGTAGCCACCCTGACGAGACCATCATCTCCAGGGTGTATCTCGATCACTCTGCCCAAGGGCCAGGTAGCAGGAGGTGTGTTCTCGGCTTTGATGATGACTAGGTCACCGAGTTGCAAATTTTGGACGACTGAGGTCCATTTGTTTCTGCGCTGCAGTGATTGCAAATACTCGTGTGACCATCTCTTCCAAAATTGCTGCTGCATTTGCTGTACGAGCAACCACCTTTCGCCAGCTGGAATTTTGTCTCCAGAGACATCTTTTTCTGGTAGTATGAATGAGTCAGTCTGAATCAGGAAGTGTGATGGACAGATAGGACTCAAATCCTGGACATCATCTGACATAGGCACAAGGGGCCTAGAGTTCAGAATGGCTTCGATTTGGTTGAGGAGTGTAGAGAGCTCCTCATAAGTAAGGGTATGATCACCGATCACCCTTTTCAAGTGAAATTTCACAGACTTCACTGCCGCCTCCCAGATACCACCAAAATGCGGGGCACCAGGGGGGTTGAAGTGCCAGTTGGTCTGTAATTTTGAGAGATCGTCAGACACTTGAGAAGAAAAGGCACTAGACTTCTGAAACATGTCTCGTAATTCAGCTTCTGCACCTACAAGATTGGGCCCTTGGTCGCAAAAAAGATCAGAACAGTGACCACGCCTAGCGCTGAATCTGCGAAATGCAGCGATGAATCCTTTCGACGAATAGTCGGAGACAACCTCTAGATGAGTTGCTTTGGTTGACAGACATATAAATACCACAACATAACCCTTGCTTGATATTCGCCCTCGCCCTGGAGCTGGACGCACGGGAATAGGCCCTGCGTAATCCACACCAGATTTGAGGAAAGGACGAGCTGGCTGTACTCTGGGTCTGGGTAAGTGTGCCATTCTCTGGTACATAGTTGAGGCTCTGTACCGAATGCAGACTGCACAGTTTGAGATGACCTTTTTCACCATTTGCCTACCTTTGGGAATCCAAAACTCTCGACGAAGAGTTGCCAGAGTAATCTGAGTCCCGCCGTGAAGCGTTATGGCATGGCATCTGCGCACAATCATCTCGGTGAAAGGGCTATCAGATGGAAGAATCATAGGGCATTTTTCATCAAATTCAAGCAATGAATGCTTTAGCCTGCCTCCAACTCTCAAGATACCTTCAACTACTATCGGGCAATACTTGGAGAGAGGGTGAGACTTAGATAACTCAACATCTAAGATCAAGGTGGCGATTTCGTGAGAGAAATGAGTTCTCTGTACAAAATACACCCAAGCTAGTTTTGCTCGTTCACGTTCTTGAGACGATATATAAGTCCCTAACTGTTGAACATTAGCCCAGTTCTGGTGTTGAAAAAGATCAGAAGTAGCATCAGGCTTGAATAAGTCAGGTTTGGTTTTAGACAAAAATCGCAGCAAGTAGGCTGTGATGTTAGTCAGTCTAAGGAATGACGACACTTTATCGAGCAGCTCTGCGAAAGGGAAGATTTCTTTTGCAGTTACGAGTGAGTGTGGAAGTTCTGTGGCAAGGTCGAGACTGTACAAGCAGTTCGCAGGCTGATTTTTTGATTCCTGCGATCTTTCAATGGGCCTCGAAAGAGGCCAATCGCTAGCGGGAAGTGATAGCCAATCAGGACCTGTCCACCACAGTTTTGCCGACTGCATCTCGTCAGGGTTATTGCCACGACTAGCGAGATCTGCAGGGTTTTCTTGTGAGCGTACATGTTTCCATGAAGCTTGAGGTAGAAGGGTGTGAATGGCAGAACAGCGATTTGCCACAAAAGTTGGCCATCGAGAAGGATGGTCTTTTAGCCAATACAATACATCCATGGCATCAGAGTACAGGTGTACTGAAATTTCGTGGATATTCAAAGACTTCAGAAGAGTTGAAGCTAATTGTGCAAGCAAAAGGGCGGCACAAAGTTCCAGTCGAGGAATAGACACTGTTTGGATCGGTGCAACTCGAGTCTTGGCTTGAAGTAGAGTTACCTTGATACCATCATTTGAGGCAGCTCTGAGATAGACAACAGCACTGTATGCGTGCTTTGAGGCGTCACCAAAGCCATGTAGCTCATAAACCGTTGGATTTTGAGTATACCCCATCCATCTGGGTATTTCAATAGAAGAAATGCAGTGTAGCTGTGAATACCAACGATGCCAAGTTTCAAGGTCGTCTGGTCTAAGTTCCTCATCCCATCCGTACTTGCCAATCCATAACTTCTGCATGAAAATTTTAGCAGTGACGATCACGGGTGCTAGCCAACCCAAAGGATCATAGACGCTGGCAATTTTTGACAGGACTAGCCTCTTCGTCCATTGTTGGGTTGGTGTTATTTTTGCCTGATTGAATTTCAATAGGTCAGACTGGGGAAACCACTGCAATCCTAAGATGGAAAATGCAGAGGTCTCCTTAAAATCATCAGGATAAGATTCAGAAATTTCTAACTTTTTATGTGAAGCGAGTAAGTCAGAAGGAAGACCATTCAAGAGGTTAGGTTCATTTGAAACCCATTTTCTGAGATTAAAACCGCCCACTCTGCAGAGTTCTATGAGCTGAGTTTGCTTCGTTTTAGCTGACTCGAATGAATGGCCACCTGAAGCAACGTCATCCATATAAGTTTCTCTTTCGAGGGCATCTGAGCCGAGAGGGAAATTTTCTTGCTCATCGCGAGCTAGTTGTATGCGAACTCTATTTGCAAGGTAGGGGCTAGGTGTCATACCATATGTGATGGTATTCAAATGGAAGATAGAGACTGGAAGGTTGGATGATCTACGCCACAAGATTGATTGAAAAGCACGGTCATCTTGATGAACCCAGACTTGACGAAACATCTTTTCGATGTCCGCTGTGAAAGCATAGCGATATTTTCGCCAATTGAGTAGAAAATTTGGCAACTCAGGAAGTAAGTTAGGACCTACATGCAAGAAATCATTGATAGATTTCTTATCAGAAGTTTGGAAAGATCCATTGAACACAGTTCGTAACTTTGTGGTGGTACTGCTTTCTTTGAGCACACCATGGTGTGGCAAGAAAAAATGACCAGTGAGATCAAAGGCTTCAGTAACAGTAGTGAAATGAGACATGTGGTTGAGATCCTCATACTCATTCATAAATTCATAGTAAGCATCGTATAATTTTTTATCCCGAGATAGTCTGTTCTCCAATTTATAGAGCAATTGGCGAGCAGGAAAAAAAGATTGTTCGGGCTTGAAAGTTCCCAGATCAGATTTAAAAGGAAGTCTTACAATATATTTTCCATCCGATCCCCTGGAGTGAGTGGCAACGAAGTGGTCCTCACAGCGTTGCTCATCGACAGTCTGGAGAGGCTTTTTCAAATTTACCTCTTCCTGTCGCCAAAATCTTTGCAACAGTTGGTCGACTTCAATCTCAGCAGAGCAGTGGAGAACGGTGGGTCGACGTGGCAAAGAAGCCAATTTACCAGTGGGTCCAGACAAGAGCCAACCAAGTTTAGAACGGGTGGCAATAGGATGATCAGGCGCACCTTTGAGCACCTCTCCTTCAACGAGCTGTGCATGAGGTACAGCGCCAAGCAGAATTTCAACTGGAGCCTTTTCAGAAAAACGAGGATCTGCGAGCTCAAGACCCTTGATGTGAGCCCAGTCAGCTACTGAATTGGTCACACGTGGTGTGTAACGGGTCACCGTTTTGAGTACCATAGCCTCGACATCGAAAGAAAAGCAGGAGTCGATGCGTGAGGTGACTGTCGCAATTGCCACGCCTTGACAGTAGGTTGCTTTTGCCCCCACCCCCTCAACAGGAGCTGAGACTGACTTTTTTGGCAGATTTAGACGTTGACACAAAGATTCCGAAATGAAGTTGGTTTGTGAGCATTGATCAACAATTGCACGAGCAAAGGTGCTATCCCCTTTTTTATTCGAAACTCTAACCCAAGCAGTTGAAAGTAAAACAGTTTCAGTATTTCTGAGTGAGCTTACACTCTGAGAGCTCGTTAATGTGGCAGAGGGGGTAGGCTTACAAGCGTCATTATTTTGAGGAGGAGGAGCAGCAGGTTTTGTACTCGCACTATCAGCATGCAACAAGTAGTGATGCTTGAGATGGCACTTATTGCATTTATTTGGGGCTGGACATTTGTCAAAAAGATGGTTCCCTAAACAATTGAAGCATCGTTTTTTGGATTTAGCAAAAGCTCTCCTTTCGTCGACGCTCTTAGCTTTGAAAGTTTCACACTCTCTAATATAATGAGATTGCTGACAACAAAAGCATTTTCTAGTTTGAGATTGATCAGCTGATTGAGAAGTGTGCAGAGATTTCGCACTTTGTTGCGAATTTTTGAGGGTGGAATCAACAGTAGGTTTTTTGGGTTTCTGTCCATTGGCACCACTAGCAGAAGGAATACTCATGAAGCTACTAGCTTCAATAGCTTCTAAAGTGTTCAATCGAGTTTTGAGAAATTCCTTCATTTGTGCAAAGGTAGGAGGGTCCAAAGATTGACCGAGAGAGGTTTCCCACAATTTTCGAGATTCGTTGTCTAAACGACTAGCTGTGAGATAAACAAGTAAGTCATCCCAAGATTCAGTAGGCCGTTTCATTGCTTGAAGTGCCAAGAGAGGATTGGTAGTACCATTTATCAAAACTCGCAGTTCATCAGCTGATGCGCATTGCAATGGCTTTACTGAAAATAGATCATTCAAATGGGCGTTGACCATCCTACGTTTGTTCTCGTAATTAGAGGTCAACTCATCCCAAACCTTTTTGAAGTCAGATTCTTCATCCCCCATAGCTATACCCTGGACTAAGCTAGCAGCTTCGCCCTCTAGATGGGCTTTGAGATAGTAGAATTTGACAGTATCCGAAAAATTGGATCTTATAATAGTAGCCGTAAAGAGTTCTCGGAAACGAGGCCAATCTTTGATATTTCCCGAAAAAGGCTTGATATCAATGGGGGCTAGACGTGCAGACTGGATTTCAGGCATAACTACTTGAGTAGTATTGGTACCTTCACCAACCGTATGCACAGATGAATGAGTATCTTGGAGCAAATACTGTTTAAAATCTCCTAGTACATCAAGATAAATATCCTCAGTCGCATCTAGTTCCCCATCAGTAAAGTAGTCATGGCGGGGATTAAGAACCTCGGGCTCGTCAAGCATAGCCTTGTGGTTATTTTGGAAAGTTTTCCAATCTAGTTGTAGTTGCTCTAATCGAGCTTCGGCTTTTCCGCGATTTTTCTTTTTACCTTCTTTGGTAAAATTTACATAAGAGTTAGCAATCTTCCGCTTCAAGTTCATTTGTGCGTCGACAAACTTCTCCATTTTGAAAGGATTTGGAAGTAAAGAATGGTGCAAATCAATCAAAAAGAGACTGAGTCAGAACTTCAGTACCAAAGCGAACAGGAAAGATTTTTGCGGGATTCCTAAGTTGGAAAAAACACCACATCAATAGTCGTGGAATGTTGAAAGAGAATATTCACACTCGTGAAATTATCATAAGAATGACGCAAAGTCATATGAAGTATGAGCAAGAAGCTCCGTGCTCCAGCAGCTACAATATATGTCCAGCCGGCACACAATAAGAATGATATGGAGCGAGCTTACTTTAAATCAGCTGTGTCGTAGCAGCTGAGCGAAGCATGGTGCAACTAGTGTCGATCAGCTCCGCAAACAGCGACAGGAGCGCCACTGGAGATGAGCGGCAGGCTCTCGAAGCTCTGCGCCGACGACTGCAATTATGCCGGTAAGGCAGGGCTTGACGTTGCCCTGCTCCCGGCGCCGCTCCCCAGGTCGATGGCAGGTTAGCCGCAAGCTCACCGCCCACTTTGCTCACTCTTGTGAGCAAGTTGGGTACACAATTCAACGTCAAATGTCACTTGGCCACTACATGTGCTCTTAGGCTTGCCCAGCACAATCACTCGCGTTATATGCGCCACGTGCACGCGCTTACTACTTGGCGACTCTGCCAAGGTTGCCCGATGTAGCCCTAAGCTCCCCTGCGAATACGCAGGATCGACGCCACACGAAGCTTCATCGGGGCCTATCACTCGCGAGAACAACGATCGCGAGATCGAGGATGTAAAGCACGTGGTGACTTGCTAATACAAGTCGAGCGCGGCACTGAAAATGGCGTCCCACGCGGCACAATTTTGTGAGAATCGGAGCACTTTGCACTTCGGCACTTTTTCACTCCACGGCACTGATCCGGCTCGAAGGACCAAAAAATGTTTTTATAGTTTATAGCGGGTCAGGCCGATCAATAAGTGCACTCCGAATTATACTAACTAACTTTGAAAATTTATTCAACGAAACACGTGTACAAGTGGCAGCGAGAGCAAGCGAGCTGCTCGCTGCCATGGCCAACGATAGATTAGATTATGAAAGCGTGGAGCGGAAGCGAAGCAAAGAGAAAGACAGGCTGTGACACGTCAGCATACGGTCACGCCGCGCTGAAATTGACAGTTTGAATGTCAGTTATACAATATTCTAAAAAATCAAGTTGAATCCAACACTTTGTGGATTTTTAAATATTTTAAATTGAAATAGATCATTATTATTTCAGAAAATAAATCAAAATTCTAAACACTGTGCGCCGGCCACATTTTTCACCAGGTCTCACGCGCCCATAACCTTTCAACGGCCGTAGATATCACAACACTGGCGATTTTTCAATCTAGAAGAACTTGAAAATTGGACCTCTCTTGTAATAACGGCTCTGATGGGACAAAGCTCGATCGATTTGTGAGAAAACGTCCGTACCGGTAAGGCTAATACGCTACTCTATCCGATGGGAATAAGTCCCGGGGACGCATCTGGTCTGAATTTTACTTCAGATTTTGAAAGATGAGACTTTTTCACATCAATCTATATGTCTCTATAATCTTTCAGAGCTGATTCAAAGCTGTGACACAGAGTGGAAGATCGATTCCACTAGTGAATGAAGTGAAAAAATCGGAAAAATTGGCTTTATTTTGAAATCCCCAAGCGAATATTTTTCATTCTTATGGGAAAATGATGTTGAGGATACCCCAAAACATATCCCACAGGAATTTCCCATGTTCACGTAACTTTCACTTTTTTGGCCTTCCGACTCGCCGTGAAGGGAGATGGGCCGTGCCAACCTAAAAAGTGAAAATCACTAAGTAGCTTGTGCAGATATTTTGTCCACCAAGTGTACCTTAGCTCATTTCAAAGCCTGTCTCAAGACCTTCAAAACGAGTTGGAGCACATTCAGTTTTCAATTCTCCTAAAAGGTGATTCTTGAGAGTCCA
The DNA here is from genome assembly GCA_029851415.1 of Eretmocerus hayati. Classification (NCBI taxonomy): domain Eukaryota; kingdom Metazoa; phylum Arthropoda; class Insecta; order Hymenoptera; family Aphelinidae; genus Eretmocerus; species Eretmocerus hayati. The sequence goes on along the minus strand of CM056742.1, from coordinate 179,501,429 downwards.
CAAAAGTGTGTACCAAACTTGCCTCCATCATTGAAAACAATGTGAATCGACAATACAGGGCATAAAATGGCGACATTTGTAGCTTTTAACTGACCCAAGACACCGTTTCCGACCTATTTTGACGTGATAAACACGTTCTGAGTGGTAAAAAAAGCCATACCGCACGCCTTTCGGAGATAACCATTTGGGGGAATGTTGGGTACACTCCAATGTCGGCCTTCTTGATTCTCAACTCATCTCCGTATTTTGCACATAAAATCACTCGAAATCAGAGTTTTGCAGTTTCAAACAATGGATTTTGAAGGTCTCGAGACAAGGAATCGAATGCGCTAAGGTACGTCAAGATTGGTCGAATAAAAATAAATTGGCACCGGTTCTAGTGAACGCGATTTCCTCTGTGATTTCTTAGCCGTGCAAATACGAAAAATCGAAGAATCTTTTTGAATTTTTTGGAGAACGCAGGAATGATTCGGGATCGATGCGAATTACTTACTTTCTCATATCTTAACACAACAACAAAAAAAAAAAAAAAAAAAGATGCGGGAAAGTCAACGAGAGCCCATTTCTGAGATCGGCTAATGGGGGCAAATTGGTTACACTATACAACACTCCAATACATCCGAGAAACTCCTACTGTTTGTCAAAGTATTACTTATATATATTGAGTATTCTCAATGATTCTGAGATCGATATGATACAAGCTTACACACATCTTATCGTCAAGACAATACGGTACATTTTATAGGTTATGTATAGGTAGCAATGAGATTGGGAACGTTTGCTGCACGCGTCTAGGAGCTTGTATTTTCTCTAGAGTAAAGCGTGTTATTCGAGTCTCTACATATTCTTCCCTTTGCAGGGTGACTTATGCGACTCTCCAAGTGCTGACTCGAATTTTCCGATCTCCCAACACAGTTACATCTTGCACACATACAAGTTTGTGCGTGTAGTAAGTGAGTAAGTAGATGTGAGAGAAATTGAACGTCAGGATAGAAGACGGATATCGATGGTCTAACCGATCGTGAGAGACAGATTCCCGATCAATATATATACGTATGTATAGGAGGCGTACGTTTACTTGTCAGGATGTCACAGTGTGTCTCTGTAATACGCATTATAGGCAACGTAATAGACGAGCATACATACATGTATTGTACGAGAGATATATGGAATTGTATTGATGGAGTTACCGATGATCGCAAGCATAGGATGACGTCTATAATAATGTGATATGGTGATCGGAGAGCGTGGATGAATTAGGAGATGGGCTCAAGCTAATTATGCAGATGTGTACACCGACAGAGCGATGGAGTGTCTCCGGATCGACGAAATTGACAAGATCGAGGATGACATCGGGTCTAGATCTTCGACTTGTTCGGTATTTCGAGTGTAATGTATAGAGTTACGTAAGTGATTTCGAGAAGTGCACGAAAATTTACAATTGAGGAGTTGAGGAAAAAGTATGATAATCATTTTTGAATTTCATTTGAAAAGGTGAATTGTTGCATAAGAAAAAGATTCAACGAAAAAAAAGTTAAACAAATTACATGGATTTTTACTATATCAAGATCGGAAATTTACTCAAGCCTCTGTGCCTAACAATGCAAAATTCGACCAAGTTTAATCGCCTAAATTCTACGAGTGAGATATTTGAGAATCGACAGAAGACTCAGGCTTATCATATGCTATGATGTTTTGTCCCAATCATAAATGTAATCATGAAAAATTTGATCATTACATTCTTCAAGATCATGACTCATAATCTCTGATGGTGTGCCTACTTGGATGAAAAAAATTATGCTCGAAAATAGATGTTATCAGTTTTCAACTTCATTTACTGACATAAGACTCAAAATTTGAATTAGTCATCGACTTTCAACAACTGATTTGGAATGCTGTTCCCAAATCACATTTTCGAAAATATTACCCATTCCCAACGTATTCTTCAACCCAGAATGGAAATGTCATAAATCACCAAAAATGTATTCCCTGGCTATCCTATTTCAAGTTCAAGTAAAAAAAAAACACTCCACTAAATCAAAATTGATTGGATTGACCAAGAAATTGTTTTGAAACAATAAATCCATCATTCTAAAGATCCCAATAGATCTCTCACTCGCAATCAGATCAATTCTTACACATCATACGTATCTCTAACCTATATATCCCGACACGTACAATTCGATCAGTCTCTTTCTTTCGAAGCTCAACTGAAAAGTATCTCAGAACCTTATCTCTCAGTCTCTATGTGCGAGCTTGCGGCCAAAGTTACATTGAATGAGCTGCTCGTAACAGAGAAGAAGAGAGTAAGATAGAGAAAATCAAACGTGAAAAAGCTGAGAATCTTATCCGAAATCTAGCTGCTATCCTTTCAACGAAAATCACGCTACGGTAGAACATTCTGAAAAGAGAACTCACCACGAGAGTATATACTGAATATATAGATGTATGGGCATAGATCCGTTTCGCACGATCGACTCGGAACTGAACACCACACGTATACATACATACTATACGGATCGTAAATAGACTTTTTGTTAAGCTCGGGTGTGGAAACAATCATTTACGACTCCTGAAACACGTACTATACACTTCCTATCCGAATTTTTTTCACAATTTCATCAAACTTCTTTTCTTTTCTACTTTCTACAGTTTCTACCAACCGTCAAAATTTTCTTTAGTTACGTCAAAATGTCAAAGTCGCAAGCTGCAAAGCTCGTCAAATTTGATTGAAAAATTCTATCCTTAACATGTCTACACGTCATTTTTTAGATGAAAGAGGCTACTTCTACTTCTACTAACCCGTAGTACAGATAGGCACAGCATACGAGAGCTTCTAGTCGAAAAGAAATGCATGCGCGGATTCGAAAAGAGTCAGATATGCAGAATGACGGATAAAGCATCAAGGTATCGCATCGCATACTGTATTTCACTCTTTCCACGCTTGTATTGATCTACATATACATACCACCTAATACATAGGAATCCTGAGCGTGCATTATAGGAGCCTTTCCAAAAATTGCAACTGCACATATGATGGTATGTGGATAGATAGAAAGAGAAAAAGGAAGAGAAGTTGGACTATGCATATCGATCGTCGAATGAAAACTCGCTTCTGAGGCCCCTATTATGCATATCTATGTTATTTCGCGAATTGGTGAATGATTTGTGTGTGTGTGTGTGTGTGTGTGTGTGTGTGTATGTGTGTGTGTGTAGGAGGGGGGATAGGACAGAGCTTCAAGTAGACCTATTTTATTCTCTGTCAAACTGTTTGCGAATAAGTGGAAGAAAATATAGGGGACTGAGAGCGGCCGAATGATGTTTCGCGATGAGCAGTCTGGACTGGAGCCAAGTTCATTTTGAATCGGCGTAGTATTACATCATGAGTTTACCGAATCAATGCGAACCGTGTCTGTTGTGTTGTGCCTTCAATTTATTCCGGAAAGAGTTCACGGGGAATATGCTGGAAGAGTTTGTAACGTTAGTGCAATGCACGAGTAAAAAACATTGCTATCAAGGCTGATGTAAATTCATAAGGTAATGGGAGCCTGAAATCAGGTTTGGGAATGGAGTTGGACTTCTTGAGGTGATTGGTTGAATTATAACCAAAAATGTAGTTATCAAAACCAATGAAAATTCGTAATTCCTGGAAATATTATGAAGATGAAAAACTTTGACAATGTACTGCTGATTATGAATAGAAAAATGATCCATTGAGAAAACAAATTTCGAGATAAAATTGTATTTTTTGACGGAGTCATTCGTAAAAACGATCATGGATCTGCTTTGTGTGGAAAGCAAGATACTATGTTGTTGCTCCAACAGTTTTTGTATCCAATTCTTTTCAGTTATGTAGCACAAAATGCTCAGAATATAAGGTCAGTGTGCCTAATTTGCCCTCACTCAAGAGCTCGAATGTACGCTCTCGCAGGACTTGCCACACATTTTTCTCGTATCTGGTACATTAGACTATGAGAAAATTCATTGTTCCGTAATTAAGAATGTCCTATGAGCCCTTCGGAAGATAAATATCGGAGATTTGATCGAATTTGACCCGAATTTGTCAATAAAGTATCCGCCCGTATCGAGGGACTAATGTCATTAAATCACAAGAAAAATGTCGTTTTGGCAACTTTTGTTTTTTTCTTTCCGGAGAGTAGAATGACGCCCAAAAACCAACCAATTTCAATGTTCTTCAACTCATTCTTTTTCTTTTTCGCTCAACTCTAAAGTGCTCTCCGCAGAATTTCTATATGCAATTCGTAACTGATTTTATGAGCAATATCACTGAAAAGAGTACATAATTTACCCCCATAGCACTTTTCTGGATTTGTTTTTCACCTTGGGAGGACTCATCTACATAACTTGAAGTTGATAGGAAGTTGTTTGTAGAAAGCTGCGAAATCGGCTACGGAGGTTATCGTTCTGAAGCTTGTAGGGCGAGGTATCCCCATAAACTCATATAATTTTATCGGAACAGGCCTCTTAGACACGATGGAGGCGAATCAAGAACACCTTCTCGGAAACTCATGCAAAATCTGTTTCTCGAAAAACTGAGGATGCTTTCCTCCACTTACCGAGTAAATAAGATGTACTTTGACTCATTTTGTAGGCCCTGAAATAAGCTCAAAAATGAGCGCAGCTACCTCTGAAAATGTTGAGATGAGCCAAAATGGCGAGCAAAACAAAATCGAAGGAGGCATAATAGGCATGCTTGCCTTAGTTTTCAATTGCCTTGATTGTACTATTATGTTCGGCCCATAGGAGCCTTTTCTTGATTAGAAAGATCTATTAGCACCATGAGTTATCAGTATCGAGAAAGAGATCTAAAATTATTGCAGCATCAACAATCTTTATCCGAATGATTTATGTATGATAACACAGACCGACAAAAAAGTACCCATTTCCAGAAACTAGACCTATACATCCCTGCGTAGAATCGTGCGCTTAATCCTTTCCGGACATCCCCAACTTTTTGAGAAAATCCGAGAAACGCATTTTTAGATCTAGGTATTCGGTTTTTGACGTCGAGTTCTGAAGGCAGAAAGAGTTTCACGTCCGAATTATATGTTCGGGAATTTTTATTTTCAGTTGTTATCCTGATCAAGTGCCCAGGGTGACAGTCGTCATCAAGAAGTTGATATAGTATTCGACACCGAACACTCAATTCGGTACTGGAGATCCAAAACTCAAAGTGGTACTCGTGATCCGGAACTCAATCTGATACTCGTGATCGAGAAGTGAATGTCGTACTCGGTGGTCGAAAACTCAATGAGGTACACGTGATTGAGGATTCAATTTGGTACTCGTGACCCAGGTCTTAGTCTGATACTCGTGATCAAAAACTCAATTTCGTATGCGTGATCCAAAATTCAATGTGGTACATGTGATCCTGAACCCAATCTGATACTCGTGATCGGGAACTGGATGTCGTACTCGAGATCGAGAACTCAATGTGGTACTCGTGATCCGGAACTCAATCTAATACTTGTGATAAAGGAGTGATTGTCATACTCGTGATCAAAAACTCAATTTGGTATTCGTGATCCAAAATTCAATGTGGTACTCGTGATCCTGACCTCAATCTGATACTCGTGATCGAGAACTGAATGACGTACTCAAGATCAAGAACTCAATGTGGTAGTCGTGATCGAGAACTGAATGTCATACTCGTGATCAAAAACTCAATTTGGTATTCATGATCCAAAATTTAATGTGGTACTCGTGATCCTGACCTCAATCTGATACTCGTGATCGAGAACTCAATGACGTACTCGAGATCGAGAACTCAATGTGGTTCTCGTGATCCGGAACTCAATCTAATACTTGTGATAGAGGAGTGGATGTCGTACTCGTGGTTGAGAACTCGATGTCGTGATCGAGAACTCAATGTGGTACACGTGATTGAAAATTCAGTTTGGTACTCGTGATCGAAAACTCAAAGTGGTATGCGTGATCCAGGTTCCAATCTGATGCTCGTGGTCGAGAACTGAATGTCATACTCGTGATCAAAAACTCAATTTGGTATTCGTGATCCAAAATTTAATGTAGTACTCGTGATCCTGACCTCAATCTGATACTCGTGATCGGGAACTGAATGTCGTACTCGAGATCGAGAACTCAATGTGGTACTCGTGATCCGGAACTCAATCTAATACTTGTGATAGAGGAGGGAATGTCGTACTCGTGGTTGAGAACTCGATGTCGTGATCGAGAACTCAATGTGGTACACGTGATTGGAAATTCAGTTGGGTACTCGTGATCGAAAACTCAATGTGGTATGCGTGATCCAGGTCCCAATCCGATACTCGTGATCGAGAGCTGAATGTCATACTCATGATCAAAATCTCAATTTGGTATTCGTGATCCAAAATTTAATGTGGTACTCGTGATCCTGACCTCAATCTGATACTCGTGATCGAGAACTGAATGACGTACTCGAGATCAAGAACTCAATGTGGTAGTCGTGATCGAGAACTGAATGTCATACTCGTGATCAAAAACTCAATTTGGTATTCATGATCCAAAATTTAATGTGGTACTCGTGATCCTGACCTCAATCTGATACTCGTGATCGAGAACTCAATGACGTACTCGAGATCGAGAACTCAATGTGGTACTCGTGATCCGGAACTCAATCTAATACTTGTGATAGAGGAGTGAATGTCGTACTCGTGGTTGAGAACTCGATGTCGTGATCGAGAACTCAATGTGGTACACGTGATTGGAAATTCAGTTTGGTACTCGTGATCGAAAACTCAAAGTGGTATGCGTGATCCAGGTCCCAATCTGATGCTCGTGATCGAGAACTGAATGTCATACTCGTGATCAAAAACTCAATTTGGTATTCGTGATCCAAAATTTAATGTAGTACTCGCGATCCTGACCTCAATCTGATACTCGTGATCGGGAACTGAATGTCGTACTCGAGATCGAGAACTCAATGTGGTACTCGTGATCCGGAACTCAATCTAATACTTGTGATAGAGGAGTGAATGTCGTACTCGTGGTTGAGAACTCGATGTCGTGTTCGAGAACTCAATGTTGTACACGTGATTGAAAATTCAGTTGGGTACTCGTGATCGAAAACTCAATGTGGTATGCGTAATCCAGGTCCCAATCCGATACTCGTGATCGAGAGCTGAATGTCATACTCATGATCAAAATCTCAATTTGGTATTCGCGATCCAAAATTTTATGTGGTGCTCGTGATCCTGACCTGAATCTGATACTCGTGATCAAGAACTCAATGTGATACTTGTGATCAAGAACTCAATCTGATACTCGTGATCGGGAACTGAATGTCGTAATCGTAATCTTAATTTGGTACTCGTGATTGAGGACTCGATGTGGTATTCGTGACCGAGAACTCATTGTGGCACTCATGACCGAGAACTCTATGTGGTACCCGTGACCGAAGACTAAATTTGATACTCGCAATCCAAAACTCAATGTGGTACTCGTGATCGAGAACATAATGTGGTATTTGTGATTGAAAACCCTATGGTGGTTGACGACATCGAGCTCTGGATCACAAGTATGAAATTGAGTGTTCAATCACAAGTATCACATCAAGTTCTCGACCACGAGTACCACATTGAGTTTTGGATCACGAGTATCAAATTTGGTCTTCGGCCACGAGTACCACATTGAGTTCTCGGTGATCAGTGTCACCCTGGAGACTGGATCTGGATTACTAACGAAAATGAAGATGTCCAAAAGTCCATATACGGATGTGAATTCTCTCCTCTTCCAGAATCCGAGATTAAAAATCGGATATCTGACTTGAAAAATGATTTTCTTTGACTTTTTGGAAAGTCTGGGGATGTCCGGGTGAAACTAACGACAGTTTCAGATTTAGCGCACAATTTTACGTAGGATTGTATAGGTCCGATCTCTGGAAAAGGGTACTTTTTGTGGGCCTGTGTAATAATCTGACTAGATGAACCGGGCATTCGAAGTTCTTCCCGACGATTTAGTAATGTAGAATAGAAAACATCTTCAAAACCATTTGATCTGGAGAACGAGTGAGCATGCCATTTATAAAACTTATATGCAGTGAAAATCGGTTACGTGGCATACTCTGGAATTCAAAAAGTCCACGCTTGGATCTCCAGCTACACGAGAGGAGAGTTCAGAGGTTGCTGTAGTGAGGAGGAGGGGGGGGGTGAAAAGCCGCGCAACGACGCGGGGCCAAAGTGGTAAATCAGCGCCAGGGCGATTTACGGCTCTGTTGTCCCGTGCTCTCTCGCGCTAGCTGCTAATTACGAATGAAGATTTACATTTATGCCCGTTTTGAAGCCCGCCCTCGCCTGCATCTGCTCGCCTCTCTCAAGCGCACATACATACATACATATATCTATTCCATCACCAGCCTCCGGTCCAACCCAGAATTCCTACTGTTTCTATACATTGGACGCAGCTGTGTTGTGAATGCGATGACGGGGCAGCAGAAGCAGCAACAGCCACTCGGGACGATATATCCTCGGCCTCGATGAAATGTACCAAATGAAGTTTACAGACCCTTAATCAATCCGATTCTCAACTCATCGTCAATTCTATCCATTCTACTATCATACTGTCTGTTTCTGTGTAAGTACCACTGTTAACGGCATCGAATATCAATCACGTAGATACATTGTGTTCGAATATGTATTGCCTATATATTGTAGCACCGGAAACAGTGGAAAATTGCTCTTTTTGTATGTGCCTACCGAAAAACAGCAGCAAAAGCAATAGCAGCAGCAGCAGTGGAAAAACCTTAAATTCTCATCCAATCGTTCTTTTTCCGTCCCTACAATTCTCTCATTGCTGTTTGCGAAACGTAAAATTCACGAAAACTGTGGACTTTTTTCATTTTCATTTTATCCTTTATCTATACTGTACACTATAGAGGCATTGATCTATCGCGATACGAACATACGCACGAATCGCTTCGTATTACCGATTATACGCTCAGCTATGCGGGGGTCTACACTATTTTTATCTCTCCCAATCGTGGAAAAAAATTCTCGCCACCAATGTATGTCACGTCGACGAAATTTATTTATACATATGCGCCGTGCAAAACGATAGCGATATAGGTAAAATCTGCCCTGACGCAAAGCGTTCAAACAAAATTGGGAATGCGAGGAATGTAGCAAATTTTCCGAGCTAGCGAGTCGCGCCAATTTCGATTGATGGCTGCGATATATAGATGTGTGTATGTATAAATTGTGCGCCTGGAATTGACTATGGTAACCGCTTGAGCGTGTAATCCGATATCATCGATGACGCGAACGTGACATACAATACGCGTGCATATGACTGATGAGCGCTAGCTGATGCGCGCTTCTTTGTTTCCATCGTGACCTGTGTATGCTACCAACATAATGTGGGATTTTAACCCGTTGCAGAAATTCTCTGCGTACAATTCGAGCGTGTGCACACACACGAGTGTCGTCTCGTCAGGTTTGTTTGCTATGGACACGCGCGTCATCGAAATCGTGCAATCATCATCACGAGTGACTTGCTCATTGGATGCTTGAAACCACGGATAATTCATCGAATTGGCTACACTGTGAGTACTGAGGGCACGTGGAAAATGAATTGGTCACTGCGCTGGGCACTTTACAATTCACAGTCGGTCGTGTGGGCAGACTGACTTTGAATGAGAGGACTTACGCTAGTTTGCACATTGGATGGCATGTCTACAGAGGTGGTTTCTAGCTTTAATACTATTTTTAACACGCGCTTCAACAAAGCACGTATTCTTCACAGAATAGTATATTTTCGTAGTCTGTCCTAGTGCCCAAAATGGGCTTGCACGCGAAGTGCGGATATATTTTTTCATTACGAGAACCCTAAAATCCCATTTAAACGCGGAATTTTTAGGTTAGAGTAATAAAAAACAATTTTAGAGGTTGGTTTTAATGCAGTACTTATGCGTTCACTGTCGTCTGCAAGGGATGGAAGAGATTCAAAAGTTCTACCTTACCGACATCAAGTCTATTCTAGAAGACTCCAATCCAATTTTGATTGCCAAGGTTGAGAACCCTAGGGATTTTAGAGAAGCACATCAAGAATCATGATTGTTAGGTGAATGATCATCTGCTATTTGTTCATATCCTCCCCCCCCCTTCCCCCAAGTACAACCAACGAATCAGATATCACTTCCAAATTTTGCATGTTAGTCAGTCATTTAGAAGCACGAGTGAATTTTGAAAATACTTTTACAACTAACAGAGTCCATACCGACCGTCGGTAAAGCAGGGCCACCAAAATTTTGTTCAGTCTGCTTTTCCGACCGTCGGTAAAGTAAATATGACCTCCGAAAAATATGGGATGTAAGTTCTTCGGTGCCGCGCTCAATATTTTCTTTACCTCATATAGATCTGAATTTCCTTCAACAAGTATGCTACTCAATTTGAATGGCGGTTTATAGGAAATATTTTCAGCAAAAATTGATGATTTGAATGGAAAGAAATGATACCGAAATGAATGAATTGTGAATAAACCCAACAACTTCATCATGTTTCCAGAGGCGTAGATGGCAACGTGCCTGTCAATGAGAGCCACGAGGCATGACTTCAAATATCACGCGTGGCCATGGCCCATTCCACTTTGATGTAACTTTTTAAAAAATGTCTTGTATAAGTTAGAAGTCTCACAAGCTCTATTTTCAAAAGCCTTACAATCTTTCGCTTCCAAGTCACTTTTATGCGGGTGCTTGTACTTCACAGGCAAGAAAGTATCTTCTTTGCCTTCCAGCATTGAAACACAGCTCTCAAAGCAACGCAGTCTTCTTTCAACAACGTGATTTTGTATGCAACTCGAACTACCTTTGATGAACTACAAGCCGTCTGAATCATTCTGTGGTTAATCTGATACTTGAGCAAACAGAATCCATCGGTCGTTTAAAATACTCCTAAATTTTTCGATAAGAATTCGCATAAATAGTTCTGTTATTCGATAGAGTTCATACAGAAATATACCGACACCAAGAGGTGGAATTCTAGATGTAAACTTTTTTCCATGAAAAGTCAGCCTGTTCTGGGGAATGGGTCGAGTTTAAATTCTAGTAACCTCAACTACAATGTACTGAGAGGGAAGAAATGACTCAATTGTAGGTTTCATAGTTCAAAGCTCACTCTCGGCATCCTCTCTACACGCACACACGACAAACGTCACGCGCGAATAAACCTCAGAGGAACTTTAACAGCAAAGGAACAGAGAGAATCTGTGGTCGCATTTTTTTCAAAAACCGCAAACACGACGAGGAAAAGGAACTCGTATAGCAAATAGTATGTACGTACGTCATAGAGTGCGAGCCAGCGATAAAATAAGCGATAAAGTGCAAAGCGGGAACATTTCGCTTTGTAAGATGTTCCCTGAAGCGATACAATGACGTATAAAGGGAGAAAGAAGGTTGATCCTCAGATTTTCTCAAGAGAAGAAGAATAAGAGAAGATCCTGTTTATACGAATCGAACGATAGAGAAATCAGCCTATCTCTTTCTCGGTCAATACTCCCGCCTTGCGTAATTATCATATAAAAGGATCAGCGGGTTTTGGTGGAAGCGGTGGGATATTCTTCCGATTGCGATGGGTACTCGCTTATGCGGGAGAGAGTCTTTCGAAGAAGATTCTTACGGTGTCTAGAGTTAGGTTATATAGATACACGATAGGGGCGTCTTCTTACAATTCGATGGAAATGGAAAAAAGAGATGGATGAGGGGAAGAAGACTCTGTAGGTGGCGGCAGAGAGCCAAGCAGAATCTTCAACACTATACCATTTATTGATTGCTTTATGGTAATTTTGACTCTCTTATTTGACTATCAAAACGCCGATATTCCAATTTCTTGAAGCTTCAAGTTTGATATCTCCGTGAAAGTCTTGCGGAATTTATTTAGTTATTATTAATATTTATTCCCAAGTGGTAGAAGGCAAAATCGAGTGCTAGCCCAACGATGAAATCTCGATATCTTTTGGTATAAGGTACTCTCCTGGTACAGTGGATAGATAGATAGATAGATATATAGAAGATGGAAACTGCAAGAGACGAGGTTATCTCGAAGGCCAGAATGGAATCTATGAATCCAATATCGCGGACGGTCGGATCTGCTCTCGCGAGTTATATTATCCCGAGTGAGATTATCGCAAGGAGTATGTATGGCTAGCTATTCCAGATTTCGATTTTTATTTATTGGGTATAGAAATCGATATCTAGGGTATATACATTTTTCAAGCTCGAATGATTAATTTTGTAGATACTGAAAGAGAATGATGTATTCTTTACTGTTATTTTTCAGAATTCATTGTCTGTGAGATAGTATGATTTCAATTTTGAAACAAATCGTAGATATTGTATCGAAGTTGAATTGCAAATATTATTGAAAAATGGCATGGCAGGAAGCGAGCGCATTATTCTTTGAGGTATACCCTATATCGGAGAGCAGCTTTCTGGGTTCTATGGACTGATACAGGTTTCCTAGGTTAAGATAACTTTGAGAAGGCAAATTCTTCATTTTTGCTACATTGCTATCGCAAGCCTCGCTTTGCGCATATCTAGCGCAGACAATTTTGAATAACGACGAAAGTATAGATTTCGGGGACTCAAGGTATTGCCTTCGATGAATTAAAGGGTTGATTTATGACGATCCGTATTTATTCATCCGATGATGAAGAAATTTCTTATTGACGTACACTGCGCACATCCGGAGATTTTTTCGGCAGCGTCTGACCGAACGTTGACTCGCATCACTAAAAATTGCAATCTGTAAACGGTTTCACATGCAGGCATGCTGATTGATAAATTTGAAACTAAAACATTTTATTATCATTTTTTCGAGTATGGAACGATAGTAGTTCACAATGATGTACTCAAACGGGCTCATCTTTATTCCTGAGCAAGCAAAAAAATGAAACTTGGACTGAAGAGAACCAAACTTTTTACCGCAATATACACAAGATACGGCAAACAAAACGCTCGATCTCAAGGGAAATAAAGGCCCCGGGCAAATTTAAATTTTACCCTACCCCACACGCCTCATATTACAGCTTTATTCTCGACGTGCAATCTTATCGGTCCGCAAGAAGATCAAAAAATCCAGCACATACACAGAAAATATCATTGCCCACCGCAAGTATAAAGTGTGAACCTACCTTCCCTAACAAAAGGAAAACTATTGTTGAACCTCTATTTTGCTCCTACTTTACACCCAAAGAACAATTAGCAGTAACTCGTTTCCGGACACGTATTTTCGACCATCTTCCTGTACCTTTATTTCGAAATGAAAAGGTTCTTTTATTTCCAAGACTGACGACGTCAGAGTGTAAAAAAGGCAAACGTTATATAGAAAATACTCTATAGCAATATTGTTCGTAACGTGTGACGGTTCAGTCCGTGACATTAATCTCATTGGGTACGTGACAAAAAGTGAACATTGGTCTAGAATCATCTCTGCACCCCCCCCCCCCCTATAGTGTGTATCTATATATATGGTATATAATTGAGACGCTTGACTTGGCCCGTCGTCGTCCATCGTCGTCGTCTCTCGCCCGTCACTCTGAGCACGTTCAATTTATACATTATTATATGTATGTGTGTCTCGTACCAGAGTAGAATGAATTTGGCGCATTGCTAGCGTTTATGTATGAAGTAAATATATATATATATATTTGACTATCGTGAATCTCGTTGGCTCGGCTATCACGAAATTAAATCTGCTGACCTGGCGCTCTTTCTCGCTCATTCTCTTACTGGATGGATGCGCGAATTTTCAACCCCTCTTATTTCAAAGCTTAAGCTTTTAATCTGAGACATTTTTAAACGAGTTTCTTGATGCCTTCGAGTTAGCCTGGCCCTTCATTCACTGTCTAACTAATGTAAAAGACTCAAGGGAACATGGCGATATAATACGACTGGATGAAAAATCACTACACGAATTTAATTTCTGTAAAAATCTCAAATAAACTTACTCAAGGTGTAGACAAAGAATTTTATCCACCTAATAATCAGTTAGGTATCAATTTTAAGGTTAGAACGAATTATCTCAGTGACAGAACTAAGTTTACAGAATCCTTTGACTTTGGTTTGGTCTGGTCTTCAGAGTAAGTGTGGAAGGTAAGGATATTCGTTAAGTTTAATTCGGTTACCTATCGCACGTAAATCCTTCGACTCTAGAGATTGCAAACTTCAATCGAATCAACTGCTTGCTTTATACTATCTCTTACTACTCTCTACGGGGATTTTGTAGAATTGTGGTACACACACACAAACACACACACACAGAGGGAGAAGTCGACGCGCGCAGAGGAGCTGAAACTCGAACGAGAAGCATTCATTTAGATTAGAAATATCAGCGCTATTATCTTAATGAATTTATCGGGGGGCAAATCCTACAGCTGCACGGATTACTCTAGTAAGCTGCTGGTTGGCACAGTGTGAGAGAGTATATAGGAAAGTAAAGGTGGAAAGGAGGGGTTACAAAGTCTATAGGGATTTTCCCGCTTGTCCAAGTGGAAACTAGACGATGCTGCTGTCGCAAATGCTACTTTGGACGATGCGTTTTAACGAGGCCCTGAGTCCAGTAAGTTGTTCGTTAGGGATGGGATGCAGAATGAAGGTAGATTTATCGATGTCAACCATGGTAAAATGGAGCCATTGAATAATGTTGCACTGACATTATTGCCATTTTTGCCGACGATTGTTTAGGTTATAGAAATTTTGCGTAAGTCAGAGGCTGCTAGAATGCTCTTGCAGATTGAAAATGATATTTTTAAAATGATGGGTTATGATTAATCGATGATTGTGAAAATTGGTTTCTTATTATCAACCAGTGGATTGATCAGTCGATACCACCAATAATCCGTACGCGCACGGAATATATTTTAGCCAGACCAGACCGAATCAGCCCAAACTAGACCAAATTTGATGTAAGGTAACTGTGCCTAATTTGCCCCCACTCAAGTTCTCGAATGTACACGCAGACCTTGCCGCTTATTTTTATCAGATTTGTTACGTTAGAATATGAAAAAATAAATGCTTTGGACCAATCCTGAATAACCCGCGCATTTTTTGGAACGAAAAAAGTTTCTCTCGGTACTTTTGACTTCTTTTTGACGAGTCACCAAGAGTTGCGCGAAGAAAAATTGGCGAAACCAATCTCAACGCACCTTAACTCAATTCTTTTTGTTTTTGTCTCAACTTCAAGATGTCTTTGCAGAATTGCAAAATTCAATTGCTAATCAATGCTACGCACATATTACTAAAGAAGTGCTGTGTTCCTAATTTGCCCCCTTAGTCTTTTTTCAAACTCGTCCTTCTTTCCAACAAAATCCATCAATTTAACTCAAAAAGTTCCAAAGGGGGTAAAAAGAGCTAGTAATGAGCTAAAGTACGTCTCATTCGGGGGTCTGGGAGCTAAAATATCCTGATTTCATGGAAACCCCGTATAATCTCATGGGAATAGGCCTCTTTTCCACGAGGGGGCAAATTAGGAACACACTGTCAAAAACTCGCAAGAAATTTTCTATTGCAAAACTGAGGATGGCGAGCAAAATAAAAGTAGTGGGGACAAATTAGGCACACTTACGTTAATTAGACTGAGCTACACCAAATGAGACCGAATTAGACCGAACAAAACCATACTAGTCCAAATGAGACCGAATCAGACCGCACTGGACCGTGTTGGTACGGTAATTTCGGTACGATACTATTGCGGTAATTCGAGTGAGGTACTTCTCGTATGGTTCTTGAACAAATCTAGAATGGCTCTTAGTGCGGTACTAGAACTGTATTAGACCGGTCTTGACGGAACCATACCAGACCACCTCCATCCATCCATCCACCCAACCATTCACCATCCCAAATTGATACATGGGATCCAGACCGACGAATTTTGAACTTAGGTTCAATTATTATGGTATATTCTGTACATTGGATGACCTATAGAATACCATTCCGTTTGTGAAACTATAGAAAATATTTCAGCACTTATAAATCAAGTTTCAGTGTAACATACCATCATTATAACATTTCATCACATGACAGTAGGTTTTTAAGACACATTCTTTCTTTTGGACTCCCATTCTTGCAATTTTTCTTCAATTTCAATATTTCTATTGCAGTGCTGACAGCAAAAGACATCTCTCCTTGCACGTTGAAAGATTGTTATTTGAAATTAGATAGTAGATTTGTACAAAAAGAGCATACAAACGATGGAAAATATTTTCCTGCATAACACTCCATCTGAGAAAGCGGCTCATCTCTTCGAAATAAATTGATATTCAATCTCGTCCTCCCAATAGAAGAAATATTTTCTGATATATTTTCATTTCTGAATCTGGCATTCACCCCATCATCTGTTCACATATGAGATGAAGCATATATGGCTGAACTCATGCATGTTCTTCAATACAATCGAAATAATATGTCCAAAGGTGTATCCACGTAAATTTCATGGTATCGTTGACGTATTCCTAACAGTGTACGAAGGACAAAAATTTGAATACAAACGCAAACAGATCGATAACATGTGTACACCTCACTGTGCACTTCAGCACTGTTGGAAAACCCAGAAAGGCTTTAAAAATACCCGGTATCTGAAAAACCAGAACGCACCTCATTCGTAGTTCATGAATAACGAATATTTCCATCTACTTGTTAAATTGGAATACACAGCCCATATGTGAAACGCAGGATTTGAAATGTATTCATAAAAATAAATTCACTTCACATTACGAAAAATCTTCTATATAATTCAACAATCATTTTCTACTCGACAAAAGCTGCCGAAAATTGCCGATCAACTTATTCTTGGCGATTCGGAACTTGATTTCGAGAACGAGAGAAAAAGATTTAAAACTGCATTAGAGGACGAGAGGGCGATCAAACAAAATGTACGAGTTTGCGAGGGAAAAAAGCATTAAAAACTGTCGTTAGCAGAAGGCGCGTCAAAAGTAGGGGAAGGTACTAGGGGGGAGGGGGGGAGAGATACATGATATACCTAAAAGTAGCGCTTGCGCGATCGCACTCAAAGCAAAAGCCCTCATTGAAATCTCTTGGGAAATTCAAGCTAGCCGATAGGGCCGTATAGTGATGTGGCCACGATGCCTATAGATGTTAGAGAACGCAAGGATTAGGAAACGAGTTCGCACGTGTGCGCGTGTTACCAAGATCAACGTTTTTTTTTCCTCCTCCATATCCATACTCTACTATATATACACAGGTTCTGTTGCCGCGAGGGAAAAATAGGTTTTGCGATAAAAGAGATCTGGAATAAATTTTTCTGCTAAAGTCGTAGTTGTAGTAGTGGAGAAGCTCACGTCGGATGTTTTGATTTAGTAGTTTGAAAGTTGGCAAGCTGTTTGGATCCAGGCCAATATTTTTATGTTATTCTTTCGGTGAGGGGACTACCACCAAGCCATGCTGTGCCTGTACTCAGGCAATTCTCACATTCTATACTCAGCTTTTCTTCTTCTTACTCCTGGGCCCATCATCCACTTTTCTCAAATTCAACACAGATAAAAAAAGAAAAAAATTCCAAAGAGTGCGACGTCTTGAATGCCGGAGTCGTCAGTAAAAGTCAATTCACATCGCTGCAATTCTTTTCAACGAAATTCCGGAGATTTTCCTTGCACAAGCACTAGTACAGCGTGGCACGACGGCGTTCGTCAGTTCAGAAACTACAAACTAGAGAATCTCGGCAATGCGATATCTGTGCTTCTGATACTACTTCTACTACTACTAGTCTGGTTCGAGAACAATTGTCTTTCTAAAGCAACGAAAGTATAGCAAGAGATACGTGCCACGTTTCTACTCAGTCTGTGACGTATTCGCGCCTTTTGTTTTCAAGCAAAGAGCTTGCAAGCTCTCTGTGTATATATAGAATAGCAAGTACGAGTTACTGAAATTTTAACTACACAAGGAGCGGATACTGCTGCATGCTGCCGGAGATTTCATTCTCACCTTTGAAAATGTACGAATCAGACGAAAAATACGAATTTTCAAGGATTGGGTAGCCACGATTTTATTTGGGCTTGTGAATATTTAAGCGACCCGTTGTGGTTGTGTGGCGAATTGTTAGCAGTTTTTTATCGTATGGGTGTGAATTTTGTGGGCTAAAAGTAGAAAGAATTTTGAGATGAGAGATTCGTCGGTTTTGGTATTGAGCTGTTCAGGCTACGAAATTTGTGGAGAGCGTATTGTAGAGTTTATTGGTGGGTAGATAGAAAGATGAAAATTTAGAGGACGAAAAAGAGAAATTCTCTATTCGCTACGTGCGCTTGTGATCAAAGCTAATTTTGCAAAAGGCCTTTGATGGTTACGCGGAAATTTGACTTTGTGGTGTCTTTTTAGAAATGGCTTTTTGGGATTAGTCAAAGAGTTATGCTCACTGTGTTTCCATGGAAATTTCAGTAACTCTGGTATTGATGAAACTTGAATGGAATTTTCTACGCTGCATAAATAGCACAAGAGTTGGAAACGATGCATTATTCGACGGCTTTTGAGTGAGTTGAACTCACGTTTGTTAGTAAGAAGCTTTGACAATTATCAGATGATGTGATGATGATTGATTATTAACCTATTAGTAGAAGCGTTTGCAAAAAAAATTCTTTGATAAAGTTTCAAAGTCAATAGGAAAGAGTGGGGCAAAATTGGACGGATTTTGCAGTGGGCTTGTCTGAAAGTACTTGGGGCTAGGCGCGCTATCGGACTTTGAAGTTCAACTATTGAATAGATTGTAAAAAAAATTTCAGACCCCTAGGTCTCAGCGTATATTATTTTTCTTGGAGTTAAAAAAAATCTGTCCTAATTCGCCCCGCATTTGAGGGCACTTTAGGACAGTTTTGGGGGAAAATTAGGACAGCCTCTGAAAATCGATGTATGTAGCAATACTCTCCGCATATCCGAGTCGCTTTTACTCACCGTAACACGTGGTAACAACCTAAAATCAAGAGGGAACCCCACCCGTGACCTTTATATCCTCCCATAGCCTCAACTAGCGGTCCATTTTCATATCATTTTCTGACATTATTAGAGTAGGCACTATATTGGTGCACTATCATCTTCAGCGATCAGCAATTGACTCGTGGCTTCTAAGAGTCGACTTTCTTTCGTTTTTCTTCATACGGAAGGTACCCATACTTGCCCTAAGTCAACGATCCAAATGATGGAGTGCCACAATCAACCCAATATCAGCGAATGCGAGATTGAAAATGCGAAAATCGAGCACTACCTTCGAACACGTTGAAAGCGACTTCTGACTCCTGAGACGGCCATTAGACATCGTAACTTCACTTTCACCCATTTTCAATCACCTAACTCACCCTCAACCTCCCGCGCTTCGAAAAACTCGCACAAACGCATACGTGCCTCGATAGGGCAATTATCATCGAAAAACACGGGCACGCGATTGGTCGACCGATTTTAAATGGGATTTAGTATTGTCCAAATTCGCCCCGTCCAGTTTGTCCTAAAATGCACCCCGGGATTTTTTTCTCAGAATTAAGATCATTTGGGCCCAAGTGAACCGATTTTGGCCCACGACGGCTCAAAATCTTCGTTTTGTAATGTAGTTTTTGGCCCCGCAATGGCGATGAAGTCCGTCTAGTTATGCAGAAGCAGCGTAAACATTTGCATGTGCGAAATAAACCGGGCGACACCCTCGAAAAGCACTCCTATGTCAGCGTGGACCTCCAGTATCGTTTCAGGAGAAAAACCATTGTCTGTGATGGTATTGAAAATGTTTTTATGCGGCGCAAGCCTAGACTTGCCTCCGACCGAGCTATCTCACGTATCCAATTTTGCCCTCGTCCAAGTACTCTCTCTTACTTATCAAAAAGACAAATTTTTTTTCTAGATTAATGGCATTCACTATAATTGTAGTCATCAAAGCGATTCCCGAGTGATTTCATGGGAAGAGAAAAGATGATTCAAAAGATGATTCAACACATATTACGCTCTTACAGTGTGAAAAATTGTACTAAGTAGGGACACTTTGTTCAGTCACAACGAGTTTGATCAATAAGCGGAGCCAGTAAGAATACCCGGTTGTATTTTGTCGGAAAAAATAAAGAATTATCTGGTTCAGGAGCTTTGTCGGGAGGTTCGCTTTCAGACAGTAAATCAATCATATAGAGGATGAGCTTTCAAGAAAAGCAGCTTCGAAAAATGCTCATTGAGCCCAATCAGATTGTCGACGGATGATGAGGGTAGGATACTCCTTCTAGATTGACTTTTTCCTGATCGGTAGAGGCGGGAGAGTTGCAGAATTATCTAAAAAAAAAGTCGGATCTCTCATTCTTCTTATTCAGCTCGGGGAAATGATATAAATCGATCAAATACTCGACACTTGTGTAAATATGATTGAGGATGTTTCAATGAGTCCTTAATCAGTTTTGTAAGCAAATGAAAGGGAAGAAATCCACTCGATGTGTGGTTCTCAACATCATGGCAAAATGTTATTCCATTAAAAAAAATATAGAGTCATTCGAGAAAAATTCACAAAATATTCGAAAATATCTCCGATTTATCATCTAAATTTCATTGAGGGTTGTCTCGAGGGCTTTTCAATGAATTTTACTCTTCTGGTAATCAAGATTGTGCTAGGGCCCTTTAAACGAATTTCGCTCTGCTGCTTTCAATGCAAAATTTTGATTCACATCAGCTTCGTCGCTTACCTGGAAATACGCGTCTGACCAAACATTGAGTTCTACTACTGAAAAATTTTCATGCGTCTGAGTTCAACCCCGATAGTTGAGCTATAGTTCAGAAAATCTCTAGTAATTTTCTGATTATTGCTCGAACTTTGCAGTATGTTTGAAACAATTAGAAGCACCAGGAGAATTTTGATATAAATTCGAACGGATCGGAGAACTACGAAAACATAGATGACTTGAAATCATGTGATTCAGAAGATGGATTATTCTTGAGACTTCAAGATTATCGATGTAGAAACTTTGAAAGACTTGTATTCATGCTCGATTCAAAGAGCATAAAATCGATAGCAATCACATTCTATTCCAAGGACATTTTTTTTTAGAACTGTCGCAAGTTTTGGGACAGAATAAAATCGATTCTTGGAAACTTGATATTTTTAAACGCAGTATAAACGTTTCTGATGTATTATTGTTGAGATTGGGCAATTGATTTTTGAACAACATTCATATGTCTATCATCACCCACACATTTCTACAGTAGCTCTCAGAAAGCTAGTCTAATATTCCAGGAATAACTTCAGAAATTAGTCAACTGGTTTACGAAAAAAAAAAAATCAGACTCCTGGACTGCAATAAAATCTTCATGGATCAAGTGATTCTATTCTCGTGACACGATACTTCAATCTCAACCAATACAAAATTCATATCCACTCAAACTACTACTGCTAGATAATATTCAACATGAAGGTAGGAAGGGTCCGATTACTCATCGAGAGATACAATATTTGCTCAAAATAGCACAAGCATTCAAGATGCACATCCATAAGATACACAAAATAGCATACACACCATTGATAACATACAATCTCACATAATCAAATTGGTTAGAAGAGTAGTATCGCTTTTGGTGTACTATATATACATATATACACCTAGTAGTATCTCAACCTCGTAAACAGGCGTCGATCCGGCAAAAAGTGTATCTACAGCAAACACTGCAAGAGTAAACAGTTCGCTTCCTGCTATACTTCAACATCAATCCCTCAGGACCATCTCGCTCGTTTTCTTTCATCTCTTACACTACCACAGATATTTGAGTGTGTGTATGTGTGTGTACATCATAGCCAGACCCTCAAGTTATTAGCGATGATCTCGTAAACAATAAAGCATATCTCGTAAAAAAATCCGCGACAGTATTCGGGAACCGAGAGCTTGCAGCAACAGTATACTGATATCTAACTGACAGTAGTCGTAAAATTTACCAGAATTTGCGATACTCATACATGTACACACACACATAGATAGATATATACATGCACGTATTGTTATTGTAGTGAGTAGGTTTACGGTGTCGAGTCATGCAGCTCGACACAAGAGAGAGAGAGAGCTTATTTATCACCGTCCGAACGTTTCGCAACCAGATTAAATCGAATATAGCCTGATGGTGTGTATATCCTGGGAATCACACATCCCTTTATGTTTCTACTGTGCGTAGTATAAACACGTGCACCTGTACATATATATATGTGTACTAGAATGTCACAGAGTAGCATCAGTAGCAAGAGAGGCAGCATTGGTTATCAGCAGAATTTCAAAGGAGGATAACCAACCAACGGTGGTAACGTCTTCAGGGAATGTCTGAACTCACGTGCCTCTCTGTACACACACACACACACACACACACACACACACACACACACACACACACACACACACACACAAACATGAACACTGGAATGCCCTGAGAGAAAACCCCCGTTATAACCCCCTTGCAAGCCAATCTCTATCGGGAATGGCTATCTCTCTTGCAAGCTCTACCAGGCGTGGCTATCGAGCTTTATCGTTTGCTGCGTGTTATAGTAGTAGTAGTAGTAGTGCATGGTTGGAGCTTGCAGAGGAGAGGCAACCGTTTCGGTCACGCGATTAAACGTACTTAATCGCTCTAGCCGTGCAACGCTTTCTACCTGTAATAATAGCCGTTGTGCCCTTCTTCTTTCAGCCCGAATTTCTCGCAAAGCACGCCTACTCGTTACGCCTATATAACTGTAAAAGCTCTCTCCTATATACAAAGCTCTGTATATTGTATGTGTGTATTCTATATAAGTATGGATAAGAGGCTTGAATTCGTAGCGAGAGATTGTTTACCCAGAACGGTGATAATTGCGGCACCCGTTCAAGCTTATACAAGCTATATATGATTGAGGAAGCCGAGCTTGCATGCAAGTCGAGCATCCTTGAAGCTTGCAAGCTCTACTAGTTAACTCAGGTGTGTGCTAAAACCTAGCCGCACCCATGGCGATCAGTTTGAACTTTAAAATTGTAACGGTTGGTTAGATACTGCCGCAAGCTCTCGAAAGCTCGCTGCGCGCCAAATTTAAAAATTAATCATGGCAAACGACTTTGTTTTTCATTTACAACAGCACGAACGGCAAGTAGTTCTACTCGTAAATCATAAAACTTGTTCGAAACGTTCGATAAAAAGCACTCTGCAAGCTCTACTGTGTGAAATAGAACGTCAGGTATATCAGACGTAAAGGTCTTGAAGTAACTGGGACTTGTACTGTTAGTTCGATTGAAGCATACTGGACTCGAGAGATCACAATTGTTTGCATCTGTGGTCTTTTCAAAATCACTTTAGCGTGCGAGAGTTCTATACAGTCTGCAAAAGTCGGCGATTCATCTTGGCTTTTCTCTTTTGTGTATCTATTTTGACTTGGTGGCTGTTTCAACATTAATTAACGCGCCGAGAGCTTATGTACTGACCCAAGAGCTTAGCTTATACTCCCGACGACGGCTGGCATAAGGGCGGATGAGCTTGCAAGGCTCTACGACCACAAAACCGTATAGTCCGCTTGGATCAATCTAGCTAATCCCGTATCCTCGAGGATCATATTCGGCTTTTGCGAACGTTTACGGTCCGTTTGACTCCCTTTAGACCCTTATTGAATGCAAACAGCCCTCATTTACTTTGAATTAGACACTGTCTGAGTAGGCCAATAGTAATACTAAGAGAAATATTGAGATCGAACAATATTCGCGTTCCAACTGCTGTTCGGTGATTTTTCTCGTTGTATCGCTCTTTTATCATTGTTGACGACTGAGACTGTTTTAGTGATTATAGCCCGGAAATTGAATTATAGGAAGTGAATGCAACACAACATCGATATTCGTGAGTGTGATTAATTTAACAGAGAGCCATGAAATCAAATCCACAAAATTTGGGGATATACGATGGTAGAAATTCGGGCGTCTAAAATTTGAAGGAACAAATTCGGGATACACGGAAAGGCAAGAATTAGGAACCACGAGAATTGAAAATTTGAGGATGAAACATGGATAAGTCAAAATTTGGCACAACGTTCTACATTTTCACTTTCGCAGACATTCCAAATCGATGTCCTACCAAACTTTAACATTACGAATTTTCCTTCTTTTACATAACTAAAATTCCGAATACTCATTCTTCTGTGATTCTGCATTCCGAATAATAGACCACACTTATGTTTAAGCATAACTGATCTCAATCTCCTTAATCACGATTTCAAACCTCAACAATACCATACATCTTACACTATAACCTAAAAATTCCAACCACTTCGATGACTAAAAATCAAGCCTGATACAAATCCGGATGAAGAGGCTTGTACAACCAAGCGAATCAAATCTCAAAATCCTTCTTCAACACCGACCACGGAACCCCACACGATCATCTCTTACGTAATCCGTGGGCGTCGTCGACAAGGCCGCAAGACACCTTTTTTTTTTATACCTACACCCTCATCCGTATACAAGCGCAAATTCGTCGAGGACGATCCACCAGTGAAGCCACCGCCGCGCCATCCACCGCCTCCACCGTCTGAAAATGGGTCGGCCGAGGTTCATTAGGGCAGCCGGTTCTCTCCCGCTCGCGTCTGACCCGAATTCATATTTCTCATCGTAGCGCAGGAGAGGGCCTCCTACCCCCCAACACACTCATATAACACATATACCAAAACTGTTATAGTATGTATTCGCAAGCATGGGCGGGGGTCGGCCCGGGCCGCGAGGACGATGACAGGGGTGGTTGTACAGGAATAGTGGTAGTAGTAATACTTGTGATGGTGGTGGTGCAAGGATCGTCAAAAGGGGAAGAAGAGGCGAGGGCACAGGTGGCGCACCTATCGCCGGCTCACGCCATCATCCGCCCCCGGCTACTGCTGCTGCTGCTCTCGCCGGGCGGGGATGATGCGGCTCCGGCAGTGCGGACCCGGACGGCCAGCCAGTAGTACACTCGCGATTCGGTCAGACAGAGCCTCTGTATTCGGTAGTGTAGACAGCTTTCGAGCTAGTCGCTCTTGGAACAAATAATTTTTTTGAGGCTGTCTTACGTGGCGATCGGAAAAAAAGTTGAAAAGCTCCCTAGAAGGAGCTTTTATCGAGAGCAAGGTGTTGGCCCGCCCTCGCGAAGCTGCAGGGCTCTTCGCTCTGTCACCCCCCTCCCCCTCTACTCTGCTCTACGGCAGCCTCGACTCCCCCTTCAAGCCTTTATCTCTATCTCTCACTCGCACCCGTGTGAGTTTAAGGGCTGCAAGCTTGCAAGCTCTGCCAGTGTGCCCCTGTGGGCCGGCGCGATTAACTGTTCCCGAGATAACAGTAAAACCGGTTCGATCACATTTCAGATTGAGCTTGAATCATAATCGTGATGGAAGAAGACATCTGATATTCCAACGAAAGCTCCGCAAGCTCTGGACTTGCAAGCTCAGGTGGCGATTATTTGACGGTACAATCTGGACAGGCGTGCAATCTATCACACTTGAGGATTTTTAATTTGCATTTTACGCTAGTCATGCACCGAGCTTGCAAGCTCTGAGTTTTGCCAAAAGGCGAGCTTTTTCTTAAGAAGGTGGGGTTGAATATGCTAAGAAGAGACGATTGTCGGGGAAAGGAGCGGAAGAGCTGAGGTCAAGCACGGATGAAAGCTTGCGGCTCTTTTCTACGTGAGAGCTTGCGAGCTTGCGGGACTATACAGTGCAAGTAGTAACTTCTTCCGCTAGAGTCGCGAGTGAGTCGCGGATTTGGAATACGTTGCGGTTGCTGATGATGCTGCTGCTGCTACTGCAAGCATGGAAGATTCTCCGCTGTGCCAAGCGTACGAGAATAGAACACGCAGTTGCAAGCTCGTATGAAGAAGAAAAGAAGATGGAGAAGGCAGAGTCCGGCAAGTTGAGTACATGTTTCCAGGTCTCTGCTGGTGAATAAGGTAAAATGCAACGGTATATGTTTGTGAATGTGCGTCTCTCTGAAAGCAGACGGCTTGAAGAAAATTTGTAAAAAAATCAAAAAGAAAGAGTAGAAGAGAAAGAGGAAGGAAAAGATGTAGACGACTACGACGATAAAAAACATAGTCAGAGAGCGATAGCCTCGAACGCAAGTCCACGGGTTTAAATTTAAACTGCGGCGTCTCGTGTTACTCGCGCACGCTGCCGCATCTCAAAATAGAGAAGAGCGCGAGCGAGACGGAATGCCGGACCGAGATAGACGAACGAACGAGAAGCCTCTTCCAAAACTTGCGAGTCAACTCAAGTCAAGTATCCGTGTACCAACCGATGCCGCGTGCGAGCTTTTTCGCAAGCTTTATCTTTCTCTCTCTTTCTTTTTCTTTTCTGTTTCTCTTGCGTCGATAAGTCACGAAAGAAAAGTATGTGATGTGTGTAAGCTCAACCGTAATTCAACATGTAAATATAATTCTGTGGGTAAGCTTGAATTGATGAAACTGTGAAAAATCAAGTGTCGAACGAGCTTTTTAGTGCTATGGTGCGGTTGATGGGCGGATGTGGTAAGGAAAAAAAATCATCGGTGAGCCGACGGATTCAAGAGTGAAGAAGATTTGGACGTCGTAGATATACACGTAATGTTAAGCTTAGCTGGTTGAACACGGGTCAAATGTAAAGTACGATTGACGAATTTGGTCCCCTTCAACCAGCTGTAGTTGACATTAGTCCTCAACAATCTGTTCCTTGATCATGCAGCTGTTGCCGAAGAAGATTCAAGACTGAGAAAAGTGTTGTTCGATTTTTTTCCCTTCAAATGTTCTTCAAAGTGCTGGTTGTATTCGTGTTGGCTGATTGTCAAAATGTTTCACAAATTTTATTTAATTTTTGACTTTATTGTGTACTTGTGTGAGTGACTGCGTGTATGTGACTGTGTGTAAGCGGTAGAAAGAATAGTGTAGTTGGAAGTTTACCTCGCTTCGAGAATCAAAAGAGTCGATTGTGCGAGGGTAAAAAAAGCTACCGAGATGTAAAAAATTCATGCGAAGCCGAATTACTACGACGGACCGCTGGTGTGTGCAAGCTCTCTACACAAACTTTTGTAATAATATCGTCGTGTGCGTGTGAGCGCTCATGTAAAACGGAATGCGAGAGCGAGTATGGCTTATGTAAGGAAAAGACTTTTCCGTCGGCGAAAAAAAAGAGACGCCACAGAGAAGAGGTGAACGGTACAAGCATGAAAAAAAAGGAAGGAGGCACTTCAACTATGTACGTGTACTTCTAAGCTTCTAAAGTATGTATGAGTGCAAAAAAAGATGAAAAAAAGGCAAAGATCGTGATCTTTGCCACGCCTTAGTCACGTTGAGATGCATACTTTGAGCTTTAAATGTCGCTGATCAGACCGATTATGTGTGTGTGTGTGTGTGTATGTGTGACACGTGAGAGATGCCCGGATAAGGTGAATGATAGGTTAGACTGAGAGATAGATGATAGAATGTGGAGGTAAAAGAGTTAGGGAAAAATTGCCGTGACGGTGTTGTACGAGCTTGAGACAATGAAAACGAGGGCCTCTTCAACTCGACCCTCTCATTCTTTTTCTTTTGCACTATCTATTATACAGAACTAAAAGATGCAAGAGCCTCTTGGGTTAAAAAGAGCAGAAGAGGCCTGCACTGACATGAGCAATCAATGAAAAAATGAATATTGAAAAGTGGCACGTGCAAGATGTTGTCTAGACTTCCTTAAAATGCATCAAAGTGAGGGTAAATGAGTAATTTTAGCGAGCGGATTAATGTGTGAGGTAATGATCTGATTCTGAATGGGGATATTATACAAGGTCAGAAGTTTTGGAGTGAACGAAATTTTTGATCCGGGGCGGATACTAAGTAGAGACAAACATCGAAGATTGTTCCGAGGCTTGAATTGAAGATATGAAAAAGTTGGATGTCTGCATGAAATCGAATCATATTGTGAGCGGATTGTACATCGTTCCAAATACTGTTATTTCAACTAGAAGAAATCATAGAATTATGATATTTGTTGATGACGATTACTTTGGGATACTAAATTCACTTCTTGCGACAGCTTTGCAATGCTATCACAAATTATTATTTACATAAGAATCTCGGGATCACGGATTCATAGGGTGATTTGTTATAAAATACGACTGTAGATGGTCTATATACGTTTACAAAGTGTAATAATCATAAAGTAGAACAAGGAATGAGTGGTTGAAGACATATGTATAGGCTGATACTTCTATCATCGTTGTCTAATGAAAACTCAAATTTCATGAGCGGAAGAATATGATGTAATTAGCGCAATTCTGAGTTGATGATACCTAGATGTGACTCTTGGAATCCGACAATTCCATCTAAACATCTTCAACAACTCGCAGTCACTCTGATCTTTTACAAAACGCTATTTTATTTCGAATTGAGAATCAGTCAACCAAACTTTTCAGGATTTTGGTGAGGCAGCCGCATAGGAAAATCAAAATTTCAAGTCCCTATTTCTTTGTAGAAGATCTGACAGTTCTCTCTGGTTTCCTAGCCTCAAAGTTTGAACCGAGTTCTTATTGTTTACAGTTATTATTTACACAGTAAAGAGTTCCAAGCTCAATTCAACTATTTTCATTGGTAAATCAGGCTGATTGAACAAGATACATACAAATAAGATACTGAAATGGAAATGTGGGTTCACATGAAAGAAATTGAATAGAATAGAATTAAATTAGAATTAGTATTCAGCATATAATCCATTGTCAAAAAGAGGCGTAAAGATACCATGATGAATCCAGGTCAAAGTTTGAAATTTATCAAATAAGTATTGTACAATGCTGACAACCATTCATGTAGAAGAAAACATTCAGAAAATCGAGAGTCATGATAAAATTTTCAAAAAAAAAAAACAAGCTGACAAAATTTCTTCTGTACAGGTAGCCAGAAAATTTGTAATACAAGATGTAGGCCTGAGATATCAAACGTGACTTGCTGTATTGAGATTGGCCCAAATATCAGAATTTCGTCAATATTATTTCGATCAATCATTGCAACGAGCTCCAATGATTATCAAACACTGAGAGATCACTTTATGTAGAACTAGGGCATCCAGAATATTCATCAAGCTCTGAATACTACATATGTGAAATTAAACCAATCCAAGTGAGCATTGGTGTAAATTGTTTCGGATTTCCATACTGACATGAAGCTCATCCGTTCTCTAAAGTCTGCGATCGTTGAAAATATATAAGTTAGCAAATCAACGATCTTATCATTTCCATCTGCTTATTGAACTCACAAATAAGTCAAATGGTCTTGAAAGAACTAATAGTTTACAATCTCATCGGCATTCAAATTCATGAAATATGAGTCGGAAATCATTGCTGGTACGAAGCGTTAATGGCAGAAAGATACGTATATTGAATGAGGAACATTGCGCACCCGCGCTCGACATAAATTCTGAAAGAATTTTGAAAATGATTCTTGTCCTCGAGCTGCTGTTGAAAATCCTGTGACTAAATCTCAATCCTAAAAGGGACGTGGCGAAGTTTCCGATCATTTGGATATCCCAGAGTGATTTGAACTGATTTTGAAGAGAGAATATGATCCACAACTAACTTATCAAGATTTGTCCAGAATTCATGTCCAGGGCGAAAGTACATTTTTTCGATAAGTTGACGTTTTTGACAGAGATATTGCGGGAAGATTCCACGGATAATAATTAGAGCTAGACTAGTATCTTTGTGAGCGGTCAAAAATGAAATGTCATGTTCAAATTCAACATTCTCTATCTGAAATCCGGCTAGAGTACTGTTGTAATCACAAGTTCAACACTATTCGACAATTATTTTACAGAGTTTGAATTTCCTCATGATACATAAGTCTAAGACAACTCGTCTAATGACATGTTAGGGAAATAAGATATGCATGTTTCAAACGTTTCTTGAATTCATGATGACGAAACTGTGATGTAAATCGGTCATTTCATGAACCTTTAAAAAAAAAGTTGGAATGAATATCTATTTATCTCATTCTACAAGTCGGTTATTAGATTGATATCGATCGGTCTGATTGATTGGTTCCAAATTTTGGGGAAAAATTCATCACTCCAACCAACAAACCGATTCCGAACTGACTGAAAGCAGTCGTTATTTTTCCAATTTCATTTCAATCGTCAAGAAAGGAATCGCCCATACCTCTGCAGAGTCAGAGTTGCGTTTGCAATCTCACTGTAAGAGGCAAGCTTCAAACTATAATGACAAGGCCTTGTGATGAAGTTCTTTATGGCTTCTTTTTGATTAACTTGCACTGGAGGGAACGATAGAGAGGCAATTATACAATACATTCATATGACATCCATCGTTCACCATATTTAGAAAGAAACATTACGTTTCATTAATTAACTCTTCCATGCGAAAGACTTCGTAAGGTTTACGCGATGTTGGCTGGGAAAGCTGAGAAAACTCTTGACTCAACGCTCATTATATCAGTCTAATTGAATACTTTGACAATATGCATTGATTTTTTTGGATACAGTTCTCATTTTTCTGAAAACATTCATTGAAGATTAGCAAATTTTGAAACGCTGTCACGCGCTCTAACAACAACTAGCTGGTTGTATAGAATTACCGGAATTTCATACACCGCTCATCCGATGGTATGAGCGGTCTCACCTTTTGGCCAGACTCTGAAGATGCATTATGAATGAATAAAGCCCTTTCGACTAACTTTGCCAAGATCCCAGATCATCCGCAGCCAAACAGCGGAACTCGGCCAGACCTCCTAAGTCAAAATCCGAACGGGGGCGCGGAGGCTCAAAAAAGTCATCTGCTACTGATATTGTGCGGTGCTAACGAGCGCGGTGCAGATGGCCGACTTGCTTTGCCGAGGTTGCCTTTGCCATTCAGGACTCGGCTCATGGGGATGTTCTTCCGGGCGTAGACAAGACGAGGTTGAGGTCGTGACACTTTCGCAATCCGGATGTTCGCTTGTAAAAGAAGCGTATGCGCCACAGAACAGATATCTGCCTACACCGGGTTCTTCATGAATTTGTTTCTCTATCAGATGAGTGTTCTACCAAGTAGAAATAGGGAATCAATTGCATACAGACAAGAGCTCGATTCTTGGTGAAGAGATCGTCCTTAATTTTTAAGTTTTTGGTGTATCGGAAGCAAACGGACCTCTACAGTTTTTGACATCACTGACCATACTCAGCACTCAAATACATATAATTTGCAGTCCAAGGTGTGGTATTCTAACCACTTGATGTCCAGATATTTGCAATCAGTTTCAAAACCCAGTGAAGCATTTGAATACCCCAAGTACAGCAAAAGGAGAAATGATGAGCTTGGGTGGACAAATTGAATGTTCAGGCAGGTATTTCTCATTTCACAGTGTTGAATGTTTAGAGGTCATGGTGCACTTTGCACTGCTCAGATATACATGGGTCCGTTGTAAGAAATTCTCAAGTCCATTGAGGTGAGATTGTCTTACACTGATTCGAGATGAAACTTCTTGATGGGTTCAACCGTAAAACTTGAGGTTTTCACAAAGTGAGGGAAATAGAAAATGTATCAAGCAACCAAACCAATAAACAAAATCAGTACACACTGATGCAGCAGAAAAATATGGAGGATCTTTATATCTCATTTTAAAACTGACCTGAGCTGAAGTTCCTGAAATTCTTCGGTTGGATAGAACGTTCCATCATGAATCGATGTAGGATGATGTCCATCCGATGGACGAAAGATTCTCTTTCAACAGAACAATTCATACTCGAAGAGTGCAACTTGCGCCATGACATCTCAATATTGAGAACTATGAAATGAGAATTATCTGGCGGAACATTCAATCTGTCCACATAAGCTTATTATTTCTCCTTTTGCTGTACTTGGGTATTCAAATGCTTCACTGGGTTTTGGGGATGATTGCAAATATATGGACATCAAGTGGTTAGAATACCGTACCTTGGACTGCGAATTATATGTATTTGAGTACTGAGTATGGTCAGTGATGTCAAAAACTGTAGAGGTCCGTTTTAATCCGATACACCAAAAACTTAAAAATTAAGGATGATCTCTTCACCAAGAATCGAGCTCTTGTCTGTATGCAATTGATTCCCTATTTCTACTTGGTAGAACACTCATCTGATAGAGAAACAAATTCATGAAGAATCCGGTGTAGGCAGGTATCTGTTCTGTGGCGCATACGCTTCTTTTACAAGCGAACATCCGGATTGCGAAAGTGTAACGACCTCAACCTCGTCCTGTCTACGCCCGGAAGATCACCCCCATGAGCCGAGTCCTGAATGGCAAAGGCAACCTCGGCAAAGCAACTCGGTCGCCTGCACCGCGCTCGTTAGCACTGCACAATATGAGTAGCAGACGACTTTTCCGAGCCTTCGCGCCCCCGCACGAATTTTGACTTCGGGGGTCTAGGCGAGTTCCGCTGTTTGGCTGCGGATGATCTGGGATCTTGGCAAAGTTAGTCGAAAGGGCCTTATTCATTCATAATGCATCTTCAGGGTGTGGCCAAAAGGTGAGACCGCTCATACCATCGTATGAGCGGTGTATGAAATTCCGGTAATTCTATACAACCAGCTAGTTGTTGTTAGCTATTTTTCAATGATTTTCCCTGAAGAGAAGGTAATGTAATTGAAATATTCAAACCATACTGTCAATGTATTTGATTAGACTGATATAATGAGCATTCAGTCATGGATTTTCTTATCGTTTGCAGCCAACATCGAGTAAGCCTTCGTAAGATATCTCTAGTCTGATACACACAAAAATTGCACAGTTTGTCGATCGAATCTGTAGACTCTCAAGCAATTTTTTCAGGACCACATGATTGGCAAATACTTTGAGAGCTACACAATTTTTCTAGTTAGACTTTTACATTTCGGATGATGGTTTTAGAAACCTGGATTTGGATAAAGACTAACACGTGGAGAATTCCCATGTTCTTGAAACAATTCAGCGTCAGCATACGCGGAAATTTCATAGTGTAATCAAGAGTGACATGGCAAGGTGTTGTTAGCAGGGAAATACATGTTCCTGTAGCAATATTGCGGCTCCCCCACGAAGCACCGTGACAAGAGATGATGTCATATTGCGGCAGACACGAGGTATAGTAAAATATTTCTGTAAATCTCATGGTCTCTCTGCATTTGTGTCATTGTGAAAGGTTTGAAATTATGCTGAAAAATTCAATTAGAAGCTCAAATCTCAGTGATGAGAAACGAAAAAATTATTTTTACTCGAGGGAAATTCTGATGAATGATCTTTGAAATTTAGGATCCGTGGATTAGCATGAAGAGGCCTCGATTAGTTCATCTTTCGGCACATTCTGGGCGAGAACAAGATATTTGAGATTAAAGACGTTGACAAAGAATGCTAATTTGTATCCTAACAATCTAGTTACCAAGTACTCGAAGTTTTCATGATAACTTTGAGAACTTGGAACGAAAATCGTAGAAATGTAGTGGACGTAGAGATAAAAAGTACATGAACGTTCTCAACAAGGTCTTGCTGAGTGTGAACGAATAGATTCCTTATTCCAGGAAAATATGGGCTTCGAATTCTCATTCGCACGTTCAACAACAAAATCAATGAGAATTTTGTCATTATGTCGATGCGCCGACTATTTCAAATATATGAGATATTTGGTGAGGTCGGATAAATGTTGCCCTCTCAATCAACTAAGTGTTCTTGATTTTCCAGAATTGATGAATATCTCTCTGGTTATAATTATGATTATTGAAAATCAGTCGGACGAGAACACATTCGAGATTAGGAAACAAATACCGTGTTAGAGTAATTTAGCTCATGCAAGCTTTTGACAATAAGGTATAGGACACACTATTCATTAATTCCAACTGTTTACTATTGAGAATGTACTTTGAGAGGGCTATCTCGCTAAAATCTACACAAACTAAACATCATCTGGCATTGCATGTGTCCACAAGGTACATCAAAGTAACCAATTTTATTTCGTTGAATTGAATTGATCTCGTAGTCAATTTGCACGTATTGCGAGTTCTGTGAATTAATTATCATGTTCATCTCTCATTACTTGCTAATCGGATGCGGGTGCCCATATCATTAGGAAAATTACGGTGCTCTATAGGGGAGATTTTTGGACTTTCAGATTCATCACCATTCATAACTACGCTAATTCCGGATAAAATTCAACGAAACTATATGTTGAACACAACTGAAAATGTAGTCTCGAAAAACCAAGTTTAGATTATTCGAAGTCAACTTTTCTTCGCGAAGAACTCCAGATATTGCGAAGGAACCTGTAGGTCGTTAATTGTCTGATAATATCTTGAAATATCGAGAGGATAGTTTTTGAGATCTGTATCGAGCAAGAACTGTTCGGTTTCTTGGTAAACAACAGGCCTGATATTTCGAAAATTGGCATTTTCTTACGCCAAAAAATATTCTCAATGATGCAAACGCACAAACACAATCAGTCTAGTGATGAAACTCGCGACATTGACGTTGTGTAGATATCTGAATCGAGTCATGATTTGGATGCATGGCATTATTCGTGTATTAAGTAAAATGCTCGATCATGAAAATCTGAGGTTTTGTTATTTTTAGTGAGAATAAGTGCCTTATGATCATATATGAACGCGTTCCCGACTGAACTGTGGTCATATATTACTACCTATGAAATCGAGGATGAAGTCATAGATGCTGTGAGAGGAAATTCTTAAAGTCAGGAAAAAATCAAACTGAATCACAACTAACTCTCTAATCTCGTAATGTTAACTCTCAGACGATAAGTGTAACTTTGATGAATTCTTCTTTCAGTGTAGGTCTGCATACTTGCAAGGCGAATGCTAACCTTGAGGGTCCTAGATCTTGACAAAACTCTGGGAATCTTCTTGTTTTGATAAGGAAAGAAGGTACCCGAAAGGGTTCTCTCCAATGGGGCTCCTATCCTGAGACACAGCCATAGAGGTTAGCATTGTCAGTATATCCATATGTACGACTTTTCAACATGGACCAATGCTAATCTCCTTAGCTGTATCTCGGGATAGGAAGCCTATTGGATAAAACCCTCCCGGGTACCTTCATTTCTCACCAAAACAAGATGAGTCTCACAGTCTCGTCAAGATCCAGGACCCACAAGGTTGGTTTTCCCCTTGCTAGTCAAAAGTAGGGGAAAGCGGAGCAAATTAGAATAGGGGCGAATTCGGACAAGTTAGATAGCTCGATTTGAGTCGAATCCTAGCTTCTGACGCATTAACAGCATCACAGACCATGATTTTCCTGATGGTAAGACCGGCTGATACGATACTCGGAGTTCACACTAACACAGGGGTGCTTTTTGCGTCACTCGCGTTGCGAATGCAAGAGTTCACGCTATTTCTGCAAAAGTAAATCAGCCTTACAAAACGAAGATTTTGAGCCACCGTGGATGAAAACCAACCAAGTAAAAGGCTAGTAATCGCAATTTTACAAAAGAAACGGTCGGGAGCATTTTTGGACAGATTGAACTGGGCTAATCAGGACATAGTAAATCACACGATAAATTGGTCGACCGATTTCCTATCCGCGTTTTTCAACGATAATTGCAAGTAGCGAGGCGTGTATGCATTTGTGCGAATTTTCGTAGCGAGGAGGGCGAGCGTGAGTTGAGGGGATTGAAAATGGGTGAGAGAGTAGAGTTACAATGTCAAATGGAACGAGTGTGATTAAAGGTCACAAGTCGCTTTTTACAAGTTCGAAATGATTGCTCGCTTACACGCATTTTAAATCTCGTAGTTGCTAATTTGGTCTTGATTGCCGAACACTTCCGTTTGGATCGTTGACGTAGCGCGAGTATGAGCTTATCCACTATGAAGAAAAAACGGAAAAGGTCAAATTTTTGAAGCTGCCGGACGATCGTTGATTGCAAAAAATGACGTTGCACCAATTGAACGCTTATTTACATAATGTCAAAAGAAAGGTAATAGTGACTCGATTGTCACAGCTATGGGAGGGTTTACGTATTACGGAAAGGTTTTCTTTTTGATTTGACCTTATTGCCACGTTTTTTGGTGAGCAATCGCAACTCAAATCGGTGGAAAATAATGTGGTACGACTCGATTTTCAAAGGCTGTCCTAATCTGTCCCCGATTCAAAGAAGCCTCCAAAAACGGGGCAAATTGGGACACGTTTTTTGTATTTTTAATATGCGAAAAAAATATGAAAGCTGATACCTAGGGGTCTTGAAATTTGTTAACAATCTATCTTTTTGTCAGTTGGACTTGATGGCTCCGTAGAGTTCGCAGCCCGAAATACTGCACGTAGCCCCACTACACGCACAGAATTTTTCGATAAAAATTACGAGACTGGTACAGGAAAAATTACCCTACATGCCCGCAATCGTGGGACGCGCCACCTAGGAGCGCCAATTTTTACGGGCATGTAGGGTGATTTTTCCCTGTACCATGAAGATGCTTTCTCCCATGCCACTCACAGCGATGTTACTCTGATCAATATTAATATCACCAAGAGTAAGAATAAAGATGGTTCAGCGAGTTCCAAATGGTTTCATGAGTTTGTATACTTCGACCTCGAATCAAAATCTAGGCAACGACATCAGAACGAGTCAAATAATGTACTTCTATACCGAAATTTTTGATGTGAGGTTATAGGCGAGATGCCGAGCTCGCGACGCGTGCAGGCGCACTCAGCTCTTCAGAGTGGTACGGTAAAAATTACCCAACAAGTGTCCCCAAAATTCACTCGAATTCATCGCACTTTTTCACCAAATTCGATACAATTTTTGACCTCAAATAAAATTTACCACATCACAGTATACCTAATTTTTCTCTACACTCATCCGCAATGAGTACACTGTAAAAAATTTGTGGGAAAAACTTCAACCAGGGGTTGCAGTTTTTCCCTCAACCACTGGTTTGGGCCAAAAATCAACCAGCTGTTTGATTTTTGGCGTCAAACACTCGTTGACTTTTTTCCCACAACAAATGTATAAGAATGAATGCGGCGCCCACGATATTGGTCGTTGGTGGTCTCCGGGTGACACTTTTGAGTCGGAAAAACAAGTTTCGTCATGTTTTTTCTGAAACAAAGAGGAATAAACATCAGCGCCGGTCGCGGAATGTAATTGAATTGTATGTTCCATTCCGTTATATTCTATTCCGGTACGTTCCATTCCGTTCCATTGCACTCCATTCCGGTCCGTTCCATTCCCTTCAATTCCGGTCCGTTTCATTGCACTCCGTTCCATTCCCTTCCATTCCGTCCGATTCCGGGCCGTCCCAGCCTATTCTATTCCGTTCCTCTCAATCCCGTTCCGTTTCATTCCATTCCGTTCCATTCCATCCATCCGTCCATCTATCCATCCAGCCTTACGACGTGTATTTGACTCCTGCAGGACAGGCGACCCGTTTTGACGTCCATACGCGAGCGGCGCTAAAGTCTATCCCTCTTTGTTTGTGAAAAAACATGACGAAACTTGTTTTTCCGACTCAAAGGTGTCACCCGGAGACCACCATCGACCAATATCGTGGGCGCCGCATTCATCCTTATATATTCGCAGTGGGGAAAAAGTCAACCAGTGGTTGAATGCCAACCAGCTGGTTGATTTCGACAACCAACCACTGGTTGTCGATTTTGGTGGGAAGTCAACCAATTTTGTACAGTGTAGGCTAAAATGTCAGACATCCCACGATTATCCTAACTGTGCCCGTAATTTTTATCCAAAAATTTTAGGCGTGCACAGGAACACAATATTTGAGGATACGAGAGTGATGTTTTAGGGAGATGGCAGATAAAGCGCTACGCCACGATTTTGC
This sequence comes from Eretmocerus hayati, assembly GCA_029851415.1. NCBI lineage: Eukaryota > Metazoa > Arthropoda > Insecta > Hymenoptera > Aphelinidae > Eretmocerus > Eretmocerus hayati. The sequence continues at coordinate 179,463,720 of CM056742.1, read as the reverse complement.
GCCACGCCACGACGCGCTATCGCACGCGACGACCCCTAAATTCATTCCAGCGATCCCGACCACCGATGGATTGGATTTATTGTAACAGTATCAGTCGTGGATTATGAGAATGAAACCAGTCCATCGATAGTTGGATTCGCTGGAATGAATTTTTGGGTCGTGGCGTGCGATAGCGCGCCGTGGCGTGGCGCAAAGTCGTGTCGTAGCGCTTTATTTGTCATCACCTTTAGTGCTCGAGTAAGGACTAATGATACCGTTCTGATCGCCGAAAAGAGTCAAAACTTTTTTCCCACCAAAAACGGTCATGTTGCTTATGATGCTTCAGAATGAATTTTCACTTCCAGAGCTGCGCGTATATGTTTCCCCGCGTATTCTCTATATCGTATCCCGACAAAAACTAAATTTTGAGCATAATGGACTTATAGCGTTCTGGTCTGGAGTCGCTCATACATGATCATGAGACAGTAATTTTTACTATAGGCTGCTATGAGACGATTTTCAATTTTCGAATATCAAACAAATTCCTCTCTTCGTTAGTGACTATCAGAGATCTAGAGGATAGAACTGAACTACAATAGTTAATTGGAACAATATGATAAATATTTGATTCAAGGTCTCGCCACCGGTCGCGAGGTTCAATAATAAGGATCTCAAAACGTATGTATCATTTCAACTATCAGTTGGAGGATCTTTGTACTCTCTGTTCCCGTCAATTACGGTAACTGTATCCTTGATATCCCGTAGTATATTGATTGGTGAAGATTAGAAATATTGTGAGACGAATAATAAGAATTGACCATGATGACACAACAAAATTAGTACATTTCGATATTGTGTCGAAAGGTAGGGTTCACGGCCGCGTGTTGGAGACCATTCTTCGGTTATCCCCGAGGAAATAACAGTTATAAATAAAAGAGATCCATGTGTAGAAGTCGTTTTACGCATGAGAAATCAAAGTAGTATATTTCGATACACGGGTATATAATGAGTTTTTCATTACTCTAACCAAAAATTACGACAATCAAAGTGCACTTCCATGATCTTCGCAATGATAAATGTATTCACACTTCGCTTGCAAGCCTATTTCGGGTACTGGAGGACATGCCTGCAACAATGCTCGAAATGGTTACTTGCACCCAATACGGGAATATACTTATATTCCCGAAAAGTATCGAACTGTACGTTTTTATAGTAAATTTGAGTGATAATAAGACCATTCGATGGTTGAGCTCGCGGAGATCATCAGCTCTTGTTGGATAAGAAACTGAATTGTCCATAAGTTTCCAATGTTCCTTCTGGTGTAATTTCTTCAGAATTGATGCAAAGAGTAATGCAGAGTCTAATATTCAGGTTGAAATCATAATATCAATAATGATTTGCAGAAGTTGGATTGTACATTTCTAGAATCCAATGAATGAAATTTACTCAAATTCAAGGCTGTGATCCGCAGTGTCTAATTTTACTGGAGAATAACCTTGTGCGGAAAGAACATGTTAGAGAAAATTTTTGATATTGAACGAAGAATATCATAAAATATGATTCCACGGAATCAAAATAAGTCGCTGACAAGTTCTCCAATTGCGCGTACCGTGATGAATATTGGTTGTCGAATAATCGACTGAATTGCGTGATAACAGACACTCAGAATGCACGAGTCAACAATTTCAGGGGTCTCATGGTACAAGTTTATTAGTTAGGGAAACTGTGTGTGAGACCAGTCAAGCGCAAGTACACCCTTCCAAAGTCACTGTACCACACCGTCACTTACAGACAGTCTGCAAGAGCCTTCGCTCCATTTCCTCAGGGCTGTCTCCGCCGTGTTCAAGACAACTACTATGTAAGTCATACCACCCTGAGAAACTGCAGCTCGAGTAAGAGGACCGAGAATAAAAATGGTTTTGGTATTGTACACATTGCAGTATATTACTTGAAGTCTAGACCCGCCCCATTGGATTGTAACAAACTGTTCCAATGAAGAAAGTTCATGCCATTGAAAATGTTTCACAAACTAAAAATTGGGACGGTTTCCGACCTAAAATTTCTGATTTTGGATGTACAATTCAAAAACGTAATATCAACGATTTTAATATTTTCAAGGATCGTTCGAGCTTTACTTTTCTGACTAATTTTGCTGATGAAATCATATTCAGAATCTGAAGATCGTTGAAATTATTGATAAAAGTGAGTTTTGATTTTTGAGTTACCGTATAATATTTCATCTCACAACATTTGTGGAATTTGAATAGTGAGAATTCTTTTCGAAGAATCTTCCTGCAATTCAGACTTGAAGAAAATCAGAACATTTCTTCGGACTATGAAATTTTGGATCACATGCCAATAGAAAAACAATAAAGTTTTTTCTTTTTTTGTGATACACAACAGAACAACTTTGAAAGATAATAGTTTGGAAGTCAACCCGTCTTGCAGAAAAAGATCGTTGTAAATATTAGTAAGCCATAGCAAAAGTATTCATTAAAATTTCAAAAATTGGAAATATTCGAATTAGTTCTGGAATAATTAGTATTCTTGAATTCACCGATCCGTAAAATATGCCACACGTATTAGAGCAATTAGAGGGGCTTTTGGATGGGCAAGAGATTCACTGAAATTCAAATTTTCCAAGTAGAAGAAGCATCGAGTAAGGGATCCTGCCTGCACAGATAGCGGTTTACCAGAGCACGCGCAATACGCCAGTGTATCTACATTTCTAGTTACATGGTATCTCGATCTGGTGAGCAAAGCATCCCTGACATGTCTGCTATTCGAAAATTTGCTATGCCAGGCCAAATTACGTGCCCGGCTGAGTTGAATGAGTAAATATAGATACCCAACTGCTTACAATAGTTTCTGAGAATATAAAATGTAATTCTTCGGATGATGAATTTCAGCGACTAAAATTCTCTCATGATTTTGTGCGAGAGCACTAATTCAGGATCAAACGTTTGAGCTGAATATTCGAGATGGAGAACGGGACGAAAAGGTAAGTAGAGGGCGAATATTTGTATGAATTCACGGAGGAATTCGGAGCGTTCTGTGTCGGAAGGGACAGTTTATCAAGCATCCGGTTCACAGAAATTTTCTGTCACATTCTTCGAGAGGAAGCAAGCAATTTGCGTATGAATAGTGTTGAGATATGTATAATTTGGATGGTACTTACGATTCAAAATCTGAAACTGAAAGGAACGGAAGAGGAGAGAAAAACTTTCAGCTTACCTAGAAAGATAAAGAGAAATTTTTTGATTAATGGGACATCTCAAAAAGCAATTTAAGGGATTCGTTCAAATAGAGGATTTTGATGGGAATTTCCAAGGGAGTTTGGATTTGATAGACTTACAATTAGTGTTTGTTCCGTTGTGGAACTTGTTAAATGAGGATATCTTACAAACTGTTCTATGTCTAAATGGGTTTCCCGGGTAGTAAATAATTCAATGTTAAGGGTATGGGGCCGCCGCGCGCCGTGCAACCCGGAAATTATTTTTCATTTACATCTAACTCGAAATTTCGACGACACCAAATTTAACACGAGTTTTTCACTGCTAATCAGCAGCTATATTGTGATGGACAACTCGTCTTTTGTCACCAATCACAAGAACTTCTGAGATGAACGAGAATAACTTGCCCGCGGGTTTCTAACCTAAATTGGCACATTTTCGTTCACAAAAATCTCAAAATCTTTTCCAATTTGGGCTAAACGAAGAGTTATCCAGGCCAAGTTAAATGATTACAAAGCCTGGATAACTCGCCATTTAGCCCATGTTGGAAAAAATTTTGAGATTTTTGTTAACAAGGTTCAGCGTGCACAGCGACCGCACCTCCTTAATCCATTAAAAAAGTTTCTTTCGTAATTTTACTGTTTTGAATAGGGTACTATCAAATTTTTTAGTTCACACAAAACTATTCTGATCATTCAAATTTGGTTTGGGCACTCGTGGACCTTCATTTTTTTCACGTTCCTCAAGATATGAGGAAATTGATGATTGAGACCAATCCCTGATGATTTGTGCGTCTCCCAATGAATATAAAGGGGTTTTTGCATTTTTCATGTGTGCACACTTGAGAAACCCCACCGAAATTGCATTTAGTAAAACCAGTACCAAACTTTTTTGGTTTGATCAATCTCATCGGTACTTTGACGTACTCGATTCCTCTTTCCAATACCTTCAGAATCTGTTCCCAGGAGTTACAGAACTTGGATTTGGAGCTATTCTTATAGCAAAATACGGTGATCAAGAAGCAATCACATGGAGGCCAACATTGGAGTGTACCCAACTAACCCCCATGTGGTTAACTCACAAAAGGAGTGCAGTACAATCTTTTTAAATACTCAAAACTTGTTCATCACGTCAACATAGGTCGCGAATAGTGTTTTGGACCAGCAAAAGGTCCTGAATGCAATTGCACGCCGATAAAAACGATTTCATGCACTTGATCGTCTATTCACATCGATTTTTTGGGAAAATTAAGACAGCTCTACTCCACTTGATGAAACGTACTCTAGCTCATTTTGTAGGTTTTGAAACAAGCTTTGAAATGAGCTGGAATACTTTGGAAAATGTTTAGGAAGATTTGTTATTGAATGTTTAGGAAGATCACTTTTTAGGGAAATTATTGATAGCTCGGCTCTGATTGGTCAGAATCAAATTTACTTTAGATCATTCTAAAGGTCTCTGCACAAACTTAAAAATGACCTAAAGTGAATTAAAAAATATTGAAATGGACCAAAACTATCGGCAAAACGGCTTCAGGGGATCATGTTGGGTACATTTACTTTATTTAATAAAAAGATCTCATAAAAATTGCCTGATTTGACTGGAGAATGGAAATCTGTAAAGCACTGACAACCAAATATTCTGTCACAATAAAACTCCCTTAGAAGAAACCATATTAAATCAAGCATTGCTTCGCATAACGCTACATTTTGATCTCCCGCAAACTTGTGTACCCAACATAAGTGGAATAAACATTACCAACCGCGCGACAAAACTCGAACCAACAAACTCGGCAAAACTCTACTACTGGTAATGCCTCAGCCCTCCTCTCAATTCACTACAAGTACTAAAGAGCAAAAGGCCACCTTATTCTGACTATACAGCCCCAGGGGGTGATACAAACCTACCAAACATGTATCGCTTGACAAATACTACAGTTTAGCTAATTACCTCAATTCAGGATAATGCCTTTTTTTACACCCCACCCACCAAGCTTTTCCTTTACAATGAGGATATTCCTCTTTCTCGCACACTTATATATACAGGTGCGCAATGTTTGTTCAGTTCCAAAGCTTATCCTCACAAACACACATCACATACATACACTTACACTAAATAGGATACTTCGTGTATGTGTGATAGTATATTCAGGTGAGCTTGCGAGAAGTCGAGTTTTCGATGTGTAGTTGAGCTTGCGAGCTTGTTTCGTGCTTCCTGCCAATGAAATTTACCGGCATTGCTCGTCGACGTTAACGAGGCTGCAATACCTGCATAGAGAATGAGTGAGATAGAGAATAGAACTAACAAAAGCTCCTTGTGGGGTTCTATGTAACACGCGTGACTCTCTGACCAAGTCTCGGATCGCATTTCTCTTCGAAAGGCAACCAAACCAAACACCCCTACTATACCATACATTGTGCCTTTATACAACCCCCTCTATCCCATTTATCAACATATATCTCTTTCTCCTATGCGCCATTCTCACTTGCAGCCTCGTTTGATCTAAATGCTAACTCGATTCACAGACACATATACTCACATTCATTCAATGTGTGTAAACCTTGCCAAAATCAGCTTTAGGCACATTGCAAATACGTTGCAGCTACTCTCGGTAAACTTCTTAACGATTTGATTTCATTATCGTTAATGCTAATTGTTCCAGTCGAATGGATATTTTATTCAAGAAACTTTGTAAAATTCGTTGGAGTCTGATGTTGGCAGCAGTGATTGTTGATTATAGCTTGAAAATATTCTAGAAATGCGAAGAATTTTGGTCGATTGAAATCAAATCGAACCCGAGAGATAAGAAGAGCATAATTTCACAGATGCGACTCTCGGTTCTATGTTGGATCACCTAATTGGTCGCCATTCCAGGGCCAATCTCGCGATAATAGCACGTAATTTGAAAAGTTTGAATTGCCTTGCTGCCTTACCTCTCAGAACACTCTGCTGCACCCGTTAAATTAAAATATATGGCCAGCTTTGGAGTCTCTGTCTCTAACGAGCTTGCGATTCCACGTTTATAGTTTGGCTATTTATTCACTCTGCGAAAGCGTCTTGTTTGCTGAAGCTGATAACGAAATTTGAGAGAATTTGATATTGAATATTGTCCAAGTTCATTCATTACCGTGATGCTTGAGGAGCCCTACTGGCGTTCTATAGTCAGATATCGACTTTATCGAGTATGCATATCGAGCACCACTTTCAGATCATTTAACCTCGAGATTTTTCTCTTTTTAACCTCTCGACTACGAAAGACGAAGATCATAAATATCGAAAAATCATCTTCAATTTTGCAAGGGAATACTCGTGTACACTTACAGCTTTGAAAATTTTAGAGAAACTCAATGGACCGAGTAACCGTACACGCATTCGAAACCGAAGCAATAGAAGAGCAAGCTAAACGGGTGAACGCGCCAATATAAAAGCATCAGCCTCGGGGTGAATCGCAATGGCAACAAAAAGGATTACGGGCGTGTCAGGGCTTTGTGATAATTTCGGCTGCGGACCCTCGAGAATTGCCGCAATACAAAACCAAGCTCATCACCAACACAACTACAGAATTGCTGTCATATCGTCTAACGAACAAACCTTTGAAGCCATCACAGCCTCATTATTATTATCATCGGAGATGGTCATATAAGCCGACCAGCTGAGCAAATTTTATCATGGCAAATGGAGCGCGCCCCAGGCAGTGAAAGGGTATATATCGTAAGCTCGAAAGTCGAAAGTCGCCAAAGCATAGAGGGCAAAGGTTCTGACACAAAATCTCCAATATATAACGGAGGCTTGCTCGCTGATGCGAAAGACGACAAGCGATGCTAGCCGCAGAAGCCTCTAAAACCCTCTCGTTATCTAGATATAGATTGTATATATATCGATAGAAAGGGGTTTTATCGAAGGCGCCAAAAGCTCTCGAGACACTTGCAGCTTGATCGCATTTCTAATATCTGTCTGGCACAGAGACTGAGAGATTTGAGAATAGTTGTGGATAGTAGGAGGGGGTGTTGTCCGAGAGACCCGAAAGGGGTTTTGTGCGTGTGTGCAACGGCAAACGGTTGGCCTGGAGCCTCTTCCTCTCTCTTTTTGCCCGGCTCCGCGCGCTCGCACACTGGGATCAATAATGCAGCACTGTGGCGGCAGCGGTGCGGCGAGCACTCGCGAGGGGGTTTCTAACCCCCCACCAATTCTACCGCTAACACTAGTAGCCGTAGCTATCGTATAGTAGTAGTAGCACGAGCTTCCTCGTCTTGACTCCGGGAGGATCACAACCGGCGGGATTCCCTGCTCTACCCCCCCCCCAACCCGCAACCCCCTGAAACCCACCAAAGCATGCATTCAATCATTCAATTCGGCTACAAAGAGTAAAATAGTGGGAGAAAGGAAAAGGGGTATTTGGTAGTTATTCGCACACCCCCGAAACCCTCTAACCCCTTTCGCGATCTTTGGTACATTTGAGGATTGTGGGGAGGACCTTTGCGCACCCTCAGCGTTTGTCGCTCGACGTCTAATGTCCTTTCAAGCTTGCCGACAAACCCCCACTTAAAACCCCCAGTAGATATAGCGTTCTATACTCGGATGGTAAGGTAGAACTGTGAAGTAGTTGTGGTGGTGTTGGTGGCGGCAGTGGCTCGTCTGTCTGTCTGTCTGTCTGGATCGGCGCGTGCCTGCACATCCGGAGGGTTACGGATGAAATCAAAACAGTACGGATAAAGTATGACACTTGCTGTATACCCCCGATGCGATGCCGCCACCACCGTCAATATCCCCTCTCAACAGGCGGACAACTTCCCCTCGAAATTCGCCATCCGCCAGCGGTGGCAGCTCGTTCCATTTACTTTTTCTCGCACCGTGCCGCGAAAACTATCCTCGATGAATCTACATCACGCTGTCGTCTTAACTGAACTTTTTTCCAAACTCCAATTCCGACGCCGGGCGTCTGAGTTAGTTATATGTGCGCTTTCCTTCCGCTAGCCAGTATTATTCGTGACTATGGCGCATGAGACCAGCAGAGTGTGTTACGTTTCAGTCGAGCGCTCGAGGCTCACGAGCCGTGGATGACCAATGCGGCTTCTTACTACTTGATTTCAAAGCTCTGCTGAGTGAAACACGAAAAATAGCACATGGAGAACGTTGTAGTTGATGTTGATGGAAAAAGACGATTCGCCATTTTTTTGTGGTGGCAGGATCTGTTATAACTTCCGTAACAAAGTTATGCAATGAATCTCACTGGATTTTTTCGGTGATCTTGAAGCAATTAAGCAGAAGCTTTGTTTTAATCTAATCTGAAATTTGAATTATCTACGGAGAATAAAGCATTTATCCTTTATCTGATGATTCTCTGAACTCAAACTAATTGATGACCGAATTTCAACTATTGGTACAATTAAGGGTTATTGAAACGAATAAATTTAATAGAATGAATCAAAATATGAAACTCTTCCAAAATGCACCCATCGACAGAATTTGGATAGAGAAGTTTTTTGTGAAGTAGCTGAATTTCTCTCTTAGTCGTATTTCAAATGAAATTTCTGATTGATGAATTCAAGATATTTGGAAGAAATGCTCACAGCATTTTGAATTTTGGAAAAATACTCCACCACAGGCTCGGAGAGGCTTTGACCGTATTTTCAAACCATAAATCAGGAACTCATTTGTTTTATTCAGTTTCATGTCTACCTGGCGGTCATTTTCAATTATTTGCATTCAACGCACGGTCTGGAGAGGCGTTACCACAATTATAATATAATTATTGTATATTTCACCGCGATTCTTCTCTGTCACGCCATGCTTTTAATTATGTTCGCAGGTGCTGCGCGTTAATTGATGTGAAGTTCGTTCAACAGACGGCATCACGTCAACAGCGAAACACGACAAAGCCATTGTTCTTTTGTTAACGGTCACATTCATCATTGTACATCTGCCTCTTGTTTCACTATTCAGATTTGATGAAACATGGCAAAATACTACAATGAGAATTCATTGGGAGTAGATAAAAGTTTGGATAGAACATTAACTGTATCATAATGGGAGAACCAAGAGAAATTTTTAATGGACTATAAACTCTTTTCGATGCAGTTTCTTGGAATACATTGTCATTAAACTTTGTTTATTCACTTTTTCACAACTTCTGAGTTTTCATGATCCAAACAAAAATAACGAGATTACAGAAATGTTCTGAAATATTTCCGCAATAATTCAATTCGGATGGTGTAAGTGACATTTTAATCGTGAATTTTCTAACTGATTGAAGAACTTTGAGCCTATAACCGGTATAGTATTAAGCGATTTCTTCTGATGTATTCATAATGTTGATAATATGATGCATCTCAAAAATCGATCGAAAAGTCTGGCCGATGACGAATTTGTGAAAAGTCAAGCTGACATTTAGGTATCACATTCAAAACCAATCACTACAAGTTTTATCCTCGAATCGATCGTTTCCATGAGATCGACTCATTTCATGGGGTCGTTAACTCAAATATTTTGAACCTATAGTCAATCATAACTCAGCTACTGACTGAATTAGCTCTCGGAATTAGGTGTGATTCATTTAGTAAAACTAGCAGTAGGATATGTAATTATTCTAATGTTACTATGATTTTTAGTTGTGATAAACTTTGTAAACTATTTATTCTATTACAATTGAGGGGGTGGGTGGAAAAAGGGCGTAACTACAAAATGTTCATTTCGAGAGAATCAATAAGAATTTAATGAAAACCCCCAGAGGCGGACTTGGACGAGTTGACCTGACTGACTTATTGCGAAGAAGATACAATAGCATTCTCGAAATAGCCCAATCCGAGCCGGAGAATGGACTTTGATTTTGAGCTTTTTTCGGCAATTTCGGAAAATGCAGTTACGCCCTTTTTCTGCCCTTTTGCTTTTTGAGCCTTCTGAGGGGAGCTCTAACCATCCGTGACAACCGTTTTGAAAAAAGTGTTTACGAACCTCGAGATTTTGAAAAGGGCGTAAACGCCATTACGCCCTTTATGCGATTTGACAAAAGGGCGTAAACGCCTTTACGCTCTTTTATCCATGAGATTACGTGAGTTACGCCCTTTTGCTCATAAATTTATGGGAGTTACGCCTTATTTTCGAATTTTCATCATACTAGTTAGACTGTCTTCCAGCCTGCAGTGAATCGAACCACTCGAAATATTTGGTAGAAGTTTAGAATTGAACTTTCAACGGACATCGTGAAGCCGGAAATTACTTAGATCTTGTTAAACAGAGCACGTTGGGTAACATCGCATTTCACTCATCATTTTTCACCATTGCAGGACCACATGCCATCTCTACAGTATTCGGCGGACCCGTACTTCATTAGGCACTTTGTTCATAAAATCATCAAGGAAAGTGTTCACACCCCAGTCAAACGCCGCGATTCGTCATGAAGAATCAACGGACAAGGATCGCAGGAGTTTCACGATTATTCAACCAAAGAGGTATATTTTGCACGCAAGTTTCATCTATTGTTACTAACATGTTCAACTTCCGTAACGGGCGTAAGTAGCTGACTGATCAAAATCAAACGGGCGTAACTTTTCGGAGAAAGGGCGTAAGTTTTGCGCGATTCGGAAAAAGGGCGTAATTACATACGAACAAATTTTCAAAAAATTCCCCTCGCCACGAAAACTTATTTTTATGGGTTAAAACTATCAGAACATGTTCTTTTACTCCAAAATGAGTTCCTGAACATTGATCTAGCGACTTTAGACCTTCCATATTTTTGGGCATCGATATTGAGCTTTCCGAGAGTAAAGAGTTTCTGAGCATGGGTCGAACGACTTTACCGGTATGAAACATCTTTCAATAGGTGCCCATAAGTATGCTCGTAAATTTCAGAGCGATTGGACTTGATTTCAGGACTTTATTAAGTATTTGTATTCGTAATTGCATTTTTTGAAATTGTTGAAAGAAGCTCAAAATTAAAATTTATCCTCCGACTTGGGTTAGGCTATTTCGAGAATGCTATCTACTTCGAACTAAATCGGGTCAACTTATCCAAATACGCCTGTGGCGGTTTTCACCAAGTTTTCATCGATTTTCTCAAAATAATTCTTTTGTAATTACGCCCTTTTTCCACGCGTCCCCTCACTTGCCACAAAGTATCAAGATTCTTGGGATGTGCAGGACAGAAGACAGTGAGTTACACATTCTATCATTTCTGATGTTATCGATTTAGGCAAGGCAACATTTCTCAAAATATACGACATTCTCAGTGAAAAATAGCGCACCAATCCCCGTTCGAAATGTACGTGAATCAAGATACGCCACGAGATTCGCACATGAATAAGCCATCTGCCAATAATTCCAATACCTACGTCAACCCAAAACGAACTGCAGAGATGATATCAAAGCCCAAACGAGAATTCGCATCGGAACATCTGCCTTGGCAACTACAAACTAACGAGCTCTGACTCAAAAAAACTCCCTAGATCTACACCTATTCTATAAAAATGCAAAAAGCAGTCGCAAATCGTAAATAAGCTTGTCCAGCATCATTGCAAGTCAAGATCCGGAGAAAGCTAGCCATCACTTTCTCCATTATACTCTTGCACAGTCCAGATATGTATACTGATGAACCCAGATAACATAGAGCTTACAGATGACCTGTGCATGGTATTGTCTCTTTATACTTTTCTTTCATCCTCTTTTTCCTAATTCCTTTTTCATCCGGCCATGAGTAAAGATATAGAGTAAAGTATAACACACAAAGTCACGGAAATACATAACCTATACACACAAAGCGGGAAAGCGATGATTACCATCGTAACAAACGGGCGTTAGGTTGTAACCGCGTATTCACGTATAAAAATGAAAGTTGGTGTTAGGAAAAAGAGGATGTTATATCCATTGCAAGAGAAATGCGGTACAGATAGCCTGAGGCCTGTTACCCTAACAAATATACACAACAGCATAGTAGCAATAGCAGTAGAGCATCGGTATATTCCAAGTTTATTCAGAACAACGTATTAGTATGTGTATGAGTGAGAAAAAAGAGAGAGTATAGAAAGAGAGGTTTTGTAGAGTTATGGGGGCAGTTATCACCGGGTGATAACTCTTATTGCCGCAATAAAGCCGCGGTGTCGCGCCACCTCTTCGTTGATGCTATACCATTGCCTCAAGGGACATAGGCCAACTGTTCCCTCTAGGCTTTTGCAAGCTCTGTATTTCTCGTTATACATACTATATGAATCCTATATACATATTTTCCAACGATGACAACGCCTTTTGCCTATCGCACCCGGTGCCTGACACTGCACCAACAAACTCAACAACCATCAGATCATATAATAATATACCTGTATATGTATAACCTATAGGTATGCAATGTGAAATGTTTTTCGTGTGTAAAGAAGATGATACGGTTTATCTCTGAACTCTGAGCTTTTTTTCTTTATAAATAAAGAATTTCGTGATCCTGGTTGCTAGAATGTTGGGTACGTGCATGCAGGAGTTGCAATTTCAAAGTTGAGAAAGTGTTTGTATATGTGTATGTGTGTGTATACGATAGAGAAACGAGAAGAGCCAGCGTCTGGAAACTAATCAATGTCTTAAGCAGTTACGCGACGGCAGCTGACGAGGCCAAATCGAATCGTCGCGGACCAGTTGGCACGCGACGTCGACGACGACGGGGCAGACTTGAAATTGCATCCGGCCTGCCTTCCATCCTATATATGCTTCCTCTCGATCCTACATGTCCCTCTGTGTGTGTGTGTGTTGCTGTGTGTCTGTGTGCGAGAGTATCATATCGAATGTGTGCAAGGATGATCCTCAAAGTTTCAAGACTGCATCACATAAGATACTATGCCTCTATTCTCTGAGGTCGATCGCTTAATCTTCCAGAGCTTGCAATCAGATCTTCTGCTGGTGTATGTGTGTATATGAGTAGTTCCGTGGAAACTTTGATATTTGAGGGTCGAAAATGTGTCAACCCCAAATCTCACTTCCGAGGGTTCTAAGATGGATTTTCCGACTTTTTCAAACATATGAAGCATGAATTAACTCGCGCACGAATAAAAAAATTTTCACTCATGGGTACCATAAGTATATAACAGGGATATCGCGGTAGCGAGCACGGAACCTGACATTTTGAGGTAGGGCACGGAACCTTACATTTGGCCTTAAAACTGTTCTCACAGCCAAACGGTTCAACCTACGGTCTTGAGATTTTGAGGTTTTTCATTTGGCAATCAGGTACTTTGAAAAAAGTTGACTAGGGCCTCCGTAATCTCACATTTAAGGGTCGCACTAGTACCACACGGAACTGACCAAAAAATTTTGCAAAACCAGATTCTTGCGGGAAAGAGCTCCGCAAAGTATGAAAATCAATTCTGTCCGAAATTCTGAGGCATGGAAAAGTTGCGCCTGACGATTTCCTTTGAGAATAAATTGGTACGGAAAAGCCTGGAATGAGGCAAATACTCTTTTATCGAAAGAAACTGAGGGGGTAGAATTTTAAGTAAAATTGCGCCACAAATGTACGTGCGCGTCGTGCATATAATAAGTGGTCTTTGGGCTCGTATAACAGTGGCATTTGTGGTGCTTGATATCATTAAATTTGATGTACTTACCTGCCCGAATCTCAAGCGAGCCCCATCGCGATGCTTCACACCCACAAAAATCGAAATAATGGAAAACCACTGCGCATGGAACTGACATTTTGACCCCTTTTTTCAATGATAATTTTTTTTTGCGAACCTGGATCGACAAACTAATGATTGCGCCAAAAAGAGCATTAATAAATACGTCGAAAATGACTTGTACGAATTTTCCCCCAAGCGTTTCAAGGGTTCGTACAAGCAGGCACACATTATTCCAAAGTTTCCACGGAACTACTCATATTCACAAGGAGAGTCCGGAGTCTTCGGGTCCTGAAATCTCACCAAAATTTTTTCACAGTTTGGTACCACCTAGAATATGAAGAATCTAAAGCAACTCCTTCAAATGGGCCTTCTGTCCAGAGCTACAAGCAAAAATGTTAGCGTTGCTAGTATACCTATGTATATAACTTTTTAACAAGGGCCTATATGGGCGATGCTAATGTCATAGGCTGTAGCTTCGGACAGAGGGCCCATTTGACGGAGTTGCTTTGGGTTCTTCATATTCTTGGTGGTACGAAACTGTAAAAAAATTTTGGTGAGATTTCAGGACCCACAGACTCCGGGCTCCCCTTGTCAGTCCAATACTCCAATACTCTTACTTTCTCTTTGGTGTAATTTATGAAAATGAGTTTTAGTCGATAGGACAATTCCTGAGGAATATCAAACCTGGGCTAGAAAATTTTTCAACGGACTCTGTGTGTGGGGGAGGGGGGGGGTGAGGGTAGATGACTGGAGGGAGGGGGGCAGCATCGGAACTGGAAGTAAAAGTTTGTGCCGACGCGGGCACGATAGAGGCAGTAGACGAGAGAGCTTGCGAGGCCAGGGCGGGAAAAAAGCTCCAAGAGTTACGGCCCCGGGTCGAGTCGCCCTCAGCGAGCGACTGCAACTTTGCCCATATATAAGACTCGCCTCTCCCTGTCGCGACCTATCCTCTTTTCTCTCTGTATGTGTGTGTGTGCGAGCTTGTAAGCTCGTCGACCACGAAATTTGTAAGCGACGATCCTGTTGTTGTTGTTGTTGTTGTTATTGTCATCGAGAGCCTCTTGGAGCTTGCAGCATAGAGCTTGCAAGCAACGAAGATACGGATGTATAGAAATGCCGCAAGCTCGATCATTTATTGGAGTGTGTATTTGTAATGTGTGTGTTGGTGTGTAGGGATATAAGGGATGTAGAGGAGGTCGATTCAAAGGAGGATATCTTTGGGTGGTTGTTCTTACTACACTACTCGGGCGATAAAGCACTGAACGAAGAAGCGTTTCTGCAAGAGAGAGAGAGTGTGAGTTATAGTTATACTTGCGCGCCACCAACCACCCGTTGTGTACATGTATAGAAGGACTAGAAGTAGAAGTAAGTGGGACCGCATCGCGGCTGCAAGTAAGCAAGTATAAGAGAGTGAGCGTGAGTGGGAGGACGAATGAAGAGTTATGCGAGGAGACTCGGGCACGAGACTTATACCCACTGGATCAGCATCAGGAGCTGCTGCTGCTGCTGCGGGATTAAAAGCCGCGCGAAACGCGACCCTAACGCGAGTTTAAGTCGCAAATTTGAGATAGGATGAAGGCGTGAGATCAGCTATATCCACTGCATACCAGTGCGGTAGTATAAAGGTCTATACACAATACGACGAGTGTGGAAAAATTTAAGGCGATTTCGAGATATGAATTTTCAAGACTTTGAGGTTGATAATTTATATCTGAAGTTTCTTTGGAAATTTAAGATCTTTTATACAGGAACAAGATGGGTTACATTTGAGATCTTTTATACAGAAACAAGATGGGTTGAATTTTGAAATACTTTGAGAACACTTCCGTTTAAGAGTGAGGAATGTGGGGAAATTAATTACAAAGGTACCGTATCATGTAAATCAGTAAGGGTGAATTGACTGTCTCTATTATCGTACATGAAGTGTATCCCAAGAGTCAACTCCCCCCTCCCCCTCCCCTTGGTAAAACTCGGGAACAGTTGAGGTCAATTGCGAAAAGAACCGAAACGAGTGTCCTTTTGTTTTGAGAGAATCTCTCTATAGTGATTTTGGCTTTCATCTTGAAGGTCATTTTTGAGGTCAGTTAGCAGGCAAATTGAAAATTTCTTACAGAAACAGCTATCTTTGACTTCGGGTTCGGAAATATATGTGAAATATCATGGAACTCTGGAACAAAAGCTCCTCTGAACCGATCTGACCTGGTGCGAATCAACGAGTTTCTATATTTTTGACAACAAAAACCTCGGTAGCTCCAAGAACAAATGGTATGTCGGATGAAATTTGAAATCAAAGTTGTTTTAAGCGAAACAGAAATGAAATTAAGACCTTGGATTGGACCTTGAGAATCATGTTCGAGTTCGTTTAGAGGACGAATACGGATTTTTATATGCCAGGTGTTCAGAAAGCCTTTATCCACCTGGTACTGGGGTGGTTATTTGAACAATCCAACGTCTGATGACACAAGGGCAAAAGTTTTTTATCTCTCACTTTTTCAAGAACGCCTATTGAAAATTGCATAACAGTAATGTACCATTCGTATCGTTTCGCATATAGCGCATATTGTTTTGGACAGAACGACGTTCCATATCGCACGTATCAGGAGGAATTGCCATTATCGCAGAAACGTATCAACTGGTACGGTCATGGTTTATTTTGGGATTCCACGTGCATAACTTTTCCAGCAGTCGTCATGCGTGACTTGGAACAATTTTTGAGTAGCTACTTGGTACGATAAATAAATTTTTGCAACTTTGTGCGCGAAGTTGTGAAAAAGTGCAACTTATATCCATACAGATTTACACTACCGCTCATAAATTCGTGAACGGTGGACGCACGTTCAGCTTCACTTCAAGAAGCGATATCTCAGACTCTATGCGTCGTAGGAAAATTCTGAAAAAAGCATCTCAAAGAGCAGAAAAAATGCTAACTTCTCAGTGGTTTTAATGATCTCTATCGTCCATCTCAAAGGTACTAGATGCTGGTCAAAAGTTAGAGATCTACGGAAATTTTTACTTTCATTGATACACCTGCAGTTTTGCTGCGAATAAAGTTACGGCAATTCTGCAAACGGCAACTAGTAGAGCGGAAAAAATTCTATGTGTAGCTATCTTTTGATTATTTTTCACGTTCCACGTGCGAGAACGTACGAGCTGTCAAAACACCCTAAATGACGGTTTTTGCCGTTTTCCATGCCGTTTCCGGTGAAAAACTATCATTTCGGGTATTTTGACAGCTGGTACGTTCTCACATGCGGAATGAAAAAAATAATCAAAAAATTGCTACACATAGAATTTTTCTTGCTGTACAAAATGCCGTTGG
Organism: Eretmocerus hayati; assembly: GCA_029851415.1. Classification (NCBI taxonomy): domain Eukaryota; kingdom Metazoa; phylum Arthropoda; class Insecta; order Hymenoptera; family Aphelinidae; genus Eretmocerus; species Eretmocerus hayati. The sequence continues at coordinate 179,446,600 of CM056742.1, read as the reverse complement.
CAGAATTGCCGTATCTTTATTAGCAGCAAAACTGCAGGTGTATCAATGAATGTGAGAATTTTCGTAGATTTCTAACTTTTGATCAGCATCTAGTACCTTTGTTTTTTTTCCTGCTCTTTGAGATGCTCTTTTCAGAACTGTTCTACGGTGCATAGAGTCTGAGATATCGCTTCTCAAAGTGAGGCTGAATGTGCGTTCACCGTTCACGAATTTATGAGCGGTAATGTACATGTACGCACTAGTGGAGAGTGCGTGAAATCAACTTCTCGCTCTGATGGGTTTTCATTCACACACCTGAATCGGGTCTCCCTCCGAAACTTCGTCTTCGAAATGATGGACAGTGCATTTGATGACAACTTCACGCACAGTTGCAAGGAATAGTGTATACGCAACACGTGCGAGAAGTTTCCGCACACGTTACCAACTCGCGCGAAAAGTGAATTTCAAAATTGTTTGGCAACTTAAGGTAGTACTAGCGCTACTGATTAGTGTGTCTGTTATTTCCCAAGTTTCTCCGATCCCCCGTGCCACCCACCAAAACCTAATCATTTGTTGAGATATTGCGATAAAAAATTTCCGTGGACCTATAGGTGATGTTCAAGTGCTGTCCCGCCTGAAGCGTTTTTGTCTCAATTGAGGCCTCAAAACAAATTCTGATTCAGTATTCAGCATTTCTTGGGCATGGACGTGCTTCTTCATCCTTGATAACTTTTTCAATCGATAGCCAGTACGATTTCCTTTAAAATGACCACTTGCTGAAGTCAACTTGATGGAGAAGAACTAGAGTTATGGCTGTTTTTGGAACTTAGAAAATTCAAGATACCAAATTCGTGAAACAGGGTTTTCCTCGAGGAATCCAAAAAATACGAATTTTGAGTCGGTTTATTTTAAAGATGTGAATATGTGTTTTTGATGTATTTTTGAACGTAGATACAGAATCCGTGCTCAGTTTTGCCTCTAATCGTCAGGATTTTTTACTAGACTCAAAAAACCGACAAAACGAAAAACGGTCGTTTTCAGTCACTTTTATGTTCTTCAGGTGGATGATATGCGAATGAGTGGGTTATTTCCGGCTCCACTGTATCAAATTGGATGTTTCAGGTAGTCATTTTGAAGAAAATTGCACCCGCTATCGATTGAAAACATTATTGAGGACGTAGAACGGAATACATGCGCGGTACATGCGAATCATTGACTCAAATTTTCATTTAGAAGGTTACATTTCAAATAAAAAACGCTCTAGGTGGGGCAGCACTCAAACTTCACCTAGGTCTCTGAAAATTTTTTTCTCGCAATATCTCACCAAATAATTAGGTTGTGAGAGGTGGCATGGGTGATCGGAGGAACTTGGGAAATAACGGACACCCTACTACTGATGAGTACAAGTGCAGATTTTATACTCGCGCTTGACTCTCTTTCACCCGCGATATAGGTATAGTGAATGCACGCAGCAGACGACAACCTAACCCCAAAACCGCAGAAATGAGTATCACTTGGGCTTAGATCTTCTTTTGTAAGCTGTGAAACGTTAATCTGTTGGTTTCTGTGTGATTTTCGTGCACTCTCCCTCATATGGGCCGACTCTCGTGGAAATCTGTACGGTAGATATTACTCCACTCGTTATTTCCCATAAGCCGCCGTGTTAAATCGACTTTCACGAAACTGCTCAGAACTTTTCTCTCAGACTCTGAAGGCTCATGAAATTTTAACCGAGGCTGTTTGTGATATCAATCTACCACTGTGCCGAATTTCGTAATTTTCTGTACGGTATTTCCGGGACCGCTAATACTACTTTAAGCGGAAATTGTCTTTCTCGCACTTGTTGCGTAATGTACTATTAGGAGTCTGGACATTCACGCGTCTAGCAAAATTGTGATACTGCGGATAAACATGAAGTATCGCAACCTCGATTTTGTGTGACGTTGCAAATGCCTCGGGAAGATTTCACTCCGCACTTATATGATTAGGATCGGATTGGCTTTAGTGAAATTTCTGGGGAGTATGTTTGCATCGTGGCGAAACTTTTGACTCATATCAAACTCATCGCGAAGGCAAAGGCAGGCGTGTATTGCGAAACCGAAAGCAAAAAAAATTCTATTTTGCGTGGGCAACAATGAGGGTCAGTTCGCCTACGCAACAACAGGAATTGCTGGACGTATCAAAAGAGGCATATTTCGCGGACGCAAATCCGAAAGGATGTCAGTTTGCGACCATAAGAGTCATTCGCTCACGCGATAGTGTAATTTGCTTAGCCCATTCGGAACAAGACACGTTCCGCGGTCACAGATTTGAACAAATGTCATTCCGCGTACGCGAGAATGGAATTTGTATTACAAACGCGAAAGAAGCCTAGGCTTGTTTCCAGGAAATCGGAGGAATGCTACTTCGTACGAATGACGATGATAATTTGATCCTCCATTGTACCATAAGAATTGCTTCACGCACGCGGAAAGAGCTTTTGTTCTGCGGATGCAAATCCGGACGAATGACATTTCGCGTGTTCAACAACGAGACTTGCTCTGCGTACGCAATAGATAATTTTGTTTCGAGAAAGCGGACCCAGGTGAATGTCAGTTCGCGTACGCGACAATGTGAGTCTGATCGCGGACACCAATCCGGGAGAATGTCATTTTGGCGCGACAACGAGATTCGTGACACACACGCGACAGTGCAACTTGCTTTGCAAGTACGGAACAAGTCTTGTTCCGCGGTTGCAAACTCGAGTGAAAGTCATTTCGCGCAAGCAATAACAGAATTTGTTCCACAAACACGAAGCAGGGCTTATTTTGGGGAAACCGCGGGAGAAATGTTATTTCACGTACGCGGCAATGAAAGTTTGCTCTACGGCTGTGTCTACTTCAAGCGTTTTCCCGTACGTTTCCGCGAGCAGTACCAAAGCCACTATGGTGCCCGCGCGCGAAAACGCGTAATGTAGACACAGCTAACGGTATCTTAAAAAAATTGCTCCGCGCACGTGGAACGAGCTTTGTTGCGTGGATGCGAATACGGAAGGATGGCATTTCACGTGCGTAACAATGAGACTTAATTGCTCCGCGTACGCTATATAGAAAGTTTTGTTGCGCGGCAGGGGTGGTACCGTAGATCGTCGTCCGCACGGAGCGCGCGACTCGCTGCTCACCGTCTGAGGATTTCGATGTTAGAGAGGTATCCTCTATCCTCTATGAATCATACGATAAATCATGTTCTATCTATATAGGCGAGTTCTAATGATGTGATGCGAGAAGGGCTGCTATAACGATTTTCACTAATAAGTCGATTTCAAATGTATCAGTATTTCGTACTCTCTAGCATTCTACGAATTGAAATGCAGCCGCTCATGTCAGCAGCTGTTACTGCATAATTACTTGCCATCACAGAAGTGCTTGCCGAAATATCAACTTTAACAATATTCTCAAGACTATTTTGAATCACTGGTACACCGGTACAGTCATAGATTTTCTAAATAATTCACGGATTGATGGGTCTCAATGATTTGAGCTCCTGATCATAATCCGAGCGTAATATTGGCACTCGTCATCATTTACAGCGCCGACTAGACTGTTTTTTTTTCATGCTCATTTTTTCACATGATTCGGCTCATATTCATACGGAAAAGGTGCAAGTTGATGCTGTTCGAGCCTCGAAAATATCCGAGAGAATTGAACGGCGTTCAAATTTATAAAACAACTCGACCGTCACTGACAATACTTATTCCCTCTTTTATACTTTACGAACATATTTTCCCGCAAAGTGAGATGATTTTGATCAAGCCATCACGTGAGCTTGTATGTTACTTGCAAACTTCAATTTGGCGTCGTCTGCTTCGCAAAAGACATCGACTCACGGTTACATTCCCAACACGAAAAGTCCCTAGACGGTGAGTAGTGAGTCGCGCGCACCGCGCGGATGACGATCTACGCTACCCTGTACCGTGGCAGCGAAATCGTCGAGCTCACGGAACGCACGACTCATCACTTACCGTCGACGGGTTTTTGATCTCCAAAATATAACTGCCAGTGCATTACGCAACAATGATGAAATCAACAAAACTTGATCCCGGGAACGCAGGCACAGTCAATGCATGTGCACTAGTAGGTCTGGACATTCATATTTTAGAGATCAAAAACCCGTCGTCGGTGAGTGATGAGTCGTGCGCTCTGTGAACTCGAAGATTACCCTACAACGGTACAGGGTACCTATTGAAGTAAGATTTCGGGCTAATCGCACGCGTGCGAGTATGATTTCGCGCGCGTAAAATATATTGATTTTTGCTGCGGCCGTCGCATCATAACCTAGTCCGGAAAATAAGGTAAATCAAATAATCTCAATAAACACTTTTGACTGCACTTATTGGGACAGGCATAACGGTGCATGCTCCCTCGAAAGCCGAGATTTCTTCATCAGTACAGGAAAACAATACCAATGTCTCTAAAAAAACTGGACATGGTAGAGAAAAATTTCAAAGCAAACATTGAATTCGAAGACTAGGGATACTGAGGTAAGAATAGTGGGACGACTTATTATTTTTTGGCCTTACATACACGGAAGACTTTTGCCAGAAGTGTTAATAACATTTTTGAAACTGTCCAGGCATCTCACCACACTTTCCCTAGGGCCTCAATTTGAATGTCTGCATTCAAAATTTTTCCTGTTCATGGCCAGCTTTTTGGAGACCTTAGTATTGTTTTCCTGCGTATATTAAGAATATCATGACTCTTGAGTAAGCATGCACCGCAACGCCCGTCCCAATAAGTGCAGCTATAAGCAGTTATTAGAATTTTCTTATTTACCATATTTTTCAACTAGGTTATGATACGGCGGCCGCAGCAAAAATCAATACATTTTACGCGCGCGAAATCATGCTCGCATGCGTGCGACAAGCGCAAAATTTTACTTCAATAGGTACCCAGGCCCAGCAGATCCGGGCGAGTGGTCATTTCGCACGAGTGACAATGTGAGTCTGGTCGCGGATGCGAAGCCGGAAAAATTTGATTTTACGTACGTGAAAACGAGACTCAATTTGCGTACGCGATGGTAAATTTTGTTCCCCTCGCGCGAATTCGGTTGCATGTTATTTTGCGTGCTCCACAACGAAACCTGCTTTTCGTACGCAATAGAAAGTTTCATGATCTCTGACGGACTTTCATAATCCGAGATGGAAAAAGTCATTGTCACGCCAAGGGCCGAGTCAAGCTCCCAATAACCTAGAAATGACTGCAAAAGTCAACATGAAAATCAGCATCGAACTTCCCCGCAAAATATTGTAGACTCGTATTGCGGTGGGTTTCACGATTTTCAAATTCAAAGTAATAACTGCTGAGTGATTTCGTTTAAATATTCGATTTGAGCCTGAAAACAGCAAAAATGATGAATTTTACTAACATCGGTATTGATACTCTTTACCATTGAATCTATCTCAAACATGTGAATCAAATATACCCGATATTCATCAAAGTTAGCCTCTTACACAAAATCGAAATATCCATCGAAGTATGACAGGAAAAGATTATACTTGAGATATATAGAATCGAGTGGACCGCTGATTTTTGCGCTTGTCCGGGTACACACTGGACGTGAGTTTCGTGCTTCGCCTGCGGAAACGAGCTCCTACCTCGCAAGCTCCATAATATACTCGATGGAAATGCCACGAGGCCGTGCACGAGGGACTTCCCATGCGCGTTCTGAATATGGATTGGCAAAACCGCCGATCTAGCTCTTTTATTTTCCCACAACTCCCGGCGCATGCGAGATACTCAGTCTTGATATAAACCTAACCTCTATTATCATAGTAGCCCAATTTTCGTCAACCTTCATTCGAATTTCATATAGATTGAATCGAACAACAAGCCTAATTGACTCACATAACACCTAAGAAAAGTCCATTGCAAAGCGTAAAAAGTGCAAAAGCACACGGAAAACGTAAAATTTCAAAAGTTAACCTCAAAATCAAGCTGTTCTACGAAAGCTAACGTAGAGAGTGTCAGAGATATTTATTCGGCTCATGCAAATCACGGCTTATGCATAATTCAGAAACTCGTATATGTACAACATAAATCTATATGTGTGAGTATGTATGTATGTATGTATATGTTGGTGTGTTGCCTCCCTATCTTAAGCCAGTTAATTTGGACACGTCTTGGATAGAGGAGGTGCAGCTGACGGCAGCCTCGCAAATTTTAACGCCTGCAAGCCAAGAGTGGCAGACAGGCAACTTGTAACGGGCTGTAAGTGCCGCAGAGAGCAAAGCAGATTCATCATGAGGCTCTTATATATATATATATATATATACTTAGCATCTCTGGGTAGCCTCGTAAGTAAGTGCAAGGAGCCAAGGGATGAGGCATTGTTTCGTACCTTACAGTGCAGAAGCTCGCAAGATGCAATATTAATTCCCAAACGCAATATCCCGCCTCTGCTGACGGAAGCTTCCGTATACCTTCTCCAATACATCTTACATACAACACCAGCCAGCCGAGTCCAAAGAAGCTTGAAAGCTGTATTATACCTACTGCTGAGAGACTAATGTATTGTGTATCGGAATTGATAAGTGAGCGACGTGTACTTCATAAGGAAATATGTTGAAGAAAAATTTTCATCGAGCACGATTTCAGATCTATGTATATAGACAAGTTTTAGGTTATAATATTAGAGTCGAAGAAATTTCTTGCTAGAAGTTCATGTCGTGTCGCAATTTCAAGCTGTAGGCGTTTGTCTCTGTCGCCGAGTTACTTATGCGAACCCGATGAAAAAACCCTCCCAAGAAGAAGGAGAAAAAAAAGGTAAGGGCTGCGGGCCCTCGTTACGCTTTGGGCGCGATCCAAGCCCCGAGAAATAAGAGAGAGAGGAACTTCTGCTAAGCGAGGCTCTTTTTTTCTATATCTATTCAAACCCAAGCGATTTCTACAAACTTATATAATAGATCTGAGATACCTGAAAATCTTGCTGAATTCGGTAATTTTTCAAGGTATATCTATGCTATCTTTCTCAAGATGTGTGATGTTTTTTGAATCCCTGGGAGTAATGATGATGATATTCCTGAATCGCATTATGCGAATAAGATAACGAGGTTAGAGAGATAAGGTTCAGAGGTTATGTTAGATCCTGACGAATACGGTATTTTCATGTGTAAATTACGTGAATTTTGAAGATTTTCTAAGGATACCTGCATACTTAGAATATCTAGATCTGTAGATACGAGATTGTATAGAGAATAGTAAAGTAGAGTAGAGTAGAACTCTGAAACATGCAATTATCTTGCACAACCGGAGAGGTGTACAACACTGATTGCTTTGATACGGCAACGGTATATAGTATAGTGGTGGCGCTGTTCTCTATCTGCGCGTGCTAATCTCATGCAGATGGGGATGATTTGTCGGCGATGCGATACGACGCCACCACAACCAAATCGAGCTTCTTCTGCATGTTGTTGTTGTTGTTGTTGTTGTTGTAACTACCACATTGGAATCAGAAGACTATGTAGAGTAGAGAAACAGCCACGCCTTTGTAGGTTAGGTCTATGTATCCCATGTTCTAATCTGCACTTCTATTTTCAGACATGATGCTATACAGCAATAACGATGCTGTGTATACTTGTTTCGGTGAATATACATTGTATGATACAGAGTATGTGTATTACTTTGTTGTGCTGATGTATATACAATGTGTGCTATTTGTTTAGATGTTGTGTGTATATTGTAGTAATACAGAGTTTATCTATGTCTTGGAAAACACATACATGAGTATGTAAGGGATGTAGTCTTTATCTTTAGATTGCATCTTTTGATATATACACGCGGTATTGCGATAATTAATCGACTTTTCGCGTTCGAGTTATGTATGTTTCTTTCATATTTTCAGAGCTGGCTTGGGTTTCGCGGTATCTGGGAAATCTGGAATGAGAATTTTCCTGTGGTTTTTTTTTTGAATTTTTTTGAGGATGGATGGATGGATTCGTACTTAAGGGGACGTCGGAGCCCTATCAATATTGTACAGTTACCGACATGATCGAGTTTTCGTATTTCTCGATGAATTTTTGAGATATCAAAAATCTAACAAGTAACGCCGATTCTATGAGCCATACAGAATCGGCGTTACTTAGTAGAATCCCGATATCTCGAAAATTCATCGAGAAATCCGAAAACTCGACAATGTCGGTATCCGACATCCTCTTAAGATTGACTTGAAGACTGAGAATAATGGTTTAACAAGAACGCCTGAGATGCACATATACAATCTGTTTTCTGGAGATTTGATGTTGGATTTTGCAAGGATCGTTTGATTATGACGATGGTATGAAGGTAAGATTTGGGATTGTACTCGATGATTTGACATATTCTTTGAATCGAGTAATTCCATAATTCCAAGTATCTTGAAGTTCTTTATCAAAAATAAAGAGGATTACGACAACATTTTTTTCCCAAACACCAACAAGGGAGAAACAGACGTATTGCGATTTCTCTAAAGACGAGTATGAGTTGAAAATAAGAGCGCTCATCTGTTATGTTTGAAGTAGAATTGACCGAATGTCGAGAGCTTCATCAAGAACCAGTTAAGGAAGAACCGCACTTGAAAGATTTAAGGTGATGCGGTCACCGTGCACGCTGAACTTTGTTCACAGAACTCTCAAAATCTTTTCCATTATGGGCTAAACGACGAGTTATCCAGGCTTTATTATCATCTAACTTGGCCTGGATAACTCTTCGTTTCGCCCAAATCGAACTAGATTTTGAGAGTTTTGTGAACGAAAATGTGCCAATTTGTAGGTTAGAAAGTACCCGCGGGCAAGTTATTCTCGTTTATTAGTGATAGTCTTGTGATTGGTGACAAATAGTGAGTTGTCCACCACAATTCAGATGATAATACGTAATGGACAAATCGTCTCCAACTTCGTTTCGTGAGAACTTTGAGTTACATCTAAATGAGATATAATTTTCGGGTTGCACGGTGACCGCATCGCCTTAAGGCGATGCGGTCACCGTGCACGCTGAACTTTGTTCACAGAATTCTCAAAATCTTTTCCATTATGGCCTAAACGACGAGTTATCCAGGCTTTATTATCATCTAACTTGGCCTGGATAACTCTTCGTTTGGCCCAAATCGGACTAGATTTTGAGAGTTTTGTGAACGAAAATGTGCCAATTTGTAGGTTAGAAAGTACCCGCGGGGAAGTTATTCTCGTTTATTAGTGATAGTCTTGTGATTGGTGACAAATAATGAGTTGCCCACCACAACTCAGGTGATGATGCGTAATGGACAAATCGTCTCCGACGTCGTTTCGTGGAAATTTTTTGATTTACGATATAATTTCCGGGTTGCACGGTGACCGCATCGCCTTAACGCTAAGATTTTGATGAATCTCGCCACACACGTTGATTTTGATGTCAAAAGATTCCATGTAAATTTTGGTGAACTTCGCCTTCCCGGGACGGAAGTTATGTTTTTGACAGACATTTTCTCACAGATACAAAAGCTTCTGAAGTTATCGTAAACTTTCTTTCAAAACGATTGCCTACCTCATTTATGAAAAAAAAAAAATATTTTTGATGCAAATAAGACAAAATCACGAATATTCAAGATTAAAACAAAATGTCAAATTTTGTCGATTCATATTACCAGAACTAGAACTGCTGGGCTTACAAAAGTTTACCGAGGGCTTCAATTGATCGTGTACCAACTATTATAATAGATATCACATGATTCTGTTCAGGTAGAAAAAATTCCACCCTCTACTGGTCCGGTACTTCCTTCAGTATGCGAGGCGTGGAGAGTTCAATTGGGATGACTCATATCGTTGAATGAAACTGAATTAAACTGGAATTTTTGAAAATATTATTAAGATTATGATTGAAAGAATGAATTTATCAAGAGTGAATCGGAAATTTATCGAGTACGCTCAGTCGAGTACGCCTCACCGTTCGGGACAAAACGGACACTACTTTCATACCTGAGTATTTTTGCAATAATTTCCGGTGCTGACAAAATTCACGACCAACATTTGTTCACTGTGACTAGCGGTTTCCTATTCGCATAAGTATATGTCTCAACTATCATATTTTTCCTGCAACAGTGACCTCTTCATTTAAGCATCAGTTGCCTAATACCTGTGCATGCCAAGATCCTCCGGAGTACTATTGACAAGTACAAGAGGATGACTGGAAGCAAAACAGTATTTCAAATCATATGGTTCTTAATTATCGATATTTCAATCTCAATTCCAAATATTTGATCAGCATTCAACATCATAACGGATACACCATTATTAAAGGCTGTGCGTACATCTTTGACAGTCATTACAGGTGCTGGCCGTAATTTGTTGTGAATGCTTGTTCATAATGACTGTTATCGCATTTATCGAGTGTGGTACTGAATTCCAACTTCGGTACCTGGATAGTACGTTCGTTTAGGATTTGGATTTTTTCCAAGAAGTCAACTCATCGGCAACTAAAACAGGAGATGAAAACTTACTCATGTCTACATCGGAATGAAATGACCATAAAATGTCTGGTATTTTAAATAAAAAATTCCAAAACTAGCTTTGCACAAAAGAACACTACACAAAGCTTGTTCTACTTCGAATGATTTCTCTGATTTTAAAATCTTTGGATGCAAACCTAATTCTGCATCAACAGGCCAATACAGAGCTCTCAAATCAATAATTTATAGTAAGTTTTTCGACACTAAAAGCAAAAGTGCATCTGTGCATCGCATTTTCCAATTTCAAACTAACTTTCTGGTGTAGAAATTGTGGCAAGACATGATCGCAATTTCTATTTCTTAGGCATATTTCTACTACATCAAATTTTACGTACGAAGCAAGTTTTGCATTCGTGCACGAAAAGAATAAATTACGATTGGTGGAAAAGTCAAAAGAGTATATAGCGAGATCGAGCGTGCATCAGTCGGTGAGGTCTGGTGCATGATGAAAGGGCTCAGGCCTGGAATCATGTATAAAGTCTGGCAACAACCGGACGAGAGTCCTCCCTATATATATATCCAACTACATTGCCTGTTAAACCACCAGCACCAGCGTAGCCCCTGAATTCACATTTTTCGCAGATCAAAAGTAGGGCGCGCTCCACGAGGAATAGAGAAACTCAACTCGTCGAAGACTCTTCTTTTCCCGATCATCCCTCTCGCGCAATTCCACTCAACCCCGAATCCTGCAAAAATAGTCGAGAACTACCTACCATCTCACTCTCTCAATCTCTATATACTTACACGTCGGCGTACGTGTAACGAGCTACGACTTCAGGCAGCGAGAAAAATCGAGAAAAAGAGGGTTTACCTATATATATATACACACACACACACACACACACACGGAATACATAGTAGAGAGTCGTTCTCTGAACGAAAAATCTGCTGGCAGCATTAGGAAAATCTCCCGAGGAAATGGCCCGTAACGAAAGCCCGCTGAGCCGTGAGTCCACGCTAGTACACTGCTCAACTATACCGACCTCCGACCCTCCCGTCTGATTCTGCATTGCATCCGACAATTCTTACAGATCTAGTGAAAATATATATATATATATGGATAGAAGGTACGAAGCGCGACAAAAGTACGAGCAGGGCATCCGTGAAAAACGGGTAGGCAAGTAGCCAGAGCAAAAGCCCGCAGCAGAGCAATTCTCTCGCCCCTTTCTGACTATATCTACACGTGCATACCTAATTCTCCAACATGACTATATAGAGATAACCTAACTCTGAAGAGCTCTGCTGATGCCAGTGCACTTTGGCTTCAACGGTATGAGTGTGACAAAGCCCTCAGAGCCCGCCTATGTAAATGTATGCAGATTGGAAATGAGGGGGGTCAGCTGCAACTTGGCGCAGGAATGGCGTTCGAATGGCGCGATATTGGGCACGATCGTCGTCCTTCTCATAGTCATCCTCGCATCACGCGGACCCGTATAATCAGCACGCTCGTGGGCTGCGCAATGCTCGTAATTGGACCCCAGTCGACGCTCAGAGCTGATTCATGGAGCATTCCACAATGCGATCTAGTGAGAGCGATTATGCCATATACGATCACAAAGACGCCATCGAGACTGACGTAATTGCCCTGCGAATCAAAGCCTGAGCTTCAGATATGATGCGACGTATCCTAATGTGGACAAACCCTTACAGTTATTTGAAAAAGACTAATCAGGTATAGTCGATTGATTCGTTTCCCAAAGGTACTTTTTTCACACGAACCAGTAGAAATTGATCCCATTCGGTGCATTTTCACTTATTTACGGTGAAATTTCATTTATAATGAGTATTTTTCACTAAAAATAAGCTAAATTCTCTGATTGGGGCCAATTTTTACTGATTCATGCGAGGAGAGTACTGCTATTGCTATGGGAAACTAGCCAAAAAATTGCTAGCTTCAAGGCTCGAATTATGTGGAAAGTGATAATTAATGAAATGAACTTATCTTTGGTTCCGGGCCCGATTGAAATTGGGTGCATAAAAAATTAATTTGGTAAAGTCAGAAGGGACTGGGGATTTGTACTTTTGGGTCACTGGTCTTGTACAAAACAGATTTAATAAATAACGTCGAAATTTTTTCTTGGAAGATGGTACCAAGTATCGAAGCTTTTGAATTTGGTCCGAGAATGGGCTTGGTTTCGTACAAAGATGAAAATAAGGTAAGTGTGCCTAATTTGCCCCCACTACTTTTGTTTTGCTCGCCATTTCAACTCATCTTTATATTTTTCACCGTACTTTAGCTCATGTTGAAGCTTGTTTCAAAACCTTGAAAATGAGCTGAAATACGTTCAATTTCAACAAATTGGAGCCGAGATATCTCGATTTTTGCGAAAGAAGATTTTCTGCGAGTTTTCAACAGTGTGTTCCTAATTTGCCCCCACAGGAAAAAGAGGCCTATTTTGATGAGATTATACGGGTTTTTCGTGTAATCGGGATATCTCGGCTCCCAGACCTCCAAATGAGACGTGCTTTAGCTCATTTTGTAGCTTTTTTTACCCTCTTTCGAATTTCTTGAGTGAGATTGATGTATTCGAATGGAGTGAAGAACGAGTTTGGAAAAAGACTATGGGGGCAAATTAGGAACACTGCACTTTTTCTCGTAACATGGGCGTAGAATTGTCTAAAAATCGAATTTTGTAATTCTACAAGAAGCATTCTAAAGCTGGGACAAAGACGAAGAAAATGAATTGAAGTACGTTGGAATTGATCACATCAATTTTGTTTGGCATAGCTTTTAGTGACTAACAAAAAAGAAGTCGAAAGTACTTAAAACCACTTTTTTGTTGTAAGAAATGCGCGGGTCATAGAGGATAGGTCCAGAACGTTTATTTCCTCATATTTTAACGTAATAAATATGAAAAAATGCGAGGCAAGGTCTACGGATGCGCACATTCGAGAACTTGAGTGAAGGCAAACTATTAGGGAATGGGGGCGAATTAGGCACAGTTACCTTACTTGAGCTAGAAAGGGAAAACCAACGGCGTTGAGTGACAACTTTGTTGAACACGAGTCTTGCAACCTGAATTGTATTCTTCCCCGTTTCCATCTTTGCAATCAAATATGACTGGTAAACTGCAAGTGGATACTATTTTAGCAAAGTAGTAGTGCTTGAACCTAACTTCGAAGACACAACATTCTCCGATGACAAAATTTCAAAGAGATGACAACGAGCTGTACTGCTGTCTAAGGCTATTACAAATGAATATCAGCAGCCAGAATATAACAAGTAATCCAAATCGTTTGGTAGAGTATTCTGTAATGGGAATGACCATCAAACTATGAAGAATCTCGAAATAACAATCCTAAGCGAAAAAATTCGCCAGATTAGTTCATTTCATACACGATCGAGACCAGTCTGAGAATAACTTCAGTTCGTATGAAGATTATTGCTGGCCTATGCTCCAATAAATACTACAAGAATGATGCTGCACGGTGTTTCGGGGATAAACAGAATAATTTGACCCATCAAGATGTTGTGGTGTCGAAGAATAAAATGTGAGAGGTTCTACTTTCAAAATCTCCAATAACCACAAAGATGATTGAATTTATTGAATATAATAGTTCTTGGGAAAAAATTAGCCGGTATCACACTCATATCAGAATCACATGTACATGGAAAAAAAGTATCATGAATATCGGGAAAACTCTGCCAATATCCATCTGCACGTTTCATGGATACCGGAATCTTTCTGCATAAGGAGGATTTCGTGTGAGATATATGAACAAAAAAAGTGGTTGGGGGATGAACGTCAGATGAAGCCGGCGTGGAACACGTCGGCGATTCGTGAGACGTGGCTAAGAAAAACTTGGCCTCAACGCGCATAGTCGAAGGGAGGGCAAAGCTTTCGTGACCGGTGTACTTATGCGGAACGGCCGCCTCTGGTGCTTGGAATTTCAGTAGTCCAAGCACACATCAGGCGAGCCGACGCCGCCGTTTCTACCACGTCGTGGCTAGACTCTGAGTAAACGTGCGCAGCACCCAACTGCCAAAGAGAAGCTGAGATAAAGATGGAAGCGACCCATTTCGCTCGATATTGTGCAGCGATGTCTTGTGTCAACGATGGACAGACGTGGCTTTGAGAGTCTGATTGGAGTGGACAAAATTGTGGATCCAAGTGAATTCTCATTTTTGCTGATTCTTACCTTGGGTCAGGATGAGCTGAGAATATATTTATGAGGCAGGGCTGATGCGTTTCGGTCCAAAATTAATACTCCGACCCTGGTAGAAATCTGAGCATTTTTTTTGGCCACCTGACCAATTTTTGGCCAGTTTTCTTAGGTTAAATATGGTCTCATGTAAATGGCCAAAAACTGGCCAATTCTTGGCCAGTTTTCTTAGGTTAAAAATGGTCTCATGTAAATGGCCAAAAAATGGCCAGTTTTTGGCCATATTTCTGCCAACATAACCTCAATAATTGACAATCAAGTTTCAAAATGTTAATAACTCAAAGATAAATCGTCTATTTTGTTTCTCAAGGGAATGGTTAACATGTGTTTATGAATTTTTGAGAATTCCCCAATTAGTGATTTTAGAGCTCATATCACATATTTCAGGGGAGTTACATATTTTATGAAAGTACCCACAAATGTATCTTATGTATGTGGTAAATTGGCCATTCTGATAGCTTATATGCTCAAAATGTCGAACATAATCTGAAAAAAGCACTGAATACACGTAAATACCAGAATAGAGGTTGACGCTTACTCTATCGATGAACACATCTGTGCTTTCGTAGGGTCCCAAGGCAACTTTTATGTTGAGATAATGGTAAACCGAGTATAGTTGTGGAATTAATTTCGAAAAATATACTTGAAACAATTGCAGTCAGACTGTTGACTAATTTGCTATCTCTACATAGACATTCATGACATGCATAAGTATCGTGACAAGGTTTTAGTCCGGACTTTACTTCTTTTCTCGCAGAGATTTTTCGTTCCCATGATATCGTCGCATTGCAATGGGTGATTTAAATCCAAACTAATTCAAATTTCTACTTGAGGACATCAGTCGGACATATTTTAAGCGACTCAGTTGAATTTTGATCATCTTTGATCCCAAAGTCCTTGGGAAATATGTCCTCATAACGATTCAATAATCGTAGACAGAATTCGAACCCGGACCGTGGTAACCCAAAGCAAGAATTTACCTGTCTTGAAAAGGGTTACATTCAATTCATGGTCCTACGCGTCCGTTTGAATCAAGATCGAGATTCGGAATCGAGATTTGAAGGTTTGGTGGGTTTTCTTCGTGAAAAGGGGCGATTTTCGTCTCACATACGGGTTGTTGCGGCAATAAAAAAATCTAAATGCATCAGACATGATGAACAACATGAAAGGATACCGCAAAGAAGCCAATCGATGAGGATTCGAGCCGATATTCGTTGTGTCCATCGTTTAGGCCATGGCAACTCCGATAGCCTTAATGCACTTGCTCAATCCGAAGAAATTAATTGAGACACTAGCACCCAGTACCATTATTAAGCATACCGCCACCAGAGAACGAGCCAGGTATCCTGAAAGAGCAATTCACTAATAATAACGAAGAGAGTCGATTGAGAGTGACATCAGGAAACTTGATATTGGTCGTTCTCATCACTTTCGTGCTAGATAAGGAAACCTCCCAACAGCATGTAGTGCACGACATAACCACTCGTCCATGAAGAGCATCCAAACACGAACTGTCCGAAATATCCGAACAGGCGAGAATTTGACGGTTAGGAGTCGAATAGCTGTGCCGTAAGGAGCTAAATTATCCAGAAAGTCCTACCAGACTATGACGAATTATAATTACCCCAGCCTGACTTTGCCTTGCGCTGATGGCAAACATCATTACTGATGAGGAACGACCGGCGAGCCATTTGCGTCCAGCCATCTCTCGTCTCCAGGAGCACTCGTGACAGAGGATATGTGCCCGGTCTGCGGTGATCCTGTGAGCCGAACTTACCCCATATAACCCACTACTAGGACGACCCATAGAATCAGTGAGCATTTTTATAGGAGAAATTGTTTTTTTCTTCTAATCGACCCATTCATTATTCTTATCATATTTATTTGGACGCCAGTCCAAAATTTTTCCGTTCAGATACCGCGTATCGGGTTGCCTACTTGGAAGGCAACCCGATACGCGGTAGTCAAGTATAATGGTTGGCCGTATCGGTCATGGGTGGGTGGATAGGTCGGTAGGTGTATTGGTTTTCGGATGGATGAATGAATAGGTTGTCTGGTCTGGTCCGGACAAGTTCGGTTACTAATTCGGTCTCAACGGTACTTTGCCGTACTGTAGTATAGAGCTAGGACCGGACTAGAGCCACGGTACTAGTACAGTCCTAGAATTACCATACTAGTACGTACTAGAACTATCGTTCTAATACCGTACTAGTACAGGACTGGAATCATTGCACTAATATCGCATCGCACTAGTAAGAACCACCTTAGCAGTACCTTACTCGAATATACGTACTGGTACCGTATTAGAATCATCGTGATGACACCGCACTAGAATCATCATACAAGCACAGTACTAGAATCGTCGCACTAGTACATTTTTAGAATCATCGTACTAGTACTGCACTAGGTGTGCCGTTTCAGTACATTTGAGTACGGTCTAGTGCCTGGTTCATTCTAGGTTGTCCTGGTTCAGTCTCCCCCAGTCTGGTCCGGTCTAGTTAGTATGGTCTGGAACGGCCTAGTGAGGTGTAGTTTGGTCGAGTTCGGTCTGGTCCTGTCCGGTTCGATCTAGTTCAATCTCGTTCGGTCTCGTTCAGTCTGGTCTATCCTGGTCCGGTCTAAAACAGTGTAAGATCCGGTATCGTCCACTCTAGTTCGGTCTCGGTGGTCTAGTGCGACCCGATAGGTCTATTACGGTCTAATACGGTCCAGTTCAATCTGATTCGGTCTAATGTGGTATAGCTTGATCTACTTCGATCTGGTCCGTCGTGATACGGTCTAGTTTGGTCTAACTCGGTCTGGTCCGGTCTTGTTTGCTCTAGTGCGACTTCATACGGTCTAATACGGTCTGGTTTGGTCTTTTCCGGTTCAGGTCGATCCACTCCTATCTACTTCGATTTATTTTGGTCTAGTTCGGTCTAGTGTAATCTAGTTCGGTTTGGTGTGACCTGGTCCGATGTAGTTCGATGCAATTCGGTCTAGACCGGTATGGACCAGTCTAGTTCGGTTTCGTCCAGTATAATGCGACCGAACACGGTCTATTGCGGTCTAACGCGGCCTACTTTGGTCTGTCTCCGTCTAGTGTGGTCTAGTTCGATCTACTTCGATCAGGTGCGGTCTAGTTCGGTCTACTTCAGTCTGGTTAGGTTTCATTCGGCCTCGTTCGATCTGGTTCGGTCTAGTTTGGTCTATTTCGAACTAGTTAGGTCTAGCTCGTCCTAGTTTGGTCTGATTCGGTCTGGTTCCACTGACTATTTTTCCACCATGTTGAATATTTATCAAAAAAATCTGTAAATATTACGGTACTCCATTCAGAAAATTCAGAAAAGTTTTCTATATTTCCTAAAAGACAATCGTAGTGTCTTGGAATACTTTTTCAAATGACATGTCTGCCCAGTCGTGATTCTTACCATCAATTTAATAACGTTAAAAAGGACCCGACTATAATATCAGTAATGCGACATTGAAATTGGCAAAATTGAGAGGAATAATTGGTGAAATAGCGAGAATTGAGGACTCAAACAGTCGTAGGTCTTAGGCCTCACGACTGTTGGATTTCAATGGATATGGCAGTAGAAAAGTGTATATACCTGCTCAAGTTATGATTTAAAAGAAAAGTTCATAATTCTCAAAGAAACAACTCACGTAAATCTCAGAGAGTTGAAAAAATCAGTCAAATCGGATTATAAATAATGCACCAACTGAGGATAATGGTGTTTGCGTTTTCTAGGTCGTTTCATACTTTCCTTACAAGCGTACCTCATATAGACGAAATTGTACCATAAAATTCAACGATAAAATGAATCTCAGAGAGAAAAAACTGCAACGTGAAATACACTCGTACTTTACTGTAGCATGAAGTTTCTGTAAAAATGTGTCGCAAGTCACGTATAATCACATACTACAAGCTGAAAGTTACGAAATGTGAAAATGGATACGAGCAGTGTGTTATCGCTTCCTCGATCGTCTCACCGAAATTGATTCGCTTCGCTCGAACTACCACCGAGCCAGAAGGCCAAACAGCTTTTGCTAATATCCTCGTTACACACCCATCAGATATGTATTCAACATCCATCAAGTGAGGATGGTTGAGCGAGCGAATACAACGATCCATCTCATATCTGAGTTGATTTTGAGTTATACAGTTCCGTTTACAATCTTCTGGGTATAGCCTCGACCTATGTAAGCCATTGAATAATAATTATTCGATCTATTCTATTCATGAATTGAGCAATGTTCTAGGTTCACAAAGCATGATATATTGAAGAGTTTCTAATAGACTCACCTTCAAACCCACAGAACACCTATATAGCCAAAGTCAAAGCCATCAATTTCGAATTTCGACTATTCTGAGCGTATTTGAGAAGTTTGTAATTCCAAACGAGAATTACATCGATATAATTGGAAATGCGGTAATGAGATTTGCTGAACAAGTTCCATCAGTTTCGATCGCTCTCTAACCGAGCCAAATACGCTCTTTGAAGATTAAATCGTCAAAGTCTAGCAATACAATTATCGCGACGAAGACCATTGCCATTCTATCTCGTATTCGGACAGCTGCAGTAGTAGTAGCATCAGATGAGATCTGTTCTCGCTCCCGCTTTTATCCAGTAGTACGGATCTTTGTAGAAAGCGTAGAGATAATAAGCAATGTAAAAGCTTTGGGTAATAAGAAGAAGACTTCCAGAAGAGTCGCGAGAGCGCATCGCGCTCGGTTCCAAGTTCGCGGTGTCGATTACTCTAAAGGATAACATTGCCAAGGTTTGCACGGTCCGCGAAGCGTTAGCCAACATCTGATTGCTCGTTGCAAAACTTTGCGAATGAGAAAGAGAAAGAGAGAGAGAGGTAGTTTATCGTTGCTTAAGCAAGTTTCAAACTTACCCGCTACCGTGCACCACCGCGAGAGACGCTCGATGGGACAAGTTTTCCAAGAGCCACGGAAAAGCCCGAACGAATGAGTAGAGACTTATCCAGGTTATTAGCAGCCGCACGTGAAAAATCAAAATCATTTTCTATAGAAAAAGCCCTAGGCTGTCAGCGCCATCTGCGATCTAATCTTCTAAAGCGCGAAAAAAAAAATGTAAAACTCTTATATGTAGGTTCGAACGCGCGATGTGTGTGAATTTGGGGTCCGAGTATAAAGATGTAGGTTGTCGCCATGTCAATCTCGAAAGTGGCCGGGACGAAATGGATACTCACGGGTAAAAAGTTGATGCATCCGACGAGTAAGAAGTCACGGAGGAGGAAGCATGAAGGCCTCGAGCACGTGTATCAAAAGAGTGTCGGAATAATACGGACTGAGAGAATCTACTCTCTTTCGTTCTAGGGATGACGAGAATCCTCGTAACGACCGAAAAATAAACGAAGCCGAGTGAGAGATGCAGCACACAAAATCGTGATTCGGACGTTAGAGGTTAGCTTCGAAGTACCGAATCGTGTGCCACACACGCGAGCGAAAAACTCATATAAAATCTAGTGCAGCAAAGAGTAGCGTATAAATGTTGTACCTCCTTTACTTGGTGAGATGAATTTTACGATACCTAAATGCTCTCTCGGCGAACCGTTCGTTTGGAAGTAAATGTCGTTCAATAACAGTTTCTTATTCCTAATGCGTATATCGTTGAAACCACGCTCTGCTACCAGTTTTCGTACGCATTGTTTTTTTTTTCTTTCGTCGTCCGTATAGCTCTGTTACACTTTGTCGTCGGTGTCATCTATAGTCGTTGCTTCCTGGCTCTTTCTCGTTTATCCACTTTCCACACACTGTCTCGTGTCTGTTTTTCGTCGTGTAGCTATACGAGTATATGTTCCTTTTTTTTTGCTAGTCGACGGTCAGATAGACGACGACGCGGACTTTGTGAGAAAAAGAGCGTAATATCCAAAAGTGGTTTTCATCGTACAGAATACCCTTCTACTATAGTTTACGCATACATTCGACCACTTTTGGAGAAGAGAGTGCTCGGAAGCCATTCATTCGAAAACTTTTGCCGCATATTCTGACGGATCTCTCTTTTTTTTTCTCTTTTTCTCTATCTATCTTCTTTTCTCTGCGTCACTCGTCGTTTTGTTCGGCCAATCGATCTGGCTCTGAACTTTGATGCGATTCCGTTTTGCCATTTGTAGCTTTTTCTTTTTCTTCTTCTTTTTTTTGTTTTTATCATCTTTCTGTCTCTGTAGTAGCGCGAAAACTACCTTTTCCGGACTGACGATCCGGACTCGCTATGGATATATATCTATATGTATACATAAGAGGCAATTGTTGTAGAATGCGGCTGTGAAGCTTTGTCTTTGTGACGACGAGTCGAGTATTGAGAGAAACAGTGAGAGAATGAATAGATATAGTACTATTGGATATCGATGTTGCATTATTAGCCTCGATTGAGCCGTCACTGAACGTGTACAAGGACTCGGGAAATTGGGTTGCGGAAGTGACTTATCACCGGTGCGAAAGTACTACTCGCTCAATGCTCGAACTCAATTGATATTTGATAGCTTCATTTTCGCATCGTGTCGTTCGCGCGCGAGCATAGCCCGCCAATACTGCACGTTCATTCATTTGTTTCGTTTCGATGCGTAATATACACGCCAATGCCTTTACTAAATTATTCATACAATTGTTGATTTCACTTCTTGACATTTTCTTTCCAATTTTGTGAAATGAATTCCTGTTGTAACGACACTGTCATTTCAAACTTTTTTCAAAGCTCCCGCGCGAAATGCATTGGAAATGAAATAAAGTTCGAATTGAGTAATAAATTAAAATTTGAGAACAGGGTTACCGACTATTTGAATGCACAGGGCTTCATCATTAAAATTACGAAGGACTGATATTACAAAAAGTTTTGAGGACCGATGGAAAGTTATGAAAGTTCAAATTTTAACGGCTTCCCGCTCGCTCTGGGTCACGAGAAATTTCACTTCAATCCATGAATGTAGAACGAAGCTTAATTGACGAATAATTTCAAAAGTTTCTCGATTCATCTGCTCTCATTGAAGTACAAGACGTATAATGAAGCGTAATGTAAATTATGTACATATAAATTCGATCCAGAACGAGAAAACTTGATTTTTTGATGAAAAAAATGAGGCGAAAAAAAAAACAGGCTACGTGACGACTCTCAAGGTCACGTTATTAAATTTATCTGCTAACGACTAGGTCTTAGTAATACAGAGCAATTATGAGACTTAGTTCATTTTGTTTGAGAATTAATGAGATCTTGGAAAGGGAAAATTTCGTAGTCTCTGACCAAAGTTTGCTTTGCACACAGTTTATGTATCCTTAAAATAACAGCTGTAATGTTCCCGCTCATTAACTTGGGAAGCTTGAAAGCTCGAAAAAAGAAAATGATGAATGTACCCGAACCTCTAGATAAATCAAGTCTCAGCAGAAGAAATGAAACAAGATGTTATATACTTTTGCAATCTACTATTTCACCGTATTTACATGATTAGACCAATAAAAATTCTAAATTATATATACGTATATATATAAGAACTGAATCCTAAGGGTATAAAAATCTCAAAAGTGTACTTACTTTCCTTCTTGATACGCGCGATTACGAGTACAGATTGTATAAAAGAATTAAAGTATACACAACATATACAATACAAACTATATACACAACTAGTTAAGCTAATGAGTGAAGCTGAAGAACCTCGCACTCTTGAAAACAGCACAACAAACTTTACGACGTACCAAATGTAGTATAAGAGCTTGCAGCAGTAAAATTTGCCTGCTACAACATCAATTTGCTACTCGTAAGAAGCTTCATATCTTTTTAAATGCCTCTCTCAAGCAATTGCACCCTCTTCAAGACATCTTCAAGTAAGACGATCCACAACAACTGAGACGCTATATAGGTATTAGTGAGCGAGTGCAAGAGATGGTCGCGCGCGCTTTGTTTAGCAATTTCGTATCATAATTACATTTTGCCATCCTCTCGGCTTTGGCTGGCCAAGACAAAACACAGGGGAATTTCCACGGGCACTTGCAATTGAGATGCATTTCAATGTCTTTACATATATCACTATATTTTTATATATATATGTATGCTTGAACCGAGGATGCTGAATGTAAATGGGGCGCCAAGGGAATACACGGGTATAGTCTGTTTTGCGTAATTCTCAAAGGAGGAAGTACATGTATATAATACGTTGCCGCAACGTTCCTACCGTTACTGAAGTCGAGCCACGATGAAAGAAACTTTCGTATAAAATAGCTGTCTAGCTATGTTGGGTCTATACATATATATACAGAATAGTATGAGTGCGACAATGACAGAAATAAACAAGTAGCTATGCGGTGCTGGTGCAAAATTTTTGCGAATGCATATAGCCACTTTATATACGAGAATTTCATCTCTGGAGAGCGGCATGCAGTGAGAAAAGCTTTGAGGCTCGAAAAAAAAAAAAAAAAAAACAAGTCGGCAGCTGCTGCAGTACGTATAGAAGGCTTTGGGAAATTCGATACGCCATATTGAGAGAGTGTACGAATATGTATAACTTCGATTCGTTTTGGATGCGGTATGCGATCTCTTTTCTATTGTATCCGACAATTTCTACGGTATTTTTTCTACGATGCTTGTTCGAAGGGCAATCGTTCAATTATTCTGTTTGGTATTCAATTTTTACTCATTATTCGTGTTTGAATGAGAGTTAGATTCAACGTAGTTGTCCTGTAAAATTAATTGACAGCAGAATGCTCTGTGGCTTGGCAAAAATCTAGTTCAAGTATTTGTCAGTATCTGTGCTAAATCTCAAGCCAATCGACCGTTTCGTTTCAGAGTCCTAACCGTCAAAAAACCGGGTGTTTTGGTCACGATTAACATTGGGCTCGTGGGAATAGGAACTTGAAATGGCACTCTTTTGAGTCTCACAATTCATCCCGACAACAGAAAATAATGAAAAAAAGTTAATATGATCATGAATCTTTTGGCCGAGTACGATCAAAATTGATCGTCTAGTTTTTTTGTGGTAGTCATCGAAAAATTGCGATTGCGAAATGGCCTGCACGAAAATTATGTTTATGCGCAAATTATCACCTGGTTTGAACGAGTTTTGATGAGAAAAGTATATACGCCCATTCTAGCTTGCTTATTGATAGTAATTATATCTTCGTTAAAATAGATGTTATTGAAGAAGTGAGGTTATGTTGCAGGACATTTACCTTAATTTTTCGAGGTGAGGTGAGACCTATGTCGACCAAAAGCTCTGGACCCGTTCGGAGGATATATCTATCGATTTTCACTCGATCAAATAAATTGGTATTTTTTTGCTGGAAACGGAGAAAACGCAATTTTTGAGCAATTTCCAGCGAAAAGGCATTTCCTTCGGTTGCAGCAAGGAAATAGTATAAACACTTCCAGAATACATGTCTAATGGATGCTACGAAGCAAAATGTGTCGATTTCTCACAACAAAATATCCAGACGAGTTGTACACAAACGTTGTCTGCTTTTGAGCGGCAACATACGTCTTCTCGAGTAAGCCTCGTCTGGATACTTTTTTTGAGTAAAATTGACATATTTGGCTCGGTAGCATTCTTTGGACATAGATTCTGGAGGTGCATGTGGAATCCCAAGTCATTTGGTGGATTAAAATTCGACTTATCCTCCAAGCGGATCCAGGACCACATTTAATATGACGGCTGACTACGGCCTAGCCTTAAAAAATAGTCGATTCTATTCAACATTTCGGATCGCAGTTTATGTATATAATTTGATCAATAGATTTGAACCGCGCACA
Source organism: Eretmocerus hayati (assembly GCA_029851415.1). Lineage (NCBI taxonomy): Eukaryota > Metazoa > Arthropoda > Insecta > Hymenoptera > Aphelinidae > Eretmocerus > Eretmocerus hayati. The sequence goes on along the minus strand of CM056742.1, from coordinate 179,422,220 downwards.
AATTTTCCCAATTTATTACATTATTTGATCGAGTTTATCGGTTATACGATCCAAACCCATTTTATCAAAAGATCGGATTTTTGTCGCTTCAACAAGCAAATGATGTTCCATTGCGTCCACTATTTGAAGCATTGTTTGAAGAGAGATATCAGAAATGAAAAGAATCCATCCAAAATGGTTTTGATCCCACGACTTCGTTCATGCCAAGAAGATGCTCTATATCCTCATTCCTGTATACCAAAACATGTGCTGACCTCTCATATCCGCCAAATCCTAGTTTACACTTTACCCCGTGTCACAGTTCAGATTCTCCTCGTATGGTCTTTTACAAAGAAAATCATTTATGTCACAAATCCTCGAAAATCAGATGAAAACATCACTATGTAGATCTAATTGTCTTCTATCTGACAATAAGGCTTGTGAGATATTTCTATCGAGCATAGTTATTTTATTGAAAGATAAAAATCGTAACATACTTCCACAAAATTCAGCTCCAACACTCGCAAAGAACACCGAAAGACGCCAATACCGCGCAAGAAGACCGCGAGTACAGCGCAAAATCACAGTCACCTACTGAAAGAATAAGCTAATGTTTTATACCGGCAGTCGACTTTCGAGTTTATTTGATGAATTTTGAATGTATGACAGATATCAGGTCAACCACCGATACGCTGGAATGTTTGAAATCAGCAATACCTTCGATATTTGTGATATCATGAAAAATCATTTGGAAATTTTGAAATGCGTCCGTGCCGGTAATAATGCAATAGGGATGGAATCCGAGAAATCCATTGAGGTACTTTGGCAAAGATAAGGTTGCCGTCAGTAACATATTGAAGTGACTTACGGTTGTCTTGCACACAATAAATTCCAGTTGGTAAACCGTACGTCACCTTTACTGCTGAAACGTACAGATTTCGTTGTCAAGATTTGCAACATACTCGGATGCTTTTTTAATTTATCCATGCATGTGTTTTTTGACGGGCACTTTCAACAACCGAATAGTTCGGGATTTTCAAATACTTGATCGCGCAGTTTTCGGTGTTTCAGTACACACATCCATATTTCCGTATTACTCTAAACTATTGTGATAGCGGTGTTGAATTCACATATCGAGGAATATTTCTGTTGCAAATAGATTTTTCAAGTAGTGTGAATCAGTCGATGAATGAGTATGTATCAGGTAGTAACTCGTTGATCGACACACGAAGTGCGACTTACGATTTTTTTACTTGACGGTGAGATGGCATGCATCGACCGTAAATCGCTCACGATGCACCTGCGGTATTCTTGCGTAAGAATACGGAAAATTGAAGTGAGATCCTTTTTTCATTTGTAAACGATGAATTTTGCAACTCGAGTAACGCTATTCAATTACTCGTACAAATTCAAGTATGGTTACAAAATACAGAATTTCCACAATTTCAAGTTTATAGCTGTAATTGAGAAATAACCTAAACAGATTATATCTCAGTTCCAACTATTTTGTTCTTTCTTCCGTAAGACAAGGCAATTTTAATTTACAATATTGGAAATTATTCAAAAAGATTCAAAAGAGAGGAAAGAATCGATTGAATTTTGTATTTTGAAAATTATTTTGACCAGACTTTTCAAATCCTTTATTGATAGTTGATCTCGAGTGGAATGGAATTCCCCGACTGCCCATTAGTTCAAACCCCTGTTCGAAGCATCGGCAAGAAGAGGAAACTCAAATTCATCCAGGAAACTCTTCTACTCATCCATATTTCCATATACACATTCCCGCGCTTCAGGGAATTTTTTATGATATATTAGGGATTATATATTGAATTGATACAATCTACAGATTCAATTGCAAATATTCCTGCCAAATCTAAGATCTACATCTTCAAGTGTTGAAATTCACATAGTCATCTATTGAAATTGAATATTCATCTGTTAAGATTACATATTCATCTGTAGAAATTACACCTAGAGAGGAAATTTCAAAATATTCAATTTGTGGATTCTTACAGTATTAAATTTTGATTTACAGTGAAGGTTTCTTGCACTACAGTCATCCCAGATTACTCAGGTCGTATGTGGGTCTAGTGTAGACCTCAAATTTTGAAAGATTGAGTCCTTTTTCGTCGAATATGAATACTTTTGATCATTTCGAATAGTCAATTCCAAAGCGAGAGACGAGCGTGATTCATAGAGAATATAAACTATTCTGAAAAAAGCTAAAAATGGAAAAATCGACATTATTTTGGAAACTCTCTACAGTTTTTGCTCTTGCTTGTTGGAGGATGTTCTACTAATGACTCCAAAACATACTTCAAAGGAAAATTCCACGTTCGCGCAACTCGACCTTTTTTGCCTAAATAACTCACCGTGAGCAGTCATGATGTAAATGAAAAAAAATGCCAAGGACTTTTTATACAATGTCATGATTTCCCCTGTTTGGCGTATGATCTTCGAAGAAAATCTATCGATCCGCATAAACATAAGGGTGTGCGTTATTTCTCAATTTTCGATTTTCCACGATACCATCGTGAATTTTCGCTCTTTGATATCAAAAAATGAGAAAAAACTTTTGCTGCGCCCTGTGCGACGTATCCTGCGTTGCTGCTCGAACATCATTTTAACATTGAAAACCCTATACTGAAAATCTCGCCCTCCCCACCCTCCGTGCCTCTGAGATTACTGTGACTCTTCGTGGCCCCTCGTGGACCATGAAAAATATCAAAATTTACCATTTCGACGTAAAATTTCACAAGGAACACGATAAAATCATTGATTGTAAATTTTGAAGTGATACGGGTGTGATATTAGTAATTCTTCGGAAGAATCATGAATATATCACACCGGAGTAATTTTGAAACTCAAAACTGATAAGTATATTGTGTTCCTCGTGAAATTCTACGTCGAAATAGTAAATTTTGATCCCAGAGGCACGGAGGGTGAGGCTGGCGAGATTTTTAGTATAGGGTTTTCAATGTTAAAATGATGTTTGAGCGGCAAAGCAGGATGCGTCACACAGGACACGGCAAAAGTTTTTTCTCGTTTTTTCATATCAAAAATCGAAAATTCACGATGGTATCATGGAGAATAGGAAGTTGGAAAATAACGCGCACCTTAATGAACATACGTCAGTTTAATTAGACGATTCTTCTCCTACAACTATTGACTAATTATCTCTCTGTCTAGCCTGATACTAGATGTGACTTCAGCCATTACACAACTTGATGTATAGATGGCGTATCATAAACTTGTACGGACGTACATGATCTCGAAGGTTGTTGAATATTTAAGCAGACGATGAATGAACGTTTTTTTGATAGGTCTTATTTTCTTCGATATCTGCTTATCTTAAAGGTTTCTGATTCCAGAACTTGATTAAAAGGGATGGTATATAGAAAATGGATTGACAGGAAATCAAAGGAGAAAGAATATGGAGTAGGTGTAAGAGGAGGAAAAAAATTACACAACTGCAAAGAAAGAAAAGATTTTTGAGTTTTCCTTCAATACAACTTCGAAGGATAGTGAATAGACTGATTGTGACATAGTTTACATAGATAGGGACCTGGATAGGGAGAAAGAGTTCAAAAAGTTGGTGATGAATTTGCATGGAGGTTTGTTTGGAAATTTTCGGATGACATCTACGGAGTATGGTTTGCGATATTTGAATCTTTCAAGGCATTATTGTAGTACGGTCTTTCTTTCCTGGGAGAATCTTGGGAATTCCTACAGGATGTGATTATTGACTTCTGGAATGTAGGGACAAGCTGGACAATAAAAGGAAGAGATCGAGTTCTTCCTGTGAAGACTGTGAGCCAAATTATAGTGATCAGATTTTAGTCTATAGATGGTGACAATGTGTTTTCTGGAGAGCGAAATTTTATGGAACCAAGGTTTGGAATTTTAGGTATTGTGAAAATTATTGAAGTAATACAGACCAGTGTTAGAAGTTGTTATCAAGTGGTTGTGCATTTTTTTTTTTTTTTTTTTGAGAATTCAGAAACATATTGATAAGAATCAGAAGGGGGAATATAGTGGTTATCGAGAGGAGCACAACTCGAAGCTTTCTAGTTCATTTGGTCCACTACCTCGTTACTCCTGTATTTCAAGGTGAGAAGGAATCCACACTAATATTTCCCGATTCGACTTGTGACATCGAGAATCAATCGCAAAGAGTATCAGTGCTGTCGAACATTTGACCGAAACAAACGTCCACACAAAGAACGGCCCTGTGATCCAAAAAGTAATCCCTCAATTTTGAAACGAAAGATTCAGTCAGACATCAGACACTGCACTTTGTAGACTTGCAACTTGCCTCTAGGCTATATTCGCAACGAGAATCTTTCCATCTTACAACCCTCATCGCAAAAGAAGCTCTCCCATCTCCGTAAAAATCAGGCCGTGGATCAAAGGACTTGACATACCCGCATACTAACCCACAACAAACTGAAATCTCTCTTGAAGACACTATAAAACACAGAATGCACACATGCCCATTCGGAATTAAGATTCGTCCTCGGATGGCTGGTTCCAATCTACATCGGCTCAAAGGACCATATATTCCATCTTCCGTAAGTCTCATACTTTTTGCATTCGCTCTGCGTAACATTGTTTTGTCCGCGGTACTACGGTCACGATGCCATCATGCACCACCTAGATTTCTGAGACCTCAGGCACCGCGCCCAATGTATATGTACGCTCAATTTTAGGGTCAACGAGCTTTTTTTATTGCACGTTCTCTTCCGTGCATCCCAGGTACACTTCCAGTTTATATCACAGGGCCATACATATGGGCATTACCGAGAAAATGCAAATTTCATTTGATAATCTTACCTTTCTGATGGCGTATTGGAATACAATTGACGAAAAAGTTTCAGATCGATTCGTTGATTTGTCATTTTCAATTTTGATGCAAACAGGTGAAAATGAATATTGTACTACGGTGTATTGATTCTTAACTCGATCTTGGAGGACTACGGTGTCGTGTCAAGAAGTTTGACACAACTTTGTAATATTGTACTACTTTCCTGAACCATTTTTTTCTAAATTCGTTGATCACAGCCTTTGGAATTAGATCTGTCATATACGGCCCGAAATTTTGCATCAAAATATTGCATACAACTAACTCATTTCTGGATATGAGAAAATCTACAGAGCCCTCGACTTTTAATGTATCATGCAATATTTCAACGGGATCGGAGCTTTCATGTACTGGAAAAATATTTTCCTAGTCGTTGCTATGGTTTCCAAAATGGTACTCTATCGACTTCTCATAACACGTACGTAGTGCTCTTGATAAGTGTTGGAATGTCGTCTGATTTCGCACTTTTGCAATGTAAGTGACTCGACCTTTCGAAACTCTTCAGCCTTTAAGACTAACCTGGTCCCAGAAATCTGAGAAATTCATATGTGATCCTTGAACCTCATGCAATCATGAGGAATTCTTGTTGATAGCGACTCAGATACCTCGTTAGAGCCATGCTTCTATGAAAGGTGTAACTCGCTTTTTAGTGAATTCTTACTGTCCTCACTTTTTCGTGAGGAACAAAAATAACATCTAAGCTAGCCCAAATCAGATTGTGGGAAATTGTAGGGTAAGAATGGACGATCAAAATGTCTCTTCGTTTGACACCGACACATTATCCTGACAAACATCTGCGACGTTGAACTTGCAGAACCCCCCCTCCGATTCGAAAAAGAACATAAGTCATTGTTACTTGAATGATGAGCAGATTGTCGCTCCTAGAAATGAGTCGTACGGCCCATTTCACTTTGGTGTATGAAGAATTACGTTGTACTCTAATGAGGTAGCGATAAAGATTGTTATTTGAAGGAGGAGCTTGCGCCCTTCGGAGCTGGTTTTCCCGCGTAGAAAAATTTCATTTAAGAACTCTGAGTGATACATATTGACTTCGTATGTAGTTCTCCCACCATTTCCACTTTCAAAGCTCATGATCACTCCAGTGAGGACGCTTCGAAAAAACAAAAATTTCCTATATCTCCGACATCTCTGTGAACGCGAAAAAAGTGAAAGTCGATGAGAATATTGACGAAAGAAGCTCAATCCTGAGAGTGGGAGTTGATAAAACGAATGGAACAATATATTTATCAACTATTATATCGCACTATTTCTGATCCAACTACTCGGGAAGCTTGATTATTAGTAGTGACGAAAATTTTATAGACCAATTCCACCTCATTGTCCTTAGTGGAATAACACCCTTCAAAGATAGCGGCCACAAATTTTTTTCAACTACACTTCAGAGGTATCAAAACACTACGGAATCTATTTCAAAAGCGACAAGTAGGAAGAAAATTTTTTTCCTCCGATGGTCCAAAAGTTGGAGGTTTGGTAGAAATCCTCATATAAGAAGATATATTCCTCATAAATTTTGTACTGGTTTCAAAACCACAAAGGTTTTGAAAACTTGAGACACGAGCCCCGTCATGTAATCCGGTATTATTTATTGTGTCAATTTTGTAGATATTTGATTGCCCTTTCAAATAATCATCAACATATTCATTGAGACTGATCAAAATCTGCTATTTTGCGCGATAATGACCATATATGTATGTGTATTCATATTTACAGTACCGTCCAAAAGTACTCGATGGGTGACCCCTCGAGTACCCTGACTTGCAACAGCAATAAGTCAAATTCTATGCGTTGTACGAAAGTTTTCAAAAAAGCATCTCAAACAACAGAAAAAATACTAACTTCTACTGGGCTGGGATGATTTTTATCAGATATTTTTGAAGGTCCTACACGCTGATGAAAAAATATAAAATCTAAAAATTTTTTACTTTCATTGAGACACCTGCAGTTTTGATGCGAATAAAGATACGGCAATTCTGAAAAAGCTTCTTGTAGAGCGGAAAAAATGCTATGTGTAGCTATTTTTTGATCATTTTTTACGTGCGGTGTATGAAGACGTGCCAGCTATCCAAATCCCCAAAATCATGGTTTTTCACCGTTTTCTGTGCCGTTGCCGATGATAAGCAGTCATTTGGGGTATCTAGACAGCTCGTACGTTCCCACACGCGGTACGTAAAAAATAAACAAAAAATTGCTACACATAGCATTTTTTCCGCTCTACAAGATGCTTTTTTCAGAATTGCCGTATCTTTATTCGCATCAAAACTGCAGGTGTCTCAATGAAAGTAAAAAATGTTTAAATTTTCTATTTTTTTATCAGAGTGTAGGACCTTCAAAAATATTCGATAAAAATCATACAAACCCAGCAAAAGTTAGTATTTTTTCTGGTCTTCAAGATGCTTTTCTGAAATTTTCGTACAACGCATAGAATTTGACTTATTGTTGTTGCAAGTCAGGTTACACGAGAGATCACCTATCGAGAATTTTTGGACGGTACTGTATACGTATACAATACTGGTCTAGACGTAGAGACACACAAAGAGGATGGATGAGGCCTCGCAGGAAGCACGAAATCGCGTCGAGAATTTATAGCTGTTCGTCTTTTGTCATATCTCGCCAATATTTCAGCCGCGTCACCTCCAACCCCCGCTATTATATATATATATGTAATACCACCAACCCCCTTCAAACTCCACTCCGCGCGAGGAGGCTTTTGGACGGCTTGAGAAACGCTTCTCACGTTTATATATCCAGCCTCGGAGAACTACGTGTCACGAATCCGTATATCAGAGTATAAGTTCAGGATGCAGGACGAAATTTTAATCGTGGGCCTGAACAGCAAGTCGCCTCAAATCCTATATATACTCAAAACACCAACATGAACAAAATTTCAGAGTTCTACGAACGATTTTTATTTTCTTCTACTTCTTCTTCAGCCCTTAGTTTTCATGTTTGCGTTTGTGTTGTCGAGGGGTAGTATATAGGCTCTTTTGGCTCTGCCAACTTTTGTGTATACTTTACAACTGTGTAAGGATCTGCCTGTGTGTATCTGTGTATGTGTGATTCGCAACTTTTTGCAATTTAGTATAGAAGGAGATTCTAGTATAGAAAGAAAAAAGTATTGATTCGATGAAAACGAGATTAGGAGTGAGACAGAGAGAATTACGTTTACAGAATTTCTATGTGGAAGCAAAGCTCAAAGACCGACGACCCGGAACGTATGTCGTTTCGATTTTACGCTTATATTTGCTCGGCACGATTTTACCAATGTAACTGTGTGGTTATAATATATAGATTTGAGAATTTCTGTACACATGTACACACATATAGGCGAGATTATGATGGTGTAGGTATGAATCGAATAGTCGTTGCGGCTGATTTCTACTGCTGAGCTTGCAGCAAAGCTTGCGAATGGCGACGAGAGACGTCGGTGAGAGAGAAGAAATTACTGTGTCAAATCGCGTGTGCCAAGCTGCAGATATGCTTGGAAATTTCGTATTTTGATAAGCTTATACTTTGCTTCCTTTTCGACGAATTTCTTGTATCACGATGTCGCTGAAATATATTTCTCTTTTTTTTTTCTTTTCGACGTGTGTCGTTATGTAGCACTGCAAGCTCGTGTTTTATGTCAAAAAAGATGGATTCGTTTGTACCTATGCGTTGTGATAAAACATTGTTTTTCAAACTGTCGGATGCACATTTGATGCGGTAGCTGAAAGTACTTATAAAACGACGTGTTTGATATACTGAAAATTGTCTCCGTGGGGTAATAAAAGTCTCCTCGAGTTTAGACTTTTACATCGCAAAAAAAGTTGTGGCAGTAACGAGGTGCATTAGTGACACGTAATACACTCCAAGATGAGAAAGAAAGAGAGACACTGTAAGCATCATGAATATTTGCATTCAAAAAAAATTTCAACTCGTGTAACTTTATCGTCGTCCGGGTTCTTTTACAGAGACGAGCCCCCCCCCCCCCCCCCCAGTTAGAGAATGTTTTTTCAACTTTGCCGGGGTGGTATATATATATATATATATATAACATGATTGTTACACTATAGAAGTGTTCCTTAACTCGTCCTTCAGATATACGTATTTACATTCTGCTTTTATCATCACGGAGCGACTTTCTTCTTGTTTCATCTCTGTGCCAAGCATTTCAGTTACAGACTTTTATTCATGGTTTAGTTTTTATTCAGAGAGACATTTCCGATTTCATTATTGTGGCAGGCTAAGTTTAATAGCGAGAAGAAAAATTCAAGCATTGTGTGAGATAAAAGTAAAGCAAGGAAAACAATGGGATGACAATCCTATTGATGATAAATCTTCGGTATCCGAAAGAAATTTACGGTGATGCAAGGCATTGTGTTCATTGACAAGGATGAAGAATACTTTCAGTGGTAAAGATTAAAAAAAATTGTAGCTTGTTTCAGTTGTATGGCTTATATGATGATCTGTCGATGGGAAAATTGGCGCTTGTGAAACATTATAAATTGTGCATGAACAAATATAAAATTTAAGGAATTTGATTCAACAGGGTACGTAAAGAATCCTATTAGAAAGATACTTGGAAAGATCATATTATATATATTCTGTATTCAATAGAGAACTGACATGACTACAAAAATTATTCCAAAATGCTCATGTTATGGAACTTCACGTTGAAAGAAACACGATATATGAAATTTTGGGGATTTTCTGTTGTAAAAGTGACTTAAATTTGAGTCTGAGGTTTTTCAGGTTTTGAATTGGCGTCATTCAATATGGCGGCGACTGCACATGAGTCACGTGACTCCATAGTGTTCTCCACGACGATTCTGAGGCAAATCTGCGTTTCTTCATCGCAAACTTCTATTATTTGAGTAAAATAAGCTCTCGATTGTGATTCAGATGAGAATTTCAGATGAAATATGACATCACAACACTTGTCGAATTCAGTGGTACATGTGCAGCCGCCGCCATATTGGATGGCGCCAATTCAAATTGTTAAAACTTCAATGATGATTCAAAAACCATAGGGGCGTCGTAAAAATTTTAAACCTTCTTTCCTATATCTATTTTGCCGGAATCTTTCGAAATATAACATTTCCCGGGATTATGTCTGTTCCCTATTGTCTAATATAAAGTGTTATGGTAAGACCGATATATTTGGCTAGATTTATTGATGCATAAAATATGTGTTCTGATGGTACGATAATATGAGTGGTCCAAGTTTTATAGGACTTGGGACCTCCCCAGGCTATTGAACGTCAGAAAGAGGAGAATAGAATAACAGGGCTCCGAGCCGAAGATAAGTTCAGAACAAGAATTCGCTGAATATTTGACTCTTGTAGCTTTCAACAATTTTCATAGAATTGATCACTTTGCGAGTGTGAGAAGAGTAAAACTGCTGCAACAGCTTTGGAAGGACCAATTCGATCTCTCGAAAACTTTGACATGTTTTTGAAAAAACTAGTCAAGTCAAAACCTTCACGGCTTGGACTGATTAGAGTCGTTGCACTACTTCCTTTAGTTCGCGTTTTAATAAATGGGTAAAGTTGGATGATTCATACTTGAAATTAAATCCACATTAACCATTTTGATACTTCAAATACCATTCAAAATTACGATTGCCGCAAGGGAGATCTTTGAATTTTGGGAGAGTAGAGATTACCCCAACCCTGTTAACCGCAAAGAAGATCCTCTGTTGATCCTGGGAGATAAAAGCACTACCCGGCCCAGTCTCTAACCCTGGTCCCTAAGGGTGCGTCCACAAATATGGATATGCATGCATATATGCAACGCACACTGCACCTATGCACTGCACACGTGCACATGTGCAGCTCATCGAATTTGAGCAAAGATTGAAGGGCTCACATAAGGGAATTTCTGATTTGAACCGGTTCGTGATTCCTCTGACCCAAAGCAGATCTCTACAATTTTCAACTAGTTTTGACGAACATTTTATGAGCTGCACATGTGCAGTGCGTATGCGCAGTGTTCACGACTGCATATGCATGCATATGCATATTTGTGGACGCACCCTAACAGTGCACCGACATGCCCTGCGATCGCTCGATGCCATGCCGCATGCCACGCCATCGCGCGATGCGTAAGGGTGATGACAGACAACCCGCCACGACGCGATTCTCATGCCATTTCACGACACGACACCACTCGACACGACACATAATTCATTTTGGTGAACCCAACTATCGATGGATTGGATTCATTTTCACAACCCATGACTGGTTCTATCAAATCCATCGATGGTTGGCTTCATCGGAATAAATTACGTGTCGTGTCGGGAGGTGTCGTGTCGTGAAATGGCATGAGAATCGCGTCGTGGCGGGTTGTCTGTCATCACCCTAACAGGGTACCTATTGGAGTAAAAATTTTGCAATTCGCACGGCGCAACGCGCGCGCGAAACTTTTTCTCGCGGGTGTAAAATGATTATTAATTTTGTGTGGTGACCACGGAAATTGTCTGCTGAGCATTGTTTTTATCAAGCTGCATAACCCCCCGACGCGTGTTCTGCCCATTACTAGATATGTTTTTCGTTTACCAGCCTGGTGATAATGGTCCACAAAAATCCGTAGACGTACCTTCAATAGCTTCTGCAAAGGCATGCTGGTCCCCAAGTCTTGAAATTAAGAATTAATGATTCATTAAAACGGCTCTTAGGTGTAATGAGTGACTCCAGTGAACTCGATACAAACCAAATTTATGCCGAAGTCTTGTAAATTCTCTTCAAAATTCCAACGTTTCTGATGCGTAAAATGATGAGGGGTGCATTTTACGCATCCGAAACGTCGGAATTTTGAAGAGAATTGACAAGACTTTGGCAGTGAAATCCGTTTGTATCGAGTTCACTGGAGTCACTCATTACATCTAATTTGCCAACGGACGAGGAGGAATCCATAACCTTGTACCATGGGCTCTTAGGTGTGACGTGTGACGCATGTGATTTCGTTGAGTTGCAGATTGATGAGTTGATACGCAATAAGCATGGATCAATCAGCTGTTGTGCAATACGACTTTACTAAGGGTGTGTTCACAAATGATGCATATGCATGCATATGCAGTGCACACTGCACATATGCACTGCACATGTGCTCATGTGCAGCTCATCGAACTTGAGCAAAGATTGAAGGGCTCACATCAGGGAATTTCTGATTTGAATCGGTTTATTTCTTTGCTCCCTTACCGGCTGATCCCAAAGCAAACACGATGAGTTCCGTTTAGTTTTGGCTGAAATTCGATGAGCTGCACATGTGCACTTGTGCAGTGCATATGCGCAGTGTGCACTGCATATGCATATTTTTGGACGCACCCTAATAGTTAAAACCCAAATATGATTCTCCTGGAGTATTTTGATCACTCTCAACATCAATTCTCCCTTTCTTAAAATTGGCGAGAATTTAGAAAATGATACTCGAATATTGAACTACATATTAGGCAACTTATAACCCATGTCTGATTCTCACACTAATCTTAGGTAGATCTAAAATTTTTCTCCCGAAGCTGCCTGAATCCCAGGACATATCTGCTGACTCTCTGAATTCATGATCCATCTAAAATTAGTTAAATTGGCTGATATGTAGCTTAATACTCAAGCACTATAGTTTGAATTTGAGCAAATTCTGAGGGCAGAAGGCATGATTTTAGAAGTTATATAATACCCTAGTAAAATCATACTTTAGTTTTACCTAGTAGAGTCATATTGTATTAAAGGTGATTGTGACATGCATATTTCGTATCAACACATCAATCTGCAACTCAACGAAATCACATGCATCACATCTGAGGGCCGTTTCAATGAAACATTAATTTTTAATTTCAAGACTTAGGGACTAACATGACTCTAGAGAAGCTTGAGGGTACGTGTGATTTTTGGATCATTATCAACAGGCTGGTAAACACCAAAATATATCTAGTAAGAGGCAGAACACGCGGTGGGGGGGGGGGGGGTTATCCAGCTGAATCAAAACAATGCTCAGCAGACAATTTTCGTGATCGCCACATAAAATGTAACATGTAAAGGGCATATTGCCCGTATATTGTTTGAAATAAATAAATAAATAAATAAAATCAATAATCATTTTACACCCGCGAAATAAACTTTCGCGCGCGCGTTCGCCAGACCAACTTCGTGCAATTCTAAGCTTTTTGCGCGGGAAGTGAAAATCTTGTTCGTGCGCCACTTAGAACTTGCGATAGGGAACAAAGAAACACTTCCCGGACAAAACACGTGGAATTGCACAAGGTTAGCTCATGTCCGCATGACGCGATGGCAATGCAAGATCGCAAGGCATGTCGTGATTTGTGGGAACGATCTTATACTATCCTGTTTGCTTGTGCGTATGAGTCCTGAGCAGCGTCTTGGACCGCATCAGGATCCCCGCTTCTTTGCTGGCCCTTTGTACCTCCCATCTTTGTCTCTACCTTCGGTTTGGTTCCCTCCGAGCCCTTTTATCGACAAAAATTTGAGAAAATTTCCGAGTGATTTCGCCGGGAATCGAACCCAGGGCCCCTCAAGCACTGATTCCGAGGCTAGCACGCTACCGACTGAGCCAATACCGATCATATTTTTTAAAATTAATATTACAATTTTTTGAGAAATTTGAACAGCCGTTTGAATCTCTCATCCATATATACATCAGGTTCCGTGTAGTGCTTCGAGGATCCAAAGAATACTAGCAACCCGCGCAAGACATGATGGAGTATCGAATCATCAAGTTTGATAGAGCGGTCATTATAACTTTTCAAATTTCTTGAAAAAACTCTAACCCAACAGTTATGATCAAATTATAGCAAACGAGGACAAGATTGTGAAATCCCAGCAAAACGGAGAAGACAATCGCAATATTGAATAAACAAACACAAAGGTGTGAAATTGCATCGCGCGAAACGTCATTTTGAGATTCCTGACGAGAACCAAACCTTTGGTGTTGAAGTACTGTAAAATCACCACATTGTAGGCCCTAAAGATCTTGAACAATGAACAGATGAAAATTCACCCATCATCTCGCCCCAGATACTTCACTGTACCGTCAACAATCAGAGCATCTCGCGCAGAATACAGCGTGTTATATCTTGGGTAAGCATTGCCACAGTGATTATGTTCCGAGGTCGGAAGTGCTGCTACTGTCTCAAGACACAAAGTGTTCCGTCTTGCATTTACACTCTGCCATGAATGGGACACAACGACGTTTGCGTTGCATTAAAGCCTCAAGAAGCTCATTAATACGTTCGGCTCTATGTTGGGTTGGAGGTTGGGAGCAAGATGCACTTACCTTGGATTTCCGCGCAGTGCGGCATGATGCAAAGCGTTGAATCCATTGTTGTTGGTGAGGGTGATGTCAGCAGCATAGTCCAATAGCACAGCCAACATGTCATCTCGCTTCTTGGAAATGGCGTCGTGCAGCGGAGTGTCTCCTTCAGAATCCTGTTGAGCAAAAGTTAAAAGAAATTGCTATGAGCACACGCTGAATCTGGAAAAGTTTTTCACGCTTTCTGCTGTATTTTTTCGGTGACGCCAACTCTCTCAAATGGAATCGAATCGATATGTGGGCGGCACGGCGACGCGGATGGTGCGACAATTTCATCCGATTTATGTATTTTTCAGTCACAAGGATGGATATTTTTAGGTGCAAAGATATGTGATTTTGCCCCGAATTGATATTGTAGTCGTATATTCTAACATTTAGTTCAGGGAGATGGAATGAAGTGTAATTTTGTAGTCTGAAGTGTGCAAGTTCTACCGCATATTTATCGATCGAATTCACGTAGCTCGACTTATGATTTCAAGCATCATTAAACAAGGCACTGAATTTACATAACACCACGGAGTACCAAAGTTTAGTCATAACTTTTAGAACCAGGCGAAAGCAAAGTTTCATCATGATCAATTATAAATAGAAACGCCCATTTTGTGCAGAGCTTTGCAACAAATATCAGAATCAAATCCACAATCTCCACTATCAGATATCACAAACTATAGCAGAACATTCGATAAAGCATTTTAAGTCACTGATGCCAGCCTTAACCTTAATGAGACACTGGGTCAGATTGACCCCAACTAATATTTTTCCTTGAACAATACTGGAGGTGTACCTCACTGCAAAAATTTTTTCAAAACTCATTTCGAAGCTCTTATGATGAATTTTAAAATGAGCTTAGATACATTCAATTTCGTCGATGCTGGGAAGCACCACTGTTCGCCAATCAACCAGACACTGTTTCAATTCATGTAATGAGATAAACAAAGAAATTTTCTGTTTGCATTAGTGTTCTCACTTTGAGAAATTTTTGTTATTGACCTCCTACAAAATCAGCTACTAGAGAACATTCACTTTTGCTCTCCAAGACCTGGTAGATTAACAGATAGTATTCAAGACAAGGAATTTCATCTCTTTGAGCAAACACAAATTGCACAAACCATATTCCTCGAGAAGGAAGACCTAGTATAGAGTAGGTATATCAAATTGAGTGAACAGTGAAGTAACGCTGCGCCGTCCAATTCGGGTGGCTCACTAATTGCGTAAATATGAAATTGGACTTTCGACTCTCCGGAAACAGTAATATTATTCTAGTACCTCTTATGATCTCGCTAGCTCGCGGACAAACTCGAAATTCTGCAAATAAGAAATAATTTTAAACTGAATGTTTCATTGTTGAAGTTTTGAATAATCTGGAAAAATATTTCCGATAGCTATACACAAATCGTTGAACATTGATTGATGTTCCAAAGATCAAGAATACATTTGTGAATGGAGAGACCCTGTTGAAAAAAAGCTTTGAAAATCAAGGTAAATTCACAAAATTGTCCAAAACCTTCGGAATATCAGTAAAATTGGACAGTTTTGGTCCCAATTTAAGGAATTTATGATGACTGCCGGCCTCTTTGGCCATTTCCCGAAAGCTTCAACTTGGATCATCTGTTTAAAAAACCTCGCAAATCAGCCTGCTTATTATAGAACTACACATCATGTTTTTCTTTAAAATGAGCTAAGGTACGTTCAATTTCAACAAATTGGAGACGTGATATCTTAATTTTTGCAAAATAAGATTTTTTGCGAGTTTTCAAAAGTGTGTACCTAATTTGCCCACACGTGGAAAAGAGGCCTACTTCCGTGAGATTATACGAGTTTTTCGTATAATAGGGATATTTCGGCTCCCAGACCTCCAAATTAGACGTACTTTAGCTCATTTTGTAGCTTTTTTATCCCCTTTTGAATTTTCTGAATGAAATTGATGTATTGGAATCGATAAAAGAACGAGTTTGGAAAAAGACTATAAGGGCAAATTGGGAACACTGCACTTTTTCTAGTAACATAGGCGTAGAATCGGGTAAAATTCGAATTTTGCAGTTCTGCAAAAAGCATTCTAAAGTTGGGACAAAGACAAAGTAAATGAGTTGAAGTACATTGGAATTGATTAGATGAATTTTGTTTGGCATAGCTTTTAGTGTCCAACAAAAAAGGAGTCGAAAGTAGCGAAACCAGTTTTTTGTTCTAAGAAATGCGCTTGTCATTTAGGATCGGTCCAAACCGTTGATTTTCTCATATTTTAACGTAACAAACATGAAAAAAAGCGCGGCAAGGTCTGCGGGTGCATACGTTTGAATACTTGAGTGGGGGAAATTTACGGAATGGGGGCAAATTAGGCACAGTTACCTTACGATACAACTATGAAAAGATAGACTGATGTATAACCCTTCAAAATTTCCAAAGAATTACACAAAGATGGGTCGAGTATTGCCTACAAACTCGACCACGTCCACTTTATACAAATACAGGCAACACCTCGCATGCAATTTCGGACACTATACTGTTTCAACAATGAGCGTCTGCAGTCAGGAAGAGAATGCTCTCTCAAAGTCAGCCAAAACACCAACATCTCATTTCGCCAAAAGCGTCCCTCGACTTCCTCTAACCCACAAAAACAGACCCAATATACACTTGCCGCAAGAGTAAACTCGTATTACAGAACAGAGATGTCTCCTCTTATACTCGTCTGCATTTCAAGTGGCTACGAGAACAGGGAATAAACGAGTTATCCGGGTATATACTACTGCACTAGGCTACATCACATCACAACAAACCCGTATCCCTCGAAAAGTTCTCGAAACCAACACCACCACCACCACCACCAGCAGCGACCAACCAACCACCGACTTCCTGACTGCACTTGTCGCCCTAGCATCAAGTCCAAAAGATAGATAGATAGAATATATAGATATAGAGAATCTCTTGGATTGTATAGTTGGCCTGAAGTGGCTGGGAACAAAGCTCGGGCCGTTTAAATTGCCACTGCTCACAATATATATATATAGATATAGATATCTAAAGGTAAATCTAGAGGATTTTGTTCAACAGCAAAAGGATAGGTTCTCTAACACCCAAGCACGAGCTCTAACCTCCTATACCTTCGTCGAGCTAGTTAAGAAGTAGAGCTTATACTCGCAGGGGGAGCTTTACCTAGATCGAGTCTAGGCGTCGTCGTCGTCGTCGTCGTTGCAACCTCGTTCGCTTCAGCCTCTTGGGATTCTTTTTTTCGAGTCGCTTGGCAAAAAAAAAACCAAGCAGTACAAGATAGGTTATAGGATAGGACTGTGTGTATGTATACATATAGTCATGCTTGTGAGACACTGGCAGAGCCAAGAGGCCGCGAGATTAAAGTATTTGCAACTATGCACACGGAGAAAAAGAGAGACATGCTCGAAGAAAGAGTATAGAATAGACGCGGCTTTTATGCAACAGCCACAGAGACTTTTCTACATGATACTAGTCTGCGAGCCAAATACTACTGTGTGGTTTTGTATATGTAAGTCGACGGATTTTTTCAAAAAGCTCGCACGTGTACATGTGAATGTGAGAGTACAACCCTTTCTTTTCGCGTGGTCTAGCACACGTTACAGCAAACTACTAAACGTGAGTGCACCCAATTTCACCACCTGAAGAAAATTTCGTCTTTAACCTCTGTCGACGGCAGAATTTTTCATAATGGTTCAACTTATTTTGAAGCTTGTCTCAGAATCTATGAAGAGATTTAATAAAGTACGTCTAACTTTGTAAAATTGAAAAAAAATGATCAAATTTCTAAAAGCTTCATTCTTTTGGAGCTTGCAGATAGTCGGTGAGCTTAATTTTGTCTGCTGAGGAGACTTTCAACATCAATTTCTGTCTGCAAACTGTAATTTCTGAAAAAAAAGATGAGGCCATCTGAAACTCATCTAATATCATTGTAAACTCATAAGGAGAACTAAAATACATTCAATATTGATAGAGAGGTTTCGAGCAAAACTATAGATTACATAAAACCGATGAAAGGGAACTTACTAGAAATTGCAAGAAAATTTAGGCGGTCATGAACTCTATTTGACGCAAAATTTGTCAAATTTGATTATTTTCGAGGCAGCTCAGCTCATTTTGATGATCAAGTATACTTTGTGACGAGTCTAACGGGCAAAAACGCGGGTGATCTCGTTGAAAGATAGGGTCGAATTATCAACATATATGAAAATGAGTCATTTCCTGTGAAATCAAGTAGCCCAGAATAACCATCCAAACTGAATTAAGTTTCTGTCCTGATGAACATTTCACACATTATTCATCCATGTTATGAAATTACCTCATTTTTGAAGCTTCAATGTAACTTAACTGAAAAAATTCGTCTGTCAGTTGAGGCATAGTTATTATTATGAAATTACATAGAAAAATCAAATTTCAGAAAATTGACGAGTCCAGAATCAAATAATGTCGTTTTCACAAGTAAATATAATGAAAAATTCTTAGGAGGCGGCGCCAAAAGATGACACCGTCAGTTTTCTTTCCAAGCTCTCTGGTTTAGAATGAAGAATATCTGATAAACAAGCTCACAAAACTTTCACAGAACAGAATTACTCAAGAGGGAAACACTCTGGATAAACCAATGCGTTCATCGGAAGGGGTTTTTCATTCCTTTACTTTTGTTGTGCAACTTGAGTAGGACGTTACTTTTTAAATCAGGAAAATCAAGTTGCAAAACGATTTCTGCGTTTCCTCTAAACTCAATATCGAAAGGTAAAACGGGGCGCACTCATTCTGATACAAAAATGCGAGTTTGGTTTGCAAGCGATAGGATGAGTCCATGAAATATTTGGAAAATAACTGTAACGCGTAAAAGAGCTTTTGCCTGCAAGTTATGCGAATTTTGTAAGCCAATTTGCGGTTGCACACATATGATAGTGTGCATATCAGTGCTACATTCGAGTTTTAATGGCAAAATCGGCTTGCTTGCACACGCTATATTAGGCCGAGACCCGAATGTGTGAGGCAAGATAAACACGTGGCCCAAATAAGTTGGTTAGCACGATATAGCTCTGCGGTATAGTGTCATCGCCTCGGCCGAATAAAACTTTATACATCGACCTGTGTACAACTCTACTATACACATATATCCTTCATTCTATATACTTTTGATCCTCCGGGACATGAGGAAATTTATAAAATCCGTGGAAGCCTTATCCGCTTATTGCCTGGTCGGAGGTTCTTTTCAAAAACAAGAAAAAAAAAAAAATATTATGAACGAATAAAGAATGGTGAGATAGCCCGAGGTGATGAGTATATATCTATGGCTATAGGATAAAAATTGCACCGAAAGATGAGACAAGTTATAAATAACGATATCGAGTCGGAAGCTGAATTAACACGGTAGAATTGGATTTTTGGAGGGCGAATAGATAGATAGATAGATAGATAGAGAAGAAAGTTTGAAAGATATAGGACTACAAGATTATCATACGCGCCGGCGACAAAGTTTTCGAGAATAATTTCGGGGTACAACTTTGAACAAGTCGAGAGTCATGCAAATGTCTCTCTCAGTGCTAGATAGTATAATTGGCCAATGACACCGAGCAAACTTGAAGACACAAGAAACTACCATCGAACGATGTAAGTATACGCGACGCAAAAATTTGGTTTAGCAACTCCCGTAGGGTACGAAGAAATTATTCTCCTGACGATGATTTTCATGATATAGTACACACGGTTGAATAAGGATTTAAAATTCAAAGTGGGTCGGTAGAGTGAGAAATATCATCGGGTGACATTTTATTAACGGTATAGAAAGAGTAAGATATAGGGTAAATGTACGCCACCGCCCACGCCGCGGTAGTCGATAACTAGAGCAGAAATAAATAACAAATGCGAGAGAGTAAACACATATCTCAAAGCTGCGCCGATATCAATTTAGCTTTTCGAATATTAAGCGTGAAGAATGGGTTCAATTAGCATCTTATTCGCGGACGAGATGAATTATTTTGTTTGGAGGGGGAGGGTGGAGGCTAGTTTGTGTGCGGCTAAAGCGTTTTACCAAGTTTCCTCACAGCCGCGGAGCAGGAATAAAGCTGTGAAATATAGCGCACTTGTGAAACGAATATTTATCGCACTTCCGACTCGCATTCTAGCTTAAAACTTCTCTAGGACCTCTGCGCTGAATTTGAAGATATGTCTTCTCTTGCGCTCTTTCACAAAATTTCTCTCTCTCTTTCATCCATTCTTGTGCGAATAGAGACGATTAGGAGCAGAAAAGAGTAAAGTAACTCAGACCACCAACTTTTGGATATCAGTATTTGTAATGTCCCAGTGGTTTTTGACTCAAGCAGTCAGTAAATAAGTGCTTCTGTGGTGTAGTGACCAAAATTAAGTTGTATCATACTATTAATATTGCTCGATGGCTTCATATGCTCTACGAGTACTCAAAAATTGTAGGAATCCATACTTTTATGCTCTGACAGATTGGATTGACTGAGCTTGGAGATACACATTTGTGACAATACCAAGTTTAGTCGAATAACACTGTGAAGAAAACCATATATCAATTTATGACTGAGCGAGTATTCGATAATTAAATCAAGTTTTCTGTTTTGTAGTTTTTCAAACACTCAAGATGAACAGGAAACTTCTAAATATGAATGATGGAAAATCATTGACTGTTGATGACAATATCCACAATATTCTTATCAACATGAATACACAAGTTAGAACTTGTATCAGTCGATCAATCTAAATGTGATAACTGCGTAAGCCATTGACTACTTTATTATCAAGCGAAAGACTGCGATGAATCATCCAATCTTTCAATTGATTGAAGAAAACTCAAGATGTTTCTATCTGGAGAAAGATTCAATCGGTTCTTTCTATCAAGAATGACAAACTCAAGAACCCAAGAAAACTCAAATTTGAGTTTTTGCAATCTTCTTCGAGTAAGACATCTATCTTCTTAAGTAAATAGCTTGACAATTCTCACTTTATCTTCATTGTGCACCAAACAACGATGATCCATACCATCATTCATTGTCGAAAAAGTCCAAATACACAAAGAATAAGAAAGAGAAGACGTAAAATTCATGCAGATCCAACAATTGAATGTATCGGCCACTAATGGTATGTTAATGCGGCTCGATTACTCTTTAATCGTCGTATAATGCCTATCTTGTCTATACACCCGCATCTTGGCTGATGTAATTCAGCAAGCTACTATGGCGCACTGTGGGCAGATCCAAAGGAGAAATAAAAGCACGCCAAGGCTTAGAATGCCGTAAAAAATGGCCGCTTTGGATTAAGAGGATTTGGCACAGGAGGCCGTTATCAGAGTGCGGGGAAGCGAATGGCTCGTCGTCGTTGCGGCTCGTATTATACATATATATATATTTAAAGAGTGCACAAGTGGAATGGATGAGTGGATGTGACGCGAGAGAGTGAGAAAGATGGAAAGAGAGAAGCTTGAAGAATGAGATCCACGCTCGAGCAGGAATTTTCATATCTCTATAATATTTCCTCGAGAAATCCCGAGAGCTATAATGTCTTGGTGCGGCGCGTAATACTTATCCATGAACGCTTCTCGGTGTTAACGTGCTGAGACTGACTGAGCCCTATTCACTGATGCGTAAATTCTGAAATGGAAAGACTTGCTATCGATCTTCTTATACGTATATACTATACATTTATTGTTTTCCACCTTTTTAGAAAATTCGAGTGTGTGGTTGGTTGGAATTGGATACATTTTTATTGGAAGATACGAAATGTTCCGATGGAATGTCGACATACTTATTTGGTCGAACGACAAGTATCGAAGATATGAGAAATTTCTGTGTTGTGCTACGAGTAAGTAGTATAAGCATCGCTATGGTCAGACGAGCGGAGAACGTAATTCGAACGCACGGAGAAATACATTAGCTATTAGCTGTTGATGCTATCTGGGTACAATTTTGTAATCCAGTGATTCTGTTGTTACAATAAATTGTTAATTGCAGAATGAATTACTAAAGTATGACCAATACATAACTCGAATCCATGATGTGCTCGAAATCTCAACATCACAATTCTCAGCATTCTAATCGACATGATTCTATTTTTTATTCAGATCACCGTCTAACAAGTCTATTCTTTGTATTTTTTGGTCATTTTCATAAACAACTCTGTCTTGTGAAAGCCTACAAGTCACGCGCTTGGTAAAATCTTTATTATTTCCAAAATCGCGTAGCTCATTTTTCAAACGACAATAGTTATCATACTAAGACAACAAAGCCTCAATGAGCATAACTTTTCCAATATGAATGAAGACCTCTAGATTGTTTGGCGTAGCTTCAAAACGAAACCTGGAGTTTCTTGACACTAAATAACTTTGCAGCGAAAAATCATAGAACATTGCCTCGGTACCTTCATATTCTTCGTCTTTATTCTTCATACTTGGCAGAAAAGGGATGCTTATATGAATAAGAAAGATACGATAAGCGGGAAAATTTCGATTCTGCGAAGAAATTAACAAATGGTTGTATTAGAAATCAGAGTATTTGTGACTTGAGTGTACTTTTCAATACGAATTTAATGGGAAGTTGTTGAGGTTATTGAATGTTCACTACGATCTCTTGGAAATTATCAATCATCATCCTTCAAGTCATGAAACTTCGTATTGAATCTGATTTTAGACAAGATTTATTGAAAATTCAAACGATTTTGTATTGAATCAAGGATTCAATCCGAAATTTATTGAATATTCAACAAAATCGTACTGAAAAACGTGCTGAATTTCAATATTTTTTTCCAGTGTATATGCAATGGCTAAATCTAGTTCGATTCTAATGTGATTCTTATCGATAGTGGAAACGAAATAACTTTCATGTGAGGCATCTCGTTTCAACTCTCACAAAGAAAGGAATATTACTAGTGTGAACATTTGATAGTTAAAAATTCGAGCAAACTGGAAAAAATAGAGCTATCTGCGGCTTTATTTAAGCTGATTAGCTTTCATTATGTGCCACTCATCAAAAAAAGATCTACAGCTATTTCTGAGTTGCTGTTATTCGAATTCCCCAATACCTATTGATTGTAGTAATAAGTATTCGACCTATAATAAGCTTCTAGAATCATGATGTAATTTGGGTCGTAATGACCCGCTACATTTATTCAACAAAATAAAGTGAAAATAGAATTTGATTAGAAGGTACAGATGCATACACCTGATGAGATTACCTTCTACGCGTATTGAGTTTTTTCGTTCGAATATCGACTTCTGAGACTCTAAATCTGGTTTAGACACAAATACCTCGAGAAAATTCAACAGAAATTCTGCTTCCACCGATCTGCTTTCGCTTTGGCACCTTTAGAGCTTGTGCATCTGACAAGCACGCATGAAACACTAACGCAAATCAAAATATATTACACAAAAAGAAAATTCTGACTAGGAAATCGAGTGATCGTATCAATTCAAAACATTGATCTAATTAAAACGAAGCGTTCGTAAATATAGAGGTAGGCCCGACCCGACCCACGGAATTTAACGCTGAAATCGTTCTGTTTTTCGAGCTTTGTGTGATAAAGAAACAATCGTCACAGAAGCTGAATTTATATGTAATTCAATCTCTGTTGGCTGAAATGTAGTCACGAACAAATATTAGATTTTATGCGAGCATAGAATCCAAAAATTAATGTGAAACTGAACTTGGACAATGTTTTTGTATACGTGTTGGCCTTTCTTCCTTTTAATTATGTTCAATATGAAACGGTTCAGGGTTAATATCTATACCTTTAGAACGAGCAGATTTAAAGTAATCTCTTAATATCTGCGGAATGCGTCAAAAGCTGCAAAGCTTTCCTGGATCCATGGATTTTCTATTGGTGTTTTCATCAATTCCAAGGGACTTTCGGTTTCCAAAAGATTCCGCATTTTGATGTTTAAATGTTTGATTAATAGACTAATTTGACTTATACCTACACCTAATGAAAATTTCAAAAACGGCTATCCGTGACTGCTCAATCAATTCCTTGAGTAATTTACAAGTCACGACTCATCAAATGATCGGCTTGAAACTCATTATCAAACTGAAATTGTTGCCCAAAGGGATCTTTATACTCTATAGGTGGGTTAAACATGAGCAAGATGATGGCTCTCAATCACTTCCGTAAGTACTAGCTTCTAAAATACTTCGATATCACTTCTCTATTGGTTAGTCTTATGTAATCCATCCAAGTACGCTATTTGCTATACTTTTCTTTGAAACATGTGTGTTTCAATACTTTCGGGGCTCGCAAAACTGATTTCCGGTAAACCCTGAACCTCGAATGATCAAACTATTTTCACCTGCTATAAAATTTAGTAAGCTGTAGTGAAGCTACCGATCCCATCAGTATCCAACGCGTTTCATATACGTTATCTCATCATCCTACCGAGTATTAGTTGGCAGACTAACTTATCGACGGTCGCGGTTCTACTGATAAAGGATAAAAACGAGGGGAAAATTGATCATTCCCAGCAAAAATAGTCATGATAAATCTCTTGGAAATATAGATTAATATTAAATACACAAATTCGTGGATTGTGGAAGTTCTCTCCTTCAGTAAGAAGGGAGTCACGATAATTATAGGGATATTTTCGAGATATGAAAAAGGAATGCTTGTTCCACTTGACATTAATATTGTAACTCAATACTCAAGGGTCAACAAACCTGTGTCCTAAAACATGTCTCAGCACACCAAGCTTTAAATTGTGATATGCCCACGCTGGAGAACCATGTGAATAGCTTGCAGATGGGAAGCCTTATAAATGAATTATTCACAAGAATTTAGAGCTTACCTGGAGGCTGGGATGACAGCCGAGTTCCAGAAGCGTGCGAACAACTCCCGCGTGACCCTTGTTCACGGCAATGTGTAGTGCAGTTTGACGTCTTTTGTTTCGAGCATTTAAATCAGCCCCGGCTCCGGCCAAAAGAGCCATTACTGCAGGCTCATCGCCAAATGCGGCATGATGGACGGCTCTGTCACCATCTTTATCCTAATGAACAAAGTGCAATCATAAATAGTCATGAAAAAGTCAAGAGATGAATCTTCTAGCTTGCAATTGTACCGTAATATTCTCTTTTACAATGAATACTTCAAAGAGCACGAATCCAAAGTTGTGCTGCCGTTTGAAATTTTTAAATAAAGATATGTGTGATCAAGCATAGAGACAGATATAACCAGATTGTACTGTCAATTTCATTTCATAAGGAATCGATCAAATTTTACATATCAAATAAACTCTATCATTGCAAAATGTTATGAATGAACGAGAGAAGAGTAAAATTATCATGAGAAATATATCAAAAATTCGTTGATCAAATTCAAATAAATAAAAGTTTCCTTACTTCAATTTCTACATCTGCCTTATACCGAAGTAGAATTTTGATAACGTCCAAGTGTCCGTTCTGACTTGCTGCTTGCAAAGCTGTGTGACCAGCAAAAATACCGTTAACATCGGCTTCAGGTCTTTTTAAACACTCTTCACACTTGGCAGCATCACCATTGGCAGCAGTTTTTACTAATTCTTCATTTACATCTCCGGAGACATGCGTTTCGAACAACTTTTTCAGGAGTGCGGATAGGCGCTCTGGAAAAAGACACAAAGTCATTCACTTCTTGAGCCATTCATGATTATATGAGTCAACTTTTTGAAAGTATGGAAATTATTTTATGGAACTCGAGCGATGAAGGTAAGGACATTATTTTTTCACGAGTATAGCGGTAGAGGGAAACAGCTATTTTAAACGATTTCATAATACAAACCTCCACTACTGTTTCCAGGAACACTTCCATCGCTACTGGCAACCTTTCTCACAGCTTGAGGATTGTAAGTCCATGAAGTGCTACAAACTTCTACTTTCAGATCTCCATCATGATAGATTTGCTGCACTCTTCCAATCTTACCCAATGTCTGTAATAAAGATCAAATTACTAGATAGAGATTTTCATCAAAAATAATTTCATGTCTACATCTCAGTGGAGAAGAAAATAGAACAAGTACCGGAGCCATAGCCTCTGCCCATTCACCATGACCTCTTTGTAACAGTTTAATTTTGTCCAGGTCATTGCAAATTTGCACCAAATCTCCAACAGCGAATGATTGGTTATCAGGCATGGAGTTCATGACTGACATAGAGAGCTGAACTTTTGTCAAAACAGCAGGATTGAAGGTCCAACGATTCCCACTTGGATAAGATACTACAATATCATGATCTTCGTCGATTCCTACAACTGTTCCAGTTGTACTAAGGCACTCAAACATACCATCTGTCCAACCTCCATGACCTTGTTGGAGTGAGTCAACTATTTCATATTCTAAATCTACATTAACCTGTGAGCAGATTCAAGCAAAAATTATTCACAACTGATATTGGTAATCTGGTTCAGACATGTTCAAGATCATACCTGATCTCCAATCTGGAGCCCATGTGGTCCAGCTCGACCTGGACCTTGTTCACCAAGCAGAGGGAGATGATCCCTGTACACTGTTTGGCCTTTTGCATCATTCACAACTTTCAAGTCAGCCTGAAGGATATATTTCAGTTTAGTGAGTAAGAATTGAATGTGAAACAATTTACAGAAGCAGTGACTGCATTGCCATCAACTGAATATTTTTGATTAATAAACCAACTCACCATTCCCTCAAAACCAACTCGGTATAAATTTTTGGCACTGTTATCCCAGATCACATATGCTGCTGACCTGGGACTGGCAGCTGACCAATCTTGGATTTCATTAACTTTTCCTCTGCGTCCATTGCCACCATCTTGATCTTCCCACTGCCAATCAACACCTCTGACAACTCTTGCACCAGGAAATATTCCACGTACAGCAATCTAATACAAAACATAAAACTCAATTTCCACTCCACAGCCAATTTGAATTCACAAATCTTCTACCCATACCTTCTTACTCTTCCTTCTTGGTTCCAAAAGCACTCTCTCACTTCCAGGTGTTGCAATTCTATAAAACCTATGCCTCAGATGATGTTTGTCTCCATGATAACAAATTGAACACAGATCGTAATTATTGCACTCTGCACATTTCCATCGGATGCCAAATATTGGCTGTTGTCTACATGTATCACACATAGTTCCTTCATGTTTTACACCGGTTGGTGCAGAGTCCAAGATTCTCAAATCAAAAGCTCCAGAACATCTATAGTTTGCTGCTGTTCCATTATCCCAGACAACAACTACTTCTTCGGGGGACTCAAAGTTTCTTACTGTCCCCACATGCCCTTCTCCTCCATCCTAAACAACAAAATGAAAATTGTACTACATTCTATTGACAGGTATCAAAGATGAAACAGAAAGTTGTGTCAGAACAGAAATTAGAATTCTTGTGAAAGATGAAGCTTGAAGCAATAAATTTCAGGCATAATCGTATGCTATCTAGAACATTCAGAGAAAAAAACTTGGAAATTATCGCGAATACTAACCTGTTTTCCCCATTTCCATTCGGGACCCCGGATCACCCTGGCACCAACACCTTCCATCATGAATCTAGTAGTGCGAGCACCTGTACTTACTCCAGCTTCCATTGTCAAAGTTGTCTTCTCGTTTATTTTTCGTCTTGAAAAGTTTTAAAATAATTTGACAAGTAGGAGATTCACTGTTGTATTCAAGCTGGATGTACCGCCATGTTCTACTAGTTGTCAAACTAGTCGAACGACGACGACACCTGCGCTACCTGTCTTTTTCCTAAACATATATATATAAGGAATATGCTGCATGCTGCATGTGCTCTCCGCATGTGTAGGATTTCTCCGGTTTTCAATACAGTACTGCTATTCTGCTACTGATGTTTTGCTGTTTTGCGATTTGTCAAAGTTGGTGATTGTTCAGAAGGCGAAAAAAATGTAAGAAAAGCTGATTGAAATTTCACTGCTGGATCGGCGTATCACGGCTTCATCAAAAACTTCAAGGTGATCTCTCAGAAATTATTTACATGAATCTTAACGGTTAATCGTAAATTTACGTACTGTAGCAGAACAATCAGAGAATTATTATTGTCACCGCACTCTTGAGTTACAATAATCAGACCTATTTTTTTTCAAAGTCCGATTTCACAGGATGAAGGTCAATATTTATACGATTTTGTCAATCTTCATTTTCATTTCAGATACATCTTGTAAGAATGGGTGTCTTTTAACCTCAATCCTCAGTACCTGTGATCAACTATACTATCTTGGCAGTAATTCGAAGAATTTGCATCAACATGGCTTTCTCAAACAGAACAACTTTGTCAAAATCCATTTTGGAAATGAAAGTGAGCGAGCTTTGTCTTATATTTGCTAAGGCATGTGTACTTACTTTAAAAGCTTATCTACCTTACAGTTCATGAAGAAAACAAGAGATAAAGTAGAAAAGGAGACTTCTCAGCGAGAGGGTGAAGAGTATTTTGGTAATGTCTTCAGTTTACCAAAAAAATGGTTAGCTCACCTCGATTTGATTTTCTCATCTTTGATCAAAGTAATTTTTTCCTAAATCACAAATGTCTTCATTTTTAGTGGCAACTATATTACTGAAGGAAGTTATGCATTTTGTGAAGGCTTGATTGAAGGCAGATTAAGTTTTCAAGGTGAAAATCCTGAGCTAGAGAGACTTTTAGAATTGGAAGAAGTAGAGAAAACGGGAAAGAAAGAAGAGCGCATGACTGCTGATGTATCTGACGAACAAATGGCTGCTGTATGGAAGTCTACAACTAAAATAAATGTGAAGAATATTCTGAAAAATGAACGAGACCCTGCAGATCCAAATGAAGAGCCAAAACGAAAGAAACTAAAATTTTTGAAGCCAGCAGATTAGTTTTTTTTGTTACATGAAACTTTGGAAAATACTCTACAAGTTGTAAATAATAGTTGTGAAGATGATGCAGTGTATGGCAGTGTGACTGATTTTTTCATATTGTATCTATGTATAGAGACTCTGATTTCACAAAGTTTTGAGATTGTGGAAATTGATTATGAAGATTAATTATATCTGATTCGCAGGGAAAACGAATGTAGAATATATTCCATAAGATAAACAAAATAATTTTTTAAAATTTTTGCCAATGCAAGTTTTCTGCATTACTCAGTTCTCACTTCGTATATTAGCTTAAAAGCAGATTCCTATTCTAGTCCAATGGACTGCTCAGGGTCTAATCTACATGCGCTTAAGAATTTAATCTTTTTCCCAATCCGCTGTAATAAGCTTCACTCAATTATATTGATTAGAATTGTAAAAATCCCCTAAAATTCTGGTTTTTCACATGAATCAAAACTTGCGGCTTTCCCAATCAAACATTCGCGCATCAAAATTGATAAGAAGAGGGGGTTTGGGGTTTCCACGCATCCACCCCATTACCTCTATGATCCACCCACACTACCCAAGGCAGAAAGCGAAAGTCCCATACGAAACACGTGCACGCACGTGAAAACAACACAATAGATATAGTAGTATTGCACGGCCATAACG
The DNA here is from genome assembly GCA_029851415.1 of Eretmocerus hayati. Taxonomy (NCBI): domain Eukaryota; kingdom Metazoa; phylum Arthropoda; class Insecta; order Hymenoptera; family Aphelinidae; genus Eretmocerus; species Eretmocerus hayati. The sequence continues at coordinate 179,392,604 of CM056742.1, read as the reverse complement.
TTATTTATCAGATAGTTAGTGTGAGTGTCTGTACAGTGGCGCCACGAAGCGGCAGGCTAAGCAAAGCTCAAGCTTCATATTAGAAAAAACCCCAGGCAGAGGCGTAAAATGGCGACCATCTGTCATCGAGCGCACATCGGCTGGCCGAGCTGCGCGCAGCAGCAGTGAATCAAAGAACCCGAAGCTAAAAACAGGCATACTTGAACTCGTCGAGCCTTCAACCTACTGCAAGGTTTACAATATCATCCAGTGCATCTCTTCTTCGGGGACAACCCCATAACCTCTTTAGTGTTACGTAAGAATGTGCTCGTGAACAAAAGCTATACCTAGAGTGCGTGGATTTCGTGAGCTGGCACCCAGACGGAGATCTCATTTTGTCGCAGCATCGCAAGAACATCTGAAAGCTGGAAGGGCCATTTATCAAAGTTTCAGAGCCAACCTTGTGAGCCTCTCCTCGGAGAAGGCATACCCAGTACAAGGTGAGTGTAGCTTATTTTTTGTGTATAAGTAAGCTTTATTGAAAATGAGAGGATGAGACGAGACCCATGGCGTCCTCGTCATCGAGCGTGTGTCACCCTCCCCCCGCGTAATGCTTCTCGATATCATCTTTCTATCTCTCTCTCACTTGCGCTGGGCCAGTACATCAAAATATATATATATGTCGTAGGCGAATAGGATTCTCAGCCGGATAGCTATCTTCCGCGGCGCATAGCTATCCGCCGGCCGATAGGATTCACGCACTACTGCTTACAAATTGATTATTTATGCAACACTAAACCATCCCTCTTGTTATTGACTCCGAGGAGATGACAGTACTGTTATCTCCTCGGTGATCGGTGACAAGAGGGATGGGTTAGTGTTTAATGCAAAACCTCTTTTTAAACGATTTCTAAGATGCCTCTTACACGCTCTCGCGCGTCGAATCCTAACCGCCTGAGAATCCTATTCGCCTACGACATATATATAGCTAGCGTATGGCGCAAAAAGAGCTCCCATATCATTGCTGCTGAGCCGCTGATCAATAGTTTGGGTTGCGTCGCGACCGGACCGGGGGCCGTGCACCCCTCCATCCGGCGCGCGCGCGTTTGAGGTTTGAGACTGAAAAGCCTGCATTGCATCCCCATGTACGTATAATATTATATATATATATAGAACGTCTCCCCTGTAGTAAAGCTTTTTCTTATTCTTATAAATACACCCTACATTTACTCCCGCTACGGCCCCTTTTTTACCCCGGCCTGACATGTACCTATATAGTGCAGTTCAACTCTCGCTTTGGCCCTTTTGAACGTACGTTTATTTTTATACGTGTGCGTGATGCCCGCTTATATGCTGCTGCTGCCCACCGACGCTCTCGATCTCCTCGATATTTGATGTGATATGCGCGCAACGGCTGCGAGAATCGTCGACGACGCGACGCAACCGACGTCGAATCGAGTATATATTGAACACGTATACACATGTGAGAGCGAGAAAGAAAGAAAAACGTCTGCTGTAGACTGGCCCCCCTTCATATCACTATATTACGATATCAAACGTTCTTTTGGCCCTTCTAGATTCTTTTTATATATCCCTTCGTGTCAGGGGACTCTGCTGAGCAAGGCTCTCTTTTCTGCGTCACGCTTTTACGGCCCGTTTTGATGCCAGCCAAGCCCTGACGGCGCATCTGCTCTGACGACGCTATATAATAAACTCTCGTCGACGCCTTGGTTGTAGAATTTTGAGTCGGTTACAAAGTGGAGTCATGATTTTGGTTGATAATCTGTTTCTAAAACTGGTTATGTTGTTTTCAGACACGATGGGTACGAGTCAGCAGTTCTCGTTGAGATGGAACAACTACCTCAAGCACATCACGTCTGCGTTTGATACGTTACGATCCGATGAGGATCTCGTCGATGTGACCCTCAGCTGCGAGGGTAAGAGGATACGAGCTCACAAGATGCTTCTCTCTGCCTGCAGCACGTACTTCAGAGACTTATTCAAGGTAAATGGGCTTAGCATATTTGGATGATACTACTTGGACTGTGAAAAACGGTTCTAACATTCTTCGATATTGCAGGAAAACCCATGCCAGCATCCAGTCATCATATTCAGAAATGTCAAGTTTGATGATCTTGCTGCGCTGGTTGATTTCATTTACCAAGGAGAAGTTAATGTAGTACAAGAACAATTAGATAGTTTCATGACCACAGCCGAGCTTCTTGCTGTGCAAGGTCTCACTGATGGTTCCAGAAAAGAAGACAGTATCACAGAGGTTTGTTTTTATCTTATATTCTTCATGCTCAATTGAAACTTCATCACTAAATCTACCGTGTTGATTTATCATCAGGATGATGTGGAGATACCCAATGAACCTGAAGTACAATTAAGAAATGCCCCAGGAAAAGTTGTAATGAACAACAAAGGATGCAAGTCACCAAATTCGCCTTCACCTTATCATTCATCAGATGCAAAATCTGATCCACCCCCAAACAAAAAAAGGAGATGTAGAGATAATGCTGACTCACACTCTGAAAGATCGAAACGACGTGCAGCAGCGTCACCAAAAAATCCAGATAATGGCAAATCAGATGGTCAACCCAGTGCTGATCCTGTGGAGATTATTCCTCTTATGCCAAATTTGAAACTTGAGATGCCAGAGTACTTGGAACAAGATGGTAGTAGTTGTAGCTATGATGAGCATGGAGGTGACAGTCCTAGTAAAACAATAGGTGATGGCTCAGATATCATTGAGGATGATCAGAAGCCAGACATAACGAATACGTTTTACTCAAATGCATCGGATACATTAGATGCCTCAAAGTCATCAGATATAGGTTGGTAGTCATTATGGTCATCTTTTATTTGCCCTGTGGTATTGAATGATATCTATTGCAAATTATTTTTAGGCTATATACTTTCTAAACCTGGGACGAGTTCTGGGGATAGGATATCACACGAAGGACTGGGAGGTGAGTTTCATTCTCTCTTGACAATTCATTTTTACAATGGTTGACATGACTTCTTTTTTTGAGATTTCAAAATTATGATTCGAGAGGATGAACATGTATTGTCCAGATTCATTGCTCAATTCGAGTCTGTCAGCCACTGTAAATAAGCACAACTGTTTTGAAACTCCGGAACTACTTCCGCAGGGTGTCTACCGGTCCCTCGAGTTCTTTCAGTCCTTGGAATGTCCTTATTTGATTCAATAAGTCCTTATGTCTTTAGAAAGACCTTATTTGTGGGACTCATTCCTCACGATTTCGAGACTCTAGTGCGAGGAATGAAAACCATCACTTTGAATACGGGCACGTGTTCTGTATCACAGATACTTGTTAATTGAATTCCAAATCAGCTCTAGGAACTCTGATCAAAATCATCCGTCGATGGGATTGGAAATTATCTGGTTCTGGTATTTGATTGAATGAATTATCTGGTTAATCCATTATAGAAGTTACGTAGAAGTCCGTATTATTAACGATTCTTCGTCTCTTCCGTGATTTCCCCGTCATAATTACGAAGAGATGGGTTTCATTGAGAATGTGTAAAATGGTTTTTTGTAGATTTTTTCATTCTACGAGATAATGTGCTCACATCAAGCAATAACTCGATCCATTATGATTATTGTAAGAAATTCCATGGAAAATCGCAAAGAGTTACAGAATTTCTGAGATATTTTTCCCACTTTCGAAAGTTTACAGCGGTTTTTTCGTCGTCTTTGGACAGATGAGAGCTTGCTAGCCTTCATACCTATAAAAAATCTTCAAATAATTGTTACATCTTTTGATGAAACGCACTCCTTCCGAGCGAGGTTTTACCGAAAGACCATAGGAGAAACTAAATTTATCTAGTCAATACGTGATTTTCTATAAGGTTTTTCTAAAAGATTTCGAGAAGGATCCTCGTGCTGGAATCTTTTGGCAGCATATTTTACAACTATCGACGACTTTGAAAGCAAAGGATAGACTTTTTTCAAATTCCATCGTCGGATGATTTTGCTCCTTTCTTGAATGGAAAGATGCCCGTAAAGCGAGATGAAATAAATTGCGAAGACATATTTCATATTTTTTAACGCTCGACCTTGCCTTTGACTTTCCAACGCATCATGGGTACTTGATAAAATGTACTCCCTAACAGCAAGCCCGTAAGATATCTGATTTTAGTTCTAATTGAGTCCTTAGAAAGTCTTTCTTCGCCTTGCAGGAGTCCCGTTAGACACCCTGTTTCAGAAGTCTACTCTGAATTTATCCAAACGCGGTGATATTTCGTGATGCAATATTATTATCTGGGTACAGTGTATGCCTACATGCATTTTGTAATTGAAACAGAAATTACATATCACTAATGATATTCCTTTGTGTTTGAATCAATGCCCTGCATGTGCACTGTATATAATGATATTGTATCATAAGTTCCATGTACAATACTAGTAATGGGGTAGTTAGCTAATTAAACTCGCTCATTAAAAATTACGTATGACGGCTTGACAGCCTCTGCAGCTTTGCATTATCATACTTGCATACGGATGAATCTGGTATCAAAACTTGGGTGGAAATGGAAGTAATTACGAGGCATTGACTATTGCTTTACTATTATCATTCCAAATGCACAGGCTCTAGAATCCTCTATCTTTTTAATCTTTTCCACTTCCTGTAAATCTACTTACAACTATTAGACAGTTGATGACAGTTATGGAACTTTGGATAAAAGAATCTTTCCGAGAACTCTCTTTAGGTATTCAAAATCTTCATTAGTGGGTAGATCTTTATCGTGACCTTGAGGATATTAAAAAAAGAAAACACCCTTTCATTTTTTACCATATTCTATTTGAGTTCATGTATGATCCTGTTGTGTACGAGTTTCATAAAGGAAATGCAACTTTTCTGTCATGCCCATCGCCCCTCTCATCTCCTTTGAAATTCAGGCACTCTCTACAATCAGATGAATTCACACTATTGAGAAGATGTTCACTGGAGAAGTAAACTCATGTGATAATGAGGACTTATATCTATTGCAAGCTCTTTTATTTCTATGGACTTTAAAAGGATTAACTTCCTAGTATGCAAGGAGTGCATGGATTTTTGAATGTAAAAATGTGTGTGGTGGAAATGATCGGGTGTAGGTTGACTTGTAGCTATTAGCAAGCATTGCCAAGTGCTGAATGTGTGCCGACAATCACTAATGTTCCTTCTGCATATTGTTCAAAATAAGGTAATCAGTGTTTCCTCACATGATGTATGACTAAAATGATTGTCTACTTACATGATTACGATTACCTTTCTTGCTCAAATAGTACAATTTTTCAAAGCTCATGTCCAAAGACCTTTACCTAAAATCATGCTGTGAAATTAGAATGGATAATCATTCCCTTGTTGGCAAAATTACATGGCTCACTTGGATGTTGAAAATCACTTGAAACTAACATTTTGATTGATCCCTTGAGTTTCTTTTTCTGAGTATCTCTGTAGAATATCATGGTAACTCAATATTGTTGATTCAAATGTACGGTGCGGGTACGGGAGTTTCGAAGTACTCTCAATCGTCTCTTCTTTCTTAAGTATGAATCTGTGATTGGGCTAATTCTACTCACTTGGGCTCAAGATATGGATAGGTGACTTGGCACTTGATACTTGAGAAAAATCTCTCATCATAGTTGTAAAAGTGACATCCCAGAATTCTTTACTGACTTACAACTATTTTGTCTTTCGCGATTGAATTGGTGGCGGTCGAGGTGAGAGTGGCATGTAAGCAAATATTCTTCAGGGTAATTTGATAATTTATCGTATTTTTCGATCAGTGAAATGTTATACAAATGTAGTAGGTAAGTATAACATTGACTTGGTAATAATCTAGCATGCGCATACTAAAGTCTTCTACGATACTATCAATAGGCTTCTTCACCTGATGGTGCTAAAATATATTCTTCTTAGGTTGAATTGAGACCATTTCATATCATACTTTTCCAAAATGATTCAGAGTTACAGGCAATTTCGTGTAAAAATTGATTGTATCGATAGTTTTCAATTGATCGGTCGGCAATGTATCAGAGGAATAAGGAGTGCTGGCTGCTGACAATTTTTTAATGCCAGATTTTCAATGATCGTGATTGTTTGCGTATCCAAAGTTATGATCGCCTGCCCGCGAACATGTGACACAAAGTACCTGCAAATGATGATTCATAACTCATGATTGTAGGTGCAGATTAAAATTGGCAGGCAAAATCGATAGATTCAGTAATTCCATTCAACTTGCTACGATAAAGCTTTAATCTCCGAGTTATGATTTTGAATGAAATATTCAAATTTGAGTTCAGTTTTTACTTTCCCTAGTTCGAGTTTCCATTTAGACCCATCTATCTTTCCGCTTGGTTCGCACATAGGTTGACTGTTCCGACGAGGAAACGTGCCGATTCGGGGTCTGCAAGAACAATCTCCGATCTTCGATCCTCGGTGATTTTTCTCCTTTGCGAATAAGAGGGAGTTGAACATCTATTTTTAATAAAATCAGTCTTCAGAATTGCATTGTTTGGAATATTAGGGCCAAACCATTGAATTCACATTTCCGGGATTGACTAAAATGAGTTGATATTATTAGTCCGCAAATTTTGCGATGCACCTTTAAAATCCACTCTTTTCTGTTCTTTGATCAATTCTTTTGAGACGGATTTCTTTTTATCATTTCGTTACCCTGCAAATCGAACCCTTGTCATTGCTCGTAAACAGAAGAAATGGCCTCAAACGTTCGCTCTACTAATTCGTCTTTTAATCGTGTTTGACGTGAAAGACTCTTATTATGGGTCACATTTTATTGATCGAGCACTCCTTGTTCCTCAAATTTTTTCATCTTATATGTTGTCAATCTCCTTTACAAATGAATTGAAACAATATGAACAAGCGTGTGTCGGCACTGTTGAATAATCTGAAATTTTTCTTGTCATTAATTGCGTTCTAGATTGAATCTATTGAATGTAATACCACCACAGTGTTGTTTTGTTGTGAAGAATCGATGACTGAAAAAACTTTGTAACACGACTGAAATAGTGTCGACAGAACCACCGCGTAAAAATCTGATGAGAAAAAAGTAGAGATGTCAGAAATTGATGAAATATAACTGTGCAAAAAAATTCGCTTCAGCTTGAGCACTGGCTGTTTTTTTTTATGAAAACTTTGATGTCGCAGTTCTAATATTTACAGAAGAGCAGCACATTGAAGTAGCACCTGGCAATGCTAAATAAAAATGTGGGTACTGGTGACTAATAAAAAAAATCTATCTCTACACACATATATCAGACTAAACTTTAACCACGTTTATATTCTCATTCTGGCTTCTCCACTATACGGCTGTGCATATATTTATCGTATAGAATTGGTTGGTGCTGGATGGACTTGGGTGAAATGGGTGCTCGCAAACATTTTTCATACATATATGTACACAATACACAAGATTTTTTCAATTATACTGAATTGATACTTAAATGGTTGCTGCATGGTACACATCCTCTGCACTCGAGCTGGATTATATGATAAAAAAAAAATCAACACAAACACTCGCGAGACATCAGACACGCTGAAGCGGATGAATAAACTGCATATCACAACGGGATACGTAGTTGAGCTTCGATGCGTGGCAAGGAAATGGAACACAATTTTTTATTTAAAAAAAATGAAGAGAAAAAAGAATGAGAGTGTGAGCGATAGAGACAAGATTGAAAAAATGCTGGAGTTGGACTAATGGAAGAAAATTGTGCGCGTCCACCGCACAAATTCTGTGTCCAGGAGAAGGTGGTAATGAGAACTCGTCTGGTCAGCCGCACAGCCTGAGCAAGGCAAACGGCCACGGAAAAGTGTGCATTCTCTGCAAGAGGCGCGGAATACTTACTTCGCGCGGAAAATTGAGGCAGACGCGCTTCAAATGCTGGGCCTGCAACACCTGCTTGTGCCGCTGGCCTTGCTTTGCCGAATTCCACGAGTTGCGCTCGATACCCCATATACCACCCCCATAGCACCAACCTACAATCGAATATTTGCGATCCACTGTCGCAGTCACCGCAACCACATCCGACACCCTGCTTCTCCTTGTATCAGAGACGCAGAAAGACTCAAGTTTGAAAGAAAATTAGCGATCACAGAGTGAATGCGTGAAAGAATAACTCAATGATTCGTGATATTTGACGAGTTCTATGTATTTTTGTTCAAGTTGCGGTCTGCATACGTTCACTGCGATGCCCCCCCCCCCCGTGGGGCAATTTTGCACATTTGAGTTGAAAATTATTCAATCATCACATTTGCTCGGAGAATTATCAGAAGAGAAATTTATCTTGGCGAACTTGTCTGTGAATGAAATGAAATCTAAACTAGAACAGTCGCGTTTTTGATCAGTGAAAGAAAGTCAGAGTTGTTCATAAACAACCGGAAAACGCAAAAAATTCTCGTCGCAGTGATCGTTCTGACCGCATTTTTTCCACAAAATCATTCGAAAAATCACTCCCGAACATCATATGCATAATTGCCAAAATCATCCGTTCTTCCTGCTTGTTATCAATATCCACAATCCCACACAGTAAAATTCTTTGCTATTGTCAACCGTAGTCGTGTCGTTATTTTGTTTCGAACAGTTATAATTCATTCACACCGTGCTCGTAGATTTGTGTTGATGAATCCATGGATTCATTTGCATTAGATACTAACAGTTTTGTCCTGATGACAATATGACAATGCAGGAAATGAACCATGCGAGTCAGTTTTTCATGATTTTTTTTCTCTAGTCAAATTCGAAGGCTCTTGGAGCGTTGAGCAACTTTCCCATTAACTTTTTAATACTCACGTAGTGATAAATTTTTCTTTTTCCGGACCTCCACGACCTTTGAAAGACTTCATCAAAGATGAACAAAGCTCAAGGAGATCAAACCAGTTGCTTTGTCCGTTGTTTCAAATTTTGATTTTTCATCTAAGAATGTTGCACAGCCGGCTGCGAAAGCAAATTTGATTTGATTCAATTGTTGTACTGTCTGACGCTCCAGTACGATACTGTCGTACAAATTTTCGCGGGGTTCTTTCCACACATTATTCATCTTTTACTGTTGAGTTTGTAAAAAAATATTCCACTTGTCTACAGGTTCTGTTTCTATTGCTAAGCTCAATTAACACGTTCACTTCGTTGAGGCCCACGCGTCCTTCCCTGTGTGCGATGGGCTCTACCGGTGGGGCTAACTAAAATTCATAGAAACTGATGATTTTCCATTGGTTTGACCTCCGCGAGTGCTGAACTGCACATTTATACTCTCTCGCAATCTAGACCGAAATCGACTATTTTGCTGACGGTGAAAACTGCCTCACACTTGTTTTAAAAATCAGACTAGATCATTTTCTTATCTCTGACGATGAGCTAGTAGTTTCTTACCATATGAGCTCTTTGTGCATCCTGATGGATAATTCAAAATCAAATCTTGTCTTCTGGACTCAGATAGTTGATCTTCTTCAAGTCTTTTCGCGATGCGTGGCATAAAAGTGATTTTGGTACAAGAGCCACAAGCAATTCCAAACATCTTTAGTTCCAAGCTGATAATTTTTCCATCCTTGTATACGGGCAGTGGAATTCTTTTGAAGCTCGTGTATCGCGAATAATCCCCACGGCCAACATCAGAATACGACTGCGGTTGACTCGACTTTTGTTCATTGCTCTTGATGATGCAGATATGGATATAATCACATGCATCGCCCAACAGAATCAAACAGAATTTTACAAGTGACTCTTGACCCTCACAGCGTTCCTTGGCGTGTTACATGTAAAGAAATTTTCTATGGAGTAGCACTACAGTTGCAAGTATTTGAAAGTTATTTCAAAGGTCTGGTTGATGGATTGGCCAATACAAGACAATAGTGGCAACTCTAATTTTATGAAAATCTCCCTTCAATGAATTTGATGAAATTGTGCCGTGTGTTTACGTAGATTCGCATTGAACCCTAAAAGTTTTGAGGATTTGTGGATGATTTTCAAAATATGTTTCAAAATTCACCTCTGATTATTCCATTCCGATTCTCGCATCCAGTCGCTTACAACTTTTGAACATTCAAAATCAAACATTGATTATGATAGCTTTATGAGTTTTGGCGGTTGTGAAGGTATGTTATGTAGTCTTTTAAGCAGCTTTTAAGTTTTTTATTGTAAATATCTTTCATATAATGATACTCGTTCGCAATGTTGAAATCACTGTCCCTAACCAGTCGGTGGATAGGCCGCGATTTCCATATTGTATAAAATGAATTATCTATCACATTCCCAACGTTAAATCTTCAATATTTTCCGTGTGAGGAAGTAATTGAAATGTGCTTCAGCGAGTGTTATTCAAATGTTTCTGTAGATATTTCAAGAATTTGAAAATTCTGATCAACGACGATCCAAATTTATTATGTACATAATAGTATATCTTTCTTTGCTAAAATCATCCATGGTTAATACTCTTCTTGTATGTTGCTTGGAAATTTCATATTTTTGTATGATTAAATTCTGTTATTCGAAGATTATCTGCGATAATGAGATAAATTATTATTTAGGCATACGATGTACTGAGTACTTACTTTAGATTTAAGACTTGAGATCAATCCATCACATCTTGATTCATAGATTGAACAGTGCCGAAAACATAATTGTATTCTAAATCATACATTCAGACATTCTACTGGTGCTATAATCAATGCTGAGATACCATATAAAGTACAAATTGTTGAACTCGCCGAGCTTATTTAGCACAAACTTATTTTGAAATGAAAACTGAGCATATATCATACATCTTCATTCAATCGCTCTTAAATAAAGGATTGACTGGTCGGTTCCTTGGCATTTCTGTTGTTATACTTCTGTATTGGATTGTGCGTTTAGTCACTTTTAGTGATCCTTGAACTCACAGCCTCTGGTCTAAGTTACACATATTAACTGCCCTAAAAGCATTTAGAACCTTCCATTCTTCTTACACTTCCATGTTAAGTACGTGATTGTCTGTAATGTATATCCATACAAAGAGATGCATCTGGTTTTATTGGGTCTTTGGGGTTTTTATGCTTGTTGAGCCTTTTGAATGTGTTTTATCGTCTAATAAGGCTTTCATTCTAGCTTCTGCTTATCCATACGCCACTGATCTACCTTTGTCTCCGTGCTTGTGTATAATTGGAGGCACATGAATTATTTCAATTATACAATTGCACGAATGATGAATAATTGAATCGATAGAATAATCAAGATGGAATTCGCGTTTGAAAATTATTTAGGTTATGTTGTTTAATGTGTTTATAGAACAGCCAGCAGACACAGGCGGTAGTTCTGGTCCAAATCCCGATATGGGCGCGTGTATAGATGATGACGATAACGAACAGGGCTCGGATTCTGATTTGCTATTTCGCTGTAGAATATGTAAAAAAGGTTTCAAGCATCCGATATCCTTGACGCTTCACAAGGACTTGCACACGGGTCAAACTAGATGTCCAATATGTCAACGCATCTTTAGTCGAAGTTACGATATGAGGGTGCACCTGTTGCGTATACATAAGACTTCCGCGTGAAATGTGTCGACGATAATCAGTTATGTGCAAAATAATTTGAAGAAAGCTGGTGGAATTGAGATCCGCCACTAATTCAACGCTGTGCGTTATTCATGTGACGTGAAGCTGTGTGCATTGCTATGCAGTCAGTTCACTTTCTCGAGTGTACATACTTTGAAAAATGTTGTTTTGTAAATATGAAAATCGCAGAAAATGATTTCGTGCCATATTTGAGGACTACGAGTTCTGAACGTTTTTTGTCCCTTTTGAAACTTTCATGAGCTTAGGTTTTTGACAATTCTGTCAATTGCAGATACAATATCAGTGATAAGTTGTTTCATCGTACTAAAATTTTTCTACTCCGTTTGCTAATTGCGTTTGACAATTCTGACAATTAGAGATACTCTTACTCGTTCTTGTTTTGCACATTTTGTTTTCCAATTTCAAGAAAGACGACATTCCAAAATATTTGAGTGTTATCCGGCTCTTCCCTTTTGTCATCCATGCATTTCATTTGCGAATCTGCACTTATCAATTAATTTTGTTTGTTTGACAGTTTTTCATTGTTAATTTGAATTTTGTAGGATTGACGAGTTCTAGAATACTGTGATAAGATACATGTGCGAGCAGGACTTGACCTGCACATTTGTTTGTAATGAATGACAAATCATGTACAACTACATTCATTCAAGATGCATTTTTATTTTAAATTATGAAATAAACTTTTGTAAATAGAAAATTGTGTTCAGCTTACTTTGTCGATAAATAACCACTTAGACTCAACCACCACCTCGATCGGCTACCTTTTCCTTCAAAAATATATAGTAATTAAATCGGTCTTGCCTCTCTGATTAACAAGCTTCTCAATTATAGGCGGATAAGTAATTAATCATGTAATTATGGTGAAAGGTTTTTTATCTCGGTCAATCTTCTGTATACCACCAAATCTTTCGCGCTAATGAAATTATTATAGTATTTTCGCGACTAACGGGTTACAAGGCTTTCTCTTTACACACTTTGCGTTATACTCATTTCGGTCGAAGGAATAATTTCTCTTCAAGCTAAACTACCCTTGAGCTATAAAAAAAAAAAAAAGAAAAAAAATATTAGATTTGAAAATCAAACGGAATGAGAGACCAAGTGCCCGTTTTGCATTGTGTGCGCAGAGTCAAATGACGAAACTGCAACGCCGAAGACGATGGAGCCTTGTTCGCAACATCAGGATCCTCTTCGACAATTGGACTCTTGCTTGAGTAGGATCGACATCAGCGTAACAACGAATGCTCACAGCTCATCTACATCACTTACCGCGATCAATGCACCTTCCGGAGAATTGGCAGCACATCTAAATTCAACTTTGAATTCTGCAGTCGTCGTTGGTACATCAGGACCCATTGGTGAAATCAGGCGAAGATCTAGGCTAATGCACGATGAAGCCGGTCGTTGGGTTTGCGACGTTTGCGGAAAAACTTATAATCGCGGTGATTCGCTTGCACATCATCGAAGTATTCATCGAGGAGATACAATTTGTCCGATTTGTCAGGCTGTTTTTACTCGCAAATACACGATGCGATGCCACCTTGCTAACGTTCATGGCATCAGAGACAAGACTTAGATTATTTCTTCCGTGCAGATCTTATTTAGATCTAATTAGATTTGTTCTTCCGTTGTTGTGATTTGGTATTTAATGAAATTTTTACGTACGATTGTGATTCGCTCTAGTTTATTCTGTGTGATATAATCTTGAGCGTGATCAGATTCGTGCTATTGTTGAAAAGACTGATATATGAGTATTTGTAGCCATTTTTGTAAGTTGATAGAGTAACGTTCGTCGAATAGATGTATTTTTATGAGGTGAAGACCGAGAAGATTTCGCAGCAGTATGTATGTCACGATTTCTCCGCGTGTTGATTCTCTCGTACTTCCTCGTATTGACTTCAATCTCAATTGACGCGAATGAATTGATTTTATTTAATAGCAACGAATGCGATATGATGTTAAATGATATTACGTACATACACAATATTGTTCCACAGATCTCTACATCAAACCTGATAGAATAGAAATTTCATGTCACCATGTAAACTTGCCAACCGTTCATTATTAGTTTCATAGTTTGAGCTTAGTCGGTATCAAAACTTATCAACGCCAGATTTATTAGTATTCATCTTTTTCATCATCATTAGTTACTATCAAGAGCTAGTCCAATCCATGTCTTGATATCCAGTGATCAATTTTTAACTTTAATTTATTCTGAACCCAGTATGACTGATATCAGGCCTGCTGATATTCTTGTGTTGTAGTTTCAATGTATTTCTCTTGTGCAAATATAACGCACAATCATTGTTTCACCTTGACATGAAGCCTAAAACTGCTTTTGCCATTGCAAGACCCTATTTGTGAGGTTTTTTTTTTTCAACAAGACTTGCATTAGTGATAAGCGACCATTTTTTAATGGAAAAAGATTTCGAAGCTGCGGCTCTGTCCGGTGTATGCTGTGCGATAATGAATAAATGAACTTTTTTCAATAAAATGAGTATCTGTCCTAGACTTTTCTTCATCCATTTATGATGAACGCAATCCATATTTCATTGCAAGTGTGGTAAGGCTTCGTTCTCTTTCTATCAAAGCTAGCAAATTATATCCTCAGCGTTTAAGGAACATTGATTTTCGATCATCCCCTTGAAACTCCATTGTGAACTCGTTTGATGAATTCTTTTTATGAGTTATGAATGTCCTTTTTTATCATTTGCATCTTACAGCTTTGATTGTTTTCGTTTCAAATAACATTAGTAATTGCTTGATCTCAATTTTGTGCGTGTTTTATATTTTTGTCAGTTGAAATGAATATATACCAGATCATCAGATCATTTTTGCCTGCATGATGCTCAGTTTTGGAAAATTACTACCCCCAATTGTGTTCTTCTGTCTCCAAGTATCAGCACTTATTTATGAAAGCTTTTTTTCATAGCTAATTTTTTGATGAAATTTTGTCAATAGTACATTTGTAGATCAGAGCAAGAATGTTGGTTTTTGATATCTTCCTAATGAAGCCGAACGCGAAGGTTAGAATTATCACGAAGATGCGAAAACCACCCCGCCCTAGTACCGAACGCTTTTTTTCTATCAGCTTTGTGGCAAAGAAAATCTAAATGTTGCACCGAAAAGCTAACTTCCCGTATTAAACGATAGAAAGAACATTCTCGTAGCATGCGCGTAGATTATTGATAACGGCCGTGTTCAAGTTACATTTTGCATCTGTTACTGATACTGTACAATAATCGGATCTTCCACCCGATTCCCACCACACCCTGATAGTTCAGCTACTGACATCCTTTCACCTCATTTCGTTGTTCACCCATCAGAGTTTTTCATTGATCAATGGAATAAACAGAGTTACGGATTGAAAGAGAAACTTGGAGTAAACGGAAGAGCGAGTGACTGCTTGTCTGAAAGATTTTCTATTTGATATTAGAGTACACAAAATGAAGAATTAATCCAAAAAGCCTCCAGTAGCAAAAAATAATTCAAAATAGAGCCTATGAGTACATTGTGAGAGATAAGAATGTCAAGGAGTCGTTTATATGAGCACAAATACACCGAGAAGCCAGATTCTAACCGGTGAGTCGCGAGTCTATGATGATGAAAAACCTCGACCAACAAATTCAGTAAAATGAAATTACAGTAAAAAGCAGGTAAACATCACAATGGGGGAATAAAACACGAGCTTTTGCTTTGATACACAGATTCACGCTCGATGGTGCAGATTGAGCAACCGTCGCACTCTTGCAAATTGTGTGGTAAATCATTCTGGAATCGAGATTCCATGTACAAGCACATGAACATGCACAAGGGTACGACGCAATGTCCGGTCTGCTACAAAGTGCTTAGCCGTACAACGCACATGAAGCGCCATCTGAAGAATCGACATGGCTGGGTTGGAATGGCTGCTCCGGGCGGATCCGCCATTATCAACGAGCCCGGAAGTTCCTGTTCGCCCGGGGCCAACACGTCTGCCAACTCGTCATCTACAGCTACAACTTCTACAGGTTCCTCAAGCGGTCGGGCTGTAGCTATTGGTGCAGGAACTTCTTCACCAGCCTTTACTACTATACGAATCAGGGAGAGTAGCGTTGAAAGGATCACTTCAAGTCCGATTCCCTAGTGGACGGGTGAGGGCCGCCGCTGCTCGCCGCGACGACGCCCACCGCCTCCAAGACATTCGCGATGAGATGATGAATGACTTTGGATAAGCTTCGAATGATGGTCTCGATTGCGCACAAATTACATACGTTAATATGTAGTTGGACCAAGCCCAAAATTGTGCGTAATTCGCGTGATCAAGGTCATGGGAAACTGACGGGAATAAAGCTCTCTCTTCTCGATCGAGTACCCCGTTTTTCTCGAGACTTTGCTTGGCGGGATGTTCGAGTCTTATTCACATTGCATACTTAATGAAACTCCAACAATTCTCGATAAAACTCAGAAAACTCAACAGCGCCGTATCTCATTGTACGTGAACGTGAACAGTTTTGAATTCAATATTTGACTCCCACTAAAGCGCCGCCATTTTGTTGTCGGAAACGCCATTTTGTTGACGACAGTGAGTCTTGTCTTTGTAGTCTTCATTTGCTTGGCAATGTGTTTGATGGCCATTATCGTGTCTTGTCCTTGAGACCTATTCAAAATACCTCAGAGACCAGTTTATGAAAGAATAGTATTTCATATTACAAAACTAACACATTCAAGAATCGTGTTTCAGCACTGATTTTGTTTGATTATTCTCATCAAAGTGACATCGTATTCGCCCTCAATTCTAATCCTGTTAGTTTGAGCTCGCTGAATACAGATATTTCTTCATAATTTTGTCAAAAGTATCGTAGGTATCAGACGTTTGACAGTGAAATAGTATCTTGTCAATGTAATCTTTATAACGATAACCCATCATCACCAAACACACTCAAGCGTTTGACCTCATTACATTTTCTCGTGCCATCGAATTATGCGACCTAAACTCCATCGAGATGAGAGAGTATTGTCCTCGTTTTCCTTGCTTTAGTATAACACTACATACTCCGGCCTCCAGCAGCTCTTTCGCAGAAATTATTCGACCAAAAGTGCCCACTTTGGTCTTGTTCCAATCCATACATTCAATCAGATTCAAATGAGATTGTGGTGGGCACTCTCTACCGTGTATACAGTATTGGCCACAGACATGCGAAAGGTCTGCAATAGGGACCGGACTAACACGGGTTAACATGATCTTTCGAGGCATGAATACGTTGCGTAAAGACATACTTCTTCATTCTCTAAACCAATCGCCTCTATAAAACTATCTCCATGTATGTACTTTCTTACAGGGAATTTCAGCACGTGAATTGAGATCACAGATATATTTTTCCGTCTTTTCGCAAAATACTACTGCGTACTTCTTAGTTTTCTATTCCACCAAAACCTGTATTTCCATCAGTTGACAAAGATATATGCCAGAATTATTTTTACGTGCTCTGCAAGTCTATATTTTATAACCAAAGAGTCGAAAAGGTTAAGACGAATGATCTTATCTAGTCAAAAGACTTTTCAGTACTTAAAATAATAACATACATTTTAAGGAGGAATGTGCATTTTCCCAGTGAATGTCCACGTTCTGTTGAGGAATATTATTTGCGCGTCAAATTCTGACGCTAGTCTTTTGATTCTGATTGTCTTTGCAAGTCTTATGAGCCTACGAGTTCACTTTCATACTAGTGAAGGAAATTTTTCTATTGATTCCTGAACAGAATTGATAACATTTACACAAACAGCCTCAATATCGTGACGCTTCTTGAAAACCAAAAATGAGCCATTGATACCTTAGACCAGTGCCAGACTGCTTAAGTAGAAGCAAATGATGGAATACCATGGGTAGCATGAGTATGTTTATACAGTGAAATCAGTTCGACTGAATACCCTCGAGTAGTTTAGATGAAGGATAGAAGTGTCACCAAATAGATATGAGTGATCTCTTGTTTGAGTGTGGTTGTGTGTGGCATTGAATTTATTAAGAAAAAGAAAAATTGCATTTCCAAAGTGTAAGCTATGATGGATGAATATTCATATTCATACGTTTCATGTCCATTGTTTTATTTGTGTTTGAAATTTGATCGTTCTATTTGATGCGCATACCAGAGTTATCGATACTTCAATCTTCAGTCGAATAGCCAACACAGCTAGAAGTGCTTGATTGAATAGTAAGTTTCTCCTATCTAAAGCATGCTTGCAAGTACTGGAAAAGCAATTGTGACTCTAAACATTTTATTATACCGAGTCATCTTGACTTGGTGCCAGTAGATGCTATTGTACCAAAACTTGAATTTTGACTACTTTTGATTATTCAAAGTATCCAAAAGCATACTAGTGAATCTTTTTGGTTGATATAGATGATTGTCATTTCGCTTTATGGTCTTCTTAATGAATCATTCAAAGTACTTTGGGTTCTCAAACATCTCGAGTAAATTATTCAATAAGTACCTATAATGTACAATTTAATCTTGAATACCCTCTAAACAATGATGAAATTCATTATCATCATCTCGGTGGAGGATAAAATCCATATTCATTAAATAAAGTACCTAATTAAAGCTTCCGCAGGCAAGAGTCAGATTTTAACTAAGTGTGAGATGAAAAATTTAGTGCAATTCACGAGATGAGTTTTCAAAACAAACAAAAATACGACTATTATCAGTCTTGATAATGACTGTGTGCTTTTTTAATAAGTAGAATTGATGTTTGGTATGAAATTATTTAATATACATATTAGCAATGATTCACTATAATTAATTTATACTTCATTATCACCAATTAATTTGAATATTGACGTGAGTCGGTTTTTGGAATGACAATATGATTGAAATATATTACAGTAGTATGAGTGTGCAATGTTGTGGAAAACTCTGAACATATTCTACAACTTGCCTGCCAAGTTTGATGAACGAAAATCGTGTGAATTATATCATTTAATTGCATGGAGATGAATTTGCACATTCCTCAAAGTCACGATAACGTTAAGTACAAGATTGCCAATTATTATTTCATTAAGTAATAAAAAGATTGATAATGTGTTTTTTGATTCAACACGCACACAGACTCAATATTGCAGATGTGCGCGTGTATAATTGATATACAAACAAAGAAAACTATATGAATATATATAAATACAAATATATATATTATATATTGAATAAATTGAGTGAATTTATGTTTGGCTTACTTAAATATGTAAGTAACTTATGTGTGAATAAAATTTTAAAATATGAATCTATACGTGCGAAATCTAACTTTTTGATACTTCCTTGATTGAATTAGTGAGTATGGATGTTCAGAACTCATTGCTTGAATACGTAAAAAATGTCGAATTGAATTATGATAATTCTCAGAAGGAATCATTTTTACTATTTCTATCAACAACACACTCATCAATAACCGTTGATCACATTTAGCTTTGTAGAATTACATTATCGAAAACAATCATCATTCAAAAAATTCAAAAGTCTTTGATCACCGAAGTTTGATCATAAGTAAATTTCATCGAACAGTCATCGGCAATGCAAATTTCCTTCACAAAACACAATAATTCATATAACTATTTTCTCATACACCAACTGCTGTAATAATATATATAGCGGTATGATAATGCGTTCCCTTCCACAAAAAAATGCAATATTGAGAAGTTACAAGTATCGAATGATCGAGTGCAAATATTGGATGGCGTATGAATGATTGATGTTGCAGCGGTAAGCGTTGGCCGAAAACGGAGGCAAGTCACCTCTTTAGCTGCAAGCTCAACCGATTCAAGCTCAACTTCAATCATGGCAGCACCGTCAACGGGAACATCTGGGACGATTAGCGGTGAGGGTCAGGTTGTGATGCAAGGACCGAGTCGTTTCTCTTGCAGTCTCTGCGGCAGCGTTTACAGGCATCTTGCCTCATTAACTCAACACCTTGAGGTTCATCGAAATCAGACAACGTGCTTACTATGTCATACGACCCTTAGCCGAAGGACCGATTTACGAAGGCACATGAGGCTCAAACACAACATGCAGTGGCAGAAAAGTATGCATAGGCATCGGAACAGTCGGAGCGAGCTTAACAATTCTTAATTATTTAACGATTATATACTTAATTAATTAAAATTAATTAAATGACTTTGGCCATCGTCGTTCATTGATGGCTTTGAGGAGCATCTGAGTTTTGACGACCGTTCATTATTTTATCAACTTTGGCACTCGAGTGAATCTGCGGAATTTTTTCCTCAAAATCTGAACATTTCATGTTTTAAAATGAAAGTTTTGAAATGAGAGATGTGTGACTGGGAATGATGTCGTGAGATTTCTCAGTCAAACGATTTATTAGTTTGATTTTAAGAAAGCACTTTAAAATTGCTATTCCGATTCGGAATCAACTTCATCATTTTCTAAGTATTCTGTAGAATTATCGTCATTAAATCATATTTAGTTCCCTCAGTAATCCAGGAATCTGGAAAATGAAGACCGCACCACAGGGATCCAAAGGAAATAATCCAAAATAAAACTTCACTGTCCATGACAACAGCATACTGAGTTTTATCTTGCAGGTAATGGGCGTTTTTCAAGTGACTATTGCAAGAACAAATCGTCGCCCCCGAAGAAGAAAAACACCTCCCATTGTTCTCCCAATGCATTCTTAAATGGGGACGTGTTTTTCTTCGTCGGGGGCGACGAAATATATTCCCACTAGCCGATTTATTATACCACAATGCTGTCATACTTTTATTCTTCAATGTATGCATCGTCACCGTTTTTGCGGATATTTTTGAGAAAAAATGATAAAAGAGATACGGTCACTTCGTCTATGAAATAAGTATTGGTCGTGTTATAAAGAATCTCGAGCTATGAAATTCTTGAACTTGATCAAAACTGTGTTCGATAAATAATGTTAAAGCAAGCAAGTGTTGAATCCCTAATGGTTTTGAAAACAATGGTTGTTTTTTTTTTTCAAAACCAATTCCGTCGATTTACTCATTCAGAATTGAAAAGAAGGTCATCTAGTGTCATTTGGCATGAATAGAGTTTGATGATGATTCTGGATGATCGAAGTTGTTCGGTGTGATCAATATTTTGGGAATGATTTGCGGATATGTACAAATATTTAACACGATCTCACTGTGAGGCAAAATCAATTTTTTCATTGTGATTTGTGGAGAAAAAGCTAAGAGTTGTATTTTGCTTAGAAAACCATAAGATCTGCTCAAAATTTATTGTATTGACATTCACGCACAGGAAAATTCGCTCCTCCGTAGGGATCCTAAATTGGTGCAACGGGAATATTTTTTTCCTATAACAACTCAATTGTAATCGCGATAGAAATATACAAATTAGAGAGTTGAAGCGATAAATTCGAGTAATAGATTCACTCTTTGACCCTGAATTTTCGAAAAAAATTACAATGAATAGGGCAATTGAGAATACATCATAGCATATGCTGCTAGATGAGATTAGCAGAATGCTTGCTTAAATCGAAATGTGCATATTTGCGAACCCCATCACATTGAATTTGGTAATCATTTTTCCACTTGAATCAATTTTTCATTTCAAAAATTTTCACCCACAGGAAGAACGTTAGAATCACCGATTTAATGGAAGAATGATAACTCATCTTTTTACTCGAATCAATTTTCCATTCTAGAAACTGTGAATCACAGAGATTGAGCTTCAACCATTTTATTTTTAACGCCCAGACCTTTCATTGTACGTCACACTTTCTTTATCGCGATCGTCATTGGGGACCCTAGTAAAAAAAAGTGCCTCATGATCATATATGACCATGTTCCGGGCCGAACTATGGTCATATATGACAACCTATGACTGACTATGGTCTATGCCGGTATCATTTAATATGTCGTCATAGGTCTTCATACTTATACATGAGTATTGAGAGGCAACTCGTGAGTGGTCGTGGCACATCGTGATTGGGCGGGTACAAGAATTTTCCCCGAAAATGTATTTTCGAGAGGAGGGAAGACTTTGCTGTTTGACCCTCAAAGGCGCTTATTTGGTGGCAAAAATCTTTCGAGTCGACGTGCAATGGAGCCTCAGTCATGACTTAGTGCTCTTAAAACCTATAAGTATTGGATTATTGCTGGCCGCAACGAGGATCCTCCGATTTGGTTCTGATCATTTCTAATATCACAAGCTGACCGTAATCATCGAAACCGTCACTTGTGCTATTTCCGTGTGAATTCGGAAGAGGATGTCTTTCCGACACTTTTCAATGTTGGGCAAGTGCGCGAAAACGTCAACCGTATTTTGACGGACTCGAATTTGATTTTTCAAGGGCAGATGAGAAGATAAAGATTATAGAACTCGTTTAACTTTCTCAGACCGTTGGAACACAGTATGGACTCAACGAAATGTTCGATTTTCTCACTTGAGTCCTGAAAAATACAAGAAATATGAGTGAAAAAAGGCTAATCATGCGAGTGACCTTCGTTATGCTCGGAAATATATATGGCATATTTTGCAACCGCTGAGTAAGAAACCGAGATTCGTAAGGCCAGAAGATTATTGTTGTAGGTTATGGCGGGTTCACTTCCCGCAGCGATCAAATTTTTATAGTATTTGAGTCCTATTCTTTTGAACTTTAAGTGCGTAACTGGTGTCACACTCCCCTCACAGACTTGCCTGTTCTATTGTCAATAACTCGGAGAGAACGCATTCTATCGGAAAATGTATTGAGTAAGTTTCCGGCAAACTTTCAAAGTTACATATAAATATTTATGCAAAGTATTCTATATAAAGCATGCTGTTTTCGTGATTTCTCACGAGGTTTCATATTTTTCTGTCATATTTTACAGTTGACCCATTACTCAGACGGAACACATTTTACCTAAAGTTGTTGATTAGAGCATCCCTTTCTCTATGTGTTGAGGGGGCGGGGTAGCAGTGTGCGTGGTTGTGCGTGTGCGTGCGTGTGTTGGTGTGTGTGTGTGTGTGTGGGTGGGTGTGTGTGGGTGTGTGTGAACATTACCGTTCGAAAGTTTGCATTGTAAAAGGAAAATCTCTTCATTCGAGAATTATCCTATCTTTCGCGCCTTGTTGGCCTGAAACTACTTGAATTAGGACCATGCTTTGAGCTTTCTCCAAGTACCTCAAGAACTCCTTAGGGCTCTTTTCATCCAATACGGCAGATTGCTGCCAGGTCAAGTCTCACATTTGATGGAATTCATAAAAATTGAGTCAACTTTCTCACTTCCTTGTGTCAGGTATTAGAATCTAAATCAAAATGATTCCGAAAGCATCACAAATAGAAGTCAAGAGCTTCATAATTCACTCTTGAAAATCCTTCTTGGTTGTTCCTGGTCCGAGAAATGACGGTTTATCTGACGAAGGATTGCTCTCAAAAATCGGACCAGTCATTGTGCAATATAGAAAGGAGTAACGTTTGAACTAATACTAGCACTGTTCTTGATTCTTTCCAACAACAATTCAGAGGAATTTTCTCGTAGTCCGATTTCCTCACTGTCCATAAATTTGGGGACTCTTTCTCAAATGCTTCGTCAGAGAAACCGTACACTTTTTCTGACAAAACATCTTAGTCGAGTAAGAGTCTTTATGTCAGAGATTATGATTTGTTACGCCAGGAACGCCCTAGTGCCTTTAGATCTGTGATATTTTTTTGACAGTACTTCATGTACCCACACGTGAAGGACCACATACAGGGTGTCCGAAAAATAAGTACCCTCCCCCCTTTTCTTCTGAAACGGTTAAGAATCGGGGAAAACCCCGGAACATATGTACCCTAATTTTGAAGGGGACATCTGATGGTGACCTCGTTTTTTACCTTGTAGGTCATTTTCAAGGTAATTTAGAGGTCAACTCAATTGTCTCAAGTAGAGACACCTACTTTTGACCTGGAATTCCGAAAGAACGTGAAAAATGATCAAACTTTTGCCTGAAACTTTTTCTGATTCGACTAGATCTTTGCGAGGTAAATGGAGGTCAGCACAAGTTGACGGTAACCTCTGTAGGTCCAAGAGTGAGCATTTTATCGAAAAATGTTTGGGATAAAAGTTGTTCATGATCACAGTAAGAATGAGCTAGTGACCTCGTTTTTCCTTGGGGGTCATTTGCAAGGTCATCTGGAGGGCTACTTGATTTATAAAGGGAAGAGAAGCTTAATCTAGAATTTTGATGGAAAAACTTTTAGAAAGAATGAAATCACGAAAGAGAAAAATGTTTCGGGCAGAAGTTTCATAATTTACCACGTTCTTGCGAAATCAGAGGTCAAAAGCGAAATCAAAGTAGGTGTTTCCGTTGAAAAAAATCAATTTGACCTCTAAATGACCTTGAAAATGACCTTCAAGGTAAAAAACAACGTCACCAACGGATGTTCCCCTCAAAATTAGGGGACACGTGTTCCGGGGTTTTTCCCAATTCCTAACCGTTCCAGAAAAAGGGGGGGTACTTACTTTTCGGACACCCTGTATATTATTTTCCTCTTGCTTTAAAATGTGAGAAACTCAATTTGAGAAGTTTTGAGGTGCCACTGTGCTCGGTTAATACGAGATCCGGGTTAATCATCGATCCTTTCATCAGAACGGCTTCCCAACAAATTTTCGAGTCAGTCATGGGATAGAGCACATTCAACTAGATAGCTGCTCGAATTAAAACGTCTCCGAGCACGGAAGATTTAAAAGACTGAGGGTTGACAACTTACACGAGATGAGAAATAATGCGTAACCATAGCAGCAATCTTATTAATTTCCGTGTATTTTTCTGTATATAACCTTCTGCTGTGAGTACTGAGGAATTCTATGTCAATTTCCTCGTCATTATCTCCGACCTTTTCTTTTCTTCTATAGATTTTTCTTCTCGTTGTCGCGTATCAAAAAATGATAGTTCCAACATTTTTGAGGTCCAGGAATTTTCTTGCATCAACCGGGTTTGTATAAGTGATTCTGCTACAAATTCAAAATTTGAAGCATTGGCTCAGCAATTAATAAATAACTCTGGATCGCTTCCACTAATCGCAATTTTTCTCTCAGCATTTAAAACAGGCTCATGAACCTATTGCTTCACCACTTCACAACCTTTTCTGGGCCTTCTTGGACCTTGCCAGACTTTAACACGTTCGCTGCGGCGACGATTTTTGGTAATTCAAATCTTGTCATGAACTGGACTCCCGTATTTAGGCAAATATATTTGGACGGGAGTAAACTTTTCCTTGGCTCGTATCTTATGCCTTAGGCAAAGTAAGTCACCTCGAAGGATTCTGATTGGAGATATTTTTCGAGTAATTATGGGCTGGTGGAGATTGAAAGATGAAATTCCGCGGGGCCCACCGTTGGACCCCGCCGTAGCGAACTTGTTAAGTCATCTTGAATCATGTTGTAAACCATGAACATTCTGACGTGTCAAGAAAAATTCTTTCAAAATTTGTTTCGATTGTTGTATTGCAATCTACAATCAGACATTTTTAGGGGCATTATTCTCGTGTCATGTCTTTCCAAGAATTTGTCTTGGGCACTGAAAGTAAAAAAAAGTGGAAAACTATTTTCTAAGTAGCTAGAGCTTCTCAGACAGCTCTGAATTTAATTTCATCGTACTTTCTGGATTGGATTTCATCAGAAATATAAATTTTAGGTATCATTCGAGTGATTCAAAGTGGTCAGTAATTTGTAGAAGGATTTTTGAGGCACTTTTTTATATAAAATAGCCGCCCCAGCATACCAATTGGGTGTTAGGGTTCTGAACTATTTCCAAAGAGAAGCCCTAGAAATTTCCTTCAAAATAACTTATTGTAAGACTCAATTTGATGGACTACTGTTGGATTTGTGATCACTCAAATCAAAACAAAACAAAAATATCACGAATGAGACCTGTAAGCTCTACAAAGCCCTTTCACGATTCCATGAGTCCCGTGGTAGCTGCGTATACCGCTCAATTTGACTAAATCGACTGCAACTATAGGTTATTTTGAGGGAAATTGACCCAGACATTAACTGAAGAAAGGGGTATTGCGAGCTTGAGATTAGTTCCATTGGCAGGAATTTTACTATTTAATCAAAATTTCTGTCTCTTGCTATCAAACGCGGATTCCCTGCCCCTGGAATTAATGCTATGCTCTCAATACCTTTCTCAGTGTCTAGCAGGGCCAACTACCTTCAAAATAACCTTTCGCTAAAGTCAATTTTGTCACATCGAGTGGTACACAATTGTCAAGGAGTCCTTGGAGTGATGGAAAAGCCTCGTAGGGCTCACAAAAATTATTCTTGACACTCTAATTGAGATTCGAGTGGCAGCGAATCCAACCCTAGAGCATCAAATTAAATTTTACAATAAGACATCCTCTTCCGAATTCACTCGAAAATAGCACAAGTGGCGGTTTCGATGATTACGGTCAGCTTGTGATATTAGAAATGATCAGAACCACATCGGAGGATCCTCGTTGCGGCCAGCAATAATCCAATACTTATAGGTTTTAAGAGCACTAAGTCATGACTGAGGCTCCATTGCACGTCGACTCGAAAGATTTTTGCCACCAAATAAGCGCCTTTGAGGGTCAAACAGCAAAGTCTTCCCTCCTCTCGAAAATACATTTTCGGGGAAAATTCTTGTACCCGCCCAATCACGATGTGCCACGACCACTCACGAGTTGCCTTTCAATACTCATGATCAAGTATGAAGACCTATGACGACCTATTAAATGATACCGGCATAGACCATAGTCAGTCATAGGTTGTCATATATGACCATAGTTCGACCCGGAACGTGGTCATATATGATCATGAGGCACTTTTTTTACTAGGGGAACGACAATGAAAATTTCTGTTCGCGAGAGATTTTTCTCTAATTTTTTTTCCAATCGCATCCATTTTTTATTCTAAAAATTTTGACTCACGGGCATTCACTTTCAAACAATTTGTTTCTTTCGCCCAGATTTTCCGATTGTAGGTCACTTTTTTGCCCATGATCATTTTTGGGCAACAGAAATGAGAATTTCTAATGGATCGTTCATATTCATGTACGTACGGAATTTTTTCTCGACTTCGATTTTTCCTCAGCCCTTCCACCGATCTTTTTTAAATTTATATTGATGGTAGATGACTGACCAAAGATGTGCTGAAGGTATTCACAGCTGATGGTTCTCTTGAAAAGTTTTTCGATTTAGACTAGCGATGCACTTGAAAGAAAAAAAGTGACCTACAATCGAAAGATCTGGGTGAGAGGAACAATTTACTGAACCTGAATCCCCGCGAGTCGAAATTTCTAGACTGAAAATGGATCCAAGTAGAAAAATTAGAGAAAAATCTCTTGAAACGAATACAATTCTTTCTTTTAGAGAAAGCAGAAGATGAAATAGATCCGTGACAGAAGCCATTTCAATGATCTAATAGAGTGGTGAGCATCAGAACTCCATTGCGGTGTTGTGGGTCAGACGCAGTCAATGTGTTGATGTAATTCATCCATAACTCAAACCGCTTAATTCAACTTCAATTGGATGATACACGAATGACCTTTTGAAATTTCATGCAAATAAGGTTTTTATGAAAGATTTAGGCGATTCATCATCAAATTCTGATTTTGCCTCTTGACTTCCGACCCATCTACATAAATATCATAGGCTGTAGCCAGTACAGTGTTGCGCGGGAATGATTGCACTAATCGCTTATTCACTCTAAATGACGATACTTGAAATTGTGTAAACTATTTTTCGCAAGTACAACTGAAAATCACAGAGTATAATATATAAAATGCCTACTCGTTGTTGTTGATGTAAACGTATAGAGCTATACAGAATTCCAATGGAATAAATTTATATTTATTTTTTAAACGCAAGAAAGAGGAATTTACTAGTGAATGCTTATCCGTATTTAGATATGTATAGCGTCGTTGTAATTCAGAATACACCAGTGTACTTGATATAGCGTAAGTAAATTGTATATCACAGAATGAAGTGTGCATTTGCACGTAAGTGAATAGTCAAGTCGTTCCCTATGGATTCTAATTGTAAATAATTTTTCGTGCATTTAAAAGAAAATATTGATTGATTCGTGAGATCAAAATCAGCTACCCCGTGAACGCTTCAAAGTAAATTCTTACGTGAAAAAGTTGTCCATGTATGACTTTAATTTTTGCTGAAGATGTTTTATTTCATTAGTGAACCATGCTTTTTTCCACACTTATCAATTGAGATGCACTAGTCCTCAAACATCTTCAAATGATGAAATTCCTCATCACCCCTGTGAATTTTAGTCCTAATGCTAATATGCGATAGTTCAAATCATAATAGTACAAGTTGAAGTAACTCAACACATGTGGAGACTAACGAGTATACAACAGTGTTGCAACTGTTCTAGTTCAAAGATTTTTCCTAATTTCATATATCTAGCAATCGTTTCATTATCTGGATCAAATTTCTGAAGAGTGATGAGATGTTTTGACCCAGAATGAAAGGTCACCACCGGTAAACAGTTATGAATTGGTATTTGCGTATCAAATTACACAGTCCGACCAATTATGACTCATTTTTCGTAACTTGACTTCTGAAAACGGTTTCTAGCAGCCTTTGAGCTATTTAATTCAAATCCGTTTTCAGAATTGCTGCATCGCGTCATGTTTCCCAGATTTTCGATGCCAAGTTGCAAGAAATGTCAATTTGGCTATTTTCGAGAGGTCTTATCTCTGTTATCGACGGTGATCGTAATTCTGCGAAGTCTAGTGTTATCAAAGGAAAGATCTTTAAAATAAGCCGACATAGATCAAAATTGATTAATAAGCTAAGTGTACCCACCTTGCCCCATTAAGCCATTTTCTCAACAACTCTGGCTTACCTCGGTTTGTTTCCACGTACCTAGCTTATTTTGAAGCTTGCTTCAAGATCTTCAAAGTACATACATCAAGTTTCCGCCAGCTGGAGCTTAACTATCTTAATTTTCCCTAAAATCAATTCTTTAGAGTTTACAAAAGGGTGTACCCAACTTGCCTCCATATAAGCCATTTCTCAACAATTCCGGTGCATTTCAACATTTTTTAACGTTATTTTAGCTCATTCTGAAGTTTATTCCAAGAACTTTGAAATGAGATAAAGTACATTCGGGAACTGGCAGAACTGTCCAAGCTCGACATCGTGCTGTCTCACTCGCACTCTTGGAGTAATGTATTTAGGAAAAAAATGAGACAGAGGGGTCGTGCCGTGAGCTGTTGGTGGACAGTTCATGAAAGGCTGCAGGTGGTTCTCCTATAGTGTATGTAGGTCCAATTTTGATCAACTGGAGCCGAGCTATCACAATTTTCCTAAAGAAACTATGTGAATCGGCAGTAAGGTGCATAAAATCCGTTTTTATCGCTGTTCAATCACATGTGGAATTTTTCGTCGGTCTAGAACACTATTTCTGGCCTAATTGACGTGATAAACACGTCCCGAATCGCAGAAAAACGTCCTACCGCACGCCTTGTAAATATAACTATATATTGGGATCATGTTGGGCACATTTCAATGTTGACCTTTTTGTTGCACAAATCATCTCCGTTTTTGCACATAAAATAGTTCCAGATCAAAGTTTTGCAACTCCAGAGACCGAATTTCGAAGACTTCAAGACGAAGAATCGAACGCGTTAAGATACGCTAAGATTAGCATAATAACTCAAACAATTCGGGGCCGGTTTTTCTAAATGCATTTTCCTCGGCGATTTCTTAGCTGTGCAAACACGAAAAATGAGAAAGCCATTTAAAATTTTTTGGAAAATGCGGAAAGATTCAGGGTTGATCGAAACCACTAACTTTTCCATATTTCAACATAACAAACGTGAAAAAAATCTGCGGGAAAGCCAACGAGTGCCCAATCCTGAGATCGACATATGGGAACAAGTTGGGTACACTCACCTTACGTTCTCGAGATATACCGGCCCCTTCGAAAATCAAAAAAGTCCCCGAGACTGACCTATGATATACGAACCACAACAATATGTAAACTTATCGGGCATCATTTTGTCAAGTATGGATAAAGATCTTCTCCAATATCCGAAAGTGGTCTGTCATTGCTATTTTCTACAGACCAATGGAAACATAGGAGTTGAATCCATTGCCGTGATTGTTTTATCTTGAGAATTCGTAACTGGATTTGGAACATCTCTTCCATCATTGAAGTCGGGTATGACGGTAACAATCTAAATTCAAATATGTCCTCTTGTTTCGTGTGAGAATGTTATTACAGAGTATTCTTGATTATAGTGAATACTAAGAAAGACTCCGATGATAAAAGTAATCAGAAAAATAAAAGCAAATATCGCTTTGAAAGCTCCACGTAAATTCAAAGTCGTTTGATGCGATTTGAAGATGGAATTCTTCTCAGGCATCATTCGTAACAAGAGTTACCATGTGTACGTTAGTTTATTGAGCAACAAAAAATAAGAGTTTAACAATTTCTAATCTAGATGCATTTAGTACAAAATATCTTGCTTATGTTTCGACTGATGAGAACTGTTGACCATGGATTTGAAATGTAGAATCGTCTGTGTGGACTTACTCGTGTCTACGGTTTGCTTCGATATAGAGAACTGATAACCGATTGTTTTCATAATTTTGAGGCTCATCTAAGGTATGATCTCTGTTACAAAAAATTTCATCAAAGTTGAAGTTTGTTCGACTTTTAGTTTTTTTAATGTGAACTCCTGGAGGTTCAGTTGGTTCAGCTGTTCCAAAAATTTTGATATTTTTAGACAGAATTAACAGATCAGTTATAGGTAAACCAAGTCCATAATTCTGGACATCATTGCGGTGTAATCGACCAGTTGATAAAATTTTTGCTGGTGCTGAAATGATTTATTTGATTATTAGATCCCAGGAAAAGTGATGGCATAGTATCATGGAGTCCGATGCATCTTGTGGAAACCATTAGCGTTTAGAACCTCTGATGTACGTCATACACCATTTTCAAATTCTTTCGAACACCTTTGATGCTAACTATGGTAGAATTTACGCTTGAACCTTAAATAGCTGTATAAATGTTGAGAAATTCCCAAATAATTGCAAGTTGTTAATGAATATAAAAATGGGAAATAAAGAATAAATATTTGCATAACAGTGTAAATCATGATATTCATATCCCCGAGATTATTCTTTGACACGACATAAAAATACGTTGCCAAAAGATATTAGCAGAATGCTTTCTCAAAGCGATATCTGCTAATTATCAAGAGGAATCTCACAACTGCTGTTAATCAAATAACAAATCATACATTACACTCCGCATTTCTACTGACAATGAGAGTCAAAATTTGACAATACTCTTTTCTATACTTTTCATTGAATTATTGTTGAAAGATAACTGATGATGATCTGATGAATTTTGGGCACCTATCAACCGTTTTGGCCGAACCTGTAAGACTAAGTGTTCAGTTTTCTTCCGGAAACACTTTTTCCTTCATCATACCAGGTAATTGTTGAAGTAAATTCTATCCACACGACTTGTGGAACATCATCCGATGATGAGACCAAAGATTCCGGGCTGTCCGTCATCTGTAATATTTAATTTAGTTCATCAAAGTGAAACTACCAAAATCTCGTGTCTTCATTTTAAAATATCTTTTTCCACGAGGACACCAAGAAAAATTTCTGACATAAATACGGATCTTTTTGCAAAGTTTAGATGTTTGGGAGCCTACAAAATTGCAAAAAATAGTATTTGGGCCTCGGTCATGAGTTTGCCCCATCTGAGCGGTTATTCCGACCTTCGTCTGAGGCTCAATCCGAAAACGAATCGCTCAGCTGCGAGCTTCAACCTCATCAACTCGGTGCAAAATGCACTACAGTCTCTTCTAGTCGTATAACGAGCTAAAAGGGGCCGGAGAGAAGTGGTCGTTTATAAGCGGTATTCATTGTAACCGGCATTGGTCCCATTGATTTAAGGTAGTTTTACACTAAAATTGAAAATATACAGCTTGTTTCCACGCCTCACTGAAAAATAGCATACGCGTTTGTTGCCGAAAACTTTGTTCTTTACAAAAATCATGATGGACGACTTTTGTGAAGAACAAAGTTTTCCAGCGTTCCAGATAAAGGAGTTCGATAAAGGAGTGCGATAAACCGCACTCCTTTATCGAATTCCTATCTAAGGTGAGTAAAAAACGAATCAAAATCTGTTTCAAAACTTCGATCATATACGAATGATTTCGTAAAAATTAATTTTCCATTTTTTTCTCGAAGAGATATGTTTTTTAATCTTTGAAAAATACATACTCTCATGTAAGGAATCTCAATCTTCACGAAAAAATTAGTTCCAAATCGCATTCCTGAGTTCGAAGCTGTTTTAAGATGATGTCGGATACCGACATTGTCGAGTTTTCGGGTTTCTCGATGAATTTTCGAGATATCGGGATTCTACTACTAAGTAACGCCGATCCTGTATAGCTCATAGAATCGGCATTACTTGTTAGATTTTTGATATCTCAAAAATTCATCAAGAAATCCGAAAACTCGACCACGTCGGTAACTGTGCAATATTGATAGGACTCCGACGTCCCCTTAAGGTAGTTTTTGGATTTCAACGACAGAAAACCTCAATTTTCTGCGCATGCAGTATTACATAATTGAAATTCAAAAATTACCCAGGAAACACCTTTAAACTCAAAAAAGCAGGTCGAAACTATTTTTCTCGCAAAGAACAACTTTATAGCACTCTAACCTAAAACTCGCAACTTTGAACATGACTTTTGGATTCTCGTGCTATATTAAATATATCATATGAAACTACACATCTTCGTGCAGTATCATAATATACTATTTTACATGAGAAAATTTATTTTGGAAAATTAAAAAAATATCTCTTTGAGGAAAAAATGAGGCGAAGTAATTTTCACGGAATCACCCATGTGTAACCGAGATGAGATGGAAATCGAAGCTTCAAAACGGTTTTCGATAGGTTTCTTACTCACTTCCTAGATGCGCTACGCGCCTCTGTATCGAACGTTACTTCTGAGCTACAACATTTTTTGAGAAAAAAGTTACGAAAAACATAGTTTTGATTGGTGCGCCAGGTCCCGAAGAAATTTCTCCAATCTTTTATATGGTGTCAGGTAATGATATTTTGACCTGTAGAATCGAAAAAGTTTACTTTAAAAAAACTCTGAAACCAACCATTTTCTCGTGGAATTACTCTCATTTGTAAATTAAATTTTCTTAATGCACTAAAAGTCTTGCCATGTCGAGTATGTCCCATCAATATTCATTCATAAGACGAGGTTGTTGACACAGAAGCTATCGGAAATACAATATCTCATCAGTTGAAAAATCAATGTTTCATTTTTCAAATATCACTCCGAATGGGGAACGGTTTTCATGAATAAAATCATCAATATGATGAAAGAATGGTCAATATTTATTGCTAAATTATATTCATACTTAATAGTATAAGTAAATAAGTTGATATGTGCACCATCTCTAATATAATTATAGTAAATCTAACCATGAGCTAATTGGTGCCTACAAATTAGGTATCTATACCGTACGCCTCACGAGTAAGTTTGTATTGAGAAATAATACAAAATATTGAGAACTAATGAATATTAGAAAGTTGTGTTTCCTAAGTAATAAAAAGTCAACTAAATGAAGGAAGGTCCTTGAACACTTATATCTACATTTTCTATTTCACAGTGTCAAGATGCTAATTTCCTCAGGAAACGATTCATTCTTGAATCATAGCTAAAGTTGGGGCGCTGGCCACTGCAACACTAGATTCTTTCATTTGACGCTTTGATTCGCCACGACCTTCTTCTATTTCATGACTCTCTAATGAACACAGGAGTGTTGTACGCACAGCAGTACTTATGATGAGCGAAGCAGTGAGAACCAATAATGATATCTCAGCAAAAGTTGCTAACTGTATTCTACCATTCTTAAAGCTTTCTATGGATATTTGAGGGTAAACAACCAAGAAAAATAGTTTACATAAAATGTAGGACGCCAGTCCTACAACAATGGAAGCACAGAAACAGATGGTATGCATAGTCTGGAACATGAATAGATTTTCATCAGTCTATCAAATTATTCAATAAAATATGTAGTATATGGTATAAAGCTTACAGATATTACTCCCACATATACAAAGCTATGCTTGACAATTATAGTGTGAACTCTGTGAGTAGCTTTGTATGAGTTGATACCATTGATGGCAATATCAATGGATGTACAATCAGCAATTCCAAGCGTCAATATTACTCTGCAAATACATCGAGACACATAAGCACTGTAAGAGCCGTGTTGAGTCTTTGATTTAAGTGTGGCCAGTACACTCAAATATAAAGGGATTATGTAAGTAGCTTGCAGAGCTGCTGATCCAAAATGAAATCTGAAAAGATCACAAAAAATTTGCAATAAAACTCAATAATCTATTATAAATTATCTCAAAGGTATAATAGGTGTACCAAGACTTTCTCATAATCACTTTACAAGTCTAGTATAACTTAGTGCAATCAATCTCACATTGTGATCGATACAAATAAATTCGGAAATTTGAATTGAAGATGAGTCAAAATGGAAGTGGCATTAGATGAATATTTATCCAAAATATTTTATTCAAGGTGACATGAACAAATTAGATCCACAGTTGTAATAGGAACAAACATAATCACATATTCACCGCGTGAAACCAACTAAATGATTACCATTACCTTTTCATTGTTTTCATGCAAGTCCACAGAATACTCCTCGGTAAATCTTGTTCATTTTCCATAGAATGCCAAATAGCTAAGACTTCTGCCAAAACCATCTGATTGAAGTTCCAAACACATGAACAGATGTACAGTCCTCCAAAAAAGGCTATGCTGATTGGAATTGATTCAGATAGAGTAATCACTATAGCATATGTGAAGAATGCTATCAGTAACTCTGATATCAAAATAGATATTCCATATAGAATCAAAAATTGGCAGTGCAGCAATGATCTAAAAACGTAATTTTGATTATTCTCTGTTCGATCTCACAGTTACATGTAATGTTGATTGTACAGAGTAGTGATAATATTTACTGGCAAGTTTTTTCTATGAATACAGCTATCGAATCCAAACCAATCAACTCAATGCTAGATAGACATGAAAAGTTGATCAATATCGCAATTGCACAAGGCAAGATTAGTAGAATTAGTCCAGGATTTCGAACAGCTGCAGTAATTGAGATTACTATAAAGATGAAGATGAAGAACACCATGGTAAATTGTAAAATGTCATATCCCACATTAGCAAATTGTTTGGGATATTTGCATAGCATTTTCAGTAGACCTACAATCAGTAACCCAGTGCTAAAGAGAGTTGCAGAGAGAAAAAATAGTCCTCTGAAACATCAAATTAAAAAATGTATCGAAAGCAAGAGAAAAACAGTTCTTTCTGTTAAAAACGATTTCCATACCCTTCATAATGAAACTCTTGAATGACATCTAGCAAATCATCAATTGATCTTACATATTTCACTTCTATGCTTTCTCTGAGTGAATACTCAGATGATTCTCTAGTGTGTATAGTTTTGTAGCGACCTAAGACAAAAATAATGTATGAGTTAAAAATGTAAGCACACAGGAACATCCTTATTCTTAAGGTAAATGAGAGTGATTGTTTACCAAAAAAACAGACTCCAAGCCAAATCACTAGTGAGATCAAGAAGATGGTATTGAAAATCAGATCAGTTGATATTCGATGAGTGCAAAGTGGATTTCCTGAATATGGTTTGTAAGTAGCTTGAGGATCTGGAAAGGGATATGGTTTTTAGAACAAAGAGATAATAAATATTCTCACAAATCCGAACTAATTTTGGTCACGTATTAACAATGGCGGTCATATTACGAACATTAGTATACTCATCTTTGATACACTTGTTAGTTCTCGTCTATGTACACAGACATGACACACATGCACAGCTCTGTACCTGGTACCCATCCTAACAAAATCTGTTTTCTCAAGATTGAAGTTGAACTACCTATTCCCGTAAAATGGTCAACATGCACCACAAATTGATTTGCAGCAACATAAGAATGATCGAGGATGAGACATTTCATACAGGGGCGTCAGAACGCCTCTGGCCCGGGTGTGGAGTTCTAACAGAGGCTATCAGAGAAGCAAAAAAAAAAAAAGGCCTTCGGATGGCAGAACTGTTTCATTAATGATTAATGGCTAGGCCACATCCGCCATGCCTCTCCTGCCTCTCCTCTGGACACGCAACGATATAACAAGTCTGATTTCTCGATATCTATTTATTAAGTTCGGGCATTCGTGCAAATACATGTTCTCTACGAGCGCATTGAGAGATGAATATGTTCACTAGCTACAGAAGGCTAAATGGTGGTTTAGACGTTGTTGTAACATGGTTGCTCTGAGATAAGATTTGATCACGGTGCGGCTACATGCAGTCGTTTTTGGCGATTCGGAGACAGCGGGACAGCGCCTCTAGCCCTGATTTCATACATCTGATTGTACCCCATGACGGAACAGGCCACGTGCAAATGAGTGAATCTTCGAATCTCGAATTTCGTACCATGTGCATACCGCGACTTATTAGTGTTCGCACTTTTACGAATGATCGAAACAAAGTATATTGGTCTATGATATGACGGATGCTCAGATTTCACTTACTTTCTTTCCTGACTGCACGACTCGTACATTTTTCAGGGCATTGAAGTGTGGTGTTCTCGATCACCTCGATCTCCACGGTTTTGGCCATAGTGGGTTATAAAAACACTTGTTTGCAGAAATACTGACGTCTCGTGATAGTGTTTCAAAATCCCAATCTCCAATCCGACTAGTCGAAAGTCTTCTATCGAAATTGACTATTCACGCTGTATAATATGACAGCGCTCCGAATCACAGAAACCACAATATTAATAAATAAACGCCGGCGATGCACAACATTGGGTGATCACTGATCAGCTGTTGTCAGCTGTAAATCACAAAACAAAAGTTGGTCAATTCTGGTCAATTCGAGTCAGCCGTTATTTGACAGTCAGTGCGTGTTGTAGGGATGATAGTGACGGTCACATAACCGAATTAACCGCACCTGGCACCAGCACCAGCTCGAATTGAAAACAAGCTAATAAGGCCAAATAAGGCTTGATGAAAGCTCCAGTCAGACAGCTCCAGAGTCCAGGTTGGTCCAGGTCCAGACACGGACATGATCGACTCGCGAGCTCGAGAAGACGGCTCGTCCGTGGCCGTCGGGGATGGAATCATTAGGGGAGGACGCTGAGTCGCATGGTCGCAAGCTGGGCTGTGGCCGTTGAAAGCTTGCCATCAAGCTTTGTCAGCACAGATGAGGGCACTTACATTTTTTTAAAACTGAATACCTAATACTTTTTGATCTTGCCTTCCATCCTGTTCGCCAATTTCCTCCTAGCTCAAAATTGCATCAACAATGCATAACCATAAGAAGTTTCCACGAAAATCAGATTAGTCAGATGAAGTATGGATATGACATCCAACTTCTTGAGTAAACTTTCAACTGATCATTTCTGGAACTTTCTCAAGAAAAAAATGACAATCCCAATAAGAGTTCATACAGAGTTTAAAATGGCTCATAGAATAGTCATCAAAGGAAAATGACCAATTTTCAAGTTTACGAATCCCAAGATTGATTCAACTGTGCAGTCAAGGAAGTCCAAGATTAGCACTAAAAAGCATCATTTTCAAACTAACTTCCTTGAAGACCCCCAAAAAATGTATCATGGTCATACAATAATGCAAGTATGCCCTTAAGTAAACTTTCATTCAATGATCAAAATAATCAGTCTCTTCTAAATATAGTCTTCTACGACGCTCAAGTTTTCTCAATATCTACCATATTTTCACTTCGAATTCTGGATTAATAGAAAAGAGATTGACACAAAATTTTCTCATTATTCACTGTTGAGAGCATCTCTACTCGTACATTTTCACTATGTTTGGTCACATGTTGGGTGCTCAGTAATCATCCTCCGCAAAAAAGTGAGATAGAATGTGTCAAAGCAATTAAATTGCAACATTTATTGAGACAGAAAAAAAAATTAAAGTTTCAAGAGGTATTCTCATCCATATGAATGATTGTCTATAATTATACAAGTTACATCTACAATAACGTCTACTAACATTATAAAGGCAAAAGGCAAACCAAGATATCATAGTAATGCAGGAATCATATAGATCATATCATCCAACTTCGGAAAAGTGCTGTTTTTGGCAATCCTTTTCAAAATTGAGACAGAGTTGGTGCGCTAGCAACGGCACCATAGCTCTCAGTTTCATCACGACAAATCGATTTCTGGGCGGCTTCGTCCTCTTCGTAACTCTCCATGGAGCACAAAAGAGTCGTTTGTACAGCAATACTCATAATGGACCAAGCATTTAAAATTGAGTAAACTATTGCAGCAAGTGCTCCTACGATTACATCTGGTGTAAAATTGAGATTATTATCATCAATAGCAAACTGATATGCAATTGAAAACATCAGTATAATTAAGATGGATGCATAGCAGCAGATGATATGAGTTATCTGAAAGAAAAGAAGTGAATTGGTCATTTCTAGATGATCCATCTAGGATTTCCTTGGTTGAACCTATTGAATTTGATGCAAATGATCCAGCAGAAACTTACACTTGTAACACTCAAGAATAGAAAACTATGCTTCGTTACAAGACTGTAGACTACACTGGTGGCCTTATCAAAGTCATAACCATTGACAGCTACCTCGATCAATGAGGAAAGAGCAGTATCTAGTATCAGGATGAGTTTGCACACTGCTCTGCTAAGGTGGACACTGTATGTTGCACTGTCTTGAGATTTTGATCGCACAGCAGCTGCTATGCTCAAGCACAAAGGCCATATGAAAGTAGCTTGCAAGCACATTGATCCAAGATGATATCTGTAATAGAGATGAGCAAGAGGGACAATTAAATTAAAAATACTGTTCATAATCAAGACAAGAACTAATCCAGTAATTTGCCACAGAACAATATTGGGGATTCATTTGATATCAATTTCTAGAATTGAGAAGAGTTAGGACTGTTTCGTTTGCTGGCAATGTGAACACACTTCAACAAAACAGCTGCTCAAACTTCAGATACCTGCTAATCGACTTCACGGCCAACATCAAGACATTCTTGGGAACACTCTTCTCATCCTCTTTTGAATGCCATGTGGCAACAGCTTCTGATATGACCATGGAACCAAAATTCTGTATACACCATATAAGATGCAGTCCTCCAAGCACAATTATCACAACAGAGACAGAAATGGAGTGCGAATCAGTGACTATCGTTACTGTACATGCTACTAGTGCTTGAAGCAGCAAGATCAATATGCTGAATAACAGGAGGAACCGATGACACAGCAAAGATCTGTAAACAACGAAGTTAATTAGTAACTAAGCCCCTAGAAGTCAAAATGAGCTGAGAAAAATAACAGTACTGGCATGTTTTTTGGATGATCTCAGCAATAATCTCAACTCCAACTGTTTCTACACTCGTCAACACTGAGATAACAATCAGTAATGCTACTGTAAATGGTAGGTTGAGAAAAATCAATCCAGGTATCCTAATAGCATTACAAGTGGTTAAAATAATAGTTAATATCCAAAACATGACACTGAGATAGAGAGCACCAAGTCCAAACCGAGCACATAGTTTAGGATGCAAGCTAAGCAGTTTTGCAAGTCCTATGATCAGCATCTGAGTAATGAGTGTTGTCAAGGTCAAAACGAAAAATCCACTGAAAATTTTTAATGATTCAGAGTTTCAAAATAGTTCATGGGGTCAATCAACTTGATCTATTAAATAATAAAACTAGATCCATACCCGTGATGGTAAAATTTAGTAACAGCTGCAAGCACTTGATCAGTCAGATCAACAGTATAGTACTCATAGTCGTACTCTACTGCAGGAGTCCTGTAATTGTGAAAACCATAGTAAGAATTGTACACATTGGGTGTATTCACCTCTACAGTTGTAGCTCGGGGTATTTGTCTCACTCCATGGAGTGGAGGCACTGCAACTGTAAGAATGTATATGTCTATAAGTTGCTGATAACTTCATAAATGGGACCATAATAAATTAGCTAAACCTGTACTTACCAGAGAAATAGAATCCAATCCATACCAACAAAATGACAACAGAGAAATAAACAAAAGCAGGATCTGTGACCACTCGATTTCTGCGAAGTGGATCCTTGACAAATCTTTGATATCTAGCTTGAGGAACTGCAGATGAAAGATGATCATAATGAGGAAATCATTTGACTCGTCAATACTCGAAGTTGGTTGATGTAGATTGAACGCTATATGCTCATAGATTACTGGATAGATCTCGAAGCGCGTCTTACTATAGCTGTTCTGGGTTAGAACAAAGAAAAGGGCTAACGAACAGGGCTAGAAAGTTACACCCGCATGATAAATCGATTCTTAGATGTAGTATTAGTGTCTTCCACGTGGTCAATGACGTAAAATGTGTCGAAGTTACGTCTATAGATGATTGCTACTTATAAGCACGATCAACGGCGGTTTTTTATTGACATACCTTGTTTAGATGTCTGCACTCGAATCTGTATCTTTGCTTTGTTCTGCGAATCTTGCGAGGCGAAAGCCTCAATGTCGACGGTTTTGGCCATTGTGATGAAATTAGACAATGATGGCCAAGTATTGTCAAAGAATTAAATATATTATCCTCCACAGTAGGTGAAATGGATTAGTCAACTAGATCGAATAGCTAGCCGGCAGGGTTCAGATATTCAGCCCAGAACAAGGTTTGAGATAATGGTGACCTCCGAATAAGAGGCAACGATCTGACTGGATCTGACAACGAGCCACACGCAGCACGTGGCCACAACTTTTCCTGTTGACTGACTGCGACTAACTACCACTAACTACGGCAGAACTACATGACTGCGACGCCCTAACCAGCGCACTAATGAAGCCAAATGAAGCTGAATGAAGCAGCTAAAGCTGAGACGCAAATGACGCAATAAGAGAGGGATGAGAACCACGGAGAACAAAGGAACGATCCTTGGTTTGCCGGTTCTATGTATATACTCACTGCGTCGTGCTCGCGGGATTCTGATGTCGTCATTGGTTGAAATCTTCTGCATTTTCACCTACTCCCTCTGATTTCACCAATTAGGCAAAATACATTCGTACATACCCAGCATTTTTCAGCGCGATCTAGAAAATAAGGTTTGAAATTCATCGTGTTCGACTTCGACAGGAAAAATCTCATCAAAGCGATTTTGGATTAAGCAAAGTATTGAAAAATGATATTTAATACTCATACTTCTATGTTTTCGAGGTCGTCCAAAGTAGTTTGGTAGATAATGTTCCCTTTATCTGCGCGAAAAAAGCATATTTTAGATTAAAAATTGCATTTTTTAGGGTGATCTCCACCGCTTATTGAAAAAATCCTGACGGATTCGGATTCTACGCAAAAAAATACGTCAGAATATCTTTGTTTCATGGTGGCAGCTCTCAGTGCATACGGGAGCTTATCCAGCTCCCATGCACCTGGGCTCAGATGTAATTCGAGATGCAATAATTGTGGGTTCAGAAACGGCTGCGACTGCTGCGAGGGAGAAATTGGACTCGAAAGTTACTAACCCAAATAGATCTAGTGTATTTTTTACTGGAAGGTCAAACACCCAAAATGATCCGAAGGTATGGGTACGATTTTATCTTCAAAATCCTCTGCATGCGTGTGTAATTGTAATATCGGGCAAGTATTTTTGCCACAGTATGTACTTTTTTCTGAAAAAATGATCGGCTGAATTCATTACAATATCTTTTCTCTGATACAATCCGACTTTAGAAAAAAAGTTGTGAGTCATATTAATATGATATTGTTTGCCGAGAGCC
Organism: Eretmocerus hayati; assembly: GCA_029851415.1. Classification (NCBI taxonomy): domain Eukaryota; kingdom Metazoa; phylum Arthropoda; class Insecta; order Hymenoptera; family Aphelinidae; genus Eretmocerus; species Eretmocerus hayati. The sequence goes on along the minus strand of CM056742.1, from coordinate 179,351,223 downwards.
TCTCAGTCACAGGGTGGCCAAGTACGCAAATCATTCTTGAGAACGAAAAAATTGTATATTCATTGGAATCAGGAAAATTATGGCCATTACAGAACCGTTTGAAACGATCGAGGAAACAATTCTCAAAAATCCTTCAATCGAGAACTCGAGGAGTATTCGCAAAATGTTTATAGCCTGGGGATCAACGATTATTGTATCCAAGATATTGTTTAGTGAGACCAAGTTTTCAATTGGCTCATATGAAATTACGCACTTGCGATTCAATTTTGACGTCTATAGATTGAGTTAGAATTAAAATTAGATAGATAACTTGGAATATAGAATAAGGGTAAATTATTTACCGATAGTCACACTCTGGGGCAAAGACGCTATTATGTGCGTTGAATTCGACTAGAAACATATTCCTCCCAAAAATTTTATTAAAGCTGAGACTCCGTTTGTCTCCTGCCTGTGAAAACTTTTCGCGATACGCAAGAAACCTGTTTCATCAGAAGTTTTTTCGACCCAGAGAATATCACGACGCGGTACCTCAAAACAGACCACGGGGACTATTATCCTCATAGATGGTCATTTTGCACTGGAAATGGATATTGGGATACCCTAATACGCAAGCTACATTTATCGAACCCACAATTTTCTTAACAACAAGGAATATTGCATAAACAGGTATTTTGACACGTATAATAAGGACCGAAAACATGAGAAACCCCTTTTTCATCGTCTGTGCGGAAAAGAACCGTTTTTTTCATTTTCTTTCCCACGCCGACGATGAAAATAGTATATTACGCAACAAGTGCGAGAAGGTCAATTTCCGCACAAGTTGCCAAACGAGTGCGAGAAGTTAATATTCACGCACACCTTGGTTCTCGCACAGCCAGAAGAACACATTTACGCACGCTCGCGAAGCGAGCGAAGTGTGCATGTTCTTTCGTGTTCTTAATTTTTTTCTTTCTTTCTTAATTTCGTGTGCAAGTTCTTTCGAAGTGTGCGTGAATGTATTACTTCTCGCGCAAGTTGGCAACGTGTGCGGAAACTTCTCGCACGTGTTGCGTATACTATTTTTTGCAGCTAAGCGCGAAGTTGTAATTAAATGCACCGCCGAGCAAGATTACCTTGAAAACGAAGTTTTCAAGAAAGGCCAAATTCAGAGGGATGACGTGACATCATATTTTGAAACTGTGGGTGAATGAAAATTCATTGAAAGAAGAAGTTACATTCATGCTCTCTCCACCAGTGCTTGAATTTAAAACTGTGCGAGAAGTCATTGCCGCATTACCTTCTCGCACTGTAAATAACGAAGAGAAGTCTCATTTTTTTACAACTTTACGCACACAGTTGCAAAATAGTATATTACGCAACAACTGCGAGAAGGTCATGCAATTTCCGCACAAGTTGCCAAACGAGTGCGAGAAGTTAATATTCACGCACACTTTGGAACTTCTCGCACAGCCATCGAAGTGTGCGTGAATGTTACTTCTCGCGCGAGTTGGCAACGTGTGCGGGAACTTCTCGCATGTGTTGCATATACTATTTTTTGCAACTGTGCGCGAAGTTGTAATTAAATGCACCACTGTTCGAGCAAGATTATCTTGGAAACGAAGTTTTCAAGAAAGGCCAAATTCAGAGGGATGACGTGACATCATATTTTGGAACTGTGCGTGAATGAAAATGCATTAGAGCGAGAAGTTACATTCACGCACACTCCACCAGTGCGTAAATGTAAAACTGTGCGAGAAGTCATTCACTCATTACTTCTCGCACTGTAAATAATGAAGAGAAGTCTCATTTTTACAACTTCGCGCACACAGTTGCAAAAAATAGTATTCGACACTCGGGCGGGGTGTCCCGCCCGAGCGTCGCTCGGGCCGCGGAAACCAACATCCACACCCTTGTATCGAAATCTACTATTTCAAGCAATAAATCTTGCTGTTAAATAATCTTTGAGGAAGAAATTCTCGCTTGCATGGTGTATCAAAATTTGCTTCTCCGACGCGAAATGACCGTCTAAACACGACCTTGTGTCCTGTTTTTTTGTGCGACCACGTTCGTCGTGATTTTTGTTAAAATAAAGAAAGTCTTTGAAAAAATAGGTTTTTGCGTCAAATGTGCACGGGCAAAACGGGATGCGGATTCGTATACTCTAATAATTAAAAACTCCACAAGAAAAACATCATTTGATTCTTGTACACTCCCTACCCTATAATCTTGTGGACCAGAGTAATCATTAATTACTTCTTAATTGTTATTCAATTACGTGATGATCTTATCTTCGATGCACAAGGAATTGCGGCAAGATTTCCAGAATCTGTCTCTTAGTTAGTTTAAAAAAATGTTTTCACTTGATTCACTAACATTCATAAAATATTTTTCGCCAAAAAATATCTTTGAGTGATTATCAATGTTTAGGATAAATATCACCTACATAAACAAATCCGACCGGAGTGCGAAAAATTGTAGTATTTTTCGGCGGTCCAATTAGGGAAAAGAATGAAAACTGAACCCGATCGTCTCTGTTATTGTGAATTCATTGTTGTTACAGTCCCGTCATATGGAAGTTATTTGCCTATTGAATTTAATCAAAGCCAACGCAGTTCTCTATTTACAAAGTCATTAGATTACATCAAAATCAGCTGAATAATAATTCTTTTAATCTTGAACTCATGTAGTACGGTTTCCCTATAGATCCATCGTTGCGCTCAAAATCTTCCATAACGCAAAGAAATATCGTATCGATTGCGGCTCTTGGGATTGTAAAAAAACATGATGTAACAACGAGTGAACCAATACCGACCATGGTCATTGCATACGGTACCAACTGGTCAAGATCCATATAATAGCAGTAAGCGTAAGTTGATAGTAATGATATGCCTATGACAAGGTACAGTCCAAACGAGAGTATGATGTCTGTGACCTGAGGAGATTGATTGAATGAAAAGATTAAAATTTGTAAAAATATTCATTCATTTTCATTAGGATATCTTACCTTTGTTATGACTATAACCTTGACGACATTTCTCATTAATAAATTGAACGCATCTCTTGCGGATTGCATAAAATCCGTAGCATGAACAGCAGTCATGATGTATACATCACGATTTAAGTATTCTAGTAGACTTTCTAGTTTCAAGAACACATAGCTGTAACAAGCAAAGCAAATCCCAGTGGGGGAGTTTTCGTCCTTTTGAATGCGTTGCCTGATGAATCTCAAAATACTCGAGATTATTTCACAAATTGATAGAATAAAAGATCCAAGAGCTATCGTTCCGAGATGATACCTAAAAAATTGTAGACATGTATGAATTCATTGCATGAACGTGATAAATTTTGGAACTCATATTAATTGTTGAATTGTGTGTTTTCGTGATCTATATTATGAGAAAACCTCGTTTGGTATCGTGTGATCTGAATGGAAACATGTCTTAACTCATCATTTTTCGAAATTTGCATCAAGCAAATTCTGGGTAGGGAAAATATCATTGTGAATGAAAAACTAAGATCTTTAGATGACTTTTACAGGAATTAGCTGACCAGTTACTAGATAGCTTTAGACAAAAAACTAAAAAATAGACTACTTTGTTCAAAACTCTTCCTTAACTCACATGAGTGTTATTTTGATGAATTGAATCACGGTGAAGGTTGGAACGTCTTGTTTATTGAATGTCCAAAACCAAGTGGCGTAGCTTCCACATAGTACCATTTGGACAAAAGCCTTTGCAAAACTCCAGGTCCACAAGAATCCAATCAAATTGATAGCGTGATAGGCATAAATATGGGATCTTGATCCATCCTCATGAGGAGGAATGGTCAGTAAACTTCCAACAACTTCCAAGAAAAATATTACTGTTACAGCGTACAAAAATAATAAAATGACTGGAAATAGGAACAGAAGAGGAAAACTCATTACTGCTCTGAAAATTTTAAGATCGTTCTCGAGTCAGTTTTTTATGAGGATCTTCAAATCATTACTGTAAAAAAGCATATCGTACCTGCTTGATTCCCCGATTACCTCACAAGCAATCACAATCTTTTTCCGAACAGAAAGAACAATAATAATTATTAGAATAAGAATCGCCACACAGGAAAGTAGCCAAAACAAAATATTGAGCCTCGTTTTGTCTTCGGAGAATATGTACGAAAAAATGCATATAGCCAAGAATAGGGCATTACAAATGACTAATATGCCAGTATAAATAATGGTTTTGGCAGATCGTTGTAACAGTATTATCAATGGAACAGTTATCACACCAGCAAAAGTGGTGAATCCAATAGCGATATATCTGAAACGTTAAATGAAATATATTGAAAGTCTCTTGTGAAAAACAACTCAACACATGTTTTTATTTTTCATTCGCATACTTTGCCTCGCGGATTTGTCGAATATGATGAACCCAATCTTCAAAGTATGCCTCGAATGGTATCTTGTCAAATGATGCTTTTACTGAAAAAATGATTTTTTATACGATTAAGGTGGATCATTATTGCTCAAAAGTAAGACTTATAAAAAATCTTGTGACATGAGACGAACCATAGATACCAAGTCCTATCCATAGTGATAGAACCGAAACAAATAAAATGAATACTGGAAAATTTGTCACCTTACGCTGAGTTTCTAAAGGACCTGTCCACTGGGGGTCGTACTTAATCTTTTCACCTGGACAGGGAATGAAGGGATATATACTCTCAAATGATTGAGATCAATCATATTTTCAAGATAAGTTTCAACACAGATTTCGACAAAAAATATTTCATAGTAGGTCTCAACAGCGGTTTTTAACACATTCTTATTATTTTTCTCTCTGTTTTGCAAAGAGTTTCTTGACGCCTTCTAACCAATATTATATAAAATTAAATAAAATAAAGATACTGTCCCGAATACCTAATATCAAACATCAGTAAATGACTGATTATAGTGGAGGACTTTTATGTAAGCGTTCTCCTAATATGGGGAAAAAATCTCGCTTACTAATAATTAATAACCTCACTTGGTGGATTTATAAATTTGAAAATCTTAAATTAGATTTCACGCGTCACACAACAGAAATCCACCGTATCACAAAGTCGGAGGTACCTGCCGGAGTTGAAAAAATGCTACGATGTGCAGGATCCTCGTGTAGAGAAAAAACATGAGCTAAAAAAGGGGTTAGTTACCAAAATTTCTTTCAACCCCATTGACCGCATTCAACTGTGAAGCCCACATCTCAATAAGTCTTTTAATGAATTCCCTCGTGAATTCCAGTTGAGTAGACAGGGTGCCTCATAGATCGAGCTTCACAAGAGCTTGAGAATGTTACAAAAAACTTGAAATGTCTATGAACTTGTTGATCCTCACATTGATACCTGTATTTCGAGTATTTCGACACAAGTATGAGGGCAACGAAGTATTTTATGATCAAGCGCTCAACTGTTTTTATCCAGAAAAATTTGAGATTCTCTCCAAGCGATTCTTCGTTTTTCTCAAATTGCTAAACCGCAAAGAAAATGCAGAAAAAAACGTCAATTCAAAATTAGAGAACTGTTTTTTTTTTGAGGTTTTCCGCACGAAATTTGTCATTTTATTGCATGCGTTTTGGGATATGGTGATCAGGATCAGATATATCAGGAAGAAAAACCCAGTCGAGATTTCTCGGAATTTCAAGCTTTCAATTTTGGAATAGGTAAATCAAACCAATTTTATTTTACAAGAACAATTTATGCAGTTATAAAAACAAATTCAGCGCAGGATTGTGAATGTGTGAAATGACCCAAGTTGCTGATGGAGGGTTCGCAAGTACGTCCACAGACGAGCTTCCACATTTTTCATCTTTTAATTTCGAAAGCTCACTTAGTAAGTTTTATCAGTTCTATCAGGAAAATTGAGAAAGGCTTAATACTTTGGTGGTCTCGTTGATGGTGGAGTTTCTATTGGCGACTACGGCAACTTCCACAAAGTTAGTTATTTTAGAGTGCCGTCAAATTGGGTAATTTTCGTACAGCGGCTGCAACTGCGGTACACATCTGGAAAATAGCTTTCAAAGCTGCGTTCGACAAAGTAATAACTCTATCGCTCTGAAATCTGTTCTTTCCGTCTGCCATACACATAAATAATTTGTCGAGCTACTGCGTAAACCTTGCTTGAATGATTGCGGTTGATTTTTGGAGCTTTCTGCAAAAAGGCTGATTTAGCATCGACACCCGAGTGGTTCAGCATACCTGGTGAAAGAATTGTTCCGAAACGAAATCTGGGTAAATATCGGTACATTTCGACCACATACTATATCACCTTATTAAAGAAACTATCGTTACATTTTAGTATTTACAGCATTCGGAATTTTAATGTTAAGAAAACAGGGGAAAAAATAAAAAAATTGTACCACAGTTACCCCACGCTATAGGTAAGACTCATTACTGTGGAGTAACTTCAGTACACCTCTGCATGACCGATATTTTTTGACTCATCTTGAATCTAATAACAATTCGTAAGGATATAAAATGTTCCAAACAGCTGAGAACATGATAAGACTCCCGAACGATTAAAATTGATTCAATTGCAAGATAGTTGGTAATATTGAAATATTTTGTAAGTGTACCAAAGTTGCCCGTTCGGGATCTGATTTTGGTGTACCTCTTTGACTGATACTAGCTACGGCTTAATTAAACCGTGGCTTAGATATATAAAATTGAACCTTTTAGCCCGTTATCTGAAATCTTGAGGGATTATAATTAGTCAAGGTACAAACGTCGAAATGCCGAGCCAAACAAAATGAGAGGTACCGTAAACGTACCAAAATTACCCAATTCGACGGTGGCTCTTATATCCGCTCTTACAGATATATAGTGTTACGGAAAAATTATGATAGTATTGACAGTAAAAAATCATACATGTTCAATAAAAAAACTGCGACGGAAAAATATTGTGATTTCAAGGGCGCAATTTACATAATACGAAGTCCCGAACACACTGACGACTTACATTTCGCTCATGTTTGGGAATATCTTAAAGCCCATTAACCATTTCCCGGAAGAATTTTAAAAGCTATTGTTGATAACTACAGCTCGAAATATGACTGATTATACTTGAAATTGGCAGTACGATTTTATATTTTGAATCTGTCTCGGCCTAATAGCTTCTTGCTGAAAATAATTCCGTGAGACCCCATGGGTCGCCATGAGTCTTCATGGGACCTGGCCGTAGGAAAATTTTTGATCTTGATACTTGCAAAATTTGGCATCGGAGACGTGCAGCATACAAATTTCGACCAAATTCGACATTTTTCGGAGGAGTAGTGGTCCAAATTTGTAGACTACACGTCTCCGATGCCAAATCTCGCAAATTTCAAGATTGAAAATTTTCCTAGAGCCAGGTCCCACGGAATTATTTTCAGCAAGGTTTAATTTAATGCGGAATCTTTCACCCGGGAAGATGATCAACAGGGAAAACTTTGAAGAATTCATGTAACAATTATTGAGTATATCGGAAGACGCAGCTCAGCCGTTCTAAGGATCTTGATATTTTATGGCAGAAGCAACGGATCAAATCGGGTCAAATCCGTTCCATAATTGTGGCTATCTTTATGCTAAATAAAGCTTTCTGATAGATCCTCTGCTGGTGCTAGAATAATCCATTTGGCTTCTAGATTCGAGGAACAATGCCACAGTATCTTGAAGTTTGATGCATTTTTTAAAAATCAAAAGTGTTCTAAAGTTTCATCATATATTTTTTCCGATTCCTTCTCTCACCTTCCACGCTATAACTGAATCTACACGTTCCAACGCGGAAACAGCTTCTTTTCAAGTATAGAAGCGTGCAATAGAGATAGGCAAATGAGGGCATGTTGGGTACACTCAACTTCTATAATATGAGCAACTTGACTCCGAGAAGTCGGAATAGTGTATATTCGGAAATGTGATTTTCTCACATGATTTTCGTTCTAGAATTCAAGAAAGCAGTCGGTTTGAAAACTCGCGGAATCGAGTAGCAAAGAAAGTTCAGTATTCCACAGATGTTTTAAGGATGCCATGATCACAAGGAAATGTGTACTCGAGCCATTAATTCGGGTGACTAAATTCCAAAAGGGGAATTAAATATAGACTCATGTAAATATTGTATCAGGAAATGACTTTAGACTCAGTAGTACATGCAACTATGCAAGTCCTTACAACGCGAGTCTGATTAAGGTGGTTCTTTTGCGCAGAAAGTAAACGGCGATTTTGTCGTGTAATCCCCTCGCAGGTTTCACAGTGAACAATGAGACACTGATAGCAAATAATTATAGTCATTGGCACATATATTTTGTCAAAGTACTAGAATGTTGAAGTCCCGCTAGAAAATCCTAATGAATTCTCTGAATCTCGCTTTGGCTGACGTCGAACAAAGGAGATAATATCATTTTAGAATCCAAAAATTCACAGGACTCTGCAAGCATTATTCTTGTTGGGCATGAAAATAATTGCTCCGTGTCGTATCCTTTATCGATTACGATTGATGTAACAATACTGTCGTCCCTCTGCTAAGAAAATGCATAGGTTGAAAATTAAAGTTTTATTCTCTGAAGCCTTACAACGAACATCATGGTAAATATTACGTTATATCGAAATCATAACGAAAGAATAGTCAAAACTTAAATCTAAACGACACACTTAGTCACAAAGTGTTGATGATAAACATGATCAAAGTGAAACTAATCATGAACTGATACATTCTTAGCTACTTATCAAGAAGAATATGATTGATAAGTGTCATAAATGAAGTCTTGATCAACAACGAATAGATCAATTAAAAAATGTTAAACGGACAGCAAAAAATGTTACATGTAACTTACAGTACTGAGATAAAAATTCGTTGATGTAGAGCGATTTATTCTTGAACCGCAGCTAGAGGTGGTGCACTAGCTTCTGCATCAAATTCTTTCATCTGACATCCCAATTTATCGTCAATTTTTTCTATTTCATTGCTCTCTAATGAGCATAGAAGCGTCGTCTGTATGGCAGTGCCCATAATAAGCCAAGCAGTCGTCAACAATAGTACCATCTCAGCAATGACTGCCACCTGGATTCTATAATCCCTGTTGCTTTCATCAAATATCTGGGGGTATACAATGAAGAAAAATACTTTACACAGGATGAAGGAGACAAGTCCAATGGCAATGGAAGTACAGAAACAAATGACGTGTACGGTCTGAAATATAAAAAAGATAGGGTGATAATAAATGCCTAGGTATTCAATTTAATACATGACATGTAAAACTTACAGCCACTAGTCCTAGGTATAAGAAGCTATGCTTTGCAACTAGATTGTGAACTCTGCGAGCAGCTCTAAAGAAGTCTAAGCCATTCACAGCTGTTTCAATAGATGTGCAATCAGCAATGTTAAATATCATGTCGAGCTTACAGATCCATGTAGCTATACAGGCTTTGAAAGAAACATTCTCGATCTTTGATTTTACACATGCCAATATACTTAGACACAGAGGAATTATGTAGGTGGCTTGCAGAGCTGCTGATCCAAAATGAAATCTGAAAGAATGATTCGTCACTTGCAGGGAGAAAACGTATTTGATTACGATAGTTGATATTCAGTTCATGCAGAAATTCTCTTCCTGTAATCTCAACAGAGGATACTCAAAAATTCCCAGAGAAATAATTCAGTCAACTCATACATTAAAACCACTTCAGCAATCAAATATGTATTAAGATTGTGGTTTATGCATCGCTGTTTTGGTGCACGGGAATCAATTCTATATGAATGTATGAGAGACAATAATTGTGCCGTGACTGAGAATGTTTCAAAAGGTGGCTTGCACATCATGCAACATACAAATCTTGGAATTCAAGGCTAGATTAATCTTTCCGCGCTACGAGCCGGGAAGCGTATCAAAATATTTCTAAGCGAATACCTTTTATCTCCACTGAGGAACTCATCAATTCTAATACAATAGCTCATTTAAAAAGAGGAAAATATATGAATTCAATTACCTGCCGATTGTTTTGACATAAGGCCATAGGACATTCTTGGCTGTACAGGGTTCACTTTGCTTAGAATGCCAAGTAGCTAAGACTCCTGCAACAACCATTTGATTCAAGTACCAGATACATAAGCAAACATACAGTCCTCCAAAGAAGGCTATAGTAGTTGGGATCACTTTAGACAATGAAATCATGATAACATATGTAAATGATGCAATGAGTAGATGTGATAGCAGGATGGATAGAGCATATAGAATCAAAAAACGACAATGTAGCAGGGCCCTGAAAGTACAAACTGTCATTAACACTCGATCTGATCAAATAAGTAGATTGTGTAAGGTTTGAACTATAACAATGTAATATTACTGGCAAGTTTTTTTGATGAAAATGGCTATTGAATCCACACCAATTGAACGAATGCTTGATATGACTGAAAAGTTGATCAACATCATCACAGAACATGGCACAGTTAGGAGAATTATTGCAGGTTCTTCAACAGCTGCAGCAACTGTGACCACTATGAAAATCAAGATGGAGATAACCATAGATAATAGCACAAAATTATATCCCACAGTTGCAAATTGTTTTGGATATTTGCAGAGTATCCTCAATGATCCAAGAATTAACATTCCAGTACTGAATAGACTTGCAATGAGAAAAAATAGTCCTCTAAAACAATAAACAATAATCAGTGACAAACTTGACATTTGGATAATCATGTCATATGATATTCTCTTACCCATTGTAATGGAATTCATAGACATAATCGATCAAGTCATCAACTGGTCTAACAGATTTATAGCTGGTATCACTATAAGAAGGGTAACTTGCTGATTGTCGATTACTGGACCAGTAGTCATGAGTCCTACTATATTTGTTCTGATTTGATGGCTGTCTAATTTCTATCATCCTATATCGACCTGCGTAGGATATAAGAATCAGAGATGAAAGATCTTACTAAGGCAATGGAAATATACTCAAACTGAATACAAAAGGTAATCATTACCAAAAAAACACACCCCAAGCCATATCACAAGCAAGATCAGAAACAAGTGGTTGAAGATCCAATCAGTAGCAACTCGATGTTTGCTCAGAGGATCTTTGAGTAACGGTTTGTAAGAGGCTGGACCTGCTGAAATTAAGTGAATGCTGATCATCTAATTTACAAGAAAAAAACTCAGATACATATTTCCTAGCTTGTATTCATCTAGGTAAATGTACAGACTCATTTCATTTCAATTTGGATTGAGTATTCGCTACGCAACACACTTGAAACAGCGTTTTTCCTGAATATATCAATCGTATAAGCAGAAATTTATTGGAGCGGGACATCATTTCATCCAATGATTGAATTTTACTGTATATTATAGGTATTGATTCAAATTTCTGATTGTTGAAGTGAAAAAGCTGTCGTGAAAGGCATGGTGTAAAGGAGGTATCTCCTTTACACTATTATGGTGAAAGGAACGTGGACAACCATCGTGAATCGAACTAACGCAAATTAACAGACTGATTGCATATAAATAATATATTGATCAATTATAAACTAAAATACCAACTTTCTTCCAGAACTCTTCCACTTGCACATTTTTCTGGGCTACGATGCTTGGAAACAGACGAGGGGACGGAGCTTTCGACAACTTCTATCTCCACGGTTTTCGCCATTGTTGTCAGATACCTTATCCCGGGACACCTGTTATTGTAGTGTGTATCGCTCGTCTTTTCATCAAAATTGATGTTGGGTTATACAAGTTTTCGTATCCTATATTAGCAAGTTGATGAATCCAGAATTCCTGTAACCTGTACCAAAAGCTTAGGCTGGAATTTATAGACGCTACTCAGCACTCAAGATAGTGGTGGTCAGTGAAAGTTAGGTATTTTGCCAATGCTGTGGGATCGAAATCATGACCTAACTTTAACTGACCATCACCAACTTAGGGACTCGCTTACTGTTAGTGACGTCTATAAATTCCAGCCTATAAGATGCACGAGACGCGGCTTATCACGTGCGTTGCTTGTCGATATGCGATGGAAAAGAAGCGGACAACGTGCAGACCATAGGATATGGACCGGCTAATATAAGGGTGTGTCCATAATCGATGCATGCTAACATATTATGCAATGCACACTGCCTGCGCGTATGCATTTCCAGACGTGCACATGTTGCAGCTCATCAAATTTTCTTTGGATCAGTCAGTACCTAACGGAGCAAAGATACAAACCGATTCAAATCAAGAATTCTCTGATTGCGTCGGATGAGCTGCATTTGTGCACGTGTGCAGTGCAAAGCATCATTTGTAGACCCACCCTTTTACGCGGAATAGCGGTCGGAGGGGGGGGGGCGGTGAAGAAAGGGGATACCGAGGAATTCCATGTATGTATTATTGGCATGGCATCTCCTGTTTTGAAACTCTATTTGTTCAAGTATTTTAATCTGTATAACCTTGTTAGAAAATATTACAGTGAGCTCGAAGATTGAGGGCGCCTAGCCTCAGGGCGAAATTACATGACCGGAAAAATTTGGCCGGAACGGTAAGGCTGCATTTTCACGCTAGCGATTTTTCGCCGCGGCGAGCGATCTTCGGCATTGGTGTGAGAGAGAAAGTTGTATCAGTCGTTCTCTCTCACACCCATGGCGAAGATCGCTCGCCGCGGCGAAAAATCGCCAGCGTGAAAATACAGCCTAAAGTGATTCGGCCGGAAGAAATCCGACCAATCAGAGCGAAGCCGTCGCCGGAGAAACAGACGATTCCAATTTACATGGACGGAAAAAATACCAGAACGGCCGGAATCGTGAATTTTGCAATGCGAATTATAAAATGTATGAAGCTTTTGACGTGGCTTGAAACTGTCAATATCGATTATTGGTCGATTATTAATCGGTTTTAATAATTAGTACAAGAGATCTATACTGCTTTCCCGAATAATGATTAGATCCGGACGGCAAAATTCGACTTTTTTCCGTCCATGTAAATTGTAGAACCCCATATTTGCCGGCGACGGAAAGTTTGTTCGAACGTCAACAACATTAGCACATCAAAGTTGATAATTCATATGAACACCTTATATTATGATAAAGCTATCTACTGGTGTAGATTATAAAGTTTATAGATTATTGCGAGTCATTAGAATGTAGAACTGTGAATAGAAATCATCGAAATATCATTCGATGGCAGACCTAACCTCCACAAGTAGCAGACTATATTTTTTTCCGGCGGTTTTTTTTCCGTTCCGGCCGAATTTTTTCCGGTCATGTAATTTCGCCCTCATGCATTGCACCCCTCACAGGGCGCGCTTTTTGCGTTAAACCATTGATGTATTTAATTCACTTACGGCCTCGCTTTAGGCATATATTTTCGGGCACACTTACATGTAACAAATGATTTTTTGAGTCCAAATTTAGCTGATTGCAGAGACGTTCCGTTCTATAATTCTACCTCGCGGGCCCGGTTTTCGCACAAGCTAAAGAGTCGCCAGTAGTGGGACAAAAATGAGTACTTGATCATAATTCACATTTTTTTAATTTCCTCGCGAATAGGAAGTAATGCAACTTATACATACAGTACCCGTCAAAATTAATGGATCATGCATATAGTGTTACAGAATCAACGATAATTCTGAAACACTCCATTGTACGATAATTTTGAAAAAAGCATCTTGAAGATCACAAAAAAACCTATCGATTTATGAGTTCAGAAAATTTTTTCAAGAATTTTTTCGTGCTGATAAACGAGGCGGAAAATTGAAAAAAAAATACTCGCAGCGGATCACCTATGATTTTAACGAGAGTAATCCGATCACAAAAATTCCAACGAAATGTTGTAGATCTTTCAAAAACCTACAAGTTTGTCATTGGACGTTTTTTTCTAGGACCTCTCTGGTCCCAGCCACGAGCTCCGGGAAGAGAACTTTCTAATGCATGGTTCCTTATATAGAGATAGATAAACTCTACTCGTTGAGGCGCTGTTCTACCGTCAAGAACCTTCGCAAAAATTATCGGGCCACATGTATTGTATTTGACGTAAAATTGTCTGACTTTCTCGAATATTGCTATCAGACTTTTGCTTGGATGTGATCAGGAGTTGTTTTTGTATCTTTTGCTCCAAAAAGTCAGTCAATTCTATTAGCCTCTCCAGGTCGAATTTGGGCGGGTATTGATAGCATATTCGAAAAATTTTGACAATTTTACGTCTAAACCATGGGGTTCGATGATTTACGGGACGGTTCTTGACGGTAGACAGCGCCTGAGCAAGTGGAATTGGCGCGTGGTCCATATCTCCATCAGGAACCATGCATTAGAAAGTTCTCTTCCCGGAGCTCGTGGCTCGGACCAGAGAGGTCCTAGAAAAAAACGTACAATGACAAACTTGAAGGTTCTTGAACGATCTACAATATTCCGTTGGAATTTTTGTGATCGGATTACTCTCGTTAAAATTACAGATGATCCGCTGTGAGTATTTTTTTCCAATTTCCCGCCTCGATTATAAACATGAAAGAGTTCTCGATAAAATTTTCTGAACCCATTGTAAATCGATAGGTTTTTTTGTGATCTTTGAGATGCTTTTTTCAAAATTCTCGTATAATGGAACGTTTCAGCGTTATCGTTGATTCTGTAACACTATGCATGATCCGTTAATTTTGACGGGTACTGTATACTCTTTCTGCAAATTTTGAAAAAAAAAGATACACCTCGATTGCTTGTATACAGTAAGAGTATGAGAGTCTCGATACGAGTAATTGAGTGTTATCACAAGAAAGGATCCGTTGCCTCCTGTAGTGGAACAACGAATCCTGGGCTCGGTGCCTTTAAAGGCTGCAGCCTACAGGCACCCACCAAATGAACAATGAAAATGAAATTTTCTTTTACTCTTGAGCAAAAATTCTATTCGCTGAACTCGGAGTCTTTGACAGAATGGGCTCCTTGTTTTCATGGTCGCTGCATCCGAATCGTGTGGTAAACCTCAAGAACAGTATATGTATCGAGGTGCCGAACGTGCGTTCATTTAACAAAACGAGCACTGTTACACAGTAACAGTACAAGTTTTGTTAATAAACGCGTTTTCGGCACGAGATGCATACAGAATTTTATGGATGCCATGAACCAGAATTATTACACTAACCTCAGAATACAGTGATGCTATGAAAAATCTCAAAGAATCTAGATTCGTTACACTCCACTCTTACGCTACCCGTATTAGGTTCTCGAGATCGCTGTATTCGGATATCCCCGGTTTTATCCCAACATGAGTCAAGATTTAAATCTTGATTTTCCTGAGTGGGATGTCACTCAATTAGGGATGAAGAGCATCAGCTTGGCTATAATACACCAATACTCTTCTCTGACTCGGCAAATATGCATTTTATGAGGAAGTGCGAGAGGAAATATGTTGAATACTTTTTCGTGGGACTCCTTAAAATCTACAGAATATGATCTCCTAACAATTTTTCGAATGATGCGTTCGTTTCGACTCATGAGGCATCCTTGATCCTGCAATATTTTTACCATACATCATATACTCTGTATTCATATTCGCTGTAGATCTAGAAAAGCTGGAAAATTCCGAAAAACTTTTTTCTCGCGTATTCGTTCAATGTAATCCGAAAAAGTGCTCTCGGTGATCCGCAAAACCCCGATTTATGTTAGGAATGTGAAAAATGGAGTATCATATATGATAAAATATTGCGAAATTCTGGGCATTTGAACGAGAATCATGACTCGAAATAGACGCACCAATTAAAAAAATTGTTACGAGACCATTTTCGAGGTTCTTGGAAGGTCTTACAAAAAATTATTCCGTCCATTTTTCGATGAAATGTATACACTTATCAAATAGAAAAATAATAGTTTTGATGATGGACTAACAGACAATTTTCATTCCGTTTAATTGTATATATGTATAGGGTAAAATCATATCATTCGCCATTTCGAAAGATGAACCGATTATATTCAGGTTTTGAAACATATTCCTGAGGTCATGACAGCTTATCGCACTCTGACGCGAGATAGTACATATAGCGTACATTCGTATTGGCTATGATTCGACAGTTCAGTACATAATCGATCTAAAATTGCATACCACTGGCCTCGCAGCGTGGTATAAATGGAAATTATTTTTCATACCACCCCAGCAATTTTTGAACAATAGAAATCTTGCTTTGGTTTCCTCACGTACTTCGACCTAACTTTGAATTTGTTATATCTTATTTCAAATTTTGTAAATCTACTTAAAAAGATTAACTTGCGTGATTGGAAATTTTCCTTCGAGGTGTTTGGGATAAATTACAACAAAAACCCAGGTGATTCGATTTTTACTATAGATAGTCAAATACGTGATTCTGAGTAGATGTTCATTTCCCCATGCACCTGTGTACAAGTTACGCTTGCATGTACTTTCAACCGAGCTTCGCAGTTCTAGCTCCTGAGCTTATTTTTGACCTATAAACGCAGAAAACCAGCTCAAGGTAAGTAAGTTGTGGAGTAAAACTCGTTTCAACATTAAAAATATACATTTTCTCACAATCCCATGAGATATGTTAAAACACTTGAATTTTCAATTTTTTAATACATCCCTGTAAAATGGCACGGGAAAGATATCCTCGAGCCCAGTCTCAGCGAAGTGTAATTTCATCACTTATTTCATTTCATGTCTCTTTCTGTGACTCAATCAGGATAAAAAAACTTATATGAGCCTTATGAATCAGGTAATTCCGTGGAAACTTTGAAATATTTATGGAGGTATGACACCTGGTTTGCAAAACCTTAGAAACGCTTGGGAAAAATGAAGACCAATTGTTCCGGCACCCGCGCCGTGTCTACACTGTAAAAAACTCAAAACAGGGCCTGAATATCCATTAATGGCTGTGGGTTTATAAATACGCGACCTGTAAGATGCATTAGGTGGTGGTCTCCAGGCGACACTATTGAGTCAAAAATAGTATATTATGCAACATGTGCGAGAAAGTCAATTTCCGCACAAGTTGCCGAACGAGTGCGAGAAGTTAATATTCACGCACACTTTGAAACTTCTCGCACACCTAGGAGAACACATTTACGCACGCTCACGAAGCGAGCGTGCGTAAATATGTATACTTCTATTGTGCGTGAATGTTACTTCTCGCGCGAGTTGGCAACGTGTGCGGAAACTTCTCGCACGTGTTGCGTATACTATTTTTTGCAACTGTGCGCGAAGTTGTAATTAAATGCACCACTGTCTGAGCAAGGTTATCTTGGAAACGAAGTTTTCAAGAAAGGCCAAATTCAGGGGGATGACGTGACATCATATTTTGGAACTGTGCGTGAATGAAAATGCATTAGAGCGAGAAGTTACATTCACGCATACTCCACCAGTGCGTAAATGTAAAACTGTGCGAGAAGTCATTCACGCATTACTTCTCGCACTGTAAATAATGAAGAGAAGTCTCATTTTTTTACAACTTCGCGCACACAGTTGCAAAAAACAAGTTTCTTCATTTTTTTGTAAATTAATGAAAAAAAATATCAGCGTGCCTTTTCGTTTCAAAATCAGTGTTAAGTAACGTCGCTGTGGGCTTCGTATCCAGATGGGTGACCGACTGTCTTAGTTTACGAAGCCTACACTGTAAAAATTTGTGTCGAAAACTTCAACCAATTGGTTGAAGGTTTTCTCTCGACCAGTGGTTGATTACGTCGCCACATGATTGATCACGCATCTCGGGAAACGGGTAAATGGAGGACCGTACAGAACATCATTTGACAAAAAAAGCTTATCACAGTTATTGCACGAATCGAATCAAAATAAGCGTGATAAGCATGAATCATCGCGGTTGAACATTCATCATTCGTGTTATATAATCAGAATGCGTTCGCAATATTCTTGTCAGATACTCAAGGATTCATGAAGATCGATTTGTGATAATTTTCGGGCCGATCGGAGATGCGGAAGGCAGTTTTTTCTCAAGATTATGAATCTGGACCACGCCGTAGATAGGGTTAGTATCGGAACGCGTTCGCAAAATTCTTGTCAGATACTCAGGGACTCATGAAGATTGATTAATGATAATTTTCGGGACGATCGTAGATGCGGAAAGCAGTTTTTTCTCGAAATTATGAATCTGGACCACGCCGTAGATAGGGTTAGAATCGGTATGCTTTCGGAATAATTATATGATGGGTTCCACGTCAAAGCGACCTACGACAAGGGGTCATCTCTCGGATTTCTTTTTAACCGAATTTATTCAATTCTATGGCCCAAAATAGGAACTTTGGACCACCTATGGGACCCAAAAAAGATTTCATCCCTCCGACGCGCGCATATCCGTAAAAAGAGTGAAAATTCATCATGTAAAAATTGATGCTTTTTCATTCACTAAATTGATGATATCTTGAATTCTTCGACAGATACAACCTTGCGGTTTGCGGCATCGAAAAGGGCGTCCAAAAACCTATCAAAATAGTTGTTGCAAAGTTTTTTTCAATACTTTGGAGGCCTCCTGAAGCTAAAAAAGTGTTTTTCACTAAGGGTGCGTCCCCAAATGATGCATATGCATGCATATGCAGTGCACACTGCACATATGCACTGCACATGTGCACATGTGCAGCTCATCGAACTTGAGCAAAGATTGAAGGGCTCACATCAGAGAACTTCTGATATGAATCGGGTTTTGTCTTTGCTGCGTTACCGGCTGATCCAAAGCAGATCTAGACGAGTTCCATCATCTATCAGCCAGCCACACATTCTGTAGCAAAGTCAAAATGGACGAAACATTTTTTTTGCATTTGATTCTTCAATCCTTACCGATGGAATATATGTAACTTTGAGTTTCGAAATAATGGTTACATTTTTGTTATTAACAAAATAGTGCAAAATTCACCGTTTTTCGCCTACTGCTCGAAATTGAGCGCAGATACGAGAAAACTTTTCAGATAAAAATTGTGCGGCTCAATGCCATCTACAATATTACGCAATTGTTTACTCCGTTTTCACCATAGTTAATGCAAAAATCACATTTGTTTATAACAAATTCGCATAACTACTACGATATTGCAAATATGAACGAAATCAACATCTATACGTATGGGAACATTCATTTCGCAAAAATAAGTACTCTTGTTATTTTTTTGTAAAATCGCTAATTGTCGACTTAGGGCCGGCAGAGTGTCACAGTCTTCAATTTTTGTTCTGCGCCCATTATGCGTTCCGTGCGGAAGCTTTGGCGCGGTTGTATTTATACTTGTGCGGTGTGCATGTCGTGAACTATGATCTCAAAGACTATACTTCTTTGTAAAATGTAGTCAATGAAAATTTTACCTATCATTTTGCAACTCAAAATCGCGAATAGATCTACTGACCACCGATAACTGAAGCTCATGAGATTGATGAACCCAGCGCGTGACGGAACGTATAACGGGCGCAGGACAAAAATTGAAGACTATGACACTCTGCCAGCCCTAAGTCGACAATTAACGATTTTACAAAAAAATAACAAGAATACTTATTTTTGCGAAATGAATGTTCCCATACGTATAAATGTTGATTTCGTTCATATTTGCAATCAGGAATTTCATTGAAGCGATTGGTCTTTCCTGCTAGTATTACTAGCAGGAAAGATGACCAATCGCTTCAATGAAATTCCTGATTATCAATTTTTGATCCTGCAATCGAGTCATTTTCATCGATACATATTTGCAATATCGTAGTAGTTTTGCGAATTTGTTATAAACAAATGTGATTTTTGCATTAAATATGGTGAAAACGGAGTAAACAATTGCGTAATATTGTAGATGGCATTGAGCCGCACAATTTTTATCTGAAAAGTTTTCTCGTATCTGCGCTCAATTTCGAGCAGTAGGCGAAAAACGGTGAATTTTGCACTATTTTGTTAATATCAAAAATGTAACCATTATTTCGAAACTCAAAGTTACATATATTTCATCTGCAAGGATTGAAGAATCAAATGCAAAAAGAATTTTTCGTCCATTTTGACTTTGCTACAGAATGTATGGCTGGCTGATAGATTTTGGCTAAAATTTGATGAGTTGCACATGTGCACGTGTGCAGTGCATATGTGCAGTGTGCACTGCATATGCATGCATATGCATCATTTGGGGACGCACCCTACCTAAGGGCCTCGACAGAAAGTGCGCATTGTCTCTTTTTCTCCTTTGCGCGTTTTCTCCTCCCGTGTATAAGCATAAGCGCCAGAGTTCCATTTCGTGCCACGGGTGGACAATGGCGCTACTTCCACGAGAAAAAAAGAGCAAATGCGGACTTTCTGTCGAGGAGCTAAATGGTTAATTTCTCGAAAAGCCATTTTTAGATTTTTCTGAAAATCACAAATTAAACGTAAAATTTTGTGTTCTTCCAGAGAAAAATAGTCTCAGAAAAGTTTGGGGTGATCCAAGCGGCTTATTAGCCACTTTCTGAAATGGAATTTTTTAGTAACAGGAAAACATCATTTTCTGCGCATGCGCATAAACGTAGGCTGAAGGCTCTTGAGTTGGGACTAATTTTAACAAAAAGCTGACAAAATTTTCCATAAAATGATTACCTGCAGAGTTTGAATTCATGCTCTCGAACAGGATCTACAACACAATAAATTACATCGAATTAAAAACACGTGGACATTCGACCCATTAGCGCCTGCTGCGAGGACATATTCACGGGATCTTTCTGAGGCTCGTTTTTGAGTTCAAAATAGCCGTCGAGAAAAATTCCGATTACATGAAAATTGTCTGAACTTTCAAAATATGCAATCAAAAATTCCTTTCGAGACGACCCTGGGTATTCACATTCAATTTTTGTCAAGAAAATACGCTTTTTTACACCCAAAATCGTGTTTAGACGGCAATTCTATATCCAAAAGTGATAGAGAAACCTTTGAAAGGTCAAAGAAACGTGTCATTGGGTCCTGAGCCACAAAATTCATGGGTCAAGCAAATTTTAAAAGCCAAACCTGGGCGCAAGATATCGACCGAAACAAAATTGTTGGTGGAACGCCTTTTCATCGTCACTAAAACCTCCTCGCCCCTTTTGATCTCAATCATGAACATCAAATAGCCTCTGGAAATATATCATAATAAAATTAATGAAATATGGCAGAATATAATTGTACGTTTCGGTCGATGTCTTGAGCCCAGATATTGGCCTTTTAAAATTTGCATGGCCCATCAATTTTGTAGTTCAGGACCCAATCACATGGTTTTTTCGACCTCCCAAAGCTATATCTATGGATTTTAAATATGGAAATGCCACCTAAGCCCGATTTTGGATGCATCTCAGAAATCAGCACCTCAGAATCATACTATCAGTAAACAGCAATGACATCTGGAATAGCATCAAAACGGACAAGTTCTCGATCGGGTTAGTACGCGCATATACAAAAAGCTCGTCATCAAGCCTTTGTTCTTTCCGGACCCATGTCCATTAGAGCCCTTCTAGAATGATCATAAGGTAGGCTTCCAACGTGAAATCATCTCCTTCCATATTCAATTTATTCTATGATGATAATTTCCTAGAGGCCATATGATGTTCATGATTGAGATCGGAAGGGGTGAGAAGGTTTCATTGACGATGAGAAGGCGTTCCCCGAACACTTTTCGTTTCGACCGATGTCTTTGCACAAGGAGGGCGCCAGGTGTGCGGAACACGGATCTTGATGAAATTCTGGGAATCATCTTGTTTTGGTGAAAATTGAAGGTATCTTCAAGGTCAGTCCAATGGGCCTTTTCCCTTCTATTCCGAGATAAAGCTATAGACGTTAGCATTGTTAGTATATCCATACATGTGGTCTTTCTAACATGGGCCTACAGGGAGTGTTAATCTTCATAGCTGTATCTTGGGATAAGAGGCCCATTGGACTTAACTCTTGAACATACCTTCATTTTTCCCCAAAACAAGATGATTCCCAGAGTTTCATCAAGATCCGTGTTCCCCAGACCTGATGCTCTCCTTAGTGTCAGTCTTATCCTTATTCACCACAATGTCATTTATATCTAGAGCAATCGTTGAGATTTTTCATTGATTATCATAATTTTGCAAATAGAAACTCGAAAAGTCGTGTCGGAGTGAATTCTAGAAGCGTTCTTCAATCATGGCCACATTAACATCATATTTTGCGGGTCAAAACGTAATATCTCTATGGTCAAAACACTTGAATCTATCAGTATTTTAGAAAGACTCCTGCATGGTGGAATAAGAACGGCACTTGGGAGGTCAATTCGTAAGCTTTACAATATTTCGAGAAATGATATGTTTTTTGATAAATCATGACACTTTCTCGGAATTAATAAAATGAAAACTTGGTGAGTGAGTATGAAACCGAGCTCAAAGATAAATTTTACGCGAGAAAATTATCTTTAACAACAACATACCAAAGTTGTAGTGTTATCTCGACTCCTATATTCTGTTGTTCAATTGAATTAAAAGCACAGGACGTTGCTGCCAGATTGCATTCTGCTGGCGGTTCTTGCGCTATCTTGTTTGCCTTCCAAAAACTATGCTAGATATCGAAGAAAAAGTTCTACCACTCGATTCTTTGGGAAATTTTGTATGTGAAAGGATATGTTTTTTTTCCTGTGACCCGCGCCGAGACGTTGGATCAACCCAAGGATCAACCCCTACCTATGCTATCGCGTCGTTCGTCGCGTGCTTATCGGTGCCAATTAAATACATGTAATCAAATGGGCTTCTCACATTTTTCCATTGCATTTGAATAAAGTAGCATTCAGTCGAAATGGATTCATAATCTGGGCTTCAAGACACTAAACGCCTGATGTGCAGTTTTTCTTGACGATTTCGTTCAAATTTCCGGCTCTTCCTGCCCAGCGTGTGCCATGGACTGATACACAAAATCACCACTCCCGGTATATTATACCGAACTAGCGGTTTTCAAAGCATAAAATTCTTTGAAAACTTCAGAATGTCCGAGAAAAAATCATTGTGTCTACCAAAGAATCGGCCCAATAAGATAGACGAATTTTGAACTGTACTAGTATTTTCAAGAGCAGTGTTAGACATCCTCCAGAATCGGAAGAAATCAAACAGCCTTCACCCGTTTTTACATCTCAGATAGATTCGCGCGGGATCGCTTCAGTCAAGATTTTCCAACTTTTGATCTAGTCATGCCTCCTCGCCGGACAACGTATCTGTTCGCTCTGTCTCACTCGCACTGATAGATCATATATTAGGTACGAGTGAGACAAAAAGTATGAAACTGGACAGATTCACGACGGTTAATGAGTGTCTAAAGAGCCTCCACTCCAAGATAGTCTGTGAAGCTGCACTCGAACTATGCCCAATAATGCAAGCAGATATTCTCCGCAGAGCATGACAATTTTGGATGGTTTCTTTCTCCTCCAGATAACAATAACTCGATCTTTACGTTTATTTCGAATCTTTCTGGTCCTCAAATTATACTTTATGATGATAACTCCCAGAAAAAAATGATGAATTTCATCCACGACAATCTCGTAACCGCGAATTCAGCATTCGCGGTGTTTATTGGGAACGTTACTACCGCGAGAACTTCGGCGAGTACGGAGTTTTGCTTATACCAGATGTGAAAATTGTTTGTGTCGAGTACAAATCTTCAACAGAGTGATCGCATTGAATTCATTCCGGTAGATTTAGAAATTAATCTTCTTTCAGAATAGGTTTGACAGAAGACTGAAATGAGAATGAATTATAGTCATAAACATATTCAGTTGTGAGTATCCTGTAGTGGCGTTTGGTCTTAAAACATGGCCAAATCCATCTTCTACATCGCATTGCTCGCACTAGCCAGTATTCAAGCTGCACTAACACCAGATGAAGAAAGAATACTCGATTTGGTGAACCCTATAGCCAACTTATTGTTCATCAATCCATCCATCGTTCCTTTGATAGCCGTCGGAATCTCAACAGCTATTGATCTTACGGAGTTCTCTCTTCGGACTAGCAGTAGGCTTCCTATTTTTGACGAATCATCAGAAGTGAGTAGTAGTATGAACGCAAGAAAGTTGGGACACATAATTGAAAAATTGGATGTCATCGGAGATAAGATTTCGAATCAGGCCCTGATTCACGATCTCCTTGAAGAATTGGACAGAATAAGTTCTGAAGTAGACTTTTACTATCATGTTTATGAATATAAGTTTCATCCGAAGAATGCTCGAAGAAACGTGAGTTATTGCTCTAAAGATGCGAAGGATTTTATTGAGCAATTCTATGTGGATAATGATTTGAAGAGCCGACTATATTCTATGGAGAACATTCTCATCGGAGACCGTCACAGCAAAAATTTATTGCAAGCACTCGATTTGAATCGGGATTATGAGGCGCTTATGTGTTCAGAGGATGATTCTTACCAAGTTAGGTTACTTCAGATCATACATACCGTTCAAAAAATTGAGCTGAAAGCTCTGGAGCTGGCTAAGTTTCGTTATTTAGTCACCGTCAAAACCAGTCAGAGTGAGTGAAACCGTACAGTAAAATTTCAAAGTTCAACGACAATGTTTGATTATCAGTAATGTGACAGTATATTTATTTCATAGATGCCGAAGAAATAGGAAATGCCTTTGTGGAATTCGAGCATTATGTCGACATGTACCTGGGTAGATCAGAAAGAATTCAGCCAGCCTTTATGAAAGCTATTAAGAATGCACCACGTGAATTCTGGAAGTGTGATCCATCCAATCTATCTGGAGGTTTGTCGGATCACGTGATTAACGAGCTCTCATTATCATCATCTCAAGTATGCGAGAGATTCTACAGAACTTTTCGAGTTTGCCGTACAGTTTAGGGTTCTCCGAAGATCTGACGTAATCCGGAGGTTTCAAAATTGGATTCAATTGGTTTCAATCGCTCCAAGTGTGTCGTCTATGATTCATTTAGCTATTTTTGGAATCTGGCTGTCTACAAGAGAGTCTGCAACCCTCGTTTTCTGAGGTATCTATTGGGTGTTACACACACGATTTTTTTCCCTCAAGTCTTGTATGGAAAGAGCATTGTTCTCAAAGTTCTGGGAAGGATGTATGTTGTTCTAAGAATCTTATATTTTCAGAATGCATTGGGTTTAGAAGCGTGCTTCACATATAGCACGAGTGGATGAACATCAAAGTCGCGAACATAAATTTACTAGATATTTTGAGTCGCTTACTCTAAGGCTTGTCAAAAAATAAAATTTCTCATAGAATGCCATCTTGCGTGGAAATGCGACCTTTTTTATTTTGGTCACCTATAGCAATGCGACTTGGTAAAAAAATGCTCACCATTTCCATCAGGGTAGAGCTCAAAAAATCAGCGCACCAACTTCTTCAGGAATGGACAAAAATACCCCGCATGCAAAGCGCAAGGAAAGCACGCACCTGAAAGCTTTTGACAATTTTTCGTCTCTCTATGAGAAGACAGATCCCACAAGTTGTGTCGCCTTTTGTCGAATTTTACTCCAGAAAATAGCTTTGTAGATATTTTTTTATCTGAATCACGAGTTTTCATGACTAATGGCCTTAAAAACTCAAGAAAATCGAGTTTTGCGAAAAATCACTAGAATAATTTTTCGTTCCGATTAGGAACATACATCAAAATAGTCAAGAAGAATCCTCGAAAGACAAAAATTATATGACTGAGCAATCACATGAATATTCATATCACTACAGTTCGGTCCAAGGACTGCAAAAGGTGATTTTCATGCAATCCAAAAATAACATCTCTAGAAATTAATTGGAACATCATTTTGCGCTAAATTCGAGGTACGAGAACCCGTACGAAATTGGTTCCAGATGCATGCAATGCGGAAAAAAGTTTGGTCTGTTTGAGACCCAAATGTTCAAAGTTCTGTAGAATCTCTCATACTTGATTACGCAGGAAAAGACCTAAAGGAATAGATGCACTGCTACCATTTTCTGACAAATAGAGTCACCGGGGCCCGGACCACACCATATTTATTACTAAGCGAGTCATTTCAATCTGGGAAACAGAGGAGGATCAATTGTTGTAATTTTCTCTTGATACACAACGTTGAAATTGACAGATAGTAAATTGAAAGGACGGTCAAATGTAACTCGGCTGAGTTGACAGGCGTAAAGTCGTGGTAATGACGTTCGACTCATTATTAATTTTTTGTTCAGAGTTGAAAACTTCGCAAAAACCATTTTATATGATTTATATATGATCACAAAGATACATAACTCATTTGAAGAAAAAAGATTCTCTGCATAATAACCACAAAGTTATACTTGAAAAGTTGAAACCCACTGAACGTGTATTAATTTTTCTTTTTGACACCATGTGCGAGAAAATTACTTTTTCTCACTGATTTTCTACTTTCTCTCACAGTTTGTCAAAAAACACAGTTCGATAGACGGGTGGAAAACCTATTTTCCGCGTGTTCGTGTTAATTCCGGCCTGAGCCGTAGGCGAAATCCATCACTCGAACGCGAAAAAAAGTTTTTCCACCCTTGTATCGAAATGTACTATTTTGGCATACTGCGCGACTACACGGCCATTTTTCCTCCCGGCTCGAATCAGAAAATTGGCAATTAGTCGCACTGATACCAAAAAATATCTTATGCATCTTGCCTGTCGGGTCATTCTGGGGCACGGTGAATATTTTCCCGTCGTTACACTTGGAGCAAATTTGTTCCCGTGCCCCAAAACAGCCTAACCTCGCAATGCGACGCTCGCATCGGTGACGGTGCATAATGTACTATTTATTACGTATATTGGTAAGATCAACTTGGAATTTTTCAGGAGAATTCTTCATGAAATTAGACCCAATATTTCGAACTTATGTAACGAGAGAAAAGAGATTGAGGAAATTAACAAAAGATGAAAGTAATGAATATGTTGCGGAAGATTTCAAGAGCTTTATAGGCGAATGTGATCGATTTGAAGTGGCAGTAGACGTAGCGTCAAAGAAGAAAGGTGCAACTTCTGAGATTCCAGCTTACTGTGGAGGCATTGTTCATGATTGCCGTGGTAGTTCATCAAACGCTTACGTTTGCTTTGAAGTAAGTAACAAAATTTGCTATATTTTGTGAGACATATCATGATTTGGCCAAACTCGTGTGGGATTGGTGCTCTAGATTACTAGTACATCTCTCATATGGGTTTGAAATCACTTCAAGCTGGCGTTGTAAAAAATTGACAGTTTCTAAATTGCCGGGCTCATGATTCCACCATTACGCAGTTACTTAGGCATAAGTCACGTAAAATCAACGTTAATCATGAACATAATAACGAATTTCATTGAATTTTTTCTCTCTCGATAGTAACATCATAGAGATCAGAAGTGAATCCCGATTTCTTCATCATTATCGCTAATTAATTCACTAATATATATTTCAGTTCAGTAATATATATATATTTATTTGAATAGTTGTACGATGATTTTAACATTTGTTGAAATTGTGTTTCATCAGAGTTTGAAAGGGAAGAGTAAGTACGCTTCTATACGATTCGAAGATGGGAGTCATTGGGGAAACAAAGAACCTTGCAAAAATTATACAGAATTCACGAGACAATACACGTTACGAGGAGTCGACGATGTTTGCATTTGCACATGCGATGAAAATCCAGACGAGGCCGCTGCGCGCTATTTCAGCACTCTAGAATGTGTTTCTGATTTTCATGAAAATAAGTGAGTAAACCGTTACACAACTAATCATGACTCCGAGGCGCTCTTGCGACTTTCAAATTAGATAACTCATTTCTCCGTTATGTTAGAGTCATCACCGGAGTTCAGCTCATCAAACGTGGTCTATTCATTCATTTTCGAATAGAGCAAGCAGTTTTGGATGTCAATGCAAACATAAAAAATGAAACCCTCGAGTGGAAAGAGAACTGCAGTAACAAACCGGATGTAAATTTTGGAGAAAAGGGAAACTTTTATAACGTAACGTGGGACAATCGAGCAATAAATTTGGATCAGTTGGAATGTCCCTTAGGTACGGTTGTGACTGGAGTAAAATTTGGGAATGACGAAAACTCATTGAGACTGGAGCTACGTTGTACACCATTCAATTTCAGCTCTGGAAGACTCAACAACAGTGATCATCGATTACAGTCTATTTCTGGAGCTAGGTAATATCAAATTTTCAGCTTCGACTATTGCGGTTGCAACGATAGGTTAGACAATATTTTCCAACCGTCGAATATACAGTAACGAATAATAGGTTATCATCCGCGAAAAACTGTAAGTCAATTACCCAGCCGCATATAAAGCAAAAGTCATCTGAACTTTTCTTTGGTCTCACTATGCTATCTTCGTGATTTCTGAGTAGCTAATTCCGAATCTGGTGTCGATGAATCTCTTCGTATTTATGAGATGCTCAAGGTCAAAAAGAGTCGAAAAGTAGGGAATCGCTGAAATATGGGTTCTTTGGGTCGCTGAACATGAGTCCAAAGCTATGTTTCATCCGCTGTCACACAAATCCGGGATATCGACCATAAATTCAATTTCATGACGGAGATTTTGCTTTTTGACATCAAATACAGGGGAGTGCGCAATCGATTTAGTCCAAACGTATTCATGGCGATTTTTGAGTGACTTTTAAGAGGTCATACAACGAAACGATTCAACACTTGACGAGAAGATGACTATCCTAACTCGCTGTCCTCACAGACAACCGTCCGACCCACTGACCTGATACATGAGTTATACCGACCCACCGATCTACTGACTATATACCCTAATAGCACATGGATGTATGACCTTTTCACCCACCAACCTCTCCATCTGCGACACAACCATCATTCCGCGATCACTCCGCCGAGCTGGTGACCTATGGATACACCGACCTACTGACCTATCATATAACCCGCCAA
Source organism: Eretmocerus hayati (assembly GCA_029851415.1). Classification (NCBI taxonomy): domain Eukaryota; kingdom Metazoa; phylum Arthropoda; class Insecta; order Hymenoptera; family Aphelinidae; genus Eretmocerus; species Eretmocerus hayati. The sequence continues at coordinate 179,322,499 of CM056742.1, read as the reverse complement.
CTTGCTAGATAACCTATCGACTCACCAAACTCTTCATCTGACACATGACCGACTAATACGTCGACCTGTTGACCCTCCGGATGACCAAATAGACCAACCGACCAATTGATCTGTTACAGGACCCTTCGTCCTACCAGATGACCTACTGATCCCCGACCTAATTTGTGACACATGACCCACCTACCGCTAGACTTGGTGACGTTTCGGACGACCAATAGACCTGCTGACCCGTCGCATGACTTACTGATCTACTGGCGTGAATTATATGATCCCATGACCCGCCAGCTCCTGAACCTCGTGTATTTTGAGATGACCCATGACTTGGGGTCCACTGCCCTGATGTATGAACTTACGACTCACCAACCTACGAAGCTGTCACGTGTCCTACCGAACTTTTCGACAGGAAAAAGTGAGATATCATGAGGGTAGTGGATAGAATCTGCTCTGCATATGTACTATTTCGAATTTTTTAGTGAATAAAAAACACCTGAGTGAAAAATGGAGTTTGTGAACAAGACTCCATTTATTTACATTCACATATCCTCGCATAGTATACCGACATGGGTGTAGGTATTGTAGTAGATTTTTAAGTGGGTGGTTGGGGAGGTCATACATTAGGGTAGATGGTCGAGAGATCATATGGCAGGTCGGGGAGCTATGAGGTCATATATCGGGTTAGTAAGTCGGTGGGTCTATGGGTTTTCCGGGTCTACAGGTCGTATGTCAGATAAATAGGTCAGGGGTCATCCGTCAGGTCGGCGGTTTCCATAACAGATCAGTTGGTCGGTGGATTTATTGGACATCTCTGGAGGGTCAACAGGTAGACGAGTTAGTGGGTCATGTGTCAGATGAAGAGTTTGGTGGGTCGGTAGGTCATCCAGCAGGTCGAGGATTGGTGGTTCATATGACAGGTAAATGAGTCGGAATGTTGTCTCTCAGAGCAGCGGGTTAGGATAGTCATCATCTCGTCAAGTTTTGAATCGTTCCGTTGGATGATCTCTCAAAGGTAACTCAAAAATAACTAAAAATACATATCTGAACGTCAAATTTTACGCTATTGCAGTACTTGATGTCAAAATTTAACATTTCCGTCATGAAACTGAAGTTATAGTGGATATCTCGGGTTTGGGTGACAGTAGATGAAATACAGCAACGGATTCGTGTTCAGCGGCACAAGTTACTCAGGTAGATAAATTTTCAGCAATTTTCAGCTTTGTGCCTCCTTTTGACCTTCAATATCTCGGAGAAATGGGCAAATCGACGCCGGGATCGGAATCAGTGACCCAAAAAACATGAAGATGCCGTATTTGAGATTGGTAGTTCAGATCACTTTTTAGTGGGGCTGTGTTATTCAATCTATATCCATACAATAGCGTGAATCTCATTGATATCAGATTCAAAATTGAAGATATGGTCTTTGATTATACTTTATGGCAATTGGCGCAGATTGATAATTCAGTGACACATTCTCCAAAGTGCAAACATAAGCATGAATAATCACGAAACTTGGAAATTTAGTCAAACTTCGAGCTACCTTCACAAAACGCTACGATCCGTGTCTACGATGAATTCTAATAACTTTATTGAAAGGACAACAGGCATCTTGCACATGACCACCCCCCCCCCTCTCCTCGAGTAAGGTTTGTGCATTCTAGAGAAATTTCAGTTGAACATTGTGCAATTTGAGAAAATTTTTAAGAAATTTTCTCACCCTGAGCAAATTGCTCCGTCGAGTCGATCGGCTTCAGAATGACTTCAAGTGGTCGAGCCCCAAATGACGTCATAAGGACACACGTCCCATTATTCTCCACGCCATTAACATAGGGAAGTCCATACTTCATTCATCTGATGGACCAAATGCTCCGAGGCATTTCGTAATTCATCTGGCGAGTGAGCTGAATGCTCGACTAATACTTAAAAAGGGTCAGACCTCTCTGAGGTCTCAGAGAAATTGATTGTTTCACCGTCAATTACTGGATGTAACAATTAATTTTCTGGCATATTGAATGATGTCTAAAGAGACTCCGATGAATGTACTGAAGTAGCCATCCACTTGCAGGGGTATTTTCGCTTTTCCGATTCTTCCATCTCGAGAAGATAAAACGAGATAAGATATCATGGAATGTGGTGTTTCGTGTGATCCGAGCTTTATTAGTACTAGGATTACTCGGGCCAATCGTCGTATATGTGGGATCCGTTATTGACTCAGACACCTTGTTTACGTTCCTTCTGATGTATTCAAGTTGGAACGAGCTCAATACCTAAAAGTATATAAGTAGTCAGGACTGTGATAGGTCATCTAATTTGGAACATCACGAAATTTTGCGTATGATTTTGCGTCGGCGTTTGGAGTCAGTTTGAGATATCAGCATAATTCTTGCGGCAAAATGACGTTCTAGTTTGCGACTAAAACCTTCTCCAAGCCCATAGATTTGCTCCCATCAGGTGTAGAAATGGCTCCTGTTGATGATCTGTGACCCGCTTTTCAGAAGACAAAAAAATCGACGATGTCTATCATACCACGACCACGCATTCTCACGATCATATTCCTGTAAGTGGCATCCGATTCTCCATCTGAGAATGAAGAAATCTAGATGAACAAAGAAAAGAAAGAAAACCCGAGAGCGGTTGAAAAAATCATGTTTTTTGAGGCGCACATGAAAAACACGTGTCATGCCGATCCGGTTTCGCTTGAGATTGCTTACTTTCACGGTACTCGACACCACAATGAGTGCGTGAGCCAATATGTTGTTGTTGGCTTGTGTGAGCTATTTTTAACGATTTTCCAGAAATTTTTGCATATTACATTGTTAGTAAACTCTCAAGTACTTTCCAGTGCCGCGAGTGGCGAAATAGGTGATGTAAACGTGTACCAGCGTATGTGGGAAGTAAAAATTTTCACGTGACTGGATTTAACTCCTGGATATTAATATGAGTCAGAAATTTTTACCACCTTTTGTGAATTTGCTCATACATTCAGAAGAAAATTTTCTCATTAAAATTTGAGCACGAGCTGATGAAATGTATCAACGCTACACATAACTTCGGACAGAGTTCAATACCAAATTTTTATAATTTCGCTTGGAAATTGAATCATAGTATAGACGACATAGAAAGGTGTTGAAGTTTACATACAAGGTCTCCGAGATCAGTAATCATTATTATTGTATTTTCTTCTATATCCAGCAATAAATGGGTGGGAAATCCTCGAAATAGATTTATGAAATGAGATTCCGATAAGATAGATTTTTTATGCAAATATCTATCGCCAACAATTGTTTCTTCAATAATAGGAATAGTTTATATGATCGACGCACGACGGGCAAAGTTGCAAACCTTCTCCTTGAGTAATCCCGTTCGATAGTAATTTCTTCTTGAATATTCATTCAAGAAGGAATTACTATGAAATTAAGATGACACACATTCACCGAATGTTGGGAGTGTATTGGGCGGTCAAAAAGCCGATGTAACATAAAGAGTTATGCATGTTATAGAGATGTTCGACAAATATTGCGGAACACTCTGCAGCTACTTCGAACAAGATCATACAATCTTGAGAAATAATCATAATTTTGTATTAAACACATCGTTATCAATCCTCATCTGTGAACAGATCTTGCCCACCAGAATAATGTCTATACGATATAAAACGATCTATTTTCAGACCGTATCGAGCAATAGACAATCATCTACCGACCAAAAGTGGCAACATTCGTGTCCTTTCTGAAATTGATTCGAGCATCAAATTTACCAGAAGCAACAACGAAGAAGATATTGGCTCCAAGGTTGTACCGTATATTGACACTCAAAAGGTATCAGTCAAACATAAAACTCCTCTCGCCGGGATATCACTTGTACACAGGAGTAGTGAGCTTTCATCGGGTTTCTTGGCATTGAAAATTTCGACCTTGGACTACTCACTTTATCTTGACCCTACATTCGGCAAGACTCTGAAGGAAACGCTGCATAAGTGTTTGGAAGCTTTTAAAAGTGTGTCTGATCATCGATGCACCTCCACAATGGATAATACAACTTTTTCCAACCACCTCAATGGACCGTCACTTGACTGAGAACGAGGAGAAAACAGTTTTGAGATATTTGAAAGAATCAAGTATCAGCATGAGAATGATTATTTATTATGCATCATTAAAATATTTACGATAAGAGTACTATGCTGAAAAGGATTAGAATAATGCATCCTCTTAGCGACATGTGTCCGTTTGTTGATTCCAATTAATGAAAAATTTGAATATTGCTTTCTCTAGAGAAAAAAGGTTGTCTTCGGGACAGCAAATTTTTTATCAGTTTCTCCATTCCAGATGAATACAATACTCCAAGTATGTCCCTGGTTTCGGAAATGCTATTCTATAACATATTGTAGAATCTAGAGGACTGATTGATTCACTAAAAGCCTCGTTACAATGCTTCATTGTAAACTAGGGTTGTTGACTCCCTCGCTAACGCTCGTATGGCTTGGAAGTGTCTCTGATATGGTATGAGCCCCTAGAATGATTCTGTAGTTCAACAATGTAACATTAGAATTTCATAATACAGTAAATTCTAAGAAAAAAATAACACTTCCTTGATCTAACGTACTAATTGTGATTGAAAACTTTTGAGTTGGGGTAATGTTGCGAATAGTGAAGTTCCTGAATCTTCAGTGAGTATCTGATAATTTTATCCAATTCGCCAGCCTCAGCCTCCGCTCCAGTCTCAGTCTCATCCCTAGCCACAGCCTCAGCCTTAACCACAGCCACAGCCCAAGCCTCAGCCTCAGCCCCAGCCTTAGCCCCAGCGTCAGCTCATTCACAGCCTCAGCCTGAGCCCCAGAAACAGGTACAACCACAGCCCAGCCTCAGCCCTAGCCACAGCCTTAGCCACAGCCTTAGCCCCAGCCCCAGCCCCATGTCTCAGTCTCAGTCTCAGCCTCAGCCCCAGCCTTAGACCCAGCCCCAGACCCAGCCTCAGTCTCAGTCACAGGCACAGCCACAGCCCCAGCCTCGATATCAGCCACATGCATAGAAGATAGATGAGGAGCGAGTATGTTATTTGAGAACCATGATATGCCTCGAATTTCGTGAAAATTTGGGAAATAATTAGAGAAAATCATGACAAAGTCTTGTGACATGTCTCGCATTATGTGAAATCTAAAAAACCCGCGTAAAAATAGATTCTATTGGCAATATATTCGCGCAATATTGGCCATTGCTCTGGCCAATATATTGGCAATATATTGGAAAATCAATTTCCAATATAGCGCCAATATTGCGGCAAAGAGCACTATCCAATATTGCGCCAATATATGGCTAAATAAAAAATAATTTTAAGTGGCACATTGTCATTTCAAGAGCGCTCCTTTCAACATTTTCATGAATTTCAGTTTGGTACTTGTCATAGCATACGTGACTGCGTGACTGCGTTGATCTCGATTGGTCCTCAGAATCTCGTCGAGCGACACGGACATCTCTGCGCCTGCAAAACACAATGCAACCACAAAGTATCAATTTTCTCAAATTTTGGATCATGCTCGGGATCATGCATGATGCAAATAACGCGGGTGGCAAGGCTGAGAAAAGCACGAGGAACTCGTTAATCGATTCGTGACATTACGGTGGTCCGGATTTTCAAAAATATAAAATGAAATTGATCAGAGTATGTTTTACAAAACACAAGAGGTTATACGGATCTGATAATGTTCATGAATTCTGCGGATGAATTGAAGTTACTTATCTGACTTCTCGGTCGCAATAGTTTCTCATTGCCAACCCCCACATCAGCGTATGAGTCGATTTTCTATGATACAGCTACGATCAGTCAGTTTTTATGAATTTTTGAGAGCCCGAGGGATGCAGCAAAATTTCTCGGCGCGAGGTCGAGCAGACTAGAGCACGTTGATCGTCGTGTAAACAAACATGATAGTTAGTCTGCTCGACCTCGCGCCGAGAAGTTTTGCTGCATCCCTCGGGCTCTCAAAAATTCATAAAAACTGACTGATCGTAGCTGTACCATAGAAAATCGACTCATACGCTGATGTGGGGGTTGGCAATGAGAAACTATTGCGACCGAGAAGTCAGATAAGTAACTTCAATTCATCCGCAGAATTCATGAACATTATCAGATCCGTATAACCTCTTGTGTTTTGTAAAACATACTCTGATCAATTTCATTTTATATTTTTGAAAATCCGGACCACCGTAATGTCACGAATCGATTAACGAGTTCCTCGTGCTTTTCTCAGCCTTGCCACCCGCGTTATTTGCATCATGCATGATCCCGAGCATGATCCAAAATTTGAGAAAATTGATACTTTGTGGTTGCATTGTGTTTTGCAGGCGCAGAGATGTCCGTGTCGCTCGACGAGATTCTGAGGACCAATCGAGATCAACGCAGTCACGCAGTCACGTATGCTATGACAAGTACCAAACTGAAATTCATGAAAATGTTGAAAGGAGCGCTCTTGAAATGACAATGTGCCACTTAAAATTATTTTTTATTTAGCCATATATTGGCGCAATATTGGATAGTGCTCTTTGCCGCAATATTGGCGCTATATTGGAAATTGATTTTCCAATATATTGCCAATATATTGGCCAGAGCAATGGCCAATATTGCGCCAATATATTGCCAATAGAATCTATTTTTACGCGGGAACTGATGACAAAAAATCATAAAAGAAACCCATGCCCCGCATCGTATGACAACTGCAGAAAATCATTACAAAAAATCATGACATGCATCGCAGTACGTATAGAAATTTATGACACGCGTTACGTGTTCAAGTTTTCCACATCAAAATTCAACTACTTGAATCATTTGGAGCTTCCCAGACTTTCAAGCTCTCAATTTTGAGATAAACAGACTATGACTATTTTACAAAAACAACCTATGCAGGAGTGAAAATGAAGTTTACGAACGCGGATATGAAATGAGTGCGACAAATGAGGCACTATAAATATGAGCAAAGTTGCTGATGGAAAGCTCGCAAGCACAGGCGTGCTTGCACATTTTTCATTTCTCAATTCCAAGAGCTCACTTTGTAAGTCCTATAAATTTTATTAGAGGATTTGATAAAGGATCACTATTATTGTGGCGGAGTTTTATATTGGCAACTACGACATTAACCTCAACAAAATTAATTATTTTAGGGTGCCTCTCATATCTATCCCGGAAGATAATGATGTTAACGAGGAAGTTATGATAGAACAGAGAGTAAAAAAAAATAGTGTCACATGTGATTGGTCAATTATAAGCTGCGACGAAAAAGTCCACAGATTTGAACTTTTCAAGGCCGCAGTTCACAAAATACAAAGTGCCGGAAACACTGACGACTCATAACTCGTGTTTGGGAATATCTTGACGCTGATTACCGTTTCCCGGAAGCATCACAAGAACTCTTGTTTATCCACAGCTCTCAGTATAACTGATTATTCTACTTGAGACTAACAGGACAATTTTATACTTAGTGTCCACTCGGCTTTAGAGCAAAATTGGATCTTTCACATGGCAAGATGAAAATCGATTATTCAACAAGTCTTCTAGGAAGAAAACTTTGAAGACTCTATCTAATAAGTGTACGTTGCAGCTCTTGAATTCATGTAAATGGACCAGATGGTATTTTTGCAATAGTCACAGGCGTATTCTATTTTGGTAAGTGATTATTTTAGATTGCGCGTAGACTTAACCAGATTTGTGGAGCCTCAAGCCATGAAAACTGTCTCGAAATCACTCCAACTGCAAAAATATCCACTCATCATTGACGAACGAGGTTGGACGATGCGAGAGAAGCGGGGGGAGAACAAGTGATAGGATAACAGGCTTTTTTCATCTTGTTCACTCGTTCTCTGTGATAGGTCCCAACTCGGGTCCCCACAGATCTTTCTTTTCCGTAATCTTAAACTTTCCCGTATCATGCGCACCACCATAGTATATTATGCGTAGAGTGCCAAAAAACTTTGTTCTTTGCGATAACTTTGTTGGACGTCGGCGAAGCCGACGTCACGCAACAAATGCGAGAAGGTCAATTTTCGCACAAGTTGCCAAACGAGTGCGGAAACTTCTCGCACGTGTTGCGTATACTATTTTTTGCAACTGTGCGCCAAGTTGTAATTAAATGCACCACTGTCCGAGCAAGATTATCTTGAAAACGAAGTTTTCAAGAAAGGCCAAATTCAGAGGGATGACGTGACATCATATTTTGGAACTGTGCGTGAATGAAAATGCATTAGAGCGAGAAGTTACATTCACGCACACTCTACCAGTGCGTAAATGTAAAACTGTGCGAGAAGTCATTCACTCATTACTTCTCGCACTGTAAATAATGAAGAGAAGTCTCATTTTTTTACAACTTTGCGCACACAGTGCTAAAAAGATAAACCAGTATATTAGGGTGTTCCTTATTTCCCAACTTTTGGTTTTCCACGATACGATTGTGGATTTCCATTCTTTGGACCAAAAAAATTGGAAAAAACTTCTGCCGCACCCGGTGCGATGATTCCCCAGCTGCCGCACGTATACGACTTTTAACATTGAAAACCCTACACAGAAAAGTTTTCCCTCCCAACCCTCCGTGACTCTGAGATTGCTGTGATTTTTCATAGCTTCTCTTGGACCATGGAAAATATCTAGATACACCATTTCGACGTAGAATTTCACGAGGAATACGATAAAATCATTGATTGTAAATTTTGAAGTGATCCGGGTGTGATATTAGTGATTTCCCCAAAAAATCACCAATATCACGCCGGGGTCACTTTAAATCTCAAAACTGATAATTCCATCGTGTTCCCCGTGAAATTCTACGTTGAAATGGTGTATCTGGATATTTTCCATGGTCCAAGAGAAGCTATGAAAAATCACAGCGATCTCAGACTCACGAAGGATTGGGAGGGAAAACTTTTCAGTATAGGGTTTTCAATGTTATAAGTGGTATACGTGCGGCAGCTCGGAATTCATCGCACTAGGTGGGGCAAAAGTTTTCTCACATTTTTTTGGTTCAAAGAATAGAAATCCACGATCGTATCGTGGAATATCGAAGTTTGGGAAACAAGGAACACCCTAATGTACACGCGAGTAGCGTAGAAACATGCTACTAGCATGTAAAACACATTACGTACATCGTGTGGAAAACTTTTTTCCAGCACTCGATACGTAATATACTATATATTATACGTCCATACGTAGAAACAGCATGTTTCTAGGCGTCCTCGTGCGTAAGATCAGTGTGCCTAATTTGCCCCCACTACTTTTTGTTTGCTCGCCATTTCAACTCATCTCTATATTTTTCAACGTACTTTAGCTCATTTTGAAGCTTGTTTCAAGACCTTTAAAATAAGCTAAGATACGTTGAATTTCAACAAATTGGAGCCGAGATATCTTGATTTTCGCGAAAGAAGATTTTTTGCGAGTTTTCAACAGTGTGTTCCTAATTTGCCCCCACAAGGAAAAGAGGCGTATTTTCATGAGATTACACGGGTGTTTTTTACCCCATTTCAAACTTTTTGAGGTGAATTGATGCATCTTGATGGAGGGAGGAATGAGTTTGAAAAAAAGACTATAGGGGCAAAGTAGGAACACTGCACTTTTTCTAGTGATATGGGCGTAGAATCAGCTAAAAATCGAATTTTGCAATTCTGCAAAAAGTATTCTAAAGTTGGGACGAACATAAAGAAAATGAATTAAAGTACGTTGGAATTGATCACATCAATTTTTTTTGGCATAGCTTTTGATGACGAACAAAAAAGAAGTCCAAAGTACCGTAAGCCACTTTCTTGGTGTAAGAAATGTGCGGGTCATAGAAAATAGGTCCAGAACGTTTATTTCCTCATATTTTAACGTAACAAACGTGAAAAAAATGCGCGGCAGGGTCTGCGGGTGCATACATTTGAGAATTTGAATGGGGGCAAATTAGGGAATGGGGGCAAATTAGGCACGGTTACCTTATAAAACTGGATACGCGTCTCGTGCAGAAACATTTTTCTTTCGGGAAAACCAAGCTGGATGTTGCCTTCGTCGACGTCCAGCCCGGTTTCCCGAAAGAAAAAATGTTTCCAGCATTCGACGCGTAATGTACTATTATTACCCCATACATTCGTGTGAGCCATAAGATAAGAGTTGAGTGAACGATTGGTATAAAGTAGTAGAAGAGCAGACATGCAGTGAACTTATCAAATATACATACATGTAAACTACTCTTGTCTACCCTCATTGGAATGGAATTTTTACTTACTTTATCTCTTTGATCACGTATCAGACTTATAAAATGTTTTAACACGCTATCCATTCTACCATCAGCCTGTCCATCAGTCGAGCTTGCATCCACCTTCAAGTGTACTTCGCAATTTCTGTCATCTGTGACTGCACTCTGATCTACAGGCGTAGGAAATCGGTCCTACAGGTAAGTGAGATACGAGTGGCTCGATCAAGCTTGCCTGACTATTAGAAATATATATATTTTACACTCAGGTAAAAATCGAAGATATTTTTGATGTAATCTTTTGAGCTTTTTGTGGGGTGGTGCCCTATTTTATTCACCTTCAAAAAACAAAAATATCTCAAAAATAAGTGAAAGACGGATTTTCATGAGCTTTTCTGTTTAGAGCTCCCCTTGTAACTCGTGAATAGTTTGTAAGGAGCTTGTGACTAGACAGAGATAGATAACATTGGACGAATTATTTCCAAGCTATCGAGAAGCCAGCTATTGGATGAATGGTCATGAAAAATGTATCTGCCTATAATTGCTGTTTTTCTGAGCCGCAGTTGTGCATGAAAAACACATCGGCGAAATGGTTGTTATACTAAGTTTCAGTGTTGTGACTTACAAGGGGAGGTCCAACCTTGCGGAACACGAATCTTTATGGAACTCTGGGAATCATCTTGTTTTGGTGAGAAATGAAGGTATCTCCAAGGGTTTAATCCCATGGGCCTCCTATTTAGAGATACAGCTATAGAGATTAGCATTGTTAGTATATCTATATATACGATTTTCCAACACGGGCCTATATTGGCAATGCTAATCTCCATAGCTGTATCTCAGAATAAGACTAAACCCTTGGAGATACCTTCATTTTTCACCAAAACAAGATGATTCCCAAAGTTTCATAAGGATCCGTGTTCCACGAAGTTGGACCTCCCCTTGTTAGACACGGGTCTGCCTCGACCGTTGCGCGTAGGTGCATCTCCTAATTAAGGGAGATCGGTTTTGGGGGTGGAATCATTTTTTCCATCCAATTTTACGCCGAATACGTATTTTTCAGAATTTTGTTACCAGCTCCTTGGAAGCTACAAAGATCCCTAGATGTGGTAAAATTCTTCAGACAGCGGGATATTTCCATCTTGGGCCGCAATGGCGGCTAGATTTGTCAAAATTAAGGACGGAATCATATACGTCTTTTACGTTGGAATGCATTTTTTGAAAAGTTCTATCGGGGATGCTGAAAAGTGGAGTGAGTGGGAGATTACACATTTCGGCCTCCGTATCAGTATATGGATGCAGTGTGATTTGAGTGACTTCCATAATAGTATTTGCTTTGTCTTTTATCTCTGGCTCCTAGCATTTCTAAAAATTCCCAAAAATACACTTTTGGCGTAAAATTCAACGTAGAATTCGATCCCATCTTTAATTTTGCCCTATCTAGTCACAGTTTTGGCCCAGACTGAGACATCCTGCCTAGGAAAATTGAGCACATCTAGGGATTTTTCTTGCAAAAATTCTGAAAATACGCTGCTAAAAGATATTAGCAGAATGCTCACTCAGAGCTTTATCACTTCAAATCTTGTCTCCTTGAGGGTGACGAATTGATGGAAATATACTGACGCCAAGATGGAGTGGGTTCACTGCCCAACCACGTTGAAGAATTCCCCAAAATATCGAAACGATCTGCCGCGCAGCGACGAAGAGTTTTCGAATTCGTAGGAGAGACGAAAAGAGAAATTAATATTTCCATTGGGGCGGGGTAAATGAAAATTCTGTATGAAGTAATCGCTCCAAGAAGAAGTTGAATATTACGGCAAGGCAGGACAGGTTTTTAAACGGAGATAGATATGTGATATGGCTTTTGGTCTAACATGACAGAAAAAGCATGTTGAATTATTCTGGGCACAAAAAATGACGTGGAAGACTAACCAGTAGGTCAAAATGGTTGAAATTCGTATGGTTCATCATCAGTCAATAACAACCGAAAGATAACGAGCACACATGAGGACTCATGCACGTTTCAGTTCATAACACCGGCACACAAAAAATTATCTGTACTTTTGACCCCACCTCCTTTGCTGTATATATTTTGGCTCGCTGAAACCGAATCCGAGGTCCATTTAGCCGGTCCACATCTTGATTCTGAGAGAATCGTGGAGATAGTACGAAATCGCGATGGGCTCTGGACAAAATATCTCATGGAGTCAGAATTTCGATTTTCTTAAATCCAAGATGGCGCAATGAACTTTTCTGAAAACCACTCGTTTGAGCTCAAAATACTTTGCTCGGGAGTATTTGAGGTCGCTGGTCACGGATTCGAGATAAAAAATGCCAAATTCCTCAATCCAAGATGGCGGACACAAGATGGCGCAACAAGATTTTTCCAAAACTGCTCTTTTGAGTTCACAAGATGCTTTTCGGGGGCTTTTGGGGTCACTGATCACGAAAATGGAATCAGAAGCGAATTCCCCAAATCGCCAAGGTACTTGTTTTGCCGGTGATGGGGTTTTTTGCGAAGTGAATAGAGGAGAGTTAACTTTGAACTATTCGTAAGAACTATATTGAGCAAAATGAATACATGCTCGAGGTGGTGGAGAGTGTGCGTACTGTTCGCGATCCACAAGACGACTGACTGGTCTGGAGCAGAGCGGGAGGCTATAGCCAAGCGTCTGAATGTCTATATATATATACTGCCGTCGGTTGAGCGTTTAATACCACTTGAAGGCTTAGCTAATGTGTACGTGAATGTATGTGTGCTGTCGCGGACATTGTTTGATCGGTGCTACATAAACATCCTCCCACCTCGAGAGAAACAAGAGAAATAAATTTCATTGCAATGAACAAAGGATATCATGAAAGTGTGGAAAATTAAGGGTTCACTTGTAGTGAAAAATATAGAGTCATCATTCAATTTCATCTGGAGAATATATCCTAAACTGTTCACTGATTTCAAGAACAAAATGAAAAATTCATGGGTTCTAAGCGACACTGCACAGATCACTCTTCATCTTCATTTTGTGGGCGAAATAATTTCACCAACTTCACAATCGGTCGATCCAGGATGGTGGTAGCTGTGCGCACCTGTACGACTCGAACAATCCCATCTTTTCCAGGGAGCGTCTTGATGATTCGGCCCAGTGGCCATCTGGATGGCGGCGTTATTTCGTTTCTCACTAACACCAGATCGCCTTCAGCAAAGTTAGGTTGTACTGAGGTCCACTTATTTCGTTTATGGAGCGTATGGAGATACTGGTGCGACCAACGTTCCCAAAGTTGTTGGACCATTTGTGTGATGATTTTCCAGCGTCGTAGGGGTGACACTTTGTCATTGGTAACTCTGTCCTTGACTATTAGGAGGGATGGCTCTCCTATCAGGAAATGGGCAGGTGTTAGAGCCTCTAGATCAGAAGGGTCATTGCTGAGGGGCATGAGAGGCCGAGAGTTGAGGCATGCCTCCACTTGATTGAGGACTGTTGTGAATTCTTCAAAGGTGAGTATTGTTTCTCCCACTACCCTCTTTAGGTGATGTTTCACTGCCTTAACCCCAGCTTCCCAAATTCCTCCAAAATGTGGGGCGGATGGTGGATTAAAACGCCACTTAGTCCCTAGATTGCTAAGGGATTGGGAAATGAAATTGGAGTAGGGCGAATTTTTGGTGAACATTTTTCTAAGTTCGGTATCTGCTCCAACCAAATTCTGACCTTGATCACTTATGAGAAGCTCACAAGGTCCTCGTCTTGCCGTGAATCTGTCGAACGCGGCTAGATACGACTCTGTAGTGTAATCGGAGACAGCTTCAAGGTGAATTGCTTTTGTGCAAAGACAAATGAAAATAATGAAATAACCCTTGTAGGAAATTTGTCCGCGAATGCGTGAAGCTAGCAACTTGAATGGACCTGCGTAATCTACACCTGCTTTTTTAAATGGACGCGTAGGCAGTACCCGTTCTTGCGGTAGTGCTGCCATCATTTGATACTGTGGAGTAGCTCTGTATCTTTGACAACTGGTGCAATTATCAATAATAACTTTCACGGCACTTTTTCCTCGAATAATCCAGAACATTTGTCGGCTAGTAGAAAGAGTCAGTTGAGTACCACCGTGCAACGTGATGTGATGAAAATATCGAATCAAGAGCTCCGTCAGAGTAGATTTTGTTGGTAAGATAACAGGAAATTTCTCATCGTCACATAGATCTGAATTTTTGATTCTGCTACCTACTCTCAACAAACCGTCTTTTAGCACGGGGTTCAAAGATTTCAAGGCATTTGCTTTAGGTAGAATTTTACCTTCTTGCAACATTTTATATTCAAATGGAAAATAAGCTAATTGAGTAAGATAGCTCATGACAAGCTTAACGTGGCGAATTTCACTGCTGTCTATGAGCTGATCTGAATGAACAGGAAACTTGCTAATAACGCATGATACTTTGTCTTTGAGAGACGTTTTATTCACGATTCTTGAAATGAATCTCATAATATATACAGTGATTCTAATCAGTTTGGTGAAGGAAGAGTATCGTTTCATCAGATCCCAAATTTGAATCTTCGGAGTCTCTGAAGTTATGGTATTCACAGATACCTCAATGTTTTCATTCGTCGACTTCTCTGGATTGGTGGAGAAATTCAAATCGACATAACCTGTTAGACTCCAATCTCGATTATGTTCTCGCAAGTCGGGGGGTCCCTCCCACCACAGACGATTTGAGACGAGTTCGTTCCCCAAACACCCTCTAGAAGCAACATCTGCAGGGTTTTTCGACGATTTGATGTAGTGCCAAGTGGCATTGGGAATCAGAGTTTTAATTTCAGCACACCTATTGGCAACTAAAACCGGCCATTTAGAAGGGTGCTCATGAACCCAGTGCAATACTACTTTTGAATCGCAGTGCACATGAATTGACAGATTGTCAAGTTTGAGTTTGGACGCAAATCGACTGAGCAGTTGGGCGACTGTCAAAGCGCCGAATAATTCCAATTTCGGAATCGAGAGGATTTTTATGGGTGCAACTTTTGATTTAGCGCCCAACAAAGTGACTCTACAGTCATCATCTAAAACTCGCAGGTATACAACCGCTGCATACGCTATCTTGGAAGCGTCGGAATAACCATGTAGTTCGTATTTTTGTGCGTTCTTCGTTATACCTAAGTAACGCGGGATTTTCAAATCCAAAAGGTGAGTTAAGGAAGAATACCATTGTTGAAATTTTTCGGTAAATTCATCCGGTAGTACCTGATCCCAAGGTACATTTTTTATCCACAGCAGCTGCATGAAATTTTTACCGGTGATGATTACCGGAGTTATCCAACCCAGTGGGTCAAAGATTCTAGTAATTTTGGAAAGTACAATACGCTTTGTCAGTGGAACCGTCAAAGAGTCAAGTGACAATTGGAACTTGAAAATGTCATTAGCGGGACACCAACTTATACCGAGCACTGAGAACAAAGAGTCCTCTTGCAAAGGGTCGTCCGCAGCTAATATGTTTTTTGGTAATTTATCGATGAGTTCGGGGGTGTTTGAGAGCCATTTTCTCAACTCGAATCCACCTGATCTTAGGAGGTTAGTTGTGTCCGATTGCTTAGTTAAAATTTCTTCAATCGAGAAACCACCAGATACTACGTCATCCATGTAGGTTTCTTCGTCGATTACTTCAATAGCACTCGGAAAATGCTCACCTTCATCTTTGACTAACTGTTTGAGTGTCATTATAGCTAAGAATGGACTACTCGTATAGCCAAATGTCAGTACGGTCAACAAAAGTTTCGTTATTGCATCACTGGGGTGCTCTCGCCACAGAATAGTTTGGAGGTGTTGATCCTCTGGGTGGACGCCAATTTGTAAAAACATTTGTTTTATATCCGCCACAAAAGCATGAGGATACTTACGCCATTGGGTACATAAATCAACTAATTCAGGTAGTAAATTTGGACCTGAATAGAGATAGTCATTGAGCGAGTAACCCTTATTAGTGATCATTGAAGCATTGAAAACTGTTCTCACTGGAGTTGTCGAACTATTCTCTTTGATAACCCCGTGATGAGGTAAAAAATAGAATTGATCATCAGGGATACTAGTAGTGAATATTGGGCGCGCGAAACCTTGAGATAAGTAATCTCGCATTGATTTGACGTACGCATTCTTGAATTCAGGATTTTTCGCAAACTTCTTTTCTAGACTTAGAAAAACTCGAAGTGCTTTGGAGTAAGAATCTCCTAGAATACCTGACTCCGGAAAATTGGGTTTCCGTGGAAGTTTGACAATATATTTGCCGGTTTCTGTGCGACTCACATTGCTGTTGTAATGCTCAACACATTTTTGTTCATCATCCGACAAGAAACGTTCCTTTGGAATTTCCTCGCGTTCAAAAAACAAACGGAGAGTTTTATTGAGTTGAGAATCGGTGTCATTAAGACACAAATTTATTATTGGTTGCGACGATTTTTGAGACATCGAAGAACCAGAAACTATCCAGCCGAAATGCGATTTCATAGCTATAGGAGCATCCCCCTTTCGGCTCTTACGTAAACCTTGTTGTATGATTAGTGCGTGGATCTGAGCACTAAGTAACATATCGACCACACCAGGTTTATTGAAATTAGGGTCGGCTAAACGCAGTTTCTTCAAATGTTTCCAATCCCCACTGAATAGCGAGTTGGGTTGATATTTTGTAACCTTAGGAATCACGTAAGCTGACACTATGAATTTTTTATCGGAAGTAAAACGAGGTCGTATAGTCACCTCTACTATATTTTTGCATACAGGGCCACTTTTACCGCCCACTGTCGTAGTAGGTACCATAACGGGTTTCTTCTTTAATCTAAGTAATTGGCACAAGCCTTCTGAAATAAATGAAGACTGTGCGCACTGATCCACGATTGCCCGTATTTCGTATGACGAACCAAATGTAGATTCAGCTAAGATTCGAGCAGTTGCTATAAAAATCTCCCCATCATTGTCATCTTTATTAACAATGTTATTGACGTGGTTCGATTCCAGTTGTAGCATAGATGCTGCACTGCCGGACTTTTGGGCGGACGTATTCGATTTGGAAGGTTGATCAGCGGTATTCGGAATACTAGGCTTACCACTTTCGTGAATAGTCGTATGATGCTTGCCGTTACAAACAGCACAGCGTTTTTCTTTAGTGCACTCTGGTAAGAGATGGTCTGAAGAGAAACAATTGAGACATCTCTTGAGCGAATGTATGTATTTTTTCCTTTCAGGCACCGATTTCGCCTTAAAATTATTGCAGAAGGAAAAAAAATGTGGACCCTCGCAAATGATGCAGACGGGTGGTTCACGCCAAGGTTTCTTTGGGTCCTTTTGATTCACATGAACCGCTTTAGAATCCTTGGGTTTGTTATTCTGATTTTTATTCTGATTCTTTGTGTCAGAATTGGGTTTGCGCTTTTGCTCCGACTGTTCCGTGGCTACTTTAGCACTTTCAAATTGAACATGAGCTAGCCTTTGCGTTTCGAGAAAATCATCGAGCATCTTGTAGCTAGGGCATTGCTTAGGATTTTCTGATTGTGCGACATGAGATTCCCAGTCTTTTTGAAGCGAAGGGGTAAGACGCATCACTACTAGAAAGACAACAAAAGGATCCCAAGTGTCGACTTGACAATTTAATGATTTTAGAGCTTTTAAAATATTGCTCATGCCGTTGCGAAGACGACTAATTTCTGAAGCTACGTCAGATTCCATCTTATTCATGGACATTAATTTTGAAAGTAATTTAGAGACTAATAAGCGATTATTGCTGTAGTACTCTTTTACGCTTTTCCAGGCTGAATCAAAATTTTCGCCAGAGGACGAGCTTTCTTCAAGGAGCTCTGCGGCTTCTCCTTTAAGTGAGGATCGCAAGTAGCTCATTTTATAAACATTTGCAAGGCCGTGTTTCTTCACCACCATTTCATCAAAAGAATCATGAAAATTCTTCCAGTTTTGTATGTCACCGGAAAATGTGGGGAGTTCAATCGGCGGTAATTTTGCTTGGAATATAGCTGATTGTTCCGACGTCTCAACATTTCGTGAACCGGTAGGCACTGCTGCCTCGAGATTCAACAAGAAGTCTTGAAAAAGTCCGAGAGAAACGAAGTATGACTCTTCTACACTATCAAATACATTATTTTTGAAGTAGTTATCCGAAGCATCAATATCATCATCGTCCATTAGCTTCCCATGTGCCTCTTGGAACTTTTCCCAATAGTTTTCCAACCCCTTCATTCGGGTAAGGCACGCGCCTTTCGTCATCTTGGCTTGGCCTGTCTTTTGGAAATTGATATACGCGTTTGCAATGCGTGATTGTAATTTGAGTTGCTTCTCAATCGAAGCCATTGTGTTCAAAGGTATGCTCGTTGAATTACTCGTCCAGAAAGAACGAATTACTCACTTGAACGAGTAATTCAGACGAAGTGAAATTCCAGACGAGATCAGAGTGTCTACCTGTGTATACTCAATCGATACTATAGCTTTGACATTCCGGAAAATGTCGGAATGGCTATATATGTATATGTAAGCGAAACTATAGTTTTGACATTCCGGAAAATGTCCGAGCGGCTATCTGTGTATATTCAACCGAAACTATAGCTCTGTCATTCCGGAAAATGTAGGAATGACTATATAAGCAAATTGAAGCGAAACTATAGTTTTGACATTCCGGAAAATGTCCGAGCGGCTATCTGTGTATATTCAACCGAAACTATAGCTCTGTCATTCCGGAAAATGTAGGAATGACTATATAAGCAAATTGAAGCGAAACTATAGTTTTGACATTCCGGAAAATGTCGGAATGGCTATGTATGTATATTGAAGCGAAACTATAGTTTTGACATTCCGGAAAATGTCCGAGCGGCTATCTGTGTATATTCAACCGAAACTATAGCTCTGTCATTCCGGAAAATGTCGGAATGGCTATCAAGAAACTAGTTTGATATACTTTCAGCGCGAAATGGGTACTCCAAGAGACCCCAGTACTGGTCTTGAACAAAAATTTTAGGCGCAATATTAAGCATTTGAGAATACAGAAGTGAGACTATTGAGGGGAGGGGTAAGGGTCAGGCAGTGAAACTATCCCCAGAGAACGCAGGAAGGAGTAAACAAACTCACTCACCGAAAGATGATCTCGACCTCGGTCGCAAACGCTTCGCGTCTGTTATATCGAGTTGGCAGTTGAAGGTCACTCTTGTTGTGACGCCGCCTTGTTGTTTACTCGCTGCTGCTTCAATTCTGAGAAGACGTCGGCCTGATGTTTACCCACTGCTGTCTCGTCGATGATGAGGACGCCGGCTATTCAAAATGGCTGCCACATCCTAAATTCTTGGCTCGCTTGGCTTCACTTGCCGTTCGGAGCACTGAGGACAAAATGGCTGTCCATTGGCGTGGGTGCTGACACAACGATGACGATGCCATGCAATTCCCACAATTGTGTGGCTCGCGATTTTTACACACGGTATATGAGATTAATCGCACTTCAATTAGGGCACAGTATAACTGCACTTGGCGAATGAGCTCCGCACCAATATTCGCACCACGTTCTCACACATCACTGTGTCAAACTTCCTCTATTCACTGCATTTTTACTGCAGCTCGAAGGACCAAATGTTTTGCCGGTGATGGGGTTTTTTGCGAAGTGAATAGAGGAGAGTTAACTTTGAACTATTCGTAAGAACTATATTGAGCAAAATGAATACATGCTCGAGGTGGTGGAGAGTGTGCGTACTGTTCGCGATCCACAAGACGACTGACTGGTCTGGAGCAGAGCGGGAGGCTATAGCCAAGCGTCTGAATGTCTATATATATATACTGCCGTCGGTTGAGCGTTTAATACCACTTGAAGGCTTAGCTAATGTGTACGTGAATGTATGTGTGCTGTCGCGGACATTGTTTGATCGGTGCTACATAAACAGTACTGAACTCGAGGTTGAGCGGGCTCGTTCATTGGTTCAGGAGCTTGGCGTTTTGTTGGCTTCCAGGAATTTGAATTTGAGAACTATCCCCACATATAGTCTTCTGCTTCCCGATCTATAGTAAAAGTTGATTCAGATTTCAAAATCATATCAGTGATCCAGGAAATCTTGAGAAGTGTCCCAAGACCTGCAGAATTTACCAGTTTATCTCCCAATATCTTGGGCCCGCTCTCTTGGATTTAGGGAATTCGCATTTTTGATTCCATTTTCGTGATCAGTGACCCCGAAACCCCCCCCCCCCTGAAAAGCATCTTTTGAACTCAAAAGAGCACTTTTGAGAGAATCTCGTTCCGCCATCTAGGATTGAGAAATTTTGCATTTTTTATCTCAATTCCGTGATCAGCGGCCTTAAATTCTCTGAGAAAAGTATTTTGAGCTCAAACGAGCAATTTTCAGGAAAATTCGTTTCCTTATCTTAAATCGGCCATATTGGATTCAAGAAAATCGAAATTATGACCCCATATTCGTAATCAGCGACCCCCAGAACCCCCGACTGTGGATTTCCAGCCACAAATTTGCAGATTGAGATATGTTGTTCAGAGACTGCCGTGATTTCAAAGTAAGTGGCGTCAAAAGTACAGATACGTTCTTTTTGTGTCCCGGCTCGTGTCCCGATGTAATGATTCCGCATTAGACGTTGGATGTTTTGGGGATGATGTATGGGAGTAGTAATCTATATAGATATAATAAATGATAAATTATCTATATAAAATGAATGATAAACTAATATTTATCATCAAGGACGAAAAATCCACAATATCCCTCATGATAATCTATATATAGATCTCGTCGATTGAAACAAGATTTAAAAAATTTTAAGCAAAACACTCCGCACTACCAGCATGCATGTTTTCTCTTTGCGAAAGCAAAATACGTTCACGGCGTAAGATTTGATGACAAAAACGACTTCATCATCAATTTTGCTGTAAACGAAGTCATACCAAGGTATTTCTGTATCCCATGTAAATGTGGCCAAAACTCGAAAACGGCCACGGAAAAGTACTGTTCTGAATTCGGGTTCGTGTTTTGCACGGGTTCGTGCTCAAAATACGTCAGAGACGACTTCCACTATTTCTAATCAGAAAACTCTTGTTTTTTCGTGGGCCTGTGTAGTTGTTCAACTGCATTTAGAGGTATGTGAGCAAAATCGCAAGTCCATCAGAACATGAACAGACTTATGAACAAACTTTGACAGAGAATTTGAATAAACATGTTCTATTCAACGATCTTCTGAGAGTTAATTTCAAAGAAATAAAATGTGATGAACGTTCTGAAAAGTATCAATCGGAATATTATTACGGAACGTTGAATGTTATTGACTCTGCGATAAGTTATTACTTTAGTCAATTTTGAGTTCCAAACCCCAGCTGACCTCCAATTTGGGTTATCCAATGTGGAAATTGTTTGTGTCGAGTACAAATCTTCAACAGTGATCGCATTGAATTCATTCCGGTAGATTTAGAAATTAATCTTCTTCCAGAACTGGTTTGACAGCAGACTGAAACACACATTATAGTCATAAACACATTAATTTGTGAGTGCCCTATACTAGCATTTAGTCTATTAGGAACATGGGCAAATCCATATTCTACATCGCGTTGCTCGCAGTAGCCAGGATTCAAGCTGAACTAACACCAGACGAAGATAGAATACTTGATCTGGTTAATCCTATAGCCAACTTATTGTTCATCAATCCATCTATCGTTCCTTTGATAGTCGTGGGAACGGCTATTGATCTCATGAATCGCTTTCGCACTATTAGTAGGCCTCCTATTAATGACGAATCAGAAGTGAGTAGTAGTATGAATGCAAGAAAGTTGGGACGCATACTTGATCAAATGGATGGACTCAAAACTGAGATTCCGAATCAGATCCTGATTCACGATCTCCTTGAAGAATTGGACAGAATAAGTTTTGGAGTAGACTTTTACTATCATGTTTATGAATATAAGTTTCATCCGAAGAATGCTCGAAGAAACGTGAGTTATTGCTCCAAAGATGCGAAGGATTTTATCGAGCAATTCTATGTGGATAATGACTTGAAGAGCCGACTACATTCTATGGAGAACATTCTTATCGGAGACCGTCACAGCAAAAATTTATTGCAAGCACTCGATCTGAATCGGGATTATGAGGCGCTTATGTGTTCAGAGGATGATTCTTACCAAGTTAGGCTACTTCTGATCAGGCATATAGTTCAAAAAATTGAGCTGAAAGCTCTGGAATTGGCTAAGTTTCGTTATTTAGTCACCGTCAAAACCAGTCAGAGTGAGTGAAACCTAAATTAGAGTTTCACGGCTGACCAATGTACGATTATTATTGGTAATGTAACAGTATAATTATTTTATAGATACCGAAGAAATAGGAAATGCCCTCATAGAACTCGAGCACTATTTCGAAATGTACTCAAATAGAGCAGCAAGGATTCAGCCAGCCTTGATGAAAGCTATTAAGAATGCACCGCGTGAATTCTGGAAGTGTGATCCGTCCAATCTATCTGGAGGTTTGTGAAATTATGTGACTGAAAACGTTCAGTAAGAAGGCACTTTTTAAAAATTTTGATTTGGTTATGACCTAAACTTTGAAATTTCGATTGATGCAACCATATCATGTTGAACTTTTCCTGACTAATTATTTATGCCCTCAGCAAGCTATTCAGGGTATTCTCTGAGTAAATATGAGTCAGGTGAAATTGAGTTGTAGAAAATCGTGGGCTCCATCGGTGGGGCTCATCGCAGTGAACGTGTTGATTGCCATATGAGTTGTTCCCATATAGTTGAAAGCGTGTAGAAGAAACGCGTGAAAGCGGACCACGAATATCAGACATGTCTCACATTGCTTTTCCGCCATTCTTAATCAATTTTATGGTGCACTAAATGAACTTTCCCCCATCTATAATGTCGTAACCTTTTTTTTGTTTTTCCTGCAGATATTCTTTTGATATAGTGCCTTAAGGGAAACATGTCAATCCCCATTCAGTAAAATGGGCGTTGTTCCGGTTTGACGCAAGAGAAGACCACGCGGTTGGCGGCATTCAAAAAGTCTTCAGAAAATCGTTTGAAATACTATTCGACGAAATTTTTTTGAGGTCATGGGCGTCTCTTTGGAGCCAAAAAGTAGAAAACAGAGAGAAACTAATCACGCGAAAGCTCATTCTTTTAAAAATCTCTAAAGCACAAATCCCGATGTAAATTATTGTGTTCTTCCAAGAGAAACTGATCCCAAACTTTTTATCTGGGTCCTACGCCGTTTTTCGGCATTTATTTATGATTTTAGCATCTTTGGTTGAATAATGATCAGGACACATGCACAGATTTTAGGCTGCTGAAACCAATTCCATTGAAAAGCCAAGTGAATTTACTCCAAAATGACCACTAGACGATATGAACTTGATGCACTGGGCTCAAAGTTACAAGGTCTAAATAGTTATGACAACCCTACCCAAGTCGCGACACTGAGAGGAAATTCGTGCAAGATTCGCATTCCTCTACTTGAAGCATGCTGTATCTTCAAAGTGATGTAACGTTGGTCCTATAGTATCTATAATTAATGTTCTCGCGAGCGCTCACAATCGAGTGCGATTTATAGTTAGCGTCAAAATACGTCATGAAGCAATCCGCGGATTCACTAGGCAACCCTAGAATTGCCTGCAGAGTCTCCGGTAAAGTCCGAAATGGACGCTTCATCCCGGGTTATGCCTATTAGGACACCCTAGGATTGCCTGCAGCGTCTTAGGCAAAGTATGAAAATGGACGCTAGTTCATCCCGGGTTATGGCTAGCAATCTGCGGTTTGCGAGGCGGTTTGCCTGCTCTCACGCGGGCAAGGTGCGCATTGCTTGTCCTAGGACGCATCAAAAGTCGGGAAACTCCTGGTATGTAGGGCCATTCATTCAACTTTTCGGCACACTGGCATCGAAGGCCTATGGTTTCCGCCCCGATCCCGGAGCAGAAAATGCCACAATGCCATCCGGCCAGAAAACGAGTAAGCATGCCCGGTAGCCTGCCCTTGCCCTCGGGCCGCTACATTGCATCACATTGCATGCTCCGACGTTTTCTAACCTGTACGGCGGAGCGGCATTTTGCCCCGACATCACGTCAGAAAGCATAGAATTTCGATACAAGTGTCACCGAAAAACAGTGTACGTAATGTACTATTGCCTACAGGCCAAATTTTGCCAGAATTTTTGCTCGTTATAGCCGAACCTATTCGCATTAACGTTATATGGTGGCCAACCACATCTTCCGAGTTTCCTCATTATAGCAAGATTCTACTCTACATGTATATTGACAAGATTAATTTGGATACTTTCAGGAGAATTCTTCATCAAGTTGGACCCAATATTCCGAACTTATGTGACAAGGGAAAGTAGTTTGAGGAAAATGACAAAAGACTGGGATGGAAAATATGTTGCGGAAACTTTCAAATCCATTTCAGGTGACTGTGATCGATTCGAGGTGGCAAAAGATATAGCTCCACGGGAGACAAGTACAGACTCTGAAAATCTAGCCTACTGTGAAGGCATTGTTCGTGATTGCCGCGATAGCCCAAGCGCTTACGTATGCTTTGAAGTAAGTAAAAAAATTCGATAAATTTTGTGAGACATTATTGATGATTCGACCCTTTAAGGGCAGTTCAATTTGAGAAACTGTCATGATATGGCCCTGCCTAACCATTGTACGCATTAGAACAAATTTGACGGGCATAATGCTGACGTGCACGAGTGACATGAGTTCAACGTTACTCACAAACATAGTCACGATTTCAAATGTATTACGATTTCACTTTTGATAGCAACATCATGAAGATTGAAGGCAACTTCGATTTTCTCATCAATATCTCTAATCTACACTGTGAAATATTGGTTGAATTTTCAACCATCTGGTTGAATGTTCGACCACTTGGTTGAATTTTTCTTTCAACCAGGTGGTTAGATTTCTTCAAACAAGTGACCGAACTCCGAGTCACGTCGATCGAAGATCCCGATTAAACAACGTATCGATGGTGATCTTATCTGGATGGGTTACCATACCGTCGGATCTGCCCCGCTTATAGCGCCTAGCTCGCGTGAGTGTAATATAAATACTTCGTTCTTTTAAGGGTACATACATATACAGGGTCCGAGATTGGTGAATGGTATAGTCTACGGACGACATTTTTTGGTGAAAAAAACAAATTTTTTCATTTTTTCTTGTTAACAAATAGGAAAAAACATCAGCGGTGGCTCAGCGAGCTTTTTCGGTTTGGAATCCAGGTTAAGCAACGTTTTCGCGATTCATTATTCGGATTGGTGGGCGCTCGGCTGGGGCAGATAAATAGGTCGGTGGGTCAGTAGATCGTCCGATAGGTCGACGGGTTGGTGAGTCGAATGAAAGGTCAGTAGGTCAGTGGGTTTTTGGGTCATCCGGAGAGTCACTAAGTCGATGGGTGAAAAAAGTTTGGTGGGTCGGTAGGTCATCCAGCAGGTCGGCGGGTTGGCGAGTCATATGGCAGGTTAGTGGATCGATGGGTCTATAGGTCACCAGCGTGACTGAATAATTGGTCATGTGCCAGATAAAGAGGTTGGTGGGTCAGTAGATCATACATCAGGTCACTTGGGCTGGTGGCTCGGTAAGTCATGCGACAGGCGGATCGGCGGGTTGGCACGTCTATCAGGCTAGCGACTTAGGGTGGTCATTTTCTCGTGAAGTGCTCAGGGCTGGAAGTGCTGGATTTTCTCCTTGTAGGGCCTTTCAGAAACCACCCAAAAATTTTCAAAAACCTATGTTAGGACGTAAAATTTTGTGCTCATTCAGATTTTGAAGTCGGAAAATGAAATTTCCGTGATGGAACTAAAGTTATAGTTGATATCTCGGGTTTCTGTGATAGTAGATGAAATATAGCATCGGATTCGTGTTCAGCGACCCAAAAATAATCAATGTATGAGTTTGCAGCGATCTTCCACTTTTCACCTCATCTTGACCATAATATCTCGAAAAATACGCTGCAAAAAGACATTTACAGAGCTTACTCTCCTCCAATTGATTATTTAAACATTAAAAATCACGGAAAATTGTATGTTTAATGACGTTATCATAAGTAATTCAACTAATTGACCTTTTCTGGTTAACTTTCATTATTGAATAAAGTTCATTAAATTGTAGTGTACAGATTCCCGATCACACAATCGAAATTTCATGAAAAGTTTTCCCGTGAATGACTTTGATGATGATATTGAGCCAATTGCAGGAAAAAGTTGAACAATGCCTCGGAATTCCAAAGCGGTCCTTAGAGGCGTTTGCGAAATATCCAAAATTTAAATTGGAAGGAAAATTAAAGTTTTTTTTGGAAACATGCAAATCCGGGATGACCATGGGGTAAATCGAAAACGATTTTGAAAAGATTCATGTGTTAAATATTGGATGCTAGAGCATTTGGTGGAAATGGTGTTGAATTTTAGGTAAACAATTTCACGTGAAGGAGTAAGTATCCGAGAGTATGACGCTGGCTATGGATTGGACCTATATCACTGATTAATTTAGAACAAACCGTCAAACTTTCACGAGGATCGGTCGAAGGATTCAGGGAAGGTCGCTTGACAATGGGAAAACAAAATAACATACGGACATACACAAAGTGTAGTTTAAAATAATTTACCGGCAACGTTGTACATCAAAGATGAAATGTATAGGGGTACTATTTTATAGGTCTGGGCAAACAGAATAAGATAGTTTGACTTTCATTCAGGTAGAGATGGAATTGAATGGTCGAAAATGAGGAATTCGAAAAACTTTGATGCAAAAGTTTACGCACGAAAACTCAAATTCAAAGTAAAAACATTTCGAGGGCCAAAATATATCGGCGTATGAAGCTCAAAAATGACTGGGCCCATTGCCCAGAAAGATTAAACAATGCCTCGAAATTTTAAAGAAGAGGAAATTTTAGTCAGAATTCCGTATTAACCACTCTCTTCAGAATGATCGAGAAATACTTGAACAACAATATGTCACGAACTATATTGAGAATCTTCGATAGTAGAACGTTTAGACAAACATGGTCTGAAAGTTAGGTCGAGTTTGAGGTAATAAGCTTGCCGTGGAATTAGGTGGATTGAGAGTATGGAGCTATCAATGAAATAGGCTCATCATTAATCAATTTAGAATAAACCCTTAGAGTTTCAAGAAAATTGCTTCAAGGGTTCAGGAGAACTCGCGTGACATTGGGAAGACAATATACAGACACACATAACGGAAACGCACAACCCATGTAGAACATAGGATTCCACGAACATACATGATCATGGAATCCGAGGATTCCATGTTCATATATGATCTGGTATAAAATCGGTTTGAAAATTTGTCATTTTTATCCCGGAAAGATGTGATATACTCATTTACAACTGGAGTAACATCAATACCTCACAGTATTAATCAAACATCACTCAAAAAAGCCTTTCTCGAAGTCATTCTCAGGTTTTGAACATTTGAAGCACTGAAGAGAAAGGTTTCGTAAAAAATGTCACTTTTTTTTGAAACTCGAGACCGACTCCTGGGGAGATTTTTTTTCAGTAGTATATGGTCAGTATCGTGACGTATTGATGTTAGAATAGGTTCGAGTCAATATATCACAACCTTCTGAAATGAAAAAAAAATGTTTGAAAACGGATTTACATATGATCATATATGACCATGGAATCCTCGGATTCCATGATCATATATGTTCATGGAATTGTATGTTTTACACGGGAAGGTGTAGTTTGGAATAATTCACAGCGAGCGTTGTACATGAGATGTGGATTGTATGGGGGTCCCACTTGATAGGTCTCGGCGAGCAGAATAAGATGGATTAACTTTCATCTGGGTAATGATGCGATTGGGGGGTCAAAAATGAGGAATTCGAAAACATTTCATGAAAAAATTTCCGCACCGATACAATGCTTTCTCTTCGAGAAAGCAACAAAACGATGTGATCAGTGCAAGCCGAAGTCGGATTCGGTGTCAGTGACCCAGTATAATTGAGATCACACAGTGAGAGCGCTGGATCAAACTACCTTTATATGGGGTGGCGTAATTGAACGATGAACTAAAATTTTGCTGAAATCGTCTTCCATCAGGGCTTGGAAGGGAAGAATAAGTACACTTCTATACAATTCAGGGATGGAAGTTACTGGGGAAATGGAAAAACGTGTGAAAATTATGCAGAATTTAAAAATGAAAACGAGTTGCAAGGAATCAACGACGTTTGCATTTGCACATGCGATGAAAATCAAGATCACGCCGCTGCGCGCTATTTCAGCACTTTAGAATGTGTTTCTGATTTTCATGAAAATAAGTGAGTAAACCGGTACAAAATCAATCATGAATACGAAGCGCTTGTGCAGCTTTCAAATTTGATAACTCATTTCTTCATTTTCATAGAGTCATAACCGGAATTCAGCTCATCAAACGTGGTCTATTCATTCATTTTCGAATTGAGCAAGCAGTTTTGGATGTCAATGCAAACATAAAAAGTGGAACTATAGAATGGAAAGAGAACTGCAGTAACAGGCCGAATGAAGATTTTGAAGGAAAGGAAAACTTCTACAAAGTGACGTGGGGAAATCGAACTATGAATTTGGATCAACTAGAATGTCCCCTGGGTGCGGTTGTGACTGGAGTAAAATTTGGGAATGACGAAAACTCATTGAGACTGGAGCTACGTTGTACACCATTCAATTTCAGCTCTGGAAGACTGGGCAGTACTCATCGTCGGGAATCTGTCTCTGGAGAAAGGTAAGATCATATCTTATACGATCAGTTGAACAATATTCTTCAACCGTCGAAATCACAAGAACAAATAATAGGAAAGTGCAACGAGAAAACTGCCGATCATTGAATTCATCCATTCGATGATATAATTCTCATTGCGATTATACCGATCACGTGCCTGCTGTAGATAATATCAGGATCGAAATAAAAATTAGAGCTTTGATATATTTCATGAGTATAGGCGCAAATTGATGATTCATTACGCTCCAAAGTCGTAACACCGACAGGAAACATAATTTTGCTTGAAATTTTAGTCAAATTTTTATGCCAGTAGAACTACTTTACACATCAGTAGCCATCATAATTGATGGATCGTGAATTAGCCTCAGTAAATGAACTATTACTCTAGTCCGCGTCAACGGAGAGAAAGTGACGATGAAAAAACAATTTGTTTTCTTCAATCAATCGGCACAGCTTTGGCGGAGTGATTACAGATCACAACAATTCTCACGGGATGCTGTAGATTTGTTGTTCCTTGGCGAGCTTGAAGAGACAACTTTGTATTGCATAGGTTGCTCATAGAGATACCGGGGCATGCTACTATTTCATTTGCTCTTTTCCCATTCTAGTGCATGAGTGCATGTTAATAAAATGGTTAAACCACATGATTGTGACTTAAAATAATCTCATTTTTTAGAACATGATATCAGATATTGTCTCAAACGTGATCTATAAGGCACAAAACATGGAATCAATCACTTCCAGCAACCTAATAAATGGAGAAATCTTCGTTAACCCACATTGAAGACGAAATCTGATAGCATATTCTGAATGATGAGATTATTTGACGACGAAATCATGTGGCTAGACATTTTTCAAATGCGTTTTTGCACACGAATAGAGTGCTGCATGTACATTATTCGTAGCCGAAAATTGGCCTAGTAATTAACTTTTTCAGTTCCGTGCATACCATGTTACCCCACTAAAGGTCAATTTATCTGGGCGGGAACAATTTTTTCCACTAAAGTATGGTAGGAATAGATGAAATCCACAAGGAAAAGTTTCTATGTCAACTCTGTTATTTTTGCGAGCCATTTTAAGGCGAAATGTCAGTTCCGTGCATGTCAGTTCCATGCATTGAAAAGTTGTTCCCTGGGGTACTAATAGCACGCGAAAGACGGAAAAATCAAATTATCTGGTCCAGAGCAAGTGTGTCTGACTCAAACCAACCATCTGAACACGAATTTCAAGGTCATTTGGTCCCATCGCGTCAGGATTCCTCGCTAGACAAAAAAACGTCAAAAACCGAAAATGTCAATTCCGTGCACCTCTTTCCCTGTGCCTTATAAATGTGAATATCACATATACCGTTCAACCTCGTTCCAAGAAACTTTCTGTATAAGTTTTATCACATATTATCGCTCAATATGCAGAAAGAAATAGAAAAAGTCGACTCAGACAGGCGCAGACTCGATATTCAGTTTCTGAATTTTTGGGCACAAAATGTGTAAGTTATCGCGATTATACCCATATGTAAAATAGGATAGCGATAAATACATTTTTCATGCAAATATCCACCCACTAAACAGTGAATGTTGCCACAATTGGGAAGTTGTACTTAGTGTCAACCTTGAAACGTTCCGCCAAAGGTCGGGAAACGCGTTGCCGACACGTTGGCGCAACATTAAAATATCTACGAGATGTATGTTGTCTCAACGTTTCCAACACTTTTCTGAGACGACTGAACGGTTTTTCAAAGGTTGCACAATGCTTTCCGAGAAGTTTCTTGTGCAACCACGACTTGGAAAATTTTTTGTTAAATAAATAAATAAAATTTTTATAAAATTCCCTCGCTTGCAGGCTACCAGCTCCATCCCCGTTCAATCCCATCGATTGCGCTTAATCAGAAACATGTCCACTTACAATTAGTACAAGAAAGACGGTGAGATTGTGCTTGAATGTCACAAGAACCGCAATTAACAACAATTTATAAAGAACAATCAATTTATTTATTTATATTCGTATAACGTCCCAGAAACGTTCTGGAAACGTCGAGGCAACATGCATCTGGTAGACATTTTTTTGTTGTGCCAACGTGTCGGCAACGCGTTTCCCGACCCTTGGCGAAACGTTTCAAGGTTGACAGGACAACTGCTCAGGAACGTTGCGGCAACATTCACTGTTTGGTGGGTATTGTCAGAAGGTTCTTGTATTGTCAGAAGGTTGTTTTTACAACAATAGGATTAATTCATTCATGTCGCTTTGAAAGTAATCCCATTGATAGTATTTTCTTTTGAATACTCATTCGATGTCACACTCTCCGAATGTTCACAGTTCATTGGTCAGTCAAAAAGTCATGGTTATGTATAGAGTAGTTGCATAACACAGGACACTAAATATTGTTGGACACTGCAGCTACTTGAGCAAGATCATAATCATGAGAAACACATCATCGGTTTCCATTCATGAACAAATCTTGTCTATCAGAATAATGTCTACACGATATAAAACAATCTATTTTCAGACCGTATCGAGCAATAGACAATCACCTGCCGACCAAAAGTGGCAACATTCGTGTCCTTTCTGAAATTGATTCGAGCATCAAATTTACCAGAAGCAACAACGAAGAAGATATAGGCTCCAAGGTTGTACCATATATTGACACTCAAAAGGTATCAGTCAAACATAAAACTCCTCTCGCCGGAATATCACTTGTACACAGGAGTAGTGAGTTTTCATCGGGTTTCTTGGCATTGAAAATTTCGACTTTGGACTACTCACTTTATCTTGACCCTGCATTCGGCAAGACTCTGAAGGAAACGCTTCAGAAGTGTTTGAAAGCTTTTAAAAATGTTTCTGACCATCGATGCATCGTGAAGGGTAACACAGCTGTTCCCGACCATCTCAATGGAACGTCCCAGAACTGAGAACGAGGAGAAACCAGTGCTGAGATATCTGAATGATTCAAGTATAGGCATACGGTAGAAGTTATAGTATATTATGCATCGTTGAAATATTTACAATAAAGAAAGACAAGAATCCCGGCATGAGTTGGAATGGTATTTTACTAAATAGCCGCTTGAATCTGTAAGAGCCTATTATGATTTGACAAGAGGTACGTATACAATTGGTACTTGAGCATTCCAAAACTCCATATACACATTAGCCTGTTTTCAACTTGTAATTTGGACAACTTCTCGCAGAAATGCATTATTCTTTTCTCAATTCCTGAACAAATGAGAATACCCTCATTCGGGACAATTTGTTGGAAGAATTAACGCCCGTCTAGTTAGAAAAAGAAAAAAAGAAACTGATCAAAATTGAGATATGAAATAGATCATTGCAAGAATCTTTTGTACAAAGTTTGTATCCAAAAACAGTTCCTATTAGGTAGTAAAATAGTTCCTATGGGTAACATCTTCTCAAAAACAATCATCACGAATAATTGTCATCTCATCCAGCATTTCAAAGGAACTTCCGCGGTTCTTTGCTTCGGGGTTTCAACAGCATCGCAAGAATTATGAATTAAAGTTGAGAACCGTATCTGAAAAGAACTCTATTCGAAGTGGACTGTTTGTTTACTTAATGCTCGCCAAGTGAACTCGTTAATTTTGAAATTCTGTCGATCCCTCATACATTGTTACGAGACTACTTAATGAATCACGACTAGCGTGAAAGATTTCTGAATTTAGTGTTAACAATTTCTCATAAAAAAAATAGATTCAGAAGAATTGCAATAGATGAATTATACAGTAGTATACTGGAGTCATCCTTGCTCATAAAGAAAAATGTATCTCGTGACTAAAATTATACGCAAGGATATTTCATACAACTGGTGGTTAACTCATTGACCATCAATACAAGCTCAATCTATCCTGTTTGAGTGCTAGTTAGTCGCTACTGGAAAACTCGGATCAGGTAATCCGATGTGCCATAGGGTCATCTGATCCGGGTGATCCGAACACCTGATCGGATCAGGTAATCGGATCAGGTGATGCTTTTTTGGGGTCTTGCAGAAAGGACGTCCGCGCTCAGAGGGGGGGAGGGGGTCATCGAAAGTGTGACTTTTTGTGACTGCTGACGAGGGGGGTTGTATGAACATTCGGGCGTCCACTTACTCGGAATCAAAAATCAGATATTCCATTGGGTGCGAGACGCCTTGATAGAAAGTTTCAAGTTTCAAAAGAATTTTATGTACAGTGAAACGTCCACAAGCATGAATGGAGCTTTGATGGTCATGCGGCATTAATATAAAAGTGATCCGATGTACAACGATTGCACAGCGGCTCTAATCGTAGGAGTTTTGAATTTCAAAACAATCATCAGGTTTACGGCTCGATTTGAAAGAAATATACCATCGTATAAGTCTACTTTTGAACATTTGTCGCTGCAGATTATATTCAAAGTTATATTTGTGATGATATCCCTTTAATGTAGCTATCTACAAAGACACAAACCAACCCACGGGGTCTGATCATGATTTCGTGGTAGCAGCTAAGCATAAATAGTCTGGGCGCCCACCTATGCCTCCGTATGCATTTCCACCCGCTGAATCGATTTTTTGAGGTTCCTTGGGCGAATTCATTTGCCAACCTTTTGTTATTAACAATGTTTAGTGCAAATTTAGGGTTTTTCACCAATATCTTGTGAAATATGCATTTTCTGGGGAAAACACAAGGGGTCAACGTGGAAGATCTCAGAATCTCCCACAGGAAAGGTCTTCACAACTTTCCCGGGAAACCCAGTCCTCGGCCTATAAACGCGTGGAAAGCGTCCAGCGCGGTTAACACGGGCTTATATGGGTAGCCAGCGCATCCCTTCTCAATTTTCATATAGTTTCGATGATATCAAAAATATCGAGATGGAACCAAGCCCATTTGAAAGAGGAAGATGTAAACTTGACAATAACATCGTTTCGATATCGAAGAAATCTGAAATTTTCGATTTTCCACCGAGAGACTGCCAAAATCGAGCCCCAGACCAGCCGCTTGGGACCCAAGTAAACGTTATACGTATACTGTTATTAACAATTCTTCGTTCCAAAATCTGTGTTTATTGAATCATTGAATTGATTCTTGAATGTTGCCGGATTCCATTATGCGTTGTCATGAACGAAATCTATTTGTTATAAACAGCTATAATAAAAAAATCATATCTTGTTAGCATCATTATTGTACGCTCACAGCTGAAGAGGGAAGTGTTTGATCATGTTTGAAAGCCCAATGATTCCCCATCACACCAAAAAGAGTCGCCTAGTTTTCCCTCGAGTTTTCCAGGGAAATTGTGGTGGGTGGGGGAAATCGGGGGTGTTAGAGGACATACGCGTGAAGTCTCGACCATAATGGTGCAATGTCTTTGATAAGTACTGCAATTTCGGAATGATGTTCCCTGCTTTCCACGATTTTCCACCACCTACCACAATTTCCCTGGAAAACTCGGCGAGTCTTTTTGTTGTGAGAAATCATTGGATTTTCAAACATGATCAAACACTTCCCTCTTCGGCTGTGAGCGTACAATAATGACGCTAACAAGATATGTGTTGTTATGATGACTGTTTTTAGCAAATAGATTTCGTTCATGACAACGCATAATGGAACCCGGCAACATTCAAGAATCGAAGCTATATGGAGATTGAGAAGGGATGCGCTGGCTGCCCATATAAGCCCATGTTAACCGCGCCGGACGCTTTCCACGCGTTTATAGGCTGAGGACTGGGTTTCCCGGAAAAGTTGTGAGGACCTTTCCTGTGGGAAATTCTGAGATCGACAACTTTGACCTCTCGTGTTTTCCCCGGGAAATGCATATTTCACAAGGTATTGGTAAAAAACACTAAATTTGCGTTAAAAATTGTTAATAACAAAGGGTTAGCAAATGAATTTGTCCAAGGAACCTCAAAAAATCGTTTCAGCAGGCAAAGGTATTCCAGAGAAAAAGAAAGAATATCGACATCCATTCTCAATATGCGAGCCAATTCAAACTAGTCTATGAATTAGACTTATTATTTGTAATTAATTACAATTTCAAATCCGATTTCGATAAATTTCGACGATAGAAATGGTGAGACGCAACATATTTCTCGGAAAACCTCTATATCAAGGAAGTTTACTTTATCGATGCCAATTTCCACTCGAGGGTATGAAAAATTTTGAAAAATTCGGACGTCCTTATGAGGGGGGGTATTATCCACGAAATGTGACCACGTGTGTCAAGAGGGGGGAGGGGTCCAAAATCTTGGAAAAAACCGCGGACGTCCTTTCTGCAAGATCCCTTTACCGGGATGGAACGCAGTAGTGATGGTGTTCACAAGAATTGTAAGAAGACAAGAATAAAATATCACAGGCTCATTCGTTTACTCAATTTGACTGTAGATAATGTGATCCACATCAGCTGGAACTCATGATTGTATCATACGAAGATCATAATAATAATCACGGTTTGCGCGCCGAGAAAGCTTTGACTTGTTCATAAATACAGTCAAAAAGAATTACTTGGATGTTTCTGCCAAGAAAATATCGCACGCACCAAACTCGTGCTGGTATTTTCGCGTTCAGCATTGAAAAAATACCTTGATGAGTTCCCGCAACATGAAACAATGAAAATGTTATGGCGTAAGCTTCATTAAAAACTCTTTGTGGACCGATATGTCGATATTTCGGATATAACTATGGGATATTGAATAAATTAAGGAATTTGACGATTTGCAGTCGACCCACAATCCTCATGTTTCCGAGTCAAACTATTTCTCTTCCGAGTTTTTTGCACTGTCTCATCAAGAATTTAGATTGAGTATCATTATTTATTCGTTCACAGCTATTATCAACAAACGCAAAAGTTATTCTTCGAAATTAATATTGGCCACACTCGAATTTTTTGGAGCTAATGCACTCTGCATTGCCATGTTGTGTAAACGATAACTATAGTATATCAAGACTTTTATTCTTGCCATAGTATTTTTCCTGTGTCAGAATTCGTCGTTTTAGGAATCGGTCAAAAAAAGAGCGATTCCACTCATTGCAGTTAATATCACAAGCCACGAATGAACTGTTGCGGCTCGTTAATATTTTCTTCGAGTAGAAATGTTAGTGAAATACTATCTCCGATACGATTAATCAGTTGAGCAGGTACTCAAAAAATGCGCAATAGCGCATATCAAGTCACAAGGTAGGGGTGTCTTCAATATCTGCCGGAATTCGCTTCATTTTCGACAGCGGAAAAAAATGAATTAACACGTTCACTGCGACGGTGGAAACCAGCATTCCGCCTCAGAGTGCGAGAGTGTACAAACTCGTGATTTTTCACCCATAAAAGTCAAACCTTTTGCAATCTTATCAGTTTGACATCTATTTACAAGATCCTCACGGATTTACGCGGGTCCCACCGGTGGGACCCGCGAAAATTTCTTTCGTGCAATGGGGGATGATGTGAATGATCGAACTACCAAAATTAGTGAGCCTAATATGTATTATTTAGCTTTTCGGGAGCATTTTTTGATTTCTCGGTGCCATTCTGGTGATTCGCTAGCATAGGCCTGGAATGTGAGCTCTTGACTGGTATGAACCGCGGAGCACGAATGTAGTCTGCAAGTATGAATTTCTATCCTCGGGAATCCACGAGACACGGGTCCTTATTTGGGATACTCTTCACCTTTTCTGAACACAAAAACTCCTTCATACGCGGAGAGATAAAATAGATTGAAGAGAGAGGAAGTGCAATCGCGATGTAACCATTTACTCGGTTTGCCTCATGGTTATTTCGAGTCTAAATTTCTTATTAATCAGCTCCATGTCACTCAAATCACGCGTATCTCGGCTCATCTTGTAGCTTTTGACGTGAGTTTTCGAATGAGTCAAGATACATTGTCGAAAATTGTAGAGGGTTTGATGAATTTGCAATTTACTGGCTATTTTTTTGTTATTTGTCAGAATTTTTACGAAAACTGAGTTTTTATCGAGTAACTTATACAAATCAAGTCCGATACTGAAACTGGCGTGGACATATGTTCTTGGGATCATATATAATGAGTCATAACCACCCATTGGATGTATCTACATCATTTGGTGCACACTAGAGCCCGAACAAAAACG
The DNA here is from genome assembly GCA_029851415.1 of Eretmocerus hayati. Classification (NCBI taxonomy): domain Eukaryota; kingdom Metazoa; phylum Arthropoda; class Insecta; order Hymenoptera; family Aphelinidae; genus Eretmocerus; species Eretmocerus hayati. The sequence goes on along the minus strand of CM056742.1, from coordinate 179,285,533 downwards.
GGTCCCACCCGTGGGACCCGTCGCAGCGAACGTGTTAACATACCCTGTGAAGTCATATCAATTGTAAGAGAAAACATAGGCTTCTTGAAGCTGGACAAGTTCCATCGAGGCTTTTATTATCTTCATTATACATCAATTCGTACAAATGATTATGAAAAATATGCTCAACACTAAACAAAAATAGCACTTCCCTCATAATATACATACAATTAAGAATACGAAAAATAGGAAAAAGACTTAAAGCTAACATGAACATAGCTTAACGGTTCATAATTTATTTTCTGTGATATAATCTGAGAAATGAACGTAATCTACCAGTGATAACGATGGAGGTATACAAATATTTCGAACTGTGAGGCACTCGGGAGACTCGGGATTATTGGAGGACAAAACTGGACGAATCAGAGTTGCGTATTGAGTGCGTCATCAGTAAAGCTGAGTGACTGTAAAATTTAAATCAGTCTTGCGTCAAATATTCTGATGAATTACTTACAATGTTCGAAAAATATCGAGCCGAAACTGTTTCCAACTCTGTCAACCAGTGTATAAACTGTCATTATATCTACTTCTAGAATAACATAACCCGACAAAAAATGAATGACTGGACCAAGTTAGTCCTTTAGGCTCACATTATTGATGAAATAGTAAACCAACATCAGTTCACTAGAATATATCTAAGAAACACGTATATAGCTTTACACATTGAAAGTCCAAAAACGCACACAACTTGCTCTACTTCAAGAATAAAGTTCTTAGCTCCGAACTCGTGTAGTAAGGCCTCGCCTCAGAACCATCGTTACGTTCGTAGTCTTCCAAAACACACAAGAAAATAGTATCAGTTGCAACATCAACGAGGAAAAAGACAGCATCTGCAACCAATGCGGAGCCGAAGAGTGCAACCAGAGAGAAAGAGACTGCAATCTCGTCCATATTGTCAAACTGAGCCAAGGAGCCGAAGAAAGATATATTCAGCACTAGCATCATTCCTATAAAAATGACAAATCTGGTCACCTGAAATAACAACGTATCAAATTTAGGGATTCTCCGTGCACGAGCACATAATCTACTATTCAATCACAAATACAAATGAATTGAAATTCATACTTTGGTTGTTACTGCTACTCCAACAATGTTCCTCATCAATAGATTGAATGCGTCTTTTGCAGATTGCACGAAATCTGTTCCGTGTACGGCAGTCATGACGTATGCATTTCGATTCAAATAGTTGAGGAATTGTTCAAGAACGTCAAAATACCACTGGCAACAGCAAGCAACACAAGGTCCGCAGCGATGTTTTACAGAATTGAAGAATTCCCGGATCATTTGAAATATGGTAAGTATGAGAGACCCATAAGCTAAAGTTCCAGTGTGGTACCTGCAATTGATACAATTAATAATTCAATCGACCAGAGTTATTAGGACGACTTCGAACTGAAACGATAGATTTTTATTTCAGAATTTTGAAATTTGGGTTAGCATTGCCACTAATACTATCGTCGTAGATCACTTTTTGAAACAATTTTTTCGACATCGGGTATAAAGAATACTCTGTTCCAAATTAGTATATTACGCAACAAGTGCGAGAAGGTCAATTTCCGCACAAGTTGCCAAACGAGTGCGGAAACTTCTCGCACGTGTTGCGTATACTATTTTTTGCAACTGTGCGCGAAGTTGTAATTAAATGCACCACTGTCCGAGCAAGATCATCTTGAGAACGAAGTTTTCAAGAAAGGCCAAATTCAGAGGGATGACGTGACATCATATTTTGGAACTGTGCGAGAATGAAAATGCATTAGAGCGAGAAGTTAGATTTACGCACACTTCACCAGTGCGTAAATGTAAAACTGTGCGAGAAGTCATTCACGCATTACTTCTCGCACTGTAAATAATGAAGAGAAGTCTCATTTTTTTACAACTTCGCGCACACAGTTGCAAAAAATATCATTTCAACAGGAATATATCCAGAAAATGTTCACTGGTAAAAGAAGCATGAAAAATCGAAAAACCAAAAAGTTTCTCCGATGACACAGTTTGGAGGAACCGTCATCGTGCGCAGTATCGCTGAACAGGAGCCCATGCCTCCTCTTTTGGTATAATCACTTTGGTTTAGAGCCATTTGGACGAAACACAGGAGGATTAGTCGGATGAGAATGTAACAGTAATTGACAAAGTATAAATAAGTGATTATTACAGTGATTATTAAAAAGTGATCATTACCTCACCACTGTTTTCACTGTGTGAGACACAGTACCTTGTGGAACGAATCTCTTATTGAGAGTCCAAAACCAGGTTGCATAAGACCCTGATAGAGTCATTTGTATAAATGCTCTGATGAAAAATATGGACCAATAAAATCCCACTGAATTCAGGAAAGTTAGTAAGTAAAATTCCATTGATCTTCCTTCGATTACCGCTTTGCTCCAAATACACCCGTACACGTACACAACTGGCCCGACGGCGAATATAGACGCCACGAATTGAATAATCGGTAAGATGAATAGCTGTGGGAAAAATAAGACGACCCTGAAAAATATTGAGGAATAAGATGATATATGCAGAATGGTCATATTCAAGAGAAAATTAGATCACACTAACTTGCATGCTTCTCTAACAACTTCTGCTGCAATAATGATTTTCCTTCGCAAAAGTACTACAGCAAGAACGATAATGAATAAGAGAGTTCCACACGCTAGAGCAGTAGTAATAGCAGCTGCCTCTTGTTTACCTCCTTGGTAAATAAAAGTTGACGCGATTAATCCAATTAAGAGAAGAAGGCAAATCAAAAATATGACTGTAAATATGACCAGCTTAGCATGGTACCGGATTACATAAACATAGAGCAGTGATATCACTGCACTAAGAGCAATGAAGATAAATGGGACGTGTCTGCAAAATATATATGGTCCATTATTGTATAGGCCATCAGAACATCATTGCGATTTTCAATGATAACACTTACATTTTCGACATTGCTTTCGCAGCCACTTCATCACTGGTTGATCTCTTGTCCCTCGAATAGTAACCAAATCCATCAGAGAAACGGCTATTGTAATTCACTCCCTTACTCCCTGAATCAAAAGCAGGCGAAGAGACGTGGGCTGTAATGGATCAATAAAAAATATAGTGACTGCTACCTAATACAAGGCACGACGTCAACTTACCATACAATGCCACTGCCAACCAAATCAGCAAAAAAATTCCTAGCGCTTTGATGTATTTTTCATCAGTCGGTCCACGTTTAACTTTCATCGGACCACTCCATAACGGATCATAGGGTATTTTCTTGCCTGGAAAATTGAAGAGCGGGTATATTATAGAGAGGAGATTTGATAGCAATCGTCGAAAAAAAGTTCAAAAGAAGTCAACGAAGCCGATTTTTGTATTGTAGTCAACTACAAAACTATGAATTACTCCGAATCATACATAAGATAGTCTCTTATTCGACTCGATTTTATCAACAATCTTATCGGTTTGGATTTTGGCGCATGCAACTAATCAGTGGATCTACTCAAAGTTGATAAGAGTTTGCTAGACCGCGCCAAAAGGAATTCGTCTGTTTTGCTCAGCCCTGTCGTTGAAAGAGCAAAATAATCGAAGAGTATAACCTGTAATCAAGGGCGTGCAGTGAACTAATACTATTATTCTACTTCGCGTTATCTGGCCTATGGAAGTTTGTCTCTCGTCAATATCACGTAGTGAATTTGATTCAAGATTCTGATACGAAAGATTCCACACAAAGTAAGATTCTCCGTGTTCGAAGTTCCTCCAAGTTTCTAAAGGTTGGAGTGCACATTTGTAACCATTTCCTGGGATGTATTCTATTGGCGGGCAACTATTAACATAGTTTTGAAGACGATCTCAACGCCCTTGTATTTTGTAATGCTTGATAAAGGGTCAAAATATCGATTCCATTCCCTGTAGGCAACCCAACTTGAATTCATTATCACGCATACGCAGAGTCAAAAACCCTTATATGAATGTAGCTATGCATTTTAATTTTTTATATTTTAAATAACATAATCCACGACTTTGAGACTCAAAATTAAACCCTCAGCTCGAGCACGATCATTCGATTTTGAAGACGAGTCTGCGCCAAAACTGCTTGCACGCAGTACTGATTAGCTCGGCAAAGTCCCCGGTCGTCCACGAGACCTTTTAATCAAACGAGATCGTCATTCGGAAACCGAAATACACCTTATCGGTGTGCGACAGGCATTAACCGAAAACTCCAATTCCCATCCAAGCGCGCCTCACATACGTGTTTTCAGAAAAGCGTACAAAATTCTAATAGGCCAATAGCGTCCCCACGTTGTAATCCTCTCTGGCGCGCTATGACGCTTTGCGAAACACATTGAAGTATTTGGTTGCATTGGAGCAAGTGTATATGCGGGAAAGAAACTACGATTAGTTGCCGAGTCGTGGACATGTTTTCGAGGCGAAATGTCAATTCCGTCCCCCTGCCCAACCTCTTAAATTTGGCATATCTCCGTTTGGTTTCAGTTTTGAGATACGTAGCTTTCAATACTTCCTTTTTGTGCCCAAACAAGTGAAAATCAAGTGCTATATGAATCACCGAAACTCGTATGGGGCTAACATTTTCATTTTGCTTTTTCTAAAGAGAAAGCTTTGTTTTCGGTCCAGCAAATTTTTGATCAATTTTTCCATTCAATCCAATATTTTCTTCAATAAAATTTCTCTTATCACAAAAAAGCTTCAAACATTTTCTTCCACTCGCCAAAATCTAACTATTGTAAGTAACACTTTTTCTCCCAAAATCCTCCAAAACCTTCCAGTTACTCATCTCTCCGTCCCTTGGGAGATGGCCAGAGCAATGGTACAAGCGCGTGCCAACTTTTCTTGTAAGAATACGGTGGCGCACCATGCGGCCGTTTTACGAACCTGTCCGGAATTCGACCGATGGGGTAAGATGGGTCGTATGGAATCGCTGGAGAGAGGAAGACAGCGACTACATGCAGTCGTTTTTGGCAATTCTGAGACAGCGGGACAGCGCCTCTATCGGAGGCTGCGGTGCTGTTTGCTTCAAATTACATGGGCAAAATAGTGCAAAACGGCTCGATTGCCGCTAGAGGCGCTGTCCCGCTGTCTCAGAATCGCCAAAAATAACTGCATGTAGCCGCACCCGAATCACCCAAGCGGGTGCAGAGTGCTCTCTACCTTTGGAAAAGCGATAGTGACTCCTCTAGCGGTCAAATTGGTATATTGCCAATAACAATTTTTAAAAACAAAGAGGAAGAAAACCAATAATACCGCTCCCTGCGGATTATTTTTCTTCAAATAATAAAAAAAGTTTCATCGAGATCGGTGCAAAATTCAGCTCAAAAACTTGCAGATACAATTCAGCAACACTCAATAAATGTATCTGCAAATTTTTGAGCTCAATTTTGCACCGATCTCGATGAAACTTTTTTTTAAATTTGAAGAAAAATAGTCCGCAGGGAGCGGTACTATTGGTCTACTCCCTCTTTGTTTTTAAAAATTGTTATTGACAATATACCAATTTGACCGCTAGAGGCGCCACCATCGCTTTTCAAAAGGTAGAGAGCACTCATAAGGCAGCGGCTACATGCAGTCGTTTTTGGCAATTCTGAGACAGCGGGACAGCGCCTCTATCGGAGGCTGCGGTTGTGTTTGCTTCAAATTGCATGGGCAAAATAGTGCAAAACGGCTCAATTGCCGCTAGAGGCACTGTCCCGCTGTCTCAGAATCGCCAAAATTAACTGCATGTAGCCGCACCCTAAGGCCGAGATCGGCAGGGTCTGTTTCGTTTCCGCACCCTCTTCTCTACATCTAAAACTGCGTGGCTACATATGAGATTCGTTGCCTCTCATAGACCATATTGACCAAGTATCTACACATATATGTGGGAATGGGAGTGTGAGCGCATCATTGATGTGTGTGTAAGCATGTGTGTAAGTAGGTCATGGCGCGGAGCTTCCCGCACCATGGAAAAGCACCAAGCTCAGCGAGCTTGGGTCCCCGCTGCCGAATTACGCGGCAAGCGTCAGTCTTTGTCTATCCCTTAATTGAGTGAGACGTGTGTCGTGCGCTGCGCTATTCTGATTGCATCATTATTGCGTCAGATCTCTTCACGAGCCTTTTCATAAGAATAATTGAAGTGTGCACCAATAAATCGCATTATATTCAATTGCCATTAATTATTGACTCGATATCCTTATTCCCGGACTTCCAAATTCTACAATTTGGGGGCTCGTCCGGGATAAGGACGAGTCAAGCAGCGCGCGCGCGACACGCGCAACAAGTGATAGTTTGCTGCAGTGAAAAGTTTCCTAGAGTGGTGTTGGCGGGTTTGGTGCTAAGTGCACCCTACACGACTGGACGTTGTGGGGAGTGCACCTGGAGAGGTGCGGCGCTCAGGCTTGGCCAGCCAAGGAGCGTGGAGCCGGCGAGTTTCTGGAAAGAAGCACGCTGTGAGCCGCCCGCACAGAGCGTCCGGAAGGATCCTGTGCAGGAAAAACGCATCCAAGCATCCAGCGACCGGAGTTTGCGGCCCGTAAAAGTGCATCAGGGAGGAATCCCGGTGCGGGACCCACAGTGGACAAATTACTGCAAGCGACCGAATAGATCACATCCAGCGTGAGTTACATCTTTGCTCGAACGATTGCGTCAGTCGCGGGCTTTGTCCAGTGCGTGGAGACGCGTGAGAGTCAAAAGTGAGTACACGCTATAGTATACTATAGTATACGAGAGTGAGAGAGCGAACGAGTGGGAGAGAGAAAGGGAGAGAGCGCTCTCCTTGCGCGCAGCTCGACGGCGCAGCCCGAGCGCGCGAGGCGAGAGAGAGAGAGCCGAGACCGAGGAATCGGTGAAGAGGGGGCAACGAGTCTCTCTCTGCTGAGAGAGCGAGTCGCGATCGCTATATAGTTGCGACTGGCAGAAGAATATCGTGCGTATAAGCAGGGTATATCTCTCCCTATGCCTTTTTGGCAGCTCAATCGCTCTTCCATCAGATTTCCCTACTTGTAGAGAAACTGTGTAGCCGAGTTATATCTATAGATACTCTTAATATAGCGGAAGCTAAGGCAACACTATGTAGCCGAGGTATATCCATAGATACTCTTAATATAGCGGAAGCTAAGGCTACATCACAGAGCTTACGTATCTGTGTGTTGGTGACAAGCTGCACCAAGATGAACACGCGCTCTGGCCGTGGCGGTGGCACTCGTGCCATGCAAGATTCGCCCGGCACTACACCCGCACCGCGCTCTCGCGCGAGTGGGAAGATGCGTTCATCGCGTGGTGCATTGCCGATAGATGCGGCTACTGGGCCCATCGCGGCTGCATCTCAGCCAGCGGACCTCTCGCAAGAGGAAATCATGCGGCGCTTGCGGGAGGATGAAGAGGCCCATGAGCAGCATTTGCGATTCCTGCAAATGCAAGTCGAGGTAACACAAGCCCGTCAGCGCGAGGTGCGCCGCAAGCTAGAACAGCAGCTTGAAGCGGTGCGTGTCAATAATGATGCGCCTGGCCGCGCTCGACTCGAGCAGGCACCTCCGGCAGCGGCTGCTGGGGACAGTCATCGCCTATCGGAGAGCGATTCTTCCAGCTTGTTGCAACAGCTCGCAGCCCTGCAAAAAGCAGTTGCGCGCATTGAAGCACAGTCAAGTACCTCATCACAAATGTCGGATGAGCTCGAGAGTATGAACCCTCGTAATCGCAACTCTTCGAACATGGTTCATGACACTCCCCCCGCGCTACCTCATGAACGCCCGGGTAGCACGCCCGCGCAGCAAATTATGCCAGATGCCGCGGCGGTGACCGGCACCTCAGGTCCGTATGTGACTGTACAGGACCTCGCAGGTGTGCTGCGTGAGGTCTGGCAGGGGAACCCCCGTGGAGATTCGAGTTCTGCATTGCGTTCAGAACACAGCGGCGTTAATTTCAGGGATGAGCAGAAAGCTCTCCCCAAATTTTCAGGACAGTGCGATGAATTACCAGTTGACCGCTGGGTCGCCATATTTAATGATATCGCCGATACTGGAAATTGGAAGGAATATCAAAAGCTGATTGCAGCGCGATCGGCAATCGAAGGAACTGCTGCGGATTGGCTCAATTCGCAAGATGCGTACAAAACATGGTCGGAGTTGAGTCGTGATTTGGTCAATTGGTTTGGAATTTGAAGCTTGGGAAATCAGCGAAAGCCACCGAAGACCAGACCCAGCATTATATTATGATGGGACTGGGGGGCAGTGCATTTTCGAAGCAAATGCTAGTGCATGCACGGGGTTGGGTCGAGTTTAAAAATGCTCTGTTGGAATTTGAAGAGCTCAGAAATGCAGAACGTTCCCAGCCTAGCACGAAGCCATGGAGAGGCTTCCGAGATGATCTCGAGGAGGACCTCGAAGATCTGACCACCGATGCTGATGCCGATGCAGACGTTGATGCTGCTGATGCTGACGGAGAGCCTGAGCTCGAGGAAGGGAGCTAGGGCCGAATGTGTCAGTGAGTGTTTCAGGAAAGTGAAAAGTGCAGTGGTATGCTGTATGGTGTGAGCAGTGAAACCTTGTAAGCTCACCTGAGTGGGTTATGAATGCGCGCAATGGGTTATGCGTGTGAGATGGATGATTTCGATGTTGAGAATGCTGGATGCGGAAGCGTGCAGATATGTAAAAAATATTTTGCGAGGAAATACCATGATTGCGAGGTGTGTCTGAATGGGTCAACCGGGTCGTTTGACCGTCAGGACGGCCGAATGTGGGAATGGGAGTGTGAGCGCATCATTGATGTGTGTGTAAGCATGTGTGTAAGTAGGTCATGGCGCGGAGCTTCCCGCACCATGGAAAAGCACCAAGCTCAGCGAGCTTGGGTCCCCGCTGCCGAATTACGCGGCAAGCGTCAGTCTTTGTCTATCCCTTAATTGAGTGAGACGTGTGTCGTGCGCTGCGCTATTCTGATTGCATCATTATTGCGTCAGATCTCTTCACGAGCCTTTTCATAAGAATAATTGAAGTGTGCACCAATAAATCGCATTATATTCAATTGCCATTAATTATTGACTCGATATCCTTATTCCCGGACTTCCAAATTCTACATATATATATATATATACTAATAATATAGACACGAGAATAAAGCTTTCTAGAGGTTGCGCGAACCTCGTACTTGTGACTGAGCAGTTCTCTGTCGAAGAATATGGATTCCTGAAACTTGCATTTTCCGATATGATCTTGATGATAACTTATTCTATGTTAATTTGACTGTATGTTCACCTAAAAAAACTCACTATAGTTCAAAAATCTATTGTTCATACTGTAAAAATTTGTTTATTGGGGGGGGGGGCGGGCGGGTGAGAGGTCATCGATCTCTTATTGTCATCACCATAGTTGAACAAAAATTACGGATAAATGAGTTGCAAAGTACTTTTCTTCGTTACCTCTGAAATATAGACATGGTAAGTGGGATATCAATGTGAGATCGGCAAATCTATTCAAATAATGTACACACCTCGTGATAATCACAATCGGGAGCAATCTTGTGCATCTGAGTGTTTTGCGACTACCGCAAAAACGGGCAAATCAGGCCGGGTGGGTAACTCGAGACACTTTTTGTCTTCGCGATAACATAGAGTTCAGGAATCACACAGTAAGCTATGCAAGTACTCATTTTGGAGCCCTGAGTCCCAACTTCAAGATGAGTACTCGCAGCGCACATGGTGTGATCCCTAAATCCAAAGTTATTGCAAAGACAAAAAATAGCCTGAACTACTCGGTTTTACGGTAAATAACACAGGGAGGTTACTTTTTGACAAATGCGTAGTATTTACTTTTCACTGCTTCGAAAATTTACGTGATGGTTTCATCAATCTCTTCCAGAAACCATAAATTCTCTATAAATTGAGCATAACGAGAAATCAAGGTAATTATCGAGAAAACTAGTGGGTTCCTGCGATTCGTTCCTCTTCTATCTCTTGAGCAAGTAGATAAGGTGTATCAGTCAATTTTTGGAAAACATATTCTCATTTTTTAAAAATTTTTTTATTGAACATCTTCTGATTTATTGTTGAAAGACTTCTAAAGTACATCGCAGTAGGTTTTGCCGTGGAACTACCGCATGAATACACGAATTTCATGTTTTGTAGGATATTTAAAAAAATGCGACTTTTCGCAGAAAATCAGTTATATAATTCTGTCAAATCGTTTCTTACACTTTTTTACAAGGCTATATACTCGAAACACTGTATCATTGTAATACTCCATCGATTGTTTGAACCGCACTTCCAATGAAATGTGTAAAACTTAAAATTGGACGCGAATCCACTTTTCTCTCAAAAATGAGTAAATGTGAGATTAAATCAAAATTCTGTTCCCCTTGTATCAAAAAGTACGATTCTGTGCTATTAAAACATAGAACTAATAGAAAAAAGATTTTATGCAATTTTTCGATGTTTAGGTGCTCACAAAATTGCATAAATCAACCTTCGCGCCTCGCTCATGAGGTTCCCGCTTTCGAGCGACTATTCCAACCTTGATTGCAACCCTTGCCTGCGGCTCGGGCCGAAAACTAATCGTTCAGAAGCGAGCTACAACCTCATAAACTCGATGCGAATAGTAAATTTCGATACAACGGCGTAAAACGTTTTATTCGCGTCCGAGTGATGGGTTTCCGGCCCGAGCCGCAGGCGAGGGTCGGAATCATCACGAGGGTGCGAATGATATGTTTTACGGCCGTGTATCGAACTATATTCTTCGATAAACTGTGAGTAAAAGAAGACAAACTGTGCGCAAAGTGCACTTTTACACACAGTGTATCGAAAATATACTAATTGGCATTTTTTCCAGACTCCCTTGGTGACGGCTGTGACGGCATTTGTCGAAATGCTCCGAATGGACTCATATGTAAGTTCTTGGTTCCAAGATATGAGTATGATGGAAAGCTCATATATATGTATTATAAGAAGCGAAAAGGCTGTAAAGCGGGCTACCCTATACAGCGATTTTTTGCAGCTCAGTAAAAGTGCAGCAGGTATAAGAAGAAGGAAACAGACCCTGCCGATCTCGGCCTCATGCACCCGCTTGGGCGATTCCCTCTCTCCCGGCAGAGGTAGATTAGCAGTAATTAGGCTTTGACTCGTGGTCAACTGCGGTCAGCTGATACATTTACCGCGGTGTGGCGTATCTTGCTGGTGTGGACGTGGCCTAATGTAGCACGTTCACACCAGGGCTTGGGATTGGAAAATATTTCAACTGATCACGGAAAACCCAATAGAAAATTTGGAAAAACCGAGGTGGTAGAATTTTTGTTGGGCCGAGTAGAATTTTTAGAGACCAAGAGTGTGTCGCTACGATCAAGGGTGAAGGCGCACCAGAATGGGTGAAATGAGCTAGTTTTTTGATAATTCAAAGAAAATGAAAAAAGATAGAGTTTTTCCGGCTGCGGATTCGGGAAGTAGAATTTTCGGTGCATCGATCTGTCTTTTTGGATTTTCCACAGCTCACAATTTCGGTGCCAGGGTACCTTTGCCCTCTTTTTTTTTCGATGCGGGATACCCTATAGAACACCCCCCCATAAAATGGAACAACCCCAGGGGTGCGCAAAAAATTACAACAACAAAATAGTGCGAAATTTTGTACTTTTTTGCGTTATTTCGCATCCCGGGGAGCCGTTATGATATTTGGATCATTTTTCATGGTACTATGTTGTAGGCGATAAAATTCTCTAAATTTAAAAAAAAAACCATAGTAAAATTCTTTCCGTAACTCGAGATAATTAGCAACAAAGCTGGAAAATGCCAAAAATTTCCTTCATTTTTCATTTTGAGGGAAGCCAATGGATCGATGTGTACTTGCTGGAAAATGTAGTCCTCATAGAGTACTATATGTAAAAAAAAAATCAAAGCGATCCGTCAATAAATATTGACGCTATCCTAATTGTTTATCCCAAATTGTTGTTTTTTGCAATAACCGTAAAAATTTTCCACGTGCACTAAAGTTGTCGCAAAAAATCAGAGAGCTTCCTGGAACCCTCAACTATAAGATGCGATCATAAAACCGGTCACTTTGTTACAAAAAATTGTCTCTGGAGCCAATTGTTTATAAAAATCGGAAATTGCCGATTTTATTTTGCACACAATCCCGCGAGTAATGGATATATGGAAAAATTCGTTTTTGGACGTTGTAGTACTAATTCTGCTCTAAATTTAAAAAAAAAGAACATCACTCCACGACCTTTTGGACCGGAGATACCGATTTTTTTTTAAAAGTCGATATTTTATAAACAATTGAATATTAAGGGCCGAAATTCGCGGGAAATGGTAGAAAAATGTTCAAAGTTTCATATACAGAATGTTTGGTTCACATACCTTGACTTGCGTCCTTGTCCCAGCAGGTGAAAGTTAATGTTTCCTTTATCTCGCTTGAAAAAAGCTGCAGGGGTGAGGAGTGGGGGTACTCCCGCGGCAGCGTGGCGGGCCGACCAGAAACTGAGCCGCGCTCTTCAAATCCGAGCGCTCGGAATTTTTGACGATATCTCGGGTCCTACTGGACCGTTTTTGATCATTTTTTTTTTAATTTGGGGTAGCTTTCAGAAAAAAACACCATGGCGTACTAATTATAAGGATTTGAACGGCCATTTTGGGTGTATAAGGGGTACCGTGAAAATGAGAGGTTTTGGTCCAATTTTTCCCGTGTATCAACTAATGTTTCTCACAGAAACATTCTGAATCTGTTGAACGTGGATAATCGATAAGGGAAAGCTCCTCGGAAAATTTGAAAATTGTGAAAACTTTTCAAAAAAAAAAAATCTTTATTGGAGAGCGGATAATCACCAAAAAAATAAGCATAGGGAACACCATATCAGTTTTCATTCTGCTATGCTATGGACTTTGATTCTCCATTACAAAGGACAAGAAAAAGCGAGGATTTCTGCCCTCGGTGGATTTCCATGAGAAATCAGAGACAGATAGATGAAAACGCGCTGACTCCGATGACACCCTGGAAAAGTCGGACTAAATTCGCGTTTTGTAGCACGATTCATTAGAAAATCAGTATTCTCTTGGTTAGGTTGACTATCTATTTACACTGGCGAGAGAGTTGTGGAACACGAAAATCGATAACAGCACATCAAGATATCCGATCCGTGCTCTCGAATCGCAGAGTATTTGTATTGGGGGTTGTGCAGTTTTAAGAAAATCTTGATATTTTTATCACCTCTAGAGCAGTTAAATTAGCTCGTTTTATTGTTTGAACGAATTGATGAATTCGGACTGCGTCATCAATGTTATGACTAAATTCGTAAAAGTGTCACTCTAGAAAAAACTGCGTATCGTGCAGCATACGTGTAATGAGCACCTTCGGCTAACAATGAAAATACCACGAATAAATCGACACGGTACGCAGCATAACGATCATCTCGCGTGAAAAATTCATACTTGTCATGATTCAAAATACAACTGCCAATTGCTGGGGGCTGAGCCTAATTCTCCGATTGATGTCTGGTTTCAGACTCGTACTGTAGCGTAACTACCCAGCCCTCAATGCGAATACTCTGCAACACTCAAATGATACTAAGGTAAGTGTACCCAACTTGCCTCTGCACCCAAGTTGCCCCCATATGCCGATCTCAGGAATGGGCGCTCGTTGACCTTCCCGCAATTTTTTTTACGTTTGTTATGTTGAAATATGAGAAAATACGTAGTTTTCATCGACCCCGGATCATTTCTGCGTTCTCCAGAGAATATAAAGTGAGTTTTCCATTTTTCGTGTTTGCACGGCTAAAAAATCACCGAGGAAACCGCGTTCACTAAACTTATTTTTATTCGACTAATCTTGACGTATGTACCTTAGCGCATTCGATTCCTTACCTCAAGACTTCGAAATCCGTTCTTCAGAGTTGCAAAACTTTGATTTGGAGCGATTTCATGTACAAAACACGGAGATGATTTGAGAATCAAGAAGACCACCATCGGAGTGTACCCAACATGCCCCCATATGGTTATCTCAGAAAGGCGTGCAGTATGGCTTTTTTTACCACTCAGAACGTGTTTATCGCGTCAAAATAGGTCGGAAACGATGTCTTGGGCCAGCTAAAAACTATAAATGTCGCTGCACGGTGATCAAAACGGATCAAAGCGATTCCATTCACTTCATCGCCGATTTACATTGTTTTAAATGATGGGGGCAAGTTGGGTACACACTTTTGTGAACTCTCAAAAATCACCTTTTGGGAGAATTCAAACAGCTCGGCTCCACTTCATTCAAATTGGACGTATCTTAGCTCATTTTAAAGGTCTTGAGACAAGCTTTGAAATGAGCTAAAGTACGTTGGAAAATATGGAGATGGGCCAAAGTTATTAAGAAAATGGCTTAATGGGGGCAAGTTGGGTACTTACCTTATAAATGATTCCTATTCTATGCAAAACCAAGAGTGCGGACCGGATGGCTTGATGTGCTATTATCGACTTTTTGCGTTCTACGACTCGCCAGTGTAAACACAGACAGTCAACCTAACCAAGTAAATACTGATTTTCTAACGAATCGTGCTACGAAATGCGAATTTAGTCCGACTTTTCCGCGGTGTCATCATAATTAGCGCGTTTTCATCTATCTGTCTCTGATTTCTCATGAAAATCCACCGAGGGCAGAAATCCTCGCTTTTTCTTGTCCTTTGTAATGAAGAATCAAAGTCCATAGCATATACCCCGATTTCCGGATTTCCAGAATGAAAACTGATATGGTGTTCCCTATGCTTATTTTTTTGGTGATTATCCGCTCTCCAATAAAGATTTTTTTTTTTTTGGAAAAGTTTTCACAATTTTCAAATTTTCCGAGGAGCTTCCCCTTATCGATTATTCACGTTCAACAGATTCAGAATGTTTCTATGAGAAACATTAGTTGATACACGGGAAAAATTGGACCAAAACCTCTCATTTTCACGGTACCCCTTATACACCCAAAATGGCCGTTCAAATCCTTATAATTAATACGCCATGGTGTTTTTTTCTTAAAGCTACCCCAAATTAAAAAAAAAATGATCAAAAACGGTCCAGTAGGACCCGAGATATCGTCAAAAATTCCGAGCGCTCGGATTTGAAGAGCGCGGCTCAGTTTCTGGTCGGCCCGCCACGCTGCCGCGGGAGTACCCCCACTCCTCACCCCTGCAGCTTTTTTCAAGCGAGATAAAGGAAACATTAACTTTCACCTGCTGGGACAAGGACGCAAGTCAAGGTATGTGAACCAAACATTCTGTATATGAAACTTTGAACATTTTTCTACCATTTCCCGCGAATTTCGGCCCTTAATATTCAATTGTTTATAAAATATCGACTTTTAAAAAAAAATCGGTATCTCCGGTCCAAAAGGTCGTGGAGTGATGTTCTTTTTTTTTAAATTTAGAGCAGAATTAGTACTACAACGTCCAAAAACGAATTTTTCCATATATCCATTACTCGCGGGATTGTGTGCAAAATAAAATCGGCAATTTCCGATTTTTATAAACAATTGGCTCCAGAGACAATTTTTTGTAACAAAGTGACCGGTTTTATGATCGCATCTTATAGTTGAGGGTTCCAGGAAGCTCTCTGATTTTTTGCGACAACTTTAGTGCACGTGGAAAATTTTTACGGTTATTGCAAAAAACAACAATTTGGGATAAACAATTAGGATAGCGTCAATATTTATTGACGGATCGCTTTGATTTTTTTTTTACATATAGTACTCTATGAGGACTACATTTTCCAGCAAGTACACATCGATCCATTGGCTTCCCTCAAAATGAAAAATGAAGGAAATTTTTGGCATTTTCCAGCTTTGTTGCTAATTATCTCGAGTTACGGAAAGAATTTTACTATGGTTTTTTTTTTAAATTTAGAGAATTTTATCGCCTACAACATAGTACCATGAAAAATGATCCAAATATCATAACGGCTCCCCGGGATGCGAAATAACGCAAAAAAGTACAAAATTTCGCACTATTTTGTTGTTGTAATTTTTTGCGCACCCCTGGGGTTGTTCCATTTTATGGGGGGGTGTTCTATAGGGTATCCCGCATCAAAGAAAAAATAGAACCGTCCTTTGGCACTCATGCACAGTTCGAAGTCTAGAATTACTGGCCTAATATGATATGTGCACTCCTTGCCCTCTTACTACTTGCGACGATGCATCAGGTTTTGACAAGTTCGGTAGGGGGCGGGGCGACCACGAAGAATCGCAGTGTACATCCAATCACCGCATATTCACCGTAGAGAGGGTAGAGGCCCTACCTAATTGCTCACATGGACTCAAGTTTCGTCACCAACACATTCAACCGTACAAGATTTTTCTAGGAAAAACGCCGAAAATCGCGGAGTAGGGTGAGAAATGGGTGGTCTGAGCGTCAAGTGGGGAGACGGTGAAGTAGAATAAAAGCGATGAAAAAGCAAATCATCTTTTCATAACAAATCTTTCACTGCGGCGCGATTCAATTTTTTTATTCAATACTTACAAGGGCAAATCTCAGAATTTGGGCGATCCTGCTGTTTTGACGCGAGAAACGTTCTAACAATCGTTCCTTGAACTATTTCCTGTTAGAGTATATGATGGTAAAGCAGGCCGAACAGCATCAAGTTACGAAAATTGTACAACGACCAGGGTATATATTATATTTATTTCGCTTCGTATAAAAGAAAGCCAAAACTCCACGAGGTGGGGAAAAAAAAAAAAAAAATGAGAAACGAGATCCGTTCACTATCTCCTCCGATAAAAATACATCACCAGATATGACGTGTAGATGAGTATCATACCCAAAAATCGTGTCCAACTATAACCGGACACAGAAATGTTTCGCGAGCATCTTCTCCGCGCCATCAGAACAAGAGCCACGCAGCATCACACAAAGACCATGGTGAAAAAATGTAGTGTAAAGCTCACCATATTTTTCGTCAATTTCGTACTCCATGATGATGACCGAGATTGATCAGGAACAAGAGAAGGTGGATTTTTTAACACTCCTAATAAACAATATTCAATTCAGATGATATAATGACGAATTCGAAGCACAGTGCTACAGATCGAAAATAAGAAAATGGCGAACTAAAGTTAGATATGTTCCTGCGTGAATTCCCTTTGTGTTTACACACTGCCGGTTGCCGGCACCAAACTGACGCAAACGACCGACGCGAGTAACGCGACGACGCGGGGCAAACAGGGGCAAACTGGGTGCGGCGCGCCGCGCCGGCTCGTCGCCTGTTGCCGCTTCCTGCGTATTTCGTAAGGGTACGTTTACGTTGGAGTTTTCCAACTCGCTCTTCCTGAAAGTCTACATCGTGAGGAAGAGATATGATATGATGTGAGAGATTCGTGGATGAGCCTCAATGTATATAGCTTCAGCCTCCAATGGAGAATTGGGAATTCCCAAGCCATAGAGGTATTACGATATATATCTGTTCTGTGCGGCCATGTGCGCGGCCGAGGTAAACATACTACGTACTACTGTTACTACCTCCTATAAACTACATCTATTGAGCCCCTTTCTATTGCCATGCAAGTTTCATATGAGTAATTCCGCGCGAAAGCGGACCACGAATTGCAGACATATCTCAGATTGTTTTTCCACTTTTCTTAATCGATTCTATGGTACAAAAAATGAACTTTTCTTTCCCTATGGGAAACAAAAAAAATTTTTTGTTTCCGTGGGGAATATCTTCGTGATAGTGTTTTTAGGAAAAAATACCAATCTTTTTTCAGTAAAATGGGTGTAGTTCCGACTTGAGGTAAGATGCGACCACGCAGATAGTGGCATTCGAAAGGTCTTTCAAAAATCTATCGAAATATGTTTCGAAATTTTTTTTTGTGGCTACGGACGCCCCTTATGAGCAAAAAGGTGAGAAACAGAAAAAATTCAATTCCTCAAAAACCCAATTTTTTTAAAATCTGAAAATTCATATTATAATGAAAAATTATGTGTTCTTTCGGAAAAAAGTGGTCCTGATCTATGTTTTTGAGTTCTACGTCATTTTTTTACATTTTATCAATATTCTCAGCCCCTTCGGTTGAAAAATGACTCATTCTGAGCATGCGCAGAAGTTTAGCCTGCTGAAACCAATTTCATTGAGAAGCCAAGGAAGTTTCCTTCAAAATGACTAGTTGGCAAAGTCAATTTCATGCACATGGCCCAAAGTTACATCACATCAATAATGAAGCATCCTCAAGAGAGGTAAATGCAGATATTGCACAAATTTCCCATTAGTATCGTGACTCGAGTAGAAGTGTCATCATTTTTTAGACCTTCTAACTTAGGGCTCAGTACATCGAATTGACTTCGCCAAGTACTCATTTTGAAGGAAATTTTCTCGGCTTTTCAATAAAAATGGTTTCAGCAGTCTCAATTTCTGCGCATGCGCAGAAAAATCCATTTTTCAACCAAAAAGGCTGAGGATATTGATAAAACGTAGAAAAAACAGCGTAGTACCCAAAAAAACAGAACGGGGCACTTTTTTCTGAAAGAATACGCATTTTTACATCGAAATATGGATTTCCAAATTTTGAAAAAATTGGGTTTTTGAGAAATTGAATTTTTTATGTTTCTTACCTTTCTGCTCATAACGGGGTGTCCGTAATTCCAAAAAAAAATTTTGAGGCATATTTCGATAGATTTTTTAAAGAACTTTCGAATGCCACTCTTCGCCCGGTCGTATCTTGCGTCAAATCGGAACTACACCCATTTTACTGAAAAAAGATCGATATTTCCCCACAAAAGTACTATCAAAAAAATATTCCGCAGAAAAACAAAAAAAAAATTTTCGATCCCACAGGGTGTGAAAAGTTCATTTTTTGGACTATAAAATCGATTAAGAATGTCGGAAAAAGAGTTTGAAACATGTTTGCAATTCGTGGTCCGCTTTCGCGCAGAATTACTCATATACGATGAATTCCACGCCAAAGCGACCTACGAAAAGGGGTCATCTCTCAGATTCTTTTTTAACCTTTTTCATTCAATTCTATAGCCCAAAATAGGAACTTTGAACCGCCCATGGGGTCCAAAAAAATTTTCTCCTCTCCTCATTCATTGCACGCACATCCGTAAACAGACCGAAAATTTATCGTGTAAAAATCGATGCTCTTTTATTCACGAAAATGGGAATATTTCGAGTTTTTGAATAGCTATCGATTTGCGGGTTGCGGCATCTGAAAGGGCATCAAAAAACCTATCGAAAACATTGTCGGAAATTCCTCCCCTGTAATTTGGGGGCCTCCTGAAGGCAAAAGAAAGTTTTTCACTAAAATGTTAATTTCTCAAAAAGACATTTTTTTTTATTTCTTGAAAACGATTAATTTGACGTAAGGTTTTGCGTTCTTTTGAAAAAAAATGGGTTTCAGAAAAGTTTGGGGCGATCCAAGTGACTTATGAGCCATTTTTTGAAAATTCGATTTTTTCGGTTTCAGAAAAAGGCGATTTTCTGCGCATGCGCACAAACGTAGACTTTCGGCGCCATGTTCAATGAAAAGCTGAAAAAATTTCCTATAAAATGACTGCCCGCAAAGTTGAAATTCATGCACTGAAACGGGATCTGCAATAATTAATTATATCGAATCAAAATCACATGACAGCCCATTAAGGCGATGCGACCACCATGCACCGCGACCATGGACCTTGAAAATACAACTTACATAAAAATTTTGATGATCTGAAGTGTGAGACGAGTTGTCGAATACTTGTTATTGTCCAACTTGTATTCCTCAATCCGTCGCTTAGCCCAAATCATAAGAGAATCGGAGAAAAGTGGGAATAACTCGGGCGCGGGAACCTCCTAACCTATAATATACGCACATTTTCATTCCCAACTTTCTCCGATTCTATTGCAATTTAGGTTTAACGAAGAGCGAACAAATCTAAGTTAGATGATACAAATATTTGGGCGGCTCCGGATCAGAACGGTATAAGTCCATTTTGTTGAAAATTGAGTTTTTGACGGGAAACGATAGAAAATACATGTGAAAACATGTGTGCACAACTCCGGAAGTGGAAATGCATTCTGAGGCATCACAAGCGACACGACCGTTTTTGTCCCGAAAAAAGTTTCGACTTTTTTTTCGTATCAGAACGGTATAAGTCCACGTTCTCGCTCAATAATATCGCTTTCGGGTCATCCACGTTTAGCTGTCGTGCTTTTACAAGTAGTTAGAGTCGGTAGCTACTCTCAGAAACTACAAGTTAGGTTCGCTATGTTGTCCAAATGACTGCATCGAATCGTTTCGAAGGAGGTGGGCCGACACCCGATCACTTCCTTTTGACGCATTTGGACACAGGCAATCCCTTACGAAAATGAACAACCTCGGGTCAGTACTCCCATGGGCCTGGGATCTTTCTCTAGAAGCCCTGGTGTCTCATTTTCTTATCTCTTATCGTCATTGAAAGAGCCGAATTTCTTAGTGATGGTTCCAAAAGCGTAGTTGTGAGAGCGATCGGCACTGAGCTTGCAAAGAAATTTGATTTTGCTCCATGTTTTCAAGCATCTTCTCTAGAGAAAAATCAACTACGTTCATGATACGCCGAACTCAACTAAGCTATGCACTTCCTCCTAAGGAACAATGCCAATGGTAGAGAAAGCATATAGCTTCATTACAGAATTTCGGTTACAATTTCACTATGAATGGTTGTGATATATCAACTGGGGTTCTTTTCATTAACAGTCATCCGGCCCCCGGTTCGATCTCCGCGCCACTCGGTACAAGTGAACGTCATTCGGGCAAATCTCGTAGATGAAGATAGCCTTCCACAATTGAGATATCTGCAACTAATATTAACCTCATTCTACGGTTGATCAACAATTCTGTTTGTTGAGTGGGGATCAGTCCTTATTCATCGTTTGGATTCTCTGGTCGATTAAAGTCTCTGCATTGCGATTTTTCCTATACACCCTTGAATTGCCTCTGAATGCATGACGTAAAGCTCCGCGCTATGTGATCCCCAAAAACTATACTTCGCACCGGGCCGCTTGAGTAAACTCTTCTTGACTGGATTTCCAAATATACGCTTGTTGACCTCAATGTTGGAAATATATCCTTAGTCACGATATCCTGAATGAGATCTCTTTGCGAAGAACAGTCTCGACTGTCAATGAGATTTTATAAAAGTCATCCTAAATTAGAGAGGAATTTTGTTTACTGCGAGAAAAAGTCGAGGACAGTCATTAAAAATCCAAAGAATTCTCAATTTACACCGTTGTCATCTGGAGAATTTTTCCACCTTTTTTCTAGCTCAAATCGGCATAAGTCCGTGGTATTTTTCAACGTTTCTTGATCTCAAAGGTGGAAACTCATAGTTTGTCGACATTTTCCTACTTCAAACGGTAAAAATTCGTCATATTAAGTACTTCTCCCTATCTAAAATATTAAATGTGAATTTTTTTCAGAAATGGTGGACTTATACCGTTCTGATCCGGAAAAAAAGTCGAGAAATTTTCCGGATCAGAACGGTATAAGTCCATTTTTTATTGCAAAATGAGATGTAAGAAGTGTAAACGATTGAAAATCAATACGCCCCACGCGAAAAATGACATGAAAACGAACTCACTACACGGTAGAATAAGAATATTTACTTCAGATGATAACTCGAATTTTCCATATCACAAAAACTTTGAGGTGCATTTTCCAGAAATGGAAAAAATGGACTTATACCGTTCTGATCCGGAGCCGCCCATTTGTGCGCTCGTCGTTTAGCCCAAATCGCAACAGAAACGGAGGAAGTTGGGAATGATTTTCAGCTTGCATGGTGACCGCATCGCCTTAACGCCTTCGTGGCGCCTGCTGAGATTACACATTCACGAGATCTTCTCGGGACTCAATTTTGAGTACGAAATTGACCTGAAAAAAATTCGGACCACATGGTTTCAACGTAAAAGTGTACGAACTTTCAAAATATGCGATGAAAAACCCCTTTGAGGCGAACTCGAGGTGCTACATTCAATTTTTTGGCAGAAAATACGAAATTTCACATTGAAAATAGCGAAAAATTGAATGCAGCACCTCGGGTCCGCCTCAAAGGGGTTTTTCATCGCATATTTTGAAAGTTCGTACACTTTTACGTTGAAACCATGTGGTCCGAATTTTTTTCAGGTCAATTTCGTACTCAAAATTGAGTCCCGAGAAGATCTCGTGAATGTGTCATCTCACCAGGCGCCACGAAGGCGTTAATGGGCTGAATTTTCATGTGATTTTGTTCGATATAATTAATCGTTGCAGATCCCGTTTCAGTGCATGAATTTCAACTTTGCCGGTAGTCATATAATAGGAAATTTTGTCAGCTTTCCATTGAACATGGCGCCGAAAGTCTACGTTTGTGCGCATGCGCAGAAAATCGCCCTTTTCTGAAACCGAACTTTCTCCTGTGCTAGCATATATAGAGACATTCAAGATTACTTTGGATAAACAAATAAAATTTCATCCTGTGGTGGCATCACAATGAGCTCAAAACTGAAATTAAAACATTTTTGCTACCTAAACTTCATTGATATTCTGTAACGGCTACAGCCCTGGGCTTTAATCGAAGCCTTCTCAACTTTGGTATCAGAAACTCGATCCCACAAATTTAATTGATAATTTTGTCCTTCGTCTGTCGGTGAATTTTGATTTGAGCTATACTTGTAGATGTACATTCGAAGATCACCGAACTCAACCGTGCAGAAACTGATCTCATAGATGAGACCAGAATTAGTATTGATAACAAGGTGTTAAGATTCTAGGCGA
This sequence comes from Eretmocerus hayati, assembly GCA_029851415.1. Lineage (NCBI taxonomy): Eukaryota > Metazoa > Arthropoda > Insecta > Hymenoptera > Aphelinidae > Eretmocerus > Eretmocerus hayati. The sequence goes on along the minus strand of CM056742.1, from coordinate 179,262,836 downwards.
AACCTGGGAATGTGCAGAAGCCTCTTAGAGTAATGTACCCGCTACGAAGGAAATCTTTCTACATAAGTTCATTTATACGTCCAAATCCGTCTTCGTCCAGAGTCTTGAAATTCATATGTGAGGATCATAGAGATATTACGAATATATAGAGATATTCATAATATCTCTATAGTGAGGATTCCTCCAGAACATGAAGATGACACACCTGAGGAATCCCAGTTTGACAGTTCATTCCAACATCTTGATACCATGAATTATGCAAATAAATACGAGCAAACGAAAGCCCGAGTTTTTTTATGATCTCGTACTTATTCATCGGAGGGAAATGCTCTATTTATAACTTCGTGATATCATGAGTCGCGTTGTTATCTTCGCACAAATCAACCTTATCGGAAGATGTTTGATTGGAACGAAAGACACTTTGTAACATGTCCGTAATTATAGCTTACTTTATGTTTAAAAAATCATATATTTTACATCACAGTAGTGCTGGATGGCGAGTATTCAACAGTCGTTATATGATCTGTTGCATCAGATAGCGATCATTTATCCCTAATATACCTCATTATCTCAAGAGCAATGGGTTCCGGTTGAAAAGTATCGTATCATCCATCCTCTATTTCTTTGTATTTTCTGATATTTTGGGGATAAATTTCGAATGACGCGTAGCCTATAGCGACTTGTATTGGCTCAAAAATGTTATGCTCCAAATAATAACCTACCAGAGTGATTATTTTTTTTTAGCAATGGACTCCAGTAGCTGTATACTGATAGACATGAACAACGAGCCAAAAATTTTAACTATACACAGACATTTGATTGGAATAAAATGACGAAGCTGTAAATTGGTTGAATAGTATTTTTGACCAAAAGGCAAGAAATAAAATTGGGTTTAGCAAAATGTGGTAAATCACACGCATTTTATCACAAGTAAAATTTCTGAATAATACATGGAGAACATTGGCATACAAAATTATTTTCAATCGTTCTCTCATGTTACCCGAATCATTTGATATGATAAAATCATTCAAATCTTTGTAAACTGTTGCCTTGTGATCGAAAAGGAACGCAACGTTATCCATGATCTTTTTTGGATATGCCAAAACAATGACAAAATGAAGAGATACGTGTGGATAATTTATAACACCAAAGACTTATGCAATCAGGGGCGTCATTTTGGGTGTGGTGGGTGTTGAAATTCAATACCCGGATAAAAAGCGGGTGTTGAATTCAACACCCGAAAACTGGACGTGTTCGACCGATTTTATTCTCGTAAATTCCCTCTGTGGAGACGCTTGAAAACTTTGTCACCGGTCGTGGAAACGTTGATGTAAAACTTATTACAGACTTTTATAATCACAAAATTGACTCACCAGGAGAGTGTTTCAGATCCGGGTCACGGATTTGGCTGAAACTCTGGGAATAGTCTTCTTTTAGAACCAAAAGACGATACCCAAAATTGTAAACCCTAACGCTACAGCGTTTTCAAGCTACAGCCAATAACCTATGCATTACAGTATACCTATATATACTATCTTTTAACATAGGCCCATATGGGCAATGCTAAAGTTTTTTGCTGTAGCTCGGAAATGCTTGGGCGTTAGGGTCTATAATTTTGGACATTTTCTTTTGGTAATAAAAGAAGACTATTTCCAGAGTTTCAGCCAAATCCGTGACCCGGATCTGAAACACTCTCCTGGTCAGAAGGCAATGCAATTCCCGATGAGCAGTTCGATGGCAACAGACTTGTTCTTGAAAGAGGCGTCGTTTTGAATGCGATTAACGACGATGTACCATTTCGAGAAAAACTCGAGGCGTTGAGGGCGAAAAAACGTGAAAAAAGGCAGAAAAAGAGCCAATTTGTTGGTAAAGCTCAAATTCTCGCATGTTGCGAGGAAAGTGAAGCTAGTGAGCATGGCATCCTGCATCGACTTCGGTTGAGAGATGTCGTAGAATACTTACGTGGAAAACCAGAAATGCGCTCTATTCTTCCTCAATTACCATACCAGGCTCTTCTTGTTCAAATGAAAGATCTTTTTCGGCATTGAGACGTCCCAAATCTTATCTCAGAGCAACAATGTTACAACAACGTCTGAACGATTTAGCCCTCTGTCATTTATACAAAGAATTGCTAGATTCTGTGAATATAAGTAAGTTAGTGGAAATATTCATCTCTAAATGCGTTCGTAGAGAACATGTATTTGATGCCCGAACTTAATAAATAGATATCGAGAAATCAAACTTCTTTCTTATATCGTTGCGTGTCTAGAGCAGAGGCATGGCGGATGTGGCCCCATCTGAAGACCCCCTTTTTTTTTTTTGCTTCTCCGATAGCCTCTGTTAGAAGTCCACACCCGGACCAGAGGCGTTCTGACGCCCCTGTATGCAATGTGAAACTCGTAGGATCTGATATCGAACAAAATTATTCCCAGTATCACTATCAAAACATCGCAAAAGGGACTTTCAAAAAAATTCATCATCGATTCACATTATTTCAATTAATTTCTCTTTGTCCGTTATGTAAGTACATTCTATTCAAATACAAATGTATCAAAAGTAAATCATACTTCCTACAGTTAGAGAATACACGCATATCAAAGAAATTCGGTGGATATGAAATTCGAAACAAATACTTTGTTCTTACCAAACAAGCAGACTAAGGAACAATGAGGAACTCTTGAACTAATACCTAAGTTTTCATAGCTTTGAATATTTTAAAATATATAGGAAGTGATTCATACCTACATATGAAAATAATCAGCGACAGTACTTAGTCGTAAGTAATACAACAACTACTCGAAAATTATGCACACATTGCAAAGCAAAATTTGATCATCAATAAGTACTATTGTAGAAGAAGAGTCTTCAGTTTCAAAGTCATGTAATATGGCTTTTCATCGGAACCGTCATTTCTTTCGTAGTCTTCCATAACGCACAAAAATATTGTATCAATTGCCACACCAAGAACCATAAAAAGAGCTTCGGATATCAGAATAGAGCCAAGAAAAACCATTCCTATAGCGTAAGGCACAGCATCATCTTGTAGTCCTTCACTTTTGCACTGTGCAGCGGTTCCAGCAAGCGATATTCCAATTGCGAGACATTGTCCAAGGAAGAATATCATAGCAGTCACCTTCAAAAAAATAAATACAAAACAATGAATTATGGAATGTGGAAATCATCAAATTGATAAGATTAAGCCTACTCACTCTGTTGATTACGACCACACTGACTATATTACGCATCAGCAAATTGAAAGCATTTTTAGCAGACTGAATGAATTCTGTGCCGTGAACAGCGCTCATTACGTATGCATTTCGATTCAAGAATGTTACGAATCTTTCCAAATTTGCGAAAAAGTATTGATACCAGTTGAAACAGCAACAAAATAATGGATTGCAGCTTCCTTCTAGGCGTTTTCGCAAAAACTTGAGGAAAATTCTCAAAGCCTGACAAGTAGCTAAGATGAGAGACCCAAAAGCCAGAGTTCCAACGTGGTATCTGAAAGTTTAGAACCATGAAATATTTGCAAAAATTTTTACATTTTGTGTCAAGTGAGATTCAGCAAAGAAATCTATACAAAGTTACCTTGCAGTCGTGCCTATGAAACGGATTACTGTATTGTTAGGCACATATTTCTTATGCAATGTCCAATACCAAGTAGCATAGCTTCCAGATAAAATCATTTGTATGAAAGCTCTAAAAAATCCTCCAAGCCAAAGGAATCCAAATATATTGATCAAATGAAATACATAGATGTGAGCTGGTGTCTGACCATTGGGTAGTGATGGTACAGTTAACAAAGAAAAACAGACACTTCCAGCAAAAGTTACCACGCCCAAATACATCAGGAATTGAATGATTGGGAAAAATAGCAACGATGGAAAGAACATTAGTGCCCTGAAAAAAATAGAAAAGAAAATAAATGAATAAAATCCTCAAGAATAATAACATTAGCCTGAAGGTAAATGAAGATACTCACTTGCTTGATTCTTTGATAACTTCGCAAGCGATAACTATTTTCTTACGAAGAATCAAGAAAAAAATAATTACCACCAAGAAGGTAATTACAAAAAACATCAAAAGGCCAAAAATGTCCGTTCTAGTGTTGTCCTCTGCATAGCCAATCAAGCATGCCAATGCTGCCATTAGAAGCATTGTACATACAGAGAATACTGCAGTGTAGACAATATGTTTGGCAAACCATCTGAGTAATATAATGTAAGAAAGTGACAAAACTGCCGATAATGCGGTGAATTTCACAGCTATGAATCTGAAAATAATTGGTAAGAAATTGACGATTGAGCTAAGACTTAGATTGCATAATTTGAGCTTTTAAAAAGATGGTGGTTGGAAAAACAACTTACCTGGCAGCGAGTAGAGGAGCGACGTTCGAGTGCACACTTTGTTCCCATTCATTTCTAGAGTTATGCACGTCTCGTTCTACCTCGTGAAGTATTTTATTCATATTTCCAGCCGAGTAAGCTAAAAATAAGATAGGGTTTCATTTTCTTCCTTGAATTCAAATTGCTCATCTTGTAAGTATAATAATACTTACAATAAAGTCCGATAAGAAACCAAAAGCCCAAGAAAATTCCAAATGAGATTCGTAAAGGTGAATCGGTTTTTGATCTCTGGATATCCATTGGTCCTCGCCATAGTGGGTCATACTTGATTTTCTCTCCTATGAATGGGGAAAAAACTGTTACGAAATCCGTAGAAAAAAAATACATTTCCTTCTTGCGATACAGTAATTCGTTGTTTTTCTCACATTCGTTCGAATTTTTTGATTTTCTGCAAATCTTGGTTCAGAAAAAAAAACTGAGAATTTACGCGAAAACACAATTCCTTCGTCAATACTACAGAAAGAAAAACTTGCACTCAGATTGATTATGTTCTTATAGAGCAAGATGATTACAAATCGAAGATGAAAACTCGTCTTCATTTTTCCGTCGAATGTGAACGTAGGGATGGTTGCTCGGTGTCGAAGAAGTGACAGTGTGATCGTGCATTGGTGAAGGTTTTGGACTATCCTATCACAAAAAATTTGAATTGTGAAAAAAATAATCTATTCTGACAACGGTCGGGCGCTGGGGGGCCGGGCGGGGGGATCTGAGTTGGTGACTTGTGTCCCAGAAGGTTTGATAGGGTATTCCTATGTATTTTGAAGCGCTGAATCAAATTCATGAGGTCAACAGTGCGTAAAACCGGGTGGTTATTTGTTATTAACAATTTCTAGTGCAAAATTATGGTTTTTTGCAAAAAAAAAACTCGGAGAATATGCATTTTGAAAAGAAATTTTACAGGAGTAAAATTGGAGAACATATTGTTCCCTACAAAAAAGGTCCCCACGAGTTTCCCGGAAAACCCAAACCTAGAGCGGGACGTGCGCGAAAACTGTCCCGCGCGCTCAAACCTGGACTTATATGGGGCGACCGATGCAGCGCTACTAAACTCGCTGTCACTCTGGCAGTTGTCAATCTATCGCATGTCGGCCTCATGAATCTTAAAGCGGATGAAATTCCCTTCAAAATGGCACAGGTTTGATTCCGCTGAATTCATACCCCTCCAACTGTCGAGCGAGAGAAAGAGAAAAATACCGATTCTGAGGCTCATTCTAAGGGTTATAAAATCGTGTTGCAGCTCTGCGGACTCACCCGCGCGGCGGCAGTTATGCTTAGCGTTTTGACACATAACACTTTTATTTCTCATTCTTTCGCTCTCCCAGTCGAAGAAATTTGAATTTATATTGACGGAATCAGGCCTGCACCATTTTGAAGGGAATTTCATGCTCTAGAAGATAAATGAGGCCGACATGCGATAGATTGACAACTGTCAGAGTGATAGCGAGTTTATTAGTGGCGCTGCATCGGCCTTATAAGCCCATGTTCGAGCACGCGGGACGGTTTTCGCTAGTCTCCCGCTCTAGGTTTGGGTTTTACGGGAAACTTGTGGGGACCTTTTTTGTAGGAAATTTCATGCTCTACAACTCTGGTCCTCTAAAATTTTTCGTTGAAATGCATACCTTCTGAGTTTTTCGCAAAAAAAACCATGATTTTGCACTAAAAATTGTTAATAACAAAAAACCACCGGGTTTTACGGACTGTCGGCCTCGTTTATTCGATTCAGCACCTCAAAATACACAGGGATACACCATCAACCCTTCTGGAACACGAGTTGCCTGCTCAGACCGTCCTCACCCCGCAGCGCCCGAACTACAGAGACGATTGGGGAAGATAAAGACCGCCGACAGGAGTGGCAAGATGAGTTATGTACTTGTAGAAACGAATACATTTTTTTACGGTGATAAGTATGTTATGGAAGTGGGTGATCAAATTGCGTTTTGACGAGTAGTGTTTCTAAGTGTGTTTCTCCACAGAATTTGAAAATATGGAGTAAATCTCAAAAATGACGGAACTCTGTGCAACAAGTGGATTATGATTTTTCTGAAATAACATATTTCGTTACATGAGCGTTTTATGTTGGGTTTTGCTCACTAAATGTAATATTTTCTAGGTATAGCCGATAACGAGGGTCAGAATTATCTCGAGAATACGCAAACTCTCAAGAAACCACTAAAATAACAGAACTCTGTGCAACGAGTGGATTATGATTTTTCTAGAATAATATATGTCGTTACAAAAGCACGGAATGTTGGGTTTTGCTCACTAAATGTAAGGTAAGTGTACTCAACTTGCCCCGATATGCCGATCTCAGAAATGGGCGCTCGTGGACCTTCCCGCATATTTTTTTTACGTTTGTTATGTTAAAATATGAGAAAGTACGTAGTTTTCATCGACCCCGGATCATTTCTGCGTTCCCAAAAAATTTGAATTGATTTTTCCATTTTTCGTTTTTGCACGGCTAAGAAATCACCCAGGAAATCGCGTTCACTAAAACCGGTGCCAATTTATTTCCATTCCACCAATCTTGACGTACCTTACCGCATTCAATTCCTTGTATCAAGGCCTTCAAAATCCACTCTTCAGAGTTGCGAAACTCTGATTTGGAGCGATTTTACGAACAAAACACGGAGATTATTAGAGAATCAAGAAGGCCGATATTGGAGTGTACCCAACATACCCCCATATGGTTATGTCGGAAAGGCGTGCAGCATAGCTTTCTTTACCGCGTCAAAATAAGTCGGAAACAGTGTTTTGGTCCAGCTAAAAGCTCCAAATGTCGCTGCACGGTGATATCGTCGATTTACATTGTTTCAAATGATGGGGCCAAGTTGGGTACACCCTTTTATGAATTCTCAAAAATCACCTTCTAGGAGCTTTCAAACAGCTCGGCCCCAGTTCATTCAAATCAGACGTGTCTTAGCTGAGACAAGCTTCAAAATGAGTCAAAGTACGTTTGAAAATATTGAGATGGGCCAGAGTTATTAAAAAAATGGCTTAACGGGGGCAAGTTGGGTACACTTACCTTAATATTTTCTGGCTATGACCGATAACGAGGGTCAGTATTATCTCGAGAATGCGCAAACTCTCGACAAACTACTCGCCCGCTAATCTCGAATGTAATTTTGCATCTAGCAAGTGGGTATCATAAACGAAAAACTGTGCCAAAGTGCCAAAATTTCTCCCAGACAATTGAAAATTTGATTTTGAAATATCCATTAGAAGAAATCCCGATGATCTCCACGAGACGCACATTTCGCCATGAGATTTCGGGGGATCCCCGGCGGGGAATCACACGAGGGGAAGCCCTGCGGTATCTTCTCAAACGTTAAACCTATTCAGCTCTCAAAACGGTCGATTGTATTGTTCTGGATTGGACTTGAATACATACTCAACATCGCGGTACAGATCCTCATTTGCTTGATATCGATTATTCTTTCCAAGAACCTGTCAGGCTGTGATCTGTAATTTTTTCTCGTCTCATTTAGTTCTAGCAATGTCTCGAGCAGTGTATGGATATTTGACTCTTGGGTCTTTAAAATGGAAGTCTATGTCCGAGACTTTTACATGATTTTCTCTAAAATGTACTCAAATTTGAACCCGAAAAATTGTAAAACAATCCAAAAAAATTTTGCAAACTGCAAATAAATCAGATTGAAGTTGATTGGGCTTGGCCTTTTAGAATTCGTATGGGCAAACATGAAGATGTTCTGCTTTGATAACCACGTCACATCATCAAAGTAAATTGAACGAGAACTTCAATCTTGGATATTTTTATAAAATAAACTTCATTCGTCGAGACGTGGTCGAGACGAAACTCAACACTCCAGACTGTATATGTTTCTATCGCGAGTCATATGAAATCATTGCGCGCTTAAGTTATGCGAAGGATCCGCCGAGAGTCCATAGTTGAAATGATCGTTTGGCAAGAGAGACTTGACATTTTGCTTCACATAATTCGGCGAGCGCGAGTTCTTTTTCTTAAAATTTTGACAGGGTCAGAGTATTTTATGATAAATGAGATAAAAAATCGTCTGCATACAATTACTTTCTTGAGTTATCACCGAGCTTTTCGGAGTAAGACCTTGAATTATGACGAGCGAAACTCACAAATGAAAATAATTTGAAAGTTCTCATATAGCCTTCCCAAATTTTAGTTAGCCTCAAGTACCCTACAAATGTAATAATACATTATGCACCGATGCGAGGTTGGGCTGTTTTGGGGCATAGGATTCAATTTCCCGGGAAGAAAAATGGCTGTTTAGTCGCACTATGCCAAAAATAAAAAATATATGTAAATTTACCATGAAGTTAGTGAGTTTCTCTGCGAATCGATCCAGCAAAATACGCTCAGCGTGATAATTTTCTTGCCAATGGAACTCATTCATCGGACATCGATCAAATTTGGACGATTACATTGGTGATTATTATACATACATACATACATACATACATACATACGTGTGTGTGTGTGTGTGTGTGTGTGTGTGTGTGTGTGTGTGTGTGTGTGTGTAGTTATACTTATTCAATAAGGTAAGTGTACCCAACGTGCCCCACCTTCAAGCCATTCTGACAATATGTAACTTTAGCTTTTATCATTTTTAGCGCCGTTTCATTCATTTCAAAGCTCAGCTTAAGGTCTTGATAATGAGCTAAGGTGACTTTAATTTTGATCAAATGGAGCCGAGCTGTCTCCATATTTCCAAAAAATAATTTGTGAAAGTTTACAAAATGGTATACCTAATTAGCCCCCATCATGTGAAAAAGTGTAAGTTGTCTATAAAATATACATAAGATCATTTGTATCAACTCGCAACGACTTTTGAAGCTTTTTTATCGGTTCAAATCGCTATTTCCGGGATATCCTGCTTATAAGCATGAGGATAAGCACGTTCCGAGTATAGAACAAAAAGTCATACAGCATATCCAGGCTCTCGAGATAAGGGTATGGGAGAAAGTCGGGCACACTGCAATTGGTTGGCTTTGGTATTTTGCAAACGATCTCCCCATATTTTTTGCTTATGAAATCACTCCAGATCAGTTTGCTGCGATGTTCAAAATATTAGAATTTGCACCGAGTTTATGAGGTTGTAGCTCGCTTCAGAGCGGTTGGCGAGGTGGTTGGTTTTCGGCCCGAGCAGCAGGCGAGGGTCAAAATAATCGCTCAAAAGTGGGGAACCTCATGAACGAGGAGCAAATACTATTTCATGCAATTTTGTAAGCACTTAAACATCGGAAAATTGAATAAACAGATTTTGAAGGCCTCGAGACAAAGAATCGAATGCGCTATCTCAAGATTGATTGATAACAATTTTTTGGAACCTGTTTTACTAAACGCGATTTTCTCGGCGATTTCTTCACTGTTTAGACGCGAAAAATGAAAATTTTACTTCAAATTTTATGGAAAACGCGGATATCATTTGGGATCGGTCTAATTCACTCTTCCGATTCATATTTCAAAACAATTAATGTGAAATAAAATTGTGCTAGGGTCAATGTGTGCTTATTCTTGAGATCGGCATGTGGGGACAAGTTGGGTACAAGGACAAGTTAGGTACGCTTTCTCAACTAATAATCATTACTTGCATATATTTTTTGGTCGCAGAATACACAAGTCCAAGCATTCACGGATCGAATCGCGGTGGGCTGCACGTGGACTTGATTAATCAGCTCATAGTTTAGGTTCTTTGATATACTTTTTTCAGAGGGAGAGAGCAAAATCCTAAGCTGAGATGTTTAGTACTGGAGTCAAAGTTTTGCAAAACAAGATCTGGTAATAGTGTGAGTTGTCATTAAGAATGTGGGCAGGATTAAAATTAGTGCTATTTTTTCTGACGACAATAATTTACAATGAGAAACTGAGAATTTCAGATCCTTCAATGAATCGAAGAAATTTCTCGAGAAATTTAATGTGAAGTTTCGCCATCTATCACAAGAAAACCTTGCTCCATCACTTCAATCTGAACTGAGGATCAGACGCTATATAAATGTTCTCACATTGCAATATGAAGTATGTCAATTCATACGCTCGGAAACGCAGTGCCTGATCGACCGAGGATCGACAAAATCTTATCGCAGTTATCGCGTTCTAGTTATTGATTCGGTGGGTACAATACGTCTCTGACGATCCTCCGGGTCAAAGCCGATACAAAAAATAGCAATTGCCTATGGAAAATCGCTTAGACGGCAGGACGTGGTGTAGAAGAACCTTCATCTTAGATTTTTGAGAACAAAGGTGGGGGCTAGACAGACTCAGCAAATAGTTGGTTTCGATAGTGACCTCTGTTGATGACCAACATTGAAACTGGTTGAAAATGAATGTGTAAGTTAGAATTCGGAAGAATGCTAGCCCGATGAAAGCAATTAGCAAAAAATTCGAAAATACAAGCGCATTTCGCGTGGAACCGTACCGGTTAAAGATATAGGCACGAGGTTCAATCGAACTTGATCGTTAAAGTCTCGAAGCTCGAATATTTGAGCGAATATTAGTAAGACGAATCCAAGAAGACAAAAGTTAGTAAATATCACTGCAAATCAAAGCACTTACCGTAAATAAGACGTTCTTCTTGCTCATTGGCATTCATTTTGAATGAGCACTTGTGCCTCAAATCCGGCTCGAATCCTGATGCCCAGCTCCGCAACGCTCTGTTCTATACACCCACTGCTCAGTTTCTTTCGAACAAAATGCGTCTCGCTCGGTCTCGCCACTCTTCTGTTCAATTTTACTGCCCTGTACGACGGATGCGAGGAGGAAAATTACGACTCGAACCTAATGTACTGCGCGAGTCGAGGGCATTAAACACACGTGCTCACACAATCACTTCTCTTATATATACTTCTCTATATGATATTCTCACTATTCTCGCGCATACATTTGGTTATACACGTATAGGGCACATCTACTTGTGTTTGTTCTTGAAACTCAAAACTTTGGGGTCTCTCGTCCACATCGCACGACGTCTGGAAACCAACTGATGAGGGCAAAGGAGCACCAGCGTGTTCGCCTTCGGTCGTCTACGATAATGGTTGTGGTGTGTGGTGTGATGGTGGTGCGGTGTGTGACTTTTAGCTGATGCTGGAATACTGGAACCTCGATTGCAGGCCGGTCAGATTTTGCCGATGGCGTATGCGACGTTTTGAAGTTTATGACGCGAGTCGAAACTGATGAGATTCTTTGTTCCCAAGTTCCAGAGCCGAAATTTAATTTTTTTACCACCACACAGATCCTGTTGGAAACGAAATTGATTCTGTAGCTGAAATCGGTATATGACATGTACTATTGGTCTCGTGGATTCTGATTCGCGGGCATCGAGGCCAAATTATGTATCGCCATCGTGTGCAAAATTATTCGAACTCAATTTTTCATGAAAACCATCCTAAAGGGATATCCCATTCTGGAGACTCATTTGATGACGAAATCCCACGATGCCGACCAAAATCGGATCATTTAGGATATGATGAGTCACAAAAGCTCATTTAGATCATTTTTAATGGTCACAGTTTTTTCCAACTAAATTTGTGCAAACGACTTGTGAAGATTGTTCGTTTACCATTTAAACGAGCATTCACTGGATGACAGAGATCTCTTACTCTTACTAAGCTCGATCGTTTTCGAGTTGTGCGGTCATAAAAGTTGAAAAAGCGCGGATTTTGTGAATTTTAACATCTATAACTTAAGGCCCGTAATGTAAATCTGACGGTAAAATTCGCCGCTGAATTTTCCAATTAACGTGACGCTCTGGCCGGTAACTTGTAGAATTTGCCGCTGTTGCTGCAGTTTGATGTTGTTTTTTTTTTTTTTTTTTTTTTTTTTACGGCACGGTGCGCTTCTAGGACAAAAAAGTTTAACAAAAATGACGAAAAAATCTGAAGAAGCCATCTTTTTTGTTGGGACTCCTCGAACAAGATCCATTTTTTAGGTAATCGTATCAGATTGTCTTCTTGAGTGATTATCATAGAGTCCACCGTGAATTGCTCATGAAGGAATTCGGTGACTCTGCGTTTTCTTCGCTTCCCGCAGTTTTTTTCGCAATTACTCAGAAAAGGCCTTTTCTGAGTAATTGCGAAAAAATTAATTCTGTTGGCAATATATTGGCGCAATATCGGCCATTGCTCTGGCCAATATATTGGCCATATATTGAAAAAGCAATTTCCAATATAGCGCCAATATTGCGGCAAAGAGCACTATCCAATATTGCGCTAATATATGGCTAAATAAAAAAGAAAATTCTAAGTGGCACATCAAGAGGCGCGGTAGCGCCTCGCTGGCGAGTATGAGCAGACGGAAAATCGAGCGAGGCGCTGTGCCTATCTATACTTTGAATTGGGGTTTTTTAACCTCACACTTTTTTTCTACTTGGAATTACTAACCTCTTAACGTTGCTCATAGAGCTCTGCAATGCTTTAGCAAAGCCTTTCTAAAGTGATTCAGAGTTCTGTACAATTATTTTCTCAATCCGAGCACTGGACGCGTTTTATTCAGCACCGCAAAATTCATGCCTTCGTTTTACATCTCAGTTCGATTTCACCAGCCCGGTGCTTCGACTCGAGAAATATCGAAACGTCTCTACTACACATGTGTTGGGTATGTAAGATGGTCGAGGAAGAGGAAGAGAGAGAGAGATAGAAGCGCGTGCGCAAGATCTTCCTGTCCGGTCGACGGCAGTCTGCAATGAGGCTGTCTGCTGCGTACCGGGCAACGCGGCCACCGACCAGCTGGTTTGTTATCGCGGATAAATGAATTTTCGAATTATCTGAATTTCTCGTTGCATCAGATGTGGATACTCGAAACTAGCCACGACTAGAGGTGACGTAAAGATCAAAGCGCCGTGCGAGAAGGACAGGGAGGAGAGATTCATCTGCTTTGTTGTGTTTTGTGTGTTCGTCGCGGCTCCGCAATATCTTGCTCTTGCCTGCAGCTGCATGGCTCTCCAGATTGAACTGAACAAAATATACACTGATAGTAGTGTATTTCTTTTATGGAAAAAATGACGGAGCCGTGTGTAAGAAATTCTCAAGTGCGGTGGGAACAAGTGCTTGGAAAATTTGTAGTTACCCTTGGATTTTTATAACCAAGGAGTCAGATCCCACCCCCCCCTCCCTCATTCACTTTTTTTTCAAAAGTAAAACTAGGCGAGTATGAGGTTTAGAAAAGAACCATTCGTCTCCAGTACATCAAAACTTCAAATTTTGTACGACATGGTTTAAACTCTTGGAAGGAATGAGATCTAAGAAAACCATGTCGAGTATTTTTTGAACCGATTTGTCACGATCAACATATCATCACTGATAGGGACTAGAGCCACTTTCCTCCAATCAAATCTTTCTTTCAATTCATCCTAATGCTGGTGGTTTGACAATTTCTTACTAGCTAATTGTCGCTGAAATGACCCGAAGTTTAGGTGAGTAGAAGAGGTACAGGGGAATATCGAAATAGAGAAAATATAACTGAGTTTGATTTGGTTTTCATGATGATTCACTAAAATCTCATATCAGTTATATTTTCTCTATTTCGATATTCCCCTGTACCTCTTCTACTCACCTAAACTTCGGGTCATTTCAGCGACAATTAGCTAGTAAGAAATTGTCAAACCACCACCATTAGGATGAATTGAAAGAAAGATTTGATTGGAGGAAAGTGGCTCTAGTCTCTATCAGTGATGATATGTTGATCGTGACAAATCGGTTCAAAAAATACTCGACATGGTTTTCTTAGATCTCATTCCTTCCAAGAGTTTAAACCATGTCGTACAAAATTTGAAGTTTTGATGTACTGGAGACGAATGGTTCTTTTCTAAACCTCATACTCGCCTAGTTTTACTTTTGAAAAAAAAGTGAATGAGGGAGGGGGGGTTGTCACTTCAAGAGCGCTCCTTTCAACATTTTCATGAGTATTAATTTTGGTACTTGTCATACCATACGTGACTGCGTGACTGCGTTTATCTCGATTGGTCCTCAGAATCTCGTCGAGCAACACGGACATCTCTGCGCCTGCAAAACACAATGCAACCACAAAGCATCAATTTTCTCAAATTTTGGATCATGCTCGGGATCATGCATGATGGAAATAACGCGCGCGACAAGGCGGAGAAATGAGCACGAGGAACTCGTTGATTGATTCGTGACATTATTTGAGGGTTGAGGTGGCCCGGATTCTCAAAAATATAAAACGAAATTGATCAAAGTATGCTTTACAAAACACAAGAGGTTATGGGGATCTGATTATGTTCATGAATTCCGCGGATGAATTGAAGTTACTTATCTGACTTCTCGGTCGCAATAGTTTGTCATTTCCAGCCCCGACATCATCGTACGAGTCGATTTTCTATGACACAGCTACGATCAATCAGTTTTTATGAATTTTTGAGAGTCCGATCGACGGGTGTAGCAAAATTTGTCGGCGCGAGATCGAGCAGACTATAGAGCACGATGATCGTCGTGTAAACAAACATAAAAGTCAGTCTGCTCGACCTCGCGCCGACAAATTTTGCTGCACCCGTCGATCGGACTCTCAAAAATTCATAAAAATTGATTGATCGTAGCTGTGTCATAGAGAATCGACTCGTACGATGATGTCGGGGCTGGAAATGACAAACTATTGCGACCGAGAAATCAGATAAGTAACTTCAATTCATCCGCGGAATTCATGAACATAATCAGATCCCCATAACCTCTTGTGTTTTGTAAAACATACTTTGATCAATTTCGTTTTATATTTTTGAGAATCCGAGCCACCGGGCCGCCTCAACGCTCAAGTAATGACACGAATCAATCAACGAGTTCCTCGTGCTTTTCTCCGCCTTGTCGCGCGCGTTATTTCCATCATGCATGATCCCGAGCATGATCCAAAATTTGAGAAAATTGATGCTTTGTGGTTGCATTGTGTTTTGCAGGCGCAGAGATGTCCGTGTTGCTCGACGAGATTCTGAGGACCAATCGAGATAAACGCAGTCACGCAGTCACGTATGGTATGACAAGTACCAAAATTAAAATTCATGAAAATGTTGAAAGGAGCGCTCTTGAAGTGACAATGTGCCACTTAGAATTTTCTTTTTTATTTAGCCATATATTGGCGCAACATTGGATAGTGCTCTTTGCCGCAATATTGGCGCTATATTGGAAATTGCTTTTCCAATATATGGCCAATATATTGGCCAGAGCAATGGCCGAGATTGCGCCAATATATTGCCAATAGAATCTATTTCTACGCGGGGGGGAATGCTAGCGAAAATTTTCAAGAATAGTTCCTTCTAGATTTTTTGAAGATCTACAAGATAACGTAGTTGGATTAATCGAGAAACTTATCTATTTCCCATGGTATTGAAGAAGATAGTGGGAAATTAGTAAAAAGTGCTAAATTGTTTGCGTTTAATTTTTATGATAAGCAGTTCTCTTGAGGTCGTTTGAGGTTCTTCGTGAGTCTAACTACAGAATCTTGTAGATCTTTGAAAAATCTATAGAAAACTATCCTGGACTTTTTTTGCTATGACCCATCCTTTCTGAGTATTGCAAGAAAACCTTGAGCAAGCGAAGAAAACGGGAAGCCACCCAATTCCTCCATAAGCAATGTATGGTGAATTCTTAATTTGTCAATCACTCATAAAGACGATCTGATACGATTGATCTAATAAGTGGGTCGTGTTCGGGGAGTCTCAACGAGAAAGATGACTTTTTCAGATTTTCTCGTCAGTTTTGTCAAACCCCTTCGTCCTAGAAGTGCACCATGACGGCAACGCAAACATGGCAAAGCGGGAGCAACAGCGGCAAATTTTACGTATTACCGACCAGAGTGCCACATTTATCGGGAAAAGCGGCAAATTTTACCGTCAATTTTACAATACGGGCCGACAACGATAACAGTAGCTGAAGATTCTCAAGATTTTAGTTATAATCGTTGACAAATAAGAAGTTTTGTCCCGAAAACATTGTTTTTGATAACTGAGTGCGTAAGAATCTTTGTGGTACGAACTTTCCACTTTCTGCGTGCTACAGTTCGTCGAAAAATAGAATACGATACACGGACGCAGAACCCGGATCTCACATAATCATAACAACTCTGACCCTCACCTACGGCTCGGAACAGAAAATGTCACTTGGGATGCGCAATCCAACTTTTGCGCCCACTTATCCATAATCAACTAATTCTTGACGTTGCATCTTGATCACTCTTCCAGCACGAATCAGACAGATTGTAATTGATTCTATCAGTATTGAAAACGTCACTGATTGAATCAATAATTCTTTTTTTGCTCCAAAGGCCAGCTGATCATCAAATTCTCGAAAGTCATTACTATGCCCTCCGCTCGATTTTTTTTCTGTTTCGTCAAAAGTCCAAAATTATTCGATTCCTTCTAAATCTAATTCATACCATATCAAAGTAGACTTGTTCCTCTACAACATGAGCCAGGTCGCTTCGCAAAAGAATGAAAATTGTGAAAATGGCAGTGCACCAAACAACGTTCTGTCGACGGCTTCATTTAATGGGGTTTTCATTTTCCAGGAAACTTGTGAGGACCTTCCTTGTGGGGAATTTTACAATCTACACCTTTGATCCGATGAAGCTTTCCCGGGAAATGCATATAACTCGAGATATTTGCCAAAAACCTCAATTTCGCACACAAAATTGTTAATAACATAAAAATGTAATTAAAATTCGGAAAAGCGACCTCGAAAAATCGACTCAAAGCATCAAAATACGTATGAAAACGTGAAGATTTTCCGGGGGAAATGAAGTGGCCACGGAAGCATCGGTGGGCGCCCAGACTATTATTGCAATGGACGGGAAACGAACCGGGATACCATCCGATGTTTAGGTTTAGCCTATAGTGGTAAATAGCAAATATCAGCTATAGTATCACGAAATTCTATACTCCATGAGAAGTCACGGATATGAACGCGATCAATGTACACAATAACTCTCCGATACGCATAAAATTATCGCTCGCACATTCAGTCTTTCCTTTTCTCCATTTAAAAACAAGTAGAAGCTCGAAGCACGGTGCACGATAGCACGGTCAGACAGGAGCGAGTATAGTAATGATATCGAGGGAAAAATTATTATACAGCGTCAGTCTCAGGCTTAGCCACTGCCCCAGCCTTAACCTTAGCTCCAGCCCAATCTCGTCCCTAGTCACAGCCTCAGCCTCCAGCCTCAGCCTCAGCGTTAGCTCCAACCTCACCCTCGGCCACGCTCCAGCCTAGCTTCAACCCTAACATTGGCCCCAGCCAGAGCTCCAGCCTCAGTCCCAGTCACAACCTCAGCCTTAACCACAACTCCAGCCTCACTCAAGCCTCAGCTTCGGCCTGGCCCGAGTTGAGCCTCAGCCCCATCCTCAGCCTTAGCCACAGCCCCAGTCTCAGCCTCAGCCCCAGCCTTGGCCCAAGACCCAAATCTAGCCTCAACCCCAGCCCAGCCACAGCTCCAGCCTCGGCCCATCAGCGTCAGTCTCAAGCTTAGCCACAGCCCAGCCTCAGCCCCAGACTCAACCTCGACCCCAGCCTCAGCCTCAGCTCCAGCTTTAGTCCCAGCATCAGCTCAGCCACAGACCCAGCCTCATCAGCTCCACCCGTAGCCCCAGACTCGACCCCAGCGAAAGTCTAAGCTCCAGCCTTAGTCTTTTAGGTTTTTAATGTTTAGGACGAAGAAAATTGGACAGGCGCTTAATTAATTTAATTTGTTGGAAGGATATTGAGAAATCTACGATTATTTACCTTGTGAATCCTATCCCACTTATAATCTGCATCTAGACAAAAAAATAATCACTAAGGATATTTCTCTCTTCAGCAATGAATATAACGTCTATACCCTTACTACCCATCTCGTTTGACTCAAGCAATACACTAATTTCGAAATAGTTATTTACATCCAAAGATGCAATCATACTGAAACAGACAACCCGTCCAAAAATACCTGGTGTTCTATCATATATGATAGTACACCGAAATTGGGAGGCCACTATCACATTGAATCATACATGACCATACATACTCATGATGTTCTTTTATGATCCAGAAAAATCCCCAGTCCCGCGCAAAATTGATCATACCAAGCTTGAGGAATCATGATCCTACAACTACATCATATCCCATATCGGTTCAAATGTATTTTGAGTATACCCCGCAAAATAATGTCTCAATTTTCTGTTAATAGTGGGGGAAAAATTCAACTTTTGGAAAATCTACTTAGTCGGGTCTGATCTTAGCAACGAGTCATTTCTGAACTAATGGAGCAGTCTATTATGGAAAATATTGGTTTAACTGACTCAATCGAGGCCCGTAATTTGAGTTACTCCCGAGAAATATTACTATAATGCTTATATCACAAATTCTACTTTATCGCGTGGATGGATTTGTGGCTGAACTAAACCTCATTCTTGAAATATTTGAGATATTAGATGACTTGTATTAAACTAAGAATTGAACATTGTTAAGGTTAATGGTGAAGTGGGCAAATTGACAGCTGACAAGTATCACGCTTCATTTTGAAATAAAATTGATTTATTCGAAAATAGTTAGCCGCACTCCTTCGGGATATTGGTGTAATCTTACAGTACAATGTTCTTACTTCGGTTGAAAATTCTCTCCGACGATCATTGAAAAAATAAAGTGAAACCAAAATGAAATCGAATTCACTCACTAATGAGAAATTCCACGAGAAAACGATAGACACAAAAATGGGTCGGGTCTCAGATTCCTTCATGAGCCAATATTTTCGATTGTATAGGTCACAATATGAACATCTGCCACCATAAAAAAAATTCGAAAATTTTTTTCGGACCCCGGTGCATAAATCAAGATTCGGTTTTTAAAATGTTTTTACAAAATTTTCGCAACTTTTTCTTAATAAAATCGTTATAACTCAGAAACGACTCTAAGTAGAGGAACGCCCATGTGAATATGGGAACCCTATGATCATATATGAACGTGGGGTCCAAGGACCGTATGACTGTATATGAACATATATGAAACGATTTTCACAATTTTTTAAAATCCGAGGAGTTGTTATGGTTTCATTTTCAGGGAATATTACATCAAAAAGTCACGATGCTGTTACATAACCGAGAAAATCTCCAAGAATCATTCTATATCTTCATAGAAATAGATTTTAATTGCCAAGATTATAAACGTTTCGGCATATTCGTGACAAACCTGCTTAAATGTAGTATTTCTCAAAATGATGATCTCAAGATATAACAAATTGTGCAGATTGGCCACCGATTTGCCAAACGATTTAAATCTTGGGAATTGAAATTTTTTTTTCTAGCAGGAGAATGATATCACTTATAGGTCGTTTTGATTCGATTACTTAATGAACTCTTGGAGATTTTCTCGGTTATGCAAGATCAGCAGCGTGACTTTTTGATGTAATATTCCCTGAAAATGCAACCATACATAACAACTTCTCAGATTTTAAAAAATTTTGAAAATCGATTCATAGATGTTCATATATAGTCATAGGTTTCTTGGACCCCATAAGGGTTCCCATTTTTACACGGGCGGGGTTCAGGGCCCGTATTCTAAATTTTGCGGTAAAATTTTGGTTTAAATCAACGAAATTGAACTCGGCAAGTGGTGATTTCCAAGGCAATTTTTCAGCTTTCCAGAAAAATTGGATTTGGATTCCCCAAATCTCGCGCATGCGCAGGAAAATGAGGTTTTTTATCATTGAAATTTAAAAAACGACCAAAAAACACCTTAGAACCCAAAAATGTAGAATGAAATTCTTCTTTTCAAGAAGAACACGACGTTTTGCATCGGAAAATGTACTTTTGAATAATTCAAAAGAATAGCTTTTCGAGGAAAAGAATCAAAGATAATTTTCACGGAATCACCCATGTATAATCGAGGTGATATGGAAACCGAAATTCCGGAGTGGTTCTTGATGGATTTTTACTCACTTTTCAGATGCACTGGGTCCGTATTCTAAATTTTGCGGTGAAATTTTGCCGGAAAATTTTACCGCAAAATTTACAATACGGGCCTCGATTGAGTCAGTTAAACCAATATTTTCCATAATAGACTGCTAAATTAGTTCAGAAATGACTCGTTGCTAAGATCAGACCCGACTAAGGTAGATTTTCCAAAAATTGAATTTTTCCCCCCACCATTAACAGAAAATTGAGACATTATTTTGCGGGGTATACTCAAAATACATTTGAACCGATATGGGATATGATGTAGTCGTAGGATCATGATTCCTCAAGCTTGGGATGATCAATTTTGCGCGGGACTGGTGATTTTTCTGGATCATAAAAGAACATCATGAGTATGTATGGTCAAGTATGATTCAATGTGATAGTGGCCTCCCAATTTCGGTGTACTATCATATATGATAGTACACCAGGTATTTTTGGACGGGAACCACTAGAATCCAATAGACAGTGGATACTCAAGTGACCCACTGAAACTCTCGAAATTCCACTGAAACAGTGAAAGTTTCACTGAAACTTTAGCGATTCTCACTGAATTCTCAGTGAAAGTTTCACTGAAAAATTAGCGATTTTCACTGAAATTTCAGTGGAAATTCCACTAGAATTTGAGCGATTTTCAGTGAAATTTTAGTAAAATTTCCACTTAAATTTTAGTGAAAATTTAGCAAAATTTTAGTGAATTTCTACTGATTTTTTTGTGAAAATGCACTAAAAGTTTAGCGATTTTCAATGAAATTCAGTGAAACGTATCACTTGAACTTTGGTGATTTCCACTGAAATCACTCAAGTTCAAGCACACCCATCCTTCCACCAACCAACCCACCTGATCACTAACCCCCACTCACACACCACCCCACCCACCCATCTACCCACCCATGACCCAACCATGACCCATACGGCCACCCATCGCCCTTCACCCCCTTCTGATAGGCAACCCGATACGCGGGATGCTGACGGACAAATTTTGGCTGGGCTTTTAATTATTTTAATTAATATTACTAGACTCGTCTAATGATGTTGGTCGTCCACTGCTAGATCCTTCAAGTTGTTCACTACGGAAATTGCTGGCCCTTCCTTCCATTACTCTGAGCCCATCAGAATCATCCATGAGAGTATTTTGAGAAGTATCTCGGATTGAATCCTCCGCCAAGCATCTTGGATCATCGAGCTCACCTTATGGCTAGTTGTTTTATTGAGACTAAATTACTCAGTGATTTAATTATCCAGAATTTGATATCATGGATATGAATGTGGTCTTGATCGTTAATTCAACTTCGCGGTAATAATGTTCTGATAACGTACCGTCAACTGGGTTGGATTTGGAACAACGGGAGCGGGAGTAGCTTTGGAACAACCCATGAAAGAGTACCGAAGAAGACCAAATCATCTTCAGGAGCATAGTCGTTATTTTTTCAAGAAATGAATTTGAATGAGCGGAGGAACTTGGATAAATAACTCTGATGAGGTGGTATAGCTCGACAAAAAAAGTAAAAGTGAAAGAAGCGGAAACGAGAAATCGAGGCAATTGGATGAACTTCAGTTCATGTGCAGATTTTACGTGCGAAGACTCATTCGAGATATTTGATGAACGATAAAAAGTCATAGGGCCATCACTGTCTTTCGTCAGCAAACACATAAATGGTAACTCATTAATCTCAGAGCCTGAGTCTGTAAGTATCTCCAAATAGTTTAGTCATTCACCCAACCCCTTTCCAAGAAGAAAACCCACCACTCACGGAACCACTCAGAATTCAGGGATAATCCCTAAGATGGTCCCCTACATTCATATTTCCTGTCATTCTGATGGCTGATTACGCTCCAGTGACTTTCGAGACGTGCATAACACGTTCCACCTCCTCTGATATTTGTCTATTTTGATCGCATGAAAAGGTGGTACTGGTTTCCACTGACATTCTCGTTGAGGGGCTGCGAGATTCCGTAATGCTTGAATCTAATAGAGGATCAACACAGAATCGGTTTCAACTACGGCTGGGACTTTTACGGATCCGGATCTGCCCCGGAATCCTATGGAAAGTAAGACGGATTCGAGATTCTTTGGGTTTGGACCGAATTCTCCCGGATCCCGATTCAATCAGCTCCCAGGATCCGCGGTCCTCAAATACAAGTGCAAGAAATTCGTTTCAGTGCGTGAATACCTTAAATCTGTTTGCAAGGTTTGCCTTTTTCGCTCCTTTTCAATGATCTAAAGCCTCGTTCAAGGCATTTGATCAAGTTGAATATTTCAAAAAATTAAAACTAGGAGGATATCT
Organism: Eretmocerus hayati; assembly: GCA_029851415.1. Taxonomy (NCBI): domain Eukaryota; kingdom Metazoa; phylum Arthropoda; class Insecta; order Hymenoptera; family Aphelinidae; genus Eretmocerus; species Eretmocerus hayati. The sequence continues at coordinate 179,240,234 of CM056742.1, read as the reverse complement.
GCTCTAACATTAGTTTGAGAGGCTACTTTGATTGAAATTCAGAAAAGTTGTCGTTCAGATGAACGCAACTATTGATATTATTCCGATGGGAATCAATTATTAAGTCTCAATTAATGAGTGTTGATAATAATAATAGTTAATGTTCTCTATGGAAAGGACGGCGCCGCGCAAAGTGACAGCTGCAACATACCTATTCTATGCAAAGCGTAGATAATCCAAATTCCCAGTCATATTCCCGATAAGTACTACATAGAATGCTATGGTATATCTTGATGTGAGTGTCTTGTGGACTAAAATAGGAATCGCAATTTGCGGTCGTCTTGTAAACCTAGGCATGCATGTACAGCATCAAATTGTGATATTGGTTGGAAAATTTTCGCGCGTGCCTTGTATTGGCAGTGCTCATTAGATTCATTTGTCACTCCGGATAGATTAGATGAGCGTTGTCATGGAAGCAAAGAGGGAGAGTAATCGGTGAAATAAATGACAACCTACTCAGCAATGAGAAATCCATGAGATTTGATTTTTACACAACCTGATGAAAGTTTATACAGCTGAAAAGTTTTTGAATTCACTCAATTATAGTTATCACTACTTCTATTACTTCAGCTGTTTTCGTGATGTTATAGTGAATGGACGCTGAGAATAAAGAATTCAGTTCAATTAATGATTCAAACCTACGTTTGATCGATATTTCATCCTCCCCGATTTCTTCTCCCAATCAGCTTTCCGCCAAAAAATGTAAGTTTGAAAAATCCACTCGATGGTCTTATAACTTGACAAAATCCAGCTAACCAGTTGGAGCCATATCTAACTGACGGGTTCAATTTACCTTATGATCCCTAAACTAAAAGCAGCAGATTATGCACAAGATTTTCCACATTTTTGTGATTTGTGCCTCATACGGCTACTTTTCAATCGCCCAGACAACCACCACACTGGTGCCACCAGGTAAGCTCTACGAATGATTTATTCATTAGAAGACTTCTGACATAACATATTTTTTCAGTAATCTACTGAATCTTGGCATCTCCTTTACGTCTAATTGAGTTTTCGGTTGTTCAAGATACTGTAGTACCATCGTTCAAACTAGTAGTATTCGGAAAAATTTTGGGAGACCATATGTTTTGTGCCTTCCGGAATTTGCCTTTTTCTTATACGTGACTGTTGTCTACCCTTAATTGAATTAACTTGGGAAGTTTTGGTGGCTAGTAATAACTTATAGGATAACGAGATTCCATTCATGCATTTTTGACCGTTTGATTTCAAAACACGTACCGTATTTCACGTATGTGGGCAAATCTCAGAATTTGGGTAATTTTGATGTTTTGACTCGAGGAATGTTCTGACAATCGTCCCTTGAATTATTTCGTATTTTACGTTAAAAGTTTTCAAAGATCTCCTCATGATTGACGGTATTCAAGACCTTTGGAGCTCATAGGTTTCTCGGGTTTAACGTTGAAGCATGAACCGTTCGCCTGGATTGCAAATTTCGCACACGGCTTAGCTCATCCATAGCTTTTGGTGCGATTGACCAATCATCCTGTAAGTCTTGGGAATGATTGATTAGGTATCCAAGATCAATAAGCTGTGAGCCTGAGACTGTGCCTATTACTGTATGAGAGTAGTGCTGCGACTTCTTGAATGAGTGTCCGACAATTTCCTGATTTTTTAAATACCATTACTGCAAATGATGTGGTGGTTGGTGCAATCAAAATTTAGTCTCTTTTGTGTTGAAATCTTTTTTTTTTTTTTTTTTTTCGAGCCAAAACCTACAAATCTAGCTCAGTCGCAGAGGTGTGCTCCACACCCAAGTGAAATGCGAGATTGAACAAAAAAATGTTGTCCTGCGTGATTCAATTCAGAAAAAGCGTTTCACGCGTGGCACATGAACGTACTAGCTTCGAAGGGCCTGAAACGATGTGTGGTCCATCCTTAATACTCAAATACATGTACATGCCTGAGAATCGCACCGTTCGTAGAACAAATCTGCGATTAACTCGAGGCTTATGAAAATCAATTACTGTAAAAATGCGATTTTTAGTGAGTACGATATCTATGTCTAATGCTACTGGGATCACACAGGGTTACTGTAGAGTACCCAAACTATCCCCAATACCCTTTTTTTACACTTCAGTTATCATATGTTCAAGAATAAAAATCTGATTTTGGGCAAGTGAAAGGTGCCTTGCCTATACTTAGGAGGGACTCTCGTTCTTTGACCAGAATACGAAGTGTGATGCTTTAAAGTGAATCACACAAATATTTCTTCGTCTTTTAGGTACTAAAACACCTGAAAAAAATTTGTAAACAGTGTGCAGCTATTTCAAAAGTTCCTCAACTCCACAGCTGAAAATCTCCCGAATTCTGAGATTTGCCCATATAATATAGATTGATTAAGCAATACCAAAAGTTTGAAAATGATTCCTAAATCCCCTGGGAAATCTTCAATTTTTTAATTGTAGCTGATTCCTCGAGTGGAACACAGCAACCAAGGGTTATCCAAGAAGACTGTATGCTTCAGAAGCTATTTGCTTGCAGATTTTGTGGTAAGAATTTCGATACAAAAAACATTCTTACCAAACATGTTCGAAAAGTCCATCCAGATGAAAACCCTTACTCTTGCGAGTGTTGCAACAAGATCTTCCGCGACAGGTACAACTTGGAATTACATACAAGACGACATAGCGGCGAAAAACCTTTCCAATGTGAACTTTGCAGCAAAGCTTACAGTGATAAGTACAGCTGGCTCAGGCATGTAACAACAAAACATAGCAATGACAAGCCCTTTCCGTGTGATACTTGTGGTGCGCGATTCAATAGAAAAAGTAATTTGGCTCGACATGTAAAATCTCATTCTGATGGAAACTCGAATCCCTCATCATGTAGCATATGTGGCGAGGGGCTCACAGCTAGATCCGAGTTGAAGGCCCACATGGTATGTCACTCAAAAGACAAGTCTTTTGCATGCGATTTATGTGGCAAGAGCTTCAAGCACAGACAGAATTTGGACAGTCACAAGAAAGTACTACATGTGACCGATGGAACCTCTCGGCTGGGGAGTTGTGACGGGCTCGCTGAAAGCACTAACGTGTCTACAGAGCAGAAAGAGAACCTTATTGTTGAAGGAAACTCTGGAACAGAAGGTAGCTTGCAGAATCAAGTCGGTATCTCGGAATATTCTGACCATCAGGAGGGTATAACAAGTGAGTGAAGATATTCATATTATAATAAGCAGAGAAGTTTGAGAGAATAAGTAATGAAGTTATGGGGGGAAGGGGTAGAGGTTGACTCATGGTTTTTTTTGTCAGCAAGAGCCGACGAGGTTTCGAAATCAATGTAGACATCACAAATATTCTAAACAAAGTTAATACTTCCTTTTTTTTTAGCAATGGGTTATTCGGAGTTACCGAGTCGAGCATCAAGAGTACTATTTGAGAGGAGTCATCCATCGACATGTGACTCAGAAGATAAATTTTCCCAAGAGGTTGAACGCGTTATTGCTGAAATTATCAGTCTGCGTAAAGAAACTCCCAAAGGAGAAGGAAATCTCGATAAAATGTGTTAGAATTCGAACGATTGATGATCCTTGGCCAGATATAATAGCGGATCCCAACAAATGGATATAAATATTCATTCAGATTAAGATGCCCCTCGCTTTCTTCTGGGTGATTGAGGGAATTATTTCAAATTGTTCCATCGCGATCTTTCATGGTAATATTTCTGGAAGCTTACGGAAAAATTACAAGGAACTTTATCCTCAATCTTTTGTTGACCCTGCAATGAAATATTTTTGTAAGATTCACGCAAGCTTCCTGCAACATTGCGGTGCCATATTCTGGGAAAAGTTTCGTTCAAATGTTTCTGCGATTTACGGTACAATACTTCACGAACTTTCTTTGAACGGGAGAAAGATTTGTAAAAGTTCCCTGAAAGATTTGTGGAAATATTACATGGGATTTGGTGGTAATCTTTCTGAAATACATTGGTATTGCACTGAAATAGTGGAAAGGTTTGTGTGAAAATCTTCCTGGAATGTTTCAGTGACATTATATCAGAACTATTCAGTAAACTTTGAAAGACTTCATGTGCAAATTTGCTCCACGCGTGAGAGAGTAAAAGTAGTTGAGGGATGATAATTGATAACAAATCCAATATTAAATTACACATTCAGGAAGTCAAAAATAAAGCCATGTGAATACGAGGGAATGTAAAAGTCAAATCTTTTCTCACAATTCAAAGGCTTTGAAACCATGATTACGATTTACTCAAGTCTTGTTCCTTCAATATTAACAGAATTTATTGTTTTGCACTCGATACAACGTATGCACTGTGTCCGAAAAATAAGTCTACTATCGGTTTAAAAATGATTGACACCTAGAGAATTTCTGCTATCCTGGCTCCAAAAAAAAAGTAGTTAGCGAGGTGAATAGATACGAGGTCAACACCGAGTGAACAATAACCGACGTAGTTCAGAGAGTAAACGTGTTATCGAACAATGGTTGGGGTAAGAAGTCGTTCACGATCACAGCTTATTAAGGCAATGACCTTAGTTTCGACTTTGGAGGTCATTTTCAATGTCATTTGGAGGTCAACAAGATTTTTTTCAAATAGAAACAGGTGATTTCGGTCTCGGATTCTGAGAGAGCGTGGAAAATTATGGAATTCTGATCTGGGACATTTTTTGATCCACCTTGACCTTGGCATGATGAATGGAAGTCACTCGCAAAGGGAAAAGGATGGGGAAACCTAAATAGATTGAGTCCATCTTAAACGTTTTTTTCTACATTTTTGTATTTACTAGAATTGAATCATTTTTATCGATTGGCTGCTTTTCCAAGTCAATATTTTCTTTATCCAAAGAAAACAGCAATGTTACCTGTACTATAGATGTGACTATCGACCAACTTAAGAGGATCAATATAACATTTATACAGATTACAGCCATGTGACCGTCGGAAATGGATGTGAAAATCAAACAGGATGAAACTACTGTGATGACCAATGATCCGATGATGAGGGCCATTTCAACCACCTGAAATGATAAAATTGTCCAAACAATAAGAACTTGGAATTTCTCCATGACAAAGCTCTTTTATAATTACTATTGCAAATGGCCAAAGGGAGATGAAAATCATCTCAACATTCATAGTCTGGGATCTTGGCAGACCCATTATCGGAACATTCCGCAAGCCTATATACGTATTCAAGAAAAGCGTTGTAACATCGTTGAACATCCCTCCCCAAAATTCTGAAACTCAGGTGTGAGGCGATTGATTTGAAAGCTCCAATAAACGTAATTTACGACTGGTGGGTTATATTTGCTACATAAATTTCATCAGTCATCCGAGGTCGTTTCACTTCAGGTATACACTACCTGTTAAAAGTTTCAGGACACCCAAAAAATTTTTTTCCAGTTTTGTGAGTGGAACTACTTAGGCTCTACTTGACCGAAAAGGATCTTTTCAGAGCTCATTTGGAATATCTTTCCACGTATTTTCAGATGGCGCTATTCATTTTTATCAGTACGAATCTAGATTTTCCCAATTTGAGCTTGAAGAAGTGCCAATTTCGATGATTTTTTTAAGAATCCTCTCGCTCGGGTAGCTCAAAAGTACAGGAATATTCTAGGATGAATCTCCGAAGACCTGAAAGTACAAGTCTAGAGCTTTAAAATCCGTTTCCGACCCCTTCTACGTTACCTCTACTCCGAGCTATAACATTTTCTATGGAGCAAGATTTTTCGCAAAAGCTAACACTTAAATTTGAAAAAGATAGAGAAATGCGTTTTGAAGAGAATATAATCTCTGATCCTGGTATCTGTCTTCTATATCATGATCAAGAGAATGAGAAACCTTTGGAACATGCCCCAAAAAGTGAATTTCTTCGTCACTCTCTGATAAGGGTGCCACTTTTTTCGGAAAAACTCTCTTCAGAGAAAATGTCATAGCTCGGAGTGGGAGTAACGTGGAAGGATGTTGGAAAACGGATTTTGAAGCTTCATCAGACCTGTATTTCCAGGTCTTTCAAGACACATTCCAGAATATTCCTGTACCTTTGAGCTACCCAAACCAGCCAAATCCTCGGCCAAATCAGAAGATTCTTCCAAAAATCATCGAAATTGGCATTTTTTCAAGCTCAAATTGAGAAGATCCAGATTTGTACTGATGAACCCTGATAAGATCCTTCTCGGTCAAGAAGAGCGTAGTCCCACTCACAAAATTGAAAAAAATAATTTTGTGTTTCATGAAACTTTTGACCGGCAGTCTATGTAGGCGTAAGTTGCAGAGTAACATGTGAAGTTGTTCCTGAAATAAATTCTATATTGTAACGGGAAGTATTTCAATTTTCATAATTGCGATTCGTATTCGAGCAGAATTTGCACTATGTCCGAGTCCTAACATTCTGAGGCGCTCGAGAAAAAGGGTCCCTAAAAACTCTGATCGTTTTTCATACTCTAAATGAAGAGAAAATACATATATTTATTGAGAAACGTCATTGACACCAATTGGATACTTACATTCATCAAAGAAAACGGGAATGGAGATCTTTTCGTCAAAATTTCCCAAGCTTTCTTCGTTGCTGATGAAGAATCTAATCCGTACACTGAGATTAAAATGACGGAATAATCTGGCATGGTCCAAATCACTGTAAGATACCATATTATATCTACTAAGGAATCCCTTATCTCGTTTTTTTTATTCGATCTGTATTTAATCGCTGTATAAATTGATAGACATAATGGCGGAAAACCACTTGCTGCAAAAGTCAAGGATCCCAAATGATGCCTGCAACCAAGTAGATCAGTATCAAAAGCATTTTATCACATATTTTAAATATATAATCATCAATCTCGAGCAAATGAATACGAATCCAAGAAAACTCACAATCTTGAGCGTAACATGAAAATGGGAGTATCAACGGAACTGTCCTTGAAATGATTGAAAACTTTGCTACGACGAAATTCTCCTATGTATAGTGATACAAAAGCTTAGCCGTTTTCTCACGAATTCAAAAAAATAATGAAAAATAGTAATTTATTTAGAAAATTTTGAAAAAACACTGTGCTGGAGTTTTTTTGTCAGACCCATCTGAAATAGTACATGGGTCGAGTGCTGGATCCGCATAGAAACCTATTACTAATACCTTTCTTTCTGCTCTAGCAGAGCTACAGATCATTTTCACCAAATTACAAATTAGGTCAACCACTTAACTCGACGCATGAAAAGTAAGTAAACGCTGCTAAAAAAAATTTAAAAAAACTTCCGGTACCGCTCAACGTACTTATTTTTTCACTCTCATTTTTCCTTTTTTCTCGTCCAAGACGTATCTCATAATTTTTTATGCCCTCAAGCTTGGTGATTTTTAGCCGTTATTTGAAAAAACTATCTACACTGACCTTTCACTCGGTTTTCATATCATCATAGAAAATTTTAAAAACCCCATCACTTGCTTAAGCTGACGAAAAACAGATTAGTATTCATAAAGTTCACCCTATCCTCATAAAATTCCATGGAGATTAAGTCCTGAGCTCCAAAAAATTCTGCACCCTCTACATATTATCCTTACAGTATTATAGAAATGAGGATTTTTCAAACAGGCCCTCAGACTTCGATACCTATGGACATCTTTGGGATGAAATTTTTTTTACCAACAGCATTATTTTCCCTTTTACATGGTTACCGAATAACCAACATCAAAAGAGGCAAAAACTTAAGTGAGAATTACCTAATAACGATACTGATGCTTTTCAAGATATTGAACGATGACAAATTATTTTTGTTCTTGTTCCAATGCCAAGTTGCTACAGTTTGAGATACAACCATCCTTCCTAAAAACACTATGCAATTACAGATGTAGATTCCTCCGTAAACAATGAAAAAGCCGAAGAGTTTATCGGTAATCATCCTATCAGGTACAAATGAGGTTATAGATATTAATGAGGAAACGGCTAAGAAAAGCTCCAGAGCAAGAATGCATACACCAAATAATGCTAAGGCAGGAAAGTTGAACAAAGCCCTGAAAAAATTCGACATAAAATCAGAATTATTGATTTCCAATGATTTTCACGAAGATAGTTTGAATTACTTCAGCGTGACAATAAAGTTCCTCAACCGAGAGCTCGACCGCTATTAGGGTCTAAAATCTATTATGAGTGATTTATTATGGATGTACAGACTTGAATGAACTGATGCAAGTTGTCTATAAAATGATTGAAGAGATAAAACGAATGAAAATTTGCATTCACTATTATCTCTTCTTCAGATCACCGGAATTGCGGGCATGAAATATATGTCTGTATTCTTGAAACTGGTGATACAACGACTAGTGGTGATTTACTTCAATTTCAAAGCAATATCTCTTTCGTTTGAATATTTTGGATTTATCGGAATGCGCAAACCTCGTACATCTGATGGCTAATACTTCGAGTAATACTTTCGAGGATTTTATATTTTACATTGTTAATCGCTGAATGATTCAGACTAATTTCATGTAGCAGAGAAGCTAATTTGTCATTAATACTTGAACGATATCTTGATAAACTCAGCCAGGTTGCGAAAGTCAACGAGAAGGAGGCCTTGTATCATAGCTCCTCCCCAAATCAGAACAACACAACTCAATAAACAACCAACTAAGGATGTCTCGTTCTGGTATGAGACATCTTTGAAGTAGAAGAAAACTCCAAGAGAAGCTAATGATACTACTGCTATTAAAAAGACCATCACTGTGTATACACAAACTTCTGGGATCCAAAAGACCAAGCAAAGAAAACCCAAGATCATTGCTGCTGTGAGGAATGCGCATATGCAGAGAAAGCCGGGTTCACTGAAAAAAAAAATATCATTAGCTCGTAAAAGGAAATAAACTTGGAAATAGGAATTGTTCCATGAAAATATGTATAACAAACTAATTTCGAGCGAGCAATTTATTTACATCGGCCAATAAGTTTCGAATTCTTGTAGGAGAAAAGTTATCTAGATAGACTACTTAAGGAGTGTGGGTCTATGTGGGTGAATATCCTGTTCAGGATACCCGGATAAGCTATATCACGCATTTTTAGAAAATTTGACAAAAGTGGGGTAAGGTTTTGAAGCCAACTGGATTAGGATCAATAGGTGTATTTCCTTTAGCATATCATACAGCCTATAACAAGACAGCTAGTAAGCTTCTAACATGGGTTATTTATGGGTATTTGCTTTGATTCTCAATCTGCACAGCTTGCCGTTTACCCTCAAAATTTTTACTCTTCTAGGCAGAATGTATCCTCTCTTATGAATTTTACCCATCTAGGAACTATCAAGATACATCATGAAAGGATAAATCTATTACCCAAGTAAAATTTTTGTTTTGAAGACGGAAAGTCAATCCTAGTTGACCGTCGAACCTTGCCCACTTGACTCTTACTGGGTAAAATGTTTGATTTTTGGGAAGTAAAATCTAATAGACTGGACTTAGATTACGTATCGCCATTTCTCACCAAGAATTGATCAGATTTTTGTACCACTTGGAATACAAGACATCCGAAATATTTTTTTCCGATGATCTTCCTGTCCAGAGATACGAACAGAAACGTCAGCATTACAAGTACAGTAGAACTCGGTTGTAACGAGCTCCAAGGGACCGGCAAAATTTGCTCGTTATAACCGAGGTTGACTCAAAATGGTTAGATCTACATGTATATAATGTAAATAAATGATGAATTGATCGTCTTACATTGAAGAATGTCAGATAACCCAGTTTTACTTCGAAAAATGGACGATCAATGTTAAATACAAGTAAGTTATGAGAGAAATATATACTTGGATGTGTACATAGCTATATAGATTCGCGGTCAGAAAGGTGACTATGTAATGCGGATCTAAGAAATACAGTATTAAGCACTTAATTCACCTCACTTATATTAGAATCACGATTTGCAAGTTTGTATCCTTCGTGATTTCAGAGATTAATGTTCATTTCTTGGTTCGAAGATTATATTTTTAACAGTGTTTTTCAACTAAGTAGTGGTGGAAAAACTCATCATCAATGCTCTCAATAATGAGACAAAAATTGTACGAATCTTTAAGATTGTTGAAATCGTGGAACTGTTCTCACCGCAGATCTTACAAAATTCCGCATTTTCGTCCTTTCAGCGCAAAAGCTTTCCATTTATTAGTATTCATTCATAATGCTTGTGTCGATTTTACTGGTTTCATTATGATGATACCTGTTTACAGTTTAGTGCCAAGCTCTCAAATTCACCATCGCGTAAGGTTGAAATCGTATCTGCTCGCTATAGCAGAGGTCCAAATCCAAATTTGGGCGAAATTTGTCTCGTTATAACTGAGGTCTCGTTATAACCGAGGCTGATTCCATTGACTTACAAGGAGAGGCCAGGGAGTGCGGGTCACGGATTCGTCTGAAACTCTGGGAATAGTCTCCTCTTAGCACCAAAAGATGATACCCAAAACCGCAGAGTCTAACGCTCAAGCGTTTTTGAGCTACAGGCCATAACCCATGCATTACAGTATATCTATATATGTGGGAAAATGGTATATATAGATATACTGTAATGCACGGGTTGGGTTCTGTAGCTCGGAAACGCTTGAGCGTTAGACATTGCGGTTTTGGGTATCATCTTTTGGTGCTAAAAGGAGACTATTCCCAGAGTTTCAGACGAATCCGTGACCCGCACTCCCTGGCCTCTCCTTGTTAGTACACAAACCAATCAAATTTTCAAAATTTGCTCGTTATAACCGAGTTCTACTGTACATATCTATTATTCAAATTACTTTCTGACGTGAACCCAAATTAGCAGTGATGAAGTTTTTGGCTGTATCTGTCGACATGAGGCCCCATTATTTAGTTTTTTCATATTCAAGATAGCATTGAGCAGTAAAAAAAAGGTTGGGCAAAATTGATGTTTCATAACTTAAGCCCCACCCCCTCCTCGTAAGCCAAGCTAAGATTCTTTATCGTAAATCAAGAAGAGGGGGAAATGAAAAATCTTCATGAGACATCGGATGAATGGTCTCGAAAAACTAAATTCTGGGTCATAAAAATGCACGAGCAAAAGCTACAGGATTTATTTTTGATAAATTTGTGAAGGATGCTTCATGAGTTTCAAAGTAAAAATCAAGTTTCAAGCGCTCTGATCATGTTATATATGGGCTCATATATGATGTGTAAGAAGAGCATGTTTGCAAAGACTTCATAGAATTTCGGAGAGATCGAGTGGGATCAGCACGATTAACACGGCCGAATAGACATGGTCAATTTATTTGACTTCTTACAAACTCGCAGTTTTCAACATTGAATCAAAAAATTAAAAAAAATTTGTTTGCATTCAGGGGCAACTCCAAATATCAATAAAATCGTAAAATTTCACAACCATTCGATTGAGTATGCATAGTTCCGAAAATAAATCTTGCAACTTTTGACTCGTTTATTTTTTTGAGACCCGAAAACAAAATTTTCGGTATCCTCGGTCCTCAAAACACTAGAAGGCACCCATACTTTACAAAAATATCTGACAGAAAAAGTTTTATGTCACGGTAAATTTTTTTCGGCCGCCAAAACATCAATATCAAATCCTTCCGGGTACTATCTGTATTCACACTCGCTCGAAAATAATTCCCCATGTATAGAGTAATCTCAATCTGATTCGAGTAATTTCATTTTATCTTACTTCTTCAAAAGGTCAATTACGGTGTCTGCGAGTTCATGCACGCTAGTTTTGTGATTCATTCTCTCCGCGGGCTTCGAATACAGTCCTATAAATCATAGTGAGAAAATTCTTATCAAAATTCTAAAGAAATTGCAACGAGATCAATGAAGGAATCAAAAACTTACCGTGAAAACATAATAAAAGCCATGTAGCAAAGAAAAGTCCGAATAAATAAACGAATAGCCTGTCCGTGACGCCTCGGTTTTTATCCAGAGGATCCTTTTGGACAGGATTGTACTCCACGTGAACTATGATACATTAGATTAGTCAGTCATTTGGTACATTGTTCCATAATCGTTCAGTATATTTTGTCTTGATGCGACTGACTATCTTGAGAGATGATCAGTATTTTCTCCAGTGATTGTAAGGGATTGTTGTAGCATATGCTTCCCTCGTTACAGTTATAATTCTTTCATAATAATTGCAGTTGAGTTGGAGCAGGCTTATGAGGTATAGGAGCTTGGATATTTGTGACTTACAAGGAGCATTAAATTCATTGACAGTTTCCTCAGTTACACTTGATCGCTTATACGAATCGATGATAAATTTTCGACAATCTGATCGAATGTCATAATGAAGTATTAAACGAGGATGTCATTAGTGCTTAGTCGGCATACTAGTATGAAAATTATCATTTCTCAAGTGAAACTGATTAGATTTTCCTGTGTATATCAGATGATACAAAACAATACTTAAGGAATTGACACGATCTCACAGAGGAGCTATTGAAAATTATTTGAGAAATCCAAAAATTTTCAACAGTTTGGTAAATAATCCTGCCGAACTTCTTGCATCTTCTTACACAAGTTTTCTTATAGATGCGATCTCTTCTTTTGAAAAACTTTCCTAGCTAACGCTAATTAATTTCCTCCGCGGTGATTGAAATCTCGCGCACTAGCTAAATTAAGAATTTGATATCAAATAGTATCATTTTACATTAGGAGCTGAAACTCTATCTCAATCAAGCTCCATATAAAATGAACTTTCAGGATGAATCGCAGAAAATCTCACTTCTCATCTTGTTTTTGATGGAGTTATCCTAGGGGTTCCGGAAACTGTAATCTCTTTCCAATATGATATTTTTATTACTAAACGCCTCCAAAGTACGAGTACATACTCTCGTGGAGAGATCTTGTTACCAACTGTTTCAATGATCCCATCATCTTTTGACACTAGAGATGTTGAATGTGTCGCTCAATATCTTTGAGATCTTTTCAAGATTCAAAAGACGAATTATTGAGCACGAGATTTGTCCATTCAATGCCATGGTGATTCATTGGAGTATTTCTTGTATTTGTCCCACCACTGCAAACACAACACTTTTGTCCAAGGTATGTGGATGCCAAAACTAAGCCACTTACCAGATCAGAATAAGGAAATATATCATATGATAAAAGTGTGTGTGTGTGTGTGTGTGTGTGTGTGTGTGTGTGTGTGTGTGTGTGTGTGTGTGTGTGTGTACTGAAACGACGTATCAGTGCTTTTTTCCATGTGAATGTCAATGTAATTCATCGACGGCATATTCCATAAGATACTTTTCCACTGCTCTAGTACATTGATATCAAGAGAACAAACTCGCCACCCAAATGCTTTCTCAAAAACAGACTGTTTACGCGAAAACAAGATGTTTATCTCAAAACAGAATGAGCTATGCGCTCATTCTTGGTCCTATCTGGATGACTCCTATTATCTGTATCTAATCTTATAGTATATAAGGAACCACTGCTTGCATGCAGTTAGTCTCGATTCTAGCCTTATCCTGGCCGGAGGCTCTGTCGGCCAGAAATGTAGCCAATAAACATAGTATTCTATACAGAATACTGCTCACTCTTTCCTGTCACTAACTTAGCCCCAGCGATCCTCCTACAAACTTGTGAAATGAATACATTCAAAATTATAAGAGAATCATATTTATTGATCTTATTTGATGTAAAGTTCAGGTACAAAATTGTTTACAAAGGATTACTGGCACATATTTGTGCATTATATACTTATCTAGTTTTATAAATTTAGCTCACAGGGAGAGCATAAAGTCTGCACAACATGGATCTTGACGAAAACCTGGGAATCTTCTTGTTTTGGGGAGAAACGAAGGTACCCAAGAGGATTTTGTCCAATGGGTCTCCTATCCCGAGATATAGACAAGAAGATTAGTATCGTCCATATAGGCCTATGTTAGTGTGACTCATATAAACACATACTGTCAATGCAAACCGCCTTGCTCTAGTGGAGATATCTTGATTTCTCACCGAAACAAGATAGTTCTCATAGTTTCATCAAGACGTGTTTCGCAGACCCGATGATCTCCTTGACGGTATGTGTAAAATCTTCACAGAATCGTAACAAAATAGGAATGGACAGACGAAACAAATATTGCATGAGATTTTAAAACACAATAATGTATAAAGTATTCACTCTCATCATGGTATAGCAGTCGGAAAAATCATTTATCACAGTATTTATAATTTCTTCAAAATCTCACTTGATCAGTAACTTTTTTAGCTCTGAACTCATGTAATAAGGTTTCTCATCTGTTCCGTCATTTCTCTCGTAGTCTTCCAAGACACAATGGAAAATCGTATTTGTTGCAGTTCTCAAGATTACAAATAGAGACTCTGTCATGAAAAATGATACTACAATAGATACGATCAAAGTGGTGAACATCATCTCGTAGAATTGCACGAAAGCACAAAAAATCCAACTACTCAGCGCTGTGAGACTTATTGCGTACAGTTGACCCAACATAAATATTCCATTGACGACCTAAAAGAAAAGTTGATAAATTCGCAAATTACTTGAACGTTAGAGACATTTTTTGGTACTTACGTCATTCATGTGCACAACTCGAGACGAGTTTCTCTCGAGCATATTGAATGCATCTTTTGCAGCTTGAAAAAATTCAGTGCCGTGAACAGTTGTGAAAATAAATGCATTACTATTGAGAAACTTCAGACTTTTATCAATTTTTCCAAAAACTTTTCTATTTCCATCCGTCAAATAATTCAGAATTCTAAAACTACAGCTTTTCATCAATATACTCTGAACCAGCTTGAATACTGTGTATAATACTTGACAAATGACCAGGATAAAAGATCCAAATACTACCGTTCCCACGTGGAACCTGAAAATAATTCTGGTTTAGCTGTTATTCCAATCCTGATAAATTCATGAAAAATATATAAAAGTCGTCCCTCATATTTTCAAAGCGAAAGAGAGACTTTTCAAATTTAAACAATCGAGCGATTTTTCTGGATAATATAAAATTTTGTCATGATCGATTTCACTCACCCTATGGCTATTTTCATGAATCTTAACATCGTATTCCACGCATCGTAATTTTTCTTTTCCAACTTCCAATACCACGACGCATAACATCCCGATAAAATCATGCCGAAGAACGTTTGGATAATATCTCTGTACCATAAGAATCCAAATGTTAAAATGAAATAGAAAATTTTGTTTTGTCCAGATGTCCCATCAGTTGACTTGGATGATGTGGACCACAAATAGAAAAATGTTAACACTGTCAGCACTGCTAATAGTGTTTGCAAGATGAACGAGACTGACGATGTCAAAATCGAAAATGATAGGTGTGGTTTGATTGCTCTGAAACAAATCAAAATGGTGTTATATTAGTTTTAGAGATTCAATCTCACTTTTCATACGTCTTGGCAAACTTTTGGTTCCTCAAATGAAATTATGCTTCTCAGGAAAAAAATAATAGGTAGAGATGATATGGATAAACTTCAACAATTTCTTAAACACGAATGTAAATGTCCCCCAATGAAAGTGAGCAAATTGCAATTTCCTGAGAAATGTTCTTACCAGGACGATATAAAATTCTTGTATAATAACTAAATCACACATTGAGACACTCACTTTATGATTGACTTCACCAACAAGATATAAGTAGATCACAATGGAGTGAATAAAGTCCAAAATAATTTTCCAAAATAAGCTCTCTAATAATGTTTAGTGGTACGATAAACCTGATGTGATAATATTTCAGAAGAATGAAATTTCAATAGTAGCGTTACATAACAATCACGAACGTCTAGCCGTCTAAAATTCAAGTTAAGTTTCGAATTTCGAAGTTGAGTTTCACTGAGGAACAAGATTTTGGGTCCGAAATGACTCGTTCGGGAAACATGCTTTTTTTCTGTTCATCTAGACATAGAACCCGAATCCGTAGCTAGATTATTGCTACTACACGTCAGCATTTTGATTTTGAATCGCATACAACTGATTTGGCTCAAAACAGTGACTCTTAAACGTTTTTTAATAATTTTCCAAACTGACGGCTCTGGTGGTAGCACATTGTAGTGTGCCAGAATCGCATCAGAATCATCATTTTCAACGGATTTTGACTTACGATTAGTGAACCTGATGGTCGCGGCTTTAGAGGGGTAGGGTGCGTTCAAAACGAGTGACACGCTGATTCTCCGAGTTGCTATCAGCCAGATTTGCCTGATCCCGCAATAAAATCTAAACATGTTCGCGAAATGGACCCGAGATACCTTTTTCAAACTCATGGTGGTGCATTTTTTCGCTTCTATACATACATTGAAGTAAAATTATTTGCAATAGCCTAAAAATACACGGGTCAAAAGACATACGGGTATCGTTCTCGATCATTCCGAAAAAGGCTTCTGAGCACTTTCCGGCCGGGGTAAGCTCAAGCCTGCTCAGAATGAGTAAGATTTCAATTCTCTTAGCCTCAAATTATATGGCTCCCCTTAATCATTCCAAGATAGTATAGGTATCCAGCGCTGAATACATTGATTCGATTAAGTACTTTCGAGATAGAACCACTGGAGTGCCCACAGAAGCTCAGGATCAAAAACACTATCAATATGATTGATTGCACCTTAATAATATATGTCGTTACTTGGTTCAGAAATTGTATCATTGCAACAAATCGAGACCATTTAAGTAGTTTAAAAAGCCCGTAAGGCCCAATAATTTGAGATTTGACCTTACTATTGTGGAGCTTGAGCTCATGAGCTTATACCTCAGAAATTGCTCAAAACGCCTTTTTGAACGATGCAACATGTATGTACAATATTATCATTTATTTAAAATATGTTTATCTATTGAACTGATGCGGGTCTCACTAATGGATGACCCTCAGAGCAGTTCAAGCCAAGTTCAAATGTTCAAAAAACTAATTTCCATTCACACGAACGGCCCTCGTAGTATTAAAATGTTTCTTTTTCTTGAAAATCTGGAATAATTCAATATTTCCTTGTTCGGGGGCTTTAACAATACCTCTTTTTTATATAAATTGTGCAAGATCAGGATTGCGCTGTTATATAACATGTTATGACATGTAACATGAGTTTTGGTAAGCTCAGACTTGTTGAGGCACCCTTATAATACGTACGAGAAAAAACATGACTCAAAAAAATTTATAGCTGAGTAATAATAGTTAGTCAAGTGAAATAAAAAAGTTGAAAATAGTTTGTATCGAGGGAAACTCCATCTGATCAGATTGATAAAAAAAAGTCTACAGTTTTCTACTGAAATACCCATTATCAAATATTATTTTTTTAAAGTGAAATTTTACTCACTCACTCGCCTCGTTTATAAATTTACAAGTAGTAACGATCCTTCTGCGATACAGCATGAAATATATTATCTTTATCACAAATATTATGGCTGATGAGGCTGCAGCAAATAAAAATTCTGGCCTATGCTCGTCTTTAAAATAGTGATACAAAGCCACAACTATAATCCAGAATAGTATTATCCATATGTTTAAAATGGCAGTGTAGACTGTAAATCTAGGATACCGGTGCAGTAAAAGAATGTAAAATATACAGAAAAATGCAGTCAAGGGCGTGAATCTCAAAGCAATAACCCTGAAATGAATCAAAATATTTTTCATCATCAGTATCTAAATCTTCACAAAATTTTCTGCAAAGTCTCATACTCGATTTACTCACAGCGATTTGAAGATTTTATCCACATTCAATATGGCTAACAATCCATCAATTTGCTCATTACTGAGTCGTTCATCGTGACTGATTTCTCCATTACTTCTTACAAAATAAGCTATCAAAGAATACAACTTATATTGAATATAATCATTTCTTTGCTCATTGATTCATAAAATATACGCATTCAAATCGATTCGTACCGTAAAATCCCACTGCTAACCATATACCACTAAATGTTCCTAATAAAATCTGATATCGAGGATTCGTGCGAGTTCGTTTTTCCTCTGGAATCGGACCTTCCCAGTCTGGATCATAATTGATTTTTTCTCCTGTAAAATACATACTCATCACAGACATGTTTTGAAAGAGAACGCAACAAGCACTAAAAGCATAGTATTTATAGTAGTATAGAAATTCTCATTGAGTTAGATATAGAATGATCAAATTCAAGACTTGACACTGCTTTTAATCGTTATTGATTTGATAAATGTGGCTCGCTGATTCATCATTCATCACGACATTAAATTTCTTACTACTTGCCTTGAAATTCTCGATTTGTATCTTCGCATATTTCAGTCGATTCAGTCTTAAAACAGCCGGACAGTCGACCAATAATCAATCTCAAACTGACCATCGACATGATTCTCGTACTCAATGTGTAATATCTTCAAACATCAAAATATTTCTACTGAACTGTGTTCTTTATAATACTTGCTGGTGATCGGCTTTCATGGATCGATTGACCTGTCATTGCCGAAAAAAAGAAAATTATCCTATACAAACAAAATCGATAACCACTGTGATTACTTTAGTAACAAACTAATGAACGATGTGAGAGTATGCTCACCGTAATCTTGTGTCTGACAACTTATCGATTCATTTCTTGTAAATATGAATGATATCTAATACCGCACTGCTCATGCCACTTTACGAATTGCATGCAAATATCGAGATCGAATATATGTTAATCCACCAAAAAAACTCGTTTCGATCATCTAACATGGCACAATTTGTCTTACTTTATTATTCTAACTGATGAGTTCACATTTGAGTCTAAACTGTTCGATTGTATCATCCGAACGGCATCGCGAGCTCATTTCAATGCGACCGATTGGAATCGACTGAGCCAAGTTCGTGTTATGTATGTATTACATACCTACGTCATTGAGAAATTCTAATGATGTTCGTTTCGTTGAAATTCGAAGCTCATAAGTGGGGAAAACGCCCGAGGAATCTGCATACCTGAGTAACGTATTCATTAAGTTGAATCCTCTTTATTAAATTTACTTTCTTGTCCAGAAATACAACCAAACTTCTAAGAACATTAGCTCAAAATGGATTACCTAGATACAAACTCATGTAGATTAATGTAGAAATATATCCTCAAAAATAACCCCCCCGTACCCTTATCCCAAAAAGAGAGGTTTCTCTTGAAAAGGGATACAATCTCAATCGACTAACTTCTTGGCTGGTTGAAAAATCCATTTCATGATGATTTTAACTACTCAGAATTTGAGTCAAAATTATGACGTGCCGGAAACTAAAGAGTATTGCCGATCATCTTCAGTCATTTAGATGCGGTGATTCAGTAGATGAGAAAAATCCTTTACGAATTCACGACTCTTTCGACTGAAATCGGTTTCAGAAAACGGTAATTATGTAGTTCACTAATGCCCCAAATTTCAGAAAAAAAAATTAGAATATATTCCAATAATGAGTAACACAGGGGTTCGAGCATATTTATGAAGAATAATAAAGTGATGAAACTTCAAAATATCAAAAATATTCAATACCCAAGAAATACATTTCATGAATTCTTGTTCCAGCCACCTCCGATGCTGATGAATGGATCCTAAGGTCTCCAATCCTTCTGGAAATAAAGTATTTCCGAGAAATTTTTTTACATATAATTTATTCGTGAAATTCACAGTTGAATCATCAAAATAATTACATTCAGATCCTAAGATATTTGTTCATTCACATTTAATGCAAATGGTAAGATATCTTTCTTTACACACGTTTAGCATCTAATTATTGTCGTGATTACAGAGCGATGCTTTAGTTTCGTTGATATTAATTTCAAGTGGTTCTTGTTTCCAAACAAATATTGATGAAACTTTGAAACCGATACATTCCTCTTGGGCATGGGGCTCAAAAATAATGAAGGTGCCCAGTCACGCTGCTAAACGAGTTTTAGCACTTTGTGTGTGGCCTAAGTTCAAAAACTTTATGGAATAATGGAAAAACCTCGAGGACATAGTTTTAAACTCGAATTGAAAGTTTGAATTTATTCTACCGCTCTTGGGGGCATAAGTGGTCATTCAAATCGGAACAGATATCTATAGAGACATGTAAACATCGATTTGTTCCCGATGAATGCTCGGTCTATCACTTCAAACATGCTTAATTTTAAGCTGTTAGACTCGTTGGATAGATATTAATTAATGCATGAACTAGGCATATCATAGTAGTCACAAACAAGTTTATCTATGCTGGCCGGTTCACCAGGAAATTCATGGGAGCAAAAATTTTACATTCCCAATTTTCTACTGGTCCCGTCAATTACCGTCATACTTTCAGTGGACAATACGGTCACCCGTGATTGATATGAATCTCAGTTCTGTTGCAATTTCTATGATTTTCTGTTAGGCTGCTGGACTATTTTGATGTCCAATCAAAAAATTTACACCCCCAACTTCGTGATATATCATCAAAAAACCTCAATAGATTATTGTGAACAAAGATACGAAACTCTGAAATTGAGAATTAGAAATTCCTTGTTCTATGATCGCGTTATAAACCTAGTGACATAATCAAACCCTGTTTTACAAAAACAAAATCTGTGAAGTTTAGACACATACTTTCACATTTAGACTTTCAATAACAGGTTCTTATTCTTTTATCTCACTCTTGCTTGTACTCTTTCATTCATGTTTCGTTCAAACACTTATACCTACAGGTCACTCATAAGTATTACTTTCGAGTTGAGATACGAATTAATTTGTTACAGGTTGTTGAAATTCATTCTAGATCCACAATATATCATAGTGAGAGTTATTGTTTTTGAAGTAGCTGACTGATTTCTTCGTTAGCAAAATATGGTTTCTCGGAAGACTGTTTGCTAATAGTGTCATAATCTTCGATGAAACATTCAGATGCAGTATTTACAGCAACATCAATAGTTCTCATGAAAAACCAAGTCACCGCTACAGAGCTTAGAGAAATCAAGCTTAAAATGGAATAACTTGTAAAGTCATCTAACGCCAAATAGTGCGGAATCGCTATCAGTGTGGTCAGACGAGCAATCATTGTTGTCAAAACCAACAAGAAGATGTTTGTAGTCTGAAAAAATAAAATTTTTCATGAAATCTTCAAATTATTTGAAAGTGAATCTGCGATATTTCTGACTTTTTTATGGATCAATTATAAGAAATCCGCAAGAGGATCGTCTTATGTCAACCGTATCCTTTAGCAATTGACGGAATAATTTTCTTCATTAACACGTTCGCTGCGGGGACGATTTTTCGTAATTTTATACCGGTCATGAACTAGACTCCCGTAATCTGGCAAATATGTCTGGATGGGAGCAAACTCTTTCTCGGCTCCTTCTTTACGCCCCAGGTAAAGTAAATCCCCTTGAAAGATTCTTATAGGGGATATTTTTCGAATCATCACGGGCTGGTGGAAATTGAAAACAGAAATTGCGGGGTCCACCGCTGATGGGCCCCACCGCAGCGAACGCCTTAAAATGGGCCCAGATTTATATGAAGATTATCCAAAGATTATTTCGTTATAGAGCGAAGGTTTTACTCTGGAGGGCGCTGTACTCGTCACTTATGGACTTGCAAACTGACAATAAATTTCCATACTCGTACCAAAATTCGAAGAAATAATGATAGGTAAGAAGTAGAACCAAATATCCAACAAAATTTCGAAAACTCTTTCCAAATTATTGCAAAATTGGAGTTTTGATCGTTATAGTTCATCAATATTTTTCAATTTTTCTAGTACAATTGAGGGGGTGGGTGGAAAAAGGGCGTAACCGCCATCATGCCCTTTTCCGGAAATCGCTTTTTTTGAGCCCTTATACCAGGGTCTACCACCCACCGAAATCCGTTTTTCGCAAGACCCCAAAAACTGTCTGGCAGATAAAAGGGCGTAACCGCCATTACGCCCATTCATCTGCACGATTAAAGGGCGTAAGTGCGATGATAGAATGTTGAAAGGGCGTAACTGCTATGATGAGATTTTAAAAGGGCGTAACTGCTGTGATAACATTTCAAAAGCAGGGCTTAATTTTTTGCTCAGCCCAACAGGATTTGGAAAAAGGGCTTAAGTACCTGACTGAAAAGATTTAAAAGGGCGTAATTACTCTGTAACACGGCGTAAGTGAGGGCGGATCTGGAAAAAGGGCCTAATTACCGAGGAAAAATTTTAGAAAGATTCTCCAGAGCCTGGAAACGCTATTCCACCAAATACAACGATGAAAACATGTTGTTTTACCTTCAAATTGAGTGTTTTTACCCTTCCCTAGTGAAAAAAATTTCTCGTCATTTTCACACGACTGATGAAAGCTTTTCGTGTCCATAGAACCGTGGAGCATGAATCGAACCACCCCCTAGCAATCAGATATCTTCCAAAACATGCCTAGGAACACTCTCAAAAAATTTAAAGACGATTGGACTTGATCGCGAGATTTAATTCCACTTTTTGTGAGGAAGAAAAGCCGAAATTTGACCCTGTATTCGGAAAAAGGGCGTAATTGCATTTTTTGAAATCGCTGAAAAGAGCTCAAAATCACATTTCATCCCCCGGCTCGGGTTGGCCTATTTCGAGGATGTTATTTTCTTCGAAATAAGTCAGGTCAACTCGTCCAATTATGCCTGTAGCGTTTTTATTAAGTTTTTATTAATTTTCTCAAAATGACCGTTATGCAGTTACGCCCTTTTTCCACCCACCCCCTCAATTATCCAGACAGCCCCAGATAGTTTGCTGTATACTTCAGTGTTTAGCATAAAATTTTGCATGAGTCTTATTCGAGGAAAATCCTTACAGTTCTAAGAACTTAGAATAACAAATATTCTGGTTTATTACCTTGGATACATTCACCACTCTTTCGACGTTCCGCGTCAACAGGCCATAAGCAGATTTAGCAGCACTTCTAAGATCATATCCGTGAATTGCGCAGACTATGTAAGCTCTATCAGTGATGGACTCCATAAAGTGCTCGATAAAATCGAAAACACATTTTAATGTCAAGAGAATCACTGCCGTGAAGGGTTTGTCAATTTTTTGCAAAAAGTTTCGTAAAGCTTTTATGCCGAGTTTTACCAACGTCAACTTGTATCGAATGATGGCACAGATGGGTAATATTGCTGCTCCATATGCTACAGTCCCCAAATGATATCTGCACATGAAAAAAATCAATTATCTATATAATTGATTCACTCACAAATAGTATTTGTGAGTGAGCATATGAAGGTGCACAAATAACCATGCAATAAAAAGTTGAATTTACATGCGTGGAGAATTTTTACTGGGAATCAGGAGACACTTTAAAGAATGGAAAACTTTCTCGAACATCAGAAAAAGTTAAAAATTCAGATGATTCTATTTATAGTTGAGTTCATCAATCATACCTTGATGCGAAATGATACAGACACAAACAAAGAGTTCATAAACATTTTCAACAAGATTAACGAACTCACCTTCCCGCAATCCTAGCTCCATCTTTCAGCGTGATCAATCGCTCAGATTCACTAGCCACTGCTCCAGTTTCACCATCTTGGGCACCATCTCCAATCGATTCAGGATCAGAATTAGATCTACTGCGAGAATTCCAGTGCACATAAGCTGAGGCAAGTATCATATCACCAAATCCAACAAGAAAGAAGTATGCCCAATACAATCCAAGAAAATTGAAAAAATGTACAAAACCCTCGGATGACATTTTCCTGCCATGCATGAGGCAGCCAGAGAACAGACATCCATTATCAGGATCTTTAACATAGCAACGTTTTTCAAAAGTATCAGGTTCACAGGTCGAGCCGTTGCGATAACCCAACTCTTTTGGGCAGGTGCAGGATTCGGATTGATCAAGATGCACACGGTAAGTAGCAAAATCAATGCTCGATAAGCAGAGAGATGCCCTGACGCCGAGGAATAAAAGTACCAGAAATACAATGCTCTGGAGTAAAGGTATCAGCAGTACTGATTTTGACATCTTGGCTATCCTGTAAGAGATAATAGGAAATGAAATTTTCTTACAACTGGAGATCTTTGTGAGAATTTGTTAAGACCCAAGTTGAGTGTCTGATGAATATACAGTACCCGCCAAAATGAATGGAACGCGGGTTCCTTTACTAAAACAGCGATTACTAGGATGTCCTTGGGTCTACGGCAATTTTACAAAAAACATTTGAAAGATGAGAACACATATCTTCTGACACGAAATTCATGGTTTTAATTAGCTCCGCAAAGTGAAAAATTTTTCATTTCAATCAATCATCGATCATTTATCGGGGACTCATGATAGAGCAAAAATCTTTGCGGGATGTAGTAGCTTTTTTCAAGACCTTTGAAATCGTTTTTTTATACCTCATTCTACGATTTTTTCACCCGAGTTACGAATGATCTGGCAAAGAGAAGTTGGTGCGGGTTGAGGGTACTGGTGAGTTAAAGGTATGAGCTTTTTGTTCTTCAAACTGTCTGAGGTCGTTTCGAGTGCGTTCTAAAACCTACCTGACTCATATTTTATGGATTTTAGAACATCTCACGTCGAAATCGTGGATTACGCATTTTTTTGTATCTTTGCTACTCTCAATGCGTGTGAATTTGCTTTCACTTGATCGCTTGTAATTTGGGTATAAAAAACCGTAGAGTAATGTACAAACATCCCGTAAGGATTCTTTCGCTATCGTAGTTCCCCAATAAATGATCGATGAGTGATTGACACGATAAATTGTTCACTTCTCGGAGCCAATTGAAACCATGAATTTTGCGTCAAAAAATTATTTCAAAGGACATGAATTGATTTTTTCCCCTCATCTTTCGAATGCTTTTTGTAAAATTGCCGTAGACTCAACGACGTCCGAGTGATGGCTGTAGGAATCCGTATTCCATTCATTTTGGCGGGTACTGTAAGTGGCCAGAATAATAAACGCTACAAGCGGAATTTCATCATGTCGTTACTCCTAGACGTTTTGTTCTTTGGCCCCTCAATTGTTGAGGCTCTCGGATAGATTGAATTTTGTTCCTTGAAGGATTGGTCAATTAATAAAGAAAAAATCGTTATGCCTCTAAAATAACATCGTTTCTGGAGCTCCATCTTATACTTGATTGAGTAAATTACGAGCGTGGCAATCAAAAGACTTTCACATTTTCTCATTGGTTCCCAAATGGTTCCAATACCAAAACAGGAATTCATTAAATCAAGCTTAGCAACAAGAATGAATAACTATGACAGTATACAATACACACCTGAAGGATTCCTGAATAATCTTGCAGTTCAAAATGAGGTATTCCCAATAATAGTTGACGATGCATATAATGATGACGAGAATTCCTAGATAGAAAGCTAATACGAAAAGTACGTCATTCATGCTACCCTCTTGAACATCACCGACATACTGTTTATAGAATTCTCGGATGAAAGCAATAAACAGAATAATCGCGACAATATACGTTATCCTAACAGTAGATCGTCGCATCATCTTCATTGCACCCAGTGTGAGAAGTACGTTCATCACAATGTAAAAGACTATCGAAAACCTGAAAATTAAGTCATCAAAATTCGTCAAAATATATGAAAATTTTTTGAAACTGTACTCGTCATTCAAGTTTTATATACAATTGTTGATAATTATGGCTCTGTTTTCGTAAATCAAAGAAGTGATAACGAAAATTATCCGACTGCTTCACGGATATCTGAATCATAAAATTTTGGGGCCTGTTTGCGGGCTTCATCATATACTGGTCGACAAAATTTTGCGTCGGAAGGGCACGAGAATCGAACAAAATTTTTCTTGTGTATTTTTCAACGGAGAATCTGGACCAACGGCTCATTTTGCGCTTGCGTGACAAGATTTTTTTGCATCTGGCAGAGAATTCTGGAACACATAAGCGCAAAACGGGCTGGGGATTTGGTTTCTACGTTGGAAAATACACAAGAAAAACATTGTTTGATTCTTGGACAAAAATTTTTGTCGACCAGTGTAATCACCGGTAGACATTAGCACTAGCATATTTTATGGATAATTCTAATGAAAATCAATCTAATGCAATCGATCGGTGGGAGGTCATTGAACTCCAGTGTATTTTATAGAGACTTCCCACTGATTGATTCGGAGACAGAAATCACGTCACTCGAACTGATTTCTCTCTTATTTTTGAGTGCTTAATAGATGAAAAAAACAAAATGTGAAAAAGTGACAACTAAAATTCGTCAACTGGATGATATTACTGTAAAGATTTAACGTGAAATTTGAAACACTCACTTGTGATTGCCGATTTCAGAGGCCAGGATGGGCAGTCGGCGTGTCCACTCATCGTCATGGGATGCAATCTTAACTCTTAGGATTCTCTCTTCAGGATTTAGCGAACCGCTGCATCTATGATTCTTAGGAGGGTTTTTTGAGCCTCTATAACTTTTAGCGCATCTACCAAGTCGTACAAGCTCATCCACTTGGTCCCAACTGTTAGCTAGTTGAATATTCACTCCCGGGTGACAAATGAGGCCCTCAGATTGCAAATTACTTGCGTTGAATGGATTTTTCGTCTCAGCACCATCTGGCAATTTTAGTTTCTCGTATGAAAAGTCTTTCAAAGGACACTCGTGCCAACACATGGAAGATTCGCTGTTGTACGCTAAGAGGTAAGGCCTGGAGATCACCTGCGGATCTATTCCACAAATGCGATTTTCACTGTCCATTGGGTTGCTCCACTTGGTCAGATCTCCACTGTAGTAAGCTGTAGATTGAAAATAATTAAGATGGTAATTTTTTTTAATTAATTCATCAATTACGAAAACTGTGACATAATATAGATCCACGATTGAATGATTTGTGGAACCTTGCAACGAGTCATATCATTAAATTTGATAATCTTAAAGCTGTCTTCACAGTAATTTTTGTTTGCCCCAAAGTTTCGCAATTCAACTCATTTTGAAGCTGGTTTGATGATTCAAAGAATGAGCCAAAATGTGTCGTCGCTGACCAAGGGAGTGTTTCAGATCCGGGTCACGGATTTGACTGTAACTTTGGATAGTCTTGTTTTAGCGCCAAAAGGAGATACCCAAAATTATAAACCCTAACGCTCAAGCATTTCTGAGCTACAGCTTAGAACATGCATCACATTACTTATACATATCGATGGCCCAGAGTAAAAAAGAAGTGGAGTGGAGAATTTCTGGTTGAACGGAACTATCTTTTATCGAATATAGTGCAAGGTAGTTCCGTTTAATCAAAAATTTTCAAATAGTTAATTTTTTCTGGGTCATCGATATACACCATTTTCTTAACCTGGGCCCATATGGGCAATACTAAAGTTCTGTACTGCAGCTCAGAAACGCTTGAGCGTAAGAGTCTATAATTTTAGGTATCTTCTATTTCCAGAGTTTCAGCCGAATCCGTGACCCGGATTCGAAACACTCTTTTGGGTGAGTGCTGAAACCAGGGGAGAAAATCATATGTGTATTATATAGAGAAAAATTTGCGGTTTGGCAAAAGCCAAAAAATATCATAAAAATTGTGAAACTGACTGTTTTCATCCGTCCAATCCTAAATTTGTTTTGGGTCGATTCAGATGAATTTACTGCTTACTACCATCCCAAAGCACGCACGAAGTAGAGTTGTCGTTTAGACTTTGACACTTAAAAAATTACAGTACATGAGCTACAAAGAAGTCGAGCATGCAAACCATATCCAGGAAAATTTTCAGGAGATTGCATGCCTTTCATAGATAATGGAGTCGTAGTAAGTCTACAAAGCTGACTTTCTTGTTCCAAAATTCACAAATCCACGCAATCATAATGATGGGAGTAAGTTAATTCGATAAAGGGTGAGAATATATGCATACCGTGGACTATAATGATGCACCAGATGACCATTAGCACTTGAAAACCCTGGAACCAATCGAAATCTGTGCGAATTCGTGTCTTTTCTGCGTTGACAAATCCATTTCCTTCATAACTTGTCGCTGTAGACATGAAGGTGAGGATCAATTTCCTCGCCAATTTCACATTACGCGATGAGACTAATCGAATTATTCAAAAAATCTTATCTACGTATCTCATTTTCGTCTTCCTTTTAAAAGTCTCTTGAGTAAAAAATCAGACTTTGGAAAGAGTGTGTGAGATGTGGAATAGAGCGGAAGCGAAAAATATTTCTATGCTATCTGGCTATCTCAAAATACCTCGATCGATGAAAAAAAAATATTGCTAAAATTGTTTTTCAAACTCTAAGAATTGGGTAACTCTTGAAATGAAAATCTTAAGATAGGCCACGTTTCACGAAATGAATTCCTTGCGAGTTTGTCTCAGTGGCTGCCGTATTTTTCAGAACTCCGGGAACTGATTCAGCCCTTCTTTTTTCAATTTGTAATTTATGACTGCACTCGCAACTAAAAAAAATCTCATCATCGTATGAATTATCAACCCGAAACTTAATTTTTCGACGTGTAGTTTTGTTCAACCATCATTTGTTGAAAAAAGAAATCTTTCCAAAGGATTAATCTCAAATGGCCAAAATATTTATACAAATTTCGGATGCTGACTCACCAACACTTCCTTCCATCATAATGAACACAAACTCGACCGAATCAATCAGAAATGAATCCTCGCACGTCAAGCTCACAAAAACACTTTATTGAATCTTCTGAGCTGCAAGCTCTCATCTATACCACCATCCAACCCAACTAATACTGCTCAGCAACTTTCTTTCCGTCTGTCATCGACGGGATGAGAATCTCACAAAATACCCTCGTCCTTTTCCTTTCCACAGAGGCATATATTCTACGGGGTTGACGTCAATTCCACGGTGAAGCTCGCATGCGCGTTAAAATGTACTATGTCACCGTTCCACTAGCTTTTCTTCCCCTTTGCAAGCTCTATATATTTTCTCCCCCTCGCACTCTGGAATCTTCAACAAATGACTATACCACGATAAACAGGATTCACCACATCATTTTATCACTCATCTCTATGTGCCCTTTAGAATCGATCTAGCGTGGGCTTAAACTCGTCTATAAGATATCTTTAAAATTGTAGAAATGAAGGCGAAGTGAGAAAAGTATATCTTTGCAAAGCGCAACAGGCGTTTTGTACGTATGTATCATACGTAATGCACAGAGGCCAAGTACACGGTATCTCACAGGTGGTTCAACTGACCTAGATACTTCACTATCCTGATACGCGAGCTGTTGATAGGGTGAATATTGCAGCTATGGGGTGAGACTTTTGCGGCGCAGTCGCATTGATGACTAACAAGTTGCTCATTTTGGTTACATCTCAGCATCTCCAGCGAAAGCTTACGCTCTTTGAGATGATCCGATTTTCAAGCCTAGTGAACTTTGATACTCGATCAATGCAGTTTTCAAAACTATAATATTGTGGCGTTGATGAGTTTTTCACAAAACCGCGTGACTTGTTCCATCATGTCAATTTGAACTTCGATACGAGATGATGATGATACCAGCATATATTGCACATGATTGAACCTTTATTTTGGCTGGTATTATATGAATTTGAACTCTTTTTTGTTTGCATTAGAAACGCTTGTACTTTAATATGACGCCCGAGCAAAGTTAGTGGGATAATTTCCATAATCCGTTTCGTAACGTTTCATCTTTCAGATATGTTAGCATCTTTTGATAGGATAAGAGATATTAGGAACGGGTGGATGTAAATCGCAAATATAAAAATCTGATAGCATAATTTAATGCTTAAATTACCTTAGGGCTATTTGTACAATTCGAATGAAGATTTTTGTACAATCGATTACTTTGTTTTGGGTAAGAATCTGTCCAAAACGCCGAAAGATTTTTTTGGAGCTTCTTTCTTTTTGAAATCAATAAGGACTTCAGCTTCGCGCATAGCCTGGATAGCATCCTAAAATTGAATGAATATTCATTAGTAGTGAGGGAATTTTGAAAACTAATATCATATCGTATTTCCAACTAACCCGTCGTGCCAGCTCTTTTAGCGCTCGTTTGGATTTGACAACCTTAGCGGTACCACCTTTGCCCTTTGCCTTCGTTCTTCGTGGCTTGAAGTTTATTTGTTTCGGCTTTATGAACTAGAAGAATAAATTTATAATAATTCAAAGGATATTTATTGACTGAAGTTTTATGATTAACCTTACCAGTAATTTCTTCTTGGCCTCAACTTTACTTTGCAAAGTTGGAACGTCAATTTCGGCGATAGTGCTCGTATCCAAAGTGATGAGCTCAGGTTGTATTTTATCAAGAAGAGCTTTAACTTCAGCCTCTCTACGTTGTTTTTTGGTTTGAAATGGATTCAGCTCTAGCGCGTCAAAGTTAGCTTCTGCACTTCCAGGTACTAAGATTGATTGGAACCCTTTAACATGACCTAGGCCTAAAGCATCTTCATATGGGCAGAACTGCAAGTCTGAAATGGTCCAATTCAATTTGTGCCGCGTGTAAGGTTTGAATTCGTCGTTAGTATCCCTAAAAAAAGTAAAATGAGTGGTTGAGCAACTCAATAAATCAAGAGTATTTTACAATAATCATACCTGAATACTTCAACAACATTTCCCATCCCCACAGCAAGCAACCCACGTTGACTGTATGACAGACTTTGAGCAGGAGAGCGCAGGATTGCAGTTTGTACAGGTCCTGACAATTGCCTCACATCCCATAACTTCAAAGATCTGTCAGGACAACCAGTTGCCATGTAAGTACCATACGGATGTATAGCTATAGAACTGATTGCTTGCTTGTGACATAACATCTTAGCTAGAGGCTGATGGGAATTGGGGGACCACATAGAGACAACACCTTTTGAATCTCCAACACATAGTAAGGCATTATAGGGATTTTGTGTCATTACCTGAATAAGGTGTTCTTGAGTTAAAAACTTGTACCTATTTTTGTATTCAAGGAGTATTAATTATCTAAAGTAGGTCTACTTACATCTATTTTTCCAATTTTTGAATCATATCTAGAGATAATTTTTCCTATAGATACATCAAGCCACGTGAGTCCACCAAGATCTGATGCAGAGGCCAAAAGAAAATGGTATGGCAAGAATTCCATACATGTTACTCTATTCATTCTCTTCAAGCAATGAAGTTCAATTCCTTGATTATCATAAATGTACACCCATTCTTTCTGGGCTACCGCAAACATTGTCTCTATATGTAGCCAACACACATCATGAACGGTTTCCATCACATTCATCTCACAGGCCAATTTTTTAGTAACCCAATCAAAAGCTGCGACATGTCCTTTCTTGCCACCAAGGACAAGATGCCTTCCATTTCTTGAGTATCTAAAAGGTAGTGAGATGAGTTGAATAAGCAGCTGAAGAGTAAGATTCATCAACATCACCAAATTGTGAGTCACTCACTTCAGGGAATATGGTCCAAATTCTAAATTCAATTGGAAATATTTTGCTGCACTTGTAATATCAGTATTAGTGACTATTTCATTTTGTTTGAATTGTGTTGTGGTTTCACCAGGATCATTCTCTAAGAAACCACAGTCCTCAGTCAATAACATCTCTGTTCGAGCAGCTTGTTCAGCCATTGTTTCAATAACCTTTTCTTTCTGACGGAGACGCTGTCTGTGTATGGAATTTTTGATTCCATGTTTCAAATCTACTGCACCACCAAGCTTATACTTTTCCAATTTGACAGGGTCCAGCGGGACTTTCTTCTTGGGCCCTGAGTATGCAACATTCCAATGAGTTAATTGAAAAGTAAATATGACACAAACATCATAGATACATAGAGATCCCTTGGAATCAGATACAAACCTTTTTTACCCATTTTGTAATATTTTAGGTGCTTTTAAAAGGACTCACAAAGTCACAAATCAGTTTGACGAAAACACGTGCGTATACTAGTTCAGTCGCTGTCACAACGTGTAGAGTCTATTCAAAACAGATCCATTTGCTTCTACTTGTTTATCCATAGAAAATATTGTAGGCTCACCAATGCGATAATTGAATTTACTATTTCTAATTCTACTGATTATTTTTATACCACACGACTTCACTTTTTATTTCGGAGTTTGTTATTTTTGGTTATGCACCTGTTGTGCATTCATCACATAATGTGCGGACGCCGGATTCCAAACCTTACCTGACGACGTGACGACGACCACAAAAACAACAGATAAGATTCAAGTCAAAACAAGTTGGAAAAATTATCGAGAAATTTGAAATTCGGAAATTTCTTGAATTTCTCCCAAGTAAAACAAAACGCAACTAATGCGTGACAGGTGATAGGTTGCGCACCCAATCGTGGCATTTAATATAAGGTCATCGTTTTCTGAATCAAAATTGAGATCAACACGGGCACAGGCACAAAAAATGGTGAAAGTCATGTAATTTCGGATATCTTTTACATGCCAAGTTAGAGCTAAGCAATAAAACTGCTCACATATCTCATCTCATAGTCTTAGCAGTTCAGTTCACAGATACTAAGTAAGCTTTCAACGCTTAACATCAAGGTAACAATCATTGATGTACATTAAATCCTTCATACAAGTTATACCGACTTGAATCTCAAAACCCCTGTTTATTTCTTTAGTCATGGCAGAAGAGGAGAGTCCTAGCACTCTAGCAAAAGTTCAAGATGCTTATCGGCTTATTCTTGACTTGAAATTAGGAGATCTCAGCGGAGTAGACTTTATGCTGTG
This sequence comes from Eretmocerus hayati, assembly GCA_029851415.1. Taxonomy (NCBI): domain Eukaryota; kingdom Metazoa; phylum Arthropoda; class Insecta; order Hymenoptera; family Aphelinidae; genus Eretmocerus; species Eretmocerus hayati. The sequence continues at coordinate 179,207,711 of CM056742.1, read as the reverse complement.
GGAGTCCCCAGTCTCCAAATTCAGCGAAACAAATGATGCATGGAGTATCAGTTTTAGAAGTTGCAAAGATGCCAATGATGAAGATTGTGGACTAAGATTCCAAAGACTCGCAGATTCTCAACATTTCAGACCAGTTTATACTCGACACTCTCGTAGTTCACCCTATCAAACTTCTTCCGTGACTCTTCGAATTGATTCACAGAAGAGACCAGTGGAGCAAACCAACATTTACCAAGTAGTATGCAGCATTCTTAAGAATCCTGAATGTGGACTTTTTGCCTTCCAACACCAAGTTCAAAACCATTATTTTACACGGTCTGAACTACAGCATCCCAAGTTTTTCAGTCTTAATGATCTGCTCAAAGCAGCATCAGGAAGTGATAGAGTAAAGCTGTGTTTTGAGATTTCTGTTTTTCCTGATATTGATAGAATAAGTAGTCTGCTTTCCTTCCCAAATAGTAGAGAAGGTAGTCATACACCTGAAGGTAAAGAGCCCAGCCCCCTATCAATGAGCATGTACTCTTTTACTCAGAATGGTAATTTCAGTGACATCACAATTAGAACTAATGACCATGATTTTAAAGTTCATAAGATTGTGTTAGCTGCAAAGAGTCCTGTCTTTGCAACAATGTTCCATAGTCAAATGCAAGAAGTACTCTCTGGCATCATAAATGTTGATGACGTGAGATCGGAGGCAATGGGAGAATTAATAAGATATATTTATACAAATGAGGTGAAAGATCTGCATAGAAATGTTCATGATCTGTTCATACTGGCTCACAAATACAATATTATTGATCTTGAAAATTCCTGCTTAAACTATATAAAAAATCATATAGAGCCAAAGAATGTTGCTAAATTGTTGGAATTGAGTGAAATATTCAACCTAAAAGACGTTGCTGAGAGTATAAAAAAATTTATCAGGCGTCATGAAGGAGAAGTTGTCAAACAGAACGACTTTGTCTACTACTTGACAGAACGTCTAAGTCCTCATAGTATTGCATCAGTTTTAATACTTGCAAATAAATATATGCTCAACACTTTGAAGGAAAAAGCATATCAATTTATTGCTCAAAATTTTATGAATGTTGTCAGAGATCCTGAATATAGAGAGTTGTACTTGACACATCATGATATAGTTCTTGAAGTAGATGAGTACATTTCCAGACGTTTAGGTTGATGTTGACCCTAATAGTTTATTGCGTAAGAGTATTTATACTTCTCTAATTAGCAATACAAAGTTATGGAATATTCAACTCCACAATTTTTTGATTTATCTATAGCCTAACTTCCCGTAGAGTATGACTTAGAATATAATTTCTGTTGATGTATTTGCACAATCATCTGATGTTTGAAAAATTGCGTGCAGTGTTGAGTACTCAGAATAGACGAATTTTCAAGACACGATTGATTTCATTTTCGAAACGAACAGTTTCTCTCACATCCCTGATTGTGATGATCTCACAGGGAAATCACTTATTCAGCTCATTTTGCATTCTGAATCTTACTTCACGGAAGCTAACAGTATATCAAAACCAAGTTGATCTACGAAGTATTCAAAGTTATCAGCTGTAAACCGTTATACCATGCACAGATGCGTGATAGAAAGCTTCAAATTTGAAAACTCGCGCGCTGGTGACTTGAAACTTGAAAAGCGCGCGAGCTCGAATCTAGCTTGAACTCTGTGTACAGAGGTTCAGTTAGGTTCCTTCGCCGGTCAGTTTTTGAGGCGAAGTCGCAGACCTCACGATGATTGAATGAAATATTTTGAATTACTATTTAATTATTGTTTTTGACCTAATTTATTGATTTTAATGAAGAAACTAATCGTCTATCAAAATGACTGATAACGACAAAAGTTGTCCAGCGCCATTAGAAGTACAGGTAAGTTATATTTACCGCAATCAAGAGTTCTGCATACAATCTGGTTTGGAGTGTGTATCTTATGAATTCTTTTTCTAGGATTTTCGATTTAAACAAGTTAATTTTGGGCAAGTATGTGGAGAATTCTCAGGAGTGCCCCTAAATCTTAGCCTGATCACTGCTGATGGAAAAAGAGGTTTACTGTACATAGGTTATCAAAATAAGTTGATTGTTGTGAAGCCAGCAAATGACTCAAATCCTGAATGGAAATTAGAGATAGATGTACCAGATAAAATTTGCAGAGTTGCAATTAGCTGTGATAATTCATTATTGGCAGTTGTATTCAACCAGCCTTCAGCTTTAATATATGATGCTAACTCAATACATACACATGTAAGTTATGTCATCCGTAATCTACCATCATATCTGGAGTTCTCAGCGAATATGTATCACTTTAAGATTTTTTTTTTTTCAGACCTTGAGTGTACTCCATGAGATTAGACTGTCCACTAGTGGGGGTAATGTGTCTGTTCTGGATTTCAAATGGAACCCTGCTATTCCCGAAATATTATGCTCAGTAACGAGTGACCACATAATCGGATGTCTCCAAGTGAATAGGGAGAAAAATGCAGTTCAGATTGTTGGTTTGGAGAAACCTCAAGGTGTTGAAGCCATGTGTGTATCATGGAGTCCAAAGGGAAAACAAATAGTTGTTGGATGTAGAAATGGTGATATCATTCAACTCAAACCTGAGCTGAAAGTAGCCAGGCATTTAACAGCTCCCAATCCTAGCGAAGGTTATGTGAATTCAATTTTATGGATCAGCAATTATCAGTTCCTTGCTTGCTACTACCAACCATCAGAGAGCCGCATCAGTGTCATGGTAGTGGATGCTCCTAAGGGTGTGACTGCCCCCAAGTACATAAATTATGAAGACATAACATTTGGAAGTGGCTCAATGGAGGGTCTTTGCTATTACTTAGAACACATTTCTGAATGGGGTGTAATAGTAGCAGCCAGTTCTCACAGCAGTGAGGTGGCAGTTCTGGGCACACCTGACAGTGGAACAACATGGAAGCAGTGGCTTCTCAGTGATGATAGTACTGCCCAACTCCCACTAAATAGAAAGAAAGAGACTGAGAATTACCCTCTAGGATTTGCTATTGACAAGTCACCGGTACAGAAATTGCCATGGGGTCCAGACAGCACTCTGCCTAATCCAGTTCCTATACTACGGATATTGGTGACAAGTGGACAACTTTGCAGCTATCACATGGTGAATTTGAAAGAAAAAGCAGCGGGTATCTGCTCAGCGCCTACTGAAACGGTAGCCGCGCCTCAGCTTCCAAGACCCAGTCTAGGCCCTTCAGAGATCTCATTCAATTTAAATGCAAACATCACGAGCACACCACGTTCGAAGCAAGCATCTGAAGCTCTACTCAACAAGCCAAAAGTGAATCTAAACATGTTAGGCGACTCCTTAGGTTCGAGCTTTTCTTTCCCGACGCCCGACAACAAGACTGCTGATGCCGCCGCTCAACCTCAACAGTTTGGTGCTAAAACTGCAGGTTTGTTTGGACAAGGCGATGGAAAACTCAGTTTCATGCCTCAGCAACAACAGCAACCACCACCACAACAACAACAACAACAACAACAACAACAACAACAGCAGCAGCAGCAAAGTGCACAGACTTCTAAGCTTTCTTTTGTACCACCCTCACAACAGCAATTCAAACCAGCTCAAGTTCCCCAGCCAGCTCAACAACAGCAAACAGTGGTACAAGCTCCTGCAAAACCTGCGCCTGTGAGTATTGCTCAAAAACCAGACAGCAACAGAGTGGAGCCCCCGAAAGCACCAGCGGCAGCTTCTATACCTCAGCAGGTGGCTAGACCAAGTCAAGCACCCACTGCTGCACCATCAAAGGAAGATGCTGCAAAAGAGCCAACATATGACGATAGCGTCTACCTCAGGGCCTACTATGAAGAGCAAGCCAAGTTTGAGAAAGAGCTCAAGAACAGATTGGAGCCACCACCATCTTGGTACTGCGGTAGCAACGAGGAGCGAGAGCTTTTGGTAAAGCGCTCAGATGAAATGGATGAATTCCTCAAAGAGCTCAGGGAGACGACTAACGGGCTGGCCAGCGACATCACCTACCTAAAAGCTCTTCTATTGCAGTCTTTTGCTTGGCTTGAGCAGAGCAAGTCTCGTAGTTCTGCCAGCAGTGACGCTCTAACGGGAAGCAGAATCCGGGCTGACGAAAGCAAGCTCACCGAGTTACAAAGGCGCTTTTACTACACCGAATCACAGCTTAACCAGGCTATCAAGGCTCTCGATCTTGAATGGGCTGAGCATAATAGCCGTGAGGCAACTCGCATGGCTATACCAAAAATCGAAGCCATTTATCAGAGTCTTCTCAAATACAGCCAGATAATCCAACAGGAGAGAAAAAATCTGGACGAATTGTCAAAAAAGTGGCGCTCAATCGGCCGACCCAGTGCTCTTGACACAAGCTCATCATCCGTTTCCGCTGCCAATCTTGACAAGTCCATGTCTGGTTTGAGCATTTCAAGTTCGGTAGCGAACGACGCAGCGATCGAACTTCGTTGCAAGCTCATCGCTGGAACTACGAAGAGCTTTTCCAAGACAAAGCAGACAAAGCTGCGAGATCTTCTGTGCGAATCGGCACCGAGGATCGTGAGAGCTGCAAGGCCTACCGCGGTTCAGGATCGGCTCGAAGCAACGCTCTCCACACTGGCCTCGTCTAAGCCTCTAAGTGCTGGAGATTCTGCAACTGTTACAAGAGTCATTGCTAAGCCGACCAAAAGCTCCGATCCGTCCAAATCCAAGGCACCTCTCTCAACGTTAGGTGGTCTCGTCAGCGGAATGGGGCTATCTAAATCACCAAGTTCAACGTCGCCTTTCGGTGCTCCAACAAAGCCTGTCGAATCAGCCCTTCAGCAGCAGCTCTCAAAACCAGCATTAACCGCCAATAAGACAGTTCTAACTCCAAATCAGCAGCCGGCGAAGCAGCTGGACAGCAGTTTCGGTTTTGGTAAGCCGAGTAGCAATGCAGATAGCGCGAAGACGACCACTTTCAGCTTTTCTTCACCATCCGCTACACTTCCCAATTTCGGCTCAGTACCCAAGCCCGATAACACCACCATATTCAAGTTATCAACAAAGCCTCAAGCTTCGCCTGCGACACCTACTCAAACGCAACAGCAGCAACAAGCTCCAGGTGCTTTTGATTTGTCAAGTTTGATGGGCTTCAGTGGTAACAAGGCTACGACGAGTACACTTGCTTCTCCGACACCGACGATGACTCTGAGCTTTGGCAAAAACACATCTCCTCAACAGCAGCAGCAGCAAGGTTCGCTTTTTGGCGCAGCTCAAGTTTCTGGTATCTCGATGTTTGGTAAATCATCGGGAATCGCCAGTGACAAGGTTGCTCCCAATGCAGTTGCTAGTACTGCTTCGTCGACGGCAATCACCACAACGACATCAACACCTGCTGCTAGTGCTGCATCCAACTTTGGAATGTCGAATATGTTTGGAGCTCTAGGTGCGTCCTCCGGAGCATCGAGCTTTAGTTTTAATCCAGCTTCTACTGCGGGGGTCTCTAGTGCAACACCGACGTCTACGATATCTTTTGGTAGTCCCTCTAACACTTCAAGTGCAGCTGCGTCGTCACCTAGGTACTTTTTGCTATTTTATATCTCTTCTATTTTTACGCTGATGACATATCCGACTCTCGCGACATCACATAAATAATCTCAACTTGCTTTATAATATTTGCACTTTAGAAGCTTGAGTTTGACCAAAATTTATGTCGTTTTACATCTGATATCAACTCAATAATCGGTATACACCTTGCGCTGTCAAATTACTTTTCCGCTCTTTTCAGCCACTTTGTCTCCAACAAAAACTTTGTTGAATTTCCGTTGAACTCCGTTGAATTTTCAAATCTTCCTTGCTCACAAATATGACTTATGGTATTCCAGCCTCGCTGCCTTGATGAACTTTAGCGCTGCAACTCTCGGCACACCGTCATCGACTGCGTCAAGCTCGAGCCCTTCTGTAAATATTTTCGCAAACAAGACTGCAACGAACAGTCCCGCAGCTGCCTCGCCTTTGTTTGGAGCTACTACAAATACAAGTACTACCTCAATTTTTGGTGGATCAACAACCCCAATAACCACAAGCAGTATCAGTAAAAGTCCTTCAACCGGTACATCTAGTTTAGCAACATTTGGAAGCAGCGCTGCCAGTGGCTTTTCAGTTCCGACCGCTACCAGTGGAACTACAACTGTTGCCCCAGCGTCTGCTACCGTTCCAACGAGTTCAACTGTGACCACGACCAGTGCAACCTCCACAGTTGCTTCAACGACAACTACAACTGCTGCAACGGTTCCAAGCAGTAGCAGCGAGAACAGTGTCTTCAAGAGCTCAACATCAGCTTCGGTGACATCGCCAACGACTACGACAACTACGTCTATCTTTGGTGGAAAGACCCCGGTTGCAACCACATCCATGTTTGGTGGCAGTGCAGCAGCTCCAACGTTTGCTTCTGCTGCCACTACTGCAACCAGCCAACAAAGTAACAGTAAGCTTGTCCTATTAAACAGATTTATCTTTGCAATGAATTATTCATGTCGAGTTTACTTGGATTTTACTCGAGTCGTAATGATACCAATGAAAACGGTGTTTACGGAGGTCTCCAATGAAATTCAAATGGTTTTAGACAGTCTTGAGTGGCCACCCGTCTTTGTGCATGTCTAACGATCAGAAAATTTACTTCTCAAGTGAGTTACTTTTTAGAAAGCTCTTCTTCATTATTCAGAAGCTTCATTGCGATTTTACGAATTAAAGCAGATGCTCTTAGTTATGAAAAAAATTTTATCACTGATTAATCAAACATGTTGATTCTTTGATTTTTTTCTTACAACTTTCTACGATCATCTGAGATAAATCACATCATACTTGTTTTTATAGTTTTCGGAGCTGCAGCCAGTGCCACAACACAAAGCAGTTCGATATTCGGTGGTGGAAGCTCAACTCCAATATTTGGTGCTGCTGCGAGCGGTACCTCTGCCTTTGGTGCTACACCAACTACGAGTAGCACTCCTGCTTTCGGCGCAACAGCAGCATCAACCACCATATCCGCTTTCGGAGCAGCACCAACCACGAGTAGTACACCAGCTTTTGGGTCGACAGTAACATCAAATACAACTCCTAGCTTTGGTACTACACCAACAACGAGTGCAGCACTACCTTCGTTCGGCTCATCTCTAACAATCACCGCAGTAACCACGACTAGTTCATCAGTATTCGGTAGTCCAAGTGCAGCATCTGCATCGAGTACTTCCGTATTTGGCAGTCCAACAGCTGCCGCTATCACAACCAGTGCTACTAGTCCGACCTCGGTGTTTGGCAGTGCAGCTCCTGCTTCGACCAATTTGTTTGGCGGAAGCACGGGTTCTGCCTCGCTTTTCGGACAGAGTACTGGAACTGCCTCAGCATTTGGGGCTGCTGCAACACCTAGTACTACTAGTACCTCAGTCTTTGGTTCTGGATCAGTATTTGGGGCAACAGCAGCAAACACGGCGAACTCATCTCCATTTGGTGCAAGCTCTAATTCAGTGTTCGGCGCCAGTGCGACTCCTACTGCATCTATCTTTGGAGCTGGTGCAGCAGTGGCGAGTCCGAATGCTGCTGGATCGACTTCGGTATTTGGAAGTCCAGCTGCAGCTCCTGCAGCTACGAATGTCTTTGGTGCAGCTTCACCTAATCAAGCTGGGGGCACTAACTTGTTCGGGGCAGGTACGGCTGCTTCAGGCCAGAATGCTGGTACCGGATTGTTCGGAGCAAATATCGGATCAAATCAGCCTGTGTTCGGAGGTGGAGCTGCTCTCGGATCTGGAACTTCGATGTTTGGCGGTGGATCTGCTGCAGCGCCTGCTTTTGGGGGTGCCCCAGCTTTTGGATCAAAACCGGTATTTGGTTTGGCTTCTGCTGAATTTGGTAGTGCGTCTGGGTTCGGCGCTGCTCCTGCTTTTGGTGCTCCTTCATCGCCAGGTGAGCTAGATTCTCATTTTCAATAAATCTCAGGATTGCTAGGTGAAAATTGTATGGCATAATCCTTACCCAAGATCATGACTTCATTGAAACTGCTTTCAAAGCAGTCGAAATATGATCTAGATTCATCAATCAATGAAAACGTTTTCGATACTGTGAAACCGGGTAATTTCAGGCGGGGTGGTCAACACCGGGACACTTTTTTGCCTTTGCGATAACTTTGGGCTCAGGAATCACACCGTAAGTTGCAAGTGTTCATATTAGACCTCCGAGTCTCATCTTCAAAATGAGCACTTGCAGCATACTGTGCGATCCTTGAGTCCAAAGTTATCACAGAGACAAAAAGCGGCTCAAATCACTCACCCGGCCCCTTTTACACGGTTCAACTTACGTTTCAATCATTTATCACAATTATCTTAGTGATTCATTACTTGTCTCAATATCTCGCAATCTCAGATCTGCTAATTATCTAAAATCAAAAACCTTTGTGAATTGGTCTATTCAAGATACAAGGGAGGCTTACAGTCGCAGAAATTACCGCAAAATCGTAGAACGTACATCTCTAGAAAATTTTCGAACGTATAATGTTATTTCTCTAGACCGCTCTTGTATCGGTTGGTAATTATATATTTCTACCAGGTTTTGGAAGTCCATCAATGATGGGTGGTGCTTCGCCATTGGGGGGCACAAGTCCCAACAAAGTATTCGGCAGCAGCACATTTGAAGCGTTAGGGGCTCAAACGGGAGGACTCTCGTTCGGAAGCTTGGCTCAAAAAAGTCCAGAAGCGCCCAAGCAACAAGCATTCCAAGGGTAAGTGAGGAATACCAAATAACCAATGTATCTCATTCAAATTGATCTTTTGATTGCTTCATTTCATCTTGCAGGTCTGGCTCATTTTCAAGTTGGCGATGAAAAGTGTGTTTTATAGCTTGTGTGAAATTTTGTATAGAATATTGATTTTTGTTTCTCGTTAGGACAAAGTAAAACTTTCAGAATCAGTTGTAAGGATTGTAAAATAAAAGTGGAGTTGTGAATGAGAAATCGACTGTTCAATTAAATGAATTGTATTTTCTCATGATTGTTTTATTTTTAATGTACATTTTGTATCACTTAGCCTAACAAAATAGGATAGTAAAGCTCAGCTTTCAGACAAGTCACGCCACTCTAAATTGATTCACTTTCAGTTGGGCTAATTTGACCTCTGAAGTAGAGAAGTATCATTATACGTGTACAAGAAGTATTTGATGTATGTAGTTTTTTATGTACAATATAATACAAGCGAGAATATACATTTCACTCGCGATCTTATCTAACTAAATTCCTCTCTTGACTTGTTTCGGTGAGATGGATATTTTAGTCGGCTTGCACAAATCTATCACACAAGGATCATCTAATGGTGGGTGAGGACTTGGAGTCGCTGAAGGCACAAGTAATGCGATTGATATGTCAACTGAACAAGCTTCCATCCAAACTTGATGCGATATAAGCACATTCGTTCTAAGTTTGTAGTAACTACTTTTATCATTGTTTTGGAGTTTTAGATCGGATTTTCGTGGTAATATCAATTGCACTTTCTGATCTGGATGTCTCAATTTGATCCTCACCGCATCTGGATCTTGAAGATTCAAGATTTTCGCAGTCATTGGAACGGCTGTAAATCGTAAAATAATCGAATGAATCGTAGGAATTTGAAGCAGTGATACACTTGGTTACGCAACGTTAAAATGAGAGAAATATGGTACCTAAAATGAGCCCTCCTGTGAATTTGAGAACGGTATCAGAGTCGCTCACAGGTTCCTCGATGATGGCTTGGCAATACTTCGTAGACTGCGGAGGCCTAGGTAATCTTTCTTCGCCTTGCATTGGCGGATTCACCAACAAAGGCAACAAGAGTCGAGCGAGAGCTCCAGGTTTGGCCTCTCCTACACCGGGCAAGTTCAACACTAAAGCTTTGGAAAATGGTGGTAGCTTCGACGTATCTACCGGCAAAGAATCTGTTTCGGCGATAAACTGTCTAGTAAGCGGTAATGCGCTACCGGTATCACTATTAGTCGCTCGTATCAAATCCAATGCCAGAGTTCTCAGCCAGATATCATTGGCCATTGCTGTTTCATACTCTCCCAGCCCAGTAAACAAACGTAACAATCTGCGGATGAGAGAAATTATTTAATGATTGATGCATTATGAGAGAGCGTCAGCGAAGAATATCGACGATAACGAATCAAAGCTTACTTTTGTGAGTGTTTGTGGAGCAAATTGATCTTGTTCCTTACAGTCGATGTCGGAGATATTTTTGGAGATACTGTGAACTCTTTGATCACGGCCCTTAGTAATTGCAAGCAACGAATGTATAAAGCTGTGAATCGAGCCACCCCTTCCATACGTAAATCCATCTCGGCTAATCTATCCAGGTCTACTGCAGCAGCGTCTAGAAGTTGAGAATACATCCTACCATGGGGTCGGGCACTCTCTACGTCCGTTAACATTTTTTCTAAAAATTTTCTGGCATTTTCATCCTCGACTTCTTCATCTTTCAACTCCTCTTCAGTTTTTCCATTGTTGTTCGTAAGAGCAGGCTTTAGCCGAGGTACTAAATCCGGGATAGTATCACGTAGATAGTGATAGTGTTTCACTGCATGATGAGTGAATAGAGAATGCATACTCGGACAATAGGCAGCCGCATTGAAAATCAATACCAGCACGCTTACATCTGTTGACATTTCAAAATAGATGTAAGAATCTCAAATATAATTGAATCAAAAGTAAGAATAAAGTTCACCGGAAAAACTTACATGCAGGCATTGCGACATTGGGTTCGGGTGTATCAAAAAATGCATGCTGACCCAATAATTTTGGCACCAACGGGAGCGTCAGATAAGGGTGTGATGCACCCAATGCAGCTAAACATTGATAAATGCTGTCCTGATCTTGCGGATAGCGGCTCAAATTTTCAAGAAGCCTCGTGTAACACATGTGTAGACACATTTTCGAAGCTAACCGGCTAGCTCCCAGCGTAGCGTGTAAGCCTTCTCTGACTTCTCCAGAAAAATCCTCCAATGCTCCCAAGATGGTTTCAAGCTGATCTTCACTCAAGGTGACGTGCGCCGACATTTTTCGCAAGGATTCGATTGCTTTAATGCGAACATCTTGAATTTCGTCGTTAAACATATCAACCATGAACTCCAAAGAAATTCGTGCCACGGAAGGGCGTTCTAACGACAGTGCACACAATGATTCTACCGCAGCTGTCCTCACCTAGAATGAAGAAAGAAATAAGATATTTCTCAATAACCCAAATATAGTTGCAAGATATGAGGAGATATCTTATACCTCAAGAAATTCGTCTTCAAGTCCATGAATGAATGCCCCACAAGTATTTATACTGGTTTTTTCTGCTACATCAGGACCCTCATCTTCAACTCGAATTTGCTTTTTATCTAAAGCTTGCTCTATGTGTCGTTGAGATACACCTCTGAGAGTCCCAAGTAATGCCATAGTTGATGCTCTGACTTTGGGTGAAAGATCGCCCATCAAACTACATAATTTGCAGAAGGCACTATCCACCATTCTCATATCTTCGGCACAATTGCTATCTCTGGACACGATGCTGTGGCAGAAATGTACCAACTTAGTCTCCAAGGGTTAATCACGATTTTTACGGTGAAAATCACTTTCAATATACTACTTACACTTCAGGATACTCATTTCCGAGAAGCCAGATCAATTTCAACACGGCTCTCCTGACAATTTCGTAATCATCTCGTAAGCACATGCAAGCTTCTTGGAAAAAGCTTGCTGGAAGTCTGCAACCTCTGAATGTGTGCAGTTCTGCCATGGACTCAAATGCTTGAGCTCTAACTCGAGGGTCTTGTGATTTGGCATAATTATTCACTACAACCAAAGTATCATCAGCAGAACTATTTGATAAATAACGCCCTATGATTGAGAGACATCTTTGTTGGACACCATGCCAAGTGTCTGTCAAATTTTCTCTAGCTACTCTCAGCACCAGAGTCCTGAAAGAAAGAAGTTGAATTTACTTATTTTTTCAAATCATCATCATCTGTATCCATGTGATGGAGCAATACCTGTTAGAATCTCCCAATTTAAGAAGAGTAGCAAGACCTTGACTCTTCACTCTATGAGATTCTTCATTCTTCAAGAGATTAGCGGTGTCATTTACTATTCTGGCTTTCTCCACAGGATCAATGGTTAATTCACCAAGCTCAGCCAGTACTGAAAAGATCTTTGCTCTCACTGCTGCTTCTTGCTCTATTGCAAACCTTTCAGATAGTTTTTTCACAACATTTGGAATGTCTTCAGACGACATCTGACCAATAGTATCTGATATTCGTACCAGCAATTGCAATGCGTCATTGCCACTTTTACATTTCTCCAAGCATTCCACATAAGCCAATGCTGAGCTGCCTTTGTTTGATGAACCATTTTTGCCAGATCCTGATGATAAGAGCCTCAGAGTTTTCAATCTTTTGACAGGTTGTTCAGTTGTGATCACCTGAAATGATGCATAAATTGAAATAAGACTATAGTAATTGATTAAAGGCTCAACATATATTTTGCTCAGCATAGCATGTCTTCATCAACTCCAAAGATTCATGTTGATTCAACAATCTCACCTGGCTTTGGGTAAACTCAGCTAAAACTCTTTTCTTCATTAATGCTGCCATGGTCAGGATTCAAACAACAACTTGTAGCCTAAACTAAACCTCACTACCTATCAGGACCTGAAAAATGAGAAAAATTGTTTTTCAGAATAGCTCAAACATAACAAAAGGGACAGTATGATGATTCTAATGATGACAAAATGGTGCAAATTAAATCACAGGATGTTATGTAGCTTGAGTGACTGAAGCATGACCATCTCATACACATTAAATTATACCTGGGTGAAACAAATAAGAGCTTCTGTTATACAAAATTCTATTCAAGTATTGTGAGGGAATTGATAATTGTAACGAGTGTTTGAAGGTTACTCGATTCTGAGACTATTTAGGTTTAAACATTACTGTTTCAGACTCTCAGGCAGCAGATTAAGTTGGTATGGAAGAATCTCAGGAGACTAAATTTTTTAAATGATAGCTTGGGTACACAATTTCACAAGAACTCACCGTGTATTTTGAAAACAAGTAGATCCTGATACAGACTGACACTTTGAAAACTAATGCCAATCAATAAAAAAAAAGTGTATTTTCAGCACATTAAGTTGTTACTGACATGTTCAAAACGAGTTTGTAGCCGGATGTCGATTTGAAAAGTCAGTTTTGCAAAATTTGCCAATATAACAGTGGATGTTTTGGGAGCATTTTCCATTTTGGAACTAAACTGACTAACACAGAACACCTACCAACTCTACCTAGTCTGCTTTCATATAGAGCTACACGTGGAAGGTATCGCCATCTTGGAAATTGTACAAGCATCCATTCACAGCTTCATGTTGGACTCTGAGACGATAGTTCTCTAGCACAGCAACTGACAGCAACCTTGCTTATTGTGAGCAATTGTGAGTGTGAGAAGATGCATCAAAATCAGCTGACAAACTTGTTTATTTATTGCTTATACCTCGCGAGCACCGGTGAACCATAAACAAGGAAGAACGTTTCAAGTATCATCAAAGTAACTCAGAATCAATCAGTAAGCTTTAGTGACAAGATTTATCAAATACAGGTGAGGCGGACGCATTCCTTACGTTTTTGTCCCTCAGGATTCTTGGGAAAGCTAACGAAGGAAGCGCATGCCAAAGACGCATCAACGGTCTACACTCGGTCAACATGGCCGTAAGCAATCAATAGGAAAATGTCAAGATAGGGCACCGACATTATCGCGGTGGGCACCTGTTCGCCCATTCGCGTGAGCCCAGAGGAAGCCGTATGTCGTATTGTCACGACCTTGGCCTTGAAGAAGGCAATCCGGAGCAACGGAGCCAGCTTGAAGCTGTTGATCGCTCGAGCGTTTTGTCCTGCCAGGATCATGACGAAACAAATTTTTGCTCAAGATACCTTCAACAGATGCCATTGTTCGAGCAAAATATTATCAACAATTCCTAATGAAATGTCGTAAGCGTCTAGCTTCACGTGCACATGTAAGTTTTCACACTGCTTGACATCTCCAATAAACTAGGTCTGTGTCGCCTTTACTTCATTGCCATCTCATAGAGTGTTGATTGGATATTGAAATGATTTTTTGTAGGCTGGCGCTAAGGAATTCCAAGTCTCTCAATACGCATACTTTGATATGGGCATTTTTGGAATTATTCTTTTGGCTGTGATCGCATTCGCTTGTGGGATAATATGTACTCTCCTGCTCGAATTTTACATCTTCAAAAAGTATTTGGAAACTGGAGCCAAAGCATCGCCGCCAAAACATCCAACTTTGCCTGGTCAGGCGCAATTACCTGATGAACTTGTCAATCAGATTAAGGATGAAAAGCCAAGCTTTACTGGAGGCTCGCCTAGGCACAGTTTGGCCCAAGGTAGTGAGAATTTAGCTATTAATCTAACTCTTCAGTTCCTCTTCAATGAGCTGAGAAATGCAGAACGAGTGAGACTGTGGTTGTATCGTAAGCTTAATAACGAATTCAAGGAACTCCTTCAGTCAACCACAGGTAAACTGTTTGATGATATACAGGTAAATGCAGCTTTGTAATCCTTAGCAGATAAGGTGTTGGAAGAATAAAAAACTGATTGTATTCCACAGTTACGTGATCTAAATCTTGGCAATCATTTTCCAACCATAAAAGGTTTGGATGTAGCTGATGCAAAGATAGGTGCAGACACTGGCTTAATCGAAACTTTGGATCTCTGCTTGGATCTGCATTACTCGGGAAATTTTCAGATGTCTATAGATGTTAAGTTGGTGCTTGGAAAAACACTATATTTGTCTCTAACAGGTGAGAGAAAGGTCCTCAGCCAGAATTTTCTGTATACAGCACAAAGGACTTATAATTTGTAACTTTTTCAGTGAAAAGAGTCACTGGCAAGGCAAGATTACAGTTCACACGAGTACCTTACACTCATTGGTCTCTTAGTTTTTATACGGATCCAATTATCGATTTAGATGTTCAGTCACAATATCAAGGACGGCATTTGCAGCCCCAAATCATTTCTCTTATAACAGGACAAATTCGTCGGGCTGTCCGACGAAAACATACACTACCTCGTTATAAAATGCGATATAAGCCTTTCTTCCGCCGACTCAACGATGAAGATTTAGATTTGTCAGAGGTACTATTCTGGAAATCGCTATCTTTTTGTAAGTGTAACTCCCATTCGCCAAAACTGAATCTTATCTTGTTACAGGTTGCATCGATCCAGTTTACTCCAGGGCTTCTGGATGTCACTTTGATCGAAGTCAGTCGTTTGAGCATTGATCCCAGTTTGATCAATGCTGAAAATTCATCTCAAATTGAGATTTATTGCACCATGAGTACAGATACAACGCCTTGGGTGAATCTTGTACAATACAACGGCATTCCCTACATGGTTTTGGATCTGATTATTAGCAAAGTTGGCTCACAACCATTAGGAGTAGTTTTTAAACAAGAGCATATCACAGAAATAGGTCAAACTTGTGTACTAGTGGAAACAATTGTGTGCAACAGTCCTGCAGCTATAGCTGAAATGAGAAAAGGTGATATTATTGTTGCAGTCAATGGTAAAAAAGTCACAAATATGAATCAAGTTGGAAAACTCGTCAAAAACGCT
Source organism: Eretmocerus hayati (assembly GCA_029851415.1). Classification (NCBI taxonomy): domain Eukaryota; kingdom Metazoa; phylum Arthropoda; class Insecta; order Hymenoptera; family Aphelinidae; genus Eretmocerus; species Eretmocerus hayati. The sequence continues at coordinate 179,192,050 of CM056742.1, read as the reverse complement.
ACGCAGAGACGTTTCATCATTCGTGTTGAGAGAAAGTACAATGAAACAGATCGGAAGAAGTGCATTCCCTACAGTCAATTGAGACCAGAGACAGATAAGCCTTTAGATAAAATTAATACGAAAAAGTCTTTAAAGAGTGAATCTTGGCCAAATAGAAGTGATACACCGAATCTCGACGATAGCTTTAGGTCGATCAAGTTTTCAGATTTGAGAGATTTTGATTCTGAGGTCCTAGACAAGGCAGAAAGTAGTAATAGTAATAAGTTATTAAGGAGAAGGAAAAGCAGTGCTCAATTGGTCACAGAAGATGCAAACCAAGCCCCAGATACTCCATCCAGGAGGATTTCAACGACCTCGTCAAACTCGTCTGGAACGTCAAGCAGTACACACTCATACACAAATGATGCAAATCTGCTAGCTCTGAACGATTTATATTTCACGACTAAAGAAAGGACTTTAGCCTCTTTAATCACTTTTGACGAAAAAAGAAGCTTCCAGATCGATTCAGAGCTTCAGTATTTGAATATAGGAGTATGGGGAAAGTGCAAGGGTAGTGAGAGCCATCCAAAATTAATAGGGTACATTAATGCACCGATCAAATTAATTTTGACTCGCTGTTTAACGTCATCATCTGGCTATTACTTGAAATGTCATGCACTACTTCCCCCAGATTCAGGTAAATTGCGCTCAAATTTCACCTCACCATATCATTCTAATATTGTAATCAACAATTCTTCATTTGCAGCGTCCTTAATACCATCAAGCTTCAAACTAAATGGGTATTCAGGTTTCGACCCAGGACTATGTTTCGGTGACATTTTAATGTCCTACGTATGGGTTCCAAGTCAACCACAGCAGCAGAATGTCGATAACGTTAAAAAAGGATCAGAAGAAGTTGTTAAAGTACATCCCATTTCTAGTGAGGAAGAGGTGATCAAGAAGCCCCACGATTTTATCAGGACACACTTTCACAGAGCTACTCACTGCGACTTCTGCTCGAAAAAGGTGAGAATTATTCCATGTCACGATATTATCACTCACTCGGAGGCCTCGATTCATCAGGAAATTGTTATATGGCGAGTTAAACATTGTTGTTGAATTTTTTAGAAATCTAAGTAAAATTTTCAGATTTGGCTCAAAGATGCGGTACAGTGCCGGAATTGTGGCATGGTTTGCCACAAAAAATGCGAAGTTCGCTGTCAGGCGGCCAATCCCTGTAGTGCTGAGCAAATAGCAACAATGGCATTCGAAGCTGACGAGAACGACTTGACTATTGCTGGGAACGACGCAGGGCCCGAAATATCGCTCACGAGTTGTGAAGAAAATGTCCAGGTATTAGGCACTTACTAAAGATGTCGTACAAAATAACATTCGTTAATTTTGTTTAGTTCCTATTGATGAATCGTCCAAAAATATTTCAATGCTCATGTATCCAGTGACGCGATTTTTAAAAGATAGAGGTACTGTCGTGTCCTGAAAGCAATTGATGTAGTATAAGTAATGTGATAAAAGTGCGTTTGCATATTATTTTAACCACAATCAAAATGAAGCCGTGAATACTCTCTTTTTCGATCTTAATTGAAACTAGTCCGTCGTTACGATAAAAGTCTAATCAAATGTTATCTAAAATCAATTGCAAGATGTGAGCGAGAAACAATCTCTGTTGTTTGTACATGTCTTCTAGTCCTTGTTAATGTTGATTGGTGCGAAACTAATGATATTTTTCTTGATATTCATGAAAATTCTAAGAGTTCCTTCGACGATGGTGATAATGTTGAGATGTCGTTTTTGGACAAATAATGTACATAAGTATGCGATATTTAGAAAATAGGATGATTTCCCCATTCTGTTGACAATAAAACTAGAAATTGATCGCATCTCGCGAGGGTGAAGGTTTCTTTCGTAGGCTCGCAATCCTCTTTTAGATGTAGATACTTTTGGACTCATTTTCTTAGATTCAGAAACTTTTCGACGCATGTTTGGTCTATCGTTGAAATCTGTCTCTGCATTGTAATCCCTCTTTCTACTCGCGTCTGATCTTTCTTTCTAACAAGTCTTATTTCACATTCAACAGAAAAACTTCCTTCTCTTGTTAAAGCATTAACAAAATCTTGCAAACCTTCACAATTCGATGAGATTGACTTTCATCCAGCTCAAGTATCCTCGAAATATCTCGCTCCCAATTTTTTCGAACGCAGAATCTTCCATTCGATTTTCAACTCTTCATTCCTGACAATCTCGATACCAGTGTTGTGTAAAAGCTTGAAATCCATCGCATCACGATGGTTTCTTATCCTGCAAATGTCGGAGAATAAGAAAAGTGGATTATCAAAATCAAATATTGCACGAGAGAACTTGGTCAGCTGGAGCAGATGCGATATGGTATCAATAGTACAACACCCCTGTTGACTAATATGGAATTGGTTGAAGCAGGGGGCTGGTATGATGGCCATGAAAGCCAGCATAGCAAACACTATATTGGGCTTGAAGAAGGCAGGAAGCACAAGTTGCCTGGTGCCACCGAACGCCAATGCGTCTCACGCCTCCAGAAGCCTACCCCCAAGCCCATGTACATCCCGCAAGGTAGTTTTAACAACTCTCCTCGAAAATATGACTCCTTCAAATCTCTTGTACTCATCATTCGCTTTCTATCCAAACTATCTCTCTTTTCCAACTTGATGATTTCTTACTTTGATCATTTCTTTCTTGCATTCTTTATCTTTGTACCAACTCTTGTTATGCATCCATGAGCTTTGACCCCGTTACTCACAATTTTTAGTATGCTGACCAACAATATTTTGAGGTAACTCTGAAAAAATATCGTAAAAATTTGAGAAATTCAAGAAATTTTCTGAAATTATGGTTCTTACACTGGTAGTTCTAAATTACCAGAGTGTTATTCTGGATGTCAGAAGTTAATTTTGTGGTTTGCGCCAAATCAACTAGTATTTCCAATTGGTATTATACTTTTAATTTTGGTGCTCAATAATGAACGATATCAAAAACCAAGTAAACAGCTTTATAAATAATAATATGGTTACAAAATTTGTCCATACTGTACTCGGAATTCAAATTTCTGTATCGAAATGTGAAAGTGATTGGTGACGAATGCGTTCGATCAGACTTTATTCGTGCGGTGTTTGATGGTTCTAAGGTCAATTTTTCTACGTGACTATCGGGTAAGTCTTTGTCTATCTACTGATACCTATAGCTCAAACAACGGATAACAAGACTCTTCTTTGGGGCGCTTATTCAATACTTTATTCGATTTTCTAACATGCTCTTCCCATATTTCTACAGATTTTTAAGTACTTCAAAACTGTTTTTGCAGCTTATTTCTGCATTGCTTGTGATCTCATCTTCATCATCTGCTATGAAAATCGTCCAGCTTAGAATGGTTGTAATCATCGTAGTACCATTCGTTTCTATAGTCCAATAATTGGTCGTCATTTTGTCCAAATTTCAGTTGGAATTGGGTGGGTAACTTACGGTCATTGAGACACGACAATTATAACATTTGATTCTGAGAGGTGTTACATGATCAAAAAGTATTTTCATCATTTCATCAATCAAAATACATTCAAAACTTTGTGATTATCAAATATTTATATTTCTCATGCAGTTACATACTTTCTAAAATACCCTCATCTATTACTTAATTGTCAGGTAAAGAGAGTGATAACTTACACCCAAGTACTGCTAAATAATTATGATGTTCGGGTCACACCATAATTCACTTACTTATTCTACACCTTGAAACGCTATGTTATTGATTTCACATATTTATCATCATTTTCGGATCAATTTTACTCGAAGATGAAGTCTCTATCTGATGAACTGGAGAGAAAACATGCTACAAAGCCCCGAGATCTAAATAAAACGAAATTCCGAAAAAGTTGCCTACAAACCCAACATTCTTCTTGCTATCTCTCATTGAATAGTCTCGAAAAGCATTGTCATACTCCATTCAGTTTTGCATGCCACACTTATATCGACATCATCTCCAAAAATCATCTCTATCGTCATCGCCATCGTCATTGTCATCACAAGAATTATTCCGGTAGATATAATATCAATTTTGCATAAGGAGCATTATTTACCGCACGCATCGAAAATGGTCTTATAACTTTGGCTTGGACTTACATGGCACACATTCAGCCTTTGCTTTCAATTTCAAGATGAGCTTGTTGGTCAATCTGAATGAAACTTGCTTGAATAACCGAGTATGCTGGAAAAATGTTATGTGATGCGCAGAATTCACTCGTTGGCGGGGGCTTGGGTATAAGTCCGGAACTGCTGGAGGGTGCAGAACCAAGCGTTGCAGCGCCACTAATCGCTGGAGAACTCGACGATGGACTGATGTCCAAGGCCAAAGACACAGGCCGGCACCTATTTAAGCATCTGGACCCACACGAGCGTATCGACAAAATCAACTCTATGGTAAGTTACACCATCACAATTAATTCAACTCTGCAGGGATCTCTTGTTATCCACTAGGGTGGACCGAAAAAAGGCTTGGAACAAGCTTCAAAATGAGCTAAAGTACGTTAGAAATGCTTGGATGCGCCAGAAATGCTAGCATAGTTAGGAAGAAAAAAGTGCCGAATTAGGCATATTCCCATTTAAACCTACGTTAATTTTGATGAAAGCTTGATGGCTCTTGCTGGGACCTAAAATCTCATTTCTCAGCGTCCAGCAAAATTTTTTTCACATCTATATGTACAAACACAACATTTCCACGCTAAGGCGTATCGATTTTCGAAAAAAGCCCTTTTTCGGCCCATCCTATTATTCACGGATTTTTGCTTTGCGCCGGTCCCTCGCTACATGCGGGCCGAGTTTTGTTATCCTTGGGTCGATGGCCATTACTGCTCGTAAATTATCTTATTCTTATGAGGTACAACTTTGTTTGTATTTATTAGTCTATGATTACATCGAATGCAATAATATGAATCTCAACTATGAGGCTAGAACGATCTTGTCTCTAATCAATCTCACATTATCTCTTCCCCGGACCAAATTACACCACAGAAGTGATCGAAGTACTCACATTTGAGCCACCGACAGGAAATCTTGCCCATTACGCACATGAGCAGCTATCTGTCTCAAAAATGATTTCGGAGATGATAGACCTTGATTTTTGGGTTAAAGATTTGGCAATGACTCATGACAATTACTCATAATCTCAGTTTCATAATTTAAAGCAACATTTTTAAGAAATACACAAAGTCTACCCAAGACGAGGGAAACAATAAAAAATGACTGATTCATCCGGGACTGAGACCAGGTTTTGATATATAGACTGGACGAGATCACCGCGATCGTTGGAAAAATTATTCCAAAGGAATTTTCTTTCGTGATGCCCTCCAGAAGACCCTTCTGAGTCCAAGAACCCATGTTGCCAGACGGAATTTTTATGCAAAATTGTCTAAGCGGATTGTCAAAATTACCTTTTTCGATCCAGAGGCAATTTTGTAGAGTCATTTGACTGATCTCGAACAGAAAATCGCTCTTGTAATTTTTCTTTACAAGTCCTTGTTCTCGAGCTGTGAGCTATCTAAAGTTGAAAAAACGCGAAAATCGCGAGAGACCGATTGCAGTACGAAAAACCTGAAAATCTCACATTTAAATCCCGTCTGGGAACATGGATTTTTTTATTCAGAAGGGTCTTCTAAGGGATCTCGCAAGGAATTCCTAGGAAAGAATTTTTCCAACGATGGCGGAGATTTCGCATAGACTGGAAGATTTCTTGGTAGGCCAGTAATTCTAGACTCCGGACTGCACATGAATGCTATAGGACAGTTCTATTTTTTTTTTTTCGATGCAAGATACCCCTGAGAACACCCCCCCCCCCCATGAAATGGAACAACCCCTGGGATGCGCAAAAATTACAACAAAATTGCTCAATTTTGTATTTTTTTCCATCGCATTGCATCCCGGGAAGTTGTTATAATATTTGGATTGCTCCTTATGGTACCCACCATGTGTTAGCCAATGAAATTCTCTAAACTGAAAAAAAAACACCATGTGTCAATCTTTGACCTAAGCCGAGATAAACAGCAACAAACCTCAAAAATGTCAAAAATTTCCTGTATTTTTCATTTTGAGGGAAGCCAATGGATCGATAAGTACTCGCTGGAAAATGTAATGAAAATGTAGCCCTCATAGAGTACTTATAGGTAAAAAAAATCACAGCAATCCGTCAATAAACATTGACGCTATTCTAATTGCTTATCCCAAATTGTTGTTTTTTGTAATAGCCTTAAAAGTTTTCTGAGTCCACTAAAGTTGTCGCAAAAAATCATAGAGCTTCCTGAAACCTTCTACTATAAGATGCAATCATAAAACCGGCCACTTCGTTTTGAAAATCGTCTTTGGAACCGACTGTTTATAAAAATCAGGAATTCTCGATTTCATTTCGTTTATACTTCCACAAGTAATGAATATATGGAAAAACTTGTTCTTGGATCTTAAAGTACTGATTTTACTCTAAATTTTGAAGAAGAGAGTATTGCTCTACACTACAAAAAGGATTTCCTGAAACGAGAAATCAAATTTCTAAACACGAGTACGTGCAAACTTGAGAATCGCCGAGTTTCTCGTTCAAGAATTTTTTCGAATCAAGAAATAGAATGTCACTCTCTGAGAAATCCCGTGTCTTGGCGAGGATAATATTTTGCTCGCGGCCAAGAAGCGACTAACCTATAAAAAATCGCATTGTTGCATTTGATTTTGAATCCCCGAAATTCCCTCGCCATGATGAGATCCAAATCTTCTGTTCGTAATGCACTCTTTGTTCAACTCTTACATACTATAACTTTGGAAATTCTATCCTCAAAATCTCAGATCAACATCTATCTCACTTCTGTAAGGATAAAGAGTCCTAAACGTTTAATAGAAGGATAGGAGCTGTAAGATTTTCTACTCTCTGAATTGAGCTAGCGCTTTAAAAATCCCAAGCATAGTGAGTAATCAATTTTCACAGAAAAAATAAGATACAAAGGCTCACTTTAGTTCCACCGCTGCCTACAACAATAAAATTTGACATTTGGCCATTCTTTGTGGGGAGATGGATTCTGAGGGTAAATCTCGTTTTGAAGCTCAAACGCAAGTAGAATGAAATTGAAACGGGCTCTAAATTCAACACAGGTATTCTTATCAATAGATAAATCGCACAGATTACTCTTTTCGCTCACTCTCCGACACAGCACAACACGACGAATTTTATCGAGCTCATACTTTGAGTAGCAAAATTTTGAGCAAAAAAATCAGATTTTATACGAGTTCCAAATTTGAATGATTCAAACTTCAGGTCGGCGTCGAGTGGATAAGTTCAGATAGATCGTTCACCGTTTGCTGTTGCAGTGGTCCAAGCGCAAGCACCTGGTAATCATAACCCATCAACTAGGCCACGAAGTTTGTAAACAAATGGGTTAGAGGTTTGAGTAACTTTTTACTTGCGTACGAGACATTATTGTCTTCGATTTGAGAACCGTTTCTTCGAGAAGTTTAATTTTTTCTCATGTCGTCTTCCTGAGCACAAGTTCTTCTCAAACTTCGAGAAAATTTTCTCATTTAAAGAATCTAGTTCTCGATTGTAGAAAACTGACGATAATTTCATTCTCCTTTCGAGCAAATCAGCTGTGAGAAATGAAACAATGTTGAGAAATCCTTTTTGTAGTGTACGACCATTTAAACCAATTGAATGTTAAAGGCCGAACTTTTCGAGCAATGGTTTATAAATGTTCAAAGTTTAATGAAAAAGAATGTTTGGTTCACATACCCGGACTTGTGCCCTCGTCCAGCAGGTGAAAGTTTGTGTTTCATTTAGCTCGCTTGAAAAAAACTGAAAGCGTAAGGGGTCGCGGTACTTCCACAGCAGCGTGGCGGGCCGTGCAGAGCTGAGCCGCGCTCTTCAAACTCCAGCGTTCAGAACTTTTGACGGTATTTCGGATCCTACTGGACCGTTTTTGATCATTCCTTTTTCGAATTGGGGTAGTTTTTAGAAAAGTACATAATGACGTATACTTTACATGAAATTGAACAGCCATTTTGTATGTATATGGGGTACCGTACCAAACGTGGTTTTGATTCAGTATTCCTCGTCTATCAGCCCATTTTTTTAACAGAAACAGCATGGATCTGTTGGATGTGAATGATTTCTGAGAAAATTCCTTTTGTAAATTTTGAAAACAGTGAGAAATTCTCGAAAGAACAAGAAATTTTCACTGGAAAGCGCATAATCACCAGGAAAATAAGGAACAGCATATCACTTTTCATACTCAAACATGCGCCAAACGTAAAATTTTTCCGAATTTTCCCCTCACGATAATCACTAGAGAAAATGAAAAGAATGAAGGATAACATATCACTTGTCGAATTTTCATCGATGGAATTGGAAGATTCTCACAAAAAAATTTTCATCACATTACATCTTACGTGATGAACTATCCCGAATCATGAATCACCGTGAGTCCAGCTTTCGACAATATTGATTCACGGGAAGGTAACGCGCCTACTGATGCTGACATGCAATAAAAAGATATGCTATGGATTTGATTTTTTATCAGAAATCGTCTGTTTTTCATAGACAGACCATTACAGTATAGTACCAATTTTTCTCTCTTGAAACAATTGGTATGCAAAATTGCATATACATATCTTCACTATTGTTTATCATAAAAAATACGCTGGCTAAAAGAGATTAGCAGAATGCTTTCTCTTGACGAAGTTTGCCTGAGTAGTTCGATGGAATTGCATATAAACAAATCAATTTAGAATGTAACAACGTATCTTTGTAGGTCATTAAGAGTTAGATAAGTTGATTTGAGTGGGCTTACTATATTTTCAGTTATTTCTTCGAGGAAGATTCTTAATCTATCGTTCTGTTGATAGGAAATTTCGATAAAATTGAGTTGAGGATGATTAAAATGACGGTTTCGGTAAAAATGTGGGTTTTTGTTGGAAGAAACTTGATTTAAATCATGATTTACTAGTTCAACTGGAATTCGGTGAACGAAAAATGCTTGATAAATATGATACTAGGTCTCTGGAAATATGGTAACTTACTTGTACAAGGTGATACGGAGGGAAAACGAATAATTGCAAAAAATGTTTCAACATTTTTTGATTTATTTCTTCGAGAAAGCTCAATAGGAGAATTTGGGTGACCTAAACTAGGGTTTTCTTACCAATATCTCGAGTGTAGTTGACACAGAATTTCGATAAAATTGGTTCGAGGATGAGGAAAATGACATTTGGTGAAAATTTCAGTTTTTGTGAGAAGAAACTCCAATTCAATAACGATTTATCAGTTCAAGTGAATTTCTGTATGGACCAATTCATGAGGAATATTTGGAAAGTGTCCTTTTTGATAGATGAAAGTTTGGTGAATTACTTGTAAAGCAAGATAAAGAAGAAAAATGGCTAAACTAAACAAATGTTTTATTACTTTTTGAGTTATTTTCCCGAGGAAGATTGTTAGCGAAAATTAAGGAATCTAAACTATATATTTCTCAACAATATGTATCGTTCGGTTGAGACAGAACTTTGATAAAATTGGTTTGAGGATGAGTGAAATCACGATTTTGGTAAAAATTTCAGTTTTTGTGGAAAGAAACTTCATTTTAATCGTGATTTACAAGTTAAACTGAAATTCCGTATTAACCACCTCATAAATAATGTTCGAAAAATGTGCATTTAGGTCTATGAAAGTTTGGTAAATTACTTGTAGAGGAAGATAAAGGAGAAAAATGAATATTCGAAAAAAATGTTTCATTATTTTTTGAGTTATCTTTTCGAGGAAGCTTGTTAGTGGGAATTGGGGAATCTAAACTATATTTTTCTCACCAATATCTATCGTTTGGTTGAGACAGAATTTCGATGAAATTGGTTTAAGGGTGATTAAAATGACAATTTTGGTGAAAATTTCAATTTTTACCAAAATATCGAGGTTTAAAGGGATGAAATGGAATTTCGGTATTAACCAATCGATAGATCCTGCAGAAAAAATAATAGTTTGAGTCATCAGAATTGAGATAAATGAGTGATAAACGAACGCACGAGAAAAAAATGAATGTTAAGAAAATTTTTCCATTATTTTTTGAGTTATCCTCTAGAGAAAGCTTTTTAGAGGGATTCGGGCCATCTAGTCTGAGGTTTCTTGGATAATATGTATCTAATGTTTGGTTGAGACAGAATTTGAATGCAGTGGGTTTAAGGGCATGTGAAAGCTCTACCTTTACCGACCGAGGGGTCATTTGTTTTATTTTATTGAGGACTAGTACCGAGGCAGCCCTGGAGAGGAGCCACAATAAATGACACTGTAATATACTGTTAGTATATTATGCGTTGCATTGAAAAACTGCTCGTTTTTCACATGCATAGAGGTATTACATAATGCGCAAGTGAAAGACATGAAGTTATATACATAAAGGCTTGCTGTATATAAGCGTTGGATCCTATATAATAGAATAGAATCACAATATATCTCACTCCACTTTACTTACGTTTTGCTGCACAAACTGATGGATAAGAAATTCTTGGTACAGAGATCTCGTTTGAATTTCTGCTTTGAGCTCAGAAATTCTTGTTGCAGAGAGCTGCTTGAATTTCTGTTTTGAGCTCAGAAATTCTTTTTGCAGAAAACTGCTTGAATTTCTGTTTTGGGTTCAGAAATTCTTGTTGCAGAGAGCTGCTTGAATTTCTGTTTTGAGCTCAGAAATTCTTTTTGCAGAGAGCTGCTTGAATTTCTGATTTGAGCTCAGAAATTCTTTTTGCAGAAAACTGCTTGAATTTCTGTTTTGGGTTCAGAAATTCTTGTTGCAGAGAGCTGCTTGAATTTCTGTTTTGAGCTCAGAAATTCTTGTTGCAGAGAACTGCTTGAATTCCTGGTTTGGGCTCAGAAGACATACTCGATGGCTCGAAGGCATACTAGACAATACTGGATATTCGATGACTGATGTTACAATGATCTTGTTCGCATGTCTTATATACTTTCTAGTAGATTTTTGATACGACATCCAGTAAGATTTCTACTCATCTCACATTCTGTTTATACTAGTAAGTATTTCTTCCACGTGGCATTATTTTGGATTACCACTCCCACTCTTAAAAACACAGTTTTTACTATGTGCATCCATTTTAAATGAAGTGATTCTTGCATCAGTACAATCTTGAACAACTCTTTCTTCAAGAAATGAGCCACAAGCACATTGAAGTCTATACATTCCATATTGTGCTATTTTGTGGATTCAGCAACGAGGAGAGAAACACATTATGGTCAAGCGCTGTCCTGATTATATTATTAGAGCTGTCTCTCGTTAGCCACAGCTGATGCATTTATGTTACCGTTGTACCTGAAAATATTCATTGTGATAGTATCACTACTCAAGTTGAGAGATTACATCAGATAGTAGATGCAGATTTTACCCCATTGAAGACTCAAAATAATCTCTGAATTTCATGCTAAGCAACTCCATGAATGCACCTTGTTCTAAGATTTTGGGATGCGTAGATCATGAATCATGATGTACAGACAGAGCTTAAAGAGTACAATTTGAAGCTAATATTACTGGAGCGCTTACATCCATAATATACCTTGAAAGAGAGATGGAATCCCCCTCTGGAATATGAGGGTCTCATTGAACATAAGCTGGAAGCTTATTGTAAACCCAAGAATTAACTTTGGCTTCGAAAGTCACCCGAGCGCACCAATGTTACCAAGTATCTTGAGATGTTCTGGTTGGAACCTAGAATAGAATAGTTAGATTGATCAGAAATATCTAAAGGCCCTCACTCAACAATGGGATTCTGAATTTCATCAACTTGGGATGATGAAATTTACTATCTAACCTCTGAACTTGGGATCATAAAAATTCACAAGTAAGAAAATTTTCAATGGATCTGAGCAAATGAATATGAAATCACTCCTCTAAAATATGAGTAACTCATTAGATACAATTTGAAGCTCATTGCAAAATCCCATCATTGACTTTTGCTTATAAAGTGATCCGTGCGCACCATTTTTGACCAGGTAACTTTGAGATAGTCTAGCTGGAACCTTAAATAGAATGGTGAGATTGGTCAAAAATGATCCAGAGGCCAATTTATAGTAAAAAGATCATACAATTCATTAAGACATACCTGGAGTCATGAGATTTACTATCTAACCTGTGAACTTGGTATCATAAAAAATTCACAAGTGAGACAATTTCCAATGGATCTGAGCAAATGAATATGAAATCACCCCTCCAAAATGTGAGTATCTCAGCAGATACAATTTGAAGCTCATTGCAATATCCCATCATTGACTTTTGCTTATAAAGTGTTCCGTGCGCACAATTTTGACCAGGTAACTTTAAGATACTCTAGCTGCAACCTACAATAGAATGGTTAGATTAATCAGAATTGTCTAAAGGCTTACACTGAACAATGGGATTCTGAATTTCATCAATATATCCTTGGGATCATGAAATTTACTATCTAACCTCTGAACTTGGAATCATGAAAGCTTCACAAGTAAGACAGTTTTCAATGGATCTAAGTGAATGAATATGAAATCACCCCTCTAAAATATATGTATCTCAACAGATACAGTTTGGAGCTCATTGCAATATCCAGTCATTGACTTTTGCTTATAAAGTGATCCGTGCGCACCATTTTTGACCAGGTAACTTTAAGATACTCTAGCTGGAACTCAAAATAGAATGGTGAGATTGTTCAAAAATGATCCAGAGGCCAATTTATAGTAAAAAGATCATAAATTTCATCAAGACATACCTGGAATCATGAGATTTACTATCTAACCTGTGAACTTGGAATCATAAAAACTTCACAAGTGAGACAATTTCCAATGGATCTGAGCAAATGAATATGAAATCACCCCTCCAAAATGTGAGTATCTCAGCAGATACAATTTGAAGCTCATTGCAATATCCCATCATTGACTTTTGCTTATAAAGTGATCCGTGCGCACCATTTTTGACCAGGTAACTTTGAGATAGTCTAGCTGGAACCTTAAATAGAATGGTAAGAATGTTCAAAAATGATCCAGAGGCCAATTCATAGTAGAAAGATCATAAAATTCATTAAGACATACCTGGAGTCATGAGATTTACTATCTAACCTGTGAACTTGGTATCATAAAAAATTCACAAGTGAGACAATTTCCAATGGATCTGAGCAAATGAATATGAAATCACCCCTCCAAAATGTGAGTATCTCAGCAGATACAATTTGAAGCTCATTGCAATATCCCATCATTGACTTTTGCTTATAAAGTGTTCCGTGCGCACAATTTTGACCAGGTAACTTTAAGATACTCTAGCTGCAACCTACAATAGAATGGTTAGATTAATCAGAATTGTCTAAAGGCTTACACTGAACAATGGGATTCTGAATTTCATCAATATATCCTTGGGATCATGAAATTTACTATCTAACCTCTGAACTTGGAATCATGAAAGCTTCACAAGTAAGACAGTTTTCAATGGATCTAAGTGAATGAATATGAAATCACCCCTCTAAAATATATGTATCTCAACAGATACAGTTTGGAGCTCATTGCAATATCCAGTCATTGACTTTTGCTTATAAAGTGATCCGTGCGCACCATTTTTGACCAGGTAACTTTAAGATACTCTAGCTGGAACTCAAAATAGAATGGTGAGATTGTTCAAAAATGATCCAGAGGCCAATTTATAGTAAAAAGATCATAAATTTCATCAAGACATACCTGGAATCATGAGATTTACTATCTAACCTGTGAACTTGGAATCATAAAAACTTCACAAGTGAGACAATTTCCAATGGATCTGAGCAAATGAATATGAAATCACCCCTCCAAAATGTGAGTATCTCAGCAGATACAATTTGAAGCTCATTGCAATATCCCATCATTGACTTTTGCTTATAAAGTGATCCGTGCGCACCATTTTTGACCAGGTAACTTTGAGATAGTCTAGCTGGAACCTTAAATAGAATGGTAAGAATGTTCAAAAATGATCCAGAGGCCAATTCATAGTAGAAAGATCATAAAATTCATTAAGACATACCTGGAATCATGAGATTTACTATCTAACCTGTGAACTTGGAATCATAAAAAATTCACAAGTGAGACAATTTCCAATGGATCTGAGCAAATGAATATGAAATCACCCCTCCAAAATGTGAGTATCTCAGCAGATACAATTTGAAGCTCATTGCAACATCCCATCATTGACTTTTGCTTATAAAGTGTTCCGTGCGCACCATTTTGACCAGGTAACTTTAAGATACTCTAGCTGGAACCTACAATAGAATGGTTAGATTAATCAGAATTGTCTAAAGGCTTACACTGAACAAGGGGATTCTGAATTTCATCAATATATCCTTGGGATCATGAAATTTACTATCTAACCTCTGAACTTGGAATCATGAAAGCTTCACAAGTAAGACAGTTTTCAATGGATCTAAGTGAATGAATATGAAATCACCTCTCTAAAATATATGTATCTCAACAGATACAGTTTGGAGCTCATTGCAATATCCAGTCATTGACTTTTGCTTATAAAGTGATCCGTGCGCACCATTTTTGACCAGGTAACTTTAAGATACTCTAGCTGGAACTCAAAATAGAATGGTGAGATTGTTCAAAAATGATCCAGAGGCCAATTTATAGTAAAAAGATCATAAATTTCGTCAAGACATACCTGGAATCATGAGATTTACTATCTAACCTGTGAACTTGGAATCATAAAAACTTCACAAGGGAGACAATTTCCAATGGATCTGAGCAAATGAATATGAAATCACCCCTCTAAAATGTGAGTATCTCAGCAGATACAATTTGAAGCTCATTGCAATATCCCATCATTGACTTTTGCTTATAAAGTGATCCGTGCGCACCATTTTTGACCAGGTAACTTTGAGATAGTCTAGCTGGAACCTTAAATAGAATGGTAAGAATGTTCAAAAATGATCCAGAGGCCAATTCATAGTAGAAAGATCATAAAATTCATTAAGACATACCTGGAATCATGAGATTTACTATCTAACCTGTGAACTTGGAATCATAAAAAATTCACAAGTGAGACAATTTCCAATGGATCTGAGCAAATGAATATGAAATCACCCCTCCAAAATGTGAGTATCTCAGCAGATACAATTTGAAGCTCATTGCAACATCCCATCATTGACTTTTGCTTATAAAGTGTTCCGTGCGCACCATTTTGACCAGGTAACTTTAAGATACTCTAGCTGGAACCTACAATAGAATGGTTAGATTAATCAGAATTGTCTAAAGGCTTACACTGAACAATGGGATTCTGAATTTCATCAATATATCCTTGGGATCATGAAATTTACTATCTAACCTCTGAACTTGGAATCATGAAAGCTTCACAAGTAAGACCGTTTTCAATGAATCTAAGTAAATGAATATGAAATCACCCCTCTAAAATATATGTATCTCAACAGATACAGTTTGGAGCTCATTGCAATATCCAGTCATTGACTTTTGCTTATAAAGTGATCCATGCGCACCATCTTTACCAGGTAACTTTGAGATACTCTAGCTGGAAATTCAAATAGAATGGTGAGATTGTTCAAAAATGATTCAGAGGCCAATACTTAGTAAAAGGATCACAAATTTCATCAAGACATACCTGAAATCATAAAATTCACCATCCAGCATCCCAACCAGTGATCACAAATATTCCACAGTGAAGCCAATTCTCAACGGATCCCAACAAATGCACTTGAAATCACCCCTGTAAATTGTAGAGATTCCAACAGACACAATTTGAAGTCCATTGCAATATTCGATCATTTACTTTTGCTCTCAGAGTTGCCCGAGCGTGCCATTCTGACAAAGTAATTTTAATATATGCTAGTTGGAATCTTTAATAGAATGGTAGGATCAATCAAAAATGGTTCAAAGGCCCACACGTGACAATAAAATTCTGAACTTTGTTAATACATCCTTGAAGCCATGAAATTTATCACTCAACTCTTTGACGTTTGGTGACAAGATCTTCACATTTAAGCCAATTTATAACAGATTTTACAGAATGTACATACATGGAATCACCTCTTTGGAATACAGATATCTTAGCAGACCCAAATTGGAATTCATTGCACAATCCAATCATCTACTCTTTTCCCAAGACTCACCCAGGCTCGCTACTTAACTAAGTATTCAAAGATGATTCAGTTGTAATCTCAAGCAGAACCCATTCCAATAGGAAAATCATAATTTTTGAAACATCCTGAATACAAAGAATTTCAGTTTTTGTGAGATATGGAGGAAAAACTTTGAAAATGAAAAGTTTTGACATACGGTCTCATTCAAAGACACAGCAGAAGCAGCCTACTTATAACCTATCGCATAAGAAAACTACATAACACCCTGAGTATGTACCAGGCAGAGTTAATCCGGGATGACTCTGGGTACCACCGACATTTATTATTTTCCAGTGAAACTGTCTGGTTTTTTCATACTTGCCTGCGAAGAATCGGCTTGTAAGCAGTCGACAACGTCATTGCTCGACGAAAATGTGCGTTATGCTCGATAAGCGGGTTTACTATTTTTCACCGGCACTTCACCCATCACCGTCACTCGGAGCACTCGCG
The DNA here is from genome assembly GCA_029851415.1 of Eretmocerus hayati. Taxonomy (NCBI): domain Eukaryota; kingdom Metazoa; phylum Arthropoda; class Insecta; order Hymenoptera; family Aphelinidae; genus Eretmocerus; species Eretmocerus hayati. The sequence goes on along the minus strand of CM056742.1, from coordinate 179,175,439 downwards.
TTCACGAGGTGATGACCATCGGGGCATCCGCGACGAGGGCACCGGGAAGCAGCAAGTCATTCACGTCACGCGATCAATAACAATAATAGGAGCCGATATTAGACAGGTATAATACGTTCACGTCGTCTGTCTGCGCGCTGCGCGACAACACGAAGCCTGTCTCGATCAGCTGGTTGCGGGCCGATAATTTGCTGCTTGGGATTCTCAGTCAATATCTATCGTTTACGGCAGAATTACGTAAAAGTGATCCCTTGTTTTGTACTTGGGAATCAGATCTACCATTTACAAAAAGAGTCGAGTTGATTGGAGCAGCTGTCCTCCTGAAATCGTGAGGACTGTAATACACGTAGATCAACACGTTTACAGTCCTCACGATTTCGAAAAAACGGCACCACCAATCAATTTCTTTCTTATTCTAGGTGATAGATCTGATCACAGAGTACAAAGTAAGGATTTTACTTTTTTGCGATATTCCATTGTTTTTTTAGGAAAATTCAATTTAGCCGTATTTTGCTCATATGGTAAGGTAGAGCTTTCACATGCCCTTAAAAAGGGTCAAAATAAAATTTTTGGGGAAAATTCTGATTTTTTCGAGAATTTGAGATTGGTAAAGATTGAATAAGAATTCGGTATTAACCAATCGATAGATCATGCAGAAAAAGTCCTAGTTTGGGTGACTAAATTCGCGGTGAGGCCGTGTTAGGAAAAGATATTTATGTATTAAAAGTCGAAATTTGAGCTCTTTTGCTTAAGAAAGCCAATAGATCAAATTTGACTGGGAACCGTAAGCTGCCAAATCACTGGCCTCTCAGAAATTTCATTCTTATTGTAGAATGCCAAAAGTTGATAAGGTCAACAGTAAATGAGAAAGCGTGTCCGGTATAAAACAACACACACACATACACACATACACACACGGACAAAGGGGTGCAAAGATGAGTCTCTGGCAGATTTGGAAAACCATTAGGAAGAAAAGTGTTACCTACAATTGATAGATTCTCGCGAGAGGAAGAGAATGGTCCAAGGCTTTTTTAGATAAACAGAATTCTATTGAAGAAAATATTGGATTCAGTAGAAAATTTGATCAAAATTTTGCTGGGGTGGAAACAAAGTTTTCTCTTTAGATGAAGCAATAGTTGTCACCAGTTTTATGAATTCTTGGGGTGATTTTTGGGGGAAATTCAGAAATATTCTACGATTTCCAAATTTTTTAGTATGAAAAATGGTACGCAACCCATGTAAAAATGGGAACCCTATGATCATATATGAACATGGGGTCCAAGGACCCTATGACGATATATGAACATCTATGAAACAATTTTCAAAATTTTTTAAAATCTGAAAAGTTGTTATGGTTGCATTTTCAGGGAATATTACATAAAAAAGTCACGATGCTGATCTTGCATAACCGAGAAAATCTCCAAGAGTTCATTAGGTCATTGAATTAAAATGATCTGTAAATTATATCATTCTCCTACTAGAAGAAAAAATTTTAATTTCCAAGATTTAAAACGTTTGGCGAATTGGTGACCAATCTGCACAATTTGTTATATCTTGAGATCATCATTTTGAGGAATATTACATTCATGCAGGTTCGTCACCAATTTGCCAAACGTTTTTGATCTTGGAAATTAAAATTTTTTTCTTTTGAGATATATAATGATATTACTTACAGATCGTTTTAATCCAATCACCTGATGAACTCTTGGGGATTTTCTCGGTTATGCAAGATCAGCATCGTGACTTTTTGATGTAATATTCCCTGAAAATGCAACCATTTCATAGATGTTCATATATGGTCATAGGGTCCTTGGACCCCCTGTTCATATATGATCATAGGGTTCCCATTTTTACATGGGAATCCATTATTCTCATATTTCTGGTGACTATGCGCATTTCAAGGGAATTTTTTTTCAAATTTTCCAAGCAAAACCTCCTCAGAAATCATTCACATCCAACGGTCATGCTATTTCTATGAGAAAAATGGTCTGATACACGAGGAAAATTAGATATCAGAACCTCTTTTTGTGACGGCACCTCTTATACACATAAAATGGCCGTTTAAACCCATGTAAGATGCACGCCATTGTGTTTTTTTTTCTTGCAGCAACCCCAATTTGAGAAAAAAATTATCAAAAAGTGTCCAGTAGGACTCGAGGTACCGTCAAAACTTCTGAGCGTTCGAGTTTGAAGAGCGCGGTTCATCGGTTTCTGCGCGGCCCGCCACGTGGCTACTGCGGGAGTATCCTACCCCTTACCGTTTCAGCTTTTTTTTTCGAGCGATCTAAAGGAAACACAAACTTTCACCTGTTGGGACGAGGACACAAGTCGAGGTATGTGAACTAAACATTCTTTTTTGTGAAACTTTGAACATTCATCAACTTTGAACATTTATCAATCCTGGAAAGTTCGTCCCTTAATATTCAATTGTTTTTATTGAGTATCGATTTAAGGTAGTTGTACACCAAAATTATTCATCAACAGAATTTCTCGAGATTCTGCAGAGAGATAGTTCTAATATCGAAGAGTACGTGTGCAAAATTCCAGAACGATTGACCATCCCGTTTTAGAGTATCGATCGTCACAATTTGACCAGTTTTGCACATTTTTAACATTGCGCTTATGGGAGCGGGCCCAAAAAACAGCACAAAAATGGGTCCAGTGCAAAACCTGATCAACAGAAAATGGTGGAACTGCGAGAGATCCGAGTTTATGGATCAATGAATCATATGGCCAAGCCTGGAGATGATGGACCACGTCGTTTTTAGTAATTGTTCATCCAAAGCGTAGAATGCAAAAAATGCGACACGTGATTTCGATTTTAGGGTAGATAACTTTGGAAACCATGCCTGATTCTGTCCAGGAAGGCTTAGATGACTATTCTTGTTTGTTGTTTGATGGAAAAAGTGCAGTTATTAACAATAATAATAATTTAGAATATTTTGATGTGGGCAAAAAAGTGAGGTTAAGTCTTTTTGACTCACGTAGTTGGTGTACTACTACCTTAAAAAAAAGTCGTTATCTCCGGCTCAAAAAGTAGTATGATAATGTTCTTTTCTTCAAAATTTAGAGCAAACTCAGTAGAACATTATTCAAATGAAGATTCTTTCGGGAGTAGGAAATTTTGACAAAGGACTCCAGTTTAATTATCTTTAAACCGACTATATCAAAATTTTCTCTCAACCAAACAATAGATATTCCTGGAAAAACCTTCTTTCAGATGACCCAAATTTCTCTGAAATGCTTCCTCAAAAGAAAAACTCAAAATATAGGGTACTTCCTTTTTCGTTAAAATTATTGTCATATAACGCCGTGAGAAAGCATTCTGCTAATCACTTTTAGCAGCGTATTTACATATACAATATCCGCCAGAATGGATGGAACGCGAATTCCTTCACTAAAACAGTGATTACTCGGACGTCCTCGGGTCTACGGCAATCTTGAAAAAAGCATTAGGAAGATGAGAAAAAAGTCTATCAATTCATGTCCTTTGAAATATTTTCTGCCACATAATTCATGGTTTTAGTTGGCTCTGCAAAGTGAAAAAATTTTCATTTCAATCAATCATCGATCATTTATTGGTAAATTATGATAGCGCAAAAGTCCTTGCGGGATCTTGTAGCTCTTTTCAAGACCTTTGAAATCGTTTTTGTTATACATTACTCTACGGTTTTTTTCACCCGAGTTAAGAGTGATCCTGCAAAGAGAAGTTGGTGCAGGTTGAGGGTATTGGTGAGTTAGAGGTATGAGCTTTTTGTTCTTCAAGCTGTCTGAGGTCGTTTTGAGTGCGTTCTAAAACATAACTGATTCATATTTTATGATTTTTAGAAGATTTTATGTCGAAATCGTGGATTACGCATTTTTTTGTATCTCCGCTACCCTTAACGCGGATGAATTTGCTCTCGCTTGATCGCTCGTAACTCGAGTGCAAAAAACCGTAGAGTAATGTATAAAAAATGATTTCGGAGGTCTTGAAAAGAGCAACAACATCCCGCAAAGATTTTTACGCTATCGTGATTTTCCGATAAATGATCGCTGATTGATTGAAATGAAGAATTGTTCACATTCCGGAGCCGATCGAAAACATGAGTTTTGGGTTGAAAAAATTTTTGGAAGACTTGAATAGAGAACTGACATGACTATAAAAATCATTCGAAAATGCTCATATTATGGAAGTTCACGTTGAAATAGACACGATATGTGGAATTTTGGGAATTTTCTGTTGTCAAAGTGACTTAAATTTGAGTCTGAAGTTTTTCAGGTTTTGAATTGGCGCCATTCAATACGGCGGCGGCTGCACATGAGTCACGTGACTTCAGAATCTTTTTCACGATGATTCTAAGGCAAACCTGCGTTTCCTAACTGTGAACTTCTATTATTTGAGTGAAATAAGCTCTCGATTGTTATTCAGATAAGAATTTCTGATGAAAAATGACATAACAGCAGTTGGGGGATTTAGCGGCACATGTGCAGCCGCCGCCATATTGGATGGCGCCAATTCAAATTGTCAAAACTTCAATAATGATTTAAAAACCATAAAGGCGTCGTAGAATTTCCAAACTTTTTTTCCTATATCTATTCTGCCGCGAACTCTCATAATATAACATTTCCTGGAATTATGTCAGTTCCCTATTGATAGCTTTTTTCCTCATCTTTCGAATGCTTTTTGTAAAATTGCCTTAGACCCAAGGACGTCCGAGTAATCGCTTTTCCAGTAAAGGAATTCGTGTTCCATTCAATTTGGCGGGTACTATGAGGGCTAAATTTTCCAGCAAGTACACTCGCCGGACAAAATATCTGTACAAGCCATTTAGTGATTTCTACTTTTTGGGTTGGCACGGCCTATCTCATTCCGTGCTAAGGGAACGCGGAAAATGGAACGAATGCATGGCGATACCAACCCAAAAAGTGAAAATCACTAAATGGCTTGTACAGATATTTTGTCCGGCGAGTGTACACATCGACCCATTGGCTTCCCTCGAAATGACGAATAAAGGAAATTTTTGACATTTTTGAGGTTTGTTGCTAATTATTTCGAGTTAGCCCAAATATGGACACATGGTTTTTTTTAATTCAGAGAATTTTATTGGCTACAACATGGCACCATAAGGCACAATCCAAATATTATAACAACTCCTCGGGATGCAAGATGATGGGAAAAATACAGGATTGAGCACTATCTTGTTTTTGTAATTTTTTGCGCACCCGTGGTTTGTTTCATTCTATGAGGGGCGGAGGGTGTTCACTGAGGTATCCGGCATCGAATACAGATAGAACCATCGTGTAGCATCCATGTTGAAAACTCACGAATTCAGAGCTAGAATTACTGGCCTCTGGAGGTTCTAGCACTTATTCTTCCTTCGGCTATGTATGATGCAATGTTTCTGTGTATCAATATTGCTTAAAGCTTTCATAATGAGTACTCTTCTGACATTACATCTCTCGCAATACGTCAAATCAATGGGAATTTTCCATAATACTGAGCTTCAATTATCCGCGGTTTTTGTACTCACGGTAATTTTTTGGAACCAAACCCCGGCGGATAACGAGAGATCCCTGTATTTCATTTCATTGCTATCAAATTCTAGTCTCGAGAGGAGGTTCCATTGAGTCCCAATCGTGATATTAGATTTGCTAAAGTGATCGAAACAGAACATAAATAACATACTTGGACTCAATTTTTGGTATCAGATTCAAAAACCAATGTGGACCCCGGGTTAGACTTGGCAAAATATCTTTGATTAACCCAGAGTTCAAATGATTTGCTTTAAGAAAAAAATCGAGCTCATTACAAATTCTAAGAAAGCGTGAATCTTCATCAAGATTGAATTTCATGGTGTTTTTGAAATAGCTTAGATGGACACTTTTCACTACATTAACAATCCTGATATTCTAAATATAGTCCGGTCGCTGTGGAGGGGGGGGGGGTCTGAGTCAGCGGCTCGTGTTCCAAGAGGTTTGATAGTGTACTCCTACGGATTTTGAGGCGCTGAATCGAATGCTCGGGGTCGGTAGCCGGTTAACCCCGGCATTTCTCTGTTATTAACATTTTTAGTGCAAAAATTATGGTTTTTCGCAGGAAACTCCGTAAGTATGCATTTTAACGAAAATTTCCATAGGACCAAAGTTGGAGAGCGCGAATTTTCCTACGGAAAAGATCCCACAAGTTTCCTGGAAAACCCAAGCCCGGGGCGGAAAATGCACGAAAATCGTGTTGCGCGTTCAACATGGGCTTACATGAGGCCGTGTACGCAGCGCTACTAAACTCGCCGTCACTTTGACAGTGGTCAATCTATCGCTTGTCGACCTCATGCATCTTGGAGAGGATGAAATTCCCTCCAAAATCGTTTAGGTCTGATCCCGCTGAACTCAAACCCCTTCGACTGTGGAACGAGAGAAAGAGAAAAAATACAGAATCTGAGACTAAATCCGTGCCGCAGTGCTGCGACTCGGCCGCACCGGCTATTTCGTTACGACACACTTCTTTCTCATTCTCTCGTTCTTCAGTCGAATGAGTTTGAGTTCAGCGGAATCAGATCTCCACCACAATGGAGGGAATCCCATCCTCTTCAAGATGCATGAGGCCGAGATACGATAGACTGACAACTGTCAAAGTGACAAGGAGTTTAGTACCGCTGCGTCGCTCGCCCCATATAAGCTCATGTTGCCCCGGGCTGGGGTTTTCCGGGAAACTTGTGAGGACCTTTTTTGTGGGAATATTTGTGCTCTACAACTTTGATGTCATAAAAATTTTTGTTGGAATGCATACTTTCGAAGTCTCTTGCAAAAAACCATAAATTTACACTAAAAATTGTTAATAACAAAGACACGCCAGGGTTTACAGGCTATCGACCTCGTGCGTTCAGTTCAGCGCCTCAAAATACGTAGGAATACACCAGCCAAACCTTCTTCGGGAACACGACCCACCTACTCAGATCCCCCCCCCCCTCAGCGCCCGGACTAATAACGACGATGATGACCAACGGCTAGAAGTTGTATGGAGTTTTTTTCCTCACTAAGAGGGTTATTCGTCAACGGCTGCTGATGGGAGTATTAGATGAGATCATTTCCGCTCTTTTATTGGATCTGGAAAAAATTAGCGTCGACGAATAAATGAACGAGCCCAAAAATCCAAATGTTATGAAAATTTTCCAATACTCAATGATCGGAATACTTGCTACAATGTCAAGACTCGGACTGAACTTGTTCACTGACCTCTCGAGATGTTGGAAAAGTTGGATTGGAATCGAATTTATATCCGAAATTTCTTACGACCTTATTCATAGTATACCCATTGTCATCCCCCAAAAAACATTGTTCGCCGCCTCAAACTTTCCTACCGAATATCATAACCCCACTTCTCGGGGAATCACGTCGACACTTAGAACTTGACTCGTGTTGTATAAAGTATTGCTTCAAATATGCAGATAGCAAAACTGAAGGCCTCGCTAGACGTGGAGACGACATCGAGACGTGAGCTTGCCCAGGACATATCGACGGACAACAGCAAGCTCATGATATCGCAAAGCGATCTGCGAGTGCAAGCTTTGAGCGTGCTGCTGCTTCACTATTGCACCGGTCTTCAGCACGCTCAGGAGCAAGTGGATCGGCCTAATAGCGTGGGGTCTTTTTCAGGATCTAGCAACTGAAGAAACGAATTATACGTATCTTAGATTTACAATATATTATAATGCGAGGAAGAACTCGACCATTTCTCGACTCACCGGACATGAATTCTGAGAAAATCTGTGAGAGCCCTCCATCCCTGGACTGTTGTTTCAATCCAAATCAGATCGCTAGTGGTGGCTGTATGATTGTAACTTTATTCTCATACCTTCGAAATTAAAATCTAGTCTCAGGAGGGGCAGCTTGGGGCCAAAAAAGCTTCAGATTAATTCAGTATTTATATCTGGTGAATGTATGTGCGCTGACACGCTATGGTTTATCAAACAATGACGAAGCTTTCCTTATATCGTCCATATCTATATGATACTATATCAAAGAATGGGACAAACGAATATTTTTCTAACGTTTTTGGCACGCTTTTCTGCAGCTATCTTGCAAGTCAGTTTATTGTCCCACACCAAAACTTCCCTTGAAACGAGATTCTGGTTATCAACTTCGCCGTACATAATATATCAAGTTTTATAGCTCGGTAGGAATCGGAATGTCTGAGCTTGGTTGATGAAATAGGTGTACCTACCTTGTACGCCTTGATCTGTTTTCACGTTGAGTGTTTAACATTTACGTAAGACTTCCGCACTTAACCCAAAGTTGTGGGCCCCTGACTACCACGATCACGCATGGTCGCATTGGAAATTCTTGAATATTCATCATGTTTAGTTGCAAGTTTAAAGTAATATATATCATACAGTGGTCGGCACGATAAGACTCCGTATACCGAATCCCCTGCATCAAAATATCATGGTTATATCCGCACACCAAATTTCACGACTGTATCAAGGTCACATTCTCATGACAATTCTTCTAGACTCCTTAATCACCCATAAGTCACAGACTCCACGTTGTTATGGGAGAATGGACTTTCTATTGAAACATAAATTCATTGAAAACTTATCATCTTTAGTTCCAATCCCGCAGTAGTATCTGTCCTTGACCACGTAACTAATCAGCACCATATTGCGAGATGCACCGGATTCTCTACATTGTAATCATTGATCAGGAGAACATAAACTTCCATCGGATCGGTGTTAAATGAAGCAGTCTCCCTGTGGATCGCGCACGATGCTGATGAGCAGCCGACACACGCCATGCGCCACCACCTCGGGCCATGTATTCTGGCTCTTTTCTTAGACAGTTTAGACATAAAGGGGGCAATACCATCGTATGGTAGGTTTACTGCGTGCGAATCATTTGCGTCGTCGTTGCTATACCGTAATGTATGGGAGATATACACATGTGTCACCATATTCGATATACCAGTCCAATGTTATGTCAAGTCCGTTGTTCTCTATAGAAGTGTTGCAGTGCTCTAGCACTATGGATGACATCTGGTTGAATATGTAGGTTAGGGTGTGTCTAAATAATTTTTTTTCTTCGATATCGATACGCTTGGGGTCGGAAAAGTTGGGTTTCAACTAGTACATGTGGAAATTCTTTCGCTGAGCGCTGAGAAACCACATCTTCAGTTGCAGCAAGAGCCGTGAATGTTTTTCCGAATTTGATGCGATTACTGCATCCCCAACAAAGTACTTGTGCTGCGGCTGGATTCGAATACCGATGGTTTCCTTCTTGGGATCAAGGATGCGCCCAAGACAAGAGTATTGTTGAGTTACCTCATGAGGATTAATAGCAGACAACACGGACTTCTACATCCTCATCCTGCTCAGCAGGTTCGCGTTTTATGGAAGGCTTTTTTTACTATTGACAGGGAGTTCCTCGTTTAGTACCTCAAATTTGATAAACCTGATGTTATCATCTGGTATTGGTATATCTTTACCTTCTTCGAGGATCCTCGCAACACCAGTATATCTTGCCATGCACTCTCCATCTTCCATTTTTACTAATTCTTGTTGATTTACCGCTGGTAACTCTTCATTGCCAACGGCCACAGTGATTGGCTTGGGGACAAACTTTTTCGTGTATAGGACTTGGACCTCATCTGGATCGTCCAGCATGATGATGGAGTCGTCTGAATCTCCATCTTTATTTTCTTCACGTATTTCATCATTCATAGTCGGCTTTTCCGACCGGTGCTCGTTGTCATTGTGATCCTCATCATTCGACTCATCCGACGATTCAAGCTTACTGCTATCATCAATCTTTTTCACCTCATTTTTTTCGAGCCTTGTTATAATTTTTCTCATTATCTGATACACGAGAATCACTGTCACTACTACAATCACTGGGCGTATTTCCTTTTGTACGATTTTCTTCAGGATTCGTAGATACATTACTTGAGCTGTCGCGTTCGCTGTGTGAAACATAGAATTTTCATAATTTCAGATCATTTACAAACAACCTATATCTGATCAGATATAGTAATCCTGCAGGTTGGCCAGTATTTACAAACAACACATATTTGATTGTAGACAGTGATTTTTCCGATGAAACAGTTTTTATGTAAGACCGGATACAAACACGATATGTGGTAACTCACCGAATGGTCAATTTTTGCATTTTTCGGAAGAACGAAGCAAACCCTAGCTTAGACTGTACTCGCGCACCAGGACCAGAGCTGTTCGTGGGCGGGTACAGTCTAAGGTAGGGTTTGCTTCGTTCTTCTGAAAAATACAAAAATTGACCATTCGGACCACGCCGTCCTCAACATGTCGCTGATCAACCTCCTTCGCTTGTGGTTGCGGTTCCTCCACCTGCGAACCAGGACCAGAGCTGTTCGTGGGGTGCTCCACGTTGTCCCCAACATTTTGCTGATCAAACTTTTCCCCGTTTGCTTGCGGTTCTTCCTTCCCATCCCCAACTTCTCCAACCATGTCGTGGCCTTCCTCTTGCATTTGTGTTCTGAAAAATGAGATATTAACATTAGATACATCATTCTTGAGATTCTGATTGTTTTGAATTACAATAACCACACCTTTTATGGAAGTAAGCAAGGAAATGTTGTTTCCTCAGTTTCTCACCTCTGTCCGACATGTCGTGATTGGGTAAGAACGACACTTTCACCTCATACGAGTCAGTGGCTGTGTCCTTCAATTTTAGATGACCCAACACCTGTGGATCTCGGGTTTCGAAGGGTTGTGAGATGACCCCTTCCAGGTCTTCAGGTTTGGGCCCTTCAGCCCACTCACAGAAGAAGGGCACAGTGCCTTCGACTGGGTCATGATGGAACCCGGGAAAAGGTCCATAAACGAATGCTTTAATGTTTATATCGTCTGGCTTGGAACGTTTATCACTGTCTGAAGAACAGATTGCATACATTATCCAACAAAGCGTAATGGATTCGGTTTCAATGTCCATAATTTTCAATACTCACACTCCAATCAAAAATAAATCTCTCGCCGCCAGGACGTCGTCCCAGGTTGACAAGTCTGAGTGCTAGCACATGATGCGATTCTAAGATTTCGACTTGTCTGCCCGGAAATGCATAGCATTCTCGCGGCGTGATGGAGCGCGCCTACCCGGACCTGATTCGTCTTGGTGTTCTTAGCTCGTCCTTGTCCTTGTCCTCATCCTCTACCTTGCCCTTGTCCTCGTCCTCCTCTTCGCTCTGATTTGCATCCCCTCTATCGGGTGCTCGTCTCTTTCTGCCCTTCAATCGCCCGAATTCTTGCCTCCTGGCGTTGTCCTTTTCATCAGACACATCATGTCGAGCCAGGAACGAAATTTTGAGCATATGTGCTTCGGTGGTCAGATCTTTCAGTGCGAGGTGGCCCACGATTACCCTCTCCGATCTTTCTTTCTTTTGCTCGTTTACATCAATGACTCCGATTTCGTCGGACGTTTTCGGTCCATCAACCCACGAGCACAAGAATGGTGCTGTGCCCGCCACGGCCTCACATTTCATGCCTGGGAACGGGCCGTAGACGAGGCAATTAAGATCAATTCCCTCATTCATGTAGAGAAGGTCAAGTCCGATCAGGGAGAAATAGCGTCCCCGAGCACATCATCCCAAGTTGTCCGTTCGAAGATGTGTGGATAATTCTTGGCAATTGTTTTTACATCGTCTCTGGATATCGCCGTCTTCACGGTCCCATGAACGACCGAGGTGTCAACGTTTCACAGAGAAAACTTGTCATTTTCCCTGAGATTCTCCAGATTGTGAATCTTTGTCACGATCTTTTTGAAATCGCTCCTGGCGATCTCCTCCCCTTTCAGTCTGGACTGTTTTAAGTCATGTTCTTATGGTATCTCATCCTCCAACCTTTCCATGACTACATTTAGGTAGATCCATAGAGACCCTCTGAAATACGGCTCGAGCTTCCCTACATACGCGCCCTCGAGAGAGGTTATGATGGCTTTGAGGGAGTCCACCTTCATCTGTGTGACTGTGAATCCTGCCCTTGGGCCCAACAGCCTCCGATATCCTAGATTTATGAAGTGCTCCATCTTTTCAAGCTTAGCCTCGTTGATGGATGACCCATTCCGCAGGTTTACCAAAGTATCGGGGCCTGGGACTCTCTCATACTCTTGGGAAACCAAGGCCAAAGTGTTGGGCATTGCAGGAGGGTGCTGAGCCGGACCATCCCATCTCGGTATCGCAGGTTGACTTCAACTTCTTTTCTGTTGTCAATCATTTCTGATCGTTGGTCCGACGACGGACAGCCACACAGCACAACCAGAGGAGTATTTGGTAAGATGAACTCAACGAAGGTAATTTAGGTGAATCCGTTGAACGACACGTGAGTGATTCTTGTAACTTCTGCTATAGTTACAAGGAATTGAACGGAAAATTGCGATACCGTTGACCCGAGACCTCCGGAGACCTTGAAGGACCGAAAACGAACCTTTTCCAAAACAAAACCATCGAAATCGACCAAAGCCATTGAACGAACCGAGCCATATTGTTCACCGGTACTCAAGAAAACTCCCAAATCTTCCGCAAACGCTGATGATGACCCCATCCATCGCCCAGGCTCACCACATTCGTCCGACTTGGGATCTGAAGCCAATGAGGCTGATGATGAGACTCCTTTGGAAAATATCAATCCAGACGGATCAGAAAGCTTGAGCAATTTGTGATAGACCCAAACCTGTCACCAATCTAGAACGCCCTCTCGACACAATTATCGAGACCAAAGATCTTTTGTCGTATCGGGAGGATAATATATTATGTTTTGTGTCAACAACTGGAGAACCATATGACACCGGAGCCACCAACTCATTGGAAAGGAATAAAATTTCTCCATCCACAATCATCACTTATCGAGACGTATCATTCATGAAACGGTCAAATGACAAATAAATCTCTTGTCTCTGCATAAAGAATGATGACCTAGAATTACGCTCTATCGTAGAGAGCAGTATTCACAAAACCTTTTTGAAATTGAGAGAGATGATGATTGCATCCGTACGAGGATTTAGGCAAGAATTCGGAGTAATTGAACGGTCGAACTCACCTTGTACTCGTTTTCCATCCACACGTTCGATATCTGGGACTCTGTCATCATCATCTTCATTATGGATGTCCTGTCCATTCTCATCTTCAATATTCTCGTCTTCGATATTCTCATCTTCAATATTCTCGTCTTCGATATTCTCATCTTCAATATTCTCATCGTTAGCATTGCATTGCAATTCCATATTTCGTACATCATCATTATCACAGTCATGTATGTATACAAGGTCTATCTTCGATGCATCATCATGTTCTTCACGATCATCGCTAGCTTCCACCATTCTATACACACTTACATGTAGAAGAATCTTACTGAAATATCTATATCTAAGAGCAAAAAAGTATATAATGTTCCCTCGCAAGAGATAAAAAATATCTTGATCGCCGTTTATCGTAATACGAAAGTTAAAATCATCGTATGCAAGATTTCATTGAAATATGTGGAAGAGAAAGATCGCGATGAGATATTCTATGAATTACACGCCTCACCAGTAGGTGGACACAGAAGGGTATCGAAAACCTTCAATCGAATCAGACAACTATATTATTGGGAAAACTTGAAGCAAGACGTGCAGCGAAGAATTCAACAATGTCTAGACTGTCAGTTGAAAAAATTGGCTAGACTCAAAATACGCCAACCAATGATGACAACTGACATGCCAGGGACTGTTTTTGACAAAATTGCCTAAGACATCGTTAGTTCATTGGAAAAAATAGCCAATGGTAACCAATTCGTTTTAACAATGCAAGAACAGCTTTCGAAATTTTGTATGGCAGTTCCATTGCCAGACGCTACCGCATCAAGCATTGCCGATGCTTTCATAAGGAGATTTGTGTGCATATTCGGCGCGCCTAGAGTCATTTTAACTTATCGAGGGCGTAATTTTTGGAGCAAGCTATTATCCAAGGTAGCGAAACGATTTTGTATTAAAAAAATAAAATGCGCGAGCTTCCGCCCGAAATCAAACGGGTCTTCGGGAAGATCTCACCACGTTTTATGTGAATTTCTCAAGCAATACGCAGAAAAGGAGTCACAGAGGGACATGTGGGTCGAAATCTCTCGTCTATGTTATAATTCGTGCATTCAAGAATTAATAAAACACACTCCTTATGAAGTCATTTTTGGCAAACTAGCCAGATTACCTTCGGCTCACCCACTGCAAGATTCTGGTCTCTTGCCTACTTATCAATACTGTATCAAAAACCTTGTGACGCGCCTGCACGGCATTAGAAATCTTGTTTATCGAAATCTTGTCGCTTCAAAATATAAATCCAAAAAGTACCATGACAGGCATCTCAATCCATTTAATTTCGAGGTCGGCGACCATGTTTTCCTACTTGTGGGCCCAAAGCCTGGAAAATTAGGTCATCATTACACAGGTCCACACAAAATCCTAGAAGTATTCAACAATTATAATGTCAAAATTCAAATAAACAAGAACACCAAAATAGTCCATACCAATAGGTTGAGAATATCTCACATAAATTGTGAAGACGTAGGTGCAGTATCAAGAGGTACCCACAAACTGCGAGACAAATCATGATAGATTACATTTACTACATACAACTCCGCACACCCCGCTCCAAGCTGCGATAAGTACCACTAAACTGGCACCAAAATCTAGCTATGAGGTGTTTTTCAGGAGATCCTACACAGTAAGAATCCGTTTCGACGTGAATGGTATCGGTTCGCGCCACAAAATGGCGAGTAAAGTCATTTTTCCCGTATATAAGTATATCGAGGCCCATTTCGATAAATTGTCGATTTTGACATATTTCCTCTTTGATCATCTGGGTATCGAACGAGTATGTTATGAGATCCATATTGGATCTCATAACATACTCGTTTATTATTTGGATATGAGTCATCTCAGTCCACCACATATTCCTAAGTGTTGCTCTAAGTACAGGAGCATACCGAGTACCATCTGAGTATGCTAAGTCTCTCAAAATACGGATCGCTCTGTTTCGGATTCTGTGATGTCCTGGCAGAACCTGTTGTATACCATTGAGTGCTTCAATCTCTGGAACAAAGATGATTCCTTGATCTACTAGAGACCCATTTGACATGACCAATGGGCAGTTTAGGTATACATGAATATCGAATTCCCTGTGATCTTAATATACAGATGTGAAAGTTGAGGTAAAAAGGAAATAATACTGAGCAATGACTGTTTCAAGATATTAGAAGCGAATCCTCAATTTAGCAAGCGTGAAAATTACTTGAGATCAGCTATAACTTCCCAATCTAATCATTTCTTCGCACAATTCCAAAATTCGTTTTCAGGGTGAGTCTTGGTGTGTGTTTATGCCTATGGTTGTGTATGACGAGAACTTCGCTAGTATATATACCACCATACTCTTTCGCAAAATCTCTCAAAGATTCATATATATAGTATATTCAAATATGACAAATTGTAATACCGCACCTGCCTCGCTGCATTCGCGATACACAACGCATCAACATATTAACACGCACAAGTCGCTGGCAGAGCGAAAACTATCAACCCAAGATAATTCGTCAAAAGGTGTAGATCCAATGCACGCCATAGATTAATGGCTCTTGCATGAGCTAAGTATAGATTAATTTTAGCGATAGAGAGCACAAGCAAAGAGTCTATCGTATCTGGGCACAAAAAACCCAAAATAGAGAATACTCGTGAATTTGCAAACTATCACATGTATTAAATACCAAAGGCGCAGAATCGCGGTTCTATGAAATTTTTTCAAGAGATATGCGAACGAGGGAACCATACGATTTGGGTGAATGTTGAAACTGAACTGAAAAACTTGTAGTGCATAAATGTACTACAGGATCGAGTCGACACGAGCGGCGGCGCGTGGCAGGTACCAAATTTTTGGAAACTGCTGTGATACTAGACGACTGGATGAAATGATCTGAAAATTCTGATATGCATTCTTATTTAGCAGTGCTTCCATACAATCAAAATTTTTAGATGGAACAAAGTTGTGAAAAAATAAGAAAAGTCATGGAAATTGATACTTTTTCCCGGATTTTATATGACGAGCGTGATTTTCAACACGCCAGGAAATTTTTCAGTTTCCAATGATATCAAAAGTCTTTATTGATAGTTAGGGAAGTTGTTCAGAAGGGTCTCGTTAGTGTTATTCTCAAAGTCCAGGTTGAATCAATCAGTAGAAAAGAAGTTATACGATTTACATTGACGATTTCTTGCGAGGCATTCAGACTCGAATTCGGCAGCCGATCAAAATTCAGACACGAAAACTAGAATAACTTTTTTTTATTGCTTCATTCAACCTGAACTTCGAGTTTATTAATAATGACACTTCCGAACAAATTTCACGCTTCGGCTTCTGATATAATTGAAAACTGGTGTTTTAATATTATAATTTTCAATGAGCAAGGAAATGAACATTCCCTTGCTCATTGAAAATTACCCTTGTCATTAAGAAATCCGGGAGATTGTATCAGTTTCCACAGTTTATCCAGTTTTTCTAGTACTTTTTTCCATCACAAACTCTCAACTGTATGAAAGCACTACTATGTGTATAAGAACGTGTATAAGAATTTCCAGATCATTTCACCTAGTCAGTTAGTGGTGACAGCATTTAAAAAAAATTCGTACGATCCGCGCGCTGCTGCTTGTGTCGACTCGATTCTGTGAGGCTTTTATGCAAAATTAGCTTTTGAGGGGGCACGGGATAATTGGATGAAGATATGTTCCCATCCCTCTTGAGAAAGTTCACATCATTTTTTCACGGGGGCTTGCATCAGGATGCCACATCATGACGTTTTTCTCTAAGCTACACAATGTTAACATGACATAGGAACTTCGTATCGTTCGGACAGTCCTATGAATATGCCCGTGTGATGTCAAGTTCTAATAAAATGTTACTATGTGATGTCCTGATGTAATGTGATGTTCTTCCGGAAATTTTGTTGCGCCTCGTGTGTGGTTTCCATGTAGTTGTTCTTACCATATAATTGGCGATGTCTCACGACCGCAGCGCTCGTAACGGATTCTGTGCCAAACTTGAATCATTCCCAATCCATGAGAATACCTTTATCGATGTTTACGATATAGCTACTAGATATGATTCTAGTTCACGCGTCGACCGCCTATTAGAATGCTTATGGGGAAATTAGCGGGTAGATCGTGAGACATGACGGAATACTGAACGTCTCATGACTCGTTACCATGTGAGGTTTCCATGTGAGTATTGTCAGCCAAGTCTCATTTGATGTTGTGGCACTGGAGGTAGCTCTTCAGGAGCACATTTGAGGGCAATTTCAACCACATTTTCTGAATGTTCAGACAATTTTCCGTCGATAATGTGTCCTTTGAAATTTTTTTAAAGTCATATTTCGTGTTTACAGCCGAGGTCGAATCAAGATAAGGCGGAACGCCCGTGAAACCATACAGGTAGCACGCATATTTCATCGTTGTCGTCCGAGAGCGATTGTTTGGCTTAAAATCATCGTAGAGAACTTTTAAAAAAAGGAAATTGAAGGTCTTGAAAA
The DNA here is from genome assembly GCA_029851415.1 of Eretmocerus hayati. Classification (NCBI taxonomy): domain Eukaryota; kingdom Metazoa; phylum Arthropoda; class Insecta; order Hymenoptera; family Aphelinidae; genus Eretmocerus; species Eretmocerus hayati. The sequence goes on along the minus strand of CM056742.1, from coordinate 179,157,899 downwards.
GCTTTACAAGATTCCTCTGAGTTTTTTCGATTCGTTTATGCCCGTAAAAATCACAGGTGAATGACGCGACTTGAAAAATTTCCCTTTTTGGCAGTGAATACTGGACATGAAAAATTCATGAAAAAAGTTTTTGAGGTGCATGAAAAGTTAGCATTTTTTCTATCTGATGCTTTTTTTCAAATTGCCGTACAACCAATAGTTTTTGAGCAGTCGATGTTCTAGTGTGAGTATTGGTGTTCCATTTTTTTTGGTGGGCACTGTATGCTTCAGCATTTTTGAGCTCTCCTTTATACTTTCTGGTATTTGACATCTAACTTGACCATAATAGTTTTTCCGAATTGATGTTGTAGGTTATACGTTAGAAAAAGAAACAGAATGATTGCTCTTGAAATTGAGTTTTGAGACAATCAGTACCTACCAAGCACTATCTTGAACTGTTCAGAGATACGGTCGGAAATGTTTCTCAAAATAGCTGGTCTGTGGTTTCAAACCAAAAGGTCGCAAAACGCATCTTAAGGTAGTATTAGCGGTACTCGAATTGACGCTCAGAAAATCACGAAAGTCGGCACAGTTGTAGAATAGGGTCTCAAAGTGCTTCAGTTAAAATTTCAGAAGCCTTCAGAGTCGAGAAAAAAAGTTATGAGCGTTTTTGTAAAAGCCGTTTAACACGGCGTCTTATGGAAAATCACCAGTAGAGTGATACCTGACGCACAGATTTCCTTGGCAGTGAATATGTTACGTGCAAAGTCCGAAATTGTGCACTCCGGGGAGTGCACAACGATGGTTTGTGCAAAGCCCGGCGGATCGGACTTTGCACAAGATATTTCTGTGCAAAGCCTGATGCATCGGACTCTGCACAACTCACGTTGTGCAAAGCCCGGTATACCGAGTTTTACACAGAGGATCGGTGTGTATTCTTTGATGTATAGTGGTGAGTCGGGCAATCTCTAACACACAATGAGCGACATGGAGAGTCGATTCTTCTTCCAGTGTTCACTAATACTCGAGCAGATTGTACTCGATATAGTATACCAACGGTGTCTTCAAAATCAAAATGAATAATGCTGAGATTGATTTATTGTGAATACGTTTAATATGAGAAACGCGTCATAAGATTCAAACAATAAGAGACAATTTTTTCTTACACGATAAAAATTACAATAGTCTCTGCGAAAATTAGCAGTCGTCAATTCACGCGAGAATAATTATTGAATATAGCGAGATATATTGAAAATGAAATACTTATAACGCTTGGTCACTTGTTTTTACAATCTAATGAACCAGCGCTAGTGGATCCATGATTCTGTAACTCGAATAAGTGTCGATGTGATTGGCCTCGCGAGACTGACTGCTGTAAACATGATTCGAATTGTTATTATTAGCAATTTCCCGACTCACCTCTATACATCGCAGAATACCCACCGATCCTCTGTGTAAAACTCAGTATATCGGACTTTGCACAGAAATATCTTGAGCAAAGCCCGATGCTTCGGACTCTGCACAACTCGCGTTGTGCAAAGTCCGATCCGCCGGGCTTTGCACAAACCATCGTTGTGCACTCCCCGGAGTGCACAATTTCGGACTTTGCACGTAACAAATACACAGATGTAAGAATGCACGAAAAACACTCAGGAGCGATCAGATTGACGATTCAGAGCCTACAAAAAAAGATCTGAGCCCAAGTGTCACTCATTTCTGCGGTTTCGTGGTTAGGTCGTCGTCTGCTGCGTGCATTCACTACACCTATATCGCGGGCGGAAGGGAGTCAAGCGCGGGTATGTTCGGCACTTGACACATCCAGTACCGCTAATACTACCTTAAGAACACCACATCACATAACATGAGGTCTTGACATAATAAAAAGCTTATGCACAGAAACTTTCCATTGAGTGACACAAAATCTCATGAACAAACATAACATCACATCATATAAGGACTTTACTTACAAAGCTCACATGGAAAGATCACATGGAAACGAGTCATGAGACGTTCAAATATTATATGACGAAAAACATTCCATGGAAACGTCACACAAGCCGCAACAAACTTGTTAAAAGAAGATCACATCACATAACATCAAAAATCACATGTAAACATTTCATGGGAACTCGACACCACATGAGACTCTTGAAACAATACGGAGTTTCCATCTTATGTTTTTGTGTTGTCTCGAGAAAAACGTCATGATGCAAGTTCACATGAGAGAGTCAAATGAAGTTCTTCAAGAGAGATTTGAAGGGTCAGCTAGAATGGTTTTTTGAATAATTAGCCACACATCAGCTTTATTGTCTCCGGTAACATTTGGCACCTCTTCCGATTTTATGAAAAAGGTTGGGAATAAAATTATTTCTATGGGGTTCCATTTGTTGCAAACTCGTCAAGGATGAGAGTAGGATTGTTTTTCAGTCCATGGTTCAGCATTTCCATTTCCGAGTAAGAATATTTCGGAATATCCCGATTAATTACCTAGTGATCAATGTAATCTACTTATACGTCGTCGTATAGGTTCCTTTTCAAGTATATTGAATCTTTATAAATGTTTGTGATTGAATCCTCTCATCAATATCATTCGGATACAAATTTTACCGGTGAAACGTTTTATATTATTTACAACTCGTTGATATCGTCTAATGTATGTAATAATTATCCCACCAATTTTTCGAATTCACCATAATCCATGTACAAGTCCCACTCAAGATGGGCGTATTACCGTCGATTGCTTTAAAATATTTACAGTTAAGACAACAAATCGATTTTTGAACTGATCTTATTATAGTTGGTAATTATTGACTCACTCGTGGAGTACACGTTTAGATATATCATAGGTAATCGAACCAGTTGCAACGATTGACGTAACTTTGACTGAACATAAAGGTTTTTAATATTATATTCCATCTTTGAAATTCTCTTACAAAGGTATTCAATTAGATGTCAAAAAATTTGAATGGGCTGCATTTTTCCAGTAACTATTGAATTCAATGACGTTCATAATTGAACGGGCACAGATGACTTTGTTTCTGTGACAGGAGGGAAAAATTGGCCTATATTGCGAGCCATGTTGAACACCAACAGAGTATATTCGTTACGTCTTTTTGACGATAATATAATATCTTTTATATATGCCGTTGTAGCTCCAAATAAATCGAATGATACGAAAGTGTTACAGTTTTGATCGACGAATAAAGATGACATTCCTTACGATTTGTTCATAGGAAACTCTCAACCAGTGATTTATTGATAAGTTTCGCATTGTAACAGAAGGCGAGTGACGATGAATGTAAAAAATAAAGATTAATTTATACATATATTTACGATGTATTTCTTTCTCATTCTCAGCATCCCCAATTTCAATACGACTTCTGCCTCCTATACAGAAATCCCTTGTTATCCGCGGCTCATTCGTTTCTGCAGATAACCGCAAATAATGAGGTATCGCCATGCTTAACTCGTTGGAGTAAGCTTCACTTGAATTTCACTCCAAGTGAGTCAAATTTGACTCACTTGGAGTCAGATTCGTGCGACTCAAAGCTTGGAGTCGCACGAATCTGAATCCCTTGGAGTCAAAATTGACTCCAACAGGTTTAGAGAGGCACTTAAGGGGAATTAGGCAATGCGTTCCGGCATGAGCAGATCGTTGGCAGAAAATTTACATCTTAACGATTAAATCATGAGGAAACACCTAGTTACAAGGAATATAGTACATTCTGAAGAGAAATAGTATGTTGAGAAGGAGTATTTCTAACGTAAAGGCGATTGTTTTTTTCTGTACTCGATTGTTTAAGGTTATCTCAAGCGTCTTATGAGTGCTTTTAGAAGAAGAAATTTTCCTCCGTTCTTCAGCTGTTTTACCCTTTTGTTACTATGAATTCCCATATTTTCGTTTATAGAAAAGTTGAAATATTTTTCCAAACTGGTTGAGAATAAGAATCCGTTTTTGGTCAAGAAGTTGACCATAGAAAACAATCTGAGGAAAGCAGAAGCCAAATTCGAATTAATCTCACAGATACTTAGTTTGAACATAAAAATTTCAACTTCCTTTGTCTTCAAAATCAGTCACAACCAAAACACAGCTATCAGGATGAAGCGTAGCGCGTGCAATTTTCGACGAATAGTTTTGTCACAATACCAGAATTGCAAATTTGCCCCGGAAACGCGGATAATCGAAGGATGACCCGCGGGTAATATAGGAATGACAGATGTTTAAGAACTGCGGACAACTAAGGATTCCTGTATCCAAATACTCGTAGTCAGGAAACTTTCTCAAACAAATTTTTCGTATCAATTTTTGGATGCTACGAATCTAGTTCACCAGGCGGACATCATCATCGTGAGTACCTGTGCCAAAACTTGTCAACAGATCGTGTCGGAGATCAAGACGAGTAGCTTTCCAGCTCGGCCCGATTCTTGCGTGAAACAAAAATAAGTCCAAGCATGATAACTTCCGCAGTCGAGAAACTCCTTTCGAAAATAGAGCCCCGACTATATCTCCGCCGAGCACCACAGTCTGCAGACTTGAGTTCACGACTCTCCCTTAAAAATAGATTTGCTGTTTGATGCGAGTCAAATCCCATGACAACTAACGAGCTTTGTTTCCAGAGAATACTGCCTACTCCTCTCAGATGGCAATAAACATATTTGTTTCCCATTAATATACATATATATAATATATAAAAAAATTCGTGTGTATATAAAAAAATTTTACTCCTCAGACGAGCGTAAAGGAACTCCGTTCCAATATATCCAGTTGTTTATAATAGTGCAATAGGTCACAATTCAATCCTTTACATTAATTTTTAGATTATCTTGGACAGAGCCTGTGCAACCCAGGCAGTGAAATTCTTTCCACTTATAAATCACCAGACTACTTTTGTAATCACGAGTATAGGTATTAGTGCGTCCAAGCATTTTGATCGGTCAAATTATCATGCGTGAGCAAACACAATTGCGCATTACTGGAAGCCTGTGAAGCGCATGTTTCTAATGCCTTACTACTATAGTAACTAAAATGATTATTAGTATCGATACGTATTATCGAACGGTATAGAGGTATCTCGTAAAATTGTGCGTAAACTGCATTTTGTTGTACACCCGTAAGAATACAACGTAAGTCAAGGTCCGTAATAACGTGCACGGAAGCGCGTCGGTCACATGCGAAAATCTCATTAATCAGAGCCACGCACTATTTTATGCACTGTATAGATCGTCGGTACATTCGTTCTTTACAAAATATCCTTGAGTGGTTTCACCAATCGTTATGCTCTTTCTGCGCAAAATGCCTTATACTTTTTACGCGAGCCACCCCCACCCTCGCGAAATTCACGCATCCAAGATTTATACGTTCTTCCGCAATTCGAGAGTTTTTTCTTACGATAGAGTTTGCACGTTGAACAGCTTTGTAGAATTCGCTAGCTTTAGTTTTCAGAGTTTTAAAGAGGTACATATCTTTGGCAAGATCGAATCGAATTTTGTATCATCACTTTTGTAATGATATCTCGTCTCCAATTTGAACGACATTTCTGTTTCTTCATTCGGATCATCTCCCTTGCCCTGACTTGACGCATCAAAGGCGTTTAAATTCTTACAACTTGGCCATAATTTTATTTCATACGCCCAGGATCGTGAAACAGGCTCTGACGCTCTCGCCTCATTTGAATACACCTAGGTTTTAAAGCAAAAATGTTCAAAAATTTTTTCGGTGTAATAACAATATAGCACTAGAATTTCTTCAACGACACGGACTAAAATTTTTCGAATTTTGTTGGCCTAGGAAGCAGAACAAAATTGGATATTGTCAATCAGTCTCATTATTAATGGATTGAAGTCTTTTGCCCGCACAAGCTCTTTTTTCCGACTCTGGTAAAGGTAAGCGTTTCATTTCATACTTCCCACGCATTGAACTGTGTGGCGGACGTGGGATCGCAATCGAAGAAATGAACTCTCTAAATTTTGTAAATTATTTTATGTTTGCTTTCATACTCTCGTTTGATTTGGTTGCTCTATAAAGGCACCTTCGTCTGAAAAAATGAGTCGATTATGGTTTGATCAAGATTGTTCATCCTCCTTATTTAAAAGAATACCCAACCTTTTGGATTTCCTTCCGAGGTAGCGCTAAAAAACAAGAGCTGATTGCTTGGTAGTTCGAATTCTAATTAGAAAATCGAGATAAAATTTAACTACTTTTTGATGATTGTTTTGAGCCATATTCTAAATCAATCAGTTTATAAAGATTGCGCTAGTCATGAATCGACTTTCTTGGTTACAGCACAGTCAGTTGCTGCAGTCATGTTTGCAATAAAAAGTTATCCATTCATCTTTTTAACTCTAGTGTATTTAATAATACTCGCTAGCTCTAACGGTAAGTGATCTAAATGTGAAAAATTGATGATTTATGAGTCAATGACAGAGCAAATCACGGAATTTCCACAATAACTATTGATGCTTCTATTTTCAATGATCAGCTATGGGAAGCATCAGAACCAGAGAATGTTTTTACGGCAACTGTGATGGACGGAAGTAAAAGTATAATCAAAAAGCTGAAAAACGACAAAATACCTCAATTAAACACCTTTGATGAATGCCTTCTGACTTGCAAGACCCATTAACATGATATATTAATTATATTATTGCAAGTGATTTTTTAAAAATTACTGAAGCCGCGGTGGCAGCGAGGTTAAAACTCTCGCCCTTCAATCGAAAGGTCGTGGGTTCGATCCCCGGTGCCGAGACCACTGGAAATTTTTTCAAGTGCCTTTACCGTGGTTTCGGTGGTTCGGAACCCACCCTAAATCGTAGGTCCAGTGGAGATGTAAAATTTACCCTCCATACACTTCGCCTTAATAAAAAAGAAGTGTCGAAGATGAATTTCTCGTCTCCACCATAGGGAATCCAGCCTGTGCACAGGAGCTCTGAGCACCTTCTGCAGGAGTGTCTGGTACATTCCAGGCATTTGTTGATGTAAAAATCAACCTGGTATCAAAATCAGAAATCAGGAAAAATATCGGCTCAATCAACTCATCACAAAACAGATGATACCTCTTAAGTGCAATCAATGAGTTTTAAGGCTATGTTTTAATAATTGATTAAATAGATTCAGTGAGTTGACCGTATACTGCGGATCAACTTAGACGTCTTCTAATTTAGAAAAATAAATTGCCTTGTGCAAGATAGAGCTTGGCAAGCTCTGATTTAAGTTCTTCATGAGCCAAAGCTCTACTCAAACAAGTATTCCAACGAGATGAAAATCATAAGTCTTGGAAAAGAAGCAAAATAAATCATGGAAAATTGACTACGATAGACATATTCGACTCAGATATGTGAACTTGATACAGCTGTTAGGTTGGAATTCATAGTCGTTAATCCGAGATCAGAGTCAGCGGATTTAGGGCGCTGCGACCGCCATGGCGAGGCATTATCAATCTGGGCACAGCGATCGCAGCGCTCCTAATCCGACGATCCTGATCTCGGATTGACGACTATGAATTCGAGCCTTAGATTAGTTTGACAATATTCATCAATCAATTCCAGATCTCAAAGTGAATGATTCAAAACCAGATCGGCTCAAATCAGATCCATCGAAACTTGATCATGAAAAACATGATAATATGAAACTAGAAAATGTAAAAACCCATGACACCACCTTGGATGATGTCAGTGTTCACGTACTCCCGATGACTGAAAAGCCGTCAGCCTTTTCTGACTTCTTCAGTGGTTTTCGTCGAGCAATAACGCCGTACATACCTTTTATGGAGCAGGCTACCAGTGTTAAAAATCATACCTTAGACGAACAGGAATCACCCCAGAAAAGCCTAAGTAATCATTTATTAGCACTATATTGTTATCTTTCAGTGAATCTCGAATAATTTCACATTTTCAACTGTCTGATTGAAATATAGGTGGACAAAAATCAGACCACGCGAAAGTAGACCATGGAAAACAAAGTAATATGAAATTAGGCGGGGATAATACCAGCACAGATGAAGGATTCACGACAACTGAGAAACCGTCTGCCTTATCCGGATTTTTCAGTGGGTTTCGTTCAATACTATCCCCGTTTATACCCGAAACGAGGCAGCCAACTAATGTTAAAAATCATACCTCAGATGAACAGGAATATCGTCAAAAGAGTATGAGCAATCATTTAAGTAATCATTCGAGTAATCATTCGAGTGGTCAATGCTGTCCGTGTAAAACTTGAGGTGTTTCAGAAAAAGAAACTTTTTATTATTTGGTTATCATATCTATTATACCATCCGTCCTTCCAATGCAATGTTCTTCAATAATGATTTATAACAATAATAAATATAGCTGTGGTTGCCTTCCGGTGACTTCGGTGGTTCGGAACCCTCTTTAAACTGTAGGTCCCGCAAAATAATCTCGAAAAAAGGTTGAAAATGCGTTAATAAAAACAAAAGTATAGCTGTGCTCGTTGATCGTGAGTATTACCTTGTAAAATCGAGTTCAATCTCATCGCAGCTCATCAAAGACACTCTGAAATCAATCGTGATAGCGCTGTAACTGCGAATTTCAATTTTCAATAACTAGTTGCAGTGTTAAGGGGATGTCGGAGTCTCGCGCGGAACGAGAAAACACTTTATGTAATCACTTTTACACCGATTGAGATGAGGGTGGTCGCAAAAGATTCGGAATTACTTCAGAAATCGGTCTCTGGTGCGAATGATGAGAACGATCGTCTCCATCTGTCATAAGAATCGATCTAAGGTGCAAAGTCGCGATCTCTGAGAATCATACTCGCAATATCGCGCATTTCCTGGTTCACTCCAAGAGCGAAGGAGACTTTCATTTCCATAGGTTGTACCAGAGGCCGATTCTTGAAGAAATTCCGAATCATTTGCGACCACCCTCGTCTTAATTGATGTAGAAACCATTGCGTAAAGTGTTTTTTCGTTAATGCCGTGAGACTCCGACATCCCCTTAAGGCCATGCGGTAGCCGTGCAAGCTAAATTTTGTTCCAAGAATTCTTGAATTCTCTTGGGATTTGGGATAAACGACGAGTTATGCCACAATTGTTATCATCTATAACTTGAATGGCTCAACTCGACGTTTAGCTCAAATCGCAAAAGAATTCGAGAATTCTTGGAACAAAAATGTGTGTATATTATAGATTAAGATGTCCCAGGCGCCCAGTGGGTCCCACTTTTCTGCAATAATTTAATGATTTGGGCTGAACATTGAGCTGTCGAGAATAAATCGGACAATAACAATAACTAGACAAGTCATCTCAAACTTTGTACCATAAAAATGTTCACATAAGTGGTGAATGGAACTTTACGGCCGGGCTGCACGGCTACTGCATGCCCTTAATCAAAACATTTCTGACGGGAATTACAGTACAGATATCCCTCGTTATCCACGGATTGTTAAATATAAGCCGGTCTTTTATTATACGCGGGCCAAGTTTTGTTATTTGCGGATCCATGGCCCATCATTACTCGTGTATAATTTCCATTTGCAGACCTCATGGAAATTCCGCGATTGCGGCACTCGGGTACATAATCTACTATTATTTTCATGCAAGTTCGATCATAATGGATATCCTATGATGGCATCAAATAAAATTCGTATCTCGACTATAATGCTAGATAATGAATTCACGTTGGTACAATCTGCAATTCTTCTAGTCCTAGCAACATATAGAGATATCAAGGAATTGCCTACAGAGCTACCGCCAAAAAATCCTTTTGATGACAAGCCCGAGTGGTCATCTGTCACAAAAATGATTATCGAGACCGTATAGAACTATAGGATTGCGGACTAGAGATTTTGTGATGTCTCGTCGCCTCATAAAGACTCGGAGTCTCATTTCCTAGGTTTCCCGCGACTGTGGGGGAAAAATCCGAGGAAATTTACTTGATTCACATTATTGTAAATGTTTCCATGAAGGGCACTTTATTCAACTCGAGCATTCTAATCAATTATCACTTCCTTCATGATATGTAAAGTCAGTGGAACGTAATCCGCCATTTTTATGAGAGTATAGGGTATAGCCATCTTGCATTTTTCCTGTCCTTCTCAAGTAAAGATTGTGCATTTTAGAGCAATTTCAGTTAAACATGGTGCAATCCAAGAAAAAATTCGCAAAAATGATCACATCTTGGGCAAATTGTTCCAAAGTCGAGTGGCTTTCAGTCAGAGTGACTTCAAGAGCTCGAACCCCAAATGACGTCATTATACCCCATGCTGTTACCATAGGGGAATCCAAAATTGTCTGATCTCAAGAAAATTGATTGTAACATCTAGTAATTGACAGTGGAACGATCAATTCCTCTGAGACCTCAGAAAGGTCAGATCCTTTTCATTAAACGCTTTTATTCTACTTCGCCTCGGTCATGTCATGGTTCTTTTTCCCCATTTCTAGGTCAATGATCCTGGCTTCCGGTCACATGCTTGAAACTCGTGCTCAGGTAGCGGTGAGTGAGTCATCCTTTGCCAGTGTAGTATGTGATCTAGGGACATTGAGAAGGGCGTATAAAGGATGAACCAATTTCGACGCGATTGATCAGTGCAGTGCTTGTCCTTGTCTATATAATACTGTGATGACTGCATCCGATGATGAGTGTGTGACTCGCGACATACTGGTGCCATATTATTCTAATACGAGAAACCCATATACGGCTTAGATTAGGCCACCCATCGCACACGTCCTCGCTATTGCATAAGTGCAATTCTTTTCTACGCGGTTTCCATCGGTCACCTAAATTCCATCTCTTTTACACCATGCAGAACTCATGTTTTTCGGCCCAGTGATAGTCTAGCATCCAGGTCAATCAACGTATTATTTATGAGATGCCTCTGAACAGTTGTTCCATCAGATGAATAATAAGTACACGTTGAAAAAAATTTTTAAAAAACGCTTTCATTATGACTAGGCCGAAAAACGTTTGTTCGGCATGGTGTAAGAGAGATAGAATTTAGGTGACTGATGGAAATTGCGTGGAAGAGAATTGCTCTAATATGCAATAGCAAGGATGTGTGTACTGGGTGGCCTAATATAAGCCCTATGGGTGTCGATCTCGTATTAGAATATGGCGCCGGTCGTAAGTGACACACTCATCATTGCATGCAGTCGACACCGTCGACAACAAGGTCAGGTATACTGCACTGATCAATCGCGCGTCGATACCGGTTCATCCAGGATCCTTTACTCGCCCTTCTCAATGACCCTATATGTATAGATCACATAATACACACACATGCGAAGGATGACTCACTCGTGACTACCCGAGCATCACGTGTTTCAAGCATGTTACCGGAAGCCAAAACATTATCCCAGAAATGGGGGGAAAGAACCATGGCCAAGGTGAAGTAGAATAAAAGCGTGTATCCCTTATGCTAATAGCATGGAGCATAATGAGACGTGTGTCGTTATTGGGATGTGACATCAAGGTCAAACATGGCGGCCGCATGCCCCGAGATTAACACGGGCTTGTTACTAGACAGCGCCATCTGCGGCGAGTCGTGAACTATTGCATGCCCCCAGAATTTAACATGGATGTCACTTCCCATATTGGGTCATTCTCTTCGGGGCTCGACCACTTGATGTCACTCTCCAGCCACTCGGCTTTGAAAAATATTCAAAATCGGAAAATTTTTGCGAATTTTTCTCGGATTCCATATTGTTTAACCTGTTCGCGCATTTGTCCACAAACGTGGACGCGTCTTTGGATGATGCCAGTAAATTCCACTCTCGAGATATCACCAAAATTCTTGTGGGGCTCTCTCCTCTAGCCAAAAATCAATGATTTATTCGAGTTTATTGTTCGGTGAACTCATTTTCACTACCTGTTTGGTGCAAATTAATTGTATTGAAAAATTCAATTTATCGAAAAATGTAAATCTTGAGCTTAATACTCGAATATCAGGTTTAAAAACCATGCAAAAGGATCCAAACATCCTCTCTGAGTACACAAAACTATTGTCACAAGAAAGGATGCGTAGTGTTGAAGTATACGAAACTACGAGGCTCTCGAAGTTTTGCCTCCTACGTGTACACCGTGCATTCGAGGAATTCGGGTGAGCCAGTTTGTCCTGAGTGTATGGAGAGTTTCTATACAAGGACGTGTAGAGTTTTTCTCGTCATACTCTTTGCCACGATCACATTATGGGATTCGATTATGATTAGAAGTTTTTATATTTTCATGATGTATTGATAATGAAGATGGAACTGTGTGGTATAGTCTCTTGATGCAAATGTCATGTTATGAGAGTATGTTATACACTGTTTAGTTCTTACTCATCAAACTTGTGCAGTCGAATTCCTTCTATGATTTCTTTCCATGACTCCACGGCGTCCACATATGTGGACATGGTCAAAAATACAATATAATGATGAATTTTTCCATCTGTTTGAAGCTCAGAGAAGTTTTCAACGTTAGAGTTGATGAAATTCACCGAGAAATAATTTTTTCTACCACGGGAAATAGGTGCGGGCACGAAGAGGTTAATTGAAATTGTTCTGAAATGCACAACCCTTAATAATTAAGGGTTGCAGCAAAAATGCAAGATATGCCTATCTCGTTATTTTGCGCCCCTTTGGCACCAAATCCCGTGTGGGTAACAAGAAATCCTTAGCCTCACTCAGTTACCCACTTTGGCACAATAGTCTCAAGATACTGTGATGATACATGGAACAATGAATAATGCACTGATATAAGTTAGCAATGGTTCTTACCTTCATTCCAGCTCTTTGTGAAAAAATGTGATGAAAATCTTTTTAGAAGAGAATTACGAGGAAATTTGAGATCAGAGTCATAGTGGACTCACGAGGAGAGCATCAGGTGTGTGGAACACGGATCTTGATGAAACTCTGGGAATCATCTTGTTGTGGGCAGAAATGAAGGTATCTCGGAAAGTTTGATCCAATGGGCCTCCTATCCCAAGATACAGCTATGAGGATTAAGATTGTCTATGTAAGGCCCATGTTAAGAAGACATACATGAATATACAGCGAGATATACAGACAATGCAAACCTCCATGGTTGTATCTCGCGACAGGAGGCCCATTAGAATTAACCCTCAGAGATACCCTCATTTTTCATCAAAACAAGATGATTCCCAGAGTTTCATCAAGAGCCGTGTCCCGCAGACCTGATGCTCTCCTTGTGAGTCCATTTTCGATGAATCGAGTAAATTAACATCAAAGTGATTTTGAGATATTTAATACTAGTAAGTAGTCAGGTTAAAATAAATGTTCCATCGTGAAGATGGGTGATTACTTTTATATGATTGCGAGATATTTTGCAATTACTGTGCACGGTTCTAGGGAGAGGACGATAGGTTGAACAAAATTGTCACCAAAAACTGAACTCGTGGTGATTTAGTACTATGCCCGAGGATCAGAATCCCGTTTCAATCGAAATGGAGCAATCCCCTTTTTTGAAATGCGAGCTTAATTCGTATTTTTACATGTTAATCAAATGGGGCTGTTTCAGTGGTTTCACTTGTTAAGATGATAACAGCTCCCAAAGCTCATAACTCAACCGTTTTCCAATTATTTTCAACGTACTTCAGCTCATTTTAAAGCTCATTCTAAAATCTTCAAAATGATCTGAAGTGAGTTTGATTTCAACAAACTAGAGTCGAGGAGCCTCATTTTGAATCGATACCCGAATTTCCTCTTCTAACGATTTGACACTTTTCGAGCTCCTAACTCCTGAGATAGCTCGAGTCAACTGTGTTGAACTTAAGCTCACATCAGCTTATTTTGAAGGTCTTTGAACAAGCTTTAAAATAAGTTAAAGTACGTTGGAAAATATTGAGATTCATTGAAGTTATGGGCTGTGGAAGCTGTTATTGTCTCGACAAGTATGTTGCTCAAAATAGCTCCTTTTGATTACTACGTAAAAATATGAATCAAAGCTCGCATTTCAAAAAAGGGGATTGCTCCATTTCGGTTGGAACGGGATTTTGATCCTCGGGCATAGTACTAAATCACGACGTGTTCAGTTTTTGGTGACAATTTTGTTCAACCTATCGCCCTTTCCCGAGCACCGTGTGTGTGATAATGAGAGGCTATTTACCGCAAAGAATGGACTAGCGAGGGGGACCCACGATGTTTGAGTCGCCAATCACACCCAAAATTTTTTTACAGTTTGGTACTGCTGCTTCGAAACAGCTAGATCTCTGGTTCTGATGCATCAAATTAACTCTGTCCGGAGGTCATTTTGAAGGAAATCACAAGAGCTATTCATTGAAATGACTTTCAAAGCCATACAAATTCGTGCGTTGGCAGGAGGAAGCTGGAAATAGCTTTGAAAATTACACAAAAGTTAGGGTCGTTATAAATTCAAAACCTTCAACAGCGCCCGAAACACAGCGTGATATTTTTCTGCATATCCAGGCCACTTGAAAAAATAATTGTGCCCAATGTCAAGTCGGTTGGTGAAGGGTGATAGATTTTGCGAGCTCGATAAATTGGGTATTATTCAATAATTTACCATCTTGTAATGGACATAGCTCGGGACTCGTTACACCGATTTGGACGTTTAGAATGCAGGTTGTTATGGGAGTTTTTGAAACAAAAAAACTGACAACGTTTGATTGGAAAATACTGGGATACGTTGATTTGGAACCCATTTCATGATGGTTTCAGCATCGAAAAAATGGCTCCATGAAGCGTTTAGAGTGAGCATGTTTCGTTTTGAGAGTTTTGTACAACTTTTACCTGGAACATACCGTCAAAACTATAAAAATGTGCTACCGGAGACCTCACTACGATGTTCTTGGTCAATTTGGCAATAATTAGGAAAAAATTCTAAAAAGGCCTTCTTTTGAACTTCAAGAATTCTAGCGGTCGTGAAATATTTTGTTTTGGCTGAAACTCTAAGAGAGCACTATTCTTGGTACCTTTATTCATAAAAATTGTCCGAAAGTCCGCGGGGGGCATACACCCATCTTTGCCGCAATGCAGTGATCTGGACATTTTTGAAAAGTGCAAAAGTAAATGTAAATTGTGATTTAGAGTTGCGATAGAGATTTTATTTTATTTTACTGCTTTGAACTATTAACTCTATTTTACACTCATCAACTGTAACTTCGCAATGATAATACACAAACTATGGTTCCCATGACAGAGTCAAAAGTTGTCTCTCCATAGGCAAATCTGACATAAGCTCAATATCAACAGTTCTGATAATATTATTCTCATCTAAATTAATCAAAGTAACATTGCAATGAGCTTCTTGAAATATTCGAGAAAAGCGTTGAAAAAGAAACAATGAATGAAAGACAATTAGTCTTTGCAGTTTTTTGCATCAGACTGTTACTAGAGCATGTACATTTTGAAAAACATGCATAATGTTTGAAGGAAGCGCTTTTGCATCTTGGAAGATATCGTACGAGTACAAGGGAGTGCGAGACATCTTGGTTCTAATTTTGGACAGAGAATTGCAAACGTAGTACTTGCTGGACAGGCGCCAAAAATCCCACCATCGCCCGATAAACATTTATTTGATCCGGTTTTCAACTTGCTACTGCGGACTCCCAAAGAGATTGATCGATGAAATCAAGAGGAACTTTTTCGGGTGATTTTTTTCGATTTTTTTGTAATCTTTCGGTTCATAATATATTGCCCTCAAGCTAATTATTGCGTGACGGGGCCATCAAGTTTGATTCGACAAACATTATTCTTGACTTGAAAACGAAAATATTGGAATTTATCACATTACTGTACGAGTACCAGTAAGAAAGTAGAAAATTACAAGACTCAAAGAATTTTAGATTTTAGTAGGTCACATACAATTTACCCTTTAGAGTTTATGAGACCATTCCCAGTTCATCTTCATTTGCCAAACGAGAGGGAGAAAAATTCCAATAAGTCAGCTCATAATTCATGTCCACTTATTGACTGACAAATAAAGGTTGAATATTCCTAGGAGCAGATAGTTTCCTCGCGGAGGTCCAACCTTGCGGAACACGGAACTTGAAACAACTCTGGGAATCATCTTGTTTTGGTGAGAAATCAAGGTATCTGGAAGGGTTTAATCCCATGGGCCTTCTACTTCGAGATACAGCTACAGAGATTAGCATTGTTTGTATATGAGTCATTCTGGAACAAGCTGGACAAAACCGTCACCAGAGGGGACTGGGAAGAATCCGCAAAATTTTTTTTCCATTAGTACTATGTTAAAATAGTACGAAAAAAATTTTTTCAGATTTTTTCGGACCCCCATGTGGGCCCCAGGGCCCATAAAAGGGCCGTTTTAGGCCCTTTTAGCCTATTCTAGGAAAATCATCGTTCTAACGCAATTCAATATTTTTCAACGTACTTGGGCGCATTTTTCTCCTCAAGACTAGTACTTTCGAAAAAAAATTGCCCAAGGCCACTTAGTGAGCCTGACGACTTCTGCAAGCTAATTATTGAGAGCAAATTTTAGCGATTTTTGGGCCTGCTTCGAAGCGATCTAGCTCCTACTAGACATGTGATAATCGACTTCTGCAGGTGGTCATTTTAAAGGTCTTGAAAAAACCTACAATTTGACCACCTGCAGAAGTCGATTATCGTACTTTTTATAGCAGCTATAGCCGATACAAGTTGAGCTATTTACGAAAAAGTCGAAAATTCAGGACTCGATTCCAAAAATATATCTTAATTTTTTTTCACCAAACTTGTGCGAAAATGTTCTTTCAGACATCTACTCTCAGTAGAAAAAATTTGGCGGAGGTTATTTCTTTGATTTTTTTTTGCCGAGCGTTACAAAATGCCGCATTTCGTGCTTTTAGCAAAAACGGCATCTTTGACCACGGTCACATATGCTCCCATCTGGACCGATGTGCACCAATCTGTGTGAAAGTACTCCCCAAAGTACCCCCAAGTACGTGAGAGAAGTTGCGCGGACGAGCCTCCAGCCAGGAGCGAGCTGTAGGTTCCTATTTACCGTGTCAAAAATAGGAATTATTTTGGCTTACGAGCGTAAGCGACCGAGAGCATGATATTACTTGTTCTGGCTTACAAATGAGATAATGCATTATCTCATATTTGCCCATGGGCTAGAATGAGGATCCAAACATACTTTCCCGACTCAAAATGACCCTCTAAACACAATTCCGAGGTCAGTTTTGCTTAGATTCTGTCGACGGGTTCTGACACCGTTGAGGCACTAGACGACATTCTAGACGACGAGAAGACGCACTTGCAAGTACGTTGAAAAATATTGAATTGCGTTGGAACTATGATTTTCCTAGAATAGGCTAAAAAAGGGCCTAAAATGGCCCTTTCATGGGCCCTGGGGCCCACAGGGGGGGCCGAAAAAATCTGAAAAAAAAATTTTCGTACTATTTCAACATAGTACTAATGGAAAAAAATTTTTGCGGATTTTTCCCAGACCCCCCTGGTGACGGTTTTGTCCAGCTTGCTCCAGAATGACTCATATATATCTATGTATACGAATTTTCAACATGGGCCTATATTGGCAATGCTAATCTCCATAGCTGTATTTGAGAATAGGAGGCCCATGGGATAAAATCCGTGGAGATACCTTCATTTCTCACCAAAACAAGATGATTCCCAAAGTTTCATCAAGATCTGTGTTCCGCAAGGTGGGACCTCTCCTTGTGAGAGGGATGAACTGATTACCATATTGTACTTACTTCTCCCGACAAATCCGTTTTGGCCAAATTTTTCAGCCTCCTTCCTCGGTTAGCCTGTAATTCTATTTCTCCTCGTGGGAATATGGCTGTCAAATTTATATTCAGGATCCAAATAGGTAAGTAGAGCTTATTTCATAAAATTACCAAGATCTCATTGTAAGTGGTTCGAGTCCAACCCCTGAAGAGTACCATCATCATCAAAAGTATACTCACGAGGAACACTCAGGGTGGAACACGGATTTTGCTGAAACTCTGGGGATAGTCTCCTTTCACCGCCAAAAGATGAAAGCCAGAATAGCATTTGCAAACGCCCAACCGTTTTCGAGATGCAGCTTATACCATTTGCATTACGAGTATATTTATATATATGTATATTAGGGTGTCCGTTATTTCCCAAGTTCCCCCGGACACCCATGCCGCACCCCTCACAACCTAATCATTTGGTGAGATAATTCGAGAAAAAATTTTAGGGATCTAGGTGAAGTTTGAGTGCTGCCCCACCTAGTACGTTTCTTATTTGAAATATACCCTTCTAAATAAAAATTTGAGTCAATGATTCGCATTTACCACGCATGCATTCCTTCCCACGTCCTCAATAGTGTTTTCAATCAATAGCGCATACAATTTCCTTCAAAATGACTACCTGAAACATTCAATTTGATACAGTAGAACCAGAGATAGCCTACTCCTTCGCATATCATCCACCCGAAGAGCATAAAAGTGACTGAAAACGACCGTTTTTTGTTTTTTCGATTTTTGAGTCTAGTAAAAAATCTTGACGATTAGAGGTAAAACTGAGCACGGATTCTGTTTCTACTTTCAAAAATACATCAAAAACACATATTCACATTTTTAAAATAGACCGACTCAAAATTCGTATTTTTTGGATTCTTCGAGGAAATCCTGTTTCACGGATTTGGTACCTTGAATTTTCTAAGTTTCGAGAACAGCCATAACTCTAGTTCTTCTCCATTAAATTGACTTTAGCAAGTGGTCATTTTGAAGGAAATCGTACTGGCTATCAAATGGAAATGCTTTCAGGGGTATAGAAGCACGCACCTGTGCAAGAAATGTTGATTACTGAATCAAAATTCGTTTTGAGGCCATAGTTCAGACAAGAACGCTTCAGGTGGGGCAGCACTTAAACATCACCTAGGTCCACGAAAAATTTTTTTATCGCAATATCTCAACAAATGATTAGGTTGTGGTGGGTGGCACGGAGGATCGGAGAAACTTGGGAAATAACGGACACCTTGATGTATATATGTATATCTTTTCTGAAAATGGGCCCATATAGGCAATATATAATGTCGTAGGCTGTAGCTTAGAAACTGTTGGGCATTTGCAAGTGCGGCTCTAGGATTTACCTTTTGGTGGTAAAAGGAGACTATTCCCAGAGTTTCAGCCAAATCCGTGCCCCACAACCCCTGGGTACTCCTTGTCAGTACTACTGAGATTCATTGATAACGATTGAATTTGTGGAATTATTGTGCAACTAACATTCCACAGTCTGAGAATAATTTCTAAAGAAGGATTTGATGGTGATGATATATGATCCTATGACTGATGATCATACGGTCGAATTCTTTATCTCGTCTCTAAAGATTTTTCTCAACGAGGTATTATTAAAACTCACGTAAGATCCATTCTTTCAGAGTCACAAGCTCACAAACTTGGACTAATAAGATCATTTTTACCAACATATAATTTCAAACACCAACTTGGTCTCATTATTCGTCACACACTTGTCAAGAGGAGCGTGACGATCTCGTCGACCTCGGGACTCGTTCGAATTGCGCGCGCTCAGAAATCTGCGTCACCCTATTTTCGCGAGTACATTACTCTTTCTTGGTATATAATCACGACGCCAGATTGGCTGCATTGAATTGCCAGATCTCTCGAATATATCCGCTTGCGCACTTTGCCCCAAAACGTTATATTAACGACAATCGGGAACCTCGATTCACAAGATAAAACAATTCCGGACTTTATTTCGTAAAACCATATTACGACCCTAATATACATGTGAAGCTTTTACAAATTTGATTCGCAAGCTCCGGGTCACTGACATCCTGATGCTCACAAGTTTGTATACAAAGACTGATGCTGAGAAATTGTATATTATGGGTGAAGATTTGAAGTATCTTCAGGGACATTTTTCCATCGTCCGAATCAGCGATGAACACAAAAATATCGCAAGCTCGAGAAAGAAGGAAAGAAAGAACGAGTTTGCGCTCTTTGTGAAGAGCTTTTGGCACGTGATCATCATCGGCTCGACTCAAAAGTTGAGAAATACCACAAAGCTCGGTGAGGAAGCTTTATTCCTCGAATGTCGGGATACTTGATCGTTTGTATGCCAAGATGTGTCTCCGGCGATGATGAACTTGTCGCGTGAGAGTTGATCTCGTTTGTTTTGGCCTAAGCAGCGGCACGATTTCCCGCAAATTGATCGATATAGGTAGATCTTGAATTCAGTGATGAAAATGACGGAAATTAAACTTGCGGATAGATTGAGCTGCTAGACTCTCATCTTCATCCACTCAGTCACACATGCTATGGAAGTGGAGAAATATACCATTTTGCTGTAGTATTTTTTGCTTTTAAAATTCAGAAAAGTTTCTACACGATTGTCGGCAACTCATTTCAACCAATAAAGCTAGTTTGATGATTTCATCAGGACATCTTTCTACATGTCCTGGTGTACAATGTGGAGTAATCCATAGAAATTTGGTAAAACAAACATCTATTATGTCACGTAACCTTTTTCGGATCTAATAAGAATCACCCTGTTTGCAATTATGATTTTGATACAGTACCGCTCAAAGTTAATGAATCATGCATAGTGTCATCAAATCGACGATTACTCCGGAATACTTGGTCGTGCAAAGATTTTGAGGGGAAGATTTTGGAGATTAGAGAAAAGTCTATAGATTTATGGGTTTAAAAAATTTTTCTCCGAATTTTTTGGTACTGGAAATTGACATGGGAAATCGAAAAAAATTCTTCCAGCGGATTACCTGTAATTTTAATAAGAGTTTTCCAATCACAAAAATCCCAACGGGATGTCGTAGGTCGTTCAGAAACCTACAAGTTTGTCATCAGAGCTTTTTCTCCCGACCTCTCTGGTCCGAGCTAGAGGCTCCGAGAAGAGAACTTTCTCATGCATGATTCCTTATGGAGATATGGACCACGCGCCAATCCCACTTGCTCAGGTTCTACCATCAAGAACCGCCCGGTAAATCATCGAACCGCATGGTTTAGACGTAAAATTGTCTATCAGATCCTCCCTAAATATGACCTAAAGAGACTAATCTGGAATTGAGTGAGTTTTGAGCAAACCGATGATCACATCCAAGCAAGAATCTGATGTAGTATATTCGAGAAACTCAGACAATTTTACGTCGAAACCATGCGGTTCGATCATTTTTGGGGTGGTTCTTGACGATAGAACAGCGGCTGAGCAAGTGGAGTTGGCGCGTGATCCAGCTCGTAGTCCAGTATTTCCATCAGGGGACCGTGTATTGGAAGGTTTTCTTCCTGGAGCTCGTGGCTCGGATCAGAAAGGTCATAGAAAAAAACTTCCACCCACGAACTTATACGTTTTTGAACGATCTACAACATCCTGTCAGAATTTTTGTGATCAAGATACTTCCACAAGATTGCAGGTGATCCGCTGAAGGCTTTCTTTTGATTTTCCAGGTCAATTTTCAGTACGAAAAAATCTGAGGAAAAAGTTTTGAACCCATAAATCGATAGGTTTTTTGTGATCTTCAATTTTGATTGGTATCGGACAGACTGGAATCAGTTCCATGGTTGTGATTTTAAATGAATTTCATATATTAATAATATAATGTACTCGGATCGGAGCCAATTTCGAAATATTATTTTTTTACAATAAAGGAACATAAGTTGGTGACACTTCAAAATCATTTTCCACGTACGAGAGTAATGGTGCGTGGCGTAGTGGGCAGTCTGCCGAGACAAATCAACTCGAATCATCATTAAAATGCGTCAGAGCCAGGTTTGGGACATTTGAAACGAGCTATACTGCGTGAACCGCGCGCACAATGAGAGTAGTCGAACAAAGATCTCTGGACTTTTTCTACCCGTTAAGATTGTCAAATGAAAGTTCAAGGAGAAACTTCATAATTCGAGGCATTGAATTGTTTGATTTCTTTGTCATTTGTTACGGAGAATTCATCAATTTGCGTTCTCAAGAAATCGAGAATTGAACCTATTAATTATAATGCGCGTTATATTTGAATTCTTTAGTGATCATGCAATAAATGATTCTTCTGATCGAATTGAATATCTCATACTGATGTGGCTAATTTATATTCTTATGAAAATTTGGAAAATCAAGCAAGGATTTGACTTTTTGTCCAGCATTTTGATCTCCCTGACTGTATTTCGATTTTCTGCAAGATGTGCAGGATATGACAATTTTGATAACGCTTTTTGTAGAATCTGGAACGATGGATTCCTCCTCATGCTCAAATATTGTTTTTAATGTCATTTGTCAAAGTATACTTAACTAATTTTGAATGGTGCAGAATCCTCACCTGAGCTGAAGATGATGAATTTTGAATCAGCCCAACTATTTCTCCATCAAATGATTCAATAACATGATTTTCTCAGATGGCTCGATCGATACAAAATCAAAATGAAAGAGGTATGCCACGGGATGGAATAATTTTCCATGATCATAACTCATTGTCAGTATTACAAAGTGCAAAAATGTCATTTTTAGGGGTTATAATGACCCTGATCTTTAGCGTAGCACTACTATTTCAGATTGTGAAGATTTCTTTTATCCAGCTCAGCGAATGAACCACCGTAGTGTTTAAAATACGCAATACGCATCCAAGCTAACAATTTATTATGTGGTGAAGACAATTTTTTTATGTGATCCAATAGTTATTGGTTTTGAATTATAAATCATCGATGAATTATCCATCTATATCATTTTGGAATTTATCGAATCTGTTGTGACTTTTATTGGTTCGCCTACTGATGGTGTGACTCTAGCTCATTGGGAACTGAAAAATCATAAACTTTGTGGACCACGTGGAAAACCAAAAAACTTTCAAAAATGCATACCTGAAGATCGGCAGTAATTTTGGTTGGGACAATTCAAGTGATTATGGTACACGTAAGAATCATGGTCACAGAAGATAGAAATCTTTTCAATTTTTTACATCACCAGGGATGTACATACCCAAACTTGATTTCTGAATTTTGCTCCTTTTCGTTATTTGATAGTTTCGACTCGAATTTATCAATGAGGTCCATTGTGGCAGTCTCGATTCTGATGAATTAATGATTTAAATCATCCAAATTCGAATATCTGTATATAAATTTGAGCGCAAGCTATTGAAACCAAAAGCAAACAAAATTCGAAAATCAATTTTGCGTCTTCTATGAATATAGTTCAGTGAAAAAGAAGCAGACTATCATTGTTTCAATATCAATACTACTTGTAAAGTTTTTCTTAGTATCGTCATAAATTTCTACCTAATCTGTATAAATGTAATTCGACTTTTCCTCTGTACAATTTCAAAAATTTCTCGAAAAAATGATGAGTTTGCCGAATACATTATGTTTGAATCTATGATAATTCACTGGCCCATTCAGCCTTTAAAAAATTCTTCCAGGGAAAGTTTTTTTTTCATGCAATCATATTTCACCAGATATTCAATTTAAGATTTGATGAGGTTTCAATTTTTGAACTTCACTGTTGGTTAAATCATTTTCAAAGTCTAAAGCTCAGTCAATTGATTATCTGCTCAACAAAAGCTTGCAAGAGAATACAATCGGTAAGATCGTGCTTTTTTAAATTTCAAGTGCAATGTTCCCTTTTTTCACATTCAATTTTTTGATAACCTCCTTATTTTTCGTTTGTATCACATCGTTTTTCACAGTTAACATAAACCCTCATCAAGTTACAGATTATCTCTTAACCCGAGCTTGCAGCAAGCATTAGATCTTTTCATCGCACTCGTCTCCGATTTCATCTTACGAGCTCACCGGAGCTTGCAACTGCACGTGAGCAGAGAGAACTTGAGCTTGCATCTATACTCATCCACCAAATTGGCACAAAGCTCTATCCACCTCTCATTTCTTCTCCTATCGTTCACCACAAGTCTATCTCTATCGCACAGTGGCACGCGTCAGCTCATCTTCTACCGAAAGCTTCTTAGAGCTTGCAAGCACTGGTATTCAACCTATACTCTTATTTTTCGACGACATGTTGCATTGGCAAGTAGCCCAAAACAACCTACCTCTCTCCCCTCTCTATTTCTATAATCTGATATACAGTTTCTCTCTCATTTGTACTGTTTTTGTTTTGAATATGGTTCACAAAGAGGATATATAGGTGGTGGTGGTGGTGGTGGTGGTGGCTAAATGGGCGCGCGCCACAGACTGAGAGAGACGGTAAAATAAATTCATGTGCTGCATGTAAAATGATAAATAAAGATAGTGGAGTGGGGCTTTTGAACGGCGGCGCGCTCACGCGAGGGCTCAAATAGTCGAGCGAGAGCGAAAGCGTATCAGTAATTCACCGAGTGCCTGCCTCTATACTTGTGGCGGCAATTTAATTTTTACTCTCACTGAAACACTGTTTTTTCTAAACAGTAATACCTACAACATCAATTTTGCAATTGTGTGTTTTGCTTTTGTTGTTTTTAAATACACAAAAGAGAGCGGGAAATTTAAATTGTGGTAAAAAAGAGAAGAGTAAGCAGTTTTTGAGAAGGGAAAGGTCTACAAGATAATATAGTTCAATTGGGAATAAAGGAAATTAAGGAAGTGTTTGAGGAAAGATGAAGCCACCAGCGTACAGCCCGGATGAGCAAGTGCAACAGGTTACACAGGAGCAAGGCGAAAGAAATGTCGCTATGGCAGTTTGTGTACAGCTTGCGGGTAGGGCGATAATAAGGGTCGTTTCGAGATGTGAAGAGGCACAGGACAATTGCAATCTCGGTGAGTTTTTTTTTAAATCAAATTGTTGCTCAGTGTGGGTAAAATAGTGTGTGATGCGGTATAAAGTGAAGCAAATGTGTGATTTTCTACAAAAGTGGTGAAAGAAAAATATCGAGGAGCGATTTTTTTGAGTGGACAGATTAATTGTTGTGAGATCCAAATTTTGGAATGCTTGACTAACTGTGAACCTCAGATGGTAACTCAAAATTGATTGTAAATCTCGATACCTTTGTCCAATGTGAGCATCGATATATTTTTTATAAGTTTTGTGGAAAATAATAGAGTTTAATCGCTCGAAACGCACGAATAAAGCTATACTATAGTCGCTTCTAAGCTCGTTTGAGCTTTCACTTTTCACTATTAGAGTTCCTGTATCATAACATCTCATAGTACGGGCGCGCGCAAATGCAAAGTGAATCTAATACGCACAGCTGTGCATTATTTTGCATTAGATATACAATTTTACTCGATACATGCATTAAACGCGATGATTAGTTCGGCGTTATATATTCTAATTTATGAAGGTGGGATACCGACTTAGACCTACGGATCAAATTTTTTTAATTACCGTGACGATGATGATGATGATGATGATGATGCGGTGGGTTGAGAGCAACGAACAACGGGATCGCATAGTGAAATCGAGAGTGGTACGCAAAGTTCTTTGTTGTTGTTGATGTTTAGTGCGTGATGGTGATCTTGTTCTTCTTATCGATTGTCGTGAAATTTGAAAATTAGTGCGGAGAGAAAGAGTAGAGAGCTTTGATCTGGATATACACGGAATTGCGATGAAACTGAGGCTAATCAAAGTATAATTAGGTAATCGCTTGTAGAAAGGATAAAGAGTGCCAAATGTGGTCTAAAAGAAAGTTATATTCTTGATTCCTTTGTCTTCGTAACAATAACTTGAACAGTAATAATTGAATTTATCGTACCGTTCCATATTTAAATTCGGTTTTCTCATCTTCGATTTTCAAAATTTGATTTTCGTCAACCGTCCTTCCTTGCGTAACAAATTTTAGGTCGTCTTCGTCTTTGTCGTCGTCGAGGTATATAGACAAAGAGTTTGTGGCACGCGCCACACTTCATTTCTATATATAATATTCACAAATACATAAGAGTCCATCTCGTCGAGCTTGCAATTGATGTCTATAAGCTTTAAGCGCGTGTAAAAAAGAGATAAAAAGCCCGGCGCGCGCAATTTCGATTGCGAAATCGATAGGTACTTATATATAGACAATTTGCGTGTTTGAATTGATTTTATCAGCAACAGGTATACACAATCTCACCTACTAAATTTTTTTCATTCATCGTGCACATATGTGAGCTTTGAAAAGTATGGAAAATTTTAACGGCTACTGAGGGAGAACCTAGAAACTTTAAAAAAAAATTGGCTCGAGTTATAGAAAATTTCGAACGAGGCACGCGCCACTTTGGCAACTAGCCCTCTAACATTTTGCATCTGCTGCCAATAATGTCTAACGCAATATGAGCTCAAAAACACACTTAGACACACACACACATACATTTAGATTAGAAAAGAGATGGTCAAGCAGGGCCAATTGCGTCAGATTGTCACACTTTAAAATGAGAATATTATATTGAGCTTGAAGATCGTGGCACGTGCCGGTCGTGCGCCATCCAATCTATAAACATACACCCAGCAATGCAATTTTGTTTCTATACAATGATACACGAGGTGAGAGAGTGAGTGAGTGATAAATGAAAAGGTTTTGTGAGAGCCAAAAAAGATACAGTTTGGCATGTATCGATGCCAGAAATTTGTATTATATAGTTCATCTGGATTACTGGGTCGTTTGGTACGACATAAAGTCTTAATGAACGAATTGTAGATCGAACGGCTACGATTTACTTTGTTCTTTTTATGCATAATCGAGGTTGATCGAATAGAAGTAATTTGGATGTAGTGATCTGTCGATATTCCGAGTGAAGATAATGAATAAAATGCGGATATCGAAAAAACGATCGATGCTGTTAATCATTT
This sequence comes from Eretmocerus hayati, assembly GCA_029851415.1. NCBI lineage: Eukaryota > Metazoa > Arthropoda > Insecta > Hymenoptera > Aphelinidae > Eretmocerus > Eretmocerus hayati. Next base: position 179,131,305 of record CM056742.1, on the reverse strand, counting down.
TATGGCGTCAATATCAAACGCGTTTTACTTGCTATAAACATTGAAACAATTCATTATTCCTTCTTTCTCACAAATTCAATAAAATTTTCAAAACATGCCTTCTTACAAATCGTAAACATAGCTTTATTAGATCAGTTTTTCAAGCATCGAGGCGAACAGATGAGTTTTATGGTCGAGCGTGATGAGCACATCCGATTTCACTATCGATATTTTCTATTATCGACAGACATAACCGATTCGATCAATTTTTCACTCAAACTCATATTTTATCTGTGTGTAGTAAGTACCTGTGCAGTCGTTATCTGATTTCCAAGATCAAGGAAATGTTAAGCCGATACACTCAGAGCTCGAGAGAAAGTGATATTGCTGCTGCTGTGGCGTGTTGTATAGCTGGTGCGGGGCCAGTAGTAACAGACAAAGTGGGTCAGACGCGGGAAAACGAAATCTGACTGAGATTTTTCGGGGAAATTTGTGAAAATTTTTGGGGCAAGCATCCATCTCTGGCGTTAGAAATATCTTCGTGGTAAACAGAGTAAATTTCAAAGATAATCGAAAAATATTGTAAGAAGCTGTAATGGAACGTTGCGCTTTAAAACGAGTCCGCCCACGCGCGGGAAAATTCAAACGATGACAGTCGTCAAACGAATCATCATCGTCTTGGAAGCGAGTATGGAATTATTTGCATTCATCGTGATAATTATCATGTCAGAATATATTAGAGAGGTAGTACGTTCGAATACCCACCGATACAATACATTTACGCATACCACTATAATATAATTATGAACATGAATGAAGTAGTGCTCTCAAGTGTTGGAATAGGTGATGCGCAACTTCTTCACAAACTTGACACAGCATTAGACGATGATATCGAAGCAATGGTGAATCGATTAATCATCTCGAAACGCAATTCTTGAACGTAAAATTTCATACATCGCCGTTGTAACATTGGAAAAGATGTACATACATACACATACGAGAAGATGCGATCGGTAGCAGATTCATGCATGAGAGTCCTTGTGGATACCATTTGAGGATAATCATGATATATCTCACATTGGATGCCCTTCTGCTTCCTATATACATACAGCGTTCAATGATCTCCGTGAAGCTGCTGCAAGGGCAGCGATGCTTTTGTTCTTTTACAGTAATACATTAACTGCAAAATCCGTCTTCTTGGATGAGCATCATGGTGATGAACAAGTATTATAGTGTATACTTTGAACGATCGTTGCACCCGAATATGAGTCACATGGTGCATTACTTACCGGTTTCGTTTCTTCTTTCATCTTTGTAAGAATCCATCAATCGTGTATCTGATCGTGCAAAATTTGAAGGATGATATTCTTTACATCTACAATAGAATCGATTTGCGATAGAATTTTTTTTCTGGTCTCCAGATGATTTTCAATTTGGCATAATTGGGTCATTTTAAAATTCATAATTATGCGGAAACCGGTAGTTGTCGTTCGCGCATAAATAAAATAGCCACACCTGTCACATTATTATCTATTTTATGAATATGTGCTGCAACTTTGAGAAATACAGTTGAGAACAAGACTCGGCACAATTTTTTCCGAACAACGTAAATTTGTTTACGATTTTCTAAGTTTGGTCCGAGTGAAACAATCGGCTGGGAAGTATAAATTTTTTGTGAACTAAAAACGAAAATTTAAGATAATTCATCGATAACTCGAGTGTTGCAAATAAATTTCAATTCAAAACTCGACATACAACTTATTTACATGATCGACAGTGTGTAAAATTTCTAGTGTTACCGTTAAATCGAACAAGCAAAAAGAACAAACACGAAAATCATACCTACTCGACGATGATATCTACCGGAGATAAGAAACGAGATAAAAAGCATAATGTAGTTGCACAACTCGATCATCCATTGTCTCCGACTATAACAAGGTATAAATAATGCGTCTCAAAATCTGCACTAGCCACTCGTACTTGGAGTATATCCATATCATCATTATCACCCACCGCGCACCTAAGATTTAGCGTGCATTTATACACTGATATTATCTTCCGGTTCGCAAAGCCAAATCAAAACGAATCACATTTCCTCGTTGCGTATCTACCTATACTTTTAAGAACACGCAAAATTAATTCGGACACCTCCTTCCTCGCGTATACTTACACACGCTAAACTTGAACGGCATATCAAACTTCCTTCTCTACTTTTATCTTCCGCAACTTTTATACATTTTATTATATGTATAAGACACACACACGAGGATCAATCTATCGTAATACAAAACAAAACCAAACTCGCGATCACAACTAATCAATGGATAATAGCAGTATGACCAAAGTGTAATACGTAAATGACGTTCGAATTAGTGTAAATTGTAATAAAATCACGCACAACCAAGTAACGGCAGAGATGGTATATAATTTGCTCTGCGCCAAATAAGTGTAAGTACATGACGTTTATTTACGCAGTTTATCCTGCAAATGGGGCAACGCGCGTAAATTGAATAAGAAAAAGTCAAAATTACGAAGAGAAGAAAGACACATAAGTAAAAGCGAGTCTGGTTTTTCTCGAAAATTCAAATCTGCACTCTTTGTCTTTTCTTATAATCTTGGAACTTGTCCAAAGCTCTGTATCATACCGCTTTACGGAGCATAAGTCTCTCAAAAGTCTTTGTGTCGACCGCTAAATGTCGCTCGCTCATAGTGTACTTGTATATGTACGGATTCAAAAAGATAATATCGGAATTACCGAGTTGCATGTGCGAATATAGTCTATATAACCACGAAGTGCGCACATGGCCTGGATGCCTCAAAAGGCACCTGATGTATACCGTAAAAGGTAGCTTGACGCGCACCTTTTGGACTCTACAGATATAGATAACACGCATGGAAGCTTTCGAGGACCTTTTTTATTTCTACCAGGACTCGTTGATGCGCTCTTTTGTGTTTAATCGAACGTACGTACGTAATGTCCAACGGTCTCAATCGATCTGTTCGAATGCCCTTCAAATCAACATTCTACACTCTACACACCACCCAGGTGCATAGCCCAAAAGAGCTACGAAAAAAGAAAAAAAAATCAAATATATTGCTCGATCATTGCAATTTTGAATTGATCAAAAAGTATGGCATATTCGATGAATCATGATAGGACTGTAATATCTCAAAGATCGTCATGAAAATATTTAAACATTCATTCTATGCACTCAATTAGATTTTACAAATCGATGAAAAACGTGAAAAAAACAATACGGGCAGAGCGGAAAAATTCGGTAGAATTTAGCTTTGTTTGTACGACAAATTAGACCACAAACATATCTGAGCCTCGTCTTTCGACGCGACGCTTGGAAATCTTACGGAAGAACAACAAAGCGAGAGATAATTACTCCGCGACTCTGCGCAGCGGCAACATGAATTCTCGTTAAATTAGTGATTTTTGGGTGCAGTAGTCTCGTGTGCAGCGGGTCACGTGCTCACGCTCAGCCAGTTGATGGTTACGACGAACAAATGCAAAAATACAAAACGGTGCACAAATGCAAGAACGCAAAGCTTTAATAATGGCGCGCAATTTACGAAAATAGTACAACTCAATCGTTTCTCTTTTAAACTCTTGAACGAGAAAATACGTATGCAGTATTGGAAACTCACTTATGGTTTAATTGAATGCCTGCGATAAGTGTGAAAATATTGATAAGAGTATCGATACCAAAGTAATTTAACAATTTTATAATGAAGCTACGGAGCTTGCGACTGTTTGAGTTTTGACGAAATCCCAGAGTAATATCAATACGACAACACATTTTTAACGAGTTCGCGTAAAGTAATTTGAGGGATAAAAATTAAACTATTAGCGTAGGCTCGGACAAGCTGTAAAGTTAGCCGCAAGCTGATACTAACCATCTCGACGACAAAATTATTAGGATTTTGTGATAGTCTTAAGAGATGATCAACTAAATCGACGAAACAAAATACGTTATTATTATGCAGTTCAGACGAATTTTACGCTGTATGTACAGAGTCCAGCTCACATACGCACCAATACGTGGACATCAAAAATAAGAAAATGCATACACGTGTATATAGTATTTAATTACAGGTAAACCGGTTGCAATATCGAGGTTTTTTGTTGAGGGAAAAGAGATAGAAATGGACGGGTGCGCGCGCAACAACGATATATCAGCTGCTGCGCTAACCGGTGCAACATGCGTGTGTTGTCTGGGATGTGTCTCTCACTGGATGAGGCGATGAGTCAGGTCAGTCTTAGCAAGTCTGGCTTTCGATTGTGTATTGAAATTGTACGAAAAGTAGTAAAAAAAGATAACATGGCGAACGCGGTTACGAGGATTGTTCAACGTTGTGAACAAGCTCAGGAAGAACTAGCCCTCGGTAAGACGCTCATTGAATTCTCAAAAACTTTGTACTACTATGCTTACTTATAATATACTTAAGAGCCCATATCTGTCTCACTCGAGCGCAACTCGAACTACTGTGCGTAACAGCGACTCGGTTGGCTTGGTCCTAAAACAGGGTGACTCATCGTGCACGTTTTTTCGCGAATCGATATAATACATATCTCTCAAGAGGCTCAAATTCATCGATACCGATTGACAATCATCAGTTCTCAAATTGAATCTAACGAGGTGCAAATTACTGCGTCATTTTTTGGAAAATAAGAAGAAAAAAAAAACTATAAATAAAGATCTCGCAGTGCAGACTTTTGGAGACAATCATCATTGAGTATATGCATTAGAAATAGAGAGAGGCAAGAATAAAGGAAATCCGCGAAAATCGGCGTGAAACACAATGTTAGCTGGAGAAATAGAGTGAAACGTAACCTGAGACTTCTGAGAGGAAGAGACGCAATCGCAAAGAGTACCAGCAGCTCTATTTATAATTTTTGAACCATCGAGGTCTGAATGTCTTCTGTGGCTAGACGTTGACCTGAAGCATACGATGCACCGGTTTTATATCCACAGAAATATATGTTTACCCGGTCTTTTATCCGAGCAACTTTAACTTCCTCATAGCTTTCGTACATCCACCTTGTATCAGTAGATCTTTGGTACAATCTGATCAGCATTGTTTCCTATAAAATTTTTAGCATTTTCATGAGCAGAGATGGATGATGAAAGAGCTGTCGTATCAAAATAACATTTCCGTCAAAATTATGGCCCTATATAGAACCTAGTACCGGCAAACACCTACAAAGCCCTCAATAGCAGCTATAAATTTTGATGAGATTAATCAGTACTAGATTAAGGACAATTTTGGCTTGTATTCATCTTGATACTTAATTGATCTTTCCGGTAGACTGTATTTTCATGATGATTTTTCCTCGTTGAAATCCAAAGTTCATATCCGATCGCTTAGAAAATAAAACAAGTAGTTAACACGCTAGATGTGCGTGATTACGTGGCAGGAGTTCATTATAAGAAGAAGATGAGCGTAGATATATGTAACAATGGTCAAAAAAAATTTCAGCTGTGAAATACACATTGAGCTTGAGCTCCACTTGGATGCATGCGCATGCGAGGATCAGTGCACCCGGAAAATCTCGGCATCGGTGATGATGATGTTGGCTCTCGCTAATGAGGCTGGGAAAAATTGCGATACATATGTATAGCATATATACACCTATATGAGAGTTAACCATTCTAATATCGCTATATACCAACTCTGTGCGCTTCCGCTCGACTCCGCGTTTCCGCAAAGCTATACCTCGACACTGTCTATAACTTGTGGCTAAGCTCTATATAACGGAGAAAGCGTAAAATTCAGCGTTACTCTTACTCTTTGCTCCGTTATAAGTAGACTATATCTTGGCCATGCTCTTCAACAATCACGTGTTCCTATGAATTCATAGAATATATTACTAGCGAGATGCGGTCGCGTGTATCAACAAATATATGACTTTCATTAAAAAAAAAAAAACACATTTTTTTGTATCGAATTCTGTTATTTTCGCACACTTTAGTACTTTACTCATCGTCCAATAAAATTGCATCACCTAGGTATTCATCGTTTCGTCAGGATTCTATATTCTGATGTTTTTTTGAAGGCCTCACGTGAGCTTCTGTATATAACAATTGTGAACATTCGTGCTTGTATGCGAGTTTTATGTAAGAAATTCTTTAGCTCTATAATGCACGAGATTCACTTTCTATATATCGGTATCGCGTAATATGTAACGGAGTGTGGCTATTAGGTATGTTAGGTGTTTTAATCGAGGATCATACTTGTTTGATTGATTGTGATGAGAAAGTGAGGTTGAAAATGATGATGATCGGCTTGAGTAACTTGATTTTCAGAGAAATTAATACTTTGTATAAAAAAAAAAAAAAGATAATTTCACATTGTTGACCTTCCGAAGATATGTTTTTCCTACAAAAATCCAATTCAAATTTTCATCTCGACAAATCAATCCGTTCGTTCCCTTCTATTTTCCATTAATTTGCTTGAAATTATGGCAATGATGAATATTCTGACTCCACGTGAAAAGCGCTACAACAATGATTTACTTGTTGCTTCGCAATAACTTTTGTGATTTTTTCTTTCAACTTTTTCAAGATATTGTCTTCAAACCAGGACGTATAGGGCATCAACTAATTCACACGATAAGTTTCGTACGATTCATGAGAAAAATCTGGAAAAATTCTGAAAGTAGCCGAGGCGTTTCATTCCCAATTCTGCTGTCACACGTTTGCTATAAAGATAAAATAAGTGACAGTCTCAAAATCGCTAATTCAAGTGTTTTTCGTCTATCTTTTATGCAAATAATATTTTTCAATTGAGAAATAATTTTTTGCCACATCTAAATAAATAGCAAAGAAATGAATAAGATTGAAAGAAGAGTGAAATTTCCATCTCGTCAATCGCTACAAATCTAGGATATTTAAAAAAAAAATTGAGTTTTGGAGACTCTTTAAAGTATCAATTTGAATAAAAATAGAGTAGAACGAATTGATGATAGTGAAAAAACAAAGAAAACTGCAGAAGGCGGAGCTAAAGGGTCACTTGCCCAGTCGATGAGTTCTCGAAAGTGTGGCTCAAACGTATAGCAATTGTACTATAAATAAGTACAAGATCATTGGACTGAAGTAACGTGATGGTTTTTGATTTCTTTACAGATCTGTCAGAGTGCCAACTGATGCAGGTGCCAGACGCAGTTTACCACCTCATGAGGCACACCGAGCTCAAAAGCTGCGACCTCTCCGGCAATGTAATCACAAAAATACCTCCAAAATTTGCCGTCAAATTTTCACTCATTACCGGTAAGTTTCACAACTTTATCCCCTTACATCATAAATTACAATGACACGTTTAAAAATCTGAAGGAATTTGAACAATTTCATTCTAATGATTTGTTTATGGATTTGCAGAACTAAATCTCAGTCACAATCAAATGAGCAAGTTACCAGAGGAGCTGTCAGAATTGCAAGAACTTGAGAGGCTCGACATATCTCACAACGCGTTCATTGCACTGCCAGCGGTTACTTGCCGGATACCTCAGCTCAAGCGGTTACTCGCAAACAATAATGCCATCATCGGTAAGATCTCCTTTTCTTTGATGTTTTTCTATTTTTTAAATATGGTGTTACGATATTTCGTTATCAATTTCAGCAATCGAGTTATTTGGTCTATTAGATCCTGTAAAATGATATTTTCCTTCTCTAAGCTGTAGCGTAGTCGAACAACAGATTTTTTTAGCTTGCTAAAGTTATTAGAATCCTCAAAAACTCGTTTCCTGATAACAAAATGAACTTATGAAGAATTTGAGCAACAGAGTCCGTTGGAATGCCCGTAATAATTTTTACTGTATATACAGACAATATAAATTGAAAGACCAAAATCTTCTAACCAAATTTTCTAATTTAATCGAATCATTTCCAACTTTTAACGGTATGTTTCAACGATAGAATCATACTCAAACGATTTTTAATTGCAGAAGTGGACGTGGAACTACTGAAGGTCGCACCTATGCTAGACTACGTCGATCTCAAAGACAACCCACTGCCCTCGCGGACACACGACAGTTTGCTGGAGCTCAAAACCGAGAAACTCAAAGTTGAACTGTCGCCCAGGCAACTCGAGGAGTGGGAAGATCTCAGCGTCTGAAACGCATTTTTCATAAATTTTTCACTCCTACAAATCATGTATTATCAACCTGCAAAACGGTTGACAAACCAAATAATGCTCGTTGAAGGTCCCAGTTGACCTTCCACAATTTGTTCTCAGATCTTGTACAGTTTGTTACATTTTGACTTTGTTTCCTTGAATTATATCTCATTTGTAAGAGATTTTCATGCACTCACACTGTACGCGTGCCGCAAAGTGATTTATTTGAGCGAGTTTTGTACGCGATTTGGGAATTTATAGCGACCAGACGCATTTTTGTCTCGTTATACACAAGCATTTTTACAAAGCAGCTCGAAAAATTTGAAAACAACATCAATCGTGTTCAACATAGGGTGTCAATTACGACTGCAGCAGATACATTTTTAAACGCCAATCGAATCCCAATCGCTGATAAGCTGGTGCAAGTAGTACGCGAGAAAGTGTGTATTCAATTTGTAAATATATTATGGCAATTGAATTTCTTAGCTTTGAGAAGAATGTTCAACGTCGACCGTATAAAATCGATCGACGGTGAATTGTATTGACTTTTTTTCGTACTTGAGATATCATCAATTAATTTTTACGCTCTTGTTCGACTCGGGTGCGACAAAGCGCCATCGAATGAGAATATTATTATCTCTTTTACTAACGCACAAACTTGATTGTTGAAGGAATCAAACTTCTCTTTCTAATGAAATGGGCAAATATCGTAGAGTTCAACATTCTTTCGACGCGAACCGAAAACGATCTTGTACGCATCGATGAGTCCCCGAGCAAACTGAAAATTTGCAATTTTTGTGATATATTAAACTCGCATATCGCATCGAATTTGCATCGTTTATTATGCAAACGCGATACGCAGTTTTACTTATGAGAATTAACTTTATTATAAATATTCTATGATATATTGTATGTGTTAGTGATTTCTATTCAAGTTTGTATTGATCATGTTGAGTTTGTAAATAACTTCCTCTTCGATTGATAATCGAGATTTTTATAAGATTCACTCTTTTTGGTCTGTGGCCTAGCTGTTGAATAAACTTTCATGGATAAATATATGCGAGATAGGGTCAATCATTATGGCACCCTATACATAATTTTCGGACAACTTATATGTACTGAACTGGCCGTATGAAACTTAAAATCTATACTGCACATTCTTCTGACTAGACTCTCATTTGTGATCCATATTGTGACGAAAGATATGATTGGTAATTGTTGACTGATTTTAGTAAAAATGGCATGTTATTCCCGATCAATTTGGACACATCACTTTTTGACAAGATATCATAATGCACAGAACGCCTATGTTAAAGAGGATAACTATCGAAAGAATTTACGGCCGTCTTGACACTTTTCTGTGCTAATCATGACATGACAAATCCTCATTTCTTTTCTCCTCCAAACTGCCAATAGAGACAAGGACAATATGGGTGTGTATTTAGAACCGTCGGTGCCTAAAGTAAAAAATGATACTAATTTCATAAAAAATAAGATTTTGATACGAAGCATGAAGCAATGATTGCTCAGTCCATGTGAAATCTCATTGACAGAATTCGAAGATTCTGAATCTGTATACCGGATTCATTGAATACTCGAGGAAGTGACTACGCACTATGTATGTGCAGGAAGTCAGTGGTGAACTGTAACTTCGATCTAGTCAATTATTCGCTGCGCTTACTGTACTACAAAATGACATGACTGTTTTCTAAATCTACTCTCCTGTTTTTTAGAAGTAGTTGAATATTTTTTAGGATGTTTGAGAATAATAAATAATGATAGGAAGTACAACAAATAGTTCTGATTGTGGTCAACTTCACAACTCTCATTTATTTTACACAATGAAATTTATAAGCTTTGTACAGTTTTTAAAAAATGACAAAGAAGTAACGTGCTGAAAAAATAAAAATTTGACTTATTGCAAGTTCTATAAAGGTTGAAAATATATCTAATAAAGATATGCTTAGTTGTACAGTGGAAATAAAAATAATTTTCAAAGCTAAAAAATAAATCAGTTTTATAATTTTTCTGTACTTCAAAATCTTCGCTTGGGATGAGCTTACTCAATAACAATTGGAGAAGGGCATTAGTCATTCGACTTTCATACTTGCTTATCTGCAATAATTGTATAAACGAGTAACACTATTTTTTAGTATCTAAGCTGTTTCATCGATTACTCCATCAATGACGATTGAAAGTATAAATCGCATAATTAGATATCTACAGATTTCATTGCGACTGCTTGTAAAAAAAATCACAAAATATGCACAAGCGACAAATTGACAATTGTCAACTTTTACGAGGCATCGATTGCAATAATCGGTACATCCTCACAAAACCAATACTTCATCATAATTAACATATCGCTAGATTTATAATTCATCACCGCTATAGCCGAACGTCGCACCATCTCTCGATTTGTTAGGTTACACATTTTCCTCAATCATACTCGTAAATATATTTGAATCTGAATATATTATAGGGAGGGACGTGATTCGTAACTTTGCATCGATTGCAAAGAGTTGGCTAGTCGACGAACAAATTAACGAATTGAATGTGCTTCGAAGGTATTCATGTCCAGGCAGATTTTACTAGATGCTATACTAATATGTTCTGCTCAATCTGTCCTGTCTCGACAAAAGCTATGCATCAACGGTTGAACCTAACATACATTTATATACACATACATATACATTAAATAGATACGCAAGTTACACATCTATGCGACTGAATTACTTAGTAATTAGATTCATGACGCGTCCAAGCTTAGTCCTCGAGAATTACGATTGTCCTCGCCGTGAGAGATTCAACATACTTTGTAGTATTTGTGTATAAAACAACTTTTGAATTGCATGATAAAAGACGAACTGACTTACTATTCCTATACGTGATCAACGAAGAAAATTTAAAACTGAGCCTCTATCATTTTCGAAAGAATAGACTCGACTTGAGGTCGGTTTCAAGGCCGTTTGAATGTTAATATTTGAATGTCGATGTAATAATTTCTTTCACGGATGCAAAGAAACGTCGAAGGGAATGAGATGATTTCTAATATCGTAGCTTCATCTTGGATACTGTATGGATGGGAAATATTTTTACTATCAAATTTAGTAATGATTTCGACAATTCCGACGGTACCAAGGTCATTTTGTTGAATATCATGTTTCAGGATACGTTCCATCGGTGTTTTGAATTTGTTGAAATATCTCGCAAGTCATTTCTAATTCATAAAATTCAGCTGCTCCACAATGAAATTGTACCTTGGAAGAAATGAAATTGAAACTGCAAGGAATTGCCCGGTAATCTCTGGACGACGAGAACACGTATCTCATCCAATACACTCTGATTCTGGCACTTCCACTCACCTATGCTCATCAATCAAGTTTTCGTAATACGTTTATGATATATTTACATGTAATTAGTTCATATATTTCAGAACTCACTATCGCTTCGTGAATTCGATTCAAATTTCATTTGAGCGATTTAATATGAGCTCTCTTATGCTGAGAGAATTGTTCGCAATTCATAATGGTATATATGTACACAGAATGTACCGTTCTTTGATGGGGAAAATCAATTTCCTCTTTTAGTAGAATCTCACTCGGTAACAGAGATATTTTCGCTGATCACATTCAAACAATCGGCACAATCTGTTCGTTGCAAATGAATCAATCCATCTCGGTTAGAACTCGACCGATGCATGACTACATGGCAACAATAGCTATCGTTTCTCATGCTTTATCTATTGAAAAATGAAAAATCAAAATAGCCCGATAATAAAAATGTCATGTCGTTTAGATAGTTAGATTGCAATTTGATGGCCATGTTAGCACAGCTTCTTACAACTATTCGCTGAGAAAAATTGCACGGAATTTGATCGATATTTAAAACAATAAGATCACAAGATGGGTACCTTTGTTCTCTACACTCTTGTCTGTATCTCGAGCTTCGCTATTGATTCGTTATCGAGAAAAGTGTCTATAGTAAGTCCGGAAAGCTCACACGAGACACATGAATAAATCTTCCGAGAAGATTGCCATAATTCTCTATCATCGATCATCTTCATACTCTCATCGTTACCATACTCTTGATCCGAAGAATCCAACTTTGAATATTCGGAGGCAAATTGATGGAAATCCGTCTGACGAGGGAATTTCTGATCGGTGGCAGTTCTTCTGATATCGTTGTCTCGTTCTGGGTTTCATCCTAGAGCTCAGACTATGTATTGTACAAATGACACTCTATGTACGACGTAGGTACAAATCCTTCGACTGGCTCTGAAATTCGTCGAACTCTCGTCCATCCGTCACCCTGATCTAATTCAATCATGTAGAGTTCCTCGCCATCGTACATCGGTATGGACCCTTCACTCGTAGCTGAAGTAAAATAAAAGATAATTCATTAACTCTTGCTCAGATTCATTGGGGCTGAGTACTGTTAACAGTAGTTTACCATCGAACGGATATATGGCCTTGCAAGTTCCAAGAGGAGGCGGAGCGTCCACTTCGTCAACATAGTACTCCTCTCCACCACTGCCAGGTAACGACGTCCTCGAGGTTCCAAGACCAGACTCCGGGCTATTCGTGGAACTAAGCATGAGTATGGTAAAGCAAAAGAAATGATACAAAATCTTAACCTAGCATTCAACAAACTATTGGATCCTAAACTTGGAAAGGGTGCTTTCTGCAAGAGTTTTGAGATTATTTGATTCATCAATATCACACGATGAAAATAAAAGTGAAAATTGAAAGAAACGATATTGACGGAAAAACTGAAAAGAACATTCAAAAGGGAACTCAGGGGACAAAAACTATAACTTGAAAAATTAGTGCTGAAACCTACCCATGCGTTGGCTGAGGCGTCCCTGGTGCACTCTTCTTATTATTCATCTGATTTGCATTCGTATTACTGACGCTTGAGTCTGACGCAGATCGGGATAGACTTTCTTCACCACCCGAATGGCTCGATCTTCTAGAACTCAATGGTCTAGATGTGCCATTTGTGGTTGGTTTCCTCTGTAGTTGACTTGGACTGAAAAATAGTGGACATTTTTTTAATCGTGATTACTTAGATCCTTTGATTGCAAATACAAGGAATGGTTATCACATTATTTTGGGCAATAGTATCCCGAGAGATATTGATAGAAAGTGTATCGAACCAAACATGCAATTGGTTACGGCTTTAGCTATATAACTGAATTAAAATTTCAAAATCGTGATAAATTCGTTCAATAGTAAGTCTCATCGAAGTTAATGAGAATAGGAACAGTGAATGGAGTATATCTTGAACCGTCAAGAGTCCAAAGGAGTCTGGTTCATTAGCAGCAAAGACACAGCCATGTTACCTCGATAAGCTGGCACCAGCCTTGATTGCCTCGTCTAAATACCCTTGGAATTTGATCAATTCTGCTCCTAATTTATCGAGCTTATGACTCGACTGGTTTAACTGGCTCTCTATGGTCATAGGGTCACCCATCGCAGGATTTTGTTCGTATACTCCTTTCATTTTCATAAGACCATCCCGCGCAGCCGTCTCTTGTTGGATTTTTCCTTGAAGTTCGTCGATTTTTTGCTGCAGCCGCTTTTTACGTTGATTTGGTGGCAAGTCACTATAGTCCTCCTTCACACCGTCACCATAACCAGGGACATTGTTCTGAAATAACGTTTGATTGATTGTCGGAACAAGTAACATTCCATCAACAAACAAATAAAATCAAAACATAAGTTTGTTAGAAAAGCTGATGTAGAGAAAGCGTCCAAGCCTGAATTTATGCGATTTTTCCAGAAGCTTATTAGCAATTGTGAAATGATGGACGGAAGCAAAAGAAAAAGTTAAGTGATTGATTGTTAGATAAATTGTATCAAATAAGAGTTAGATGAGAGAGTCTAAATAAATGTGTCACAAGTTGTGGCACCTTTATTTTATTTGGAATGTTGAAGTAAACACTCCACAAGTTTCAAGCTGGTTAAACCAGGTCACCTAATTCACTTTCATTTTGGATTCTCTTATCCAACTCCAACTCTTGTAGAATAAGAACAGTAAAAAAAGAATGAACAAGCATTGAAAAGACACTCGTTTTAAGCTGTTCATAAATCATAAAATAATAATAAATGAAAACATAGTTGTTCAAAGTTAAAATTATGCATATTGTAGAGAACAGACCTTCAAAGCTATGCACACCTCGATCAACTTCTGTCGATAGCATGAAACAAATTACAAAAGCAGTGTCATTCAGCGAATGGATAATATTTCATGACAATAAATTTTCAGTGACAATGAACATAGAGGGATTAGAAACAACAAGATGACAAGTAATATTTGTGATTGGAAACTGAAATTATTTTAGGAATTGTAAAAAATCTCGAGTTATTGAGAACGATCAATTGATGAGAGATTTGAAATTAGGATTTGATTGAATGTTTTTAATTTATAGTAAGTATTGAGGATTGAATTTTTTGGGGCTAGAGAAATACATTCCAGAAGATGCAAGATTCACATGCTGGATAGGCAGGCGGTCGACAACACATCGAAGACAACACAGCATAAAGACGAGCTCTTTTCTAGATACTTACTAAGATGAACCGTGAAAATCCAATTCCACACCACGTGGTTGATTGCAAGCAAGAAAGACCACAGGCAGACCGAACCAAACCAAATTAAGAGCAATATATTTTAATATGGTTCGTTTCAACTATGATCTCTGAGACTTGGGATATTGAGTCATACTTATATTTATGGTAGTTTTTGTATGGATTGTAATCATGTGCCTAATGGGCACACATTACGAGATTAGTGAGTATGTCTAAAAGTGCATAAGCCCAAATCCGTGTGATACCAGTCACTATGATTATTTTCTATCAATGACAGTTTTACCAAACGATCAAGTTTTGTCATTCACTGAAAAAGTATAAGCTGAACATGTTTCACAATCATTACTATAAGAAACTTGAATACTCTCGACAGTCAAGATGAACAAGTGAGTTGGAAAGATAATCTTCAAATTCTTTTCAAGAAATTCAAATTGAATTATGCATCTTCAAAGTAGGTGTAAGGCCATGCTTGCTATTGAAAAATGAGACATTATCATGTTCAATGAAGTGATGTTGAGAAATATTCACATGTTAATGAAAATTCTCTCAGAGAAATTCGATTTTTTCGTCCCACTGAACAATGATAATAAAATGAGTCTGATCCTGAGTTATGCTCATCAACGATTCCCATCAAAATTTCAGTTGATCACAATATTTGATCTAGCAACATTGATCATCAGATGATTTACCCTGTCGTCAAAATTACGAAACTATACGTTGTTGGCCAAGACAACTCATGGAAATTAATGAAAATGAAAGAAATGATCCATTCTGAGCATTACTGGAACCGGATAAGATTTTGTTCAAGATTGACGATAATTCGACCGTATCTGAGTACCTACTTCAGTAATCCAAGAATATTACACTGATTGTTAGTAAATATTGAGACAAGCTTCTCGTCCCCGACAATTGACAAATTGTAGCGATTTTTCTTGATCTTAGAGGACAAATGTCGAGAGTAAAACACTCTGATACGATGTTGAATACTATATTTGCTACGTTTCGTCGACTATCAGTCAACCTTATCAGGCTAAACATCCAACAAACAAATTTTACATCGCACAAATTATTAGATAAATATCTGATGTCGTCAACAATCCTACATCAAATATTTATGTAATAATTTGTGCGATTTAAATTTGTTTTTTGGATGTATAGTCTGATGAGGTCGACTGATAGTCGACGAAACGTCGCAAATACAGTATTCAACATCGTATAAGAGTGTTTTACTCTAGACATTTTTCCTCCAAGATCAAGAAAAATCACTACAATTTTATTGTTAGTAAAGAGGAAATGAGTTATTGCATGCTATGATCTTACGCGTATACATATTCCTAAATCTAATATGTCAAACAATGCATTGCTGCAGACAATATCGAACGAACAAGCTATTCTTCTAATGCACATAAACACTCAATTCTACATTGAATGAGCAAGAACTTTTTCTCGTTCACAGTGAATGTAAGTACGAGATACAGCGCTTTGCGATTCTAATATTGATGAATGTAGAGATTTTTACGCTGTTTCATAGATTGAAAATATAATATTTCATGTTCCTATTCAAGATGCAACTAGATGGTTCATAAGTTGTCGCAATTCAATTCTAGTCACAATCTCATTCCAGGCATCATATAAAAGCTACAAAAAATAGCATGTCAAAGAAAGTCTAGATTCAAACAGCCCCGCAAATTCTTAGAAAAAATTCTATGATATTCTTCTCAATTTTTATCGTTGTTAATCCTTATATATTTGAAATATGATGAGCAAGTAAGTAAGCAATAATAATGAGATTTGTTGATGTACCTTATTGCTGCTGAAAATACCAAAAATTCCAACGCGCTTCTTGATTTTACTTCCGGATACGGTGCCCTTTGCCGTAAGATGATTGTGTATTGGCTGCATCACAGGCTGTGCAGGCTTACTGTTGCTGTCAAGCATCTTGGCAGCGGATAGGTCTTCAAATGGGAAATCACCAGGTGGTTGGAAACCACTTTTGTAGCGTTCGATCACAAGCATAGTGTCCTCTTTTTCGTTTATCTCGTTTGCGGCTTTTTCGATGCCGTCGAGACACTGGGCGATTATCGGCGCAACCGCGCGCTCGATTTCCACTGATTTCAACATGTAGTTTCGCATGTTTTTTATTCGTTTTTCGTCCAACTCCTGTAAACCGATACAAATCATGGGTAATTGATTCTGAATTAAAGGATATAGTAAAGATTTGGTTAAATGAGATTTTGCGTACGTAAAAGATGTTTGTACCGCTTAAAATGTTGAAATGAATGATGGGAGATGAATTTTATTTAACATGTAATTAGCTCAGTGGATCAAATCATTCAATTAATATCAGACGTTAAGCTGCAAATCGAGTTACAAAGTAGCTCAAGTACCAGATGAACGGGTGGATTATCCATGTATATTATAAGAGTGAGTGAGCGAACCTGCAAGTGTTGGAATACTTCTGGCATCGACGCGTGATAGTGGAGGGTTTGCATTTCGTTCGTGGTTTGCAGCTGTTTTGCGTATTCCGTCTTGGCTTCCTCGCTCTGTTGCGTCTTCATGTTCATGTTCATCCTTTGTTTTTCAACCTGGAACGTGACAAATTTCAAATCAGCTTATCGTGTTTTTTTACACAATTTTTTCCTTCTCTTATATTCTCTCGGAAAAGTCGGAGAGCCTTGCGTGGAAATCGTTACATAATCAGTTCATTGTGACAACTTCTTTACGGAAACTGGTATTTTTTGAAACAATATTTGATGATCGTGTTGTTGGTGAGATCTCTCATTACTTTCGGTTAATCTACAAGATAACTTTGCTTTTTTGTGTCAACTAAGGACAACAATTTGAAAATGGCTGCGGAAATGCGATAACTTTGCAAACTTCTCGGTAAACTTGCTGGATTTTTTACTCTTTATCTTGAGTTTCTTGGAACATTCAAAGTACCATTCGTAAATATCGGCATTCATGAAAGTTGAACAAGCTGAAAGAGAAATTTTCTTGTTCGGAAGAAAAATTTAAATGTTTGTGCAGAAATTATGAAAAATCATAGGAGACTGAAATATTGGAAACTCAATCTCAAACCCGGGAAAGGCTCGTAGTAGGATCGATGTCATTGCGTATTACTCGATAGATTTTCGATATGTACCGAGGTGTCGAGCAGAAATTCCAGGGAAAAAATGTGGTTTATCGATTCCATGGTTAATAATTTTTGTGTAGCATGAAGATATCAACTTTAATTAACCGCGTAGGTGGCGGATAATTTTATGGAGAAATTCTTCAAAATATTCGATGTGAACGAAATTCTCAACATTCCAATCGATAGGGACTGTCCGAAAAACTATTCATCTAGCATATAGCATAGAAAAGATATGAACAAATAAAACTCTGTTTTAGGTAGTTGGTCGATGAAAAATTTCACAAAATGTGAATATCCAGAAGATTGATGAAGGAAGCACTACCACACTCGAATGAAACTTATTGAACATTATATCATTCAAGATCAATGAAATAGCTTACTCGAAAGCTGTCCAATATTATGAAAAGTCCCAAACGAATTAATAGATACAAACTACAGTTTCTGATAGAAAATCACCTCAATGAAGATCTCGCAAAAAATTAAAACTAAACTCTTGTTACGGCAAAATGACCATTTCGAAAATAAGCTCCGAGGGGAGATTACATAAAATGATGATTCTCACCTCTGCTCTGGACAAATCGAGGTCTGCATCTGCTTTCGTATAATTTTCGGATGCCCTCTCCGCCTCGCGAAAAGCTTTCTCGTAAGCCTTTCTCGCTCGTTCGAGGTTTCCAATTTGTCCGGCGAGGCTTGTGCGCAGCTTTACGCCCTCCTGTAGATATTTTTTCCTGTCCTCCTTGAACTCTTTGACGAGGATACCAAGTTCACGTAAAACGTTCGCTTGGAGATTTTCGGCAATAACCTCTCGCTGGCCTGCCTGATCGTTTACCTCGTTTAATTCTTTTCTGAATGCTTTGCATGGGCTGTACCTGGACACAAGATTAAGAAATCTTATTGGATACCAAATATCATGATACAACCTAAGAGACTTTTGTCATGTATTGGACGTATTCCTGATCTTTTAGAGATGCGGGCATATTGCGTTGCTGGATATAGAGACAGGGTGGGCGTTCGATATACTTTGTAATGGGTAAGAAGATGTTGTAGTCTCTGATTAACGAGATTTAAGTATTTTCATTTTGATTTTTCTGTGTGGGTTCAAGGTAGCACCATTAAGAGATGCATGAGAACAGATGAGGACAGATGTGTTACGATAGGCAGTGATGCTGCTGATGGTATCCTTGTATGTTTGAGTGAAGAAACAACGATCGAATCCGTAAAAGACAGAGATTTCGAAGGTTTGATATGTGGATGTTGTACTATGTGAGGAGACACAAAGTTGATCGGATAAAACGCCTTCACCATTCTATACTGAGGTCACTTTGTGCATTTTGGAGCTGCAACAAGAGGTGTTGAGAAATCTAGGCCAGCGGGTACAACAGAATATATACCATGCGGCATAATATCGTGCAAATCTCAGATTATAAATCTTTCACGGTTCACGCGACTAGTTATATGCTGCTCTCATGAAGATTAAGACGAATGCGAATTCATTCGAAAATTTTCGAATTTTTTTTTTCCATTTTCAAATTGCTAAAATCTGGGAAAAACAATAAGGAAAGAAATTCATGTTTTTGTAAAATATTTCACAACGACTCTACCATGGTCAAGTTTAATGGATTAATTTACTTAGGTTTACTTGAAAAATTGTAGTTCTCCTTTTATACTGACAAGGAGAGGTCATGGTCTGTGGGTCGTGGATTCGGTTGAAACTCTGGGAATCGTCTCATTTTGGCACCAAAAGATGATATCCGAAACCGCTTATTCCTAGATTTTCGTTGAACGTCCAGTGAAATTTTGCGTTAGGACAAAACTTGATTTGATTTCTAAAGTTCAGAATCATCTGATGCTCTTTAGGGCAAAAAGGTGGAAGTCTGAAAAATCAGTCGAGCATTTCACCATCTGTAACTTTTGGTTCAAAGATATAAAAAGGACCCGCACAAAGAAATAATCGCGTAAAGTTACACAACTGGTGTCGAATACATAGATTATCATCAGAGAATGTCTCAAATGATCAAGGAATCAATGTTATAACATTTCAAAATACAAATGGATCAGTTTTTTAGATTCCTATGCAGTTTTCAAGAATGTTTTGAGCCCCCTCAGAGTTACCTTACACTCGAATTTTTCTCCAGGATGACATGAATGTAAAAAGATGTAAAAATTAATGTAGACATTTTATCAAAATTTCAAAAAAAATTCTTGACCTCACTAAAATCGTGCTAAAATCACATGAATCCTTGACGAAATATCATCGGAACTGAAATCACCAATAACGAATCTTGTATACGAGCACAAAATGAACTCAATAAAATCACTCTTGAAGCATCATCATAAGAGGATGAGGCCCCACCATAAAAATTATATACCTTCTACCTCATCATTGAATTTATCAATTACTCAATTAGGTAAGCCTCATCTCTATCCCGGTCTATATACGTACTAGTACTACTAAAAGAGTACGCAAACAATTTAAAAGATTTCCGCAATATAAATCACCCACGTCCCTCGCAAACCGTAAACAATGAGAGCACGTACAGCATACAAGTAAATAAGTATAATCGTATTAGAACTAACTAACGAGGGGGAAGTGCCTCCATAAGTACACTATATATAAATAAGACACCATCACCATCGTCACACCGTGGAATTTACCATACATATATAGCCATCGAGAAAGGGTCTAAAAAAAATTAGCTCACACAGAGAGTTTTGTGTACAGAGAAATGAGGCATTCAAGTGTGTGCAACATACCACAAAAGACTCAGAGGGAAGTTATGTGACCTGCCCTCAGACACGCGTGCGGATATACTCGGCACATGCAAGATCCAAGAACAGCCGAGAGATTTCGTGCTACTCCTCAACGCGATCCACATAAGAAACTAGAACAGTCTCTCAGACTTGAATCTGTCGCGGAAAAGTCACTGTACTCTATTTTTCTATTCTTCTACTATACAAAGCTCTGGATAAAACATCGTCAAATCCCTGCGGTAGTAGTTTTACTGTGGCCGTGTTGAATTTGAGGAGGAAAAAAAAATGAGGAAAGAAATAGGATGAAATTGGGATTAGGAAGTGGCGAGTGAGATCGATATTGTACTAAGACTTTAATTCAATTAGAAAAATACGCATGCCCGACTGACTGACTGCGTGATCCACGAGGGTGACACGCTTGTCTGGTATTGTAAAGTATATATATGAGATGGAGAGGAGGTTACTGTCCGGGAGTACACATAGGCGATTGACACTTTAGGCTAATCGTATTTTCTAGGTCAATGGACTATACTGGTGGGTAATAGAGGTATGTAGGTATGTATACTCACTGGTAATCCTCTTCTTCTTTCTTTTTTGGCTGGTAGCGTTTGACCAGATTTCTGAAAGATTAAAAAAGTTTAATCAGTGAATGGTTCTGATAAACAGCATTGTATGGTCTTCTGAGATGATTATTCTATGGGATAATTCGGGAGACAGAAGTTCACACGCATTTATGCCAAATCAATTTCAACTTATTAAAAATTGATTCTTCCATTTTGTTTTCACTTCTTAGAGGATCGATCGACAAAAGCACTTTGACATCATGATTTTTGCAAGATCAAGAATTGAGATTGAACGAATAATCAAAACAGAGGATCACGTTATGAGACATGTTTCAATTCGCATGTGCACGTACGGAGCGATTCCATGACTAATGAAAAGTTTTTTTTCATTGAAAACGCTTTGTTTGAGAAATTGAAATGAATAAGAAAGTATTTAGTTTCAAAAATTTGTTAATCCACATAGCTGAATGAACAAAACTATGAGGAATATTGGCTTTTATATACCGGGTGCCTGACTCTTGTCTCTACCCCGGTTTTCCACATGGGAATTGTGCAGGAATACGCCATCGGTTTGGAAGAAGGCCGTCACGAAGCCACGAATCGCTCTGCAATAACCGCTCCTCTCCTTCCCGACTACCGAATTCCGGACTCGGCCCCCAGCGTAGGCGCGAACCCACCCCTCAGTGGGGGGTTTGGGACTCTTCTAGGCTTTCTTGGAGCCCAGGGAACCCCTCGGGTTGCTGGATGAGTCATCCAGGTTTGCATTGTGACTGCCACGGACGACCCCAATCCGAGTCCCAAGACTCACACCCATTCCTGGGTATCGGGGAACTTATTCCGAAGTTGATACGCGCTAACGCTGATTCCGCGGGTACGGTGATCCCGTGGAAAACCGCCATGCATAAGCGAGGGGGCGCTTCTGCATCAACAACTAGCGCTGCGGAACTAATCAGTGATCGCCGTCACCGGTAACGCGTATTTTTTTCGGAATAAGGTCCCCGAGGGAGATGTGCGGTCACCGCGCTCCGGCACCCCCTGACTGGGGCAGGAAGTTCGTCAGACTCCAGGGCTGAGACACCGAAGAATCTCAACCCCATTGAAGGTTTTCCGGAAAGGCCTAAGCACGCCAAGCCCCAGTCTCGGGACCAGGCTCCTCCCTACCGGATTCGGGCCGCCTGAGCCCGGGTACAGTATTTCGTTAACTGGGGCCAGAGTGTCGTCACAACCCAGGGCTCACTCATTGCTCCCCTTGCGCTTATAAAATTATGAGGAAGCGACGGAGACACTCTGATTCGATTAGGCATTTTTTTGGGATAACCCATGGCGACTTTGGAGAGAGCCCAAACTTATAACTGAACGGATAAAAGATGATCTAACACGTGCGTTACTTACTCGGTTACTTATTGACCAATGGGTTTTTTTTGACACCGTGAGATCATTCAGTATCATTTGGGTGAAGACAAGAGTCGTTCCGTACTGAGCGATAGTTTCGAGTAGTTTTACAAGATTTTGAAACTTTTGGGTTTCTCTCACCATCCTTAATACAACCTTGCGGCTGGCTGAAAGAATACAAGCTGCCTTCAATCATTTCACGTCATCGATCTCTCACCGATAAATACGCAACAATTTATTGGCAAGACAATCCAACAGCAATTATGCACGACAACAAAAGATATGGTAAGTCTTTGAAAAAAATTTATCTAGCTCAGAAGTTGGTTCTTCTTGAAAATAATTCCTTCCAAGAAATAGTTCGGTATTGACCTAGGAACATGCGCTCGATTTGGGTAACAGCGAAGTCTTCATTTCCGTCGCTACGCTCGGGGAATGAGTTCTCCGCACCCGAAATGAACCCGCCACTACAGGGCAATTATAATTTCTCATCGTGAAAGCCCTGAAATCGCGTTAGAAAGCGGCATTTTTTTGTTACAATGATAAAAATGTCTTCAAGAAGAGAACCAGTTACACCTGCTTATCAATTGATTTAATTTCTGTTTGTAGTTCATCTCTCCTCTCTGGCCACACAAAGATTTAAATTTGCATCCAACATTACCACTTGTGCCCACGTGTACATTACACAACTGATCAAATACTTCTACGATTACTATTATCTTGGAATCGATAGATCTGAAATCTATCGGTTCCCTAGATTTTAAAGTTAATTGTTGCAATTCATGAATGTGTATTGAGAAGATGGAACGGATAACGACATAGATTACCACAAAGCCTGACAAGATTTTTTTTAATGGTGAAAATGACTTCTTCAGAGCTCATTACGCACAATAACCAGGCGGGAATCTCCCATCACGAGCGCTTCGTTGGGAATAACCCATCTTAGCTTTCAAATCCGCGGGTAGAATACATTCTCATAGAGGTGCTTCTCAAGTTGGAAGGCGCGTATTGCTTGTTGTCTGGTTTTTGATTGGACAGGACTACAAAATGACGATGTACAGGTATATGCAAACAACGCTAAATTCTTAAGAGTGGGGGAAGCTACAAGTGGAGCCATGAGAGGTACAACTGCGGGAGCGGCCTTGGCTAGATAGCTTTTTTGGTCCATCTCGAGATTATTCGGAGTCCTTCCGCACAGGCAAAGAGGACAGGATCCTTCGAGACAGTGTTTTAGTATTATTTTGTTCATCATCGGTTGATTATGTGTCTCGATCGGTGTCTTGTCTTCATGGTCCTTTAACTAACCCTGTTGCAGCTCAATGTAGACAATTTCAAGTGGTTTCAGTATTGGTATTTGTGTCTCGATGAGGGACTGTTCATTGGTTACCTACAAAGTGTGATTGAAGACATTTCCTCTCAAGATGGGTGACCGTGACATGGAGTACGGTGAGTATACTCTATCTCAAATTGTTCATACAAGAATCCAATATTATCCGCAATTGATTATCCACGACGGATTTTCTTTTCCGTGTATCGTTGATTTGCGCTGGTACCTCGTTATAAGCGGGTCGGGTTTTGATACCCGAGAGTCGATGGTTCTTACTAGCCAGAAATAAAATCATTTACTGGTCATCTCATCAGAGATCAAAGATAGAAATCGATTGCTCTCGATATGCAGCAATGGTACAAGTAATTGTATATATATTTGTTCAGTAATGTCATTTCTAACTCTATGATATAACAAGTCGGTGGAACGTACCCACCCCCCCCCCCCCCTATTTCCCAGTATGACAAAGGTTTTGTTATTCGCGGTACTTCTCTGAAAGCAAACCCCAACCCCAATGGATTACAAGGGATTTTTTTACTACCTTGCTCCTCTTCTTACCACATCTCTCCACGTGATACACAGGAGAAAGTTACCACATCCACATGGCATAATCGATTCAAGTCCATCCACTGAAAACTAGCTCAATAGCTATATAAACAGAATCTCAATCGCTAAAATTTATGTTAAATTTATGTTATGTCAACGAATACATTCGTAATTAGCTGGTGCTTCTCCTCCATAATCAGTAACATTTTTTTGTATATGCCAAAATCGTCAATAATATTCAATTGGAGCTATTTGGTGACTATTTCTTACATGGGGGGGGGGGCACACACTGTGAAATGACAACTGCTGTATTGACTTTGCTTTCTTATACTTCTCCTCTTACAAGCGCAAAAACTGCAATCATGCTTTTTGTCAAACCATGGCACTTCAAGTTCTTCCGAATCGGTTTAAGATCAGTGAAAGGCAAAATTTGTTAAACAAATTTGAAAGTACTCATGTTTTGTTGTTATTCAGGTGAAAGGATTGAGTATAACTCATCATGGAACGGCCCGTTGAAGGTTAAACGAAATTCAACTGATGTTCTATACGCCAAATTGTTTTTGGTCTACCTTCTAATTTGGATAGTTGTTGCATTGTTCGGTAAGTAACGCACAAAAAATTGGAACTTGAAATCTTCATTCTCCTAACATTTATATTCTACAACCGCAGTTGGTTACTTCTCTCAGAATTTCGAGTATGATGGAATCAAAGAACTGCGATCATCTGTGTGAGTTTGAAAAGATTTTCTATTTCTGGTTGGCTCATCATCATAGCATAGATCACAATAGTTTGTATATTTTTTCAGAATCTGGACCATGAAGTCTATTGCATGGGCAGCAGTATTTTCTTTTTCATATGTCATTGCCTTGCGATACATCCCAACATTTATAGTTCTATTAGCGGTCATTGTGATTGGTACTGTACTTCTTGTATTTGTCTTCTTGGGCGTATCCATGAGCCTACTCAGTATTGGTGATATGTGGAAGTACAGCGGATACGTTATATTCGAGCACTGGTTCTACATAATTTATTGTGCATTTTTTCTCACAATTCTTGCCATCCATTGGTACAAGCTGAAAGAGAAACAGGTTGTTGCCATTGAAGTTGTGAAAGAGGCTGCCAAGTTAGTATGGCCTGACCATTCGTAAAAAAAAATATATATATATATCAATCCCAAACTTATTTTTTGAATATTTTTTCAGAGTCGCTCTATTCTTCCCTTACTTGATTATGATGCCACTCATTCAATTCTCAATGTATATACTTTTATTTGGATTTTCTGGATTTGTGTACATTTGTATTATACCTGTGGTAAACATATATGGGTGGTTACTTCCGAAATATTCATTATTTTTGGTGAATACGTTGGGACTTTATTGGTCCATCAACTTTGTTAATGACTTCATGTACATGACTTTATCTGGAACTTATGCGAGTTGGTATTGGACACGAAACAAGAGATTTGTTGCATGTTGTACTGTGCCACGGATTATCTACATAATAGCAAGGTAATCATCTCTGTTTTGTCTGACATTGAAGCTAGCTGTATAGGCAGAGAGGGCTGGTCTATGACCCTTGAAGTAAAGAATCGTTTCGGCTGCTCAAAGAACTCTCTTCTAACTTGGAATATGTTACTTACGTCGAGAACAGTGAAAAACACTTGGATCAAAACTTCTAACCATTTCACTCCTAATAAGCTTTGGAAATTCCAAGATTTTTTCGATTAAGGGGATGTCGGAGTCCTATTCTGTTTGCATACTTATTGACATTCGCTTAACGTTCTTTGTATGGGACAACCGTGCGTTTTTTTTTTACAAATGACTTGTTTTTCACAGAGAAACACGAAACATACTGAAATGTATCAGATATAAAATCATCAAGGGGCTTGTGCTAGATTCAACTTTGATATGTTTCTCTGAAAGAGCAATGGCTTATTTGTGATCTAATTCTGGAGTATGTGAATATTTTTCTGACATACCCCACGTTTTGGAATCAAACACGGATGAACAATAGAAAAAATTATATGCCTGTTTCATCAAAATTTTTTTGTTCTGTCCTACTCTGTTCAGAAGACTAATTATCATGGTTCATCTGATGATTTTGAAGGTTTTGGATGCGTTAAAGAATTTTGAACAACTTTCGAGTGCGAGAGACAGAGTTGCTATACTGCAAGGTTTGGTCGGCCTACATTAGCATATCTTTACGTGTTTTTCCATGTACAAAAAAGGAAAACTAGAGTTTTGTCTCGTGTTCGCAAAGACAAGCTGCTCTAATTTTTATCTGAACCACATTTTCATAAGAGCGAATTGCAGGAATACGCGCCAATGACATTATAGTTAGAAAATTTTATATTTCCTGCCTTCACTGGTACCAGTTTCTGCTACTAGTCTTATGATCATTGATCTACGATAATAATTTACGTCATGATATTACAGATACCATATTGGAACTTTAGCTTATGGATCCCTAACGCTACCCCCTTGTCTATTAGCAAGACAGATCTTCGGCAAATCAAGAAAAATTTTCATTCCATGCACTGACTCTTGTTCCAATCGGTATTTTGGAAAAATGGAACATAACTTGAAATACTTGAGTCACAATGCATATGTCATGACTGTTACCCATGGGACAAATTTCACGCAGTCGTCAAAAGATGCATTCAATCTATCAATGAGGAACCAGAATGGAGTTCTGGTGACCTCCAAAGTAAGTGATCAATGATATTCAATACTCTCTTTTTCTATCGCTTCACTTAACTGTACATCGAATTCAATTTCAGATAACCCGAGGAATCATGCTGCTAGGAATATTCATGATTCTTAATCTAATATTCTGGGGAAACTTCATCCAATGGAGGAATTCGAAAGATTTTGTATATCGTATGGATCCTAAGAAGTACGCTTATTATACATTCATAATAATGATAATTTTGGGGTTCACATTCTCAAGAATAATCATGAATGCATTCTTTTCTCTCATTGATATTGCTGTTGAAACGTTATACTTATGCATTTTGGAAGATCACGAACGAAACGATGGTACAGAACAGAAACCTTTTTATATGAAGGAGAAACTGAGGAAGTTGATATTGAAATGATCTGCGATGTCTTCCATTGTTGCTCATCATCTTTCTTTAAAACTACTCTGTAGTCTACCTGCAGACTGAATCACGAGAGTATGCAACAGCATTTTTTCAACAAAGTTAGCGTTCCGGTTGATTCTACTGAGGGGTGAACCTTCAAATTCTTTGGCGATTCTTTATCTGACGAAGGATGACGGAAAAAGGCTTATGTTTGAAAAATCCATTCGAAACGTATTCGGTACATTTTGACCATTGTTATTAATGATTCTGTTCAGATAGGTTAACCATGTTTTCCATATATTTTGAATTTCCCTCGACAAACTCATATTTTCCATTTCTTCTCGAAATAGTCATCCAAGGAGAGATTCTCATGTTTTCATTGCACTGAACAAATGAATCCAGGGTATTTACCGGAATCTTTGCGAGGCGAAGAGGACTTTCCAAGGACTTTTGAAGGACCAAAGTCAAAAATTTCAATGCCTTTGGTTTGCGAGCTACTTTTTTATCGTGTACCTAGGTAAATAACATTCTCCTAAAAACATAAGGACTGCACGAATCAATTCAGGATGTTGTAAGAACTAGAAGGACTGGAAAGACCAGTAGACACCCTGGAATCAACGAACTAGAATCATTTTGACCATTCTGTCAATTTCATGAATTCTGTATGGTAATTTCCTATTACAATCCACCTAGAGAGCATCTGCGTGATTCTCCAATGATAGGTATGAGTGGCGATGGACATGGCCCTTCAACAGACCTTGGGTGCAATTGTAATATTTTCGGAAAATCAACGAAATAAAACTCTTCGAAGTGGTATGGTCCCATTTGCATGATTTTTTTCGAGCACATCATTGACCATGGAGGGCATGCTCATGGAATCCCCATGCGTAAGAACTACTACCATTTATGGCTCCATACTGGGGGTCTTTTCTTTTTGGGAACCCATAGAAAATACCCAAAGGTCCTCATGTAATTTGTACATAATTGTTCATAGATGATTTTCACGTGAATTATGCACATGCATTCCAGGAATTCCAATTTTTAATGTACGGTGTCTTGAGAAGTTTTCAGTTCTTGAGTCAAGACAAGCCGTCATTGCACAACAAAAAAGAAACTCAAGCTGCATGTGAAAAAAGGAATTTATTTCTTTCTGCAAACATTCACACGGATTTAGATTATCAACTCTGGCATCAGTTAAAATTTTTCCAAAACACGATACAATTAAACCTTCAAGATTAAAAACGGATACTGCGCGGTATGCAATAATATAATCGACAATGGCTCCGAAAAAGGTGTTGGATGGTCCTCAATTGGTTGTTCAATCAAACAATCAACGGAAATTGAAAGGTTTGTAATGGCCAAACGATTACGGAAGAGCGTTCAAAACGCGCGTAGGTTGATGAAGAACCTATGGCTCTCATCAGATACATCTTCCAAAGCAACACCAAGAGTAGCGAGAATTTACATTCGTAGGAGGTGATACTTCGGATATTTTCGAGATATTACGCATCGATAACGTCACTGTCGATTTCTATACATGATACGGTCTGATGAATCTGAATGGAATGACTTCATGGGTCGGAATGATCCGTTTATTGAGATTACGAATCATGCAGTATGTGAATTCAAGAACACAACTACATTCGCATTTGCGAAATTCCTTGCGTTAGCTACAGGTCTTTACTCTCACAGGAATAGCGTTGTTTCTTTCCACTCTTGCATTCTGAACATATTTATTGCAAATCTTTCTAAGTTTGCTGAAAGTTATGGTGACGATCAGTGTATACAAACTTATTGCTCAATTCGCCTTATAACTTAAAGAGTCGAAATGACAATTTTTGTCGAGATTTTTGTTCATTCATCCACTCAAATTTTGTGGCAATGCCAAGAATATATCATCCGGAATCAAATCTTTCGAAGTAAACCATCAAAATGATGTAATCCGCACAAGTCAACAAACTGGCTAAGTTTCGTAAAGTGAAATTCGCGCATTGTTTCGAGTAAAGTTATGGGATTTTTCAAATCCCTCAAATGTTCAAGTTTTGCGCATGGTTTGAAGCCTGTTATGAAATTCTTTAAATTGATTCATATCAGTGAAAATCGTATCCTTGGATGTATCTATTCCTATCCAAGGTATTGACCCATTCACCAGAGACTTCATTCCCCGGCCTCGGAAAAACTTTTTGACACGGAAAATACCAATAACAAGCTGAAAAAAAGACGAAAAACGTGAATATACAATCAAAATTTTTGTTTTTTTTTTCTGTTTTTCTCTCAAATAGAAGCTTATAGAGACTTAATCGTCGTGGGAATCTGTTCGAGGCTTTGCCAGAGATCTTTCAGAATTTTTCAGATTTTCATCAGGCGCCAAGAGTTATCAAAAATATCGGTTTTTAGCTATGTCCACTGTACTGGAAAGAAATGAGTGAGGAGGTTGATCATTTTTCAGTAATTCATCACGACTGTACTTCCGCAGACCCGACCTTCACCTACTGAACTGGGCAATATCTTGAAAATACTAGCATGTTGAAAGCCATGGACATATTATAAATTCGCTCACACATCTACAAATTCAAGTTGTCAAAAATGATTTTGACATCCTTAAAATTCCAAAAATATATTTGTCTTTCACAATCAAATCGCAAAAAACGTATATTACCAACGTCATATTTCTCGTCTAACCTTCAGAAAATTTTCCAGAAGTACCCTGCGACGAATCAATAAATAAACTTCGAACGTTCTTCACAATTTCGATGACCAACTGCCACGTGATAAAGGTGGAAAGTCGTAGCGTAAATCATTTGTCGCCTTATATCCTTACTAAAGCACGAAAAGAGAGCGTCACCGGCGTAAAAATAAAGTTGTGGTATGTATATGGCTCGATCACCCAGTACACACACCGCACAGCGTTGAGAAATCTCCATCACCTCAAGTGAGTACGAGAAAAATAAAATGCGAATTTCTCGTGACTCAAGCCGATATGAAGGTCACGCACAGCTTGGGCTCTGAAAGAAATGATCTCGCGCCTCCACTTGCTTATTAAATTCGCATACAATGCTCAGATGCGGGAAAACATCGTGTGTGATGCATTTTTATGTGTATACACGTTCATATTCAAGGAATACGCAAAAAGCATCAGAAAGTGAGAGAGAAGTGAGCCAGAGGCGAAGGTGGTTCGTATCGCGGATGTTTGCTTCTTGAAGTCGACGATACTCAGTGGCTGAAAGTGTGAGTAGGCTGCATCGAAGATGGAAAATTGCGTGGGCGAAAATTGATTGCTGAATGAAAAATTAGCGGAGGAGCGAAAATGCATGACATCCAAAATTTGGGAAAAGGAGCTTATTTGTTCTTCACGGTTCGAGGCATGCTCTGTCCGTGACGAAGATTTGTCTTTTTGTGATCTTTTCTTTTGTGGGGCTTTGTAATTTTTGTAACCATTGACAACTTGTCAAAGGGAAAGAAAATTCGAGAAAACGGTCAATATCTTGGACATGAGAATATACTGGCAAAAATTGATAATCTCCCAGAAGACGAAAGGTTTAAGAACATCAAAAATGAACCCCATTTCTACTCTAAGCATAACTTCATATTACTGAGAATTTGGCTGAGGTATGCAAATTATATCGATAAGGTAGATCTCATCGATATTTTGACTCTATCGCTCGATTTGATCAAATACATTTAATGAATGAATTTATCGTTCTTTCGAGCCACTTATAATCGTCGCGCTCAGGCGGCGATCACAGTTTGACAAATGTCAAACTGCGACCTTCGAGGCTCCACTTTCATAGTGGCTGCATCACGAAGGGATTTTTTATTTTTTTGGATTTTTTAATTTTTTTATTGAAAGATTGACCAAGATTGGCACCGAAAGATTGGCACAAGAGATGAGAGAAGGCTTCCCCGAGCGAGTGAATACGCAATCGCCTCGGTGGTCTAATTGGTTAAAGCGAGTGAATACGCAATCGCCTCGGTGGTCTAATTGGTTAAGGCGCCGGTCCGGAGTACCGGAGATTGCGAGGTTCAAGTCCCGCCCGAGGAAGAATTTTTTCATCTCTTGGTCAATCTTTCAATAAAAAAATTAAAAAATCCAAAAAAAATAAAAAATCCCTTCGTGATGCAGCCACTATGAAAGTGGAGCCTCGAAGGTCGCAGTTTGACATTTGTCAAACTGTGATCGCCGCCTGAGCGCGACGATTATAAGTGGCTCGAAAGAACGATAAATTCATTCATTAAATGAATTTGGCTGAGGCTTGGGGTTTTAGATACATCTTTCAACTCTTGAGTGAAACACTGGGTCGAATTGACCCCAACCAGTATATTTCCTCAAATGGCATTGGGGTGTACCTCACCCCACCAATTCTTTGATGAACTTCAAAATGAGCCGAAATACGTTCAAGTCCGTCAAGGCTGCTGGAAAGTACCACTTGTTTGCCAATAAAAGATCGATTTTGAAGTGTGTCGTTCAAGGGTTAACTCAGGGGCGATCCATGAACGAGGTTTGGTGAAAGGGTTGATCGTGACACGGGAGGAGGAGGGTGAAAAAGGTCCAATTCCAGCGCGACGTCATTCAAGGATGTCCCATCACACTATCATTACACCTGACCAATATTTTCTGCACTGAAAATAGCTATATGGCTATTTCAAAGAATGGAAGTTTTCTTCAGAGTTTCTCAAATTACAGGGGAAAATGTCTGGAAGTTTGTTAGTATATAGAAATCGGTACTTTCCATGTAATTTTGAGAATATTAATGACAGCTCACTCTTTCAAACGCATTTCAAAGAATATTTCCATGTTTTGAAATCTCCAAGAATGGCGGTTGAGGAGCTACTGGATATAAATCGAAAGAAATCGAAAAAAAATCAATTACTGCCAAGTAAAACCGTTCTACTCTGTATCTAATCAAAATATATAAACGGCAGATTTCACTTCAGTTTGGAGCACTGATGAGCTCGTAGGCGGAAGACCTTCGAATTGTCCAAGCTAGGAGTTAAATTTTATTCAGAATCAGTCAAAGTCAAAATTTCTCTTCGAGAGGTTTAGAGAGTACACTCAAGAATTGCCTCAATTACAGGAGAAAATCCATGTAAGATAAGGAAACAACAGAAAAACGCATGAAAAAAACATGGATTTCAACACGAGGATATAAATAATTCGAGATGTACACCCTCAATTTCTAATCTCACTGGAAGAATCTGATTTTGCGAATCCGAGGGAAACGCGCGTGCTCGAGATAATTCCCTCCTCATGATTCTGGCATTGCAAAAAGCTTCTCACAGTGGACGGCTTTGACTCTCGGCGACAAGGCTCTCGTTCTTCATCGGACAGCTTCCTTCGTTCTTCCGGCTACATTTACACATACAAGTATAATGCTCGTGATGCAGACATTGCAGTTGGTAAGTAAGTATACTTGCACAGATCGACTCGGTGTTTTGCCGCTTTCAAGGGAAATTGGCCGTCAAACGCTTACTTTTACTACTCCCTCAAGTTATAAATGCATGCCTACGTCGTCGACGTCGTCGTCTCGAAAGACTGATGCTTCCGGTCATTCTATCTCACTCACTTTCAAGAAAACGGAATCCCAATCGAGAATTATTGATATTCCACCACGTTCGATTACTATCGATCCACAACGAATTTCGACTACGACAGCAGGAGAATTGATTATATCTATCTATACATTTGTCGAATTAATCGATTTGTTGGTGCTACCTACGCAAACCGGTTTTCGTCGAAACAACTGGACACATATACACACACGTTCAGTGATCGAAGGAGAAAGAAGTTTGGGCGGTTCAAAAATTAACAATGTATTGGCCAGGTGTTCTGTTCTGTTATCATTATTATATACGTCTGTGGTCGTATAAAGTAAGTGTGTCGCTCAAAGGAAAGTGAGCGCAATCGTCGTAGGCTGTGTGAGATTGTTGTTAAAATGAAAGAATGAAAAAAACTTGATTTGGAGAGAAATTAACTAATAATTCTCAAGCACACCACGCGGCTACATTATGCTCTCTCAACATAGTAAATAGCAAATAAGTCTTTACACTTGCAGCCTCTGGTCGTCGTCGTAGACATTAGAAAGTTAATGAATGCTATTCGAAGAGCACATCTATGGGCTCGTAATAAAGTGACCACTGCTGCACTGCCTCATATGTCGACTCTCAAGCCTCTCTCTCTCTCACTCACTCTCAAACTAATAAAAACAGTCCAAAAAATCTACAAAAGTATAGATATCCAACAGAGTCGTACACTCTAATCTGTAAAGTAAACCAAAGAGCCCGTATGCAACAACGCAATCATCATTCTTCTATGACGAGTTAGTCTGAAGAGATCAATTATCCAATGTTCAAACAACCATTAGTACACCCAAAGTAAGGAACGATTAATGAAATTATTCTATTGGCGGTGAAAATCATCATTAAATAAGGGTTTGGTGGTGTCCTGCTCGTATAAATACGAGTTTACTATTGGCAATTTTTCATTTTCACAGCGGGGAAAATGTTCACCGACCGTTCATGAATTATAGTCTTTTGTATTATGTATATGTGAAGCATACACCGTAGGGTGTCTTTGATTCATTAAATTGCCGCTTTGTAAGCGATAGAATGTAAGGTTTGTGAGAGATCGGAAGCAGACAACAAGGAGTGGCCCTTCCTTTCATTCTTTTTTTTTTCTTATTCTTACTTTGCTATATAGAGACTCGGTGCATCGAAACTTGAGAAGTGAAATGTGCCAAAGGCGAGAAGGGAAGCCGGTTGCAGTACGGGACGCTTCTGCAATCCACGAGCGTAAATTAAGTACGAGTACTTGTTCGCAAATGACACAACGACAAATGAAATGTATCGAAAAGAGGTAGAAGAAACCGGTTTCTGAGATATTGAGTGTTATGTCATGAATATTGTTGTCTGTTTCTGAGGCAAGATGGATTTTGCCATAAAATGTGCTCAAAATCGATTACATCATTCGATAATCAATCATATAAGGATATTCTAAATCGATTACTAAGCGAATCAGGCTTCGGATATGATGATATTGATGAATCAATCGTTTTCTTTCTAGAAATTTATTATGAGTGGCAGAAGGGGTTACAGGACGGATCCACTATCATCATATTAAGAGAAATAGCCATTGAACGGTATATTCTTCGATAGAATAATTTTCCAATATCCGAACCTAACAACGCCGCTCTCAAATGCGGTTTTTGGGTGTTCGCGATGAAAACTCATAATTGCCCTGTGCTCGTAGGCTAATTTCGGGCGCGGAGGACTCGATTTCTTCGCTTCGCTCGGGAAATAAGCCGTCACCTTAGATTGGTCATACATATAGCGCTGGACCTCAGCGTACACACCCGAGGTAATAATGTACTATTTGAATTCTTCCTCCGAATTGGATCATACGTCTATAAAATACCCTGAAATGGTAAGTGGAGGGCACACTGGGGCCCACGGTCACATGCGAAGTCCCAACCCATTTTCGAAAAGAGAGAATTCCTCACTGTCTAAAAGTTGAACAATATTTCGCTAAGACAGAATCTGCAATCTCGCTCGAGTTCGATAAGGGCATTGTGACCTTTGAAGGTTCACCTGCTCACTTGAGACCTCACTTATCATTGATTTTTTCGAATTTTTCAGATTTTTTTACGACGTATTCTACTAAATTTATCACGAATATCGATTCCTGGGCATTTGGGATTTTTGGGTCCACTTTATATGACAAAATAAATAAGGGAAGTCGTCAGAAAACACAGATGGACCTAATTAGAGTACTTTTATCGAAATGTTCATAGAGCGGAATCGTGCGTCTACGCTGAAGTGAGTTTGTTCATTCTCACCGTAACACAAGGAAAACAAGAAATTCAACTCTTGCGATATGAATCAGCAAGGTCATTTTTCCGGACACTCAGCCAATTTGTATCGTTCAATTTCAGCAGCACAAACACACACACACACACACACACACACACACACACACACACACACAAAGACACACAAATAGAAACACTGCCATTCATGGAAAATCTCACGAGGAAAACACGATGGTAGACCGGATGAAAATGCGTGGGAAAGCCGGAAAGATAGTAAAAGTGTTGACTCACCTGAGCTTTTGGGCATACTCCTCCTCGATCGTACACCGATCGCGTATGAAGTGTCCATACCGCTCTAAAAATTCTATCCCTTTTTGTGTGTGTAGGGATAGATTATCAAATTGATCCTGCAACAAAAATGATGAAAATCTCCATTAGCGAAAAAATTCGGAAAATATCGACTTATTTTTTTGGAGAAATGATTGCACAATAAATTCTAGTGGATGATTGTCCATTCAAATATTTTGAACAGCACCCTGAACTCCCTTATTTCGATCAACTTTGTCATATTCAATACACATGTAAGGGAAGATAAAATTTTGGGATGTCTCATAATTGTCAGCTTCTTTGCCATCAGATACTGGGGTACCTCCATTGTAAAATGCATCCAAACATCATCGAAAATATATTTGTCTGCCCCGATACAAGAGGTGCTATGGGATCACAACCACAAAATCACGAAATCATTTGAACCATAGAACCGAGGTCAATCACTTCGAAAGGATTCCATCAATGAGATTCGATTTTACGACGCGCAAAACGACATATTGTTAGATGATATTTCCGCAGAATCGTCATCATGATTATCGGTCTCTGTGCGATGCATAGAAGCTAATTGCTAAGCTCTAACAAAGCGCATACGAGAATCGAGGTTCAACTGCAACTCTGAAATCATTGTTTTGATCTTTGCAAACGACTGAATCATCATTTCATAGATGCAGCAATAAAGCATCATACACATAACCTCGCTCTCCGCTGGACGAGATATCGGTGCTCTAATGATGACGGAAATAGAATTTCGCGCTTACATATTCGCAATGTACAGCTCTCACTCAAACTTCAAGGCATTGAAAATCGTATATCAGTAAATAAACATAACACGAGATTCAACAGTTTGCAATAACGATGTTCAAAACAGATCTGCTACAGTTCAAACAACTTTCCCCATCCCTCAACACCATACCTACCTCGAGATGTAAATATTTGAACCATGTGCGAGAGATACATCTCGTTAAATGATGAAAATAGAATAATTAACACCCTTCCTTTGCTCTGTTTAAAAAACTAAAAAAGATTTGCTGATGTTATTACAGTGAGGATGATGATGATGTTGTGTGTATCTCGTCCTTCACCCACGTGTCGTTTCATCACAAGAGTGTCACGATATGCGTCGTTAACCGGATCGCTCTCAATATGGGAACCCGTATATAATACGGTTGCCTGTATAATCCACACGACAACGACGCGGCGCGTGTGTAAGCTGTTATACTCTTCTTGGGGATGTAGTATAGCAGCTCGAGTAACCTACATATGGGAAAAAGCTGGCTGAACAATCTCTTTCATTCTTTCTGAGTGCTTTGAAATTTTTTTTTTTTTTTTTTTTTTTTTTTTTTTAAGAGATATGTATGTGAGACACACGCATGTGTGTGTGCACGTATAACAAATTATTTCGCAAAGCGTGATGGAAAGAGGTAACTGTCATAATTGCACGATGCAAAAATGGTTTTACAAAGAGTGTGTGTGTTTGTTGTGAAGCACATATTATGAAGTAACACTTTTGTAATGTGTCATTTCTCGTAATTTTGACTTGAGTCAGTTGAGAGAATAGTGCTTTAAAAGTACATTGGAGTGAGTTTTGTGTAAGTTGACATCAGGAAAAGAGGATGGAGAGCTGATAACCAATGATAACAAATCAGTTGTTTCAAAATGAGAACGGCAGACTCGTACGTACATGGAAGATACATTACTTTCTGTTCTCTTGTTGTTGCTGGATGGATAGTCTACAGAGAGGTAAATTCTAATCCAAATCAATTTACAGATATCTAGAGTAGGAGAAACGGGAAGTGTCTGATAATTGACTAATTAAATCGATAAAATCTGCAAAGGTTCATATGGTATACTTTAGATAGGTCGAGCTTATAAAAGAATAATTCATCATTCGAATAGTTTATTTCGAACGGTATTTTACTAAAGAAAGAAAGATTTTCCAAACACAACACGAATGTTCGCTGTCAGTCGATAACTCTGATATGATACCCTTACCATAAGCAACAGGTAACTGAAAGTTCAAAAGTTGAGGATTTACAACGATAATCATAATTCTCAGTGTGACCAAATTACAATCCAAGATGAGAAGAGTGTGGTTACAGAGCTAGATACGACATTTGACGATGTAATTAGGTTAAAATTGCGACGATTTAGGTACGACATGGAATTCATCTCACTGCATGCAATTTTCTTGGTGCTTTCAATGAGGTGAAGGACATATTGCGATTGTCGACTAAAAATTTAAATTTATTCAAAAGTGTAACCTTATCTATAATGAAAGAGTTGAGAATATAAATTAACAAGGAATCATAAAGTCAGAAAATATTGGTATCCATGATCGATTAAAAATGATTGGACATCAAATTCAACAAATTGGAATGCACATCTTTGGAACTAAGACTAAAAGGAATTGTTCACGCAACAAACTACTTGTCTTTACCATCACACT
Organism: Eretmocerus hayati; assembly: GCA_029851415.1. NCBI lineage: Eukaryota > Metazoa > Arthropoda > Insecta > Hymenoptera > Aphelinidae > Eretmocerus > Eretmocerus hayati. The sequence goes on along the minus strand of CM056742.1, from coordinate 179,093,243 downwards.
TGGACATTGATCAAAATGAATCCATATAAAACTGTAATGAAACCAAAGATGGCATCTTGAAGAAAATTTCACCATATCAAATTCCACAACATTTGAATATTCATAATTCTCAAGAAACTCTAGTCCAAAATGTAAAGAATTTCAAAACGTGCAGAAAGACAATACTACTTTTGAATGAACAGTGCAAGCCATTATTATTCGACAAAAATCCACATTCAAAGAATGAAAAGACGAAATATCGTTGCTCAGCAAAGCGTGAAAAGCGTGCTAATCGCAGACGATATATGCAAAACTCACGTATATGCGAGACAATATAACACAAGCTGGGGTTTGTGTTTCGCAAGCTCGCGCCGTTAAAAAAGATGCTGCTCATTTAGCGTTGTAGCACTAAAAGTGAAACTGGTCGTCTCGGTACTTTGTGAGTCTCTAATGTGTAATGGTACATCTCACATGCTTGAAATTGATGCAACAACGACGATAACACAAACAACGACGACGACGATCGAGTGAGAGGTGAGAAAGTGTGAAGCCATGATTCCAAAGGTTTTCATCTCCCCATCTTTCTCCTTCTTACAAAGTGTTTTCAATAATTGTCGAACCTTTCTGAATGCTCATGTTTTATAGACTTGAAAGATGAAAGAGGTACTCGATGTAACGATTTAAGAGTGATTGATGCGTCACGATATCGGATCAATGGATTATAATGCTCTTTTCGAATCATCAATATGTCTTTCAATATTGAACCTCAATTATCTTGTGAAATGATCTTGTTCAAGACTATATTTTTATACGCTTTTATTCTACTTCACTTTGGCCATATTGTTTCATGCACAGGCATCCGGTACTCAACTAGTCAGCAGGCACGTCTCTCGCCGTAAGAGCAAGAGAGAGAAAGCCTTTTCATACACGCGGTTCTGGTACCGAGCTAGTCAGCGCGCGGACGAGCTTTTAGGTTAGATTTGCTCTCTGAAATTTTCGCGCCCGTAAGCTCCATCTCTTTTTTTTGACTCTCTCTCTCTCTCTCTCCGCCTTTCTCGTGCACCCTAACCTAACATGCATCAGCCGCGCGTTTCCACTCGTGCAGCAAAAGACCGAAAGCGGCCCAGGGTTGGCTAAACAACCAAACCAAACTCTACTGCAGGGCTTGGTAATCCAAACGTCATTTTCGATGCATTTTTGCTGGCAGCTGGCGGCGCGCGCACACACATAGGCTCTCGAGATGAGATGACTACGGTTATTACAGTTTCATATTTTTTTAGTGACACGGATATGCTTTACGCATAACCATCCGACTAAAAAATATAAAATAAAAAAAGGTTAGAAAAAATGGATTTTTTACGATACGCTTTTATTCACAGCTCTAATATTTTTCTCAACAACTAAAAAGCATAAAATAATCTGAAATTCCATCAGTCATCCCAGTTCATTTTGAGAAAAATCTTATGACATGCCGTTGCCTACACCTGTTATCTCAGAAAATAATTTTTGAATTCGGTGTTCATCTATCTCCCGGGGATCCCTCTCAACCCATCATGATGAATCTCGGAGAACATTCACTGTACCATAATTACAGATGATAAAAGCGTGGAGTGCTGTTTTCCCATGATCCAGATTCTCGATTGCTAATGAGAAAATTTCTATAGATCATGCACTTCTTGCCCGGAAGTTCAGCACGCCACGCTTTTATCATCTGTAATTATGGTACAGTGAATGTTCTCCGAGATTCATCATGATGGGTTGAGAAGGATCCCCGAGAGATAGATGAACACCGAATTCAAAAATTATTTTCTGAGATAACAGGTGTAGGCAACGGCATGTCATAAGATTTTTCTCAAAATGAACTGGGATGACTGATGGAATTTCAGATTATTTTATGCTTTTTAGTTGTTGAGAAAAATATTAGAGCTGTGAATAAAAGCGTATCGTAAAAAATCCATTTTTTCTAACCTTTTTTTATTCTACCATAACATGGTGGATGTTCTTCTTGTGAATCTGGGGATCAGTTTATAAAGTGGATACTTCAACATGAAAGATGGAGAATGATTGCACACAATGTGCATAACGAGCAAGTACGTCACATTGTAGATCATACATCAAGCGATGATCGAGGCGATGATGCTATCTGACAATTGAATCAAGTACCATGATTCATCATCTACAGATAAGGGATTCCTGAAATTGACTGCGTTTCTAAATCAATACTGCAGTCATGTGCATTTCACACTCTGAGAGAAGTTTGAATGATTTTTGAAGCGTGCGGTGACACACAACTTGGGGAGGTATTTGAGATCTCGCCATACATCAATTTTTTCCCCTAGAAAGTTGTTCATCTGTGTCTGGATAATGTTAGAGTGCGGAAAGAATGCACTGATTTTGTAAGAAAAAACCATTATTCTTGTAATTTTAGAGTTCTCCTGATCAGAAGCACGATCGTTGCATTTTGTATATTCTTGGAGCATGGTGAGTTTGAAGTAGTCCAAGTACAGGGTTTTTAAAGCTTTATTAAGGTGAGGCCGTAGTCCGCTAAATAGACGTAAATCCGTCCGGAGGATAAGTCGAATTTTACCTTGACCAAATGACTTGGGATTTTACATGCATGTATAAAATGCATGTCTAAATGGCGCTACGAAGCCAAATATGTCAAATCACTGAAAGAAAGTGTCCAGATGAGGTTTACTCGAAACGTCGTAGGTTGTCGCTCTATAGCATACGACGTTTGTGTACATCTCGTTTGGATACTTTTTTGAGTGGAATTGACATATTTGGCTTCTTAGCGCCATTGAGACATGCGTTCTATAGATATATGTAAAACTTCAAGTCATTTGGTCGAGTAAAATTCGACTTATCCTCCCAACGGATTCAGGGCTACATTCAATATGGCGGCGGACTACGGCCTGGCCTTGAATGACCAATTCCAGAACGAAATCTCTTTTCTAAAAATCATAACGGTCATAGTATGATGATTGAGATTTTCATAGTATGATGATTGAGATTTTTAGAGTGGGATCTTGTTAAAAAACCCTGGTCCAAGTACAGGCCATGATTTTCTAAAATACGTAAGAGTTTTTCTTAGATTTTTACCTGTATTTTGTAATAATCACCCTGGTAAGAACGTGGCCATTTTATCAGGCGACCTATGGCCAGTAGCAATGCGACTCTGCCAGTTATCATCGGCCCAAAAATGCTCACCATTTCTACCAGGATAGTGTTATTCGCTACGGTCACGAATGTGCTATATAAAAAAAGTGGACTGCAGCGCCGGGAATGGCAGAAAATAACCTCAAACTGTGGTGGGCTTAGCGAGTTGCGTGGCCACTGCAGGGGGAGAGCGGGGAGGCCGAGATAACACGGATATGGAAACGTTGAATGTCTGTGTAAGGCCCACCACGGCGTAATGCGCGAGCTAGCCACTAGATGTCTCGCGCAATCAATTCGACCATAGCGAATAGAGGGAGAGCTTGTGAAACATTTGTAATTAAGTTCTTCTTACAAGTGTCATGATGCCAAAACTCATATTTCATCTTCTTTCCAAGGCATATCTCTCTTGAATGACACAAAATAACTTCGTCGGAAGGTCATGACTGTATCACTCAAATTTCAACCGAATCTCTTTATATTGGACAGTTCAACAATACTCAATCAGTAGGTCAAAATCTTTATCAGTTTCCCAAAAACAACAAAATTAAGACCTATCCTGCAAAAATATTGTGCAGGTATAGACGAGAAAAGCTATGACTTGTTCTACTTTGTTATAACTAACCTCTTCACATATTTCCATAAAGATATAATACCATTGGTATTATATCTCTATGCATATTTCTCTCTCAAAATAATGAGAAACCTTTAAAAAAATGACATGCACTGTACCAAGTAGTAAAAAATGAATGAATCACGTTACTTGAGATGAAGACCGCATGGATAAGGATACTTGATGGGGTTCCCTGATGAACCATAGAGACTGTAACTATGTAGCTGATGAAAGGAAGCACGCACTTTCTGATGCCAATGAAATTGACGTCGTTTCACCTTATATACAGTGAATATTAGATCCGATGGAGAGTAGCAAACCATGCAAGACGTATAACAAGAAGCGCTAAACATAACTGCTGCGCACCCACGACGATGAAAAAAATAAAGAAAAAAATTGCTCTCAACGCAAATCAGCTGATAACTTAGACAGAGACTTACAAACTAAAAAAGTCTGCACACTCATACTCTCTATAATCGTACACTGTACAGCGTAAAATCACACAAGTTGCATTTTCTACATGCAGAGTGGCTACTTCATATAAACCTCAATCACATAATAATCAACGGACATTTGTTAAAGAGGGAGACACTGCAGCTATAGGCGACATTCGATAGAAGCATCGTGATTGAGTGTCATGGACTTTCTCACGACATCAGGCACACTCTTGCGTGCGAGTCGCTAATGCACTCTCGATGACCATAATAATAATACAATCCAGAGACTCAGCTAGTGATGCATCGGAATGTCTTTGGCTTATCGTTCAAGGACGCGATAGGTTACAGAAAAGAGAGTTTCTCTTCTCCACACCACATGCATTTATACAAAACTCAAGAAGCTATCCTATTCATTCATCTATACACATAGGTAGCCAAGAATTCTAAGGTATAGTAGAGCTACATGGCGACAAATCAAGATTTAAGATTCAGCTGCTAAAAAAACGGATTGAGCACAATGGACAAGTACCATATACACTGCTGTTGCATCGTGTTCTGTTTATTATCAGAAGTCACATGCTGCATTCGTTAGCTTGGAACAGAGTCTGGTGGGATATATAACACATGGTCAGTATATGTATCGCGTGCAATAGCAGTACAGTTGGTATACTTGATAGTGGTTGTAATCCGATTGGTGGGGAACGTAAGAATGCAGCGATGAATCACACTAAGTATAAAGAGTAGGGGGAACTCGGTTCATTAAGTAAAAAAAAAAAAAAGAATAATAAAAGTGTGATTAGTGAAGCGGAGAGGTTGGAAGCGTGCGAAAATGAGATTTCTACAGAATGTAAAGTTTGTTGAGGAAGATATGGTATTAAAAAGATTGTAATATTTTTCATGATGGACGTGTGCATGTACGACGTAGTAGAAGAAGAAAACTTTGCCTCTCTGAGACAGAGACGCAGTTGATTTCTAAACGGTGACGAGGCTGAGAAAATTGACTCATTCTCTGCTTCTCTTCAAGTGTGTGACGAATACTGCAAATTTTCCTTTTCCGTGCGTCTTTGCAAGTATCTATTATCTCAGAATATTTGCAGCTTCCAATTCCAAGTTTATTTTCAATCTCTTTGTCCAGTGTTGAGTTTCATATATACGAGAGCAAAACTGAAAAGTTCAAAGACCAGACAACACGCGGACAGGAGAATTGGGAGACACAATGATGAGAGCGCGGACGACAGATTCGCACAATTAACCGCCGTTTTATATGCTTATTGTCTTCCAGTGAGTGTATTTTTAGACATCAATGTAGGAAGCGCAGCTTGCAACAAGGGTTACATTGAATTTTTCGCAGAGAACTGCGTGTCCGGATCAAAAGCTTGTTTGATGCGTTTCAACAGTTTCCAAGTTAATTTTGTTTGAATAAAATTTATAAGGTTCTGGTACACGGGGGATTTTACAACAAAAATTACAATATACTGAAAAGGCATTCCTGGAGATTTTACACACAAAATTTCAGAGCGGCCGATTCGTGAGTATTTTATACACCAGAACATGGTATTGGACTTGTCACTCTGGTCATCTTCCGAACATGAAATCCTCGAAAACCACAGAATATGTCAAAGAAGAGTCAAAAACACGTCCAATGTCATAAAAATGTCACAAATGAAGAGATCATGATATTTTCACCCTCAGCTCACCACTATGGACCAAATTGAAACTGAAAATATTGTATGGAGGATATAGTATGTGTTGAGTCTCTCCCTTTACATGGGCTCCTCGGTAAAACGGAGAATGAACAGTCTAATAGAGAGAAGAGGCACTATTGTTGATTTGGAGGAATATATGTGGCTGTGGGATGTGACTGAAAAGAGTAGATATCAGGTTCTCTTCTATATGTCTTGTGGTTTGCGAGGATTCCATGTTCCACGACGATCATATTGACAAAAGTATGATGGTAAATTCTATGCTCTGAAGAGTAAGTGATTATTTTATGCCAACAACGATATAAACGATTTTGCCAAGAACGATACTCTTCCCAGTCACATATTCTTCCATATCAACCATACTGTTTAAAACAGGTCTCTCCCCGTCTTGATGAGCTACAAGAGAGAGACTGGCACGAAACATGATAGATCCTTCACATAATATTTTCTTTATAGGTTTATAGGTTCTCTTCAACATATTTTATGTTTCCAGAGGATTTCGTGTCCCAAGTGTATCGGAGTGACAATAGCTATGTCGAATTTTAGGTTCTGATGTATGAGTGATCTTTAAGACACACTCGTTTTAGTTACATATTCTTCCAAATAAACCATAGTGTCTGAGACAGGTCTCTCGCCGTTTTACTGACGAGCTCAAAGGACGACACTGGGGAGAAACACATACTACATATATCCTTTACAATATAATATTTTCAGTTTCAAATTGGCCCAGTCGTGGGCTAAAGGCGAAAATCGTCACCAGATCTCCACTTGGGACAATTTCATGGCGATAGACGTGGTTTTTGGGTTCCCTTCGACATTTTTTGTGATTTTGAAGGATTTTCATTGATTACTTACGATCGTATGACATAAAATTCCATGAAAAAAATGCGAAATTCAAGATAGAATTCATTGCCCAGTTTTTTTTTTTTTTTTTGATCAGAGAAAATGCTTAGAAAAGTTTCCTCACACTTTGTATACTACATAGATGCTGGAAAAATGTTGGTTTTTTGAGTACTCCAAGGAATTTGGAGCTATTATGCCCCATAGCTATTCTTGACCCCCAAATGAAAAGAATTACAGCGTATTCGCCAGTATACTTAAATTACTTGAAAGCAAGTAAAGGTGGTGAAGTGAATGGAGAGTGGAGAGAGAGAGGGCAACATCATTATTCTGAGTATATTATGAGTGTATGGAAGCAGCAGATGCCGCTCGATCGACTATATACAAGACTGTGTGATGAGGAGGAGGCTCATCATGTACTTATAATACCAATATAACGTGCATCAATGTGACGGTGGTATATAAGTATATAAGAGAAGATACGAGGCTCGTTACGTGTACTTTCGCTTTCCAGGATAAGGATACGGCGATATCTGCTATGTCGGCTTGTTACAGAGCGTCAAGGAGGGTTGCGACGTTGCTGCGCCGCTAATCCATAATTGCAATCACGAAATCTTCTCTCTCTCTCCCCAACTAACTTATATTTCTTCTTCTCCCCGTTATAGCATAAATACTTTCTCTCGTTTTCATCCTTTTTTCACACATCTTCACTGCAATTCCATCGGGTATTTGACCATCTGTCCTGATCCTTCTTCGCTTCGCTAATCTCACAAGTGCACTTTTCAAATTTCTTCGCTCATAGACTGCATTTTTTTAAAAATATAAGCTGCGAAATGGTTCACCATAAACCTTCTTTGTAAATCGAAGATGGACACATTGTTTAACGACGTTTATGGCGTTTTATTGAACATTCATTAATAATATAACCGGTGTAGATATCAGTATTTTGCAAAAGGGCACGAATTATCGTCTGCTGCTATCTACTATCAAAGATACGTCGTACAGAGTGATGATTTCAGACGGTGATTCATATCATCTCATACACGAACAAAACGCCACGAACGTGCGCGATGCGCTTGATGACGAAAAGTGATTTCAAGATAGCACAGCGTAGTAAGTAATCGCGTTAATTGAGTTCTTCACTTCACTCTTCTCTGCTTTAATGCCTATGGTGGTGCATGGATAAAAACTCTCGAGATCAATCGATCAACACTTTATAAAATACGTAACTCGATGTATTGCATGTTGGTAAAAAAAAATTTTTGCAAGAAGATGAGATTCTTCTTCAGAGAGGCTGTAGCATTATAACAAGTCAATATACATTAAAAAATACAATTCTATAGCGATATCATTGTTCGATACTCATTACGAATTCTGTATTATATATTGGCGATGATGATGGTGAGAGGAGACGTGAGTTTAAAGGTGATTTGAGAAAGGCACCCGCGCTCGCTATACAGAGTATCGAGGTGCAATTGATTCTTATCCATATACCACCTTTAGACTATGTGTGTGTTAGATTACATGAATGTGTGAGAGTATGTGCCAAACATAATACGAGAGCAGTAGTATTATATATACCGCCAGAATTATATGGATATTGCAACATTGGAATTTCGTAATGGAAATCATGCAGTACAGTGCAATGCAGTTATACTTATACTTCTTCCAGATTCAACGATTATATTGTCGGGGTATACACCTGAATAACTGTTCATTTTCGCACCTTCGATCGATTTCAAATTCTTGATTAATGCACGGCTCTCGACGGCTCTTGCCTCTAATATGGTAGAAATCTGAATGTTATGTAACGCCAATCTATATACTGCAGCCTTTACAAAAATATTTCACCATGGAGAGTTTTGAACTCGATTGATCTATACGCCTCGGGAATAATCGATCAGAAAACTGGATCTCGCAAAAAATGTTATAAATGGTGCCGACAAAAAAATCTAATTCTGTATCACGATATTTATCCTGTCATCGGTTTCGTTAGTGATAATAATTGCGATGGAATGATGATGATGATGATGATGATGATGGAGAAGTTAGCTGTCATCAAGTTTCGAAACTAAAACAATTTTTATGATCATCGAATGTCATGTTTTCCTCTTGAGTGATGAAATTGATGAAGCAGATAATAATAGAGACAAAATACATGTCTTGGAGGGGCAGTATTGGGGGGATACGAAGCCGAATGAACGTGAGTAACTTGGTGTGTTTCACGGCCAACTTAGGCACACATCGAATCTTTCTCGTAATACACACACGATCTCATGTACCAAGTTATGCGATTTCGTTTTTGTAGCACGTGCGAGGCATTTTTTCCCCCCAATAAAGCTTACTTCCATAGTAGTTACGCGATTGTAGAGTTATAGCAAATATCGGATTCCCCCCTTTCAATGTCATACATATTATATGCGATTAGAGACCCTCGAGAACAATTTTTTTTTCACGTACGTGCGTCGTTTGTGGAGAAATTCGATTGATATTGATGGAACCTCGTGTTCTTCCTGCAAAATGTTCCAACTGTGCTATAAGTGGTGGGGATGAGAGTTGTCGTGACAGAGACTAACATTTCTCGATGGTAAGTTCGGTATCGAAAAAAAAGATTTGCGTGCATCTGAGTTCTTAGATGCTCTTTTTCACCGTAGTAAATTATTGTTTATCGAGATCTGTTTCTTTGATGTTTGTAGAGGAAAAAAGCTGTTACGTTTAGAATGTCGAAGGTTAACAGAGATTTTGTTCCTTATAGATATATGTAGATGTAAATTTGCGAGATTGAAAATGACATTGCGTCAACCGTCATAGTGTTATAGCAAATATAATTCTAAACAGCTCTTGGCTCTCTTAACTTCCCCGAGTGAGATTTTTCACTCGGAATCCGAGTGAAAGTCCATTTCACTCGGTAAAGAGTCAGATATGAAAAAAATCAAAAATTTCACTCGGAAGTTTGAGTGAAATTTCACTCGGATGCAAGAGTGAGACGCTCAAATCAAATTTTAGGTTATGTTTTGCCGCACGTTTGTTACTGATGGATCAATGCGTGGCTTACAAAGAGGAAAATAGTAGATTTCTTGCAATATTCGTTGAAAAACTGAACTAAGAAATGTCAATATCCTCTTCCATAAGTTTTATAAATGCATGTACAGCCCAATATTATATCATATTACGTATAAATTAATCAACCCTATTAATGTAGAAGCAATGCCCTGTTACCGGAGAAATGTAGGTCTCACATTTGTTATTTCTTCACCCGAAACAATAGCTAGTTTTCATATTTCCATTTCCACTTACGACACGTATAAAGTTATACGGTGCATCATTTACATAACACGGTGCTGTGGAACTCAGATGTCATCAGCAGCAGCAGTAGCCCAGTGGAGAAGCAGTCCGATTTACAACCAAGACAACCGAGTTCGATTCCCCGCACTTCCCAAATTATAAAAATATTGAAATGACTTGATTTTTTTCTTTTTTTCGAACCTTCGGATGATTAATAATAATTTATTAATTGTATAGCCCGCAACGTATTGATTGAACGAAAATATTCAGTTTCGGTGAAATAACGTTTGGGTTCACTCGGGTTCCCCGAGTGAAAAATCTCACTCTTTTTTCTGAGTGAAACTCACTCGGTACCGAGTTGCCACGATTTCACTCCGAACTCCGAGTCAGAACTCACTCTTTCCGAGTGAGATTTCACTCGGAAAAGTTAAGAGAGGGTGTGAATGAGGATACATGATAGAGACGGATAAAATCATAAATGAGTTATTGAAAGCGTGATATTTAGCATTGAGATATTCCATTTCATGAACTAAATGGAGCTTGTACCAATACTGTTTCTCAAACATAGAAGTTGATTCACCTCCAACTTTGACATGTTCAATTTTTTCAATGAAACACTGATATTCAAACATTGCTGTATCATAGATGCAGTACAGCAAGAGCTGTTTGGAATCAGAAATGTATATTGGCGCATGTCAGTGGTATAAAAAAAATGAACAAGAAGAGAATATGATTGTGATTAAAAAAAAACCAATCCACGAATCGTAAAAACATCATCATCGAACACAAGGGAAACCCCAGTGCACGCGATTGGTAAATTGAGGAAAAATATTACAAATACATGATGCTACTGAACCACGCGAAAAATGCAGAGAAAAAATTGAAAAAATCATCAGCTGAGTGACGAGTGCTCCATTCTTGCACTCGTTTAGAAACCTATGCAATATCTTGTACAGAGTCAAATCGGCGTATTGCTACAAGAGTTGGACGCAAGCATATACAGACATCACACGGGGATTTTCCACAAGTCGAGCTTGCAAAGAGAGGGTAAATCGGTCGATAAACGTGGTAGCGGCGAAAAGCCAAAGCTCTCGAGGATCGGGCCAAAGCCCGCAAGCTACAGCTACTCGCTGACTCATCGTCGCAAGCTCAAGCCTAACCACCACTACCACCACCATTTCTCTTCTTGCCAAAGTATAAAGAGGCACACCCACCGCACGTGTACCCAAGCACATCAGAGCTTAGTCCTCTATCCGGTCATATATGGGGGTTCACGGGGTGTGTTTATATTATGTGTGCTCGTGTGTGGGTTGTTGGAGACGTCCAATATACTCCACAGTATTCCGTGGAAAGCGAAAATTTTCACGTTCAGAGGTCCACTTTGATCGCAAACATGCAAGCTTAGCTTGAAGAAGAATTCATGCATAGCATTTCATGGTGAATTTTTATTAAAGGAATCTGAGAGCTGCTCAGTATTTTATAATTGAGAAAAATTCCGGGTCAATGTGAAGAAAACGTGGAGCAAAATCATTGCTCATTTGTAAGATAGAAATCGCGAATTACCAAAGCAATCATTTATGGTTTTTTCTTATTTCTTTCCATTCTCTACATCATTCTTGTTCAAATTTAAATCTAATGGAGGTATTCGCGCGGTACCAAAATGCTCTATTCTATAGGCAGATCGAAAAATTCGCAGTAGCACCATGTACATCAAGTATTGTGATTTTACTGAGCAGTGATCTCGAGACCGATTGAAAAAGGAATACCAACATTGTAAAATCGACTTTTCATGAGGGCTGTACGTAAATGTCGATGCAGACTGAATTCGTATAGTATATGGAAGCTCGAGTGTTATTGAAGGGTAATGCAATCAAAGTTGAAGTTTGAACGAGTGGTGTTGAGGCAGCCGAACAAATACACTTAATATGTAAATGATAACATGACTTTCTGACTTGTGTCAACGGCGCGCAATGATAGATTTTTCCAACATATTTTTTCAGATTAAGATGAAAAAAAGGTTGCGTAAGAAATTGCATCAATTAATGTTATGGACGTGCTCGTTCATAGAGCATATTATAGAGTGCACAAGTGTACACAGTCGATGGAGACACAGATTAATAGTTTTTCTATGTATCAAGTGGTTCTCCTATGCAAATGTGTTGTGGTGAAAAGAAAATACGCAAACTGTCGTCAAGACTGTCAGCATTTGTTTCAGATTTTCAAACAAAAATATGCACACAGACACGTGGTTGCGCGCGCGATCATTGACCGCCAGACAAGACATCAAATCTGAGTAACAGCTTGCATATTATGTAGCCATTATTATTGATGACCAAAAGAATATCAATATTTTGCTATCTGGTGGTGGTGTTGGGGTGACAAGCGAGTGTCGATCAAGAAATTCCCCGTTAATAATCATCTCTTCTGTAGATATTTATCATATCTCATTGGAGGCTGTAGAAAAAGTACCGCCAATTAATATAGAAGAGGAGCTGTACAAAAAGAGCAGAGAACCGGTGGAGAGTAATTTGTACATTGTATTGGAGCACGAACTACGCCGCGCGTTTTCGTCATTATCTACAGGGAAACTGGCCAAGTGAAGAGAAACTCTTGACATCGATAATAATTTACACACTCTCAATAAGACGACGTTGATAACAGCTGAGAGTTTGTTACCCCTCTTGGCACATAGTTCAAGATCGAGAAGCCCTCTCATATCGTAATTTCACTTTTTTTCAACAAAGACACTGATGCATGGTAATCTTCATGCAAGAGATATACGGTATCAATTGGCGCTGCTTCACACAAGTTGCTTGAAATTTCAGATGAAAATGTTGCAAAATTGATGGAAGGTGTAAGCTTCATCATCCCTTTTTGTGTGATTGTATCGATACTGGGTAAGATTACACAAATCGCTTTAAATAACGTCGCTTGTTCGACACAGGATAAAGGAAAAAGGTTCTACTGCACTCTCTGTCAGGATGTCGTATACCAACTAGGACGAGCACCAATACAAGAGTTAAACGGCAGTCTAACCTATAACAAGCTAAGAAAGCGCTTACTCCATCAAACTCCATGGTGGCCAGGGTTCCAGAGTATCGATTCTCAAACACGCGATATTTGGTCTCACACGCGATATTTGGTCTCTCCTGAGAAAACTGAAAGGGTGGTTGCAATACGCCACATAAGGAAAAGTTTCGCAAAAAGGGGACTCTACACTGTGTCTTATATGATGTATTATAAAATACCTAAGGGATATGTTGAAAAGAGGGGGGTGTTAGAAAATTGCGACGAAGGTAGCTTGAGGCTGTACGGAATCACCGCGTTGAAGATTCTGAAAGGAGGCAATCTCTGGTGTTTCGTTGTCTCATTGCAGTATCTTAGCGCATGTGTGTGATGGTGGTAGGGATAATATCAAGAAGAGCTGAGTGGGTGGAATCTGTAAAAACACTGTACGAAGGGGGCAGCAAAGAAGCATCGAAAAACGCTTTCTGACCCTAAAAGAGAAGAGACGGAAAGAGAGAGACCATGAAGAAGAATTAACGAGTACTACATTGGGGGTTGGCTTAACGAGAGATGGATGTGAGACATGAAATATCCTTACCAGGAGGGTGTCACGATATGCTGGTAACCCTGGATTTTCGTAAAAATTTCACACACGAATGATGGTAGCTCGTGCGGGCGTCGTCATCGTCAACAGGGGTGGTTGATGCCCCTCTTGATAACATTTATAGAGAAAAAGCAATTCCATGTTGATGTCATTCCTTACATCTTGAATTATTTATCAGAATGTGATGGGCGATGAAGAATTTCCCTTACGCCAAATGAAGTAGAAATTTTTCTTACAATTTCCTACAACATCCTATGATTTCTTCAGAATGCGCGCTTGACCAGACTGGTCATCCCCCCTGGGAGCACACAATGCACCCACAATTCTAAATACACACTTATATAATCGAGAGAATTTTACTTGTCAATCGATAGTTTCGGGAGAGTTTTAATATTGGAGTACCAGAAGTTTTGAAAGTATAGGAAACTTGAGAATCATGATCACAGTGAAACATAGTGTTTCAACCCCTACATCAGCGGCAAAGCATTGAAATAATTCGAGATCAATTAGACTTTGCAAACTCGTTAAACTTGGCAGCGCATATACTCGATGTGAAAGTGAGAGAATCAAGTTTGAGAGTGCTTGCGGAGAGTGGGGTTGGGATGGCCGGCGGCGTGATGCCAAAATTCTTGTGGCTGCTAGCAAAATCCAAAAGCGCAACACCTGCTCTCTGACTACTACTACTATGTGTTCTACCGTTTTGTAAACAACAAGAGACTGGCATGCGATATTGCAGCAGACGACATAGAGCAAGAAGGGGGTTTGTTTCAAGTATACAAGAGGAGAGATAAGCTTCAGAAGCAAGCATTGCATGCACGGAATGCATCAAAAAGGGTGCTGGTGATATATCGTCATGCATGCACAAGTTAAAGACAAAGGGAGGTTATGTGTGGGTATATCGGTGTACTACACAACACAAGCACAGGACAAGCAAGTGTCGATGAAAGAGCGCTTTGCCAACGTCGTCGTCTGCTTGAATGTACAGGGTGGTATATATATATATATATCTCCAAGTGGTGGTCGTGCAAGAAGAGATTCATACGGGGGTGGCAGCACGAATCTATGTGTGTGTACGTGGAAGATCTCGGCAGCTGGCAACAGGGGATGACAGAAGAGTAGGTACAGCAATGGAATTTCGCTAAAGAGCTACATACTAACTTCAGTAGTCAACGACCCCGTCATCACAATCTATGTATGTACGACAATGCAATGCTCTGATTGTAGAATCACACGCTGAGATTGTGGAGAAAATGTATCACCACTTTAGGGACAGAGACGAAAAAAGTAATAGGGGTGGTGCACATGGGAACCGGACATCATAGCGGAATAGAAAAATGCTACGACGTCATATCGCTGCGTCGTCATCATTCGCCCACATGTCAACTTACTGGGGCTGGTGGTGGATGGTGATGAAAGCATGTGAGAGCTACATATCCGATAATAAGGGTGCGATGGTGTAGTGAGCCTATTATGAGTCACACGCCCTGCCAATATACGCCGTGTGCTCAAGGCAAACAGCCCCATCTAGTATACATACAACGTCACCATTTATACCACCACCACCATCACCACCACCACCACCACCACCACCACCACCACCACCACCACCACCACCACCATCGGCACCTTCAAACAGCATAGGTACTTGTGTGACAATTGGTGGCTACTGCATATAGGCTACCCACTTCTCAATGAAGAAAGCTCTTAAAAGACGCATCGATTCAGAATGAAAAAGATGATGCTACGACGTTGCTATATACGCAGCATGACTCCAAGGACTTTGGCGTTGAGCTCAATGACGTTGTTACCAAATGAAATGCAATACATAGAAAGAAATTTGAATGTTTAGAGATCTTTCTATATAGTGAATGCAATGTGGCATTAAATGCGAGATAATGTGTATAATATCACCCTCATGGGATCATATCTTGCTGATGTATGAATCAACAAAGGTTCCTACCCTTTCTGTTGATTGTAATACCAGCTTCGTAAAATTCGTTAACGACGTTGCCCTGTAATAATGTTGTCGTCAATGCCTCATGCTAATGAACTGTTGGAATTCTAGGTGAACTCATTCATTGTAACACAACAAGGCACATGTCTGACCTGTGATCGGCTTGTTACTAATTTACAATTAGATAACGAGACTCTGAGGCCAGAATAAAAAGAAAGATGTTGATCCGTTATAGATTATATAACCTCCATTCACTAGGTCATCTCAAGATGATGACTGTTTGACAACACTTGACAAGATTGTGATTGGAATTTTACAGTTCAGTTATATCCTTTGGTCAAAATTCAAGAGATATCATTTGTGGTTATCTTCTCTGGGATAATGAAAATCAGGAACAAGCATCTTGGTAGCCAGGTGAGAACGTGATGCGCAACACGACTGAAAAATAAAATTATACCAAATCTGGTCATACACGCCGCACAGTCTCAACATATTCAAAATTAATAAAGTTTCCGTGTGAACTATTGTAATAGAAACTTATTATGACAAGACTACATCAGATTAAGAATCAAAACTGAAGATATTTTATTGAGAAATGTCTATTTTTTGTTCCTTCCATCCCCAAGACTTCATTTGACTATACACTAATTGAAATCGAACAATTTAAGATCAACTCTCTGTAATACGACTACCCCTTGAACAATGATAAAGCACAATCTGCATCAGGACTTATGGAAAGATACACAAAATTGGAATAAAAAGTCTGAAAACTGGAGTCAAAGACCCCCATAGCATTGTCATCGTATTTATACAATCATCGTCATCATCGTTGTGCAAAAGGTGAATGAGTCAACCAGAGCAGAACAGGAATAAACGTCGTCTTTTCTCGCGTTCTGAAGAAAATAATCTGCAAAAGCAAAGCAAAACCCATCATGCACGAGAGATGTGCATTTATATTGTTGAACGCTGAATCCCTGTATGTACTTCCATGTCTAACTCTGTCTGTCAGTCGTTGGCTTCGATTCTTCCATGCACCCGACAAAAACAGCTCTAAATCAAACGCATAACGCCAAATACATCCATCCTCACATCCGAACAGAAACATCAGGCATAAGTAGTATTTACAGTATTCCCGTGTTAGTACGAACAATTTATGCACAAATAAGTTGAGAGACAGAAGAGAAGAAAAATGGCGTGTGCAAAATGACTCTCTCTGTCTACTTAACTAAATTATGGCTCTGTAAGTTGATGGTTTGTGCGCCGCGCGAGATAGTCGTTGTCATCGTCGATGACTGCGGAAAGAACGAAAAAACTTGAAGAGCCGCACTAAGGGGGAAAAATGGGCACACTTCTTTTTGTTGCCAATCTCTCTCACACGTGCGCTCTCTTTTATTTTCTGTAACAGCAACAACATCATTTGCACGCGAAATTTTCACTAATGAGACACGATATATTTGGGACTCTCTATGTGGCGATGGATGGTATTTAGTTAGACGACATGTATGCATGGGGTGCGAAGTGTGCGTGAGAAATGAGGATATCCATAGATAGGGGGGGGGGGGTATGGTAGACGGATGAGCCCATGTAATTGGGTATTGAAAGATTGTCTGTGTTGTGTGTCTCATCTGTGACACACATTGTACATGAACTTTTAGAGCATGGGGGCGATGATGTGATGTTCTGGGGTTTACGATCTGTAGAGGATGACACTGACCCCATAGACTCTCTGCTGTTCAACACGGAACTTTTATTGCTATCAAAGCATAAGAGTTTGTATATTAGTACAAGAAGTAATATCACACTGTTTTTACGTCAGGATTCTGGTTTATGTTTGCATGGTCTATTACGATTATCAAACTGCTCAATCATTTACTTCAACCATAAGTAAACTGCAAATATCATCACGTGCTCAACTTCTTCTTCATCTGTGCGACGATTCATACATCAATTCACGGATAAACAAGCTAATGCACGTCAGCAATACACAACAACGAGATGAGATCCGTCCATCAACGGCGGAAATAACTTTGAATTTATTCTATATGGTAAAAGTCACGATCATAAATTGCCTCTGTGTTTAATCTTCTCAAAACGATGATGATTATGGTGATGATCGACATCAACTTCAGATGCTTTGGAATAAGTCAAGGAGTTAAGATATGTGTGCAGTATAATGAGACTTAGCGCAAGTTTTTATGTTAAGAGTCTCGGCGTTACGTGGCAGTAATCCATGGAGTAGACCGTGAAAATTTTACGCGAACTGGGCACTTTTTCTGAGCCACGTTTACGACTGAAACTATACGATATTTTACGTAGATGATGAATTCAGAGAGTGTTATGGCAACAAAAAGCATTAGTTGTAACCATGAGTGATTGGTTTATAAAAAACAAATTGGTTGTAATGGTAGTGTATTTTAGCCATCGTTTTGACTTGAATTGATGAATGTTCGACATGTTTATCAAGAAAAACAGTAGCTGTACTTCGGACGGTATGTATCCTTCAAGTGTGCCAAGTCCATGAAACATGCTCAATCAACATCTAATGCCGATAAATGAAGTAAGATTTTGGATATGAATGTAAGAATTGATCAACGATAACCAAAAAAGTCAAGTACACCACAGACTCAATGTCATGATTCAACTTTTCCTAAAGTTACAAATTGAGATTAATAAAGTTCCCAGCGAAGAAGCTATTGTACTTGAAAGATCCATGGTAGAAATGGTGGTTATTTTTGGGACAATAACTATAGCCAAGTCGCATTGCTACTGGACATAGTTAGCCAGAGAGAAATGAAAACACTACTACCAAGGATCCCAATTGTTAAAAATTCAAGTGCCATAAGTCGAGACAAGCGTATGCATTTTTTAATAACGTTGCAAGGCTCGTTCACATAAATTGTTACACGGCACAACATCCCCAATAAACTTTTCTATCTTCCAATAAGGGAAAATAGCTTCAATTGAAATAAATCACTAGACAGTAAGTGACTATCAGGAAGGAAATCAATCATTCTAATGCTCTGTCAATCAAATGTGATCTCTATGAGCAAATACACACACTCACCTCATCAAGGAAGACTAAAGAAACGAGAAGAGCGGAATGAATCACCGGAAATTTCCAACACTTCCTATATGTGCACTGTCTGACCAAACGCAACATTATTTTAGATCCAAAAGGCTTTTCTACTCCAGATATTATTCCATGTCAATTGACGTTTATTGACCTCTGTTTCAATGTTCATTCGATGACTATTTCATGCAATAATGAACAATCTCCATAAACGTTTCACGCGAATGAAGCCAGGAAGTTTGCAGTAGAAATGACAGTTGAATTTTCGGGAAGCAGTATCACAAATAATCATGTTCACTGACACACATTAAACAAACAAACAAGTATGATAAAAAAGTGAGATCGCATCCTTATCCAAGACATATCCGGTAATTACCTTATGTACATCATCACCACCACATCTAAATAGATCTTGAGCAAAAAAGGAACTGTGTCAGCAATGTAACTATAAGATACACCAGGCTCTCTCTTGTAATCGTCATTCTCTGAGATATTCTCACGCGGAACAAAACGCCAGACGTTGGAAAATTATTTCCTGCCCATCAACATAGACCTAACCTAGACCCACACCTGACACAATTTCATCTTCCTCAAAGTAAATTGAAAGTTACCTTATGCTTTGAGCTACAGCTACAAAATTACATGTATCCACGATCAAGGAGAAGACAACAGTGTGACAAAAGCATCACACCTAAGGAGAATGAGTGAAGGTAGTTTTAAGAGCAGACACAGTAGTTGAATACAACAGGAAAATAGATCGACACGACAAATAGGAGTAGGTGACAGGAAATCCGCACTTGCAAAGTACTTGTAGCAATCAAAGTCATCACAGGGCATGCAACTACAGTACTAAAGGTATGCATCAAACTCACACTGTACCTAGCATCAGAAAGTGAGGGCGTTGCACCGAGTCCGATTTCGATTTCGCACACAAGAATAATGATAGTAGACACAGTATATCGGAACCAGACTGGATTGTTAAGAACATACTTTAGAAGGCAAGAAGATTCAGAAAAAATTTGTTGCGGACAAGTTCTGCAAAGTGTCTCCATAGCAGCCACTTTTTCTTCTCCATCAGAGAGGTTCCACCATTGAGAGAGTCAAGTCGACCCTAACCTTGCTTTTCTGCCTCCGCACAAGAGACAGTGTATTATTTGCCACGCCTTTTTTTACCATTTGCATACTTGTGTGTTGTGTGCAGTGATGTTTAATATGGTTCTGCAGTGTATGAAATCTTGACTTTGCTGCTGTGCTTTGTCACAGAGAAGACGTGAATGACGATAAATGTGCTGCATTTATATAGAGAGCTTTGCTCAAAAAACCAGATTCTTTTTTAGGCTTTGCGGAAATTCCCTTGAGCGACGATTATAGAATCTTGCACGACCAGAGAAAGAGCGAGCGAGCGACTTTCTCGACACAAGAGAGCTAAGAATGTGGACTATTTAAGGTTAATGTTTTTGTGTTCGAATATTGAGAATTATATTTCTGTGATGTATTAGATTTTCGAACACAGGAAGAAGACGTTGGAATGTGATAGGCCCAAACTAATTTATTTCAGATTAAGAAATTTTCAATGTCTATAGTCGAATGCGTCATCTATACCTGTCAAATGTCCCAACATCAGGTGAACTTGAGGAATTTTGTGAATGAACTTTTTGGTCGTTAATCGTGTAGAAAAACAAAATAAGACAACCGCCATTGAGTGATGAAGAATTCTTCCCATTATTATTATGTCGTCGCTTGGAGGAATATTATTTCTATTGAGGAATGTATTTCATTGGATTGTTCCATCACAACAAAACATTGTATTCCAAGTAGATGAATGAAAACAGTACAGTGCTGCTCTGGCTGACGAAACGGATATATTATTAGTGTATAATTAACTGCAATAGTGGCAATGCGAAAGAAAGAAAGAGACGAAGCTAATATACGAGCGGAACTTTCCCAACGCAGAGGCGATACAATACGATGCATTTTTTATATATTCAGAGTGGGTATGTGATGAAGAAGCCACCGACACACAAGTATCAGAAGCAGCCATATTCTCAATTTGGAGAGTTGAATTTGAAGTGATTATTTTCTTCTTTTGTAGCTTTCGTCTTTGGATTGAGGACGTTAGTTCAAATGATACATCGAGCTATGGTGCTATACTGAAGCAACACTTTGGATGTACTTCGAAGAAGAGTTGAATAGTGAAAGAGGGATGTAAGAGATATGTTACTTCGCATATGGAGCGTAACATCATGGTCAAAGAGAAGAAGTCGCCAATTTGGATCACTTGATGCTTTTGTGAGGAGAGACTCTAAATTCGGCGTGGTTGAAATAGTTTTGGACACCGGATTGATGAAAAATTGTGTACAGAAAATAAAATGATTGATGTAATATAATAGAAACAATGCATCAATATTTTCAGTGCTGAAAAGAACCTCCCAATAATCACTTCGAAGGAATCATTTTACACAAAAATTTCCCCAGCCCACAATGGTTAACGAAATTGGTACAAGATTGGGAAAAATTTTCTCAAGCCTGTCACCAATGATAATCGTTCTCACAATGGCATTTTTCAAAGTGCTTACACATCAGAAGGTGCATTTTTTCCCATACATGAGAAATGAAAAAAATTATACTTATTGTTATGTCCAATGACCTTCAATTCAGCAAGACATACAAATTGTGTAAAAGAAAAATTGCGTGCCCGCACGGCGTGAAGGTTTCTAGGCTTATCATATTCTTCATAATATTTATTCGAAAGGTTGTGTAAGTCTGTTGATATTGGTGTGAAGGTATGGGTCAAATTTGGAACGCACATAATATCATAGAATGTATGAAAATGTTGTGTTCTTCCTCTAAGTTGAAAATTGAGATTTTCTCTATAGAATGCAACTCTTCTTTCTGTAAAACAGATTCAAAATATTCTAGTTCTGTTCTGTTTTTTTATCATTCCTATAATGACACTGATTTCTTATCCATGCAAAATATGTTTAAAATCGATTCCAGATATTCAAAATGCCATGGAAACATTACTGATTTTCAATGTGAGCTGACAAATATCAAACTGACATTTGCTGGATACGAGTTGGTACTACAATCAAAATCACGCAGGATGTGATAATGAGAGCGAGGCAAATAATAAAACTCAACAATGTGAACCGTTTCCGCAAGAAGAGATTTTTGTGGGAGTTGACACGTCATTACTCTGTAAGTTCATCTTCAAGATCATAGAAATTGGTCTTTCAGATAGTAATAATTTAATCTTTGTAAGATGAACAATATTGATGAGAAAGTGTGTTCGAATAAAAGCAGCAATCCTGAAAAAGAATGATAGAATTGGGGTCAATAACCTTTTGACTTTGTTGGCCCTCTCTCACCAGAGCAATCAGGCTCAGTGAAAAACGAGCTTTTTCCTATCTAGAACTCTCTCATTAGTTAGTGTTCGAACTATGCTGTGACAAAAGCATTTCGGTAAAAGGAGGAGGAGGATAAGAGGTAGATTGGAAAAAAGAGTGAAATATGAGATATAACACAGGGCTTATAACAGCAGTAGATACTCCCTCGTCTATGGATGAAAGTATAACCAGACCGAGTACCAGCCTGTGGAAAAGTGATTGGGAGACTTCCAATATACATCAGAATTGTCCGGACGAGAGGCGGTGTAATCGATACCCCTATACTTAACAATCAATTCGCCGGTTATTATACGCGGCAAACAAAAACTATACTTCATGTCCAATAATTTCAACCTCAAACTCTCTCATGATACTCATTCATTTTCATTAATCAGCAACTCATATTGGAAAATTTTCCCACAGTACAAAAGTCGCATTCATGTATTCTTCCGGGTTCATAGCAAAAGTACGTGGATTTTAAAACACAGAGACGACGACGTTGAAGAAAAGAGCGATAAGTTGGAATTTCCTGAAGTGCACCTGCGCAGAAAGTACACAGAAGCTCAAGTTATCTGAGAGGTGTGGCAAGGTCAACTTTCCAATTAATCATCATATCCAAGAATTTCATCGACTTGATGATCGTGGGACCCATATCTTCTTATGTGCACACGTAGTGAAAAGTATTCATTTCATCATAAAAGGTGGAAGTATCAATTTTATATTGAAGAATTCTATACGTATATAATGCGGCGATTGTGAGAAAGAAGCGCGTTAATGAGTAGCTGTAGTCGTCTATGTGATGACGGAAGCAACGATCTAAAATCCCTGCGACTAATATTTTATAATGTGCTCAGGTAAGCGACCTTATGATCGGGCGCGCAAAATCGAGAAGTTCTTATAATACGTAAGAGGTAAGCTTTTAGAGATTGGCCCGCATAGTTGAATAATTTTGCGAGGTTGTTGCACGTAATGAATACAAGTATCTAATGAGATGAAGAATGAGAGAAGGGAAGCAAATTTTGAAGAGGGAAAGGGTTATAGGTATACATTTGACATCCATCAGAAGTGAGCGAATTAGCTCGATTTCATTCACAGGAGAGCCACTGGTATTCAAGAGTACCTTATAATACGACGATCGTGCACCGTGCACTTGTGGTTAAGAGACAGGTAATAGTGAACATAACCTAAGGGTGAGAGAAGGGGACATTCTCTCTTCTCTATACTGCTAAGCGAATTCATGATTCGAGTATTGCCCCCAGGCTATGTAAGAGAAGAAGTACCTATATAGATAATGAAAACCATGGCACGAGCTTGAATACAATTTTGCTAGAAAGAAAGACCTATCTCTGTTGGCAACCAAAGCCAGCATCAGTAAAGTCTATGAATGGATGTTATCTATTGTCACGGTGTGACTACCTACGGCAGCTATAGTTCGTCGTCGTTGGGGCAACGGTATACCAATCCGATATTATCTCATCATATAGCTGCTCGCGTTTTTCTGCACCGTTGCGTTGCATTGCTTTTTATATTTATTACTGTGATGCTTCTCTCATACACAACGTGGAGGATGATGATGCAGTCTGTGCGTTATCTCTTTCAACCAACTTGTAAGTGCACATTGAGGTATGTTCAATATACATTTGCAGATCTGCAGAAGAGCATGAGTTATATTTGCACCACGTCAAACTGCGTGCGTAATGGCTTTACAGGAAGGTTTCCTCCACGGATACAACGATCAATTGAATCATTTTATTACGTGTCTATGTTCATGGACTGATGAATTTACTGCAAAGAGGTGGGGCTGTTTAGATGATGCTATAAATATTGATAACCATAGGCGGCGGATTCTGAAGCCTGCAAAACCTCAGTTCATTTCAAAATCATTCTCACTAGAGACATTAATCCAATCACTTGAGACTTGACTTCAAAATCTTGAAGAATTTTCTGACATGAAAATGATCAATGATTTGTTGGGGACAAACATAAATTATCAGTACTTGGAAATTGAGAATTTTTGGGGTTTTTATAGTTATTTCCACAAAAATAGTGATGAAAGCATATTAATTACAGTACTTAGATAATGGCTAAGTCACTTCATTTTTTTGAATTAGATGAGCCTCTTGGAATATTGAAAGCAAATAAGGCCACCATGAGTATCATGAGAGTAGATCTAGATACGTTTTAGATGATTGTCATACCTCTCATGATGATCCTGATTGAAAGAACGATAGACTGTCAGCGCTATCGCTGCTTGAAGGAATGAAAAAATAGGATATTATGATACAAGGGTGCAAACGATGGTTTGCGCACTTCGAGTGACTTTTTTAGGCCTGAGCCGCAGGCGAGGGTCTAAATAGTCACGAGAAAGCGAAAACCATTGCGCCCGAGTGTCATACTATGGTTTTTGATCTTCTGTGAGCGAATGAAGAGCGAAAAACAGTGTGCAAATGACTCATTTGCGCACAGACGATCAAAAAAAAATTTCTCGAATTGTTCTTTCCCTGCTCGATCCGATCATGTCCTGCAGACCGGACAGATTTGATTGTATTCATCATATTCAAATCTAATCCCAGAAAAAATTTCAGCCACAAATATCGATACTTCCTCGAGATTTTCAGTTTTGATCATTTTCCATGAAATACCGATTCCTCGAGCTGTTAGCGTGTATTCTTGTTGTACAACGATGAAACAGTGAGAACAGGCTCTTGCAAAATTCATGTGAATTACCTCGACTGGCTGAGAAGTTGCAATTTTAGTGATTTTTTAAAGTCTCTTCTTGGGAATCGCGTCATTTCAACTCCAAACTCAAAACTCGCACAACTTTCGAGAAAATTGTTTTTGGGCAAAACAAAAAAATACGTGTCTCATAATTCTATTTCTAGAATCATATATTTCCTTGCCAAGGAAATCAGAGATGTCGACCATTTTCACCAGACGTATGAATTCAACCTCTAGCAGATTTTCATAATACGCCATATCAAAAAATATCGAAATTAGGCAAATTTACGGGAGTGAACGAAATAATTGTAGGCGTCGAGAGAATTTTCCATAGTTACAATTCAATAATTAATTGACGATAAATTTTGTACGATTCGAACCTAAATCTTCATCCATTGCGAGATCGACATTTTTGAGAGAGAAAGGGGAACTGAAAGCGGATCAGATATTTGCGAGGATATTTGTTTCGAAGTCGATGTTTTGTTAAAAAAACATGCGCGACGTGTTCGAAATGCTGCACCGAGAGCGTCGAAACAGCTGATATCCATCACAAACAAATGGGTTGTTGCAATGTACCGACGCCAAAAAAGATATCAGTTGATACAAAACGTACAAGCGATGATCTCTGCAAAAATATTTTGGCGCTGTTATACTCGGGTCTCTTTCTCGGATGATATTAGCATGAAAAATCAGTGATTTGTCACATATATTCAATTGAGTGACGATTTTTTTTGTTCTGATACGTAATCAAACTGAAGTGTGATTAATTTATGCTATCGAATGATGCGGCGGATGGATTAATTGGATAATTTCTAAACATACAATCTTTTGTGAATGTCTGTTACCGTGAATTATTAATTGGAATGTAGATGATACGGATTAATTCTGCAGCGATTCAACTAAAAAAAATTGATGAGCATGCAAAACTACACTCCCATATGATTCGTGGTATCAATAATATGTTGCGCGACATGCAACTACAAACATTATATTCATCTCTTCTCTTAGTAAAAATAAATGAAAATGGAATCGATCACTGGAAAATTGATCAGAAAATCAATAAATTACAGCATTTTCACACGCTCTGCACGCATAAATCCATTTATAACGGCGTGACCTCGCAAACGCAATACCTACACATTACCCACAAACTCGTATTAATGCACGGCATATCAATAAGACGCCACGAGACTCAATACCTCGAAGATTTCTCAATCCAACAATTTCACCACATTATAAAGTTCGCGCAGTCATCTAATAACTATACACATCTATGCTGAGAGTCCCAGAAAAATCATCTAACTGCAATTGCCTGGCATCTTGTTTTGCTCAAAGATCAGATCGAAATCAGTTCTGCATGGCTCGTGTCGCGCGACAGCCGTACAAAAATCTAATATATATAACGAGAAGGGCACTTATACATTACCTCTTGGCACATTTCAAACACAAACATTCGACTTTCTATCCCGAGATCTTTTTCGGCGAATATATTGAGCAACTATAGCTCGTAGCAACATTTATTCCATCAAAATGAGAGACTGAACCTTCATATACTACGAGTCTAAAATCATCATCAACTTGTGCGATCTCTATAGCAAAAACAACGACTCTACTGTTAAACTAACGCACAGTAAGAAAATTGAGGTTTTTAGCTGAGAAGAATAATCGAGCGTGAAAACGTGGCAAGAAATGTGCAACGAACGGACGACGACAGACAGTCGTTTTATCGAGAGCGTTGACTTCTGACTCGAAAGTAAAGAGAGAGAGAGAGATAGTTGATTCAAAGAGAAGGTTGTCCTGGTCGCGCACAAACGAAGGCGCTAACGAGTTTGCCCGTTAATAACCTTAGGACCTGCTGGTGCTCTTGTAAATAACCAAATCCGTTTTCGTTTGGAGAATAGAGGATGCACATCATAGTTATATTCGGGTCTGTTTCAGTGACAGATAAAGACTCTGGCCATTCATGCAGTTGTTAGATTGTAAATATAAGTGATAAAAGTTCATCGACTAACAAGGAGAGTGTGTGATACCTGTCAAACATCAATTCCCTAAAATTCTGGAATAGGTATCCTAGGGTTAGAACAGTAAAGGATTGACAAATCATCAATGGTGTGGGTAGTTATTCCCAAGAATGACCAACTGAGAAGAGGTGCTGGAATATTTACCATGCGTATGAACTATCCATCAAAAGTCATAATGAGGTGGCTTCTTCATGAACTTCATAATGACCAACATCAAGAACCAAGAGAAAAAGTGGACCAAGAACTGTGAAAGTTGATGCAACTCATTGAAGAATTCAAAACAGTCAAAACTATCATAGAACACAAGAGTCAAGAGTCGAGGTAACCACGACTGATCAAAATCCTGTAAATCTACATCTGCGCTGGGAAGGAGTCATCAAAAAATCAATCAACGATTTCAAACAGGCAGTATTTACTTGAATCAAAGATAAGCACAGAGACGACTAGGAGAATATTTGCAACCAGGGCTGTACAAATACTCCCTGAGCTGCAAAATCACTTCTCCAGTACTACACATGGGCTTTCGAGAATGCATAATATGCCTTTCATTTCATCTTTCTTTTTGATCCATTGAGTAACTCATGTTCCCTCAGTTTCATTAATGTGATTAGGGAGACCAAAACTTCATCTAACATGTAGAGAAACCACTGTTCCACCTACAAAGTATCTAGTTCAGCCCCTGTGAAGAGATGACTATTCGCTCTCATGGCTCTTGTTATATTCTACAATACGCTTCAGCTATTCGAAGCTTTTAGTTGATGGTTACCTTTGGTTTTGATCTGATGATGAATTCTACTATCAAAGTTTTATGCAATGTTTTCTTTTTCCATCATAAACAAAACTTCGAACTTAGGAAAAAAATGTGTTCTAATAGTTCATAGACAGTTTTCTCTCCCCAAAATAGCCTTTTGATTACAGTTTTAGCCTAATTGTAAGAAACGAGAATGAATCTTTTCAAATTTTACTATGAGAAAACATACTTAAGAAAAGATCTAAGACATAACTGGTATTCCAATAATCCAAAATCATTCCAAAATATGATATTTTGAAAACCAAATACGTGCACCGCAATTTATACATTGCACACAGTAGATTTCACATCACCCACATCCTGTCACGTGTGAATAACAGAGTAAGATGCTTTTTTTCAAGGAAATTAGGAACGATTACAAGGAAATCGAGTACAATGCACAATCTGCATACGCAGAGTTATGGCTGTATGCAGTTATTGAGAGCTTGGCTGTATCTATATCAATGTGCCATATACACATGCATGAATATGATGAATGGACTCTCGAACGAGCTCCATCTCTCACGCGGTTATCATTTTCAAAACTTCAGCTGCTTATCTCCAAGTTGCTTACTGAATGTTATATGTATAAACTCTGTCCATCCACGCCTCGTTCTCTCACGCAGACTTCATGACAAGATACGCGATTGCAATTTTGCTCTGAAAATAAATATACACGAGAAGGTCATAAACAATTTATATCGCATCTCTGAAACATGCATTGAAAAACGTTGAACTCAGAATAAAATTCATAAATGTCTACAAAGAAGACTTTTTGCAACTCGATATATAGAATTTTTCAAATTTTAGATGAAATGTAAGAAAAAGTGTGTGTATTCCGACGGTAATAAAGCAAATGGACAGAAATGTATTAGTCTAAAATAACATATGATTTTCAAAGCAATTCTGGCACTCGTTGACGAATATATACTCTGTCCATGATTATTATTATAGTTCGTGTGAAGCGAAAGTGCATGTTGTTTTCTCGTTTTTTGTTATTTATGAGATAGACTGAAGGATATAATACAATGTTAACGACACACGTTGCTCCAAAACGTCTTGCAATAACACGCGAAACTGACCAATTTCCTCAGTCGTAAATATGTAACTTTCATCCATTTTATACTTTTATATTACCTGCACTTATTGCCGCGCACCGGGCTATACCGACAAGTGTATGTAGGATATAGGATATAGGATATAGGACATTGATACAGGCGTCAGATTACCCGCACTGTTAATCTTGAGAACCATCAAGAGTAGTAGAAAGAGAGAC
Organism: Eretmocerus hayati; assembly: GCA_029851415.1. Classification (NCBI taxonomy): domain Eukaryota; kingdom Metazoa; phylum Arthropoda; class Insecta; order Hymenoptera; family Aphelinidae; genus Eretmocerus; species Eretmocerus hayati. The sequence goes on along the minus strand of CM056742.1, from coordinate 179,064,405 downwards.
ACTTGAGAAAACTTGAAGCGGTTATCATTTAGATCCTCGTGAAGCTCGTTTAAAAATCATCATTCAAGACTGGTTAGATGATTTGGAACTGGTGATACATCGAATTCGATCTTGTGTTTTCGAATTTTGAAATGAAAAAAAAAGTATAAAGAGTGAAAAACTACATTTGTATATAGTAAACGATTTCTATCCGGATATGACTATAAAATCTAGGTTAATTGACATTCAAGAACATAGACATTTTTTTCACTCATCTTGCACACGCACACGACGAAAGTTCATCAATATTCAAAGTAAAATAACGTAAACGTACTTATCAAAACTAATAAAGATAATGGATGACTCTCTTACAGGAGAGAAAAAATTTTTAAAATACATTCATTGCACTTTTTGTTTCGTTCTACTCAAGAGGAATCTATCGATTTCTAATGCATATTAATGAAGTAGATGGAAATTTTAGAAATTCATGCAATCAATATCGAATCTTACGAGGAAAATAATATTATTCTTTGGACATTTGAACTAATGGAACGTAGCTTCTCATTTATACAGGCCTATTTCATTTTTCTCTTACTTCATTTTCGAAGTTTGAATGTAAAGAAGAAATTGTGTTTTATCTATCACAGGGGCAATGCTAGTGGTAACGAACAATAATTCTACATTTGATGGTGGTCGATTAGTAGATTCTCACATTGAGACTTCTTAGAATTAAAGATTGAATATCCAAGAAACACTACGAAATCAAATTATTTTGCCCGAAAATCATCCCAGCAACACCATTACAAGTCCTCAGACAAGAAAATGTAAGAGCTAGAATGAAAATTTCAAGGTTTACGTATATTCAAAAACTATTTTTCCGTCAAGATATTGCGATTGTGAAGACGAGCTTCGGCTTATGTTGAGTAATACAGGTTTTTTGGAGAGCTACATCAGATGCAGCAACAGCACCACAGCAGCTAAAGAAGCTTCCTGGCGCCGCTATGGCTTATCTCTTCGTCTTACCTGGAGTGAAGTACGTAATCTATGCCCTATACATTATAGGTCTACTTATACATAATGCATGTGTGATTGTGCGTGCACAAGCTGTACTACATAAAATATAGACACCACGCACCTACAAATATAATCCAAAGAGTCAACATAACCATTATCATAACCCTACCACTCCCACATTTCAAATCAAATGTACACATATCCACATCTATCATTGGGATTTCCAAGTCTTATCACAATGTTCCTTATCAAAATCAAGCCGGACGTATGAACGAACATCATATAACCGAATAATATTTTTAGACATTTTGCTCTCCTTCAAACTCTTCCTCACTATTTTCTATACCTCCTCAAAGTCTATAAGTTTCCCCTTTAAAATTAATTTCTGTGTCACCGATCGAATCCAAAGCAAAAAAAAATCAGTTCCGTTACAAACCCTCCTTTCGTCCACATGCGCATACATACAGTTCGATACGTGAACGTGATCTGCAGAAAAGACATTTTGTTTTTTGCTAGATTCAACGCATTTATTATAGGTACAGGCACAGTCAGTCGTTGATGGTCATGTTTCTCGATCGTCGCGATCTGAATACATTTTATTTAAAGGTATAGATTTGCATTAACGGAGAGATTGATGAGATTAGAATTCGACTTGACGAGATTCAGCGCGCAGAAAGTACACCGATATACTTTTACTTTGAACTTCATGCACAAGTATAGCCGTATCTCATCAAAATTAATTGAACTGCACAAGACATTTGGTTTATTATAGGTATAGATTGTCGAATTAATTAGTGTATAAAAGAGTAGGCTGATAAAAGAATGAATCTTTTTGTTACACATAAATGTAGCCACCGTTACAATCTCTCTGCTGATGGAGATACAATCTCATTGCAGATACGGCATGAATGGATGCAAATATCGAGAGGAGATCTCATTGTGAAGATAAGGTGGAGTGAAATACTATAATCAGTATATCGATAAATCTCTAATCAAGGCCAAGTGTCAAAACTTGAATCGCCATACCACCACCTTAAAAAGCATTCCTTTTTCTCATATTTCTAGTAGTCTATACTCTGTGCATGGTATTAATGTATCAGAGAAATATGAATCTAGACGACAACGAAAAAGGAAAGAAGAGGACCCAGAAATCGATATCCAACACAAATCTAAAGCGATATTGGCCCGCTTTCGCTTCTCGCATACCAATTGACTCCATATCACAGGACTTGTAAACGATGTCGTCGATCTCTTATGAATAAATTCTCTTATTGAGAAAGCTCCACCGACGAGCTTTTAACTCTCTCGCATCATTCATAAAACGCCACGTGATATACAATCAAGATACTTGCTCTCATCAACCTTCTTTCGATATAATCTTTTGGTGGAAACAAAAAAAAAGCAATAGAAAAAAAAAGAAAATAAGACATAGTCTTCGTCGTCGTTGCAGGGAGGAGGTACGATGAAAATTAATAAATTAGACGACGAAGACGACGTTCCTTTTGCTCTCCTCTACTTTGAGACACGACGAGCGAGATATAGATAGTGAGGTGCAAGTACGAGTATTAGTAGGGAGTGGCCGGTGAACAAGTCCAGTGAACCAAGCAGACGACGCGACGCTTAAATGACAATTTTAGATAATATACAGGTGAGTTGCGCGCGAGAACAGTGAGACAAGACTCGTGGTCTATGATGCCAAGAGTCGAAGAGAACAGTTCTCGTGTAAGGTATACTCACTCTGTGTGCAGGAATGTAACGGAATTTAAGCCGTGAGAGCCAGTAGAACTTGAGGGATAAGCGTTTTATCAACTATACACGCGAAGCAGTGAGGAGGCCAATGCCGAACGGCCAGCAAAACGGATCGCTTGCTTCGATTGAGAGCAACAGCAATTCCTTCATCTGATGATGTACAGTAGATTTAGACTGCTTCTTCGATGGATTGACAGTTTGATAGCACAGATTCCTGTATAAGGTACATCGCGTTCGATAGAGTGAGCAATCAGCTCGATACTGTAACGACGCCTATCGCTTAAGAGACGTTTGAAAGAGTTTGAGATTAGAAGATTTAAAGAGTCGATGGATTCATTTTGGATGAAGGTAAGTTCGAAACTCCTCATCGATGGTTTTCACATCATCAAGAATTAGATAGATGATGAATGAAATTGTCAGTTGTGTATCTAAACCTGTTTTTCATCATAACTATTTAGCAATTGTGTTTAGGAAACAAAATATTTAATAATCAATGGCTCGTTGAAACTCAAATAGCTCTTCGGAGAGGTTTTCCCAACCAAGAATCTTCTACATAACTTGTCAGGTTTCACTGAGTGAAATGCTAACTAGCGCACAAGGCTATACTTTGATATCTATGGTCTCAAATGAATAATTATAAATATTGAGAATTTCAGGTTAAAGATTCCAAGGAGTGCTTTCATGCTAATCGAACACTCAGAATTGGGTACAACAAGAGGTCAGAGGCTTGAATTTGTTTTCGGTTATCCTTGATGATGATGATTTTAGCTATTGAGAAGACAAATAACCAATAGGAATTCAATCTTGGTATACTTCTAGTTGTGTCTATCAAGAAAGTAGCAAGTCAAAGAGATCTCCAATGAAAATAACTTCTCGACAAAGATAGAAATGATTTGCTCCATAACAAGGGTAGGTAATGCTATCTCTCGATGCTCCTAGTTTTCACAAATATAACTCTCATAAGCCATGCGAGGTTGAGATCATTCAAATCATAAAATAACATCATTGCTGCATTGGATGTTGCAAATTAAGCGACAACTGACAACTTGGAATGCTCATTCGAGCTTTGTAAGATTTTCAGCTTTATATCGATTCCATCAAATTCTCAAATCTTGAGCATAGATGGAATAATTTACAGTCGAGTTCTAGTTGAAAAATGTGTAACTTGAATAATCAACAAGATCATTTGATATCTTAAAAATGTCTTGCATAGTGTTCTTCAATCACATATCGAAAGTGTGGAATAACTTGATGAGTAAGAGGTTAAGTGACACATCCTAGTTAGTGTCACTGTGCTGCTGCTTTAAAAGTAGTATGTAGGGGTTCTCGAAACAAAAAATTTACCAGTTTTTAATACATAGTACCCTGGTATATTTTGAAACGAACAATGTTCAGAATGAACTTGAACTTGAACTCATTCGAGAGCCTCTCATTTAGATACTACAAAATCTTTTTACTTACAAATTACAATCAAGTTGGCAATGAGAAGATACTAAAATTGAAATGTATAATCAGTCAGAGGAAATTTTGTTTGAAACGCAAATCCTTCACAAAGTTTTATCAAGACTGTAAAATACGCTATCTACGTGTATACAATGTAATGGCATAAACGACGAAAAAGGAAGAAAAGAAGAGGGAGGAGTATAAAGCGCAGAGAGCAACAATTTTTTTCTACAAAAGTAATCAGCGAGAGAACGAGTCGACGACAGAGAGGAAGATGATGACGTAGACTTCACGAGCAGTAGGATGGAAGCAAGAGGTTGCATTTACAATATACAAGAATGAACGATTGTGCTGCAGTCGCATGCGACGCTTCAATATCGCCTTCTCCAAGAACTCTATACTTCGTCGACCATAAATGCCTACAAATTTCGCTCTTTGAGATGGCAAAACTGCCTCTCTCACGTCGTATTTTGCACACCACGTCGCTATATATTTATTGGAGGGCAAGTACCTTGCAGTTACAGGTTAAGGTACTCGAGGTCCACGAAGATTGACGGTATTGAGAGAAAGTCAAGAGCCTACACATTGAAAAAATGAGACGATCTCTTTTTAGTGCAGTTGCTGCTGAAGAAAGCACAAAAGCTGTATAATAGAGCTTTCCGATTGTTGATGTGTGTCGTCGTCGTTTGCCACACCCGTTTTTCATGTATAAGAGAACACAGGGCAATAATATAGGTTTCAGACTTGGGCGTTTGCAGTGCAGTTCTGTATTTTTGGAGCGTCGTTATTTGCTTCTCTTTTACCACATAAATATATATGCCAGTCTGCTGCGGTTGCATGGACCCCTCGCGAAACACGATGATGCCGTTTCCCCGCCTTCACAGCGTCATCACAGGGGTCATTCGTCTTCTCTTGTCGGAAAAAACAAATGCCAGGTTTTGACGGCTAACACACTTTAGGAAGAAACATTCATCAATCAATTCATTTCCCCGAGGATTTCTTTAAATATTATGCTCCATTTCGTCTCTGTATGAATAAAAATTAGATACTTGGATATTATGCTTCGACCACATCAAAAAAAAAAAAAAAAAAAAAAATACGAGAAAAATAACCTCAACCGACATGAAAACGTAATAATTTTTAAACCACCACCAAGAAGAGAAACGTAACAATTTTCTACACAAAATATGAGTAACATGTTCTAATAAACCAGCTGCGCTCTACAACTCTTTCATCTAGCCTGCACAACTTGACCGACGAAGAGAGTCAAACAACAACAATTCCAAGAAATAGATCTTTCGCGGTCGTTGGTCAGTGCCTTCTCTCAAGTGGAACAAATGACGTTCTCCAAGTTCACCAACACTAAACTACTTAGAACACACCTGGAAGCAGCAACGCTTCAATTGTGATGCTTGGTGAACAAATATGCACTGTAGAACTGTAAAAAAAAAGTACTAGTGCAAAAAATAAAAATAGAGCCACGCGATGCGTTCACATCACACTCATTGCACAAATGTAAACTGGTTATTTCTCGATTAATTGAGTACCAAGGTGCACTATTATAATGTCATATCAAATATATACATTACAAGCCAATCACATCAATATGGACTGACCGCGGTCGGTGCTGTTGTGCAAAAATTATAATTAAATTGTTTTTTGGGTCGGATATCTCGGCGTGTATTATTGGGCCAGGGTCGCGAATCACCTCCTCTTTACTTTTTTTCCCCGTTTTGCGGTTTTATTTGAGAGCACAAAGTGTATCAGAGTTGAACGAGTGAAATAAAAATTTACTGGACTGTAATGCAATATTTTATATCAGTGTGTGTGTGTGTGTGTGTGTGTGGGTGTATGTGTGTATAGAGTGGGTGGATGATGATGTTAGAAAGAAGAGTAGAGTTGAAAGATGAGTTACACTGTAATTATGAAAGCAAGGTCAAATTTTGTAGCCCCGAAAATAGTGTAGTACCCCACACGTTGACGACATGAAGCCAAAAAAAAAAAAGAAGAAATGAAATGAGAACCGTTGATTGAGTTTTGGAATGCGGGTGTACCTAATTGGTATGGGGAGCGAAAAGGAGAATCAAAATTGCGGACCACCTCCTCTCGTCGCATCCGTTACATTCGTTTTTGGATAATGCAATTCGAGTTCGAGAATATATGTATCGGTCCTCTCTGAATGGTACGATTGTTCCATGCATTCTCACACAGTCTCGAAATGCCGGATGTTGTTCATGGAGTGAGCTTCGTCGTCGATATGATACTATCGTATTGTAAATTAATTAATTTAAAACAATTGTTAGTTTCAGAGAAAACGACTCTGTGTGTGTGTCTGTGTCTCTGATGATAAGATCAGATCTTGGCTTCGTGAGCAATATTCAACTTTCAGAGTATATATCATAAATTTTCATGATTTTTATTTGAAATTATGCTGAGTGGTGATGTGATTCAAGGTAAGCATGCCTTAATAACTGCTATTAAACGAAAAGTATACGTATTAAATTACCCCTCCTTGTCGTGCATAATATAAAAATGACCATAATTATGATTCTTTTATGATTCTTCAGGATTAAGCATTTTATTCTTCCTCGTTGACGAAAAATCTCTTTGAAATACATTTCCTTTATCAAAAAAAGAGATACTGGACAAAAGAAAATCACAAAAGATCAGTGCACATGCTCACGAAAGAAGAACGATGCAATTTTTCTCTTTTACAAGGTAACCTTACAAAAAGCAGAAATTCGAGTCTGGCACAAAAGTGCACACAAAAATATGTGTAAGAGTAGTACAACCAAGCGACTCGAGACAGAAGACGCTCTCTTTACGGCTACTATACTCAATGCCCATACATACGGTATGCGTAAATGAATAATTTATAGCGTAAAGCTGGTACACTATGTGACAGTACGCATCAAGAATTTAAAATTAGCGTATTTTGTATGTATTTGGACTTGAATACCGCAAGGGAATCATCATCGTCATCATGAAAATATTCTCGTCAGGTTTATAATAGTAGTATATGAGAAGACATGAGTGTATGTTACGAGTAAATGGCATGCACCAGAAAAGCTCAATTGAAATTTTGTGCGCAATCATCATATACGCGAATCACACACACACACACACACACACACACACACACACACACACACACAGAAGATAGAAATGAGATTTTTCAACAGCAGAGCCTTCTTATTGACCTCGTTTTGCGTGCAGTACCTAATTTTGTTACATCATCATAGTAGTAGCTGCAGCAGTTGGTAATAGTAAGTAGTTTCTGCTATACGCTCGTTCACAAATTGCTCTTGTCTTATTGCAGTTACGGTAATCATCATACCGGCATTACACTCTCATCCATATTTTCTCTCTTCTCGCGCTATTTGCTACTTCGTTATGTCAAAAGAAGATCAACTTCAATGTTTGAACATACCTAATTTCTTATAAGTGGTTGTTTCAAATAGAAAATTGGCAGTCTTCGTGTGTACAAATGAATTTAATTTGTAATTATTATTAGAATTGCAATTTTTATTGTAATATAATTTGATTTTTGAAAGTAGCCTCAAGTGATCTTACAAGTAAGTATACTGGAATAATTAATTTTATTCGCACTTAAGCTGTGTCATTTCTGAGAAGTATCAATTTGATATTGCAATTGAAAAATCTATTCGTGCTAAACATATGGCAGATTTTTCCAATTGAAACAAAAAGGTATTAGAAATAAAATTGACCGTTATAACGTCTCACATGTGTCGTGACAGATGACCAATGCAAGACACTATTCTTCTTCTTCAGATTACAGAATCTTTATTATTAATAAGGAACTGACGTAGTTCCGGAAAATGTTATACTTTGAGAGTTCGCGGCAAAATAGATATAGGAGAAAAAGTTGGAAATTCTTCCGACGCCTCAATGGTTTTTAAATCATCATTGAAGTTTTGACAATTTGAATTGGCGCCATCTAATATGGCGTCGGCTGCACATGTGCCGCTAAATTCCTCAACTGTTGTGATGTCATTTTTCATCGGCAATTCTTATCCAAATCGCAATCGAGGGCTTATTTTACTCAAATAATAGAACTTCGCGGTGACGAAACGCTGCTTTGCCTCAGAATCATCGTGGAAAACACTCTGGAGTCACGTGACTCGTGTGCAGTCGCCGCCATATTAAATGGCGCCAATTCAAAACCTGAAAAACTTCAGACTCAAATTTGAGTCACTTTGACAACAGGAAATTCCCACATCTCCACATATCGTGTCTATTTCAATGTGAACTTCCATAATATGAGCATTTTGGAATAATTTTTGTGGTCATGTCAGTTCTCTATTGTCATCAGCGCTTAAGTTTTTAGTCCTTAAAAATGTATACTTTTGAAGTATTATTTGTGAGTGAGCGCAGCTATTGAATACTTTCCTCAACTTATAACATTGATTTTCGAAAATTTGTATACCCTTCCGAATTCCACATAATTCATCAAAGTACTTTTTCAAATTGAACACTTTCACCATACCTTTTCTTTATTTTTCATCAGATACACCGGGTTGTGGGCCATCTTGGGAAAGTTCAAACGGTCTCGCCGTGACATCCGTATATTAAAACAGTACTATTCAACAAACACATACGCACGAGTGAAGTTGACAACGGCAGAATTAAAAATAATAATAAAGCAGTGTATAGTACACGCTACGGTATTACGTATTATGTTGTGTTGTGTGATGGCTCCTCGTCGAAAACAATAACAGAGGAGAAGCATGCAGCGAATTCTCAGACTGCAACACCAATATGAATACATGCATGGAAGGATGTAAAAAAAACGCATTCGCATATGTACATGGGTATTATCACTCAAACTTACACATTTTGTGTATAGACAAATCCAGAAGTTGAAAATTGAGTCTCCGCGTGTCTATATACCGACTCTTTTCATTCATTTTTGCATTTAGAAAGATAATTTATCATAGAATTTACGGAGAGGTATAATCTGATTTTTTGTGGGTGCGTTTGTCTTATTGAACAGCCTACAGGAAACGGCATTCAACTACATTGACATACATGTGACTAACATTTCACTATAAAATTGATCGCAAAATAATGGAGTTTTGACATAGAAACTTCCTTTCCACCGTGGAGTTTATTTATTCCTATCATATACATAGTGATAAAGGAAATCTTTTCCGCCCAGATGAATTGAAATTTCAGTAGGATAACAAAACGGCGTCCACGCGTAGTAGCAAAAAAGTTAATTATACGACTAATTTTCGTGTACGAATGTACATGCAGCACTGAAAACTCTAATTCTGGTCCTTTTTCTCGTGCTGGGATTTGATTCTTGACATCTTCCCTTGAAATTTTGCCCAGGGCAAAGTGACCTCGAATGAACTTAGGATTTTCTGGTGGCATAGAGAAAATCCCCAACAACAATGACCCACAAAGCTTTGGGACTATCTGAGCATTCTGGTCATAAAACCTATGATAAGTAGTTAACTTGATATTGTATTTTGAGAGAAGGATTTGGGAAAATCCACAGCGATGATTACTCCCATGCTGGCGCAAAGAATATACATGTAACTGCGAAAATAACAGTACATGGATTCTGACATATTTCGACCCTCAATCGAGCCCTTAACCTTTGAAAATAGAAACAATGACTCGACAGATCAACCTGAAACTTTGTGGTACCAAGTGTATTTCTGTAGATTACATGTAGGAAAATTTGAATGAAGTGATTCGGAGCTCACCAGTCGAAATGGGAACTTGGAACACTTTCCGGGTAAGTTTGCGCGATAATGCCCATATGGAGCTTGCAAGTGCAACAGAGAGAGAGAGAGAAAGAACGAGAGAACCTGCTTCCGTGACCATTATTATCGGTGTCACGTTGCTCCGCTCATTCGTCGTCGGTTTTCTTCTTCTACGATTTCTGGCCCCCGGTAAAAGTCTAAGGTATCCCCAGTATATACCACTCTCTGGAGTCGAGCCAGGTAAATATATTCGTGTACCTCCAGTATATGAGGCTCAGAAGGTGAAAACGATCGTCCGCACACCTTTTTTTTTTTTTTGCTCAAAAGTGGCGAGGCGAAAGAGGAAGATATTGGTGGTATATAGACGGACGATTGAGCATCATGAACCCTTTTACTTGCTTTGGCGCTTATAATACTCGCTCTGTTGGATGCCATCGACACCACGACATCGTAAAATTTGAGCTTCCCGAAATATACACCTTTGATGGAGAGAAAGTTCACACGGTGCCTGGATTTTGGCAGGTAGTACAACAACCTGTAGGTAGGTGCACCAACTAGTAATACCGTGGCAGTAAAATCTCCTCTTGACTGTATACTAATATAGGCCCCCATACTAAGAGACTATAGTTATATAGCCGAGGCGGGAAATTGAAAATTTTTCCGCTGACTCAGCAGCAGCATAGTGGAAAAGTCATTGTGGAATGCGTTATTATTACACACTACATGTATACCTATATACATCAAGCAGAGTTGTTGAGGCGTTAAGAGCATCTGTGATTAGGACTCGGATGAAAATTTATGAATGATTCAGCTTGAGAAGCCGTAACGATGATCTAAACGATTCGTTCCGAGATATGGAATACCTATAGTGAAACATGAGGCAGGCAGTCTCGACGTGTCGCAAGGCCAAATAGGATAATAAACCATATTCGACATGACGATTGCATACGATTCATATGATAATCGGGTGGAAAGATCTAAAAAAAAAAACTTCCTTCCAGTTGCGTTCAAAAACCGCGGGTTCGAAGTAAAAAACGTTCTGTAAAAATATAGCTATCAAGTGGATACATTTAAAGATTTGCCCTGTTTCGCAAAAAAAAAGTGAATTCTGCGAGAAAATGAGGGAAAAGTTGAAAAAATAGGAGGTTGTTGGACGCATCGAAGCCAAGCGAGGCGAGACTAACAACACGCCCTTACGAATATTATTGTTATTATTGCAATGCGCGCACCGATAATAAGTATATTTTACAAGATAGTCGCCCCCGAGGTGTATTATAAAGAGAGAAAATACACAAGAGCGGAAGTGAACTGCACCGCGAGCCACCATCATCATAAGGCCGCACGCAGGAAAGGAAAAGAGACGAAAGAAAAAGAAGAAGTTGTTCTGGAAAGAAGAGATATTTTCCAGGTAGAGACACTCTGAGAGTTCATTGCAATTACCTGTTGCTGAATTCGGGGCAGTGCATCATTCAAGAGCACTATTACCTGGTGTCATACTAGATAAAAATGGTACACAGGTACTAGTGAGCTCAGACTTTCAACATCTTTACTCGTAGAAAAATGCGCCGAGAAGACGAGAGGAGATCAGCTGACAAGTGCCAATGACGTGATGCACATCATGCAATAGAGTTAGTTCAATATTTGCACAAGATTATTGCCAATGTGTATTGATTCTTCTCTTTTTCGCAGGTGCAGACTGAAGTTAGCAAAAGCTATAATACTCGCGAGTGTCTGACTCAGCTTTAGCGTGTGCCGTGCTGCATGGTTTTTACCACTTGTGTGCAGTCGGAATATATATATTACCTTCATGAAAATTTCGTCATCATTCCCTCTAGAGCAGCTCGCTATGCAGAAATTTTCGTCACGCACGTCAAGCATGCTTGAATTTAATTTTTTTTTCATTTTTTTTCTCATCTTACAACTAGCTTGCATTAAGTGTCAGTACGAGAAAGAAATACAGAGAAATAATAAGATAGATAGATGTGAGGTAATAAGTAGTAGGATGACGAAACAAGGTATATTATATCAGACGGATGCAAATTTTCTATATACGTTTATTATGCCGAGGATGTTTTCTTGCGAATATATAATGCCTCTGAATGCACTGATGTGAAATGGCTGCTGTGGATGTGTAGACGATGCTGACGAATCGGCAAGGATTTCAATAAACTTCCGTGAGATAAAAGTAATATTGTGCGCTACTCCTCATCGCGAGGACGCTCGAGATGTATCGCTTCTTCTCCCTCTTTTTGAGTAAGCATTATTAAAATTTATGTATTCGAATTAAGTCTGTTGATGCATGAACCTGTGGTATGCATTTTTTATCTTGCGAGACGTGTTTTTTTTTTCCTTCGGCGAATGAGTCAGAATCATAATCATCCAAGATGGGTAACCAAATTTGTTAACAGAGACTCTGAACTTTGCAACGGTTTGAAATTCCAATTTTTTCTTTTCCAAATTTTTAGTCCAAGTAACTATACATCACATAAAGTGAGATGTGACTTGTGAAGTTTCTGGAGACTTTTGCGCAAAAAGTTTCCATTGCACACGTACTCGACGAGAGAAAAGTGGGTGGCACATTATCTAATCTAAGTTATCGAAACGAATCGATTTGCGATGATAGATAGAAATGAGGTAAGCCGACGATGGCACAAATTGACTCTCATCATACACGACGTATTTTATACCGAAAATATATACTAAATGAAGATTTACTCTCTCTCAATCTTTCCTTGCCAACTACATACGGTGATGTGTGCAATAAATGTCTAACCATAAAATCAACTTGAACTGTGAACATAAAGAATCCACAAAAAATCAATCAAGTGATGTAGAGTGTGTGGGGCAATAAAACAAACTCTCGATTCTTTAGTACAGTTGGTGAGCAATTTCAGAGGGAGGGTTCTCTAGAGTTCAATGGCAGGGGTTGAATTACCACATCGCGAGCGCTTTCTTTAGCTCGTCGACCCCTCGAATAATGAACTCGCTCTCTCTCTCTCTGCACGCAGAACAATCGACCGAATTCCGCACCTTTTGGAGCTGTACGTATGTAGGTGACACATCAAAGCAAACAATTACCTTAACAATCGATATTCCACAATTCTCAGACAAATTGTGAAAAATTGCACAAAAAATCGCTACCGTTCTGAATAAAATCTGTACCAATTCACAAAAATCTCAATAAGATATTGTGAGGCTATTGAAATGGCCGGTGACAAAAAGCTGTTAAGAACTTGAATAAGATAAAAGAATTTCTAAGTTTTACTACCAGAAGCTGCTCCAGTCAAACTTGCTCGCATGGATGCTCTATTAGCTTTGAAGACGACGGAATTCAAGCGCGAAAAAAAAGAAGTGACCGCGGGAGAAGGAGGAGAATCATGGCATAACGAAAAAATGCGATGTTCAGACGAAAAAGGTAGAGCAGAATCTTATATATTTGTAGTATCCTATCGTTCGCAAAAAAGTGGAGGCGAGATGAGAATGAGATGATGGCAACGCGCGTGCGCTATAACAGAGAGATTCTCCCGATGATGATGGGCCCGCCAACAACTGGTTTTTGGGGCTCGCGGGGATGAGGAACGCGCTCTTTCTGATCGCCCGAAAGTCGAGACACCGACCACGACGACGATTTCGCGCTGCTTTTCGAGGCCGCGAACCGGCCCAACAAGGTTATTCTCCTTTCACACAAACTCTCACGTAATAGTATCGAAGATCAGGCATTCTCGCGATTTTAAGAAACAGAAAAGGCAGCGCCAGCTCTCCGAAGAAGAAACTCATTGAATGACTCAATGTTGCACGAAATTGTTACTCTGGATTTTATATATCGTTCCCACAGCATCTGGTCGATGTGGTCCTGACTGCGCAGGTCACACACAGAATCCCAGAAAAAAAGAATCTCATGAAATTCTTGTAAAATTTTAGAAACTCGATGAAAGGATCTTTTCATTCTACGGAAATCTAATAATCTACTATTGGATGGGATACAAGCATAAATGGGTCAATTTCATTTAGGGGCGGAAATTGAATGAGTCGAGGAGGGATGCAGAACATCTGCTGCCGCAGGGCTAAAATTCAGACCCTCTCTCTGACATCAGAGACACTGACTGAATTTTAGAGAAGAGGGTCGCTCTCCTCGCGGTTTGTTGACACTGAGTATAGATGACACATGTGTGTGGTTGTCACATGAAATATCTATAGGCGATATGCTATTGCAGCTCAACTCGGCCAAATGGTCATTGAGGACAAGACGTGTGACATATAGGTAGAAAACAGTGTTCTTCTCGTAGTCTCGCGGTAAATGAACGTTCGAGCACGTACTTTACTTACTACTTGGTACACAAGCAGACGCTTATAAAGGTGAGTGTATAATGTGGGTGACTCGATGATGATGTCCTCGATCGTCGTCGTCTGCACACATTCTCATACTTATCGCGAAAGAGATTGAGATCATCGAGAGTCATAAGAAAAACGCGTGTCATGGGTGAAAAATTTGCCCTCGCTTCTCGATAATCTTCTGCTACATACGTCAGTACCTTCTTCACAATAATAATTTATTCGTGTGTATATGTGGAGAATAAATGTGAGAGGCCGCCGACCGCGAGCTCACGTCTGTCAGAACACTAGGTACTTACTCCTTTGAGGGCATCAGCCCTGCACGATATAAGTACGAGAAGGAAGCAAACCTATCATTTTTCGCGTCGAATCCGCTGGGAAACTATATATGACTACCCTCGTGAATTGTACATACGTGGGTATATATAGCAGACACAATAACACAGGAAGAAGCCTAGATGCACATTCTCCCTGTATTATATATACCCAATGCATGAAGCTGAAGCCCGCAGGAGGAAGAGAGGACTCTCTGAGAAAAGAGGGCTCGCGTTACAACCAGAACCACCGCAGCCACGTTATAATACTTTCCCATACGGGGGCTGGTGAAAAAAAAAATATAGGATGTATAGGTATCACAATAAAACACACTTACCCAAAGCTCAGTGCCCCAGCTCATGGTTTGGTCGGGCTGGGGCTCGTCACCCTGGCCTTCGCAAGCCACCCCCGCCGCGGTCGTTGTAGTCGTCGAGGTCGGAATTTCGTGGCCGTAACTTATGCTACTACTTCTACTACTTATACTGCTTCCGCCCCGATGAGAGCTAACAACACCGCCACCGCCGCCACCGCCGCCTCCCGCACCACCCGCACTTTCACATTCAGCCAGGGCTGCTGAATTTTCAAATTCTTCTTCTGCTACTGATTGCTTCAGCTTTTGGCTGGGTATAGTTATATCTATATAGATATTTTAGTTACAATATATGGCAACTCGTCGCCACCACCGATAAAAATCTTCACACACTGATCACCAGAGCTATTCAAGTAGGTAGGTATTTTTCACGTCAACTTTTATTAGCAGAATATTTTATGTTATTGACTAGTGAAGAAGAAGGTTGAGGATTTGAAACGATGACAACATGTCGCACAAGATATATAGTTTAGATATTGGTATCAGGATCAGGAGGACACCCACGCGTTTTTATAGATGTATACTAGAAGAAGACGTAGTTGCGTTAAAATATTACACGCACACACCGCGCCCCGCGCGATATATATTTCTTCACTCGCGATATGCCGCTGCTGCTGCTGCTGAGAACGACAGCTGAGGTAGACGTTTTTCCTCGAGCACCACGCTTATGCTGCGTAGGTACAATATTCTTTACGAGGTAACGCACTGAAGTAATGAAATGGATAGATAGATTGTGGAAAATATTGTAGGAAAAACCACAACGCGAACCGAGCAAAGCTCTTGCCAAGACTGACTCAATTCATGTAGAAAACAGCTCTTCTCCGTGGCAAAAGCCTGAAAAGTGCCATCTCGTGGTTGGCAACGACAGGTGCACGAGGAATGCTTCCCCTCTTTCTCCTCCTGTTGCTGTCATATCCCCACCACCACTTGTTGACGGCAAAAGTGAAGAGGGCGCCACTGTACGGGCCAGGTTTGGTTTTCGAGGGAATTTTGAATTTAAGTACATATGATGAATTTGGAGTCCATGAATTTCTGATGATTTATGCTTGCAAAGTCGATATCTCGAAGACCTCTACTTATGGATCGGTCAGGGACTGAGATAAAGTTGATTCCCCAAAGGTTCTGATTCAGAATAATTTGTAGCCAATGGAATACCCGTGTTATTCTTCATCAGTTAGATATTGTTAGCTTTTGTCTTCAGCATCAGCATAAAGATTACTTGAGATTTCTACTCATATTTTGTAACTCCTCTAACTTCACAATCTTCTTTAACAATAGAGTTCTTGATAATGAGAATGTATATCAAAGTTTATCTGAACTCTGAAGAGCATGAACAATGAGCGCGTATGCTTTGAATACACAGATAATTTTACACAAAGATATTGAAAGATACTCCAATTCTATGGTTATCAAAACAAAAATATCGCCGAAAACATAGTATAAATGTATTACTCCTATTTTAACGAAAATATCTCATAAACCCCAAACAGATATTATTTTTGGAATTATCCTGGTTGGTTATCACTTTCTACCTTACCGACACTTTGTCGTCTACTTCATTTCATTTCGCAAAATGTGCGATCACGTTTGCTTATAAAACATTCTGCCGCTGCAATCATTCAAACCTTTTACCTTTTGTAAGATGTCATTTATTCGATTGAGTCTACAAGTCCTTGGAAATGTAGGGCGCAGTGGGCTCCAGAGGGTAACTTGGTACAATCTCATCTTTTCCTCAATTCCTTCTGCAGTCTAGCGGTGAATGTTTGTTTGTAGGTTATAGCGGCTAGAGGTATCTCTCAGAGTCTTGTTCACTATTCCGAAGCAGAACGACAACAAGAAGAACAATCACTTGAGGATCAGCAAGATTCTAATAGAGTAAATGTTCCTCCTGAAGCTGACAGATCCAAACCGATACCAGTAGAAACAAGTATCCTGTATCTATCCAGTGATGGTGAGAACCACAAAACATTCTCAGTCATCTCTTAGAATCTCCATCATCTTAAAATATGTTGATCTACTTTTCAACAAAGTTGATTATACAATCGTTCCATATATTCAAAAAATTTGCAGCCAGTAATAATCAGGATACCATTGCCACAAAGATTTGCCTTGTTCTCTTGATAAAACTCACAAGGTGTACAAGTATCCTAGATAGCATCATTTTCAGATGCCTTCAATGAAATTTGCATTTGTCTGTGCTTGGCACATCTTGGCTGCGCACTTTCTCTTATAATTGCTGATTCTTATGTTGGAATGCATTGCTAACTTTCCATTTAAAAACTATTTTGAATTTCCATCAGTGATTGATCCAATCTTATTAATCACGCAATGTTGGATCATTGAAATGATGAATTTTTGAATGAAATTGTAGAATTTGGAAATCCTGGACACTTTCTTGAAGTCTCAATTTAACTCCCTTCTCGATAACTTCATTCTCCGTTTGCCTGCGGTTTTGGATTTCAAGTTCAAGGATGAGTAACATGATTTCTTAATTTCCAGCATACAAAGAAACTTACGGGGATGATCCAATATGGACACGTTACAGGAGAAACTACAAAGGCCAGTTCAGACCTCTGAAGACTAGAAAAACTTGCATAGTAAGTGTTATGATTTTTGGAAAAACATGTTCTACTCATTTACTGACTCACGAATTGTTTCCATGATTAACAGAGGAACCTCATGATTGTTACCAGTAATCCTTGCCCAATTTGTAGAGATGAATATTTAGTATTAGATCATAGAAACACAGGCCTTCTCCATCAGTTCATATCTCCATTTAATGGTGAAATAATAGATTCTGAGTAAGTATACATGGATTGATGAAAACTATATTGTTAAATGCAATCATTCAAGCATGGGATACTGATTCAAAATAATTTTTCCAGCAAAACAGGTTTGTGCCAAAAACAGCACTTCAAGCTCAGAGTTGCTATTTATAGGGCTAAGGATTTTGGTACAATAAGTTTTGATGTACCTTTCAGAGAATACGATTATTCTGATTGGTACAACCCAGAAAACAGTGCAGAAGAAAATAAAGATTAAACTGAAATAGATTTGATAAATTTTTCGAGAAGTGTAACAAAATGGAAGCCACTTTTGTCATCGTTGGCGGAGGTATATCAGGAGTCTCTTGTGCTGAGAGTATTGCTTTTCTTGCTCCAGAACAGAGCATAATTCTGATTACTGCTAGCCCACTAATTAAAGCTGTAACTAATGTAGTACCTCTGGGAAAAACTATAACCCGGTTTGACGTTGAAGAACGTGCTACAAGATCGCTAATTGAATTATACCCATCCATCACCGTTATCAACGATATTGTTACATCCGTTAAAAAAGATGAAAAGTATATCTTGATACAAAGTGGTAAGAAAATAGTATACAAAAAGTTATGTATTTGTACGGGCGCACGACCAAAAGTCATCTTTGAGAATAACGACAGAGTTTTAGGAATACGAGACACCGAATCTGTGGAAACATTTTTAAAAAAGCTCAAAGGTTCCAAGAAGATAATTGTCGTTGGCAATGGAGGAATAGCTACTGAATTAGTTCATGAGATAAGTGGAGTAAATGTTGTATGGGTCATCAAAGATAAGCATATATCGGCGACGTTTGTTGATCCTGGCGCAGCAGAATTTTTCCAAGAAAAACTCGTAAAA
Organism: Eretmocerus hayati; assembly: GCA_029851415.1. Taxonomy (NCBI): domain Eukaryota; kingdom Metazoa; phylum Arthropoda; class Insecta; order Hymenoptera; family Aphelinidae; genus Eretmocerus; species Eretmocerus hayati. The sequence continues at coordinate 179,045,812 of CM056742.1, read as the reverse complement.
ACAAGAGAAGTTATAGAGAGTTCACCGGTCAAGAGAATGAAGTACACAATAACGAGCGGTGGTTCAGAGAAAGGGGGACCCGCACTTGGGCCAGATTGGCACGATAATTTCAAGTTGAAGAATGATCGAGTTTTGTCAACTGTAGAAGTGGAATATCAGTGTGAAATTTCAAAAATCATCGAAAAAGTACGTGAAAGTTCTGAAGAATGGGCCGTTTATGCAGAGTTGAGCAATGGTAAAGTGGTTGGATGTGATCTCATTGTCTCTGCTACTGGAGTCATACCAAATAGTGATCTGTCTGGTTTAGAAGATTTAGCAAGAAATGATGTAGATGGCGGATACAAGGTCGATTGGAAACTAGAAACGTCCGAAAAAGACATTTTTGCTGCTGGAGATGCATGTTCAGCTGATTGGGACATTGCCAAACATTGGTTTCAGATGAGATTGTGGACCCAAGCACATCAAATGGGTCGATATGCAGCAAAATCGATGGTATCGACTCTACAGGGCGAAGAATTTTACCAAGACTTCTGTTTTGAACTTTTTACACATGTTACGAAATTTTTTGGTTTCAAAGTAGTTTTACTAGGCCTTTACAACGGACAAAAGTTGGAGAACGACTATGAAATACTTCTTAGAGTCACTAAAGGAAAGGAATACGTAAAATTGATTCTCCATGAAGGGAAAATGCAAGGAGCAGTTCTTATAGGCGAAACTGATTTAGAAGAAATGTGTGAGAATTTGATATTGAACCAATTAGACTTGAGTATGTATGGCGAAGATTTATTGAATCCAGATATCGATATTGAAGACTATTTCGATTGAGTGAATGTTGCGTTCAAGTCTGTGGCAGAGTGGATGATGTTCTGAATTGAATAAAAATTTATGATTTAATCCTGCACGTCTCAGGTCATTTCAAGTCTTAACAATTTGATTTGAACCTTACACAGGCATACGTTTTATGAAGTCAGTTTGATTGGAGGGTGAGAATCGAGTAAAAGGCAACTTACAGGAAATAATCGTTGATTTATTTCTTTGTCATGTTTAAGACTCAATCAAAATACATCAATACCGAACATTCGCGATACTTAAAATAGACGCTCTAATGCCACGACGAGTAGGGCTTGAAGAGTTTTTCCATCATCGTTTTAAAGATATCGAACCTTACACTATCGTAAAAAACATGCAAACTTGGTAAAAAAAGATACTCTGACCACGTTCATGGTCTCTGTACACGACATGTAGTCTAAAATAATAAAAAATGAGCAAAGTCGAGTAATGATAAAATGCCAACTGTGATGCCGGAAGAGTATTTTAGATAACTATGCTTAAACATATCTAGTACTCAGAGTCTTCATTGCCTCTTTTGGAAAAAGTCTAATTTGTACGTAAGACACAACTTGATACAAACGAATAAGTTCAAACATGAATTCGGTCAACTCAACGGAACTATTCTTTGCAGTCGGTCAAATTTTTTTTAGAAATTGAATCGAACCAACTTTGAAGCGCTATTGCTTTTTGTAAGTGGGCAAGCGCTTTGAACTTTCAAATCATCTTTTGAACCAGACTCTTTGTAATCATTGTGACCATTGGAAAAATATTTCTTACCATTGAACATAGCTTGCGTTGTTCTATCAGACGAATTTTCAATAACGGTATTATCTGGATTACTAAGATTAGAGGCTCCGCTGTCTGCACTGCTTTCCGCACAATGTTTGTCTTCCAAAGTAAGTTTGAGCTGTTGCAAAATTGCATTGACTTTGTCGAGAGCTTGAGTAACTTTGCCGCTAACTTCTCTCGTCTCGTATTGATGACAAAGTCCTTTGAGAGTTTTTGAAGCAAGATCCATCTGAATGATGCACTGATGAATATCATCGCGACGTTTCTGTAAAACTGATTCGGTAGTTTGATCAGCCATTGAGCTGTCTAAAAATGAAGCCTCTACTGAAAACTGGCTCAAGCTTTCGTTCAACTGCCTCTTTACCGGTGTGATATTGACCGATATTCTACTACTAGTGTACAAGGAATCCGGGACGATATCGCTATCTTCAAAAGGTTCCCATCTGTCTTCAGAATCTTGCAAATCCTTGATTGAATGTTCAAGTTCATGGTCACGCAATTTGTGAATCCATTCGAGGAAACGGTATGGCTGCCACAGAGTCTCTACCATATTGTCTCTGTCGCGGACCCGAATCACTGGTTGTAAGCCTTTATCGACTACGATCTGTTGCTGATGGAATTCCTGCAATAAAATATGTTGACATAAATATTCTATCGAGAGCAGAAATCATAAAGAGTCAAAAAAGCGTGTATACTCTTTTACTAAAGATACTTACATAATTGACACCAACATCTCGGCACCTGGCCGTTGCTTCTCTAACTAGCAACTGGATTTCGTGTAAGCTGACACCACCGGTCTTCATTGCATCTTTACTTGTTTTTATGGTCAAAGCAGTTTCGGCATCCGTGGTCGTTTCGTTCAATATTTCTTGTAACTCTTGAAGGAAATTGGATTTGTATGGTGACAAACTCACACCTGCGTCTTCGATTTCGAGTTTTCTAATTTTGTTATTCGTTTCAATCTCACTAGCGAGCAATTCTTTTTCTCGCTCTAACTGCTTCTTTTTACGATTCATTTCCTCTAATTCTTTCTTGTGCTCTTCAAGATTGGAGCCCAATTTTTTAATCTCAGACTCATAAGCAGACTTCTGAGAATCCAATTGAATTTCTACTTCACGTTTTGCGTTCTCGAGTTCCTTCATTGCTTTCCTTTTCGACTCTTCAAGTTCAGCTCTCAGTCTGCGAAAATAATTATTCATGAAATACCCACGAAAAGTCGTAATCGGTATTCTTTATTTGCTTAACTTTGAAGACTTACTTTTCTTCCTGAATTCTAAGCACTTCTTGATATGCATAATCAAAATCTATGGGCTGAACTGTCATTTGTGCGTCTCCTCCGTCTTGGGTGTTGCAGATTTTGAAATAATGGTTGCCACCTATGACCAAACGGTCTCCGTGTTTTAGATGTACTCGTCCGCGTATGACCTAATTTTAGACAAATAAACGATTATTTCTGCTTTCCAAACACGACTTCAACAAAATACAGGAAGTATGCCTTACCTCTCCATTGAGATAGTTCTCAGCATCTTTTTCGGGATAAAAGGTAAGCTTTCCATGCTTATTCTCAATGGTGCTGTAAGCAAAGACAAAGATTGAATCACTTGGTTCTGTAAGAATGAATATTTTACGATTGATCTCTTATTCAAAAGCACCAGGATTTCATTATGAATTGAGGGTCAAAGCAAATTTGAAAGGCGATCTGTGATTTTCATGTCCTATTATACATTCTACAGGTCACTATTGGTCAAGACTTTTAATCCGATACACGAGAAAAAGGTGCATATATATATATCAATGATTCGGTGCAAAGGTGTGATAACAAACATATGAGATCAACAAATTCCAATTAGATAGGGGGTGCAAAGTAGATGCTACATTTTGGAATGTTGATAGGTAATGAGGGCTGGGAGATTCTATGATTTTTCATCAAGAGGCGTGCCAAATACTAATTTTTATAAGCGCCTGACGAAAACGGTAGATTGGATTTTTCATATGCTAAATCTTAATGCTACATGCATGCATTTTTGTTCACAAAGAAATTTCAGCTTTTAATAAAGAGCTTGGTTCCTTGAGACCTGTCAGGAAAGACTGATCTGTGCTGCATTATTAGAAATTCAAATCCATATATGGATGTTTTTTTGTTATTGGCGAATTTTCAACCTTTATCTAAGGTTATTGTGCGTAACCTGCAGTTGTAGGTGGATTCCGAATCACCAAAACCACTGAGTAGGCACTTATGAAAATTCACATTGGTGCCGGCCGAAATTCGAATTCAAGCCTTCTGCGTTGAAGGCAAAGATCGTATCCACGAAACCACGGTGGCGCTGTGTGTGTGAATTTCATGTAATAGTTATTGGAATTAAAAAAGAACCAACAGAGTACACCAGGCCATGAAAGTTTGATATCTAACAACTACTCTCAATACCGAGTTTTATAAATTGATTTGATTTGACGCTAGAAACAAAAAAAGATACGCATATTAAGAACTACGTACTACAATGAGCAAAGGTCTCTAATTCCTACGATCCAATCATAAAATCAAATGTACTTGTACTTTCAAACTTTCATCTCTGGTGCTGTAGCAGGCAGGATCATACAAACTTTCCAGTGTCATCATACATAGCTACACAACAACTCATAATACAAGAATCATTATTCCTAGACAGTCAGACAATTTCAGCCAGATATCACTGATAATGATTGTGAAAGAAATCAGTTTGAAACGAAAAACTTCGGAGAGGATGATTAAAATGCATGGAAAGCGTAGGAGCCTACATGTTTTAGAAACTGACGACGCGTCGTATCGATTAATGATTATTAGTTGTCAAAGGGGCATGAGCATTGTATGGTAGGGATTTTCACCGTGAGGGGCAGAGGATTGTTGATTATTAAATCATCGTCAAACAGTCAATTCCATTAAGCTTGCGTTAGATTATGATCAGCGTCCACGTGGCAAGCAGGAGCGTGGGTTATTGCAATGTATGCTTGCGTGCAAGCTTAGCAATCAGTATGATCTCGAAATCATTTAGATTATTAGTTGCGTAGATGGGTCCCAAATCAGATTGTGCGTATTACTCGATACCAAGAATTCTATTCACGAAAAGTCCACACGGTGATGATTAAGAGTAAAAAAATTTAATAAAGCACGAACGAGACAAGATGCGGCTATTGATAAAAAGATTGTCGATCTCTGTGACGAATTGATTGATCTAAATATATCACAAAAATTCCCCTCAAAATCATCGGATCACAAATGGATGAGACATCGTATGAGTGATTCTAACGGATAAAGCATCCGGAAGATCGCTTAAGTATTGAGTCAAGCTTGCAATCAAGAGACCGTCTGCACCGAGAAGGGTTCAATGAACCAACATCGACGTAGAAGGGCATTTTGATTTTGAATTCATTCGACGGTTCTGGAATCTGATTCCAAAACATTAATATTATGCAATATGACGATCAGGTAGCTGCGAATGCCATTACCGAATCAATATGAAATGATCAGCCTGAAATACATTCACCATCGAGTAAAGAAGATTCCACCAAAGACAATCTAAAGTAGACTCGCCCACACCTCTTCTTTTTACACCTCACCGAAAAAATGTGCCAATGAAACAAACGAATAATAATGATAAGGCTAATACACAAGATAATAATCCATCCATCCAACGAGTACGAGGAAACTACATGCAAAAGATTTTCCTCTAAACTCCCAAATTTTCCGCTCCGCAAGCTCTGCAAGCACAATCAAGTGTCTCTTTCTCCTTCCACGTATCTTTTTTTCTCTTGAGCTTTCGCTCTTATCTCACCAGTGATTTCGTTTTATGAGGGGTCCATCGAGTACGATGTCAGGGGTACTGGTTGTGGGTGTACCAGGCTTCGCTGGCCTACCCACACGAACTCGACCCGGGGGAATCAGATATAACAGAGTTCCGGACAGCATTGGATCCGCGGCAAGATTCACCAGGCATGGCTGATCACGTTTCAGGTCTTTGAGATCGAGCTCGATCGCAATACCGCATCGACGCAGATTTTTGAGTTCTGAATCCTTCCTCTGCTGGGCTTCTTTCAGCTTTTCCTCCCAAGATCTATATAAAGCTGACTGATTAATCTTAGCGTCGAAAATTTTGAAGGTATCTTAAAAAAATATTTGTTAGACGTCTGGCTGGAATAATTATGATGAGCTTCGGAGTCGGTGGTTCAGCTTGGATTTTTTGTTGGATATTATACTTGCGGAAGGTTATTATATTATTGTTAAGATAAGGGAGGATTGAGGAAGTCAATAGCCTTGGGCGGATGACGCAAATTGATTATTCTTTACCGCTCGGCTAGTTTTTCGCGTCTTTGTTGTTATAAATATTGTGTGAGGCCTCTTTACTGCGTAATTATTAATTGTTGTCGATGTTGTGAAATTCTGAATGGTATAGACTCACTCACAACATCTGGCGATGTAAGAACGACAATCGAAACAAAAGACGATGAGAAATACTGCAAACTGGAGTCTACGGAAGGTATCACACGGGAATATTTTTGTACTTTGGAAAGACACTGATGCGTTAGGTTATGCATCATCACTGCTATTATTGTTGCAGTCATTTGTTTCAACTGTATTTACTTTAGATCGATTAAATTTTGCTCCGAAAGAAGACAAGCAGTCTAATTTTGGAGGAGATGTGACGTTGTCTGAAAAAATAAGTTACAAGTTACAAAAAAATAAAAAGGGCGAAAATGACGTGATTTTGATTTCATGTCCTATCATCTTGGAAAAGCACTCTATCATAATTGAGAAACACACATACATAATGAGAATGTATTGAAGATGAAACTCTGGGGGAAAAGGGTCGGCTCTGACGTCGAAAAGCCTTAGATTTTCCGATACGAAGCTTAGAGAGCGCTGGTCTTCTACGACCACGGGTACGGGTATGCAGAATCATCAATATTGGGTTCTTGTGTTGAAATATTGAGAAAAAATTACGCGATCGGAGAAAGAGGACCAAGTGGATCATGATATTACTTTTGAGTGACGAAAAGTTGCTCCTCCATCTTCTTCAACTGAACCTTGAGTTGGTCTATTTCTCGCTGCTTGTTCAAAATTTCTTCTGAACTATCAGCTGACGTCTCAACAGTTTCCAATAGTTTGCGAGGGGTCAGTCCCAGTTGTTTTTCGTATCCGTCTCGCATACCTCGAAGACGCTGTACTTCTGCTTTCAGTTGCCTGACAAATAAAATTTGATCATTTTTCTTATCCATGTATGAATTGAAAAAGTGGTTAAGTATCACAGCCCACAGGGCACGTGACTGACTTTTCTAATTTTATCATCGAGTGGTTGAATGATAGAAAAGAATCTAATGAGTTCAAGTGTTTTCTATCTGATATTGATGATATAAATGGGGAAGAATGTATTAATTGAAACTATCTACTGATCAACCACGTGTACAATCTTGAGTGGATCTGACATTTTTGATAGATCAAAACCGTTCAGTGGAATCGTAGAAGCAAGCCGAATAATTCGTTATCGATATGGGCCTAACTATTTTGACTGTTAGACAGTTCGGGTGAGTTTTGAATTTTGAAGAGAAAGCACCTGAAACATTCTTCAAGCGTAGATTTCTGATATGCATTTTGAGAGAACTTCTATTGAACACCTAATCATAGAATGCTTGGAAAAGAGGTGAGAAAAATCTTGAGGAAAATCGATGCACAATACAATATTTTACAAAAATTCCTTAATGGCTGAGTCTCAACAAGACATGGCTGTATTATGGTATCAGTAGAATCCTTCACTCATTTAGAAAGGTCATCTAGGCAAACAATACGACGGAAAAGGTGAAAAAAAACGTTTAAACGGTATTTGAGTCTCTATCATTAAAGTTGGAAATCACCATTTTCACTTGTCAACGAAGTATAATTTACACATTTATTTTACGAATAGTTTTTTAGAAAATCCATTTGGCAAGAACTTCAAGCTCTCATTACTGGTCCAAATACCGACATTCAGTAGTAACAATTGCCTATTCTGAAATATACTCTGGGAGAAAGGAGAATATAACAAGGTAACATCTCTAGTTTTTCCTCATACTTTGACGACATTCAAATTAACTCGGCTGAGTGTGAATTAAGTAGCCTTCATATTCTGACAGAAATTACATATCAGGTTTGAGCTGCATGAAAATTGTCGTTGGCATTGGATATGACTTTGGACAACCTTAATGGAGCTAATTGTTTTATTTCAATGCTCAAAAACCCTTTATTGCCGTAATTACGCTCATCAGGCATTATATACTTGCAAACTTGATGTAATCAAGCCGACTCTTGATCGAAATTTATTGTTCAGACTGGAGAAATTGGGTGCAAAATGATGCATCGTTTGGGGGTATTTTGGTGAAAAAATTGAATGAAACAGATGCATCCGATCAAATACAATAACTCACCTTATCAATTTATCGTGAGGATCTTCGTTAATTCGAACTCGGTTGACAATCGCTCGAGCTTGACAAGCATATCGAAGGGTTGCTAGCGTCTCTTCCAGGTGTATATTTGCAGGTGATACGGTGCCAAGCATCGCAGTTCGAGAGTTTCCTCCTAAACTTTCCTGTAAAATATAAAATATGTCTTTGATAAACAAGACGATTATTCAAGTAATTTGTACGCAATTTATGGGATTGATGTACTCAGTTTTGTCAACTTCAGTAAGGAAATTTAGTAAGGCTGATGAGAAAACTCAAAGCAATATTATGAGTTATGCGGTATGTGCCAGTACTAAGTTCTTTATATGCGGCACTTGATGATGGCTTGACGATTAGATACGAGCGAAGGACAATTTTGTTTCTAATGAAAATCAAAAGCTGTTATGAGCTGTTTGAAGTATTCCATATATCAGAAGAACACTCAAAATATCAATATCTTTCGAATCACTTGACACAATTTAGACGGGGTGAAAAATCGAATAAGAGTATGCGACATTGATTCTGCAGAAGATGATCTTGAACAAATCCAACAACAAGTTGAACAATGAATGATAACATCTCTATTTCATTATTCATTTCGAAAAACTTTTTGCGAGTAGTACACAATACATTCAAGAGACTCCGTAGCTCATTGATATAGTCTCAACGAACTTTCACTAATTGAAAACAAGTACATACACCAGAAAAGTATTAGTACATTAAGATACAAGGGTGGAAGAACTTTTTTTCGTGTCTGAGTGGTGGGTTTCCGGCCTGAGCCGTAGGCGACGGTTGGAATCAAAACGAGGATGCGAAAAATAGGTTCCACACCCGTGTATCGAACTGCATTTTTCGACAAACTGTGCGAGAAAGTGGAAAATCAGTGCGGAAAAGACAAGTTTCCGCACAGCGTGTCGAAAAAATATGAATTCGTTCGTGAGACAGTTTAGTGCCCCTTCGTGGGAAAATCTATTACAGATCCAATGAGCATTCCTAATACATCTCATCCTTCATCAACTTATAACTTGTGCCCGTCTCAATAATTTTCGAAGCATCTTAGCTCACATTTCAAGAGCTATAAAACAAGCTGGATAGCGTTGAAAAATGTTGGAATGAGTTCAAGTTACTGCAAACTCATGTGAGAGACGGATATTTTTTGCATTCATCAAAGGGTTTGCCAGATTTGCTCCCATGAGACTTTTCTGTACAGTTTGCTCTCCATCAGGATATATTTTTTTAACTCACAAAACTCAAGAATGTGGTAGAAAACTTCGAAATAATGAGTTGAGTAATTATTCTCCGACGAACCTTCAGAAATCGAGATATCTTGATTTTACGAGAAACTTATGGAATGGTATAAAGATAGAAGGCTTAATGTAAGAGAGGGCAAATTGAACATACTCTACTTTTTTCAAAGAAACATGCGCGGTCAATCCCTTAGAATCCAAAATTTATTTCAAAATTGTCGAGATAAAGACAAAAATGTAAGAGTAAGTTGAGAGCATCAAATTTACTGGCGAAATGCAAAAGAATAAAAATATGATGAATCAATACGGAGTATGTCGCAGAAATGATTTTGGATCTTTCCGAACTAAAACTTTCATCAAGAAATGATGCGAAATTGCACAGCAAGTTCAGCCCTGGAGTAGATCGGAGATTTTGGGTGTGGTAAATTGAGCAGGGGAGGAATTAGAAAAGTTATACAAATTAGTTCAAATTTATAACTTTATCGGGACAAGTTGAATCATCCTGCCTCACCTTGATTTTTCAGTTATTATTTATCCGATTATTTGTGTTTATCTGCACTCTTGTAAGACGCTTGAACTTGAGCTGATGTTGATTTGAAAAGGATGTAAATGAAATCAATGACATAATTCAAATGTCAATATAAAAAGTATATGGCTTTGCACTCAGTGCTGTATCAGAGCGGGATAAGATATTGATTTGAATGCCTTATCAAGCGCAATTTCAATTGGCTCAAAAAAATATTATTGGCTGTTACGCAACCGATGTAATGAAGGGACCCTCATGAATAATGTATTCCAAATTTTTGTGGATTCAACCTTCATCCGTGAAAGAAGTCAAAATTATTCGTTTATTCTACTTTCAAACAAGATTTTTGAATTGCAAGCTCTTCCTTCGACTCAAAATGTATCAACCGTGCCCAAGCAAAACAGTGTATTAGAGATATGAATAGGGTCCACAACAATTCAATGTTTGTCCGCTCTTATGAGTATTTCCCGTGTCGATTTGGCGCTGTGGTCGTAGTCGAAACCTCTAATACATCCGAAAGAATGAATGGCACCAAAAGGAGAGGGAGTTTCTGAGGTGTTTCAGAATATCGATTTTCGGTGTGAAAAAATACGTGAATGTTGAAAACTAGAGAGTGGTAATAGTGTATTACGCAACAAGTGCGAGAAGGTCATTTTCTGCACAAGCTGTTAAACGAATGCGAGAAGTTAATATTCACGCACACTTTGGAACTTCTCGCACAGCCTGAAGAACACATTCACGCACGCTCGCGAAGCGCAGCATTGCACAGCTAAGAAATCGCTGAGGAAAATGCGTTTAGCAAAACTGGCGGTGCCAAATTCTTTGATTCAGACGTGATTCAGACCAACTTCAACGTGTATGACGGATTTGATCTCTTGTCTCAAGACCTTTAAAATCCGCTCTTCAGGGTTGTAAAAGTCCAATCTGGAGCTATTTTACATGAAGTTAATTTTTCAACCAAGAAGGCCAACATCGGAGTGTACCCAACATGCCCCCTTATGATTATCTCAAAAGGACGAACAGCGAACGACTCTATTTCACTACTCAGAACGTATTTGTTGCATCAAATAAGGGTCTGAAATAGTGATAGTGACAGGCAAAAAGATACAAATGTAGTCACACACCGGTGAATACGAGTTAAAAAGATTACACGTTTTTTGGAGAAATTACCCGACTGATTAATATTATACGTATAGTTTAGCTCATTTCGAAGGTCTTGAAACAAACTTCAAAATTAGCTAAAAGACGTTGAAAAATGTCGCGGTAGCCCAGAGCTGTTGAAAAAATGGTCTAATGGGTGTAAGTTGGGTATACTTAACCTTTGATTAGAATTAGCCAGCGCATTCTATTTTCATCCAATTTCTCGATTGAGTAAAACAAAATCAACCCATCGACATAATTCTTTTCAGTTGGATAATTCCAAATCTTTTCAATATCTCAACTATTTGCAAGACATCGGAGGGTGTAACTTATTTGGATATCCAAGTATCTTATAATGGCATGACTCATTTTCATCATAACTTTTGTGAGTCAACTGAATCAATCTAAATGATGTTAAGTACACACACTTTTCATTTATTCAGTGCTAAGAATACCCCGCGTACTTTCCTGCATTCGGCAAAGCTAATAACAATATCTTGATACTCATTATTCCATTCTCAAAGATATCCAAATATGAGTAATTATTTAACGTGGATTAGCATCTCTTGATGCGTGTTACAGAGATCTTTGACTAATAGCGCAATCAAAAACATTAGTATCAGGAAAAGATACCTCGTTTAGCTTTTGACTAATCGTTGTTTGTGGGCGAACACATGCGAAGCGAATTCGGCGTAGAATAAAAAATCTCATCAGATGAAATACATGAGGGAGTGATCTAAGACGACGACCCTTACAAAAAATGATGGAGCGAGACGTTATCAGATTGTTCAAAAAAATGCTTACTGCATCCTGATTTCGACCACACCTGTTTATATTATGAAATAGTCAAATCAGCGAGTGTAATCTATATTTCGCAAGAAAAAAAAAACACGAAAACCGGAAAATGTGAAAATAAAAAATATTCGTAGGGTTTTGGCTTCCAGAGGAAAAAGCTTTAGATGATTAGAGACAACATTGACAGTACACACCGGTTCTTCAAGATTTTCTTTAAACCTCAATTAAACTGTATGAGTCCGCACTGTTGGCGCAACTGGGAAGTAAGTCAAAGCGAGTCCTCTTCTATTTCAAACAGAATTCTCGAATCAAAGTCAGCTAGTTTTCTAGAAAAAAGGGGTTAGAAGACTTGATACAAGAGTCTTGATAGTGTTATCCAGATGAATTTTATAATATTGAGTCTGAGAGTGCTGCTTAAAGATATTTTGTCGAAATACACTTTTTTTGTTGCCCTACAAAAATGCAAGATTCTATTTCAAGTGATTTGATGTTAGAAGTATACCTTTGTTGCACCATTCATGAACTCTGTATAAGAGTCCTTGTGTTAAGGCGATGCGACCACCGTGCACCACGACCATGGACCTTGAAAATTCATCTTAGATAAAAAGTTCAATGATTAGAAGTGTGAGACGAAGTGTCGAATACTTCTTATTGTCCAACTTGTATTCTTCAATCCGTCGCTTAGCCCAAATCCTAAGGGAATCGGAGAAAAGTGGGGATAACTCGGCCGCGGGGACCTCCTAACCTATAATATACGCACATTTTCATTCCCAATTTTCTCCGATTCTATTGCAATTTGGGCTTAACGAAGAGCAGACAAATCTAAAATAGATGATAACAAATATTTGTGCGCTCGTCGTTTAGCCCAAATCGCAACAGAATCGGAGAAAGTTGGGAATGATTTTCAGCTTGCATGGTGACCGCATCGCCTTAATCTGAGCATTTTACTGTACCGGTCCAAGGAGGGCCGGAAAAATTTCATGGTCTTAACCACATGGCTGTGTCGTAGATTTTGCTCGTAAGATTTCTTCGGAATTCGATAACCGTTCGTATGATAGAAAATTTTAAAAAGAAAAAAAAAGTTGCATGGATTCTCCGCATTATTATGTTTGGGATTCACGAGACAGTTTTTCGTATTCCTATCAATTTCCACCTTCGATTTTGAATAATTTAATTAATATGATTGATGATCAAAACCAGAGCAACACTAAAACTAAGCAGCGACAAAATTGTCCAACGAGCAGAGGCTTAAAAATTCCTGATAATCAAGTTCTTCAACTTCAACCCCTGATAACATCCTGCTTATCAATGGGGTAACTTCACCATACCATAAATGTATATGGAAGTACGCGCAGTAAATACGAGGAATACGTCACGTAGGCCTCGGCTGAAAGTGCATGGTGTGAGTGATTCTTGCTATGTATGAGTTTGTCTGTGTATAGGTAGTGGGGGATCGGAGCATAAGAGACGGTTATATGCGCCGAAGCTCGCGGTAAACTGTTGCAAAGCACGTTCAGTCAACGATCCGACAGCATAAAGTCGAGAGCGTCTTATAATTCAAGAACAACCATTGTAACAATATTGTGTACATCTTGGTAGAAGTTGGGCTTCTTCAGGAAGAAAAGTTTCCTCAATCATCTCAGATTTAATTTTCTGAGGAGAGTATTAGAATCTGACAGCTGTCAAATCTAGCAGACGACAAACTACTCAAATAATCAAAGTGAGTCAAGCAACAGCTGTGTGACGTATCAAAATCGAACCAGTAATTGGATACAGAAAAGTCAGAAGAGACAAGATGGACCTTGTTTACATTCCTGAGGTATTGACCTTTGGCTCGTTCAGAAGTCCACAGTATCGAGACTACGAGCAGCCTTGGAACAGAAACTACTTTGACGAAGGTAATTTCACTTTCTCATTCAACAACATGACTCTAAATGAGTACAACATCTCGTGTACGTTGACTAGTTTTTTTTTCTTTTTTTTTTTTCGTCCTTCGACTTTCCATCTATCGTGAGTTTGACCATTTACAGACTTACGCAAGTCAACAATCGCTATACTTTATCCGTTCTATTCTCTCTTTGTTAATATCTATCTGTCAGTCTCATCATAGTTTCCGACTCCAGATTAAAAACTCATTTGTCGTGGAAAATCATTGAAAATTGGTTTACCCATCTTGCATGAGTGCAATTTGAGTTGAGGAAAATTACATCGCGCACGTGTACGCAGGTGAACGTGCACAACTCGAAGATCCCCGCATCTCTCTACCCTCCCTATCCCCGCATACCTTTTCTATATGAAGTAAAACGGGATAAGAAATGTGAGAGAAGCCAAGTCGTCCGTTGGGTATTTCCACTCCCAAAACCTGTATAGCCTGAAAAGGGACCTTTTGCGCTCGGCAGAATTCTTACTCAATATGCACCTGTTGACTCTGGTAAAACCCATTCGTGACTTTGGGCTATATATTTCAAAGCACATTTACGGAAGTACACGATACTCTGGTAAAAAAATCAGCGTAAACATCGTGAAAATTGCGCGTTGCTGATATGCTGATGCTCCTAATATAAGTACTAGCACATGCGCTAGGATATTTTTAGAACCGCGTGACGATTTTTAAAATGCAGCACACAAGACACGATGCAATACAACTACGTTATATGATTCGCAATATCCGGATGTACTGGTAAATCTTTATACTATGATGATGCGGAGATCGAGCCCCCCCGCAGGGATGTGTGATATTGACGGAATAATGATGAGTTTAGGCGTATGTATTCATACGTCAGAGCTTTGCTTAGTTCAAAAATAGCGCGGCAAATCGAACCGGCCCCGGTGCCGGTAATGCATACATGCCGCAGAGCTATTCTTGTTGAGACTCATTCAAGAGTTTTGTACTACGTGATTTGCGTGTAGATGAACTTAAAAATTGATCCATTGAGAATTTAATACTGTTTTTTCCGTAAAGTAAAACCTATCCCCATCAGAGTAAGCCTTCCTTGAAAATCTTGCTTTATATTTTTTTGATACAGAATCATGAGCTACCAAGCGAATTTTTTCTCTATTTTGATCCGTTTCAAAATTAAACGTTTTTTTACTTCCAAAGCTGTACTTTTATGAATTTTGAAGTAAAATTTTCACTCATTATTATGGGCGAGAATTTTTTTCCAAAGTCCAAACAAAGCTCATCTGGCCAGTCTCATCTCACAAAAAACACGAGTAAAAAAATTTTGGTTTTGTATGAGAGAAACTTGAAATAAAGGGAAGGGTTAACCGGTTTTGCACGAGATGTACTCGAGTACTCTGAAAGCTACTTGTTCGTGGCTGTGTGGGGGCACAGGAAAAAGGCGAGGTCCTGAACCAAGGAAATCCAGTCTAAAACCGGAAGATGAAAGAAAAAACGCACAATAAGACCTCTTAGAACTTGATGACAAAACATCTATATTGCAAACTCGCCAAGGACTATCCGCGGTTTAAAATAATCCAGTTAATGAGTAGGTTACACCGCAATAATGCACTCGGATTTGCAACTCATCATCTTTTTTATGCTGACAAATTTTCCTTTGTACTCAATGCTCGTAACACTTACTGAGGGTATTATAATGAGATACGGGTTGTGTGAGTGTGGATCTTAAGAAATGCAAACATTGCAAAATCAGAAAATTCACCGGATGTGAAAGCTTTGCCGATTCATCATACCGCACAACGGATATGAAATGATGAAAAATTGGAAAATATTGATTTTTGTTATAGATTAACGCGGTCTCAGTATGGGTTATGATTCACCGTGGAATGTCAAATACTCAATTCACACCTTGAACAAGATTCGTTAACACCTGTGTTTTCATCCAATAATAATGAGCTTACGTGAATCATCTCAATCAGAATTTGAAAAGTAAAGATTATGATCGATTAAACATATGTAATAGATATTTATTGCGCAGAGCAATGTGAATAATGATAAAATAACCATCATACGTAAACGTCTTTTCATAATTTTTTTATAGATACAAGTGTGTATTAGGCATCAAAAAGTGACAAACGTTTACTCGACGTCGACAATGCAATTCACTCATAGGTACATTTGAAATCGACATGGGATTTCAGCGCGCTGAGTATCGGTATGATTTATTAGCAAAATGTTTGATGCATATGAATTTATCGCTTCCTTCTCAACAGCAATTTTTCCCGGCTTAATTTTATGCGTTCACGGAATCGCCTGATAACCAACACATTGCCAAATTCATTCTCAAGAATAATTGATGAAGCAATAATTATATTTTTTATCCAGTTTGTTATTGTTATTTTTCCACTTCAATCACTTCTCACAAAGGAGTTCATTATTTCATTTTCAAATCAGTTATCTCGATCTGAGTCTGAGTACATTTCATTCATCAAATGAGCTAATTAAATGCAAACTTCAGATTCAAAATTATGATTGATTAATCAATGAAACTTCTGTTTCAAAGATGACCATTCAATCGGACGATTCATCTAATCCCAAGAGATGATATTGCACAGTTATTCAACAGTTTTCAATGTAAATCTAGCACGCAATCAAACTCGTTACTATATGTAATCCACTGCTCTCGGATGGAGCTAATGCCCTCGTATTAGAAAACGTATATAAACGTGATAATGTTACACTACAATCTATTTTTGCGATCATGTTTATATGCATTTTATACGCGACGCTCGAATGAACTTGTCGGTTTATTTTTGCCAGACAAGAGGCTGAAAATATATACACTTTTACTCAAAGAATCGCATACTCTTGTTTACAAACAAGTCGCGAGAAATTCTGCGCATTGTTATTTGCATCGAAATCGCGCACCAACATCGTGTAAATTTTGGCGTTACAAGCAAACATTAGCGAATTGTTATACATTACGCAATTCAAACTTGTTGCATAATTTTGATGTTGATAAAAAGTATCGAAGGTTATATGTCGCAGGAAAAAAGGATAAAATTATCCACGAGTTTGAATGCGTAATATACTTGGATGCGGTGAAGTTGTGTAATTTTGTTGCAGTTTTTTTTATAATCAAAACTTACTCAGATATCGTCACTTTGACGTGACTCATCTATGCAGGATTCATAAATTGAATCTCGATTTGCACATCACGAGATTCGAAATGGGGCGGAAAAAATTGAGGACAATGAAGATACTAGATTCTACAGTGGAAAAGATAAATAGAGAGTTTGCTGACGAATTGAAATTTTCCCTTGGAACGTATCATGTCTTGATGGAACTTATTGACTGCCATCAATGTACTGTGCCTCAATAGTTTAACGTTGCAGATTCAATCATTGATAAGGCCTTTTTCATAAGCATTACCTTAAATTGTTTCAAAGAATGAAGTAGATTGAGACAAGGTCCTTGTAATTAAATTTTGAAGGATGTAAGCATCAAATCTATCGAACATCTTTTAGATATTTCCGTGACAGATTTTCTGTTAAATTTCATTGGAATATCCGTATCCTTCAATGATAATCTTTCGCAAATCATGTACAGCATCCATTTTACATTTCTTATTGATAAATACATTTGTTTGATTTTGTGAAGATACAAAATTTAAATTCTACATTCCTGAATTTATTTCGATCAGAGACTTTTTCCTCAAGATTAATTCTAAAAACTTGTATACCGATTGTAATTTCGGGTCTCGGTAATGGTTTTTGGTATGGAATCAGCTGGCACTGGGATTATTAGCGCGACGACTCGCTATGGGAAAATCCAGAGTGTTCCGATCGCCAACGTTGATCAAACTTTCTTACAGTTATCTTCTACCAATAGTAAAACAAAAATCTATGGCAATTTGGTCTAATGGGGCCTCTTTCCAGAGATACAGGGAAACACTTGTACTGCAAATACTATGCGATTTCGAACTATTCGATTTGAAACAATCGCATTTGTACACGCGATTGTTTCAACCCAGTCGCATGTGAGCAACGATCAAGTTTTTGTTTGTTTCTCTTTATAGGCCTTTTTAGTAGTAAAACTCTTGAACACTTCATCTAATAAAAATTTAGGCAGAATTGGTAGTCCAGATACTTCAGATTCCCTTCAACAGTGGTTTTTTTTTGAGAAGCACTTTTTCGTGATTGAATTATGATTCGAGGAATAATGCCTAAGTTTTCCTCATTTACTAAACCCAAACGGTTACAAATTTACACGCACTTTACTCACCATATAACTTTCTCACGTGGCATGTAATCTCAAGTTTTAAAATCTCAGTGAGTATAGTTGACATATACACAAAGTGCGGCGGCGCTCGTTTCAAGAACCAGCACAAGTATAGATAATAACTCAGAAAACGTGCAGATGCGACACGAGTTATATGCACCATCCATTTTCATTCGACTCATTAGCGTTCAATATCAAAGTAAGTAACGAGAAGAATACATCAAGAAAGTATCTATATCATGTGCCCTCAATCGGCTCATAAATATTTCATTGCATTCGCCCGATGAAAGTACTTGAGTTCAGAAGAGTCAAAATTATTTTAAACAATTTGTTATGCAATCAAGCCTAAACAAATATGAATGTGGGTGGAAACAAGTGCGTTCGCTTTCTCAAGCACATAATGTATACAGAGTCGCAAAGTGAACGGTATTTTTAGAGTGAGAGTGCTGATCGTACGTCTTGCAGAAGCTCAACTCAGTTGACCTGGCAATTTTTGCGAGACTTAGTATATAGGGCTTTGTAACTTTTTTGCCAACGCAAACACACTGGTTATTCACCCAAGAGAAATGCGAGGACGGTGTTTCATTTTTCTTTTTGCGTGAAAACTGCGCAAAAAATTCTGATACCTGAGAAGAAAAATCCCGCCAAATAGCATAGACAGCGAATCGTTCATAAACTGCGCAGTAAGCAACTCTGATGGGCTTGTTTTTGATTCTCGCCTGTGATGAATATAATCAATCAATCAATCAATCGAGGCTTGGCTTGGGTATATTTACGCAGTAATAATGTGAATAAGAATTAGAATTCTTTCGCAACAGGTGTTTTTCATTACCCGACTTGGCTGTTTTTTCCCCCATCAAATTTTCTATCGTTGCAAGGCCTCGAAGGCTATCCCATTAAGTTTCGTAGTTTGAATATCGAATAAGAATTTTAATAGGATAACATGAAATGACGAAGTCATGGAATATTTCTTCGAGCCAATAGAACGATTCAAGCTAGCTAGAACGATTGACTCTTGGCCAATTAGTGAAAAAATCATTCTGTAAACTTGACGACGGAAATTGTATCAGGCCATGTAAGTGCATAGCCATCACTACTGTAATCACTAATTATTGTAGAAAAAGAGGAAATAACGAAGACGGCGACAATAGTGATGCCAATTTTTTTTCTTCAAAACGTAGATATTTCCAACTCGTAATGACTTCCTACCAAGAATTGAATTTTTATTTGTACTTCATCAAATTTATTAAACTTCGGAACTCGAAAAGAATCAAATCCAACCAACCGGTGTATTCCTCGAGCTTTTGCATCAGACCAGCGCAAGATTTCTACATACATCGTACGCCGCAATCAAAAAAATCAAATTCAAACTGTCAAATCTGCAAAACGATATGTTTGTTGCATAATGCCACAGAAGCACGTTTGAGTATATCCGCACGGTACGCGTATCACGTTTCGGTATCTCGTTTCGCAAGACCAAAATTTGTTCCTATCTACACACTTGGTCGGGTTTTCAACGAAAAATTCACGTATCCGTGTAATCTCTAATAATCCCCGAAGGAAACACGTCAAATTTCGTGATATAAACGCGCAAATTTGACAGCGACTCCTGATAAAAGTAAAGTCGCAACAAATATCTCGATTGCAATTGCCCAAAGTAGGGCAAAGACTCGCGAAGCACAAGCTCGGCCGCACCTTTTCTAGGGCCAATGCCCATATCTTACCATTACAGGTGTACCGAGCTTTTTTGCGTCGTGATAAAAAACAGTTCTGCACTAAGCCCATAACGACGACGTTTGCTCTCAATTCGGAACGAGGTCGTCTGCTAGAAGCTTTGCCTGCTCTTATATGAGCTGATGCACGTTGATGCGGAATATAATTGCACTTGACGTTATTGCACAGAGTGAACTGAGTGCAAAGGCCTCGATTGTAACTTGAAATTATTTTCAAGCTCTCTGGAATGCCAATTTTACCTGTAATCTATATTTGAATCACGATTAATTTTTGTTATGTAACACTTGGATGATAATCATTTGTCGTTGAATAATAATGTAAGGTAGAGATTGAAGGGAAAGTTCTTCGTGGTTATGGAAATTGATGCTGGTTAGATCATAGAAAATACTGTGTCAAGATAAAGTAATCACGTATAGCTTTGACGACGATGTCTATCATTTATTCATCGAATAGACAGATAGAGTCATATCACTATCTAGTTCCGTAAATATACTGGCTCATTGTCTTGTTTGGTCTACGATAGGCTATTGTCAAGTAGGTGGAGAACGACAAATGGTTTGACGTGTTTCGATAAGGATCAAGATATCGATAGCGTTATTGAATTGATATTGTTGAAGGGAGGGTGGAACTTTATAAAACAAATAGTTACCTCCACAATCTTCTAACCGGAAAAATTTTGGAAAAAAACCTTGAAAATTATTAAACGCACAAAAATGTTATTGCAATTATTAAAAATCCCAATAAATGAACATTGTTATCACACTTGAGACATTAGAGTAGAAATCACAAAGAACTTAGTAAATTGAATGTTTGCGCAAAAATTTGTGATCTGAAATAAATCAATACTGTTCGAAGAGCTTGAGATCATGATCCCGGACATGAACGTGTGCTCAAAATTCATGCGGTCTTATCTCACACCGTGTTATCGACAAAAGCGAATTTTGTACGTTCATATAATTTAATATGACGCTCGTACGTCTTGACGTGCCTCCGCGACTCATTTTCCGTTACAAATGATAAAAGTTTTCCGCCAGTCTCGTTTCGTCATAAGCCCACAATTTAGATTGACTCTCTCAAGAAGGGTCGTGAAACAAGAGATAAATTTTTCATGCCATCACTAAGTGCTCATACCCCGGGTCATTTTTGAAACTTCGCGTCAAACATTGAAAAACTCACGACTATGAAGATCCCCTGCACAAATATTAATTGATACTAATACAAATCTTGATTTTGATAAAGAAATAAAGCCAATTCCGTCATCCTAATCTGCGAGTATCAAGATAACAAAGAAATGTACGATTCACAATTGAAGAGGAAAAAACTTGATACTACAAGACAATGCGACCAATATGATAAGCGTACCTACTTTACTCGACTAAAAAAAAGGCAATTGTCAAGCTCTCTTTTTCCATCATTATAATTCCACTTGGCCTCAAGCTAATCTCGTCTCAGCGCTCTGAGCTACTTCAATTTCCGCATCTCTCAATTAGTCCGACCCAAATAAACTCTCTCACAATCAATTTCCGCATAATCGAGACTCAATCATTTACAATTATGCTTTTCAGGCAAGTTGACGCAGTACCAGAGACATCAACAGCAACAACAACAACAACAACAACAGCACAGAGAAGGAGGCAAGGACTCTTGCCATTTGTGTAAAGAAAACAAAAGGCGCAGTTTGGCAGCGTATATCAGAGGAAAATCTCGAAACAATTCCTGCGGTGAAATCTGCGAGGAATCAGAAGAAGAAGCCATTGAGCAACAACAAAAGCAGCATCAACATCAGCAGCAACAGCAGAAGCACCAGAGAAGCTTGGAAAAATCCAAGTGCGCCTCGTGAAAAGTTGACGTGAGGTCTTGAAATGGCTTCTTCGTCGACAGATTCTCGTCGTCCAAAGCAAGGCCAACGACCTTGGAAAGTGGATGGCGATACATCGAGAGGAAAGTGCAGCCGGTGAAGTATGAGAGACACCGTCGACATTGTTCTAATATGTGCTCGAATTGAACTTTGCTGGTGAAAGCACCTTAGATACTTTTCAGACTCTATGGGAAAAGTGTATCATGTATAAGTATGCAAGGTATGAAAGATGTATGGATTTTGAGTACAAGAGCGCACATGCGATCGATTGATTCGATCTTGAAGCTGCCAATTTTCTATCAAACGCATCGTACGATGCATGATTATTAAAGTATAGATGTTATTAAAAGACCATACTTCGATTTTGAGCGTCAACTCGATTCAGAGCCCCAGCTTATAAGAGGAGAGAAATTCATATCGAGAGTGTCGATACTGTTTTGCAGCGACTAAATCTCTTTCATATCTATAACAAACAATAAGACTGATTACGATGGTATGGGGCACTGAGAAAAAAGCTTGTATTTGCTTGACACGAGACGGAGATATCAACAGAGTTTACTCGATGTCGAGGTCTCTGATGTGCGAATCGACAGAAACGAGATATGGTCCAAAAGTCAAATTACGATAAGATAAATTGAGAAATTTTTGCGAAATTTTTGTGTATAAGTTATAACATATATTGTAAAGCCTTTGAGAAATCTAAGAGATGAAGGGGACATGCTTGTTATAATTTGTAATGGAAACATTGAGTATGCTTTTGGTTTTTCATTAAAATAGATGAAATCTGACAGTATTGGAAAAAGCCAAACTGACAGAAATGAATTTATGAATGTTCCCATATTTTCTATAGACTCTAATGTACAGTCTCACAATAGTTGAATAATTTAAGCATCATGTAAGCATAAATACTGCCTCTGGAATAATACTACATTTCCTAATGGTAACTGCGAACCCAATAAGATTATGCAGACACATTGACTGGTATTTCTCGGATATGGCTAGCGGTGGCCAACAGTCCACAATAGTATTTGAAAATTTGATATACATTCTTGAGCATCTTTTTCATTCATGCTTCTCACATTCATCAGAATTGATTAATAATATTCGAGCCGACTGTAAAATGCAAGTTCCGACGACTTTCCAAGTATTTTTACGTCATAATATAGAGTAATGAGCTGCTAGCTAGACAAATCGAGTTAGCTTATGTTATGGTTGTATCAAGACACTACTTTTTACTGTATTCAGAACCTTTTGACATATTTGTATCTGTTCTGTTTTAGGAATTGATGGCATAATCATGAAGTATTTTCAGATTTCAAGGTCTGATAACTAAATTCTACTGATGTGAAGATGTCTAACATTCAATCGAGTAAAGAGAAATAATTTCACAACAATAAATCGGTATACTCATTAACCAAACCCAATACTGTGATTCTAATTTACTGTTATACAGTTACAAAATCTCATCGCGATTTTTATCGAATTATGGCTTTGCTTAGAATATCCATAAAATTGGATAATTACTAGGAGTAATTAATGAGTTGCAATAATTGGGTTGAATGATTGAGTACTATTGCATCGTTTGGATGCAGTAATTGGAGAAATAGTGAGAAACGTGGGTTGTTAATCATGTTGACAAAAGCTATCATAATCAATTAAGATGATACTTTAAGACGTGGAAAGACGATAAAATAAAAAGTGTCCTTTTTTGATAACATATTTTCAATCAATTTCAAGGATTATGACAAAACGAATAGATTCACACTTTTTCCAAGTACGACTATTGTGTGTTGGATTCCAGTGAAAGATAATTCGAAATTTTCGATGGTCCCCAACAAAAATTGGTTTCCGATCTAAACTACCTTCAAAACTGAGTAAGGAGATGTTCTGATATTTTTAGTCGAGAATTAGTCCATATGAAATCAAAAGTTTCATTCATACATTTTTTCGAAATGGCTCTTTTCAAAATCTGAGCTCAATTGCTAAAGGATCCATAGTATTACCCAAATGCTATCAAGTCTATCAGTCGAATTACACACGTAAGTATGACTTGGTATGACTGGGTTCAACGATAACCGTTTGCACCACCTTACTCGTAAAAAATGCATTCAAAACTCAAACTTGCGGATAAGGTCGCAATTCGAAACTTGAATGGTGAGTAAATTGTCTGAGGATTGCAAAATATGTGCTCAACATGTTCCAAAAAAATTAATGTAGCGATGCTTAATAATGTTGTCCCGCCAATACATCATTCAAAACTCAATATGGGACGTCTCCAGAGATTGTTATATTTCAAAGTAAATTTACCATCAATTGAGAAGCACTGTTTATCAAAACTCAAAGACTGTTCATTTTTTTCAACATTTTTTTCTCTGTTCCGTGTGAACGCTGCTTACAAAGTCCCACTTGCCATATAATATACTTAGAAATGCCGTCTAGAGCCATTTGAAGATCCATACTTAACGTTGATATAATTCTTATCAATAATTAATTCTTTGTGGATGAAGCTCATTCACCTGTTGAAAATTATCAAGATTTCGCTATTTGTGCAGGAAACGGAATAGATTTTGCTTGATTTTCCTTCCAATTTGAAGGGCGATCTCACCACAGAATTCGGTTCGTAAAAAAACGTCGTTGCTCAGCGACAAAACCATTTGTTTTTGATACGACAATAAAGACAGTAATGAGTATCTTTTGAATTTGCCACCAAAAGCTTTCGATCCAGTGCGCACGCGTCGTTTGCACACGGCACGAGTCGCTAAAATATAATTTTGAATACAAAATGCGTGTTAGGGAATCAGCAAAATTAGCACTAATTTCAGTTGTATCAAATTTAGCTTCATTAATTCATGACTGTCATTGCCCCTGCAGGAATTTTTTTTAGATTCCAATAAAAGATGAGAGACCATTCGAGTCATAGAATGTTCTAGACACAACATAAGGCGCCTCGGGCTCATAATTGCAACATCAGTGTCGGGTGCAAAACAGAGATCGTCTCACATCAACTGCGAGCCTGCAGTAAGGATATCGCATCCTGTCGATAAAGTTCATATCAAAACCTCAAAGAGATAAACAGTAGCTTTCTCAGGTTTTCTGAGATTTTGAAATATTCTACTGGAATACGCGCACGGGGAAAGAACAACCTTTGAAGAATAGCGCAAAAATGGTGTGGAAAATGATCAAAGAAAAGTGTCATCTTCAGGAGACGCGCAGTAAGTATAGCCGAATATGTGAGTAAGATTTGTTACGGTCGGTAAAACTGATAGAATAATCTACTTTGCAGATAAAAACAATGTCAAACCAAAGTCGTGCGGAAATGATTGCTGTAAGTGCGGCGATCAATGCAAGAGGTGCGGATCAGAATGTAAATGTTCCACAAAGAAGATTTTCATTCGATCTCCGATGTTCACTTATTACACAGATACGATGCACTAAACAGTATTCGTAAGCCTAAGGTAATAATAAATTGTTAGATGATCAGTATCAATGCACGCATGTTCATGAAACATACTCATCTAAGTCATTTTGAAACGTTGCACGGGGAAAATTGTAACTATAAGCAGTGCGCTGATGACCGTTTCTGTACTGATCGTCGTGTATCAGCTGCAACTTACATCAGCGTACTGATGAGATACATCATTAATGTAACCATCATGCAATGATTCTCTGTGCAAATATCACGATTATATTTACCAAGTTGAGAAAACGATAATATACGTTATATGTTCAAATACCTTCAAGAGCCATGTCAACACGGAATCCCGATATGGCACGAATCCTCGTTTTCTGTCATTTGTACTTTCTGCTAGAGATCCAATAACTTTTCCTAGTGTGAGTAATGATTTGTTTATAGATACACCTTCCTGTTTAAGTGAAAATTTTGTATTACAACAAATGCAACTCGATTCAAATAAAGATCTTGACCCCAAAAATAATCTTACCCTAAGTCTGTCTCCACTGGCACAAGTATTACTTAGCCTTTCACTTCCAGCTAGATCAACTAGATTTATCTTACTCCTTTTGCTGGCATCACTTGATTTGATGCTCGAAGAATTTTTAGAAGGAGTTTGAGTCAAAATTATGCTAAAGATACTATGAGATCTGGAGCTTTTTTCATTCATTCCCGTTGCAGCAGTGGCTCTTTGCGAATTTCCTACTTTCAACCAAGACTGAAAGTTTTTAATTAATGGATATATGTTCCTGGTATTGAATCACAATTGGTTGCTCATGGTATTTATACAAATTTGTCTATAGTACCTTCAAATCGTCAAAGCTTTGAACACTATGTTGACTCAGATCTACAATGTATGGACCAAATACGGGATGTTCACGCACTTTCAGAGGGGCTCTTTTGTTTCCATTGCCACTGCTGATGAGCAGATCGTGTATTTTTTCATTATAGATTTCAAAATAGCTTATTTCAACAGTTGTGGTAGTACTGTGGTCAAGAGCTATACGAGAGAAGATCTCATGGCAGAACCTTGGAATGATACCAGCGTCTGGATGTAATTCTATAGAATTCGTTTGAGGAGATTCAGCTCCCATCATGCTGTAACTCTTGCCAGATCCAGTTTGGCCATATGCAAAAAGGCATACATTGTATCCTTCAAAAGCATTCTGTACTAATGGCAGACCAATACTATTGAATACTGTTTCCTGACCAGCATGACCAGCTGTTGTAGGATCATTGTGAGAAATGAAACAATGATCATATGTGAAAGTATGTTGTGATGTATCACAATCAACAATGACGTTTTGCGTGCTAACTTCAACGATAGAAGTAATCTTTGGTTCGGTTTGTTCCCTGGAGTGATAAAAATGCAAAATGATTAACTCTCACATAATGTTTCAATTTAAACCTTGAGATTTTTAGTGTAAGATCTCAATCAAACTTAAAAAATTAATGGGCAAAAGATTCAGATTTATGATGTAATACAAATCATGCTTGGATGAATTTTGAAATGAATTTGGAGTGAGAAAAATCATACATGACTACCATTAACTGCAAAATAAGATAATAAGTTACTTACTTAAAACTTAGAGGCCTTACTCTAATGCCAACAGTTAGATTGCTGTTTTCTCCCTCATATACAGTTTGATCATCCACTGCATTTTCTACTTTGGCTCTTGGCGTTTCTAAATGCACTGAGTTGAAACAGTCTGGAGTTTGAGGCAGAGTGTTGTCTGCTAGACAGCGTTTTACAGTCTTCCTTGCTGAACCAGATCGTGGGTTAACAACATTTTTTGGAGTACAAAAGTGAGTAACTGGAGTCTTGTCTCCTGAAAGCCTCGAATTTGATGGAGTTTTTTGCATTTTTAATCTTTCTTCTGATGTAAATTTTGACGATGATGATAGGTGTTGATCCTTTTTCTGTAATGTGGTCTCTGACTGTGATCGGAACATATTCTTTGTCACTTTCTTGGGAGTCTTGGATGACTTTGTGGCTACATTTTTGTTATCTTCAGTAGCCTTATTGTTTGGCAAGTAAGTGATCAAATTCCTTTTACAAGATGGCGAATTCTGGGTAGGTTTTGCCACTTGATTAGGAGTTTGGTTGCTGGAAAAAGTATTAACTTGATTATAGCATCAACCCCGAAACGTTTTGCATAAGATGATTGGGTGATGATCAAACACTCCATTGAAAAAAGTAGACGACGGATCAAGTTCTTCACTCATAACAATCCTTCAAATTAATCTACCCGTGCATACAAATGAAAAGAGTAAATTGAATCTCATCAACAGAAAATAAGGATATCACAAAACACTCCTCCAGTTTTACAGACATGCTTTTGTTGCTAAAAAGCATTTGATCAGCATTATAACTCACGTCGTTTTGACAGGTATGTTCTCTTTATCAAATGGTGAACTTGCAAAAATGGCAGAGCAGAACCCATGTTGCCTCCCCGACAAATCAGCATTGTTTTGTGACATGATTTAGTCGAATTTTCGAAAAATGTTTACTGAAAAGGCATGCAATAAATATTCGGATGTATCCTGTCAGTGCATAACCTGTCGAAGTATCTCTTCTTTCCTTCGTTTGGACAAGTTTCGACACGATTCATTGGTAGACTGGATCACGCACAAGTACGAACTACATTACGTTTTGCAAAAAAACAGAATCGTTCAGTTTTACGTTCAACTTTTGGTGTAATAATATTCGTCAATACCTTTGTTTCGGTAACGACTCTTTCCCTCAAACTATTTGAATGCATTTGTTTTCACTTGCGAGTTGCGGGAATTGCCCGCAAAGAAGTGACGCGATTGGTCGAGAATTATCTTCTTGTCGTGGCAGCATTGTGACAGTTGGCTATCCCGCATTCCAAAAACCGCCTCTTTTGAGATTAGACATGTAGTTAATTTTCTTTATGGTAGATAAATTCTTCTACTCAATTAAAAATTGTATAAACGTGCTTGACTTCGAGTCGAAAGAAATATATTCTTCAAACATGATTACTTGATCGACCAAACGTTACGACTTACGACACAAACAATTCGTTATCTTCCACAACTATACAGGAAAACAGGTGAGAAAACTGTGTACGACCTTGAAATTCTTCACATATTATTGATCGAAATTGATAGAAAAAATAGTCGGGAAATAGAGTACATTGGCAGCATTGCTGCAACGTATTACTTTTGATAAGCACTCGCAAGACGTGGACCTCTCTGATAAGAAGACGAATAGAGAGGTTACGTGGATCCGCGAAACGCTGGCAAAACATCACGCACTCGTCGCGGTAAGTTGATGCTTACATTCTCATCATATAACGTAACGGGAACCGATAAAACACGACGCTTCACCGGCGGTCTGCACATCGATTCTGTAACTCGAGTTTCCTTATGCTCAAATCGAATTCAACAGGTGTGCCGTAGCGTTAATTTGTAAAAATGAGCGTCGGCAAAAAGGACCAGGATGAGACGAAGAAAACGTGGATTAGGACATTGTTAATAGCTACGTTTGTGGTGCTTATATTTTTGAATTTGCCGGTGCCTTGTCAATCACATTCCCATCACGATCATGATCATCATCATGATCATGAGCCACCAAGTTTCAAATATTCAAAACAAGCCAACGAGCATTTTGAGGAGAAGCCGAGTAAGGAACATCATGATCATCATCACCACCACCATCATCATGAGGAGGGTGAGAAACCTCATTGGAGGCCTGTCTCCAATTTTGCTGAACACAATGGAGATGTCTTCATCCAAGCTATGGGATCAACTCTTCTCATATCAGCTGCACCATTTGTGCTGCTTCTATTTGTGCCGCTAGACAATACCAAAGAACGTGAGCCTCTTCTCAAGATCTTGTTGAGTTTTGCATCTGGAGGCTTGTTGGGCGATGCTTTCCTCCATTTGATTCCTCATGCTCTTCCTCATGAGCATGAGCATCATCATCATAGCCATGGTGATCATGATCATGAGCATGGAGAGCATGAAGGACATACTCATGACATGTCTGTCGGCCTGTGTGTTTTGGGAGGTATCATTACTTTCTTGCTAGTTGAGAAGACAGTGCGTCTCATCAAAGGTGATCACCACCATCATCATCATGGTGCTGTTGAAGACAAAAAAGAATCTAGTACCAAAGGTAAAGATTCCCAGAGTGAAAAAAAAGATACCAGTGAGAGGAAGGTAGAGAAAACTCAAGTCAGCAAGAAAGTAGAAGAAGAGAAACCTGCTCATGATGATATTAAAATTGCTGGCTATTTGAATCTTGCTGCTGATTTCTTGCACAATTTCACTGATGGTCTAGCAATAGGTGCTAGCTATTTAGCAGGCAACAGTGTTGGATATGTCACTACATTTACAATATTGCTACATGAAGTTCCTCATGAAATTGGTGACTTTGCCATACTCATTCAGAGTGGTTGCAGTAAACCAAAGGTAAGAGTTACCGTGGATGTATTCATAATATTAATAAAGAGACTTTCAAGTAAATAACTGAAGAAAGAAAAACTGGATGATAACTTTCCAATGTTTCAGGCTATGATGTTACAACTGGTCACTGCTCTGGGTGCTCTGTTAGGAACCTACATCTCTCTCCTTGCTGGTGGAATGGGTGAGTTCAAATTGTGGAAAAATGAATGGATGCAATTTTTATTGATCATCGCTAATTATTGATGTCATATCCACAGGTGACCTTGCCACAAGATGGATTCTACCTTTCACAGCAGGAGGGTTCATTTATATTGCTACAGTTTCTGTGATTCCTGAATTGTTGACTGATACAAAGTTTTGGCAGTCGGTCAAAGAAATCATTGCTCTTCTTGTTGGTGTGTATATGATGGTGCTTGTTGCTGAGTATGAATAGTGAATCCAAGACCAAGTGAGAACTTGTGCCCTAACCAGTGTGTAGATTGATTTTAAGTGGAGAGTATTTTTTGTGCATACGGAGATGTATCTTTGATAATGTTTTTCATTTTTGCAAACCAAGCACTAGATCATAAAGTATGTGTACCAGTGTTTGAATTAGTTCACTATTTTGTGCTGTTACTAGTTAGAATTAACATTATAATTGTATTAAAAATACATTTATTCTTGTAAGAATGGAATTCCAATTCTATTTTTCATTTACAGTTGTAAGCGATTTCATAGTTTCAAGTGATACCATACAGATATTAGGATGAATATCCACATGGAAAATGAAGTACAAGTAAATGAAAAGCTTCATATTTACAAATTTGTACATATGTACAATGTGGAGTACTTAATGGTTGACACATTCAAATTTACAAGAAGCATCTAAGTTCATCAATAACTTTGAATTTCATAAACCAGATGCTAGCTTATTCTGTTGTGTTAGACTGAATTCGAAATACGGTATTCTGACTAGATTCGTCACATTCTTGTAAGCATTTTGAACAGAAGAATTGTAAAGAATAAAATACATCAATGGCATGATGTATTATTTCATTTAGACATCATGTTTACTACCTCATCTAGACAGTTTTTAGCTTCACTTTGAGATTCAGGGTCTTTTTTACTTTTGGCCATTATCCAACCTCTTGAGCAACTTCTCTTTGCTTCATCCAGTAAACCTTTCTTCATCAATACATTCCCCAAATTTATGTGGATTGATGCCAGATCCTCCATATCAGATAACTTATCTCCTGAAACGTCATTGATGATTGATAGGTACAGTGGATGTTCTGTTGGAGTAAATTACGAGTAAGCTATTACCTATTTCAGTAGCTTTCCTAAGATAAACTTCAGCATCATCCAAATTTCCTTTTAGGAAGCTTACTGAACCCAGATCATTCAGTAAAATAATACTCTGTTCATGGAGCTCTCCATTCAGTTGTACACATACGTCGTAAGCTTTTTCTAGTAATTTCATAGCTTCAGAGTACCTGTTTATTGCCAACAACATATGTGAATACCAGTCTAAATTCATACCCCAAAGGGCTATGATATCCAGATCTTCTGTAGCTGCATCAATATGCTTTTGTAAAATGTCTAAGCAGTACTTGTAACCACTTTCCGCATTACTGTAAGAGAAGATTTTTGCACATTTAATAGATTTCTCAATTGCCCTGAGAAATGTTCTCAACTTACAGGTAGTCTCCTTTACTTTCTAATATCTTGGCCATTTTCAAGCTCATGTGTACAATTTTTGGGTCATCTTGTGGTGTTCCAGCTGCTAGTATTCTTTGCATCACTGACTGAAATAACTTTTGAGCCTTGACATAATCTCCAACCTCAAAAGCCAGATTTGCCATCACGTCATAGACGTAAGTAACTCCTTGTTCATCTTGAAGAGTTTGAGCTAAACGCAGCGCTATGTGCAGCATCTGCTCTGCCTTCTTGAATTCACCTTTCTGCAACATAGAGTAAGCAAAGTGTAAGCATGCAGAAGATTACAGAAGAAGTTGTAATGTGCAGATTAGCAATAAGAAACTGTGAAGTGGTCAAATGTCAAGAAATTGATGCAACAAGTTCCTAGTGAGCACAATGAACTTTCCAAGGTAATAAACCATACTGTAGTAATTAGCAGATTATTATCTAGCATACTTTATGTTTAAAGTGAAATGAAAAGAAAGACAGCATGTGTATTAAAAAATTATAGTCAACCTGAATGAGGAGGATAGAGCGCTTGATTGTTGTAATGAGTTCTGGTTCTTTCTCCTCTTCTTTCTCAAAGAAACCAAGGAAAGCAAGACTTGCTGCAACAAACAACGGAGTTTCACATCCTCTTGATCCATCTTTATTGCCTTGATGTGCACCACAATTGAGATTTGGAACAGTTGACAAGAGGCAAAGGTGGTTGTTATTGTTTGAGGCAGAGACGAGTCGGCCTAATAGCCTATTTTCCTCGCGAGAGCAGCAAACGACACTCCTGCTAACACTACGAAAGGCGAAATTTAGCGAATGCCTCGCTAATTTTGTTAGTAACGTCATTTCTATACTGAAATTCTATTATTCGAAACTCATCTCGTCCTTATATCTTGTTTACGTCAGATGCAGCAACCCCAGATGCGAACTGTCAATTTAGTGTCGTCCATCTATCGTGTCGTCTGCTCCGCTAGCGTAGCAGACAATTTCCATGATGGACAAAGTTTCCACTTGTTTGTGTAAAAGATCGCGAGTTTTTACATCTTTTAAAAATGTTTGAATAGTCTTTGTGATGATTTTCATAAAAAATGGATGACGATCAATTGAAATTAGATCTGTACAAAATAATCGGAGTAACTACAACAGCTTCAGAGAATGAGGTAAATCAAAACATTTGATCTCTTCACTAAATAGTTTTGTTCATGTGTGTGATGGCC
Source organism: Eretmocerus hayati (assembly GCA_029851415.1). Taxonomy (NCBI): domain Eukaryota; kingdom Metazoa; phylum Arthropoda; class Insecta; order Hymenoptera; family Aphelinidae; genus Eretmocerus; species Eretmocerus hayati. The sequence goes on along the minus strand of CM056742.1, from coordinate 179,013,491 downwards.
TGATGGGTACCAAATGGTCAAGTGTAGTTGACTACCACATTATGATTTTATTCTGAACATCCATACTTGATTTGTATTCAAAGTCTCTCCCTTTTGTATTATTCTTGCAGATAAAAAAAGCCTACCGTAAGAAAGCACTCAGTTGCCATCCTGATAAAAACCCAGACAATCCAAAGGCAACCAAATTATTTTTACAGTTATCAAAAGCTTTAGAAGTATTAACTGATAAACCAGCGAGGGTGAGTTACTTATCTAACAGAATACTGATCAAACTATGTTGAGTGGTTAAGAAATATTATTGGTGTTTTCTAGGCTGCCTATGATAAAATTGTTTATCCAAGAATACAGGCAAAATTCAGAGCTGAAGAATTAAATTCAAAACCTAAAAAGTTCAAGTATTATCCAGAGGCAAGGGTTGAAGCATTTAGGCAAGCAAGGCAAGAAGCGCTTAGAAGACCAATGGAGGCAAGGCAAGAAGCACTTAAAAGATTAATGAGGGCAAGGCAAGAAGCATTTAGGAGATCATTGGAGGCAAGGCAAGAAGTATGTAGAAGATTACGGGAGGGAAGACAAGAAGCATTTAGAAAGTCACTAGAGGCAAGGCATGAAGAATTTAGAAGATTACGAGATGCAAGGCAAGAAGCATTCAGGAGATCACTTGAGGCAAGGGAAGAAGCAATTAGAAGATGAAGGGATACAACCAACCAGGAGAGTTGAGCCTTCTGTGAATGGCTTTTACCAAATCAAACAACTGATGATACTGGAAATAGCCCTCCAAATTCCAACAGGATCTCTGATTCTCATGAATATTTTACATCATCTTATGAAGAAACAGGCTAAAAAATGAAGGCTCTACATAGTCACTCTATTGACTAATAATTCATCTGGGAGATTCACCAAAATGAATTGGAATCTTCTTAACACAATCATATCTCTTATCAATGATTGAAGAGATAGTCGAGAAACTTTAATAGTACGCAGAACTCACTCAGTCTCGTCATTGATTTGATACGCGCATCTCAACAAGAAATTCTCGTCTCGTCTCCTCCGATTCAGAATATTCATAGCCAGCTCGAAAAGAAAATGGGCTTGTGCTTTAAGGGTTCTTCCTCACTTATTTCACATTCCTGCGCTCGTCCCGGATAAACAAAAATATGGTATGCTGATATTCTATCATGATCATTACATTACTTCATCATATCGACAGATTCTACGACCTGCGATGTAAGACATAACATCGTCTTGGTGCAAAGATAGAAAATCAAATATTTACCATCCAGTACTGATTTCACATCAATTGGTTGGGTCTACCCTTTAATGTCGAGGGATGATTTGAAAATATATGAAACAGACGATTAGAGCTGAACAGGTGAAACAATAATATCATATGCTTCGAAGATATGGCTCTGCCGAACCTTGCAGAGCGAAAAAATCGAAAAAATGCGGTCTTTTGAAGAGGATATGACGTTTCCCTTCACCACTTATCGACACATTTCAAGACTGTTATTGCGAACTTGATACAAAAAAATTTTGAATCCCATTCCGAGTGACGAACGCATATAGCTTAGTGACATAGTGACTAGATTTTTTCGTTGGAATTAGTACGAATTAATCTCAAACGTGAGAAAACCTGATTCAGGTTTAGACCATGGAAAGGGAATTTATACCTAATGACGTGGCTGCCACGTGATTTTAATCGTTATTTATTGTCATCATAATATTTGAATATAAGTATTCATCGGGTGAATGACCTGAGGACCGTGCCTTCGTAAGTCATACTTGCATTAAATAAAGCATCAGAGGGCCTGTCAGAGGGTGACGTTACAGAGAGGGAGATGCCCTTGCATTGAATTCAAATCACTATTTATGGTGCGGCAACTGATCCGGTTACCTCACCATGGAAAACGGTTGGGCCGGATTCCACATATACTGACTCGTGTTTTAATACGAGCTCGCGTTTCAAATTTCCCAATCGGCCCCAATATGTATTGATTAATGCGCCTACGCCTAGGAATCTTAACTTTTCATCTAGTATTTTACACGTTTCATTGGATTTACATACACTACCGGACCGGTCAAAACATTCAAGATCACCCAAAAATTATTTTTTTAACTTTGTGAGTTGAATTACTCGGCTTTATTTGACCGTAGAGGACTCTTCCGTAGCTCATCTTGAAGGTTCTTTCACGTATACACTGAGGAACCACCTGAGCTGTCCAGCAACAGCTCACTTCACGATCTTTCTGTTTCACTTTTTTCCTATCTTAATCAATGAGTGCGAGAAAGACAGCGCGATGTCGAGCTTGGACAGTTCATCTAGTCCCCGAGTGTACTTCAATATGACATTATTCATTTTTATCCGCACGGATCGGGATCTTTCCAATTAGAGCTTGGAAAAGTGTCAAATTCGTCGAATTTTGAGAGAATCTTTTGGCTAGTGTCAATTTGAGCCACATAAACGTCCCTCTACTCACCCACTCCACTTCCAGTCCGAGCAACGACATTTTCTCTGAGGGAAGATTTTTCGCAAAAACTAGCACCTGTATTCAATAATGACGAGAAATTTCACTTTCTAGGGCATATTTCAAAGGTTTCTCGTTTTCTTGATCAAGATATAGATGATAGATAACAGAAATGATGATTATACTTCATAAAAAATGCATCTGTGCATCTCTCTCGAATTGGAATGCTATTTTTGCGAGAAATCTCTCCTCTGAGAAAATTTCATAGCTCGGATTAGCAGTAACGTAGAGGAACGTTCAAAAGCGGATTTCGAAGTTCTAGACTTGTAATTTTTTCTCTTACAACTCACACATTCAAACATTTATGTGGCTCGAATTGGCAGGAGCCAAAAGATTCTCTCAAAAATCGTCGAAATTGGCACTTTTCTAAGCTCAAATTGATGGAAAGATCCCGTCCTGTGCGGATGAAAATGAATGCCATCTTAGAATACGTGAAAAAACCTTCGAAATTAGCTCCAGAAGAGTCCTCTAATGAAGCCGAGTCTTCAACTCACAAAATTAAAAAAATAAGTGTTGGGTGAGCCTCAAGTTTTGACCGGTAGTGTACATACGTTGTAGTATAAACGTATAAGATTTTGATTTCCAATTCATTGGAGAAATATCTCGTTATGTGACATCAGCATCATCCATGTCACCTGCTTTCCAGATTTCATGGATTGTTGCAATGTGTTTTCCCCAGTATTATGATTTGTGTTGTCACCTGTTATGGTATCGAATTTGAACTATACTCAACACCCTCAAAGTGTTTTCAGATAATTTAATCCTTAAAACCTGTCCGGTTTTGGTCCAGATATCACTTATTGTTAGATCTATATATTCTATATACATACGTATATTTTCGGTAAAATTGAGCTATCAACGCATTCACTTCGACGAGCCCCGACCTGTGGCGCCATGGTTTTTCATAATTCAATTTTTACTGATTCATATTTACTCTGAAAAATATTCTCGGTGGCAATTTATTTAGCGGTCAAGGCCCTAAATAGTGAGCCACGAAGAGTTTACCCTTATAAAATTCAACAAATCGAAGATTGAAGGTCGAGGTCGTGACCATCTGAAAAATGCGAAAAATCGCCTTCGCAGTGAAGGCGCTGAGTAAAAATTGAATAACCAGGCAATTTTAAAAAATCTTCGGACTTCCTGTATCTTTATATCAATATAAATTTCAATTTTGTAAATATTGAGAGTGTAGTTTTCTTGTAGTAAGTTTGCGAGACGGGTATATTGTAGAACAATGTCAATCATTTAATAATCGCACTGTTATTCATCACCACTTGGACAATCATCGCGATGCAAATACAGGAATGCATTTTGTAAAGTATAATACTGATACAAAAAAAATTTACATATAAATGCACCATTTGTTTTGGAATTATCTTTCGTTACTGGTTTATTTTCATTTCTGACACGTTCACCTATCCAAAATGTGGAAGAGTTTTCTGATGACATGCACCGCGTCACTCTTTCGATTACATTTAAAAACTGGCAATGAACCCGCGAGAAAATTTCATCCTTTCTACTATTTATCAATTTTTTTTCTTTTTTTTTCTTCTTATCATTACTATTTATCAACTTAAGATGATGAGACAGGTGAGAGAACTATCTGAATTCCTCAAAGTTCATGAGAAATCCAAAAAGTTCTCGATCATCCTAGTATCACGCTAAAATGTAAAAAATGTATGCTTGAGTCTGACATTCCTCAGGAATTAGCGCGAAAAACGTGTACAGAGGAAGATTCTTTCGCAATTATCAATTTCAAGAAGAGATGAATCAAGAATCAGTCAGAGTAGAATGCATTATCAGTGACGCATACAAATAAGTCTACTATACCAGCTCATCGGGTGGGTTCTTTATTAGTCCCTCTCGAATCTCGAGTGCATCACTGAGCAATGCAACAAAACCTCGATGAAGTCATCATCATCATCAGCATATTTGCACAGAGATCTTCTTTTTGCATCGCATGACATTGAACTTCTTATTAGCCAAATATTGAACTCTGATTTTACATTCACCACTTTGGAGGAGTAAAACAAGAAAAAAAGAACATGCAAAATATCTTATCTCAGCCACGCGCATACGTGAAGATAGCACTTCACGCTCGAGTCCACAAGTCGCAACTATATAAGATTCGATCAAACAACAATACGCCCACGCAACGATATACTTAGACACCATGCATACTCAATTCATATCAAAGCTCGCAAGTCTATTCTATACACCTGCTCTTCCTCGATCAATGATTCGCATTCTACCCACGTATAGAAGCTCATGACCCCTACATAGAATTTATCCACTTTTCTCTTGGTATACTGTAGATACCAAAGAAACTTATTCTTACAATTTGAATCGTGTGGTATTATGTAGAGTGATATACAATTCTCGTATACCGGGTACACACATACAATATATAATCGTAGGTCATTGGCCGTCGAGTCGATTCATCATCAACCCTTGAATATAAATCAGAGCTTTCTCTGATGCCATCACGAGAAAGACGATTTTTCAAGCCTGCTTGGCGTCATAACGTGCGCGTGAGCCAAGTTCAAGGCTGTATATCGTTATTATATATGGATGGACTCGATCGTTATAGTCGTTTCGACGACAAAAGAGATCTTCGATTTTTTTTACTCTGGTTTCACATCATCTTTCTCAGCTTCTGCTACAGATGAAGATTTTTTTTAGGCATGAAGTAGTGGGTTCTTGATTTTCGCAACACTGATCGATCGCTTCGTGAGTGTTTCTAATTTTCACATGGTCGTTTATCATCCTGAGAACGTTTTAATCGAGTGTTCACAATCAACGCTCTAGGTCGCCAGCTGTATTATGGACTATATCTTATATCTTATACTTCGGATCTTATTTTGAATAAAGTCAGGGGATTCTTGGAACTGTCAAATTTCCTACCTTAATTCCCACAGAAATAATAAATTATATGATGTATGCATATAATATATTACATTTTTTACCTGAGCACTAATGAAATCGGCAAATATCTTATACCTACAAATCCTCGCCTGAATCTGACAAGACGCATCGGAATGCACTCTACTGAGATTTTATTCAAGACGTTTTTTATGCCTCTCGAATTCTTTGGCGGATGAAACAAACTTGAGATTAGTATTCCAACTGCTTTTTCAATCTCAGATATCTTTTTTTTCGCGGAATAATCATCTACCTAGATGACTGTGCCCAACTTCTCCATGCATTTGCTCACTTTTGCCGACCTCAACAAACTTGCACACTAGAGTAGGTAATTTCCAATGACTGCTTCGTGTTAATATGCGATATAATAATGTACGGAAAAACTTGGTTTCAATTGAGGTTGTTCCCGGCGTTGTTATATTCTTTATTCCGTTCACTCTATACCGTATGTTCCGGTCTCGGAGAAATGACCTCGTGTAAAAAAATTGAATAATTATTTGCAAAATGCCAAAAAGTGTCAAAATTACAGAATTGAACAAATTTAGTGATTTTCCTCCAAAGACTTCATCCCTGTGCTCACTTGTTCCTGGTATTTCTAGAAACTTACCCAACAATTTTTCAGATTTTTGTTACGTGTTAATCAAAAGTTATCTCGAATATCGGAAATTGGGAATGTCTACTGTAACGGAAGAAATTAGTGGCAATTTGTGCCATTTTTCGCTGCTCCAAAAAAAGCTGCTGACCAATATCGGTTCCATCAAGTTTGTTCCGTCTTACCTCTTTCGCTCCTCTTTTCTCGCGCACATCCCATAATTTTCAATGAAAATTGAATCGATCCACATAATATTGTTGAATTACTCTTCCTTATCCAAATTGTTCAAGTTTTTCTAGTCTTGCTCTTCCAGATTTAAGAACTTTCGTCGTATGATTTGATCGACATTGCCCAAACAGTAGTTTACAATCAATGACATCCTCTCACAAAATCGAAAGAAGTAATTTATTAATATTAATCCCAAATAAATTGGTTTCGACGCGTTCGCGGCGGTGGACCCATCGGTGGGTCCCGCGTGTCCTCTATATGCGACAGACTATTTTGTCTCATAGGATTTAACACTACTTACACGGGACCCGCCGATGGGTCCTACCTCAACCAAGGAATAAGGAACTGCGATGTTCGTAGTCACAGCGAACGAATTATCTCGACAAAGTCAAACACCAACATTTTGAATGTTCGAAAATAAATTTTGGAATGAGCCCACAGTTGCATTAAAGATCATTGATGAGGGTTGAAATAATTTCAAGTTTCGGTTAGGATTATTAGGAGTAAGACCATTTCACTCCCATATAGAAGTTCCCACATACTCCGCTTCAAAGGACATTGTATCAACATTGAAACCTGATAAATTTCATGATTTCCAGGTAAAAGTCCAACCAGTTACAATTTGAATATCTACTATTTCACCACAACAATGATTTCTATTTCAATTCAAATCATGCCATACGTTAAAGGGTAAGGATGATCCCCGTAGCTATGCACGAACTCGATCTGTGAGATCCACTGATTTATAATCATCCACACCGGTTCCTCCTCTACCTTCTCGATTCTTTATTTTGATCATGACTCGATTCAAATGGGACTTCCCGTACACAAAATTATATCATACCCATACTCATACATATGGGTCTACACACAATCGAGCGCGCTCATAAATAATGGGAGGGCCTCTACTCTATCCCATGCGCGATCAATCGATTGAAAAGATCGTCGAGTCACCTGTGCCCGGATGAAAGATCGGTATGGCACCTCCCGTGGGTCTACCTACACCACACACATACTTATAAATATGAGCCACGCGTATATGATGGTGAAAGTTTTCCGCGAGATTAAAATACAAGGATACACACGTCGTATACACCTATCTTATGAATTATGCTGTTAGATATGATATACTCATATTAGTGATACATAGTTCGGGAGCTATATAAGTATATACAAGAATATATGAATATCGGCATCGTCAGAGAAGACTATCTGACTCGTGCGCGTAAAGGCATAATCGGTAGAAATCCCCACCCTCAGAATGTGTCTACTCAGACTGTTGAGTATAATCGGCTCAAGCACAAGCAAGCCACCGCGCGGCGTGCCACGCGAGAAACCTCCAATTGAGCTTCAGTTCAAGTCCGTGGCATCTCGAAGCCGGTCGCCACCGCCGCCACCGCTCATTTGGTCTCACGAGTATTTTTTCCTTTTTTATTACTGATTTACCGTGAAATTACCGCAAAATTACTGTTATCTTACTTCCTGAACGTTTCTTGAGTTAAATACGGTTTGTGAAATTGAATTAATTTTGCATTTAAAAGTGTAGTGTGTGTGTGTGTGTGCTTGCGACTTGAAGAGTATATAATAAAACTTGGTGCACGTGCGCGAGAAATTGTATTATAGTACACCTGTGAGTATTTAGTGTATGCAATGATCGAGGCCGGTGACTAAAACAGCACTGCAAGCTTCACAAATGACTAGCGGACCTCGACCACCTCACTGCCCTCAAATGGTAAGTTTTCAATAACCCATTGTTTTATACCAACTTTACTTCCTAGATTCCCAAGTTTATATCACAGTATGATACATTGTAGTCTGAATTTTCGCAAGAATCAGTAAGAATGATCGTTAAGGTGGTCTGACTCATCATCATCATCATCACCCAACGCCTTAACTCGAAATCGTTACGTACTATACGTGTTTGTATGTACAAAGAAAGGAGCCGGTCTTAAGAATGACTCTTGACTGCAGTAAGCTGAGGTCTCTTATCCAACCTGCATCTTTTGAACGCGAAATTCAAACCCAGTCAACTTTCACGATCGTGCGTTTATACGCCGTTGCGCGAATACACCTTTGCACAACATGCATTCGGCAGATTTTTCATATGGTGCATTACGTGTGCATGTGTGCGTAAGGATCGGTTGTCTTTTGCACAAGCCGGTTTTTTTTGCCGATCTCGAAGCTTATTGAGACACTTGTTGCTCTTTTGGACTTTCTTTTCAAGTTTTCTGGAGTAGTTTTATGCCCTTTAAAGTTTGGTAACTCGGTTACGTGCAATACAGGGTAACTTGCCGCCTTCTTTTTTCGATTTTTTGTTAGAAATTATTTTTTACTTGAATCTTGACGAATCCTTTTATAGCCTATAAATACTTGGTTTTTCCTGCATCCGTTCAAAGAATTGATTATACACGTATAAAAATGCATACTATTATCGAATATGTGCATAAAGTGTATAATAAAAGGCACCCGCACCTTGGCATATGTCAGTGCGTGTGTTATCATCGCAAGCCGATGAGCATGAAATTGCGCATGCAAAAGTGCATACATGCATGCAAGCGGTTAGTATATAAGTACTATGTTTGTTGACGCATTCGCGAAACTCACGATAAGCGTAAGTATTACCACGAGGCAAGAGAGCAGTGTACTCTCATTACTGCGATACCCGCGAGGCGCCTCTTCTTCTATTGACGTCACAACAGGTATCGCATAATTTTCTAACCTCCAAATTGCATTTTACCTAGTTTCTACTCAAATATCCTCACGAATCACTCACAAATCTATTTTCTTATTTTTATATAGACGAAGTTTGTGTGATTACCTACATGAGCAATCGGATATTGAAATTAAAATGGCAATTTCCGCATTGTGAAATGCATGCTTGTGACACCCCCACCACGTCACCTACTTGTAACACACCTCCAGCTTCCAACTCAAGCTCGTATTATGATAATAAGCTACTTATGCGTGTATGTTCATCATCGCCATTCAAAAATGTTAATCGCTCCAAGATCGCTGCAATCGATTCTTTCTTATGCATATTTTCCCATTAAACGCAAGCTGACTCAAAAATGGCATCACGGTGGCATATTATAAATGCGTTACGCACCCACGTTTTCTTCCCGAGGCTTTTGAATCTAAAGAGCCTTTTACAATAGTCTCGACTCCAGCCTCTTCATGAGGATTATCCGTGCAGGTGTAGAAAATGTCTGATATGTCGTGGGTGTCCCGAATTGATAAGAAATTGCCCAATTATTGTCATGCGACTCGATGTCATATATTGACGCGATGATATCACTCGGATCGAAATGACGCATCGCACTTTCAATAAGATCACACTTCAATGCTTCTGAACGAAATGTTCACACAGCTTTGAATAAATGTGTTCGTATAAGAAGTAGAGTAAAACTATAGTGGACACATTTATAACGCGCTAGTCAACATAAAAAAATATTCGAGTGGGTATAATAGTTGTACTGATGTCCGCATGAAAGTGACGTTTTTCAGGTGACGCGAACGTCCGTCACTTTCTTTCAAATCGGACACTCCCGCGAACTACTCTGTTGATCTACTCCCACATCATGACACAGACGCATACAGGATATGCAGCCCCCGCAAATGGCACCTTGCTTGTACCTCATTTTTGCTGTACTCAATTCACATTCTACACACTTATATTTAAATACAGGGTTTACCATAGGCTTCCTATGGCCACACTTTGCGAATAGAAACTTTATGGTGCTCATGCGACAGGCTTGACACAAAAACAATCACTTGAAAATTAGCCGATGGCATAAATCAATCAGACAAGATCGAGTTTAGTGTATCTAGTGCTACTGCAGCTGTATAATGAAGTAAAAACGAATCGAACGTAGAATTGAATTGCACGCAGGAGACATGACAGAAGGGTAACAAGTGACGCGGGTCGATTTATCGTCTTTTACTGCAGCTGCGTGCGCTTTTGTAATCGGTAAAATTCAGGTGTTCTCGCATATCGCATGCATTGGTACTTGAGCGAAATTCAAAGATGGGTATGATCACATCAGTATATTATATCAATTGTATCGAGTAGGATGACTCGATCGATATGTCGTTCGTGGCAATGGAAGAACCGCCACCTGTGCGCTGGGAAGAAAGGCGCGCAAAATCACCTAACCTACAAATGACCATTGAGTGATTCATGTTCCATCGTTCAGACCATTTTGGAGATTAACTGGATTACTGCGAACTTCGTGATCTGATAAATGAAAATGTTCTAGTTGCAAGCATCGATATCGATTAAACTTGTTTATTCGCGTCGAAGCTCTCGCAATTTTTTAGATGACATCATATACCGTGATTTTGATCACCGAAAAACGCGGGAAAGCACCGCGTGTGGATACGGATATGCCCACGCTGCACGCACACCTGTTGAAGACTTGCTTCACCCATGATAGACTTGTTTTCTTAATTTCGCTTTCGCTCAACGAAATCGTTTGATAGTTCCGTTTTCACCTACTAGCTCTTTTTTTCCTTTTCCTTTTCAATTTCGATATTCGTCACCGAACAGGTAGATCCCATATATATATATATATGTACAAATTCATGCATAACGTATGTATCCGATACCTCTGAAAATTAGTATAAGATTTCAGCTGTGCTTAATTCGCCTCTCGACCACACTGGGTTATTCCGGGGAATCAGATACTAATACGAGTTCCAAGCTAACATTCTCATCGTCATCTTATTCATCGGCCGACGCATAATTTAAATCGTGTGAATCACCTCGTCGCCATCAGGTATACATCTTATGAGAACTCTGATGATGAGTAAGATTTTGCCTCGAAGCTCGAGCCCTCCATGTATACCATAACTATTCACAAAAATGACGATGACGACGATGATGATGATAGCGATAATGATAGCAAAAGTTGATAGTCCGGTATTTATATTATCGGATATTGTACCGAGTTGGCTGGCTTGAGTCATTACACAAACGACTTTTTAAATACAATCGCTCTCCTCTCACTCTAATTGCATTCCAAATTGTATACCAATACGAGTGATTCGTCCAATAAAGATAACGGTATCTGTTATCTCTTGGCTCAGCTTATTATTGGGTTGAGTACATAGACTCGATTTCTGAGCTTGAGTTAGACATGGCTTAAATTTTAGTGCGCCTGTCGAGTTACCAAGATTTATGAGTCAATCACGAGGTACTGTCTGCGTTATTAAATTTTCCTTATTGGGCTTCTATCACTTTACAATGCGCAATCTTCCGGTAGCTCGAGACTGGAAAATATTCTGCAAGGAAAATCTGATAAGATATAATGACATGGAAGCAATGTGGCCGTTTTAAAAGTGAGACATGGGTTTTGTTGGATAATAATTAGCGATAGCTTGAAAAATGTTGTTGAACTGTTCAACCACGAACATACAATCTATTTTTATTTTTCAGTTATTGCTCGCTTACGTCTCTGAAAGAGTCGAAAGGTAAAGAGTGAGTCATAATAATTCGAGCGGGGAACAATTTTATCTTTGCAACGACTCAAAAAGACATTGATTAGTTCTCAAAGAATGTACGTAATGAGTATGTTTATTCAGTTTTTTAACTAAGAAATATTTTATATATCCTGTATTTTACACTTATAATCTTCAATCAACGAATGAAAACCTGAGATCACTACTTTTTGTCGCTCAACCTCCATCACAGTATACCTATATCTATATACGTTTTCAAAAGACCTTTTTCGGCGATGCTCCTACTATACACAAAGTTTTTGTCAAATTGTACAAGTAGAAATCAATGTATTGATTTTCCTGTCAGATCTTTATGACGCAAGAGTTCGTCCCAATTCCAAAATCAATGTGGAATGCAAGAACAAAAAGTTCCGTATTTTGATCGATTGAAAAGTAATTAATAAGTATTTCTTGCACGACGTCGCTCGAGGTGACCAGAAATCGAATGTCCTTCGCCGCGGAGTTCACGCGAAAAAGCGATTCGGTTCTCAAGCTCGCACCGCGCTAAGTACTCGCTAATTCAGTTGAACGCCACTCCACTCATCAGCTGTAATCCCTTGATCGGTTCAACAAATACCTATTTCGTCACATGAACCTTGGTTGAGGGTAAAAGATGGTCGCAAATATTGTACACGTGCGCATAACGTGAAAAAATGCGCCACTACATTGCATTTACATTGAGTATACGTACTTTTCCACTAGACTCCCACGTGCCCGATAGATATATATATATAAATTTTGCGTCGAATCTGAAAATAAGAATAACGCTTATAACATGTGTCGATAAACTCGGGTATAGATCTAAAATTATCTAGTGCTGGCGTGTAATCTTTTTTCTTCGAGCAGTCGCGATGCGGGAGAGGAAAATGAGTGTTTCTTGGAAAAGTCTCCGATATTGCATCGCAAAATCATTATCATCCAGACGATGCTTCTCTGCTAAATCTTAAAAATAAATATTGCATATTAATCATTGTGAAAATCATCGGCAGTATGTCTATGTTTTTAGATTTTTTTTAACGTTCCCAACCCAAGCAGAGAGATTTAGCTGGTTCTGCATATTTGATATGTGCATGATTTCTACAATCGTGAAGTGATCTTTAGATGATTGTCCATGACTCTATCTTCAGTATATTGATTTGAATGAAGAACCATGGGATCAATATTCGTGAACTTATTCATGCAAATCAAATTCGGTCTACGCAGACATTTTTTTTAGTTTCATATGTTTTGTATTACGCATGCCATCAGTGAATTAGAGAATGTCCCTCATCAAAGTGAAAACTATTTGCTATGTAGCTACCTTAAAACAAAATTATTAATATCCCAAGTGGTGCAGATAAATTTAATTGAGGATACATTGTAAAAAAAATTTTCGATCCTCTGTGCGAAAACGTGTCTTTTCCGCACTGTTTTTCCTTCTCGCACAGTTTATCGAAAAACACAGTTCGATGCACGGGTGTAAAATAAAAAATCGTATGTACAGTATCGCAATCGGGTACATAATAATCTACTATTTTTGCATCGTCGTGTTGATTTCGACCTTCGCCTACGGCTCAACCATCACACGGACGCGAAAAAAGTGTTTCCACCCTTGTGTCGAAATGAACTATTCCGAAATACTTGAACCACCTGGTTGGAGCTTTCATTCAAGTGTGAGGAAAAATTCAACGAGAGCTGTGAGTTTATGAATACGCGACCCGTGAAATAGATACTTGGGTGGTGGTCGAGGTGGTGGCCCCTCGAGCTTATCAGTTTTCGGTCAAAATTCCAAGTTAAGCAACGTTTCGACGGTGATCGGAACCGGATAGTCGGCTGCTTATCATGCGTTCGTCTAGTTCCTGGTCCCAAACAAGCTATGGTCTTCGCGAACCAAAACAGGTGGTCACCCATCCGGATACGATCGCGAAAACGTTGCTTAACCTGGATTTTTGACCGAAAAAGGTCACGTGGTCACCGCTGATGTTTTTTTCTATTTGTTCATGAGAAGAAAGGAAAAAATTAGTTTTTCTGACTCAAAAATGTCGTCCGGAGACTACCGTCTACCAATCTCACGAGTCCGTTATATCATACCCGTAATAATACAGTCGTGGTATTATTTCCGCAATCACCTAGGCTGGACAGACCCGGACGGGTCACCCATCCGAATACGATTACCATCGGTGTGATTCGCAATTTAATCACTTGGTTAAAAATTTGAACAATTTCTTCACACTGGAACAAATGAACAACCTATATATATATGAGTGATTCTGGAGCAAGCTGGACAAAACCGTCACCAGGGGGGTCTGGGAAAAATCTGCAAAAATTGTTTTCCATTAGTACTATGTTGAATTAGTACGAAAAATTTTTTTTCAGATTTTTTCGGCCCCCCCCCCCCCACTGTGGGCCCCAGGGCCCATGAAAGGGCCATTTTAGGCCCTTTTTTAGCCTATTCTAGGAAAATCATAGCTCCGACGCAATTCAATATTTTTCAACGTACTTGGGCGCATTTTTCTCCTCAAGACTAGTACTTTTGGAAAAAAAATTGTCCAAGGCCACTTAGTGAGCCTTACGACTTCTGCCACCTATTTATTGAGAGCAAATTTTAGCGATTTTTGGGCTTGCTTCAAAGTGATGTAGCTCCCACTAGACATGTGATAATCGACTTTTACAAGTAGTCATTTTGAAGGTCTTGAAAATACCAACAATTTGCCTACTTGTAAAAGTCAATTATCGCACTTTTTGTTGGAGCTACAGTCGATACAAGTTGAGCTATTTACGAAAAAGTCGAAAATTCAGGACTCGATTCCAAAAATATACCTTAATTTTTTTCCACCAAACTTGTGCGAAAATGTTCTTTCAGACATCTACTTTTAGTAAAAAAAAATTGGCGGAGGTTATTTTTTTTTATTTTTTTTTGCCGAGCGTTACAAAATGCCGCATTTCGTGGTTTTAGCAAAAACAGCATCTTTGACCACGGTCACATATGCTCCCATCTGGACTGATGTGCACCAATCTGTGTGAAAGTACTCCCCAAAGTACCCCCAAGTACGTGTAAGAAGTTGCGGGGACGAGCCTCCACCCAGGAGCGAGCTGTAGGTTCTCTTTACCGTGTCAAAAATAGGCATTATTTTGGTTATTCGAGCGTAAGCGACTGAGAACATGAATTTACTCGTTCTGGCTCACAAATGAGATAATGGGGTAGAATGAGGATCAAAACATGCTTTTCCGACTCAAAATGACCATCTAAACACAATTCCGAGGTCAGTTTTGCTCTAAATAGTCGTCCCTCTGCCCCTTAAGAACTTAGATTCTGTCGACGGGTTCTGACACCGTTGAGGCACTAGAAGACATTTTAGAGCTAAACTGACCTCGGAATTGTGTTTAGATGGTCATTTTGAGTCGGAAAAGTATGTTTGGATCCTCATTCTACCCCATTATCTCATTTGTGAGCCAGAACGAGTAAAATCATGCTCTCGGTCGCTTACGCTCGTAAGCCAAAATAATTCCTATTTTTGACACGGTAAATAGGAACCTACAGCTCGCTCCTGGCTGGAGGCTCGTCCCCGCAACTTCTTACACGTACTTGGGGGTACTTTGGGGAGTACTTTCACACAGATTGGTGCACATCAGTCCAGATGGGAGCATATGTGACCGTGGTCAAAGATGCTGTTTTTGCTAAAACCACGAAATGCGGCATTTTGTAACGCTCGGCAAAAAAAATAAAAAAAAATAACCTCCGCCAAATTTTTTTTACTAAAAGTAGATGTCTGAAAGAACATTTTCGCACAAGTTTGGTGAAAAAAAATTAAGATATATTTTTGGAATCGAGTCCTGAATTTTCGACTTTTTCGTAAATAGCTCAACTTGTATCGACTGTAGCTCCAACAAAAAGTGCGATAATTGACTTTTACAAGTAGGCAAATTGTAGGTATTTTCAAGACCTTCAAAATGACTACTTGTAACAGTAGATTATCACATGTCTAGTGGGAGCTACATCACTTTGAAGCAAGCCCAAAAATTGCTAAAATTTGCTCTCAATAAATAGGTGGCAGAAGTCGTCAGGCTCACTAAGTGGCCTTGGACAATTTTTTTTCCAAAAGTACTAGTCTTGAGGAGAAAAATGCGCCCAAGTACGTTGAAAAATATTGAATTGCGTTGGAACGATGACTTTCCTAGAATAGGCTAAAAAAGGGCCTAAAATGGCCCTTTCATGGGCCCTGGGGCCCACAGTGGGGGGGGGGGCCGAAAAAATCTGAAAAAAAATTTTTCGTACCATTTCAACATAGTACTAATGGAAAAAAATTTTTGCAGATTTTTCCCAGACCCCCCTGGTGACGGTTTTGTCCAGCTTGCTCCAGAATCACTCATATATATATATATATATTAATGGATTACTTTATCGAAAGGGTCAATCCACGAGTGACGTAAATATCACCTTATGAGCCTTTAGTTCGCCCGATGCACCCTCCCTCCTTACAAAAAGAAGAAAAGATTCAAATCGAAAATTTTTTAACTTTTACCCGTGGAAATGGAATGAGAAATAGCAAGAAATGTTTTTAATAAATGATTGTATCACTCATGGACCGTGCTTACAAAAACCGTATGTAAAATGGTGTAAAATAAAACTACAACTTTGTTGCAAGCAAATTTCCCGTGTCAGTTCCAGGCGCTCACAGTACATACACAATTCGTTAAAAACTTTTGTCCAAAATAAGTTGATGAATGATGATCCAACTTGCTTCGGATGGTTCAAATATCCCAACTCTCTCATCACCCGCAACTCTCCACAACAATCAATTTAATTCAATTCACATCAGCATGTATTACAGCGTCGAGACGCGAATATCTCTCGCGCGGAGGCGCTTCACAGACTGTTATCATTAAGTTCTTACAGCTGCTTGTAATTGGTTGAAATTCGCAGAATTTGTCACTTGCCTCGAGTAATAAATCGAGAGATGGCTGCAGTTTTTGTCCCATTAAAAAGTTTCTCTAACACACAACGTTTCGCGCAGAAAGCCATCACAATATGGCCACCGAAATATTCGCTCTACTTATTCTGTTGTATTCAAGCATCAGTTTGTTAGATGCGTTCACTTTGCAAATTACAAATTTCAACCCGACTTTTCATGGCAATTCATCTCGAAATTTGAATTAAAAATGTACATGCTAAAAGATAGCATTTAAAAATTTCAATTCGGATTAATTGAGGAGCCCTGCGAGTTCCAGAACCGATTAAGTTGATTGGGTAAGATGGGATATGATACGAGTCAATCGAGTGAAAAAAGTAGGCTATGAGAATTGCCTTACTCCGGCTGATACACTTAGCTTCAAATTTAGGATATTGAACGCGTGAATCCATCATTACATCAGAGATGAGTAGCGCTCAACGGATCCATTTATCTTTTTCCTAGTCGAAACATTCTAATTTTGAATGCATATATGAGGAAGTCGAGAAAGTAGCATTTTTTAAGAATTTCACACGACACCGCATCAATTAAGGTCGAAAGATGTATCCTGATATAATGACGTACAGCCTATGAGCTGCCCAAGCACGCAGACACAAAAAAACTCGCATTAATTTTTTCAGATCCAAAAGCTTCTTCATCATCGATATATTATTGGCTTAGCCATCACAACCCGATTTCATCTGTATTCTGGGTAGCAATAGAGTGAGACAGAAATATAGCATAAATTTCGAAAGATTCGTCGCGTGGAGAGGCGATAATATAGCGCGTGATATCGGATATGAAGCTCTAAAATGATGGACGACTCTAAGCTCTTGCTACTCCCTGTGTAGCTTATATACAATAATTATTCAAATTTTCCCACATCCGTTGATGCCCTCTATAATAATATGTCTCTCACTCTCTTGGGCGCATAATATTAACGCGCGAGGACATGAGAGTGCATTAGCCGCTACTGTAAATGTAGACCTCATAATATCTCGCATCGACACACATAGAGGCCCTTGTGCAACCAATATACCACACATATCTGCGCGTGAAATCGGTCATAATTTGAGAACAGCATTATTGTCCACATAGGGAATGATATTCGCTCTATGGAGGATGTATAGATGAGCGAATCCCGTAAGGCTCGTTCGCGTCTGGGATACTTTGTCTACTCCCATGAAATGAAATATCAGCCCACATTATTCGAATTCTCGACTTTTTTCTCTTTGCTTACTACAAATTATTGTATAAATGCGAAAATGTATTCTATATGGGCGGTTAGAAGTGGACTGTCAGTGAACTGATGAGTTGCGAGCCGAGGGATTGAGTTAGCCGAAATGAATTTAGACGAGGATTAGCCAATTCGCAACGTTTTTCTTTTTTGTATGTTTGGTATGTACATCGTGTCTGAGGAGATCTGTTAAGATACTCCCATAGTACTCTGTCTTATAGACCAGGTCTGTTATAGACATAGCGTGAGCTCAAAAATTCTAATTTTGTAACTATTGCAAATAATCAGGATAGAATTTTCAATCTCTTGAGCTTTGTTTCGTTTCAAAACTCACGATATTTTTTGAAAAATTTGAAAAACTGCACTACTGAGTTATCGCTACTGCGTGTGATAGGAACCACGCGGTCGTGCACAATGGCAGTAAAGTTATGCAAATTTGACAAAAAAATTGTGAGTTTTGAGACGCGGCAATGCTAAAACGATTGGAAATTTTTATTGCGCAGCGCGATGACCCAATGATTCGGGACATTACACTGTAACGAGCTGATATGTGGATAAAGTAGATAACTGATAAATATGGTATAAGACCCGCGCCCGATTCAAATCACCGAATATAAATGGTCACTATAGCTGGCAGCGTAATTAGTTAAGAATATTTGAATCCAAGCCATCCCATTTTGAAACCTATGAAGATTCGACGTCAAAACATCGATCGACGCTCTCTCTAGCCAAGCAGCCACAAGTGCGAGAGAGACAGCAACAAGGCCCATCCGAAGGGCCCGACGCCCACGCCACCGCCGCATCGACGGCCGCTACCGTCGGCTAGATCACATCATTTTGTCAAAGCGCTTCACGCTTCATCTATTCCTCGAGTCTTTGATAGCTCAAATAGTTTATTCATAACTCTGTGTATAAGTCATTCACCCTTCTCCCTACTCGCGTCGGCGAAACCAAAAGGTAAATTCAAACATAAAATCATTGTTTAAAACTGGACCATTCGAGCTAAACTCATTCTTATTCATTCTCCAATTGCTTACTCGAAGTTGGCTGGAAAAGCTGTGAAAAGTCATGACTTCTAACATTCATTTTCACGGTCTAATTAAATACATCAATAATATGCATTGATAATTTTGAATACAGTTTCCAATTTTCCGAGAAAAATCATGGAAAAATAGCCCGTTTTGGAGCGCTGTTACGTGCTCTAACGGAAACCAGCTGGTTGTATGTGAATGTAGGAATTGTATACACCGCAGAACAAACGAGATTTGCCCTTCGGTGAGACCCTTCGAGCCCTTTAGCAATAAAGAATGCCTAATTGTTTCATTGCCCGAAATCCCAGATCACCAAATGTGTACATCAGTCCCAAACAGCGGAATTCTCTCTGCGAGCGCGCAATTCTTTGAGGGCAAAGCTCAAGAAAGTTCGTCTGCTACGTTGGACAGCTTGTTACATGCTTGTTATATTTACGCGGATGTCATCCTCAAGAGCCCGAGTTCTCGAGGATGGTTTGTGCTTTTGCAATGCTAGGACGTGAGCAATACGGCAAGCGTACCTACTCGACATTGAGTTTTGCCCCGTCGACGTGGGGATCGTGGTGGTAACGAGAAAGTTGTGTTCCGCTGTTTGGGACTGATGTACACATTTGGTGATCTGGGATTTCGAGCAATGAAACAATTAGGCATTCTTTATTGCTAAAGAGCTCGCAGGGTCTCACCGAAGGGCAAATCTCGTTTGGTCTGCGGTGTATACAATTCCTACATTTACATACAACCAGCTGGTTTCCGTTAGAGCACGTAACAGCGCTCCAAAAGTGGCTATTTTTCCATGATTTTTCTCGGAAAATTGGAAACTGTATTCAAAATTATCAATGCATATTATTGATGTATTTAATTAGACCGTGAAAATGAATGTTAGAAGTCATGACTTTTCACAGCTTTTCCAGCCAACTTCGAGCAAGTTCTCCAATTCAAATATCGAATACGTACTATTTCCCTAGATTTAGTACGTAACAATGGGACAGCCCCTTCCTTCTAGGGACTCTAAATAGTCGGACTGTCGATCGGACTTCAGTAGATGCAAAATCACCTTCGAACAAGAACTCATTGTGATAGAACTTCACTTACAAGTAAGGGCTTTTGTAAATACTGTTGTAATATTACGTCATACCTACTCGCGTAGTTGCATGATTCAAATAGGTGACTCTATCATTTTCTGAGTTGTGATATGAGAGATTCGATGATTGAATCACATGTTGAGTTCTTATTTCACGTTTGACGCGTTTGACGCAGTACTAGCCTCAAATCAGGTTTTCTTCATTAGGTATATTGCTCAAGAGGGTAAGATACTTGCGATCAACTGTCAGTGGCAAGGTCAGTGGTGATGGTGATCTATAAAGTGGTGATGATATTGTAAGACTCTTCTGAGAAGCCATAGAAATAAAATCCCGTTTTCCAAGTTGACAACATACTTGTTGCCTAAAAGCAAGAGAAATGGGTAAAAGTGTCATGGAGAACTCGATGCACTCATGGATCATTACATTTGATGGGTTTTCCAAGTTACCCAACGCTGTCGGGCAGCAAATAAATTCTGCTCCATTCAAGATGGGTAACTATAAATTTGTAGTGTACATCTATCCAGGCGGGGAAACAGAAGAAAGTAAAGGATATTTATCTGTTTATCTTGAACTAGTGAGGCCTCGAAAAGCTGAATTTAAATTTGCTTCATCAATTTGTTCAAACAGCAGCAAGAACTTGTTTGAGAAATCTACTTCTAGGACTTATATTTTTGATATAGACAATGGATCAGTCAGTTTTGGTTGGCCCAAATTTGTTAAGTGTTCCACGCTGGTGAAAGATGTGGTACAGTCCACAGGTGATCAACTCATGATAATGGTAAAGATATATGACTTAGATGTGACTGATTGTTCACATCAAATTGAGAAACTCCATGGATATGAGCTATTCCTTGATGATGAACAATATAGCGACATCAAGATTACTGTTGGCAAAGAAACAATCTATGCACACAAAATTATTTTAATTAATGGCAATGAAGTCTTTGCGGCTATGCTTGAACATGAGACTCTAGAGAGCACAAAGAATGTGATCAATATCGAGGATGTAAAATATAATGTAATGTATGAATTGGTGAGATTCATCTATATTGGAGAAGTTTATCACTTGGATAAGATGGCAGAAGAGCTTTTAATTGCTGCTGACAAATATGGGATTGAAGTTTTGAAGCATAAATGTGGCAACTACCTCTGTCAGATTTTGTCTAATAGTAATGTTGTAGAACTTCTCAGTTTTGCCGATACTTATAATGTTGAGAAACTGAAAGAGAGCGCTATCACTTATTTCAAGGATCACCATAGAGAAATAGTGAATGCTTTGCAATTCAGAAAATCAATAGAGAAGATGGAGATCGGTCTGATAGTTGAGTTAATGAGAATCTTATCAACTAATGCATGAGCTGATTTATCATGGTTTATATGTGGTGGAGAGACCTGTTGTGAGTTCTATCACATGGATTAGGTTGATGGCAATACTCTCACCTACTTTAAGCCAAGCATGACATACGACTTGAAAATTTCCTTTGTCTCATTGATTTTGTCAATTTTGTACTCACGAATTTTATAGAAATTATTCGAATAGCTCTCGCACATCATAAAAACGCGCAGTCACGAATTTTATAAAAATTATTCGAATAGCTCTCGCACATCATAAAAACGCGCGATTCTATTGCTCTGTAATTTTTTTGCATCAGATTAAGAATCTACTTCGATGGAATATATTTGTTACGAAAACCCTATATGATTTGTGTGATTTCACACTTACAAAATAACTATATAATATATTAATATCCTATTAAAAATTGTGATAATTTTTATAAAATATATTTACGTGCTTCATTTGAAATGCTTCTGAATAGAGTTAAGGAGGCTCGAGCGCGTAGGAGCGTACCAAGCACGGGGCCCCGCGCGCCTTTTCCCCTTCCATCGCGTCATTGGCGCTATACATAGGTATACTCACAATGCAAGCGCTGGCTGCAACGGTAGCTTTTTTACTTTCACTCTAATTTTCTCGAAATTTTGATGGTTGACCCATAGTTTTCCTGGTATCAATTTATAGGGAATGGATAAAAGAACCGTTTCCTTCGGTCAGAACAGAAATCATATGAATAGTTAGCCCGCAATCTCATCTTAACGCGTCTGGCCCATAAGGTTACGTGTAGTCAGAAATAATTTTCGAATTCAATTTGCTCACGATTTTGGTGGTTGACCCCATATTTTTTCAACGGTTTTACATTTCTGGTAGTTTTAGCTATAGTTTAAGCCCACTTGCGCCGAAAACAAATATTTTATTAAAAAGTGCTCGAGCCTCCTCGAGGTGTATCCAAGAATATGTGGAAAATAAGCATTTACCATCCCGACAAATTATAGTGGATTATGTTTTTGAGTTGCGTAAAACGCGGGATATCCACGACGAGTGCTTGATACCGAGCCCTGAAACACTACTTTTGACGCTACAAGGTTCTCAGGTATGAGGTGGAAGTGAACTGCAATGGGATGACGGTCAGTGACCGTTCGAGATCTGTCGTCTCCCGATCGCACTCATGGGATAACCTATTAGTTGCGAGTGAGATGGGAGATCTCGAATGGCCATGGGGTTCATCTTCTCATCTTTTCGCCCAAATCGCAAGAGAATCTGATAAAAGTGCGAATTACAAAGTGCCCATATTATAGGTTAGGAGATGCCTGCGCTCAAGTTATTCGCACTTTTCTCCACTTCTCTTGCGATTCGAGCCAAACGACGAGAAGACAAATTCAAGTTGGATGGTAATAAATATTCGTCTTCTTCTCGTTTAGTCTAAATCGCAAGTGTATCGGACCAAAGTGCGAATAACTTTCAGCGTGCATGGTGCACGGTGACCGCATCGCCGTATTAAATGCTTGGCTGATTGATTGATTCTTCATTTGATTTTTGATATTTTACTGACATAGCTAATAAATATTAGATGTTTGTAATATCGTCGCGGGCTAACCTGACAGATCCCCTCAGCCCCCCTCCCTTCGAGGAGCAGACATCTAAGAAAGCATGGAGACTATATAGTGCGTATAGTCTCCATTGTTTCCATGTAAGAAAGGCTAAACGCACCAACATGAGCGCAGAGTCCAAAAATGTTCATTATCTATCTCATCCCATGTATTTGAATTTTTATCTGAAATCCCTCAAGTTGCGACACTCAAATCGTGTGTAGATATTGTTCGATATTATAAACATCTCATATCTAGCTGTCACTAATATCAGCAAAATTGTGCTGATTAAAATAGATTGCAAAAGCTGATTCAAGCATTCGATATGGCTATATCATATTAAACTATGGTGTATTGATATCATGAATGTATGGTTTCGAGAGGAGTGCTCCTGAAACTTTTCTCGAGTCATTATGTGATGCCAAGTAAGGATCCGATAAGATTCGGATCAGAAATGGAAAATGAGAGATGGTTGAAATCGCAGATTAATCACCTTCAAATCAGTAGTAACCGAAACAATAGTCATCGCGTACATCTATAGTTTTTGTTTCTGTATCCTCCTTGACTCCGTGATAATCCAAAGAACTGTTGCAGGTTCAACGTCTGACTGTTTCCATTGTAGACTGGATAGAAATATTGCTCTTGGTTTCCGTTTGTCTCATATACCTCCCGAGCTACTGTCACTCGTGTCCGTACATTTGTCACATCAAGCTCACGAAGCGTCTTATCAGTAATTTCCAGGTTCGGAAACACATAATTCGCTCGTTCTCCAATTTCCTAGTTGTCACAATAATCATATACACGATTTTACAATACAACCTTCGGGCGCCTCTTTTTTTAATAAACATGTCGCAAAACTCTTCGCATCTGAGTCAAGATTATTGCCCTCACGATTTTAAATCTTCCTGCTGCATCGCGCCCGTCCAAAATCCCAAACAGACTCCTTTGAGCGAGAAATGAAAAGAAAAGAGTTTAAAGGATATACAGAGTTTGGTTCTCAGCTGTTCTGAATTTTTGTGATGTTATCGAAGAATTTGATGTGCATGGATGTCGCAGCACATCCTTAACGGCGGTATAGACCAGGACAACATCTGGGTGTATTGGCTCTATGAGGACTATCTGGAAGCACTAAGTCATCCCGATTCACCGCGACTGTGTCAGTATCGCATACTTAAGATGTATCCCTGGGACATTAGGCCATCCTCTAACATTTTTTTCTCGGAAGCGATTCGACATCATTCTTCGAGGCAATCAAGTTAGAAACCAGTTCGCGAGAATTCGCGATAGTAGTTTCGCTCTCGTTGACGGGTGGCGATGGAGTCTTGGTGATATTTATAAGTAGTTTGTGACCTCTCCTTCTTAATGATTCTCTTAACCTTTTGAACTCAAGCTACGAACGATCATAGTTGACATAATTGCACCCAACGCCGAGGAAGGCCAACGTCGTGTACATGCGTGTAGTCTTTCTGAACAGCACAACTTTGAGTATACTTGAACCGTGTACCGCAATTTCTCGCAAGAGTCATAGCTAAACACACACAGGTCTAGATTTGCTCCCACATCACTCTTTCTTCAAATGTTCCACTGAAAATTTTTAGCTATAAACATCACCCGCATCTAATAATCATTCCAATATAACTCTTTCAAATTTGATGTTCGGTTGAGCCGGTCAGTCAGATTTTTTGACTATTTGGCTCGCCATTTGGTCAAAGAAGACGCGGTTTCAAGTGTCATCATCTGGCTAGAATCTAGATCAAATTCGAGCAAAGTATTAGTACGTACATTACGTTAAGTATTTATGATTGTACAGAGGCAGCATTTGATGAATTATAAGAGTGATGGCGTGTAGGCAATTTATAATGAAAGCAGAGCAAACGGAGCGCGTCGAGAGCATCCGAATAATCATCAGTTGGCGGTGAAGATGAGAGGAAGATCGAGACGAGCTGCCGACAAACAAATTTCAAGTAACAATCGTCCATAGTTCTTTCCACTTACTCTCAAATAATGCCCTCTTGAACACTTACCAATGAATCTTACAACAGTGACAACAACAATGAATACGATGCGCTCTCATTCAAATAGATGCAGTCTATTAGACTTAGAAATGTGCGTGAGTGCCAAAGACGAGCCGAGCTTTCAATGAAAGAATCTTGTTCTTTCGTTTTTTGACCTCCTTACTCTCATTACTATTGTTCTGTGATGCTATTGCTCGATTGAACTCATTGTTATTATTGGTCCAATCAACTCAACAAGTATATCACGTCAAAGCGCAAATATTGTGATACACGATACATACGTCGTCTTATACAGGGAAAGTTCAGGGAGTGCTGATCATAGATTCGGTTGAAACTCTAACAGAGGTTTGCTTTTAGAATTGAATAATGATATCCCAAGCCACAAAATCTAACATTAAAGATTTTTCGAGTTACTGGCCACGATATTGAGCATGACCCGAGTAGGTTCATGTTGAAAAATAGCGCGGAAACTCTGACATTTCAAAGTCAAAAACGAGCCAATGTTGAATCTCAGTTTCGTATATGTTGTTGCATGAATTTTTCGAATTACCTGAACATGTAGAGTACGTAGATATAATACGTACCTTTTTATTATAATTTTCGAGAGTCGACCTAGATCAAAAAATTAATGATTACACCAAAAAGAACGCCAAAATATTTATCGATTCATTTGGTTTGAAGCTCAACTATTTTAAGGGTTCTAACGAGATAGCACACTTCAGTCTTTTGTTTCCACAGAACTAATCATAAGGCATTAGGTCCACCTAATTTTCCCCGACACAAAATCTCGAAGGAGGGCTGTCGCAGACCTTGCCGCGTGAGTATTTTTGTCAGGTGTGTTATTTTAGAATATAGAAAAATGAACACTTCGGAATGATCCACAATGATCTCTGCGTTATTCCTCAGAACGAAAATATCACTTTTGCAACTGTTGACTTTTCTCTCTTTGGTCAGTAAAAATGACGCTAAAAAAGATTGGTTGAATCAACTCCAACGTATTTTAGACCATTTCCTTCGCCTCTGATTCATCTTTGAAATAGTCCTCACAGAACTGTAAGACTTGATTTTCAACCGATTTCACGAGCATGTAACTAAAGATAGTGCAGTGTGTTCAATGCCATCACTGCGATCGGCCTCACTAGTTGGGCCCACGCATCCAATTTGTGTGCGGTGGTGATCAAGATCCGAATGCAATTTTCACCGGCGCAGTGAACGTTTTAATTGTGTTTTAAATGCTATGGGTGGCTAATTAGCCACCCATAGCATTTTTCTGGATTTGTTCTTGACCCCATGAAAAACCACGTACACTGTAAAAAAAAGATTGAAATTTCATTCGTATTGGAACCAAAATCGTACTGAATATTGAATAATTTTTCAAAATATTCGTATTCACGCTTGAAGTCAACACAATTCCTTATTTTTCAAATCAATTGGATTGATAATGAGCGCCTGAGAGCTCAATCAAATAAAATTATTGAAAATTCTATAGGAGAATATGAAAAATCAATAATTTCGTACGGAGGAAAAAGGTAAGTGTGCCCAACTTGTCCCATTAAACCATTTTCTCAATAACTTTGGCTTGCATCGAAATTTTTCAACGTACTTTAACCTCATTTCAAAGCGTCCCTGAAGTCCCTCAAAATGAGCTGAGGTACGTCTAACTTTCACTTTTTTATCGGAGAATTGCATAAACAAACTTGATGCAATTCTCCGATGTTTGGGTGCTCGTAAAATTGCATGAAATAGTATTTGCACCTCGTTCTTGAGGTTCCCCGCTTCCGAGCGATTATTTCGACCCTCGCCTGCGGCTCGGGACGAAAACCAGTCGCTTAGAAGCGAGCTACAACCTCATTTACTTGGTACACAACATACTATTAAAACGCAGTAAGCTGCATAAAAAAATATTGACATGGGCCAAAATGGTAAGCAAAACAAAAACAGTGAAGGCAAAGTAGGCACACTTACCTTAGGGTGTGTCCACAAATGAAGCGCATGAGCCGTGAGCCGGCGTACGCCAGGCGTGCGCTGGCGCACGGCTCATGCGCCACTCACCAAATTTGAGCCGGCTTGGGTGTAATTGACGTTACCAGCTAATCGAAAACAGAACTAGAGTTTAGTTATAAAAAACGATAGACGATCTCGTAGCATACCGATGTAGTAACACACAAGCGGGCTCAAATTTGGTGAGTGGCGCATGAGCCGTGCGCTAGCGCACGCCCGGCGTACGCCAGCTCACGGCTCGTGCGCTTCATTTGTGGAATCACCCTTAGTTATCATTAGCTCCAGAGCGTTTGTGCTTTAGACTCTGTGGACCTGGATATTCTTTTGGTTCAATCAGACGGAGACATTCTCCTACAAAGTTGTAGTCAGGTTCATGACCCGCACTCTCTGTGCTCTTCTGGTGAACCTTTGATCTTTTTTGTTTCATGGAAAGTGAAAGAAATTAAAGGACAGATATAAAACAAAAACTTTGACCGGTGTTGAAGGAAGTGACGAGGAAGTGACGAAATTCTGGTTATGAAGAAAGTTTTGTGTACCACCAAGTGGGTGTCAAATTAAATAAAGTCATCTAATTCAATTCATTCAAGCTAGTCTTGGAAGGAAGCTGAGTGATCTCGGTGATCCAGCTCTAGCTGGAGAACTTGACAAATGGCCTAATGCTCGATTGTTCGGCAAGACCGGCCTTTCTATCGTGATTATGCGCATATCATCATCAAAGCGCGCCTTTTCAAATGGTCAAACCACATTACATATCTCTTTGTACACACGTTTGCCTGTCATGCATATCTACGGTTGATTGATTTCAGTGCCTATTACATGATTGATTCACGCGTCAAATCGTTTTGCTCTGCTGGCTATATATTATGATTATTGTTCATACTATCAACATTGAGATCAGTTATCGTCTAAAAATAGAGCCAAAAGTCATCGACAGACCATACAATTACGTCACACTTGCATACTTTGCCACTTGGATTCATGGACGGATGACCATCATATTCGATGGGCTAACTAGCTTTTCAATCATCAAACTATCATTCATAAAAAATAATATCAATATCTATCAGGGACGCCTACACAGTAAACTTTGAATTTGTGCTGTTTAGATTCTGAGGAGGAAAAAATGGAGAGTGCCAGGAGTGTACTCATGACACCAAGCAAAATACAACAATGAGCAAGCATATATTATCAGTAAGTGTAAATGCTATAATAGCAGCTATATAGTGTCGGGCAAAGGCCACACGCATTACAATAAGCAGTGATGCGAATAAATAAAATAGCCGCGTGCCTGTGGCCATGCAAAGTGTATGGGTACAATAAACAACGCTCTGATCGTGAATCACTCCCGAGTGTGTGGACTTGGGCTAATCTCCCAGCTGTTTCCGCGTTGCAAACGTTCCTCGCGTGGCTCGTAACTATAGTATGATGTGATGTCGTGTGGGTGCAAATTAACATTTTTATCGTTATTCTGTAACTTAATGGGCCCACGAGACACTTTCGTCACCAAAGCCAGAGGTATCCACAACTACAAAATCCTCGACAAAATCTGGAACCTATAATGGGCCCACGCACCTGTCCGCACAACCGTGCAATGAGCCATACGCACCTTTCTTCTCTTCTTCATGCATCGAAATTGTTTGCCCTTTTCTTGATTTTGTCTGGGCCATGTGTGCCGAAAAACTCGTGTACTTTACAACTCTGACAAGTATTAAGACATTAGAGTTAGAGTAATCAACAAAAATTCAGTTTAAAGCATAAATATCTGAAAAATTGATAAGGGTTTCTGAAAAAGCTTTCTATGACGATTATCATGGAAGCTGCCATAAACGATCCCTCACTCATGATAATAAATTGTCCAAGAATGTCTCAGGAGAGTTACTCTCCACTTATTGAGTGCAATCGCGACGTATATCTTCCGTTGAATTTTAGCATCAAATTTGAAGCTCACTGGTTTTTGTGGGATCAGTCGTGAGAGTCCTGAAGGTGTCAGAGATTCAACAGGTAACTTCATTTGCTCGTCAATTGACAAAATTTCCTAATTCTACCCGGGGAACTGCTTTAGTTGATATGTAGTAGTCATTTTGCATCAAATTTATGAGGTAGTAGCTCGCTTCTGAGCGATTGGTTTTCGGCCTGAGCCGCAGGCGAGGATCAAAATAATCGCTCGGAAGTGGGAAACCTCATGAACGAGATGCGAATACTATTTTTTACAATTTCGTAAGCACCCAAACATCGGAAGATTATGAAAAATACTTTCCAAACTTTACATTTTGAGGAAATTTCTTCTCCAATGCGACGATTTCCCCGTTAGTTCGAAAGATTAAGATTGAAATGAACGCTTTCAATGGATTTTTATTCAAGGAAAATTACTTGTTTTTGAATAATTTCTATTACGTTTCAAAGTCATGACTTTCTTCACATAAAACTCTCGGTCTTGGCTGAATAGTCCTCTTCACTCGAGAATTTCACAAAAAAACATGTTGATGATATAAAAAAAAGTCTTATCAAAAATGTATTTTTCCTCGTGAAAATTGAGAAAAGCTCGGCTTTACGTCTGTTATCGGTTAATTCGAATAATCCTTACGCAAAAGAGCTTGAAGAACAATGCTACTTGGCAGAATAATCATCATGAGACGTTCCGCGGGATGCAGATCGCACAGAGAGCAGGAAATTTCCCAAGGTCCAGCAATTCCGCCGCAGCAATTATTACTCCCGCGTATAGTCCACAGACCTACTGATGAGGATAAGAGCGCAACAGCACATCATCAGAGGCCAGCTCTCTCATATATGCAAGGCTAATTTCGCGATTCGAGTCCAAAGAACCAAGAGCCGAGACTCGCTTGCGTAATTGCGGATTCCACGGATATAGTCAGTCTCGTACCCCTTCTTGTACATATGCACATCCTGCGTTATTTGCACGACGTTCTAGAATGCAAATCCACCGGTCAATCCTCTACAAAAAATTCCTCAATTTTTGCACCACTCAATTTTATAATCGAATGATACCAGATCAAAAGAGCCACCGGGCATTGGGTATTTCCTCGCCGATATCCTATAATTGGATGCCTGTTACATCTCTTAGCTAATCGGCCAAAGTTGACACGACGGGTTTTTTTTAATCATTTTATCGATCTCTATCTGTGTACGTAAGTATATGTGACGCTCGTTTTGCGTGAAGTTGTGTTGAAAAAGTGGCTAGTTTTTTTATCCACGCTGGAAATGGGGAAAAACGTGGTGCGAGGCTCTTACAAAAGTTGATAAAGGTGAGAGGCGGAATGGGTGGTTATATATAGTGTTCTATTCGATAGCCCAGGATAATGAGCTGAAATTAGCGGCCGGCTATTTTCCGGCGAGCGACGTGCGGACACAAGAGGAGAATGAGAAGCGAACATTAGTCGGTCTCCAGCCAGTGACTAGTCAACTCTTTTGCGCACCATTTTTTTTTTGGTCCTCGCCGGTGTTGTTCTGTGATAGTGAAAATTGTGATGTGTGATCCGAGGTTGCTATAATGTACGGAAAAGTGAGTGAAAGTGTGAAAGACTTGAAGTATTTGATGCTGCAGTGAACGTGGAAAATATTTCGTCGATCAAGGATTTTTGCGAACGCAACGCGAGTCGATCGGCACTCGACTGCATCGGTGCAACTCTCGCGTATTGCGCAATTTTCCGACGATGATGGATGCTTGCTCAAGCAGGATGCGAAATGTGAGTGCATACTATATAAGACTCAAGACTTTCAGAGCAATTGATTTTCCGTGACTGACAGCCCTAGTTGAAAGATTTTTTTCATGTTGAGAAGGATATTGCGAAAATCTTAATTATTGTCATTTTAGCATTTCGTGATGTGAAACTTTTGCATAATATACGTATTCTGGTTATTTGGAAATTTTCTACAATGGGTATGTCATAAAGTTCAAACTTGTGCTGAACAAAATTTTGATTGAAGCTATAGTGTGCAACCAATCCGTAGATCAATCATGTCATTCATATTTCTGCTTTGGGATGTGATAATTGAATCCGTTGAGGTCATGTAAGGACCAGAAGATCGCACAGATTTTCGAAACCTGAAGAAATGTGGAAAGTGGAAAACACAGACTGCTCATTCACATCCATGGTTCCGTGGGATGTGCAACCTGGATTGAGAATTTTGTCCCGGCGTCTTGGGTCCATATCGTGTCAATAGGCTGGAGCCAAACGAGAAATAGAAAGATAGAAAGAAGCAAAATATAGAAAGATAGGGAGAAATTCAAAGGAATATTGATTTGAAAACTATTAATGAAATCCTCTGTGAAAAAGTACTTCTTCAGGACAATTTCTCCATTCATGAATCTTTTTCATAACGACCTTCAAACCAAAGATAGGATAAAAACGATTTGGCCCTGTTTCAAAAATGCTGAGATCGGTATCTGCATAAACATTGAGAAAAATTCTGGTTTTCTGCTAGGGGTTTCAGCGGCTTGTGATGACCTCTGACTTATCTTTCAAAAGATTTGACTCGAACCAAATAATTTT
Source organism: Eretmocerus hayati (assembly GCA_029851415.1). Classification (NCBI taxonomy): domain Eukaryota; kingdom Metazoa; phylum Arthropoda; class Insecta; order Hymenoptera; family Aphelinidae; genus Eretmocerus; species Eretmocerus hayati. The sequence goes on along the minus strand of CM056742.1, from coordinate 178,982,004 downwards.
GGATTTCGTAGGGGAACGTTGACAATTGACGTTGTCATGTTTCGTTGTATTTAGGCTCTTCCATTCTTTGTCATTGTTAACTTTCCGGTCATATCAAAATAATTCATGGGTGGGTCGATGGGTAGAAGGGTTGGTGGTCGGGTGGATGGGTGGGTGGATGGACTGATCTGGTCCGATTTAGTTCAGTCTGATACGGTTCTAGTACCATACTAGAACCACACTATAAACGTTCTAGTGCCGTGTGACAACCGTACCAGAAGTACCGTGGTAGTACTGCACCAGAAGTACCGTAGCAGTCCTGTTCCAGATGTACCGTAGGATAGTACTGTCCTAGAAGTACCGTAATAGTACTGTACCAGAAGCTCCCATAGTACTGTAGCAGAAGTGCCGTAGTAGTACTTCCACTGGGGTATTACTTTCGTAGTAGTACTGTACCAGAAGTACTGTGCTAGTACTGTACTAGCCCTGTTCTAGAAGTACCGTACTAGTACTGCACCAGAAGTACCGTAGGAGTCCTGTTCCAGATGTACCGTAGGATAGTACTGTCCTAGAAGTACCGTAGTAGTACTGTACCAGAAGCACTGTAATAATACTGTACCAGAAGTGCCGTAGTAGTATACTTCCACACCGTAGTAGTACTGTACCAGAAGTACCGTAGAAGTCCTGTTTCAGAATTAACGTAAGATAGTACTGTCTACTTTTTTTTTTTTTTTTTTTTTTTTTTTTAAGTGGAATATAAGGAAAAATCTGATGACAGGCTATCCCTGATGGATCTCCCACCGGCAGACCATAAGCGCTTTCATTTTGCTCACCCGGTGAACCGGATGAGCATGAATCCAACGCCCGTGTGCCCTGGGGGCTAAAACCTTCTGCTCTCAGCCCTACGATGTTGGCAAGCCATCATTGCAGAACTGGGGGCATCTAACCACTATCTAACCAACCCACCCCGGAACCGCGTTAGCATTACTTCAGGGTGGGAGGCGTATCGCGCGCCATGAGGCGTCCCTCTTCGGTGTGTCCGCTCTTCTGTCTTCTCTCTTCGTCGTCGATGATCACTCTTCAAGTCGTCGTTGTTCGCTATGCAGCGCCCCTTGCTTGACGCTGCAATGCCCATTCTCGCTCTTCTTTTCGGGTGATCGCCGTCTTGATATAGGCGGCAATCTTATCCCATGTCTCTTTGTTACGGAGCATGAACGGCAATAGATTCTCAGGGGTGATCTGATTTCCTAGCCAGTTCACGAGCTCCGCTCTCTCCGTAGCTGTGTTCATGCAATGGAAGAGTGCATGCTCCGCATCGTCCCAGTCTGCCGCACACATCTGACAGACCGGGGTCTCCCTCTTCTGGAACCGCTCCAGGTACTCTCCGAAGCAGCCATGCCCACTGAACGCTTGCGTCAGCCAGTAATCCAGCTCTCCGTGAGCTCGATCGATCCACCTGGCTATGTTGGGGATCAGCCTTCGCGTCCACTTCCCTTTCATTGAGCTCTCCCACTCTTTTTGCCACTCTTCAACGGTCTCCCCCCTCTCGATGTCTCGTATGAGGGCCTTGCGAGTGGGGTTGAGCCTGACTCCATCGCTCTTGAGGGTTTCTTGGCGTTTCCATACCCGCACTCTCTCGGCTACAAGCAGTCGAATGGGTGGTGTACCCGCAAGCACACAGGCTGCATGGTCAGACACCCTGCAATAAGCACTGATCGTCCGTAGCGCGAAACGCCGCTGGACTGGACCTAGCTTTGCATCGATTACGGACCCTCTAGCTACCTGCCCCCAAATTGGTGCACCGTACAGCATGATGGAATAGCTCACGGTGCTGAGTAAGGCTCTTCTGTTTGGCTTGGGGCCACCAATGTTTGGCATGAGCCGCTGGAGGGCGCCACCGACCCTGTCTGCCTTCAGCGCTGCTTCTCTGGCTTGTGCCTTGTAGCTCCATCGGTCATCAAACCAAACCCCAAGGTACTTAAGTTCCCTCTTGAGTGGAATTTCGTACCCGTTGATGGAGAACACGGGAGTTTCGAAACTCCTCCTCTTGGTGACTAGCATCGCTTCGCACTTGTGCTCGGCAAGCTCCAGCCCGTTCTCAGGGAACCATTGACCAATGCGGTAGAGAGCTTCATTGGCCACACACTCCACTTGCCACGCGGTTTCGGCGACCACGACTAATGCCGCATCGTCCGCGAAGCCAATGAGTTCTGCCCCATCTGGAAGACTCATGTTCAGGAACTCGTCGTATTGCGTGTTCCATTCGAACGGTCCTGACACGGATCCTTGAGCTATCCCTGCAGATAATTCCAGCTCAACCCTTCCCTCATCGGTGTCACATACGAGGACTCTGTCACGCAGTCCATCGCTGATGACTGCGAGCAGGTAAGGGGGGACTCTTCCATCTAGGGACCTATAGATCCGTTCCCAGCTTGCTGTGTTGAAGGCGTTCTTCACATCCAAGCATATTATGGCACAAAACCCTCCTCCTGGTTGGGGAGCCATTGTATGCGCTCTGTGAACTCTGTCTTGTACACTTTCTATTGCGTGCATTGTACTGCGCCCCTTGCGGAAGCCAAACTGCATCGGGGACATCCCTCCGCTACGCTCATACTCTTCCTCCGCCCGGTTTAGGATCATGCGGTCATACATCTTCCCGATGTTGTCCAGCATATTGAGTGGCCGATTCGATGATGGCTCCGCTGGTTCTCCACCCTTCCCCTTGGGGATGAGGACTAGCTTCTGCCGTTTCCACACTTTCGGGAACACTCCCGCAAGGAGACACTTATTGAACAGCTTCAATAGCAGGGTAGGCTGCTCTCGAGCCACTATTTTCAGGGCTTCATTAGGGATACCATCCAACCCCGGGGCCTTACCATTCGCCAGTCTTGTAGCGGCTCGTCTTAGCTCTTCTTCGGTGAAGAGGGGGATTGTGTCGGAGATGAACCCAGGGAATGTGAGTCTGGGCTCCCCTCTCGGGTAGAGTGCCCTGGCAATCCGTAGAACTGACTCTTTGTCAGTTGGCGCTGTTGGTCCGTCTCTCAATCGCAGTCTGCTCATGACCACCCGGTACGGTGTGCCCCACGGATCTTGATCGACCATGTTGCATAGCTCCGACCAGCATTTTTGTTTGCTGCGACGGATGGCATCCCGAAGAAGCTTCTTCGCCTCTTTGTAGGCCGCTTCGTCTGCTGCCGCTGATGGACGTCCACGTTTGCGCGCTCGCTTCGCTCGCCTCCTCTGAGCGTTTGCGCTGCGGCGAAGATCCCTGATCTCATCGTTCCACCAGTATACTTGCCTCTTCTGAAACCGGGGTTGTTTCCTCCTCGGCATGGAGGCGTCGCAGGCTCGGGTGATGGACCGGATGACGCTCGATACCGTCTCCTCCGGCGAGAGCTCTTCTCCGGGGTCCTCTGCTTTCAGGATTGCTTCTCTGAAGCTTTCCTCGTCCAGTTTGCGGACTTGCCATCCCTCGATCTGCCGTGCTATGCCTGCATCTCGGCCATGGTCTATCTTGAAGAAGATATGGCAGTGGTCGCTGAGCGTTTCCGAGTCAAGGACCTGCCACTTCGTGACTCGTCTCATGAGAGGCGCGCTAACAAACGTTAAGTCGAGCACTGAGGATGATGCCCCTCTGTGCCATGTCGCCTTTCCTACCTCGTTGAGGCAAACCAGGTCCAATTGGGCCATGGTTGTTTCCAGCGCGTTGCCTCTTTCATCCTCTGGCCCTCCACTCCAGGCTGGAGCTTTGGAGTTAAAGTCCCCCGCTACTATGGCGAGGCCTCTCCACTGTCTCAGACTATCCTCGAGTTCCCTCAGTTCCCGAAGGAAGACATTCATCGGTGCGTTCGGTGAGTAATAGCAGCTATACACCGCAATATCGCCGATGACTTTTGGGGCGAAGCCCGTTCCTTCGGTCGGTCTTTTTGTCTCTGTAAGGCTCACGTTCCAGACTTGGATGGCCGATCCCCTCCCAAGGTCTTCCGTGGTTCGTGGTCGCTCTTCTCGGAGATACTGCTCGGAGATGATGAGGACGTCTGCTCCCAATCTTGAGGCCTCTGCTTCGAGTAGACTGTGAGCATCGTTGCTCCTGCAGAGATTCGCTTGCAGGAAACTAGCCATCTTTGCGCTTCTTCCGGCCCTTCCATGCTGCTCGCGCCTGCTGGTAGGCCTTGCAGCACTGCATGCCCGACCTGTGTTTGTGGTCCTCTTTGAGGGCCTCGCAGCTCAGGCATTTCTGCTCTCCGGTAACACATACCGCTGCTATGTGGCCTTCTTCCCCACAGTTGAAGCAGCGTTTTGCCCGCCTCACTTGTGGCTTGTCGCACTTTGCGGACAAATGCCCGTATTGCAGGCAGTTGTAACATCTCGGGATTCCGCCCTTTTCCCGGACCCGCGCGTTAACGAAGTCTACCCGGACTTTCCCTTTTGCCAGCACTTCTTTAGCGAGCCGCTCTGGCAGTGTGATCACCGCAATCTGAGTACCCCTGTATCCTGGGCGGATGGTCCGGGTCGTGATGCTGCCTGCATGCTCTGCTCCGAGTTCCTTCACGAAGGCTTCCTTAACTTCCGGGAGTGTGCTCACGTCGTCGAGGTCAAGCACTTCCAGCGTGATCGTTGGGGAAAGCCGTCGTATCTCTCCGGCGTCTTGGATCACCCCCTTAAGGGCATCCTCAACGACCTCTGCCTTCACCCCCTTCTCGAGCTCGATGAGTAGATGACCCTCTTTCGTCTTCCGGAGTTTGGAGACTTTTGAAGCCACTTGCCTCGTTTCGTCTCCTTGCTTGACTCTCTTGATCATGTCCGCGTAGGACAAACCATCTTCCTTCACTTCTATGAGGAGTGCGTCGGGTCTAGTCCTTCTCCTATTTCCCTTGTTCTTCCTCTTCTTTTTCTTCTTTTCGGCTCTCCCCTGATCCTTGGGACGCCTCTCGTTTCCCCTACGCCCCCTGTTCCGTCCCGCAAGTTGCCAGCCGGAACCAGCGTCCGAGAGCTGACCGTTATCGGACCAAGTTGTCATTGGTGTCCCTGGCGTGGATGGGGGTGTCCTGAACAGATCAGCCCCTTGTCCTGCAAAATTGAGCTGCTCCGGTTTGAGGGCTGCTCTCTTTGCTCTTTTGATATCGGCTTCCTGGTCCCTATTGATGGGGCTTGTGCGGCCTCTCTTCGTTTGGCTCCCCCATCCCGCTCTTTGTGGAGGTGGGGCCAGCGAGGATGTTGATCCAGCGGAGTCCTCGGCCATTATCTCTAGGCTGGAGCTGATTGCCTCTCTCATTTCTGAAGCTCTTGTACTAGCAGCTTCTAGCCCTTCACGTAGGCTGCTGGCCTTCTGTACAAGCCTCTTGGTCGACTTCTTTGCTGTCGCGTGCTCGTTGACTTCCTTGGTTATGTCATCGAGTACCTTGAGGATTCTCTTCAGGAGTTCTTCCTCTCTCGTGTGAGCCTCTTTGAACTTACCCCAGCTCGTTTTGAGGTCAGCGGAATTAGTTCTGCGTAACCTCTGTTGACTGGCGCCAGGCGTCTTTCCTTCGCCAGTCTCCATCTCTTCTGCATCAACTCTCTCCTTGTTTGATGTTGATGGTTGTGTTTGGGTGGGACACCCAGTTGGCAGGTTCGCTCTGAAAATTTCCAAATTCGTTGTTGTTTCTGCCATTTTTTTCCCCCTTCTCTCCTATCCCCCTCGGATGACTGTGTCTTTGTTTGTGTTAGTGGTCCCACCTACCCCCGCCCACCAGTCCGAGTACCCCGTTCTTGGATCCTCCCACTTGCCGACCGCGCCTACAGTCCGGTGGCCTCAGATGACGTTCCAACCCCCGCACCCTGCAGCATGGTCCCGTCCGGTCACCAACCGGCACTACCACAGGAGCGGGATTTGGGGTATCCCCCCTACCGTTGTGCGGGACTGCCTCCCCTCGTGGTTAGCGTGGGGTTCGGGTCCCCCTACTACCGGCGGCCCAGGAGCGATCACTGGTTTTAACGCGGTACCCTCCAGAGTGGGCACGGACACAGCAGTGGAAGGATCCCCTCCCGGGGACTGTTGCACTGGTGGCGTGAGTGACGCGCTGTGTGTGTGGTGTCAGTGTAATGTCAGTCTCGCCCGCGTTTCCACCGGAGTCCCGACCAATCGCCATGCCAACTGGTATCGTGGTAGCACTCCCTAGTTCGGCCGATCCCTATCCCCAAGAGGGTTTTTGTGGATCCTTGGGGAAGATCGTGTTACCACTCAGCGAGAGAATGCCCGACTTGATTCGGGCCCTCGCGTCACTCTTGTGATCCGATGCATATACGATAGAGATACCCTGTATCGACAAGGTCACCGCGTTGCTTCTCACCAACTTTCGGTATGCCCCTCGAAGCCAGCAAGGCCGTCGTCGGTCGGCTCAGAATGTCCACGCGGGTTCACTTATTGTGCCAGTGTGATGTTGTATTGTGTATCTGCGACTCCTTGTCTGCGCTCGCTTATTTTGCATACTCTGCATATTCACGAGTAACCAGAGATACTGAGGATCAAATCAATCCCCAGTTACTCTGGCCGTGCCACTATCCGCAACCTGTGGACGCACCCAGTAGCATGGAGAATGCTCTACCTCAACACGGTTCCTGGGAGTACTGTCTACTACTAGAAGTACCGTACTAGAAGTACTGTAATAGTAATGTACCAGAAGTGCCGTAGTAGTACTTCACTGGGGTACCGTTGCAGTACTGTACCAGATGTACCGTAGAAGTCCTGTTCCAGAATTACCGTAGGATAGTATTGTCCTAGAAGTAGCGTACTAGAAGTACTGTAATAGTAATGCACCAGAAGAGTTCACTGGGGTACCGTAGTGGTAATGTACCGTAGTAGCTCTGTTCCAGAAGTATCGCAGTAGTACTGTACTAGAAATACCATAGTATTACCGCCTCGATTACCGCACGAGAATTACCGGACTAGTATCGCACTAGTACAATACTAGAATTGCCATACTAGTGCCCTACTATTGATGCCCTAGAAATACCGTCATGTTACGGTACTATCACCAACTATCACCATACTAGAAATACCTTTCGACAAACACCGTAGTAGTACGGTAGTAGTGCCGCAATACAATTACTGTCCTAGTACGGTAGTAGTCCCGGACTAGAATAATTACCGTCTTAGTACTGTCCTAAAATTACCTTTACAGTGCCGTACGAACTCCGTACTAGTGCGGTACTCATAGGATCTTGTGCGGTTCGTCTAACAAAAGCCGATTCGGTCTATAATTGGGTCTACATTGGTCTAGTTCGGTTCTACTTTTCAATTCATTCTGGTCTGGCTTAAATAAAACACGTTGTCGTTTGGGTTATTGGTGAAATTGACTGCTCAATTCGCTAATTGATATTATGCCATCTTCCTGAACTCTTCAAAAAACCTTTATTCCAATATCATCAATCGATAATTACTATACCCATTACTTTAGAACTATCATTTTGAGATGCAAGAGCGTTTCAGGATCTTCTGACTCACCAGGAGAGGTCATCACATCCGGATCACGAATTTGGCTGGAACTTTGGGAATGGTCTTCTTTGAGTGCCAAAAGATGAAACCCAAAATTATAGACCCTAACGCTCAGGCGTTTCCGAGCTACAACCGAAAACATTAGCATTGCCCATATAGGACTGTGTTAAAAATCATATATATAGGTGTACCTGCAATGCTATTGTCCGTGGCTGTAGCTCAGAAACGCTTGAGCGTTAGGGTCTATAATTTTGGGTTTCATCTTTTGGCACTAAAAGAAGACCATTCCCAAAGTTCCAGCCAAATCCGTGATCCGGATGTGATGACCTCTCCTGGTCAGTAAGAACATTAACAAGCCGAATGACACGAAAAGAGGCAATAACGCTGGTAAAGAATTGAAATTAGGCTGCCATGGTCCCCGGCCCAACCCTACCTCTCTATCGGTAAAGGTAAATCGTGAACGTTCCCTCATCGAGACTCTTCCGAACGTCTCGATATATGCTTTTCTCAAATCTATCAGAAACGGGACAGCCAATAATCATTTAATCTCATAAGGAAGCGATAAATTTCGATCGGTGATTCCGAGCAATCCATTGATTACGATTCTATCAGTAGAAAGGAGAGAAATCTCGGAATGAAAGGCAATAATCTGCAATCAAATAGATAAATCACAGGTTCATATAGTCATGAAAGTATATTTTCCAATTTCACTCGACGATAGGTATTCATTATGTGCAGAATTTTGTTCTGGACTACGAAAGATACACGCCAAATTGTGAATTTAGTCGTATTCGAAAATTGAAAATGTTTATTTTTTTTATTAATTCGTACAAATTGATGCTGATTTGGTTATAGTGCGGCGATGTAAACAGAAACACAATTTCGCAAATTTCTGTATCCGAGCTATATCACCAGTCCGTCCATGGCAGAGTATCCCTTTACTTTGCCACGAAGGGATCATATCGGACTTGGTTGTCGCAACATTTATGATTGAGCATGGTATACTCACTCAGCAAAATTTAGTTTTAACAGCGACTATCTCTAAGGAAAAAAAGCCTGCGTGACGGCAACCCGACCACTATGTCTGATCCTATGATCGTCAAATTTCTTTAATAGACATGGAAACTTGAATTTTTATTTCAGTTGATGTATAGAAATACGTGATTGCAAACGAGAGTGTGTGATTATTTTTTACGCACTTTTGGTTGCCTTGCTCTATACGTTTTTGTTACGACTATGATTATACGTCTGTGAAAGTCTAGTGTTCTCAACTGTCAAATTCTGAGAATCATTTAATGAGGCGGCCTTGGATTAATAACTGCTTCTTATTTCCTCGGAGGGGACCGTACATTAAAACTATGAGATCTAATGAGATTTCGAAGAAATAGTAACTCGTTGCTCAGGAATTTCATAAGAATTTTGAGAACAATGAAGAAACCTTTATATTCGGCTACCTATCCTATGGACATGATGAAAACGAGTTATTAGCTCATAAGCATAAGTAGATAAGCATCAACGAGCTCACAAGCCCCTCTAACTTTTATTCGAAAGAATAAAAAAGTCACATGACTCATTTTTAATCATACGAAATTATAATTGACGAGCCCAGAAAATCAACCGCAACGAGTATGACCACATATTAGCTTCATAACAATTTTTAACACTCTTATCAACACTAAACCTATGCTATTTCTTTCAAAGCTCAAATTCTCGCAAAAGCACATGTGAAAATGAATCTTGATTTCACTCTTTGTCGGTGTAAATACACGTTAATCCGTATAACGAGAGGTTAAATCTGCGGTTGAAAAATAATGCGCGCACATTAACGCGCATTACTCCATCGGTGAATCCTCCTCTTGCTCTGGCGTAAACGCAGGAATTTCAACGATGCTTCCAAATAAATTACGTTCCACCTATAAATATAGTTAAGAGCCATATTCATTTGCCATACCAAAGTCGACGCATGAGCTTTGGCACGTGATTTGAAAGCTGAAATACTTTATTTTAATTTTCGCGCGCTTTTCTCACTGCACCATATCAGCGTCTATGCTAAATATTACCCAAATTATATATTCCATTCAATCTCTGTTTGCGATAAATTACTCTGTGGAAGGTTACAGGCACGAATTTCTGCTTACGCTCTCTCGTGCGCGCGGAATTTAAATTTGCCTCGGCGGTCTTCGGCGTACATACTTACCCCTATAGCCAATGTGATGCGGTACATACTTCGTGGGTCATGCGGATTCTTGCACAGAGTAACGATATTAGGTACATTAACGCTGACCCCGTGCTGGAATTACTCTCGACAAATTACCTTCCATGAAATTTGTTTTACTCGTTGCCCAGCCTTCTTCTGACTCTTATTGTGGAAATTTACAGGTGTATGTATTTAATATGAATATAGATATATATGTGTACGTTATGTGAAAAAAATGATCGCTCGTTACACGGTAAAAGTATGTGTACTAGCGTAATTCTTACGATCATAAAACACTTGGCGTTGGTCGTTTTTGTGCAAAAACCAAGCGTGGCAGCAAACTTTTCTCGTTTTCTATGTGACGTATACACAGGTATTACGTCGGATAGTGAGAGTGATATTTGCGAGCTTTACTTATGGAGAAAGTAAACAAACGCACGTGGTATGGATGTACAATAAGAAAAAGTACTCGCTGTCACGAGTGTCATTATTTGCAATTTTTCATTTCAGCAAGCTTTTTGTTTGTCAAGATTTATACATGAGCTTCTGACGTGAGAATCGATTGCGGTGATGACCATGACATAAAACTGTGATAACGATGAATTGTGAGGTATAATGATTCAGTGATAAGATTCAGGAAAATGTGATTTCTTTCTGATTGCAGCATCCTCGAGGAACGTCGTCGACAACGACTGGAGTTTCCTTTGAGGCTGAAGGTGGCATCAGGAATCCGGCCTGCCAGGATGAGGACTCTTTGGAGAATGTAAGTAACACAAAAAGTCATTGCACTGAATCCATATAAATTGATAGAATATAAGATTTTCGTCGAAAAATTTTTTCAAAAACTTGGTGCTTTTGCATGAACTCAAGAAGAGCGTCAATTGTGTCGTGTGCATTACAATTTGAGCCGATTTACTTGGTCCGCGATGTGATCCGTCAACATTTTTTGTGAATTTCTGGAAAAGATACCAACGTTTTGCAGATTTTTCTTTCAAACAAGCAAATAACAATTATAGAATCGACTTATTTTTTTAATCATTTTAACGGATTTGGAAATGAGCTCCAACCATGTACTCATGCGAATTATGAATCCTAACCCAATACGTATGCCCTAGGATTTTAGTGGTATCTAGTGAAATTTCGCCTCCATCATTGGCTACAAGTTTGCAATTCTCATTGCGTTTTGCGTATGACCCAAAGCTGCATTATTTTTTGCATAAGAAAAAGTTGCTCTTTTCAATAATTTGATAAAAACGAGTATCCATCAATATCGCAGAAATCTACGAAATTCGCTTCAAAGATTTGGAGACCCATAACATCATATCTTGTGGCATGAGGGGCTATCCATAGACTACGCAATGATTTCGTGGGGGAGGGGTATCCCATGCCATTTCTCAGGATGCGTATATGAGTCGGCAGATTTCCATTCATGGAATCCTATGAATAAGGGCGAAAAGGCAGACAGATGGAGATCCAAAATTGAAGTACGCCGTTGCGTAATTTATGGATAGCCCCTAAAAAAAGAGGTAGAAACCGGCTAAAAATAATTCATGGTGCCCGATCTTGATTCATCATTGGCATTTCTATGAATCATAAAAGATGGAAATCTTTTTTATCATCCTCGTGTTGATCAGAATTGTCGCGCTTTGATTTGATTGACTCTAGAGATCAGTAGGAAACGATTTAGTCATAACATGGATGACCAGCACGTGCACACCATCATGCTTTTTCTAGAGAGACATAAACGAATTGTGCTGCATCGTAATCACACTCATCAAAGACAACTTATTGGCAGCTGTACCTACCAATGAACTACCTCACAGTTCCTTGATACCCTTGAATAATGATCTGAAGGCAATACGCAACTTTGCAATTTTATTCTTTTGATTTCTATTTTTCTAAAACAGCAACTTCACAAATTATCATCCTCCAAAAGAGACTTATAATGAAATTCATTTTCTTTGACAGCTTACAAATCTCGAATATGGAAGCAATCACCGAAAAAGAAAAGTTCGGACTTACATAGCAATAGATAACCCAACGTTATTACCCTCATCTCCTACATATCGGAGTAATTCATGAAATGCTACTAAAATAATATCTACGCAAAAATCGAGATATGTAAGAGTTGAAACGTGGTCGTTGCAGGGGGGCACAGTGAGAAACCTCTTTATCTGCCTTTTCTAGAAATAATTAATGAGCCAAGATAATGAGTATGTCCGAGCCTCACTCTCACTGTATATCGAAGGTGTTTATTACGTATCGCTTGAAAGAAGGGTGACTTTTCCAAGTGACAGAATTACATAATCGAATAAATTCTTAGAATTACACACTTACGTGGCGAAAAATTGTCCAAGAAATCTCACCTGACAAGTAAATTCAAGGAAAAAAATTACGGACTTTGAACTACCGTTGTCTGTAAATATCTACCAAATGCAATAACGGGTACCACAAACAAATATTTCTAATCATCAGTAGTATCTTGCAATGAACCTTGCTGCGCCCAAAAAAATCAATAAAACCAAGAGTATTATGTGTCGGCGATGTAACGGATTGGGGGCTGTTTTAGGGGCTGGTCCAATCCAAATATCAATATTGACTCCAGTCAAATACACTTGCTCAGGGTGTCAATAATAAACCTGTACGTCTCTCATTGCACTGTTTCAATACACCCACAGCACCAGCATCAGTCTCATCCAAAGTCATCAGCCATCGGAATACACATACGAACTGCATGCAGCTCAATCTAATCAGTGCCAATGTACACAAAATTTACTCTGATGCTCGAGCTCTCGAATCCGCGATTTGTTTGAACAAAGTCATAATAACGTCAGTTGTATGGACGGTTCACGTGTCCGAGATGCATTTATCTTCATCCGTACACTCATTTGCAGTTCAAACTGTAACGAGTATGGAATGCACATGTATGAAGAGTCGATGAGTATATTTGAGACCGCAAAGCTTTTGAAGCTGCATCGTGTGATATACATATGTATATATGTATAACTTTGTGTAAAGTTTATACGGTGTCAAATGAGGATGATGGTGTTAAAAAAAGGGAAAAGATGATTAGAAGGAAGGAGAAATATATTCTGGCTTTCTATATCGCCAAGAGTTAAATACGATGTACTGAGGGTAATTTGTTCCAGGGATAACTTATTATAATAGGTTTCTAAGCGTTGCAAATTCTTCGTTGGACTACGGCGCGTCTCACTTCTTCTGCATAAAATGACAAAGCTGTCACCGGACACTCGATGATCATAAGTTTGCGATTGCAATTTGTGCATTGACGTATAGAAAGCTGTTATCGAACAAGAGGCGATATGCACTACAAAGTTATAACGTACATTTGAAATGATAGCTTGGATGCTTACAAGGTATGTAAACTAAACTTTGTCAAAGCGTTGGTCTCTTGAGATTTGAATTTCGCGCCATGCGTTTGCAAATATAGGGACTTCGTAAAAACCCCTCGTTTGACTGACTTCTCTTATTTCTGTGGTGACGGCTTGACCGGAATTTCATGTAGTTAGGTTTTTGCTAATCATAATCGTATCCATGGTAGAAAGGAGATATGGTGTGTTCAAGTCGAGGACGAGTTTTCGTCTTGCTCTGCGCAGATCCCATCGGCAGCCATCTTGCGTATTTGAATGGAGCAGACGACTGCTCTCGCTAGTAGCGATCCCCCAGGTAGGATCGCTACTCGCCAGCAACGGTTTATTGGCCGTTCGAGCCACTGCTACTCCACAACATCACGTTACTCATCCATTTTTTTAATTCTTTTCTAACAAAAAAATGCCGTGTTGCTCCGTTCATCTATGCCATAATCGGAATGGAATGTTGATAAAGACAAAATGAATTTTTCCGGATACCGAAGCATCAACCAGCAGTGACTAAGCAGCGGGCTGATTTCTGCGGTCGGGATGTAAACAAACTTTCGGACAGTGTCTCGAACTTATATCAAATTGAAAGAATTGAACCACCCGAGAAGAAATGCTTATAAGCGAATAAGACAAGCTCGGAGAACTGAAAAAAATAGAATTCTTCTCATAACTATCTCCTCACATTTTATTAAGTTGATTGTGATCTGTGAATTGTTTTTTTCAAAATTTTATTGCATGCCTAGAAATCTGAAAAATTATTATTACTATGTGATGGTGTTTGTTGCTAATATTAACTTGTGAGCCAGTGATGATTCCAAGTCAACCGAATCTGCTTCTGAATATTCTGAAAAAAGTTTTATGTTTTCAGAAAAGATATAAATGTGCCATTAATATGTAATGTGCCAAATTAGTGATTCATACTCGATGCGCGGTTGAATATTTGATTCCTACGATATGTATCGATGTGCGAGTGAAATAGCTCATCATCCCGAACTACCATTGGTACCGATCAATTCCCCAAGTAATTCATCCCGTCAGCTGCTCTCCTTATTTTGAAACGCAAACAGTACATCAAAATTAAAATTTGCTCCGCGTGCATGCCTGATTTTGTCTCAGACGAGTCTGCCTCGTGATCTATAATTCACCATTCATCGGAATAACAAAGTTCTCAACTGAATTTCTTGTAATCGCCAACAGTTATCTGTTTTACCGACGCAGAAGGCATTCTAATCAGTCTCTTCAGCAAATTCCATTTTTGACAAAAAATCTGGAACACTCAAAAACGCGTCACTTGAAGCTATCTCTGTTTTCAAATGTTCAAATTTGCCTCCGGGGCTCCGGCCATCTCATTGGCAAGAGGGCAATATGGCCGGCAACTGGGGCAGAAATGCGATTGGCTGAGGTGCTCACGCTGCGCGTGAGCACACCATATCTCCTTTCCACCATGATCGTATCCCTATTTTGTTCCCATATGCGAATAACTATAACGGTGCGTAGATGATTTTATATCCTTGTCGAGATTCGCGTTGGGTATTGTATTAGATTACGCGATGGTCAATAATATGGAAATTATATCCGAGACATGTAGAAGGCGACGTGTCAATTGAAGATTAAAGAAATACAGGAATTTTCCCAAATAAGAGTAGAATTTCCTTTTACTTTGTATACAAATGAGTGTTGAACTATGAAATTTCATAAGTGATCTTGATTGGTATGACGCGTCCAGGTAACCTCAGAACTACTCCATATCAAATACTCAAATCTAGATGATTGAAGAAGAAATCCCCTATTTACGCGAACCTGGAAGACTTCTGGGTAACTCCCTACTAGATTGCGCTAGATTGTTTTTCATAGAAATTTGGTGCGTCAAAACAATTAGATAGATCAGAATTACCGATTCAAGTGCAATAGAGTGGACAGCTGATTGACGTTTGATGATGAAATAATAAAAATTATAAAACGCGCGAGTGCAGCTGTCTGATTAACAATCGTATCGATAAGGGCCCACGCTCACATGTCGTATTACGCTTATCAATGCATCGATCGTTGCAACATTACATCGTCGAATTAATATAAAATCGATTTGCAACTGCGTGACAGGTAGTTGAGATTTTTCCGTCAGAGACTACACACGTGTGAATTCATTATTACAAAACATCAGTGGGAGATTTAGATATTTATTCCGGTGAGAAACTTTTTGAAGTTTGTGGATCATGTGCTTAGTTAAGTAATGCGATATTTGCCTTCATCAAGTCTATAATTGGCTCTACGAAAATGTGAGTGAATATTTTCTTTTTTCTTGCAGACAAGCCAATACTCAAAACCAGCATTATTCTCAAAATTAGATTTCGCAATGCACTTGCTTCTTTTCGGAAACTATGTGTTTATATCACATAAAAATGTCTGAAACTCGATTTTGAATTAAGAATTCTACCCATCAGAACTCGAGTGTTGATTGTATAATCACGGCGCTATGATGGATATCAAATTCCCATTTTGAGAACATGTTTCAAACAGAATCATAAATATCAACGTGAAATTGACAATTTGAAAAGGGGGTGGTTGGAATAAGCTTATAGAGAGGCACTCGAGCACTTATGTTTCATTACACGAGTGAAAAAATCAGGTCTCTTCTCCAGATGCGTTAGATTACAACGCGTGTCTCGTCGCCCGATGCATGCATGAACAGCAAAACATTGATCGTTCCTGCACACAAAATTGCGGGCCCTGATTAAACGCGTCGAGAAGTTACTCATCCCGATGTATTTCGCTGCAGCTATGCATTCTATCATGATAGAATTTTTCCAAAATTAGACAATTTTCAAAAAAAAATTGGTATTGGGAAAATTTGCGCGTGCTAATGACTAAAATAAAATAAAATAACAATAAAATAAAAATAAACACTCTCTTCAAATACGGTGGTCCGAAGCTCTTGAAAGTTGAGAAAAGGTTAATAATGTATGCTGAGGTATGGTAGCCATTATACTCATTATTATATGAGCTAACACTCTACGATCTCAACATTCTGTCAAACAATTTTCCAATGGTTCTTTTTCGCGGTGCATAATGATTGGTAGAGTTAAAAAAAGGAGCAAATCCACTCTCATAATTCAGCTACGGAACGCAAAGTTTGTTTTGATGAGGGTTGATTCGAAATTACTTTTGTCTTTCAATTTAACCTGGCGCGCACTAGATGATGCTCAAAAGGATTATCCATCAAATTGTTACATCGAAGTGACGTTACATCCGAATAACATTCCTTTTTCATGACATGTAATCACGTTGTTCTCCGTATCGTATATACATACATCTCATGAACTTTTTGGGAGAATTTCAGTCCCATCACAGAAACATTTCTCTGTGCAGGCGAGAGTGAGTATGAACTTTTTTTTTACATCGTAGAAATTGAGGTGGTTCCTAGGTATTACAATATATCTAAGAGATGATTCATAATTTTGAATTCATCCGAAATCCATACATAGAATGAGGTTCTCGCCTTCTTGGTTTCAAACTCGATGAAATTACGAGTGAAATTATCACCGAAAGAGAAACACCAATTCAAGTAGCCCGCGCAAATCTGTATCAGGCAATCTCAGGCAATCATCGCAAGGCTGCATCCGGCATCCGCCGCGAGTGCGAAAGGAATTGCTTATTATTGTGAATTATCTCCCCCATTAACTTTCCATGGGACAAATATTTTGCTATTAGAATCAGCACGCGAGATTTGAAAACCCTCAACCCAACAATATATGAGTGCGACAGAGATGGGCTTGACTTTGGTGTCTCTCTCTTACACTGGACTGTAGATCTGACAGGGAAAGGGCAAAGGTACCCTGGCACGGAAATTGTGAGCTGTGGAAAATCCAAAAAGTCAGATCGATGCACCGAAAATTCTACTTCCCGAATCCGCAGCCGGAAAAACTCTACCTTTTTTCATTTTCTTAGAATTATCAAAAAACTAGCTCATTTCACCCATTCTGGTGCGCCTTAACTCTTGATCGTAGCGACACACTCTTGATCTCAAAAAATTCTACTCGGCCCAACAAAAATTCTACCACCTCGGTTTTTCACAATTTTCCATTGGATTTTCCGTGATCAGTTGAAATATTTTCCTATCCCAAGCCCTGGTGTGAACGTACTACATTATGCAACGTTCACACCAGCAAGATACGCCACACCGCGGTGTATCAGTTGACCACGAGTCAAAGCCTAATTACTGCTAATCACGGAAAACTCAATAGAAAATTTGGAAAAACCGAGGTGGTAGAATTTTTGTTGGGCCGAGTAGAATTTTTTGAGAGCAAGAGTGTGTCGCTACGATCAAGGGTTAAGGCGCGCACCAGAATGGGTGAAATGAGCTAGTTTTTTGATAATTTAAAGAAAATGAAAGAAGGTAGGGTTTTTCCGGCTGCGGATTCGGGAAGTAGAATTTTTGGTGCATCGATCTGTCTTTTTGGATTTTCCACAGCTCACAATTCCGGTGCCAGGGTAACTTTGGCCATGGAAAGGCAGCCTGATCAAACCTGATCTCTGATATCGCAGATATTCGTAACCTCGCAGTCGCAACGTGACGATTGGTAATGACAGTGATACATCAGATCAAATATTTTGTGTATAATATTGAAGTGCATGGAGCATCATCGGGCTCGATTTCATTTGCGCCCATGAAAACAATATTTACTTTGAAATCTGTATAAATTCAGTGTAGCTGTTCAGCACTATTGTTTGCAGTCCATTGAATTGAGGCAGAATCGTGATTATTGTTTACTGGTTTGTTCTATGATAGTTTATCAAGTAACGTTTGGTCTTCTATACAATTTTTTGCTTTTAAAAGATATTATTTCCCCTTACTAACAGATCTAAGAGAAAAGTGAACATTGGAGGTAATTGTCGTCAGAGCAAGAAACAAATCAACTGTCTAAAACATACATACCCTTACACAAACTATTTCACTAAACAAATGATGGATAGTTTTTTTGCTGATGAAACACAAATTCTATCTTCCACCATATGTATGCCTCCAGCAAAGAGAACGAAGATTAGTGAAATGGGAAATTCATATTACTCATGGATTTGCGCATTAGATAATTTTTCCAAGTTACCAGACGATGTTGGCCAATCAACATATACAACTCCAATCATGTTTGGCAATTATGAATTCAAACTACAAATATATCCAGGCGGATCGAGACAGGAGAACAAAAATTATGTCTCTATTTTCATTGTGTTGTGCAAGCCATCAAGAGCTGTAATTCGATTCTCTCTGTCAATTTGTCTACAAAGCCATGAAAACTTATTTATGGAAGGGCCTTGCACTTTTGCATTTGATTCGGATGAGAAAACCAATTCCAGACATGGTTGGCCACAATTCGTTAGGCAATATTCTTTGATAAGAATAATGCAGCAGTTTGAAGATGATCGACTCCTATTAAGAGTGACAGTGCATGACCCAGTGCATGACCCAAATGTGGACTGTAAACCACATCAAATTAGCAAACTCCGCAGCTATGAAAGATTTATCAATGATGAGCAATACAGTGATGTCAAGATCATTATTGGGAAACGAACAATTCATGCTCACAAAATTGTATTAATCAATGGCAATGAAGTCTTCGCATCTATGTTTGAGCATGGGTCCCTACGAGAAAGCACAGAAAATGAGATTGTAATTGAGGATGTAGAATATCCCGTTATGTTAGAATTAATTAGGTTCATTTACATAGGTGAGGTTCACGAATTGCCAAAGATGGCAGAGAAGCTTCTGGTTGCTGCTGACAAGTACGGTGTTGAACCTCTGAAAGATGAGTGTTGTGAATATTTGTGTCAGAACTTGACTAAAGATAACGTTCTTCAATTGTTCAGTTTTGCTGATATGTATAATATTAAGAAACTGAAACAGAATGCTGGCATTTACTTTAGAATTCACAGGAAAGAAATGATCAGTGCTTCGCAATTCAAAAATTCATTGGAAAAGTTAGGGATGGATCTGATTATTGAGCTTATGTCAGTGTTGAGTGACTATTAGATGACATGCATACTATTATCTAAAGAATAACTCTTCCATGTATTTTCATGTTATGCTTTGCACTGTTGGTTTTTCTCGCAATTTCAAGTAATGTATTTTGTGTCTATTCATTGAAATAACGTGTGACATCAAGCTCCTTATGATATGCGTATATGATGAGCTCTGATACTACTTACGCAAACTATATACCAAGCTAATAAATCAAAATTAATGCACATCAGTTTGCCATTATTTTGTTATGTGTTTCTTGATTCTACAGGAATCTGAGGTAGTTTTTGACGGTTTACGGAATAGTTGATGAAATTACGTGTACAGAAATCTCACAACGCGCTCAATCCCTGGCAGTCTAAATCCCCGATAACTCCATCAACTTCAGATTTTTCTCAAGTTATACTGTTCTCTTTGTATGCTTTTCCTATTCTAGAGGAACATCAAAATTGTTATTATAGATATCTCTTACGAGTAGAAAATAGTTGTTGAACGAAAGTAGAAACGAAACTTCGAGTTACTAAAATTTGAGTATCATTAGCACGATAATATCTTTAAGCATTTAATTGTAAAGTGAAAAGGTACCCGGTCAAGAGGCAACAAAATGACGAATGATCTCCTGGTATCATTTGATATCGACGCAAGCTCATCATCCGATCAATATAAGAGCACTGAGAACAGCCTTGGAATGCGACGCGTGCACTTCGAAACTTTTTTTTAGTATTTTCCAATTCTAACTTATTCACTCAGGCACATGGTACATACGTTACATTCTTTCAAATTAAAACGCAAATCCTTCCAGAATTCGCCTATTCTGCAGATGATTCGACACCATTTTCAATTTACTTGAACATTCCTGTATTTGCAAAGAAAGCTCTCGGATATCTCGTAACATAACATACAATGAAGATGACGCTTGAAAAAGTTGAAATTGCACAAAACTTTCCTCATAAACAAGTGCCATACATCGGTGTTAGGAATACGAAGAAGAAAATGATAGAAAAAGAATTGCACGTCTTAAATAGACCGTATATGGACTGCAGTGTCAAAAACTTTTCCTCGAGACTTATTCGAAGATCATGACAAAGGCCGATGCTCGCAAAAAGAGCTGCGTAATCGAATAATCGCGAGATCGGTGTTGGCTTTCTTCATGTATATAGAAGGCGCCAAGGCTTTGGAATCTACTATCTCACGTGTCTCATATAATGCGACACAGAGAGCGAAACTCGAATCGGAGGAGGATCATTATATCCAAAGCGGAGAGACGCTTCATTCGATCATCTTCACTTTGTGCTTCAGTCGAGGCATCAGTTTGTAGATATATAGGTATCTTCTTCGTATAAGGGTGACATTCCGAATGTATTGGATGCTGCGGTGCTTGGTCGAATGAAGAATATAACGAAATATACCCCTAATGCAAATCTTGTACGCGTTTGTCACATATCAAATGCACTTTTTGAACTAGCCGCGATTTATAGTGCATGAGTAAATATCGTGCGTGTGAGCTTTGTCGGAATTCATTGGCGTCGATTGCAATCAACGGAGAGTTAGCTTTCTAGATATCCTCTCGGTCTGGATTTGAGTTACGATTATTGGATCGGAGGTGTATGAACGAGCACAGACGATGGCGTGGGAATTTTAGATTATGATTCATTCCTAGATTATTGTTTCATCTGCCGGGGGTGTTTGTCCCTCTTCGTAATCCAAATCGGTTTGGGAGACGTTTCGTGGAATTGCAAAATTTGGAAATTTTGGTGAAGTTTGAGCTTGATTATTGGAAAGCTCATTGGAAAGCTCTTGATAGAAGGTAGGGATATTTTATCGATGAGGGGAAAACTTGCCTCTTTATATGTATGGTTACTCACAACTTATGTTGGTTTTGCAATTGAAGTTTTTTGGAAAGGTTTGGTCGAATTATTTGAATTTTGTTATTTTTCTCGAATTGTGAACTCAACAACAACGAATGAAATTTTAAGACCTCAACCTAATCACCTTTTGTAGTTCATCTTGAGGCCACCAAAATGAGCTGAAATCAGTCTTCTGCCGATTTCTGATTGTTGAATTGTCATTTTACACAGACAAAATACTTTAGTCAGTAAGGCTAATTCGAGTACGTTTGCCTTACTTTCGATTGACACCAAAATTTCCGTGGCACGAAATTTGAGCTTTCCTTTTTTTGGTTGAAGATGATATTTCCATGGAGAGCTTGATGCAAATCAAGCGATCGTTGAAAATCACCGAATCATGCACAAATAGCTTTGGGTATCTTGGTGCCACTTGTTATAAAAATGTCATGGGAAAAAAAAAATCTTTCTCGAGTCGACATTTGAATTCACGGGACGCAACAACCGGCGTGACTATGTCTTTTATCATTCACATCACCGGTTCAAAAATCTTTTCGATTGTGCTGTTTTGATTCATTCTCGGAATTTGCTATTCAATAATTTTCGATTTAAGGTTATATTCTGCCTATAAAATATGATCGTATACCTTGAATCGAAATCAAGTTATGACTCAGAAATTGCATTACTAGACATTTGGAAAAACAATGACAATAACATTCTACCAGACAAAAATTATTTCAAGTGTCAGATGGATACGCTACGTCATAATCGAAGCAAGTCGCGCGATGTTACTTAATAATAAAAAGCTCTCAATGACGAGTTATACTTCCTCTTAACTGTGTGTCATCACCCTTATCAAACTATTTGTTCTCCAAACGCGAACACCTATGCGTTTTATCAAAATGGTCCAAAATGATGGTTTGTATAACTTTGAGTGCATTCAACAGTGATACGTGATACTTGTGAACCAATTGAATAAACGATCACCTTGGCGCGGAATCCCGATATTCTTTGAGATCGAGGTCGAGAGACTTGTCCAACCTCATCGTTGTCCTCGAGGATAAAGAGAAGGGCCAGAATTTATGCTTTCTCCTTCTGTGCACGCACATTCAACTGCCCCAATGCGATGCACCAGAATCGTATAAATGTACCTTCAAGCGGCTTTTAATTATGTTCATCGCGACTCCTTGTCACGCGAGCAGAATGCGTACTCACTCTTTTCGTGATCTTGACTCTTTCTTTTCTTTTTTTATTCTTTCTTTCTTCTTTTTGTATGTCGATTCAGAAGAGGAAATCTGTATGTCGAGATGAAAAAATATGAGGTTTCGAGGGAACGTCGTTCTGGGCTCGTGCAATATCTCGAGGATGCTTATCCTGTACAATGTGTGAAAGCATTTTTGGAATTCGTTTCGTATCAACCTCTGATTTACAAATCCTTGAGCAAAATGCACGAACTCGTAATCTGAGGATTCTTTCTCTCGACATTCGATCTCCTCTGGATCATGAGTTCATCTTCATTTTTTCTTTTATTCTGTCTTTTTTTCATGTGATAGTGAGCCACGTGAATTCAGTTTATTGTTTTGAGCTCGAATCACATTATTTCATATTACTTCACAACTCACAACGGGAAAGTGGGGTTCCGAAATACCAATCTTGATCAAATCTTCTTCACCGAAAGGTACCACCTTAGGAAAGAAAAATTGTTGTCATTTCTGTCTATAGTGGGCCTTTTGCCCACAGTATAACGAACAGGAATTCCGGGAATACAAGTATTATTTGTCCTCAATACTAACTCTTTTGCTTGCATCTCCGAATAGAAGGTTTATTTGACAAAATTGCTCGAGGTTCTTCGTATTGCATAGAGTACAAAAATTCTACGAAATTTCGGACAAAATTCATGTTTTGCCTCCCCCTGCTCCATTCCACCTTTTTTGCCAGTAGATTTTCGGATCAGAAATTTTAGGAATTTTTAGAAATTTTTAGGGATTCTTACAAGTACTTTTAGATCTTAGACATGGACAGGTGTGTTAAAATTTCTCACGGAATAGAATAGGAATCCATAGCCTCCATAACCGCATGTGAAATCTTGATTCCCACAGTTAGCAGCATCCTGCAAGAGACAAAACGCACCTTTTTCGTCCCTATCTTGCAAACTCAATCGGAATAAGAAACATCCTCACCAATGTGTGTGTACATTTTCGACCAATCAATCTTTGTCCATGTCACCCGCACAGCAGCTCAAAACAGAATCGCCGTAGAGAATATAAATAACGCGTGACGCGCATAATTTAGCTGACCGACCGACACTTGAAGAAGAGCTTTTGAGCCGCATATAGATCAGCTTATACCGTCCATCCATTACACATGATGATGCTCATATCTACGTCGGTACATGTTTTTCGAAAAGGGCAAATTTTATCTAATAATTTCTACTAAAGTTGAAAATCGTTTCCTAGATCGCATTTCAAAGTTCCGCGTGAACTTGCGTCAGTGGACATACGAATTTTCCATTTGCAATTTGTCGTGTATGTACGTCGTGTATGTCGTGAAGGTAGCCTTGCGAATGTACTCAATAATAAAAGCGTGAAAACAGGCATCTCGTGTGATGAATTTGAAAAACGTGTGACATATGAGAAGTTGGATGAATATGAGTGATTGACTGTAAGAGGGAAGAAAATCTATTGCAAAAAGAGCTAAAGACCTTGGCGGTTTTTCGACGCACGCAAAGCCTATCGAATTCACGCATTGCTAGTACCACCATAGCCGCCTCTCATTTGAGCGTTATCGAACTCGATGCTGAGTGACCTTAGTATGCATCGTAAAGTCAATGCAAGCTGATGCATCTATCAATGACGCTGAATTCAATCCATATTAATCAGCATAGATGTGTGAAGTTAAATATATATATATATATATAAACAAACTCACTTTCTTAGTACGCATCATCAATAGCTCAGTATCTAAAGAATTGAATTAACCGATTCTGAACTTTGAAAGTTCATGAAAAATTCAGACGATTTGTGCACGTACGTGCGTGTACAACAGTTTTTCACTGTAGTTATCTGTAGAACAATCAATACATCCTGATGAAACGAGTTCAGCTCTATCCAGATGACTTTTTTGTTAACTCCACACGAGATGGTTCATAGAGTGTATGGATTGGTGGGTGGGTGAGTGGTTGGATGGATGTATGGATGATCTGATCTGCTCCGTTCTAGTTCGGAATGATCCGGTGTAGTTCGGTACTATATAGTACGGTCATGGTACGGTACTTATACCACTCGGACCACTAAGGCCTATATAGGACCAAACTAGTGCTACTAGTACGGTTCTAGTACGGTACTTATACCACTAGGACTGCTAAGAGTCATATCGGACCGGACTAGTAGTACTAGTATGGTCCTAGGGTTCCCTAGGGGTACAAGTACCGTACAAGAACCGTACTAGTGCCGAACTACACCACGTTAGACCAAACTAGTGTCGAACTAAAACTATTAGTCTGGTACCGTTAGGACCGCATAAATATCGCTAGGACGCCTAGGCCCACACTAGTACTACTGGCCCGATCCTATAGGGGTCCTAGCGGTACAATCACCGTACGAGTATCGTACTAGAACCAAACTACTGCCGAACTACACCATGTCAGACCGAACTAGTGTCGAACTACAACTATTAGTCTGGTACCGATAGGACCGCACAAATACCGCTAGGACCCATAGGTCCACACTAGTAGTACTAGTAGGTCCTGCAGGGGTCTCAGCGGTTCTAGCAATACAATCACCGTACGACTACAGTACGAAAAACGTACGAGAATCTTACTAGTATCGAACAACAACCAGCCTAGTAGTACCGCTGGTGTCGTACTAGTACCGTATAGGGGGAGGCCTTATTAATACGATCTAATTTGGTCTAATTTGGTCTGATTCGATTTAGTTCAGTTTGCTTTAGTCAAACCCAGTCCAGTCCAGTGTGCTTCGGTCTAATTTGGTCTGGTGTGGCTAAATTAGATTAGGTGGCCGTGTACGTTATGGGAGGGACTGTTTGATTAATTCACTAACAGGCAATATGTTATCTTTCCGAATTCTATATTATAAGAAACCCACTCTTATTAATACCATCAATCAATCATCATCCATCATTTTACAAATATCATTTTTGAATTGCTAAAGCATTCAAGGAGCCTATTCTGGTTTATCAAGAACATTCACAAGCCTAACAAACGCCAGCGATAGTTGCACTTAGTATTTATCATCCACATCTTCCAATACCGATCATTGGAAATTTCAAACAATAGTACAATTTCTTCAGTAAAAGTGATAAAATGTATCAACGGTAAAGAATACTGCGGACAGATTTAGGTCTCAGTCATAGAAAGTAGTGGAACCAACCAAATTCCATTAGGAAATCAAAACCAAACGAAGAATTATACCGCACATTTATCAGTCATTATCTATATAAACATAGAGTGCAGAGATTGTATCAAGTTCGGTAAAATATCCGCGAAAAAAAACTGACAGGAAATTATTTTTCTCCCAAAAATAAGCCTGCCCATGTAACTACAATCTATACACATACGGATGACAAGAATGAAATGAAGTGTGAGATAACCGTAGATGAATTTTCAGGCACATTGATTACCGGCAGAACTATTATTAAGACATTTTTTAATCTTGAATATCGACTCTCGTTTATTGACTTGTTCTAGAGCAGGAAATGTAGACTGGGTTACCTAATTTTCCGACTAATTCAAATCAGCTGCTGTCCTAAACTTTTTGCCTTGTATATGATCACACATGGGGGTCGCACATAATCTATACGTAAGATACATCGTAATAGTATAGCAACCAGTTGATTCTGGATTCAATTACGAGATATATACACCATATCGGTTAGTATACACACATGGGATTCAGTTTCGCGCGAGCAAGCTTTAATTGCTGCATCAGATAAACATCAATACACCCGATCTTCTATTTCTCTTTTCCTTCGTCTTTATAACCTTTTACTATCTTTCAAATCCAGTTTTCTCAATTTTCCAGGTCAAATATCAGCATCCACGAGACGCGTGTAACGCCGTACTCACACTATACTTATTTAGAACGAATCGATGGCTGTAAACCAACCATCATCAATTCAAACCAGCGCGCGCAAATTGCGCAAGCTCTCTCCCCTCGAATAAAACTTACATTTACTATCGAAGCATGAACCCGTCCGTGCTCAAATCTCGATCAATTAAGACCATATACGTATACATACATACCTATACCAATAACGTGTATCGGGTACAATTAACCACTGCATGAACACATACTCGCGAGCTACAGAGTTGTCAGAATTCTTGCAAAACCACACCTCAAATCAAGCTAGAGATAGCTTGCACGGTAGCTGATATAATCCCATATACATACATAAAATATACCTGTACAAAGCCGTAAAATGCAAACTTAATGAGCAAGCGCCTATATCAGAGAGCTTGCGAAATGCGCGCCAATAATTCGAACCTGATCGAACACTCAATTTGTACACCGGTCTCAACGCACACGTAATATCAAAGAATGTCTATGTAGAGGAGAGCGGGGTGAAATCAGAAAACTTTTCAATAACTCTATTTCAAAATTCAACTTGAAGATCGAATTATATGTCTTTCCAAAAATTTATCCCCGCCTGTTCCGACCTCAAATTATACGAGATGCATTTTTTGCTACCTCGGGTCTTAATTTTTCTACGAATTCTCAATTTCAAAAAATCAAAAAGTTGTCAAATTTCATCCCGCTATTACTAATGAATTTGTGAACACTCACCGAACATTCTATCTGTCCAGATTTTAAAAAAGTTTCCCGTGCCTGGTCTGTTTTTTGAATTTAAATCAGATCGTTTTTAGTACCTTGATAACCATAACCTCATCCTCAACATCTCAGAATTGTAACCCTGTCTCAGGATTTCAAGTAGCAGTCCGGGGACGAAAATTTTTTTTTTTTCAGATTTGGACAGATATAATATGTCTATTCAGTGTACATACATACTGTGTATGTGTATTAGAGGAAGCCAAAATTCTCGACATAGTGCGTATGAGCGGGGGTATGTATATAACTGTGCAAATTGATGCTAATTGATGCGAACGGGACGAAAAAATGAATTAACAGTGGGAGCAGCATGAGCAGTAGTATAGCATAGGGGAGTTATGAGTGTATATTAGTAGGAAGTGCTTCGAATTTATAAATGGACGCTGAAATCGAGTTGAAATTATTTTTTTTTAGATGTATTTGATCATTAAATCTTCAGGGGCAGATGTTACTAAATTCTGTTGTTACGATGATTAGTTTCTTTGTCTTGCTTGACAGTTGGTCGAATTTTAAATATAATTTTTTACCACCCAGTTAGGAGTATTATTGCATAGGCAATGATTGGGAATCGGACAAGAGATTACATCTTTCTAAACTCGACTTTAACAAATGATGATGGGCAGAGGCAATTGAGAACCCTATATATGTACATCTACCTCTTTATATTATACAACTATAATCGGGCCAATGGCTTGTCTATCGGTTCGCGGAAAAGTTCAATATGCATCCTCGTCATCTTTTACACACTTTGATCGCTTTAAATTACACTTTGGCACTCGAATATCACACTCCATATAAAAAACCATATCACGCTGCTTACTCTAACCATAGATAGAAAAAGTGAAAGCTTCGATTGATTTATAGAGTGCGATTCTATTGCGCTATGTCTACATGTCTACGCATATAAAAAAAAAGAAAATGCAGTTTGCAATCGTTAATTTTCTTTGCACATAAAACCTCACTTACACACTCACATCGTTTGATTAAAGAACAAATATACAACACATCGTTCTCTCTCTCTCTTTTTACCTCGCTATTTGACAACTTAATTTTGCCCGAGGGCTCGTGTACATATGTATATAGCCAATCTGTATTCGAGTTTACATTCTGCAAATTTCATCAATCAGTGAGGAATTGATTTGATTGACCAGAGCATATATATAGATATATAGAATTTCGGATGAATAAAAACACGTATCGTTCGCACTTTATATCCACTGTGTAAAGGTGTTTGCTCGACGAAATGAGAAATTAAAGTGGAAAATTGAGCGGTAAAAATTCAATCAGGTGGCTTGTGTGGCGTGGCGCTTCAGATCGACGAATATATCCACGGATATAATATTTAATGTGTGTGTGTTTTCAGTGATTGGCATAATTTTACAGTTCGAATCTCTTTATAATCCGGGTTAAATTACAGGTCGTTGTATCGTATGAGAGCGCGTCATCGTTGACGTGCTCGAAATAGGTACATTATTGCAAACGTAATATGAATCTGTTTTTGGAAGAGGAGCAGCTCGTACGCGGATATTTTGCAAAATTTTTCAAGAGCTTGCAGCTTCCGTGAATTATTAGGTAGCAGATATTTTAGAAAATCGTCTACTCCCGCGTCAGACTTTGGTAATAGTCTATTAATTCTAAGTAAGTGGTCTAGTCTAATAGTAAAGTGTGTTGTGAACGTACGAGTAAAGTAAAACTGTCGGGTGTTGAAGCAATGATTAGAATAATTGACACTTTATTCGTCTGCGTTAGATGACGACGACGACGACGATTACGTTCACCCTCTTCATTCATAAATCGCCTTGTTGTCTGTGGTGCGTCCCATCACACTACAGTTATCAAAAGAATTTCTACCCGGAAATCATTTAAAGTCTAATACACCAGACCATACATTTCACTATCAATCAATCAGCCATCTATCGTCGGAATCGCTAACTACCAATTCTTCTTTTTATCGTTATTCATCTCACACTTCATTTGAAGCTTAGATAAGATAGTATGTAAGGGACCATAATTGCTCTAACATAGCTAGATTCATAAGATGTGGGAAGTCATGGCGTATTCGATTTGATTGATAGAAATAGATTCGCAGTAGTTCAATATGCGATAGTGGCAATTTTATCGAAAGATATGATAGCCCACACACGTTTAGTTGATTCATTTGAATAATTGCACGTAAATCGGCACATAGAAATTCACTGCAGCTGCATATCGTCCTGTTAGCACACAATTCAACAAGTACATACTTCACCGTTCAAAAGTTTGTGCACACCTAAAGGAAAATTTTGATTCTTCCCATTTGACTGCTCGGATCTCCTTGGTCCAAATTAACTCTACTTGAGCTCATTTTGTAGCTTTTTTCAAGCACTTTGAGAGCTATTTGGTATTTTTTTCTGCGCAGCTTGAGAGATTCTTGCAAAATCAATCTGAAACCTTGCTAAATTTCACAAAAATCGGGTCATTATGCAAACCTCCACAAGTATGGCGGAAATTGATGGATTTAGATGATTCAAAAAGCATCTAAAAGTAGAATTCAAGAGCTTCAAAATTCGTTTTTGAAAGTTATCCTAGTTTGTTTCTGGTCCGAGCTGTGACTGTTTTTGTAAGGGAAGATTTTTCTCGAAGAAGAGTCCCAAAAACCACGAAAGGTGAAGAAATCGGGCTCACGGTGGTATTCCTCCGAGTTTTTCCAAATTTTTTCATGTTGTTGGTGAGAGGAACCAAGAGCAGTATTTATACCCGTGAAAAATTAGTCCATTCATAATTTCTCAATGACTGGTCTTTTTATCGAGAAAAATCATCCTCTACAAAATAGTCACAGCTCGGACCAGAAACAAGCTAGAATAACTTTCAAAATGGATTTTGAAGCTCTTGACTTCTACTTTCAGATGCTTTTTGAATCATCTAAATCCATCAATTTCCACCAGACTTGCAGAGGTGTGCGTAATGACCCGATTTTTGTGAAATTCTACAAGGCTTCAGATTGATTTTACAAGAATCTATAGAGCTGCGCGGAGAAAAGACTAAATAGCTTTTAAAGTGCTTGAAAAAAGCTACAAAATGAGCCCAAGTAGAGTTAATTTGGGCCAAGGAGATCCGAGCAGGCGAGTATCAAAATCGAAATTTTTTTTTTTTTAGATGTGCACAAACTTTTGACCGGTAGTGTATATGCCTCCAAGCAATAAAAAAAAGTCCCATCATAACACTATTTTCTTTATTAACTACAGTATATTGTGGGTGACTTTTTTTTTTACTAACGCATTTTCAACCTTTTTTTTGAGGTTATCTTGCATATGGTAGGTGATGGCGGGAAAGCTTTGATTTTTCAAACGACTTTTTTACCAGACTCTTTGCACGCAGTCTCCCTCATCCATGCATCTATCCATCCATTCACCTTTCATTCTTGGTATATCGACACAACAGGTAGTCGCGCGATTCGTTTGAATCTGATGTATACCTACAGGTTGTTCGATAGAAGCAAACGAATGCAATATCCAAAAAAAGAAAGAAAAACTTTGCATACGCAGCTCGTATAGCAGACGAAAGAGAACAAGGTATAAACAAAATGCATAGCGAGAATCGAGTGTGATACATAGCGATTGCTTTGCAAGCTCTCTTTCTCGATAGTCTCGACCCTGACCCTGCCTGCAGCCATCCACACTGCAATCGTCTATATAACATGTGTGCAGTGTAGTATAGTGCAGCTAACCCACTCCATATATGTATATATTTCTTTTGCAGCTGATGCAGAAATCGGTTTGTGTACATGTACGTACATCTGAACGAGATCTACGCCTTTTATCTCAAACGCAATTTGACCCAGCTCACATGCATACAATACCTTCTCATGAAGATATATTTATGTCATGCTGATGTGATCTGGGTTGTGAAAAAAAAGTTCACGGTCATCGACCCGGATGAAAATCACTTCAACGATCATGAGATATAGATGTGTGTATAGGTAGAAAAGAGATGGAGTAAAAGATATAGAATTTTCATTGCCTCTGAAAAACGATTTGCGCACAGGAGCGCGAAGAGAAAGATGTGTGATTATGGCTTGCTGGAGTCGGTATAGCGTCGGGTAGTAAAGCTTCACCATATAAATCGAACATTGTATAGAGTTAGAGATCGGTATGTACAGTTTTACCGATATCTGCCAATCACTGATGATTACAGATCGGCAAAGAGTCTGAAACTTCAAAGTTGATCGACGCGAGCGAAAACGAGGATTTCCTCAAGTATATTATACCGATACCGATTGCTAATTTTCAAGGTAGAAAATCAATTTACAGTTACAGATAGTTACAGCAAACGTACGCGAGGAATACGATGTATCTCTTTTTCTCGTGTGAAAATATTTATTGAGAAACGCATTGGTGCACTATATACAGCGTTCGATCAATTGAATTTTATGAGTTTGAGGTGCGAGAATGTATAGTATATTATAAAAATGTACAAAAAGGATGGGTAGGTTTTGATAAGCGAATTGTGGAGTCGTAAAATACCGGATATTGACGAGTGTAATGTATGATGGTAATGTGAATTTTGATACAAATTATTCAATTGCTTTGGAGCTGATATGGGAGTGGTGAAATGATGATAGGGGACCGGGCTGTTAAACGAGAGAATGCGATATGCATGAAAACATTTTTTCTGCGTGAGAAGATGTGTCGGATTATCGTCGTATTACTTTTATCGGGAACGATGATATTGATATTCGAGCGTTAAATCATTTTTTCCCCAAGATGTTTTCAGGGAATTCCTCAGCGATATCTCAAAAAATATAATTGGCCATAGAACATTAGCGATTTCATAAATTGGATAAAATTAAAAAACTGCGCAAACTCTATTGCTTGTTAGTGTACTTAATAATTTTATCAAAAATGTTGAATTCCTCAAACGTACTTGGGATTTATCATGCCCGTGAAAGTTTTTATCGAATTTGCTGTTTGTATACATGACACATGCTTCATATTGGATTCATGAACAAATTCACATTCTATGCGGTGTGGTCAACTTGAGGGATTTCCACTGCAAGCTCATTACACTATCATTTGTAAATCCCAGTCGCACTTCAACGACAAAATTTTTGCATGGTCTCTGTTTGATAAAGTAGGAATAAATCTACTCCACTCCCCTCCCTCCCTACTTCCTTCAAAATCTTCAATGTAAGATTTACTTATTGATCGAATCGAAATAGAACGATTTAAAAAATTGCGATGTGCGTCGATAAAAATGCCTATAATTAAAAGCACTCAGCTTGTTCTCATAAATCGAACTCGGGAACGCGCCAAATTCAAAGTGGCCCACGATACATATATCGATTCGATCGTTCTCCATTAGTTTTTTTTAAAGCTTCATATCTCAATATAAGTTTTACATGACACTTATAACCATGGCGTGTTGATCGATAAATTCAATCAATCCAAAATTGATTTCTGTGCACGTGTACAAGCTCCATATACTAAAGTAAATCGGCAAAAGATCAATTTTGCTCATCACAGCGTACATTTTATTTTTATCGTTCATTTCGTCAGTTGAAGCTTTTAAGATCGGTTAGAGGATTATATCGAAGGGAGCCTTTTTAGATCGTCTGTACCGGGTACCATCATCATCATCATCATCATCATCATCGTCATGAGTGAGACACGGTTCTCGTATATGGTTGATTAAGTTTAATCCACATAAAGTAAAGGGGGGCACAATATATACACAAAATGAGGGTCCGAATGCGAGTCTGGTGATTGATGTGCGGGTACATTATAAAGTAGACTAATACATGCAGTACAGTACACATAAGGTACACAGATATATGAATAGGTACAAGATGAATGTGTATGAGTATGAAGTAAATACATGAGTGTGTAAAAGGTAGATATATAGAGTTTTATAAAGACGAGTGGGAGAAAAAGAGGGAGGAGGAAGAGGAGGAGAGTCGTGAGCTTGAGGAGGCTTGTATACACACGGGAGAGTAAACGGGTCCAGTCGTGGCCTGGCGGCGGTTAAGTAAAGTGTAACATCGCAGAGATATTGCTATAAGAAGAAAAGACACAAGTGAACTCACATATTGGATTCTGCAAGTTGTGAAAAAAATTTTATCGGTTTACGGAGGGGTAGTTGTACATACTTGCAAAGGTTTATCTTGAAAAAAGAACATCGGATACCTGGTGCATAGTAGATCCCGCATCTTTCTGGTCGTTGCAAGTACCTGTCGGAGGAAGGAACAAGAGCTTTTTTTTCAAACGTCAACTCTCTCTTCGTAGAGGTAGACGAGCCTCGAGGGTAATTTGAACTTACTCTCTTTCTCATATGTGTGGGGCTATGCATGGCTAGCTCTATATTACTCCCATCTTTGCTTGAAAAAATTTTTATACATGAGTGCAATGCTGTAGATCTAATAATGTTTATGGTGTTGTGACGTTGTGAGAAAAAAGCGAATTTATGCGCAAAATTAGAATTAGGCAGTGAGTCAGTGGTTCGTGCTTCCGGAATTCTATGTGAGCTCTTGTGAACAAGTGAGATCGACAATTTAGTCAGGTTCGTTTTTTTATTATTTTCTTCACTAGGGGCATGAAGTTTCTTAGTGAGTTGGGATTTTTACATACTTGTGAGTTTGGTGAACTTTTTACCGTGTGAATTTTCAGGCAATTCAAAATTTCATGACTGTTTGGATAATCGATTCCGATTTTGTGGGGAAATATTGTCTCGTTTTTGCTGTTCCCAGGGGATGAGAAAGTTAATGAGTAGGGTTTTTTGAGGTGGTACTCACTTTCACGCACTGGTCCTTTTTATTAAGGAAATTCATAGTTTGGTCCCGATAGGATCAGCGCGAAAAATTGAAAGGGCACAGTGTCGACTGTGTTGGTACTTAGTAACTATCGATATCAAGTCCTGATATTATTAGTTTCACTACTTTAACTCTTTTGGCTGCTGACTTTGGAACAGGAAGTCGGAGAAAAAACTGCGCAGGAGTAACATTTTTCCATTCCAGATAACCGAAAATTATGCCTTGCTCTTCTATGGATCAAAGAATACTATTTATGCTTCGATACAGGCAGGCAAAAGTTGAAACTTGCATCCGAAGAACTGTTACTGTTTTCAGCAATAAAATACCATATTTACCTTGTTACGGGAACGCGCCTTTCCCCTGAAAACTTCTTTTTCAGCGCTCGTATGTAGAAATTGGCTCTTTTTCGCAACCCGGTACATAATAGTTAATTTCGATACAAGAGTGTAAAGATACTTTATACAATTCTCCAATGTTCGGGTGCTCGTAAAATTGCATAAAATAGTATTTGCACCTCGTTCTTGAGGTTCCCGCTTCCGAGCGATTATTTCGACCCTCGCCTGCGGCTCGGGCCGAAAACCAATCGCTCAAAAGCGAGCTACAACCTCACAAACTTGGTGCAAAACATACTATTTTTGTACAGTAAGTCAAAAAAGACTGTTTCCGGCCGATGCTGAAGGTGAGGTTCGGCATTGTCACGAGGATATCCAAAATTCAGGTTTTGCGGCCGGGTATCGTATACTGCTTTTTGATCAACTGCAAAAAATAAAAAACCCGAGTGAAAAGACCACTTTTGCGCACAGTGTGTCAAAAAAATTTTCACTAAAGATGATTTTAGCGCTTTTGCCATGCTTGGCAAAGTTGATCGATAAATAACGTCCAATACGAAGGTATGAAATGATGTTTCAATAGCTTCGTGGGAATTTCAGCTATCGCTATCGGCTCAATATGAAAAACACAACTCAAGATGCGAGTAACATCTTTCACGCTCGTGTATAAAAAATTGCTTGTTTAATTGGCTGTGAAGTATTTGTTGTCCCGAATCCGAATCTCGCGTCTGTGTTCAAATGATTGAGATTTTTTCGTAATTTTGAGGTTTATTGAAACAATTCACATCGATTGTACGGGATGGCGAAAAATTTCGTCATCTCTCGAATATTTCGCTAATTTATCGAAGACATATTGATGTTTTTGAATGATTCGAAATGGACACTGAAGCGAGATCAATCCGGGACACTGTACATTATCTTCATAATATTCCCGAAAATTTCAAATTTGCTCTTAAAACGTCTGGAGTTGAGGGAAATATAGGAGGTAACAAATTATTGCTTTCAATTCAATTTGCTTATTACACAATGTACAATGTTGATCGAGTCATATCCTTATCTGCACTCGATTTCGTGTGCTTTGAGTTTTGATTTTCTCATTGAACCATCCAAAAGTATTCATTGCCCGCGTAAAAATTTTTTTGTTCATATGAAGTTTTCCTGAACTTGATGTTCAGAAGAAGTTTATATGGACAAAAAAAATGAGACTATCCCGCACTTGGAAAAGAAACATTCTCTGAACTTTCGCAAACTTTTTCTGAACTTGAAAAAAAGTTTGTGCAAGTTCAGCAACTTGCCTCCACGTTCAGGGATTGTTCCTTCCCCGGGGCCTGAAAAAAACATTTTTGGAACATTCTCGAAGCATCCTCCGATGGGCATGAGGACACTTGACTCGGCAGTTTGAGGTCGGTAACTCGAGTGTGAGCGTCCCGGGTACCCTTTAGCCCTACGAGTTACCGTATGTGTGAGTCTTCAATCCTAGCGAAACATCAAAAAGGGTTGACAAAGTTTGATAAGAAATTAGTACGTTTCAAGACAATAGTGTAAGAACTTTATTTCGCATTCGAGTGATAGGTTTTTGGGCCAAGCCGCAGGCGAGTGTTGGAATCATCACGCTGAGGATGAGAATGATAGGTTTCACTCCCATGTATCGAACTACAGTTTTCGATTAACTATAAAGAAAAAACGACACAATGTGCAAAAAGTACTTTTTTACGCACATAAGAAGAAATTTACCCACTCGAGGTTGTAACGATAGCGCATATGTGCGTATAAGTCAAATTATTACACAAGGTTTAAAAAGAGAGTGCGGAAGTTTAATTTTGCAAGCGTAAATCACATATAACTATTTTCCATGAGCTGAAAATGAAACCCGAAAAGCTATGGAAACACATTTCACTCTCATTCTTTCAGTAGCTGGGACAGTGTTTCCATCAAGATCAGTTCTGCGTTTTATTCCACGAAAAAAAAAACAATTTCCTGATAACAAAGGAAATCACATTGTGAACTAACAAGAACTTTCTCAGCAAAAATTTTCAATTTTACAGTACAATAGGCTCGGGAACGTAAAAATAACCAAACAAAAAGCTCACAAGATCATAATGTATGTCTCGTACATGGTTCTGTCGGAGAGAGACTGATGGTGAAGTGGTCATTAAGAATCCCACATTGAAGAGCTTACCTCGTTTGCAGTTCTTGTCGCAAATTCTCGGTCAGCCATACTATTATAGCGCAGTACAAGCATGCACGTATTATAAGTTCAGCACGATTATTCGTCGAGGCAATTTTCTTATGAAGCTTTCTTGGCATCTTTGTGAGCATCACTTGGCACAGGAGAACCATAACATAAAATTTCCAAAGCAAGTCTCATTTTTAACGAATTCCGATCGAAAATTTACCACACATATCTTCTAAGTATACCGAAATGAAATCGTCTATCATCAATAACACTATCGATATTCTCAAACTCTCTAATCGCCACGGTGCACCTTTACATCACAGATCACATTTACAGATAACCCAAAGTGTCGCAATGCCATCGAAGGAAAAAATGTAAAACATATACACCGATCGATATGTATCGCATATCAGATATAAATCGTCCTATTTTCGTTCGATACCATAAATCGTGCGTTCCAAAATTTCCCCATCAAAGCTATCGAATTTCCCACGCGATTTCAATTTTTTTCGTAATCGAGCCTCCGACCCATCCTACCCAAAAATTGCCCCATCAAATGAAAAATTCATATTTTTCAACATTGACATATTAAAAAAAAATTTATGCGTGCAGACTTATCTTTGCTCGTGATCGTGGGCTCGTGCTATATAAGCTTTCACCTAGATACACTGATATTATATATTCGTGGGCGCACGAAAGCAGGCAGGCAAGCAGCTGGTGTATTATGTTGTATGTACAGAGCTTCTAAAACGCGCGGACATTCAAATTGACCGCGTGCATATATATCTGACTCACACTATGTGCCCATGTAACACACTCGTTTTCTACGTTTATAAGCGTAGGCTATATTCTAAGCTCATCGAAGAGTGGCCCAGTTAGATATTGCACTGACTAGCTCTGGTTGGGGATATCGACACCCATTATACACCCATATCTGTAACTCTAAAAGTTGACTCACAAAAGGTGTATACACAATTACGTACAAGAACAGATAAACTAATAAAAGAGGCTGGCAAAGCTCTTACTACTATTTCTACATGAGAGAAGTGATTCTAGACGTTAGCAGATACTCAAGTACATGACGATAACAATAATAATAATAATAATAATAATAATAATAATAATAATAATAATAATAATAATAATAATAATACTGATAGGAGATTGTTTCTTTTGTATTTCAGAAGCCGTCAACGCAACAGCAACAACAGCAGTCGCAGAACTCGAGACTGGCGGTTAGAAAGCTCGAAGAGCAGCAACACCAGCAGCAACAACAAAGTAAGATCCATGAAAGAAGTCAAAAAATCATGACCGTCTGTAATACAAAGCTGCCATGGAGGCTCTCGGCGAATTTCGTCGTTGCCGTTGTTGGTGAGTGAGATTTTGAATTTGAATTTTCCCGCGCTTTTGAGCTTGCGGGCATATACTTAGTTTGGAGTCCCCGCAGAACCGCAACCAGACACGCACCGGTGTACTTTCAGGTTGCGGCTATATGCAATGATTCTGAGAGCGAAGTTATTATTTATACGCTTTTATTGGAATTGGATAAGTTGGACAGATAGTAACCCACCTCTGAAATGTTATTTTATGTAATTTTCCGATGTTTGAGTGATTATAAAATTGCATAAAATAGCATTCGCGCCTCGATCATGAGGTTCCCCGCTTTCGAGCGATTATTTCGATCCTCGCCTGCGGCTCGGGCTCGAGCCGAAAACCAATCGCTCAGAAGCGAGCTACAATCTCATAATCTCGGTGCGAAATCTACTATTATGATAGTGCACTAAATTTCGAGCACCTCTGTTCATTAGGAAATGAGAAAAACGTGAACAGAGTACATGGTCCAACCTTGCGGTGCCTTACATATTCCTATTTATTACCGAATAAATCATCATTTTCGGGTAATATTAGATAGTAACTCACCTGCGTATTGGAATTCCCAATTGAATGAGCCATCTCGTGTCAAAAAATTTGAGATCCCCTTGGAGAAAAACATGAACAGCTGAGAGCATCGAGCAGGATACCTCGCTAAGCAAGTTAAAGAATTATGATACTCTAGAGAAAGAATGCATATGCTTCGGCGTGAAATGATTTATCCGATTGGAAATTGTATGATGCTTCGCCTGAGATATTCATCTTGGGACAAAAATGAGAGGGTCAAATGCTTCAGAGTCTGAGCAAAACATTAACGTCATCCGATCGCATGCATAGGCCGATCGAAGCGCCAGCTATTGGGAGAGATATTTGTATTCTCTCCGGACTGACCTTGATATTTTTTCTGAGCTGAAAACGCGAAAACAGTTTGAGGTTATGGTAAACACGGCGTTCCTTCGACAACTTTTAATAAACCTAAGAGCTACTCTCACAATTATTGTTCTATATGGTAGCCTTTGGGGTCAAAAAAACACCTAATCGAAATTAACATTGTTCACATGAAGTTTTCGAAACAAATCAAATTTTTCAGTTAGCAAGTAATTTATTGCTGACAATAGCCGAGAACATGTTCGGATTGGAATAGAGGATTCACAAAACTAGCAATTCTTATAGCTTATTTTGAGCGTATACGCAGGATCTAGAGCCCACACCCTTCGCAAAAATCAGAAATTTTCTAAAACGCTAAAAACTGTTTTTTGATCGAAAACAACGTCTTTTGCGTGGTCTTTGATAATGATGCTAATTAACAACTGATGAATTTGATGTAGAAGCTCTCTCCTGGAGAGACGAAAACTATCCAAAATGTTTCGACTCATTTTGACCTGCTTGAAACGGTTGCAACGGTTTTAGAGATCTAGGATGCGTTTTTAATGAATAAAGACAAACTAATTTTCGATTTGCTATCATCTAAATTCAAGAAGTTTTGCACTGACCATGAAAATACTCATATGATATAGATGACAGTTATTTCCGGAACTTACGAGGAGCGGTCATTCCTCCCCATGTCGACATAAAGGAGCGATTCGCGCAGTTGTAGAAGGAAGTTGAGCCAACATCAAAACCAACATGATTAAGAAATCACCATATGTAGATGACAATTCAAAAAAATCGTTTTTGGTTCTCTACTACCACCATCACCGTGTTAAAAAGATCAAAATACTTAGAAAATCATGGCTTGAATGAGTTTCTGTATAATCCAGCGAGAGCTTTATCATATCAACACTTTGAAATCATTTCATGAAAACTGAATAAGCTGTTATAAAAAAAAATAGTTTTTAGCGTTTTAGGAAGAATTGTGATATTTGAAAGAGAGAGAGAGACGGTTTGCGGATTCGACTCCTACGTCCAAAAACACACGAAGAAATCATAGTTTTGTGGATCTTCCATCCCGATTCGAACATTTTTTTGACCAGTATCAGCGATAAATGAATCAAATATTCAAAAATTTGATCTTATTTCGAAAACTCCAGGTGCGCAATTCTAATTTCAATTGAATGTTGGTTTTGACACCAATAACCACCATTTATAACAAAAATAAGGTGGGGTATCTTCAGTTAGGTTCATTGAAAGTTGGTTAAGGAACACCGTGTAAGGTATTGTGGGAGAGTTGTGGTTCTGTAAAGTATGACTCTCGTCAATTTTGTAATTTGTGTGATGTTGGAGGTAAACGAAAAGTCATCAAGCTTTAAGTAACGCGTGACGCCTAAAAATTTGTTGGAAGATTTCTCACACGTGTGCAGGATTATATACAGTTTGTCACCCATTGTCCTTCCTCCTCAAAGGATATAACGGTTTTTCGGACACAGAGCCGAAAGTATGTTTGCTCATCGGATACAAATTTTTGCAGTTTGAGCTTTTAAATATATAAATATGCTGAGTGCATTTGCGTGTTTATACCTGCGATCACGATTTTTATTCTGCCTAAGCTTAATCAGCTCGAGACACTTATTATACACCATCGTTATTCAAAATAAAAAGTATACCACATTTTGGGCACTCTCTGATGAGCTTTCTTCAGCCATTTCGAATACAGACAGTCTTTTTCGATGTTATTTATGCTTAAGCATCATCGTTAATACGGTTCGACACGACTGTCACTTATAGATACTCGATACTCGTCATTCTCAGCTCTCGAGTAACAGCTTTCTTCGATACTTATACATGTCAAGCACAGGCAAATTTCTGTCATTCACTCATCTGATAATATTTTGAATTTGGAATCAAATTTTGGCAATAATTGATCTGCTCAATCGACAGCCTACGCCCAAGTAAACTCAATCTAATCTCAGTAAATTGGTAATAATAATAACGATAATGATGCGACCCGATCGATTGAAAATTTCTTGTATCTTTTTTCAAGAATTAGCTTGTCAGATATGCATTTTTTGATACGCGCAATGATGTAGAATAAAATTGTTTCTCGAGTTTTTTCAAAGAAGATGATTAGTAACCTTCAGCTTGAATCAAGTTTAATCGGACATGACTGCGATTTGAATCTTTTTGTTCTTTGTCGTGTATTATAATACTTGTATGCGTCATTGAAAAGAAATCATCTGCCTCTCGATAAAGTAAGACTTTGAGATTCTTATCTTGATCGATGCATGTGGCAGCAGATATGTGACATCGTGGTTTTTTAAAAAAAAAAGTAAAAATATTCTCTGAGTATGAGCTTGTATGAGCATACAAGACTCTTTATGATCATACTAGAACATCGAGTTCTTCAATGTGAGCGTTGCGCAATGATGGAAAAAATATGAATTTTGTAGAAATGTGTCCTCATTCTTTGCGCAAGTTTTTTTTAATCTGAATATTCAATGAAAATTCTAGTGGAACATAAAGCCACCTGCGCAATTTATTTCACTTATTGAGATGCATTTTTTTCTGCTTCAAGATTTGTGTCGAGAGTACAACATGTGGGAAGAACAAGTTGTAACAAATAGAAGAACAAGTTTTGTGATGGGAACATCTGAATGAGCTTCTTTGTGATTGAATGGATTACGATTATCATTACGCATGACGAACTGATGACAAAAAATATTTCGACTTCCGAGTATGTGACAGAATTTGTTAACTAGAAGGTCGGACAAGTTACCGAAAATGCGGAACTGTGCGATCTTCTTCGGTTCGCAAAAAATTCATTCATTAATCCAAACTCTGATGATTATAAAAATCACTCAAAAAAAAAAAAAAAAAAAAAAAAGAAGGAAACGGGCACATTGGAAAGCTTGCAAAATTATTTTGAATTGTTTATTATCAATCAGTCTGAGAGTGGTCGTGTCCTTCCTGATTCATAAATTAAAATACAAAAATTTACTATTGGCCTGCGGAGTGAAATTCAATAAACCAACAATGACAAAATTAATATCACGGTATAAATTTAGCATTCCGATGATATGACAACACTCGATTGCAAAATCATATGTACTTACATGCAGTTAACCAAGGCTCATTTATAGTATGTATAAAATGCCCATAATATACAATGAATGGTGGTTACAGACGTATACTATAGTAGATGGCACATAATCATTTATTTTGTTACATGAGCTGAACATAATACACGACTATAGTCTCAGCAAATTGGAAATTTTATCGGTCCAGCTCGTACTTGAACCTCGAAATTATAATTAGACTTGCACTCTATGTATACCATTTCACATGACTCTTGCACGTATATTACATACATCAACTGAAAGTTGAAACATACAAGGGCGTGTGTTAAGATGAAGTGTCGCGCGGAGAAATGAAATGAGATTCCAAGTCACAAGATGCTGCAAAACGATCATTTTTTGTATTTTTTTTTTCTTTCATTTTGACTCGTACTTGAATTATACTAAAAGGGGTCGTAAAATATGTGCAATGTGCATAAAGTATGGATATATACATTCCATTAACGTCTCACTCATTTGAATTTGCAGTGACTGCAGCGATGGGGCTTGGAGAGCTTGGACTGATTCCGAACCAGAAAATCGGCTTCTACTGCAACGATCCGAGTATTAAACACAAATTCACTGGAGACACGATATCGACTGTTGCATTGGTTGTCATTACCATGGTCGTACCTGCGCTCGTTGTAAGTATAATGTTCATTGCAGTTACAGTATTTTTTTTCTTTTATTTTTGGAACCATGAATCAGGGCAGCTTTGATTTTATGGGTTGGATCTGGACAATGTTTCTGAATTGGAAGGTGGTAAAATGTGTTTGCGTTTCTTTTCAGTATGATTTCATAAATTTGAGCCTTATGGTGTTATAAAGGGATTATTGATCTTTGATCTGAACGGGACTTTGAATTCTGGTATTCGTATTGAAGCTTCGATTAAAGTCTTGTGTAATCAGCAATTTTGCATACAAAGTTGTTCGAAACTGAATTTGGCATATTTATGCAGACGATATTGCATTTTACATTTATGGGGAATCTGACATTTGAACGATTGAGGATTGTCGCTTGGCCTGAAAGAAATCTAGATGTATTTTTACCGCTTGAGCCCTTCACAATAACTGATCTGGGTTCAAAATGTTTGCGCCATCCACGAGACATAAATAAATTCCATTTGACTAGAAGAAAAAAATCTGAAAATTCTCAAAAATTCGAGAAAAATTCGTTTGAGAATTCATCGTCCTAGGACTTGATTGTTTATGTACACTCGGGAACAAGTTGAACTGCAATGGGATGACGGTCAGCGGCCATTCGAGATCTCCCATCTCATTCGCACCAAATTGGTTATCCCATGAGTGCGAGGGAGACGACAGATCTCGAAAGGTCACTGACCGTCACAACCACTGCAGTTCACCTTGTTCCCGAGTCTACCACAAGCGGAAATAATGACATCTTTGAACCCTCCATACAATTTTCTATCAGCTGATTTTCCATCAAAATATTTTTGATGCGATCTTCCTCTGTTCAGGTGCTCCCAAAATTGCATAAAAAAAGTTTCGCGACTCGGTTGTGGGATTCTCTGCTACCGAGCGATTATTTCAATCTTAGTTTATTGCGGCAGAGGCCGAAAAATCAACCGAAAACCTATGGCTTAGAAGCGCGTTATGACCTCATCAACTCCTTGCCAAGTGAACTATCTTGGCACACTGTGTGTGTAAGGGTGCGTTCACAAACATGCATATGCGTGCACATGATCACCTCATCCAATTTTAACCAAAACCAGATGGAACTAGGGCAAAGGTACCCTGGCACCGAAATTGTGAGCTGTGGAAAATTCAAAAAGACAAATCGATGGACCGCAAATTCTACCTCCCGAATCCGCAAGGAGAAAAACTTTACCTTTTTTCATTTTCTTTAAATTATCAGAAAACTAGCTCATTCCGCCCATTCTGGTGCTTCTCAATCCTTGCTCGTTGCGACACAATCTTGGTCTAGAAAAATTCTACCCGGTCTAACAAAAATTCTACCACCTCGGTTTTTTCCAATTTTTTATTGGGTTTTACGTGATTAGCAGCAATTAGGTTTTGACTCGTGGTCAACTGCAGTCAGCTGAATCATTTACAGTGGTGTGGCGCATCTTGCTGGTGTGAACGTTGCATAATGTAGTACGTTCACACCAGGGCTTGGGATTGGAAAATATTTCTACTAATCACGGAAAACTCAATAGAACATTTGGGAAAACCGAGGTGGTAGAATTATTTTTGGACCGGGTAGAATTTTTCTAGACCAAGAGTGTGTCGTTACGAACAAGGGTTAAGGCGCACCAGAATGGGCGGAATGAGCTATTTTTTGGATAATTCACAGAAAATGAAAAAAGGTAGAGTTTTTCACCTTGCGGATTCGGGAATTAGAGTTTTCGGTGCATCGATCTGTCTTTTTGGATTTTCCTCAGCTCACAATTTCGGTGCCAGGGCACCTCTGTCTGGAACTAGTCGAGTTTTGCTCTCGGTCAGCTGATGGTAACGGAGCAAAGATACAAACCGATTGAAATCAGAAATTCTCTGATTCGAGCTCTTCAATGCTGCACGTGTGCACGTGTGCAGTGCATATGCGCAGTGTGCACTGGATATGCATCATTTGTGGACACACCCTAATAATACATTTCGATATGGGTACGACAATGGTGGTTTCTGCGGCTCGAGCGATGTTTCTCTGTCCTGAGCCTTGGCGAGGGTCGGAATCATCGGTCGAGAGCAGTAACCACCCTTCTCGAGTTTTAAATACTATGTTTCTATCATCTGCGGGGGAATGAAAATCAAAATCCATACGAAAATTGCTCTCTCCCGCACAGACGATGGAAAAGATCCTTCTTGCACGAATTGTTCACTTCCGCCCACAGTTTATAAGAAGAAACATCCAATGGGTGGCCGCGCAACCTGGATTTTCTATCTTTGTTAGATTTTTGATTGTTGCCTTTTGCTCTAATGTAAAAACCAATTCTCGTGCTCATATATCGTTCAAATTTCATTCGATTCCGAATGAAAAATAATTTCTTGAAACAAAAGTTGTTTTTTTTTATTGTTTGTTCTGATTAGGTTTGTTAGTGCAATAGAACCAGATAGATTTTCAAAGTCTGGTCAAAATTATCCAAACAATATGAAAAACTAAGTATTCAAACTTCTTCTGCAGATTTGGGCGACGGAATGGAGCTGCTACAGTTCAGAAAGTTACAAAAGTCTAGAGAGCGGATTGAGCTCCAGGAGTCGACAATTCTGGAAATGGTATGGTTACTATACTCTTGGCTCGTACTATCTCGTCTTCATCGTCGAATGTCTGAAG
The DNA here is from genome assembly GCA_029851415.1 of Eretmocerus hayati. Lineage (NCBI taxonomy): Eukaryota > Metazoa > Arthropoda > Insecta > Hymenoptera > Aphelinidae > Eretmocerus > Eretmocerus hayati. Next base: position 178,937,334 of record CM056742.1, on the reverse strand, counting down.
GTGATTGTCGGTGAACCAAGGCCCCATTTTATCGACAGCTGTCGGCCTAAGGAGATAGCCAACTGCACCAACCAGTTAGTACTCAATATTTCTTTTTTCTTCGATCGATCGTTTATTTACATTAGCTCAATCATGAAATTTGTCCAGATACGATTTATGTTCGTATACATCGAGATCGAAAGACTCGTTGGCGTAACTATGTGATAAGACCGTACAAATCGCTCAGAGTTGTTTGGTATCGTATCTTCAAGTATTGATTCTGCGTCGAGAAAAAAAAATATTTAATGAGGAATTTGCTTGAGTGCATTTGAGTGTAGCGAGATTTTGCACTGACAAAAAATAATAAGAAAAAGGCCTACAGGGATGGGGTAAGGTTAGATTATGATCGATTACGAGTTCGAGTATGTGAATCATTATAGAATACTTAGAGGTAAAACATTTTTTTCTGAATCGAGTATTGAGTGCAATTGACGAAGATCGTATGTATAGTAATTGCAAAAGTGAGATAGGAGGGAGCTTCGGGAGATGATGGATGGAGGATTCCTATAGGCCGTTCGAACACTCAGATGTTACATGCGTACTTTTTTTATACGTCTCAAGAGATGCATTAGTTGAATTCCTGTTAGCATAATTACTAATTATCATAACATTCCAGATACCTGACCACGTACACATGCACCAACACCGAGTTATCGTGGTTCTACGTCAACGACTCGGATAAATCCTTCCCTTCTGGTCACTCTGCACTATCAGTATTCATGGCTACTTATTTAGTTGTGAGTATTTTATAATTTTTTATTTCTTTGTTTGAATAGGAACTAATCTAGATGGCCTGCACGCCCAAAATCGAATTTTACCTTTACTTGTTTTCCATTGTGATTGCGGTTTACCGATACACCATGCCGAAATCAACCCATGGTGGTCAAATTTAATTTTGGAAAAATTTTCAGATTTCAGATCATGCTTTTTTTCAGATAACTTTATTATCTCAATTTTCAAAAGTGAAATCTTCACTCAAGCCATACGATTTACCAGAAGATATGAGAAATATTCGAATCAAGAGTTTGCTCAACTGCCACTGGCAAGCTTTCGAACCTGACAGAAGATCTTAGGAAATATCTGGAAATATCTAAGGAAATATCTCAAATATCGACATTTACCTGCCCTACACCGCGTTTTCGTCAACTTCAAGAGTTCAATTAATTCTAATTTATCACTTATCCCTAAAAAAGTACGATTGCAATCGGTTATCGAATCAGAGTATTCTCAAACTCCATCACAAATGTTCTCATTTTCCTTATAGTGGTATCTGCAAATACGACTGCCTTCAAGGCTAACTCTTGTCCTGGTCAAACCCTGGCTACAATGTCTAGCTGTTCTCTGGGGTGCCGTTTGCTGTATGTCTCGAATAATCGATCATAGGCATCACTGGTGGGACGTCCTAATTGGTGCAAGTCTGGGACTCGGATTCGGCCTCTTCGTCGTCAGAGTCTTCTGTCGTCGTTTCCGTTGCGATTGTTCAAAACCTCTTCTATCATCTTGTACCTCGCCAACTCCTGGAGCAGTTTACAATTCAAATGGCTCAGCAATGGGAATCGGACATCATCATAGCAATGGAAAACAAAGACATCAAAGCGTTAAAAAACTTTTAAGTAATGGAAGCAGTGTCGATGCAAGCGATGATCGAGAACTTGGTACCTGGACTGCGTGACCTAAAGTTACAAAAAATGTAATAGTACATTACGCGACAAGGGCCGAAAGTGACCCATCGCGGCCCGGGTAGGTTGCCGCACGAGCCGGTAGGCGAGGGCGGCATACCCGCGGCCGCGATGGGTTATTTTTGGCCCGGGGTGCGTACACTATTTTTCGGTGACACTTGTATCGAAATTCTATGCTTTCCGACGCGATGTCGGGGCAAAATGCCGCTCCGCCGTACAGGTTAGAAAACGTCGGAGCATGCAATGTAGTGGCCCGAGGGCGCAGCCCGAGGGCTACTGCGCATGCTCACTCGTTTTCTAGCCTGGGCGGCATTGCGGCATTTTCTGCCCCGGGATCGGGGCGGAAACCATAGGCTTTCGATGCCAGTGTGCCGAAAAAATTGTATCAAACTGTGTGCATGTTATCCGAGTGTCTACTTAATATACAGTCTGTACATACGCGTTTCAGTGAAATAGTCTTAAAATGTGTAAATTGGTCAGGTATCATAGTATTACTGGGTGCTTTTGCAAGAAGAGTGCCCTCTGTATTATAATAATAAGTTCAAGCTTTAAAACTAGCTAGAGCGTCTGAGCGTCAGTTTTAAATTTCGCGCCAACTGCGCAAGTCGAGCGCCTGTTTGTAGGCAACCACGTCAAGTATACCTGCAAGTCCTGCCACCATTAATACAGGCGTTCTACATAGCCCACTATATACTATGTTGAACAGGACGAGTGCGTTGCATAGGTGCGTTGCGCGCATTTACGACGCCATTCGCATCTAGTTTATGAGCATGAATATTGTACATAATGCGGTATATTACCGTCTGTTGAAGTGAAAGGTTTACCGAATGTGCCTTCCGTGAGTATATATTCTGCATGCACTGTGAGAGAGATTGACGACGATGCAAAATGCCCGCGATATGGCTGTTTTCGAACGTAAATGTATTTCTATTTGCAAACTGTGAAAGTTCAAAATCAATTTGAATCGAGTACGGGATTGATGTTATATCATCCCATAGATGTATGTATTTTTTAAAAGGAACTTTTTATGGTTATCGAAGGAGCCTGGATGTATTCTACGCAAGTGCAATATGTTTTTAGATGTTTTATACCGGACAGAGTAATTTTATAATGCAGCTGTATCACATATCTTAGATAAGGCAGTTGTGTCACGTTTATCGCAAATCGTTTAGCAAATCATCATGCATTGATCATTTTAAAATCGAGAAAAACGTTCAAATATCGCAAATGGTTTCGCGAGCTCTCGCAAGCAATCAATACAAATAGTATTTCATTCATCGGCTCCCTCATCACGATGACTATAGTACCTAATGAATGAAAATAGTTTTCCATTCTTTTGGAGCCTATCTGAATCGTATCTGAATCAAACTTCGATTAACCATACGTAAAAAATGTTCCGGCTTTTTAATTTATAAAAATTTGCTTGATTTTACAACGAACTGGAATTGTGATAGTGCGTTTGAATCTTGAAATAAAGTACCGACACGCCGGGAAGGAATCTTGAATAGACAAATATCTTCAACGAATCATATTGTCTTGTTGCAAGGAATGAAATCACCTCACAATTGGAACTCAGAATCGACAGAAATTAAAAATTGATACATAGATTATTGCAGACCACCAAGCGCGCAGATGGATTGGTAACGAAAGGTTCCGAATCCGAGCGAAAAATCTTTCGAATTGAATTAAATGGTAGAAAACTATTGATCATAGTTTTTAAGTATTTTGTTAATCTGTAACGAAAAAGTATTGAAAATTTTAGTATAATTTATCTGTCAAATTATGCATTTATCATAAGCTTTAGCGTAATTGATACGTAATGGTGATTATTTTTAATCTCAGTTATAATGATAGATCAAGAACAAACTGTTGATGCATCTATGCGACTTCTTCTTATGTGTTCCAATAAATCCCTGGAATCTTAACAACTTCTGCATCGATTCCCCCATCCTAGCCCTTGATAGCATCTAATGACTGAAGTTCTTCGAAAATATTATTCCTTGAGGTACAGAGAGCCAGATCATAGAATCCGAAGTCCAGAGATTTTCTACAACAGCTGCATTTTTCATGACAAGATCCGAGTACACCGCGATACCGATATCTGATCAAAATATTTCAGCTGTTTCCATAAGATCTTGGATCATATGCAAGAGAATAAATTAAACAACAAATATTTCATGCACACATGTCAAAACTCAACAAGGAAGTGCTCAGTTGAATTATCCACCACGTTCAGAGGTTTTGCGTTCCCAGCAACCATTACTCATGAGTGAGCTAAATCATTTGGAACAGAGGTACTGTCCAAATTTTGAAATCGGTGGCAAAATGGAATGATACAAATATTCAGCACCAGATAAATTTCTTCATATCATGGCATAGTCTGCATTCATTGAAATTTCACATTTCACTCGAATAGATCATTTCGCCGATGGGTTTTGTGAGAGACAATCAAAATTTGTCAACGAGGTTTCTATTAGGTCAAATGGTCATCGTATGTCTGGTTTTTTTCTGTCAATTTTTCCAGCATAATTTAGGGCATGAAATCAATCATAAAAGTACGATTGGAGTGGAACTCAAATGAGAAGTGAATATTTTTAATTGAAATTCCTTGATCTTCACGCATAACTCAGAAATATTCTATCATAGGCTCGCCATTCTCAGAGTTTTACAGATTGAAAGGGAAACCTTTGATCTACTCTTCTATTCTCATAGCCTATATAACAATTGAACTTTGAAGTGCACTGTACATATAACTATTATAGTAGATCGTTATAATATATTATCATTTATTCAATGTGAATTTAGAGGAATTATGTCTCAATTTTGCCATCAGATACTCAGCGTACATCTCAAGAGTCTTACTTTTGCAATCCGTTTGCCACACGCTGCCATTTGAAGAAAGGCTCAAATATTATTAATATTTCTCATGAGATAAGTTCATCCAACATGCCCCTGAATTGAGCCATTTTGCCAATAGTTTTGTCCCACTTTGATATTTTTTGACATTTTTTTTGCAATTTCAAAGATTATTCCAAGACCCTTAAAATGAGCTGCGGTGCGTTTAATCTCGACCAACCAGAGCCAAGCTATCAATAGTTTCTCCAAAAAGTGTTCTTTTGCGAGTTTGTGAAAAGGTGTACCAAAACATGTCCCCGTTGAGCGTTTTTTCAACAACTCCTGGTCTACCTCAACACTTTCCAATGCACATACTTTAGCTCATTTTGAACCTCGTTCCAAAACCTTCGAATTAAGCTAAAGCACATCTCACTTTGATCAATTGAACTCAGGCTGTCGCACGTCCACCCCCCCCCCCCCAACGATATAAATCGGCGATAAAATCCATGAAATCATCTTCATCGTCGTGCAACTACTTTTTGGAGCTTTACTCTGATCCAAACCACTATTTTCGATCTATTTTGACGTGATTGTTACGCTATGAGTAACGAAGAAAGTCGTGATGCATTTCTTTTTGAGATAACTGTATGGGGGCATGTTGGGTACACTTAGATGTCGGCCTTCTCGTTTACCGAATTATCTCCGCGTTTTGCACACTCAAGTAGCTTCAGATCCGACTTTTGCATCGGTGAGAAACGGATTACGAAGGTCTTGAATCCGTCGAAGTAAGTTGAGATTGGCCGTACTGACAAAATTTGGCAACGGTTTTTCTAAACGCGAATTCTTTGGTGATTTCCCATTTGTGAGATAAAAAAATCAATTATTTATTTTACCTTTCCCGAGATACGCAGATATCACTCTGGTACGATTCAAACCAATCATTGTCCCATATGTTATCATAACAAACGTGAAAAAATTGCGAAAAGATCAACGACTGTTCATTTGTGAGATTGATACATGGGGGGGGGGATGTTGGGTACACTTACCTTATATTGTATAGCAATATTGACTGTGTCAAGTGTAAAGATTTTCATGATGAATGTGGCACTCTGGGTTCCGAGATTAGTCAAAGACAGTTTAATCTGTAAATCTTATGGGTTACCTATAACAGCAATGTACCGCGCTCTGTTTCGAATACCGTGCTAAGTTTCCATCCCGCGATTTCCTTCTTATAATTTAAATTTCCTCAATTTATTCAACAATACTTCCGCACAGTCACATACTAGTACTCTCTTCAAAAATCGAGTTTTTTTACCATCATACCCAATCAATAGCACGCAAAATGATACTTCGCACAATCTTAAAAAAGTTCGACCATTCCAATCCAAAATCTCGTTTTTCAGCACACCGCATTCAAGCCAAACGACTTAATCTCTCAACCCGTTATCTACTATACCTCGTACATCAGTAATCTCTCATCTCTCTCTCTCTCTCTCGACAAAATCTTAACTTGGATAACGAGTACACACTTACACACACATGCACACATGAGAGTACAGGCATATCTTTCCCAAAGATTCTGCACTATAACCCCCCTCCTTCCCCCTTCCCTTACTGCAAGCTCCCTATTCTCCACACTACACGTGAAAATGCGAAAGCTCTCTCTAGCTATAGCCTCCAGAAAGTGCCTTGAGGCGCGTGTGGCAGTCACTCTCTCTATCTCTATCTCTGTCTAACGCATTCTACACAAGGGGTTGAACGTTTTTCGAGAGCCCCTCTCTCTCTCACTCTCTATTCCAACGTCTCGTTCTAGACAGAGAGAGACTCTCTATTCCAACGTCTCGTCCTAGACAGAGAGAGAGAGAGAGAGAGGAGAGCACTGCTGCTTCAACCCCTCGCGAGGCACAGCCTCTCTACTCTACTCGCTCGCAGCGAAAGACAAACGGCCGTCGTCGTCGTCGTCGTCGTCGTCGTCGGGGGATATAGAGGCCGAAAGCAAGGGACAACGGAAGGGTAGGGAACAGGGGGTAGGGGGTTACTCTGAAGTAGACGGGACTCGAAAGCTATATATCTAACCCCTTGCGCTCTTACGTCTATATGTATGTATATGCGAAGGATGGAATGGGAACATGAAGGGGGTGAGGAAAAGAGAGATATAGAATGGTTTTAATAACGGAGTATCCCCTTTAGTTGGGGCGCCAAGCTATATACCAAAGCTTCCCTTTTCATATCATCCCCTTTAAAACCCGGCGCCAGATGCGCACTGCAAAACTATTGTCCCTTCCTCTAACGGGAAACTCATATCTCTTACCCCATACTTTATCTTTTCGTCCTAATTTTTACATCTTTGGATAGCTCTTATCTTATAGAACCTCTCAAACTCGCTCAAAGTGCAGAAAAGGATTGGAATCAATTCAAAATTCCCGCCAAAAATTCAAGCGCCGTGGACAGTATTATTTCAGCCCAAGGCCGCAAGCTCGCTGAAATAATTTTGTCCAAACGCTTGACTGCCCCGTGAGACATGTCAACTCTAACATAACCTAAAAATTAAAAATTTATCTCTGGCTGTTGGTATCCACCAAATCTAGTATCGAATCAAAAAATACCGAATTCAAAAGAGCTTTTTGAAGATTCTTAGAATTTTCATTAGAATAAGCCACGAGTCAATAGTTGAACAGCTCAGCTTTGGCGGTGGTGGCGGCGGCGCGGTGGTGGTGGTGGTGGTGGCGGTGGTGGCTATATATGCGGGGGTGGCTGGCAGAGCAGAGAGAGAGAGAGATAGCAAGGGGTACAAGTACACAGAAGGAAAGAGAGACCGAGAGAGAGAGAGAGAGAGAGAGAGAGAGAGACGGCCCGAGAGCCAGAGCTTGCGACCGCCGCAGGCTATACACGTATATACGAGCGTGCTGGCCCCGGTCTATATACATGCTTAAAGTATAGGTTATATACATATATAGAAAATGTTTTATATATATATATATATACATGAGGGGTCGGGGGTGGGTCGTGCGATGCAACGTCCAGGCGCATCCGCAAGCTCTAGCATGTAGGCTATAGATAATATATATATATATATATAGCGATGGTAAAGCGGGCGAGGCCCAACATACATTATGCGGATAAGGATTCGAGTACGTGTTGTTGTGTGTGCGGCCCGGGTGATTGCGAGGATAGGTCTTGGATTGTTGAAGGTGACAATTCTGGAAATTTGGATGCTTTTGGGCAGGTGAGCAGTTCCATGTATTTTTTTTTTCTTTTTTTATCAAGCAAGAGTCAAGAATTTTCTGACATGTACATGTGCATGTAACATGTTGAACTTGTAACCTTGGTCTACCTTATCAAAATTCCTATGGTCCCACGGACAGAAATTGATATCAAGACTTGCAATAAGCTGAGCTTAAAATACTATCTCAAAATACTCTGCTAAAAAAGATTAGCAGAATGCTTTCTTTTAGCGAAATGCGGGCGTGTGTTCATTCCAATTATTGAAAGTTTGAACTGACTGATCCAATTCCACAATGATGATCGCAATTCCTACCGATATTTATTTTATTCGCATTCACCCTTCTTCAAGACAACATATTGTCTATGTTCATTATCAACTTCATGAAACAAATTTTTCTTTCACTCCTCTATAGACCACTTCGGAGCATTTCAGCCAAAGCCGTCACCGGGGGTGTCTGGTAAAAATCCCAAAAAATCTTTTTCTGTTAGCACCATGTTTGAATAGTACGAAAAATTTTTTTTTTGAATTTTTTCGGAGCCCTCCATGGACCTGAGGGCCCATGAAAGGTCCACTGATGACCCCTTTTTAGCCTATTTTGGGAAAATCATAGCTCCGACTAGACTTAGTATTTTTGGACGTGCTTCTGCGCATTTTTTCTCGAGACTGGTACTTCCAAGAAAAAAATTGTTCAAGGGCGATAATTGAGCCTAGAAACTTCTAGGAGCTATTTGCTGAGAGCACATTTTTGTGATTTTTGGGCCTGCCTCAAAGTGATCTAGCTCCCACTAGACATGTGATAATCGACTTTTACCAGTAGTCATTTTGAAGGTCTTGAAAAAAGCTACAATTTGACCACTTGTAAAAGTTGATTATCGGACTTTTCATAGGATTTACAGTCGTTACAAGTTGAGCAGTTTCGTGAAAATGCCAAACTTTGCGCTCAATTTAAGAAAATCGTTTTTTTTTCCTTCGACCCAAACCTCGTGCGAACATATTTTTTGATAATACGAATACTACCAATTGGATCAATAATCTGGGTGGGATATTGAATTCTCGATTTTATTCAGCCATTTCAAAACACCCTGGTCTTTTTGCTCAAAGTGACCTCAGAGGTGTTCATATATGCTCCGATCTGCACTAATGTGTACCAATATCTGTGTGGAATTGCTCTACAATGTACCCCCAAATATGTAGAAAAACTTCCGGAGGTGAACCTGGAGTCAGATGCGGTCTGGAGGTTCTATTTTACGAGTCAAATATGAGCATTAGCTCGTCTATTTGGACGCGGGTGAGCGTGAAATGGATTTTATGAGATGTGTGGCTAGAAGAAGGATCCAAATCTGTATTTCCGACTCAAAATGACCATCTAAACACGATGTCGTGGTCAGATAGGCTCTAAATCATCATCTGAAGCCATTCCACTGAAAAACATGTAACTGAAGTAGTTTCTAGTCTGAGAGCAGGTGTCAATATTTGAGAGCCAAACTGACCCTCAGATCGTGTTTAGATGGTCATTTTGAGTCGGAAAAACATATTTGGATCCTTTTTCTAGACGCACGTCCCATTTGTGATCTAGAATGAGTGAAATCCCACTCACATTTGCCTGCGTCCAAATAGACGGAATTATGCCCATTTTCAACTCGTAAAATTGAACCTCCTGCTCTCATCTAGATCGAAGCTCGCCTCTGGAAGTTTTCATACATATTTGGGGGTACATTGGGGAGTATTCCCACACAGATTGGAGCACGTTAGTGCAGATGAAAGCATATGCGAGCCATACCTGTGAGGTCATTTTAAGCAAAAAGTCAAAAAAGGCTGTTTAAAATGGCTGGATAAAATCGAGAATTGAATGGCCCACCCAGATTATTGCTCCAATTGGTAGTATTCGTATTATCAAAAAATATGTTCGCACAAGGTTCGGGTCGAAGGAAAAAAAACGATTTTTTTAGATTGAGCTCAAAGATTGGCATTTTTTACGAAACTGCTCAACTTGTAACGACTGTAACTCCTATGGAAAGTCCGACAATCGAGTTTCAACAGTGGTCAAATTGTGGATTTTTTCAAGACCTTCAAAATGACTACTGGTAGAAGTCAATTATCACATGTCTAGGGGGAGCTAGATCACTTTGAAGCAAGCCCAAAAATCGCTGAAATATGCTCTCAGCAAATAGCTCTTAGAAGTTGCTAGGCTCAATTATCGCCCTTGAACAATTCTTTTTCTTGGAAGTACCAGTCTCGAAAAAAAATGCGCAGAAGCACGTCCAAAAATACTAACAAGGAGAGGTCCAACCTTGTGGGTCACGGATCTTGATGAAACTCTGGGAATCATCTTGTTTTGGTGAAAAATGAAGGTATCTCAAAGGGTTTGATCCCATGGGCCTCCTATCCTGAGATACAGCTACAGAGATTAGCATTGTTAGTATATCTATGTATGTGTTATTTCAACATGGGCCTATACTGGCAATGCTAATCTCCATAGCTGTATTTGAAAATAGGAGGCCCATGGGATTAAATCCTTGGAGATATCTTCATTTCTCACCAAAACAAGATGATTCCCGAAGTTTCATCAAGATCCGCGTTCCGCAAGGTTGGACCTCCCCTTGTAAGTCTAGTCGGAGCTATGGTTTTTCCAAAATAGTGTAAAAAGGGGCCTTAAGTGAACCTTTTATGGGCCCTCAGGCTCATGGATGGCTCCGAAAAAAATTCCAAAAAAAATTTTTCGTACTATTCAAACATGGTGCTAACAGAAAAAATTTTTTGGGGATTTTTTCCAGACCCCCCTGGTGACGGCTCTGACTGAAATGCTCCGAAATGGCCCCTATACATCTTCTCCAAACTGATGTGCATGGTAAACTAATGTAAGTGAAACTAAGGCTAGGACCTTGTGTACAATGGATATTTAGATCCAATGTGATGCTTGACTGAGAGGAAAATCCATGAGGATACTTTCATTTTTTCGCTGAAACAAGTTGATTACCAGAGTCTCGGATGATTCTATTACCCTCAAAAATGGACTTTATTCGTGGAACATTTGTAATTCCCAAGCTACCAGATTTTTTCACTCACCAATTAGTTTACCATAATATAGCTCAGATTATCGTAACTAGTTTACCATAATGTAAACAAGATAGCTTAGCAACATCTATTTCTTGGTGAAGCCGGAATTTTGATGCACCTAGTTTGAAGATGATTAATATGAATTTTGCGATGGAAATACTCATATTCAAGAAAAAAGCAAATTTCGATCATATTCTAAAAATTTTACCCAAATTCGACATCAACGAATCGATTCTGAGTGAGGGAAAAGTATCTCTTCGGGTCGTTGAGAGCTAGATATTTCAGATGTAGAAAAAGATAAGCAAAAACAATCAATAGTAAAGAAAAGTATTCCTCATTTTGGATTATATTTTTGAGGAAGAAATTTAATGGATTTAGGGCATCTGAGCTAAGGGTATCTAAAGGTTTATTCGATTATGCGGGTCGGAGCGCTCGGAGCGCTCGGAGCGCTCGGATCGGTCCGGTCTCGTCCATCACCGAACGCGCGTTCGGACAAAGTTCGCTCGGAGCGCTCCGAACGCTCCGTCTAAGATTTCTAGCCGGGGAGAGGGGAGACAGCCTGTTTCTAATGCTGTGGACGATTCCTCCCCTCTCCTCGGCTGAGAATCTTGGACGGAGCGTTCGGAGCGCTCCGAGCGAACTTTTGTCCGAACGCGCGTTCGGTGATGGACGAGACCGGACCGATCCGAGCGGTCGGAGCGCTCCGAGCGCTCCGACCCGCAAAATCGAATAAACCTTAAGCGACATCTATCGTTTGGTTGAGACAGAATTTTGGTACAGTTGGTTCGAGGATGATTAAAATGGAATTTTTGGTGAACATTTTGATTTTCTTGGAAAGAAACTTCATTTCAATCATGATTTACGAGTTCAACTCAAATGTAGTATCAACCAATCGATGAAGAATGGTAAAAAAGTATTTTTCCAGGTCATTGACAGTGTGGCGAATAGACGGCTAAATGTGGTATTTATCAATCAAACAATAACATGCTTCCAACGCAGTGAGCACGTATTTTTCTACCCATTCTGGACATCCAAGTAACCAACAAAACTGGTTCCAGACGCGTATTATGAGAGAAAAAATTCGCTTTAGAAATCTGAATGTTGAAATTTCTGTATCATCCTCTCATATGGCAACTCTGTGTCTCCAATTCTCCATTTAGATGAGGAATCAAAGTCTGTCAATTTCGGGGAGGATGAAAAGCTAAGGACCATAACGACAAATTTGTCGGAATTGAGTTGTTAGTTCGTTTGCAACGGACCATGTACCCACTGCTGCGTTGCATCTTGGGATGAGCTTTTTATTGTATCGACGATATCATTTGGGAAAGAGCGAAGGTACATTTGTTGTATGAAAATAGTGCTCCGAACAGAAATAAGTCATGGGGAAAAATGAGAAAAAACTTGGATTTACACAATCTTGGGATTTCCGCGGGAAGACAATTGGGTACATCACTTACTACACGAGGGACAGGTAGAATTGAATAAGTGCAATAGGTGTCAAGGGCTCAAGTATGCGAGTGAACATATGATGTAAGATTTAAATTAGAGTAAATCACCGCGTGATGTGATTACCTCTAATGAGTTGTTCGGCACATAAGCTTACTGATTTATATGTTTGTTAGCTTCAAGTTTGTTGCATAATTCGAATTTCCAAAAGAAGCAGGCAATTTTTACTAATGTTACGATCGTGATTCAGTTTGCACCGTTGATCGTGTGCAGGTGATTTAAGTGAAACAATAAGATACGAGGTACTTTTCTATCAATCAAAACGAGCGTCCGCAATTTTTAGATCTCGTTTATGTTGAATGAATGATCATAATTTATCCAATTGGGAACAAAACAACATCAATTTCGTGCAACATATAAGTTTTGTTTTCTGTCGACTTCATAATAATGGTGAAAAACTTTTTACATCACTTGTTCCAAAAACATCTCGTTTTTTAGCATCCCGATCGATGCCGACTGTAGGTATCCCAATCCGCGAACAATCAAGATATTCTGCATACCGGATAGAAGAGAGAGTGATATCGAGCGTTGATGTTGTTTAGCGCAGAGTGATTTTGGAATAAACAATAGGCTAGAGTTATTTTGACACACAATCACCTTTAATTAGCATAGTACAAAGGTTAAGGCCAGTCCGTAGTCCCCGCAATACCGCAACCAGACACGCACCGGAGTACATGCAGGTTTTCAAACAATATCTAATTTTTAAATAATTGCAAATACTTTTTGGATCAAATCATTGAGTCAGCGCGCTTCCCAATAGAATTTCCAATCATTTGAGCTTTGATGCGTCTCAAAATTCGCGAAATATTTTTCAGGATTTGGAAATCTGCAATCTTGAGCTGTGCTGCCTCATCGTATATAGGAACCACGCTGTCATGCACGATTGCCATTTTCCAAATCTTGCAAAATATATCACTCGTTTTGAGACGCAACAAAGCTCAAACGATTTACAATTCTATTGGGAAGCGCGCTGACTCAATGATTTGGTCCGAAAAAAGTTTGCAACTATTTAAAAATTAAATATTGTTGGAATTACGCCATGCAAATCACCGTGGCGCCATCTATGGAGTAGTGAGCAAGTGTAAGCACTACTAAACCCAAGATACAGAAATGTGCACAAGAATAATAAACACACTAACACGTGAATGAATGAATGGATGAATGAATAAGTGAACACACAATTATTTGAGAGTATATAATAGATGAGGCGATGATAAAAGCGCGATATTTGACGTAGAGTCTCGAACTGACGCTCTCACTCATCCCTTGCATCTTGAGGATCTCACTTCACCCGAATCTCTCATGGTGGGAGTATGTGTCGGGTAGTTTTCACCAGAGCCACTGCATCCTTGTGCAGCTGTTGGTGCGTGAGGATAGCGTTGCCCATTGCACATCCTCATCAATTGAATTACAGATTAAAAATTCACGTAATACGTACAATGAATAGGAGAACCATACAACGACAGTTATATCTCGATCAAATCCATATGAAAATAAGGTTCGATTGAGTATTTTGTGATTGTAAGAATCTGAAAATTGTGCACATGCTAACCGTATGTATCTTGTTGAATCGGGGATAAGGGTTGTATGAACATGAAGAGTTGAATTTTTGCAATTATCACATTTTATTTGGTAGTACAGAAACACTCTACATTCACTCACTTGAATCACAGGCAGTGTTACATTTGTATAAACGTATAAAATATCTGAATGAGACTGAAAAATTCGGTAGTTTTGATCTTACACATACTTCGCAAATACTAAAAGTCGATGCGAATGGATAAGGTGTTGATTCGTTGACATCAGTTCAAGATCAGTTCCAACAACTGATTCCGGCGTAGACAGCTCGTCATATCCTCATCATGCACGTTTATGAATAAAGTTGTCTTATAAGAGCAGTCATACAACTCCATCGTATTTTCTAATCTTATTCAATCTAGACTAAAACTAATCATTGAGTATATATAAAGACTCACAAGGAGAGTCCGAAGTCTCCGGATCCTGAAATCTCACCAAAATTTTTTCACAGTCTCGTACCACCTAGAATATGAAGAATCTAAAGCAACTCTGTCAAATGGGCCTTCTGTTCTGAGCTAAACGTCAAAATTGCTAGTATATCTATATACATCACTTTTTAACATGGGCCTATATGGGCAATGCTAATGTCATAGGCTGTAGCTCTGAACGGGAGGCCCATTTGACAGAGTTGCTTTGGGTTCTTCATATTCTAGGTGATACGTACGAAACTGTAAAAAAATTTTGGTGAGATTTCAGGACCTGGAGACTCCGGACTCCCCTTGACAGTCTTTCATAGGGAGAGATGAATTATCCTGAATATCAGGATAACTCACACAAATGAATTATTGCTCTCGTGGCTGATACTTTTCTGGATATCATAAACCACTGAGGAGACTGCAATTTCTAGATTTTCAAGTAATACGAAAATTTTGAATATCAATCCATAAAAAAAATTGAAGGAATTAACCAAAGTCGAAGTGCATAACAGAGAGCAGTGCAGTAATTCAACAGTGCAAATTATTGGAAACTCTTTCTTAAACATATTTTGACCAAGTAGGAAAATAATAGAAAACGATTCAATGCTAACTTACAGAGGCGCACGTCCCAATTTGTCGATTGCCGATATCTTCAGCCTAAATTTTTACAGATATTTTAAAGTCGAATCAAGGACGAGGTGAATTACAATTATGGGTCACCGAGAAAGCTATTACATACAATTTTAAAATAACGAGTCGGTTGTTTCGTAACTTTTGATTAGTGGGATTAGAAACGCACGAGTCTGCAGATTACAATATTTACAAGAAAACTCCATGAGAATGCATCCATTCCATTCTTTTCTCATACTTCACGGGAGGTATTGATTACAATAATTTGCGTTTCAAATGTACACGTCCCAACCCTTTAATGATCAATATTTGGAAGGATTGGAACTAAATCGTCTGCAACATGCTTATTCGTGAAAATGGTCTTTTCAGAAATTTCATTTGTAATGTGAGCAGGGTTTACATCAGCCAGCTCTTTTTCAGAACAGACATTCGCTTTTTCCAGAGAAAACAGTAGAGTTGTATGTACAATCGTTCCGACAATCAATAGACAAAAAACACCCAGCATAACATTGATCAACCCAATAAGTAGTAAGTTATGATAGCGATAAATATATGGTAAGAATAGGGAAGTCGACAGAAAGATGACGACCGCAGCTCCAACGAAGAAGGTTGCTGCGAATACCTGTAAAAATCACAGTAAGTAGAGTATATTTTACTATACGATGATTCGAATGTGATTTTTGAAAGTTTAAGCTCTCTGTGCAAGATGTCGACATGTGTGGATACATGTCTCAGCGCACATTGTGTGTTCAGGGAATAACTTCGGTACCGACTTTTTCTAAACATCGTAGATCTGCCTACATTTTTGTCTTATGTGATGGACTCACACTCAAATTTGTATAAGCATCGGACGCATGAATATATGAGCAACCAGTAAACTAAATCGTTTGCCTCTAAATTATATGACAAGCTGTTGGACTTGAAGAATCTTACTTTGAATCACCCATGGCAAATTTCAGATTTCTGAAGAAAATTGATTTTTTCCAATTTTATACGAGTGAGTATCAACGATTATATTTTTGGCAAGACCACGCAGGGCTATTCAAATCTGAGGATGAAAATAAATAATAGCTCTCACATTTTGAGGAAAAAGGAAGTGTTATTCTTTAAATTATTTATGAAACTCAAATTAAAGCTCAAGGTGTTGCTCGGACGTGTAGGGAATTATATTGCATCGCTGAAAGTTGCCAGAGAACTCAAAATCTGAATAGAGAAATACTCGAGCAAGAATGGAAAGAGAAAAGGCATCAAGTTTTGCATTCCAAATTTGAAATCATACTTACATTTGACAAAGAGGAAGCGAATGGAGAATTCTTAGTTAATAGCTTCCACGCCTTTTCAGTTGACTGCATTGTATTGAGCCCGTAAACCGATACTAGAATAGTTGAAGATAATGGCATCTGGAATATTACTGTCGGGTACCATACTATTTGTATCAAAAGGTTACTCGTTCCATCCATCTTCTGAGTTTTGTGCCGTATCGCTGTATAGATGGACAAACACCAAGGTCCGATAAGAGTCGATGCAAAAGCAAGTGATCCTAAGTGATATCTGCAAAAAGCAAGTCCATCAGGAACGCCGTAAGGCATTTCCTCCTTTGAAGTTAGGAACTGATCAAATTTACCTTAGAATGATGAATACACTTCTCAGAACGTTCACGTATGAGACGCTTTTTTTGTTTTCGGACCAGTGCCAGCTTGCTACTGTCTGAGATGTCACCATCGTTCCAAAAGAAAGCATGCAAAAAAAGAAGTAAATGCCTCCCAAAATGAAAGGCTCAGCGATGAGATACTCGTCACCAGCGATCCTTATCAAGTCCAAAAAATGCATAGAAACTATATGAACGAAACATCCCAATAACATCCCCAATAAAAGGATGATGATGCAGAAAGGTATCAGAGAAGGGAATTCAAACATTGACCTGTAACAATAAATGGAACTCATTACTACCGTGTCAATTCAGTTCGAGAAGATTACATACAGATTTGACCAATTACGAGGGAATAAAATGATACATCCATAATTCATAATTTTTTCCTTTCATTCAATAAAATCATCAATAGTGCCACTGGGATTCGGTCGAAAAATCTTATCCCGTCATCAAGATTCCAACCGACGTTCTAAGCATAGGTCGACACAATCTCAAAAAGTTAACCACGGGGTCCGGTGTGCCAATATTTTCCGAAACTCTCTCACTCTTCGGTAACGCCCAGGTTGTGCAGAATCCATGGAAATTTCGCAAACTAGAGCTTATGAAGTTACAGGAAAATTTTTGAAAATAGTGTAATACATTCCCGCAACTCCATGAGCTCAATTTCGCATCTTTTTTTATTCAAACTTTTTCAAATTTTCAAAAAAAATTATCCCACGTGGGTAAGTATTGCAATGCGTCGTCTGTTGTATGGTTGATCTTACATTCACAATGAAGCAACTTGGACGCGAGATGGTTCCGGACATAGAGATATCTATGGTTCCGGATCGCTGTTTTGAGGCTGGCATGGCGAATATCGCCAAGACAATAGCTGTGGCCATATTGGCTCATGTTAAATGCCACTTCTCTAAAGGTTAAAACGTAGCATATATAGCAAATTCAAATTTAAATGCTATGATACTGCACGTAGATGGCTAATTTTGCGAAGAACAGGTAACAGGTAAAAAATTACTGGTAATTGGTGACACTCGAACCCTGTGGTGTCCATATGTACGGTCAAGTTAAGTTCTGCATTAATTCCAATGTGATTTTATGTTTTAGAAATGCAAAGCTAGAGATTAAGGCTAATCGAGTCTGATGTTACCCAGGCACATTACAATACCGTAAACTAGGGTGAAGGTGTCCGCTTTCCCCAAAAAGATTGTCAGCATCATATCTTCGCTCCTATCGCACCTAGAGAAACCTGCCGGGGGTCATTTTAAAGCTTGAAATCTCTACTTCCCAAATAAATAATTTCAATGCAATGAAAATGGACTTCAAAGTACTTTCTTTACTCTTTAATGAGGTTTGAAAATTAAAGTCCTCAAGAAGCAGTTTTTTTTGTGGCTAGCAGAAGATTTTGACGT
Organism: Eretmocerus hayati; assembly: GCA_029851415.1. Classification (NCBI taxonomy): domain Eukaryota; kingdom Metazoa; phylum Arthropoda; class Insecta; order Hymenoptera; family Aphelinidae; genus Eretmocerus; species Eretmocerus hayati. The sequence continues at coordinate 178,919,311 of CM056742.1, read as the reverse complement.
GTTCGCTCGGAATGAACCATGTGAACGTGTTTAGACGATCATTCTGCGTTTGAAAACTGTAATTAGGTACCCCGCCCAAGGGAAAATTTCTTGTCCCGTGATAAGGCAGTGAGTATTATACCAAGTGAGTATTATTGCAAAAACAGGTTTTTATGAAAACATAATTCTGACATCAATCCAGTGCCTCCGCGGCTAACGGACAATTTTTTCTTAAAAGTATGTGACAGAACGAAGAAAATGCAAATTGAACGTTCAAATAATTATTCTCTAGCCCGTATTGTGACTTTTTGATTTATCGTAAAATTGGATTTTTTTCCGAATACCAGGTGGACTAATTAGCTCGTATGACCGCAAGGTTGCATTGTATCGTTCTAAAACGACCGGGATCGTGTTCAGGGGGTCAAAATACGTTGGAAAACATTTCTTGATATGCATTCAAAATATTGAATTTACGAGCAGTCCGCTTCAGATTCAAGTCAGGCATAGGTGCACACCTACATACCTGTCGACGGGGTGGAGGTGTCCACCCTTGTTTTGCAGTTTTTGAAAAACCGTGGGATCAAAATCAAAATCTGACAACGGGATCTTGTAGCTGAGCTCAAGACTCAAATTTTTACTATCCATACATTATATTTAATGTGTAGAAGATCGGGGGAATTCCAGTCGAGTTCCAGTGTAAGGTCAAAAGTGGTCCACCTTCACCTCGGTTTACGGTATTTTTGAACATTCTCAGTTCATTTCAAAGTTCATTGCCTGACTCTGGAAGGAATCGGAGCACGTCACATGCCACGAAGTAGGAGCTACAATTGCTCGTTAATCCCACGAGTCACCTTTGATTTCTCGAAAAAAAAAACTAAAGCTCCTCGACCCTTAAACACCGGCAAATTCGATATTCCTTTAATCGACAGAAAAGTTTAGTTTTGAACTTCACAATAATGATAGACCCTATTATGTTTTAGAAAAAATGAGATGCACCGGAGTCACAAATTTGTAATGCATCAATCTTTTGTTTTAAGTTTCGGGACAATGAATCTATATTCTATAAGAACAAATATCTCAGGCCTGCTTGGTCGAATTCTACTGCACTCTGAAGTTGTTCAACAGTTTCTTAAAAACGAGCTAAAAGGTGTAGTTTTGAAAGTTGAAAATGAACCAGAGTTAGAGAATCGAGGAGTTTGGATGGTGGAAGGATAGAATAGCATTACAATGAAGATAAAAATTTAATTTTTGCTATATGGCATTACAGAACAGATCAAGTTTCTGCGAAAATGGCTCTTTGAATGAGAATATGCCAAAAAAGTGAGAAGATTGCAAATTTTTTTCGGGATTTTAGTCCAACATTTTTGGGATTCGTTACATCGTTGTTGTTTCGTTAGAAGTAGATTATGAATTTTTTTGACCCTGAAGCCTTAATATAATGTGTTTTTCCCTCGGGCGTGGGAGGAACACAGCAATAATCGCCGCTTTTACTTACTAACCTATCACTTTGATTATTATCTAAAAATGATTCGATTCCATGTTCAGATGATTGGTGGAACAAACTTCGGACCGTATAATCAAAGAGAGCGTTTGGGGGTTCGGAACGATGCGCCATGAAGTATAGTCAAATGATATTTACATTACAATGAAAGTGAGAATCTAGTTTGTTTCCTAATCGTGAGATAGGTGAAAATGGGAATCGCTAGGTTTTTTCCGCCCCTGTCACGGGAAAAATTCCTTAGAATGAAGCCGTTGCGGACTTATGGAAGTGTCATTTTTGCATATTCCGCCGATTTTTACGGGGAATCCCCTCGCTCGCACAAGAAACATGGAAGCGGCGATCAAGCAACGCATCAAAAAATGTGATCAATTAGTGCCAACATTTTTCGGTCCCCAAAATAGCATCTGTAGCCATCTAAATTCGTGATTTGAATTTACAGACGGAATGTGGGGCACTTAAAGTCATGAGAAAACTTGGAAAAAGTCCTCTGTATTGGTTGTTATCTTGATTAGCGAGTCACTGCCAAACCTTTTTAATTCACCAACTATAGGTGCGCGGTAAATTTTTGCAAGTCCTTGAGAGGTCACAGAATAGTTGAGTGATTCAGTATCACAGTGGATTAATTGTGAGTCTACTTTTGAATCGTGCAAAAAATCAGCCTGAAAATTCTCCGCGTTTTGGTGGACTTAAATTTAACCCGAGATTTCTCCCATTTTTTCTGTCATATTCTTCTACTTGTAGAATGATTCCCGGGGAGACCACAGAATGAATGAGTCTCAGAAGTGGACTTGGTCCACAGTGGGACTTTGAAAAACTCAGCTCACACAATGCTTATCATCCATGAAACACTGACTTGTACACGTTGCCATGAAAAAATTAAGTTTTTATCATAGTTACTTGAGCGATTTTCTGATGAAATCTGCTATATTGTCGAGATCGACCAACTGCAAACCCCTTATCATTGCTGCGACGTAAATAATCTTAACACCGAAGGTTATAATCTGTATCGAGTTCCATGCCTCTTCTCCACGAGCAAGTCGCACCGTCAATTCAATTATTTCGTAGGATAATAGTAGTATTAAGCCGATGATTACAATGATGGCTGTGTGAATACCCATTTTTGGGTACCAATAAATCAGACGAAGAAAGCCGAGAATCATCACCCCTGTAAGGATAACACTGGGGCTCACGAAAATGCTGAATCTGAAAAAGATAATGTCGGTATTCAATGAGCAATTCTTCATTCGAAATAATTCTTCTAGGGTGAAGAAATTCTATTTGAGCAGTACACTACCATCAGTTTTCTCAAATAAAATTTTTGCAATTTTCCGATTTCTGGGTGCTTACAAAATTGCAAAAAATACTATTCGCACTTATTTCAGGTCCCCCGCTTCCGAGCGATTATCTCGACCTTCGCATGCGACGTGGCTAAGGCCGAAAACAATCTCTCAGAAGCAAGCTACAACCTCATGAGCTCATTATGAAATACACTATTTTCATATCCACATAGTATTCCAAGAAATATGTGGGTACTTAGTTTTGAAGACTCACTGGCTCATGAATATGAAGACGACGTCAATAAACCATCTGTAAAGATCATCCTCTTGGGTATCCTCTTTTGTTTCCTTCATCCGGCGTACAGAGTGAATTACTGGTAAAAATGTAACAAGTTATGCATGGCACGTTAGGAATTTTTGTTAATTTTTAAAATTCTTTCAAGTGAGGAGTTGAAATAGCAAACTGTGCCCATATAACTCACCATAAAAACCCCAAAAGAGCCATAGAGCAAAGAATAGGCCAAATATGAGAGAGAATACTCTATCCGTGGAGCTTCGGTTTCTATCCAAAGGATCCTTTACTGGCGGAGCATAGGGTACGTATGTGGCTGAAATACATCAATATATATTTTTTTAAATGTGAACTACATACAAGAGTGATTTTTTTCACTCTAGGGATAGATTAAGATATGCGTCTCATCGTTTCATAATCGCGCACACTACTTCAGGGCGGATTTACACGGTCAGGAAAAATTATCGGGGAGAGGAAAAAATGATATCTTAGGCCAATCCGATTGGCTGAAGAGGCTGAAGAACGGGTCAAGATGAGTAAGAAGGAACTTAAGCTGGATCTAGAATTCTCCTGTACTCCCATAGAGAATATGTACTATTTACCAAGTTGGGGAAACGCATTTTATCGCATGAGTACGGAAACACGAGGTTTATTCGATTTTGCGGGTCGGAGCGCTCGGAGCGCTCCGACCGCTCGGATCGGTCCGGTCTCGTCCATCACCGAACGCGCGTTCGGACAAAAGTTCGCTCGGAGCGCTCCGAACGCTCCGTCCAAGATAGATTCTCAGCCGAGGAGAGGGGAGGAATCGTCCACAGCATTAGAAACAGGCTGTCTCCCCTCTCCCTGGCTACAAATCTTAGACGGAGCGTTCGGAGCGCTCCGAGCGAACTTTTGTCCGAACGCGCGTTCGGTGATGGACGAGACCGGACCGATCCGAGCGGTCGGAGCGCCGACCCGCATAATCGAATAAACCTACGATGTATTCGAGATAGGCCTCGTACCATCAGCGCCCCCATCGGAATTTATTGAACTGTGCCGGAGCCGACCACGTGACCCTTCAAATCAAACCGCTTCTACTAGCTGAAATTTGGTTACCAAGAATCTACATGATTCATCTCGTAGAAAACGATTTGCAGAGTTCAATTGGTGTCAATTGCATGAGAGTGCTCTTATACAACACGGATCTCTCCTAAGGCTAGGTATATTTTGCACCATTTTTTGAACATAAGCACGAGAAGACTTCTTGCGAAAAAAATGCGAAATATGCCTTAACCGTCGGAAAAAACCATGTTGTAAGAGTACTCTCGTGTAATTGAAATCGATTAAACTCTCCAAAACGATTCTTATTTGATAATACAAGTAGATTCGCGAGAACAAAAATTCAGCTAGCAGACGCGGTTTGGTCGGCGGTCACATGGTCGGCGGTCGGCTCCGGCGCAGTTTTATCAACATCCGATGAGGGCGCTGATGGTACGATGCCAAATACGTAACGTAGCCTATGAACGTAGCCGATAAATATCATACCATTGAAGGATTGCAATGTTTTTCAAGAACCTGTTATGCCCAAGAATATCCCTATAATCTTTTCTCGAGATATCCAGTGATTCACGAAGTAAACTTACTTTCCGGCATGATATCGCGAAAATCTACTCCAGCAACTAGACTAGGCGAAATCACCACCATCGATGGAAAAATTATTCCCATGAAATTTTTTTGCTGGATCCCCTCCGGAAACCCTTCTGAATGCAAAAACCCATGCGGCCAGTCGAAATTCGAATGCAAAATTGAAATGAAATTGTAAACAAGTTTTTAAGATTATTCGGCCTATTTTAAACAGAGAGTCTCTCTTGTAATTTTTTTCCTAAAATTCATTGTTTTTGAGCTGTAAGCGTTTCAGAGTTGAAAAAAGGCGAAAATTGCGATACTCAACGACTGAAAACAGTACGAAGAATGCAAAAATCTCATTTGGCCAGGCGGAAAATTGTTAATTGGGATCTCCTTAACAACATCCAATAGCAAAAGTTCATGTTTCCGGGTGCTGGCGGCCTGCGCGTCGTCTGCCTGCTCGTGCTGATATGAGGAAATCTACCAAACCTTTAACTTTTGGACCATCCCAGAAAAAAAAATTTTTCCTCGTCGTCGCTTTTGAAACTAATTCCATAGTGTTTTGTATCCCTTAAATGTGAAAAAAAACGTTGTGCCCACATTTTTTGAAAGATGTTAGTCCTCTGAGAACAATGAGGTGGAATTAGTCTATTACGTTTTCGTCACTTTTAGAGATTTTTCACATGGATGAATCGTGAATAGTGCAGTGTGATGGTTGATAAAGATGTTGTTGCACTCGTTTAATCGAATTCCATTCCCAGAATTGAGTCTCTTTTCGTTATACTCATCAAAGTTTCACTTTTCCTATGTCCACCGAGTTTTCGGAGGTACATGAAATTTTTGCTTTCTCAAAGCTTTCCCACTTGAATTATGATAAGTTTGCAGTGTGGAAATGGTGTAAGAACTACATACAACTTTGACAGCTATAATTTAAATCTGTTACGTTCATCTTTTTCGACTGGAAAAATCAGCTTTTGGAGGCTGAACAAGTTTCCCCAGTGCCTTCCTCAAATAACAATAGTTATAGGCACCCCATTGAAGTGCATGATAATTTATCATATGTCAAAGTAAAATGGGCAATAGGATTTGGGAGCGACATCCGCTCATTATTCGAGTAACGAAGGTTTATGTCTTTTTTTGGAGCGGTGGGCGCGACTAATTTTGCAAGTTCAACGTCACAGATCTTCGGCCAAAATAATGTGTCGCTGCCAAACGAAGAAGCTTTTTGATTGTCTGTTCTTACTTTTCAATTTACCACCACCCGATTCATCGTAGCTCGAATGTTATTTTTTATACGTACGAAAAATTGGAGGAAGTGAGTATTTTCCAAAAAGTGAGTTACACTTTTCATGGGAGCACGACTCTGACCAGGCATCTGAGTCGCTATCAGAACAAATCTCTTATGATGATATCAGGTTCAAAGAGTCAGATGGAATTTTTCAGATTTTTCGGGACAGTGTTATTTTCTCCAGAGGCCGAAAAGTTTCGGAAGACGCGCCAGTTACACTGAAAAAGTACGAAATTCGCCAAATTTTCAATTTGTATCAAGAGCACTACGCACGTGTCATAAAAAATCGGTAGAGTACCACCCTAGAAATTATAGAAACCATTTGCCAGGGCGCGAAAGTCCCGATGTCATCGAAATACTGTATATGGTACACTAAATGTTAAAGGTTCTGTAGATTTCCTCGTATCCTATGCTATAGCGTGCACAACTGCCTATTGTTAACATTGAAGAAACAAATGGGTTATCGACCGGAAACATGAATTTTCGCTATTGGGTATTGTTAAGGAGATCCCAATCAACAATTTTCCGCTCTAGCCACATGAGATTTTTGCATTTTTGGTACTGTTTTCCGTCATTGAAAATCGCAATTTTCGCGTTTTTTCAACTTTGAAACGCTCACAGCTCAAAAACAATGGATTTTAGAGAAAAATGACAAGAGAGACTTTCTGTTCATAACAGGCCAGATAACTTTAAAAAGTTGTTTGGGTACCAAGAAAATTTATATATAGATAATTTGTTCAAACAAATTCAGTTTAAACAATTTTGTATTCGAATTTCGACTGGCCACATGGATTTTTGGATTCAGAAGGATCTTCCGGAGAGGATCCCGCGATTTCATGGGAATAATTTTTCCAGCGATGGCGATGATGTCGCCTAGTCTAACAGTTACTGAGAAAGAGACGAAGGGGCTTCCACCACTAAATAAATGCCGCTCAAATTTCAGCAAAATCCATTATACTCTTAATAAAAATGGTTTGATTCTCACAGAGCTCATAGAAAGATGTCTCGCAGCTCCCTATACTTAGCCGTAGGTATCGAATCAAAAAGCTTGGCACGAGAATCACGATTAGTTTCGGAATCTTTGATAGGAAAAATCTAACTTTCGTCATGAAAATATTGAATGCTCAAAATCGTATTATGGAGTAAATGTGCAGTCGGCACATGCCGTTGGTGACAGATTGACCTGTGATCATGGATGCCACTCGAAATTAGTTGAAACTTTCTCGTTGATGCCGTTATCTAGTGATCTATGGATTACGTCATTGGTAGCTGTTGACTTCCCACTGACTGTTCATGATTTCTGTCGTTGAGTCTGAGTGAGCTTTCGCTTGTGTTTACAGCTCTGTACACCCATTATCACACCATACATGGAAATTTCTACCACATCAACAATTTCAAGGCTAAAATTTCACAACTGTCATTTTCCATCTTCAGAGAAAATATCCCCAAGGGTTTCTTCAAATCGTGGATTGGACAAGCAGAAGTTGATATCATTGACCATTACTACATTTCTTCAATCAAATTTGTACGTGGGCTACTTTAAAAAATTAAGTGAAAAACAGCGAGTCATGCATCAGAGTTCATAACTACTCGAATATTTGATAAGATAAGATTGAGTGGACATTGCTGCACAGATATAAATGATCAAGAGCAAAGTGTGAGCGAATGATAACAGGGACAGAGAAGTTAACGTGAGACGAATGAAGATAATAATTCATCTCACACATGCAAACCACGTGTGCGTCTAGTTGACTCTGATGGTCTATGCGGTTCTTCTGAGAATTGTGAGTCATTCGAACGGAAAAGATATCCAACCGTCCGAAAACAACTGCCGGATACGAAATAATATCACAATTATATAGTGATGAGGTGCAACTGACAAATCATTGAAACTCCTGACTCATATATATTATGATGAATTGGGAAGTGACATCCATGTTGAATTCTGGGGGCATGCAATAGTTCACGACTCGCCGCAGATCGCGCTGTCTAGTAACAAGCCCGTATTAATCTCGGGGCATGTGGCCGCCATGTTTGACCTTGATGTCACATCCCAATTGATGATATGCCTTCGACTATGCCTTGGCAGTACACTACCGGTCAAAAGTTTAAGCTCACCCAAAAAATTTTTTTTCGATTTTGTGCGTTGAACTACTCGGCTCTATTTGACCGTAGAGGACTCTTCTGGAGCTCATTTTGAAGGTTTTTGCACGTATTTTAAGATGGCATTATTCATTTTTATCCGTACGGATCGGGATCTTTCCAATTTGAGCTTGGAAAAGTGTCAATTTCAACGATTTTTGGGAGAATCTTTTGGCTCCTGCCAATTTGAGCCACATGAATGTTTCAATATGGGAGTTGTGGGATATGAAAGTACCAGTCCAGAGCTTCGAAATCCGTTTTTGAACGTTCCTCTACGCTACTGTTAATCCGAGCTATGACATTTTCTCTGAGGGGAGATTTTTCGCAAAAAATAGCATTCCAATTCGAGAGAGATAGAGAGATGCATTTTTATAAAGTATAATCATCATTTCTGTCATCTTTCATCAACATCTTGATTAAGGAAACGAGGAACCTTTGAAATATGCCCCAAAAAGTGAATTTTCTCGTCATTTTTGAATCCAGGTGCTAGTTTTTGCGAAAAATCTTCCCTCAGAGAAAGTGTCATAGCTCGGACTGCAAGTGGCGTAGAGGAACGTTCAAAAACGGATTCTGAAGCTCTAGACTGGTACTTTTGTATTCCACAACTCCCATATTGAAACATTCATGTGGCTCAAATTGGCAGGAGCCAAAAGATTCTTTGAAAAATCGTTGAAATTGACACTTTTCCAAGCTCAAATTGGAAAGATCCCGATCCGTAAGGATAAAAATGAATAGTGCCATCTCAAAGTACGTGAAAAAACCTTTAAAATGAGCCCCGGAAGAGTCCTCTACGGTCAAATAGAGCCGAGTAGTTCAACTCACAAAATTGAAAAAAAAATTTTTGGGTGAGCTTAAACTTTTGACCGGTAGTGTATTTAAAATGAATGATCAGCTCTATAAAATGAGAATAATTTATTCATCGATTGGAGCATCTCAGCGTTGGAAAAAGATCATAGAGACCGCACATTACCCCGAATTTTACCGCATTCAACTGTGGAACTGAATCGATGGGATTAATGTCATTCCCTCATTCCAATGGACATAATTTTTTATAATTCATTTCCAAATTTTCTTTCAACGAGCCCGGGAGTAATTTAGGCCACTCGCGATGTAAACTTTCTTGCGGACTTTGAGTGATCATGAATTTCTTTCAGTGTTTTTTTTTCCAATCACAAAACAGTCGAATCAAACGTTTATTGATAACAAATCCTTTTTTGAAGAAGGAGTCCCCCATAACATCATACATGAAGAACCCAATGTGATCAACTCATGTCCCAGTCTAAGAAGAATCAAATAAATAATGTACCACGAATGCAAATTCCAAAAATACCAACGTTTCATTGCTGCGTACGGGATCATATTTTTCTATCTCTGCAAAATCTGAGTCACTCAAGAATATCACAATCAAGTTCACTGTCACTAGGCAAGCCTAGACTACGAGACACTGATTTCGCACTATTATACAGAAGCAAGCACTCGATGTTCTCGCGGAGAGATTCTAACATCAACTGCGTTTCAGCTGCGACTCTTTATTATAACATCGAGTACTACGAGACAAGTTTGTGAGCGTGGGGAATTCCAGTCAGTGGGGCACAACGATTCAGCCACGCGGTCTGCTGGGGAAATACCGAGGGAAATACGACAACATATATAGGACTACTCTCTTGTTATTGTTTGTATAGTGTCGATGCGAACGAGTCATGCATCAGATGATGGCAAAATTGAGTTTGAGTCATTTTTCGGGAATAGCCCCGCATTTGATGAGAAACGGTGCGCAGCGCAACTGTTAGCGAACAGTGTAATTTTGGGGTAATAGATTAATCCCAAATAATCATTCCTTGGGAAACATGGTTGAAGTAATTTGTAGGGCATGGGGACTTTTTTAAGTGACTTACACTTCACTAGCACTCTATCAAACTAACCTAATAGCATTCGTCTCTGATTGATTGAAATTGAACGTGCTTTAGATCGTGTAAAATGTCTTTAAATGAGCTTCGGAGTGAGCCAAGTTAAGAAACACTAATTGAAAGGGGTTAGGGGTTGTTAGCGAAATGGCTTCATGCAGTAACTTAAATGCGCTCATCTATTACCCAAGAATTATTCAAGATTAACTCTCGCTTATTGCATCGCACAAAGGTTCAAAAGAGATCATAGTGGACATATATCGGTATATTACCGCGAGAACTTACCTAGAGCGAGTGATGACCTCGCATTTCGACGAACAAACTCAGAATTACTCGAATCGAATTTTCTTTCACGTGTATTATTGAAATACACTTGATACTAAAGTTCCAGGTTGACCCATCTGGTCATCGTTTTTATGTTAAAGGGTCAAAATATCAGTTCCATGTCCTGTTATATCGGCGGTTACACTTATATTCTTAGCGCCAACGTCGAAGTAATCGTTGCAGTGAGTTTGCCCATATTTTTCTCTCAAAATACAATATCAAGTTGATTTTTTCATAGGTTTCATGACCAGGGTGCTCAGATTAGTCCCAAAGCTTTGTGAGTGTTTCTTCTTATGGGATTTTCACTGGATATGAGAAATTTTTTCTAAAACGCTTATAGCGTAGCCCAAATTCACTCTGAGTCGCTTTGTCGCGAGTAAAATGTCAAGGGAACATGACAAATAATCGAATGCTATTGCGAGGAAATGCTTAGAATCGAAATTGCGAGTATCGCGTAAACGTGAATAGTCGAAAATCTGTGGCGGTCAGACTAAAGGGCGTAAGTCCAATTTTCATAAAATTTGAGTTAAGGCATCTACGATGTTCTACTGGATCATCTTCATCTCTTAAAAACTCCTTCCGGACCAAAATGTTGCATCGCTCGCAAAAAATTCCATTTGTAAAAAGGCGTAAGTCCACTCTCCTGTATCATAATGATAGCATTCAAACGCATTTTTCTTTATTTTCATTCAAATGGACTTACGCCCTTTTGTCTGACCGCCACAGAAATTAGGGGCCGTCCATAAACTACGTAGGTGGCTACGGGGGGGGGGGTTATCGGCTTTACTACGAAGCTTCATATTTTTAAATTGCGTGCGTGAAAATGGCTCTCGGTACATGATTTCAATATTCTTATCGGTCAGATAAATTTTGATTGGATGTAATAATAATCAATGAAGCCACACAGCCGATGGTTGTACATGTAAAGCATGTACGTCTGATGTTCATTCGTTCACGTTTGCTGAGTGCTCGTGTGTAAGTATCGTTGGAAGTTCCGAACTGGTGAATCGTTTTCATACATGAGCTTGGCTCACTTGTATATCCTTTATCAAGTATTACCTATGTTTTCCAAATTTATTCCCTAAAATCTTCTGACTTCGAATTCGAATGTCCCTATCCATAATGCAGATAAACCCTCTAATACGTCTGACAAGACGAATCATGCCCGTAATCAGGGAGAAGGTAAATGATCTAAATTATAACCACATAGGATATTTTAAAGCAGTCGTGCTACTCCAACTCAAGATATTTTGAAAAATAAAATAGTTTCCAGGATCTTTGGTTCTTTTCGATGGAATAGAACTTTTATTATTTTTAGAAAAGCTACGTAGTTTTTTGGGGTGAGGGGGGGGGGTCAGATTGGCCAAAAAGCTACGATTGGCTACGGGGGGGGAGGGGAGGGGTCAAAAATAATTAAAATCGGTCTCTGTAGTTTATGGACGCCCCCTTAGTCATGTGATTAATTAACTTTGCCTTTGATGAAAAAAAAGTAATTAACTTCGTCAGTTCCATGTGTATCGAGTTACACCAATAGAAGTCTGTTTTTTTGGACGCAAGCAATTTTTTCAACTAACGTATGATGGGAATAAATACAATTGACGTAGAGAAGTTTCTATGTCGACTCTGCACTGAGAAGAAAAATTGAACGATTCTGAAAAAATTTTTTTAGATTTGAATAAATATACCTTCCTATCCTTCTAGGCAAATATTTATTCAAAATGAATGATTGTATTTCTTCGCGATGAATAAATATTTATGAAATCCGGGATAATATTTGATGGAACCTGATGATGATTTCTGCATGAGAAACGCACGATGCTCAATTGAATAAATGCTATTTGGGACGAATGAATATTTCTACTGAATAATGAAATAAAATTCGTATCAAAGAAATATTTATTCATATGAAATGTTATACAAAACTAAAAGCAAAACGTATTTTTTATGGTCTGGCATGGCAACCATGGAAGGATTTATTCACATTGAATAGACATATATTCAAATTATTCGCTTGGTTCGAGGGATCGATAATTACAGTTATAGATAATCAATTGTCACAATTTTCATTCTTTTATAATTAAGACGTTCGCTACTTATGTCTAAATTCAGAAGCATCTGTGCACTTATTGAAGTGAAATTTCGTCCAAGCCGCTCACGCGTAGACATAATTTCGCGCGCGTAGAATGTATTGATTTTTTGCTGAGGCCGCCTTATCATAACCTCGTTGGGAAAATAATATGGAGAAAATAATTTCGATACTCATGATTCTGACTACACTTACAGTCGTAACGGTGCATTCTTAGGTATACCACGTCTCCAAATAAACTGGACGTGAACAGGAAAAATTTTTTCGAAATAGACATTGAAATTGAAGCCCAGGGGAGAACTCATTTGAGGCAATTAATTATTTTCTCACCTTACTTATTATGAAGAAAAAAGCCTGGAGTGTCAACAAAAATTGCGAAACTGGTCAGCCGTCTCATCGTAGTTTCCCCAGGCTTCAATTTCCTTGTCTGTTTTGAAAAGTTTTCCTGTTCATGTCCAATTTTTTGGAGATGTTGGTATCGTCACCCTAGTTTCATAATACATATCTCGATTCTTGATAAAACATGCACCGTTATGTTTGTTCCACTAAATGTAGTCAAAATAGTTTATTGAATATAGTTTATCTACCTCATTTTTCCAAATAGGTTATGATACGGCAGCCACAGAAAAAATCAATACATTTTACGCGTGTGAAATTATGCATGCACGCGTGCGATTTGAGCGAAATTTTACTTCGATTACCCTCAGTACCACTTACATTATAGTATCGCTTCGCACTGATATTCCATATAAGTGTCAAGACTGTTCGAGCCCTATATATCAATCGTGAACCTTCTTGGTCGCTTGCGAGAAAGAATTCCTTCCGTGCGCAACGATATATAAAGAAATCGTCAATAATATAGTATAAGATGAATTATAGTCATGAAGGAATTGACGCCATTTTGAGCAAACTCTTCATACAACGAACACTATTTAGCGATCCCTTGAACTTCGTTGCTTCGTCACAATGTAACATGTACATTACATTGACTTATATTTCAAGTATAGCATCGCAATCCTTGATATATTGCATATTTGAAATTACCGGGACCGAGTTATCTGCGTTAGCTTCTTTTTCAGAATTGAAACTCGCTCTTGCTAGAGCTAACAGAAGGGTCGTGCCTACGATTGACTTGACTATCAATACACCAAAGATACCCAGAATAGAATTGGCCAACACTCCAAAACGTAACATATAGTGGAAATGGTGTATAAAATAAGCCCAGTATGTTGGCAAGATATGGATAATTAACAAGAGACCGATGATTATAGTTCCCACGATGAAGGTTCCTCCAAATACCTGAAACGGTGAATAGATTACATTCAAATACTGGATTTCGGAAGTGATATCACGTATCTTGTGCATTTCAAAAGCCTTTAGATAATAGTTTGATCTGAACGAAAAACTGTCACAATCTAGGTTTGCACACGTCTTTCGTATCTGAAATGCTGTGGATAGCACGAGACGTTTTTCCCGAGATAAATGTCTCGAAATTTGAGAAGGATGCCGACATAAACATTCTAGAAGTTTTTAGAGATTCATTTGCCTTGAGTCTCGATCTGAAAGGCTCAGAAAACACTCCTTATGATATGCAAACTTGTAATACTTTTGTGATCAGATTTGGATACTTTTCTGATGATCTTGGAGAGAAAATATTTGGGTTATTGATAAGATTCAAGCCAAGACTCGAAATGTAATTTGGAAAAGTAGGGTATTGTTGCAATATTGTAAATTACCATGAAAATTTAACATAGAAAAATAGTAACAAGGGTGGAAATGGTTAAGCCATCAACTTTTTCATTACAGAATCCAAAGAGCCATACTTACACATATCAATGTGAACGCAAATGGAGAATTCTTGGTCAATATTCTCCAAGCGTTTTCTGTCGATTGTTTGAAATCAAGTCCATTTACTGCGACCAGTGTGATTGAATAGAATGGCATGCAGAATATTACTATTGGATACCATTCTATTTGTATAAAAAGACAGCTTGTTCCATCCATCTTCCGAGTTCTGTTCCATATAGCTGTATAGATTGACAAACACAATGGTCCGATGAGAGTCGATGCAAAAGCCACCGATCCCAAGTGATACCTGTAACGAATCAGGGTCGTCAAGGAGGGTATAAAACAGATCGGAGGAAAATTATTGATCAAACCTCCTAGTGAGTTATGTAAACGAGTGAGACATTTTTGATGCCAAAATATATAGGAGCGTGCAAAAGGTATGAAACTTTCCTCAAAATACTATATTTCCGTACCGAGCGCAGGCCGAAGGACAGATGTACCAACAGATCCTTTTTGAGCCAGGAATGGATCACCTGTGCAAAACATAACCTGTCTCTTATGCTGTAAAGACACCGGAAGACCGCTAGCAGGGGGTCGATTTTAAACTCTGGCCGTGGCCGCTAGACCACTCACACTGGTCGCGTGACCAGCGCGGACACGCTTATATGCGTGGGTCTGCGCGGAAAGAAACGTCCGCAGTCCGCGATTCCGCGTTTCTGTTCTTGCTGTACGAAACGCGGAATCGCGGACTGCGGACGTTTCTTTCCGCGCAGACCCACGCATATAAGCGTGTCCGCGCTGGTCACGCGACCAGTGTGAGTGGTCTAGCGGCCACGGCCAGAGTTTAAAATCGACCCCCAGGGGTCTGATTGTGGAATCTTGCGCGCGCGCGCTGCGTTGCGTAGGATAGCGTAGGATAGTGTAGGATATCTTTCCTCTCTTTTGATTGGCTCTTTCTCCCGGCTCAAACCAATCAGAATAGAGGAAAGATATCCTACTCTATCCTACGCTATCCTACGCAACGCAGCGGGCGCGCGCAAGATTCCACAATCAGACCCCAGGAAAAGATCTTCTACACGCTCGCAAAGTATCTGTTGATGTCAAGTGTACTCCAGTTTCCGAAATGGGCTTGCAACTTACAAGTGAAGTGGTGATGTATTGCTTTCTCAAAGGAAAAGAGTCGTAGGTATTCATGACAAGAGATTTTTCCTCAATTTCTTGACTTAAGTCAATTTTTCTTTCTAAAAATCTTTATTCACAGTGATTCGGCTTCCAGTTTTGTTCCTCTTGCCGAGATCTTTCTATTGTAAGTCACACTTTCGCCTCCAAAGATGTGCTTTAAGAATTCACAGCTCACTTTATCGAACCGTTCTCTATTTAGGAGTCCTAGAAAATAATAAGTTCAAAATTTTTGAAAAACCAATCATTTTATCTCGAATACCTTTTTCCACAAATCCCTGACCAAACTTTGGATCACCTATAGAACCATGTTTGCCGACTTTCCGTCGATTGGTTCATGTGGATTTCCATTCATAACTAATTCATTTAATTCATAAATTTTCCATCAATCAAAAAAAAAATCGTAAGCAGTTCTTTTTCTATGTATCTTAACGCAACTCCGTATCAACCAATCCATCAAAAATGGCGAGATAGACATTTTGTTTGGTCGCTATAAGTTCCTTTAGGCTGGAATTCATAGTCGTTAATCCGCCGACTCTAATGTCGGATTAACGACTATGAATTCCAGCCTTAGAATCTTTTCTAGAAGACGATTTAGAAAGATCAAAATAATTTTTCGAAAATTTTGCATTTTCATGTTATAAGACTCATGAATCGGAAACTGCTTGATAAAGCCAGCTGTAACTCCAATATGCAAATCCTTAGGTGGTCATCTACCATTCATATCAATTTCAAGAAGATCAAAATGTATCGATTGTAGGTCATACTTTTCCCTCTTATAGCATCTCAAATTTGTCATAGAGACTCACCTTCACGGCCCTTTGTGTGAGTGTGTGTGGTGGGAGGGGGGGGGGGCTATCTCCAAGTTTGTAGATAATTGAACACGTGAGAGACCAGTGATTTGACTCTCGAGATGTCATTTTTGCTCTGGAAATCGCTAAAAATTCGGCCTCACAATCTAATGTGTGGAGTATACGCTCTCTCGGTTTAAAAGTTTCAATACAGTATTTTACCCAGAAAAGACGCGAAACCGGACAAATTGCGTCCCCTATTCCCCTAGATCCCACTAAGAAGTTTTAAACCTATTTGGCCAGTTTTGGAAGAAGACCTGAAAAATGCCTTTCATAAACTTTTAAAAGTTCGGTCGGGTTACGAAAATTTTTTTTGGACTAGAATTCGGGGGAAATATTACTATTCCTAACAGCTGCCATCACGTGGAAATTTGTCGGAAACTCCCATGGGGGTTAAAGGACGGGGATAGGTATTACGTTCTTTTGGATGTTTGGTGTATGGATATGAATGTGGAAGTAATGGAGAGATTGCAGCAAAACAAAGCAAAGAGGAAAAAGGAAATGAAAGTTACCTCAGACAGATGATTACGCTTCTTAGGACGTTTTTATATGAGGAACCTTTTTTGTTCTCGGACCAGTGCCAACTTGCTACTGTCTGAGATGTCACCATCATCCCAAAACAAAGTATGCATACAAAGAAGTAAACGCTTCCCCACAATATGGTCTCAATCATGAGATCCTGGACAAAATCCAAATGATCAACAACTATTAGAGAGATATTTCCCACTAATAACTCCAAGAAAAGGATGCAGATCCAGAAGAGTATCAAGGAAGGAAATTCAAACATCGCCCTGTAATTGTAAACGATTTTTCATTATCACATTGTTCATTCTCTACTTTTCAAGGACACGCTTTGTTTCAATTAATCACGACCGATCCAAACAATGCATCCATTTACACTATTTTTCTCGAAAGAAGACGCCAAATAATTTCGATCCGAGGATCTGGTTGAAAATTCTCATACAGCTTTCAGAATCTCAATCGACACCTCAATCACGGGTAAACGAAATCCCAAAAAATTGAACAAAGATCTAAAACGACGGATGTAACTGTTCTCAAACTAAGGATTACTTTAGATTAAATAATAATTACTTTAGAGATTTTCTGATGAAATCTGCTATGTTGTCAAGATCGACGAACTGCAAACCTCGTATTACAGCTGCGGTAAAAAAGATCGCAAATCCATCAAATAAAATACTCATCAAGTTCCATTCCACTTGTCCAGTAGTAGCTTGAACAGTTTTGGAAGCTATTTTGTAGGATGATAGAATTATTGAAGCTGTTGATAGAATCCTCATAGTGTGAACACAAATTTTTGGATACCAATAAATCACGCGAAGGAAGCCGAGAACCATTCCTCCTAGAAGGATACCACAGGGGCTCAAGTGTATGCCCAATCTGAAAAAGACAATACCGGGATTTAAGAAATGATCCTTCATTTTGAAAAAGGGATCGTGATATGAAAAATCAACCCTGAGCAGTACAAGGCCATCAGCTCCCTCGAGGTTTTTTCATACTCGAAATTTTCTCATGTATTCGGGTAACTTTATAAAGAATTTGTAGATAGTTTGAAAGACTCACCGAGCCATAAATATGAGGTCTGCGTGAATATACCTTCTATAAGGAGTATCATCATCGGATCGCTCCATCCGTACACAATGAATTACTGGTAAACATGGAACAATTCATGCATAAGTCGTCAAACAATTTGTGATAATAAGTGATTTTTTTACACATTGTGCGTAAAAGTATCGTTTCCGCACTGATTTCCCACTTTCTCTCACAGTTTGCCAAAAAATCCAATTCGATCCACGAGTGTAAAACTCATTTTTTCCATCCTCGAGATGATTCCGACCCTCGCCTACGGCTCGGGCCGGGAACGCATCACTGGGACACGAAGAAAAGTTTTTACACCCTTTTATCCAAATGTGCTACTATCAACAAACAATGTATAACTCACCATAAAAACTCAATAGAAACCATATGGCGAAGAATATGGCAAAAATGAAGGAGAATAAATTATCTGTGGACCTTCGATTCTTATCCAAAGGATCCTTCAGTGGCGGAGAATAAGGTACGTATGCAGCTGAAATAGATTAATAAAAGTCGGTAATTTATGAGCTGAATAATTCCAGAATGATCTTCTCACTTCAGGGCAAAGATGAGATATGTGTCTCGGCAATAGAGAATGGGATACACATGTCCTCCCCAAGATAAACAGCAATGTACGCGAGTTAATGCTGGTATTAAAAAATATCTCAAATTTCCATCATAACCGATGATTACCCATCTTATCTCGCACAGTCCAACGCTTGGTCCAACAGTTAGAAATACTTACCGAGTGGCAATTGGCAACTAACCCCACTCGTCACACATTATACTTTCTTAAACATATCTCCTAATTTTTGAGATATTTTCATGTCGAATGCTCTCTCACAGATTCCAATGAAGTGAACTTATCGTTGTCAGAAGGCTTTTATATTATACCCTGGTCTCACTCTTGTCGACAACCGAAAAGAAAAGTTGTCTTCTTCAGCTTGTACGGTATTTTTCAAGGCCACCATGCTATTAGAGGGAGTTGCTCCGTCATTCCTGCGGGCTACCGTATATTAATGACGATACCGAGAAAATGTATATGTCACCCAGAATTTCCTCCGGTATAAATACATATTCAGGTGGAATCGAGTGGTGCCAATTCCTACATGACATTACTACTTGAGGTTTTGCAAAATTCTTTCATAAATAATTGACTAAGTCGGGTCTCCCTAAAACAGTGATATTTCCAATATACTTTTTCGTACAGGAATTTTGAAGAAGGCATCTGAAAGATCACAAAAAAATTCATCGATTCATGTGTTTAAAACGTCCCTTGCGTCCGTTTTGAGTGCCCGTAGTCAACGTTGAAAATCTAAAAAATTTCTCCTTCAATCAATCACCTACAACTTTGGCGGGAGTGATTGGATCACAAAAATTCTTACGGGATCTTGTAGATCTTTTCAAAACCTACAATTACGTTTTTTTAAAGTTCTCTCTACGACCTTTCCTGTCCAAGTAACGAGCTTGGGAAGAAAACTTTTTATTGCATAGACTGGTTATGGAGATATCGAAGCTACCTACTGTTTTATCTCCTCATGCGCGATTCTGGGGCAAAAATTCATCAAAGAAATATCATGGCACGTAATTTCGACGTAAAATGATCTCATCTTTCAGAATAATTGATCAGATTTTGTCTTGAATGTGATCTATAGGGACAAAACATGAAATGAGTAATTTTCCCAATAAAACTTGAGAAATCGGAGTTGCCTCCAATCCAAGACAAAAGCTAATCAAATATTCTGAAAGATGAGATCATTTTACGTCAAAATCATGTGCCATAATATTTTTTTGATAAAAACTTGCGCTAGAGTAGAATAAGGCGAGACGAAACAGGCGCCAGCCGCGGTATCTCCGTAAGCAGTCCATGTAATACAAAGTTTTCTTTCCAAGTTCGTTACTTGGACAGGAAATGTCGCAGAGAGAACTTTAAAAAAAAGGAAATTGTAGGTTTTGAGAAGATCTACAAGATCCCGTGAGGATTTCTGTGATCCGATTATTCCCGTAAAAGTTGTAGGTGATTGATTGAAGGAGAAATTTTTAGATTTTCATCGTTGATTGCGGGCGATCAAAAAGGACACAATGAATGTTTTACATGAATCGATAGATTTTTTTGTGGTCTTTCAGATGCTTTTTTCAAAATTTCAGTACAACAAAGTATATTTGAAATATGACTGTTTTAGTCAGACCCTACTTGATCCATTATTTATGAAAGGTACTGTATAATGACGAGCCGTGCAACTTTTGAACTTGAGGAATCATCCAGGGAGAATAGTACGTGGAACCGAGTTCGCTGCGGACTATTTATCCTGAGTAAGATTTTTAGTTGATGAAATCGTCTTATAAGGTATTTTGCCAGCTTGCAATGTAGACTTCATCACGCGCTTCACGTTACAACAAAAAAAAATTACAACTAACAAGGGGGGACCACGGGGTCCGGGTCGCCAATCACCCCCAAAATTTTTTTAGTTTGCTACCACCTAGAATATGAAGAATCTAGAGTAACTCCGTCAAATGGGCCTTCTGTACAGAGCTACAAGCAAGAATGTTAGCGTTGCCAGTATATCTATATATACCACTTTTTAACATGGGCCTATATGAGCAATGTTGATCTCAGTAGCTGTATCTTTGGACAGGAGACTCATTTGACGAAGTTACTCTGGATTCTTCATCTTTTCGGTAGTTCAAAACTGTACAAAAATCTTGGGGGAGATTGGCGACCCGGACCCTATGGTCTCCCCTTGTAAGTTCGGTTCGAAATAGTAACAGATGATTTTTTTAGCTGTCAGATTTTCAGATAAATGCCTCTCCCAATCACCATTTGTCACAAGAATGAAATGATAACTCCACTCTGTGAAGAAAATAATGCACGAAGACAAATCCCTACATTACTTACGTTTGATTTTTGCGTATGGGATCATTTTATGTGTCTGTACAAAATCTTGATCACTCAAGGGTATCTCAACCACGTTCACAGAGTAAATGAGTAAGCGCAGACAGCGAAATACTGATTTCACACTATAATACTTGAATCAAGTACTCTCGCAAAGAGATTCTGATACCCACTGCGTTTCAACTCTGTCAAGCGACGCCTTATTATCTCGACTGTAGTTCCTGCCGAGGACGATACTCAACTACCATGGGACACAAATTTGCGAGTGTGAGTAATTCCCAATCAGTGCAACACGACTAATCATCCATTCAAGTTGGGGAAAACCTCTCATAGCCTCCCACACAAAAACTGTAAAATCCCTTACGCAGCTCATGTGGAAAATGCGTTCATAAGGCTGGGAGAATTCGTGGATCCGGATATCCGGATATTCGAGGTGGCATCTGTCCCAGCAGACAATGTATTTGAGATGGGAAACGGCCTGGCGACAGTTCAATTTTTGGCCACCTCATTCATTTCTCCATGGATTAGTGGCGCTGTGAGTAGAGTGCCCACCCCGAATTCATCCGGATAATAGCTTAGATTGAAAAGACCCGGGAGGATCCAACTATCCGTACCAGATGTAGTATCCGACTATCCGGATCCGAAGATAATCCGGAGGATCCGGATTTTCAGAGAGCATCTGAACTCTCACATCTATTTCATGGTGGAGAATTACTCTGATATTGGATTGCTCTGGAATTATACACGATTCAAATTTAAATATCCATGCTCATCCCATACGGAACGTCCATAAAATACGGAAGGGTTTTCGGAGGGACAGGACGGTCCCGTTTTTTGACACTCCAATATAGATCAGTAATTTTTCTTTTGAGAAATCTTACTACATTGGAGAAGAGTCTAAAATAGTGAAATTTCTTCTTCAGCTTAGTAGGACCAAAGTACTTAATTGAACCACTACCTAATGAGGACTAAACTGAGTCTTTTCCTCCCGGCTCCTTTCACTTTAGTCCCGGCAGTGAAGTTATTGCGGAAAAAAAGTCGAAGCAAAAATTTGCCATCAGTGGGATTCGAACCCCAGCCTTCCACGTTGCAGACCAGTATGCTCTCGACTGCGCTATGGAGAGAGATGTCTGAGATGGACGTATACGTTTACATAACTCACACATTACAACGGAGAGAGAGAGAGAGAGAGGAATGGAAAGTGGGGATGAAACGCGCAGCCCGCCATATGAGCATGCGCACATCAGCACTCGCCAGGGCGCTCGCATCAGCAGCTGCTTGCGGTAGAATGTTGTTGTCTACTATCGCGAGTATTTTTTCGATTAATGAAGGACCTTTGTGAATATCAATCGAAAATTTGATTCCATAAGATTGAATAGAAACGTAATAAATAATCAATTTTAGTTCAAAACTAAGCAAAATCAGTATGAACTTTAAAAAAGGGAAAATTTTTTATACGTCCAGGCTGTTTCTGCGTACAGACGTATAAAACTGCATACGCGTCTCGTGCGGAAACATTTTTCCTTCGGGAAAACCAAGCTGGACGGTGCCATCGCCCACGTCCAGCTCGGTTTCCCGAAGGAAAAAATGTTTCCAGCACTCGACGCGTAATGTACTATTAGACCATTTTCAGAATTTTTCTCAGTCGGGGGCTCCCCCCCCTCTCCCGGACCCCGTCGTTCTTCCCCAAATCAATAAACATCCCGAGTTATAACGCGGCCGTTGAGGCGGCTCAACGCCAGAAGTAAATGGGTGGGGGGGGGGCGTACTTCAGTCCTACTAGGCTAAAAAATAGCATACGCTACTCGGGAGTAATACACGCACGGGAGTAAAGGGCCCACTTTACTCCCTAGTTGCGTAATATACTATTATGTAGTTTATGGATGTCCTCATAGTATCTAGGAATGGAAAGGGAGGAAGCGAGAGACAAAGAGATACCGATTGACCGTTTGCCAGTAATAAACTAACAGACTGAAACCGATAGTAAGGTTTTGATACATATTTGTTGGATATTGTGATTCGTTCATCTATGCTTTCCTCACCAATTTTATATCTCAATTTGTCTATAAAAGTTGACGGATGCAAGTATCCGGATAGTCTGATACTATCCAGATATTTGCATTCGTCCGGATTTTTCTCCCGAACCCGGATATCCGAGTTCTCGGATGGTTCGGATAGTTCGAGAATCCGGATGAAATTCCCAGCCCTAGTTCGCATAAATAGCTTCTAGCGGAGAAAACTCCATTTCTAGCTAACCTTACTGTATGTACATGCTTGAAGACAAATTCGCTCCGCTTCCAGTCGTAAAATACCATATTGTACCTTCGGAATATACTATTCTTCACAAAGAAAACGCGTTTTCACACTCGAGTACATAATACTCATTCAATATATAGAACTACTCTTCCATTATTCTTTGAGGAATATAGCATGAGTTCAACATCTAGGATGCACTCAAAACATGAGATAAAATAACCCCAGAAAAATATAGAATCTTAGTCACGGTAAGTTGGATGGTACATCTTCTTAGTCTTCGAGTTACGATGTAACTTACACTATCCACTATCTGCCACTCTTTGCTGGCAGTTTCGCTTTCGGCTGCTTCTTTGGGATATTGGAATGATTCAAGGACCATTCTCTTCGTTTCTTTTCCAACTTTTGAATGCCCCCAGCCTGAGTCCATCCGTAAAATCAAGGAACGACCTGTACACTTTAGTCCAAGCAAATTAGCATATTTGAGTTACAAAATATACAGGTCCACAATTTTTCCAGTAAATTCAGACGTGTACTGCAAATATTCAGAGAGCAATAAACAATTTAAATATTGTGTCAATTTCATTGTTCACTGCAGCTGCTGACGACTAGGTCAACATATTGACACGTATTTTTATATCACTCGTGCTGGAAACCACTCCGTTTCCAGGCTTACTGACGCGGGTGGAGAGGCTCGCAAACACGCGTTTTACCAGGCGACTGCGCCACGAGTAGACAAGTAAACGAGCCGTTTCCACGCTCCGTAAAAGTCACCAGATATTACTAGACGGCATCACACACACGCACACCCACACAGCGCCACAACTGGCGACTGCCACCACCGTGGGTTATGTATGGAAAGGATAATAAATAAAAACGTTTGAAAATGAACGAAAAAAAAACAACTTATGACTCCACCAGACTCCACGCATAGGTTCGTGATGAGTATGGAAGCACGGTGTGGCATCGTAGAGTGAGACTTTTAATCGGCGTTAATTTTAAGCAGTTCCTGAGGCTCTCAGGAATGGAGTGGATAATCATCATTATTGAGATGATATCACAAATGGAACACAATCAACAAATGCACTTCTGTAATTATACAGTTGCCGCAGCTTTATTAGTCTTTGCCAAAGATCATGGTTCAACCAAAAATGTGCCCAACTCAGTCTAACAATTTTTTGATGACTCTCAAATGTACTTTGTTTCAATTTTAAACTTTTGAATCAGGCAAGGTATTCCAAGTTCATGAAGAGCCCTCGGTAATACAAACAGACTAAAATCTTAAAAATTCATGTACAGGGGAAGTTATAAGATGAAGCGTGAAATAGTTATGTCATATCCCACGGTGATATTCCTAGATTATAAGAAAGGGGCTGCTCAATGGGCATGCCCTGTTACTAATCTCAAAAGTTACTTGGCAATGAAGATATGAAAGAATTCAATCCACGAATTCATACAAAAGGGACTTGATCAAGTCTACGAACCAGTTGGTATTCTGAAAAATTACTTGTTATTCATGAAGATGTGGAATAAGTAGATAGAGAGAACTGATGACTGGAACGAAAAGTAACAAAATAAAATAAATGAAACTAAAACAAATAATTGTATCATAGCTTCATGATTGAACAATATTGAGGACTAAAAAATGATCCCCTCAGTCCGAGTAATGATATTTCCCTGATTCTCCCTTGGAACTTTCCAACAAATGATCAATGATGCTGAAAACATCACCACCTCAAAATTCATAAGTCATGAAAGCGTGGGTTGGCGAAGAGAAAAATGCTGCACGTCTCCTTACATGGCACCCCACGCTTTCATGACACATACATTTTAAGGTGGTAATGTTTTCGTAATCTTTGATCATTTGTTCGAAAGTTCCAAGTGAGAATCTAGAGAATACAGTTACGGACAGGGTGGATCGTTTGTAATTTCTGAATATTGTTCAATCATGAAGCTATAATACAATCATTTTTTCAACTTTTATTTATATTTCACATTTTAGTGAGTTGAGATATGTAAAAAAAACTCATTGTTCAATAGTAGTTGTGTAATTTTGTTACATGAACTGGGAAGATCACTTCTAAGTTGTCAATGTTGCTCAATCATGAAGCTATGATACAATCATTTGTTTTACTTAAATTTATTTTTCACTTTTATCTTGGGGGTTATTGTTAAATCATGAACCTATGATACAATCATTGGTTTTACTTTCATTTATTTTTCACTTTTTAGTGAGCTGAATTTTGTACAAAAACAATCATCGTTTATTACAGTTGTGTAATTTTGAGAGTTATGTAGCGTTCCCTTTGCGATCTTAGCTATAGCACTAAACGCGGAAAATATAACTAGAAGGCAGCAAGCACGGAAACAATAACTAAACAGACGAAAGCATGGCTGCAGCAGACGAAAAAATGAGGGCGCGAAAACACGCTAATTAATAACAAAAAGCAGGGGAGACAAAAATGGGGAGCACTCGTGATATAAAGTAGCATATGCGACTTGTGCTGGCCACTGCGTTCTTTCTGACGATTTTGATGGTATTGCGTAGAATTTTGCGTTATTAAGAATGAGGGATTCCTTACACTCTTGAATGAATGACAAAATTTGTTATCTTATCCAGCTTCCTCTGTAGCATCCGTTACTTGGATTGGACATATTTGTGTTATTTTGTAATGGTTCCACGCCCCCTAGTTTTTCCTAGTCTCGTTACAAGGTTAAATTTGGCATCAACGCGTGTTCGACATATCCGGTGTGTAATGTAAGTTACTTTAATGCCAAGTCGAATAAAAAAATGTTGACAGTAAAGGCTGTGAATTGAAGTCATGCTCATACATGAGTATTATTGAGGAAACGTACACGGGACGGCCGTCCGTTTCGACTTCTGAGCTCCAAACTACTTCATTGGAATTCTCCTGCACAGGTAGTCCGCGATGTGAATCCTGAGTGTAATTTTGGATTGGGCGTTTTTGAATTATTACTCATTCCCATAAACGTATTTAATACACTAGAGGGTTTGATTCTTTACAAATCCTCACTTGGTGAACTTCAGAATTTCGCTAAAAACATTATTGAAAGTTCTATAGTTATCCAGAGACTACAGGGAAACAATTTTCGAATGCTGGTTAGGTAACCAAAAAACATTGTTTCTCTTGCTCTGAGAAACGTGGAGGTCATTCAAGCTGGGTCCAAACAGCTTACATCTTCCACAGTTAAATAAAAACTATTACCGAATCCTCAATCGGAAGCAAATGAAGAACATTTACTTCACTCGTTGTACGGTCAGTATCACCTACAACATCATATGTGAACGATTCGTAGCTGCACAACCCCTAGTTAGAGCATGTGATATGCTAAGCTGTATACTCATGTTCATATGTAGCTCGCATTGCAAGCTCACGATGTAGCATACACATCTTTACTTGGACGCATATGATGTATGCATGCGCTTGCGACCTAGTTTTGCTCGTAGCCTATCGAGCAAGGCCAATCCAGCATGCATGCTACCTATGCAACAGTTTCGATGTGCACGCAAACCAGTATATCCCAGAGCTTGCAAACACCGCTAGTCCTGTCATACATTTGAACGAAGTTGAGGCGCGAATTTTCGAGTCTGGTCTTATAGAATCTACCGCAGTTGCTTGCTTTATCTGTTTCAGTTCCGGGCTAAGGTATTGGACGCGCTCAAATCCTATGATTCTTGCCTATACTATTTATGTATGATATCTTGTCTATACTATATATATGTGATGAATTCCACGCCAAAGCGACCTACGGAAAGGGGTCATCTCTCAGATTCTTTTTTAACCTTTTTCATTCGATTCTATGGCCCAAAATAGGAACTTCGGACCACCTATGGGGCCCAAAAAAAATTTCTCCTCTCCATTGCACGCACATCCGTCAACAGACCGAAAATTTATCGTATAAAAATCGATGCTCTTTTATTCACAAAAATGGGAATATTTCGAGTTTTTGAATAGCTATCGATTTGCGGGTTGCGGCATCTGAAAGGGCATCAAAAAACCTATCGAAAACGTTGTCGAAAATTCTTTCTCTGTCATGTGGGAGCCTCCTGGCGGCAAAAGAGTGTTTTTCACTAAAATGTTGATTTCTCAAAAAGCCATTTTTTCTATTCTTTTAAAATCATATATTTGACGTAAAATTTTGCGTTCTTTCGAAAAAAATGAGTTTCAGAGGAGCTTGGGGCGATCCAAGTGACAAATGAGCCATTTTTTGAATATTCGATTTTTTCTGTTTCAGAAAAAGGCGATTTTCTGCGCATGCGCACAAACGTCGACTTTCGGCGCTACTTTCAATGGAAAGCTGATAAAATTTCCGATAAAATCACTACCCGCAAAGTTGAAATTCATGCACTGAAACGCGATCTGCAAGGATTTATCATGTCGAATCAAAATCACATGAAAATTCAGCCCATTAGCGCCTTCGTGGCGTCTGCTGAGATGACACATTCACGAGATCTTCTGAGGACTCAATTTTGAGTACGAAATTGACCTAAAAAAAATTCGGACCACATGGTTTCAACGTAAAATTGTATGAACTTACAAAATATGCGATGAAAAACCCCGTTTGAGGCGAACCCGAGGTGCTACATTCAGTTTTTCGCAATTTTGAATGTGAAATATCGTGTTTTCTGGCAAAAAATTGAATGTAGCACCTTGGGTTCGCCTCAAATGGGGTTTTTCATCGCATATTTTGAAAGTTCATACAATTTTACGTTGAAACCATGTGGTCCGAATTTTTTTCGGGTCAATTTCGTACTCAAAATTGAGTCCCGAGAAGGTCTCGTGAGTGTGTCATCGCAGCAGGCGCCACGAAGGCGTCAATGGGCTGAATTTTCATGTGATTTTGATTCGACATAATTAATCCTTGCAGATCGCGTTTTAGTGCACGAATTTCAACTTTGCGGGTAGTGTTTTATAGGAAATTTTGTCAGCTTTCCATTGAAAGTGGCGCCGAAAGTCGACGTTTGTGCGCATGCGCAGAAAATCGCCTTTTTCTGAAACAGAAAAAATCGAATTTTCAAGAAATGGCTCATAAGTCACTTGGATCGCCCCAAACTTCTCTGAAACCCATTTTTTTCGAAAGAACGCAAAATTTTACGTCAAATATATGATTTTAAAAAAATAAAAAAAATGGCTTTTTGAGAAATCAACATTTTAGTGAAAAACACTCTTTTGCCTCCAGGAGGCTCCCACATCACAGAGAAGGAATTTCCGACAACGTTTTCGATAGGTTTTTTGATGCCCTTTCAGATGCCGCAACCCGCAAATCGATAGCTATTCAAAAACTCGAAATATTCCCATTTTCATGAATAAAAGAGCATCGATTTTCACACGATAAATTTTCGGTCTGTTGACGGATGTGCGTGCAATGGAGAAGAGAAATTTTTTTTGGGCCTCATAGGTGGTCCGAAGTTCCTATTTTGGGCCATATCTTGTATAGACAAGATATCATACATGATGAATTCCACGCCAAAGCGACCTACGAAAAGGGGTCATCTCTCAGATTCTTTTTTAACCTTTTCATACCGAAAAGTATTAGGAAGTTAACCACATGAGATGCGATTCATAGATTTAGCTTTGAGACATGCTCTTTGAATCATATGTCAGTCGATCTACTCATGCACTCTCACTTGCGTATTTATCAGCGGTCTCACTAATTTAAGGTGAGTATACCCAAAATGTCCCCACTCCCCCCGAAACCGTTTTCTTAATAGTTTTTACTGACTTCAATGTTCCTACACGTACTTCATCGCATTTTAAAGCTTGTTCCAAGACCATTAAGACGAGCATTGTTAATTCGATCTTAATCGACCAGAGCCGAGCTATCATAATTCTTCCAAAAAGTAGTTGTTTGCAATTTCGCGAAAGGGTTGTACCCAACTAGACCCCCCCCCCCCCCCTTATCAAGCAATTCACTCAAAAACTCGGCCTACGGTACGGAAAGTATGACACGCGGACAGTGGACTCAAGCTGTGGTGAGCTTGGCTGGACTGACATGGATAAAGATGAGCTGGACTGAGTTCGGCTGGGCTGGGATGGGATGGGTTGGGTTGGGCTAGGATAAGATAGAGATGGGGCGCCAGGCTGGGATGGGCTGAGATGGGCTGGGGTATCATGGGATGGCATGGTCCACCTGACATGAGAATGGAGTGGGCTGGATTAGGATGGGATGGAATGGAATGAGCAGGGGTTCGGAAAGGGATGCGCCGGGCCGGATGGTGGTGAGATAGGAGGAGCTGGGTACCTATTGAAGTAAAAATTTCGCAATTCGCACGGCGCAGCCCGCGCGTGAAATTTTTTCTCGCGGGTGTAAAATGATTATTGATTTTATGTAGCGACCACGGAAATCGTCTGCTGAGCATTGTTTTGATCCAGCTGCATAACCCCCCGCCACGTGCTCTTCTGCTTATTACTAGATATGTTTTCGTGATCACCAGCCTAGTGATAATGATCCACAAAAATCCGTAGACGTATGTACCTTCAATAGCTTCTGTAAAGTCATGCTGGTCCCCAAGTCTTGTAATCAAAAATTAATGTTTCATTAAAACGGCTCTTAGGTGTGATGCATGTGATTTCGTTGAGTTGCAGATTGATGAGTTGATACGCAATACGCATGGATCAATCAGCTTTTGTGCAATATGACTTCACTAATAGGTAGAACCAAAATATGATTCTACTAAAGTATTTTAATCACTCTCAACATCAATTCTCCCTTCCTCAAAATTGGCGTGAATTTAGAGATTAGGCAGCTATTAATTCATGTCTGATCCTCACACTAATCTTAGGTAGATCTAAAATTTTCCTCCTAAAGCTGCCTGAATCCCTGGAGATATCTGCTGACTCTCTGAATTGATGATCCATCTAAAATTAGTTTAATTGGCTGACATGTAGCTTAATACCCAAGCATCATAGTTTGAACTTGAGCAAATTCTGAGGGAAGAAGGCATGATTTCAGAAGTTATTAAGATACCCTAATAAATCATATTTTGGTTTCACCTAGTAGAGTCATATTGCACAAAAGGTGATTGTGACATGCATATTGCGTATCACCGCGTCAACCTGCACCTCAACAAAATTACATGATACTCAAGAGCCGTTTCAAAGAAACATTAAGTTTTGATTTCAAGACTAGGGGACCAGCATGACTCTACAGGAGCTATTGAAGGTATTTACGTCTACGGATTTTTGTGGATCATTATCACCAGGCTGGTAAACGAAAAATATATCTAGTATAATATGCAGAACACGCGGTGGAGGGTTATGCAACTCAATCAAAACAATGCTCAGCAGACAATTTTCGTGGTCGCCACATAAAATCGATAATCATTTTACACCCGCGAGAAAAAATTTCGCGCGCGCGTTGCGCCGTGCGAATTGCAAAATTTTTACTTCAATAGGTACCCTGGGCTACGCTAAACAGAGCCGGGCTGCGAAGGGATGGGGTGTGATGGATTGGGATGAGCTGGTCTGGAATGGTCTGAGATCGAACGAGATGAGATGTACTGGTCTGGGTCGGGACGAGAGATGGGCCATCCCATGCTAGGCTATGCTGGAATAGGATTTGATGAGCTGAAGTGGGATGAGGTGAGTTGGGATGAGCTGAGCTAGACTTGGATAAGGTGAACTGGGCTGGGATGGTATGGAATGGGCTGAACGAGAGGGAACGGGCTGGGCTACGATCGAATCGGATGGAATAGGCTCGTATGGGCCCCGTTTAGATAGGCCATTGAGATAGGATGGGATGGTGGGATGGGGCGAGATAGGGCGGGCAGGGTGAGGTGAGTGTGGTGGGGCAGGCAGATAGGATGGAACGAGACGGGATGAAACGGAGCGGACGGATGGATGAATGGGTGGGTTTCTGGGTTGGGATCCCTGAGAAGGGAAGGGATGGGATAAGTTGGGATGGGAGGGGATATAGGTTGGGATGTGTTGGGATGGGATAAGTTGGGCTAGGAGAGGATAGGTTGGGATGGGTTGGGATGGGGCGGAATGAGATGGCATGGGTTGGGTTGGGATGGATATACGTAGGCGGTATGTCTATACACATCGTCACTATATAAGGTAAGTGTACCCAACTTGCCTCTGTACCCAACTTGCCCCCATATGCCGATCTCAGGAATGGGCGCTCGTTGACCTTCCCGCAATTTTTTTTACGTTTGTTATGTAAAAAATATGAGAAAATACTTAGTTTTCATCGACCCCGGATCATTTCTGCGTTCTCCAGAAAATATAAAGTGAGTTTTCCATTTTTCGTGTTTGCACGGCTAAGAAATCACTGAGGAAATCGCGTTCACTAAAACCGGTGCCAATTTATTTTTATTCGACCAATCTTGACGTGTCTTAGCGCATTCGGTTCCTTGTCTCAAGACCTTCAGAATCCGTTCTTCAGGGTTGCAGAACTCTGATTTGGAGCGATTTTATGTACAAAACACGAAGATGGTTTGACGAGAGAAGAAGGCCGACATCGGAGTGTACCCAACATGACCCCATATGGTTATCTCGGAAAGGCGTGCAGTATGGCTTTTTTACCACTCAGAACGTGTTTATTACGTCAAAATAGGTCGGAAACGATGTCTTGGGCCAGCTAAAAGCTATAAATGTCGCTGCACGGTAATCAAAACGGATCAAAGCGATTCTATTCACTTCATCGCCGATTTACATTGTTTTAAATGATGGGGGCAAGTTGGGTACACACTTTTGTAAACTCTCAAAAATCACCTTTTGGGAGAATTCAAACAGCTCGGCTCCACTTCATCCAAATCAGACGTATCTTAGCTCATTTTGAAGCTCTTAAGACAAGCTTTAAAATGAGCTAAAGTACATTGGAAAATATGGAGATGGGCCAAAGTTATTAAGAAAATGGCTTAATGGGGGAAAGTTGGGTACACTTACCTTATGTATATTAATCGTAAGAGTTACGGAAGCGAACGGTGCGCGCCACGTTTATCTAAATGGATTTAACCCCCGGGTATGAGGCGTCGGATAAGAAATTTTCACCTTCGAAGCGCAAAAACTCAATTCTCATTCCTGGGAGACAGAGAAATAGTCCATTGTGCACTCCAGAATGTGGAAAGAAAGTACAAAATCGATGGAATCGTTCACAAATGATGATGATTCTGTTGATTGTTATATATTCCACCCCGAACTCCGAATACTTGAAACGCACCATTTTAGCTGATCTATTACTTTTGAACGATACTTATCGTATGTCTGTACAATAAAATAAGCTTTCGGGTATGTGACGGGTCAGCGTGTCCAATGAGTATCAAATTGGATGAAATGAAAAATTAACCTCGTTATACAATCTCGCGAGTTATTATTCACAAGCACATCTCGGTTCTCAGTGGATCGACTCGAGGATCGACTTGCGCATTATCCCACGCGTACTGACCATACATTGTAAAATTCATCCATCCTATACTGTACCAATTATACCGAGTTCAATTCTTTTTTGTAGGGCATATCTTAGCATCAATTGCAATCTTGTGAACTATTGAGGAGGTTAGATATTTAAAAATAACTAATCTCCTCAGTTCATCTTATTTGACTCTATCGATGTATAAATAATATATAGATTCAATTATATGGCTCTTGCATGTGCTGTACGTTCACTGCTGAATTATATTCGAGTTCAGTGTACCCTCGGCCAATATACGTAGAACAAGGAGCCTCTGTATGTATGGTGCAGTGCAAGCTGCAAGCTCCGCATGCGGGCCGTTATACCAAACGGGCAGCCTGCATGCAGTGTGCAAGCAGCAGTACCAAGTCTATGTGCTCTATATACCTATATGTAAGTATGGGGTGCGCGTGGCATGAATGCCCGATTCAGCTGCAGCTCGATTGTTCAAAGTCCACCCCCTACTCCTTCCTACCTTTACCCCCTATATGTGTGTGTGTACAAATGGTAACTATATGCGGGCACCAGATGCAATGAGTACTGGGTAAACATATGAGTATCTCCGTTGTAACTTTGAAATAATGTGTGCCTCCTCGCACTAACGCTTCAAACGCTCCGGGAAAAATCACACAAGATCTCATCGGTGCATCATTTGGTGCTATTTCTGGCGCAATTGTTAGTTTTTCAATCCACGGTCACCCTAAAAATTGATGAAAAAAGGGGCAAAATTTTAGATTGGTGCTCTGGATATTTCGTTTTTTGACCTCAATGAATGTGAAGCGCCGCGGTACGGCTCGTTTGGGATTAGAGCAGGCAAAATTGTCAAATAATGGTATTCTTAATATCGGATGTCACAGCTACAAGAAACAAAAGACCACCATTAGGGTGCACAGCGAGCAAGTACATTTTGTGATTTCCCGCCGTTTACTCGAAATCTACTTCACTATTGCTCACTTTCCCGACAAACAAATCTTTCGAATAACCTATCTTCCAACATACTACATCCCCGGCAAGCAACGTCCCGACTCCCGACGTAATTTTCCCCGAAGAATAATTAGGGTTTCTCAGTTTAAACCCAGATGAAATGTCCGATTGTATGAGATCAAAAATAGATCATATTCATAAAAAATGTGTCGAGGTTGATCATACAATAGTGAGCTAAAAAATTACTAACAATGCTACAACGTTGCAAGAAGTCATCATCAATATCTGTAGATAAATTAGATAAGTGTACTCCTGGATTAATTTGACCATGCATGCCTGAATTCCTAAATCATGAGAGGAAACTCTCTCATGATTACGAATCTTGCGATTGTGGTTTCTTGAAAAACTCAATTTTTTATCCACGATTTGCATCAATCCAGCCTGAAATATCAAATACGCGAATTTGTGCCCGTAAACCAGAAGAAATTGCCGCAACTTCCAAATCGCGAATGCCGAAAATGCGAACACGGAGTTTTGCTTGTATCTCAGTTCAGATTCAGCCGAATTTACTCACTCTCAAAGTGTGATGAGTAATCACTGATAACATCATTCAGATGACTTTACTTATCATGCGATGAGTTATTAGACACGGTGGTCCTGAATACGGAGAGAGATGGACAGAAATGACGAAAAAAACTAAGCACGCTATCATTTTC
Source organism: Eretmocerus hayati (assembly GCA_029851415.1). Classification (NCBI taxonomy): domain Eukaryota; kingdom Metazoa; phylum Arthropoda; class Insecta; order Hymenoptera; family Aphelinidae; genus Eretmocerus; species Eretmocerus hayati. The sequence continues at coordinate 178,885,299 of CM056742.1, read as the reverse complement.
CTTGCAATTTTTCACTGAACTACTCATTTTCACCAAAATTGGATCTGCTTCCGCCTTATAATGCGGCAACGGATTGTATTTTCGCATTCAAACCAATGTAATTTCAGCCTAAATCCAGCCTTTGAGGGTCATCTTTTACGGCAAAGCCTCTAACTCCGGCCCACTCACTCATTCTTCAACGTATCTTAACTCATTTTGTAGATATGGACAAGAGCTCGAAATCAAGCCAAGATACGTTGGGTTTCGGATCACCAGAGCTGGTATATGCCATTGTCGAGGAGTATGAATTTTATTTTGCTTTCTCTAAAGAGAAAGCTTTGTTTTCGGTCCAGCAAGTTTTTGATCAATTTTTCCATTCAATCCAATATTTTCTTCAACAGAATTTCTCTTATCACAAAAATGCTCTAACCATCTCTCTCGCCAAAATCTAACGATTGTAAGTAACACTTTTTCTCCTAGTATCCCCCAAAACCTTTCAGTTACTTATCTCTCCGTCCCTTTGCCTGTGTATGTGTGTGTGTATGTCTGTTGTCTTTTTCCCGCCACGCTTTCTCTCCTCCACTCCACTCCACTCTATCGATTTTTGCTTTTCTACAAGTTGTAGAAATCAATCTACGATGAGACCAGTGATTTTGCTCCTCTACTTTCCCAATCCAGACTAATTTAGAGGTTTTTTGGGTAAAATTGCTAAAATTGTTAAATTCATAATAAAGTATCTTTTTCTGACTTGATCTCTCGGTGTTTGGGTTACTTAGACTATGGCTTTTTTTGCTCATTCTAACGATTGGTCAATACCGAAATTCAATCCAATCTCCATAAACTTGAAATTTCACAAAAAACGAAAATTTCCAACAAAAACTCCTTTTTGAGCATACTGAAACCAATTTCATCAAAATTCCGTTTCAACCAAGTTACAGACGCTGCTAAAAAATACCTCAGTCTAGATATCCCAAATCTCCCTAACTAGCTTGATCAAATAAATAACTCAAAATATACAAAAATATTTTTTTCAATATTCATACTTCCCTCGTATCTCCCCCACAAGTTAGACCATTCAAATTTTTATAAACTGAGTCGATACTTTTTCATCATTCCGAATCGATTGGTTGATACCGAATTTTTTCAAAATTCGTTCTAATACAGTCAAAATTAAATTTATTCTCGAAAAACCCAAAAATTTTCAGAAGACTTCATTTTAATCATCATTATAACAACAATTTTAACATTTCACCTTAAGGCGATGCGGTCACCGTCGATGCAAGCTGAAAATCATTCCCAACTTTCTCCGATTCTGTTGCGATTTGGGCTAAACGACGAGCGTACAAATATTTGTTATCGTCTAACTTAGATTTGTCTGCTCTTCGTTAAGCCCAAATTGCAATAGAATCGGATAAAGTTGGGAATGAAAATGTGCGTATATTATAGGTTATGAGATTCCCGCGGCCGAGTTATTCCCACTTTTCTCCGATTCTCTTGTGATTTGGACTAAGCAATGGATTGAGGAATACGAGTTAGACAAAACAAGTATTCGACAACTCGTCTCACACTTTCAATTATCAAACTTTTCATGTAAGGTGTATTTTCAAGGTCCAAGGTCGCGGTGCACGGTGACCGCATCGCCTTAACCAGACGATATATCTTGCCCAGAAAACCCTAGTATAGGTTATCTGAATTCCTCTAAAAGGGAATCTTGTAAAAATTACTCAAAACACGATGAAAAAATTTCTACTAAAATTCATTTTTCGCTCAGATATCCATCTACAACTAATCTATCCAACTTATTATAAACTAGAGAGTTGCTTTTCCAGCATCCTACATCAATTGGTTGAGACCGAATTTGATTTAACCACGTTTGAACCCGATTAAAATCCAATTTTTCTTCCAAAAATCAAAATTCCCGTAAAGAATTCCATTTTTATCATCCATACCAATTGTATCAAAACTCCGCCTCAACCAAACGATTGTTTTTGTATGTAATACATATATGTGTATAGTATGAGGTGAGAATGAAATGGATTGGACCACAGGAAAAATGAAACTATTTTGTGGGAATTCCAATTATAATTTTGGAATTTGATCAGTCTTCCAAATTCATCATTAGTTCGAGTGATCGTCTGAGACTATTTCGCTAAGAGAAAGCATTCTGCTAATCTCTTTTAGCAGCGTATTCCAAAAGCACGCAATCCTTTTCCTATGACAAATTGAGGCTTCTCGAGCCTCTAACTCCGCGGTGCATCCTAGAATTTTCCAACGAACCTCAGCTCATTCCAAAACTAATTACAGAATCTTCAGAATAGGTTGTGGTGCATTGAGTTTGAGTGAGTTAAGAGCAAAATTCTTCATGAGAATGGAGCATAGTTGTCGTTTTCTAGAGACAAAATCAAACAACCTCAGGCTCGGGATTCTAGTGCATATATGTCCATATTTTTTCATTCGGCTGGAATCACCTTGAACTGAATCACGAACAACAAGGAAACGAGACAAGATGATGAAAAATTAGGCTCGAAGGCTACACCGGAGTTGCAAACTCGAGAAGGCTTGAAATTGTCTCTGGAAAACGACATTTATACTTCATTCACATGGAAAATTTTGCTCCTAACTCAACGCACTCAACTTTCAAACTCAACGCACCACAACTTATTGTTAAGAATTTTGTAATTAGTTGTTAAATGAACTGAGGTACGTGGGAAAATACTAAGATTTGCCAGAGTTAGAGGCTGGAGAAGCCTCGATTTGTCATAGAAAAAGGATAATAGGCTTTCGAAAAGTGAAATTCATACTCCTCGAAAATGGCATACATGAGCTCTGGTGATTCGAACTTCAACGTACCTCCGCTTATTTTCAAGCTCTTGTCCATATCTACAGAATGAGTTAAGATACGTTAGAGAATGAGTGAGTGGGCCGTAGTTGGAGGCTTTGCCGTAAGAGATGACCCTCAAAGGCTGGATATAGGCTGAAACTATACATTAATTTAAATGCGGAAACACCATCTATTGCCGCATTATGAGGCGGAAGCAAATCCGATTTTGGTGAAAATGAATCATTCAGTGAAAAATTGAGAGGAAAATTATAGCGTGCTCAGTTTTTTTCGTCATTTTTGTCCATCTTTTTCCGGCTTCAGGATCACCGTGTAGATTTCAGATTATTATATAGTGAGATTGATAAAATATATGAAACCACAAAATGATCAACTCATAAGTGATAGACCAAGTTTGTTGTAAATACGGGCGTGATCCGTTATCTGCGGGTGATACAGATCGGAACGGTGCCGCAGATACCGAATCCGCAGACACGAAAGCATTGTTCTTATGAGAAAACGGGGGATACAGACTGTGAATGGAAGAAAATTCGGCCGAAAGAATTTTTGTGTAAAAATAATAGTGTTTATAAACGGAATAATGCATTACCAATAACAATCTCCATTACAAAATTGACAACTGATCAACTTAAAAAAAAAAAAATCAGTCATTTGGGTTCGTTTTTCTCGTCTGATAGTGTCTGCATACGGCTCGCGGTAGCCCCTCAAAGCGATTTCACAATGGTGCTTGAACTGAAGACTTCGAACCATCATTGGGTCACTGTCCATAACTTCATCTATAGCATCTTCGATCATCTTGATGATTTTTGCTATTGATTTGGCTTCAAATACGGGAAGCTGCGATTCTCGAGTTTCATCTATGGATGCTTCGTCGGGCTCGTTGAGGATAATTATAATCTTATCGTTAGACAGGCGCTCAACTACGGGTCCCACAAATTCTAGGATCTCGTTTTCCTCGACTTTTGAGGAACCCTCGCCAATAAAATGTCCAGCACGATCAGTAATTTCGTGCACAACATCACTTACAGGCTCAACTTGAAAAAGCTGACCATCCCATCCATCACAAGACTTGGCAGTAATTTGTCCCAGCACTCAATCAAGGAGGACGAGTTGACTCCATCCCATGACTCTTTGGTGTATCCAATAGAATGACAGATGTTGAACTGCTCCCAAAATTTCTTTACTGCAGTTATTGAGTCATCAGTGCTGACCTTTGATTGACTGACAACGTTCCACATCCTTTTCATCACACGTCTGATATAGTAGGCTTCGAGGGTTGCAATGACGGTTTGATCCATTGCTTGAATGAGGAAATTCGTGTTCGGTGGTAAAAACACGACCTCAACATCTGGGTGTAACGATTGCAAATTTTTGGGGTGGCTAGCTGCATTTTCCAGTAGCAGTAGATTTTTTAAAGCAAGATTTTCCTTCATTAGTTTCTCTCTCACTTCTGGGATGAATGAATTATGAAACCACTCCGTAACATTCCTTTGCGTCGCCCAAGCGCTTTTGTTAGATTTCGGCGAAACTGGCAGTAGAGCCTTGCTTTTGTTCTTCAATGGGCCTAGCGTTTCTGATCGGTGAATGTGGATTGGTCTGCACTAAATTGTTCCCGATGCACATGCACTCAAAATCAATGCATATCTGGAATACCAAACAAGAGCCGTTGATGATTTCACGAGTCAGACTCGTGCTTTATTAAAAACGTCAGAAATTCACGTGTATTTGCAGCTTCGAACCCTGACGCTACCTTCCCTCCCTCAGTTAGATGTGTACGCTTTGGCATTTTTTTCCAATAGAGTTCCAACTCGTCACCATTAAAGATTTGATAGTGTGAGTACCCTTTTCAGCAATAAATTGTGCAGGAAAAAAACAAAATTCACGAGCGCCTCTCTCATCTACTGATGGTTTTTCGCCGGTGACGCTGACATTATGCAGTGAAAATCTTGTTTGAGAACGGCTGAACCTGCCTGGACTAGCTCCAAACTTTTCTTCAGCACAGGCCTCGTATATCTCGGTGACGTACTTGTCGAAGATCAGTGCTTGCTTCCCAATTATCAATGTTGATAGATGCACGTTTTGTCTCGCCATTCCTTGGATTCACATTCAAAGCATTTGCTCTATGCGTTCTTGACCTGGACTACGGCTGATCTTGCTTACTTGAGCATGCGTGCCAAGAATTTGCGCGCTATCTCAGATTTTGGCTTCATTATCACGTATACTTCGTTTTGTCGATTCTCCATCCTCGAATCCTCTTGCGACATGGGCGATTTCCTCTCCTTTCTTCAAGCTATCCAGAATTTCTAATTTTTGAGACAGATTTAGCATTATCCGATGTTGTTTCTTTGCCGTTGTATTTTTCTTTCAGGGGGACATTTTAAGAGGAAGGAAGGAACACATCCACGCAATTTTGAACTTGAAATTAAGCCCATCAAAAATGGCAACAAACTGAGGTTGTTGACATTCCGTTGTTCGTCAGGGAAATGTTCAAATAGACCGGGAGCTAGCTGACATTTTTTGGTAGTTATTCCTACCAGGACAGGCCATTAACTAATAAGTCATTGGTGGTGCGCAGATGACGACTACGCAGTGACAGACGGGTGAGCGGTTCCGTTTTTGTGCGATTAATAAACAAACATGTCGGATAATTCGATATTTCAGAATCATTTTCTACAGAGTAATCCAACAATATTTCGTCGATTCAGTTGAAAAAAAGTCATCGCTGACCAGTTGGCATACTCATTTGACGATTCCTAGTGCCTGCCATACTCGATCGAAAACGTCAAAATTTTCAAATATTTAGAATCTATTTCTACAGTATGGCACTTTGATATTCGGATAGATTATCGGAAAAAAATCCATCGAAAAAGCATCGCCATACTGATACGGCGATTCTGAATCAATCAAAACCGCGATCAAAGTTGCATAAAATGCATTGAATTTCCACGTGGACAAGCGACTCAAGTGTTGATCAAGAGATGGCGCAGCGGAGCAGTAGAATTTGATGCATTTTACGCAACTTTGATCGCGGTTTTGATTGATTCAGAATCGCCCTATCAGTATGGCGATGCTTTTTCGATGGATTTTTTCCGATAATCTATCCGAATATCAAAGTGCCATACTGTAGAAATAGATTCTAAATATTTGAAAATTTTGACGTTTTCGATCGAGTATGGCAGGCACTAAGAATCGTCAAATGAGTATGCCAACTGGTCAGCGATGACTTTCTTTCAACTGAATCGACGAAATATTGTTGGATTACTCTGTAGAAAATGATTCTGAAATATCGAATTATCCGACATGTTTGTTTATTAATCGCACAAAAACGGAACCGCTCACCCGTCTGTCACTGCGTAGTCGTCATCTGCGCACCACCAATGCCTTATTAGTTAATGGCCTGTCCTGGTAGGAATAACTACCAAAAAATGTCAGCTAGCTCCCGGTCTAAAAATCGAAAACAATCCGCAATCACGAAATTCTATACTGCAAATAGCGGGAAGTGGTCTCATCGAAAATATCCGCATTGAGAAAATCCGCAGATACAGAGGCCGCAGATAACGGGTTACGCTTGTAAATCATTAAAGATTTCCAAGAATTGGAAAATGATCAAAAAATGGTTACAGTAGGCAAATATGAACCATGTTGACAACCAGATCGAACGAACTAAATTGATAGAAAATATGTCGGGATGAGGTTGTCGGCGATTTTAGCTGTCGGAAAAAATGCATTCGAGAAAAAAGATAATTGTGAACTGATAAATGTTTGTCGGGAAAAAGGTCTGTCGGTATAAAGCATTCGAGAAAATAACTGGGAACGCGTTTGGTGACTCAATTTTGCCTGGAATGTTCTCACTCGGCTTCCCTCCATATCGTCGTGGATAAAAAGTGCGCATTTGTTCCTCTTTTCTCGTGAGAATCTCACCGTTGTTCACCCGTAGTGGCCACGCGCACATTCTGTCAAGGCCCCAAAAGAATAAATTCTCCTTATTCCAGTCTGTTCCTCTTCAAGTTTTTCCAAAGATCATGGTGAAGCGCAACTTTTGCTTGCCTAATAATATCGAAAATAGTTCATTTTCATACTTTGCGGAATACTTTTCCGCGAAAATCCACTCTTCACCAAATATATGGTCAGTCCCGTGTCGTACTGGTGCGACCCTTAGAAGCGAGGATACGGAGGCCTCAATCAGTTTTTTTTTACTCAAAGGATAATATATTCAAATGAAAATCCCAAAACCTCAAATCTGCAACTCTAACCATTCAGCCGTAAGATCAATTTTAGTGACAAAAGGTCGGATTCGGGTGATGCTTTAAGATGTCACGTCCGTGTGACCTCGCGGGATTACCTGTGTGAATTATGTAGTACCACCAATGAGTCAAAATATTAGTAATTGTGCGCGAGTTAATTAGTGCTTTGATGTATGTTTCGAAAATTCGAAAAATACATCTTGAAGCCTTCGGTAATGAGATTTGGCTTTAGCACATTCTTGACCCGAAATATCGAAATTTCCGCGGAACTATTCATACCTATATACATGTATCATATGTATTGGCATGGCTGCAAGCTCACATACACAGAAACACCCACCCAATAAGTCATCAGTACGTAAGGCAACAGATGTACGCAGGGAGGGTTAGTGCTTGCCTTCTTCTTCTTCTCTTTATTGGCAGCAGTCCCTGTGGGGGCCTTCTCGCCATCACCGAGTGCAGTGAAGGTAGCTTCACATTAGTGCTTTGTATTGTGGATCAGACTTACAAGGGGTGGTCCAACCTTACGGAACACGGATCTCGATGAAACTTTGGGAATCATCTTGTTTTGGTGAAAAATGGAAGTATCTCTAAGGGTTTAATCCCATTGGCCTCCTATTCTCAGATACAGCTATGGAGATTAGCATTGCCAATATAGGCCTATGTTGAAAAGTCGTACATATAGATATACTAACAATGCTAATCTCTGTAGCTGAATCTCGAATTAGGAGGCCTATGGGATTAAACCCTTGGAGATACCTCCATTTCCCACCAAAACAAGATGATTCCCAGAGTTTCATCAAGATCCGTGTTCCCCAAGGTTGGACCTCCCCTTGTTAGTCGATCTGCGTCTTCTGCTGCAGTTGTAGATTAGATTCTTCATTATTTATCGTTTTGGTTTCAGATTTGACGCTCACTAGGCCGTGCAGGCTCTGTCAGATTTTAAGTTCACAGTCTTTTAAGAATTCAGTTACGAATTTGGTTTCTTGTTCTTTTGGTTTTGCTGGTATGTCGTCACATTTGAAGGGGAATGGTATTTTTGCTCTTTCCAGTTTTTTTTATTAGAGTTGAGCGTTGACGGCTATCCAGGGGGCAATCCAACAGGACATGCTCAATGTCCTCCTCCATATAGCCACATGCACATCTTGGAGATTTGATTACATTTTTTCTGTGAAGACTCTCGCCAAGATTATAATGGTTGGCCCGTAGTCTATTCAAAGTAGTGATGTGACGTATTGTACTGTTGACTTCGTTGAACCAGGGAGTTTTGTGGCTAAGATGAAAGTGTTGGAAATATTTAATACCTGTAGAATTTTTATGATTTTCAATGTATTTATTGAATTTCTTCAACATTTGCTCCTTTGCTGTAGCATACAAGTCAGATGTAGAATTGGCGACGCAAGTCTGCGTGAGCGTGGCTTAATTATCGTCGAGGCGATTCTTATCGATACGCGACTTCGGATCGCAGCAGTAGGGCCCTAGAGAGTCTGCAGTCCTCCCTCGCCTCTGATGTTCCAGCTCATGTAGTCGTGTATACGAGTTCTGTATGTCTATACCTATAGGGTGAGGCCTTGTACGTACTGTGTCTCTGCATGCATGTAATGTGCTTGTACCTATGCGTGCAAGTGCAATAAGGGCATACTCACTGATAGTATGTACGTATGTAAAAGTACACGCGTAAGGATATGTTGGGGTGCACTTGGAACTTGCCGATGAGCATTGTTGCGTGGGTATGTAAGGGCAATTGTAACACGTGTAACGTGGACACACCTTGTATTCATTACTCTGATGATATGATTCTGATAAAGTATTTGTATATTCATGTATGTAAAAATCGATATGGGTGCATCTGCATGTAATTCACTCCGAGTATGGACGGTTATGGGTCAGATATGGTACCAGACCAGAGACCTAGAACAAAATGCATGGATCTCAGATTTTTAGAAAAAAGTTCTGATACTTTGGAGCCTTTTTTTACTTCGAAAATGACTACACCTTTTGGAGAATTTCTCTCGCCATAATAAAAGTCGGCTGTGATGATACAAAATATCATCGGAGAAAACTTCGCGATTCGCGAAAGCCGTAAGTTTACAGAGATTATGGCAGCTCTCGAATTTTGACGTCTTTAATGTTTCTAATCTAAATGACCCTTTTTGTGTGATTACGTTGGTGAGATTGTAACGGAATAATGAAAGTATGATGGGTTTGCGATGGAATGAAAACTATGATGTTATCCATAATTGCGATAAGCCAGAATTGCGTAATTCTTTTTGTCATTCCATCAGAATTCTAAATTTCAGATACTTTGTCAATAAATGCTTAGGGGAGAACGGGGTACGATGATTTCTGCGGGTCAGATGGTCAATGCGATTTCTCCGAAGTTCTTGATGATAAAAAATCTGAAAAAAATTGTAATCGGTAGTTTTTTACTCTGTCCACTTCCCCGGTGGAGCAAAACAGCGTGACTTTGCTTTTTTTTATTGAAAAAAATGCTACTGTATTTTGACCCATAATCTCGCGAAAAAGGTCGATTTTCTTCACCGTGCGATTCATTCAGCAGATAAGCTACGCTCCCCGGACCAAGCCTATCTTAAAGTACAAGTCCTGAGCTTAAAAATGACCCCATGATAAAGTTTTCTAGTTCACTGCAAGTAATTGATTTTCCGAATTGAAAGTGATGAGTTCGACGGGGTAAGACGGTCAGTCCAACGGGGCGGAGATGGCTATGGGAAAACGGAGCGACGCGTCGGGCTGGCGCTGCCGTACCTAACCTTACGCGAGATAGTCATACCATATTCGACTCTGACAGGCATGGTTTTTCCGATTGATTTCACCACGGATTTAATTGTTTTACGATATTATCATCACTAATTCCAAGAATGTTTAACTAAAAATACACTGACATGAGCTGAAATGGTGCATACAATCTTTGCTTCGGTATCACTCCCATCGACGAATCGTTCACGTTTTTGTAAGCAGATTATGGTATTTCACAGTAAACTTTTATTAGATCACATTTATCCGAACATAGGAGCTCAATTCATAAATACACGCACTTGTCCATGACAAAAACGAGTACTGAATCATTAGATGGCTCACTCAGAAAAGTAATCCTTTGCGAGAAAGTCTTGGATGGCTTTGGCAGATTTTTGGATATGTCTTTGAGCTAACGCCGGAAGCAGTTGTAATAACTCCGCGGGGCCTTCCTTGCGCCGTCCGTGTCGGGCAGAAAGTAAATAATAACTTTCGAGGTTATGCTGAACGAACGCCGCGAATATTCCGCTGGCAACCGCTTTTTCTGATTATTCTTGCTCTCTCTTCTACTTCAATATTACGTAAAAATATTTGCTACAATCGTCTTGTTGGACAATTCATAGTTATCACTCGTTAATATAAAAACATATAGATCACCACTTGTCAATACGTTCCATGGCTCGGGGAGTTATCACAACGGCACGGGGCAAGGATCCTCACTCCAGTGTCGGAAAGCCCTGACGGAGTTGAGGTAAAGCCCGCGGAGTTGTGACAAAGAATTGCTTTTCTGAGTGCTTTACACGTGCTTTACACAACATTGCTTGCATGTCATAGCAGAAAGCATACTTCGCTCCTCGGGAATTGGTCCATAGCCATCTCCGCCCCACTCGACTGACCATCGAACCCCGTGCGGGGTACGACGGTCACTTTTCGAAAAAATTCTCTTACGAAAAAACGAATCGCTCAAAAAATCTGAAAAACATTCAGTTTCGTTCCTTAGGGTCTCTACTTCAAATACATGTTCTTTGAAATCACCTACAGGCGCAATTGTTCGTGATAGAGCCGTGAACAAAAAAGTGACCGTAGTACCCCGCTCTCCCCTATTGAAAAGATAAAGTTTTACCGTCAGGGAAACACGCATGAATAAACACAGCAGTCCCCGCGGTACTCGCAGATAAGGAACATACATACAAGAGATTCTCAAGAACTTTTAACATTTGGGTTTCCAAGGGATCAAATTTTTCTCTGTATTGTACGCGCCTGGAATCAATTTTGCTGAGTTCAAGTACCTCAAAGGTTAGCAGAAAATGATAAGCTAATTGAATTTTAGAATAGTGCATTTCGATTCAAGGGCGTAAAATGTTTTATTCGCGTCCGAGCGACGGGTTTCCGGCCCGAGCCGTAGGCGAGGGTCGGAATCATCACGAGGATGCGAATAAAACGTTTTACGCCCGTGTATCTAACTATACTTTTCGATAAACTGTGAGTAAAAGTCGACAAACTGTGCGCAAAGTACACTTTTGCGCAAAGTATATCGAAAATATTATTTTTGTTACGCATAAAAATCACCGATCGCAATCCTCAGACCGAAATGTGTCATGTGTATCCATATAATTTTTTATTAGGTATATAATTTTTGACTTTTGCGAATCCTTCACAACTATTTTGATGTATTCTTTCGATCTGAACAAAAAAGCACGATGATGATCTTTCGCAAACTCGATATTTTTCGAGTTTTCAGACAATTAATCATGGGAACTCGTGATTGTTATCAGGGGAATATGTACAGTCCTGTGTTTCTAGAACAACATTCCTCTTAAGACTACGGTACTTAGAAGAGTCTATTTTCATGAGAAGACAGAAAATTGGCAAAAACTTTCAAGAGCGTGCTTCCCTTGAGCTCTGCATGCGGGGGATTTTGCCCATTTCTGAAGAAGCTGGCGTGTCGACTTTTTGAACGACAATTCCGATCCAGTAGTTCGCAAGCACCCAAGCCAAACGGAAAATCATTCGGCTGATCTACAACCTTTATAATCCGTTCCAATGTCAGTTCTATGGGAAATGTTATTTTTTGACAGGCCTTATAGTGAGCGACTCAGAATTTTGGTAAATTCGTGTATGCGGCTTTGATATTCATTCACCCGTGAGCATGTCTCTGAATCAAGTGCCTTCTGAAAGTATACAATTACTAGATCAACCTATTTCATTATCAGAGCTTTGGAAACAATCTTATCTCGATAAGAGTCCGAGTCTTGAGAAAAAGGAATCTCGCGTGTGTTACACTCAGGATGCCTTGAAAAATGGGGGTTGCCGATTTTCTTGTGTGCGGTCAGATTCCAATAGCAGAATGAATCATACACGACACACTTGGATTCAATGCAACCTATCCAATCTAATCTTGAAACATTCAGACTACTTCAGAACTTCGAAGAAACCCAACTCTACGATAAATGTTGAAAGTTCTAGAGAATCTCTCATATGCATTCAAAATTCCGCGAGTAACGAAATCGAGAATAGCGGGACCTTGCCCACATAGGAATTAGGGGGTTACGTATATCGAAGATAAGGCAAAGAGAAAAACATGTAACTTATTCGACGAATCTTGTAAAACTCATTTGTGACACTAAGTACTTTGCATTGTACGGGAAAAAATTCAACATTGGGCCGCAAGTTGGAGTACAAAAGTCCACCGCAAGTTTAGGTATGCACAAAATTGGAATCCGAGTTTAGCTAAAATGTCACGATTCCTATCTGGTACGTCTGATGGTCGTGGACTCTGTGAAACTCTTGGTAGAATTCCTAATTAGTGCTTGGGGTCCAGAAAACAAATGACAGTTCTTTTTCTCAACAACATCTTTCATCTCATCTGGAAATGCAGGAAGTATTTGCCTCATTTTTTAATCGAAAAACATCTTTCTCGGTGCACTTTCCTCACACGAAGCCACAATTTTTAATTTGTATTGAATTTTGATAGTTTTGCGAGTTAACCAGAATTAAATATGAACAACACGATAAGCGTGAAGATATCAAACCGAATATGGTGGTCAAAGATGATCAAGTTTTTTTGAACATTCGAATTGAAATCAGAGTTATACCGGAAATTTATGTTGCACGTTCTGTGATACATACTGTGAGAATCTAGATCAGAGTGGGAATACGGGGCCGGTGGGCCCGCAAATACCGGAGCACGCGACATTTTCAGAAACCGTGAATGCCAAACTTCGCTTATATTGGGACCGGAAGAGGCTGTCTGTGAATCAACTTCTAAATAACAATGACTAAGAATTTTGATTTTGAAAAGTCACTGCGGAAATTTGATCTTTTGCTTTTTGCACATGCAACATGCTAACTTTATTGTGGCGTTGCTTGATGTGGATTTTTTGAAAGTTCTGGTCAGAATTGTGATGTACTCAACTAGGTATTTGCTTCACTCTAGAACTTTTCATAGAATGTTGCAATGGTAAATTACTGAATTATGGACTTTAATGTGTCAAAAGATGCAGTCCAAACATCCACGCAAAATGCGCAAAAACGTCATGCATAATTTATACCATCATGGTTTGAAGTCTTTCATATTTGCCTACAGTATACAGTCGCTACATTTACGATTTCTTATGTTCTTCTTGGCCTACAGAAAGATGACCGGTGAATCTCAGGCGCGAGTCTGGTTGCGTACTATCTGGGATGTGATGCTGTGCCAGGCTCAATCACGAGACTTGCAACCTCATCGCATAGAAGCTCGAGCAGTTTGCTGGCATGTTTTCACAAGTTTTGGAGACAATATTGTATCACCAACATCAGAGCGATTGGAGAATTCAAAGGAAACAGATTTAACTTACATTCTCATAAAATCGCGTAGTCTACGAGTATTCCTCACACATCTCATGTCTGACCAAACTCGTCTTTTTCTACGTGCGTCGTCGTTGTCGAACACTAACGATAGTCCCTCATAATAACGCAAGTTCTCACTGCTTTTTTGCCTGAAGGTTTGGAATGAAGAAAATTCTATCCCATTCATCCCAAAGAAACTTGAAAAGAATGCATAAAAAAGTATTGTATCAGAATTCAGTATCCAGTGATGTTAGCAAAAGACCTCACACTCTGCGATGCATTTCCAACGTTAGATCCGGGCGGATTGTCCTCGGAACACATGTAAAGTTTCTGAAAAAGCGACTCTGAAGCTCAATTGAGCTTCAGAGTCGGGTTTTTTAATATTTCATTTTTGCGACTGCTTCTGCAGAATATCCCCCCCCCCTTCCACCCCCTACCAATCAAATTATCGATCTCACACAGGAAATATCGTTCGAGTGGCTGTCAATGGTTGAATCTTTCTACATGCTATTTCAAAATCGCAAAAACTGATTTTGTTATGCTGAGCGGTGCGTTTCTGCTCGGGGAGAAAACGAGGATTGTAATAATTACGAAGACGCAAGGATCAAATTCCACGGCCATTTATATCAAATATCATTTGTCAACGAGCTCTTCATCCAAGCCCTTGTGACAATGGTAATTATCTCGCACGGAATGTTTCATACCTATAATTCTTGAGAGGCAATAATCAGAACAACTTGCTTTGCACATCATAATACAGAATTGAGGTAAGTGTGTCCAACTTACTTGCGATAACTAAGATATCCTCGTTCCGAAAATGTGAGATAACCCAGAAATCAAAAATTAAATAGTACATGCTCAGTCCAATGAGGTTATGTCTAAGTTTATCCAAATTTTATTTTATTTTCATTCCTTTATTTTTATTCCATTCGACGGTCCCGACGACCTTTTTACAAGAATATAACAACCATATGCAATCAGATGATTAGCAATAACAAATTTTGCTATTCAAAGCATGAAGTGAAAATCATTCATAACTATATGTAGACCATTGTATCTATTTGATAAATTTTATAAAATGAAGCGGAGTACTAACACTTGGCATCAAAGAATATTGTAGGAAAAAACTGATAAAACAAGACGAATGAGGCTATTTCTTCCATGATGTTCCAGAAATTCTATAATATCACAAAAAAAAACTTTTTTCGCAGAGTATCTTTTTCTTTTACTAGTATCGCCCATGTATTTGAGATATCAATAATCTCGACGAGCTGGAAATATACTCCTAAAATTTTCTCAAATGCATCTTTTTTTATCAAAATTTCCCATCGAAATATCTCTATCATTCATTCTATTCATAAAATTTCATTCGGAATCCTGGCCACGCACAAATAGAATTTCACCTAGAAACGAACATTGTTGAAATTATATTCCAAAAGCTCAAAGCACGCCAGCTAGTATCCATAAATCTAACGGAATCTCTGGGATGCATTCAATTTTCGCGTGCCACACGAGCTTTCGGTATATACGCATAGAATTTGACTTCCGAAAAATTGCCAACGACAAATCGTTCGCTTTCGCAGCTCTTCCTCTACTATTATATCCACATACATTTGGGCAGTGATAGATGGATGTCCGTGAAAAATACCCGCCGGAAAAGTGATGATCGGGAATAGGGCGCGAAAGAAGCCGACAATAACTATAGTATACTCTTGGAATGCAAAAAAATGCAACAGAACAGACCGATCGAGCTTGGGCTCCGCGCGAAACGCAAAACGCATCGGTGTGGCATGAAGTCTATCGATATATACTTATATTGTATAGGTATATTCCGTATGATATTTTGCGAATCGGACGAAAAAAGTGGGCGCTGGCGGCAGTGTGGCTTTGATCGAAGCGTATATAGCTCGGCTCGTGGCTAAAGGGTGTTTTTTTGAGGGTGCGAGACGTTTACTACTACTACTACTACTACTACTACTACTCTACTACCACCTGTAGATAGTATACGTGTATATTGTAATAAAAAAGCGATGAAAAAGGGAAGCCGTGGTGCCCTATAATACTATGAGCTAGTGGTGGATGGGTTGGACAGGATCGCGTGCAGAGGCGGTCTTTCTCTCGCGACTTTTCCAGCGGCTAATCGCTTCCTTCCGCGAGGAACCGCCCGGTGTGCGGCAATTAACGCCACGTATATATTCGCACCTGTCGCCGGATTCTATACATGTATAGGCTGTATGCTCAAGACACATGCTGAGAATGGTCGTATGCAAAATTGTTACCAGGAGATAGATGATACGAGGCTTATTATGAGGCGAAAGTTTAGCGAGGATACGATACGCATGGATTGTGCCTGGGTTGTGACTGCTTTTATATATGTGTGCCGATTTTGGATCGGATGATATGGGGCGTTGATGGAGAAGGCCGGCCGGTGTTTGGTGTGAAATGATCGCAAGCTGCAGTGGTTTGGGACAGCTGCTCATGCGTTGCTCGAATTACAGATACCGTGTGGTTCTTTGGTTTGGTGAGTTGAGTTGTAGGCGATATAATCGTTTTGGTTTGCTTATTTTGGACAAAATTCTTGTCGGATTGTAGTATTGGAGACTGAAAGTCAATGTGGAACTCTTTTGTGATGTTTGGGGCAAACATTTTAATTTTTGAGGAGGCCGCTTCGTGATGTAAAAAAGCTCATTGCGTCTTTGGAATTTTTTTCCTTTTCATATAAATTTGGAAAAGTAGTTTGGTGTATTTATCTCAATTTTTTAATGATTGTTCGAAACCCAGGTATGCTGTCATATTTTCAGAAACCCCATCACATTTTCCGTCACCGGATTTTTCACTAAAACTGGGACTAATCACTCAAATTCTCGATCCAATTTCTTTGAAAAAAACTTGTTAGGTAAGTGTACCCAACTTGCCCCCATATGCCGATCATATCAGAAATAGGCACTCGTGGGCCTTCCTGCATATTTTTTTTACGTTTGTTATGTTAGAATAAGAGAAAGTACGTCATTTTCATCGACCCCGGATCATTTCTGCGTTCTCCAAAAAATTTAAAGTGATTCTTCCATTTTTCGTGTTTGCATGGCTAAGAAATCACCGAGGAAATCGCGTTCACTAAAACCGGTGCAAATCCATTTTCATTCGACCAATTTTAACGTACCTTAGCGCATTCGATTCCTTGTCTCGAGACCTTCAAAATCCGTTGTTTAAAACTGCAAAACTCTGATTTCGAGCGATTTTATGTGCAAAATACGGAGATGAGTTGAGAATCTAAAAGGCCGCCATCGGAGTGTACCCAATATGCCCCCTTATGGTTATCTCAGGAAGGCGTGCAGTATGGCTTTTTTTACCAACCAGAACGTGTTTATCGCGTTAAAATAAGTCGGAAACAGTGTCTTGGGCCAGGTAAAAGCTCCAAATGTCGCTGCACGGTGATAAAAACAGATTAATGCGATTTTATGCCCTTTATCGCCGATTTACATTGTTTCAAATGATGGGGGCAAGTTGGGTACACACTTTCGTAAACTCTCAAAAACCACCTTTTGGGAGAATTCAAACAGCTCGGCTCCAGTTCATTCAAATTAGACGTAAGGCAAGTGTACCCAACTTGCCCCCATTAAGCCATTTTCTTAATAACTCTGGTCCATTTTAATATTTTCCAACGTATCTTAAGGGGATGTCGGAGCCCTATCAATATTGTACAGTTACCGACATGATCGAGTTTTCGTATTTCTCGATGAATTTTTGAAATATCAAAAATCTAACAAGTAACGCCGATTCTATGAGCCATACAGAATCGGCGTTACTTATAGTAGAATCCCGATATCTCGAAAATTCATCGAGAAATCCGAAAACTCGACAATGTCGGTATCCGACATCCTCTTAACTCATTTTAAAGCGTGTTTCAAGACCTTCAAAATGAGCTAAAATACCTCTAATTTGAATGAATTGGAGCCGAGCTGTTTGAATTCTCCCAAAAGGTGATTTTTGAGAGTTTACAAAAGTGTGTACCCAACTTGCCCCCATCATTTAAAACAATGTGAATCCGCGATGAAGAACATAAAATTGCATTAATCCGTTTCTATCAATGTGCAGCGGCATTTGTAGCTTTAAGCTGGCCCAAAACACTGTTTCCGACCAATTTTGATGCGGTGAACACGTTCTGAATGGTGAAGAAAGCCATACTGCACACCTTTCCGAAATAACCATATGGGGGCATGTTGGGTACACTCCGATGTCGGCCTTCTAGATTCTCAAATCATCTCCGTGTCTTGTACATCAAATTGCTGAAAATCAGAGTTTTGCAACTCTGAAGAGCGGATTTTGAAGGTCTTGAAACAAGGAATCGAATGCGCTAAGGTACGTTGAGATTGGTCAAATTATTATTATTTTGCACTGGTTTTAGTGAACGCGATTTCATCGGTGATTTTTTAGCCGTGCAAACACGAAAAATGGAAACCTCACTTTGAATTTTTTTGAAGAACGCAGGAATGATTCGGGGTCGATAAACGTAAAAAAATATGCGGGAAGGCTAACGAGTGCCCAATTCTGAGATCGGCATATGGGGGCAAGTTGGGCACACAGGCAAGTTGGGTACACTTACCTTATTTCAGGTCGATTTGAAGCTCTTGAGAGAAGCTTCAAAATTAGTTAAAGTACGTTGGAAAATATTGAGATGGGCCAGAGCTATTAAGAAAATGGCTTAATGGGGGCAAGTTGGGTACACTTACCTTAATTCAGGTAACTTTCCATTTTCTTCATATTTACTGACACAAAGGAATCTTTGATGAATCATTCTAACCCAAGAAGTCTTAAATCATTTGTTATAACTTTTCAAGATGTTGTTCACCCTCTCTGGATCCCGGATGAAATTTTTCGAAAACAATCCCCTTCATTCCAAGATCTATAACTAGGGAACGGCGTAACGGAACTTAAACAAATTCAATTTCCTGTCTGGTTTTTCGATCCACAGACTAGTTTTTAATTGATAATTTTGATCAATTCTGCCTGAAGAACTCCAAGAATCTTTCTCGTCGTATCTTTCCCGTCTATTCATTCGTCGACTTGCAAAACGAACCCTCATTTTTGGGCATTTTCGAAGAAGACGTCTTTTTGACTTCTGGTTCCCTTCCATTTCTTTTACGTTTCCAAATCCCTCATGTGAATTATCCCTTCCGATCAGCTGTTGAAAAATCGAAAAATTCTAAAAGTCCTTCTCACTTTCACGAATGGTAAGTGTTTCCCTGGTGTAAATATCTCTTGCTATTCGAAAATAATAATAGAACAAAAATAGACGAATCCTCAAATGTGAGAATATTCAACAAGAGAGGACGATATTGCTGTATTTTCACGATAGCATCATCATCACATGTGTTGTTCTCAAGAAACGGCCAAAGGTCTGTTCCTCAGCTTCCTAAAAAGTCTATTCGATACCGGAAGAGCGAGACAGGATGCACCAAGAACCCGCCTTCAATGTCTGCCTCCTCTATTGCACACTCTCGAGAAATCAGATGTCCGGTTTCATCTGCGCTCGAAGATGCTCAGCTTTCAAACCAAGTTCCAAAACTGATGAGTCTAGATCCGGTCTCACATAACCGTGAGAAGAAAAACTGACTCCTCAAAACAAAGATGTATTATAATCAATTATGTATTGCTGAGATGCAATACTTTTGAAAATTAATTATTACGCGATTCATGAGAATTTTCGTACTTGAGTTCAGGTTTACAGGGTCTATTTTTAATAGATTTTGATTGACAGTAGGAGAATTTAATCAGTATTTAATTACATTTTTGAATAACGTATCGACTTCAGCCTCCGAATAATTTGGTGCTAAAAGAGTGGGTCCAATGCTGACTCAGAACTGATGATCATTATTGATTCATTTACTGATTTATTGATCGATTGATTGATTGATTGGTTAGTGAAATGAAAAAGGGACTTTGAAATACTACTCCTTGAGTGTGGGAGATGGAAATCGGGCTTTGAGAAAACTTGTCCAAATTCAGGGAAGCGTAAACACTCGAACATGTTTCATTCATTTTTTTTGAGGTTTTTCCCAGAAATTAAGCGATTAGCTTTGCTGTGAGTGTCTTTCGATTCTTACCAAACCGTGTGAAATTTCTTCTAGCCGTAGAACGAAACTTTCACAAATTCTGGATAATTTGTGGCTAGATTAAAATTAGTTTACTTGTTTCTAAAAATGTTTTACTATTTTCTCTAGTGTGAAAATGAACTCATCATATGTTTAAACGTTAGAGAATTATGATGGGCAGTGTTAGGGAAATTGAATATGACATAACCTCCAGAGCACCTATCAAATTTCTTCCTGTTTAATTTCCCAATCATATTACCCATTTAAGAGGATTATATTCAAATTTTTCGATATAACCCAGTACTTTTTCACCTCATTCATCCACAGGTAAATAATTACGATGAATCGTTCACAAAAAAGAGAATAATACACGTGAAAGTGAGTGCATCAATCCACTCGAAATCCAAAGAGTGAATGCGCTCTCTCGAGCTTTGAAGAGCTGCAAAAAGTGTGAAATTCGTCGAAAGATTTTCTGTTATCGCATGATTTTATGGATTACTCTCAGCCGACTGGAGAAGCATTCAAAAAGTGCTGTGCAAAATTCACGAGCAAAAGTCTCGAACGGGTTGAATTTTTTTTTTACCTCCATTCAAATCCCTTCATGGCCCAGAATTCTTCTTCTTTTTTTTATAACGCTACAAAAGCTGATCCGGTGAATATATACACACATATATAGGTGTGGCCAAAAGTTGTATATTTGTGTGGGTGTGCCAAGTTCTATACAACCTGCAAGCACCATATAACATTATATACATATATATAGTAAAAGGTATATGCTGACTGCGCAGAGAGTCGAGTGTGAGCGAGGGTCAGAAAGCTCCCTCTCACACTCCTATTGGAAAATGCATTTTCGTTGCCATGCCAACCGTATCCAAAGTAATGAATTGTTAACTCATGCCTATTTTCTAATTCTATAAATGCTAGAAGGACTGAGCATATATACGTGCTGTAGAATTATTGATCGATTATGCGAGCGTGGGTGCAGAGGCAGGCAGAGTACGAGCAACGCTCGCATTTCTAGTTACCTCTTCTCTCACTCGAGTGTGCTTTTGTGAGAGTGTGTCGGCTTACCCTTTATTTCTTCCCTTTCTTTGTATACCCTTGTACATAAATACGAGCATTGGATATTCGATTTAGATGATCTTGAGCATTTGCTGAGTTCAAGAATTTAGTTAATGTTGAAATTTTTAGTAGCCACGGTTATGAACAAAGCGTTCAATATCACAGCAAATATACAATTTTGAGGGAAATTGTTCCGTAAAATTTTGAAGGAATTTTAATATTATTACATCAAGTATGTACAGGTGGAGACTTTTTGAAAGAATCTACAGAGCTTTTGCACAGTTTTATAGAAATTGTGTGTCCCAGTGGTTTCCTTTCAGGAATGATAGCATATAATGCTTCATGACTATTTCCAAACTTGATAAAACTTTGTGAATGGTTAGATTCGATATCCAAGCAGCTTGCAATAAATTTTCACTTTTTCGGAATTTCCGGTTAAGGAAACGCTGATTACCGAAGTTCGAGCTTTTGTCTAATTTCTGAATTTATTAGTGACATTTGCTGAATTTTCTAGCGTAACTAATTTTTTAATACCAACACGTTACCATGGCTCTTATAGAAAGAATTGCTAAGTATTTTTTCTATATTGATCCACTGAAAAAAGATGATAATTAATCCAAAGGTCCGGGACGTCACCACAAACTATGAGATCGACAATTAGGGTTGAGCATGGTCTCCTCTAGCTTTGTGGCAAAAGTTCTGATGCGCCTTTGGATCAACTAGAACTAACTCTTTTTTCAGTGTATGACTGTGGAAAAGCCTAATCGAAAAGTCACTGTTGGGCCCATGCAAATTGCAGAAAATAATAGTTTCCTTCATGAAACTGATAGGCTCACGAAATAATTTTTGTTAGACGTAGCCCAGCTTTACAGAAATTCTCACACAATCTGACATTGATCTGAATTTCTGAGCCAAGTTTCATCACTTACTTAATGTTACTTCTCTAATAGCTAAATCTCTTCAATACTGAGTATCTCGTGCATTAAAGTATCGTGAAAAGTTGCTCAAACGGTATTATAACAAAGTTGCTTCTCAACATAATACACTATAATCGATTTAAGAGATATTTGTAGAGACTCGAGAAGAAGAAATTTGAATTGTTCACCGTCAGAGTGGATTAATTGTGAGTTCACTTTTGAAAACTGGCTAAATCTTCCTTCACAATGTATCCCACATTTCTCAACTACACAAAAAACTTGCCACCAAAACTTTTTGAGCATTTTCATTATAATTTCTTTGAGACTGACGAGTCTCTCAAGAATACCTTAAAAAATGTAGATAAAAGTTCTTCCATTCCTAATTGTAGACTTAGTAAACTCAGACTCTGAACTTAAATCATTTATAGATATCTAAAGCTTCATTATTTTTGACAAGCCCAGTTACAAAGTCAACAGATAATTTTTTAGATAGATCTTGCAACTTGTCAACATAAAAATCAGATTCTATTACATAATGCTCTCAAGGAGAAAGTCCAATTGATTTGAATGAAATATCTTGAAAGTAGGACATATAGTTATTTCAACTCACTCTTTGAAATTCTGTAAAAGAAAACACGTAGTTTTTTTAGACCCAAATGCATTGCTAAACATTGGTTACCCAGTTCATAGTTCTAAAATGAGCAAATTTGAATTCAAATTTCATAGCTTGAACAACTGTCTTTGAAATTGTTGCTTGGATGGATTTTTTCAAATGACTCGAGCTCTAATACTGTGAAAATAATTATTTTCCTTAATCATTTATAATCCGCATCGTCCTGGCTAGCCATTAAAATACATGCATTTGAGAAAAAATGCACGAAAATCTCCGCATGGAAATGGCAAACGCTATCTCAGCGACCCCAGCATCATTTCTCGTCGTATCTCGTCGTCCCCAGCGGAGACACTCGCACACCCCAGACCACCACGTTTTTGTCTTCCACAAGCTGAAACTCCTCGCTATATGCTATCGAGTCTGCAGCCCTATCCTGAGCTTCATCTCCGGGAAATGAGATAATTTTGATACGCCTTCTCTCCTTTCTGCCTCACACCCACTTTCTAAACCTTACATATCGAGCTTGCAGTCATATATAGTTTTATACTACAGACAAATGTCAAGTGCCGCAGTCCCTCTGAAAACCTTGGCAATTGATTGGAAGGCCGACGTTTTTGAAAATAATATCGGGAACTCAAGAGACAAAAGGGGGGAAACTCGGCGTGTAATATATGAACGATTCCGCCGAAAGAGTAATTTTTTGGACCAGAATCGTCGCAAGGAGTTTGGTCAAAAAAACTATTTCACTGATTTGGGTCAAAAAAACTATTCCAGTCCCAGTCGAGTTTTGTCGTCTCGTTGCAGTTGATTTTCAATCATTTGTCCACATAAAGGAAGTATCTGCAGATACGCATCTCGAAACTGAAACCGGCCAAAGATAGGGCCACAGAAGGGGATGGCAAGGACAGGGACAGAATTGACATTTCGACTCAAAACTTATTCCCACGGCTCGAAATCTAATCGTAGACTCTTTCCCGCCCAGATTTGCTCAAATGCAACTAAAAACTACAAGAAAATGTGTTTCACAGTGCGATATAGCCCGCCAGGGAGGATCACAACATGGGGACGGAATGGGCCGAAGATTTTGTACGACACTCTGAAAACACATTTATATCGTTGCACTTGGTTGCGGATTCGAATTTTTGGATATTGTCTATATGATGTGCATTTGGGTATCTAGGTAAAAACCCCGTTGGTTTGGAAAACTTCATAGATGATGGAGGCCTTGGGCCAGATAATTAGTGCTGTGCAATCAGTTTTGGTGCACAACCGTCTTCAAAATGTCGAATGATTGTGCACAAGCTGAGCATTCGATTTCGCCTCGCAAAGTGATGAATTCCATTTAGAGTCGTATAATTTCAAGTGCGTACGTACATGTACCTCTTTTTGACTCAACTTGGGGGTTGCAGTGAATGCAAGAATCGAAGGTGGGCTGTCTTCTGGAGACGGTATTGACATTTCGACCATTCATCAAGCACTAAAAAATACAAGAAGGTTGAGATCCTCTCAAAAACAATACGGTTCATCCTAGAAAATTGCTATAAAGTGCATTCCAAGTCGTAGAAACTTGGGGGAACTTGGAACACGGAAAATCACACTCTCGGCGGAATCATTCATGTAGAATGCCCCTGTGGAATACACACATGCCTGTATCGATACGTGTAGTTATGTAGAAGATGGTGAAGAAAGCTCAAATTTAATCGGCGGACGTAATAACGTAACGTCACTTAAAGCTCCACCCCATTTCCGGAGTAAACGCGATCAGCGTGTGACTGAGCTTCGGCGAGACTTCCAGGCTCGGTTTGTGCTGCTCATTCTGTTGCTGTCGCGACAACGAGATGGTCTGGGCAAAACGAAATAAATAATTTCACCCCCCCCCCCCCCCACCAACTCCAGCTTTTAATATAAATAGAAACCAGTCGAACGCTCTGCCGTAAGGAAATTATACATCGCAGTAGCGAGAGATATTTTGCGACCCTTTGTTTTCTTCCCTTTTGTTTCATTTCCATGGTAGTGTGACGGCCGTCATTATTTTTGAATTTTTTTTTTTTTCTTTCTTTCTTTTTTCTTTTAAAACGAATATTATTAAGTTATGAATAAAACCTAAATTAGATTATATATGTACAAATTTACAAAGTTATATGTACAAAGGACGATAGCCGTGAAATTACCGAGTCGAGCGAATTCAAATCTCCCGCGCGTTTTGGAGACGGTCTCTGACCATGGCGTGGGCGCAGAGAGAGAGAGAGAGAGAGCATCGTCTTCTTCTTCCTCCCGCATCGCCGCCACAAATAGACGCTGCCGCCATTACTGCTGCAACCTACGGCCAGCCAGTCTCTCGCGTGCGCGTCTACTCAAGAATTATTTGTGGACCAGAATTTGGTTAACAAATTGAACTTTGGTGGTGGATTTTTGGTGACCCCGACGTAGGTGGTAAACAGTACTCAAGACATTGGTGGAAGTTGTGTGTGTGCGTGTTAAAAGAAGTTGGCGCATCAAAAACGCCAACAGATACTCCAGTGTATTGTGCTGCCCTTGGTGTTTGTATATCACGGTAATGTTTCAGAGCAGTACCTTCAAGTTGTGATATTGCCGGAGGTGTTTTGCTGCGTGAATTTATTAATTGTTGAGCCGTATTGGGCCCGCTTTGTTGCTCAACACGCGCAGCTACAACAACAAACACAGCCGCTCAACACGCGCAGCTACAACAACAAACACAGCCGCTCAACACGCGCAGCTACAACAACAAACACAGCCGCTCAACACGCGCAGCTACAACAACAAAGGCTCCAGATCAGCAACAACAACGTTTGTTTGTAGTGCGTGTGTGCAGGAGTAAAACGTGCCAAAACTGTTTGTGCGTGTGTACTGTGGCAGAGAACATTGTGTACGGTTGTTGTTATAGCCGCAGCACCGCTTTCAGCTGCATGGCAGCAATTCTTGTGCAAACGGCAATTTGAGGGAATAGCAGCAACAACCACATTTGTTTATAGTGCAGGAATAGATCGTGCCGAAACTGTTGGTGCGTGTGTGCTACGATCGTTGTGTTTTTTTTTTACACCAACGCCACCGCAACAAACTGCATTGCTCCTATAGTAGAAATATCACCAGGATGGTATTTTAGAGCCGTTTTTGGTGCTCTATTTTATCGGTGTGCCGTGCAGAAGTGCAGGTCAGCGGCGTGAGGGCACCAAGAGGCGCGCATCAAGCCCTTCATCAGGGCTGCATTTTCTCGCTCTCTATTTTCTCTTTCTCTCTCGTTCGCCTCCCACGCTGGGCATCAGGCCCCCCCAGCAGCAGCATCAGCGCGCGCAGCTAAAACACCCCCGCAAAGGACATCGCCACGCCCTTCACAGCAAAAACAGCAGCTTTATCCCCGCCACCCACGTCGCAGCAGCGCCACCGCAGTTTTTTGCCGCATCATCACCCTTTAAAAAGGGCAGCTCGCGCTTCGAAGAATCAGTTAGGTGGTCCGCTTTTCTCGGAACACCCGGCACATCAGAGTGATTGACAGCTGTCGAACTTTGAGATTTTGTAAAGCCGATTTTGCCGAATAAAAGTAAGAGTTTTGTATTTTCTTGAGTTTTCTATAGTTCAGAGTTTTTGACCCTTCTTTCTTTGGTTGAGTTTGTTACTTAATCTTTGGAAAACTAATACTTTTGAACTCTGAATATTTTTCGAGTCTGATTTTTCAGGACTTGTAAAAATTTGGTCACTTTTGAACTCTGAAAATTTTTCGAGTCTGATTTTTCGGGACTTGTAAAAATTTCGTCAGTTTTGAACTCTGAAAATTTTTCGAGTCCGATTTTTCGGGACTTGTAAAAATTTCGTCAGTTTTGAACTCTGAAAATTTTTCGAGTCTGATTTTTCGGGACTTGTAAAAATTTCTTCACTTTTTGCTCTGAAATCGTTTTTGAGGTGTTTATCACCCAAAACGTGGAGATATTGATTAGTTTCGATTTTTGACCAAAAATAGTACTAAGTGTTTTCCATCCAACACTTAGAAATTTTTCGACCCCGACCCAAAATTTTTCTAAGTTCTTTTCATACAACACTTAGAAAATTTTCGACAAATTTTCACTTTTTGCTCTGAAATCGTTTTTGAGGTGTTTATCACCCAAAACGTGGAGATATTGATTAGTTTCGATTTTTGACCAAAAATAGTACTAAGTGTTTTCCATCCAACACTTAGAAATTTTTCGACCCCGACCCAAAATTTTTCTAAGTTCTTTTCATACAACACTTAGAAAATTTTCGACAATTTTTCACTTTTTGCTCTGAAGTCGTTTTTGAGGTGTCTATCACCCAAAACGTGGAGATATTGATTAGTTTCGATTTTTGACAAAAATAGTACTAAGTGTTTTCCATCCAACACTTAGAAATTTTTCGACCCCGACCCAAAATTTTTTTAAGTTCTTTTCATACAACACTTAGAAAATTTTCGACAAATTTTCACTTTTTGCTCTGAAATCGTTTTTGAGGTGTTTATCACCCAAAACGTGGAGATATTGATTAGTTTCGATTTTTGACCAAAAATAGTACTAAGTGTTTTCCATCCAACACTTAGAAATTTTTCGACCCCGACCCAAAATTTTTCTAAGTTCTTTTCATACAACACTTAGAAAATTTTCGACAATTTTTCACTTTTTGCTCTGAAGTCGTTTTTGAGGTGTCTATCACCCAAAACGTGGAGATATTGATTAGTTTCGATTTTTGACAAAAATAGTACTAAGTGTTTTCCATCCAACACTTAGAAATTTTTCGACCCCGACCCAAAATTTTTCTAAGTTCTTTTCATACAACACTTAGAAAATTTTCGACAAATTTTCACTTTTTGCTCTGAAATCGTTTTTGAGGTGTTTATCACCCAAAACGTGGAGATATTGATTAGTTTCGATTTTTGACCAAAAATAGTACTAAGTGTTTTCCATCCAACACTTAGAAATTTTTCGACCCCGACCCAAAATTTTTCTAAGTTCTTTTCATACAACACTTAGAAAATTTTCGACAATTTTTCACTTTTTGCTCTGAAGTCGTTTTTGAGGTGTCTATCACCCAAAACGTGGAGATATTGATTAGTTTCGATTTTTGACAAAAATAGTACTAAGTGTTTTCCATCCAACACTTAGAAATTTTTCGACCCCGACCCAAAATTTTTCTAAGTTCTTTTCATACAACACTTAGAAAATTTTCGACAATTTTTCACTTTTTGCTCTGAAGTCGTTTTTGAGGTGTCTATCACCCAAAACGTGGAGATATTGATTAGTTTCGATTTTTGACCAAAATAGTACTAAGTGTTTTCCATCCAACACTTAGAAATTTTTCGACCTCGACCCAAAATTTTTCTAAGTTCTTTTCATACAACACTTAGAGAATTTTCGACAATTTTTCACTTTTCGCTCTAAAAACCTTTTTGAGGTGTGTTCCATCTAACACGTGGATATATTGATTATTTCCAGTTTCTGAGGTAAATTCAGATAACGAGTTCTTTTATCCTACTTAGTAATTTTTTTTTATTAATTTTCAACGTTTCTCCTAAGGCTGTTTACGAGATAATTCTCATACCATTTCTCAGAAGTATATTTGATAATTGAGTTGTAGTTATTTCGGCCCATAACTTGGGAAGTATTTCCCAAGAAAATTCCCTGTGTAATTGCGCGACATGTGTCACTAGCACGAACCCGAGCCCTAAACGAAAGTTTGGCTCGAACCACATAATCCCATTAAAACATTAAAAGGACGTAACATACGTACCTATCTTTTTGGAGGCCCCGGAGGGATATTAGTTAGTGAATCATTCATCGCGCTCTGCTAATATAACTATCTTTCAGACGCTCTCGTCTCTAATTTCCTGTCAAAACTCTGAACAATTTTTTTTTGTTTAGAATAGCTCTCTAAGTCATCTCGAATCCTTTTTCAGTGCCAATCAACAAGAAGGGCAAGAGGCAACGTGAGACGCTTAGGCGTCGGCGTGATTACTTGCTCCCCTGGCTCACCGAGCAACTCGGATTTGAAGTGAAAGATCTCACTTACGCATTCCTTGGCGATCATTCCGACCGGGAATTAATTGGCGTTCTTGAAAATCGCTACTCAAAAAATCTATTGGATTCACCAACAGGAGGAGTAGAATTTAATGAATATGGGAAGCTAATATTATGTCAAAACGCTAACGTCGAATCAATAGAGCCTATTGGTATAATTGAAGAAACCGAATTCGTCCCTTTCATTGAAGATAGGGTAGAGTATCTAGAACACTTCTTAAGGGATCGGTACCCAAGAAGCGTCGAGCCAAGGGACTTGATTAGCGTTAATGATTACGAATATCTGAAACAGATCAGTTGGTCAATTTTGCACAATCCTATCGACCCTCTCCGTTTCTCCTCGACGGGATTCTTAATTCAATTCGGCCCTGCGCCAAAATTTAAAAATCGCTTCAACAGACCAATCGAATTTCATCAACAGTCGAGTCAAAAACGAGTAGTAGCTTCAGTTGCTCCAATCATCCAGTCAGCTGCTAGACCCACAAGGCCCGTATCCCGAGTCACCGGACGCCCGGTAGATTTTTCTCCTCTCCCGTTAATCGACCTTACTGAGGAGCCAGACGTCAATCCAGCTTTTGACCCCGATTCAGAGCTAGAAGTTCAAGTCATTCCGGTTGCGCCCAGAACACAAATATCACGTCGCAACAGACCTCGGGTTTTTCATCCACCGGAACTCTTTCCCAATCCAATAGATCCGCTCCCCCAAAATCCTGGTTTCCTCCCTTCGCCTATCACTCCTTCGCGACCTGCGAGTCCAGTCCAGCCTATCACTGGTCCTGAACCTTCCGCAGAGATAGTTGATCCGATATTGGATTCAATCCCTGCTTTAAATCTTTCCATTTCCAGTGATTCCTCCTCGGATCACCCCGGCGGTGACTCAGTAACCGAAAATCCAATGCTTCGGGTCACCACCCCAATACCTGAAATTTCTGAGCAGATAATCGTCGATCCCGCTCCCAGAACTCCTGAAGTTCATCAAAATCAGGAAATCTTAAATTTGTTCCCAGTTCCACCTCCTTTGAGTCCGCTTTCGCCCATCGCATCTAGGCCTATCACTCCATCCGCTGCATCCACTCCAACGACCGAAAAATCCCTTCTCCCAGACCCACTTCCCACCGCACGAGAATCCGGTGCAGTTCGAAGACTGGATAGAGACTTTGAAAATTTAAGGGTTAGTACTAAACCTCTCCCCAAGAAAGCCGTTTCTTTCAATTTCATTCCCTTCTTGGATATACCTTCGAATATTCCCGAAGAACAACCATCTTTTAAAAAGGCGAAGCAACGGGTCGCTCACCCTAACGCCGCCAGCTCACCGCGGCAAGCAAAGGTCATCAACCCTCTCCCAGAGGTTCGTCATAAGAAAAAGTCAATCCGCAAGGTAATAAATCCTTCTCAATCTCGTAAACGCAAGAGCACAACGTTAAATCATTCTCCCGCGAAGAAGCCCAAGTTGAGCTCGAAGAAGGTTGATTCCCAACCCAAGAAACCAATTTCCATCCCTCCAGCAGTTAAACCTGCATCTAAAAGCCTACCATCTGAAGTAGATATTGTTTCTCGTAAACGCACAGTTCCTCTGAAGCCATCGAATTTTGCTTCCCGGAAGGAAGACACTCCTAGGGCCATAATTGGCTCACCTCGGAAAATCCCTCGAATTCCTTTGAAAAGTAACGACAAGTGTAGCAAGTGCCGTGACCAAGGCAAAAACTTTCATTGTTCTCGGTGTTTTAGAGAAAAGAAAGGGTTAAAGCCAAGTACTTGTGTCAGTTCTTGTAAAGAAACGGGAGGGTGCTGGAATTGTGCAAAGAAACCTAAGGAATAGTGTCTTTTTATAACGTAATATTAAGTTGTATACTTGTTTCATTTTTAATTTACTCTAGACAATTGCCTATTTTATATGTTCACTCTACTTAGATTTTCTTATTGTAATAAAATTTCTCGTTGATTCCATATCTTATTCTATTAACTAATCACCTTTCATCCAGTTATAGACTGATTCACTAAATTACATATCTCGTTCAAAACAATTTTTATGCCATCTGATCCAGAAATTAACACTCTGATCGATCGGGCAGATAGAATTTTCATAAAACAGACTCAATTGATTGAAGAATACGTAAGATATTTGAGAAAGTCCACAGATTTGAAAAATAAGCAGAAGAAACAATTCGACGAATTAGTATACGATCAAGAAGACCAAGACTCAATTTCAGGTAGAATTAACTACCTTAATCGTCGTTTGCTCGATCTCGAGTCTCGTTTCACCAATCTTAGAATAAATTCATGACTTTACCTCGTTGTCACTGCGATAGAAGATTTGCCGAAATCGCAGGGATACTGTCTGAATTGGAAGAACGTAACCGCCAATTACTCACTTTGAGTCGTTGTCTTCGCCTACGCCAGGAGTGGGCCGAGGATTATTGTGAGGATATTAAAAATTGGAGAGTTCGTTTAACTAAAAGTAATTTAGAGACAGTTAATACACTTGACGTGCTTTATAATAAGATCACTCGTCTAGACTCTGAAATTTCTGAATTATCAGACAAATTGAGTCAACTCAAGTTGAATTAGATGCTTCCAGTTCGCAGTATACTATATTCTTCAGTTGATTTTGAAATACCTAAGCCCGTCAGGCAACCAAGAACTCTACAGCAAATTGCGGAGGAAAAAGCCTTCGACCAGCATATTTTTTCTGCTTACAAAATTTTGCACGCCTTAGAACATAAATTAGAAAATTATTTCAAAACTAGAGTATACTTATATCATTCAGAAATAAGATCAGGCATAGTTAAGGTAGCTAAAGGTCCTGCTGGTGACGAGCCATATTTAGAGTCAAGCGAAGGTAAGATCAGCCCCACAACTTTCTTTGAGTGGAATCACGTGAGCGTTAGCAATCTCTCCTCTTCCTTGGAACACCTTACTAACAGCCCGTATCTTAAATTTGCCGTACGAAAAGATAAGGGAGAATACTACGTCGATAGATTTTCATGGTCTGAGGTGTATTACGGATTTTACCTCGATTGGCCCGAGTTCAGAAACCCCAGTTTAGGGATATTCGCCAAATTCGAGAGAATTTTATTTACAGATAGATTACTAAACCTCATTTTAGATTGCATAGATAAGGGTAAAGATTTTGATAACGGGGATATTTTGATTAAAGCTACTGCAGCTGATCTCTGGGAACGGGTAATGCTAATTACGAAGCCCTTAACTCCTAGAATCCCTGAACTGTTAGAGTGCTGTTACTATCAGTTTTATGATTTATGAATCCCCGACGAATCACGCGTAGTTTAGCTCAAGAAAGAAATAGCGCCCAAGAGGAGGTAAACGCATTTTATCCGTTTCCTTCCCCAAATAACGCGAGAATCGAATCATCGGAATCCTCAGAAGAGGAATATTCCGAATTAGATAGCACTATTAGAAACGTCGTTCCGCCTAGTACCCCAGATCCCATAGTCGAACCGATAGTTGACAATTTACCAGCCACCATGGCTGTCGTAACATTAAAAGACGCTCTTCGCGTCGTACCTGATTTCAACGGAAAAAATATTCCCCTTAGCGAATTCTTTGAGGGTTGCGACGAAGCCAAAGAGATGGTCGGAGTCGCAAACGAATCCAATCTCACAAAGTTGCTTCGTGGAAAATTAATGGGCGAGGCAAGATCCGCTATTCACGGTCAATCTTTCACGACCATCGAAAGCTTCAAAGATTACATCAAAAACATTTATGCTCCGGCAAAAACTGTACACCAACTCCAAGGTGAAATGGGTAACGAGTATCAGAAAGACGATGAAACTGTTATAGCTTTTGCTAATAGAATCCGCGATTTAGCTCGACGCATTTTAGAGGCGAAGAAAGTAAACTCTGGCGAAATTGATGACGATTTTAGAACTTCTGTTCAAGCTAACACTATTGAGTGCTTTAAACGCGGCCTGAAGCCCGAAATCGAAGCTAAATTACAAGACGCTGATGGGATAGTAAATATTGTTCAAAATGCGATTCGCGCTGAACGCACTCTAGAAGCCATGAATGCCCTGCGTAATAGAGACCGCGAGCAAGCAGCTTCTCAAAATCGATTCCGTGAACAACGTAAGGCAGTTTTCGCGTGCCAGATTTGCAATTCTAATCAACATGAAGCTGCACAATGCCAAATGATCAAACAGAGTCAAATCTGCTCATTTTGTTCGAAAACAGGTCACGATGCGAATGACTGTTATGCAAAAATGAGAAAGTCTGGGGTCAATCCAATAGCCTGCCAAATTTGTGGAAAGTTCGGCCACAAAGCGGATTCGTGTTTTACTCTTGCTCCGAAAATTGATAACCAAACCACTTGCCAATTATGTCAGCAGGCGGGTCACGCTGCGACCGATTGTACCATTTTTAAAAATTTCATTCAGCCAAAAGAACCTCCTGCAATTAAAACCACCTGTCAAATTTGTGGCAAGCAGGGCCATCAAGCCAGTAACTGTTTTAGATATTTGAATCAGTTGCAGACCGCGAAAAATTCCACGCCGGAAACTTGTAGTGAAACTTGTCAACTTTGCCAAACGGTTGGCCACCTCGCGACGAATTGTCCAACTCGTCGGAAAGAAATCGAATGTCGGTATTGTAAAATCACGGGTCATACCATTGATGAGTGTAAAAAACGCAAAATGTCCGAAAACTGGAGGTCGGGAAATGGGCAGGGTGCCTCAGCATCGAGCGCGACGGTCGAGGCACCCAAACAACAACCGCGCCCTCTGTCGATGGGACAGCTGAACGACACTCTGCGCGAGCTAGTTCCGATGGAATAGACGATTTTGCGGGAAACGTACCTTATGTTCGTTTCAACTTCGGCGAAGGAGAGGTTTCACTCATGATAGATTCCGGTGCGCAGGGCAATCTCATCAAACTCAGCGCGCTCCCAGGTGATATTTTTGTAGATCAGAATGAGACCATCGCCGTCCGCGGAATCACTGACAATGCCATTGAATCTTTAGGATCAGTGCAAATTAAACTCTTCCAACATCACATCAAGTTTCATGTTTTAGAGGATTGGGCCAAATTTCCTCACGACGGAATAATTGGTGCACAATTTTTGGTCGAGTCAAAAAGCATCATAGATTTTTCAATTGACAAAATTTTACTAGATTCAAAAGAACTGAAATTCCGAAGGGGAACATTTCACCTTAGTCAACTCAATAATGCTCGCTGGTTTAAACAAGACGATCCCTTACTTTTTATAGATTATGTTGATAGCGATAACGATTTGATTGCACAATTTCTCGTTGACACAGGTTGCGAGAAGAATATCATAAAGAAATGTTTAGCTACAGATCTCGGGAAAATTCGAGAGAATCACACTACAGAATTACAAGGCATTGGCGGAGATTCCGTAGAAACGTTAGGCACAATTTCAATCCCTCTTTTAGGTAAACCTGTAGAGTTTCAAGTGGTCCCCGATAATTTCATCATGCCAAGTGAAGGTATTATTGGAGCACAATATCTGAGCGAAAATCAAGTAGTATTCAAATTCCATACCAGAGTCTTACGAATTCAAGACAAATGCATTCCTTTAAATTCAAGAGCTTCTCTCATAGATCCACCACCGAGATTTAATATGATTGACTGCATGTGTTTAGCTGAAGACCCCCCTGCCTTTGAAGAATACAAAGATCAAGTGCTTATCGAGGAATCAGAGTCAGAATTATTTGAAGAATTAAATCTCGCAGAAGTTTGTGATTTAGAACCCCCTTACATTCCCATGAAGACCTGGCCTCATGGAGACGAGAACAGAACCGAAAGAGTTATAAAGTCAATCAAATTCGATCATCTCAGTCCTGATCTACAAAAGACAATGATGAGTTTAGTTAGCGAATACGCGGATCGGTTTTATTTAGAAGGAGAGACCTTACCAGCGACAAATGTTGCTATGCATCGTATACCTACGGTAGATGACATACCTGTAAATATGAAACAATATCGCTTGCCTCATGCCCTACGTGAGGAGGTAGATAGTCAGGTAGATGAAATGTTGAAACAAGGGATAATTCGCCCCTCTAACAGTAGTTATAACATCAGTCTTTGGTGTGTCCCGAAGAAACCAGATGCTTTTGGCAATCCAAAATGGCGCGTAGTCCTTGATTTACGCCCTCTTAACGAAAAAACTATTCCAGTAGTATTTCCTCTTCCTATAATTCATGATATTTTCGATCAAATGGGAAAAACGAAGTATTTTACGGTAGTAGACTGCAAATCAGGATTTCATCAAATTCTAATGCACCCGGAAGATGCACACAAGGTCGCATTTTCGACCCCTAACGGTCATTTTGAGTATGCTCGTATGCCCTTTGGCTTACGTAACGCAGGAGTAGAGTATCAGCGATGTATGAATTTAACACTGAAAGGGTTAATTGGGAAGGGAGTTCTGGTCTATCTCGACGACATCTTAATTTACGCGGATACGCTTGAAAATCATAATGATTTATTTAGACAAGTAATGGAAAGACTTCGCGAAGCAAATTGGGTGTTAGAGCCGAGTAAATGTGAACTTCTCAAAGAGGAGGTGACCTATCTGGGTCATGTGATCAGCGAAAAAGGACTTAATCCTGATCCTAAGAAAATCAAAGCCGTAGAAGAATTTCCCAGGCCAGAGAACGTTAAAAATGTGAGGCAATTTCTAGGTTTGGCCGGGTATTATAGACGTTTCATAAAAGATTTCGCAAAGATCGCAAAACCCCTCACGAAACTTTTACAAAAAGACGAATTTTTCGACTGGTCGGACGAAATCGAAAAATCTTTTCAGAGTTTGAAAACAGCCCTATGTACCGCCCCCGTGTTACAGAATCCAGATTTTTCTAAGCCCTTCATCATCACCACAGATGCCTCGGGATTCGCTGTGGGGGGGATATTATCACAAGGTGAGGTGGGGAAAGACCACCCAATAGCGTATACATCACGTGTACTTCGCGGTCCAGAGTTACGATACGAAGTTTACGAAAAAGAAGCCCTCGCCGTCATACATTCAGTTGCTATTTTTCGCCCCTATATTTTCTGCCGTAAATTCACGATTTTGACTGACCACCAACCACTTGTCTGGTTTAAGACCGCGGATCTGAACACTCGTGTCCAAAAATGGAGGTTCAAGCTTAGTGAGTATGATTATGAAATCGTTTATAAGCCAGGGCGCATGAATGCCAATGCAGACGCTCTCTCTCGGAACCCTACAGAACCTATTCAAGTCAATGCGATCACTCGCGCCCAGAAAAAGAGCATAACAGACCCTAAAGAACCAATTCCAAAACAAAAGAAATTAGTCAAACGCAAGCCCAAGCCAACGGCTTCAGATCACTCTTCTGATAGTGATTTAGAGCAACTACAACCCACCCTGAACCAAGTTGCCCAAACCTCAAACGATGACTCAGTCCCACAACCTACCCCAGAGGTCGAACTACAAACCGAAAGTTCCGAGAAGATTGATTTACCTTCGGAGAGTAGTGAAATAGAGTCACTTATTGATATTGAACAAAGCACTGAAAAAGTCATTGAAACCAAGGAATTACTGACATTCCGCCATGATAACATAGTCTATTTCATATCCACATCCGGACGCCCTTGTGACGATGGGGCTAAGAAACTCATTGAACACAATAAAATTCCCCAGAATCAAAATTGCGCTTACCGAGAGATTATTCATGAAAAACGTAGTAATGGCAAGCATATGTTCGGTCTATGCATTGTCAAAGACGAACCAGATTCTCTGATGATTACTCAAAATAGTATATATAAAACTTTGCTCAAACTAAGAGAATTGATGACCGATAAGAACTTGAAAGAAATCAGCATTGCGAAAAGTTCATCCATTGAAAATATTCCATGGGAAGAAGTATTAGATCTATTCAATGCTGTTTTTCGCCCAGTAAAAATTAAACTCATTGTTTGCAAGGGAACCCTCAGCTACGTTCCGGAATCTGAGAGGGACCAGATATTTTATGAACTTCACTCATCCCCCATAGGTGGACATCGCGGGGTGTCCAAAACCTTCAATCGCATCAGACAAAAGTATTATTGGGAAAATCTTAAGCAGGACATACAACGTCGCATTCAGCAATGTCTGCAATGTCAATTGAAAAAACTTGTACGTTTGAAAACTAGACAACCAATGGTTATCACCGACACCCCCGGAACGGTGTTCGATAAGCTAGCCCTAGACATTGTGGGACCTCTAGACAAAACTGCGAATGGTAACCAGTTTATACTGACGATGCAAGATCAGCTTTCCAAGTTTTGTCTAGCGGTGGCCCTCCCAGATGCTCAAGCGTCAACAATTGCGGACGCATTTGTAAAGAAATTCGTTTGCATTTTCGGAGCACCTCGCGCAGTTCTCACAGACCAAGGTCGTAACTTTTTGAGCAACCTTCTCAAACAGGTAGCGAAGAGATTCAGAATTAAACAAATTCGGTCAACCTCATTTCACCCGCAGAGTAACGGATCTTTAGAAAGATCTCACCATGCGCTGGGTGAGTTTCTCAAACAGTACGCTGATAAAGACAATGAATGGGATCAATGGATCGAAATCGCCACACTGAATTATAATTCCTGTGTCCAGGAAAGCACGAAACACACTCCTTACGAGGTAGTTTTCGGTAAATTGGCACGCCTGCCCTCTACAGACGCTCTTCGCGAAACAGATTTGGTCCCAACCTATCAAGGTTATATAAAAGATTTGGTTGTTCGATTGAACGGGATCCAGAAATTGACTTATGACAATCTTTTGTCTTCGAAGCAAAAATCCAAACGATTATACGATCGTAAAATCAACGAACAGAATTTTCGGGTTGGAGAGTACGTATTCTTGTTGAAAGGCCCGAAGCCCGGCAAATTCGGGGATCACTATTCTGGACCCCATCGAATCACTGAAGTACTGAACAAGCATAACATCAAAATTCAGTTCAACAAGTCCGAGAAAATTGTGCACGCAAATCGACTGCGTGTTTCACATATCAATCACGAATGTAAAAGGGGACGACAGAATGGGTCCCTAGAACCAGTAGAAGAGTGAACAGCACTTTACTCCTGGTTGAATTAGCGTCAAGATAAAAAAAAAAAAAAAAAAAAAAAAAAAAAAAAAAAAAAAAAAAATTTTACGAATCACATACCATTAATAGAATAATAATGACGATGAGTTCATCTAGTGAAATAGATACCTATATTCAGGATTGTATCAATTCGAATTTTCTTTTATAGTAAACATAATGTTCGAGATTCCGATAATCGAAAATCCTTTTTTTACTTTTAAAAATAAACTTTTCATACTCCTTGATTATAATGAATATTAGGATAAGATCAACTTACGCTCGTTCAAATTTTACGCATTTTTATTACTTATACTTTTTATTCATTAGTCCGACTTTTGGGCATTCCGTCAATTTATTGACGAGAGTTTTTCTCACTTATAAGTTTAAGAATTCAAGCATTCTATTATAAGTTTTTATTATTATTAATATCAATATAAGTGGATTAATATGTCTCTCTGAATTAAACTCTTTGAATCGTCTAATTTTTGACCAGTTCATGATTTTTGAAATATATGTTAGAATGAAAACTTATCTAAATTTAGAAATAGAATTGTTCGCTACTCTATATACATCTATGGTGAAAATTCGAATGTTAAGTTGAAAAGGTAGCATGAAAAGTCTCACAATGACAAAAAAAAAAAAAAAAAAAAAAAAAAAAAAAAAAAAAAAAAAAAAAAAAAGGGGACATTGTTCACCCTAACTGTAAGTCGAAATGAATTCCCCTGTAAGATCCAGGACGAAGGTATTTTAAGTATTAGTATAAAAATCTTCTATTTAACTATGAGTTCCAAAATGTATTTTATGGTAGAGCCTGAGCTAAAAATATGCTAAGTATGAGTTTAAAAATCTTCTATCTAATTATGAATTTCGAATTGAAAATTTCAACCCAAGTTGTCATAAGTCACTTGTGATGAGTTCCCAATTTTGAATTGTATTTTTAAGACACATATATGTATAGAATAGGTCACCCATTCATAAAATTTAATTTATACTTTTAAAATAGATAAAGTAAGTTTTTGCTAAGTCTGAACATCCTTGACCACTGGTTTTCGGTAGCTTATTCTTTAGAATAAGCAACCGTTTAACGGTGGGGGTGTGACGGCCGTCATTATTTTCGAATTTTTTTTTTTTCTTTCTTTCTTTTTTCTTTTAAAACGAATATTATTAAGTTATGAATAAAACCTAAATTAGATTATATATGTACAAATTTACAAAGTTATATGTACAAAGGACGATAGCCGTGAAATTACCGAGTCGAGCGAATTCAAATCTCCCGCGCGTTTTGGAGACGGTCTCTGACCATGGCGTGGGCGCAGAGAGAGAGAGAGAGAGAGCATCGTCTTCTTCTTCCTCCCGCATCGCCGCCACAAATAGACGCTGCCGCCATTACTGCTGCAACCTACGGCCAGCCAGTCTCTCGCGTGCGCGTCTACTCAAGAATTATTTGTGGACCAGAATTTGGTTAACAAATTGAACTTTGGTGGTGGATTTTTGGTGACCCCGACGTAGGTGGTAAACAGTACTCAAGACATTGGTGGAAGTTGTGTGTGTGCGTGTTAAAAGAAGTTGGCGCATCAAAAACGCCAACAGATACTCCAGTGTATTGTGCTGCCCTTGGTGTTTGTATATCACGGTAATGTTTCAGAGCAGTACCTTCAAGTTGTGATATTGCCGGAGGTGTTTTGCTGCGTGAATTTATTAATTGTTGAGCCGTATTGGGCCCGCTTTGTTGCTCAACACGCGCAGCTACAACAACAAACACAGCCGCTCAACACGCGCAGCTACAACAACAAACACAGCCGCTCAACACGCGCAGCTACAACAACAAACACAGCCGCTCAACACGCGCAGCTACAACAACAAAGGCTCCAGATCAGCAACAACAACGTTTGTTTGTAGTGCGTGTGTGCAGGAGTAAAACGTGCCAAAACTGTTTGTGCGTGTGTACTGTGGCAGAGAACATTGTGTACGGTTGTTGTTATAGCCGCAGCACCGCTTTCAGCTGCATGGCAGCAATTCTTGTGCAAACGGCAATTTGAGGGAATAGCAGCAACAACCACATTTGTTTATAGTGCAGGAATAGATCGTGCCGAAACTGTTGGTGCGTGTGTGCTACGATCGTTGTGTTTTTTTTTTACACCAACGCCACCGCAACAAACTGCATTGCTCCTATAGTAGAAATATCACCAGGATGGTATTTTAGAGCCGTTTTTGGTGCTCTATTTTATCGGTGTGCCGTGCAGAAGTGCAGGTCAGCGGCGTGAGGGCACCAAGAGGCGCGCATCAAGCCCTTCATCAGGGCTGCATTTTCTCGCTCTCTATTTTCTCTTTCTCTCTCGTTCGCCTCCCACGCTGGGCATCAGGCCCCCCCAGCAGCAGCATCAGCGCGCGCAGCTAAAACACCCCCGCAAAGGACATCGCCACGCCCTTCACAGCAAAAACAGCAGCTTTATCCCCGCCACCCACGTCGCAGCAGCGCCACCGCAGTTTTTTGCCGCATCATCACCCTTTAAAAAGGGCAGCTCGCGCTTCGAAGAATCAGTTAGGTGGTCCGCTTTTCTCGGAACACCCGGCACATCAGAGTGATTGACAGCTGTCGAACTTTGAGATTTTGTAAAGCCGATTTTGCCGAATAAAAGTAAGAGTTTTGTATTTTCTTGAGTTTTCTATAGTTCAGAGTTTTTGACCCTTCTTTCTTTGGTTGAGTTTGTTACTTAATCTTTGGAAAACTAATACTTTTGAACTCTGAATATTTTTCGAGTCTGATTTTTCAGGACTTGTAAAAATTTGGTCACTTTTGAACTCTGAAAATTTTTCGAGTCTGATTTTTCGGGACTTGTAAAAATTTCGTCAGTTTTGAACTCTGAAAATTTTTCGAGTCCGATTTTTCGGGACTTGTAAAAATTTCGTCAGTTTTGAACTCTGAAAATTTTTCGAGTCTGATTTTT
Source organism: Eretmocerus hayati (assembly GCA_029851415.1). Lineage (NCBI taxonomy): Eukaryota > Metazoa > Arthropoda > Insecta > Hymenoptera > Aphelinidae > Eretmocerus > Eretmocerus hayati. The sequence goes on along the minus strand of CM056742.1, from coordinate 178,844,926 downwards.
CGGGACTTGTAAAAATTTCTTCACTTTTTGCTCTGAAATCGTTTTTGAGGTGTTTATCACCCAAAACGTGGAGATATTGATTAGTTTCGATTTTTGACCAAAAATAGTACTAAGTGTTTTCCATCCAACACTTAGAAATTTTTCGACCCCGACCCAAAATTTTTCTAAGTTCTTTTCATACAACACTTAGAAAATTTTCGACAAATTTTCACTTTTTGCTCTGAAATCGTTTTTGAGGTGTTTATCACCCAAAACGTGGAGATATTGATTAGTTTCGATTTTTGACCAAAAATAGTACTAAGTGTTTTCCATCCAACAATTAGAAATTTTTCGACCCCGACCCAAAATTTTTCTAAGTTCTTTTCATACAACACTTAGAAAATTTTCGACAATTTTTCACTTTTTGCTCTGAAGTCGTTTTTGAGGTGTCTATCACCCAAAACGTGGAGATATTGATTAGTTTCGATTTTTGACAAAAATAGTACTAAGTGTTTTCCATCCAACACTTAGAAATTTTTCGACCCCGACCCAAAATTTTTCTAAGTTCTTTTCATACAACACTTAGAAAATTTTCGACAAATTTTCACTTTTTGCTCTGAAATCGTTTTTGAGGTGTTTATCACCCAAAACGTGGAGATATTGATTAGTTTCGATTTTTGACCAAAAATAGTACTAAGTGTTTTCCATCCAACACTTAGAAATTTTTCGACCCCGACCCAAAATTTTTCTAAGTTCTTTTCATACAACACTTAGAAAATTTTCGACAATTTTTCACTTTTTGCTCTGAAGTCGTTTTTGAGGTGTCTATCACCCAAAACGTGGAGATATTGATTAGTTTCGATTTTTGACAAAAATAGTACTAAGTGTTTTCCATCCAACACTTAGAAATTTTTCGACCCCGACCCAAAATTTTTCTAAGTTCTTTTCATACAACACTTAGAAAATTTTCGACAAATTTTCACTTTTTGCTCTGAAATCGTTTTTGAGGTGTTTATCACCCAAAACGTGGAGATATTGATTAGTTTCGATTTTTGACCAAAAATAGTACTAAGTGTTTTCCATCCAACACTTAGAAATTTTTCGACCCCGACCCAAAATTTTTCTAAGTTCTTTTCATACAACACTTAGAAAATTTTCGACAATTTTTCACTTTTTGCTCTGAAGTCGTTTTTGAGGTGTCTATCACCCAAAACGTGGAGATATTGATTAGTTTCGATTTTTGACAAAAATAGTACTAAGTGTTTTCCATCCAACACTTAGAAATTTTTCGACCCCGACCCAAAATTTTTCTAAGTTCTTTTCATACAACACTTAGAAAATTTTCGACAATTTTTCACTTTTTGCTCTGAAGTCGTTTTTGAGGTGTCTATCACCCAAAACGTGGAGATATTGATTAGTTTCGATTTTTGACCAAAATAGTACTAAGTGTTTTCCATCCAACACTTAGAAATTTTTCGACCTCGACCCAAAATTTTTCTAAGTTCTTTTCATACAACACTTAGAGAATTTTCGACAATTTTTCACTTTTCGCTCTAAAAACCTTTTTGAGGTGTGTTCCATCTAACACGTGGATATATTGATTATTTCCAGTTTCTGAGGTAAATTCAGATAACGAGTTCTTTTATCCTACTTAGTAATTTTTTTTTATTAATTTTCAACGTTTCTCCTAAGGCTGTTTACGAGATAATTCTCATACCATTTCTCAGAAGTATATTTGATAATTGAGTTGTAGTTATTTCGGCCCATAACTTGGGAAGTATTTCCCAAGAAAATTCCCTGTGTAATTGCGCGACATGTGTCACTAGCACGAACCCGAGCCCTAAACGAAAGTTTGGCTCGAACCACATAATCCCATTAAAACATTAAAAGGACGTAACAGTAGGTATAGGTATTGAATTGTTTGGAAACGTGTGTTTGAACGTATACTATATACAATTCAAGCGATATGGATCGTCGGATATGGAAATAGATTTTTGTGAATTCTGTGTGAGAAAGGGGCGAGCTTTTAGCGTGCGGAAAATCAAAATACGTTTCAGAGTGTTTGGAAATACGAAAAAAATGCATGTAAATGGGTATAAAGCTTTTTTGGTGGTTCGTTTGGGGCATCCCACGAATCGGATATTCTATCCCGTTATCGCCAAAAGCGAATAAAATATTTGGCTTACGGAATGGAACGTAAAGTGCAGCCAGATTTTTTTGAATATCAAATTCACAGAGAATTTCATATCTCTACAGTCTAATCATTCACAGCAAAGCCATACTGTCGAAAGAGTACAATCTCTATCAAACTTTTATCGAATTTTCCTCGGTGTACTAGATCTAGATCTACATAATAGAGTTGCCACAGTATAAAATACAGAACTAATGAATCCTGAGAACTCTTCTGAAGAGATTTTTAGTTCCGCGTGTCTCGCCAAAATTCAAAGTGGACACTGCGCGTATCACAGAAGAGAGTAATTCCATTAGAAAATTACACATAAGGGGTCTTCCACAGTCTACGTAGACATATTTTGGCCATTTTTGGACCCTACCTTCCTCCCCGTAGTTCGCGGTACTTATTTGATCAATTTGACTCACCCCCTTCCCCCTAACCCAAAAGAAACTACTTTGTTTTTTGGGAAAATTATAAAAAAAAGCTCATGGCAGAAAGTCCTAAGACAAGAAATCTGGCACTAATCTTATTTCTTTGAGCTTATCTTTACTCAAAAACTCATCTTACAAAATATTGCTTCGACGTGAAGTTCTCTGTATTTCCTGCAAAAAATGCTCTCAGAATTCGTCTCAAACAATTGAAATCCTACATACACTGACGAAGCATGATATTTTGATCATCTTTTTACACCCAGCGAGGTTCCACCTGCGACAAAGGACTCGACAAAGGAGCTAAGCTTTTTCTATTCAAGTCGATGCGGTCACCATGCAAGCTGAAAATCATCATCTTTCTGCGATTCTGTTGCGATTTGGGCTAAACGACGAGTGTACAAATACTTGTTATCATCTAACTTGAATTCGTGCACTTGTCGTTTAGCCCAAATTGTAACAGAATTGGAGAAAGATAGGAATGAAAAGGTTCATTCGATTATGTAGTTCGGAGCGTTCGGAGCGCTCGGAGCGTCAAGCGATGCAGTCACCATGCAAGCCGAAAATCATTCCCAACTTCCTCCGATTCTGTTGCGATTTGGGCTATACGACGAGCGCACAAATATTTGTTATCATCTAACTTAGATTTGTTCGCTCTTCGTTAAGCCCAAATTGCAATAGAATCGGAGAAAGTTGGGAATGATAATGTGCGTATATTATAGGTTAGGAGGTTCCCGCGGCCGAGTTATTCCCACTTTTCTCCGATTCTTTATGATTTGGGGTAAGCGACGGATTGAAGAATACAAGTTGAACAATAACAATGTATCCGACAACTCGTCTCACACTTCGGATCATCAAATTTTTTATGTAAGATGTATTTTCAAGGTCCATGGTCGCGGTGCACGGTGACCGCATCGCCTTAAGAATCTCAACAGTGCGTAAAGTTGTTACCCTCGTGGGTAAAAATTTTCGGCAGTGCGTAAAGAATCGGAGTCGTTTCGTAATATACTATTTCAATCTTCCTGAAACATGAAATCTGATGAAAAAGTGCACGACTTTGACGAAAAAGTGAGTTCAGGGTTGTTTTTCTTTTATGCCAGGCGATTAATTGTATTCTTATTATCTACCTATGTGAAAATAACGTTTTTTGCGCATGCGATAACATAACGGGACTGAATTTTATATTTTGAAGAATCGATTTCATTCTGTGAAAACTGTCTCACGCGTTACCAACTCCCGTGAAAGTGCCCTGCACGAAATCCTTTAAAACCAAACTCGTACATTCTCTTAAACGTGTCAAGAAAACGATTTTAAACACTTTAAGAAAATCGCATGTGAAATTCCATTAGTTTTACATTCATATTTCAATTAGTTTGACATTCATATTCGTAGATTAATGATTGCCAATAGATTTCGGTGATAATATAATTCTATGTTGACTATTTGCAAACAAGATCTGAATCATATTTCATGTTTCATAGTATGTTGGTTGAAGGCCAATCCAGATGATATCATTGAAATTACTACTTCAAAGAGACTTTGATGGAAGAAAAACCACGCCAGAGAGAAAATTCATACCGCAATATCAATAAATTATTGATGCCTTTTGCAAGCTAATTGCTCGAATCACTGAGATTCTAAGATTCGAGATATCTGGTGACATCTGTCGTCGAAGTAAAATCACTGCAGAAATTACGTCAAAGCTCATAGTACCTGAGTAGCCTCAACACGAACCGTGCATCAAACTGTATCGATATAGAAATGAAAAACTTATCTGTGGTAATAATGTTGCGCGGAAATTTATATGGGCGTATCACGGCAATCAAATTTTTCTGATGTTTTTTTCCAAAGGAACAACTTTTAAACTCCGGATTGACGAACTATGAGAATCAAACTCATCAACTTTTGAAAATGGAATCACTAAATGGGATTGAATTTCAACTTCTCACTGCTCCGGTATCTTTCATGCCCGAGAGCATTTGTTTCATTAAAAGTTTCATGAGGTATCTCACAATATATTATCTTCTAGTTGGAATCACTGTGGTTATCTGATGTAAACAAAAAAGAAATGTCTGGCTTCGCTGGTGATGTTTGGATGATACTGTCTCAGTACCTGAATTTTACGTGAGTCAATCCGTCACTTCCAAACACTCTTCAATTGTTTTGGGATGGAAGTGAGCTGACGTCAACTTTGTTTCAGATTCAAAGTTGCTGAAATGGATGCACCAGCCATTTATACATCTCAAAATCCTAGAAACTTCGACAACTGGATGAAAGAATTGAAGGTTGATGAATTAATTAAGCCTTATACACCGGTAAATCGTCATGCTTTTGATGCATATGACTATTCTTTCAAGTTTTGCGAAATCAGGTAAGAGATGGAAAAATTGGAGAATTCAAAACTACATTAATTCTGAGCTAAATTCTGTAAGACAGGTTGTTGTTATTCATCAAGCCTGATTATTATTTCAAAGCAACTTGGATGCTTGATATTTTTTCAAAAATGACTTGGGGGTTTATCGTGCTATTCTATCTTCTGCTTTGTATGACTAGTAAGATTACTCTATTTGTGAGGCGAAGGTGCAACTCATCGAGGGAAGATTATTCATTCTTGGATAACTTATTTTATTCCTTTGGAGTCTTTTGCGGCCAAGGTAAGTTTGTGGCTACAGTGTATTAGAGTCCTCAACGAGTATGATGGAGTGAATAATCCTCTCGCGAGGCACGCGACTGAACTCACTTTTCTCAGGACACATGCCACGAAATTCGCGTTTGGGCAATTTATATTGAAGAGAGACAATTCGCATCCAGCTTACCTGAGCGGTTGTTGCAAGAAGGATCCGCTGAACCTGCGACTATAGCACGCCCTTCTCACAAAATCATATCCGCTGACGGACTCTTTCGCACACTCTTGATGGGTCATGCATAGTATGAGATGTATAACATTTATCACTAAATGGGCAACCCAATCATATTGGTTGAACACTTGTGAAAATTCATTCAAATCCAATTGTTGTGCGTTAAAAGCCGGGACCTTATGCACGAGGCCACGCTGGCTTCGTACAAAAATTTGATGAGCTATTCACAGAAAAGAACTTTTTTGCATTGATACAGGAGATGACTTCTGCGCAATGCAAGAAACCCGCAGGATACTCATATTTTGCGCTAGCTATTTTGCATGGATATTGGCGGTGTCTTTTTCGTCACAAATCTACATTGTGATGACTCAAACGGTTCTTGTACCTCCATTTGATGATTTTGAAAGTTTTTGGCATGAAACTGATTATCTCTTAGTCACAAAACGCAATTCAGGATCTCATTCACATCTTAAGGTGAGTGGATACATCCGATTTTCAATAAAGTACATATGGACCATTTCGGAGAATTTCACCGAATGCCTGCACCACGGGGGTCTGGAAAAAATCCAAAAAATATTTTTTTAGCCAGTTCTATGTTGAAATAGTACGGAAAAGTTTTTTTTGGACTTTTTCGAAGGCCCCCATGGGGTCCTAATGCCCACAAAGGGTCCATTTTAGGCCCCTCTTTAGCCTATTTTGAGAAAATTATAGCTCCGACTATACTTAATCTCGGTAGAACTAGTACTTTTATGCAAAAAATTTCCAAGCTCGATTATATTATCCAGCCTAGCAACTTCTGGGAGCTACTTATTGAGAGCAGATTTCAGCGACTTTTGATTTTGCTTCGAAGTGATCTAGCTCCTACTAGACATGTGATAATCGACGTTTACAAATAGTCATTTTGAAGGTCTTGAGAAAACCTACAATTTCAACACTAGTGAAAGTCGATTACTGTACTTTTTATAGGAGTTACAGTCGTTACAAGCTGAACAAATTCGTAAAAATGCCAAACTTTGAGGGCAATTAAAAAAAATCGTTTTTCTTTCTTCGAACCCAAACCTGTACGAATATGTTTTTTGATACAAAAACTATCAATCAGAATAATAATCCGGGTGGGATATTCAATTCTCGATTTTATTCAGCCGTTTTAAAACACCGTTTTTTGACTTTTTGCTAAAAATGATCTCATAGGTGTGGCTCAAATATGCTTCCATCTGGACTAATGTGCGCCAATCCGTGGGAAATCACTCCCCAAAGTACCCCGAAATACGTGTAAAAATTTCCAGAGGCGAACCTCGAGCCAGATGCGAGTTGAAGGTTCCATTTTACAAGTCAAAAATGGGCATTATTTTGTCTATTCAGGCGCAGCCGAGAGTGAGAGATATCTCACTCATTCTGGCTCACAAATGAGATAGAGCATCTGAAATAGGGATCCGAACATGTTATTCCGACTCAAAATGACCATCTGAACACGATCCCGTAGTCGACTCGGCTCTAGAATATTGTCAATTGCTCTCGGACTAGAAATAGTATATTACGCACCTGCATCCGCGAGGGGCTGCAATGGATTGCTTTCGTCTCGAGGTGCGTGTAGTTTTTTCCAGTACACTTTCATCGAAATTCTATGGTTTCCGTTACGATTTCGGGGCAAAACCCCGCAACGCCGTAGAAGTTAGTAAACGTCGGATCATGCATTGTAGCAGACCGAGGGCGCAGCCCGAGCTCCCCGAGGTCTGATGCGCATGCTCGGTCGTTTTCTTCATTCTTCGTTCTTCCCTGGGTGGCAATGCGAGATTTTCTGCCCGCCGGCATCGGGGTGAAAATCACAGGCTTTCGATGCAAGTGTACTAAAAACGGTGTTTTAAAACGGCTGAATGAAATCGAGAATTGAATATCCCACCCGGATTATTATTCTGATTGATAGTTTTTGTATCAAAAAACATTTTCGTACAGGTTTGGGTTCGAAGAACGAAAAACGATTTTTTTTAACTGCCCTCAAAGTTTGGCATTTTTACGAATTTGCTCAGCTTGTAACGACTGTAACTCCTATAAAAAGTACAGTAATCAACTTCCACCAGTGATTGTAGGTTTTCTCAAGATCTTCAAAATGACTACTTGTAAACGTCGATTATCACGTGTCTAGTAGAAGATGACTTCTCGTAGTAGAAGATCACTCATTCGAAGCAAGCTTAAAAGTCGCTATAATCTGCTCTCAACGAGTAGCTCCCAGAAGTTGCTAGGCTGAATAGCCGAGCTTGGAAAATGTTTTTCATAAAAGTACTAGTTCTACCGAGAAAAATCCGCCGAAGTACGCTCGAAAAGATTGAGTATAAGTCGGAGCTATAATTTTCTCAGAATAGGCTGAGGAGGAGCCTAAAATGGACCTTCTATGCGCCCTAGGACCCATGAACGCCTTCGAAAAAATCCCAAAAAAACTTTTTCGTACTATTTCAACATAGTACTAACCAAAAAAATCTTCTTGGGATTTTCTCCATACCCCCGTGGTGCAGGCATTCGGTGATATGCTCCGAATGGCCCATATGTATAGTCGGTTTCATTCGTGCGATTGTTAGTGGCCATAGGAGTTGATAATACAGATAACAAACTTGAGTTTTCGACCATTTCTGAAGTCAGCTACCAAAAATTCATTGTCAAATGTTTAAGGACTAATCATGCACGAAGTTTCTATTTCCCTCGCAAGTGAGTCACGTGAATATTTCAAAGGCTCAATGCTCGATTGCTTCCTCCGTTCCGTTCCATGGCTCCTTTACGGTCCTATCTGGAAACTCCCATTATGGGGGCTCGGCAACCTCAGTGAAGACTGAAGACCGTTTCTGCAATCAACCGTGCACCGCAACCTCTGGGGCTGCGATTGAGTTTGTCATATTGTTTATGTTTATATATCTCCAACAATCATAATTATAGTGCTATAGAACAAAGAGATACCTACTTTCATGCGGTTATGTTGATGTTTACATTTTGAGATGATCGTCTACACGATACGATGCGTCCTCATCGGTTGCGGTGGAAATTCGAAGCTGCCAACGTCTCACTACGAGGCAGTACGGGCACCGTGACATACATGAGAGTTTTCGACCTTGGATTCCGTGGATGATTATGCAACATTTTATTGTTCGGATAAGTTTGCCACTCTATGAGTTCTTGAAGTTGAGGATTCCAGATGTCCGAAAATTGTATGTGCACGTACGGGGCACACCTAAGGCCTACTTGACTCTGAGACATCTTTGTATTTAGCCTGGCTCACTAGTTTATTCAATTCTCATTAGGGAGCTACCCGATAGCACTTTCCGGATAAATTTGGATAGTCCGCCCAAGAATGGAACTGCAAAGGCAAATGAGAATTTTTAAATGTCAAACTAGTTCTACAAATATCATATTTTATCATGCCTCATATGTATATGAACTGCCAAAAATTCATAACTCGCTCATTTTTGAGATATTTTGGGTATGTCTTAGCGGGTATGTGGACCTCACTACGTCCGTGTGAAAGTGTAATGTTAAGTAGCTACAAGAATATCTCAATATTGCGTAGAACTATCCGTTTACCATTCCTCTGCAAGTTAGAGTGAAATAATTTGTAAATAATTTCTACTTACACAGTCAGAAGATGCAACGACACCTGGATTGGCCGAATTGTTAAACTCAAATCGGATTCGATATTACAATGTTTGGGAGGAAGTGTGGGATGCAGTTTGCACCAACGATCGTAGAATGGCAATTTTCCAACCCAACATCATTAAATTCCATCGAAATGTGAAATGTGAACTGGGACCTCTGAAGAGAGTCTATTTCAAGATTCCAGTAGCAGCAGGAATTTCGAAGAACTCTCAACATAAAGAAATAATCAATCATGGGTAAGATTAGCTGTGATAGTGAAGGTCGATCGATCATTTGTTGAGTACTGCGAATATCCCAGGCCCCTGCCTATTGGGAACTAACCCTTCGTGTTATTTTAAATCGCAGAAAAAAGCAATATGGCCGAATCTCAAAACTCTCCCGTAAGAATAACACGGAGGAACGATAAGAACGCTTATTGCATGTTAGCTCCCAATTGGCTCGATCCCGGCTGCATCTATTAGGTAGAAAACATATTTTGAGGATCCCGAAACATCATGATCAGGCATTACTCAAGCTAAAATTTCTATTTGAAATCCGCTAGCGGGATGAGATTGTCCGGGGTGTCACAATTGCCAGTTCTAATGGATTCGAGGTCGGCAGCGTACTGTCGGCGCCATGAGTCTATAGAGAAACGCATAAGGCGGACAAAGATTGTCGAAAGGTTGTCCCCCATCTAGAATGAGTTGTCTGGTATGATGAGTTACATTGTCTGCTACGGTCAGGTTGCCACCTCAGATAAGCAATTCATTGCAAAGATTGTAGGGCTCTGGGTGACCTTATCGGGTTGGCGGATTTCGACATCTAATTCCAGCCTTAATGTGGTATTGATCAGTCTACTTGAGTAATATTCAAGATTTGTGATATTGATGATGCATTAACGAAGATGCAAATTTTGACTATATATTCATATTGTTTTTCTAGAATAATCAAATTATATGAGGTTGGTATAATGACACTTGTGCAAGATCGTTGGTTGACGGTGTATCGCTCTCGAACTGAAATACGCCCTTACTCGCCAATAACGCCAGGACAAATTTGTTTACCTCTGTATGTATATACTTTTGGTATCCTGTCATCAATGTTACTGCTTGTGATAGAAAATATATTTCACAAATATTCATGAACACGTCATCTATAAAAGCCATAAATGTGTGAGAATCTCATTACTTGGACTGTCAATTATGTAAAATAGCAGGTTGTTAGCTATTTGTAAATATATGTATGTAAATAATTTTTGAGCCTAGACTTTCGTCCAAGGGCTCAGGGCGCGTATTGCGATGGGAAATGTCACTTTTGATGATGGAGTTGTGTGATTTAGATTTTTGAGTGAAACTTACGTCGAACAGTTTTCCTATCTGCCCATTGCACACCTGAACTTATTGAGCTCTATGCTCGAGTCCGAGCGGTTTGGCACCTGACCCTTGAGGCTAATCCCCAGAGGCAAGGCTCCCTGACTAAATATTCAGATATTGCTAATATTCAACTTTATAAATATTCAAATTTCGTGTAGATTCGTGTTTATTCTTGGGGAGAATTATGAAATAAAAATAATATTGTGGAGACTTACTTTTTAATTCAGAGATCTTGGTGATACAGCGTGGTCCAGGCCGCACGAGACAGCAACCACTCAGAGTAACTTGTAGGTGACTTCAGGATCTGGGAGACAAAAGGCCGAGTTTTTCCGAGCTGCCAAATTCATAGGGAACGGCTTTTCTTATACCCCTCCGCAGGTGCAGAGCGCTAACGATGGGCCGATTCGCTCGCGAAATTAAGCTCTCTGAGTGGTTAACTCTCCTATTGCGGCCTGATGAGTTAAAGGCTACGCGCGCTTAACTCGTTGATCTAACCAGCTCAGGCGCTTTGTTAATGATCTAGGTGTTCAGTCGATTAATAATCGTCAATTTTAAGGTTTCAGATACCAAAACTAGATAGCGCGACAGATACGGTTTTCATTCGAGTACTCGGTTTTTCGATACTTTTCTGTTATTTAGTTAATATGCATTATATAAATTAATGGGTAATATATAGTTGAGAATTACTACTTGCACGCACACACCATAATTTAAGATATACAATAATTGAGTGGAAGTGTATGCACTTGCATACATGATATAAAACACGAATACTGAATATTTATCAGTAGGTCGGCTGATCATGCGTCAGGTATGCAGATCGGGAGGATGTATGGGGGGTTGTTAGGTCAGTAGATCGTACATACGGTCGCTGCGCTATGCGCTATTTGTGCACACACCCTCAGGGGTAGACCGAGAATCCTGCGACGGAGTTCTTCACAACTGCATCAGTCTAGCACGGTACCCGCACAAATCGCTGGGGACCCAGCGTAGGTCAATCTTTCACCTCCAGATGACTGTGTACAATTTTGATCATGAGCGAAACATCAGTGTGGACTCATGCATAGCCAACAACCGCCTGAACCCAACCATGCGCAAGGGAGATCTTCGGATCTTGGGAGAGTAAGGACTTCCCGGCCCCAGTTAACCGCGAGAAGGATCCTTCGCTGATTCTGGGAAACCAATGCACTCCCCAGCCCCAGTCTTCCGACAAAAAGGACCTAAGTATCCTGGGAGCGCCCGACCACTCCCCCACCTAATTACCCAGTCCCAGCACCCGTAGTGCTCCACTTCCACCATTCCGTTTGCGTCTGTGCGTGTGAGTCCTGAGTAGCATCTTTGATCGCTTCAGGACTCCCGCTTCTTTGCAAGCCCCCTTGAATCTTCCCTCTTCATTTTACTCTCTTTTCCTACCTTCTTTCTCCTGTGGCTATGACTTCTGGATTGGCGTACCCCGGGGAGGGGCTTTAGTTGGTGGGTGCCCAAGTTTTCTCGAGTGAATCCGACACCACACACACTCGTGTGGTATCTATGAAGATTTCCCTTCTCGGCCTACCCCAAAAAACAGAATCCGCGTGGCGATCACTTGCGCAGGAGGGTAAAACCACTGTGGGTCGGTCTGGTATAGTTATTTGTTGTTGCGAGTGACAACTTTCGGGGATCGTGAATAACTTCATTTGTTTATCGAATACATATTCCATGGTATTACAGACCATGGAAATTTTTTCTCCATCTGACAATCCTGATCTTAGATTTCCAGGTATTTCAGGTATTCTCAATATATCTTAGTATATATCCATTGGAAAGAATGTACGAATTCAACCGTTCAGGCGATATTGATCAAGTTATTATCTTCCGGGAGGTTCTTAACGAGTGGCACTATCGGTCTGTGTTAGGAGAAGTGTGACAGGTAAACAGTAGATTCAAGCTGTTCTAAATTTTAAGTAAACACTGCTTCGATAGTGGTTTCATGATTTGCTAAATTTTCGCGTACTTAATTTTCGTCGGCTGATGTGCATACTTTTGAAAGGAGGAAATGATACAACAATCCTACATCGCCCAGTCCGCTCAGTCAACTCAGTTTTTCATATTTCCATCGCGACTCTTTGATTCACTTTGAGCTGATAACAGAAGGCTTTGATCGGGCGTCTTAAGTGTAAAAAAGGAATCCTGGTCACGGGCGCCTGGAGGAACTCGTATTTCCACGGCATAGCCTTCAGAGGTATGTCGCAAGATTGAAAAACGTTGTTAGTTTTCGTAGGATCGAGCCGTGCTAGTCTTGAAGAAGAATGTGGTAACCTTCTTCGGAGGTCTCGGATTTATGATTTATCCGTCCAACCGATCCCAATATTCTCATGGGCGGATGGATGGATGGATGGGATGTGCTGAGATGGGCTGGGACAGGCTCGGACAGTATGAGCTGGGATGATATGGAATGGAATGCGATGGGCGATGGGATGGTATAGGCCAGGGTAAGAAGGAATGAGAGGGAGGATGGAGTGGGCTGAGACAGGTTATGTCGGATGAGATGAGATGTGGATTGGCCGGCTAGACTTGGCTGGGCTGGGGTAGCATGTGATGAGGTGGGGGCCGGTTGTGATAGGATAGGATGGAATGGGATTAGGATAGAGAGGAATGGGATGAGATGGGATGGTATGGGCTGCGGTACGAGACCAGATCGCGTGTGACGGTAGATGGGATGGGTCGGGAACTGGGCTCGTCGAGACCGCCATCGAGCTGGTATGAGCTGGAATACAGTGAGATGGACTCGGCCGAGATGGGGAGGGATGGGCTGAACTAGGCTCGGCTAGGTTGGGATGGGATTGGCTGCGTTGAGGTCAGCTAGTCTGTATCGGTTGATATTGGCTGAGCCCGGGCCGATTGGGCTAGAATCGAATAGGATGTGTAAAACTAGGATGGGCTGGGATGGAATTGACTGGGAATATTTGGGTTGGAATTGGATGGTTTGGGCTTTGCAGGGATTGGCCGGGTTGGGATGGAATGGTCCGGGCTGCGTTCAGCACGGATTGAGTGGGATCAATAGCTCTGGGCTGGGCTCAGTCGATACTGAGAAGAACTGGGGTTCGTTGGGATAGGACAGAATGCAATGGGATGCGCTGGTGCGGGATGCGGTGCGATGGACTGGGCGAGGCTAGGATGGGATAGCCCGGGACGAGATGCGATTGGCTGGGATGAGATGAGCTGGGCTTAGATGGGCTAGAGTGGGACAGAGATGGCATGGTATGGGCTGGCCCGGAATTAGATAGATTGAGCTCAATTGATAAAGATGGGATGCGGCACACTTGGACGGGTTACGCTAGACCGCAAAGGGCTATGCTGAGCTGAACTGAGATCAGACGGCACAGCCAGCCTCCTCTCCCCCCCCCCCCCCCGTATTCGCGGTGAATGCGCACATCAGAAATGCCGCGAATACGGAGACATTGTGCATTTGTCAATGGGGGGGGGGGGGTAGGTACATCATGAGGTGGCGACACTGCAAATGATTTTGAAGAAAATACACAATTGACGCTGTGGCTTCAATGGGAGGATGAAGCGGATTGGCGTCGGCTCCCACGTCGGAGGTTTCGAGATTGCCGTGCGGCAATCGGGAAGGGGAGAGGGTGGTACAATAATTGGAATTCGATGCGTAATTTCCATCGTGAGTACTCGGCCCCTTACACGCGTTCGCGAGACTCTCACTCTTGCACACTAAGTTAAAATACAAGTACACGAGGTATAAATATACGCACACTTTGAACACGAACTGAAAATATAGAAATAACGGAACGGTCTTAAGTATCGAAACTTTTACGATGACTGGCAAAACGGGAATGTTCCGCGGGCACAAGAGGGACTTATCCCGGCGGCGATTTAGTTCAGAGCGATCCGTGATATATTCGAGTCGGCCGCGGGAAGCGCGGGCCGCCCTGGAGGTGACGAACTTTTTGGCTAGAGCTTCGCCGTCGAGAGGGCGAGTGTGTCTTGGGCCGGCCGAGCGGCGTCTTATATACTTTGCGCTTCGTGATGCGAATTCCCGTCACGTGAGGCTATTACCGGTCACAAGGCCTTTCCCGTGGCAGCGTGGGGCAATCTGGGGTCACAAGAGCTTCCCCGCGACGAGGTGATGTAATCAGCGGTCACACAAACTTCCCCGCGGCAACGTGATGTAATTATAGGTCACAAAAACTTCCCCGCGGCAACGAATGAGTCACGCTTTCATCTGCGGCCTTGAACGGCTTACCATCCTCGATCTTATCCTAATCAACAATATGATTCGTGTATTTTTTTTAATATTTTCTTTTGTTTTTATTTTGCCCCGAAAGTGAGGATTCTTAAATATAAAATAGTGTGCCGATCTCGATGCGACTCGGCACACGTCACAATTTATTCAAAAATTCTTGTGAATAGGGATATTTCTGCAGTAAAAATCAAAATTGCATGGAAAATAGTTGGAAATTTCTTCGAAGGAGTTATATGGATTCGAGTAATAAAATAAATCCTAAGTATGACCAAAATATTCTGCGACTTTTGCTTGGCTAGATCTGTGGCCGAGATCCTTGGTTGATTCTTGATAAGAGGTCGTGGTGGAGTGGTTTGGGACAGCGTGGGTCGTGATGGAGTGGGATGAGGCTGGGCGAAAATGGGTAGGAATAAGATGGGCTCGGCTAGGATGGGATTAGGTGGGCTCTTTCAATCTGGGGTAGGAAGGGAAATGGGATGATCCGGAATGGGTAGGACGGGAGATGGAATGGGCTGGGCTGAACTGGACTGAGTGGGACGGGCGTTAAGGTTGGATGGGTTGAGCAGGGCCTGGATGGGTCAGGATAAGTTCAGCTGGGTTGGGATGAGCTGGACTGGGTTCGACTAGGATGAGATGGGATATGATGGATTGGGACGAGTGGAATGGGAGATGGGATAGACTGAGCTGGAACGGAATAGGTTGGGTCGGACTGGGCTGGGATAGAATTTAGTAGGGTTGCTTCGATTCGAATGAGATGGCTGACCTGGATAGCATGGTATCGACTGAGTCGGGGAGGGCTGAGCTGGGATCGAATGGGATGGGTTGGGTTGGGCTCGGCTGGGTAGGGATAGGTTTTCATGAATTCGAGTAGGATGGGTTGAGTTGCAATGGGATAGGCTGGGCTCTGCTGGGATTGGCCGAAATGGGATGAGAAACTCAGCTGAGATGGACTCGGGTCGTGTAGGGTGATTAGGTCTCGGCCAGGCTGAGCTGGTTCTGGACAGACTGGGATAGAGTCGGATGGGTTTGGCCAGGCTTGCCCCGACTTGGATGGGATGGGAAGGCATAGATGGGATGGGATTCGATCGGATCGGATGAGTAGGGATCCGTCGGAGTATGAGGCATGGGATTTGGATGAAAGTGTGAGATGGGATGGGTTGGGATCGAATGGTATAGGGTGGGGGGGGATGGGATGGTTCGGAACGGGATGTCATCGCTATACACTGCAGTATAGGTATATCCAACTTGTACCAAGTGCAGTATACCTGCCGGTACCGGAGTGCTCGACGAATTTTGTATTCCTGGGAGAAGTTGTCGTATATTGTAATCATCGCTCATTTTTGTAAATTTAAATCAAAAAATTGGCTCTAAACAATACGTTTGTAATTCTTGAAGCAACTTCACATGCGTAATGGTCTTCTGCTCACCGTTATATTAATGTATCGGATCAAGTTTATCCAGAGCGATATTGTAATAGTATTATATCGTTTTATGACACGTTGTGGAACCAAAGTTACAGAAATGGGGATGGATGACAAAAAATTTTGACAACGTCTTCTGAAAATCGAAAATTCAGCGAACACCCTGATATCGGTGTATGCGCCACTTTTGGTACATGTTGTATATTGTGATGCATTGCACAGTGGGGTCAAGAAGTTCTTGGACAATTCGCCTTTACGTGAATTTGCAACCAATCGACATATGCGCAGACGCAGGAGGTTGTTCTCATCCATCCAAAAGTCTTCCGTTTGCGCATATATCGATTGGTTGCAAATTCACGTAATGGCGAATTATTCAAGAACTTCTTGGCCCCACTGTGCGTTGGTACCTCAGACGACTTCGACTGGCCAAGTGAGACGTGTGAGTCTGTTTTGATCCAGATGCTCTGGACCATGAGATGATGTAGGGTCTCGCAACTGGCAGCTCCTCTCTGTTCTCGAGGGCCCCGAAGACTCTTGTAGATTGTAGATGGGTTTTATTTTTGGTAACTTGGGGTATAACCCTATCTGGTACAAATGGCAAAATTCAGATTACATAATGATATGAAATATCTTCAATGAGGATGAAAAATAGGTCTCATTATCAAATTCTTGCGCAGGTGATATTGCGAATGTCAAAGTATGATCGAGAGATGTAACAAGATGGTTAGGATGTAAATAGGGTGTTTACGTGACTTCTCGCGTGACTCACACAGAGTGCCAAGAGTTACGTTCGGACGCAACTACGATATCGTCATTTGCGCGCACCAGCGTCTACTTAGGAGCTCCAAAATACGACCCCTACACCCCGGCCTTCCTCCCACGTTATGCCTTGAGGAAAATGCTCTTCCGTATCAGTCGAATCATTCGAAGTCTTGCAACCTGTTTGAATAACATCTTGGGCTGTACTGCATCTTGTTATAGTCTAGGCGCCCACCGAGGCTCCCGTGGCCACTTCAATTCCCCCGGAAAATCTTAACGTTTTCCTACGTATTTCGATGCGCTGAGTCGATTTTTCGAGGTCGCTTTTCCGAATTTTGATTACTTTTTTTGTTATTAACAATTTTGTGTGCAAAGTTGAGATTTTTTGCAAATATCTCGAGTTATATGCATTTCCCGGGAAAGCTTCATCGGATCAAAGTTGTAGATCGTGGAATTTCCCACAAAAAAGGTCCTCACAAGTTTCCTGGGAAATGAAAACCCCAGTCGGAAAGAGCGCGAAAAGCGCTCGGCGCGGTTAACATGCGTTTAAATGGAGCCGTCGACGGTGCGCTGTTTGATGCACTGCCATTTTCACAATTTTCGTTTTTTTGCGAAGCGACCTGGCTCATGTTGTAGAGGAACAAGTCTACTTTGATATGGTACGAATTAAATTTAGAAGGAATCGAATAATTTTGGACTTTTGACGAGACAGAAAAAAAATCGAGCGGACGGCATACATGTGTGCGTGTGCGACAAGCACACGCACATAGTGTATGAGCCCATCGCACACGCACACATGTATCCCCTCCGCTCGATTTTTTTTCTGCCTCGTCAAAAGTCCAAAATTATTCGATTCCTTCTAAATTTAATTCGTACCATATCAAAGTAGACTTGTTCCTCTACAACATGAGCCAGGTCGCTTCGCAAAAAAACGAAAATTGTGAAAATGGCAGTGCATCAAACAGCGCACCGTCGACGGCTCCATTTAAACGCATGTTAACCGCGCTGAGCGCTTTTCGCGCTCTTTCCGGCTTGGGTTTTCATTTCCCAGGAAACTTGTGAGGACTTTTTTTGTGGGAAATTCCACGATCTACAACTTAGATCCGATGAAGCTTTCCCGGGAAATGCATATAACTCGAGATATTTGCAAAAAATCTCAATTTTGCACATAAAATTGTTAATAACAAAAAAAGTAATTAAAATTCGGAAAAGTAACCTCTAAAAATCGACTCAGCGCATCGAAATACGTAGGAAAACGTGAAGATTTTCCGGGGGAATTGAAGTGGCCACGGGAGCCTCGGTGGGCGCCCAGACTATTATCCACGCACACCAATAGTACACATCAATTTTGACGTGCGCATCATTTTGAATTCTATACATGATCTTGTAACTATATATCTTCTTTTGGTTTGGATGCCGTTTTCAGAGTCATGAAATGAACCAGAACCCCAACTCCCTGTCTACAATAAATCCTTTGATCACGACTCTTACTCCACGAGGAGAAAATCTAGATGCCGCTACCAAATATCCCAGGTCGTAACACTAGTGATCTCGAAACTGGTCATTTTTATGGATTATTCGTTGCTGAACGCACAAAACGTTATAGATGAAGCAGAAAAATTACGAAACGAAGGGACGAAAGAATGAAGCAGAAGGAAGTAAAAAAGGGGTTCAGAATCGGATAGGTATTCATTTTGTATAGGAAGCGATGAGGCCCCTTTTGAATGGGTTATACAGGTCTACAGTGACCAACTCGAATTCCGGCAGCTCGTCTCTTTCGACTTGAGAATGCAAACTATACATTCGTGTTGCTGTTGCCAAAAATGTACGTCACCAGATATAGGTAAGTCTCCTATACAGTGTATGCATTCAATGCAGGTATAGTGGCACACCACTGGCTTTAATTTCGCGCCATCCGCTTGAAAGAGGGAAGAGTCGCAGCAGCAGAACGGCTGGAAGAGCGAGAGAGACGCTGAATCGGTACGGCACATTCGCTTTAATATACAAACGTAAAAAGTTTCGCGACGAATAAAGCGCCCGAGCAAGAGGGAAAGATATATAGGAAAGGAGTGGGAGAGTAGCGCAAGGCAGTGGCAGTGCAAGGCAGAGTAAGGAAGAGAGAAAGAGCGAGGCAGAGCACGACGGGACTCTGAAGCGGCTGGCTGGCGGCAGCTCTCGAGACTAGCGGGTGGGTGGGGGGGGGGGCTGAGCAAAAAGGGAGCCGTACAACCGACACAGACATCCACACACCTACGTATACCTATACGGGCCAGGGTGAATGTATACCTATATCGAACTCCGTAGAGAGCAAGCGAGATAGTACGAGCTAGAGTACCATCGGGTGGACGTGGATAGGTATATATAGAGAAAGCTATAGAGCCTGACTCGCCTGCGCAGATAGATGGATAGACGCAGTGCGAGAGAGAGAGAGAGAAAAAGAGACCCGTGTCGTGCGGCCAGCGGCAAAACTAAAGTCCAGCCTGCTTCCAGAAACCGGCGTCTATCTCTGGGAGCATACTCCGTGCTCAGGACGGTCCTGGACACGAAAAAGCTAAACACCGAATGTTCCATATGAAAATCGAGGTTCGGGACCACGGTCACCATTGTAGGTATACTTCAAGGGTCCTACCGGCAACCGGCCCGTGGACAATACTTGGCCAGCCCGCGGGATCATGCAGCATATACATATACGATGGTACGGCACACAGCCGTCGCGCGTGTGCGAGAGAGCCCGAGGGTGGGGCAGTGGCAGCAGCTAGCAGCAGCAGCAGCACACGGAGCCGGGCGCACCGAGTACGCCGCGCGACGACGATAGCTGCGCGCGCGTCCGCTCGCAAAACTTTTGACCAACCCGACAACCTGATCGGCTCTTCAACATTTACTAGAGAATCGATAAAAAATAATCTTATCTCTGATTTTAACGTACAACCAATGAGGAACTGTTTTGGAGAAAAATATTGTTGCCCTGGGATGTTCGTAAATTTTGAGGAATTTCTACAGCGGCGACGAATGGACAAATCTTATCCTGCTCGCTACAGGAGATATATATATACATATATATATGTATATATGTGACGGTGAGGCGGTGCGGCGGCGGGCCGAGCTCGCTCGCGCTCGTTTATTTTTGCATTTTAAGGCAGCGGAGGAAAGAAAATGTTGAAAAAAAAAAATGGCAAAAAAGGAGCGGTGCGCCCGGCCTGCAACTCGTCTCTCTTCGCGCTGGTCTCTGGCACAGGGCCCGCCCCGCGCTAGAAAAAGCCCCGCAGACGCTGCAGAGACGGACGAGGCGTCTTCTCTTGAACGAGCTTTCTGGCGACGATGCACGCATCGCCCCCGCTCTTTTAGATATTTTTTTGCGAACCCATCGTTCTCTCGCTCGACCCGGGCGCGAATTCCCAAATGCCCCCAGCCAGGCTTGGTAAGACCTGATCGGAGCCACCGGCTGCCTCCGTTGCCTCCGATTCGCAAGCCTACGCAAGCACAGTCTCCTCGTTTCTCGCCTTCGTTTCTTTACTCGGTTTTTTTGCCCTCTTTTTCTACTACTCAGACACACATATACCAATGCACACACATATATTATATGTGGACGTGGATCGAAACGCGCCTCTCCCTCTTGTCTATACTTGTGCGCCTGGCCGAACGCTTGCCGTTACTTTTGCAACGCAGCGAGTTTCTCTCTCATTTTCCTTCTTCCTCCTTTTTTTCCTTCATTGTACAAAATGAGTCAGACGTAAGTACACGCGAGAGGGTGGCTTGGATAATGGAAAATGTGCACCGTACTGGACATTAGAGTGGAGCTTCCTCGACGGTATTTACGACCCAGCTTGCATTCATAAGGATTTCTGCATCAGATTCGGCTTGTATCTCATATTATATTAAATCAATTTAGACGAGTATCGCACACGTTTGGATCAAGTTTTCTTGGGTTTCGTGCCTTAAAAAGCTCATTTCAAAGAGCTTGAAAGTTACAAAGGTGTAGCATTGAGACCATGTGAATATTCTCGATGGAGATCTTCCTCGTGATCAATGGATGTACACTTGGCGGTAGTTGATTTTTTCCGTAGGCGGGGAACCATGTCCGGAACTTTTCATCGTTCTCATGCAATATGGATTCAGGTTTGCGAGAGCCTGCAAAATTTCTGTCGTCGAACGGCAGACCACAGCAAACAGCATTAGAAATTGAATAGACGATAGCCGAGACGATAGCTGACGAATAACTCTTTTGGATCGAGATTTTTTCGTCACTGGGCTGCTGGGGATTTCCAGGGCTGTGATTTCGTGATAATTATTGATGTATTTCAGTTTGCATAATGCAGTAGATCTCGCTTTTATTTTCACGTGGCTCTCATCTTTCTTTGTTTTATGCTGGCTATCATATGTAGGCCTCACAGCAGCATCCTCTGAGCATAGTTTCTGATCATTGAGTGGAGTAATTTGTGCCGAAGCAAGGGGTAAAGACATATCATTTCTAAGCCAAATGTATAGAATCTGGATTTCCTCACTTATACTCAAGTATTTTTGCTCACTGACCAAGTACTCAGTGCCACCTCTGGTCTCCAACTGATCTATTCAATCATAGTGACTTACAAGGAGAGCATCAGGTCTGCGGAACACGGATTTTACTGAAACTCTGGGAATCATCTTGTTTTGGTGAAAAATGAGGGTATCTACAAGGGTTAACTCCAATGGGTCTTCTATCCAGAAGTACAGCTGTGGAGATTAACATTGTCCATATAGGTCCATGTTAAAACGTCGTACATATAGATATACTGACATAACTAGGAGGCCCATTGGACTTAACCCTTGGAGATACCTCCATTTTTCCCCAAAACGAGATGATCCCCAGAGTTTCATCAACATCCGTGTTCCGCAGATGTGATGCTCTCCTTGTTAGTAGAGTCACATTAACCATGTGAACACGGTCCATAACGGCATTAAAGCCAAAACAACATCAACGACACCTGGACATTCGAGTGATGCCTATAGGCACTTGTTACGTTGTTTGTATTCCGATAATCGGAATGAGCACATTCTGTGAGTAGGGTGGCACATTGAGGCATAAAAAATATTGAATCGATACAAATTACACGTTGCGGGGCGAATTACATTTCCAAAATCCTCAATCGGCAGAAGAATCCAATACATGTCTCACTTCTGAACTCAAAAATCAGTTGATAGTTGTACGCGACTCCGTGAGCTCATAAGCTTCCGACAATCATACAATTCAATAATTTCTTACGTGCGAACGCTCTGGTCCACTTAATTGTGTAAATTTATCTACATATAAGTATATATATTTCGTTTTTATCATATTGGTTATTGCACAATTCTCACAAAAACCATTATCGATCAATCCTTCTTTGAAAAAATTTCAAGGTTTCAATAAACAGCACTTCAACAACGAAACGTAAGTAAGACACAAAATACTCTATCATATCAAACCCAACCAAAATCTCAAGAACCCATCCTAACCTCAATCGAGTGTAGATTAATTGAACTTGCCACTAGGCTCATAGGTGTCTTGGAGACATAACACATAAAGTGCAATGTTGAACCAATGAGGGGTCCGCTAGGTGCAATACTATCAAGCGCCCTCTCTTGCAAGTGGCAGAACAGGGCATCGATTCATACATGATGGTGCCTCGTTTCCAAAAAGTGGCAGAGAGCTTCACTTTCCCGCATTCAGTGCGTCTGGGGCACCGATTGCAGCTTGGTCCCGCTAGTGAGTACCTACTGCGGTCAAGAGACGAAACTCCTGAACAATTGTAGATCCATTCGACAATTGTGACTGATAATAGTGACATTAGAAGGAGATAAATGTATTCTCTCATGAGAACCACGTGAATATAGTCCATAAATAAAGTCGAAACACATGTATTTCCTTTGATAACAAACATCATAAACAGACAATTCAGTGTTTTGAGACTGAGCTCAATTTTGTGTGTACAATTACACCTGTTGTTATGGTGTTGATCATCATACTAAGTCCTCTCTCGTACTCAGGTATGTCCACGATAAATTCATACAACTTGCATATGAGGTTGAGGATATCTCTAATACATTGCTCGACATTGTTATAACCATTCAGCCTCCGAAATTCGAGTGTTGGACTAAGAATGCAATGTATGCGTTCACACTGGAAAAGCAGAAAACGATGTGTGGAACTATTCTCTAATTTTCATATAACTTAGTAATAATTTATAATCTAGTTGCAATTTTTGTGTGTCCCGTACTGTGTTGGTTGGACTCTTTTGTGTGTTGATGCCAACTATTTCAGATATTCTCCTTTTTCGCCAATTAGTTTGATTATCTAGAATTCTTGAACTATCGAAATCAACTTTGTGATTGTTATCAACCACGCGTTGAGTTATAACATGATTTGGATCATCGCCTCTGTTTACTTTTCGTCAATGTTGAGCAATACGTTCACAAAACTTTCGTTTTGATTCCCCCATATACGACTCTTCACAATCAGTACTACTGAGTTGATATACTACAATAGTACAGTCAATGATTTTTGTCTGATCTCTGCCTCTTGTTCGAGCACCCTCAGCGAAGGTGACACGTAATGGGAATGGCAAGCCTCTCGGTGATTGGTATCATGGAGCTACATTTTCACATAGAGATATAATACCAATAGAGCAGGCATGCGCCTCTTTTCTGCGGTCAGAGGCTCGATGAGACAGACGAACTTGGAGTTTGGCATTATATCTCTATGCATTTTCAAGCAGGGTACTAAATTTCTCCTCTGTACATCCGTTAACACAGAGGAAATCAATGTTATATTCCATGGCAAACAGAGCCATCCACTTCTCAGATAAGAAGTATCTTCAGAAGAACATTGAGCTAGTGAAAAAATATTTTCGGATACGGTCTGGCAACAAAGAGTGCATTATCGTACCCGAACGATGGATTTGCGTGCGCTGATTCCCTCAGAGGACCGGGGCCGAGGACGTTTTTGTTTGCGTACCAAACAGGGCGTTTCAGAGTGCCCCGAGGTCACTACTAGCGTACATAATTCGGAACATCGGCCCAAAACTATCTACAGTCTTGTACGATTAAGGAGGAAACTACTGGGACTTGTATCTAGAACCGATCTACGGATATTCGCGTACCACGATTCACGTATCGAACTTGTTCAGCTCATATCCGCGTAAGATAACCAACGGACGGGTATTCGTGTACGCTAACTAACGTGAATTTGCTATCGAACTTGCTTATCTGGAATCGCGTACCGCATGCGTTCTTCTGAAATCGCGTATGGCAACCGATGGATGAACTTCCACGTACTCTAACCAAGATTGCAGATTAGCATACGCGAATCTGCGTATCATCTTTGTTCTTCTGGTATCGCGCATGGTGACCTTGGAAAGAACTCCCGCGTACGCTAACCAAGAGATGCAGATTTGGGTATCGCACCTGTTCTTTTGGAATCGCGTATGGTAACCAATCATTGGACCTCCGCGTGCGCTAACCGAGAGGTATCGCACTTGTTCTTCTGGAATTGCGTATGGCAACCCATCGTTGACCTTCCAAGTAGGCTAGCCAAAGATATGCATACTCGCGTACGCTAACTCCCGTTACGCCCCCGTTCTCCTCAAATTGCGCATGGTTACCCAGTAAGGAACTTTTAAGTGCGCTGAGATTATGGTGCGGATTCATACGCATATTCGCGTAACGCACTTGTTTCTCCCGGAATCGCGTCATGCAACCAATCAGTGGACTTCCACGTACGCTACCCAAGAGATGCAGATTCGCATACGTGAATTTGCGTATTGCACTTATTTATCTGGAACCACACATGGTACCCAGCAAGGAACTCCCGCGCACGCTAAACAAGAGAAGCAAAGTTGCAGATCGCAATTGTTCTTCTGGGATTACGCGTGGTAAACAATCGTTGAACTTCCGCTCACGCTCACCAAGAATGCAGATTCGCGTATCGCACTGGCTTTTTTGGAATCGCGTATCGCTTTTATTCTTGTAAACCCCGCGCATGCCAACCAATCGTTGAACTTCCGAGTGGGTTAACTAGAAGATACACATTCACGTACGCGAATCCGCGTATCGCACATGTTTTTCAGGAATCGCATATGAGAACCAATCCTTGAGGTTCCGCGAACAATTACTGAAAGAAATCAGACTTGTTTTTCTGGAATCGCATATGGCAACCTATCGATGAACCTCCGCGTACGCGAACCAAACGGAACCAAAGAGATTCGTACACGTGTACGCTAATTTACTTCCTGCACTCATTCTCCTGGGATTGCGCATGGTTAGCCAGAAGAGAACTTCAAGTGCGCTAATCAGATGATGCAGATTCGCATACGCGAATTCGCGTAATGCGCTTGTTTTTCTGGAATCGCGTATGGTGAGCTATCGTTTAACTTCCACGTGCGTTGCCCAAGAAATACAGATTCGCGTGCGCCAAGTCGCGTATCGCACTTGTTCTTCTGGGTCCGCGCATTTCCACCCAGCACGAAAATTCCAAGTTCGCTAATCAGACGATGCAGATTCGGGTACGCGAACTCACGTATTACACATGTTCTCCCGGAATCGCGTATGGCAGCGAATCGTTCGACCTCCACGTGCGATAACCGAGAGGTATCGCACTTGTTCTTTTGGAATCGCGTATGGCAACCTATCGCTGAAGTTCTGCGTACGCTATAGCCAAAGAAATGCGTACTCCCGTACGCTCATTTGTGTGACACATCCGTTGTCCTGAAATTGCGCATGGCTCTCCAGCAGTTATTTCCGAGTGTGCTAACAAAATGATGCGGATTCGCATACGCGAATACTGAGACATGACCCTTTTTCGTAGGTCTGTTCCGCGTGGGATCACTCATACACTATACCAAGAGAACGAGTGCGATACGCGAATCTGCGTACGTGGATCTGCGTCTCATGGTTAGCGTACGCGAATCAGAACATCGACACGAAACGTCTATCTATAAGGCCCGTTCTACATAGGATGTGCTCATTGCGTGAGCGTAC
This sequence comes from Eretmocerus hayati, assembly GCA_029851415.1. Taxonomy (NCBI): domain Eukaryota; kingdom Metazoa; phylum Arthropoda; class Insecta; order Hymenoptera; family Aphelinidae; genus Eretmocerus; species Eretmocerus hayati. Next base: position 178,819,086 of record CM056742.1, on the reverse strand, counting down.
GTGCATACGCTTGCCCTTGAAGGATTTGATGCAAAGAATCTCATGAAGCAGCCTTAGCAGTCCTTTTTATTAAGAATTTTCACAAGTGAAGGGTTGGTTGATGATTGGTCGGCCCCAAGTGACATTATCGAGCCAGAAAATCGAGTTTTTTCATGTTTTACTATGAACAAATACAAAAAACATCAGCGGTGCAATGCGAACCTCTTCGGAAGAAAATACCGGTTGAGCAACGTTTTCACGATTCAGTTTCCGGATTGGTGACCATTCATCTCGCTCCTGCTAAGTTTCTGATCCCAAACAAAGTTACAGCTTCCGCAAACTAAGACGGGTGGCCACCAATGCGGATACTGAGTTGCAAAAACGTTTCTCAACCTGAATTTTTTCCCCAAAAGGCTCGCGGGGCCACCACTACTAGTTTCTCTAATTTGTTCATGGAAAAACATTAGGAAAATTGTATTTCTGACCCATGAATGTTACCCGGAGAACACCATCAACGAATTTCATGGGTTCCGTGTTTCACCGATAATGAAAGAGCGGGTGATTCACGAAAATTCTTGATTTTTAGGCTCGATAATACCAGTCGGAGCCCACCAATCATCAACCAAATTTTCTCTTTGGGAAATTCTGATGAGGAAATGACTGGTAAGACCGCTTCATGAAATTCCCTGCATTAAATGCTCTGAGCGCAAGCGTATGCGCGTACGCTCACGCGCTGAGCGCATCCTATGTAGAACGAGCCTAATCTTGTACGATCGCGGAGGGAAATACCGGGACTCGCGTGTAGAACCGTTCTATGAACATTTACGTACTACGATTCGCGTATCGGACTGGTTCAGCTCATATCCACGTGAGATAAGCAATGGACGGGTATTCGTGTATGCTATCTAGCCCGATTTCGCGTACCACACTTGTTCTTGTAGTCGCGTATCGCACTCGCTCTTCAGAAATCGCGTATAACAATCGATCGTTGAACTTCCGCGTACGCTAGCCAAGTATGCAGATTCATGTACGCGAATCACCTTTGTTCTTCTAAATCCGCGCATGGTGGCCTCTTGAGGAACTTCCGCGTACGCTAACCAAGAGATGCAGACTCGCGTATCGCACTTGTTCTTCCGGAATCGCGTATGGCTCAAAGAAGTAAGGTCTAGTGCTATATTTCTTGTCGTAGGACTTTCTGCCATAAGAATTTTCCTATAATTTTCTCAAAAAACTTCGTATTTTTCGGAAGAGGGGGCGGGGGGGGGTCAATTTGGTCAAAAAACTACGGTGAACTGCGAGAAGGTGGATAGAGGTCATAAATGGCCAAAATGTTTCCACGTACTTCGTGGACGACCGCGGCCCCGTATGAAAACAATTACTCTGGTATGTATAGTCGTTTCTAAACCGAGGGTCAGAGTTTGATCCTGGGTTTAGGCGCTGTAGTCGGTGCGGCCAATAAATGAACTAAAATTCTCTGCATCTTACCAGCGCACCAGAACACCAAAGACTCGAACTCATAATCTGTCCGCACCGACTACAGCGCCTTAACCGCGGATCAAACTCTAACCCTTGATTTAGAAACGACTATGAATACCAGAGTTAGTGGTTGGCCGCATGGATCATGGATGAGTTGATCAGGGGGTGGGTAGGTTTTCCGGTGAATTGATGATCTGGTCTGGTCTGGAATGGTGTGGAACGGTGTGGTACGGTCTCGTATGATATGGTCAGGTCTGGGACAGTCTGAAACGATCTGGTATCGGCTGGGCTGGGGTGCCTAAAGTGTCATATGTGGCTGTGTGGGCTATGAATGGGGGCACGGGAGATTCGGTAGGATGAGTGGCTAAACGGGCTGGTGGGCGGTTGTAACCATACCAGCGGTACAAGTTCAACAGAACGTCGTCCTCACGAACTTCATACGAAACCTCTTTTCAATATCATCGATCGATCATCACCCATCATTTTCCAAAAATCATCTTCGAGATACAAAAGTATCTTAGGAGGGCTCTGACTCATCAAAAACATTTAGAGGCCAATCATGCGGCAGCGAGGAAGGCAACGATGCCTAGACTAATTATGCCATAATCAGGATACAAACCTGCATTATGACTAATTTAGTTGAATCGCAGCGAATTTAGAGCTCTCGCCTTTCAATCGAAGGATCGTGGGTCCGATCCCCGGTGCCGGGACCACAGAAAATTTTTTCAAGAACTCTTCGTCTCAGTAAAAAGGAAGTGTCGGAGATGGATTTCTCGTCTCCGCTATAAGGAACCAGACTGCGTGCAGGAGCTATCAGCACCTTCTGCAGAGTACCTGGTGTACTAAACACCAAGTACTAGTTGATGTGAAAATTGACCTGGTATGGAAGAATGATATGAAATGAAAAATTCCTTTGGACAATTAGTTGCTATCGAGTCTTTTTGTGGTGCAGATCTTCTATTCAGATATGTCTGCAATTTACATCAACGTCAGAAGTCCAAGTTGCCTCAAGGATAAGATCATGGCATAGAAGCCATAAGGTTTGTTTTTGAATCTTGTCCCGGTATCAATGTGATTTCTAAACGGATCTTTTTCCGGTGGCTTCAGTGGTTCAAAATATACCTAAAACTTTAGGCCCCGCAAAATAATACCGAAATAGGATAACGATGCGTTAATTAAAAAATAGTTAGGTTCACTGTCGAGGTTGATCTCAATGAGGATCTCAATCACCTACTTTCTGTACAATTTTCAACGAGTAACTACTCGTGGTAGCAGCAAATTTTCAAGTACATCAGATCAATTTCAACATAACAGATCTCCGATGAAAGAACACTTGTAAGGAACAAGAGTAACCATTGTAAGAGATTCACTTTGTCTTTCTACAAGTGATAGCAACTCGTGCGCTGCACAGCGGTCGGGAGGTCAATTCAGCGGGTCTGCGTGATAAATCGTCTAGCAAGAGGATCGGGACGCGGCCGCATAACTTACAAATTCAAACATGAAGATGTTCACGTGAAAAGATGGCTGCGATTCCCGCAAATCTTGCCGTGTATCAAATTCTATTCCGATGCTATATGGTAAACACCAGGCAGAATATACATACAGAGTGGACATTGTGTTGTGTATATACATATTATATTGGGTCTACGTGATGCATTGTGCTATACGCTCTAATGAAGCGCAAGCCCAGTGCATATTCAGTTACGCTCCCAAGCTCTCTCCTGTCAGATAAAATTCCTCTGTGAGATGATTTTCGACTATGTGGCTTTTTGATGCTGTGCATAACATACATTGTGATTCACTGAAATATAATGCAGGCGCTGAAAATTACGCATCGTCAGGTCGAAATGTTATCCGATACAAAAGGGGTGTGCATTCCAGAATTTCTTTCTTTTTTCACAGGATCAAATGTTTTACTGTCTTTGTGAAGTTGAGTTGATAGGAAGAGTAACAATAATGTTGTATTAAAATTAGTATGCAATCCATAGATAACATGATGAATATGCGATCAGGCTGTATCTGCTGCATAACAACTTTGCTAGATACGGATGCAACATTTATGTGAGCTGAATTATAAATAGCCTAGAAGAGTAGTTGAATTTTGTTACGTATAAGCATCAGTGCATAGTTATAGTTGAGGCAAAACTCAGTAGAAATGTCTGTACAGAAGTGCAACAACAGACTTTATAATTTATGGTAGCTTTCATTATATGTATCGGTGAATCTAATAATAACATGTCGTTCCTCATCTTTCAATGTTTTCAACTACCATGTTTGCGACAAAGTTATAGGACAATCAATATCTCTATACCATCGTCTAGTTTAGTGCTAGTTCCTTCAAGTTCAGCTCTGAGTAAGTAAAGAAGTTTTTGCGATAAATAGACCAGGTGAAATCATAACTTGCACTCATCATGGTAGGGAAAGAGTTTTGGTATTTCGTATCTAGTATTGTATTGTATTGTGGGTTTCTTCCAACGTACACTCTTTCGAGTTCTTGCGTGTTACCTTCACCGTCTTGGCGTGGAGGCCATTGTCATAGTTCTAGTTTTCTAGTTATCATTTTCCATATTTCCCTGTCAGGTAAGTGCAATTTTTCGAACGGGCTCAAGAGTTGCTACGAGAATTCAAGCAACATCACGGTGTATTCGATTATATAATCTGCGCTTCCTCAGGCCCATATTCGGCACCTTTATCGTGCTTGACAAATATCACTGGTTCTATCGATTCCATGCCAGACCAGAATTTGAACCAGATTTTAACTCATAAAAGAGGTCCGTGAAGAATGCAGTATCCCTTGAACTGTAGTGCACATGGAATCTTTCTAATTTGGAATCAACATCCCGCGATACGTGAGTCAAGTTAATGGACATTTGAAGAGCAGTAAAATCATTACAACTATGGAGACTTTCTATAGAATGAATATTAAATTACTCCTGCAGGTGATCATAGTTGTGACCAGAGTAGTCAAGGTTGATTTCACTCCTAAAATCAAAATATACCTTATACATGTATTAATCACTTCCTCTAAGTCATTTTTCAGATGATCAACACGAATCATCCAAGTGTTAGATGTAAAACCAAGTTCGGGTTTCAATGATGAGGAAAAGACATATCATATACAACTGATGTGATTAGAATTTACGGTCGTTCTTTTGATGATACCCAAAATTTTTCTATTTTCATTTAAGATGTTCTCTACATGAACCCTGAAAGATAGCATTGTGTCAAAGATAATTCCAAGGTCTTTCACGGGATTCACCCTCACTAGTGTTGTTCAGAGCACATTGTATAACCAGATAAAAGTGCAAGAACCTCAATGTTCAAGTTCAATTCGTTTGTACGAGCCACGTACGAGCCTATTCAACGAGTACATTCAAATCTTTCTGCAATTTTGTAAAATCCAATAAACTCAACGCACGTAGATAGATTTTGACATCATCAGCATAAATAATAAGAGCAGAGAAGTACTTCAATTTACTTGTGAGATGACTCATGAAAATAATGAAAGGTATGAGATCTACGTGAGAGCTTTGAAGAACGCCAGGAGCAGATTCATAGTAATCAGAAACAGAATTATTTAATCTCATTGATTGTTCGCGTTCTGAGAGATACGATGCTATCCAATCAATTAGATCAATACTGAATTCATTGTCATATAGTTTGTGAATCAGTATACTATGGTCCACTGTGTCAAAGGCTATAGAAAAGTCAGTAAAAACAGAGTCAACTTGCTAAAATTTTCAAGACAACTTATTATAAAATTAGTGTATATGGCAAGATTCGAAACAACTGACATCCCTTTAACGAAACCAGGTTGATCTTGAGAAAGGCATTGTACGGAATGATTTTATACCTTGTGAGACATTATTGTATCAAAAATTTTCGAGAAGACAATGGCCATACATGCAATTGGGCCACTAATTGGTAACATCGGAACGATCACTAGATTTGAACACAGGAGTAACATACGATAGCTCCTATTACTTGGAAAATTCCTTTGCCGAACCGATGAGTTGAACAGTAAACATATGTAGCTGCTTGATTACCACACTGGTCGAGTAGGATTGAATTTTCTGATAGAATTTATAAAATGTTAGGTTGACTTCTTCATAGTAGTAAGAAAGATTCTTTGCAATAACCAGATGGGAAATTTGGAATAGAGATTCCGCGCCGCACACTCGCCAGACATAAATTCTGAACCAGTCTCAAAAAGCGTATCTTCCTTGGACTGATGATTCAACCAATTGAGACTGTTTTTGATGTCTTGATAATCGTAAATTCATTCTCATCCGTTCCAAATTGGAATCCAGTCTCAGGATTTCGAGCAGCCGCTCAAAGACTAAAAAGCTTTTTTTACTTTTGTTCAGAAGTTATGACTGGTGCGTGTACGTATCGACATTTTGGCTGTCCGGATGCACAAGAATTCTGGAAATGAAACAAGGTTTTTTCCCAAGTGAGCTAAGTTCAGCTTATGATAAGGAGTGAGTTGCTTGGAATCGGACAGTTCCCCTCACATTCGGCAAGGGAATAATTTGCCACCAGACCAGTTTTTTTTTTTTTTTTGGATTTTACCGAAAATTTTGAGGCACAAAATAGGTCATTCATACGGAGTCTGTGGTAATAACACTGAGAAATTGAAACAACCTCTCTTAACCTTCCCGAGTGAACCCCCCTTTTGTGGCAACTCGGAAAGAGTGAGATTCACTCGGGCCCAAGTGGAATTCTCACTCCGAAAGAGTGAAACTCACTCTTTTCGGAGTTGCCACAAAGGGGGGGTTCACTCGGAAAGGTTAAGAGAGTTGTTTTTCTCCATTTGTACAAATGGAGAAAAACATCTCAGAGCCCATTCTAATCCTGGATAACCGGAATGATTAAGAAAATTGCTCTCGAAATTGCTAAATGATCCAGTAGAAAATATTCCACAGAAATATACGTTTGGCAAACAGATACGGATATCTACCAACATTACCTCTTACTCATGCCAAAAGAAATTTTTCTTTGCTAACCATACCGATTTCGTGTACAAGGCTACCCACGAAGCTACAGCAAAGGAAACTAACTTGCAAGAAGCTCGGTAAGAAAGTGAATCTGCGGCAAACTCGTTGACGGATTGTTTACACGTTCCAAGTTGCAAGAATTTTTGCTCTCATACTACATTATATTCCATCACAACAATGTTAACATTTAACCACACAGACATATTCCTATGCACTACCACCTTTACTATTCGTACTCTACCTATATAGTATGTTGCCGCAGAGCTCGTCTCGTCCAGTTCAAAGCTTGCCATCGTTACGTAAGTATTAGCTCTCGGGTAAAAAAGTTGCGCTACCGAGAGAGAGAGAGGCTTGTTGTGTAGGCTGTACATCGAGTCGTACATAGCTGTATGAGCCCGGAGATGCGTATGAATAAATAAGAATTGCAAAATTGTTTCCGCCCGAAGAATGCCGAGTTCTGATGCAGCGCAACTCAATTTTTCTTCGTGTCTAGAGTTCTACAGTCTCAAGAAATAAGGATGTAATCGTGTATACCTATCCTCGACGATAGTTTGAAATGAAAGGCTGCCTCGAATGCTATGACGTTCGCAAGCTGAGGACGGCGCGATCGAATTCTCATTGTCGATCTGGCAAATATAATTTTTCATCTTTCTAACCTAAAAAGGCCGCATTCAAATGCGGTTTTAGAATTCTCATGATGAAAAATCATTATTGCTCTGTGCTCGCAGGCCCATTTCGGGCGCGGAGGACTTATTTCCCTCGCTTCGCTCGGGAAATAAACTGTCCTAGCGGCGGAACTGGGCGTACGCGCCCAGGGCAATGATGTACTATTATAATTGAGGTGAAAGATAGAATTGGATGGTGGGTTCTTGAATCGAGTTTTGAAATTTTCACCCGGTATCAGGAATCTGGAGGATTCCTTTCGACTAACTGCGTGTTCGAAAATCTGGAATGTCGATATTCCAGCTGTCTTGAATTGCGTGTTCTCTACCTTCGATCGCTATTTTCGAAGATGAGTCGATAGCCATCTTTTTTCTCGCGCTTAATCCATCTCGTTCCTAAACTCGATCGGCAACTCTTGACCCGTGTGTCGGTCGACTATGGCTACTCTTTTCTCCCCCTTCTTTCACATTTTTTTCTTCGTCTTAACGTGCATATATTGATGCTCTCAACGTAAAAATCACAAAGTTTCCGATACAAAAGTCCGATCTTACACTTTTAACCCACAGCAAGCATATGTTGTATATCGAGAGCCCATCGAAACGCTCGCATATATACGCCAATATTTTTTCTGCTGCACGATGACTGTGTAGATATTCAAGTATCGCAAAACCAGTGATATGGTATACTGGTGGTATATTATAGGCATCGCAATGGACGTTTTAGCATAAACAAGATTCGCACTCTTGCTGACTTGTATATATCTCGGTGGACAAACGCGCGACGAGATTCCTGCGGGTCGTTGAGATAAGCTTGAACGGATATATATACCTATATAGTTACTTTTAAACTCGATGGCGGAGGCGTGATGCAATGTGGTTCTCGATACGCTGAAATTTCTTCGAAAAATGTCACTTTTTTTTCTTCTCGCGCATGAATCTTGATGTCCGATGTAGAAAATATACATTCACCAGTGATGGTTGGACAGCGTTGCCGCATTGGTGATGCTTGGATGAGTCATTATTTCATTGTGTAGAGGCTACAGCTATAGCAATATAGCAAATGTATCCTGAATCATGAATTCACAAGCGGTGCGAAGCTAAACAATTTTCAAGGCCATAGGTGCGGCCACGTGTCTAGTAGATGGTGCCTCGAGACAGCACCACATACACACAGCTGCAGCTATATACAAACCCAAGAGAGAACGTATTCATGCAAAATCGCTATATACAGCTGCAATACAGAGGTGCAATATATTCAAATTTCGCGGGCACGCGCATGCGTAGACGTACCTACGCGGTATGAGCTTGATTTTTTTTAAAATTAGTATTCAAGTAGTGCGTGGATTGTGATTCAGAGTTGCCAGCATCAGTTGTTTAGGTACTACAATATGTACTTCCCGATACAAATGCATTTTCTCATAGACAGAGGCGATAGGATAATATAGCTGGCTGGGTATACTTTGCGAAGGAAATATTGTGTATAAGATAATCTCACTCCAGGTTGTCTTTGTATGGCTGTTATATAGTATGATGGCGCGTATTATCACTTGGTCGCTTTTTATCGCCTCGTGTGCAGCCAGCACCACCTATATCTGACGTTTTACATATGTAAAAGCTGACGAGTGAGAGAGAATACGCGTGCAAGTCGAGACAGACATTTACATACACAGACTCAGACTCAGAACAGAGAACATATAACAGAACAGTGTTGTACATGCCAAGGTAGGCGCGAGAGTGAGGTGAGAATTTATAACGCCTGCGATGCGAGGACTCTGCTTGTATTTTTTTATCCTGCACACTCTTGGGGGATCATATTGGTTGTTTTTGTATCACGAGACTGTATATTTGCGTGTGTAAAGAAGTGCATCGATGCGTTAAGGACTTTTGGATTGAATGGGACGGGATGTGGGCGATGAGCTGAGTGGCTTGTTTCGGGAAATTCATGCTTGCACGTAGATTGTGGAACAATTTTGCGAAGGGGTTTCAGACCCCTGGAATGCTTTTGTAGCTGAAAATGATATGAGTAACATGATAGGTGATGATCTTTTAATGGTATTAAAAAGAGGTTTCTTATCATCAACCTACCCACCCACCGAATCTCCTGCTCCTCTACCCATAACCCACAAGGCGATGTAGTATATTTCAGCCAGCCCAGCCTGGTCCAGCACAGATCATGCCAGATCGTTACAGGTCATTCCAAACCACCTCAGACCATTTCTAGATCGTACTAAAGCGTTTGAATTGAAGCCATATGTACTAGGACGCACCAAACCACCCTAGACCATTTCCGGCCTATTCCAGACCGTACCAAACAGTCCTATTAGACCATACGAGACCATCCTTCGTGAGTTTCTAGACCACGCCAGACCGATCCAACATCCTGACCGTACCAGACCATGCCAGATCGTCCTAAACCGTATCCAGAACTTACAAAATCATTCCCGGCCATACAGACTGTACGGGACCATTCCAGATAGTTTCAGACTATCACAGACCATCCTAGATCGTACCAGACGTTCCAAGCCGTTATAATAGACCATACCAGACCGTCCTAGTGAGTTTCTAGATCGTAATAGACCATTCCAGGCTGTCTCACACCATTTCAGACGGACCAGACCAATTCAGGCCATGCCAACTCGTTCCAAGTCATTCCGGACCTTCTCCAGATTGCTGCAAAGCATTCTAGACCATTTCAGACCATTATCGACCATTCCAGATGTTCCAGGCCCTTATAGACCATACCAGACCGCCCTAGATGAGCTTTTAGGCCGTTCCAGGCCGTCTCGGACCATTCCAGACCAGACCAGACCATCCATCCACCCACTCGCCTATCCATCAATGACCCCTACGGGTACCCATTATACTTCACATCAGGTTGGCTACGAAAATAATCGGGATCCGGACTGACAAATTTTGTCTGGGCGTTCAATTATTATAATGCTAGAATGCTAATTTTGAAAGGTCAGATTAATCTGACGTTTAATAGCTCTGACCCTTACTCAAAAGTTCATCCATCAATTAGAAAAACGGCGATCAGCCATGCGGAGTCAAAACAGTTCCCGAATCGGAAGAACTGATAGATTATTCTCTCAATCTGATTCAGTTTGTTTTCATCCAAAGTTAGAACAAGAGATTGAGCGGACATGAGTCATGGCCCAGACTTTTCAGGCTATATAGTTATTTAACGTCGAGCAACATGAATTTCTTTAAAAAAGTATATACTTCTTAACACCGCCGACATTCGAGGTAAAGTTTGACAGGCCATAATGGACAAAGCTGAAGTTGCGTGTATAAAGCATCTTGAGATTGTGACGATGAAGTCACTACTGGAACAATTTGTACGCCTATGTAAAAATCCTAATAGATTCTTATTTGATCCCAAAAAAAGAATTCGATACCTTGAAAAGATTGCGAAGCTTGAATGACTCTCTGATAAGTTCAAATATTCCAAACATGGTGACTATCCGGATCATCATGAGAGATATACTATAGATTTTTTCATGCTTGATGATAAATATTGAAGTTGGTGTCTTATCGATCTTGAAGGACGGTGGGGAATTAAATCGATTCCCAAAATTTCGTGATAGAAATTTTATTACGACGTTTCGTCCACAAAGATTCGTGGACCTCATCAATGCGGAACATCCTTCGTCATAGAACGACAAGAACTTTGTAAGTGAACATAAGTAATATGGTCGTGGATTGAGATGCTAAGTTCAATGAGAAAATATAATAAAAAAATCATTTTTGTGATAAATAGTTAGCTAGTTCTCACCATTCGGGATTGTTCCCAGATTGGAATTTTTTCGGCCCAAATCAGTAAAATATCTGAAGCATCTGGTCCTTTTTTCGCTGTGTGATCCGCGGCATAACCTGGCTCGATAACCCTGCCTACCCGCATCTATGAACCTGAAACGCATTTGCAGATCGAGAGATTCTCAGCACGCCTGCATTTATGTAACATAGATAGCCCTCACAGAATACTCTCAGGTATAAGGCGACAATGGCCCGGATCGAGTGTGTACCAACCACCACCAGAGCTTGAATATTCTCAAGTGGATGGTTCTTGTTGGCTCTGGACGCACAGAGAGTTTGAAGCATCACCACTTGTACTCGAGTCTTGTATCCACATATATACAGAGTTGAAGAGTCTGGCTCGTTGAGTTGAATTTCAAAAATTCCTCAACAAGAAGCTATACACATAGAGAAAGCAGGTGCCGAGAGCAAACTAAACACGAAGCAGTCTCATGTAATTCTCTCATACCATCCACTATGTGTGTGCATGTGCAGAGCTTTGGGTTTCGCGCGCATCACTATGATGGTGGTCGCGACCCCGTGTGCATGGCCCCACAGATCTCAACTTACACCTCTTGGTCACATATTATGCACTTGTACGCTCTCGAGAGCTGCTGGTTCTTCATGTTTGAGGAAACAAGTGCCATATCCCTAAGCATGCCCCAAAAAAGCATTTTTTCTCATCGTCACCTGTAATATATCGTATCTATATATGTATCTATATGACCGACGCGATGCATTCGAAATGGGGTGCATCACGGCTGGGTGCGCGCGCGAAAATGAATTCGCATAGAAAAAAATAATAATAGCGATCTATTCCTCGCCCTCGCGACTGGCGCTCTTTTTTTTCTACGGAAAAAGCAGTATAGCTAGAAAATCATATATGTAGGTATAACACACTAAAGAAGAGGTGCCTCTTTCCCATCATCGTCATGATGGAGGACCTCCTCCCAAATCTACTTAAATACACACATATGCATGAGGATTTCTCTCTCAGTGTGCTAGCATGGCTCCAAAACTCGCTCGTCCATCAATCCGATTTCCTTCAAAACCGGGACTCGACGCCAGGTATACAATAAGCTATAACTGCATAGTACTGTGGAATTTCTAGAAACGGGCCATCGAACCCCACGTGCTAAGCACACGCACCTTGGTATATTGTATTATTATACCTGGAGTCCTGCGTTTGAGTCTTTGTGACGGATCAGAAAGAGAGAGCCATGTGGCCTTCATACTATTCCTTCCCTGTATACTAACTTGGCAACTTTGGAGTAGGGTATATTGCACGCATTGAATTCGGACGCCAGGGTGCTGCATTGTTGAATTGGTATGTGTAGGGCTTTCGTACATCCCTGATCGCCAATGGTGCTCACGTGTACTTACCTGGACGATCAGCCTGTTTAGCCGTCGGCGATCGAGTTTTAGCCAAAGATCCCAGATGCTTGGATGTAGTGCCCTAAGATAAAACTTTGCAAGCTATTCTCAAAGTAGAAGTATTTGCCCCTTTTTGTGCACATGCTCCGACTTGGTGCTCGACTGGGTGTCATGTTTGTCGAGTGCTTTTCATGCATTGGCCTCGAGAAGATACTAAGAGGGGTGAATTAGATGAAATTTTGGATAGATGATGAAGCAGCACCGAGAATAGACATATATTGTGAATGTTTCATTACAAAATCTGATGCATATTTGTGACGCAAATCATAAACCGTCATGATGCAGATAGTAAACGGCAAAGGCTATTCGCGGTCTCATAAAATTTTGTTTTGTGTGACGAACGAGATTTTGCTCATATGGCATATACAATAGGTTGCCCAAAAGCTTGATCATGAAGAAGGAAGATCGGTTATTAGGCATTATTGACAAATTTATCTGTGTGTAGATCTATAATAAATATTTTAAATAAGAAGCCAGGATTTGCGTAGCATAGAGTTATACTTATTCGCTGGAAGGATTCGAGAAGTACTTCCTCAGTTTTTTCATCAATCAGGAATAACAAAAATGAATCATGTTTTCATAGTTTGTATTAAAAATCCGAGTAAAAATCTCACTAACAAAGAGAGGGTCAACTTTGCGCATCACAGATTTTAACGAAACTCTGGAAATCACCTTGTTTTTATGAGAAATGAAAGGTATTTCCAAGGGCTCAGTCCCATGACTTCCTATCCTGAGATGCAGTTATGAAGATGAGCATTGAGGTAATTCCACGAGAAAACGATACACCAGAAAGTGGTTGGTCTCGGAGATCTTTTGAAGTAAACTTTTTCAATTCTATACGTCAAAATATGAGTATCTGCCACCATAGAAAGAATTAAAGAAAAAATTTTCGGACCCTGGCGCACTGATAAAGATATGTAATGATCATTTTGCAAAAATTTACAAACATTTTGCAGAAAAAATTTCAATTTGTTTTTGCAAAATGTTCATAATATTCTTGACTAGAATCGCTATGGCTGAAAAACAACGTAAGATAGAGGGACGCGGTGTGGCGCATCTGTAAGGGGAGCAAAAACATATCAAAAACTTCTACAACACTTCGGTTTTCATCTTATCTCGATTTCATATGAGTGGATCCCATGAAAATCACTTTCCCATTTTCTTCTCGAAAAACTATTTTTCTTAATTTCTCAAGAATATATTTTTCCATGGTAGAAATTGTGTTCTTTAGGGAAAGAATAGTCTCGATTTGATTTGTGAGTTTTAAGCTATTTTTTGAACAACTTTCGATTTCAATGATAAAAAAACTTCAATTTCTGCGCATGCGCCTCGGCATGCGCAGCGCAGGAATTTGGGATTCCAAAACCACTTTTTTCGAGAAGCTAAGAATATTTTCTTTGAAATGACCACTGTTCGAGTTCGATTCCATCAACTAGAACCGGAGTTAGAGCGTCCAAATGATACAAGGTAAATCAAGCAAAAAGTGAAGCTTCAACTCAATAAGTATCAATTTTGAAGGAAATTTTCTCAGCTTTTCGAAAAAAGTGGTTTCGGAATCCCAAATTCCTATACATGCGCAGGGATTTAAGGTCTATCATCATCAAGATCCAAAATTACCCGAAAAACAGCTCACAACTCAAATCAGCAGATTGAAACTATTTTTTTGTAAAAAACACAATCTCGCCTGAAATTGGTATTCTTGAAAAATTTTAAAAAATAGCTTTTTGAGAGAAAAATGAGGAAGGGATTTTCATGGGATCTCCCATAAATAACCGAGGTAAGATGAAAACCGAAGTTTTGAAATAATTATTGATAGGTTTTTCGTTCATCTCCTACATGCGCCAAACCACATGCCTCTATTTTACGTTGCTTTTCAGCTATAACGATTATAGGAAAAAAAATTACGAAAATTTTGCAAGAAAAGAACGGAACATAATTTTAATCAGTGCGCCAGGGTCCGAAGAAAATATTCTAATTTTTTCCATGGTGGCAGATGTTCATATTTTGACCTGTAGAATTGAAAGAGTCTACTTTGGAAAAACTCTGGGACCAACCATTTTTTGGTGTACCATTTTCTCGTGGAATTACTCATTGTCGAGATATCTACATACATGACTTTTTCAACATAGGCTTTTTCGCAAGGTTGCATTTCTTCTTGAGAAGAGAAGATCTGTCTGATTTCAGACATTATATGGAACTGAGGATGCTAAGGCGTCAGATAGAAAGAAGTGAAAAAGCTGCTCGAGTGCTGTCGAAATTGGCGTTCTTTCTAATTATTATGGGAAGATTGTGACTCCTCCAAACGTTCGATCAATCTTTGGCGTCGAACACAAAAATCATTGAATACTAAAGTAAAATATCAAGCAAATTCACGAGATCTTTTTCAACCCTCAAGGACAACCATGACAAGACTTCAATTTCTTGGTCATACATTTCTGATGCAAAGAATTATCAGTTCGCGAGGAGTCGCCCGAGCTGATTAGATTTTGATGATTCGTCTTTGGAAAGTCAGCATGAGCTACTGGTAACAGATATGTCTGATAGGCCGAACTTTCAATCCAGGAGGTCAGCGGATGAGCTGAGCAAAGGGTTTCAAAGAGCACGAGACGTTGGAAATAAGTTCAGATATCGGCAATTCATAATCCTTTCTCACATATCACGTGATACCAGTAAATAAGATCATGAATAACTGAATTTTCGATGGATAGAAGCAAACTCAGTCCGCGTTTAGTTCAAAACCAAAATTCTGCCTCAAAATCAACCTCTCCGGACCGTTACTTGTGAATTCAAAAAAAGAACTTCATTGGCGACAGTCAACTCTCAAAAGTAAGGGTGAATCAACAGATAAGTGTTCAAGATTCTTTTCATTCGACTAGAAGGGCGGCGCCAGTTTTTTCGAGTGCTGCAGGCGTTTCGAAATTTGTCCCTGCGTATATTATGCTGAATGAATAGCTATTAGTTTCGAGAATCTAAACTACTAAGAAATGGCCAGAATGGTATACGATTTGTATGTTTCTTTTCCTATGGCCATGAGGCACATTGGTCCAAGAAGGGAGGAAACACATCAGGTGTTTTGTGGTGATTCTTAGCGTCGGTCTGCAATAGATCTGAAAACCTCACATCACCCCAAATCATCCTAACCTGTATACATATATTATTTCTTCTTTCAGCGGATGCACCATCGATTTTCGGAACCTTTGCTAACTTATTCAACTAAAATACTCACATGGTTCCACACATGAAACACTTGAAAGTAGCTGCTAGGCCAGTTCTGAATACTGCACAACACAGCATC
Source organism: Eretmocerus hayati (assembly GCA_029851415.1). NCBI lineage: Eukaryota > Metazoa > Arthropoda > Insecta > Hymenoptera > Aphelinidae > Eretmocerus > Eretmocerus hayati. The sequence goes on along the minus strand of CM056742.1, from coordinate 178,803,448 downwards.
GTCAAGATTAATGCTCTCCAAGCGAACTCGAGCCGAACTCGTTGCTCGGGTTCGCGTTTTCGAGAGGGCCAGCCAGCCAGCATGTGCTCATGCTCCTCAGAATACATAGTCATGATGGGCTGCTGTGTATTACATACACAGAAAGATAGAAGTTTTTGGTTATATATACAGCAGGTGCGGCAGCTGACACGTTTCTGGGAAACGCCTACCCCTCTTTCATTAACGTCCGCTGATGCTACTCCGCCCGCGCCGCGAGATGAGCGTGTGAACTTTCTTTCTCTCTCTCTCTGCGCCACCGGGCTCATCCGCTCCGCTCCATCATCCAACCTCCTCGCGGTCCACACGGTCGTTCATACATATCCTGAGAGATGTCTTCATCGTCAGGACCTATACTCTGATGTTTTTAGGGGGTGTATACATATATGTATGAAGAACCCGTGACTGGCTGGATTTAGATAGTATTTCGGAGCACGCTCTGCTGCTGCTGCTGCTGCTGCTGGACTTCCTCTGTGATGAAGAATCGCCGCCCTCGATGATCGCCCATGACTGATTTTTATGAGTGCACAATGATGAGCTTCTTCTTTAGAACCTACCTGCCGGAGTACGCTATGAGATTGTTTCCACAATAGTGGAGTCATTTTGTAACCACTGCGTGAAAGTTTAAGAAAGAGGATATCTATGTGACTTTAGAGATTGTGAGAAAAGTCCGTCATTTCATGGTTTATTAGGTTTATCCATGAGATCTTATGGAAAATTGGATAGGCTGTCCCCTACTGCCAAAGATGAAAATTCACACATCTGTCGTCATGATAATCAATAGATGAATATAGAAGTGGAATTGAAGGGTAAAGTATTGAAGTAATAATTGAATATATGGAATTTGAACGGAAATATACGTACTCTGTGGACTAGAATTGTAGAAACCAATTCGTGCGGAATAGAAAAAATTGCGCCACAATCTATAGTCGGGGTGATCATACATGTACGCGTGTAGTTACGCATTCATTCCGAAAAAGCTCATGAACAGAATCCGAATACAGTAAAACCTCTCTTAGCGGCCACTCTGCGGGACCGGGAAAAGTTGGCCGTTAAGGGAGGTGGCCGTTTTTGGGAGGTTTCGATAGTTCCGACAGGGAAAAGACTCGCTCCTAAAAGTCAATACTTTTCATATCAGCTCAATATCTGAAGTAAACAATAATCAGTGAGATGATTCCATCGAATCAAAGCAAGTTAGAGCCTCAGAAAAATAGAGAAATATCGAATATACTACTGTATCCGATTTCATATGCAATCATGAATGAAGTATAAATTCGTTATTTATCTATTAGAAACTTTGAACGCTATTTGTCATGAAAAAATTCGAGATCAAGGTTTGTATTTGAGTCCTTTTCATCAAATCATCACCCAATTTCAATTACAAATCACATATCGATGTCCATCCATCGAGATGATTGCGGTTTACGTAAAACTCTTCCTATTCATTCATATGGCTCAGAGCCTCACTCAGACCATCTTCCGAGGTTGGTTTTGGTTTTTGATCCTCCTCTGCTACATCTCCATTCTCATCTTTATCACTCTCTGATTGGGACAATATGCAGAATGTCTTTACATGTTACAATCCTCATCAGAACCTCTATCGTCATATGGAATTGATATAAATAGTATAGTAACAAAACAACAGGAATATTGGAAATACCATTGAAATATGGTGGCCGCTTTTCGGAGGTTCAATTTACATATGAAAGGTACTCTCGGGACTGAGAAAACCCGGCCGTTAGAAGAGGTGGCCACTATACAGAGGGGCTGCTATTGGGAGGTTTTACGTCCATAAGACTCAATACAATTCTGCCGGGACCTTGAATTTCCGGCCGCTAAGGGAGGTGGCCGCTTTTGAGAGGTGGCCGCTAAGAGAGGTTCTACTGTAAATAGCTCCGACAGATTTACGTTTCATGTTGCAAAAAGATATAAAATTACTTGAAAATGAAAAGAAAAACGTTATTGCATTGTATATCGTCGACCGAGACGCGGACTAGACGAAGAAGCATAGGAGAGAGATTCACGAAAAATCTGAGTTAATCGAAAGAATATTGCGTAACACAATTTTGTGATATCTTTTTGTTGCACGTTGTATAGAAATCTATCTAAATAATTGGTCAAATTAAGTCATTCCTGAGGTATAGTCGATCCGTTGAATTTCGAGTTGAATTCAAGCATTTACATCCATTTGAGGACAGAAAACGAATAATTAATATTTGCAATTCCGTAGATTTGCAAAATTTCCTACAAAGCAACATGTTTTATACCTGCGCGCTGTACTTTATTGTAGACACATGTTATACCTGTTTCATATACAACAGGAAATAGCGATCGGATCTTCTTGGTTGTGAAGGTCGCTGAAAATTCTTGTGCGCATGCTTCATGTCTGTATTTTTATTTGAGAATTTCGAAATTATGCGATTACATTTTTAGGAACACGAGGTTGGACGGATTTCATAAACTCTTACCTCTTATGAACTTCAAAACACAATGACTATTTCGTGACATTCAATATTCAAAAATTTTGAGTATCTACTGATGGCTGTGTGATACTGACGACAACTTGAATGTAAGAAGAGTATCAAAAATGATCAGCATGCATATATACATTCGTTATGAATCCATACGTTTTTGAAAGAAATGAATACTTTCGAATAAGTTTCATTGAAAATCCTTTGTGAGTGAAATGAAAGTTCTACCATGATCTAATCAGTTAAGGCTTATAGTAATAAATTGACCAATCGCTACACATTGGGCTTTTACATAGATACAGGATAGACTTTCGCCATTTCATGACTCAATCTGCTGGCTTCGACTGGCATTATGACTTGTTCGACATGATTCATCAAAATATGAACTCGAATCGCACGAATGAAGAGGGAGGTGGAGGAGTAATCAATTATCAGATAGACAAGACATATCTTAAAAAACGTAACATATTCTTTATTTAACAAACATTTTTCATGTTTTATATTTACATGTACACATTGTCGTATTTCGCAGTGTCGGCGTAGTGGGTGCTCATATATTTACAATGCAAATTACCGATAAAATGCAACGAGGATAAGAGGTATTGGAAAGCCACTTGGGCTCGAACAGGACGATATTCGAATCGAACGGAAAACAAAAAATATCTAATGAACACGCTAACTAGAAGGATTCTCATCGTCGGACCAATCGCACAAAATTCGCTATAATACGTATACATATTCGCCTAGTATAGGTCATCGAGAGGAGAGCGTCGGGTACATCGCGGGGCAAAGATACGTAATGCCAACTTTCTAGGTGGCTTTGCGTGTGCGAATCGGACTCGCGTTCGTTGCTCGCATTATACACTCCCGCGGCTATACATTCGGATGTACGCAGACGCACAATATCAAACTCCGTAGCACGGGGGGCAATTTTTTGCACGATGTACCTATAGGTCATACATGCACACTTTCTTTCAAGCACACACATATGTACAGGGATCCGCTCGCAGATGTACAGATCATCGTTGCGTGAGGCTTTTTCGATCAATCGAGCGCATCGTTGTCGTGGTCTTCACGCCTAGTTGGATGATGGGAAACGAGAAAACAGAAAGACAATTTTCTACAACGTGCACGAGATAAACAGGGTTCGGAATATCCTAAATTGATTGCGCTGAATGATTGAATGAGAATCAATGGATATTATTGGCAGCGTAATGGATCGCAAATGCTCTGGGAATATTATAATCGAGGGTGCGAAGTTTCCACCAGTTACCGTATCATAGAGGTTTTTTATCCGTTCATTGCACTGGCCCATGAAGGCATTTTGTCGGTGCGCTCGATCGGGTCCCTGACGCGGCCGATTTCGACTCGTACAAACTCACCAGGCACGACTACACGTACACTGGGCAGAAAGGTGAATTGCAGTGCATCGAGATCTACCATCTCACTCGCACTCATAGGTTAGGGTGCCATAACCTCCCGCGTAGAAATCCAGAATATTGGCGACATGTCGCCGACCTATCGCTAATCCGTATTGGCGATAGCTTTGCGATAGGTCGGCGATAGCTTGGCGATATGTCGGCGATATGATTTTGCGACAGCTCGCGGACATATCGCCAAACCTGTATTTGCGACATGTCGCAAATTGAACCATGATTTTTTTCCAAAAATTCTACTTCTGAAGGAAATTAACAGAAATTTTACTGATTTTCCATTCCCTATTCGAAATCCAAGGCAATTTTGATTGGTATCATTTGGGGTTTATTCAGTTTGAGATCGGAACGAACAACATTATAAATTTTGCATTTACACTCAATTCGGAACATCTCCCGACATAAAAATACATTCTGCACAAGTGTCTGACCGTATCGTGGAATTAATTTGGTGGCATTATTTACAGAGTATGAAAATATTGGGAGAATCATGGAAATCATATCAAGACACGTGAGTTTGAAAGAAAATCGGCCGTAATTGATGTTGAGCCTTGCGTTGAGCAGCCCTAGAAGTCTGGCGCGTAACTCTTTTTGAATACAGTTGATGTTGCAAAATTGTACAGCAATCACTCGAACAGCATCGCTCAGAGGGATCAAAAAGTACCAAGGCCAACGCCGAGACTCATCACATCAGGTATCAGGAATCTGCAAAAATGAATTTCAGAAAGAATCAATGCACAATCAAATCGAGATGTCCTGTTTCCAATTAATTTTGATCATTTTTTCAATTAATGAGTGAGACTACTAAAGCAAAATAGTGCATTTCGAGTAGAGTGTGCGCGGGAGGACGCACTGCAAATTTGAAATCGCGCTTGATTGATGTAGAAGCCACAAATTGATGAAAATTAGCTAGGCTACTTGAATACTTATCTGATGCGCTCGACGACTCATCATTGGTCTTGAATTTTCTGAAGTGGCAAAGACAGGTCTCGAACGGTTTTCTTCAACCATGGCAGAACCATGCCTCCTCTCCAGCTGATGCGATGTGAGTGTTTACCTGTGGCGTAGATTATGATATGAATGACTGCTCCGTCTGGTCAAAAATCGTGATATTTCTTTGCTCAATAACTCTTTCTCTCGAGTGGGATTGAAAGCCAAATACACAAAGAGAAAAACCAGACCAGGTAGAAATAACATTGGTTGAGGTTAGTCGGACAAACTGAGCACTGAGACTAATTTTTACAAGTTTCGAAGTAAATGTGGGCAATTGTAATGTACTCACTTGCTTGTAATTTTTATCTGGATTCGGCGCGAGAGTTTTGTTAGAGTAATTCTATTTCCCAAATAATATTCCAATCCGTACATTGCAGGTTGGTCGATTCGTCTCTCTGGATCAATATATTATGATAGCGGTTTGTTGATGCTAACCACCAGCACAATTCAGTCAGTGCAGTTGGGATGGTGGTCGAGGAAAACAAATCGATCGACCTGCAATGTCCGGGTTTTAAAATATTACTAGAGAAATACAACTACCCCCACGAAACTCTCGCGATGAATCAAGATAAAAATTACAAGCAAGTGAGTAAATTACAATTGCCCACATTTACTTCGAAACTTGTAAAAATTAGTCTCAGTGCTCAGTTTGTCCGACTAACCTCAACCAATGTTATTTCTACCTGGTCTGGTTTTTCTCTTTGTGTATTTGGCTTTCAATCCCACTCGAGAGAAAGAGTTATTGAGCAAAGAAATATCACGATTTTTGACCAGACGGAGCAGTCATTCATATCATAATCTACGCCACAGGTAAACACTCACATCGCATCAGCTGGAGAGGAGGCATGGTTCTGCCATGGTTGAAGAAAACCGTTCGAGACCTGTCTTTGCCACTTCAGAAAATTCAAGACCAATGATGAGTCGTCGAGCGCATCAGATAAGTATTCAAGTAGCCTAGCTAATTTTCATCAATTTGTGGCTTCTACATCAATCAAGCGCGATTTCAAATTTGCAAGAGTGCGTCCTCCCGCGCACACTCTACTCAAAATGCACGATTTTGCTTTAGTAGTCTTACTCATTAATTGAAAAAATGATCAAAATTAATTGGAAACAGGACATCTCGGCTTGATTGTGCATTGATTCTTTCTGAAATTCATTTTTGCAGATTCCTGATACCTGATGTGATGAGTCTCGGCGTTGGCCTTGGTACTTTTTGATCCCTCTGAGCGATGCTGTTCGAGTGATTGCTGTACAATTTTGCAACATCACCTGTATTCAAAAAGAGTTACGCGCCAGACTTCTAGGGCTGCTCAACGCAAGGCTCAACATCAATTACGGCCGATTTTCTTTCAAACTCACGTGTCTTGATATGATTTCCATAATTCTCCCAATATTTTCATACTCTGTAAATAATGCCACCAAATTAATTCCACGATACGGTCAGACACTTGTGCAGAATGTATTTTTATATCGGGAGATGTTCCGAATTGAGTGTAAATGCAAAATTTATTATGTTATTCGTTCCGATTTCAAACTGAATAAACCCCAAATAATACCAATCAAAATTGCCTTGGATTTTGAATAGGGAATGGAAAATCAGTAAAATTTCTGTTAATTTCCTTCAGAAGTAGAATTTTTGGAAAAAAATCATGGTTCAATTTGCGACATGTCGCAAATACAGGTTTGGCGATATGTCCGCGAGCTGTCGCAAAATCATATCGCTGACATATCGCCAAGCTATCGCCGACCTATCGCAAAGCTATCGCCAATAAGAATCAGCGATAGGTCGGCGACATGTCGCCAATATTTTCGATTTCTACGCGGGCTATGAGTGCGAGTGAGACAGTCGATCTCGATGCACTGCAGTTCACCTTGCTGCCCAGTGTACATAAGCAATGTAACTAATAACATTGCAATATTATCGAGGAGCTAGCTGGCAAACTTTGTTATCGGCAGAGGGACTCTCACGCGAGAGGTTTGGCGAGAGCGAGAGAAAGCAAGAGAGATAGGAGGAGGCACGGCAGGGCCAGTCGTTATCAGGCTCCGGAGAGCAACGAGGCGACTTATCTGTGGTTGAACTGCGAGAGCTGGTCCGTGATACGAGCCGGAATCTCGCGCCGATCGGAAATGCGCCAGACAGGCGCACTTCTACGTTCTGCATGTGTGTGCGGATACACAACCTTTGCAATCTCACAATGGTTAACCCTCGTTCAACGCCTGTCTTGAGCGATCGGTGGTGACAGGAGATCCAGGAGTATAGGAGCAATTAGTCGTCATCGGTTTGGAAGAAAATGCTTGTAAATGTCGAGGATCGATATCATATGATTTTTTAGACAAGAGAGCGATTTTTTTTCGACGGCTCCTCGCGAAACGTTAAATGATACGGGAAATTCTAAGAATCGTATCAATCTCTATACTTTTACCCAAAATATTAATGTCGATCACCTCAATGGTCTATGGTCTTGTACGTCCGAAGTTCAGGAGGAGTATGCAGAAAACGAGGATGATTGGAGAGAACCACGCAGAGAACGAGATGGAAGAGAACCACGCAGAGAACGAGATGGACGAGGACCACGCAGAGAACGAGATGGAAGAGAACCACGCAGAGAACGAGATGTACCAGGACAACGGAGGGAACTAGGTGGGCGCTTGGACGATAAAAAGACTATGGAAGCATCGCCATGGCATCAATCCGAAGCAACGACAGCGGTTTACTACACTTTTTTAAAGAGATTGCAATTATTTTCCGAGTAAGTAAAACGTATTCAACCTACCGATCTGTCTTCCGAGTACTGTTTGATCGGGAACCAAGAAGGAGATGGGACGGACTAGTCCACAGAGATTGCATTCAACTGTCCAAGTTGGAGAGGACATACTCAACCACTCATGCTCATCAACAGTGTGGTCCCAATAATGACCAATGTAACATTTATTCACCTACTGGGCAATTCTCGACCCAACCAGCCATTTCCGAATATCCAGTGAGATATTTCATCGACAGCAAGATACATTATAATAACCTGTCTGTCTTCCGACATTTTCTAGCGACAAGATCCAGCGAGGATTCGAACAAACGTCTTTTCATCTTATCACTTAAGTTCATCTCACCAGATTTCACAATTCCAGACAATGTGTTCACCGACGGAAGATATGTAACAGCTGTATCGACGAGTAAGCCCAACGGCGACTTTCAATTTCTTTGTTCAATGCTCCACAAACACTCTGCTGATCGTCATCTCGGAAGTGGATTCAATAAAAGTTGTGATTCGATTAATATGTTGGCGATTCTGTACAGGTATTTTGGTGAGTGGAAAATTCTTAATCGCGGAGGCCATCCTCCTTACACCACGCAGAGAACGAGATGTAAGAGGACCACGCAGAGAACGAGATGGAAGAGAACCACGCAGACAACGAGATGTACCAGGACAACGGAGGGAACCAGGTGGGCGCTTCGACAATACAAAGACTGTAGAAGCATCGTCATGGCATCAATCCGAAGCAACGACAGCGATTTACTAGACTATTCTTGAAAGATTGCAATTAATTTTCCGAGTAGGTAAAACTTATTCAACCTACCGATCTGTCTTCCGGGTACTGTTTGATCGGGAACTAAGAAAGAGATGGGACTGACTAGTCCACAGAGATCGCATTCAACTGTACGAATTGGAGAGGACATACTCAACCACTCATGCTCATCAATATCGTGGTCCCAATAATGACCAATGTAACATTTATTTACCTACTGGGCAATTCTCGACTCAACCAGCCATCTCCGAATATCCAGTGAGATATTCCATCGACAGGAAGATACATCATAATAACCTGTCTGTCTTCCAAAGTTTTCTAGCGACACGATCCAGCGAGGATTCGACCAAACGTCTTTTCATCCTATCACTTGAGTTCATCTCACCCGATTTCACAATTCCAGACAATGTCATCTCCGGCGGAAGATATGTAACAGCTGTATCGACGAGTTAGCCCAACGGCGACTTTCAATTCCTTTGTTCAATGCTCCACAAACACTCTGCTTATCGTCATCTCGGAAGTGAATCAGAAAAAGTTGTGATTCGATTAATATGTTGGCGATTCTGTACAAGTATTTTGGTGAGTGGGAAATTTTTAATCGCGGAGTCCATCCTCCTCGTTTACCTAGAAGAGATATAGAACCCGGACACGTTGGGGGAGTAATCACTATTGCGACAATCCTGAAACACCTTGTGCGACTCTTGGATACACCGTGGATCGACAGCATGGTCAGCCATTGTATAGGCCGATCCCTGAGCATGAAAGGAACGACTTCCAATAACTTGTTGGCGGGTTTAGTAAATTTCATCGAAGATACCACGATTGGATATTGGCTATATCAGTTTCTTGTAGCCGGAATGACCCAGTCATTTGGATCACCAACGAACAGCAGTACATGGATGGAAATAATAAGAGTTCGAGAATTCATGCCAGGGCGACAGTTAATAATCGATGGCCGTTTGAATTGACATTCGAGGTCTGTACCATCGAAAGCATATGGAGTCTCTGATGATTGAATACGTGTGACTGCTCAATGACCATCAGTTCGTTATGTAAATTCATCAGTATGGCTTCAATCCGAAGCAACAACAGGGAACTACACAGCGCGAATAATTCGTTAGGGTTGACGGTAAATTGTGAGTTGGAGATCTCACATCAAAACGCGGTAGATCAAGGATCAGCATGGGCGATTAGAGTGGATTTCCCTCGGTAACTCATCAATGTCATGTTCTCCTGTTGTTCAATACCCAACCTGGGATAATTCAAAGTATTGAACACGGTGGAGACGTTCATGTAAAAGTCGAGAATAGCACAGAATTACCCTAGTTGGAGAAGACACATACAACCCATGAATTGTGTTGCACAATCGGCTCAAGCAGGATCACCTTCGTTCATGATGAAGAGAATTCGCTTGATTTTTACGCGGTCATGAGTCAGGGGAATCCCATCCTCACCATGACATCAATACGAAGGGAGAGGAGCGAACTACCATGACAGAGGTGGTAAGTGTCTGATCTTCAGGTATCGCAGTCATTTATCCGCGTTTGAGAAGGCATATCGAACATTTGAATTCACATCCGAGGTTTGCACGTATGGAAGCATACGAAGTTATCGCTGCTTCAATATGTAATATTCGTCAATGGCCATGAGTTCCTTGCGTGGATGCATCGCTATGACTCTAATCCGGAGCAACAATAGGGAGATATACGGAACGACTAGGAGGTTCGAGTTTCCTCAAGGTTAGCCATGAACTGTCCCAGTTGGAGAACACACATCAAATCACGATAGATCTGAAATTAGCATTTCCCATTCAGTGGATTGTCCTGAGTAACTCATCGATGTCGTATCCTTCTTTTGTGAAATACTCAACATGAGATGATTCAAAGTATCGACCATGATGTAGACATCCGCGCTCAACTCAAGGGTAGCACTAAATTGCCCTAGTTGGAGAACACACATACAACCCATAAATTGTGGTGCACAATCGGATCAAGCAGGACCACCTTCGTCCAGGATGAAAAGAATTCGCTCGGTTTTTACGCGGTCATGAGTCAGAGAAATCCCATCCTCACAATGACATCAATACGAAGGTAGAGGAGCGAACTTCCATGACAGAGGTGGTAAGTGTCTGATCTTCAGGTATCGCAGTCATTTGTCCGCGTTTGAGAAGGCATATCGAACATTTGAATTCACATCCGAGGTTTGCACGTATGGAAGCATACGAAGTTATCGCTGCTTCAATATGTAATATTCGTCAATGGCCATGAGTTCCTTGCGTGGATGCATCGCTATGACTCTAATCCGGAGCAACAATAGGGAGATATACAGAACGACTAGGAGGTTCGAGTTTCCTCAAGGTTAGCCATGAATTGTCCCAGTTGGAGAACACACATCGAATCACGATAGATCTGAAATTAGCATTTCCCATTCAGTAGATTGTCCTGAGTAACTCATCGATGTCACATCCTTCTTTTGTTAAATACTCAACATGAGATGATTCAAAGTATCGACCATGATGTAGACATCCGCGCTCAACTCAAGGGTAGCACTAAATTGCCCTAGTTGGAGAACACACATACAACCCATAAATTGTGGTGCACAATCGGATCAAGCAGGACCACCTTCGTCCATGATGAAAAGAATTCGCTCGGTTTTCACGCGGTCATGAGTCAGAGAAATCCCATCCTCACCATGACATCAATACGAAGGTAGAGGAGCGAACTTCCATGACAGAGGTGGTAAGTGTCTGATCTTCAGGTATCGCAGTCATTTGTCCGCGTTTGAGAAGGCATATCGAACATTTGAATTCACATCCGAGGTTTGCACGTATGGAAGCATACGAAGTCTTCGCTGCTTCAATATGTAATTTCCGTCAATGGCCATGAGTTTCTCCGTGAATGCATCGCTATGAATTCAATCCGGAGCAACCATAGGGAGATATACAGAACGACTAGGAGGTTCGAGTTTCCTCAAGGTTAGCCATGAACTGTCCCAGTTGGAGAACACACATCAAATCACGATAGAACTGAAATTAGCATATCCCATTCAGTGGATTGTCCTGAGTAACTCATCGATGTCGTATCCTTCTTTTGTGAAATACTCAACATGAGATGATTCAAAGTATCGACCATGATGTAGACATCCGCGCTCAACTCAAGGGTAGCACTAAATTGCCCTAGTTGGAGAACACACATACAACCCATGAATTGTGGTGCACAATCTGCTCAAGCAGGACCACCTTCGTCCATGATGAAAAGAATTCGCTCGGTTTTTACGCGGTCATGAGTCAGAGAAATCCCATCCTCACCATGACATCAATACGAAGGTAGAGGAGCGAACTTCCATGACAGAGGTGGTAAGTGTCTGATCTTCAGGTATCGCAGTCATTTGTCCGCGTTTGAGAAGGCATATCGAACATTTGAATTCACATCCGAGGTTTGCACGTATGGAAGCATACGAAGTTATCGCTGCTTCAATATGTAATATTCGTCAATGGCCATGAGTTCCTTGCGTGGATGCATCGCTATGACTCTAATCCGGAGCAACAATAGGGAGATATACGGAACGACTAGGAGGTTCGAGTTTCCTCAAGGTTAGCCATGAACTGTCCCAGTTGGAGAACACACATCAAATCACGATAGATCTGAAATTAGCATTTCCCATTCAGTGGATTGTCCTGAGTAACTCATCGATGTCGTATCCTTCTTTTGTGAAATACTCAACATGAGATGATTCAAAGTATCGACCATGATGTAGACATCCGCGCTCAACTCAAGGGTAGCACTAAATTGCCCTAGTTGGAGAACACACATACAACCCATAAATTGTGGTGCACAATCGGATCAAGCAGGACCACCTTCGTCCAGGATGAAAAGAATTCGCTCGGTTTTTACGCGGTCATGAGTCAGAGAAATCCCATCCTCACAATGACATCAATACGAAGGTAGAGGAGCGAACTTCCATGACAGAGGTGGTAAGTGTCTGATCTTCAGGTATCGCAGTCATTTGTCCGCGTTTGAGAAGGCATATCGAACATTTGAATTCACATCCGAGGTTTGCACGTATGGAAGCATACGAAGTTATCGCTGCTTCAATATGTAATATTCGTCAATGGCCATGAGTTCCTTGCGTGGATGCATCGCTATGACTCTAATCCGGAGCAACAATAGGGAGATATACAGAACGACTAGGAGGTTCGAGTTTCCTCAAGGTTAGCCATGAATTGTCCCAGTTGGAGAACACACATCGAATCACGATAGATCTGAAATTAGCATTTCCCATTCAGTAGATTGTCCTGAGTAACTCATCGATGTCACATCCTTCTTTTGTTAAATACTCAACATGAGATGATTCAAAGTATCGACCATGATGTAGACATCCGCGCTCAACTCAAGGGTAGCACTAAATTGCCCTAGTTGGAGAACACACATACAACCCATCAATTGTGGAGCACAATCGGATCAAGCAGGACCACCTTCGTCCATGATGAAAAGAATTCGCTCGGTTTTCACGCGGTCATGAGTCAGAGAAATCCCATCCTCACCATGACATCAATACGAAGGTAGAGGAGCGAACTTCCATGACAGAGGTGGTAAGTGTCTGATCTTCAGGTATCGCAGTCATTTGTCCGCGTTTGAGAAGGCATATCGAACATTTGAATTCACATCCGAGGTTTGCACGTATGGAAGCATACGAAGTCTTCGCTGCTTCAATATGTAATTTCCGTCAATGGCCATGAGTTTCTCCGTGAATGCATCGCTATGAATTCAATCCGGAGCAACCATAGGGAGATATACAGAACGACTAGGAGGTTCGAGTTTCCTCAAGGTTAGCCATGAACTGTCCCAGTTGGAGAACACACATCAAATCACGATAGAACTGAAATTAGCATATCCCATTCAGTGGATTGTCCTGAGTAACTCATCGATGTCGTATCCTTCTTTTGTGAAATACTCAACATGAGATGATTCAAAGTATCGACCATGATGTAGACATCCGCGCTCAACTCAAGGGTAGCACTAAATTGCCCTAGTTGGAGAACACACATACAACCCATGAATTGTGGTGCACAATCTGCTCAAGCAGGACCACCTTCGTCCATGATGAAAAGAATTCGCTCGGTTTTTACGCGGTCATGAGTCAGAGAAATCCCATCCTCACCATGACATCAATACGAAGGTAGAGGAGCGAACTTCCATGACAGAGGTGGTAAGTGTCTGATCTTCAGGTATCGCAGTCATTTGTCCGCGTTTGAGAAGGCATATCGAACATTTGAATTCACATCCGAGGTTTGCACGTATGGAAGCATACGAAGTCTTCGCTGCTTCAATATGTAATTTCCGTCAATGGCCATGAGTTTCTCGCGTGAATGCATCGCTATGAATTCAATCCGGAGCAACCATAGGGAGATATACAGAACGACTAGGAGGTTCGAGTTTCCTCAAGGTTAGCCATGAACTGTCCCAGTTGGAGAACACACATCAAATCACGATAGAACTGAAATTAGCATTTCCCATTCAGTGGATTGTCCTGAGTAACTCATCGATGTCGTATCCTTCTTTTGTGAAATACTCAACATGAGATGATTCAAAGTATCGACCATGATGTAGACATCCGCGCTCAACTCAAGGGTAGCACTAAATTGCCCTAGTTGGAGAACACACATACAACCCATGAATTGTGGTGCACAATCTGCTCAAGCAGGACCACCTTCGTCCATGATGAAAAGAATTCGCTCGGTTTGTACGCGGTCATGAGTCAGAGAAATCCCATCCTCACCATGACATCAATACGAAGGGAGACGAGCGAACTTCCATGACAGAGGTGGTAAGTGTCTGATCTTCAGGTATCGCAGTCATTTGTCCGCGTTTGAGAAGGCATATCGAACATTTGAATTCACATCCGAGGTTTGCACGTATGGAAGCATACGAAGTCTTCGCTGCTTCAATATGTAATTTCCGTCAATGGCCATGAGTTTCTTGCGTGAATGCATCGCTATGACTTTAATCCGGAGCAACCATAGGGAGATATACACAACGACTAGGAGGTGCTAGTTTCCTCAAGGGTAGCCATGAACTGTCCCAGTTGGAGAACACACATCAAATCACGATAGATCTGAAATTAGCATTTCCCATTCAGTGGATTGTCCTGAGTAACTCATCGATGTCGTATCCTTCTTTTGTGAAATACTCAACATGAGATGATTCAAAGTATCGACCATGATGTAGACATCCGCGCTCAACTCAAGGGTAGCACTAAATTGCCCTAGTTGGAGAACACACATACAACCCATAAATTGTGGTGCACAATCGGATCAAGCAGGACCACCTTCGTCCATGATGAAAAGAATTCGCTCGGTTTTCACGCGGTCATGAGTCAGAGAAATCCCATCCTCACCATGACATCAATACGAAGGTAGAGGAGCGAACTTCCATGACAGAGGTGGTAAGTGTCTGATCTTCAGGTATCGCAGTCATTTGTCCGCGTTTGAGAAGGCATATCGAACATTTGAATTCACATCCGAGGTTTGCACGTATGGAAGCATACGAAGTTATCGCTGCTTCAATATGTAATATTCGTCAATGGCCATGAGTTCCTTGCGTGGATGCATCGCTATGACTCTAATCCGGAGCAACAATAGGGAGATATACAGAACGAGTAGGAGGTTCGAGTTTCCTCAAGGTTAGCCATGAACTGTCCCAGTTGGAGAAGACACATCAAATCACGATAGATCTGAAATTAGCATTTCCCATTCAGTGGATTGTCCTGAGTAACTCATCGATGTCGTATCCTTCTTTTGTGAAATACTCAACATGAGATGATTCAAAGTATCGACCATGATGTAGACATCCGCGCTCAACTCAAGGGTAGCACTAAATTGCCCTAGTTGGAGAACACACATACAACCCATGAATTGTGGTGCACAATCGGCTCAAGCAGGACCACCTTCGTCCATGATGAAAAGAATTCGCTCGGTTTTTACGCGGTCATGAGTCAGAGAAATCCCATCCTCACCATGACATCAATACGAAGGTAGAGGAGCGAACTTCCATGACAGAGGTGGTAAGTGTCTGATCTTCAGGTATCGCAGTCATTTGTCCGCGTTTGAGAAGGCATATCGAACATTTGAATTCACATCCGAGGTTTGCACGTATGGAAGCATACGAAGTCTTCGCTGCTTCAATATGTAATTTCCGTCAATGGCCATGAGTTTCTTGCGTGAATGCATCGCTATGACTTTAATCCGGAGCAACCATAGGGAGATATACACAACGACTAGGAGGTTCTAGTTTCCTCAAGGGTAGCCATGAATTGTCCCAGTTGGAGATCACACATCAAATCACGGTAGATCTGAAATTAGCATCTACAATTCAGTGGATTGTCCTGAGTAACTCGTCGATATCACATCGTTCTATTGTTGAATACTCAACATGATATGATTCAAAGTATCGACCTTGATGGACATACTCACGTTCAACTCAAGGAGAGCACTAAAGAGAGCAAGGTCGGTCATCATCATGCTGTAGCCACAATGAACTCAATTAAAAAATGATCAAACTAACACTAACTCTCCTCCAACAAATGGCCTGGATGCATTGCCGAATCACTACAGTGCTCAGGGTATTGACGTATCAGGAACCATTTTGGGGAATGATAGGCGTAAACGGGCTGTTACAAGCTCACCAGAGGGGCGCAGTTAGCCACTCGTCAGAAGGGGACGATCAAACTCAGGAGCAGATCCCAGGTTACTGCTGATCAGGAATCTAACGAGTGAGACAGCTAGACATAGGGACCAATCAACCCTTAACAGGATTGAAGAGGCTCCAACACCATTCATGAGCAGGCCAGCACCACTAGGGCCCCAGGTGGAGATTAGGGCGGCTCCAATGCAAGATACCCATTGAGACCCTTTTCCTACAGGCCCCAACACCGAGGAGGCTACGGGTTTGATAGTATTGCGGACAGCAACCCGAGTCAATGCCTCCGTTGCACCAGCACCATCCACTAGCGCCTCAGATCCCTCATCTTAGTGGTACACTGTGACCAGAAGAGATATTCCTCACCTTTCGTCCAATGAAACTCCACCAACACCCAGCACAGACAGGTTATATCAGCAATGGAAAGAGGATCTTTGGGAGCACTTCCGAGACCCTTGCCATGAGCTAACAGGAGGAATGATGGCTCACACCTTGAGCAGAGACTTGTCAAATGGTGACTGGACGATAGCTATCCAGACAACGACAAATAATTCCTGGATAGCTAACTCAGGACAAAAGGATGAGTTTCCCCAAACCTCATCTGGCAAATTTACTGGGGTAAAGGGTCTTCCATTCCCAGATGTGTTCGAATACCGCAAGTTCCAAGATAGCATGGCTATGCAATCACAATACACCAGCCTGATGGAGGATGCAATTGCTAGGATTGGGAAGACTGGACTACTTCTCCAGGAGGCCATAAATGCGCATAGTCATGCGAGGAGAGCTTCTCTCAAAGATGTGACTCAAACAAGCCTGGAGCACACACGGAACTTACTGGAGGAAGTAAGAAATATCTCAGCAGACTTCAGCAGAACGACCACATCTGTTCACTTGACACCAATAAATCCGGGCCCCTCTGGGAAACAAACTCGACCCATTCAGCAATTGCTTCCTCAATCTGTGACCACCCCGCCCCTTCCAGCACCCAATGCCAGACCTGCAGCTATCCCTAGAGCTCCCATTGTTGTCCCATTCACAGCCACTGCTTTTCCAGTGGTCAAGAAGAAGAAGCTATAACATGTAACAGGGTAATCACAGATATAAAAGAAACGCCAACCATGCTGCTAATTCTTCTTTTGACCCCAATTTGTCAGGGTCTTACAGCCTATGACTGCTCCAGTGACAAGACCACCTACTCAGTTCAGCATGAAGAAACATGTGATGATTTGGAACGGGATAAATGGGATGAGATCCCCTGAGAAGGCACAGTGTTACAGGTGCCTCATACAACAAAGACTCAAGCAAAGGACTGCCAGCCAAAACTGATAACTTTTGGTGTTTATTGCACTTATTGGAATAACCCAACACAACTAGAAAGACTCCAAGACGACGGGTTCCTAGTTCACTACGCCATCACGGAGGCTGAATGTATTGATGCCTGGGAAAAAGGTTATTGCAGGTACCAGGATATTGATGTCAGACTCTATAGACCAGGCACAACCAAAACTCTTTTTTGGAGCTGATATAGATGATAAGGGATTCTGTAAAACAAACAGCGCAATGGCTTGACGGGCTCGCATTTTCCGATTAGTTCATACAGAGCGACTAGGAGGTTCGAGTTTCCTCAAGGTTAGCCATGAACTGTCCCAGTTGGAGAAGACACATCAAATCACGATAGATCTGAAATTAGCATTTCCCATTCAGTGGATTGTCCTGAGTAACTCATCGATGTCGTATCCTTCTTTTGTGAAATACTCAACATGAGATGATTCAAAGTATCGACCATGATGTAGACATCCGCGCTCAACTCAAGGGTAGCACTAAATTGCCCTAGTTGGAGAACACACATACAACCCATGAATTGTGGTGCACAATCGGCTCAAGCAGGACCACCTTCGTCCATGATGAAAAGAATTCGCTCGGTTTTTACGCGGTCATGAGTCAGAGAAATCCCATCCTCACCATGACATCAATACGAAGGTAGAGGAGCGAACTTCCATGACAGAGGTGGTAAGTGTCTGATCTTCAGGTATCGCAGTCATTTGTCCGCGTTTGAGAAGGCATATCGAACATTTGAATTCACATCCGAGGTTTGCACGTATGGAAGCATACGAAGTCTTCGCTGCTTCAATATGTAATTTCCGTCAATGGCCATGAGTTTCTCGCGTGAATGCATCGCTATGACTCTAATCCGGAGCAACCATAGGGAGATATACACAACGACTAGGAGGTTCTAGTTTCCTCAAGGGTAGCCATGAATTGTCCCAGTTGGAGATCACACATCAAATCACGGTAGATCTGAAATTAGCATCTACAATTCAGTGGATTGTCCTGAGTAACTCGTCGATATCACATCGTTCTATTGTTGAATACTCAACATGATATGATTCAAAGTATCGACCTTGATGGACATACTCACGTTCAACTCAAGGAGAGCACTAAAGAGAGCAAGGTCGGTCATCATCATGCTGTAGCCACAATGAACTCAATTAAAAAATGATCAAACTAACACTAACTCTCCTCCAACAAATGGCCTGGATGCATTGCCGAATCACTACAGTGCTCAGGGTATTGACGTATCAGGAACCATTTTGGGGAATGATAGGCGTAAACGGGCTGTTACAAGCTCACCAGAGGGGCGCAGTTAGCCACTCGTCAGAAGGGGACGATCAAACTCAGGAGCAGATCCCAGGTTACTACTGATCAGGAATCTAACGAGTGAGACAGCTAGACATAGGGACCAATCAACCCTTAACAGGATTGAAGAGGCTCCAACACCATTCATGAGCAGGCCAGCACCACTAGGGCCCCAGGTGGAGATTAGGGCGGCTCCAATGCAAGATACCCATTGAGACCCTTTTCCTACAGGCCCCAACACCGAGGAGGCTACGGGTTTGATAGTATTGCGGACAGCAACCCGAGTCAATGCCTCCGTTGCACCAGCACCATCCACTAGCGCCTCAGATCCCTCATCTTAGTGGTACACTGTGACCAGAAGAGATATTCCTCACCTTTCGTCCAATGAAACTCCACCAACACCCAGCACAGACAGGTTATATCAGCAATGGAAAGAGGATCTTTGGGAGCACTTCCGAGACCCTTGCCATGAGCTAACAGGAGGAATGATGGCTCACACCTTGAGCAGAGACTTGTCAAATGGTGACTGGACGATAGCTATCCAGACAACGACAAATAATTCCTGGATAGCTAACTCAGGACAAAAGGATGAGTTTCCCCAAACCTCATCTGGCAAATTTACTGGGGTAAAGGGTCTTCCATTCCCAGATGTGTTCGAATACCGCAAGTTCCAAGATAGCATGGCTATGCAATCACAATACACCAGCCTGATGGAGGATGCAATTGCTAGGATTGGGAAGACTGGACTACTTCTCCAGGAGGCCATAAATGCGCATAGTCATGCGAGGAGAGCTTCTCTCAAAGATGTGACTCAAACAAGCCTGGAGCACACACGGAACTTACTGGAGGAAGTAAGAAATATCTCAGCAGACTTCAGCAGAACGACCACATCTGTTCACTTGACACCAATAAATCCGGGCCCCTCTGGGAAACAAACTCGACCCATTCAGCAATTGCTTCCTCAATCTGTGACCACCCCGCCCCTTCCAGCACCCAATGCCAGACCTGCAGCTATCCCTAGAGCTCCCATTGTTGTCCCATTCACAGCCACTGCTTTTCCAGTGGTCAAGAAGAAGAAGCTATAACATGTAACAGGGTAATCACAGATATAAAAGAAACGCCAACCATGCTGCTAATTCTTCTTTTGACCCCAATTTGTCAGGGTCTTACAGCCTATGACTGCTCCAGTGACAAGACCACCTACTCAGTTCAGCATGAAGAAACATGTGATGATTTGGAACGGGATAAATGGGATGAGATCCCCTGAGAAGGCACAGTGTTACAGGTGCCTCATACAACAAAGACTCAAGCAAAGGACTGCCAGCCAAAACTGATAACTTTTGGTGTTTATTGCACTTATTGGAATAACCCAACACAACTAGAAAGACTCCAAGACGACGGGTTCCTAGCTCACTACGCCATCACGGAGGCTGAATGTATTGATGCCTGGGAAAAAGGTTATTGCAGGTACCAGGATATTGATGTCAGACTCTATAGACCAGGCACAACCAAAACTCTTTTTTGGAGCTGATATAGATGATAAGGGATTCTGTAAAACAAACAGCGCAATGGCTTGACGGGCTCGCATTTTCCGATTAGTTCATACAGAGCGACTAGGAGGTTCGAGTTTCCTCAAGGGTAGCAATAAATTGTCCGAGGTTAAGATCACACACCAAATCACGGTAGATCTGAAATTAGCATCTACAATTCAGTCGATTGTCCTGAGTCACTCGATGTCACATTCTACTATTATTCAATACTTAACGTAAGATGATCCAAAGTATTGAACACGAAGGAGACGTTCACGCTCAACTCGAGAATAACACTAAATTGCCCTAGTTGGAGGAGACACAAAATTCACATTCTGCTAGAGTAGCTATCAACTGTCTGAGTTGGAGACCTCATATCAAGGCAATCAGTTCTACGTTCTTTCTCTGTTCAATCGAGTCCAGTGATTCTTGTTGTTGAAGCTGCGACCAATATTATTCATTCAACTACTAGCTCCCGTCACAAAAGTATCGGTTCAAATGAGAATTGCGGGACAAACTCAAATCAAGAATTTGAGTTTCAACTCAATCCGTTCAGACACAAACTTCCACGGTGGTCTTTCGCCACATGTTAACACTCAGAATGGCTGATTTCCTGACCGTCGAAAATTTCCGAGATACGTTAACTGAATCTAATATGTAGATCTTCATTGATGAATTCATCAGCTCTAGAATTCTTCTGACTCATATTATTGGAAATTTCGTGTTACGTAAGTGACCGGCTCCGACATCAATATCGCCCTCTGCCGCCTCTGTACCACCACTAGCTTACATCGTGCAAAAAATGCCCCAAGACGCGCAATTCCGAAGAAATATATATAACACACATTGGTCGCGATATCAGCCAAATCCGCGCGCGGGAGAGAACTCACTTTGGCGCAACAATTTGTCGCGGTTACAGGCGCTCCTTGCGCTGGGTAACAGGTGCAGAGCACGAGTCTTGAATTTATTCATGGGTTCGCTCGGGATTTCCGCTGCCAGTTCATTTCTACGGCGAGCTCAACTTGAAGACTCGTTCGTATGCTGCTTCTGCTGATTCTTCTTCTCCTTTTTCTTCTGTCAGTGCTCCTCACGATGCTGTTGGCTTGACGTGTCAACTGAAACATGCGAAAACAAAACCATGGTTACATCTCTAGTCGTGTATCGTACTTTCTATTTTATCAGATCATATTCATGAGCGAGCTTGAGGATGGGTGATTTTTGATTTCGTTCAGAAAGTTGTGTATGTGATTTGCAGTTAGGAAAAAATTTCGGTTTGCCAAAGTTAGATTCAGACTCCGTTGATAAGATAGATGTTTAATAAGATGACTGTCAGGTGGAAGATGAATTCCGCAAATCGTTGTCTCCGTGAATGGTAAGAGCGTAATGAATGGTTATGTTTTGAGAGGCGGCGCGACGAGTTCGTTTGAGCGCCAAGACTCTCGCGATATGATGAAAATTCTAATTATTAAGATTACTCAACGCCGTTGAGCGCGCGAGACGCTTGCGCTACAGAATCAAAGTTACAAACGATGTTGAAATGTTCAGTGGTTGAGGTTGGTAACCACAGTTGAATGATTAAATGTGCTAACTTTCGTTGGCACATTTAATCATTCACGGCATTGGAAATCACACTTGTCGCGAAATTCTCTGTTTCTTCGAATGACTAGATGACGAGAGCATTTTGGTTATTACAATCCGTTGCACTCAGCACAAGTTCTGGTTATCAGAACATTGTCAGATACTCGTGGACCAAAAATTTGGCAAATACGTACAATCATTCGGTACGGAAAAAATGTACGCGATGAAAACCAGCTAGTTAGCTGAATATTCCGCTTACCAAATCAACCAATCGCTGCTTTCTAACTTGTCGGACATGTTGGTATAAATATACATAGCCCTCACGCCGAAATCGCTAATCTGATGTCATTATAAACGAAAAAAAAAAATAAAAAATGAAATCCATCAAATTATAGCAATGAGACTAGAAATGGTCATGGGCTAGACAGTCGGTGATCGAATGAATGACGAATAAACGGAATAACCTAGCATTAAATATATAGACAATACTGGTCAGCGAATAGTGTCGATAGCGAGCAGGACGGTATGAAAAATTATTCACCCGATGCGCGATTCGATTCTCATGGCGGCGGCCCTGCCACTATCAATTATATTGGCAAGTCATCTTCCGGTACACCGCAACGGAATCGAATCGCGCAAAATGGTCTCTCTAGAACGTTATTTGTGTGAAAATTAATCAAGGCCAAATTATTCCCACAGCCATTCGACAATTTTCCCGTATATCCATATAAAAAAGGTGTCTATATGTAATAGCGGTCTCTCGGACTTCGTTGTCTGGACGATTATATACATTTTTTTCAACAGCGTCGCGACGGTGCAGCTTGAAAATTTAACGAAGTGTCAGATGTGGAAGAAAAGAGACAGGTAGACGAATGAAAGTGGGACTTTCGGTCCGTTTGACTGGGGCACGTACATGTCTAGGTAATGCCAGATATAGAAGGCAAAGTTGCCTCTCATGCGGCTGGCTGGCTTCATTTGGAAGAGCCGCGCGCGCGCACGTTTCTATGCTCGTATTGATTTTCGGAAAGTTTCGTCTCTCTACCCGTGTGCCATGCCTCCTCTCTCATATACTGTGGGAAATGAGAGAGAGAGAGAGCCGCCCCCGCTACGCGCTTGCATATTCGAGCAAAATTAGCAAAGGCTGCTGCTACACCACGATCCCTCTTGCATTATTTCGCGACTCTGACGGTGTTTCCTTCGTCGTCGTTCCTGTTGTGGTTCTTAGTTCCTTTTGTACTGTTAGGTACGATATAGGATTTTTCGTGAATATGGAGACGGTACCAACGCAATCGATGAGACCATTCAGCCATTCAACGGTGTATGTAGTATGGACAGTTGCGGATTAACATTTCATTAACAAAGATGAATAGCTACCTTGATTGGCTCCTGGATATTCAATTTGCCAAATTGTAATTTGAGATGCTAGTTGCAAGTGAATGGAACTTTCTGACGACGAAGCAAACTCTCATGTTCTGCGATGGTTTTGTGCTGCAGAGGGTGATGTGCGGAACAGTTCGCGTAGAGAACTGTCTCAACACATGCCTTTCAGAAAGTGTTATGAATTTTGACAATGGTGAATGCAGATTTTGATTCTCAAGAATGCTAACATCATGACGGGATTTTGTTAATTCCTGGATCGGAACTCCTTGGATATACACGAAACTTCTCAGAAGAAGAATTTAACATGAAAGTCAACCCAGGGTCCATAACCCACAACCAAAAATCATCCATATCGGGGAATTATCATAATAGAATCCTAAAAGCCTCTCCGATAAGAAGGAACTCGAAACACAAAACAAAGATAATCTCAAGATCTACGAAGGCTCACACAATGAGATGATGAATATCCTTCCTGTCAAAGCATTACAGCTTGTCAGAAATCTGGAATTTCCAGTTTCCAAGTGCGATAAATACAAGATTAGACTTTGATTGAAAGTGACACGTGAGCTGACTAAGAATTACGGGCTTCCATATATTTTCTTTCAACAACTGCCTTACATTGCACAAGCTAAATTAATCGAACAACTTTGAAAATCGTAGAGTAAGTATTTCAACTCTCACACATTACCAACCCCATGATCATCAAAGATTCGCACCAATACTAAGTCTATACTATCCCATACAATAATAAGTCTTAAAAAGTCGCAATGTGTAAATCGAATACATTTATCTCCATCAAACGTCAATGGTCAACTTGGCCTCGAGGGGGAATTGAATAACTTTGAAGTGGACAAATCGAGTTCCTTTCAAACGAGCCTGTCTCGCAGAATTCTTTAGCCTCATTCACAAATAGCCACATAGGTTCCGGTTCCACATCATCGTCAGACCGACTATATAAATCAGTATTGAATTAGAAGTAGATTCAAATCGAATCCGTCACTAATGCCTGAATTATTCAAATTCTCAAGCCGATTGTGCTCTGGTAAATTTTCGCAGACCACCAGAAATAACGTATTCCACGCGATTCTGAATGTTTCAGTCCAGCACATATATATATATATATATGTATACATATCCTGATTGCAGCACTCGGTCGGGCATTTCGAAAGCTGCAAGCTCCACGTGCTCCGAGAACCATAGATACACACTGTGTGTCTATCATATGGACGTGCGCGGCGGCGAAGTGAGCACGTGATACGGGGCACAAAACAGAATGAAAAATTCATTCACGAGCAATTGGCTCAAGCAAATGGAATCCGCAATCCACAACATTGGCACGGCATGCAACGGAATCTCTTTCTGCACTCTGCGGTATCGAATCGATTTCTTTTTTTTTTTTTCTTTTTTTTATTCTTATTTATACACCAGACGAATAATATTCTCGCAACACCGCCATCGTCGTCATACTCTATATCCTCCCCCTCACTCCACTTTTTCCAAAAGTATAACTTGGCGAGTATGGCCATCCTTTCCCCCTATCACTTCATCTGGGATCAAAAATTGAATTTCAACTCTTGAGGGTCATGAAATCAGGGGAAACATGTCGAGTAACTATTTAACAAAATTTAGCAAAATTCAAACATGAAACAAATGGGTAGAAAATGAAAAATATTAATTTCAACTCTTGAGAGTCGTGAGATCAAGAAAAGTATGTCGAGTAATTGTTTTGCAAAATCTGAACGTGAAACGCATGGAAAAGGATTGATTACATTACGATTTGACTTTCTCGGTAATTTTGACTCAACTTGAGTTTCTCACCATCTCCTTTGTCTATGAAATGTAATGGAAATAATTCATTCAGACCATTGAGAAGAAAAGGAAACCAGAAAATTCAATCTAGTATTGATCGGTTTAGTTTAAAATTCAGTAGAGATGGTGAGTAACTCAAGATGAGTCAAAATTACCGAGAAAGTCAAATCGTAATGTAATCAATCCTTTTCCATGCGTTTCACGTTCAGATTTTGCAAAACAATTACTCGACATACTTTTCTTGATCTCACGACTCTCAAGAGTTGAAATTAATATTTTTCATTTTCTACCCATTTGTTTCATGTTTGAATTTTGCTAAATTTTGTTAAATAGTTACTCGACATGTTTCCCCTGATTTCATGACCCTCAAGAGTTGAAATTCAATTTTTGATCCCAGATGAAGTGATAGGGGGAAAGGATGGCCATACTCGCCAAGTTATACTTTTGGAAAAAGTGGAGTGAGGGGGAGGAGATTTCAACACTTGGCTATGGTAATGACTGAATATTCTCAGATTGAAAAACATGCTGTAAATAGTAGCATGTGGGGAAACACAAAAAACTTCGATGTATCTCATCCATAAAAATCATTCTCCTAATTAACACTAGTGTGCTTCATTCCAAGATGAACATTTTTTGATCATGAACAAAGGAAAATCTGGAGAAGGACAACTTTGTATTTTTGATAGCAAGACTCTTGAAATTAGTTCATGGAATTGACTTGAGTTGATGCGAAGACTCCTAACCCACTTGTGATGGTGCTTGCGTCATTAAGTGATTTTGGTAGATTTTTTCGTCCTTGATGGTTAATATACGGGTTGAATATTTGGTCTCCGTCCTTCAAGATCGACGAGACCAAATATCCAACCCGTATATAACACACATTTTGGCCTTTTATTCTTATATCACTCCAGACAAGAAAACCCACAACAATAAGTGGCTCTTATTCCCTCAACAATGAGAGCTGATTTCTACAAGCTCGCTGCAGGCGGTGCTACGATTGGCTTTCAATCTCTGCTTCAAAATATGTAGTCAGGAAAGTTACATGTTACTGCAACAACATGTTATTGCTGGAGCGGAATAACGCCGTCTGCTACACATGCGGCTGCATCAAAACATCACCCGTGTGTTCTCGCGGTCGATCGTCCCGCGTGGTCGACCCCAACAATCGATTGTGTTCGACTTCGAGTGTCTTGACGCGGCTGAAATCTTGACGCGAAAAAATTGGGAAGAGGCGAAATTAGTGAGTAAGATATTTTGGCACTAAACGCTGTCAGCGGCGAAATGACTAGCCAATATCCTTGTTGAGGACCGAAATAATGGGTTCAGAGTGATTGAGACCCTCCTGAACCCAGAAAAGCATGAAATAAGTAAGTTCGAAAAAATGTGTGAGGTTAAAACGGCCCAACTCAGCGTATATAAGGCACGGCAGCCTTGCGCGCGCTCTCTCTCTTTCTCACATGTTCTTCTCTTTCATATACTCGCCAGCAAGGCGCTGCCGCGCCTTTTGAAAGAAAAACAAAGCATTGCGGCATCGACTACGCGCAATATCTCATTGTTTGAGCCACATTATTTTCACCATCACAGAGAGAGATAGAAAGAGAGAGAGAGAGAGAGAGAGAGAGAGAGAGAGAGAGAGAGAGAGAGAGAGAGAGAGAGAGAGAGAGAGAGAGAGAGAGAGAGAGATAGATAGATAGATGTCCTTTTATTCGTCCGCAGACAAAAGATCAAATTACATATGATTACATATGCCCGTTAAAAATATAATATCGTGTATAGAAAATAATCATAAAAAATAATGTATATATATACTCATGATAATAATAATAATTTCAGTGAAATACTGTTTTGGTCAAGGACACTTGATATCACAATTTGTGACTAGTCAGGGCAAACTCATTATTCTAAGTACAAAATTTTGTAGTAAGAGAGGGATTTGGGCTCACAGTCATATCACAGTTGTGTTTCATCAGTCGTGTGACAGAAAGTCACATATAGAAAGAAATATTAATAAAAAGTAGAGCCCAACCCATCACAGATTAAAATAATGCCTCCTCCCCACATCAATCCTCTGAGAAGACTGAGTCAGAAGGAAATCTTTCAAGGCCTCTTTGAATACTGATATTTTCCTCAGCTGCCGAAAGCCCGGAGGGAGAAAGTTCCACAGATGAGCACATTGAACTTGGAATGATCTTCTTCCATACTCAAGTCTCATGTTGGGGACTTTGAGTACTCGCTCTTCTAGATCACCACGTGCGGGGCGTTCGGATTGGTACCTGGTAAACATCGCAGCTAGGTAGCCAGGTTCTCCAAGATGCATGATCTTATGCATTAAGAGTGCTGCGAAGTACATTCTCCGCGAATCAGTACGTAACCAACCCAGGCGCTCCCTAAACGGGGTGATGTGCTCGTCTCTCCTAAGATCAAAAATGTATCTCACACATGAATTGCTCAGTCGTTGTATCCGTTGCCGCTGTTCGTCCGTGGCGTCGAGGTACACGACCGTGCAGTAATCTAAATGCGGTTGAACCAAAGACTCGACCAGGCGAACTCGGAGTGGTCTGGTGATACATGCCCTAAAAAACCGCAAACCGTAGAGGGCTCTGTTGACTTTCTTAGTTAATTTATCAATGTGCGGTTTCCACGTCAGTTCACTGTCAAGTGTAACACCTAGACTCACGACAGAGTCACTGAATGGGACGAACACTCCGTCCTGTATCTCAACCCCTGGCAAGTTCATGCGTCGCAAGTCTTTAACGTTCCTCTCGGAACTGAAAAAGATTGCCTTGGTCTTCCCAGCGTTGAGGCGCAGGTCGGAATTCCTAGCCCAGTCAGCAACGAGTCGCCCTATATCCCCTAGTCGAGCGATTCCCTGGTCGATGTTCTTTTTATCGACTTGTAGATAAATCTGGAGGTCATCCGCGTAAAATAAGTGGTTAACCGACTTTCCGTTCAGTAGCCCGGGCAAGTCATTCACATACAGACTAAAGAGGAGAGGCCCGAGAACGGACCCCTGTGGAACACCCAGATTGGTTTCTAGCCAATCAGATTTACCTGCTTTCGAAGTGATTTGTTGGGTGCGACCCTGTAAATATGATTTTATCCACAGGAGTGCCGATCTCGAGAAACCGAGATGTCGTAGCTTCCTCAGTAGCTTGGATGGTGAGATTGTGTCGAATGCTTTACTAAAGTCAAACAGTAGGAGCAGAGTGATCTTCTTTCTGTCAATTCCTACTCTGATGTCGTCTGTCAACTTCAGTAGTGCCGTCTGGGTACTGTGATGTTGCTTGAAACCAGTCTGGAACGGATCAAGTAATTTCTCAATTTTTAAATACTCCGTGATTTGGTCATGTGCGATTTTTTCCAGAACCTTGGAGAGGAAGCACAGCAGCGCTATGGGACGGAAGTCCGAGACTGCTGATGGAGCTGCAGTCTTCTTTAATGCAATCAGCTGCGCTTGCTTCCAAGCCTCAGGAAAAACGCTATGAGCGAAAGAGGAATTGAAGATATGTACAATAAGATCACCAATACTCGGAAGAGCTTTCGCGATCACGCTTTGGGGGATTCCATCCGCCCCACGGGCCTGGGAGGAGAAATGTTTGATGGCAAGGACTACATCATTGTAATTTGTGGGCTTAAATTTGAACCCCTCCTCCGGTGCCGAACTAAGATCGTCCATCGCTCCATTGATATTTTCGTGAGGCGAGACAGAAACCCCCGCAAAGTGAGCGTTCAACTCATCCGGTGTGAAACCATGAAGTTCTTCCTCTTTGCTCTTGGGCAAGAGGCCAAGGTTGCGCATCTCCTTCCAGATGTTCTTCTTCTGATCAAGAGCGTCCGTGAGATGGGTTTGAAGGAAGGAGTTCCGCTCTTGATCAATGCGCAAGTCGACCTCTTCGCTAAGACGAAAGTACTCACTTTGAAGCTCAGGACACTTGCGTTGGTTACGTTGCATCCGCTCCCAGCGCCTGCGCATCGCGTCTCGCTTATTCATGAGCACTTCCAACTCCGGACCAATCCAAGGAGCATCTTTTTTCTTCGGATTTATAGTTTTCTCCGGTGCTAATTCGTCCAAAACGGTCTTTAAATTTTCATTCAAGCAGTTTATTGCATCTTCCAAACTGGTTTCAGCATTTTCAAGAGCTGTCCAGTTGCAGCGAAGCAAGCGGTCATTCAATATCTCCGGAGTGATCTTACGGAAATCCCTATAGGTGAAGGAATTTCTCGGCGGAGTGGGAGTGAAGACGCTGATGGTGACGTCAATGACCGAGTGCCTGCCGAAACTGGGCAGGACTCTGTTTTGAAAGTCGGTAATAATGTCGTTGTCATCCACGTAAATATGATCAATCCATGTATGAGATACATTGGGGTTATGTTGGTGAGTCGGGCCATGCTGTACTATCTGCAAGGCAAGTTCTTCTGTCAGAGCAGTCAGTGTTTTGGTGTCAGAGTGAGTAGCGTCAAGTAAATCCGCGTTCAGATCTCCCATTATAATTTTGTGACTGTAATCGCCACACAGTCGACGTAATGAGCCAAACAGCCCATCATCCTTCTGCATGGCGATTTTCGGGGGCCTGTAAATTACTACGACTAATATCGGAGGAGAGTTGCCCTGCTGTACGCTACAGAAAAGATATTCAGGTACTCCAGGTTTCCCTGGCCCAAAAGTATTCGACGAAATCAATTTCTCAACCTTGAAGTCATTGCGTACATACAAGGCAACCCCACCTCCCTCTCTGTTGCGATCCTGTCTCAACAGTGAAAACCCCGGAATCTGAACGAGACTGTCATCCACATACTCATCAAGCTTCGACTCAGCCACCCCAAATAGATGATAGGAGGGATCGTTAGCGACGAGCAAGCGTAGATGCTCAATCTTATCTGTCAGGGAGTTAAGATTGATAAATCCCGCTTTTAAGAAACCTCCACCCCCTCGTCGCTCCTCAGCAGCCGTATTTAGTCAAGGAGTCTCCGCTGATACTGCTGCCGGAACTCGGCTCTGCTCCGGAGCAGTTGTGCAGCTCTGGGTGTTGTTAGAGGACGCACAAGTACGTTTTGGAACACTTCGACAGGCCGTTTGAATGACCTGCAGATCAGCGAGGGATTCGAACGTATGTGCTCGCTCACCATTTTTCCGCCTGACCCAGAAACGTCCACCGCTGTGCCAGACGTATCTTAAACCCAAACCGCGTGCAACCGTTCTCAAACGTGTGTATTCCTTGTACTTCTCACGGGGGAGCATTTCATTTATAAAGATTTTACGGTTTGGCACATGAGCTTCCGCATCTGAGTCAAGTAGATCAGGCTGGATGTTATTAGCCGTGAAATAATTATTGGCAATTGAACGTTTAGCTCGAATCACACAGAGAGAGAGAGAGAGAGAGAGAGAGAGAGAGAGGAAAGTAGGTGAAAAAGAAAAAGAAACGGAGAAGAGCTATCAGCAACGATGCAGAAGCAGTGGTTTTATTCTCGCTCAGCGGGGCGCAAAGTTCACGAGCGCATCAAGATAATATACATGTGTACTGTGTACATTTATATATCAAGTACACACATACACAAGTAGTCTATTTTTCATGAACAAGTGCATTGGCGCGCAATTCAAATTGTCGCTGTATACAGGGCCGATTGTAAAAGAACCGGCCTCGAAATGGGAGTGCGCGATTACGACAATCGGGGTCTGACAAACAGACCAACAGCAGCACCAGCAGCAGCAGCAGGAGTCCTGTTTGGATCAACGAGGCGCAGCGAAGCGGAAGCTAAAAACGAGGACGTTGACCATCGTGTTGGATACGTACTGTATATCACGAGGCAAAAGGATAATTATGCGTCGAGGGGAAAAGCCGCGGGCGCAAAAGAGACAGAGGCTCTAGCGTTGTAATCTGGATTGCCAATTGAAGGATGTCTGTAAGAAGTCGTGACAGTGTTATATATTGAGTAAGACTTGCGCGACAGCCCATGTTGAGATGACGAGGGAATGAGTAAGAGTTGGAGAGGGGAGAGGAGCGCGGGGACGAATTTACCACCCTCGCAATGCTTTTGAGTAGTTGGGATGGTTCATCCGCAAATATCCGAGAGAGAAATCGTGCGAGTGCGATTCGAGGTTAAGAATATCTCAAGATTCGCAAAGAGCAATAATCTACACGTGTCCTATGACCAAAGTAATGTCACTGTCATTGATCATAGGCAGTGCAACTTTTCTATGATTTCCATTGGCCTCTGAAGCTTTTTGTAATCTAATCTCGAATTTAGTGACAATATTCACTTATAAACTCTTGAATATCCTGATCCAAAGCAGAAACATGAGAATTCTTGGAGAGGTCAACGAAGCCTTCAGAGTTGCAGGCCCAGAGATACTCTTCAGAATCTTGTAAATCGAAAAATATCATTCCAACTTCAAATGCGAACTGAAGCAGAAGTAGAGGCTATGATGACGAGATTAAAAACTCCATTGGTCATGTTGAAAATAAAAAAAAGTTTGGTCAGTTCGCCAGATGATACCTCTTGTAAGAATTCTGAACCCAAGATCGGTTTTTGTGCCAGATATCTTGGCCCTTGGGAATCACTCTTACAATATTTTTAAGGGCACTCTATTTGCTGTGCGAATTCAATCTTCTCTCAAATGAATGTTATCAGAGTTCACATTCAAAGTATAAAGTTGAGAAATCGCTGCAAGGTTAATGAGGAAAATCACCATAACGGAGCATGAGTGAAGGACAGAGTGTGAGACTTATTTATATATCAAGTAACTGTACTACAAGCTTTCCATTCAATTTAAGCGACATTCAACTTCAATGCAGAGATAGAGTTAGTCATGTAAAGTGACCTGGTTCACTTGAAATATTCATCCCTGATTAAAAACTATGTTTTGTCATGCTGAATTCCTGACTTTTTTGCAAATGAATCAAAACTGCCATTGAGGCAGTTTTGATTCATTTGCAAAATGGTTTACGAATCTTCGATTCTGGCTTGGCCCAAAAGAGTTTTTTTGGTATGAACAAACAAGTTATTCTTTTTTCACTTTCTCGTTGTACAGATATCTCCAATGAAAGAAGTGAACATTCATCAGCGATATTTGAGACAAAGTGTCACGAGCATTCAAAATCTATGGTACTTGTTTCTGGTGATCATGAAAAAAATGCTCTGCAACAGTGGGCTTACATGGAGCACGTATATACGATTTGACAACAATCAACTTATGGGACAGCATCAGAACCATATTATAATCTTACGTAAAAATCGATGCCCACATC
The DNA here is from genome assembly GCA_029851415.1 of Eretmocerus hayati. Lineage (NCBI taxonomy): Eukaryota > Metazoa > Arthropoda > Insecta > Hymenoptera > Aphelinidae > Eretmocerus > Eretmocerus hayati. The sequence goes on along the minus strand of CM056742.1, from coordinate 178,771,113 downwards.
CCAGAAATCACCACGAACTATGGACTTCAGAAACTTCGATCCCAATCATAGTGCCAGACGAAAAAAATCAAAAGGGAAGATGCAAGTCTGGTTCGAGTTTGGGTAGACCTGCCAGAAATCACCAATGTCATAGTAAAAGAGAAAATCGATGTTGGATGTCCGCCGAAGAATATTGAGGAAGTCTTTGAAACAATAGCGAACCTCTCAAAAAGTTTCGACCGCGAAGAGTGAAAAATGTTGAACATGAAGATAGTAAAATGATCCCTATTAAAAAATTCTTTCCTCAAAGCCGCGGAATATCTTATTCATCACCTATTCCTTTATGATGGATTGTCAAATTTTCTTCAGCAAGGGCAAGACCTTCTACACTTACAATATTTTCTCGAGGCTATACAGATCGAAATTTGAACGATTCACAAATGGAATTTCAAAATTTTACAAGCCTCGTCTCACGAGAACAATATCTCAAGTCGGTAAGTTCCAGGGCCAGAGGAAATGATTCATTGTCTCGACGCCAAAGTAGCCGAGCCTGGCTTGTCCGGTACAATTGTAACCGTCACGAGCTGGCTGGAGGGCTTATTGCACCATCATAAACACGAATTCTACTTTGTAAATTGTTTTATGGCAGTGGGCATTGAATGTTTGCTAGCAACAGAAAAAAAAATCATCGATAAATGTAAGATGCCATTGTGAAAATGTATAATGGGCCAAAACATAGTTTTTGTTGATGTCCAACAGCACAGCTCTCAAGTTTTATATAGTTCATTCGGTTACCTTGACGAGTTTTTCATTGTGGAAAGAAATTCTTCTAGCTTTATACAAGCCTGAAACTGAAGTGATGTTCAGAACCTACCAATAAATTTGAAGAGTATATCTTTTCACAAAGAAATATATTTCGGTTGCAGATCTTGAAACTAGAGCTTGCACTACAATTTCAATAAAAGTGCGAAAATGCACTAAATAGCCGAGAAATATTCATCAATTTCAAAATTTGCTATGACCCTGCGTGGGAGTCCCTCCATTAAAAAACTTTTAAACTCGCATCAAAGTTTGAAGAAAATTCCACAAAAAAAATCAAATAACAATAATATCGCGAAATGGAGAACTCGCAGGCGCCACATCAAAGTTCAGATAGCTGATAATATCGGTCTCAAATTTAGCATTGATACGGTCTCTGGCGCAATTTCAAAGGCCGTTTTAATGCACATGCTCCATACTCTGTTGGGCATGTATAATATAAGAGAAGTAAAGGCCTGTCGCTCTCTTTGGCCTGCAGCAGCAAAGCGCAGCAACAGCCGGCTGATGGCCAGTCAGTCAAAGCTCTCTCTCGAGTGCATGCGCGGCGCGTGCAAAAGCCCGCATGCAGCATGTGCGGCACACCGACAATGAGTCATTACCGCTCTGTTCATGCGAGTTGTTATATATATATATATATATATATATATATATATATATATATGCAACAAACAACAACATATATACAGGTAAAATTTTGCGACGGCTTTTGATAGTTTGCTGCATATATGAGATGTAGGGGGCTTTGCAAGCTGTAACACATGAGAAGAGTAAGACTGGAGGCGCGCAACCCGTCACTGCGAGAGACAGCCCAGACAGCGATGGACGGAATGGCTGGCGGGCGCACGGCGTGGCTTTCTGGATTCAGCAGTATATAGTGTTATATGTATTAGTATATATGTGAGAAATTTATACATGTGTGATGCGATGGATCAAATGAGTGGGATTGTGTAGGCGAGAACTCGCCATCAGTTGTGCTAGTGAACATATTATAATATGTGAAAAGCAGGCGCGTAGGCTGAATCTGGTGGTTTTGTTGCACTTGCCGTGAGCTGAATAACGTCATTTCAAAACTGCACACCGTTGCGAAATTTCATTTCACTATACATAATATTGTAATATCTTGGGCTCGATTCCGGGCGATACGATTTGGTGGAGTGAATTTGGAGTTGGTGATTTTTTGGCAAAATTCGGTAATAATAGACCAAGAAGTATGAGAAAATATTAAGATTATGTTCAAACTGGGTAATTTTAGTAGAACTTTTGGGATACATTTTTATGTGGAATTCGTGATGGTGCATATCTGATTGAGAAGAAATTCTCTTTTGGATTTTGCATAGAAAATTGTCATGGGATTGCAGACAAGTCTTCGAAATTGATAAAGATTGGGAAGGAGCATGGCCCTCATTTTCATTCATCATTTCAGTGGGGCTAAAAACCGATTTGGGACAAGATTCACCGTTACGCTAATTCTCAACCAATCGAAATAATTCAAACGGGATTTTCTTCGTTCTTCCCAACTTTACGAGATACCTTCAAGGATAATTCAATTTGGGAAGCTCTGGAGCCACAGGGTCGTGTCGGTGGCCGATCAGGACGAAAAACAAAAGATATCAACTTGTACCGATTAGTGTTGAATAATTCCTCCTTGCTGCAATCCTCCAAAAACCAGGTGAGAGTGTTCAAAGAGCATTTGAGATGGGAGTTGACACTTTGGAGAAACATTTTGTGAGGCTGCATCAACGTATACTCCAAGAGGTCGTCGATATCGAGGGTATTCTAGCACTAGGTAAGAAGGGGAAAGATATTGCAGAGTTCTGAAACTCTTGGATAAAGCACGAATATTCCTGTAACATGGGAAGTGATAAACATATTTTCACGAATCTTCAATTTATAATTTGAGCCCACCTGAAACCCTGTACATTCTCGCGAGAATCATAGAGAGTTGATTTTTGACGATTGGGGTTGATCACCAAGGTAGTTGAGCCGGAAATCCTGATTGAAAGCTAGGTTACCGGAGTTCTGCAATGATGAGAGTAATTTTTCCTATCAAGTGAGACCTAAGACACGTCTTTTGGGCCCAATCAGAAAATCGTACATTGCCGCCAGGATCGAGGAGAGTCGATTTTAGACGAAATTTTAGACGATTACAGGTTGATCGACCAACACGATTCAGTGACTCCGTAGCTTTCCAAATCGAATTCTCCGGGGAGATATCTCGTAGAGTGGTGAGAATTGGAAGAAATCCCATTTGAATCATTTCGATTGGTTGAGAATCCGCGTGGCGCTGAATCTTGTCCCGAAATCGATTTCAAGCCCCACTGTGCGTACGGAGGAAATGCTCCATTTCACTACGTGGAGGATAGAAGATTCCTCATTTTCTCAAGTAGTGTCATGGATTGATATAAAACTCAAATACAAACTGTAAAACGAATCAAATAATATTTATAAAGAATAAAATTCAACTAAGTAAAATTTGTAGAGTTTAGATGTGAAAAAATTGAGGTAAAATAGAAAAAATATAGAAACAATCCAAATGAGTGAATGATCAAATAAACGATCAATTAAGGACTTCGAAAGATTCTTCTGAAGCACCTTGCGGTCCATCAAACTCTATTGCCATACGGGGTCATCATAATGAGAGCCCCCCCTGCAACACAACATAGCAGGTTGACACCGTCGCCGATTAGAGAGAAAGAAGAGAAAAGGCACAGTCACCTGCCGAATCCACCCCGTATATCAAAGTAAGCGCTCACTGCACTGCTCATTCACAGAACCCCATATATTTCCGTACTCTCACGTGTGCCATATATATACATATACAAGGGGCAGAGCAGTGCGCGCAAATATAATGCGAAAAAGGGTCGAGAGAGCGAGCGAAGGGTGGCGCACGGTGCCTCCACAATGAGTAACGGGGCTCATGGGGCGTCTGCGTGTCTACACGAGGGAGTCTCTTTCTCGCAAAAATACACATGCACAATATCTACACATCTATATTCCTCAATCTACACACATACACATGGATATATAAATAGGGAAGAGAGTCCGCACATCGGCGCACGAATCGATTATACAATATACAGCCTCCGAAGCTCCATACAGCAGCAGCAGCAGCAGCAGCAGCAGCATCATCCCAGAGTCTGCTATGCCAAACTTGAGAATTTCCCCCTATATATAAAGCAGCCCCGCCTAACTATATTTCTCTTATCAGGCTCCCACGCTGCCAAGTGCGGCGGCTTTTCTCCTACTGGCTTCTATACTTCTGTACTGATGGTAAATATATATAGATATATATATATAAATGATAGAGCCGATGCCGTGCGCGAAAGAACCGTTTTTATCTGTTTCTGAGCGACTGCTGTCTGACTCCCCCCGTGTGATACTAGAGATGCTTTTGCCGCCCCGACGCCAAAGACGACGACGGACGACGACGACGACGACTCCTGTGAACTATCTCCGTTATATTGCCACGCTTTGCGCGCCAACTTTTATTTATACACCCGAGAAGAGCCGTTTGATGCAGCTGATGCTACTATATAGCTCTCTGATGTTGGCACTTTGATTTTGCGAGCTCACTCTTTCATCGTTTTTTGATTGTTTTTATGGAGACGATGAATTTTGTGTTCTGTATCTCACACAATGTGCGGAATCGGAAATGTGATGATTTATCGCTCACCTGTTCGGTTTCCGTATACTTTTCCCCTTCTTTTTTGAGCAGAACACGATTTGAAAAATGACAGAAGCTAGATTTAAAAATGAGAAGATGACTATTTTTCAATTATTGAGATGGTCTATCGTGTTGGTCGGAATACTTGAACCAAATTCAAATGTTGAGTTGCAAGCTTCATATACCGGTCAGTCATTACGGATGTGGTTGATGATACAAGGAACGAGGTGCCCAAACCTGGAAATCAATAAAAACTCTTGGTTTTCAGGACTGGGAAGTAGGCACCGTACGCTCAGCGCCCCCATTGGATGTTCATTGAACTGTACCAGGGCCGACCACGTGACCCCTCGAAACAAGCTACGTCTGTTAGCTGTTGTTTGGTTCTCAAGAATCTACTTGCCTCATCGCGACCTTGTCATTGTGTGCTTTAGCTTGAAAAAATGATGCAAAATATGTCTCAGGGAGAGCCGTGTTGTACAAGCACTTTTCATATGATACAGACCACCCGAACTCCTCTGCAAAACATTCCCTACGCGATGAGGCAAGTAGATTCTTTAGAACTGAATTCCAGTTAGCAGGCGGGGTTTGTTTTTAAAGGTCACGTGGTAGGCCCCGAGACAGTTCAATAAGCATCTTAATGGGGGGGGGGGCGCTAATGGAACGGTGCCTACCTCGAATAAACCAAGAACTCACTTCGATTTCCAGAGGAACGCTGCCCTCTTCTTTCTCGATTAGGCACCAAGAACATTTCTGCGCTAATTGTGGAAAGTGGATTCAAGAATCTTGGTATATTCCACGAATCGAATTTGAGTGTCGTCATATTGTGAAAGAGTATCCACAGGATTTTCAGAAATCTATATAGTATTTTGAACTTTTTTTGAAACAATAAGTTGTGACGAGCCCCAACATAGACGCTATCCGTTAACAAGGAGAGTCCAATATAAAGGGTTCGGGAGCTGGATTTGGGTGAGACTCTGCTGAAGATCATCTCCTTTTAGCATTTTTTGTTGCTAAAAGGAGATGATTCCCAGAGTTTCATCCAAATCCAGCTCCCGAACCCCTAGGAGTCTCCTTGTTAGTCGCACGGGTCTCGCCAGTATAATACCGCAATCGCCGCAGAAAACGTTTTACTTCGAGAGTTCACCACCGGGTGTACCGGCATCTCGAGTGGAACAGCTCGACCGGTTGTATCGCTCAAGTTTGGGTCCTTCCAGAGTCGAGACGAACCAATGGTCACTGCCAGCACTCTTCGACATCCCAGGTACTTTTAGGATGGCAAGGTACCTGTCTAGCTATGACATACCGAATTTATCCAGCAGTCATGACAGCGAATCCAACAATGTATGTCACATACTCAGGTCCTTCTATTTAGGATGTGCTGTACTCTAGGGTACAATCATTCATCCTCCCTGGGCACTATCAGGCACTCTTAAGCATAATACGAACATGCGCACTAGCTTCCGCAAGTAACCCGTTCACGTTGGGATGCATGAGGTACACACAGACACCGGCGAAAATCATACCTTACCCTCTGGGTTTTCAATAGTTACCCTGACGCTCTAGAATCATACACAGTTTGTAATCTATCTTTAGGGTAGACCGTTCTTTGTGGAGGATGGTCAGACAGTTCCAAAAGCATTTTATTCCATTTATATTCTCATGACAATCCCCAAAGTAAATATTCCAACTGACACAATGTACTTCATACCATTATATCAGCAGAACAAAGAGATTTGATGAGCCAAATAGACATGAATTTTCCTCGCCTGATATTCCCCGAATTCTCTCATTTTCACAGAGTCATTGGAAGATTTTGACGACACATTGATCGTCCTACTCGTTAAATTAAACAAATAAATCCTCGAATAAATCTTCGGGTATACAACTGGAATTATGATCATGGACATCTAGAAGCGCTAAAGAATTACAGTTGACAACAACCGAGAAGAAATCTTAGAAATTCAGAATATCTTGTTCCTTCGAGGATCAATAAATAACATCAATTTCGGGCCAGAAGAATTCAAAATTTTAGGCTCACGGTCTGAATTACTCAAGGAATTCGCGGAACTCGAGTTCGACGAAATTGAATTAGTAGCCACTGAATTACAAATCAGACAGAACTATGTATTGGATGTTTCTGGAATATATAAACACAATTCCCAAGCTGGAAGATCCAAATTAATTGAACATGCGCGTCATGCGTTGACGCAAATACGGAGACGGCAATAATAATGCTGCTGTTGCTATAATACCAGAGTCTCCACAGAATCAAGAGGCCGCCATGATGGTGCCAAGACAAGTAACCCAGTGATGATGCTGAGAGCGAGTGTCTCCCAAGATACGAATAGGAGTTTGCGCGGCTAACGAGAGGGAATTGTTTGTTCGAGCGCGAATTCACGAATATTGTAGACTACGATATATACATACCCTCTATATATACAATTGTCACGCACGTCCAAGGCACTTGAATTGAGAGACGGTTCATACAAAATTATTAGCCATGACGAGGAAGACAACAACAGCCTCGACTCCATGGAGCCAAAGTATTATATTAGAGTCGACCGAGGCGACATTTTTAAATTGACCGCTCCTGAAGTCAATTGAGAGAGTGCGAGACTTGCCATATATATATACCCTACTAAATATTGATATACCAAAGTTACTGATGTTGGAGACGCAGCCTCGTTCTGCTTCCCACACGCGATTTACAATTTTATTAACAATATCATCATTGGTAAGTTACCCTCAATCTTCTCCAAGAATATGATCTACGATGATGAGTCAGACATATCATCACTGATGTACATGAGTATCGTCAACAGTCTCGGTAACAATTACATAGCATCGGTCACGTTGTCATTAAAATAGAAAAGCGAGAACGAGTCTCTCACTACTCCCATATCCTCTAAATTAACTATGTACATGAAAAAGTCTAATCAATTTCGCTCTCAAATTCTGTAGTAAATGTAGAGCCCATGTGAAAAGAATACCAGAAAAATGTTGCACACTCCAGAATTTCATTTACCGATCCTCGCATTTTCGCATGAATCACGTTGCAATGCCGGTAAAAGAGCTACTCGAATGAATAATCCATCACGAATTCGTGTAAATGAAATATATTCTACTAACACTACTACCACTGCAATCGTCGATGACGACGACGAGAGTTCACTCGTGCTTTGATTAATATAAATAAATAAGTGCGTCACGCATCCGAGCCGCCGTACATAGTAATGAAAAAAAAAAAGAAAAAAAAATTCACAGAAATAGAGTTATATCTTTTGAATGAGCATGCAGGCACTGCATATATCGAGCGTGTGCATATATCATGAAATGTAATATAATATCGAAAGGTTCGAGATAGCGAATGATGCACTGGAAAATGCGCGACTTTGAAAATGGGATGCTCCCAGAGAATTAGATTGCGCGTATGATCTGAACCTATTTTATTTCATATCTGTGAATGTGTAAGTGTATATGTACGTGTGCGCGCAATTCGATACATATCAGTCTTGTGCACAGTTGCAATGAGGAATCGTCGAACGAAATGAAATTAAAATTCTCAGCTCCCACACATGAAAATCGAAACAGAAACTACGCGAATCATAGCAGTACTATTCCACATCAGCTGGTTTGCATGGGCGAGTAGGGCGTTGGACTCTAGCCCTTATACTCATGGAATTCCACTACTTTAGGGTTCGATCAAAAATCGAGAGCAGCAAGGGTGCAAGTATCTAACCCACCTGCACACCCCCTCACAAAAATTCCGACTCGTTACACCGCACATGCAGTCTCTTGAACACGTTCACACTACTATGTCCTTATGCACGTGTATATCACACCTACACAGGGTTATAAAATACCAAAGTATACAGACATCAGACTAGGGGTGTATATGACGAGACAGGGTGGTAGATAGGGAGAGGCCACCCCTTGCATTATCTTGGTTATAATATATAATATCTGACCCCCCCGTGAGTGGCTACTTTTCACACGAAGCTACCCTCTCACATTTCCATAATATTCAACCCTAATAATATCTGACCCCCCCGTGAGTGGCTACTTTTCACACGAAGCTACCCTCTCACATTTCCATAATATTCAACCCTAACCTATAAGATCTTTTCCCACATGTGCGTGTGTATTCATCGTGTGGAGTAAGTATCCTGGAAAGACGAGTACATGCAGAAGATGGTATAGATATATATTATTAGGGCCACCCGCACGCCAACAATTCTGAATTTCATCGCTCGAGGGTGGACTCCTCTCTTCTGCATGGATGTCCAGAATAAAAAATTAGCGGATGCACTCTATATACACAGTCAGTCCTGCGCGGACCTGTCGCTCTTTCTCCGTATAGGTATATAATATACAAGGTAAAAGTCAGTTCAGTCTGCATATACGCGAGTACAGGTTACAATTCTTAAGGGATTTGGTGGCGTATGGCGTGGTGCATCGGATTTTTATAAGTATACCACACGTCGAGAAGAGTTTCTCTCTCAAGAGATGTTAAGAAAAAAAAGAAAGAAAAGAAGATCTGCCTCGAGGCAACAACAACAACGGTTAGCGATATATATATTATATACATGTAAGTACGCATTTGAGATCAAGTTGGCTCGACGCCCGTTTTCCCCGCGTATTATACTATCCGGTGCACTTTCTTATTTTCCCGCGCAGAAATGCACTATAGATAAGTTACATCCGCACGCATGAGTCTGGTATTATATTATATGCTTATACACGTGTATACAGCTATATATACGTAAGAAGACTGATGAGGCGTACAGTTATATAGCTTGGTTGTGTGTTTGATACGGTGCGTGGTGGGCGCGGATTCCTCGCCTTTTGCTTTACACGAAATGCACGTGTTTTGAACTTGATTCGAGTTTCTCTAAACTGACTCTGCGGGTGAAGAGTTGCAAGGGAGGTGTAAGTGTAAGACTGCACCCGAGTGTAATTTCGAGGATTCAACTTGGCATCAGTGTGTGATGTGTCAGCGTTTAGAATTTCAGCGTGGGCTTTTTACCTCTGTATGCATGTATATATTTGTGTAGGTATGCGTGTAATGTTGCAAGCCAAATGCTCGATGCAAGCGCGTGTAGTGATGCGTGTGCAGTTACTACTACTCTATAGAGTTTGCTATAAGTATGGAAAAGTTTCAATCCGAACATCGAGCAACACGTGTAATCTTTGCTATTGCACAAGTACAGCTTTTCGATTCGCTTGTATTACATGGATGGAATGAGATTTTCTAATGTTAAAATTCCATTATCGATTGATATTGTTGATTTAATGGAAAAGTTGAAGCTGTTTCAATCTTAGCGAATGAGGAGAAACTTATAAATTTCTCTGTTTCTGAAGAATCATCCATAATATTAGTTTCAATTTTCTCAAATTGTGATTAATTCTAAGATCTGAGTAGTTGAAAAAGTAAAGTAATATATTCAAAAGGATAAGTGGATGTAATTGACAACTGAGCGAACAATTCAATGAGTGATGAAGATTCACTCGATGGAATCAATATATGGTGTGAAAGCTTCGCAAGCTAATCGAATGCATAAAAGTTCATTTTTATACATCTTGAATGAGGTTGAAATACTTACATCAGAGGGAAAATCTTTGATTACACTATAATTCCACATATTCCAAGTTACGCTTACTTTCAAATTTCTACAAGAGTGTGGTTGTGCATTCGTATCACAACATTATCTATGTTCAGTAACTTAGCACCAATGATTGTTATAAGCCTTCCTCAAAATAGGTTTATCAAGCAGGAAAGATCTAATAAATGCCCCAGCGAGAGAAATATATCAAAAAGTAGGAATGCATGAAGTGTCATCAATTCTAATGATTTTTAAGCAAACTGACTTCGTAACAATATTTTTCATACCAATCCATTCTCAAGATTCTGATTCTGCATGTTTTGGTCAAGTGATAGATATATCAAAATGAAATATGATAGATGGACTAAAAAACTCATTGCTTAAAACAATGAGGGTAATTATTTGCCGTTTTTCAAAGAACCCCAATCTTTGATATTTTTAAAGATTGTTGAAATATCTGGTTCAAACCAAATCTGAAGAGTTTCTGGGATGGTTCCATTTATGATAACGAGTATGAGCACTGATGAATTGTTCTCCATTGTATGTAGTATCATCAGAGATTTTCAAACATATCGATAATGCATTTGTAATGCTTTTTATAACATGCCTGCATGAACCACGGACAGTTGTACGATTTGATCACAATTTCAGCGATATCATGCAAATCTCGATTCCAAAAGAGAAATTTCAAATTCACAAAGGAATTTTTTCACTTGTCACTTCTTCTCCTTCGCAATCCGTTCTCGTGATTAATGATTTGATTGGCAAGCTGGCTCAATGATGATGGACCATCGAGCACACATTGCCAGGGTACCGAATAATAACAGACAGAAAGAGCAACGCCTCTCGTGGTAATGCCGGTATTTTGCATGCACTGGCCGTTATGTTGGGTAAATACGTGTTCGATTGTAATAACCCAGCGCCACACGAAGCTCATTCATTACTCCAACGCGCTTTTGCGCATTTTTTTGATTTTTCATTTTCTTGGCACAACTTCAAGCGGATTATTTCTACGTAAGCCATACTTAGTCTTCTTTGACGCTTCAGTCATGTACTCTAAAATTTGAACATTTTCTTTGCAACCAAAAGAGACAGACTACTAGAATGATAATTCCTGTCCTGAGCGTACATGAGGTATTCCAGAACCCTCAGCTCAGATTTTCCTTTGCTCCCTCATCTTCTTACAGATGAGCATTGTAAAAGACAGGTCCTGGCTTAGTGCATCAATATACCTACTCTCTTATTATGCGCCTACTTCTATTCCAAATTCTTCCTCTTCTCGCATTAAATCTGATTGGACGATTCAGAAGAACCGACCCTATACTTGGAAAGTGAGCAAATCGTCCCTCCTTCGCGCGCCAATCCTCATCAGCTCCCGAAGGAAACGAAAACCAGAGAAAGAGAGTATATAGTCGGGATACATGCGATTAACCTCGTTCGATTTCGAGCTTAGAGCTTCTAATAATACGAACACAACCTCGTGGCATCACGAACACGTCGGTTTTGCTTGAAGCACGTGAGACAGGTGGATGTATATAGAAACTCTCTCTACTACATGGCGCTCAAGAAGAAGGAGAGAGGCCTGACTTGATGCAGGGACCCAGTAATCAAGAGGCGGACCGATAAACGCCTCGCACGCACAGCGCCCAAATCGCATACCTTTGCTCTGCACGCGAGGAAGAGCCAGTCAGAGCCAGTTTGATGTGAGCACGCCTCGAGGGTATATAACGTACGTATTCACAACTCACGCGTTCTTTGCATCCACATTTAAACACGGATAAAACGTTTCGGAACATCACCATATTATAGATATTTCCAAGGTTGGTGACGATGTTCACAACTGACAATCGAACATCGAAAATCGAACATCATTTTCTCGAGGAAGATTGGACTGGGGTGGGGTCCGATCATCAGTAATCGACCAATGCTCATCTATCATTTTGAAAATCGAAAATATCACTCCTAACTTCTGGCTCATCTAATCAACATTTGAAATAGTCGAGTCATCTGCCGGCTGCAAACCAAGCTGCAAAATTTCAATACGCGAGATGGAGTCCGTTTATCCGACAGAGAAGAGATTCCAGAACGGATCATCCATCTAGCACAATTTGAATCAAGCGTATACCCAGCAGTGATATACCAGCATTCTCATCTCGTGGTCGTTGCGGGGACCCAAAGTCGTTTGCTGCATCAGCCAAATGCAGAGAGACCTGTATAAACCGCATGAATAGTGCCGAGAAAGGCCCAGAGGAGAAATTGCCTTGGGCGGGCTATTTAAATTTTTACAGGAACGAGTCCCGAGAGCTTCTTATACTTTGTAGGCGATTGGTTCTGCGGTATACATTCTTCTTACCTTCAGCAACTTTGCTGCGGTGCACGATTAGGTTTTCGCATAACAAGAGTCGGTATATATAGATGAGCGAAAAGGCTGAGAGAAGAAATGAAGGATGATCGTTCTTAGAGAGATGATCCTTGGGGTCCGACCGCTTCTCTCGGCTTCTATCCCGTTGGTGGACTCAACAGCACGTCAAATATCGCCAAAACGAGCTATGGACTCATATCCTTGTATCATACTACTTCTCGTAAGCAATATACTTTTGGAGTTTGATCCGCGAAATCATCGCATCGATCTCGTTAACGAGGGGTCCGTAACGGCCGAACGTGCATAAACCCGATAGTTTATTACACCTTCGCGGGGGAATGCTCCGAAAAATTTGTAAAAGAAATCCGGCGCGTGTATACGACATCAGAAAGTGTGATGAGAGTGTGAGAGAGGGAGGGGACGATGAGGAAACGACCAGTTTTTCAAATAGCCTCGCGAAGGATCTGCCTTACATTATATACTTCGCGACGGAGTAAAACAAGGAGGGGCCTCATTCTCTCTCTTCTCGCAGTCCGCTGCTCTTTTTCCTCGTTGTGAAATTGTCGGAGCTGCGAGAGATGGACTGAGCTTCGCTCGCACATGGAATTCCGTCACGTCGGGAGTTCGGCGAAAATTTCTATACGAACGTGCGCGCATGAGAAACGACACCTAACCTAACCTAAAACCTCATTCTCGCTACAACATGATATTATTATATATAGTTGGTAATATTCGCGGGGCTACGGCTCATTACGAACGCTAGATATGATAATGGCTCGCTGGCGCGGAACAGCGAGCATCACATCACTACGACTCGGTCGGAGCAGCTATGAAATTCCGTCCGCAAAGTCGAGTCTGCAGGAGCTGTTCCCGCGTGAACGCACCATCGCACAACGTTTTTCACGACATCTTGAGAAGGATATTATGCAGCACAAAGTCTGAAGCCCCTGAACAAGTATAGAGTTTAGTGACGTCATTGACGTGCTTACGGCTCCGAGATACTGATGTGGCTGACAATAACGACGAGTCACCTCCTCAAGACGAGAGAAGTTAGGTTAGGTTGGAAAATGTGTATTGCAGGTATAAAAGGATGAGATTATGTTCGTGTATAGAAAAAGAGAGATGGCACGGTTGAGCAGACGGAAAATAGAACTAGATTTTGAGATACGGAGCTCAAATGATGTTCATATCCCGGAGCGAGAGATGCAAAGCAAGTCTAAAATGTTGGTCCAATCCATTCAATTGTGGGCACGCCTGTTATGGACATAAGTGTCTCACAAAACTGCGGGAAGCCGCAGACTTTGGCAGACACTATACACTTGTGTCACGAGACTACTTTCATTGTGTCAAGCGTGAATTTAAAAAGACGCTCTACAGCGACAGAAAGAAGAAAGAAAGATGGGAAAAAGCTTAATTTTTCCCGCAAGATCGTCCAAACGAGATTCTTGGGAGGACCCAGGGAGTGTGAGATTTTATAATACCCCCCGTCAGTGGTTATAATGTACGAGCCGGTGCTTGGGTCATTTCAGAATGGGGGAATTATAAAAAGAGAGAGAAAGAGAGAGAGAGAGAGAGTCGCACATCTCCCGCAGCGCGCGATTCACACGTGTCGCACAAGAAAGGAGCATTCGGAGAGAGGAAAGAGAAGAAGAAGAAGAGGACGGTACGGGACCGGGGACGGGCGATCGGAGCACACAAAGTCTTCGTCGCGGGGAGGGACTTCCTGCATGGCGCTGCTGGGGCACTTTTGGCATTTGAAATGCAGTGAAGGAGAGAAAGAGAGAAAAATAGAGATGAAGGGAGAGCAACGCCCGCCACCGCGGACTCTCGTTCTCCTCCCACCTTATACATCGCGAAGCTTGTGTATACTTTTCGGAGCTCGCGATGTTCGGGGCCACAAAATTCTCGAATTCCAATCGGCCGGTTTGGGACGGGGCCCATCGAAGGATATTAGAGGATGAGAGACCTTGGCGCCCAATGCTCCGACTCCATCTTTTTTTTTCGTCCCGGGACCATCGATACTCACGATAGGTATACATACTTTTTCGATCTCTCTGAGGTTGGATCGTTGAATACGGCCCAAACGCGGATCGTTAAGTCTATACAAACTTCCACATCGTTTCGATAGAATTCACCTCATATCTACTATTTTAGAATGTGAAATTGCATCGCCAGAGGAAAAAGTAATAGAGAGACGCACGCATGTGCTCGCGCATGTGGATATGAAAAATACGGGAAAATAAGCCTAAAATATGGTTCCAGAAGTGTATAAATTCGGGCAACAGTGGGCTGCAACAGCGACCGATGAGCCGGAGACTGAGCTTCACTCTCTCTTATATTTCTCATTCTTCATACGTTCGGATGTCTTTTCGGGGTCCTCAGCAACTTGCCCCAACACACACACACACAGTAACATCCGGCATTTCATATGCAAAACGGACGGCAGCAAAGTATAGGAGCAGGCATTGGCCGTGATTTGGCAACATGGTTCTTCTCTTCCTCTCCCCCTATCTCTCTCTCTCTCTCACTCTTTTCTTTTCTTTTTTTCTTCTATCCTCACTCTTGGATATGATACGGCGATGGTTAGACGAATGCGCAACACAGCAACATCAGAAGCAGTGAATATTATAGACAGTGTAAGTATATTACCAAAGCGAAGATTGCAGGCCACGATCTGTGTTTTGGTTGCTCCAAGAGCTGGATCTCTGCGCCCGCCGCGCGAAACTCACTTTTTTCTTCTACACTTTTTTTGCACAAACTCGTGAAGCATTATACATATACAGCACAATATATCTGCACGTGTGCGACGTCAACGTCACACAGCACAGCTCGAACGCTGGTTACGTGCTTTTAATACGCCTTTCTTTTTCTCGTTTTTTGCACTATAACTGGTAAATACTCACAGAGAGCGCCCGCGACTGACTGTTGTGAGATCCGCTTCGAATGCGAATATATATTGCTATTGCCCAGCAGTTTCTGCAAGAGTAGCTGTTTTATACATTGCTGATAAGTTGCCACTCGATCTCAAGAGCGAATTTTTCGACGTTAATAGCTTGCGAATCGAGCATCTTACTCTTACTCAATCATTCGTTGAAACTCTTTAGCTGTTTTGCAGGATTTGTGATGTTAGACTATTAAATTGCATCATTTTTGAGTCGTGAGAGTGATGCATTTTTAGGAATTCCTACGAGAAACCAGAGTGAAGGCTAAACGCTGTTATTCTTGTTCATACTCTGCTAAAATTGTGTGTTCTCCGTGGTAATATTTTTAGAAACCCGTGCACAACAATAATGAGCCCGCCACCACTTCTGAACATTAAAATTTGACATTTAATTTTTTGATGACATGCAATAATTTTGGTTAAGGCGATGCAGTCGCCGTGCACTCCGAACTTTGTTCATAAAACTCTCAAAATCTTTCCAAATTCGGGCTAAACGAGTTATCCAGGCTTCATAATCATCTAACTTGGCCTGGATATCTCTTTGTTTAGCCCAAATTTGGAAAGATTTTGAGATTTTTATGAACGAAAATGTGCCTGTTATATGGGTTAGGAAGTAATCGCGGGCAACTTATTCTCGTTTATCTCCGATGCTCTTGTGATTGGTAATGAATGGCGAGTTGTCTACCACAATTCAGGTGATGATAAATTCGTATTGTCTAAATGTTGAGTTACATGTAAGTAAAGAGTAATTTCCGGATTGCACGGTGACCGCATCGCCTTAATAAGCTATGCAGAGAAAAGTCATCATGGACTCGTGGATAAGGACATGGACCTCAACTCAGGAAGGTGTGGGTTTGAATCTTGGCTCGTATACCCATATGAATTTTCATTAGAGGCTTCTCAAAAGTGTCCCAAATGCTTTGGTACCCAGCCAAAACTGTGTAGGTCCCAGACAATAACCACTGGGAGAGTTTGATGATGATTCGATCAAAAAGATAAGACAACAGTGCACTGTGCCATTGTTTAATGAGCTGCGTGATAAAGCTTCGAAGATGCAATAAATTCAACATCTCCCATGATTTACATGTTTAGGACCTAGGCAAAATTGTCGACCGGTCGACTTTAACAATACTTCAACTTTTGGCGGAATTTTAGTAAACTTTGTGGACAGTTTCAACACAATAGCACTAAAGCAACCAATTACAAGCACACGAGATAACAGTAAGTAGTTTTGTAGTAGTAAAATTTTCTAAAAATTAATCCAAAACGCGTATATGGTAAATGACTCAACCGAAACAATCTCAGATCCAGCATATCCATCGCCGCAGGGTGGCTGCACAGAATTATATCGATTTGCATTTCTGTACTCACATGAAAATTCCCGCTACCGTCGCGAGAGTACAGAGAGAAGCCGCTGCCGTCGCGATCGCCGACATGTATAACACGGCGGCACGGGCTCAAACTCCTTAACGCTGCACGTATGTGCATACATATACTTATAATGAAACGCATGTGTGTGCAAATTTCAGTGCAGCACGCATCGCATGCGAAGAGTTCAAGAATCCGACGCTTTTCTGCATCAGTGGCGCGTGCTGCGCTCTCAAAGAATTCTCCCCTTTAATCTTCATCTGTGATCCGCGAAAAAGCAAACGCGTAGTGAGCTCTGCTGTGCTAAGAGAAAATAAGCACACGAGACGATATATGGGGCCGAAAGATTCTGGTAAGAGCTTGCGTGGGACAAACTTTGTATACATTTGAAACAATGTTGTCGGTTCTGAAGACGGTTGATAAAATTTGGTTCTGTTATGAAAATTCAAATATCGCGCGCATTGCGATCGCAGCGCCGCCAACTACGAATATCGCCCATATATCTGATTAGGGTCCCTAGAAGGGGGTCGAGACAAATGGTCCGCCATACTTTGCCCAGCCCGTGTTATTTACTACACCTACATTTTGACTCCGTCGATATAGGTATATAGTATATAAAACGAGAAATAACACGGGCTCTGGGCAAAACATGGCGGACTGAAAACACCGTGTCTCGAATCGACCCCCTTCTAGGGACCCTATATCTGATGGACTAACTAACCCTAAGCCTTTCGATTATACGAAGAATAGTGTTATATTTTTGCAACCTAGTTTGGTGTATTATATGCACGTTTAGAATGTTGTTGTATATGGTAAGGTTTCGGTATGTGTACCTATGCGAGGAGCTTGCATACATGAATCTGTCGAGATGCGGCTACCAAGAGCGAACAATGCCGGCTTTCGATGCTCCCTCCAGATTCTGTTCACTCGCGCGGCGGGCTCTCGGATTTTCATGTGAGCGCTTCGTGGCAGCTGAATGAAAGATAAGAGAAAGAGAGAAAGATTGTTGGAAAGGATAGAGTTGCGGTTGGAGCAAAAACAGTTTCAACGAGAGATAGGAAGGCAAAAGAAATACGGATGCGTGAAGTTTTTCGGGTCGTCGGCGTGGTTCTGGTAAAACTTTTCCTGTACCTACATCTTGTACTAACTCTTCAACCTACACGTGTATTGTCTTTTCGTCAAAATCCGCGTGGTTGGGTGTCTGGGACAAAGCCTTGAAAAATGTCGTTGACCCGTTAATTTTTTGCTTGAGGTTAGTGCTCGCATTTGTGAATATAGAATTCGGAAATGGCAAACATATGTTCAGTAGCGTTTCGTGTGAACTGCGAGTCAATCCGGAACAACACTACCTCTAATATATACAGAAATGAAACTGAAAAGAAATTGAGATTAGGAAATTTTCAATAAAATAATATTCAACCGTGATAACGGAGAACATCACATCATCTAGAAAAATTTCATTTTCGAACATTTATGGGAAGGATTGAATCGTAGCTCAAATAGTATGATAATACAAAATGAGAAATCAACAGTAATCTAAGTTGATATTCGGGTTACGACGAAGGTACGGCTGCACTCAGCGTCGGAGTAGGCCTACAGGCACCTAGACAGGCTCCCACTAAAATGACTCAGAAATGGGCCCACACTACCATTTTTCGATGTGTAAAGAACGTTCGGGAGTTTGCCGTTCTTGGTTCGTTCTATCGGCTTTTTCGGGGAGACAATACTACATCAGGCGACAAGGGCCGAAAGTGACCCATTATTGCCGCAAGAGGCGGTAGGCGAGGGCGGCATACCCGCGACCGCGATGGGTTATTTTTGGCCCGAGGTGCGTACACTGTTTTTCGGTGACACTTGTATCGAAATTCTATGCTTTCCGATCCGATGTCGGGGCAAAATGCCGCTCCGCCGTACAGGTTAGAAAACGTTGGAGCATGCAATGTAGTGGCCCGAGGACTACTGCGCATCTCGGCGCATGCTCCCTCGATTTCTGGCCTGGGCGGCATTTTCTGTCCCGGGATCGGGGCGGAAACCATCGGCTTTCGATGCCAGTGTGACGAAAAAACAATTTTTACCGCGAAAAATCGGTTGCGTGATGAGCAATATGCACCTCAAAGAGCTAATTAATGGGGCAATCTCATTGACCTAACTCGAAGTTAATATCAAATATTAAGACGTTACCACCATTACAGCAATAGTGATATAATTATATTTTTCATCACTTTTCCGCACGAATTCTGTGATTTTGTTCCCAACACAGCTGGTGGAAAAATAGTATTCGACACTCGGACGGGGTGGTTTCCGCATTCTTGTGATAATTCCGATTCTCGCCTTCGGCTCGGGCCAGGAAACATCACTCGTTCTGCGGAAACCAAAATTTCGCCTTCGTATCGAGATGTACTATTCTGTTAGTGGCTAGTGAGCCTATATATTTTTTTGAGTAATTAGAATAATGCATGATTTAATCAATGAAAGAGAATTGTATTTGCTCTGATAAGAACATATGAAAATTTGGTTATGCTCCCTGATCATCATGGAAAAATGTCTCCTCGAGTCTCTTCCCTGATACAAGGGCCCCCACGACGCTGGCTGCATCAATTTTATGAAAAATTCATGTTTTTGAATAATTCCTGCAACTTTTTTCTAATTACAATATGACTTAAATTTATATATTGTAATGCATGAAAGGAATATTCCACGATGATACTTCAGGAGACACAATGTGTGAGGCAAAGCACTTAATTTTCGGAATTTTCAACTTTCACGATGTACGCGATAAAACTGAATCGAAAAGCCATCGAACTCTAAGGTACTAATTACATTTCATACGTGACGAGGGTTTCCGACAACTTGGACACATTGTCAATATAATTAATTTCCAAATAGTGTATACGATGAGCAAATAGTTGCTGAACGTCATGTGGGTGCGCACACGTCTAGTTTGGGTGAGTTTTATATCAAAATTTTATAAACCTGAAACTGAAATTCACATTAAAAAGCGACCTCGCCTTAATCGATTTTTCCTCAAATTACATTCGCCCAAGTTCAACAAGGTAAACTCAATGAGCTTTAGAAGGTAAAAAAGATAAATTTCAAATTGTTTCCGTTAGAAAAGAACGAAGTTGGTATGAAAAAACAACGCAAGGCATGATCATAACTCTAATATCGTTATATTCTCCACAAAACACAACTTTTCAACTGAAATATACGTAACAAACTCAAAGCCAGTCCCAGCAGAAACTCTTCCAAAGCACAAAAATAAAAATAAACTGAGTTTTATAAACAAGATTAAACCACGCTCGTGCAAAATTCAAGTTTTGCTATTGTTTGCATCAACTCGCGATTTCTATAACGTTTGCCACATGTATGAGCTAGCTCACGTGCTCATGCGTGCTCACAGCGGTGCATGGAGGCACAGTTTGAAGCAACTCGAATCGCCGCAACCTGCAACGACGACGACGTCTATAGAAAACGAACGCGGGGGGAGGGGAAAAGGGGGTATCAGAGGAAGAAGAGCGACAGTGGCGGCGCGGTGGAGGCAAAGCATATGAGGGGGAACTCACTGATGGCAGGCCCGCCAGAATGAGAGAGTGAGAGAGAGAGACGGCCCTTCGATATATTCTGCATATTACGAGAAGTAAAAGAGAGAGACGAAAGCATCGGAGCCAGAGGAAGGCCTATATATGCCATCACAGCTATATACATGTATAGAAGAAGTACAGTCGCGTACAAAAGCATGCAAAAGTGTGCGGCGGCGGCGTACAGTAGCAAAGAGCAATTCGCAAACGGCAGTAGCCTATAAACTACTTCACTCGGCCATATTATCCTCGATCGAATACTGTCTATAAGAGATGGAGGAGGGATCCGACACTTTTTCTCCGTTCTCCCTCACAGAGAGAGAGAGAGTCTTATCACAAACTCGCCGTCTCTCGTGCATGGACGAACCGATCGACGACGACTCCGAGCGGAGAAGAACCGCCTGGAGCAGCTGCAGACGATTTTTCGAATCTCCCGGCTCTCTATGCAGCTTTCGGTATAGCAGATGCTCCAAGCCGATTTTTGACTCTCGTAGTGTGTATATGCAGTATTATACTCGAACCGCAAATGTTACAGCTTTAAACTATATACATATATATCAGAGCGTGCCAAATTGTTTTATTGGCCCTGCGAAATTGCCGGACGTGTGCCTCGTCGCCTGACTCCCACAATTTTGCTTTAGCGGCTTCTGTAATGTGCTGTATAAGTAAGAAGGGCCTCTCTCTTTCCCGCCAATGATGTTTCAGAAGCTGTTGCTGCTGCTGCATATACAGACTTGCAGAGCAAGTTGCAAAAGTGGCAAAAGAAGCCAGAAGCAGAAACAGCAGCAGCAATCCCCCCAAGATATATAGAGAGAGAGAAAGAGTCGTGCATGTTTATCTTCGGCCCGCTATACCTTCAGATAAATACGAATCGTGTGCCTCCGTGTATTATTATATATACACTTGTAGCTGGATTGTTTTATCGCCCGATTGGTAAATGGCTCCGTGTATTACGCCGCTGCAAGAAAGTTTTATGCATAAGGCAAATTTTACCCTTGTATATAATAACTATATATGCACACGTGACCCCTCCTCCACCTGCTGATCTTGTACTATGCAAGTAGCCCAAAGCCAGACACGATTCTCGCTACTATATACATGTAATTTGTAATGCTTCAGGGATAGTATAGCTGATTTTATCGGTTATAGCTCGATTCTATTCTTTGGCAATGAAAATTTGTCCAACAGAAAGATTTGTGGGAGGGTAGATGCTCTTGAGGACAGAGAAATTGTTTTCATCACCATCGAGTAACTTTGGTTGAGAGTCGAAGAGCTTATTTTTGGAATTATCATGTTTTTCATTTATATCTATGGTACATGTTCAAATTTTTTGGTGAACAAATAAATAATTAACATAGTCATAGAATGTGTGTATGATGAAACAGTTATATGGATCAAGATTCGAAGAAGTATTCCTGTACCAAACATCAGCGGGGCTACTGTCAAGTACTTGGATCTTGAAGGATATAAACTGTTTCACATAAGAGAGAAGGGTAATTTTATTTGCCTTCGTACTTCATGAGCAGGAACTTGGGTCAAAAATATCTCTACTCCAAATGGTCAATTCAAAGACTAGAGGTGAATATTTTAAACTCTTACATTTCTCTAAGCGAAGCAGCTTTCATTTACTTCCACCAAAATCAACAATTAGGTACTACCAGAGTGCATCGAGCTAATGTTCATAGAAAATACCCCTCGAATGATAGTTGATTGAAGATAATACTTCAAAAAGATGTACTGATGCTGGAAATTTCTTCTCGAGCACCTTATAGGTCAATTCCAATAGAGTAACTCCACGAAAGGCAAAACTGTTTCTACAGTTGCTATATGCTCATTATCAAATATATTTAAATCATCAAATTGCCTAGTTAATTGTACAAAAATTCCTTCGCTTAAACCAACTCATTTCATCATTTTTTTTTGACTGATATAAACCTCTAATTCAAAAGTCACTCTTATTGTATCACTGCAAATAGTAAACAGTTTCTGAAATATCCTTGAACATAACAAGTGTTATGCTCCAAAAAGTTACAAAAATAAATAAAAGTAATTAGTCAAGAATAGAACCAGAAAAAAATTTCCTTTAAGTTGTATCAGCAAAGAAAAACATGTTATGAAATATTTGATTAAAAGAATCGAGAGGAGCGTAACGAAGGTCATATTCAACACAAACCCCCCTCTTTGGTAACTAATGATACAATTTTCTCGTTATTCAATCACAATTCAATTCAAACTGTACAAATAAGGAAAGTCTGGTATACAATCGCCACAAGAGTCTGCTGTTGTTTCTAGACAAACGTTATCGACACTAGCAGTATTGCTCAATGTGTACTCAGCCGACATGAGAAGAGTAAAGAAAACTTGAACTCTCTCATGGATACGTACTCTTCACACTGAAGAGCAAAGTCTGGGGTGGTATATACGTCGATGAATATTCATAAGAAATCAAGAAGAGCAAACACCAAAAATGTTCTCGTGCGCGATCGAAAAGTGCTCTGTAACTGAGATATTCTCGGAGTGGCGATAAGGATTGACACAAATATTATATAATCGTCGTGCATATCACCAAGTAAGAGGAAAAAAATTTCCATCTGGATTACCAGAATCTCTGGTTCATGCAGAGCGCACCGTTATCAATTGGTACCACACATTTCCATTTCAAATATAACGATACTATCTCGTTGAAGCTGCACAAATCACAAAAATTTCTGTAGGTGAAGTTTCAAAGAATGAAAATTCTACGAATTTCGACATTTTTTATGATGATTATAAAAAATTACATAGCTATTCGTCAAAAATTATTTTCAATCAGTTAAATCTTATCGCTAACTCTCTATAATACAAATGGAAGCAGATGTCGAGCGTGCTTTCAGCGAAAGCTGGCGACGACCACCGCAAAATTCGTACTATGCGAATTCCCCAAGCTTATCAGAAACCCTTGCGGTCATCGCATATATAAGCAAAAACTAGCGCATAAATGCGACAGAACATACCGACATGTATTTGTATATAACTACTAGCTACCATCTCAACATAAACAAGATACATGGTAAAAGTAAGCAGCCCATGCATTCTGTGAGATGCTCATGCGGGCTTCGCGATCGATTCCACATTCGCATAGAGTCAGTCTGCATTTCTCTCGTCGACGGTCTCGCATTATTCGTATGCACTATTTCCATAATACATAGGAAAAGAGAGCAAAAAAAATATAAAGAAAGAAAAGGTACGATACGAAAAAGAAAAAATAAAACAATAAAAGACGAATGCATCGAGTGCAGAAAAGCTGATGCAGCCACGTACATACGATCGTGGCGTGGCCTTGACTGATAAACGCCCGCACTTTGCCGAACGGGATGAAAATAAAATGGGGGGGGGGGGGGGGGTAAAGAAAAACGAGAAGAGGAAGAGGTGGAAGTAGAAAGAGAGAGGCAGATATGCGAGAAGAGTAGTTTACGGGGGAGACTGACACATCACGGGAAACGACAGACAGACAAATCTGGCGTTGACGGACGAATTGCGCGTATATATACTCTCTCGACGAGACGACGATTCCTCTTTTTTTTTTTTATGTACATAGAAAGATAGATAGATAGATAGTAGCACGTTTGCGTGCGCTATTGAAAAATTGTCGCCAGCCTCTAGATTTATGAACCGATTGACGTATGGCCTATCAATATACGTATGTAGAATACGAAAGAGATAAAGGATGTGTGCCTAATCGGAACGAGATAAAAATTGGAAGTGGGTGAAAACGAACGAGAAAAGAAAAGTGGAAAACGAGATCGAGTGGGCGAGGAGAGCCTAGATTAGCCGAATATGCTTGTAGAAGGTACTTTTATTGAGGATGGAATTTTTTTGCAAGATTTTCAAGTATTCGCGATTAATAACCCGCATCGTGTGCAATCGAGTGAAGATCCGTTTAATTCTGCTGGTATGTGGTCTATCAACTATTTTTCAGAGATAGAAGAGTTCGATGCGGGATGTAGGCTTAGCTTTCATAGTTTTTATGCACAGTGTCAGGGAATATTTGCATAGTGGCTATCAATGCCTGATAAAGATTGAAATTTGTTCCAAAATATGGCAAGCTGGGAACAGAACCAAGTGTCACCTTGAGTGTCCCACAATCAAGATCCTGTTTGAAATTTTGTAAGGTAGTACCGAATGGAAGGGTCATTCAACAATATGGAGTAAACTAACCCACAAAATGATGCAGCAACATATGTGTAAAACTGAAAGTTGTTATTCGCATAAGATTCATTGGTGTGCTTTGTATATTTGGTAGTACGATAGTTGATGAATTTGACACATTTGCTGTTCTGGGACTCGAATGAGCACATTTACGTGTGTATATTGAATGGGATATTATTTTCATATCACATGGACCATCATTAATTGTTTTGGAGTCTGCGCATCAAATGTTATTCCTATTCGAGCTAAAATATGTACTACCTCAAGACAGTTGATAACTATCGAAAGGAGTAATTATGTACTGGTCGAAATAGTAACTCTGTGCAGTAGTTATCCTTCAGCGAATGAAAGATTTGGATCAACCAAAAAATACAGCTGTTATCATAAGTGGATGAATACTCTCAGAGAGTTCCTCAGCAACAGATCCAACCCTAAGTCTCTTCTTACAATGGTCAAATTCCATCTTCCGAAGACCTGTCTTTGAGCAATTTTTTATAAAAAAGTTCCATGCATAATAAATTGAATTGAAATAAATTGAATACCTCCAACAGAACTTCATTGAGGTTTTCTTTGAATTCAGTCTATAACATCAAGTTTCGACTGTCAGGATTCCCTTTGGATGTGCAATTCGAGCTCAAAAGAAGTCACAAGTTTGGACACTGCAAACATCAGAATCCAACTTCTACCCTTGCTGCGTATCTCTTACGGGACCCGATTCGCGGAATATAACCCGAGGATGATCGTATAATTTGTTTTTTATATTACGTCAAGTACAGCATGCGCTACGCCTTTACGACCACGTCAATGTGAAAAATTACAATTATCTTTGCCTGCTGCCGATTTATGTTCCTCTGGCAGTAAAATATTTTTAAAACTGCATGTGCACGCGCCAAAATCGTTGAAATCAGAGCTCAAAGTTGTCCAAAAGCGTCGTAACGAATGATCACTCGTTTCTTTGATGACCAAAAATTTCGACTCGTGTGTAAAAAAGGAAGATGAAATGGCCAATTTTGCAAGAGGATGATGCGACTGTACATATAAAACTTGCAGTCCGATCGTATAATGATGCCGATAAAATTTTGGATAAGCCTCCGAGAAGATCGAAATCGCGGCTTTCTTTACACAGCCACAATATCAGTTTTCAGTGTAAATTCCAGGTACTACTGCATATCGGAATCAAAATTTACCGATAAAACAAAATTGACGACACACATCACTACTAAAATGGGGTCTTGCAGAAAGGACGTCCGCGCTCAGAGGGGGGGAGGGGGTCGTCGAAAGTGTGACTTTTTGTGACTGCTGACGGGGGGTATCTCATGAACATTCGGACGTCCACTTACTCGGAATCAAAACTCAGATATTTACTTGGGTGCGAGACGCCTTGATAAAAAGTTTCAAGTTTCAAAAGAATTTCATGTACTGTGAGACGTCCACAAGCATGGATAAAGCTTTGACGGTCATGCGGCCTTAATATAATAGTGATCCGATGTATGTACAACGATTGCACAGCGGCTCTAATCGTAGGAGTTTTGAATTTCAAAACAATCATCACGTTTACGGCTCGATTTGAAAGAAATATACCATCATATAAGTCTACTTTTGAAGATAATTGTCGCTGCAGATTATACTCAAGGTTATATTTAGTGATGATATCCCTTTAATATGAAGCTATCTACAAAGACACAAACCAACCCACGGGGTCTCATCATGATTTCGTGGTAGCAGCTGAGCATAAAGAGTCTGGGCGACCACCTATGCTCCCGTATGCATTTCCACTTGCTGAAACGATATTTCGAGGTTCCTTGGGCGAATTCTTTTGCCAACCCATTGTTATTAACAATTTTTAGTGCAAAGTTAGGGTTTTTTTACCAATATCTTGGGAAATATGCATTTTCCGGGGAAATCACAAGGGGTCAACGTTGAAGATCTCAGAATCTTCCACAGGAAAGGTCTTAACAACTTTCCCGGGAAACCCACTCCTGAGCCTATAAACGCGTGGAAAGCGTCCAGCGCGGTTAAGCCAGCGCATCCCTTCTCAATTTTCATATAGTTTCGATGATATCAAAAATATCGAGATGGAACCAAGCCCATTCGAAAGAGGAAGATGTAAACTTGACAATAACATCGTTTCGATATCGAAGAAAACGAAAATTTCCGATTTTCCACCGAGAGACTGCTAAAATCGAGCCCCAGACCAGGCGCTTGGGGACCAAGTACACGTTATACGTTGGCTGTTACTAACAATTCTTCGTTTCATTTCTGTGTTAATTGAATCATTGAATTGATTCTTGAATGTTGCCGGATTCCATTATGCGTTGTCATGAACGAAATCTATTTGTTATAAACAGCTATAATAAAAAAATCATATCTTGTTAGCATCATTATTGTACGCTCACAGCTGAAGAGGGGAGTGTTTGATCATGTTTGAAAGCCCAATGATTTCCCACACCAAAACGAGTCGCCGAGTTTTCCAGGGAAATTGTGGTGGAGGGGGGGGGGAATCGGGGGAGTTAGAGGCAAAGAGATTATATACCAGGTATATAATCTCTTTGGTTAGAGGACATACGCGTGAAGTCTCAACCATAATGGTGTAATGTCTCTGATATGCTCTGCAATTTCGGGATGATGTTGTTCCCTGCTTTCCACGATTCTCTACCACCTACCACAATTTCCCTGGAAAACTTGGCGACTCTTTTTGTTGTGAGAAATCATTGGATTTTCAAACATGATCAAACACTTCTCTCTTCGGCTGTGAGCGTACAATAATGATGCTAACAAGATATGGTTTTGTTATTATGACTGTTTTTAACAAATGGATTTCGTTCATGACAACGCATAATGGAACCCGGCAACATTCAAGAATCGAAGCTATATGAAAATTGAGAAGGGATGCGCTGGCTGCCCATATAAGCCCATGTTAACCGCGCCGGACGCTTTCCACGCGTTTATAGGATGAGGACTGGGTTTCCCGGGAAAGTTGTGAGGACCTTTCCTGTGGGAAATTCTGAGATCTACAACTGTGACCCCTAGTGTTTTCCCCGGAAAATGCATATTTTCCAAGATATTGGTAAAAAACCCTAACTTTGCTCTAAAAATTGTTAATAACAAAGGGTTGACAAATGAATTCGCCCAAGGAACCTCGAAATATCGATTCAGCAAGCAGAGGTATTCCCGAGAAAAAAAAAGAATCTCGACATCATTCTCAATATGCGAGCCAATTCAAATTAGTCTATGAATTAGACTTATTATTTGCAACTAATTACAATTTCAAATACGATTTCGATAAATTTCGACGATAGAAATGGTGAGACGCAACATATTTCTCGGAAAACCTGTATATCAAGGAAGTTTACTTTATCGATGCCAACTTCCAGTCAAGAGTATGAAAAATTTCGAAAAATTCGGACGTCCTTATGAGGGGGGGTATTATCCACGAAATGTGACCACGTGTGACAAGAGGGGGGAGGGGTCCAAAATCTTGGAAAAAACCGCGGACGTCCTTTCTGCAAGATCCCAATACAGCTTTGTACGATGATTCCTACACTAACCATAAAATTGTTCTCAAATATTTCGGAGGCGATAAAGGGCTGCTGCTGCTATATCATTCTGTGTGCCTATATCTACAAATTTC
This sequence comes from Eretmocerus hayati, assembly GCA_029851415.1. Classification (NCBI taxonomy): domain Eukaryota; kingdom Metazoa; phylum Arthropoda; class Insecta; order Hymenoptera; family Aphelinidae; genus Eretmocerus; species Eretmocerus hayati. The sequence goes on along the minus strand of CM056742.1, from coordinate 178,742,980 downwards.
TCTCTGGAGTTTCGCGAATAAGACATCGTACAAACTTTGAGGGCGAGTGTATATAATGGCGCATACGTGAGACGGGCTTCCGGGTTTTCGTCCAAGATAGACGACGACGACGACGAAGGAGTATATAGAACCAGAGCACACAGCAATGGAACATAAAATACCGGCCTTACATGCACGTGCGCAAGGGTGTCAGTGAGGAAAGGTATAGTTTGCGAGGGTTGCTCCCCCTATTCAAGGTACTGTACTCTATATAGTTACTCCGCACCCTTTACTCGACCCTCGCACAGCGAGACGTAGAAAATTCTGACGTTCTATATAGGTGGTGCACACCACCCTCGGAGAGAAGAATGAGAGAGATGGAAATTCGACAGACAGAGATGCTGTGATGCTGATGTAGAAAGAAGAAGAAGAAAAAGGAAGCGACGGCACCGGTACGCAGCAGCTTCGCAGGAATTATATATCAAACGAAAAAAAAAAAGAAATGCGAGCGAAGAGAACTGGGTGTAAGTATACAGATAAAAACCTGCAAGGGAAACTCAACTTTTTTTTGCACATAGCAGCTGACAAGGACGGCCGGAGATTCTTTGGTCGATGGATGTGTGTAGGTAGAGAAGGTAAGGGAGAAAATTTCCAAGAAGTCGACATAGCAGAGTTTGCGAAATTGAAATTTTGTTGTTGGGCTTCGTTGATTCTTATGCTCATTTTAATACCGAGTTGGCCATTTTTTTTCTCTGGATGTGCAGAATTGTCAGGATATCCAGTTCCATGCGGTGGTGGTTGTTTTCATTTTTCCCGAAATCCAATAAGTGCAAAGAGCGAAATATTGGGCTTCAGTTTGATATAAAAAATTCACTCGTATAGAGTAGAACATGATGCGTTGGTCGTCAGAATTTGCTTCCCTTCTGATAATTGTCTTTTTTTTTTGCGAACGATAAGTTCGAAGAATTCATGACGCATAATTGCGCGATAAATGAATTGCACGCGAGACCCTACACATATCACTTGTCGAACGATACACTTATTCCTTTTCTTTCTGTTCTGTTTGTGAAATATACTCCGCAGAGCGGGCGATATTCATCGATGCATCGCACAAATCCATCTCGTGTTTTTTGATTCAGTCGCGCTCGAAGCGGATACACTATTGTAGATATCACTAAAAAAGGCCAAGTGAAACCGGAAAATAGCTTGGAAAAAAAATACAAAAGAAAGTAGTCGGGCTATGAAAATAGTCTATGTACCATCAACCGTGCAAAATAAAATGTGTATTCGAAACTGGTGAACCTCGATATGACAGTAGAATTTGAACTTTGAACTGTATATCAAAAAAGGTCTTTCCATCTTTTTTTTTTTTTCTTTGGAAGTAGAAGTTGATGTAGTGTACATTGGTATCATTTTTCTCATCGTTTGCGTCACTCGTTGTGAATATAAAGTTAAAGTATACGGGTAATATTTATCGATGATTCATGGTTCGCATGAAGAACCTGTTTGTTTTTTTTTCTTCTCAGAAAACGAGTTTGCTAATCTAGGCAGCTAGCGTCTAGCAAAAAAGCAGTTGTATGAGTCTCATTGGAAAGGAATATTATTGATTCAAGTCTGAGTGGAATTCTAATACCATCATGAGAATTACATCTAATGGCAATGTGACAATAATAATTGCATACTTCAATGATTTGTCATGAAAAATTATGGATACTGCTTAGTCAATATCATTTCATGAACAATTTTCTGTATATATTCAACCATCTTTCGGATCATTAGTATAATGTAGATGATTTTATCACTTTTTCAACTTCTATTTCTTTGTTAAAAAGAAAAATACGAGAAAATACAAATGAAATGAATTGGATTGAATTAAAAATGGATTCAAATTGGTTATTCCCCCATCACCGAAGTAATCAGTATACGTGTCATATTCAGTAACATTTAATCATCTGAAAGTCTTGATGACTATTTGGCGCCAGTATGACTAATTAGAATATGGACTGAATGAACTGTGAAAGCGTTTCACCAGTCATTCAAATGTCATTAACTGTGAGAGAACTCATTCAAAAAATTGATCTTTCCGAATGGAAAAATTTTCATTCGGAGCAACTGTTCCAATAAAGTTCATTAGAGCCAATACAATATCATTTCTGAATTTCAGCCTAACTTAGCATGACTTTCAATATATCGAGCTCCAATCGATATCGCCCAGTTCCAAATTGGATACGCGGAAGTAATTATTACTTTTTCGCATTACCAATTTATTCACTATTCTAACATTCGTTCGATATCTTATCGAGTATCAACCGATACTAATAGAAATTAAATCGATTCATCATCACTACAAACTGGAAAAATTGAGCAAACACTGTAAAAATAACAAAAGTCAGAACACCATTTGCACAGTCTCCATCAGACTTGTGAAATTAAGCGTCGAAAGAGTACAGAACGATTAATAAACGTGAAAAAATAAGACTTGAAAAAACCAGTCGAAATGGGACAATTGCCGCACAGCATTTTTCTGGGGAGTAAACCTCGTCTGGCGCTAAACGTTGTTCGCGAAAAAATACACCACTATACGGGGGTGGTAAAACAAAAAGAAGAAGCAGCATAGGTAGATACACAGTTTAGAGCTTTTTGAGAGCGACAACGCGTGCGGCCCAAATAACGAAATAATCGACGCGTCGTATACAATCGTGGACACAAAAAAAATGAAAAAAAAAGAAGGAAAAAAGACGAGATGATAACCGGGCGTATGTAGGTGGTCAGATATAGGTACATACCTACATACTCGTGAGCGATATGCGAAAAAGGACAAAAAAAAGAGGAAATGCAAGAGTGCAGAACGGGGGCCGTCGTGCTCTCGCGCAATTTCGTTATATGCGGATAGTTGTATACGTAGTGAGAGAGACGATATGATGCACTTTATCGGCAGTTTGCGCACACCGGCATGGCTGCTGGCTTCTCTATCGTCGTTGTTCGACTTGTTTATTTCCGTAACGAAGCTCTAATTATCCGCGGGCCCATTTGCCCCTTTGTGGCATCATCTAACCGATCTCGACAATTTTTTTCCTATGTGTTGGCTTTTCCGCGATTCTTTAGTCAATTTTACATGGTAACCCGTGGTACATACACGCGTAGAAGTAATTTACACTCCCATACAATTTTTTTTAGAATTCGATAAGTATTAGATTTTCTCACTCGGGTTAATTGCCATTTCTCATTTTATCAAGGCACATCTGCATTCAACTACTTATACAGAAGCGAAACAAATTTTTATTACATGATAAAGTCGATTCTCGCGTATAAACGATATGTGGTATGAAAATATCACATACATCGATTTTGTACTTCAAAACTCGAATGTAATACAGAGCCAATAATAATTTAGCGAATAGCACTTCTTCAGAGGCTGTAATATTATATAGGTACAGGGAGATAGGTACTAGATTGGGTGTTTGTTGCGAGCTGTAATTTTCTTTAGCTCTTGCGTCTCCGTGCCGCAAATCTCGTTTGCAGCGGCGGCGCGCGGCGCGAAAATTGCCGACAGAATGGGATTTTAAATGGAGTACGAAAAAACGCCTCGGACCTTTTTTCTCGCTCTTTAATGAGCATTCTAACCGCTGTAACCTCTGCAACAACGATTCTGTGTGATGCCTCACTCTCTCTTGAATGGACAGTATAAAGTGTGATTTTACGAATTGCAAAGGGAGAGCTGATTTCTTTTGAATGTGAAAAAAATCGCATATCCTGTTGTTGTGTAGTATACTTTGATCAGAATGGATCGAATTGTGCGTGTGGTGTGCAAAAATCCCGTTCTTTTTTTCGTAGAATTGCGGAAATACGGAAACAAAAGGAAGTGAGGAAACAATGAAATTATTGGGTCAGGATCGTTCATCCAAAAGCGAAATACACATGCCTCAGCCGGCTTGCAAGGTATTATAGAACGGAAGCTGAAAATTTGCATTCGATCGTCTGGATGTAAATGCAAATTTGCTACACAGCATGTGGGACGTACAAATACGCCAAGAGTTTGCGGCCTCAAACTAGAGCGAATTTCATCGACGAGATCAATTCTCAAACCCTTGCAAAATTGGATCACGTGGGATAGATAAAAGTAAACCATTCACTACAGAATTTCTGAATCTCAGTCCCTAAACGTCAGAGCAATGAGGGATTGTTGAAATTTCGAAGGATAAATACTAAAATGGAAAAATACCGTTCAACGATCGACAAAATGAGAGTTTTAGACTAGAAAATCGACCTTTCAAGAAATCCGATTTTATGATTTTTCTCTTTCCCTTTTTGATTTCAAGAGCTGATAATAGCCGACATCAATGCATTTGAACTTCAAAAAGAATATCCTATGACATTTCGATTGATTTGAAAAGAACTCATAATTTTATTCAATAAACATAGTGGGAGGTTATGAGAGCTATCCAAAGTGCTTTGAGTCAAAACACGTTTATGAAGATCTTGGGCCTCCATGGGCACTCTAGAATAGGTTTGGTACCATTGAAGTACTTTCAAGATACCGGGAATTTCTTCAATTAGACTTGAAAAATTGTCCTCTGTAGGGGACAAAATAGTGAACGGGGTAACTGTAAATAAGAAATTGTAAAAGATTCTATGTGATGATGACGATGCTTACCGTGAGGATGTCGTATTATTGCTGGTGGCGATACGCCATCACCGTCGCTCCTGCCAAAGTCCCAAATTCAACGAGATCCTCAATTGATCAATTTTATCAAGTCCAAATTTGGATATACGCGTGCATCCATATAAATCGATACATTTTAAATGCGGCATGCTTTCAATAATTGTAAACACGCTTTTGTCCGTTAACCTGCTGCACTGTCCGATGTGTAATGTTTCAAGCTCCTGTTGAGTTTTGGCAATTTTACATATTCCTTCGTCGCTTATGGGGCAGGCGCTGAGGCTCAAGCTTTTTAAATTAAAAAGTCCTTGGCTAATATGTTGTAGAGCCTGATCACCAATTTTATCGCAAAACGACACATCCAGGTGTGAAACTCTTGATCCACCTTCTGCTAAATACGCCATACCGATTTCAGAGATATTGTCACAAGAGCGTAGATCAAGCTCGCACAAACTACCGATTTTTGCCAGATGTTTCATACCAGAATCCGTTATGAGAACACAGAATGATAAATTGATGGATTTTAGGCTGTTTGCCAAACCTAAACTTATGTGTCTCAAACCTTCGTCGGTAAGTCTTTGACAGTCCTGAAGACCTAAGTGTTCGAGATCCAGGTTACCCTCGCCATGTAAACCGGCCAGGTAGGCAATACCTTGATCTGAGATATTCCAGCAGCTACGTAGATCTAACCTCCTGAGTTTTCTCAAACCCCAGGCTATAAGTTGCAATCCCGTATTGCTCACATTTCCACAACCACCAAGATGAAGTGTCTCCAGATTTTTGAGGCAGTGCGCAATTTTTCCAAGGCTAGCGTCCGTTATATTTTTGCACAAACTTAGGTTAAGTTCCGTAAGCGCGGGAAACGCTTGACTCAGTGCAGCGTTCAATCCGTTGTCGGACATGTTGTAACATCCTGACAAATTTAAACTCTGAAGTTTAGAAACACCTCGAAAAACATCACCAAGTCCTCGACGCATCGTTAGAGATAGAACCTGGACCCGTCGGATACCTCGCCTTTCGAGGCATTGGAAAACCGCGGACGAGTGTTTTCTTAGATGCAACCTGGCTTCGACTCCTCGCCACGCACTTCTATGGTAAGAAGCCTCTCTCCATGCTACGCATACTTGAGCAGCTCGACCTCGATCTCTGACGTCCAGGTTACTGAAGATGAGTGCCAAAATCTCCGGGTAGAGACTCGACACGTGGGTATCTCCACTTCTTTGGCACACTTGCTGCTGCTGTTGCTGATGTGTTTGGTTATTACTCTCGATGGAGCTGTTTTCGTTGTGATTGTAGTGTCCATTATGCCTGTGTTGCTGCTGAGTATGGTGAGGATGATGATTATGATGTTGAGGTAGAGGTCGAAATCGCTGTCTATGATGTAGCAAGGCATCCTGGCGTCCTGCACCGCCAGAATCAAGCTGCTGCTGATGCCGTAATAATAGAACCTTGCTGGCCAGGTTACCGGCTGCTGGCGCGCTCGGCGCGTCTACTACCTCGAGGCACTCGTCAACGAGGTGCTGCTGATGCTGCTGTTCCTGATACCGATCTTCCTGATCGTCGGTACCTGCTCTTGCTCTCTTACTTGGTGGTTCAAGGCCTAAATGTGGCCTGTGCAACTGGTAACAGTGACCCGATCGATTTATAAGGGTCGTTGCTGCGGCTATTACAACGGCTGCCTGATGGTGAAGGTGGCCGTCAACGCGAGGCCCGACTAAACTCAGGCCGGCTGCGGCGGCTGGTACTGATACCTTCGTCATCGGCTGTTTGCTAGGCTTTTGTGAATGCCGCGGCGCGTGGCCCGCGTCTTCCATACTACGCCTCACCAGGGCGAGCAAAATTTTTTTCTTTTCTACACCTGGAGCACTAATAATAGTGATATAGGTAATAACACGCACTGAAGCACCTCCTTTTCTTCCTGGAATATCTTCTGCGTGACGCACTATAATGTGGGGAAAGGTTTCTAAAGATCAACCACTGCGACAAGCGGCGTAGCGCAGCTCCGAAACGAACTGGCGCGCTTTCAGCCGCGGACTGAAGAACGACAGCTGCGCAGCCGAGCGGTGAACTGACCTGGCGGGAGAGATAGTTTAGAATTTTACCGCTAGGAGGACGCTTGTTTGGAATAGAAAGTTGGCGGGAATGGCGATAGAGGGCGAGTGCTGTCGGAGGCGGAGTTGTGTAAGCTGATTGGTTCGTTGAGGTGGTCACGTGGACAGAAAGCTCGATATCGATTCGGAGGTACTGCGAGGCGGCATTTTTAAGTTTTGGTGAAACCAGGGACGGGCTTGGGAAATTTACTTGTGCGCAACTGTTTCGTGTAGTGGGTGTAGGTGGGAGCGCCCTGAGTATATACGGCACTGGTTCTGCTTTTACGGAGGTGAATATATAGAGATACGTGTAGACAGAGAGAGGAGTTGTATCGAGGATAAAAAGGATAGCAAGTAGACGATGAGGAACTTCCGAAAAAGAGTGGAATGTGGGATAAAAGATGTGATGCGTGCGGAGGTAAAAGCGAGCGAATCTTGTAATCACTCGCGAAAATCTTGCCTGAGCGAGGCATTCATTGCAAATTAGACCGATTGTCTGCAAAATGTGCGTGTGACGTTGAATTCGTCGCGCTTTCGAGACCACCATCCGGTGCTACACGTGCGTGGTTGTCTTGATGATGATGCGGAGGATATACACAGTTACGTAGATGTATAGGGTTTTCGGAAATCACAAAAAATTTATGCAGCTCACGCTTGACTTTTGAATAGGAGTTTTGCAGGGAGTGACGTGACGAACGATCCATGCATGTATACTATCCATAGAAAGGGGATCAAAAACTCAAAATTTTTGAATTTTGACCGCCTGGGATTGCAAAAGTTGTGTTTCTGTTCGTAGAGATAAAAAGAGATTTGCTGAGTGCTGAGAAATGAGATTTTCAGTTGCAGCAAGAGCAATCAAGATTTTTTTTTAAATGACATGCGTTGAAATGGGAAATTGTAAAGTTTGCCCATTCTTTCGGCACTGTTATTAACACAGTTAATTCTAGCGCAACTCAATATTTTCCAACGAACTCTAGCTTCTTTCAGGATCTTCAAAACGTGCTGGAGTGAGTTTAATTTGTACGAAATAGAGCTGACCTATCTTGGATTTGTGAACAAAAAATTCATTTTCGAAGATAGCAAAGAATATATGCAATTTTGACGTCGTGAAGCTTGCTGTCAAACCTCGCAAACCCGCAATCGCTGCACATAAGCTGTATTCATTGAAAATCTCACCTCTCTCATAAATGGCAGTTGAGACCTCACTGGACCCGATCAGAGAGTTCCAGCAATAATCTCGTAAGGGTCTGAAATCCAGGACTGATCGCCAATCGTGTGGTTTTTGATAACTGACAAGGACATTGAGCTGGAGCCAGAAGTCGTTCTTTTTTTTTGCTGAGGTTTGTGAGTGAGAGTACAGGGGAGGGGGGATCTGCAAAAAATACGTCCAATTTGCAGAAGCCACGGATTCACGAGGTTCGATCGATCAGCAAGCTTTAAAAACCCGATAAATGCATACTTTTCGCTATTTCTGACGACGAATTTTATCTCCACAGATCCGAGATTAGTGAGTTTTACTTCGCCAAATTTAAACTCAATTCAGCTCATTTTGAAGGTTTTGAAACAAGTTTGAAATTGAGTCAAGATACGTTGGAAAATATTGAAATGCGCAAGAATTATTTGCAAAACGATGGGCGAATTATGTAATTTCTCATCTATATGCACGTTATTTAACAAAAAATTCTTGATAGCTCTTGACGCAATTGAAGAACTCTTCTCTCAGTACCCATCGGAAATTTTCTCATATCTACATACAAAAACACAATTTTTGTAACCTCAGGGGGTGTCGAAATTCGAAAATAATGGATTTCCGGTCAACCTTAATGTTTACGCACACTACTTAACCATTGATGTTATCATCAGTAGTAGAAATTGGTGTCTATGAAATTGAAATACTTTCATTATTGTTTTCACGCTGAAGATCTTTGATTTTTCAAGGTCGATTTTTGCTTATGTTGAATTCTGCTGATTTCCCGTCATGCTGGTATTACTCAAAGGTGAAATAGTTGGATTCTAGACTTCAATATTGTTACGATCACTCGTTTTTAATTGTCAGCCTATGAACATTTTGAACTAAAGCTCAGTATTTCTCGTGTGATTCTCAACGACTGCTAACAATCTGATCTTTCTAGAAAGACAAATTCTTTAAACAAGTACATCTCTCTCAGAAAGTTCGCACTTGTTTGGTGCTATTGAAAATCCTAAATAATTTCCATCGTTTGTCCCGGTGACATAATTTGTCGAGAAATGTTTGATAGATTCTGACAGACTCAAAGAACCAATGGTACGAAGAATCAAATAATTTTCTTTGGACCTGATAACCTCCTGAAGAGTAGATCTATCAACTTTTCACCAATGGCTAACTCTCTTCGTCAATAGAGTAATAGTCATCAAAATTCTGAGGTAAAAATATGTACCACATTTCAAGGAAATCTCTGTAGATGTTTTGAGCTTTTTCCTCTTGATTACCAACATCAGTCAGTCATACATGACTGTTCGAGTTCGTTTTCGCTTGATAATCCAGGGTGATTCATTTTATAATTTAAGATATGCATTATATATGCATGACTATACACGGTGCTCTCCCCCAACATTATTAATTTTTGACTGCGTAATATAACGGTGATTTAGGACTCAACTATAGCCAAATATATTGCATGTATTTTGCTCACGTAATTCAATTTAAAACTTGTTATCCAAAACCATATTGTGAACCCTCATTCTTCTACACCGTGTTTTTTTTCATGGTCTTCAATGTTGTTTGACGCAACCCGGCGTTGAGACGGAAGGGGTAGAGAAAATGTTGTGCTCGTGAGGCTATGCTGCGAGGGGTATGCCACCGCGTCGCTCGGTGTCGCTCGGTTGCCAGTCGTCGCTGTTCGTTGCTGTTCACTGCTGTTTACGGCTGTACTGCCTATCCTCCAAAAGGAGGCGAACGACGGCCCGCAGGGTGAACTGGCGGCGAGTGACGAGCGAACAGCAGCGAACAGCAGTGTACAGCAGTGCACAGCAGTGCACAGCGCTGTTCGCCGAGTCGGCTCGCCTGGCCCGCACTCTACAGTTTGTGCTGTTTCGTTCACTCGATGGAATGATTATTTAATAATTATTGCAGATGGATATTTTCATTCACGGATCAATGAGAGGCTGTAGATAACACAGTCGATTGGTCCTTTAACTTACCCATAAACTACAGACGGATGATTCCCAAATCCCAAGCCCCTCATGAGGGGCCGACGATGATGAGAAACATTTGAACTCAAAATTGAGATAGTGTGGATTAGCACAGGGGCAGCGTGTCCGCCTCTAACGCGCAAGGTCAGCGTTCAAATCCCGGTGAGGGTCATTTTTTTTTTTTTTTTTCGTATCTGCACAAGCTCGCGAATTTCTCTTTAAAATGATCGCTCGTTAACGAAAGTTTGAATTTAAAAGTGCATGAGAGTCAAACAGCTATTTTTTTTTTTTTTCAAATATGGAAGCCGAAATCGAGCGCAATTTTGCGCCTACACGTAAGGATTTTTTTAGGGTATGGTTCTCGGCACGCCAAAAAAAAAATAATTTCACGGGATATTTGGCGCGAACCGACCGGATATTTGTACTTCGCACAGGAAAAGGAATAATTCACACGATAAGAATGTAGTGCACGAGAGGAAAAAATAGCTAACGGGATTAAAAGGTATATGTATGAACGAGAAAAATTATATAACGAACAGGAAATAAACTTATCTTGCCCCGGTAAATATATGGTATACCAGCACGACATATTTTCCCTCGAATTCGTGTGTAAGTGAACATTCAATTAGTTAAAAAATTATTAGATGAAGTATTGATCATTGAAACTCATTAAAATCGCATATTTTTCACTAATGTGAGCAAACATTGAATCAGTTACAGGAAGATAGAATGAATGATAATTGTTTAAACGTCAAGAAATTCGAACAAATCGAGACATTCACTGTATCATTGGAGCTTTTCTGGCTTTCGATGGTCGAACTTCCTTTTCGGCCAAGCGGTACATACACATGCTGACAACAAATACTTTCCAAAGGTATCGAATCTTACGCTTCTGAAACAACGTAGGTGTGAAGCTGTGTTGCTGAAAAACATTAGTTGATGGGATGCGTAGGATTCGACATCACTTTTGGGAAGTATTCGTTATTACCAAGTGTACACTTTTAGCCTCATCTGGAACAACCACCTCCTTATGCTTGATCATCATGCATGCCAACTGACAAGGGAAACGCCAACCTTGTAGGTCCTGGATCTTGACGAAACTTTGTGAGTCTTCTTGTTTTGGTGAAAAATGAAGGTATCTCCAAGGGTTTAATCCCATGGGCCTCCTATCCTCAGATACAGCTATGGAGATTAGCATTGCCAATATAGGCCCATGTTAAAAAGTCGTATATGAGTAATTCCGCGCGAAAGCGAACCACGAATTGCAGACATATCTCAGATTGTTTTTCCACTATTCTTAATCGATTCTATGGTCCAAAAAATGAACTTTTCACCCTCTATGTAGTGAAAAAAAAATTTTTTGTTTCCGTGGGAAATATCTTTGTGATAGTGTTTTTAGGAAAAAAAAAACAATCTTTCTTCAGTAAAATGGGTGTAGTTCCGACTTGAGGTAAGATACGACCACGCAAATAGTGGTATTCGGAGGGTCTTTCAAAAATCTATCGAAATATGTTTCGAAAAAATTTTTTTCTGAGGCTACGGACGCCCCCTATGAGCAAAAAGGTGAAAAACAGAGAAAATTCATTTCCTCAAAAACCTAATTTTCTAAAAATCTGGAAATCCATATTTCGATGTAAAATTGCGCGTTCTTCCAGAAAAAAGTGGTCCCGATGTGTGTTTTTGGGTTCTACGCTGTTTTTTTTTACGTTTTATCAATATTCTCAGCCTTTTCTGTTGAAAAATGAATTTTTCTGCGCATGCGCAGGAATTTAGACTGCTGAAACCAATTCCATTGAAAAGCCAAGGAAATTTCCCTCAGAATGACTATACTTGGTGAAGTCGATCGATGTACTGGGACCAAAGTTAGAAGGTCTAAAAAATGATGACACTTCTACTCGAGTCACGATAGTAATGGGAAATTCGTGCAAGATCTGCATTTACCCCTCTTGAGGATGCTTCATCATTAATGTGATGTAACTTTGGGCCAAGTAGATAAAATTGACTTCGCCAAGTAGTCATTTTGAAGGAAATTTCCTTGGCTTTCCAATGGAATTGGTTTCAGCAGTCTAAATTCCTGTGCATGCGCAGAAAAATTCATTTTTCAACCGAAAAGGCTGAGAATATTGATAAAACGTAAAAAAAAACAGCGTAGAACCCAAAAACACAGATCGGGACCACTTTTTTCTGGAAGAACACGCAATTTTACATCGAAATATGGATTCCCAGATTTTTAGAAAATTAGGTTTTTGAGGAAATGAATTTTTTCTGTTTTTCACCTTTTTGCTCATGGGGGGCGTCCGTAGCCTCAAAAAAAAAATTCGAAACATATTTCGATAGATTTTTGAAAGACTTTTCGAATGCCACTATTTGCGTGGTCGTATCTTACTTCAAGTCGGAACTACACCCATTTTACTGAAAAAAGATTGGTATTTTTTCCTAAAAACACTATCACAAAGATATTCCCCACGGAAACAAAAAAAATTTTTTTCATCCCATAGAGGTTGACAAGTTGATTTTTTGGACCATAGAATCCATTAGAAATGTCGGAAAAAGAGTTTCAAACATGTTTGCAATTCGTGGTCCGCTTTCGCGCGGAATCACTCATATATAGATATACTGACAATGCTAACCTCCATGAGTGTATCTCAGCATAGGAGACCCATTGGACGAAACCTTATTGGGTGCCTTCATTTCTCGCCAAAACAAGAACATTCCCAAAGTTTCGGCAAAATCCAGGACCCGCAAGTTCGGACCTGCAAGTTCAGAAAAGCGATATCATTAGAAAAACCGATTTCAGAAAGATTTACCGTCAAACGGCGTAACTTTGAAACATCTTCGAACATTTTTGATTGAAATTTCTCTGGAACTTCTACGCCATAGATCAAAAGTGCAATGTATGTGTGGTATGTCAATCGGAAGCTTCCAGTTTCGGCTTTCGATTGCGGGGTTTATATGAGTCCATTTGGACATCTCTGGTCGGAATTTTGGGAATCTAGTTTTCCGCGATTAAAAAAAATCCTTACGTGTAGGCGCGAAATTGCGCTCGATTTCGGCTTCCATATTTGAAAAAAAAAAAAAATAGCTGTTTGACTCTCATGCACTTTTAAATTCAAACTTTCGTTAACGAGCGATAATTTTAAAGAGAAATTCGCGAGCTTGTGCAGATACGAAAAAAAAAAAAAAATGACCCTCACCGGGATTTGAACGCTGACCTTGCGCGTCAGAGGCGGACACGCTGCCCCTGTGCTAATCCACACTATCTCAATTTTGTGTTCAAATGTTTCTCATGATCGTCGGCCCCTCATGAGGGGCTTGGGATTTGGGAATCATCCGTCTGTAGTTTATGGGTAAGTTAAAGGACCAATCGACTGTGTTATCTACAGCCTCTCATTGATCCGTGAATGAAAATATCCATCTGCAATAATTATTAAATAATCATTCCATCGAGTGAACGAAACAGCACAAACTGTAGAGTGCGGGCCAGGCGAGCCGACTCGGCGAACAGCGCTGTGCACTGCTGTCACTGCTGTACACTGCTGTTCGCTGCTGTTCGCTCGTCACTCGCCGCCAGTTCACCCTGCGGGCCGTCGTTCGCCTCCTTTTGGAGGATAGGCAGTACAGCCGTAAACAGCAGTGAACAGCAACGAACAGCGACGACTGGCAACCGAGCGACACCGAGCGACGCGGTGGCATACCCCTCGCTATGCTGGGCAAGCATTGTTTTATTCCTGGGGGCAAATAGCGTTGGCGTTCTCATTTTAAAGAACAAACATTACCTCGATGAATCACACACAATCTATAAATATTTCAAAGTTTCCACGCAAATATGGCTTTACTCAATCGATATTAGGTATCTCATGAATTGCTATTGACACTCGAGTATTTCCACGAGAAAACGATAGACCAGAAAAAAGTTGGGCTCAGATTTCTTTTTAAGTGAACTTTTTCGATTCTAATAATATGAACAGCTGGCATCATAAAAAATTTGAGAGAATTTTCACGGGTTCTGGCGCGTTAATCGAAATTCTGTTTTAAATTTTCTTTCCGCAAAATTTTCATAACTTCTTCCACTAAAATTGTTAAAGCTCATAAACAACGTTAGATAGAGGGACGCGGGTTGGTGCATCTGCAAGGTGAGCAAAAAGCCTATCAAAACCACTTTGAAAATCCGGTTTTCATCTCGTCTCGGTTACATATGGATGTTAATATTTTTTTCTCAAAATAGTTACTTACGATACAAGGGACCTAAGAGCCTTATTATTACACGGCGTGAAGTTGGCCCCCGAGCGCTTGCGCGAGGGAGCTAAACGCAAACGCCGTGCCGACGAGTGGCATGTTTGCCCCGTGTATCGTACTCTATTTTTTAGCATCGAGTGACATAAACCCGCCCTTTTTTGCGGATAATATCCCAGCTAGCATCGCTCGAGATCGTTAGGGACATGGGACGTTCCAATATTGGCAATGTACTGGAACGTCCGCTTGGGATGACCAATTGTCGACTTAAAAACGTCCTTAGAATGAATTCGAGGAATTTCTGATCGTTGTCTGCTAATAGAACGTCCAGAGGACGTGCAGGGTCATGCCTTTGAAACGTGGGGAACTTAACCTCCAAACGCATGTCCAGTCCACCGCCAAAAAATGTCCCTTCTTCGATGTCTCGTTCACGTACCGTCGAAGGACATCCGGGCCCAAGGGAGCACTGAGTATGGAACGTTCAAAGGACATCCAAGGACTTGTGATTTTGGACGAGGTGAACATAACCTCAAACGCATGTCCAAACCGTCGCCTAAAGATGTCCCTTTTCTAATGTTCCGTTTACGTGCCATAGGAGGACATCCCGATCTGAAAAGCACCGGAATGTCCCTTGAAACGTGATACTGAACCACAATAAGAACGTCTTATGGACGTTCCTATTGTGACAATCAAACCGATTGCGAACGTCACTGATCGTAAAGTAAATGCCTATTAGGCGTCAGCAATATTGATAATTAGTATGTGGATGTTACATAAAATATTATAAACAATTCGGCGGAATATTGAAATTGAATGAATTTCGAACTCATGAAAATAATGTCCAATGACTTATTTTTCATTATGAGAGTTAAAATGAAGAGTCAGCTCCAAATTTGCTTGAAATACTTACTTACGCATTTTATTTCACATGAAATTTCGCATAAAAAAAAATTCCCTTTGCGAGTGAGCATCCCCCCAACATTTATTTTGTTTAGATGGAAATTCCAGGTTTTGAAAGAAATCATCTTTCAGATTGTTCGGAGGTTCTACTGCTTGTGACTCGCTAAATCTTGATGTAATATTTTTGTATTAATTTTGTAACGCGATTGTTCAAGAACCGTATGGCTAAAACTAGTCAAATTTGACTAAAGATAATGTTTTTGCTCATCCGAGAGTCAAATAGACAGTTAAGATCACCACGCGACACATAAGGTTTAGCCGAGTGGACAAGGGCAAAGACTTGTAATCCATAGGAACGAGGTTCAAATCCCGGCAAAGGTAAAAAATTTTCTTAGCATAAATTGAATATAAATGAATCGAATAAATTACGCATGATATAAAATTCAATTGCAATCATTAAAACAAGTATTTCATTACAAATATATATTCTTTTTATGCACTTTTGCTTTCTCGTTATGTGTCTCATGGAAATTTTTGAGATGTCCAAATTACGTCCATTGGATGTCTTTTGGACGTCTCCCGTGTCTTCTGATGGACGTTCTTTGGACGTTCCTTTGCATGTTCCAATAATGGCAAAAGATTGAAAGTTGAACGTTCTAATGGCAATCATTGGAACGTCCAAAGGGACGTCCATTATTAGTGCCATCTTTTCAGCGGAACGTTTTTAGAACGTTAATTTGCCATCTAAATGCTAGCTGGGATCACGCCCAAGCGCTTGTGCGAGGGTGGATGTGGGTGGCTCGGGCGGGGGTAAGCGGGGGGGGGGGGGCAGCCCCTGACTGAAAAAAATTTAAGAATCTGGTCCTCAAAAATAGTTGTCACACACTCTTGAGTCTATCCATCCACGAGAGTGACACGTTTAAGATGAATCTCGAGCATTATTTTTTCCATAATAATACAACCAGCAACCACAATCGCGGTCAAAGATTCTCAAAGAGTGAATCAGGAAAGCTTCAATTGACGATTTTGAAATCTACAGTCGACGACTGAAAGAACAGTTCTCGTCTGCATATTCTCCAATCTTGTCATTTCATGTTATTCTTCCGCGTATAACAGAAACACAAGAATCTTTCAGTATGGGCAAAATCTATTTTCGTGGCGCAGTCGAGTGATCGGTGGGTATTCAGTATAACGTACAGTGAGGTTATGACGAGGAACTGTTTTAAAAACTCAACCACGTGCTTGTGTTTATGTTTTTGTTATCGTTCGATTATTCTTAACACTACGAGTGTAAAAATCATCCTAATTTGCTCGCTCTTCGCAGTCGTTGTCACTGATATAATTGCTCTGGACATAATCGATCATAGATTTTTCTGAATTCTCATTTTTTGACGGCTGCATACGTGATTTACGCACATATTGGTGAAGAGGGGTCCCGTAATCCCGCAGTGAAATAAACCGTATCACGCACCCGCGTGAAGTGAGCGAATGCATTATTCAACAGTTGAATAATAGGCCATTTAAGTCCCGCAAAAGCTCGCGCAAAAGCGTTAAATAAACGCGGGTTTAAGTCACGCAGTGCTATAAAGCTATTTTTCTATGTTTCAAAAGTACACATTTTTATGTAAAGAGTTGAATTCTTCAAGTTTCATATATTATCAATCTACATTTTTGAATTTTGAGTAGTTCGTCGGGTCGTTTTTGAATTTTAATGGTGATGAACAGAGAAAATATAGATGCTCGAGTGAATGTCCGAGTAGACTGCTCAAATCATGCGAAAAATTATCAAAATTTCGGATATAAGCATAGAGAGCTCATACTATGGATACACACGAATGATCCCGGATTATGCATCAAGGCTGTCATTACAGAGTCCAACTCCTTCCGAATAAAAGCTAGTAAAAAAGGAATAGACGCGAGCGGGGCTCTCCGTGCTCTCAAGTAATACTGAACTCGCTGGGCTAAGCATTAAAATAAAAATGTGTATAAGTCATATCAAATGTACTTGATTTGATTTGGATTAGATTTATTGATACAAGGTTCACTCGGCAGAGGTGCTTTTAGCTCCTGTACGCAGACTGGTTTATTCCCTAACAGAGGAGCCGAGAAATCCGCGTCTCCGGTACTTCTTTTTCTTTAGCCGAAGTGTTCGGAGAGCGAATTTCACATCTCCACTATTCCGAACCACCGAAAAAGCCACTTGAAAAAATTCTCAGTGGTGCCGGCCCCGGGATCGAACCCACGATCTTTCGATTGAAAAGCGAGTGCTTCAATCCCGGTGCCAACGCGGCTTCTAAAATTTGCAAGCATACATTTGCATTGACAAATGCATGCCAGATTCTCTTCACAGTAAATTTTCATCCTTTTTTTTCTGCTTCAAATCGCGAGCTTGGCTCCCTTGCAATTTTTTATGAATAATCGTTCTAAGTGTTTTTTCCGTGTATCGCCACTCTCATTCTACTTTGAATTGCAGGTGATCTAATATTCAGGAATCTCGCTGTCCGAACTTGTTCCTCGTCCATTTACTGCGAGATGATAGTGTTTCGTCAATAAGTTATATCTTTTGCGTTATTTGACTTCGATGCGATCTTTTTTGGACCAGTAGAAGCAAAAAAGCTTTGTCCAAACAAAATCAACAATATCATTATACACATTTTCATATATTTTATATGCGTGGATCGAACGCAGTTTGGTCAACTTAGCGTAAAAGTTGAAGATGATTGCACGAGAGTTATACTTTCGAACATGAAATATCAAAATAATAGTCACGAAGACGAGAATGTCAGTTGTACGATTAAAATAATATTTTCCGTCTCAAGCCGGGGTTTGTCAAGTTCTATGGGTAAATTTTGTGAGGGAAAAACATCTTCTCCGAGTACTTTGAGATTTTTTTGAGAATGAAAGGATCCCCAGGGGGACCGAGGCGTAAGAATAGAAGCTGAAATTTTAGATACAGGCGGCTTATTATCATCCAGATCGGGAAAGATAGATGAAGAAAATGCAGCTAGTATTAAATAAATTTTATGAACAAACTTTTGATTTTTGAGTATTTTAGCCCAGATGTCTTTAGAAAAGGCCTAGAAAAGGCGTGAAGCGTTTCCACCAAAAATTAGCATATAAGTTGTTTTCAAGTTACTCCTCAAATGCTTTTTGTAAAATCAAAGTTGATCAACAAAACGGTTAAAAGTTATGAATAGAATAAGGTAGCTTAAACTTAATTTCGCATTTTTTGGTCAAATTCATGCAATAGCTCGATCTTGGACAAAGAAATTCTTCTCAATACACGGAGATCGACAAAATCGCTTGGGAACTTTTGAAAATTTACTTCGATGAACTCCATTACCAGTTCCAA
This sequence comes from Eretmocerus hayati, assembly GCA_029851415.1. Taxonomy (NCBI): domain Eukaryota; kingdom Metazoa; phylum Arthropoda; class Insecta; order Hymenoptera; family Aphelinidae; genus Eretmocerus; species Eretmocerus hayati. The sequence goes on along the minus strand of CM056742.1, from coordinate 178,724,595 downwards.
AAAGAATGTAACTGCATTTGAAAATTTTCAAAAGGGCGTGACTACTTCGATCAGTCTTCGGGAACATGGAAGAAGGGCGTAGCTGCAGGCAAAAACATTTTAATGGGCGTAAATGCAGTTACGCTCTCGTAACTTCTCCAATTACCGTCAACTGGGGTAACTTTGGAACACGGGGGGTAACTTTGGAACAACCCATGAAAGAGTGGTTATCACGCACAGTTGGCTAGGCAGATGATCCTGAGACTTTAATACCGATTTCTCCTACTTGGGGCACGCATAAACAATGTTTTGCATTGACGTGATGGCCTCGAACAGCTTTTAATCCGTTTATAAGCTGACTTCTTCAGAAGTATGTTTTCAACCTAGCAAACAGTCTCTCCGAATAAGTGGTCTGGTACCGACTTTAGCAGGTCGAATACAAGGTAGCTGAGCTAGATTTCACTTGTCTGTACACATATCTGGACGAATCCATTGTTACGTTGGAGTATTTTCACGAAGTTTCAAATTTGTAGAGTAAAAACTGACAAGTATGTATTTTATTTCAGAAACTGGGGTAACTTTGGAACACTTCTTCATGTACTCTAAATTATCTCCCAGTTCCTATATCATCATCAAATTCCACTCACTTGAGTAGCCGTTGATGAGAGCTTCAAAATGAGCCAAAGAACGTCTCATTTCGACCCGCGGAAGCCGAGTTATGGCAGTTTTTGTCGGAAACTGATGGCTGTAAAGGTATTTTCCTCCTCGAGAGTTAGCCGTGGTGCAGACAGTGAGGTATGCTGAAGGTGTCTATGCTCGATTGTGGAAGTTGAATTCAACCAAATGGACTTTTACTATAGGTCAATGGAAAGCTAAGACACTCAACTTTCGATTACTGATGGTGAAAATCGATTGCGTGACCTATTTGATGAATTAATTTACGAATAACTAATGATAACAATTTTTGTTCCAAAGTTACCCCAGTCCGTGTCTAACTTTGGAACACAACTTTCAGCGCTCTTAGCTCCAATCAGAGATGTCCAAATGGACCTTATGAGTACCTCAATCGAAAGCTGAAACTGTAAACTTTCTTTTGACTACAGATACAATGCGCTTCTGATGCAAAACGCACAAGTTTGGCGAGGTTTGAGGAAAAAAACGCGATTTTTGTTCCAAAGTTACCCCGGTTGACGGTACTTTTGAAAATTATGGAATAGGAGCACAATTGACATGTTCCGTAAGTCGTTGAAGGGCCAAATTCTGTAGAGCGTATCTTTTCGGAGAAAGGGCGTAAGTTCGACGCGACTCGCGGCAAAAAGGGCATAATTACAGAGGGAAATTTTTTTCATAACTTCCACTTGGCACGGAAACTCACTTTTATGGGTTTGAACTACCAGAACATCTTCTTCAACCTCTAAAAAAATTTCCGGAACATTGATGTAGTGACTCTAGACTTCCCATATTTTTTGGCATCGATATTGAGCTCTTCGCAAGTACAAGTTTCTCGGCATGCGCCGGACAATTTCCACGCTAGAAAATATCTTTTAGTAGGTACCCATAAGCAGGCTTATAAATTTTGAGAGTGATTGAGCGATTTTCAAACTTAGCTAAACTCTCTGTACATCGGGTGCACGAAAAATTCGCCTGTGATTCGGAAAAAGGGCGTAACTAGAATCTTTAAAATGGCTGTAAAATCGATGAAATTGAAACCTCCAATTCTTGTACAGATATTTCGAGGATCCTATCTTCTTCGAGATAAGCCAAAAAGTTTCACCCAATCATGCCTCTGAGGACCTGGGCCAAGTTTTTGTCAGTTTTCTCAATTTTTCCACGCAACCCCTAATGGGATATTCATGTCGATTCAATCAGCCTCTGAGTAATTCCTCTTCGCAAAAACAATGGTATATAAAAATTATTTTTCTTTTAAATGAAAACCTGAGATGTTCTCATATCCGGTCTCCGGATTACGACTATGAATTCGAGCCATAATTAATGGAAATAACAGGGATCAGAGTTAAGAATGGAATTAGGGTCATCACTCCAAATAATGATGTGTCTTTGTATTCCTTACACCACGTGATTTTTTTCTTAGAAGAGTGTGATAGGAAAGATGCGCCTAACATGATAATTAGAAAACTGCTTTTGGTTTGACTCGTACAACTTTGAAAATTCCATGATTCTGCCAAGCAGGAGAAGCATTCCAAGGATCCAGAAGCGAACGCTAAAGACGAGCATACACCGTGCTATTAATTAGGCGACGCGGTCACCGTGCACCGTGACCACGGACTTGTAAAATACACCTTACATAAAAAGTTTGGTGATTCAAAGTGTGAGACGAGTTGTCGAATACTTGTTATTGTCCAACTTGTATTCCTCAATCCGTCGCTTAGCCCAAATCACCAGAAAATCGGAGAAAAGTGGGAATAACTCGGCCGCGGGAACCTCCTAACCTATCATATACGCACATTTTCATTCCCAACTTTCTCCGATTCTATTGCAATTTGGGCTTAACGAAGAGCAGACGAATCTAAGTTAGATGATGACAAATATTTGTGTGCTCGTCGTTTAGACCGAATCGCAATAGAATCGGAGAAATAAGTTGGGAATGATTTTTAGCTTGCATGGTGACCGCATCGCCTTATAATAAGTCATTCGTAGTAATCTTTGTTCCAATTAGACTTTTAAAATTTCGACTATTATCGTAACGTTTACGTGTCATGAGAAAAAAGATTCAACACACTAATTGGAACAGATCAAACCATCAGTTGGAATATTATGAGTACTCGCTGTAACGTTAGTTCAAGAGCAATTCAATAATTATTCTGAGAAAGCAATAATCTTGGAATTATTCTCAAAACAAAATCTTTATTTGTATCAATGAAGTCGAATACAAATATTCACATGCAAATGACAGTTTCTCACAGAATTATAGATCTTTGATCACATATAAACCAGCAAAATTCATCATTGGAGGTGGGGAGTCATGCAAAAGAAATATGATGAAGTACAGGTATCAATGAAATGTCAAGTATTTTTAGTGGTTAATTAAGAATGTCCAACATAATTTCTAGTACTTAAAATCTATCACAGCAATACTCATGATCTCTCACAAAAGATCAATCTGACCTGTGACTGCGCAATCTGAGTAACACGAATCTATCAGTCAGTACGTAGAAACAGCGTGTTTCTAGTAGAAACTTTTTACACGTCCTCGCGAAACAAGCTGTTTTTACGTACATACAGACCAATAAAATAGCATACGCGTCTCGTGCCGCCGATTTCCAACAAGTTTTTCGCAGAAAACAAAGTTTTCCTGCAGTCGGCGCGTAATACACTATTATTCCTGACTATTTGACTGTATTTCTACAGTGCACTACAAAAATCCAAATCAAATTGCATTGCAAATATTCAAAGTAAAAATCTATTTTCCTGCAAAAAATAAGAAGTTTCGAAAATCCTCAGGTTTTGATCATATCAGTGTATAGGTAAACAAACTTTCAATTATTGAATTAAAGAATAAAAATCTATGGTTATATCGAGCTGAAACCAGTCATTAAATCAGCTGTCAAATCAGGATGCAGCTGTTTCATTTCATCTCTAAAATTGTCCAATTTCATGACTATTTTCCTGTAAGTTACAAAGAATGAGATAGCTCTGCTCTTGAGTTCATCTAAACCATAAGTATCGGCGAGTTTCAAATAGTCCAAGACATTGTCAGGGCTCAAAAAAGGACAAAGATACTTTTCACATTTGTACTTCAACTGGATTACACCGTATCTGTCAGCGGCAATGATGAGTTTTTTTGCCATTTTCTCTATATTATGAACTTGGCCAGTATAGATGAATCTAATTAGTTCTACCACTACTTCGTACTCAGTGTCTTCAATGTTGATGACATCATTTCCATCAACCTTCGAGTCACCTTTAATCATTGTTGAAAATACTTCATTACCAGTCGCTAAGACGATTTTGTGTGCATATATTGTTTTGTTATCTACAATGATTTTGACATCACTAAATTGTTCATTATTCAAGAATTTTCCGTAAGTGCGGAGTTTCTCAACCTCGTACAAAGAATCAGAAGCATTAACATTGAAAATTTCACATAGAACTATTAATCGGTCATTAGTTGACTGAAGTACATTGCTTAATAGCCAAGAAGATTCTACAAACCGAGATTCACCAAAAGTATGCTTCTGTGGTTGAGAAATTAAATCATAAGTATTGGTCGATCTACTGTTACTAGATTTTTTGATTCCATCTTGATCAATAATCGATAATTGAAATGTAATTGAGGCCTTTGTATTACTGAGGAATCTGAGGAAGATTGAAACATATCCCTTGGAACTTTTTTGATCTCCTCCTGGATACACAAGTAAAACGAATTCATAGTAGCCTATCCCAAATGTGGGAGAAACGATTAGTTTGCCAGTATCAGAGGGTAGCTTGGAGTAGTTTGAGATTACAAAAGGCCATGTAAATACAGATTCTTCAGTACCAACATTGACTGTTGTATGGTTATTAGGCAATGAAGGTGACACTTCTGCTATTTCATTCTCCTCATCAGTTATAGGAAGGATATCGTCTAGTTTCCTCTTCATATTGGCTGAGATATTTCTATCCAAAAATGGTCTGTGCTATCTTTGAAAGACTGCAAAAAATTGTCAACAATGAAAAATGTTCTCCTAACAACAGTATTATGACAAGTACCCAATTATCTATACTTTCATTATTGCCAGTCCTAAGACTGTGACGATAACATGAAAAAAATTCATCAGATCTCACAATTTTCAAGAAGGAAGACGACTTGATAATAACTATAAAATCATACTGATTGAGTGACTGCCAGTTTTGACACGTTTTTAGACAATGCTTGATAAGCTCTATTCTTTCATCATACATAACTAGAAAATGATCTACTCACATATCTTCAGATGTTGCAATTTGATTGTACGTGCAGTCTCCAAGAGCTGATATGATGTATTTGAGTTGATTCTTTCTAGATTGAGACTCATCAGCTCGCTCATTAATACTTAGCAAAAGTTCTGAGTCTTTTGTCGACACTTATCAATGTTTTCTCTGACAATAACAACAGAATCTTCAATAGATTCAACTGCGAAGTTATTATAGTGCATCCACATTGCACACAGTCACCAATCGTCACTACCACCTGTTGATCGGCGACAATGCGTGCATCAAATGCGATCATGTGCAAGATTATTAGGTAATGATTATTACAATGCAGACAGGTAGGTAATTCTGCATAAAGGTACAAACTCTATAAAACAGAAGTCTCTGAATACCTAGAGATTACCTCAGAGGTTACAGATGGTTCCAGAATGAGGAAAACTGAGAACCACTGCACTCATGAGTAAGTACTGAAAGATAATTTCGTGCACACCATGCATTGTGCATGCGCACATTGGCGGGTCTCCGGTGACGATCTGGGCCGGATATGTATTATCTGGCAAAGAGTCCTGCAAGTCAGGGTACCTGACCCAGCCCTGATTCAGAGCAAAGAAAAGCGCCAAAATACCAGGTTAGTTGGGGGCATGGCGTAAAGATAGGGGTCACTCAGAGCCATGTGTTCCGTTTATTAGATAAGCTTTTAGCGCAGGAATTAGTTGTTTTTAATGACTGGATAGACCAACTTGGACTAACTTGCATCACGCTACACGCGAATGACAAAATAATCACGGGCCAATTGTAAGCCCTTGGGTTTTCGTGTACTTTTGGTCAAGAATCAGTTACTCCAAAGTAGTATTCTATACCGCAGATAATTTCACTCAGACTTTCAAACTCAAATTGGTGAAATGCACGTAGCAAAGCAGCATTTTTATCAGTGTGCTTAACCCTTATACGCAATACTACATTTTACAGCAAAGTGAGTATTAGTTCAGTCATTGTGGTTTCATAAGATGAATTTCAGTTGATGAGAAAAAGTTGTGGATAATCTTGCAAGTGCTAACATTCCAGGTTGCTTGACAATTGATACTGTCTCAGACTGAAATCATCTACATTCAAGCCATCTTGGGATGTAATCAATCCATTGTGGTCTTTTAATATACAAGGCAAAACAAGAGTAAACAGGAGTAAGCTGCTCAAGAAGGAAGTATAACGAGGAGATCAACCTATATGTTTTAGCCAGATGCAAGACATTCTGTTGTAAGTAAATTACCATCTTTTCCTTGGAAAATTCTCTCCATAGTTTAGATGTGCTTTTTCTCTGCTCTCAGAGCTCCATCCAGGGCACTTGATTCTCATTCCTAGAACTATCGCATGTCTTTTGTCTTTTGTCTTTTGTCAACTCCAACGTGTCTAGTCAATTTCAAAACTGGACATAAGCCTCTTAGCTTTGTAATGAATATAGCTAGTTCTTGCTAGATTCAAGTCCGCAGATTGAGATAATCGGTGAAAATATTCATTTTGCATTTTGTTAGGCTACTTTACTACTTTGTCTTGTTCCAAAAATTTGTGGATCAGCTACCAGTATTCCACATTATTGAAAAATAATACTTTGATCCCCTGAACTCCAAAATTATTTATGTACACCTTTGAAATAGAACTTCCTGAATGATTGATCGTGATTACAGTTTGATGTGTCCTCTTCCCCAATTCTTAGATTGGTGAAGAATGGGTCAAGTCAATCAGCCGACTTGAATTAAAATCTACATTCACACCACTTGAGAAAGCAAGCTCAATTTATGTATAAATGACAGACATGCCAATGTGATCAGGGGACCTAGATTTTTCCACCAGTTCAAGAGTAGCCAATAAGTTGTGTCCAGTGCATTCTTATGCTGCCCTTAAACTGAATCTTCCACCTGTTGTGAATAGTTGATCTCGACCGTTTCTTTAGATATATTTTGAGCATTTAGAAATGTGAATACTCAGTAATCATCTTCATAATAATTTAAAAATCTTAAAATGTCTTGCATACTCAATTATCCATGGTAGTTCCAGACTTTCTAACTGCGGTCATCACTTCTACTCTATTTATTAAGATACTTATTAGTAGTTCCACGCCAAAGGGACCTACGAAATAGGGTCAAGTCTCAGATCCTTTTGTTAACATTTTTATTGGATTCTATGGTACAAAATTTGAACCTTCGACCACCTCTGGAGTCCCGAAAAATTTTCTTGGTCCCATGGCGAGAATTTCCGAAAACGAAGTAAAATAGATTTTTCTAAAATTCTAGCAGCTTTTTTTCACTAAAATGCAAATAAGTCAAGTTTGCTCACAGATAGAGACATGCGGTTTGCAGCACTCGAAAGGTCTTTGAAAAACGTATCGAAATCGCTGTTGATTTCAATGTTTCGGACGGCCTGTACGAGCAAAAGTGTAAAAATCACTGAACAATGATTTTCTCAATTGCCTATTTTTTTTTAATTTCTGAAAATCACATATTTGATGTAAAATGCTGTGCTCTTTCAGAAAAATGGTCTAGATTTCCTTTTCCGCCATTTAAGGCCTGTTTTTCCCAATTTTCGCAAACATATTGCTTTCTCTAAAGAGAAAGCTTTGTTTTCACCCCAACGACAATTTGATCGAATCTTTCATTAAAATCAACATATTCTTCAACAAAATCCCTTTTATCTAAAAAAGCCAAAGACCATTTTCTTCCTCTCGCCAAAAGCTATCAATTGTAGGTAACACTTTTTCATGCCTTTCCAAATCTGTCACAGACTCATCTTTGCGCCCCTTTGTCCGTGTTTGTATCTGTGTGTGTGTGTGTGTGTGTATATATTGTTTTATACCGGACACGCTTTCTCTTTTACTCTTCACCTTATCAACTTTTGGCTTTCTACAAGTTGTACAGAATTCAATTTCTGAGAGCCCAGTGATTTGACACCTTTCGGCTCCCAGTCAAATTTGATCCATGCGCTTTTTCAACCAAAAGTCCTCAAATTTCGACTTTTAATACATAAATATCTTTTTCTCACACACTCTCACAACAAGTTGAGTCACCTAAACTATGATTTTTTCTGCAAGATCTATCGATTGGTTAATACGGAATTTTTATTTAATCCTTACAGGTCTCACATTTTTAAAAAAATCAAAATTTTCACCAAAAGTACCATTTTAACCCTTTTTAAACCCGCTGCATCAAAATTCCGTTTCAACCAAACAATAGATATCATCGAAAAAACCTTAGACTAGATGACCCAAATCACTCTCAAAAGCTTTCTCTAGAAAATAAGCCAAAAAACACGCTGCTAAAAGTGATTAGAAGAATGCTTTCTCAAGGCGTTATATCGTCGCCCCCGAAGAAGAAAAACACCTCCCATTGTTCTCCCAATGCATTCTTAATTAAATGTGGACGTGTTTTTCTTCGTCGGGGGCGACGATATGATGATAATTTTAACAAAAAAGAAAGTACCCTATATTTTGAGTTTTTATTTTGAGGAAGCAGTTCAGAGAGATTTGGGTCATCTAAAAGAAGGTTTTTCCAACAATATCTATTTATGGTTGAGAGAAAATTTTGATACAGTCGTTTAAAGATGATTAAACTGAAGTTCTTTGTGAAAATTTCCTTCTCCCGAAAGAATCTTCATTTGAATAATGTTTCAAGGATTTTATGAAAATTCCGTATCAGCCAATACATTCAGAATGGCGCATAAGTAAGTCTTTAGGTCATTATTAATGAGTCGTAAAGGATGATACGAGGGAAAAATGAATATTAATTAAAATGTTCTACTATTCTTTGAGTTATTCTTTTGAGGAAGCTTCTTGAGATCCAGGCCATCTAGACTGAGGTTTTTTGAACAATATCCATCGTTTGGTTGAGACGGAATTTCGATGCAGTGCGTTTGAAAAGGGTTAAAATGAAATTTTTGGTGAAAATGTTGATCTTTTCGAAAATTTGAGATTTGTGAAGACTGAATAAAATTTCGGTATTAACCAATCGATAGATAATGCAGAAAAACCCATAGTCCAGGGCATTGAAATCGAGATGAATGAGTCATAAAAGAAGGTACGAGGGAAAATGAATATTAAGAAAAATTTCCCATTATTTTTTGAGTTATTCTTTAGAGGAAGCTTTTTAGAGAGATCTGGGTCATCTAGATTAAAGTTTTTTAAACAATATACATCGTTTGGTTGAGACGGAATTTTGATGCAGTGCGTTTGAAAAGGGTTAAAATGAAATTTTTGGTGAAAATGTTGATCTTTTCGAAAATTTGAGATTTGTGAAGACTGAAGAAAATTTCGGTATTAACCAATCGATAGATAATGCAGAAAAACCCATAGTCCAGGGCATTGAAATCGAGATGAATGAGTCATAAAAGAAGGTACGAGGGAAAAATGAATATTAAGAAAAATTTCCCATTATTTTTTGAGTTATTCTTTAGAGGAAGCTTTTTAGAGAGATCTGGGTCATCTAGATTGAAGTTTTTTAAACAATATACATCGTTTGGTTGAGACGGAATTTCGATGCAGTGCGTTTGAAAAGGGTTAAAATGAAATTTTTGGTGAAAATGTTGATCTTTTCGAAAATTTGAGATTTGTGAAGACTGAATAAAATTTCGGTTTCAACCAATCGATAGATAATGCAGAAAAACCCATAGTTCAGGGCATTGAAATCGAGATGAATGAGTCATAAAAGAAGGTACGAGGAAAAAATGAATATTAAGAAAAATTTCCCATTATTTTTTGAGTTATTCTTTAGAGGAAGCTTTTTAAAGGGATTTGGGCCATCTAGTCTGAGGTTTTTTCGATGATATCTATTATTTGGTTGAGACAGAATTTGGTTGCAGTAGGTTTAAAAAGGGTCAAAATGAAATTTTTGGTGGAAATTTTGATTTTTTCGAAAATTTGAGATCTGTGAAGATTTTATAAAATTTAGGTATTAACCAATCGATAGATCATGCAGAAAAAATCATAGTTTAGGTGACTCAATTCGTGGTGAGACCGTGTGAAAAAAAGATATTTATGTATTAAGAGTCGAAATTTGAGCTGTTTTGCTCTAAAAACCCCATGGATCAAATTTCACTGGAAGCTGAAAGCTGCCAAATCACTGGGCTCTCAGAAATTGGATTCTGTACAACTTGTAGAAAGCCAAAAGTTGATATAGTGGACAGTAAAAGAGAAAGCGTGTCTGATAGAAAACAACACACACACACACACACACACGGACAAAGGGGTGCAAAGATGAGTCTCTGACGGATTTGGAAGGCCATTAGGAGGGAAAGTGTTACCTACAATTGATAGATTTTGGCGAGAGGAAGAGCATGGTCTAAGGCTTTTTCAGATAAACAGAATTTTGTTGAAGAAAATATTGGTTTTAGTGGAAAATTTGATCAAAATTTTGCTGGGGTGAAAACAAAGCTTTCTCTTTAGAGAAAGCAATAGTTGAAAATTTCTTTCAATATCCATTTTTCCCTTATATCTTCCTTTGTCACTCATCTGTCTCAATTTTAATCACCTAAACTATCATTTTTTCTGCATGATCTATCGATTGGTTGATACGGAATTTTTATTCAATCTACACAGATCTCACATTTTCGGAAAAATCAAAATTTTTACCAAAAATTCCATTTTAACCCTTTTCAAACCCGCTGCATCAAAATTCCGTTTTAACCAAACAATAGATATCATCCAAAAAACCCTAGACTATACGGCCCAAATTGCTCTAAAAAGCTTCCTTTAAATAATTACTCTAAAAATAAAGAAAAATTTTTCTCAATATTCACGTATTGCAAGAATTCAGACGTAATGAGAGGTCATCTAATCAAAATAATAAAATCAGGAGTGATAGAAGAATATCCAAAGGAGAATTCCATAGAATGAGATTTTTCTTGGGTATAAAAGTTGTCAATTGATCGATGATTTTGATAATTTTGAATGAATATCGTTATTATGAGAATGTACAATTTTTCAAGGAATATATGATTCATGGGATTTATATTGATATCTATGTAATAAAGATATATAAGAAGTATAATGTATTTCTAATTATTATGTAAGAAGTAGTTTCGACTTTCTCTTTTATACAATTTTTGGATGATAATGGTTGGGTGATACAAATTATTGTCATATGACGCTTGGAGAAAGCATTCTGCTAATCACTTTCAGCAGCGTATTTTTTAGGCAGTTTAAAATTGTCTGTTTACTGCGCATACGCAGGTTAGACTCTTGACCTCTTGAAACTGATTTCATTGGAAAGCCAAGAAAATTCCCTTCAAAATGTCGACTTTACGAAGTCAATTTCATCAATTTGGCTCGGAGCTACAACGTTTGAAAGACCACCGAATTTCGATAACCACCAACAGGTAGATCAGAGCCACCACGACATCAGTAGGAACATTCGGGCACGATATATCGTTTGCCTATTTACTCGAGTGAAGCTTCATCTTTCGTAGGATGTAACTCCGGGCCAATTTGATAATAGTACCAAAAATCGTGCCAAAAATCGAATGCCAAAAATCTTTGTTCTTCGCGAAGAACAAAGATTTTTGGCACTCGACGCATAATATACTATTATCAATTAGTCATTTTAAAGGAAATTTTCTTGGCTTTCCTATGACATTAGTTTCAAGAGGTCAAGAGTCTAATCTGCGTATGCGCAGTAACCAGACAATTTCAAACTGTCTAAGAAATAGGTTTGCGAAAACTGGAAAAAACAGGCCTTTAAGATGGCGGAAAAGGAAATCGGGACCTTTTTTTCTTAAAAACCACAACATTTTACATCAGAAATGTGATTTTCAAAAATTGAAAAAAGATAGGCAACTGAGAAATTCACTGTTTAGTGATTTTTACACTTTTGCTCGTACAGGCCGTCCATAACCTTAAAATCAACTTTTCAATAGCGATTTCGACACGTTTTTTCAAGACCTTCCGGAGCCGCAAACCGCATGTCTCTATCTGTGAGCAGACTCGACTTATTTGCATTTTAGTGAAAATTTAAAAAAAATGTATTTTACTTCATTTTTGAAAATTCTTGCCATGGGACCAAAAAAAATTTCGGGACCCCACAGGTGGTGGAAAGTTCATTTTTTGTACCATAGAATCGAATAAAAATTTAAACAGAAGAATCTGAGACATGACCCTTTCTCGTGGGTCGCTTTCGCGTGGAACTACTCTTATATGACAACTCAAGATTCTCTCATCTTTGATGGTCCAGGGTGCTTTTAAAATGAAAATATTGTAAAGTACCCTACATACCAACTACCGTAACTAGCGGAGACATTTTTCTAAGGCCCAAATCTATAGTCGTAATCCGGAGTCCGGATAAACTAATCTGAGGCGCCACTTTCGAATCGGCCGGTTTGCGTATCTATTAGGACTGGCGATCGTGGCGCCACGGGCTAGCTTGTCCAGACTCCGGATCACAACTATAAATTCGCCCTTAAGGCACGAATTTAATGTGTCAACCAAAGGCTATGAGATTTTGAGTAATTATCACAGCTGACCAAACCTTATAGCTACCAGAAGCACTGTATTATCCAATCCAAACTGTCAAGGTTGTTGATAGTTCTAAATCTCCATTCTATCAATAACACAGTCCATTTGACCTCAAATTTGTTAATGAAAAACAAATTGGTCAACTCGTTGAGTTTAGTCTCACTCTGTTGTTCTCATGCTATGATAAAATTTAATTTTGTTCTTGCTTTATTTACCATAAAATATTCGCAAATGAGCGCAATCGCGCGCCAGGTGTCTATTTATTTTCTTACATTGATTCGGCTCTCAAGGCTGTACAACAATAAGTAAAATAAAATGAAATAAACTTTCAGTATATTAGTATTTGGTAGCTGTAACGCCAAGCCAAATATTAACTTGAGAACTGATTTCATTTCTCTCAATTATAGAGTATAATGACTTTCATTTCAAAGTACTGTAAAATTTCTATGGTTTTGAATGGTTGCCATGCTCAGTATCATCATACATCCTAGCTAAAACCAATTCCTGAAAATATTTAATCAGTAAATGAATCCCCATTTGCTCAGAAGGTCGATCTTCTAGGGACTGTTGAGTTAAAATGGATTTCAAGAACTATAAATCCAAATTGTCTAAGAAGAAATTGGAACTCCTGAAAGCTACGGAGAGCTGTACATTGTCTCAAGTTCAGAATCTAGCCCGTGAGTTTTGGAACTCGAACAATAAAGATAGATTATTCAAGTACATACTATTAGTAACAGCTTTGGAAAGAGGACACAAGTCCATGATACATTTTTTCATCAAGAATGACTGCCCAACAAAAGTGCCAGAAAAGACTGGATGTTACTGCACACCTCTATACTATGCTGTGCAATTGAATGACTTGGAGATTTTCAAGACACTGTGGACAAGAGGAGCTTCCATTTTTGACCAAGATGCCAACACAGATTCAGCTCTCGAGTTAGCCATGGGTGATCCTCGCAGTGATATACTTAGATATGTGTTCAAAACTATCAATGATCAAAAAGGTACCAACTTGAATCGAAACCGAAATGATGACATAGCACTTTTTCATGCACTGTGTTGGACTGGTAATTTTGAAGCAGTGGAGTTGTTTGTGTCCCTTGGATTTTCTTTGAAGAGTCGTTCAAGATTTAATAATCTTCATTGGAAAGGATTTACGCCTTTTCACTTCGCTTGTGCGAGGCAAGATCATCATTGTGAACTGCTATTCTTCTCCTACCTTCTAAGAATTTATAGCCATGAAGTAGATTTCTTCGTAAAAGATGATCAGGATCGAACAATTGTCAACCTTGCTTGTAGAAATGGTTATCTCTCTGTACTCTCTAGAAATGAGACCATTGATCGTCTAAAGACTCTCTCAAATGGAAAGAAGCCTGTCAACCCAATAGACAAAAATGGTCTAAGTCATTTTCACATCTTTTGCTTCATGAAAGAGGACGAGGCAAAACACACAAGTCTGATCAAATATTTCATCGAGAATCAAGTAGATATAAACAGATCCGTCTCCTTAGAAGATCCAGATTTTCCAGGATTTACAGCCTTACACTTTGCAGCGAAGCAATCATCCTGGGAGGTATTTAAATTACTGCTCGAAAACGGTGCTGATGGAACAAAAGCTGACAAGGAAGGTCGCACCCCTTTGTATCTCATGTGTCAGTATATGAAAGAAAAGTATAAGCACCGCCTAGAAATTGTTGAGCTATTACTTAAAGGCGGTGCTGATCCTTGTTTGCAAGACCGACATGGTCTTACTCCGCTACATGTTTCAGTCAACAAGAACAACCATGAAAATCCTTTGAATGAGTCTGAAAAGCTTTTACTCGCCAAAAACCCAATGAGCATTAATTACACTGATAAATTTGGCATTTCATATCTGCACATTGCGTGCATGGGGGATGATCTTGAAGTGGTGAAAGCTTTGATAAACAATGGAGCATCAATTCATTCTTGCGTTCCTGAATATGAAAACTCGCGCCACCGATGCGCAGGTTATTCCCCATTGCACCTAGCTGCTAAGTTCACTCGAGTTGAAATTGTTGAATATCTTCTGGCTAATGGTGCTGATGCTAAGGGTCTCAGTAGCACAGAATTCACACCTCTTCATTTGGCATGTCGTCAAGAATTCCATCGAGTTTGTGGATCTAATAGTGGAAGTGACAAAGTAGATGATTGTGATGTTTGGAATCCAAGCCGCACGGATCATGTTCGAGTGATTGAGTTGTTGATCGAATATGGAGCTTGTATCAATGCTGAAACTTCATTAGGTAGCACACCTCTGCTATGGAATTTTTCAATCCCTCGTAATCATGCAGACAGGCCGTTTTATTGTACTTCGATCTTTCGCAGCAGCGCAAAACTTTCGCCTTTCGAAGCTGAAGTTCTTACAAGGCAAAAACAAGTTATGATGATACTTTTCCGTCATGGTGCACGTATTGACCCGGTATGCAAGATTCAGGGTTCCATCCTACATATTACCACTCGAAACTATTTCGAATGTCTTCCCGATAAAGATTTAGTGGAATTTATCTTAGATCAAGGAGTTGATGTGAATGCTCTGGGCACATACCGAGGAGTATCTCCATTACATTTGGCTGTGGAGGGATCGATTAAGAATGAGGTTGGGTTATCATTAATTGCTTTATTTTTGGATCGTGGTGCAAATGTTAACGTGAAATCCGAAAATCTTGAGACTCCCCTTCATCTACTTATCAAAGACAACTTTCCTGAATCGATTTCGAAAATGTTATTGGATCATGATGATATTGACATCAATGCTCAGAATGGTCTTGGGCAAACGCCTCTTTTTGTTGCGTTTGACAAACGCAACTTTTCTTTCGCTATCAAGTTATTACAGTGTGGAGCTGATCTTAACTTGGAGGATAAAGATGGGAATACACCATTGCACGTCTATTTAAAATACTCGGATGAGAATCTCAGTGTTCTAGGAAGACTCAAATGCTTATATTATCTATTTCAAATTATCACCCATATAAAGGTACTAATGGAATTAGATATCTACCTAAGTGAGAAAGTGATCAGCTGTTTTGAATCATTATCACAGCATCTATCTGAAGACAATTTAGCTTCAATTGATTCTGGGATTCGTAAAGAAGTGGATTATTTGAAATCCGTAAAATTGGACAGTTATACATCCTTTTTCGACATTCTCTTCAAAGACCCGAATTCTATGGCCAAACATGTACAAAATCCTCATCTTCAAGATGTAAAGTGGGACTGTGAACTCCCTGTCTTTGAGAGTTGGATAGAAAAACAAATTAACCAAGGTTTAAAGAGACGTAAAATATTGGATTCTGCCAAAATAGCTTTCAATTGCATCTCTACTGTAAACTGGCCAGACTGCTGTTCTGAAAAAATTTTTAGCTACTTGAGTAATGGAGATCTGAAGTTGCTAGCAATAAGCAAAGACAAACATGATAGATCAGCGTTCGATTCTTTTCCAATTACAGATGGATTTCGTCCGAAAATTCCTCGATTCGATGGGTGATTAGATTAATGAAATCAATACGTTGAGAGATAATGTTGCACCTCAGCAAAAGATCATAACTTGAGTGAAATCACAAGACCTTGCAACTTTTGCCAAGTGACTCAAATTATGTCTCATGGATACTTATGCTTCATTATTTGTCTCATTTGCAAGTTTATAATCTCTATCATGTAGAATACTTCTTAACATTGTCAATGACTAATTTCAACAGGAAATGAAAATTCAAATATTTCTTGACCCAGGGATTTCGCAGATTGAAATCAAAAACCGTTGAGCAGGTTCTCCTTAAGTTCTGTGAACATCCTCATAGAGTGAATCATTATGGCACAATGCTAGCAGTCATCGATGTGTTAACATCTTTTCGTTATTTTCTGTTACAACAAATGCTTAGAAAGTTTACGTATCCATGCATGACATATTCAAATAATTAGTAATAGAATACATTATTTCCCTTTTTTGACATGTGCCTATTTTTTATTATGTTATATCTAATTGATTGTAAATGATACGCCAATGAGGTGAAACCGTAGTCGTCTTCGGCATTCATGAATTGAGGGGGTACTATATGTATAGTTGCGAGTCATCGTGATTATACTTCTCAAGATTGCATAATGATCCATACTCGCAATTTATGAAATAAGCATAAAACAGATTTATCTCAACAAGAAGTCAATTATTTCATACCTTTTGATATACTATAGATTTTACTGTGTGCTTATATTAAGTCATTCGATATTTTTGAAGCTTTGACAATCTAATCCGAATCCATAATATAAAATGGGGTAAAGTTTCAATCTTACACACATGTAAGTATAAAGTTTTATTCAAATAGTACATGTCAAAAGTATGGATCTCTGAGAAACGCCATATTTCGTGAAAATATGATCCTTACAAGTGGCAAAATGTTTGAAAAGCCCGCATCTCTCGCGCGAGCCATGACAGGTTTTTAAAACCATTTATTTTAGGCCCTCCAAAATGATTATCAACAGCATGAAGTAATTCTACATCGTCTTTTTAAAATGAACTATACTCTCGAAACCACAGTTGCATGAACAAAGTTAGTTGTACATACATGGAAAGCTTTGAGCCTGGATGAGGGAACCGTAGCTGCAATGAAAGTCTCCAGATCTGTTCATACGACCTTGTTTGGAACCAATAATGTAAACTGAAGGTTCGAGGGGTTAACTTCGTGTTTCTTATACTTTCGAAAACAAAGTATAATCAAACAAAAATTGAAATATAGGGATTTTTGAGGAGATTTTGGAACTTTGGATCATATCTGAGCGATCCCCGTTCTGTTGAAGTTCAGAGAATTTTTATTGGTTCCCCGGTGAAAGTGGAGAATGTTCAAATCTAATTTCATATCACCGAAACAACCTACTTTCTCCCACTTAAGCAGAAACAAATCCATATTTGAATACAATAGGAGATCGTAGTTAATTTCAAGAAGTATTGTCCAAACCGATTCAAGTAAGCCTAGGCATAATCCAAGAATTTTGTTCTAGCGCAAAAATCCTCCTCAAATCATCGTCACGTAACAAAAATTTTTCTCATTTAAATCTCACATTTTTTGAGAACAAAAATGAAACCAGATCTACTCGATAATGAGTATCCGAACTCCAGGGTCGGTCTAGGACCATAAAAAGGCCTGGGAATTCATCAGGGGGGCCTTCTCTGAGAAGCAAAAAAAAGGCCATCGATTAATGATCAGAAGTGTTATCAGTTACCAACACTTTATTATAAATTTCGTGATATTTGCAGATCGTCAGGGGAAGGACATTGATCGAAAAACTTTGCTGGTTCCAGACAATATTTAATTTTTGTCAATAGATCTTTTTTTCTGAGCTCATCAGCATGACGGCTCTTCGATGATCCTTCATCATACTGTTTCTCAACCGATCCTTGATGAGTTTCAAGATGCTAAGAAATCGTTCACAAGCAACTTATTCGAAAGACAGTCTCAAAACATATTTATAGGCCGAACCAAGACTGGGAAATGCGCTAGATGTACCAGATTCTTAGATTGAACAAGCAACCTGTAACAACGAATTGTGTTATTTTTACAGAGTTCATGCTTTGATTTTGCATTAGACATTTCGACATTTCCTCATTTACGTTATTCCCAGACAAAATCTGAAATCCATCGTCAGTCAAATTAAGCTGGTACTTCTGTAACGGTTAGGCTCTTACCACATCTTGATTTTTCAACTCGCTCCTCATATTTTCTGCTCTTATATCAGAATCAAAAACGAGTAGTATCTCGCACAAGCTCTCAAGTGCTGGAGCTTTTAAGCTAATCAATCTACTTTCATTAAAGTGTCTGGAGTTCAAGAGAGTAAGGTTTGCAAAAACTTGACTATGAGAAGGATAAAAGCGAGATTTGATGTCCCCAGTTCATTATCACGTTGGTATATCGTGATGACTGTATATATGTACAAGGTAGGAATGGCTGGGTCGGGTTTCAGCGTTTACAAATTTACGAATTTACAAATTTACAGATTTAGCGAGGCGCATGCCCAGTGCGTTGCATTCAGCAAGCTTCATTCACACGATTGGGCCCGTCGGATTGGGTCGCTGATTTGTAAACGAATCCAGGAAAACTAATTTCGTCCAATATTTCCTAGTTTGGAATGTTGGAGTGAAGCAACAAATAAAAAATGTATGAGCACAAGAAAAATTAGTCCAAAATTTGTCTAAATTCGTATACAAATCAGTGGCCCGATCCGGTGGGCCCAATCGTGTGAATGAAGCTTGCTGACTGCAACGCACTGGGCATGCGCTCTGCTAAATCTGTAAATTCGTAAATCTGTAAATCTGTAAATTCGTAAATTCGTAAACGCTGAAACCCGACCCTGGGAATGCGGCTCCTTGGATTTTGTAAGCTGGATGCCTGGATAACGTACTCTCTCAGCGCCAATCAGCTAGGATAGCTGCAAATCAGCTGGTGATAGCTGATTCTGTCAGCTAACATGAACGGATTTTCACTGATTGAATCAGCTATTACGGGATGTGATATGCAATGATGTGCGCCACCCAGGGGTGTATTCTTCGATTTCTCTGCGTCTCGTGATAAATTTTTGGCACAGGTATTCATAGTCGTTCATATTGTGCAGTGAGATTTATTTTATTGTACAATTTTCGAGTCGCTGTAATGTCTCGAATGTGGGCCACCTATGTCCCGAATATGGGCCACCTATGCCCCGAATGTTGGCCACCCTCTATAGCTCTGAGGAGATTGGCCCACATTCGGGGCCTGTAGTGTTATAAAGGGTGCCCCACACTCGGGGCATATAGTCTTATAGAAGGTAGCCCACATTCGGGGCATATAGTCTTATAGAAGGTGGCCCACATCCGGGGCAAGGGTGGCCCACATTCAGGGCATATAGTGTTATACGAGGTGGCCCACATTCGGGGCATATAGTGTTATAATAGGTGGCCCACATATAGTGTTATACGAGGTGGCCCACATTCGGGGCATATAGTGTTATAAGAGGTGCCCACATTCGGGGCATATAGTGTTATAATAGGTGGCCCACATTCGGGGCACATAGTCTTATAGAAGGTGGCCCACATCCGGGGCAAGGGTGGCCCACATTCAGGGCATATAGTGTTATACGAGGTGGCCCACATTCGGGGCATGTAGTGTTATAATAGGTGGCCCACATTCGGGGCATATAGTGTTATAAGAGGTGCCCACATTCGGGGCATATAGTCTTATAGAAGGTAGCCCACATCCGGGGCAAGGGTGGCCCACATTCAGGGCATATAGTGTTATACGAGGTGGCCCACATTCGGGGCATATAGTGTTATAATAGGTGGCCCACATTCGGGGCATATAGTCTTATAGAAGGTGGCCCACATTCGGGGCACATAGTGTTATAATAGGTGGCCCACATTCGGGGCATATAGTCTTATAGAAGGTGGCCCACATTCGGAGCAAGGGTGGCCCACATTCGGGGCATATAGTGTTATAAGAGTTGGCCCTATTCGGGGCATATAGTGTGATAAGAGGTGGCCCACATTCGGGGCAAGGGTGGCCCACATTCGGGGCACATAGTGTTATAATAGGTGGCCCACATTCGGAGCGAGGGTGGCCCACATTCGGGGCAAGAGTGGCCCATATTCGGGGCATATAGTCTTATAGAGGGTGGCCCACATTCGGGGCATATAGTGTTATACGAGGTGGCCCACATTCGGGGCATGTAGCTCTGTGGAGGGTGGCCCACATTTGGGACATATACTTAAGGCCAAAAACAATCTGTATCTTCATATCATGACCATTCAGGAAACTCCATTATCGATCTAGAAAGTAGTGCCTGAAATACGATTTATTTGGGACCTACAAATTGATTGTTATTGTGATGAAAATATCAGTCTAGAACAAGTCCTGGAGTAATATGAGTGTTTGCATATAGAGTAACACTGTTTACTGACACTGTATAGTGCAGACGGCACAACACGAATATCGTTTAGCTGAAAAATCAGCTATATTAGCTGAGATTCCAGCTACATTAGCTGACTGAATCAGCTATTATAAACTGATATTTCAGTCGACGGTTTTTTACTGACTGTAGCTGAATTTCAGCTACATTAGCTGATTTTCAGCTACAATCACTGATTTATAGCTGATTATAATCAGCTATATAGGGCCTCTCATATCACGAAATGAGTAAATATCGAACGAATACGCCTTAGTTCGTCACGACTTGGTCTGGAGAAGTCGCTAATGTGTTCATGTCGATATTGGAACCCGGGTTTGTGGAGTTTTCCCGCCAAAATTATCGATTCAAGCGTGATTTTAGTGTTTGCTGATTTGATCAGCAGTTTGACGACCCATGGGAGTAATAGTTGATGTTTCAGCTATATAAGAGCTGATTGATGCTGAGAGAGTAGACGAATTCCCGAAAAATTTCAATTTTGTGATACTTTACGATTGATGAAGGAGGGGCCTAGGGCCCATTAAAGAGGGGCGGAGGCCAGGGGAAAATCTCCTAAATTCCACTATGACCAGTCCGGCCCTGCTGAACTCATTTCTACATATCGCATTTAGACTCGCATTTAGACTCGCATTTAGACCAAGTCACTATACTGTTCTTCAGAATGCCATTCCAAAGGGAAGGTGCTCATTGATGGATATGAACTTTTTCTATTGTTTTCCAAACCCTTTTATTTCTAACTCTCTATGAGCGAGATTATTGTTTGCCCATAGAGTGTATACTTGTGTTATTTATATTAGAGATATTTGAGAAAATCAGATCATCTCACTGAGATAAATATGGGCCACGCAGGTGAAGTTCGATCATATAATCCGCCTGCACAATAATCTTCTGAAATCCCAGAGTCCTTATGCGTGTATGATGTCGATGGTGAAAATACCTACCATGGCAATAAAATTCAAATTAACGTCCTCTTGTAAAATCCCAAAGTCACGTATATAGTGGTAGACAAAGTTTTCTACTAGTAGTTATCTTTTCTCACATTGTATAAGTAATAATGGTGACATTTCATATTATCTGTGTTTCAGACACTGTAAACTGCAGCGAATCCTTCTTGATGATATGTGTATAAGGTTGCGCTTTGTACCCTGTCTTACTCGCTGTCTTATCCTACAGATTTGGTGTGATCGGTGAAAAATTTTGTTCCACGAGTGAGTAATATTTTTTATCTTGATCAAGACTCCATTCAAGTGAATACATAACCTAATAAACCCCGCGATCAGTAAATTCTCGTGATCTGAGATGTTTCTAAACGATCACATATACATATGTTGCCAAGTCCGCGACTCATCATAAAGCTCTCATCTAAAAACTTCCTTTCTTGTTACTAGCTCCTAAAAATCGCAACTTTAAACATGAGTTTCAGCCGCTTTAATAAAGTAGTATGCGAAGCTACGCGCAGATGACTAGTTTTGTTAGAACTTATTAGAACTTAGCGCATCGCTCGTGTAATAGCAAGTCCTTCGTACAAAACTACCCGTTTACGTGCAGTTCATAAATTAACTGGATCAATCGAGTATACTAGAATATGTGAAACTTACGAGAAGATAAAATAGGTTTTAATCACGGTCAGTTTTAATCAGAGTTGATAGAAATTTGAAAAATTAGGAATCCTTGGTGATTTGATTTTCCATTTAGATTCTTGGAAATTCTCTGTATAATAGATCATTCAAGTGCTCTCAAAAAAATGCGGTAAATACAATCCTGCAATAGATAGTTGAGGATCAGAACTCTAATATAAGTCTTGTGTTTATCATTGAATAGTTTCGACGATTTATTAATTCTCAAGGTTTAGAACCTGAGTTGATGCAAAAACAGTAGCATGTGCCACCATTCGATATAATTATGTGTATTTTCCACTTTTTCAATGCTTATTGATAACACTTTGTATTTTCATGCAAATTCTGGTCTATGCAAAGCTCTTGTTTATGTTGAAATTTTAGTTTGTGTCCTCTAACTCCCAGTACTTCCCTGCAAAGCTGAATGCTATAGTAATTCATGAGTGGAATTATCCTCTCGCATCGGAAAACGTTTTGTCATAAAGGTATTTCGATATAAGTGCTTATTACTCTTTTTCAGGAAAAATCATATTTGTGCTCAACATGGATTTCAATGACTACCGATCGAAATTATCGAAGGTGCAACTTGAACTTATAAAGGCTGTAGAGAGCAATAACTTGTTACAGTTGAAAGTGTTCACTCGTGACTTTTGGAACTCTAATGAAGCAGATGATCTTTTCAAGTATGTACTCCTAGTTACATCTTTGAAAGGAGGACACAAATCTATATGTGAGTTTTTCATCAAAAAAAAGTGTCCAGTAAAAGTGCCTCAAAAGACGGGAGTTTACCACACCCCGCTTTATTATGCGGTGGGAATGAGGTCTGATAAGATTTTTGAAGCACTATGGAAAAGAGGAGCTTCGATCTTTGATAAAGATGCGAACTATGATTCAGCTCTTGAATTTGCCATGATCCAGGGAAACGATTCCATAGTCAACTTTCTACTGGATCACATCATTCATATTCGCAAAAATCGAAAGGGTTTTAATCCAGATTCTCAAGATGACGTAGCTCTATTTCACGCGGCTTGTTGGACTAGGAATACAGAAGCGATTAATGAATTTCTGTCCTATAATTTCTCATTAAAAACTCGTTCAGGCTTCAATAGAGACGACTGGAAAGGTTTCAGTCCCGTGCATTTTGTTTTTGGAAGACAAGCTATACCGAACGAAACGTTATTAGAAATACTTTTGGACCACGATGATATTGATTTTTACGCTGAGGATGAACGTGGAAGGACATTTCTTCATCTTGCTTTTCGGAACGATATCGAGCTTTTCCTGAAAAAT
The DNA here is from genome assembly GCA_029851415.1 of Eretmocerus hayati. NCBI lineage: Eukaryota > Metazoa > Arthropoda > Insecta > Hymenoptera > Aphelinidae > Eretmocerus > Eretmocerus hayati. Next base: position 178,701,363 of record CM056742.1, on the reverse strand, counting down.
GATCTTCTAAGAAATAAAATAAGTTCACGAGCTACGTCCCTTGCCAAAAGCATGCAGCAATTTAATTCTGAAGATAACAACGGTCTCAGCTTTTTTCATATATTTTGTACCATGAATATTCACAGAGAAGACACTATAGATAACGTGAGCACTGTTAAAGATTACATCGACAGGAAAATCGATGTGAACAGTTCCGTTTCATCAGAAGATGAGAATTACCCGGGATTCACCGCTTTGCATTTTGCAGCAAAATCATCTTCATGGAATGTATTGAAATTACTTCTTGCTAATGGGGCTGATCCCACAATATCGACGAAAAATGGTTCAACTCCATTACATCTAATCTTCGCCTCGAGTGAGGGTCAACAGTTTGAGAACTCTTTAGAATTGATCAAGTTATTACTGCATCATGGTGCCAATCCTGTTGCTCAAGATGTACAAGGTCGCACTCCCCTTCATGTTGCATTCTGTAGCCACGAAGGTGCCAGGCCGCTCAATGAGCCAGAAAAGTTTCTTCTATCAAAGAATAAAAATGGTTTTAATTACATCGACGATCATAGACTCTCATATCTTCACATAGCATGCACAGGAAATGTTCTCGACGATGTAAAAACTTTGATACAAAATGGAGCATTAATCAACAATCGAATTTCAACATTTTCAAATCGATATGCTAACTACACTGCATTACACTTGGCCGTCAAATTTAATCAAGTTGAGATTGTGGAATTTCTTTTAATCAATGGAGCAAATTCGAATTCTATGAATGATTCAGGGACCACTCCTCTCCACCTAGCATGCGACCGATCGTCGGAGGGACACCAGTTCGAGTTTGTCGATCAGTCACTCCTTGCAATTGGCCAGGAAGATTATTACGAACATTGGACACCAAGTACAGTAAGTCATACCCACATCATCGAATTATTAATCGAACATGGAGCTTCCGTCAATGCAGGAAATGAGAGAGGTATTACTCCACTCTTGATGAATTTTCGGATTCCGAACATAGTGCAGACTAAAGGCCTTCGCCGGGATCATGAAGAAGTGGCTTTAAAGCAGCTTTTTGACAGACAAAAGCTAGTAATGAATATTCTCCTTCTTGGTGGTGCAAATATCAATGCTCAGGAAAAATCTGTGGGCTCAATTTTACACATTCTCACTGAAGGCTATAAATACTATAGTTTCAACAAAGATTTGGTTGAAATCGCCCTTGAAAAAGGAGCTAATGTCAACGCTCTGAATGATGAAGCTGGTTTGACACCTTTACACGTGGCTGTCACGGAATCGTTGATCAATAAGTTCGATACTACATCGTTGATAGATTTGTTCATCAAGTACGGCGCAAAAGTTAACGCAAGATCGAAAACCCTAGATACTCCTCTTCATCTGATGGCCGCTGGGTGTTATGCGCCTGATGTGATCCATGAAATAATATTGACAAAGTTGTTTGATCACCATGAAATCGATATTAATGCTCGAAATGGTCGAGGTCAAACTTCGTTGCTATACGTAAACGCAATCATTCCCTCACCCAAAGGTTACTTGATTCCGGAGCTGACATTCATTTGGAGAACCAGTATGGGTATTCGCCATTGCAAGCTTTCTTGAGTAGGTTGCCATCAGGTGCACTTCGAGCGAAGGTCATAAAAGTTGTCAAACACATTGTGATTCATATAAAAAAATTAAACAAATTGAAACAGTACTTGAGTCATAAAGTGATGACTCTTTTCGATAAATTATGTAAATATTTATCTATAGATGACTTGGATTTGATAAATTCTCAAATCGATTGTGAGTTGGAGTTTTTGAAGTCTCAGAAATTAGACATCTATACATCACTCTACGACATCCTTTTCAAAGATTCAAATGATATGACGAAACATGTACTCAATGGTGATTTTCAGGCAACGGTTTCATCTCTCCAATCAGGATCCAATCATCTTACTTATTTTGGTTGTTTTATAAAGCAGCAATATAACAAAGGTCTTAGGAGAGCTACATTATTAGAGTCAGCAAAAGAAGTCTTGAAGATTTTCTGTAATGTGAGCTGGCCTGACAGCTGTTCTGAACAAATCTTGAGCTACTTGAGTGATCAGGATTTGAAAGACGTTATAAGATCCACATCTGCACGAGGGAATCGTATAGTATCAGCACGCGAGTTGTCTCAGGTAAAAAAATCTTTGAAGAAATTTGCTCGATTTAGTACTTGCAAGCCATGAGACAATACTGTCCGACGTATAAACAGTGCTATCTTGTGAGCTTCGTTTACTAACATTGTATGTATCAGTGTCCGCGATAGATCTTAGGTATTAAGCTCATGCCCATCACCGCAAGATTTTATAATATCATTGTATGTATTTTTTATTTATACTTCTATTTTCTGATCTGATTTGAGTAAAGAAATCAAATGTAACATTTTTTCACTCTTGTTTTATCAGTTATTCAAAGATCAGCGTGTTAAAAGTGTAAAATTTTGTGCCGTTTCTATCAATCAATGATTGAAAGTTATTTTTTTTTAATACGTGATTACTATTTTGTTTTTCCCGGTATCAATAGAGATTGTCAAAACTGCTTGTTGCAATGCTCGAATGAAAGTATATGGGCCGTTTCGGAGCATTTCAGCCAGGGTCGTAACCAGGAGGGTCTGGAAAATCCCCAAAAATTTTTCCTGTTGGTACTATGTTTAAATAGTACGAAAAAATTCTTTTGGAATATTTTCGAAGCTCCCCATGGGCCTTAAAGCCCATAGAAGATTCATTCAAGGTCCCTTTTTAGCCTATTTTGCGAGCTATTTTGGAAAATTCATAGCTCCGGCTAGACTCATTTCTTTCTCACGTACATGGGCGCATTTTCTTCCTTGAAACCAGAACTTCTGAGGAAAAGATAGCCCGAGATCGAGATCAATTATTGAACCTAGCGACTTGTAGGAGCTATTTGCTGAGAGCAGATTTTAGCGATTTTTGGGCCTGCTTCAAAGTGATCCAGCTCCTACTATAGACAAGTGATAATTGACTGTCACTAGTAGTCGTTAAAGTCTTGAAAAAACCTACAATTTTGACTACTGATAAAAGTCGATTATCTCACTTCTCATAGGATCTACAGTCGTTACAAATTCAGCAGTTTCGTAAAAATGCCAAACTTTGAGCTGAATTCCAAGAAATCGTTTTATTTCTTTCGACCTCAATCCTGTGCGAATATGTTTTTTGATACAAATACTACCAAAATTGGATCAATAATCTGGGTAGGCCATTCAATTCTCGATTTTATTCAACCACAAACCACCCTTTTTTGACTTTTTGATAAAAACTACCTCGGAGGTATGGCTCCGCATATGCTTCCATCTGAACAAATGTGCACCAATCTGTGTCGAATTACTTCCCAAATAAATATCCCAAACACGAAGAAAAACTTCCGGAGGCGAGCCCCGAGTCAGATGCGATATCTGGAGGTTCTGTTTTACGAGTCAAATCTGGTCATTAATTCGTCTATTTGGACGCATAGGTGAGCGTGAGAGGGATTTTAGTCATTCTAGCTCACAAATGAGATGTGCGGCCAGAAGAAGGATCCAAATAAATTTCCGACTCCGTTTCACCTTACCTTGCGTAAATCACGGCGTGAATCATGGATAGCCCCTACTCTGGTCAGGTCAGGTCAGGTAAGGTCTGAAGCAAATACGCGGCATCAGCATCCAGTTAATTATACAGTTAATTATATCATCAGCTGTCACAGATTCTACCAGGAATCAAAAACTCCAAGGTAATTTAATCACGGATCATTTCACGCCTTTCGGTTCAACGCGATCTCATTTCCAGAGTATTTCAATTTGCAATCAACAATTTAGCACGTGTTGATATTAGAGCAGTTTTGAATGATGAATCGCTCCTAATTATACGTTTGGCTTCGCTCTCGAGATTACAGTATGAATATTGTAGTATTTCCTCCAGTCGCTGCCAGGCGGCACTGACAACGGAGCCAGAGAACCAAAAAAGTGGGGAGACGCCCGCTCGGCGCTCTCACTTCGGGTCTCGTGTGCTCCGCAGCTCATTGTTTTCTCCGTTGTCGCCAGAGGCACACGTTGCAACGGGTGAAGTGTTGTTCGTAACCTTTATTCGTTGTGATTAGAATAGTATATTAAGCAACAAGGGTGCCAACAGATATTTGCGCACGAGTCACCGCAACGAGTGTGCAAATGGTTCATTTGCGCACGGCTTCATCGTTTGCGCATGGCGCAAACGATGAAACTGTGCGCAAATAAACCATTTGCACACGAGTGCGGGGACGAGAGCGCAAATGTCGGCACCCGAGTTGCTTACGATATTTTTTGTTATTGCTGTGAGCAAAAATGTAACTCGCCAAAACCCTTCAAATAAGTAGCGGAGGTCGCGAAAGTTGTCCGTCAGCTAGAGAGTTGTTTGGTTTTCCTTTTGTTTTGGGGTGAACGGATCTCATGGATCTTTGATCAAATTGTGTATTTTGAAAAATCGATCTATAGATCTATCAAAGGGCTTACTCCATGTCTTTAATACCTTGAATTGGACCGAGATATTATCATTTCTATTTGAAATACACATATTTCGAATATTCTCACAATGTCCAGTAAAATTCGGAGTGCGTTGTCTCATTCATGATCAATCGGGTAAATGACTTCTGATCAGAGATAGTGGTAGGGCGTGAGGAAGGGCGCAGGGCGGGGTCCAGGGGCGGCAGCCCCTGGTGGGGGTGCAGGGGGCGAAGCCCCCGCCGGGGGTTCGGGGGGCGGAGCCCCCCGACTGAAAAAAAATTCTGAAAAATGTATCAGAAAAAAGACTTTTGCCCATATAGTATGTTTCCGCATAGCTTGAAATGTCTTCAATTATCTAATGTTTACTATTTCTGACGTTCGGTAAGTGCACCTCTAGATGATCAATTTCGAATTTTATAGTCCGTAAAACGATAATTTGGTTAAGTAAATACTATCTGAGAAGATGATTTCAGAAATGTTGATGTGTTGGTGATCGAATGGTTCGCCTCAGATAGAACTGCAAGAAATGAAAAATTTCCGGGTAATAATAACCGTAATTTTGAGAATAAAAAAACTGCACCAATGGATAAAAAGGGATGAGTGCATAAGAGAGACAATTTCTCTCGTCGTTGATTTTGAACGTTTATCGTGTGTCATAGTATAATTCCAACGTTGTGGTCACTTTTCTCATTCGATCTGACTGCTTAAATTTTGAAGTTCATATTTTCAAATTCATTGTCCTAGAGTTTAGTTCGAAGATCGTAAAGGTCATTGACAGTCCATTCTACGCAGGCAATATATTTATTCTTCGGTGAATAAATCACAGCCTCAGTTAACACGTTCGCTGCGGAGGCTGAAATAGGCGATCTTTCCACAGGTGCGGCGGGGCCCACTCAATGTTATTTCCCATAAGACGAAATTCTCAGCAGTGGGGGAGAAACACTAACGTAACCATCTCGAGTAATATCTTAATTGATCAGATGATTTTCAATACGGAGTTTTTTTGCTGAGAGTTAACAGAGCAATGATTGCAGTTTCGAATGCAGGAGGATCGTTTGAATTTTCAATATCCTACCGTTACCGAACTTACCCTCCGTATATAGTTATGTGAGAGAATCGGGACGCGGCGCTTCTCGATCGTTCATTTTCATTTTTTAGTGAATATAGGATGATCAAAAATCAACCCAAATTTGGTAAGCAAACTGTGCGTAAATGCCCCATTTGCACACTGTCTCATCGTTTACGCCGTGCGCAAATGGATATTTGCGCACTACCGTGTGCAAATAAGTCATTTGCGCACGGTGCAAACGCGAATCCGTGCCCAAATGGGGCATTTGCACACGCACACTTGCGTCTAAATGGCCATTTTTGCGCACAGAATAACAAAAAATAATTTTGTGAGTGAAATGTCTCAAAAAAGTGATACTGATGATGAGTTGGAGCGGTTGGAGGACTTAAAAAAGGAGCTGCTAAGGCGTCGGGCAGCTCGGAAGAATTCACCTGCGGCGCGTTCTTCATCGCTGGTACCATACGACGATGACGACCGAGACGATGACGATGGGCAAGCAAGCGGCTCATCTTGCAACTCGTCGGGCCATTTGAGCCCATTGGAACAGCGTTTTTCCGATTCGGAGGATGACTCCTGCTTCAACTGCTCATCTGCAGAAGATGACGATGAACCAAGTGAGTAATTCAAGATTTAGCGAAAGAAACGTGAAATGGCGCGCTCGATCACGCGACGCGATCGGCCTGTCTACATCTCGCGCAAAACAAGTCACAACAGGTTCGCGCGCATTCGCTGGCAGCGCGGTGCGTTTCTTGGAATTATTGTTTTCGAACTCATATCTCCTAGTGCAGGCATCGCTGCCTGACAAGCGCCTCTGCTACTGTAAAAGCAAGCCATGGAGAGTTTCTCGCTTTTAGAGCGGTGTGGTCGTTCTTGAATTGTCTTCGCAATTCAGATCAAATTTACCACAGTACAATCGTATACACCCTCAGCGCGTGTCACAAAAGGCACGACAGAAGTGGTCGTTTGTCGTAAGGCATGCTGACTATACACACAAGCGTGGCTCGTTATCGACATTTTTCGTCACAGAGCACGTGGTAAAAGTGCAGCCTTATTTGAATTCAGTCGTATAAACTCGATTTCAATGGAAAGACTCATACGACGTTAAATATTTCAGCAAATTCGTCACATGCGTGTTGGATGTTGCAGGAAAGAAAAAACGCAAGGCCGACGAATCTGGAGCTAAAGCCAAGCCGACCGAGTCAACCACGTCCGTCGAGCAAGAACCGCAGCTGAGTCTCGTCTTCCAAAAGGCACTTGGTGCCAGTCCAGCTGCCACTAAACGTATCAAATTGAAGATCCATAAAGATTTTCTCGAGCGCTATGGACATCTGGCTTTGCATGGCATTGATAAGGCCGAGAGAAAGGCTCTCTTGAAAAAGTACGAAGTGCCTGATGCCTACACGCCTCCCCAACTCAACGATGAAGTTGAGAATCATATTAAAGAGAAGGCTATCCGCAGAGACGGTTATAGGATTGAAGTACAAGAAATAGCAGCGATGGCTTCAACACTGCTGACTGCAGCTATGACTATGATAGATGAAGCAGATGCAAGTGCCATAGATGAGGAGTTGAAAGCATCGGTGGCTGAGAAATTAGATCTCACATTACAGCTGCTTAGCGATGCTCAATTCAAAGTGACTCAAACTAGGAGATCGTACATCATCCCAACCTTCCCTTGGTCTCTCCGGCCGATGTTGAAAAAGTCGGCTCCGGATAAATATTTATTTGGGAAAGGTTTGTCTACAAAAGTCAAGCAGACTAAAACTGCCGAAAAGTTATTCAAGACTTCGGACAGTAATTCTAGTAGGAGTACAAAGCCAAACTTCCATCAGGAAAACCACAGGCGCCCGGCGGGACCAGCAGGCCCTCCCCGTGGGCCGGGCAATTTCGCTGCAAGATCACAGGGCCGACCAAACTCCTTTTCCAGAAGGTGGAACCCATCCGGCCCAAAGAACCAGTCAGGCCAGCAGCAAAAAGGGCAACAGCAAGCACAGCAACACCACAAGAAGTAGCGATCCAAAACGTAGGTAGCAAAATTGCTGGTCGCTTAAAACATTATTTGCCAGTTTGGGAACAGTTTACGGATAATCGCTTCGTTCTTGAATGTGTAAAAGGATATAAAATACCATTTGTAAAGGTGCCAAGAGGTAATTCAGACATTTTTAGAGATAAAATTCTCACTACATTAGAGTTACAAAGAGTCGAGGAAGCACTTGCTATCTTGTTACACAAAGGCGCAGTTGTTGAGTGTGAAGAGTCTGACGATCAGTTCTTGTCGTCATTCTTCACTGTTCCCAAACCCGATGGTACTTTTAGGTTTATCCTTAATTTAAAGAAGTTGAATTTATTTGTAAAGGATTTCCACTTCAAATATGAAGACTTGAGAGTTGCCACAAAACTGGTATCTGAGGGTTGTTTCATGGTGTCAATAGATATTCAGGATGCTTTTCTCTTAATTCCATTGGACAAAGATTTTTATAAATTCTTTCGGTTCAGAATTCGTGGCAAATATTTTCAATTCATTTGCCTACCTTTTGGGCTGAAAACAAGTCCTTATGTCTATACTAAAGTAGTAAAACCAGTTCTGAGTTGGCTTAGGAGCCAAGGCTACTTGTCCGTGAGCTATTTGGATGACAAATTAATCATCGGCAAATCTGCTCGAGAATGTATGAAGAATGCTCAAGCCACAACCGAAATTTTAGAGAAGCTAGGGTTTATCATAAACAGAAAGAAAACAAACCTGACACCAAGTACCAACTGCAAGTTTCTGGGAGTTATGATAGATTCTGAACAATGCGTCTTAAAATTGACTGATAATAAGAGAGAAAATTTGATCACTATTCTCAAATCATTTCTCAAGAAAAGTAGCATCACTATTCTAGACCTTGCAAAACTGCTCGGAAAATTAGTAGCTGCATGCCAAGCTGTCGAGTACGGGTGGTTATACACAAAGCAAATGGAGCACGAAAAATTGCTTGCTTTGATCAAGTCAGATGGTAAATTCAATTCCAAAATGACGATCTCTGATGAAATCAAGAGTGATATGCGGTGGTGGATTAAAACCTTACCAAATAGTTGTAAAAGCTTTAAATGTCCCGAATTTGATGTCGTGATTCACACAGATGCTTCTGACTATGGTTGGGGCGCAACTAATGGGTCAAATGAGATTTTCGGTGCATGGTCTGAAGTTGAGATTAAAAAGCACATTAATTACAAAGAGTTATTAGCGGTGAAATTAGGGTTAGAAGGATTGGCATCACATGTACGCAATTGTCACATACTGCTTAGAATCGATAACACCACAGCCATTGCATATATTAACAAAATGGGTGGTGTCAGGCATAAGAAATTTCATCGAGTAGCTAAAGCAATCTGGCAATGGGCTGAGAGTAGAAACATCTTACTAAAAGCTTCATACATAACATCCACCTTGAATGTTGATGCAGATAGGCTGTCAAGGATGCTTTCGCAGGATACTGAGTGGGAATTGGCAAAATTTGCTTACTCAGCAATTATCCGTAAGTTTGGTTGTCCAGAAGTGGATCTCTTTGCTACTAGAGCCAACGCAAAGTGCGCAAAATATTTCTCATGGGTGCCAGACCCCCAGGCCGCGCAGATAGACGCATTCACGGTTTCTTGGCACGGCTTTTTCTTCTATGCCTTCCCACCGTTCATCTTAATTTTAGAGACTTTGAAAAAGATCATCAACGATGAAGCGTGCGGTGTTATGGTTGTACCAGATTGGATGAATCAATCTTGGTATCCCGTATTTCACAGCCTCAGAATCACCGATCCGATAGTATTCGAGCCAAGTTCTGATTTATTATTATCAATGTGCAGGGGCAAGTCACATCCTCGAGCAGCGCACCTTCGCTTATTAGCAGCTGTGGTATCCGCGAGGCGTTCCTGAGGAAGAATGTACCGGTCGAGGCCATCGACATCATTTTAGCCTCATTCAGTGAAGGAACAATGAAGCAGTACAAATCTAGTTTACTGAGATGGTCAGATTTTTGTCTCAAGAATGATTTTGCGTTTTGTGAAATCCAAGAATACGCTGTATTGAAATTTCTTACCGAAGAATTCAATAAGGGTGCTGCGTACGGAACTCTCAATACGCTCAGAAGTGCTTTGTCAGCTATTTCTAGCGATCAGGTTGGTAATTCGCCTATGATTAAGAGATTTTTGAGAGGCTGCTATAGGCTAAGGCCAACTAAAGCAAAATACAGTTCGAATTGGGACGTGGATGTTGTTTTAACTTACTTGGAGGGCTTAGGCCCTACACACACCTTATCTTTGAAAGATCTAACTTTTAAAAGTGTCACACTCTTAGCATTGTGCACAGCACAGAGGATGCAGACTTTATCTCTAATTAGATTAAAGAACATCAAGGTGTTAGCTTGTAAAATCGAAATGAGGATTACAGATCTGATAAAAACATCGAAAGCAGGTGTGAGGTTGCCTACACTGACTGTTAAGAAATTCATTGAGAGACCTGGAGTGTGCGTCTTAACGTGCATTGTCGAGTACTTGCAACGTACTAAAGATTTGAGAAAAAATGATTCCACGCTTTTCTTGTCTTTCAAAGAGCCTTACAACAGTGTTGGACCGCAAACATTGTCCAGGTGGATTAAAAATGTTCTTAAAAGCGCTGGTATCGATGTGAATATTTATTCAGGATATTCCGCTAGGCATGCGGCCACCTCTACTGCACAGCAACGCGGTGTAGATATAAGTACTATTAAAAAAGTAGCTGGTTGGTCCGAAAATTCGGAAGTCTTTGCTCGCTTTTATAACAGACCAATCGACAAGATTAATGATACGTTTGCCAATGCAATACTGTCTGATAGAAACAGCATGTAACATTTTTAGAAATGACTGTACTTTCATACGTTCATAATAAACAGTTTTATATAGATCGATGTACAAAATTGTCATGCCTCTAAAAAACTACAATATTCATACTGTAATCTCGAGAGCGAAGCCAAACGTATAATTGATGATTAAACGAACTTGTGAAGTTCGATCATAATTATACTAGAGCTTCGCTCGAAGAGATTACAGCCCCCCCATACACGTCCCACCCAGATCATGACAATTTTGGGATGTCACTGATAATACTCTAAAAAAATGAGCTGCGGAGCACACGAGACCCGAAGTGAGAGCGCCGAGCGGGCGTCTCCCCACTTTTTTGGTTCTCTGGCTCCGTTGTCAGTGCCGCCTGGCAGCGACTGGAGGAAATACTACAATATTCATACTGTAATCTCTTCGAGCGAAGCTCTAGTATAATTATGATCGAACTTCACAAGTTCGTTTAATCATCAATGTTAGAAACTTTGTTTCCTAAGGTTGGTGGAGAAAACCTCGCTCAGCTCAGTTCCAATCGTCTGACTGGTTTTACGCAATCGTCAGCAATAAAAGTTTATATCAAATAATACATAAAAAATTAACATGAAGAGGAAGTCGAACAGAAACAAACCTAATAATGCTGATGAAGCTAAGAAATGCACTACAGTCGCCTTTGTCAATTGATCCCTTCCAGACCAATGTTCACATGAAAGAATCACTACATTCATGGCCCTATGTGATTGAAAATTTCTCCAAGCTACCAAGAGAAACAGGAAGAAGGGTATGTTCGCCAAAATTCGAAATTGGCAAGTATAAATTCCAGATTGAGTTATTTCCAGGAGGAAATACAAAAGATTGCAAAGGGTACATTTCTATCTTTCTGGAACTGTGCAAACCTAAGCATGGCCTTATCAAGTTCAGTTTTTCCATTCTTGACCTCAATGGAGAGAAGAAAGTCGTTCGTAGCCAACCATTATCCCATGAATTTGATCTTGATACTCCAAATAAAAATCTACCTTCTGGTTATATTAAGTTTGTAGAATTTTCTGAATTATCAACTGATGTGCTAACATCAACAAATGATCAACTCATAGTTTTGTGTGAGATTTTTGATTTAGATGCATCTGCATCTTTGTATGAGCTTCAGAAATTTCGCTTATTCAGAGAACACTTGAATAATAAACAATACAGTGACTTAAAAATAACTATTCAAGGCCAAACAATCTATGCCCACAAGATCATTTATGCTATTCTGTGCGCAAAATTGGGCCGAAATGCCCATTTAGACGCTTGTGTGCCGTGTGCAAATGGCGAGCAGCGTGCGTAAATGTGCAAACTGTGCGCAAATTTTTTTTTTGCGCACGCCGCAAATCGTCAAACCGTGTGCAAATCGGCCATTTGCGCACGCTGCAAAAAAATTCCGTGCGCAAATTTCCATTTACGCACGGAAAATACGATTTCTTTGAACTGAACATTGAACCTGGATTTTTTTTTTTTTTTTTTTTTTTTCATTACCCAATTTCAATTTTTCTACGGGATTATTTCGCGAACTTGTTCAGTGTACGTGTCGTGTGTGTAAAATATATGTGGGTATCAGTGTAAAACCCTCTGCATTTTCTCGGGAGTAATGAGTCCGTGACGCAGAGGAAACAATATACTTAGCACCGAGTTTATGAGGTTGTAGCTCGCTTCTGAGCGATTGGTTTTCGGCCCGAACCTCAGGCGAGGGTCGAAATACTCGCTCGGAAGCAAGTATTCGAACAAACTAATACTATTCTCTGCAATAATGCGAGCACCCAAACATCGGAAAATCGCATAAAACTGGCTTTTTGAAACTATTTTCCTAATTTTTTTTTCAGTCGGGGGGCTCCGCCCCCCGAACCCCCCGGCGGGGGCTTCGCCCCCTGCACCCCCACCGGGGCTGCCGCCCCTGGACCCCGCTCCTGCGCCCTGCGCTCCCCCCCGACCCACGTTTGCGATCGGGCTTAATGCTGCCATAGCATTTCGAAACACGATTCTCTACTTTCTTGATTCACAAACTGGCCGGGAAGCATTCATCATAGGAAGACACAAGCTTAGATAACTGATGTCTCAGATTTATAAACGCCTTCGGACGATGACTAAGTCGCGTGAATTTTCCAACTGTTCGACGAATTCTACATGGATCACAGCTGCGCTCTTTAAAATAACAAGAAAAGTGTTAAAAATCAATAGACTCTCGAGATATCCTCTGTAACTTCAAATGACTGGGTCCCAATGAACATTCAAATACTAAAGGATCAAAATTACTCCACTCTTCTTAGCCTTCTAGGCTCTCGTTTGAGATACAGAAAAAATGAATACATTTGCATTTGCTCTTCTAATTCACAATTAATATTGAAAAACATGCTATTGAAGTACCAAAGTGAACTCCAATAAGGATTAAGGAACAGATAGATCAAAAAATTGAAAATAAATCTAGTGAACTTCCGGCAACTCATAGGTGAGGTATTATAATGTGATAAGTATCTTATAAATGATGAGATTAACTTAAATTAGATTTTCTATTTAAATTTATTATTCAACATTTTACAAATCTGTATTTCAAAGTATAAAAGTAATAACAGACAATAAGTATATCGTTATCTTGCCATGTGGGCATTTGAGAATGAAGTCAATTGAACTGGACAGGTACTCAAAAATTATAATTAGTAGTAAAGTTTGCACCACTCTAAGTCATGGACAAACATGGATTTGCAAGGCACAGTTCTCGACTTTCATACAGATATAATAGTGTAGCTGGTTCAAAATCCACTACAAATTGAACTAACAAGTTATACACAATAGCTGAAATTGTTCGCTGCAAATTTTTTGATCAAAATAAGAACCAAAGATAGTTCATCGAATGGAAAATAGTGGAACGAATGGCAGTTTTCGCATCGATCATTGAATTTTGTTTAATACAGCATAGAGTTGATCATTTCTTTGGAAGGACAATTTTTTAAATGATTGGTCCGTACCTATATCTAACATTGGTTTAGATCAACATAACATGAATCACCAAAGTAAATAAAGAACAAAAAACATACTACAAAATGCTAACATACTACAACTCATCATCATGAGCCTTGTCAAAATAGGATTATCTTTTTACCTGCAAAAATGATAATCAGTCTTCTGAAAATTCACCTTGTATCTAGTTTAGAGTCTCAAAATAATGTCCAATATCGATTTCAAATAGACTCAAACAAAAAATACTAAATTTTACCAAGATACTTGATCTGCTTTTACTTTCAAAAAGGAAAAAATTTCTTGGATGAAAATGTTTGTGCGTAAAGCCAAAATTTCTTCTCGTAAACATGAAAAGAAGATTGAACTTGAGCATGTTAATCCAATTGAATACTTTGACAAAAATATTGACATACCACTCAATTCTATTTTTTGTTCTTACCAGAGTGGTATCATTAGTTCTATGCCTGAACATTTACATCAAGTTTTAAATTCAAAATTTGAATGTGGTACAACTGAGGTAGATAATCATGAATTCATCGATTGAAATTCTACAAATGGAAATGTAAATTAACTGGTCGGTTAGATCCTGAAGCTCTATTCTCAACAGATGATGAATTCAACGTTACTCCCTTCATCAAATTGGCAGCAGTAGAATCATTTGATTCTTCATCTAGCAATGCTCCCATTATCATAGAATTGGTCTTATGCTTTTTTGCTTCAGAGTGTTGCAAATAACCACTCGCAGAAGAGTCTGATTTCCATCCTCCGTGTCTTTTGAGATCTTCCATAGATCCTCCAGCGTCCACAAGAAAGGTTGCTGATGAGTGTCGAAATGAATGCCCCGTATACCTCTGAGGATCAGGTAATTGCAAGTAAGTTGCAATTCTCCTTGGTACACCACCCATCTTGTTGATTCCTACAGCTTGACGGGCTTGAGCTGTCGTCAAGGGCTATGATTCTCTTTCTCGCATTTTTTACTCTCCTCGCCATGACTAAAAACTGTCAACTATCTAAACTAGGTAAATTGTTTAAACTGAATTATGAGACGCCAAGACGATGAATAATTGAGCGCGGCAGCGATGCAAACTTGACCGTGAACGGGGTAGACTCGTCTGTTCTAAACAAAATGGACTCGCCCACGACATACAGCGCGAAAACGGAGCGCGAGCGCTGCGCAACGGTCGTCATCTCAAATATAATGACGTTCGATTTTGGGACAAACGACCGGAGCGTTCGAAATTTCCATCGATCAAATTCGAATTTTCGAAGCAACTGGAAATTTCCTACCAGCACTTGGCGTCGGTTACTCAGTTGACGTCGCATCGTTCCATCATTGTCAACTTTGCTCCAACGCGATTCCGATTTTTGTGTCCAAAGCTCCACCGAAGTTCGACTTCAAAATTCGGAAGGTCGTCAAGTGATATACTTAAATTTGAAGCTAATATGCCAGAAGAAGTTGCACAAGCTGTTGGACAAGGATGGGACTGTCTACCACAGAGGTCGAGGGTATCTTACGAGCAAGCTTACGCAAATTTCATTTCATGGAAGGCGTTAAAAGAAGTGAGAATCACTAACGAGGTAGTTCTCTTAACCTACTTCGAACAAATGTCAAAAATATGCGCCCCTTCAACGTTATTGTGTAGATGGGCCATGTTGGAAATGATGATCAAGAGACATGAGCAAATACATATAGACAGATACCCTAATTTGAAATGTTTTATCGAAAAGAAGAATGCTAAATTTTGCAGCAAAGCAGTCAAGACTTTCACTGATACAGATATTAAAATATACTTGACTCAAGCACCAGATCATGAAAATTTGGATGCAAAGGTTAGTATTAACTCAATCTTATACCTTCAATATATACTCATCATCCGGCCCCTAAAATTCTATAGCCTCGAATGGCACATTGGAACTCTCAATTTTCTCCAACTAGTATGGAATGAGCTTGTACCTTTCTATTTTTTTAAAGCCAAATTCAACCATCTTGTGTGTTATCATATCATCATGTTGTGATTCATCTTCTCGTAACCAATAATTTATCTGTTCGTACCTTGGCAAATTCTTTTAATAACACTTTCAACGAGTCACTCCCATAAAAAATCTCTCAACATGATTGAACAAAGACAAGAACAATCTGATTATGAATATATCTTTCAGGCTGCGCTCATTCTAACTATATCAGGAAATTTGAAGTGTAAGCAAATCCAAAACATCCGTTTGAGGGACATTAGACTTGAAGAAACTCATCTTGTGGTTAGCATCCCAATAACACAGACCAAAGTTGTAAGGACATTCACAATCACCAGCCCTCTAAAAGAGGTGATAGAGAAATTTATCAAATCTCGACCAAGCCATCAAACCCATGAAGAACTATTTTTAGACTTTCGTCATGGCAAATGCACCAGTCAGGTCATGAGTATTGACAAGATAAATCAAATGCCAGAGAGGATAGCAACTTGGCTAAACCTAGAAGATCCAGAAAAGTTCACAGTTCAAAGTCTTACACACACATCAGCAATGTTTTTTGCTAATGTTGAAGCTTCAATGGCCACTATGAAACAACATAGAGGATGGAATCCCACAATGGTTGTTGAAAACTATATTGCTGTTTCTGTTGAAAACAAGAAAATCTACAATCAAATCATGATTAATATGGTTGATGACGATGAGTCAGACCACCCGGCAAGAACAGTTCCAGACACTGAATCTTGCAAACAACCTCAACCATCTACTTCAAGCCAACCCACATCATCAGAACTACCTGCAGCAACTCAGCCATCTATTGTGATTAAATTAAATAACCGTTCCATCGCAATCAGTTACCCTGATGGTAATATTTGGGCATGAATCATCATCTACGTAATGGATATCATGCCTCGGAAGGTAATACCCCAATCGAATTATGCTGCTATGAGATATCATTAGTCATTTTCTTAGAGAATTGTCTAAAAGATTGCCTTTTTCAGGTCATCAAAATGAAGCTACAGTAAAGGATATCCCAAAAGACTCTACACAAAATTTGACCTGCAAGAAATGGTTCAGTACATGAATCAACTACATTCTAAAGAAGGATCAATTAACCTCAAATGCTTTCCCAACTGCAATCAGACACATCAAGAAAGCAATGTGAAATGCTGACCAAAAATTAGATGGACAATGATATTTTGAGTTGCATTCAGTATGCACCCTGACAATCATCAAGTTGAGCGTGTTTTTTGAGTTTCACTCTACTTCTTTTATCTTCATCAGTTAAAATTTTCCCTCAAGTGTAAAACTATATAATTCTTGGAACTCATGTCAGCTATTGGGATAGAAGTGAGTACTTGTTAACATTGTTTAGCCCATCATCAACATCAAACTGAATTCATCTCTGATACCAAGACATGAAAGAGATCTTCCGTATGAAGTATTCTGCTGTTACTTCCACCAGTCGTTGAAAATGATTTCCAACCTTTCCATTCAGACTCTGTTGAGTACTTGGTTCAATTTATAACATAATCAATGTTTAGATTAATTTTAACTCTTAATTAATTGAATTACTTGGGTTTCCACACAAACAAATACATTAACTCGATGAATGAGTGTTCAGCAATGCTGTTTTTCTTTTCGGATGAATCGAATAGTACATTTAGCTTTTCATTCAATATCACTGAAGAAGCTTGAGGTGTATTGAAAGAAAAATTGTGAATTAATATATGGATCCAAGAACAAATTGGAAAGAATGTTAACATTTATAATATTGACAACATTCTTGAAATTGATTGTATCGTATGGAAACCTCATTGTTAAGTAAATCAAAATGATTGAATTCATTGTAAAATGAGGTTGATATCCATGGAAATACTCAAAATACTCGGCAATGAGTACTTCTACATGATCTAATTTCCAAAATATTTTTTGGTTCAAGAATACTTATTTTTATTAAATAAAAAACTCAATATTGGACTTGATTGTTGTTTCATCAGAGCTCGACTCGTCGATATCTCCGAAAATCATTGAGGCACAGTTCCATGCCCACATTGCCCAAAATAATTGAATATTCATTCATGTGAGATCTAATTCGATAGATGCGTATTGTTTGGCGAGTTGCAATTTTGCTCACAGCAATAGCATAAAATATCGTAAGCAACACGGGGCAAACATTTGCGCACTCGTCCCCGCACTCGTGTGCAAATTTATCGTTTGCGCACAGTTTCATTTTTGCGCCGTGCGCAAATGGATTTGCGCACGGCGCAAATCCATTTGCGCACGGCGCAAAAATGAAACTGTGCGCAAACGATAATTTGCACACTCGTTGCGGGCACTCGTGCGCAAATTTCTGTTTGCACCCTAGTTGCTTAATATACTATTTAGCAACTGGGAATGAAGTGTTTTCTACCATGATAAAAAGTGACATGGAAGTTAATGAAAATGGTGTCATTAATGTTGAAGACACTGAATATGAAATTTTTGTGGAGTTGATCAGATTTATTTACACTGGCCAAGTTCACAACATCGAGAGAATGTCAGAAAAGCTCATGATTGCTGCTGATAAATATAAGGTAATTCAGCTGAAGCTCAAGTGCGAGCAGTATCTTATTCCTCTTCTGACTACTGTCAATGTTCTCAAATATTTGAAACTTGCGGATCAATATGATTTGAATCTACTTAAGAAAATGGCAATCTCTTTCTTTGTAAACAACAGAAAAGTAATTATGAAATCTGCCAATTTTAGTCGAGAGATTGAAGTGTTGAGACCAGGTTTGACAGCTGAGTTAATGTTGGGTTTCAGCTCATTATGATTATTCATTCTCATTTATCCACAAATGAGTATTTAGTAGATTTCATAAGACTTAGAAATATGATATTTCATCCTCACTCCATCAGGTCTTACAGAATTTTTTATTTGACAACTTAGTTGAATGATTGCTTGGTACAAATCACAGATCCAATTACAGTACCTTCTCATTGATGCAGATTTGGTTAATACCAAGGAAGTTCCTGATCTTAAGATCCTCAATTTCAATTACATTGAGCTCATGCATTTCCCGTACTGGTGTGGACCACAAAGTTGGACCCTTGATTTTGTATCAAGAAGAGAGTATCATATTTGACTCAGATTTCAGGTTCTCTTGGGATTAGTGTCAGATATCAATTTTTTTGCTCTGAATGATTATGTTAAATTTTACATTGTTATGCGCAATCAAAGTCAGATCAATGATCAGTAATTGAAACTCAAGTACATAAGTTGTGAGTACATAGAAAAGTTTGCCCATCGCATACCCCTTGTTAAAGAATTCGATGGACTCTATAGAAAATTAGTATAAGGCTTTAAATTTGCAATCAACTCCTCTGTGAAACTCTTTGTGCGTTTTTACTCAATAATCTTCAAATATTTTTTTCATTCTATTTCATAATATTTTCATCCACATTGAGATGTATTCTATCTTAAGTACAAATACACTCAAAAACTCTCCATTTTTAGAATATTTCTGATGTCTTTTTTAATTCATGTTCCATTACCATCTTTCCTTTTGTGTCTTGTAATTCTGCATATCTACAGAAAAATACTGCGACTGTATCGACATCTCCAACTAGGAGTGCACCAGTTTCTAAATCATAATATGCCTTTTCAATCTTTATAAGGAAACAACACTAGATCCACCAATAACTCTAGCTATAGAGCACCATATGATTGTTTGTTTGTGTCACACAGAGCTCAGCTTGGTGTATAGTCAATATATTATTCAAGAATAGTCAGAACATATATAAACTTAGGGAAAAGAATTTCTTTGACCCAGTCAACAAATTAGACAGAGAAGAAAAAAAGATCTACCATGTACTCACCTTAGAGCAAAATAAACCAAAATATACCGCTCACTGCTCAAAGTTCCCTATCCTGGTTAGATCGATAACTCATGTGAAAACAAGTGAGATTTGAGTCCCATATCAGTTTTTACCTATTTTCTGATGAAATCTACCTAATTTGATGCATATGATTTTATCTCGTGCTATCTATTTGACATTCTCAAGAAATTGTTCAGGAGAGCAAAGCCCTTCACTATATCTATCCAAATAATAAAATTTACCACTGAACACATCAATATTTGCATACGAATCACTTGACTTAGAATTAATAATTAGTTGATTTTAAATCATCACTGTTAGTCAAAAACTATCAATAAAGAGCGTATGTAGTCGATCTGCCAAAGATCCTGGAGTCTCAGCATGATGGTGTATGAAATTTGCATCTCAAACAATCGGACCTTCAACTCTGAATAATTCGTAGAGTTTGAAGCTCTTATTCGTCGCAGCTTGCGTATTATATTCGTAGTCGCAACATGTCTAAATGCATTTCGGGCTAGTTTCGTCGTATCTAGTCATGAAAACTTCGTGAAAACTACTTTTGGCTTTCTCTAAAGAGAATTAATTGCTTTCTCTGAAGAGAAAGCTTTGTTCTCACCCCAGTAGAATTTTGATTAAATTTTCCCACTGAATCCAATATTTTCTTCAACAAAATTCCATTTATCTAAAAAATGCATGAACCATTCTCTTTCCCTCGCCAAAATCTATCGATTGTAGGTAGCACTTTTCCTCCTTATAGCCTCTCAAATCTGTTAGAGACTCATCTTACCTGCACGTTTCGTGTGTGTGTGTGTGTGTGTGTGTGTGTGTGTTGTACACTCGATCACTTTTTGGCTTTCTACAAGTTGTAAAGAATCAAGAATGTGAGTGCCCAGTGATTTGTCAACTCTGAAGCTTCCAGTAAAATTCAGTTAATGGGCTTTTTACAGCAAAATTGCTGAAATTGTGTCTTTTAATACATAATAGTATATTACGCAACAAGTGCGAGAAGGTCAATTTCCGCACAAGTTGCCAAACGAGTGCGTGAATGTTACTTCTCGCGCGAGTTGGCAACGTGTGCGGAAACTTCTCGCACGTGTTGCGTATACTATTTTTTGCAACTGTGCGCGAAGTTGTAATTAAATGCACCACTGTCCGAGCAAGATCATCTTGAGAAAGAAGTTTTCAAGAAAGGCCAAATTTAGAGGGATGACGTGACATTATATTTTGGAACTGTGCGTGAATGAAAATGCATTAGAGCGAGAAGTTACGTTCACGCACACTTCACCAGTGCGTAAATGTAAAACTGTGCGAGAAGTCATTCACGCATTACTTCTCGCAGTGTAAATAATGAAGAGAAGTCTCATTTTTTTACATCTTCGCGCACATAGTTGCAAAAATCAGAGAAATCTCATTTTTTACAGTGCGAGAAGTAATGCGGAAATGATTTCTCGCATAGTTTTACATTTACGCACTGGTGAAGTGTGCGTAAATGTTACTTCTCGCTCTAATGCATTTTCATTCACGCACAGTTCCAAAATATGATGTCACATCATCCCTCTGGATTCGGCCTCTTTTCGGAACTTCGTTTTTAAGATAATCTTGCTCGGACAGTGGTGCATTTAATTCCAACTTCGCGCACAGTTGTGAAAAATAGTATAGGTACGCGCAACACGTGCGAGAAGTTTCCGCACACGTTGCCAACTCGCGCGAGAAGTAATATTCACGCACTCGTTTGGCAACTTGTGCGGAAATTGACCGTCTCGCACTTGTTGCGTAATATACTATTTTCTAACACATGCTCACCGGAAATTGGGTCACCTAATAGTATATTATGACACTGCACGTAGATGGGTAGTTTTGTACGAAGGACTGTTCATGGTACGAGCGAAGCGAGTAAGTCTTTCGTAACAAAACTACCCATCTGCACGCAGTCTCATAAGATAATTTATGGCACGAGAATCCAAAAATCATCTTCAAAGTTGCGATTTTTAGGTTAGAGTGCTATAAACTATGTTCTTCTCATATCGATTGCTTAAATCCGAAATTTTATTAAATCTCTATTTGACCTCAAATTTCCGAGAAAATTAAAATTTCCTCCGAAAATACCATTTTATGATTTGCAAACTCACTGCATCGGAATTCCGTCTCAACCAAACGATAGATATTATGCAAAAAAAACTCAGTCCAAATGGGCCAAATCGCTCTAAGAGCTTTCCCATAGAGTAAGTCAAAAGATAGTAAAACATTTTCATTAATCTTCACTTTTCCCTCGCAAATTCCTCCTACGACTCATTCATCTTAATTTCAATGACCTATAAAGATATACTTTTCACAATCGAAACAAACTCGGTTCACAATCGATCGGTTAATACCAAATTTTTCCAAATTCGTAAAACATCATTCAAATGGAGTTTTTTTACAAAAAAAAAATGTTCACCAAAAACTCCAGTTTCATCCAGTTCAATCATCTTCTATCAAAATTCCGTCTAAACCAAACGAAAGATATTGTAGGGACCACCTGCCTCTAGATGGCACGAATCTCTTTGAGATGCTTCCTCAAAAGGATAACTCAAAATCTAGGATAATTATTTATCAATTTTCATCTTTCCTCCATATTTTCCTTCACAACTCATTTATGTCACTATCAATGACGTATAGAGACACACTTTTCCGGCATTCCAAATCGATTGGTTGATACCAATTTTTTTTGAAGTTCATAAAACATCATTGAAATAGAGTTTTTTTCAAAAAAGGGAAATTTTCACAAGAAACTCCATTTTAATCATATTTAAAATAACTGTGTCGAAATTCCGTCTCAACCAAACGATAGATATTGCTGAAAAAAAGATGGTGTAGATTTCCTACACCCCTCTCAAGAGCTTCCTTGAAAGAACACACCAAAATATGGGAAACAATTTCTTCTAATATCAATTTTATTGCCAGTGGTGGTGATATTCGTCTTAACTATTATCATCTAATGCTGTGAGAAAGAATTATACTAATTACTTTTAGCAGCATATTATTATGTTCTTGTATCGTTCGCATCATCACTGAATCGCAATAATTGTATTTATTTTTCAACACAGAGATGCTGCGTGCTTAAATATCAATACCACTTCTGTCATGCACAAAAGAGTGAAAATATTTGAAGAAACGCATTAGAGATGAGTCCTTAGATGTGTAACTATTTAAATTTATTGTGTAAATAAACTGCAAGAGTAAACGGTACATGAGAGTTACAAATGCAAATTTGCGCCAACACTACGCAATAATAACGCATTGTATAATCGGCAACACTTGCACAAGCTCATTTTTGTACTTTGATATAGACGTGTGGGTACCATGTTGCTGGCACAGTTTTGATAAATCTCGGTCATTTATAATCTGTCTGTTTCTTGATTTGAGAAAGAAGTGCACCACACGTGTTTATAGCGACTCTTCGATATGCATTCCCTTATTCGTTTTTTCGTACACGTATATATAATAGGTATATATCTGATGGGTGGTGAGAGCGAGTCGAAGAGCGAGAAGTGTTATAAGTATGTAAGTGCATACCGGGACGGACACCTGTAGGAGTGAATTATCTTTCCATATGCTAATATTGCGTGCTAATGTGTCCGTAGTGCGGCTTCATGGATTTAATGACTGTAAGATTTTGCTTTTTCTTTGTTGGATAATTAGTATGTGCAGTTTTCAATTGAGAGTTATATTATAAGAGGTCCGAGATTATCATTTTATGAGATCCATTAGTGATTGCGGCGATCTTTTTTTGAACGTAATGTGTCATTCAAAGACATGTCAAATTGTTGAGTGAGCTTATCTTTGATTGGAGTTGAGTGAGTGAGTACTTTGCATAAGATTTTTAATCATTAATATTTTGATTTTACTTGTTCGATTTTCACTTGTCTCAGATTTGGATCAGTATAGTGTGTCGGCTCAAAAATCATGCCAAAGTTACCTACTAAGTATTCACCGTTAGCGATTTTCCCATGCATCATGATGATGAAGGTAGGCATTCTCTCTCGACGATTCTTTCGCTGATTAATGAGGTCGATTAATCACATGCAAGGTTTTCAAAGTGAAAGACAGCTTGTGAATGCTTCTCGATTGAACTTGGGGATTAAGTTTCTTACCAAAGTTTCTCTGAGCTTCAACTCGCGTCAAATCAACCTCAATTTACAAAATACTCTTTCAATGTTCGTTTTTCTGAAATTCGATCAACTTGTTCTACTGATATTCTATCACTATCGTAACAACGAAATTATGCAGTGAAAATACTGGTTTGATAAATTGACAAAAGCAATAATACTAGACTGTATAAGCAGCCCACGGCAAATTTCTAAGAAAATCTATATACAATCATTCAATCTTGCAACTATCTTGCACATATTGGCGGCTCTCAAAGTATATAAAGAGAGAATGTAGCAAATTCCGTAGGCGAATATAATCTAATAATACTAGACAAGATCTTAGAAATCGATACGAGCTGATCCAAACTTATGATAATCACCACAGCTGTGTAAGGACATGGTACGAGTTTTACGATCAAATCTAAGATTGGAAGTCTTGGGATATTAATTTCAACATTTTCCAATCAAGAAAAACAGAAAGAGGTAAACTCTTATATTGGTATGAGCTGCAAACTGGATACATTTTCTCAGCTAGGCTAAGAAATTTTAATCCATCACCAAATCGTTATCATTTTATCTATATTTTGCACAAGCCCAGAATTCAAAATCACTACAGAAATAGGGTCACCGAGTGTCGTAGTACCTCATCCAAAGCAAAAATCAGAAGCGCACATATTGCTTCTAAAGATCGCGCTAATTGAACTTGGCCAACGGCAATGGAACACATGGAAAAGGGCCTCACCTTGCGGTCACCTTTTTTTTTTTTTAGCAAGTATATAACCTGCTCAAGGCGTGATTTTTACTTTTACCATATCAACATGAAACAACATCGTACCTGTAACAACCAAAGGGGGCAATTAGACAAGTGCAACGATGGTGGCGGTACCTTTACATTCTATATATCTTACCCTCCTTCCTACTTAGTCCATACCATACACTTTACTCTGAAAGCAAAGAACTAAAAAAAAATGAAAAAAAAAACCCTTTGGAATGAGCCAGCATACCTCCGTACTTCTTACATACAACCCTTTAACTTTATAATATATCTATATATTTTGTAAAAGAGGTTATATGGTGGGGGCAGGTGGGCATGAGGCCCCAACTACCATGATATCGTTTCTTGAGAAAAGAGGGAGTTACAGGTCCCGGTCTCTCCCCTACTACTACTACTACTACTACTACTTTATATACCTTTAGCTTATAGTATAGAGATTGGCTTGCTTGGCTTTCCGTTCTCCAACTTGTTCTTCTTCAGCCTCAGTTTGAATCGTGCTTTGGTATCCTTCGGTTGCAAAAGCCCTCAAAGTGCAGTCTTCAATATAGTATTGCACTTACTTATTTTTGCTCGATTGTTTTTATGTGTAAGGATAGAATCGCGGAAGCTGTGAACGAGATTTTCTATAGAGTGCGTCTTCTTAGTATATCTCTAATACACCTGCAGAGAAGATAAGATTTCAAGTTCTTTGTGTGTATCCTGTGGTGTGTCAGCGAAATCGACGATTGAATTTATCAGAAGAAACTGCAGGTGATTTATTGGTGTAAATTTTTTTCTCTGTTTTCATTCATTATAGTGATTGAATTGAGTGGGAGGTGAGAGTGTTATAATCATTGTGTTGGAGTTGAAAACAAAAGTGTGTTTCGGGGGTCAATTTTTTAAATTTCGAGGTGAACAAGTGTCTCGAGGTGAGTGAAATACCTGATAATAATGCATTGCGAGAAGAATTATTCGAGACTGTGCGAATAAGAGTATATTCTCACTAATTGGGGCTCTATACTTTCCGCAATCGCTACAAAGAGCGCAAAATGCTGTTTTCGCGGAATCTGCTACGTCTCGTGAGATCAAGTGAGAAAGAAAGAAAGAGAAGAGATTTTATGCGTTTATACGTGGTGGCAGGAATTACATTATAGCTCTTCGTGATTTAGATTACCCTTATCTTGGCTCGATTCAATTGCAACCCATTTGTCTGAGTTGAAATTTTTCCGCAGGTTCATGAACCAGGTGAGATAAATACCCATATCATACAAAAAACAATTTTGAAGTAAATGTCATGTACATGTATTTTATTTTGAATTACATCCGCAAGCTCAGCGCTCGAAATTTGAATTTTTTTTCGGGTAATTGAGTTCTTGATAGTTGTCGCATGCCACTGTGAATGCATAATTTTATCATTCCCTCTCAGTTATTACACTCTATCAATCGAGCAGTATCCTCAGATGGACCCGAATCTTTTTTTATTTCAATAATGTCTTCATTTCATCAAAAATCCATACATGTAAAGCTCATCAAACTAAAGCACTATACATTTCCGGTTTATATCACTTACGGTATATAATATGAGCCCGCGTCTCGTTTCCGCGGGCGATAAAATTTTAACGCGAGATGAATCATTTTATTATATACATCGGCGAGCATGAAAGGGATTACAGATATATAGAGAAATCAAACATAACGAAGAAGAAGATATCAAGTTGTACTAAAATTTCTTCTTCTAATATACTATCAAAGTTCTTAAAGCTTTCGCTCTCGCGCTATTATGATCAAGCCACTCAACATGTTTTTGCTCATCAAAATTTCATACGCAATTTCGGTGCAGTAGTAAAACATCGTAGATATGTAGCCAAGTTTGCTTGCCAGCAACTTTCTATGTTGGAATGGGTTGTTCATGTGTACCGAGAGAGACAGGTGCAAAAAGCCTATTTACGAAATAGCACTGGCTAATTTAGCAGTCAAGATCGCTACCGATTGATGCTGCAGTGCAAAAAGAGAAAAGAAAAAATAAGAACGAGATGCTGCGTGGCACGTGTTTACTGTTGCATATTCATGTGATGGACTTCCGACCATGCACCTTTTAACAGAATTTCACTCAAAATCCAATAATTTTTTAGCCAAAAAGTCGTAGTATAGAAATGAATACTTTTCGCAAAATTCAAAACCACCAACGTTTGGCCAATTCTGCAGTGGCATAAGCATGACACGTACTCTCTCCAATCTCATGGTCCATTATAATACAAGACGCTAATTTCTCTCGTAATTTCTTTTCAATTACATTACAATCTGGTTCACCAGAAAGGCTCTGCTTCGAAACATTCACCGCAATCAACCTATCATTTATTAAAAAGTTATATCCCCACCAAACGCATTACGTCGCTTTGCAGCAAAGGAATCGAACATCTCTTTGCCGATCGGTCCCAACCGATATCATCGAGGTCGTACCGATATCATAACCCTTTAAACACCAAAAGCACTGATGCCGCCCCTATACTCTCACTCTTTTCTCTTTGACGAATATCGGCTTTGCGTATATACACCATCATATGAAAACGAACAGGTCGCTTTGGTTGTTGGCAGGTATGCGCAAAGTGCCTTCTCTCTCAGGTCTCCGACAAAAAGCCGTGTCTCAGCATATACTACTCTCTACTATACTTGTGTAGAGTGAGGAGAGAGAAAAGATAAGAGTCTGGTACACAGGTAATCGGCGCGTAAGTACAAGAAAGCTGGCAAGGGTCGGCGTATATCTTTCGATGACAGGTAGCTCATTACTTGCACTGGTGCACCCATACTTTTATACACTATATACAACCATAAGGCATTAGCCTCCTTCACTTGACTCTGATACGCTCTCATTTTTTTTTGTATCATCCAACGCATCATCTACATCAATTGGCATATCCATCCTATTAGAGTAACATAAAAGTGTCGTTTATCAGACTTGAGAATCCGGAAATTAATCGACTTGCATGCTACATCAGGTGATATATAAAAAAAAAACTAATGACTAATTGCAAAGAGAAGGGAGAGTTGATGTATGTATGCGAGGTTATGTTTATCAGACATCCGGTGATGATAGGTTAGGTATGGAAGGAAAGATACATGTCTCATCTTGCCGTCTGTTAATTTGTTTGCCGAAGACAGAATCGTGGGTGCCGAAATGCTCAAAAAAGAAGGACTATATCCACACACATAAGTAGAATACAAGACCAACCAGTGTGTTATACAAGAGGAGAGCATATAGAGAGGACCGAAATCATCAGTTGATGTGATGGTGGTGAGAGGATGAAAGAAAGGCGAAGCGCGCGCGCGCTCGCGCGATTTTTCGTCCCTTTCATCTTCCGTACCGCTGCCGCCTGGGCATTTTTTTTTTCTGTGCCATTCCGTTTGCGCTTTGGGACCGTTCTTCCCCTTATCCCACCCATTTTTACCTTATATACCACCATTTGAGACAGAGAGAAGTGGGTCCCCTTTTCTGTTGCTCTCAAATATACATTCCTACTTATAAAACTCGCAACATCGGTGGCTGATGGCGCTGGGGCGGAATTTTTATAGAAAGAAACCGAAAAAATATATATATATATATATATAATATATCGGACTTCTCGCATAATGAGGTATAATGGATGGGCTCTTATTCTCGACTCTTTTCTTTTGAGAAAGAGAGTGACGGTCAATTTCTGAACTTCTTATCTCGAGTTGCACGTCCACTTTATGCAATCGCAAAGTTAAATCTTGGATATATATAATATACGTCACATTTGCAAAGCGTATCGAAGACTGTGAGTGCAGCTTC
Source organism: Eretmocerus hayati (assembly GCA_029851415.1). Classification (NCBI taxonomy): domain Eukaryota; kingdom Metazoa; phylum Arthropoda; class Insecta; order Hymenoptera; family Aphelinidae; genus Eretmocerus; species Eretmocerus hayati. The sequence continues at coordinate 178,673,433 of CM056742.1, read as the reverse complement.
CTCTTATAAATTGAGAATCTTGATCGATGCGAGTCTAATTGAGATCGCGTACTCACTCGGTATGTGTCTCGCGTGCAAACCTCATCGGTCAATCCAATACCAATGGCCGTTATAAACTCGGTCTAGATCGACTCTTTTTTTTGTATGAAACCGGGTGTGTCCAGGGTGCGAGACATTATATATATATATATATAAAAACACTTGTCCGGTCAACCATTGAATGTCGCAAATATTCCAAACGTCAAGTTGTATGTTGGTTCGGTTCACATTGACGTCGTAAGTAAGTTTACATTGACACATTTCAAACATTCGCGCGCTTCGTGCAAGCTTTTGCGCGCGCGTTATTCAAATACATCGCGGCGTGGCTTTTGTTCGATGTATATCGAGCCGATCGTCATCACTTCAAAAAGGTATATAAGAAGAGTTCGAGCCGTGGTGGTGTACCGGATGTTCTTTTTTGCAGTTTCGAAATATACGTATGGGTGCAAAGGTGTGCAGCTTGGTATATCTAGTGTTATGAGACTGAAGTAGATAGCCGTGGATAGGATTGTGAATTGCACTATACTAGCCGACAGAGAGAAGCTATGCTATTTACAACTGTAAGGATAGAATTGCAGCAAACGCGACATTTGCGGGTTATTATCAAGGTGAATGGCCTAGTCCGTGAACTGTACGGTTAGAGGGAGAAGTGAGGTAGATGTTGAGCTATATAATAGCTCTGGAGATGTGATACAGCAGCTACGCTGTTATCTGGAAAAGGTTGGGAAAAGATGTTCCACCACGAGAGTAGAGGATTGCCGATTTATAATGCACTTGCTGAGATGTAAGAGAGATTGTACTGTTATGGTGTGTGAAAAGCACTACGGTAGCCCTGTGATATGTGCATTCCGTAATTATATTTTGATCCGAAACTCGGTCCGGTACTTCAGAGAGATTTCTCGTACTCCACTAAAACTATTTAATGATACATCGTTGCATTGCAAATGGGATTTTTTTGACCTACGATACGGTTTAAGCGAAATAGCTTCATCTCTAATCGCTTCCTCATGACGATTGATTATTTACATTCTAAAATTTTCATCATCTTTTCGGGTCACCATGAAAGGTCTGAAGAAGAATTAAAAAGGACCTCTATTTAGAATTTTTTTCCACTTCAGAGTGTTTTTTCAAAACTTCTCCTCGGTTGATGTGGATCACCTATCAAGGTTAAAAGGGGAAGAAATTCCATCCCAGCCTTCGCGACTTTTTGAACTCTACTGCGTGAGTGTGCCTACTTTTCCTCCACCACCTAAGTTCTGCTTATCATATGAGCTAACGTATGTCTTATTTCAAGTCAAAGCTGAGCTATCCCAGGATTTACCAAAAAAAAAATTTTTTTGAGTTCCCGGAAGAGTTGGCTGATTTTCCTCCACGTGCATAAGAGGCCAGCTCCTGTAAAATTAAACAGATTTGGCGTAGAATTGAGATATCTGAGCTTCCAAACTTCCAATTGGGACACTTCTTAGCTCTCTTTGCAGTTTACAACAATTTCTCAAACTGTTTGAGTTTGATGGATGGAATTTCATTTGTCTAAGAACGAATATAGAATAGTGCTATGGGTGGTGGATTAGATTTATCATCTTTCAAGTAGATCTTTTGATGAACTTAATAAAAATTTGCAACTTCCACGTATTTTGAACCATTTTTGTTGATCTCGGTGAAGTCGATGGTGGAAATACCAATCTACTTCCGTACAAACACATTTTCAACGATATAAGATGAAAAAATCGGTATGGTCTGAAAAAGTTTCATCTATTTACGCTTATAACTCAGAGATGGAATACCGTCAAATTGGGTAAATTTGGTACAATGTCGGTACTTTTTATTTTGTTTGGCTAGGAATTTCAACATACATTTACAAAACTCACCCGAATCAGTGTTCAATCTAAGGCTTACAGTCTCAGCTTTCGATTGATGGGATACAAAGTTCAATTTGATGTGTCTACTAAGCTGGAGCTATTAGCAGTTGAAGAAGTGTACCAAAGTTAGACCCCGATGGGGCACCTTTGGTACACTTACAAAAAATTTCAATTCCCCCCACCACAATGCGAGTGAACCAATTTGAATCATTCAGAAGTCTTCTTCTAAGCTGTTTGGAACATTTTAAAACACCATAGACCATCACTCGATGCAAGATGAATTGAATTCAGAATTTTAAAAGAAGCTGTCATACGGAGGTATACTGAAGTTAACCCACCGTAATGCTTTTTACCTAGAGTGGGGTAACTTTAGTACACTTTTTAATGGTTTTTTTCCTGTTTTTCATTCATTAAAATTCCTCATTCTGCGAATGTCTCAATGTAGCGATGGTTTCTTCAATATGGTGATATATGGGGTCGAAATGTACCGCCATTCATCCGTAGATCATTCCGGAACACTTCTTGCCAGGTACACTAACTGGACCACTATCGGTGCTAATTCAGCTTTTTTGCAAAAAGCTTCAATAAAAGAACCACAACCATTCACGCGGGATCTACGGTGAGTTAACACATTGTTCATGTGTGTGTCAAGAAGGAGGGGATAGGTTTCAGAGCGATAACGCAGCTTTCAAGACCAAAGTTGTACCCACCTGTACCAAAGTTATACCCAATTTGACGGTAGTTACGAAAAAGTTGATCGAATACTTATTTGTAGATCTATGAATGATCTACAATAAAGATCCGGGTCAGCTGCTACGAGAATTGCGTCTATTTTGAGACAAATTGAGAATATCAAGTTTATTGAAAAATTGTTCAACTATTTCGGCTCAGTACTCAAAAACGTTGTACTCTACGTAAAAGTTGATAGGAAACTTTTTGTACATCTTTCAAAGATCCACTAAAAGTACGCAAGTTATTTTCCGCTAAAACCCTTATTCTCCAAATACTGTAAAATTTGAAAAAAAAGTCAATCTACACTTGCTTAAATTGTTTTTTACATATTCTCGCAAATATTCAAGCTACATGATACCATTTGAGTCCAAAAGCAGGCAGTTATCAACCTCTGTGAGTGATAAAGTACATTAAAAGAAGCAAGGCATTTTATTCATTTATTTCATTTTATTTCGATCAACGGTTCGTTAGCCTTTTTTTAATAATAAATTAATAAGAGAAATGTATTAACATATATAGTGAACCTATCTAACCTTGTAGGAGATGTGGAAATTCAAATTGCTTAAACAACTCATAAAAAGCAGAAGCTTGAAATTGAAATCTCACTCGTAAGAGCAAATAATTCTTGTTTTTATCATCGTGGTCTGGTCATATTGTATAAAGAGGATATTTTTGTTTGTTATGTACAAAGAAGTGAGCTTGACATGCAAATATTGTATCACTTACACTATACATCAAATCCAATCACTGGCCATTCATATATTCAATAAACTAGAATGGTACAAGAATCTAAAACATACAGAAACACCACTCAAGGACATAGCCTGCAATCTTGTATCATTCATACACATATGAGTAATTCCACGCGAAAGCGGACCACGAATTGCAGACATATCTCAGATTGTTTTTCCACTATTCTTAATCGATTCTATGGTCCAAAAAATGAACTTTTCACCCTCTATGGGGTGAAAAAAAAATTTTTTGTTTCCGTGGGGAATATCTTTGTGATAGTGTTTTTAGGAAAAAATACCAATCTTTTTTCAGTAAAATGGGTGTAGTTCTGACTTGAGGTGAGATACGACCACGCAAATAGTGGCATTCGAAAGATCTTGCAAAAATCTATCGAAATATGTTTCGAAAAATTTTTTTTGAGGCTACGGACGCCCCCTATGAGCAAAAAGGTGAAAAACAGAAAAAATTCATTTCCTCAAAAACCTAATTTTCTAAAAATCTGGAAATCCATATTTCGATGTAAAATTGCGTGTTCTTCCAGAAAAAAGTGGTCCCGATCTTTGTTTTTGGGTTCTACGCTGTTTTTTTTTACGTTTTATCAATATTCTCAGACTTTTCGGTTGAAAAATGAATTTTTCTGCGCATGCGCAGGAATTTAGACTGCTGAAACCAATTCCATTGAAAAGCCAAGGAAATTTCCTTCAAAATGACTATACTTGGTGAAGTCGATTCGATGTACTGGGACCAAAGTTAGAAGGTCTAAAAAATGATGACACTTCTACCCGAGTCACGATAGTAATGGGAAATTCGTGCAAGATCTGCATTTACCCCTCTTGAGGATGCTTCATCATTAATGTGATGTAACTTTGGGCCCAGTAGATAAAATTGACTTCGCCAAGTACTCATTTTGAAGGAAATTTCCTTGGCTTTTCAATGGAATTGGTTTCAGCAGTCTAAATTCCTGCGCATGCGCAGAAAAATTCATTTTTCAACCGGAAAGGACTCAGAATATTGATAAAACATAAAAAAAAACAGCGTAGAACCCAAAAACACAGATCGGGACCACTTTTTTCTGGAAGAACACGCAATTTTACATCGAAATGTGGATTTCCAGATTTTTAGAAAATTAGGTTTTTGAGGAAATGAATTTTTTCTGTTTTTCACCTTTTTGCTCATAGGGGGCGTCCGTGGCCGCAAAAAAATTTTTTCGAAACATATTTTTAAAGATTTTTGAAAGACCTTTCGAATGCCACTATTTGCGTGGTCGTATCTTACCTCAAGTCGGAACTACACCCATTTTACTGAAAAAAGATTGGTATTTTTTCCTAAAAACACTATCACAAAGATATTCCCCACGGAAACAAAAAATTTTTTTTTCACCCCATAGAGGGTGAAAAGTTCATTTTTTGGACCATAGAATCGATTAGAAATGTCGGAAAAAGAGTTTGAAACATGTTTGCAATTCGTGGTCCGCTTTCGCGCGGAATTACTCATATATTTTTCTCGTTCTCACTTGAGTACTTGTAAAATACTGAAATGAATGTTTTGACTGGTTCGAACCAATGCTCTCTCATGAAAGAACGCCTGCAGAAGAAGTTTAAGACATTGTGAACATCTTTGCAATGAGAGGTGGATCCATTTTTTTTATTGACAGCCCAAATTCTTTTAAACCTGTTACTTCTGTTTTATGCTTTCTGAAGAAAAGCAAAGATTGCTGAAAAAGTTTTTCGAGCTTAAAACAGTCAGAAAACATGATCATTTTTAAAACATTCTCAATGGTTAAAGTGCTACACAAGTATTTTTCACAAAGATTCTTCAATAGTGAGACCCCATATTTATCTGCAGCTATCAGTAATTTTTCAGACACCAGTTCTAGACAATTTACTTTTCCACCATACAGAAATCTCAACAATTCTAGAATAACATCATGGTCAAAATCTTCAATTTCAATGATTTTAGGCATCTTTTCTTTGGATTCTTCTTTCAACATTGCTGCAAACACATCACTTCCGTTTGAGAGGATAATTCTATGGGCATACAATTTTTTCCCTTCCACTACTAAAGTAACATCACTAAAATCTTGATCATTCAGGAAATTCTCTAGTTTAGTATACATCTTGAGTTTTTCAGTGGACTCTTTAGTGTCAAGACCATAGATCTCACAGAGAACAACCAATTTATCACTTGGATATAAATCTTTCAAAAGGGCATCGCGACTGACAACTTTGGAATACCCACAACAGGTGATTTGATTAGTCAATGTATCAGAAAGCTCATCGGTTGAGTATTTTGTTAATCCATTGATCAAGATGGAAAGCTTATACTTAATTTTCAATCTCATTGTAAATTCACTCAGTCCTAGGAACAATCCAACATAACCTTTTGAATCAGAATATTTCTTGAGCCCACCTGGATAGACTTGAATCTTGAACATGTGACTTCCAATGGAGAAAGGAAGAGAAGTTGTACATTTACCCAACTCATGCGGAAGAGAAGCAAAATTTGGAAACTGAACCAACCATGAATGAACAGATTCTGATGTCTGATCTCTGTCGTTGTCAGCCATACTTAGTTATCTAGCGTCACTTGCACACCTGGGTACTCCTAGCTAAGTAATTATGATCCTCTATAAATATAATAATTATTTGATTGCATGAGTTCTGTATAGTAAAATCGGTAATATTCTCTGCATGGGGCTTTACCTTTATTTAAAATATTTTTCGCTTAGATTCACTACACGTTAAATTATTTGCGTATCATCCACATCCACATGAACTTATGAGTTATGACACATGTCATAAAATAAAATAAAAAATAGCTTTATAGTCGCCCTAGTGACCCTCTGAGACTAAGTCGCCCATATGTACTAGCTAGGGAGGTCTCTCTACCCTCCCTAGTACTAGCATTAAGGCGATGCGGTCACCGTGCAACCCGGAAATTATATCATATTTGGATGTAAATCAAAAAATTTCCACGAAACGAAGTCGGAGACGATTTGTCCATTACGTATCATCACCTGAGTTGTGGTTGACAACTCATTATTTGTCACCAATCACAAGACTATCACTAATAAACGAGAATAACTTGCCCGCGGGTACTTTCTAACCTACAAATTGGCACATTTTCGTTCACAAAACTCTCAAAATCTAGTCCGATTTGGGCCAAACGAAGAGTTATCCAGGCCAAGTTAGATGATAATAAAGCCTGGATAACTCGTCGTTTAGCCCATAATGGAAAAGATTTTGAGAGTTCTGTGAACAAAGTTCAGCGTGCACGGTGACCGCATCGCCCACGCAGCTCCAATCATGGGGCTGGCGGCAGCTGCCGGGTTGCCTGAATACAGGCGGTTTTTCTAAGTATACAACGAAGGAGGCAGTAGATTTTTAGCATTGGATGCATGCATCTTTGTAAGATTGCATCTTTCATAGATATTCATGGAATTTTTTCCTAGTTTGCATAGGATGAAAATAGGTGAGAATAGAGTCAGGAAGAGAAAAGCAGTTCTGTCCAACCCCGCATGTTTTACGACTGTTTTCTGTATCTTGATCATAAGATCGATCTAGATTCGACTATTGTATTTGAGCATGGTTTTGAAGCTCCTGAGACAATGATAGAAATGCGCTAAAAATGTAAGGATTGATCAAAAATATCATTTTTAGTACCGCTCTTACTGAAAGCGAATTTTTATTTGTACGATAACGCAAAAAATCAAGCACTCACTATTATCGTGCTGAGGAATGCAGAAATCATTCGACTCTCGATCCGACTTCCTCATATTTTGACACAATAAAGTTGTGAGAATATCAATAAGTGCGCACTCCTGAAATCTATGGAGGAATGTTGGGTACACATGAACTTGGTAACCAGTGCCGTAGAAAGCAACGAATATACATAGACGTTGTTTAAAATTTCTGAAAGACCCAAGAAGTTCTAGTAGAGAAATATAGCGCACCTTCTTCATACTTTTGATCAGGAATTTTCGGTAAACAATTTCACGGGAACGCTTCGTCATTTCCGTATCAGGTCTCTCTCACGATCATTGTTTCAATGATGGGCGATGGATAATCCGTGTGTGTAGTAAGAATCTTGGTAAAAAACTTCAGCTAACTGATTGGAGTTTTTTGTCGACCAACTGAGTGAATTCTTTATAAAATAGGTTCTACCAGTTTGTTCTGCCAACAAACTGGTTAGATTCGCTGATCAAAAATCCAATCATTCTTTTACTATGTAGCTGTTCTATCATCATGATACTTATCGCATCAGTTTCGAATTTTGAACACAAGGTAGCTTGGCCTCAGGAATTCACACTCAATGTTCCATTACCTATACTTTGAGAATTACGCTGGCCATTGGAAAATGAAGTGAAACCAAGAGATCAGGTTATTTAATGTGACTGTCAAATCAAACCATCGAACTCTTTCATGTTGCAGAATGATACATTGTGAGTGTCCATAACCCACGCAAACTACCGTATGCTTCTGTGCGGAGATAATTTGAAAATTGAAGAAAACGAAGACGAGGACGAGAACGAGGTGGTGGTGTTGGTGGCGAGGGCGAAAGCCACCCTCGCCTGTGGAACTGAAAGAACGATCGACGCCGGATGTGATAAGCATCTGCGAGGGGATATCCATCTCTAGCGGGGCTAATGGAAGTCAGGATTCAAGTGAACGCGACCTGACCCAAAAGCCACCGCGAGCCATGTCGCGGGCCCACTCCGTGAGTATAAAATATTCGCGCGTACAATCATAAATTGTTACACCTATCGTGTGTAAATGCACCGCTTGCGTGATGAGTGTATAGCGCGAGACTCCTTCCGTTTCAAGTCCTTCCTGCTCTTTTACTCTTCATGACTGTTTGAGGTGGAGAACCCTGCCCTTCGGTGGGAGTCTTGCCAAAAATCGCCGTTCTCTTTCTCACGCTCTTCATTGTTTGGTTCTTTGAGGATGCTCAATACGAATTCCAGTAAAGTTTGCGATGTCGACCATTGGTGGTACCGTTTGCTCATTTGTTTTCATCGATTTCCGAGTCAGCACGTGAAAGTTATAAAGAAATTTTTATTTGTTTGTGAACTGGTCAATTGTCAAACTACTTTATAATATAGATCTTATTCAATCAGTTTTTTGGTGAGGTGCAATCACCCCGATTGGGTCTTGGCAATCGTGCATTACAAAAGATTTTTTGGGAGACTCACATATTTTTGAAAGTTGGCACGTGTGTTGCGCATGATAGAATCTGTATCTTGAGAAGTTTTAGTCAAACATTGCAAATCAGAATTTTCCGCAATCTCTCAACTTTTTTCAAAGACAGAATTACATGGACTCCATTTCAAAATTTTTTTCATCCACTATTGGGTAAATTCTATCTTTGGATTTCGAAGACTATGTGTCACCTTCAAAATCTAACCATCTATCTTCTACTCCTAAATAGAGGCTATTGTCTTTCTAGCTATTAAAATAAACTTTCTCCCTTAATTTTCCACCAAGCAGTTATATTTCATGATGGATGGATGGATGGATGGATGAATAGAAGGATGGATGGGTGATGAGTGGATGAATGGGCAAATAGATGGATGGATGGATGGATAGATGATGGGTGGATGGATTGATGGTTGGGTGGTTGGCGGGTGGTTGGACGGATGGAATAGATGGATGGATGGGCGACGAGTGGATGGGTGGGGTCGGTGACGGATGGATGATGGATGGATGGTTTAATAGATGAATGGTTGATGATTGGATAGTTGGTCGGTAGGATTATAGGTGAATAGATCATGGGTGGATGATGAACGAATGGATGGAACAATGTGAATGAATGAACTATGGATGCTTGCATGATGGGTGGTTCAATGGATGATGGGTGTAGGGATGGACGAATGGACCCCATCACCCATTGTTCCATCCATCTATCCACCCATCATCCTTCCATCCATCAATCCGCACCTGTCTATCCATCCTTCCACCCATCACACATCAATCCATCGATCGATCGATCCATCTCTCTATAAAAGTATTCGAGTGGTTTTCATCACTCGGAGCTCGAGTCACTGACCAAATCCATCCAAATGACTCGCCTCCGAGTGAAAATCGAGGAGGATCACTCACCGTTCGAGTGATTTTTGGTTAACTCGATCGATCGAGTCATTATAATGACTCGATGAGCGAGTGAAATCGGCCGACATAACCTAAATCAACATTATTATTTTGACACTTTACATGTGTAATTCGATTTAAAACAGGACCCTTCAATTCTTCCGTACATTCTATCCAATATATTGATATTTAATTCGTAAATAGCAATTATTCATGTGACTTTAGAAACCAGATTTGTAGCCTGAATTGGGATTATAATCCATATTACACGAAATATCAATCATTCAGGCTAGTTTAAAACAAGAAAAAGTGACAAATATTCTTACTCAGAGTTACAGTAAACCACTTTTGTCGAAAAACTTGAGATTAGTCGCCATAATGGCATTCATGACTGTTATTGAGTATATACAACTTCAGTATATCTCTCATGGCTCAATTGGTTGAGTGGTTGGCGTAAGTGTCGGGCAGCGAAGCCGTAGGTAGGGAACTAGGTTTCAAACCCAGTTGTCGAAAGTGTTTTTTTATTTTTTCCTTATGCAGTTTCATTGTTTTTATTTAGCATTTTAGTATCAATATCGTTTAAAAATTTATGAGTAGTTAGATTTTTTATACTGTAAATTATAAGTAACTCGAGGATCGAGTGAAAAAATAACTCTCTTCGAGTGAAATTTTCACTCGGTCTTCGAGCAAAAGACCACTCGAAGCTGGATTGCGACGCTGTCACTCGAACTTCGAGTCGGAAAACGACTCGTTTCGAGTGAAATCTCACTCGAATACTTTTAGAGAGATCCTTCCACCCATCGACCATCGATCCATCGATCCAGCCATCAATCCGTCCATCACCCATCCATCCACCCATTATCCAAGCCTCGATTCATTCATCGACCCCATCCACCATCCATCAGTCCATCCCTCCACACATCCATCCTTATCCACCTATGTAACCACCCATCATATTATTCTACTCCTCTCACGTATCCAACCCGATATACAGGACCCGCACGGACAGATTGTGGCTGGTCGTTCAGTGAGTATGATCATCCACATTGATTGAAGTTTTCATTCAACCAGTTGGTTGCAGTTTTGCGGAAAAATTTTCTGCAGTGAAAATTTTTAGGTCCCAAGATTTAAGAATTTCCAATCAAACCCCAAAAAATCTCACAGCCATGAAAACATGTATTCTTGTTTATGAGTTTTATTGAAGATTCCCTATTATAACTTGCACGATTTGTCTTTTTCTAACCAAAAAATTTACATGAATTTGATGAAGTTTTGTTTTCTATCACATCAGGTGAGCATTGGCTTTGACGTTCGGAGGGTACACCAGGGTCTCCTGTTGATGCTGCTGCTGCCTTTACTCCTGGCGGGCCTCGTTCTTGCCCGTACCGGTGGCACATGGATGTAAGTTCCATCATCGCCTTCGTCCTCATTCTATACTTCTATATTTTAAACCGTTGATAAATCTCAGCTGCACGATTTATATTTACTCATCTCATTATTCTTCTCGCTAAATATACTCTCACTGTGAGTAACATACATCATCTTCCAGGCCAACTGTGTCCTACTACCTTTGAGAATAAGATACAGCTTTACGTTCGCGAGACACGCTTCTAAACTTACATTTTACATAGAGTTATATATATTGTTGCTACTTTCCTCGCATTGTTCACGTTACTTACTACTCTCGACTCAGGACCGCACGTGCTTTAATATAACTAGAAACCATGTACACTTATCTATATTTTATACCTATATAGATAAAATGTACAGCCTCTGGGTACGCGCGTTCCATATATTGGAACGAGTTGTGTCTGCAGATCTCGGTGATCATCGCCTTGCAACTTGAATTACTTTCGCGAGCTTAACCATCTATAGAAGGGTACCAAACGATATATAATGCATCGACTATTTTGTTACACAGCTGCACACTGTATAGAGAGAAAGATCTAAATCATCAGGGACCGAAGCTGAGAGAATCTCTCGATGCAACTGTGGAGTTGCACACAACTCTTCCTTCCTTCCTTGTGCTACTTACTTACTTATTTTAACCTTACCATACACTGCTTTTCGATTTCCTTATCTGATAAGAATTTTATGGTCTATCTGAAAGCTCTTACTACAATATCTAAATCTATATTTCATCGTGCAATAATCGGTTTGCATCTGTATTACATGACCCGGAAAAACATATGCTTTATAGAATATACCACATGCGGTAAGATACAAGTATAAAATTTGATTAGATCGTTTTGCGATCGGTTACCGATCTTTTGATCTTCCGATCATATTCTCGTTATACATTGATAATAATGTCGTTAAGAGGTATAATTACATAGAAAATGAGTATTAGGCATGTATTGCAGAGTGCAGATCGGTGTAAAATGGGGTCGTATAAAGTTTGATAAAAAAGTTCACTTTACTTATATAGCGGGTTTTCGAAGACGGAAGAGACTCGTCTGCAATTTGTTAAGAGCCACGCGTCGATCAGAGTGTCTAATTGGAAGAGCGTCTAGTGCATTACCAAGTAGTAGCCATATAGATATCTTATAGCTTTAGCTTCTAAGTAGCTATAATGTCAGGACAGGTTCCGGAAGGCATATGTGTCGCAGTATCAACATACTTGAATCTAGTCCTAATACAAGTCTCGTCGAATTTCGTGGAATTAGTTGTAAATGTTGTGTGCGTGCGTGTGTGTGTGTGTGTGTGTTGTATGTACATGGGTATTCAGGAGGCGGGAAAACTTGTGGAATTTGTGTGAAATTTGCTAAAAAGCCGTTTAGAGAGTTCGCCCGAAACTAATTACTCGCGTGTCAGACGCAAGTGGAGCGCGTGTAGGCTCATCAATGCCACGGCCCACGAGTCAATGTGACTTGTGTGAATTCTTGGGCGTGCACATCAGAGTGACGATTCGGCTCTCTCCTTTGAGATGTGGGCTTCAAATTCTCAAAAACCGGAACTGATTTCGAAATTTCATAGCCTTTTATTGTTATATCCTCTTGGTATGCGCTCCAACAAGATTCTCTGGGGTGAAATTGGTTTCAGAATTTCAGAAAAAATAGAAAAATGTAATGAAAGTTTCATTACTTGATTACCATTTGAACTAGAGCTTTAGCGTTGAAAGAGTCTTACACTCAGGTGGCCTCATTAATTTTCTCTCCGAAGAATGGGAGAATTGGCTTTGTAATATATTCATTCGGTTCAATTTTCAAATATACGGGTTAGATAGCTTTTTTGACAAGGGGTGAACCTGTGTATTGTGAAATAATTGCGGATACTTCTTTCTTATTGAGGCAAAATGTTCAGAAAGTCAATTTACGTTTCCATTAGACCTACAGTGAAAGATAGATTCCGAGTCACTGGAACCACGATTAAAATACTTGAAAAAATCTCAGTAGTGTGAAGTGATATCAATCGAGTGCAATAAAAATGAATTCTCAAACGATATTCATAACATGAAATTCCCGGGTTTCGTTATATTTTAGGCATCATTTAAGTATTCGCGATCAGAATTATCCTGGCATTCATAGAGCATGGCTAAATTTCTGCGAGGAACAAATTTCTTTCCCTCATTCATTTTCAATGGGCTTTCTTAGTTTCTAGCTAATCTTAGGCTTAGTGATTAGTTACTCACTAATCACCAGAATTATTCTAAGGGCTATTCTAAGGGCTATGTAAAAATGACTTGACCTTGATCATCGTCGAGATTCATAAAAGTAGGTTACAACACAAGAACCAAATCTGGGTCATGCGACTGATTATTGCATGCTAATTTTTGCCAAACCGTAAAAATGAATGGAAAGACGTGCGAAATAGTATTTTTCGGTTCGAGAGTGGGAAGTTTGGTTTTGCTTTCCGAGTGATCATTTTCGACCCGAGACTTGGCAAGGGTCAAAATTATCACGAGTAAAGCAAAAGATTTTACACCCGAGTGTCGAAATACGTGATTGGCCATGGGTGAAGCACGTGCTTTACGCACGGTCGTGCAAAAATGTACTTTGCGCAAAGTGATCAAAGATCATATTAATTTGAAGTATTTTTCTGAATTCTTTCACTTGATATTGAATAGACCGTATAATTCTGCAAAAATGAATAACATAGCTTGTATCAAAACTATTAGGCACCATTTCAGACACGCTGGTCTTCAGAGACCAACCAGTGGCAACACTCTTCTCGATTCGTCCGCAACATCAAAGCATTCCACAATGGTGCAAGTTCCAGTCCACTCACCCAGAGCTTCGAGAGCCCGAGCGAGGGGTACGACTACCACGACAACCACCACCACTACCACCACGACTACTATTTCAACCACCACGAGCACCACCAGTCCTACCACTATTGGTGATGAAAATATCACTATACCTATAACGATAGTTGAATCTAACCCTGGTTCAAACACTGATGACATCACAGATGATGATATCATTGTTGCAAGCACGACGTATAGGCCTAAACGGAAGGGCGGTAAAAGGAATAAAAATAAAAATCATAACAAAGAAGAAACAGATTCTGGATCGCCGTGTTCGAGTATCAAGGGTCTTAGTCCAGGACAGCAGAAGCTTTGCCAGTTATCGAGGGATCACATGCCGAGCATAGCAAAAGCTGCAAAAATGGGAATTCGAGAATGTCAACATCAGTTCAAGGATCGGAGGTGGAACTGCTCGACTGTTGACGATGATAGTGTTTTTGGGCCGGTCCTCGGCATTGGTAAGTTCGAATCATCGTTTTCATTTAACCACGTTATGTGCAGCTTGATCAACATAAAACAAAATTACACTCGATTAATCGAGCTTGCGATGTCAACTAGTAGATGATTTTTGGACTACGAGGTTGATTTGGAGAACAGATAGAAAATTTTACATCGCAGATCATGGCATGTGGAAAATTTCTTTGACTCTACATGAGTAGAGAAAAGTTTTCTCATAAAGAGATTATGTGGGACTTAAAGTCATTACATTAGAGTCCCGCATAATATCTTGATATTACGGGTCATTCATGGACTGTTTCATGCTACGTTCATGAGTTATGATCAGATGCTTGGATTTCGGTCATTAGTCTCAAAATCTTTGAGAAAAGTTTTCATTCATCTAGAATGAATAACTAATTGCTATCATCTTCACATATTTCTTGCGTTCAAATCTCCTCCAACTTAATTTGATATTCTCGCTAGACGTTATGAAATCTTTCCGTGATATTTGTTCGCAAATAATTTGAATAACTCCAGTTTCCATTTATCGACCGGTGTGTAGTATAATCACGAAACCCCAAATCATTGAACACAAATGACTATAAAATGATTGAGGGGGGTTTCCCGGGAGCAGTTCCTCATTATCTCGCGGAATAATCTCTATCCAAAAGTTTTGGTCAAATCCGAATATCTTTGAAGATTCATAAAAACTTGAGAACGAGCTGACTGACACATCAAATTCGTAATTCGCTGAGAGAAACCACACACTGATGATTCATCATCTTAAAAAATATTTTGAGGTTTGCAAATGAGAATCTCGGTGACGATTGGCAGAAAAATGTCTCTATCGAAACCGAGCTTAATTAAAAATAATGGCCAAATCCGACGAATTGAATCTTTTCGTCCAAAGAATTTCGATGCAATAATCATTCACTCCGACGATTCTCATAAATTTGAGCATAAAAGAGACAGTCCTGCGGGATGAATTAGCATTTTGTTCGTGATTCATTCGCATGCGGAAACTCGTGAAACTATAGCTTTCTATACCTATCTTATCGATAAAATTTACACTGATGCAGTTTTCGCGTAAAACCTGCATAACACTCACGATTATCGTTTCTTATTGCTTTACGTAAGCGCCACACAAATGCAGATTCACATCTTGAATTGCCATCAAAATAGCTACCTGCACAGTGATGTATTTTCTCGGATAATATAATACCTACTTCAGATAAATATGGTGCTCAACATAGCGTACGAATTGCAGTAATATTGGATGTGAATCCTCAGGGTATATCATAACGATTGCAAACGAGATCCCAAATATAATCCACAAGTATATATGACGGGGCGTGCAATCAAAAGGTGCGGAGATAATCACAAATTGCGAGAGAGGCAAAAACCTTCCAGAATCGTCAGCACCATATATCTCGTTTACAGAATCCTCATGATGAACCATCAGACTCCAAGCATTTGTTGAATTAAGCCTGGGGCAAACTACCGGTGCATCCCATATCTCTAAAAAAATTCATTCCAAGGGAAATCGGAATCACCATTGCACCCATAAACACTTGCAAATTAAACTCGAATAAATCTCGTTGAAGACATACGTGGAGCTTCGGGCGATAATTCCTTCTTCTCAACCAGACATCCACTTGTATCTTGAGCTTTATTTGAACGCATACCTCAAGACTTAGTTTCTCATTTGCTTCTGAAAGACCTAGATTGTATACTTACGCATATAGTAGTCGCAACAGGTACATTTTACAACTAGGTGCATCATCAGCAACAGGGTTACTTGCTTGTACACCCTCAGGCTCAAAATGCAGAAATTGTACAAGTGCATGTACTTGGATTCACGTCAAGCGATAGGTACTCGCAGAAGCTGAATGGCATACTTATTGGATGGTTTTACTTACCAGGCAGCAGAGAGAATGCGTTTGTACACGCGATCACAGCGGCCGGGTTGGTGTACACCCTTAGTAGGGCCTGCAGGGACGGACATCTCACGTCTTGCGGATGTTCTCGTAGTGGCAGACCCAAGGATCTAAACCGCGAGTGGATATGGGGCGGATGTGGTGACAACCTCGAGTACGGATACAAGTGAGTACAATTTGGCTATGTTTCCTTGTCATACACATCTATGTATAACTTCCTCATTCAGACATTTGTTCATTCCACACCATACGCACTCTCAAAAATTTATTTTAATGCATAACTAACAAAATTTTTAAAGAGGTCAATGGCCGTGTGTGAAGATGATGAATGACCTATTTTATTAAGATTCCATCTATGTTTAAGGGATTAGTCAAGGGTTTGCCCTTATCAATTTTGGTTCAATGTCGGTATAAGAGTAGGATGAAAGCTCTCCCTTAGGGTACGTTTACAGTGCTCAAAACTCGTGGAAGCTCCAAGACGTTACACTAATACTGGGTGAACGGTGGTTCAGAATTCGCCGAACTCTCATTCACTATAAAGGCTACTTCTGGGAGTTTTTTTCGCTGATTAATCACCCTAAATTCTATTGATAATTTTTTCACGTTTTTGATACAAATTACAAAGCAATGTAATCATTTAGGGGGGTCATTAAGTAAGTCCCCCCCCCCGCCTCCCTATTTTTCCACAAACGGTTGCAAATTGTCAAGAACCCCGACACCATTGTTCTTTTATTCTAAGGGGGACATCCGTGGTGACTTTGGTATTGACTTTGAATATCATTTTCAAGGTCATTTAGAGGTCAACTTGATGTTTTGAGCGGAAACACGGGCTTTCGACCGTAGATTCTGGAAGAATACGAAAAATGATGAAACTTCGCTTGAAAACTTTTTTGACTCACCTTGATCTCTGCTACAAAATTTGATCCTCCTATATTCCGGAAAATTCATGTACGAGCAGGTGCAGGCCACGGGGATAAACTCCAAACCTTGTCCAAAATTTCGTAGTCATATGGTATAAATAGAGTTAGAGATCAATGCCGGTGAACGGGTATCCTCCATAGCTTCATAAGAATGAGCGCCATGTTGGAAAATGATGGGGATAAAAGTTGATGCATTTGTTTTCAAACTTTTTCCTTCAAGGACTTTAGGCCATAAGTATGTATTTCCTCAAGAAATAGATCTGACCTCCGAATGACCTTGAAATGACCTGCAAGATTGAGCATAATCATGACCTAATTTTTGCTTTGATTGCAAGCAATTTTCATCTCAAAAAGTCGTCGACGAGACGCTTCCTCTTGAAGCTACGAAGGTAACAGTCAGCCGGCATTTGGCCTCCATTTATCTCACCAGGATCGAGCAATGTTTCAGACAAAATTTACGTGACCCACGTTACTTCAAAATTCGACCTCCAAAGAGCTGACCTCCAACGGGACCTCCAAAGTCAAATCCAAGGCCATTAGCTCATATCACTACTTTTATCCCAATCATTTTTCGACATGACTATTACTCTTACAGTTGCGGAGATAACCGTCCTTTGATATTGATTCAGTTCAACTCGCCAGGGTCAAGTCAGATGAAAAAATGTTCCAGGCAAAAGTTTTGTAACTTTTCATGTTTCTTCAGAATCCGAGGTCAAGAATAGATGTTTTTTACGGAAACAACTGAGTTGACCTCCCAATGACATTGAAAATAACCTTCAAGGACAAATTCCAAGTCATCGTTGGACTTTCTATTTAATACACGAGGACACTTATTCCGGGATGTTTTACAATTTTCAACCGTTCCCGAAAAAAACAGGGAAGAGAGGGGGAGGAAGGGTTGAGGGGACTTACTCCCCAACGGTCTACACTGACCTCACTGTAGAAAATTTCTGTGTGAAAACCCAGATCCGTGCTGGTCGTATTTTATCCAGTCTCGGGAACTGAGATTTCATAAAAAGGCATTGGGAAATCACAACCCTGCGTGGTCAGGCTAGCACTGGGATTGTTTGCACTCGCTTTCCCGAATCTAAGCTGTTCGATACTTTTGGATGCGCCAACGTTATCATGGAATCCTTCTAATTGATATTCTGAAGATTGTCACTCCAATCAATGTTGCAAGGTGATTCATATTTCCGAGTAGTACTATTTTGACGGTACAAGGTTGTAAACAACACGACCGCGTGCACTACTGTGTTCTCACAACGCGGTCTTGACAAAATGCGGGCAGTGTTCGGACCTGGATAAAAATCCGACCTGGTACACGGGCTTTACACCAATCGATTAGGCTCGGCAACTTGATATGTGTGTGTATCTTGCATCTGTCTTTACGCAATGCATATATGATGTATTGCTGATCCATTCGATTGATCGAAGCTAATACAGTTCAGACCGTTGGGGAGAATATTCACTATTCGGTAACCTCTATATTCAGCTGTAGTCTGGGGGGGGGGGGGGTAAATAGGGGTCTCCGTACGCTATTTGGTGTCTAAGGATATGGAAAGGTGATTTTGATGCACCCTGACCCACTGAATTCGGATTTTGATAATGGAATATAGCAAAATGATGCAGAAGAAAATTATTAACGACTCTTTTTACAAACAAATAAGAGAGATGATGACTTAACGGAAAAAATATTTGTTTAGGTTTTTGAGTGTTTCTGCCTCGGAAACGTCGATTTTTTATTAGACTAGGCGAAATCACCGCCATCGCTGGAAAAATCCGTCTGATGGAAATTTTATACGGGATCCCCTCCAGAAGACCCTTCTGAATCCGAAAATCCATGTTGCCAGACGAAATTCTGGTGCAAAATTGTTTAAACTGAAATTGTTTGAACAAATTAGCAATATCAACTTTTTTGGTCCCATAGCAACTTGGTAAGGTTATTTGGTTCATTTTAAAAAGAAAATCTCTACTGTCATTCTTCTCTAAAAGTCGTTGTTTTCGAGCTGTGAGCGTTTCAAAGTTGGAAAAACGCGAAAATCGCGGTTTTCAGCGACCGATTAGAGTACGAAAAACGTGAAAATCTCATGTTGCTAAAGCAAAAAAGTGTTAATTGGGATGTCCGTAACAATGTCCAATAGCATAAATTCATGTTTCCGAGCGATAATGCATTGTTTTTCCAATGTTAACAAAAGGTAGATTTGCGGGCTACAGCAACGGCGAGGAAACAGACGACGCGACGCCGCGCCGCCACCGTTGAATCTCTATGGCTATATCGTGCGCAACTACCCATTGTTTACATTGAAAAAATAATGGGTTATTGCTCGGAAACATGAATTTTTGCTATTGGACATTGTTAAGGGCATCTCAATCAACATTCTTCCGCTTTGGCAACATGAGATTTTTACGTTTTTCTCACTCTAATCGATCGCTGAAAGTCGCGATTTTCGCAATTTTTCAACTTTGAAACGCTCACAGCTCGAAAACGATGACTTTTAGAAAAAAATGACAAGAGAGATTTTCTTTTTAAAATGTATCAAATAACCTTACAAAGTTGCTTTGGGACCAAAAAAGTTGATAATGCTAATTTGTTTAAACAATTTCAGTTTAAACAATTTTGCACCAGAATTCCGTCTGGCAACATGGATTTTCGGATTCAGAAGGGTCTTCTGGAGGGGATCCCGTAAAAAAATTCCATCAGACGGATTTTTCCAGCGATGGCGGTGATTTCGCCTAGTCTATATGGAAACCCTTAGCTTTCGGGGGAAAAATTTATCAAGTTTCGAAGAAGTCGAATTTTTCCATTTTTGAGGACCTAAATTGCAGAGGAACAATATATTTGAATCCACCGGAGCTAAAAATTCTCTTTCATGTATCCCCTTACAGTAAAACTAGTGGAAAAACAGGAGAAAACTCATCTGTGTTATTCGTCGGACATTTTCCCAGGTTTTTGATACGATCAGTGCATACCTCTGATCATGTATGCACGCATTGTCATAGGAGATTTTCATTGGCTTGAACATGACCTCGGATGAAGACAATTTTTTGATGTATTTTGAGCCGATAAATTCGGATTTTGATGGTAGGATGTCGCAAACGATGCAAAAAGAAGTTATTAACAATTTCTCATCAACAAATAAGTAAGATGATGACTTGATGGAAATGAATGTTTTTTTTAGGTTTTTCGAGTACTTCTGCATCGAAAAGGTTGATTGCCACTTTTTATGAAAACCCTTAGTTTTCGCCGAAAAAATTCACAACGTTTCGAAACGGTCGAATGTTTCAGTTTCCGAGAACCTGTAGCTCAGGGTTGGAAAAACGTTTTGTCAATCCACCAAAGCTCAAAATTCGCTTCTTATGTATCCCATTTCAGTAAAACTAGCGAGGAAACCGGAAAACTTAACCCGTCTGTACTTATCAATCGTTAGACAGTTTTCCATGTTCTTCATTCCATCAGCAGGTAGTCAGTTGGCATGTTCTCATTGTTCTTCACACATTGCCACGATACTTATCATTGACACTGGTTCACTAGGTTCCTCCCCACCAATTGCTAACACCCCTGTGCATCGAAAAGATTCGGAAAATTTCTAGTTTCCCAGGAGTTTCTCGAAATTTCGGCATGTACTGATTCAGTTATTGCGTTTTCTATATATTCTGATGAAGGTGTTGATAATTTCAGAGACCAGGGAGATCGTCTGACGAGTGACTCATACGGGTTACGTATTTTTTGGTTTTCCCGCTAGTTTTACCGAAAAGGGATACAGAGAAGAAAGTTTTGAGCTTTAGTGGATCAAAAAATGTCTTCCACCTCCGCGTTGTAGGTACTCAAAAATGAAAAAATGCAACTTTTCCGAAACTTGATAAACTTTTTCCGAAAAAACAGAGGTTTTTCATGAAAAGTGTCGAGAGATCTATTCAACCCATGATCACTCTAAAGACTTGGAGAATATTTTTCCCCGTCAATTTATCAACTTTTTCATTTGTCGATAGAAAATTGTTCATTTTGCGACAATTCACCATCAAAATTCGGATTGTGCGGACCTAAATATAACGAGATCACCTGTTCTTATCCGGGGCTATCTGGAAGCCTATACGGACACCTCTTCAGTCGACAGACCAGACTACTGTAGAAACTCCTGCAACCGAAGAATTGTCAAAGTTAGCGGATCAAAGCCAATCCATAAACAAAATTTCGAACCACTGAAAAGTTTTGATGGAACTTTGCTCTCACTACTGAGTGCAGGAGTTCAAATGCACATGTATGAGTACATGTAGATAGGTCATTGCTCAAGCTCAAATTCGGCGAGATTCAACTCTCACGATTTCATGGTAATGGCAAGCACGTGCACTCCCAGGGATGAGCGAGGGATATTAATTACATTTGCACTCGCATTTGCAGGTGAGATTCTGTAATAAAGCGTTTCTTGGGCGACGGATCAAAATTTATTAGGGTACGATGCAAGCGGCAGCAGTGAATTGGCTCTGACGGATGCTTATCGCCGATTTTTCATTGAGCCACGCGTACCTATAGTGGTAAGCTAATGACTAGCGGCGGCGTGTCTGATCGACCGCCGCCGCCGCTCGAAAGTCTGACAATTTAATTGCAGACTGTATGTCACGACTATACAACCCATGGTATAAGTACCCCAGGCCAAGGTTGCGATTTTTCAACCGATGTCGGAGTCAATCCGTGCCTCCTGGCTTATCTCTCGATCACCGACCAATCGCCACTAGTGCTACTTGGTACCGCGCTGTTGATGACGGAGTGAAATTCATTTGTTCTCCAACGTTTTACCACTCACCGCTATGTAATTTTCTATTCGAAGTTCGAGGATAGTTTTATTGTTGTAGTTCTAGTCTCAAAGAGATATTGTTGATATTATTATCAAGACAAACGATATAGATCCAATCGATTTTTCCTCAAGCTTGCAAACAATTTATCTTGCTGTATAGTACTGGTGACGAGACTGGTGATCCATTCAGATACTGATATTTTGATGGGAATCGATGACTTCAATCTTTTGAAGCTGAGGTTTTCTCACAAAATACCTTACAGTATTGATCAAACATCACTCAGAAAAACCTTTCTTGGAGTCATTCTCAGGTTTTGAACATTTGAAGCACTGGAGAGAAAAGTTTCGTAAGAAATGTCACTTTCTTTTCAACTCGAGACCGACTCCTAGAAAGATTTTTTTTCGGTAGTTTATGATCAGTATCGTGGCGTATTGATGTTATTTTTTTATTTATTTTTTTTTTTATCAAGTCATTTAGGCCTCTAGGGCCTATTTAGACTACAAGCACATATAAAGAATGATAATAATAATCTACATAGATTATACAAATGTTTTCAATAAATGTCACAATAACTTTATATGACAAATGACAATTATCTAGTGTCTTTTTCTGGCTAAATTATATACATTTACTATTACACTTTAAGATTACATTCTGCCAAAAAGGAAAGTATAAATTTACATGCTGGAATCGAAGGTTCAGAAACAATAGATTCGATATTGAGCGGAGGTTTCAAGTGGAGAGTTTTCAATTTTCCCAAGAGTTTTTGTCTCTGAGTGTGATACAATCCACATTGCCACAAAACATGAATAATTGTTTCTTCTGGCTCACCACATTTGCATTCCAAACTATTAACTATACCTAATCTACCCAAAGATTGGGCCAAGTCGTAATGATTTGATCTAATACGATTTACACTGACAATGAGGTCTCGCGAAAGGTTCTTACCTGAAAACCAAGCGCGACGCCTGTCTTGGAAATAATTTTGAAAGTATTTCTTCCCAGTATTGACTTCCTCAATCAAGATTTCAGTATTACGTGCATACATTTTCATCATTCTAACCTAAAAAGGCCGCATTCAAATGCGGTTTTAGGGTTCTCATGATGAAAAATCATTATTGCTCTGTGCTCGCAGGCTCATTTCGGGCGCGGAGGACTTATTTCCCTCGCTTCGCTCGGGAAATTAACTGTCCTAGCGCCCAAACTGGGCGTACGCGCCCAGGGCAATAATGTACTATTTGTTCTTGAAGTATTCTTTCATATCAGTGAAGGGAATTCGATCAATAGTGAGCGTACTCATGTGAGATGCTTCTTTGGCTGCTCGGTCTGCATCTTCGTTTCCTCGAATTCCCACATATGACGGTATCCAAACAAACTCTTAACTCTATGTGTTTATGATATTCATCTCGAGCTATTCTATACTTCGTTTTGGCTTCAAGAATGTAAGGATTTACCGTAATATTCAAAGAGGGTCGCTCGAGAATAGTGAAAGCACTGAGGGAATCGGAGCAAACGAAGATCTTCTCATGGTCTAGTAATAAACAAAAATCTAAAGCATCTCTGAGTCCGATGCATTCTGCCGTGAAAGAAGAACCGAGTTTGTCAATGCTCTGTACTTTACAATATGTTGGATCATTACAGATGCTAGCAGAGCCAACAGATTCAGAATCTTTTGATTTGTTACCGTCTGTAAAGATGAAAGTTGCCTCTGAATTTTCAAAGAACCGATCAAACTCTGTATTGGGACTTTTCGAACTCTTCAATTCCATTCCTAGATTTGCGTTTACAGGAAGCAAAGCCATGATGGTGGTGAAGTCATTGCTATTGGCATATTGATGTTAAAATAAGTTTGAATCAATATATCACAACTTTCTGGAATAAAAAAAATCGAAACGGTTCTACATATGGTCATATATGACCGTGGAATCGTATGTTTTACATGGGATGTAATACATAATAGATGGAAGATTAGTCCACTAGAATGAAAGTCATAGGCGGAGGGCTCTCCGACCAAAATCAGATGAACGATTTTCCTATTTATTTCCATGTATATTTGTACCCTTTGGTCCACGTGCAGGCTTCTCGCAGAATTCTTTCCTCGACTTATGGCGCAGGTCGACATAAAAATCGTGTAAAGATCTTCAAGGTCAGCTGGAGTAAAATGAATCTTCTTCATATAGAATTGAGTCATCCTATAATATGAACTTTTCATGTTTCGAAAACGCAGATGTAAGGGCCTCGATAGAAAGTGCGCGATGCTCTTTTCTCCATTTTTTCCCCCGTGTATAAGCATAGGCGCTGTAGTTGCAGTGGTAACCACGGGCGCGCAATGGCGCAACTTCCACGGAGAAAAAACGGGGAAAAAAGCGAGCGCCTATGCTTATACACAGAGCAAAAACTGGAGAAAAGAACATCGCGCACTTTCTGTCGAGGCACTAACAGATAGATCAAAGCTTATCGATCGTCCAACCCCGTCGTATTTTGATATTTACAATGTTTCTTGACTCATATCGGAGTTCATTGTTAGTAGGTTTAAATGAAGTGTGTAGAACTGAATCCCGATGAAGTACAGCTGAAAAACTCAATTTGTATCAGACACAGATCTCATTCTCTGAAAACAAATTGTCCTTCCTCAAGGCTCGATCTCCTGTGCATCCTCAGACTACTTCACTCTCTACAACTTACCATCAATCTCCCAACAAACATCATATGGGATGAAAAGAAGTGAGCGAAGAAGTACGGAGGTACACAGGAGATAGGAACTTGGGGAACATCAATTAGCTTTTAGAGAATAAGATCTATGTCTGATACAAATTGAATATTTCACATGTACTTTACTAAGATTCAGTTCGTTTCAATACATTTGAAAGTACTAAGAATGAGCTTTGACATGAGCCAAATAACATTGGAAAATATAGTCGAACTTGTACAGGTGGGACTTGTTGAATTGGAAAATCCCAGTTTTTGAGAAAAACAATCTCGCTCCCTTGGGAAAAATCTTCTAAGTGGGACTAAGAACCGGCTCTTACTGGAACAACTTATGAGTATGGTCGGCACCCTATACATCAGGAACCCAATGGGAGGGGGGGCATTGAATATCATATAGATGATGTAATTGGAAATTTCGAAAAGTACGCTCTCTCGATTTTTGCAGAAAGGGGACTTCTTGATCAAGTTGTATCACAAGAGTCAACAATCATCAGCTGATGTTGAAGAAGGCGTTTCCTCTGTCTTGTTCAAGTTAAAAATTCAGCTCATGACGTTATTATTTTTAGAAAATGGGAAAAATAATAGCTGATATTGTAAATCGAGATGAGGTAAACAAACACGATTTGCCTAATTGAAATCTAATCTTCTTGAGAATTCAGAAAATGCATTTCCTTGGTCTGCTTGAAGAAACAAAACAGAATTTCTCCGATACACTGGATTTAATGACTCAGACTCAAGCAACCATCTAATATCTATCTCAATAGTTTTATACGAATTCATAATCTTCAGTGGATTTGAGTCTTTATCTTTTAATCTCGACATATACATTTACTTGAGCGTGCAAATGAAATATCCTCGGAAATATCAAGATCCAAACCAATTGTCCTTCGTATGATCCGACGCCATATCAATTTTTTGAAAACTGGCAATTTTCTATAGTGTTTGGGGCCAAAGAGTGATGAGACTATTGAAAACAGCTTCAAGTATGTGACATGGATCTTCCTGATGGTGACTATCAATTCATGTGATGGACATTAAAGATCAACTGTTTTTCAAAGTTCTGGGTTTGCTATATAATGGTTTTGTGAAACTCTGATTGGGTATGGGAAGGATTTGGATGTAAGATGAGGAATCAGAATTAAAGTTAATGTGCAGATCAAAGTCTTTTTAATTCAAAATTGAACATTGGCGATTTTGAGACCTTCTCTCGCTGTGTGATTTTCATGCCAGAAGAAATACCATCAAAATGTAAGTAGGTACTCACAGTGATGAATGATTAATAATGAGAATCGTTGGAGTATTTTTTGCGTTTGCAATTGTTGTGAGCTGTATCCAAAATATCTCTCTGGATTGATATAATCTTGATACCACAGAAAAACCCCTTCAATAAGTCATCTTCTTTGAACCTGATGAGAAAAAATTTTTCGAGGAGCGAGATCCAAATGAACTACTGACAATTTTGTATTCTTTTATTTTACTTGAGCGAGAATGCATTCTTTCGGAGTATATCTCTAGTCATGGTCGAGATCGCATGAAGTCTATCGTTTCCACAAAGGAAAATTAGTAACGCATGATCAATGACATCAATTTCAAAATGAATACGTCTTGCTTAGATGATGATCAGAAATTCAGTTGATCTCTCTTTGGATATATTTTAAGTTCAACTCGAGTTCAACTCACTTTTTGCGAGTCTTCTTTATTTTTACACTCCTCGTCACAATCCTACTTCTCAAATAGTTCACTCATGCTTTGGGATCCTTATCATCGTTTGGGAAATTGACCCGATTGCAAAAATTTAACCAACATGCTGCTTCCGTCAAATCTAACAGAAGAAATAAATACCATCATCGAGCAGTTGTATTTTTTGGATCAAATTAATCTATATGGCTATACAGATCACAAGTTTCTTACTTGACGAAATGGAGAACAAAATGACACAAGTGAGCGCTAGTAAGGAAAGAAATGAAGAGTATTTTATCGACAACATATCTGCTATAACCAGGCCTGGCTATAACTCTTATTCTACTGACTGAATTTCTAGACCACTTGAGCCCCCAATGCGTTTCTTCTACGACCTAAAACTACTTCACATCAACAGCATTTTTATTATCGTCGATTGATTACTAGTTCCCCTATCCTTGTCATTTCCGTGCATGCATTGAAATTGATTCGTCGTATTTCTTATCAAAATGCTACCGTTTTATGACTCCACCAAGAGTTTCCAGATCAATTTAACATGTGCGTATCAAAAAAAAAAAAAAAAATGCTTAGATCTACAAAACCCGCGAATCATTCCAACATTCTACGCTTAGCAATGTAAGTGTAAAGAAAAGATAGAAAAAATGTGTAAAGTATATACACTTACCTCGATATCATCATTTAATCAAATGATAACTAACATCTTCGCTGCGAATCCGGTTTTTCACAATTTTAATTCGACCACAGTTCACAAACTAATAGACTTTCGTTTATTCTGTCAGACATGTCTGTGTGGGAGCAAACCTTTTTCTGAGTTATTGTTTATACCTTTGTCCAAGTGAAACATTATGAAAGATTCTTATTGGGAATATATTTCGAGTCATTACCAGCCGGTGAAAATTGAGAAATGGAAAATCGCCGGGACCCACCGGTGCGTCCCGTCGTATAGTCAACGTGTTGGGTGCTTACCAGGAGGTTGACGCGATTGTGATAATGCCATAATGCCAATAATTGAGGATTGTATAGAGGAATTAAGATTTTGAAATGAATCACGCGTAAAATATATGAGTAATTCCACGAGAAAACGATATATGGTCGAAGGTAGGGTCTCAGATTTTTTTTTTGAGTGAACTTTTTCAATTCTATGTATTGGAATAAGAGCATCTGTCACGATGAAAAAAAAATTGCAAAATTTTTTTCGTACACTGGTACACAAATCAAAATTATATTTTCAACTTTTTTTAGCAAAATTTTCGTAACTTTTCCACACTTAAATCTTTATAGTTCTTCAAGAGGTTGAGAATGCTTGAATAAAAAAAAATCTCTATAGCCCCAAAATAACGTTAGAGAGAGGGACGCGGTTTAACGCATCTGAATAGTGAGCAAGAAACCTATTAAAAACCACTTTGGAGTTCTGATTCTCTTGGAACCTCGATTATATATGGATGATTCCGTGAAAATCATCTTTTATTTTTTTTCTCAAAAAGCAATTTTTTTGGAAGATTTAAAACTACATCTTTTCATGTGAAAAGCTCTATTCTTAACGAAAAAAATATTTCCACTCTGTATTTTTGGGTTTAAAGCTGTTCTCTGTGCTTTTTTTGAATTTCAATGACGGAAAACCTCAATTTTTGCGCATGCGCGAAATTTTGGAATTCCAAAACCAATTTTTTTGCGAAGCTCAGGAAACTTCCTTTAAAATAACTCTTGCTGAGTTCAATTTCATCAACTAGAAGCGGTGTTGCAGCGCCCGAATGATGAACGATTATTGAGCGAAAACATGAAGGCTTCCATATAAGCAATGACGAAAGCGAACGGGGCCTCGGGCCAAGCTGCTTTTGGTAGTGGTTGTCAAAAGTCACTGTAACTTTGGTTTAAACAGAAATCAACGGATTCAAGCTCGCCAAGGGGTCATTTTGAAGGAAATTTTCTCAGCATTCAAAATAATTGGTTTCGAAATCTTAGAGTCTCGCGCATGCGCAGAAAATTAAGATTTTCTGTCTTTGAAATTGAAAAAATTCCCAGAAGACAGCTTGAAACCCAAAAATGCAGAGTGAAAATATTTTATTCGTGAAGAACACAACTTTTTACATGAAAAAATGTACTTTTGAATCTTCCAAAAAAGTAGCTTTTTGAGAAAAAAAGTAAAGATGATTTTCACGGAATCATCCATATATAATCGAGGTTCCAAGAGAATCAGAGATCAGAACTCCAAAGTGGTTTTTGATAGGTTTTTTGCTCACCTTTCAGATGCGCTAAGCCGCGTTTCGTCCTCCATCTGCGGTAACTTTTGAGGTGTAAAGATTTGAGTGTGGAAAAGTTACGAAAATTTTGCAAGAAAAGAGTTGAAAACATAATTTTGATTTGTGTACCAAGGTCCGAAAAAAAATTTACAATTTTTTTTAGTGTGACGGAAGTTCATTTTTCAACCTATAGAATCGAAAAAGTTGACTTAGAAAAAAATCTGAGACCCAACTGTCGACCTTATATCGTTTTCTCGTGGAATAACTCATATGCGGATTTCATTTTAGAGCCGTATCAAATATGACGCAGAGGGTGGCAACTTTGTTACTTGATAATATCAATGATATGTACGTAACCATTGCGGTTGAATTTTGAAATAAATGTTGAATAGGACTGTAACTGTAATTATCTATTCAACTAGCAGCTAAGACCCTATACAGGTGAATTCGCTATACTTGAACGATCTCACGGCGTGGCGTTTCTGCGCGAGTGACCGGATGTTATATCGAATAGTCGGGATAAGGCGTAAAAAACATTCTGAGAAGATCTTCTCGAAATTTTTTCTACTTCGAAGTATAATAATTGAAGGCTGTTCAACGATGATACTGCTCAATTCCGAGTTCTCGCCTCGAGTCCCTAAACAGTCATGTTGAGCATCGTACCCAGAGTATGCGTCTCTTTGTATTTCATGTGCTCCTAATCCACAGCTCGGTAAATTCCGCTAACGCCGCGATAAATTTTGGTGAAAGACGTCGCAGAGTTGTCGCGCAGCAGACGTTTCCGGGACTTGTGCGGACTAATTGTATCAGGAGTTCATGATGATTCAGGAGCTCCATATATGTATCCAGTTAAAATCTCTTCATGATGGGTTCAAAGCACAAGCGACCTACCAAATTTTTTCTAACCTTTTTTATTCGATTCTATGGCCCAAAATAGGAACCTTGTTCCACCTTCAGGGCCCAAAAGAATGTGTTCTTCCGTAGTACGCATATCCTTAAAAAAAAAAACAGAACATGCATCGGGTCAAAAACGATGATTTTTCATTCACCACAATTAAAATATCTCGAGTTCTGCGACATGTACGGATTTGCAGTCCGCGGCAGCTGGAACGGCATCAAACAATCTATAATCGATAATGTTGTTGCAAAATTATTTCTGGGGACTTGCGAGCCTCCCGCGGAGTCAAGAAGGTGTTTTTTTACCAAAACGCGAATTTCTTAAAAAGCCACGTTATTCAGTTCTTGAAACTCACATATTCGACGCAAAAATTTGTGTTCTTTCGTGGAAAACTGGGTTAACAGTGGACTAGGGCGATTCGAGCAACTAGTAATAGTTTTCTAAAATCCAATTTTGTCGGATAATGAAAAAAGGTTCCCGATCCTGGACCACCAAAGCAATGCGTGTGGGACTTGGTTTCGGGCCGAGATTTTTGGGACCGCATAAGGCAATTTCTAAAATCCAATTTTGCTGGACGATGGAAAAAGGTCATTTACTGAGCATGTGCCTAAATCCAGTCCAATTACATGGTCTAGAACAGGATCTACAACACAATGAATTACATCGAATCAACAGCATATAAGAAAATTTAACCCATTAGTGCCTGCTGAAATGACACACTTACGAGAACTTTTTGGGGCTTATTTTTGAGTACGCGATAGCCCTAAAAAAACTTGGGCTCACCGACCTCACGGACAGTACGTAAAATTGTCTCAACTTTCAAACTATGTAGAGTAGCATTCCGTTCGAGGTGATCCTGAAGAACTACATCCAGTTTTTCGCCAAGAATCACGAATTTTTACAATCAACATTGTGGTCAGACGGAATTTGATACCCAAAATCGTCAATTAGACCTTTTCTGATCCATGATTCTTGGAGTTTAGGACCCAATGACACGGTTTTTGCGGTTTTTTGACCTCCCAGAGGCACAACTGTCGATTTTAGATGACAATTTTTTAGATAGATTATTTGATGCCGTTCCAGATGCCACGGACTGCAAATCCGTACATGTCGCAGAACTCGAGATATTTTCATTTTGGTGAATGAAAAATCATGGTTTTTGACCCGATGCATGTTCTGTTTTTTTTTGTTTTTAAGGATATGCGTACTACGGAAGAACACATTTTTTTGGGCCCTAAAGGTGGAACAAAGTTTCTATTTTGGGCCATAGAATCGAATAAAAAAGGTTAGAAAAAAATTTGGTAGGTCGCTTTTGCTTTGAACCCATCATGAAGAGATTTTAACTGGATACATATATGGAGCTCCTGAATCATCATGAACTCCTGATACAATTAGTCCGCACAAGTCCCGGAAACGTCTGCTGCGCGACAACTCTGCGACGTCTTTCACCAAAATTTATCGCGGCGTTAGCAGAATTTACCGAGCTGTGGATTAGGAGCACATGAAATACAAAGAGTACGCATACTCTGGGTACGATGCCCAACATGACTGTTTAGGGACTCGAGGCGAGAACTCGGAATTGAGCAGTATCATCGTTGTGATTCACCTGTATAGGGTCTTAGCTGCTATCTGAGAATAAAATATTGCCGTCAGCACAATACGACTGTATTATGTAACGTGGTATTGCCGTCAGACCAATCCTGGATTGTCACCACAGGAAAATGATTTTGTTATTGCATGAAAATAACCTAAGAATCTTTCGATTATATTTGTCCCTTTACCGGTACCATTATATGCAAAAAAATTGTACCTTTTGTGGCAAAATAGCCGTAATGTGACTGCGAATCCATCAAATATCAGAGCATTTGAAATATATGGGCCACGTTTATTTATTCTAGCAGTAACACCAAACTGCCAAACCGATCAGATGGATTGGGGTGATGGCAAAATCGGTATTGCTCTCCTGGCTATATATATACCACTTTATATGGTATACCACTTTTTGATCGTACGACAAAATGCAAGGCCGTACGACCAAAAATTTTTTCTCAGTGTAGTTTAATAAATAATTACAGTTACAGTCCTATTCAACATTTATTTCAAAATTCAACCGCAATGCGGTTACGTACATATCATTGTTATTATCAAGTTACAAAGTTGCCATGCATCTCGCCGATTAAGGACGTTGGGCCGCGTCTCGCGAATGTCGTTCTTGAATGATGTTTATAGCCGCACATGTCATAATCTGGACCGTCTACGCTTCGAACTTTTCTCCGATATTCTTGCGATTTGGACTAAACGAGGAGAAGACGAATACTTATTATTATTATTTATTAGTTATTATCATCTAACTTGAGTTTGTCTTCTCGTCGTTAAGCTCAATTCGCAAGAGAATTGGATAAAAGTGCGAATAACTTGAGCCCAGGCACCTCCCAACCTACAATATGGGTACTTTGTAATTCTCACTTGTATCCGATTCTTTTGAGATTTGAGATAAACGGCGAGAAGACGAACTAAAGTTAGATGATGATAAGTATTCGTCTTCTCCTCGTTTAGTCCAAATAGCAAGAATATCGCAGAAAAGTGCGAAGACAACAAGATATCGTCCGGGCGCGTTGAATCCTTGGGAAAATTTATAAAAATTTCATCAAAATCCAGACCTCTGCAAGTCAGACATAATTTAAAGGATTGGAATGATTGAATAAACATCTACAAGAAGAAGTCAAGAGCTTCAAAGTCCGTTTTTGAAATTTATTCTTAGGTTATTTCCGGTCCGAGCTGTGACTGTTTTTGTAAATGAAGATTTTTCTTGACAAAGCGAGTCCCAAAATTCATAAAAGATGAAGAATTTATTGGACTCGCGGTGATATTTCTGGGATCTCTCTCAAGCTTCTCCCCATTGATTGTTGATGGTAGGATCCCAGAGAAGAGCTTATATCAGTGTAAATATGACCCATGCATGATGTATCAATGACTGGTCCGATTTTCGAGAAAAGTCTGGGTTTTCGAAAAAAAGTCGCAGCTCGGTTCAAAAACAACCTAGCTTGGATTCCCAGAATGGATTTAGGAGCTCTTGACTTCTACTATTAGATGATTTCGAACTATTGTGATCTATCTGTCATGTCTGACTTGCAGAGGTCTGGGTGCTGACCCAATTTTTATGAATTTCTCCAAGGATTTAATTCGACCTACTGAAATCCTGTTGATGTGCCGCAGGAATAAGCCCACAAAGAATCTTCAGAGTATTTTAGAAAAAAGATGAAAAATGGGCTAATTGTACAAGGCTGAAGTCATTTTGGGCCAACAAGGCCGCGGGAATCGAATTTCCAATTTGGCCTTTTCATTTTTAGGTGTTTACTAACTATTGAACGGTGTAGCGTAATATACTCACAAGGGAAGGCCCAACCCCGCAAAACACGGATCTTGATAAAACTTTGGTAATCATTTTGTTTTGGTGAGGAACAATGAAGGTATCACCAAGAGTTTAAGCCCAATAGCTTCTACCCTGAATTGCATCTATGAGGAGATTATCTTTGGTAGCATATATATGTCGCAGGCTCTTGGTGAAATCAGCCTTTTCGTGAAAATCCTAGGCTCTTCATGAAGAGCCGGCCGATCGTGTCAGCGCTCATCCCTTTCACTTTGTTACACGATCGGCCTAGCCTTTTCGTGAAAAGGCTGACTCGTCCAGCCTTTTCATGAAAAGGCCAAGTCGGGCTAGGCTCTTGGTGTACAGATGGGCAGGGTCATCAGTACCGCTGTCGAGCAAAGTCAGTATCGCAGTCAAAGCTGTCGAATTAATTGCACTTCTCACAATCATATTAAATTGAATAATCTTATGAAAATTGATCGATGGAATCGGCTTGCTCGGATAGGACTTCCAAAGGTTAGCCCATTAAAACTGGAATGAAAATGTATATAGTTGCTCGGTGTGTGTGAAAAAACTGACTCTGATCTCATTTCGTACAAAGCTACATCAATCGAAGACTACGAAGCGTACCAAATATCTAATAGTTGATCAATTATGTCAATTCTTATCAGCACAAAGTGGGCTCGAGTGTGGCGCCCATAGTTAGAATTGAATTTTTTCAAATCATAGAATGATTTTTAGATGACGAAAATTTTCACGTGAATTGATTGACTATTAGATATTTGATAGTCTTCGAAATCTTCGATTGATGTAGCTTTGTACTAAATGAGATCAGAGTCAGTTTTTTCACACACCCCGAGCAACAATTTACATTTTTATTTCAGTTTTAATGGGCTAACCTTTGGAAGTCCTATCTGAGCATGCCGATTCCATCGATCAATTATTATAAAATTATTCAATTTAATATTATTGTGAGAAGTGCAATTAATTCGACAGCTTTGACTGCGATACTGACTTTGTTCGACAGCGGTACTGATGACTCTGCCCATCTGTACACCAAGGGCCTAGCCCGACTTGGCCTTTTCATGAAAAGGCTGGACGAGTCAGCCTTTTCACGAAAAGGCTAGGCCGATCGTGTAACAAAGTGGAAGGGATCAGCGCTGACACGATCGGCCGGCTCTTCATGAAGAGCCTAGGATTTTCACGAAAAGGCTGATTTCACCAAGAGCCTGCGACATATATACATACGATTGTTCAAAATGGGCCTATATGGGCAATGCTAATCTCCATAGCTGTATCTCGGGGTAGGAAGCCCATGTCGTGGGATCAAACCCTCGGGCATACCTTCATTTTGCACCGAAACAAGATGAATCGAAGACTCGACGTGTTTGTTCTGTGGTTTCCTCGTGAAACTATTCTCATTTAATCGTGGTGAGTGTGCCCAGCATATGCGATGTAGTGCTAAGCAATATGAACTATTGTAGCAATTTCTCGTGCGATTCGAGGTAAGAGGTGCTTGGGGGAACAGCGATTTAGATACATTATATGCACCGATGCGAGGTCTGGCCGTTTTGGGGCACGGGAATGAACCTTCCCCGAGTGTATCGAGGGGGAAATATTCCTTAAACGCGAATATTCCTAACCAAGCCGGAAAAAATGGCCGTTTAGCCGCACTATGCCAAAAAGGAATTTCATGAGAGAATCCATGTGCTGTGGGCGTTATCATCATATTTACCGTGAGCTTGAGAAATTTTCGGGCTCATTCATTGATATCACCATTTATAGCGTATATATACACCCGAAAGTACGACAAATGATCAAATGTGTGAATATATATTAAAAATCTTGAACATATAGTGTGCTTGCGTCGGGAGGCAATTTTGATAGGAAAGCCTGCACGAGTCACGGAAATGGTCGAAATATGTATAAGAGATTTTAAATATATTATTTAGAATGCCTCTGCATCGTCATGCGCCACTGATATAAAAGTCCCGGAAATTGTCGAAATATATATCGGAGATTTTGAGTATATATATATATCGCGGGCTCCTGAATCACATGAACTCCTGATACAATTAGTCCGCACAAGTCCCGGAAACGTCTGCTGCGCGACAACTCTGCGACGTCTTTCACCAAAATTTATCGCGGCGTTAGCAGAATTTACCGAGCTGTGGATTAGGAGCACATGAAAACGCAAGAGTAGATTTACCTCGCGTGTATGATTGCCACGCCAATTTCCAACACGTATTTGGGCCTGAAGGTGGGTACTTTATCGTCCAACGGTTTTTACTCCTTATTTGCGAAACTGGTTCAGGCTGTTTCGCACAGGAACGCCTTGAGCGGTCCATGCCAGTTATGACCCCCGGAATAATTTTGAATTTTCCCTCGAATTTCCCCTTGTTTTTGACACCTGAGGCGGTGAAAAAGAAGCGTTTTTGTTTCCCCAAGTCGCCTCTGTTAAACTCATAGTTGGTATTAATATCTCTATGGTTACACTTCGCTGATATTTTACTCTGATTAAACTGCATTCTGGCGCATCAAAATGATACCCTTTGAACTGTTCTTGTGAATTCTAGAAACAATATCGATAAATAATTTGCCACCGAAAACTTTTGACTTAGAGCCCCCATAAAAATGTCTAACAATACAAACAGGCAAACGTGAGTAGCTTATTCCAAGGTGCTAGTAGC
The DNA here is from genome assembly GCA_029851415.1 of Eretmocerus hayati. NCBI lineage: Eukaryota > Metazoa > Arthropoda > Insecta > Hymenoptera > Aphelinidae > Eretmocerus > Eretmocerus hayati. The sequence goes on along the minus strand of CM056742.1, from coordinate 178,638,042 downwards.
ACTCGCGGTTGGTGACGTAGGCCCCGTGCTAAAGACTCAGGCTTCTCAACCTTCTTGATAGTTGATACGCACTGACCACAACCCATGATGCTTCGGGCTCAACGATATCCCAACCCAAGCTCGCGGTCGCGGACACGCATCGCGATTCAACGTCTGCTTCTCCCTCAAACTCTTGTACTTTTCTTCTTATTTAAAAAATAAATTGAACGGTGACCCATATGTTTTTTCACGTTAAGTTGCTTTTGAGCATATTTCATCTATGTAATTGAATTTTGGCAGAATTTTCACCGTCATCGTTTTATGAATCACGCGATGTTTTGATGATCATCCCATAATAAATTGGTAAAAACGAGTTTTAGACATCGCTTTGACTGATATTAAAATTTTGCAGTGAAAAAACCAATAGATCAAAGATACTCTGTGCATACGATATCTCCTTCGATTTGAATCGTTTTCAATTTAATTATGTCTGAAATCACACAATTAGACTCCGAGATAGTCTCTCTAATACAGCACGTATTAGGAATGTTCAAGAAAAAAAAACGTAGAGTGTTGCATGGGGCATTCGCGAATTTGTGTACGCATTGTTACAACCGACCGTGAAAAAGTTCGGCGCGCTGCCTGCGATCGAAATGGTTTGAAACGTTTCTAATGCCACCGCGCGCCGCGCGTCTAGGAAAGCATATGATATATATGATATGTGCATTCCTTGACCTCTTACTACTTGCGACGATGCATCAGGTTTTGACAAGTTCGGTAGGAGGCGGGGCGACCACGAAGAATCCCAGTGTACAGCCAATCACCGCATATTCACCGTAGAGAGGGTAGAGGCCCTACCTAATTGCTCACATGGACACAAGTTTCGTCACCAACACAAGCAACCGTACAAGATTTTTCCGAGAAAAACGCCGAAAATCGCGGAGTCTGGTGAGAAATGGGTGGTCTGAGCGTCGAGTGGGGAGACGGTGAAGTAGAATAAAAGCGATGAAAAAAACACGTATATACACTACCGGTCAAAAGTTTAAGCTCACCCAAAAATTTTTTTTCAATTTTGTGAGTTGAACTACTCGGCTCTATTTGACCGCAGAGGACTCTTCCGGGGCTCATTTTAAAGGTTTTTTCACGTACTTTAAGATGGCACTATTCATTTTTATCCTTACGGATCGGGATCTATCCAATTTGAGCTTGGAAAAGTGTCAATTTCAACGATTTTTGGGAGAATCTTTTGGCTCCTGCCAATTTGAGCCACATGAATGTTTCAATATGGGAGTTGTGGGATACAAAAGTACCAGTCTAGAGCTCCAGAATCCGTTTTTGAACGTTCCTCTACGCCACTTCCAGTCCGAGCTATGACACTTTCTCTGAGGGAAGATTTTTCGCAAAAACTAGCACCTGTATTCAAAAATGACTAGAGAATTCACTTTTTGGGGCATATTTCAAAGGTTCCTCGTTTCCTTAATCAAGATGTTGATAAAAGATGACAGAAATGATGATTATACTTCATAAAAATGCGTCTCTGTATCTCTCTCGAATTGGAGTGATATTTTTTGGGAGAAATCTCCCCTCAGAGAAAGTGTCATAGCTCGGACTGGAAGTGGCGTAGAGGAATGTTCAAAAACGGATTCTGAAGCTCTAGACTGGTACTTTTGTATCCCACAACTCCCATATTGAAACATTCATGTGGCTCAAATTGGCAGGAGCCAAAAGATTCTCTGAAAAATCGTTGAAATTGACACTTTTCTAAGCTCAAATTGGAAAGATCCCGATCCGTAAGGATAAAAATGAATAGTGCCATCTTAAAGTACGTGAAAAAACCTTTGAAATGAGCTCCGGGAGAGTCCTCTACGGTCAAATAGAGCCGAGTAGTTCAACTCACAAAATTGAAAAAAAATTTTTGGGTGAGCTTAAACTTTTGACCGGTAGTGTATATACGTGTTTTTATGGGATGATCATCAAAACATCGCGTGATTCATAAAACGATGACGGTGAAAATTCTGCCAAAATTCAATTACATAGATGAAATATGCTCAAAAGCAACTTAACGTGAAAAAACATATGGGTCACCGTTCAATTTATTTTTTAAATAAGAAGAAAAGTACAAGAGTTTGAGGGAGAAGCAGACGTTGAATCGCGATGCGTGTCCGCGACCGCGAGCTTGGGTTGGGATATCGTTGAGCCCGAAGCATCATGGGTTGTGGTCAGTGCGTATCAACTATCAAGAAGGTTGAGAAGCCTGAGTCTTTAGCACGGGGCCTACGTCACCAACCGCGAGTGCTACTAGCACCTTGGAATAAGCTACTCACGTTTGCCTGTTTGTATTGTTAGACATTTTTATGGGGGCTCTAAGTCAAAAGTTTTCGGTGGCAAATTATTTATCGATATTGTTTCTAGAATTCACAAGAACAGTTCAAAGGGTATCATTTTGATGCGCCAGAATGCAGTTTAATCAGAGTAAAATATCAGCGAAGTGTAACCATAGAGATATTAATACCAACTATGAGTTTAACAGAGGCGACTTGGGGAAACAAAAACGCTTCTTTTTCACCGCCTCAGGTGTCAAAAACAAGGGGAAATTCGAGGGAAAATTCAAAATTATTCCGGGGGTCATAACTGGCATGGACCGCTCAAGGCGTTCCTGTGCGAAACAGCCTGAACCAGTTTCGCAAATAAGGAGTAAAAACCGTTGGACGATAAAGTACCCACCTTCAGGCCCAAATACGTGTTGGAAATTGGCGTGGCAATCATACACGCGAGGTAAATCTACTCTTGCGTTTTCATGTGCTCCTAATCCACAGCTCGGTAAATTCTGCTAACGCCGCGATAAATTTTGGTGAAAGACGTCGCAGAGTTGTCGCGCAGCAGACGTTTCCGGGACTTGTGCGGACTAATTGTATCAGGAGTTCATGTGATTCAGGAGCCCGCGATATATATATATACTCAAAATCTCCGATATATATTTCGACAATTTCCGGGACTTTTATATCAGTGGCGCATGACGATGCAGAGGCATTCTAAATAATATATTTAAAATCTCTTATACATATTTCGACCATTTCCGTGACTCGTGCAGGCTTTCCTATCAAAATTGCCTCCCGACGCAAGCACACTATATGTTCAAGATTTTTAATATATATTCACACATTTGATCATTTGTCGTACTTTCGGGTGTATATATACGCTATAAATGGTGATATCAATGAATGAGCCCGAAAATTTCTCAAGCTCACGGTAAATATGATGATAACGCCCACAGCACATGGATTCTCTCATGAAATTCCTTTTTGGCATAGTGCGGCTAAACGGCCATTTTTTCCGGCTTGGTTAGGAATATTCGCGTTTAAGGAATATTTCCCCCTCGATACACTCGGGGAAGGTTCATTCCCGTGCCCCAAAACGGCCAGACCTCGCATCGGTGCATATAATGTATCTAAATCGCTGTTCCCCCAAGCACCTCTTACCTCGAATCGCACGAGAAATTGCTACAATAGTTCATATTGCTTAGCACTACATCGCATATGCTGGGCACACTCACCACGATTAAATGAGAATATTTTCACGAGGAAACCACATAACAAACACGTTGAGCCTTCGAGTTCGTTTCAAATCACCTTTTTCAATATATCATAATATAAGTACTCTGTACCCGTGAAAAAAAGTGGAGTAAGTTTCGTTGTGATTATACTTTGGAAATTCATTGTAACACAGAACCAGCGTCTCATCGTTCCATGCGGTTCATCTCATCTGAAAACGATGTAAAAAAACTATATCGCCCACTTGTCTACCACTTTTTCATCTCACCAGGCTTACGTACGAGCAGTGCATGCGTGGAAATTTTGTCAATTCAACAGAAGCATACATGAAATAGAGTGAGTGCACCCGATTGGGTTTAGTTAATTTCTCAACAATTCTGGCTCACCTCAATATTTTCCAACGTATGTACAACGTTAGCTCATCTCGAAAGCTTGCCTCAAAACCTTCAAGGAGGCTTTAGCGTTCGGTACCGTATTTGCAAAAAGTAATTTTCGGGAGCTCACAAAAGTGTGCACCTAACTTGTCCCCATCTTTTAAAACAATGCCAATCGGCGATATAAATTGCATAAAATCGTTTTTATCGATTTTTATCGCCGTGCAACCACACATGAAACTTTTCGCTGATCCAAAACACTATTCCCGACCTATTTTGACGTGATAACAGGGGCATCAGAACCTCTCCTTCTAGGGTCTTGTAGAGCCGCAGACCTTATCAGGCAAAAAGTAAAAACATCTCTAACAAATATCGACGAGTTTTCGAGAAGGTAATGTTATTAATTGAGTGTTAGATTGAAATGATGCATCAATGATTTCTCCAACAATACTAGAAAAACATGTGGCATGTATTTGTTATCAATTGAAAACGCCTACGCCTCATATTTGTGTTTCAATATAGTTCGGAATGCAAAATTTGTTCCTAAATCGATGGAAAACGTATATGGAGTACTTTCAACTTCGATTTAGCCTCTTGAATTCAAGAGGCACTCCGAGTTAGCGTCTTGTCCTTCAAGAACTCAAGACCAATTTTGACACCCACACGTTTTGAAAGGTAAAAAAAGTCGTACTGCACACACTTGCAAGCTAAAGAAACCTCAATTCAACAATACTTAAGGTCAGTGTGCCTAATTTGCCCCCACTACTTTTTGTTTGCTCGCCATTTCAACTCATCTCTATATTTTTCAACGTACTTTAGCTCATTTTGAAGCTTGTTTCAAGACCTTCAAAATGAGCTAAGTCTATACGTTCAATTTCAACAAATTGGAGCCGAGATATCTTGATTTTTGCGAAAGAATATTTCCTGCGAGTTTTCACAGTGTGTTCCTAATTTGCCCCCAGAGGAAAAAGAGGCCTATTTTCATGAGATTATACGGGTTTTCGTATAATCGGGATATCTCGGCTCCCAGACCTCCACTCCAAATGAGACGTGCTTTAGCTCATTTTGTAGCTTTTTTTATCCCCTTTCAAACTTCTTGAGGTGAATTGATGCATCTTAATGGAGCGAGGAATGAGTTTGAAAAAAGACAATAGGGGCAAATTAGGAACACTGGACTTTTTCTAGTGATAATAATGGGAGTAGAATCAGCTAGAACTCGAATTTTGCAATTACGCAAAAAGCATTCTAAAGTTGGGACGAAGAAAAAGAAAATGAATTAGAGTACGCTGGAATTGATCACATCAATTTTGTTTGGCATAGCTTTTAGTGACGAACAAAAAAGAAGTCGAAAGTACCGAGAACCACTTTTTTGTTGTAAGAAATGTGCGGGTCATAGAGGATAGGTCTGGAACGTTTATTTCCTCATATTTTAACGTAAAAAACGTGAAAAAAATGCGCGGCAGGGTCTGCGGGTGCATACATTTGAGAACTTGAATGGGGGCAAATTAGGGAGTGGGGGCAAATTAGGCACAGTTACCTTATCTCAATACGGTGATATACACGTGCGATAGAAATTATAATGTGCTGTGTAGCACTCTTTACCCGTAGTTCGTCCTGGAGTTTGGTTCTTGCCAGATACACTAACTGGACCACTCGTGTATGGCTGCTAAATCAACCTTTCTATATAAAGCTCCATCAATAAATAACCACAGTTATTCATGCGGAATCTATACTGACTCAAAACATTGTTTATGCAAGTACCAAGTGTGGAGAACAGGTTTCAGGGCGATAGAACTATTTCCATTGACAAACGCAGCTTTGAAAGTCATTTTTTGACGAAATATTAAAGTTGCACGTACCCAACTTGCTTCGATTAAGCCATTTGCTCAATAACTTTGGCTCGTCTCAATATTTTTCAACGTACCCTATTTCATTTTAAAGCTTATCCTAAGACCTTCAAAATGAGCTGAAGTACGTCTGATTATAATAAACTGGAGCCGAGCTGTCTTAATTTTTTCCAACGAGTGATTTTTTAGAGTTCACAAAAAAGTGTACCCAACTTGCCCCTATAATTGAAACAATGTGAATCGGCGGTCAAGTACGCAAAATCGTTTGCATCCGGTTTCATCGCCATGCAACTTCATTTGGAGCTTTCGGCAGGTCCAATACACTCGTTCCGACTCATTTTGACCTGATAAACACGTTCTGAGCGGTATGAAAAGTCGTACTGCATGCCCTTTTTAAGATGACCATGATGAAGGCATGTTATGGGTATACTCCGATATTGGCCTTCTTCTTTGAAAAATTAACTCCGTATTTTGCACATACAACAGCTCCAGATCCGAGTTTTGCAAGACTGAAGAACGAATTTTGAAGCCCAAGTATGTCAAGATTGGTCGAACTAAAAAAATTTGGCACCGATTTTACTGAACGTCATTTCCTCGGTGATTTCTTAGCTGTGTCACCACGTAAAATGGAAAAATCACTTGGAATTTTCTGGGAAAGACAGAAATGATTCGAGGTCGATCCAAACCACTTATACTCTCATAATTCAACCTAAAAAATTGAAAAAAAATTATTGAGAAGGTCAGCGAGTGCCCACTTCTGAGATCAGCTTATGGCGTCAAGTTGGGTACAGAGGCAAGTTAGGTACACTTACCTTATTCTAAATTACTAGTAATTTTTGCTCATCGTCCGGGTGCGCTCGATGTAGCGTACCGCTACATATCTAGAAACATTTTCGACTTGTATGTGTATAACATTACAGTTAGGAAGAAGCGTGAACGGCTCACAAACGAAAACCCGAGCAAAAACCTTAGAACAGAAACTGTCGAGATTTTTACTGAATTTCCAGTAGGTATGCAATCGAGGAAATTTTTGCAATAATATTTTTACGGTGTCAAATGTGATGTCATTTTCTCCTACAAAATCGAGAAAGGTTACCCGAGCTGAAATCTGAGTCGTTTTCTCCTCGAAAATCGAAAAAGGTTACTCTAGCCGAAATCTATCCTTAATAGCGTGTACAGTCAAAATTGTCTATGTTATTATGTATGATACTTCAGCCTCGATGAACTCTGAAACCCATTTGAGTGTAATTGTACCTTGATCAATCTCCTTTAATTCATAATCAATCCATACATTGCGTAGTTTAGACCCCAGAATATTTGTCGGGTATGCCTAATATGCACTGTGACCCAATTACAGTGGGTCATAGTGTATAATATGTGCATGCCTACGCTTTTGACAGAGTCATCGTATCAAGGCAAAGTATATATGACCGCACGGCAGACGTCTTTCTGGGACTCCAGCGGGCCTCTGTATCAGGGGCCCATGGTGGCACTGGGCACAGGAGCACTAATATATATAAGTAGAAGATTTCTAATATATATTTCGACCTTTTCCGGGACTTTTGAGGACTTATGTATTAGAAGCGCATGACGACTCAGGAGAACTAAGATATTCAAAATCTCTAATATATATTCCCGGTCTTAATTTTCGATCTTGTATAATATATAGGTATACGAAAATTTCCAAAAGCGGTGCGTAATGCGCATATTTCAAATCGAGGTGTAGACTAGGTGAAATCACCGCCATCGCTGGAAAAATTAATCTGATGGAATTTTTTTGCGGGATCCCCTCCAGAAGACCCTTCTGAATCCAAAAATCCATGTTGCCAGACGAAATTCTGGTGCGAAATTGTTTATACTGAAATTGTTTCAACAAATTAGCATTATCAATTTTTCCGGTGTGAAAGCAACTTCTATAGGTTATTTGGTTTATTTTAAAAAGAAAATCTCTCTTGTCATTTTTCTCTAAAAGTCGTTGTTTTCGAGCTGTGAGCGTTTCTGAGTTGGAAAAATGCGAAAATCGCGGTTTTCAGCGACCGATTAGAGTACGAAAAACGTGAAAATCTCATGTTGTCAAAGCGGAAGAATGTTGATTGGGATGTCCTTAACAATATCCAATAGCAAAAGCCCATGTTTCCGAGCGATAACCCATTGTTTTTCCAATGTTAACAATGGGTAGTTGCGCACGATATATATGCCTCGCCGTTGCTGTAGCCCGCAAATCTACCTTTTGTTAACATTGGAAAAACAATGCGTTATCGCTCGGAAACATGAATTTTTGCTATTGGATATTGTTAAGGACATCCCAATCAACATTCTTCCGCTTTGGCAACGTAAGATCTTCACGTTTTTCGTACTCTAATCGGTCGCTGAAAACCGCGATTTTCGCATTTTTCCAACTTTGAAACGCTCACAGCTCGAAAACAACGACTTTTAGAGAAAAATGACAAGAGAGATTTTCTTTTTAAAATAAACCAAATAACCTATAGAAGTTGCTTTCACACCAGAAAAATTGATAATGCTAATTTGTTTAAACAATTTCAGTATAAACAATTTCGCACCAGAATTCCGTCTGGCAACATGGATTTTCGGATTCAGAAGGGTCTTCTGGAGGGGATCCCGCAAAAAAATTTCATCAGATTAATTTTTCCAGCGATGGCGGTGATTTCGCCTAGTCTAGTGGGCTTTGCCATTGCCACGCGCAGTCGGAGACCAGGGTTCAAATTATTGCGAGGAGCTCTGAAACTATCCCCATAGTACATGTTGAAAGTTATATTTTTATCGTCCATAAGCGTCATTAATAACAAATTGCGCACGAGTTCCAGTTTCTCTGGATGAAAAATACAACATTTAGTTCAATGCTTATTAAACCGAGAAGTTTGATGTCAGAAACTGGTTCCGCTATTAATCGTAGAAACCATATAAATTCTCAATCATTATAAATAAATATTGGACAAGATGAATTTTCTCCATGGTCTTTCCCTGATAGAAATAAAAGAATGATGGACCACGTATTTTTCATCACCACAATGAATCATCGAAGAAATTCGTCATCTATATTTTGATGATTCTGTCGCAGCCCGAACAGATGCGGCTAATGATTATCATTCTACAGATTTGATTAGTACAGCTTGCCTTGAGCTATTTTTCTCATTAAAATAAGATGCTTAATATGCCTTCTACAGGATTTTAGCTCGTCCTTGGCACTTATTACTTTCCATCTCTCATACCGGACGTATCGAAATAGGAGTGTCAAAAATCAAAGTCGATGACAGAAACACGCGCAAACCAATATAAAGCAACTCCTACGACATAATGGAGTAAAAATCCATTACACCAATACAATCAACGCGTTGTAAACGATGCAACTGACTCACATAAAATAATTTTTTCCCTTGTATTACAGGTTTGCTCAATCGTGGGTGGACGTTCGAGAACGGGAGCGAAGTCACGGCGTTAAAAGGCGCAGTCAGGAACACGGCAGGAGTCTGATGAACCTGCACAATAACGAAGCTGGACGACGGGTATATATACGCACAGACATATACATATAAAGCAAATCTTATCCTCAATCCCATCTGCAAAAAAATGTATCTTACTGCATGGGCCCCATTGTATTACAATCTGGCACGCATATAACTCTTACCGATCTCGATCCTCATCCTGGTACCCTCCGAGATTTATACTATACTATACATTATAACTTTGTTTTGTCTTTTATTTGCCGGTGTCTTTTTTACTGGTGCTTGTGGGCTTCTGTCTCATTCGAACAACTTTGGATATATTGCGGATGGATAAATTGTGGAATGAGAACAGGCAGTGATCAGAAGATCCAAGGTGACGTGCAAATGCCATGGAGTTTCCGGCAGCTGCAGCCTCATCACCTGTTGGCAACAACTAGCATCCTTCAGGGAAGTTGGTGAGTTATGCCCTCTCTCTTTGATCCGGACTAGATTTGCATCCGTTACCTCCTTTCCTGACTGCTCCTAATTCGATTGCCGATAGATATAGGCTGGAAATTCTTTATCAATCTATCCATTCTAGTCACTTTAAGCTTTCATTGAGACGATCGGTACAGATAGTTATTATATGAATTTGACATGGATATCAGATGCAATAAAGAAATCACAGAAAGAACGAATTGCGGTTCCACAGTCGAAATAACGATCAAAGATTATTTTACACCGAAATTTCAAATTTATCTTCTCGATTGTACAAATCGAGATAGTATTAACACGTTCACTGCGACGGCAAAAATCGCGATCGGGTCCTGTGTGCGATGGGCCCCACCGATGCGGCCCATTTAATGAGATTTCGATCACCGCCACACACAGAGTTGGACGCACGGGCCTCACCGGTGGGGCCCATCGCAGTCAAGGTGTCAATCATCGTCTCCAAAGGATATATAATGAATTTCTGTTTCTGTTTTTTTTCCTCAAAAGCAATGTTGTTCCTTGAATTGCTTTAAAATCGCAATAGAGTCGCACGACAAAATTTTTTTCATTATAGCACCTTGTCGGAGCATTTCTAAATGTCTTCATTTGGCCTCTGTTCTAAATAACTCTTTGTAGCTCCAAATAGCAAAATTGTAGAACTGATTTTTACAAATCGAGATAGTATTAACACGTTCACTGCGACGGCAAAAATCGCGATCGGGTCCTGTGTGCGATGGGCCCCACCGATGCGGCCCATTTAATGAGATTTCGATCACCGCCACACACAGAGTTGGACGCACGGGCCTCACCGGTGGGGCCCATCGCAGTCAAGGTGTCAATCATCGTCTCCAAAGGATATATAATGAATTTCTGTTTCTGTTTTTTTTCCTCAAAAGCAATGTTGTTCCTTGAATTGCTTTAAAATCGCAATAGAGTCGCACGACAAAATTTTTTTCATTATAGCACCTTGTCGGAGCATTTCTAAATGTCTTCATTTGGCCTCTGTTCTAAATAACTCTTTGTAGCTCCAAATAGCAAAATTGTAGAACTGATTTTTACCGCGAAAAAAATTATCAGACGGATGATCACGGACTTGAAAGGATAAAATGCACAACTGTAATTATAAGGGCGAAGAGATGTTCCTCTATCGTCTTCTTTGGCAAATAGCTTCATGGATTTGATTAGATTCCATGTTTAAATATGAAGGCGTCCTATATCCAAACGATCGAGAAATTCATTATGCGGAATAATAATTATTTCCTATTCTTAACTCATCGATACTATACGCATCAGAGCAAAAACACGCGAGATTTGAAAGAAAAACAATAGCGTCAAAAATGTGACCTTTCATGATTTTGAATTCATTGTTGTTCTAGTTGCTCGAACAACGCAAATGTATTTACACGGCTCGTGCCAAAAACTTTGTTCTTCACGATAACATTGTTGGACGCAAAGAACAAAGTTTTTTGGCACTCGACGCATAATATACTATTTCAATTACAATGCAATTGACATTCCGAAACATAATCTGCAACAGTGGAACATTTCATATTATCTGAAATCTTCAATGAAATGTTTCCTGACGCGGTATATCAGAGACTAAGCCTCGTAACAAACTGAAACATCGTCCGAAACCAATTCTCAAAAAGTTATAAAATAACAAATAGCTCCAATTTACTAATGAGTTCTCAAATAAAGAAAAATCAAATTCCTTTTTGGATATTTCATTCAACTAAAATGTAAGATCTTCAGGAGCTTAACGTGAAAAAATCCTTTGTAAAATCAGATTTATATTCGAAATTCCATTATTTACAAAAACTGCTATTTGTATATTTATAATCATCACGGATATCTTAGTTTACTAATATAAATTACACAAAACTCACTTTGTAAACATTTCCAAGGAAAAGAAATTTACCAAACAAAGCTCAAGCTATGCTCATTCTACTACATACTCAATTTGAGTCCTTTACAAAATCTCGTGAAACTTATCCTAATTTCTCAGAATCACAATCTTTCACTCTTTGTCTCTGAGACAAATTTTTTTTAGTAGAGCTAGCAAATGAGTAATTTTATAAATAATTTTTTGCCACAGGAGATTATCTCTTGGACAAGTACGATGGGGCGACAGAAGTCAAAGTAAATAGAAAAGGGCGACTGTCGATCAAAGATCCAAGGTATTCCGTACCCACTGCCAACGACCTGGTTTATTTGGACGACTCTCCGAATTACTGTTTTGCCAATGCAACCATGGGCTCATTAGGTATGTATTGTCCGATTTTCAAAATTTTGGCAGTTGTAGAAGAAATTGCCGCAAATCAGAAGATTAATTTTCGTATGATTCAAGTCATGCTTTCATCTGCACTTCCATGAAAAAATATCGTGTCCAAATATGTACAGATCTCACTCCTCAAACCGTGAAAATTGGAGAAAATTTGTACATACATTAAGCAATTCTCTCACAAAATAATCTGCAAAGCTTGTATCCCACATGCTTGATATACACTGACTGAATTGCAGAGATGATATTTTAGAATAAAAACTCACGACTCATGCATCGTGCAAATTAATCATGATCTTTTCATGTAAATGAGTTGCATTGCATCACTCTATTCATGTTGGCTGACTGAAAGCATGACTGATGAAAACAATATCATTTTCATTTTACGTATTATGTACAATGGGAGCTATATGTAGCTCTACGAAAACACTCTGCACTGAATGGAGCTGAATTTTATATACATAAAAACTTTTTTCTTTGATTTGTTGGCTATAGGTACACGCGGAAGAACATGTAATAGAACTTCTTCAGACATTGACGGTTGTAATCTTCTATGCTGCGGACGAGGCTATAACACACAGAGAACTTCGGTAGAAGACAGATGCGACTGCAAGTTTCATTGGTGTTGCGAGGTTCAATGTCAGACATGTACCAAAAGCGTCGAAATTCATACGTGCAAGTGACCAACGTGTGTAAAATCTACCTGATCTCCATGTTAAGACTAAATTAATCAATCAGTCTTTAATCCTTATCCAAGAACACGGTGCTTTCAACAGCTATTTATGTATGTACATGCAAAGTTGAACCGGGATTCTATGTAAGAAAATATCTAATCTAATGCTTTCCAAAGCAATGAGAAGAGATTTTTATATACTGTTATCTATATATAGTAATTTGCTATCCTGAATAACTTGCTCAATCAACATATCAATGTATGTAATAATTAATATGCTTGAACAATTTAATTCAAGCAATCTGTACAATGCTGAGTATTATCGACTCGAAAATTGATTTACTATACTGAACACAAAGGAGAGGCATCCAAATACTAGAATAGAACCATGATCAACCATTGCACTACCCTCCCATCCTTGTTCAATGTAACTAGTGTCATTCAATTTCCTTTCTCTGTGAGCACATTGACAGAAACATGGCTTCTCAGTGGTACTTATTGGAGCCGGCCGCCTATTCCTGTCGACAATCTTCCTAATAGCTTCTGTAGTTTCCATTTCTCTTGTTTTGGACCCTTCTTTGGAGGTTCCGAAGTCCCTGGGATTAGAATGCATACTATAGTTACAGGAATAGAAAGCATTATCAACTGTAGTTCCATGCTCGCTGTAATTGAGCAATTCATATCGTTTTGTAGTCTGGAAAAACAGAAACTGTGTATTAGAATAAGAGCTCAAATAATTCAATATCATCGTTTGCAACAAATAAAATGTATGAATGGATCACTGAGTTCAAGAAATATCAAAAGAATGTATGATTATGAAAAAAATCTTGGTAGAAAATACAATTGTATATTTTATTTACCTCATCAAAAAAAATTATAGCATGTTTCTGAGACACAAAACTGCAAGGACCATATCGGCTGAGTAGTACATCAGATTCTTCTCCAGTTCCTATGTTCAGGGTCCTACTAGTCATAAAAACTGGAGGTCCAGGAGTTTTTCCCAAAGGAAAAAGTAGAGCTCTGGCTTTTGATGTACCATTCAGAGGTTGATAATATTCATTCATTGGATTTAAAATCTGTTCTATCCTTTGCTGAGCTAGAGCTTCTAACACTGGCCTTTCTAGTAGGCTTATTCCTTCCTTGAGATCTACACCAAAACCACTTTTAACAAAAATGTTGTCTCCAAAGTCTATCACTTCTTCTTGCATGCATTCATCACTTATGTCATCAGTTATGATGTTTTGTACTACTTTTTCGTTATCTTTAGAATCATCTCCATTTGTGACTAGGGTTTCTGTGCTCTTTTCCTCATTCTCTTCTGTGGTTACACCATTATCTTTCACAGAGTCCTTTTTTTCACCCACTTCAGTATTTGTTTCATTTTCTTGGGACAAAACTTCCTCATCAGTCTTGGAAATATCTGTACAAACTCTTTTTGAGGTAACAGGATGAATATAATTAGTTGGCCTATACAAGTTACAAAGCTCGACCTCAGGTGGATTAGCATAGTGATGTTTCACTATGGCAGGAACTTTGACTCGACCCTTCAAATTATGTTTGACTTTTATCCTAAATGGAGGATTAACAGCATGAGCTTTTCTCAAAAATTGAAGTTTAACAGCATCTTGATCAATGCTTTGGTGAGCAAATTTGTCCCATAACTTCACTCTTTCTGTAGCAGAACAGGAAGTCAACAAATTGGAATCAATAAAATGATTCAAGTGATTTGGACACATCCAGCGCCCACTAGGGAATGCAGTAAGTGGAGGATCTAAACAGTCTTGATGGAAGTATAAAGGACAGTAGTCACAAGCGATGAGAGGAGCTTTCCGACAACTTCTTCCACACTCAAAACAAAGCCGGGCTGGCAAAGGGACTAAGGAACCATTTTCACAGAAAAGAATTTTTCCTGGAATGAAAGAATTATTTTGTTTCATTTTGAGTACGTTATTCCAAATTGAGACTCGTGTTAGACAGCTTTAGAATACTAAGAATGCCATTAAAACAAAATCTGAAAAAGAGTTTAAAAGAATAAACTTCATGATTTCAATAGTTTGAGTATAGCAGTATATAACCTTACACAGAGAAATAATTTGGCCATAAAAATAAGGAAACACATAAGATTAACTATACAATCATCAATTTTCTGCATGAGACTAATTTTGTCTTTCCATTATAACCATTCCTCCAAAAATGATTCATAAATCATCAATAAAAATCCAAAGCATCTGTATGTAGCTAAGATGATCAAAATGGTTGCTTCAACCGCTTCAGAAAGTCAAATGACATATGCATCAGCATGATTAGAAAATTGACCCACTGCAGCGAATTCAATTGATGCAAATTGTTACTTCAATATTGGTCAATATGAACATGATGGCCCACAGTCCTGTTATTCTTTGAGTCATATGCTTAGCAAGTATATTAATCTAATGAATTTACAACTCAACCCCCTCCTTGGTATGTTATTATCACATCAAAAAGGTTAAATAAATACTCAAAAATGATGCTGATACTGATCATGAATCAAGGATTAAATTTCACAAAGCTGCAGAATAGCTATTCATTATATTTCAGAAAAGCATAGAGGTTGAAAGATAAGAAAGTCAAGCCAGTAAAATCTCAGTAACCTCCTTTTAAACTCACCATTAATATTATTTGAGCTAGGCCTTCCTCTCTTATTTGAAGTTGGATCCACTTTATCTGTTCCCGGAAATATGATGGGTAATTTCAATTCCCTAGGTAAATTAAATTCTTTAGGATTAACAAGGGAGGCTGCAAAAGCCAGAACCTCCAGCGCAGATTTTCTCTTCTTTTTGTCTGCAGCATTGTTTCCTTTCTTCAATGAACACTGACAGGCATGACAGATCCACTCCCCGTTTGGAATATCAGACAATTCCAATGGGGGATCACTGTTGAGTACAAAAAGATTGAGTGAGATACTTATTATCCTAGCTAAACTTGTTCAATATAATGCTTACTGGCATAGTAGGTGAAACGAAGCTGGACATTTATCACAACAAATGAGTTCTCCTCCATCATGGCAAGCATCACAAGAGTCTCTGTTATGTCCTCTTCCAGGTCGCTTGAAATATACATGCTTCCTTTCCTCTCTTTTTGGCTTATGAGAATGAGAATCTTCAGGAGGAGGTGGTGCAATTAATGCTTGAATTTGCTAAAAGAAAAAAGATGATTAGATACACAAGAATAATGAATTGAACAATTATCTTTATAACTTACAGGCATTAATCCACCAGGAGGATTGGAGTCCATTCCAAAAGTAGAATATCTGTGAGA
This sequence comes from Eretmocerus hayati, assembly GCA_029851415.1. Classification (NCBI taxonomy): domain Eukaryota; kingdom Metazoa; phylum Arthropoda; class Insecta; order Hymenoptera; family Aphelinidae; genus Eretmocerus; species Eretmocerus hayati. The sequence continues at coordinate 178,622,105 of CM056742.1, read as the reverse complement.
CATTGTGACTGATGTATCTCCTTATTTGTAATGATTTCAACAAGGAGAAAATATTTTTTTCTTAGTCTTAATTTTTCTAATTATTATCCTTGATACTTGTGGTATTATAACAACGTTTGGCATTGCTTTTCTTTATGAACTTTTCACCATTATGATTGAAGAACTAAAGGCAAAAAATTTGCTGCTGTTGCAAAGCATTTGCCTGTATACAGATTTTTGTATATGCTAGAAAGTTGGTCGACTTCCATGTAAAACTCTCAGCGACTACTGCGAATGTTGTAAACAGCCCTAAGATTCCAGCAGAGGATCGGAATTGGACGTGCCCAATTGGTTAACGAAATTGGCGCGAAATACGCCGGGATGCAAAAAATACGTGAACGGTGATCGATTCACTTCAAATTTTAACGTAAGACCATTCCAAACTTATACTGAAAAATGATATGGGGTACAGAAATATACACAATAGCTATGATTTAGAAAATTTTGGTGATTTATTATTGCATTGTATACAATAGATGTAAAATGGACTTCAAACGCCCCAAACAGAAGAAGTTTTATAATCACAATCTTACGGTAAAATGCGTCTCCTAAGACTGTTGATGTTGTTATAAAAATGGAGGAATTCTCACAAACTAATGAAGTGTCTTAAAAAACTTTGCACAAGAATACTGTGCCAGTAAAAAACTAGTCACAAGCTTCAATTTGATTCAGTGTTCCTAGTATCATATGTATGTACAATATGTACATTATTATATCATTATATGTTCTATACATGATTTGATACAATTAATTTCTTTGATGAATTATCTGCTATCAGATAGTTGGGCTCGCCTTCGACGACGTTTACAGTATATGACTATACCTGCAGGAGGAAGTTTTGGACAAGTCTTTGCCTCCCCATCTACAGGCTCACACTTGGGAGGATCCTGAGAGTTCATCACTGGTTTAGTCAACTTTTTACTGAGTGCTTCCTCATTACTTTCTCTAGGTTTGTCCACCCTCGAACTAATGTTATCACTCATCACTTCAGTCTTACTCTCAACGGTCACAGTGTTGGCCACACCAGTTAAATCCTGCTTTGGAATTTCATTATTCTGATTTGCACAAATTTTCACTTCTGGTTCAGATTTGCTTCCCGATTTTGTAGATTTTTCAATGTCTTGAATTGAATTTTGTGGTGACTTGATTTGAGGGGATTCATTGGAAGATGAATTGGAGGTATTCAATTCTCCATCACGTTTGTGTATAGGAGAGGACGTGGTTTCGTTTTTGATACTTCTATTGACTGGAATTTTATTCTCACTGTCACCAAGAACTCTGCTTCTTCTTCGCCTTTGTTTCACGTAGACAATGTTTTGTGCTCCTTCAACTATTGGGGGAACATTTTTCTTATTGGAATTACTTGATGTGATACTATTTGGAAGATCTTTGTGAGGGACTTCTTCGGTGCTTATAGTTCTATCATGACCTGTTCTCTTTGTCAAAGCATCATGTTTTGGAGATAAATTATGATCCCTATCAGCATGATTGTCAGAAACTGCATTTTCAACGTTTTTCTTCTTCTGGTCATGCTGAACTTTTTGTTCCATTGAGCCTATGTCATTAATTTGGCTACTTCCAAGAAGAGTCTTGGCCGCAGGGTCGCTTTTTTTGCATTCCTGCGCACATTTCAATGCTTTTTGCGTTTTTTGCCGGGTGCTCATCATTTCATAACTACGCTTGCTTGCTTCAGGAATTATTCCAGCCTCATTTATATTCCCTCTCAGCCCACCACTTCTTGTTCGTCTTCGAGATTCTGATTCAATGACAATTTGAATTGGTTCATCAGAAGAAAATCTTTTAGCCTTATTGCCATCTTGATCTTCTCTTCCTGAACCCTTCACTACATCCTGAGATTTGCTCTCCAAGACAGTACGTAGTATACTCACATTTTTAGAATTTTCTTCAGATATCTTTCTGTCACATTTATTATAATTTTTCTCATCAATTACCTCTTTACTTTGATCTTGGGCCTTACATGTGATGACCTTAGCATTCTCATTGTTTCTGTTATCTTCCAGTGCTTTTTTCACAGATTTTCCAACATTTTGTTTCTTCTCTTGACTTGTTAATTTATCCTTAGACTTTCCATCTGCTTCATCTTGATTGAGTACTTTTGGTGAAGGTAAACTAGAGTGAGAGGAACTATTTTTCAACTTGGGATTGGGAGAATCTAGAATTTCACCATCTTCTATTTCATCAATTCCCAGTTGAGTCGGTTCTAGAGATTTGGTGGATACTTCAATTGCATCCATCTTGCTAAGTGTGGATTCTATCGACTTTTCAGCATCATCAATACAAACATTTTCAATTTGCCCTAACGTACTATGATCGGGAGATGGAGTGCTTGTTGAGTTCAAAGTGACTCTTTTTCTTTCCAAATACTCAGTCATATTTATCTTGGTTCTTTCTTTTTTATTTGCTGGATCACATGAAATTGTGTTGTCATTTTTTGTAATTGTTGATGAACTCTTTGTGATATCTTCTTTAGACTTTGAATCTTGAATTTCTGGTTCATTTTCATCAGCTTCCAAGAGCTTCAAAATCCGCAAACGCTCCAACTCAAGGTCTGAAGAATTAATCTCTTTTGATCCCGACTTAGACTCATCACAAAACAAGTTTTTCTGTGGCTTGGATTTTTTCAATGATGATTCAGTCCCAGAAGCTTCCTTGGACCCATGAGAATTCACTTGATGACTGGAACTGATTTTCTGACGTTTTGATAAATCGTGAGATCTTTCCTCAGAATTAGACAATCTCTTTCGCTTTGGAGTTTTAACTTTGTCTTTGTACTCCTTATGATTATGGAGATCATCAGACGTTTTGCAACCTTTTGAATCCTTTTCGCGCTTCATTTTTTTAGGGGAATGCTTCGATTTGTGCTCTGACTTTTTATGCCTTTTAGTTTCTCTTTCAAATGAACAAATCTTGTTCATTTCTCCTCCAGACTGATTGACCTCCTTACTACTACGTCGACTTGTAATCATCTCCTTAGTATGATCATTTTCTTTGTGTTCAGGATTATCGTTTTTCCTAATATCTTTTTCAGCTGCACTGTCAACAGTTTCAATTTTACTGAAATCTGTATCCTTACCAGTAAAACGTTTCGAACTTCGTTCGCTAAGATGATCTGGTTTATGCTCTGAATTTTTGAGTTTCTTTGCCTCGTCAGGAGATGGACGTTTTCTCTCATCAATTTTTCTTTCAGAAGAATCAATTTCTTTGTTGTGGTGTCTGCTTGTAGTTTTTTCTTCTGAGTTTTGAACTTGATTTTCTAATCTCACATCTTTCTTGAATTGCACTTTCATTGGGTGACTGTTATTATCCATTTCTATGGCACTAGAATCTGTCTCTTTACTTGTGTGCCGGCTTGAGCTCCTCTCTTTAGAATGATGATCGCGTTTGTGTTCTGGATTAATGCGCCTCTTTTCTTTTTCTTCACATGATTGATTCCTTCCTCTCATGCCTCTCTCAGAAGAATTTCTGTCTTTGCTCCCAAAACTGACTGCACTTTTCTTTTCTGTGCCTAGACTTTGCTTGTAATCTGATTTCTCAATTTTCCTCATTTCTTCCGCTACTAAATGGTTCTTCTGATCCATATCTTTCTCACTAGAATTTGTTTCTTTGATTCTGTGCCTGCTGGAATTTCTATTCTGGGGCTGTTGATGGATTTCTTTAATCTCATGTCTGCTTCTACTCCTCTGTCTGGAACAATGGACATCCCCTCTTCTCTGATGTCTACTTCTACTCCTGTCTCGTGTGCCATTCTCATTCACTCCATGCCTACTTCTACCCCTCTCTCTGGAACGAAGATCATCCTCTTCTCTTTGTGGCCTACTTCTACTCCTTTCTTTCAAGCCCTTATCACTCTCTTTTGTCCTATATCTACTTCTACTCCTCTCATTCACACGGTGACCATTTCTCTCTCTTGAGTTTCTGCGATTACATCTATCATCTTGACGAGCTCTATGAATATCTGAACTTCCAGCATGATCATGTCTTCTGCGATAGGCATCAGAATCGTCACGTCTATTATGCCGGTAGTTGTCATTAAATCGGTTTGGGTTATACCTACTTTGATCACGGTAATCGGCGTGCTGATGTTGTTCTCGACTTTTCAAATTTCTAAGGGGTAGTGGAATGTATTCATTTTCGTCATCGTCATGCACATGAGAATCTTTCTTGGGATCTTGACTGGGAGCTGCATGCATCTTTGCATCTTCACACTCATCTTTCACAACTTTGCATGACATAGGTGGACCAGAACTAGCATTGTTGTCATGGGTGTGATTTCTTCCACTAGGTGAATTTTTTCTATCGTTAATTTGAGCTCTTATATCTTTTTTCTCATCTTGATATTCTGGTGTTGTGGTTCTCAATTCATCTTCTTCTTTGATTTTATAATACGAATGATCGTCCATCTTGAGAAGAGAATCAGAAGGTTTTCTTGGATCGTTTACTTTGAAAGCCAGCTGTGGAGGCTTGTTGACTGCAGCAAGATTCTCTTTGTCACTAGAGGCATTGCTTGATGTTTCTTCAGGCTTTGTATCTTTCACTTCCTTTTTCATTCCTTCAACTACATGCTGGGTTGATTTCATAGAAGCTTGCTCCTCTCTAGTCTTTCTCTCAGCCTCTCTTTCTTCCATCAATCTGTTATGGAGCCTTTCTCCAAATACGGTTTTCTTGAAATCCATCCCATCAGTCTTTGTTTCATCTTCAGATTCGTCACTTGATGGCCTTTGCAGATAGTTATTCTTTGTATAAGCAATATAGCCGTCATCTGGGATATTATTGTAAGAAGCATCCTCATTCATATGAACTTGCTTCTGATCAGGATACGGGAGATGTAGTAGTGATGGTATGTGAGCATCTTCTTGATTTCCAGCTCCCGTGTAATGATTTCTTTCACTGATTGGGTTTCCACGTGGGGCAGGAGGATAATTTTGAACTCTGTTTTGGTGGCGCTTGTCCCTTCGGAATGCCAAAGCGTCATTCCTAAAATAAGATGAGTCAGTTTTGTCGTATTGCACGATATAACAATTTTTCAACTTACTTGCTCCTTAATTCTGCGATTTGCTTATCTTTTCTAATAATCTCTGCTTTAGCTGTCTTCAGTAAAGACGAAAAGTTGACTTCAACATTGTTGTTGATCTTCTGAAGAGCTTTGATTTGTTCTTGTAAATTTGCGATATCTGCTCGTAAAGACTCAATATACGCCTGAGATTTACGCAGAAACCTCTGCAACAATCCAGTATCAATTTACATATATTTAAAGAATGCATAACCTATTTCAAAAACATTACCTCTTCGCTGTCAGAGTCACTTTTGACCTGGTCTACGTCCAAGTTATCAAGATCTGCATAAATGTCGAATGAGTCTTCCATCATCCACGCACGTACGCAATCGATCAACTAAATCTATGGAATATATCCCAAAAAACAAGCTGGAAATTCACAAATATTACTTGTTTTTCGATGAAATAAATTATTGCCCGCGGTTGCGAGGCACTGGTGCTGTCATTTCTGAGGCGCCCTGTACTATTTTCGCGCCAGAATCAGCCAGAATCAGCCGCGGAACGGTCATAGGCCATGAACTGCAAAACTCGCAAGAAACCAAGAACGAACACTCGAGAAGGAAAATCCTAGAAAAATCGGTTTCCTACGCTGCCGCGAGGCGACTTCAAATTAAAGTTTAGGTTAGATATAGCAAAAGTGGCGGGTTTATCTATCTGGTGTTCAAACACGCACAATCCCGTTCCCATACATAAGTTTTCTGAGAATCTCGTCATCATACGATGTCGCGTTTCCGATAAAAAGTAAGAAACAAATTTAGTCTTTCGAGGACGGATCCGAACTCCAAGGTTTTGTTTATTTATTCACCACTATAAACGGGAATGACTGCCCAAATACAAAATTGATACAAATGTAATCCATCATCAAATATGTGTATCAAAAAATAAAATATAAATTTTCAAATGAATTATTCATCAATGAAAACTAAGACACGATGAAACAATAAACAATATTCAGTAAGTAGATTCAATATTAGGAGTGAGTAACTCTTCAAAAATGGATGATTTCAGAGAGCTTTTGAGCGCTAATTTATGACCCATTGATCGAACATCCAGACTCAAATTAATTGTTCCATTCTCTTACACATCGAATTAGAGGGGAATTGAAAATGATGTTGATAGATTGAGGACATCTTGAATTGTAGCTTGTAATATGATCCGTTATTTTGTGCCTTGCAGGAACAATCAATGTCAAATTATTATATTGAAATTGGTATGAGATTGTCGATACTTTGAAAAAAACTGGGAAAATCTGGATGATCATGATCAAATCGAAGAAAATTCATCTCTTTCTCAAAAGCCAAAACTCTGAGCAATTTACGCTGTGAACATTCAAGTTTTTCCATCACCTAACCCTGATCCTGAGATGGTGACCAGGTTTGAGAACCATAATTCAAAATTGGCTTTACCAACGAGTTAAACAAGTATTTGATCGATTTGGTTTGTTGATTGTTTGATTTGTATGACAGGACCACAAGAACGTTCTGAATATTATTTACTAATTCGGTCGATTTAATGTACACATACTCCATCAAGGATTTGGAATTTGGACGGTCTAATTTGGATTATTTTCCACCGACGTGCAACCAATGAATGGAGGATTATAATATCCAAATTTCGGATCTACAGAAGAGCACAATGATGAAAGAAGACGAAATATTTGAAAAGTTGTGTACCGAGAATTCAACGTTCAGTTGGAGAATATTTCGGAAAGTATAGAAGTAAAGGAGTTCATTCAGAACTAACAGACGGATATTTCAAGTTTTTCCCCACGAAAGAACTTCTGCACAATAAAATAAGGGTTGGATTTTCTGTACATGCCGCTCAACGAAGATGTCATTCGATTTTGAGCATCAGGGAATGAAATACAGATAGAGGTCAGTCCGACAAAATTCAAAAGGAAGTATTATTTTTCAAATGATTTCTTGAAAATGCAAATCGAGAGTGTTGAAAACAGGAGAATGGGGAGTTTTGCACTAGCCATCTAAGATTCGTATTTTGCTTATCTAATCACCTTATAAATAGTATTTCTCCATTATTTAGACGTATCTTGAAAATACTAACAATAAGACTAATTTTGAAATAAATTGAGAAAATATGTTAATAGCCGACTTTTAATTGGTGAGAACTTACTAACAGTCAGTTAGAAAGGTTTCAAAGCTATATTAGTGTTACAAAGTATTTGCATTTCGTGAGGGTAATAATGTACTTTTGGGTCGATCTTAATCACTTATCTCTCGAAAAACGCAGCAAATATTAAAAGATGTGCTGGTAGACTGAAACTCGTTAGATTCGAAATCTTACGTGGGTGGTAAAATAATTAGGCACGCTCACTCCTCCTTTAAATTGATTGATATTTATCATGAAGTCTAACGAGGATCTTTTGAATCGATTTTTAGAATTATTAATTGTGCGCAAGACGGAGAAAATCATTGAAGTTGAAAAAAAAACTGATCATCTAGCGGGTCACTCTGGACATTTACCTTAAAGTTACTCATAAGTACTTTCTATGTTAATAATTATTTTCTACTTCAACAATTTGAATGAACACTTCGATGTCAGTTGTTATAGTAAATTTGAATTTTCTGACTTCGAATGCGTTAAATAAACCGAAAGGATCCCAAAAGCTATAAAACCATTTGATAATGCGAGAGATATACCTAATTGGAGTTTCAAAGTTCTTTCCTGATTTCTGAGAGCTTCCACCGTACCCAAGTTGAATTTGATAGTTCCATCCACCGGCACAATTATTGAAAACCCACACTCGAGTCTCGGATCATCTAAGATTGTATTATATTGGATGTAAATTAATTCCAGGTACTGAAAATACTCGATTCAATTCTAACATCAATCCGAAGAACGGACGTTGAAATCTATTACGGGATGAATGAAACGATTTATCAAAAAATAAAACTATATAGCATCACATCAGTGTATACTCGACAACATTTTCATGGCGGGGATTTAAGAAATATATAGGGTTACACCTCCATAAACTCTAAATCAATATGATCAGTAAACTCAATCGTGTCAATTCCAACAATTTCAAAGGATAAAACTTGATGTATTCACCACACGAATCTTGTCTTCTGGTGACGAATCTGGTCACGAAAAATTAATAATTAGCATTTATCCGAGATGAAGAGTTTGGAGTAACTTTGAATACTCTCATATTGGAAGAACGAATGTGGAACTCGACATTACTTGACGCATCGGAAATGTGCTAAAAAAGCGGGTGGAAATTTTTGAACACATGAAATGTCGATGAAGTAATGCATCGATGCTCAAATAACTTTAGTCACTATTCCGATTTCTCAACTTGAAAGAATCTGCCCAGTTGAAACTTCGAAAGTAAAATAATCTTTGACTTCTACAACATGTCGCTTTTCAAACTTAGGATTTAGAACTTCCGACTTTTGGAAGTATCCAATTGGGTCAGTTACTTCTAACTTGACAAAATCTTATTGCAGAACTTGCGTGTCCACTTCATCGATTGCTTCTTCTTCGCAACAACTCGAGCTTTCGAAAACGTCATCTTCAATTCTCGGAACCTATTTTACCAATCTATTGTCTCTCAAACGGCATTAACTGCTGCATTGTTAATTTTTCGCAAGCTTTCTCGACTCAAGGAACTCATCATCAGAGAGTGTCAGAAAAGTTATAACGAAGCAGTTAATCAAGAGTCGCAGCCCTCTTCTACACAGAGATCGCGCATATCTACCGATGGTCAAAAGAGCTTACGCAGCTTGCAGAGCTTTCACTTCTCAATCGAGCTTTCACAGCTTGCAAGTTTCTGTTTGTTATAGTGCAAGAAACGACCACAAGTGAAAATCGGTGGCGCTACAATCGCCCCGGTTTGAAACACCGCGTGTGCTTACGATACTATCGCTCGCGTACGCTACTCTTGCGAACTACGATTTTCGGTACAATCAGTGCTGACGCGTACCGTTGCTCGAGCAGCAACGCGCGTTCGTTTTTCTCGTATAAGTTGTTAGTCGAGCCGAGCGCGTCCTTCTCCAGAACCGCGAGTTTCCCCCCAAAGTGTTTCTTCCATCATCATCGTCCTGATGACGATTATTACCAGGTGGTACCGAGTATGTGAGATCACCAGGTACTAATATCCTCTTCATCAGGAGTGTATACCTACTAATATTAACACCATAAGACGAGTGAGCCGATCTCATATTCCGCGTGTGAAAGAGAGAGTGTATAACGTGTTTCACATTCATAACCACACAACAAGAGAGGAACACATACTGCATGCAGCAGGCTGCAATATGCGCCTGCAGCCATCATCATCGTCGTCGTCGTTCAAGGACAACAGCATCATCATCAGCAGGAAAGCTGTCGATTATTTTGATGGCCTGGGGAATAATGAACCCGATTGGCCTACTGCTATGCTTGGAATCTACTTTTGACGGATGAACATCATCGCCTAGTAGATAGTTTATATAGTTGTGGTGCAGTATACTTAGTGTGTTGGAGTGTATAGGCAGTGCGCGAAAAGTATAGCAAAATCCATCCTGAATATATAACAGCCGGTGCACAACTCCACCATCATCGTTGATCGTCATATAAATACTCTACTGTGTGAGTGCGTGCGGGAATATATATATATATCTATATATTTAGTGTGTACGAGGTAGCCGCCGACGAGGAGCAACGGACATATCACCTTCCACCAACGGCTAAGAATCGAGGCTCACCTCTCATCCGCGAGGTTAGTACACCTTTTCGCTCACCTGTATTACCTACCTACCTATTCCTACATATGTGATGCTGTATATAGACAATCTCGAGGATGGGATGATCGTGTGGAACGAGCAAAACAGCTTCTCTCGTATAGCATCAGCATTATATATAGCGTATAGCGAGGGACCTGTTGCTCCGGAGCTCGCTCCGCCCTGTATCTCCTCTCCTTGCTCTCCGCGATGATGATGCAGCGAAGCCATGCCGACGCCGCAACGTTATTTATTTTGTATCTTTTGCCAGGAGACTTTTTATGCAGAAATTGAAGCATTTTTTCTAGATCAACCGATATTTATAGATGGGAGATAGTTGGGTTAATTCTGGGGTATCAAATAGAGTAGTTCCCGGTCACAGATGATTGCATTATGTGTCATAGCCTAGGCTAGCTGGCGGACGACGCCCTGGTACTTATATACAATTGGCGTTCCGCTGAGCAATCGCCATCATCGCAGCAGGCCATCTCTCCTTCTGTACACAATGACATTTTTTCGACGTGACTGGAACACTCTGTGATGGCTGTCGTGTACGCTTCGCTAACCATTATCGTAATTCGTCTGCTGGGATGTGTTTTCGTTGTACACTGGCAGGATATGAATATGAATTCTGAACAAATTCAATCCAAATCAGACCGTTTGTGGTGTATCAATAATCATAACTTCATCCTCATCCCTACAGAATTGTACTGTGGTCTTAGGAGATTTCGAGCAGCAGCTCAAAGACAAAATAGTACATTTCGATACAGGGGTGTAAAATTAAGTTTTACTCCCGTGTATCAAACTGTGTTTTTGACGATCTGTGCGAGAAAGTGATAAATCAATGCGGAAATAGTATATTTCCGTACTGAGCTCGGTAGCCCATTTTGGGTACTAGGACAGTAACTGTTTGTCTGTCGAGCGAAGTGAGACAGGCATATCGTCCAGTGCCCAAAATGGGCTTGCAAGCGAGGTGCGGATATATTTTTTTTATCACGAGAACCCTAAAATCCTGTTCAAACGCGGCATTTTTAGGTTAGGGTATGGAAATGTCACTTTTGCGCACAGCGTATCAAAATAGTAGGTTTCGCAGCAAGATTATGAGGTTGTAGCTCGCTCCTGAGCGATTGATTTTCAGCCCGAGCTCCAGGCGAGGGTCGAAATAGTCGCTCAGAAGCAGGGAACCTCATAATCGAATGAGCGAATGCTATGCAATTTTGTAAGCACCCAAACATCGGAAAATTGCATAAAAGAATTTTCAGATTTGTTTAAAGTTCATGTGCAATGAGTGTACATACAGCATATCGTAGTCGGAGCTATGGCTTAACTGGACCAAAAGTCTAATGAATATGAAGGATTCGGATGAAACCGATCGATTGTGTCGGCTGCATTCAATCGTGTGGATCAGAACTATCACGACGAAAGTGATGTGTGGCATCCATCAGAGAAACCGCGAGACGGTTATCCGCCCGCACCCATCACAGCCAATATTTGCCAAACGGATAGCCGTTATCTCTGTCGTTCCAAAATCTCTCTACTATCTCTCTGATGCATCTCCTCAGCCAGCATCTCACACCCACACCGCGGCAAGTAATCTTATCGTCGCCACAGGCGAATAAGAGGCGACCTGGAGGCTTATAATGCTGAGAACAATGCTTTTAAGAGGATTACCTCTATACCTTGATAGCGCAGGAAATTCTCCACCACCACCACAGACTCGTATTCTACCAGACAGAAAGCTAAATATGCTGAATGCCTTCTTCGTTCCCTACATTTTACTTATATTTACCATACTGTATATTTAGTAAATATATAACGGAGACACTTGAATTTGTCGCAAGTCAGATGAGAAATTTTAAGGTTTCGAATACATTCAAACTCCTTGGAAAATGGAATCTATGTGGTTGTATCCACAGGTACCTATAGTGTTGGTGGTGTTGAGAAACTCTAGATGGTGATTGAACGGGTATCAAAAGTTTTTTCTAGTTTGAAATTATTTTCCATGACAGGTTTGTGGACGTTGGTTTTCACTAGACAGCAAAAGTTTGTCGTCGAGGTCGGACTATGAAAGCGCGAATTTTGCAACAGCCATAGTATTAGAGAGTTTCTCTGATTTCTGCGCTTGACATGGCTTACTTTTCGAGCTTCCCCATTCAATGTGTGTTTCTGTCCAATGAAGAATTGTACTACAACCATGAACTGGCATTCTGCACAAAATAATTTTCCTGGATTGCATGAAGTAATTTTTGAACTAAACAGTGTGCAAAACTTGCTCTTCACTCGTGTGTAAAATTCACGCATGTGTTTTTCTCGCTGCAACACACGTAACGAAAATGTATCAGATGGAATTTCAGTCATGTGTACATGTCTCATTCATTGACGGCAAACATGTGTTTTAACTGTGTATTTACCATAGTATTCAAGCGACGAATAAAAATCCTAGGGTGTATAGCTTGTCGAGTGAAAGAGAGTTCTCTCAGAATCTTCTCGTTTCAATTAGTACCGGCTGCATAAATATGCACAGACAAATTGTCGTTAGTCCAGCATAGCACTAGGTATGTCCTCGCATCTCTCACTCGCTTCTATCCTCACACATTTTTTCCTTTCAATGCTACAGTAGCAGAAACAGAAATGGTACTTATATCTATGCAGAGTCAGTAGTAGCAAAAGCAGAGAAGCTAACGAGGCCTGTCGTCGCTTGAAAAAAAAAGTGCGAGCTTACTCGTATACATATACCATACTTCTACTTTTACCTGCTATACATACGCACACCTATCTCTGTTTTCTATGCTACTACGTCGGTTGGTACGAATGCGTTTTGCGAGCTTTCTCCAATTTTTTTTTTTTTTTGCATACCGCGTATATACCAGAGCGCATGTAGAGTCACAGAAGAAGAGCAGCAGCGGCTCTCAGTAGTGTCAAGAGGAAAGAAGGATTTTTGCGTGTTCTCGGTTGGAATTATATTATTCGCGAGCTGGTGAAGAAACATATAGAAGAAGAAGAACAAGGGAGAAATGAGCAGTTTTCACGCATACGCGAGAAAAAGATAGCAGTATAGCATGGGCCTCGCGGGCGTGTTATCACCACCACTCTCTTATCAGCCTGCCGCCTTTGTCCCAGACAGAGCATGCAGAAATAAAGAGGCGCGCGAGATATGATGTTGATGAGTTTTGCGTATATTTCTTCTCTCGTACTTTTTACTTATGCACTTCGTTAGTCGACTTACTTATACGCCTGTTTAAGCCTTTTTTTATCTATCCCTGCATCCTAGTTCTCTCTCATTTTCATATTTTAATTCATTCATCGGATGTTGAACGCAAAAATTTTTCGAAGACGTGTGTGTACTTCACAGTTTTATCATCGAAATCATCTAACAGAGGGTTCGCTGATTTGGAGAATATAACATAATACTCATGGAAAATCCAGGAATGAAAATTGGCGGGAAAATTCATCTATACGATTCTTTTGGTGAAAAAGTGTGAATGATTCGATGAAGAATACAACCTTGAGCAATATTCTTTACACTTTACAGGTCAAAATTTTTGGAAATATTCAATTTAAATGGATTTTACTGCGATTTGAGCTTTGAAAACTCACGAACCAAAACTGTTACCATTGATAGAAGCATTCTGCGCTCACTTTGTTCCACCAGTGTATTTTGGATCAGATATTTTCCATTCCAAGACCGAATAACCTGGAAAATTCAGGGATTTTTTTTCTCAACTAACATACAAATACATGCACGATTACTACAAATAGTCTGTGTAATAAAAGGATGTATGGTGAATAAGTAGGTGTTGGAATGATCCGAAAGCGAAATGCTTGCACGAAATTGCTTTTCCTGCGAACGATCGTGAAAGTATGCTCGCCGTCGTCACATTACAGGTGCGTCTTGTCGTCTTCTGTGATGTCGAATCCAACATAATATTGGTCGTGTAAGCAGGAGTATTATACGCTCTCTCGAACCTTCTTCTTTCTCATATAAAGAGTATAAGACATGATATATACCGCGAGCACGTAGAAGAAGGTGGGGTAGTGTGTAGTATAGATTGTGCGGGTGGCATCAGAGAAGTCAGATCTCGATCTTTTCGCGAATATATTGACAGCACCAGCACACATACTTATATATACAAGGAACGGCGGAATACGCGCCAAGATTACGAATGAGCAGATATAGAGTGAATCATTCCTACACGCTTTTGCCATTTCTTCTTCCGTGGAATCGATGCTCCCCTTTTTCGTTTGCTCTTGCGGTCGTGTCGAACGACGGTGCAATTTAAAAAAAATTGCGAGAAAAAGGAGCCAAAAATTTCGAAATTGCATACGGTTGTGGTGGCGCTTATTATTTATTGCAATTGCACAATGCGTGTTTCCGGTAAATGCAACTCACTCTGTCATATGTGATGACATACATTTGGCGATGATGTAAGTGTTTAGAGTTTTGTTGCTGCCTCGGCGGAAAACAAACATTTGTGTTTACTCTCGGAAATGTTGATTAATTGATGTTATTCGAGATTATACCAAAAGATGGAAGGCAGCTCGAGAATTTTCCTCTCGGTAGTCTGGAAATAATCATACAGACTGCACAAGAGCGATAAATTAGTCATTAAAAGTTCCCATAGAATTTAGATGACAACTTTTTGTGCCCCCTTTCGATTATTTGATCTCAAAATAATCAATGACTGAAAACATTCATCAACATCCATGACATTTTTACGACTATTCATTTTTAAACTCTATTCCCCCTTCAAGCGATACAAGAATAGAAGCTCGATATGACAGCTGGTACACGGCATCATCAATATTGTGCCACGGATATATCCATCTCATGGGCTCGTGCCACGCGATACTACTACAGTATTCTGTGAAAAGTCGAGAGTTGCACACATTAGAACATAAAAAAAGAGATCAATGGTATAATAGTGCATGGCGTATGCAAGCAAAAAGGGTGAGGAGGCGCCGAATGTAGAGACGGAAACTTGTGTTTGTGTGCTGAGGAAATAAATCGGCTATTTCAACTCTAGCTCTGGTCATGTTTTGTTGTTTTTCGCGGTCTTTATTGCCACGAGGATTCAATTTTTCTCTCTCCATTGAATTCGCTCACCACCACTACCAACGCAGCTACTGAGCTTGCTCTGTTGGGAACATTGCGCCTCGCCCAATATATACCGCAGGCTAACCTATAGACATTTTTACCGAATTGAATGCGACCACTGGCTATTCTCGACAAGTAAAAGTTGAATAAAGGGTGACTCGGTCAATGCTACTATACAACAACGGGAGTTTTGGCCTCTTCATTTTTTTTCCTCTGAGTTGTACTGAGAGCTTTGCATGTGCAGCTTTTCGCGCGAGACAACAGAGTCAGCAATTTTTACCATGCATTTGGGTTTACTTGTGTGCGCGTTGATGAAGAAACATCCTTCCCATTGGATTCGATTAATCTCTTTGCGGAACTCTCTATTTTTGCTTTCGAGTTTTTAACAAGGAACAAATCTTACTGGTTATCACTGATGATCTGTACTAGCATTCGCGGCAAATCAGAGGAAATTGGTGAAATGTTAGTGATTTGAATCACTAACATTTCACCAATTTTCTGACTTTACACTCGACATTGATTTCTGCAAAAAATTGGACACCATTTTCAAAAATCCGAAAAAAATTCCAATCATTTGGTGTATCAGTTCCAAATGTATTGATCCACATTTGTTTTAACATTTTAATTTACTCAGAAATTTTGAGAATAAATTAGCAAAGATCAGCATCAAATTTAACCTCAAAAAAATGTTGAAATTTCAAACTTTGCCATACGAACCTTGCGATTCATTTCATGATCAAAAGATGCATCATCATCGCTATCTCATCAGCATAGCAAAACCACAATCTTGCGATTAAGATATGAGGCAACTTTCCAGGAAGACACTCCATCATGTCTCTCTTCTTGTTATTATGAGAAGCGTTGGCTAGGAACATAATCTAACTTGTGCACACACAAGAGAAGATAAGATGCATGCTGTCGTCGGATGTGCAAGTCTCACTCTGAATTATCAACATAACAAGCGCCGAGATACTACAAATAATTCGTCATTAACCAGATGATGAGCTCTGCTTTCTTGCCAACAAAGCAATTTCTCGTCTCTATAGTAGCAGAGCAGCAGCATCTCTAGCAATAAGAAATTTCCATCATCGAGCCGATCAAGAGTTTTTCATCACTGCCACTTTGAAACTAGCTTCATTTTTTGCCTCGGCAAGTGCAGCATCACGCGACGATGAAGAAAAGCTGACGCTCTCGATGTCAATTTCCTCTCCCGTGAAAGTGACACTCTATTTTTCTTCCTTCCATCTTGCGCCGCCTCTTCTTCATGGCGTTATGGCGTTCATTTAACTTTGGCCTCCTCCTTCCTAACTAGACGCATCAATCGCTCAGCTTATAAAGTGTCTGCATATCGCGACTTGGTATATGGCTGTTGCAGAGTAGATTGACAGGCGGAAGCATCTCTGTACTCATCATCAAGATATCTGATATCGTGACTATCACTTTTTTGAATGAGCTTTCAAATGGAGAGGTTGTGACCTTGGAGTGTCGAGTCTGACTGGGCATTCGTGCAAGTGTCCCCTATAACATGAAAATGTTGGATGAACAAAAATGTGTGGACCACACTATTAGTAGAAGCACTATTACAGTCATCAAAAATCTACCATTTTTTATCTAGTCGATGTACTGAAATGAGAGATATAGTTGAACTTATTCATCAAAAATAGTTGCGCATAACAATTCTTATTGCACTTGTAACATTATTTTAAATTTTTCTTACCAAGCAGCTCTGAATTTGAACCTTGGTTTGATTTGGCAACACCAGCAAAGATTCTCTGCCTCCATCGAATATCAAAAATGCTTTAGAGGAGAGGAGAGATCATACGAAATAACTTCAATCGACTCAATGAATAACAGCCTGAAGTAGCTTGGGTTGAGAGTTCTTGTAGTGTGTTAACACCACCAAATTTTACTTCCACTCTGAGTTCATCCATAAAGATATATCATTGTTTTGGAGAAGGTTGCATCAATTTGTGTGGTCGACACATTGAGAGAGCATTGGAAGTATATTTTATTACCAGATAACAGTAATGGATGCCAATTTCTCCAAATTCCTCAAAGAGTTTGCAAGTCAACAAATGGCCATCAATTACATTTTGGGACTTACTTGACTTTCAGTTTGATAATCTCTAATTAACAATTCAGACCTCATTATACACTTTTGTGAATCTTTGATGAAGCAAGGACACCAACAAGATGTATTCACAACAATATGTTTGCATGCGCTCATGATTAGATTACCAAATGTTTTCCACTGGTTGTGGTAGCACTTGTATGTAAAATGTGGAGAAAGTTTCAAAAAATGAATATATTGTAAAAAATATTGTATAAGCAAGCCCACCTTGTTCCTCGTCCCCACAAAAATGCTTGATCGAGGATATCGAAAAACAAAAAACTTCTTATTTTCATGTTAAAATATTCATTAGTTTTGACCAGATCCATCAGCCTTAGTATAGTAATCTTTTGTACAGTCAAAATAGCATGAAATTGTATTGTAGTCGATAACTGTACCACAAATGATTTTCACCTCGACTGCAAAATGCCAATTTTGAGATTATTACCTTCTCGCTGCACACCCATATTCCTTCTCCGATGGGACCAACCCCTCTCATGGGAAATATATGCCACGATATAACATCTTCTTCTCTCACTCTCTACATGAAACTCGATTTTGCATACTACCATCACACCTCCTCCTCTCTCAAGTAAGAGAAGAGGAGACATCCAACGAGAGAGAATTTGTCACAGCATTGCACTTTACACTCTCGTGCAAGTGAAGTCACGCACCAGCACCTTTCTATCTCTCTCGACATAATTTTCGAAATCCTGTACATCATATGCACATCACATCAGAGAGTTGTATTGCATTAAAGGTGTACATATAGTCGTCGGCCTTGAGCATTCCACATGTGCAACAACTCTCACTCTCTCAGTCAGTCAGTTTAAAGTCGTTAGGGTGCTCTCGCCTCATACATACAACATTGTTAATGATCGTCAATTCTCTCTCTCTTTCGAAAGAGCAAGTGGCTCCCCCGTTCTGTAATAATGATGCACATACTATATACCTGTACTTACTTACTTTGTTGTCGAGGCCTATAAACCACTTGCATGCTCAAGTCCTCGAGTTATCGAATTTGAAGCACGGTTTGAACCACTTGAGCTCTTTACTGTGAGAATAAGACGAACGTATGTGCAATTATCGACGTACACAGGCTGGTACATGAAAAAATCGAGACAATACAGTATAGGAGTAACCTAACCCTATGTGGAAATCTGCCAAAACCCGTTTATGTGTACAGTAAAGGGTACAAACCAAGCCAAGAGAAAAGAGTCTTTTGGCCTCTGGCTTGTGTTGCCAAAAGCGTTTGGTGGATCTGCTCCAGAGAGAGAATACTCTCTCCAAAGAGGATGTTCTTTTGCGAGATTGCCAATTGAAATTCGTCGATCGTGACGCGTTTTGAGCTCTTACTAGTCTTACCACCAACGCCACCACCACCATGCTGTCCTAAAAACAAAAACTATATATGGGTGATTATGAGATAACTTAGGTATTTCGAGGGCAAAAACGGGGGGGTCGGGATTTGGACCAAAAATTGACTAGTTGAAATATAGCTGCAATCTGTCTGCTCATAGGTGTCTTCCAATCTAGCTGACATCCAAAAACAATTCCCAGACGGGCATAAACGTTAGTCAATCTACGTAAAAGATATGAGCAATTTTCGATATATTTTTGCCACGGTAAGGTTATTTTGGCATGAAAAGTGATCTCAAAGGCGTAAATCGAAACGGATAGTTTTTTCCGAATAGATGGCTCATTTTTACGGTGAGAGTAGACTGGAAAAAAATTTCTGGGCCTTGACGTTGCATAGTGTTCGAGAGCCAGTGACCACGGTAAGGACAATTCTTATTTAGCAACGGAAAAATTGTCCATGAATCATCGCGTGAGAAGCTGTTCACGTAATACATCATTCCGCTGGTGGTAGTATTTTGTTCTTTGGGTTTTAGGAATCAATTACCGCCGTTCTAGAGCCGTTTAAAGCGATTCGCTGACCCGGAGTCGAATTATCGAGAAGCATCCGAAAAATATGCAAAATTACAGGACGGAATGTCGGCTGTGTTTTGACTATTTTGAAGTGACACTTGATACTCGATTTGTACATAATATCACCTTATAGCTCAACTTTGATGTTTGAGTGGTCCGGAACCGAGATTGAACAAATATCTCCGTAAACTACACGATTGAAATGTGCAACTTCAGTTTAGGACATGCCACGGTAAGGACATTTTGACCATTTTTGGTAAGCTCAGGTCCACATTAAACTCATATCCGCTCCTAAGACGATTGGCACATCTTTTTTTCAATAGAATACATCAGATATCATCGTTAGACTCATCATATTTGGTCATTTAATATGAATGCGAGGTCAGGACATCAAATGCATAAGTTATCTCAGAATCACCCATATCTCGAACTTGGCTATCGATAATCAACTTTTGCGTACCAATATAATAATACTACTTTTCCAGTAACAAACTCAGTTTGGCAGAATTAATAGGGCGCGGCGGCGGGCGGGTGGCGGCGGCAACGTCAGTTCGCTATAACGATAATGAGAGAGGGATCTTCGTCGATTAGCTGTGTCGCGCTTGAAGCGAAATCGACGCGAGGGAAGTATAGTATAGGTATAACGAAGGAGACGGAAGGGTAGGATAGGAAAGGGTTGAAGGGCTCTTGATTTCACGGGATTAACGTGACTGAAATTTATTAATCAAGTTTGTGCTGCTGCTGCTGCTGCTGCTGCTCTCGGGATCGATTTCCGACATTTATTGGAGATATTGTCGCTGCTGCTGCTGCTTGAGATAAATTTAATGAGACGTTTGCGCTTCGATTTCCTTCTGACTTTTGTTACTATATATAGTTGGGTAAGTTAGATTTGTGTGACACTGGTGAGGCGTGGCTCTGTATATTTATTCTGAGAATATTGACAGGGTAACGCATTTTATGATTGGTATGCGGAACACGCACATCAGAGTCGCGTAGTCGATTCTGCTACTATATGTACCGCAACGCAAGAGAGAGGAAAAGCACCAGATGTAGTTTGGCTCTTTCATCTATGCAGCTATCTGTCTGTGCGCCCACTACCATCAGAGTTGAACATGATTGAGTGCAGCAGCAAAGTTCGAGAGGGTTGCACTTTTTTTTGCCATACGCTTCATACTCTATACGCTGCCGCGTGCCACAGTCCACCGACAAAAGCGCGACGTATGAATATTCCATATTTTCAAATCGACTCTTCTCAAGTTTTTTTTTTCACTGCATTCTTTTTTTTCTTTCATCTAATCAATGTGATGCTATTGCTTGCATGAGAGAGAATCCAATTAAAATTAGCAATTTTAGCAATTTTACTTCGTTTTGCTGTGCTTCTTTAGGTATATCATATCGCGATTCTCTACTTTTTGAACATTCGAGAGATATTTTTTACTTTCAAAAGATATTCTTTGATATTTCACCCAGTTAACATTTTTTGGACGTTTGAGAGAAAAATTAATTTGAATGTTTGCAAATTTCATAAATAGAAATTTCTTCGCGAAGTGGAGATGAAGAGAGAAAAATTATATTTTGAATAATAACGAAATAAGCGATCCGTGGATGGTTAATAGGAAAGAATGTACAATATAGTAGATTTCATACCTCGAGATTATGAGGTTGTAGTGGTTTTCCGGCCCGAAGGGTCGAAAAAATCGCTCGGAAGCGGGGAACCTCATGATCGAGGCGCGGATGCTATTTTATGCAATTTTGCAAGCACCCATAACATCGAAAAATTGCATAAAAATATTTTTGATGAAATGGAATTATTTAGCTCCTAAAAAGTGTACAAACATTACAGAACTACAAATCACAACTTTACGAAGTAACTTTTTGACAAATATACAAAAAAGAATTGAGAAATTATATTGCATAGTCGAGGTTAATTTGCTTATTTTTTTACAGATTGTCACAAAAAATCCATCAGCAATCGCAGGAAAGTCAATACGAAAATCTCCAAGTCGCCTTTTCATGTCTTAGCGTGCTACTTTACAGGAAAATAGAGACGTGTTCTCAATGAATACTCAAAAACTCAAATTATTTCAAATAAACGTCCTGTTTAAGAATGACGCACCAGATGAGGTGGATGGGATAATGAAAGAACTTAGAAAAAAACCCCACTGAATTATTGAAATTATCCTCTGGCTCCTCAATTTATGAACGCAGCATCATCCTAGTAGCCGATAAATACTCAAAAAATCCCCTCCTCACGTAACTCATATAAGATAATGAGATACCATTGTATCTCTCTCTACTCGCAAATTGAAATTATCCCATATAGATTTCGTGCTAGTGCAAAATCTGCTGGCACCACCCAATATACAATATAACAAGGTGACGGTGCTTGATCTGCGCTATCGTCTCTCTCCCTCTCTCTCTCTCGTTCGTGCCACGATGATAACGAAGTTAATCAGTTCGTCAGGGATTGTTCACAGTATATTAACATCAGAGCATCATCAGCAGCAGTTGTAGCACCAGAATCAGGGCACCACAGCAATATAGCAGTGCCAAATGGGGATATCATGATGCACCAGACGCGCCCTCTATACCCCCACTCTTTACTCTTATCATCAAATATGATGATGAAAATTGTATATTGTATTCATCGCAGCATGTATACAAAAGAGCCAAACATAACCTCCATGGCCAATCAACCGGAAGCATAAATTGATTTTTCACCCAGGAAGCTTGAAATATCCGATAAAGTACATAACGATTCTATTCAACGGAGACTGGTATAATATAGTAGGGAAACTTAGTCAGGCATCGTCGATATAATAGAGTTCAAAAACACACAAATTCCAGCGTTCTTTCGATAATAATGCTGGTGCAGCATACACGTCATTGAAATTTTACATTACGAGCAGCAGTGTTTCCGAGTTTACAAAAAGCTTCGAAAGCTTTTCTCCAGCGAGGCAGCAGCAATGTTGTACTACTACCTCAGACCCAGTACCGTTGTTCCTATTCGCGCGCAAGCTCGACTTTCATTTTTCTCATACTATTTTCCTTCGCCTGCCTCCATCAATTGTTTTTATAAATATTCCAGGAAGCCAGAGAGAGAATTTCTCCATTTTTTTCCTTTTTCTCATTCATATATTGTCGTTCGATTATTTCGACAGCTTTCTTTCTTCTCACAATCTCGTTTGCAAAGCTCCTCTGGTTTCCGGGCCCTTATACAAAAGCTTCTTCCATTCATATTCTCCCAAGTCTTTGGTGGCGGTAAAATCAAGCTTGCGGTGGTGTCGTTACTCTTCTCTTCTCGTTTCTTTTTCGCGCCCGTCATCCTCATCCTCATCGTCGGCGTCGTCGTCGTCGTTGCCGTTGTCGTCGTTGGGGTTCATTGGCACGAGACGAGCGCGATAAAAGTGAGCTTTCCACATATACAGGTCTCCTGCAATGACGACAGCACGTCTTCTTCTTCTTCTAACCAACGACGACGAAGTAAAAGAAGAAGAAGAAGAAGAAGAAGCTTTTCCAGTCTTTTTAGAAAGAGCTATTTCCCTTAGGAGGTTTACCCGCTTCGAATTATGTGTACTCTCGCGTCTTCTTCATGACGTGGCGGTCAGTCTTCTGTCTACCGTTAAAGCATCATAGAAAAGAGATACCTTTTCTATTCTCTCGTATGCACACACACACATGCATGCATAGCTTACCTTTTTTTTAACTAAAATGAGAGAGACCTTCTGGTGAGCTTTGAAAAAGCTCGTTCAGCAACGGCGATGCGAAGGCCACTATGAATATGACAAGGCTATCTCTCTGTTGGTTGGTTACTCGGGCTAGTATGTAGTAGTAGTATTAACATCCATACACGCGCTCGTTTTCCTTAGAGATAATGTTCCTCAATATCCCCACACACATCATCATACACATGAAAACCCTTTCATTTTTGATGGGTCAGTGTCCGACAGAGTTTGTGACTACATAGTGCGCCGCAGCTATCTGGCTCTTATTCCCGTGAATCTTGACGAAAAGCAGCAGCAGAGACACGAGCTTTGAAACGGATATACACTGACTGTAGCAAGTCTCTTATCGGGTCTCGTTTTGGTTCCTCCTATAACGTCTGTCGCTACTGCCGGATATACGCGAAAAAAATGTACTTGGATCTCTATACTCTGTAGATGTGGTACAGAATGCATGACTCGTAATGTATGTACTATATAATCTTCTGGTTTGTTTCTCTCTGTGCAGCAGGCAATTGGGCTAACGACCCCGACGTTATACTGTGCGTTGAAACACTGTACAGAGTATATAGGAAGAGGGTATGTGCAAGCTTTCGAGAGACTATACTATTGCTTCTGCTGCTGCGTTGGCTGATACTCTCTGGCTTCTATTATTGCTCTCTGATGTTGGTACTGTAACTGTTGCTGCTGCTGCTGCTACTACTGCTAGTATGAGCTGATCGATGTGGCGTTTACGAAATTACGATCCTGTCTCGGCTATCATCGCAATGCTTCTGCTAAATCGGACTCACTCGACATAACAAAACGAAGCTTGCAGTGTAGTGATGTGCGAGAGATAGCTTTCATGTAGTTTTGTGATCAATTTTATGCTATGTAAGGATAGCCTTAGCCTCTATGAATCGGTTTTCCTCTTTTTTTTTTCGTTTTTTTTTTTTCAAGAAAAAGCTCGAGCTTTTCTGGAAGTTTTCCTCTGTTCATTACCAGATATGGCAATTTTGCCGCCAATCTAGTCAAAAACTCTAGAGTGTTTGCCGGTGGCTGAAAACGATTTAACTTTTCTTCTAAATTACTGGTTTTTTTACATAACCTCAAAATGTGCGCAAGATCATTCACAAACTC
The DNA here is from genome assembly GCA_029851415.1 of Eretmocerus hayati. NCBI lineage: Eukaryota > Metazoa > Arthropoda > Insecta > Hymenoptera > Aphelinidae > Eretmocerus > Eretmocerus hayati. Next base: position 178,598,299 of record CM056742.1, on the reverse strand, counting down.
CATTTCAACACATGGTACAATACTAATCCTGGCAAATGAAGATTCATTTCAATGAAACCTATTAGAGCCCATGATATTATCAATTTTTACCAACAGGGTTCAAGTGAGCCATTTTATGGATACGTGGTTTATCGATCCCGTGTAAAAATGGGAACCCTATGATCACATATGAACATGGGGTCCAAGGACCCTATGACCATATGTGAACATCTATGAAACGATTTTCAAAATTTTTCAAAATCCGAAAAGTTGTTATGGTTGCATTCTCAGGGAATATTACATCAAAAAGTCACCATGCTGATCTTGCATAACCGAGTAAATTTCCAAGAGTTCATTAAGTAATTGAATCAAAACGATCTGTAAGGGCCTCGACAGAAAGTGCGCAATGCTCTTTTCTCCACTTTTTCCCCCGTGTATAAGCATAGGCGCTGTAGTTGCAGTCGCCGCCACGGGCGCGCAATGGCGCTACTTCCACAGGGGAAAAAGGGGGAAAAAGAGCAAATGCGCACTTTCTGTCGAGGCCCTAAGTGATATCATTCTCCTACTAGAAAAGAAAATTTTTAATCTCCAAGATCTAAAACGTTTGGCAAATTGGTGACCAATCTGAACCATTTGTTATATCTTGAGATCATCATTTTGAGAAATATTACATTTATGCAGGTTCGTCACCAATTTGCCAAACGTTTTTGATCTTGGAAATTAAAATTTTTTTCTATTGAGATATATAATGATATCACTTACAGATCGTTTTAATTCAATCACGTAATGAACTCTTGGAGATTTTCTAGGTTATGCAAGATCAGCATCGTGACTTTTTGATGTAATACTCCCTGGAAATGCAACCATTTCATAGATGTTCATATATGGTCATAGGGTCCTTGGACCCCCTGTTCATATATGATCATAGGCTTCCCGTTTTTACATGGGATACCAGAAGAGTAGATCGAAATCTGTTCTGGAAATAGCTGAAATTTTACTGAACCAATCAAATCACATAAGATTCTGTGCGCATCGATAAAATGCATGTCAGAATTGCGTTTTATGGAAAGAACTCTCACGAGAATGAAAAAAAAAAAAAAATAATAATAACGTCGGACTCTGGGTTAGCATCAATGACTCACATCGAGGTGAATTTCTACCAGTGAATTTAGTAGATCAACGCTGATGCAAGTGTATTGACCATTCATTATCAAATTGGCATTATTATCTCCAAAACGAGAGCAGTAGTCAATATTATTATTCGATTTTTATGTCAATGAATCTTGTGAGATTTTTTTATTTTTTTTTATTTGGTTATTCAACCGTATGAGATGACCTTTATAACAGAAATTCGTCGTGAACTATTGATGCAGACAGTAGGTAAATAGCTACGCTATATTTGCGATGAACTTGTTCAAATCCCGCGCGCCTGAATCTCTTTGAATTTGCTTCCTCTCTGAATTACGTTAATGTGTACTCTCATTAACACATAATGTAGTGGACCAATAGTCACAAACGAATGATGATCTCTTGACCATTACTGAATGAGCCAAACCTAAATGCGCCGAAGGTTCTATTTGTACAATCGAGTGGAGGTGCTCAATTATGTATACCTTGACCTCTTGCTTTGTTTTCAGCATAAATTGATGCTTGAGAGGATTCGAATTCATCTTTGGAGAGCACATGTCCTCTTAGAAACAGAACGTCATCTTTTACTGTAAAAAAATATATGCTATTCTTCTACAGGAGAAAATATGTGTGATACAATTCCATCCAGTTCACGGAGAATGTGTATCAAAACATTCTGTTTACAGAAATTCCTCCTTTCTCTCTGTGTCAGCTGTGGTCACATAATGTACCTTTTACTTTTGCAAGCGTTTCATTTTCCGCTGATTCTGCAGAACTGCTCTCTAAATTGGTTTTCCAGCAAAAAACTCTTTCTTTTCAGAGAGAGAGAGAGAGAGAGAGAGAGAGAAGGTATACACCATAACCCATTGTTTTTACGTTCCTCCTCGTGTTGGCCTTAGGTGCTTTTGTTGGCGTCCATTCGTTTGAGAGATATGCGTTGATGATAGCTCACACTCATCATGCTCCGTGTAAAATGAACTTAAAAAGATAATACAAAGAAAATAGATAGTCCGCACTATTCTCTAACTGAAAATCTTGCCCCAACGATAAATTTCAGTACCCTCAAGGATTTTTCAAATAGCTTGTGCTTAGCTTGCAAGCTTTGATAAATCGTCTGCTGGCTCCCTCTCTTTCTTTTTTTCTCTTCTTTCAACAACTTTTCTGATGAATGATGATACACGCCGCGAGGTTTCGCGGGAGCGAGAAAAAAATTGTGGTGCTGCACTTGAGATTTCTTGTAAGATTGCGTGATTTTTTTTCATGTAGTTGCTGCGGGGATTTTGTCTTATAGGTTAAAGTATCGTCGTTGGTGATACGAACAAGATTTTATTGGTGCTACTAAAAATGTAAGCCTCTGATTGTCATTGATTTCATTCTAAATTTCGAACATCTCACTTTTTATGATACCTACCGAACCTGAAAATCTGGAAAATGAGGTAAATTCTAAAGAATTGACTTTGCATTCGAAAATCAGGTAAAACATCCGGGAATTTTCCAGGTAGCTTCTTGACTGATTTTTTTTTACAAACGCATCACTCGACTTGCCATCTGCATCGCAATATGATAGTCTTCTGAAATTCCTTTCAATTTATATTCCATCTATTCGTTCAAATGAGTGTGCATCCTGTGACGTTTTTGATAGAATCCGAAGAACATTGGATGAGGTACGATGACCGCATTTTTCGGCGAAAATCGAAGGCCAGTGGGAAACCGTAAGCTTTTTTTCCCTTTGCTAATCCTCATGGTTGAGTTATCCCATTTCGTTGCGAGTTGTAATTGATCATCAATCAAAAATTTCCTGAATAATACTGTTGTGCATTTGAAAGATGATGGTTAACTTTGCATCGACCAGTCGACGAATGATTTGTTCCATTCTAGATCTGGGTATTCTCCCGTGAAGACACTGGAAAACCTAGCATTTGTCGAAAAAGACTAGGTAGACGTCATGCTTGTTTACTTCGAACCCTGGAATCACACGTTCTATTACCTGGTTTAATTTAAATAACAACCTATTGTCAATGAGTGTCATAGATTCATGTCCATAACCCATGAAAATAAACTAAAGGCCGATTCTATTCAGTTCATCAGAGTGGAGTCAATCTCCAGCTTAGAGCAGAACTAAACCTCTCTTCACTTAATTTGAAATCAAGTAATCCAGAATCAAACAGAACTTGAAATGCGAGTCACTTTGTAAGCTTTGATGAGCACAAGTGTAAGTTTGCCATTGCCAGGATTGAAACAATGGCTCTTCACATTCACTTTGAGTTGTTATTTTGTGTAAGTCAGCCATATAACCTCCACGGCAATTCACTTTCTAATGGATATACCAACCCTTGATTGAATAGTAGCAAGATCCTCCCAAAGTGCCGAACTCTGACAGAGCTATCAAGTAACAACAGTCTCAGACTTATGCCTCAGGTTACTGAAATTCGTATTACAGCACTTTCAGAGAGTAGACAAATCGTGTATAACATATTCCTCCAACCTCGAAGACATCAGGATCTTTGCAAGAAGCTGTGCAGCGCACAGAATTACCCCTTCATAGACTACTTAGTATGTAGTTATAGGGAGGTGTCTCCCAAGTTACCCATATTACTCTCTCGTGTCCTTTCCGCCAGTAGGTATATCCACAAAGATGTGCCACCGCAGCGCTATCACATGAAATATTCACCATGCGGTTCTATACATCTTCTCTGTCCATTAAAGCACATTAAACGCTAAAGTTTATTCCACTACCGATTAATCATTGAAAATTTTAAATTCTATGCAAAATAGACCGTATAGCTACACTTGGTGGTGTTTCCACCACACAAGAACATTCTTTCCATAAGAGGCTTACATATTTTTTTTTTCCATTTAGTCTACCACTACCACCATTATCATACCAAGTACGACCACAGTAGCCGTGTCTTCACATTGCATAGAAAAAAAATAACGAGGGGCACTTCAGAGATTTTTTATAGTTCCTGTTGTTGACATAGAATATTTTGCGTGTGTGCGTGGGCTTTTTAAAAATATTTTTGTCCACTACAAAACGAAGAAGAAGACAGGACAGGAGGACACTGGCTGCAGTGGTAAAAATTCCAGGAATGAAAAATACAAGGATCATTTTTCAACCTGGTTTAATTCATATTTCCTCCGTCGTTGTTGCCGCCCATGTCGTCGTTGCCGTCGTCGTCGTGCCAGAGTAGAATGAAAAATTTGTACTTCTCGCAGGCATTCGCATGGCGCTTTGAAAGATTTCAAAATGCAGCTCCAATTACGAAAAAAAAACTGGAATGTAGAGCACACATGCCTTTACAAAACAATAAAGAAGCATATATGCGCAATTTTGAGAGTAACAATTATATCTGAACTCATTCCATCTGTAAATATGTATTCCTAAAAGCTTCGTCATTTTCATTTCAACGATTTTTCACTGCTCGTTGGAAAAATTCAGGAAATCCGACATTCTATAGACCGTGTAAATAGAAACAACAGACGTTCCATGTACAAAACGGAATAATGCTCGGGTATAAAATAGTACAGAGGAAGAAGAGCGTTAACACGAAGCGCAAGAAAAATCCAAATTTAAGAAAAGCTCAAACGTGCAGGGAATATTTGTTGTTGCTCTACATCCACCACCAACACATACATATACAATTTCCACAAAACGAACAAAACAAAAAAGGCTCACTGCTCTGTGAAACAGAGATGAGAAGAGATCGAGGATCAAATCGAACGCAAAAGAGCAACAGCGGGGGAGCTTGCAAGCACAACTGCACCAAAACCGATCTCACTTCTCTCTTTCTATCGCCTCGTTATCTTTTTTTTTTCTCAATTGCACCACCACCGCAGCTAGCAGTATCTGAAACTTTTTTTTTTCTTATACCAGCAAAAGCTCTCGTTGGTACCGCTGAATTAGCGCCCGTAGAAAATAAGAGAAAAGAGTGTGAAGCTTTCCGATCCAACGTTGGAAGCTTTTGTTTATCCGGAAAAATGAAAAATAGAACAACAAGGTAGTTTGTGATGTGGTGGTAGTGGTAGTGGTAGATTGGTTAGTTGGTTAGCTCTCCCAGTTCTTTCTATACACTTCTCTCAATTGGTGTCAAGTCTACAAAAGGTCAGTTGACTGCCAGAGACGACCTCCTCTTGTACGTGTACATGAGAGCTTTGGAAGAGTGTATCTTCTTATCCGGAGCAGCAGGAGGAGAAGTCGAAGCTTCGAAAGCATCAGCAGGAGCCAACGATCCGCCCGTAATAAGCTCGCGATAATCTTTTTTGCGTTGGGGTCGGATTAACGAGGCGTGCTCCAATGCAATATATATAGTTATATATATTATATAGTAAAATTTTCAATGCGGGCGTCTTTCGACTTGCAGCCGTTGCTACTGCTGCTGCTGCTGGTGCTGCAGTGTTTTTTAGCAGGTTGCCGATGAAAATTGAGAGATAGAGTACCGAATAGAGTTAGGATAGAAAAGAGGAGACCAGGAGGAGGAGAAAAGTCGATACGTTCGACGCGTTAACGACGCTCGAAAAGACGGAAAGTTGAAAAATTGGCCATGCATTTTTTGCCCCCAACGCTCTTATTCTCTATCCTTTCGATCACCTTGTATAGATACTTCACCCTCCCCCCTTTTGGAATTACGTATCTTCTTTTATCGTTCACTTTTTTTTTCTCTCTGTCGGCACACACGTGTACATAGATCTTTCGTGCTCAATTCGGAATATTGGTACGCGACGATCGAGGCGAATGTGATTGCAGCTACTGCTGCTGCTGCTGCTGCCTTTTTCCGATTTGCGAGATATGGTTTTCTGAGAAAGAGGGTGTGGTATGTTGGATAGAAGAGGCAACAGTTTTTCTTTTTTTATGGTACATGTGAAAGATTGTGTTTGCTCATTCTGCAAATGTGATTTACTCGCCGTCGACTACTGGAAGATCTCTTCCTTTTCTCAAAATCCTGCTCACGTGATTTACTTCATTTTACAGGTAAAACTTTTCTTATTTTTCATGTGTGACTTGTACTTTGAAATCACACTTTTCTGATTGTCAGGATGTGTACATTTCCTAATGAGACATTTTTCAGTTGATTATTTGATTTTTGACAGAATTCCATATCTTCTTCTTCTCACTCACCTATTATTTTACTAACTTTTTGTTGTTGTCGAGTAGATGTTTCTATTACTATTTCTATTACTAGTCTTTCCAGAAAAATTTAGCTAGTTCATTCATTTTTATGATTTTTTCCCAATTATCGAAAAATCTCGCGTATCTCATGAAAAATTATACTTCTTCACTGAAATTGATCCTAAAAATTGCTCTGTGAGTTGTTTCATGATTTTTCATTCAAATTTTTTTTTTTTTTTTTCGATGTAAAACAAGATACAAGCATGATGATGCCTCGGGAATTGAAATAATCCAGAGAACCTGCTCTCGAAATACGATAAAACCACAACGAATTACACTGATTACACGATTATCAAATAAATGAGAGATTCCTCTCAGACACGAGAGTGAATGATTGTTGTCCCGATCTACCTCAACGAGCTTTAAATTTCGGTTTCCGAACACGCCCTCAATCGCATTTTCCAATACATCCCTTGTATTACACCACCACTACGACTCAACATTACACACATTACCACCACCACTGCGTTTATCCATCCATCCATCATAGAAATGAAGTCATATCGAGATGAAAATTCCTCGATATATCGGGACAGTAGCATCTATACATATATGTATTTCCAATTCCAAATATCTCACACTCAAATTCACCACCACAAAATCGTCGAGGATGGAATTTTCGCTCGATCGCGCGCGTGCCTCCCTCTTCCCATCTCTTGTTTGCGAAATAAAATTACTCTGACGCTGCTGCTGCTGCTGCTGCTGCTGTACGAAACGTAATTGTTGCAAAGCTAACTCGCGGAATTATCCTGTGAGCGGTACGAAAATTTCATCGGACTTGCTCTGGCGCTCCGGAAATAGCTTGAAATCGAATGAGAGAGAGAGAAAGAGAGATATATATGCAGATTGAGAACAATACCATATAGGGGAGGTAAAGTGCGTATCCAGAAAATAGACAGCACCGAATACACCGATGCTTTTGCAGTTAATGTATGGTGCTGGTATATTCACCCCTGACTATCTGTGCAAAAGTACAGAGTAAAGTGAGATAGAATGAGAGAGTGAGAGAGAGACAAGAAAGGAAATTCGTGCGAAAATTGGAGCAGCGAATCGGCGCGGCTATATATATATAGCACACGGGATTCGATTCTCACTGGCCAAACACACTTCACCCGCAAGTGGCAATACCTCATCGGCCGAGAGAGGTGTGTCAATAGACCCCTCTCGCTTTCCAACTTCATTTCTTCCTATACCCGTATACCATATATCCTCTAAATTCAGTTCTCGATTGCTGGGAACGTACCGCTTTACTCCAGGATATTAGCACTGAAAAATTTTCTCGTTACGCTGCGTAGCGGCTACTCAATCGTGTGCTATCGGTTAAATATTTTTTCCAACTTCATGGGTGAGGAGCTCTTTGATCTAGTCTGATAGTCTTTACATGATTTTTTCTCAATTTCTTTGAAACGCTGGACTTTTTTCTAAATTCATCAGTATGGAAATGTTGAGTGTCTTGAAACCATCAAATTGGGTGGATTTTGAGTCCTTGAATAACTCATCTCCTCAAAACTTGCTCTTCGCTAACTTGATCAGATTTTTTCTCCTATTTATGTTTTGAATGAGTTCTATCGAGAAGACAATTTCGACAAAGAATGTGATATCAATCGTGGTGCTGATCACTTCCTTCAGTCAATGCTCGAACTAAATTTCTTCATACCCTCAATTTAAGTGTGATTGAGCAGTATGATGTCAAAGGAGTGTTGGTCGAATGAATTTAACACATTTCTATTTTCTCTTGTCATGTAGACTTAATTTTAGCTTTTCATATGTATCCAAGCAATCAAGATTGCAATGTGGAAGACGCCCTATTTGTAAACTGAAGTTCTCATGCAGATAGTAATGCATCACAAGTAGTTTGTCACCATCATCGATGTCAGAAAAATAGTACTTTGTAACTTAACATGTACTCGACACAGAAGTTGAGGTAAAGAAATCTCTATATTGCTCATTCTGCTTCACCAAGCATCAATGAATGAAAGATTTCCTTGATTGTCGGCTAAATAGGAAGAATACTTTCTATTTATTCAAGATAAAATTGCATTATTTTCATGTCATCTGTTTTGATAGAGTAAAATTAGGTTTATCGAGTGAGCTTTTTACTCAAAGTTGAAACCTTGAAGAGATCTAGAAACATCAAGAATCTTCTTGTGAAGCATGGATTCATACCTGCAAAATGCAACCATAAAAATTCAAGAATGGATATAAGTTTTGAAAAGAGTCAGCGAACACCTTGAATACATCATAACCTGGTCATCGAATACAATAATGAATGTCTGCATCCAAAATTTCACTGCGAGCTTTCACTAAATGTCATTTGATTCAGATAATTAATTGATTTCATTACACACAGTAGATGTCTGGAGTGTATACCTATAGAATTTGTCATTATACAAGTATAGGTATATATCAGAGAGTCTCAGAGTGTGCGCAAGGTGTTATAAATTGGTGTAGCTAAAGTAAGTGTAATACTATGCACCGCACGAAGAGCAAAAGTCTTCTCGCGCTAAACGCTCATAAACAAAGTAAGGGAGGGGGGAGTAGTCGGTCCCCATTAGCATTTTGAGAGAGTGAGAGAGAGAGAGAGAGCTTTAGCTCTTCTTCACTGTACCACAAGTGGCTCAGCTTCTGTGCAGCTATACTACCACGTGACGCTTAACGTATTGCGCTCGTTCGCGGCTGGCTTACCGCGCGCGAGAAACCTCCAAACCGCGCTTACTGTATACTGTGTTGTTGCATATCTAATAGTAAATAGTCGCTTATTACATTTATATAGAGCAAATAATAGTCGCAGAGTAAAAAAAAACAGGCAGCAGTGGAATGGTCTCTTTTGGGAGGCAATACATTCAGAGAACAATGAGAGAAAAAAGTAAAAGAGAGAGAGCAAAAGAGGTCATTGATTAAATACTAGAGAAAAGGGGGTGGGATGCTTAAGTAGGAAACGGCTAGTTAGTCGCAATAAACAAGTTGTTAACCTCTCGCTTGACGTTTTGATGCTCTGCCGCCGCCGAAGCTCAAGAGAGATAGATCGAGAAAATAGCTACGATGACGTTGACGACGACGGAATTAGCCAACTCTCATTCTCATGCTCCAATAGCGTACTACTGATGTTACTATCCGTATATAGTCTTGTTCAATACACAGTAGCAGCAACGACGACGATTTTCGCAGCGAGACGTGCATCGAATTCTGTCTCTCATCATCTCCTCTCCTACTCCTGCTATGTACAATTGTCACTCGGAGCGCGTATCTGCAAGCTCCTAAAAGCTCCTCCTCCGTGTGATCATCATCGATCTCTGAATTTCTTCTCTCCTTACTTGCTTCATCTTCTTCTTCAAAACTATCCTCTCGTCTTCCTTTTTAACCCGAATATAATTAAAAAAGTAACGAGCGCCGCGCGAGTCAGAAGAAGGAGGAGAAGAAAATTTGAAAATTAGTTTCATCTATAATCGATCGTGACTCTGCAAAGCTTGCAAGCTCTATTCTATACATCCTTTAACACGCGTGTTTCTCTCGACTACTACTCCCGTTGTTGAAAAAGGTTATATTGCATTATTTCTCCGTAGTGCAACGTATCTTCTGAATTCTATACCAGAAAAGAGGTATAGTAGCTAGTAGAACGACGATAAGGCGCGACGACGTAAACTATGCACTGAATGAAGCCTTGCATATTTCAGAAAATCGAGCACTTGCGTCATCGTATATAACATCACCTCCTCTCTCATCTTTTGTCGCAAGCTCCGTTGATTCTTGCTGCTCATGCATCTCAGTTTTAGTTTCTTTTTAGGGAGGGGGGGGTGGTAAACATGAATTATCGGTATTAAAAATGAGAGAGGAGAGCTTGCAAGCACGGAACAACAACAGCTGCTGCAGTGTTTGATATTGCGCGCCGCCGCTTGTGTTGTTGTTACCGCCGTCGATAGGAAGCAGAGAGAGAAAGCAGATCAGAGAGAGTATGCAAATGAATGGTGATGGATTGTGAGTAATGCCTATCGCCCGAACGAGAGCGCACAAGCAAATACGCTATACGTCACCGGTATTACCGCTATATTTATGCCTGTACCGAAACTACGCAATATAAGCTGCTCTAACCTCTCCCTTAAAGCTCATCTATCGCTCGTGCATCTTCATCTAATCTGCTCGCGTTCCCTTACTGCTGCTGCTGCTTACTAACTCTAATGTATATGATGGAGTGCTGCGGGAGAAAGATGATTCCAGTTTGTTTCTCTACCCGTTTTTGTATTTTAGTTGATCGATGGAAAATTTAAAAACTATCTATGAAAAAATTCTTTCTAATCTAGGCAAAATGTAATAAATATTCATTATGAGGTAAATGTACCCAACGTGCCTCCATATGCCGATCTCACAAATGAACCACTCGCCCATCTTCCCGATAATTGTTTTTACATTGCTTATATTTCTCGGTTTCTGCGTTTCCCAAAAAATTTTAAGTGATTTTTCCATTATTCTTGTTTGCGCAGCAAAGACATTACCGAGAACACTGCGTTTAGTAGTAATATCGGTGCCAAATTTTCTTCTCTCAAAATTCTTTCGACTGAGTTTTTTCAGTCGAAACATTCGCGGGTAGACGGGGAATATGACCAGATTTAACTAAAAAATCATGAAGTTGAATTCGATTGCGCGAACAAACTACTATTTTGTCGTGTCTACGCTAAACTGTGGGCCTAAATACACAGAGCTTTCGACACCATGAATCGAGTATAAAGAGCGCGTGTATCTAAATCGAAAGATTGGAAAGAAATTAATCGAGCTTTCGTGTCTCTCCAACTGTATATCAACCAAGATGTAAAATTCGTCAAAAGTTTTCCAATATAGCCTCCTCATCACATCTTATACCCAAATGTACATACCATATGGTATTGAAAATGTGATAATTGCACAGCGCACCCAGCGCAGCTTTCATTCCGTTTAAATTCGCGGGGCGGTTGACATCGAACGTACTCTTTTTCCCGCGCCTCTTTCAAATTTCTCCACATATTAGAATTGTGTTTCATCATTGGTGAAAGAGTGCATATCTCTGCGCTTCAGATCGACTTAATACGAGACAAACTACACACTTTGCACGTCTACTCCATGTGTCTCTTTCTCTTCATCCCTCTGTGTAGCGCGTAGTATTGCACTTGCACGTACCTCATGAGTTTCTCTCTCTCTTTCCGGAATCCAACTCTGGCGTACCATTCATATATCACGTAAGGGATGGGGCACAGATACAAACGTGATAAATTCAACCTTTCCGAATAAATTTTCGCTCTATTCTTCTTACTACACACTCATGTCTCAAATTGCACGTGTTCGCAAGCTCTCTCTCTCTCTCTCTCTCTCTCTCTCTCTCTTTCTCTCTTTGCTGCGCTTTCATTGCCTCAGGAACTACGTAAACTAACTCGCAAGCTTGCAAGCTCTGCCGAGCATCATCATCTATCCGTTCGGATAGTTAAACATACATCTATTTCACACAAACAACAAACAGACAAAGTCCAAATGCACCAACCGACGTAATCAGTCTGTCTAGAACACCATGTAATTGTTGTTCCTCACATCATCTTCAGAGAGTTCAAAATTCGAAATACGAACGTTATACGATGAGAGATGTACATTGTGAAGTCACAAAGCTTGCAGACGCATAGAAGCTAGAGAAACACACAACTCTTGAATCTCATGTGTTAGTACAGTATATATTTCGCAAGCACGCGTTATGTGAAACACGAGGGTTAGGTTTCTGCTGCTGCTGCACGTCCAACGAATTATTCATAACAAGCTTTACCCAAATGAACTTAGCGAGTATTAACCTTAATATTTTGAAATTCCAGAACGCGCACCCCATAACGAGTGGGCGACGACGATTGCGTATATATTATATGCGTATAATATAACCAACACAACTGTGCAGATGATGCGTTTTCTGTTATAGTTTGTGCGGGCAATGTCCTCTTCTCATATGAACTTACAAATATGTATACTACTACTACTACTACTACTATATACACTATCATCATGTCACTAATACTGATACATATTATATGCTCTGAAGAGCTGAGGTGCTCCCATATGAGCAACTATACTGCTACATATACCCACTACGACGAGGTTCGCGGAAGTTGTTATATGTCGTCGTCGCTAAGAAGAGAGGAGAAGAAGCAGATCCAGGGTGCATGGCCTTAGTTCGCAGAGCTAATAAGTGTAATCCGCGCAACAGCAGCATCGCTTATAATTATACACCCATAACATATACACAAGCTTGCGAATATAATGGTCGCTTTCCACATGAAGTAGTTTTTCATGTGCAGTCCGTGTGCTGGTGTGTAAGATAGGCAATAGTTGTACAAAATCTTGACTGTTCGTTGTTGTTGTTGTTGTTGTAGATGTTGCATGGATAATAGGTACGGATCGTCGGGAAAAAAGGCCTCGGTTCATAGGTTTAGGTGGAGGGAAGCCGCTCTTTTCCGTCTGATGCTCTGACCTCGGACTTATAATATGCTCTCTCGTGTGTGTGTTTGGCGCTACTAAGACTTCGGACCGTCGTGTCGTATATAGCGCATATTTTACCCTTGTTCACGTTCTCGCGCGTCTCTTCTGCATCTCGTTATTACACATACAGCCGCTTCAACCATTGCAATTTCTCTCCTCGTCATTCTTTAATTCTCGTTTGCAGAGTTGTCCTCTCATTGTATATGCGTCTTTCTGTATTTTTGTACTTTTACATGTGTATGTAGGGGGGGTTAGTGGGTGGATAGGTGTTCGCGTGCGAGTGAGTGGTGAGGTAAATGGTTGGGTGTGGGGGTTATGTGTGTGCCTGTGCATGGTTTGGCGGGTGAGCGTGTGTGCGGTGTGTGTATATGTGGGTAGGAGGGTAGATGTGACTGTGTGTGCACATGGGCACAAGGGTATGTTTAGAGATGCGGGTAAGTGTGTGAGTGTGTGGGTAAGTGTGTGTGTGGGGGGGGGTAGTTTGAGGGAGGTGTGTGTAGATGGGGTGGGTGGGTGGTTCGAGGTAGGTGTCTATCCGCGACGTGTGATTACAAAAACACTGTCGAAGTGTTCCCTCGAGTTTGACAGAAAAGTGTACCATCAGTTGCCGTCGATCCGTCTCCTCCTATAAATAAATCACCCTATTTTACACTTTGCTATCGCACATAACCTCTTTTCTCTACTTTTCCTCGTGAATCCGTGCTGAAGAAAAGCAGTATTGTCATAGCGCACGAGGAAAAATGTACGATTCCATTCTTGTTTCCTTGCGAAACTGGAAACGTGGAAACTGTTATTGATGAGATAATATGATGGTGTGGTGATGGTGGTAATAGGAGGTATGCAAAGAAACTTTCTTCAAACTTCAATAATCGGTTTCATGCACTGGCAGTTGCAGTCAGTCACTGGTAGTTTGTGAAAATAAATTTTGCTGTGACCTATATTTTTCGATATCAGGAACCCGACAGTCGCAAAGTTTTTTACATAATGATGGGGAGAAGTAGGCTGACTGCTTGCTTCCCTTATCTTTCTTTAGAGTTTCTGTTTTCTCTCTTCACTTGCATACTTTTTGAAGTCCTGGGTTGAGCAAACTATGCGCTCAAGAGTATCAGACGACGATGCGAGACACACTGCAGCAGCATTGCACGACAAGCAGAGTTTGTAATTTTCACAGCAATAAAGTTGAGGAATTTCAAAATTATGCCGAGCTAAACTAGTCCACCACCACCACCACCATGTCATACACTATAACTCTAGCTAACTCTGCTGATACCATACTCCATCTTAATTTTCCAAGCGAAGAGTATATAGATGTGCAAGAGAGCTCCGTCGTCGACACCACCGCCGAAGCCTCTGAAAATCCGATGATTCATTACTTCTTTAACGAGATTTTTTAATAACGCAAGATTTACGCGAACTAACTAACTACTAATATGAACAGAGACACGAGAAAAATGTATATTTTGAAGGGTACGGAAGAAAATCTTTTTTCAAAGAAGATCGCAGTTCGAATCACTAAAAAATAAATTGTGCAGATGGTCTTCGTGATCGTCGTTGGAACAGACGCCGGTAGCAGTCTCAGATGCAGAATAGTATATCATATATAGTAGCAGAAAAGAAAAGAAGAGGGAAGGGGCATGGGAAGTGTATCCATAATTGAAAAAATGAAAACAATTCGAGTGACACAGAGTAGGAAGAAGGAAGGAGGTTCAGAGAGCGAAAAAGCGACGATACAATTGGCCGTCTAGACGAAGACGAGAAAATATTGCAATGAAAATGAGAAGAGACTAGGATAAAAAAACGGTGAATTGGGAGTCAGGGGAGAAGGTTACCGGGGATTGATACCAATAACGGAAATTGAATGAAACCTGAGCTCCGAGGGTGTGATGTCTCTCTGCTCTGTATACCCCGTACCACTACCAGAGTCAGGCGAGAAAAAAAAAACTTCCGTCTTTTCCGGACACCAAAGCGCAAAACTCACACCGAATGAGGCTACTACTCATCGACAGACAGCAGCAAACTCTTCTGCCACGCAATTTTAACCTAAACACGAAGAGATATCCTTCCCATCTCAAATACGTCAAGCCGCGAAGAGAACTAACACAAAAGGATTCGAAACTCTCGTCGTTGTAGAACTTTCCCGCAGTGATTCACGCGTGGAATATATCCTCTCGCGCGCAGCAAGCGTCGACAAAAGAGAAAGAGATCTGGATGAAAAAGTAAACTGAAAGATATAGCACACGCAAAAATATGAATCAGCGTCAAATCAGCGCTACGCTCCTCTCGGAAAAGTAGCCCCATCCTAACATTCTATAGGGCGAACAAGTTGAAGAACTCTGTGTAGCTTGTGGAGGAGAGAAGTATAGTAGAGAGTAGTTGGCTCAGAGTTGGCACGCGAGAGTAAAAGAGAGTAAAAGGAGAAGAGCTGAGCGCAATTTATCCCCAAACTCGGGCAGAATCTTTAATATGGCAAGAAGAAAAAAAAGTAGAAGGTGGAGGAGAGAACAACGAGTAGAAGGTTTACAGAGTGAAGGAGGTATAAGGGCGCTCCTCTCTTTCTGAGTAGCAGATCAGAAGATACCATGAGAAAATGCTGAGTTGCGTCGGAGTGGTGCGCTTCTACAGGTATATATAAGTATATCTCGCCCCACATGGTTTACAAAAAGTGTGAGGGTACACATCACAGCTCTGGTGTAAAATATGAGAGTGTCAGGGAACATCTAATACTCTCTTCACACCATATCCCACAGAGAAGAACTGATTTCGAATCTGCCCCCAAGAAGACTACGTGACGCAAAGACGCAAAAGCGGAAAGCTACGTTAGCAGAAGACTAGAGTTGCATGCATGCTCACAGCATAACTGTGAGATGGTGCCAAGATAAGTTCACGCAGGTGTCTACAAAGAAAGAAGGTTAAAAAGAAGAAGGACCCCGCTTGTGCCACAAACAACTGCATCTGGTGCTGCTCCGAAAAGTCAGACCCAATCTCCTTCAACACTTTTGAGAAAAATTACACCCCAGCAAATGCCAGATTGTATGATGTGTATATAAATTCTCATAACCTCAATAAAATGTTGGAAGACCCTAAGGCAGTAGCATGGAAGTGATTGTATAATATAGAGGATGTTCCAAGAGAGTCAATCTGAAAAGTGACCAGAAGAAACATACGGGTGCTGAGATTCTGCAATGTCGTTGAAGCAAATGTGATTGGAGCGTTAAAGCTTGCCCAGAGTCAGATGGAGATTTATGGATGCACCAGATACTTGGTTGTAGTAGTGCGTGGTCTAAGAGAAGTATATTAGTAGGTATATATGGTATGACTGTGTGGTAGTAAGGTGACTATAAGCAGTGCCATGAAACGAGAAGACAGTAAGACGGGGTGTGAGGGGTGGCAATGGACTTATCGTGATGTAAGGACTTGACGTCTGACCCCAAGAAGCTTCTCCTCCTCCCATGCATCATGTAGAAGCAATGTCGCCGTGTCTGATGCTCTTTGAGCGTTGCTATTTGGTCGTTTCAGACACCACGCCTTGGGCTATGAACTTTTATATAGGACGATAGCTTCTTCTTCTTTTCTCACTCTCTTATTTTCGAATCGTCGGTTATGTCGTCGTCATCCGTCGTCAGAGACATTCCTTTACTGAAAATATTTGAGGGAGGAGGAAGGATTATACGGATGAATCACATGAACCGGTTCTATATCTTGAAGTGTGATAACTTGCCGATAGTTTTCGATTGATGTTTTCTGTGGTAGCCGATAATCCTTGTCCTACTGATATTTTTAATAAGAAGGTGAAGATGTTTTAGAAAGGAATTTCAAATGTAGGAATTCGGTTTTACGTGTTCATACCTATCTGAATCATTGATTTAGTTTATGATCAGTTGAATAATTTGTTCGAGTGATGTGATCGAGCGTCTAATTATTGCTGGTGGAGACGAAGTTCAAAGATCTTGAACCTATACTTCTGTGGCAACAGTTTACCTACAAATTCAGCTGCATGTTGTTGATGTGGTGACCTCCAAAGACATGAGTCGGATCGTCTAGAAGTTTTTGGCTGTGAAAAACTGTGAGGGTCTGTCTCAAATACAGCATAACTAACGTTTTGCATTTTGACTTTTGAGTAATAAATAATCCACAAATCAGAATATAGTCGGATTGTTGGGAAATTTATAATGATCCACGTGCTCATCGGGACCACCATTGAAACAAAAAAATTATTCCCAATTCAACGTCATTCATGAATGCTTGAACTCAACATAACCGAAGAAGTATTCTCCTCAATGGCATTCTGCTAATCGTGTATGATGAATTATGAGACGTGGTACGAGTACGTAAGGGGACTCATGGGTTGCAACAATCAAGTCTCAATCAAACTGTAGCTAATGAATGACGCTCTCTGTACCATTGGAAATCAAATTACCCGCATTCAATCAAAATTCCAAATGCAGATTAAACATCTGCTATATCACCAATACCTCTGTGACTAATGCTTCCGCAGCTCTTTGTGTAATTCATGCGTCCATAATGTGAATGTGGGGAGCTAAATGAGCGGAATCATCTAACGCAATCATCCAGAATAAAATCTTCCCCAATACACGTGCACATCTATTCCAAAGATGCTAACTACGATGATAATCACTTTTCTTCTATCTCAATAACACTATATAAAATCGCTTAGTCACTCTTGCCTAACCTTCCATCACTCTTACCCTAACCCTGTTACATTAGCAAACCCTAAAATGCTGTCCAATATCTCTTTGGATAAGATATTTGAGTGACTGCGGCGGGAAAAGTAGCTCTCCTAAACATGATGGATTTCTTGTTCCTATGGGTCGTGTGTTGGAAAGCCAACACGAGAGTCAGTGGAAAGAGAGAGTGAAACAGAGTCAGAGAAGACGAAGAAGAAGAAGCTGGTCTCAGAGGCGCAGAGCATTTAGAAGGAATGATGAGTTGAAAAGAAAAGAAGGGCAAGGCCGTACCAAGAGAATCTCTGGTGTCTTTAGCCTATCCTCGTGATTCTCGTCTTGTATATGCGTATTGCTTGCAGAGTTTTTTTTATTCTTCATGTATGAAAAGGTGTACACAGAAGAGGCTGTGTACATCGAAAAAAAGCTTGAGTATGCATGCATAGCAGTTTGCAAGAATCTGGATGTACACCAAGTGGTATATATGAGAGCTACTCTTTCAAGATATAGTTTCTCCCCCATTCACTGGGCACCTACTTCAGAGGTTCAAACATCCAAAACTTCGAAGAAATTCGGTGGAAGCCTCCTACATTCATACAGGATAGAAACACGATGAAAACCAACTGTATACCTGAATAGATACATGTCAGCAATATAGGGGTCAATTCATCTCTTTCTGTGCTCTTCTCATTTGTATCTCTATAGTATGAACCGCTAAAAAAAGAATCTGTTCTAAGCAATCTAGTGGTTTTCAAACTTTTTCAATCTTTGGCAAACCGAGCTCCAAAGTCTGGCGTACCTTGCTTACTGCAATTCGACCACATCTCAATGCTAGAGATACAGCAGTCGTGTCTAGATTTGAAAGAAGAAGCGGAGAAAAGAGGCATCATGAAACATTCAAAAGTTCAGAAGCAGAACGTGTAGGATGGCCTTCACCCTCGGTTTCACTCCGTAAAAAGAGTGTACCTCTGAGGTTATAACTCAATTTTTGCCCTTACCTTCGAGCATAGTAAATTAATAATTTTAAGACTTTGCAAAGAAGGTGATGGTGAATCCGTGAAATGGTACGGTTCTATTCCTTTTTTACGACGATGGTGTGGTGCAGGATCGAATCAAGATTTTATATTGGTACCATCTGGTAAAAATTTATTGGAGCCTTGGAAAAAATGTTTTCGTGTGATGGCGCTTTTAGAGATGAGCATGTTGTACTGTTTATGTGAACTTCGTGGTAGATCGTGTTTTCTGTATCAAGTAGACCATTTCTGATTTCTGTGATCCTTGAAGTTGTATTTAAGTGCAGCAAACATTATAAGAACTTTCTTAAGCTTTACATGTGGTTGTGAGCATTTCTGGAGTTGAGGACAACTGTTTTTTCAAATTGTTCCATTATCTCAGGAACATACTGCAGGTGAACAATTATCAATATTTGACCCTCCTCTAAGAATTCATCTGGGGATCGGTTGACTCGAAGAGTTTCATTTTTCTTGCCAAGAATTGATCTTTCCAAATTGATACTTCAAACCATAATCTCCAATACATACATGTCAACATGCCCGTGGAGAGCGCGTTCAATCAGATCATTTGAAAATTCCATGAAGTTGAGGGCAGTTGAAACAATTTCTAGAATCAGTGTGATCTCATCTAATCGATATGTTTGCACGTATTCTACAAAACAGATTGGACTTTTCTCTTGAGCGCTTGATTGATCCCAACACAATCTATCTAAATTCATGACTATTCTGTAACAAGTTCTCTTTTCTGATTTCAGAATATCATAGACCACACGCGTATCCTTCCAAGATAGAGTTCTCTCTTACAAACGATTTCTCGTTGCCCTAACTCTGAAAAATTCAGAGATAGTCTCTAGTTTTTTCCAAAAACGCTGCATTTGAAGGTTCTTTTAGAAAGAAAATGTGGAAGAAGAAGATTTGTGCGGTTATAAAGTAGTTCGTGAATCGTATACGTAGAGCAGCTTGAGCTTTAGAGAGCATACTATATCCTCAATTTAAAATGCGAGGCAAGCAAAAACGCTCGTCGTAACTATACTCCTCGGACAACTCTCGCAATTACCCAACTTTCACCTTATATATACGTGGACGGACGCTGGCTACCTTTAACGTCCATCACAATGTGAACTGGAACGTAAAAAGTAAAAATTACGTTTTACTTTTCAATTGCAGCTCTTCGTATCCTCCATTCATCCGTGCATTTTCTATTTATTTCATTCCACACATGGATTTTTCTCATCTACGCACATGATTTATTTCAAAAAGTCGAGATGAGGAGAGGAGAGGAATGAATATTGGAGCATTAAGGCTTGGCTAAGCTTTAGAGGCCCCTTTCGAGTTCTTTTCCTGTTTCAAGCAAAATTCTAGAGAGTTGGATTAATTATACCCCTTGGCGAGAAATTACAGGAGTTCCGCAATCCTCGTGAGAGTTCTTAATCAAGCAGCGATGTAAGTTGGAGAGTATGGGGTTGGTCGGTAAATGAGGGTTGGTAACATACTCTAATGATAGGACATGTGTGCAAATGTGTGAAATTAGAGAACCAATTGATGTGAAGTAGTAGTGGCAAATTTATTTTTTGCTGACTGCGCTATGGTAAGATTAGCGTGAGATTTTTGTGAGACTATTACTTTTTTCGAACTGATGAAGCAGCATATTTTATTGATAAGTAGTATTCAACTGAAGGTATGATTCCGGTATAGGATTGATAATGTTCAACATCAGTAATTGCTTGATTGAACAGTGAACCTAGTTCCTATAGTGGGGTTCTACGCATGATGTGACGATTCTAAGACGACCTTGAGTAAACTTGATCGTTTGCCAAATAATCATTTTGTGATCTTGACCACGAGGAAACAAATGGAGAGTTTCAATGTTGAAATTTCATAGGTGTCAACATAATCGTTGATTTCCAGAGTTTTTGGCTTGAAATCGGCGAAAACAGTTTAGGGGAATCCCTGGTATTCAATGCTTGTATACAATGCTGATAGAGAAGCAATGACTCATCTCTCGATGACTCCATTGCCACCGCGTATACATGAACATCACCAAGAGTCCGAGAACTGACGCTGACGTCAACGTATCCGTGTGTGCATCATCGTAAACTCTCTAAAATTCAATATTTCGAGGTCCTTTATATATAACCTATGCCTCTTTTTACATTCGTCGGCATTCCACTCTTATACATCGTCTGGCAAAAATTAAAGCGCTCCTACAGACTTTTTGAATAACTTGCATTGATAAACTCGCTCTCTGGTCTCTGGTCTCTCCCTCTTATATTCACGAGAATCTGGATGAGGGAGTCGAGTGTTGTAGGGTTCATGGCATATACCCTCTCAAATACTGCTCTCCTCTTTGAATGACCGGACATTCTCTTATTAATAAGACTCTACAGAGGAGTGAGATATGGGTACCGAGACTCCCCTCTCCTATCTTTCCATTCGTCTGAACTGATGTGAAGTCTTATGGTCCGTTCATCTCTCTTGAGAAACTGCATCATACTCGAGATACGTGCCCAGACATCCTTTTGCAAATACCAGATCTTGAGAGCGTTTCTATATAATACTTGTGCTCTCTGATGCTGTTACGGAAGCCTGTATCGGCCATATCAGACAGCATACTCCAGAGACACTAACAAGAACATATACCCCAAAATTCGAGATCCATGAACCCTCAAAGCCACACATAACTTTGGTTATATATAGCTTCACCTCTTGGATCTTTGACCTCTGTCTGACGGACACTCCTCTGTTAGGAATATTCAGAATTCTGTTGGTCCTACCACATCTTCTATACCTCATACATGTATGAGGTATAGCTGGTAACATGGTCTGAATGAGCTGCAGCTCATTCAGACCATGTTATAGTATATAGTATCTCCATCATAAGCTCAAGTCATGACTCCAACCGTAGTAGTAGTGATCTACGTTTGGATGTGTGTTTGTGTGACCCCTCCATCGGCGCGGGACATTCCAAACCGGCTTACACCACACATACGAGAGGAGGCCGCATCACAGCTGTGTGATGGCATTCACACAGCATATATAGCACCCTATATATATACATGCGAGGTGCATCAGCGTGCAAAGTACAACGATGTGGAGAACGCAGAGAAACGGCGTCACTCAGTGTGTATCGTGGCGTCGGGTTGGCAGCACTGCATCGGCGCTGCGGCGTTCGTTTTGTTTTGTGTGAAAGAGCGTGCAACAGGCATACTTACTTACTGCGCCCCACCCTATATTATAAGTTATAAGTAACATCCCAGACAGTAGACAGATAGGCAACCAGTGCGACCAGTCGTTCTCCAGGTGGCGTCGGGTAAACTTGAACCGCACCGATCCCACGCTACTTACCTCTCTGTTTACTTCTAACAAAATTGTAATGTACGCGTCGTGTCATCTTGAATAGTGTCAGTATTTTCCATGGAACTATTTCTTCATTATACCATGACGATAATTTAGTGTCTACAACAGTGGAATAATGCTGTGTTGAGTGAGTTTTGCGGTGTTCTGTGTGTGTCTGAAGAAGAAAAAATTGAACGTGATGACCAGGTGCATCTGTGTCAATGAATAAATAAAATTTTATTAATCAGTGTGTGACCATCGTAAAATGTATATCAAGACAAGCCAATATTATGCTGCTGCATGCAGGGATGAAAGCAGATGAAAGATGCAGTTATGGTAGTGTTTGTGCGTGCGTGAGTGCGTGAATGGCCGCAGGAATGCAGCAGCCGCGCGCCGTAGCATCAGAAACAACTATATATATATACTACTTTCTGACTGACTCTTGCTGCTGATGCTCTATATGCTGGATTTTCCAGAGAGGCGGGATTCCTCTGGATTTATGCTATACTACACTATAAGTATTATACTTTCCGACGTGAGACTGTGAAAGAAACAGGAGAAAGAGATGACAGTCCCAGAGGAGTAAGTATTTTATATTCCAAGCCATGATGCACTTGCTATACTTGACTGTCGTCGTCGTCGTCGTCGTCGTCGTCGTCGTCGTTGTCGACTCTAATAAAACTGCTTGTTGTATATTATTGCGGTAGTAGAAAGCGTCGTAGCTAATTTTCCACTTTTCCACGACTATCGACCATACGATATAATACACTTACTTACTTACTTACTTAGTTACTCTACGCGACGACCAACCACAATTCTCGACAAACTCTCTCAGACACAAGTGTGGAGGTACAACATTAGATACAAGATTATATAGGGGAATCTGGTATATATGACGTGATGTCGTACGTGATATGGAGAAAGCTAGTACTACAAGTATAGCGATAGTATTTCAAATGCCCGCGAAAATTTTTTTTATTCACATAATGTTTTTTTTTTGCATGACACACAAGTGTCACATTGAGGTAAGTATAAAATTTCCCTCTTGCGTATCGCATGTACACCCTCTTCTTCGTATACCCTTATATATTTAGAGCGAATATGAGTATGTTGTACATTGGAGGAGTATGTATGATGGAGAGTAGCCGGAGGCAGATGCATACGGGGTACTACTACACACTACACATCGTGTAATAATATAATGTGGAATAAAAGGGAAAAGGGTCAGAAGGGGACACAGCATGAAAAGAGAGAGAAAAGAGAGAGAGCCGGACGAGGGTATACTTTAACGAGATCACCCATGCGTGCCCTTTATACTGTCACTATATGTATATGCGTATACTTTGCACAGTTTATGTATGTATATGTACTTACTACATGCACACGTAAATAATACTATAATTCTGTGCACGTGTGTAGTGTAGAAACGTATAGTAGCATTGCCACCGGTGAAACGCGTGGGTCAGCTAGAGTAATACGGAATGCTCCATATACACAAATGTGCTTAGCAGGCTTATACTCACTTACTTTCTGGGGAGAGAGAGAAAAAGAGATGCGGTTAACCCGCGGTGGTGACCACCGAATTTTTCCTCAACGCTGCTCAAGAGGGCACAATTTGCGGTTGAACTCCGCATCGTTTGTTTCTCTCTTCTGCCCTGGATTACGTACACGACATGAAAAATTGTTCCAAGTGCTGTCTTTGTGGGTGTGGCGCCTTTATATGCCCCTATTGCATATCTCATATTTTTCTTGTTTTATTCTGATTCATCTGCAGAGACTTTCCACATACTTTTACATGTTTTACATGTCAGACTTTACACATGTTTTGGACTAGTTTTTGCGAGAGTTTTTGGAGTTGAAACGCCCGCAAGTCAACTGATGTCCAGTTTTTGGATATTGAATGTTCCCCATATACATTATCGATTGGTTTATTTGCTAACCTCGGTACGAAAGACCGGGGTTTCAATCTTTCTTTTCCGCACTTTGTTTCGTGAATTACGCGAGGTACACATTTGGAACAGAACGATAACAAAAAATGCGACATGGATTCACAGATCAATTGCGAACTTGAAAATCTTAAGCATACGGAAATACTTTGCAAAATTATAAGATATTGTTGATAATTTTGTGGAATTCGAATCAAAGTAGTTTTCAGAATTGACACGTTCAATGCGATGAGCCCCACCGGTGGGCCCCGCAATTTTTCATTTTTTTTTTTTTTTTTTTTATAATCTTTGCTTATTCATATTTGCTCAAGAAAAATATATTTTCAATAGCCATTTTCCTTGGCGTTTTAGTTGATCAAGGGTATAAATAATGAGGCAGAACAGAGTTTTTCCCTGTACACTAGCATCATCAGCCGGAGAATAAAGGACGTAAAAAAAACCAACCAGAAATTGCCTCCATAGTAAACGTGTTGACTTTGTTTCTAGCTGCTGCCGAATTCCCAGATTTTCAGACTGCTCCGAATTTATTCGATAAAAAGAAAGACCGTCAACTGTGCACATAATCTGATCAATTGAGTGCACATGGTCAAAGTCATCTAAAATTCAAAAATCAGATCAGGTCTCGAATGGAGTAAAATCAAAATAAAATTAGCATCGAGAACTCTCGAAACAGAGTTGTTTTTTGTCTGTACTCAATATCCCCAAAAATTTATTTCTCATAAAATGTCACCGCATCAATCTATTAATGATTTTCTCTCTCCTCTATACGTTTCCAAAATGCCATCGCCACTGACCATTACATTTACATCATCTCTGAACGCACTCGAGCACGAGATTCGCCAACAACCCATCAAAAATTCGTTCATCCAATCTCGTTCCCGAGCTTTCGCCTAATGCCTCTTCTCTTGTATGCGACAATCACATATCACCATACAATTTCATTCTCATTTTCCATATCGTGAGCGTCAGAAGAGGAGAGAAAGCCTGACCAACTGTCAGCTCAAATGTTCCTGGATTTGTCAACCCAAAACCTAATACCAAAACCCAGTTGTCAACTCACTTCCAAGCCCAACAGTACTATCTATCCGCCCTTTATTTCAAATTCGTATTAGGAAAAGCTCCTCAAGCTCAGTTTTACTCGAGGATTGCGCGCGTTCCCGTCCCTCGAAAGTGCAGACTTTGCTAATCTCGCATAGGTTATATTATAACAACGACAACGACCTACCACATCATCCGACTATGCTTTATTTAATGGTCCCTTCTCTAGTACTCATCTTCTATATCTACTACTATCCTACCCTGTGTTGAATACGAAAAGCTGAAATAGGACTTTGTCACAGAGAGCAGAACAGAGAGCAGAGAGATGAAACATAGAGATGACCAGTTTACTAATTCCTCTTCTAGGCAAAGTACAGAGTTCGCTCTATCAATTATACGTGCACGTATTTTGCCATTTGGTAGTATAATATAGCTATCTTTACAATGGATTGTCTGTAAAGTCACAATTCAAATGTGCCCAGAGTCGGCATCATTTTATCACAAAGTTTTGAATGTTTCAAACACACGAAACAATTGCAAACTTTTTGCAGTTTCACGCCTCCGGGTTCTGGCAATGACACACACGCACAAATTTCCATGTGCCTAATCGAATTGGAGAACAAAATCATTCGATGCAACGCGAAATAACACCCCTGTGCTACATTCGTGCAACCCTTCTCCAAATTGACAATATTCCCTTTTCCACGCATTCACAGTGCAGTATGTATATATGTATGTATGTAAAAAACCACCCATAGCAAAAGCTTTATAAACCGAATAGACATAGAGAGAAAGCCCAGCAGCCCATGAAAATCCACTTTCCAAAGCATCGATATTCATGATGTGCCAGATCTGCGCACTCTATGAATACCAACCACCATCGCGTTCTTGCATCACACAAAGAGTTCAACCAAAGAATCGCATACAAGAAAATCTATGACATAGAATATAGAATATGCATACATACACTCGGAAGAAAACAGCTGTCAAGATTCAATAGACTCTATAGAGAGCTCTATACGTCCGATAAATAAAGTACTTACCCTGAGCGAATATCGAGTCTGTCTGCTGCTTCAGAAGCAGTATCATAGAGAATTCAAAGAGTGAAAACACCACACCGTCGTCGTCGGTCGTCCCAAGGCCACACATTGCAACAACTCAAGTAAATATAAACCTTACTCTCAGAGAGACCGGTAAGACTTCTTTTCTTCTGTGATGCCATGCTCCTCTACTTCTTCTCTCGGTCACACCACTGAAGTCATGCTCTCTTGAGAGAATCAGCTTGGGAATTTGTCGACTCTACACGAGTATATATGCCAACTTGTGCTGCATCGCTCTCAAGAAGTATGATTTACGGTAAAATAACGAAACATCTTAGTAGACAGTTTAGAACAGAGTGGAACAGAGTGCAGTGCAGTGCACTCCTCCTCCTCCTCTTCTTCTCACGAGTAAGCTTGAAAAAGGGGCGTATATACAGTGTATGTGTGGTGTGATATGTTCTCTCTCTTGAGCAGGCGTTGAAAGTGGCATTTTTACGATACGATGTGTAAGAAGGAACTATATAATAGGAGGTTAGGTCGAGTGGCCAGAACAGTTCATGAGAGCTTGAGAGCTGTCCGCTCTTTGAAAATTTTCTAATAAATAAAAAAGCTCAAGCTCTTTTGGCTCGTTTGTCTCTTTGCTCTACTCTTCACTTCGTATACTTTTGGTCTCTCTAATACTCTTATCTTTTCGTCTGCTGCAGCTGTCGTGTGAACTGTGCCAAAACAGACCATCCCTGAAATGGCATTATCCACATCACACACACACACACACACACACACACACACACACACACACACACACACACATATATATATATATAATTATGTATAGTTAGTATATCTATAGAGATGAGTATATAGCAGAAAGTGGCCACGTGGTTTTGTTAGCTGGTCGTCTGTCGTCTGCTGTCGTTGTTGAAAGTCTTCTTCCAGTTGTCGTCGTTCATGACACGAAAGATAGGTCTACTTACTCTCACTAGAAAAGCCAACACCGCAAATAACTGCCAAGCTATAATACCACACACTATACGCCAATTCCCACAGGATTTCATTTTTCCCACAGCGCAGTGGCGTTCTCTGGTACATCTTACACAGCTTAGAGCAATGCCACTGTATACGCTGCTTTCTGCTACTGTTGCTCTCCTTTTGCAGTCGTCGCTTTGCGGAAAGAGAAGAGCTCCACGTGGCCCCTAGACGCACATTATTCTACTCTATAAAGCTCTGTACAGTACCGTGTCATTTTGCCTCACTGGGCCACTCCTGAAGTCATGGGACAATTTTGGTTGTTTTTACAGCACACTAGAACGTAATGCGTACAATTGATTGTTCACGATGTTGCGATGTCAAAATAGTTATGAAGAGTTAATCACCCAAGATGTGCCCGATCATAATATGCGATTGAGGAGTTATTGTTCGTCAGAGACCACACAACAAATATGTTGGTATCCGAAACTTTCTGTCCCTAGATGAAAAGCTGATTACATCGTGTGGAAAATATATTATATATGTGAACCTCCTCTGTTTGTGGAATTGTTCATGTGATAGTATTGGAACTTGAATTACTGTTTGAGAACCAATTTTCTTTGCCAATCAATCAAGACAGGGTGTTCTTTCAAGAGTACTTTGATCTCGACTTTGATGTTCCAAATCTGTCTATCTCAATAGATCTGATGCTTCTTACTACGAGAATTTGGTGAAATTCCACTATGTCACAAAATATGAAGTTCTCGGACATTTTCATGTATCTGGAACTCGATACTTCAAACCTGTTACAATATCGAAGACAACGGCGATGAACAGATAATCATACCCACCAGTTGAAAATCTTTGCCAACTTGACTTATAAACTGGGAACCAAACATCCTTTGAAACGCCACCATCTTGGCTTCGTGTGTATGTCTTAGAAACGGGGTTTGCATGATTCGGCCATTTTGGAATTGTTTTCCATCTAAAATAACCCAAAGGTGTCCTTGGTAGAAATGGTGAGCATTTTTTGGTTAATAATTGATCAAATCTCATGGCTACTGGTTATAGATGTCCAGAAAAAGTGCTCACATTTCTACCCGGGTTACTCCAAATAACAGCCTCGTAAATACCTGTGAGAATAACAAATTTTTTAGACCGTCACATATCATCAAGCATCTCGTGGAATGGTTTACCAGCATAATTTAAAGCAAGTCACATAATTATGGATACTACTTAGCTCTTATAAACATTCTGCTGAAGTTAACGTCATATTCAAAAGCTTCATGGAACCAGTCTATCGAATTTTTGAACTTTGCCACCATCAATTGATATTTTGTAAAGCTTGTAAATTGCTGCAAATTGAATTCTGGAAAAGTCTTCGAGAAAGTGCCCCTGATGAGGCAATTGTAGACTTGAAATATTCTTAAAACTATAATTCATACATGGAGTATCATATGAGTTATCATAAATCAGTGAATTTTTTCATAACTGTTGTCAGTTGTTTGTGATGTCAGAGAATGAAGCGTCAACAAGAGTTCATCCAGGGTGACATGTGTTCGCACACTCAGGAACCTTCTGAATTGTACAAGCTCCGAGACCTTCTGTCTCGCTTCGACTCATAGGTCAGGGTATTCCAACTCATGGGTGCGAGTGAGAAAGGAGATTTCAAAGATAGACAGTTCAGACTGCTCCCAATTGTACTATATAGATCAAATAAGTACTTCATCCATATAATTTGTAACAATTTTTCCTGGTCATACTTCTTGCTTATGCAATATGCGAAACTTTGAAAGTTCCTTCTGCGTACATAACCAAATGTTAATTTCTGTTAATCCTTCGAGTCAGGTATTGATAGAATGTAGTTTAAAAACGTCAACTAGACAAAGTGAAGGTTTGCCTGAATGTCTATTCACCTACTAAAGCCGCTTTGCGATTTCTCTGATATCGAGACAAGAACTTGTATCCTGATATATTTTCACAATTCTGATGTTCTTCACTCATTCGTTACCTCACGGTTTAAACTCCATCATACAAAGTTTTGGCACGTGAGCATTGTACGTGAAAAACCCTTTTTCTCAAAGTTTGCAGACGAAAAAGCTCATACCTCATAATTCAGATTGAGAAAACAATCGTAGCTCAGAATTTCAAAAAGCTCTCAGTGATCGAGTTTCAATTCAACCACTATCAACTGTCTGTATGGTGTCCAAAACATTTTTCCTCACCCGCGTTAATGAGGTAAAAGAAAACGAGATCGACGTACCTCTTGAATAAATACTCTGTGTCCCCCATGGAGTAGTAATGGACATGGAAACCGAAGTTATTGAAATACGAATTAACGAGGAGATGAACTGCGAGAAATGTCTACTGCTCGAGAGTAGTAGTATGTATATTTGTGAGGACTGCTGCGCCAGCAGAGACAGGACTTATTCCGATTTAATTCCCTTTTACAGAGTGGAAGAAATGGGTCGACAATTAATAAGAAGCTCGAACAGCTTTTCTATCCCTCTCTCTTTCGCGGTTTCCCAGTAATATATATACGGGAGCCCTTTTCATGTTGTTTCAATTCAAACGTAAGCCATCATCACCACCGCCACTTTTAGTTCGTTCAACGATCTTGCAAATGTCGAGGGATATGACTTACGAAGAGATCATTAATTTTGTGTCCAACCGGCTTTTCGAAGAATATCAAGAAATATCATTCCTGTGAATATGTCGCATTATCCCTTGGATTTCATGTACCTTTCTCTCTGATAATGAGCTCTAAAAGCCCCTATGACGAAATCCATTGCATCGCGCCTCATTTCCGCTCCAAAATCCTTTAATGCTTTCCATTTCACACACTCACACAATCTCATTTTGTCGTGAAAAATTTGCACAATATGCGCTCTAAATTGTACCCTTAGACACATTATATTTTGAAATGGGATGAATTTTGTGATGTGAGAGCTTGAAAGCCCACTTTTCAATTTGAAATCAGATGATATGCGAACTTTGAACGTTAACGTTGGGGAAGAAGAGTGGAGGAGCCGTTTTGTCGCATAAGTTATCAGTTCTGCTCTGCTCTTCGGAGCGTACATTATTTTGTATGGGCTGCTAGATTCGAGATAGCTTTATGGTTTTAATTAAAAGTAGAGCTTGGTGTGCCTGGCGGCAGATATTGCCAAAATTTACAGAGGCCCGGTAGAGCTTGTCAATTGAAAGGAATGGGATTCACCGAAGCTTGCTTATGAATTATTATTAATCAATGCGAAATTCAATGTTCATGGTCAAATTGCATGTTTATGATCATTGTGTTGCATTTAGGAAATAACTCAGGGTACTATCATTTGATGGTTTTTTCTTCTTCTCATTTTCTGTTTTGTGATGAGTCGTCACTATAAGTTGGTATTCTAAAAGTTACTAAGCTCAGCATCATATTCGGTTACCATTAATGTGCTTCACGTTTCATCATGGATGTTGAACGAGAAAAGTTATGCAGATGAGCTCGATCTTCGGCCGTCAATAAACACGCTATGCATACATTTGAATACTTTCAAGTTGCTTCATTAAAAATTCGATAGAGCTCATCTTTCAGATGAAGTATATATCAGCTAAAAAATGCAAATGAGAATCGCTTCGCTTTCAAAGTTTGCCTGGATTAATTAGACGTACTTTTTATGAAGAGTTTTGAGCTCACATTTTTTTTAGTCAACGATTTTGAAAATTTTCCCTGTGCAATTTTCAACTTCGTAAATTGAAGAATGTGCATACATTGGATCAGTTGAAAGTTTCAAATCCAATTTCATAAAATACTTATTAGTTATTTTCCATCAAGTAGACATAGGTCATTTCCAACTCATTGGCAAGTAAAAATCACCTGTTGAAAAAGAGAAAATTATGCTGATAAAGGAATAACATGATGTGCTGAGTAATTTTTATGAGGATCGCAGAAGCTCAAATAGTTTAAAACAACGATTTACCCATGTGTTGTTACATTTTGTATTTTACGTTTCCGTGAAGCCCTGGCTTAATTTTTTGTTTGATTTTTGTAAATAATTTGAATTTGTTGTGTGTCCAGTGGTGCATTCACAGTGAGGGTTTGAGCCTTTTATTAAGGTAGTTATTTTGTAGCAACGTGACTAATGCGAGTCAATGGTAATCTAACCTCACTTTTTTGCTAGAATCGATTTCACCCAGATTATAATTTTGGTTCATCAGCTAGTTTGATCTATTGAAAAGCAAACTAAAATGGATCATAATATATGATTGTGTGGACTTAACCTGCTCAAATTGGACGATATAATTTCTGTATAAACCAAGTTAGCGTGAGGACGTTTTGTAATCTCAATTTTGAGATGACTGACGCGGACTTGGTCAAAAGATTCATCATTGTGCCAACTTCTGCCTCCCGAATGTGTCACCAATATACCCTTTTTTTGATAGCTAGGATTTTGAAACGAAGTGGTCAATCCTCTTGAGATTTTGCACAGATATTTATGAACAATGGAACTGAATTTTCGCCAAAATTCGACAAATTCTATGATCTTACAATTTTACAAGACAATTACCATGATGAATTGTACAAGAGTTGTATTTTTCTTATCATACTGACTCCTGATTAGTTCCAACAAAAATCAATCTATGTGCGTCTGAGATATTTGGGTCCATAAAATATTTGGGTTTACGAAATACATGACAAACTGTTTGAAGAGTGGAAGATTTCTTCCCCATAGACTATACAATCTTGATAATGCGGAGACAAACTATATGAAGGTAAAATCGATGGTGAAATCTTACCTTGATGATTTCGTTGAATACGCCCTTGACCATTCATGCAACGCCTAGCCCAGTGTCCACTGGGTGGCATCAAAAAATCTTCTTGTACACTCACCGAACAAAAATTCTATGCAAATCTGGAAAAGCTCTTTGTGCCTGGACTGTTGTTTCAATGTGGGGTCTTCATAATTGTAATTTTATCCTTACACCTACGGAATTGAAATCCAATCCCAGGATTTTGAGCAGGAGCTGAGGGACAAAAAGCTTTTTCAGATTTGCACAGAATTTATGTCTGGTGAGTGTACATCCTTACGGTTAACAACAATCGACGACCAACGACTATTTTCATCATAACACCAAAATGTGTACCGGATCATCAATCTAAACGTTTTCTCATCAAAAGTCGTCTCATCGGCCCTTCTCGCAAACTTCTAAACCAGAACACACCACCCTGTGTTGTTATACATACAGCCACATTTCAATGCTCACCACGAGAGTCCATATAGTTGTGTTCCGGGCGACTAGTGCAAACTCTGCTTCTCGGTGGCTCGTGCATCCGCACCGCATAGAACTGTAACGTCCTCGTGATGAACAATAATACTATAGTATACCTCCCACGAGAGAATCAACGGTCTACCTGGCTAACTCCCAACCAAACCTCACAACTCGAGCGGGTAATTAATGAAACGCCTTAATTAGCATTCCGAGCTCGTCCACCGAACTGCCTCTTCTCCCCATGACAAACCTCTATAACTATATATATATTTTCAACTGAAACTCGTAAGCGCGTGTAAATATACGTGTCGTGCGGTGTGTACGTGCAACATCCAGGATGTAAGCGGCATTCCTGATGTATTAGAGCCTTGCACATACTCACTTTTCGTCGAATTTCTATGTAGCATGGATAGATACTTAACGAAACCAGAATTCCAATGTAATACTTACTCATTATCTGTCTAATCATGCCCCTAATGCCTTTTTTGCATTTTTCATCTCAATTTTTTTTCGAGCTCAATTAAAGAAGGAGCAATGACATAACAAGCTCAGAATGTTACCTACATAGCCTATTTAGTTATCTATATTTTCTTCCTCTCGATCTCTCGAGTGCGCTCGAGGCTGTACACCGCACATACTTGCGCTTTTGCCCAGTTCTCTGATTGTTCACCACTCTAACCCTCTCTAGTACTGGAATAGTGGAAAAAAAAGTAAACTGGCAAGAGCTTCAGAGAGCCACTCCAGAGAGTATAATAGTTGAGATTCGCTTTTTTCACGTTCGTCTGCGTCCCCATCAACATACACACACACACACACACACACACACACACACACACACACACACTATTGGATAGAATTTTGCTGCCTAGAGAGAGTGGTAGATTTTCACCTCAACTGGGAGAAGAGAGAGATGAAGCTGAAGCTAGCAGGTAGAGCTGGCAGGTGGAACCCAGGGACGGATCGGTTTTTTCGGGGGCCCTGA
Source organism: Eretmocerus hayati (assembly GCA_029851415.1). Taxonomy (NCBI): domain Eukaryota; kingdom Metazoa; phylum Arthropoda; class Insecta; order Hymenoptera; family Aphelinidae; genus Eretmocerus; species Eretmocerus hayati. Next base: position 178,565,286 of record CM056742.1, on the reverse strand, counting down.
GGCTTTGAGATTTAGGGTCATAGGTCGAGTATTTCCGAACTCCGGGCAACCGTGGTAATATTTTAAGAGTCTAAGAGGGATGAGAGGAAGTAATCGGAATGGGTAGTTCAGGGGCGGCCGAGAACGGGGGGACTGCGGGGGCCCCGATGTCCGCATAGCGAAATCTTGCAAATGAAAAAATAACTCTAGGAATACGGAAATGAAGGGGCTGTTCGTGGGGGAATTGAAACAACTGTGGATCCTTGAGGGTGTTTGGTTGTGCTACGAGATGGGGAAAGGATATGGCGCGGGGGGGGGGCGAATTCAATCAGACCGGATGGACCCGTGCTGGAATGAGGTTGACACTTTTCGGGCACACAAATAATGGTGCGGAATTGAAACCAAGTGGGATTCGTTTGTGGGGGTCCGAAGTTCATTCGGAGCCAGTCCCAAACCCGCACCATTATTTTAAGACGGTCACTGAACCTCGAAAGTGATTGTCAAATCGGTAAAACGAGGTTTTGGCGACGTTTGACTTCTTGTAGATGGCCCACAAATAATGGTGCGGACTTGAAACCAAGTGGGATCCGTTCGTGAGGGTCCAAAAAACATACGGGTCCAGTCTCAAACCCGCACCATTATTTTAAGACGGTCACTGAACCTCGAAAGTGATTGTCAAATCGGTAAAACGAGGTTTTGGCGACGTTTGACTTCTTGTAGATGGCCCACAAATAATGGTGCGGACTTGAAACAAAGTGGAATCCGTTTGTGAGGGTCCAAAGTACATACGGGTCCAGTCCCAAACCCGCACCATTATTTTAAGACGGTCACTGAACCTCGAAAGTGATCGTCAAATCGGTAAAATGAGGTTTTGGCGACGTTTGACTTCTTGTAGATGGCCCACAAATAATGGTGCGGACTTGAAACCAAGTGGGATCCGTTCGTGAGGGTCCAAAGTACATACGGGTTCAGTCCCAAACCCGCACCATTATTTTAAGACGGTCACTGAATCTCGAAAGTGATCGTCAAATCGGTACAATGAGGTTTTGGCGACGTTTGACTTCTTGTAGATGGCCCACAAATAATGCTGCGGACTTGAAACCAAGTGGGATCCGTTCGTGAGGGTCCAAAGTACATACGGGTCCAGTCCCAAACTCGCACCATTATTTTAAGACGGTCACTGAACCTCGAAAGTGATCGTCAAATCGGTAAGATGAGGTTTTGGCGACGTTTGACTTCTTGTAGATGGCCCACAAATAATGGTGCGGACTTGAAACCAAGTGGGATCCGTTTGTGAGGGTCCAAAGTACATACGGGTCCAGTCCCAAACCCGCACCATTATTTTAAGACGGTCACTGAACCTCCAAAGTGATCGTCAAATCGGTAAAATGAGGTTTTGGCGACGTTCGACTTCTTGTAGATGGCACACAAATAATGGTGCGGACTTGAAACCAAGTGGGATCCGTTCGTGAGGGACCAAAGTACATACAGGTCCAGTCCCGAACCCGCACCATCATTTTGAGACGGTCACTGAACCTCGAAAGTGATCGTCAAATCGGTAAGATGAGGTTTTGGCGACGTTTGACTTCTTGTAGATGGCCCACAAATAATGGTGCGGACTTGAAACCAAGTGGGATCCGTTCGTGAGGGTCCAAAGTACATACGGGTCCAGTCCCAAACCCGCACCATTATTTTAAGACGGTCACTGAACCTCGAAAGTGATCGTCAAATCGGTAAGATGAGGTTTTGGCGACGTTTGACTTCTTGTAGATGGCCCACAAATAATGGTGCGGACTTGAAACCAAGTGGGATCCGTTCGTGAGGGTCCAAAGTACATACGGGTCCAGTCCCAAACCCGCACCATTATTTTAAGACGGTCACTGAACCTCGAAAGTGATCGTCAAATCGGTAAAATGAGGTTTTGGCGACGTTTGACTTCTTGTAGATGGCTCACAAATAATGGTGCGTACTTGAAACCAAGTGGGATCCGTTCGTGAGGGTCCAAAGTACATACGGGTCCAGTCCCAAACCCGCACCATTATTTTAAGACGGTCACTGTACCTCGAAAGTGATCGTCAAATCGGTAAAATGAGGTTTTCGCGGGGTTTGACTTCTTGTAGATCGGACCCAAATGATGGTGCGGACTTGAAACCAAGTGGGATCCATTCGTGAGTGTCCAAAGTACATACGGGTCCAGTCCCAAACCCGCACCATTATTTTAAGACGGTCACTGAACCTCGAAAGTGATCGTCAAATCGGTAAAATGAGGTTTTGGCGACGTTTGACTTCTTGTAGATGGCCCACAAATAATGGTGCGGACTTGAAACCAAGTGGGATCCGTTCGTGAGGGTCCAAAGTACATACGGGTCCAGTCCCAAACTCGCACCATCATTTTAAGACGGTCACTGAACCTCGAAAGTGATCGTCAAATCGGTAAGATGAGGTTTTGGCGACGTTTGACTTCTTGTAGATGGCCCACAAATAATGGTGCGGACTTGAAACCAAGTGGGATCCGTTCGTGAGGGTCCAAAGTACATACGGGTCCAGTCCCAAACCCGCACCATTATTTTAAGACGGTCACTGAACCTCGAAAGTGATCGTCAAATCGGTAAAATGAGGTTTTGGCGACGTTTGACTTCTTGTAGATGGCCCACAAATAATGGTGCGGACTTGAAACCAAGTGGGATCCGTTCGTGAGGGTCCAAAGTACATACGGGTTCAGTCCCAAACCCGCACCATTATTTTAAGACGGTCACTGAACCTCGAAAGTGATTGTCAAATCGGTAAAGTGAGGTTTTGGCGACGTTCGGCTCCTTGTAGATCACACACAAATATTGATGCGGACTTAAATTCAAATAGGATTGGTTATTGATGGTCTAGAGTGCCCTCGAGACAGTGACAAGGCGGCAGCATTATTTGGATCCGAATTTCGAATAAATTTTCCAAGTATATTGTGGTTGAAATCCAACCATATGATTGAAATTCATCCTCGTGGTTGAGTTGACAACTTCAACCAACGTGGTTCTAAACCATCTAGCGTGTTTCGAAGAAAATCACCTCAGTTGAATGTCGAGGGAGCGAATTAAACCCAAAACCAAGGAGGGTAATCAAACCCGCAAGTAACCGGATGCTCGGATCCTAACTTCTGCCGGGGGAGTACCACTTTCGACGATGAAACATGCTAGGCATGTCAGACGTAGTCGAGTGGTCACCCATCCGCATACGACCCCCGTCAACACGTTGCCTAGCCAGGATTGTTGGCCATAAAGGCTCTTATCGACGCCGCTGATGTTCATTCATATTTGTTTACGAAAAAACACGAAGAAACTGGGTTCTCACCCAACAAAGATGGACCACCATCTATCAACCTCACTAGCCTCGTATTAAACCCATATTAGGCGATTGAATGAATTTCTTAAACAGAATCATCGATCGCACGCGCAACAAACGCGCAACACGTCAGTGTCCCTTCGGATAATCAAGTACGGGGATGAATTTCAACCACCGTGATTGGATAACAATTTTAACCACGTGGTTGAAAATTTGTTGCATTTTTTTACAGTGTAACTGTGTGTGGACCTACGGTCACACTTTTTCCCCAAGTTTCGATTTTGCTATGGGCTTACGCTTGAGTCGTTCTCATTTGGTGAATATATAAGTAAACAATTGTTCCGGGAAGGTTTGGAGTGCCCCAATAGCGTCAAACGAAATCGGTTTTCAACATTGACTAGTCTATACTGAAAATTTCGCCCACCCGACCCTCCTTGTCTGTACGATCACGTTCATTTCTCTTGGTGCCCTTATTGGCAGTTGAAATATCCGAATATACCATTTGGTCGTACAATTCCACGAGGAACAGGTTGAAAATGTAAGCTTCGAGCTATCATATCTCTGGTGTTGTATTAGTTACCGATTTGACAATCACTTTCGAGGTTCAGTGACCGTCTCAAAATAATGGTGCGGGTTCGGGACAGGACCCGTATGTACTTTGGACCCTCACGAACGGATCCCACTTGGTTTCAAGTCCGCACCATCATTTGGGTGCGATCTACAAGAAGTCAAACCCCGCGAAAACCTCATTTTACCGATTTGACAATCACTATCGAGGTTCAGTGACCGTCTCAAAATAATGGTGCGGGTTCGGGACTGGGCCCGTATGTACTTTGGACCCTCACGAACGGATCCCACTTGGTTTCAAGTCCGCACCATCATTTGGGTGCGATCTACAAGAAGTCCAACCCCGCGAAAACCTCATTTTACCGATTTGACAATCACTTTCGAGGTTCAGTGACCGTCTTAAAATAATGGTGCGGGTTTGGGACTGGACCCGTATGTACTTTTGACCCTCACGAATGGATCCCACTTGGTTCCAAGTCCGCACCATTATTTGTGTGCCATCTACAAGAAGTCGAACGTCACCAAAACCCCATTTTACCGATTTGACAATCACTTTCGAGGTTCAGTGACCGTCTCAAAATAATGGTGCGGGTTTCTCATTGGACCTGAATGTACTCTCGACCCCCGCAAACGGATACCACTTGGTTTCAAGTCCGCACCATTATTCGTGTGCCATCTACAAGAAGTCAAACGTCGCCAAAAGCTCATCTTACCGCTTTGACCATCACTTTCGAGGTTCAGTGACCGTCTTAAAACAATGGTGCGGGTTTGGGACTGGACCCGTATGTACTTTTGACCCTCACGAATGGATCCCACTTGGTTTCAATTCCGCACCATCATTTGGGTGCCATCTACAAGAAGTCAAACGTCGCCAAAAGCTCATCTTACCGCTTTGACCATCACTTTCGAGGTTCAGTAACCGTCTTAAAATAATGGTGCGGGTTTGGGACTGGACCCGTATGTACTTTGGACCCTCACGAATGGATCCCACTTGGTTTCAAGTCCGCACCATTATTTGTGTGCCATCTACAAGAAGTCAAACGTCGCCAAAACCTCATTTTACCGATTTGACAATCACTTTCGAGGTTCAGTGACCGTCTTAAAATAATGGTGCGGGTTCGGGACTGGACCCGTATGTACTCTGGACCCTCACGAACGGATCCCACTTGGTGTCAAGTCCGCACCATTATTTGTGTGCCAGCTACAAGAAGTCGAACGTCGCCAAAACCCCATTTTACCGATTTGACAATCACTTTCGAGGTTCAGTGACCGTCTCAAAATAATGGTGCGGGTTTGTCATTGGACCTGAATGTACTCTCGACCCCCGCAAACGAATACCACTTGGTTTCAAGTCCGCACCATTATTTGTGTGCCATCTACAAGAAGTCAAACGTCGCCAAAAGCTCATCTTACCGCTTTGACCATCACTTTCGAGGTTCAGTGACCGTCTTAAAACAATGGTGCGGGTTTGGGACTGGACCCGTATGTACTTTTGACCCTCACGAATGGATCCCACTTGGTTTCAAGTCCGCACCATCATTTGGGTGCCATCTACAAGAAGTCAAACGTCGTCAAAAGCTCATCTTACCGCTTTGACCATCACTTTCGAGGTTCAGTGACCGTCTTAAAATAATGGTGCGGGTTTGGGACTCGACCCGTATGTACTTCGGACCCTCACGAACGGATCCCACTTGGTTTCAATTCCGCACCATTATTTGTGTGCCATCTACAAGAAGTCAAACCCCGCGAAAACCTCATTTTACCGATTTGACAATCACTTTCGAGGTTCAGTGACCGTCTCAAAATAATGGTGCGGGTTTGGGACTGGACCCGTATGTACTTTGGACCCTCACGAACGGATCCCACTTGGTTTCAAGTCCGCACCATTATTTGTGTGCCATCTACAAGTAGTCAAACGTCGCCAAAACCTCATTTTACCGATCTGACAATCACTTTCGAGGTTCAGTGACCGTCTCAAAATAATGTTGCGGGTTCGGGACTGGGCCCGTATGTACTCTGGACCCTCACGAACGGATCCCACTTGGTTTCAAGTCCGCACCATCATTTGGGTGCCATCTACAAGAAGTCAAACGTCGTCAAAAGCTCATCTTACCGCTTTGACCATCACTTTCGAGGTTCAGTGACCGTCTCAAAATAATGGTGCGGGTTTGGGACTGGACCCGTATGTACTTTGGACCCTCACGAACGGATACCACTTGGTTTCAAGTCCGCACCATTATTTGTGTGCCATCTACAAGAAGTCAAACGTCGCCAAAAGCTCATCTTACCGCTTTGACCATCACTTTCGAGGTTCACTGACCGTCTTAAAATAATGGTGCGGGTTTGGGACTCGACCCGTATGTACTTCGGACCCTCACGAACGGATCCCACTTGGTTTCAATTCCGCACCATTATTTGTGTGCCATCTACAAGAAGTCAAACCCCGCGAAAACCTCATTTTACCGATTTGACAATCACTTTCGAGGTTCAGTGACCGTCTCAAAATAATGGTGCGGGTTTGGGACTGGACCCGTATGTACTTTGGACCCTCACGAACGGATCCCACTTGGTTTCAAGTCCGCACCATTATTTGTGTGCCATCTACAAGTAGTCAAACGTCGCCAAAACCTCATTTTACCGATCTGACAATCACTTTCGAGGTTCAGTGACCGTCTCAAAATAATGTTGCGGGTTCGGGACTGGGCCCGTATGTACTCTGGACCCTCACGAACGGATCCCACTTGGTTTCAAGTCCGCACCATCATTTGGGTGCGATCTACAAGAAGTCAAACCCCGCGAAAACCTCATTTTACCGATTTGACAATCACTTTTGAGGTTCAGTGACCGTCTCAAAATAATGGTGCGGGTTCGGGACTGGACCTGTATGTACTTTGGACCTCCACTAACGGATCCCACTCGGTTCCAAGTCCGCACCATTATTTGTGTGCCATCTACAAGAAGTCAAACGTCGCCAAAACCCCATTTTACCGATTTGACAATCACTTTCGAGGTTCAGTGACCGTCTCAAAATAATGGTGCGGGTCCGGGACTGGACCCGTATGTACTTTGGACCCCCACGAACGGATCCCACTCGGTTTCAAGTCTGCACCATCATTCGTGTGCAAGCGCCACTGCATTATAATCGACTAGAATCTTGCCTTGCTTATACTGGGCCCCCGATGGTCCTACGCTCTTTGTCCGCCCCTGAAGTACGCCTAGATTCAATTGTTGGCCTCTAATCCATACTCGTTGTAATTTGATTCCCCTGGGTGTCAAGAAGGCATGAAAAATTCTCCTCGAATGATCGCGTCATCTTATGTCCCAGGGCCCCCGACTGCCTTGGTACGCCCCTATCACCTGCCAGCTCCACCTGCTAGCTTCAGCTTCATAAGAGAGAGCCAATTGGGAATATCTCGTTCTCCTATGATAATTCTGAATGTTCAACCCCGAAATAGGTCTTTGCCCAAGGGGACTTGGTCGTTGCAGAATTGCAAAGTTCACCACACACCAACTAGAAATATATAATAGTATAGAGGAATGCGCCATATACCTAACGCAAGCTCTCGATTTGCGGAGCGATTTTTTTGTCTTCTGCTAGAATTGAGCTCACTAATTGCTGAATTTCACGTGGTACGGCATGTAGTGCAATTTTTAGAGCGAAATGTGTCAGAGGCGAAAAATTTTTATTTCCAATGAGGAAATTCGAGGTGAATTCCTGCGCTCAGAGGATGCAAAAAGTCCTCTCTGTGACATCGGGTATAAAAATTTCCAGTTCGAAAGTTGATGCGATTAGTGCTAGGAAAATTGTGTGCTGCGTGTGTCACGCCCGCGCCGTCGAAATTTATATTTCATCCTTACCACGTACGTATCATCGTGGATTTAGCGCAATTCTAAAATTTCCTTCCCATCAAATTTTCAATTTGTGCATGCACAGCGAGGTAGTACGAGAGTAAGCCTGCAATAATACAGCTTTCCTGTAATTCAATTTTTTTTTTACATTTCACGAAACTCTTGCACGTTGTTTTTGTGTTTCCCATATCTCCGGCTGAAGCAGGAGTATATAGGAAGCAGAACCGGTAAAAGTCTCCTTTCAGCTTTCTTGATTCGGAAAATACGAAATTTCTCTCTTTAATAAGTCCATCCTCCTCTACTGTACTACTATGTAGCGCCCTTTAAACCTGCTCAACTTTTGCTTTTGGTACGGTGGCGTGGCGTCGGGAAGTAAGTAGAGCCTGAATTACATTCCAACTTTTCGAGACGAGACTACACAATTCAAGAATCCGCAGAACCCGTTGTTGTATTCCATCCTCTAATTCTCTCTTTCTTTCACCACCACTACCACCACACAACTTTTGAGATTCACTGCTCGACTTTTCGAGAAAAGAATAAAAAAAAGGGGAAGGGGGTTAGGAGGCGTTATATATAACGTAATAACAGCAGGACAAAAGAAGAAAGCAGCGGCCGCTAAACTATTGTTGCCCGACTGACGAAAATTCTATAGACCGACATGACCTCTAGCAAAACACAAAACTTGCAAAACAAGATTGAAAGGGTCCCCACCTCTCTTTTTCCTCTAATTCCAAAACTCGGCGGTCAGACTCTGGAATATTCGTTTTTCAAAAAAACCCTCACATATGAGTAGTTCCGTTGAAACTTTGAAATAATGTGTGCGACCTTTTACAAACAAGGTCAACCTTAATGTATTTTTTGCGTTCTTTTTGGCGCAATCATTAGTTTTTTCAATCCAAGGTTACCCAAGAATATTATGATTGAAAAAGTGTGGTCAAAATGTCAGGTACGTGTGATGTGGTTTTTCCATTTTTCGGCTTTTGTGAGTGTGTAGGACCACGAAAAAGCTCGTTGGAGATTCGGGCAGGCAAACTTATCAAATATCATGGTATGGAACATCAAATCCCATTGCTGTGAGGGCCCAAAGACCACTTTTTGGGTGTGCGCTGAGCACATACATTTTGTGGCGCAGTTTTATGCCTAAAATTTTATTCACTCAGCTAAAATTTTACTTTAGAAAAGTAAATTTGACTCATTTAAAGCATCTCCCCATCAAATTTATCTCAAAGTGAGTTTTGGTGTTGGCACATTTTCGACCCCTTTTATATCGAAGTTTCCGCGGAACTACTCATATGCATCCGACGAGAAAATTCTACTGGATGTAATCTCAGGGTATAGATACAACCAATACATCCTCAGGTGTATCAGAGCATAACGAAACCAAAGAGCGCAAAAGCAAGAAGCAGCAGTAGCAGAAACGGTGTGTCGTTTGATGAGTCCATTTTCTCTCGGGTTTCCCATTGCGAAAAAAGAGGGTCGTACCGAGAGTAAGAGAACACGATACTCTAGTAGACTTTGCTGCGCGTGCCAATCAATCCTCGTCGCCGCCGCATCACGGGCAATCGGATGCAAGGCTTGCCTTAAGGCGTATCAATTTCCTCCATCTGCCCCACCACATTGCCTATTTCTTCTTCTTTTTATTTTTTTGTTCCTCTATCACAGTCCAGATAACCTACTACTCTCTATACATATTCTACAGAAAAAGAAGTTGATACTCTTCTGACCGGTAATTTCAATTTCCTGGGGAACATCGTCCCGGAAACGAATAATCTTTCATATACGACTACATGTAATACATATATACAACATGTGCTCAATCATGTCCTTTTTTTCGTCATGGTGTCTTAATATGTACGTTTGTATGTACCGTTATAGATTTTCAAGACTCACGCCCAGTTTTATATTATCCTGTACAGTAATGCATAACTACTCGAGTATTTTAATCGGGCAGCAAGTGACGGAAGAATAGGGAGCATATCGAGAAATTAAGTCAATCTTTCTTCCCCTCTGATTTAAGCCCCGAAGCAATTTTCCTCTACAGCTTTTAGCTCAGCAATTGTGTTATACATAGTATGTAGTAGGGATAGGAAGGTTAAAGTAGTCTTTTTTTTTTATTCCACCGGTTGGTAAGCATTGTGTGCTAATGAGGCGCTCCGTGATTCCGAGGTGCACTGGCCTCTTCGTCTTCTTCTTCTTCTTCTACTTCTTCCTGAAGCTATTTTGCTCTTGAGAGACGAAGTAAGTGTAGAGAAGGTGTGGCTCATGTTATGGTGTGACTTTGAGTTGGAAATGGTATATACGAAAAGACTGCTCCGTATTCCGGTGCGACGACGACTTTTGCGCTCTTGGTGGTGTACGTGCTCGGCAAGTGTTTAGAGGGTCAATTAACCCCCCCCCCCCCCCCCCCCACGTGTGATGCCCTTTTTTTTGACCTCTTGACTTTTTTTATATGAAGGGAAAAGAAGGTGATGCAATACTCTGTATTTTGTGTTTGCCGAAATTGAGTTAGTTCAGATTCCTGATTGGATCACCTGATGTCTTTTATCGAGTCTAATTTAGAGTCCTTGAGGGCAAGGGTGAATAGAGTATACTTATAGAAGAGATGGACTCTGTACTCGAAGGGCACTTTTGCTCGCTCTCTCCCTCTTTACTTCAATATCCTGCTCTTCTCTGTGTGTACTTCGCTTGAGAGGGAATTATTTTTTCTCCTCTTGATTCTGTCTCTTATTGTATTTGCCCACCGGTTTGATCGGATTTAGCTGGTATTGACGTGTGAGAGTGAAGTTTGCGTTGATGAAACTCTGCGAGCTTGATTGCTTCTTCACTTCGTACATTGTGCAAACAACGCTCTTCAATTTGAGCTCTCTTCACAGCTTGGGAGATAGATGTTATTTTTATGAGAATTTTTTCTCGTCAAGTTTTTATAAATTGTCTTTTTCTGTTCTACCAAATTGAGAACCCTTGTTGTAATTTCATATTTTATATGAAATTCTCCACAATCAACCCATCAGCAAGCAATCTATACTTATTCAATCATCTCATTTTGAATTAATTTCATTTCATCCTCTCTGGCTATCAATTATTAATCTTGGACACGTATGGAAACATTCTACATTAACCATTATTCCATTAAATGATTTAAATTTTTGATGTCCATACAAAAATTTATCTGTCAACCTACTATACTATGTCTGACTAACAAATTTAATGGAAATGTCATAATAATAATGCGTTCACTAACTTATTTACGGTCCATTAAAACGTGTCACTCACAGATCGCATTAGTCCATTAATAATGAAAGCGCAAAGCGAAATCGTCGAAAGTTCCAAAAGTTTAAAACGAAACCCGCGAGGAGAACTCAACCCATCTTTCTCTCTCATCTGATGCTCGCTCTTTCACTCCCAACTATATGAATATTCTATGAAGAGTAAAACATCCAAAGTTGTTTCAGCTCTCACTAAAATCAAAGTAAGAAGGTCACTGAGAAAGAGAGAGATAATTATACGCCGTTACAAATGTCACCTGTTCTTCGAAGTAGTAGCTTTAATTTCATCACTCGTGTTCGACATCTAATTCACACCTTCCTTCCCTCCTTCTCTCCTTATAATTGTTAAGAGATGGAAAACCACTCATCAGATCCCCACCCAAGTATATTACCTACATCATCTATATCTTTTGAAGCAGCCGTTATTCGCTGTAGGTAGTCCGGGAGCCGAGCAGGGTTCGGTAGCATCTTTGAGGTCGCCGGGTAAAAGTTGGTGATTCCGATGTATTTTGACCCGCTGAATCCGATTTTTGAGAGTGCGAAATCGTCCGAGCGTGTGGTAAATTGTTATTAACAAATTTTTATAAACAAATGAAAAAGTTGATAAAACGACGGGGAAAGATCATATTTATATTTTTTGGGTGATTTTGCGTCGAAAAGGTCTCTAGACATTTTTCATGAAAATGCGTAGTTTTCCCGCAAAAAATTCCTAAAGTTTGAAAAAAGTCGATTTTTGCAATAACAATCTGGATATTGCAGAAATCGACTTTTTTCAAACTTAAGGCATTTTTTGCGGGAAAACTACGTATTCTCATGAAAAACGTCAAGAGATCTTTTCGACGCCGAATCACCCAAAAAATATAAAAATAGTTTTTTCCCGCCGATTTATCAACTTTTTCATTTGTTTATAAAAATTTGTTAATAACAATTTACCACACGCTCGGACGACTTTGCACCCTCAAAAATCGGATTCAGCGGGTCAAAATACACCGGACTCACCAACTTTTACCCGGCGACCTCGAAGATGCTACGGAACCCTGCTCGGCTCCCGGACTAAGGGGAATTGGACAAGAATAAAAACAGCGTGGCCTAATTATATCAGCTTCTATGGCGCCCATCATCAGAGTGGCAATAACGAACATTGAGAACGTCATCAATTCTAGAAAGACCTGAACACTGACTGGGAGGACATTTCAATCGTCGTGCCGCTTCTGTGATACAGCAGCGATATACAACACATATCGCGTGATATGGATAGAAAAAAAAAAATAATCAAGCTTCCTCCCACGGGTCACAATCCATCAAATCGTCTGTGAAAAAAGCGCAATTAGAGAAGGCAGTGTATACCGCTTCTGGCCACCACACAATATATACCAGATATAGATGCAGTAGAATTGCACTCTGTATATAGTGAGCTGTATCGTGCAGCAATTCCAAGTTCCAATTTCATCGCCATCAGTAGTACAGTATAGTAGAATGAGTAGTATGAACCCGGTCTTCCACTCTCATTCTACTATCATGCCCCTGAGGCTATCTCTACTACATATATCTATATTGTACGCACAAGTATTGGTGCCTATATAATACTGACTATACTGGAGTACAACTTTCTCCCACTCCTAGTTGCTCAGAGTCCGCAGCCATCACAAATCGCCTCGTCATGCTGCGCTCCTGCAACATTGTGTACATATGAACGTATGCAGCTCACTGATACTAGATTCCCTTGTTCGAATTCTAAAGGCTGTTTTTGTAAATCCCCTTATTTGAGGATGGTTTTTATTTCTCAATTTTCAAACAGTGCGTGCCATTCAGAGCTGTAGATACGCAAGAAAAGAGTGCGAAACCGCGAGTGAAAGGAGAGATAGATCCAAAATGCAAGCATCCATATGATTGATCAAAACCGGTGTGAGAGCATGGTGGGGTAGAGATAGATAGATTGATAGGTGTCCTTTTGTTCGTTCAATTGCAAAACACTAGTCAAGATAGATCACTTTATGAAATGTGCATATTTAAAATTCATTTCATGGTGGCCATGCTAGGGAGGAGCGAGAATAAGAAATTTAGTGGTGTCCAGTATGCAGATGAAAATCAAAGGAAGGCTCTAATTCTTCAAAGTTCTAATGACTCTGTAGGATCACATGTATATTCTTGGGAGCAACTATTCTTCTTGATTTTTGTTCATGTACCCTTGATACATCTGGAGGGTTTTGACAATCTTCTTCAAAAATTACAAATTGTTAGAATGAAATTGTTGTATATGACTTCTATCGATGACTCTCCCATTGCTGATTATGCACAAAGATTCCTCATGAAAACTTGAAATGAAACTACTAGTAGTGAGCTGATAGCGAAACACTTGACTGAGATCTGTGGTGTGAAAGTTCAAATCAGGAGTAATCTTCACTATCAATCAAATTTGTATTCGCAAAGCATAACTCTACATATGATTGAGCATTTATCTCAATGTAGGCAGATCTTATATCAGTACTGGGTCAATCATTCAAAGTCATATTATCTTTTGTCCAAAAATTTGAAATAAAGATGATGTAATAGCTAAGAGATTGATGATGATCAAGATCTTACGCATAAGCTCAGTATGTTACTCGCAACCAAGAGATCATCTTCTTTTCATCCTTATTGCTCCTCCTTTCATATGACAGGAAGATCACAATAGAAAATATCAATAGTCCACGTTTGTCGAATGGTAGAATCTCACCATCAAGATAGATACTTACAAGGAGAGGCCAGGGAGTGCGGGTCACGGATTCGGATGAAACTCTGGGAATCATCTCCTTTTAGCACCAAAAAATGATACCCAAAGCCGCAGAGTCCAACGCTCAAGCGTTCTCGAGCTACAGCCTATAACCCATGCATTACAGTATATCTATATATACCATTTTCCCACATATATAGGTATACTGTAATGCATGGGCTGTAGCCCGTAGCTCGGAAACGCTTGAGCGTTAGACTCTGCGGCTTTGGGTATCATCTTTTGGTGCTAAAAGAGGATGATTCCCAGAGTTTCATCCGAATCCGTGACCCGCACTCCCTGGCCTCTCCTTGTTAGAGAAAAACCAACTTAGAGGTTTGTCAGAGTGGGAATGTCAAGTGCTCGAGGAATTTTGTTTGAAATCACTCGTTATTGAATGGAGTTTCAAAGTATGACTTCTAGCATACAAATCTTTCCAATAATTATTGTGCACCACAGAATGTTATGTAGAAAGTAATGAACGGAGTACATGGAGAAAGATCAGGGTAAAAGAAGAACTTCAACCATGTAGGACTGTCAGAAGGAGTTGAGAATATAAATAATTCAATCTACCAATAAAATTTGGGTATTGTCGAAACCCTCATTCTTCAACTCACTAGTATTTCTATGCCTTGATTTGAAAAATGAAGGTTTGAACTAAATCCAAAGTCCATTAGTAGATTAAATTATCCAAATATTCAACTCCTTGTAACGTGGTTGAAGTTCTTGTCCCCTATTTTTTCATAATATACCCCACCATCACTTTCTATATGACATCCTGTCGTACACATTGATTATTCAAAAAACTTGTACGCTAGAAGTTATACTTGCAAATTTTCATTCGAAAACTGGTCATTTTTGACAAAATTCCTAGATCAACTAAAAAGTGCCCAAGAAACAAACTTGGAAGATAATTTTCCTCCATATTCTGGTCCATATCTCACCAGAATCTCAGCTAAACTGTCATTGAGACTGTCAGACAGGCTTCCCTTACAAATATCATCAACAGGACCATCTCTACTACTACCACTCTGTTGCAAATTTGCTCGTTGTCGCGTGTAAATCTCGCCTCCCTGCATTCAAAGAAAGCAAAAGCTACACAACTGCACGTAATAGGGTTATATAGAATAAAGCGTCACGGCCACTTGAATCCTCTCTTAGAGGCGTTTATCGTGTTTTTTTGTGCGTGCCAAACGAGGCATCATCATTATCATAAAATCCTCCTGCTCCTTCTCATACAATCTAACTCAAGAATCTTCTCTTCCTCCAACAACTTTTCACACACAAGAGAGCAATTATTTAATTACTCATCAAAAAGAAGAGAGTCTAATCGTTATAAACGCATTTCGTTTTCAGAATGGCAACCGAGGCAGCAAGCAAGAAAGCTGAGCGTGAAGCACTTCGTGGAGTAATACAGCAATGGAACGCCAACAGAGTCGACTTATTCGAACTCTCCGAACCGAACGAAGTGAGTATATACAACTATGTATAACCTTTAGTATGTATACTTATCTATGCATGTGTCCGTCGAATGCATCCATCTCTGTGTACATACACTGCAGAAAGACCCTAAAGCCTTTACTCATATCGTCGTCATCGTCGTCGTCGTTGTATCAAGAGATGAGCCCAGGTTGTCAAAGACTTGTGCAACATCTCTCTAGTATCATCGTACGTGTATGTAGGCTTTAATTATGCAAAGCGTCCGCCTCTAGCATTCACCTGTGTCCCCTCTCTATATACATGTGTGCCTGAAGGTGCAAAATTCCTTCACAGTATGTCTACTATATATACTAGAGAGGTGTATACCACAGATGAATGAGAGAAGCCGGACACATGGGGGTTTTAGTCTGCATGCATGCAGGTTATGTGGTTCACTCTTCATGTGTGAGACAAGCTTTAGCCGCAAGCTATCTCGGTTTCTTTACGACTATAGAATATCTCCTTCTCTTTTGCGTGACGTGCAAGAGTATATAGCAAAGGTTAGGTGACGTGCAAGGAGAAAAGAAGAATCTAGCCACCGGCGGGGATGACTTTTGCGTTTGGAGGTTATATAGGTCTAGTATATATAGACAAGGAGGATGGAGAAAGATATAGAGATGGATCCGGAGATCCGACTTGGAGCTTCCGTGCATCCAAGCTTTATATGTCTAGGCTATACGATATATGTGGGACAGGGGCTCACAGTATGTGCAAGTTCCTACCGAGTTATCACTTTGGGATTTTCAAAGTTCCCGCCACACGTATGGCTTTCCGTCGTGATTTCAAAGCTTCCACATAGTATAGACTCTTCCCGTCGGAGAGTCGTAGTAGATCCATCCATTTGTGCTGAGCAGGGATATATATTCAATCTCTTTGTCTCTGTCTTTCTCTGGTAATATGTGAACACATTGATTTGTGCAGAGTTTGATGACGCCCATGATTCCTAGAAAATTGAATGGCTAGTTGGTACGGTCGTATGACATGCTATTCTGTAATTGAACACAAATACTCAATAAGTGATTGAATAAACCCGATGGTAACGATGATTATTCATTTTAGCGGTGAGCAATTCATAGAATCTGTGCATCAATATCGACTCAAACAAAACCAAATATGTATTCAGTTAGCCGATGGCTTCGTGTCGGTGATCAATGTTGTTTGACCATTTCAAATTAGAATTTATTTGTAATTCGTTTAATCCCGCGAATAGCCAGGCCATAGTAAACATGAGCTTGAATTTAGTTTTAGAGTTTTAGATGCGTGTATTTGTTGACAGGTCTAATGCATGATGTATAGTTTCAGTTACAAACGCGATCTCAACTCTCGAGTAAAAGTTTTTCCGAACGAATTCGAGTAGTCGTATATCATTGGTCAGACAGCGTGAAAAGTGGAAACAACATGTGATTTCCTCCAAACTTCTCAGTATATTCGAAGAGTTTTTGATGGTTTTATTCTTGTGTTCTACCTTGATGCTTCTTAGTTTTCTTTCGTGTCGGAATTTGTAAATATGTTAAAATCTTACAATCATACAATAAAAACTTACCACACAAGATTATCTCCATCAGTGTCTCCCAATCCACCAAAACACTAAATTTTTCACACCAACATCATAAATAATATCGTAAAAAACATCATTTTAACTTCATCTACATTTCAAAACAATTTTTTGCTCTCAATAAACACATTTACAAATGAAAACTATCTATGATTGATCCCGTCGCCATCTCCATAAAGTATCTCACATTAACAATTCATTATTTCAAAACTTAACACGTCGAAGTCAAAGAGAACATCCGATCTACGTAACGATCTCAACAATCGCATTATCTAAAATGATGAGCATATAGCCTCCGGATACATCTCACAGCATACCGTAAAACTCTCTTCCTTAATATATATATACGCGTGTCAAACTCAACACAACATTGCATACAGGAAATTTCAATGCGAGAGCAGTTTACCGAGTTCCCACAAAGTTGCATAACACCACAACTCTCGCAGCATCCATCTCTATAGGGATGCTGCTTCTGTAGCTTTTACCCTTATTGGCATCGTGATACATACAACTATCCCATCTCATATACACACACACACATTCACAAGCTTAGCGAATCATACATACCCCCAATGATGAAATGCTGAGAATTGTAATATCAACAACTCTGACGGCTTGTATCTGTAATTATACAGGATAGTCAAGTCACAGAGGAGCGAGTAAATTTTGGGCGTCCTCCACAAAATACGTCCGCACCTAAGGGAGGAGGGGAGTGGGGGAATTGCAGAATATGACACTTCCAGGGTATGTTAGGAAGGAAGGGAAACTGAATCATAGTAACATCCCAATAAAATTGTGAATACTTGAGAATTCTCGTCAAATCTCGACCAAGTTCTGATATTGTTCATTCGTTGATTAAAATACTCCGAAATCGGCTGGTTAATACAAATCAAACATGCGTGAAGACAGCTCAAGACAAGTTTCAAACTTTTAGCACTCATGAAAGAACATTCTAATTCAATGACAAACGCATTGAAATCTGTAAGAGTTGTGACGATCATCCAAATATACAAATCTGAATAATTAACAGTGATTTTACCACATTGACTTTTTATATGATTCGATCTCAGCTCAAGTCATAGTAAAGGATGTCTGTCTTGACCGACAAGGAGAGGTCCAACCTTGCGGGTCCTGGATTCGTCTCAAACTCTGGGAATTATTTCAGTTTTAGTGAGAAATAAGGGTATCTTGAAGGATTGTATCCTATGGACCTCCTATTCTGAGATACAGCCATGGAGATGTATATCTATACGTACGACTTTTCAACATGGGCCTATATGGCCAATATTAATCTCCATAGCTATATCTCGGGTTAGGAAGCCCACGAGATTGAACTCTTGCAGATCTTATCATTTGTTACCAAAACAAAATGATTCCCAGAGTTTGAGACGGTTCCAGGACTCGCAAAGTTGGATCTCTCCTTGTAAATCATAAGTACAACGATCTCTGGGCTTCTTACAAAACTGCACACCGACGATCCGAATAATAGTATATTTCCGTACTGAGCGCGGTAGCCCATTTTGGGCACTAGGACAGTTTGTCTGTCTAGCGAAGCGAGACAGACATGTCCTCCAGTAGTCCTCCTTCATTACGAGAACCCTAAAATTCTGTTCAAACGCGGCATTTTTAGGTTAGAGTAATGAAAAAGAACTTCTCTGCTCTTCAATATGAGTTTTATGTGCTTTGAATAACTCATTAAATATCTATGTCAGTGCTTTAACCAAGTTGTAGATTTGTCAGTATACCATCATCTCGCAGCCCAAAAATGAGTCTAATCAAATTTCTTTGAAGAAAAGGAAAGCGGGGAGGGGGAAAAGTCATGAGTCTTTTTGACATTTCTTTGACGGGAGTCGTCTCGAATGTGACAAGTAGAGACCCTCCAGGTAGTGATCTGCAAAGCAGTTTACCAGGAGAGTGTTTCAGATCCGGGTCACGGATTTGGCTGAAACTTTGGGAATAGTCTCCTTTCAGCACCAAATGATGAAACCCAAAATTATAGACCCTAACGCTCAAGCGTTTTCGAGCTACAGCCATGGACATAAGCATTACAGGTATACCTATATGTATGATTCTTAACATTGGCTCATATGGGCAATGCTAATGTTATTGGCTATAGCTCGAAAACGCTTGAGCGTTAGGGTCTATAATTTTGGGTTTCATCTTTTGGTGCTAAAAGAAGACTATCCCCAGAATTTTAGCCAAATCCGTGATCCGGATCTGAAACACTCTCCTGGTTAGAGGTTTTTGGAACTCGGTTCTGCCAAGTCCATCGGTTCTGCAAATCTCATTCAAAATACATGGGCCACCCGCTAAATGTGTATGGGAACGAGGAATATACGTTTCACGATCGCGTTCCTTATACGTGCCCCTGCCGGCCGTTCATAGATCACTACCTAGTGACAAGGTGTGACAAGGGGGAGCAAAGGGTCCGAATCATCGAAAACTTGTGGACGTCTCTTGTGGAGGACCCCTTGTGCCAATTAATGGTAGCAGAATGTGCAAAAAGAAATCCCAGTAGACGACACGCAATACCACCCATATAGCGATGATGATGATAACAACACGCCACGTGCAGAGCTTGCAAAAGATCTCGTAAAGTATCTCCAAACAACTCCTCCTCCTCGTTCTACTCCCTGGTGGTGTAGATTGTTTTGACACTAAATACGAGCTTCAGAGAGTATATGTTCACGTCTGCATCTGCATCAAGAATATAATACACATCACATTGCATAGCATAGCATAGCGAGCCATTCGAATTTCATTAGCCGCGTAGGCGTATTATATACCATTACATGGTTCTCTCTTCTCTATTCCTCGACGACAGCTGTAACGAGCTCTCACGCTGCTCCTATATGTGCAATGTTCACAGTCAGCAGAAGCAGTAACACGCGCTATTCCCGCATTGTATAGTTTCTGCAAGTCAAACAAACCCTCCTCCTTCACTCCTGAATACCTTAGGGCCCATTCATTGGGACACATTTCGGTCGGATTGGACGAACCGAACCGATCGGACGAACCGAACGAAACGAACGAAGCTAAAGGATCGTAAAGTTTGTTTGCGTTGAGACTGAAACTCTACGTCCCGTCGTGAACGGGCGAGCGCGCGGGCCCGAGTGTTTATGGCCCAGCTCTAATTACCTACTTCTAAATTGCAAAATTGTTTTGAACCGCACAAAAATTTTTGCAAATATTCAATCCGTCCTTGTGCCTTCAATACGATCTCATAGAAACTTGAATCGTGAAAATCGGTTGATATAGAGTGATTTTGTGGCTATCAAAATTATTTATCATGAGCACACATTTGCCTCGGATAATCACTGAATATCAACCGATTTTCACGATTCAAGTTTCTATGAGATCGTCTTGAAGGCACGAGAACGGATTGAATATTGCAAACATTTTTGTGCAGTTTTGAACAATTTTGCAATTTGGACGGAGGTAATTAGAGTAGGGCAATAAACTTTGGGCCCCGAGCGCTCGCCCGTTCCCGACGCGACGTCGATTTTCAGCTGCTGATCATGATCTCTCGCCACCGAGATGAAAACGGACTTGCTTCCATCGCGAAACTATGTTTGTTTTGCGTTGAGACTGAAACTCTACGTCCCGTCGTGAATGGGCGAGCGCGCGGGCCCGAGTGTTTATGGCCCAGCTCTAATTACCTACTTCTAAATTGCAAAATTGTTTAAAACCGCACAAAAATTTTTGCAAATATTCAATCCGTCCCTGTGCCTTCAATACGATCTCATAGAAACTTGAATCGTGAAAATCGGTTGATATAGAGTGATTTTGTGGCTATCAAAATTAGTTATCATGAGCATAAATTTGCCTCGGATAATCACTGAATATCAACCGATTTTCACGATTCAAGTTTCTATGAGATCGTCTTGAAGGCACGAGGACGGATTGAATATTTGCAAACATTTTTGTGCAGCTTTAGACAATTTTGCAATTTGGACGGAGGTAATTAGAGTAGGGCAATTAACTTTGGGCCCCGAGCGCTCGCCCGTTCCCGACGCGACGTGGATTTTCAGCTGTTGATCATGATCTCTCGCCACTGAGATGAAAACGGACTTGCTTCCATCGCGAAACTATGTTTGTTTTGCGTTGGAGCTGAAACTCTACGTCCCGTCGTGAATAGGCGAGCGCGCGGGCCCGAGCGTTTATGGCCCCGCTCTAATTACCTACTACTAAATTGCAAAATTGTTTAAAACCGCACAAAAGTGTTTGCAAATATTCAATCCGTCCTTGTGCCTTCGAGACGATCTCATAGAATCTTGAATCGTGAAAATCGGTTGATATTCAGTGATTATCCGAGGCAAATGTGTGCTCATGATAAATAATTTTGATAGCCACAAAATCACTCTATATCAACCGATTTTCACGATTCAAGTTTCTATGAGATCGTATTGAAGGCACAAGGACGGATTGAATATTTGCAAAAATTTTTGTGCGGTTTAAAACAATTTTGCAATTTAGTAGTAGGTAATTAGAGCGGGGCCATAAACGCTCGGGCCCGCGCTCGCCCATTCACGACGGGACGTAGAGTTTCAGTCTCAACGCAAACAAACTTTACGATCCTTTAGCTTCGTTCGTTTCGTTCGCACGGAGAAAAATTTCGGATCCTCACGATCAGATTTTTCCGAACCACGGCGACGCGGCCATCTGGACGCTGCCACCAGTTTTTCGGGTCCCAGCGCTCCGATCACTGATCCTAGCGTTCAGGGGGCCGCGACGAAATGCTCGGAGCCCGCCACGCTAGGATGCCTCATATATAGCCCTGCGCGCCCTCGGCTAATGGCCATTAACGTTTATGGCTTTCTTTTAATTGCTAATCGGATTTTGCAATATTATTAAAAACTGCAAAAGACTTGCTGAAAACTTGAATTTCGTTTTCTGCTATTAAGAAGCTTCAATCAGAAACTTGAATGGTAAAAATCGGTTGAGATTAAAGCCATTCTCCGCCTCTATGCGAATACCTCAAAATTCGATATGTTTTTGAATAAGTGTTTTTCCCTCTTCGGGATCATGATATCGGGAGTCGTGATTCAAAGTATTTTTAGAGCGACTTTGGAGCCAAAGAACTAGGGGGGAGGGTTCAATGATACCCTGAGAATAAGAGCGAGAGAGAGAGAAAGAATGGTCCAAATAATCCTTCTCAGAAACATTTCTACCGCTCAGAAATTCACAATCATTGGACAGGTAGCTTTTCAAATGCATGAAAAATACCCAGTAACGAGTTGTTTTACTACAAACTTAGATGCTACACATTGCAGGTGTAAGCAGCCTTATTGCCAACAGCTTATCTTCCTCTAAGTTGTTAATCAGCTTGAAAGACGATTTAATTTCTGATTTGGATAGAGTAATGAAAGAGTATCTAATGAAGAGTATCTAGCAACTAAGCCATGTCCAATTCTTACACTGCACGGTAAGACAGTTATCCAAAACTTGGTCACTGATTTAGATACATCAAAGAAACGCACTGAACCAGAGGTTTTACTTGCCGATTGAATTTTTGTTTCATTGTCATACTTTTTATTCATTCTCGATTTTCAACAGCCATGATTTCCTCAGAAGAGCTCCACGATAGATTCATCCAATTTACTTTGGATATGCACGGCATTCATGATATGCCTCGATCGGCAGTTGATGATTGTTTACAGAAAGTATGGTCTCTTTTGAGTCATACAGTTCTTCCGTATTTCAGAGACAAGGTGAAAGATATAATTGAATCAAAATGTTCCGTTGACACTGTTGGAGAAGTTGACGTTCTTTTCAACCACAACGATCTGCCTTTACAGAGATTATTGACCGAACACTGTCGAGTTAAAGCGTATAAGGAAACTCGCAATTTTATTGAACCAGAGAAAGTAGAAGTTGGCCGAGAAAGGATA
The DNA here is from genome assembly GCA_029851415.1 of Eretmocerus hayati. NCBI lineage: Eukaryota > Metazoa > Arthropoda > Insecta > Hymenoptera > Aphelinidae > Eretmocerus > Eretmocerus hayati. The sequence continues at coordinate 178,542,621 of CM056742.1, read as the reverse complement.
TTTGTGATTCATAACTTTTATGAAATTCGAGTAGAATTCACTGCACGCTACATGATATACATCCCAATGGAAGAATCTGTAAAGACGATTTTAGAGACACCCGGTTTGATGGAAATGATCGACGAACAATCACAAAGACTTCGTGCAGAACATCATACGATTTCTAACGTTCAGCAAACAGAACAGTGGCAAGAAGTGCTCCGAGAGAGCAGTGATAAAGAAACGGTTCTCCCCCTCGATATTTTTATTGATGATGCCGAAATGAGGAACGGGATGGGTAGCGCAGCGGGCTCGCAAAAAATAACTGGTGCTTATCTTTCTCTTCCTTTTTTACCACAGCATATGGCTAACAAGAATGCCTGCATCGTTGTATTAGCAATATTTTATTCAAAATTTTTGCAATTATTCGGAACGCGTGCAATTTACACTAGGATCATAAATGATTTCAATAAGCTAATCAGGGAGGGCATAGAAATCCGTACTAGTCGAGGCGTTAGAAAAATTCACTTTAGATTAACGAAAACTTTGGGAGATAACCTAGCTCTAAACCAACTTATGGGCTACCCATGTACATTTTCATCTCCTAGTGATTTTCTTAGATACTGTCGCATGTGCTTGGCCACGAATGAAATGTGTAAGATTATGTGTAGCCCTGACCCTACATTAGCAAGAACTGTTGAAAATTACGACGAGTTGGCTAAAAAACCCCCTGCAGTTTCCGGATTGAGAGAAGTTTGTGTATTCAATGACATCGATGGCTTCCATGTCGGCAAGAATAAATGGGCGGATTTAATGCATGATCTGAATATTGGCATAATTCCTTATACGATTGGTAATATCTTGACAGCTTTGGTTTTCACTTTTGATTGTTTCAAATTGAACACTTTAAATGATGCAATAGACAAATTCAATTTTGGCCGAGAAAAAAACAAACCACGGCATTTGATTCTGGACTCCAGCAAAAAAAAGGGCAGCCCAGATGGTCCAAAGAAAAGAATAAAGGTCAAACAATCAGCTTCAGAAGCTCTTTGCTTGGCAAGGTACCTTGGACTTATAATTGGACACAAAGTGCCACGATCAAATGAGCACTGGCAACTATATCTCATTGTCAGGAGATTGATTGACATCTTGACTGCTCCGAAGTACACAAGGTCCGACCTTTGGAATCTTAGAAATTTGATCCATGCTCATAACTCTATGTACTTCAAACTGTACGGACATTTAAAGCCGAAGATGCATTTTTTGCTTCACTACATTGAACTGTTGTTGCTTAATGGACCTTTAATAAATTCCTGGAGCATGCCCTTTGAACGAAAAAATAAAGAATTAAGATCAATCGCTGTGAACACAAGCTCATCTGTTAACCTTCCTTTAACATTAGCTTTCCGCAATCAAATTGATTTCTGCAGTATCCAGGATAGAATAGTAAAACTGATGCCAATATTAGAAGTAGGTCCAGTGGACAGTCACTTTGATAACGAGTTGAGCCAATTTCAAAATTTGCGACACATCGTCAACTCTACTCATTGCACTCACCGGTCCGTAAAACTCTACAGCAAAGAATATCAACCTGGCTCGATAGTACTGATAAGAGTGACCGACGATGAAGGACCGGTTTTTGGACGAATACACAAAATTTATTCAGCCAACAATAAAGTATACTTTCTCTTCAAAAAAATCACCACGTACTATTTTTACACTCACTATCATGCGTATGTTGTGCAAACATCGGATATACTGTCCGATTTCATAAATGTTGATTTACTCCCAAAACCTCTCGTTCAGTGCTGCTTGATTAGTAAAGATGGCCATGAATATATTGCAACAAGACACCAGATTTAAGATTCGAGTTTAGAAATGTATTTTTCACGAGTATCTCGGTGCAAGTAATTTGAGAGCTGAATAGGCAAGCTGCAAGAAATGTAGATATGTATTATTATATGCAAAAGTGACAATATGAATATGTATGTATATATTGAAGTATAATTAACTGATTAATAAATAAAGAAATTTTCATGTAAAAATCGTTGAGAGAGACTTGACTCAATGCGATTCACTTGATGAGAGTAAAAAGACAAAGAATCTCATATCTATTTTGCCGCGATCTCTCAAAACAAAGTTTCCCAGAATGACGTCAGTTCCCTATTATATCCTCAATCTTATACCAAAATGGATCTTTATCGTTGCATATACAATTTGTTCTCATTTGAATTCAAGATCGCAAATTGGTGATTCAATTAAACTAGTTGCGCTTCCATTAGACAATCGAATCGTGACAACCGTTAGATACCAATTGACCATTTCGCGTGAATGGCCGGGAAAGATTAATAATATACTATCCTTCCGATTGCTTAATCTCAATCGATTTTTACCATTCAAGTTTCTGATTGAAGCTTCTTAATAGCAGAAAACGAAATTCAAGTTTTCAGCAAGTCTTTTGCAGTTTTTAATAATATTGCAAAATCCGATTAGCAATTAAAAGAAAGCCATAAACGTTAATGGCCATCAGCCGAGGGCGCGCAGGGCTATATATGAGGCATCCTAGCGTGGCGGGCTCCGAGCATTTCGTCGCGGCCCCCTGAACGCTAGGATCAGTGATCGGAGCGCTGGGACCCGAAAAACTGGTGGCAGCGTCCAGATGGCCGCGTCACGGCGATCAGGTAAATGCCGGATCGTGGCGACCCGAAATTTTTCTCCGTGCGGTTCGTCCGATCGGTTCGGTTCGTCCGATCCGACCGAAATGTGTCCCAATGAATGGGCCCTTAACCTCGTCGTTGGAGTCGTTGTCTTCGTCGTTGTCAGCTCAGCTGCCGCTTATTAATCCGTCGTGGTGTTCAGAGTCGGAGCCAGGACCAGCACAGTAGTCCCAGTCCCTTCTGAAACGTGACATGAATATAAATAGTGGTGGTGCACGGAGACTGACTTGGTATTCTATATAGTAAGTTGGATTGTGTTGTCTCTGTTTGTAGGATTTGGAGTTCCATGGGGTGATGAGATTCTATTTCCAAGACAGTGGACAAAAGGTAGCGACAAAGTGCATAAGGGTTGCTTCAGATGCGACGACGCAGGCCGTCATCGAAACACTCATAGAAAAGTTCAGGCCAGATATGCGGATGCTGTCAATACCCGAGTATGCACTCTACGAGATACACGAAAACGGAGGTGAGTTTGACAGTCCATTGGGTCCATCAGATGTCCATTGGGTTAACAATGACGTCCCAACATATCCTAAAATGTGTGTGTTGATCATAGCTCAGTTTGAAAGACATCAGAAGACCAGGTAGTTGCACATGTATAAGTATTGTGTACCCGTAGTTTTCCAAGGCACATGCTCAACATAGCCGGTCCTGGTAGAATCACTCCTTATGAAGGTCATCATGAAGATATACACAAAGAGTCAGCATCAATTCCAAAATGGTTGATTCCGATAAATTCTGCTAAGAGTTCAGGGTTCACGAATACCTATTTCACCATCAAATTTATTGGAATATAATCTACCTGTCCCTTTCAAACACCCTGAGATCTAATTTTGATACATTGTTCAATGTCGATAGAGGAATATAATTATTTGGATCTACATTGAATAAAATGCGTGATCAATCTGAAGGAATGCTTTTCTTTAGATTTCCATGAATGACATGTTCTGGTGACGGGATATATCATGAGTGGCAACTTGGTAAGAAAACTCCATTTTTCAAGGCTATCTGAGACAGTTCTTCAGCGTACGAATCTCATGGAAAAATTGTGATCTTTTCTGAAGAGAAGACAAGTTCTTCACTAACTTTTGGATCAAACTTTTTTGGAGCCAATCTGAAGATTCTCGTGCATTTTGATATATGTGTCACCAAGATGAAAAAAATATTTAGAACACAACCTTTTGTTTAATACCAAATATGACGCAGTTCTTTCAAGTTGTCAGATTTATCAACCTCATCAAAATCTTGTAGACAGCGCAATACTTCCGTGAGTTTTTTTTCACGCGAACGCAAAGAATCTTCCAAAGAGAGTCCCTGGTATCATCTAGAATTCTGCTGCAATTTTTCAATATGAATGCCAAGAAACTTTTCATGTAACAACAAGAGTGAATAACAATGAGAAATAATTTTCATGCAAATAACATACTTTCTTCGCAAAACAGATGTTGGCTAAATTCGAGACGGTTCTTGCATATTACATTGATTTTGTAGCATCAGGCGAGAAGAAACTTCGTGATGCATTACAAAGATGTAGTTGAACATTTTTGAATCGAGTTTTGAATTGACTGTTCAATGAAAAATCTGACATCTCGTCACAGTTGGCTATAGGAAGTGGACTTGCCTCAAGCCAGTCGAACTACATTATGCTGATGGTTTCGAGTTGACGTTCATGTTCATTAGGGAATCATCTTGAATCTTACGACTGGTATTTGGTTTATGAAGTAAGCCTTTACTGGATGGGCTCTATGTCGGATTGAAAGTCCGTGATGATGGAAGGAGTTTGAGGCGCGACTAACTTTGCCTCCTCCATAGAGAGAACTGATCCGCACAACTATTTCTGAGTCGAGTCACGGGTATAGAGAGGCTTTGTTGTGTGCCTATATCGAACTTGAGCCGCATTCTTGAGGATTGTTTTGAACGCGGCGCTTTTGTCGAGAACAGAAAAGGCGAAGAGTTCGCGGTGAACTTTGCGACTTCTCATCGCTGCAGAGGACGATGCTTGCTTACTGAGAAATACAGCTTTTGGGATATTTTTTGAGAGAACTAGAGAGAGTTAGCATGACGTGCTATAGCAAAACTTTCTCAAAGCACGCCCATTCTGACTGATTAATATTATTGTTTTCACTGCAGTCAAACATCCGGAAGTCTAGATGGTTTCAATTGAATTCTTACTCTTACAAAAGTGCTTGAACCTGAAAGTTTGAACCACCATTCTGGCGTTCTTAAGAGGAATTACTTAGAGACTCTGGTGCACTTTATGTAATTTGATTCTTCAAACAAAATTTTCCCAAATATCCGATATTTGCCTTCAATTCACGGACATACTGACTCTTTCATCATAGTCTCTCATTTGATCCCCGGAGGACATACATCGGATGGATCACGTGATGCATGGCCTTGATGATTTTGTCTAAGAAGAACTAACAGTGGAGTAAATTTTCTAATGCCAAGTCAATTAAACTGCATCTGTCATGGATATTCCTGAGTTGATCTTTCTGAACTACTACTAAAATTGATCTCTCTCTGAGGAAGGTCTAATAATTAATGAAACAAAGTTAGTGAGTCAAAAAGTCAATAGTGTGCCAAAAATTTCAGTTGATGGCTCTTCAACACTCGTTGAGGAATTTCTAATAGTTAGCTTCATGAGATGGCTCCTCTAGTATTTATTCAAGCGAAACTCTCGACTCAGCAGAGTTGGTATTAGAATTTCAAAGGTAAACGTCACGTAAGAGCGCACTAATTCTCCTAAAGCAGACTTTGACTCATTTGCGATCGTTCAAACAGGAAGAGAGAGGAAACTAAAACTGCTTCCCACTAGGGACAAATTTTCAATTCATCCTGAAACATCACAAAAGGACTTTATTCTGCAGAAATTATCCATAATGTCTGACATTGTCGAGTCTGTTTTTCCTGGCCACTGAATTGCTGTACATCATAAATGGGAAATGTAAAGAAAAAGTTGGGACAAAAAGTGTATAAAAAATATATCGGTTTCAAAGAATCTCAGCTAAGAGTTTTGCTTTGAGTCCGGAGTGAAATGGCATTTCAAGTTCTCCAATGTTACTTGACCGAATTTCAGCTAATCTTCAGACTAAAATGTCACATTGTGGCAAAAACAGATTTTTTTATGTATAACTGCCCCAATGAATCATACTTGAAATATCTACCACTCATCTGACTAATCAGCACTAATGATGATAATGCAGGATTGAATGCTTGAATAGAGAGATTAATCTCAAGCTCGAGCAAAATATCAAGATGATTGCAATACCACGCCAACTTCAACCACAATCAAATCCTCAAATGAACCAACAAAGCAATCCTTTCAAAAAGATCCCATATCTCAAAATGCAAATATCCTTAATCTGTTACAGAGGAACGCAAACTTGGTCTAGAAGAGAAACCCCTTCTGGTACAACTAAACTGGCACATAGACGATCGCGAAGGACGATTTCTTCTCAGACGTATTGACGACATAACAAATGCCCAGGGTGTCGGTTTCGGTGAGGGAACGAGCTTCCGTCGTAAGCTCAGTAAACGTGAAAAGAAACAGATGAAAAAGCAGGAAAAACTTGGTAGGCTGAAAAGTGCTTCTGCAGCGACGGAACAGGACGAAAATACCGCACCCGTCGATCAGAATGGCGTCGCCGAAAAACTCTACACAGGTAACGTACAACATTGATCATTCATCATCATACTACATCATTTTACACACATCTTTGGAGTAGGAATGTTACCCTTTATCTTATTATAATGCCAAGTGACTCATCGTCTAGGTATTCGGCCGTGTAATTTTTTTATCTTTACTTTTCTATAGGTGATAAGAGCGCCTTTATCTTTTTGCAGCATCGTCATAAACTCATAACATACACAGAAACACATTGGCGCCCAACATATTGTACATAAAATTCATAATTCTGATGCATGTGAATAGAGAACTGACATGACCACAAAAAACATTGCAAAATGCTCATATTATGGAAGTTTATATTGAAAGAGACACGATATGTGAAAATTTGGGAATTTTGTCTGGTGAAAGTGATTTAAATTCGAGTCGGAAGTTTTTCAGGTTTTGAATTGGCGCCATTCAATATGGCGGTGACTGCACATGAGTCACGTGACTTTGGAGTGTTTTCCACGGTATTTCTGAGACAAACCTGTGTTTTTCCACAGCGAACTTCTCTTAATTGAGTAAAATAAGCTCTCGATTGTGATTCAGATGAGAATTTCTCATGAAAAATGACATCAAAACAGTTAGCGAATTCAGTGGCACATGTGCAGCCGCCGCCATATTGGATGGCGCCAATTCAAATTGTCAAAACTTCAATAATGATTTAAAAACCATAGAGGCGTCGTAAAAGGTTCAAACTTTTTTTCCTACATCTATCTTGCCGCGAACTTTCAAAACAAAACATTTCCCGGAATTATGTCAGTTCCCTATGCAAAGGGTTAGAAGAGGTCAGAATGACTATTGAACTCAATAATATAAGTGTTTGGTGAGGAATCAGAGACTATAATATTATAGTACAAATCCTAGAAATGTGAGCTGGACGAAGTGTATGTTACACAATAAGCGTGACTTATTGAGCCTTTCGAAACTGACTTGCCAGTCACAATAACTTGGCTTACAGCTCGTCTGCATTGAATAACCGTCAACTACAAATGTGTGTAGTATTGCAATTTCTCATGCATTATGCTATTCTTGCAAAACTTTAGCGACGATTGCTCGCTTGCTCCTATATCTCCGTGGATTTGCCGTGAAAAATCACTTTCGTGATCGATGCTCGTTTCTGCGACTCGCTCTCAGGATGGAAAACTGAATTTCAACGATTTCCATTGTTACATGGCAATGCACTACTATCATGCAAATGTTTGCAGTCATGCTCGATGGATTTATTTGCGTAAATCACGCTATGAGCTGAATATCCTTGATATATTTATTTTTGAATCCCCAAATCTAAATTGAGTGTGCCCGATTTGTTCCACATTCCTCAGTTATTTTGATATCTATTTTGTATCCATATATCGTAACCGTTTCTAAGTCATTTTACCTCATTCTGAAACTCGTTGAAATTCAAATCTTGACTGCAACAGCCTTGAATAGTTTTTAATCATGGCATAACGAAAAAGTGATTTTTTGGTCTGTGAAGAGTTTGTAAACTTGATTAACTCCAAGTTATCTTGTTGTCATACATGACATAGATTTTAATAATTTTTATGTGGCTCAGCTCATTTTGAAGCTTCTGAACTCGAGATCTATATAATTATCTTAGATTTCAATTATTGAAACAGTGATTATTGGCTCATATAGTATAGCATAATATTTTTTACAAAAAAAATTTTGCAGCCATTATGAAGTTTTCTAATTATTAGAAAGAAATTATCTTTTTGGTTCAATTGACGTATTCTCTTCTTCTTCTTCTTCTTATTTTCTTCTTCAGTATCCAATATCAATAAATGCCTCGATGAATACGCTACTTTTATACTATCATGGTGAACGTGTCAGTCCATTATCGGAAAAGTGATCGAATGAGGAAAATACATGCTATTATTCTTTTAGTTTCTTTTTAATTCACAAGAAGATGGAAAATTCTTGTTCCGTTCAGATTCTTCTTCGATTTTCAAGATATCGCACGTTGCACAGTCATACCATCAGGCTACTTCACTGTGAGCATCATAGCAGGGGAGCTGGCGATTATTTTTGTGCTAGATTTATTAAAACCTAGAAAAAATATATATTATGCGTGGCAGCTCAACTAACCCTTTGGCAGGCGTCAGCGATCTGGGAGGTGGTGGGTTGATTTTTTATTGAATTGTTTATAACTTTTAGCAACAATTGCTTGTGCTATACGTATTAATTGATGAAACTTTCAGAGACGGTAGTTTATGGCCGAAAATTGCGGAAAACGATTGTCAGCGATTTGTAACATGGTGGGAAATTGTTCAGCGTGACGGTTGAACATATTTTCTGACGAAGTTTTGCAAACGTAATGCACGTTATCAGCTAAAATGTGTCAAACTGACGCAGAACGATTGTTCTCAAATTGCTCTATCTAAAAATGATGATCAGTGAATTTGCACATTAGCGTGACGTCTGCTGACGGTCATACACCCTTCTATCACTCAGACAGGTGTTGCAGCGGAACCAGGTGCGGAAAAAATCTGAAAAACTTCTGTGATGCAGATTACTGCTATACCATTATATTCGCCACCAATCGAGTCCCCGTTAGGTCTGTTCGTGCCCGAGAAATTTTTTTATCTATTTTCTATGCTAGCTCCCGCAAATTTTTCACGTTTTCATCCAAAAATATGGCTCGTACAAGATTTTTTCTCTGGGCCTTTTTTATTTCTCTCGATTAGATCTACAAATCATCATCACACAATTTTCCCTCTAGAACGAGCTTTTCAGGAGGTACAATCGTTTAAAGTATGGAAACTGCACTACATTCCGGATGTACACTCAGAAATACACTAACTACTTTATTTAGATGGAACAGCCGATTGTACCTCGTGAAAAGCTCGTTCTAGAAGGAAAATTGTGTGATGATGATTTGTAGATCTAATTGAGAGGAATAAAAAAGGCCCAGAGAAAAAAATTTGTTCGAGCCATATTTTTGGATGAAAACGTGAAAAATTTGCGGGAGCTAGCGTAGAAAATAGATATAAATTTTTCTCGGGCACAAACAGATCTAACGGGGACTCGATTGGTGGCGAATATAATGGTATAGCAGTAATCTGCATCACAGAAGTTTTTCAGATTTTTTCCGCACCTGGTTCCGCTGCAACACCTGTCTGAGTGATAGAAGGGTGTATGACCGTCAGCAGACGTCACGCTAATGTGCAAATTCACTGATCATCATTTTTAGATAGAGCAATTTGAGAACAATCGTTCTGCGTCAGTTTGACACATTTTAGCTGATAACGTGCATTACGTTTGCAAAACTTCGTCGGAAAATATGTTTAACCGTCACGCTGAACAATTTCCCACCATGTTACAAATCGCTGACAATCGTTTCCCGCAATTTTTGGCCATAAACTACCGTCTCTGAAAGTTTCATCAATTAATACGTATAGCACAAGCAATTGTTGCTAAAAGTTATAAACAATTCAATAAAAAATCAACCCACCACCTCCCAGATCGCTGACGCCTGCCAAAGGGTTAGTTGAGCTGCCACGCATAATATATATTTTTTCTAGGTTTTAATAAATCTAGCACAAAAATAATCGCCAGCTCCCCTGCTATCATTATAGCACTGTCCGTAGCACACCTTTGCCCGAGGGGCAAGAGTGCACACACACACACACACTCGGTATAAAATGGGCGTTCATTTCTCGTCAAACAGAGCAGAGATCACATCTCGTGGTCAGCCTTTTAATAACGTCGGATGGAAAATTTTTATAAATTATCGAGTTTCAATATTGACGCTGGCCAATCTCATTTTGCCTCTCTATAGTACCAACCTCTAATACCTCCAAGGCAAGCCACACACTGTATGCACACAATTTAATTCGAGTACCACGAATGGTGTATACAGTTGGCTTTCTGAACCATCGATATATAAAAAAAAAAAAAAAAAAAAAAAAAAAAACCGTAAAACGTATAATACGCGTGAGCGATCCCGAGCGACTTTTTCAAGCCGGATAATGCGGCTCTGATGCATCGTTTGAAAATCCTGGATCAATCGCTTTGGTGAAGATCGTCGGTTTTCGATGCAAACGTGTGTGCATTCATATCTCCACGCGCGCCTAGTTTGTTTTTCTTCTGCTTTTTTTTCCCATCAAAGCTATCGACAGGTTTGTTTTTTTTTGTTGTAGATAATAAAAAAAAGCAGGCAGTGCTCTCAGGCGTGAAATTGAAAATACGCTGCCAAAAGTGATTAGCAGAATGCTTTCTCACGGCGTTATATGATGATAATTTTAACGAAAAAGAAAGTACCCTATATTTTGAGTTTTTCTTTCGAGGAAGCATTTCAGAGAGATTTGGGTCATCTGAAAGGAGATTTTTCCAACAATATCTATTGTTTGATTGGGAGAAAATTTTGATATAGTCGGTTTAAAGATAATTAAACTGGAGTCCTTTGTGAAAATTCCCTTCCCCTGAAAGAATCTTCATTTGAATAATGTTTTACGGATTTTACGAAAATTTCGTATCAGCCAATCGATTCAGAATGGCGCATAAGTAAGTCTTGAGGTCATTAAAATTGAGATAAATGAGTCGTAAAGGATGATACGAGGGAAAAATGAATATTAATTCTAATTTTCGACTACTTTTTGAGTTATTCGTTTGAGGAAGCTTCTTATAGAGATTCAGGCCATCTAGACTGAGGTTTTTTTAGCAACATCCATCGTTCAGTTGAGACGGAATTACGATGCAGTGGGTTTGAAAAGGGTTAAAATGAAATTTTTGGTGAAAATTTTGATTTTTTTGAAAATTTGAGATCTGTGGAGATTTTATAAAATTTCGGTATTAACCAATCGATAGATAATGCAGAAAAAACCATAGTTTAGGTCATTGAAATTGAGATAAAAGAGTCATAAAAGAAGGTACGAGGAAAAAATGAGTATTAAGAAAAATTTCCCATTGTTTTTTCAGTTATTCTTTAAAGAAAGCTTTTTAGAAAGATTTGGGCCTTCTAGTCTGAGGTTTTTTTAACAATATCCATCGTTCGGTTGAGACGGAATTACGATGCAGTGGGTTTGAAAAGGGTTAAAATGAAATTTTTGGTCAAAATTTTGATTTTTTCGGAAATTTGAGATTTGTGAAGACTCAATTAAATTTCGGTATTAACCAATCGATAGATAATGCAGAAAAAACCATAGTTTAGGTCATTGGAACTGAGATAAATGAGTCATAAAAGAAGGTACGAGGAAAAAATGAATATTAAGAAAAATTTCCCATTATTTTTTCAGTTATTCTTTAGAGGAAGCTTTTTAGAGAGATTTGAGCCTCCTAGTCTGAGGTTTTTTTAACAATATCCATCGTTTGGTTGAGACGGAATTTCGATGCAGTGGGCTTAAAAAGGGTCAAAATGAAATTTTTGGTGGAAATTTTGATTTTTTCGAAAATTTGAGATTTGTGAAGATTTTATGAAATTTCGGTATTAACCAATCGATAGATCTTGCAAAAAAAACCATAGTTTAGGTGACTGAATTCGTGGTGAGACCGTGTGAGAAAAAGATATTTATGTATTAAGAGTCGAAATTTAAGCTGTTTTGCTCTAAAAACCCCATGGATCAAATTTGACTGAGAGCTGAAAGCTGCCAAATCACTGGGCTCTCAGAAATTGGATTCTGTACAACATGTAGAAAGCCAAAAGTTGATAAGGTGACCAGTAAAAGAGAAAGCGTGTCCGGTATAAAACAAGAAACACACACACACACACACGAACACGGACAAATGGGTGCAAAGATGGGTTTCTGGCTGATGTGGAAGACCATTAGGAGGAAAAGTGTTACCTACAATTGATAGATTTCGGCGAGAGGAAGAGAATGGTCTAAGCCTTTTTCAGATAAACGGAATTTTGTTGAAGAAAATATTGGATTTAGTAGAAAATTTGATCAAAATTTTGCTGGTATGAAAACAAAGCTTTCTCTTTAGAGAAAGCAAAAAGGCCTTGATTGCCGTATAAAATTGTTGAATGTATGCGTAAAGAGAGATAGATTTTAAATGCGGGGAATGGATTAAAAGGTGGATAGACATTTGTATACGATTGTGGCTTATAATACCAGCCATTGTGAGGAATGTCAAGAAGGCTGAAACCGATATATCGAGTACCTCGAGTTCGATTTTCAATTTGTCGGTTTCATCTTCTTCGCGATTGATCATCATTCACGCGACGACTGCTTTTATAAAACGCTTAGATATTTTTCACGCGCAAAATAGACTCTCAAGATCGGTTGCCTGAAAAGCTTAGAAAAGCTGGCTTACACAGCCCATGGAAATCGAAACCTCAGATATTTTCGTTTCTCACAAATTTTCACTCGTCGCTTGCGGAAAAAAATGTCCAAAGACGTTGAACCCTCGGAATAATAGATTCGCTCAGCAAATACACATATACAAATACACACAGTTTTAACCGTGTATTTGTGTGTTGGCCTGTGATGGGAGGCGAACATCGATTAGCGGTTGCCAGGAGTTGCTGTACTGTGTTCTGTGCCACACAAGAATCTTGGCCTCCTCAACCTCGTCTTCTATATAGAAGCTCCTTTTACTTGCGTCTGTTCATCGCCGTCTAGGGTCGATAATTTGCTAATCGGTGCAACAGAGATAGACAGATAGACAGACTGACAGACAGACAGATCTCAAGCTTCGTTTTGCTTTGGCGTCACACGGGATACAGTATCATCTCAAGCTCTCTTGCAAGTTCCGTATAAGCTTGCGCGATATTCTCTACAGAGAGACTACGAGAGTCTCAAGGGGTACAAAATCGAGACGACGATACGATACGCTGCTTTTGGCGTCTTGGGTCTCCTTCTCCACATTCACACTATAGAGTGCAAAGTGGGCCAACGAAAATACAATCGATGATCCTTATATAGCTACTATGTATATAGGAAGTATATAGAATAGAATCAGGCTATGCGAATTATCGAACTTTCTATATTGGTAGCCGATAAGGATTATATAGATAAGAGCCTGGTGTGTGTGAGAGGGATAGATGAATATTCAAAGGTATGTATGTTTTAGTGTTTTCGAACGATGGTGAGGATTTAGGGGGAGGAGGCGTGAGGATGACGAAAACTTTGTCAATCTGGATTATCCAGTTGGTGTGCTAGACTTTTTGATTAAGGTTCTTGGAACTTGTGCAAATTTAGAACTTGGAAAGGGGTCGACGGTGGTGGTCCTAATGGCCGTGCGTATCGTCTTTGAGAAGGCGTCGATTTCTTCGTTTGAATTGACGCCCCTCGTGTTTTGGGAGCAAAGCGAGTAGCAGAAGAAGGATTAGATAGATAGTTCATTGAGAGGCGGAAACTCTTGCGAAACTGCGAGTTCTCATTTCGAGTACTTCTCTTCTTAGTCTTTGTGGTCGTCTAATGAATATTTCTCTCTGAAGATGTCTGTCGTCTCTTTGACGGGATCACCTCGACTCTCGAATGACTTTTTGTCACACATCGCGGTGTCTATATTTGCACCGAAGATAACAGCGGGGTCGCATGTCTACATTTGTCATTTTTGCTCGAAGACTTCCCACCTTCGAATTGTAAAATATTATTTTAGTTTCTTTCATTGTACTATATCTAAGATTTATAAAAAATTTATGAAATCAGATTATCTACATCATAATATCGTAGAGATACATGTAAGCCAACACCAGCAGATGATATCAATATGGAACAGATTTCGAAAAGGTTCGCTGCGACGGGTTCCAAATGCGTGAATTGAAATTAATCCCTTATGCGGACGATAATTACCCGATAGGATATCTTACAAACAGAATTCGAAACTGTATTTGGCCAAATTGAGCTATGACCCTTTGCCTCTGCGACATCTACATCAAAATCATATTCAATTTCGGCTCAACAACCCTGTTTCAACAGCAATGGAAACTTGAACGTTAATTAGCATGATGAGAAGCCCTCCAGTTAGATACACTATTGTTCCATGTTACCGAACGCCTCATGTAGAAACCGTTACGCATTTCTAATCGATATTCTATCGAATCCATTCGTCGAGCGACCGTCAGAGACGATGATATATATCCATCGAAGCAAACATCCATAATATATTCTCAGCTCCCTGTCTTTGTGATGACAGTCTCTAACAACGACGAAGAGATCAACTCACCACCCACGCCTGTTCTCTCAAACAGATGATCCATCCATCCATCCATCTATTCATCCACCTACAGAGTTACCGCAACATTCAAATTTTGCTCCACTTCCGCATCCCCATCCTCACCATCCTCACCACCATCACTATCTCCAAACACAGAAAATCAAGCTCCGTAGCTTGAATTTCCGTATCTTTGTGTCACTTGCCAAATAGTCTTTCTTTGCTGCCTTCTACCCGAAAATCTGTAACATTTGTTTTTACGCCTAAAGCAATCTTTCACCACTCTCAAACACGTCGTGCAATTTACTTTGCCATCATACACCACACATATCATCAAAAGGAATCATGTAATACACAAAAGCTTGCAAGCTCAGCAGCCAGAAGATGTTGATTGTATGACTTTTGAATTCTTGTGTGTGATTTTAGAACTACCAGAGACGAGCTTTACGAGAAGCATATCGAATCCAGAAGCAGTAATGAGAAGAAGGCGACAACAAAAGCTTGAAAGGAAGCTTCAACAATTTCGTAGTAAGGATGGAGGTCCTGATACCGGTGGAACTTTGAAAATTTATGGTGAAGCTCTTTGCAAGGATGTGCCTTACAAGACACTGTTGCTCAGTATAAGAGATTCTGCTGCAAATGTTGTTAGAGAAATGTTAGCCAAATATGGATTGGAGAAGGTTGATCCACAGCAGTACTGCCTTGTTCAGGTATGTATCATTTTTTACTATTGATACGATTCTTCAAATTGAGTGAACAACTGATGGGAGCTGTGATCGGGTGTTTTTTTCCCGTTCTTGATATTTTGAAAATATTTTTTGAATTGCCGGCACATGGAAATACGTCAGCGAGATTTTGTAAAACTTTAGGGAAAAGTTTTGAATTCGTCAGTTTAGTGTGACTTTGACATCACAAGAATTTCAACAAATAAGTAGTCCAAACAGAAGCTCTACGAAGTTGTGTAGGAAATAACCTGGTTTTCTAGTCATTTTTTTTCAAATCGTGTGTCCGAAATCATTCGTCCGGGCACTAGAAATTTTTGAAATGATTCTGTTCTGTAGATAATGAAACAATCAATTCTCATTTATGCATAAAATCCACATACATACTTCTGAGGTGTGCAACAATTTTGATCATCGAACGAATGAAATACCAAAAGTCAGTGCATTTTTGAAAATTCTGATTGAGATTTTAAGTGAATAATTCACATGAACGCGATTCTATAGTTTCAAATACAAAAAAGATCAAAATTTAAATTATAGTCTGTTTTACGTACCCTTGACAGCTTCGTTGATCGAGAAAGAGTCATTATAACAAAAACGATACTCTGCTCCATAATTTTCACAGTCTTTTGAATATCTGGTTCACTTGTCGAACGATTACATATAAATCGAAAGGAGCGAATTCGCGCAAGCTTGCACCATTAGCGCGGAAAAATTCAAAACTCTTTCCCTGGTATTCATAGTCGTTTCTAAACCGAGGGTTAGAGTTTAATCCGCGGTTTAGGCGCTGTAGTCGTCGTGGACAGATTATGAATTTCAGTATTTGGTGTTCTGCTGCGCTGGTATGATGCAGAGACTTTAGTTCATTCATTGGCCGCATCGACTACAGCGCTTAAACCGCGGGTCAAACTCTAACCCTCGGTTTAGAAACGACTATGAATACCAGAGCAAGAGAGATAACAATTTGGATCGCAAATTTTTCCTATTGCTTCAGTTAACACCCCACCCATTTCGATTAATCCAGACACACTGAATCAATCACGCAATCCATAATTAACAATTTCCAAATGACTTGATGAAAAAACCATTAACCGCGTATCCATCAACTTCAGTATCACACCAAACTCGCGAACAGCTCACCATACTTTACCAACAACAACAACAGAGCCAACACCGCAGCATCGAACTTGTGCGTATGATTCCCGGTACATATACGCAGCTTCGATCTCCCTCGGGAGATTTCTTCATACGAATACCTTCCAACGTTCCAAATACCTATCGGATATACACACACACACACACACACACACATTATCCGTACACATGTATATGTAGAGAAAGAGGGAGAGTGTGTTTCACCAATTATGAACTTGGTTTACAATCAAAAGTTTGAAAGCTCGAGTATATATACGCCACAGTCTCTCTCTGAGACGCGCTCGGATGAACATTTTCCAGATGCAAAAGCAGCCAGCAGCCAGAAGCAAGCTGAACAGAGAGCATACCGATCTGCAGGCGTATTCGAATTACTTATCGAGATTCGGTCTCTGAAATTACACGCGGATGCCACTGATGCTGCACTACTGCAACGCGAACCACGAGGGATCGTAAATCCCGCACACCATCTCTGTCTCGGTTTAGCGGGTGCAAAAATGATTTACGCGCATATCGCAACAGAGTCACCCGAGTTCTCGCTTCTCGCTTCTCTGCTCTTTTGCTCGTTAATCAGAGCATTTGTAAATCGAGCCAATGAACAAAATGAACATCGTATAGAAGCTTACATACCATCAGTAGTAGTTTCAATCGCAGCAAATGGAATTGGATAAATGATTTTTGGTTTTGTTATATGCATTGCATCAGGCAAATTAGAGTATATAAGCTTATACTTTGCCGCAATGTTTACGTCGTAGCATATACATGTACCGGCTATAACGAGTGTAGTTATATACATTTATGTAGTGATGGGTGGTTGACCCACCCACTTTGCGGCACGACGACAACGACGACGTCACGCTCGATAAGGCAGCTATATATATACAAAAAGGTTGGGGGCGAGGAAAATCAAAAGAGGCGCCTGTTTGGCGATTCCTGTACTACCGGAAACCAGTCGGTAATGGCGGGACTCTCACGACGATGCAGAACGGCAATATCGCCCCCTTTTTATTTGAGAATCGCCTCCCGGAAGTGTGACCCTAAATTTTTCGCGTATACTGAGCTTTCGAGACGAGACCATCGTCGTTGTCGCCGGTCGTCGCCGGCCAGATGCCACCCTGTTTTACGAACGTCGTTATTTTTCGACCTTCTTTTTCCCTACTTTATGTGAATACTTGTGTTCTCACTTATATACTTACTTCTGTACTTGTGTCTTGATCGTTTTGGGAGCCATTTTTAACTTTGACCCCTCTGGTACCAAGTATTTCTTCGGCAATATTAATGGATTCAAGTCGATGCTAGATCGATGTCGTGAGAACAAAGTTTGAATTGAGCATAGAAATCGTGTGTATTAGAGCTGTTTTACAACTTTATCTCTCCCCCTTTCTTGTTTTGTCAATTACTCACTGAGGATGTCCAATTTTCAGTATTTGTGATAAATTTTGATTGAAGATAAAAATGTGAAAAAATCAGATAGATTCTTGTTGATTTTAGAAAAATGTGTAAATGCATGGAAAATTAAGAATAGCAGGTCAAACATTTTGAATCCTGTAGTCTCAACATTTTTCGTGATTTGGAATCAATCATTAAATTTTTTCGTGTCAAGAATTTTTCTGTGACTAAAGAGGGAAATTAAAATCGAAGAGGTCATTCAACACCAATTGTTTTCCCATAAATTGATATCCTTAACTCTCCAAAACTTGATGACTTGAACCATTTTCTATGAATTACTTATTATGAATTTAATTCGATTGTTATGACTATAGAGTTAAGGATAAATTTAAACCTTCCGGTTATTACATTCTCCATACAGATTTGGCTTGAGTTATATTACATTGATTGTGCAAGATTCAGAGTATACATTCATTGGTACTAATGAAGATTTCAGATCATTATTATGTGACTGGACAATAGTCCAGGCCGAGTGGGCACCATCGTTGGAAAAATGATTCCGATGAGGTTTTTCTGCAGGATCCTCTTCAGAAGACCCTCCGGATCATGTAAAATCATGTTGCCAGGCTGAAAAATGTTCACAATTTGTATAAATCGAATTTGTTTGGACAATTTGGAAATATTTTTCATTCCCAATCCAAACTGTTTTTCTTGAGATAATAGATCCATTTTGAAAAGAAAAGGTCTCTTGTCATTTTTCGCTAAACTTGATCGTTTTCGAGTAATGAGCACTTTAAAAATGAAAAAACGCGAAATTTGCAATCTTTCACATTAAATAAAGGCAACGTTAAAGCGAAATATCAATTTTGCCATTGAGGGAGCCACTTCACTAGGGTGACCCCTATACAATATTCAGTGTCAAGAAGTAATGTTTCCGGAATAGAACGTCTCCTTCTTCAAGCGGTGACAACGAACAATCTTCGTGAATATATCAGTGTAATAAGTGTACCGAAGTTCGAAATGGGTAGTCAAAATGAGCTCCTAAGAGGTTGTACACTAGAGATCTCCGAAAAATATGAAGTTTTGTATTGGAAACATCGATTGACGGTATCGGATCTTGTAGAGAACATCCTAGTGAACAGATTCCCCTAGTGGCGTTTTTTCATTTTCAAAGTGCTTATTACTCGAAAACGATCAGGTTTAGCGAAATACGACAAAAAGACCTTTTCTGTTCAAGATGGATCGAATTATATTATAGGAATAGTTTGAATTGAAAATGAACCATTTTTCCAAATTGTTTGAGCAAATTCGATTTAAACAAATTGTGACAGTTTTTTGGCCTGGCAACATGAATATCTTTGCTCAAGAGGGTCTTTTGAAGGGAATCATGCAGAGAAACCTCGTCGGAATCATTTTCCCAACGATGGTGCCCACTCGGCTTGGACTACGGCTGAAATTATTTTATTAGGTGTAAAGTTAACAAAACGAAACAAAACGAATCAATCATTGATAATTTTTGAATTGCAAGTACATTTTCGGAAATGGCATTCAGATTACAAGGGAAATCAGAGTTGCGTGAGAATCACTGGACTGTGATGCCTCCTCTTCTCTTTCTCGATAAAATACCATACAAGAGAGCCATATAATTGATCTGCTTTCGAATGCAATTAAAACTACTTTCAACTCACTGTGTAAGCTGCATCAAACCTATATTCAAATGCACGCATCCGCGTGATGCTCACTCTCACAAACTTTTTCATATTTATATGTAAATATTCGCAATGATGATGGGGCCTCATTCAAAAAAAGTTTCGTTGAACGAATTCAAAATACAAAAGAGCGGCAAATATCGAATAATATTCTCGATGGCGGATACACGCATCAGTTGTTCACACTTATCCGCTCAATCTGAATCTGAATACTACCAAAAAACCCTTTTTCTTTTTAAAAAAATACATCACTTACCAACACGGAACTGTGGCAATTGTTACATCACAACGCATAATTCGCTTCTGCCAATAACACGTTTTCAAACCCGTGGCGATCGAGCTTTCAATAATTCGCGTGAATGCGCGCATATCGAAGTATCATAACGAAAGAGGTAGAGAATGAATTTAAAGCATGTGTAATAACTGATTTTGTAAATTTATATGATTCAAACAGGTCAACGGAGAGAATGCAGCTGCAAACGGAAATTCGCAGGAATATATACTCGACGATGACGAATGTCCCCTTGCAATTCTCATGAACCATCCATCCACACGTGGTGAGTCATTTTCTAACTGCTGTTTTTTAATACATGCCTCGTGATACATTATATTCTCGTTTTTTTTTCTTTTCATCATTTCATTCCAATTCAGCGCATCACGTAATGTCATATTACCGCTCATATATGTGTAGGATATGTGGTGGTATGATGATTATTGTGACGATCGCAAATGCTGATGTAGAAAAAAAACTACACGAGAGACGGAGAAGAGAAATATGCCCAACTCTCTTGTGTTATATTACTGTTATTTCAATTCTCCGCAAGCGACAGACAGCAAAACAGAAAAATACACAATTGCAACAACTGAGTAAAATTAATTTGTGTATGTGAGATAGAGGACACTGGGTTGGTTATTGATTTATTGATTTTATCGCATCTCTCTGATGTTTTTCGTCGTAAAAATTTTATTGATTCATCTGATTACCGAAGCGCGAGCCGTTTTCATTAAATTTTGTTCGAACGCTTGATTTGATCAATTATTCATACAATTTTATTGATTTCTTAGCATAGCGACAAATGAATCGGCGAACAACTGTCGTTAAATTTTTTACTCTCGACTCTGATGCGCATCGCATTGTCAGACGTCTCGAGTGCGCCACATCACTATAGTCGATTTTCTTATGCTGAAACTAAACAGAGAGAGAGAGAGAGAGACAGTCTTCATTTGAATGAAAAGTAGGAATTTAAGATTCGCTTCTGAACTATGTAAGCAAATCTTCCCCACAAGATTTGCTGATTGAAATCCGAATGTGTACCTATATTCGAATCTCGAGTGAGCTCATTTTGATGATGCATTAGAATTTCAATAGGTAAAAAAATATGGGATTATTGACGATAAAAGTGTGTAATAAAAACGAGAGGGTTTACAAAGTGCGCACTTCCGTAGGGATTACCAATATTTTCAAAGCAATCGAAGTTCCGCGCACTTGAAGTAAAGTGATTTTTCAAAAATCATCCGACAGTTCACAGAAATCTGCATCTTTGGGATTTCGAATTCGAGTTGTTGCATCAGCTCAATGTAGAACTACTCGTGAATCAAACGAGTTGGTCCCTACGTGTTAAATCCGAAACCCATTGAACCTTTTTTTTTAAACGCTTCCAAATCGCGCCAAGTGCACTCTCCGCTCATCTGAGAATCAATTTTTCCTAAAAGTATTTTATCCCCATTAACGTGTTTTCATAGCCATTAACGGGGTTAAAAATTCAAATTTGTATTGCTTTCAGGCGTTTATTTTATTAGTACACGCTCACAATATTCCCAAAAAAGTCATACCTAGTCCCGTACATCGCATTATAACGAATATTTTTCTACGAATTCGTTCTTCGCATTATTCTACCCTTTCTATTACCACACGTGCATGCGACGATTCTCTTTCATACATAACCAACTCTGTTGGAGCAGGAAAACGTTAATGCGCGTCACCTGCACATATGCAATTTCCAAAAAAAAAAAAAAAAAAAAATGGGAAAGAGTAAAAAACTGGGGATGGAGCATAGAAAAATGAAAATGGGATGGAAAATAGAAGAGAGTCATGCTATCGTTCATCCTCTCAACGACGTGCTTGCTTGCAATATAACGCATCAAAAAGCTGGCCTCTCTCACTCTCTGGCTGATGTTATAGTTGAGAGTACCGAGAACATCGAAACAGCTCCTTCAATTACAGCCTCGCCTATCCGGCTTGCGCTCAGAGAGAGAGGGACTGGAAGCTGCTTCTATATATCTCCTGATATGGACCTATACTCGCATGTGTATCGGTTCACGCGCGTAAAATCCATGCAAATTCCATTGCACTCGATGCTGTATGTATGCTCTTGAACATTCCACCATTTTTTTCAATCTCAGCTCTTACATATACTTACATACTTACACTCAAACACACTTGCACTCCCAATTTCGCCGTTACATATTCTGCAGAATTTGCTTGGCGATTACGCAAATAGAAACCATAATTATTTTTTTTGTGCTACAATAGACCAACTTCACTACCTCAACGTCCGTTCGTGCGTGTGTGTGTGCGCGCGTGTAAAATTACTAATTACTTTCGAAATATAACGAGTAAGACACCAATGAAGCTTTTCGATACGCTTCTCCTCGTGCGCGGAATTTGAATTTTCCCGCCAAAAGGAGCAAATGACCATTAGCGGGAAATTTTGCTATGGGTATAGAGTCGTATGGGTTCAGAATTTATACGCTAAATCTTCGAGACATAGAGAATTTGCGTTTCATCTAGCCATTAAGCTATGACAAAAGGGTCATATAATATAGAATCTATCCCACAGTATAGTATAACCCTACCCTCCCTAGTATAACCAGTGAAAATGAGACGGAAGAGGTTAGGTATATGCTGGAAGCACGCTGGAAGGTATAGGTCAGACAGGGACAGGAAGTGCTGCAACGAATCGGGTAGCAGGAGAGCAATCTCACAATTCCGTTTGGGGATTTGGAAGAGGAAGTAGTAGTACTACTAGGATGTGATGGTACCTACGTATAGGAGTGCACTATAGGGGTGAAATGCATGAAGCTTGTAGAGGAAGCAGATCCGCGGCTGCCCGCTCGAGTTGGAGTAAATTGGATTTTCGGAAATCGAGTATAACCTCCCCCCCCCCCCCCCTTCGTCTCACTCATCCTGCCGCCCGCGGGACCCGGAACCCGGAACGCGACGCAACGACGATGGCGACGGCGACAATTCTGTGAATGTATGATTCGGTATTCTTTAAGCGTGTAGTTAAGCTTTTGCAATCGGATATCGCCTTACCGCGAAAATACGGATATATTCCGTGCTTTTTTTCTGTTTCTGTAACGTTATTTTTGGGATTGGCTTTGATCTCATTGAATTATCATATCTATAGAATTCTATTGACGATTCTTGGATGCGTTTTCCGGTATCATTGTGTAACCAAATCGATTCAATTTTGGAAAATCCGGGTTGGCCTCAATTAATCGAAAAATGATCAAATTAGGGAGGAGCTCGTATTACTCCTCCCTTAGAATTTCAGCTGTTTCTGAAGGGTCTACTTCTGTTATTTTTGAGAACTTCATTGGTCTAATTGTAAAATTTCTGTCGATAAATATAAAATATTAGAAATTCACCAAGATTGTCCGCAAGGTTATGAAAATGTTGAAATTCGAACAGAGACTTTTCAAAAAATTTCTCAGCCGCCAAGTATAAAATCATCGCATAATTTCAGTACACGCGATTCTTTGTAGTGAAAAATGTAAATTCGCGTCGTTACTTTGTCTGTATATACCTAGTTACGAGCGAAGAAAACTGTTGAGCGTTAAATTCTTTAACGAGCGTGTTTCATTTGAATATATTTCGAACGAACGAATTACTCTCTCTCCCTCTCTCTCTCTGCTCCCCGCAATAAACTCGTAAACATAATTAGAAGCTCATCTGTCTCTCTCCTACTGAGCTTATTCCTTCCTTTCCTGACCGCGAATACGCCTGGCACAAGTGCTTTCATTAATCCCATTCTCTTTTTTTTATTCTTCCTTTTTCTCCAACTGTGTGTTTTACCTTCAACCACCATAGCTACTTGAAATTCTACGAACAAAAAAATTTGTAGAGGCTAGCTGCAAGGCGTAAGACTACACTCGTAGCATAAAAATATTTTAATAAAAATAGAAGGAAAAAAAAGAAGGATGGTAGTAGAAAACGAGCAAGTAGATGAAAAAAATTGTAGCTTTTGCAGGAGAGCGGTTTAATAAAATGGTTCGAGTTTGAGTGGTTCTTGGAAATATGCGAGTTTCCTCATCGTCGTCTTTGTCGTCGTCATCTATCGTAGAAAATGGAATTCGCGAGTTGACATAATAATTAGAGATGACGGTAGCCAGATTCAGTTAGCTTATACTCCTACTCCTCACGTCAACTTGAACATGTATAGGGATTCCGTAGAAAATTATTAATTAAATTCGAAAGCCCGCAAATACAATTCCATGTATCCAGATACGTATGAATTCAATTTCCATGGATTGCGTTCATTTACAGTCGTTATGTACTTTGTTTGTTTGGTTTATATTGATTTACCAGTAGCAGTTGAATGGTATCAGTTTCCCAACGAAACTACTCTCTAAACCTGTTGGAGTCAATTTTGACTCCAAGGGATTCAGATTCGTGCGACTCCAAGCTTTGAGTCGCACGAATCTGACTCCAAGTGAGTCAAATTTGACTCACTTGGAGTGAAATTCAAGTGAAGCTCACTCCAACGAGTTAAGCATGTATTTCAAGTTCTAGCAAGTGCGCGGTTGTGAAAAATGGATATCAATTTTCCACTTTGCAAATTGAATTTTCAAAACGGATAGAAAATTGCAATAAAAACAATGCTGAATACGCAGATTTTTGGTAACCAGGCTGAACAGGAATTACAACCTGATAAACTCATATGAGTAGTTCCGCGGACATTTCGACATTGGGAGACCGAAAACGTGCCAGCCCCAAATCCCACTTCGGAAGGTTCTGACATGCATTTTTTGACTTTTTCAAACATATAATGTATAATCCAACTCGCGCACGGATTTATAAAAATTTCCACCCATCGGTACCATAAGATAATATGGAGAGCGTGGCATGGACCTGACATTTGGACACTAAAATTGACTCCACAACTAAACGCTCTGAGCTACAGTCTTGGGAAGCTGCAGTTTTTATTTGGCCACTGGATACTCTGAAGAAAACTGATTGGGATTTTTGTAGTCCCGCATTTAAGGGTCGCATTAGTACCGGACGGACCTGACATAAAAATGTAGCAAAACTAGATTGTCGCCGAAAACTACTCCGCAAAGTGTGAAAGCCAATTTATTTCTATACTTGAGCGCATGGGAAAGTTGCACCTGTCGATTTACTTCAAAGAAAAATTAGCCTGGAAAGAAAGGCCTGAATTGTAGCAAATTTACTTTAATTGAGGAACACTAAGCGAGTGAAATTTCAGGCAAAATTGTGCCACAAAATGTACTGCTCAACGTGCACTTGAAAAACGTTCGGTTATTACAGCTGTGGAATTTGAGTTTGCCCGCCTGAATCCTAAAAGAGTCTCATCGGAGCTTTTCACCCTCACATAAAGGTCAAAGAGAGGGAGAACCGCAGCAGACGGGTCTGACATTTTGACCTCTTTTTTGATGATTACATTCTTGAGTAGCTGTGAATTGGAAAACTAACGATTGCGCGCACAATAAATATATCCAAAATATCGAATTGTTTTCTCGATCGCTACAAGGGTTGGTAAAATGTGCAGTCACACACTATTTCAAAGCTTCCACGGAACTACTCATATATACTGTTCAAAACATCACAAATTCCAGGCTACTTTGTTATCATGTAGGAATGTGCAATAATAGTTCAAAACCGTGATTATGATCAACTAAATGACATGCATTACACCGAGCTAGTAAACTTGATTAATGAAAGCTCGTAAATGCGCAATCTCTGTAGAAAATTGCATTCCACAACCGGTCATAATATCTCCGTGACAAATCATCTCGTCTGTCAATAATCGCAATACCACAAACTCGTATAATTTATCGTCATAACTCAACTAACAGCATCAGAGTAGCAACAAATTATTTTGACTTTATCCATAGCCCCGTCAATTATGAACGCATAACCATAAATCGTATCAAAATGTATTTAATCGTCCTTTCGCGTATGTCTATTAGTAGACTCACTTTCGGATAACAACTCGTTAATCGTAGGTTAGCCAGTGTGCCTAAGCCACAGTATACATCACAGATACATCAGTAGCTCTCAGATAGTTGTAACCGAAGTGGTAGCAGTAGTTACTAGTGTTCATATGCTCGAATTAGCGAAAATTCTCTCTGAGCAATTAGCAAACATTCAGATGCACACGTGCGCGATCGCTTCTATATCTTACTCGCTTATATACAATACCCAAACCACTACACTAGTACTCTCTAAATCCGCTATATGGGTAATTCCGGGGAAACTTCGAAATAATGTGTGCCTGCTTGTACGAACCCTTAAAACGCTTCAGGAAAAAATCTCAATTGTCGTTTGCAATATATTTTTTTGTGCTCTTTTTGGCGCAATCATCAGTTTTTTTGATCCGGGGCTACCGGAAAAAATTATCGTCAAAAAGGAGGTCAAACTGTCAGGTCCGTGTGTTGTGGTTTTTCATTTTTCCGACCTATGTGAGTGTATAGCACCACCGAGAGGCTCGCTGGGGTTTCGGGCGGGCAAACTTATCAAATTTGATGGTATTAAGCACCAAATCCCATTGCTATAAGAGCCCAAGGACCACTTTTCACGTGCGCGCCGAGTACATACATTTTGTGGCACAGTTTTGCCTAAAATTTTACTCCCTCAGTTTTCCTCGATAAAAATGAATTTGCCTCATCCTAGATTTTCCCGGACCAACTTAATTTTAAAGTAAATCGTCAGGCGCAACTTTTCCATGACTCAGAATTTAAAAAAAAATTGATTTTTATACTTTGCGGAGCTCTTTCCCGCGAAAATCTGGTTTTGCTAAATTTTTTGGTCAGTTCCGTGTGATACCAGTGCGACCCTTGAACGCGAGATTACGGAGGCCCTAGTCAGTTTTTTTCAAAGTATCTGATGGCTAAATGAAAATCCCAAAACCTCAAGACTGTAACTGAACCCGTTTGGCCGTGAGATCAACTTTAGTGTCAAAATGTCAGGTCCGTGCCGCGCTACCGCGTCTCTTGATGTTATTCTTATGGCACTGATGAGTGCGAAAATTTATATTCGTGCGCGAGTTTATTCGTATGTTTGGAAAAGTCGAAAAACACCTCTTAGAACCTTCGGAAGTGAGATTTAGCGCTGGTCCATTATCGACCCCCAAATATCGAAGTTTCCGCAGAACTACTCATATAGATATGTGTACAAGGATTCCGCATGACTATCAGCGTAAATTAGAGAATGTTGCCTAATTGCATCGAAATTCCGACGATTCAGCTCGCGTGCTCACACGCACATCACATACTCGTATCCCAAAGAGATTTGAAACTCCCCAGACGATAATACGTATGCATCCTCTTGGTAAATACATCTAGGTTAGGTTGAAAATTTAGTACACTGATTAAGAAACTATTTTCGCAGAGCTTGCAAACCGCGTATATCCACACTATATTATCTATGTATGAACTCCTAGCGATGAAACGGGAGAGTCATGAGTTTGATGGTGTGAGTGAAGAAAGGGAGAAGATGACAATGGGGTTGCGCGCAATACCAATATTGACTCGTACTTCGAGAGTTGGAGAGAGAGGCATAACGAGCGTCGTCTCGGTGATCCGCAGTGCCAAATTTGTTACTACGACGACGACGACGACCTCCATACCAATTGCCCCCTGACTTTTGCGAATTATTTCCAACCGAACCCCTAGATACTCATCTGTATTATTCCTTCGTTACGAATTCGACATAGAGAGACGAAACAGAGAGCAGAGGTTCGTCTCAACGTTGATTCTCGTGATTTCACTCAATTTAACGATTTTCCATATGGTGCCGTTCTTGGCCGTCTGAATCTGATCCTCATTCATATTTCCAATGCGTTAAAAAATTTACTGTTGAGATATTTGACTAATATTGCAACGGCATGTATGTTATTTTTTGTCGATCTTGAAAAATTTTTATTCCATGAAACCATAGGAACAGTGTGGAATTAAAAATGAAGCAGATACTAAGTCGCAAAATATGCACAAACCGATGAACTAAAGCGATCAAAATTTTGACAGCGTTAGGACCTTGAACTAACATGAAATTAACACGTTCGCTGAGACGGGTCCCACCGGTGGGACCCGCGATTTTTCATCTTTCAATCTTTGCCGACTCAGACTTTCTCGGAAAATTTTCCCAAAAAAATCTATTATGGTGGTTTACTTTGCCAAGAACGTAAACAATGAGATAAAAAAGAGTCTAGACCCATATGGGTGTTTCCATCGAAATGCGGGGGTCCAGTTCATGACCAAAGTAAAATTACGAAAAAACGGCTTCGCAGCGAACGAGTTAATTCGAATTTTTGCCACCAGAGCTACCGTAAACCGGGTTGAATATGGCCACCGGGTTGAGTATGGCCACTTTTCCGGAAAGAGATTGTTGAAGTCGTAGCTCCAACGCTATACCACCTAAGGAGATGTTCAAGAGCTCATTTCAAAGCTTAGAAACTCCACTTGGGAATGTGTTCAGCTCATCCGTGGTGAACCGCACCCGACGATGCTTCACTTCGATGATCGGCCGAGCTGACACCCACTGACCCCATTAACTGTGTCGGTAAATTCATTCTATTAGTCAACTTCAAATAAAATGTAATATCCATTATTTTCACCAAGATATACTATTTGCGAAAGAATTCTTATTTCGAAACAAAAAATTTCTTGATTAATCTTGAATGTTGCTTGTTGGTTGATCGAGCGATAGATATTTTATTCAAAATTCCAAAATTTCGTCTATCAAAACTCCTCAAGCCTCATCAGGTGGCCCCCATTGGTCGGAACATTGAAATGTATAATAAAAAAAAAAAGCCATTCCTTGATCAATCTACGAGCAAAAATCCAGGAAACAACATTTTATCATTTATCACTCCAAACGCAAAAAAACGACCAAAATAATACAATTGATCAATTTTTTTTCCTTCACCTGAATCAATACTGTACTCACTCATCCATCTTCATACAATTCTTCTTCGGCAGAAGTGCAATGTCCGAAGTACTTTTAGAGCGCGAGTGTCGTCGTCGTCGTCGTCGTCGAGAAATCACCCGATGGAAATTCAGTGTTTACTCGTGCACATCCCAAATGCCAGACGACTCGGAAGACTGCCTTCTCAATGCTCAATGACGGCCACTACCACCACTACCTGTACCGCCTCGATTTCAACCCCTTTTTATCGCTTGCTCGGCAAAATTTTCCTCTTTTCCTCCTTCGATACCCCACACTCAGCACTCGCATCGTCGTCCAGTTGGAAATCTCTTAGTCTCTGTATATGTGACTCTTTCTCTGAAAAAGTATTATAGCGCAACGCGTACGGAAAATCTACCAAACTATACTACCTTTAATGGTTTGTACATTTTTTGTTCACCATCAGGTACCTAGATACAGGTATTACTATTAAAAAAAGCTCACACCGGCTATTAAATTTCATCACCCATGCGTATACATATAGGCAAGTACTCTTCATATTCCGTCGTCCACAGAGTTAATGGCTTTCGATTTTACATATATCTGATGGTGTATCGATTAAACGCAGGCTCTGTATAATTGAATTTTCAAAAGATACGGATGAGTGATTGGGGTATTTTATACGTTGTATAATGATTTCTGGAAAATTTTGAATAATTATTCACGGAATCGTGGTGGTCTGGATATAAACGAGGCTATTTTGAGGATGTTTACGATGAAGCGTGGCATGAAAAATGAAACTTTACGGCAGCGTTATATCATGATGCTAACGGAATCTAAACTCCATCACGGTTGAAAATACTCTATGGTATACGAAATGTATTACTCGATAGAGAATTTTACATCAGAGGGTATATAGGTGTAGTATATTGGTGAAGTGTAGATGAAGCAATCGATTGGGCAGTTTGTCTAGGCAAATTTGTTTATAACAAGGAGGGGAGCATAGGCATCGATTTGTCGTCGTAAATGCTCCTTTCGAAGAGACAAAATTGATCGACGAATAATCAATTCTGATTTAAAATTAGCATTCTAATCTTTTCTCGAAGGTTAAGGTAATTTCCTGAAATATATCACCTGAGAGTTATATCATTTTTTAACTTTTATGAAGCACGCAAAGGGCATATAACATCGATTTTCCGATCTGGGTAAAAACTACACGGGAAAAAAGACAGTGAAAGAGGTGGTTAGAAAACGGAAGCTCGTTTTGCGCGACGTTACGCAGAACAGAGTCAGAGTCGTGAGCATATCTTTATGGATATTGCTTGGGTGTAGTATAAAGGGTGTCTGCTATGTGTAATACTACAGGCAGTCGTTGATTCTGATGTCGTTGTGGGAGAAGCTGGTACAGCGTCACCGAAAATATTTTCAATTCCTGTTTCGAATTCGTACTGCCCCGATAAGAAGCATCAACAACATATGTGTACTACTGTTGAGCTCTTGCCAAACTTATTCCGTTTTCGCGTCCAAACACAGATAGCAACCTCCATTATTCTATGAATTCAAACATCGAAAGTATGTATGTGCATCGTATGGTGGAGTTTTTCCATCACACGTTGTAATGTGATAGTTCTATGCTGCAGTTGACTCCATTGTTGCTAACTGTTGTCGACATTTGTATGAAAAAATTAAGACACCATCATTCTTTATGATTAAATCCTTTTTTTTGTAAGATCATGTGCGACAGACATCACTATTATGATAATTGTCTCGAGAACATGTAATCTTGAATCTTTTGGAAGCATTTTTGATTGGTAGCCAGCGTTCATTTTGGAAAAGAACCAGCGCTTGCTGAAATTAATTCGATTCTGTAGAACTACATTTTTTTCAACAGATCAATCATGGAAAGATTTACAAAATGCTTTCACCAGATTCTTACTTTTAGTGATTCAAAAATCTCCTAACTCTGGAGTATAAGTTATATCTTCGGTTCTAATGTATAAAATTGACTCCAGCGCATGATTTTTCGTGTTGGTTATCAAAACATTCAACTACTCCTAGCAGATGCCAGTAAAAAGAACTGCGGCATCGCGTATATGATGGTTCTCATAGCATTCTCTACATGGGCAAATGGACCCTGGTAGAAATTCACTTCAACTTTTTGCCAGTTAACAACCATTGTGCCGCATCGATTGCCAAAATATGGTTTGTACTAACAACCAAATTTTACACCAAATGAAACGGCTAAAACAGCAACCAGATTAGACCATTATTCTTGGCCATGATTAATGGACAAATACTGGTGATAAAATGCCCATGATCTGACAAGATCACAGCTACGCCATCCATCATTGACGGCTAATAAATGACAATGTCAACTGTCTGAATTTGGTTGTTCCGATATTTCATAATGACGCGTTGCTGCTTGTTTAGTGATGACATTGTTTCACGGTGAGTCCAATATGCACGACGGAGTATCATTGTTTGAGAATCGCAGGAAAACCGTATCACTGACATTGACGGAAAGTCTTGTAAGAGTGAGTTGAATGATGATTCCCTCTATTTTTGAGGCAAATCAAACATTGATGAACAAATTTGTGTACCTAACTGCTGCTTGCTCCGATTTTGTTAGTGACGCTGTATCAAAACATCGTGATCGAATCGATTCTCAGCTACTCCAATAGGCTCCACTCTGCTCCAATTGATAACCCAATCCTGGCTTCAAATCACAAAACTGTCAACGGGATGGGTCCCCAACTCCGGCATTGCTTCGGACACGGAAGTAAATGTAAGTCATTCTGATAACACATTCCGTGATCCTGATGAAACACGGAGTAGACAACGCACTCAGAACACAGATGATTACTCTGTCACTGCTCCGATGTTCCTCATCTGGACAGCAGGTATGAGCAGGTCCTCACAGTTCACCATGCAGCCGTGCAGCTAGTAGTGCAGATTGATGCAGACTCGTAGCCCGCGGTCGGTCACATACTGATGGCGACCATCATGGCGTCTTGCTACCCGAGCTCAACTCCCTCTCCAGGCCACACTCCAATAGATGAGAGAAATTTTCAGACATAATTTGGCCATAATTCATGGATCCTGATGCTAGTCAGCCTCGACTATTCCTGGCCAATTTTTTTGAGTATTATGCGTCCCAATTTTCAACCATTTCATGAGCGTTAATCATGCCTAAATGCCTTGACCAAGAAATGACCATTTTTTGGCTATCAGAAGTACAGTCCATAATTGTGCCATTATTGTCGCCCTACTCTAGCCATTTACCAATCATCAATTTTACACCATTCGAACCTGCTGTTATCTAGTCTCCTAAGTTAACTGGACGAATTTCTACCAGGGCGAGTTAATCAACAAAAAGTGCAATGTTTTGATTATTGATGAAGACTTTTGAAGGCTATGATGAAGAGTTTTCTATCGGATAATCATTGCAAATTTGCACCCTAGTGGGGGGAAATGCTTAATCAATTCCAAGGACACATAGTAAAACATAAGTGGAACTGATATTTCGTGCACCCGTACTTCGAACATCTCATAGTGTTCTATCTTACTCTTCAGCATCCTAGATCACACGAATGCACACTTCACACAGTTTTCCAAAGAGTATAACGCAGTCTATGGTCATCCCCAACGACAGCAGTCGTCCCATATACCCAACAAAACTTTGGACAGTGGCTATTAGAATCGATATGGCCAGAGGCTACAATCTACTACTTCTCTCATATACCTTCTAGACCGATGCCATTGCTTTCTCACACAATCTCACTGTCTGCTGTCTCTCATGGAGCAAGAGTAAACTTTGCGACGTGGTGCAATTCTCGTTTTCAGGAGGCTAGAATCGGAGTATAGTAGATCTATCTATCCAACTAACCCACCATTTCTTCTTCTTTGTTGCTCCTGTGATGTCAGAGACTAAAGTTGAGAGAGTCGAGAGTATAATAGTCGAGTCTAGTCGTCTGGCAGGTTAGAAATGTCACATAATATCCTATATACTACTCGAGTGTTAGACCTATATACATTTTAGTTTCAAACAGTTTTACTACCATCTGTGTGATGCAAGCAGAGGAAGGAAACAAAGCTCGAGTGTCGTCGTTTAAAGGGCTCATTTGCTTTCTTCTATTTTACGTGTGTGTATAAGTATGCGAATTTGCCATAGAGTCTAGTGCAGAATATAACAACACTGCCATGCTCTCTTTGCACTAAACTCGTATAAACATTGTAGCTACTTATGAGCGTACTTACGCGTATACGTACGTAGATACTGGGTTGAGTGAATTTTCAAATGGTAGCTTCGAGCTTTGTGTCGTGACGTTGTTTCGAGCTATAATAGCAAACATTTGACGTCTAAAAAAATGCCTCTTCCTTAGACTTTTTCAATTTGCACTACCCTAGTAGCTTTGTCTACAAATGCATAGCACTGAAATAGAACAATCAAAAATTTGCCTTAATAGCATTCTAACTGTAAAAAATAGGCAGTTTGAGTTTGTAGAAAATTTGCATTATCTGATTGCTTATTTACGAGCTCAAAAGCTTCGGATTTATTTCTCGAGAGACTTGTACTTCTGCGCTTCGCGGGGACTACTGCGAAGAAATTGCTTTATAAGTACTTGGCGAAACTCTAACGCTCTGTACACCAGTCGAAATCAAGAATCGCAACGCAGTTATTCCCTCTTTCTCTCTCTCTCGCGAATCGTATCTCAAGTTTTACCGCGCTCGCACCCTTCTCTCTCACTCGACAAGTGTAATCGTTTTTCTCGATCCCCATAATGGCCTATTCTTTTTCAACGAGAGTGATGCTTTTGTAGCACTTTCACGACCACCTTTTTTTTTGATAGTCAACCATTGAGGGTAGTAGCAATGATGTATAGGTTATGTTAGTAGTCGATCGAGAGATGCGGGTAGTGGTGGTAGTAAAATAATGGAATTATCGAATCAAATGATCGAGAAATCATTCCAACTTGAGATTTTATAGGCTCTATATATACAGCTGTAAACGTATATATAAAATGGATATTTCTTGACGATATGGTTTATTCTCATGAAGTAGTAGTAGTATGAGATATGATGACAGAACCTTTTTTTATTTTTCTTCCATTCCGCGAGTTTGAGCTTCACAAATCCCATGAAATTGGAAGCTTCGGAAAACTCTATGTATACAAAACAGTGTAATACGCATAACATTCCCGCATCATTTATCAACAACTTCTCTTCGGTTCCTAAGTTGGTTGAATATTTCATCAGAGTGTGCATGAAGCTCTCGTCGTTCCTTTGACGTCTAGATACCTACAGGCAAAGTAGAAAATCGAGTGGCGAACTTTCGGCTTCATTCCGAAAGCTCGCAAAGCTTTCTCCTATATATGCGCTGAATTTTCTCCGCCGCTCCTTGATCATCATACGCGTGACGGGTTTGCATGCGAGCATAACCTATTACACCATAGTAGACCTCATATTCCATCACTACTACTATATTACGACGTGGGGCTCGATCAAACTCTCTCTCTCTCTCTCTCTCTCTCTATGGAGATCTCTATATCGTATTCTTGCATGCCTGAGTCGAAGAGCACCCACTTCTGTAAGCTCATCGCTTGAGATTGAAAATTTTTCATATTCTCGTATATGATGCGCGCAGCCGACCCTTTCCTACTTTCTTTTCTTGCGTGAAATCAAAGCTGCTCTGATGCCTTATTCTGTTTCTTCGGTACTTTGATATGGATTTACATATCGTTCTAAATTTTTTTATTGATTATTAGAGTGCCTTACGTAGTTACCGTGAATATTATATGATTCGGCTGAGTCTTCATCAAATTCAAAGTTCTGGTTAAAGTTAAAGCTCATCATATTATTGGTTTCACTGGGTCTTTTTCGATGTGAATTTCCATCTTCTCGGACTATGATTTCAAGAACCTACTAAAATATCTGAGAACCTGATTCCTCTCCGCTGCTCACAGCGTGTGTCAGAGGTCTTTTGAAGAATCCTATTATCGGGTTTTTAAAAGTTTCCAGTGCGTTCTTGGAAATATTACCTAAAATGTCATAATAGGCACCCAGATCTCAAACGCTCTTTGACAAGATTTCCAGTGCCGTGCCTCAGAAATACTTTGGAGTCAATGGGCCGAAAAGATTGCCATTAAATATTCCAGAAAGTTCCCC
Source organism: Eretmocerus hayati (assembly GCA_029851415.1). Classification (NCBI taxonomy): domain Eukaryota; kingdom Metazoa; phylum Arthropoda; class Insecta; order Hymenoptera; family Aphelinidae; genus Eretmocerus; species Eretmocerus hayati. The sequence goes on along the minus strand of CM056742.1, from coordinate 178,507,867 downwards.
GGAACTTTTACAACGATTTCTCAGTATAAGATTTGTAGATGTTTAAAGGAGTTCTGAATGGGATTTATTCGTAGTAACTTTGGTGGAATCCTGGAGTGGCCTGTAACGGTGGTCATAAAAGTTGGAATCAAGATTTGAGTAATCAAATTATTAAGGTGTAAACACACTCAAATATTGGATTCGAATCCGTGGAAACATTCTTCACAGTCACCCTAAAATCCTGAATTGACGATCGGAAACCTATGAGAACTGTCTCATTAGCCTGTCGAAAAAATTTGCCCGAGGAGTAACGAAAACTCCCTGTCATTTTTCCGGTGGACTTCTAAACATTCTTAGGATTATTCACCTTCAGATTTTTATTGGACATTCTCTTGTAAAGTTCCGGAGATGTTTTGAAATGTTCCTTGCGATAATCAAAGGTTATCAACAGTATCCCAACTATTCCCTTTGAAATTCGAGCTGGGAATCCATCCTTCATCCCTTCAGATAACTATATCGTCAGCTATGAAAATTTTTTATATTTTCCTTTATATCGTACCCAAATACCTCACTTAAAATTAACATTGTGCCAAATAAAAGGAAGAAAATTAAAGAACGAGGAACCAGAACGTGACGTTAATGAGCTTGCAAGCTCCACCACTCACTAATCCACACGTTCTAAAAAATAAGAAGCGTGCCGGACGTCACGTGCAATTCCTCTTCAAACCAAGCGCCACTCTATACACTTTACCTAGGTTAGAAAAATGAAAATACGTGCTACAAGGAAAGTATGAGAAAGGAAAAAGAGAGAAAGAGAGTTACTGCCACAGGTCAGTCGGCCCTTAACCTTCGCTCAGCTCTATTAAAGCATAGACCAGTGCACATTATCAAGCGGCGCGGCGAATCGCCCCAGGCCACCGTCGGCACGCTTCTCCAGATTCATCACATTTATATATATATTTATGTAATACAAACTCACTCACTCTCTCACCAAGAAGAGTATTATACCAGAGAAATACATACATATACAGGTTATTCAGGGGGATGAAACGAGGTCGCGCCGATTGCGCCGGCGCTGAATACGAGCAAAGAGAAGTACGACTATGTATAATATTCTGGCAGCAGCAGCGACGACAACAGCAAAAGCATACCTCGCCCTCGGTCACCTAGTAGTCGGTTTCAGTACCTCAACGGCCCATCAGCAGCAAAACTCAGGCCTCTTATCATCAAACTCTCTCAAACGCGTACTTACAACCCTACAAGTCGACCCTTGCCTCGTGGTAAAACAGCTGTTTTGCTTGTTTGGGTGTGTGAAGTCCTCCATAAAGTGGACTCTGAAAAAGATTGTGGTTAGGAAGTTCGATGGAGTGAACAACACCACCACCACTACCACCCCCTGGAGTATGGATTGATCGAGAAAGAGAGAGTTAGATTGCTATGTAGTATTTATTGTGCACACTGGCTGGTGGAGAAATGAGAGCCAAAGTGAGATTAGCCTATACAATAGACATCAGGTTTGGCTTGTGGTTACTTCATGGCTCTACCAGCTGATTCACACACCACAGCCAGCCACTCCTGTTCACCTAAAATAGTGATGTCTATTGCAGACAATTGTTCTGGAATGAATATTGGGTTTGAGAGCAGATATAGACCATTACAAAGCATGGACCAAACGATTCAGCAACGAAAACCACAGGACCAATGGATACATAATACTCTTATCAGCGATGCTCATCCGTCTGTCTACAATGTTCTGATAAATGTACAATTGAGTACTACACCAGCACCAAGAAGATACAACGCCTAGGATTAGTTCCTCAGTATAAAAAGTAACCGGTAAGACTAAAATAGTGGACCAAAAAGACCAAAACTTTACAAAATAATCTTTTATTGGAATCTTGAGCCCAGAAGATGCAGAATCATTGATTTCTAAATCGCATCTTGGATTGGAGAGCTTCAACGTATGTAAGCATACCTATATAGACTGTCTATTGGGGATCAATTTACTAGCACCAGAGATTGTGAAAATAATAACAACAGACCAAGAAGGGACTTTAGTATTGTTCAATCTCAGTGACCGAATTTGAAGAGACAAAGAGAACAAAGCACTGCAACACTTTATTGACTTTGTAACTGTGATTTTTGAAGATATCAGCGGTCACGTGTTTATCATCCTAATAGAACAAGAAGATAAGGGACTGAGAGGGTCCAAAACAGCACAACCATGATGGATTGGGGGATAAGAAGTAAGCGAGCCATCAGTGAACCCATCATCATGCATTAATCCTTATTAGATTTTCCTGTGCAATCATTCAATGGTCTTTCACGTATCGTATTGTCTTACTCGCGACATCATGTATCAGGATTCTCATGCATACTCTCTGATGTTGTCTCCTGCGTCATCATTGTCTCTATAAGTCATTTTGTAAATAAAAGCTCGAAAACGTGACATCCGTACACTCTGTCATCATAAGCATTGTTTGTCATCTGTCTCATTGATCTATGACAACATTGTATCAACCTGACACCATATTCTCTCATACTTCATAAAACTATTTCATCCCCACAAATGATTCATGAAAGTATGCACATATATATTTCCTAACCTCTGACATGAAAAAATCATCCTCCCAAAATAGTTCAAAGAATATCAAAATATTTCATTAGCTGTATGCTCTGGGATAAACTAGGCGTTGGTTTTTATTAATTTGAATCCAGAGCAGTGTGATGAGATTGACCTCTTCTAAGAACGTCGACTTTTTGATGAAAAATGTCTGGAGAACTAATTTACTCTCCAAAACTACTTTCGTCTGCTCAAGGAACATTATTGATAATGAGTTCATATTTCATTCTATGAGCTCTCCCTTGAGAGAGTGAGTGAAGCAGTGGTGCCACTTAAAGAGTCAGCCAAGTTTTAAATCTAATTAAAGCGGGAATGCGCCTCTCTCTGAATCTTGACTTCTTCTCGAGTATTCATTGTAATTAGAAAAATCTCTGAACAAGTTTGTTTGAATGACATCCAGCTCATTCCGTGAAATCAGAGAAGAGCACTTCTCTCTCTTACTCTCTGACTCAAGGTACAAAACTTGATGAATATTGGATCAGTGATTTTAGTGTGAAATACATTAAAGCTTTCACTCCAACCTTCCCGTTTCATCAGAGTTTGAAAGTTTTATGAATTTACTCTGCAATAAGAGTCTCTGAAAGTAAATGCGCTTCAGATTTCAAGAACAATTTTCACTGGCTTCTGGTGCATTTGCAGAAAATGTAAATACTATGGGCCAATACAAGATTCTAGAACATTCATTGAAAATTTTCTGTCTTTAAATGAGTGCAGCTGTTGCATGTTGCTGAATAGCGCATATCTTTTAGATGCATTAGGATAATTATTCATATTGTCACGAACCGAACTCGAATCCACTCTTGATATCGCATAGTCACGATCGTACTTGAACGATGACAGCGAACCCCCACGAGACTACTACATAAACATATAGCACAATAGAGACACTCAGCGGGATATGCATTTTCGTGACGCTAATTTCTCTTGTTGGCTTTGTCATGATTATTGCAGCCCCAAAATTCAAACCTCATCAGTTGGGAAAAACAATATCATGAAACAAAAATTGGATCACAATTCCATGCACTTAACGATTGTTCAGGAAATAATTTCAGGATTTTCACTTATATGGGTCAAATATTGTTGCGTCGTATGCTAAAATGAAAATCTTGTCGTATCGTCGAAAGAGATGAGATAAGATTCTTATCTCTATAATACATTCTTACACGCAACAGCCCACGATGGTAAATTGGAAAATCCGATCGATACGGGTTATATCTTGGCAGAGTCGAGTATCATCGCTGTCGTATCTATATCATCTGCATAGAATCTGAAGAGATATAAGTATAGAAAGGGTGGGACGATAGCGTCTCAATCTGGCGCTCGAGGACGTTGTAAAGAAAAAAAATGTAAAAGGAGTTGGGATGAATCCTGAAGCGTTGCATCCTGCTATTAGGTACTCATTGCCCTGGAACTTGACAAAACTTGCGAGACCTTTATACGCACGAGAGAGTACCTCTCCGCTCTGATAAACAGCCATTCAGCGGCTATCCGGCTTATTCTATGTTCAGCCCTTTTCACGTTACTTCCTTCCTATTTCGACTATTTCTCTATCCGAGCTTCTTCTTTTCTCAGAATGTACTTTCTTAATTCCGTATTATACGTTCGTTTCTGACAGATTCTCATAGGCGATTCATGCCTTATCCGTATTGTTTTTCAATTGATCAGCATATTCATCTCAAGAATTGTGACTTCAGACTTCTCAAGATGTTCCTTACATTTATTGTAGCGATGCAACACGTTGACGACTTGAAGTATTACGAAAGTTTTCTATTGATCTGTATTGAGAGGTCTCAGTTCTCCAGATCAATGTTTCTATACATGTCACTCTGAGTCTTTTGGAGGAAAAAAATCCTTCAACTACAGGTAATTTTCCTTCCAAGCTTACAGGTATTTTTGAATCCTTCTAACTGAAGACATTTTTACATTTCCGATTCCTATGATTTGGGTTCATTAGTACAAATCATAGCAATGCTTTTTCTTACACAAGAAAGTGGTAAAGACTCGATATTGTCAAATTATCATGATGGGAATAGTGATATTGTACGAGACCAACATTTTGAAATTTGTTGTGTGGGTTATTATATCATAATCGATATCTATACTCTTGCTAAAGAATTCTTTGGAGTGAGCTAATTAGTTCTTGTTTTGGTGGGAAACATGATCAATAACGATTATTGTGCCCAAAATTCAGGCCTCTTCGGAGGAATCGACGAACATGTACGATTTTTGAGCAAACATTGGCCCTATCGAAAGGATCTGGATTCTGGACATTGTTATTGTGATTGATCATGTTTCCCGCAAAAATGAGGGACACAAATTGCCCATCCCAAAAGAATTCCTTGGTACTACAACCCACGCTACGAATTTCAAAATATTTGTGTACCAATGATGTCAAGTCTCTCCAAGTTTCTCGTAGAACCAAAAACATTGCTTTGAATTTTGTAAAAATGTATACAAGTCATAGGTAACCAAAATTGGAGGTTATGTGAACATCCATGGAGAAACCTCCAAAGCGGCAAAACCACCTTCAGTAAGAGGGATTCAAAAATACCTGTAAGCTTGGAGCGAAAATTACCTGTAAGTAGAGGCTTTTTCCCTTCCAAGACATGTAGATACTTGAATTTGTCCATTTCCATTTTTGGTCGATGACCAAATTTCTCATGGAGAACTTTCACTCACAAAAATAAAGTCATCTCCCAATTCAATATAATGCGACACAAAAATTGTATCCATCCTTATCAGTTTCCACTAGAATTCAATACAACAGTACGTATCTGATTGGAAGTATTATCTTCAAATTGATCAGGCTTATTTATAGAAAAGCTTCTCGAGGGCCAACGTCTATAGTATCAGCTCACAATATGAATAGACAGTATAACCTCAGCCTTGAGACTTTCCCTAACAAGAATTCTTAGTTGATACAAAACAACTGATTTCGCGAGTATACAACATGCTGCATCACGTATTTGCAATCATTGTAATACTCTTGACTGAAAAGATATCCATCTCATTGTTGTCAACACAATGCTTTGTTCTGAAATAGCTCTCTACTGCCTGTATTATACATCTGAGAGGTAGTTCATAATCGATTTTACTAGTAGTGTTATATTCAATTTTTTTGCCTCTAGTATAAGTACATGCATATTATATCGCAAAGACCTTTTGAAGTCTACAAAATTCGTGCTCAAGATCTTCAAGACTTCATCATGGTGACATCATTTTGTCTCATCTTCATAATACTTCATACACTTCATCCTTCAAAGGGATTATTCTGTGGTTATCAAGTTGATCCTTTACCTTTCTCTTTGTACTTCTTCTGGAACTTCTGAAAGATGCTTTTGATACTTTTAGCTCGCCTCAACAAGTTGAAAGTTCATCTTTCTGAGTGATTTCAAGAGTCCTGAATTGGCTCTTTGAGAAATGCTTAATGAAAACCCAGAGTGCTTTTCTGCCTTTTAAAAAATACCTTGAGTCTTGCGTTCTTCATAGATTTCTACTTATGAAATACAGGTTGAAAGGGTATAGGTTAATGTAAGGGAGGAGATTCAGTTTATTGCGTTAGCTGTGGTATAAAAGATGAATTGAAATGGGATTCATTGTAGGAATCACTGACCGAAACCACTCGAATAAAAGGCTACTACTTATACTACTACTACTACAAACCGATCCAAACGAGTTACTCTAAATGGGAGGCTATTTGGTAATTAGAGAACCTCTTTATATATCATGCTGCACCTGTTTCGTGCTTTTAATCTCGTTTAGTCGCTAGGACGAGTAATTCTAAAAAGGATCACTTCTCTTTGGTTGACAGCTGTGAAGATTGTATTCGTCTGAGGAAGAGTCATGTTTTTTCCTAAATATTTATCGTCATTAACTTTAATTATCGTCAGGACCCTCGTAGATTTTGGAGAACCCAGGAGAATTTCAACTTCCCAAAATCTTCTCATATACTGCAAAATGCTTTTCTTTTTTTAATTTCAGAATGCTCTGAAAAATGTCATTGATTCAAATTCTGCGATACAGAACTATAATGGAATCATTGAATGAACCAGGGAAAATTTTCCCAGTCAGAGTAGAAATTATTTATCTCCAATGTCCCAGAGAAAATGCATCCAAATATTCTGAGAATAATTCAGATCACTACAAAAATTTTCCTTCGTGGAAATAAATCATTAATCAACATTGAATTTCACCCAATTATCTCTGATTCCAATCGTTAAAAAGTTTCATATTGTTTGGGCATGTCACATCGTCAGAATTTATTTCCATAAATTACGCGAATCACGATGTACACACGGAGGAAGAAGAAAAGAAACAGCGTCGAGATATGCAAAATGAAAAGCTCGTCGACGATTTTTCACAAATCTCACTCTCTCTCTCTGGCACAAGCATTTGGCTGTTAAAACTTGCTCATTAGCGTTGCTGCTGAACATATAGCATCAGAATGGTAGCATAGGTTGAGCAAAACGCGCCCTCCAGTGAAATGCAATAAGAGAAACACGCGGAGCATGGAGAGCCTGATTAACGATGCAAAGGATGAGCAAATATTCGAAACGCATATATATGTAGTGAGCGAGGCAGATAGAACCGAGTGTATATATATGGGGCAAGCTTCGGCACCATCAGCAAGCCTTCAGAGCTTTGCTATACATATGTGTGCGTGTATGATCTGGGTATAGAATAAAGAGCAAAGCAAAACACGTCAGTTCAAATGGTGCAGTAGAGGTCCAACACGTCAAACAAATGGATGCTACCTAGAATAGGTGAAATTACCGCCATCGTTTTCATAAATAGGTCAATGGAATTTTTTGTGGAATCCTCTCCGTAAGAATCTTTTGGTCCTAGAGACGCACAGTCCTTAGCCAAATCTGGGTGCCAAATTGTTCGAAAAATTAATTTCATCAAATTGTTGAAACAATTTTGGTTCAAACTATTTCAGATTCGGCATAGTACCGTGCGTCTCTAGGACCAGGGAGGATTTACGGAGAGGATCGGTCTGTCTCCCACAAGGCAAAAAAAATGTACAGTAGGTGACCTCCTCACCCAGTACAATGAATTGCCCACCAAAAGATAACTTCATGATCTATTTGTCTAACTTTTTTTCCTACCTCAATCAGTGAGTGCGAGTGAGGCAGCGCAATATCGAGCTCGGACATTTCAGCTAGTCCTCAAATGTACATACATGCATCACATCGAGTCACATCCATTCGCTCAAGTATAAGAAAGCTCGAAAGGTACAACCAGGTATTGGCTATGGTCACGAATGTGCTATATAAAAAAAAGTAGACTGTAGCGCCACTGGTGTTAGAAAATAACCCCAAACTGTGGTGGTCCAGGCGAGTTGCGTGGTCACAGCGGGGGGAGAGCGGAGAGGCCTAGATCACACGAATATCGAAACGTTGCCTGTCTGCGTGAGGACCACCACGGCGTAACGCGCGAGCTACCCGCTAGATGCCTCGCGCAAGCAATTTGACCATAGCCAATACGGAGGTTGCACTTACATACAAGAGTCGGAAAAATTCTCAAATGTAGAAATCGAGGTGCGGAAGAGCGACAAACCCACAAAACTTGGTGACCCTTTTCACGTTTCGGGACTCCAGAGGTGTGTGTCTGTGTGGGTATAAGAGTCTGTTTTCGCGTGCCATTTGCACGTGACACGTTCCAACGGAGCTTGCATCCTGGCACACCCACACACACACAATCTTGAGAAGGTTTCGTATTTAGAGTGTTAACTGCACTCGATCGGAGTAACACATACGAGATGAGCGTGGGTGTCGAAAAATTGTTAAGTGGAATACCGTAACGGTCACCGGCTTCTCTATTGTGAGGGTGTGGCCTCCTGCATGCCCTGATGCATGGTACGTGCATAGTGCGCACCAATACACGCAAGCACGATCTTTCACGATGGTCTAATCGGAAACGATATCGCGACAGTTGGCTGGATTAACTTTGTTGTACGTTATATGGACGTGACCCAAAGAGACCGCTTTGATCGTGCTGGAACTCTCATTGCGAAAACGATGCAGGAAGTGTTTTATGGACTCCAAAGCTCTAAATTCGTATTCATTTGTTTGTGTGTGTGTGTGTGTGTGTGTGTGTGTGTGTGTGTGTGTGTGTGTGTGTGTGTGTGTGCTTAGGTATGGAAGGTTCAGAATCACGTGTAGGTTATATATTCCCGGTGCACGAGAAAAGATGATGATTTGATGCTTTATCGTGGACCATATAACTCACAATTGCAATTGGCTTCGCACATCGAATGCTTATAGGTTATGTGTCGTTGTCGCATTCCCGATGCGTATGTCTTGGTATATTTCTGAATTCAGAGGGATGATGCACGCGAGATTCTGGGATATATATATGTATATATTCCTTGATCCATTGTTGAAATGTATCCGTCGTTGTCGTCGAGAGAAGCAGGATTTTATGATTGATAGCGTGGGTGGTGGTGGTGATTTTGTCTGTCGTGTTCGGTGCTGTGCTCGTATTATAGTACGCGATATGGATAGCCATTCTTCATTTTACGATGAGTACTGGGCGTACACTGCAATGACGACAGACGACGTAGCTTTTTGGCTGAATTTCATGATATATCTTGGAAGATAAGATGGGATTCAAGTTATGATTTGACATTGTAAAAGATGATCTCTTTCACTGAGTCTTGCGTAATTTAGACCTTAGAATATCTCGTAGTAGTGGTATGATTTTACGTTTGAAGATATCGCGTTGGGCTTGCGAGCTTGTTCGATTTCTTGAGAGCTTTCTCGATACTTTGTGAATTATTTCGCTACCCGAGTTATGTTTCATAGGCAATAATTTCATCTTGAGAAATGAGAATTTGGTTTTAGAAAACAAAGATATTGTTGGTATTGAAACCCTCATACTGGGCGCCAGAAAAGGTAGTTGTGGTTTGTTGTCGACTGTGAGAATGTTATTCTCCTTGAAGATATCCTCTGTCAATGTAAACTGATGTGATTCACGCTGGAATACTGACACCGCCAAAAATAAGTAGGTTCATTTCAACTCATTTTATTGCTTTCACAATTTTAAAAAATTCCCACATAATCCTTCAACTCAGGTTTTTCATCTTGGTAATGAGTTTCATTATCCATGTCCCCGTTCACATCAAACTTTGAAAATAATTCAATGTAGAGTTTCATCGCACTTACATATGATCCAATTTTATTCACCATTCAAAATTTGGTCGGTTTGGGACACCAGAACGAGAGTATGAAGAAAAGCAATGCAAAATTTTGAAAGAAAATCGAGTACTCCGGAGTCTTCTGTCTGGTGCTCTCGTTTGGTTACCACATTTTGCCAAAATCTTAACGTCAACATTAAAGGCAGGAGCCAATTTGCACGATTTTGGAATGACCCCCCCCCCTTAGTTCCGATGACCAGCTGATCCCAAAATATCAACGCAATGTCTTGAAAATCCCAAATCGATTCATAGTAATCGCCCCCTTATCATCTCACATTAATCTAAAAATTCGCAAGTGTACTAGAATATAGTGTAGCCCCATACAACTACACTAGCTATGAGTATAACAACAACAATGAAAGAGCGACGGAATGACGTCGTTTTATCAGAGCGCGTCGCGGGTGGAGGAAAAAAAAAGTTGAAAAACTTGGCAGCTTGGGCAACGACGAAATAGCCATTTATTTTCAAAAACTCGTTATTACTTTCTTCTAGCTGTCTCTCATCGCTATTGCTCTTCATAGCAGAGGTCCCGCCAAGGCATATTCGCAAAACTTCCCAAGAGACGACTTATGCGATAGGTATAATACAAGATACTTTTCTCCCTCTTCTCATAAGAACAACTTCTTCTTCTCAAAGCTCAAACTTGCGCGAGAACGACACGACAGATCGTTTGCCATGTATAATTCATAACCTCTTGACCCACACTGGCTATACATGTATGTACATACCACCCACACACATTCACACTCTTGTTATCTTGCTTTTGTATTTATTCGAGTGAGATACAAATTGATATAAAGCTCGTGCGATCATCATCATCGTCATCATCATGTACATATACTGCAATAGTCGTGTACGATTAAATATTTTGTTATGACCCGCACACACACACACGAATCATCAACACTTTGAAAACTTTTCCACTGTCCCTAGAATAAATATACCAACGCAGTTCAGGGTATCTGTACTAAAACACACACTCGTTGATTTTCCGAGCTTTTGCATACAACATTGTTATGTGTACAGGTATTCTCTCTCACACACACACACACATGATTACGTATTTGTACGGTAAAACAAACGGTGCAAGAGGAGGCCTGTGTATGTTGAGAAACAACATACGTATAGCAAAAGCTCGTAGAGTATTACTACTCGTTCCCTCTCTCGCAAATTGTTGATTTTAAAGAGAGAAATTACGCTATACGGTGAGAAGCCAGTACACACACACACACACACACACACACACACACATTCTAAATGCACTGTTAAGTGTTTTATTTAAAGCCCCGAGGCATTTGAGTGTACGAATTACATGCTCGTTGGCCCATACTCTACTCTTGCTCGAGCTCAAAACAGAGAGCGAGAACAAGCACCGTGCATCGGTGTGTGTATCAACATAGGCGTATATGGATATTATCGCGATAACTTATCCGGAACGTGTTATGACCTTGCATATCGACGAGCAAGCTCTGAATCACTCCGTTCAAACTTTTTTACATGTATTCTGTTGAAGTACACTTGGGAATAAATTTCCAGATCGATCCGTCAAGTCGTCTCTTTTATTTTCAAAGATCAAGGGTCGAAATGTCAGTTCCGTACATTGTTACATTTGCAGTTCGACGTATACCTCCAGCGCCAGAGTCGGAGGAGTGATCGTTGCTGAGGGTGTTCTCGAATTTTTCCCTCAAAATACGATATTGAACTAACCATTTTTCATAGGTATTATGTCCAAAATTCGTAGTTTATAGTCCCCAAGCCACGTGCCTCAATCTTGTTATGGAATTTTCACTAAAAATGAAACATTTTCTTAAAGTGCTCACAGCATGTCCTAAATTCACTCTAGGTCGCTTTGTAATGGACGAAATTTCAAGGAAATGGTTCAAATAATCAAATCCCAGTGCGGGAAAAAATCCATACGTTCAAAATTTTGAGTGCTGCATGTACATTCGTAGCCGAAAATTAGCCATGTAAATAACTTTGTCAGTTCCTTGCATACCATGTCACCCCACTAGAAGTCAATTTATCTGGGCGGGAACAATTTTTTCCTCTAAAATATGATAGGATCAGATGAAATCTACAAGCAGAAGTTTCTATGTCGACTCTATTATTATTTTTGCGATCGGTTTCAAGGGCGAAATGTCAGACATATGCATGTCAGTTCCATGCATTCAAAAGCTGTTCCCTGGGGTACTCAATAGCACGCGAAACACGGAGAAATGAAATTATCTGGTCCAGAGCAAGTGTTTCCGACTCAAATAAACCATCTGAACGTGAATTTCAAGGTCATATGGTCCCATCGCATCAGGATTCTTCGCTAGACGAAATAACGTCAAAAACCGCAAATGTCAGTTCCGTGCACTTCTTTCCCTATGCCTTATACATGTGAAAATCACATATACCCTCCTGAAACGTTCCCAAGAACTTTCTGCATACATCTTATCACATAATATGGCTCAATATGTGGAAAAGAATGAGAAAAGTCAACTCAGCCAGGCGCAGACTCAATATTCAATTTCTAAATTTTTGGACACAAAATGTGTAAGTTATCGCGATAATACCCATATATGTGCCTGATGAGCTTGCAATTATTTCATATGAAAGGCACACTACTACACCCCGTTAGGCGTGTTGTTGTATTTTGTATTATTATTCGAGCGAGTGCATCGAAGCCCAGTTTACTCATCTCGATTTGAGTAGGTTATTCAATTTTCTCTGTGTATATATTTCGATATGATACAGGGTCAGGAGCTATGTGCATAACCTATAAAGTATAATTTTGACGTTGGGAGAGTACGGAGTGAGACTCTAATTGACCATTAAAAGTTACCTTTGATAAGCTCGTCTGAAAATACAAACGAGTTGCGAGAAAAGCCAATCGAGTTTGATCTCCATAGTTATATGTAGCTCATTTCCGATCTATCTATATCTTTTTCGTCTCATCATTTTGTAACAATAACCTGACGGTGATGCGGGTGAATGAGAAAAAGGAGGAGAAGGAATATAAAGTAAAATCGTCAGGGGGGTCGCATCTGGACCGCTAAAAATGAGCTTTTCTCGTGAGGTGTATGTATAGAGGTAATAATACAATAACCGTCGATGATGAAGTTGGCTGGTCGTATGGTATGTACCTATAACGTAGCCTGAGCCAAGTCGTAAAAGAGATACGAGCTTTTCTTTTGGATATATGTAAGGTACGAATAAAGAGTGTATAGAGAAAGAGATGTTAGAGAGGTGAGGTTGTGGAGGTATACGGTGGCTTCTGACGTAACTAATGATGAAAATTGGCTATTTACTGGAGATTCTTTGCTGGTGATAATCGGACAGTTATTGTCTAGGAAGATGAAAAGTGATGAAAATTTTTAAAAAAGGAAATATTTCAACATTTCCTGCCTAACAAATGATCGGATCTTTTAATGGATACTTCGGTAGGTGCGAGAAAAAGAATCAATTATATTGAAAAATTACCATTGCACTGAGAAAAAATTCTTGGTCGTACGGCCAAGCGTATTGTCGTACGACCAAAATGGTATTTGCTGCAGAACAATACCGATTTTGTTATCGCATCAATCTATCAGAACGGTTTGGTGATCTAGTATTAGAGCCAGAATAGTTAAATATAACGCGTATATTTCGAATGCCCCGATACTTAATGGATTAAGAGTCATATTACGGTTCTTTTGCTACAAATGCTACCAATTTTTTGCACGGGATAGCACCGCAAAGGGACAAATATAATCCAACGATTTTTTAGGTTATTCGTGCCAGATTGGTTCAATAACAAAATCATTTTGCTGTGGTGACAATCCAGTATTGGTCTGACGGCAATACCACCGAACAATACAGTCGTATTGTTCCGACGGCAATATTTTATTCTCAGTGTGGGATGAGAAATGAGTCAAAAAAAATTAGACGTTTAGAAAAACTGCATGTTTTTTCAATTGAACAAGCGGATTGATCATTGATCTCATTCTTGGGGGTTATCTCAAAAGATTCAGTGATGATTAGTATTAACAATATTTAGTCTGCCTAACATGTGAAAGACATTCCGCAAATGAAAAGTTTTAAAAAGAAGTTGATGGATTCATTTTGTTGAATTACGCATTGCGGCCACAATTTGCATTTTTTACGATCGCTCCCATCGAGACTTGATGCAACGTTACACGAATAATCTAATTATACATATCATTTTCCGAGACAAAATTATTGAAATGAATGTCTGTTTGACAAGTAATGTGACTTTTGAATCTTTTCCATAAAAACCAAAGCTCAAATGTCTCAAAGTCTATATATATACCACGATCGTCAAAATTAACCATTACAGCGGAATCGACCATATGTTTTTTACTTTCGAGTCTCAGCTCGGATCTCAGATACATAAGAGGGCCCGTCAATGTTATTCCACCCTTCCGAGCACAATATTATACCCATTTCTCGTTCAGTTGTCTCGACGATTCTTCCTCTTCCTCAACCCATCGTCGTCCCATCGTTCCAACTACGATATCCCATTTTCAAAAAAGCTCTTTCATCCCCTCATAAAATGGAAAATCGTAGAAACCCAAGCAGAGAGAAACTTCTGTCTCGAACAATTACTAGATGCTACACTGGACGACGACATAACGTTATGCCGAGTCATGATACGATTTCGGGGCGCCTCGAATCCGACACAAAATATATGTATATACATAATCCTATATAGTATAGGTGTATGGAGTGAAGTAGTAGAGCTTGCGGTGCTTTTGCGGGGCTCTGTGTGGATGTCGCATCGCACCCACGCGCGCGCACCGCACAACCACACCACACCGCGAAAGAACAACGCGCTCTGACCGAGACCGAGCAGAGAGCTTTGGCTTTACCGACGATCAGGCAAAAGCACAGTAGAGTTTGCGCTCCCGGATCGAGTACAGTCTCTCTACGGTGATGCGTCTCGGTGAAATTTTATAATACGAGGATCAATGTGATCGTTGCTGAGCTTTTTTTGATAGTGTGATACATTTGGATGTCGTAGAATTGGATTTTTAAAGGTTTGGAAAGAGTTTGTGGCGATTGGGGTCTTCTGATCTTTGAAAATTTTGAATTTGAAATTGATTTGGCGGGAGATTTGAGCGGGAAATGAGCTTTTCGAGCTTTTGAAGGTTTGGAGTTCCTGCAAGATCTAAGAGGAGCGTGGTCGTAACTTTTTGGACCTTTTTCAAGTCGATTCACACGGATAGTGGATGAGAAGTGGTTTATTTGCCAAAATTTCACGTGTTCGGACTTGGGTGATCCGAAATGTTTCCCCGCAATTGCTGTTTACTTATTTCAAATCCAAATCAAGCTTGCTTTCTTCAAAGATGCGTCACAAATAAAATTGACCAAATTTCGATTATCAAATGACAAATCTTCACTGAATCAATCAACTTTGCTCTTGAAATCACGAAATCAATCAACAGTGCTTTCAAACTCCTCGATTAACTGATGCTACAAAGTTCTGTAACTTTCAAATCTTTCATAAAGAATCGTATGCCGACTTGTCGAGTTTGGCATAATCAGACATTACTTTGAAAGATTTTTTGACGCAAATCTATGATATATCAAGTAAGAATATTCTATGCGAATTGTCAATATTTCAATTTCACCTTGAGAAAATCCAGTTTAGCCTGATGTACGCTATACTGGTTGACCGACTTGCACTCGTTCCGAAAGAACGCCATGAATAATGAAGTGGATTACTCCGCAAAGTGGAATCTTGATAATGTGAATTTATCAACGCAGAGCTCACTTGCTGTACTCTAATTGCATACATTGCTAAAAGTGTCTTTATTTTTAGATTCCTGTGCAAATAGAGACCCATTCACGTATAATATGCGAATTGCACATTTACGCCATCGCGATTTATTTATAGAAACTCATTGTAATCGAATTTTGATTATGCCACATTCGATTGTCTATCAACATGGAAACAGCTTCCGAATTGAACATACGCAACAATATCAATTTCAATAAAAGTAAACCATTGGTTATTACCTCAATCAACGTGTATCATCGGAAAATAAAACTTTATCACAATATAATATCGACCGGTAAAATTTAAAAAAATCAAAAGAACAGCCCTATCCAACCTCCATAACCTCTCTCAATCAATTATTTTGTGAACAGCCATGTAAGCTTTTATCGAAAACAGCTTCCGATATGATGTGAGATGTCCAGTGACGAAATTCTATAGTGCTCGACCTCAGCATTGTGCATAGTCCAGCAACTACAAGAGTCCGATAGCATAGTAGACATCGAAGAGGAACCAAACCACTAAGATCAGGGTAGTGATGTATAGGAAGATATCGAACGTTATAGAATAGAGAGATATATATCTCAGCTTCGGTGGTGACATGTAGTAGTGGTGCGAATTTGCCATTGCCTGCATCGAAGGGGATGTAGTAGTATTAGTAGTAACATAGTTGGGGTGGTTGTATAGATAGGATGTCGCAGGGCTGCAGATTCGCGCCTCAGCGGCGACAGCATCGGCTACTGTTATGATCGGCTTGTGGTCGTTCAAACCTCGTCGTGCTGGCAGGGCTGAGATTATGCTTGGTGAGTTTCTTTTCTTCTCTTCCGTGAAATAATAGAATGGGAATTCTTGTTCGTCTTCGTGTCTTAGAAGACCCTATTTTTATTACGGCTTTGATTTGAGGATACAAGAATCCTTGATGTCTGAATCTGGAAGAGTTCATCTCATTTCCAGGAACATGAAAATTTCTGAAATTGTGAGGGCCAGTAATGGAAAATGAAACACTCGGGAATGATTTGTTGAAAATCGTGTGAAAAAATAATGGTAATAAGTATGAGAAATTGAGAACTTTGAGAGGAACAAAAATCATTCTGTAGACAATCCTGATCATTTCAGAGTATTAACTAATTTCACAGGAAAAATGTTTGAGACGGATAATATCGATGCGCACGTACCGTATCCCCGCGAAATCCTGAAATAGGCAACATTTTTGCACAACTTAGCTATTTACAGATACTATGCTATTTTCGTCTGGAGCATCCAAACAGAGATTTTTGCCGATGCGAGCTTGTTTTGATCACCATTTTTTTTATAAATTTTCCAATATCAACTGTGACGGCTCGGATGACGGTGAGAGTCTTTTGCGATAAAAATGCCAACGTGAGTTGATTCTTGATGTCGATATTTCATTGCCTAATTTAATTATCAGCGATGTATGCGAGTTATTCTGGAGCAAGCTAGACAAAACCGCCATCAGATGGGAGTTTGGAGAATCAAAAATATTTTCCCAGTTAGTAATACATAGGTTAAATTAGTCAATACATTTTTTCAGATTTTTTGGATCCCTCTGTAGGCCCTAGGGCTCATAGAAGGGCTATTTTAGGTCCTTTTTTGATCAATTCATAGAAGTTGATTTTCGAAAAAGTCAAAAATTTCTCAGTTTCTATCACCTGTAGCTCTTACGGAAGGTACAATAACCAACTTCTACCGGTAGGGAAATCTTAGGTCTTTTTAAGACCTCCAAAATGATCACTGGTAAAAGTCGATTGTCATTTCGCTGGCTAGAGCTGGGTCGTCCAAGAGATGGCGTGAAAATCGCTAAAATTTACTCTCAGTAAATATAGTTCCCAGAAGTCACCAGAGTCAATGATCGATTCTGGACGATTCCTCTATGAAAAGTGTTTACATCAACGAAGAAAATGCGGCCATGTACGTTGGGCAACATCAAATTCCATCGAAGCTATGAATCATCGAAAGTATGCCAAGCAAATACCTAAAATGGCCCTATCACGGGCCCTAGAACCGAGAGGGATGTCCAAAAAATCTGAAAAAACTATTGTACTAATCCAATACAAACGGGAACCAATTTTCAAAATTCTTTATTTTTGTAAAGTTTCTTCATTTGCATAAGTGTTGTACATATTGGGGTGGGGGACACAAATTCAACTACTTACAAAATTCCTCCAACTATGTTCATGAGATGGTAGCAAGTATGCCCCACCGAAGGAATCTCGCTTTCTGATCTGTATTTTCATAGGTGATTTTCCTTCCACACGGAAAAATAACGGACTGAATGCTTTTGTTGTTAGCTGGTAGTGCGCGCAAAAGTTATCGTGCTTTCTTTTTGGGAAAAAATGAAAAGAAAAAACCGAAATGAAAATTTTTTCCTAGAGCCCCGTGGTGACGCTTCTGTCCAGCTTGCTCCAGAGTCGATCACATTTTTTCCTCATTTTATTTAAAATAAAATACTTCAAAATTCGACAGATTAGATTACTGATTTCAGTCGTGCTTTGTTCAGAGTTCATTTTTCCACACATTTCTCTTCTTCACGTTTGCTCTCAGTCAATCGTGTACTGTTTTTGATAAATTGTTTAAGACAGACGAATGTGTTTAAGTCAGCTCCAATCGAATGATAAAATTTGATGACGACGCGATGAAGCTATAGGGTCATAGAAATCGAGGATGAATTGGACAAACAGTGCGATATGGTTTACGTTGTCGATGCAAACTGGCGATTTGCGAATGGCGTGATGAATTTGGCTCGCCGAATTGCCGTAAATCTCTATCGAGTGCGCCATCAACGCGGCAGCGTCAAATAAATCTCATTCAAATCGAGACGCGTCCATTCGCTGTTATCTCTTTGCCACTTTCCAAAATCCCTTATGCATTCCTGACAATTTTGAAGTGCGACGTCAGTACACTTTACAGACACGTGTACAAATTTTCTAAATTCAATACTGTATTTGCAGGAATTTTCATCTGATATAATATCTCTGTTTGAAGATATTGTTGGAAAAATTTTCCGAATTCAATTATTGATGAACGATTGTCAAAGCCACTCGTGTCGTGAACCCTACAACCTGACTGACACCGTACTACATATTACATCGAGTTATCCACTCGAAATTAAATTGAATTATCTCTTCATAACCCACGTGTCTGTCTCTTCTCGAAAATTCATAATCCAATTTCAATGTGTACATTCGAAAAAGGAATATTCAGCGTGCAATTGACAGTAGTTCTCCGAAACTCATCATCATCATCATCATCATCATCATCATCATCATCGTGAATTCCCACGCGATTCTCTAACCATTAAGGAATATACATACATGCTACCATACGTCAATCGTATTTATATAGTGATAGATCTATACACGTGGATGAGTGGGTGATGGGTGGGAAGATAGAGTCAAGTCGTAAGTAGCCAAGGTCGCGCACGCAACAACAACACTACTTACTGCACCCATCTGTATTATACTGAATAGCCGTTGGTATAATTTACTACAGTATAGCTTTTTAAATCGCTTTATTAGCCCCTAGAAGAGGATGTGCTCGAGTACCCATTTGCATCTATATCACACATGCATCCCAAAGTTGTGAGCTACATCGAATTTATTTCGCGCTTCGGATAGTTACACCCTAACCTACATATATATTATATCGAACAAGAATTTCTCACGCAAGACCTTTTTTTACTAAGCGAAATGTCACAAATATTTTTGGGAAAAACTCACTTACATATAGTCAGTTTGATTTTTTTCTTTCTAGTCACCAAAAATTATACCCAAAAAAAATTGGTGCAACCAATCTCAATATATCTTGGCTATTTTTTTTTGTCTTTGTTCCAACTGTAGAATGCCCTTTGCAGAATTGCAAAATTCTATTTCCAGACGATTCTACGCTCATATTACTAAAAATGAATGCATTATGCCTAATATGCTTCCATAGTCTTTTTCCAAACTTGTTCTTCACACCATTAAAATCCATTAATTCAACTCGCTAGATTTCAAAGGGGGTGAAAAAAGCTGCAGAACTAGCTAATTCGAAGGTCTAGGAGCCAAAAACCCTGTCCTGTTCACCAAAAGTCACCAAAAGTCACCAAAGGTTCACCAAAGGTCACAAAAAGCTCATCATGTAATCTGATGGGAATATATGGCTCTTCTTCCCGCGGGAGCAAATTTGGCGCACACTCTTTTGATCTCAAGAAAAAATTTTCTTCCGCGAGAACTGGAATAGCTTGCCTTCAATTTGTTGAAATTAAATGTATCATAGCTCATTTTAAAGGTCTTGAAACGAGCTTTGAAGTGAATTAAAACTATAACAGTGAAGGTAGATTAGGCACAATCACCTTATTTGTACAATGTACATACATACTCGTATTATTATCACATTCTGCCGCTATTTGCGCATGGGTGCGGCCAAATCGTCCCGACGACGAGACAGGAAGTCTCTGTGTACCATTTGGCAAACGTTGCTCTGATGCGAGAGGTAGAAGGAGGATGGCGGTCATTATCTGCTCGCGAGAGAATCGCGATAGGCCAATTGATGATCGATCGAGCAAGAGTTGACTACCGATGATATACCTCGTTGATGTACCTACATATATACTTGCACACCATGGCGACTCGTCTCGACCGTGAAACTTCTGCTTTCGTCGCGTAATGATCGAGGTAATGATGATAGTACGGTATAATGTTGTCGAATTGGCCCGATATTACCGATGCCTGTACTATAATAGTCCTTTCGTATTTTATACGACGGCAATTTTTTCTTGTCTGGTGCTGAGGTAATCATTTGCGCTGTCTGCGGGAAAATTCGAGTAGATTATGGTGAATTGGCCAATCTTTTTTCTAAGTCAAATTTCTTTTATGTAAATCTCTTATTTTGATCTGTGCGATATCTACTTGAATTGATGATTTCGGTATCATCAACAGGATTAAATTATATTCACACACCAAATCATTAGTATTTGTTCATAATCTCGTTCTTACCATATCTTGAAATTTGTGTCACTGTCACTGTACTTGAAATTTAGAATCACGATGTTTGATTACAATATTGACAGATGGAGTTTTTAGGATATTTGATAAGCTTTAGTTTTTAATTATGAAATCTGTTCAAATTTGAAGTTTAAATCTACAATTTGGGTTCAAAAAGAAATCTTCTTGATGAAGTAAAAGATCCCCATTTTTCGAGAGGCCACCAGATTCTGATAGAATTTTCAGCTGGGCCATCAAAAGAGCGATGCAAACAATCTTTGATTTATCGTGAATTTCAAAATAGAATTTCACCGCCATGAATATGCACATCGTAGTATACGTACGCAGAATCTCATCGATGCTGCCAATAAGTCCAGTCGAGTGAAAAAATCAACTTCAAGCCTCCCAAGAGCTTCTCTTTGGGACGACGACGACGACGTAGCAACTTTGCAAACATGATCGATCTTGAGCAATCGTGCGCCTCTAAGGCAGCCATTGGAAAAGCTCAACCAAGCTTCATCTCTTTGTATTTTCTTGGAAAATCAATTTTCACTAGGCGAATCGCCTATATCCTGTATACGCATATATTATTCTACACTACACTGTACTGTAGTACACTCTCGGAACACAAAATATAAGAATAAGAAAAAAATATCCCAGTCCCCTCTCTCTTTCTCGAGACAAAAGTATAGGTACCATCCGTGAAAGAGAAAAATTCACTTTTGTATACCGATCGTGCAAGCGTTTGTTTTTCCTTCTCCGGTTGAGCCTCAGAGCTTCCTCTGCTTCTGTAAAACTCTCTCGGGGTCCATCTCGAGAATTGATTTACACAATTTGCCTATTGAATCCCTGCAAAATCTCCTATCTTTCCCTCTCCTTTTCCTCCTCCTTTTCTTCTTATTCAATTCGTGTTGTTTACCAAATCTCGCTCTCGCTTATGCCATTTTTCACCAAAGAGCCAATCCTCTTTACCAACTTCGCATACAAAAATGCATCACCTTCGTCTGATCTATAAATCCTCCGATCTAAAATATTATCTTCAGTCTCGCTCACAATACTCTTTTCGATGAGAATCTGTCCTCAATCCTTGGATGATCCTGTCACACTCAAAAGGATATACATCGTTCAAAAAATGTCTCATTGTCAAACCTATAGGTGACACCAGAGTCCTTGTCAGCTTGCAATTCTATATAGTCTGTGCCTTAGTTTGAATTTACCCATACGGAATTGGAACGCAGCCGTTAGGAAATCAGACCTGTCACTCTTACCTTTAACATTTTTGAACACCGACTGCTCGCCTATTATAACGGATTCACTCGTTGTTGGATATCACATCACGTTCTTGTCAAAGAAAAAAAAAGTTAGACCTAGATCACAGATTTTTTTACATAGACCTCTCAGTCTTTTGTCAAATCTTCCCACTCGCACGAATCCTTCTAAACTTTATGCGATGACTCGCCCTTGATAACATAACCTCACACTTCTTCCTCTTTTCATTGCAAATAAAATGTTTCAAGGTACAGGTCGCAATCATGAGCGTCCTAGATAAAGGGTATCCACTTTTACACTTCTCTAGTGTCGAGTAAAATTGCCCGTCAAGAGCTTGCACTCTAGAGAATCAGACACTCGTCTAGCTGTCCGGTGCTCAAATCCTCACTCACGCGTCTCTTTCACTTTCGTGTATTACATGTTCTCTTCTCACCTTGTATCCTCGTCTCGACGTGCTTTTGAAATTGTAGCAAAAGAATATATATGTATGTAAGAAAGACAGAAGGGCTGTAAAATTGGATGATTACAGATAAAGGTATAGCCGATAGTCTTCTGCGTCGAGCTGGAATTGTTAAAGCCGTGACATTTCACTTACCTGTCTATCTCAAGATGGGGTTAGAATGAAACGAAAAAAATAAAGAGGGGAAAGGAAAGTTAGAATGAGAGGTGAGGAGATCCTCTTATGGACGCGCTGCTACTTCACTCTTCACAACCTATTATTTCCTCTACGGGATAACAGCTTTTCCCCCGCGCGAATGAGAGAGCTTTAGGATTGTTCAAGCTCACGTGCAGAGAAGAAGGGTAACTCCTCTTTGATTTAAAATACTACTGAGTAAGGCAATGATGTGCGCGATAGATGGGAATCGTGAAGAGAACAGTCTTGCCACTCCGCACATGCTTACTTGCTCACAAGAAGAAGTGAAAGAACGATGGGGTCGTAATGATGATGTTGGATATAACTTTTTGATCTAATGATCGATACGATTGACAGCTAAAAAAAGTTACGCTTGTACAGCTCATGGTTCTTGCAGTTAACTGATTGAAATAGAGTTTGGTGATTTGTTTTTAATGTGAATTGATCAAACTTATTAGAAAGTGAACCTCTCAAGGGGTCATTTCTACAAATGTGAGTGAGTCTTCATGGAAAATTGAGGCAATCGGGTAATGAATTTGAGCATGATCTTACATTCTTGCATGTTAACAACAAGGATGAAGTAGAACTGCACCTGGTGTGACCAGGATGTGCTCAACACGTTTGCTTGCATAGATTCTGCATAAACTAGTAGGAAACAAAAGATATTTTATAAAACCAGCGAAGACTCATTGAATAAGTGAATGTTAACATATTTGCTATGCATGATTCCATGGCAAACTCTGAGATGAAATCTTTGACAAATGTGAGAAAGATCAAGCTCCGAAGACTGTTTGAAAGTAATTCTCTTGAAGCCCAGAAGTTGGATCCATATCAATATTGAGATTCTGACCATTAGTCGACATCTCTCAAATTGGGATCATAATAATTCTTTCACTCGAGCTCATCGAATGAACAATTTACGACAATTACAAAATGGCAAATCCTTCAATGGTAAAATTCATCTTTAAATCCAGCAACAACTTAGTTTTTGAACTTTGTCGAGACGTCTATCTAACAGTTTTGAAGATTTTTCTCAACATGCAAACTTGTTTCACTATAGACTTTGAGTGTTGATGAAGGATTCATGCATGAAAATATCCAATTCTCACCTACTCAATTTATCAATTTGATTAAGGAATTTTTCTAGCCCCCCTTGTCCCATATTCATTGTCTTGTAAATACAAGATGTATTCGTGAGCATATTGTTATCATAGATATGATGATAAGCGAATAATATGAAATGAAGACTGATGCAAGCTTCACAAACATTTTTTCACTCGATAAGTACCTGAACTTTATTATCCTTGGGTCAATGATCAAATCCAACTGAATTTCATTATCAGTATCCAAAATTCAACGAGTTACATTTTTATAATTTATTTCTATAGACATTGATTGAAAAATCTCATCGTAATGTATCAATGTCATGGAAACCCAGGTCTTACCTCTTGACCATTTGAATTCATTATCCACCAGCTAAACCGCGTAAGAGGGTGAAAATCCAATCTCCGGTAGCAGAAAATTAACCCAAGTCTCCATCCACACAAACCAATAGGTAGAAATTTACAAGAGAATGTTCAGCTTCAAGGTACAGTGTGAGGAAATGAATGAAATTCAATCTAGCTATTCCCAAAGAGACAACGGAAACGAATTCTCTCTTTGTTAATATATGTACCCACTTGCGGCTCAATAGAAACGATCAGTTGCAGCTTTGCACAAGTTTAATTATCAACTGTACTCTCAAACTGCTCTGATTATCCACACACACCTTTATATTCCACCTCTTGTAACCTTCATTTACTACATCCTCAAGCACATGTACACACTCTACAGAGATTCAAATCCAATAAGCCCAACCATCACACCATCACCTAATAACACACTGATGGTACAAAACATAGCCATTGGAAACAGCCGGTCACGCGCAAACTATCGCTCGTTGGTGTATTCAAAGTTAAATTCAGCCAAATTGACTTTGCCTAAGCGTATAATGCAATAGTAAACAAACGTGCTCTGCGATTAACGCTTGACCACTTCAATGGACACACTACTACTACTACAACTACTAACTCTATGATCGGCCCACAAACGGAGAATACTGCGTCAAACCTCAATAGTTGTTCTCATGTATATATAACGTAGGCACATCGTAACATACACTACATAGCCAGCACCCATCGAAATAGACAATCCAATTGCTCTATATAGAGGGTGCATCGAGCGCGAAACTTGCATCGAGTGCTTTCAATACACTCACCTCTGTCCATCGTTTCGTTCAGGAATAATGAATTCGATCATCAAAGAGGTTCTCTTGAACTCTTCATCGGTGCAACTTTATCTTATTCTCTTCTTACTACTACTATATAGTATATATTGGACTGGAAAGATAGAAAGTAAGAGGAAACCCTTGAGAGTGAAGTCGAGTTTTCCAGAAAAGAAAGTATCAAGAGAGTTTTCCATTCACCGGTCTTAATGTCGCTCTCAATCTCAAGTGATCAACGTAAAGAATGCGCGTACTACTACTACCACCGAAGACTCCGACAACGCTTTCCTGTGCTGCCCCATAGATCTATTCTTAATCTTCACTAAACGAAGTAAGAACCTGGAAATAGAGAATCCTTTCTGATGTCTTATACAGTCTATCTAGTCTCTAGTATCTTGGTAAATTGAAATCTCTTGTTCACTTGAATTTGTCTGATGCAGTAGTAGTGGCCTTTGGTCAGATAGAAGAAGAAGAAGAAGCTTTACCGTATTGTAGAACCAGAAGACTCGCCAGAAGGAGATGCTGACCATTGTCTGAGCTTTTCCAACGATGAGCTTACACATTCTCTATCGGATGGCTCTCAGAGACCGTCAGACACGATTTCATGTTTCTACTACTCTGACAATTTCAGACATTCAAAAATTGTGGAACAAGCTTTCGCTGTTTCTGAAACTGAGACGATGATGGAATATTCTGGTCAGGTTTAATACCGAGTAGTATGCGAATCAAATATTCATCAGCAGATTGAGCAAAATTGGTTATAGGATGCAGAGAATCTGCAATTACAATTTGCTAAAGCGGATGTGGACGTGTAGCTTGTGGAATTTACAAATTGCTATGTCGTGCGACGTATAGAGCTCGTCAATCTGTGAAAATTATACATGAATATGTCATTCTCTCGTAGTCGTTGTCATTATTATTGTGATGGCTTGTCTTGACGTATCGATTTTATCGATCGTGAGAAGAAAAAATTATAGCCATAAGTATGTGTCTCTGCAAGGTCACCACACTCAATAATTTTGCTCTTCCTTTCTGTGACTGCAAATAAAAGCTAAAGAATAAATATAATTGGGTCGATGTCGATGTAAATCATCAGTCTCATATTAGGTCTTTCAGGACCTAATACACCAACAAGAAGTTGTATAAAGAGGGAAAGTTTTCAGGGAAAATTCCTACAACATTTTTTATGAAAGAAAATTATTGTGAGCCTTTTACTGCATGTGTTATTTCGAGACCATCTATTTTATGAATACTGCTCTTAATCTCTGACCGATTTGTTTGAAAACTAGAAATGAAATTTTTGCAAAACAAGATGAGATTTGGAAGTATCTTGATCAGAAATTTTGGGAACTTTTTATTTGTAGATCCGGTAAACTAACAATATAATAGTACCTGATTAATTTGAGGAAAATTTTTTTACGATTTTCAATCATTAGACTTTATGAATCTGCCTCTATTTGCCTAAATTAACAAACACGGGAGATCGCAAAACTGAGACTTTCCACTCCATTTCACTAATTTGCGTCAGAAGAATGAGCTTGTAGTGAACGCGAGTAAATTTATTTTCAATTACAGTGGTATAGTGACGTAGTACAAAGGTTACTCGAAAATGAATAGATGGAACAACTTTTTATTTCTTTTTGCGACACAATTCACCTTTCTTTTAGCCTTGTCGTTTGTTCCGTGTCTCGGTAATTGCAATCCCTTTCGATTGAGTTATTCTCTTAGCTTTAGCACTTGCTTTTCCACTACACCTTGTGACACTTTACTCAATTATTTCTCGGAGATACCAAGTTCCAAAGACGTTGCAAGCTCTTGCGTCGTTGCGAATGATTTTGAAATTCGATTAAATGTTGTTACGACTGCGAAAAATAATTTCATTTTCTTCAAAAGTTGACCTCGACGCTGCTCTACTGTCGATAGTTGAAAAGGTTGTTCGACTTCAAATTAATTTCC
This sequence comes from Eretmocerus hayati, assembly GCA_029851415.1. Lineage (NCBI taxonomy): Eukaryota > Metazoa > Arthropoda > Insecta > Hymenoptera > Aphelinidae > Eretmocerus > Eretmocerus hayati. Next base: position 178,481,202 of record CM056742.1, on the reverse strand, counting down.
AATTGATCAGGAGAGTGTTTCAGATTCTTGACACGGATTTGGCGGCAACTTTGGGAAAAGTCTTCTTTCAGCTCAAGAAGGTGAAATCCGAAATTATAGACCCTAAAGACCCTAACGCTCAAGCGTTTCTTGAGTTACATCTTCAGACATTAGCATTGTCCATATTAAGCCCATGTTGAAAACCACGCACATATATTGGTACACCTACAATGCTAATGTCCCTGGCTGTAAACTCGAAAACGCTTTAGCGTTAGGGTCAATAATTTTGGGTCTTATCTTTTGGTGTTGAAAGGAGACTATTTCCAAAGTTTTAGCCAAATCCGTGACAAGAATCTGAAACACTCTCCTGGTGAGTCAAATACTGAATATTTATCTGGGCATTGGACACTGTGTAGATATTGCGACTTGTCGCATTCAATTATCCCCTGGGTAACTTTTCAGGTAGCTGGTTCTGATTATATTTTAACAAAACAATTCAAGATATTTTGTAAAATTCAGAAATTGAATTGGTTTGAATTCTGCAAAAATGCTATCCACTGTATCGTTACATAGTCAACCAATGCTGTGCTCGCGCGTTCGCGAGTATTGCGCAGGGAGATGAATGAATTAATCACAATTGAAAACACTAGATTTCATTCAACTTTTTAATGAAATAGAAAAACGTATGTTGACAAGAGAAACGTAAAAAATTGGTTAGGTTAGACGTTGTTGTGCTCGCTTCAAGAGCCTGAGCGAATCTGATCACTAACGATTTACATGTTTTCGTCTGCTTGACAACGCGTTACTAACAAAATTGGTTACAGTTGAATCGAATTACTTTCACTGGTGGCCAATTGCCCACAGACACACTGTCTGCGACAAGGGCCTCTCATGCACGAGAGGCGAAAGGTAGCCACGGATTAAAAACCCGTGCTACGGCCGGGGACACCGGGACCACGTCCCTCACGTCCTAGCGAGAGTAATTCAAAGAGAAGTCATTCAAATAAATAAAAGATTTTACAGGATTTTAGATTTGAAGCGAACACATAATTATAATTTTACAATTACAATTACATGATTACAATTACAATTTTCATTGTACATAATGTATATGTGATGAATAAATTCATGGATTTCATTTTCTTTTTCAAAATTTAAATATTTGAAATGTAAATTTCACTCATTTTCAACAAACTAAGATTGAAATTTCAACTTTTGATAACACAAATATTTCATTTCAATGCTTTTAACTATTAGAATAATAAATTGAACTTTGGGAATTTCTTCTAGGTAGAAATTCAATTACGCCCAAAATAGTTGCTAAAATGAACAATAAACTGATCGGGAACATCCTCCCCCCGTAGAAAACATGCGTTTTATACACTAGCTAACTTGATAATATTATGGCTTGGCGAATTCGAAATTTCATAGGCTGTACGTTCATGAGCGACACGTTTACATCTGTCTTCTGCTAGATTGTTTGACTTAATTCATTTAGAAACTAGGAGGAACGGAGAAAAGGAAAATGATCGAAAAGACTCACACGTATACTCGCCTCAAATTCGACCGAAATCTGCCCTCTTTTTGAGCTTCGATACACGATTTCTAGGGTCTCTAAAAAACAATTGAATGCGATTACTTCCCCCGGTAGCCGATCGTTCACAGACACTCTGCAACGAGGGCCTCTCAAGCACGAGAGGCGAATGTAGCCCCGGATCGGAATCCGTGCTACGGCTGGTGGACACCGGAACCACGTTCCTCACGTCCTGAGGGAAGTAATTACAACATGAAAAACATGCTTGGACTCATTTTGAAATTGGAATAATGTCTGAAGCGAGTACATTTTCGAGTTCAATTGAACATTCCACATATTGGAATCCAGAATTCATCACTTTAAAATGCATTGTAATTAAAGTATACTTTTCTGGAATCGAAACTCATGCTTATCATCATTTTTCTAGGTTCCAGACTTTGAAAATCACACCAAATGAAAAAATTAACAAATCATGTCTTTTCTCTATTCACTTCTTGGAACATCGTTTTCTCTTAACAATACAATATTTCCGACTGCTAGAGGATTGTCAGAGTGATACCACTTTTGCGAGGAACTAAAGTTGACTCATATCCTCTCATTCATCCCAAAACGCAATAGATACATATATGAATGACGCTAATTTAGAGAAAATCGATATTCCATTTGTTCAAAAACGCGATGTTAAACAAGACTGTTACAAGTTACAATAGAACTGATTGCTTCCCCCGGTGACCGATCGTCTACAGACACTCTGAGACGAGGGTCTCTCATGCACGAGAGATAAATGCAACTCCGGACTCGAGCATCCGTCAATGGACTCAGAAACTACGCCCCCCACGTTTTAGGGGAAGTCATCGAGAACTGATCACATCATTTTGAATCAACTAGATAGCAGTGGGTTAAAGCAACTAAACGGGATCAGTCCGACTGTAACTAATTTTCTTCTTCTTACCACTCACAATTCGCTTGTTCATCAGAAAATGCGTTCAATATGCAACAAGAAGCTGTATACGATGTCCAAAATTCCGTGAGTAGTTTTGATCTCAACCCCTACTGTCAAATCTATTCGTTCATTTTTTATATTAGAGCCCGAGGGATTTGAAAGCTTTGTGCAAATTCAAGTCTGATTTCATGAATCACTGAATGATAAGGATCAAAACAACAAGATATCACTCGATACTTCCCGCTAATCAAACATGTTCAACTTCGAAGAATTCTGCTCATGACAACAAATTTGATTTATCGTATATGGATGTGAGCAAGTATTAGACTCTCACCAAAATTCTGTTGTTTACAAACTTTGTGGATTTTCTATCAGAAAATCTCTACAGACGAATCAAACCGCACCCACAAGCCAGACTGTTATAGGAATTGTAAACTATCTGTGATTTGAGTAACATTATCCGTTTTTCTCTCAAGAAACATCACGGTCAGAAAAATTAAATATGAAATATCAAACTGAAGCCGCGAGCATTTGAGCAAAGTCGACTACAGAACATCGCCGAGAACGTATGAGACTGATGCATCAAGACTGTGGCCTACAGCCTCGCTACATCAGAATCATCGGCCACCGTCGATGCTTTGGTATTCCAACACAGATCAGCGTACGCCTGAGCTGTGTTGAAATCCCTCATAATTCTGAGATGAAAGTACCAGAGATATCATGAACGGAGCTAAATTCATATAGACAATTGCAACCAACCAAACAGTTCAATACAATAGCTCAAGTGCTCACTTCCGCTATACCAATCACAAGGCAAAACCTGATTTCTTCACGAGCACTTGATATTTGGTGCGCTATGGTTTCCTTCGATGTCACGGCGTGTCGTACTTTCTTCAAAAATTCATCCGAGGAAGTCTGTTGGAATCTCGATGTCAGCTCAGATAGACTGAGAGGAGCAGAATAGATGCATCAACCAGGAGATGACGAGCTGACTTCATTTGGGTGTCATTTGTCTCAACGAAGCGGAGTTTTTCCTGGTACAGCATACCCTGAATGTTGAGCTTTCCATGGGCGCTCGTCGAATTCCTTACATCTGAGACTGGACAAAGGGCCATGTTTACACGGAAATCCGGTGCCAAATCCACGCAACAGTGTACCTCGACAGTCACATCGACTCTTGAATCCCGAGAGAAAAACCTGCACGTGAAGAGTTTATATTTGTCGGTTACATCACGATAAAATCTCGGAGATCGCTAAGAACGAATAATTTTTTTTCTCAAGAGTGATAGTCATCTCTGCTACGAAGCCGAATTAACTTTTCACCTTTTATTTTCCGAGGGGCTAGTTGCAGAACGAATCAGCGCATGAAAATATCGCGATATGCTTGCCTATTTTGTTATCAAGATATATTATTGTCAAAATATGATGTTCTTTGCCTATTCTAAGTACCGAGTTTATTAGAGTAAATGGAAAAAGGCTACTACATTGGCGAGACATTCTCCAGAACTTGTGAGTTGCAAATCAAGAGTGTTGGAAGAGCATCATGAATTTTCAGCACAGAGGCATATGATTAAATATCGAGGTAAATCACGCGCGAGTTGATCTGAAAAGTTATTTGAGCACGCTAATCGTCATAGAAAAGGGAAGTTTCCAATAATTCTGAATGAACTGGTGTGGGCAGAAAGAGCGCTGATAAACGCGAGGAGCTACGTTTGACCAGCGATCACACAAAGAAACGATATGATGATTCAATATGCTCTTGTGAGATGGAGCAAGCGATAGAGATTAGCAATAAATGAGAAAACTTGAGTCCTCGATGCATCCGTGGTGTAGAATCTAGGCGCGGAGCCCAAGCTATCAGCAAAACAGCGAATGTCCGCTTGTTGAGGACTGTCGAAGGACTTGCTGGTCGTTGGAGAGTTAGCCAAAGAATCATCGATGCATACAGCCGACGAATACAGCAGACGAGTCAAATGATTGAACAGGATATGTCCACGCTAATAAGAGAATGCTGGATGGCTCCAAGTAACAGCAGTAGTCCGTTGTACCAAGCCCGGAATATCAACAAACACCACAAAGCTCCATCACTGACTTGTATCGCATATCCTGTGGGTTTCGTGGTACTTGACTAGAAGATGATGCGTCCGTCGCTGTTGAATGACGCGGCTCACTGACAGCAATTTTTGTTTTCGCTCGCCTCGGCAAAGACAACCTGCATGCCCAAGTGAATTAGTTTGTCATATTCCAATTACCGCGACACATTTTGATATTAGATGAAGTGCGAAACTCAATACATCATTGATTATGCAGAAAAATGAATAACGCAACGCTTCTGCAAGAAAAGGGAGTAAGGATGATTTCATAAATAAGTAAACTTGTGTCATCGATGTGTTCGTGTCGCTGAGTCGAGCCACTGGACGAATTTCTGTAGCAAGATCCACTTCTTCGAAGACCTCGATAATTTTGTGTGTAGGCGAGTCGCCGATTCAACAGGAGATACGATATTCGTGAAGTTATGATGCCGATGATGTTGAGCACACCACGTGTTTCAACGCTGACGAGAAGATGTCTGGACCGCAGCACGTGCATCACATGGTTACACCGCATATAGCCAGTTGATGTCAACAAACAATCCGATGCCTCGTTGGTATACCGCTAACCTCCATAGGACTCTACGACTCATGACCTTGGGGATGGGTTGCGCGTCGCAACTACAATCATCGCAGGGGATCCAGTAATCTTCATATTCGAGCGTTTTTTCAGATATAACCTGCACATCAGAAAAATTTAGCTAACAATTCTAAACAATTAACCTCGAAATTTTCATGACTCATTTTTCATCCTCGTGCAATAATTAATATTTATAAAAATACCAACAATCATGCAGTTTATGTATTGAGGAAATGATAACGATTCAAACGAAAACTTAGGCTCATTCGTGGCATCATCTTCTCTGTGGTATCTCTCCCTCGCAAGCCAGTCGTGTTGTGATGATTTCTGCACCTGTCCTGTCACGGTCGCCAAAAATGTGCTCGCGCGTTCGCGAGTATTGCGCAGGGAGATGAATGAATTAATCACAATTGAAAACACTAGATTTCATTCAACTTTTTAATGAAATAGAAAAACGTATGTTGACAAGAGAAACGTAAAAAATTGGTTAGGTTAGACGTTGTTGTGCTCGCTTCAAGAGCCTGAGCGAATCTGATCACTAACGATTTACATGTTTTCGTCTGCTTGACAACGCGTTACTAACAAAATTGGTTACAGTTGAATCGAATTACTTTCACTGGTGGCCAATTGCCCACAGACACACTGTCTGCGACAAGGGCCTCTCATGCACGAGAGGCGAAAGGTAGCCACGGATTAAAAACCCGTGCTACGGCCGGGGACACCGGGACCACGTCCCTCACGTCCTAGCGAGAGTAATTCAAAGAGAAGTCATTCAAATAAATAAAAGATTTTACAGGATTTTAGATTTGAAGCGAACACATAATTATAATTTTACAATTACAATTACATGATTACAATTACAATTTTCATTGTACATAATGTATATGTGATGAATAAATTCATGGATTTCATTTTCTTTTTCAAAATTTAAATATTTGAAATGTAAATTTCACTCATTTTCAACAAACTAAGATTGAAATTTCAACTTTTGATAACACAAATATTTCATTTCAATGCTTTTAACTATTAGAATAATAAATTGAACTTTGGGAATTTCTTCTAGGTAGAAATTCAATTACGCCCAAAATAGTTGCTAAAATGAACAATAAACTGATCGGGAACAAATGCAATGCTATGCTATCTATCAAAAATGCTCAATTATGATCAACCCACTGTGAAAAAACGTCGGGAAAATTACAAGATTGAATTCAGGAAAAATGTTTGGTTTTCCGATCTTTCTCCTGAAAGATTCAATCTTCAGCAGCATTTATTCATTCTTGGATGATTTGCTAGCATAGAATACTAATAGAAAACCATTCCCAAACACAATCTCTCACCATGTCGGGACAAAAATTGAATGAACTTCCTATAGGATTTGAGGTTCCAGTTTATTTTTGATTCGATCGATCCTTATTCAATTTCTACAGAACCAGAAAAAACCATCCTGGAGACTTTCAAATTATTCTCAACACATCCCAAACAAGATCCACTTCAGAATTTCCTATTCATCCCCAAAGCACCGTACTACAATAAATTTGCATTGTATTCAGCTAATAAAAGCTTTCATCCATCCAGGGGCATCGTCGGTTTAACCTTTAGACCAAATTTAGCACATCATACATCTTGCACGCACAATTGCATCAAGTCCAATGACCCTCTAAACTCAAACATCCCAAGAGCTGCTGCTTCCATTTCGTCTACTCTAATACTATCCTCCTGTATTATTTGAAAATCCACCAAATGATACCTATACTATACAGACAAAGAGAGCGTGATAATAGTTCGCTGCAAGCTCAAGACAGCTTTCACGCGCGTTAGAGAAGCAGCAGCCTAAGCGATATGTCTGCCAAGAGTGAGAGAGAGGATGTATTCTGCTGTGGACAGGAATTAATTGTGTGGCGCTAACAGACGCTGAAAAGCCGAGGTTAGATCTGCGGTTATCTCAGTATATAGAGTTGGCCTATTCTGGGTAGTAAACGATATATTACCCAAGAGCTTATTCTCATATGCCATCAGACACTATACACTATCTCAATATACATTTTCGGGATATATACATGTATATAAGAGCTTGCCCTTTGTTTATGGGTGTAGTTTGGCGTGGATCGGGGGGAGGGGGGGGGGAGGTTTGGCCTATATATTTTTCTATCCCTTGGCCGATGTGCACATTCTTTTTGGTGGCGTTCAGAAAGCTTTGATCGGCCACGCGAAACCTGACAAATTTGCGCGTCGTCTGCTACGATGCGTCTGATATCTCGTGTGTGTGTGTGGGGGGGGGGGGGGATCACTGAAGCTGTGCCAAGGTCTAACTCTTTCGGGTATGGCATGTGGCACACATAGAGAAAGAGAGAGATGGGAAATGAGGAGAGCTTGCAATAGCTGTATCGCGTGCCATAAACGCTCTGAACCTTTGATGGGATTGTTCGTTGCACAAGAGCTGTCTACCTGTGTGTTGTATCGTATCGTTGTGTTGAGAGATACGCTCAGCACCTCATTTTTTGCCCAGCTTTGAGCTTTGAACTCTCTGCGTCTCTTTTTTTTTTCTCTCTCTCTGTGATGGATCACATTTTTATCGCGTGCCGCGCATTTCAATCCTGACATATTTTTGTCTCTACACATGCGTACACGTATAGATTTCTTGATATTTTGTCGTTGATCATCTCAATATTTTATACTGGAAAACAGAAATTAAAATATTCAATAATTGTATTGGGAAATTATCTTGATGTACGTGATTTTATTTGTGGAAAATTTGTTAAAATCACGATAATCGATTGACTTGTGTGTTGTGTGTATAAAGAGAAAACAGCGCTTGGCGATTCCACAGTTCGGTTGGCATTTTGAAATTATATTACACATCTCAGTGATATGCGATATTCGATTCTCGTGTGTTCTTGATTTTAAAGTATCGGTGTATATGTGTCATGATTATTCGAGTGTGTATACATTTTCCGAGCAAATAATTACAATTGTTTGCTGCTCTGATTTTGCTGCGTATGGCATTATTCAAATTCAAAAGGATGGAAATCAAGTCGAGTGAAAATGATGCATATCAATTGCACGCATATCCCAAAGAGAGAGATATTCTGCATCTGTAGCTTTCATTTTGCATCGTTGTTTGCACAACACCCTTTCAAATTCACAATCATGATAACCAATTCTCCCGGGAACGTTTTTCAAAATTCATAACATACATTTTCGTTGGTATCCATTCAATTTTTCCCAAATCAACAATCAAAATCAAGTCATCACGATGCTTTCTTTATAAATTTCTCAATAGGAGAGAGTGAGGTATCACTGCCACTTCTTTTCCAACGCACGTCACTGCGAGAATGAGTGTTCAGGGTAAATTCAAAAAGCGTGGACATGAAGCTGAGAACCTGTAGATTACGATACGAGAGCCAAAACATTTTTTTGAAGACGAATAATACGAGTAATTAGTAATTTCCTAAAAGCGGACGTCATACCCTGCGTGAGGCATGATGGCTATGAGAATTTGACAGAATTTGGCAACTATCGTGGAAATTGTTTTGTCCGGAGAAATTCTGTTTTGCATGCAGCATCTACTCATTTGATCCTCTTGAGATGTTCAGCGAGACGTGGAGGTCATCAAATATCCATTTTAGAAACAACTAACGAATATTTTTAGGCAAGTTTCAGTCATCATACTTATCCATTTTTTTTTTTCTTTTTGAAACAGATGATGCCAAGGATCAACTCGACCCTTGGCTTTCACGAAATTGAAGTGCTGTAAGGCGTTTAAGAGAGTAAATGTCCAAATATTCAATATCATTGCTCTAAAGTAAAGGGAAATTAAGTGAAAAATGATACTTTTGCCGAGCTTGTCTTCTGAGGTAGACCACTTTCGTTAAGTTAACTATTCTAGATATCCTAAAGTCTTTTTGTGCAATCTGCATCTCGGAAATCTTGATTTCGGTGGAAAAAATTTCTTTACAAGAGTAATTCTTGTCAGACGAAACCATACTAGCGGTTGATCAGGGTGTGATTAGGGCTGCCAAACTTCCCGAGTAAAAATGATCGGTACATGGCCGAGCATGACCGAGTACCGCTCCTGGTACTTGATGATGCTCGGTCGTGTACCGATCATTTTTACTCGGGTTGCCATGTTCCAATCTGGGGAAGTTAGGTCTGAACGATCGTTTTTATGACGTGGTCAACGTGTCCTCCTTGGATGTCCGTCGTCGTGGTCCGCTCAACATTACACTTACGATCGCAATAAATAAAATGTTGACTATCGTGAGAAATACTTCGCGGCACATGAACTGAAGGGACGGTCCAAATCAATGCCGAAGTCTAATGCGATTTCCTAATGCATTTTTTCATTCACTGAATATGAGCATATGATTGACATTTTTAGGGGACTTGATGTGACGTGAATATTCTCAGCCATGTGATGAAAAATTGGTGTTTTCTCGTAGTGTTCAATTGAAGGGTCTTGAAAACTATCTAAAAAGTTTTTTTGGAACTTTTTCATCATTATGAGTCAGAATAATCGAGGGGCGCCATTCAACCTACTGTGTCCGTCGTGCCCCATTCTTCCCTAATCCGAAAAATAGCCTTCCATTTCAACATTTTTGTTTCGAAAATTTTTCAAATCAACAAGATCAGAGAACATCAATCACCTCGTGCGTATAAATTAGAACTAGAAAGCAAAAAAAAAGCTTTAATTCCACCGGCAATGACATAAATCAGCCAACTTCTTTTCACCCCTTATATATATCCTTCTCTCGGAGACACATTTCTGTAAGAATTAAGAGAGCTAAGATCTCAAGCTCAAGCTCAACACATCAGCAGCAGCAGCAGCAGCAGCAGCAGCAGAGTGCTTCCGCAAATCGTTCTTGCCGCAAGCTCTCCTCGAGATAGATAGATAGAGAGAAGAATGTCTCGAAGCTTTTGCCAGACGAAAAAAGTGCTATAATGGCGATCAAACTCGCATTTCCTCGAATTCCCCAAAAGTGCACAACAGCACTATACTCCACACTCCACACTATGGATGCTAACGATAATAGTGCTCGTTATCCCCCGCCTGTATACGTAGTATTTTCGGGTATAACGTCGTCTGCTGTACTTATTATGTAGTTGAACAGTGGCGGGATCGTTTGAACTCAAAAACTTGCTGTTCTCGGTGTGTGATAGTCCTCTGCCTCCACACTAATACACACACACACTTATGGGTTGTTCAGTGCAAAGGGTTATAGGCGTGTTAGTAAAGTACATTATAAGGGTATAAGGGAAAGAAAACGGTATATAGACGCGTGAGAAATTGTATAATAATATATACTGAAGCTCCGTCGTCGTCACGGTTGCGTTGGTGTACGCCTTTGTTCTTGGCGCTTATATACTCATCGTCGTCGTCGTCATCGTATCGTTCAAGTGTATTGCCCCCCTTTTTGTTGTCTACATACATACTTGCCAACCCCCTTTATAATATATCTCGTCCAAGCCATCTTTACCTTCCACTGTAATACTCCTTCCCTATCCGATGCATGCCGGTAGAAGTATATAGGCACTTTTTAGCCTGCTGAATTGAGTTGGACGCCGGAAAACGTGTACCGGCGTAAAAGTGCGTATGTACATACATACTCGTATATATATATTCTGGTGCACCTGCAGCAGTGAATGTATCATCAAACGATTTATATACGATAGTTTAGTGTGAAGTTGGATGAGGTGAGGCACAGGTGGTTCGTACCTTACAATACAAATGTGTCTAAATGAAGTGGTGTGATTTGGTGATTAGTGTGTGATACGAGCTTTGGCAATTTTTTTCATAGCTTGATTTTATCTAGGCTGTGTAGTATCGGCAAAGTGTCAAGTGTATATTTTTTTTTCTCTTTGAAGGAGCTTGACAGCACTGTATGTACCCTCGTTATTCAATGCGTTAGAGGATATGGTGTGAGATAGGTTTTGTCAGTATGTGTAAACGGTATTGATATTCTTTTGGGAGAAAAGGTTTTTGACTCTTGGACGCATCGTGTGTCGTTGGAATCGTGATATGCCTGGATACAGTTTCGACATATGCACGAGATACGCGTTACGAAAGCTGTCGATACGTTTTACTAATATCTGTCTGTGTGTGTGGGTGTACTATTGTGACTTGTTGCAGTTTTTATCTATTTGACTGGCGCTTTTCTTCTCTATACTCCTATACTCTTTTTCTCGTCCGTTTCTTGTCAATGTGTCCACGCGTACTGCTGCTGTGCTACGGGTGATTTTCACTTTTCACTTTACTCATTCGGATGTTGGAGTAATTTTTTTCTCCGTGTTTTTGAAGTTGTGAATGAGAGTGTGAAAGATGCATTTATTCTTAATTTGGAGGTGAATTTCAAAATGGAATAAGCAAATCTTACTCAAATTCTGTTACTGAAATTTATATCAACTTTTTCCAATTTTTGAAAAATTTTCTATTTCTTATGGTGATTTAAAATGATCGTCATCAACAACTTTTTCGTCTGCTTACACATTCATTAATAATATTTTCCCCAGTGAAATTTTCAATTTTGTCTGGGTGACCAAGTTTCTTTTTGGTCAACATCTTGAGATATGTGACTATTTACCAAATTTTGTGTGATTCGTATAAGAACACTGTACTATTTTCTAAATCTTTTTAAATATATTTTTGTAAGATTGAAAACTATTCCATGGTTCACAATTCAAAATCAGTTGAAACCCTTTCAGATCCTCCAATTAGTAACGAAAAAAGAAAATTGTCTATGCCGATTCCGAAGGATGTCTATTGCGTCATCAACACACCAATCTTGCGTTCCGACGATCGTACTGTACTATGTAACTCGTTGACCACACTAAGGGTCACGTAGACCCCGGATTATTCTCAACATTCAAACATCGGACACCAAAAGTTTGAAATCATCTCTTTGGTGTCATCAGCCATTAATTCGTATGTGCCGCTATACAATCGATCGTTGAAAAATAAGTGACATCTTTCTGCGTATGGGGTTATAGTTCCTATTTTCTGCACAGGGTCTGACTGACCCCATAGTCGACAGGCGCGGATCGAAGAACCTGTTTTGCAGGGGGCAATTGGGTCTTAAGGGGGTGGTTTCCCATGCAATTTTTTCTTTATAAGTGGGTGAAGGGGGCAAGGGGTCGGTCACCCCTACCGCTCCTGATGGTCGGTATCTGATGTTTTCGAGGTGTATGGTCAACGGTTTAAGATCACCACTGTTATTTCAAGCTGCATGGTCCTTGACAAGAGCCGAGTGGCAAATTCTGTTCCATGAATAACTTGAGCAATAAAAGTCCAATCAAGCCATGATCACTCGTATTCAACGTCATTCTATAGAACAGATTCATCAGGTGAAACTCAAAACCTGATTCTGTACCATCAATTAGAGTCAGTTTTCAGCGCGATAGCAGCATGATAGCAGTCGACAGAAAAGAAAATATAATCCGAGAAGTGCTAACATTCTTTTTCAAACTTTGTGTGCCAAAGTGTTATATATGGGTACCTATTCGTCAACTCTTTTACACAATCCTCGAGACACTGCTCCAATGTGATACACGAAATGGTGACATGACCAAGCAGTGTCATCGCAAAAGAAACGCATAATAGTATCCCACATTATACTCGCCAAACGAACATCACGTATAAAACTTTCTTTTTCTCCAACTCTGTCTCTGTCATCAAGCAATAATGTGCTTCTCGTCGCGAAACGGTTATGCGTTGAATACTCACTGTACGTATCAACATTTCCTCTTGCCTCGTTGTTTTCTAATTTTCGTGAATTATTACGTGTAGCCCGCGGGTGGTCGCTTCTGCTGCTGTATCATTTTACATTTTACCCTTTCTCACTCTGTCATAATCGAATTATATACGAATACGCATAAAAATGTCGGAACGTGAGTACAGAACATATGCGGCGACGACAAAGTATGTGCAATTTTGGGGCTTCAAAAAAAAAAAAAAAAAAAGAGCGATTCATTGGACTTGTCGGCTCTTTTCAAACTGCCAACTGAGGTTTGCCATCTTTTTACTTTTGCCGTTTCTCCAAGGCTCAAAGTTACTGAAAGTAGCAAAACATCGAAAATGAGTTCCAACAACTTTTGCTATCGGCAATTTTCAACTCATCAAAAACTATATTCTGTTTATGACACTTTCCACTACTTATACCTATTTATGTCTTTGCACATAACTGCTACTTTTTTCTCTTAAATATGACAACTTCCTTTCAATTTCTTTTACAGCATTACAGCTATAAAAATACTGCAACAGCAACACCATCTCTTCTTGTCAGGTCTACCAGTTAGACATAAAATACATCATCATACATACTCTACTAAAAATTCAAGCTTTCAAAATCTCGCTTAGATTTTATGCGACGAGTAAAAGTCCATCCGAGAGAGAAATCTGCATATTTTCCCTGGGCCAGCCTTCTTCTCTTCAAAGCACTGTACTCGCCAATAACACGGTTTTGCATCTACATATATACATATTATTCAGAGAAGTGAAATTCAAAGGTTGTCCCATGTCTGTATTAAAGTGTGTTGTAGGATAGAAAAAATATTCGAAATTTTATGCTTTGCGATCTTGAAAGAGTATGTGTCGGACCATTTTACTGTAAAAAGATTGTTCCGAGTACACACACTGCATGCGATAGATCCTCTGCTACATATTCATGCATTCATGCAAGAATATCTAAGGAAATTTCCGTCTGGTGTATGCATCTGACATCGGATAAGTTTAGCATAAGCGTAGGAGGATATTCGATATCTCGCTTGGGATGCCTTTTAATCTTACAAATCTGAATCCTTTCAAAAAAATTGAAAATTCGTGCTCGACTAGGTAAATGCGACAGATTTTCCATTGTTTACTAGAGTATCTTCTGAGCTTTAGCACACCAAACTGATTTCTCATCACGTATTTCAAAATTTTTAAGATTGGGAATTATAGGTATCGAGATTGATGATGGATTTGTGTTACGATCATACTTCAACGCTTTCATTATTTTCCCTCTCGCTTTTTTTTTGTTGTAAATTTACCGTAACGACTTAGGGAACGAGGGATTCTGAACGGTAGAACAGAATTGATCAAAAACTGTAATAGTTGAAAAAAAAATGATGAACCTCGAATACTAGATAAGAAATGATGATGAAAAGCCTGGGTAACGGTATGAGCTGTTTTTGATAAATATACTAGAGCGAATGTAATATTTCTGTGGTTTCACCTCATATGAGTCAAATTTTAACTTCTCGGTCATTCTGAGGATCACTCCAAGCTTTGGATCAAAATTTCACTTCAATAGGTTTAGAGAGTATCCAAATTGATACGAATGACAGGGAACTCATGAACTTCATAACATTTTCAAAACGGAATACAATCAATCAATGGAAATCTTAGGGCAGCAACGAACAAGCAAGATATTGAATAAAAATAGCAAACAGAAAACTGGATCAACGACCCGTGTGTCAGCCTCTTGAGATCAGAGAAATAATTCAATCTAAATTATACATCACAATCTTCATTCAACACTCTTATTCACATGTATCCATAGAGATATCATTTATCCCGCTCTTAGTCATCCACCACACCCCATTCTCAGTGTCCAAGGACATTATCGAAAGATTCAATTTGAAGAAAAAAAATTTCTCACTGACCCTGTATTACTAGCGTAAAAATATGACATTACGTGTGCAAAACCACTCAAAATCTCACGTCCTTGATAAATCATCACCCCAACCATTAAAGAGGATACCTTTTCTAAACACACGAATAACAATCGATTTTTTCTAATTATGATTTCAGGATCCATAATGTTCCACGTGAGGCGAAGACCAGCAGATTACGTACCACGAAAGCGAAAGAAAAAACCCTCGGGTAAATGGAACGAGCTTGAACACAGATACGAAGACGAGAGGCTGCCATTTTTACAAGAACTCAATCCTGATGGTACAGAGATAGCAAATGGTGCAGGAATCAGGCATAGATTACAGCCAAATGTTACGGAAGTTGGCAGCGAAAGGCCGATTGGACCCCAAGCTGTTCAGGCCCAGACAATTACCTTAACAGGGCCTACTGTTATGCCAAGGCATTGCGTTATAGCGTTCACCGAAAATATCGTTACGCTAACGCCTTGTTCGAGAGATGCCCACACTTATGTCAATAATCAAAGGATACACCAAACTACCATACTTCAGGTTTGTAATGTTCAGTTATCCTTTGAATGCGCATTAGAATGAAGGGTTGAGTGACTGAGTGAATGGAAATTTTTTTATTGGAAATCATCTACCAGGAGTATACCTCTGAAAATATGTCATATCGTCAGAACAATGAGCAGGTTTCACCTGAATTAGGGAACATAACAAATTTTTTGTGCTCTATTATATTCTTGTAGGTACTATTGGTATTTTAACCATTGATCTTGCGCTCGATCTCACTGAATCATCATTTTTGCTTTCTCTAAAGAGAAAGCTTTGTTTTCACCCCAACGAAAATTTGATCAAATTTTTCGTTAAAACCAACATATTATTCAACAAAATTCCTTTTATCTAAAAAAGCCAAAGACCATTCTCTTCCTCTCGCCAAAATCTATCAAATGTAGGTAACACTTTTCCTCCTAATGCCCTTCCAAACCCGTCAGAGACTCATCTTTGCACCCCTTTTTCCGTGTATGTGTGTGTGTGTGTGTATGTTGTTTTCTATCGGACACGCTTTCTCTTTTTCTGTTCACCATATCAATTTTTGGCTTTCTACAAGTTGTGAAGAATCCAATTTCTGAGAGCCCAGTGATTTGGCAGCTTTCGGCTCCCAGTCAAATTTGATCCATGGGCTTTTTGAACAAAAAGTGCTCGAATTTCGACTTTTAATACATAAATATCTTTTTCTCACACGGTCTCACCACGAATTGAGTCACCTAAACTATGGTTTTTTCTGCAAGATCTATCGATTGGTTAATACCGAAATTTTATAAAATCTTCACAGATCTCAAATTTTCGAAAAAATCAAAATTTCCACCAAAAATTTCATTTTGACCCTTTTTAAACCCACTAAATCGAAATTCCGTCTCAACCAAACGATGGATATTGTTTAAAAAACCTCAGACTAGAAGGCCCAAATCTCTCTAAAAAGCTTCCTCTAAAGAATAACTGAAAAAATAATGGGAAATTTTTCTTAATATTCATTTTTTCCTCGTACCTTCCTTCATGACTCATTTATCTCAATTCCAATGACCTAAACTATGGTTTTTTCTGCATTATCTATCGATTGGTTTATACCGAAATTTTATAAAATCTTCACAGATTTCAAAATTTCGAAAAAATCAAAATTTCCACCAAAAATTTCATTTTGACCCTTTTTAAACCCACTAAATCGAAATTCCGTCTCAACCAAACGATGGATATTGTTTTAAAAACCTCAGACTAGAAGGCCCAAATCTCTCTAAAAAGCTTCCTCTGAAGAATAACTGAAAAAATAATGGGAAATTTTTCTTAATATTCATTTTTTCCTCGTGCCTTCTTTTATGACTTATTTATCTCGATTTCAATGACCTAAACTATGGTTTTTTCTGCATTATCTATCGATTGGTTAATACCGAAATTCATTTGAGTCTTCACAAATCTCAAATTTCCGAAAAAATCAAAATTTTCACAAAAAATTTCATTTTAACCCTTCTCAAACCCACTGCATCTTAATTCCGTCTCAACCAAACGATGGATATTGTTAAAAAAACCTCAGTCTAGATGGCCTGAATCTCTATAAGAAGCTTCCTCAAAAGAATAACTCAAAAAGTAGTAGAAAATTAGAATTAATATTTATTTTTCTCTCGTATCATCCTTTACGACTAATTGATCTGAATTCTAATGACCTAAAGACTTACTTATGCACCATTCTGAATCGATTGGCTGATACGAAATTTTCATAAAATCCGTAAAACATTGTTCATATGAAAATTTTTTCGGGGGAAGGGAATTTCCACAAAGGACTCCAGTTTAATCATCTTTAAACCGACTATATCAAAATTTTCTCTTAATCAAACAATAGATATTGTTGGAAAAACCTCCTTTCAGATGACCCGAATCTCTCTGGAATGCTTCCTCGAAAGAAAAACTCAAAATATAGGATACTTTCTTTTTCGTTAAAATTATCATCATATAACGCCGTGAGAAAGCATTCTGCTAATCACTTTTAGCAGCGTATTTCAACGCGGGATCAAATCCTTCGAGCAAGAAAAATTAGTTGCGTTACACGTGATTATCGTTTCGGCTTCTCCTGAATGAAGAAAATCGAATTCTTTCATTCGTAACCGTGATTGGGTGAACTAATTTCCACGACGGCTGAGAAACCGAGCTTATTTCTCCAAAGTCTCATGACATAACTGATTAGTCGAATCTAATTCAACAAGACCGATTGATAGCTCCACATCGGAACCAGCACATAACCTATCACAAGCTATCAATTTTATATCGATTAAAACAGCTTATAGAAGCGTTATCTATGAATCCTAGTTCACCGATTGCCCGAGCGATTGCCAGCTCGTTTCCCTGATTGATTTCTCCATCGGTATTACGCTGAAAATTGTTCACGCGTGAAACTACTATGATTCCAAGCTAATTCATCTTTTTGTACGTCTTTAACGATCGCCCATCCAATCATGTCGATTACAATTTCATTTTGTATAATGGACAACCATGAGGAGGTAATAAACGTAGAACAAAGGAAACGTGATCGTTAATTGTAACAATCTCGTAACAATGCAATATTACAAAATGCTCACTGTCTTTTCTCGGATCTCTAATTAATTAATTAGTTATTGCTCGTATGAAGTTGAAATTGCATAATAAGGAAGGATCTCGAGCTAAATTGATTTTTCCAGGAGCATCAGAGAAAGGCAAAAATCTACTATTGGGAATCTGCTCACTCCACTGAACGTGTAAATGAATCTCGGGCACCTCTAGAATACAGTATATCTTTCATATCCTCAGCTATGATGTTTCTTCCAAATCATTTTTTTAAACCAAAACTAGACCAAAAATTACTATCTGCTACACACGAACCTTACAAATTCACCAAGTATATCAACTAACTTTACTAGCAAAATCTATCTATCGCAATTCCACGGACTCTCCGAATTTATACTGTTCGCATTTTACGCTTTGAGCGCGTGCCTCGCAAGCTTCCGCAAGCTCTTGCATGGCACACCCAACCATCAACCGATCGACCAGAGAAGCTCTAGACGCACCAAAGTTTCGGATTAAGTTTGAGCGGGAGGACGTGCCTGAGCTTCAACATCGTCGAGCTTCCAGAGTATTATATACAAACCAACTGTGCACGTAGTGTACGTTGGCGCAATCAAGCCAAATACGCGGGAAATTCAAATAATTTAAGCGATTTGAGAGAGAGTATACCTTATACCGAGTTTCTATCGAGAGTGAACTCTTCGGCTCACGTATGAGTTCACTTTTCTACTGGATATTTGTCGCAGGCTCTCATATAATATGATGGTAGTTTGTTGAGCACTGGCTGATCTGATGCCTTATCTATTGTTTCCTTTTTCCTTCATTATCCTCTTCTTCTCAGCTGCGTGCGCCAATGCACGTTCTGGCCTTTCGCCTCTATATAAATGAGGAAATTGTCAGGGATCGGTTATCTCTTGGCTCCATGCGACGCTGACTGGATAAGCTGAAATAATTAGACCACCCCCAACTCTGAGCTGTGATGTTGATAATATTGATGAACGCCGGATGTTTAAGTCAGATTTTGATAGTGATGCGCAAACAAAAGGAGATAATTTTGCCAACTCCATCAACATTCTTGATTTTACTTGAGGCATTGATGAAAAGTTAGTAAACGATGTAGATTTTTAGAGTCAGAGTGGACTAGCTGAGTCTGTATTTCAGATCGAAGTAGAATCCCCCTGCTCATTTTTCGGAGTATTTCCCGAATTTGAAAGTTATCAAAACTATTTCCCTACGCAAAAAACAAGAAGAACATGCGGAGAAAAATTTTGGCAGAAAATCTTGTGTCTAATTGAAGATGTAGGATGACTTCTGAGGGTAGAAAAACCCTGCTCTCAAAATTGAAGTTGGTCCACTCTAATTGTAAGTCTAAACATCTCAATGCATAAAAATCTTTGTAAAATTTTGGACAATAATTTGAATGAAACAAGTAAAGATAACTCATCATCACGTGCAAAAACTATCAACAGTTCGATTTTCAAGCAATCTTCTCAAATTGACTCAAAATTTCTTCTTCTCCAGCACCTATTCTCAATCACTCTTAGCAGGGCATCCAGAGTTCACTAGAGTAATGATAGTTGAGCTGGCGAGTATAGTTGAGCTTTCGGGGCGCTCGCAAGAGAATTTTGCCCATTATACTTCGACAAATTGGCGCGCTTACAGCTCTGAGATATCGGCTTTTGTTGCTTTACCCCTTACTGAATCCGTTCCAAAGTTTGCATGAAAAATGACCTCACCCAACAGAGAATCGTCGAACTTTCAACCCTGGACCGTGCAGCTAGCAAAACGATCTTGAATTATATCATCGCATTGTAGTATAAGAGACAGATTATTGTTTGGGATTCTCATGATCGATGCTGTACAGTACAAAACACAACCCCATAGATTCTCTGCTGGATGCATCTCATTATTCGCAAACTCTCGAACATCAGCCGCAATTAATCACGATTCGAGAGAACGCACAAAGCATTCGTCATTCGTCGCAATTGTGAACTTGCGCCTGATTTGTGGACATACATACTTGTTATATATACTACAACCTCATATGCATATGTATATATGTGAGAGGTAACGTGATTATAAAGCTTCATTACCGGAGCACACGATGAGATATCTATGAACAATTCGTGCACAGTGATGAAATGTGAATTGGTTGAAATCCCAAAGGTGTGCTTTATAGACCGATTGCGAAAGCTCGAAAGCTCAATCTTGGACCTTTGATATCGGGAATTTATGCAACCTGTACCAAACGTTTGGTCGAAATAACTCATTCACTTACTTTGTCCCTGATATAATGGATACACTTTTCAAAATCGATTTCCATCGGTGACCATTCTTTTCAGATGCATGAAAAAAATCTGAAAAAATTTTTCGAAAGTTCCTACTAATTGAAGAGAATGAAACAACCTGAAAACCGGATCCAAATACCTGGTTCCGGAGAGTAAAAAATAGATAAAATAGGATTGAAACGAGAAATTTTTGAAAATTTCAACTCAGCTTTCAATTTCATCAGGGGAATAAATACTTTTTTCAAAATCCAGAGCTTGCGGCAGTGATGGCTAGGTTCCATCTTCTTCTTTCGTTAAACCCTCGTTGTACGCAGTGTAGTTGTAGTATTTTCTGATGACAGTAAATCAATAGATTTGGGATAAAAAAAATTTAGCAGCCGATGATTCCATTAGCCAGTCAAATCGTGCGTGCGAGAGAGCTTTGACACTCGTTTAACAGTTTGAACGTTTGGTCATGAGATCAAAGCGAGGGTTTGGCTTTTACTACACGCATCAGTTGCACACATCACGTTCTCTGGTTTTGCTGATCGGTTGTTTGTGTCAGTTTTGACATATACAAATACATAGCCAGTAGTCACATCAAAGTTCACCTTCACGGAAGTTTCTCTCGTTACTTTTGCAACTTCCAAACTTCCAAATACATCGGATTCTGGAAAATAGTGTTCGATCCATGTCGAAAAAATATCCATTTATCAGTTGGAATTACTTGAAAAAAAAAAGACTGCTCTTCAGATGTCACGTACATCAATGTTTTCCAACGATTTACAAAAACTTGCTCTCGTTTCTCGCGTATGTATGACATATCATCATCTCAATAGATGGTAATCCACGAAACCGGAACACGATCCCTGCAAGATCGTTGAGACGAGCAGATCGAAGTACCTCAAACGTCGTCATCTCTTACCGAATATTTACTTCAACTGTGAATGTATAGAGTCCATCAGTCATGCATTTCAGCTATTATGGTTTACTCTATCCACACAACAAAACCGTGGAAATTTTGCTGTATGTGTGTGCGACAGTGTATGGGTGTGAATGGTAAAGCGAGAACAGACCAAGGTTTCGGATGCAATCGATTAATTACCCGCTGGGGCTTAACAATTGTGTATATGTTGGCATTTGCAGAGCGGAGCCATCATCAAATTTGGCCGGATGCACACCTTCCGATTCATCGATCCTGCACCCGAAGAACGTATCAGGCAGAGGCTCGATTCAAACCGTCAAGCAGACTACGCATACGACAGGTATAAAGATCCCTCTTTCAAATTCGCAAAATACTCACATGGTATATTCCAAACCACACAGATGACATTATAACGAGCTGATGTATATTTTATAGAAATACATGTATTTGTTAGATTTTTCATGTATTTTGCACGATATCTGTGTCGTCTACTAGATGTCTGTACTTTTATATCCATGTGCCTAATGTGTCATGCGTGCATACTCGATTTTTCAAGTAGAAAAAATTCATGCTTCGATATTTTTCCCATACCGTATTCTATTTTACCAATATGATGCGATGCACCATGACAAGCTCGTCACCCAAACTCATTATTTTCAATAATAGAGACGATTTTCGTTGACTGTATAGGTGAATGGTGAATGTGGTAGAAAGTAGAGAAGAATATTTGAATATCCCGGGTCGTTATATTCCCGCTCGTTACCTATATACACTTTCGAGAGACATGGAACAGAGGCATTCCCGGCTATTACTCGCGGATAAGAGAAATCTCAAAATGAGAGAGAAAGAGATAATACTAGGGCGACATCCATTTCATTACCGAGCTGTTGAATTAAGCACCTTGTCTCTGTGCGCGGAGCCGTGGCATGATTTACCTGAGCGCAGATTAATGGATGTCTTAATCTCTTATTCGATTTCCCCCGCGAGTTGGTATTCATCTATATACCCTGGCAGAACAGTAGTAGTATAGAACCTCTCTTTTAATCGCATTTTCATTCAGACAGGGCAGATGGTTAAAGAGAGACTGCCACTACTGGGAAAACGAAAAATAGAGATAGAGGATAATGGTAGATTGTCACGAGTTTCCCTGACGATACCGAACATTTTTACGTGCCCATTGCACCAATCTCTTTCGTTCTTTGCGCACACTTGTATCAAATCCGGTTCAGGATTTTTTTAATCTCCATTTTTTTTCGCTTTGTTGAGGTCTTTTGCGAATGGTGTCCTGAGGTCAATCCAGATAATGTGGTGAACTCGAAGAATTTTTCAAGGTAGCATGAGAAGAAGCGTCGTTGAGGTCTCAAAAACGTTTACATGCCAGCAGAATCACAGTGATTCTTGTATCGGTCGGTCACCTAAATATTTTCATTTTTCTTGATTTGCATTGAATCTCCATCAATTGTGGCAAAATCTGATGCATTTTATTTGTCGGCTATACCAAAATCTTCTAGCTTAGACGTTGATATAATCGCTTCCTAGATTAAGGTCGTGTGCATGACTCCAAAAGGATAATGTTCATGGGACTTGGAAATAATTTTAACAGACATAATTATTTTCATATCTTGAGTGCATTTTCCCCTTACAATATAATCATCTGGACTGTCACGATCATGGTTAGGATATTCAACAAAAGTTTTGATTTCAGGTTAATCCTGAATATTCTTATTCGCTTCACCCTGGTCACTATTTTGGCTCCTTCATCGGACATTGTCGATTTTCAATTTCCCCGTATTGCATCAAAAAATTTTCAAAAAGTCCTGAAAAGGATCTGTAATCACAAGTAACAACAATGTAACACCAATAAGGTCTCAGTATGGGAGTTATGAGAGAAAAAGAGAAAAATGAAAATTTTTTAAAATTCTTATTTTTTGACATTTAGCACCAATTTTCTACTCCAGAAACATATTTTGATGAGAGAAACAGCATTTCTGATATGAGGGACAATTTTGCAGAGAACGGGTTTAGTTATTGTACAATCCTCGAAGCCCGACTGCTAAATTAAAAAAGAACCGCAATCAATGAAAATCGTCTTTCAAACATCTAAATAGTCTTGATAGCAAATTGCATCATCTAAATTACCGATTTAATTTTATGATTTTTTCATACATCACTCACTCATTATGAATCATTTTTATAATTTTCATCATCGCTTGCATTTGCCTGGCAAAAATTATGCACGCACACCCGTTTGCAACGTATAGACGTTCTCCCGAGACAACTGGAAGCCAACAAGAGCTCAGCAGCTCAGACAAGTATAGACCAGGTTCAAGTCTAGGTACAAGTAATGGTCAAAGCTCTTCAGTACCTCCATCACCTTCAAAATCTGCATCAGCCGCAAGTCCAAGAAGTCCAAGTCGAGCAAACAATCACGTTTCAACATCAGGCAATTCTACGGCACAACCTGAGGTAACCCACAACTACGAGACTACTTTCGACTTGGATGGAAATGTTGAAACTGCAAGTTTGAGTAGCAGCCGAGATGGTCACAGGTAAGTTTACGTAAACTCGAAACCATTAAACTTGGCGGGTGTGCCCCGCTCAGGAGTTTCTTGCAAGTTGTGATCGTCGAATATGCGGTCATTGATTTTATACTGAGAGGTGTTTGGCATCCACGCGTTAACCTGTTACACATCTTTGGCTCTGTATATAAGGAGGTCGAGACTGCAGGTAGTTGCCAATTATTCGTATGCAGCTGTGGTTTTAAGCTGTGGTTATTGTTCGAAATTTGCAATTTAATTAATAGCTTTGAAACAGTTCTGTGGATACGAAATTCATGTCGCAAGTCTGTGCCATCTGCTCCGCGTCAATCGATCTTTGCGTATACATAGAAGTTTGAACGTAGTTTCGGAGAGGCCAATGTTCGCCAAGTTTGTGGAATATTTGTGCTTGTCAAGCTGCAGCAATATTGCTGTTTCTCAAACTCTGAAACTCAATGCGTAGAATTGTTGATAAGGAGCCTAGATTGCATTGTGTTCAATTCATCATTTCAAATCTGGGTTATTCATTCATATTTGCTCTGCAAGCACATTTTTCAATGGAAAAGTTTCATTGCCTCTGTACTTCCTCGTTATATACTTTATTCATGGAAATACCTCCTGTTTGAGCCTCTTGTTTGCCAAATTTTGTTCCGTCTGTCGGTTTTTTTTTCTTTTTACCTACAACGTCAATGTGAAATACGCGCTGAAAAATGGAAGCAAACATTGGTGGAAGCTTCGAATTGGAGAGCACCCAAATAATTTTCAGGTAAGCCGCACGTCAACTGTATAGCGATAGCGCTCCCATGTGTACGTTTGCATCAATCAATTCATGTGCTTACGAATGTAGATTTTTCGTTTGATTTCGTTCGTTCTAGCCTGCTCTTTTTCCTTTGATAAAACAGAAATTTGGAAAAAAAATATTCTGATATTTTTCCGATATTGAATTTACACACACCCAGCTGCACACTTCGCGAAATACTTCATGAAAAGAATTTCATCACTCAGACTTGAAACATAGAAAATCCATTTGGAAGGGGAAATTCTAAGGTACACAAAATCGAGTATTCAATTAATACAAATCAATCCAAACCAAGTTATAATAAGATCTGTAGTCAGTCACAGAGAAGTTGAAAAAAAAACATGAATTACGAAATCAAAGTGTTACAATGGAAGGTACTTGCACCTGCCGAAGTTTCTTTTTGATCATGTGAACGCAAAGGATACGATAATTAGCGAGGAAAATTGTACTGCTCTGAACATTGGTTAGCTATACAGTACGAAAGTGGAAGTAAACGGTACAAGCCATGACAATGGGACAATGGTTCAGAGCTATAACAATGACTTCATAGAATACTCGATAAGAATTGCTCAAGATTCGGGTTTAACTGGTATTTATCCAGTCTCTTCAAACATACCATTACTTTACAGGTGTACACTGCACCTGAAAAACTCGAAACACTTTTGCACTTTGGTTTGAGTTACGAAAGTTTAAATAGCTAGTTCTCGAAAACTCCAACGAAGAACTGCTACAAACTTTAACATCAAAATGTATAACATACCCACTCAACCCAATTGACACTCGTTAAGAAGTATACTCTGAGAAAAAATATGGAAATGACGTATTAATTGTAAAATCAATATTTTTCTTTTGATGCTTCAGGTTGTCAGGCTACGAAAGACAGCAGCAACAACAGCAGCCACGAGGTACCGATCCCATACTGCCCGCGGTTCTTGAATTCCTAGAGGAAACAGAGGAGACATTTTTGCACGCGGTGATAACGGACGTGGAACCCTCGGCACCTCAGTTCAAACTTGCGCCCACTTACACGCTTTACCTGGCCGCGAGATATCGAGCCAGTACTCACTACAGACCAGAGCTTCAGCCCACGGAAAGAGCCCACAGACTCACCATAATGCTCGCAAACGTCGCCACAATGATCAAGAGGGTCATACAGGTGAGTTCCAATGAAATATTCATCAACATTACACACCATGCAAGGATGAAATCAACTTTAACTTTTAAATCTCGCTTTGTTTCGTTTCGTTACTCGCGGTTACTTCACTACTTCGATTCATCACCTAATTTCAACTGTTTGGATTTTGATGAATCGAATGATTATGATGGAAAATTTGTATCAACCCGGGCCCAGACCATCATCTGGAACAAAACGAAGCGAAATTCAGAAACTAGTTTTGGATTCACCCTTGCAACTTGTAGCATTGTCTTGTGATTTTTACACATTCACCTGTATGCCAAAAACTACAGATACATTTTAGAACCCGTCCAAGACATTTTTAATCCACAATTTTTTGTTCAAAAGATTCTACTGAATAAAGCCTTGCTCGTGCATTTTTAATTACTTCAAAATTTGAAAATTCTTCTGTGAAAAAACTTCATTCTTACGAAGCTCTTATAATCTCATGCACCCATTCAATTTTTTTGTAAACTGCGCTATTTTAATATTTAAGTAAGCTACTAAAAGAGTATCGATTTTCGCTCGTTACCGCTCGTAAATGAATGAATCAATCGTATAAGTGAATGCAGAAAAGCACTAATACGACCTTGACGTAACTCGTTGATAAATAATGCTTTTCGCCGCGAAATTCGTACTAATTTGTTTTTCAAAATATGTAAAAAAAAAAATTATGCTTTCGTCAATAACATAACCAGTCCGTTTCAGCTTCGACATGGTGAATCAAATTTACAGCGACTCATCGCACTCCAAGAAAATTCGTTAACTATTTTCACAAATTATTTATAGAAATCTAATTTCAACATTTTCTGGTCTGCAGTAACGATCTCATAAATAATCGAAAATTGGAACAAGCTACTCTCTTGTACTTATAATCTTTGCCATATAATTCATAACTGTTCACTACCTCCAAGAATTCACCTGATTTAACACAGACAACGCGGCTGCACTCACCCGCCAACAAAGACTAATTGATAATCTCACACCTTCCGCACATGCTACCCTTTCACACAAGGGACAAAGAGCATCCGATCGATGTCTCTATACAGGTATATAATATGCAGAAACTATGTCAGAATCTCGTTGCGACGTCGTCGACCGACCTTGAGTGCATCCGACAGACACGAATAAGAACGGATCAGAAGATGATGAGACAGCTCTGGGCGTGTCAAAAACGTCACACGGAGAGAACATTTCTGCAATGACTCCTAGCACAAATATTCTTCAAGATATTCTCTACCATCACTACTACTTCTCTGCAAGCTTCTATTTCAGTTATCTCTCCTGGATGTGCCTTGAATTTCAATCAAGTCAGATAAATCCAGCTCTACTAACCAACCCAGAAGGATCTCCACTGAACGTTTCTTATCAGAATCATGACATACATCTGAAAAACGATTTTCTACCTTGGTTATCTTATAAATCCCAGTCTTGCAGCCCTCCTGAGATGCTCTCAACCTAATTACTCTGAATTTACCTCGTAGCCCACGCTGTAGTAGGGATGAGCAAAGATGAGGTATTAACACTTTATAATACCCCTTGCAAAGGTTTTAGCATCGATTCTGGGAAACCAAGACAGCTTGAAGCAGCCATGCAGACCCAGATTAATCCGGGTACCCGGATTTTGATAATTATACCTGCGACGGTTGGAGAAGGAGATTCTGTGGTAGAAAAGCTGCTTCTCACGTTTATCAGATATACCAAATCTGTAGTTGTGGAGTCAAGCTTGCAGGAAAGCTTTGAGCTTTCGAAAGTGTCCAGTATAGGACATTAATACATACGAGTGGTCCCTTGTACTTATGTTATAAGTATACCATACGAGCTTGCGAAACTTTGCAGAGCTTTAGATACGTCGGAGAAGGATGCGTTTGCTGACCCAAGCAGAAACCTGAACAAAAACTATATATATATATTGGGGTCGCTGAGCCAAGGAGCTGCTTGCGTTTTCGAGATCATCGCTTGAGCTGGCTCTTTATGTGCAAGAGAAGACTTTTGGACCAACCGGCTCTGGTTATCGCCTAGAGTCTACGAGTTTGAGGTCCTTCTTCGATACGCCACCACGACAATTGAGAGCCCCTCAAAACTTTCGATTCTCGAGAGGCGAATGGTCTCTTCTTCTCTTTTGCTCTCGATTATCCCAGATCACGACCGGGTTGAGTTTATTAGCTCTTCGCTATTGGAATTTTTATCGCTATATGAAGGGGGTTGGTATTATAGCGCGTCGTCGTTGTCGTGGAAATAATGCCTCTTCGATACTCGATACTTACTTCTTCTTCTTGGATGGCAAAGTTTCTTTAGTATGGCATCTCAGAGATCGAGCTCTGTTTGTAATTGACAATTTTTATCCTGAATTAAGAACGCTCGTTGGGCTTTATTCCTCTTGGTTTCTTTGTCGTATTTTCTTTTCGAATAAGCCTCTGATGAGATTCCAACAAGTTTCAAGGAATTTCGAAGAATAATCGAAATTGGCGATGTTGATCGAAGTCGTAGTTGATCGAAGTTGAATTTAAATTGACTCTGATGGTGATAATAAATGAAACTCAATTTTGGTTTACTCTATGAAACTTATTTTGCATAATTCAAAGGGCTTTGTTGTTGCACTGTATATATTATCGTGTCTATGTGGGCAAATTTGATATTGGAAATTTGGAGCGTTATAGGTGTATCCATTAACTAAACTAGCTCATCATATCTTTATTAAACTATGTATGTGAGTAATCAACACTGCCGTGAACCACTGGCGTTAATATGAATTTCTAATCACTTCTAAATTTGACCTAATTTCCTGTCAAATGTTTTCGATCGAAGCAACTTTTTGCCGGTCCACATGCCTCTTAATCTTGACACTTGTGACCGACTATCATTATCAAAATTGAGAGATGTTCTTCATAACTTTCTCAGAGAGTAAGTTAATCTAAAACATAGACTTTCTAATCACGTCATCGT
This sequence comes from Eretmocerus hayati, assembly GCA_029851415.1. Classification (NCBI taxonomy): domain Eukaryota; kingdom Metazoa; phylum Arthropoda; class Insecta; order Hymenoptera; family Aphelinidae; genus Eretmocerus; species Eretmocerus hayati. The sequence continues at coordinate 178,452,714 of CM056742.1, read as the reverse complement.
GTCTTTCCAAATCTAAACAAATGAGAGAACTAAGATTAAACAGAGCATCTTCTAAAACACGATGACAAACCAGCATCTTGTCTCATCTGCTGTACCGAGTCTTGATCAAAATTTCGCAAACCACTCACTATGCTTGACACCGCAGCAAAACAACCCATTTCCAAAGTCTAGGCAAACTTCGCCTAGCAAGAGACAATGACGTCGTCGACTCACTCTCTCTTGATCTTGCCTGCCTAGTATTCAGTAGATACAGCCGAGTATAGTCAGCCAAGAGATCGACTTGTCGCTACACACTATGAGAAACTTTATTGACCCGTGACAGCCACACCGCAACGCACACACACACATACACTTTCACACTTACCCGTTGAGTTTCTATGTGGAGGCCTGATGAAAAACATGGCAAACTCTCTTGAGATGGAGATTGGAGGCACAGAACTCTCAAACATTGCCAAGTTGCTTTGAGCAGCTCAAGCAATCTTAGTTGTCAGGAGCATGCAACTTGCTTTCCACCGTACAAACTACTTAATAGTTTATACCAAAGTCCAACTTGAACACCATTAACACCACTCAATATACCTCTCAATACCCTTGATACACATCTATTTCATCATGTATATCTAATAACTATAATTTTATGGTTTCAGGAACGTTACATGGACGCCTCGTCTCTAGCATTATGGCTAGCCAACGGTTCTGAACTTCTTCACATGTTAAAAAGTGATCGTCACGTGGGTGCCTTTTCAACCAGAGCTCAAGATATTTTAGCCGAAGCCGTCCACGCAGCTTTTGATTCCTTGGTCAGATGTGTATCTCTCGAACTTGCTCCAGCGATGTCGCAATTTATGGCCGATGCCGATGAACCTGCGAAGGAAGCTGGAGTTTTACAAATATTTTCAAATACGATGGCTCTTTTGAGAAGATGCCGAGTCAATGCTGCTTTGACGATACAATTGTTTAGCCATTTGTTTCACACGATAAATGCAACAGCCTTTAACGCGCTAGTTTCAAATGGAAATTTGTGCGTTAGGTGGTTTGGAAGAAGGTTGAAAGCTAGATTGAATGCTTTGGAAACGTGGGCTGAGAGGCAAGGACTTGAATTAGCTAGTCAATGTCATTTGGCTACGATAATGCAGGCAACGCATCTGTTGCAAGCTCCAAAATACAATGCGGATGAGCTTGCTACGTTGAGCTCGACCTGCTTCAAGCTAAACTCACTACAAGTTAGGGCGCTACTGCAAAAGTACCATCCAGCTGATGATGAACCTACGTTGCCTCCTGAACTCATCGAAAACGTCGTGAGAGTAAGTCTGAAGTTTTTTTCGCTCACTATGAGACTACTACTATAGCTTACGGTTCTCAGATGATGTGATTCTCTACCAAAATAATGAGCAACGTTTCAAACACCAAAAAAAAATAGTAAAGCATAACTCACAGTTAATGAAACACCGTGACTTGTTATAAAATTAATGCGTCGACGAGTTTGCCTGCGTATACCGGTATTAATGAGCCTCACTGAACGCTATGCTCCACTTTCATATAAATGTAGCAAATTCAAGCTTGCGCGAATTTGTTTCTATTTATCGAAATTCGTATAACAAGCTTAGCGTACAGCACAAAGTTGAAGCCAAAACTCTCTTCCTTTCTCACTCTAAAACTCCATTCCAGCGTAGAAATTAATTATGAAACTCGCGAGTACAAGTTGTTTGACTCGCTTTCCTTTTGCTCCGTGCCAATCCAGATTCTATAGAATTTCTTCTCTCGCTTCCTCTTCGTCTTTTGAGAATCACAAAATCGTCTCTCGTACACTTCGCAAAGAGTAAATTGCCTCAGGTCAGAATCCCGAAAACTAATGCAGGTATATATAGCGTTGACTGGTATACAATCAGAGCGGAAAACGCGCCATTATCATTCTAATTTTTGGCAACGGCGATAGAGTCTAAGGAAGGAGGATTGAGGAAAGAAAGGAAAAGAGAGAGGATGAGAGTGAATTGAGATCAATCTAGAAGTATATAGATAGTGAGAATGTTGTATGAAAATCATGAATGATGCATTAGGTGGCAGAGAGCGTGGCGGACACGCTAGCCCGAGCCGATGGTCGCGAAATCCGACTTGAGGAGGAGCCTACTCTCAATCTGGCACTTCTATTGCCCGAGGACGGCTACAGCTGCGAGGTTATACGAGGAGTTCCACCAGGACTTGCGGAGTTTCTTGCGCCTCTTCAAAGAGACGGGCTTTGTAGGATGGCTGCTCAACCCACGAGCAGTGGGTACTGGACAATCTACATGATCGACCACGTGAGTGTGAATTATTATTTTTGTCAAAGTTTCATGAGATTTGTTTGATCATGTTGAATAATTAATTTTTTTGTTCAACTGTACAGTTCCGAAGCCCTAGCGCAATGAGCAACAGGTCCTTGGGATATCCACAGGTCGCGCAAACCCCCAGCCAACCAGAAATACAAATTATTAAGCTGCACAAATCGTCCAATGGTATGGGACTGAGCATAGTTGCCGCAAAGGTAAGGATTTATTCTCAAGTGCGGTTCTTCTTGACTTACTGAGTGAAAAGTGGCTTTAATTATTATTCAACTCTTCTCAGTGTAATATGTATTTTCTCAACTCTATATTAGAGCCATTTAACGTTAGCCGAAAAATTCAAGATTTTAAAATTACTTATGCTTTGCAGTTAGTCATTGAAGATCGGCAGAAGACTTTATCTTGACATGTGTTTCCTTGAATAGTTGCGTCCGTCAGGTCTGTTCTGACTCGGATCGAAGATCCCCGCTCAGTTTTTTTTGTTTGTTTATTTGCCGAAATACTCTCAAGTTAGAACTGTACATTGGGTTACTTTTTTGAACGTTTTAATTTCTGTAGATGCGTAGCTGATGAATAAGAATCGGTGGGCCGTCAAAAAGTTCAGTTGAGTGATGAAACGAGCAGTCAGAGTGATTCTATCATAAGCTTGTCGAAAGAAGTCGTTGAATAGAATGTAATTTCCACGAAAGAAGAGTGTATTTGAACGATCAACTGGTCTTTCGGAAGAGTTTTTTTTATCCTGGTTCATCTTTCTCATTGCTGCCTAAAAATGAAAATATCCATGCAAGACGTACACTATATAACATTTGTTTCACTTTTCAGGGAGCTGGCCAAGAAAAATTGGGTATTTACATAAAGAGCGTTGTAGCCGGAGGCGCTGCCGATGCGGTAAGTGAGAAAATAGTCAATTTCACCTCGCAATCGATACCTACTTTCACACATCGGGTAGACTTTTATACAAGACAGCGTAAATTTTACAGGATGGTCGTCTGTCTGCGGGTGATCAGCTACTGAAAGTGGACGGGCAGAGCTTAGTCGGTATAACACAGGAGAAGTAAGTTGTTGGTGTTGTCAAACTTTGTTCAGCAGCTCTTTCTGCTCTTGCGTTAAGACTCTTTGTAACTTTTGCGTTGTGTGAAACAGAGCTGCAGAGTACTTGGTGCGCACGGGGCCGATAGTAACGCTCGAGGTGGCGAAACAAGGCGCGATCTACCACGGCTTAGCGACGCTACTGTCACAGCCCTCCCCTATCATGACCAGAGGTGAGTAGACAACAAGAAGACAGGCTGAGAATTCCGAAAACAAGTTTCGATCACTTTTCTCACTCGTCTCCGAGTTGACTGTAAACAAACTGTGGATAAGGGCACTATTCTTCTTAACACAAACTTTTAACTCTGGGATTAATCAGGTCCAATTTCATGCTTAGGGTATGTTCAAGATTCTCATGAATAATGAAGCACACTCAGGAATCGTTTACAAATCTTTTAATCTCACTCTCACAATAATAATCTCACTTCATTGCATAAGTCTCACGCCCCCAAGAGGCGCCGAATGAATAACTCTCTCTGTAAGCTTAATGGCGCAGGTGCTACGATCACGACTGCCAATCACAACTAATGCTTGCGACTAACATTTCATTTGCACGCTGCAGCGGGTGGTTCTAAGGCTCGTCCGAAATCCGAACAATTTGAGCCTGCGGGTGGCAGTAGGCTTGCCGAAGCCCAAGCCGCTCCGGGCTCACACTCAATGGGTAATCTGCTATCGGTGCCTAGGCACTCAGCAGGCCAGGTCTACCCGCGTGAGCAGTACCTCGACAACTGGACCGATCCACATCATCTTCATCATCAGCAGCAGCAGCACCAGTTACTCCAGCAGCAGCATCAACCAGGTGCGAGTATGGCCCGCGTCGCGTACCAGCAGCATCATCCGCGTTTAGTTCCGTCCAGTGCTACCGCGGCGTATAGCAATAATTACGGTTACCATCTACAGCAGCCGGGATACGCGATACAACGAACTGAAGTTGCCGAAGTTTACGTAACGCCGGAGATACATTACGATGGTTCAGCTTCGAGGCTAGGTTATTGGCCCTCGGAAGAACATCATCCAAGAGGGTCTCGCGCGGCAAAAGCGGTACGCGAACCGGGAATGTTGAATCACGACGACGAAGATGGAATTTACAGTTGCTCTAGTCAACAAACTTTCGCCGCTCAGCTTCATCATCCTCCGCCACAATACAGCCAGCAGCAAACGGCCTCGAATTATGCGGGATATTATACAGATGATAGGAGTGAGCTCGTTTTTCCTGCGATGAGAAGTAGTAGTTCTGAGCCACCGCAGTCCTACTGTGCCTATCATGCTGACCAGCAGCGTCGACAGCAGCAGCAGCCGGTTGAGGAAGAGGACGAAGAAGAAGAGGATGAAAATAATAGGTCGTCAGGAACGACGAGAGATAACTCGGATAGCCCGTCGTGTGATACTGACGCTACCGTAGTCCAGAGGACGAGGAATCAGGCAGCGACTATGCCGGAACTCAATCTAGATTTAAGCGGCATTAACAGCAGTGATGTCGACTCGAGTAGTAGCAACAACGAAGAGGCAACTGCATCGCCTGGAGAAGTTCGTCTAGGATGCGGTAGGGTAGCAGCCCTGGCCAAACACTTCTCCCAGCTTGGTGACGCCGGGCTCATTAAGCTCAAGTCTCGCAGTCTCGTAGACTCTAAAAGACGTTACGCATCCGAGCCAGATATTCCATCTTCGACTCCTTCGAGCGCTGATTCGAGAAGGGCAGCTCACGTAGACAAGTACAAATCGGAGAGTGAACTCACAAAGTCGGTCGACAAAAGCGTCGCCACAAGCCCGGACGATGATGCTCGGGACTGGGATACGATACTGCTCGACATCGAAGCCAGAGGTGATCTCGGACCCGAGGATAGCGTTGATGACGATGACAATTGTGTAAATAGTGTTGAAGCGAACAAGAGTTCCAAGCTAACGGCCGATGAACAACAGCAGATTATAGAACAGTTGAAGGAGTTTTCGAATCTTGACAACGTAGACGCTCCTCTTTTCATTCCCCACAGAAAAAAGTCTGTGGATAGTAATTCGACGACGACAAGAATTCAATGTTTAAAGCAACAGCCAAGATCAGCTCTTATAGCGGGAAGCGTTAGATTAGAGCAATTTCGAAACCACTCGTTACCCACAATCCTCAGCACGCTCAACTTCGGTTGTTCGAGGCAGCGAAGCTCACTCTCTCAAGATAATTCGAGACTAGCCAAAATCAACAGTCTATCCAAGTACTGGTCACTGAAGGATTTGGCGTCTGGTGACGAACTTGACTCAAACCATGCTTCAAACGACGATGGACTCAACGATGATGACGACGACGACGACCCTTTATGTGACAGTCCAGTAGCCCGATATGTTCTCTTTCCTACTTGTTCAAGGGTCGTATCTGCCCCAGAGATAGTCACCGATGAGGATGTCAACGGTTTCCCTGCACTGACTATTAAGAGCACGATATCGATAGCAAGAAGAAGAAGTGACGAAAGCGGTTCCTCGACGACGACGAGTTCGCTTCAATCTAGTTTGAGGCTGTGTAAGAGTACTACAGATGTGTCACAGAGAAGATGTCGCAAATCTAACGTGGACCCCGGTGATAACGACGACGACGAAGATTTTGAGGATGAGAGCGAAAAGAGCAGATCGTGGGAGAAGCTTAAGCCTATGTGCAATGGCAAAAGTCACTCTAAAGGAAGAGAAGGATCTAGGAAGATTCTTGTGTCGAAAGCCAAAGCCAAAAGCGACCTAGACGTATCCGAGAGGAAGCCTACCCCAAGGTTCATCGAGAAGAGCGAGAAATCATCGGTGACGCGAGAAACGGTGACCAAGCAGCAGAACAACAAGCAGCAGCAGCGCACGCACTCGCGTAAGACGGCAGTCGTTGTCCGTCATTCTGTTCTGCACCCTGGATAGCACTGTGCTCGTTCCGTTAACTACATAGTGCACGTCTCGTTTTCGTTTTGTTCGAAATGTCGTGTTAGAGATATTGTACGGTTTCGATCGTCCAAATGCCGAGTAATTGCATCGTTCTTAGCTCTAGATATAGCTATTCAAATGATTTTGTGTCGTTCGTTGCGTTCAATTTCAGTTTCGTTACCGTTTCGTTAGAACATCGTACGCCGAGATCATCGTTATGTTTTTAGCTGAATACTGGTGATGCGACTCTTTGATGCTATGATCACGGCACGTTCGCATGCTTACAATAACGGCCTTGCTTTCAATAATAATCATACCTCTAACTGAATTGCAATTCTCGCACAATCATCTGCTGTACACATATTTCAATGATGAATCAACCATATATATATATACATATCACTATATAATATTATACATATGAATGCATATACATATATTTTTGCACGAGCATGTGATAATTAGTCGTGTTAATGTTGTGCATCTCTGTTCTTGTGCATTTTTTTGCGCGCTTATTCACGCAGGTCCTAGACGCATGAGCGAACGCGATTTACCTTCTCGGCTGGGACACACGCACGATGCGCTTCACAGCAGCAAGTCCGTTCCCGCTCTTCACAGTAAGTATCTATCGGACACGCTTTCAAATCACTTTGAACACGACAATTTCATCACGCTTATTTTGTCACTCATCACTCGCTATTCTACACACTGGTCTCACTGCATTATCACCCGCTAAACTCGCAAAATAAATTCACACTTTACATTCTACTCCTCACACACTTTGACACTAATGAGAGGATGAAGGCGCGAATTTTGAATCAACCTTGACACTGGTACACCGTATGTAATGATGATCGAATGGAACAGATGTAGGAAACGAAGGCAAGCTCCAGCATGAAGTTTTCAACCCGGGATACAGCAGAGCATCTTCGAGCAACAGCGTCACGCCACCGGTGCAGCCACCACCTATGCCTGCAATGAACGGAGCAACCTCTCTACGCTCAAGGTAAGATTCAACGTTTATTTCTCAGTAGATGAAAGATACACATGCCTGCACTTTCACTCCACAAAATTACAGCTGAGCATTTTTGTAAGAATCTAAATTTTCCATTTTTGAGATTCAGAACAATTTGTGAGCTTTTCGTAACACATTCCACACAAAAAGAAAAGTCGATATCGTTCTGTTCTTCATCTTCCATCTTATAACTTTAGATTGACCTGCTGTCAATCAAACTGGTTTTCATTCACATTCCGACAATCGATAGTGGGCCAATATTGCACACCTCGCACGTAGTCAACCTTTTGACTTGGTCTGAGCTGGTCAAGGTTCGTCCAATTATGCACTGCACAGACGCTGATGAAAACATTTTTTGTGATTGATCACTAGCTTCATTGTTCCCATCTAACACTTTATGTTACTCCAACGTCTCCTCCAATGAAGACTTCCATTTGTCTATTGAATGCCAAAAAATAGATGTCTCTATTTGGATCGTTCGGATTCAAAGTCAGAGAAGATTTAATTGAGAAAAATTCCGTCTCCCGAATACTGCAAATACTGGTCGATTTGAGAATTTGGAAAGGATATCACTCTTTGCTCATTTTATTTGTCAGTTATGGATCAAATGCTTAGGAATTGAAAATTATGAGATCCTTGTGCTTACCAGCTGTTGAGATATCAGTTTCAATTGATGGGCCTTTTGACGCAATTGAGTTCCAAGAGCTACTCACGAATCGATTATATTGAACTGAAATTTCAAATTTTATTAGTTGATAGTGATTTGATATCTGTTGAACGAAAGTTACCTTCTTGATGTTTACAAAAAAGCCTAACCGTTGAAGATTCGCAGATAATTTATGTAATCGAAAGAAATAGTTAGCATACAAAATCAGAATTAAATGATCAATGGCGAGCAAGTATTGATACTCCTTTTTCCTTATTCCAGATCCAGTCAAAATTTGCACGATCCGAGTAGAGGAGCTTTGCCTCCAAGTGGCTTAGCAAACCGACAACAGTCCTCTCCGAATTTGAATCCGAGCAATCCATCCAATATGCAGAATAATCTGCAAGGCAACGAGTCCGAGAGATTCTATCAAAACTTGAGCGTGTACAGAAACCAAGATGGACCTTTGAAGCAACAGTCGAGTCCTGCGCAGTCCTCCGATGACAGGTGCGGTATGCAAATGTGATCAGAAAATGCGGTTCATTCAGTCTTTGAACCCAAGTTGTTTGACGTCCGCATGGTCAATTTGTTATACGAGCATCAGATCACGCGTACAAGTTCCATACGATCCATTTGTCTTCCATGTCCAGACTTTTGAAGATCGATATCAAGGCGATGCGGTCACTATGCAAGCTGAAAATCATTCCCATTTTCCTCCGATTCTCTTGCGATTTAGGCTAAACTACGAGTGCACGAATACTTGTGATCATCGAACTTGAATTCGTCCACTCGTCATTTAGTCCTAAGTTGCAAGAAAATCGGAGGAAATTGGGAATGAAAATGTGCATAAATTATAAGTTCTGAAGAGGTTCCCTCGCTCAAGTTGTTCACATTTTCATCTGATTCTCTTGCGATTTGGCTTAGACGACGAATTTTTGAATACAAATTCGACCAAAACAATGATTCGAAAACTCGTTTAAAACTTCGAATCTGTTTTCAAGTTCCCAGTATCCCCATAATATACTTCTCATAGTAAAACAATTTCAAGATTTTTGATCACATAAAATGCAAACTTCTGCAGCTTCAACTCAGCACTGATACTCGACATGCGAAAAATTTGCATTCGGTTGTAACAATTTGTTAACTGAATTGTTGAAATCCACAGGAGTCCGTTGCATGGACAGAAACCGCTGTCCAGAGGTTCTGAGAGTTCGCTGAATCGTGGTCCGAACGATATGAACCCAGGTAACAAGGAACGTCCTATGTCAGCCTACGTTGGCCCTCAACAACAACAACAGCTTCAACAGCAAGGCTACCCGGGACATCCGATGCAACAGCAGCAACCACCACAGCAAGGTGCCCCAGTTAGATCTCAATCTTCTCGCGACATAATTCGCCAGGAGGCCAAACTACAAGAAATGCAAGAAGAAGTAAGACGTCGTGAACTTCGTGGACCCGGAGGAGCCCCAGCTCCCGCTCCCACAGCTTACCGTAGCAACACCTACAATCCTCGCCTTCAACCTGGTCTTCTTGGGCCTCAACAGCAACAACAGCAAGCGCAACAGAATTCTATGAGGGGTAGACCAATGGGATCAACTCCAAATCTTGGACCAAACTCGCCTAACTACAACAGGCCGGGATACGGATACCCTGACCCTGCTTCACAACAGTATGCTCAACAGCAGCAATACAACCAGTTTGGAAAGCAAGCTTACGGTAACAATGCGATGCAGGCAGGTCGAGGATATGGGCAGCCACAGCAGAATGGGCCACTGTATTCTAACGGTCCGGAACCGATGCAACACTCGGAGACGGATCTGGGCGTCATCGGGGAGAATCCTCCGGCGAGACCGGCTCTACCACATTCCAACGCTGGAACGCCGCCACCACCAGTGCCTAATACTCTCACGCATCCGCTCTATGCGAAGCAGATGGACGCCTCTACCAGGTCAGTAATTATCTTTCTTATATTTCTCTCTTGTTTCGAGCGAGTTGGTATTCTGAACAAAATATAGCGTAGAATAATCATCGAAAGATAACATAAGAGCTATATTCAAAATATTTGCAAAATTACAGCCTCACTTGTGAGGAAACCATTGGTTACATTCAAATATTTCTTAAATCTGTGGTAAAATCGTGTAGTTTTGATATATTTTAGTATGCAATGTTGAACTGTTCGACATACACTGTTATTTTTTTGGAAAATTCTAATAAATGTTCCGAGCCTCAAATTTACTACATTATTGAGTTCGCGAACTAGGAAAGTGACAGAGAATTGAATTTTCAGATACACTGCAAGCATGCAGGATCCTCCTAGAGGCGGTTATTACCCAGCTAACTCTAGCTCCCAGCAACCTCGTCAGTACCAGTTTAGTGCCACAGATCCTTGGCAGAGGGAAGAAAGAGAAAAGGTGGGTACTTGCAATTATCTTAAATTTCGATGTGAATGAAATGACTCTACAGTAAAATCGTCCACGATTACAGGAGCAAGCTAGACGCAGGGAAGCAGCGAGACAGTGGCGCGATCAGCAGATAGCTGAGCTGAGTGGTCTTTCTCGGAGAACACCTCAGCAAGAAGAACAGCTTCGCGCGTTGCAACTTGAGCGTGACTTCCAAAAACGAGCTGAAGAGGCTGCAAGCCAGCAAGATGATGAAGAAGAGGGCAACGACGTGGACAACGAGGCAACCAGTCAAAGAGTCCAGAACCTCTTCCGTAATGCTGCTGCTCAGGACCGTGGTAACCACATGCCAGGCCCGACTGGCAATGGGCATCCCGCTCTCACTCGCTCTGGACCAAACAACCAGTCTGGCAGAGGAGCCCTTTCGCCTCAGTCCGTCAACAGTCAGATACAGATGACAAACGTACCAATTCACACTGTTAGCAGTAGCCAACAACAACCACAGAGTAATCCTGTAGCGGGCTCGTATCATGGCCAAAATGATCTCAATGTTAGCGCTTACAACAACCAGAATCACAACGTTAACAACCATCAATCCTCTCCGTATGGCGGAGGAAGCTTGAATCACTCGAATGCCAGTCAAAAAGCTAGCCAGGTCGAGGCTGAGCAAAGGAGAATTGACGAGTTCAAGAGACGTCAATCTGAATTCGACGAGAGCCAGAGACGAAGACAAGAGGAAGAAGCTGTCAGACAGCAGCAACAGCAAATGCAGGCGCATCAGGCACAGATGCAACAGCAAATGTACCAACAGCATCAGTCCAACCTGCGTAATCAACAGCAAGTGCACCCTGGTATGTTGAGATTAGACAATCTCATCATCGAAGATCCCAGCTCACCAAGTAAGTAGAGCTCATTGACAACAGGTGGAAAATGGAAAAGTATTTGACTGTCACTTGAAAGAAATATAATCATCTCTCTCTTTTTTATAGATTCTCAGAATAATATCGAAGCTCCACCACCACCTGAACGGGGGTCGAGCTATGCAGTAATGTCACAACAAAGTGCCTTAAGATCCAATACCTCAACCACGTCAAATTCATTGGTCGGGCCTCAATCGGCAACGATGACCAAAAGAGTTTCTTTCCACGATCCAAACGCCAATACCGAGTCGCCTTCAAGAAACAATATCTCGAATTCTTCCAATTTGCCGTCATCCATAACAATGGATACTATTAGAGAAGATCCGAACGTGAGTTACTAAAACCAACGTCCTATACTCTTACAGAATAATCATTAACCCACTAGATATTTTGATACACACTAATCACAAAAAGACAATATGTAAGTAAACGGTTATCAGAAGTCCACCCGTATGCAGATAGAAGGAGGTATTTCAGATTCAAATGATGTGATGTTTGTCCATTATTCTATTCTTTGCTGCATGTAGCGGTATTGAATTCATGGAAAAGATCATCCATTATGTACATTTTTACTCCTGGCATCCAGTTGATCGTTCATTACATTGGATTGTGAAACATGATCATCATCATTGCAAGCGTGTAATCAACAGAAATTTGTTTTTGAGTCATGTCTGAATTGTGTTTATCTGACTGATTGTTCTGTGGCGAGATGAAATGACGATCGAAACCAAAAAGTAGAGTTATTTTAGGATTGTACGTGTTATGCAATAGCAGTGTCTTGTGTTTATCTGGTCGTTCTGCAAACAATTCTGAGATTTCTGAATTAATGATGCAAATTTACTGAATTTATAAATATCTCCACAGAACTTCATAAACGATGCAGAAATGCTGTTAGCTTCTCCCAAAACACCAGAAGGTCCCGGAGGCTTATATCAAGGAGCGACACCTGGCGTGATAGGCGCTCAGGAAGTTTATAAGTGAGTCAATCCAGTTCTCATAAAATTTTCCATTATGAAATGACTGTCGATGCGCATTAAAAGCAATCCCATCGGAGCTGGTTCAGAGTTTTCCCAGATCCAATCGTTCTGTGTGGTATACAGCATTTGAGAGTAAGCTCAATTTTGGGGTCTTAGGCAGAGATTTATTCTGTGAAAAGGTCGAATTTTCATTTTCGGTTGCAGTTTTAAACAGAAACTCGGTGTACGCCTGAAAATTAGTTTCTAGGAGATTTTTAGGTATTTAAACTTCTTTTATGAATGATCAAATTGCACTCCTAGGCATATAAATCTCAAGAAGTATTTCACAAAGTATTTTCTTGGAAAGATACGTGAATCATGGGGGTTGAAGGAATCATGATGATATTTCTTACATTAAAAACCGATTTGCTATCATTCCACTATGGATGAAATATCTACTTTTCTATCCACAGAAGTTGAATTGATTCATAAGCAATGATTACACTTCCCGATACAATTCATATCATGAGTTTAAGAAATGTATTCGGTTGAAAAAAGTGGAGAGATTATATCTCCAGTGCAGGTTCAAATGCATCACTCTTTATTTTTTCAGGGATCCTCGACAGAAAAGGCTGGCGGAGAAACAAAGGCAACAACAGAATTCTCAAATGGGACCAGTGCCCGAAAAGTTGACGTTCAAGGAGAAGATGAAGTTGTTCGCGATTGAGACTGGAGAAGACGGAACTCCGAGAGACAAAGTGAAGATTTCAAGAGCTCAGAGGGAGATAGATAATATAGGGAGCCCTCTCAGTTCAAATAACAACAATTGATTCATTATTTGGAATAGTTTTGTAAATATTGAAGAAAATATTCTCTGTTATTGTTGAAATTCTTTGATTAGTCTCATTTTAGTATTCACTAATACATACAAGCACTCAGCAAAGATTCTTTTGCACGACAAGACCTTTCTCCAACTCAGAACAATTTCCGTTGAATATTCGCTAGGCATGAGTATGATTTATTTTGTCTTATGCTTATAGACGTGATCAGTTGAGTATTCCATAGTACCGAGTTTTTTGTACGACTTTTTGAAACGTTTTCCATGATTGATTACTTTTAGGCTTTCAATAACAATTGTATATTGATAGGAAAGATACCGAAAATATCTCTCTTGAACTTTTTAGATACGAATGTACATCTCTTGACCACGAAGAAATTACGGGTTTTCAATCAATTATTAATTATTGTACGATATATGTCTGTTGTTTATTGTACATATGCAAATCGGAAAAGCTAGGCAGGTTATCGCTTGATTCTGTAAGGATAAAATCATTTGATTATTGTACAACTCAGAGGATCGTGTAAGAGAGACTCAAATCGATGAAAACGACCTTCGAATTTTGCAGAATTTTACCTCTCCGCCAGGTCGGAGATGATTCTCGAGTTCTCTACTAAAATGATTTGGTTTGATAAATACTTCATGCCAAACATACCCATCATGTTTGGAAGTATATTACATTGACATGTTTGACCCACAAATGTTTAGATTTTGATCGATGACCATTGTTTTTATAAGAAATTGAATAAAATAGTGAGCAAGTTAACGAGCGGAAGTAAATACGGCATTCTGAATTTGCTTTGACCAGAATATGAAACACTAGAATTGTACAAAGATACTCATGGGTGGTAAATGTAAGAATCAAATGAAGATATTGATTGAAAATAACAATAATAAGAATATTAAGTATTAGGTAACTTACAGACCATCGAATGAATGTTTTTGAATAAAATCATATCTGAGACCTCGAGATTTATATAAAAAATAACTCACATGCGCTTTAATAGCGTAAATATTTTGGTGAGCGCAGGAACGCGCCCCCATAAGTTACGTTCATGACTAAACACAAATCACTCTGAGGATCACAACTTGCAGACTTTTGATGTAATACCTTGAACATACATTTTCATGTATGACAACGTAAGAAATGACTCTGATTCAAGACCCGCGAGCAAAAGAATAGCAATATTAGTGTGTTAGTTCCACGAAAGTAAGAACGGATAATGAGAGGATTGCATTCATTTTCTATTTTCTATATACTCAGGGTACTGTTGTAACTGGGATACTTTCATTTTCATGGATGCACGTCCTTATCTGAGAAATGCATACGATTTAAATATTACATGTGATATAAAGTTAGCCCATTTTGGAAGTGAAAATGATTGCACTCACATTCTTTGATTCACTTGTTTACAGCAAGTTTATATATCATGGAAATATTGAGACCTCCTTCAATGACAGACACGACTTTGGAAGGACCAGAGAAGATCACCGCGTCCAAAGATGAGAATGTTGCCTATTACTTGTTTTTCTCCTTTCAATGCCTAAGTGTTGGTAAGGATCATCTTCACTTCACGTTCTTGCATAAAACTTCCAAAACCTTTTTGAGAGAGACCTATGTATTATCTAGCAATTGTTAAGTTTTTTGTATAGCTTAAATCATTAGGGAGATTACAAATCGAATGAACTATTGAAGATTACGTGATCCTGGAGTATAAGAACAGAATCAATTGTTTTTAGGAATAAAAAGAGAAAAAGAGTTAAGATCATAGTGGTAAAAATAGTTTCTTTTAGTTCGCACGTATGCAAGGAAATCAAACTAGTTGAAAATGAATTTATTGAATGCGTTTCATCACAGTAAAGAATTTTACTGGAATAATTATCAATATAATGAATTGGGACAATGAATAAAGATATGAAAATGTATAAAGTAGATCAATAGCGCGTAACTGCGGATGAGTTAGTTACAGCTAGACACGTCGAGATGATATCGAGATGTAAAAGCAAACTATGAGAAATGGTTACGTCCCCCTTGTTGTGTATAGCAAATGTATCTGCACTATACATATATATATATATTTTGTAAGAAATTTTTGATTATTGCTAGGGAATGATTCTAAAAGTGTGGAGCGTTAGATTGTGTCGAAGTACGCGCGTTATCTGATTCTTCTGATTATAAAATAGCCTAGCATATACCTTATCTACATCAACAATGAGTATGTATATCAATTGTAAGTGTAGAAAAACACTATATTTTTTAATAACTGTTCATCGTGTCATTTCGCATTACTAAGATATGATATTGATGAGATTTTAAAATAAAATTAAAATGAAAATGAAAAAAAAGTCAGTGCGTCTGGACTCTGTTATTTCATTCCACGAATTCAATGAATGACTCCTGTGACGGCTGTTTCGTCATCTTGCGACACCGGTGAGACGATCAATGGGCCAGTGTCAAGAAAAATCAAGACAACTTGAGCACAATTACTAGGGGAAGTAATAATTGTGTGCTAATCGTTAGTGTTCATAAGTTTCAATTTTAACTAATCATATTCTTCGTTGCGCACAGATTATCTGTTGCGAATATCAGCATTTTTCTCAGAGAGAAAAGCATTCAGTTCAAAAACGAGGTTGAATAATCCTGTCGCCTCATTGGTAGAGAATTCTTCCATCGAGATCAGTATTTTGAAAATTTTGCCGTTACCTGTGCCTAATATATTGAAACACATACTCTAAATCTTATGACTCAATTCAGCATAAGAATTTAAATTCAAATTATTTTGATTTCGTGAACAAATATCTTTCAAAAAAGTTCGAAACCTCACATTCAACAAAATCGAAGACGCAGTTCCGTTTTGTTCCGCTAGCCGCGGTTGGGTCCACTTTCTTTGTTCCGCTCACGTCACACAGAGCAGAATGGCTCACGCACATGCATGTGTTGGTGTCACATCCATGTTTTCCGGGGATCGAGGAAACGCTGAAACAGAGCAGCCGCCGTCAGAGATTAGAGCCGCCGTCAGTTTCAGTCGCGCGTGTACAATCCAAGGAGCAAGTACGTTTTCCACGCAAGCGAATCATCATTTCTTCTGCCGGTATCTAAATATCGACAATTTTGTAACATTCTGGCTGCTCATAAAATCTGTGACAGTCAAACATCAAATATCTCACATGAGTTTGGATACTTGGAAATTGAATTATACGACGCAAGAATACATTCCCATTCACCAGGAGTTTATCGACGTCGTTGAGCGTCTGCTGCGACGTAGCGGAATAATTGAAATAAAGGAAAGGTAAATAAATACCTGGTGGAAGCTAAGCGTTTCAGTAGCTGGGGTTACATTACGCTTTTCTTGTCGACGACAAGTTTTATCGCTCCCACTGCAGCTGCTCTGCTTTCGCGCTCGAGGCTGTCCTCCCTCAGCGCGGCGCAGTGGTGCATTTGCGGTGCCGCGAGTATTGAGCCGACTCCTCGAGGATAATCTTCATCATCGTCAACACGAATCAATAATCTGTCAACATTAACGAAGATTTACAACTTGATCCAGTGCTGACTTCAATCACTTCGAGCTCATACAAGCAGCAAATAGGTAAGCCAAATTCTCTTGACGAAGATGTCTAACTGTATAAAATACCATGTTTGGAGAGCCCGTCCTCCGGGATTTTATCATGGCGGACCGGCGCCCCGGCCGTCGCCGTTCTTCCGGCTCAAGCACATGCATACTTAACTCGTCTCGAATATATGGCTATTAATAGCCTCGAAAAGCCGGTTTTAATAACACTTCGAGTACGCCTTTACGTTCTGCTTTGTTTTTTTTACTTCTGATCCGGATTATTATATGTGGCCCTTGCGATATGTCCAGTCTGGGATCATATAATTATCACTAAAGTAGGTATACGTGATTTTGTCCTTGTAACTGCTTGTGATTATTCCAAGGTTTTCCACAGTTTGTACCGGGTAGAATTTATACGTTGGTACGGGGTTTTCTGCTGGATTTACACAGGTATTTTATATTCATATCCCAACGATGCATGTTCCTCATCAAGTCAAAGATTTCGAGAGAATATCCACCCTAGACTTATTGGATCTGGTATGTAAACCCATAACCCATAACCCATTTGGCGTGGCGGGTTATGGGTTATGGGTTATGAGATAGGTGCCTATACTTTGATGAATAAGAAGCTCTAATAGATAATTTAATGGTTCGACGCATGTCACTTTTTGGACCATAATTCAAAATTCATATAATACTTAGTAGTCCGAGGGCAAATCTGTATGTACAATAGTAGAATTGCAGTGTGCAAACAAACACAGCAATATGCTCCAATTTTTAACACATGGCACATGGACTTGAAGCACTAAACACATGCATGGCGTCTCATTTCACGTGTTTTCGGAGCAAAGTCTCATGCTCACTGCGTGATATAAGTATTCGATGGCCCCTCCTTCGAATAATCACTGCTTACGATTGACGAATACTTGATTGAAATCCCACACGATAAGTATATGTACAGTGTCGCAATTCGGCCACTCAATTTATGGATCTCTCCGTATACGAAGATGCGTGTCAGAGACGATTACGAATTAGCTTGCCTTTTTCGGGCATTTTTTTTATGTCATGTGAATCATTTTCTTCAACTTTTTTCTCATCGAATTCTATAGGTACTAATCTGCTGCCGCGAAGACTCACTTTAATTATCTATCGAACAGATCCAGTTCTTGAAATATTATGTGATTCAAAGCTACTTTTACTATTCTCAACCGAAATTGCAATAATTTACTTTTCATGGTCGACAATGAAGTGGTGAGAAATCGAAATTTAGTGAAAATGTCGAGAGTTTCTGTATAATATACTTGATCCTGTCTGTGTAAGCATCGTATCTCTAATAGATCCAGCATATTATGTTGTTGGATTATAATCGATGTCTAATTAGACACGCATCTTGAGACAATAAACTACCTTATCTTATCGTTTGAGTGAATTTACTTAGTCTTAGACTATGAATCTCGTGGTTGCGTTTGATGTTGACACTCTATTAATTAATCATGATATCGTGTATTATTTATCCAAACAAACCAACCATCGTGGAATTTTCTTCCTTCAATGATAATTTATCCGTTCTCGTCGATGTGTTACAGTTCGATCACAATCATGTACGAGATTTTGTATTCACAAAAAATGTAAAACTGTATCACCGAAATTGAAATTATTTGATGAAATAACTGGCTTCTTGGGCTCAATGTGCATGAAATCGAATTTTGAAAAGCTTAAAATCCATCTTCTTATCTCATATCCAAAATACCTACCAACTGTTATGTTGATTATGATTCAATTAAAAATTCAACACGCTTGTCCTTGAGCACCATTCAACTTTTTTTCATGATCAGAGGGCGAATCAATTGAAATAAATTTGGAAGCCGTTCTCTATCATATACTTTGGTGAATCAATTTACTCGAACATTCATATAGGGCTCAAAATTGCATTCCAATATTCCGAACGAATTAAAGTCTCGTCTTGTCTTGGGGCATGGTACGGTTTCGTGTGACCGGCATAGCAAATATCGGATTGCCAATTGTCCCTCTTCAATCTTCTATTGTCAAAGACACCCTCGCTTTTTTGTGTCGAATAAATCAGCGTCGTTCGCGAAAGCTTGCATGAAGATGAAGTTCAAAATGAGTAGCGGACTTTGACTATTCATGCTGATTGAAATGGAAGACATTCTTTTATTGATTCCTTTCATTTCGTTGGTGAATTGGTGAGTCATGTCTACTACGCGAACAAGATGTGTATTATGAATTTGGATGTCGTTTTTATATGCAAATTGACGACGAATCACTATTTTTCTATCGCAGCATTTTCTCGAAAATGAATGTTCTTTTATATGAGACTAAATATTTGGTCATGAACAATCAAACCTTCTTCTTGACAAGATGAAATTTCTTTGAATGTGTGTAACAAGTTTTAATTATAGATTTGTAATTTGTGTTGGCAATTTCATGTGGCAAGTAATTCCAGCAGCCACCGTTAAAACGTTTCAAACTCTCCGAGTTTCCATCCAAGTTTGTGTCTTCTGAGCCAACAGAATGCAATTTCTTCGACCTTTCCTCCGCTAGTCTTGAGGTCGATCAATATTTGGCAGATACAGAAGTAACGCAATACATAGTAACAAAAGGACTCGCAAGTGACTTTCTCGTCCTTACACATTTACACCGTATACATATATAGAGGCACTGAAATTAAAACTGATTTTATATCTGCTAACTTCTTTTTTGTTTTGGAATGTTTAATGGCTTTCAAGAAGTATTCGGTTCTTCGTGAGTTCCCCTCTTTTCAAAATTGGAGCTTGAGCACCACGATATTTTATCCAAGTTATTCGATTGCAAGCTGGTTAGTTCAAGATTTATCGATTATTAAAATTCATAAATAGCTTATATAATTTGAATGTTGGTCCGAATCGTAGGATGCCAAATTTAAGGTCAAATTTTAGTGATTTTTGTATGTTTCTGACGCACGCTGCTAATATGCATGAAAACGAAATCGAAGTCTCGTAGTTATTGTGGATCCTCTGTCAAAAGCAAACGTGCACGCTTTTTCATGAATTTTTGCAGACTGCGTGTTTGGAATTTGTTAAGACAGTATTTATATTCGGAAATGACCCATTGTAACCGTTAGATAGAATTATTCCTTCCAATTTGGAAAATCCCCGCTATCCTGTGCAAAAGTTGATTGAGCTCTTCACTCAATATTGGACTGTTTTTCCAAAAGCTGCAACAAAATATTTGATGTATCGACAGGATTATTATATCTTGTGATTGTATCATATCAAATTCTCATTCTCAATCGATTGTTAGTCATAAGATTCGCTGGGTCAATGATTATACCTAACTCCCGAATCAGTACAGTGGCATGCTTTCCGACATTTATAATAATCGATAAGAGGATTTAGAAAATTTACGGGTGTTTGAACAAAAATTGCCGTCAATTTGATTACTTGAAATTCATTTATTTGCAAATACTTCGTTATGAGCGTTCCAGAACACGAATTTCTTACACATCCCTCAAGCGAAAAAGTATTCATTCATTCCGGTCCTTGTATCGCCGGTATGATTGAATAAGTGTCTGCCGATAAAACAACTTGAAATTGAATGGTGGCAGATAGCTCTCTTGAATATATTAATTTTGCGTCAAATTTCATAAACTTTCCGATACACGCGAAATATTCCATTCGACTGAATTTAAGTTACGTATCCTACTATTGCGATTGATGACAGTAATATTCCTCGAGCGCGGAGGACGAAAATTAGTTTGATTAATGCAAAAAAAATGCACTCAATTTTCATTCAAAACAAATATTTGAATGCTGACTTACGGCTTAAACTCACCGAAACCGCGGACAGGCGTGTAAAAATAGATTTTGATGAATTGATATCTTCAGCAAAGACGTAAATCGATCGCAATGTGATGTTATCGTTTTGCAATTGCTCTGCAATTTGATTATGCTAGTGGATCACGATATGGTACGCATACACATTTGACGGTTATCATTTCTCACGTTTCATCCTCTGCGTCGCAATTTATCATCCTGTAATACTTTTTGCTGCCTCGCTATACTCATCATACACATTCTATGACTACTTTATATTCTCCCCATCAAGTTGACAGCCCCCTGCAGATGCAGATTCTTTTTTCGAGGTATAATCCACTTATTATAAATCTGTCAGCTTGCTTGTCAACGCCCCGTATGAAATGATTCCTTCCTTATACAAACTAATGATAAAATCAGTGAAATTATCTTGCATGATGTGGATTTCAAACTTATTCTCACCAATAATATGTTTGATTTCTGAAATTCTTCTCTTTGATTAATTTTTGACCATACATTATCAAGACGAAGCTGTCGTCGTATCTTATACACTCAGAGGATGAACAAGATATCAGGCTTGACTGATTGAATAATACCGAATTATTAATTTTCCAATATCTCGAAATCTCACGGTATTGAGATATTTCTAAGAACCAATGTCTGTCAATGCAGGGTACAGGAAATTATCACGATCGCAAATTGATTTTGCTCACAACTTTAGCCCTACGTTGGTGGAAATTAGTTACACTTCAACCCACGTCACCCACGTGGTAGCTAAATGGTACATCCTACGAAAAATACTATATTTCCTCAATTTTCTTGCGGGAAATGCCATATAAAAATTACTTTCCTATAATTCAACCATTCAAGAATCAGTATGAAATCTTTCTCATGGATTCGCGGCACACTTATTCCCTCTAAAAATTCCAAAAAATGACAATATTTAGTAATTTTTGTAGGTTAGGCTGATAAACAATTTTTTAAAATCTTGAAAAAACTATATCAGTTGCTGATGTTCCAAACACTTTGAAAACTAATTCTATGTTTCAGACAGACTTCAAATAAGCTATTGGAACACGATTTGAAATGATGAACTTGAAGATGAGCTTTTTGAGTTTTTGTCGGTGATGCATTTTCAGTACATATGCAATATACCTTAATATTTTGAAAAAAAAGTTTTTTGCAATTCTGGGTTTTGTTCATTTGAAAGTTGATGCTAAAATATGAAATTACACCCAGGTTCCAGATCCTCAGAAGAAAAGTTGAAGTAGGTTGCGATTGAAATTTTATGTGTGCCAAATGGCTACCACCTGGGTAATTAAGGGTTAAGTCAAGGAAGCAGAAATTGTCAAAATCACGGTCGTGCCGGTCGTGGTCAAAACATTAGCCTTTGCAATGATAAAGGCGTTAAGAGCGATTTGCTTTTCTAATTGATGCATCACTCACACGTCATACATTCAATCGACAACTTGTCAAGCGCTTGGAAAGATTTGCATTACATCAGTTTGCTCAACGCTCAATCAAACATTATCTCTTTTCTCACGTGATGAGTTATGCTAATACATGATGATTCAACGAGAATTTGTTTGAACTTGAATTTTTTGTAATTTTATTGTATTTCTGCGTGTTTTCATTCACATCAGATCTAAAGGATTCAGAATCAAAATGAGCTGTTTTTTTTTATTTTTTTCTTATTTGAAGTAAGCAAAAAATCAGAATAAAAATCACCCACGTATGAGTGGATCCAAATTTATCCTCACAGAAGAGTTCTTCCATCAATTTTTGATGTTCTTTGACTTAGAAAAGAATTCCCGGATGGCTTCTTTCATGCTTGAATTGTAGGATACCGTGGAATGAACGAATTTGAAACGTGGACTTGGTCCATTTTGATTCGCCACTAATCTGTGACGGCAAAACTGCAATCACAAGTACTTCGCCCTTCGTTTCAATATAACTATTTTATCATGATTCTACATCGTATTGAGGATGAAAAAATTATTTTGGAATCTGATAAAATTGATTGGGTTTTTAGTTTCGTATTAAGTGATTATAATTGGTATCATATGTGTCGATCAGAAATCAATGAATGAGGTGGTACAAAAAAGAATCAATAATAAATTGAGTGAAATTTCCATTGCAGTCCCCTGTGGTAGAAATGTGAGCATTTTTTCTGGCTATCCAACATATAGCTAAAGTAGCAATGCGTAGCAGTGCGACTTAGACAGTTTTTGGTCCAGAAAATACTCACCATTTCTACATATATATCAGGGTCGAAATCCAGATTACTAATTTTATCGGCATCTTTGGTTCTTTTTTCATCGCGATACATCACACGTGGTACAAACGTGACATGAGATAACTCTGCTGTAATAAAATTTTTGTTTGAGTAAATAAATCATCGATCCTCGATGTGATGAAATGCAGCCATAATCATCAATGATTGAACTCTTTATTGGATGAGACTAATTTTGCATCAAGTCCTGTGATGGGTTTGACCAACTCTTTCAACAGCGAATGAATTTTGTCATGTATAACATCACAGATTGTTGAAAGCTCAGACTCAGATTTATTGAAAAAAGAGGGTGTATTTCAGGACTTGGATGTTTCTTGTGCATGTGTTTGATCAACGGAGAATTGCAGTTGACGTGCGGATGAAGCTGTTTTGCAGAAAATTTACACTCAATAAGGAGAACTTTGTTTCAGTTTTTTTTTTTTGCCTATAGTAATGGTGTCATCATCTCGGAACATTCTATATCGAAAAATTTTTTTTCCAACAAAAAGCCTACTTTTATCAGCTAGAAATCTGATTGTTTTTTTTTTGTTTTAATGGGCCGAAATTAGGATATGTATTTTGAAGAAGAAGCTTTGAAAAATGCTAGTATGGCAAAATCAAAGATTTTGACAGCTCAAATTTTCAATAGATAGATATTTTTGCACTTTTGATGTTTTTTGGCGTCGCAATATAACAACCGACATTGGACTCGGATATTAATACCGGTTAATCCAAAAATGATGGTAACTATAGATAGAGCTGATCTTCAATTGAAGCAATTTTATCGAGAATTTTATGGTTTTTAGAATTTTACATTTATTGGTTATAAACTCTCCTCTGACTCATTATTCATGTTCTTAGCTCATTACTACCAAGAAAAATGTCTATAGAGAATATTTTCCAAGCAATTGTAAGTCAGTTGAAATTGAATTAGAAAAAATCGTGGGCCCCACCGTTGTGGCCCATTGCAATAAACTTGTTGAACTTCTTGAAATTCAGTAATAAATCACTCTTTTATAATTTTCAAAAGAGCGCCACCATCCAGTGCATTAAAAATCAATAAACTCGAATTAATCGCTTGTTTTCACATACAAATTCTCATGATTCCTATTTATAAAAGTTCACCATAACAAAACAGCGAAAAATTCCCTTGATACGTGAGAAAAAAAACATAAAAATGGCACAAAAAATTAAGGGTTTGAAAGCAAAAAAACAGTAGTAGCGTAACATTGGAAAAGTGTCGGTCGCGCGTACGTCATCAGCGAGCAGAAAATAAAAAAAACGATATAGAAAGAGTTGAATTCGCGGGGGTCGATTTTATGTACTATATAGTGGGGGATGATACGCAAGCTCTTTTGTGGGTGGCGCCTAGAGCCACCACCCGGCCTGACCCGGCGTGTGTCGCGGGGTGGGATTAACATCGGAACCGGCTTCCACCAACACATCACTTGAGAGACTCACTTTTCGGTTTACTTAGTCTGGCGTCGCGCTTTGAGCGAGCAACTTGTCTGCATTAGCTTGATGAAAACTTGACTTGCAAAGTGCGCATGTGATGTTCGATTATTCGTACCGGTTCTTATTTTCATCTGTATTCAAGTTTTTCAGTGCTTAAATCTGCTTGATTTATCTTGCAAATATTTAATTAGTGTGAATAACTGAAAAATAGAAGACGAAAACGGCTCAGTCCTTTGAAAGGATCGATCTTTCGCATAACTGTTGATTATATTACAGCATTTGCAATTTGCGCGCGCGCGCGCGCAAACAATAATTCATCAAGGTAGGTATGAAATAATCTGGAATTCAGATGCATTCATTCGATTAGTTTGCACATAATTTTATTGAATATTGAAAGTTACTTGTGAAATAAAACGCGACTTTTTTCTGCACTGATTACGTCGCAATTTGGTTGAAAAATGAATTAAGGGAGTAACCTCAGTACTGCGTGAGTCAAATGGATCGACTTTTTCCAACTTCCACAAATTTGCCTACAAGTGTGTCTTATGTCTTAATCAGATCTCAATACACCCTCACATAAACTTGCATAAGCATCCGACTCACGAATCATGAAATATCAATCCCTGATTATGGGCGAATTTGTCTTAATTGTGACTCATTCGTGACTTCACGCTGAAAATTAATCAGAACTTTTTTCCAAGCCAACCAAAGCTTGAAAAAAAGTTGGAGCACGTTTTTTGTATTAAGATCTATAAGTGAGCAAGACTTGAGCAAAAACTGATCGGTCAGTCTTTTATAGTCTAATAATTGTCGCGATGCCCCATAAGACAGCGTGTATAACCTCTAAAAATGTTTATGCTGATGGTTTGACTCAGGGGTAGCGAATGCTCGTGAAATTTTGACTGTGTTCAATTGACACGCAAATACATCTCTCTGCCAAGTTTGATCAAAATCTGATCGGTGGATCTTCTACCGAGGTTACTCCCTTAAATTGAAGAGGACGTAAGCTCGTTAAACAACTCCACATTGATTTTTTATATTAGTCCATCCACTACCGACAGCTCTATAGACATTTGGAAATGTAGTACTGACGTTCCGATCATGTTATTCTGATAAAAATAGAACAAAAAATAGCAACATAAGGATTTAAAACAAAATCTCGGTTTTTATTTTTTCCCCCACAAATTCGATATTTGGCCTCGGCCCAGGGGTTGATTGATTCTTCGTATATTAGGGTTGTGTGAGAATTTTTTCAGATATAATCACCAATTATCGGCAATCGTTCAAAAAAATTTCATCCATTATATTGGACATTGTGAGTGAATGAGTTACTTTTGAACAATTTTTTTCCATTTAACTCAACATTTATAATCTTTGAATGCAAATTTTAGCCAAAATGTATAAAGATTCGAGTTGATAATCGTTCCGAAATTCCAAGATATATGATTCAATAATTTGTAGCCTTCAAATCAATTCAGCTGTCGCAATTCGTAATCAATCAAATTTCGTTCGATTAAATTCCTACTGCTACATAACTTGCGTCTCGCCTGCTTGGTGTTTTATATTGAACGGATTTATCAAGTGAGTCAATCATCAAATGCAACCCAGAAATTAAAACTCATATAAATTGGTAACGAAATTTGCACTGTAGATGTATATTGAGTAGATAATTTTTGCGTCTGTATAAGTAAAATGAAATCAGAAACCGATAATACTGTTGTAAATAGGAGGTTGGTGGACAGTTACAATAGCGTGTCAGCTTATATTAAATTCCGCTTACCCATGTAGAACATTAGATTCCATGAACATACATGATGATGGAATCCGTGGATTCCATGTTCATAAATGATCAGGTATAGAATCGGTTTGAAAATTTGTCATTTTCATCCCGGAAAGACGTGATATACTCATTTACAACTGGTGAAACATCAATATCTCACAGTATTGATGAAACAGTCACCAGAAAAACCTTTTTCGGAGTCATTCTCAGGTTTTGAACATTGGAAGCACTGAAGCGAAAATTTTCGTAAAAAATGTCACTTTTTTGAAACTTGAGACCGACTCCTGGGAAGATTTTTTTTCAGTATTATATGATCAGTATTGTAATGAATTGATGTTAGAATAGGTTTGAATCAATATATCACAACTTTCTGGAATAAAAAAAAATGTTTGGAACGGTTTTATGTATGATCATATATGACCATGGAATCCTTGGATTCCATGATCATATATGTTCATGGAATCGTATGTTTTACATGGGTACTTATTATAAAAGAAGAATCAATTTCATTTGTGACTTTTCTGAGCTCATTTTCTTGAATTGAGCAATCTCAGATCATGAGATCTGTGATGATAATAGAAATATATAGTGTAACACCATAAAACTCCAAGCTATGTTATTGGGGCAATAATAACAAGTAGTCGTATACTTCAGTGGCGGTGAAGATTTTCATTTAGAGAATCGATATCTTTCTTACAAGTTGAGCGGAAATTTTTTCTAACGTACTCAGCTTATTACGAAATTTAGTGCAATACTCAGGTGAACTTCTCAATCAATTTTCAACCAATCTCCACCATAAATAAATCGAACAATTGAGAAAAAAAAGTGTCATCGACTTGATAATAGATTGCTCACGAATCAATCGGTCGTCGATCCTGTTTAGAACGTGAAAATAGATGTAGTCGCGTGTCTAGATATACACACATTTGCTGAGGTGAGAGACTGCTTACGTAGTAGAGATGATTGGGGGTGGGGCTGCGGTTGTACATACACTGCGCTGAATGGGGTCGCGCATCGAGGGGGTTAATATATATATGCATGATGTTTCATCGCACCCACGTTTGTTGGGGTAGATCGATAGTTTTTCATGGGTAAATCTCGCATGTACTTATAGCCCTCCGGCAAATTTTTGTATTATGAATGACTCTACCTCCGTGTTTCATACGATACTATAACTGCCTACCTTTATCACCCCTCAATCTCACACCTCAAAATTCTCATCGTGGATTCCTTTGAGTAATTTCATTCTCTTCAGAGATTCTCAAGGAAATTTCCACTGATTCCTCCTATTTCGTCTTGTGCGCAGTTTGTTTGAGATGCAGGTAGTGGTTGATCTTGAAAGATTCATCTTTAATGATCTATCATACTCGTAAAAATTTTTCAAAATGATGGAATCATGCGTAAAAAAATTTTGTCACGTAATATATACTGATACAAGGCCAAACCGTTGGGTTCGTTGATTTGGTAGGAGAGCGCGGCATTGATCTTGTCACTGTCTATACATAATAATTGACAAGACAAGGCTGCATGCGATATCGTATAAGCTCGGAATTCAAAAGCTGCTTTAAACACCTTTTAATAATGTGGACACATTTTTTCGTCTGCTTAGCTTGTATGTATCACAACAAAGAGTAAGTGAGTCGCGGTGTACTCATTTTTTTTTTGCGACCTCTGAAAAATATTTGAAAACAATCTATCTTCATTCAATTTTATGAGCAGTAGAAGCTAAGTGAATGGGATTCCTGGTAATTTGAAATAGTGTAATGAGACCAAAAAAGTTGAATGATTTGATGGTCGTGTAATTTTTTTTCCATTCAGCCAACTCAATTATTTTCGCAGGAAATCACTCATCATTTTCAGCTGATTCTTGTTTTCTCGATTGTTCGTAACGATTCACGTGGCTTTTGAGCTTTGTCGAACTGCAAATTCCATAGATTGTTGACTGATTAGTAGTAATGATGAAATTTGCTTCAAATTGAAAATTTTATTCAAATAAATATTTCATATCTAGTGGAGAAGTGAAGAAATTCTTCGGAGCAGAAAAATGTTCTCCTGATGAAAAAAGGCAAGAACTACAATTTTCATGAATATTGATGACATAATGGTGGAATTCGCTCCGAAATGAACGTTCTCTAACAATAATTTTGAATTCCCGGCCAGCTTCAACATATTTAATTACCCTGATACGCTCAGTTCGCGGGCGCTAGGGCATTCATTTCTCGAGCGAAGCGAGGGAAAATGAGTCCTCCGCGTTCGAAGTGAGAATGCGAGCACAAGGCAAATATGATTTTTCATCATGAGAATCCAAAATGCGCATCTGAAACCGGCATCTTCAGTCTGGAATGATAGAACAGGGTCTTTTTTACATAGATCTTCTATTACAGGTCATTTCGATAATACAAGGATGTAAAAACTTCCTTTCGCGTCTGAGTGATGGGTTTTCGGCCCAAGCCGCAGGTGAGGGTCGGAATCATCACGAATATGCAAAAAATATGATTTTGACACACTGTGCGAGAGAGTAAATTTTTCGCACTGATTTCCCACTTTTTCTCACAGTTTGTCAAAAAATAGTATTCGATACACGGGTGTAAAACTTATTTTTTCGCATTTTCGTGTTGATTCTGACCTTCGCCTACGGCTCAGGCCGGAAACCCAACACTCGGACGCCAAAAAAAAGTTCTTCTACTCTTGTATTGAAATGTACTAGCGGAAATGATGTCTTTTCCGCAATGGTTTTCCACTTTCTCGCACAGTCTGTCGAAAAACACAGCTCGATACACGGGTGTAAAACCTATATTTCCACCCTTGTATCGAAATGTATTACCTACACGATACTCGGTGATTCTGGATTTCGCATCTCTGTGACAACTTCGACTTCTAATGCCTTATTCGACTCGGGTCGCAAAAGGTCCACTTGAAATTCGTAATCTAACTTTTTCGGTTATGTTTGGGAAATTATTATTATACTTCTGTGAAAATGAGTGTATCATTCCGTAAAAGTGCAGAAATGTTGTATTTCCAACGCCTTAAGTCATTTTTCTGATATCATCGACATCTGATATGTCTCTTGTCCCTATGAACTTTAATATCGTGATTATGGTAGCTCAAAATCATCTCTTCTATGATGGGCATGCGGCCCTTCATCCCTGTCGATGTTTGAAAAAATTAATTGTCTGGACTCATAATGTGATGATGGAGTGAGAAAATAACCTTACTTTTCACCACCCACAGTCAGAAGGTGGAATGTCAAAAATATATCATCCATGTTTCAAATTTCATATTATGTTTAATTACAAAGATAGAACAAAAAGAAATCATGTTCAAGATTGAATCAGTTGAAGTAATACCATCTGTCTCGTATCTCAAATTGTGCACAAACATATCAAGTATCTTTCGAGATCACGTATCTGGGATCGGATATGAGCCTATATTATTGAGATTCTTATTCATTACTCATCCGTCTCGTGTACGTACAACAACATAAAAAAAAAAACTAAAAATTGAAAGATAATGCTGTCAGCAGCGTCAATGTTGTTTTTTTTCATTCACAAATTCTCTTGAAAAGAAGATGTCATCGATAAGTCAAAAATACCTTGAAGCCCATAGATAACTTGGATTACACTTCTTACTCAGAGCCGCGTGTTCTATGATAATACATACAGTGATTAGTCGTCCCATCGCAAGCTCGCTCCCGAGAAGATAATCAGACTTCCAAATCGAACTTCCAATAACAAAATTCATCAATAATTTCGAGCAAATAAATTTTCCCACGCGCCAGGCTATCGATGATCGGCATCAATTACTCCGGTACCGCGTTTCAATGAGTCGTAAATTATTTATTTACGCACGACCACGACTGGCACTCAACGACTTTGGTATCCATATCCAACAGTGCAAAGGAGAACCTTCCATGGATTTAAACATGAATATGCATATAAACTTTACGTCTGTGATGATCCACTCTGTCACGTTAAAAAAGGAGAAAAAAAAAAGAATTGCACACACGTTGGCGTCTGCTCGTCCGTCGCAATTTTGCTGAGAAAACAAGAAATGTGTGTATGTGTATTCGCAGACTCGGCATTTCTATTTTTACAAGAGCCGCAGCCGACGACGCCGCCAATGCCGCATCCGTCCGTCGACCCAAAGCTTCTCTAATACATATCTTACAAATTGTTTCTATATAGGTATGTAATACATTGGCCGGTAAATTTGCAATTTATGCAGTAGCATTTATAGCAGCTCACGTGTAAAACGCGCGAGAGCAGAATCGCGACGCAATAAATGCGACGCGGCCAATCGATGACACGACACACCGCGTGGCTCCTTCACTGATATCAGATGATAAGTATATTTATATATATATCGGCACCCCCGCGGAGTGAAAAGTAATCGATACGCCGACTCTATTATATTCTGCGCCGCTCTATCGCGTTTCCTCATTTTATTATAATTATACATATATACATGTGTCTAAAGTATAGTATATATGGTTTGCTGATGCATTTGCTTACGTCAACGGTGACCGAACTCTCTATTGCAGTTTTCCAGTCTATATTTACGTGGCAATGTGAATGCCTGCTATAAGTTAATGAAAAATCGATTTTGATGTGCGGCTATAATGGTCTTGAGGAGGATAAATCGAGGGTTGTTGAATTTACATTCTGAATTTGTGGTGGGTGATTGTGAAGAATTCGTGGGCACTTGCTGCGCAATTTGTCCTTGGAATTTCACAAAATTAATTTCGGATATTGCTAGAGCTCGAGTAGCTGGATATGTTCGTATATATAATCAGAAGGTCCCTGAAAAAGCTCTCGGGAGGATGTCTTCTGTAATTGAAAATTTTACATTGATCGGATTAGGGAGCTGGCTAGAAAATTCTATTCGGGCACTTCAGTTTGTTCATTTTTTTTCTTTCCATTTTCCAACCACTGTTGCGATTTATTAAGCTGATTTTTTCCCAAGTCAAAAGATATTGAGTGTAAGTCGAAGGAGGGTTCTCCCTTTTCAGATTGATATTTCATCTATTTTTGCTTTTCAGTCTCAGAAATCCGAGGATTTTTTAATTGCCATTTTCTCAATGTGATGGGCCTCACCGGTAAGGCCCACCCGTCTAAGTCTGTGTGTGGTGTTGATCTAAAAATTACATTGAATGGGCCCCAGCGTTTGGGTCCATCGCACACAGGATCCGAATGCAATTTTCACCGTCGCAACGAGCCTGTTGAAATTAAAAATAAACAAAGCTGATATCGACATTTAAAAGTAAATATCAGAATTTGAAAGAAATCCAGAGTCGTGAAGTCATTCTTGTCGACAATCGCCCTCAAAAACGAAAAAATCCTTTGCAACATCCGGAATAGGCCTTCGGCTGATGCAATTTGAACTTTTTTCAAGCTAGTTAGAAACAGCTAAAAAAGAACGAACTTGATATAATATAATAGGGTCTTTAGTTATCCTGTTAGAAAATCATGCAAACCACAATGCTCATTAGAAAAAGTATTCTATGCATTATTCTGAACCTTGACTCCTGATTCGGATATCTTTTTTGCTTTTCAAATACCCGCAAGTGCTGCCACAAAATATTTTTTCAGAACTGCATAGGATGGCGTGACTAACAGATCTTTCCTGGTAGTATCATGAATACAAAAATGAATTGTACTTTTCAAACTATAAATGAATGAAATGAATGATGAAGCAACATATGTTTGCTTGGCCTTGACTTTTAGGCAAACTTCAGTAGAGACTAGGATAATAGCTAAGCAAACGTTGTTATAAAGATAGCATGGCATGAGATTGCAGTATAACAGAGCGTGTGAGTCGTAGAGCCGCATAAAATTACACTTTGATGGTTCAGTACACCTTCCTTGAATATAAACACAGAGTCAATGAGATGTTAGCCTCTACTGTGTGCTAAAACAACACCACAAAAAAAAGCTTCAAAGATTTTTTTAGCATATGGCTACTAAAGTGCCACTTTTACTCCCGGCTGCGAGCATAAAATTGGCGTTAATTCGCCCTAATGCGAAAAAATAGCATACTTTCCTCGCTCGGCAGCCTGTTTTAAGGCACGGGGAATATTTTCCGCCCGTTGCACTCGGGGAAAAACCATCCCCGTGGCCTAAAACAGCCTAGCCTCGCATCGGGAGTGTACTTCAAAGTATGAAGTATGCCTAGGTAATTTTCGAAAGAAAAAAAAGAATTCATTTTTGCAAAAGATAGCACCTTACCATTTTTCACATCTGGTCCACTAGACTGCAGTCGGTCGGAAATGTATGTACGTGTTTCATTAACCTACACATACATCTATATCTCATTTACGATCGTGATTCCGCTCGACAGAGCGACTTTGCACTTGCATATTTGCAGTATATACATAATACATAGAGAAACTGAAGCTTCGTGCTAACTTTGGCTCGCTAATTATTCAGCGTCTCTTTCGCGCTAATTGCGCGATGCGCCACAGTTCTATTTAGCTATTCTCTCTTACATCATACCTATATTCTGCACTTTCTTTCGTAAATCTGAGGTTTATGACGTATTTGGGCTCCTTCGAATGTGTCGCAAAAAAGTAAAGTCTGGCGGTCATAAATCGGTATTTCATTTTTTCTTTCTGCGCTTCGATAAGATTTACGCATGCCTATACAGCATAATGGAATATAAACGAAATATTTTCTATCAGAGGCGTGATAGAGAATTTGCCGGTATTATATGCCAAGACTTCTTATCGTTTCCTTTCGCAAAAAAATGCGTATAATTCGTTGACACGTGCACACGAAATCGCATCGAGGAGATAATGCACCTTATTTTACGAATTCTTTTCCCAAAAAAAAGCATACTTGATTATTTATCTTTGACATATTTCCTCAAGATTCATCACCAAATATTGACTTTGGTATCACGTGATCGATTTTTATTTCAACTGGTTATTTCATTGAAGTTGAATCATTGATGTTTGATGTTGCTGACCTAATAACTTGAATTTTTTTATCATTTGTCAAAGTATGGCATTCAGTATGAAGACAAGCACGTGTAATATTGGAATGTTTCGTTGTTATGAGGAACAAATACAAGAGAAGTAGTTTACACGAGCATTTCATAGCAAATGGTTTTTGCGATAATCTGTTATTATCGCATGTGCGCAGCTCTCGTACGAGCCTTTTTCTGAAAATGCGCGAAGGTCAATTGCGCATGATTTGCTTTAAAAAATGACATGGTTTGACATGTTTCTGAATCACGAGAGCGGATTGTTTGGTTCAAAAGGAAAAAAAATTGAGGAAGTTACAGCATCAGTCTTTTTCGATAGTATGTAAACGATGATCTTTGGATAAATGCTACCAACGATAATTCAAAAGATCTGACATATCAAATAGTAAGCGCTCGTTACATGCGGCGCGCGGCGCCTCTGATTTCGTAATATGAAATATTACGCTTGGCAGTTGTTAAATTGGAGTAATCTTAAATTTTTCTGATTCGATGTGTTTGAAACCTCGCGACGAGAAATTTTCATTCTCTGCGCATGTGATGAAAAGTTTGAGATGAATGACTTTGATAAATGATCAATCTTAGTCTGCCCAAAAAATACATCACATGAATTCAAGATCTAATACAATATGTTCTGAAACAGATCATCCCATCACTTTATTCCTTTTATTCTCTGACCGTACAGGGATTATTTCAACGCGATTGAGGTATTGTTCATTGAATTGTGAATGATTTGAATCGGATCGTTGGAGAAATCAATCTTGCATAAGTATATGCGTTGGTCAAAGCCGTCTTCCGATAAAGGTCAATCGCAGCTTATTTCTTTCACTAGTGTATCATGTTAATCCAATAATATGTATTGACACGTATTTATCACAGAATTAACAATGATATGATTATGTTTCATCTTTTTCTACACGCTCAAATGAATTTTATTCCCTTGTGACTCAGCCTGAGCACATCTGAATCAAGTAGAAAACTATAAATCCCAAAAATGATGAGAAATTTTATAACTGTTTGAGTAAGTTTGGAACAGCGGTCTTATTTTATCTCCTAAAGAATAGAATTTTCTGTCGCGGTCTGTCGAATGTGAATTTCATTGCAGTGGTTTTGGTAAACTAAAAGTTCATGAAAAATGAATTTTGTGTTTCAGGGCCCCAGTATGAGCTACGGTGAGCCGTGGTCGCTTCCTCAGAAACAGGGCCTGTACGATCCAACGCTCGAAAAGGATGCCTGCGGTGTTGGTTTCATCGTTGCCATTGATGGAAAACGATCTCACAAAGTGAGTCATGCTTATTGTTTTATTCCGTAAAAAATCAATAACGAGTATGACACTCATGTCAAACTTGACGCACATGAGTAAATATTCTTAATTTTTTCCCCGTGTTTTCAATGCTTGCTATGGTTTTCGTTCGTTATCGTTCTGTGATGTGAATGATGAGTATCAATAGAATTCAAATTATATCATTCTGATGATGGATAAAAAACTTGATAATAGTAGAATTCTGCCTTGCCTTCGAAACCGCTTCGAAAATAATCGTTCTTTCGAACAAAAATCATAATCGATGTAGATGAATTCCTTGAAAACCCTCGTTTTTTGTGCAAATTTTTCATTTCTTTCTGCTAGATCAAATTATTTCTTGAACCTGCACCGTACGACATCGAGTCGCCGTCAGTGCATCATATATTGAAACATGTGTTTATTTAAATTTTACGCATCATTAAAACGTATACTTCTTTACAGATCGTACGCGATGCCGAGACCCTATCGGCGCGGATGCATCACAGAGGCGCTTGCGCTTGTGACAATGATACCGGTGACGGGGCAGGTGTTTTGTGTGCCATACCTCATCAATACTACGCCGACGAAATTAAGTAAGTCTTCTGATGTGTCCGCAAAATTCATACAAGAAGTTATATCAAAGATGATGAAAAGCAGACTAATTGAGCTGAATACCAATGGTGTAATCAGGCAAACTGTCTGGATTGGTCATATTGATAATTTATTTTCGGAGGTTTATTTTTGTCACGGAATTTTCAATCGATGATGATTACTCAAAGTTCCATCACTGTGAGGAAATATGTTTACTACGTTTGAGAAGTTTATTTATAAACACATATTCGACTGAACTTCGATTTTTTCCTATTATTTTCCAATCATCAGAAACTTTCTTTTAACGAGCAGCACGAAGTATAATGGCTGTTCGTGTTAATTTATTTTTTACGGTTGATGAAAACAGTTATGCGATGGAATTTCATTCGTTGCAGAGCAGAGTGTTGTTATGGAATTTCGCTTCTTGTTTGTGAAGTAGTTTGATTACCAATTCAACACAATTCAGAAGATTCGATGATCATCTGATGATTGATTGCGGGACGTACGCACATAACATAGTTTCCATTCACATCATACCTTTAAGGGATTGTCCATAAACCATATGGCCTCATTTTTGGTTATATTTGGCCACCCACCCACCTCATATGGTTTAATATGGTCTCTGGACCAACCACCCACCCACCCCCTTAGAAGTCATATGGTTCGGAAGAATTTTCGCTCGGAACATTGAGTAATATTCGAACTGAATTTATTGAAGTCACAATTTTTTGACAAATTTTCTTCTGGCAACATCATCGGACGTAGTAAAAGGTGAAGCGAGCCATCCATGTAAGTCATCAATAATAGGGAAAAAGTCCGACTCTTCTGTTTGAGGAATAGATGGTATAGAGGTCCACTTCTGAATGCATCGAAAAATTTTGTGATAGCGTTACTTTTTTTAGAGACATAATAGTCCAGGCCGAGTGGGCGCCATCGTCGAGAAATCTATTCCGACGAGGTATCTCTGCAGGATCCTCTTCAGATGACCCTCCTGATCATGGAAATCCATGTTGCCAGGTCGAAAAATGGTCACAATTTGTTTAAATCAATTTTGCTTGAACAATTGAATAAAATTGTTTAATATCAATTCAAACTATCTTTATTAGATAATTTGGCCTATTTTGAACAGA
This sequence comes from Eretmocerus hayati, assembly GCA_029851415.1. Taxonomy (NCBI): domain Eukaryota; kingdom Metazoa; phylum Arthropoda; class Insecta; order Hymenoptera; family Aphelinidae; genus Eretmocerus; species Eretmocerus hayati. Next base: position 178,416,793 of record CM056742.1, on the reverse strand, counting down.
AAAGGTCACTTGTCATTTTCCGCTAAACTTGATATCGTCTCGAACTTCTCAGTTCTCGCGATGTGCTCGGGTCATATGGCTTGAGGCTTCACCACTCACCCACCTCATATGGCTAAATATGGTACTTTCCACAATCACCCACCCACCCTCGGCGGACCATATGGTTTATGGACAGCCCCTTTCAGTCAGGCTATATTGATATCTGGAGATATAATGTGTAGAAGATTAAATTGATAAGTACTGCACAGTCGTAGTGTTTCGATTACGTACTAATTTGAGTTTATTTTTCCGCAGAGAGAAACAAGGAATTGAGCTGCCAGAATTCGGACACTATGCGACTGGAATCTTCTTTCTGGACAAAAATACCCATAACGAGACAGAGGCGGCGTTCGAGAAGATCGCCAAGGAATGCAACTTGAGAGTAAGTTCTCTCTTCAATAAATGCTGAAGCAACCATGATAAATTGGATGTGTTACACGCCTTAACTCGCTAAACCATCCAAAAATTTCCTCTCACGATCATGATGATACTTTTGTCTGAGTGAAAGAACTATCACAATTATTGCATTTTTCTTTTCCAAAGTAATTTCGCAGTCTTTCCATTTATGCAAGCTCTTTGATACTCCGCAATTTTTTGTCCGGTTCTCGAAATGACCATGATCCAAGCAGAAGGCACACATGATTCCCTATAAGATCTAGAATTGCAGAAGACTGGACACCAGATGTACGTACCCAAATTCATACAGTAAGACTTTGGCGCTCGCTTGCATAATTACAAAAGTCTCAGCTGTCCAGATGCGCCAAGTTAGATTGAAAATGTAGTGAACAGTTTGTCAATCACTTCGCGTGTTTGAGAAAATCGATAAACCTAGATTCGAGCACTATTTTCGACACACGAAAAAATTCCCAATCGTTGAAGGTTGCGATTTAGTATTTTTGCCTAACATAGCACGACATTCGTGATATTCACGGTCTTTGATAAATGTTTTAGAAAATACCAACAATCTTTATCAAACTGTAGAAGAGAGTATGGATTTACATCACTTGGAACAGCGTACTCACTTCTATGTTTTCTTTTTGCAGGTAATCTGCTGGCGAGACGTGCCCACGGACAACTCTCACATCGGTCAAGTGGCAAAAAAATGCGAGCCATACATGCGCCAAGTCTTCGTTACCGGCGATCAAGAAGTCGAAACCTTGAAACGCCAGGTAAGGATAAGTGCTTTACATTGTTTCGATCGTCAATTTTTTTTTCTCTATACTTGGAGCTTAGGAGTGAAGTGCGTCTAACTGGAACGTAAAAGTTCAAGATTGTCTTCTTCAATGCAACACGTCTCAAGAGCGCATTACAAAGTGGCAGTTTCCAAGTTGTAAAATGTATACTTTTGGTATCACTCCAATTCTTTCCCCTAGCGATGACCTCGGGATTACTGTTTTCATTATTAGTCCATTTCTATCTTGAAAATTGTACCTATGAGTCATCAACTTTTTTCTTGATTTTAATGTCGTAGAATCGCATAATTTTTCTGTTTAACGTTACACACATCCTCTACGCTGGATACCTCCATTAATTAGTTTCTGGTTTTCTAGGTCTTTGTACTACGAAAGAAGTCATCTCATAAGATACCAAAACCTGGATTGAGGTATTATATTTGTTCACTGTCCGTGAAAGTGGTCGTTTACAAAGGTCAATTGACTGCTGATCAGTTATGGGTATATTTCACGGACTTGAAGGTGAGCTCACTATCTTTCTTGGCTTTCTTTCCTTATGAGTTTGTAATTCATCGTCCCTTCTTCCGTAACATTTTTGGAAGTTATTCTAGACCTTGAAACAATGTCTCACTTTTATTCCAGTCACCAAGATTCGAGACTTATCTAGCGCTCGTGCATACGCGCTTTTCCACCAATACATTCCCGAGCTGGGAGAGAGCACATCCATTACGGTAAGTACACAGTCGAAAATTCTGTGATCTTAGATATTGCACGAGCAGAATCCAAGTAATGTGCTTTATAGGCGTGAGCTCTATTTATAACTGGATCGCGTTCCAGGATGCTTGCTCACAATGGAGAGATCAACACGCTTCGAGGTAACGTGAACTTTATGAAGGCTCGCGAGGGTGTGATGAAGAGCAGTTTGTTTGGAGATCAGTTGAAAGATCTCTATCCGGTTGTGGAACCCAATCTCTCGGACTCGGGATCGGCTGATTGCGTGCTCGAGTTTCTTGTCATGGCTGGACAGCGGTCTCTGCCTGAGGTGAATACATAGTCTTATTTATTTTGAATCAAGCATTTGTGTATAGTCTTTGAAAGAATTGCAAGAATTTTAACTATGATTATAAAATGGATCCAATTTATGATAATGCGCTGATTCCAAAATCTCTATGAGAGTACCGGAATTAAACAATATTGCAAACGATAATGAAGAATTGTTGTCATTGACTTTAATTTTCTGTCTCCAGGCTGTGATGACGATGGTACCAGAGGCATGGCAAAACGACGTGACAATGGCAACGGAGAAACGAGACTTCTATCATTGGGCTGCTTGCGCCATGGAACCATGGGATGGACCAGCACTTCTGACCTTCACCGACGGTCGCTACGTCGGAGCAATCTTGGACAGGTAAAACTTTCGTACCTTGGCGAACTTGAAGCCCGCTCGAACTCTCTTTTGTGGAAACTTAACGCCATATCAACAGAGGACAAAGTTGTTTCTTACAATAATTTGCAAACACAGAAATCTTGCGAGTCAAAAGTCCTATGTGCTAGTCCTTTCAATATTCTTTCATCAATTGCATTCTATTATCAATGCCATTTTACGAATTATTCAGTTATCTAGGAAATATTGTTCAAAACTTTTTCCCATGCATCGCTCGACCAATTTTCAGACTCTTTTTATGAGATCCACTCTTGACATTTTTTTGACCAATGTCATAAATTTTCCTCGCAGAATGCGTGCTATATCCTAATGCATGGGTAGAAAGTTTTGCATATTTCACCTAATGATCGCTTAATGAATCTACAGAGTACGTCTTTTCCTTATATTTGATTTGATAAAGAGATAACTCAATAATTCTGGCAAGTGAATTAGCAACTCGCAAGATTTCAATTGGTGGAGTTTGAATAATTAGATATGACAATCAAAGAGCATGTTTCGTGAAGCGACATTGGCTTGTAGAGACGATCGGATGGTTTGATCGAGAGCGCCTTCTGCGTTGGTTGACAGACAAACTGAGATAGACAGGGAGAGGGATCCCAGAAGAACTCGTACAAGCACTGTCTGCAGCTTTATCACGTAAACTGGGCTCGTGTATACTGACTGCGATAACCCGTATTCATGTCCGGATGGTCACAGAGAAAAAAAGAGAATGAAAAACTTTGCGTTCGAATGACGGAAGGAAAGGCAAATGGTCAAAACTAAGAGAGAAAAAGAGTGAAGTTGTGCAAAAGCAAAATGAGGCAACAAGTTGTTCTCAGGCAATTATTACAGCGCTGCGCTTATACAGACAAAGGTTTGGTAATACAAAAGACTTTTTTGAATTTTTGTTTGGCAGAAATGGCCTGCGCCCATCGCGCTTCTACGTCACTAAGGATAATGTGATGGTGATGGCGTCCGAAGTAGGCGTCTATGATACACCGCCCGCCAATGTTGTGCTGAAGGTAAACGAGGAAGTTAAGAGCGCAAGAAAGAGATACGACGCAGTCATGAGATGTCTGACCGTTCCTGTGGGCTTCTCAAACCGAGCAAGAAAAATATAGTTTCTCGGAAGAAATTACGTGAATTCCATCATTGAAATTAATTCCTGGATTTCTCGCAATTAGTGACAGGGTTTAACATTAATCTTTGAACTATCTTCGGATAGAGAGGATTGCAGCAGTAGGGACAAGAATTAGTCTTGGAATCTCCTTGATGGAGACTGGCAGATCGGGACATATACTCTAAATACAGACTTCCGATGCAGTTTAGAATATTGTCACTTTCATATTTTTGATATCTAGTAATCACTAACTGAATCAGGTTTTTTCATGAACTAGCCATTTTTAGCTCTTACGGTACTGATATTCCGCAGGTATAGTGAGGTAATATTTAGGTGAATTATGAAATGGTTTGATAAGCATTCCCATTTGACATCTAAATGGGTATTCATGATTTTCAAATTTATTTTTAATCATATTTTTAATGAATATATTTTCATCATCTAAAGGCTAGGTTTGTATAGAGCAGTAGGACCGTCATCCAGTGCTGTCATGAATGTTCATCAACGCCGGAAATGTAGAACATCGTCCATTATGGATTTCTTTCAAATTTCAGAGTCGCTTGAAGCCCGGCAGGATGTTACTGGTCGATACTGAAGAAAAGCAAATTATTCAAGATGTGGAGCTTAAACTGAAGATAGCACGGAGCAGACCACATTCTCAATGGTTGAAAGAGCAGGTATGTTACTCCAAAAATGTATTACTCGCTGAAGATTGACGTCGCATCATAATGATCATAATAGCATTTTGTCTGATATTATGCCTGCCAAGCATTCTTAAAACATCCGTATAATATCGCCTAAGGAGTATAGGTCATCCTCGTAATAATGGTCTCGATTAATTACTAAAATCTGTCGTATCATATTACGGTATATTGGTTCACCTAAGCATTGCTGTAACCCTGACGAAATCTAATTTTTATCATTAATTGACATGAAATCATTTGTTTTTCAAATTTCCCTATATGCTGACTGTGACTGGTGTTTTTGAAGATGGTGAGTTTCGACCAAAGATAACCAAATTGATGTGTGTGGTGCTCTTTCTTCTCTTTCTTTGGTGTAGAGTAGAAATTGAGCTAATCTATATTATTACTTTTTTCCCTCTCTCACTCTTTATCTCACCTAACTCTATACCCACTGAACTACGATATAGGACATTAATAACACCCGCAATTGAGACGTTTTTTAAATCAAATCATAGTGATTTCTTAGTGATTTTATAAGCTTCCGCCTTTTGCCTTTTTTCGTTTGTGCCACGAATAGCTAGTATTTCTTACACAGTTTTCATAAAATTGTTTCTGCGTATCGAGTGATAGTCCTGGGCTCTGATAACAGGGCCGAACTAGAATGATAATGAATTGTCGAAAAAATCGACAAATCAATCAAATGACACATTTTCCGTTACTTTGTTAGTACACGTGTCGTGTGAATTAGCAAAAAGTTTTCGACTCTGCAATCGGCAGTGCAACTGGATTTCAAGCTTGAATTTGTCGGTTACTAACCAAATCTTTTCGAATTCCTAGATTACAATGGAAGACCTCCGCAATGCTCACAAAAGCGAAGAAACCAACGGAATGGTTAACGGGGTCTCCAATGCTCTTGTGGCAAAAAATGGTATCTCTAATGAAGACGGAATATCTGCGGTCCATCGCGTCTGGGGAGGCGACAAACGAATAGCTCTCTTTGGTTACACTTTGGAAACTATCAATCTGCTCTTGCTACCCATGATCCAGACAAAGTGAGTTTCACAAACTTGTCCTCCTTTCTTTCTTACTTTGTCGGTGCATAATATCGAATCTTCTCCTACAGAAAAGAGGCTCTTGGATCGATGGGGAACGACGCGCCTTTGGCATGTTTATCAGAGTTTCAACCTCTTCTATACGAATATTTCAAACAATTATTCGCACAAGTGAGTTTTCACATTTCAATTGTACCAACATCCTGACCCTGATTAAAATAATATTTAATTTTTCCAGGTAACTAATCCGCCTATTGATCCGTTCAGGGAAAAAATCGTAATGTCACTTTTATGTCCAATTGGACCAGAGAGTAACGTTTTGGAACCAAATGAAATGTTTGTTCATCGTTTATTTCTAGAACAACCAATTTTATCCCTGCGTGATCTTGAAGTTATTAAGAAAACTAATTACCGCGGTTGGAAGTCTCAAGTAATCGACTGTACATATCCAAAAGCGGATGGACCTAGTGGACTGTTGAAAACTCTGGATAGAGTTTGCAACGAAGCAAACGCCGCTGCTAGGGCGGGATACCAGATTATAATCCTGTCTGATCGTCAAGCTGGTCCAGACAGGTAAAATTCATTTCTTAGATGATATCTCTCTTTTACTCTCGTACTCTCTATATTCTTCATTAGGTCACGCCTTTCTCTATTTCATAGTAGAAAGAATAGGTCAACTGGAATCATACAAGCAATTAATTGTAACTTATTTTTTATCAAATTCAGGGTCCCTGTAAGTATTCTGATGGCACTTGGAGCTGTCCACCATCACTTGATAGAGGAGAGGCAGCGCATGAAAGTCGGTCTCCTCCTTGAAACTGGCGAAGCTCGTGAAGTCCATCACATTTGTGTCTTACTCGGTTATGGAGCAGATGGAATTTGCCCTTACTTGGTGTTTGAAATGGCCCAAAATCTCAGAGCCGACTTTGTTTTGGAGAAATCTAACACAGATGACGTGATATTCAAGGTAATTTATAAAATTATGTAATCACGGTGTAATTTAATAATAGAGATTTACCTATATGATTATAAAATGGATCCAATTCATGATTCAATCGTGATTAAAAAATTAATATGAACATGAATCATTATATAGCCATTGATTGATAATTTTCGATGACACTTTCTAAAATACTATTTCAATTTTGTCAGGCTTATTCTGAAGCCATGGAGCGAGGTATTGCTAAGGTCATGGCGAAGATGGGAATCTCGACACTACAATCTTACAAAGGAGCCCAAATCTTCGAAGCTGTGGGGTTGGCTGATGAAGTAATTGAAAAATGTTTCAAGGTATGTTATAGTGATGGATTAATAACCTACCGCTAGCTTTTCGTCACTCTACGTAATCAGTGTGATTAAGTCGGTTACTTGCGATGGTATTCTAACAATGAATAATAATCTTGAATTGATCTGTAAATTGGTACAAAACTTACGGGAAAATTAGTTTGACCACAAACAATATTATAGGGTACTTGCTCGAGAATCGGCGGCGTTACTTTTGATATATTAGCCAAAGAAGGCTTTGCCAGGCATAGAATGACTTATTGGGACGATGAATTTGATACCGTAGTCATCAGCAACCCAGGAATTTATCATTGGAGAGCTGGCGGCGAGAAGCACATTAATGATCCTCGTAGCATAGCAAGCCTTCAGGTAAAATTTTTCATCGATTTGATCAGCGTTAATCACGTTATCAATTCTTTATTAATTTTTCCGTTGAATCATTTAGGAGTACGTCAACAAAAAGAATTGGAGCGCTTACGAGGAATATCGTAAGACATCTATGGAAGTCGTTCAGGCATGCACACTTCGAGGCCAATTGGAATTTGTCAAAGATCGAAAGCCAATCGATATTTCGCTTGTTGAACCGGCTTCAGAAATAGTGAAACGTTTTGCCACTGGTGCTATGAGTTTTGGCAGTATCTCCCTAGAGGCTCATCAAACTCTTGCCATTGCTATGAACAGAATAGGAGGTAAATCGAATACCGGAGAGGGAGGAGAAAATCCTGATCGATATCTGAACCAAAACAAAGAGTTCAACAGGCGTTCAGCCATCAAACAAGTTGCTAGCGGACGTTTCGGTGTGACTTCAAGTTACTTGGCCAATGCTGATGACTTGCAAATCAAAATGGCTCAAGGTGCAAAACCTGGTGAAGGTGGTGAACTGCCTGGTTACAAGGTAAATATTATTACTGCATTTGCCGCTATTACTATACGATTATTTGAAGAATCATCTCCTGATGATATTCCACCGCGAATTTTAATAAATTAATTCAACGAATTCCTGTTACAGGTTACAGCGGACATAGCTGCAACTAGGCATTCAGTGCCAGGCGTAGGCTTGATCTCTCCACCACCTCATCACGACATCTACTCAATCGAAGATTTGGCAGAATTGATCTATGACTTGAAATGCGCCAACCCAAACGCTCGAATTTCAGTGAAGCTTGTATCTGAAGTCGGTGTCGGCGTTGTTGCTGCTGGTGTTGCAAAGGGCAAAGGCGAGCACGTTGTTATATCCGGACACGACGGTGGAACTGGAGCTAGCAGTTGGACTGGGATTAAATCTGCAGGACTTCCTTGGGAACTTGGTATCGCTGAAACTCATCAGATACTTACGCTCAACAACCTTCGATCACGAATGGTTGTTCAGGCTGATGGACAGATGCGCACAGGTTTTGACCTTGCTGTCGCTGCTTTATTGGGAGCTGATGAGTTTGGCCTCAGTACCGCACCTTTGATAGCCATGGGGTGTACCATGATGAGGAAGTGTCACTTGAATACTTGCCCAGTAGGAATCGCTACCCAAGATCCCGTACTTCGTAAGAAGTTTGCAGGAACTCCTGAAAATGTTATAAACTTTTTCTTCGCACTCGCGGAAGATGTAAGTTCACATCATAATTCACTCTTCTCTATTTCTTTTATGATCACGAAAAATGGGATAATACGAATATTTTTCCCTGAATCAGCTACGCTCTATCATGGCATCTCTGGGCATCGCCAAGTTCCAAGATCTAGTTGGCCGCACTGATCTCCTCAAGGTTCGAGATGATCTCAAATTGGAAAAAGCCAAGACTCTCGATCTTTCAATGGTCCTGCGTAGTGCTCTAGAACTCAGACCAGGTGTCAACATTAGGGGCGGAAGTGTTGCTCAAGACTTCCAATTAGAACAGAGGTCTGACAATATACTTATTGACAAGGTATCACCCGTTTTGAACGGCCAGCAAAAAACTGTGGATATTGAAATGACTATCAATAATGAAACCCGAGCCTTCGCATCTACTCTGAGCTACCACATCTCTAAGTGAGTAATTTCAAAATATTCTATAAATTTGATGTCATGTCGACTGTAAATGTTTCAAATTATGGATAATATTTTTTTGTTGGAAATCTGTAGGAAATTCGGAGAAGACGGACTCCCGGATAACAGTATTAATATCAAATTGAAAGGCTCTGCGGGTCAGAGTTTCTGTGCTTTCTTGACAAAAGGTGTCACAGTTACCCTTGAAGGAGACGCGAATGACTACGTTGGTAAAGGACTTAGCGGTGGTGAAATTGTCATCTATCCTCCTAAGGAATCAGAATTTAATTCTGAAGCTAATGTGATCGTGGGCAACGTCTGCCTCTATGGGGCAACATCAGGTCGTGCTTACTTCCGCGGTATAGCGGCTGAAAGATTCAGCGTACGCAACAGTGGAGCTGTTGTCGTTGTTGAAGGTGTCGGCGATCACGGATGCGAATACATGACTGGCGGTTGCGCTCTGATTCTAGGACTAACCGGAAGAAACTTTGCTGCTGGAATGTCCGGAGGAATCGCTTATGTGTTGGATGTCGATGGATCTTTCAAGAGGTAAACTGGCAAATAACATCTAACTGTAAAGATGGAACTTATTCCCAATAAATTGAAACTCATCCTTCAAAATCCACTTTTTAGCAAGTGCAATCCTGAGATGGTCGAACTGCTGCCTCTCAATGCCAAAAAAGATATCGACTACGTACAGCAGTTATTGCAAGAATTCGAGGAAAAAACTGGATCTCTGATAGCTAGAGACTTACTACAGATTTGGCCTGAGCCAACGAACCGGATCTTCAAAGTCTTCCCTTACGAATATCAGAGAGCTCTGAAACAGTTGGAAGAAGAAAAGGTACTGAAGGAAGTGAAAAATAATGAAGTTGCTATTGCCAATGGCAATGGCAATAAAGAATCTGTGATGGATATTGAGGATGTTATAACTGATGCCGAAATCGCGCAAAAGAAATTGGATAAGATCAAGTGAGTAGTCTTCCAATGCGAATTTAGATTTCAGGTCTTTCGTCAATTTCGTAACTTGATATGTACCGCACCATTTTAGGGGTTTTATGAAGTACAAACGTCAGACCGGAAATTATCGTCAAGTTGAGAAGCGTATCGAAGACTGGGATGAAATTTATAATTTCCAAGGTGTGAGGAAGGGTCTCAAGGTTCAAGCTGCCAGGTGTATGGAGTGCGGTGTTCCGTTCTGTCAAAGTAGCCATGGCTGCCCCCTTGGAAATATCATTCCCAAATGGAACGATCTTGTATTCCTTGATAATTGGAAAGAAGCATTGAATCAACTTCTTCAAACTAATAATTTCCCAGGTTATTATTCCTTATACATATGCTCTTGCTTCGATTTCAATCTGGAAAAGACATGACCTCATGATGACGACTGACTTCTTATAAAATACAGCCTAGTACTCTCCATGACGAATAAATTACTCTTTGTGATTGCAGAATTCACGGGAAGAGTTTGTCCTGCCCCTTGCGAAGGAGCTTGCGTTTTAGGAATATCTGAGCCTGCCGTGACGATCAAGAATATTGAGTGTGCCATTATCGACCATGCGTTCGAACAAGGGTGGATAGTTGCTCATCCACCCGTGAAAAGGACAGAATATAAAATAGCAATAATCGGGTCTGGCCCCGCTGGTCTAGCTGCTGCTCACCAGTTGAATAAAGCAGGCCACACAATAACAGTATATGAAAGAAATGATCGAGTCGGAGGACTCTTACAATACGGTATTCCCACCATGAAACTTTCGAAAGAAGTTGTACAGAGGCGCGTCAATTTACTCATCGAAGAAGGTATCACTTTTAAAACGGGGGTTGATGTTGGAAAGACTGTAAAAATTAAGGTAAATGAATTTATTTTATTTGTATATCGTTTGAAGCCTCTGACGGTCTTCAGTGGAAGGCGACTGCGCTTGCGGTGACTCATGATATCATTATTCCTTGAAGGAACTTCGAGAACAATACAACGCTGTTTTGATCTGTACTGGTGCCACTTGGCCCAGGGATTTACCGATCCCTGGTCGGCAGCTGCAAGGAATTCATTTTGCAGTTAATTTCTTGGAACATTGGCAGAAAAAACAAATGGGAAACAAAGAACCTTTAAAGGCAGAATTATTAGCCAAAGGCAAAAATGTTATCATCATTGGCGGGGGTGACACCGGTTGTGACTGCATTGCAACATCTTTGCGACAGGTATGCTGTTTACAAGGACTTATAAAAATAAAGGAAGATTACCAACATCTCTGACTGAAAATTGACAATATTTTTTTAGGGAGCGAAGTCTATAGTGGCGTTTGAGATTCTCCCGGAGCCTCCAAAATCCAGAGCAGACGATAATCCTTGGCCTCAATTCCCCAGGGTTTTTAAAATGGACTACGGACACGAAGAAGTAGTCCATAGATTTGGGGAAGACCCTCGTAGATTCAGCACATTGAGCAAAGTAAGATATTTTGTACTCCCATCGTATTGAGAATATTAGCCTCCATTCTTTCACACCTAACCATTTTGCCGTTGAACTTTCAGGAGTTCCTAGATGATGGAAAAGGAAATGTGAGCGGTATCAGAACCGTCACTGTGAAGTGGACAAAAGATGAAGCTGGCAGGTGGAAAATGGATGAAGTTCCTAACTCCGAGAAAGTGAGTACCGGTATTGGTCACGAATCACGATGTACATCGATAAATTCTCCAAGGTTAAACACATTTTTCAATTTATTTGCTCAGATTTACAAGTGTGATTTGGTATTGCTTGCAATGGGTTTCCTGGGTCCAGAAAAATATATTGCTGAAGAGTTGCAGACGAAAATGGATGGTCGGGGTAATTATGAAACGCCTGTCGGAAAATACTCAACGAGTATACCCGGAATCTATGCTGCAGGAGGTAGAGAAAAATGACATAAAATTTGCGTATGTAGTAATGAGACTTCTCCTTAACGTGAAATATCGGTGCTTTCAGATTGTCGAAGAGGTCAATCTCTCGTGGTGTGGGCTATCACAGAAGGAAGACAAGCTGCCCGTGAAGTTGATTTGGCCTTGATGAAACAAACTTGTCTACCAGTTGTTGGAGGCATAGTACCTCAGCCCCTCAATGGGATCTAAATGCTTCTCTTCCAACTTTTAGGGAATAGATTTTACATAAACGCACTACGACACTCACTGATCCCTCCGCGAGGAAAATAATTTTTGCGCTGGAATGGCTATTTTTCGCAGCAGTTTGAATGGTTGATCATGCATGAGTTTGAATGAAAGAGTGGAAAAAATCAAAGAAATTTTGAGAACTTTTTTCAAAATATAAATACTTCCAAGTTCTAGCTAAGCGGGTCTACTATAAAATGGAAGACTCGCGAGAATGATTGAAATTGCCGATTGCCAAATTTTATTTATTTCAAATTGTAAATCAAGGTGCGTAGCAGCATACCCGAAGCTACGTCGTTTGAATTTATTCATTGGTTCGTCATTAAGTTATGTAATGAATTGCTTGGACAGTCATTGTGTTGCATATCAGGCAATATTTTAAGCTTGCAAATGAAAAGATGCCAAAATCTGCAAGTCATAAACGGCTTGACGCTCTGCATTCCCTGATCTAACTAGTTTACGAGGTAAATGTTCTCTAAAACCTAAAATCTCAGGTCGTGATTATATACAGTACTTCAATCCACCATACCTGGTCGTATGGCGGTGATCTTGAAACGTTTCAATAAGTATCTCGACTCCGAAACAAGGCTGGTGAAATAAGAGTTCATGTGTTGTTACAAATAATGATAAGCTACTCGTGTTTATTGTTATATTATTGAAAATCATTCGATAGCCCAGAAACTGAAAAAAACTAACGCAATGAGTTGGAGACGTAACGCCAAAAGAGAAATGCCTAAGCTCTCAAGATATTTTTTATTTCATCAAGACGTCCTTCGGCTAAAAATGGTCAATTAATATCACAGGTTTTAGAATCATGAATAGTATTGCCCAGCTGTTGAAGCATAGACGGGTGAAAACCGCGCCAGTACGTGAGATATTAGTGTCATTTTTTGTTTATTGTTATTTCTACAGTTTTATTATGTTAGACTGTAATTTGCGCACGATTATATATTGTAGAAATTCACGTATATAGTATAATAATGTGATTTTTATTTATTAATTTTAGTACAATGCTTGTATCTCAGATGAATAAGAAAGATTTGTAAACTCCTACATTTTCAATTTATATATGCTGTAGCTCATTTACGTAACGATTGTTTTTAATATTGTCATTTGTATGGAGCTGCGGATGTGCATATATGCGTGAAAAATAAAGATTGTCAAGACAATAAAATTATATTACACGTTCAACGACTTTCTTCTTATTCAAAACTCCTTTGAAGAGCACAGTAGAGAATATTCCACTGAGATATTCATTACAACGAACAATTCTAGAAGTTTCGCTGTCCGACAGGATCCAGTAAATATTTACGCTACTGTTTGCTTAAACTATATGAAGGTCACTTGGAGATTCTCAGCTTCAAAACAAAGCTATCTAATGCTTGTTTTTGTACGATGAAGTCGCGTATATGTCAACGTTTGGTGCGACGAAATTTGTGCTGCCACATTCAAACCCAATGTTCGATACGCTCACGACTCACGATTTTTACTCACGGCTATCAGGATAAATTGGATTCTGATATGAAATCGTACTAAGTATCTCTACGTGTGTTTTTTTTTATTACGCCTTCTTTAGATCGTGAATATGTCCATTTGGCAAGCCTGCAAAGGAAATCAACACCTCTACGTGTGTTGATTTCCTTTGGAGACACGTATACTATGAAAGCTCACGACCATGTATAAAGGTACGGAAAACGATGAACGATTCTTGCCAACTTCGGTTTTGAGAAGTAATCAGTCCTGGAAATAATTTGACGATAATCGTTTTACGACTTTATCATCGTCGACACACACTACAGCTTCTCATATCTCACTAAACTGGAGCATGATGTTGAAACACACCTCTATTTGTGGACAGGAAAAAAATATTTAAAAAGAATACTTTTCCAGTTAGTTTTTTTTTGCATATTTTGACTTGTCCAGTAACAAAAAATTAAATTTCCATGAGCGTTGTCCAAAATTTGGATTATACACTCAAATATTGAAATTGTGATGAAAAAGACGCGCAATTTCTACTCGACACTCGCAGATAATTTCAAAAACTCATCAGCGTTTGATTGCTTTCCAAATCGATTTACTGAATTCTACACGCTGATCCTCAAAAATTTTTAGCCTGATATCTAAATTGTGGTGTTGTACTCGAATTCAAGCGCAGCTTACACAAAGAGATGTATTGAAAGTTATTAGTTCGTTTCGTGGCTAACGTTCTATTTTCGTCATGCGCGGATTTTGTTTCTCTGAGATTTACTATAGAAGATTTTTTCGGTTATAACGAGGATGGACAACGCGGCCCACAATGTATTTTTTTATCGTCTGAGCGCAAATGAGTCATTTGCACACTGTTTTTCGCTTTTCATTTGCTCACAGAAGATCAAAAAACATAGTGTAATACTCATGCGCAAATGGTTTTTGCTTTCTCGTGACTATTTAGACCCTCGCCTGCGACTCGGGCCTAAAAAAGTCACTCGAAATGCGAAAACCATTGTTTGCGCCTTTGTATCATAATATACTAGTGTATCCAAGCAATAAATAATATGAACATTTATTTCATAAGGCCTTTGCAACAATTATTTTTATTCACGGCTCGCTGTATTTTGTTTAATGATTCACCAATGTCGATATCAGATGACATGCACTAATCTCTCAAGATACCACTGAATATTTCATTATTCAATTCGTGATTGTCAAGATAGCAACTTGGGAATCCTACATTTTCTACGTCTCAAACACAAGAAATTCCGAGAAAATTCTCATTAATGAGAATTTGTCGAAAATTTATCTCATCATGTAATTAAAAGCCACGCATGAAACTACGACTTTAAAGGTCAAAATGGGTGTTTCAAATTCGATAAAATTATTGTATAATGCTTCGGAAGATTCTAGTCTCAAGCGTTATTGGATTGGGCGAGTCTACCCGCGCGTTCTCTATACTGATGTGATAAACATTGATAACAAACCACAATACTTTATTCAGGTTGAGAAAGAAAATCTCGATATCTATCGGAGATATTGAATAAATGAATTCGTCTACCGTCTACAATAATCGCTCAAATTCTTTGCAAAATTTTGCAAACTGTGGACTCCTTCGCAACATTGATGTCGATTCTCGAAAAACGTATAAGAAGATTTCGAAGACGGAGATTCGAGATCTGTACGTAAATCATGAATGATGTAGCCATCAGATCATGCCGACTGAATCAAAAGAATATTTTTAGTCTACATTCTAATTTTCTGAGCTATTTCACAGTACGCACATTATTAGTTCGAATGAAAGGATTGGAACATTTTTTTGACTGAAGAAAAGAGCCAGCAAAATAAGTCAGATTGAAACGGATTATTGGGATAAGTCGAACATCCGATAGACAATGCCAAATTTTTCTACCAGGAAGTTGACAAAGTATTGAGGAAAATATTTCTGGAAGATTCGCTCAATTCATCTGCTTTTTGCGCGTAATTTTTGTGTATGGACAAGAATTATTAGAAACAGCCAGAGTTTGCAAACTCACGATGGAAGTCTCGGAAATTCGAGATCCTTGGAGAATCGAGGGGAAGTTTGCAAAGATAACATGTATATCTAAGTAGGGCACGACTCGTGCAACTAGGGCGACCTTGCCGGCAAGGACCTTGCTCGATGTCAAATCTCGAATCTTCTAAGCTCAACCGTTTTCTTCCCTTCTATTGTCCTTTTGTTATATACCCTCGTCTCTCTTGTATTGTCATAATGTAACATATATATATATATATATATATATATACCTGGTTCTAAAAGGAAACAAGTATTGATGCGACAAAAAATTCCAAAGAGCGCAACGGTCACCTTTTGGAATTCAGCGTGCCCGAAAAGATCACGTGCTGACGGTTTATTTTAGGCTCTAAAAATTGCATGTCTCAAACGTGCGGACGGCGTCCAAACTTGACTCTCCTATATACCTATACACACAAAAATAACGTAAAAACACGTTTGAGACTTTTCTAGAGACCGTTGAACTCGAAATAACGTCTCGAGAAACGTCGTGAAAACCGCGCCCGGCCTCGGACGAATCGATGATATCCGGGCGTGTGCTCTTATACTTACACTACTTTGTAACACCGAGATCCATTTGTTATTTCTAGATGTTCGTATCGCTATTTATAAACAATGAATGCGTGTCGCGGACAGTAGGGGTCTACGAACCACATTGACTTTCTGCGTGCGAAAAATCGTTGTTCACGTTAGGTGCAGCTGTTGCAGTGCAAAAGAATGGAAATTTTCTCCGTGATGATGTCTTTATTCTTATTTAAATAAACTTGACGTGGCTGTTTCGAGAATATTATTTCAAAAGAACCGTTCAAAGCTTACAGATTTGAGAAAACAAGTATCAAATTTGCACGAATACCCAAAAAATTGCTAAAGGTCGAATAGTACGAACTTTGCCCAATACGCGCCCTTTTAATCTTCAACGAAAAACAACGGAAAGGTCTCGAATGTTCGTGAACCGCCTGGAAGTTTCTACAGCTTTCCCCTATGGCGATTGATCGCGAAAACGATGGTACAAGTGGAACGAAATGAAAACGACTACCTGGTATTGTAGATTAGGAATCCGCGAATCAAAAATTAAGGTAATTGACTGTATTTTTCCTAAAACGTAAGCAAACGTTTGCCAAAATTTCGGTTACGAATCTAAAGGCGATGGTGATGTGAATATGACATATATCTATCGTCTACTCGAAGCTTCGCGAGCCATCCGTCCGCCGTCGACGGCGCGATCATCACTTCCATTATTGCACGAAAATTTAAAAAAAAGTGAATGAAAAGTGAATAACTGCATACATAATCGTATCAGAAAATGATCCTTGCGCTGTTAGCTATCCGACAACAGGCTTGCTGCAGCATAAAAAAAGTCTATAAAGCTTGAAATCAACCATAGAAGCTCATGGAACCTGCGTCGAGAAGATTCGCGAATCAGCTCGAATGTAGCAGACGACTGGGAGAGGGTATATAAACGGCGCAGCGCTACTGCGAGCTCAGTACATGAAAAGCAACCAAACGAATCATAACCTATATTCCGAACGATCTAACGAAACAACCACAATGCCTGCTATTGGTATTGACTTGGGAACCACCTACTCCTGCGTCGGAGTCTGGCAGCAGGGGAAGGTCGAGATCATCGCCAACGACCAGGGCAACAGAACAACACCATCATATGTTGCCTTCACAGACACCGAGCGTCTCATCGGGGACGCCGCCAAGAATCAGGTGGCGATGAACCCAGCCAACACAGTGTTCGACGCCAAGAGGCTCATCGGCCGAAGGTAAGCGTTACATCTTTCCCTTTCTAGTCTACTTTATTATTTTGTTCAATTTATGATTAGTTTTGCATTATTCTGGTTTTATGTCAGATTCTTGGTATTGAATTTGAAGTTGTCATGTGATGCCGAGTCTTTAAGCCTTTCATTATTTGTCAGACATACTAGTCATGATAATTATCCTTGTGTTCTTGTGAAATAAAGTTTTCTCAAGCCCTTTCTGTTTTCCATTATTATACTGAGTGAATATCAATATGTGATAGTTAGCTCTGTTTTTTCAAAATGCTACGTCCATCACTTTGTCACTTGATGAGTTTTGCAGCTATCCGTACTTATTGAATGTATTTAATCAATGTTTTATTTGATGTAATTTTGTAATATCAAACCTCTTCCTGTCAACAACACTCGTACTTATTTTTCAATCTGAGTCGATGCTGCAGCTCAATCTATGAGGTCAATACATGCATTCTGAACTTGGCATTTCAAATTCACTTTTTGCTCATTGAAATGCCCTGATCCCTTGATGCTCAGTCACTCATGAATTGTAATTTTCCAGGTTTGACGACCAGAAGATCCAGAGTGACATGAAACATTGGCCATTCAAAGTCGTCAGCGAAGCCGGCAAGCCCAAAATCGAGGTAGAATTCCGTGGTGAGAAGAAGAGGTTCAATCCAGAAGAGATCAGTTCTATGGTCCTGACAAAGATGAAGGAAACAGCAGAAGCGTTTTTGGGACAGAAGGTGAGGGATGCAGTCATCACAGTGCCTGCATACTTCAATGACTCACAGCGCCAGGCCACCAAGGATGCTGGAGCCATTGCCGGTCTCAATGTTCTCAGGATCATCAACGAACCCACAGCCGCGGCCCTCGCTTATGGGCTTGACAAGAACCTCAAAGGGGAGAAGAACGTCCTCATATTCGATCTTGGCGGCGGAACCTTTGACGTCTCGATTCTTTCCATCGATGAAGGATCACTCTTCGAGGTGAAAGCCACGGCGGGTGATACACATCTCGGTGGCGAAGATTTCGACTCCAGACTTGTAGACCACCTATGCAAGGAGTTTGAAAGGAAATACAGAAAGAACATCAAGACCAATCCAAGAGCCCTTAGACGACTGAGAACTGCGGCGGAGAGAGCCAAGCGCACCCTTTCTTCCAGCACAGAGGCTTCAATTGAGATTGATGCACTCTTTGAGGGCATTGATTTCTACACAAAAGTCTCCAGGGCGCGCTTCGAAGAACTCTGTGCTGACCTGTTCAGAGCTACTCTGGAACCAGTGGAGAAGGCCTTGACTGACGCCAAATTGGATAAGAGATCTATCCACGACGTAGTCCTTGTTGGTGGCTCAACTCGCATTCCAAAGATCCAGAACATGTTGCAGAACTTCTTCTGTGGCAAGCAGTTGAACCTTTCCATCAACCCCGATGAGGCCGTCGCATATGGTGCTGCAGTGCAAGCCGCCATCTTGACTGGTGAGGGCAATACCAGCTCAGCCCTCCAGGACGTTCTTCTGGTCGATGTGGCACCTCTCTCACTTGGCATTGAGACCGCCGGTGGAGTCATGACCAACATCATCGAGCGCAACGCACGCATTCCTTGCAAGCAGTCTCAAACCTTCACAACCTACGCCGACAACCAACCCGGCGTTTCCATCCAGGTCTTCGAGGGTGAGCGTGCTATGACAAAAGACAACAACCTCTTGGGCCGCTTCGAGCTCAGTGGCATTGCTCCGGCACCACGTGGCGTACCAAAGATCGATGTCACCTTCGACATGGACGCCAATGGTATTCTGCATGTAACAGCAAAGGACACCGCAAGTGGACGCAGCAACAACATTCGAATCACCAACGACAAGGGACGCCTCTCGCGTGAGGAGATTGACAAGATGCTTGCTGATGCTGAGCGCTACCGCGAACAAGATCAAGAACAGCGGGAAAAAGTGTCCGCTCGCAACCAGATCGAGAGCTACGTATTTTCGGTTAAACAGGCCGTCCAGGAAAGCGGGGACAAGCTTACGCAGTCCGATAAGGATAGCGTGCTAAACCTGTGCGAGGATACCGTCCGCTGGCTTGACAACAACACCTTGGCGGAGAAAGATGAGTACAAGCACAAGCTGGAGGAAGTGCAGCGACAATGCGCGCCGATCATGACAAAGATTCATACGGGAGGTGCATCTGGACCACAGGACTGCGGTCAACAGTTCAGACAAGGAGCCGGTCAAGACAACTATTCCGGACCCACGGTGGAGGAGGTGGATTAAGCCGAATAACATCCCGGCCGAATTATTTTCCAGCTCATAACATCTCAGAGCTGTTGATGTGATTTCCAGCTTTTAACATCTTACAGCTGTTGACGAAAAACCTAGTCTTTGACAATTCTGCAGTATTGTAACATTCATTCCTTTGAGACTGATATACATTTGTACAAAGTTGTTTCATAAATGCTAAACCAAAGTCTGTAACTAAATTCTATTTTCATGTCAGGGCTTTTTGGTTCAGCTTCGCTGACCTTGATTAGTTTTTGATTATGACTGCTTTTTCAGAAATGGATTAGTTTGTCAATATTGGATGCTGATCATAGTCTGTGGGGCAGAGCCAAAAAGTCCTGTAACCAGTTTCATCAACTTTCTGTAAAATCATCAAATTTTTGGTTTTGTTATGGTCAGGTGGTAAAACTGGTTCTTTTTTGTGATACTGTTAACAAATAAAATCGTTCATTTTTATATAATTCCTGTGTTATTACTCAACAGATCCCCCTCTTTTATTATGTCTCAAGGCCAAATTATTTCTCATCAGGATGTTCATCATTCCAAATCAATATTTATTTCATTTGTTGAATTCTGAATTATCTACCCACTATTGTGAACTTTTGAGCAATTTTGAGATATTTTAAGTAATTGTCACTACGATCAATTTTTTTTATTTTATCTCTGAAATTTTTTAAATGGGACTCGAAACTCTTGGAAGATTACAACAATCTTGTCAAATGTTTTTGAGAATTTATTGACCAAATAGCGTAATCAGATCTGACTTTAATGACACGAATTTAAAAGTTGGAAAGAAAAGTAGATCAAAGGCTGCTTGAGATCAGAAGTTTCGTTTCCTAAATCCTACTTTGATCATTTATCTGTGTTATAGAAAGAATATCCGCTTGAGAATTGTACATGACTCGCTACAGATATTTAGTTTTTCTCAATCTCATACTTGTTCAGGAATATTCATTTCAATTGCAGACATGATAAACAAGTTGAGAGGCTGATAGTCTCCATGTTTGTCCTGCTTGTCTTATCAAATCGGTATTTGATGAGACGCGCTGATATGAAATCACGAAAGTTAGCTTTCCTGCAGTGTAATCTCCAAGAAGGTAGCAATAAGGTAACGAGAAAAAAAGCTTTATCCATTTGAAAATTATTTGGGATAAAACCACAAAAAGTAACTGTAATGAGAAACATAAGGGGGAAAGATTGAAGGAATACTTACCTGTTGTAGCATTGGCATGTGATCGAAATAGCTCAGTGCCGGGAGCAAGCAGAATTCTATAATTAAACAAACTTGGACCAAATCATCTTATCTGATGATTTTATCTAGAGAGTTTTACCGATATAAAATATCATATCACAATATAGCCATCATTGGTCTGAAACACGAGTTTATCTATTCGAAAAAAATCGAAACTCTACACAAAATTATTCTCAAAATCTACAAAATCGCACTCATCCAGATCCAGTGTGCATCGAGTTGCATTTTGGATGCAATCGTAGCAGACGCCAACTTCTCTTATTGCTTATTTTATTAAATTTTCATAGCTAACCTAACCCTACGAATTGGTACGCTGCGTATATATGTATGTATATATATGCAAGGCCGTCAGGAAGTAGCACAAGCACACGATCTTACGCATAGAGATATATCTTACGTCGATCCTAGATATAGCTATATAGCAAATATGTAATGCAGCTAGAGCTAGACTTTCGACATGTTACGCCAGTCTCGTGTAGGCGTTCATTCATCGACAGATTCGTAATATCAATTTCCGAAAAATCAACAAATATCAGAAGAGAATAGGTGAAAGTGATTGAGATCTGCAAAAGGTGAGAGAGAAAGGGAGTCTGCTGACTTTAGTCGTCGTTCGCCTTCTTCAAGAATGTCTTGCATGTCAGGCATGCCTCTCATGTTAATCAACGGTGAGGAACGTACAGGTGAAATTAGGACAAAAGAGAAAGTTTTAAAACGTCAATAAGCCACTCGGATTCTCTCGGTGGCCAACATGCGAGTGGATTCCATACGTAAAAAAGTAACTCACAAGGCCAGCGACTATTAGTTATACGCACGATAGTTGTGCGCGACGACAATGTCCGTCAACAAGTCCGTTATAACGATGCTCCGACGGAGCAATAAGCTATCGTCCTTGTTGTGCAACAGATATGCTGCCCTGAGTACAGAGCACCAGCATCATCAGCATCAGCAGCTGAGCGATTGCAAACATTTTTGCACCAAGGTTGCTTTGAGGCAGAAACCAGATTGGAACAGAGCCATCGCCGAGGCTGAGAAGATCGTCGGATACCCAACATCTTTCCTGAGCCTCCGCTGGCTGCTCAATGATGAAACAGCTAACTTGGCTGTTCATCTACGAAAGCTCGTTGGTACGAATCATCCCTTGCTGAGGACATCCAAGTGAGTTTGATTTCTGAATAGCTCTCTCGATAATGCTCCTTGGAGCTTGAGCCATGATTTTCATTCGTTGTTATCTTTAGGGCTCTAATATACAATGGTCGAAACACTATGCAAGCCTGGGGGCTTGTTGTTTTGCTTGTTTCAAAAGCAGCTGGACACTTGAACATTGATAATTTAGATGAAGACGACAAATGCGCTGGAATCTTACAATGGTACATATTCACATTTCATCTAATTTGAGTATTGGGTGGTGAAGAAATCAGTATGTAATATTTGCACTTTCACTTTTTGCAGTCAAAGATCTCTAGCAGAAGTCACTGAAATGATACGTACCAGTCACATAGTTCATAGAGGGCTAGTCAATTTTCAATCAAACACTTATTCTGACCCAAATGAACTGGAGAATATGACTTTTGGAAACAAAATTGCTTTGCTCAGTGGGGACTACTTACTTGGAAAGAGTAGTGTTGAATTGGCAAAACTCAGGAACCAAGAAGTATAATTTCAACACTCATACATCCTTCATAACTTAGCAAGTAAATTATCATGTACTAATTCTAATTTCTCTTATTTATAGCTTGTAGAACTAATGTCTAGTGCAGTCAAAGATTTGTCTGAGGCAGAATTCTATGGTAGAAGAGATGGTCAAAACAATCCTCTACCTCCTGTCCCACCAACAGACCGAAAAAATTATGCAGTCAATGAGTGGACTCTGTACAGTACATTAAGCACTGCCTCTCTTCTTGGGAAGTCCTGTAAAGGTACTCTGAAATTAGCTGGACATACTCAAGAAGTACAAGAACAAGGTTACGAATTTGGAAAACATTTAGGACTAGCTTGGCAAGTAAGTGTCCCATGCATATTTGAAACA
Source organism: Eretmocerus hayati (assembly GCA_029851415.1). Taxonomy (NCBI): domain Eukaryota; kingdom Metazoa; phylum Arthropoda; class Insecta; order Hymenoptera; family Aphelinidae; genus Eretmocerus; species Eretmocerus hayati. The sequence continues at coordinate 178,394,034 of CM056742.1, read as the reverse complement.
ACATGTGATAGACTAATTTGATTTCACCCAGAAATATTCAAGCTTGTTAATCCTCTGCTTGGCATTTATGAGTTTTATTACAATCTTTCTTCCTAAAGTGTTGAACATATTTCATCTCAAACATAAGAAGAGTCAATCAATTGATGAATCCAAATTCAAATTCAAACTCAAAATTGAGCATGTATAACTGTAAATGATTGGTCTCTTCGATGATACTCCAATCATGAGTAATGTATTCAATACAATTTTTCAACTTTCAGGCTTTCCTAGACCTAGACACATTCATTAGCAGAGACAGGACCTCACCCTTCAGTTTATGCTCAGCACCGGTAATGTTTCACATTGAACATGATCCTTCTATCTTAGTAGAGATTGATAAAGGTCTTGAATCAGTTGAAGATATAGATTATGCCAAAGTTTATGATATTGTTATCCGTGGTCCTGGTATTGAACTAACTAAACATTTGCAACAAGAGCACTCGCAATGTGCATTGGAGGTACTTAGTGTCTTTCATGAAAGTGATGCACAAAAAGCATTGGCAAATTTGATTGATGCTATGGGTGATTTTTGAAAGTTTAATTCAGTCTAATCAACTATGGAAAATTGTTGCAGTTGTTTAAGAACTTGTTATTGGATACAATTTTTTGTATCCTAAGTGGCAATTATTTTTATATGATGAACAATGTTAACATCTGATGGTGAGAACTTGGAATCAGTGAATTTGAGAATTAGATTTTTAATGATATTTCTAAACAATATTTATTGACGGAAATATCTAGTTGGACGATTTTATACATTTTTATAGAGAAAATGTAAATATTTGTTGAGGCACGTTATTCATTGCACGTTGTACTAATTTTGTTGTACAAAACTTTTGTACATATAAAGAATATATAATGTTTGAGAAATACAAGTATTTTTTTTAATTTTGTAAACGTGGTCTTACAATTATTACCCAATGCTCCATCAGTTAAAAAGTTCAAACTAGTTTTTATTTATTTACAAAAAGACAATTACAAATGTTCTATTATTCACCAACCTTAGTTTACACAGACTCTTGATGATGTAACAAAATATATTCATTAGTTTCAGGCAAAACGAAAACAATCTCAACCTTGCATATTTACAGTCTCATATCAAAGAATATACTTAGTGGATTCTTCAAAGACAACTTTGAATAATCCACAAATGAAGGCATAATCAAGTTTCATTTTCTCGACTATCACGAGATTGAATCAGTCCAACATCATCGAACAATTCTTTCATAATGATATTTTTCCTCTTTGAATGGGTTGGAACGCCCCTGTACAAGTTTTCAGTGATTTGCAATCTGTTTAATGGTCCTTTGAGCTTTTGATCAACATATTCTATATTTTCATTGTCATCAATAGCTTTCATAGCTGCCAATAATTTGGCTTTGTCGAATGACTTGGAATTTGCTGGCGCATTTTCTTCGGTCCTATTCATCTTTAAATCGCTTTCCCGCGATTTGGAAGAAGATTTTCTCAGTACCTTGATCTCATCAGTTTTTTCTGGGTCATTTTTAATTTTGTCCAACAATAGGTGTTCTTGATTCTTCTGAAAAACATTTTTTGTTTCTCCTCTCAATAATAATTCTAATTCTGAATTCTTAGTACTTTCATAGTGAAGTAATTGATCAGGAGATGCTCCAATGAGCTTTTGCTCCTTTGCTATCGACGAATCGTGTTCCACTATCTTTGATTCTCGCGCATTGATGTGATCATTACCCCATGATTCGAATTCAGCACGTTCACTCTTTCCACTGCCAAATTTTTCTAGTTGTTCATGGGATTCTAAGGTGCTAAGTGTTTTCGATAATTCTTCCTCTAAATCATCTATTACTACATCTGACTGTTTCAACGTATCATCATCTTCATCAAGGTGACGATTTGATAGCAAAGCTAGATCATTGTCAAAATCTTTGCTCCTGCCGTATTTCAAAGAATTCCGATATTCTAGTAAAGAACTCCTCGGAATCACTGTGATGACGGAATCTCTATCATAACTTGTTTCCCCGATATCAACCTCAAAATTGTCACATTTTTCATTTGAAGAACTTTGTGACATTCTTCTTACATGATCTTCGTTTGAGTCATTAGCAGCTGAATTTACTAATCTGAAATTGAAATTTCAATCTGATTAATTGAGTACTGAAATCTTCTTCCTTAATTTTTACATAGTGAATATCAAACCTTGTATACAACGATCTCGACTTGTCTGTGAAACTTTTTGAATACCCATCATTTTCGGTTTGTTCTTCATTCTTCGTGCACTTTTCAGAACGGAATTGTACATCAAGCATTTCTGGAAGACCATCAGCTATTTCTGCTTCTTTTTTTCGATTCTGCATTCCTTTCAAATCTCTCTCGATATCGATCCTCTCCAATTGAGATTTTCTGACAGGAGAATTAGAGTAGCTGTTTACAGGAGAAGGCAGTGATTTCTTCACCCCAGCATCTAATGAGCTGTGGAGATGAAGTTGTTGTAAAGATCCTAAATTTCTGGAAGCCTCGTTGTTGCCTAAAAGAGAGTTGAGCTCAAGTTGTCTAGGAAATTCTTGAGTTTGGCTCTTGATCTCTAAGGCTGGCAAGGATTGGTTAAGTGTCGATTCTGGCTTAGTTTTTCTGAAACAAAATCAAATAATACTGAGGCTTTACACGAAAAATCAAAGAGAAAAAATTAGAAATTCTCAAACCTTGTGTTATCCTTGTGACTGTTCAGTCTTTTTTCATTCAGACTACTGAGAGATTGACTATTCAGACTTTGCTTCATTCTACCAGCGAGTGCATACCGGGGCTGATACGATTTTTTCTGATTCAATTCAATAACTCTTTCCAAATTCTTTTGTTTTGTCTGAGTATCTAAAAGTTGCTTTTGCGTCTCTTTATGCTTCATAATTTCAATTTTTAATTGATGTTTTAAATATTTACTCTCTGATTCGAGTTTTCTCCTCAAATTCTGTACAAATATCAGATCAAGTCTCTTATCAATTCAACATTTTAGACAGTCTATACATTGAAATATTTAATAGATGCAAAATATCAAACCTGAATGACTTCATCTTGTTGAGTTATTCTGTGTTTCAAATCTAACACCTCCGTTTGCAATTTTTCTCGCTCACCTAAGTGCCGGTTCCTGCTCAACTCAACAAGTTTTTTATTTTGTTTCTGCAAGAAAGAACATGTGATGAATATATATTTTTATTTTGTAAGCATAAGTCAGAGTCTGTCAAAATTGCAAGGAATCAAAGTCGAATTTGAATCCGAAAACGAAGTTGAAAATGATGAAAAAGAAATTTGAAAAGTCCCTGCTTGTAAGGCTGAAAATTTCACGATCTAAACTATTAATTGGTTGCACGCACCTGCAAAGTCAGTAGTTCTTTCTCTTTTGCTTTCAAAATCGAGCAAGTTTCACAGTACTGAGCTCTCAATTTCTTATGTTGAGCTTGTAAGACGCGAAAATCCTCGTGGTGTGAATTAATTATTCGTGGCAACTCAGCATCTGTTCCTTCATATCGTTTTAAAGCCAAATCTTGTCTCTTTTGTATGGCTTTGAGAAGTTTATTTTCGTTTGAAAGTTCCTGAAAGAAAATAATGCATTACTTTACTTGTTTAATATGACTGACGTACTACTAGGTTTTGAATTTTGCACTCACATTTAAATGAAAATGTGCATCAGTCAGTTGGTTTTGCAATTGTTTTATTCGAAGCACCTTTGCAGATGAAATTCTTTGATTAATATTACTTTGGCTACTAGATGACTTTGCAGTATCTGGTAAATGAAGACAGGCACTGGTTGGGTAAGAACTGGTAATACTGTGTTTATCATCACCTATTGATTAGCGAAAGGATTTCATAAACAGAGTGAATGGTCGAATTTTCCGAATGTATCTCATCATTTGGATAAGAAACTTACTGATAGGAACTTGCTGCAATTTTTTGTCTGGAGTGTGAATATTCTGTTTTTCATTATTCGTTTTGACTATATTCCCAACATTATTACCCACAAGTTTGAGCCTGAAAAATGGTTCTAATTTCATTCTAATTTGGTGTCAACTAGATTTCATATTAGGAGTAGTCTACTTGCCTACAGAAGCTTTCATTTTCACCCTTTGATAAACGAGACAGAGGTGGCATGTCTCTCTGCATTTTTCAAAATAAGAAAATATCCGAGTTTATTCATCTTCATCGTCTCAGCAATAGCTTTCCCAAAAAAGTTCCATATCCACAGTAAAACTATAATACTTCTACAGTCTGATTGGCACCCATGACATGAGCTGCATTGAGCGTTGTCATGGCAACTTACCACCTAAAACAGACCCTCATTACGTCAAAAAGCATGCGAACGTGTTTTCTGAGAGTTCAATATCTCCATTCATATATGAATTGCGGTTTTTCAATCGAGATCATGGACGAGTAATCCAAATTTTTGGAGAAAAGGGCACTTTCTGTGAATAACTCGTGGTTGCGGTTTCATGTTCATTCGGAGTTTATTCATTCGTATTTCAATGCAATATGTGCATTCACAATATATTCATACTTTCATGATTTATAAATTGTCCCTGAATTAATCAATAATTCGTCATGACTTGCGAAGACTTCAACAAATAACAAGAATTCATATAATACACTATTTTACATGCTTACATCCAGAACTATCATACATACATACATACATACATATATATAATCATGAACCCTGTAGAGATTCAATCAATAACTTTTTTTTTATCACCGTTAACGAAGGAATGCTGAGCATCCCATAATTTACTGTAGAATGAATTAGGAATTTTGAGTAAATCTGCGTGTTTCCCTCGCTCGACCATTTGGCCATTATTCAAAACGAAAATTTCATCTGCATCTATCACAGTTGACAAGCGATGGGCAATCACGATCGAAGTTCTACCGGCAGTGGCATTCCGGAGAGCCTCGAGTATATGCTGAAATCGTATAGTAAGACAAAATTTTAAGGAATCATTTTCATCAGCGTCGCAAGACAGATTTCAAATAGAATGAAATATACCTGCTCTGTAATAGAATCTAGAGATGAGGTAGCTTCATCAAAGATCAATATTGGACTATTTTTCAAAATCGCGCGAGCTATGGCTACTCGTTGCTTTTCTCCGCCGCTCAATTTCAAACCTCGCTCGCCTACAGGTGTGTCGTATCCTTGAGGCCATTTTAAAATGGCATCGTGTAAATTTGCCATCTGGGCTGCTTTATATACATCTTCTTCTGATCTTGTTAAATTTCCGTAGTGAAGGTTGTAAAATATTGAATCGTGAAATAGAACAGAGTCTTGAGGAACGATTGCTATAGCTCGGCGGAGATCGTTGATATCGACGTCTTGGATATTTTTGTTATTTATAAAAATATTACCGCTTCGTGGATCGAAAAACCTGTATAATAATCTGACTAGCGTCGTTTTTCTGTAGAAGAGAATTCAAGAAGATGAATATGAGATTTGATTAAAATCATAGGTATCGATGAGATTGGAATGAACAGTTTCTCACCCAGATCCGGATCCTCCAACAATCGCTACTTTCTTTCCACTGGGGATTGTAAATGATAAATCGTTGACTATATTTTTCCCAGGTACGTAGTGGAAATTGACATTATCGAAAGTAATGTCAGAACTTTTCGGAACCACGTGGAATTGTATAGGATTTAGTTTGTTCTGGATACAATAATCGTGCTCGTTATTACCATAAAGCCTTTTGATCTTTCATTGTGACTAGGATACTAATGAACTTACTTTAATAGCAGGATCCATCATTGTTATAGAAAACATGGTTTGCATGTCTATCAGAGCTTGTCTAACTTCTCTGTAGACAGATCCTAGGAAACCTAGGGGAATTGATAATTGGAATAACAATCCATTAACCATCACTAAATCGCCGACAGTCAAGTTTCCTGGACACAGAAAATAGAAAAATTTATGCCTCAAAATCACAAAGCAGTTTTATAATTCTTTTTATAATCACCATGAACGATGTCTCTAGCTGCTAAAACCATGATTAGACTCAGAGCAGCACTGAATATAGCATGCTGTCCAAAGTTTAAAAGGGCCAGACTAGTACTTGTTTTTAAAGAAGCAGCTTCATATTTCTTGAGAGAAGAATCGTACCTTTCCGCTTCGAATTTTTCATTGTTGAAATACTAGAAAATGAGACAACTTTGGACTGTGATTCTGGGTATATATCCAAAATATCGCACTCACCTTCACTGTTTCATAATTGATGAGAGAATCTATAGCTTTATTACTGGCTTCATTTTCTGCCTTGTTCATGTATACTCGGAATTTCGTCCTCCACTGAGTTATTGCAAGTGTAAAAAGAGCATATGTTCCCACGCATCCTAAAGCAACACCAGCATATTCAGGGCCACATTTGAGACCCAAGATTGTACTGACAAGGGCTAACTCAAAGACTGTTGGAACTATGTTGAAAACCATCGCAGTCAGAACAAAATTGATCCCTCTACTGCCTCTATCAATCGTCTGAAAAAATGAGTACGTCCATTGGTGGCGTCATAATCCAACGTTCAATGACTTATCTGATAAACAACACATAATGTGACTGACTTTAGATAAGGCGCCAGTTTGTTTACTGAGATGGAAAGCCAAATCCAAGTTGTGTAAGTGCAGAAACACGTTTCTCGCAATTTTTCTTATCGAGTGTTGAGCAACCTTCGCGAAAACTGCGTTTCTCAATTCATTCAGACCAAACGCTCCACACCTTGCGATCCCATCTGTATAATGATTAACTCAATTCAATAACTTGAGAAGTTATTTATCCTTACATAAATTATATTAGTATACTAAAACTTACATCCAACAAGTAAGGCAGTTCCAAATGTAGCCACAGTTTCAGGAGCACTTGCTAAAGCAGCTTCACTTGCATTTATATTGAATGTATCTACTGCATATTTAAAGAGAAATGGAACACTGACATTTAATACTTTAGCTCCTATCAGAAGGCTGAGAGCTACCTTAACTCTGTTTCTTATTTCTGGTTCACCCTTGAAATAGGAATTACGTTATCCATGATTTTGTGTACTTGAGAGTGATGGAATTTAAAAAAGACTCCAATGTTCATGTAATACCTCACCTTTGGCCATATGAACTCAAACATAGCTTTTAACATTTCATTTCCTGTAACTTTTGGTCCATTGTCAATGTTGAGTGCATCTCGATTTAGACTAGAGGCACCTGGATGAAAACAATTTCTTTTCTGCTGAGCCGGTTTGGCCCCTGTTATACTTTCCACCACCAAGCTATTTTTCACAGGGGTTACAATTGGCTTCGCTTGTGGAATATTCTTCTTTTGCTGGGCTCTATCAATTACATTTCCAGTGCAACACTAAAATTAAATGACTAATCAGCATCTTGTAAAATAGAACCAGAGAAAAATCGGAATACAACTTGATGGCCTCAAAATGATCTCATTGAATCTACATGCAGTTTGAAATTGGCAATGAGAAAAGTAATGAAAATACGAGACTTTTACCAAACATAACAAAAATCCCTCTTTTATTAAGCTTATTCAGTATTTTTTACATATTTACAAATCACAGTATCTTGATCAATGATAAAATATTAGGATAATGCAACGTCTATCTTTATTAGTATCCTCCCAGACTGTGAGTAGACTTCTCAAGAACCTCTAAACAACTCTCCATAAATTTCGAAACCATGAGGAAACTTTCAGTTTTACTGACAAATTGTACTGATTGGGATAACCAGGACTTGATCTTTGTCTTCTCATTCTCCAACAATCTTAAAGCTAAACATCTGATACTCTGCATATCTTCATCGTTAAACTGTTGTTGATAAATTTTTTTCTTCCACAATGCTTGTTCTGATGTAATGGATGTTACGACAAACAGAGCATTTTTAGCATAATAGTTTAGGCCCTCAGCTGTAAAAGCTAGCATTCGATGGAATTCATTACTCTTCAGAAAACAGATAGCAGATGGTAGGATTTTATGACATTTCTCTATATCTTCCAAATTAAAAAATATTTGATCTAATGGGTTCCCTGGGATGAAAAATCCATATTCCAAGAGTAACTTTGTGTTGCTGTGAGAACCATAATTGATAAAAACTTGCATCCCATTTTTGTAAGGCTTGAGCGCTCTTATCTGATAATAATCATCATCTGTGGCAGTTGAGATAAATTCAGCATCAGCAACTGTTTCACATGTGTGATTGAACAAGTCTAGAAAAGGAGCCATCGCTAAATTATCATGTCCTTGAACACTGATAGGTGAGCATTTATTCTTTTCATGATCCAAGTAGATTGCTCGAGAGTTAACGGTATAATATGCCCAGCAATACCTATGGTATGTGAAAATTGTAAAGAAAGATTTTCCACAGTGATCACAAATACTATTACAGAGAGTTTTAATAGAGTGTATGATAGATAGATAACTTGATCTCAATTTGGAGGATATCATGTTCAAGTCTTGAGAAATGAGGTGAGGCAAAAGTTTCTTTTCTCGTTTTGAACAAAACTCCGGGTTTGTGTAATATTTGGGAAGACTATCTAGGTAAGGTTTCCAAGACGAATTCTCTCCCAAGTGGGTTTCATAAATTAGAAAAACAGCTAATATACACTGAGAACTGTACAGTTTTTGATCAGAAAATGCTCTCTTTATCGAGCTCTCTCCTACTACTTTTGTCGTAATCAATAATGACTTGGGAACTTTTAAAATGATCTGATGGCTAGATATATCTTCTAGTGTCATCAAACCTCTACCTGTTTCCTCAAAAACGTGAGGTTTTAAACTACAAATAGATTTCCAACCATGAGAAATCATCCATGATTCCAATTTTTGATGAACTATCTCATTTCTATCCTCAAAAATCAAAGTTCTTTTGCTTTTTGACAATCGTCTTCTTTGAGTGCGACCCATTTTCTATGAGTAGAGGAATTGAATTTTGTGTAAACACTTTGACACCACAGTTTCACACTTTGCATTGAAATGAGATGACACAAAAGATCACTGAATCTGAACCTTCTCAACTGACACTATTGTAAATCTAAATCAGATGAGGCACAGCTAACCTAAAAACTTGTAATGACGCAAAATAGCCGGTAAAATCTGCAAAATTCGATGTCTTTACCCTGGTTCCGAAGAGACTGTTTCTTTTGGCAAGGGCTAGAAGTGAGACTCTGTTCTTGGCGACGCTGTAGCTAAAAACTGATCCACTCTTGAGGATGTTGATTCCAGGGTGCGATTTTCTGAGGAGCTTGCCACACAGGAACAGGGACATTCTGCCAGTAAAATAATCTTTGCGTTTCACGTGATGATGTTGAAGTACTCAAATAAATTCCAATTTCTCCTCTTTCCCTAGCCGCGGGATGATTTTGCGGACATTTCTTTCGCAGTCGTTCGACGGAAGACTGCTCCAATTTCCTCTATCTCGCGCTCTCAGCTCACACAGCTGTCGTCTGCCAAGTAGTCCATGTCCATAACATGTGTGTATATATATATAAACCGTAATATATACATATGTTTTGCGCACACGTGTTTACATGTGTTGCCGTAAATATATACCCGCGTGAAAACAAATGAGTCGTTCATGAACGAGTCGTTTAACGAGTCAAATATTCGTTTCATTATGTGGAGTCGTTGCAACGACTCGTTAAAACGACTCATTTCGAAAATTTCACAATCTAAGTTTTTTAATGGTACCACCTTTTTTACTGAGAAGATTGCAGTGTCGGTGGAAAAAAACTTGAATTTCAAAAATCACCAAATGAGTCATTTTAACGAGTCGTTGCAACGACTCCACATAATGAAACGAATATTTGACTCGTTCAATGACTCGTTCAACGACTCAAATATACGACTCATTGATTTTCACGTGGGTATATGAGAGAGTTCGCTTCTCGATCCCCGTCTGAAAATAATATTATAAAATAGTTCAGAAAGGAGTTCATCGCCACCTGCGGAAAATTTTTCTACAATTATTATAGAAAGAAGTTTCATTTGTGGAAAGAATTCCCAACAACTTTCGAAATTACTTCAAATTTTTTCCATAATTAATCTCTTGAACTCCCTTTGATGAAACTTATTACTTGTCTAAGTATAATTGGCATAAAAAACGTATTGAAAATCAACAGGTACCAATTCATCACACGCAAGGAATGCTATATTTTGCAAAGCGCATTTCAAATTTTACCGCATCAATTTTACAATGATATCGATTATTTCAGAGATTCCCATGCAAGATTAATGAACTTTATCGTTTCAACACAAAATGCTTATTAGCGATCGAAAACAAAATCTCAATCGTGTACCTTCTTCGTAGTTAGATACAGAATTATAGAATTATTATTTCTTATTTATTAAAATTTGCTTAGAGCAAATATAGCCAATCATTGAAATTAATCAGTGTAATCTGCATCAACATAATATGTACTGTAGCTAGCAATTCTTTAAATGAAAAGCACATCATCTTGACTAACGATGAAATTCTGTTATATTCAAGATTTGAGAAAAGAGCTCGTAGTATAAAGCCAGACTCGCCGCAAGTTCTGTCGTGGTTAGATCGAATGCGTGCAATCGAAACCTGTTTGAATGTGCAAGTGATGACCTTTTTTTGCAGATAGATAGGTATATGTCGATATGATGCCCTGTATAGGATTCGTGAAGATCAGAAAAATTCTATATTCAAATCAATTTGATGATGAAAAATTGAAATGTCGATGTTGTTTGGAAATTTAATTAGCTCATTGAATGGATGAGAATAATAATTACTAAAAAGCTTTTTCTACTCATTCGAAACTTGCAGAATTTCATATGGTTCATCCTAAATTCATTAAGGTACAATTATAGTCATTACACTTATCACAATTAACTTCTCTAACAATTGGCTTTTGAATTCGGAGGTATCAATCATCCGACTGACATTGCGATGGCGAGATAGATAACTCTGAACCAGAACGGAATCAATTCAAATAATTTCAAACTTCTAAATGATGAAATCGGACCGGTGATCTTTGTTGGATTATCTTGAGAAAAATGAAGATTGAATCCATGGAATATTGAGATTGAAATCAATCACACTGGGAAAGTTTTTTCAGTATCTATCTGATGCTTCGCCTAACTTTATACTGCCCGAAGAGCTTCTATTCTAGACTATTATTGTAAGTGTCATCACTAAACTCGATCTCCGAGTAATCGATTACATTTTTGAAGTACTACGTAGATTTTTTATGCTCTGTTTCGAAGCTAACTTCCCCGTCAAAATGAGAATATCTCCTGCAAATTATATTATCTGAATTCAATCTTAAGTGAGCCATGAATATAATCCATCTCAAATTCATTTACCAAACTCTCAACTACTTATGTAATAGCTTGCCGTAAAACGTTGACATTTCAATAAAAATATTTGGTTTGAATGAAAATCAGTGATACAAAATGGGTATTTTGCAATCACAGCATATCAGCAATAAATTGTCAAAGGCGTATAGATACCCCAATTTTACTTTTTTTTTTTAATAACCGTAAGATATATGTGATGAATGTGTGAGTATGTAAGTAGAAAACGTTCCCATTTTTCTCTTGGTAAGATCTCATTATGAGCAATACTCAATTTATTGCGGCTATTCGTAGAAGATTATCGTCCGAATTGAATTTTAGACGAATCACGATAAATGATAGTGGGGCATTAAGAACATCTTCGTTTTCGAAAAAGCTGCAGCTTTTTTTTGCATTTTTTTTCAAGCACGTTATTATCAATGACATTACTCAGTGCTCTCTTCTTCTAGCTATGAAATTCACATATAGCTCTTGGAAAATAAATTGTCGGCCTAGATTCTTCATGCCATACACGCGACATTGTCTGTTATACTTACATGATTGAACACCCTCTCACGCTTAATTAAAACTTTTTTTGTGAGTTGTCACGTATGTTACTAGACAGTGATGGGTTGTTACATTGAGCTATCTCAATGCTTCTCCGAGAAATTTGATACATTCTCCATTATACCACAGATAAGAATAAAATAATGAAGAAATAAATCGAATATAAGCAGACAGACTGGGCTTTTCGGCAACGAAAATTGATGCGTTGATTGCAATAGGTTGTCTGTTGGTTACCTAAGGGGTGAGTTTAGCACGTGAGGATTTCTTGCAGAATGCAAAAAATGTGGCTTTTCTATAACTTTTGCCACAAGAAAAAAAATTTGTGGATTTACAATTCCAAATGAAGCAAAAGGTCTACATTTGTGCAGGTCTACATGGAGCAAAAGGACCTACATTTGAAACGTTGGTTCCGGATCGAAAAATATCTGATTTCGCTTCAACTCATTGATTTTTATTCCACCGTTCTTGAGCGTAACAAATTTTACGTATTCAAAAAGTAAGTGGGTTGAGAAATAGTTTCTCGATTATCACACACCCATCAATAATAATCCCTCAACCAACGGAGACATTTTTCTATGAACTCTACCATTTCCATCAGGAACAAACTCACTTGGAGCTTGAAACATACGCTTTTCTAATACATGTATCATAGTCAAACTGTAATAAGTGAGGTAAAAGGTGGTTTTTGCATAAATATGTATATCACCCCAATATGTTATTACGGGTGCATAAAATGTCACTTGTCATGGCATCAGTATGTAAACATTGTAAGCTCTCCCAAAATTTTTTACTTTGGAGGCTTTGTAGCGGATCGGTCTGAAAAACGTCGTCAGTTTTAAAAATAATTGAATTTTGCCGACTTGAATTATTTTTTGACTCGTTCTCGATTCTAGTATCACTTGCGGATAGATGATGATTGTCATTACAGAATTAATGATCATAATGGAAAGGTCTTGAGTAGCACCAGCACTGGTCTTTGCATGATGATAAATTGACCGCCTAATTAGCTAATACACTTCAATCAATACATTATTGCAAGCCAAAACTTTGATAAGCTTTCAAAGCTTCCGGAATCCGAGTAGGAATAGCATGTGAAGTAATACGTATTACCAAAGTGTCTCATGAATACAAATAGAGCACTTCACTTCAAAGCCCATTGAACACGAAATAAAAAATTTTCAAAATTAAAACCAAATTTGAGATGAGTTTGAGTTTTTGACCGGCATCATTTATGGATATTATCTGCAAATTGATTGTTAATTCATTACAGGAGCCTCGTGATTTGTCATACCTATCAAATGCATCATCTTGCTCAATAAATGCATCTGAAATACGAACTTGAAGGGATCCTCGTGATCTTCTGCATTGATTTGCAAACTTCTGTAAGAATTTAACGTTTACCTAAGTATTTGTTGGACTCTGAAACAATGGAGAACGGCTCAAAGCAAACAAATACACCCGCGAGTACACACTCAGTGAATCATATTATAATGACTCAGATAACTAAATTGAAAAAGACAGTGGCAGTGCAAGTTCATTGTATTCGTCAGACAAAAAGGACTGCGCACAAAAGTGCCGCCTTTTTCCACTGTATACCGATTCGAGGAAATCGGGCAACACAATAGCGCACCGCACTTCAATTATCCGATTTGGTGTGTGCAAGTCAACTTACATCCGTACTAATTAACTACAGTAATCCGTACTAACTTAACTACAGTACTAATGAAAGCATTTCAATTGTCGCGATATAGAGTCCTCGTCTATAAACGTCTCTCGAGACGTTTTTCGTCGTAGTAAGTATAATCGCATTACAGTTAAATAGCGTAGGTGGTCGATCGACATCGGCTTGTAAACGAGTTCACCCGCACCACATCGATGATGGGCATCGCAAATCTATCAAATAAGATTAATTTACCACGTGTTCACTTACACTTATTACTTAGCTGACTGTGCGCCGCACGAAAGCTGGATGCACCCTCGGGTGCACTATGGTTCTATTTTTTCTCCATCTACGAAATTGACGATGACACACTTCAAGATCCATGTTTTATTTGCAACACGTGATATTTTCCAACCTTGACGAAATTGAACGTATCATCAGGGCTCATTTTGAAAATCATTGAAATTTCAAGAGATTTTAAAAGCTCATGTAGGAGTTTCGTATCATTTAAAAAAAAAATCGTGGGGTGAGAAAGAAAAATATTAGTTTGGGTCAATATCTGGCCCAAGTGTGTCATTCAAGGCTCAACGTTTTTCATATGAGCAGGTGTGTGATGTTATGATGATATATGACCATAGAGATAGTACCAATGTATATGACTTAACTGATGAGAGCTTTCTTACGGATGAGCCGTTACAGCAGGTGCGCGCTTGCGTTATTTACGCTAAAGTCGAGCTAAAGTTCACAAAAAGCGCGTTCAGGCTACAAAATTCCCAAAGACAATCTCAATTCTCTGATACTTACGGTACATACTTACTTGGATCGCAAAATGAGTCACTCACCGGATTTTATATTCTCGTATCAAAGCCCGGATACGATGGTCGCGACCGGTACTTCGAATCAAGCAATGCATATGTGTGCCTTGCGTGTGTATGAGCATGACATGCATTGCGCATGCAGAGGGGGCAAATTGGAAAAGGGAAGGAGGCAATGCGTGCATTTGGTGCATGCATCCGCACATATCGCATCGAGTCGAGGGCCGGCTGAATTCTCGTTGATTTGATGCCATCAGTTTTCATCAGACGTCGAGAAAAGAAAGTAGAGTACAATGATCCCGTCGACGATTTTGTACTTAGATGAACAACATTTTATATAAAACTCAGTGCGTGTCAGACGCTTGCGGTATATAAGACCATCAGTGACCAGTGTTCTATCGCGGCTATACTAAAGAATCTAATAACGAACGAAGCTACACAGTGTGACGGTCTGCGGATAATAATAAAACGAACATACAAAAGTCGGGCGCGAGATCCCTCGCCCATCATCATCATCATCATCATCATCGGCTACATCACTATAACTCTATTTTTCTTCAATCAAAATCTTTAGTAGCATCTTCTCGTGTTGTGCCTGTTTTCTGTGCTTGATTATATCTAACTCTCTGTGTATCTTCATCATATTGGAGATATATATATATATATAGCTATATAGATATTGTGTCGAGAACTCGAGAGCTGCAGGTGTGTGGGTGCGAAACGAGAGAGAAAGAAAATATATATTGAGTGCGCGGGCGGAGGGATCTAGCTGACATCGGGGGAGGAGAGCGGGGAATCAGCTCCCGGCGCATCACAGCTGACCCTGGTGCAGCTGTAAAAAAAATCATCACCATGGTCATCAAGGTCTACGTGTCCGGTATATCCGGTAATAAAGAGGTAAGACTCTATCAGTGTTCACTGGTTATATCTTACCCTCTGCGGATGAACGAGTAAGTAACCCCCGACGTCCTTGAGTTACGCCACCACGGGGTGAGTTTTACTCCCCCAGTATATAGTTTTTATCGTTTTCGTTATCGTTCCAGTTGTTATCCGAGAATTAAAACCGCAATGATGAATGGGATAGTCGGTTATGAAGGTGTCGGGTTACTTGATTCACCCGATACTTGTCTCGCGCGTTTTTCACGCCGAGCGCGTGCGTGTCCATCTCGATAATTGCTGCGGCTTGTGCATGTGTATATTATCTCTCCGAGAGATTCATCTCAGATCTCAACGGATGATGTTCTGATATTTGCACTTATATTTACATCGCCTGCATGGCATGCTAAATTGCTGCAGCCACTTGAATGATTCTTGGTACAGAGATGCACAGTTGGACCCACAATTTTGACACTGCAATTTTTTTTTCAAACTCTCTTGTTTCGATTGTTGTCTGCTTGTAAACTGACGAGCGAGAATTTTATATTATTTATATCTAATCTGGGTGCTATTGCAAATTCTGCTCAATATTAGACTTTATTATCACGATTGACAAAACGTGCCGCACCTCGTTTCTTGATTTCTTTTCGAAAAGTTGTTGAGTAGTACGCTCGAGCTTACGCTGTTCGCGGGTACTCCAAGGCTATGAGCAAATATACTTTTTACAGCGGTGATTCATTCGTCTACACGATCAAATATCTTAAAAAAATAGAAAGAGTCACTCCGATTCATTTCCATGTTGAGACAATTTTCCTATGAAACTTATCATCTGATTGCAGGTGAAGAAGAGACAGCAAAGAGTTCTTATGATTCTTGAAAGCAAAAATATAGAGTACCAAGTCATAGACATAACAGAGCCTGGCAGAGAAGCTGACAAAGAATTCATGCAGCTGAATAGTGTAGCTAAGGAGAGTAAATATCCATTACCGCCTCAAATATTTAGTGAAGAGGACTATTGTGGCGTGAGTTCAAAATCTATTACATGTGTTGAACTTCCAAAGTTTTCTTCAGACCAGAGTAATATTTTTTTCTCTTTAGGATTACCTAGACTTTGATGAAGCTAATGAAATGGATGAGCTTGAGAAGTTTCTAAAAGGAGCCTCTGCAAGCAGTACTGATCTATCAGAAAATAAATCTCAAGATCACACAGAGAACAGTAATTATCAGAATGGTAATTCCTCTAGTCGAGAGGTGAGAATTTTACACTTCTATCGCATTAATTATTGTGAGACTCGAGTCTCAATTTTCCAAATATTTTAATCATATTTGAATTAATTGATCTCAAATATTACCACATTTTTCCAGCAATCTGCTGATAAAGATTCTACAAAAGTTTCAGCTGATGGGTGAGTATTCAGTTGAGTTTATCATACACATTGATTACTTGATCTAATCAATAACTTTTACTGCAGGTCTGAAAAAAAGACATCCGAGTCTGAGAATAATAAGTCTGATGGTGTCAAACGCTCAGGCTCTGACACAGAGATTAATTTATCAGATGAAGAAAGTGGTATGAAAGATGATGAAGAAAAAGATGATGATGAATGAGAAGATGGATAATAGATATGCATTTTTCTCAGAATGCAGTACTTGCTCTGTAAATTTTGTTGCCAGTATCTTGCATCCATCGATTCATTCTTACTGAGCAGGTTCTATCAATCGTGAAGATATGAAACTGCCAACAATACGTCCATGAAAATTTCAAGATGCAACAGCCTAGTTCTTGCTCCCATTTCCAAGTGCTTTCCTATTATTGGATGTTATTATAAGGGGCAGTTAAGTCTGTCAATCGTCCAGACAATTAATCTCTAGTTTTTAGTTTCATAATTTTTCATCTAACTAACCTTCCAAAATATTCAACTAGAATATCCTTCGTCCTTTGATTGCAATCATAAAAAAATGTAAATATAAATTTAATTCTTGAAAAATACTAATCCATCAGACTAGTTTTCTGTGAACTATAAATAGATAACTTGAAGCAAATTGTACATGAATTGAGTTATGAGAGACTGCTAGCTTATAGCAAGAGGAAATAATGAAGTGTACATTCCTGCAAATGAACTTATCTTTATCTAAATTTGTCGTATCCCAAGCTTTGAGATTAATTTGCATCTACAAGTATAATGTTCCAGGAAAAAGAAGAGATGAAATCTATGCAAGGACTTGTTTTTACCAAGTTCTGAAAAATCTACAACTTTTTTTTCTATTTTGACGATATTACTGTTGTTATTTGGAAATCTTTATGAACAAAGTATTTTCCAATATGTAGATGAGATTTACAATTTTGGATCTGTAGAGCAGATGTTCACAAAAATTGCGGATTCTTCCGATTTTCCTTCCCCAGTAGATCACTATTTCTTTGGTGAGAAAATATATTCTACTTCTAGTATCGAACGGATTTTTCTATCAACTAGTGATCAGAGAGGTTTGTGTCATGCTTGGATGTATGTCTAGCTCTATCTGAATGCTTTAGAATGAACGTCGTCTGCACCTCTTTAAATATATTTGACAGATGAGAAAATCAATCTATCAACTTCTTGTTTACACCACGTTCAGTACATCCTGAAATCAACAAGAATAGCACACTTAGGTGAGCAATGTAAAGATTGAATCTTGCAAAGATACAAAGCCTTCTACACAACTGAAGGAATTTTAAGAATATTTTTATATCGAAATTCGTTGAGTTTCGCACAAAAACATCTACAATTGACGTCAGTATTGTCAAAACTAGTTTTGTTGAATTAAAATTCAATCAGATTATATTCTTTGCGATTTTGTCAATGAAATCTCAATTTTTACATCATGATATTATACATTTTTTTAGGTATACACATTTTGATGTTAGTCATGAAGAATTTAAACCTGTTTTGAGAGATTTGGTTTTTTGGATTGCAAAACCACTTTTTGGTTTGACATAGTATACCCAGGAACAGAATCATGTGAATACTGATTTATTGTTGAAGATTTTGTTTTGTTTCAATGACTTGGCCTCAAGAAATTGAATAAATTGTGAACCCAAAATTTATATTTTTCTTTTGAGTGATCATGAGGTACAAATGTTAAATTCTCTGGCTTAGAGATGCACAAGGATAGGAATATATGAGGTAAAGCACACTACAGTACTCTTGGAGTAAAAATCTTTAAAATGTCTATATTCACTTGAAAGTTGATTAAAAAAGTATGAAGTTAAACTGGCCACTTTCTGATTTGAAGACATTCTAAAATCTATTATGCAATTTGCGACTTAAAATGACCTTGGGTGGGCTATTTCAAACATTATATTACAAATTCATTTAATTTGTCTTCTTCAATTTTTATGAAGATTGTTTCAATGCAAGCAGGATCATCTCATTTCAATTTGCATAGATTTTCAAAGGTTAGCACATACAAAATCGCAGCTTGTGCAATAGTTCTGTGCACAAGCAAATCAAGAAGTACATGACAGCCAACTCTGATTGACAATTTCAGTTAGTGAAACAATCACTTCAAATATCTGTTGAATGTCATAAAAAATTTGTATAAGATCAATCCCCGTGTAACTTTGGGATTTGTCTTTTTTTTTTCAAAACCGTAGTGGTACACATACATATGCACCATAGGTGATTCTTACAGATGGCATTAAACATACATAAGCAAACAACCATCAATGTGATGGCACTTAGGACATCCAAGTTTTGTTATTGCCTTAGGTCCTGCTTAGAAAATAAAGTACAATAGTGGGTATCAAAATTAAATCCTTATAAAACAGAATCCAGTGATAAATACAGTCAGATCGAGTCTCATTTAGATGAGAATTAGGGAACGAGTAGATTCAGTGAATTCTTACAAAGTTAGATGCACTGGCAATAGCATAAGTCGTAAAAAATACATATGTACAAATAGAATAATTCCCAATGATTTTGAGTATCACAAAACAAAAAAAGTATAAAATATATAAATTAACAATGATTATTTGAATTCCATTCCGATGACTCATGAGATCGATAGGAATATCGACTATGTGCAAAGTTAGATATCAAGAAGCATGAACCATGGTCCCCCCTCTGAATTTGAGAGAGTGCAAGATCCGATTTCTCGCATAGTCAATTCCTGTGACATTTGGAGAAGTTGCTATTTCCCAATAAACTCTTGGAAGTACTGGCTAGCAAACCTCACATTTTTTAGTCCGTACCAAAATATTTTTGTCCAAAATGATTTGGAGCTACAGGGTGGATCTCTGAAGTCAAGATTTTCATCTGAAAAAAAAGTTTGATTAATTTATTGCTCGAAGAACGAATTAGCATTGACCTAGAGAATTTACCTTAGGAAACGCTGTAACAAGAGTCTTTGCTGCAAAGGGTGTGCAGAAAAGATTAGATAAGATTATATTCTCTTCAGGTACACTGTGCTCTTTCAGTACAGCTATAGCTTTTATCACAGTGTTTCCAGTACCTATTGAATGAAATATTTTTGTGATACTTGTTTGTATCAATTATTCTCAAGGTAGTATAAAAATGTGATATACAAACTCATTATTGGGTACATGAGCAGAACCTTTCTTTCAGCTACATCATCCGGAAATTTTGCATAGACAACTCGAGCTTCATGGGTATCTGCATCACTTTCAACCAGAATTTTACCAATTCTAATGCTGCGACAACAATCTCTAAGGCCCTGTTCCATTGCTTCTCCACTTCTCACGATTGAAACTCCACAATTGCCTTTCTGATATTTCAGACCTTTGTATGCAGCTCCAGTTGGAGTAGTGATTACGCATTTTGAAAATGGTAACTGATCCAGGCTTTCTTCAATCACCAATCTTATCTACATTCAAAGCAGGATTTTAGAAAAAAATCAAAGTGTCTCATAGATATCAGTAAGGACCTCAAATATAAATAAATACCAGTCGATCTGCGTAGAATTTAAAATCACTCCTAGTGGTTGTTCTGCAAATATAGTAATGTGGCGTAATGTAAATATCTCATGCTCAATATCGTTATGCACATGACACGCAAATATCTCTCGGATTGCAATTGCGATAAGGTTAGAGATATTTCAACACTTACTTGTCTCGTAAGATGGTTTGTAATTCTTTTACTTGATCATTCGTAGGCAGAACTTTGAGATTTTGGCCATATTCTTCTTCTGTGACATCGTTGGTTTGGACGTGATTACCATTTTCGACTGCTTTTTTAATTGAAGGATCGGCACTACCCATTTTCCGCGAGGTTTGCACGCGAGACTGATCCAAAGACGGTTGTAAAGAGTAGAGGATGTTAGATATAGAGACATACCTACAGTATGATAAGTGCGACCACGTGATTTGTTTGATATCGGAGCAGAGGGGATAAAAAATGTACTAAAATGTTTTCCTCGATGCATTCCTTGACAGAAATTTCGTCATATAGACGATAAAACGTTCACTAATAGGAGAACAACATCATATCCACAAGCTATACACGGATTATTGTCGTGCATGATGGTTCATCCTTCGAGGTGTAAGAGTCTAGATTCCATATTTTGTCACTTGATTGTAAATTGAATAATTAGAATCAATCCACCAAATGTTCGAGACTCACCAAATGTCAGGATCGAATAGAAAACTCGAGAGTCAAGTCTAGTCAAGACTGTTGGACAACATGATCATGTGGAACAGGAGATTCAAAACCAGATTTCTAGCAGAAACATTTTTACATTTTCCCATTAAGTTCAGGCTAGGTCGATACGACGACGATGCGAATATTTTGACTTGACACATCATGTGTTTCGTTTGATCGAGGCGTTCGAAGATTTCGAAGACCTCGACGTTATTATATTACTCTTTTAGGATTAGGTAGCTGATTTTCTAGTTTTATTGAGCTTGAATGACGTTCTTGAGATAATTTGAATAAATACCTCATTGATGATCGCAAAAAAAAACAACTGAGTAATCATGTGGGCTGACACAATTTTGATACTGTTCATAAGTATTTGTACAGCTCTTTTGGGAGAAGGTAAGATCCACCACACTCTGAATAGCTTTTCTGACTTCATTGAATAATTCTTATTTGGTTATATTTAACTCTTGAAGGGTTAACATGGTTGATGGTGTACAGAACTGAAAAGTACCAAAAGTTGAAGGCAGAAGTGGAGAAACAAAGTAAAAAGTGTAAGTTGATCCAATTACGTTGATCTATCATTGAGTTAAACATTTAAAGGTTTAATGAATGAATGCTTTACATTTGTACAGTGGAGAAGCGAAAAGAGGCTCATGGAGATTCTTTAGATAAACAACAAAAGAAAAAGATTGAGCGTGAAGAAGAAAGACTGAAAAATAATAATAGAGATTTATCATTAGTAAAAATGAAGTCCATGTTTGCCATTGGCTTTGCTTTTACAGCATTGTTGGGAATGTTTAATAGCATTTTTGATGGTAGAATAGTTGCCAGACTACCATTTATTCCAATAAGCTGGATTCAAGGTTTATCTCATAGGAATCTTCCAGGCGATGATTACACTGAGTGTTCTTTTATATTCCTTTACATTTTATGTACCATGAGTATACGACAGGTAGGGATTGGTTTGGATATGAAAGTCTAGGGATTTTTATCTTGCAGTCATCTCATTATGGGTGTTTTGTTTTCAGAATATCCAGAAACTTTTGGGATTTGCTCCTTCAAGATCTAGTCAACAGAATGCTAGTATATTTGGTGCTCCACCACAACAGTTCAAATAGACCAATCTTGTAATGGGTTGGAGAACCAGAAGTAAATGAGCAATACATAACAATTTTGGATTGGTGACAGCTGAAGAATAAACTACATTAAAAGTACAGTAAAATCGAAACGTTTATGCTTGTATTTACAATTATTTTACAATCCCAAAAAAGTTTACCAAATATTTTTCTCTTCCATTGGTTCTTCTGTGATGAATCTTTCAAAAGACAGTCTGTCCAAGTTTATAGTAGTGTATGTCCGATGTTCTACTAGTTCTGATATTGCCCGCCCAACAGCAGGGGCATGTTGAATACCATGTCCGCTAAAACCGGTAGCAAAAATCAGATTGTCGTGGTAAGGATGATATCCAACAATACCATTTTCGTCATACGTGTTGAATTCATAGAACCCAGCCCAAGACGATTTCAACTAAAACATAATAGATCATCCAATATAAAGGATCCATTCTAAGGCAGAACAAATAGTCTGTGCTTAAGTCCAACCTTGAGATTCTCAAAAGATTTTACTCGGTTTGCTAGAATAGGCCAAATCTTATTGTTGAAGTACTCATCATCAACATCCAAAGTATCGCAGGAAGGTTCTTCATGTGGAGGAGGGCTGAGACCACAAATATAGTGGTTGGCTAGGCCTTCTCGGCGGAAGTATGTTCCTGAGGGATCGATTGTCATAGGAAAATTGAGACCTGGACCATCAGGAGCATGGAAGCAGAATACGTAACGTTTCCTAACAAAAAATGATGTTTTACAGAAATAAGTATAATGAAGGTCTTATTATATAAAATACTGATCTCATACCTGGGCTCCACAGGTAGGGCTGTTGAGAGTAGATCTTTGCCCTGGCCAATTCTTGCCATTCTAGCTATTTGTGCACTAAATGCTCCTGCAGCAACTACACATTTACTGAAGGTGATGGGTCTCAATTCACCATCATCTGTTCGTACCTGATTTTTAATAATTTAATATATGCTAACTTGAGTGAAAATAAGGAGTATTACAAATCATTACAAAGAGTCTGCTCACCACAAGGTAATTGAGTTCTTCAAATTCCCCTGCTGGCACACCAGCAACCAAAACATTGTTCAAATGTCTAAAATTAAAACCTAGAGCTTCTCCTCTGATGAATTCAACTCCCATGTCAAGAGCTTTTCGTTTGAATGCAGTTAGTAATGTCCATGGATCAAACCATCCTTCATTTTCTAAACCTAAACAGCCTAATGCAATACCATCAGTATTAAGCCATGGAAATCTTTGCTCTAGCTGAGATGGAAGTAAGAGTGCATTTCTAGCCCCCATAGTATTTTGTAATTTAGAATTTTCCTTTAATATTTCTGCACAAGCTTCAGTTGCCAATGTCAGATATCCGTATGGATGAAAGTGCACATCAATAGGGGGATCCCCTTCCACAGCAAGGTATTTATTAATGTTACGAAGAAACTCTGCACCAAATTTAGACATTTCAATATTTTCCTCTAATGAAAATT
Source organism: Eretmocerus hayati (assembly GCA_029851415.1). NCBI lineage: Eukaryota > Metazoa > Arthropoda > Insecta > Hymenoptera > Aphelinidae > Eretmocerus > Eretmocerus hayati. Next base: position 178,370,550 of record CM056742.1, on the reverse strand, counting down.
GTTGCCGCAAGCCACCAACTGATAAAACGGTTGATGCATTCACATACTGAAATTAAATTTATCACTGTTAGAGAGATGAGTACAAATATATGGATTTTTGAAAACACGAAAACTGATATCTACAGTTGAGAATCTGCTCTATTTGCTTCTTGAGATTTCAGAAAGAGCCTACAAGATGTTCAGAGCTTTTCATTATCTTGAAGTGAGGAACAGCTCCAAATTCACAATTACTACATCAACATTTAGAAAGCTCTTCAAAACTTTCATGAAAATTTTATCCACTAGTTAAAAAATATCTCAGGACTAGGGAAAAGAAAATCTCTAGAGATAGATCTATACAATCAGTTAGAAAAATTTGCTCAAAATTTGATGAGCATGGGATGCTACGGGGTTGAATGTTTCACAGTAGAATTAGAATTTCATTCAATTAGACTATGCTAGACTTTCAAAAGAATTGAAAAGGATTCATTCGTTTATTCAATTAATTCAACTAACTCACCGTTGGGTCTCTTTCTACGACTACTACATTGAGAGATGCATCAGCTAAAGTTTTGAGCCAATATGCTACTGAGCTTCCCATTGCTCCTCCTCCAATTATAACTATGTCACAATGATTAGGAAATACTGGTGCACTTGGATCATTGAAGTTATATTTTCCATCTTTGTCAATGTATGTTATAGGCTGGTCCTTCCAAAATTGTAATGTTTTCTTCATATATGCCTTTTCTCTTTCCCACAACCGCCTGGTTTTGGCACGAGCTGGCTCCACTTCAAAGTGGAAATTAGGTATCCCCGTTTTTTCATCTGTAGTGATTTTGACCATACAATTGCTACTAGGATTCTTTTTTATTGGTATTGTGCCCAACGATGTTTTGACATGAATAACATCAGGTTCCTTGCTAGAAGTTACTTCAGGTAACTTCTCAACACTATCTTCCAAGACCTTATCCTGACTGTCACTGGGCACTTGATCCTGAAATGAATAAATTAATGAGGAATTCAAAAGTTCTATTCACCAGTGATGAGATGTGAATATGATACAAGAATGAATAAATGTTTACCTTTGTTGAATAGAGGTTACCCGACTGCACACATGAAAAATTGGGATTTCTAGCACTTCTTCTTAAGAAAAGACGAAGCATTTTGATATTCGAGTTATGCAGCATTCATATTTTAGACTCTTGCACTCGCCAATTAAAGACAGCGAAGAGACATTGAAGAAGAGAACTTGAAACGGATCGAATGGAAATGCTCTATTCTTGTCCTAAAAGACAGATACGTGTGATCGACGTCTTCTCATCACCAGTAATTATGTGTTGACACTGATATGTCTAGTGAGAGTGATAAGGAATTAGTTGAGAAACAATAGTGATAATGCAATACTCGAACATTCGATGTTTATCAAAAGATGACACCGGTTACTTATGCACGTTGCACTCCAGTCCAATCTCAATGAAGCAGCCTGCCTGCATGTCGTCTGCTTGCAATGCGGAGTATTGCGGAGTGGGGTTCATCACGAGATGTTCAAATGTGCATCTTTGACGAAATTCTTTAGACTGAGATAAGAACAGTCAAATGTCAAAAGATGAGTTTGATATCCACTTTAAAATTGTCATTGGTATCAGAGACCTATCTTTATATCGGTGTTGATTACTTATTAATGATAGTGTTCAGACCGACCAGTATTTCCACGATTTCATTATTCTTTTTTATTTTGAGCTATTTTAATCTCTTTTGCGATCATTTGCTATGATAATTTTTCTTTATTCAAAATTTCTGAACCTCGATCATTTTGTACAAACATTCATAGCCAGTATAGTGCAGAATGTTCACTATTACAAGGTAGAAAATAGATGAAGATTATACAAGAATATTTATTATATTTACACTTGTGATGAGCAAATGTTTACAACATCTTATCTGATGTAAGACACTGATTTGAGGATTTCAATCCATTCAGCTGTAAAGTAGGTAAAATCAGACTCAATATTATTCACTTCTCAGGAATGTCAACAGCATCCAATGTATGTCAATTACAATTATTTTCTTTACTTTCCACTTTACTCCTAACAAGCTAATCCACAGTATTCTAGTATCTCGATTTGTATTGTGTAGTCATTCAAATCATGTCCTCAAGTATGAATGTAATAGAGTTCAGCACAAGTCTATACTAAATTAAAATCGATAGAAGCGGCATTGGAAACACTTAGAAGCGACTACAAAGATTACTTACTTATACTCAGCATGTAGAAAAATACTCCTTCACGAATTAGGCACCATCAAATTATTGAATACCGTAAAAAATTTTTCAAAGATCATCTAGCCGGTCCAAATTCTTGGGTTAATCCCACAATGACAAATCAACCTTTGCGAAAAATGTCAAGCTAAAAATGGCCCATAATTTCAAATCGACGTAAGTCAAGTTTTGTATCGATTGGAAAAATCACAAAATACAGTAAGCTACTCACTAAAAAGCTAGCAAATATTGTTTTGAGGAAAGATTAAAGAGAAAGAGATCCAAACTATCGTAGAGGGGAAGTAACAAGAAATATAAAATCTATAAATAATTGGTAAAAATGTTCAACTTTCGTCTTCCTTGATTGACGTCTCTTTAGCCCAGATGCTTCTTCTAATTTCCATACCGATTGCTGCAGATAAAGGAGGAGGAACTGCATTACCAACTTGTCTGTGTTTATCTTGGAGAGTTCCATAAAACCGGAAACTGTCTGGGAATCCTTGAGACCGAGCGCACTCGCGCACACTCACCACTCGAGTTTGATCGGGATGAAGAACTCGACCCTGAAGAATTAAAGAATTCTCATATCATAAGAGGAACTGATTCATATTTAAACATTAAGGCTGGATGTTTTACGAGCATATCATACCTGTTTTCCCATAGGTTCAGGATTAGTGATAGTTGTGCTGAAAAATCCATCCCATTCTATTCTTCCATAAAGTCCTGCCCAATTATTATGACGATTGGCAGTATGAGGAAGACACCAGGGTATCAATGTATTATCTTGTCTATCAAGAGGATTACAATCTTTTCCAGAGGCGCAACTGCAAACACCTCTAAGAGCTCCTGTTGAGCTCCTCCCCACTTTTTTATCATGATAATTGTATTTCCTGAAGAAAACAAGGAAATCATAAGTCACAAGTCTATCAAGATAGTATTGCCGATGTTGTTGTCGGTTGTCTTACAATTTGTTGGTGTGGGTTCCATCACTCAAAGGAAGAACAATATTGGGCAAATCACGCCAATCAGATCCAGTTACGGTAGGGATATGGGCCATTCTCGCCTCTACTAATGCGCCCAAGTCCTTGCAAACATGGTCCATCAGCAAAGCATCCCGTGAACCGGCTCTCATCTATGAAAAGTAGGTAAATGCAGGTGGAATTAGTCAAAGTTATTAACAGGCCAAACTCGATGAACCTTCTCTATAGGTGCGGACGCATAATGTTATCGCCCATGAGGCCAAAATTCTCAGCACTATAGGAGAAGGACACGCAGGACCCACCGGTGGGCCCCAGCGCAGTGAACGCGTTAATTCGATCCTGAGCATGATGAGTTCAAAAAAGCGAGCCTCGCGCTTATCTCTTAGCCCATTTGGCATTTCTGTGGTCGATTCTCATAAGCGCTCCATGCTTGATTGCCAAATAAAGCAGATTTTACAAATAGCAACTTTCATGATTTAATTTTAGCCTCGTTTCAGATGCATTCGTCTACCATGAAACTACAAGACAAAAAAGGTGACCCTTGAGACATCTCTTCTTTGCGGTTCAAAAGAGATGCTGACCGGTCAAAGCTAAGCAACTTGCGAATTCAGTTCCAATTTTAAGAGATAAATCTATACAAAAAGTGCCTCTTAATCTGGCCATTGAGACAACCCCGCCAGAAGATTTCATTCTCTGATTGATTCGATTAAAATAAAACGAAGCACTACTGTCATAGATCAATGTGTTTGGAACTAATAATTTACAACTCGCTGCAAGATTTAGATCGAGGGGAAAATTTCACAAGCATAAAGTGATGCTGATATTACAGCAAAATCATCAAATGGATACATATCAAGATCTTATAAAATCATCAGCCATAATGATTATGTAAAGCAATTTCGGCTGCGCGTGAAGAATTCCAATCGGCGTCAAGTATTGCACTCGAACGTAATACCTCGTTTTTCGACTTCATGGCTCACAATTTCCATAAGGGGGGGGGGGAGTCGAGTCGAATTTGAGGACCGCTTTTCCCGAAAGAGATGACGATAAATGATTGTTCGATTTCTCTGTGTTTATTCTTCACTTCAGTCAAGAGTTTACGTTAAGCCTAATGATGATGTGGGTAAAAGCGTTTCGGATGTATTCCAAGATCTTTAACAACAAAAATTTCATCACGAAGGGAAGAGAAGACCCTCTCTTCCTCTAGAAATCTTCTCACTCCAGAGATTTTTTTTACCCTCCCTACACCCCATTCTGACTAGAATTTCTGCTCATCGTCCGAAAACATCTGACGGCGTATTGATTGACGAACTAGGTACTCCATAGACGAATTCTACTCCTCAGATCACGAGGAAGAATAAAAATATTTTGTTTCATATTCCAAGGGTCTCAAATTCGCTTGGGATCTCCCCGTTACCCCCTGCCACCTACCTGCTGACTACTAACGTTTTTGACAGATAAGAAATACACAGTTCATTTTGGTTGAGAAGCTTTGTTACCAGACTATGTAATTGGAATTGTAAACAGAGAATTTAAGAAGAAAACAGACAGATAGTACGTGAGTTCATTCTCGAGCATCCATAGTATGTGAGTTGATGAAAAAATGGGACTTGGTTGTTTCGAGTACAGTGACTAGATCGTCAGTAATTTCGAGCAAGGTGAGAAGCTTACTCAGGTCTATTTTATACAGTGAAGGTCCTATTTTCAGGAGACAACGGAAGAAAATCCCACCACGGCATTTATCAACCGATCAAAATGATTCGAGATTTTTGACCTGTGAATCGATCATATGCAGGCCCGATAATGAAATAAGAGTGGATAGTGACTCACTTTTCTCTGGAAGTGTGACAGCGGCTCGCTTCCATAACTCATGACATCCTCGACTTTTCCACTCTTTATGGCCGGTAGGTCGGATAGAGCATCGCGAACAGTTGTTACCCTGAGCGGAGCTGAGTCCGTCCAGTCATAATTTGGACTGTACTGTAACAAAAGTCAACGTTAGAAACAAATAAGATGAGTATTTAGGCAGAGAGAAATGTCAAGGATACCTTTTTATTGTCTATGACGACAGTTAAATTACAAGCACCTTTACTAAATGTATGGAGAGGATTGGGGTGTCTGGGCAGAACTTCACCAGGTGCAGCGGCGATTAAAATCATCCTGAGAAAAATTTGAAAACATCATGGAATCTGCATTGAATAATCAATCTATCATTTCAGATTGATGCAGACTAAACGAAAATTTCAATGTGATGAATAGAAAAATGGATCAACCTAGATTAATTTGCCGTAGTAAGAATTTTTAGTTAATGCAATACCTTCTTCTAGTTTGAGGGACTCCAAAGTTTCCAGCTTGGAGTATTCCAAAAGCGCACTGATAACCCATTCGTATCAAGCACCTCAAAGTCAGCTTCAGGACCATGCTCTTTTTGAATGATACAAAATTTCTCACATTTTCCATGATGAAGAATCGTGGTCTGTAGTAATCGCAGTAAGAAAGGTATGAGACGACTAGCGAGTTCTTGAATAGCGAATAGGCTCGGGAGTTGAATCTATTCATGCCGCTGAAACCCTGACAAGGAGGTCCTCCACAAAGTAGATCGACCTCACCTTTTTGCGGCAATCGCTGTCCACCAATTACAGTCTCTCCCTATAAGATTTTTCAAAATTATAGAATAGGAGAGGGTCTGGAAAACATTCGTCAATTCGATTCACTCACTTTCATCACTTTCTTCAAAAAGGCATTACAATCTCCCGTGAAAACAGCAGCATTGGGGTAATTCAGCCGGTAAGCATGAGCAGCCGCTTCATCAACTTCGATAGCCCAATTACATTCAGTTAACCCTGCTTGATGCAAACCCTCTGACAGACCTGAAGATGGGGATTAATAATTCATATTCCAGTAATCAAGTTCGCGCAAGATGATGATGTGAATAACTCACCTCCACAGCCAGCAAAAACATCCAAGGTTCTCAACTTTTGAGTTATCATTGGATACTCAGGTGGGATATCAACAAGTTTGTTTTGACTTTCAACTTTTTTACTCTTTGATTTGAGTTTATCTCCTTTCTTACTACCCATTCCTACTCTACATGCTTTGGATGGAGGCTCATCGAACTCTTCACCTTTGTTATTGTACATCTGTGAGAAATAGAAGCGATTTGGTCCCTCTGAAGACCACTCTTCTACACCCTTATCCAAATTTTCTGAATAGGCTAGGTAACATTTACCAGTAACATATGAAAATGGAACTACACACTCTGGAATCATATCAAGATTAGTGAGTATGCAGTGTAATGTAGAAAAATTCAAACACTCATTAAATAATACCTTCTTCACTCCAATACAGCATATTAGTATCTGATCTTTGCTTGAGTGAATCACTTTTGAAAGTATTCTCTGGGCGGTATAATTTCTTCACTCTGATATGCAAGCTGGTGGAAGCAAGTAACTTCACATTTGTCGTCGCATATATGCTTGTTATGTATCCAATATCGAACGGCTCTGGTGTATCTATATTGGAGCCTTTGATACGATCACTCAGTTTTCTATAATACTCAGGATATCTGTCTTCATCAACATCTTTCGTCGGAATTCTTGAACCGTTCTGGTGAGGAAGAGGGTATTTGAATTTGAAAGTTTTTGGCAGCAATAGAACGGCACTTCCAACTCGAAACTCTTCATCTCGGTATTTGACCATGCCATACAAGACTTCTTTGTTACTCTTTTCTTCCAATTTATCAAAAACTTGAGGTCTATTGTATTGTTGTAAGGCTGTGCAACGTGTGCATGCCGAACAAAAGCGATACTTCATATCCAATTTACATTCGATGTCGGGCAACGGATCTTCAAACCTGGCAGTGTTAGGATCATACCGTTTTTGGTAGAAGAATCTATCATTATCCTCTTTGGATTCATCCATACTCGTATCAGCATTGACATTACCTGAAACCAATTCCCAAATATGAAATCGTAACACTCATGGAAAGACTGGATAACTTCAATCAAAATCCCAGCAATTGTATTGGCGTTAGGGGCTTCGATACGTCGTCAAATCGAGAACGTCGTTGAGCTACTTTTGAAGCAGTCAAAGATTGCGTGAGACTCAAACTAACTTTGGGAGAGTGATCATGAATTAATTATCTTACCCAACTCGTTCCAATTCTCTGGGATATTCTTGAATTCAACAGTGGTTTTTGTTTTGATGTATGATATGGGCACGTCTTGGCAATCATCTACTAAAAATAATTCACTGGCATTTGACGTTTCTCCAAGGACTGTTTCACTCCCTCTCCACAACCACGTGGCATGAAACATTTTGATGCCCATTTTATTCTCCCACATGTACACTATTTTGACGATTTGCAAAGGCACAGTCGGATCCACTGATTCAATAAAAACGTAATCATTTATTTGGATTTCTTCTTCATCAAGATCGACTGCACTGTAGAAAACTCCTTTATTATCAGTGCCAATCGGTTTTCCCAACCATTTTATTTGAACACTTCTGCTCTTTAGATTTCCAAGCATTTTTCTGTGCGCCACTAAACTGGGCTCTGCATTTGGGTCTGATGGATCTTGATCCTCTGGATCTTCATCATTTGCTTCCTACATGAAAAGGCGATCAAAGACATAAGAATAGTTATGAAATATTCAACTTTGCAAGTATTACTGAAATGAACATTACCTGAATTTCCATATTTGGACAACGGCGTTTCACGCATGCTTGCTTGCTACGCCCAGGCCCGCCAAACTTGATCATATTTTTACAATTAGAACATTCTCCACAATCTGGTTGTTGACAAGGTTCACACACTCCACATCTACGCCGTTTGAGAGCGAGCGCGTCGGAATTGTCGGAATTATTAGCCAATTGGTCCGGGAAGAAGTTTTCAAATGTATCATTCACTAATTTAGTAGAAGTGGCTCTCGTCCAAGTGGCCTTCTTTTCTTTTTGAGCCTTCCGCATGAGACCCCTCCTCCAATCATCTTCTTGCCGTCTTGAATGGCGTTTTCTGCCTTTCCTCACCGTTTTCCCTTTAGTAAAAGTTATTCCTGCCAAGTCGATTAAGGCTCTGATGCATGGCGCAGTTATCAAAAGCGGATCCTCTGCAGTAGCAGATTCATCAAATGATAAGATTTGATCACAAATGAATTGAGCATGGTGAAGGAGCACATCTTCGGTCAATTTTGGCAAGCCTTTGGGTGTCACAACGTTCTGAAGGATGCGTAAATCATTCGTTAATTATTAGATCTGAGTTGAAATTTCAGCATAATGGTGAAAAAATCAGTGTTCAGAATGCAATCCCAAATGTTGCCCTCACCTGCAGTTTATTCAGCAAATCTTCATACGATGGCTGTTCTTCATCTAATAAGTACTCAATTATAGTTTTACTCATGAAACTTTTTTCCTTCACGGAAATCATAAATGGAGAATATTCCTCTGTAGATTCCATGAGGACATAATCTCCAATTTCGGTACAAAAACAAATAACTGGATGTTCTCCCCCATCAAAACCTGCCACATACCATTCAACAATTGGACCTAGATCCTTACATGGAATCCCGCCCTCTATAGATGGATCTTCTTCATAGATAGGTTTCACATATCCAGAAAAATAGATGTTGATATTTTTCTCAATCAGACCAGCATCGAATGGACACAGATGCCCATTCTTATCATAAACACTGAAAAATATAGAAATAGCTATCAATAAAGATGTAGATAAGAAAGTATGTACATCTACTTGAGAGTAATCAACAGACCTGAAACCAGTGATCTTGTTTAGAGCTCGAGCATCACCTTCTGTAATGTCCAATTCATCGCCATTAAACAAGCAGAGCTTTGGATCCAGAAGAGCTAAGTACTCATCAACTGCATTGTTTGGGTGGCCAATATATAGTCTTAAATCCTCATCTTCTAAATTCTGAAAGCAGATTTCACATTTAGGTCCCACTGGTTTCACAATCTTTTTCTTGTTGGCTTTGCCATTGCTCTGTCTCGAGCTTTGCTCTCGTTTGACTTTCTTTTGAGCTTTTCTTTCTTCAGAATAATCTGGGTCATCATCTTCTTCATCTGCTTGATCTTCCTGAGGAAGCATTGGGAAATCATCTTCATGCTGTGTATGTCCATTTGCCTCCGGTGCCTCTGGAGACATACCATTGGACTCAACAACCATGTTGATCACTTGCCAATTATAACTGGAGAGAGAATTGCAAAATAAGTTCAGACAAAAAACAATACTACATTCTATACACAAAAACGTATTGGTTTTAGCACAGGATGCAGTAAATAAATATACACAGAATCTCTGACCATTGATCGTTGTTGGTTAATGGAACAATCTCATGGGGAATGAAAGAATTTTTGTAACAGCTCATCAACTTTTGTTGAACATAAGGTTCGAGCACGAGGAACTTTATTCCGCGCTAATGAGACGCGATGAAATTCCCTCGCAAAACAAAACTATAAAACATAACCCCTGTTTTTGATCAGGGTTGAGGACAGACGATAACAACAGCCACGTGATTCTTGAAAACTTTTCAGTCACTCTGCTCACCAATGTTCCTTATCAATAGATCGATGAGATAGACATTGAATTACTCAACTGTAACGATGAAGGAGATTATGTACATCCAGCTTCTTGCAAATTGGATTCGGACACGCACTTCTTGGATGAACCGATGGACCTAGATGTCAACATGGAGTTACCCGGTTTTTTTTCGCGCCCTACCGCTAGGGAGGGTAGAGAGAAGGAGAGTAAACTCGGTCCGAAAGCCAGAGCTAGCCAGGATACAGTAACGACATATTTTCCACGAGAGGCGCTACTAGGCTCTGGGCTAAGGCTTCACCGACACGAAACCGGGACGCTCGTGTGCGTAAGAGGCGTGGATCGCGTAGCATTACGGAGATTGAATGTGCCACGCACACTACTTTGACATTTTTCACCTACTACGAGAGGGGATGAAGGAGGCGCGGAGTCAGTCTTCCTTCCTTTCAGAAGCTATGAGCCAACGTCGATCTAGCCCAGAACACCCCAGAGCCTCTAGTGGCCAACTCTGGAAGTGTAATTGTATCCTGACAAGAACTAGTTTTATACACGGCGAAAGCCCAGAGTTTACTCTCCTTCTCTCTACCCTCCCTACCTACCGCCATCAGCTGGTCCTCTCTGTTTTATCGACTAAAAGTCGTCTGCTACAGCTGACGTCCAAAACTTTCGATGACATTTTTGCTCGGTCTCGTCGTGGTGTTGAAAAGATTCCACTAACAAAATTAAAATGTTGTAAAAATACCGTACCTACGATCCTTTCGATTCATTTTTTGTCCGGGAGTTCGTGTCCTCGTGCTGATCACTGCCAAATCGAGAACAATATGATCCTGAGAAAATGTTCTGCAACACTTTTTCTTTTGCCTTGCAGGTTAAATACTGTTGTCTTCGAAAGAGGATTAACAAATACTCAGTCTTCGTGAGTTCTTGCACAAATTATTTGAAACAAATTTGATCAGGCCGTTGATCTCTTGCTTGTTTCAGCAGTCAAAAACCAGTAAAATTGGCATACGCATCGTATGAGTCGACCAAAGAAACGTCAGAGGAATCTTCGAGAGCACCGATTTTGATTATGCACGGACTCTTCGGCTCTAAAAGTAATTGGAACAGTTTATCTAAGAGTATTCATCAGAAAACAAATCGAAAGGTATGAATGGAAATTTATTATAGTGGTGTGTAATGCTTAGTAACATCCAGGGAAAGGTTGAATGATTCTGTCTACCTTTCACAGGTTGTGACAATAGACGCCCGAAATCATGGTGATTCGCCACATGCTTCTCAAATGTCTTATTATCACATGACAGAAGACATAGCTTTGTTATTGAAAGATTTAGAAATCAGTAAAGTTATACTTGTGGGTCACAGTATGGGTGGAGGAGCAGTCATGTACACCGCTCTCAGTTATCCAGAATTAGTAGAAAAACTCATTGTTATCGACTTTTGTCCTACCAAAACGAGCCCTAGTCTACTTTCTATGATGAACTTATTTGAAGCTATGAGATCCATAGCTCTGGATGGTTCACCATCTTTATCAAAAGCACGCAAATTAGCAGATGAGCAACTGTCAACATATATAAAATCAAATGCAATTCGCCAGGTACAAATGTAGTTACTATCATTATCCATAGTTGATCATTGATCAAACTTTCAATAATACCTTCATGTTCATTTGAGTGATAATCGTATGTACCTTTCATAACTTCCAAAATGATGATTACATAATTTTTTACTAGGACTTTCAATTTTCAGTTCTTGCTGACTAATCTTGTAGAGTCAGAACCAGGGAAATACAAGTGGCGAATCAATCTTCCAGTTCTAGAAGATAGTTTTTCCACTCGCATCGCTGAATTCCCCCGCGAAAAAGATAGAACATTCAATGGGCCAACATTATTCATAGGAGGGACTGAAAGTGATTATATTACAGAAAAAGATCATCCATTCATCAGGAAGATATTTCCAACAGCTAAATTTCATTACATAACTGGTGCTGGTCACTGGGTTCATGCTGATAAACCTGTTGAATTCCTTGAAACATTAACTGCTTTTGTCAATGAAAGAGATGAATAAGTTTCATTCATACTAATCAAGAATGGAATTATTATCAATTGTGTTCATTAGACATAAGACGGATTAAGTTCCGTTTGAATTCATAATCTCATTTTTAGCAAAAATTGTTTGTAGATTTTATTCAAATCAATGCTATGAGCAAGTAGGAAAAATCATTGCCGCGATTTATTTTTGTAAATGACTTTACAGCATGACTCGTAACATGCGCTTTGTAAAAAAATATTGCCAGGACTGTACATATTTTAAATAAAAAATTTCGTGAATATAAATAGCTAAATATTATAAAACCAGTTGATATTTATTATGAAGATATATACATATATATTGGTTCATGTTCAACTGTAAATGGTATAGAATACATGTAAATAAATTCACATAGAAAGTTCAGAATCAATATTTTACACTCTTGATCAATCATTGTTTACAACATTATCTTACACATAGAAGTAATAGAAATGACGAAATAATCATCGTGAGATCTTACAACTAACACTTCTTCAAAACCAAACAACTCAAGTTAAAGTATTTTTGGGTGTCTTGTAAATGTGATTGTTGCAAAGAAGGTATCAGTAGTAAAGATGAATGAATTGAGTTTGTGGGAAACACCAGCTTTGTCTTATCAGACACAAATGTAGGGGGATAATTTGACGAAATTGACAAGACATAGTCACTGTGAGAATGTAATGAAAATAATCCTGATTACTGAAGTAGGCAGTTTCCTCAAAAGATTCATTTTGTGACAGTTTCAGTTTTCATACCGTTTCATGCATTCATTTCCTACATGGAGAAAAATGAAAATGTATACATCAGCTATTACTTGCCAGTTTCTTTGTTACTCATATGTACTTGATCAACTTATTCTTAACGGTATCACAAGCTGTATCATCTTTCTTGAATGAAAGATTAAAGTTGAATAACAAATAATCCATCCAAGGAAGTTCTGCAATGTAAAAATATTTTCTATATCAAGCAATCAGTCCAGTAGGAAATCTCCTGGAATTTCAGGAAGGAGTGATGAACATTGAATATTGTTGTGTAAGGGGCCAGACATATTTGCAGTGACAAGACCTGATCTCTGTACCTTACAATTAGCTTATACATCAACAATATTCTTTCCTGCAATGCAGTTGAAATTGCTCTGGAAACCATAAGTAAGGAGTTAAGTTCAAGTGCAATTGTTGGCAGAAAAAGAATATGATATCAAACAAGGTTGGCAAACAAAAAGTGTGTAGGCTCCCACATGATGCTGCAAAGTGCTGCCACAGATACTTTTTCCTGGAATGCAGTGTTGATGATGCAGCTAGTTCATCAATCTTTCTTCTCCAGTCCACCATTGTAAGCATAGTCAGCCTTATTATGCATCACAAGCTTATCATCCACAAAGTAGAATGAGTCTGATCTTGTTTCAAATGGATTGTCGATCATTTCAGCAACTGTATTAGTGGATTGTTGAATATTAAAAAAAATAACAGTTTCAAATGTGAGACTTCATAAAACTTACCCAACTCAGGTGGGAGGGATGGGAATTCATATATGTGTTCACAAGTATTTTTACTATTTGGAATGCAGAAGCCAAATTCAAAGTCAAATGTTTTCAACAACTTTTCACGAAAAAAATGTCTTTCAATCATTCTGAAATTTTTTGCTGGCCTTGATCCAACCATGAATTCAACGGTTGCTCCAACAGTTTTGAGTTTCAGAAATTGTGGGGTGAACTGATACCGCACAAATCTTCCAGCATTTGAGTCAAGAACTTTGGCATCATGTTCAGCTGGAGGGGCTGAGGATCGATGACTAAATTCTTCATCTGAAACTAATTCAAAATTGTGGTGAGCAACTCACAAAATTTCAAATCAATCAATAAGTAGAGAGATACCTTTAGCAGGAGGCTTAGAAATTTCAAAAAGTATTGTTCCTGTATCCAAATCACGTATTTGAAATCTAGTGAAATCAATATCATAAGTGTTGGCTTCAGGTGAACAGAGGTAATCTGGAATAATCCAACCATTAGTATTTGACAAAATCTAATTGGTTGAGTTTATCTAAGAGTCTAGTATACTAACTATCTGTTATTGTTGGTATCCTTAGAACCATCTCTGGTGTAATGTACTGAGCACCTTTCATGTTACCATCATCATTCTCTTTTTCTTCATCCAAAATATTCTGATTAGGCAATACCTCATTTTCATTAACCATCTTTTCTTCTATGAAACTCATTGTTATTCAAACTATAAATAATAAACTGAAATTTAGCTAATCAGGAGATTTATCATATGGTCTTTCATGTAAAAGTCGGTCTTGGACACAAGAAGTATTCATGATGCAGAATTATGGGCAAAATTGATTATGACTCTTGAATATAAACTGTAATGGATCCATGGAAAGTCTCCATAAAGTCTCAATCAATCCTACCATCTTTATATGAGAAAACATCAATAAGAGAGTCAAATGTGGGACAAAAAGTTATTGTGAAGTTGTCAGGGTAACTCACCTTGCACTGATTGTAATGGCAAACTATAGGTGTATTAGCCATTCAAGGTGAGATCCACTTGTAATTTCAGAATCTAATTGATTGGTCTATTCATAATTTTCAACCCAATCTTTTGTTACACCTTTCTAAGGCTTCCAAAAACTTCAGTAGCTAATGGTGAAGGCAAAGCAAGTCAAGTGGAGCAACTCTGGCCACAATAAAGTATATTTCAACTAATTGAGGGGTAAAGTGGGTGAATCAATTCTGAATATAGAGAAATACTACCACGGTATTTCTGTAGGGGGGTTTGAGGGTTGCATTAATCGACTTCCACCACCTCTGACCACCTCCACCCCGTTACACCCCGTATACTGTGATTGACTGTGATACTTGAGTTACTCGACCGTACTTCAAACCATCGACCGCCCGATCTGTCACAACAAAAATAACAATCTGAAGTGAGGCATAAAAGCATGATCTTGAAACTGCAACTTCGTTGTGTGTGCTTTAGTCGGTAAACTTGGAATCCTATGTGCCGATAATCAGAACGCAGCAGACCGCAGCCCGCAGCAAACCGCAATAAACTTGTTTGTTATTTGGTTAGCTCCATGGTTTAACTCAACTTGCAATTAGTTTTAGTAATTAGACGGAACACTGTTAGGAAAGGATGCCACGTATATTTATAATATGATACTTTGAGTACTTGCTGTGAACCATCACTCTGTGCCAACGTACATTTGGTGAAAGCACGATGAATAATCTTATCAAGAAGTCTCTTGGTCTGAGTTCAAAATTAGAAATTACAGTAAGAAATGTTCAAACTAATGCTAGTCTTCTAGAAGAAGGTAATGAAGTAAGGAACAGAAATCCAAGAAATTTGGAGCTGATGAGAATAGCGAAGAAGCCCGCTGGGTATCATTTAGAAAAACCAGGGAAAGATCACTGGAATAGGTAAGTGATACAATTAATAATCTGTGCTGAGTGATCTCCTGTTACAAAAAAATGTGATCCTTATTTGCAGATTAGTTATTAATAGAACTAAGAGACATGTATTTGCTGAAATCCATCATTTTAAGCATGGACCTGTCATAACTGCAACAACTGAAGAATGGGCTCTGAAGAAGCAACTATACAAGTATGTATTCTTCCAACTCTTACAAGTTTGTTTGCACCATAGTGGTAAATTAATTTTAATATAATTCTGTAGGTCATGCGATGTGGCAGCATACAAGAATGTTGGTAGGCTGCTTGCTCAGCGAGCCCTAGAAAGTGGTATAACAGCTGTTTATTGTGACATAGACCCATCAGCGAGCCAGAAAAAAACTGCTCTTCTTGATGCACTAAAGGAGAATGGTCTAGAGTTAACTGAACCACCGCAATACAGACATGCAAATCCTTGGGATTCATTCAGAGATGTGAAACCATGGACTGTGCAAGAATGATGTAATTAGTATCAACACTTTCCTATCGTTAGTTAATTCAATTATGGATAATGATTGTTTTTGGTTTGAGAATATAGAACATGGATGTTTACAAGAATGACATTATCTTTAATTGCAAAATTCACTCACTCACAATAGGCTTAACAATATAATACACAAAAGATTTACAGTCTTAGTGGAACAGACTCTGAGCTTATAAGATAAATTGTACATCACACCACTCGCCTCACTTCAAAGAATCTTTTCAAATAGTATACTTGTCCTAGGGTCATACACACCAGAGCAGTGGCTTCAAAGAAAGACCATACAACTACTCTAAAGTTTGTGCTTTCGTTGATCATCCTGTGATTCTTGTCTCTTACCTAAAAACAAAATCAGATTCAATAAGGAAAAGAAAAAGAAATAAGTTAGAAACAAGTGTAGCCACCAATCCATATCTATTGCAAGCAGAATGAATTTAGCTAAGCGAACGAAAGTATAGAATCAAGATATAATGTTTCAAAAACGAAGACCTCAATCATCAAACTTCTGGCTTCAGAGTAGAATTTATTTGTAGAAAGTGTACCAATGAAGATAAGTGACAAAACTAACCTGCATGTACTCCTGCTCGCTGTGGACACCAAGCAAGGTGTGACTGAGCTCCTTGATCATGTCGTCGAGCTTGGCATTCGCACTGTCACCCTCATGAGCCCCAGCAGCAGCAGCTGCATCATTGGGGTCGGGAATTTCCGTCACGTCCATGTCAAACATTACGACCTTGGGAGTCATGGTGCCCTTCACATTACTGAAACAGTATCTGTACTCTCCGGACGTGTGAGCGGCGAAAGTAAACTTGCCGCTACTTTCCTGCTGGCCGTCGAAGATTACCTTATTGTCCGGACCCACAATTGTTACGTCTATGTCGAGGAAGCCACCTTCAGCAATCTCAAACGTCAAACCTAGAGAAGTGAAAACCACATTAGATATTGTAATTAACAAATTCGTTCAACATCTGTATTTAAGATAGCCGGAAAATTTGAAAACAGAAAAACTAACCCATTTTAGTGCCAAACTTGACATTCTCGTGGAAGCATTCCTGGGCATGAGCATCCACGGTTATGGAATATGCTGCGTGGGAAGATCGCAGATATGTTGACAGGAACAGGAAGATAAATGGTAGAGTCGGCATCGTGGCCGATAACCACCTCATTTTGATTTTGTCCCTTTGACAATCCAAGGGACGTATGTTGACTTTTCTCGCGCACAGTGCTCCAGCAGTCGATTGCGATCCAAAACCTGGCCAGCGCAGCACAAAACGCTTTATCACGTGTGTGTAGATGTGTGCATGTATGAAGGCGTCCATGTTGGAAAAAGCGCGCAAGCTTTTATAGGCGCCACGTGTAACGAACGATAGCTATATAGATATACTGCGTGTATTATTCCGGCCGGCTTTTCCGCGGTATGATATTTGTTGTTTGATAATTTGTAGATTTAAGCTAATTTACAAAAAACTGGAAGATCAAACCCTTGAAAAATCATCGAGCGAAATCCACAGGAAGTCTTTAATAGAAATATATGAAGGAACTGACACATTTTCAACGCACTTTGTTGGCGGGCCTCGCATTGCGAGCTTTGTGAGAGGTTTTTTTGATCAATTGAAATTCTGCAGCGAGCAAACCTCATACTTATTATCGGGATATTTTTGCATCACCTTGTGGATGTTTTCTAGTTGAAATGCACTAGTTGAATTGCATATTCGGTTTTTTTCGTGTGCGATTCTCATATGGCCACAAGTGATGATAAGAGATTCTAAAATCCTGTAGTATTTCCTTGAAGCCTTTCGTTTAGTGGCGGAACTAGGGACGATCGAACGTCCAGTTTTGACATTGTTATTTGTATACTTTTTAACAATTTTTATTTTGTGCCTACTTTCTCCTATAAAGGCTTAGAATCAAGCGTTTTGAACAGTATTCGGATTTCTTGAATAAAGCTGACATGGATGAATCTGTAAATAGCGGAAGAAATATACACTCACGACATACTTCAAAACTAATTCAGTTCGCTTTAAACAACGTTTTCCAATATTCTTCTCGGAAAATTTCGGATATTGACTTCAATAATTCACATCGATCTAGAAAGTTAGACTTGAAGAAGTAACGTTTCCACCTGTCAAAGATATGAGTGATTTTTTGGAGTAATTTTCCCACGGTAACAATGAAAAAACAACTGACCTACAGATCAACTAGTCTCAATGTACATACCAAAAGCGATGGGCAAGCTTGCAGATACAACTCCTTCTCTTCGACAAAACAAAATGAAAATTTTTATTGGTCGCAAGAGATTTTTGTCTGACTTTTTGACTCAAATCTATTCTCCATTCGGAAAATCTCGAGTGACAGGGATTCAGTTTTAACTAATTCGTTAATCCCGTCCAGATTTTTGGATTTTATGTCGGATTCAAGTTCACCCAGTGAGCTCGTAAAACTACGCTTTACGATCCATTTTTGATTTCTGACCGGCTCAAAATTGGATTCTGACGAATATCTCGGTAAACTACCATAATTTTTGCTCGTGACGTTGCCACGATAAGGCCATTTTGATCCTAATTCTTAAAAAAGATTCCACTGAAAGTTAATATTTCCACTAGAAACCACATTGTGTCATGTATAACTCAAAAGTTTGATGATCGTTTGTGATAATTAGGTCGAGCAGATATCCGATCATTTTCAGTGATTCCCAGTTGTACAGGATAATAAAGTTACGACAAAATTACCCACATACCATAGTTACTGTCGCCAAAAGCTTGCGCGCTTTCTCGAAAGTATCGGACACCTTCATACGTGCACACATCCAGACACTCGTGACAGATTTTGTATGAGATTTTGGGGATGCTGCACATTGCTCGAGAAGAGTCAACAGTCAACATACATTCGTCTCTTGAATCGTCAATCCCTTTGACGATAATCGACAGACCGGGCAACTATGCTGGCCCTATATCGTTTTTCTTCCTATTACTGGCATTGCGCTTTCAATCTCCCCAAGCTTATTCATCTCTGTCAATCTTGGACTCTGAAAGTGAGCAATGCATCTCCCAAAATGTGAAGTTTGGCACCAGTATGGGTTAGTTTTTGCCCCCGAATTTTACTTTTCTCTGATATGGCATCTACGTGGCCAACTTTTAATTATCAATCTCTAATGGGATTTTCACTGCTCTATAGGTTTGAAGTTTGAAATTCATAGAGGTGAGCTCATCGACGTGGAAATCTTTGGTCCAGACAATAGCAAGATCTACGATTGCAAACAGGAAAGTAGCGGCAAGTTTGCTTTCGCCGCTACCTCGGATGGCGAGTACAGATACTGTTTCAGCAACACGGGAACTGTGACTGCCAAGGCTGTCATGTTCGATATCAAGACTGAAGACAATGAAGACGCAAAACTTGCAGAAACTATATAATGCGACCAACTTACTGTCATGCGTAAACATTTTTTATCTAAATTCATTGTATTGACAATTGCAGCGAGTTTATAAGCCGCTTTTGTGAATTTATCATTTACATATATGTATACTACGGTGTCCGTTATTTCCCAAGTTTCTCCGACCCTCCGTGCCACCCACCATAACCTAATCATTTGTTGAGATATTGCGATAGAAAAATTTTCGTGGGACTAGGTGAGGTTCAAGTGCTGTCCCATACCTGAAGCGTTCTTGTCTGAATTATGGCCTCAAAATACATTTTGATTCAGTAATCAACATTGTACAACAAACATTTCTTGCACAGGTGCTTGTTTCTATATCCCTGAAAGCATTTTCAATTGATAGCCAGTTCGATTTCCTTTAAAATGACCACTTGCTGAAGTCAATTTGATGGGAGAGAACCAGAATTATGGCTGTTTTCAAGACTTAGAAAATTCAAGGTACCAAATCCGTGAAACAGGGTTTTCCTCGAAGAATTCAAAAATGCGAACTTTGAGCCGGTCTATTTTAAAGATGTGAATATGTGTTTTTGATGTATTTTTCAACGCAGAAACAGAATCCGTGCTCAGCTTTACCTCTAATCATCAGGATTTTTTATTAGACTCAAAAAATCGACAAAACAAAAACAGTCGTTTTCAGTCACTTTTGTATGCTCTTCAGGTGGATGATATGCGAATGAGTAGGCTATCTCCGGTTCTACTGTATCAAATTGAATGTTCCAGGTAGTCATTTTGAAGGAAATTGTATGCGCTATCGATTGAAAACACTATTGAGAACGTAGAAGGGAATGCATGCGCGGTAAATGCGGATCATTGACTCAAACTTTTATTTAGAAGGTTACATTTCAAATAAGAAACGCTCTAGGTGGGGCAGTACTCAAACTTCACCTAGGGCCCCGAAAATTTTTTTCCCGCAATATCTCACCAAATGATTAGGTTGTGGGGTGTGGCATGGGAGATTGGGGAAACTTGGGAAATAACGGACACCCTAATTCATACACTACCCTTCAAAATTAATGGATCACGAATAGCCTCACTAAATTAACGATAACTCTGGCCCAATCCATTGTAGAGGAATTTTGAAAGAAGGAAATTGAAGATCAGGAAATCTCTATCGATTCATGCCCTTTAAATATTTTCTACGTGCCTTTTATGGGGCCATAGAAGACGATAAAGAACCAACTTTCTTTTTCTTCAGCCAAGCACCTGTAGTTTTTACGGGTGTTATCTGAGCGCGAAAATTCTTACGGGATCTTGTAGCTCTTTTCAAGACCTTCGTGTTCCTTTTTTAAAGTCTTCATCTGTGAAACCTTTTCTGTCTAAGTAACGCGAGCTTGCGAAAGAAACTTTTTATCATATGGACTGCTTATGGAGATGCCGAGTCATGCATGCAAGTCTATTATTTGCTTTTGTTCTATTCTAGTGCAAAAACGCATCAAAAAATATTTTGGCAAATCATTTCGACGTAAATTCATCTCATCCTTCAGCAAATGCTACCAGATTTTGGATTGCATGTGACCTGGACAGGCTATCTTCCAATGAGTCCCATTTTCCGAGCAAATGCTGAAAGAGTGCTACTAGGTCACTTTCGAGTCAGAATCTGATAGCATTTCCTGAAAGATGAGATCATTTTACATCGAATTTATGTGCCGTAGTATTTTTCTATGCGTTTTTACACTAGAACAGAGTGAGAACAAATGAAACAGTTGTATGACTCGGTATTATCCCCATAAGGCGATGCGGTCACCGTGCACGCTGAAAGTTATTCGCACTTTTTTCAAATTTGCTTGCGATTTGGGTTAAACGACAAGAAGACCCGCGTTTATTATCATCTAACTATAGAGTTCGTCTTCTCATCGCTTCACCCAAATCGCAAGAGAATCGGATAAAAGTGCGAATTACAAAATGCCTGTATTATAGGTAAGAAGGTGCCCGCGCCCAAGCTTTTCGCACTTTTATTCGATTCTCTTGCGATTTGGGTGAAACGATGAGAAGACGAACTCTAGTTAGATGATAATGAACGCGGGTCTTCTCGTCGTTTAACTCAAATCGCAAGCAAATTTGATAAAAGTGCGAATAACTTTCAGCGTGCGCGGTGCACGGTGACCGCATCGCCATAAGCAGCCCATGCGATAAGAAGTTTCCTTCACAAGCTCGTTACTCGGGCAGGGACGGTCGTAGAGAAGACTTAAGAAAAATAACATAAAGGTCTTGGGAAGAGCTACAAGATCCCGTCAGAATTTCCGCGATCGGGCGACACACCCGTCAAAACTATTATTTGACTGAAGAAAAAAAAGTTGGTTTTTCATCGATTTCAAGTGCATGAATCGATAGATTTTTTTCTGATCTTTAATAATTCCATTTTTTCAAAATTTCTCTACGATGAAGTGAACCAGGGTGGTAAAACGGATAACAAGCGCTTGTGAATTTCGAATTTCCTAAGTAGTGAGTTTTATCTAGAATTGAACGAAAAAAAAAAAAATTAATAATAATAATAATAATAATAACAATACTAAGGTAAGAAATAGAATATCCTTATAAATGCAAAATGAGGATAGTGACGATAGTGGCGTAAGCGAGCGTTGTGGCAGAAAACTGATACTCGGACGGTCACATTTACAAGCCGCTTGTATCGAAAATCACGGAAAATACAATCCCTAGTTGAGTGTTTTCCAGAAACTCCCTTCAAGGGTGGTAAATTTACATGGAGATTCTCGTACAGTGTGCTCGCGTGTTGTATCGCAATTCTATTTCAAGTTTAATCTTCATTTATTTTGTTGTGTTGTATCATTCAAATTAAACTAAACAAGGAACGGAGAAGACCCGTCTGATGACACTGTGAAAAAACTCATACGAATTTATTAAACACATCAGTAATGTCTCAACACCACTCACTGCCAGAAATAGCACAATTCACGGTGGGTCTGAAATGCAGGAAAGTTGAAGGTTCAGTAGGGTAAAAACAAATCTTGTGGTTAGTAATTCCTAGGATCTATAGGAGCCCCCGGGATCTTTTTCCAAAAATATCAAAATTTTCCATCAATGGGTTTTGAAATAAAGTCATTTTTCACTTTTCCCATTATGAATGATAGGTAAAAGATTCCATCTATCGCGGTTTTTCGTCTCATTCGTGGTTTTTCGGCAATTAGTGGGAAGGGATGGCTTTTATCGAAAAATGGTTTGAATAGTTTTCTATGAATCAAGTTCATATGTTCACATTTTATCCAGGAACATCCGCTGTGAGATTCTCAGATGAAAGAAAAATATCACTGGAGCTTCGTGAATCCTTGTTTTTTTTTCTCGAAGTTTTTCCTGCTATTCAAAGTGCATCCACTTCCCCCACCGACGGATGGGTTAGGCTATAGTAGTTGGTTGGGAAACTGTCTTATTCCGAGTAGCTCCCTAATTCGAGAACGGACTTTTCCCACACCAACGCGCTGGCAGGGCGCCGGGCGTATCCCTGACCCGTGCCCATATTGGGGCAGCCCGGGATAGAGCCAATATAGACAGGGTCTCGGGATATAAATCTCAATACTCGAAGTAGATCCAATTCTTTCATAAATGTGAACACACATTTTTTGTAGATCTTTAAGAAAGCTACAAGAAACTATTCACCTATTTTTTGATGAAACTCATCCCTCCCGACTTTTCACGGAAAAACCACGAAAAAGGACAAAAAAACCCGCAGAAGAGACAATTTTACACCCAGGTGTCATGTTCAATGTAAAAATCGAAAAAATGAATTTATTTTAGAATCCACCGACGAACGATTTTGATTTTTTGTGGAATGATACTGGAGGTACCTAAGAATCATACTCTACAGGTATTTTTTTCTGAACCTTTAACTGTTCCGACTTTCAGATCCACCGCACCGTCGATTAGACAAACTTATCTACTACTGATATGTTTCTCAATAATTGAGCTACTCCTGGGATTTCAAGGTTTAAGAATTTCAAGAGCCATCAGAGATATTAGATCCTGCTACTCTATCTGAAGCAATTAATTGTCATTTTTCTCTTCCCCGCTTCCTTCTCTACTGCAGAAAATATTTAGCGATTCAATTGATAATGAGGCATTTAGCATTATGATGAGCAAACTATTTTATCAAAATGAGAAGTTCAATCATTGTGATGCAGAAGATACATTCGGCAAATGTGCCTAACATCTAATAAATGTCAGACAGTAAATGATTAGAGTATTCTAATTGAATCAGAAATAATTTATAGAAATGCCAATGTTTATTCATCATGAATAGTCTACGCGATCATTTAGCTTTTCGTAATTGGGTAAATTCAGTCGTGGCTACCGCGGTTCTATCCGCAAGCTGCGTAATCTTCGAGATTTGGAATACACTCATAATTCGCTCCTTATAAAAAATGTATGTACCTCGGTCATGGTCGAAAATATACATTTATTTCATAACTAGTATATACCGAACTCTGGTGGATAAATCAAAATGAGAATATTGACACGTGTTTGAGGAAGAACGTACGATAGGCGTAGAAACTTCAGCTAAAAACCGGCCGTAAAGTGTTTACTCGATGCTTACTATCGATACGACGACAATAGCGACTGAAAAATCAGGTACTTTTTGATTGAAAACAAGACGAGAGCGTAAGCATGGATAATCTTGATCATGATGATTATGAGCGTTTGAGAAGCGTACGCAATACACGGATCTTGTATCTTTGATCCATCCGTATTTTATTAGATTTTATATTTTTTCGACTAATAAGAGATGAAGAAATAACAATCTATGGCATGAAACATCAAAGCCAACATTAATCAAAATGTAATCGCTAATGTAATTGTACATCAAAATTAAATTACTTTCGCTAGGATGCATCGAATTCCCAGGACACACCGGGTGACACGATCTGAAATTATTGTTTTTTGTTCGACACCTGAATCTTTGGCCATCAATGCAGAAACTTGAGAAACCAAAATAGTTACAGGAAGCCGAGTCAGTAGTGCGACGCAGAGGCATATTTGAATCTTGTACGATAATAGAGACAGAGATAAGCTTTTGCAACTATCATTTTTCTTCTTTGTTAGGAATATAATTTGCATGTCAATACTATCATCGCATTTGCTACCGCCCTAATGATGCAGTAGAGCTTTCACAGTCAAAGCTGACATTTTTACGACGAGATACTTTTGATTCATAAGTATAAATATAATACTACTCATTTGTGAACAAAGAATCTCTTCTTTCCTATTACTTTGGTATGGATGACGTTACGAAATTGAGATTCGACGCTTTGCAACTGGGAAAAAGCACATAATAACTCGACTTAAACTTATTTTCATGCAGTATTAGAGATAAGGTCCACGTTCTGGTAAGACTCATCGAAACTAGTTCATTTCGACATATCACGAGTAAGAAGACGTCACGTAGAGAACTATTGAAACACTCGGAATAAAATGATTGAACGAAAAAATGTTATTGATTTTCGATAATATATTCCCCTCACAAATCTATGGATTTTCCAAACTATAATTTCCAATTTTCGGGAATCACCGACCAATGTAAAAGACACGTGATAATCATGATACATATTTCATGATCGAATATGCATATTTCCCCGTGATTTACCGCTGCAATTATGATAATATATACTTATCGTGACTCGCTTTTTTTTTTCTCTGCGAAACGCGTCCGAAATTCTTCGCTTACTGCAGTGCTTTTACGCAATAGTTCAAGTCCATTCTTCAACCAAAGCAGATATTATTCCAAAATCTGACAAAAAGTGCCGTCAATCCAAATCAATTGGAATCACAACGAGGTGTTTTCCCGCGGGCTATTCCACGCACGCACATTTCGCGGGGGGGACGGAGAGCGAATAACGAGAGAGAAGAAAGAAAGAGACACTTTCGATTCTCGAATCTGGCATTTATTCAGCATCATTTCGGGTGGCAGTACATCCACACATGCTCTAGATAGACCATATCACACACGTGTAAATTGAGTGAGAGAGAAAGAGATTGTGATATTATATACTTACTTGGTGAGCAATTGTAAGCGCATCTAAAGAGTTTTTCAAGAGGTGGACCGTCGCTTATACCACCGGAGCAGTTGGAGTTTGCATATGGCAGTGTGTTTGTGATTATATATCCACCCGGGTGTAGGTACCGAGCCGCGCTCTGCCCACCACCGCCGTCAACATGAATCAGCAGGAGGTCATGTCCAAGGCGGAGGAGCTCGCCGACCAGGTGAGCAAAACGTCACAACCTCGATGATGACCTTGATATTATACCCGGCGCACACGTGTCATATCGATACCTTACATACTCATCACCCGGCTTCATGCACCAATTATTATTACCGTCATCCGCGAGCATTCCTAGGTTATGCTTGATTTACATTTACTCGTATAACTTACCGTTTGGCCATATGCCGATGAGAGCGTCGTCCACGTAGCTCACCTTTACAATACTCTTTTGGGTCTTTGATTTTGATTACGAATGCGCCGAAAATATGCCACGCGCTCGCTTTCACAGACCTACTTTCCATCGAGTACTTTGTCCGGGCCGCCAAAATATATACACTATACACATATATTCACCTACGTGGCTAATTTTTGATGGACCCCCGTATTCATTTTCAATGATGATATTTTTTAGGTCATCAGGAATGGTAAGCATGTCTTGCCGACGCTTGCACGGCTATGCCTTATTGCTACTTTCCTCGAGGATGGTTTACGGATGTGGTTCCAGTGGAATGAGCAAAGAGAATATATGGACATGTCCTGGGGATGTGGTAAATTCCTCGCGACGATGTTTGTCCTGATAAATTTGGTGGGCCAACTCGGTGGCTGTGTGGCTGTTATTATCAGAAAACAGGTCAGCATTGCCTGCGGTGTGCTCTTCTTCATCGTCATACTGCAGACTTTTGCGTACAGCATATTGTGGGACATGCAATTCCTGTTCAGAAATTTGGCACTCATTGGTGCTCTCCTGCTTGTGTTAGCAGAATCAAAGGCTGAGGGCAGGTCCCTGTTTCCTGGTGTGCCCTCACTAGGCGATAACAAGCCCAAAAATTTGCTACAGCTTGCTGGAAGAGTGCTCTTGGCATTTATGTTCGTCACACTTATTAGATTTGAATTCTCTTTCTTCCAAATCATCCAAGATGTACTTGGAGGCATACTCATGGTTCTAGTAACAATAGGGTACAAGACAAAACTTAGCTCGCTGCTGCTGGTTCTCATCCTGACAGCCCTCAACTTCTACCATAATGCATGGTGGACCGTCCCAGACTATAAACCACTCAGAGACTTCCTCAAATACGATTTCTTCCAAGTGAGTGCAATATCTTGATGAGTCTGTTTCTTTTCAACTCCACTTCATATCAAAATGTATTTTGTATAATCTACCCAAATTATTTTTGCATATTATTGATGCCTAAGAACTTTCTCCACCAGAGGATTCAATTATGCTTTAACACTATTGAGAAAAGACTATGAGGGATGATTCAGTGGTAAATTCAATGTGACATGATTAACATATTTTCAGACCTTGTTGGTAATTGGTGGCCTGCTCATGATCTTTTCATCAACACCAGGTGCCACTTTACTGTTATCAATAACTACTACCTTTGTAAACCACTGAATCTCTGTCAGATCTCAATTCCATCTTCTTCTACTATTGCTATTTCTGAAAATGTATAATATCTAAGACTATAAGTTACAAATCAAATTAGCCCCCCTCAAGCCCATCAATGACTTCAAAACAGTGGAGATCTGAGCAACTGAGAAATGTAATGAAATATAATTAATTTACTTCCAGACTTTGTCTGTGATTGGTGGCCTGCTGATGATTGTTTCATTGGGACCAGGAGGTGTATCAATGGACGAACACAAGAAGAGGTGGTAGTTTCAAAATTTGATTCCAGAATGGAAAAATATTTCACCCACCAGCTGGTATCAGTTCAGCCTCAGACAGATGAAACAAGATGAATTGAGAAGAGTGTATAAATTATTCTAAGTACAGTGTGATGGAGGTGCATAAAAAACCAGTCACTGCTCTTTTCCTTCATGAATCAGGGCACCTGAGAAAACTCATGTCAAATCTTGCTGGGGTGACAGTAAGATGCCTCATGATATTGGAGTTAAATGGAATAGACAGAGACTAATTTATACCTAAAATGATAGATTGTACATATATGAAAGATTTGTCATAAACAGTGCACTTTTTGGCATACTTTAAAATTTTTATTCCTTGTTTTTGGGTGTTTCACCCCTCCAAGGTGATCGCTCTTTTTTATATGGATAGCTTTGGTGATTTTTATCTGTACTCGAATCTTCCATTTGATGGTAAATGCATATTTTGCAACCATGTATTATTCTTGTTATGTTTGTGAGCTGCAGATTCTGTTGGAAGCATTTCAGTTCTCGAGTTTTTGTAAATAACTCTCCATTTTGCTGATAAGGATCTCATCATAATGTGCAGCTTGGTGAATGGTCCTATATAGTTTCTATTAATAACTCTCTGCAGTGAATGTTGCCTAAAATAGTTCATCTGACTAGTACTTAGTTGTCTGCTCCCAAAAACTGACTTAGATTTCTGAAATGGTGAAAATAAAAGTTTTGATATTTGAAGAATTTGTGTGTTGTCAAGTTTGAATCATGAGAGTCGTGAAAGATCTCAAGAGTTCAAGTGTAGTGATACCTAAAGGAACAATAATATTAGAAACCAGACCTTTTGCTCATGTGTTGAAATCATACTATAGATACACTCATTGTGATCATTGTTTGAAAACCAATGGGTGAGTGATTGAGAATTTGAGAAAGTATCACATTCATAATATTTTCAAAATATCATCTAAGGCTAGACCCAGACTCACTCTCAGCCTTGACCAAGATTGAAAGTTTTTAATTGGAAAAAAGAAACAGTTCCTGTGGTGGTTATGGATATCAAAATACTAAAATTATCACAAACTATTTCTGAAAGTTATAATTTCTGCAGCAATGGGTTTATACTTGTTCACGTGTAACGGATTTGACAGATCCTTCCCGCGAATTGGGTTCGATTCAATAGTCAATGTCAAAGTCAATTCGATATCGATAGAATTATAAATAGGTATAGTAGCAGACGACAAGTCTTGATATAGAAATGAGCCGGCCTTCCGGGTTTACGCTGCTCGTGCGAGGTTACCTATCAGTATACCTATATGATATTGATTGACAAACAAGATCAGTCATTACCTTTTCATAAAATTCACCTTTTTGAGCCAAGCTTAGGGAATTTAACCAAAATTATTCAGTTCAGATATGGTTCAGATGGAGATGTAGCGATGACCAAGATGAAATGACGGTCAAAAAAGGAGACTGCTTATTAGAATCAAAACCTTTTGTGTATGTGATTAGCTCAAAACATAAAGATGACCACTGTGATCATTGCTCAAAAACGTAGAGTCTCTTGAGCTTAACATTTTCAAATTTCAACCTGACAACTTCAGAGATCATAATAATTTATTAATTTTAGTGGGAAGCTTCTGAAATGTTCAGGTTGCCAGTATTCGCACTATTGTGACAGACTGTGTCAAAAGCAATCATGGGTTATCCACAAATCAGAATGCATGAACTTGAAGCGTATTCTACCCCGGGTAATACCCGATGCAGCTCGTTTGATGGCTCGGATAGTTGTCAAACTGGAAAAGGGTGGAGCAGAAGAAAAAGAATATTATGACAAATATTGCTTTAGGAAATTTAAGGATCTCATGTCTCGTAAGTTGTCAATACAGTATACTCTGTACTTATGACTTCAAATCAAAATTAATACTTGGGTTTCAGACTATTCTGACATAAAGAATGATCCTAAAAGGATGGAACATTTTACATGCTTACATGAAGTTTTAAAAGAATACATGGGAGAGGAGGCATTGCCCAATGCGGCAGAACTATTAGGGATTTATGGCAGAATTTGTGTAAATTCATACAATATTGTAGATGTGGATATGAATAGTGTTGGTGTAGGAATATATCTAGGTCCTTCTATAATTGATCATAGCTGCAAGCCCAATTGTGTTGCTATATTTGAGGGTACCAGAATTTCAATCAGAGCTCTGGTAGATATGCCACAGTTAGATTGGGCAAATGTAAGTGCTTTTACATAGTGTTAATTACAAAACAATTATGGATCATTCATGTGAAAACTTCCATTTGCATAGATCCGAATATCTTACATTGATGTCCTCAATACAACAAATATTAGGCGCTCTGAACTGCAGAGCTCGTACTACTTCTTATGTGAATGTGAAAAATGCAAAGAACCAGAAAAGTTTGAATCTGCAGCTATCTGCCCATCTTGTGATGAGCCTTGCAGTATTGATCAAGATTCTTGCAAAGGTTGTAAGAAAGAAATTACTTCAACCTTTAGAAATAAGTTCAATGAAGTGTCTCAATTTACAGCTCGGTATCTTGAAAATATAAAAAATGAAGCATGTATCCTTTTTGAACTCAATATATTTATCAGGAAGTAGAATTTTTTATTCTCTGAAGGTAATTTTTTTTTGAAGCAAAATTCACCTTAACAGACCACCCAGATCTTGATGTAAGTAAAACTTGCTTGAAAAGACACGCAAATGTATTACACCCAATGAATATCCAGAATGTTCGCGTAACTGAGTCAGCATTTGATGCTTCTATAAATTTGGGCTATTGGGAAGATGCAGAAAAATTTGGAATTGAACTGATACCCGGCTACTTGTAAGTATTTCTAATTATCTATGGCTCAATGCTTAATTTGATTGAACACATTTAATCTATGGTTTCAGACATTATTATGGAGAGATTCATCCATCTACAGGAATTCTGTATTCAGTGTTGGGTAAAATCCAGCTCAATTTGAGTAAAGCTAAGTTAGCTCTAGACTCGTTGAGCAAAGCTATGAAAATTCTTACAATTACTCATGGAGAGAAACATTCTTTAGTGAGAGAGAATTTGAGACCGTTGTTATCTCAAGCTATAGTTGAAAATCGTAAATAACAACTAGTTGATTGCATTACACTGCCAAAAACTTCAAAAAATGGTTCAAATACCCAAATCCATAGCTTTTTTGTTATAATGCTTCACTACGTAAATAATTGTACATACATACAAATAAATGGTTTCTTCTATATTTATCTCGGTTGTTTTTGTTATCTCTTGAAAATATTTGATGATTACGATTAAGTACAAACTTGAGATTAGATTTTGTTGCTTATCTTTATGATCCTTGAATCGGCATTGACGCATGCATGCTCATGCTCACAATCACCTCACAATTCACAATCCACTATCACGAACTGTCGCGGGAGAATGCAGGTTAGGGTAGGGCATCCATCAGTCGAACTGAGTCGAACTTGGAGTCAGCCTGAGCCAGCTGGTCATTTCCCGACTTTGCCACCGACCAACTTTCTGCTGTCCCAAAACGGCTGTTTGTTGGTAAAATGTTTTTTTATTTATTCGTAATTTCTCGTTAGGTGGAACAGTGAAATATTATGCAGAGCATTTTCTAAATGATTTATTTACAATATGTAAATAAAAATATTTACGTAAGTAAGACCTTTTTGCTGTTATGAAACTTATCAATTTACATCTATTAAAAATTAAACTGACTGAATAAACTTTCTCTCACACGTATGTATGTACAGCAACCAGTTCCATAAATGTTGTGGAAGTTCTTAGATACTTTTCAAGCAAAGTTGTTGATGAAGTGATTACCAATCATTGAAAATGTTTTCGGCATTCAAGAGATTGGCAGGCAAGTCTGAGGGGGTGAGTAATTCATCCCCCAGACCAGCGCATCAGTCAATGCCAACAAATTTGCAGAGGAAATTTGCAAAAGGAGTTCAATATAATAGTAAGAATCTTTCATTGCTTCAGAACAATTTTGATGAGTGTGCACAACTAGTTCTTATGTGAAATTGTGTGCTATTGCTATTCACATCTGATTGTTGATAGAGATTTGGAGGACAAGTGTTTGTACTCACAGTTCATACAATTTAGCATTAGTCTAACGTGCACTCATTTTTATTTACTTACCAATGAATGACGAGTAGATTAAACATATGTTCTTGTCAACAGTGAAAATTATAATCAAAGGTGACAGGAATGTTGGCAAAACCTGCTTATTCCACAGATTGAAGGGTGAGAAGTTTGTAGAAGAATATTTACCAACAGAAGAGATACAAGTTGCTAGTATTCAATGGAATTTCAAGGCTACAGATGATGTTGTTAAGGTTGAAGTTTGGGATGTTGTTGATCGTGGTAGACGCAGGAAGAAAATTGATGGTTTGAAAATGGACAATGCATCATCCACAGAAAATGAGGTAGAGGAACCAGCATTAGATGCTGAGTTTCTAGATGTGTATAAAGCAACAAATGGTGTTATAGTAATGATGGATGTCACAAAACAGTGGACATTTGATTATGTTCAAAGAGAGCTTCCCAAGATACCTGGTCATATACCAGTTATTGTTCTGGGCAATCACTGTGATATGGCTCATCATAGAACTGTGACTCCAGATCATGTAACTTATTTCATAGATTCTCTTGGTGAGCGAGCTGCACAAGTGAGATATGCAGAATCATCTATGAGGAATGGTTTTGGACTGAAACTTCTGCACAAGTTTTTCAATCTTCCATTTTTGCAACTCCAAAGAGAAACATTGTTACAACAATTGGAGACTAACAAAGAAGAAACTAGCTTGACTGTTCAAGAGTTAGATTTGTATCAAGAAAGTGATGATGCAGATTACAACAAGTTCTTGGATAATCTAGTCAATAAGAGGAGAGCAATGGCTGACTCTGTTTCTGCAACAGCATTGGTACCTAATATCACATCATCATTGAGTCCTCACAATCCAATGACTCCTGGGGCTAATGGTGGAGTTGGATTGAGCCCAGTAGCCAGAGTCTTAGGACCTATTGGTGGTGGGACACCGATACCTGTGAAAAATATGGATTCTAGAGCTTTTGCCAAGAAAGATGTCAAGGTTCAAGGAGCTTATGCTGTCAGTGATAGTGTCTTAGCTCCTGGACTGGCGAGTGGTATTAGTGTTCCTGACTCAAGTTTCAAACCAATCAACCAGACTGATCAAAGTGATAGTACCACCAAACCTCAGCCACACATTCAAAAACCTGTTGGCATTAGAAGAGAGACCAGTCTAGAAAAAGAGAAGACAATGGATGATCTCAAGTCATCTTTTGGAATACCAATCACAAGTGTTGAAGACTTCGTACCTGATGATGGCTATCTTGACAAGTCATTTTTGGAAGATAATAGCCAAACTAATTCGCAAGCAAGTCAGAGAAAGCAAGCGGACTCAGACAGGTATGTTCACGTTTCTGGCGTTTTAATAATGTCAAATAAATTATTTTATAAAAATCAAATTTTCATTCCGTACATTAATTTTTTTAGTGACACAGAGACAGCAAACCCCCTTGTAGCTGGAATCGAAGATGATCTCTCTTCGGCGGAAGAGACTCCTGTCACAGTCGAACCGAAACTGACTGAAAACCCTTTGAGTAAATCAAAACACAAACGGGGAAACGGTTCTTTGGGAGCTGAGGCGAGCTTTACTACTAATTCCACGGGATCGAAGCGTGATTCATCTTCATCCCTTGAACAAGAACTTCAGATATCCAGCAAACTACGCATAGAAGAACGAATCGATGGTAATTCGGATGATGCGTTTGACAACTGGCTTGGTAGAGACAGTACTTGGAGACAAAGTCCCGAAGGCGGTGAAGACGTCAGTAATACTAGTAGCGCAAAGAGAGATAGGACTGAATTGAGCGAGGGCAGTTTAGATGCAAGTATTACTAGCTCAAATGTGCATTTGGAATTACTAGATAATGGTAGCATTCGTCAGCTGAGTTCAGGTAACAGCAGTCCAACAATGAAAGAAAAGAAGAAAAATAAAGATAAGGTAAGAGTTGCTTGTTTCAAAGGAATCTACTTATTATGCTCCATCTATGAATTTGAGATCCTACTTGTGGATCTGTTTCAGACTGAAGACAAAGAAAAGAAAAAGAAGAAGAAATCTAAGGAAAAAGATAGAGACAAGGACAAAGACAAATCGGACAGATCTGAGAGAAAAAAGAAGCGATCGTCGAAAAAAGAAGAAAAGAAGAAAAGGGACGAGTTGGAGGAGTTTTTGAATGGAACCAGTACACGGGATGATGTTGATATGGCTTATGAAGCTATATGACTCCATTCTCAATTATGCATTTCTTAACCTCTCCAAGAATATTCTATGGTCAACCAAAAGTGAGTTCATATTGATTGCTTCCATTGATCTCTACATTGAAGACTAGAATGCATTTATAAATTTGGATCACAAAAACCTTGAGATTATATATGATGAATTAGATTCCATTCCATTCAACATTGTAGATTGTTTTTATATTTATATACTTGTGTAGAGGATATCTATGACGTACTATGTTTCTTTTATGTCTAAGAGTTGAGATAGTGTATAAAAAAGTATTTATTGCGCATTTGAAGAGATGAAATATTTCTATGTTGAATCGAAAAAATTTATTGCGCTATCCGTAAAATCTCTGCAGCCGAGATTCAATTTTTATAGTTACTTACAACTCAAGTGATACAAATCTGAGTTAAGATAAGTCTCTTTTTTGAGTAACCAAAATTTGTAATATCTATGCAGAGTTTGATTTTGAATTTTTTATCCAAAACATGAATTCAAAAGAGTAGACTTCTATTCGTAGCTTCATGTAAAAATGCCTAGCAGATGATTTTTTTTCTCTTGCTAAGAAAGATTAGAGTTTTGTCTGGAAAGAGACGTGACTTTTTTTTATGGACAGAAACTGCTAAGCCAGAGGTTGCAGAGATTCCCGGATCTGCATATAATCAATAAAAGTTTACGTTAATATATTGTAACTGTTTGTAAATGTGTGTCTGAATGTATGTATACATGTAAATACTCTATTACAGTAAATGGATAATAATACATTATTGAATGAAAATGTGATGATTTTTTATTATACTCTACTGAATGAGATAATTCTTTACATTATTATTAGAGGCCACTGATTGGAAACTTCTTTTTTCTTGAAATATTAACAGTTGTGTGAATATTCAACTTTGACTTATAAAACGCAAAACGCATCAGTGATTGGACATTCCAAAATTCCAATGCTAAAACAACGTACACTGGTCAGTATTAACAACCTCACGATGTATTGTACATTTCAATTGTATTTTATATCGGTACACAAGGATTAGAGGTTTTGTTGATTTTATCAATTCTTCGTCTCACGGAGATTTAGGCTCTCAACTGCGGTGCCGATCGGGATACTTATACGAGTCTCCTTGGTTTGCGGAAAGGAAGGCCTCGGCAGTTGCGCATTTGGTTCCCATTTCTAATGAGGGGGATTGTAGTTTGAAAAATTACAGCAAGAATTAAGATGATCGGTATGAAGCGATACTTCATAGACGCAGACTCGAACGGGAATCTTTTTCCATAACGATGAGAACGAAAACAACTGCGACTGCTGCCATTCTTATTTTTACAGTTTCTACATAGTAGAAACTAATGAACATTACTTATTCTTGGAACGTAATTTTTACGATCTAAACTCAGTTGATCTCTAGTGAGATTTCGATGGATTTGAACTCTCTCCCTCGCGTTGAGTGTGCTAATGTCCTCCAGCATAGCCAGTTGTAAAATCAGATCTTCAAGCTACCCAACAAGGGGAAAAATAGTATAATAATTCTTCATTGCGAGGATAACGTATACGCTCTCTCCGCTTGGGTTATTACAACAACTATGTGTTAGTAGTGAGTTCACTTTCTTGCGCATTGTTGTGGCGAACCCCCGGAATATATTTTGAAAGTAATCATTATCCTTCACAAACAAAAATCGACCTATTCCACATAGTATCATTGAAAAATTATTCTGCTATATAGCTTTGTAGCTTTTTAAAAGATGCATGCATGCACAGAGAGAAAGATTGAGTTTCTGAAAAAAGTTTACGCGATTAGATCGATGCAAGTCATTAAAGTATCTGCTTGGTCTCATACGTTTTTCATTTTTTTCTGATCCTTGAGATAAAAAAGGGCACTAATGTATACACCGTAATAAAGCACTGTAATGGATATTCGCAGTGGTATAGAGTTAACGCTTGCAAGCGAAAATTTCTCCTTATTCTCATTCTAAAGAGTGGTTCTGATCTTATCAAAACTAATCACGCAAGTGGGGTAAGGTTACAAAAACAGGCAACAGTTTTCATGAATATGGAGTTGGATTTTTGGATAAAACTTGATGACTGATCACGCATGGGTCGCATACTTACACCTATTACTGTCTGAGACTAATTTTAACAGTTGACTAACGGGATGGATAAAGAACAAATATAAATTGTTATATAGGATTGGAGAACTTGGCTATTTGCTCTATAAGCAGGTGAAAAGAACAACTTTCTGAAATCTCAGAGGCGATTCAAGACATAAATTCGAAATTGTGTGAATAATAGTTTGACGCGGAGACAGTGTATGAAGAGAGAGTATACTCTTGAATGACAAGATATGAAATGGGATTCTGTGTTTTTTATGCCATTGGCTAGCAAGATGGACGTTTCTTCCTATATTGTCATACGTAAGCTAGTAATTTCGATCTATTACGATCTGACGTATACCTGAAGGTATCTGTAGAGTACCATATTCTTAACACAAATTGTAAGGCAGTTGAGAAAATCATGTGCATACGATCGTATTCAAGATTGTTGAGATTTGAGTTTAATTAGATTGAAGTTTACATTACCCTAAAATTTACCTTTACATTGAGTTGAAATGATAAATAAGGGAGAGTGGGGCGAAATTGAATGGATTTTGCAGTGGGACTATCTGGCGATACTTGGGGCTAGGCGCGCCACGGGACTTTGAATTACAACCATTGAATAGACTGAGAAAAAATTTAAGCCCCCTAGATCACAGCTTTCATACTTTTTCTTCAAAGTTTAACAAGAAAAATCCGTCCAGATTCGCCTCGCGCTTGGGGACACTTTCGACAAGTTTTGGGGGCAAATTTGGACGGGCTATTATACTCAAGTCATGCGGCAATATTCCTCATCTAATTGTGTTGCATATGCTCACAAAAACACGTGATGATAACCCAAAATCAATACGGCAACCCGTCCGCGACTTCCACATGCTCCAACAGCAACAGCGAGCAAGACATTTTTATGTGATTTTTCGCCGTAATCGCAATAGGCGCTTCGTAAATGCGATACTGTCTTCAGCAGTCATCGATCGACTTGCAGCTCCAAAGAATCGACTGTTTTTCGTGATTCTGAGCTTATATTCGCCTTACAATATCGGTACCAATGATAAAGTGTGGCTAAGAAGCTTGAGTCAGTGAATACGACAGCAAGAATGTATAAAATGAGCATTCGCCTCGAACACGTAAAAAGCGAATTCTCACCTCTAATCTGAGCTGTAAATCGGATTTTTAACATTGTAACTTCGATTTTTCATCCATTTTCAATCACCTAACTCATTCGCACTCCTCTTTCAGCGCTACAAGTTCGTACCTACGCATACTCGCACATTTCCTCGCAGAAGCACGGGGTGGGCTGATTTAACATAGGATTTATAGCCTTGTCCAAATCCACCCCCACCAATCTGTCCAAAAATGCCCCCAGGCGTTTTCTTCGCAGAATTGTGATCATTTGGGCCCAAGTGAATCGATTTTGGCCCACGACGGCTCAAAATCTTCGTTTTGTAATGTAGTTTTTGACGCCCTAACGGCGATTAAGATCATCTAGTTTTACAGGAGAGGCGTAAACTCTTGCGGTTGCAAAATAAACCACGCGTGAGGCCTTCAAAAAGCATCCCTATGTCAGTACAGGCTCCGAGTATCGTTCCCGGAGGTCTTACCGCCATAAAAACCATCGTCTGTGATGCTGTTGAAAATGTATGTCCGCAGCGAAAGTCTAGAATACATCCTGACCTGGCTATCTCACTTATCCAATTTTGCCCTCCTCCAAATTCGCCCCACTCTGCCCTAAGCCATTGTCTTTCCAGAACAGAAACATCCTTGAGTTTTTCCAATATAACTGACCCTTTAGAATTTATCCAAGAGTTTTTTTAAGAAG
This sequence comes from Eretmocerus hayati, assembly GCA_029851415.1. NCBI lineage: Eukaryota > Metazoa > Arthropoda > Insecta > Hymenoptera > Aphelinidae > Eretmocerus > Eretmocerus hayati. Next base: position 178,333,254 of record CM056742.1, on the reverse strand, counting down.
AATTTTCCAATTCGAATTCGCAAAAATATCACTTGGTATTTCGGAAGGTCTTTCCACCTAATGGGTCATCCATTTTTGTAATTTTGTAAAATTATCCAGATAGATTGTTACCAGACCGGTCGAAATTTTTTTGAGGATATTATTGAATACATGACGGATTTTGAAATATTAATTTTTCCTATTCATTTGAAATTGGGATACAACGTTGCTGCGCAGAGCCGCCCTTACGAGGAATTAAAATGTGAGTGATAAATTAAAAAGAAGTAATGAGAAAGATAAATGGCAAAAAATCGAACGACAATGATGGATCAGACCTTCTGCTCACGTGTTGGAAAAAGCTTTCGCAGGAAGTAGATAAGTTCCGAACATGGTAAGACAAGCTCGACGACGTGACACGCGCCGCCGTCGTCTGACCAGAGCCTGTCTGTTTCTACTTAACAATCAGGACATCTATACCGGATATGCGTCTGTCTGCGGTGACAATAAGGTTTAGCCTAGTGTAAAAGCTAAGTCCCTGTTCTCGCGCATCTTTCAAGGAACCCTTGGAATTCTGAATCTCTTTGTAGGTGTAGAATTACGATAGGAGTAGATCAATAAATATATTGGATTAGAAGAAATATACTTTTAAAATCAATGTCAAGCGCATGGCGAAAGCTAACACTACTGGTGACGTATATCTAAAGCTTCTGATGGATAATCCTGATCACGGATAAAGTGTTAAAACTCTAATTAAGGGATGACGCATGGCAGAAAATCGTACAAGGGTCAAAAAAGGGCGGTGCTGATGGCGCGCACCGCAATAAAGTCTCTTCCCACTACTGCACAGACGCACTGGAACACGTGTGTTCTCCGTTGCTGTTAAACTGAACATGCTGAACATTCTGCGGCGAAGGTGGAGGTGTCGAGTCGTCCAACGACCAACGAACGAACGAACGAGAGAGAGAGGCGAATCGCCGCAACCAAGCACAAGCGCAAAATTCGCCTCCACTGGCTGCGGGCTGTATATACGTATTATACTTTGTGCTTTTGCTTTCAGTCTTCCCCGCGCGGCGGGCGAGAGCAAACCTCTCGTAAAATTGCTTGCTCTCTCAGTTCAGTTAGTCTTGCAACTTTGTATAATATATCTTTTTCAACTAAATAAAGAAAAAAATAAAGACAGTTTTACGGTCAAAACACGTGCCAAACTAATTGCGATTACACCATACAGTGCATCAATTTTTGTGTTCCTTACAAAATATCTTGCATCAGTACTTAGTTTGTGCAAATTCGAGAATATAAAAAAAAAGTGACTCAGGACATGAGATAGAATATATCAAGAATCGCTTGATTAGCGAGTATGAATTCAACATTCCAAGTCAACTTTCGCCAGGTAACATATATATTATAATATTTTAAAGTCTGGATTCCGACACAACCTCATCCTCACGACTTCCTCCACCACCTCCTACTCCTCCTTTTTTTTCTTATTTCATTCGGATAAATCTTGACTCTCTTTCACTTTTGCTTATGCTGGTCTCCGGCTCACACATGTGATGTTGTTCTCTGTATTCTTAATATACCGTATATGCTTCGCGTATACGGTATCGATCATCTCGCTCTTCACAGCAGAGAGATTCTCTACTCTCGGATGATGCTGCAGGGCTGCATCCCAGCGCCACCCGCTTTTCGATTCTCGAGAACATACTCTATTCTATATACATATGCTATGCTGCTGCCTGCTGTGCGAATATTCAGCCTCATGGACTCGCCTAACAGGTTAGGATACCCAGGAATCAAGTGCTGATCCTTAGAATTCATACCATCTGTAAACAAAAGATTTTGATATCGAGTTTTGAGTGGTGTAGGTATTTTAGTCGTGAAGGTGTTACTTTGACCCTTATGTATATGCAGATTGGGTGGGCCATATCTGCCGGCCGCCCTTTTCCGCCCACCCGCATCCAATATAATACTTACACACCTGCGGTGGCTCGATATACGCGAATTTCTTTTACCTGCACACTTTTACCTACAAGACGTTTACATTTATCCATACCTATATAAATATGTCTGTATTTATCACGTGTCAAGAGTCCTGCGTAACAATTTTCATCGTAGCTGGTTCTTGGCGTGTGAGCAAAATTCTGTATTTTGTTCTCGAGACCCACACGCGGTTTTTACCGATTATCTTATTGTCGCTATGTATAGGATAATACACTTGTCTTTTACATACATGGCTGTCTCGCGATTCTTACAACTTTTTTCTTCGCGCTTCTCCGGCTTCACCCAACACTTTATACTCTTCTTTTCGACATTGGAAAACATGAACCACATATACATGCATGCAATCGTATTGGCACTTTTGTATATTCAGCGAAATCGGCACGCAAAAGTCTTGGGTTGCGTGCAATCGCTCAAGCTTAAACTTTACCTCCTAGTCCTTACTTAATACTCGCACAAACTTGATTGTGAATAGAGTAAAATTTTGTAATGGTATTAGTTGTGATGGGTCAGAAACGATAAATAAGCCCCAATTTGTACTTGAATTTTAAAGTGTAGAAGTAGCCAGGATTATAGGTATGTCCTTGGCGTGATATGCTCATCCTGATGTGGTTTTCCTCACCTTTATGTATTTTATTATTCTTGTTAGGCTCTTGAAAACAGGTTTAGATTTTTACAACGTTGATGATCAACGACGTTAAGTAGTTTTCAAAAAGTGAAATAACTTACTAGGCACAAAGGAAATTTTGTATAGAGGTTGAACAAAACGCTTCGACGTTATGGACAAGAAACCGGTTCCTTGGAATTTGCCTTTACGAAAAACTACTGTATCATATAGTTCTTGAGCCTATTAGAAAGTGCGACAAACCAAGATTTGTGTGCAGCGAATACAGAATAGATCCACCGACAAACGGATTTTGATAAAATTTTTATATAAGTCCTTCCCAAAATCTATGTCGTAACTAACAGCTGATGGTTTTATAGCTGACAAAATAATTTTCTACTACTCAAGATTTTTTCTACAGGTTAACATCAGAATATAAAATTTGAAACTTTTTTATGAATTATACTCAGAAGATATTATATACCAGGAAATGCCGATAGACGCACGCGAATTTCATCACTTTCTAATGTCTACATATCGACCAAAAACTTATCAAATCAATTGCTCTATGATTCGGAATGGTACTTTTTTCACTATTTCCGAACAGTTAGCAAATACCTATTTAAGCGAAACAGCCCATTATAGATAAGGCCAAGACAAACGTATCTTTGGTCTTTTTCTTAAGATATATCGATCTATGGAAATTTTTTTATCAAGACCCGTTCACCGGAGTTGGCTTCCTCCCCTTACAAATACAGTTCAAATTTTTTTCAATATAATCTCTGGCTGAAAATTATCGATCCTCAGTTTCCATTTTACACACTCGGCTTCTAGAGTCTCGAATTCAAACTTAATCTCAAATTCTACTATCACTATCGCAAACCAAGCTATAAAATTGAGAGAAAAAATTGATTACGGCTAAATCCTCCAAACTCTGAAATGTTGAAGCAATCCATGAAGATTTTCATCGCATCACGCGGTCGTAAGCATAATTTGCATATTATATCTATATATAGGCAAGCACGAGGTGTGAGTCTCCCGCCGGTCACGCGCTCATGCCGTCGTACGGCTGTTTTGCTGATGTTCTGAAATATACATATAAGTAATATGATGCACGATGCTTATGAGTTCAGTATACTTGGGTATTTCATATGACTCATCATCATTACTAACCATTCAAGATCAAATTCGCAGTACTTAGTATGTATAGCTTGAAAAATTTCCGCAATATTAAAATGTATGTGGGCTATGCCCAAATATTCGAACGCGTCATTCGGGTATCACTAAATATGGACCGATCGTAAACGACTGGTATATTATTAGGTTTGGATCTCCGTGTACGATAATATGTAAATTTTGTCTTGCTTGGAATCGAAAGTACGAAAATAGCTCTCTAAAATGTATGCGCACGCCCTTGGTTTTGAAGCCTGTATTCAACGATGATCCGATAATTAAATAATCGATTTTAGGTGGCCAGAGTTTTCGGATAGAAAAAACTCGGATGAGTGAAATTTATCTCGGGGATCTGGGAAATTTCTCAAAGAGGGTTCGATAAGTGATGAAATATGTAAATTTTCTACTATAGAATCGAACGAAAATGGTAGTTGAAGTGTCTGAGATATGACCTATTTTTAAAGAATTGTTTGGCGTGGATTCACTCGTATGTCTTGCGCTGATTTGATTGTTGAATAAATATAGTTTACTATATTCACAAGACTCTGGAGGATTTGCACGAGTTTGTGAATGTAGCGTGATGAAGAATGAATTACCTGTGGCCAAAACCGATAAATATCAAAGTTCTACAAAATTTTGCAGAAAACGCGTCGAGTTCCTGAACTCATTCGGCTTGAAATAAAATTACGATTCCATCGCAATGATTTTTAGATCGATTATATCCGCGCAGGAAGTGACCGTGACGAATTTTGATGGTGACCTTCACACATAAGTGTGAGCTGGCTACGCTCGACATAAGCTATATGTATAATGTGACACAAGATCTTTATTTCTATACTCAAAAATTGAACGTAATTCATGCATTTGTTTATCAGAATGCATTAGCGGACTCGAAAACAGTTATCTATAAGTTGCATCTAAACATCCGTTTTGCTATTTGATGATCAACTCGATTTTCATGGAGAGCTGTTGTGCATAGTCTATCCTCACGGTGGGCAGGAAGAAGCGGAAGGTTGACCAAAAATGTCATACAAAACCGCGCACGTGGTCTTTTTCGTCTTGGTGCCCAGATCACAAATCTTTTCTGAACGAAATCGTAGCTGATTCTATATTAAAATACGAGCAAAGAATGTGTAAATCCCATTTGATTACACGTATTTTGGTTAGCATCGACAATCACTCGACGAGCAAAAATAGCACAATGGCTCGTTCAACTTTTCCGGGCTCGTGCATTTTCATAGGAAATCTCCCACAGAATCAGCTGGTCAACCCCATCTTTTGATGGCTAGAATCATTGCCGAAATGCAGACAAAATAGCGCGAGAACCATTAGCAGATCCCAATATGTGTTGTGCTCACAGTTGCATATATTGGAAAACAGGGCTAAAAGGTACTAGAACACACTCAACAAGAGTAGTTCACAGAGGTGTCCTATATCAGACTGCATGCAAGGAAACAGCACTTGTTCAATTCATTTGGAAAATTTTCAAAGTACCAAAAAAATGATGGTTTTTGGAAGACTGTGGTATCTTTTCCGTAACTTAAATGGAAACTTGACGAGTACGGTTGAAACAGGTCTCAAATTTAGATTCTACATGACGAAATACTCTGTCGTCCAATGCAACTGTCAGCACAATACATTGGTGTCAGATTGGGATCTGCTAATGGTTCTCGTGCTATTTCTTCTGCATTCCGGCAATGATTCTAGCCATCAAAAGATGAGGTTGGGGAGCAGCGGGGATCCTATCTTCTACCAGCTAATTTTATGGGAGATTTCCTATGAACATGCATGATTCCTCCCCTTCAACCCGCCCGTAAACGTTAAACGAGCCACCGTGCTATTTTTGCCCGTCTCGTGATTGTCAATGCTAACCAATAATACATGTAATTAAATGGGATTTTCACATTCTTTGCTCGCATTTCAGTTTAGGATCAGCGACGATTAGGTTAAAAAAAGATCCGTGATCTGGAAACCAAGACGAAAAAGATCACGTGCGCAGGATATTTTTGGTCAATAACCTTCCGTCTTTTCCTGACCACCGTGCCGTAATTACATCAATGCCTTGAAATTTTGTATAAGACGTTTGTACTGAATCGTAGGCTCCAGAAAAATTGAAACTTTTCTAATCCTTTTCAAATAAATCTACGATCACGGATATTTTTCCTCAACGTGTCGTGTTTGTTTTTTTCATTCACGGAAGACTTATTCATTCAATTATTTCGCAGAAAACCTGTTTGACTTACTGGTGACGCAAAAATAGCCATGTAAATCACAGTTCATTATCTATATCTACTGCGAAGAATGATCACTTTCACACACCAGAGTTGTGTTTAACGTCTCATTTAATACAAATTTTCAAACAAACAATGCGTTTTCGGACTCTCATTACCACGCCTTGCTGTCTATTTATGCTCGGAAGTTCACAGTGTTTGTGCAATTAGCATTCTTATCATCTACTCGTGAGCAAGCACCACAAAGAAAAAACGAATCTTACACTATAACTGCTAAGTAAATAATTATTTACAAACTACTAAACTCTTGATAGAGAACAAAATTAATAGTACATTATGCACCGATGCGAGATTAGGCTGTTTTGGGGCATGGGAATCAATTTTTCCCGAGTGTAACGAGGAGAAAGATTTCCAGTGCCCCAAAACGGCCCGACAAACTAGGTGCATATATTATTTTTTGGTATCGGGGCGACTAAACGCCAATTTTCTGATTCGAGCCGGGAGGAAAAATGTCCATTTGGTCGCACCATGCCGAAAATCCAATTTTTTGCACACCTTAAAACTATTCAGATATCGCGAATTGAAAGCACTCACGTACTTGATTCATCGATTTTGTTCAAAACACTGAATAGAAAGTTATTTTGCGTAACAATGAACATTAGAGTTTGCTCAATATTGGATGAATTATTTATGTAACTATCTAATTCCGCATAACAATGCATATAGAGATCCGCTCAATGATTACCATTAGAAACTTTTTTCTATTTTATATTAAAAGGGAGCATGGATATCTTGACACTCAATGCGGGCCTATCAATCTCGGAAATTTGCGATTACACGCCACATGCTTGACCTGCACTATAATAAAATCTCTCTCCAATTCATTGTGACGATAGTAAAAGCATTGCATGGGATATTATATTTAGCGTGTGACAACGAGTTTGTACTTTTTTTTCTTCTCTTTTTATATCCACGTGTGTTCGCGAACCGAGACAACTTTCCCATTCACGCTATGTGGAGTGGAAAAACGGGGTCCCTCATTCATGTGTAAATTTCATCCCAATTCTATTTTATATAATGTATGGATAGTTAATGCGGAATCGCTACAATTTTCGCATCGGTAGTTTTCTAAGAATATCCACGCCAAAAACGCCATGAACACAAATATATATAGGAGTGCCAGCATATAAAGATGTGAAAGAGCATCAGTAGTTCAGTGAAGAGACTCTCTAGATGGTTTATTTTTGTACTGTGTGTATATGTCACTCGAGTTTCCTGGAGCATGACCTGTCGCATAATTTATAATTATTCCGTATATATACATATAACTGCGTCACTGACTCCTGCTTTGAGAATGGCTTTTTTCGTGTCCTGCATCAAAGATACTTACCAGAATGAGTTGCAATGGCGTGTGAGTGTAATTTCCGAATAATCGAACGACATTCGCAATTCGATACCAATTATACCAACGACGAAGACTAGTGTAGCAGTAGCACGACATTGTTAATTTTGCATCTATCGATGCGGGTGATGTGGAAGGGCAAAGTGGACTTGCAAATAAAAAAAGTTGTCTCTGAATATAGTTGAAGCGCTCGCGATTCTTCTTCATATTTTTTTTGTTCCTGTGAAATGTGTGCTCTGAGCGACGAGTAACATCCATGTAACATCTGCAGTGTGAACTTTTTTTTGTTCAGTGGGAGCTTCTTTACGGGTCTTTCGCGAAAACGTGTTAGCATATCAGTGTTTAACGCCGCTATATAGAGATGCTTTTTGTGTAATTAGAAGCCAAAGCGTGACTTGAAATATATCGATGTCGTTATCTAATGCGATTGCATCTGCAGAAAGGTCGGATGTATAGGGTATGTATGTATAATTTGACATCAGCTAATCCTATTTTGAGGCGTTAGGTACTCGAGTAATTTTGGGAATAAGTTGGTGGCCGATTAAACAAATTCGAGGGTCTTGTGTTTCACAGCTCATACCTTTGGTAATTGTGAAATTTTCAATGCAATATTAGCCATAAGTTCATCGGATGTGTTTTTCGAATCATAATAATGCCTTCGAGTGAATAGGCAACTTGAATAAGTCTTTTATTTTTGATCTCGTGATTACTATGACACTAGTGTTATTGCCTTATTCGCTGCCACTCGTTCGGTCTCTAAATGTTTTTAATAAGCCAGATGCTCCTGAAATGCTTTTGTGGTTCAATAATGATGGTTGTAAAATATAATGATTGATGATCAATACAAGGTGTGAAAAGGAAGTTTTCACGAAGTTCGCAAAGATGATATTAGAAAAATAAATGAATAAATCAAACCTGAAATTTTAGACATATTATTTTAGAAAATTTAGATTAACTCAGCTAAATTTTCGATTCGGCTTAGGTGAGTATAAAAGTCCTGAACTGTTTAGAGGTTCTTTTGATGAATAGTCAACGTATTGGAGAAATTTTCAATAATTAAACGAATTTAAGATACATCACGCTGCAAACACATAACACACAACCGATCAGTAAATTGTACAATCAGTCAATCGATCAGTCAGTCAATCATTGATCAGTCAATCCCTTCTACAGCCCACACGGCCACGCAATATATTTTAACCAGACCGGACCGCACCAGACTGAAGTAAACCAAAATATAGACCTAATAAGACCGAACTAGACAGAATAAGATCGATTTGACCGAAATAGACCAAATTACACCACTCTAGAGCAAGCCAAACCAAGCTAAACTGAGCTAGACCGAACCAGACCCAATTCAACCGAATTAGACCAGGCTAGACTTATTTACGCTGAATTAAACGAAACTAGGCCAAACTGGACCGCATTAGGGCGAATTGGACCGCTCTAGACTGAACTAGACCGGAGGAGAACGAGCTAGAGTGAATAGAGCGAAATAGACCAAACTTCATCGAATGAGACTGAACTAGACCTAATTACACTGAATTAAACGGAACTAGCCATACTAGACCGAATTAGGGCAAATTGGACCACACTAGACCGCATTAGAGCGAACTAGACTAACCTAAGACGAATTAGACCGAACTAGAACGAATTAGACCGAACTAGACCAAATCACACCGAATTAGATCAAACTAGACCGAATTGGATCGAGTTAGACCTAATTATTCCGAATTCACCCGAGCTGGACCAAACTAAGGCGAATTAGACCACACTAGACCGAACTAGTGTAATAGAACTAAGTAAAAGAACTGGAGCAAACTAGAGCGAATCAGGACAAATAAGACCGAACTAATACACCCAACTGGTTATGATTTTCGTACGGTACTAGTAAAGATGATTCCCTTACGGCAATGGTACAAAAATTCTCGTACGGTATCAGCACATACTACAACCGTATTAGTACCGCATTAGACCGAATTGGACCGTATTTAACCAAACCATACTGAACCAGACCAGATCATCCATCCACCTACCCAACAACCCATCCGCCTATCGAACCACTCATGACTCATACGGCCAGCCATTATACTTTACACCGAGACCTGTGGGATGCCAGAAAATATGAATAGTATGACATACAAAAACCATAAGGTCCATTTTGTGGGGTTTCTTGCGAGAGATTCGGTAGATGGCCACGAGAATCAGAAACAGAAGTTTTTTACTAGCTTATGATGGGTTAAAATCCCTACAAATATTCATTTTGCGGTACATATCAGTTTTCAATTTGAGCCAAATTTACCCAAGTACCCCATAGGGCTAGTAGTTTTGCAAATCTGAACTACTCCGGATCCTTCGAAATTGAGGATGTTTATCATGTGGAACAAATTTTTCAAGGAACCCGGAACTTCGGAACCTTACTTCAGATGGCCTGAAAATACGTCATACTTGTGAAGTTGAATCACTAAATTGCAATCCAAAAAATCCATAGGTAACCGGATTTAATAGCAGCCAAACCTGCTCGCAACCTTGTATAAACGACCGCGAGAAAAGCTCGTACATGAGTACGCGTTAACATTTGCAGACAGTGATATTCATTTATGAACCAGTGTTGGTGAGAATTTGTAATAGAAATCCAAAAAACCGTATGTTCACTTGTTCCAGTACAGTTTTCAATATTCAAGATCTTTCGTGAAGATTGTGACATTTTCTCTTCACCAAGCAAAGCCTTGAAAACAAGTCAATGAGTGTGTACTCGAAATAGTACGTTTTATCTGAAAAAGGGTTGTCTGAAATCATCTCAATAATTTCTTGATTCTGCTCCTGAAAGCCTAGGAAAACTTTTGGAACTCTTTTATAGTTGTAGAGGGTAACAAGACAATGAAACGTTCTACTCCCTTGAGAAGGTGCCAACAATCAAATGGATTCCGCGGTTTTACATAATTAATCAATGTTGAACTTCTTTCATATTATCAAAGATGGTTTTCTGGAAATTTAAAATACGAGAGTAATAATATAATGATTATGGATATCCATGAAAGCTTTGCAAAAACTGTACAAAACTCGTTCAATTTTCTTATTTCGATTTGACAAAGAAAATATTACATTGATTAAAAAATGGGCCAACTTCACCAGACCCAGATACCAGACAATAACATTTCAATCAAAAAATTAGACTTTACAAAATACCAACACTGAGGGTACGCCTCCATATAACTTCCCTCGAGTCTTTTGCAGGCAAATTTCTCTTCAAACAAATGGAATATTTTCAAGGCCAAAAACAATTTCATTTCTTTCTGAATTATTCATAAGTCCAACTGACTTTCGGACGAATGTCCTTTTGCATGATGTGTCCAGTTCGATATTCGTATCGATCGTTGCTAAGAAAATAAAAAGAAAATGACAGCTGTTTCAGTATAGATAGATATGACGAAGGCTTGTGAGTAAAATCAATACATTCGTATATTGCTGATGTAATCTCGTTGTTGGCTCTCTCTCTCAATTAACTCTAGCCAATATAATTCGGCGTACATATTGCGAGCTTCGTATATATATTACGAGCACACAACATCATCATTCGTGGTGGCTTCATAGAGAGTAGTTTGTGGCCACTGTTGCAGTATTTAATATCGTCCAGAGTCCAGTTTCTAAACCACAATCCTCTCGCGTTGGCGATAATCATATCCCCATGCTTAACCGGTCTCTATAACTAACAACGCGCTCCCCATTACAAGTGTTATAGAACAAGCTTGAGAGCAAGCTATTTTTGTAAAAAAAAAAAAAAAAAGATCGTTACGCCCCTTACTTTTGTGCTAGCACAGACATGATTCTGAAATATCTAATCATGAGAGAAATGCGAGACATAAAAATATGTCACTGTAAGAGACAATCTGGAAAATTTAATGATTCCAGATACGGTGATAAGGTGCCTGTCAATGTATCTCTTGTACACTATGGAATAATTATGTATAATTTGTATAGTTTCGGACTGCTTCTTGTTCGCATCTCCAATGTAATATCGGTGAACGAAAGTTTTTGGATTCTGCAAGTTCGGCGAATTTGGAGATATCAGAATACTTCTGTACACGGATGGAAATTTATCCCAAATAATTGGATGCGATTGTGTGTAACCGCTCACTTTGTTTCAGTACTATATACGACCGCGAAGGTTGACCGCGCGTCGTTATAGAAAACGAGATAAGCCTCTCTTTTTCTCTATTATTTTGATGAAATGTATAATGATTCCCATTTAGAGACAGTATCATTGGATGATATCCTTTGGCTTCTGTGCAGGTTCAGACTTGAAGAGCGATAATTTATCTAGTTTTGGCGATATTGATAATTCTTATGATGAGTACAGTTTCGACAATTTCGTTGAAACACTGTGGACCTTGAAAATTGTACAAGAGCATGAATGGACCTGTTCTTTTGGTAATGATATGATTACAGCCTCCAAGAAAAAGTTGTGTCTCTTACCGAAAGATTCCTTCAATCTAATCTATCATTCCTTCGATGTTTTTAAACTACTCGTTACTAAATATTTTTAAGGATAAGTTGAGGAATCGAGTAACTCGGTCAAATTAAAATCACTAGTTTTACGTACATTTCAGTGCTGTTTCGTACGATTGTTTAGATTTACAAGAAACTGGAACGGATGGAAGAAATGATGAATTTATGCAATATTACAATAACTGGATGTCTACATTGTTTACTAAATTGCAAAAAATATCTTTCGCACGTCGCTTATGAGGTTTTCCACTTCTTCGCAACTATTTTGACCTCCACCTGCGGCTCGAGACGAAATATGATCACTCACAAATAAGTGGCAACCTCATGATATTGGTGCAAAGAGTACTATTCCAATGACTTGCCACAATTTCTGAAAGTTTAGGACACAACGGATTTTTTTTACTGATCGAAACATACCTGAGAATTATAACGATACTAATTGTAAATCAATTCGTTAATTCTAATTTTGGCAGTTTTCAGACTTGTCATCGCGTTCAACTCAGAATATAAAATAAAACACTAAGTCATCCCTCTTGCGGGGAAAAAAATGTCCGCATAAATCATTTGCTTTAAACAGGTGATTGTTTTGTTTCCATTCTGGTAAACGTGCGTGGGTGTGGGGTTTGAAGTCGTGACCGACGAAAGTCAGACTAATTGTGAATCACGCAAGGATGTGTTTTAGAAATTCTACGTGACGCAAAGAGAGTTTTTGCTCATGCGGAAACGTGCTGGAAGATGATTTGACATTTCATCGTTTCTTGGCAAGGAGTCAAAAAAAAAAAAAAGAATGTTGCCATTGATTCTCTGAAATGTGAATGAACTAAGTACATGGCATTACTCACGGTATAACGATGAAATATTTGATTACTTGGAAGGTTCGCAATAATGACCCCAAAGAACCGAACGGATCTGTGCTGACGATACCAATAAACGAAACGACAACTTTTTTGAACTCCGGGATATGCTGTTCGTGCTGTACCTTTTCTACAGTATGTTCAAAAATTACCGGCCCCTCCCCCCTATCTCCCACGAGTGACGTATAGTTAGCAAGTGTTCAATGCAAAAGGTGTTGAATATCAAGTGATTGCTCAGACAAACTCCCCACAACCCCCGATTCGCCCCACTCAGGCTAACTTTGAAATTATTGATGGAAACCCCCATTTTTTACCTCAGACTTTGAAAGAACGAGAAATTCTACGTCCAGATGGATTTGTATAACATTGGCTGAGGTGATCTCCAGGGGTCAATGGGGGATGCAAAAACCTACGGAGTACAGTACCCCTCCCCCGCCCCGCAATGCCCCCAAGGGTAACGTCGAATAAAACGAGTTAATTTACAAAAGTTGTTGGATACAATTGAGGGCCCAGATAAACTCACCCAAACCCCTCACTTCACCCAATTGATGTTAAATTTGAAATTTTGAATAGACACCCCCATGTTCTACTTCAGACGTAGAATTTTCCGTTCTCTCAGAATCTGAGGTAAAAAGTGGGGCCTTTTATTTGGAAATTAAGAGTTTGCCTCAATGGGCCAATTGGGGAGGTCTGAAGGAAGAGGGGGGGGGGGTTCATGTGAACTCTCATTGGATATCAACAACTTTTATCTGAAACACTTTTTCACTAGGTGTCATTCTTGTGAGAATTGGGGGGGGGGTGGTTCGGTACTTCTTGAGCACATCAAAACCAACAAGCGCGATCAGATACTTTTCGTGGGTCATGAAATTTTAGCAAATTGAGTATTTGAATTTGAACTAAGTAAGGTAAGCGTGCCTAATCTGACCCCACTTATACTTTTGTTTTGCTCATAGTTTCGGCTCATCTCAATATTTTCGGACGTATCCTAGCTCATTTCAGAACTTGTTTTAAGACCTTTAAAGCGAGCTAAGGTGTGTTCAAATTTGACAAACTATGGTCGAGCTATCTCAATTCTCACGTAAAAAGATTTCTTGGCGATCAAAAGAGTGTGCGCCTAATCTGACCCTACGTGTGTGAGAGGCTTTTTTCCATGAGACTCGCCATCCGATTTCATGGGTTTTCCGTGAATTTGAGATATTTCTGCTCCAAGAAGTCTAGATGAGACGTAGTTTAGCTCATCTTGTCATTCCTTCCAGCCGCTTTTGAATTTTTTCGAATGAATTGATAGACTCCCATGGAGGGAAGGAGGATTTTGAAAAAAGATCATGGGGGAAAATTAGGCACACTGCTTTTATCATGGTAATATGAGCGTAAAACTGGCTATATAGAAATCAAAATTTGCGATTCTGCGAAAAACATTCCAAAGTTGAGATAAAGACAAAGAATGAGCTGTCAAGGAGAGGCCAGGGAGTGCGGGTCACGGATTCGGCTGAAACTCTGGGAATAGTCTCCTTTTAGCACCAAAAGATGATACCCAAAACCGCACTGTCTAACGCTCAAGCGTTTCCGAGCTACAGACCCCAACCCGTGCATTATAGTATATCTATATATACCATTTTCCCACATATATAGATACACTGTAATGCATGGTTTATGGCCTGTAGCTCGGAAACGCTTGACCGTTAGACAGTGCGGTTTTGGGTATCATCTTTTGGTGCTAAAAGGAGACTATTTCCAGAGTTTCAGCCGAATCCGTGACCCGCACTCCCTGGCCTCTCCTTGTGAGTGTACATTAAGAATGGTTGCATCAATTTTTTTTGGCTTAAATTTTAGTGACTAAGCAAAAATATTTAAAAGTACCGAAAACCAGTTTTTTGTTCTAAGGAATGCGCGGATCTCTTTGGGATCGGTCAAAAATGTTTATTACTCCATATGGTAACATCAAAACACGAGAAACACGCGCGGCAAGGTCTGTGGGTGCCTACACATTCCAGTACTTGAGATAGGAACAAATTAGGCAACGGGGTCAAATCAGGCACATTTACCTTATTTTGACGCAGGATATCAGGGCAAACTCTAGAGTTGCTCGATCGAAATCAATTTTTGAATTCCCTCTCTGTTGAAACTTGAAACCGATGAGTTCCCCACAGGACCGGGGAAACAGACTCTCGTTCAATTCGCAACTCGATTACCGCTTTACGAATCCACAAAGCCGAGCTTTCAATGAAGCAGCAACAGCAGATAACAGTAGTAGTAGTAGTAGTAGTAGTAGTATTGGTAGTTAGTGGTAGTAGTGGTGGCGGAACGTCCAAGTAGGTATCTCAAAATCGAATTAGCCGCAACCGAGGCATTACGGTCCAATCGAGCGACCCGTGCGGAGCTAACGCGAATCCAATACATCCCGGTCTATATATACATACATACAGTCAGCCGTCAGGTTCACCAAACATCCTTCACTTCCGCCCTCAATCTCTTGTGTCTGTATATCATCCCTTTATGTGAAATTTACTCGTGTACCTTCCAAAACCCTTTACCACTCTATTTCCTTTGACAATAAGTCCATCATCCTAACGCTACAATTGATTGATGATTCATTTTTTTTCTTCGTTATATTGCAGATCGAGGCCCAGCACTGGTTCCATAATCATCAAAAGCTGAATTCAATAAAACATGAAGAGGGGTTGAATTATGGTGCAAGAAGTTTACTTAAAATAGTGAATGAATATTATTAGTGTTGTGGTATAAAGAAGAGGTGAGCGTGCCGTTGAGGCATGTAGTTATGGTGCGAGCCGCGAGCTATGACGGTCGTGGCTGCAGCCGTGGCGGTCCCTTGGCACCGATCCCATATTTATAAGGCATTAGCTGGTATAGTTTTTGTATTAATTGCTCTGCAGTATCTGAGTGGTGCTATCGATCGCAGATCCATTGAGACGATATTCACAATCAATACTAGCCGGTGAGTACTTTTGGAGTAAATGTACATATATTTTTACTAGACCAGAGTATTCAAGTTTTTCGACGACTACAAAATCGTTTGTTTGTTAAAATATTCATTCGACGTCATAATAGATACAAAAATAGCTCTTTCCAGGAGCAATAAAATTTTGACGGGGGTTACTCTTGCTCCTGGTAGTTCACGAGAAATTTAAATTTGATTTTTCAAAAAAATTGATTCGGGGTCGTTGACGATTGATCATTTTTATGACAATCTCTTTTCACATGCCATGTAAGATGAGTACGCTTGCAATGTTGAAATAACTTACGATTCATTATTCGCGGATAGTACAACTTATCCTCAGCTATCAACACGTGGGCGTTTTGTTGAGTCTACGACTCCGATACCATTTTATTTGTGTATATCTACACTGACATAATAAGAGATGTGAATACTCCTGGTCTGTTTTAGCCAAACAGTCTCAGCAAACATTTAATTAATCCAGATCCGTGTTTCTCAAATACAATTTGACCACGTGAGCAAAAATCAAGGCCCTCTCACATTTATTACTTACTGCGACTCATCAGAAATGATTCATTATTTTGATAGAATATATAATCTAATGAGGCAAAAAATGTAATTGTGTGAGAACCAGTTAGTCGTTGTGAGAGAACAAACCATCAGGCGATTACATCGACAATTATTCTATTCTGTGATTCTTTCAAGGACAAGTGAAGTCGAGGCTGCGTTTGTAATACAATTGACCAACGTTCAACTTTTACCTGAAATGTGTTTGAATTTCGATTCGATATCTGATTAGCTGAAAAATTCACCACCCAAATTGTCTATTTTGAACAAGAATTCATATTCAGTACAAAAATTGATCACTTAAGAGTTTGGTATAGACATAATTCAATTGCATTTCCGATTGAAGAATGGAAAGATTTACTTGCATGTCTAATGCTTGTATGTTCTTACATTTGTCGATTTTTGAAATTAAAATGTGGATGTATTCGAATTATTTGACAATATTTCGTTATTTGGCAAACATTTTTGTAACTTTCTTCAAAATATTTTTCATCGAGTAGACATTTTTTTCATTGTCAAAGAATAAAAGTGCGCGAAACATGACATGATTTTACCATCTCGGGTTATTGGTTCCAATTCCACTCTCCGCGTCAACCAATAAAAAGTTTCTACGAGACACAACATCCGCGGGGATTGTTTTGATATCTTTCGGGGTTATCATCACTAATCAAATTGCAATTGCCCTGGGGTTCGGAAAACCGAAAGAGTGCTCGGCAAAGTTTTACAGTTTATGTTGAGTTGTACAAGGTACGAACATTCTTTCAATACAGTTCAGTTCGAAATTGTAGAAAAATGAACAAAAGAAGCGAATGCTTTTTTTCACTTTTTCTGTCGAATACGTAGGGATGTAAGTTCCCCAGATGTCAAAGTTGGAATGAGATTGCGCTGTCTAAAGTTATTGAATTAGTGGTTTCTCGGTTCCGGAGTAAATTCATTGTATGTACATACACACTTCTGTCTTCTGAATAAATTGGGTCAATTTTTTTGCTACAACATTTGCTTGAGTTTTCTCTACACTTTCTTTCGACAGGAATTTGACAGAATTTCCAAATTTTCTTCTCTTTCGAATATTGAGCACACATGCGATGTCACAGAATATCATGATAGATCACATCAATTATCCGAGATATCATACTGTGAAAGAAACAACTCTCGTGACCGTCGTTGTCAAAGGAAAGGAATAACACTTCTCATCCAATGTAACATATAATTGACAAAGCCACGGCTTGTCTGACCATACCCGGACTGTATCCCCTGAATCATCCTTAAAATTTTTCAAATCCAAGTATTCTCAAATATCGTGAATTCCTTATATTATCTCGGTGGACAAAAGAATGTGTCACATGATAATCACAATTTTTTTCATGTAATTTTACAGGCCACCACAGCAAGCTCGAGCTTTAGTAATTTATGGTCCAGCTGGATCACTGGCGTCAACTGCATCCGCTCTAATGGGTACAAACAATGAGATTGACGATAACGAAGACGAGGATGAGGACGAAGATGATCTTTCTATTGGGGATGGTCTAGATCCTTTAAATGGGAATTCTAGTCTCACCTCAAACAATTCTATCAAACATCAATCCAATGTTTCTAATATAATGCATATCGCACCGAGTATTAGTAGCAGTGGAAGTAATAACAGCAACAATTCTACTTCTATCGGTCTCACATCTACACCAGTCAACAATAACAATGGGAGCAATAATATTAGCAACAGTAATGCTAATAATAATGCGACATCGAGTTCAGGTGTGCCTAGGTGTCCTGCAACTCCACCAAATCTCGGTGAGTATAGAATCAACCTGATATATTCTTGTTATATGGTTACTATGACTTTACTTGAGATTTGTGTTGAGTCTATATTTGAATGAAAAACATCAGGAGTATATCAGACAATTTTAGAATGTGCATACGGTTATATTTAGATTGTCGCACATACTTCGTAGGGAGAAGAGTAAGTAATTGCACACGTGCGTGTCCGATTTGTCCACCAAGTTTCTCTGATTCTAAGCCTAAGTTCTTATGCGCGTATAGCTTTTCCGGGGATCCTTATACCGATGCGCTCAGTTATATCGTGGTAACTCTGCTGAAATTTCTGTAGCTATCTCTGTCCCAGAGCTTGCATCGTTTTGTATCTAAAATTTCCATTTTGCAATGATTATACTACCCTGCAAGTTATTACTTTTCTCGTATAAATGAAGAACGTGACACTATTTCTCACGTAATTTGGCGCGCTGAATTCAAATCTGTTTTCAGAATTGCTCTTTCACGTCTCAGTTTTGGAACAGTCGATGTTAACGTTGAATAAAACGTCAATTTGGCTGTTTTTGATGGCTTTCATTTCTTTTATCAGGATTCTTATCGGAAGGTCTAGTTCTTCCTCGAAATAGTATTTTTCGATTCGAGGGAGGGAAGTTCGGTTTTGGTTTTTGAGTGATTGTTTTCGGCCCGAGCCCTGGCGAGGGTCGAAATTAACACGAGTAAAGCAAAAAAACTTCACGCCCGAGTATCGAAATACGTTTTTCGATCGACTGGGCGTAAAGTAAACGAAAACTACCGTGCGTAAAGCAGTGCTTTACGCACAGTCGATCGAAAAGAAGATTTTCAAAATAGTATCGAATTCGGTTTATCTCGGGAACCTCGTAATTAATTGTGATTAAGCCTTCAATAAGCCTTTTTGAAGATTTTCCCCTCAGCAATCAAGTAGATCTCGCGGGATTCTCATAAAAACCCTGAAACGAGAGATAAAAGCCCTCAAAAACAGCCAAATTGACGTTTTCTTCAATTTTGAAATCAAATTTCTGATGAATCAAACGTGATAGAGCGATTCTGGAAACGTATTTGGATTCAACGCGCTATACGCTACGTAAAAAACTGTGCTAAAATCATCGTTCACATTTTGACGCAAGCTAGTGTCATTTTCGTAGACCGTGAAATTCGTTCGAAACTTTCGAACGAGAAATTAGACTCTCTTTTATGTCCCCGAGATTACGAGATAATTTGACTCTTGGGACAGTTGAAATTACACAGAGGACGCGACTTTTACTTTTTATCATTGCACGATAGGGAGATGAGCTTGTTTAGAGCGGATAATCGGTTTGCGGTCACGATGAGTGCACAAGCTACACTGCCACCGTCGTCGTCGTCGTTGAAGATATAATAGTGTATAGTAGAAATAGGAGTATAGGTATATAGCCTCTCATTACACACCCTGTCGAGTGTCAATCCAATTACGCGTCTTGCACTCACATTATACTGCCGCATGATCATTGAGACTATACTAATTACAGCTTCACTCATTAAACTTTGAATCCAGACCAAATGCAGCTAGAGCTTTTATACAATTATATTATTCCGGATATTCAAAATTTACTATTTTGTATTGAGTACGGATATTTTGGAACATGATGAACTCAAAAATTCAAATTCCAAAAAAAGTTACATAAAAACTAGTTGTCACGGTCTACTTATTAGATAAAGAATGAAATAAATTACAATTTCTTAGTTGGGAGTTTTTATCAAATTTTTGGCAAGGAAGTTACAGTGCTCACACTGCAAAAATTTGTGGATGCTGGTATGAAATTCAATTTTCCTCCAAACGTCGATACGTCGGACGAGATAAACTCGGGAAATTTTCAAAAATGTATCTCGAAGAGTAGAAAAATCCCATTTGCAATGATTTCTTGATTATTTTTCAGGACATGCGAGCAATAGTGTAAAAGCTCTCTAAGTGACCAAGTCCGTAAAATTTTTCGCCATTTTTCATTAAAAATACGAAAACCTCGGTACTTTGAGAGCTTTTATACTCTTGCTCGCACGACGTAAAAAATGATCAAAAAATTATTGCAAATAGGACCTTTCCCATTCTTGAAGTTTTGCAAAATCGTTTCATCTCCAATCACGCCTGAATGACACTTGATATGTAGAATAAAAAGAATTGTCTTGAAAATTCTTGAAATTTCATCAGCTCCTTGTGTAACTGGCAAGGGTCAGAAAAAGAATCGAAAAGCATCCAGATTTGGGATTCTCTTTTTACTTCAAAAAACTCTTTCTGAAGTTTTATCAAGTCCATGAGGGTTTGACTCGTCGACGCTTGAAGAGGAAGGAAATTTCATTCCAGTGTTCACGAATTTTTGCACGGTTTCGTCGCTATTTCTAGATAAATTGAGTCTCTTGGAAGTATATTTACCAAGTGAACTCTTCATAGCTCAGATGATGAGATAAATTTAATCTTAAAATCAACAAGTTTTCTAAGCTAGCAATCCAACTTTTCAACACTTCACATCTTCAAATCAAGGTTGTGTAATCCCGCGATTTGTGTTTGAAAGTTTATGGCACAGAACGTTACTTCCGGTGGTAGAAAAATTGTAATTGATTGATTGTACTAAAAATTGACAAAGATACCAATCGATCATCGCAGATGAAAATATCGTTGGAGTAATTCACTAAATATTCAATCGATAGCCAATGCACACATTGAGCTCTAATTTACGAACTATCTGAACGATCGTATACAAATACGCCTGTCAAAAAAGTGTTAAGTGAATAGGTCAATGAGCAGTGATGACACGCATTGATAATACTCGCATCAAATGTTCACGCAAAGAAAAGTAATGATGATCAATAACAACATAACATGGATAGTGTCACACTTAGATCATTCACCGTCTACAAATAATACGAATAGTCATCTTTTTTTGGGTGTCGTTCTTCCATGAATATTTGAGAAAGGAATATGACATTCCGGCATATAAAGTACTCTTATAACTCGCCCCCCCCCCCATAACTAGCTCATTTTTCACTTTCCTTGCCCTCGGGTTTTCTTTGCTATCAATTCAGAATTAATTTCAGCTCGCCGATTCCATCACTCGGTTAAAATTCTTCCGTCAAAGAAATGTGATGCATCAACGTCAGCTTGAAAATAGATCATTGCCACTGTTTGAGCACATTCTTTTCTACAAGCACATACCTCAACCTATTGACTCTCAAGAGTCAATCTATTGTTCGCTGAAAGAATCTCTGCTCTCGATCTCTGAGAAATTCTAGCAGTGACACCGCTGTTCAAGTTGAAAATCAATACGTGCACTATGCACTTTGAGCAAAGTTTCTTCACACGGAATTTTTTCTCAATCCAGAAACATCCTATAGTGAAGAATTGTATCCGAAAAATTGTAAAGATACTGGGATATGTACATTTTATAGAGAGATAGCTAAACATACAGAGATGAAAGGGGAAAAATAATGACCATTTATTGTTAATTTTTGTTCTTACAGTGGGCCCTCTGGCGGTGAGCAAAACACCTCCAAATCTACAGGCAATGGAGAAGGCTTTTGCCAGAGTGAAACAAGGTGGTAGAGGTGCTCCGGACGAGTGTCAATCTCGATACAGGGTGGCTATTGTCATACCATTTCGGGACAGGTTCAAGCATCTCATGACTCTCTTGTACAACCTGCATCCAATTTTATTACGTCAGCAGATTGATTACCAGATCTTCGTTGTCGAACAGGATGGTATGCATCTCTTACATTATTTTCCTTTTCATCCACGTCTAATATTTCGGATATAGACAGACTCGACTCTTGTTTCGTTGGTGGATAGTATAATATTGGAGGCCACCCTCTTCTAGTCCACGTGCACTCATCACACATAGAGAGAATAAGATAAGGAGTATACACACAAGTTCAGCCTCACCACAGAAAAGCAAAGCTCGTTTGATTGGGAATGGATCTAGCCCCTATTGTTTCTTCCCTTATATACTCTTTCTCAAGTTTCAATGTATTAGTTACAAAGTACACAGACTGTGGTAAACCGTTCAGAGTTCGACAATCGAGATACTATGTTTAACCTTTTCGTTTGTGCGGGTAGAGTGGAAATCGAGTTTATTTCATGGGGATCAGGGTATCATCTGTATACATGCGTACATACAGGTACATCTATCCGATTTGTAGTATTGCCAGGTAAATGGGCTTGAGTGAGATTTGTCTGAAATGTAGAGGGAAGAATCGAGGATGACTTTTATGGCAGAATAAGATGTAGTTGTAAGAGGGAATTACCTTTTTGATCTACTGCGATTGAGTTGTCGAAGGAGTATTGTTTTTTTTCTGTGCGGTATTGAAAAGTTACCAATGCATGGTGAGTGTATTGAATTTGGTTTCATTGACTGAGAAAAAGCTATTTTTTGTATTTGATATTACAAGGGGAAAAGCAAAATTATCGATGCCAAAAGATATTACAAACTAATTTAAAGGCTAACAAAATGGATTATGCCCTCTGTTTTGATCCCTTACGAAATTATAATTTTCCAATCAGTGAGGGCAAGTTAAGTGCTTTCTAGTCAATCAATTGGCATGACTGAATTACTCGAATGATTTCATTCTATCTTCCTCATTTTTCATAAAAATCAAATGCTATGAAATTATAGACCTTGATGAAATTTTGATAGATGACATATCAACACAATCTATTGAAATTTTATCTAGGTCTAAACTCTTTTATCTTGAGATTTTCTAAATTTGAAACGCATTAAAATCGTTTACAACGGCATTCAAAATCAAAACCACATCAAACACACCATTAGCAAATGATTATGTTTAACCAACTCTACAGCGATTCCTTAGAGTAGATTTGCCTTTGACACTCTCTTCAGTACGTATGGGTTTAACGACGCAATAGTCACAGGCCTTAAGTATAGTTACAGTTTGCAGAGATACCTACTACCTAACTAACGTACTCACCACATCAAAGGAGTTGATTTGAGGTCTGCCACCTGATATCTACCTACCTACCAATTCGTACCATTTCCGTCTGTATATCGTTAACGCGATACTGGGTATAGTATAGTGTATAGTGTCTCTCAAAAGCAAATTTGCATCAGTGAACATCTAATCTGTACTTGAAATTGAATATACCTCACGTTGGAATTTCTCGACCTTCGTCATGAGTCAAATGTATGATCGTTTTAATGCTGAGATTCGTGAAAATTGCGTATCTTATTCAGAAGCACTTGAGACGATTTGTTGGAAAAAACTTGCCTATTGAGAGTCAATTTGTACTATGAAGTCATCAGCAGGTTTCTTGAATTGACGAAAGATTGGTTTCATTTGATTTACTGCGACGTGAGTGATGGAACGTCGAGTCCACGCGCGTTTCTTTATTCGAGTTATTTTTAGGAACGTTTTGACGCGGGCTACTCATTAATAAGTATGCAAAACTTACAAGGCATTCCTATATTTATTGATATTTTATCATTCACATTGAAACTAGTAGGTACTTTTTTAAATTTTCTTGGGAGTATCTTCACAATAATCATAATAACGCCATATCGCATAAAATCAATTCTCTGCAAGAAATTTTGAAGAGTGAAATTCAAATTGATATGATATCGTTTACGGGACAATATTAAATAACTGATGAGATTATGGCTGATACATGACGTATAAATCAATTCTTTTCAACTATGAATTTTGGCATGGAATTGGTTACAAATGGGTATTATCGCGAAAACTTACACGCTTTGGTCCTAAAAATCCAAAAGCTCGAAATGAATGCTAGGCATGTCCGCACCGACTTTTTTCATTCATTTTTGAATACAGAGTGATAATCTTCCATGAAACTCATATTAACATTTTTGTAGAGAGAGTTGGCCAAGTTTCAGTGATCTGGACAGTCCACGTATCCGATACCATACAAATCCAATGATAAATTGGGTTACACGAGAATATAAAAGAGGAAGTTATCTGCGTCTACTTGGTGGATCCAGATATGGTCATCCGACTCAAAAACGCCGTCTAAATACTATCCCAGAGTCTATTTTGAGCTTATATGGCCTTATTTTTATCTCGGTCACGAAAAACGTATTTCGATACTCGGGCGTGAAGTTTTTTTGCTTTACTCGTGCTAATTTCGACCCTCGCCAGGGCTCGGGCCGAAGACAATCACTCGAAAAACAAAACCAAACTTCCTTCCCTCGAATCGAAAAATACTATTTCGATCGACTGGGCGTAAAGTAAACGAAAACTACCGTGCGTAAAGCAGTGCTTTACGCACAGTCGATCGAAAACCACAAGTATACAGTACCCGTCAAAATTAATGGATCATGCACAGTATCACAAAATCAACGATAACCCTGAAATTCCATCGTAAGAAAATTAAAAAAAAACCATCTTGAAGATCACAAAAAAACCTATCGATTTATAGGTTCAAAAAAATTTTTCAAGGATTTTTTCGTGTTGATAATTGATGCGGAAAATTGAAAAAAAAGTACTTGCAGCGGATTGCCTGTAATTTTAACAAGAGTGTCCTTCACAAAAATTCCAACGGGATGTTGTAGGTTGTTCAGAAACCTACAAGTTTGTCATCAAAGCTTTTTTCCCCGACGTCCCTGGTCCGAGCTAGAAGCTCCGGGAAGAAAACTTCCTAATGGATACTTCTACCATCGAAAATCACCTCAAAAATTATCCAACCACATGGTTTCGACGTAAAATCGTCTGAATTTCTCGAATATGCTATCAGATTTTTGCTGGGATGTGATCAACAGTTGTTTTTGTAAGTTTTGCTCCAAAAACTCACTCAATTCCAGATTAGCATCTCCAGGTCACATTTAGGGGGGAGGGCTCTGAGACTATATTCCAAAAATTTAGACAATTTCACATCGAACCCATGCTCTTTAATCATTTTTGGAGTGATTCTTGCCGATAGAACAGCCCCTGAACAAATGGAGTTGGAGCGTGATCCAGTATCTCCACAAGGGACTGTGTATTGGAAAGTTTTCTCCCCTGACCTCGTTGCTCGGACCAGATAGATGTATCCCCTAGACTCGTTGTAGATTTTTGGTCGATCTAGAACGTCCCGTTGAAATTGTTGTGATCGGACAACTCTCGTTAAAATTACAAGTGATCCACTGCAAGTATTTTTTTCCCATTTTTCGCATCGATTATCAGCACGGGAAAATTCTTGAAAGAATTTCCTGAACCCATACATCGATAGGTGTTTTTGTGACCTTCAAGATGCTTTTTTTAGAATTTCCTTACAATAAAACGTTTCAAAGTTATCGTCGATTCTGTAATACTATGCATGATCCATTAGTTTTGACGGGTACTCTATATATAATCTTTTTTTGACGTTTTTTGCCTCTAGCGAAAAATTTGAGGTAAAGAGGCCAACAAATGTGCAATTCGAGTTCAGATGGCTATGCAAGGTTGGAAATATATGTCTTGAACCACCTAGCAAATAATATTATTTTCATGTCACTCGGTTTATTACATATGCCAGTAGACGTCTTTTGAGACTGACATTTCACCCTGAAATAATCAATCTCAGAAGTAATGGAGGCTACTTGGGAAGTTTTTCGCGCGGATTTCTTCTATTCCCATCATATACTAATGGTGAGAACTATTTTCGTCGAGATAAATTAGCATTCAGTATGGTGAAGTATAGCGTGTCCACGGAATTCACTGACAAAATTGTTTACATGGCTAATTTTTGGCTATAAATCCTTATGCAGCACTCAGAATTTCATTTCTCGGCCTTCCTCGCGCTGGGATCTGACTGTTTGACATGTTCCCTTTTGACAAGGTTCTTGAGAGTGGATGTAGGATGCGCTGTTGTTACTCTAAGAAAATGTCTCATTTTTAGTGAATCCCATGACAAGAAAGAGATGCATGGCTCAGGGTCGAATCTGAACATTCTGTCCACAAAACATATGAAAAATATTTCGTTCAATATTCTATTTCGAGGAAAAATTTGGGCGAACCAACCATATCGATTACCTCGATGCTAGCAGTAACAGTATGCGTGAAATTCCAATTATTTCCTTTGATAGCAACTGTATTTGAATAGAACACGTGTAGGAAATTTCGAAATTAGTAATTCGGAGCTCTCTAATCGAAATGGGTGTCTATTACACTAGGTTTTCGCGATTATGCTCATATCATATGTTTTGCCAGCTGTCAGAATCTACGCTTTAATAACCTTTATCTTAATTTTCGTTTGCAAATGATGGTTCGCTGAGTTAACAGAATATAAAAATTTTGAATTTTCTTATCTTATCCAATTAAGGTTATTTATATCCCTCATCACTTGATTTATTACTCGATCACAGTTTCTCCAGTGAATATCTCCCAATATACTTCCCCTATGAGTTCGTACGAAAAAACTCTACAATCCGCCAAATTATGAGGATAAAATAGAGAATTTCAAAATGTCAGTTTAACTATCCTCAGATTATGCGAATACGACGTTTGTTTCTTTTACAATAAACAATCTAGTTTGAGAGCTGTTGATCTATGCAGTAGTCTCACTAGATAAAATCAATTTCCTAGAACCATTAAATTATCTAACGTTCACAATTGAGAGTCAACAATACACCATTATATATTACCTGAAAATTGATGCCTCGGTAATAAATTGATGCATCGCTATACAGGCGTGCAGTAAATCACACGCTATGTACATACATACATACTATACCTGCATAAACTATTACTATAATCGTATTGTATCGTTGAATGTTACAGGCACGTGGCAGTTCAACAGGGCAATGCTGATGAATATTGGCTATGTAGAAGCCCTCAAAGAACGAACCTTCGATTGTTTCATCTTTCACGATGTGGACCTGCTGCCTGAGAATGATAAAAATATTTACAATTGTCCACAGCAGCCTAGACACATGTCTGTTGCCGTCGACAAGTTTTCCTACAAGTAATAACCAATTTTTTACTCATATGCTTTAGCTACATAATGACTATTTATGAATTAGAAAAAGCTCTCATTCATTAGGGATTGAATGATTAATGAAGAGCTTTCGTGTGGTGTGGATATTCATTAGACATTCGAATTGAGACGAAACAGACAGTTCAAAGTAGAATATCGATGTGGGCGTCGCGAAAGTATTATCGTCTACCAACGGTTTTTTTTTCATTTCGTTCCTAAAAGCTTGCGTGTGTCGCGTCGGCCGATGACTCGTTAGCGGCGCGTTCTCAACTTGATTCTGCTGTTATGTGCGGTGAAAACGAATAGAAAAAGCATCGTTCAGTAACGCGCTTTCGTTACGTTAGCATTTACGCGGTGGCGAGCCTTTGGAATTTTTCAGCTTTTTTTTAGCCATTATTTCAGATCCTTCTATACTATCCCGCCTCAAATAGAATTATTTTCAATAAGCGCAATTCATTTTTTTTCGTTAATTTCAGAGTATTCTTAGCAACCGGTTTTCCTCGAGGTCAAGCTACTTCGAGAATTCCAAAATATTAAAAAATTTAGACCGCCAATTTTTCCTTTATTCTTCCAAAGATGAAAAAATACTCTCAGTGTCCTAATTGAATAACATTGTCAGCCTAGAGATATGGTTTGAAGAAGGCGACGTTCCAGTTTTTCCTAACAAAGTAGTCACGTGCAGAAACTCTTGGATGATTCGAACACCGCAAAGAATTTTATGCACTGCTGAGAGTCTTGAAACGAATGGCAGTCCGTATACATGGAGAAAATGTCGCAGAGAAGATTGAAAGAGCCTCAAAGAAGTTCGTTATGTGCATAACTCATTCTCGAAAGACAAAGAGCATTTCTGGTGTCAAGAAGCTATCTGAGAGCAAAGAAAGAAGAGCTCTCGCAGAGCTTCAATTGTTAAGGCTCGAGTTGCTCTAGCAAATGCTTAGTCTTAGCATATATAGACGACGGCGCCCGTCTTACCAAACTCGTCTGTTACTACTGATTTGAGTCATTTTTTTCATCGCACCTCCATGGTTAATTTTTTTCCTCGAAATTTGCGGAAGTTTTTTACGTAGTGAATGGTCTCATGAAGAACATTTCAACAAATTAAAATTAAACCTCACATTCTGATCTGGGAAATTTTTCTAACCGAAATAAAAATCAATGACAAAGGGTTGAGACATAACAAAAATGTCAAAATCGAACAAATGAGAATTTTCGATTTTATTCATTTTCGCCAAATCTCGAGCACGTGGGGACTTCATTTTTACGCCCATGTTTTTCTGAAAAATTCCAGAAAATTGTTTGATTTTGTCAGACGATTGGCATCACGATCCAATCAAAAGTTGTCATAAGTATTGGATGATCAACGAGAATTTGAAAATCAGTGAAAATAGTATATCGAAAAGAAAGTCGGGGAGAAGAGTAATTGTAAAGAGTCGGAAATTCTTTGCCAATGCCTTTACAGTTTTTGTTCACCACGCACCCTCTTCAATAACTCATCATCCAACTCTCATTACTTGGCGATCGCTCAAGTATCAAATTTTTTCACCTTTGGTCGAGCAGTTTTTCACATTTGACAGTTATCGTTCGTAATCCTTAGGTATTTCGGATACACTAAAAAATTACCAAACCAGAAACCAACAAAAAATGATCCGAAGCAACCCAAAACCGCGGAAACGCACTCGATCAAATTCGAAGAGTTGATTTTGCACGCTGAAAATCTCACTCCGGAAATTTCGTATGCTCGATCGAGCTTGCAGTCTTGCGGACATTGCGCGGCGAGTATGCCGCAAAGATGAGTACCGCTTTAGGTATATAATACCGTCGTCGGAGATTGTTCGCCGCATCGGGAAATCAGGTCACGTCGGCGAGCTTTATATACATCTATATACATACATATCTAGATACCTCTTTGCCGCCGATACTGATATAAGTTGGCACTAAAGGGCAGAGCTTGCAAGCACTCCATAAAAGATTTTCCATTCTCTTCGTCACGTGTGAGCTTCTCAGAATCATGAAGTGTGTGGTTCACATGTTTAGGGACTCAAATTCATCGTCTGTATACCGTGTCCACAAAATGTATAGTATTTGCTTATCTAAAACCAACAGAGCGGATAGACGACGCGTACGGCATTACAGTAGCATTATAAACAGTAGTATAGCATTATGCCTACTCTATGATATCACAGAGCAAACGTTAAAGACTGGATACCCAGAGTCTATAGTAGTTACATAATGTATTGTATGTAATGATACAGAAGTGATGATGAGATGTATTTTGTAAAATTTTTGCAGGCTACCGTACAGTGACCTCTTTGGTGGTGTATCGGCCATGACTACTCAACACTTTCGTCTGGTAAATGGTTTCAGCAACGTGTTTTGGGGCTGGGGTGGTGAGGACGATGATATGGCCAATAGAATCAAGTCTAAAGGATTACACATATCTAGATATCCGGCTAATGTTGCCAGATACAAGATGCTCATTCATAAAAAAGAGAAGGCCAATCCTAAAAGGTACACATCCAATTTTATTTTAAAATAGCTCTTTATGGGCACTTGGTTGAAGCCCTTCGAATGTATATGTATAAATATCCATGTGCTGTACTGTTGAAAATATGGGAGAAGAGCTTGCAGGGTGTATACGGTGCATGCGCACTTTCAGATATACTCAGTATGTGTAAGCAATATATGTAGAGTTAGTACTGGGTGCTTGATGATGTGCAACTATCCAGGGCAGGAGTGAGTGAGAAAGAAAGAGTGGCTAGTTGGCATCGTTCCCGTAATGCGCAGAGATTGCCGACTAATTCATTGGGACCCGTACAATTGTATTGAGTTTGATGCGGCAAGCTGCGGCTGTCTCGGGGGTTTTCCCTTGTTCGTGTCAGCTTTGCCATTTTCGAGCCAAGTATTATATTATATTAGTCTGTAAAGAGGCTAAAGTTATATGCGCTTGACGACAAAGGAATAATAGTATGTCTTGGTTGGATGCTATAAGGGATTTGAATTTGGCGCGCTTTTGAGAAGCTCGTTATCCGCTCCGTCGTTTTGATGAATTGATCCGGTAAAGTATGAGAAGGTCGGTTTGTAGTCTCTTTTCGTGAGATAATATCTCATTTATTTTTGTGTCAGAGTCTGGAAGATTTATCCTGTGAAAGATTCTCGTGAAGTTGGTATTATTCTTTGGGGGTTCGAAAGATTGCTACTCACACGATCGGGAAATAGTCACATTTTGGTCTGCTAAGGGTTCAATTTACCCCGTGTTGTTGAATATTCTGAGATTGATTGATGATGAAAATTGATCGACCAGTCATTAAAACTGAATACAAAGAATATAAAAACTGCAGTATTATTGCAAAAATTTTAAGGCAAATGATACAAATAAAGCTGGGCGTTACAAAAGTTGTGGAGGACTATTGTAGCAAAATTGGAGAAATGACAAGGAAATTGTAAAACTAATGAAATCAGAAAATTGCATGGCTTGAGTTAAAAATGACTCACCTGTCTGATTTTGTGGTCACTACATCTTTTGTACGAATTGGCAAGAGCGTTCAACACTCAAGGAACAATATCGTTTCAAAAAAAAAAAAAAAAAAAAAAAGAGGTGACATTTCTTGAGAGTCAGCTATCTGCGTATCACTTCTGTCCTCATTTGCTGTATTTATCCATCAGGTCGATTACTTTTTTCCGATATATTGATCGGTGGATACGAATAGGTCATGTTCAATATTCGTGATGATTCCCTGACTAACAAGCATGACGTCGGACGTGACTGGTTTTTTATTAATTCATACTGAGTATTCCAGAATCAGAAATTGTGACATCTGATCGATTGAATTGATACAACTTGTTTATATCAGGACCCCAACTGTTAATGTTTTCGATATTGATGGAGAGAAACGAGAGTCACATCATTATGACATTAATTCACTTTCAAGCTCAACAAAAAATGGGTATAGTTTCAATTTTTTTCCCATTTATTTCGCAAATTTTATTGAATTTTAAGCGTAATTTTTCCGAGTCCATTCATTGCTTTATTGTTGCAGACTGTAAAACGATGACGTGAAAAGATATATATCTAATGATGCCATTTGATACTTGACTTGATAGGTGAAGTTCCCTTTTGAAATGGAGTCATCAGAGAAGCATGACCGATCAAACGTCGAAGCAAAATGAGCTCGGCTGAATGAGTCAAGTAATAAAGATCGCGAGTTTCTTTTTTTTCTTCCGTCAAATCGATCAAAGCGAACGCTTCCAACTGCAAAAAGTGGGTCATCAGAGACGCAACTTTTGCGAGAGCGTGATTCTGCCTTCAGGTGAAATTACGATGCTCGTTATCTTTTGGAAGGTGGAGCAAATTAGAGTATTTCGTGATGCAAATCAGATGTCAACTCTTCCCAAACTTTTCTGACAAACGTCTTGGGATTTGCACGATCATTTGAAACATTCGATGAACACAATTCTTCGTTGACATCTTACATTCAAAATTAAAATTATCCATTGGATTGACCATTTGAATTTTCAAGTATCTTCGTTATTATTCTGACTTTCAATCAGTGCACAGGTTTCTCAAACAAAATTTGATTTTCATTATGAATTCATATTCTTGAGCCCATATAGCATCAACACTAAAAATATACCTCACATTGCGTTTTGCGTGTAGATTAGTTTGCCGCATCATGAACGAAGAATCGGATTTTTATGAATAAAATTGACATGATACTTTTATGTCAATCAATCACTATCGGAGAAAAAAGTAACTTTTTAAATTACTCTATCGTCACATAACCGTTAAGGAATTTGCTTAGAAAAATGCTGAAACTTCCTAGACGAGGATTTTTGAAAACATATTTCTGAATAACTTTCTCTAATTTTGACTTATTTCTATTCAAACAGATACGAATTCCTCAAGTCTGGCAAAAAGCGCTTCCAAACGGATGGCCTGAATAATCTTCAATACGAGGTGCTCGATCACAAGCATCTAAAGCTGTACACGTGGTACCTGGTGCGGCTTACTCCACCAAATCAACCAAGCTGATGGCTGCCGTGGATCGTCGGGTAAACCTCCATTACCGCTAGCACCGTTCTTTCGTCGCTGGAAATTTAAATGGAGGCACTTCTCGATCGATCCACGGGTTCAATTTTTTCCACAACTTGCATGCATCACGTGAAAAAATGTATCTTCCGATCTGAAGATAGCACATGTATGTATGTTGTACATCTCATCTATGAGGAATGACATGAAAAGAATCACAAACCTACACAGCAGGTCTGATTTTACGATCTTATATTTTATGCATTTTTCAACATTTGAATTTTTGGATCTGATGCATTTGTCTCATTCTTATTACTCATCGTAGTATTTTTGTGTGAGGACAGTAAGTACTCAAAATAATTACGCTGCATTTTCGCAGCTATCGTCTGCAAGAATTAGAATCTCGTTTAGAGTTTCAATTTTATAATTGTACGTTTTCCATGCATTAGCTTAAAATGTGACTATTATTGTGGTCAGAGATGTTCTCATGATTGATTTTCCGATTTCACTACATTCTATTATTTTCGGCTTATACTTGAGCTCATCATAGAATTCTGCTGGAACTAATTTTGTTATGGGAAATATGATTTGATCAACTGAGATAAAAATAGCATCAATCCTGGCACGAGCCACCTTAGACAAAATGAAATGAAATTTAAAAATCAATTCCGAGAACATCCTGAAATATGTGGTCAAGAGCTTCGTTCTGTTTGTCATTTGGAGAGTATATATATGATATTATGTAGATATATGTGTCGAGTGCGCAAAAGCGATAAGTTAAAATGAGATTGTTTATTATAAACAACGATTTTTTGAATCTTGTGAGAGCGTGCATGCACTTTAGTGTCAGGAGTGGAAGCATGTGCCAAAATAGTCTTTCCTCCTATTGTATTTTGAATTTTACGCGCAAGCAAATTGTATCATGTGAAATTCTTCCAAGAAGATTTATCATACTCAAATTTCATAAATTGTTATATATATATAGAAAGCTTGGTATCAAAAAAATATACGGTGTATCGTCACCGTAATATCATGCATATTTGTAGCATACAAAATTCGCTCATCGATTGATCGTGAGAGAGCAGATTTC
The DNA here is from genome assembly GCA_029851415.1 of Eretmocerus hayati. Taxonomy (NCBI): domain Eukaryota; kingdom Metazoa; phylum Arthropoda; class Insecta; order Hymenoptera; family Aphelinidae; genus Eretmocerus; species Eretmocerus hayati. The sequence goes on along the minus strand of CM056742.1, from coordinate 178,300,151 downwards.
CTAAAATAGTCATGTAAGTGGTGCGTCGAGGGCCGATGTCAGATTGGGATCAATGAGATCGAGGATGGCGATTAATGATATCTGCCACTCGAACTTACACGAATTATGAAAGTAAAACTCATCGTCGTCTTTGTCATATCTTTGTATCGAGATCAAAAACTTTTTCAGCTATCCGAGTTCAGACATGGCTATTTCTGATCGTAAAAATATAAAGACAAAGCCAAAGCGTTACAAATGGATAACTTTTCGCTCTTTGCATCAACACAAAAGTACACTTATTTGGCACTTTTTTAACAGCCCATTCATTCGTCGAGCCTCGTCGTATCAAATGAATTACCGAACAATCTACAATGTTCATACCCTCGTACTATGTATGAAAAACCCAGGAACAATAATAATTGCGAAACATGGAACCTTATGCCTGTGTATACTCGTATAGGAGAATATCAAAGCAGAAGACATGAAGTGACTTATCAATTTTATCGAATATCCGCATGATCCGGAAGTAGATCTTAATGTAGTCTGTAAGAGTTTACGAGATTAAGAAAAGAAACCTGACGCTGAAGTAATTTATCATTGATTACTATTTAGGAACAAAGCGTGTGTGTTGTGTTTAGCGCACAATTCTGGTCTTCTATTGTAAAGTCGTTCCAGTGTATGTACATTCCCCAGTAGTGAGTAGAATAAGATTCTTCACTCATGGCCTTGAGTGATCATTTTTTAGAATTAGTTTTGCGAGGAGTTCGTGGAAGAAGAGGCATTGGGAAAAGTTATTTACTGCAAACAATTTGATTGTTGATTACAGGCAAAAATGTAGAGCCATATAATGGCTCGATAGCAACAAAGTCACTTACGAAGAAGATGAATTGAAAAAAAGTGACTTCTGAGTCTCGTTTGCGATATTCAAGTCGTCTGCTCATTTATTGTCGGTGCTCTGATTGTGATGATGATATGATGTTCGGCTCAAAGAACGAACGCACTGTTACGGTTGGATTTTGACGTAGAGTTGCCTTTTGATCTGTTTTAAATGCCGATCTGTTACGTTTTATAAAGCGGCTGTGAGGCACGATTATTGAGTTTTTTAAAGAGTGTTACGCCCACCATGCGTTGATTTTTAATAAAATGAATGCTTATGAAATTCTTGTCAAATTTCAATGAGATTCAATAAAAAGAGATGAATAAAACCACTGTCTATTTCAATTATTTATCCAGTAGATATCAAAGAACTCGTAAAGCACACGAACGCAATGGGAAATAGTCATGGACTAGAATGAATAATGTACAGCAATATTAAAAGAGTCACCTAGCTCCCAGTCAACAATCCGAACGATGGTAATTACTCTCAACGTGGTTCGTTAAAAATTTGAAATACTTATGAGATACTGTGAAATTTGTCTCATGAAGAAAAATTCGTTACATCTGTACATTTGTGCCAATTTTTAAACAGCAAGATTCACCCAGGTTACCCGTATAAAAATCGTATATCTACTTGCACCAAGCCATTGGTGCGATAGTCTATTTAAAGGATGACGCCAGTCAGGTCACATTGCCCGTTGCAATCTGTTTGAAAGTTCTCAAAGGTTTTCAAAAATAATGATGTAAAGCGCTGCTTTGTTCTAGTAAAATCAGATCTTGCTTCGCTAAGATTGGTAACTTGGTTCGTACTAATGATAAAACTCACTTGGTTACGTATCTAGCGGTATAATCGTTACTTTATTATATCGAGTGTTACAAAAGCTTGATTATTTGGATCGGACTGTAGCAATATATTCACATAACTATCGTCGTGAAAAATAAAAATTTTAACGCTCGCATCACTCCTTCGATTCCAATGATAATCAACGTATGCACAGTCACGCCCGCACAGTTGTTCTCTTCACAATGATTATGCACTCGAATGCACAGAATTACAATACCTTACATATTTTGCGCACCTTATGAAGATCACACGAAACAATTTCATCTGGAATTGAATCTTTTCAAATCCTGCATCACTTTCTTTCACCATCTCACAGCTTTTTCTATCCTCTCACACAGTTTTTACCTAATATTTCCCTTTCTCTCTCTCTCTCTCTTCCTCTAACGTACTCACTATTTTTCTTTCTAACTATCTAATCAACTATCACTTACTACCTGACTGTCTATTCGCTACTTATATTAAATACATTGAAGTTTTGTGAAAGATATTGCAATACTTCAGCCTACACCATTGTCTAGATCATCAATTCAGTTCTCAAATTATGAATAAGTATATTTTTTCAAGCGTTGAATCGCAAATACATGAACACTTGGCGTACAAATATCGTACCCAAAAATTGCTCGTTTTCTTGTTTTTCGAGTGAAAATTCTGGTGAAATTTACAAAAAAATCTTCATGTTGCAAAAAAAGATGAAGGCATGGCACTCGAGATAAGAAGCTGATTCTTCCAAACATTGGAAGGCTAAGTTATTCTCATACGTTAATTCACACAAGAGACGTGAGTGCAATTGGTGAGAGAAAAAGTGAGAGCGAGAGAGAAATGGAAACGAGACGAAACTCTAAAAAGTACGAGAAAGAGATGGGCCTAGGAGATTAGGGAGGTAAGCTTAAATTACCCGTCTACTGACACAATTAACGGAAAAATATTGAGATAGCTGTGTAGAACCACGACGATATGCAGAGACTAGATACTCTCATCGAGTATGATTTTCTGCTTGATTGAGTTTCAGATTTGCGCGTAGCAAGTTGTTGATTCGATTATGGAAACCAATACGATATTTTTTCCATGCGATAATACAATCTCAGCCCTCATTCTATGTTTCATTCGCTTTACAAAACGACGCTGCTTTACGCGCAAGCTCGGCAAAATTTACACAATTTATTGAGTAGAATGCGATTCGACCTATATAAAGTGAGACGCGTTCAGCTGATTCTACTATTATTTTTGTTAAAGTACTTGGACGTAGTTTCATCGAAAACACGCACTTGTATAAAAAATACAGGGTGTTTCATTATTATTTGTTTCCTCAACACAACTCATCACTCATTTTTCTCTCTTATTTTTTTGTTAGCCACTGATCTCTGGCGCCACAAATCTCAGAATGGCCCAGCTTCACACTGTCGCACACTGTTACTCGTATCTCTTGCGAAATATTTACAATGTTCGCTTCGCGATGCTGAGGTTCGACGGTAATTCATGGTTACCCGTTCATCGAAAATCTTTCATCACTTCTGTATCGAATTACGCAATCTAAAGGTGGTTAGTGATTTAACGATAAATGATATTTGCATTTATATACGAGATAGTATGGCTTAGTGATAATAGTCTTTGATTTTCATAATAAATTGAGATCTGCTTCGTCGGTGAAGAACCTTGTTTCATGGCACTCGACCATCTACAACACGTGTATTTTCAATTTTAAAACTGTGTTCCCCGAGGAATGAACATAAAATGCGAAATTTCCTAAATTGATTACAGTAGCTTCGTACTCGTAGAAGTGATATCAACGCGAAAAGATGATCTCTTCGAGTCAAATACGTTGCTCTACTTGAATCTACTTATCCAACGAGCTCACAGAATTGCTCCCTTTCTATATAAACACGGTGGAAACTCACACTCGTGTACGAGAAATATCAATAATACCGAAAAAACGACGCTTGGACGAATGAATCTGTTGATATCCCACGAGTTTTTGCGATCAACGTTCCTAAGTTGCGACAAAAATTTCTATGTGGGAAATTTCAACGTCTTACTGATATCAAACAGCGAGATCTTGAATTCTCACTTCCGCATCGAACTGTACACGCGAATCAGGCGATAAATCACTCATGCAAACGTATCACTTGATCGATTATTATCTCCAGATGGCTTCTTCTAAACACGAGACGGTAGATTTCGTTATTTGCTCGGTTTTAGCCATTGGATTTTGGGCATCGCTGCGATGACGTCTATCATCATTCAGCTCATCACTAGTGGCATGCAAAAGATGATGCCGGTATCGATTGATCACTCATTTTTTTGAGCGTATCTACCGCGAGCCTGTTGTGTCAGGCGACTTGACATCGCTGTTGTGACTGGTCTCGTACTCCATCACCTCTTGGTAGATGAGCTCCTTCCACTGGTCGACCGTGTGTTCTCGCTCGTCCACGCTATGATCGTAGGGTCCGGGAGCAGGCTGTAACACAATTAGCAGAATCAATACTTGTAAGCAACTGGCGGCGCGGGCGGTACTATTCATTCAACATTTCAACACTAATTGAAAATGGTCCAAGGTTTGGAGAATATAACAATAGTCAGAGATCCATACATATTATTTTTCCGTAATTTTTTTGTGCACTTAGGAAATATTATTCTGAATAAGATAAGCCAAAACATTACGGGGTGAATAATATAAATAAGTCGTTACTCGTCATGCTTCTAAAATATGAAGGTGCTCAAATTCTGATCACATACAATCAAAGTTTCACAATAACAAGGATCATTTTGATATAAAGAAGTGAGAAAGATATCCAATATCCAATGCTTGATTAATCAGATTATCTGAACAAATTGTGAAAAGAATTCACTTACGATTTCAACAGAATAAAACCCGAAATTTTGATGTGGGATCAAACTGAGGTGTGTATGAGATGTATGTACATATTGATATTTTCGACAACCATTATAAATTTATAAGTGTAAAGAATTTCTCAAGGGCTTAGATGACTAGTTCTAATCTGAACAAGAAATTTTCTACATTTCTATAGAGATGGCTTGAGCAACTTATAGGCACAAAGAATTTGAATAATCTGTTGATCGATTCATTGTGTCTTTTTTTCAAGTAAGGTTGCGAGTTTTATCAGTTCACACTTCACATTCTGCCTAACTCATGGTAACGTTGCATACATCGAACTTTGTGAGAGTGATTGTTATATTATTGAGTCAATTTCTAGACCAGAGTGATTCGAGTTTTTTCAACTTTGGGGTAAGGATTACCTGAAGAATCTTACAGTTGTTCAAATGCTGTTTTAAAAAATTTTTCAGGATTCATATGGATAGATTTCTGAACATTATTTACATCCCCTCAGACTCAGTATTCGCTTGAAATATTCAACGTTTCAAATGAATTTGCGGAAACGTTGTGGGCACGTGTGATTGGATAAAAATATTGATATTCATGATTTTGTATGCGAAGAAGAGCAAGTTATAGCCAGTTGTATCGTGAGTGGTTTCCGATTTCAAGGAATCGGAACGAAAAGCTGAGATGAAGAGGCTTTCAAGGACTGATAACTTATCAAGGCAGATCAAAGTATATTCTTAACTGCTTTTCAAAGTCAGGCTACATGTGATACATCGAGTGGATTGATATAATCTTTTCTTCACAAATATGCAATGATTATACTAGACAACCTTTCATTGCTTTGGTAATTTCTTCGTCTTAGAGTATTTGGGAATATTTCAAATTTCATTCTGATGATGAACCTTTCAGGCTCATCATAGACTTCTCGAAACTGATTTCACAACAAAAAGAAAATTTCTCCGAAGGAGAACTAGAAATAAATTGTGAGGTAATTAACACCATACATCGGTATAAAATATGATAGTACTACTTGCATTACTGCAAAAAAAAAGTATCAGTTTTTTACTGTATCGCATTACTTTTTGTTTTTCATGATTCAAAACTAGAGAGAATCTAATCCACTTTTCAGTGATTTCACATCTTGATCTCAAAATCAGACATTTTCAAGAGCTCATTATAAGATACCACGTTTTGTTGGTAAATCAGTATTTTTTAACTGGCTCGGTATTGTTCTAGCTATGATATCACTTTTATTCTGCGATGCTCGGGTTACAATATGCTTGAGGAGACGTAATAAATGAACTCGGGGATCTACATATGTACATACATCATAGATTCTAAAACTCGGAATCTACATTCGTCATCAAAAGAAGAGTCTTGCTAAAATAAAAATCCAAATCGATAGCGATAAAATTGTGTTAGCTCGATTATACGGACAGGAGTTTAATATTTGTAAGCCAAGTTATCCAAGAATCGATACCCGATGAAAATTTGATCCACAGTTCTACAAGTTATATGGAATAAGCTTTTTAAAATATGCGATCCATAATATACTTACGGCGTTAACTTCACCCTCGTCGTACCAAACGTTTATGTAATTATGAAGTAGAGCTTCGTCGACAGAGATGCGCCGCTCCGGATCGATGACCAACATACGCGATAATAGGTCTCTGGCTTGGCTCGCTGAAAATAAGACGCCCAACCATTAGATGCATGAAAGCAAAAATGAGAGATCGAGGCGATGAGTTTTTCTAGTTGTAATGGCGGAATTATTATTTAATATTACAAATGTGAGCATTATTGGTGAAATAAGGATCGTGATAATAGCAAGAAATTCGAGGTTGCGTTGTCGATAGAATATTATTACCTTTCAAACGATTGTGTTCGGAAGAATCTGAAGGAAACAGCACATCCGGAAATAGCCTCTCAAATGGATAACCAGGGTAGCGTGGTCGATTCTCTACGTAGTTTCTCACTGTGGGCTGTAACCGATGCATGAATTCTGGCGCTGGAGTTCCTAATTGCTCTGCAATCGGAGAAAATGCGATTGAGAATACGTACACAATATAAGTTTACCGATGAAGTGGATTTATTGGGAAATACGATTGCCTGTTGCTTAAGAAAGAGCAAAGAAAGGTGTTATAGATTATTTTTTCGAGGAAATAGAAATCAGAGCAGAACATGACAAGCTATAATCTAACTCATTAAGTATCTCAAAATTGATGAGAAATCTCTTTTCTTTCTCTCAGGGTAAGTCCAAATCTATCCTTTTTTCTTGGTTCGTCAGAACTATGCCAATATCCTTACTGTAGGAGAAACACGGCACCACTGGTTCTGATTATCTACCTTCATCAACTAAAGAGCACTTGGTCATTTGTTACATCTGATCAATTTGTAATAGTTGATGACACACTGCGTACTCAATTTGGAAAATATGTATAATTCTAATGAAGATAGAAGTTTTCTAGAAAAACATTAATAAAGATCAACGAAAAAAAGGAATGTCAACATACCTATGATTTTATTCCATTGGTCAATGTGATCTGTTCCAGGGAAAAGAACACCTCCTCGGATCATTTCTCCCATTATGCACCCTACCGACCAAATGTCGACATTCTCTTTGTAACCCATGCCAAGAATCACTTCGGGAGCTCTGTAGTACCTCGTTACAACGTAGGGTGTCATCATGAATGTCGTGCCAGCCGTCCTAGCCAGACCAAAGTCTAATATTTTTAAGGTACAATCGGACTTTACGACGATGTTGCTGGGTTTCAAATCCTGCAGAGAAAAAAAAGTATAGAACGAGTGTTAAATTATGATCTAGACAGGTTGAATGAATAGATCTGGTAATATTTTCTTGGGATTGAAATGATTGAAGTTAGTGAATTTTTCAAGAATCACATCAGTATGTGATTGTCGAACTTGATTTTACATAGACAAGCCCCTCTTGCATCACAAAATACTGAGATGAACTAAAATCTTTATTGGAGTCTTCAAGAAAAAGATATGAAAGAGTAAAATGCTGATTTATTGCTGACTACTTTTCACTTCACCCTGCAGGGATCTCTCTGCGCAGGAAAATTATTTAAAATTATCCTAGTTTAAAGGGTCAAACATGAGAAATGTAAACTTGTCAATTTTTCCAGGAAGTAGTAAGCGAAGTATTCTTACCCTGTGAATGATTCCAGCGGAATGCAAGTGTTTGATGCCGCAGAGCATTTGATAAAGAAGATAGGACATGCGCTCGTGATCCAAATCCATTTGAATAACTTGGCAAAGATTCGCGTCCATCAGCTCCATTACTAGATAAACGTCCTGAAATTCGTCCAAGGACCTCTGCGGCGTGAAAGCATTCAAGAGCCCAATTATCTGTAAAAGGAATAAGAAGGATTAGAGCACGAATTACATGAATAAACGAATGCGGTCAGCGGTAAAAATAAGTGGAGCAACACTCGCTGCGGCTATGCGGAAGAAAATAACTCGGGACCACGGAAGAGGTTTAAGGATAATTAAAAACTGATTCTTGTGATTTTATAACTCTCAAATCTTGCGATTCTGACACTTATTATAATTGCAATTCTGTTACTTTATGGTGGATTGAAAGGAATCTTATAATTAGATTATTTTCTGGGAAGAACTGATGGAACAAAGTTGGATATTTCATAGCTCTCAATTCTAGTGATTCTGACACTGATTATAATTGCAGTCCTGTTATGTCGGAGTAGACTAAAAGTATCCCAAACCTAATCAGATCATTCTTGTAACGGATTCGGTCTAAGTTGGATACCTATGCTTGATTAAATTATAGGAACTTATCTCCGTCAGTTGATGAATCAAGACTTCTCAAAAGCGACACTGGTAATTTATGAATTTAATTCAATGCAACTCTTGCTTTTAGAATAAATAAACTTACAATTATTCTGAGAAGATAAGTTAAAAATATACAGGATGTTAATTTGTGGGGTACATAAAAATCTTGAAAGATGCAATCGATACAGATAGTCAAGACTCACGTTTTTGTGGTTGACGAGTTTCATCAATTTGAACTCTCGATACGCCCTCTTGGCATGGGTAACGTTCTGAAATGGCCTCGAAAGCTTCTTGATCGCCACATTTTGCTGGGTCATCGTATCGTACGCCGCGCTATCAAACAAACAGACAAGAAGACATTTCCGTTGAGTAATCGTTCCTGCCCTGATCCTTCACATACAACACCAAACCACCAACCTCCTCCTCAATTTCCTATTACCCATACCCAACGTCTGACCAAACTCGACTATTACTACTGATTTTTCGTATTTGCCCATCCATACAACCTCCTCACATTAGACACGACACAATGCATTTTGAACACGATTGAAATCAACGATCTGTATGAATCCCTTAACACATATAACACAATAGTGTATTCAATGCCAACAATGACGAGAAAGAGAGAGAGTTTTGGAGTCAATGGAGGAAGCGATGTGGTGGCGAAGAAAATCAACGCCGCAACGAGAGCAAGAAAATCGATTCGCTGCTATAGTCTATAGAAGAGCATAGGGTTCTATCCAGTTCGTTCTCTAGTGGGCTGCAATAGCTCTTGCCGAGCGAAAAGCGATAAAATCGCGAATGTACCGTGGTGATAAGGGCGCGAGAAGTAATGACCCGAGTGGAGCGACTCCGTATTCACGATGGGCAAAATTCGAGCATTGAGAGATGCTGTTGTTACCCGACCAGAAGAAGAAGAAGAACAGAAAGACGATGTTGTTATGTGCGTTAGGTATAGACCTTTGTATTTTCCCGGCTTGATTATTGAGGTTGGTCTTCTTTATATGGGCGTTGAACAAAAGTTTGAGGTGGTAATTTCAATTTTATTCTCTGATCATTAACTTGTTAATGACTCTACAAATTAGATTGTGTGAAAGACAAAAATTAGATCAGGTTTTTGGACGATGTCATTATGTTAGTGTAAGCAATATTTTGAGAATTTTTTGTGTCATGTACATGTTTGTAACTTTCTGCACAATGAAAGTCTAGGTTGGAAACAAGAGGTAAGTTTTGAAAAAAAGGTCAGGAAAAAGAGACATGAAATGAAACACCTATTGTGATGATTTATCTAGTTCAGTATCTGTTATTGCCGAGGGAATTGATCACTTCTTGATGGCATGAAATAATCACAAGCAGTTTCTACACATATATAGGGAGTCCAGTTTTGTTGAGGATCTCAGAGAAGTTTAAGACTATATCAATTACAAAGTAGCCGGATGGTAAGCAGATTCAAGTTTCAAGTTAAGCTTCGTACTGTAGATAAACACGTTCGGGAAACGACCCCAACTAGAACATATGATTCAGTCTTCAGATGTTTATCGAAGCAATTCCGATACCGTATTCTGTTTCTACTCCGTTGAACGCACAAAACTGTCTATTCATTATAGAAAACGGATTTTTGCGACGCATTCTCTTTCATTTCATAGGACAGGATCAAAGTATAAAATCTATCCAAGTAGCCCTTTAACGCCTACGTCCACTATTCGCTACTCGAATTTCCAAAATATGAAAGTTGCTTGAGCACACCGTTCTACTCTTCTTACGCCATTTTCAAGTTCATGTTACGATGTGAAAGGATTTCAAAATAATCACAAGCAACAGATCAAGCCCGATAAGATCGACATGGTTCATCGGAGGAAATTTGGTATCGAAAGATTGGTGCTGTATTTTTCAGTAAATGAGATTGACGTCTAGTACAAATATTGCAGAAAATGTGAAATTTAAGATTGCATTCGATATTTTAGTTGGCTTTCCAATGCAAAGAAAATCCCACACACTCTCTTTAGAGGCGAGATAATTGATTTATCCTTGACTTGAAAAATTCAGGAAAGACGTGTCTTTATCGGAAAGTTGAGGCTACATCTTTAGGTAAGAGTAAACATAGTCCTTTGCAAACGAATCGATAACAAGTTTTCATATCTTATCGAATAATCTGTGGCCACAAAAATGCAAAAAGAAGGCAAAAGTTAGAATTTTTCAAAATTCTGCACCCCAAACCTTTTTGTACTGTATCATTTGTACTCTATTTTCTTGATTTACTCTACGCCCACCGGTGATAAAAACATCACCCTCCATTCTTAAAATCTCCCATCGCTACAATTACGTAATATTAAAACGCCAAAATTTTATACTCACCATACGATACCCTGTGCACCGGATCCGATAGGTTTGAGATTCTGATACCTTTTGAGTATCGTAAATTTTGTATCGCTGACCTCGACAGTATAAAACAAAGCGGCCAGCCTTGCATTTGTAGCTGTTGTAGCCTGGCCACCTGCTGAGCTCATATCTCCGCTTAGGTAAGGCATACGTCTTGCCGATGAAGCCGCAGCAGCGGCGGCAGCAGCAGCAGCAGCAGCAGCAGCAGATGAAGATGATGCGGTTGCCGCTGCCACCGCTTGGCCGCTACTCGCGGTTGTCGCGGCCGTGATGGTGCCGGTAGCAGTAGCCGAAGCTCCTGCACCGACCGGGCCGCAGGCCAGCTCCGCCTCTTCGGCGAGCTCTTCCTCCTGCTCTGCGGCCTCGGCCGCCGTAGGCACTGCTACAGCCGCCGTCGCCAATACCTCGTGGTAAACTCGGTAACCCGTCAGAGCCGCCGTTTTCCTGGTTTATTTAGATTTGTTTTGTTCACTGATATGATGGATTCGAGCTGATGATAAGGATGATCCTGGTACAACTCGTGGTGATGGATTATGGCTGGTCCTGCTGTTGTAGAATGACCCTGAGGCTTTTAATGGTTCGGCAGGTAAATGGTGTGGTTGGCAGCTGGGCAGCCTGACTGTTTAGGGTTTGTCTGCAATACAAAGGGAAATCATGAGTTTTGAGTCTTTTTAATGACTATTTGTTAGAGTATAGACATCATGGAAAGATTGTTTCTATTTTGATAAACTGCGCGAGAAGCTGTATTTTATAAATTTGTCAACGTTCCCTCACACTTTATTGGAATATACTGATAATTTTTTTTTTTGGCACACTGCGCGTAAAAGTTTACTATGCGCACAGTTTGACGACTCGTACACACAGGTTATCAGAAAGTATAGTTCGACACACGAGAATAAAATCTATTGTTCGCATCCTCGTAAGGATTCCGACCCCCAGGCTCGGGCCGGAAACCCATCACTCCGAGGCGAGAAAAAGATTTGACGACCTTGTACCGAGATATACTATTTAGGAAAACTTCAACCAATTGGTTGAAAATTCAACTAGATAGTTGAATGGTTATGGATACGTGGTCCATAAGATATTGATAGCCGATGTTTTCCGGGTGAGATAATAGTGGTTCAAAACAACAAGTTTCATATTATCATACAATTTTCCGTGAAAAAACAGAAATAAACAGCGGCGGCTTTGCTAAGAGCCCTTTCAATTGATGCGCGTGAAATCAGAGAAATTTTATTCTAATCATTGATGCGACAGGATTAGATAAATTTTCCGAAATCATGGTCATTTTTCCCTCAAAGATAACTAATATTTACGAAAAAACCAGAATATTTTATGAAAATGGCAAAAATACTTATTATTCTTACTCAATAAGTGAGACATTGGATTGAATCTCTTGACAGCCATGAGAGAGATAAAAGAATTGGATTGCATAAGTATAGAGCTACTTCTCGTTTTGAAAGGTTGACGAATCAAGCCAGCCAAAGGATGAAATCAAAAGGAAGCCCATTTCAATATGGGGGAAACGTTTCAGTAGTTGATTGATATTTCCAATTTCGCTTAGAATCGTGTGCAATTTTCCCATGATTGAGATTGCGTAAAATTAAACGTTCGATCGAAGGCTTTTCATGTGAGATTGGACAGTGTCTTTGGGAATACGATCATGCGGCTACGCAGATTACAAATTAGAGTTCTGGATCATTCGTAATTAGAAGAAGCCATCACTAAGAGGGTCATTGTCGTCTCTAGTTACAGACACTCATTGATTATCAAGATTTTGAGGGCAACGTTTGTGACTATGTCTAACAAATGAGGATGGAACTGTCATGATGATACGGTGCAAGTCTGGAAACTATTAAGGTAAATCGTAGGCTTTGCAGTCGCATAACGAGGCTTCTTGGATAATCTTAAATGTTATTTTTGAAGACTTTTTAAAAATCATCCATAATGAACTTTATCTCAATCTTGAGGGATGAACGGGTGGGATAGAATAGAAGTGAAACTCATGAGAGATGGTATGATGTCGGCCAGTTACATCTCATGCACATTATTTCTGTAAATTTTGCACCTCTAGCCTTTTGTCTTCCATCAAACTTTTGAATAATTTGTACGTACGCAAACTGGAAAGCTGATTTAGAAGTTCATTTAGAAGGTAGGGCTCATCTCTAAATGATACCACTGCAGAATGATTAAAAAAGATACAATAAAAATTCAATGAGTGAAAAAAGTGTAGTCAAAGTTACACCGAGAGTACCAGAATCTTTCCTGCTAATAGTAGTATCAGTTTAGCGATGAACAATTATAATTCTGTGATTAGCTCAATGCTATTTTCACTAATATTTCCGATCGGTAGTTAGAATTGTCCAGCACGATCCCAAATATAGAAATTCGATAAACATGAACAATTATTATACACACTTGATCCTTAGTCAACAGGGCAAACTCCAATTTACTGACACAAAACCTAGAACTGTTCGGGGATCAAAATTTGAAACGAAAGAGCATTTATACACGTACAAAACGAAGTTCGAGCTATAGAAAAGCAAAAGTATTTTAACGGAACGATAAGTTTGAGCGGAACGGCCAGGGCGAAGATGTATGGTCTTACTGGTTGAGCGGTAGTATAGTCTATGCAGTAGATGAGAGCTGGTTTAATGCGAGGACATAAATTTTTACCGTCATCAATTTGTTTTCAGCTAAAGTCCTTTACTGCGTTTTCTTGAAAGATTTCAGTGCCTCCTTATCTAAGCAAGTCGGCGTAGCAAGCCGTATTAATTTTGCGATCTGTGTGACTTGACTTTTTTTTCAACCATTTTCAATGCTACTAATCCACACTCGTCATCCATTTATCAAATATTTTTGCCGTCAGCTCATAATCACATATTCATTGACACAGGAATTCATCTTTAAAAATTGAATTAAATTTAAAATTTAAAAATTGTGCACGTGTCAATTTTTGAAGATAAATTTCTGTGTCACTTTTTCTCAAGGATTTTACTGTACCACTAATTGATCGTTAGTGAAAAAAATTACATTGAATATCACGTGTAGTCTCATTAGGTTTGATCGATTACCCCGGTCGGACCAAATCAGACTAGGTGTCACCATCGGATCTCTCTTTCTAACCTTATGAGAAAGAGAGAGAGAGGCCCGATGATCAGACCAGGTCTGACCGCCGTAATCAAATAAACCTATTAATGACTATGTGAACGAAAAAAATTATAACCTCGCAATCATACGAGGTTCGGAGGTGCATAGATCGAGTTGAAGTAATTCAACTCGATCTATGGAATGAGTCAGCAGAATTTGCTGACATAATGTTACTGGCTAAAGCCGATCAATACGATTCAATCGTTTGAAAAAAAAAAAAAAAAAAATAGTTTTTGGATCGCTTTCAAAGGTGATGATCGAACGAGCCAGATAAGCATTCAAATCATCTATTATCGAACAATTATTAACAATATCCATGAGTCAAAAGTGAGAGACAATACGATCTAGAAATTAGTCAAATAATTCAGTCACCCAATCGTGTTGATCTATTAACAAACCGAACGATTAATATTGACTAACGTGTGACGAACATGGTATGATAATGTGATGAATCATTTTATAGGAATTTTGACAATTTGATCATTAAGAAACAGTTGCTCTTCAATTCAGGAATATTTCTGTTGCGTCAGAATGAAAAATTTCAAATATGCGTTGTGAACACAATCTATGTATGATTCATACCTTTTTCAACCGTTAAAGTCACCATTCAGACGTAAATGTACGTCTCTATGCAATTGTTGCCAATTGCCAAGAACATAGTTCTGAACTCAATGTTCTGACTCTCAACGAGATTTGGAATACAAAAAAATATCTTGGTGGAATTATAATTATTTCACGTACGTGACAGACTTTTCATAAAACAAAAAATCTCAAGAATAGCAAGTTAACTCCAATTCACAACGATATAACTCCTTCCAATTGTTCCGATCATTCAGCGCTTCCTCAGATGACACGCTTTTGTATATAGAAAGACGAGGAGTATAAGGCCGCAGATTGAATTGAGATCCAGGCCAAAACGACCCGCACAACAATCGTCAAGATAACACAGAAGACGTCTCTCTTTTATTTTGCCCTAGTCTTTTTCTTTTCCCTCTGTTGGTTGTTTGCTCGGATGGTCAATTAGAAAAGAACGAATGTCAGAGTATTTCGTATAAGTTATGCACTCATTCTTTTTATTTGCTTGTTAGAAACATGTGAGGCGAATAAGTGAAATATATCGTATAAAGCAAAAAAAAAGTATTGAAGTTTGAAAAGAGGAAAAGAATATTGGTTTTTATTGTGATATCAAGGCGGGCGAGATACTTATCTAAGGAAATCAAACTTTTGAAATCTTTCTGGATTCTCGGAGCTCGGTTGACTATCATTGTTAAAGTGACATCTTAGTGACTGGATATCTCGTTATCATATGAGTAGTTCCGTTGAAACTTTAACATTTGGAGGCCGAAAACGTGCCAACCCCAAATCCCGCTCCGGAAGGCTCTGACATGTATTTTTCGACTTTTTCAAACATATAATGTATAATGCAACTCGGACACGGATTTAAAAATTTCCACCCATCGGTACCTTGAAGATAACACGCATAACACGGTAGTTGCGCACGGAACCTGACATTTGCCATTAAAATTGATCTCACGGCCAAATGGTTTGACCTGCAGTCTTGAGGTTTTGGGATTTTCATTTGGCCATCAGATACTTTGAATAAAAACTTACTAGGGCCTCCGTAATCTCGCGTTTAAGTTTCTTCGCACTGGTATCACACGGAACTGGCCAAAAAATTTAGCAAAACCAGATTTTCGCGGGAAAGAGCCCCGCAAAGTATAAGAATCAATTTTTTTTTTAAATTCTGAGGCGTGGAAAAGTTGCGTCTGACAATATACTTTAAGAATAAGTTGGCGCGGAAAAGTGTAGAATGAGGCAAATTCACTTTTATCGAGGAAAATTGAGCGAGTACAATTTCAAGTAAAACTGCGCCACAAATGTATGTGGTGCTCCGCGCACATGCACAAAGTGGTCTTTGGGCTCTTATAGCAATGGAATTTGGTGCTTAATACTATGATATTGGATGTATTTGCCCGCCCGAATCTTGAACGAGCCTCACTGCGGCGCTTCACGCTCACAAAGTCCGAAAGGAAGGAAAACCACAACGCAAGGAACTGACATTTTGACTCCTTTTTCGATGATGATTTTTTTGGATGCCCCTGGATCGCTAAACTAATGATTGCGCCAAAAAGAACACCAAAAAATACGTCGAAAGTGACTTGTACGAATTTTTTCCCAAGCGCGTTTTAAGGGTTCGTACAAGCAGGCACACCTTATTTCAAAGTTTCCACAGAACTACTCATACAATTCAAGCTGCGGTTCGCTACCATTCTTAATTTAGTGAATATAATCCGTGTTGATGTTACAAAAAACCGATCCTGGTACCAGAATAGCTGTTTCTCTCATCAGAATAGATTTGGGGTGGGAAATGGTGGAAAATGGTAGAATAAGGTTTTTGAAGAATTCTCGTTTTTCATTTTGTTTCTCTCAAAATCCTATATTGAGGCCTCAGTAGAGTTCCATTGTGTTTTTTGTAGCGTCACAGATTCTTCCAAATCTTTTCAGATTTTTTCGATGCATTACTAGAAAACTCTCGATTCCCAAAGAGGGAAGACCTCTTGACACTCATCAAAATGAGATGAAAGATACTACTGTTGAATAGAAGAATTGTACTATTTTCAAAAAGACTTGAAAAGGACGACAAAATTGTCGTCGAAACGTAGTCAATTATAAATGTGTTGTCATCAAGGTGTCCACAAACAGTTCCAAATATATCCGATGAATCACCGAATTTTTATGATGATTTTGACGGAATTACCGACTGTTTTTGGAAAATTGCGCAGTTGAAAACTCTGTTGAGCAAATCGCTTCTAAACTCTTATTAAGATTCAATAAGATTAATGTCACGTGGGAATTTTCGAGAAGTCGATAGAGTCGTGAAAAAGTAAGCGATCACTTTGACATGAAAACCGTGGAGATTTGAACCCGGAGCCTTCTTCACACAGAAGCCAAGGTCCTAACCACTGGAAAACAACCGCCTATTTTCTTCCGTCGTCTCATCGACTCACATCTTTAGAGACAGAATCCGAAGATGCCCTCGTTGCACTTATTCGAAGTTTGTCGCGTAGTAACGTACGTCACATGAATGAGTATTTATCATGTTTACATGGAACTATTTCGTTTACGGCAAAGTTGATCAACATGAGAATTGTGTATCTCGATTACAATGAAATACCGTCAAATTGGGTAACTTTGGTACAGCGGGTGCAACTTTGGCACACCCCTGAAAAATGACTTTCCGAGCTGCGTTCAGCAAGGTGAACGATTCTATCGCTCTGAAACCTTTTCTCCCCTCTTGGCACACGCATAAACAATGTGTTGAGCCACCGTAGATCCCGCGTGAACGATTGTACTCGTTTATTGAAGCTTTTTTCGAAAAGGCTGATTTAGCACCGATACGCGAGTGGTCCAGTTACTGTACCTAGCAAGAAGTGTTCCGGGACGATCTACGGATGAATAATGATACATTTTGACCACGTATATCACCATATTGAAGAACCCATCGTTACATTGGGGTATTTGAAGCATTCGGAATTTTAATGAATGGAAAACGGGGGGAAACCATGAAAAAGTGTACCGAAGTTACCCCACTCTACGTAAGAAGCATGAAAACAGGGTAACTCCAGTACAACTTCCTATGACAGCTTCTGTTCATCGCATCTTGAGTCGAGTGATGGTCTACGAGGTTTTAGAATATTTCAAACAGCTTAAAATAAGACTTCTGAACAATTAAAATTAGTTTAAAATCACTCATATGGTGATGGGTAGAGTTAAAATATTTTGTAACTGTATCAAAGTTGCCCAGCCGGGGTCTAACTTTGGTACACTTACGAAATTGCTAACAGCTCAGACGCATCAAATTGAACTTTGTAACCTGTGAATCGAAAGCTGAGATTGTAAGCTTGAGATTGACCACTAATAGAAATGGGTTTTGTTAATGTATGTTGAGATGCCGAGCCAAAGAAAATAAAAAGTAACGAAACCGTACCAAATTTACCCAATTTGACGGTAATCAAACTTTATTCGACAACGAAGAAAAATTATATTACATATATATCATGTTGAAATAGTATACCCTAGTTACACAAATGAATTTCAACTTCATAAATAATTTGAAAATGGAAAAAAATAAATGGCAATATAATGCAAGTTGAAAGTAATTCAGATGAACCGGCACACTCGCCACCAGAGAGGAATCCTTTTCTGCTCAGAATTAACATTTTCTAATCGAAAGTTGCACAGCATTGCAATGCTCTCAAATTTCTGATAAGTTTGAGAAAATGAACTGAATTTTCGATGTAAGATGTTTTTACGACCGCGTAGAAATATGGATGGATTTTCGACTTTTTACGATTTTTTACCTTATAGACACCCCTGCCGGGATGGTACTCGGCATAAACGCAACCGCATCAGTCTATGATCTTTGCTGCATCTTTATTTTTGATTAGCGATTACCGAAATTAATTTGGAAGGATGTGGTGTGGATCGCCGTGATAAATGCCGGTTAGATTAATTTCAACCAAATTTGAGAAGAAGTCTTACAAATGATGAATTTCGATGTATGAGTCTAAGTTTTCACTTCGAATGGAAGAATCTCAAAACAGAACCAGTCAGAGAAATACGAGTACTCCAACCTCACGAGCAGTACCCTTGCAGTAGTGAAAGAATTTCAAAATGAAAATCAAAACAAATGAAACTCAACACTATTTATCAAACCCCCGCGACATGTACATTATCTCATACAATCGTTTTCAACTAGTTAGAAGAATGAAAAAAACTTTCAAATCTCCACAATGAGACTTTACAGGGGTTAAAACATCCTCTTCAAGAGAATTAAATTTTTCCTGGAGTTCAGTATGATATCGTAGTGTATCTAAGAATAGCAACACAGCAGCAGTATCAAAAGCATCGTTTTTCGCGTATAAAGTAATTCAATTCCGCGAGAGGGAGATAAGTATGAAGAGTCTTTGTGAGGGAAGTAAGCGCAACTCAATCCGCCTGCGTCAAAACCACGAGTGAAAAGTAAGTATATAAGTAAAAGATGCTGTTCCTGAATGAGATAAGGTTCTGGAGAAGGTTAGATAGATGCGAGAGATGTTTGAAGCGCAAGCTCGTCCACGTGATTGATCGAATCGATTGAATTTTCGCCAAAATATATACTTATACGGAATACTAGATCTTATTCGCTTTGGAAAATGGAAGAGAGCGTGCGGCTAAACTTTATCTTAGCGGATTTGGCACGTGGGCACGTGTATATTTGGGGCGCGAGATTATACATTGGAAAGGTTTGTGATGGTAAATGTGTAGGTAGTTGTGGTGAGCACTTACCATAAAACGAGCAGCAGCATTTTGAGGGAGCCAAAAAGCAGTCAGACGATCGACCAACAACGGCGACGACGACGACCCAGTTGAGCAGAGATATTCTGCAAAAGACAAACAAGAAACTAGTCAATACTCTTGCCATATATCAGTGATTCCGTCGAAAGTGGAATTTCCCGTGTTCCATGTTCCTCTAAGTTTCTATGGGTCGGGATGTGCACTGTAGCAATTTTCTGGGGTGTATTCTATTGGTGCGCAACTATGTTAATAGTTTTTGAGACGATTCTAACGTCCCCGTATTTTGTAGTGTCTGATAAAGGGTCCAAATTTCCATTCCGTCCCCTGTAGTAAACCCAACTTGGATTTTTGAGTTCATCACGACCAGGGTGTCTTCCTCGAGCCCCTATAAAAAATCCCTGACAATTCCCGGTTTTCCCTGACCACTTTGATGACTTTCCCCTGATTTCGGAAAAACGTAGAATGAAGAAATGCGGTGTACTTTTGCATCTTTTACTCTCGAACAACCTAGTTTTGTGTAGCATATATATGTAAGAACAATTTCACACATGTTATACTATCATGCTACTGCAAATAAATTGGAATCGTCCTCAAGATTGATATTCAGTACATTTCTTCCATGTTTTTCCAAAATATCAGTTTTCACAATTCGCTCGAGGATGTCCACTTATGGGTAATTATGAAATAATTTAGGGATTTCGAGGCCAAAAATAGCGGAGGTTGGGATTTGGACCAAAAATTGTCTAGTTGAAATATAGCTGCAGTTTGACTGCTCATAGGTGTTTTCCGAGGTGTTTTCCCAATCAATCTGACATCCAAAAGCAATTTCCAGACGGGCAGACACGTTAGTCAATCGACGTGAAAGATATGAGCAATTTTCGATATATTTTTGCCACGGTAAGGACATTTGGCACGAAGACTGAACTCAACGGCGTAAATCGAAACGGATAGTTTTTTCCGATTACACAGTACTTTCTCACGGTGAGAGTTGACTGTAAGAAAAATTTTGGGCCCGAAAGTTGCACAGTGTTCAATATGCCAGATATCATCGTTAGACTCATCATATTTGGTAGTTTCATATGAATGCGAGGTCAGGACATCAAACGTATATATAAGTTATCTCATAATCACCCATATAGCGATGATGAACTCCTCTCAAACAGGAAAGGAACTTTTGGGTCACTTGATTGAAACTCTGTAAGGAAAGGCTGGGTGGCACTTGAAAACGCCTGAGAACAGTCAATTTTGCTCTGAGAAACTCATCGGAAATTATGCTCTGGATTGTATCAAAATTTCTAAATGTTGAAGTTGCAGTCTCTACAAAGTTCATTGTTTGTCCCCAATTAAGTTCCGCTCCGATGCGACACAGCCATAAATGTCATAATACCTTCATCTTAATCTGTCAAATCACTCCATGTTCCCATTCGCGTTTTGATGTTGCCAATATGTTTTAAGTAGAATTGACTCGCAGTTGTGATCCACACCTTGCGCCGTGCGAGTTTGCCTTCAATTGGAAGAAATTTCCAGGTTTTGAAACGCACTTCCCTGACAATTCCCGGTTCTCTCGGTTTTCACGGCATGGTAGACACCCTGACGACGCATGTGCAGAGTCGCAAACTTCTATATGTAGCTATGCACTTCGATTTGTAATACTTCAAATAACATAATCCGCCACTTTGCGGATTCAAATTAAACCCTCAGCTCGCGCACAGCTATCCGACATTTTGAAGACGGGTTTGAACCGAAACTGCTTGCACAGCACTGATTAGCTCGGCAAAGTCTCCGACCATCTATTGAGCTTTCCTAACCAATGATATTGATTCCTGGAAACCCAAATACACCTCATCCATGTGCAACAGTAGCACGAAAACTCGAATCTGTAACCGGCGGACGCACCACGTGAACGTTTTTTCAGAAAGGCGTACAAAATGTTCTGTCCTTTCCGTCTCCATGTTGTGCTCATCCCTGGCGCGCTATAAGGTAAGTGTGCCTAATTTGCCCCCACTACTTTTGTTTTGCTCGCCATTTCAACTCATCTCCATATTTTTCAACGTACTTCAGCTCATTTTGAAGTTTGTTTCAAGACCTTTAAAATGAGCTAAGGTACGTTTGATTTCAACAAATTGGAGCCGAGATATCTTGATTTTTGCAAAAGAATTTTTTTTGCGAATTTTCAACAGTGTGTTCCTAATTTGCCCCCACAGGGAAAAGAGGCCTATTTTCATGAGATTATACGGGTTTTTCGTATAATCGGGATATCTCGGCTCCCAGACCTCTAAATAAGACGTACTTTAGCTCATTTTGTAGCTTTTTTTACCCTCTTTCGAATTTTATGGGTGAGATGAATGTATTCGAATGGAGTGAGGAACGAGTTTGGAAAAAGACTATGGGGGCAAATTAGGAACACTGCACTTTTTCTCGTAATATGGGCGTAGAATTGGCTAAAAATCGAATTTTGCCATTCTGCAAAAAGCATTTTAAAGTTGACATAAAAACAAAGATAACGAGTTAAGGTTCGTTGGAATTGATCACACCAATTTTGTTTGGCATAGCTTTTAGTGACTAACAAAAAAGAAGTCGAAAGTACCGAAAACCACTTTTTTGTTGTAAGAGATGCGCGGATCATAGAGGATAGGTCCAGAACGTTTATTCCCTCATATTTTAACGTAACAGACGTGAAAGAAATGCGCGGCAGGGTCTGCGGGTGCATACATTTGAGAACTTGAATGGGGGCAAATTAGGGAATGGGGGCAAATTAGGCACAGTTACCTTATATCGCTTCGTGGAACACATTTCCTCGAAGTATTTGGTTGCATTGGATCAAATCTATGCGAAAAAGAGTCTGCGATTAGATGCCGAGCCGTGGGAATATTTTTTGAGGCTAAATGTCAATTCCGTCCCTTCTGCGGTCCCTCAAAGTTGGCATATCTTCGACTCGCTGCACTTTCGAGATACGTATCTCTAGATACTTCTTTATTGTGCCCAAATGAATGTAAATCAAGTGCTACGAGTCACTGAAACTCGTCTGGGGCTAATAGTACTTCATGCCACTGCAAGTGGACGATCACTTTTGTACGGAGGACTGGTTATGACACGAGCGAAGCGAGTGTTATAAGTCCTTCGTAACAAAAATACCCGTCCGCACGCAGTGTCATATAATATTTTATGTTACGAGTGCTCAAAACTCATGGCCAAGTTGCGATTTTTGGGCACTACCGTAACATAAAATAATTTTTTGACCCAAATTACTCCTCGCGACGATTTTGGTCCCAAAACATCTAACTTTCGGCGGAATCACCCATACATATCTATGGAACACAATATCAGCGCACATTTACTCATGCACATGTTCAAAAAAATCGGAAGTCGAATCATATATGATGTATGCTATGCTAAAAATTTACCACTCTTCCCTTCTCTTCGCACTGTCATATTTTCCACATCTTCCGGTTCGATATGTATATTTACATAAGTACGGATACACTCCCTCAATAAGTCCTACTTGTATATATAGAGCACAAGGATACACACATCAGAGTTTGAGAATCCCTCTAAAAAAACAGAGAACAGACCAGAGAGTAGAGAAAGAGTAGAAGCTCGTATAAAAAAAAGACAGCGCACGAAGGGATGACGGGGTGATTTTAGCCAAGGGATGAAACGGGCCAAAAGATACACACACACACACACATAAATACATACAGGAGCGATCGGTTTGAACTTTCTCTCTCTTCTCTTGGTGCGGTGTGTTTTACGCGTGCAAAATCTATCCCTTCCTCTCCCTAGCCTTCAACTATACAACCCTTGTATATACACGAACACCTCAGGCAACCACAGGATTGCGTTTTCTCTCTCTCTACCTTCCGCAATTTTCACATCAGACTCCTCCGCACCGAGATAAGCGTCAAGGTCGAAGGTTATAATATATACCTTCACAAAAGAGCGATGGTAAATGTGCGTGTGCGATAATGTGTACGTACATAAGATTGGGGCTATAGGTAGCACACATTTTTCGCGTAACGCCCCATATATAATATTATACCCCAAGGTGACTCCTGATATATGGATACAGGATCATTACATTGGGTTTCAGGAATTTGGAGGTTATACTACGGTGTAAGGTGTACATGAAGAATATTCCTCTCTGCAGCGTATATTACACGGATATAAACATGTGTATGTGTGTGTTTGTGTGAGGGCAAAGGGTATGCAAAAGGTGCTGGCTCATGGCTCTGGCACTATTAGTATAAGACGTCTGACAAGGACAAATGGCACTGCGACTAGTTGTATTATTATGCTTCTCTGGCATAGCAAACGAACGATGGAAACAAAAAGCTGCGATGCGATGCCCATCAGAGCTTCCTTTAGCAGAGAGATCGAATGAATGAACAAAATCAATAGAGAGAGAGACCCTCCGATGATTTTGACGGTGTCATTTTTGTTTAGCGTATACTACTCCTCTTTCAACGCCTCCTCCGTGTTGTATAGCAAGTAGACCCTTTTGAGAATATAGCTAATACATCACAATCGTCGTCGTAGTTGTCATTGGCAACATTGTTCTATAGTAGTTCGATACACGCCGAGCTGAAACTCTATGCTATACGTTAGTATGCTATCTCGTCTATGTTGGTAATTCATTCCAGACTAGAGATATTCATAACATCGCATGTATTAGTTTGATGAATTATTAAATCTGTCATACAAAGGTAGAGACGACTGCTTCACGCCATACTATTGTAGATATAAGAAAAAAAAAAAAAAAAAAGTTTGTGTAATGATAGTACTTGTTCTGCTAATGCGGGAAGTAAAAGTTGCAATAACGTTAAAACCACCCATAATTATGATGGAATTTTGAGGGAATGAAGACTTTTTGGAAGACAGTAGATACAGTGGAAATTTAGGGATTTCAAATCGGGTCAAGTTATATTATCAGGTGGGGGGGGGGGGGGAGGCGTGTCCAATAGCTTTGAGAATTCGTTGATTTTCAAGATTGCCAACTTCTGCGCATTTTATAAAAAAGAAATCTAGTAAAATTCTTGCAAATTTTGAGAATGACAAATTTTAACTGACTGCAGGAATGAGATATTTGTGATTATCCCGAATTCATTTCGTATGGGCCATTCTTCACAAGTTTCGATTAAACATTTTTTAAGCTTGTTATGTAAATATTATGCTTTTAGATTAAAAATTTGGTAGAAAGTTTGGAAATGGCAACTGTTAATATCAAAGGATAATCTTCTATAATAACCAACTGTGGATTCTATTTTGAGCTATACAGTTGATAAGATACTTGTGATAGGATGCATTTTGAGGGGTAATAATATAATACACGGATATGCTTCCAGATACTAACACCTTGGCGCTGTAAGTAACTCACGAAAATGCGTTTGCTCTAAATCGAGTCTCTACGCGATTGTGGATGTCATTCAATTCATTCGAAAGAAGAACAATCGAAAATTTTCGATTACCATACACGGTCTATTATATTAATATTTCCCTTAGAGTAAATCTTGCACAAATTTTTGAGTAACCAAGTCATCAATTGTAAGCCACTCGATTCGCAAACTCGAGTATCACATTAACCTGCTGTAGCCTTGAAAACTCTCATGGGAATCAGTTCTCTTGATCCATTTCGACTTTACAAGTTTTAGGCATATAAAAATGTCATTGACACCCTCTGGGATCTCACCTGATCAGTAATGTTATCCAGGAGCTCTATTGCTCACGTCATTTCGATACCTTCTACGAAGAAAAACACTTCCCAATGTGTGTAAGTCATATATGCTCGTTGAGAAATGCATATCTTGAGAGACTCTTCTGAGATGTCAACGAACCATCAGAAACATGTATCAACTCCATATCAAATTTTTGGCTGTCCAGAGTCTAATGATAGACTAGTTTACTTATTTCAGCCACCTGTCTCACTTATCGCGAGGAATTTTATCGCATTATGTCAAAGCCAGCCTGCATTTCATCATTATTTTCAAATGACTTCAGATCGAATGTACTAAAACGGGTTTTAGAATTATCTTTCTATACGCCCAACCAAAATTTTAAGTATCGCGCTATAATTGATTACGCTGTACTACCTTTCCATTGTATTTCTTTTGTAATATGTATTTTCATTTTCTATTCATCCAAACACTTCTTTCGGATTAATTTACAATCTGACGAATCTCAATTTCATAAACCACCAGGATGTGAAATTTCCAGCCCTGGGCCCTTTTGACCTGTACAAAAATTACTGTGTAGTGACGTAATTGTACGTTCCAACTTCAAACGTCCGCGAGGTTATTGACTTTCAGATTGTTGCAGATCTCTCTGTCTCTAAACTCGGTGTACATCACGGGATTGAAGAAAAAGCTCTTTGATCCCAAGGAGATTTTCTGCTACCTTTTATTGACACTATCCTATAGGCATTAGCTTCCGAATCAAGAATTCCTTTTGCGCTCGTAGCTCATGTCGTGTGTGTATCAAGTTCTTTTCTTCTTCGAGCTTTTGTCTTGAGACATTTTACAAAGCATTGGGAAAAGGGTTACTTGAGATATTGTTGATTTACTATGGCTTGATTGCTACCTGTTGCCTTATAGTATGGATTGATAGATTATTGAGAAATTTCAGTTCTGAAAGATGGAAGAGTCAAAATTCTGTTGACCGTTGTTGTTCATGAGACTAGATGGAGTTAGAATTTAAAATTGTTGGGATCTGTAGCAGACTGTCTATGGACCTTTCAACGGAGTGACATTTTTTACTCATCATGGAGATTTTTTGCCAATTTTGGTGAGTTTTTCGCACTTTGGAAATGTCGGAAGAACCGAGCAACTTTGCATTAGTTGACCAGAACTTTGGTCAAAATTCCATAAGCTAAAATAATTTATATCCAAAGGCGTTTTGCAATTTGCATAGATAGTAATTTGATGAATAGTGACTCTAATGAGTGAAAAAAAGAATATTTCGTGATGAGTAAGTAGAGACGGAAAATTTTAGAAGAGCGTAAGTCGACAGGGATATTGTTGATCCATCATAATATAGATCATGTACAGAATTATTTAGTCACGTGTTCAAATGAGAGTTTTCATGATGATTCTGTAGTACACTTTGTGTGTAAGCAGTGCAAGTGCGAGTTTGGGAGCAAGAAAAGTTTGCACGACGAGCGAAGCGAGGTGAGCAAGCCCTTGACGACGCACAGACACACATTTGATGGTGAGTCACACAATGTATTATTTTGTCACGAGAATCACAAAATTTGATTTTTAGATTGGGGTGACGATGAAGAAAAATTTTACCCTCAAATCAGGATCACATCACAATGTGTTCGTGATAATTGTGATCAGTGAAAAATCTTTCCAAGCTATGATTGTGGCAGTTTAGAAGCACACAGCAGCATCACTATAAAATATGATTTGATCCATTCAAATGTCAAGGAAGAAATTTTCTTTCATAAATTAAAGATCTACCTAGAGTTCGTCTCGTGAGTCTGGAATAACACTAGGAGGGATGATAATGCTTTCTCAAACATGGCCTGGAGATAGCGTAAAAAGTTTTAAAAAGAGATTTCAGCAGTATGTTGATTCAGACAACACTTGTCGGGTACTTTCGCGATAAGAGTAAACTCTGTTTTTTTCTTCTCTTTCATCCACACAAAATAGCTTTTAAAGCGAGACGGGGTTGAGAAACGGTATTTGATTTTGCAAGAGAATAGAGATAGAGGGTCTGGATATTTTTTTTGAGAGTTGTAAGGGTGGACAAATTAAATTCAAAATATCCGTAGCATTTATAAAAAAAAGAAAAAAAAATAGTAAATGATGGTGGTAAGCTTACGGAGAGCAAAGTGTTGTATATGTAATTATGTCATGCTCTGGTTGGTAGTTCTTTCAATTTTAAGATTTCTCTGATTCATTATGATGTCGTATCATGAGTGTTGTGTTTTACACTCGATGAAAATATCTGAAAATTTTAAAGTCTAAAAGTGGATACTGCATCGTCATTGAAATCCTTGACCCAAGAGAGGAAAAAAAAAGAGAAGAATAATACGAAGGAAGAATACACTACTCCGTCACACTTGTGTGTCGATCGGCAGTTCTATTTTCGTTGAAAAATCGAGGGTTAGAATGTATTATGTATAGTAGAATCTCTGTATCGTTCGGGTATAGTAGAGAAGAGAGAAGGTGGGCGTAATCGGACATCAGGGTATAGAAAGGGAGAGTCGAGAGTGATTGCAGGAATATGCAAAGACGAGAAAAAGATTTTTGCACAAGAATAAAAGGAAAGAGAGAGACGTGAGGGTCGAATTCCTCGAGCGATTCATTCGTTTGGAGAAAAGAGGGTAGAAGATCTAAGAATCGTGAGTTTTTTTCATCTGATTGAATGCGGAGATTGAGCTTTCGATTGAGGGTCAACTGCAAAGAGATGCATGCACCTTTGGCGTCACTAAGATCGAAATATTGAGAAAAATATGCACAGATTACAAGCGCAACGAGCTCATTCAAGTGGAAAGGTAAAGCTGGAGTACAGAGAGCACAGAAGGAGAGAGGAAAGCATATAAGTAGTTGGTTCGAAAACTATCTTCCACTATACATCGTGTTTGAAATCTGCTCTAGCACTACCATACACTGCCTATACATAAGGTATAAGTGTGCCTAATATGGCCCCATTCCCTAATATGTGTGCCCCCACTCAGGTTCTCGAATGTACGAGCCTGCAGACCTTGCCACGCATTTTTTCTATGTTTGTCACGTTAAAAAACGAGGAAATCAACGTTCTGGACCGATCCTGGAGGACCTGCGTATTTTTTAGTACAGAAAAAGTGGTTTTCGGTACTTTCGACTTCTTTTTTGTTAGTCACCAAAAGCTATGCCAAACAAAATTTATGTGATCAATTACAACGTACTTCAACTCATTTTCTTTGTCTTTGTCTCAGCTTTGGAATGCTTTTTGCAGAACTGCAAAATTCGACTTCTAGCCGACTTTACGCCCACATTACTAAAAAAAAGTGCAATGTTCCTAATATGTCCCACCCCTTTTTCCGCGTGTAGAGGGCTTTGCGCCATGTTTATCACTTTCTTCCCAGATTACAGTAGTGGTTTTATATGTATTTAGCTATGTCCAGCAGAATGGAGCCTTCGAAATGCATCAGATCTCGCAAAATATGCTAAAATTCGATTTTCACGGTAATGTTAAGGCTATGTGCACTTGAAATCATTGAGAATACCTAAAATTTTGACGATTTGTCCATTAAATACATTTTTGTCATGCTCTGGATCCGATATCGCTTTTTCAGAGCTTCAGAATCGCGAAATGACTATGGGAGCATATTAAAGGCACATTGTTAAAAATTCGCAAAAAATCATTTTTTGCAAAAATTGAGATGGCTTGGCTCCAATTCCTTGAAATCAGACGTACTTTAGGTCATTTTGAAGGTCTTAAAACTATCTTCAAAACGAGTCAAAATACGTTGAATAATATTGAGATGAGCCAAAACTATGAGCAAAACAAAAGTAGCGGGGGCATATGAGGCACACTTACCTTGTATAGCTGAGAACTTATGTTAAGCAACAGTAGAAACTGTGTAGTATTTGTGTGTTACAACAGAGTGTGTCGGAGGAGGAAAGTACATCTGCAGTTACCGCGAGAGTTGTCGCAAGGAAACACAAAAACGAGGTTGCTATAGATACACAGTTTATCAGCCTCTCGTAACTTAGTCCTATAGCAGTATACGCCTGTCATCTTTTTTTAGACGCTTTTATTTTACTTCGCCTTGGCCATAGATCTGATCACGGTATTTTTTCCCCATTTCTGGAACAATTATTTTGGCTTCCTGTTTCTCGTTCGCTTAGGGACCCCATGATTGACGACTTCAATCAATTGAGTGTCAGCGGTCGTACGCGGTGGGGGCGGGGGGGGGGGAGGTTGTCCTAGACTACAGTATCTGCTGCACGTAATGATGAGTGTGTGACATTTTAATACGAGACACCCATTGGGCTTATATAGGCTGTCCAGTGTTATACGCATAGTTTCTTATGTACCGTGCAATTCCTTTCTGCGCGATTCTTTTTTATCGGTTTCTCAAATTCTATCTCTAATACACTACGCCGAGCTCCGACACGCCGTTTGGATCAGTGAATAAAAGCGTTTTATAAAAATTCTCTTTAACCTTTACTTATTTTTTTACTCATTTGAATCGTCGCTCAACACTCGCCCTCACTTTCTCTCCGCGACGACAACTTCCTACTCTTACTTTCAAAACTAAAAAAATCAAGCAGCACAACAACCCTCTCTTGTCTCAATTCATCATCTCGTATTTTGTTCCAATTCAACGAATTATAAGTATAGTTGTTTGGATTTCGATTGGATTATTGAACTGACGTGCGGATGAGAGCGACTCAAGGCGATGCGGTCACCGCGCACCGTGTACACCGAAAGTTATTCGCACTTTTCTCCGATATTCTTGCGATTTGGACTAAACGACGAGAAGACGAATACTTATTATCATCTAACTCGAAATCGTCTTCTCGTCGATTAGTCCAAATCGCAAGAATATCGGAGAAAAGTGGGAATAACTCGAGCGCAGGCACCTCCTAACCCATAATATAGGCACATTGTAATTCTCACATTCATCAGATTCTCTTGCGATTTGAGCTAAACGACGAGAAGACGAACTCAAGTTAGATGATAATAGGTATTCGCCTTCTCGTCGTTTAGCCCAAATCGCAAGAATATCGGAGAAAAGTGCGAATAACTTTCAGTGTAACCGATTTTACACCTCTCTAAATTCCTTCGACTGGTTTTCCAGTCGATCAGACAGAGATTCCGTCCAGTCGAAGCTTCGAGTGGACGGAATCTCAGTCGAATACGACTGGAAAACCAGTCGAAGGAACCTAAAACCACTCTAAGGAATTTAGAGAGTTAGTAGTATCATGCACGGGGGGTGTAAATTTTCAAGGGGTCAAATTCCAGAGCTCGATCAAACTGCGTACATGGAAACTTTGTGCTCATGGGAAAGCAAAGGCTGTGTCTTTGCACTAAAACCGGGTATACTGAAACCCATTCCTAAGTGTCTGAAATTATGTCATCTAATGCTCAATGAGCATTGCACCTTCATATCAATATGGAATTTCATTAGATGAATATAATTTCATCAGGATTTTAACGGAATTAGATAAACTAAAGGTGGATTTATTGACCAGTTTGCGAATAAATTCGTGATTGGCACGTACGGTTGAATAGCGGATTATTATTCTTGATGATGCTATAATTTTTTTGTAAAATGTTTAGCTAAGTTGAGTTTCTTATTCTTTGGAGCCAGTATAAATTTGAAAACTCGCACGGAGAAATCTCAAAAATATGTACACAAGAATTCGGTTAAGTTGAATTGTAAAGGATGGCTCGGTAGTAAAGATTTGCACATAGGAAAATGGGATTCTTTCACAGTAAAATATTCGAGCAACCATTTACCAAACCGCGCATACGACGTCTTCAGAACCGCGTAAACCAAAATATGTCGCAATTGATCTACCGCGTATACGCTGAATCGCGTAGAAAGAGGGATGACTGTATTCAAATTAATCGAACCTGAGACGAGCACAGCACACAACGTCTCGCTATTTCTTCGTTTTCTTGACACTTATCTCTCTGAATAATTTTAGCTGTATTAGGATAATCGCACAGACAGAATTTTTCGTCTGCGTTCAGGTTAATTGCGCGCACAATTAGAGCTTGTACACAAATGACAACATTGTCATACAATCGCGCAATGTCACCCGGAAATGCCGCATATCATCGCTCAATGCGGTCACAGACAACTTTACTTTGTGTACTTTTATATATTTTTGCTCTGAAGCTAGCAAAAATTTTGTTTGTGGGCCACCTAGGAAATGCGATAGGAAACAAAGAGTTAACTTATCAAACGAAAAATGTAAAACTGCACGAGATTAGTTGATTGGTCCCATCAGCATCTTTCGATATGGCATGATGGCAATGTCGTCATTTGTGGACAGGCTCTCACGGTGGGTGCAGCAGTGCCTACTAAATTCTTCCATTCTATTTGTGTCTCCGTTTAAACAACAACAATTGCTCTACACTCTATTGTTCATTAAGGATTAAGTTTTTATCGAATCTCATTCATTGTGATTGTATCTCTTCCAGATCCAAATCGAAATCGCTTTCACTACCGTCTCGTTTGAGCCACTTGCTCTATAACAGTAGATACTGCACAAAATAATTACACAGAGTTTCAGCATCTCCTCTTGCTATTAGCTATATTTTTACCGATCCTCTATTGTCTCACTCATTTTTCGTCTTTACAGAGAAAATTCTACCACTATTTGTAGTTAATATTTTTTAGGAATCCTCCATATATACATATTGGTCTTTCACAATGGTAGTAGCAGTAATAGCAAATAAGTACCTACTATAGAGTAGAAGAAGTTACAGAGGGCAGCTTAGTTTTCCTCTCACGATCGTCCGATAACTGCTCAACCCCTCCCCTCCTCTCCCGCTTTTCCCCTCTACTCCTCCACAATACACATAAAATACAATGGTCAGAGAGTCCGTTTCGAAGGGTCTCTTGGTACGTTGGTATTAACGAAGCTGGCACATTGCAATTTTCACTCTCCCTCTCAACGCCACCATCATCTTCTACACTACGACAACGACGACGTCTTTACGTGATATCGAAAGAGCAGCAGAAGCAGCAACCTTCCACAAGAAGTTGAAAGATATGAACCCTCAGAAAGAGAGAGAGAGAGAGAGAGAGAGAGAGAGAGAGAGAGAGAGAGAGAGAGAGAGTCAGTCGTCGCCAAGCTGTAGTACTCTATAAGCATTGTGAGAAGAGAGGGTAAAAAAAAAGGAAAAAAGAAGAGGAAGCAAGAAAAAAAGCGTCGACGTGTAACGAGAGAGCAGAGAGTCTGCTGCTCAAGAGAGGCTGCTGCTGCTGCTGGGCTGACTCTCTGCTGTGTGTTTCCCTATACTGTATAGTACAGGCCTTATTATTATCGACTATGTTATACAGCCGTGAAGCTGAGAGAGAAAAGAGGGGTAGCTCCTCTCTCTCTCTCTCTCTTTCTAGCACGTGCTCTCTTTTATATATATACCGAGAAGAGGGTCGTCGGTGTAATAAACGCGAGAGAAATCCCTCCCGCACACTTTCATTTTCTTCTTCCTCCGCGGCGACGACGATGCGCGAACGCTCCCTTATTGCAAAACAGCGTGTAGTACAGTGTACAGTATATGTAAGTACATATCAAAAAGAAAAGCTTACATGACCATAGGAAGCAAGAGTATACTGCGCTGCAGTACTGCAAGCTCGAGTAAAGACAGTCAAAGAGAGAAAGAGAGGGTTAAAAGTTAAGGGAAACGTGTCAAGAGCGATACGAGTATATTCCGCCGTCACACCAAATTACAATGCCTAACCTCTCCTCTCGTCACATCCCCTACACCCCTTACACACACTTGATTTTACTATTCTGCAAGCCTGTAGTACGTACACCGCATTATTAGTGATGAAGAGAGAGAAAGAACCAGCAAAAATATATACATACACGAGAAACCATAACCTATAACAGCCATCACTCCTGACTTGATTTTCCAAACAGAGAGCTGTGTATGTATTTGTATGCTTATGAATGATGTATCGAGGGGTGCAAAACACCGAGTAACAAATTCTAGCATACCGCTACATCACTACCACCACCACTACCCATGCTTTTGAAGTCTCGCACTAAAGAATCGCTCTCTTTCTCTATAGCAAAGGGGTTAGTTGCTTTGCTATATAGGCACAATTTGCCCACAGGATACAACAACACAAGAGCTCTCTCATACTCTGTGTCTGACGTAACGAGCGAGTATACTACTTAGATATTGCTCCGGCGCACCGTACGCTGACTTGTACTACTGAAATGTATTCTGATGGCTCAAGCAGAACGAGCGAGCGCTGATTGATTCATGCATTTTAATTGCAAGCGAGTATAAGAGAGAGAGGGTGACAAGCTATGCCGTTATGGGATATTATACAATGAGAGTACGATATGACACTGATGTCTGTGAATACTCTGCTGTGAAAGAAGGTATTCGGACATGAAGAATTTTGTTGAGAAAATTTACTAGTTCTGAGATTTGAAACTCTTCGGAGAGTGGATTTTGATTATACTGTTAAGATATTTTGTGTCTCGTAGAGGAATATTGAGGATAGAAAGGTGTGATTCCTGATGATTGTGAGTCATTTTGAGATAATAAATGTATAGAATAGCAAAAGTTGAGCAACGAGTAGGGATGAGTCTTATGCGTACCACTTTTTTTTACTTCATACGTGTATTTCTACAAGGTCACCTGACTGACATTGCACTTGAACGTGCACATCTAGTTGAGGTTTAGATTCTTTACTTGGGTGCAACGCTCAAAAATATTGTTAGTGAAGTCATTTCAAGTGATCGATTGATATTCATCGAATGGAAGCACAGAAATATTGCATGCTGAATGAGTTCCTAATACTGCACTTTCACTGCTAAATTCTGTAATTATATTGATATATAGTACTCAAGTGTATGAAGTTTATCATATTCTATTGAACACACTTAGGTACGCATGAAACTCATACAAGCATGATCAACTCATACAACTCATACATACATTGATCAAGAGTTTTGATAACTATCGAAAGCTCTCGAAAAGATCAATATCAACTTCACAGTCACTGTAGCACTCTGACTAGGTAATTTACACTCAGATATCTTTCTTCAGGAGGATGAACAATAGAGAGTATGATCTGATTGATTCAATTCATGGGTGGCTATCCAAATTGATGTTGATCTCATCAACGAAAGCTATCAATGAATATCTAAATCCTCAATGTAGTTACAAACATGATGAATGGACATCAAAGTTAATTCTAGACTACGATGAGTTGAAACGAGCTCTATTTGACTTTGCAAAGCTTAATCTCTCTTTCATAAGTAGAGTCGAAAGTAGGAAACTGACCATCAGTGATATTTTGAAGCATGTCTAATGCTCAAGTTCTTTTCGACAATTTATTCAAGTCCATGAAATGATCCCCTCTTCTTCTGCTAATACACATGTGAGTCTGCGTGTAAAAAACATTTTTGGTAGCATCTCTCAATCGACTTTATGAGTAAATTTCTAATAACCCACAATCGACAGTGAGTCGAGTGATACTTTTATTCATAGGTGGACATGGTACGCATGGCCTTAACTCATCTTTTCTTGACTAAGGCTTGATTTGTTCAAAATTCAAATTAATTTGACTTACAGTGCTTGCACATAAATGAAAAACTTCATATATTATGACAAAAAATACACGAATTGATGAAATTCATCATACTATCAACTGCTGGAATGATGCTACATTATATATAGAGGAGTACGTATTGAGGGTGTTAGACAGCTAGCTCTCTGCGGTGACTCTTGTGCCCACGTTATCTCCCTGCAATATATATAAACGAACAGAGACACAGAACAAGAGAGAGAGAGAGAATCGATCTACTTAATTAGAGAGTACACAAGCAACGAAAGAGAGATTGAGGGATAGCAAACCGACAGCAGTAGATGTGTATAGACGAGTGTAAGTGTGTGTATTGAATGCAGTCGAGTCTGCTATTGAGATATATATCTTTATATGTGTTCGTGTGATGTTTGATCACGTGTGAAATGTGTTTACACTGCCACTTCGATGAATTGGAGAGAGCAGCATGGGAGAAAAGGTCGGTTGTAAGAACAATGAGGAGTGAATATAGCGCATCCGTATATACCCGCTTGTTTTAGAGTGTGCAATCCTTTTCTTATCAGCAATGGCAATGATGATTTGACGCCGATAGACTTGGAAGAACAAATATGACTTCGAGCTCATTCACTCAACAAGGGTCGTAAAACTCTTTTGATTGAGTTGGTTTCCAATGAAAAATAATATGCCGGTGATTAAGGACTGTCTAGTGCCTTGCAGCGTTTAGTCGATTTTGATGATGCAGATATTGTTGAAGGTGATAGAAGTTAGAGGTGCAACAAAAGCTTCAGAAAAATTTTGATGGCAAACTCATGTCATCAATGTTTTCAGATTCAAATAATTTTGATTTTGCATATAATTCGTAGATGATACTTGATTAGTGCTTGATCTGTCTGGCTTTTACCTTTTTTTTTCGATCAGTTGAACAATTACATTCTCCATAAATTTTTTTCCAGGCAAGGTACACTCGCCAAGGGTCTGAACTGACCAGCACAGCTTACCTCACGATCTTTCTGTACAACTTTTTTTCACCTATATCAATGAGTGCGAGTGAGACAGCGCGATATTGAGCTTGGACAGTTCAGACCGTTGGGGAATGTACCTCAATTAATAAAAAATGACTGATTCAAGGAGTTTGCCGTATTAAATATGTTCAGAACCGAATTCATCATGTGAAAAAGTAATAGACAGCAAGTTGATGAAACAATGGGCTTTACACAATTATTTTCATTTGACTGTCAAGGTATCTCCTCTTTTTATAGTCGATCAATATTCTGTCGGCTGAAAAACTACATAAATTGAAAGCAATTGAGTCTGCTCAAGTCGTGAAAGAATGATAGTTGGTACGCTCTCTTCTTCAAATTGGACGAAATCGGGAAATTTTTGTGTGTGTGAATTTTCAGGAAGGTAAGGATTTGGGATATGCACTTTAAAATAAAAATCATCTCCCAGAAGAATTTTATTGTGATTCTATTGAATTCTTGGGATTGTACGGAGAATGATACACACTGTGGAAATTTATTGCGTATCCAACTAATTGGTTGGAATTTTTCGACAAAATTTGTGTACGTTCTCGTCCCCGACAATTGACAAATTGAGGTGATTTTTCTTGATCTTGGAGGACAAATGTCTAGAGTAAAGACACTCTTATATGATGTTGAAAACTATATTTGCGACGTTTCGTCAACCAACAGTCGACCTCATCAGACTATACATCCAAAAAACAAATTTTACATCGCACAAAGTATTAGATAAATATCTGTCATGTGGGATTGTTGGCCACATCGTGTCGGCTGTTATGGCAAGGTAAATAACTCTATCGCTCTGAAACTTGTTCGCCCTATTTGTGGCACGTATGAATAATGCGCTGAGCCACACCGTTAATCCCGCGTGGATGATTGTAGTCGTTTATTGAAGCTTTTTCCAAAAAGGCTGATTTAGCAGCGGTACGCGAATGGTCCAATTAGTATGACTGGCAAGAATTGTTCCGGAACGAACTACGGGTGAAAAATGGTACAGTTTGACGACCACATACATCACCAGATTCAAGAAACCGTCCTTACATTGGCGTATTTACATCAGCATTTGGAATTTTTATGGATAAAATACAGGGAAAAAACCATAAAAAAGTGTATGGGGTAACTTCAGCACACTTCTGCATGATAGATTCTTTCTAACTCATCTCGGGTCGGGTGATGGTCAATGAGGTTATAAAATGTTTCAAACAGCTAGAAACAAAACTTTTGAACGATTAAAATCAATTCACTCGGATGGTGGTGGGTAGAAATATTTTGTAAGTGTACCAAAGTTGCCCGGCCGAGGTCTAACTTTGGTACACTTCTTCAACTGCTAAAAGCTTCAGCTCAGACACATCAAATTGGAATTTGTAGCCCATCAATCGAAAGCTGAGACTGTAAGCTTTAGATTGACTACTAATAGAAGTGGGTTTTGTCAATGTAGGTATGTTGGAATGCCGAGCCAAATGAAATGAAAAGCACCGGGAACGTACCAAAATTACTCAATTTGACGGTATCAAAAAGTCTGACAACAGAGTCAATCAATTTGATAAGCGCTGAATAAACCTATGCCCAACATGCAACCGATAAAGTGAACGAAGAACAAAAGAAAGCACGGGCTCGTTGAAGGGAAAAGTAAAAGCATGAAAAAAAAAGAGACTGCAAATATAGACTGTTTGGTTTGAGCGTTATGTACGCCACACACACATTATGAAAAATGCTTTTAGAAAAATGGGCTTCCCAATGCAGCGTTCCTAATAAAGCACAGCAGATATAAATACCGATACGATTATTTTCTACTTTAATTAACGACTTTTAGTACACCGCAGAGAGGATTCGATTTATATTGTGCGCGCATCTCATCATAGGAGAAAAGAGATTTTTCCCTCTTTCATACGTGAGCTTGCAGTATGTGCAACCTGTGTATTTTGTATACCTGTGCTCAGAAAAGCAGAGCAGAACCAGTAGCCGTGGGAGTCTTACCCAATATAGAACTTCATGTTTCTCGCTGCTGCTTGCGTTAAATGAAACATGAGACTCGATAGTAGCTATACGTGATATATACCTACGACAACGAGGAGGAGCCAATCGATAACAAAGAATAGAACGAGACTCTGCGATGTACTACGGTGATCAAATTTTGAAAGCAACATCGGATTCCAATTACGGGGTTTCTTCAATCATCAACCTGTATTTTTCTCTGGATTTCCGAACAACAAAACCATTCGGTTACGTATTATTTTCATCATCAGATTTTCAACATTTGCTCGATAATGATGTAGGTGAAGGATATAATCTGTGGATCGAAATATCTATCGGTGATTTTTTAACATTGAATTCTCGTTCGTCTGATTTGATGGTTCCGATCACTCAAATTGTAAAGTTGTGCGTGTTTGAAATTGGGTATACGAATTTTATTGATTTTCGCTAGAGTGGATGAAAAATATTGCCATAATAACTATAAGTATTGTACGAAAATATTCAATCATGCAAATGTCGAGACTGCCATAATGCCCAAACTGACTGCTCAGATTTCCATGATAAACGAAAGGATATTTTTTCGACTGACTGAGATTCGTTGATGAAATTTCATCGACAAGAAGTTTGTAATATTTCATTTTAATTTATTGAAGAAATATGACGGTTTGATAGGACCCACATCACGCAAGGCAATGCACTTGAAAGTATGATGGGGGTAGGATAATTACTGATATGATCATTAAAATCAATAAATATTGGCTGAAATGGTTGAAAGTTTTGCTTATATTTCGCCTTCACTGCGCTAGTGAAATGAAAATTCAAAAACTTTTTCGGGTATTTCTAGAGCTGGGTGGCTTGAAACTAGAATGATTCTAATTTTGGTGAGCTAGGGTTAGCCCTGTCTTTAGTTCTCATAGTTCGAAAATTGTCTTCTGATAACATTGATAAGCTTTTTTTTGATGCATCAATGCTCTTGGAAGTATCAAAAATAATAAAAAATAATGATGCTAAGTGTGGTTAGTATGCTGATTCGATTTTCCAATTTTTGAATGAAGTTTCAGTACATTTTGATTCTAGTGCGGAAATGTTGGTTTCCGCGATTCGGACGCTGTTTCCAGCCCGAGCCTTGGCGAGTGTCGGAATCATCGCTCGAAAGCAGGAACCACCCTTCTCGAGTTTTGAATACTATTTTTCATCGTCGGCGCACAGCGAGAAATCAAAACAAAGTCTTGGTCGCTGGCAGTCCTCTAAAAGCACATAGGCGCTGATGGCAAGAATTTACCTCGATCTCTCGCTGTGGCAGCGTGGGGAAGAAAATCATAATTCTATATCAAGTTCTGTACTAACAAGGGGAGTCCGGAGGG
This sequence comes from Eretmocerus hayati, assembly GCA_029851415.1. Taxonomy (NCBI): domain Eukaryota; kingdom Metazoa; phylum Arthropoda; class Insecta; order Hymenoptera; family Aphelinidae; genus Eretmocerus; species Eretmocerus hayati. The sequence continues at coordinate 178,261,348 of CM056742.1, read as the reverse complement.
TCCGGGTCACCAAAACTCACCCAACTTTTTTTACAGTTTTGTATCACCCCGTACATGGAAAGATCCAGAGTAACTCCGTTAAATGGTCCTTCTGTCCAGAGCTACAGCCAAAAAAACATTAACATTGCTGGCATAACTACATATGTGACTCTTCATCATGGGCCCATATGGGCAATGGTAATGTCGTGGGCTGTAGCTTTGAACAGGAGGCCCATTTAACAGAGTTACTCTGGATTCTTCATATTCTAGGTAGTACAAAATCGTGAAAAAAATTTGGACAGGATTGGTGATCCGGACTCCTGGTGCTCCCTTGTAAGTATTCAGTTGTTCAAATTTTTTCCTATTCCCTTGGCCCACAATCAATGACTTACTTCTGTTCTTTTCTCTCTAAATTCTTGTGTTCCATAGATTATTCAATGTCGCACACCGCACATCCAACTAATTAGATTCAGACGTCTCAACTTTAATTCAGACAATGGTAACAGATGGGCGTTAGATATCTCTAAATTAAACCATGAATAAGTTTCTAAAGCACCACGAAGTTACTTTGGCTTTCGTTTGCTTTAATAATATAATTTTGCGTTGTAGAAATACGATTTTCTGAGAATCAAGATCCACGCAGAGCTCAAAGGGCTGTTTCATCCTTGAGCAAGTCTCGGAAATCCTACCCCGTACCATCAAAATTGAATCCTCCTCGTAGAACTCGCTTCCTTCCCTTCACTTCCTATGTCAATTATTGAATCGTTTGAATACGAGAGCAAAGCACTCTGATTAATTTGTCAACCCACGACACATTCCCTACACACTTTTGAAAACTCATCCAATCTGGCAAATGGTATATATAAATTCTTGCGAATACTTTTTTCTTTTTTCATATCACAAGAGTCATATCATACATATTATATAAAATTGTGCTCGAATGAGTTGAATGAAAAAAAAAATCTCGTACAACCCTAATGAAAATTCACGCTCGACTTGTCGTCGTCGTCGTAGTAGAAGCACATCACATTTAGATAGAAGGGTAAAGACGCAAATTCAACAGGGACAAAACCACAAATTCACGTGGGAATTCTCACAGTAACAGACGTGCTGCGTATACATAAACAAAAACACTCGACGCTTGAAGATTTATGCGAGAGCTCTCACAAGAGTCTGGTATGTGCCCTCACTTGTATATATATACCTTCGCGAGGGAAGCATTATTCACAATTATTACTTTGGCAGTTGGCGTTGACGCAAACTTTCTTAATAACACGTGTACATTTCTACGTATAATAATACTTGTCTGGACTTTTTGGTGAGTTGCACAGGCAAATTGGTAGGGTGAAAAATCCTCTAAAAGAAGAAAAGAAACGAGAAAGCAGAAGAGGGAAAAAATATTAATCAAAGAAAACGAATCTTATTCAATTTATCAGAATCACGGGTGCGCGCACACAAAATTCGGTATATACCAATTTCCTCTGCTTTCACCCTAAACATCCCCCGAGATCGATCTTCTTGTCGCGTAGCATCACCATCGCACACCAGCCTGATATACGCAGAAACCCGATGGCATAAATTCACATTCATTCAGGCTCGATCTGTTGGCGTTGTCCCCCATCGATTTCCGTGCGAAAATTCAATCTGGGACGCCGTGTCAAAATCGAGTGACGCGTACGGGAATTTAAAATCAGATTCCATCATATACTGGCCCATCACATCATCTCTAACATGTCTACATATACACAAAAACACGAGTCTATATTTGTATGGGAAAATCGATCGGTGCGGTCAGTGGACGGCCGGTGAGATGAGAGATGATGTGAGAGAATCTGATGCCTATTAGTATCTTCGTCGTCATCGTTGTATAAAGTGTGGAACATAGGTATGGTAGGTACGTTAATCAAGTTTCTGACCAAGAGGAAGGATGAGATTATTAGGGATATCGGGATTTGATCGAATGGAAAATTGCCACAGGCACACACATCTCTGAACTGTAAGTTATCCATACTTATAGATATATAGATGGAAATTGGTGAGTTTGGAAAGGGGTGGTAGGTATATATAGAGCGAGTTAGGCATCTGGAGCTTTTGGAAAGGTAAAGGCCTCATGAGGCGGTGCGCCAACTTTGCAGACCATACGAAAATCCATAAGCTACGTGTATATATAGTGTTGTTGGTGCAGGGTCGCGATTGCGCGCGCCGGAAACGTACTTTCTACTCCCATTCCTTTCATTCTCTTACACCATTTGGCTTACTCCACATGGGTAAATTCGCCAGAAGTTTGAATGTACCGCCACAGTTGAACCTTCAAAAAATTCGGTGGAAAAACCAAATGATCAACTCGCTGTAGAATTTTGGTTACTTTTCGCAGAAATTAAAAATTTTTTGATCTAGGTTCAGCCTGGAAAATTATCATATTAAAAACAGGGGTCAAGATGTCAGGTCTGTGTAACATGATTAGTTTTTTCCTCTTGCGGGGATGATTCTTCAGACTTTGGGAGTGCAAAAAAATCAAACCATGGCACTGAGCATCAAATTATGAAGTTCCACAAGTATATATAAGCACCAGAAGACGTTTTTCTATGTTCAATGCAAAAATTTTGTTGAGTTCTATTCATATATTCCAATTCTTTAACGAAATCCCATCCTGAAAATCATAATGGTTATAATATGATGATTATGATTTTTCGAGTGGGATTTCGTTATGGAATTGGTCATTGAATAGAACTCAACGAAATTCAACGAAATTTAAAATGAATTTTGTTAAAAACCCTGCAACGCAAGCACGATCTGAATTTCGAGGTGCAATTTTTCATCATCAGTTCAATATGAATTAGCCTCATTCCCCAGGCTTTTTTGTACCAACAAATTTTTCAAGTTCAACGTCAGACAGAACTTTTCCATACCGCAAAATATCGGAAAATAGTCCATTTTGAACCGAGTTTGTGAAGTCGTAGCTTGATTCTAAGCGATCCATTTTTCGGCCTGGGCGGCAAACGAAAGTCGAAATAATCGCTCGGAACCTCATGAACGAGATGCGAATATTAGTTTTCGCAATTTTGTGAGCACCCAAACATAGAAAAATTGCAAAGATTTTTGCACTTTGGGGAATACCTTTTCAATCCATGGTATAACAGAGGTCCTGATTATCAAAGTGTCTGATGGTCCGTGAGAGTTTGCTGCGCTATCTGAATGTTAATAAACAAATTGAAACTCGAGTCGATTCGCACTCCAAATTTTCAGGGAATTCGATAAATCCATACCCCCAAGACCCGGAACTAAGATTTCCCATTCATAAGCTTTTGATCTCCAAATATCGAAGTTTCCACGGAACTATCCATATGCATACTACGATGAGGTTATGTATACTAGAAGTAGTGTGATGGTGGACTGAGAACTTTGGCTGCGCGCCGCCGCGTATATGGGCCGTTTTATTGCAAGCTCACCCTCATAGAGAGACACACGCTTTCTATACTCACTTTTCTCGTTTGCTATCTATCGCGTGGAGAGAAGATATGTGAAATATCCGGATGTTGCAGACGCCATATACGCTAACGCAACGGAAGCGAGGGAATGACGTGCCGAATGAGAGCATTGAAGGGTGTTTGGATTCGAATATGTCATTTTATGCGGGGGTGCAATTGTAGATTGAGTTGGAAAAATTATGTTCGTATTATGAAAACGAGAAACCTTCTCTCTTGATGACTATTTGCCTTAGTGTGTGGTGTTTTTATAGGTTATGGTAGGTAAATACATACACATGTAGGCATATATACTACTTATTTATACAGAGGGTATATTGGGTTCTCGATATGGTAATGTTTATTGAGACAAAAGGGAGCTCGTACGGGTAGGATTATCGATGAGCCGAGAGGTTGATCGATCTCTTTCTTGTAAGTAAGCAATAGCCTTATTCTCATCCCTCGAACATACACCACACATACGCCTTATCGTTCAAAGAGTATACCTAAGCTGAGGAATTTGGTCCTTCTGGTATATCTTGTACATATAAAGGTAGAATAAGCTTCTCGCGGTGGCTTTTACTTGGATAGACGAAATCGCTCTTCTTCTTCTTTCTTCGACTACTTTTCTCAGATTCTTTTATTTTTGTTCTTTCTCGACGTCTGATCCCTGCACGATTGAGAGCAAGCTGACGATAGATATAGCCGAGATTTACACAGATCACTACGAGAAAAAGAGAGGAGTCTGTCGTCTTTAAGGACGTTTTGGAACGATTACATTTTGATTCTGTGATTGCGTTGAAGAATTGCATTTTTACTGTCATGATTATTCATCTCCAATCATTACAAATTGATGCGATTGGGATTTGCATAGATATGGTGTTATTGTGAATCAGAATGGAATTTTGGTAGGACAAAGATCTCCTGAAGATTGATCACTTCAAGTTTTCACGTCAAAAATAATGGGTACACAAAGACATACAGGAGGATGGATCATCTGTAGACATGAATCACTGACTTCGAAAAAAAATTCTGAAATTCCATCACAATATTCGAGATGAGGTTTGCGGTGGTCAAATCGCACACAAATTCTGTGTTATGCATGCATCAGATTATAAATCTTTGCTCGCCACCAGAAAGAATTAACGAATAATCATTCTTCAACAATTCAATCCGGAATGAAAATCCCACCGGACACAGCGAGTGAATTACATAGAGAAGATTTTAACCACAATTTACGACAACTGCACGGTGCACCTGAGAGCATCAGTTTCAACACACATGAGAGTATTTCATATTTTGCTCAGGACTCCATCGTTCATCAAAATCGCTCTCGTTATTCGATATTCGAAGCACGAGAGAAATCGCCCACCAGTCACCTATACAGATATAATATATATCTATACATCGAGTTCTATAACGAATGTGAGCTCTCAATTCTCGTTGAAAATCTACAAAGCTGTGTTCAACTTTTTTTGTTGGACGAAAAAGCTCCTGAGGGAATATTCAATGACTGATGAAAGCTTTGATACGTTTTCCATGGATATTTTTTTATTCTCGGTGTATATAGTCCTCCTTCGTATCCTTATAAGTACTTTGAAAACTAAAGACATTGGGAGAGTCTTTCTTGTGTTTGATGCTTGAGGGAAGAGGATGATAGAATCTTGTGCGCACGATTTCTGCTGAAAAAACTTGAAAGATGATGATATCCCTCTGGAGAGAGTGAAAGAGAAAAAGAGCGAGTTATTAGAAAACTTTTGATCAGTTACGAAGAGTAAAGCTCGTGGGGATCGAACTTGAATCTATATGGATGTGTCTCAGCGTTGAAGGTATAGATATTGAGTTATGATAAGCGTGTTGACATAATCAAAGACTTGAACTCAAATCAAGCGATTTTCTTTTAAAACATATTCCATATCTTTCCTATGCCCAGCACTTTTCCACGCAAAGTATTTACCTGTTATAAGAAATTCTAGAATATCATCGACCTCTCGCGATGAAAAAATCTGTGAAATTCTGAATAATTCATCGATAATATCTCAGGATCATACCACACAATGATTGTTTTGAAATCTATATCGTTGTTCGTACTCATTATATTAGGTAATCTTTAAGTTTTTCCAGGTTACTAACTTTTTTTTATGTTCTTGAGCCTGACCATTCTTAACACACGTTCACTGCGACACCGGTTTTTCGTGATTTTATTTCAGTCATGAACTGGACTTCCGGAGTCTGAAAAGTATGTTTGTATAGGAGTAAATTCTTCTCCTTTTCATAGCCCGTGTTCTTAGCAAAGTAAAACACCATAATACGTTGTCGCTGGTAGAATTTTTCGAGCCTGTACAAGACGGTAAAGATTGAAAAATGAAACGCATTTTTGGAGCCTCATAGTCAAATCAGCATCTTGCATTTTCTACCACAGATCAGAGCGAATTGAGGAAAGTATCATGCAATGGGAAGGAAAATTCTAAATAAAATTTAGCTGTCTTGTGCGAATTATTTGAGAGTCGGGTAACTTGAGAGTGACCTCGCTGGACGAGCCCCACATGACGTCACAGGGAGACAGTCGTCGACTGCTGCAATAGTAAACTGGTCTGACATGATTTTGTGGTGTGATTATCTACAAATTTTTGTGAATGAAAGAAAACCATTGATGTAGAAACCCCATAGTCATATTCATTGACTCCTACACTGTAAAACTGGTTGACTTTTACCCTACAGCGAACATGGGGATGAATACGGGAACCATGAAATTGGTAGATTGTATATAGTCCCCCGGGTGACACTTTTGGGTAAGGAATACAAATTTCTTTATGTTTTTCCATCAACTAATAGAAATAAATGACGGGGCGGCCGAGCTAGCCTTTTCGAAAAAATTATCCAGCCAAGCAATGTTTCAGCGACTCAGGATCAGGATTTCAAATCATATTATTACATGACTCGGCTAATGCAAGCTAATTTTAATCAACGGATCTGTTGATTAAGTGACATAGATCGATATTGGATTACTCCAATTCAATCTATGTACCTTCAAGGCACCTCGAAATTCGAGTCTCGCATAACCTGAAGGATTTTGATGGAATTTCAAATACATGAAAAATGAGATGAGAAACGAAAAATTTTGACTCGACGCTAGATGTTGGTGCGTTTCGTCTTTCCTCTCCGGATCAAACTCTTCAGGGGGGCTGAAAAGATCCGAGTAGAGGTTAGCCCCCGACGTCAACTAGCCAAAGTGGCTTGATGGTCACGACTTTGATCGGGCTTATATGTTACACGAGGGCTTTTGCAGCCACTCGCGAGAAAGGTTTTCATCTCGGTTGTATATTTGCCGACAACCGGTGAAACTTATAACGATATTTTTTTTTCTTTTCAGCCCCCCTGAAAAGTCTGATCCGGAGAGAAAAGACGAAGTGCACCAACATCTAGCGTAGAGTCAAAATTTTTCGTTTCTCATCTCATTTTTCATGTATTTGAAATTCCATCAAAATCCTTCAGGTTTTGACAATCGAATTTCGAGGTGCCTTGAAGGTACATAGATCGAATTGAAGTAATCCAATATCGATCTATGTCACTTAATCAACAGATTCGTTGATTAAAATTAGCTTGCATTAGCCGAATCATGTAATAATATGATTCGAAATTCCCGCGAGCGATATATAAAGTCTCGATCGTTCATATTGATCGAGACAAAATATTTCATTCTAACAGTATCTTGATTGGTGACTGCCCGTCTCAGCGATCACTTGCTCAATCTGGATTTTTGACCAAAAAGGCTCGCGCGGACGCCGGCTTTGGTTATTTCTATTCGTTCATGAAAAAGTACGGAAACTGCACAAATAATAACTAAAAAATCCACATCTCATTATAATATCATCCATAGCAGTACCCACTCAAAAATGCAGTGAGTGACAATATCCACTTTTCCTACTCTACGAATTTTCACCACATACTGCAAAGCATAAACGAGATTTATCACCACTAGATTCAAGCGCGTCGCGTGTTAATTTTTCTCAAACATTCTGTCTCTCTCTACTGCTCATGCTGATTCTGAAAATTCATTCCGCAGATAAATGGCTCTTTTTTGGTATAAGTAACCCAACTCGCTGACTGCCTGCCACGCTCACCCCTCCGTTGTTATATACGGATGACAACTGTGCTTTGCGCGCACACAAGTGGATAAAAAATTCACACTTTCGTGCTTCCAACTATATATTCTGCTGCATTTCTGTGATGCTTCACTCGAAATTCGCGCGCATCGCAAGGGGGGTGGCCGGTGGGTGGATTCTGATGCGAAGAGGCTACCGAAGCGCGTCACTGGCTGCTCTCACAAGTATTATATATAAATTTTACCAGGCTAATATATGGGTGTAAGTGAGTTAGTATATTTACACATATGCATCTTGAGCAGGGGCTAAGTATTCCGCTTGTGCACTTGAATAACCTAGTTTGGCGTATACTCCCTCTCATTGCTTTGCTGCGCCGTTATATATATAAAAGCCCTCTTCCACGTCGTCCTCTATCTGTCTCTTAGTAATGTCGATGCCAGAATATGCTCTTGATACGCCAACTACGCTTATGCAAATCGACACGAATTCGTTGCAAGGGGTGACAAGAAGTTATTAGGACACATTGCGATATGAACTTCTGAAAAAAATAAAATGCATAGGGCTCTGATTCTATTCGTCAACTTTATAATCTAATTTAACCAGGGTCAAGTCTATGAAAACTACAGTTGTTGATTTGCTCATGTGTGCAAACCTTCAATGATTGTTTATCACGACAAATATTTTCAAGATTTTAAATGTACTCATATGCCAAATCTTGATACAACAATTTTCAAAGATGAATTGAGGATTTAATGGGCTAGCTTGACTTAGAAAACGATTGAGAAAACGTAGCACATATAATGAATCAAACTCTCTTCAGTCTCATATTTTCACTCAAATATTTTCAAGATTTTAAATGTACTCATATGCCAAATCTTGATACAACAATTTTCAAAGATGAATTGAGGATTTAATGGGCTAGCTTGACTTAGAAAACGATTGAGAAAACGTAGCACATATAATGAATCAAACTCTCTTCAGTCTCATATTTTCACTCAAATATTTTCAAGATTTTAAATGTACTCATATGCCAAATCTTGATACAACAATTTTCAAAGATGAATTGAGGATTTAATGGGCTAGCTTGACTTAGAAAACGATTGAGAAAACGTAGCACATATAATGAATCAAACTCTCTTCAGTGATCATCAATTTGATGGCAAACTCAGTATCAAAATATCTGGATCAAGAAGATTTATTGGTGAAAGATGGCACAGGCAAGCCAAAATACTACAAGTTCCTATATGAACCTTAATTTTTAAAACGATTTTAGAGCAATTTGTTGCGGTATTTCATCCCAAGTATCCTAAACCCAACATGCCTCCACATGCTCATTTCAGGACTAGGCACTTGTTGACCTCCCCGCAACTTTTTTTATACGTTGGTGATGTTAGAATATGAGAAAGCAAAAGATTGTACCTATCCCCGATAACTTTTACCTTTGCGTGGCATAAAAAATTTGCGGTCGGGTTTGCTCTTTGTGCTCCAGTACATCTAGACAATCACCGAGGAAAATCTTCTTCTCAAAATTGCAAAACTCAGATTTGGAGCGATTTTATGAGCAAAATACGGAGATCGTTTGCAAGAATGTAGGCAAAAAGTGGTCTATACCCATTTCTCTATGTGGTTTTCTTGAAAGGCTGGGCAGTGTGATTCTTTTTGACACTCAGAATGTTTTTATTAGGTCAAGTAGGTTGTCGGAACTGGTGTTTTGGACCGGTGAAAAGCTCCAAATGTGGTTCCACGGCGATAAAAACGATTTTATGAATTCTATTGCCAGTTTACATCGTTTGAAGGACGATGACATGTTAGATGCACCCTATCGCAAGCTCGCGAAAAACACTTTTTGGAAGAATTGCGATAGCTTGAATTTGATTGGTCAGAATTTGACGTACTCCAGGTTATTTCAAAGTTCTTGGAACAAGCTTCAAAATGCAATAGGTATGTTGAGAAATATTGGAGTGGGCCAAAAGTATTGTCAAAACGGCTCAGGGGGGCATGTTCGGTACACTTACTTTATCTAAGGACTGCGGTGACAGTTTAAAAATTTGAAATACAGAAAATTTTCTGAAGTTGACTGCAAAAGATCGACTGTGTCGTAAATTTGTGGTGGTTTTGATCATAAAGGTCAAATTGCTTGTTCAGCAGCTTACACTATCGGTCAAAAGTTTGAGTTCACCCAAATTTCTTTTTTCAAATTTTGTTAGCTGCACTACGCGTTTCTACTTGACCCTAGAGGAAATAATCTGGACTCATTTTGGAGGGTTTTTCATACTTATTCCAAGATGTCGTTATTCGTTTTCATTCACATGTATTCGGATCTTGCCAATCTTAGCTGAAGAGTGTCAATTTCGAGGATTTCTGAGAGAATTTTTTGGCTCTTGCAAGTTTGAGGTACATGGATTTTTTGGGATAGGGCTTATGATGCCTAAAGGTTCAAGTCTACGGCTTCGAAATCCGTTTTGGGACGTCTCCCTACATTACTAGTCCGCGAGCTATAGAATTTACTGTGAGGGAAGATTTTTCGCAAAAACTAGCACCCAAATTAAAAAAAAAAAAAAAGACAGAGAAATGGATTTTATGGGGAAATTGATCTTTGCTTCTGGCATCTGCCTCCTATATATCATGATCGAGAAAACGAGAAAACTGTGAAACATGTCCTAAAGAGTGAATTCGTTCGGCATTCTAAATAGGGGTACTAACTTTTGCGAAAAATTGTTTCTCACAGAGAATTTCATAGCTCAAACTAGGAGTAACGTAGAGAGACCTTCAGAAACAGATTTTGAAGCTCTAGACGTGTAACTTTAGGCACCATGAGTCCTATACCAAGCAGGAAGTTCTCTAAAAAATGCTCGAAATTGACACTTTCTTAAGCTAAGATTGGTAAGATCCAAATGCACGTGGATAAAAATGAATAACGCCATCTCAGAGTACGTGAAAATTCCTTCAAAATGATCCCAATTAAAGCGCTCTGGGGTTGGGTCGAGTCCAGTGGTACAACTCACAAAATTAAGAAAAAAAATTTAGGGCGAGCTCGAACTTTTGAACGGTAGTGTATTTTGAAACTTATTCCATCTCAACAAAGTGAGCTGCATGAGAATCAATCAGAAAATCCACGAGTCAATCATTTTTTATAATTAGTGGGGGCATAAGTTGATCCCCTCCCCCACACCACACACACACACCTTGTGAATACACAGAATACCTTTAGTCATGATCATCTTTTCTCGAAACATCTATCAAAATGTTCAGATTTTGTTGAGCATTCACAAGTAGTACACTAATCAAGCAACGTTTGCATATTTTTGAATCTGTAAATGATCTCGTTACATTTCAGAACATATCCACCGCCGCAAAAATCGACCAACAGAGACCAACAAAGTCAACCCCTCCTATATATATCATGAATACGAAAAGACGTTCAAGCATGAAAAGTACTAAGGGTCCTCTCTCACAATTCGCTGATTCAGAACTATCGCAATTCTCTTCTCTCTCTCCATGTTTCTTCATCCATAGGCCTCAACATCCACCGTAACAACATCAGAGTAACACTATCACACCGTCAAAGATATTCTACAAGGCGCTTTTTGCTCAGTTGGAGTTGCTTCAGGGATGCTTGCTACGTTACTGCCCGCGGGCTTCATTTCTATCTATCTCCATCTCATTCCTCCTTATATACGAAACAAAATTTACTTATACACTGTCCAAAGACAGAAGATATTACGCTGCAGCATCAGCAGCAGCAAAGAAAGATGAGAGGGTCGCCCTATAGTCGTTGTCGTCGTCGTTTGCTTCCCTTTACACCAATGTTTCATTAATTTGATTTGCGCGGCTGACTTTTCGCACGATTGTCGCAGTCCAGCCAAGCGTGAGATGATACTTTGCTGCTTCCTAACCTACACCCCTCTCTCTCTCTTATTCGAAGAGTGAGATAGAAAAAAAGATGATGAGGGAGTAGAGAGTGCTGACAACCACCACCGGGGTTGTAAGTCTAAAAGAGAGCCACTCGATGCTCGACATCCGGAAACAGAGACAAGATCTGGTATAGTATACATATTATCTGATGATGGGGTGCACCAAGTGAATCGTCATGGAAAATAAGTGTTGGTGCGAGAGATGCGCGTGCGCACGCGGGTAATTGGATCAGTTATTTTTACTCGAGAACCGAGAGAGCACAGCGACGGCGGCGAGAGTATAGATAAGGGGGATGATATGGTGAGATGTAGTCTACCTCTAACCCCCCTTATACTAGCTTTTTTCATGTGTATAATTGGTCGGAGGTATAAGTAGACATATATAGCTCTGCCTCTGGCAAAAACATTTTAGTGAAAGTTGTCCCAAGTGACCTTTTTTCTTCTCCTAATGACTTTCTACTGTAAGGATAGGTACTATTATCCTCGAAGAAAGCAATTGCGGTTTTCCACATGCAGTGCCTCTATTAGCTGCTACCGTAGGAAACAACTTTGAATCGATTCTAAATGCAGCTTATTTCCTTCCCTGCCTCACTCTCTTTTTAGCAAATAAATTTGAATCCTAGTTTGAATCCTGACTGGCTGACTGAATTGATGGTGCAGCAGCGCAGTGCTTTACGAAAGCTTCTCTACAGAGGATTTTTTGAAATGGTGAATAGACTTTTCTTCATGCATTTATGCCATTATGAGAACGAGCTCTTTCTCCTCTGTGGTGAATGATACCGAGAATGATACCCTCCTGCAGACTGTGCTGCAGCTTAAGAGGGCTGACTCTACTATACCTCTGCCTCTCATTCGTTGGGTTAAATTTCCTCAAGCGTTACAGTATAATGGGGTCAGAGCTCGTGAAACTACGGATTATACGTGCAATGATGTCTGTTTTTAGACTTTACGACGCGGAATCTTGACGAGAAAAATCTTTTTTTCTGAGTCAACTCAGAAATGAGCGAGTAATCTGATAGAGCCATTAAAGGGCTACTCCAGTTTAAGACCGTTCAATAGATTAAAGTCAAAAAATTAGATTCCCTACGCGATGGACTAATGGTTCTAGAGCTAAAATGAAATGACACGTGTTAGATCGATTTTGCATCATAGCTATGCGAATTTCCAGTTTGGAGCCGAAAATTGAGATTGGTATTCTGAAGTTGGTAAAAGCTCCACAACTTTGCTCTCAATGGGTCTTTTGAAATGGTGCTTGGTGGGGAAAATCAAACACGACGTACCTTATCAGAATAGAATCCTATGGTGCCCAAAATTTTGCATAGAGTACCAAAAAGCGACAATTTGATCAAAAATGAAATGCGAGTCGGCGATAAAAGAACATAAAATCGTGTTCATCGGCGTAGAACTACATTGAGAGTTTATAGCACATACAAAACACTATTTCCGGCATAAATTGTAGAGATAGACACGTTCTGAGTGGTAGAGAAAGTCGTACTGCACTCCCTTCCGAGATAACACATGGCGGGCATGTTGGTTACACACTAATTTTGGCCTTCCTTTTTGCGAATGATCTCCGTAGTTACTCATAAAATCGCTCCTAATCCAAGTTTTGCAGCTATACCAAAGGGGATTTTGAAGGTCTCAAGAGAAGGAATCGAACTCGCTGAAGAGCGTTAAGATTGGTTAAACCAAAAAATTTTGGCCCCGATTTTACTAAACACGATTTCTTCGGTGATTCGCCTGGTGGAGACCCTGGTAGAAATGGTGAGCATTGTATATTTTGGCCAATAACTGGCCCCAAGTGGCATTGCAACGCAATGTTACCATAGCTATGTATTGCATAGGTGGTCAGAAGAAATGCTCCCATTTCTACCAGGGGATGTGACCATATTCCCTTTTAATATTCTTTCTGGACACCAGGTGGCTAGGTATAGGTCTCATGGCTATCAACAATACTATTTGGACAGTTATCAACAAAAAATGAAATACTCACTTTAAATTCTTCGGGACGGGCAAAAATCATGGGTCAGTCCAGATCACTTATTTACTCGTGTTTCGTGTGCGGGTAAGTCAACGATTGCCTATTTGTTAGATTTACATGTGGAGCATGTTGGGTACAGAGGGCATGTTGGGCATTTTTTATCTTAAGGTTCAGACACCGAGCGAGGCCCGATACATATTTTAGTATCTTGAAGTATAGAGAGAATACGGTTAATTCTGGAATCTATAAATCAAGCTAAATTATACAATCAAAGTCTCTGATAGTATAGGCGAACTTTTATATCTCACTAAGAACAGAGGTGTCTGAATTTTTAGAAATTGTTCGGTCCATAACCCAGGCTCCGAACCCAGGATCCGAACCCGCAATCCGACAATTTTCTCAAGCGGTCATGGCAATTTACTTCAATCATGCCACCAATAATTATTAAAACAACTCACGTCGAGAAGAAAATTTGTGTTTTGTAAGGATATTTGTACTTACTAAACTATGATTTAGACAGAATTTTCTATCATACATATATCATGCATTACGTCGCAGAATAAATCCCGTCTTTCAACAGATATCGTATAACTCATCTTGTAAGAAATCTCAAAAAGTAATATATTCTATATCTGAAGGAAGGGCGAATGGTTATATCAAGATATAGGTGAGCTATATATCATCCAGATCTACATTAGTAGATACGTTTTCTTCCCCTTCGTAGGACATAAATTTGTGCGGCTCTCGTTTTTCGCCAAAGCCATAAAATGTTTTGTTGAGACAGCAAAAAGCTTTGCTTGAAAACTGTTGTTGGCTGCTCTGCAGGAGCATCAGAATAGTTTAAGTACACAAGCCTGGCGCTTTTTGTTACAATTTTCAAAGCCTTTTGCTGCTTCCAATTAGTCTTTCGCTCCGTGTTAAGTAGAGCGAAGAGATTTTGTACATCGGACCGAGGAGCTTTTCTTGTAACGTTAAAGAAGTCTGAAGAAAGAAAATAAATTGAGAAAAGCTCTGCTCATTCATCACTCATCCGTGTCGTTATCGCGTCAATTGCTCATTTTAAGGGATGCCATTTTTTCTTTTGTATGCATTGATAAAGGGAAGTGAGAAGTGTTCAAAATATTTTCATCCGAGCTGTCAACCAAGTTTGTTATAATCAGATTTGAAGTGATCTTCTTACATGAAAAAATGCCAGAGCTTTCTTTTAAATTAAAAATGAACCATTTCACCTATTCATGCCTCGCAATACGGAAAATTCTCTCGATCAAGTGGTGTTTGATCGATAACTAATACTAGATCTTTTTTGGAACCTGTTTGCCTTGGGATTTACTTATCAATAACTATGATTGAAGTATTGAGATAATTTGAGACCATTGATTAGAGAGTATCATACTTTTGAATAATTTATCAAACAGACCTATCAATTGGTAGGATCGTCTAGGACTGTACTCAGAGTGAACTCGAATATCGAGGAATCCCATTTGTGCGACGACTAATAGCATCAAACTTTTCTTACACTGCTGCGTTGGTTATATACTATTCTGCTTCGTAGAGAAAGTTCAAGAGGCAAAGTTTTTATTGTGAAATTTTCACGAAGTAAATAGAAACTTCAGAATGATGTCAAGTGTAGGCAAAACTCAGCATTTGAGGAGTAAAGACTTCAAATATGTCAAGAGAGTCAAGACTACTTCCGTACTTGAATTTGAAGTGCAAATTAGCGAATTCAAGAAACGTTTACTCCTACAACTTTCATTAATATTAGATGAAATTCGGTAAAAAGTGGATACAATCACGAGATATAATACTCAAAAGGCTATTTTATGACGCTTTCCCGCACCGAGAAGGCGTAGGGGAGAGTGGGGCGAATTAGGACAAGCAAGATAGCTCGGTTGTGGGTGAGTTTAGGCTTTCGCCGCGTAAACTCTCTTTCAATACCATCAAAGACAATGATTTTTACCCCGGTTAGACCTCCCGAAACGATACTGGGGGTCCTCGCTGGCGTAGGGGTGCTTTTTGAGGGCCTCACGCGGTTTATTTTCCAAATGCAAGATTACACGCTACTTCTGCAAAAGTGGATCGGCTTAATCGCCATTTCGCGGTCAAAAACTACATCACAAAACAAAGATTTTTAGCCGTCGTGGGTCGAAATCGACCCAGAGTTGAACCCAAGTTATCGCAATTTTGCGGAAAAAACGGTTGGGCCGGGGGCAATTTAGAACAAACTGGACGGGGCGAATTAGGACAATGCTAAATCCCATTTAAAATCGGTCGACCGGTCGCGAGTCCGTGTTTTTCGATGATAATTACCCGTATCTATATATATTATATAGATATAATATGATGTATATTGTATATTGATATATATTATGCATATTATATATTATATAATATATATATGATGTATATTGGGTATATTATAAATGAATGATGTATATTGAGCGTTTTTCGAGGCGCGGGAGGTTGAGAGTGAGTTAGGTGATTGAAAATGGGTGAGAAAATGAAGTTACGATATCCAATGGCCGTCTTAGGAGTCATTTCAGAGGTCAGAAGTCGCTTTCTACGTGTTCCAAGATAGCCCTCGATTTAAGCATTTTCACTCTCGCATTCGCTGATATTGGGTTGATTGTCGCACTCCACTATTTGAATCGTTGACTTAGGGAGAGTATGGGTACCTCCAATATGAAAAAAAAAAAGAAAGATAGTCGACTCTCAGAAGCTGCGAAACGATTGTCGGTTGCTGAAGACGGTAGTGCACCAATAAAGCGCCTATTTCAATAATGTTCCAAAATGACATAAAAATGGCCCGCTCGCTGAACCTATGGAAGGATGTAAAGGTCGCGGGCGAGTTTCCCTCTGGATTTTAGGGTTACTACCACGTATTTTGGTGAGCAATTCCGACTCTAATAGTTGAGGAATATTGTAGTATACCTCAATTTTCAAAGGCTGTCCTAATTTGCCCCCAAAACTGTCCTAAAGTGCCCCCAAACGCGGGGCGAATTATATGATTTGGAACTTCCAAAAAAATTATGTAAGCGGTGACCGGGAGGTCTGAAAATTTTTTTACAATATATTCAATAGTTGAACTTTCAAGCCCCGTAGCGTGCCTATCCCCAAGTATCGCCAGATAGCCCCACTGCAAAACCTGTCCTAATTCGCCCCACTCTCCCCTATATCGAGAAATTGGTGGTTCTTTTCCTCAGATTGCATCACGAAAAGGAAGAGACAATATAACGGGAAACTTTTTTGCGATTCCTCTTTTTTTCATTTCTGAGTCATAGCCAATTATATGGGTTCTTAGAACAAAATTTGCATCAAGCACAAATCAATACGATCACGACAACGTAACCAACTTAGAGTAGTTCATACATTCAAACGTGCAGTAAAGCGCTTGCCCTGGAATCCTTCAAACGGGCGATTGACTTCCTTTGAACAAATCGTCAATAAGTTACATAGGTTCGTCGTACGTGTGGTAACAAGCTGAGCCCTTTTACGAACCATTATTTAGCTCTTTTCGTCGATCTTGTTGTTTTGAGCTTGATGAAAAAAAAAGTAATTTGTTAAGCCAACATAAGAATATGTAAAAATGACTCAATCCTGGACATATTGGAGGTGTTGGCAGTATTCAAAAAGTATACACGTATCAAAGCTGAGGTGTCACAAATTTTTGAATCGAAAACATATAAACTCTGAGCAGATACATTCAGAAATTTCATGCAGTAACGAAAACTGTAGGATAATATCAAAGATCAAAAGCGACGGCGTGGGCTTCGATAATTCCTTCCACAACCTGGATAATAATAATTAATGCATAATGTTGAAGAGAAGCAATCTTGCAGAAATGAAATCCCGTGAAATCCATGGTCAGGTGAATTATTTTTCATGCATATTTTGGCATAGATAGATATGAGATTATAAAATTGCAATCTTGACTTTGCAAGAGTCCATGACCTTGATTAATAATGTACTGCTCGGTCGAGAGGAGAAACGCTTCATGAAGGAAAATCGAGCTTTCATAGATCACTGAGAAAACAAAATGTTGTGTTTGGAAATTTTCTAGCGTGCAATTACAAAATCAGTCATCAACTTGTCGAAATTTTATCTTTGTAGGAAACAACGCAAATTTTTATTGACCTTGAGCTCAACCACTGTGAAAGTACTTCTTTGTAAGAGTACTAAAAATCGGACCTACTTTGTCGAAAGGCGTACTTTTATCATTTGCGCTGTACTTCTACTGCGAAATTTTTTACCGTGTAGTCAATGCAAGATCATCAATATCACAGAAATTCAGTTCAGGCTTAAATATTGAAGAAAGCGAATCAAAAGTATCAGATCTTTTGACGAATTCATCTTTGATTGGGTTGAATTACGTTGACATCCGTTTTTGCGTGTTGAAGTAATACTTGTATGAATTTGGTGAATTTCATGCTAGAATTCGAACTTTCAAGATCCTCATTGTCATGATGATCAACAAGGAAGTGATATCTTGCTATAATAGAATTCCGGAATTGATTTGAGTGAAAAGTATGAATCAACCGAAGCCAAAGTGAAACCAAAAAACTGATTTCATGAAAAACCCTGAAAAGTACCACCTGACTGACTGCTTGTCGATTTTTACGAAAAAAATTTTCCCGATTTTTTTATTTGTATAGCAGGCAATCTTCTCGCAAAATCTCAATAAAAATGAGTGATTGTGATATGATTGTGTACGTTATTATCACAAACGAGCAGCATTTGGGAGGAACCCAGTAATGATAATCTTGAAACAGTGTAAAGCACGCATATAGCATCAGAATCGTAATAGTACTGCTCTCTATACAATGTTGTGTCGTATAACTTTAGTGGTCGCTCATTGCGCTCTTCTTGGAATTCTCTCGTATATACTCTGAGTGCGTATATCAACCCACTTATAAGTTCATACTCCACACTCTAATACTCACTACATCATCAAACACCCACTGCTATTTCGCTCTTTATTATCGTCGTAGCACAAAACAGACTAGGTTCATTATTAGGAATCCAAAGCATTTCAAACTTCCCGCCATATGAGACACATCTAACAACCCTTCCTCTAATATACATACATAAGACTAATTTCACGAGAAAGGGTCGATCTGCTGATGGTGGTAAACGATATACCCAGAGAGATATCACATTCCAAGTTTACCACAAGATTGATTTCCCGCTTTTTCCGGGATATAACCTTCTCAAATCTTCCTGAGAAGAAGGTGATCGGTCTAGAATCAGGAATCAAAGAGTAATGCGATGTCCGAGGCTGGATTTCACGTAAGGGAAATCGATATCGAATTGCCATTCGGTGTAAATATCTCTTGGATGTCGATCGGTCCACTAAATATATATAGGTATGTATAAGTGTGACGGATGAATAAAAAGCTCAGGGGTTTTGATGCCGCTCTGGCCCGTTCCGGAAAACCAATAAAGGGCACAGAGGAGGGGGGGGGGCATCGGCTCTTATCTCGTCCTGTAAACAAGGTCAGTGTACTCAACTTGTCCCCATCAAACCATTTAAATCATTTACTCAACAGTTCTGTGGTCTTCCTAAATATTGTTCAAAGTGTTTTAGCTCATTTTGAAGCTTGTTTTACACACCTTCAGAATTAGCTGAAAAATGTTAAATTTTGATCA
Organism: Eretmocerus hayati; assembly: GCA_029851415.1. Taxonomy (NCBI): domain Eukaryota; kingdom Metazoa; phylum Arthropoda; class Insecta; order Hymenoptera; family Aphelinidae; genus Eretmocerus; species Eretmocerus hayati. Next base: position 178,242,261 of record CM056742.1, on the reverse strand, counting down.
ACAAAAGCCGAGCTGTCTTAATTTTCCTAAAAAAACAATGTAGATCGGAGATAAAGTGAGTGAGGTCATTTTTATCGGCGTGCAAGCACATTTGGAGCAATTCGTTGGTCCAAAATCTTATTTCGTATCTATTTCGATGCGATAAACACATTCTGCGTTGTAAAAAAAGTCGTAGTGCACTCCCCTTTTTGAGATAACCAACCACATGGAGGTATCTTGGGTACCACACACAAATTTTGGTCTCCATCATTTTGGCGAACGATCTCCGCATTTTGCTCATCATAAAATCCAAAATGGATTTTGAAAATCTTGGAAAAAGGAATCGAATGCATGAGAGTACGTTGAGATTGGTCGTTCCAAGAAATTTTGGCATCAATCTTATTAAACATTAGTTTTTTCAATGATTTCTTAGTTGCGCAAAAGCGATAAAAGCAAATTTTATTTCAATGGTTTTGGGAGACGCAGGAATAATTTCGGCTCGGTCTTAATCACTCTAATTTTTCCATATGCCAACGTAACAAACGTAAAAAAAAAAAAATTCGAAGAAGAATGGCCGACACAAGAGTCTATACAGGCTGAGATAGGCATACAGAGGCAAGTTGGGTACACTTACCTCATCACAACTATTACGTAGGTCTCACTATATCTCATTGATTCAAGTTGTAATCTACAGGTATAAATCCGATACCTGTATCTCATAATTTATTTGTTAACTCAGCACATGTTCAGCTCTCTAACACGCACACAGTCATATGAGTAAAAGCTCTGTTACATATAACACGTATTGAACAGGCATGTTTTTTTTCTCAGTGGAGTGCAGGAATCCTTACGACGATGGTCTGCTGAAATTCTTTGACAGCCTCATATTCAACTATTATGCATATATTCAAGAGGCTAATCGCATTAAATGGTATAGCCCTTGCACTATTTATATTTATATCTAGTATACGCAGAAAATAAAGCTCACTCTTTCATCACTTCATACGATAAAACAAATTCCCATATATGTGATAATATCAAACTAATAGTTGGAATGTTTTGACTTTGTCTCGCGGTCTATCTCAGCCACGCGTTTCGAATTAAAAGCTCACGACACTCCGCAAGCTCACCACCTTCTATCTCTCTCTTAACCCTCAATAACGATACACAGCAATGTATACCCTGAGGGTAACAAATCGAACGAAAGAGAGCATCGAATAAGGGTTCGTTTCGACAACATTAGGTCTCTTATATTCTATGTAGTATATTAGGCATATAGAAGATTTTGCAACCTGCGGCGGTGCGGCAAAAGCTCTGGCTTTAGGGTGATGACAGATAAAGCGCTACGCCACGATTTTGCGCCACGCCACGACGCGCTATCGCACGCCACGGGTTCAAAATTTATTTCAGCAAACTCGACCATAGATGGATTAGATTCATTTTCATAATCTACGACTGATACTGTAACAATAAATCCAGTCCATCAATGGTCGGGTTCGCTGGAATGAATTTTTGGGTCGTGGCGTGCGATAGCGCGTCGTGGCGCGGCGCAAAATCGTGGCGTAGCGCTTTATCTGTCATCACCCTTAATAGAGGGTGGCATGCTTCTCTCTCTCTCTCTCTCGCTAATATCTCGCGAGCTTTCGTATATATATATATAACGATGTAAGTATAGGTGATAAGGTATATATACATAGTGCGGGTGGGCATCATGCCGCCGGCGCCGATCAATACCGCTCTGCCTCCGCCACGCCTCGGCATCAGCAGCAGCAGCTTCTGCAGCACTTACACACTTGTGCACGAGCTAAACTTACTACTTCCTCGTCCGTGCAAAACCCGGGTTCTGTATGGAATATATATATAATATACATCAGGACGTGCTGCGAACCAAAGAGAGAGAGAGAGAGAGAGAGAGAGAGAGAGAGAGAGAGGTGTACGATGATAATAAAGCATGAAAGAAGCGCGCGCAACGAGGGAAAAGAGGGTCTCTCTTTACTTCATATATATTATTCTCGCGATTTCTTAACCTGCAAAATTTGGCGCGCGGTGCGGGCGTGTATATGTTGAAGAATATACCTATTAGATGGAATATATGCCAATATAAGCTAAAGAATGCGACGAGAAATAAAAAGAAAAAAAAAAGATGGTGCACGACACTCTATAAACACTATAATTATGCGATATGTTCTCGGTTACTCGAGGGTCGATTAACGTTATATAAGAATTGATGCAGACTTTAGACTGACTCCTGGTGCATCGTCTACGAGTATATGACCTTGTAATATAAGCTACATGGATATGTATGCTCACCTGTATTATAATGCGGTCTTATATATAGATGATGATGATGATGAGACAGGTGTGTAGACAAATTCTATGCAGGTGTAGGTAGGTAGATTTTGTAACCGGCTCTGCAGCGCCTCTTTGTAATTTTTTCTTCTTTTTTTTTCTTTTTCACTTTTAGATTTTTCACACGATCAACACTTTAGAATAGCTGATGATAGGCACTGATATCCATTAAACGATGATGTTGAATGTTTACAAAAAACGTTACTCGAGTATTTTGTAAAGAATATAAGAAGCAAATCTGTGCTAGCCACCGGCTGACGTCACATAAGCGAATATCGCTATACTATGATCATCACATTGATGGCCCATGTCCCGAATTTTATATCGAACCTGATAAGTGCATTCACTGCACGATGCATATATTATTCAAACATCTTAACCTCGTGTACAGGTTATAAAGAAAATTAGTAATAACGTATTGTTTATATCACTCGCGAGCGTAAACTTTTTTTTTTAGGTATATAATAATAAGCCGTCTGCTTCGATGAACTAATACGACAGCAGCTGGCCTGGCTCCACTCCGATATGATGGTGGCTCTGCGAAAAACTGATGACGATAATGACAGGTTATATCTATTCGATATTTCTCTTCTGCTACGCGAGCGTTATTATACCGATGACAAACTTGTGGTGTTTTTAGTTGAGATGGGTATAAGAAGATCACAGTAGTTAAACAATCGCGTTGTAACAACGAGGAAACTTTTTTCCAATGAGAAAAACACAACGAGGGTACTTCCTCCCAAATTGCTGCAACGCTACTGACGATAATATGGAAGTCTTGCTTTTTCAATGCCGAGCGAGAGCGACATCATTCTCGAGCCTGCGCATTATTATCTCTCTCGATTTTATATATATAGAACAATATACACACACACACACATACAAATACAGACTCACAGACATGTAAACACGAGGTGCCCCGCGTTTTTTCGAATTAAAAATTATTATTATGCTCCCCCCCCCCCCGACCCTTTATAGGGTAATCTTTGACATGAGTAGTATGGTTCATGTATAAAAGCATGTGGCTTTATTTTGAATTATGCTACCCCAACATATCGAGCTATCGGCGAAACGCGGCGGTGCGGGAACCCTTTTTCTTGGACAAACAATACCAACCCGTTTAATCGAAGTATTTCTCAAAACTGGCCATCACCACGTTAAAGTCTGGTATTCGTGAAGCATTTTTTTCTATAAAACTTGGATTTGTTCTGTTTTCTTTACTATGAAATAGACTCGAACAATAAGGGAATATGGGCATGGAAAATCTCTTATTATAATGGATTGAGTTCCTCTCGTATTTTATGAATCTTTCGATCAGCCATATGAGCTTTGATCCCTATTCAATCCTTTAATTTTATTGGATATGACCCTGCGTTGGCGTAGAGTTCACTATAGATGCACCCTGTGTTCAGGGTGCATTTTTAACATGGGAAAATCGATCTGAACATTGCTGTTTAGAGGAGTTTTACACTGTAAAATGCATGTGATGCGCCAACGCTGATATGACCTGATAAGCGAAAACCAACTAGTCACATTGTAGAGACGACCAAATCACTGTTTGCAAAAATCGTGGTCAACTCTAGTGTCGAGTCGGATTAAAATTTAACAAATCGACTGTGGGAGTCATTATTGGTTGCTTCTGGCTACAAGCTATGAATGCTATTCAACTTTTTGAGCTGAAAAGATTTCGAGTTCTTGCTGGTATTTCCCACTGAGCGTCGTTTCATTTAATTTCGATTTCACCCATATAATTTTGATTAGAAATGTCAGTACTCATTTATATAAGAAGTTAATTAGAATGAAACTGGTTAAACAATTCCAGTTTTCGGGTGTTGAATTGAACTCCCGCTTTTTATCCGGGTATTGAATTTCAACACCCACTACACTCAAAATGATGCTCCCGTATATTATAATAGCTGATGGTGATAGTTAGATTGTGTGATGATATTTCGATCTATTCAAATCGAAATACTTATTACATACCTATGTCAAATTTGATGCATAGCCCCAGTCGAAATTGATGGATCGTGTTTGCAAAGTGTAAAATAATTGACAATCAATAATCCAAATCTGTCATTCGATCATGGAATTGTGCAAAATTTTAGTAACTATATTGTGAGTCACAGATGAGGAGTAGTATTCTTCACCGATACTTTATATCTGGTATTTGACCTTGAAACATATTGATCATGAAACAATTACACTGCCTCATGCGATAGAATAAAAATCTTATCATCGGCACGGAAACATTTACCCATAGATGCGAAGTTTTGAATTTTCCCCCGTCCAGCTGATTCTCCCTCTCTCTCGCATCATCCTCATTATGGCTGCGCCCACGATGCGCCTCTATGAAGCAGACGACTCTCCTGTCATCAATCTGTCATTCATTTTTTCACTTTTCCTTGTCATTCCTGTCAACAATAAGGTTGTGATTGTCCGCGAAAATTCTTTCCTCGTTGATACATAATGACACCTCAGAGTAACGTCAGTTACACCTCGTCAAAAAATAGATACAATTTTGATATGTGTTACCATTGAGCTGTGGAAATAATGAGATGGTTGTCGAGTGCTCTATCCCTCTGCAAGACAATATTCATGGAATATGGCTGACTCTTCATTTGTGCCACGAATCAATCAAATTGATGCAGTTGAGTTGGATAAAGAGATATACAGAGTAATTAAATCGCAAGCAGAAGAAATTTCCAAATATTTTACTCCTGGAGTGATTGCCAAATGGCAACCAGAGCTTGATTTTTTGATCAAGTACCTCATTTGGAGCTACTCGCTTAAAACCAGCAACTCTTCATTTGGGCAACAACTACTCAATTTGTCATACAGAAATCTAAATCATCAAAAAGCTGTGTTATTGTTTGTGCTCTCAACTGTGCCTTATTATCTGCGAGAGCGACTGCTCAATGAGAATTTCATCCTATCCAGATTGCCATCTAGTTATGAAAGAAGTAGATACAAAGGTCACATCGAACGAATTGACAATTTTATCCATCTCCTGAATTTCATTTGGAGCTTTTTCTTCCTACACCTAGGTAATCAGCCTCGTTTTGTAGAGAGATTATTAGGAATTCACAATCAATCAATGCAAATCAATAGACCAAGATCCATTGGATATTCCTACATGACTAGAGAGCTGATGTGGCATGGTTTGATTGAAATGTTCACTATCAGTTTACCAATGATTGATTTTCGTCGTATCCAAAAGATGTGGAATAGCTTATGGCTGCCCAGGAAGAAAGAGAAAAATATTGTGATAAAGTGTAGACTAGAATTGAATGCAACATGTGCTTACTGTAACCAAAAACCAATCTTACCTAGGTGGGCAGGATGCCCTCATGTATTTTGTTATTATTGTTTAGAAGCCTTGTTTATGATGACAGATCCTTATAGATGTGCAATATGTGGTGAAGAACTTTATTCTATAGATTTGGTTGCCCACTTGAATGTTTAACAATTTTGTATAAATTCTTTACTTTATTAAAAATAGTGATACAAAAATGATATTTCACTTCTCATTTAACCAACATGCATCATTGTAGAGATATGATCAATTATTTACTTATTTTTGTATAAGTGTATAATGGGTATTTATTAATAAGCACGCATGCATACACAAACATTCACTCGCGTTCCATCTTCGATGATTCTCTCTAGGGCCAAACGCAATATTTTTTGTTAAAACAAATCAGCTAGGGGTTTCATAAAATGCGTTTCCTATCAATGCACTCACTTTCATTCCCCATAATTTGAGCCGTAGTATTTTACGATTTTTAGTTTTGCTGTGACTGAATAATGCAACTATTTTCAGATTCGAATAATTATCAAAATTTTGAGTGTAAGGCCAAAAAGTTTTCTTTTGTCTGTGTTCTCTGAGTTGTGTATCGTAGAATGATAATTCTTTCTAATGACACACAAGAGAAACTCGACTCATACAATGTATGAACAGAGAACTAAGGTATTGGAAAGTAGAGCTTTGATGGATGTAAAAGATTGCAAGAAGAATCATGAACTGATCTTGTCATAATATTTGCAAAACGCAAAAAACGTCAAGCAGATAGATTCCAATACTTATCAATCAAGTTTATAAACTTTTTTTACGGCTCAGATCAATTTCCCCAATTCAGTCAGATCATATCTAGCAAACCTCGGAAAAGATTGTCTTAAATATCTAATAGTCCAACTTTCTTCGTGCAAAAATTTATCTCGATTTTTTTCGTTTTCTTATTCGTATTCTAGTCTTGAACAGTGTGTGATTTTTGAAATTAATCCTTTCCCTTAACACACGAATGTAGTATTCCCGTATAATCTTCAACGCTTCAACATTGATTACAGTTAATGATCGAGAAAAATGTATAATAATAAGTCCGTAAACAATCACATAAACACATTTCATATTACTAACGATAGCTCACGTATGATTCGATTGTATACATTGTGCAATATCTATTTCAAGTATTCCAACAACAATGATTAACGCTTAAAACTGTACAAGCTTAGTCAACAACTTTCAGCGGTAAAATCGTATGTTAGGTACACTCAAGAAATCCTGTTTCAGAATTTACTTTGCTGCAAAGACGGACAGAATTCTACTGTCAATTGTTGCTTCTTGCTATTGACAAAAAACGTGAGCCTTACCTAACGTTACATTTTATTGGAAAAAAAAAAATAGAAAAAAAAAGTATTAAAATTCCATAATTGACAACCAAATACATGTATATAAGAATAAATATAAATATATGCTGAGCGTGTAAGTGCGCGTACATTATTGAAAAGGAGAGAGACAAAGAGAGCGGGTTACAGAAAGAGATAAAAGAGTAGTATACTGGTTCATTAAAATGATATCTCGAGTTATAGTAGTAACAATTCTTGTGAGTGCTATTTAAAAAATTAGAAAGTACCGGCTTCTAGAACAAATACAAACAGATGATGTCGATTACATTCCTTAAATATTTCAAAATACAGACGATGATGCTATCACCGTGGTCAATGTATTTCCAGAATATGATTCGGGAAAGGGAAGAAAAAAAGTCAACAAGCTCGTACATCAGATTACAATCGCACAGGGACACAGTATATCAGAGACGCTTAAATGTCATTTCGTTCAATTGGTTAGTAAGGTTCATTGATCATTATACTTGGATCAACCGAGACAAAATTAGAGCGCAAAAACTTTGCTACGTTCATATCACTATATGCTTATGACTTCGATTCTTAACTGGATAAGAATAGAGCTCCCTTATTTATATATACCATGTAGAGCAACTACAAATTTTTTTTTTGAAACATCACAGACAAACGCGCCTGCGGGGCGCGATTTTCAAGAGTCAACTTTGACGTATTCAGCAAGTTTTTGCACCTATATCAAATGCGTCATAATAATAGCGTCCACAGCATACCTGTGCTTTACGTCTGCTTGCCTATCATTCTTTCTCTTTCTAGTTCTCTCTCTCTCTCTCTCGCTTAATATATCATCCACTCTTTTGCTCTCTTTCCATCTCTCTTGGTCTCTCTCAACGAGAGTTATATTCGTGCATCCGCGAATCTGCGCATACCTACTCGACGAACCGAGACCGAAGATCTATCTAAGAACGCTTACGCTAATTTTGTTCGGCCGTTTCACGGATGCATTCGTATCACTTCCATAATAGACGAATTGTACGTAACGAGCGATTCGTACGATCGTTACGCGCGAGCTTATGGCAAAAAGTATTTATAATATCAGAAATACGCGTATCATCAACTTATTTGTCTAAACGCGCCACCTGGGCTTCGATAGATCATAAACACGAGCAAAAAAAAATAAGAAAAAAAAAATTCCCAAAAAAGAACCAAGATACTCGTACGACTAGTGTCTGTTCGAAGCAAGACGAAGCAAATAATATCAACAAACCTTCAAGTAACAATGGACATGATAGAACTACGCAACAGCTTCCACGTATCTCAGCTTCATCGAAATCCATTGCACAAAAAGCAATGGATTCACTTTTGAATCACCAATTGCTGCCATCGAGGCTGCATTTACGAGCTGATGTGGTCGGTGTCGTATTCGATGACGATGACGATGATAAGGAGGCAAATTTTCTTTCTGCTCCAGGCGCAGCACTACCAGAGAATGGACTTGTCCGCTTGTTCATTTCTGTCGCAAAACGTTTCAATTAATTATTTATGGCTCTCCACTAGAAAGCTGTTCAAGCAGTTAATAGGCGGTTAGTTACTGACCCGATATTAAAAGCATTATTTTGCGTCTTGCACCCCAAGCAGAGATTCCAATCTCACAGAGATCTTTTTCCACAAGCGTTGGAAAAGTAGCCATGTCGATTTCGTGGGATGAAAAAACACCTACACATCCAATTCGCATTCATTGACACAGCAGAATAAAATATGTGTTGGCAGTATTGAATCGATGGATATTAATTTCCGAGCAAATCGGAGTCATTATTCGGAAAAAATGGTAGCGCACTTTGATAACTCCAAAAAAATTATCGAGGTTTCACAAAAAGTGGAACATTCAAACAATTTGAAGCAAACCAAGGATTAGAAAAGCATTAATTAAGCAAGCTATTAGGTACTATTGAATGAGGTAACTTACGAATATATTTTTCTAGACCAACGCTGGTGAGCATGCTAGGAAGATCTGAATAAGTCTGCGACGTAATCTTTTTCAATTGGTAGTTCGACGTGTTGTCAATGAGGTTGGACGTTACACCTGTAATTTTTGTGTTTGAATTGTCATCTTTCGTTGATGTTACACCATAATCCTGTGTTGACGTTGGCGTGTCCTTCCACAAAGATGAGGTTTGGCTCAAAGAGTCCTGAAATAAATTGTAACAGATTCGATATGTCATTTTCACTCATAAATTGACAAGTTTCGTAGTCTGAGAGACTCACACTGCTAGTTTCGGTTGCGGATGCAATGTGAGGAATAGTTTGACTGAATCCGTATCCTGACCAAACTGACGTTGGAGTTCGATAATCATTTGCGTTTGGTTTGGTCTGCATGGCTTTTAGAGCCATGAGTTTTTTCTGTTCGTAATCGAACGTCATCGAAGTAAAGTCCTGCAAATTCGACTGCATTTCGAGCTGTGTCGTTTTATTTTCGCTACCCGGAGCTCGAACATTATTTGCAAGAGTCAGTTCTGACAGTACATTTGACAAATCTGCAACAATAAATGAATCATTGATTCTCAATCACCGTCTGTGAATTCAAGGTGTTTTTATAAGCTTCTCTTGACAATTACCTATGTTTGAATTGCCCTCGGAACTGGTATTGGCTGCGGGATCTACTGGTGAAACGTTCCGGGGGCTCAGTGCTGGACTCGATAGCGAGCTAGAAACGCTGCTGATCGAAGAGAAAGCTAGGAGAAAAGAATGAAATTAGGCTTAGCGCAAGGGTTTTCTCAATAAAAAGTATATTCACTCACCACCGCTATCTTTGCTATCGTTCAAGAAAATCCCGCTGCGCATGCCACTGATTAATGCTCCATTAAGCGCACTGCCCAATCCGCCGGCATTGGGATGCATTTGACCACTGAATCCCATCAGACCCTTGTTAGCGTTGTGTATAGCCTGCTGATGTTGATGCTGCTGCTGCTGTTGTTGTTGTTGTTGTTGCTGTTGTTGCATCGTCAACAGGTGGTTGAGATGCGGCGGGTAGGCGTAGGCAGGAGTCAAATTTGGATGCATCGACATTGGCGAAAAGAGTGAAGTCGGCATGGGAGTGAAAGCCCAGTGTGGAGGGAAGTTTATTGAATTGGTGGGCGAGGTATTCATACTCCCAGTTGGAGACATGTTGCAAAAAGGCGGCGGAGCTGGTGGCGGGGTTCCATTTAAACCGTTTCCTGGCACATTTTCTGGTCATTTACAACAGTTTTCAAAATTAGAAACTAGAAATAAATGATACGATCCAAATTGGATTATGAACTAGTCATTCAAAGCTCGTAATTTAATTTTTGAATGATAATTTGGGTAGTTGTTCATTTTATCGCAAATACTTTGCTCACCAAATTAGAGCAAAAATATTCATATTGACGCACACGAGACTCGAGTGGCTACTTGATTAATGTGATAACTAAGCACGAACTGAGCTATTGATCCACAGACTATCCTGTTCGTAGAAAAGAAATGATTCAGAAACTGAATAGTCTGGGCTTACCATTTATGATAAAGGGGCCCAGAGGGACCGAACCACCCTGCAAGATGAAGCTCGTCGCGTTCGGGACGAGATAGGTCTGCGGTATGTCGGCCGCAACTTTTGGCTCGTCCAAGCCCAAAAGCTGTCTTCTAGCCTCGTAAATGTTGCTAGCGTTACGTTCAATACCCTTTACAACAATTGAAAGGGTACTTTGCTTAGGCTTGTGGCGAACGTTGATGAAAACGTCAAGAGACTGCATCAGCCGTGTCACATCATCTGTTGTAACGCTGTTGATTGACTTTTCCGGCAAATCAAACATCAGCACCAGCGGCAAAGAACCCTGAATATTGGAAAAAATTATGTGGTATTAGTGTAAGAAAAGAGCGAATTTTATCACGAAATGACCGAGTGGACATTGATAGCTAACCATCAATTGCTGTCGCGCCGAATAAACGTTGTGAATGGATCCAGTAATGGTGACGTTGCTTTTCTTCAAACTTGGAATATTGGGATCGCCAGCGTCGGGGAACATTATCTGCGTTGCTGTGCGTTGCATAATCGACTTGAGATTGTTGCTCTGTTTGCCCAGTACGACACTGTGGTGCTGAGGCGATATCTCCATTGACATCTGCACCTGGATCTGGCTCTGAAATCCACGTACATGCGAATTCATTTCGTAAACAGACACGCTCTTACTTTTACCAAAAATCTCCTCAAAGAGTTATCACATAGCGTTCGTCAAGATTCCTGCAAAATTCTCAAACCACGACCACTTCTTTCGGAAATTATACAACACCTCGTTCTTTCAACAAAATTTTTTGGGTATGAATACAATAAGGAGTTGATTTAACTTTGGAATTAAGTTTTACAAAGGTATCTATATACACAGATGTAGCTCGACTTTGACCATTTTCGACGAGGCTTCATCTCCAGAATGATTTGCATCGCGATATAGCATTTGAATTTCAGAATGCAGACTCATTATTAGTTCATTTTCTCTGATTCACTGACGTTTCATACATTGAAAATTGGGTTCTGTATAAGTTTGAACATATAAATAGGATTTCTAGGGGTTGCAGAACATATTTTTGAAAAAATCTAAAACTCCATGGTGAAGCATCTAAGTTTGTAGGCTTCACTGAACATTATACGGGTGTTTTCTCCATGTATCAAATATTTAACACTTCATGAATGAATTTCATCAAATAGATATCATAGGATAAGGTACTTACGGCAAGATTCTCGCACATATGGTGAATAAGGAGTACGGTTGCCTCTTTAACCTTTGCGACCTCCCACTCGCAGCCCTTGACGACGACCAGCGTCGCATGTAGTTTGGGCCTCGTGCGGAACATGACCTGCACATTGTACTTTTCTTGGATCTTAACGATGTAGGGAGAGGTGGAAAAGGGTGATCCATTAGCTGCGGCATTCAGTTGCACATTGTTCCCCATTACCGGTAGCTCGAAGGAGAATATCAGCGGTGTCAGCGTCTGTAATCAGAAAAATACGTAACGTTGATTAATTACCGTGATTTGAATGTGTAAGAAGGGAATTACGGCATGAAAACTCACTCTGACACGTGCGCGGGCCTTTTCAACGCCTTCCATGTCACCAGCGATCGAAACCTGGTTGGATTTTTCCTGGTGATTACTGCGGTTGCTGTCAGGGAAATGAATGTGGCAACTCGTTTCCTCCATGACCTTTTTGATAGTGAGGCCACCCTTACCAATAATGTGCGAGTGGTCGGTGTAGCTCACGTCCAGCTTCATCGTCACTCGGTTATTTTGCTGTTGATGAAAGTGAACCGTGATGAATCACATTAGAAAATGATTCAATTTCCGTAGTTAGATTTAAATATGACACGTGAAGCCTCTAGAAATATGCATTATTATTTTGATGACCACCACGTCGCCGTCGTTGCAACTTTTTACTAAATCTCAAGATAAATTTCATCAAATCCTCGATCTATATCTACGAATTGTGTCCGTACAGTTACGCTTTAGCAGCTTATCAGTCGATCGTGGGAGTGATTCAGAATGAATTATAGTTTCGAGATACCTACATGAATCAATGATCAAGGGTGGAATAACCATAGGGTTCACGCTTTTCTTTTCATCACAACCTTCTAACATCAACGATTATAATTAATCAGGGCGTGACCTTAAAACTAAAAAAGAAAAAACACTTGGCAAATTCAAATTGTTTGCACATACCCGTGTGTCGAGCACCTGGGTGATGCGCTCCTTGGCCATGTGGACGTTGTCCTGGAGTCCAGCGACCTTGATGTGTGGGTCTGGAATTCCGAATAGCGTCATCATCATGTCGTCGGCGAATCATTCCATTCATTCGGAGTCAAAAAAGTATGGCAGATTCAATTATTCATTTAAATTCAAACACGTGACGCTTTGATTAACATGACTGAACTCAAATTTGGTCATTTTGGTCTCGAATCACGCGAAGTATAAAACTCGTGATCAGAAAATTCAACGACTGCAATGTCGAACAATTCCAGATCACATGTCGAGCAAGACTCGACGTGTATTACAACTTTAGCACGAGGTATATATGAGCATATAGGTTTTGCGTCGTCTGCACACAGTATGTAATTATTGCACAGAGGCGATAACGCGGCGCTTCAAAAAGTTGCAGCGGCAGTATATACATAAAGTCTCAAACAAGACACCACTCGATGCGAACATCATCCGGAGCCGGGTGGCTATATAAATAACTCATATTACGCGAGAATGAAAATAACTTGAACGGAGATTTCGGCTATATGCTCCGACTCCATACACACTAACACTCGCGTAAATTTGTACACAAAATAGTATTTATTTTGGAACACAAATTGTGAAAGCTAATACAGATTTGTAATCGAACTGTGAATTTGGTGAGAGTAAAGTAGACGATTTGAGAACAATATCTATAGTATTAGATTCAAAAGAGACTGCGGTGCGAGATGAGATTTAGGCAAGATCTGTCTGTCTATGATACGCGAGGGCGGCTACTGCCTCGTGGGCGTTTTACACACATATGAATCAGAGGAGGCACGAGACAGTCGCGAGCGCCCACATGAGCATACGTTATATATGAAGCTAAGGTATCTCATCTGAGAGAGATATATACAGAGAATGGCACGAGAACGGAAATCGTTTTTGCTTTCTCTCTCGTTCTATCATCTCGAACGCCGTGTAATTGTCGTGTTAGTCGATACCAAAGCCAACGTGGGATGTGGTAAATTGTAATATAAAAGTATTGAAGAAAAGAGAGTGAGAGACGTGGCGGTGGAGGCTAACATACCCTTTTTCGACTTGGCGCCGATCTTCAGTCTCGATGGCCACGTTACCATCGTATTTGTATCATCCATCACCTGTAAAACACACGTCATATCACAAACTTTTAACTAAAAATAAATATCTAAATAACTTCATTCGCGATTCTATATTATTTATGCTGTAACGAATTTATAGGTTTGGTCTGCTCCAAAACGAGCCGCACTCTAGCAGAAGCCACAGATGCACACAGATGGGCAACTGATGAACGGAGCACACGGAGCACACAGAATGTAAACGTGGTGTGTGTATAACTCTGATGGCGGGGTAAAGTTATTTAGCCGGCTGCATGATATGCTATGTAGCTCAGTCATCGCCACTCGTCACGCGATTCACGTATAGCGAAAAATGATGAGTATTATAAAGTTTGCTGCCGCAGCGACACCTCGTCGGCACGCGTTTTATCGCTGTTTGAGAGTGCCGCGGCTGGTTGCAAGGCCGCCACCATCAGTATAAGTAGCCGGTAATCGAGCTTTTTCAAACTGAACGATTCGCTGACGCCTGTTGCTTGCGAAATATTCACTTGTATATATTTGCAGAATGTCGAATGCTGCAATCAATTCCATTCATTAAACGAGCTGATGTATGTGCGGTGAAGTTTCAAAATTGCACACGTAGCAGAAGACATACATTGAATACCGCTGAACTTGAAGAATTTTGATGGACTGGAAAGTTTGAATAAAAAATGATTGTTAGTGATGTTGGCATCTGAGCAAAATATTTAACCGGTCTTGAAATATATTTCATGATAAGAGATACGGATACGAGTTTACCGATTGCAAAGCTCGTACATAGTGTTGTCTGAGAGAGCAGACGATTTTATAAGTGTGTAATATCAGAAGTAGCAGATATATATTATTATGTAATAATTGAACGGTCCAGAGAATGATGAGTGGGCATCATGTGTGGAACTTGAGTAAATGCCAGAAAGAGAGAGAGAGAGAGAGAGAGATGGAAACTAATGTTGTTGAGTAGGTTGTTCAAAGGTGGGCAGTCGGCAGGTTACAGGTATATATCAGATGGGAGATCGGTATGGGTGAGTTTGAGCTTCATGTCTCTCAAAGACGAAGTAAGCGGAGCTGTCTCGCCCCTTTAAATGTGTGGATATACGTGTAGAGCGACCCGGTGGCGGCCAAATTTGGAGAGCTGCCTCCGTCATCGCTTATTACACTGTCTGCTACTGCTATGATACCATTCTGTTAATTTGTACATATCTCAAATCAAAGAGTTTTGAACTCGTCTATACAAGCTCAATAATGATTCACCTGTCGACAGTGTAAATAGATGAATATCACTTGAGAAATATGTAATAATAAAAGTAATTCTCAATCTGCAACAACGATAATGCGCGTGATATAACACACGTCGCCGCGTGACAGTCGTGGCCTGCTGCTGCTGCTGCTACGACGTTATAATACACTCGAGACACATATAACATCACGCACACATATTTACACTAGACGATGACGAATTACTCTTTCTAACACACTAAAAAACAAATGTACATATTTTTGCCCTTACAAAAATAGGCGATGCGCAGGTAGCGTCGATACGGCTACTGCAGGGCATGCCGTCTAAATTATTTCGCCGATTCCGGCGTGACAACTCCACCACTAATTACAACACTGATTTTTCAAACTTGACAACTTTATGGCAAAAAAAAACACTTTTATCAGCTAAATGCTACTGATGTTGTTGAACAAAGTGACAGTAATGAGATGAAGAGGCGGTTTCGGCTAGCCGCCCAAAAAGTTTAACGATGCGACGAGCCATGTGTTCGAACACCAACTGACGAGAAAAGAGGCGGCGGCAGCAGCAGCAGCAGCAGCAGCCAACTCGTGAGCTATCGACGATAGCCCTATAAATAATCGCACCGTAACGAGTATTTCCAGCGGTGCAGCCACGCGCCACCACGTTTACGCAATGCACCTATATATTTATGAGTGCTTCTTATTGCCAATAAGTGATAACGATTCCACCTGGTTGATAATATGTAATGATGAACTGATGATTGGATGAAGCTCACCTTGTGGAAGAACATGTCCGCTGTGTCTCCATTGCCATCACCTAGAGAAGAAAATTGAATTTTGAGTTATTCATAGGGTTTAATTAATTTTTAGTGATTTGAATGGAGTACAGATGCGTCTATCTTTGAATAAGAAAATTTGCGAATGCATGTTGCTGCGCGTGCAGCGCCACGAGACCTGAGAGCTTTTTTTGCAAACTGTGCTAGTAGTATAGATATGTATATTTTTGTGGTTTATGCATTCAAGTTGGCGCACGGTGATCGGTAAGCAATACGATGCGGTTTTGAATATATAGGTGTATGCAATGGTGAACAAGCTTTTGACTAGGTATAAGTAGTGTGTAGATATAAAACTCGTGGTCGATAGTTTATAAACTCTAAGAGATGGTCAATGACTTGTCTACATATACACACTAAGTTTGATGACTGTCTGCGCGCCAAAACACGAGAGTAAAGTGATTTGATAATTCTTGGCGGGCTCTACCTATTACGTCGATTGACCAATCTGTATTTTATCGGATAAATTGTCGCATTGTGAATGTGGATTTGAATTTAACGAAATTTGATGAGCTTGATGTAATTCGAGACTTGTATTAATCACAAGATTCTGAAATATAAGGGCGTGTGCATAGCCGAAATCATGTTTACCTTGATTCAAAACATCGTTTTATATATATATGGATTGAGCAGAATGCTGCAAGCTCATGCAGACGATGAACTCGAGTGAACTCGAATGCGAGATTTCAATTAGGATTGTTTACTTCGATATGTAAACGAGTACGAGGATTTGATACAGTGAATTTGATGTAGCTTTGCAAAACAGGTACTCTATCGATTTGTCCGAAAGTTTGCAATCACGCGAATTTGCAATACATGGTTCTGTAAGAGATCTTGGAGGGATCCCGGCGATGTAGATACGCCTGATAACTTTATAAACTATATAACTATAGTTCTGATCAAAAGCCCACCTCGATAGCGTCTTAAAGTTGCCAATTTGCCAAAATTTTCCAGAAAAGTCTCATGAAAAATCATGATGCATAACAATATATTTGCGATAGAATTGTAATTGAATCATTTAATTTTCATACTTTCACGATACAATTATAGCATTAACAGGTTACTCGTGCAAAAAAATACTACAAATTTTATCTGTCCACCAAGATGGTCCGAAGTTGTACCAAACACAAGACTGATCAATATTTTGATTTGCAAAAAACGACTTGTTCTCAGTAGAACAACGTGTGACAATTGCAGCAACTTGAGTTCAGAAGGAAAGAAAGAATTCTTGCTGCAAATTACCAATTCGATGCAACAGTATGCTGCGAAACGATTGGTACTAGATTGAGATAGCAAATCCACCGAAGACTAAGAAAGCATCTTACTTCGTAATAAGTACTCATACATGAACGTGCCACAAGTTGCATCATATCAAAATTTTGCAGCTTGACAAGGGATCTTGCAAACTTGGAAACTAACCGAGATATTCGATTCATGATATAAGTTACACGAAGTCATAAAGGTCACAGAGCAATGCAAGTTGCGATACGCAATAATACTTTAAATCAAACATCATTCGTGCGAACCAGATAACTCCCCAAAATCGGCGAGATTTGATTTTTACTAAAAACATTTCGTATGGAATGGATTTTCTGACTAATATTCAGCTTCTTCGAATTGATTGAAGTTCAAGTATTGGCATGAGTTTTCGATTGTTTCGAATTTCTGAAGATCGTAAGGTATTAGAACGATTCTGAAATCAGTAAGGAAATTGAAAAAAATCTGAAACCTTGTCTCCGCTATGTTCGATGTATAACAGGTATATGAATAATTTTTTATAAAGTAGTTGCCGACCCACGATAGAAAAAAATTGCAAAAATGCCATTCATCAATCCTGTACAGGCCAATGGATAAAAAAGTTTCTTGTCTCTGACCGAACAATCGCAAAGGTCGAAGAAAAAAGGCAAACATTCCGAAAGTTCCGATCGGCAGAGTCCCGTGGGCAGCACGGGATGTATAATAGCCGTAGTTACGCGAAGAGAGATTCGTTACCTGCTGCTCTCGCAACGGTTGGTAATCGTATTTACAAACAAGATCTAGTGATTCAAGTGCGCATCCATGTTCGAATGTATCGATAATACATACGTATATCCTTTGTACTCCACTTCACTTCCTCAATCTATCACACTCGAAATCGTTATTGGAACTGTATTTCGCAATGATCGCGCGATCAATCGTTCGTGTTTATCAACTAATTAAGTAGGAAGGTTTGAATTCAAAATCTTCAAATCTACTAAAATTCGACACAGATCGCGCGATTAGAATTTTTATGCAATCACAATCCAATTTGATCAATTCTGATGCACAATATCGTTTTACGATCGAAAAAATGCGGCGCGTAGTAAAATTTCACAACGAGGCTCGTAGCACTTGAGATTTCAGCTGTTTTTACGACAACTTCCCGACACTGTTGTCAAGCTCGTAGCAAAAACGCGGGCAAACGGGATGATGTAATCGACAGAGCACGCAATTTAAAATTTTGAAAGCCGCAGAAAATGGAAAAAAATGTAAAACTCACCGAGCAGCATCTGCTCGAGCTTTCGTCTATCGACGCGGAATCTCTCTTGGACGAGGTCGTCCGGGTCGGCGATGCCAAGCAGAGCGGCGAGATCTCGCAGCTCTTCGACATTGTCGATACTCGACTTGCCCGAAAGCGAGGTCGCCGTGGTCGTGGTTGTCCCTTCTGAAGTCTCCGACATCGTCTCCGTGGAACGGCGCTCCCTCTGCAGCAGCTCGAGCGGACGCATTTTCGCTCGCGTCTATCACTTTCCTTTATTTCTTAAATCTGCTTCTAAACTCTTTCACACTTGGCCACCACGTGTATCTGAAAAACACAAATTCACTTAAACGATCTTCAATGCAGGAAAAATTGACGAAATTTCAAAATTTATAGGATGAGGTGTACCTGGAGATGTCGATGTGGAGCTTTTGGTATAGCGCCAGTTGCTTTCGTTTACACGTTTGTGTCTGGTATCTCAGTCCCCGGCGGTGTGGTTCAATCACCGTCGGGACGAGAAATGATTCTTATGTGAGCTATCTCGAGTTCCGTCAACTTACGATTCGCGGCTAGAGAGTCGAGCCGCCGACGAGACCAACGGCCGCGACCGTCTGTTGCTGAGGACTAGGGTGTAAACACACATATTCAACTCGACCTTTCCTTAAAGCTCATTGGAGCAGAGCCGAAAATCACGTGCGTTCGAATATACAGCCGTATGATGGGCGATCGCTGGTCATTGGCCTCGTGTATATGAGATCTCAAATTGTCGTCTGCAAAACAGGCGTCGAGCAGACTCGACTTGCCTCTTACCCACTCCTGGTATCGTCGCACTGCATTCGATTTTCCTTAATTCACTTCAGATAGTATTGAGGAGAGGGAAAGGGAGAGGGAGAGGAAGCGGGAGGTGAAGGATCTGGCTTGTACGATGCTTTTTGACAAGTTACTAGGGTTATTGAGAAAATTGTCAAAGTTGATCAATGAAGAAATCCTAAGGTTTAAAGAAAATCAAAATCTCTTACAATAGGTTTTATCAAGAATCCAAAGTTTATTAAAACTGGAAAACGCTGACAGAAAAGTATGCATAAATCACTCACAAACAACAAAAATACTGGAAATCTTGAACGATTTTTCCAGCACTTACAAATGCTGGAAAAGTGCATTGATAATGCATGATTTCTCCCGAAAATTATTCGAACTCGAGATTTAGAGCTTGGATTATGAATGATAATATATCTGTGCATTCTTCAATCTAGAGTGTTTTAAGGAACAGAATTTGGATTTGTTTTCAAAGGAGCAAAAGGAAAAAAGGAAGGAAGGGACGATGAGGAAATGATTAGTTTGAGAAGTCTTTTGACACATATTACAACAAAAACAACACCTAGACACAAAATTTGAGTTTTACCTGTTTTGAAGTTGGTTTGCCTCCACCATGCCCAGCTTTGACATCGACTCGGATTAACAATGGATTAGTTTGCTGTGGCAGATTTCCCAACTCGTGTTGAAGAGTTGCAATATGCTTCAAGCTATGCAAAGGCACAACGCGGTCATCATGATCGGCTGTTATAAGTAGTGTAGCGGGATACTGTCCTCCGTTTTGAGGTGGCTTAACGTTGTGAAGCGGAGAGTAGTTTAATAAATTCTGAAACTGCTTGGGATCATCCGAGCTGCCGTAATCCGATGTCCAAGCATGTCCGATGGTGAACTTGTGGAATTTAAGCATGTCCATAACACTACAATAAAAAGACGTCTTCATTCCCAGTTCGAATACTTGAATGGTTTTACGTTCGAAACAAATTGCCAGAATCTAATCAAGCTTGTCTTAAGACCACTAGAAAGATATTTTTTGAGAATACTTTATTGCTCACCCAACTTGAGCGATCGCCGCACCAAACAGATCTGGCCTTTGATTAATACACGCTCCCACCAGAAGACCTCCATTACTACCCCCTTGAATAGTTAGTTTTTTCGGTGATGTGTATCGATTTTCTATCAGGTACTCGGCAGCGCATTGAAAATCATCAAAAACATTCTGTTTGTTAAAGAGACGACCTCCAGCATGCCACGTCTCACCGTACTCCCTGATGAAAATTTGGAAAATTAGAGAGGTACGCAATAATTATAATACTCCAGTCAAAATTTAATTACCCTCCACCGCGGATGTTTGGGATTGCCAAGACTCCATTGAGATGTTGCAAGAAAACTAAGCGCATGACGCTAAATACAGGTTGAACACTGATGTTGAAGCCTCCGTACCCATATAATAAAGCAGGCGATGACCCATCTAGCGTGATATCCTGAGATGATAGAAAATTTTTTTCTCTCAATATTAAATTTGAGTCACGGTGACAGTTGAAAAAGTAGATTAGAGATGAAGATGTATGAATTGTGTAATTCTCACCTTTCGGGAAACAATGAACATCGGGATTTTTGTACCATCTTTACTTGGATAAAATACTTGGGTAGTTTTGAACACAGTGGCATCAAAATCTTTGACTTTTATTTCGCGATAAACCTATGGAGGGAAGAATTAAGTTATTGCATTCTTCAAAAAGGCTTCCAACATTCCAGCTTAATGTTGAATCATGTAGCAGTTACCTTTGGTTCGTCACTTCCTTTGACATCTAATCTATATATTATTCCGGGTGTCAAGAATGACTTGAACTGGTAGAATATTTCTGAATACCGTTTGTCTCCAGAAAAACCCACTACAGTTCCTAGTTCTAAGGGCAATTGTCTTATAGACTTCCCTGTTTCTAAGCTATATATACCTAGGGTGTTCTGTAAGCGAAAATTGAGTTATGAGATGAGGAATCCATTGTTCTGTTCAAGAAATCACCAAAGATTATGCTCTGCTTACTTTTACATCTTCAATGTAACAGATTACAAGTTTGTCCTGATCAACGCAAACAGCCCAATCCAAAACATTTCGCGAATGTTCTGGTACTAGGTCTACCCACTTTTCTTCTTGATAATCATCCAGATCTATGACAATCAACTTATAGTTTGGAGCTTTTTTATTGGTTCTGACAACAACTTTTGACCCAGTATTGGTCACATAGTGATAGTCAGCCTCAAAAGTTCCAACAATCTGCGTTAATGGGAGTTTTCCTTTAATACCTTCTTTAGGATCAAGTTTGGTAAAAAAGAGCAGATTATCATGACACCCTTGAGCTGCGGTCACAAAAAGGTATTGACCACAATCTGAAACTTCTGCATCACTAGAATAATTGATGATGTGTAAGTTTTATGTAGTAGTAGGAGGAAGAGACACAGCAAGTTTAATAGCTTACATCATCCATAAAGGATGGTCCAGGAATTCAGTCACAAGAACATCTTCTGATTGTGGGGTACCAACTAGATGATAGCTCAGTTTTTTATTCTTATTACCATCAGTTTCAGAGCCATCTGCTTTCTCACTCTTGTCTGGGTACCAACAGTAAAAAATGCCTTTGTTATCATGGGTCCATTGTAATGAAGAAAACTTTACCTTCTCTAAAACTTCTGGAAACTTTTCACCTGTGAAAATAATTTTTGAAAGAGAACAGTTACAGCCTGTATGAATCTTTCAACCACATCATAAGAATTCATTGGACATACCAGTTTCTGCATTGATAAAATGTATTGTGTTCCAATCAGATCCACTTGCAGATAAGGAATAAGCATAGATACTGCCATCTTCACTGAATTTTTCTTTGCTAATAGCTACTGTCCCGTCATCAGAAAATGTGTTTGGATCGAGAAAAACTCTTGGTTCTCCATCCAAAGAATCTTGTACATATAGAACACTGTTGAGATGAAAAAGTTCATTGTGAACATTGAGGGTACAGTTAGTCATGTTTATTTTTTTGATTGGGCTCATGAGAACTATTCAGGATTATTTCATGTACAGTTGTGAGTTGTGGAGAAACATAAAATTTTTGTTCATTTAGTTAATATTCAACATATATAGTTTCTACAAGAGCTATTACATATAGAGGGAAAACTTACCTTTGGTTTTGCAGTCCTGTATTCTTGTAAAAATAGTACTTGTTGCCTTGTTTCATAGGGCACGAATATTTGGGGTAATCCCAGAGTTGCTTAAGCCTATCATGGATAACCTGCCGCTTGGGACAAGCGTTAATATAAGGCTCGGCAATAGCATTCTGTGCATCTACAAAAGCTTTAGTCTCTTCAGAATCTGGATCTTCGAGCCAGTTGTATGGATCAGGAACCTATCATTGGACAATACACAATAATATCTGTGATAATAGGTTTAAATTTTTGCCTTAGACATATGAGGAATTACCCTCAGTTGAAGAGCGTTCAATAGTCATGGTAGATTTGTTTTGACAACGAGTCAGTAGCACGTCAGTAGGAGTTGCAGTTAAGGGAGTTAACTGAAGATACAGTGGTGAACTTAGACAAGAGTAGAATTCAGATAAATACATACCTTAGTGCCGTGATAAGTATCGCAGGCAGTCTCATCGCGACGAACCTCCGGATATTTAAAGTTTTTGACTTTCATATTTGTAGAGGTTATGCCAATTGAAGTTGTTGTGGATCGGAAATGTGCACAGCGGTGAACGGGTCGAAGTAATTTTTGAATTCTATAAGAATTGTTGCTGAGTAATTGTAGTCGTGAAAGCTGTTTTAACATATGAAGAATTTCACTGAAAGTCTGCAAACGAACGCAACACCGGTGTCAGCGTCGAAAGATCTATGTTGATCCGACGACGCCTTTCTTCACACCTCCCTCCACACCGCTGAAAGTCTGATAACGATGCAAGCGCGAGTGTTCAATTTTTTTGCACTCTCGCACCTTTCGCGATCTCTTCTTTGGCACCCCTTTGTTATAGTATAACCGGATAAAAGAAGATCACCATCATTGTTGATGCTCGAAAACGATTCCGTTTTTGGATTCGATTGGAGTGCGGGCGGTGCAAGCAGGTAAGTATATATTCATTTGAAGAATTTCCATTTGCCATTCCAAATAACTGATTATTCCATTATGGATCAGTCATTTTGGATCACGAAGAACTCTAGAATCGGTTATAACAGCCCTGCCGATTACATTTAGGAAATTTTGACATTTTTCTTCAGAACGGGTGTAGTTAATTTGAGACACCACAGATTTATCATATTGTTGGTGCGCATTTTTTGAATTGGAGAAGTTATAATCTTCACCAAAGTCTCAAGAACGATTTTATGAAAGTTTCATACTTGACCAGTCAAGTTCAGTTCACAGATTTCTACATCGCGAAGAATTTTTTTGGCTGATTAGTTGGAAAGTTGTTTGGAGTAGCTTTCGAATGCCAACGTCATCGCTATGACTCTGAAATTTATGAATACGGTAATATGATATGAAACATGATATTAATTGTCGTACTAGCGGGGTATATAGCCACTAAATACGCATAGTAAGTATTAATTAAAACCCATCACAAATTTCGTTGAGACTTGAAATTTCATGAAGGGCCTTTGGCTGGATTTGTCAATTAGAATGAAAAAATTCTGTGTGACGTTTAAGACGGTTCACGTTATGATTTCGACTGATTGAGAGCTATTATAGACGGAACCGGAAAGGATCAAATGCAAATTTTATTTAGAAAGAACTTATTCGGTTTATTTAGCGGGAATACTGGTAAAAATAATCATCATAACTTACTTTTGTCAACACACAGTGAAAATATTGATATCGTTGCACAAGTTTTGAATTTTATAATTTTGATTTATATTTTCACCTTCTTTGATTAGTTGAACTCGAGATTTAGAGCTTGAATCATGAATGATAGCATGTCTGTGCAATCTTGGATCTGGAGCAAAGAAATGAAATTCATTAAGCAATAATGTCAGGACTAAGAATATGAATAGTCATAAATTTTCAAGTAGCGATCGATTACGGTAAAAGCTAAAATGAGGCATGTCTTTACAGATTCATTTATACCTGTTTCGATGTTGGCTTTCCTCTACCATGTCCAGCTTTCACATCAATACGAATCAAGAGAGGATTTTTTTGTTGAGGCAAATTTCCAATCTCATGTTGAAGAGTTGCAATGTGCTTCAAACTGTGCAAAGGCACAACTCGATCATCATGGTCTGCCGTCAAAAGGAGAGTAGCGGGATATTGTCCTCCGTTTTGAGGTGGCCGAATATTGTGTAGGGGAGAATATTTGAGTAGATTCTCAAATTGTTTGGGATCATCCGAGCTACCATACTCGGTCGTCCATGCGTGCCCAATTGTGAACTTGTGGAACTTCAACATATCGAGTACACTAAAAGGAGTATTGAAATTGAAATTTACGAATCATCTGGTTAATATTTACTACTCACCCAACTTGAAGAACGGCTGCTCCAAACAGATCCGGTCTCTGATTGATACAAGCTCCAACTAAAAGACCTCCATTACTACCTCCTTGAATAATTAGTTTCTTTGATGACGTGTATTGGTTTTCTATCAAATATTCGGCAGCGCATTGAAAATCATCAAAAACGTTTTGCTTATTGAATAAGTTTCCGCCGCTGTGCCAAGAACGGCCGTATTCACTGAATAGAAAATTTGAAATAGCGAGAATGTACAGAATGAAGATCGAAATATTTTAGGATGCAGCTTAGTACTTACCCTCCACCTCGAATGTTCGGAATCGCGACTATGCCATTCAAATGTTGCAGAAAAACTAAGCGCATTAAGCTGAATGAAGGCTGCACACTGATGTTGTAACCCCCATAACCATACAGAAGAGTTGGGGACGATCCATCTAATTTCACGTCCTAAAAATAAATGTGATAGGTTTACTAGTTTTGAGCCCTACTCAGTCATCTGCAAACAGCGCATGGAAATTATACAGAAGATTCCTACTCACTTTTCTGGATACAATAAACATCGGAATTTTGGTGCCATCTTTGCTGGGATAAAATACTTGTGAAGCTTTGTATGATTCAACATCAAAACCTTCAACTTTGATCTCACGAAATACCTATGGATTGAATATCATTTTAGGAACAGGTTGTTACACATTGTAATCGAACAATCAAGTGTAAAGAGTGATTGCTTGCCTCGGGTTCTTCATTTTTTTTTACATCTAATCGATAAATGATGCCAGGTGTCAAGAAGGACTTGAAATGGTAGAATATTTCTGAATACCGTTTATCCCCGGAGAAACTCACAACTGTCCCCAGTTCCAAGGGTAATTGTCTTATAGACTTCCCTGTTTCAAGATCATAAAGTCCTAGTGTGTTCTACGGATCCAGTTGAACATTGTAGAATAGCAAGAGTCACAACTAGGTCGCCATAAATATTATTAGTCATTCTTTGTATACCTTCACATCCTCAATGTAACAGATTATCAGCTTGTCATTGTCAACACAAATAGCCCAATCTAAAACATTCTTTGAATGTTCTGGCACTAGGTCAACCCAATTATGTTCTTGATAATTTTCTAAATCAATAAATATCAATTTATAATTTGGCGCGTTTTTGTTGGTTCTGAATATGGCTTTGTTCCCAATATTTGTCACGTATTTATAATCAGCCTCAAAAACGCTGACTATTTCCGTTAATGAAAGTTTTCCAACTATGCCTTGTTTAGAGTCAAGCTTGGTAAAATAGAGAAGGTTGTTATGGCATCCTTCTACAACTGACACTAACAAATACTGCTCACATTCTGATACCCGAGCATGCCTTTGAAAGATTGAGATGGTTAGCTTTGATTTAACATGACAGTGATAAAAAATCTGATACACTTACATCATCCACAAAGGATGGTCAGGAAATTCAACCACAAGAATATCTTCTGACTGTGGAGTATTAATATGATGATATAACAACTTTTGATTTTTCATGCCTGTAGTTTCAGAACCATCTGCTTCTTCACTTTTATCAGGAAATGAACAGTAAAAGATGCCCTTGTTGTCATGCGTCCACTGAATTGAAGAAAATTTTACTTTTTCCAAGACTTCTGGAAACTTTTTGCCTACGATATCAAAAAGATTTCTAATCAAGAATTTGCACATGAATTATAATGATCATAAACTCACCAGTTTCTGTATTGATAAAATGAATGGTGCTCCAATCAGACCCACTAGCAGATAATGAATATGCATATATGGTACCATCTCTAGAGAATTTGTCTCTCTTTATGGCAACAGTTCCATCTTCAGAAAATGTGTTTGGGTCTAGAAAAACTCTTGGCTCTCCATGCAATGAGTCTTGTACATATAAGACACTGTTGATAAGAAAGAATGATTAAGAGTCAATCATACTTGAGAATAATGAATGTCAAGTATCAAGAACAAATAAATGAGAAGTCATATGATTCTCTATTCAACTATAGTGACAAATGTAAAGGTCACCTCTGATTTTGCAATCCAGAGTTCTTGAAGAAATAGTACTTGTCGCCTTGTCTTTCAGGGCAGGAATATTTTGGATAGTTCCAAAGCTCTTTTAGTCGATCATGTATGAGCTGGTAGTAAGGGCAAGCCTCGATAAATGGCTTGGTGATAGCATTCTGCGCATCCACAAAAGCTTTTGTCTCCTCAGAGTCCGGGTCTTCGAGCCAGTTGTATGGATCAGGAATCTACCATGGATCGACAAAAGTATGTAAGAAGAGGTATTAAGTGGAAAGGAATTTTACAAGACCTTAATATGTATAAACAAGATCAAGTGAAGAGGTAATGGTGGATGTGTTGAGCTTGGGGAAGGTGATGTTAGAAACAGTCCACAAAATTCTCGTATTTACTTACCCTAATACCATGGTATGTGTCGTATGCAGTCTCATCGCGACGAGCTTTTGGGTACTTAAAATTTTCAATCTTCATTCTGAGAGATTGATTGACGGAGCCGGTGTTGTTTGTTGCAATTGCGAAGTGCCCTCAAATCACCAATACAACCGTCAAAATGGACCTAAAGAAAGGATGGAAGTGGGTTATTTGGATTTGAATGTTGATGGTTGGAGTTGCGCGATCTTTTTGATTCCTACAAAATGTATGATTACTGTATTTTTGTTGTACTTTGCCTCGACGACGCGGCATGGATACGGCACCGGCTGATTACGTGTGTTTATGTTTACATGTTTACTTTTCCATCCGCGCAGATGGTAGCAGACGACAAATTTTATTCGGCGGATTGCTGTCTGTTGAGCCGCGTGGCAAGCAGCATAAGGATTTTTGTCGTTGTTTGGAATAATCTAGAGTTTATGTGCAAATAACTGAGTAGATAATATTTTCTTGGAATAAGCGCGAGAAATCACATTTTTTTCATCAGGATGCCGTTTCCGCTGAATCTGTTACAATAAGTACTGAGGTATACGTGTTTTCCCGCCAATTCGAGTCATCACTTATCAATCGATTGTTCAACAGGTGAGTAAAAATCCTATAAATAAGTAGTTATGCGGAGATTATAATTTTATTCTTAAACTTGAATTAAATCCTGCAGAATCTCTGACACTAATTAGATCTGCACTCTGATAGATATGGTTAAGATGTCCCGAGGAGCTTTCATCGTTTTTGAAGGTTTGGATAGGGCTGGAAAATCTACTCAAGTATCAATGCTTCTTCAAGCATTAAAAGACCGTTCTATACCTGCTCAAAAACAAGTATTTCCAGGTAAGTAAAGTGAATGATTAGATATAGGCTAATTTTTTTCATTTCATTAAAAATGTTGCATCATAAAAAACCACTCGTAAATAGTCGTCAAAATTGTGTTTACGCCGTTATACACATTTCATTCTACCATGATCTCCGGGGTCGGACGGCCAGCTTGCAAAATTTATATTACAATCTTGATGGAATTATTCATAAACTTCACTCGATCTTCAATTCACTTTGCATGATGGGTTGACCTGATGGTATATACCTCTTGCGATCTGCGATAACGACATGCCACGAAGCGTCACATTTCTTCCATAGTTATGATAGATTACGATAGATGACTCTTCATTTCCAAAAAAAGTCAGGGTCCCTATCACAATAATATAGGGATTTCTCAAAACAAACCTGTTTACTTGGAGTGATTGCACAGTTCAGACTGGGCCATTTTAAAATTGAATTTGTTTTCTGATGAGTTTTTTCAGAATCCATCTCGAATAATTTAAAAAATGATGACTTTTAATTGTTTAGATAGGACTACTGCAATTGGAGGGATCATCAACGATTATCTTGCTAAAAAAGTTGAACTTCCTTCCGAAGCTGTCCATTTGCTTTTTTCTGCAAATAGATGGGAATGCAAGAACAGTATTCAAGAATCGCTCGAAAAAGGCACGACTTTGGTGGTTGACAGGTGAGCTAACTATTTGGTAACCGGTTGCAATAATTACATCGCATTATCGATTGTCGATATCAAAATAGCTCGGTTTTTCAATAATCGAAAATAATTTTCAGAACTATTTTTACCCATGAAAATGCGCTATTCGCGGAAACGGTAAACATAAATTTTCAAAAGATAACTTTCATAGACAATCATTGAGTGCGCCACAAGTGTCTTGATAATCTTACATTCTCACGTTAGCTTGTTGGAAATCTCTCGGACTATTATATTTATTCAGGAACAGAAGAAAAGCCCTCTGTGACTCCGAAGTTCCTCTTATCCTGCTTATTTTGTGGAGTTTAATTATCACACAGTCTCTTTTTGCCTCTTTTTGTTCTATCCGAGGCTAACTCGATTTCTTCTTGGAAAGTGGTGCTCTAAAACTTTATCGTTCTTATTCTTTTTGGCTATCCTAGACGCTCCAAATCTTTGTTTTCTTGTGAAAAGACATCGCGTCTTCTATCTCTATCTGTGACAAAACTTTGCAAAATTTCATTGGATTCTGTATTTTTTGTCGATTACATAATCTTTAGTCGTTGTTCGCGAGCAAAGTCAAGACAAAGAAAAGTTTTAATGATTCGCGAACAAAAACACTCGGAAGAAATTTTGTACAAGTATTGCGGTTAGAGGGAGGGTAGTTTCGAAAGTGAGCTTGTGCATTTGTTTTTATCTTAGAGAGGGAATGTTTGTACAATGCTTCGGTAGAAACTTAGCTCTGACTTCAAAACATTACGAATAGCCAAAAAACATTGGAGCAAAGCGAATTTTCATCCTCGATAGGCAACTTCTTGCACGAGATTTGTGTCATTCGAGGTATTCTTTGTGCAATATTCCTGATTCACAGGTGCAATTGGTATGCTGGTGCAACTGATATAGCAGCATGACTAGATTATGGCACCAACGTAAGGCGTTGGTGCCAAAATTTGATCGAGTCAATTGCTCCGTGTAAGAAAGAATTCGCGACAGATTTTCTTCTTCACAAAGAGCTATTTTATATTGCGCGTTTTGAGACTCGATACTGCACGTTTCTGTATTTTAAGCTGCACGTTATTTTTTGAAATTTTTACTGCATGAAATTCCGAACTCAAACTATATTTCTGCCAAATTATTTGAATGATTGGCCATTTCTTCTGACTTAGCTTGACAAACGTCTGCTGGCGTATATTTTTTGAATAAAGACATTAGATTTTGCAGTAATAGTTGATCAAGCCTGTAAAATGGAACGATAATTGGGGTATTTCAGAAAGTAAAATACCATTCAGGAGTCAACTGGTTTGAAAGTTGTCAATTCATGAAGGAAAAATTAGAAAGTACGCGAGCATCTACCACCCTACCTCCACTTTGTTCACAAAATATTTACTTTCTGCCCATTGATCATGAATCAGGTATGCCGCCTCCGGAGCAGCCTACAGTTCCGTAACGACTGGTCGTCCATTGGAGTGGTGTCGTGCTCCAGATCAGGGTCTGCCTGCCCCAGATCTAGTCCTTTTCCTGGAAGTGAGTCCGGAAGCGCAAAAAACTAGACCAGATTGGGGAGGTGAACGTTTTGAACGAGACGAGACTCAGTCCAAAGTTGCGAAAAGTTTTCGACAGCTTGCCACGTCCAATTGGGTCTTTGTCGATGCAGGACGTACCAAAGAAGAGGTTCACCAGGACGTGCTTGATTTTGCTCTCAAGGCTATCGAAGCTTGCAAGCAGCAGCCTATCGGGAAACTCGATGAGTCGTGAGAATTTAATGTCTTTCCAGTATTTTTTATTTTGTACCTTTTTGCCTGTTGAATCTCGATGATGTCTTGTTACCTTTACCTCACAGTTTTTTGAAGTTTTTTTTCGGTCGCCACATCGTAATTATCATGATTTGAATGAATAGTTTTCTGTCAGAGCTTGATCATAGAGTGAGTGGCAAATCTGTTCGTCTTTGACCTGAATAAAATTGAACAATTTTTTATGAAAGTGATGATTTTGTTTTTTCCAATATTACTGGTGAATTCTCACTTTTTCTTCAATCTTTGACAAACTTCAATACCATGAAATTGGGTAATTTTGGTGCAGTGGGTGCAACTTTGGTACACCTCTGAAAAATGACTTTCAGAGCTGCGTTCGGCAAGGTAAATGATTCTATTGCTCTGAAACCTATCCTCCTTTCTTGGCACACACATAAACAATGTGTTAAGCCATCGTAGATCCCGTGTGAATGGTTGTATTTGTTAATCGAAGTTTTTTCCGAAAAAGCTGATTTAGCACCGATACGCGGGTGTTCCAGTTAGTGTACCTGGCAAGAAGTGTTCCGGAATGAACTACGGGTGTATAATACTACATTTCTATCACATATATCACCATATTGAAGAAACCATCGTTACATTAGAGTATTTATAGCATTTGGAATTCTAATGAATGAAAAACAGGGGGAAAGAATCATGAAAAAAAGGAACCAAAGTTACCCCACCCTAGGTAAGAAGCATGAGGATAGGGTAACTTCAAAACACCTTTCTATGACAGCTTCTTGTCATCTCACCTTGAGTCGAGGGATGGTCTATGAGGTTTTAAAATGTTTCAATCAGCTTATAATAAAACTTCTGAACGATCAAAATTAATTCACTCGCATGGTGGTGGGTAGAATTGAGATATTCTGTAAGTTGAACCCCGATGGGGCAACTTTGGTACACTTCTTCAACTGCTAACAGCTCCAGCTCAAACACATCAAATTGAACTTTGTAGCCCGTCAATCTAAAGCTAAGACTGTAAGCTTTAGATTGACTACTAATAGAAGTGAGTTTTGTCAATGAATGCCGAGCCAAACAAAATAAAAAACACCGAAAACGTACCAAAATTACCCAATTTGACGGTACTTTATCACCTCCGGTGACTCTTAGACGAGGCAGGTTATAGGTATTTGGAATGTTAATAAATCAATTTCTGCTCGGACGGTTTGGTGAGGAGAAGAATGACCATCATAGGGTGCATATGCGATCTTGATCGTCTAAAAATCATGATTTTTTATACCTACGCAAGCCAGGATTGAAAGTGAATCAATTTCTGCTAAAGGCGTTCTGAAAAGATTAGCCTCAAAAGTATTGATATAGGTGACCTGTGGTGGAACATTTTGCATTATTAACACTCTATCAATGTGAGCAATTTAAGATCTTTTCATATATCACGAATAACTTTAGGATCGATTACAGATGAATTTCACGAATCTTTATTAACACGTTCGCTGCGGAGGCTGAAATCGATGATCTTTCTCGAGCCGGCCAATGTTATTTTCCATAAGGCCAAAATTCTCAGCAGTCGGGGAAAGACACGCGGGGCCCACCGGTGGGCCCCGCCGCAGCAAACGTGTTAATCTAATTGTGTGTATCAAAATTGAACTATCCACCTGAGCTCCTTCTTATTTTGAATACTGTATTTTATCAGTTCTTGATTGAGCTCTGGAAAATTTCCATAGAAATGTCGAGTGTGACGTCATAATTATACATTTTTATTATTGAGATGTTTTCGTATAATATTCTTGTAATGAACCATCTTACGGAACGTGAAACTCTTTTTGAATGGAGGAGAAATTTTTTTTAACGAGGGTATATAAGCCAAGTCAACCCATGCTCAGAGATTTATCCCTTTCATTAAATTCTGATACCTCATAAGACCTTGTCCGTCTACAGCGTAAATATTCCATTCCTCTGCGTTGTTTTTGACGTCAGAACGCAATCAAGAATTACTGAAGCTAATTAGTTGAGTTACGTAAAATCCATCAGCCACGAGTCTCTCTTTCTCCCTGTTACAAATTCCAATTAATGTAAGCTTGTAACTTTGAGCCTGTATATCCTCGAAGATAATAATTACCCTTATTGCACAAAATATCTCAATATTTTCCAAGAAAATAATTCCTTGTAATCTGCTCTTGGCTTCATCAACGAGATATCCAATACTTTCTCGAGCTTATTATATTATACCGCATTATTATTTCTCAGGGAGTGCATCATCAGTATCACATACAAGATACCCTGATACCCCCCCCCCCCCTAGTCACACACACATACACACACACACGTCTTTAATTTTCAGAGATCTTGATGAAGATGTATTACAAAATCCTATAGAACCCTGGAAAGAATCTCCTAGGAGAATTGAGGGTCGACTAGAGGCTTTGAAATACAATTGGAAAGAAAAAGCTAAAGAGAAACTATATATATATATAGGGAAGAGGATAAAGTGTTCTCGCCACTTACGGTCTCGCCGGAAATTGAACAAGAATCCCCAAAAGTCCATCTACTTCTCTCTATATGCCCTATATATATTCTTAAAACGAATTCTACAACCTCATCGCAAGCAAGATTTTCTACAGAGCCGTTGACCCAACCTTTTATTTTCTCATCAAGAGTGGCCCAGAAGGCCAATTATTTTAGATTAAAGTCTTTACACAGTACATAGTTATATATATATAAAAGGCACGTGCGTGTCATTAGAGAGCCTGAAAGCATAAGATTAAGCTGTCGCTTAAAATGCAACAGCAAACCTAAGAGAAACGAGGTAATGAGGGGACGCACGACTAATATATATGTATATCTATAGATGTTGTACGGTGTTTTTGAGGGCATATAGACGTTGTATAGAGGAAGTGGCATCTTCATTACGTTAGAAAGACGAGAGAAGCGGGCAGGGATCAAGGACTTGACGAGGAGCGATGAATGCCTGACGCAGGCATTTTACGAGGCGTCGTTGTCGTCCGTCGTCGTCGTTGCTTTTTTTTATTCGAGATTGTAAAACCGGGTTTATAAAGTTTGCATCTATACAACGGCCAGGGTGACTTTGTAAAAAGTCTATTTTGAGCTCGGAGCTTAGCACCCAGAATGAGTGATAGAGGGTGAATGATGAATGGGTAGTTGTGGATTTGATGGTAGAGAAGGGGCAGATTTACGGTAGATGATTCCTCGTTTCGTGGTTTCACGTTTAGTTTTGAAAAGGTTGAGCATACGTATCACGCAGAGCACCAATTTATTCGGATCTGCCTTAAAGCTCGATGATGTTTTCATCTCTGCTTGATTTTACAAATTTAATAAATATTATTGGTTTGAAAAATATAGGGTTTCATTTGTTATCATTTTAGGTACTTGTATTAAGCAGGGAAATCAGCAGAAGTATAAATGATTCAAGAATCTTCTTTTGTTTTTGGAAGCTGCAAAAGGATCACCAAATATGTTGTGAGATGTCCAAATGTCTGAAATTATGAAATAATCTTAAATTATTCATCAATCAACCATCGTTTGATTCTGATGTGAGTGTTGTTCAGTTTAGTACCGAAGTTAGCGATGGTAGATCAACATGGAAACAGCCACCTGCTGTGAAATACAGCCTTTGATTGAGTAGATGAATTGTTGACTTGAAATCCTGAAACACAGTTAATTTTTTGAACAATTTTCATTGTAAATGTACAGACAAAAAGTTTCGATTGGAGTATAACAAGAGATTCCAAAAAAATAATTATATCACGAGATGTTAAGGAACGCCGCTTTGTAATTTGTCTAAAACTTCCTTGCAAGTAAAATTCCTGTGAAAACAAAATTCATGAAAAGCCTTTAGTACCAAGTTTTCACGCCCCACATTTCCAGGAAAGTTTGATATAACAGATATTATCATCTTCACTTATATCTGGTGTAAACGTTTGAATCTATGATTTCCTTAGAAAAATTACATAGGTCATATGAAAAATTTTGTTTTGGATTTGCAGTGAAGAATTCTCAACCAGTAGAAATTCTTCCTCTCCGTGGAATTTTCCTAAGGGATATTCACTTCTAAATTCTTGAAAAATACTAATCACAAATTGGCATAAAAAAATTCAACGCCTTACCAGCGGAATATTCATTTTCCAACTCTGAAAGATTGACGATTTAGTCGCAAATTTGGCACCAATAAACATATTTTTCTCATGAACTGACCTATTTTTCCACCATTTTTTCCTACAAAATCACCAACTATCAATGTGTCTTGCGAGTCGTAGTGAGCTGTAGAAGAAATATATGTATCATGTGTTTCTTTTGAAATTCCCCTCTCACATTCTCTCTCATTTTTGTTTCCTAGAACTCAGTGTGTGATCTCAATTTTCACGTCAGCCCTGAGAAGTTTAAACTTGAGCTTGATTCACGACAAAACGAGGACAAAAAACCTTTCTAATGGTAAAGTCGATGAGTAAATTGTGAAAATGTGTGTACGTACATTTTGTTTACCTGGCCTATCTGCCATCCTGCGCCAGTTCAGCAAAATTGCAGCCGTACGATTTGCCTGCACACACATACGAGAGAGTGATTTTTATTTTCGCAAGTTATTTTTAAACTCGTTTACGTCTTCTACATCAAAGTGCACACAGATAGTGTGGAGCTGAATTTCGTTTTTAGAGCAAAAGAAAAATGCTCACTCACCTCTTCTGACGCAAAATCACATACGCTGTAAAGAGCCATCAACTGGACGACGAACATAACGAGCCAGACGAATTCACAGCTCATTACTTTTGCGTTAGTCAAATAGTCTGGATTCACTATGAGCCAGTATACGAAAAAGTACATGTTGCACACGGTGTGTAGGAACAAATTGAAGATGAACATGAGTAGAGAGCACGAGTACGTGTCATTGAATTTGCGACTTGTATCTAACAGCTGATTGTACCAAAACTCTATCCTCTGAAATAGTGAGAACTTTTTATTTTTCATTTCTCATCTGCGGTATCGAAATGGAAGCATATTTATTGTTATACCGAGATACTACGATTTAGAATGTGAATTTTGATCCGTCTCTTAGGATTCAGATCATCCAAATCAAGTATGCGTTACAGTATCAACGTGGTTCAACAAAGTAAATCTTGTGGAGTTTTTTTCTTGTATTCGATTGAGAGTTTCATAGCGGGTCACATGAAAGGTGATAACGGCGTGCATTGCATACCTGATCAGTTTGTGATCATAAGTAGATATGGTCCTCGTTTGGTCAGACATCCACGGAATTTAATCGAATCTCTGATCCAGGAAGCATTAGAGAAATCTATCAAACTGATGAAGTAGAGATCAAGTACTGACGATATACGTCATGTACTGATCAAGTGCCGTATAAGTACTTGATGATTACTTCATCAGTTTGATAGATTTCTCTAATGCTTCCTGGATCAGAGCTTCGATTGAATTCCGTGGATGTCTGACCAAACGCGGACCATATCTACTTATGGTCAAGATCTGGCCAGAAATTCAAAGTACGGCGTTAGTATCTTGAATGTGACCGCTTTGAGGTGGCACTCGATCAGTTTATGTCGTACATCTTCAGTACTTGATCACTACTCTATCACTGTGTTCCCTTTATCGAGGTACTTGATCAGAACACGAGGTACATCATCAGTACTATTGCAGTATTTCAATAAGATTATGTTAACACTTTTGCGGTACTTTATTGATGCTGTGGAAGGTCCTCTTCATAGGTTCCTCTGCAATATTTTCAAATTACTAGAGATCAAAGACACTGATTTAGACAAAGCTATAATAATATAACTATATAGATTTAAGGGTGACAGTCATATATTTTTGAAACCTAATCGAATGATGAGATGATGAAATTGATGCATGCATAATCCGCTTTTCTCTATTTCCTATTCACCTCTAGATGCTTTGTTTGTTGAATATTTTTAGCTATACAATCAGAAGAACTGGAGATAAAATGTACAGTCTTAACGATATTCAATCCAAGGATGAAAGAACTAACCAAGTTACTACGGCAATTTCGCGCATAGTGGGAAAACCAATTTTTCTCGCTCAAAAGTTAAATAGCTCGAGCATGTTGACTTTCGGGCCAAAAAATGTTGCTCTTTTCCACTGTGCGGCGTCAAGTACGGAAACATACTAAATCATTGGATATTATCGTGAAATTTTCTTTGAATCAATCATCTGCTGAATCATCTATCTTTCGATAGTCTCGCATAACGAAACGACCGTGAGTGATGCAGAATTTTAGAACAAAATGGTATAGAAACTCCACTTGGACTCACAGCGCTTATAGATCTCTGATCTATTTGCAAAAGGGTAATTGTGATCCTTTCAAATCACACATAAAATACAAATAACAATTTCTAACCTGCACGTTTGCCTCGTCAAGAGAACTGGCCACTCCATTGTTTGTCCTCCTCAATATGAGTCTATTAAGATAGGCAAATCTCTGACCAAGTAAAAATACAATCCCACAAAATTTAAAAACTGCAATGTAGGTACCAACGTAGGTAAGAAGATATCCAACATTGCGAAGGTATGGCTCGTTGAAAGCGTGCATGCCTAGTTGATTTATAGCAGTCCATCCTATGGTACTCACGACGAGAGAACTCCACAGCCATATCCTACTCTGGCTCACTAGAGGGCCATATTTTAAAGGCTGACCTTTGGATGCCTCAACGGCATTGAGAACTACGCCAAGGCGGAAGGACTCGTCAAACTCTTGGATGCTGTTCCAAACGTGTACGAAGTTTTTGCGGTTCAGTACGCTTAGCGAAAGTTCCGTTACCGAGACCATGTAGTTCAGGATCAACTGCGCATTCAACAATGCTTTGAATTATTTTTATTGACCAGTAGTGGGTCGAGGATTTTTTGTGAATTTTTTCCACATGCACGTTGATTGTTGTAACCATGGAAGATATAACCTGGACTTTCTCAAAGTCTCCATTGATATACAAAGATTGTATGATAAGAACTTTGCCACCACGGGCAAGAGTTGGATATCCGTGGAATGTTGAATTCTAATGAGGTCAACATTGAGACTGGAAGCTCGCTGGGGAGCTTTTCTGTTGTATTAAATGATTGAGACAAAGATTGAATGGATTGGGATTTATTCTTTCAATATGTACTAAAAATGTAAATACAGGTAAAAGGGAAATTTTTCCAAGTCAAATCGTGAGATATAAGGTAAGTGTACTCAACTTGCCCCCATTAAGCCATTTTCTCAATAACTCTGGCCCATCTCAATATTATCCTTCCAATACTAGCTTAATTACTAGTCTCAAGAGCATCAAAATGAGTCCAAGTACATCCGATTTGGACCAACTGGAGCCAAACTGTTTTTATTCTCCCAGAAGGTGAGTTTTGAGAGTTTACAAAAGTGTGTACCCAACCTGTCCCCATCATTTAAAACAATGTAAATCGGCGAGAAAGTGCATAAAATCGCTTTGATCCGTTTTGATCACCGTGCAGCGACATTTGTAGCTTTGAGCTGACCCAAGACATCGTTTCCGACCTATT
Organism: Eretmocerus hayati; assembly: GCA_029851415.1. Classification (NCBI taxonomy): domain Eukaryota; kingdom Metazoa; phylum Arthropoda; class Insecta; order Hymenoptera; family Aphelinidae; genus Eretmocerus; species Eretmocerus hayati. The sequence goes on along the minus strand of CM056742.1, from coordinate 178,204,342 downwards.
TTGACGTGATAAACACGTTCTGAGTGGTAAAAAAAAGCCATACTGCACGCCTTTCCGAGATAACGATATGGGGGCATGTTGGGTACACTCCGATGTCGGCTTTCTTGATTCTCAAACCATCTCCGTATTTTGTACATAATATCGCTCCAAATCAGAGTTTCACAGCTCTGAAGATCGGATTTTGAAGGTCTTGAGACAAGGAATCGAATGCGCCAAGATTGGTCAAATGAAAATAAATTGGCACCGGTTTTAGTGAACGCGATTTTCTCGGTGATTACTTAGCCGTGCAAACACGAGAAATGGAAGAATCACTATGAATTTTCTGGAGAATGTAGAAATGATTCGGGATCGATGCAAACTACGTACTTTCTCATAATTTTCCATATCAAACTTAAAAAAAATATGCTGGAAGGTCCACGAGTGTCCATTTCTGAGATCAGCCTATGGGGGCAAGTTGGGTACAGAGGCAAGTTGGGTACACTTACCTTAGAATATTTTTTGGTCTTTATCGCGAAACTGAATCATGTAGAGGCAAGTTCTAAGGTTCGATTTCTAAATAACTCGAAGTAGTTCGATAGTATTTGATTTTTTTGAACAGTAAGTCAGATCTTATGTAGAACTTCATTGTTCATATTATTATTTCAGATGTTCTAACAACATAATAATGATTCTTAGTACCATCTAAAATCATAACTTGAATCCACAGAAGGTAATTGAAACAGTCAGGATCGCAAATATAGGTTATTGATCTCAAATTTTTATATCACCAAGGAAGTTGAACGATTCAGACTTCGGCTGAAATTCATCGTGGGACAGTGACTAAAATGATGAGAACAACGGGTTGATTGTACCAAAAGAATTTGTAAGCTTACAGAGAGAACAAAAGTGATCGGAGTTGGAACAAACCTTGGCTTTTTCGGTGGCACCGAGTACCGGTCTATCGTCATCTCCGGCATCAAAGCGTATGAAAGCATGCACGACGATGTATCCGTAGATAATTATCCAGACGATTGCAAAAATACAGTATTTGCGGGATGGTTGTAATTTTGCCGGACGGTTATTTCTGGGGAAGGCGTATGGTGCCAGGCCAAAAACACGCGTTACGTAAAAAGCTGGGCTCACCACCTCGTACAAAGCTGATTCTGAGCCACGAAAATCCATTTCCCTTCTTGTTTTTTAAATGATTATCTCACTCAATTTTCTCACTACCTTAGGACTGGAATGAGACATCACCATCATTCAGTGGAAAAGTTTACTTTACATCCTACATTTTTTGCTACTAAGTTTTCAATGTTTGGGATGAATAATACAGAAAAATTGATGAATATGTTTCAGGTGATCGTGTAAAACTGTCTCAAACTTGGTGACATACTTCGATTTGAGAAAGAGCAAATTTTTTATTTGTTCCGCAAGTTCGGGATGAGCCGTCTAATAGGCTATCCATCAGAATATTACTTGTTCATCACAATAGTGACTCTAGCTACGTAATAATCTAGGTGCAGGGATCAAGAATATATAAAACTGTAAGTGATTTATAATCGCTAACTAGATCTAGTGTTTCAGGTGCTTCAACAAACAGATATCATCGACCATTGATTCGAGAGCTCGCTTGTAATAGTAAATCGGTCAGATTGTCGTGGCGCTCCAACTGTTTTGTTTTTCTATATTGTTCTCACTCACAAATCACACCTTGCAACGATATCATTCTTCAATATTACAATGAACACGGTGAAATATTTTATGAAAGATTAAGTCTGTGCAATTTTGATGGCCTTTTGAACTTTATGTCTCATCAGATTAATTCTCATCGAAGCCTGCATTTTTGATACGAATAAAAGACAATTTTTGGTGAATTGGGGTTGGATGGGATTCATTCTTACAACATGAGATTGTCATTCTACATATTTTATACACGTTCAACTGAAGAAACGTAGATAGGCTGTGCCCATTTTCATTTTTATACGTAGATTCTTGATAATACTAGATATCTTAGTGTACTGGTCTATGGTGAATTGATGTATATCGACTCATAATTCATACTAAAGCGAAGAATGTTATGGAAAGGTGCCAGCTCATGATCATTTATTTCAATTGACTGAGACAAATAGCTCTTGAATATCACTATAAATCCTATCAATGATACCAGTAATCAACCATCGGTAAGGTATTAGAAGCTCAAGCAGTTATAAAATGGAATAATTTTGGCTGATCATAATAAGGTCAACAAAGTAATCGACGATGCCTGTACCCTTTTCGTATACCAAATCTTTCTGAATATCTAGAATTCATGTCCAAAATACTTTATATGTCATTGTATATGAGCTTTGTGCAATAGGTTGGAGTTTTACACAATTTCTTTCAACCAAAAAGTCACTCGAACCGAGTGAGTTACAGTCGAATTCCACTCAGCTGCGTTCGGGTGGAATGAATTTTTCAGATTGACTAACTACGATGAAGATAGATGATTTAATCAGTTCCTGTCCATAAGAACAGATTCCATTCCATCAAATATTAACCGACATTCTTTTTGCCTTAGCATCAATTTCAAGATGAATCCTTAGAATCTGGAATTTGCAGCAAGATTACCAGATACGTGGCAAGAACTCCAGTAGCCTGCAAGTAAAGAAAACGATATCATGAAATGACTGGAGACCCTCCTACGTACTGACTTTGAGATACCATAAAACCGGGTAATTCGGACCGAGTGAGTAATTCGGCCCCGTTTTTTGTCTTTGCGATAACTTTGGACTCAGGAATCACACAGTATGCTGCAAGAGCTCATTTTGAAGTTTTGCGTCTCATCTTCAAAATGAGCTTTCGCAACTTACTGTGTGATTCCTGAGTCCAAAGTTATCGCAAAGACAAAAAGTGGTTCGAATTACCCACCCGGTCCGAATGACCCGGTTTTACGGTATACCAAAGCATGAGACTTTACCGAAGTCATAGACTGCAGATTAATGTTCACAAAGTCAGCCGCAGTAAAATGTACTTCTTGGTTCATGTAAAATTCTAGCAAATGAATGTCCTGGAATAAAGTTTATCTCATATTAAGAGAAAAGAAAAATACTTGTATGGTGTGTTCCATATCATAATATGAATAATTGAAAAGTACTCACCTCAACCTTTTTTGATTGGTAACTTAGTTTCTGCCAATCAAACAAAATGCAGCTCATTTCATTTACCTTTAGGAATATAAAAATATATTCTTTTTCATCATTTCTTATACTGAATGTATGGTATGAAATAGAATGTAGAAAAATCATTACCTTATTCGTTGCTGAATCACTTACGATGTGTATTGAAAGCAGCTGACTGAGAAACATAATCATCCAGCATACCTCACAACCTACGGTCCAGCTTATCATAACTTCTCGACTATGAATCATGTCTTTCATAGCTTGGATAATTATATAGTACATATTGCTTAAAAGATGGCCAAAAAGATTGGAGAGATACAGAAGGAGCGACCAAGAATATATGTCGCTCAAAGTTCTACTTGCAGTGACCAAACGGCGGAACATTGTTTTTATTTCCTACAAAAATGTACAAGTACTTCAAGAGCAAATCAGATTTTCGTCACGTATGAGAGTGGTTTGTCAATCGTTGGACCATGAAATGACCAGAGGATAGAATTTGGAAGTTTTTGGCCTTTTTCCATGAGGTTGATAGAGCTCGAAAAACAATGGAAGGATTTCGCAGTAGTTTGAAGAAGCATGATATAAAATTTGTAAATTCAACCAGTGTACTTCATTTGTTAAGACCATCAGATTTATTGCTGAAAATTATATGGAGACGATCCCCAACTTCTTCGCGAGCTTCTTCGATAATTTATTGGTAGAAAATCAATATACATACAGGGTGTCCGAAAAGTAAGTAGGTACTTATTTGTTTATTTTTCAATAACGGTTTGGAATCCCGGAAACCCCCCGACACTCGTGTCCCCTCAGTTCAGGGAGGACGCTCGATGAAGCCCGCTTTGATGGGGGCGTTGGAGGTCATTTTCCAGGTCATTCGGTGGTCAAGTAGATTTTCAATTAGAATCATCTATTTTCAACGCAAGGTTATGGAAAAGCGCAAAAATCACAGGACCTTAATTTGGAACATTTGTTCATCTGATTTGACCCTGGCGAGATGAATGAAGGTCGGTACGGGTCGACGGCAACTTTTGTAGCTCCAAGAGTGAATGGTATGTCTATAAGTGTTTGAGATGAAAGTTGTTTATTATCGCGTCAAGGATGAAATAGTGACCTTGGATGTAATCTTGGCGGTCATTTTTAAGGTAGTTTTTAGCTTAATTCGATTCTTTCAAATATGATCACCTGTTAATCAATTTGGATTCTAAAATACCGCGAAAAGTCACGAACATTTTGTAAAAACATTTTTTGGTACAACATTGATCTCATGATTCGTCACGCCTTCCTAGAACTCAAAATAAAGAGCAGATGTTCCTATTTAGAAAAATTGGGTTGATCTTCAGATGTTTTTGAAAATGAACTCCAACGTCGAACCCAAGGTCTATATCGAACATACCTTTCAAATTAAGGGGAGACAAGTTTCGAGAGTTCTCGCTTTAGTCGCTTTGTCTTAGGGTGGGGGGGGGGGGAGTATTTTCTATTCGGATTCCTTGTATATGGAACTGATTGCTCTTACCTCTATTTTTTTCATATCACCAATGATTTTGGCATCCGTATTCAGACAATTTGTGGTAAAGCTGATGAGGCATGTAAATCTCTGATTAAAAAGGAAGGCAAGACCACAAAACTTGAACACTGCGACAAAATTTACGATGTAAGGGAGCAAATAACTAATATTGTGCAGGTAAGATTCATCGAATGCGTGCAGTCCCAAAATATTCACAGCACCCCAACCAATAATGCCAAGAGCTAAGAATCTCCACAGCCACGATTTGAGATTCACAATCATTGACGTGTATTCACAAGATTTGTCAATTTCTGCCTGAGTTTGATCAGATTCGATGAGGAGCAGGAAAGATTCATCAAAAATTTGAATGTCTTTCCATACTTCGATTAAGCGTTGTCGATTTACGATACTTAGTATCAGTTCTACCATGAGCACCAAGTAATTCAGGATCATCTGGAGGTTAAGAGCCAGTCAGAATTTGATTTTGTGTTGATGGAATGGTTTATGTTTTGATAAGGAGTTTGAAACTAGATTGAGAGTTTCAAGAAAGGAAAATTGTAACCTTAGTGAGCTCGGTGAGGCTCAGGACGACTTGATCTTCTCTGATGTTTGCAAATTGTCTGATCAGAAGTTGAACCACGTAAGTACTGATCATCATGCAAAAAATCGTGTAAATACAGTTGATCCATGATAATTTAAGCTCCAGTGCTCGGTTTTGTTTTACAAAAGTATACGGTGCCAGTCCAAAAATACGTAAGGCGTAGAATATTGGCTGAATGACATTACAAAGAGCTGGTTTTGCGCCATTTGTAATACCCATCTTTTTTGGATCATTCGTAATCTGATGTACAGGCTCAAGAAAAATAAAGGTGAGCAGCAGCACTTGACGAGGATGACCTCATTTTGTTTATGGCTTGGTAACTTATATCCATGGCACACTTTTTGATAAGAGGATTTGTAAGACGACCTGCAATTGGTTTTGTCATAGACTAGTCAAAATATCTTAAAAACAGGGTTAAGAGTTTCATCCGGATTTTTGGAGGAGCCGAACTATCCGGATACCCGAGTTTGGCGAAAGGAGCCGGGCGGATCCATTTATCCGGACACTATCCGGCTATCTGTATATTAGGAACTTCCGGATATCGTATACGGGTTGTGATACATATCGATTCCCATTGTAGAACAGATTTGAGAGTCCAGATGCTATTTAAAAAACCGGATCTTCGGATCGGAATAGTTGGCTACTGTTCGGATAGTTGGGTCCTTACAGATTTTTTCAATCCAGGAGGATGTCTGGATAAATATCCAGATATCCTGATCAACGAATAATCCCAGCTCTACTCAACATAATATAACAGTTTTGAGTCAAATCATCTGCAATTAGGCCTGTCTGCAATGCACCTAGAACATATGCACAGAAAGTTTCTGAAAAATCGACAAGGTGGTGTTCTTGTTCTGCTCCATGAATCCTCATAGGCTATAATTCTTCCTTTGTCGCCAATTACGCGATGCAGATTAATTTTTTAGATTATGAAAAAGTAGATATCAAACAACACAGAACAGCTCACAATTTCTATCAAGTTACGGCACATTGGTGCAAAAATATCCGATGATTCTAGAGAACGACAGGAAATATTTAAGAATTTCATGACCATAATAGATCAATAGAAATCTACTTTCAGTGTGTCTAAATTTACTGTTAGCTGCCTTGTTGAATTTTGCATACTATCTGATATTCTGTCACATTGTTTAACAACATTTCAAAACTGCTTCCAATAGTGTAGATTGGAAGATTCAGAGAATTTTCCGAGCGAGGGATGAAGGAGGAGTTAGAATATACTTACTGCGATTTTTAAACAGAATGACTGACATCAAAAAATTTCTTTGATTTTTTTTCGATCCTTTAGACAAATCCAGGAATTCATAAAATGCAATTCACTCTATTCTTTTCAACCTTATGACGAGATATCATCATTTCTGTGGCAGAAAAATGAAAGTGAGAAGAATGATGAATATTTCTAATCTTGAATCAAAGCTAAACAGGTAACATCATATGTAATCGTATTACTCGCAGAAAGTTCTACTAAATTTTTGATGAAAAAATTGTTTGCTTCAAACTTTTATCCTTGAGATAATTCAACGTGTGTCAGCTATTGAATAAACTGTATGGGGTCATTGATTTGCGTGTGATAAGGGACGGCTCCTGATGCATGAGTTAGATTTGTTTTCTTTATTATCGAGTTCACTGCCTTGCTTGTAATTTTATTGATATTCGCTTTCGTAACTTGATGGCTTAATTGCGATATTCATTTTGTTTATTCTACTTTTGAACAGAAACAATTATGTCAATCGTATAAAAATATTTTCTTGATTCCAAAATGAGTGTGGCCGTGATATAGATGACACTCGGAAACAAGTTCTAGCCGATTGATGAAAAACACGCGTTTGACCTTTTGGAAATGGATTTTTCCGCCCATAGTAGAGTCCTTATCAATTGTGCACGAGATTCAGATTGTATCACGGTATTTCATGCCGGAGTCGGTTGTTTGAGAATGGGTTGAAGTTTTTGATAACGTCAGCATAGATTGCTGAGATTGATGATTTGGTGGTTGAGGCGAACGCACTGAATAAGCTGAAAAATTTCCAAATCATATTCTTTCAGGACTCAGGGATATTTGTAAAATGATTTTGTGTCTCTCGGATTGGTGTCCTGTAATTTATGCTAAGCGAGCTACCAAATATCAGCTATGCAACTGTAGAAAGCTATATCCACTTAGAAGGATCAAGTATTTCTTCAGTCAAGAATTGTAAACAAATGGTGATCAGATGGAAAAAGTTTTTCATTACGCTATTGTCCTAATACGTACATACATGATATCACCCAATAAAATGTTGAAACAGGCATCAAATCATGAGATTATGTGCAAAATTTCCATCTCATCTAAATTCACTCACTGGCATTGGTGATGTAAGGTTGTGCCACCAAACAAGTTCTTGAATACCTACTTCACGGTTAACGAGAAAAGTATGAGAACGACGTTGTGTGAGATCGTCGTACCATTGTCTTGTTGAATTAGTCATGAAAGAGAACCACAGAAATTTATGCCCGAGAAAATATCACATTTTCGTCACTGGGCGCATTGACAAGTTGGTTGTGGCTGAGATTCATTATCATGTTGCACTCATGACAGTTTTACACGGATAAGGGTCGTGGGGCTAGGCACAACGAGTCATTATCATTAGCTGCCTCCATAACTCGTGATCTACTACTTATGAATTCTTTTGTATTCTTACAAAGTTTGAAATTTGTAATAAGATCACCAAATGATACAAGATATTGAATCGTCTGATGCAAAGTGAGATATGTAGATTTCATGAAGTTTAAATCGAAGATGAATTTTTTATCAAAGAATCCTTGATATCGACTATTAATTGTACATACTTGAATTTTACAATCGCTTGCTCATTGGAAAGAAACCGTAAATTTGATGAATGACAAGCTGATTCCAAGTATTATACCCATAGAGACAGTGTTCCAGATCCTGGTCATGGAGTCGGCTGAAACTCTGGTAATAATAGCCTTCTTTTAGCACCAAAAGATAAAAGAAGATACCTACAATCATAATCCTAACGCTCAAGTATTACTGGGTAACTTCGAAAGAGGTTAGCAACGCCCATTTGGGTCCATGTTAAAAATGGTATATGAGTAATTCCGCGCGAAAGCGGACCACGAATTGCAGACATATCTGGGTGATTATGAGATAACTTAGGTATTTCGAGGGCAAAAACGGCGGGAGTCGGGATTTGGACCAAAAATTGACTAGTTGAAATATAGCTGCAATCTGACTGCTCATAGTTATTTCCCAATCTATCTGACATCCAAAAACATTTCCCAGACAGGCGTAAACGTTAGTCAGTCTATGCAAAAGATATGAGCAATTTTCGATATATTTTTGCCACGGTAAGGACAGCCACGGTAAGGACATTTTGGCATGAAAAGTGATCTCAAAGGCGTAAATCAGAACGGATCGTTTTTTCCGAATAGATGGCCCATATTTGAGGTGAGAGTAGACTGCAAAAAAATTTCTGGACCTTGACGTTGCATAGTGTTCGGGAGCCAGTGATCACGGTAAGGACAATTCTTATTTTGCAACGGAAAAATTTTCCATAAGTCATCGCGCGGAAAGCTGTTCACGTAATTCATCATTCCGCTGGTGGTAGAATTTTGTTTTTCGGTGTATTAGGAATCATATACCGCCGTTATAGAGCCGTTTGAAGCGATTCGCTGACCCAGAGTCGAATTATCGAGAAGCATTCGAATAATTTGCAGAATTCCAGGACAAAATGTCGGCTGTGTTTTGACTATTTTGAAGTGAGACATGATACTCGATTTTTACATGATATCACCTTTTCACAACCCAACTTTGATGTTTGAGTGGTGCGGGACCGAGATTGAATGAATATTTCGGTAAACTGCACGATTGAAATGTGCAACTCGAGTTTAGGACATGCCACGGTAAGGACATTTTGACCACTTTTGGTAAGCTCAGGTCCACATTAAACTCATATCCGCTCCTGGAACTATTGGGACATCTTCATTTCAATAGAATACACTAGATATCATCATTAGACTCATCGTATTTGGTCATTCAATATGAATGCGAGGTCAAGACATCAAATGCATAAGTTATCTCAGAATCACCCATCTCAGATTGTTTTTCCACTATTCTTAATCGATTCTATGGTCCAAAAAATAAACTTTTCACCCTCTATGGGGTGAAAAAAAAAATTTCTTGTTTCCGTGGGGACTATCTTTGTGATAGTGTTTTTAGCAAAAAATACCAATCTTTTTTCAGTAAAATGGGTGTAGTTCCGACTTGAGGTAAGATACGACCACGCAAATAGTGGCATTCGAAAGGTCTTTCAAAAATCTATCGAAATATGTTTCGAATTTTTTTTTTTGAGGCTACGGACGCCCCCTATGAGCAAAAAAGGGAGAAACAGAAAAAATTCATTTCCTCAAAAACCTAATTTTCTAAAAATCTGGAAACCCATATTTCGATGTAAAATTGCGTGTTCTTCCAGAAAAGAGTGGTCCCGATCTGTGTTTTTGGGTTCTACGCTGTTTTTTTTACGTTTTATCAATATTCTCAGCCTTTTCGGTTGAAAAATGAATTTTTCTGCGCATGCGCAGGAATTTAGACTGCTGAAACCAATTCCATTGAGAAGCCAAGGAAATTTCCTTCAAAATGACTATACTTGGTGAAGTCGATTCGATGTACTGGGACCAAAGTAAGAAGGTCTAAAAAGTGATGACACTTCTACTCAAGTCACGATAGTAATGGGAAATTCGTGCAAGATCTGCATTTACCCCTCTTGAGGATGCTTCATCATTAATGTGATGTAACTTTGGGCCAAGTAGATAAAATTGACTTCGCCAAGTAGTCATTTTGAAGGAAATTTCCTTGGTTTTTCAATGGAATTGGTTTCAGCAGTCTAAATCCCTGCGCATGCGCAGAAAAATTCATTTTTCAACCGAAAAGGCTGAGAATATTGATAAAACGTAAAAAAAACAGCGTAGAACCCAAAAACACAGATCGGGACCACTTTTTTCTGGAAAAACACGCAATTTTACATCGAAATAGGGATTTCCAGATTTTTAAAAAATTAGGTTTTTGGGGAAATGAATTTTTTCTGTTTTCCACCTTTTCGCTCCTAGGGGGCGTCCGTAGCCTCAAAAAAATTTTTTCGAAACATATTTCGATAGATTTTTGAAAGACCTTTCGAATGCCACTATTTGCGTGGTCGTATCTTACCTCAAGTCGGAACTACACCCATTTTACTGAAAAAAGATTGGTATTTTTTCCTAAAAACACTATCACAAAGATATTCCCCACGGAAACAAAAAATTTTTTTTTCACCCCATAGAGGGTGAAAAGTTCATTTCTTTGACCATAGAATCGATTAGAAATGTCGGAAAAAGAGTTTGAAACATGTTCGCAATTCGTGGTCCGCTTTCGCGCGGAATTACTCGTATGAGTGATTCCGCTGAAAGTGAAAGTTCCCGTGCTCTTACCCTGGTAGAAATTTACTTCGATGTAACACATTAATAGACATAAAATGGCTATTTTTGGCTAATTTTGGCTGAAAATGGCCATTTTATGGCTAATAATGTGTTACATTAGGATCAATTTCTACCAGGGTAGGTCCCCCAAGTTTCTATGATCTGGAATGCACTTTATAGCAATCTTCCGAGGTGTACTTTATTCGAGCAGAATTATGTTGATAGTTTTTCAGACGATCCTAAGATCGCTGTATATTGTAGCGCTCAATAGGGGATCGAGATGATTTCAGTATACTTGCATCGAAATCCTGTGGTTTCCGCCCCGATGCGGAGGCAGCAAGTCCCGCATTATCGCCCAAGGAAGAAACGACTGAGCATGTGCATCAGACCTTGCATGGGAGTTGGGCTGCGCCCTCGGTCTGCTACAATGCATGCTCCGACGTTTTTTAACTTGTACGGCGGTGCAGGATTTTGCCCCGAAATCGTGTCGGAAACCATGATAGAGTTTCGATAAAAGTGTACTGAAGAGATGTATACTCACCTTCGGACCAAAGTAACCCATTGTGTCGACGGGGATGCCGCCTCGCCTGGCGGCTCGTGCGGCAACTCACTCGGACCGCAGTCGATCACTTTCGGCCCCTCGCGGACCTTCCCCCTTAAAAATGGCAAATGAGAGCGAAAGGAGGAAGATATTGTGCAAATGGAAAAAAATTATAAAACAATTTTTTTCATCCTGCGCAAATTGTTTGAGATTCAGATAACTTGAGATCGACCTTAATGAATGAGCTCCGTCGACTGTTGCAATAGTAAACACATAGCCTGACATGATTTTATGGGATTATTTTCGAATTCTTGAGTTAAAAAAGCCATTGCTGTGACCAACAGGATAGATGAAAATCTCGAGTAATTCGCGCGTAATTAAGCGACTATGATCTACTTATTTATGCAAAAGGTAAAGCGATTTAACGCTCCAGATGTCTGAGCTTATCTGAATTCCGAAATGTGGTGAAGTAAATTAATTTGTACTGTTAGCCTGATGATTTGTATTCCTAGATGAATGAAGATAGATTCAGAGTTGAAATGGACATCAAGTAGGGGCCAGATTCACTAATCTCGACCTAATTCAACAAAATTAATAATATAATCTGCCAGGAGCGTCCGGCGATGCCAGATTTTTATAGACCTTTTCTCGTCTAGTTCGTACTGTTCGTTTGAAGATGAAACTTTAAGATTGTCGGTCTGTCGATCTGTTCGGCATCCTCGTTTGCCTCATGTTTTATAGATGATTGGCGCTCAATCCTTAAGATCGCCAACATGCGTACCGGAGTATTGCAAGGGCGCAGATTGAGCGAGCAAACTCTATAGTTTCGGCTCGCGAGGATTTGTTGGTCGTCTGCAAGTGATGAGTGTAGAGTTGAAATTGGGAAATGGAGTGAATAAAGTGGAATATGAATGGAAAATGGAGTGAATAAAAGGATATGGTGCTGAATGAGTGGAGGTGGAATGAAAGAATGGAATGAAGAATGAGATGGATGATGGTGAGAAATGAAATGAAGAAATGATATTGAAAGAATGTGGTTGCCTCACTCTTCTATTCGCAAGTAGATCCAGACGCAACTTCTGCACCCGAAGGCAGCTTACGTACGTGCAGGCATCTATCTGCGAATAGGTGGTCATTGGCATGAGTGATGGAAGAGAAGAGAAGGAAATGAAAGAATGGTTTTGTTTGAAAGAATGGGTTTGAATTCCGAAATGTGATGAAGTAAATTAATTTGTATTGTTAGCCTGATGATTTGTATTCCTAGATAAATGAAGATAGATTCAGAGTTGAAATGGACATCAAGTAGGGGCCAGATTCACTAATCTCGACCTAATTTAACAAAATTAATAATATAATCTGCCAGAAGCGTCCGGCGGTACCAGATTTTTATAGACCTATATATACACGGTCTACATATATATATATATATATGACTTAAATATATATGTATGTAGAACATGTATATGATCTGTATTCAACATATATGATGTATACGTGGTCTGTAACTCACGTATACGACGTCTCTAAATTTCTAAAATTCTACGTTCACTACTACTACTATTGCTACTACTACTATAACTCCGTCTACTACTACTACTACTACTACAACTACTACTACTACTACCCACCACTATTTCTACAACTATCATGAATTTTGTTGATTGTACCTACCTTTTCTTATCTATCTGGCTGTTATATTTTTTGTTTCCCTCTAGATCGTGTTGTCCGTTTTGAAGATGGAATTGAAGAATTGTCGTTCTGTCTTTCTGTTCGTCACCCTCGTTTGCCTCATTTCCTATAGATGATTGGCACTCAATCCTTAAGATCGCCACCATGCGTACCGGAGTGTTGCAAAGGCGCAGATTGAGTGAGCAAACTCTATAGTTTTGGCTCGCGAGGGTTTGTCGGTCGTCTGAAAATGATGAGTGTAGAGTTGGAAATAGGAATTGGAGTGAAATGATACTGAATGAGCGTAGGAGATGGATTGAAAGGATGGAATGAGATGAAATCAAGAGTGATATGACAAAAAGGAGGAATTAAATCACTTACCTCTTCTTACTTACCTGTGAGATGATTTGTTTTCTCGTCTAGTTCGTACTGTTCGTTTGAAGATGAAAGTTTAAGATTGTCGGTCTGTCGATCTGTTCGTCATCCTCGTTTGCCTCATTTTCTATAGATGATTGGCGCTCAATCCTTAAGATCGCCAACATGCGTACCGGAGTATTGCAAAGGCGCAGATTGAGCGAGCAAACTCTATAGTTTCGGCTCGCGAGGATTTGTCGGTCGTCTGCAAGTGATGAGTGTGGAGTTGAAATTGGGAAATGGAGTGCATAAACTGAAATATGAATGGAAAATGAAGTGAATAAAATGATATGATGCTGAATGAGTGGAGGTGAAATGGAAGATTGGAATGAAGAATGAGATGGATGATGGTGAGAAATTAAATGAAGAAATGATATTGAAAGAATGTGGTTGCCTCACTCTTCTATTCGCAAGTAGATCCAGACGCAACTTCTGCACCCGAAGGCAACTTACGTACGTGCAGGCATCTATCTGCAAATAGGTGATCATTGGCATGAGTGATGGAAGAGAAGAGTAGAAAATGGAGGAATAATTGTGTAGGTGGAGATGGAGTGAATGAAGAGACATGATGTTGAATGAGTGTAGGTAAAATGATCGAATGAAATGAAGAATGAGATCAATGATCGTGAGAAATTAAATGAGGAAATGATATTGAATGAATGTGGTTGCCTCACCCTCCTATTCGCGAGTAGATCCGGACGCAACTTCTGCACCCGAAGGCGACTTACGTACGTGCAGGCATCTTTCTGCGGGTAGGTGATCATTGGCATGAGTGATGGAAGAGAAGAGAAGGAAATGAAAGAATGGTTCTGTACGTGAGGTTTTGAATAAATGAGAAGAAATGATGCTGAATGAGGGCTAGAGGTGAAAAGAGAGAATTTTTTTTTTTCTCAAGCTTTGGAGCCCTTCTGGTCTCATGCAGCTGCCTGTGTACTGTGTGTTATTGTTACTCGTGTTCTGTATGTACCTGGGTTGCTTACGGTCTTATCCAAGAGCCAACCCCTGCAGTGGTACCTGTAGTCAGATAGTTCACTGCATCACTGTTTTCGACGCACCAGGTTTTACTCACACAGTGAGCTCGTGTGGCTCGCTCTCTCGTAGTCGAAAGGCACGAGACACCTCTGCTTTCGAGTCTAGCTCTACTCACACAGTGAGCTCGTGTGGCTCGCTCTCTCGTAGTCGAAAGGCACGAGACACCTCTGCTTTCGACTCAGTGGTCTACTAGCAGAGTGGATGACTCCGTTGATGCAACTCGTGAACTTGTGTCAGTGTAGTGACTGTAACGTGTATGCACTCTCCGCATTTGCCCGGGACAATTCATCCCGTGGGGCAGGGGAAAACTTCCTTGTGAGGGAAGAAAACCCGCCCCAGAGAGCTCGGTGCCACTATCGTGTTACATATTGGGCATATATCTTGGATGAAATACCCAATCTGCGACACTTTACACCTCCCGTTCACATTGAAAAGTCATAAGCGTCAACCAACCGATCAGAAAAGCCAGCAAGCCGGGGTTGATTAGACCGAGATAGGCAGTCACCCATCCAAGTACTAACCGCGCCCAACGTTGCTTAACTTCGGTGATCGGAAGAGCTGGCACTCAGCGACCCCACCAATGCGTCGGTGAAAAAAATGAAATGAGAGAATGAAATTGATTGACTAGAAGTATGCGTGGTATAAAAAACTATGATTCACCTCACGATCTCTTATTGTCCTATACATATAATATGAAGAATTTGATCAGTTTCAACGAGTACAACTAATAAGCTTGAAATCAGGTTTTTTGGATACATATGGAGATCTACTGTTTCACTCGCAATCATAGATTATGGCACCCAGACTTATTGTTGCGAGTGAAACTGTAGATCTCGATGCACTGTAGTTCACTCTCTTGCCCAGTCTACTCAGAGCTATAGATTCCAGCGCCATCTGAAACGTTTTCAGATATAAGGAGGTCCAACCGTATCAGTGGCTCAGTGGTGTTGTCCAGCAGAATCTAACTTACAAAGGGAGTTCCAACCTTGGGGATCACGGATCTTGATGGAACTTTGGGAATCAACTTGTTTTGGTGGAATATCAAGGTATCTCCAAGGGTTTAATCCCATGGGCCTCCTATTTTCAGATACAGCTATGGATATTAGCATTCCCAATATAGACCCATGTTGAAAAGTCGTCTATATGGATATACTAACAATGCTAATCTCTATAGCTGTATCTCAGGATAGGAGGCCCATGGAATTAAACCCTTTGAGATACCTCCATTTTCACCAAAACGAGATGATTCCCAGAGTTTCATCAAGATCTGTGTTCCGCAAGGTTGGACCTCTTCTTGTTAGTCAGTTTCATGTTTAGTCAGAAGGGATGATTGTGTAGGTGGAGATGGGGGGAATAAAAAGACATGATTCTGAATGAGTGCAGGTGGAATGATAGAATAAAATGTAGAATGAGACGAATGATGGGGAGGAGTTGAATGAGGGAGTGATATTGGATGAATAAGGTTGCCTCGCCCTCCTATTCGCGAGTAGATCCGGACGCAACTCCCGTACCCGAAGGCGACTCACGTACATGCAGGCATCTTTCTGCGAGTAGGTGATCATTGGCATGGGTGATAGAAGAGATGACTAGAAAATGAAGGGATAATTGTGTAGGTGGGGATGGAGTGAATGATGGGACATAATGCTGAATTAGTGGAGGTGGACTGATGGAATGGAATGAAGAATGAGATGAATGATGGGGAGGAATTGAATGAGGGAGGGATATCAATCGAATGTGGTTGCCTCACCCTCCGATTCGCGAATAGATCCGGACGTAGCTTCTGCACCCAAAGGCGACTTACGTACGTGCACGCATCTATCTGCGAATAGGTGATCATTGGCATGAGTGATGAAAGAAGAAAGTAGAAAATGAAGGGATAATTGTGTGGGTGGAGATGGAGTGAATAAAGAGACATGATGTTGAATGAGTGTAGGTCGAATGATAGAATGAAATGAAGAATGAGATGACTGATGGGGAGGAATTGAATGAGGAAGTAATATTGAATGAATGTGGTTGCCTCACTCTTCTATTCGCAAGTAGATCCGGACGCACCTTCTGCACCTGATGGCGACTTACGTGCGTGAAGGGATCCATCTGCAAATAGGTGATTATTGGCTTGAGTCATGAATGTGAGAGTAGAAGACAAGAGAGTGATAGTGTAGGTGAGGTGTAGAATGAATGGAGTGGAATAACGCTAAAGGAGTGAATGAGGTGGAATGAGAGGATGAAATTAAAAGAAAGAAAAACAAAATGGAAAATGTCATCAAGGTCAAATCAGCCAATGAAATGAGATCAAATAGGTCGCCTCACCCTCCTATTCCCGAATCGATCCGGACGCAACTTCTGAACCCGAAGGCGACTTACGTGCAGGCACGGACTTGTCTGCGAATAGGCGATGATTGGCATGAGTGATGAATGTGAGTGTAGAAGATGAAGGAATGATAGTGTAGTTGTGGTATGCAATGAATGGAAAGAAATGATGCAGAATCAGTGGAGAAAGTGGAATGAGAAGATGGAATGTAGTGAAACTGAGGAAGCGGTGAATAATGTGAAGTGACTGGATGAGAAAATAAAATTACGTAAATTTGGTTGCCCCACCTCCCTATTTGCAAATGGATTCGGACGCAACTCCTGCACCCGAAGGCGGCTGAAGTGCGTACAGGAATCTATCTGCAAATAGGAGAACATTGGCATGAGTGATGGAAGAAAGGAGTAGGAAATGGGAAAAAGGTTGTGTAAATGGAGATGGAGTGGAGAAAGAGATGATGCTGTATAAGTGGAGGGGTTGGAATAAGAGAGGATAGAATGAAATGGAATGAAGAATGCGGTGAAAAATGTAGGGAAATTGAATGGGAAAGTGAAATTTTATCAATTCGGTCACCTCTCGCTCCCATCCGCAAATAGATTGGGATGCAAGTTTTGCACCCGGAGTCAGTTTACGTGCGTGCAAGGATTCATCTGCAGATAGGTGATTATTGGCTTGAGTTATGAATGTGAGAGTAGAAGACGAGAGAGTGATAGTGTGGGTAAGTTATAGAGTGGATGGAGTGGAATGATGATGATAGAGTGACTGAGGTCGGATGAGAGGATGAAATAAAAGGCAAGAAGAACGAAATGGAAAATGTAATCAAGGTCAAATCAGCTAATGAAATGAGATGAAACCGGTCGCCTCACCCCCCCCCCCCCTCCCCCCCTATTTATAGGACGCGACTCCTGGACCCGAAGGTGACTCACGTGCGCGCAGAGACCTATCTGCGGATAGGCGATCATTGGCATGAGTGATGAATGTGAGTGTAGAAGATGAAGGAATGAGAACATGGAATGTAATGGAATGGAGGAAGCGATGAAGAAGTGAAGCGACTGAATGACAAAATGAAATTACGTGAATTTGGTTGCTTCACCCTCCTATTCGCGAATAGATCCGAACGGAACTTCTGCACTCGAAGGCGACTTACGTACGTGCAGGCATCTATCTGCGAATAGGCGATCATTGGTATGAATTATGAATGTGAATGTAGAAGATGAAGGAATGATAGTGTAGTGGAGGTATGCAATTAATGGCAAGGAATGATGCAAAACGAGTGGAGAAAGTGGAATGAGGGAATGGGATGGAATGAAATGGAGGAAGCGATAAAGAATGTGAAGCAACTGGATGAGAAAATGAATTTACGTGAATTTGGTTGCCTCACCCTCTTATTTGCGAGTGGATCTGGGTGCAACTTCGGCATCCGAAGGCGGCTGAAGTGCGTGCAGGGATCTATCTGCAAATAGGAGATCATTAATATGAGTGATGGAAGAAACGAGTAGGAAATGGGATAAAGGTTGTGTAATTGGAGATGGAGTAAATGAAAAGAAATTTTGCTAAATAAATAAAGAGCTCGAAATCAGAAAGGATGGAATGAGAGGGAATGAAGAATGCGATGGAAAATGTGGGGAAATTGAATGAGTCAGTGAAATTTTATGAATTCGGTCACCTCGCCCTCCCATCTGCAAATAGATCCGGATCCAACTCTTGCACCCGATGGCGATTCACGTGCGTGCAAGGATCCATCTGCGGAGAGGTGATTATTGGCATGAGTTATAAATGTGAGAGTAGAATATGAGAGCGTGATAGTGTGGGTAAGATATATGAGTGGATGGAGTGGAATGATGCTAATGGATCGATTGCGGTGGAATGAGAGAATGAAATGCAAAGCGAGAAGAACGAAATGGAAAATGTAATCAACATCAAATAAACAATAAAATGAGATGGAATCGGTCGCCTTACCCTCTTATTTGCGAGTGGATCCGGACGCAACTTATGCACCCGAAGGCGATTCTAGTGCGTGCGGAGATCTGCGAATAGGCGATCATTGGCATCTTATATGTTATTAATGGATAATTTGGATATTCGAAATTCGAGACGTTCCGATCGAGATTTCGCGCGCAACTTACGAGTCGTCTCAGTGTGTGTTGCTGTGGAATGATGACATTGTATTATTTGAATGTATTTATAGGTGGATCAATATTGTTGAAAGTATCCAATCGTGCGATCTACATAGCCGAACTATCATATCTGTTAATTATTTCCAATTTATCGAAAGGAAAGTAATGATGAGTTTCAAGCATCTGAACTCATGCACTGTATAGTGGTCTGCCCAGTTCTGGTCTGCTCCGTTGTCAACATCGAGCAGGTGATCGTCGTGCCTGCGCATCGTATCGATTTTTATCACACCTGCATGTATTAATCGGATTGCGCGCTAAATGAGTGATAGGAAAGTAGATTGCTACTTGACCGACAACAGGAATATCGGATATCCCGTGTAATAATGAGGTTAATGGTAATCATTTGAAGATTTATTTTTTGATATTTCATTTTCCTTCAACAATCAAAAAGAGCACGCAACGCTTAGTAGCATTCTCAAAATGATTCATACAAACTTCGAAGCACATCTATAAAGTTGCACCCTCCTACTTGAAGTTAAATCCAGACACAACACTCGCACTCGAAGGAAGCTCATGCACGTACACAAATTTATGATCGAGCAGGTAATCCTTGGCACTGTATGAGTGGAAGTTCAAGTTAAGTATATCAATGCAAGTGCTGTTAAGATTGGGAAAGCTGGTGAAAACTACGGAAATAAGCGAACGGGGTGTGATGAGATTGGGGGAAGTATCGTTGACGGGATGGAATATACGGTAAATAAACAAAGAAGTGAAAGATTAAGAATGATGACAAGCTCAATACGTGTCTGTACATGCGATATGAATTAGTACAGACGCGTGGATGTTATACACAGATGAATTACAGAATACAACCAAATAAAAATCAGGAAATTTCACAAGTTCATACGTATCGAAGTATAACATAATAGAATTCAGTCCTCGATTCAACCCTCCGATCAACCCATTCCAAAGACTCAAATTATTCTTGATAATTGATAATGATCCATAGAAGAAAAACAGCCCCACTTTTGCATTTTCAATGAGCTCCAATTTATTATAGCCGAGCGAGCATGGCGAGCGAGGCAATCGCGCTAGTTTTCTATATAATGTATAGCCGAGTATACGGCACGGGAGTATACGGGAGTATATAATCTCCGAATCCATTATTGACCCATTGCAAGTGAGAAACAGACACTTCAATCACATTCTGGATTCATCATTTCAGTTCTCCTAGACGAGATTGGAAAGCTCCTGTATTTTTTTGCAATTGATGTGGATGAATTATTGAGTGTATGGGATTGATGAGTGGTGAAGTGCACTTTTATATACATGAGTATGTAGATCTTTATGGCGATGAGTACGGTCAAATAACTTGGATCAGTTTACGTGGGACTATCTTTTGTTCTATTAGCCATGTCAATCATTTTGTTCTCTCAAAATCTCGTCGATAGACACACAAAATCATGTCAGGCTATCGGAGCAGCCAATGTCTGTGTCCTTGTGACGTCGCGTGGCACTCACCCACCGAGGGCTTTCTCAAGTTATCTAACTCTCAAACAATTTGCGCAAGATGAAAAAATTTTCTCAGAATTTTCTTTCTGATCACATCACTTTCCTCTCGATTCGCTCTAATTTATCAAACCTTTTTCTAGGGGGGTCAAAAAAAAGCAAGATGCCAATTCCGTGCCCTATAATAGCCAATCGAATTTCGACTTTTGGATCGTCTGCGACACATATACCGCGTGTCAAAACACCTTATTATGTGTAACGGTGCGCTTTAAATTGTATAACTTTAAATAATATAATCCACGACTTCGCGAGTCGAAATTAAAGTGTCAGCTCGAGCACGGCTATCCGACATTTTGAAGACGAGTTTGCACCGAAACTGCTTGCACATTAACTAATTGGCTCGGCGAAGTCTTCATTCATCTATGAAGCTTTTCTAAAACCGATGGATATCATCTAGTTACCCGAATACATCCAGTTCATGTGTAACAGTAATCGTAAACTCAATTCCGCAGGCGAGCGCTCCATATAAATGTGTTTGCAGAGTAGATAACAAAATTTTCGGTTCAATTCCGTCCCCATGTTGTGCTCCTCTCTGGCGCGCTATATCGCTTTGAAATAGTACATTATTGCCCTGGGCGCGTACGCCCAGGTCGGGTGCTAGGACAGTTTATTTCCCTCGCTTCGCTCGGGAAATAAGTCCTCCGCGCCCGAAATGGGCCTGCGAGCACACGGCAATAATGATTTTTCATCATGAGAACCCTAAAACCGCATTTGAATGCGGCCTTTTTAGGTTAGAATGATGAAAACACATTTCCTTGCAGGTTTGGTTGTCCAACTAGACCAAATCTACGCGAAAAAGAGTCTACAATTAGTTGCTGAGCCGTTGAAATGACGTTGAGGGTGAAAAGTCCTTTCCGCCGCCCCCCCCTCTGCAACATCTCCAAGTTAACATTTGTTTATCTGATTCAATTTTGAGATATGTGACTCAAAATATTCCCCACTTGAGCTCGAACAAGGGGAAATCAACTGCAACAAGCCACCGAAACTCGTCTGGGGGTGAAATGATTTTCTGACCAAAATCACTCTTCGTGACGATTTTGGACCCAAAGAATTCCATTTCACGGAATCGCCTATGTATAGATATACACAATAATGCTTAGGTCATAGTCCGTAGCTCGAAAACGCTTGAGCATTAGGGTTTATAAATTTGGATACCATCTTTTGGTGCTAAGATGAGAAGACTATTTCCAAAAATTTCAGTAGAATCCGTGATTCGAATCTCAAATACTCTCCAGGTGAATCACAAATTCAAGTTATAAGGAATAAACAGAGCAATATTCCTGTATTAATGTACTTGCGATAACTTTAATTCACGAGACACGGAATTTGGTTTACTTTTTTCATTGCACCAAGTCGTCGGGTATTGCAATGTTCTGCATTTTCTTGTTGTATTTCAATACGCTAATTAGTTTCTGTGATTTGAAGCAGAATCATCAGATTGTTTGCTAAATCTGTAACGCTTATCACAAAATTTTAAAGGTGAGAATTTTATGAAATCGTTATACAGCATTCACAAAACCACGAATGTAGAGTACAAAAAAATGTGGAAACCAAAAATATCAACTACTCCCCAATACAACTGGTGCGATGCATGTCAATAAGAATCATTGATTCGTCTCATTGGAGTGCTAGCTCATTATGAAGAACATACAACTATTAAGTTCGTGAAGGCTTGTACAATGTACATGTGACCATTCTACGTATCGAGTTATACTGATACAAAGCATGAATAGTATCCTGATGTATCGTGATCGTCTATGATGGATTCGCAGGGTCCGGAATTTGTAATAAAATCACCAGATAGGTCACGAGATATTGGATTGTCTGAAAAGTGAGATATGTAGATTTCATTACTAGTTTTTAAATTCAATGAATAATAGCACCTACCGAAGTCAGAGTTTCTAAATTAATCTGGAAGCAGCCAGCTGCAGTAAATTGAACCTCATGACTCATATAGTGTTCATACAAGTCAGAATCCTGCAACAAGTTATCAGAATTCATTTGGGCCACTTCTCGCTGCGTTTAAGATTGACTTTCCGTATACTGATTTTGAGATAACAAACCTTCGATCTCCTTGATTGACATTTTTGCCGATAACAGTTCAATAAGATATAAGACATTTGATGTACCTGACAATTTAAAATATTTGATATAGATTTGGGAGAACTAGATTCTGTGAAATAAGGTAAGTGTACCCAACTTGCCTCTGTACCGAACTTGCCCCCATATGCCGATCTCAGTAATGGGCGCTCGTTGACCTTCCCGCAATTTTTTTTTACGTTTATTATGTTGGAATATGAGAAAATACGTAGTTTTCATCGACCCAGGATCATTTCTACGTTCTCCAGAAAATATAAAGTAAGTTTTCCATTTTTCGTGTTTGCACGGCTAAGAAATCACCAAGGGAATCGCGTTCACTAAAACCGGTGCCAATTTATTTTTACTCGACCAATCTTGACGTACCTTAGCGCATTCGATTCCTTGTCTCAAGACCTTCAAAACCCGTTTTTCAGGGTTGCAGAACTCTGATTTAGAGCGATTTTATGTACAAAACACGGAGATGATTTGAGAATCAAGAAGGCCGACATCGGAGTGTACCCGACATGCCCCCATATGGTTATCTCAGAAACGCGTGCAGTATGACTTTTTTACCACTCAGAACGTGTTTATCACATCAAAATAGGTCGGGAACGATGTCTTGGGTCAGCTAAAAGCTACAAATGTCGCTGCACGGTGATCAAAACGGATCAAAGCTTTTCTATTCACTTCATCGCCGATTTACATTGTTTTAAATGATGGGGGCAAGATGAGTACACACTTTTGTAAACTCTTAAAAATCCCCTTTTGGGAGAATTCAAACAGCTCGGCTCCACTTCATCCAAATTAGACGTATCTTAGCTCATTTCAAAGGTCTTGAGACAAGCTTTAAAATGAGTTGAAGTACGTTGAAAAATATGGAGATGGGCCAAAGTTATTAAGAAAATGGCTTAATGGGGGGCAAGTTGGGTACACTTACCTTATTTCAACTTTATGTATGGTTCTAAACATTTTTCTCCGTTACCTTTTGAGAGATAGAATGACTCACAAAATGTATCAGTCCTAATTGAAGGGAAAACACGAAGGACCAACTTAACTGACAGAATATGGTTTCCAATTCGAATTTTATAACGACGTTTTGCATAATTCCAAGCATAATAAAATATGAGTTGCTGAGTAGATGGCCAAAAAGGTTGAACAGTATGAATAAAAGAGGCCAAGAATATATCTCATTCAAATATTCACAAGCTCGTACCAGCTGTTGCAGCATCGTCTTCATCTTCTGCAAACAACACGGAGAGAAATGAGCGGTCAGATTTCACGCACCGCGCTCAGCGGAGGTTAGAAACTACCCGTCTCTGTTTTGAAATGAAGCGCCACGCCAAATTTTTCTGAACTAACCCCCGATTTTCCGTGCGGGGTTGTCTTCTGTCCGACGGGAAGCAAAAAATATGCGCCGGGTGAGAAAAAATCGCCGATGCGCCTAGATTTTACGGAGCGCTCCCAATTGACCGGCGTGCGAGCGCGGCCACTCACATTATGCTGCTGCTCGTATGAAACGCAGGAACTCTAAATTATTGATCCGGCGTATGTAGTATATGGCAAACATTTCCTTGAGAAATCAAAAGCGTAGGGGTGCACGAATTTGGTGCCATATTTTTTTCACCATCACGTAACCCACAAGACGCTATTTGATTTGGTGCAAATTTGAATCAATTTTCTTGTCTATTTAATTCATACCTTTGCTCAACTGCATAAAATACAAAGCTCAATTTTGAACATTCCAAGAGCGTTTTGATGACAAGAATTATCAAATCCGTATATTATCTGTAAAGCATAATATACCTCATGGGATCTTAGTTTATATACAAAATCTCGACGAATCATTGCAAGTAGCATGGTAGCTTACCCCGATCATAGAATTTTTTTTTTCTTTTCAAAATCCTCTCCTTAAAAAATAGCAAACGTATACTCCCATATACTCTGGTCAGAATTGAGAGTGAAATCAAGAATCGCACAATCACATGAGCCGTGAGTTGGAGGTATGCTGTTTCAAAAAAATAAACATTTTGGTAAAACTACTGACTATTTTATGGGATATCAATAAGTCTCAGTCAGTCCTCAGAGACCTCATTGAGTGATCATTTTGAGTCGTGGAAGATCGAGTCATAACATTTTGTGCTGTGGTCGTCGATTCCTAGCAACATCCGGGAAAATTACGAAGTCACGAAAGTCTGAGAGACGTGCATGGCGTAGGGAAATAATTATAATCATTCATATTTATATTATCCATATTCACATAATTAATTATTGAAATAAAATTAATAATTACAAATAATAGTCATTATTCATCCTTCATAGGGCAGATATCTTAAGCCATAATCCAAGTCTATCTCCGAATCTAGAGCCTGTGTCTCGTCAACCTCCCATACTTACGAGAAATAGCGAGTTGATCCGTAAATTCAGTTCCATGGTATATTCCCATATCTGGCTACAATTTGTTGGAAACACTCACAAAATGACACCATCTCATTCAAACCAACCAACACCTTTCCAAGCTCGTGTTAGATTTAAGTATATCTCAATAAGAATCATGAGTTCCAGAACAACATTTATAGTTTTCTAACTGTACATCTCCAGTTAACGGCTTATGTGACTGGGCGATTCTTAATTTCACTCTCAATTCTGACCAGAGTATAAGTTTGCCATTTTTTGAGGAGAGGTTTTTGAAAAAAAAAAAAAAAAAATTCACTGATCGGGGTTCGAACCTTGACCTTTCACGTGTGAGTCCGAGACTTGACCTCCCAAGCTACCATGCTACTTGCAATGATTCGTTGAGATTTTGTATATAAAGTAAGATCCCATGAGGTACATTATGCTTTACACATAACATACGGATTTGATAGTTCTTGTCATCAAAACGCTCTTGGAATGTTTAAAATTGAGCTTTGTATTTTATGCAGTTGAGCAAAGGTATGAATTAAATAGACAAGGAAATTCATTCAAATTTGCACCAAATTAAATAGCGTCTTGTGGGTTACGTGATGGGGAAAAAAGTATGGCACCAAGTTCGTGCACCCTTTTCTCGTGTACGCTTTTGATTTCTCAAGGAAATGTTTGCCATATACTACATATGCCGGATCAATAATTTAGAGTTCCTGCGTTACATACGAGCAGCAGCATAATGTGAGTGGCCGCGCTCGCACGCCGCCGGTCAATTGGGAGTGCTCCGTAAAATCTAGGCGCATCGGCGATTTTTTCTCACCCGGCGCATATTTACTGCTTCCCGTCGGACAGAAGACAACCCCGCACGGAAAATCGGGGGTAAGTACAGAAAAATTCGGCGTGGCGCTCCATTTCAAAACAGAGACGGGTAGTTTCTAACCTCCGCTGAGCGCGGCGTGGGAAATCTGACTGCTCATTTCTCTCCGTGAATATTCGGGTATAAATCACAAAAATACTCAAATAGGGAAAATTGCGTTAGAATATCATCGTGTGGTACTGTAAAGGCAATCCTACAGCTAAGTTAAAATACAGTCAGGCCTTCTATAACCTACACTGAATGTTAGGATCGGTTCATGCCCAAACGAACTTTTGCGTGGACTGATGAATGTTCAGGAAACAATAGAAACTGGACAGGAACTGCACTCTACACTAAATCTCTACGCAAATGCGTACACATGTACTTCTCAAGCACCTTATTGACCGGAGTCTTATTCACTCCCTGCTTTCGATGGATTGCAAGACCATTCTTGAATAGAATGAGTGATGATTTTTAAAGCCCTTTTTGCACGAATCCCTCGGGATCATTGATACTTGATGTCAAATCGGTACGTGGCTCCAGGATGTTGAATATTGAACAATCTTGGATCATTTTCAACATCATATCAATGTAAATTTGGCTAGCGATTCGCATGATTCGAGGAGGGAACCCTTTATAACACTGAGGATCAGGTTGAACACAATAAATGTTTGCAACGTCTCGTAAACCTTTGCGACGTTATAAATCCAAAATAGGATGAATAATTTGTATACATTAGGCTGCATCCATAAAAGATCAAGCGGTAAAAATGGTCGGCATCTCTAACTCTCGGCGAGGAAATATATGACTCTAGAACCAAAAAGAAAGGATCAATGATATTAAATTCGTAAATCGGCATTGGAGGACTAGTTTTGTTTTCTCAAAAGAGAGAGCTCTCATTTCATGGTAGTAGATTTTTCCTCGAATTTTTTTTTAAAAATTTTTTTCTCCTCCAAGAATGCTCTTGGATACATGAAAGTTGTACTATCCTCTTCGTTTTCCCGAGATCTATCGATTGTAGGTAACAATTTTCCTTGATAACGCCTTGGAAAATTACTATCACCCCATTTTCCGAGCCCTCTGATCGTGTCTGTGTGTGTGTATATTATGTATTTTCCTTTCTATGTCGCAGCAAAACTCGTCACTGTTTCCACCAATCCCCTCCAAATTCTGCACACATGTTCGTTGTCATCTGTAGATGGGAACGCTACAATTTGACACCCCCGACCATTATCCCTCGAATTAGAAAATTTTTTCTGAAAATTTCTCATTTTTTCATATCTTAAAAACTATCTATAAATTTTCCTCCTCCTTTGAAAAATATGAGTCCTTCCATACAAAGGTCTTTTGAGGTGCTGAATCGATTGGTTAATACATAATTTTGATTTCTTCCAATTTCATTCTAGCTTCTGTGTACTCCTTTCTACATTTGTCTCTAAGACCATGACAATGACATTTTAACAAAATTCCGTATCAACCAATCGATTTAGCATCTCAAAAAACATCAGAAATTACTTCTCTAAAAAATTTTTTGAGTAGGACTAGGAATTACAAATCATTTTCAAGATATTATTCTTCAATAAAAATCAAAAATTTGTCATCAATATAATTTATAAGTCGAAAAATACTCATCGAATAATGCTTAAAATTCACTGGCCTCAGCGTGAGAGTCTTCCAAATCCGCTCACAGAGTTTAAGAATAATCTATCGAAGCGTTTTTGAGTTTTTGCGTAACCTGTGGAGCCATATTATTCCGTTTTCTTCGTCTGCTACAACATATTCCCTCCTTTTCCCTTGTAACTGACCCTCTACGAGAATTTCGTATCAACCAATCGATTTATAACGTCGAGATACATCACGATCATGCATCCCACTTATTTTTGAGTTAACAGGAGCAAGTACAAATCATTTTTAAATTTCAAAAGCAAAAATTTTTTTTTCAAATTTTGTAAACCCTCAAAAAATGAGTCGTATCTCAAAAGACTTAGATCGCAAGGGGATACTGAATTTGATGAGGACAAAATGGTTTGTTATTGACAAAGGTTGAAGATTTTCTGATGAATATTTGGTTTTGATGAATGTGTTATTTTGAAGTAATTATACATTTTGTATTTGGTAATATTTAAGGATACAATAAAAAAAGTATATGTAAATGGATTTCATGATAAAATTTGCATAAACGTACAAAATTATTCTAATTTTATGATGAAAAATTATGAAATTTCGAATTTCAGATAATCGATAGGTGGATTGTTGATTTCATAAATTTGATTTGAGAAAGCATCCTGCTAATCTCTTTTAGCAGCGTATTTTATTTCTCTATTGTTAACCTCGGATTTGAGGCCATCTTTAATGGGAAATTATCGATCGAGGTTTGATCGTCGAGACGAAAATGCATTCGACTGACATCGTGAAAAAAATGCCTGAACCCAGGATCGAACTGTGAACCTTCTTCTTGCCGGACAGATGCTCTACCATTCAGCTATCATTTTTCACGATGTCAGTCAAATGTATTTTTTCTTTGATTAACATCTCGACGATCAAACCCCGATCGATAATTTGTCATTCAAAATGGCCCCAAATCCGAGGTTAACAATGGAGAATTAAGAAAGTAGTCGTCCAATGCCGATTTACGAATTTAAGAGGATGTCGGACCTTCGCAGGTTATCAGGCGGGTTGGCGATAGTTAGCTTATTCCAAGTGTAGATGGCTACACTTAGAATGAGCTTCCCATGTGTAATTTTCTATTGTTGGCAACACTGATGGGATGTCGCCATATCCCGGGAAAGACGAGTTGCTGAAGCAAGGGCCTGCGCACAAAATCTGATTATTCACGTTCACAAGCATGAAACATTTGAGTTAAACTCCAAAAAGGCAAGTCTTAGTCATCAACAAATTTACGTTTCTCCACGAAAATGATTTGAGAATTCTCTTCCAAAAAGTATTATTTTTCGAATTAGAATGAATTCACAAATTCATATCAAGCACCCAACATATTCACGCTCACAATTGTAGAAAATTCGAAAATACTCTTCAAAAAGAGTCATTTTTTCCAAGTCGAGATGAATTGAAAATATCCATATCTCTGCATCCTTCACATTCACGCTCACAAACTTGAATAGTTTGTAGATACTCTCCAAAAAGAGTCCTTTTCCTGAAAAAGATGAATTCAAAAATTCATGTTGTCTGAGAGCTCTACTCATCCTTCAATAAGAATGAGATTCTTTATCAGAGTCAAAGGATTCCTGATCAACATCAGAAAATCATAACTCCTTGAGATTTACTATCTGACAGTTCCAAAATTCATTCTCGAATACAAGAATGGATCTGGAGCTTCCTTGCAAAGCAGGTTTATCTTTCCGAATAAATTATTATCTGCATCCATATTCATCAATATGAATTCAACTGCGTGATTGGTTAATGCATATAAAAGCATACAAAATCTCATTCATACAGAAAAAGTATCCAAGCTCGCACACCAAGTACTTATATCAACCATTCTTGAGAGAAGTTCTATTATTCTACAAAACAGACTTTGGACTGTTTTTAGTTCCACGGATTCTTCATGAACTGGAAAAATTTTGCCTGATTCAGAATATCGGAATTAAATTTTATTATAATTCTGAGTCATCAGGAATTTGGGAAGTTGACTTGACACATCTTTGGTTGATCAATGGTCTTTTACGATGAAGTAAAATAGGTTGCTACTACAGAAGTGCATTCATTAGAAGTTTCCCATGTATCACATCATCTCAATGTAAAAGACTCTCCAACGCATTCCTGAGAGCCACAGAAGCAGCTCAAAATCAAATGACTCACTCTGCGTTTCCTTGACAAGAATGCGTATTCATCACAAACTCACATTTGGGGAGTGAAAATTACGGTCAATGAGGTTTCCATGAATTTTGAATAGTTCAGAATCCACCATCAACCACTAACAAACCAATAGCAAGGTCAGAGACAAAGTTCGAGGTTGATGGTACTTGCGGATTCTAAACAACGATATTCAGAAACTCAGTCAAAGTAACTTCTAAACAAGTATTCTATTCCATTCAACTTGTACACATTAAATCATATTTTTTACATCATTTTGAATGTATAAAGCACAATATTCCGTCTCATATTGAATATTTTGTGCAATATCTATGAAGTGAAACAAGAAAATACATACACTGGAATGGGAGAAATACGCCGTATTGTAACATCATTCATACCATCAGGGCAAGACCAACAAATGTTTCCATGGGCTGGCTAGCTTCTATAAGGCCTAACACAACTCCGACACGACGTTTTTTTTATCCTGGGCCGCAGTTTTGTTATTCGAATAACAAAGTCGTGTTTTTCGAGGGATGCCACGGCGCTGCGGCGAAGCTGCATCCGTCCCAAGACAACCATCGCACGCGAACATTTGCACATCGCGTGGGTGTACACACAACACAGTACAAAACACTCGCAACAGATACACCTTCACCCGACCCGGACACTCTCATTTCCACCGGGAAACCACGATTTCTTCGTGCTACGCCGGCTACGAAGCATAAACGCGCGCCGTCTGCTTAGCAGTGGTAGAGCAGCCGACAGCGCGACAGCCGCAGCTCAAGCATAGTGACCCTCTAGTAGTGATGAGCAGATCCTCCAGCGGCGCTTCTCGTTGGTCAAAAAAAGGATCTAAAGTTGAAGAGTGGGAGAAGGATCGAGCCGCCTAAGTTCAAACTGAATCAAAGTCGGAGATCAAAATGTCACGACCGTGAGCAAGTCTGAATGTTTCTTGTTGATATAACTTTTCATCTTCAGATTTACTCGCATTCATTTAATAACGAAGGATATGTTGATATCGTATTCGGCAAAGAGTTTGACAATTCGTTCCGAGCTTGGTTCATAGGTTATGTCGGGTTATGGTGTGTCAGGAATCAATAGTATCAATACCCACTCTTTCACCGAACACTTTTATGGATTCGGACAGTCATCCGGACTCTTCAACAATATCGCATTTCAACGTGATAAATGACACACTACAACAATAATGCCTAAAACCCAAGCCCCCTCGGGGGAGCCGATGAACATGTACGACCTTTGAACATTTACGAACAGAGATGCTGATTAGTCGCGTGGTATACCTTTTGCCTCGTAACCAAAAGGTCGTGGGTTCAAACCCGCGTTCGGCCGAAATTTTTTTGTTCGGAAAACTTTTTTTATAATCCACAACACCTTTTTAATTACTCAATTAATATTTTCAGATCTTTTGAGCTTTTATTTCGAATTTATCTCTGGTATTCGTGGAATAATTCCATGAATATTGTTATTCGTATACAAGCAATATCTATCGTTCCTCAAATTCCTAGCTCATCTGCTCGTGAATCTACAAAAAATTTATTTAATAGGAGTTAAAGATTTTAAATCGAAATGGATATGATCATTCAGACCTACCAAAAACACAAGATTGTTTCATAAACATTTATAAAATAGTTACAAGAACCGCTGAAATAAATTTGAAATAAAAGCTTAAAAAATCAGACAATATTAATCGAGTAATTAAAAATGTGTTATGAAGTTTAAGAAAAGTTTTACGAAAAAAAAAAAAAAAAATATGGCCGAAGGGTGATTTGAACCCACGACCTTTTGATCACGAGGCAAAAGATGTACTACTCGACCACCGTACATCTCTGTAGAATACCGTCCAAAGGTTCTACATGTTCATCGGCTCCCCCGAGGGAGCTTGGGTTTTAGGTATTATTGTTATTGTTATACTACTTGTCAGTCTGCTTGCCACACCAAAATGAGATACTAATATCGTTGAAGAATCCGAATTGTCCGAATCCGTGAGAGTGTTCGGTGGAATTAGGAGTGAGTATTGCAATTGACTGACACCATAACCCGAGATAACCTAATGAATCACGTCTCTCTTTAGAGCTCTCTTTGCCGTGTACGATATTTACATCTCTTCCGTGATTAAATGAAGTCGAGTAACTCTGCTGTTCATTAATTTTCAGTTCGGAAAACATTATAACTTTCTTGTGGTGGCAATATTTCGATCCGTAATTCCACAGCATTTTGAACGGTGCGCGTTTAGATCCTTTTTTCGGTGGGCGGAGTCATGGCGGAGTGGGGAGCGGGATCTGCTCATCACTACTAGAGGGTCACTACTCAAGCATGACCAATGCTGCCAACATACCAAGCGACACAAGGTTATGTGTATGTCGACTTCGCAATTCAAAATACTCGCTTTTGCTACCGAAATCTAATTACAGAACCATTCCCTCATTTGAGCATCAAATGCCTGCGGGAATGATTTATTTGATGCGTAAAATCAGCAAAAAGGGTGCTCTGGTCCACTCGTTCTGATTCGGCTCTTGGGAACCTAAATAATTGAGGATAATAGCTACCTAACCTCTCTGTGCATTTGCCTTTGACATCGATTTTTGGCTCGGAGCGGTACATTTGCGTGCGAAACGCACCAGAGCACCCTTTTTACGGACATTTTCTACCTCTCAAAGAAAAATTCAGATCGATTGAGTGAAAATTGAGAGCGTGAGTTTGTAAATAAAAAAATTTTATATCCTAGCAGAAGTTTAGAGGTCGATCTCCGACATCCTCTTAATATCATTGATTCTCATAAAAGGACGATTCGAGTCTGAAAAGTGTAATTAAAAATGAAGGAATTCGTGCTTTTTTCCCCTTAAACCAATTCTTTTGAGAGTGAGGTGGCAGTTTTGAGTTCGGAAGACAAATGACCAATTTCCCGAAAGATGACTTTTAAAAATCACAAAAATTCCAACTACTTGGCAGCCAGTCAAGGTATCCACATGAAGCTTGTGAGAGCACATTATAGCGAGAAATATCTGTCAACAGCTTGAAGAATCGGTATTCTATGAAAAATGATCAAAATTGAATAACTCAAGGAAGTAATGATATTTTTGGCTGAATTTTTGTTGAGATCAGCTCCGGAGATGAGGATTGATGTACGATTGTCTCGGTGTGCTGGACATGATCGAATTGAGCATAAAAACCATTTGAGAACATTTTTTTCCTCAACACTTCAAACAGCAATAGCGATAAACTACTATTGTTTTTTTCAATCAGGATCATCGTGGGAGGTATTCCAATCATCCAAAATGTACATAGATTTATTCTTATGATGTTCATGGTGCTCTTATATGCTTTGGTATATTCTAAGCGTCTTATCTGACTGAGAAAAATAAAGTAGCTTGGTCATTATTCACTGTAATTACTATGTATATGTTCAATATTACAGAGACAGATTGAGATTTAAAACGGTCCATCAACTCTTTCCCGAGATTCCATCGGAGCCGCATTGTCTTCCAAAGAAAGAGATGTAAGAGCTTCATTCTTTGAGAGACAATGTGGCTTAGATGGAATTTTGGGAGAGAGTTGACCGACCATCCTTTCTTTAGATCCATCTCCGGAAATCTCGAAATGACCACATAATGTTGAACATATCCGAAGTAATTGCAGTGAATAATGACGATGCTACATACTTCATTTTTCTGAGTTAGATTTAAGACGCCTAGAATACAATAAAACAGATGATGGCACCATGAGCACCATAAGAGTAGATCTATGTACATATCTCGGATGATTGGCATACCTCCCATGATGATCCTGATTAATAGAAATGCTAGGAGTTTCACGCTATTGCTGCTTGGAAGATCAAAAAATGGTTTTCCTCAAATTATTTTTTTCATGCTCGACCCAATCATGTCCCGGACCAAGTCACCTCATTTTTCACGTGTGAAACTACTCTCATGAAGATTTCAGCGAAAAATATGATGCTGTTTCCGAGACTTTTCATCTTGATTATTTTTCATAAAATCCCGATTCCTCGAGCTGTTAGCGGGTATTTCTGCCTTATAGCGATGAGAATTAGTGTAAGAACATGCATTTAAAACAACGCAACAAGATTTATGTGAATACCTTTACTGGCTGCCGAGTAAATGCAGTTTTAGTGATTTTTAAGGATTATAATTTGGAAAATTCGTCATTTTACCTCTAAGTAATCTCAAAACTCGCACTCAACTTTCAACAGAATCGGTTCCACGGAACACAAAAAAAATACGCGTTCCTTCATTTTAGTTTTTGAATCATCTATTTTCTCGACGAAATAATTAGACATGTCGACCATTTTCGTCGGTCGATCTTACATGGATCCAGCCATCACAATTGTGGTTCTCCAATGATGAATTCTGACTTTGGATTTAAAAGAATGAGTTGTGTGCATTCTTGCATGTGTGCACTTCAAAGTTTCATTCCCTCGGTACATGCCAGAATTGATCGATTCTGTCGATCTGCCCCGATCCGAGAATTGAGTATACACTAATTACTTTCCACCACGGAATCATTCATCATTCTCTGAGTGAGTTTAGAGTTTAGGCTCGTATATGAGTGAATTAATGCGCTATAGTGGTGAGTTTAGAGGTTAGGCTCGTATATGAGTGAATTAATGCGCTATAGTGGTGAGTTATAAGATTGTGTGCCTTTCTAGGCTCAATATATAGCTTGGTCGCCGTCCATTACAGTAAAATCATTGAACTTCGGGTAAAGCTGTAACATACCACTCTATATTACTCTTAAGAACCCTGATAACTATTCCATCCCGCTGTGTTAATTTGTTTTCGAAGTGAAAAGGCCAGCAGTGCTAGACTGAAAGTTTATACTAAATTTTTATTATGCAGAGAACTACCGTGTCTCATTTTCACCATGATATTTGGGAATCTGTCTTGTTCCTGATCAGTTTGTTATTCATTTCAGCGAATATTTTTGTTGTAATTGAATTTCTATAGAGAATGAATTTCCAAAGTCTAATTTATTCTTCTAATGGTTGAAAGTATTAAGATGAGATATTCATGTTCTCAAAAGTTGGAATTTTTTAATCTTAGCTTTTCAAGAAAATGTATAATATATTTTGAATATTTGAATTTTGAAAACGAAATTGAAATTTACGAACTGAATCATCATGTATAAATTAGGTTAAGCGAAAATTGTAATTTAAGATCATGTGTTCGCTCCGAATCTAAAATTCTGTAAAATCTCGGATTCAGTACAGTGACTTTTCTTTGAATTACTCTCGCTAGGACGTGACGGATGTGGCCCCGGTGTCCCCCGCCGTAGCGCGGATTTTTAATCCGTAGCTACTGTTGGGCTCTCGTGCATGAGAGGCCTTTGTCGCGGACAGTGTCTGTGGGCAATTGGCCACCAGTGAAAGTAATTCCTTTCAACTATTAGACCAGTAGAATTAGATTTTTTTCGGCGGTGGAAGATAGGTGCTGGTTTTATTTTTTTTTCAGGTGCAAGATACTCCATAAAACCATGTCTACCGCTTCCGAACAAATTTCGCTGGCCGGAAAAAATTATTAACACGTTCACTGCGCTGGGCCCCACGGGTGGGGCCCACGCGTCCTTACTTGCGTGCGATAGGCCCTACCCGTGGGTCCCACTTTTCATTGAGTTTCAGCTCACGTCCAACAGCGGAGACATATCCAATGGCTTATGTCGTAGTGGTTTCTCGTTGTTTATGTTATCATGAACATGTGTGCAAAGCAGTTTCGGTATTGGATACGAGTTTTTCCAGATTTTCGTTTTTTACACAATTATTCATCAATCACGCAAGAACAAGAGATGAAAAGTGGATGACTCATCCCGAGTTCGACCATTTTCAACATATTTCAGCTCATTTGAAAGCTCATTTCAACAGCAACAAACTGAGTGCAAATCCGTTGAGAAGTATTGAACCACATTTGAGAATTTCTTCGATTTACGCGAGGGGAAAAATTAACGTAATTCGAAAAACGTGGGTTCTTCCAAGCACAGTCTTTGCTCTATCTTATCTGTATACTATCATAGACTGTAACTTTCAGAATTCCAACCAGAGAAGAGATTGTTCTACTCGAGAATCTGATTACAAAC
Organism: Eretmocerus hayati; assembly: GCA_029851415.1. Lineage (NCBI taxonomy): Eukaryota > Metazoa > Arthropoda > Insecta > Hymenoptera > Aphelinidae > Eretmocerus > Eretmocerus hayati. The sequence continues at coordinate 178,168,729 of CM056742.1, read as the reverse complement.
GCTGCAGATTCTTGACATACGTCAATGAACCGCAGCCTACGATCAAGCCCAGCAATGCATGTTTGTTACAAGTGCGACAAAGATATGGTCATGATCATTATATGCCCGGAGTGTATATTGAAGCGCAGTTTCTTCTGGAGGCTTCCAACATCGACTTTAACGATCGGGTTGGTTCCGCTCATCACCCTAATAAATATTCTCAGTGTTACAGAAAATTTTTTGGGCCCCACCGGTGAGGCCCGCCGCACAGAAAGATGGTTGCCAACCCCGTGTGCAATGGGCCCCACCAGTGGGGCCCACTCAAATTCATAGAAATACCGTAAATAGATGCCAAACTGATGATTTTCCAAAAGGTTTGGGTTCCGTAACTGCTCAAACGCGCATTTGTACTCTCTCGCAATTTAGACCAGAATCGCGATTTCGCCTTCGCAGTGAACGTGTTAACAATAAATTACTGGAAAAAACGACACTTTTCACGGATCAAAGCCTATAGCTCTGTGGGTATAACTTTGAGCGAGTTTGCTCTGGTCTAGATTTCTAGCTAGTGAAGAAACCTACAGATTCGAAAAAAAATTTATTGCTCTAGCATATTTTTTCTTGGAGTTACATGGGTTTAAACAAAAAAAGACCTACTATAAACAAATGGTTGTTAATCCCCCAATAGTTGACTAATGAGGCCAAAAACTCAGACAATCGATAGTCCTCATTGGGGTTAACAAGCATACCAAATTTGGTGACGATTCGTTGAACCGTTTTTGAACAACCCTATTTGTTCATAAAAAATTGTTTTTCAGGAGAAGTGGCGTAACTTTTTTATAAACAAAGATGGTGTTTTGGGGAAAATGGAGGTGATACCTAGAAGTCTACTCTTCAGTATCCCGTTCGAATCATTATCATATCTTGTACAGGCGATTTTTGAGAACTAATTGTTTATAATTTTCGCACACGCCTCTCATCATGTATTGAAATCTCGAAATACATCTATTACATGAGGAGGAACCCGAAGATGGAACCAGCCAATCGCGTTTCTTTCTCAAGCTACCCCAGATTAAAAAAAGAATGAAGCAAATTGGTCGCGTAGAACCAGAGATATTGCGAAAAAATACCTTGTGCTCGGTTTTGAAGTTCACCGTTCCTCACGCGCCAAGATCCAAGCAGAACTAATCTTTGGTGCCATTCAAAATCGAGCGCCGAGTATTTTTTCGCAATATTTCTGGTTCTACGCGACCAATTTGCTTCATTATTTTTTTAATCTGGGGTAGCTTCAAAAAGAAACGCGATTGGCTGGTTCCATCTTCGGGTTCCTCCTCATGTAATAGATGAATTTCGAGATTTTAATACATAATGAGAGGCGTGTGCTAAAATTATAAACAATTAGTTCTCAAAAATCGCTTATACAAGATATGATAATGATCCAAACGGGATACTGAAGAGTAGACTTTTAGGTATCACCCTGATATCCCCAAAACACCGTCTTTGTTCATAAAAAGTTATGCCACTTCTCCTGGAAAACAATTTTTTATAAACAATCAGGGTTGTTCAAAAATGTTTCAACGAATCGTCACCAACTTTGGTATGCTTATTAACTTCAATGAGGACTATCGATTGTCTGAGTTTTTGGCCTCATTAGTCAACTATTGGGGGATTAGCAACCATTTGTTTATAATAGGTCTTCTTTTGTTTTAACCTATGTAACTCCAACAAAAAATATGCTAGAGCAATGAATTTTTTTTTGAATCTGTAGGTTTTTTTACTAGCTTGAAGGTGGGATCAGAGCGAACTCGCTCAAAGTTATACCCACAGAGCTATAGGCATTAATCCGTGAAAAGTGTCGTTTTTTTCAGTAATTCATCGTTAATAATTCTTTCCGGACAGCGGAATTTGTTCGGAAATGGTTCTATGGAGTGTCCTGCACCTGAAAAAAAACAAAACCAGCAGCTAACTTCCACGGCCAAAATGACGTCCTTTCCGACCTAGTTCTACTGGCCTATATAGGAAATTTCGAAAATTGTACCCTCGCTATGTCTCGATATATGATGGGAGGAACGGCCGAATTGCGAGGCATTCCTTATCGAAGTAAGATTTCTTGTCAGAGCTTTCGCCACTCTGATTGTTTCGGGAACATACATCCCCTATAGAACCACACAGCCATCGGGAAGATACCAAGAACCCAACTCCAATATCGTTATTAGTCTCAAATGCAGAGCTGATGATGTTTTTCATTTTTGTCTCTACACCGCACTGAATTATTTAGACTGTGGAAAAGATATGTAATATTAAGTGTGTGTTTCGCCCTGGTTTCTCTCTTGGGCTTGTCAGTGAGACAAAGAGAGCTGTCTCGGACACTCTTGTGAATTGGGTAGATTGACATCAGGTTAAAGAAGGGTCAACATTGCAATTTTTGTAAAATAACCATAAAATGAGGTTGCCATCTAGTAATGAAGACACGAAGCAGATGTTAAGCTTCGTATAGTAAACGACTCCATATGGCCTCATGTCGTTTGGTGAAATAATCTTGCTTCGATAAGGGATGCCTCGCAATTCGGCCGTTCCTCTCATCATATATCGAAACATAGCGAGGGCCCAATTTTCATTATTCCACCAAACGACATGAGGCCGTATGAAGTCGTTTACCACACGAAGCTTAACATCTGCTTCGTCTCTTCATCACTATATGGCAACCTCATTTTATGGTTGTTTCACAAAAATTTCAATGTTAACCCTTCTCTAACCTGATGTCGATCCACTCCATTTACCCCGCAAGGGAAATCTTCGGATCTTGGGAGAGTAACGACTGCCCGGCCCCAGTTAGCCGCAAGGAGGATCCTTAGTTGATCCTGGGAGACAGACGCACTCCCCGGCCCCAGTCCTCCGGCAAGGGAGATCTTGGTATCTCGGGAGCACACGACAACTCCCCTGTCCCAGTCGTCAGCCCCAGCACCCGTGTGTGTGCTTTTGATATCTCGTTCGACTCTGAGCGTATGAGCCTTGAGTGGCATTTTGGACCACTTCAGAGCTCCCGCTTCTTCACAAGCCCCCTGTACCTTTCATCTTTTCTCTACTCTCTGTTCCTTCCTTCTCCTGGGACTATAATCTTCGGGTTGGCGCCCTCCGGGGAGGGGTTTTAGTCGGTAGGTGCCCGAGTTTTCTCGGGTGAATCCGACACTACCCACACTCTTGTGGGTGTCTATGAAGATTTCCCCTCCCCGGCCTACAAAAAAAAAAAAAAAAAAAAAATAAAAAAAACACCCCCACCCCATTTGCATGAGTGTCTGAGACAGGTCTCCCTTCGTCTCACTGACAAGCCCAAGAGAGAAACCAGGGCGAAACACACACTTAATATCACAAACCTTTTTCACATTTTAAATAATTCAGTACGGTGTAGAGACAAGTATGGAAACTATCATCAGCTCTGCATTTGAGACTAATAATGATATTGAAGTTGGGTTCTTGATACCTTCCCGATGGCTTTGTGATTCTATAGGGGATGTATGTTCCCGAAACAATCAGAGTGGCGAAAGCTCTGACAAGAAATCTTGCTTCGATAAGGAATGCCTCGCAATTCGTTCGTTCCACCCTTCATATAGGAAGTTTCGTTAGCAACAGAACGAAAACATGTAAATCGTTCGTCAGAGACGTTCAGGCTCTTGAGGCGAGCACAACGCAACGTCTAATCTAAACAATTTTTCCACATTTCTATCCTCAACACAAGTTTTTATGTTGAAGTGAGAAAGTGAATAAAATCCAGTGTTTTTAATTTTGATTGTTTCATTTTTATCACCTTGTGCAATACTCGCGAACGCGCGAGCACATCTCTGAAAATCGAGAGTTTCAATGGAAATTCCTTACCTTAAGAGATCTATCATCCATACAAGACTCTCTGGATGTTCTGGTCGTTTTGTGGGATGCATAATCTACCAGTCGGTCAAGCCTCTGACTTATGAGATAGGCAAGGCCGCAGAATTTGAGTGCGGCGATGAATGTAAAGACGTAAGGAGTCATGTAGCCGATGTTGTGAAGATAAGGCTCGTCGAATGCCATCATGCCCGACACATTCACGAAAGTCCAACCAATAGTACTTATAGCAAAAATTTCCCATAGGCAACGTTGGAACTGGATGATCATCGATTTGTATACCTGAGATTCTGGGAATCCTCTTTTCGATGGTGTCTTATCGTACTCCAAAAGTAACTGTAAAGATTCGTCAAAGACTTGGATGCTGTCCCATAATTCGATTAATCGTTGTCGGGTTGTAATACTTCGAACCAACTCCATCATAAGCACCATGTAGTTGAATAGCATCTGAGAATTGGCGAGAAAAAACGAAAAACTGATTGTTTACTTCTCATATGATATCCGGGATCACGATTTCACACGGTTCAGCAGTGTTTGGGAACGATCCCAAGAATTTCTCTTCTATTGATATGTTGGAATAAATCCAAAAAAATGTTTTTGCGATTAATCCGAAACCTTCATGGCACTAGGGTCTATAAGGGGCCGGTTGAGACCCACACAAGCTTATTCTTGTAAAATCATATTCTCGACCAAATTCAACCTTTTTTGACGTACATCGCCGAATAAAAAACAATCGTTGAAGATCAATAGTTGAGTCCAACGATTCTTAGAAGCTATTTGCTGAGAGCAGATTTTGGGGATTTTTGGGTATTCTTCAACAACTCTTTCGACAAGATTGAGCTCCTACTAGGATGGTGACAGTTGATTTTTCGTCGGAGCCACAATCGATAGAAGTTGAGCAGTTTTGTGAAAATAACAAAGTTCGAGTTCACTACCAAAATCTTCTTTCTATACATGAGGTATATAATTTCATCAACATAAATACCATCAATATCAACAAGAATTTCGGTAGAGAAATCATGTTGACATTGAGCGGCCCTGTCCGAGCCACTCTGGAATGGCTGATACACATATTTCGGCAATGCCATCACCGTCGAGTTGCATCACGCATGCTGAAAATTATTCGCACTATTTTCCAATACTTATCCCTGTGATTTGGACTTGAGTCGAGAGGACGAATACTCATCATCATATAACTCCAATTCGTCCTCTCGTTGATTAGCCCAGATTGCAAGAGAATTGGAGAAGAGTGATGGAATAACTTGAGCTCAGGGCGCAGGCACCTCCTAACCTATAATATGTATAGGCACTTTGTGATTCGCACTTTTATCCGATTTTCTTGCGGTTCGGGCTGAACGACGAGAAGAAGAATTCAGATTTTATTTTATTTGATTTTAATACCAGGTTGATTTTTATATCAACAAGTACCTGGAGTGTACCAAGTACTCCTGCAGAAGGTGCTGAGAGCTCCTGTGCGCAGGCTGGATTCCCGATACTGGAGATGAGAAATCCATCTCCAACATTTCTTTTTTTTCAGGCGAAATGTTTTTTCACATCTCCACTGGATCTACAGTTTAAGGTGGATTCCGAACCACCGAAACCACGGTAAAGGCACTTGAAAAAATTTCCAGTAGTGCCGGCACCGTGGATCGAATTCATGACCTGTCGATTGAAAGGCGAAAACTCTAAGCACGCTGCCACCACGACTTCAAATTGAATGATAATAAATATTCGAAAGCTCGTCTTTCAGTCCAAATCGCCAGAGTATCGGATAAAAGTGCGGATAACTTCCGACGTGCCCGGTGACTGCATCGTCTTAAATGAATGATACGGAGTCTAATTACACGAAATCTCCAGAAGTGCTTGGCGTTTACATACTTCGGCAGTACATAGAACTGCCAGAAGTTGCGCACCAAGCAATTCGATATCGATATGGATTAAATTGTCATATAAGCGTCAATGGTTACCTTACAAATTTCAAGATAGTGCAGTAATCTTTCTTCTCGGTCTATGGCAATAAACTCTTTTGTTAAAGTTCCAATGATGTAAGTGGTTATTATCATGGAAAGTGCCGAGTATACGCAGACGAGAGTCGATGACTCCAAATTGAGAATGCGATATTTTTCGACCAAGCCAAAAGGCGCCAATCCAATGCAGCGCAACAGATAAAATACTGGGCGAACAACTCGACAAAGTGTCAATTCTGGGTAATACTGGGAATTTAATCGCCATGGTTTGTTAGAGATTGGTACAGACATTTTGATCGGAATCAATCAATCGTTTTGTTGATGATTTAGATGTAACATATCCCAAGATATTCTGAGTCCAATGTCCGAATGATGGTAGGATAGCGTCAGTCAACAAAACTCTAATGCTACTTCTTTCGTATGTGCTCACCAACTTTTGACGCTATATTGAAGAAGTATGTCGGAATATTGGATTGTGTTTGAGTGGCAAGTATTATCTTGAAATTACATTTTTTTGAAAACGCCATTGCGAAATATCACGATGCTTGATAACATCAAAGATTTTTTAAATCGGATAATAATAGTTTCCCTTTGTTTTCCTTCCAAAACTAGGTTCCACATCTCTTGTACAACTTTTTTATCGTGATTACTCCTCCAACATTCTATAATAATTCTAATTTTTTGCATTCTCGTAAATTTATATAACTAGTCGCTTCGTTTGACTGGAATAAGGCACCTTTGATGCGAGAGCAACACTATCAATGAATAAATATTCTCAGTGTATCGGCTTTTCTGGAAGGAAACAGGATATAAAATAATTTTTTAACTTGGTGTGTGAGATTGAAGAATATTGCAACTGCTCAGACATTCATGATTTGGGCTGAAGTGCAAACTTTTGAGCGTGACTTCCTCGATGAAAACAATACGTTGGTCGATACCAGAATTACAGAGATTTAAAGATTGATTGTAATCATCGATGCTTAGAAGGACTTTGAGCCATCGTAATCTTCCTTTACATCATTTTATCTTTCGATCTCCATACCTCGAACTTTCTAACTTGGGCCTTGATTAGTTGTATATGACTCTTCAATCATTTTGAAGAATATGACCTTAATCTCTGTAAAACAAGTATACTTTCAATACTCAAACTCCGTACATGCTCACCAAAATTTGGCTCATGTTCGACAGCTGAGGTCTTTTCCTTGAGGTTGAATTATGAGGATGAGGAGACTGTAGCGGGGTTGGCTACACGAAATCCCCTAATCACTGGCTTAGATCTAAGCCAGTGATTAGGGGATTTCGTGTAACTTCACACCGAATCACATTTACTCATTCATTAAAATTCGCGATCGATGTATACAACTCGTCCATTGCGTCAGGTCCACCGAGTCATTCATGTCACTATTTCTCGCAATTTACGGGCACAGCCCAATATGATCGACCGATAGTCGATAGATATGAGCAGATAGGAGGTATCCCACCGAGAGTTCGATTCTCCAAGTTCTAAGTCCCTCCAAATTTTTAGGGCTTAGAATATGTACTGGGCTGCATTTTTACGGCATAAAATTTTTCCCCCACAGCCCATCTCTCGTCAATAGAGCGAAAAAGTAGAGACTATTGGTCTGGAGATGTTACCAGCTGCTAAATTCCACGCCTTGCGCACAATCTCCATCCCTCATTCCCTCTCCTGCACCATAGCCTCGGGTGGCTCACAAACTCGAGCAGTTCGTCACGCCACCGCCAGGTGGCGTCCATCCTTGCCCACAACCGAAACAGAGCCCTGTGTTTTCAAAACCGGTGCCTCGACCAACTTCCACGACGGCCCCTCCGGCTGGACTTCTACAGCACTGTCGTGCTCGGGAGACCACCGGACGGGTACCCACACCGAGGTCCACTTCTACAGCGCTGACGCGCTCGGGAGTGTTCCGACCTAGTGGCAGTCCATATCTGTCCCTCGGGCTGATGTTTGCAGCTTCTACGGCACCAACGCGCCCGGGAGCTCTTACGTCGCTCGGGCGGACTTCTTCACGTCGGAGACCAACCTCGACCCAGGATCACACGGAACCGGAAGCTCGAGGCGAGTTCTACGGACCCAGCACGACCATGGACGACGCCATCTACTAGCCGGCCCCCAGGGATCGGAGTCACAACCCAAGAATACGGGATCCGCCAGTCACTCACTCTCCACGACGCGCTCGCTGGAGCAGGCGATGCTGGCCCCAATGGCGCGCTTCCCACACTTGGGCTTCGATGAGGGTTGCAGGAGCAACTTCCACGCTGGTCGGCCCGTTCCTGATCAGCTTCCTGGAACATCGCCAAGATCGACGGACCTCCGGAACCACCAAATTGCGACATCAGCTCTTTTCAGGGCTACCCCACAAACCCCAATCGGCCCTTTTCAGGGCCCCCAACCTTCTAACGTATGAACCACTGTTGTGGCCCACAAAGTTGCCTCGTGGCGCAAGCCATCCCGGTAACAAGTGGCGCCCAACGTGGGGCTAGCACACTGCGTCGATACGCAGGCGGATTCACCAGCTCTTCCGACTAGCTTTACTCTCATCTGATCCAGTCATACTCATCCCGTCGGCCAAGATGGGATCCGCGCACTTCTGACTCTGGTATTCATAGTCGAAGTTTGGCCGAGGTCTAGACTTAATCTCCGGATTTGGCGCTGCAGTCGGCGCGGCAAGTTTGGTGAAGCGAGTCTCGTATCTACGTACACAATGCCGATGCATGATACAAGGTTAATGTTTTGTTTTGATAGTTTGTAACAGCAGCAGAAGCACACGCTCCTGTGTGCTCCTGTGCCGTAAATAAACGTAGCTCACGGCCACCTTGCATGCTATTTCTATGATTTTTATACGCTTTTATTATTGAGTACCGACGTTAAATTATTACCACTTTTTTTACAAGTGTGAAGTGTCATTGATTCTTCTGGTTTGATCTCATTGAAAGCACCATGATGCTGGGCAAAACTTTACTTGTGATCGGTTTGTTATCTTTGGTACCAGTTTTGACGGCGATAAATTATCCTGATGAGGTAAGAATGCACCTTTCTCAATGCGTGCCCCGCTGAAAAAGAATGAATTCAAAAGCTTCTTCTTCAATGTAATCAAATATGAACTTGACCCCCTTTTTTGCAGGATGATGATATTCTTGAAAATGTTGATGATTTATTGGATGAATGGAATGAGGAAATGGAATTGGATGGAGTCCTAGAGGGTGGGTTCAGATTGCAGAAGCGCTACGTCAGAGATTATCTTGACCCATATGATTGGTATAGAGGGGATGAGTTCAAGCGCAGGTATAGATTTACCAAAGAAATAGTCAGACACTACATTGTTGAGCTGATAAGGGATGAATTAGATCATGCAGACAGGCGAGGATTGCCTGTCCCACCAGAGCTGGCTGTTGTAATGGCTCTGAGATTTTTAGCTACCGGTGACATCCAACAAGTTATTGGAGATTTAAGAGGTTTCTCCCAGTCTACAGCTTGTCGTTGCATCAACAATGTTTGCAGAGCACTTGCTCATTTACTCCACAGCTTTGTGAAGTTTCCCTCCACAACGAGAGAATAGTTAGTGAATATCCAGCTGTTTTATAATATAGCTGGATTTCCAGGTGTGGCAGCTGCTATTGATGGAACTCATATTCCAATCATCTGCCCATCTCGAGAATTTGGTGAGATCTTCAGGAACCGTAAAGGATATTTCTCTCTGAACATACTTGTTGCAGTAGATGCAAAGGGAAGGATACTCTTCATCGATGTGAGACATCCTGGGAGTGCTCATGATGCTACCTGTTTTGATAGAAGTGCCCTAAAAGTCATGTTCCAGGAGCATTGGGTTGAAGGCTTACTTATAGGAGACAATGGATATGGTGATTACCCATACTTACTAGTTCCTTATGTTATCAGAGATACTGAAGAAAAAGTGGTATACAGTGAATGTCAGATTGCCACCAGAAATCCAGTGGAGCGATTCTTTGGCAGATGGAAGAAAATGTTTGCTTGTCTGAAACGGGGCCTTAGAAATTATATTGACAATACTATCAGCATCATATGTGCAGCAGCCGTACTCTGGAACATTCACATGGATTTCAATTATCCCAACGACTATGACATTCAGAATTTGATTGTTGAAGAGGAAGCTCTCGCAATTCCTCCACTACCTGGTATGAGTGGTTTGGCATATAGAGAGGCATTTGTTAGGGAACATTTCAACTTGTAAGAGAATTGAATTATTCCAAACTGTCTGTACAGCTTGGAATGTGAAAAATGAGAATTGTTATTATTTCTGTACAAGATGGTATTTAGTTGTCTTGCTCTAAGAAAGATGTAAAAAAGTTCCAAAATTGTAAGATCTCAAATGGTGTAATGTCATCAGAGTATCTTTGAATTTCATGACATACTCAGTGACAACATTTGATACATATTTTACATATTTTTCAAACCACTTTTACTAGTGAAGGACTAATCGAATAGCAATTCAACTAACCATCGATACCAAATTATGTTCCTAATAATTTTTTAGATTACTTTTAAGGGGACTTTTGTGCAAATCTTTTTGATATAATATGCTGAGTACCAGCTGTGAGTGGCCAATAAATAGTTTCTATACTTTTGGACTATATAGCTTTCTGATTACCTGATTCAATGAACCAACAGTTCCATCGATGTAAATTTATTCAGAAAATTGAACTTGACACAACATGACCCAGATTACAAAGATAACTTCCATTTTACAAACTCAATTTTCAGGCAAACATGCGTACAGGAGTGACGAACACTGCAGTGTTGAAACAGAGAACAAAAATAAACAGTAGCTTATGAAAAGTATTGATAAAAAATTGGCGATCATAATAGTAAAATGTTTTATCGAATTATCAAGCTTGTTCATCAAAATACTAAAAGTTGATTAACCTAGTTAAAAACACCATAATGAGAGTAATACTTAGTTCAACTGGTGAGCATTCACTAGCTTGTAGTGTTCGCTAGTTTGTAGTGACACAGGCCCAATTTAGAAAATAAAAACTGGAAAAAAGTTAGCTCAAAGTAACCTTATGAAAACTGGTAATCTGTTACTCCACCAGTACATCAGTTATTAAGACCATGAATTTGTTCATGAATCTTTTGTTATATTCCAGTAATGACTCGAGATACTTGAACTATTTAGTCGAATCAAACCCATGTACGTGGGCATACAAAGAGTACTAATTAATAATGAATATAAAATTGGTAATCAAGTCACGGAAATTATAAACAATCTGATTGAAAATCCTACAATGTAACGAGTACTTGAAAGTTAGATAATACTTTTTCTTCAGTCATGTCAAGAAGGCAAAAGTCTTTCACTTACTGATTTTTTAGCTGAATACATTAATAACAGAATCCAAGCCTGCGAAACTAGTTTTGTTCGTCATATTCTATTCAGCCTAGATTTGTGTGGATGGGCATGACACCCAACGATGAGACTTTGTCAAAGAATCACAAATAGACTACTCGTCTAGAAATGTTTGTGTTTATGCTGTATAAACGTACCTCATTTGCTCTCGTTTCCAAAGAGTCATACACAGCAAACCGAGGTAAACTAATATCATTTTCTTATACAGTCTCTACATTAGTTATTCGAAAAATACAAAACTAAATACATTTTCATCTACTTGATCAAGTCGAAATAATAAACTGACATTCATAGGGCTTGTACCAATTTGTGAGCTATATCTACTCAGATCGTACAAATTTTTGATCTATGAAAGGAAGATACTCAAATGAGATTGTAGCAATTCAGTATACTGTCAAGCATAAAATTGTGAGAAAACAGAAAGTTTAATCGTATAGGAAGTAGTCTCTGTTACTCAGAAACGAGAAATTGAATTTTTAACAGCCTTTGCTGCATTCGAGTGTCCAATAATCAAAATATTTCGTATTGTTCAAGCATGTACTAAACCTTTGAACCAGGACATCTTAAACGACTTCGCATCGACTAGAGCATCCTCATATTTCTATCTAATTCAGTACGAACGGCTTGATATTGTATATCAAGGTTGACACATTTGACAAGAATATTCACCTTTGTAAATTACTCAATCTACTGAGTTGTCTTTGGGCATTCGTCGTAATAGGACAATTAGAGAAGAAAATACGATTCTGCAAAATGTCATATCATGCATTAATAATGAATTGATCATTATGATGTTAGATGTTACTGTCTATTGGTTAGTACGCCAATAGCGACCCTCGATTGATTTCAAATCTTCAAAGGAATGGGATACACAGCTCTGGAGAGATGAAATCAATTTCTTCAAAATAGAGAATAGCAGTAACCTAGAAAGACTTCCTGCGTGACCGCTTGGCCAATTCCATCGCAGTGGTTTTCTCCAGATCTGCAACATCATTTTTTGTTATCCAATACTTCTCTTCATAATTCATAATTTTCATCCTTGCCAAATGAAATTCTCTTTGCTGTAAGCGACTTTCTTCGATTCGTTTCATTCGCTCGTTTTGTTCCATCTCACTTGCAGACGTCTGCACTTTTATTTTCTTGTAAAGAGGTTGATCATCTGGGTCACGATTTTCTGAAATTCGAATGACAGTGAATTATCTCTGGAGAGCATGAATTTTCAAAGTTGACCCATGTTGACGGTCAAAAACTATCAATTCACCTTACCTTGGCATTTTTTTACACGTCTTTCGAAAATACCTATGGGTTTTTTTGGCCTTGCGGAACTCTTAACGGGCGAATCCCCTCCTGAACTATTATCTAAGAGAAAAACACAATAAATGAGAGAGATTTTCATATCAGGCATACTTTCACAGATGATATTCAATGAATCAGCAAGTTTTTCAACTGCGACAAGTATGTTTGCATTCGAAAATAATTTTTTAAGAAGACAAGACCCACCGGTATCATTCATTCGTTCAACGAGTACTTTTAGAGGGCTGGTTTCAGGATCAGATATGAAGCCTCCGTCATTTGAATGAGGTTTGCTTGTACTGTTCGGCTCAAGGTCAATTTTCGAGGTGCTTGGAGACTGAAGGGCACTTGCTACAATAGAAACATATGCGGTTATGCATCAAAACGATTGTGAGATATTACAGTCGTAAATGAAATACTTGTGAGCAACCAAACTTACGATTCATGTCTTGCAGACGATATTTCAATTTCTTTCTAATTTCAAGTTGAGTGGAATTTCGGTTGATGCGAGAGCCATGTCCAACAGTTTTTCCTCTAGCAGCTACTCTGGTTTTAGCTAGAATATTTGGTCCATCAGAAAAAATTTTTTGAGATATTTGCATTAACATCAATAGAGCCTACCAGCCATTTTAACTTTTTCTACTTTTATCCTTGGGTTTCCATGAATTTTTCTCTGCTGCTTAGATGGTTTGTTATCTTTTTTGTTTCGAGAGTAATCTACAACGAAAAAAATTCATAATGCAATGAATACAATTATGCATCAGTTTATAAGTATTAGGAGCCTTACCTTTTTCTGCAACAGCAACTTCATTAAGCAAGTTCTCTCGAAGTGCTGCTCTTTCTTGAATCCTCTTCAATTTTGCTCTTTCAGATAGTTTTTTGTGAAGTTCAACCAAGTCCTCTTCATCCCTTTCATCTGGTGGTACAAAATCATCAATTTCTTGGGATTCCATTTGAGAATCTTCATTATCAGTACCAGTTTCACTTAGAGTCAAATCAACGGATTCTGAAAATCAATGTTTAAGATCAACGGATACTCTAAGAAGAATAAAAAACAAAAACCAATCTTGCCTTCTATTTTAAAATTTTTTGGGGCTTCAATTTTGATGGGGGCTTGAACATCCACAGGATTTTCAATCTTCACAGGTTTATCGGAAACACTGGAGTTAACAGTTTCTCTCACATGAACATCAGCAGTGTTCATGGTTGACCTTTCGAACTGGGCAGAGCTATCGAATTCATTTTCCAGAGTGAAATCGAGATTTGGTTGGATGTTGTGCACAAGTGAACTGATGCTCGATTTTATTGGATCAACCTTCAAAGGCTCTCCACCACCAGTGCCCATAGCATGGAGTTTTTCATCAGAGTCAAGGTGTCGAGATCTGTTTTCAGAACACAAGTCAGAGTCAGTTACAAGATTGTATAGGTGGTACAGTAAAAATTTATATGGAAAGATGAGATGGATGCTTACTTTTGTTTTTCCGATTTCCAAAAAGCTTTCAGTTGATCAACACTCCTAGGGACAGTAATGTGATGGTCTGGAGAAATGTCAGCGTACTCTTCAGCAATTTGTTTCCATGCATCAGATTTAGCTTCCTTGAATATCGCATTTGTACGAACATTTTCTATTATCTTTTTCCATGGCTCTATACATCCAAGAATCACCACTTTTTCGGTAGTTGTGTATCGTGGAGCTTTGGGGGGCTTTGATTGAGTCTGAAAAATCGAGAGCAGAGCAAGGAGAAAATTACCAAAGTTGTATGTCACACTTAGAATTAGAAATAAGAAAAATATTATTTTAGGGTTTCAACAAAAGTTGGCCAAGTCAGGATCCTCAGTGTAGAGCCTGGTGATACGAAACTAGATCAGGCCTACGACAGAGAGTCTGAACAGAAAATCTTACAAAATAAAACGCATTCCAACGTCTGAGGCCAAAACGCATGCAGACGTGCAGCTCACGACTTGAAAAGGTTATGGCAGACACGTGTATCGCTAAAATTTGCAGATTACAGAGAATTTCCTAGAAAATGTATTCCTCGGGCAGAGGGAAGTGCGTAGCTAAAAAGCGTGTAGCAAGGCCGGAGCCGGCTTTGCCTCGGCAAAGAGAGGTTATGGCAGACACGTGCTTTGCCAAATTACCCAGTAAAATTAGTTACGCAAAAAATTAATACTTACCTGGTCCTCTCCTTCAGACATCTCGCTGGTATTGTCACTACTCGTTGATAAGCGGATCAAAAGTAGTACATCGAATCTGTTGAAATTCTACAAACGGGTGCACGCGGGGCAGCACAATTCTCAAGTACGACAGTTGTTAACCGAATCTTCTGTGAATCCAGACTCCTGGTGCAACCGCGATAGCACACTCCTCGGTCACAATACACTATTTTCTCCCTTTGCAGCCCTTTCGTTTCGCTGAATTCTGTTGCAAAAAACCAACCAGCCACGTTTTGCTGAGTCCGCGCGGGAAGTGATCGGGCACAGAAAACGAAGCCAGCAGCACAGGAACGGGAAACGAAACTCGCTCCGCCAAAACCGCCGCGCCGACTGCAGCGCCAAATCCGGAGATTAACTCTAGACCTCGGCCAAACTTCGACTATGAATACCAGAGTGAGAGTGCTTAAACACTCAGTGGCGCCCACATCTTCACCTACAGATTATAGGCGGTACAGCTACGCCCACGCCAACCTCTACGCCTTGCCTCGGAGTTGTGCACTCCGCATCATCCGCTTGCCATTGAGCTTGTCCCGCTGTCCAGGAGGACAGGACTATCGAGACTCCGGCCCTTTGGATTTATTTTGTTGCGCAGCTGCTGCTCCAGCAAGCACAAGTGGTCTAGTGACCGCTCCAACGCCCTCATTGGCAACCCGGAGATGCGCACACTCTGGATCGCCGACTCGCTATCGGGATGCCCATTCCCACAGCACCACCTTGCTGCGCGGCTGACGCCCCAGCACACCAGATGCCGAGCGACCGCTCCAACGCCCTCATCATCCGATCCCGAGATGCGCACGCTCTGAATCATCCACCTGCTGTCGAGATGTCCATTCTCACAGCACTACCTCACTGCGCGGCCGATGTCCCAGCAAACCAGTTGTCGAGCGATCGCTCCAACGTCCATGACTTCATCTCGGAGTTGCACACTCCGCATCATCCGGCTGCCATTGAGCTGTTCTCGCTGTCCACAAGGGCAGAGCTTCGAGAATCTGGCACTCAATGGACCAACTCGCTGCGCAGTTAGTGCCCCAGCATTATCCACTCGTCGAGCGGCCGCTCCAACCTCCTTGATTTCCTAACAGTTCATACGCAAGGCTCTTCCAAATCCGGGCATGTTACCAGCTGCTAAATCCCACGCCTTGCGCACAATCTCCATCCCTCATTCCCTCTCCTGCACCATAGCCTTGGGTGGCTCACAAACCCGAGCAGTTCGTCACGCCACCGCTAGGTGGCGTCCATCCTTGCCCACAACCGAAACAGAGCCCCGTGTTTTCAAAACCGGTGCCTCGACCAACTTCCACGACGGCCCCTCCGGCTGGACTTCTACAGCACTGTCGTGCTCGGGAGACCACCGGACGGGTACCCACACCGAGGTCCACTTCTACAGCGCTGACGCGCTCGGGAGTGTTCCGACCTAGTGGCAGTCCATATCTGTCCCTCGGGCTGATGTTTGCAGCTTCTACGGCACCAACGCGCCCGGGAGCTCTTACGTCGCTCGGGCGGACTTTTTCACGTCGGAGACCACCCTCGACCCAGGATCACACGGAACCGTAAGCTCGAGGCGAGTTCTACGGACCCAGCACGACCATGGACGACGCCATCTACTAGCCGGCCCCCAGGGATCGGAGTCACAACCCAAGAAGACGGGATCCGCCAGTCACTCACTCTCCACGACGTGCTCGCTGGAGCAGGCGATGCTGGCCCCAATGGCGCGCTTCCCACACTTGGGCTTCGATGAGGGTTGCAGGAGCAACTTCCACGCTGGTCGGCCCGTTCCTGATCAGCTTCCTGGAACATCGCCAAGATCGACGGATCTCCGAAACCACCAAACTGCGACATCAGCTCTTTTCAGGGCTACCCCACAAACCCCAATCGGCTCTTTTCAGAGCCACCAACCTTCTAACGTATGAACCACTGTTGTGGCCCACGAAGTTGCCTCGTGGCGCAAGCCATCCCGGTAACAGAGACCCTGAAGCAGGGTATTGTCTCTCTTGCTCCAACAGCGAAAGATACGCTCTGGGGGTGAAATTTGCGTCACCAAAAGGCACCCTTATAGTAACTTTCTCGGGTATGTTCTATTGGAGAGCAAATTCGACGTTAATGGTTTCGAGACGACCCTAACGTCTCTGTAAATAGTCCTCCTTCCTAAAGGGATGTAATGTTCACCAAATCACTGCGAGTCGATTTCATGCTGGATAAATTTTCACGTATACTCTGACACTCAGAACGAGTATCTAGCGCGATTCACAGCCAAATGCGATTCGGCCAGATTTCGCGTTATTTGTAACAACTCCTTCATCCAAGCCCAGAATCTAAGGATGAAATCTTCTGTTCGCTGTCAGTTGACTCACGGCAACTACATTGAAGATACTCTCTATCTTATTGAAACATGGATGTAGTTGGCTACTCACTTACGAAATAAGATAGATAAGAAGACGGTGAATGTAAAAGCGAATGTATAGCTGTAATATAATTGTAAGTGCGATATAGTAGAGTAAGAATATTCTAAAAAATAAAGAGTTATATATGTTCAAATATTACTCATGAAATCCTTAATATTTACCGAGTCACTCCATAAAATCACCCCAGACTCCAAGTGTCTGACTAATCCTGTCATTTACCACCTACTCTGGATGACCAAATCCTGTTTTGTCGCATTGACGTGTGATCTTCCGTTCCAGGAATTACACTGGGATACTCTGGAGAGAAGTCTAGTTTTCGTTCAGTATTTTTTTGTTCTCTAAATCGGGTAAAACTCCCGAACCTATCTCGAATTGTTCGAAAGAATCACAGTTTTGGTCGAAGTTCTCCGAAGCGAGTTCAGAAGTACCAGAGAACTAAATTTTACTGTTTTTATTCATAGAATCTCGCATTATTTGACCTACTTTTTGCTGAACGACACGGCAAACTATAATTATTCGGAATACTGACGGAATCTGGGAATATTATTTAAAAAGCGTTTAGCAACCACCAGATCTGGGAAAAACAGTCAATGTTACATATCTATTTCTGTCGGTGTAGATATTTGAATTGTACGTGCTGATCATCATGCAAACGATTGTAAAGATACAACCAAACCACGAAAATCGCAGATGGAGCAAACGGTATTCTGCAAATGAGGAGTACGGTGCCAATCCAAAGGAATTCATTAACGCATTAGGTGAAAGAATAGGATATGACCTGGTACAGAGTTTTTGTATCACCCAATGTATGTTTCATGTTATTTTGGATCAGCATATCTTTAATTGGAGAAGAATAATAAGCAGCTTCAGGGAGATTCAACTAACATTTATTTGCAGTTTTCACAAAATCACCAGAGTCCAATTCAGATGTAATTTGTAGTAAAAACTAAACTTTCAGGTGATTGAGCCAATACCTTCGATGACATTATTTTTCAGAATCCGTGAAATGGAATCTGGGCTCAAGACGTTGGAAATAATTTGTATGGGACTTGAGTCTTACTCCATAGTCTTGCTGCATTATGCTTCATAAGCACCCCCCCCCCCCAAGGTACTCTTTTTCATGGCTCCAAAAATTTCAGATGAATAGGGATGTTGAAGTTGCAACATAACCAGCAAACGAGACGACGATGCAAATTTCTACCACACCCTCACGTCTCTTAGTGAATCATCATATTTGATTAATTAGGTGGTTCACAAAATTTTTTTCGAAAAATGTTGAACATATCATGGCAATGACAATGTATCGTAATTCTAAAGCATTAAAACTCACGAACTGACACCAATTGAAGGAGTGTGAGCACGTGGTATCCTACTTCTTGATTCGATGATATGAATTCTCTGCACGAAAGAGTTGTTTTTTAACAATGTTTGTCATCACGAACTATATATAGTAACTCGAACAGAGAGTTGTGGGTGATGGAAAAATACTAATTTCTCCATATTGTAACCACACACATCCATTTATCCTCGGACTATTGATCTTTTTGACACAATCTCTCAATGATAACCGTTTGTTTTCGAGACTTGGAAGTTTAGATCAAGCTCACAATTTCTATCGTGACCTCATGTACCTCATCATCATCCCATTGTTGTTTTTGTATTCTTGCCTGACCACGACTGCATTATGTAACTGGAATGACTTCGAATTATTCCCAAAAAACCAATCATGAATCACTGATGGACGGAATCATTCTGTACTTTCCCATAAGGCGATGCGGTCACCATGCAAGCTGAAAATCATTCCCATTTTCCTCCGATTCTGTTGCGATTTAAGCTAAACGATGGGTGCACAAATATTTGTTATCATCTAACTTAGATCCGTCCACTCGTCGTTAAGCCCAAATTGCGAGAGAATCGGAGAAAGATGGGAATGAAAATGTGGGTATATTATAGGTTAGGAGGTTCTTGCGGTCCAGAAAGTTGTTCACATTTTAACCGATCCTCTTGCGATTTGGCTTAAACGATCAATTGGCGAATACAAATTAGACCACAACAATGATTTGACAACTCGTTTCAAACTTTGAATCATTGAATTTCTCATGTGAGATGTGTTTTTAAGCTCGTTGGTCGCGGTGATCGCGATGCACACTGACCGCATTGCCTGAAATATCATCAAGAATGGCGGAAGACACGACACGGGTGATTGGTTATAGAAAACCAAATTATCAAAAAAATTTTTTTTTCAAGATTATCCCTTACGTACGGTTGGATGGATCCTCACATACCTAATGCACATTGAGCTACAATAATTCTATCAAGTCAAGGATTCATTGATTTTTAAGGATCATGATGTAAACAATACATTGGTTTTTGAAATGCTATCTAACACCACACCAATTTGATGAATTTGTTCTAAATTAAACTCAGATTAAATACTACTTGGGCCAATTTGTACTGAAGTTGACGACCATATTAAACATCACAGTCAGAAGCCTGAAAAAAACCCCAAAAAGTATGCGCTACTATTGAGATACCAGATACTAGTTGAGCAAGCTCCATTTACTCTTATCTTAATCGGAGAGCTCGTATGCTTGTCCACCGGGATCTATTTTGTGAATCTTACCATATCTCACATCCCACATAAAATTTTTCCTGTTAGAAGAATTCATCAAACTAGGAAAGAATGCAAAAAGTACAGAAATTTCAGCACAGTCACAGTCGGTTGAATTTATTTTCTTCTTGAGACAAATCAAGCAAGAGTCTTGCTTGGGGTTAGCACGAAATGGCTCTCCTTCTCCATCGTGGTTCTTAGTACTCTGTACACTCCCCAGTCGTCTGAACTGACCAACACAGCTCACTTCACGATCTTTCTGCCTCACTTTTTCCCCACCTTCACCAATGAGTGCGAGTGAGACAGCGCGATGTAGAGCTTGGACAGTTCAGACCACTGGGGAGTGTACATGATCAGCCAGAGTCTATGATTTTTCACTGCTGTTTTCAGAAGCATTATCCTATATTGATGAAAAACATTTGTGGCTTTTGTAGATTCTTGTTGTTTCCAGATTGTTCAGGCTCTAAAATTTATTATTCTGTGATATGCATCCGTTACGCTTAAGTCAAAAATCTGCAGTAAGAGACCCCCCTGAATAACTGTAGAACTTAGAATATTTCATCACTGTTACTGCGGTATACGAAGAGCTAATGTCAAGCTTTGATCAGCGTGCCTGACCATACGTCGATATGATCTACTTACTACGCTCGGCTCACGCCGAAAAGTCGACCTTCTTTCTCTTTTATCGATGCAGCCGATCGACTGTTTTTGCCCGAAAGCTCAGCCATTACGTTTTTACATACGTGACACTCAATTTAGAGGCCATTTGATATTATGATTGCTTAGGAAACTTTTTTCATGTTTAAAATGACTTTTTAAATTGGCCTTTGCGCTCGGAAATGAAATTCATTCGATTTTATCTCTCCGAACTTAGAATAGCTCAAGATTTTTTGTACCTTATGTACATAGATTTGAGTTTACCAGATGCATTGGAAAATATCTAATGCTTCTATACTAGAAATATAACAGCAAAAGACCCAAAATGTACTCTAAAACTCAGATAGCCGTGACATTCGTGAGCTGGTGCGAAGTTTATGTAGGTGAATCATTCAATTACCATTCCATAACGACAAATTGTTACGAAAATGATACAGTGTTGTAGGCGAGTCCTAACTCATTTGAGTGACATATATGAAGGTTCATATTGATATATAGCCATCGTTCCTATTCGGCATGACTTGTAAATCTCTACGAGTTCCTTCATGAAAGCCCAGAGTCAGGAATTTGTAATATAATTACCAACCAAGTCACAAGATGTTTGATTGTCTGCAAAGAAAATCATGTTGATTGAGGTGGCCAAAAAATTAAAATTTTGAGGAATGGTTAAGATTAGAGTCCTCAAAATTCTCTCCTTCTCTTTTGCATTCAATCTTATTAACACGTTCGCTGCGGCGGGGCTCGTGGTGGGCCCCACCGCACCTGGGGAAATATCCCCGATTTCAGCCTCCGCAGCGAACGTGTTAAATACGAATGAAACATATTATTTTTGATTCCTCCATCCCGTTGAAATACAAAATATCATGTTCATCTATCTCAATATCAACCATTGACACCATGTCGTATTGGACATGGGTTCAATACGACATAGATAGTGGTGAGATACGAGAAATGTGTTTTTAGTGTTCAATCGATTTCGATTTGGTTGTAAAAATTTGATCTTTATAAAGCCCTGAAGAGGCTGATAATGAAACCGACGAGAGGTGGGATGAATAGAGAAAATGAAGGATGGACCAGAGTAGCCACGAATACAATCTACGAATTCATTATCCAAATACTTCGATCATCTTGCGTGACTAGAAATCGTGCACTCACCGAACATTCTATCGGTCTAAATCTGAAAAAGCTTTTTGGCCCTACGCTGTTGCTGCAATCCAAATCATACCGGTTCTGGTGCTTGATAATCATAACCTCATCCTCAACATCTAAGAATTGGAATCTAGTCTCAGGATTCCAAGTAGCAGTTCAGGGACAGAAAAGCTTTTTCAAACTTGCAGATATTATGTCCGGTGAGTGTACATCATCAACTTTCGTTTTCGTGTGTTGATCCAAAACAACCATTTCATCCTCCGAGTAATGAGATTTTGGATACTTCTGAGTGAATGATATTTCTTGATAAGTGGGCAATAGCACTCACCGAAGTCAAGGTCCCTAAATTCACTTCAAAGCAGCCAGCTGCAGTGATTTGCACTTTATGACTGATGAAGTACTCGTACAAGTCAAATTCCTGCAAAGAGTCATCAGTATTAATTTGAGTCGCTTCGATGAGTTCGTGGTATTAAAGTTTGGACTTACAAACCTTAGCTCTATTTGATTGGTACTTTCCCCTTTGCCAATTTAATAAAATATAAGTCATTTGATTCACCTAGAAAGTCCAAAAATGAGAGATGAAACTTATTAAATCGAGTCGGAACTCATGAGATCTCTCTGATAACACTGGTCGACGAAATTTTAGAAACGGAAATGTACAAGTATCGAGTACTGTTTTTACTCGATCATTCCTAACGTCAAAACTGCATCAGCGACCTGTTTTGGACCTGCATGTCTAGATTTTTTGCGTCTAGCATAGAATTTCCTGGCCTAGGTAAATATTACGACGTAGTACCTTATTTTAAAGCACGGGGTCGTATTTTCACTGTCATTTTACGTCGAAAAAGCATATTTGGATACGCGCAAGTAAGAATTTCTCTTCCTTTGCACAGCAAAAATTATTGCAAGAACGTGTAAAAACGTGTGTTTTTGTATAAACCTTGCTGTTTAAGAGCCTCCAGTACAAATAATTCCGCGTGTGAGGGCTACCAAATTGCGCTTTCCCAAAAAGGAATGATCACCTGAACCTGATTTCTCGTTCAATTTCGAGATATCACATATCATGATTTTAGTCTAGGTTAAATAAAAGCTCTGGAAAAGCAGGTCTTTTGCACCCAGCAAACGGTTCTGACATGCAGGTGCAAAATCCCTGCGCGTTGAATCTCTACGTTGAAAAATACACGAAAATAACATAATTCCTTGATTCTTGTGTACTATTGAACCCAAAATTTTGTCGACCACTGTAATCTTCCTAAAAAATTTTCGCAAAAATCCGGGCTCAGGATATTTTTATCGTTACCTTCTCAGGAATGGAATGACTCAAGGAATGTATCAGCCCTAATTGAAGCAAAAACATGAAAGACCAACACAGATGACATATCACGGTCCCCAACTGGTCGTGTTCCTTGATCCTTTGCGTGATTCTTAGAATGATGAGATATGAGTTGCCTAGTAGATGGCCAAAAATGTTAAACAGTATAAACACAAGAGACCATGAGTATATCCCATTTAAAGATTCACAAGCACGTGTCATCTGCCTCAGCATCGTTCTTATCTTCTGCGAAGAATATTCAGATGTCAATCGCGAGGTGAGTGTATATCAGTTTCAAGTAGGTGATACACAATAAAAATGATATTAATCCATTTCTTGTTATTTTAGATGCGTAATATGAGGAAAGTTTCAAGAATCGACAGTCTTTTGAAAACTTCTTACCTCAAAAGTTCTCACATCGACAGAACCTCTATAGTTCTTGACTGCTTCACGGGAAGTATAATCTATTAGTTGGTCAAGCCTCTGACGTATGAGAAAGGCAAGACCACAAAATACTAATGTAAAGGTGAATGTGAGGATGTAGGGGGTCAAGTAGCTGACGTTGTGAATAAATCCCTCTTTAAATCCGACTATGCCCGATATACTCACGGCAGACCAACCAATGGTACTTATGAGTAAAATTCCCCAAAGGCGACGTTGAAATTCCAAGATCATCGATCTGTATGCATACGATTTTGGAAAAATAGCTTTCGATTGTGGTTCATCGTACTCCAGTAATAACTGCAATGATTCGTCAAAGACTTGGATCTCATCCCATAGTTGTATGAATTGTTCTCGGGTCGCAATACTTCGTACCAGCTCCAACATGAGCACCATATAGTTGAATAGCATCTGAACAGTAGTAAAAATTATAACCTTACCTTAGTCTTGAGCCCAGTTCGAAGCAAGTAGGTTAAGGTAGTTGTACACCAACTACGTGAGTCAAAGAGACTTAATCTCACTTTTTGCCAACATCAAAATATTCGAAATTATTATTATTGTTAATAACTGCACTTTTTCCATCAAACAATGAAGAAAAATGGTCATCTAAGCCTTCCTGAATAGAATCAGGCATGGTTTCCGAAGTTATCTACCCTAAAATCGAAATCACGTAACGCATTTTTTGTATTCTACGCTTTCTATGAACAATTATTAAAAAACGACGTGGTCCATCATCTCCAGGCTTGGCCATATGATTCATTGATACATAAACTCGGATCTCTCGCAGTCCCACCATTTTCTGTTGATCAGGTTTTGCGCTGGACCCATTTTTGTGCTGTTTTTGGGGCCCGCTCCCATAAGCGCAATGTTGAAAATGTGCAAAACTGGTCAAATTGTGACGATCGATACTCTTAAACGGGATGGTCAGCCGTTCTGGAATTTTGCACACGTACTCTTCGATATTAGAACTATCTCTCTGCAGAATCTCGAGAAATTCTGTTGATGAATAATTTTGGTGTACAACTACCTTAATACCATACTCTTACTCATTGGAAACTTCACTCATGTGGTTGAAAATGAGGCACCACGCCGAACTCCTCGCTAAAAACCGAGCTAAAACCCGATTTTTTCGGGTGGAGCTGTTTTTTGCCTGATGCAAAGCAAAAAATGCTCGCCGGGAGTAAAAAGTCGACGCTGCACCCCATTTCGAAACATAAGAATGGAGCTTTCAACTTCGGATCAACGCGGAGCATTAAATCTACCCGCTAACTTTTTTCCGCGAGCATTTCAAGAATTATTTCGCATTCTATATTCTGGACCGTTATGCATCTATCATACGTGAGTACCACAAGAAAACTTTTGGGGGAGAGATGTTGGGGATGTGCGGAGAAAAAACAGCAAGAATACTCCTCATTCTTCTGACGGGGAAAACAACATCATTTGAAGACTATTGTGAAATTTCGAGTACCGTAGACCCAAATCACTTATGTTATCTTGAGGTGCCGAGAGTTTCAAAACTTGTCTGTCATATAGGTATTGCCTAATCTAATCTACAGCATGGACTGGAGCTTATTTTTGACATCGGAGTCTGTTACGGTCAGTCCGGAGTTCCCGCAGAACCACAACCAGACAGGCACCGGCGTACTTTCAGGTTCAGGATACATGCAATGATTCTGAGAGCGGAATTGTTTATACGCTTTTATTGGAATTGGATAAGTTGCTCAGCTGGCACCCAGCCTTCCAAATCTCATTTTGTGAGGCCATACAAAACCTCATACCATTCTGTCCACTAGGAAACGAGAAAAACACGAAGAAACTATGGGGTCGGACATAGCGTTTTCTCACTTATTTCTATTTATTACTCAACAACATAATATTTCCAGCCAAAATCAGATTGAATCCCGCTTGTGTATTGAAATATCCAATCAAATGAACTCTTCCACGTCTGGAAATTCGAAATTTACTTCGCAGAAACATGAATTGGTGTGAGCATCGAGCAGTGTAACTTGCCTGGCAAATCGAAAAATTACGATTTTCTCGAGATATAGAATGAATTTCTAGGCGTGAGACAACTCATTCGGTTAGAAATGTTATGGCGTTTCACTTGCCTTATTTCTTTCGAATCGAAAATGTGAGGTTGTAATACTATGAGGCGAAAAGTTGATTCGTAATCTCCGATCGCATGCATCGGACGATCAAAGCGCCGTCTATTGAGCGGGATATCCGGATTCCCTCCGGACTGGCCTTGGAATGACTCTCAGTATAATGTGGTGGGGAGAATTAACCCAAAGGCAATCACAAATCGAATCGGGATGACAATGATTCAGGGTGATCGAAGTGACCTAGAAATCTTCACCCAGAGCCATTTCGGAACTCTGATAGGCTGAAAAATCTAAGCTTCCGGGTTTGCGGCCGGCGAAAAATTTCTGGAAATGCTCTACATACATCATTTATACATGATTTCCAACTCTTCTAAATTCATAGCGCCTCTGCAACTGTACATTTTTCCAAAGTGTGGAAGGGTAAGTCTCGGGGTAAGTATATAGTTATTCTACAAAATTTTAGTGCTTCATAAATATTATCATACATAGTTACCTTGAAGTTTTCAATATAGGTTATCAATTTTATATCTCGCTTGATGTGTGCAGATTCTTCCCTCAAAGTTCGAACGATGTAAGTGTTTATTATCATGGAAATTGGTGAATAGATGCAGGATAGAGTTGATGACTCCAAATGGAGGATACGATATTTTTCAACGAAGTTGAAAGGTGCCAATCCAAAAATGCGCACTAGATAAAGCATCGGGCGAACAATGCGGCAAAGTGTCAAGTTTGAGTAGTATTGGAATCTCATTCGCGATAAATAGCGCATAACTGTTGCAGCCATTTTGAGCAAATTATATTATCCTCAAGCTGACTATTATTCAACAAATGCCGATGAAGGGTTAAGAATTCAATGCTCAAGTTTTTATACTGTAGCCTCACCGAGGAAACTGCATTTTAAAATGCTTCCTCTGTGCTTAATAGACGGCCTGTCAACCATGCACCGGACCTAATGGTAAGATTTGTACTTAAAAGAATTCTTGCTGTTATAATCTTTCAAAAATCTCAGAATTTGCGTGATTTGCGTTTCTGAGAGCTTCGCCATTCAAATCGGCATATCTCAATACTGGCTTTGAAGGGGCGTAGCTCATCGCTTATTGCAACCATAGATTACAGTGCTGTGGCTCACACGAAACCTATGAACTAACGGAAATTGTTCTCTGCCTAGGCGCGGATCTAGATACTGGTCTTGAAGGGGACGATTGGGTCGTATGGGAGGGGCGACCACCCGTACCGCACTCCCCCGAGAGGCCACCGTGGCATAGCAGATAAGTCATCAGACTCCTATTATGCGGGAGTCCTACGTCCGAATCCCGGTCAGGTCAACACTGAGATTTTACAAGGGGGACCCACGAAGTGCGAGTCAACAAATCTCACCAAACTTTTTTCACAGTCTTGTACCACCTAGAATATGAAGAATCCAGAGTAGCTCCGTCAAATGGGCTCCCTGTTCAAAGCTACAAGCAAAAACATCAGAATTATCAGTATATCTACATATATCACTTTTTAACATGGGCCTATAGGGGCAACGCTAATGTCATGGGCTGTAGCTTTGAACAGGAGTCCCATTTGACAGAGTTACTTTGGATTCTTCATATTCTAGGTGGTGCAAGACTGTGAAAAAAGTTTGGTGAGATTTGGTGACCCGCACGTCGTGGATCCTCCTTGTTAGTGTGGGGAGTTTAGGATAAGCGTAAAGGGTGTGTCCACAAATGATGCACATGCATGCATATGCAGTGCGCACTGCACCTATGCACTGCACACGTGCACATGTGTAGCACATTGAACTCGGGCAAAGATTGAAGGGCTCACATCATAAAATTTCTGATTTGAATAGGTTTGTGTCTTAGCTCCGTTACTGGCTGATCCAGAGCAGAATTCGACGAGTTCCGTTTGGTTTTGGCCACAAATTGAAGAGCTACACATGATCACGTGTGCAGTGCATATGCGCAGTGTGCACTGCACATGCATGCATACGCATATTTGTGGATGCATACGTGCAAGAGATCATATACGCAGGACTTGTGTCCCCGCCTTGTCCCACTGTCGTCACCCCTCCGCCATCTACAATATTTGTCAGAGTTGGTGTACACACCGTAACCAGGCATATCCAGGGTGTGGATCGCATTTTGTAATTTTGGTGGGTGTCTTTAGAATTCTCGGCAATTGTCGCTATTTTTTGTAAGTTTAATATGAAAATGTCTTCAAAAACATTACATTTGTAATGCTTTGGTGGAGGGTGCTAACTCCGCACGCATATTGATTTACCCCTAATCATTGCATAACAAACAAGCGTTCGTTCTGTAATGATTAGTGAAGGCCATAGCGTTTTTCCGTGAAAATTAATGAATTTATCGAATTTATTATTGTTTTGAGGTAATAGCGGCGACAAGGAGAGATTACTGTAGTGCGAGTGATCGATTTGTGCAGGCGCACACAAGACGCGGATCATCAATGTTATCTACTGCCGTATGCCTTTTGCTGTGTCATTGGATTATGACAGACTAGATGCTCGGGTGCGACACAGTTTTCAAAATTACTCCAGCACGCAAGAGATCCTTTTCGTGAGGGCATCCGCTCAGTTATGAGCAAGTACTTGTGCCGCTTTCAAACGTGCAACTTTCGCGTGCGCTACATTCCAAAGTACATTTCAAGGAAATCAGCTTACGCAAAATTGAATTTTGGATTCTTTGCCCACAAAAATGACCAATCGCGCACGGGTAACCACTCATGTCACCGCCATTACCGCAAAGTAGTGATGAATTTATCACACTACACGGAAAAACGATAAACATCGTACCTTAACCTCGATGGCCTTCACTAATCATCATGCAACAAACGCTTGTCTGTCATGTGATGATTAGAGGGAAATCATTACGCGTGTAAAGTGGGCACCTTCTTCAAAGCATTACGAATGTAATGATTTAAAAGGCATCCTCAATCAAAAGTTACAAAAGTATAAACTATTACGAAAAATTCTCAATGCACCCAACGAGATTACAAAATGCGATCCATACCCCGGTTCCTGTAAGTACATCCATTCCGACACATACTGTATATATAAGGTCAGTGTACCCAACTTGCCCCCATTAAGCCATTTTCTCAATAACTTTGGCCCATCTCCATATTTTCCAACATACCCTAGCTCATTTTAAAGCTTGTCTCAAGACCTTCGAAATAAGTTAAGGTACATTCAATTTAAACTAACTGTAGCCAAACTGTTTGAATCTTCCCTAAAGGTGATTTTTGAGAGTTTACAAAAGTGTGTACCCAACTTGCCCCCATTAAGCCTTTTTCTTAATAACTTTTGTTTCCTTCAACGGTTTTCAACGTGCTTCAGTTCATTTCGAAGCTTGTTCGAAGACCTTCAAAATGCACTAAATTACGTCCAATTTGGATTAATTGGAGCCGAACTGTCTCAATTCTTCCGAAATGAATGATGGAAATCGGCGATAAAGTGTTTTTATCGCCGTGCACGCACATTTGGAGCTTTTCGGTGGTTCGAAACACTATTTCTGACCCATTTTGACGTGATAAACACGTTTTGAGTGGTAAAAAAAGTCGTTCTGCACGCCCTTTCGAGATAAACATATGGGAGCATGTTAGGTACACTCCGATGTTGGCATCCTTGTTTACAAATCGTCTCCGGGTTTTGCACATAAAACAGCTCCATATTCAAATTTTGTAATTGTGAAAAAAGGGCTTTGAAGGTACTAAAACAAGGAATCGAATGCGCTAAGGTACGTCAAAATTGGTTGAACTCAAAGAATTTGGCGCCGATTTTACTGAACACAATTCCCTCGGTGCTTTCTTAGCTAAGCAATCACGAAAAATGGAAAACTCACTTTATATTTTCTGGAGAATGCAGAAATGATCCGGGGTCAATGGATACTACGTACTTTTCATATTTCAACATAACAAACGCGAAAAAAGTTGCCGGGAGGCCAAGGAGTGACCATCCCCGAGATCGGCATATGGGGGCAAGTTGGGTACAGAGGCAAGTTGGGTACACTTACCTTATATGTAGGTATACTTGGTACAAGTGTAACTCTTTATTGACGAATCCATCTTTCTCGCTATTAATCTCAGCGTTTGATGCAGACAACAATCTGGATGGACGGAGCTATTTTGCCGATTTCAAAGTCGATCAATATCAGGAAAGCAAATCACGCAAATCCTGAAATCCTCGGGACAATTAGAAAAATTAGAGTCTCACCAGACAAAATTGCTACGTATGGTGGTGTTGAATGAATAGACAGCAAATATCCCGTAACTATTTTTCTCTAAGATGTAGGGGAAAAAAATCGTTATGGTGAATTTTGATGCACATTTGTACTTTTAACCGTCCCTCGAGTGCCTCGATTGCCAAGAATACCCAACTTCGGGTTCATGCGGAGTGTGTAAAAAGAACAACTTGTAAGTGGAATCTGGTTTGCTTTTGAACGATGAAAAATAAAATGTCGAACCATAGGACTGTTTTTGAGCGAAAAATGTATTTTTGAAGTCGCAATGTTTCAAATTGTCATTGTAGAATATTAGAGTGTGTGATATTATCGAAGATTTTGCGACCCGGATAAGAATATTTTTTCTTCCTTTAGCCATTGCAAGAATTGCATTCTGTTTTAGCTTTGCTATATTGATGTTACCTACTACTTCAAATGACTACTCCAAATCTTTCTAAAAATCCCAAATCATACGATCTCATAAAAATTGCTTCCATTCTGCGTATTTGATTGATTTAAGTTTTTCTTGTGCTAAGGTTAACATACTGGGTTTGATATTGGATATATATCTTTATTATATAGATCTATCGAGGGCATGAGAAGGCTCCACCTCACCATATGAGCAAAAAACAACTCGATAATATCTCCACAGAAAATTGGTGAGATACATATCTCGGAACAGTAAACTCTTTATATTGTGATCAAGTCTACTATTTGGAAAAACAAACGAGTTGATTGATAGTGCCGTTATCTCGGAATTCTAGAGTATTTAATTGTGTCGTCAATCGAGTGGTATTACAGTCCTCAAGGTCGCAGAAAAACAAAGTTACCAATCAATATTTTTCATTCTTCAATTAGTAATCTTATCCCGAACCACAAAGCAAGGGATCGTTTTCCCAAAACTCATCTGAGGACTATAGAAATTTACATATCGTGGAAGGTAGCCGGGGTCAATTTTTTCCCAACGTAGACGCTGTCTGGTGCCTTGTCCACCAGGGAAACCATCTTGTCAGGGCAACTTTTGTCCCAAAAAATGTTTCGGGATGGAAGTTGTTCATGATCACAGTGAAAATGAGCTAACGAGCTTGTTTTTGTTCTTGGAGATAATTGTCAAGGCCATTTGGAGGTTAACTCGATTTTTCTAAGAAGAACACCTCCTTTTGAGCTCGTACTCTGAAACAACGAGAAAAGTTATAATAATTTGTGTGTGAAACACTTTTCGATCCAACTTGACCTTGCTGAGATAGATGCAGGTCAGCACGGGTTAACGTCAACCGCTGACGCTGTAGCTCCAAGAGTGAGCATTTTATCGAAAAATGTTTGGGAAAAAAAATGTTTATGATCACAGTGGAAATGAGTTAGTGACCTTGTTTTTGATCTCGATGGTCATATTCAAAGTCATTTGGAGATCAAATCGATTTTTCCAAATGAAAAAATCTACCTTGGACCTCGAATTATGAAAGAACGTGGAAAATGATCACGTGAGGAATCATGAATGTTTTGACCGAAATACCCTTGAATGTAAGCCAGTGAGCTGGTTTTTCATGCACAGTCACTCTACGCGCTCAACAGGGTGGGCCAAAAATGACTTTTTTTTGAGAATCGATACGGGCTAGTGCGCAAAAGTTACGTTTCTACACGTAGATGTGAAAGAATTGTCGCTGGGTGCTGAAAAATAAGATTTTACGTTCCAGCAAGAGCCATGAAGTTTTTATCAGAATAAACACGGGTTTAAATGGGAAAACGCCAAAATCACCACTTTTTTCCTCCTAATTTTGCTCGTATCTCTGGCGGATCTGAACATTATCCAACGTACGTTAACTCATCTTGAAACTTGTTTTGAAATCTTGAAAATAAGCTGAAATACGTCTTATTTTGATTAACCGAAGCCGAGCTATCTCAATTCTCGCAAAAAGTGATTTTTATCGGAATAACCAAAAATAGGCAATTTTATGGTGCTTGATGAGCGATCAAAGCTCCGCAGAACCGCATCGAGTGCGTGTCTGGTAGCTGAGTGGGTCTTCAAAAATACATTTTCATGCGTAGATATAAAATCTTTATCATTTTTGAGCTCAGATAAACGCCTTGAAGTTCTGCTGATATATGCGCCCGTTCATTAAAAGTATGTTTATTAAAATAATATAAATTTGAACAGAGAAGATAAGACCAAACTCCGTATCCACTGTTCAGTAGGGCATTGCAGAATTGATGTTGAGTAAATTTCTCGAATTTTCATGAGGAAGTTGTCGAAGGGGATATTCGAAAATAATCAAATGACTTTCGTGAAACTTTTAATTCTATTAAGACACACCATTTAAAAACTTTGATTATTCGGGTTCAAATTTGTAGCATCTTGCTATTAGAAGGGCGGGTGCTTGTACAATACGTAGGTATTATTCCTAAGAAGTTATACTTGTTCATGTATACACCGAAATACTATATTGTCATCGGACATTACACACACACACACACACACACACACACACACATACTTGCGCACTGCTATAGTGCGCGCCGAGCGGCCCTCTGCCGGATCGGCGTTGAATGAGCCAGTCTCCCTGTGGATCGCGCACGATGCGGATCAGCAGCCGACACACTCCACCACCTCGGGTCTTGTACTTTGACTCAATAAAATCACTCGATTCATTAGTATAAAAAAGTGGATATTAAAATTAAATCCATGGAACCACCCCATCATATAAACAATACCGATACAACTCATTATACAAACCCTCTTGAATTCTGATCTTCTATGACGGAATCCCTATGTCCGGAATTTGTAATAAAATTACTAAATATGTCGCAAGATGTTTGGCTGTCTGCAAAAAGTGACATGAAGATTTCATCGCTGGTTTCGAGAATTTAATGAGCAATACCACATACCGACGTCAAGGTTCTCAAATTTATTTTGAAGCAGCCGGCCGCAGTGAAATGCACTTCATGACTGATGAAGTACTCATACAAATCAGATTCCTGTAGGGAGTCATCAGAATTAATTTGGGTCGTTTCTCTTACTGAGTTTTTGTTTCGAATTTTGGACTAACAAACCTTCGATCTTCTTGATTGACACCTTTGCCGATGACAATCCAATAAAATGTAAGCCATTTGGTTTACCTAGAAATTTTAAAAACGAATCTCTGTGAAAGTCAGATTCTTTGGAATATTCCAACACTCATGTGATTTCAAACTGTTCCTCGTTACCTTCTGGGAGATAGAATGACTCACGAAATGTATCGATACTAGTTGAAAGGAAAACATGGAAAACCAACACAGTTGACAGACCACTGCTCTCAATTCTTCATGATGATTGACACTCATCATGAGTTTAAGGGTCATAAAGTATGAATTGCTGAGTAAATGGACAAAAAGGTTGAACAGCATAAACAAAAGAGGCCAAAAGTATATCCCATTCAAATATTCACTAGCTCGTACAAGCTGCCACAGCATCGTTTTTATTTTCTGCAAATAATATTACGGTATTAATGGTATGAGGACTGCCTGTGGAGGAAGTGGTGCTAAGGTCATCTGTTACGTGGATTGGTTGATGCTTTTCGGTATTCTAATTCCGAAAAAGAAAGCGACAGAAGGAACTCGCACGGTGACCGTTAATCCATCTGTAAATCCTTTTGGAATCGAGGTCAAACTCTCTAATCACTGACCTAACTAACGGATTGAATAGAACTCGACCGCGCTCGCGTACTTTTACGGTAGCCATTTGTCAGGGGTCAAGCTAGGCGAGACATCGCTGCAACAAGTCTATATATGTGGCTCGTTACACAGCCTCGGCAGCTGGTTCCTACAGCTAAATTTCAGTAAAACCTCTAACTTGTACTGTATAATTACTATGCCGTATGGTATACTCATATTGCATGTTATACATGATCATGTAATGTCTCCCAAACTTGACATGGATACTTCTTCACAAGGAATGTTGCAGTTCAGAGAATTTCCAAGCATGAAAGTTTTTTTGTGATACTCTATTTTCTCGCGCACATTACGAGCTAGTATCAAAATTTTATGGAAAAATTTCAAACCCAACAATTACCACTCGTATCTAATCACAAGAAATTTCACATACGTTTATCCCGCCAGATGAGAATTTACGGAAATTTTCAGATTCCGTGAAGTATTGCATGCATTATGTAAGCTTCTAATTTTGTAGCTATTGGACAACTTTGGTTGGATTTTTTCGCTCGTTAGGATTAGTATTACAATCGTGTCACTTCCATTCGACTTTCAAGGTACGAGGATGAATATTGTGCGGTCTACGATTCAAAGTTTCACCTTCTACGTAATGAATCAGATGGAATATGTTGAGAATTTCAGATTCAAACTTTGAATCCACTATTTCTCGGGCAAAAAAGAGCTTAGAATTGTAACTGTAAGTCTTAAATAGACTCACAGCTGTATGCACTCCTAGGCTCAGATGTGTAGCTTGGTTACAGGCAGCTCACGAAACCTCACGAGTCAGCTGTAAAACACCTGTGTATTACACCCAGAAATCTCGACAAATTCCTCACCAAGTATTATTCATCAGTTTCCAAACTTAGGCTAGTATCACGAGATCAGAAGGTCAAACCAAACGTTCAATGGCACAACATTAGAAGCTAACGCCAATTCTCATTTTTTGTGTAAAAATATGAAATTTGCTCTGACAACCAATGGTATTATTGATTATTTCTCACCCTGGAAGTTGTTTCATCTATAGGCTTTATGATTCTTCCGGCCGTTACCTTGGAGGTATAATCTATCAGTCGGTCAAGCCTTTGACTTATGAGATATGCAAGACCGCAAAATTTCATGACTGCGATAAATGTAAGGACGTAAGGGGTCATGTAGCTGATATTGTGAAGATAAGGCTCGTCAAATGCTACGACGCCGGACATGCTCACAGCAGTCCAACCAATAGTACCTACAGCTAAAATTCTCCAAAGGCAACGCCGAAACTCAGAGATCATCGATCTGTATTCATAGGATTTTGGAAATGTTTTCCTTCCATTATTTCTCGATGATGTCTCGTTGTATTCCAGGAGTAATTGGAAAGATTCGTCAAAGACTTGGATTTCGTCCCATACTTTGATGATCTGTTTCCGGGTTGTGATACTTCGAATTAGCTCCAACATAAGCAACATATAGTTGAATAGCATCTATATATTTGAGAAAATAATGAGATATCGTGGGTGTCGGCCTCTCAGGGGTGCACACTCACAGAGGGAACTACACCCATTTCGAACCACAGATCTGTACGGAATCGATCCAAAAAGTTCGAAAATTCGACCAATACGATGCCGCTAAATTGACATGAACATTCATAGTCACCTTGAAAGTTTCAATGTAGTGCAGTAATTTTTCTGGTCGGTCCACACCAAAAAATTCTTTAGCCAACGTTCCAACAATGCAAGTGTTTACCACGATCCAAAATGGTGTATAAATGCAAGAGAGTAAAGATGTTTTCAAATGGAGTATGCGATATTTTTCAAAAAAGTTGAAAGGCGCTAATCCAAAACAGCGTACCAAACAAAATATCGGGCGAACAATTCGACAAAGTGTCAATTTTGGGTAATACTTGGAATTTACTCGCGATGGTTTGCTAGCGACTGATCCAGCCATTTTTTTGTCGATGATTGTTTTCAAATTATACCAAAAAACCCTGAATGGTAGAATAGCGCCAGTCAACTGAACTCGAACCGTACTCTTTTTTGTATGTGTTCATCAACCTGGCGCTATATTGAAATAGTATATCAGGATATCGGATTGTGTTCAAGTGAGTAATGTTCTCTCAAAACCATATTTTTTACAAATTGTCATTGCACTATATCACGATCAGTGCTTGATACCATCAAAGATTTTGCAACTCAGATATAAATATTATTTCTTTGTTTTCCGTGATATCTGTAATACAAGAATTCGTATGGCTGTGGTACTTGAATGACTCATTTTCGTTCGAGCATCAGGCTTTTAATTATTATACGCTTTTGTTGCACTTTACCGAGATGGTGTTTTCTCTCTCCTAGATCTAGTGTTTTAGGTCATTTTTCGTGGCTTTCGATAATTCATCTCCGGTTAGTAGCTCGTTAGATCTCGCGGGTGTGCTCAATTATGCGGGTGTTCTGAATACATATAGTGTCATACCTGAATGTTTTTGTATGCTTTATTGCACTTTATCGAGCTGGTGTTTTCTCCGTCCTAGATTGAGTGGTCGCGAGGTGGCGCAGCAGAACACGAAGCTCTTTTTTATAGTATATAGTTTATAATTAACATGCACAATTTCATTGGCACGTTCAATTTGAAATTTTCAGTGGTAGATATTGAAAGAAAAATCTCACTCCTGGTGATACATGAATCTTCACTGAAAGCAGCATAGCACCTGATAGCAACATATGGATCCTGACGGATGACTAGTGTATAACCTTCAAACTCATGGTAAAATGCCTCAAGTGTCCTAGGAAAGGTCATCTTCGAGGTGTGAGTGACTACTGCCATGATTAAGATGGAATTGAAGTCTAGGTGCTTATCAGCCCTCTTGTGCTAAGCTTGCTGGACCAAGAGAAGAAGGTTCATATAGTACTTGCTAGAGGCACTCCAGGACTTCCCACTACTACTACGTAAGTACTCTACTGTAGTAAGTACTATATGGGCGGCTCCGGATCAGAACGGTATAAGTCCATTTTGTTGAAAATTGAGTTTTTGACGGGAAACGATAGAAAATATATGTGAAAACATGTATGCACAACTCCGGAAGTGGAAATGCATTTTGAGGCATCACAAGCGACACGACCGTTTTTGTCCCGAAAAAAGTTTCGACTTTTTTTCCGGATCAGAACGGTATAAGTCCATGTTCTCGCTCAATAATATCGCCTTTGGGTCATCCACGGT
This sequence comes from Eretmocerus hayati, assembly GCA_029851415.1. Classification (NCBI taxonomy): domain Eukaryota; kingdom Metazoa; phylum Arthropoda; class Insecta; order Hymenoptera; family Aphelinidae; genus Eretmocerus; species Eretmocerus hayati. The sequence continues at coordinate 178,132,225 of CM056742.1, read as the reverse complement.
TAGCTGTCGTGCTTTTACAAGTAGTTAGAGTCGGTAGCTACTCTCAGAAACTACAAGTTAGGTTCGCTATGTTGTCCAAATGATTGCATCGAATGGTTTCGAAGGAGGTGGGCCGACGTCCGATCACTTCCTTTAGACGCATTTGGACACAGGCAAGCCCTTACGAAAATGAACAACCTCGGGTCAGTACTCCCATGGGCCTGGGATCTTTCTCTAGAAGCCCTGAAGTCTCATTTTCTTATCTCTTATCGTCATTGAAAGAGCCGAATTTCTTAGTGATGGTTCCAAAAGCGTAGTTATAAGAGCAATCGGCACTGAGCTTGCAAAAAAATTTGATTTTGCTGCATGTTTTCAGGCATCTTCTCTAGAGAAAAATCTACTACGTCCATGATACGCCGAACTCAACTAAGCTATGCACTTCCTCCTTAGGAACAATGCCAATGGTAGAGAAAGCCTATAGCTTCATTACAGAATTTCGGTTACAATTTCACTATGAATGGTTGTGATCTATCAACTGGGGTTCTTTTCATTAACAGTCATCCGGCCTTCGGTTCGATCTCCCCGCCACTCGGTACAAGTGAACCTCATTTGGGCAAATCTTATAGATGAAGATAGCCTTCCTGCTCGCCTTCCACAATTGAGATATCTGCAACTAATCTTAATCTCATTCTACGGTTGATCAACAGTTCTGTTTGTTGAGTGGGGATCAGTCCCAATTCATCGTTTGGATCCCCTGGTCGAAAAAGGTCTCTGCATTGCGATTTTTCCTATACAACCTTAAATTGCCTCTGAAAACATGACGTGAAGCTGCGTGCTATGTGATCCCCAAAAACTATACTTCGCACCGGGCCGCTTGAGTAAACTCTCCTTGACTGGATTTCCAAATAGACGCTTGTTGACCTCAATGTTGGAAATATATCCTTAGTCACGATATCCTGAATGAGATCTTTCTGCGAAGAACAGTCTCGGCTGTCAATGAGCTTTTATAAAAGTCATCCTAAATTAGAGAGGAATTTTGTTTACTGCGAGAAAAAGTCGAGGACAGTCATTAAAAATCCAAAGAATTCTCAATTTATACCCTTCTGATCTGGAAAATTTTTCCACCTTTTTTCTAGCTCAACTCGGCATAAGTCCGTGGTTTTTTTTAACGTTTTTTGATCTCAAAGGTGGAAACTCATAGTTTCTCGACATTTTCCTACTTCAAACGGTGAAAATTCATCATATTAAGTACTTCTCCCTATCTAAAATATTAAATGTGAATTTTTTTCAGAAATGGTGGACTTATACCGTTCTGATCCGGAAAAAAAGTCGAGAAATTTTCCGGATCAGAACGGTATAAGTCCATTTTTTGTTGCAAAATAAGATGTAAAAATTGTAAACAATTGAAAATCAATACGTCCCACGCGAAAAATGACACGAAAACACACTCACTACACGGTAGAATAAGAATATTTACTTCAGATGATAACTCGAATTTTCCATATCACAAAAACTTTGAGGCGCATTTTCCAGAAATGGAAAAAATGGACTTATACCGTTCTGATCCGGAGCCGCCCATATACTACTAGCAAGAACGCAGAGGCTGAAAAGACTAATGAGAATATGGACACCGAGACCAGTGAAATATTGATGAAATGGATGATGTTCTATCGATAACATCTAATCTGGGAAGATAAAATGGGAGATGCGCTTGACCGTACAGCAGTGTTAGAAAATACTCAGCAAACGGGTAAAGTTGAATCCCAAGAACAGTTTTATCATGAAGTTTAGGAGAGATTATCAAGACAAAAAAATATAATCTGGTTTGGAGTACCAGAATCGGATGATGCTGATTTTGTAGTTAATTATTTAGTTGATCCTTTTGCAAGCATTGACACCCCATTCAAAAGTCATAACTATAGATACATAAGATGTGGTAAGAGAGCAATGGATCAGAGTATGTCTGTAAAAGTTATTATCTTCAGATCATCTGAGTATGCAAAGTGGTGTCTGCAGCATAAAGAATTGTTTGCTTACTCTCAAGTGAAAATTTTTAACGACAAAACGCCAGAACAGCTGATTTAGGTGTGAAAGTTTGGGCAAACATCTTGATGAATTGAAGGAGAACGGTAAGGAAGTCTAACTATCGAGTGCGTCAGAGGTATGCCAAAAATTGTTGAGAAAAGTGATAGTCGTAAGCCACCACCAAGCTCAATCAGAGAATCAGCAAATGTGACTGATGCTGCTAGTAGATCAGCACTACTTCAGCATCAAAGAAATAATAATCTTGCAGATCAAAATTCTGACACAAGTAGCTCTAATAGCAATGCGTCATCATCGAGTTAATCACAGTATTCTAGCAGCAAGCCTACTGACCCTAGAGGATCAAAAACTGAGTACTCGTAGCTTGGAGGGATTTGACTTGCCAAATGATATTGTCGGTCATCTTTATCTTGTTGTACCGCGACATCCTTTTTGCAAGATATACATCACGATTTCTGACCACCGGTTTATAATAGGTTTATCCGATTATGCGGGTCGGAGCGCTCCGACCGCTCGGATCGGTCTGGTCTCGTCCATCACCGAACGCACGTACGTCAACCTGTACCGCGACCAAAATGTGACAGTTGTTTTGGGTAGGACTCTAACTGTTCTAATTGTATAGAAAATTTCAGAATTTGCCTATTTTGCCTTTTCGAGAAAATCGACTTTTAAGTCGTCAAAATATGCCCGTCTTCCAGAGGCCACAGCTCTTCGAATTTTGAGCCTAGACCAACGTATCTGGGCTCAAATCGAAGCTCTGAATTTGCCAAAATTGTTGTCGGTGTCAAACAGACCACATAATGAGCGAAAGAGATAAATTACATGGTCAAAGGTTTTCGCGTGTACTGGGTATACCTATATATACGGCAAGACGGCGCGCGGAGGGGGCAACTGATCTCGAGCAGACGACAACACTGCTTTTGCGGGCTGGGATCGCCCCGATCGACGTTTGACGGGATGACTTGGGGAATATCTGCATTGGAACCTTCTACGAGGCCAGCAGAGCAGATCTAACCCCTTGCAGATGTAAAGCGGGTGCTAGAAACCTATGCATGCATCGAGATTATCGCGAGACTTGTCGTCCAGCGCTGGCGCCACCCGTCCGCCATCTCATCATATATATAGGTATACTGTGACCGCGTTTAACTTATAATCGACGGTATCATCCTTCGCGATAATCTTTCTGAAGATTTAATACCTAAAACAATTTTGGCGAATTCAGAACTTCAATTTGAGCCCAGGTACGTTGGTCTAGGCTCAATATTCGAAGAGCTGTGGCCTCTGGAAGACGGGCATATTTTGACGACTTAAAAGTTGATTTTCTCGAAAAAGCAAAATAGGCAAATTCTGAAATTTTCTATACAATTAGAACAGTTAGAGTCCTACCCAAAACAATTGTCACATTTTGGTCGCGGTCCAGGTTGACGTACGTACCGAACGCGCGTTCGGACAAAGTTCGCTCGGAGCGCTCCGTCTAAGATTTCTAGCCGGGGAGAGGGGAGACAGCCTGTTTCTAATGCTGTGGACGATTCCTCCCCTCTCCCCGGCTAGAAATCTTAGACGGAGCGTTCGGAGCGCTCCGAGCGAACTTTTGTCCGAACGCGCGTTCGGTGATGCACGAGACCGGACCGATCCGAGCGGTCGGAGCGCTCCGAGCGCTCCGACCCGCATAATCGAATAAACCTAATATTTCAACCGAAAAACGAAAGGGTAAAATCGTCAAGGCTGAAGCCACCTTAGCAACCTTTGCCTGCATGGCAATGAATTTTGCTAACGTTACCGTATGGCCAGACCAAGGAATACTTTAACCTCAATATCAAATTACATTATATTAAGTCGCGTGACGACTGTTTGGTGTCCGGAATCACTAGATTTTTTCCCCTAGATCGGTTTTAACCTAACCTGACCTGACTTTTCTCTAGAGAAAAATATCCCTAGATTTATTACTAACCTGACCTGACCCAAAAGTTGCGCGCTGCCGTCTTAACTTAACCTGTCTTGATTTGTCTCCAGAGATAAATATCCCTAGATTTTACTAACCTAACCTGATAAGACCAAAAAGTTGCGCGTATTTTCCTCTAGATTTTTATTACAATTCTATCTAGGGTCTATTTTACCAGTTTCTTTCCATCTGTTATACTTTACCTGTTCTATGGATTTTTTACCTATTTTGATTTTAGACTTTTTATCACTTTGGATATTACTTATTCTATTTTACCTGTTTCGTTTCACCTGTTTGTTTAGATTTTTTACCCCATTCAGATGTTAAATTTTGTAAAGCTGTCAAAAGTCTGTTCGTTGTACCCTTGCCGTGTTATCATGTTTTCGCACCAATATCCCTTTTTGATGCATCCGCTCACCTTACTTTCGTATGGTGTCGGACACAGGGATACGGGCTACTCCGATGTTTCCAAGCGTTTTGTGGGTACCGCTGTCTTTGTCTGGCTCGAATTGATGTAAGAGTTCTGTCGAAAGTCTGTCTGTTGAACCTTCGCTTCGAGCCATCGTCGAATTCGCACCATTTTCTACACTTGCTCACCATGCATAGGTATCATCTTATATTATTAATGGATAACTTCGATATCGAGATTCGAGGCGTTCCGATCGAGATTTCGCGCGCGTTTTACGAGTCGTCTCAATGTGTGTTGCTGTGGATGATTGACATTGGATTATTTGAATGTATCTATACGTAGATGAATATAATTGAAAATATTCTATTATGCGATCTACATAGCCGAACTATTATGTCTGTTGATTATTTCCAATTTATCGAAAGAAAAGTATTCAGCCATCTGAACTCATGCACTATTCTGTCTGCTTTGTTGTCAACATTGAGCAGGTGATCGTCGCGCTTGCGCATCATATCGGGTTTTATTACACCTGCATGTGTTAATTCCGGATCGCGAGCCAAATGAGTGATAGGAAAGTAGATTGCTGCTTGACCGACAACAGGAATATCGAATATCACGTGTATTAATGAGGTTAATGGTAATCATTTCAAGATTTTATTTCTGATATTTCATCTTGCTTCAACGATCGAAAAGATCTCAGGAACGCTTATTTGAATTCTCAAAATGATTCATACAAACTTCGAAGTTGCATCTATACTGTTCTTTGATTGGGGTAGATTAATTAAAATTTTTTCGTGAATGATGAATGTTTCAACTTAATTCTTAAATTGCATGTATAAAATTTTGTGATTGAGGTAGGTCAACTGAAATTCTGTTTGTGAATGTTGATTATCCTTACCTTATTTTTAAAGAAGTTTTCGATTTGTGAATATAATTCTTCAAGTTCTAATGCGTAAAACATCTCTTCAGTTGGTGGGTGGTACTGAATTGGACCGAATGGATTGAGAAATTTTTTATTCGTGAATAGTGTATTTTTCGAATTGTACGTTCAATGACGTTCTCACTTCTGAATGATGATCAATTGAATTTCAAATAATCGATCGGAAATTTTTTATTTGTGGGCTAAAAAGATTTCTGCAGAAGCATTTAAGAAATTCTCGCTTTACTAAGGCTGATTGGCTGATCTTTGTACATATCCTCGAAAAGTGTTTCCTCCTTCTCTCTTATGGCCGACTCAGAGGAGAAGAGGGAGAAGAAGGAGAAGGGGGGAAATACTTTTCCATCCGAAAATCAGTAAGAGCCTTTGAAAATCTCAATCGAATTGGAAACCCACATATTTTACGTGAAAATCGAAATTTTCATGCACAAGCGTTGCATAGATTTGGATCATTGATTTTGGAGTTGAGCTCAATTCTCCAGTTCTCAAAATGATCTTCATTCCTTGATGGTCAACCTCAATAATATTTCGTAAAAACTGTATAGTTCTTTGATCCCACACCATATGGGTGGTTGAACCATGCGCGCGCAGCGCGCGCACTTCGTAGATCGAATAGTTTCTTGAGAATATTCCAGAGTCGTGAATTTTCGAATCAGCAATTCATAAATTTGGATTTCGAGGCATGTTAGATGGATAAACATGGATAAACAACTTCTTCGTTCCATATTTTGATACTATATTATTATATTTGCTTCTTCCTGGTACCATGTATACCTGCATAATTTTTTTTAACACATAAGCTTTTGCTATAATTTCCAGAATTTTGAGTCATCGTAACCATCCGCGCGCAACGCGCGCGTTTTAGAGTTCTAGTGATGTCGTAAGTGCAGAAAATGGATTGTTCCAACGATGGAAGCTTGGGTCCCTCTGTTTGCGTCCGTGGATGGAATGTGATGAATGAGAGAATGTATGATGATGATGATGATGGGATGTGATGGATGAGAGAATGAATGAGAGAATGAATGATGATGATGATGATGATAATGGAAGAAGAGATGGGAAAGAGAGGAAGAAGAAGTAGTGATGGGAATGAGATGATATGGATGGAGAGAATGGTATGAAATGGAAATAAGATGCAACGTGCAATGAAGATGTAATAAGTTGTGATGTTTAAGATGGATGCATGATTATATTATGGATTGAATGATTGCCTCACCCTCCTACTTGGATTTGAATTCGGACACAACCTCTGCACCCGAAGGTGGCTTACCTGCGTACAAGAATTCGCCTCCAAGTAGGCGATCATTCGCGGATGTATGATGAATGATGAATGTGTGATGAGCTGGTGTGAATGATAAAGGAGAGGAGATATGATGGTGGTAAAGTGGGGGGTGGTATGGAAGATGATGAGATTTAATGAAGGTAAGATGGGATGGGTAAAGAGGAGAGAAAGGGATGAGATGTTATAGACTAATAGCATTCGTGATGAATGTGATGAGGTGGTGGGAATGACGTAGAGGAGGGAATGAGATGGCGGTGAAGTGAAAAATGATATGGAAGATGATCAGATTGAATGGAGGTGAGATTGGGTGGAGGTGAAGAAAGAGATGAAGAAGATATAGACAGGAGATATAGGAAAGGGAATGAGATCATATGAAAGGACAGAATGGATTGAAATATGAAATATATATTTGATGTGACATGCAATGAAGATGAATTAGGCTGTGATGTATGAGATGGATATACGAATGTAATGTAACGAATGAAATAATGATAAAAGAGAAGGAAAAGAGAGGAAGAAGAAGTAGGGAAGCAAATGAGATGATATGAATGGAGAGAATGGTATGAAATAGAAATAAGATGCAACGTGCAATGAAGATGTAATAAGTTGTGATGTTTAAGATGGATGCATGATTACATTATGGATTGAATGATTGCCTCACCCTCCTACTTGGATTTGAATTCGGACACAACCTCTGCACCCGAAGGTGGCTTACCTGCGTACAAGAATCCGCCTCCAAGTAGGCGATCATTGGCGGATGTATGATGAATGATGAATGTGTGATGAGCTGGTGAGAATGATATAGGAAAGGAGATATGATGGTGGTAGAGTGGGGGTGGTATGAAAGATGATGAGATTTAATGAAGGTAAGATGGGATGGGTAAAGAGGAGGGAAAGGGATGAGATGTTATAGACTAATAGCATTCATGATGAATGTGATGAGGTGGTGGGAATGACGTAAAGGAGGAGACGAGATGGCGGTGAAGTGGAAAATGATATGGAAGATGATCAGATTGAATGGAGGTGAGATTGGGTGGAGGTGAAGAAAGAGATGAAGGAGATATAGACAGGAGATATAGGAAAGGGAATGAGATCATATGAAAGGACAGAATGGAATGAAATATGAAATAGATATTTGATGTGACATGCAATGAAGATGAATTAGGCTGTGATGTATGAGATGGATATACGAATGTAATGTAACGAATGAAATAATGATAAAAGAAGTTTTTCTATAGCCATTTAATATTTTTTCGCGCAGCTCTATCAATCCTTGAAAAGTGAGACCGAAGCTTCGTAGAATTTATGAAAATTGAACTTCATCTACGAAAATAGTCACAGCGTGCATCTGTAACTAATTATGGTTGCCATTTGAACGAAATTCTTATTTTATTCAAAATCAAATATTTGTTCTGAAAAATAATACGATCCGACTATTCAAACTCCCTCCAAAGACTCTTAGGCGCAGCGAGCGTCAGCGAGCGGAGCAATTCTGCTAGTCTATTTTAAGGGGAATTGTTCGGATAAAGCAACCAAACAAGTTTCAGCTGACTAGAATCATGGTCATAACTCTCTAGTATAGTCTACATTGATATGTACCCGCACAGGTTCTTGATTTTCTTTTAAGACGCATCACTTGCATAATCGTCTACTGTCTGAATCACATTGCAATTATTAGTCTTGAACCGCATGCCCTCAACAACCAACAATGAAAAATTCGTCTGTTCTCATGCATAAGTAAACCGGCTGCGATTTGATATCTATACCACCCAAACTCAGACAACAACTTAGCTGATAAGGTTGTGAATTAGACGATAGGGTAATAATTAGAACAGGATATGATGTGTAGGGCTCGGCACTTGTTGTACAGGTAGGAGCAGGGAGAAAGAGATAGATAGATAGATAGATAGATAGATGTCCTTTATTAGTCCTTAGACAGAAAAAAATCTGATTACATATGCTTACATATGTCCGTTGAAGATATAATTTCACGGGTAAAAGATTATAAGGTCAGTGTACCCAACTTGCCCCCATTAAGCCATTTTCTTAATAACTCTGGCTAATCTCAATATTTTCCAACGTACTTTAACTCATTTCGAAGCTTGTCTCAACACCTATGAAATGAGCTAAGATACGTCCAATTTGGATGAAGTGGAGCCGAACTGTTTGAATTCTCCCGAAAGGTGATTTTTGAGAGTTTACAAAAGTGTGTACCCAACTTGCCCCCACCATTTAAAACAATGTAAATCGGCGATGAAGTGAATAAAATCGCTTCGATCCGTTTTGATCACCGTGCAGCGACATTTGTAGCTTTGAGCTGGCCCAAGACATCGTTCCCGACCTATTTTGATGTGATAAACACGTTCTGAGTGGTAAAAAAGTCATACTGCACGCGTTTCTGAGATAACCATATGGGGGCATGTCGGGTACACTCCGATGTCGGCCTTCTTGATTCTCAAACCATCTTCACATTTTGTACATAAAATCGCTCCAAATCAGAGTTCTGCAACCCTGGAGAGTGGATTTTGAAGGTATTGAGACAAGGAATCGAATGCGCTAAGGTACGTCAAGATTGGTCGAATAAAAATAAATTGGCACCGGTTTTAGTGAACGTGATTTCCTCGGTGATTTCTTAGCCGTGCAAACACGAAAAATGGAAAACTCACTTTATATTTTCTGGAGAACGCAGAAATGATCCGGGGTCGTTAAAAACTACGTATTTTCTCATATTTTAACATAACAAACGTAAAAAAAAATTGCGGGAAGGTCTACGAGCGCCCATTCCTGAGATCGGCAAGTTGGGTACAGAGGCAAGTTGGGTACACTTATATATGTATATATACACACACCCATAACAATTTTTGTTAATTACTGATTTGGTCAAGGACAATACGGATCACAATTCGTGACTAGTCCGGGTGCATACACATAAATTACTCATGAAACTAACTGCAATTCAATAATAAAAAGGGGCAAGGGCTCGCAGAAATATCACAGGTATAGATCACCGAACAGGTGACGGAAGGTAACATGTAAAAAAATACTAAGCTAAGGAAGAGCCTCTCCCATAACAGATTAAAATGATGTTTTCTCTCTACATCAATCTTCTGGGAATATTGTGTCAGTGAGAGAATTTCTAGGGCCTCTTTGAATAACGATGTGTTTCCCAGCTGCCGAAAGCTCGGAGGGAGAAAGTTCCACAGATGATCACATTGAACCTGGAATGATCTTCCATACTCGAGTCTCATATTGGGAACCTTGAGTACCCGCTCTTCTGCATTACCACGTGCGGAGCATTCAGATTGGTACCTGGTAAACATCGCAGCTAGGTACCCAGGTTCTCCAAGGTGCATCTTGGCATTGCAAAATATCTTATGCATTGCAAAATACATTTTCCGCGAATCAGTACGTAACCAACCCGAACGCTTCCTAAACAGGGTGATGTGCTTGTCTCTCCTATGATCAAAAATGTATCACATTCATAAATTGCTTAGTCGTTGTATCCGTTGTCGCTGTTCGTCCGTGGCATCGAGTTACACGACCGTGCAATAATCTAAATGCGGTTGAACCAATGACTTGACTGGGCGAACTCGGAGTGGTCTGCTGATACACGCCCTAAAAACCGCAATGGGAAGAGGGCTCTGCTGACTTTCTAAGTAACTTGATCAATGCGTGGTTTCCACGTCAGTTTACTGTCAAGTGTAACACCTAGACTCGCGACAGAGTCACTGAATGGGGTAAATACTCCGTCCGGTATCTCAAGCCCTGGTAAGTTCAGACGCTGCAAGGCCATAACGTTCCTCTCGGAACTGAAAAAGATTGCTTTGGTCTTCCCAGCGTTGAGGCGCAGCTCGGAGCTCTTAGCCAATCAGCAATAAGTCGCCCTATGGCTGGAATTCATAGTCGTTAATCCGTCGCTCCTGATCTCGGATTAACGACTATGAATCCGAGCCTATATCCCTTAGTCGAGCAATCCCCTCTTCGATGTTCTTTTCACCGACTTGTAGATAAATTTACAGGTCATCCGCGTAGGAATAGTATATTATGCGTCGAGTGCCAAAAATCTTTGTTCTTTGCATGAGCCGTATAAAGGTGGTTGACCGACGTTCCACTCAGTAGCCCGGGCAAGTCATTCACATACAAACTAAAGAGAAGAGGTCCGAAAACGGACTCCTGTGGAACACCCAGATTGGTTTTGAGCCAATTAGAATTACCTGCATTTGAAGTCATTTGTTGGGTGCGACCCTGTGAATATGATTTTATCCACAGGAGCGCCGATCTCGAGAAACCGAGATGCTGTAGCTTCCTCAGTAGTTTGGATGGTGGAATAGTGTCGAATGCTCTGCTAAAGTCGAACAGTGGGAGCAGAGCGATCTTCTTTCTGTTGATCCTTACTCTGATGTCGTCTGTTTACTTCACCAGTGCCGTCTGGACACTGTGATGTTGCTTGAAACCAGCTTGGAAGGGATCAAGTAATTTCTTAATTTTGAAATACTCCGTGATTTGGTCATGTGCGATCTTTTCCAGAACCTTGGAGAGGGAGCTCAGCAGCTCTATGATTTGTGAGACACAGAGGATGTGTTTACTATGGCTACATCAATACTGTGTTCATGCCCAAATATTCGAGGAATTCATGTAGTTTGTAAAACGTTAATATAATAATGCCGCAGGGAGTGGCTTACTAGGGAGCAGCCGTGGCTAATGCCGGGTAATACAGCCGTTTTGCGGCAGATGCGCGCTACTGCGAGAGACCCACAACAGATGCGCGTAGACAGAAGTAGCCAAGAGTGACCTCACTGAGATTTGAAAGAGTAGCATTTGTGGGTCCATGGTCTACTACAAACTACTTTATCGCCACTGGAGGCTATTTCTGGCTACTGTAGAGCTTGTAGTGCGATTCCAACAAGCGACTAACCGGGGTCAAATGGTAGCTCGAAGTAGCCACGAGTGGTCCGTACAGGGAGACGGAGCAGCCATGTTCTGCGCTGGGTTCGAATGCCAGCTAATATCGGCTACTTCCATCTACTTCCACACTGTATGGACCACTCGTGGCTACTTCGAGCTACTATTTCACTCCCGTTGTTCGCTTGTTGGATCCGGAACACAAGTTCTACAGTAACCAGAAGTAGCTTCAAGCGGCGGTAAAGTAGTTAGGAGTAGAACATGGCGGCCCCACAAATACTACTCGTTCAAATATTAGCAAGGCCACTCTTGGCTACTTCTGTCTACTTGCACCTGTGATGGACCCCTCACAGTAGCGTGTATTCGCCACGGAACAAGCCGTATTAGCCGGCATTGGCAACGGCTACTCCCTAGTAAGCCGCCCCCTGTAATGTCGATCATGATATCTAAATCCCAATCTCTCCCTCATTCTGCCCTTGGATACGATTCTATACATTTCAAAACGACACTATGTCAAATGTGTATAGAACCATTACAGTAGATGATGATAGTGCCACTTCATTCCTCCGAGACGAATAAGAATTTTAGAGTCTTTCAGAGCATATGTCATCATAGAAGTGAATTTATTCATACATTTATACATAAATTTATATATAAATGTTAAACATTCTGGATATTAGGATTACTTCTCTTGATGATCCTCATCAAGGAACTTGGAGGAATTCTTGTTATCGGAGCTCAAAGGATGAAAAAAAATTTCCATGAATTTTCTTTCCCTAGATCGACTCCATCATGTCCTGCAGGCCGGACTAATGTTATTTGTCACACCTCATAATTCTTTCCCCCAAAAGGATTCCCTGCAATCAGTAGTTTTAGTGCCGTAATCTCTCGTAGCCAATTTTATCGCTGAAATCACTTGGATCATCCTCCCGAATGATCAATTTTCGATATGAATCTTCATTTGCTCAAAAAATTCCAAAATTGGAGAAGGTTTTTTATTTTTAAGAGACTGACAGTTCTAAAAAATGTTTCAAATGACGTTCCTCTAAAACGGCTCCGCGAAAGAATTTAATTCTTTCGGGAATATAATATTTGAGTAATCCGGAAACATAAACCAAAATAATTTTTGCAGCAACGAAATATTTCATTTGACTGGCATTCGAGAGCACCGTGGGCGGAGAACTTGTAAAAAATTTTTCCCGAAGGATTCCTTATACTTGCCTCGTGCCTTTCTTTTTTCTTTAAAGACAGCTCACAAGTGATTTGAATCCTCTCTCCGGTTTGAATTTGCAGTAAAATCATAGGTGGCAGAGAGCAGATTCCACTTCATCTAAGACTCACAATCCATTCCTCCAGGAAGACGAACTATTATAAGTCAACTAAGGAATACAGTTTCATCGGTTGGCTTTATCAGGTTCCGCATCGTCCTTCAAGTCTGTCAGTTGAAGTAAAATCACCAAATATGTCACCAGGTGTTTCGAAGTCTATAAATGAATGCGTCGAAGAATGTTAAAATTGAATTATGTAGGAACACGATGGCCAATAAAGGCTGTATTCGGTGCAGTAACAGCTCATCATCAACCGATTTGATATTGATAGGAGTATCACAATTATTCATCATCCATACCATAGTCAGGGTCTCCAAATCAACTACAAAGCAGCCAGCCGCATCAAACTTAACTTCGAAATTTATGAAATGCTGGTACAAGTCAGAATCCTACAACGGAGTATCAAATGTGTTATTACGGGGACTTACTCGGGGTGAGATTAATTTTGTTTCGTTTCTAAATTTGTACCGATCTTGGAACGCTCTTTCCGCTTATTCAAATACATTCCAAAAAGAATGGAGACATTTTTCTAATTAATAGTGAGCGCGGAAATTCGGAATCAGAATTCGAGAAAAAAATAACTGAGTGACAGTGTCCGTAGATTCACTTGGTGAGAAATCAATTCTTCAAAGTATGAAATACGAAAATGACACTTGGGGAGGGGGGGGGGTGTCAACGAGAGTATAGTCACTTCCGCGTCCCACTGAATGAGCAATCGAGTTTTTCTCAGTTGGAACAGTTGGTCCGCGACGATGGCTTTGTGCCCGACAAACTGAGCAAGCTTTTTGTCCCGTTGAAGTCCGTACAGGTTCTGTTGTCGTTTGTTCTTGGTGCAGGGCGTGAAAACCTTGCCCCACATGCGGCCTTGATGGTTACGATTCATCCGCATGGGCTGGGACGGACTGTGTAGAGGATGATGCGCGTTCCATCAACGGGCCGGATGTAGGAGTAGTTAGACGAATGATTTAGATTTTTTCCAAGTTCAATTACGGCTCGGTACCAGTGCGAGATACGAACACAAAACAGACCGAGAAACAGAGTCTAGCGAATGACATCGAGCTAAAACGCGAACAGTATACGTGTGTCGCGAAGTCGGCGAGCCAGGTGGCACGTCGATGTGGTTGAGCAGCGTGGCCATGGCTGGTCTGAGTGTCGTGGAGAGTGCGTCGTGACGGCAAGTGCGAAAAATACTTATGTTTCAGGTGTCGTGTGCTTGCCCTTTGATAGGCAATGCGGAGCGTGAACGGTATGTAGCATTATTCTCGTGCAGTATGTATAATATGGAGTACCGGAGCGTTGTGTTAATAAACAGTATTAACGACCAAAACGGTACGGGTCGTCTTCCGTGTTGTAATATCCATGAAATAGAATGCGTTGCATTAGCGAAAGGTGCTAACACAAAACGGTATGTGATGTTTTCCATGTAGAAATGCATATTAAATAACGAAGCAAAAAATGTTAGCGCAACACGGTATGTGTAATTAGGATAGCGGTGGGCTGCATTGGTGGGAGATGTTCCGAGGGAAAAACCCCTGAAATGCAACGTGGCATTGCCTCCGGTTTTAGGTATCGAAACAAGACGTAGCGTCAACTTCCGAGATCGGAGACGTTATCACCAGGCTGCGTTAGCGTTGGATGTTGTGTCGTGATATGAATGTGTTTGTCGATGAATATGATCAAAACGAGCTCATCAAGAGGGACAATTATTTCAAGATCTACCTTTGCTCTTTTCAGAATATACAATTGCCTCTGCCACTCCAATAACACGTAAGCCATTTGATCTACCTGCAAATAGAAAATTGTCATTAAATCACACTCTCGAATGATTTCAGCATGAATAGTTAAGGAAAGTATTTGTTGGCGAAGTATCAAGCAAAAATGTGTTTCTTGTCTTGGATTGAATTTAAAACTTGCTCACCTTCTGCGATATCGAACCGCATATCGAGTGTACGGCGAGCAATTGCAACAGATACATCAGCGACCAGCTTATCTCACAGAGAGAATGTTGTGATTTATCCGTGATATTGATTCCTCTATAAAACCAAGCTATTCCGAGGTACGAGTGAATCAAAAGATGATAAGATATGTTGAATAGCATCAATAGTAGAGACCACGAATATCCGTTCCCAAAAGATATACTTGCACTCACTAACTGACTGAATATCTTCTGTATCTTCTGTGAATTATTGTATATCATTATCTGAAAAAAACGTTTGGATGACCGCAAAAATTCCCTGTTTCTGAATGCCCTTGCTCGTATTCTATTAAATTTGAATCACAACTTTTGCAAACGTTTATATGGCCAAAAACTTGCAAAATACCGACCTGATTCCGTATCTCAGCACAGGAGTATTGTGATATAATTTGATTGTTGTTTGCGTGATCATGAATCTTTCAGGATGAATTTGATTTATGTTTACCCGCACGATCCATGCTATCATTGTACAATGTATAATCTAGATCTATTCTAGATTGTAACGTTCATAAAACAGTAATAATTGGCTGAAATTTTCATCTGGAGAGCCTCGGATAAACATTGAATTTTGCGGTTTTCCTAGATCTATCTTACTTTGGCCCGGTATAGCAAGCCTACTTGATAGAATATAACAACTCACCTCTTTTTTCCTTGTATGTATAGTCTTTCTTGGATTCCGCTTCAATTCTTTGAGTGAAAAATTCATCAACATATCCAATCTTTGATTGATAAGGAAGCCAATACACCAAAATTTGAGGATGATTAAGGATGAAAGGACGCTGGGTAGCATGTAGGTGATGTTGTGAAGATAGGGCTCATCATTGAATGCAATCGCCCCAGAAATGCTTACAATGGCCCATCCAAAACTACCAATTGCAGAAGCACCCCAAAGCCAATTCCTCAATTCAATAGCCATCAATTTGTATATACTAGAGCCTTGATACTCCGTTTTGGATGGGGGTATATCGTAATCTAACAATAACTCAAAAGACTCATCGAATACTTGTAAGCTGTCCCATATTTCAAATGACTGCTGACGTCTCGTAATACTTAAGATCAGTTCCACGAGAAAGACCAGATAGCTCGAGAGCAGCTGAATACAAGAAAAACAAATCAAATTGATAAAATGCAAACATTTTTCGTGGTAAGTGCATAATTAGTGTGTCTCTCAAGCTCCCGAACCTGCCCTTTGATCGAAAAGAGAGGGAAAATTGAAAGATTTTCCGAAAAATTGGAACATGCGGGGATTCCAGCAACAGGCATTCTTTCCTATTTAGAAGAGGTGAAATTTTGATAATGGCATCAGATCTATTCGTGATGATCGTGTTTACAAGGTCTTGCGGGCTAAGGTGATTCTCAACGCTTGACATTTTCAAGAGTACGACACTCAAATATTATGATTACTTCGAACCACACCCTATGATGTAATCATGTTAATTATGAAGATCGTTTATAATAAATAACAAGAAATTTTATTCAGTCATGCTTACCTTCGTAATTTCAGTTACGTTAGTTATCAAATCGCCAATGTTGACAACTAATGAGCGTATTATTAGGTGTTGAGCAATGTATGTGCTGATCATCATCCAAATGATCGTAAAGATACAACCAAACCACGAAAATCGTAGATGGAGCAAACTATATCTTTCGAATGACGAGTAAGGCGCCAATCCCAAAAAACGCACCAGGTGAAAAAATGGGCATATGACCCGATACAGATTTCTCAGCCCACCACCGATTTGTTTCATGTTACTTCAGATCTGCATTGATTTCATCGAGAATTAATACTTGGCAGCAACAGAAAAATTCAGCGAATCGCTAGCGCATTTCTTCCAAAACAATTAGATAAATGTATTTTGAGACTAAGATTAACCCCCCGACACTGATTGAACCAAAATGTTTTCTTACTTAATTCTTCCAAATCTACGAATTAAGCTTTTGATTTCTGACACCGATGATATTCGCAGAGCTGGAGCTTTCGGTAGTCAGTCAGTTGACCGCTTTCGTAATCATGGCTGTACAAGAATCATTATTGTGGATCTTGCATTAAAAGCCTCGTTAACGTCAGAAGTTTCTCGGTAAAATTCTTGAAGTACGAAGGGGCTGTGACCAACATAACAAGTCCCTTACGTGAACTCAGCGTTCACGCAACAATCAAGGTTCAGCAGAGGATTAAATTTTTTTCAATATTTTGGCAGGAACGTCTGAGATTTTGTATTGCCGCCAAACTGTCGTCAAATTCATTGACTTTAGTTCCATCCTGCTGTTCATTTATACACCTAGGAAATGCAAATTTGTATCATCGTCAATGGAATCTACTGCAAAATTCAACTTATAGCGCAAGCCTCTGTTGGGAATCTATAAGATTCCATTAACTAAGCTGGTAATGAATAGTTTCGAGAAGTGCATATAACAGGAGATGACAATATTGACGCGACCTGCTTCTGAAGCATTACATTTTTGTAACTGACACGATTAAAAAAATCTTCAACGGGTATTTGTGCGTCATACTACTTCATGTTTGGGATGATACAGATCACTGCATGAGAAAGTTGTTTTTCAACTTTGTTAACCACCATCACCAGCATTAGTCATTTTAATCAGAGATTCGCTCGTAATGATAACAAAGTATTTTTTTTCATATTGAAACGTTACATAGACATTTTGACCTGGGATATTGATTTTTGACTCTCGTTGTAATCTACTAGTGATCATCGTGTGTTTTCAAGACTCGAGCGTTTTGAGTCAAGCTCACAACTTTCATTTTGACCTGGTTATCTCTGCGTTTGTTTTAATAACATAGGCCAACAAAATAAAAAACGTTTTCTGATCAGATAAGGTAGTAGCCATGTCTAACGTATTTTGAGCTGCTGAAGCGAATTCAAACTCGGGATTGCACCTTTACCTGGCCGTTTTTAAGTTATGGCCATATTGATCGGTTATAAAATACCTAAATATATGATGAGTTTTTGCGTTTCAGAGATGAGTTGAGACCTTTGACGGGAAACAAAGATTGGCATAGACTTTATCATCAAAGTACACGTGAAAAATGTATTCTTTAGGAATTTTGTATCCTCTAGTGTCCT
Source organism: Eretmocerus hayati (assembly GCA_029851415.1). Classification (NCBI taxonomy): domain Eukaryota; kingdom Metazoa; phylum Arthropoda; class Insecta; order Hymenoptera; family Aphelinidae; genus Eretmocerus; species Eretmocerus hayati. The sequence continues at coordinate 178,114,342 of CM056742.1, read as the reverse complement.
AGGGAAAAATCCTAGGTTTGCCAAGATTCCCTAGGCAGTATATTTTCGTTCTAGACTGAAATCATGATTATTAGATGGGACGAAAATTCTACTATTGTAAAACACCTGTATCTTCATTGGCTCTGGGTGAATTTGAATGAGCATTTAAGTCTGATTTCCATGTTGTATTAGGAGTTTTCCCATCGAACATTTTAGAAAGATTCAACCGATTACTACTAGACAGAATCGTTTTTAGAGTTGCTAATAATTTCCATTACAGACATTGAAATAATTTGTCTTAAAGATAAATTCGAATTTCTCACAAGTTTTGGTTTCGACATTCTTCCCTCATTCACTCAAATCAAATGTTGAAACTTTCTACCGAGGATCGAAAATTAAAGCGATAGCATACATCCAGTTACATACTTTTATAGTGTTTGAGCAATTTATCACGGCCTGTTTGGAGAACGTTGATAAGCTTCTCATCTTCCTCGCTTTGGTTTTCTTTCTTACTTAATTCAATCATGATCTTTTCGATTTTATCTGCTGTATTGACTACTCTCTCAGCGCGAATCAGCTAGGGTAGCTGAAAATCAGCTATTGATAGCTGATTTCGTCAGCTAACGTGAACGGATTTTCACTGATTGAATCAGCTAATACACAGGGGAACGATGATATACACCATTGGGGAATGTTTTTCCCTGCGCACTGGGTGTCACGTGATAAATTTTTGGCTCTAGTATTAGAATCGTTCGTGCAGTGCGGTGGGATTCATCCGATTACCTGATTTTTAAGTCCCAAGTAGTGCGTCAAAAGTGGGCCACCTGGATCGAAAGTGGGCCACCTGTATCGAAAGTGGGCGCCATTTGCGGTGCCGTAAAAGAGCGGCGTGCCATGCCGCTTTCCACTGCTCGGAGGCGCTGAAACTCATACTTCCCATAGCACGTTATACGCCACAAATTTTATAGAGAAAGACGCCTTGTTCCAGTCCCTTGAAATATTTTGGGAATGAAGAAAGCCCCAGGGTGCTCGAGAAGTATGAATAGAAGATGACACACAGGCGGTTTGTCATCATGCAGTTTGGAAGAGAAGGATAGAGAAATCAAATGTTTGATTTGTGACTTTGTGAGTATTCTAGCTCGGAGGTGTTCAGAAAAGACGTGCAGGGTTTCCACCAAAAATTAGCCAATAGGTTTTTGAGTCTTATCAAAGCACTTCAAAGTTATGAGCAAAATCAATATTGGACTCAATATTTCAATTTTTTAGTAAAATTCACAGGATAGTACTATCTTGGGAAATGAATCATTTCAATGGACTCTAACACCAATTCCCGAAGACGGCGTAACTGCATTGAAAAAAATTCAAAGGGGCGTAACTACTTCGATCATTTGTCGGGAATATGGAAAAAGGCCGTAACTGCAGAAAAAATCCACAATGGCGTAAAAGCCTTTACGCCCTCGTATTTTCTCCAATCACTTTTCGGAAACGCGGAAAAAGGGCTCAACCGACGTCTTCAAATTTTGCAAGGACGTAAGTGGTTGAGTGATCAGATTCAAAAGGGCGTAATTTCGGCGTCATTCGGGAAAAAGGCGTAATTACCGATCAAAAAATTTTCAAAAATTTCCCCTCGGCACGGAAACTCATTTTTATGGGTTTGAACTATCAGACGAGGTTCTTCCGCCTCAAAAATGAGTTCCTAAACATTAATACATTGATTTTAGACTTTCCCTACTTCTGGGCGTCCATATTGAGCTTTTCGCGCATACAGAGCTCCTGAGCATGGGTCGAAAAATTTTACCGCTATGAAACATCTTTCAGTAGGTACTCATAAGCATGCTCGTAAATTCTGAGAGTGATTGGACTTGATGTCGGCTTTTGATCCAACTTTTTTTACGGCAAGTACACAAAAAATTCGACCGTAATTCGGAAGAAGGGCGCCAGTACATTTTTTAAAATGGCTGTAAAATACATGTAATCGACTTTAATTCTCCAATGCTTGTACTGATATCTCGAGGATGCTATCCTCTTTGAAATAAGACAGATTGTTTCATTCAATCATGCTTCTGGTGACTTTTCTTAAGTTTTCATCGATTTTCTCAAAATGACCCTTTTGTAATCCTGGACTATTGGTTATTGATCTGCATACTTTTGCTCTTTCGAGGAGAAAGTATTGCATCGGTGAAGAAACTTAGCTTGAAAAATTTTTCAATTTCCAATTTCTGAAGTCAGAGTCCCACCCGGATGAAAAATAATGCATTTCATTCTGCTCGCCAAGATTTTTTGAGATGGTACCTCCACGCATTATACTTGCGTCCGGAATCATGAAAAATATAGCTTGATTTCTTCACTTCAATGTTTTCTATCCAAGCCTTTTATTCTATCAGAATTTCTACCGCTTGCCATCTCACTTTGTTACCTTGCGTTCACGCTCAAACTTACTGTAACTTTTTCGGTGACATGTTCTTCCTCATTGATGAAGCCAACCAACTATTTTTTATTTAAAAGCCCAACTTGTGTACATTTGTTATTCTCGCAGAGAGAGGAGAGTATCTCGAAACATTCACCTTGCTTAAAATTTGCACACAGTTTCGCACTACCCATAGGTACATGATATGAAAACATTTGAACGCTTTTTACGCAACAGCCACCCTGTTCAGAGAAACTACCAGGTACATTAGAGCACTGCATTTTGGACGGATGCAAAAATTGTCTTTGGAAAAAATGATGTTTCAGATGAACCAATCCCCCCTCCCTCTAATCGATCCTCATACCACTGAATATTATGTTTGCTCAGCGAAATTTCATCACCTTTGCAGTCTTGACTTGTGTTAATTTGAAGAGGGATCACCAGATACGTTGTAAAATATTCCGAATTGTCTTACGAAGAATATGACAGAGTCAAATGCAGAATGTAGACCCTCAAATTTAAGTGATCCCAACTTCGTGAATTAGTGCTATATCCATGTATTAGGAAAATCATTTAACAGTTGTTCTACAGCGGCAAGTCGTTACAGTAATCATGAATCGTTAGAGATAGGATATTTTATTTGAGTAATATATTTTCATTCAGATATAAATATACAAGTAGTGGTAGTTGCAATCCGCTTGACTCGTGATCTACGAGTCTGTTGATGAAATCCTAGAGTCCGGAATTTGTAATAAGATCACCAAATACGTCACAAGATGTCCGATTGTCTGGAAAGAGAGGCATGCACATTATGATGGGTCAAAGAATGTAAATTTTGAGAAATCTTTACGGGCAGGATCTCAAGATTTTTGTGAGTAGATCAACATATCCCGTTAGCCGTTGAGACAAGAGATTTTGTGTTGCAAGAAGAAGTACGAGGTAGTGAAACTACATTCTCGATAAAGTATGTCTGGAAATAGCGGGAAAAAGCAGTTTCGACATTTTTGAAGAGGAATAAGAGACGAAACTCATGGGAATAATATTTCGATCTCAATATCTTTCATTTTCATTTTTAAATTTGGCTGTTGAATCAAAAAACAAGGAATGAAACATAGATTTAGGGCCAGGGACAGTACCTATGATGAGCTGGCTTGCACGAAAATTTTGCGCTTGCGAGATGCCTCTTTCACGTGAGTACGCAAGAACTTGTCTGTGTCACGGCGAACGTAGCTTGCATGAACATAAAACGAATCCGGTGGGAGCACCTTTTGAACGATCTTCATCAACTCCTCGAGCAAAATCACCCAGAGCTAGGTGTCCCCACGTATTTATTTACTTATATCTTCTAAACAAGTCGGAAAACAACAAAAGCAAATCTTCTGCCATAAAACGAAAAATCAATCCCAACTTCACATATACAATTTGGCGCAGAATTCCGTCTTCCCAAGTTGCCCGAGGATCCAGAAGTGCTCAGGTGATATTCGAACAATAGGATCAGGGGAATTTTGTTTGCCCGTTTGAAAACTACGATTAACTGATCTGAAAATTTTTCTAGGGTAAGACCAACGACAAAATGTAATTCAACATTCAATCTCACGTGAGGGGTGGTCTATTTGAGATGCCTACGGCTCTTAGAAAGTCGAAGTTAGAGGTTACTTCAAATTTTCAGTGGAGAAAATGATATTTTCTAATTCAAAGTTATAGGTTAGCCAATCTGGAAAGTTTCCTAGAAAGGAAATAACAATGAAATAGAATTCATCATACAATTTTACTTTGGATGAGGTTTTTTGGGACGCTCATTGCTCAGACAGACAGTGCTAGCCCTTATTCGAGTTTTCTCGCGTATAAAATAGAATCTTCTCGTTGAATTTATAGATTATTTGATCTTACAAGGTTTCTAGGCTGAAGCCAACGATGCATCCGAATTCAGCATACAACCCGACATAGGAAGTGGTCTTTTTGGAACTCCTATGGTTCTCAGAGAGACAGGGCTCCTTTCTTGGAGATTTTTTTTTGCAAGAAAATACAATTTATGAAAATAATACAATTTGAAATACGACTTGAAGAAAATACAATTTATCGTCAAAAACATTGATTAGTCAATCCGACAGGTCCTCTGGGCTCAAACTAACAATGATTTCGAGTTTAGCATACGTGTTACGCGAGGAATGATCTTTTTGGGATGCTTACGGCTCATAGAGTGTCAGTGTCAGCGGTGACTTCAGATCCATCCCGGAGAAAATGACATTCTTTTATTGAAAAACACCGATCAGCCAATCTGAAGAGTTTCCTGGTGCCAAGATAACGATGAATTCGAATTTAGCATATAATTTCACGTCGGAAACTGTATCTCAGGAACATTTTTGGCTCATATTGAGTTGCTCGTGGCCAGTAGTCGCGAGTGTATGAACGCTTCAAATAAGCTATACGGCCTACGCTGAACGGTCCCTATAGGGTAGAGCCTTCTATAGGTATGGTTTAAGGCTAGTCCGTAGAGAACCCGGATATTTCGCCCGATAGATGGCGCTTTGGTCGTACTGCATGTGCGATGGAGGATTACGAACCACTTTTTTGCCTCATAGTATTTCAACATCACATTTCCGACCCAAACGAGATACGGCAACTGAAACACCATGATATTTCCCATCGAATGAGTTGTTCCACACCCGGGGATTCATTCTATATCTCCAGAAAATCGTAGTTCTTTGGCTCGCTGAGCAAGTTATAGTGCTCGATGCTCACACTAGTTCAAGGTTTTTGCGAGTTAAATTCAAAATTTTCGGGCGTGGGAGGGCTCATTCGACAGGAAATTCCAATCCCCAGACGGCCTAGTATCTGATTTTGGCCAAAACTGTTTTGTTATTGAGGAATAAATCGGAATAGTCGCGGACGCGCTCTGTCCCACCAAAAAATTGCCTTCAAGCTTTTCTCGATTCCTAACGAATGAAATGCCATGAAACTTTGCATGGTATCGTGTTATAAGATTTCACAGGTGGCCTAGTATCTGAATAACACATTCAGTACCAATAAAAGCGTATAAACAATAATACCGTCCTCAGAATCATTGGATGCAGCCGCAACCCGAAAGTACGCCGGTGCGTGTCTGGTTGCGGTTCTGCGGGGACTCCGGACTAGCTTTAAGGTCATGCGGTAGCCGTGCAAGCTGAATTTTGTTCCAAGAATTCTCGAATTCTCTTGCGATTTGGGATAAACGACGAGTTATGCCACAATTGTTATCATCTAACTTGAACGGCTCAACTCGTCGTTTAGTTCAAATCGCAAAAGAATTCGAGAATTCTTGGAACAGAAATGTGTGTACATTATAGGTTAGGATGTCCCAGGCGCCCAGTGATTCCCACTTTTCTGCAATAATCTAATGATTTGGGCTGAACTTTGAGTTGTCGAGAATAAATCGGACAATAACAATAATTAGACAACTTATCTCAAACTTTGTACCATAAAAATGTTCACATGAGTGTTGAATGGAACTTTACGGCCAGGCTGCATGGCTACTGCATGCCCTTAAGGGTCAAACTAGGTGACGCTCGTGATTGGGATATCATTTTTGAGTGATACCAAGACGATGTAGGGGACGTGCTAAGGTTCGTGTTCAACTTGAGTTATAACGGACACCCTAATACGTGCACGTTCACACATACATGTATTCCGCGAGGCAAGTGATCATAATATCATTGGGCGCGGACAAATATTACAAACACATCCGCGCCCTCATGTATACGAAATTAGTCCCCACAGGTCGCTATTTTTGGCAAGGATGTAGATAATGCTTGAATTAATGACGAATCAATTTTTCAGCAAATTCCAGAGCCGTCACGAGATCAGTCCAAAAAGCCACTTTTTGCTACGCTGTTACTATCCTTCATGTGTTATGGGATCAAACTTTTAATATTCTACCCTTGAAAAGAGAAGATATGCTTCTTGAAATACCACGAGCATTATGAATAGTTGAATGAGCAGAAGAATCCCCGGTAGATTCTATAAAGTCGAAAAACTCGGTGACTGCATACCTGAAATCAATTATAGCAATAGCACTTACCGAAACTAAGGTTTTCAAATTCACATCGAAGCAATCAGCTGCAGTAATTTGCACCTTATAACTGATCCACTGCTCAGACAAGTTATATTCCTGAAACGAGTCATAAGTATTGATCCAGATCATTTTTCTCACTGTCCGAGATTGATGAGTGATATTGATTCTGAATTAACCAACCTGTGATCTATCTAATCGATATTTTTGCCTTTTCAAATTCGATATCGTATAGGTTATTTGATGTGCCTGAAAACCAAACAATTTGAGAAAAGTTTGAGCGAATCTTATCGTGAATTTAATAAGATTCTACGGAATCCTACTTATATCGTTCTATCACATAGGGAACAGACATATGCATATTCAAATTATTCTATTCGAAAGTTTACATCACCTATGGTCTACGAGTGATTTTATTCGAATCCTTACTGCCTCGTTTATTGATAACGAGCAATTTCAGCTCCCGAGTATCTGGGACACAATCTGAAAGTCACGTGACCCCGTCAAACGACCATGGAATCGCTAATGCGGAGAAACGGTGCGTATGAAAACCCGAAATTATATACTCCGCGAACGGTTAAAAGCAATTTTGTACCTTCTTCAAATGGTACAACCCCTCTTGTACTAAGCCCGATTTTTCGCAGATTCACGAACGGAGCTCCATATGGTGTACAAATTGGCCGAGACGTCCGAAAGAACCTTTGTGCATCTCCGTCAACGTATACTCGACTCGACCGCGCACCCCATAGTAGGATCATTTCTATCGAGATTTCTATACGCCCGAGTCACCTCCTATTGCTATATCTCCATGTCCCAGCGAATCCGATTTCAATCAATTGTATACTATATTTAAATTGATTCGATCACATCGAAAACTTCAAGACAATCGATAATCTGTCAAAGTATATTCAATCAACATGGGAAGTATTGAATTCGGAGATTGGTGTCTGTTCCCTGACTTCATACGATCTCGGACTCAATATATTTCTCCTCTTTAGTCCTCACCTTCTTAGATATGGAATTACACAAGAAATGTATTAGTCCCAATTGAAGGAAAAACATAAAGGACCAACATGAATGACAGATCACGGTTCCCAACTCATTGTGTTCCTTGATCCTTTGCGTGATTCTAAGAATTATGAGATATAAGTTGCACGTTAGATGACCAAAAATGTTCCACAGTACGAATAGAAGAGGCCAAGAGTACATCTCGTTCAAAGATTCACAAGCACCTACTAGCTGTTGCAGCATCGTTTTTATCTTCTGCAAACAATATTTACATGTCAAGCAATAGGTAGAGATCACGCAGTTGTAGGAGAAAGATCGCAGGATCAAATTGGAAGTTCCTACCTCGATATTTATCTCATCTACAGGACCTTTGAATTTGTTAACAGCTCCATGCGATGCGTAATCTATCAATTGGTCCAACCTTTGATCTATGGAAAAGGCAAGACCGCAAAATACTAGTGCGAAGGTGAATGTGAGAACGTAAGGGATCATGTAGCTGACGTTACGAAGATAAGTCTCGTGAAATGCGTACATGCCCGATACATTCACAGCAGTCCAACCAATCACACTTATACCAAAAATTCCCCATAAGCGTTGTTGAAACTGGATGATCATCAATTTATAGGTAGGAGATTTTGAACGAATAGTTGTTGGTGGCAATTCATCACATTCTATTAGTAATTGGAGAAATTCGTCGAAAGTTTGTATTTCTACCCAAAATTGTATGAACTGTTCTCGGATCATATTACTCCTCACTAGCCCCAAAATGAGCACCACATAGTTGAACAGCATCTGTATAGTTACAAAAATGATCAGTATCTCAACCCTGACTAGAGAAGAATAATAATTTGACACAACCGTAGTTGTGTTCGAGAGTTGCAGTACCCTCTAGCGAGCTATGTTCAGAGTGCTTCTAATATGTACCCTCCGCGGGGCCAATTTCACGTTGTTATTCTGCTACAAAAAATGTAAACAAACCGATCGTTTGACTTTAGACGCATGGAGCAGACAACAAATTGATGTAGAGTGGTCTTGTGCAGGGATTCTTCCAAAAGTTATTACGAGCGCATCTAAAGCGATAATTATGACTAATCAGGAGTGATTGTGCTCAAAAAAAAAAATTTGAACTAATCATTAAAAACTTGTATACTGCTTCCGATTTCATCAAGAAATCTACCTGGTACAAAACCCACATCAAAAGTGCTCGAATCATAATGATAGCTTCAGCCTGTAAGATCTTCAACTCTCAATGATGTATGTTTCGAGCAAAATGAACTTTTAGTACACAACAAATGATATCTGGTTCATCTCCTTGCATTGGATAGACATTGGAAAAAATCTCACTAATTACTGAGGCGGGCATTCTATAACCTCTTCGTGAATTCTGAACATACCGAGTCATCTCTACCAACTTCAAAGGCACGGTATCCTCTTATCGGAATCACTCGGAATTGATTTATTAATATTAACTATTAATCGGATTTATGTAGTCTCATCAATTCTCGACCCTCGATTCAAAGTATCTACATTTGACTGCAGTGATTGGGGGGGGGGGGGGGGGGGAGGAAGAATTGGAAGCTGAAGCATGCCAAAAGTTCGAAAAAATTCTCGAAAAACGTTACTATCAAGTCAATTCAATTGAATCGAGATCTGAAACAGAGTCAGTCACGCCTATTGCAGCAAAGCGTTTAAAGTTCAATTCTTACTTCTCTAAAAAAAAAGTACTAAGAAGAATTGGCGATCAGAGTTATAGATAAATATTTAGAGGCTCCCAGAGCTACTGATGATATCGACATCCTAAGAATGGAGGAAAGTTATTGAGAATTCGAATCCAACCTTAAGGGGGTTCGGAAGCTCTACCTTTACCGACCTACGGGACCACATGTGAGCTGGGTCTAGTGAATGATTGAAAATTTGTAGGACGGCGGCGTTACATCACCCCAGTTATAATTGAGAAATTCTTATCGCGGGCAACCACTGGAATTTCTGTTGACATTCTTCCCTTGAATTGGCTCAGAATTTCTTATTGCAGAAAACTGCTTGAACCCTGTTGTTGCCTCACATGATGCTGATCAAAACTCATAACTGGAATCCCAAAACTTGAATTGTTAAAATTTCTATTTTTCCATAAAATCTAATTCTTCACGCAGAAATTCTTGTAGCAGATAACTGCTTGAATTTCTGCTTCTGTGCAATAGAAATCTAGTTGCAAACCCTGAATAGCTTGAAATTCTGTTTCTTCGTCAAATCTAATTCTTCACGCAGAAATTCTTGTTGCAGATAACTGCTTGAATTTCTGCTTCTGTGCAATAGAAATCTAGTTGCAAACCCTGATTAGCTTGAAATTCTGTTTCTTCATCAAATCTAATTCTTCACGCAGAAATTCTTGTAGCAGATAACTGCTCGAATTTCTGCTTCTGTGCAATAGAAATCTAGTTGCAAACCCTGAATAGCTTGAAATTCTGTTTCTTCATCAAATCTAATTTTTCACGCAGAAATTCTTGTTGCAGATAACTGCTTGAATTTCTGCTTCTGTGCAATAGAAATCTAGTTGCAAACCCTGATTAGCTTGAAATTCTGTTTCTTCATCAAATCTAATTCTTCACGCAGAAATTTTTGTTGCAAATAACTGCTTGAATTTCTGCTTCTGTCCAATAAAACTCTAGTTGCAAATCCTGAATCGCTTGGAATAATTCTGCTCATTCCTCGAGTCTGATGCTTCACTCAAAAGTTCTCGTTGCCGATAACTGCTTGAACTTCTCATTCACGTCCAACACAAGTGGCAAGATCGTCTCTCACACTTTGGTGTTTTGAGATTGGTTAGGTCTATTATTGATGACTGTTCAAGAACAATTGTTGTGATGTATGCAATAAATCTCTGGTATTTCTAACTATCTTTGTATGATATACTTTCATTGCGTAATACTCTAATCCAATAATCTCAGCTAGACTCTGACTCACGGTTTATGGGTCGTTACTGTCTTGACGTACCACTTACATTCTTGCTAGATACTTGATTGAGGGCTAGCTGGCATAGGCTAATTTCTTAATAGGTCTATCAAGTTGTACAGGGTACATCTATTCCATCAAACGTGTTATCCAGAGAGAGTAGTACATCTACGCCCTTGGTGAAGATGGGTAACCACAACTTGAAAAAAAATTTTGGTTGAGAAGTCAATCAATGTACAAACCAGAGCGATACATCAGTCTGGATGTGATTCGTGGATCATTCTATCTGGAACTGAAGTATTTCTCACATAATGATATTAAGTTCCCATTCTCAAAATGAGTTCTCGTATTAATTCAACTTCTTGATACGTCACAAGATACACCAATCTCTGAGTTGAAATTTGTTATATTTTTTCAACTAATTGAAATATCTTCAAGATATTTAGCAAATAAAACAGATTGCGAGTAATTCAAGTCGCGTCAGTACACGAATGGCTCGTGACTATCTTTGCATAATGCCAAGCTTACTGCCGGTAGAACGATTATTGTCTAAAGCTGGTTTGATTGTTCAAGATCTTAGATGCTCCATTGGTGCAAAGCCTCTTCGAACGGAGTTATGTATTGGTTCATGGATGAAGTGCTCGCTTCGCAAACGAATTTGTGAGTTATAGTTGAAGAAGTTACGCACATATTCTCAGTTCCAGTGAACTATTTCGACGTTGTTCATAGTTTTCACACAATATTCCAATCATGTTAATTCAAATAAACTCAAATATCCCACGAGATCGATGTATTTTCAATTCGATTATGCTAGCTATGCATCCGGCTCACCAAATTGATGGTTTTTATGGACGAGACCGAGAGTCTTGCGAGACCGACCAACGCAGCCTCGTGTCGCGACCGAAACGAAGGGAGGAAAACTCGGTCTCGGGCTTGGATAGTCTGATCCGGGATCGGTATCGTGTATCGTCCTCGGTTTTCGAGAGTCTCGGTCGAGACTGAAGCTGGTCTCGAGTCTCGCGGCAGCCCTAGGAATCCTCTTCCTCTTCACCACGATTTATTCACACTAGAATGGGCTCCGAGATTTCCTCAGAACACCAAGCCCACCACTATGATAAGGATACCTCACACGGGTATATCTGCGCTATTATGATCATATCAAGAGCGCAGATGTACCGCCACACTTTGAACGCTTAGTCTAAGAAATTGCAAAATAATCTGGATTTAGATAGACTGGAGTATTAGGGAAGCAGTTTTGACTATTTAAATTTTATTGTAAATTTTGAAGTACCGTAACCGAATGTTGTTCTGACCAGACTAAGATGAATATCAATCCAACTCATTTTGGGTTTATCGATTTCCACTCATGTAATCTTTAACATCCACTGAATCTGATTCTGTTTTAATCTGCGCTTTTCTTCAAATAATCAACTGAGCATAAGAATGGACAATGAACTAGTGAACAGTTATATTTGAAAAGCGGTTGGATGGTAAATACTCCAGGTTGGTCACCGTAATCGCGTAACTGATAGACATCTAAAGCCATTCGAAATGTTACGAAAGTTCGACAAGTCTAAACTTTCAAAAAAGTGGCTCGGATGTCTGGTAATACTCCAAATACATACTTATTCACATGATCTTTTTCCTCTTCTATATTCATGCAGGCTTAGCAACTACATATTATACTCGACAGTGAGGGAGCGTAAGGCCCGAAGTAATAGTCGCGTTTAGTCAAAGTTTAACCTAAGTCGGGGCGCCACAATTATGTTCAACTCAGACTGATCTTTGACCAAACGCGACTCTTACCTCGGGCCTAAATATGATGCGGTCAGAGCTATTTTAGTATTTTTAAATCTGATCGTTGATGATTACCTTACAAATTTCAACATACGGTAGTACTTTCAACTCCCGTTTGATATTTAAAAATTCTCTTGTCAAATTTCCAACGATGCAAGTGTTGATTATCATCGAAAGTAGTGTATAGATGCAAGCCCGCGATGATGATTCCAATTGGAGTCTGTGATATTTCTCGACAAAATTGAAAGGCGCCAATCCGAGACACTGGACCAATTGAAATACCGGGCGAACAGTTCGACATAGTGTTAATCCTGGGTAATACTCGAAATCTCGCGATGGTCTGTTCATAGCTGAAGCGGCCACTTTGAATTAATTCTATCAATAATTCTGGATCTTGCTTCTTTTTGAAAGATGGTGAAGAGTCTTGAATCCAATGTTCAATTTCTGATTGCTTAGTGTCACCAAAGGTATTTCGAACTCATATTCCTTTGTTGCTCCTTAACTTTGAACTGTGATGAAAAAATGTCAATTCATGGTGCTATTTTTCAGCGAAGAGTGTCATTTAGAATCCCAATTGTTCAAAGTTGCATTTTGAAATGCGTGATACCATCGAAGATCTTGCGACCCGGATAAGAGTATTTTTCCTTGTTTTTGCCTTTGCAATATTTGCATCAGGCAAAAGTTTTGTTTCCAGAATGTTCACGTACATTACTCAATATTTCTATGAATTCTAAATCTCCTGAATTTATGGAAAATTGTTTCTATTGTGAGTTTTGGATCGAATCAAGTTTCTTTGGAATAAGGGCCAACGCGATACGATGAATAGTAGTATTGATCCCACAACACTAACCTTTTTGAAACAAAGGGAATTAAAATTATATTTCCAACTCGAATAAGTGGAGACATTGGATATTTAATTGGCTCACACTGACTCACATATGGGGCAAAATACGTCAACTGTCCTGGGTTGCTTTTTGGAGGGTAAAACATGTAGTTTTGAGCCATCTGTGAAGGCCGTAGACTCCACGTAGAAACAAATCAATGACATCATTTCCGACGTATTTTTGACTCACCAGGAGAGGTCATCACATCCGGATCACGGATTCGGCTGAAACTTTGGGAATAATCTTCTTTTAGTGCCAAAAGATGTAACCCAAAATTATAGACCCTAACGCTCAAGCGTTTCCGAGCTACAGCCAAGAACATTAGCATTGCCCATATAGGCCCATGTTAAAAATTATCCATATAGGTATACCTGCAATGCTAATGTCCGTGGCTGTAGCTCGGAAACGCTTGAGCGTTAGGGTCTACAACTTTGGATATCATCTTTTGGCACCGAAAGAAGACTATTTCCAAAGTTTCAGCCAAATCCGTGATCCGGATGTGATGACCTCTCCTGGTCAGCTTTCCGAAGGCGGGGTTTGTTTTTCGGTTTCGTGCCACCATAACCTCAAAAATCAGCAATCAAGTTTTGAAATGGCAATAACTTGAAATTACCTCCTTTTGTAGGTTTTTTTGATATTCCCAATCAGAAGATCAGGAAACTTTACATTGAAATAGATCTCGAAAAAGTAGGGGTTTCTCGATTTTCACTAAGAGTATTTTCAAACCAACGATGGAAATCCGAGTGGTCTTTCTCGTGCTGTTTACCTTTCGCGGGCGTACGGGGCCGTTCAATTCGACGCTGAGAAATAATCAATCGAGGCATCTTGGACGTATTTTTATCTTATCTTTCCAATAGAGAGTTCAGTTTATACATTTTGATTCAACATAACCTCAAAAAACGGGGATCATGCATCGAAAGAATCTTAACTCAATTCGACATACTTTTTCGTCTTTTTGATGACATTATTTGAGGAACCGATTCATGTTCATGATGGGATAGTGTTTTACGATTGGTTTCCTGACTATTCCCATGGAAGATAAGATTATGAAGAAGAGAAGCACTCCTAATGTCACGCGTACGCCGAGGACTCAGTTATCCAGCGCTTCGTTCCTCGTAGAAGCAGGAGTCTAGTCATTAGGACTCTATTTCATCATTAGAGATTGTGAATTCCACCAAGGATCATCAATTACTTTGATAATTGTCCGTTCTCCCTAATCAGGCTATCATGAAGACAAAAAAATTAGATTAGTTTGCGTTCAAACATTTTCGACCTATATTTTCCGTTTTTTGAGGTTATAATGAACCAAATTGGAAAAAACTGAGTTCTCCATCGAAAAGATGAGACAAAAATACGTCGATGATGCCTTAATTGAATATTTCCTTGCATCAAATTGAACCTCCCCGTACGCCCGCGAAAGGTAAACAGCACGTGAATGAGTTCTCGTACTTTCATCGTTGCTTTACTCCTAGTAAAAATCGAAAAACCTCCATTTTTTCGAAGGCTATTTCGATGTAAAATTTCCTGATATTTTGATTGGGAATATCAAAAAATCTCTAAAAAGGGGCATTTTCGAGTTATTGCCATTTCAAAAATTGGTTGCTAATTCTTGAGGTCATGGTGGCATAAAGCCGGAAAACAAACCCCGCCATCGGAAAGTGGAGGCAAAAATACGTCGGAAATGATGTTATTGACTTTTTTATACGTGGGTTCTACGGCATTCACAGATGACTCAAAACTACATGTTTTACCCTCCAAAAAGCAACCCAGGACAGTTGACGTATTTTGCCCCATATATCGCCAACTGGGGTTACTTTGGGTAATTTTCTTAACATTCTTCTTGTGAGTTCTTCGTGGTTTGTATGCCTTACAACAGGATTGCATTGCATCTGTGAGCAATCAAAAGTTTACAATTCTAGATTTTAACTTCCTGGAAGTAGAGTCCGTTTGATGGACGTTCTCTGATTACGACTATAAAAGTTTGAAGTAAGATTCCAATGTCAGATCGCTTCCGGGATTAGTTTGGAACAACAAGATTGAAACCTTCTTTGTAGAATTGATTACGTTTTTTGCAGATTGGCGAAGCGTACAGTCCATTGATAACGCTTATACGTTTTGTCTATCGAAACACGGGCCTCTCAAGGACAAGTATGATAGTATCAAAATCAGCTGCGCCCTCTACAACCATGCAGGAGCTCTGCGACGGGCACCATCCCCACATTTTGTGACCACTGTCTTTTGTACATCCGAAATAGTATATTACGCACCTGCGTCCGCGAGAGGCCGAAAGTTACACATTGCGGCCGGGGTGAGTTGCCGCACGAGCCGTCAGGCGAAGGTGGCATACCCGTGGCCGCAATGGGTTGCTTTCGTCCCGAGTCGCGTACCGTCAAATTGGGTAAATTTGGTACCATTTCGTTACTCTTCATTTTGTTTGGCTCGGCATTTCAACATACATTGACAAAACCCCCTTCTATTAGTAGTCAATCTCAAGCTTACAGTTTCAACTTTCGATTGACGGCCTACAAAGTTCAATTTGATGAGTCTAAGCCGGAGCTGTTAGCAGTTGAAGAAGTGTATCAAAGTTTGACCCCGACTGATCAAATTTGGTACACTTACAAAATATTTCAACTCTACCCACCACCATGTGAGAGAACTAATTTTAATCGTTCAGAAGTCTTTCAAGCTGTTTCAAACATTTTAAAACCTCGTAGACCATCACTCGACTCAAAGTGAGATGATGAGAAGCTGTCACAGGAAGTTGTACTGGAGTTACCCTATTCTCTATACACCCGTAGTTCGTTCCGGAACACTTTTTGCCAGGTATACTAACTGGACCACTCGCGTATCGCTGTTAAATAAACTTTTTTGGAAAAAACTTCGATAAATGACTACAATCATTCACACGGGATCTATGGTGGCTTAACACATTGTTTATGCGTGTGTCAAGAAGAGAGGACAAGTTTCAGAGCGATAGAACCGTTTACCTTGCCGAACGCAGCTCGGAAAGTCATTTTTCAGGGGTGTGCCAAAGTTGCACCCACTGTACCAAAGTTACCCAATTTGACGGTATAGTTTCAGAACACTTTCATCGAAATTCTATAGTTTCCGACGCGATTTCGGGGCAAAATCCCGCACCGCCGCACAGGTTAGAAAACGTCGGAGCATGCGTTATAGCAGACCGAGGGCACAGCCCGAGG
The DNA here is from genome assembly GCA_029851415.1 of Eretmocerus hayati. Classification (NCBI taxonomy): domain Eukaryota; kingdom Metazoa; phylum Arthropoda; class Insecta; order Hymenoptera; family Aphelinidae; genus Eretmocerus; species Eretmocerus hayati. The sequence continues at coordinate 178,098,070 of CM056742.1, read as the reverse complement.
TCTGATGCGCATGCTCAGTCGTTTTCTGCCCTGGGCGGCAATGCGGGATTTTCTGCCCCGGCATCGGGGCGGAAACCACAGGTTTTTGATGCAAGTGTACTGAAAAATCATTTTCAACTTTCAAGTTTTCCGCCCCGCTGCTTGATAATTCTTCCTGTGAGCGAACCATGGTGGCGCATGTACGGCCCTGAACGACTCATTCATAGAGTAATCTTGAAATTTGTTTTTATAAAATCCGAATTGCGTCTTAGTCATGTTACAATAACTTAACCACTTTTGTTAATATAAAAGTGGTGAGCCGTCCGATGGCAGATGTCAATCAGATGCGAAATCCGTTCATATAGCATAATAAACACTCATGAGCAGAGGATTATATTCGAACCATTTGAACGTTGTTCACTCCGATGAAATCATGGAACTATTTACTTTCATGTTCCAATTATTTTCTCAATTTGAATCAAGGAATGTGAAACTCAAGAGGAAACGGAGATTATTCCTCGTGCAAGCTTCGTGGACGAGAATTTCATTTGCATATGCGTCGCAATAGCAGAGCAATAAAGAAGCAGATTAAAAATATATTACGAATGAAATAGCAAAAATAATAAGTCATCTCTTCGAAATTCTCATTTGTGATGAATTATTTCACTCTCCGAGTGAGGTGGAATCGTATTTCAGTCTATTCATTTCTAGAGAGGATTGAATTGAAGTATCTAAAAAATGTGAACGATGAAGAATCCTGAATTATATATGAAGCCCACTGTTGAATTATTTCGAACTTCTGATATCATTAATCTCCGCACTTTTTAAAATTAGTACGATACGAAATGCATACATTCTTTTCATGGAATTCCTGTTAGAGAATCTACCCATGTGTGTGAAATATAACAAAGGAATGATTAATTGCATTTGTGAGTTGTATATACCTGCATAGAAATCAAGTCAATACTGGCATTTATGGTCTTGTCTGACTAGTGAGTGGCTCATACTACTTGCTTTTGACCACGATACCAAGAGACTTTTCATCGGTTTGATTACCATTCCTCGCATTTGAGGATTTCATATAATCAAGAATAGAATAAATTTCATCGGATAATCAGAATCAAATTTGAATTGAAACTCAATCATATTGATGAACATCAGTTAGCAGATTAATAATGTTAGTTCGTCTTCTAGGACGCCATGCATCAAAAGTTCATTATTAGTCAGAGCGAATAACCTGCTATCCTGACATCGTATAAACTAGAGCTTCAACCTCAAGCTTCGTATTATCAAATTACATCTTATCGTCAATTTTCAACTGGTGTTGAATCACGGAGACACTTTTTTCGAAAATATACTTCCTAAATTCTACGAACTGTTTAGGTACGAAATGCATTGATCGATATAACTATTTTAGCCGGGTATATTTTTGCCTTCTACCAATTTTACACAATCAGTTACTATTTTTTCAATAAAATAAATTCGGTCATCTGCATTATCTCAATCTTTATCACACTTCTGCCATCATTCAGTGCTTACATTCCGGAATTCAGACACAAAGACTCGTCACGCAGCGGTCGTTGCAGGAGAGTACGAAGATCCGCCCAAATCGGTGCTCTTCGCTCACTGGATCACCAAACTGCTACTTTCACGGGTATATACACAGTCTGCGAAGCCATTCATCCCCGTCAGACGCGGCTGCTGCATCCGCGAATCCTATTATCCACAAGCATTCTGCAATGCTTGCGTGACGTCGCAGCGTCGCGTCGTCGTCGTTGCTCTATACATGTACCTCTCGCAGATAGCACACGGATTTTTCTCATTCGTCCTTGAGCGTCTGTAACACACACAAACACACACACACACACACAAAATGAATAGTGAATGTAACGTCTAGTGCACGTGGCGCACCAACACTGCTTGAATGTATGGTATCGATCGAACTTATATGTGTGTCTGTGTGTGGATGCAGGAGCAAGATAGAAAAGACCACAGCTTTCGCGAATTTTCTCAAGGACTCGCAAGTGTGCGTCGCCCACCAAAACTGCATCACTATCGATTTGCTTCACTGGACAGAGTCTGCTCGTGTATGAACTGAATACAATGGAATGGAATGTGAGATATGGTCACACGGATTCGAGTTTGCGTCATCGCTTGACGATATGCGAACAAAGTCATTAGATCGTAGGAGCGAGAGCATCGGGGTGAAAGTTTTTCGCTTGCTCAGAATGGGTGGACGAGACGTCACGAATATGTGGAACTGAGAAGGGTCTGGTAAATGGTGAGGGTGGTGAACGAATGTAACATCAATTAGAGCTTTTGTGATGAGAAACGGTTTTTCGAATGGATTTTGCAACTAAAAGTCGTGTCTGTTGCTTTTGGCTTTTGTCATTTCGATTTGTGTACTTTGTGGCTTAGTTCCTAAAGCGAGATAATTTGAATTACCGCGAGGATAGGAAGCATAATTTGACGAGAGCTTCTTTCTTCAAGTTTCATTTTTCAATGGCAATCTGTCGTGCAGCAATGCAATTGTGTGATAAATTATTCATCCACGATAGAAGGTAGCCATTATAAAGATTTTGAGAAGATACAAATGCCAGATTAATCGATTCGCTGTCTCGTAAGCCTATCAACTATGCGGAAATAGGGAACGACCTCCAAATCTCTGGTATCCTGTATAGAATACCGTCACTCGGATCAGAACGTATTCTCAAAATGTATGAGAAGTAGAAAATTGCATAATTGAGATTCTGAGAAAATTTCAATTAAGCCAAGTGTATTGAACGTGTTCTCCCTTAAGCTGTTTTGCCAATAATTTCAACCTTTTACAATATATTTCAATACTTTATTGCGTTCTGTTGAAGCTTGTTCCAAGACTTTTGATATGAGCTAAGATAAGTTCAAATTTGATCGACCAGAGCTGAGCCATCACGATTTTCCCAAAAAGTTATTGTTTGCGAGTTCGCAAAAGTGAGTCCCCAACTTTCACTCATTAAACCATTTACTCAACAGCTCTGGTCTCCCTCAATTTTCTTCAGTGTGCTTCACCTCATTTTAAAACTCGTTTCAAGAACTTCAAGACGAGATAAAGTACGTCTAACTTCAATCAATTGGAGTCGACTGTCATAATTTTCCCGAAAAACAATGTAGATCGGTGATGAAGTGGATTAAATCGATATTATCGGTGTGCAAGCTCATTTGAAACTTTGTCACCGGTAGAAGCCCCAATTTTCCACCTATTCTGAACGCGATGAAGACGTACTGAGCGGTGAAAGAAGTCTCACTGCATCCATCTTCGAGATAAGCACTTGGGGGGGGGGGGGGGGCGTTGTAGGGAGCACACCACTTTGGCTTCCATTTCTGCGAGCAATCTCCATATTCTGCTTATAAAATCGCTCCAAATCCAAGTTTTGCAACTTCAAACAAACGGAATTTGAAATTCTTGGAAGAAGAAATGAAATGCGTTGGTCATACCAAGAATCTTTGGCACCGGTTTTAATGAACGCACTTTCGTTGGCGATTTCTCAAGTGTGCAAACACGAGAAATGAAATATTCACTATAAATTTTTTGGGAGATGCAAAAGTTATCCGGGTTTGATCCAGATGATTAATTTTCTCATAATTTAGTGTAACAAACGTAAAATAAAATTGCACGGAGGTCAACGAGAGCCCAGTTCTGAGATCGGCAAATGGGGGAATGTTGGGGACACTTACCTTAGAAACAATTTCTCTTCTCATGAAATTATTTCAAATCCCCATTGCTCGTGGATTAAATTTTTTGTATCAATAGGAGTTCTCCAGATTTTTGTGGAAATTTTTGAATATTGTCTTTTGTAATGAATAACATAGTAATTGAGTTTAATCATATTTTGTAAAATTGTGTATACCTTATTTGCTTCGCAATCATCAAGCTTTATTTGACAAAGCTCCAAATGAAATCAATTTTTTGTCCAGTTTTCCTCATAATACAGTACCGTTCATAAGTTCTCGATGGTCGATCCCTCGATTACCCTGACTTGGAACAGCAATAAGTCAAATTCTATGCGTTGTACGAAAATTTTTAAGAAAGCATCTTACAGAGCAGAAAAAATACTAACTTTTACTGGGTTTTGATGATTTTTATCGAATATTTTTGACGGTTCTACACGCTGATGAAAAAATAGAAAATCTAAAAATTTTTTACTTTCATTGAGACACCTGCAGTTTTAATGCAAATAAAGATACGGCAATTCTGAAAAAAGCATCTTGTAGAGCGGAAAAAATGCTATGTGTAGCCATTTTTTGATTATTTTTTACGTACCGCGTGTGAGAACGTGCGAGCTGTCCAAATCCCCAAAATCATGGTTTTTCACCGTTTTCTGTGCCGTTTCCGATGATAAGCAGTCATTTTGGGTATCTAGACAGCTCGTACGTTCTCATGCGCGGTACGTGAGAAATAATCAAAAAATGGCTACACATAGCATTTTTTCCGCTCTACAAGATGCTTTTTTCAGAATTGCCGTATCTTTATTTGCATTAAAACTGCAGGTGTCTCAATGAAAGTAAAAAATTTTTAGATTTTCTATTTTTTCATCAGCGTGTAGAACCGTCAAAAATATTCGATAAAAATCATCAAAACCCAGTAAAAGTTAGTATTTTTTCTGCTCTGTAAGATGCTTTCTTGAAAATTTTCGTACAACGCATAGAATTTGACTTATTGCTGTTCCAAGTCGGGGTAATCGAGGGATCGACCATCGAGAACTTATGAACGGTACTGTACATCCCAAATATCATGAGAATATCATTCGAATTTCCAATCATTTAGTTTTGATCCGAGTTTGACCATAAGTGTGACCAATAATTTGAGTTCCGACCCAAAACTCCTGTGCAAATTTCAAGAATGTACAAAATGGGAGTTAAGGTGATGCGGTCACCGTGCACGCTGAAAGTTATTCGCACTTTTATCAAATTTGCTTGCGATTTGGGTGAAACGACGAGAAGACCCGCGTTTATTACCATCTAACTAGAGTTTCTCTTCTCATCGTTTCACCCAAATCGCAAGAGAATCGGATAAAAGTGCGAATTACAAAGTGTCTATATTATAGGTTAGGAGGTGCCTGCGATCAAGTTATTCCCACTTTTATCCAATTCTTTTGCGATTTGAGCTAAACGACGAGAAGACGAACTCAAGTTAGATGATAATAAGTATTCGTCTTCTCGTCGTCTAGTCCAAATCGCAAGAATCTCGGAGAAAAGTGGGAATAACTTTCAGCGTGCACGGTGCACGGTGACCGCATCGCCCACGCAGTCTTCACTTTCTCTACATCAAAAACTTTCATGCACCTCACAAATGCTTGTGCAAACGCGCACATTTTCATATCTCACCATCAGGATGAGTTAAATGATCATTTACACGCTTTGTAAGGATACGTATCATGCACGGGTGCTGCTCATCGATCTATTCGCCATCCATCATATATTTCATCCAACATCGCCAGATTCAACTAGTATTGACCCTTCTATATACGATGGATATTCCCGATGTCGCGATACATCACGGGATAATTCCAGTACTCACTCAAGCTACAAGTGACGTGGATCGGAAAAGCTTTCCAGATCCAACACCCGTTACAAGCTACTATTGAACTAGATCTCAATTAGAGTTGTAGACTGCGATGAGTGATTGAACAACATCGGATGCCACCCATTTCACAGCAAAATTTTTCTCTAATTTATACTAGGCTATTTTGTACCCGTCATCTGTAGGCTTCATCACATGCATGGAAAACAAATTGTCGGAGAGCTAAATTGTATAGCAAAGAGTCGAGAAGCACATGGATTGAGTGTGTAAGGGGTAGCAGCTGCAAATCAATTAGTAAACTACGACCGTTTCGATGTATCGAATCACACGAATAATGCATTAGCGAGTTCCATTAGAGAAGTTGAGAACTATAGCTAGAGGTAGATGAATCGTTAACACTGCATCCCAACGCCCTTGTACATATAAGTATCCGCATCAAATCAAGAAGTCTTCTGCTCAGAATTGATTAAGACTATTTTGGGATTCCAGCCTTTCAGATAGAGCTGAAATTAAATCTCTCGGTGTTACACAGATACCTTCACTTTGTTCGGACAGAGGAGAAGATTTTTCTCTATTCGATTCGCCTCTGGATTCAGTTTTTTCCATGACACCTTTCAATTATTATGGTATCATTGATCAACTTAACATTATTTGATATCTTGAGAACAGTCCCAAGGAAGAATCTAAACAGTGGTTTTTTTTCATTATCTGTGAAGATCCAAGTTCTTGATGTAAAGTTTCGGATCCCATGAGATTTCTTCAGTATCAAATTAACGATCGTCTTCAGATGTCATACATATAAGGTAACTGTGACTAATTTGCCCCCATTTCCTAATTTTCCCCCATTCAAGTTCTCAAAAGTATGCACCCGCAGACCTTGCTGCGCATTATTTTCATGTTTGTTACGTTAAAACAAGGACAAAATAAACGTTCTGAACCGATCCCCAATGACACGCGCCTTTCTTAGAACAAGAAGGTGATTTTCGGTATTCTCGACTTCTTTTTTGTTGGCCACTAAAAGCTATACCAAACAAAATTGATGTGATCATTCCAATGTACTTCAACTCATTTTCTTTGTCTTTGTCTCAACTTTAGATTGCTTTCTGCAGAAATGTAAAATTCGATTTTTAGCCGATTCTACGCCCATATTACTAGAAAAAGTAGTGTTCCTAATTTACCCCCATAGTCTTTTTTCAAACTCGTTCCTCACTCCATGAAGATACATTAGTTTGACTCAAAAAGTTCAGAAGGGGGAGAGGAAAGCTACAAAATGAGCTGAGCTACGTTGGAGATCTGGGAGCCAAAATATCTCAATTTTACGAAAAACCCGTATAATTTCATGGAAATAGGCCTCTTTTCCACGTGGGGGTAAATTAGGAACACGCTGTTGAAAACTCGCAAAAAATTCTCTTTTGCGAAAATTAAGATATCTCGGTTTCAATTAGGTGAAAGTAAACGTACCCTAGCTCATTTTGAAGATCTTAAAACAAGCTTTGAAATAAGTTGAAGTACGTTGGAAAATATGGAGATGAATTGGAATGGCGAGCAAAACAAAAGTAGTGGGGGCAAATTAGGCACACTTACCTTATCATAGAATTTACTGAAAAAATTTCATCCATACAATACAATTCTATAGAAAAAAAAAGCGTTTTTGCATTCGGAAAAATGGAATGAGTCCTATACCACTTGACGAATCGATCTGAAAATTGCTTTAGGTTCCAATTTCTATCATCTCGAACTAAATTCCGTGAAGGATTTATCAACAAAAAAATCGATACTTAACGAAAGTTTCATCGAAAATTAGCTTGTCGATTGTTTTTGCACGGGAATACATATTCCATCATAAATTCCCATCCTCACACCATTTTTCTGATCAAAATTCAGGATTCGAGTCATACTTACCCCACCTCAAGTTTAGTTACGTCGTATATTTGCTAATGCATGAAAGTCAATTCGCGATTTATACAATGTTGCCTTGGAATTTAATTCACCCCAATCAAAAACCAAGATCGAAATGTCTCAAAAACCCACGTCGATTACAAATTACTCTTTGCTTCTTAACATTTCTCGTCACAAGGCAAAGTTTGCGATCGAACAAAAGCCCCAAAGCGATCCCTGCTGCTGATGTTGAGAAGAGTAATTAAATTGGTAGATTGGGCTCTTTTCTTTTTTAATCCGAGATTACGACGTCGCACAGTGAGAGCATGGCCATTGCGCGTTCGGAAGAAAATCCTTGGATAATAAATGGGTGACAAATACTACCAGTAGTACTAATACTATATCGTGAGTATCCAAAAAAACAACAACGAGCATAGCACGAGCGCATGGATGGCTCTCGAAAACGATTCATCACTGGACGGAAGCAGAGCTAAGCTATGTATCCGGGCATAAACGGCGCGATGTTGGAAAGGAATGTCCAAGAGGGCTAGCTATTATATCTACTGTTTTTATACACACTTTGCATAAATTATCGCCACGTGCGCCCAGGATATACTCGTGCATGATAACTCATTTTCTTACGAATCTGTCGGATTGGCAATTCATTTTTAAACAAGATCTGTTTAAATTTCACCGGTTGCGAGAATCGATTCCGAATTCCAATACATTTTAAGCTCACTCTTTGGAAGCGGTTAAGTTCGGTATTTCTGTACGATCAATGGAGTTGAAACAGAGGTGAATTGTAATCTTACTCAGAAGTGAGCGATCTAGTTACATTCACTGGGATCTCGGAATTAAAAATTTTAGCACAGAATTATAAGCTGTTCGTTCGTTATGTAAAGTGCAACTCTATCAAAGCTGAATTGGCGATCAAAAATTTGTTGAAATGAGCTTTGAGTATCAGATATCCGAGCGATTGATTCCGGAAACTAGCTCTCACGAGCTCTTCAGCCACGCACCCAAATTCATATCATCTCACTTCGTTATGAGATATATCCTACATGTATGCAAGTACGGTTGGTTGATATCGTGTAACATGATAATGAATCGCGCATTTCGCGCTTGAATTTTCCAATCGAACTTACGTTTACAGCTATCTCTAACCTACATACCAATGCATATAACGAACATATACATAGTATGAAATTCTCTGGTTCTGGTTGCATCCAAAGAGCCACATTTCATTCCGGCATTTCCGTTCGTTCACATACGGTTTTGTAGCATCTGCGTGTGCAGTTTAGCACCGATATGCGCAGAGATATACATGTGGGTATTATCGCCAGAACTTGAACAAAAATTGCTACGGTCTACCATTTCCACGAGCAAGCATCGAATCACTTCATTCAAATGTTGCCTAACGTATTCTATTGGAATGCAATTGGCAAGGAAGTTTCAGCTCAATTAGAGCTTTGTGAATTTCACATAATTATTTCGTGTGGGTAAAAGTACAGTGTCAAGCAAGCTTGAAAATTAAATTGAAATTTCTAATCCAGTTAATGAGCTTTGAAAACACAGCAGCTGCTTTGAAGCGTCAAAAGCAGTTATTCAATGAAATTGTACACTCGGCGGACATTATATCTGCCCAAATCTGAAAAAGCTTTCTTAGCCCTGAGCTGAGATTTGGAATTTCAAGATCGGCTTTCAATTATGATGGGTTAAGTATACAGTCACGATCATCAGAACACCGCAAACGGTCTGATTTGGATTGACACAGCAGCGCAGGGACGAGAGAACATTTTCAGATTTGGGCAGATACAATGTCCGTCGAGTGTACATCCGTCAAGCTATCTTTCTTATTTTCAAAGATCAAGGGTTAGATGTCAGTTCCGTGCATTGTTACATCCGCGTTACACAAATAGTCTTAGCGCCAGCGTCGGAGTAATGGTTGTAGTGGGTGTTCTCGAATTTTTTCCTCATAATATAATACTGAACCAATGACTATTCCTAGGCTTTACTTCAAAAATGCTCAGATTAGACCCCTAGCCATGGACCCCAATCTTGTTATGGAATTTTCACTGAAAATGAGACACTGTTTGGAAATCACTACAGCACTTCCCAAACTCACTCTAAATCACTCATCGCTCTGTCCGGGAAAAAACTTCAAGGAAACGTGCCAAACAATCAGACCCCAGCGGGAGAGAAGGCCCAGATCCAAATTTCCAAGTGCTGCATAATTATTTATGGCCGAAAATTATCCATGTGATTAATTTTGTCAGCTCCGTGGACACCATATTACTCCACTAAAAATCTCTTCATCTGGGTGGAAACAATTTTTTCTACTGAAGTATGGTGGAAACAGACAAATCCCACGTGGAGAAATTTCTATGCCAAATCCGCCATGTTTGCAATCACCTTTGAGGGCAAAATGTCATTTCCGTGTTTGTCAGTTCTATAGTATGGTATACTTGACAGGACTCAAAGATAAAATTATGATTCCCGTACTTTTTAACAAATAGATGATGCACGCAGCACTGGGGAGGCGTGATCAAGGGACGAGGGAAAAGGTTGATAGAGTGGTGAAATGATTAGATGTCCATTGATAACGGGACGTCAGGGCCTCGGTCTCGCACCATGGTTAATAATATCACTCACATAACCCACACACGATAATTAATCGCGACAGGATGCCGCCCAGACAAGGTCGAGCATCCTAGTTCCCTCGCCCGACGCCGGCACACCGGTGTGCGCCGGGTCTTGGGGATGCGCTTAGAAAAAACAGTACAATGAAATAGATAATTAGAGCAACGCGCACGACGACATGGACAAAGCTTGGGCCCAGACTCCAAAACGGGACTGCCTCACTAGGGCATCGGTGCGCCCTAATATACACTAGAAAAAACACCGTAGTCCTGTAATGCGTGTCTCGCATTACATTACACTAAAAGTAACACTCCCGGTACGTACGAGCTAGGTCGTAAAAAGGCGTCGTCGTTATGGTATTGTTTTCGGACGGTAATGCGGCGCGAGCGTTACATCCTCGCGGATGTAATGCGCCGCGGACGTACTAGGCTAGTTGTAAATTATGATTAATTTTCACAAAGAAAGAACTGCAAAAACACGTGTTGTAATGCCGAGTCCCCATTACATCGGCGTTGATGTAACTGGGCGGGACCGTACAGGCTAGATCATAAATCATGAATCGATAATATTTTAGATCGGAACGTTGTACGCCGCGGAGGCGTACATATGACATAAGATTCGTGACTCTAGTGAGTTTTTAGAGATTAGTGCTAGTAGTTAGAATCCTGTGGCTAGAAAGATTCGTACGCTTGAAGAGCGTACAATATGTATACATCTGTTCTTTCGCGCGTCATAATACGTACGCTCGCGCGGCGTACGGTAATTAGGACTAACATTCGTTCAGCATACTTCATACTTGAAAAGAACGACATTTGTTTTTCTCGGGGCTCGATTGCCAAAAAACAAATATACATTATGTAAACGTCGACTCGAATGAATTAAAAAAAAAATATGTTAACAGATGAAATATTAAAAAATATTGGCAGATGGAATATTATGTAATATTGAAAGATGCTGTCATAGATTTTCACGTCTGACCTAATTCACGAATGTCTCTGTTCACGAATAGAATTTTTGAGTAATTTCATTTCATAGTACGATATCAATTTCAATTAGATTCAAGAGTTTAAGTCCTTCGTCACTCCCTTTGGATGCGTCATAATCACTGGCGATGGCTTGTGACATCATCTATAACTCTATATCTATATATAGCTATGAATATGAACTTCTATGACCCCTATGTATGTGACGGGGGAGAGAATGACACTTTCTGTGACGTTCTCACATACATTTGGGTGATTTCTGGGACTCTCCCGAAATATATTCGCACGAAGACGACGTTTCCTGCTCGAAAACTTGATCATCCATCGAGGGAGATAACCACCGAGGAAGTAACAGTAGTTTGCTGAGACAGTGATTTTGCGTTCATACATCCCGAACGGAGGAGATGACCGCCATGAGTAGATGACAGAACTCGGCTTGGGAAGTATTTTTTTCATAGAAAATCTCAAACTTATCGAAATATATTTGAGATTTCCGGATGATGTATTTATTATTCGTGAAGAATGTCATTCGTGGAAAAGGTCATTCGTGAAATGGCATTCGTGAAAGAGGATGTCGTGAATGAGCTATTCGTGAAAATGCCACTCGTGAAATTGGCTGTTCGTAAAAGTGGTCATTCGTGAAAATCCATCTGTGAGATAGGTCGGATATCAAAATGATACTTCAGATTATTATCATCCTATGAGCAAATACAAATGAGAGAAGTGAGCGCAGATAAGGGGAGCATCAGTTTTCAACTTCTGAATGTTTGGGTCCGTAATGTACAAGTTTTCCCAATAGTATTCATGTATGGGTCATTCCGAAGGTTCTTCTTTTTGAGTTTGAAGATATCTCATTTTCTTCAATTTAATCTTCCACAATCGGTCTCCTCTTTCATGCTGAGTTTCCAAAAGTTTGAATGTCTCTCTTATGCTCTGTTGCCAATAAAGATTTTGTAAATTGCAATTGCCTAAATTACATCATTATTTTCTAAATTTATCTGTTGCACCATTACGCAAGTCATAATGGAGCGTTGAAATTCCGCAAGGTTAATTAAAGTATTCAGGTCAGATCATCTCTCAACACGTTTACTTTGACGGCGAAGATGAGAATTTGATCACCACCGCACACATAGTTGGACGCGTGGGTCCCACAGGTGGGGCTTGTTGTAGTGAAGAAGTTGAGATGGTCAACGTCGATTTTTCGCTCATCCAATGCCGTTGCAGAGCGATGGTAGACAGTAAGAAGTGATCCGAAGATTTTATTGGAGATGCAAAGGTTTTCATAAGCCTACTCGTCCTGTACTGCATCGTTATCTAGTTTTGCGTGTGATTTGTACAAAAATGGAGTAAGTTCTCGCCTTGTCTGCCAAAACACAAATATAATCAAGAGGCGCGATAGCGCCTCGCTGGCGAGTATGAGCAGACAAAAAATCGAGCGAGGCGCTGTGCCTTATATACTTTGAATTGGGGGTTTTCTAACCTCACACATTTTTCCCATCTTACTTATTTCAACCACCCAGGTGCACAAACATCTCCTGCCTCGCTATTCAGGGCTGTTTTAATACGGACTCACTGTTGGTGTCATCAATTTTCCGATTCTGACCGCTGGGACTTTTATTTCGCTTCGCCAATTTTCACCACCTCAAAAAAATTATCCGATCGATTTGTTTAGACCTCGAATGCAGCTTCGATTTGTTTAGACCTCGAACGTACAACTCCGATTCGAGAGCTGTCGACGAGCGAGTGGAGAGAGAGGAGAGAGAGCAACAGAGAGAAGATCCGTCTGCTTTGTTTACATCGCCATGCATCGCGGTGCCGCACACTCAATTAGTGCATGCATTATCTTGTTTGGACAAAATAGATGCAAAATGTGTATGTTTTCATGGAAAAAGCAGCTGTTGAGAGTAAGGTATTCTTAAACGCGGTATATTGTGAAAACCTGTGCAAGATGTATGCTGGGATTCTTTGCCCCATCAGATTAGGAGTTTATAGATGCGACTTTGAAGTCTTGTATGTAATGCAGTACTAAATGTCTTCAGTCTTCAGAAGAATCAGTAAGCATTTGCCAAGTACATGACAATATGGCTTTGTGGTCCAATAAGTCACTTCATCTGCGTTAATACTTGTGATATTGCTTTCCATGTTTTTTTTTTTTTTCTAAACATTCAGTCAAAAGTTGGATGGGAAGTTTCAGTGATTGATTATATATTATTACATGCATACTCTGAATAATCTAAATGAATAGAGATTGAGCGGGTATTATTTTACTCTTGGTCTACTGATATCAAGAGTCGATATCGCTGTGAGGACCAGACAATACATTTTATTATTTTGACTGCTTCTGAGCTGATTTTTGAGTTCTATTCGTTGGTGCCATCAAGTAAGAAGTTTGAGAGCTGGTATGTGACAAGAAATATTGGCAAGTGGTCAAGCGCTTTTGATAGAACTACCACACACTTCCATAATTCCAGATTAATAACTCTTTCATCGTCACAATCATACATGTAACTCATGGATCCATGTAGTACTACTAAAAAGTTCTAGCAGAGTTATTGCTGCTCCAAGAAAGTTTGAAATCATGTGTCGTAACTCATGAGTTGAGATGTGACGTGGAGAAGATATTTAAGCGCTCCATAAAATGGGAATTTGAACTTCTGGACACTATATCGGTTGAAGCTTGAAAGTCTGCTCACAACTTTTGACTATCAGTGAATCAAATGTTTATGTAGGGTAGCAAAACCTATGTCACTCAAATTATCTTGTGACTAAAGTTGACTTGGAGCAGCTTTGGCTCCTCTTGTACTATTCCTTAATACTATTTCACTCCAAATATTGATATCATGATTGTAACCAGGGATATGTTAATCTTCTGGTTCTAAAACATATCCTGAACAATGAGGAATCAGGAGATTCCTAATCACAATCATAACATCCCAACTTTTTCTCTGAATAAGGAATGCCTAATACTGCTCAAGCATTGATTTTATGATTGTGATAAGGAAATTTTCTAAATTCTTATAAATGAGGTGAGTCCTAGAATGAGATAAATAGATAAAGTCCTAGAATAGATAGAGTCCTAGAATAAGATAAATAGATAAAGAATAGTAAATAGAATAACCCTAGATAAAGAGCAATGTCTCGTTCAAAAATATAGACTCGATACTTGGTTGGAATAATATTGAAGAATTTCTCAAGTAAATCAAGAGCCGCTCCAAGTCAACTTGATCAAAAAGATGATCCGAGTGAAATAATTATTTATATTCTAGAGGGATATGTGATTAACAGATTCTCAAAAGCTGTGATCAGATGAGGAACTTGATTTCTTTGTTTTGATTTTCATAAGAAAGAAATTAGATCCTTCCCCCTCCATTTACTTTTTTCAAAAGTATAACTTGGCGAGTATGAGTTTGTTCCTCAAAATTTATTGATTTTTATCAGGTTGTCACAGTAAAAATGATGATTGATTCAAATCAGCTGTATTACATAGTTTCAACTCTTGAAAGAAATGAAATCAAAGGAACTATGTCGAGTATTTCTGTAAGTTTGAGAGACCAACCATTTTCCGGGCAAAATACTTATGGCATTGTTTCAACTCGTGAAAGGAATGAAATTAATAAGAAACCATGTCGAGAGTTTTTCGAACAAGTTTGATTGTATAAGGTGATGGATTTCAGAAATTTTGCACGGTCTTTTTTATTCGTTGTTTATTAAAACCAGAACTTGAATTGGAAAAATTGAAGAAGTCAAGTATAGTTGATTGAAGAATCACGCTAATTATTCTCGAAACTGTAGATTTTTCTTTGAAAATGTGGAGCGAATCACTCGTTGCTCTCTCATGTATTATATGAATTATCATATAAGAGCAACGAGTGATTCGCTCCACATTTTCAAAGAAAAATCTACAGTTTCGAGAATAATTAGCGTGATTCTTCAATCAACTATATTTGACTTCTTCAATTTTTCCAATTCAAGTTCTGGTTTTAATAAACAACGAATAAAAAAGACCGTGCAAAATTTCTGAAATCCATCACCTTATACAATCAAACTTGTTCGAAAAACTCTCGACATGGTTTCTTATTAATTTCATTCCTTTCACGAGTTGAAACAATGCCATAAGTATTTTGCCCGGAAAATGGTTGGTCTCTCAAACTTACAGAAATACTCGACATAGTTCCTTTGATTTCATTTCTTTCAAGAGTTGAAACTATGTAATACAGCTGATTTGAATCAATCATCATTTTTACTGTGACAACCTGATAAAAATCAATAAATTTTGAGGAACAAACTCATACTCGCCAAGTTATACTTTTGAAAAAAGTAAATGGAGGGGGAAGGATCATTGATTACTCGAAAAAAATTCACTTCATGGTGGAATCACCCATATGTACGCAAGCGTTACATTGCGGCAAACGATGTCAGGCATGGGGCCAGAGACGTATGCGAACCATTTCCCAGCACGACAGTATTCGGGATCGAATTAATAATCCTGCACTTTGTGACCAATTTACTTCGCAAACACACCGGACTGTATTTTATAAGAATATTACAGTCTCGTGAAGTCCTAAACACCATTATAATAGCACTCTTCGTATTTTCAGAGGTAGTTGCGTACAATCGGTAACACTTGCAAAATGTTACTTATTTGAGTTTGAATAAGAGCTAGCAAGCTTCCTTGCCTTTTCCGGTCCTTTAATTTCGTGCCAGTTAGCTGAGAATTTGCATCATTACGAGCTGACGACGTTTATACTTGCTGAACATATGTCGCGCGCAAACGGACTTAATTTCTATGTATATGCTTCGGTTCACATGACATCTGCAGCGTGCGACTAAACTCTGTACTGCTTTAAAGTTTTGTAAATGAATGAAATGCGCAAGGGAACGTTTTAGAGTAGATATTTAGTGCGTTGAGCTTTGGCGGAGATCTGGCAGAGTATTCAGAAAACACACTTATCTATAACTGCTTTCAAGGTTTCACGGCGATTCGTGAGAGTTTAAAATTTAGTACAGGATTGCGAGAGGTCGTAGAGACTGGTATGATTATTTGAGATGTCAATGTTCTCGCTTGGAAAGATACTCATCGAGTCAGATAGATAAATGTTCATGTGGGAAAGCATAAAAAGGAGATGTTTCCTAGAGGTGCGTTATCCGGAAGACCGGCATTTGCGGATGGGAGTTAAATACGAGGGCTTTCATGATAATCGTAGAAGCCGGAAGTATTGTAATTTTGGATGAAAATCACTTTCCATTCGGCAGACAGGGGCTATTGCGAATAAGGCAAAATCTGCTCCACAGGTTCGAGGTCCCGGGTTGCACTGAGACGCGTGTTTCAGGTGTTTGATTTTGCTCGATTTTGACCGAATGATCCCTAATGGCTCCAATGGGGATTGATTCTTCGACGAAAAATACAGCTTCTGAAAGGTTTTTCATAGAGGGAAAATTATGCTTGAAAACCACTCACAAAACCAAAAATGCGGAATTCTCGCTCTGAAACCGGCAAATATTCGAACAGAGTGGGGTTCATCGAAAAGTTGCACGGTACCAAAGTTCAACATTTTGTCCTAAACTTCCATTTGGCATTGGTTTTTCATGCATAAATTCATTAAAAAACTCATAAAAATCGTTCAAAACTTATAAAAAACGATGTTTGGTGGACTTCTTCGCGATCTCGGGTTCTAAATGGGCCAACTATAAATATCACATTTTGTAGGCCCATATAAATAAAAATTTTTGGTCCTCGTCATTTTTCACCAAGATTTTGCACCAGGTTCAAGTTTATCGCAAAAAAGAGCCGATAAGAGCCACTTTCCAACTTTCTCACGTGAAATACTTGAAGAACTTAGGGCCAGTTTGGAGTCCTCGCAAAACCGCAACCCGACACGCGGCGTACTATCAGGTTGCGGCTACACGCAATGATTCTGAGAGCGAAATTATTGTTTATACGCTCTTATTCGAATTGGATTAGTTGCCCAGCTAGCATCCAGTTTGTTGTCACAGTTTAAGTAGTTTTACGTATCATCGCATCGTTTCCTGTCCATAAAAAAACCCTCAAAAGTTGTATTTTTTGTTGAAACACAAATCCCTGTTAGAGTCTAGAGATCATTGGGTCGATTATGAAAGGAACGCTAAAAACTGCGTTCAATGTGTATTCCAAATGAGACGCGTTTTTGCTCACCATTAGAAAACGCTTCGGTCTCAGTCGGAAAAAATTTATATGCGTATTCAGACACCCGAAACACGCGTCTCAGTGCAACATGGGACCTCGAACCTCTGATGCAGATTTCGCCTTATTTGCAGCAGCTCCTTTATGATAGTATGGTACTCAGGGTCATACAGTGCCTTTTTCACATTTCTTACAAGCCGATGGAGTCTTCTCTATAACACAATGGCAAGTCATTCTAGAGTTCTTGAGACAGAGCAGAATTCACAATATCCATGTGCAGAGTCAGAGGAGTTCGAAGGCAAAGTCCTAAGAAAGGAATCGTAAAACGCTAAATTTTCAGAACTTTCATATGTGATCATTGTCACTTCATTTCGATCGCGAGTTAGTCTTGATATTTTCAGGATCCAGACGAGAAGATTTACACCAAAACAAGAGTGGTTCTATTTTGATTTTCAATGTGGCTCATGCATGCTCATGTCGCAAGTCCCTCCTAAGTTTTCCGCAAATCTTCTGCAAGTTCTTGCCAAATACTTTATAAGTACATTGCAAGTACCTCGCAAGTAATGTCACTAATCATTCTGAAAGTATTTCAGAATAAGATCAGAAAAAGCAAAAACAGTTGGCGTGCACTACTGACGACGCATTTTAATGTAGTCACGCATTTGCTCAACGAACTACTTTGAGACTTTTTTGTTTTGCAGACACTCATGTATAATATATATTTTTTCGATACACTGTGCGTAAAAGTGTACTTTGCGCACAGTTTGTCGACTTGTACTCACAGTTTATCGAAAAGTATAGTTCGATACACGGCCGTAAAACCTATTATTTGCATCCTCGTGATGATTCCGACCCTCGCCTGCGGCTCGGGCCAGAAACCCATCACTCGGACGCGAATAAAACGTTTTACGCCCTTGTATCGAAATGTACTATTTCGATACACTGTGCGTAAAAGTGCACTTTGCGCACAGTTTGTCGACTTTTACTCACAGTTTATCGAAAAGTATAGTTAGATACACGGGCGTAAAACCTATTATTCGCATCCTCGTGATGAATCCGACCCTCGCCTACGGCTCGGGCCGGAAACCCATCACTCGGACGCGAATAAAATGTTTTACGCCCTTGTATCGAAATGTACTATTTCCTTTCAACACTCCCAAATTAAGTTGATCAATAATTTATTTTGAATCTCATGAAATGATATAACGGATGGTGAATTCGTTATGGACGATTCAAACCTCAAATTCTCTCAATAAGTTGAGCGAAGTCAGGTGTGACTCAAATGTCATCGTTTAGACTCGAATCATCATCAAGATTTTTCGTACCCGGGTAAAACAAGAAAATATGTACAAACGTATTTTTTCACACAATCGATTTCAGCAATCGCATAATCACGAATTGTAAATTCAAAACAGTTTGAGCGTTCGTTGCATGGACAACGTCAACAATTAAATTATGCATGGGTTCGAGGATTGTTTACATTTGATGAACGATGCGAGTAAAGTGAGTTGGGAAGAGTTGATGAACTGAAATAGGCGAAGATCAATAAAGAAAGTAGTAAGCTTGAACTGCAGTTCTCTGTACTATCCTTTACTTTGCGCGTCAGAGGAGATAATGACACACTTTCTTCCCACGATTACATGTTTACGTTCTTTGTACGTACGCAACAACCTTGGAAGTCAATAAATATCAGACGTATGCATTCTCACGAAGTGTCATAAACTATTCTCGTGTATCACACACCCACACACACCCACACACATACACACACGCGCGCACACACACACACACACCCACACACACACACACGCACAAAGGGATGGAGAGATGAGTCTCTAGAAGGTTTTGGAGGATTTTAGGAGGGAAAGTGTTACATACAATCGTTAGATTCTGGCGAGAGGAACAAAATGGTTCAAGCATTTTTATGATGAGAGGGATCCTGTTGAAGAAAGTATTGGATTGAATGGAAAAATTGATCGAAAATTTGCTAGACCTGAAAGAAAGCCTTCTCTTCAAAGAAAGAAAAAGTAGCCGAGATTAGACAAGTGACAGCATCTTCCTTCGAAGAAGATGTGGTAGTTCGAGAGTCACAACCGACCAATAGCAGTAAACATCTACGACATTGATTTGGATACTAACAAGGCGAAATTTTGAAATCGATACAGGATGCCTACCCAGACGGGGAAACCTAAGAGATTATCGGTAAGGCCCCTCGACGAGCCTACAGAGGCACCCAATCGGCTGTCGTTGTGCTCTCTAGGATTGCAGCGAAACCACTGCCTTATAGTGGGCATATTGCCGTGGAGACTGAGGTTAGAGGGGATACGCGAAACAATCGACCTTCTCATGGTGAGAACGCCGCGAAACACATGGACGAAAAAATCTGGACTCGAGCATACGCTCTAACACAGGGAAACCGATAAATACGTTTGTAGCTCGATTATTATAAAATGTAGACCTCTCAAATTTTGCGTGGTTAGAGATCACGCATCGCCGATCAATATTAAACACAACAAACACTGTCTCGAGGAACTTTGTCGCTTACTTTTTTCAGAGCAAAGTCACGGCGGGCAACGGCAGAATCACACGTTTTTCGTGAATTTTTTTGATTTTATATTGACAATTTTTGTACACTTTGCGCACAGCACCGGAAAGCTCATGCATTTAGGATTCTTTGTCTGCAACCTGAAGAAGATCCAATCACTGTGAGCTGAGAATCGACGAGTTGTAATTCACTGATTTTGGGCTCGCGAACGTGGCCATTGCCGGCTGCTCAGCTGCGGCTCGCGTCTTCTGCTAACCTGCGCGGCTTCACCATCTAACACGACATTCACCTTGATTTTAATAAATTCAAGTTTCGACGACGATGTTCTGCACCCACGATGGGTTCGAAATAGCTTCAGGATTGAATTTTAACAATTGTCACGGTTCGCGATAGCACGAGCATTTTTTAATCATTGAAAATCACAGCGTGCCCTACGCTTTGCTGCATAGGAGGTCCAGATTTTGTATCACATGCGCGGTCCCGCTAGAGTCCGGAAGGCGGCGCGACAGTCTAGTCTCCACGGCAATAAGGATCGGTGGGTGAGTGCTAGGATCCGAGGAAGGGTCTCAGTCCTGAGATGGTTCAACTGTCTCGGCTCTAAGTACGTGGCAGCGAACTGCAAGCAAGAGAATAAAGGCAATTTTTACTCCAGATGGATACATAGCGGTGAAATGCACTAATCTAGCCAGGATACTTACAGTGTCATAGTTCCGGTATTGAGTACGACCACGTCTCAGGATGCGCAACATGCCTTCCATTCCGGCAAGTGCGAGGTGGTCGGGGACTCACCAGGAGAGATCATTACATCCGGGTCACGGATTTGGCTGAAACTTTGGAAAAAGTCTTCTTTTAGCACCAAAAGATGAAACCCAAAATTATAGACCCTAACGCTCAAGCGTTCCTGAGCTACGGCCAAGTAAATTAGCATTGCAGGTATACCTATATGTATTATTTTTAACATGGGCCTATATGGGCATTGATAAAGTTTTCCGCTACAGCTTGGAAACGTTTGAGCGTTAGGGTCTATAATTTTGGATTCCATATTTTGACACTAAAACAAGACTATTTCCAGAGTTTCAGCCGAATCCGTGACCCGGATGTGAAGACCTCTCCTGGTCAGTCCCAGAAAAACCTTAGAGGGAAGTGCTAGCTCCTCCTAGGCCAACCTGAACAGAAGTGAGCGAGCGTACAATCTCTTAGCTAGTGATATAGCCAGAAGAGGCATCGACATCCTTCTGATCTCTGAACCGCAAACAGGGGCAAGCTTCAGCAGAGTAACTTCGGATACAAGCCAAAGAGCGGTCGTTCAGATCCTCAAGAGATCTCCGGGAGATTGCTAGTCCCGAAAGCGATCCCGCTTTTGCGAAAAGAGTGGTGGCGGATGGTATGCAGTATATAGCTGCTAGAACTCACCCAATGATCCAACAAAGCTCTTCAACCAAGAGCCCGATGCCCTTGAGTGTGGTATCAGCCTCATATGCTCAGAACCCTTGATAATTGCTGAGGATTCCAATCCCAAAGGACGAGCGTAGAGCGACGGACTCCAGGACCGGATTATGTGTATCTTCGTATTTGATCGCCCGTACGTCAAATTCAAAAGAAATTTACGTGAGTATGAAAAACTACCCGTAAAGGCCACCATATTTTGGGCCTAATGCTGTATTTGTCATGATTTCTATTGAGCGGTTGTGTACCGCAACGATTTGATGTATTACTGGAACGCTGCTCCCGAGAAAAATCTAGAATCATAACGTGCGTTCAAACACACCGATTGGCGTTAGCTCATGTGTTGTGCTGTAAGATCAATGTGATTTTGATTTGTGAGCATGGAAAACAATGTGCCCAATGGAAGAATAGTATATTACTGTACTAGGCAGGGAAGTTGGATTTCCGTGACTGTGTGATGATAATGCCGAGGCGAAGCCGAGGCATTGATATCACACGGTCACGGGCATCTCAATTCTCTGCCGTGTGCTGTGTACTATTTTTCTTACTCGCGGCCCGAAAGTACGTCGAAACTTTAATAAATTAGTACAAAAGTCCGCATTTAACCTCACTTTTCCAAATGCTCGAACGAAATTTTGAAGGGGTGGCAGTAAAGCAGACGACCTTACAGCTTTTACTCACTGCGACTTGTGATGTGATATGCTGGTCGGGGCGGACGCAAGCAGAAAAATAACAAAGTGAAATGTATTGAGAAGGATTTGAATGGATGCTAAATGCTATTATCATGATCAACATGGGTCTTGTTACAAGTGAGAGTTATATTTGCGTTTCTTGGCTCGTCGTAGCCCATAACTCTCGTCGCTGCGTATTTACATCATTCGTGTCGTGGGGCATGAGAAATTCTGCTCCACAATCCCCCCGTATGAAAGATTCTTTCTCGGCAGCGATATTTCTGCATCAGAGGGATACTGTCCGTCCAATTATGTTATCATCATCAATAAACGCTTGTAAACATAACCTCTATAGGTTATGTCTCTTGTGTATGTTTAGCATGCATTTCCTTTGCATCGCACGCACGTATGGAGAGCAGCGGCAGCCCTGCAAAAATCGACAGCCGACTAGAGCGCTGCGCCGGCAGCAAAAGTCGCTCTTTTGCGACCGAAATGAGGCACGGAAGGATGTGCTTTCGTGCCGGGAGGAAGAAAATATATTTGTCTGATCACGTCTAGTAATGCTAGAGTTATGAGGGTTTGTTCAATTGACTTTCATCCTTCAATCGCAAGGGACAAGATTTTAATGGATAATCATTTAGTTCCTCCATCAGTCTATGGATTGATAAAATACAAAGATCTTGCTCCGATAAATCGTTTCCTTCATTGGTTCTTTGGATGTGTTTGATTTGTCATTGTCACGTGGTCGGGGTTTTTGACATCTTCCTCTCTTGGTTGAGTTTGTTGGCACAAGATGATCAGATAAGTTGTGATGTTCCCAAAAATCTGAAAAAGTAGTATTATTGATAATTTTTTTATAGCACATTTCAAGAGAGAGCTTCGTTGTTTCTTACTGTTTTTAAGAGTTGCAGATTCACATCGAAACAATCCGCTGCAGTGAATCTCAGATTAGTATCCAAAGACAAGCGACTTGATCCCAGTATCTGCTCAGTCAATAGAGTTTCGGTTAATGATGTATTTGAAATAATTGAAACGAGGATTAGAACTTGTTCAACGTTTTGAGATGAAGTACTAAAATTTTCAACGTTTGATTCAATCTCGTAACAACCCGGAAGAAGACCAAATTTTAAGACAAAAGGATATGGAAAATTATTGTGACTAATAGACCCCCACTGCTTTTATTCTGCTCAGAATTTTGGCCCATCTCACTATCTTTCAGCGTACCCCAACTCACTCTCAAGCTTGTTTTAAGACCTCTGAAGTGAGCAGAAGTAAGTTCAGTTCCGACAAACTGAAACCGTGCTATCTTTAGTTGTGCAAAAAGAACGATTCCTCGCGAGGTACCATTAGATCATACTTAATTTGACCCATCGTGTATAAAAAGCCTATTCCCGTGAGATCGCATGGATATTTTGTGAATTCGGGCTACCTCGGTTTCCCAGCGTCCAAATAAGACATTCGTTAGCTGATTCCGCAGTTTTTCCTATGCTTTTTCTGAATTCTTTGGTGACATAGATGGATTCTCATGAGATGGAGAATCATTTTAGAAAAATGGAGGGGGGATGGCAGAAGGATTGAAGACATTGCTATTTTTATTACTAATGTAGGCGTTAAGTCAGTCAGGATACGAAAGTTGCAACTCCGCTCAAACCAATTCAGAGTTGAGAGGTATACAAAACATTGAAATTTTCGTTCTAAGGAATGCTGTGTGAGTACCTGCATTTGAGGTCTTGGGAGGGGGGGGTGTAAATTAATGTAGGCACTGAAGTTATATTAGCCACACTTACTCTGTATACGGTAAAATGCAAATGTACATGTTAAGACTCTAGATTTGAATGAAGACTGATGAGGGAATACTCATTATTTTCAATGTTAAAATTTTTCCCTCCTCTTAACCTAATTTCTCATAAATATGATGACAGAGATCGTGTAAAACATGTGACAGGAGCGATATTGAGTTCGTGCATTGACAAAGTCTGCGGGATACTCACTTGGACGCCATAGAACTCTGCTCGTCTGCGCCATTCTAAAAGGACGCGCCCGGCTCGTTGTGCCTAGCAATAAAATAGAAGATTTCGGTAACATTTCTGATCAAGATGTGATGTTAGGATTAATATATCGCTTTGAATAGAATTGGATAAAGAAAATATATCCTCCATAAACCATTTAAATGGCAGTATGAAGATTACTACAATGGCCTCGCACGCTTGAAACGTGGAACATAAGATTTTAGATAATACGTGCCCACGACTATTCATGGAATATGGTCAATCATGCTCGTCGTTCGTTTGAAATCAAACCATTTCGATGGATCAAGAGCAGTACTGATCAAGAATTATTCAGACTAATTGAGAATTGTACTGTGAGATAATGGATTCAGTGGTTGATGCATTCACAAGGGCTTGTGAGCATTTGTTGCTTTGATTACCGGGGATATATAGGGAATCTGAATTTTTCTAAAATGAGTATTTCTTTCTTACCTGTCGAGAGGTCGAGTCACAAATGCTAACTAGGTAGATCAGTTGAATGATATTTATTCCTAGACTACTGATTCTGTACACCGTGACGTAGATGTTCTTAAATTTTTTTGGATTAGCAATTAACCAGTATGCAAAATAATATGAAGAGACTAGGATATTGCAAAATGAACTGGAAATGATCAGAAATAATGACCAGGAATATCTTGCACTCAACTCATTGCTTACGTTCATCAATGCTACGTATACTTTTTCGACGTCCTGTAAAAAAAATTGGCATAGAGATCGAATTGTGTATAGTAAACACACAAATTGGATAAATGAAACGCTCACCTGCAAATCGTTGAATTTATATCTTCTGTTATTCCTAGCTTTCAAGTTTTGATGCATGTATTCGCTCAAATATCTGAATCTCTGACGGAGAAGAAATACGATACCACAAAATTTATTCACAGCCATTGTGGTAATTACAAAAGGTGCGCCTACCAACACCAGATCTTTTAGCGAAACACGATACCCACGCTGGAAACACGTGAACGTCAATAGATGAACGCCAAGTCCAATCGAGGCAAAGGACCAGAGCCAGACTTTAGCACCAGTGAGCATTGTCTTGTAATTTGCCCAGTGTTCTCCGATTGAACTCGATCGGCAAGCAATCAAATTTTCTCGCACAAAATTGTCAAAATCCACAATAAATCGTAAAACCTCGAGTAGATCTATCATACGATTTCCATTACTCAGTAAGAGCTCGAGGCTCGTCACTATCAAATTCAGTACGACCTGTCAATGGCAATAGTTATAGGGTTATCTCATACATATGAGTATAGTTGCGTGGGCTCTTCAAAATAACGTCTGCCACTCTGTACTCTGAACTCTCAAAACGATTGGAGAAGTAATCATATAAGTCATTTTCGACGTATCTTTAGTGCTTTTTTGGCGCAATCATTAATTCCGTAGCTCACGATCACTCTGAGGAATTAATTATCATCGAAAAAAAGGGTCAAAATATCAGTTTTGTGTGATGTGGTCCTTTTTCTCTCTCAGGGTTCACACTGTGAAGCACGGTAGCGCCACCGGTTCCTATTCAGACGGACAAACACATCAAATATCATGGTACTGAGAGGGTTCGATAGTTACTGACTTTATGAGTCAGGGAGCTGAGGCTGATAGGATTTGTAGATTGAGAGCCCCCGGATCGATTACCGTTCAGAGAAATATGGGCAGACGATGGAATATTTCGAGATAAGCTCATTTGAAAATTGAATGTTCAACCTACGTCTTACGGGCGTATAAGAATTTCTAGCAGGAAGCGACAGGATATTCTTTCGTATTTATCGGTCACAATGATGAGGAACTGCATGTAGAAAGCTGTAATTTCATGCATACTTTCTGATGAACCAATAGAAATAACGGGTTTGCTGACGCTTTGAAGAGAATCTTTCTACACAAACCGATGACGCGGAGGTTATACGTATAACTTTCGTGCTCGTTGCATTGCGGCGAGGTTACGGGAGTGAAGCGACGCATCCAAAAATATAATCGATAATTCCAGATTCCATCATTGTAAAAATAATTTCTGGCCTTATCTGTAATCATAATTCGAATTCACAGATAGAGGTCAAAGCAGTGAGGAACGCAAAAATGGATTTTCGGGTTTATTGCGACTATTGGTTTTTACTTTGACCTGCATGCGAAACGCTATCAAACCTTCTCAAGGTAAGTCCGTAGTACTTTGTCTTATCGACACGGCATGAATCCAACAATTTTTAATTTTTAAAGAGTCCCAGAAACTTTTCTGATCATATAATTGAGTTAGCGCGCTTCGCGATAGAATTCCCAATAATTTGAGCTCTGTCACGTCTCAAAACTCACGATATTTATAGAATCTTTGGAACATTGCAATCTTGAGTTATCACTGCTGCACCATAGAACCACGAGATCAAGCACGTTTGCCAGTTTCCAAATCATCCAAGAAAAATTGTGAGTTTTGAGACGCGACAAAGCTAAATGATTGGAAATCATATCGCGAAGCGCGTCAACTCAATGATTTGATCCGAAAAGTGTTTACAATTATTTAAAAATTAGAAATTGTTTAAAGTGAGCTATGCGGTAGGGTCCCTAAAATTAATGGGTCTAGACAAGGGGGGAGGGGGGGGGGGGGGTAGCCGCCATATTCAGCGATCCACACGTATACGGGCGGACCGGTGTGTGCACACTCACACAGATGCGTCCCCATCTGAAAAGCACGGGGTAGCTGAATATGGCGGAGCCAATCAGAAAGATTATCCCCCCCCCTTGTCTAGACCCGTTGATTATAGGGACCCTACTATGCGGGTTACCGTGGCGCCATCTATGGAATAGTAAGCAGTACGGACTAACCTTGAGCAGCGAATCCCAGTGCTATAGGAGTTAAAAGATCACGTTTTTTGTGCACGGTGCGCATGTAAATTTTGTGGGGCAATTTCACCTAAAATCTTACCAAGTTAGTTTTGTTCCATAAAAGTGACTCTGTCCTGTTCCAGGCTTTTCCATACGGGTTTTTTAACCTAAAGTTCATCGTCAGATGTAACTTCTCCATGCCAGTATCTAGAAAAACTAACTTCCACACTTCGGGTTGCGTTTTCACAAAAGTTTACATTTGCTAAACTTTCGGTCAGTTCCGTCTACAAAAGTCCTAGTTGGTTCTTCAGAGTACCCAATGGTCAAATTGGAATTCCGAACGCTCAAAATTGTAGCTTGAACCCTTTAACCGTGAGATCAATTTAAGTACCAAATGTTAGGTTCCCAGCCTTGCTTCGAATGTCAGGTCCGTGTGACGCTAAGGTGTTACCAAAGTCGTCGGTACCAATGTTGTCTTTATTGTACCGATAAGCGAAGATATGTATGTTCGTGCGCAAGTCAACTCACACTCCCTAGGTCTCAAAAATTCGAAGAACATATCTTGGAACTTTCGGAAATTAGATTTGGAGTTGATACACTATCTCGATCAGAAAATTTATATAGTCAAGCTGCAATCCAGCCTTGATCAAGGGGCTAGATCCTTTGAATCAAATTTTGTCATGCCGCATTGTTCAAGCTGTGATCAAGCCTCAATAAAGACTATGGAATGTGTTCGAATCCGTCGAGGGCTTCGATACACGCATATGTTCAAATGACAAAAGCTCTGATAACCTCGAAGCAAATTACAAAACCGTGATCGAGGGTTGATTCGCGCTTTGTCAAGGTGGCATTGCGATCTCGATGAAGGAGCGTTCAAGGCAGTTGATCAAGGCTTGATGTTTGAGCCAAGGATCTTGACTAGCTTTTCGATCGGGATATCAACCCCGAGTTGTCGAGTTTCCGCGGAATTACCCATACATCACGAATATCTTATAAAAACAGTGTCGTTGAATGATATCTTCGAGCTATGAGCATATTACTCAAGTGGATTATCCCTGAGTGAATTGATGGGAAGAAGTCAGTAAAAGCCTGAATACTTTCGCAAGCTTCGGATGAATATTAGAGTAGAGTGTACAGTTTGTGTAAGACGTGAGTCTCAACTATTGAAATCGCGATATAATGTCAAGAGTTGCTTTAGGGTTCAGGAAAATTCCAAGTAAACGGAATTTGTCATATTATTGGCTTGAATTGAAACAAAATTGAACTATTCTTTGGAAGATACTCCTCTAGAGAACGAAACTTGACGCAATGATGGAGTTCCTTCCTTCACTCGGCCACGAATTCATCTTACTCACCGTTCCCATTTCCACTATCCCTCTCAGCGAATGATTAGACTTCAGCCTGGCTGGGATATATATGAACATAACGTAAAAATTGATTGCCATCCATCCAAATGCATAAAGATGATTCAGTCTTGCTCGTCGCAGCCGAAGTATTTGTCTCCCCGGGGAGTAAAAAATTTGATATGGAGCCAAGCCGAATACTCGCAAGACAAGTAGAGCAGCGTACAGTGCCCCATTCAACGAGGGATCTGGACTTCTTAATTCCATACTTTTCTATAATGAGTTTCAGCGAAAATTCACATTTTATTGAGCATTGTTTGTCAGAATGATATCGTTAGTTCTCACCTGGTGTGTTTTTATCCTTTCACTTTTGTCAAAAGATTCATCAACCCTGTTATACTCGTACTGGTCAAAGCCAGTCGCATGTATGAGAAAGACTGTTACAAAATTCAACGTCAAAACAATCTGGCAATTGTTCAGGAGGGATCAAATTCCCTGCCTGATTGAGCCATAGATTCAGCAGAAATCAAAATTTGCGTCGAATTCAGAGTTGCTATCATATTTCAACTCACTCATTTAGATCCTGCTGATGTGCAAGGCTATGATGGGACTGTTCATTAATCGTCACTCAAAATCGCGTATTTTCCCCTCTCATCACTTTGGTAGGGCATGAATCAGCTTCATCGATAAGAAAATATATACCGGAGAAGCCTTGTCTATCATTCTTGAATCCCCAAATAGTTGTGAAATTTGAAAAGCAAGAGCCATTTTCTGAATTTTTGATTTGTTTCTCGAGCTTTAGCATTTTTGATGAATTGTCCGAGATTCGAGCCAATCTCCACAATCGCCAGTCATTCAAAGTCATGATTTCCTGATAACGAATTAACATTTCTCAATTTCAGAACGAAAACCAAAAATTGATTTCTCATTCAAATTTGCTGATACATCGGTTAAGACAATTCTTTCTGCACTTTTCAAATGTTAACAGGTGCAGCAAGACAGTTGTTTATTCATCAATGATCAACTGATGCGTCATCAGACGAATGAATGTGGCATTTGGTAGATATCTGATTGCACTGGATTGCTTGCGCTCCACATAATGATACATCAATGTTAGGTCAGATGACCTTCCAAAGACTCGTAAATGATGCAAATTCAGCAGAATGCTAAATTTGATAACTGGTTGACTATCTGAGCACCCTATATTTGTAATATTTTTTATAAAAAATGAAGCTTAAACAAACAGTTGCATAAACTTTGCTGACTGCGTTAACAACAAATGAGCTTCTAGATCTATACTTATATCGTCAACCCAGGTAACTTTGGAAAAGGGTGGGGGGTGGGGGCTCAACTTTGGAACAACCCATGGAAGAATCGTTATTACGCACAGTTGGCTGAGCAGATGATCCTGAGGCCTTAATACCGGTACCCTTCACTTGAGATACCCATGAACAATGTTTTGCGTTGACGCGATGGCCTCTATCAGCTGTGAGTTTAATTGAAAGGGTCAATCAAACAGAAAGTCTCTTGGGAAAAGTATTGTGGTTCCGACTTTAGAAGGTCGAGTTTAACGTAGCTGAGCTAGATTTTACTTGACTGTACACATATTTGGATGAAACCATTGTTACATTGGAGTATCCTTTGCCAGTTTCAATTTTGTAGAGTGAAAATTGACAAGTATATATTTTTTTTTCCGAAACTGGGGTAACTTTGGGACACTCGTCCATGTCCTCTCAATTATTTCCTAACATCTGTATCATCATTGCATTATACTCACTTGAGCAGTCGTTAATATGAGTTTCAAAATGAGCCAGAGAACGTCTCATTTCGACCCACGGAAGCCGGGTTATGGGAGTTTTTGTCGGAAACCAACTGTGAAGGTATTTTTTCCCTTAAGAGTTAGCCGCGATGCGGGCAGTGAGGTATGCTGAAGGTGTCTATGCTTGATTATACAAGTTAAATTCAATCAAATGGACTTTTACAATAGGTCAATGAAAAGCTAAGACACTCAGTTTTTGATTACCGATGGTGAAAATCGATTGAGTGACCTAGTTCACGAATTAATTGACGAATAATAAATGATAACAATTTCTGTTCCAAAGTTACCCCCGTCCGTGTCTAACTTTGGAACACGACTTTCAGCGCCATATCCCCAACCAGAGATGCCTGAATCGACCTTATAATCACCGCGATTAAAAGCTGAAACTGTAACCTTTCGATTGACTGTAGATACAATGCGCTTCTGAAGTAAAACGTACAAGTTTCGCAAGGATTGAGGAAAAATGCAATCTTTGCTCCAAAGTCACCCCGGTTGACGGTAGCCTTTCTCCCATGTTATATGCCTTATCCACCATGTCATTATTTCGAGATGATGTTTGGTATTTTCAATTACCCTCTGATGTACATGCATACAAAACTCTCCTTTCCCCATAATCACTAAGTCCCGGTATTCGCGGTTTCGGCATCAAAGGCTTTCTTTTCATGCGCATCAACCGTAGATAGCAGGGGTCGCCTGTACTGACTTTTATCTTTCAATTCCAAGGAATAGCAATTTATTGTATGATCATTTAGTTCTTCTATCAGTCTATGGATTGATAATATACAAAGAATTTATTCTAACAAATCGTTTTCTTTATTAATTCTTCGAATGTGTCTGATTCGCCATTGTCACATGGTCAGGGTTTTTGACATCTTCCTCCCTTGGTTGAGTTTGTTGGCACAAGATGATCAGATAAGTTGTGATGTTCCCAAAAATCTGAAAAAAGAGAATTATCGAAAATTTTGTACGATTATTGGAATTTTGAGGAGAGGGTTAGTTGTTCCTTACTGTTGCTAAGAGTTGCAGATTCACATCGAAACAATCAGCTGCAGTGAATCTCAGATTAGTATCCAAAGACAAGCGACTTGATCCCAGTATCTGCTCAGTCAATAGAGTTTCGGTGGTACATATTGTATTTGAAATAATTGAAACGAGGATTAGAACTTGTTCGACATTTTGAGATGAAGTACTGCTATTTTCAACGTTTGATTCAACTTCGCGACAACAAGAAAGAAGACCAAATTTGAAGACAAAAAGATATCGAAGTGATTGTGACTGATGAACCCCCTTTTGTTTTCATTTTGTTCAGAATTTTGGCCCATCTCACTATCTTTCAGCGTACCCCAACTCACTCTAAAGCTTGTTTCAAGACCTCTGAAGTGAGCCGGAGTGATTTCAGTTTCGACAAACTCAAACCGTGCTATCTTCAGTTTAGCAAAAAAACGATTCCTTGCGACTTTCCATGTGTGTAAAATGCCTGATCCCGTGAGATTGCATGGATATTTTGGGTACTTGGGATACCTCGGTTTCCCAGTAGGTTTATTTGATTAAGCCGGCAACGCCGGCGTGGCCCATCGGACCTCTCTTTCTTTCTCGCAATGTTAGAAAAAGAGATCCGATGGCCACGCCAGCGTGGCCGGCGTATTCGAATAAACCTAGTGTCTAAATGAGACGTTCCTTAGCTGATTCCGCAGTTTTTCGCAAATACGTCAAATTGCTATTTTTCTTACTAATATGAGCGTAAAGTTAGTCAGGATAACAAAGTTGCAATTCCGCTCAAACCGATTCTAAGTGAGATATTATAAAACAAATGAGTTGAAATTTTCGTTCTAAGGGACGCTTTGTGAGTGCGTGCGTTCAAGATATTGGGGGTATAAATTGATGAAGACACAGAGGGCATATCAGGCACACTTACCCTGTACACGGTGAAATGCACGTGTACATGTTAAGACTCTAAATTTGGATGACGACTGATGAGGGAAGATTAATTATTCTTAATGTTAAAATTCTCCCCCCCCCCTCAATCTTATTTCTCACGAATGTAATGATACTGATCGTGCAATATATATGTAACAAGAGCAATATTGAGTACAGGCCTTGACAAAGTCTGCGGGATACTCACTTGGACGCCATGGAACTCTGCCCGTCTGCGCCATTCTAGAAGAATATGCCCGGCTCGTTCTGCCTGGCAATAAAATGGAAGATTTCGGTAACATTTCTGATCAAGATGTGATGTGAGGATTAATACATAGCTTTGATTGGAATTGGATAAAGAAAATATATCCTCCATCACACCATTAAAATGGTAGTATGAAGGTTGATTCACCCTGCTGGGAAAGATTAATAGCAGGATCGGATTGGGAGAAATGCCGATCCTTTCCTATTCCATAAGTGAAACACGTTTCCCGCGATTCGACTGGATTAAATCCGGCTTATCTCGGTCAAGGCTCGAAAATGGTATTCCGATCTCATCCATCTCGATCCTGTGAACTAGGATTGGTCGATGCGACTCAATCCATCCTGTATTCAGTATATCGTACGGAGATCTGTATGCGCCAACTCAATCCGATCCGACTATATCCGTCTCAATCATGAAAATCGGACATGCTCCCATACGATTCAATCCAATTCAATGATAATATACTGGATTGGAATCTCGACGTGCGAATCCGTTTTGATCCGACTATATCCGTCACAATTCTGTGAATTGAAACCGTTCTTGTATACGATTCAATCCAGTCCAATGACAGTATATCGGCGGATTGAGATTGCAATGCGCCAACACGTTTCAATCCCTATTCTTCCAAACTGATCCAGATCAGTCTGATTCTATTGGTTCCAATCCTGAAATCTGGAACTGCTCCAATCCGATGCCAGTATTTGGATTGAAATCGCGATGCGCCAATCCGAATCCATGCAAATCAATCTAGATTAATCCTGTTCTATCCGTTTCAATGCTGAGTTTTGGAACTTCTCCCATACGATTCAATTCAGTCAACAAAAATGAAATTTCAAAACATCCGTGAGGGTTCAGAGTCGGAAAAAAGACGAATCGAGAAAGGTGCGAGAAAAATAATGTCGAAGTTTGCAAAATATTGCCGTCTATTAATAAAAGAAAACAGTTGTATCATAATATGATATCATGCGTTAGCGAACAATAGTAACTAAAAACTCAACTCACACACATACTTCCAATTCACACAAAACTTCTGCTGCAAAATGAATCGGTTTCCGTTACATTACTCCATTCTAAAACATATCGACCGCCAGAATTTCCGGTGACTTTAAGAAAATACATACTCCAAGTGCTCTTGGTCTAAAATACGAGCTCTGCGTTGACGTGATCGACAGTTCAAGCAATTATATGCCATCGAAGTCAAATTACATCCGCTTCAGAAAGAAAACTGCAGGTTGGACGATATCGTATGACAGCACTCGGCTTCGTCTTTCGGTGTCTCTCAAGCATTGAGAATTTTGGTCTGCGGCACGATGTCGCAGCCAGTCGATTGGTGAGGTGAATTTTCAAAGACGTAAATGCACGTTGGTGAATTCCTGGCAAACCCGACAAATGAACAATTTACACGCTTTAGAGATAACAATTTGTGAGGTGGAAATCTTGATTTCAGCCCGCGCAACACATCAATATTAGCTTACCCCGATTGGGCCCTCTCGTCGCTTGGGCTCCGGTGCATTGAGCCAGGTGAGCGGGTTCCAGCTGACGCCGAACGAGGTGAGGCGGCTAATGACACGGTTTGTGCGCGGATTTTGTCACTCAGCCGAAAATCTTTGTGGAAAGAAGATGCGACGTCAGCGCCTTGAGGTAACATTAGCGGTCCTCGAATTGACGCTCAGAAAATCACGAAAGTCGGACTAGTTGTATATTAAGGTCTCAAAGTGCTTTAGTTGAAATTTCAGAAGCCTTCAGAGCCAGGGAAAAAAAGGTTCTGAGCGTTTTTGTAAAAGCCGTTCAACATGGCGTCTTAGGGTGCGTCCTCAAATGATGCATATGCATGCACATGCAGTTGCAGTGCACATTGCGCATATGCACTGCACACGTGAACATATTGTGCAGCTCATTAAATTTTAGCCAAAACCAGATATAACTCGTCGAGTTCTGCTCTGGATCAGCCGATAACGGAGCAAAGACACAAACCGATTCAAATCAGAAATTGTCTGATGTGAGCCCTCCAGTCTTTGCTCAAGTTCGACGAGCTGCACATGTGCATGTGCGCAGTGCATATGCGCAGTGTGCACTGCATATGCATCATTTGGGGACGTACCCTTATGGAAAGTCACCACTAGAGTACCTGATGACGCACAGATTTTCATGGCAGTGAATACACAGATGTAAGAATGCACAAAAACACATATCAGCGATCAGATTGACGATTCAGAGCCTACAAGAGAAGATCTAAGCCCAAGCGTCACTCATTTCTGCGGTTTCGGGGTTAGGTCGTCGTCTGCTGCGTGCACTCACTGTCCCTATATCGCGGGCGGAAGGGAGTCAAGCACGGGTACATTCGGCAATTGACACATCCAGTACCGCTAATACTACCTTAACATCAAATTGGACGAATAGTAAAGGAATGGAGAACGCACGGATACACATTGCCCTTCATCCAAATCATCGTAACTCGTGATGTTTCCATCAATTGAGTTCACTTTCGGCACTTTCAGACAGACTCGGATATGGGACTGGGCGAAAAAATCATCCTAGACTATATTGTATATTTCAGACACATGAACACCATCTCTTCGCATCTACAATTCATCTCATTTCAAGACTTAACTCGTACACAACTTATAACTTACGCACCGGTGTTTCTTATCTCAACTGAGAGGTTCCTAGAAAACGCCACCAAGCGGCGGATGACGTATTAATGGTATTGTTCTCGACTCTTACACAAAGACGTGTTGGTAACCGAACATTCTATTAGATGAAAGCGGTCCCAATGCAGATTTATCTTTTAATGCAGGAATATCTTATAACGCACGAATATAGACTTTTCAATCCGGCTTTATGCCGATTCTATTCGCTCTTCCAATCCGGCTGAATCCGACTCAATCGACTGCGAATGATGTATTGGCATGCAAGAGCTGACATCTGATCAATCCAACCCAATCCAATCCCAAGTTGCTGTATTCCATCTCAATCCTTATCTAATTTGCTCATTCGTTCCGTCTCAATCCAAGTCAGTCCGCTTTGAATGCTACAACGGTAAACAAGCGCGGACTTTCAATCCAATGCAGTCCAGTCCAATCAAATTTCGATCGACTATAATAGATATGGGCTAATCACAAGGAGAGCACCAAGTCTGCGGAACACGGATCTTGATAGAACTCTGGGAATTGTCTTGTTTTGGTGGAAAATGGAGGTTTCTCCAAGGGCTTAAGTCCAATGCGCCTCCTATCCCAAGATACAGCTATGAAGATTAGCATGTTACTATATCTATACATGTGTCTTTTTAACATGGGCCTATATGGACAATGTCAATCTTCACAGCTGTATCTTGGGATAGGAAATCCATTGGGTTAGATCCTTGGAGATCCCTTCACTTTTCACCGGAACCAGATGGTTCCCACAGTTTCGCAAGGATCCGTGTTCCGCAGACCTGATGCTCTCCTCGTCAATCTAACCCAATGCCGTTCTAATCCGCTCTTCCAATGCGACTCGATCCACTCCGGACGGTACATTGGTATGCAAGAGCCGACACCTAATGTAATCCAATCCAACCGAATCCAATCTAATATGGGACCGACTGTATCGGTTATATAGTGCTTAATCCGATTGAATGCAAATCCGATCCAAATTCGGAGCGAATCGAACCAGATTGGTTTGCGACACCTCCGGATCGAAAAATTATTGAACCGAATGGAGAAATAGGAAAAGTGATTAGTTGATTCGATGATGAATGTGTTCGGAGCAGATAGACGAGGATAGAGTGGCTGAGACCTCAGGATTGAAATGATATTGATCCGGATCAGCTTTGATAAAATTCTTCAATATTGCCGTGGATAGAATTACCGATAGTCGATCCGACCACTGGATCTTGAGCTGATTGCACTGGATAGGATGGCGGATGCTACTGGAATGGTACCATATCGTTCCGAACTAATAGACTGAGGTGCAATGATAATTCCTCAGATTTGTACGGATAGAAATACTGATAGATGAGTATTCGATGATAAATGAGTTTGGAGCGGATAGATACGGTTAGAATGGCTGGAACCACGGGGAAAAAAATGGTATTATTCCAGATTGGCTAACTTTGGTTCGATATTGTTTTCCTGGATTGTCATGGATAGAGTAGTCCAGAGTTGATGCTGAGGAGTTACATTCAACCCGTATTTGGATGATTCATCTCCGAACCGTCGGATAGGGACTGTATTGGAGTGGATTGAAGTGTCAGGAGCAAATCTTCATTAACTCGATTGATCGGGACAGACCCTGCTCTCTCAATCCCGTATCAAATCAGACTGACATGAATCTCAGATCTGATCTTTGGGACGGACTCCCGCACAGGCTCCATTTCTGCCGGATAAACCGTAATTATCCGAGTCCATATTTCCGTCATTGAAACCGAATTGCCGGAAAAAATCCGCATGAACGCATTGATCCGTATTGGATAAGCTCTGCCTCATGCCAAAATACAGCAGTTGTTCCGATCGAAATCTTGATGGATTGGAATTGGTAGAATTTTAATACTACTCTCCTTGTCTGGCGAATTGGCCAGGCTGGTTTGCATTGGATAGGACTCATACGGATTGAGTTTGAATCGATTCCTATCCATTTCTTGCAGCAGGGATGATCATTGCCCAGATTGAGAAGGGTATAGATAATGTTAGTATATTTGATGTCGGGTTTAGAGCAGATAGAAGCGAGTTCAGAACTGGGACCACCGAATTATAATGACATTGATCCGGAATGGCTAGCTCTAATCGAATATCATTATCCTATATTCCCGCGGATATGAATCCTTACAGTTTATCTGACCATCGGGATCGAAGTGGATCGAGCCGGGAAGAGTGGTGAAACCTACCTCATTGGAATGATATTGATCCAGATTAAGGCGATGCGGTCACCGTGCACGCTGAAAGTTATTCGCACTTTTATCAAATTCTTTTGCGATTTGGGCTAAACGACGAGAAGACGAATACAATACCTATTATCATCTAACTTGAGTTCGTCTTCTCGTCGTTTAGCTCAAATCTCAAAAGAATCGGATAAAAGTGAGAATTACAAAGTACCTATATTTTGGGTTAGGAGGTGCCTGCGATCAAGTTATTACCACTTTTATCCAATTCTTTTGCGACTTGAGCTAAACGACGAGAAGACGAACCCAAGTTAGATGATAATAAGTATTCGTCTTTTCATCGTCTAGTCCAAATCGCAAGAATATCGGAGAAAAGTGCGAATAACTTTTAGCGCGCACGGTGCACGGTGACCGCATCGCCTTATAACAAGTCGAGGCGCAATGATGACCCCCCGGGTCGGGACAAATATAATTACCGTGAGTTGATTTGAGGAATGGGATGATATTGATCCGGATTGGCCAGCTCTCGTCCTATATCGTTTTCCTAGAAAGCTGCGTTGTCATAACGGATTGAACCGGATATAATAGCGGAAGCTACTGGATTCGAATGATATTGATCTGAATGAACAAGCGGGAGCACAATGATGATCCCCCGGAGTGGGTTGAATAGGAATACTGATGCTTCATTTAACGATTAGTTGTTTTGGAGCAGATAGAACTGGATGGAATTGTTGAGGCCCTCGGGATGCAATGTCATTCATTCGGATAGACTAGCTCTGTTTCGATATCGTTTTTCTATATTTCAAACTAATATTTGTACTCGATCGATACGATCAAGCACTGTATTTATCACTGGCGGGAATTACAAATGATTGAATTTCGATTAATCGGCTTCTGCCAGTAGCATTGTGTCAACAAATTTCGCTGACTCATGTCATAATTATATGATCGAGTACAAATATTAGTTTGATATATATCCGACAGTAGGCTGAAAATCTGTCGAGTCGATTTCATATGGAAATAGCGGGTTAAAATCATCTTCCTCGGAAGCGCTTGCGCATGTAAGACTTTCATATATAAAGCCGTTTAAGAGCTCGACGTTCGGCCACTTAGGCCAAGTGCGTCGGGGACTAACCTCGGCAGATCGTCTGTCCCCTTGACAAGCCAGATCTGACGAGGAATGGCGAAACGCACTGTAATCTAGCGTACAGTCAAAATTTTTCCATATGTCTCTTCTCACCCTTCTTTCCATCAAAATCCTCTAAGTTAACCTCGCAACTATACGAGGCTGGGAGGTGCATAGTTCGAGTTGAAGTAATTCAACTCGATCTATGACATGAGTCAGCGAAATTTGTTGACACAATGCTACTGGCAAAAGCCGATTAATTGAAATTCAATCATTCGTTTTTCTATATCGTCGCAGATAGAATATCCCATAATCGATAACCTAATGATTGTAATTCATACTGTGAAATCGTCGGGATTGCATTCAGGTGAACCGGAGCGTCAGACGTGAATTTCTATCATCGCGATTGATCGGGACTGATCCCTATCCGCAATGCTTGAATGAATCGGCCTGACCTGAATCGCAGATTCCATCAATGGAACGGATCCACCAGAGGTTCCATTTCGGACGGATTGAACCGGATTCACTCGAGTTCATATTCTTGTCATTCAAATCCATAAGTCGAGTATTTTTCGCGCAACCACGTTGATTTGGATTGGATAAGCTCTGCCCAATGTCAAATTCAGTATTTGTTTCGATCGGAATCTCGATAATCTTGGAATCGATAGGACTCCAATACTACTTTTATCATCTGGCGGATCAAGTTCGTATTGGATCAGACTCATCCGAATCAAGTTTGAATCAACCCCTTCTCATCTCTTGCAGCAGGGAACGGCCTTGCACGCTTAGAACGTGAAACATAAGATTTCAATGAATAATATGTGACACGACACGACGATTCATGAGACAGAGTCAATGCTCGTTGTTTGTTTGAAACTAACTGTCTTGATGGATCAGGAGTCATTCGAGCGAGATGAAAATGGTATTGTGCAATCATAAATTGAGCAGTTGATGAGAGAAAGATTGTGAGCGTTTGGTTGCTCCAATTACTTAGGCAATACAGATAATGTGCGAGACTGAAAATTACCCAAATGAGTATTCATCTTACCTCTCGAGAGGTCGAGTCACATATGCGAATTAGGTAGATCAGTTGAATTATATGTATCCCCAGAGTGCTGATTCTGTTGATCGTAACATAGACGTTCTTGAACTTTTTTGGATTAGCAATCGACCAATATCCAAAATAATATAAAAATACAAGGATGTAGCAAGATGAATTAGAAATGATCAGAAATAGTGACCAAGAATATCTTGCGCTTAACTCATTGCTTACGTTCATCAATGCTACGTATACTTGTTCGACGTCCTGTAACAAAAATTGGTTTCTGCGATCCATAGAGATCAAATTGCGTATATAGAGTACACAAATTGGAAAAATAAAAAGCTCACCTGCAAATCCTCAAAGTCATGCTTTTTGGTTTTTTTAGCTTTCAAGTTTTGTAGCATGTATTCGCTCAAATATCTAAATCTCTGACGAAGAAGGAATACGATACCACAGAACTTATTTACAGTCATGAAAGTGCTCAAAGACACTGCGCATATCACCACCACATGCCAAAACGAAGGATTATACCCACGCTGGAAACACATGAACGTCAAAAGATGAACGCTAAGTCCAATCGAGGCAAAGGACCAGAGCCAGACTTTAGTCCCAGTGAGCATTGTTTTGTAATTTGCCCAGTCTTCTCCGATTGAACTCAATCGGCAAGAAATCAAATTCTCTCGCACAAAGTTGTCAAAATCCACAATGAATTGTAGAACCTCGGGTAGATCTGTCGTATGACTGCCATTACTCAGTAAGAGCTCGAGGCTCGTTACTAACAAATTCAGTATGACCTGCCAATGGTA
This sequence comes from Eretmocerus hayati, assembly GCA_029851415.1. NCBI lineage: Eukaryota > Metazoa > Arthropoda > Insecta > Hymenoptera > Aphelinidae > Eretmocerus > Eretmocerus hayati. The sequence goes on along the minus strand of CM056742.1, from coordinate 178,058,182 downwards.
ATAATCATAGGGTTATCGAACGCGCAGTACGCCGGTTATCGAATACATGAGTAACTTTCGTGAACATTGAAATGATGTTCGCTACTTTGTAAAAGCCCTCCAAACAATTGGAAAAAATCGAACAAGTAATCGCAATGTCCTTTTTGTTTTTCTCATCGGCACAATTGTTAGTTTTTTGATTCAGGGACTCTCTAAAAAATTAGCCTCGCACGAAGAGTCAAAATTTACACTTCCAAGGGATGTAGTTCTACATTTTTCGGCCTACACAAGTGGGAAGTCTTGCGGGGGCGCTCCTTCGGGATTGGGATGGGCAAATCATATTATCGAGCATCAAATTCCACTGCTATAAGAGCCAAAAGCCCACATTTTGCGTTCACATCGAGCTTGTACATTTTGTGGCGTGGTTTTGCCTAATATCTTCCCCACTCAATTTGTTCAATAAAAGTGACTTTGCCTAGGCCTTGCTGTTCCAGTTTTCTCCTAAAATTTATCGTCAGATGCAAATATTCTATGCCTCAAAAAATAGAGATAAACTAAATTTCATCCTTCGGGAAGTACTTTATCACAAAAATCTGCTCTTGCTCAATTTTCTAGTGAGGTCCGTGTCCTACTAGTGAGACCCTTATTCGTGAGACTACAGAGGTATTGGTCGGTTTTTTGAAGATATTTCAATAGTCAAATCAAAGTTCGAAGCGCCCGAAACTGTGGCTCAAACAAATTGGCTGTAGGAACGATTTTGGTGACAAAATGTCAATTCCGTGTGATGCTTCAAAATTTCAGTTCCATGTTACGGTACAGAGTCATACGTGTTATCTTCGTGGAACGGATAACTAGAAATATGCATAATAAAGCGCGAGTTAACTCGCACTCATTATGTTTCAAAAAGTCGAGGGATACATCTAGAGCCGTTGGAAGTGAAATGAGATTTGAAATTCGCACATTATCGACTCCTAAGCATCGGAATTGCCACGGAACTATTGATCTAAGGTAAGTGTACCCTGACATGCCATCGTGTATCGATTTCAGGACTCGTTGACCTTCAGCTGCAACACGATTTTAGCCTCAGAATCGGCACTTTTTCTCTTCCTTTCGCTCCACAGTCGAAGGTGCTGAAATTCGGCGCAATCAGACCTGTACGATTTTGCAGGAGATTTCATCCTCTTCAAGATGCACGAGGTTGACATACGATAGATTGACAACTATCAAATTGGCAGTGAGTTTAGTGGCGCTGCGTCGCCCACCCTTTCTATAGTAGGAAACTTTGTACTCTACAATTTAAGTTCCGTAAAATTTTTTGTTAAAATGCATATTCCCGAGTTTTTTGCGAAAAACCATAATTTTGCACTTAAAATTGTTAGTAACAAAAAATGCCGGAGTTGACGAGCTGGCAACGTTGTGCATTCAATTCAGTGCCTGAAAATAAATGAGAATACACCTTCTAACTTTCTGAAACACGAATTTCTTACTCAGATCCCCTCCCTCCCCCCAACGCCGGACTAATTGTTTGAAAGGATGAAGGCACGTTGAGTACACCTTTTTGCGAACCCGCAAAAAATCACTTGTTGGAAATATCGTGATAACTCGGTGCTGCTTGATCAAAAATTGAAGTTACTCTGGCTCATTTTCAATGTCTGTCTGTTAAGAAATATTGAAATGGGCTAAAACTATTGGCAAACCGGTCAAGGGGGGCATGTTGGGTACACTTACTTTATCACAAATATTTTACGACAAAAGTGTTGTTCATAGATATGTTTGGGCTATGAACTTGTTGATAGAGTGGCTCATCTCTGTGCGAAGCGATGGGAACAAGTCTCTAGAAGCCTGAATAATTTTGCAAGCCTCGGATCAATGAGTTTCGAATTCGGAATTCGTGTAGAGTTTGAATTTGACAGGACTCTCCAATATTGGAACAGTGGTATGGTGTCAAGAGTTGTTTCCGATTCTAAGAAGTTTCCAAGAGAACGGGATTGTCAAATGTTCAGCTGAAAGTGAAATCAAGTTAAACTATTATCTGGCAGATACTCTTCTCTACACTTTGGTACAATTTTAAGGAAGAATATTCGATACAATGATCGAAGTCCTTCCTTAACTCGACCACGAAATCATGTTACTCACCATTCCCATTTCCACTATACCTCTAAGCGAATGATTGGACTTCAGCCTAGCCGGGATATATTCAAACATAGCGTAGAAATTGATTGCCATCCATCCAAATGCATAAAAATGGCTTAGTCTTGATCGTCGTAGACGAAGTATTTGTCTGCCCGGGGAGTAAAAAATTTGATATGGTGCCAAGCCAAATACTCGTAAGACAAGTACAGCAGCATATAGTGCCCCATTCAACGAGGGATCTGGACTCCTTGACTCCATACTTTTCTATAGTGAGTTTCGGCGAAAATTCACATCTTATTCAGAATTGTTTGGCAGAATACTATCGTTAGTTCTCACCTAGTGTGTTTTTATCCTTTCACTTTTGTGAAAAAAGTCATCAAGCCTGTTTTACTTGTATTGGTCAGAGCCAATGGCGTGTATCAGAAAAACTGTTACACAGTTTAACGTCAAAGTAATTTTGTGATTGTTTAGGATCGATCTGATTTCCTGTTATGAAATTTACCCTCATACTGATTGACTCATGAATTCAGCAGGCATCAAAATCCACATCAGATTCAAAGTTTCGATCATATTTCATATCACTCATTTAGTTTTTGCTGACTTGCGAGGCTGTCACGAGACTGTCCATTAATCAGAACACAAAATCATGTTTTTGCGTCTTTCATCAGTTCGATATGGGCACGTATCACTTCCATCTGAAACAAAATTGGTACCCGAGAAGTTTTGTCCATTATTTTTTTTTAAAATTCCATCGAAACTGCAAAATTTGTATACTCAAAGCAATTTCCTGGAATTTTATTTGTTTTGCAAGCTCTAGCTTTTTTATAAACTGTCCGAAGTTTAAGCCAATCTCCACAATCGTCCGTCATGCAGAGTCATCACTGTCTCGTAACGAATTCACAATTCTCAATTTCAGAAAGAAAAACAAAAAATGATCTCTTGTTTGTTGCTAATACATTGATTTTTGGGTTCTTTTTTTGCACTTTTCAAATAATTACAGGCGCTGCAAAATTGCTGTTTATGAATCAAAGATTAACTGATAAGTCGCCACTCGAGTGAATGTGGCTTTTGATAGATATGTGATTGCACTGAATTGTTTGCACTCACATAAATGATACATCAATAGTGGGTCAAATGTCAAATTCGGTAATGTTCAGCAGTGAAGCCATGTTTGATAACTGGACTATTTGAGCGCCCTAGGACTCTAACTCAAGATATGCAAATTCTGTAGATCCATGTCGATGATTTGTAGTAAAATACAAGAATATTTGTGTAATCAAAAGATTCGAACCCCTGTGAATGAATAAGGCTACTTTGTTGGACCAGTAGAGAGGAATTAAGACGGGGCATGAAAATTACGAGATACGAGGAGGAGTGATCTTCAATTTTACGTCGATCAGTAATGCTGGGAACGGGAGAGGTCCATGGTGACATGAATGAGTTAGAGTGGAGCCACAGCTTATTTACCTTCGGCCATTGAGCAACTTAGATCAATCTAAAAGTTTGGATTATACATGATTTCTTACAGCAAAATCCGTTAGAACTCACGAGTCCACTTCCATATTTCTAATACGATTGAAATTACAGTATGTAACTAAGAGAATAATGAAGCACTGGCCATGCGAAGCACTGCCAACTTATAAGTTTTGAATGATATTAATCTCCGGGATATTATTATATTAAGAGGCATGGAGGGTCATTTTCCCCCACGGAATCCCTATATCAGGCCTGCCAACATGAAATCAAAATCAGTGTTGCCAACTTGACGACGCGAAAAGTCCCTAGACCAGGTCGAATGTCCCTAGATTTTTTCGCGATGTATAGAACACGTGTTTAAGTGTCGTTTACGCATTTTTGACGTGTTTTTGAGTTCTGATCTATATGTATTTTTGATTTTATTATATGTATTTATATGTTGATATTATATATTCGATTTGCTGTTAATTCTTGGCGTGAAGACGGTCGCTGATCGGTCTCACGGAGCCCTTTCGAACACTGCCCAAGCTACCGAATCCATTGGCGGAGGTTTGAAGCAATCGATTTTTATGTGTTTCGTTTAAATATTTTCGTATGAAGTGCATGCTGGGAGTCATTTTATGGCGTATTTTAGTGAAACGTATTAGAAAATTCGAGACACCGCCATTTTCAACATCGAAAGTGGCTGAGTAACTTTTTACGGTTGACAAGGCCGCCTCACTTTCAGATGTGAAGTAACTTTGGTGATCGAGTTTGCTTTATTCAATGGTTTTCATTTTTATTTTTGTGTTAGAGATAGATCGATCCGCATGAGTACTGATTGATTTTGAATGAAATTGATAATACAGTGACGAGGAAGTCGAATGTTACTGACGAAGTGAGGGAATATTAGAGATTGAAAGGTTGTTATTCCGTTGATTTTGAATACATGATAGATACGAATGGGTTTCAAATTTCTGAAACTTTTCTAAATGAATTCGAGGAATCTCCGATTTGACTTTGAAGATGATAATTTTCGTATTTCTACTCATATTGAGTGTGAAACTACGTAATACTTTGAAGTTTTTGAATTTATTTCTATTTGGAGGAGAAATGAAACGTTTTTTTTGGAATTCGAACTTATGAAAAGATGAAGTGAGAAGCGGTTTACGTCTATCTCGCATGCTGATATTAGAGGACGTTATTTTATATGGGGGAGTGGTTGGGAGAACTCTCTTAACCAGTTTATGATTTGAGTAATTTTCATAAGATTGAGGAATCGATTATTCACGTTCAGGAACGATGTTGGTATCGCAAGAGCATTCAAAATGACTTTTTTGAATGAATCCAATATCATTTGATCAATGTAGTTGTGGGGGGGGGGGGGGGGGAGGATTGAATTGATCCATTGCCATGGCCTCTGATACGCGATAATCAAGAGCAATTGTTAAAAATTCACTAATCAGCGGAGCTCTTTGTTTCCATACTATTTTTTAGCATTTACGTCGGAAGATTTGAATTTTTGAGAAGTCTTTGATTCGATGGAATGATTTTAATATTCATATCCTCGTTTTTTATTTATGATGTAAGATTGAGTTGAAACTGAGGAGTGTTTCATGTTCAGAGTAAAAATGTTACTCTTCATCACAGAGGTCGAAGGGGACATGATCAGATGAGACTGACACGTCGATCTGGGCTCCCAGTGTCGGAGCCAGAGCGATGCTCAGATCAGAGGAAATCCAGCAACATGTTTCAGAAGAGCGGTGTCAGTGTTGTGTTGTTGTTTTACAATAGCTGGGCAACAGGGAGTCCCACTCTGTCGCACTCGGGAATGAGAAACCCAACTCCCATATGAGCCAAGGCATTATGTGCTGGTGCAACTCGTAAAAGTGTGGTGTGGTATTTTTTGAGCATGTCTGACGAGGATGATTTGATAATTTTTTTCTTAGGAAACGTTGAGATTGGATTTCATGGTACAAAATTAACGGTAACCATTCATTTTTTGATAAGATGAGAAAAATTACTCCATTCTTTCAAGTAATATTGGATTCGTACACAATTCTGTAAATTATCTGTACGTTATTATTATGAAAATTAAGCTTGAATGACTCTACGAAATGTAAAGATCGATTGCAGATCATTGATGTGAATCGTATATGTTTTTGGGGATTCTTGTGTTAGAGGGAGTGAGTAGACACAAGAGGGTGCAGTTTGGGACTTTCCCCGAACTACATAATTCTTGATTCAATTTTATGAGATTCATGAATTCATACAATATGATAACCAATCAGATTAACATTATACTAGAGAATATAATATGAGTATCACAATTGGAGACTATATACAGTACCGGTCAAAAGTTTAAGCTCACCCAAAAATTTTTTTTTCAACTTTGTGAGTTGAATTACTCGGCTCTATTTGACCGTAGAGGACTTTTCCGGAGCTCATTTTGAAGGTTTTTTTGCGTACTTTAAGATGGCCTTATTCATTTTTATCCGTACGGATCGGGATCTTTCCAATTTGAGCTTGAAAAAATGTCAATTTCAACGATTTTTGAGAGAATCTTTTGGCTCCTGCCAATTTGAGCCACATGAATATTTCAATATGGGAATTGTGGGATACAAAAGTACCAGTCTAGAGCTTCAAAATCCGTTCTTGAACGTCCCTCTACGCCACTTTTAATCCGAGCTATGACACTTTCTCTGAGAGAAGATTTTTCGCAAAAACTAGCACTCCAATTCGAGAAAGATACAAAGACGCATTTTTATGCAGTATAATCATAATTTTTGTCATCTTTTATCTATATCTTGATTGAGGAAATGAGAAACCTTTGAAATATGCCCCAAAAAGTTAATTTTCTCGTCATTTTTGAATCCAGGTGCTAGTTTTCGCAAAAAATCTTCCCTCAGAGAAAGTGTCATAGCTCGGACTGGAAGTGGCGTAGAGGGGCGTTCAAAAACGGATTTTGAAGCTCTAGACTGGTACTTTTGTATCCCACAATTCCCATATTGAAATATTCATGTGGCTCAAATTGGCAGGAGCCAAAAGATTCTCTCAAAAATCGTTGAAATTGACATTTTTTCAAGCTCAAATTGGAAAGATCCCGATCCGTACGGATAAAAATGAATAAGGCCATCTTAAAGTACGTGAAAAAACCTTCAAAATGAGCTCCGGAAAAGTCCTCTACGGCCAAATAGAGCCGAGTAATTCAACTCACAAAGTTGAAAAAAAAAATTTTGGGTGAGCTTAAACTTTTGACCGGTAGTGTATCTATCTTAGCTAACTATGTTGTGACTTGGTGATCCACTGGAGTCTAATGCTTTATTCGATAAATTCTCCTTAAATGATAAGAGCAAAATTTCATTACTTCACAAGATTTCAACTTAAATCACGTTTTCGATTCGCTCTAAATCTAACTGCTTACTGGCGAAATCTTGATGAAAAATTTTCGTATGAGAGTTGCGGTGAATTCAGAATACCGATTCATCATCCTCGCTTCGTGTTTGAGTGACGGAATCGAGTCAAAAAGGGGGAGTATATTATGTTTGGAGTGGAAATGTAACTCTTCAACACAGAGGTCAAAGGAAACATGATCAGATGAGACTGACACGTCGATCTGGGCTCCCAGTGTCGGGGCCAGAGCGATGCTCAGATCAAAGGAAATCCAGCAACATGTTTCAGAAGAGTGGTGTTAGTGTTGTGTTGTTTTTTTACAATAGCTGGGCAACAGGGAGTCACTTTGTCGCACTCGGGAATGAGAAACCCAACTCCCATATGAGCCAAGGCATTCAGTGCTGTTGCAACTCGTAAAAGTGTGGTGTGGTATTTTTGAGCATGTGTGACGAAGATGATTCGATATTTTTCTCCCGAGGAAAGCTTTGAATCGGATTCTATGCTGAGAGATTAACGCGAGAATATTTGATTTCTAATAAATAAGAGGGAATGACTTGAATTATTTCAGTGATATTGAATTCATACGCATATTCGTGAATTATTTGTAGTTCGATCGGGAAAACGATCGGATCGATTCTAAAAATTCTGAAATGTATTGAAAATTCCGAATTCTTTGGGACATATCTGGGAATTGGCAGACGATCTCGATTTTCTCAATTCGTGATCAAACAAATGTAAAATTAGAGCTTTTTAAAGATGAAATCGTCTTTAAAAATTTGATTTCTTGAATGAATGATGAAATTGAACATGTTTTTTGTAGTGAAATATAAAAAGATTTCGTATCATCTAAATATATTGTCTAGAGAATCGTGGTTTAAATTATGAAATACACTTTTCTTGATTTCGAAATTTTAAGTTGTACTAGAAGATCACACAGCTTAGCACTCACACATGATTTCTTGGAAGATGTCTTCAATCTTACTTCGGTGAGGTCTTCTCGTTGTTCTTCAAACACGCCATCCTTTCTTCTGCTGTGATATGAGTAATTATGTTGTAGTTCTTCAGTGTTGTCTCATCGAAACCACCTTGAATGATTCGAAATTGATGATGTTTTTGATTTCTCCTTTGTACACTTCAAATCGATTCTAGTCTGTAGAACAAATTAGGATACATTATAAAATTTTCAAGATTGATAGAGACTTATATGATGAATTGGCAGGTATATATATTACTTTCTATAGTATTGTGTAGTACACATATGGAGGGTCAAATGTCATGTGACGTCGAGAATGATTGTTTGAAAACGATTAATGGTTTTTTTATGACAGAGATTATGTTTGAGATATATATACTCCTCAGTTGTTACTATCGAATAAATTGAGCTTATAAGGTACGATATGATCATGCAATGTGTTACATGAAGTAGTTTTTCGCGAGAATTGATAGTTTGTGAATATAAAAAAAGTAGCCGATGGTTAAAAATGTCATTGGAATTGATTCAAAAGTTAGCACGAGATCGCGTTATTTATTGCGTAGATCATGAAAGATTTCATAATCAAGAAGAATAATAATACGCAACTTTGTGTTGTGTTGAATAGTTCTATTGTAATGGACATACTAATAGAGATCGTGAGAGTATCCGAATATTCCTTATCGAACGCGGTGTATGATGTCGATAATAATTAATTTGAATTAGCTCTATAGTGAAGTCGACTTACCATGGATTGTGATTTCCTGCTTTTCAGATCTTACTCTGCGTCACTGGTGGTGGGGGAATGAACTGGTATGCCTTAGCCCTTCTTACTTTTTCTTATATCGTTGGCCGATAAGTTCTAATCTTGTTGATTTCCTTCATGGTATGTAATTGGAGTGGAACATCGTCTTGGGAGTCTGTGAATTAGGGATTGAGTTATGGATGTTAACATGTTTTGAGGGCAAGAAAATATTTAGAATGAGATATGAAGTTCATTCAGTGTCCATAATTGGTTATTATAAGACTCTCTTCACATTTCTTAGTTGAGCTGATAGAAGAATGCGATTAATTAAACTATTTACGCTTCCCATTAGTGGCTATATTTGACGTTTATCTTGGTTGTGCGAGTTGAGTCGCGGAGTGAACGATAAAATGAATTGGGAGCGATGCAAAAACTCACGTGACTATGCAGTTATAAAGATCATATTATGATATGCCACGAAGTGGTAATTTTTGGGGAATTTTTGGAAGAATTCATGCAGGAGAGAATTTTTTTTTATATTTTTGTCCTCCCGAAATCGCGCAAAATTTTCTTGAATTTTCATTTTTTTTTCATTTTAATTTCTTCCAAATTGCTCAAAATTATGACAACGGAATCATGCAAAAAATCAAGTGCCTATGTGGTTACGTGAACCACATGGAAATATGCCGCAGGTTGGGAATTTTTTGGGAATTTTTGGGAAAATTCATGCGAAAAAGAATTTTTTTTATATTTTTGTCCTCCCGAAATCGCAAAAAATTCTTTGAAATTCTCATTTTCCATGTGCTCAACCGCTCAAAACGACGGAAAATTGTCGAAACATGTATTAATCATGTTTTTAGACAGTTGAAACCAAATAAAGTCCGATATTTTCGTTTGTCTTACACAATTTTATGATACGTTCAAAGATAAGAAAATCTCAAGATGATTGAACACGTGCGATACGGGGTATTAAAACTAAGAATTCTTAACATTTGCTAATTATATATAGATATTGAATTCATTACTCACGTGCTCTCGTGTTGACTCCTTTCAAAATAACTCCATGGATGAATCATCGCAGTCCATCCCTGCCCCTTTTGATGACTCGTTCGAGCAAGCGTGTGTTGTTGCAACGGGAACAACAGGATGACTGCAAGCTGCATCGAGATCTTGTATCACTGACGCTTTCCCACTTTTTTTTAATTGCTGAGAAGGCTTCATTTTCCGCGGCGTGCACGTGGAGTCGCGGCAAGAGTCGAACTTCGATTGCAGCTTGCGCAAGAACGTGGGTTTTCTAACTCCACTCCCTCCATTGACTGTCGCCTATATAACTCTTTTAACGTGCATGTCAGCTTGCACGGGGTGTTCAGCGGAGACTGGGGAATGGCGCCGGAGGGACTACTATTAAGTGCCACCTCATATTTCTCCAATTATTGCGTCGCATGATGTCTTTCGGTATGCAGTTGTGTTCGCAGAAATGGGCCACGTAAGACTGCGAGCTGGTGGAGGAGTGTGTTCGACTGAGTGATTTGGGTTTCTTATTAGCGTCTACACAGGACTTTTCTCTTCGTCGTGCGATTTTGACGCGGAGTGAACGCCAAAATGACATTTGGAAGACACAAAAACACACGTGACTATGCGTTTATGGAAATCACTGTATATGACGCAAAGTGGGAATTTTTTCGGAAATTTTTGGAAAAATTCACGAAGAAAGAAAATTTTTTTTTTTATGTTTGTCCTCCCGAAATCGCGCAAATTATTTTTGAATATGTGGTTACAGGAATCACATGGGAATATGCCACGAGGTGGGAACTTTTTGGGGATTTTTGGAAAAATTCATGCAGGAAAAAAATTTTTTTATATTTTTGTCCTCCCAAAATCGCGCCAAATTCTTTGAAATTTCCATTTTCCATGTACTCAACCGCTCAAAATCACGAAGAATTGTCAAAACATGTATCAATCATGTTTTTAGACAGTTGAAACCGAATAGAGTTCGATATTTTCGTTTTTTTACACAATTTTGTGATACGTTCAAATTTGATAAGAAAGTCTCAAGATAACTGAACACGTGCGATACGGGGTATCAAAACTAAGAATTCTTAGGCTAACATTTGCTAATTATATATAGATATTGAATTCATTACTCACGTGCTCTCGTGTTGACTCCTTTCAAAATAACTCCATGGATGAATCATCGCAGTCCATCCCTGCCCCTTTTGATGACTCGTTCGAGCAAGCGTGTGTTGTTGCAACGGGAACAACAGGATGACTGCAAGCTGCATCGAGATCTTGTATCACTGACGCTTTCCCACTTTTTTTTAATTGCTGAGAAGGCTTCATTTTCCGCGGCGTGCACGTGGAGTCGCGGCAAGAGTCGAACTTCGATTGCAGCTTGCGCAAGAACGTGGGTTTTCTAACTCCACTCCCTCCATTGACTGTCGCCTATATAACTCTTTTAACGCGCATGTCAGCTTGCACGGGGTGTTCAGCGGAGACTGGGGAATGGCGCCGGAGGGACTACTATTAAGTGCCACCTCATATTTCTCCAATTATTTCGTCGCATGATGTCTTTCGGTATGCAGTTGTGTTCGCAGAAATGGGCCACGTAAGACTGCGAGCTGGTGGAGGAGTGTGTTCGACTGAGTGATTTGGGTTTCTTATTAGCGTCTACACAGGACTTTTCTCTTCGTCGTGCGATTTTGACGCGGAGTGAACGCCAAAATGACATTTGGAAGACACAAAAACACACGTGACTATGCGTTTATGGAAATCACTGTATATGACGCAAAGTGGGAATTTTTTCGGAAATTTTTGGAAAAATTCACGAAGAAAGAAAATTTTTTTTTTTATGTTTGTCCTCCCGAAATCGCGCAAATTATTTTTGAATATGTGGTTACAGGAATCACATGGGAATATGCCACGAGGTGGGAACTTTTTGGGGATTTTTGGAAAAATTCATGCAGGAAAAAAATTTTTTTATATTTTTGTCCTCCCAAAATCGCGCCAAATTCTTTGAAATTTCCATTTTCCATGTACTCAACCGCTCAAAATCACGAAGAATTGTCAAAACATGTATCAATCATGTTTTTAGACAGTTGAAACCGAATAGAGTTCGATATTTTCGTTTTTTTACACAATTTTGTGATACGTTCAAATTTGATAAGAAAGTCTCAAGATAACTGAACACGTGCGATACGGGGTATCAAAACTAAGAATTCTTAGGTTAATATTGGCTGATTATATATAGATATTGAATTTGTTACTCACGTGCTCTCGTGTTGACTCCTTTTTAAATAGAATCATCGCAGTCCATCGCCGCCCCTCTCGATGACTGGTTCGAGCAGGCGTGTGTTGTTGCGACGGGAACAACAGAATGACTGCGAGCTGCATTGAGACCTTGTATCACTATTGGTTCCCCACGTTTCTTCAATTGTTGAGAGACTTCATCTTCCGCGGCGCGCGCGTGGAGTTGCGGCAAGAGTTAAATTTCGATTGTAGGCTTGCGCAAGAATGTGCATCTCCTATTAGCTCCTCTTCTCCACTAACTACTGCGTCGTATCATTCTTTCTGACATGCTTGTTCATTTGCATGGGGTTTTACTGAATACTGAGGATTGGCACGAAAGTTTTACTACTAAGAAGGGGAGCTCCAACCTTGCGGGTTCTGGATTCGTTTTAAACTCTGTACTCCATCTTGATTTGGTGAGAAATAAAGGTATCTGAAAAGATTCAGTCCCATGGGGCTCTTATCCCGACATACACCTAAGAGGGGTAGCATTGTTAGTATATCTATACAGACGATTTTGATTATGGGCCTATATTGGAAATGTTGATTCTTATAGCTGTATTTCAGAGTAGAAGGCCCATGGTATCAAATTCTTGGAAATACCTTCATTTTGCACCAAATTAGATGAATCCCAGAGTTTCATCAGGATGCGTGTTACGCAAGTTTGTACTTCGCTTTGTAAGCGTTTTCTTCTATTCATTTGATTTATTTTATCGCGTCGTATAATATTCTCCGGCGTTCAGTTGTTGTTGTGGCAGGAGAATAAAGGAGATCGCGTGGTGATGTGAGAGTGCATCCCAATGAGTGGTTGAGTCATTCTTTTTAATATCGCCAGGTTTTGTGTCGGGGGGTCGGGGATTTTTCTGTAACTTCAGGTACATGTTGTATCTGATGAGAGAAGATTAAAAGCACAATTCTTAGGTCCTGGAAGTCATCCGTGTGAGTTTGGCGCTTCATAGTCGTTTTTAAAATCTGTAAAAAATTCGATTTTTCGACATTTTGATTGATTTTTTACTTATATACAAACAGATAAAAAGAGTATCCAAGACACATAATTTGTCGTGAAAGAGCTGAATATTACGAAAAAAAAAATACTCTTAGATCCGTTATAGGTGAACATAACCTCGAAAAAGTGGTTTCTTTCAGAGAAACCTAGTTTTCTAGCCTCGTGCCTTATTCCATCTCAAATTTGATAGTCTTATCGGATTCCCCGTCGAATTTTACGTCGAAAACCGCTTTTTCAAAAATTGGGCTGAGGATGGGGTTGGCCATCGTAGGAATAACTTTAGTAACAGGATCGTAAAAAATAGCGCTAAATTGTTCGTTTAGGCAGGAATACTTATAACACCAAGAACTTAAATATTGGGCTAGAAGTAGCGCATTGACGAAACAATGACTTTGAGAATTCGGTAATGTGAGAGAGTGTGTAATAGGGATATGGGCGAATCCCAGAAACTCTCAACTTTCGTGTAATCACTGTATTTTCTTAAGTTCTCACTTCTGGCCTCGGAAATATCCTTTGGAGATGATTCAAGGTATGATTTTGAGTCAATACTATGAATAAGGAATATTTATGAAGGCCATTTTCAAAAATGTAGTTACGATTTTTTTCCGCATTACGGTCGAAGAAGAATGGATCATAGGTAACTTCAGTGAATAAACGATTACTCTGATCCACTTTGTCGTAGAGAAACTTAGGAAAAAGAAAATTGAAGATCAAAAATAATCTATTGATTCCTGTGTTCAGAATATTCTTTTTGTGCTTTTAATTGGGGCTTACGGGTTGACGAAATAATAACTCATATTTTCTCAGTTGAACACCTGTGGTTTTGACGGATATGATCTAATCGTAATAATTTCTAACAAAATCTTTTAGCTTTTATCAATTTTTCTATGTTCCTTTCTTAAAAGTCCCCTGTACGATCTTCCCGGCCCGAATAACGATCTTGAGGAGGGAAATTTCTATCGCATGAGCCGCTTACGGAGATACCGTATCACATAACCGTTATATTTGCTCTTGCTTTGTTCTAGTGCGAAAACGCATGGGAAAATGTTATAACACGTAATTTTCACGTAAAATGATGTCATCTTTTGGAAAATGCTATCAGATTTTTGCTCGAAAGTGACTTACAAGGGGGACCTACAAAGTGCGGGTCACCAAAACTCACCAGACTTTTTTCACAGTCTTGTACCACCTAGAATATGAAGAATTCAGGGTAACTCCGTCAAATGGGCCCTTCGTCTGAAGTTACAGCCTATGACATTAGTATTGCCCACATAGGCCTATGTTTGAAAGTGATATATATATGAGTCATTCTGGGGCAAGCTGGACAAATCCGTCACCGGGGGTCTGGGAAAAATCCGCAAAAATGTTTTTCCATTAGTACTATGTTGAAATAGTACGAAAAATTTTTTTTCAGATTTTTTCGGCCCCCCCCCCTGTGGGCCCCAGGGCCCGTAAAAGGGCCATTTTAGGCCCTTTTTTAGCCTATTCTAAGAAAATCATAGTTCCAACGCAATTCAATATTTTTCAACGTACTTGGGCGCATTTTTCTCGTCAAGACTAGTACTTTTGAAAAAAAATTGTCCAACGCCACTTAGTAAGCCTGACGGCTTCTGCAAGCTAATTATCGAGAGCAAATTTTAGCGATTTTTGGGCCTGCTTCAAAGCGATCTAGCTCCTACTAGACATGTGATAATCGACTTCTGCAGGTGGTCATTTTAAAGGTCTTAAAAAAATCTACAATTTGACTACCTGCAAAAGTCGATTATCGTACTTTTCATAGGAGCTATAGCCGATACAAGTTGAGCTATTTACGAAAGAGTCGAAAATTCAGGACTCGATTCCAAAAATATATCTTAATTTTTTTCCACCAAACTTGTGCGAAAATGTTCTTCCAAACATCTACTTTCAGTAAAAAAATTTGGCGGAGGTTATTTTTTTTGATTTTTTTTGCCGAGTGTTACAAAATGCCGCATTTCGTGGTTTTCGCAAAAACGGCATATTTGACCACGGTAGCATACGCTCCCATCTGGACTGATGTGCACCAATCTATGTGAAAGTACTCCCCAAAGTACCCCCAAGTACGTGTGAGAAGTTGCGGGGACGTGCCTCCAGCCAGGAGCGAGCTGTAAGTTCTATTTACCGTGTCAAAAATAGGCATTATTTTGGCTATTCGAGCGTAAGCGACCGAGAGCATGATTTTACTTGTTCTGGCTTACAAATGAGATAATGGGCTAGAATGAGGATCATACATACTTTTCCGACTCAAAATGACCATCTGAACACAATTCCAAGGTCAGTTTTGCTCTAAATAGTCTTCCCTCTGCCCCTCAAGAACTTAGATTCTGTCGACGGGTTCTGACACCGTTGAGGCACTAGACGACATTCTAGAGCTAAACTGACCTCGGAATTGTGTTCAGATGGTCATTTTGAGTCGGAAAAGTATGTTTGGATCCTCATTCTAGCCCATTATCTCATTTGTAAGTCAGAACAAGTAAAATCATGCTCTCGGTCGCTTACGCTCGAATAGCCAAAATAATGCCTATTTTTGACACGGTAAATAGAACTTACAGCTCGCTCCTGGCTGGAGGCACGTCCCCGCAACTTCTCACACGTACTTGGGGGTACTTTGGAGAGTACTTTCACACAGATTGGTGCACATCAGTCCAGATGGGAGCGTATGCTACCGTGGTCAAATATGCCGTTTTTGCGAAAACCACGAAATGCGGCATTTTGTAACACTCGGCAAAAAAAATCAAAAAAAATAACCTCCGCCAAATTTTTTTTACTGAAAGTAGATGTTTGGAAGAACATTTTCACACAAGTTTGGTGGAAAAAAATTAAGATATATTTTTGGAATCGAGTCCTGAATTTTCGACTCTTTCGTAAATAGCTCAACTTGTATCGGCTATAGCTCCTATGAAAAGTACGATAATCGACTTTTGCAGGTAGTCAAATTGTAGATTTTTTCAAGACCTTTAAAATGACCACCTGCAGAAGTCGATTATCACATGTCTAGTAGGAGCTAGATCGCTTTGAAGCAGGCCCAAAAATCGCTAAAATTTGCTCTCGATAATTAGCTTGCAGAAGCCGTCAGGCTTACTAAGTGGCGTTGGACAATTTTTTTTCAAAAGTACTAGTCTTGACGAGAAAAATGCGCCCAAGTACGTTGAAAAATATTGAATTGCGTTGGAACTATGATTTTCTTAGAATAGGCTAAAAAAGGGCCTAAAATGGCCCTTTTATGGGCCTTGGGGCCCACAGGGGGGGCCGAAAAAATCTGAAAAAAATTTTTGCGGATTTTTCCCAGATCCCCCTGGTGACGGTTTTGTCCAGCTTGCTCCAGAATGACTCATATATATATATTAGGTATTCACCGCGCGCAAGCGCGCGGATCGTCTTCGTTTTGATCGGTAACTTTTTGAATGCGAGAATATTCTGAGGTTCTAAAAATATGCATTTCAGACACTATTGATAGCTTGTTACTGGAATTATATACCGAATTACACTCTCTCCATGAAAACAAAACTGCCAATCCCTCGATTCTTGAATTCACTGATAGAACATTGATTTTGCCGAAACAACGATGAGCTTCTCGCTCCCCAAATCCATGCCGAATGGTTCCTAATTGTTATCATCATTATACAGTGCTCTTATGACTCTCAGATAACAACGCTACATGTGATTTTTTCAAAACAAATCTGAGCCACAATTATGACCGATTCTCCACTAAATGCTCTCAATATTCCTCACTCCTCCAATACGATGAACACTGGAAGATGTAGGAATTTCATAGAATTGAAAACTCCTCAGATTCACAACTTATCTGTTGTAAGACTCCACAATATGCACATAACTCCTTATAAGATTTATCTTCATTGCTATATGAAGAAATGCAGACACGTCGACTATTTTATCGAGCGAGTGGAATCATGTTATGCATATAACTCTCACCAAAGACGGGAGTCAGATCACAATCAAAGGGTTAGACCATGATTTAGTCATCCTGGAAACAGGCAACCAGACATACTCGTCCGATAGACGGCCGCGTGTCGGTATAACACGCGTGGCATCGATGCTCATACGCACGCTCGTACGAAGCAATCCAAGATGGACGAATATGTTGCCGAAACCTTTTGGTAGTGGTTGATAGCTCTTGACTCTAAGGAAACGGACACTAGATTTCACCGACGTGAACGTAGCTGCACTCCTAATTCGATGCTTTCGAGAAATTAATCGATCAATCGCACAATCGCAATTTGTGATAGGATGGGGGATATAGATATACTGGCAATGCTAACAGTTTTATCTGTAGCTTTGAACAGGGAGTCAATTTGACGGAATTACTCTGGATTCTTTATATTCTAGGTGGTACGAGACTGTGAAAAAAGTTTGGTGAGATTTGGTGACCCGCACTTCGTGGGTCCACTTTGTTAGTAGCACTTCTTCAGCCTTCACTCGGAAAAAAAAGACTTAATGGAAGATAGCTTCTCCAGGTCACATGCGATCCCGAATCTGATGACATTTTTTGAAAGATAAGAATATTTCACGTCGAAATGATATGCCGAAATGTTTTTTGATATGTTTTTACACTAGAAGAGAGTAAGAGCGAATGGAACACTTGTATGAATCGGTATCTCCATGAGCAACTCATGTGATCAGAAGTTCCCTTCTTAAGCTCGTTACTCAGGCTGGAAAAGGCGTATAAAAGACTTTGAGAAGAGGAACATGGAGGTCTTAAAAAAAGCTACAAGATTTTGTAGAATTTCCACGATCGGATCATACCTGCTAAAATTACGGATCACTACAAATCTAACTAACTTTAATTATAATGATTATTTATCCCTCAACATTCCTTATATTCCAGATTTTTTTTTGGAGTAACCGTAGACCAAAGAATAAGTTCGTGGTGTACTGCCCGAATATGTTTCAGGGTGGACCAGGGTATAAGTTTTCAAAGATGCCTCAATTGAACAAACTCGAGTTGATTCTGTGAGAACTAACTTAATACGATATACGTTCCGTGATTAAATCAGTGTGCTCCTTCTGAAAACCTATTTTATTTGATTTGCAAGCATTTGCAGGAGCCAATACGCCTATCCGAAACATTTACAGGCCGAGCAGCGCGAGGCAAAACCGCTAGTCCCTTATTAATCGATGAACAATCTGAGAAATTCAGGGTGATAATTCGCGAAACGATTCAACGTATTCTCTGTGGAAACACTTGTCGCTTTTGAGCCTGGTCCTGAGACATAGAAACTTTGATTGTTTCCAACGGAGGAAAGAACTACCTTTGTTTCCATTCTGAAACTGAGTTCAAATTTTCTGGAATGGTGCAACGGGAATTCGTGTCAACTCGGGACGCTAGTTCTGTCTAATTAAGTCTAGTTCAATCTACGATAGTCTCGTTCGCCTCAAACAGTTTGGTACAGTCTGCTACGAACTGGTACGGACTAGAATACTCAGAAGTGTTCTCTACTCAGAAGTGTTGATCTGAAAAAATCTTATGATTCACTGGACATCGGTCCAACATTTTATAAACATATAAATATGGAAAATTCTTGGCTTGGTATACACCATATTCATATTCTATGATCATAGAATTTTTATATAGTGCAGGACCATGACACTATTCCATGTACAAATGCATGATGATGCGGAATGAAACAAAATAAGCACTGATTTTGAGTTCAAGTTATCTTACATTTGACCAATTACCGAGGCATTGCTTGATTATCCATCCAAATCAGTGAGAACTCATTCAGCTATCTTCATAGCCAAGCGGAATATGAACAAGGTATGTTAACCCAAACTTTATAAATAACAACACAAAACTAAGTGCGGTAATTTTCTAAAATGGTTAGAAATTCGTTTTCAAAGAATTTTGATGACGCGTGATGATTCGTGATTCTCCTCAATTCTCCGAGATTCTTTGAGAAGTACAGATTTGGTATAATTGTACAACAAGTTTGCTCAAGCCAATATTCCAACCAAGCCAATCACATCCGTGGAATGCCTTGAGTTTGTGAAGCTCCAATTTCCGATCAACGATCTCAACTTCTCAAGCAGGAAACGCAATCCTAGCACGGAAGAAGTTTACAATGGGACCATCGACAATCTCAGCGAGAACAGCCAACATTGCCCCAGGCTCGATCCGATAATACGTAAGTCCAATCTTGGAATGTGTCGGAGTAATAGGATTCGAATTACTCCGGACGCACATCATACTTTGCCAAAGTCAATTTCCTAGAGTTGTCTTTTCTGGCATGTGAAGTTTTCCCAGCTATTGGGTAGTTTGCTCATTCGAAAAGAGCCAGGGTCATGTCGTGATCCAAACAGGGTATGGGCTCTCATTTTCAGTCTCTACTTGTTGGAGCAAACATGAATATCATTCGTCAGATTCAAAAATGAATTTGGCTCGGAAAACCGATAGATACATTCCGATAATGTGAATTTAGCGTTATGTGCTTACGATTGATCACAAGTGTAGCGACGAGGTGTTCTTAGGGAATCGCGAAGCCCTCCCAAGGTGGATCGAATCAAGGAAGTGGAAGTGTCGGGGTTTTCAGAGTTACAAAAATCCGAGTTTACGAAAACTGAATATGTGGATATATGATCCAGAAAAAGTTGCAGAAGAATCGCGGCGCGGGGAAAATAGGAAAATACGTCAAATTGAGAGCAAGATGTTTGAGCGGAGCTCGGCATTGACGCGGCAAGTCAGAATATGATGTTTGCGACGAAAACGCAAGAGCGAGCATAATTTACTCGCTCGGGGCCGAATCCAGCAATTGAGTCTGCGACAGCAGGCCCGAGCCAGGATATAGGCTCGAGGCTCGATGCAAAGGTCATTGTCTCATCGAGTTATTCAAAGTTGACTAATCATTGGTGCAAAATGCAAATCGAGAGGTGGGACAACGATGTTTGAGCATCGGGCGACGAGCTGCCTCGAGAAACGGCTTGAATATTCTCACACACACACACACACACACACACACACACACACACACACACACACACACACACACACACACACACACACACACACACACACACACACACACACACACACACACACACACACACACACACACACACACACACACACACACACACACACACACGAACAACAACAATATCGATAAACATTGTTTCCAATTAGAACTCGAGTATACATGGGAGAATACCA
This sequence comes from Eretmocerus hayati, assembly GCA_029851415.1. Classification (NCBI taxonomy): domain Eukaryota; kingdom Metazoa; phylum Arthropoda; class Insecta; order Hymenoptera; family Aphelinidae; genus Eretmocerus; species Eretmocerus hayati. The sequence continues at coordinate 178,038,033 of CM056742.1, read as the reverse complement.
GGAACTTTTGACTTTTGCAGTCACCCCTCGATCATTTGAGCTGTGTGACGTGTGATTAGGCCTAAACGGTCGAATTTCCTTCGTTTAGATGTTCTGAAAGTTGGTCATTAAATTTGGAATCGATTTGTGGATGTGGATAGATACTAGAGCGGATCATGTGCGAGAAAACACCCGAAAATCGAGGATCGATGTCACACTCTGCCCAACTCTCGAAATTCGTTAAGCTCTCATGATCTTAGCACAATACGGCAGGTTCTGTAACTTTGCAGACATGTTTCTGATTATCCAAAGTTGTGATTTTTCTTTGAGAGGGAGATGTACATCGATGTACACAGCCATGACATGCATTGGACGGTCTGTAATAAATCATTATTTCTATTCTTCGTGGCGCTCAAACACTTTCTAGCGCATTCTGGAGGAACTTCACGATAAACTCATTGTGTTATTCGCGCAAAAACGAAGAAATTGACTCCTTTCAGATCCATGCACATCAACGGGAGAGTCAAGGAATTGTCCTCAACAGGAAAAAATGAGCGTTACTCACGGTATATTTACAACTCTCACGGTGGTACACACTTCCTGTAACCAACGGATGGACTCCAAAATACTGAGAAATAGTGGATAATAGTATCAAGATTATATATCCACTTCGCTACGCTCAGACCCTAGCGCGTTTTAGAGTCCATCTGTTTGAATGAAGGCTATTGAGATTTTTATATAACGAAATTTTTATATAACGAACGTTCTATAGAATCTTTAAAAACGTTCATAGATATTCCTGATTTGTGTGAAAATCACTAGGATCATATTTAGTATTTGTATCTTGTATGTTAGTGAGTGATGGGATCTAGTAGGACCGACACTCTCCAATATTTGGTGGGTTCTGCCACCTTTCGATAGGGCACAAACCTCCATCATTACTATCGGTGCGATTCTAATTAGTAACTCTGAAAGCTGGCACTTTTTGACGTCTCTTCAAGTATTTCGAGAGACCCGTCGTCGGCCGGACGACCTCCCATCGCTCACCCAGTCTATAAAAATTTGGGGTAGAATTTTCCAGAAATACCCAAAATGTAGCACAAAACTTTGTTCTGCAAGTTATTTAGCGGTTCTTTTCAGATGATCCACGTGGAAGATTATGTTTTCGGAGCCTTCAGAGGAGGTACATAAAGAATTTCAGATACGTCCACAGCGTTTTTCTCCACTTTTACTTTTATAGGCAGAAAATCAAAAGATTCTGTGATTTCCCCATATTCAATAGGTAGGGCGTTGGATTTTTTGGTACTAGCGTCAGTTCGAGGCTTCTCGAAAAAGGAGCTTGTATCTTCAGCTGAGTATCTGTAAATTCTCACGATCAATCTCGAGAACGTTCATTTACTATACGATACCTGTCTCCATTTCATCTTGCAATATTATTGCTTGACTCATTTTTGACATATTCATTTATATCAGTAGGGTTGATTATTAATGATATAAATCTAGAGAAGTCGTATTTGAAAAACTCGTGCAATATACCAGAAATTAGTAAATCCTTAAAAACTTTGACAGGATTGACATGTCTGAGGTTATTTTTCAAATTTTCAGGTGAACCAACCAGTGAAGGGAATTTTCCAGAATGTGTATAATAATCTCAAGATACACAAAAGTTAAGCCTGTAACTTAGCTGATTTTTACAACCTCAATACTCAGAGCTCCCTCAAAAACAAAATTAGTCAAAATTCCGATGAAAAAAAAAAATGAAATATTGCTTCAGATTCACGACGACAATGTACATAGATGGAGAAATGGTCGAACTTTATTCATAACTTCTCTCTGCATATAAAACTCTGAATACAAATCTGAATTGCACCAGATTCGAATGATAGATCCCGATACAACATACCTATGCATACAATGATAAAGAACCCTTTCTCGTGTAGTTTGTGAATCGACGCGTGTGCATGCATCACTTTGGTAAAGCTCTGATCTTGTATTCATGGGACAATCTGGGCATCGGTCGATTCGCTCAAGCTGTTACCATACACACACGGACAAGATGCAAATCGACGATAGCTCACAATGTATCTCCCAGCTCAACTCGTTTTAGAATATCTCACTGGACATCTGCATATATACCTATCCCCACCCCATGTTTGGACGTATTTTCATTAGGGCAAGGATTTATCCATGCAGAATCTTCCAAGATTCGTATCTACACACTCATGTATGTAGATTTCCGATAGTAGAAGATTTCCGCATCGCCACAAATCTCTATCCATCCCGATCAAGCAAGATCTCGATATTCAAGATTCTCGGTAAATATCACCCGCAACTTCTCATTCTCGAGGACATTGAACCCTGGCTACACTCTTACCATCCTCCAGATTCTACATTTTCTTGCGTGACATTTCTATGCTTGACCCTATATATAATATGAAACTCAATTCTCTGCGTATTCGTAGAATTGAGAGCTCGTCTCGACAGATGTTATTTCTCCCTTGGCGATCTTCGAGAAAAAGGAGGAAAAAAAAAATACGGAGAGAGATTTCGAGTACACGACGAGGGCAAAGTCAACGAGCTCGTAAACACACAAAGGTTAAGAGAAAGAGATAGGGAAAAAGAAAAAAAAGTAGCAATGGTCTGATGTTCGGACTGGCGCCCCGCTAACTTTCAATTTCTGTGGTATCGCCCGTCTGACTATAGCTCGTCTTTTACTACTTACGCACAGACGAGACGAGACGAGACGAGATAAGACTAGACAGACATATAAGACTGAGATGACCTTCGGCGCTCATTGCATCGTTGCGGTAACAGTTGAAACGAGATGATGAACTATTCTGAGACACAGGATGTGCTGGATGAGGCAGAATATTGGTGATGGTGACGAGTAACTACGCGAGATTGGAATTCGTGGAACGTGACTGTCTCGACGAGTGCCTTTGAGAAAGTTCTGTAATTGTTATTCAAGTGGATTCCTGATTTGATTCAATTTTGAAGTTACCATCTCGTGTTGGATAAGGAATGATTATACAAACGAGTGACATGATTATGAATTACTTGGAATTGCAAGAAAAGACAAAAAAGTTGAAACAGACATGAAAAGTTGGCGCTGGAAATTCTGTACTGATCTTTGACTATGATGAAATGGATTGGGATGGTATAAATTGTCCTAGTATTAGAAGCTGAATTGAGAGTTCGATGGGTGTCAATTTTGACCTACATTATTCGATTTTAATGAGACCAAAGGTATTCCAGCCGATTTGAGGGCGAAATGAGAAAAATTTTGATAAGTATCTAAGTGTCCCGACGATTGCCCAAATCTTGCCAATATATGGACTCAAGTTTTCTGCGAGTGACTCCAAACATTCAGAGGACCTCGACCTGATTAAGATTTTTGTTCTTGTGAGTGGATCAGTTTTGATTTGAAATCTTGACGGCAGTTTCCTTAGAAATCATTGGAAATGATCTCAAGCAAAAAATTACGACTTTGATATGATCATATTAGTTAGCCAGCTGAGTACACCCCCGTAAGATAGAAATTATGACCATGCATGATGGTACTTCCAATGACTGAGACGATTTTAAAGTCTTCTACCAATGAATTGGTCAGAAATCTTGCCTATTGATGCACTGAGAGTTTGAATTTTTCTCCGATTCTATTGATATCACATTAATAAATCAGGCATTACAGGATTTTTTTTTATCAAAATGAAGCTTCTATCTTAGGGTGTTCTAAATTGTCGTGCAATATTCGCGGCTAAATTCTTGCGTTTCAAAACTTGCATTGCAGTCCAATCCTCTATTTGTCTCATTCATAGAGGAAAGGTTTGATGTTCATTCAAATTCTCGAGTTGACCATGTTAGTAATAATGGCATTACTTAGATTTTATGTGCCGAAATTTTCACTATAAGAAGCTTACAAAGTCGTGGATACCTCGAGGCAGTTGTAAATCGCTTTCCAAGGCCATCTATGAAAACGAGCGAAGCAGTGCCTCAAACGAGCTTTCAAATTTATAGATGGAGCTGCTTTGTGAGTTTGTGGTGCAGCCAGTGTCAGAGCTGTTTGCCTGTAAGTAGTGATGATATAGATATATATGGTAGAGTACTTTGGCTTTCAAGTTGAGGTTTATGATAGCCATTGTAAGAGGCAAGCTCAGCAGGCCACTTGCTGCACTTACGATCGAACTTTGAAACGCTCGGTAATCATTTCCAGAAGTCGAGCGTATGATCGAAGGATATTTGAAGGTGGAACTTACCGGTAAGTATCATTACATTTTTCCCCCTAGATTGGAAATGAGTAGTCAGATTATAAGTGAGCACTGTATAAACTTCAAATATACTATTATATAAACTCTACTAGATTTATATAAACGCGAAAAAGGAAATTTTAAAACAATTTTCAAAAAGGGCCCAAACGTAGCTACTTAATTTTTCATGGGAGATTTATTATTCATCTGACAGCTCTTGCAATTCTCTTGACTTCATCACATTGCTGAGTGAAAATTTTACCCTTCATACAGAAGAGAAATGAGATGATCCTACTCTGGTTGATATATCAGGATTTCGAATAAAATGCGCTAGCTAGAACTTCACGAAAAGGTATTTTTTTCAGATTTCGAATGTATCTAAAATGAGCCTCAAGACAGTTATTACGAGGCCACTCAGGAATATGATCTCAAGTGAGTTAAGTGTACCCAACCTTCGCCCTGTGCCCATAGCATAACTCCATATGTCGATTTCAGGAATGAGCACTCGTTGACCTTTCCGCAAATCCTTCTACGTTTGTCATGTTAGAATGTGAGGAAATTAATGGTTTGGAATGACGCCGAAAAACTGCTGCGTCTTTCAGGGTATTAGCGAGATTTTGATTTTCCGTCTTTTCACAGCGAGAAATCCTGGCTCACCCAATCCCAACGTACTTCAACGCATTCTATTTCTTGACTCAGAATCTTTGGAATCCCTTCTTTGAAAATGCAAAACTCTGGTCTGAAGCTATTTTATAAGCAGAATATGATGGCAAACATTGGAGTGTGCCTAACATGCCCCCATATGGTTCCAAATCGGTGAGTAGTATGACTTCTCTAACCACTCAGACCTTCTCAAAGTAAACCGAAAATAGTGATTGGACCGATGAAATAGTTTTACACGTAACTGCATGGAGATAAAAACGATTCTATGCATCGCCGTTTTACATTGTCTCATAATATGGGACATGTTGGGTACACCCTCCGTGATTTCGCAGAAAATGACTTCTTGGGAAAACTCTGAATATCTCGGCTCTGGCTGGTCAAAATTAATCTTCCTTCAACTTATTTCGAGAGTTCAGGAACAGTTTTTATAATGAGCTAAGATGGGCTGAAAAATATTTGAGTTTGTTTCAAACCCTAATCCTTCCGAAGATCAAATGACTATTGTACATCATTGAATCAAGTTCTACAAATATCATTCTGGTACTGTACACAGTGGGAAATAAATTTTCAAAAATATAAGCCAAGATGAATCTCACTGTGTCCTTGGTTCTTTATTCCCTGACCTTTGATACAGAACAACCTCCAAGGGAAGTACACGAGCGAGATCGTTGTGAGATCATTGCTAAAGACAATATCAATAGGTAGTTATGATAACAGTATGGTTCTTAACAAAGCTGGATGCGTTATTCTGAGGAGCGCGACTCCATTGTTTGCGATTCTTTATGGCTATGTCTTGGCACCAATCGACAAACAGTCTTGATAAGAAGTTCTGCTTTCAGGAGCAAATACTTCAATGTCTACATTTTTTTGAAAAAAATAATTTCCAAATGGGCTATTGTTTCATCGGTGTATTCTTCAATCGCTTTTGCCGTTGGTAGATATATGAAGGTGTCTAATCATTTATAGCCAGAGAATAACTTGCAAACATGCAAAGATCCAGGAATTTGACGTCTTCACTTTTTCTGAGAATCAGATCAAAGTGCGTCACGAACTACAACATTATTAGTTAAACCGTCGTCTCCGACAAGGAAAATCACGATCTTGCTGTGAAAGTATACTGACCGGAAAAATGGAAAGTGTTTTTCTTCGTATCAGTGATGACAAAACAAAGTTTTCTTTACAAAATCTGAATTGTGCATGAGAACTATGGAAAATCTTGATAGAATCTCGGATATACATTAGTCTGATGTAACATTTCTAACTGCATTTCTTTCGGCTGGGATGACGAGGTCCTAGTTTCTCGATAACCTTGATGCATATATTTCAAACGAGCATATTTTCAATCAAAATGACAGACGAAAATTTGCTCGGTAACAGCTAGTCCCTGAAACTTTGTAAGTTTTGACAAGTATTCGAATGTTCAAAATTGAAAATTCACACAACCCTGTCGCACCAATTCGATCTCCCCCTCCGCCCAAAACCAAGTTACAAAGTTAACACAAATGCAACAAGCACGTAATCGGAATTCCGTTCCATACTAAATCATTATCGCAACGAAACAGGGCCCGAACGTCACGCTCATCCTAAAATTCAAACTTCCCGCACGTACATACCTAACTATAGTGCGAATGCTTCACCAAATAAATTGTACACAACAGAATTCACCAACTCATTGCCGCACACGTCCGATTCTCCAAACTGTATAATACTATAGCGAAACACGTCAAATCGAGCTTGCGAAGCTCTTCCCAACAAACAGCAAATTAATTTTCCCTGGTTTTACCACTTCATAGCTCCTGCCATGAACACAAACACAGACATATACACATGCGTAAATACACCTGTATTTATAGCTGGTTCACATCAGGTGTGTATTCGGTGCACGCCCGGCAAATCGTTCCCGATAAAAGCACACGCGTCTAATTCGCTCTCGGGTCAAACTCTCCCTCTCACTTGCTCATCCTTCTAGGACATATACCTGTATGTGTATGTATTCCCAAAGGCTCTATGGAATCAGTAGCTCCGTCTTGAAGTGCAGAAACCACGTGGGATATCGTCTATAGATATGACCATACTCGTTTCGTGAGATCGGGTAACGCGCATCTCGAGTCCTGTAAAATAGACACCGCATACGGGGTATATTGCAGCCTCGGGCGTGTACTCACAACCACATGCAAGAGATACACTTTATTTCGTCTCTATCTTTATACATTTCTCAACGGGTGAATAAAAATAAACTATCCAGAAAGTGAGAGTAGAATCGTTGGGATGAGGCAATCTTACGGTTCTTCACCTCGTCTCCAGTTCAAGTCTGGAGAGTAAATCTCACCCGCGCGATCAGTAAATTGGATATGGTTGGAGTGAGTACAACTGATTTCACTATTTGAGATTTCAAATCTATTTGGGGCCAGTCCATGTATTACGTTGAGGAAATTCGAAATATTTGGACTTTCCTCTCCCTTGTGTACGAAACCTCAAGGTGGCCTTTCAAATCCCCCCCCCCCTGGCTCCAGTTTACGGGACACAGTATCTGGACGTTTACCCCGAATCCGGTACAAAGGAACCTGGCCCCAAGACTGGTGCTAGGCGTTGCTCTCATTCCCCCTGATTTATGAGATTTTCCGTTAGATTCGATAGCGCTCTTGAATTTTTGGCAAAAAATTTGAGCTTCTCAAGCTCTGGAGTCTGGAATTTGCAAGATATTTAATGTTCACGCGATTGCAAACAGGAGTGCATAATACTTTCGATAATGAGTTTTAAATCGCACAAAATTCGGGCGAAGTTACATACTTCTATAGCAAATATCGTTTCTTGTTGAAATCACAAGTCTGTGGGAAACTGAATTCGAAATTAGAAAATAACAACATGCTCGTCCATCTCGCAGCTTGGACTGGGAAACATCTCCAATACAGCGATTGGACTGAGATTCGAATATCTCGCGGTGGAAATCCACCCCAAAACGACTCAAACGAGGATCTTGGCAGCTGCTTGGACAGAAAATTTCACTCCAAAAAATTCAGAGAGGACGGTCCAAAAAAACTCCTGAAATCACATGCATAGATATGAGTGAAAAGCTATTCAACTTCCAACATTTGAAAAATTTGTGAAGTGAAAAACAGTTACCGGAACTTGCTTTGTACGCGCTGACCTTTTTTTGTAAGTTTCGCGGGTCGAATGCTAATTACTATCGCGAAGCGTACAGAGACTAACTTACGGCTCGTTATGCATCTACTATGGTAAAAAATGTGACGCGCTTACCGACCAACTCGAGGTAGTTATTGGCATAGAGAGCGGAGACCAAGCTCGTTTGCGACAGAATTGTAATTACACTAAACGTACTGGGTTGTGGTGCTTTTTTGACATCCGCTTAGGGTGAATGAAGCTCGTTTGCACCGATTTGTCTACTCTCTTTGCAACGCTTTCATCAGCTTCTATCAGATTCTGAATCGATTCTCATGTCATTAACTGTGTCTCGGGTGCACTTTGTTTAGTTTTGAAGGGATCAAAATTGGAACCCATTATTCACAAAGAGTAACGTAATTGAGTGCACAGGATACGAAGTCAAAGAGGCTCAAGTTGACGTGAAGAGTTTGATAGAATCATTATTGAATAAAGTCAAACTTTGAGAGGAGATGAAAGCTCTTCGTACGCAATAAGACGTTGAGTTTCATTAATGAGCCCTTGTTTGCATGGAATAAGATACCATCATTCAATATTATTCGATCTCCGTAGAACTGAAAAGTAGCTAGGAATTGTTGTGATGTTGGGCAATTAAAATCTTAGGACTTCACAAAATTCATGAAATTTGAGGGCTTTGAGAGCAAGTTGAAGGTTTAATTGAGATGAAGTTCGTCGCGAAACAACATCAAAACGAATTGACTTGTATCGAGTCGGTCTTCAACTCATTCTCAAACTAATTTCAAGCTCAAGTCCAAGTTGTAGAAACTTTTTATGGTGCGGAAATGAAAGACAATTTTTCTGATGGGATGGAATCTGAAGTAGAAGAAAAACTTTTCTGAATCATATGCCGCGTTATTACGAAGAAACTGGAATATTGTCTCTTTAACGGCTTCCGTTAATTGCATGGACGAGCCCCTCCTCAATTTGTAACTCATTTCTTCAGTGCGTAATCAAACTTGCCCAACTTGCTCGAATCATTCGATGAAAGACGAAGATGATTACTGTGAGAAGTCTGAATCTAATCTCCAAAAGTGACATTGTAGAGCTTCTCGTGGCAGGAGAGAGTGGATTGCACATCATTGTATGCAAGTTTTTATGGATAATTTCATAGAAGGTTGGTCATAAAATTCTGAGTGTCGTTGCTGAGGGTTCTATGTAGATTCAACCATCAGAATACTATTGTTTAGTTTCCATCGCCCTCCGTACGGAGAAATCGTGTTTCGTAGGCCTACGCAGACGGCTAAACGCTTTTTTCCTTGGTCAGGCGATAAAATGTCTTACATACCTCGTGCGGAGAATGATCTTCTTCACTCAACAAGTACTGGAATTTTCGTGAAGATAATGTATTATCCGCAATTCGGAAGATATTATACATTGAGAAAGAGTTTTCCATCTCGGATATTGACCGTCATTCTGTAGTTCTACAAATTTTTTCATCTTTTTGCAAATAGCTATCGATTTCGTTGTGACAAGGAATTTCATTCTGCCGTAAGAGAAAATTTTGCTGTAAGCGGAAAGTGATGCCCGGTGAATTGTGGTGACATTTGTTGCAGAAGATTTCTCAAATGACTCGAGACGACATGTCTTCATCCTAAAATGCTACTAATTCCTACCATTGTATATTAAAATATAGTGAGGGTATAATTCATTATATCACCAAACGACGTGAGGCCGTATAGAGTCGTTCACCATACGAAGCTCAACACCCAGTGCGTGTCTTCATTACTAGATGGCAACCTCATTCCATGGTTGTTTCACAAAATTAATTAGGATGTTAATCTTCCTTGAACCTGATGCCAATCCCCCCATAATTCCCCGCAAGGGAGATCTTCGGATCTTGAGGGAGTAACGGCCCCAGTCCTCCGGCAAGGGAGATCTTAGTATCTCGGGAGCACACGACAACTCCCCCGCCCCCAGTCTTCAGCCCCAGCACCCGTGTGTGTGCTTTCACCACCTCGTCCACCTCAGTGCGTCTGAGTCCTGAGCAGCGTCTTGGTGAATCTTTCATCTTTTCTCTACTCTCTGTTCCTTCCTTCCTCCTTCTGGGACTACAACCTTCGGGTTGGCGCCCTCCGGGGAGGGGTTTTAGTCGCTATGTGGCCGAGTTTTCTCGGGTGAATCCGACACTACCCACACTCTTGCGGGTGTCTATGAAGATTTCCCCTTCCCGGCCTACAAAAAAAACACCCATTTTGCAATAGTGTCTGAGATAGGTCTCTCTTCGTCTCACTGACGAGTTCAAGAGAGAGACCAGGGTGATACACACATTAACATTGCACACTTTTCAAGCAGTTCGAAAATTCAGTTCGGCGTAGAAATGAGGATGAAAACTGTCATCTGCTTTGCACTTGAGACGCTTCATGATATTGGAGTGGATTTCTTGATATCTTCCCGATCGGCTCTGTGGTTCTATCGGGGATATATGTTCCCCGAACAATCAGAGTGACGGAAGCTCTATCAAGAAATTCCGCTTCAATAATGATCGCCTCGCAATTAGGCCGTTTCTACCATTGTATATTAAAGTGCTACTAATTCAAGAATTGGAGCTCTCTTTTTCCTCATTCACGCATTTTCAGTCTATTTCGCGGATACTGTTCGGGACCTTCGAACTACCGAGGTGACAACAAAAGCACTTGTGAAAATTCATACTAATGCTGTTTGGGAATCGAATTCAGTCCTTCTGCGTCGAAGGCGAGGACCTTATCCCCTACACCACGGTGTATTCCATGATCATGGGCTTTGATAATCCAATACTTCTCATTTGGCGAACTCTTTGGTATGTAATGCCGATTAGATCGAAATAACTCATATATATTGTCTTTGGGTCTCTGAATTTTCATTCGAGCATTACATTAATGTAGTTGTACACCAACTACGTGAGTCAAGAAGACTTTTTTGCCCACATCAAAATATTAGAAATTATTATTATTGTTAATAACTGCACTTTTTCCATCAAACAAAAACAAAAACGGTCATCTAAACCTTTTTGAATAGAATCAGGCATGGTTTCCAAAGTTATCTACCCAAAAATCGAAATCACGTGTCGCATGTTTTGCATTCTACGCTTTGTATGAACAATTACTAAAAAACGACATAGTCCATCATTTCCAGGCTTGGCCATATGATTCATTGATACATAAACTTGGATCTCTCGCAGTCCCACCATTTTCTGTAGATCAGATTTTGCGCTGGACTCATTTTTGTGCTCTTTTTGGGGCCCGCTCCCATAAACGCAATGTTAAAAATGTGCGAAACTAGTCAAATTGTGACGATCAATACTCTAAAACGGGATGGTCAGCCGTTCTGGAATTTTGCACACGTACTCTTGGATATTAGAACTATCTCTCTGCAGAATCTCGAGAAATTCTGTTAATGAATAGTTTTGGTATACAACTACCTTAAGAGCTTCTAAAACAAGAATATGACATTTTTTTCCTCTGCGAAGGAATATCTTACAGCTCAACCCAGAAACAGGGGTCCGGATCATGGCCGTGTTATGGATTAGAAATTCCGTAGCCGAGCAGAGTGTGCCGATCAAAATCCGACTCAGATAAATATTATTAATTTATGCATAGAGTGTCCGAGAAAAATTGGAACGGATGATGGAATGTATTTGAATTCATCTGAATCCACGATTTTGTCACATCGCTTGTGGGATCTTAGTCACATGTTATCGAGTCACATGTGAGATGTGTCGAATAATTTATTCAAGGATTCACGATGGATCTCCAGCTAGAATCCAAAGAATGTCCATAAGTCACATATTCACGAAAAAACTCAATTCACATGAATTCCTTCGATTCAAATTGGCGGGAACCAAAATAACTATGGTAAGTGTACCCAACATGCCCCCATATGGGCGAATCTCAGAATTCGGGCCACTTTCATTGAAAAATTTGGAAATTTCCAATATGGCAGGACATACCCGGCGAACTTCTTTTGGGTGAAGTAGTACTCAAATAATGATAAAATAGTCGCGTAACTCATTTTGTAGCTTTGCTGCACACTTGTGGTCGAATAACGAATAATTCTATGCATTTCAATGGAGGCCTCGTGTTACAATCATCCTCATGAGAATACTTCCTCGCAGAAATGAGGTAACCTTGGTATCAGAAAAGTGAGGAAAAGTCATGATCAACATTGTACGACGCTTATCAATGGCCTCTGTTACGAAATAAAGATACTCTACACTCACCAAAATGCACGTTTCCGTCAATTCTCAATTCTTATGAGCCTCGGATTCCTCCTGGGGTAGGTCTACAACTGGGGCAGTTTGTATATACGTTTCTATTATCCTAGAGATCAAATTACACGTGGTTCCAGGTGCAACGGGGTCCACATTTTCATGTCCCATAAGAAGGAGACATATTCAAGGCTCAATTACGCAGAGGCAATTTTTTTTCCATCGTAACAACAGCCACCAGGATTTCATGCCATCAATGGGACTTGGCTGGATTCATAGGTTTCTTCGTGTTGAATCAGGTCCCGTCTCCAGAATTTCATTATTTCTATCGCCCCGATGACAGGATCGTAAGCAAGAGCGATTCTTCAAAATGACAAAAATTTTGTGACACACCAACAACCTCCATCAGATCTCGCATCTCGGCGAGGACGGACGTGAGGCAAAGATAATTCAATTCTTCAAAGTGTAATCAATCACTCATCCAATTTCCAGGATGGTTGATCAATCGCCCTTGGACCTACAAGCTAAGGCGTGCACCTGAAAATCGTTGTGACAGACGAAAAATCGAGTTTTCTTGCACAGAGTATCTTATATCGTTGGTCCCAAGCAAAATATGGACCTCAGAGACATTCGAAAGTGTTGAGGACGAGTGAATTTTCGAAAATTTGCAGTGGAAGACCTAACTTGACGAAAACCATGTCTCCTAAGACGTAAAATAGTTCGTAATCACAAAGTCACCCGAATCCTGAGATTCGCCCATATGCCGAACCCAGAACTGGGCACTCGTTGAACTTCGCGCAATTTTTTTTACGTACACGATGCTAAATTCTGAGAAAATTAATGATTTGGATTGATCCCGAATGGTTTCTGCGTCTTCCAGGGAATATTCAGTGAGTTTCTGCATTTTTCGTGTTAGCATACTCAAAAAATTGCCAACAAAAGTGAAAACAGTGCAGACATTTCTTGGTTCGGCCAATCTTAACGTACACCAGCGCATTTAATTTCTTCCAAGACCTTCAAATTCCGTTTGTTCAAAGTTGCAAAATTTGGATTTGGAGCGATTTTATAAGCAGGGTCCGGAGATCATTCGCAAAAGTGGAGGCCAAAATTGGTGAGTACCCAACATGCAACCATACTGTTATCTTGAAAGAGTATGCAGTGCGACTTTTTATACCACTCGCAGAACGTATTAATCACATCGAAATAGTTTGGAAATATTGTTTGGAACAGAAGAAAGCTCCAATTCTGGTTGCTCGCTGATAAAAACGACTCTACGCACTTGATCGCCAATCTACATAGTTTTTTGGGGGGTGGTTTAGACAGCTCGACTACAGTTGATCAAAATGAGACGTACTTCTGCTCATTTTGAAGGTCTTGAAACAAGCTTAAAAGATAGTTGAGGTAGATTGGAAAATATTGAGATAGACCAGAGTTGCTGAGAAATGGCTTGAGGGGATGTTGGAGTCCTATCCTATTCGCATAGTTAGCGACATTGTCGAGTTTTCAAACAATTCGACGAATTTTTGGGATATCGCAAATCCAATAAGTAACGCCGATTTCATGGATCATACAGCATCGGCGTTACTCCTTAGAATTGCGATATCTCAAAAATTTGTCGAATGGTTTGGGAATTCCACAATGTCGGTATTCGACATTTTCTTAATGGGGGCATGTTGGGTACACACTTTAGCGCACTCGCGAAAATTCACTTTTCGACACGCTGTGCGGAAAAGTGTCATCTCCGCACTGATTTTCCACTCTATCGCACAGTTTGTCGAAAAACACATTTCAATGCACGGGTGTGAAACCTATTTTTCCACCCTTGTATCAGAGTGTACCATTTTTGAAAAAATGTGATAGCTCGATTCTGGTTGATCAAGATTATAGTTATCTTAGCTCATTCTAAAGACCTTGGAAGTACCTTCAAAATGCAGCGAATAATATTGAAAAATACTGAAATGGGTCGAAACTACTGGGAAAACACCTTCAAGGGGAGGGGACATGTTGGGGAGACTTACCTTATTAATATATGTATATGGGGAGGATGATGTGATAAACTTGTGTACGATTTGGAAACACTCCGTTCCAATATCACCATCATTAAAAAAAAAAAAAAAATACTCGAAGTAATATACATGAAATTAAGTTTCATAGAGCTACCCATGTATATTCGTCCAACTTGTATCGGATATCTGCTATGCTAATGGTCTACAATCCCGTCATTGCAATCGACAGTATAAACTACAAGTGCGTGAAATTCGAATTGGTTTGCGAATTACCCTTCTGGCAATAGTTCAAACGTCAAAGTGGACGGTCGGCTCTCAACACACTTGCGAAACGAGATTCTCTAAATTCGTGGGAATTCGCCAGTTTGCCTCGTGTCCCTATATCCCGATACCATCAATACAAGCATCGACAAATTGAAACAAGTAGCTTCTATATCACACAATACACGCTGCAACATACATAGTCTGCAATGACGGTGTATTAGTTTTTATTTTGTGGTCTTCCAACGCTATAAATGAAGCATCATCACGATATCATCATACTGACAGACGCACGCACATATTTACACAAGCTGACACATGTCTATCGATACGAACATTCATACAGTATGAATAACCCTATCATACAAAATAGGCCACAGCAAATTCGAGATAGACATAGTAGCATAGACAGAATCGTACTGGGTAGAATTTCACTTCATAATAGTCATCCTGATTATAATTCATACGCAGCTCCGGGTGCCAGCACTTCTTTGACGTCCGTTTCCGTATACGCATTGCATCCCCTATGATATTCCGTGGTCTTTGTGTGCATTCCATCGAGTGGTCTGATTCTCCACATGCAGATGAGCCACTCTTGAGGCTGCAACCCCATTCAACTCTATGTGTTATATTTGAAAATATTCAAGTTGAATTCAGAAGTAGAGTATCCTAGAAAGGTTGGCCTCGTGAGAGAAATCGAAATGGCCGATCGATTGCATTGTCAATGCTATATAGCCTCACCTTTATACTGCTTTGGAAACGATATAATCTAGCTAACTCCAGCTGCGAGTCACTGACGTTCTTCTATTGGGCTAATATAGAAAGCCACGGGGGAGCCGTTTGATGCCCCAACGAGCCCGCTATCTCTCAATGGAATTGATCTGAGAAAGTTTCTATTATATATCTATATAGAATGGTATTGGTCGATGTTTGAAAAGGAGGACCTGTGAAATGTAGAATTTTCCACGAGAAAACGGATGCTTTGGATTGGTGATCGATGGTGCGTATAGTATCGATTTTAAGATCGGATCTGATTTGCATTTGTGTCTGGGCAGTTTGCAAACTCAATTTAACGCCATATAATTTGATTTGATGCGGATCGATATCCAAGCAGAGGTATATTAGGTGATGTAAAGAAACTCTGAGGACGAGTTTATCAGAGTGAAGAGGAAACTTTTTTTCAACTCGATCAAGAAGTTGACTGATTGTAGTAGAGGGCTGACTGGGATATTCGATGAGTTCTTGTCACATTATTCGGAGCATATTTTGATATTGATTGAAAAACCATTACTGAGAATAAATATGAGTAAGACAGTGGAAATTAGCGAGGAAATTTTAGGTCATGATTGATGTTAGTGACCTTTCAGGGTGAAATGACTATTTACAAAGTTTTGTATTGACAATTTGACAGTAAAGCACAAGAATTTTGAATACACTGGGAAGGAAATTCCCTGCTAAACCGCCATTCACTAGGGATATTTTTCAAATTTATGAATGAATTGTGTTGTTTAGCAAATTCCTTAGTGTCCTGATTTTATTTCATCCTGAGGCAACTACTCTCAGAATTCACAGATGCTCGCGCTTGTCTGATTTGGACTACTTCTCACACAGAAGCATGAGATCATGTCTGAGTCCGAAATTCATAATTTTCATGTTTTCTTATTTTGCATTCTAGTGAACAACAGGTCTAACGTATGCATGATTCATCACATTTTAAACAATTAATCGTGTCAATCCTCCTCTTGACTCTAATTTATCATTTGCCATAACTTTTGCCAGCCTCACAAACATTCTGTAATCGTCTCGGAACAGTCGGCGCCTAAGAGCGTTCTAAGTCTCCCATTTTTTCAATTGTTTCTGACCGGCGCTCGAATGCTTTATTCAAGAGAATATAAAGGGAATATAATGTTTGTCAACGTGCTCCAGGTAATCCGTAATTTCAGAAATACATCACTAAGAATATTGATCATATTTTCGAATCTGTGAAAAATTCCTATGCTTTCGTAGCACCCAGTCTTATTCTGCGCACTGGCACACTAATCTGTTCTTTAAATTTTCCGTTTCGCAGGATTATGAAAAAAACTCAATTATACATCAACGAATCCACTGTATGGATGATGCATCGCGTATCGAGCTGAATTTTTTCGCTAAGATCCAACACAATTAGGCCTTTCAAAATTGTATTTTCTACACACTCGAAGATCATTGTCTATCCTAATCAATTTCTTGCACTAGAATCTCCCGAGGACAGAAGAAGAATTGATATTAATTGTGATGAATATACCCCTGGAATGATAGGAGACAGTTCATTTACACGTTGTTGAACCAGACTTAAATACAATACGAATACCGAAAATTCCCTATATTTTGATCTCACTAAAAATTGAAGATATTTGCAAATTTGTGACAATTCCTGATGATAATTACAGGAAATTCATTAATCCTAGTTTTCATTATGGTCTATGCGTGCTTATGTATGCGTGATCATGTGCACAACTCTCAATGAGTAAAATTGTGAAATTTAGACATCGCATACAGATTTAGACCCATAACTCTGCGTGCAGCCTTCATATCAGATTCATCCACGACTTTCATAGTGGAAGACTGGATATGCATTCTGCATCAGCTGTCTACCCACATGACACCACTGACAAATGACGTGAATCTCGAGGAAGATGGACTGCTGCCAGAGACAAGCAAGCTTTATTAGAATTTTGGCAGCATCGCGAGCAGGGATGGCGGGATTTGAAAGGCTATCTCAGATTTTCTAAGAAGAAGAGGAGAGAGGCTACTCGAGACGGGGATGGAAGACGGAGAGCTGTTATGGCGGCGGACAAACGTCAGTTTAATGATCTAGGCAGCGAGAGACGAATTTTCTCATTGGAAGAGTGCGGAATTCTGATACCGAATCGTCACGCGAAAAAAGTATCAGGCTACTAGGAGTCCCCTATTCAACGAAAATCAAATTACCCATGTGGAAATTTGGGAACTGCAAATTTTCTAACTTATACTGATTATGAACTGCGTTTCGGCCAGTCACAAACGTGTCCGAGGCTTGAAGAACTATTTTAAAACGCATTCCTACTATACTTTCTCCGTGCCAGTCAATGGAGAATCTCTAAATCTGAACTTCTGTGTATTTCAGATCAACTGTGACTGGCGACAACAGTGTACATACACTGAAGTCATCAATGTGAGGGCTGAAACTTCAGTGACCTCGGGGGTCGGACGAGATCTCATCACTGAGAATTCACTCAGCATCACTGACAAATGACTAAGACCTTCCACTGAAATTTCAGTACTCCAAAGATCCTGGCATACCATATGCACTAAAGTTACAGTATGCCTTACTGATGACTTCAGTTTTTATACACTGTAATTTCAGTATATACACACTGAAGTGATCAGTCAAAGTTGAACCGAAAAACACTGAAGTTCACCGATTTTCCACTAATCAATACGGAAAGAGTAAGATTCAGTCGAATTTCGTCTTTTGCAGCGATAAACTATGAATCATTTTTGTTGAATATTAGAGCCAATCAAACTTTCTTCCCGTCAACTTTGGACCGTTTCAAATCTTCTCAGTTGCAGAATCGATTTTAACAAAATAATTGAAGAGGATTGATCGAAGTAAGGGTGAAGAAATGTGTTCGGAACATTTGAGGGGTGAGAAATGAGTTCGAAAATTAACGAAGGAAATTCATCGTATTTCATACTGCGAAGTTTACGAAGCCAGAAGGGTGAAGACTCGCCATCAGACGCGCACTCTGAATGGTTGGTGAATTTTTAGAAATCCATCTCAAAGTGCGTAGCAAAAGCCTCATTGTAGCTGCGAAGACATGATGATTTCGATCAAACAGAAATTGTTGCTGGGAGAATCAAAACTATACATTTTGTATGGATCTTGAGTTTCTAGATTTTGAAGGCTGTCCAAAGAGACTCTTCGTTCTTTTGGTTATTTTCAAATTGAGCTCTCGCAAGTACTTCGGAGAATATTGGGATAATATGAGTCAAAATTGAAATAATGGGAAATCCAGCTCTCCAAGAGTAACGACACGGGACTGAAGAAAATCTCGAGAGAAGGGTTGAAGTTTGGATTCGGTTTCCAAATTAGTGATCCAATTCCGAAGTTTAGATTCCATCCCTAAGAAATCTCATTAACTCTTGAAGATCTAAAGCATGGGATGTCATCAAAGATACGTGTGTTTATACACTAGAATCACTCCCTAGCATAAAATATCTCTCAAACAGATGCTCATAAAGATAGAAACTTTCTGAGATATCAATTTTTTTGTTGAATTATTTTCACGACGTGCTGCGCATGCACTAGTCGATCGGAGCTAATGCAATTGGAAGTGTAAAAAAGTCAACTTCAGCGAAGTCTATTCCCACAAAGTAAATTTCCTTCTCCAAGGGATATTTTCATTTGACATTGATTAAGATGGTCGTTTAGAGATTGATGTTCTACTCTCTGATGAGATTTCTTCCTTGGGAGAGCATTCTCTATCGTGCATGCGCGACGTTTTAGAAAATTACTGAGGTTACTACAGAAAGCTAGCAACGTCGACGTAAAATTTTAACAAGATTCTCGGGCAAAATGAAGATTGAATCACCTTCGCCGTGAGAGATTGGCAGTAAATAAATAGCTCCCTCAAGCGTGAACACTATTCCATTCTAACCAATGGTTCATCGACATTGAATAACAATAATTGAATGAAATTATCAAGGGTGTGGCCGGTGCTTCTTCCTTGATTTATGTAATCATTTAATCCTAAACCAAACATCTTCCATCTTTCACAACACCAACAACTTTGACTCAGAGATACCTTTGAATTGTATTCACACCATTTTCGAAGGATTCGTACAAATTTCAAGCTCACTCTTGAATTGATTCCCATCGGCAATGAGGGCTAAATTTTACTCGTCAGATTACGCGTCCATTGAACGCGTTGGATACAAGATTGATTGATCGGTCGTTTGATTATCTACATTCAATAGCAAAAAAGTTGGCGCAATTGTAACTGCTTCTACATTTGAGCACGAGCAGTATAGAAACAGCAAGAAAAATGGAAGAAAAGTTCTCCGAACAAAGAAAACTATCATCAATCATCGTCTTTCGTTTGATAAAAGTATGGCTGATTGTTGTGGAACGTCTATACGATGCAATAGGGTATACAAGGTAGTTTGTTTCCGTGTCAAAGCTACTATCACGTCAAATAATCTGCACAGATTATATCCTGAAAATATGTGAAAGCAAATTAAACGTAGCAATCTCTTTTCAATAACCTTTGATTCAGATCACAATGATACAGGGTGTATTTTTCATTTTCAAGATATACAGTCCCTTGTTAACCCTTGTTAACATGAATTTTACGGAGCTCGAATTTTGTTCTTGTTATCGAGGAGTTTGGATTAACCAGGACGCTGCAGTTACTTATTAACGCGAATTGTTTCGTGTTGACAAGGTAATACGCAAGAGATAGTGTTGAAAGATCAAATCGGAATGTTTTTGCTGTCTTGTAGGTAGTATAAATCAAAGTTGGAGTACTTCAGTTTTTTATCAAAGTTCTAATATCAAATTTGAGACTGGGAAAAGAGAGCTTGACCAATAATCAATTGTAATGAAAGTAAATTCTCTAATTTCGTTTCATTCAACAACCCTCTCGAAGAAACACAGGATGCACACTTTGTATGTGGAAATGGCCCATGAGCGGTAACCTCTAATTCTTTTTGCATCGTGTAGAGTAGGCCGCTGGAAAAAGCGAGGGCCTGTTCTGGAGGGGGTCACTACTGGGAAATTTTTTAAAATCGGGATAATGCTAGGGGGTAGTTTTCTTCGCAGGACGAACTTAGCTGATGGGAAAATGTCGAAACTGAACAAATGCACGATCCGATCATGACGAATGAGGCCTCGATCGATTCGTCTTGATGAGGAGCTTCGTGGGCAGATGAGTTGATACCAGCGCAATGAAAGACACGGACGTGGAGGGTGTTTGTATCACCTTTGGAAGTAACAACCCCTAAGATTCCGGACTTATTCATCGATAGAACTGAGACTTGCACGATGGGATCTAGACTTTTTCGGTTTCATTTTGTAGATATAATCCGGCCACGGGGTTATGATCTACTCGGAGACCTGCGCCGGTCTTGGAGGGAGATAGATGGCCGAGAAACGATTCCCAGTAGTAACATACGAGTTTAGTCAGACACACATGAACCGAGGCATGATGGGTGGGATCCCAAGAGTTTGCACGATGCGATTGAGACGCGCGAGAGCTCATTTTGTAGCTCGACAACAGTAGCAAATGTGCGTATCCTGAGAATGTCAGCGCTGAGTAGCCAACGAGAGGTATTCTTCGGAATGTGAGTGACCTTGCAAAACCACCCCTATTGATATTTCGACATTTTCCCAGATATAAAACGAATTGCACGATCGGATCTCGGATTTTATGGGATCAGTTTGTAGATATCGATGAGGCGGAGCCTATGGACCAGGCGGGATATCAGCGCAGGAAGCAGATTCAGCGGGAGGAGGGAAATATGGCTCCCAGTAGTAACAGGCGAGATGGGTCAGACATACGACCTGGGGAGCGTATTTGAGATTACGAGAGTTTGCACGATGCAATTGAGACGGGCGAGAGGTCATATTCTAGCTCGATAACAGTCGCAAATGTGCGTATCCTGAGAATTTCAGCGCTGAGTTGCCAACGGAGGGTATTGCTTGTACTATGAGTGACCTCGAAAAACTACCCTTATCAATTTTTCGACATTCTCCCTTGGATCCAACGGATGCACGATCGGATCTCGGATTTTTTCGGACCATTTCGTAGATTCCGATGAGGCAGAGCGTAGGAAGCCATCAGGATATCAGCGCGGTACAAAGATCCGGCTAGAGAGGGAAGATATATCTATTAGTAGTAACAAATGAGAATGGTCAGACATACGAACCAGGAATAGTAATTGGGATTCCAGGAGTTTGTACGATGCGATTGCGACGGATGACAGCTCATTTTGTAGCTGGACAACTGTAGCAAGGGTGCGTATTCTCGAAATATCAGCGCCGAGTCACCAAGGTTATGTGTCTCTAGGAATGTTTGTGAATGAGGAACCACCCCTATTTAAATTTCGCCATTGCTCCTTGTATTAGACCAATGCACGATCGGATCTCAGATTTCAAGGGACCAGTTTATAGATATTGATGAGGCGGAGCCTATGGACCTATCAGGATATTAGCGTGTGGCAAAGATCCCAAGAGAAAAGGCTTTCAGTAGTAACAGACTTATCATGTCAGATATACAAACCTGGTGGAAAGAGTTGAAATTACAAATGTTTGCGCTAAGGCGATTGAGATAGACGAGAGCTCATGTCGTAGCTCAATAACAGTAGAAAGTGTACGTATTCTGAGAATATCAGCGCTGAATTGCCAACGAGAGGTATCCCTCGGAATGAGAGTGGCCTTGAAAAACCACCCTTATAGATATTTCGAAATTTTCCCTGATATTCAACGAATGCACGATAAGATCTCGGATTGCTACGGACGATTTTGTAAATATCGATGTGGCGGAGCCTATGGATCCATTAGAATATTATAGCGACGCAGAGATCCGACGCAAGGATGGGAAGATAGATTTCAGTAGTGAGAGACAAATTGGGTCAGACAGACGAATCTGGGGAGTCTAGTTGAGATTCCAAGAGTTCGCACGATGCGATTGAGGCGAGTGAGGGCTCATCTTGTAGCTCGATAACAGCAGAAAGTGTATGTATCCTTAGAATATCAGCGCTGAGTTGCCAACGAGGCTCCGCCTCATCGGTATCTACAACGTGGTCTGAAGAAATCCGAGATCCGATCGTGCATTCGTTCAATACCGGGGATGATGTCGAAATATCAATAAGAGTTTTTGAAGGTCACTCACATTCGGAGGGATACCTTGATAACGTAGATCTCAAAATTCCAGAATTACTCATCGATGTGGTGGTGTACTGAGCTGTTATCGGCGGACATCGACTCTGCAAATTTGAATTCATGTTAACCAAGATTTTGGCTCAAACGGTACCGGAAAGTGGTTCGAGATTCGCGTTAGTGAGAATTCGTGTTAACTCGAAAAATGTCCATAAGAGCCAATGCATTCTCAATGGGACAAGAATTTCGTTCGTGTTAACGAGAGAATTCGTGTTAAATGTGTTTGTCTCAACGAGGGACGGCTGTACTATTGAAAAAAAAAAAAACGGAATGAATCTATAAGACGATTAGATCGCACAAAATCGGCCCTTCCTTGAGCAAACTTCTTTCCTCGCATCAACGACGACAGTTTAGACTTCCTGGCATTCTCCAAGATGTAGCGAAAAATCTCTTCACGATGATTTTTATGAGAATAGCATGTCGCACTTTACGATCGCGTGGGTGAGATTTGCGTTTTCCACTGTATCATACATCGAATCGCGTGCGCAAAAGGATACGAAAGAATCTTTGCTTTTAGCTTTTGTAAATCTAATAAGCCCGAGGGTGTGCGATATACGAGTGCATATACCCAAGCTTTGCGAGCAAAGAGTAAAATCTTGGAATAGCCAGGAAATGGACGATTTATACGGATATGGAGTGTGAGAGAGATACTCTCGTTTGGAAGGGAAGAATTGAGAGGTCGATTTCACCTGTGAGCACGTCGGACTGTATAAGTGGGGGGGGGGGGCTTCTCAAATGGCTCTTTGATTAGGAGATGGGTGAAGTGAAAGATATAGAATGAGAAGGTGATGGAAGGGATGTGACTTGAATCGAAGGTGGATTGAGAGAGTCGGATATTCTGGGAATATTTACTCGTGCAGAGCTCGCTTACTGGAAGATCAGTATCAAAGTTCCTACCTTTCCCCTTCTTGTGCTTTTTAAATGAGAAACAGAACATTCATAGAGAGATTATATAATTTATTATTGAAGTCAAAAAAGTTCTGAGGACGATTTCCACAACTTCATTTACATCAGTCAGGGAGACTTGTATTCAACACATTTCGGTACCTTCAAAGATAACGAGGCAGCGTCACATGTATCTGACATTTGCTGTAATTTGATCAATCTGAGAGCCAAAAAGTCCAAGCTACAGTCTTGAGTTTTTGGAGTTTTTTACTTTGAAGTGATCTGACCAGGACATTCTTCAGTTTCGCGTTAGAAGCTCACTTCCTGACCAACAAATTTAAAAGAAACAGATTTTGACAGAAAAGCTTCCCCAAATTTCGGAAAACCAGGTTTGTGATACGTTCGGGCACGGAAAATTTTTGTCTAACGCTGGAGTTACAGGAATGATTGATTTGGAAGGAAAGAAGAAGTAGAATAATTAACTCCTCAGAGGCGGAATGAAATTGATCCAATTCGGGACAAAATTGCAAAACAAAACGTTTGTGATTACTTCGGACACAAGAAGTGATCTACCTTGAATACCTTTCATTGAGTACTTCGGTCCTCAACGTAAATAAGCTCGAACATGAATTTGATTGTCACATTGCGACGTTTAGCACATGTAGCAATTTTCGATACTCTCCATTATGAGAACTGGTGCGATGCTCGTAAATGAGAATCATTGATTTTTCGTCCTGAAGTGCTAGCTAGTTACTAAAAAAATCCAGTGATAACAGGGAGCATGAGCTTCCAAGCTAATAAATGTGAATTATATATAATAACACATCATATATTAGATTATACTGATACGAGTCATGATCAATATTCGTATGACTTGCATAACTCATTTACAAGGGGTTCTAGAATCCGGATCCATTTGTAATAAAATCACCAAATATGTGACAAGATGTTTGACTGTCTGCAAAAAGAATCAGATAATTTATATTGCTGTTCTTCCATATCTAATCCAATAAACAATATGACCTACCGAAACTAAAGTTCCTAAATTTATTTGGAAACAGTCAGCCGCTGTGAATTTTACCTCACGACTGATGTGGGGTAAGTCGGATTTCTGTAACAAATGATGAGTTAGTTGGGTCGCTGCTTTTGGTGTCTGAGATTGAGTTCGTGGTATTAAATTTTGATCGACGAACCTTTGATCTTCCCCATTGACATGTTTGACGAAAACGAATCAACAAAGTATAAGACACTTGACTCATCTAAAATACCGAAATTTTGATAAGAGTTTAAGAAAATCAAATTCTTTGAACTAACTCAAATCAGGCGTTATTTCTGAAATTTATTCTTGTTTACCTTTTGGGACACAGAATGACACATCAAATGTATCAGTCCTAATTGGATGAAAAACATGATAAACCAACTCAGCCGGCAGAATATGCTTGTCCAATGTTCCTCGTTCTCGATACTTACCACGAATCTCAGAGCTATGGCATATGAGTTGCTGAGTAGATGGCAAAAAATGTTGAACAACAAGTACAAAAGAGGACATGAGTATAACCCATTCAAAATTTCACAAGCACGTTCAAGCTGTCGCAGCATCGTTTCTATCTCCTATGAATATTATCCAGGTAAGCAATTCTACGCGGAAAAGAAGGTCGATGAGACATGATGTCACAGATCTCCTGCGCTTGATTTATATCACATTCCATATGTCCCAAAATAAGATGAAAAGCAACCGCCAAGACCCCAAAAATGCTTTTGCGCATCTCGCAAGCACATTGATTTGACCTTCATTTTTTGCAATGTTGGTAAAGCTGACTCTTCCACACTGAACAAGGTCTAGCTCTGAAATCTAACAAAATATTGACACACGTTTGAGCGCCTTGAAAACTGAGGTGACTGGGCTCATGTATGGGGGACTTTGCGAGCATCATTATTTGATTTCTCCACCAACAACAATATCTTGAAAAATATATAAGAAACACATATTCACGCCCGTAAAATACTCCAACTCAAAATTCGCATTTTTGAGGGCCATCGGAAGAGCCACGGGTTCACGGATTTGATACCTTGGATTTTTTCATTTCTTGAACCATCTAGATCTGATATTCTACTACATCAAGTTGACTCCCTCAAGTAGTCATTTTGAAGGAAACCACACCAGCTCTTGATTAAAAATACTCCCGAGAGTGATAAGTCAACGTGCATGCGCAGGGGATGCGAATTACTGATTCAGAATTTGCTTTAAAAACGGTTTTTGACGCTTTTGACCGGTTTCCATAATTTGGGAATAGACGAAAACACCTACATTCGATGCAAAATGACCTGGTAAACAAGTTGGAATGGGTTTCCAACGTTTACCCGAACGTTTACTATGATAAAAATCGATTTGTAATTTTCAGGAATTTTTTTAGGGGCGTAAATCAAAAGTTGTCATGACAAAAAAACTTTTTCATGATCGAGATAGTTTAAAGAATATACAATAAAAATGTCAGATCGTTTCGTTGAGATTTGTCAGAATGCGAGCGCATAGGAGATACACCGGTTTTAGCGTTTTAAAGAGAGTTTTTAGAGTGCCACACAAAATAGAGGTGACTTCGGGACCTACAGATCTTTGCTTTCTTCATAGTTTGAGGTCAGAAAGTGGGAAAAAATACCTCAGGGGAGATACCAAACAAGGTCTACTTCACCCTGCTTAACAGCCTAGTTCCTTTGATCGAATCCCAAGACGACTGAAGAGGCTGTCGGATACCGACATTATCGAGTTTTCGAATTTCTCGATGAATTTTTGAGATATCGGGATTCTACTAAGTAACGCTGATTCTATGAGCCATACAGAATCGGCGTTACTTATTAGATTTTTGATATCTCAAGAATTCATCGAAAAATCCAAAAACTCGACCATGTCGGTAACTGTACAATGTAGATAGGACTCCGACATCCCCTGAAGCAGTCCCTGCCAGCCTTCATTTCAGTTGCAAAGTTATATGACCATATATGATGATATATTTCAATATATAATGATATATTGGAAATCGATCGAATTTGATGTTGCACCACAATCCAGCGACATTCCACGACATATTATAATATATTATCCATACAGTGGCAGGTCCAGGGACAGACCTTGGGGAGGGCGATCGGGTCTTGGGAGGGGCGATTTGTGAAATTTTCCGAACGTACGCGCTGCCGCCCCTACCCGCCCTCCCTGGATCCGCACCTGTATCCGTGATCTATTATTATATATCATAATATATCATAATATTATTATTATATATTATTATAAGTTATTCTTTTTTACTCGGAGAGCTCACTTGAGACCTTTGATCTTACGATTTTCTCCTGGACTGCCACTGATGAATTCAAAATTTATGCTATAGAATCCAGGTTCTCCTCCCAGGAAAGGCCTCGAAAACCACAAAAATCTCAGAAATGTGGTTTTTTTGAAAACCCAGACAACCAAAGAATGTGTCTCGAAGAATGCAACAACTTTGTTCCTCATGAAAAATGCCTCAAATTGTTTCCCCTTCAAGTTTCAGGGGATTTTTCAACGCTTCTGTGCAAATTTCGGGCTACCTCTCTGTTTGACTGTTGTAGAACTGACAGCATCAATTCATTTCAAACTTCCAAACCACAGATTTTGAAGTAAAATTTTGTGCTCTTTCGATTGCCGCGGTCAGAATTCCAAAATTCTCCCCGATAGGGGATAAAAAAATGCCTCAGATTTGCTTTCTCTTCAAGTTAAACCTCTAATACTGTGTTTTCAGCTGATTTTCGCGTTTTGATGAACGCTACTACGATATGAGTTCTGGGCGACCCTCGAAGTAAACGGATTCATCTTCTGCATGGAAAAAACTACAATTTGACCATTTGCGAAATCTCGTTATCGCATGTTCAGTGGGAAAGCATAATTGTGCCAACTTGCAATCGCCCCCCCCCCCCACTGTTGGGTGGGGTGGCAGCCTAGACACAGCTTGGAGCGGCGCGGGTGCCAGTCTTGATTCCGCCATTGATAAGAGAATATCTCATTCAATATCAATAATTCCACCAATTGCTGTGAAATTCGTCATAATCATCATCAAATAACGTTATGAGAAAGCATTCTGCTAATTACTTTTGGGCTACCTCAACCGAGGTCTTTTTAGCAAAATCTGTGACTTGATTGAAACGGAATTTCGATACAATTAGTTTCAAAATGCTCAAAATGGAGTTTTCGTTGAAAATTTTCGTTTTTTATAAAAACGCAGAAATTGAATCCGGGTATTAACCAATCAATAGTTCAAGCCAAAAAACCATAGCTGAGGTAACCTAAATTGCCGAAAGATCAAGTTATAAAAACATATTTTAAGTTGAAAGTAAACAATTATGGTAATTTCACTTCAAAAACCCTCTAAATCAATTTCGATTGGGAAAGGAGAGCAGCTGAATCAGCGGTCCCATCTCTGAGGGATTCTATCCAACTATGGAAAACCAAAAATCAACGAAGTGGATTGTACAAGAGAAAGCGTGGCGCAAAAAGACAACATGCATGCACACATAATACACACACAGGCAGAGGTACGGAGAGAGATGAGTCCCTGGAAGGTTTCGAAGGATTTTAGGAGGAAAAGTGTTACTCACAATCGTTAGATTTTGGCGAGAGGAAGAAGATGGTTTAAGCATTTTTTAGAATAACAGGAGATTTGTTGGAGAAAACCTTAGATTGAGTGGAAAAATTTATCAAAAATTTGACGGACCGAAAACAAAGCTTTCTCTTTAGAGGAAGCAAGAATGGGTACTCGCAGTTCACATCATATTTGGAACCTTATTTATACTCGATTTACGGGGATGCTATACGGGAACAATTACAATTTGGGAGCAATTCGTCCATGTATATCATCGAATCAAATCAAGATTGTATCAACTAGTTACCTTACAAATTTCAATATAGTGTTGCATTTTTCGCTTTTGATTTTGGGCTAAGAGATCTTCTACCACAGTTATAACCAGGTAAGTGTTGATGAGCATAGAACATGATGAATAGATGCAGGCGAGAGTCGATGGCTCCAAATGAAGAATGCTATACTTTTCGACGAAATTGAAGGGTGCCAGTCCAAGGAACCGCACAAGGTGGAATAGCGGGCGAAGAATTCGACAGAGTGTCAATTCTGGGCCATACT
This sequence comes from Eretmocerus hayati, assembly GCA_029851415.1. Lineage (NCBI taxonomy): Eukaryota > Metazoa > Arthropoda > Insecta > Hymenoptera > Aphelinidae > Eretmocerus > Eretmocerus hayati. The sequence continues at coordinate 178,009,510 of CM056742.1, read as the reverse complement.
TGCTCTTCACTCTCGGGATGTCGTGAATAGCTAATGTGGCCATTATGAATGGGATTCATCAGTTATTTCATTACTGATTCATTTGTAATGAATCGCGAAGAGACCTGAATCCAATGCTCGGATGATATTATGTATAACGTCAATCAAGAAAAATCTAGTGGGACTTCCTTTGCATACATACAGCACATGTGCTCATCAACTTGGCACTTCAATACTGCAAAATATCAGAATATTGGATTGCGTTCGAGTGAAAGGACGTTTTGGAATCATATTTTCTTGAAAATGTCATTGCAGAATATCACAATGCTTGATACTATCGAAGATTCTGAGACTCGGATAAGAATGTTTTTCTCCATTTTGCCTCTGCCCAAGTCCACATTGTTTATGAAACTCCCTTACCATGATGATACATCCAACATTTTATAGAGATTTTGAAATATTGCATGTTCATGAAGATTTGCATCTCTTTTGTCTACGAGTCGGATCAAACTGTTTTGACGCGAAGGCAACACAATGTTGACCTTACTTGCAAAGTGGGGAATGAGGACGATTCAAGGACTGAATCTGTTAATCTGATATATGTATATGTGTGTAGGCTCTGGCAGCGAATTCAAATTTTGGTATGAATTTCTAGAATTATGTGGCTTCAACGAGCAAGATGGATGCCATATGTTGCCGGTTTATGTACTAGTCTTGACACACACTAATTGAAGATATTATACGTGAAGTAATGTGTTCAATATACTGGGTGTCCCAGAACTCAGTCCCCCCCTCCCCCTTAAAACTCAAATTTGGATCTGGCGATCGAAAAGCCCCGAAACATGTGTCTCCTCAAAACGAGGAGGGGGGTCTCAAGAACGGTCTCAGATTCGACTTTGGATGTGACCTTGATGAATTTTTGGGGGTAGAATCAAATTTCTCGAATGACAATCCCTGGTTTGACTCTGGAACCTGTGAATGTGACGAATTTTGAGCCCATATACTCTCTACCAATTGCGTAGATGACAGTCAAAGGTCATTTTGAGGTCAAAAGTGAACGGAGTCTGGAATTTCTTTTCAAAATAACCCCTTGATCCAGCTATTGCCCCAGCTCTGGTACGTGTACCACTGTTTAGAGTACACACTATTTGCATTATTTATAGTTTAGATGTACACACTATTTAGAGACTCGTGACCTCAAAATTACGTTTTCGGCACACTGGCATCGAAAGCCTATGGTTTCCGCCCCGATCCCGGGGCAGAAAATGCCGCAATGCCGCCCAGGCTAGAAAACGAGCGAGCATGCGCAGTAGCCCTCGGGCTGCGCCCTCGGGCCACTACATTGCATGCTCCGACGTTTTCTAACCTGTACGGCGGAGCGGCATTTTGCCCCGACATCGCGTCGGAAATCATAGAATTTCGATACAAGTGTCACCGAAAAATAGTGTACGCACCTCGGAACAAAAATAACCCATCGCGGCCGCGGGTATGCCGCCCTTGCCTACCGGCTCGTGCGGCAACCTACCCGGGCCGCGATGGGTCACTTTCGGCCCTTGTCGCGTAATGTACTATTGTAGGTCATCTACGCAATTGGTAGAGAGTTATATTTGGGCTCAAAATTCATCACATTCTCAGGGCTCAGAGTCGATCATAGGGGTTGTCATTTGAGAAAAGACCCCGTCATAAATCATAGGATTTTGGATTTCAGCTAATCCTGTCCGTTTGGTAGTTGAACGATAGATTTTAACGAGCAGAATAAAAGTTTCAATGGGCGCAAGGTCCGATAACGTATCATTTTTTAGTAATTCGTGATGAGAGTTGCCGGAGCTTGCAACTTAAAGTAGGGTTGAGCGATGTTCATAAGATACTGTACTCATTAGAACTCTATGTTAGCCTGGTCATTCTATCTTGTGAAACTCGCAATATAATTGCAAAGCGGTTCATGAGTCGTTTGATATCATTCTATTTTCGCTTTTCGAAGGTCTTCGTAATGAAAATAGCCCAAAATCGCTCGAGTTCGAGAGAAAGAAGTCGGAGGGATTTTCTACAGAGGCCCAACAGAACTGTGAGATAGCTTACCCTTGTTCCTAACGCACCAAAAGAAATTTCAGAGAAGCTATTCCGAAGAGAGCTTCTCCAAACGAGTCATCGTATTCTAGTCAAAGATTCGCAGGCATTCGATGAATGCCGCACGCATCGATAAGAAATGAGTGCTGGAAAATGTTTTCGGGAATTCAGTAAATCGATATCAATGGAAACTGGTATTTCGCATGAGATGGTTGCTCAGAGATTCGCAGAGTTGTCGATTATGAAAAACCTATTTTAAAGCTCTCCTTCGAGTACTTTTCTGGGCAAGGGCGAGCTACATCACAGCTTTGTTGGACTTGCAGACAATGCCTCCATTGTCTCTCCCATACGAAAGCGATTTTCAACTATTTCTCAATGCAATCTTAGAAGAGCGAAGGGCGAACAATCTCGAATTACTTACCAACTCTTTTGCAAATATATTGCGGGTATCACAAGATGAAAAATGAACAAACTAACAAGGAGTTCGAGTATGTAGCGCATCTTGTAAACATGGCATTACCACTTTAGCTTGCAAGCTCGGGCGAAGTTTGTCACGATTACTCAAAAACGATACGGTGTCGGTCCTTGCGCCCGTTGAGACTTTTATTCTTCTCTTCAAAATCTATCATTCAAATACCAAACGGACAGGATTAGCTGAAACCCAAAATGCTATGAATTATGGGGGGTTCTTTGATGTCACCTCCAAATAAGCCCATCATGGTCACATTCAAGGTCAAATAGGGGTCCATTTTCTCACTTCCTCCTCGATTTTGAATATGGGCTCTGAGAATGTGACAAATCCTGAACCAGATGACTTTCTACCAATTGCTTAGATTCAGAGGTCATTTTGAGGTCACAAGTCGCTTGATTGTGGTTCAACGTCCTAGAGCTGAGGCAATAGCTGTATCAGGGGATTATTCAGAGAAGGAATTACAGTTTTGTTTACCAAAATGGCCTTTGAGGTCCATCTACGCAATTGGTAGAGGGTCATATCTGAGCTCAAAGTTCGTCACATTCCCAAGGCCCAGAGTCAAAAAGGGGGATTGTCATTTGAGAAATTCGATTCCACCTCCAAAAAACCATCAAGGTCATATTGAGTTGAGTGGATTGACACCTGAGTAGTATGGCAAACCCATTCAAAAATGGATGAGGTCCTGTCACTTGCACGCGATCTTAATCGAGTCGCTCTAATGCTCAGAGTAGGTAGTGGTCAGAGTCCGGTAGTTTGTCATATACTTTGCCCCTGATAAGAGTCTGGTCACTATAGGCAGATGAGAAGCTAGATCGCGGTTAAAATAATTTTTATTCAAACCTTGCCAACTTTCTATTTCTGTAACTCCATCATCTCAAATTCTTCTCATTGAAATTCTTCGATACGTCTTCGTATTTAAACGAAGCTCACAGGTGCAAATATTCAAAATTATTATATCTTTAATTGAGTATGTATCAAGACTAGTACATGAACTGGTAACATAAGGCATCCATCTGGCTCGTTGAAGACAAAAACTTCTAGCAATCCATACCAAATTTATATGTTGCTATTACGAACTCGCAACAAAAAATCATTTAGGGCTGGGTTTTGGAGTGGGATGTTGAGATTATTTTCAATGGGTGAAAGAAAGTTTCCAAATAAAAGTCGAGTACTTTTGGGTAAAAACCCGAGGCAAAAAGACTGAGCAGAAGTCTCAGCGGAAAAACCTCATGACAGTATAATTACAGTTTAGCCAGAACAAATTCAAATGAATTACAAAATGATGCCATCAAATGCCACATTGGAGATGCATGAGAATACGCAGAGATTAGAGTTACCAAAGAACAATGCTTACATTTAGATGTGCTTGCACAAGCCGATGAGCGTGAGTAATCCCCGCGCCCACGAGGAACGGTCTTTTTATAACTTAGCGATGAGGAAGTCCCCTCTTTGTCGTCGAGCAAGATTAGCAGAAGTCAAAGGCAAGAGTTGACCAGTACGTGGCATCACTCTGATGGCGTGGCCCAAAATTGAGATGACGATTCAGAGCTGTAGAGCCGTAACCCGCGGGTGCCAATAACTATAACATTCCAACCAATTGATGGCTATTCCACTGGGAAAAATCGCCCATGCATGCTGCAGTGCGATGTGCAACCCTTCTTCCCGTAGAAAAGTCGAAACTTCGAATCTGCGAATAATGCTCAAGAAAATGTCGTTGTCTACGAGGTTCCCACAATTTTCCGTTGCGCAAAATCTCGCGGTTTGCTGACGTACTTAGCTGATAAGTACGGGCTGAGGCTGAGGCTGAGCGTGCACTGCGGGGCTGGGCACTTTGCTGTTTTATTCGATCCGTCAAGCTGAGTAGTCATATTCATTGACAATATCTACTTACATAGAAGCTGTGAATTTTGATCATTCGACGCAGAAAATTGCTGTCCCATTCCAAGTTGTCAAACTTTCATGATTCAAATACAAGTTGTCGTGAACATTTTCCAAGCAGTACTTATGGCGTTGAATTATTTTTATGCTGTTAAAATTTTCGCATTTTATTGGTGAATTCTTGCATTGACTGCTTTACATAGATTTTCGTTGCTAATGACTCAATCTTCAATTTTGTCACCATTTCGCGTATCAATTCAAGGCTTGTACAGACAATCAGCATTCTCCTGCCCTCACGCCGTGCGCACACAGACATTTCCGTACAATCAAAGTTGGAATATTATTACATTACATTATCGCAATTCTTTTCGGGCGGGCCGGCTTGAAATCCATGCCAGAGTCCATTGGCGCTCTTTCAAGTAAGTTTCATATTCCAAGACGCTCGTGTTCGCAAACATTCGTCACTACACACATCAGATTCCATGAAGAGGCGGTAAACTTATCAATAAAATGTGGGCTTCAGATGATGTGCCTCGCTCGAGAGTCGGACTCGGGCCGCATGATTACAATGCGAGCGTCTAAACCTCTCGACCAAGAAAAATCGTCATCCGCTCCGATAAGTTTCGAGGCATACTCTCTCATACATCTAAATTGAGCCCAGCGCGGCCTTTTCACTGACGATTTTATAGCTACGCTATGCACACTATCGCCGCATTTCTCTCTTATTCATCCGCAATATCATTATTATACCCGCACATTACTCTATCTAGCTGGTTTTACGTCGTGCTATAGAGATTTTCGCTCACGCGCGGAACAGTTAGGATAATAAAAAATGTTCCAATTCCTCCTACATTATTCGTCTGAGTTGAAACGCAGAATCTTGTGCCTGCTCATCTCAAAAGACATGACACCATTGCAATGGAGTTCACTGTGGCCTCCTGATATTTTTCATCGCTTTCATTCTAAGATAAGTTCCTGATTTTGCATACTACTCCCGTGATACTTAGCACTCCGAATATTGGCTGGAATTCGTAGTCGTTTTTTGTAGCAAACTTTTGCTAGGGCGGTAAGAGCCAATTTCCTACCTTTGCTGGAGGGATGCTATCATTAAAAGAATAAGCTGGTAATAGCAGACGACAGAACGTGGGAATACGAACAAGCGATTTGACAACAGGGAAATGTTATGAGTTTTCATGAGATTTTCCTCGATTTTCGGATTCTGTGCGGTCGTTTATGTGCCTTTGTCGAACGAAAACCGTGAATCTCACATTTTGTTGGATCTGCTAAGCTTGCATGGGAGAGCTTGAAGAATAAACTCTCTTCCATTCCTATCTCTCCTACTAAAGTTAGAATAGCCGTGATATATCATTCTATTTATTTTCATCAAAATTGATGAAAATCTCTGAATTTCTTGATGCAAATAATTTTGGCCTAGAATCGATAATTAATTGGGGTCAAAAACCGTAAGCTACACGTTGCTTGGGAATAAAGTGTGCCCTTACTCCTCAGAGAATGTTTGTCTTAGCCACATGAAAAATGAACTCTGAAGAGCTTTGTGGAAAAAGTCTTCGAGCTCAAATGCATGAGGCGAATCAAAAACTTCTAAGGATCTTCATCAGGCTTTGCCTCTCACTTTTCAAGTTCTCATTCTGAATTTCATTTACCAACTGTTCAAACTCTTGGTGAATTTCATTTATCAAGAGTTTGGAGTAAAATCAGATGTGCCTGAGGAATTTACATACCACTTTATATTTCTCAATGTTCTGATGTTTATCCTTGTGTTAAATTTTGGCAAGAAGGTATCATCCAGATGGTGAGAATTTTATTCCATTGCATGGCACATTCTTTGTTGTACCTTACACTCAATTGAATAATTCCTTCTCAGAAATAAGTTCATATGCTTTATTGTAACTCAAAGCTTGAAAGCTCCGACAAAAGACCAGACAGTGTTTGAAAATTCCTCTCGGTGATTAACAAAAACTAGGGGAGAATCTCTCTTACAACTCGCATTCCTGTCAGTACTCAAATTAATGGGGTAATCTTGTTACTGTACTTTATGACTAACAGAATAGTGAATGGTGAAACAGTATCGCGTCAGAATATTGTAACTTTTCTCTATCATTCCCTGATCAAACATCTGTGTTGGAATTTAAAAACACATTGGTCTCACCACCATTAAAATTGTTCCACCAATGGAGAAGATGGTGCGACAACTCTCACAAAACAGCAAAAGATCAATAAAGTCATCAGATGAATTCATTTCCTATAAAGCCCTCAGCAAGAATGCTAGTAGACGCCTCCATCACTTGAAAATTTTCAGTCTCACCGTCATATGAATTTTTGGATATGAGCACTTTTTCCATACAGCTTCTCAAAGTTCATTTTTGATATGACAAGATAAGAGCATTCTCTGAAGGATAATCAAAGACTCCATTCATAACCACACAATGTAAACCACAACATGTCTCAAGGCATCAATTAATATCCGTTCTTTGCCAAAATATGTTATGCATCCCGAGTAGAAATGCAGTAGGATTCCCTAACTTCCCTCACAGTGCCCGTACGGGCGGTAGGAGGGCATGCGTCGCTTAGAACGCTATTTCCCTAACAACAGTTAGGGAAGTATTGTGGATTTGTTAGGGCGTTATGAGGGCGCTAGGTAGTCGAGAAATTGTATGTTTGGTAGATTGTAATGGTGACATGATAAGATACTGACTGTGTTTAGATTGCTCGCCACCAATCCGAACATCTCAATATCATTTCAAGGTAATTTTAAAACTAGAGTTGTCTTTAAAAGATATTGAATGGAATTTCTATTTGACGAAGTTTGAAGCCAAAAATGAACATTTTGAGATTTGTAGGACGGTTCTCCACCGGTTCTCATTTTTCAAGAGAAAAAAGCAATGAGAGCGATAAGGAAGGTGACTGGTAATATTATTGAATAGGACAACATTTGATGAAAAATGTAGTTAATTTAAAACATACTCGGCACTTTACAATTAAAAAAAGACTGTATTATACGTGTCTTGCATCGCATACCACAACGTATCAACTGTACAATTTACTTCCTGAATTTTCTAATCCAATTAAGTTATCAGGTGACGATCGAAGGCTTGCGTACAGATAATTCTCATCATCCAAAAAATATTTTTCAGTCAACTCTTTTTTTCCTTGAGTACTTATAATCTTGGAATATCCATCTATCGAAGTTGCGATCGTCTGCAGCTGTCTGCAACTCTGCATCAGTCTGCACGAAAACTCATATTGAGGCGATATTGTGGCAGTAGTGTGGAACGTTAGGGCGCTACGGAGTTAGGGCAGTATGAGGGAGAACCCGTACGGGCCCCGGCCAGCTGAGCGTCGCATGCCCGATTCTTTCCCTCAGACTTCCCTATTCCTTCCCTCACTTCGCCCGTTAGGGCCCCTATTAACCAAGAGGGCAGCCCTAATAGATTTCTAGTCGGGATGAAGAATATTCAATTTTTATCCATCTTAGCAGTGAAAAATGAAGAGAGCTCGTTCTCTCGCTATCTCTGTCAAGCCAGAGATATTAATGGTTTTTCCTGGATAGAAAAAGTAAATTGTCCACGCACAATCTGAAAATCGAGAAAAACTCATAACATTTCCCTGCTGTCAAATCGCTTGTTCGCATTCCTACGTTCTGTCGTCTGCTTTGCCAGCTTATTCCTTTGATGATAGCGTCCCTCCAGCAAAGGTAGGAAATCGGCTCTTACCGACCGAGGAAAAGTTTGCTACAAAAAACGACTACGAATTCCAGCCATTGCAAATTTGGCCCTGATGCATTAAGTAGAAATCTTCGAGTATCTATTTTGGGAAAAATGATCTCACCTTCTCTACAGCATTACTTTCTGACCCAGTGACCCTTAAAGTTGACACTAGGAGCAAGACAATCTTGGAATATCTCAAGGGATTACTTGTTAAATTAATGTTTTGTTGCGTAGAGATCGAGGAGAATAATCCGAAAAGAGCCTGAGACCTTCCTGTTCCCATTTTGCTCGCTCCAGAGAAGGAGGATTGTTTTTGGCACAGCAAATTCTCTACTAACTTTCACATTCAATCCAATAAAATAAACTCCTTCCATCCAGGTGCGGATTCAGAAGGGCGGAAGGGACAATGCCTCCCCCCTTCCTTGAGATTGGTCTCAATGGAACTTGCATAATATTGTTACTGTCACCACAATTTATCAATTGGCCGTTACACTTTACCAGCCTATTGCCTCCCAAACGTGTAAAAAACTAATCTCCCTTGCCCTTCGCCGGTGTTGATGTGTTGTTTCCTCCCGGTCACGCTTTTTCTCCTACCACTCACTTGATAAACTAGAATTGTTTCTAATACTCGTGAAGCATCATCGTAAGAGATGAAATCGGTGATTTTCTTGCGGTCCTCCCTTTGTCCGTCCGGATTGGAGGTTTTCATTGAGATCCAAATTTCTAAAACCTCGTATCTTAGCCTCGAAATATATTTTTCACGTAGACATCACAAGAGTTTGGTTCAATCTAGCTCTATCTATATCAATATGAGCTATTGAGTTGTTAGTCACGAAATTTCATTCAATCTCTTTAGACCTCAGCCCGATTAGAAATTTCGGTGGCTTCCCCGCGGGGCCCCTGCGGGGTTTGCCCCGGAGATCCCAGGGACCCCGGAGGGGCAAATGTATGGGGAAGCATAGGACGTGTAACGCCTTCCCCGCGAGGCCCCCGCAGGGTATCCTCGGGGCAGTGTTCGCACGAAATAAATGACATTCCTGATGAACAGTTCAATCTATTTTTGACATTTTTGTGATTTCAACTGGAAAAATTCCTTGCATATTCAAACAAATTTGAAAAATCGTTCAAGACATGAGGGAGAGCCTCGCTAGAGGTTACTCTAGTCTATATTCACTTCTGCTGTAGAGGGAAATGGGAACTTGACTTTGTAGTGTGTGATAAAGGTAGTTTTATCTCTGTACTGTAATTTTTGTGAAAAGTGAGTGCTCAATGATAGTAAAATACAGTGTGATCACTTTCCAAGCCTCTGTGAGGATCTCCTTCATACACCTGCAGAAGGGAGGTTAAGTCAGGGACACTCCGTAGGAATGTTATTAAAGTGATCAGATGCCTCGCACTTCATATGACAAGTATGAGACTCAACCCAAGTTGCAGAATCATGATCTTTTGCTCTATTGCAGGTGAGACACATCCTCAGCTAGACTCTACTTTTTTGTAGAATATTAGAAGAATTGCAGGTACTGTGGAAGTATAACACAAAAGAATTCTACGCTCAGTTATGTCTGGCACGGTTGAGCTTGCTCATCCCAGTTTTGACAACTGCCTTCTGCCTCAGAGTGATAGGGAGTGTGTGAATAATTGTCACAGCATCTTGATTGTGCTCTTGGAGTATTTCTCGACTCCAATTCTATTAAGCATTCACATTTTGTCAAGGAGTTTCATCAGAGCTTGTGTATTTTTCTATGTTGCTTACTTTGGATTATATAACGTTGTCTCGTCCTCGAGATCAAATTGTAGTAACGTTAGTTGCAGGCCCAAATCTCTCAGATTTACAGCAAATTTCAGAGTTAAGAAAATTAACGCTCTCCTGTTTTACCCTTTGTTTACCTTTTCATTACGTTTTTTGCTGTGGCCCGCGTCTCTACGCCTTCGCGCAAAAATGTCTTCATCGAGCAAATCAAGATCAAGATCGAGATCCAAATCCAGATCCAGATCAAGAATTATCTCACGATCAAGGTCACGATCTAGAGGAAGGCGTAGCAGTAGCAGAAGCTACACTGATCTTGAGGATAAATTCTATAACCTCGCTCGAGAGCTACGCAGGTATCGTGATCATAAAAAACGGACACGTTCCCGATCATCTCGACGACACCGGGATAGTTCGAATTCTCGCTCTCGTAGCCAACATCGAGGATACCGGAGACATCGTGAGAGGAGCATTAGCAGTTCGTCCTCAAGCCGATCATCTCACATCGACCGTCGTCGTCATGAAAGCGATGAACGTTCCCGGCGAGGAACGTCGCGCGAAAAAGCTTGCAAATATGCAGCTCAAAAACCTTCAACGAATCATAATAGAGATGGTGAACGTCCCCGGCGAGGTACGTCACATCTGGTTTCGTGAAGTGTAAACAACACTCATCATCGGCATTCATAACAAGGTTATGTATCCTTTATTTACAGACAACAATTCGCCTCGAGCTCCTTTGGTTACAGCTGCTGATACTGACGGCAAATCTGTTGATAAAGAGATTATCGACGATGAATCGAGGGGCAATGAGAAATCAAACGAGGTCAATCCGTCGATTCCAGCACTTCTTGGCGAGGTCGAAGACGATGATACGGAAGGTCCTAATGTGAATGTTGAGATTTCTAAACGTTGGCAGAAAATCCTTGAAGATGGTTTGGATAAGGAGAAACGAAACAAACTATCTAAGAACTATCCAGCTCCTGCGAATCTTCCGATTCTGAAAGGTCCTGTCGTAAACGGTGATGTCAAATCAGCTGCATCCTCTATCGCTCTCAAGAAGGATAGCTATCAAGAAGCCGTACAATGTCAGCTTGGGAAGGGACTCACTGCTGTTGCATCAGTCCTCTCGTCGTTGTACGAGCATGATAGAAATACGCCTTTTGATTTTGATAAGCATATTGGAACCTTGGGAGAAGCAGGTCGATTGTTGAGCGATGTTCATCACCAGATGTCAATATCTCGAAGAACACAGCTCACTTTTGGCCTGAACTTCGCTGCCAAAAGCGTCGCTGAATCGAGTAAAATTGACACGCTACTCTTTGGCCAAGATTTTTCCGAGCGATACAAGCACGCAGCATCTTTGGAAAAGGCAGGGAAAGAATTTGCGAAGCCAGGATCGAATCGTAAGAATCCATCTCGCAATGAATCTTATAAGAACAACAATTCTCGAAACAATTACTCCAAGAATTCAAACTCGAAGTCCCTTCCGAAGCAGCAGCAGTACCAGAGATCGAGTCGGTCGGAAGGGAGCCAGAAATCTCGTTCGACTCGTTACCCAGCGTCTCACCGCAATCGCCGCTAAACGTGAGTAAAACGGCAGGACGACTTCGTTTCTTCCACCAGGCCTGGACAGAGATCACGTCGAATCCAACGATTCTGGGTTACGTCAAAGGATACAAAATTCCTTTCTATCGTGAAGTAATCCAAAATCACATCCCAAAGGAACCTAAATTATCAGCTGATGAAGAATTATGTTGCCAATGTTCAATATCAGAACTCCTCCTGAAAGGAGCTATTTCAGTTTGTTCTCACACAAGAGGTCAATTCATTTCTCCATATTTCCTCCGCGAGAAGCCGAATGGAGATAAGAGATTCATTTTAAACCTCAAAAACCTGAATGATTTCATTTTACCCAATCATTTCAAGATGGAAGATAGAAAAACTGTCATTCATCTCTTATCCGCAGGAAATTTCATGGCCACTTTGGACTTGAAAGACGCTTTCTTCTTAGTCCCAATCCAAAATTTGATCTCCACCAAACGATAGAGCTTGTCGAAAAAAGTTCAGGATCGATCTCGCGAATCTCCCTAAAAAGCTTCCCCACAGGGATGGCTCAAAATATTAGAGACTATTCCTCCTGAAATCAATTTTTCTCTCAGATCTTCCTGTACAACTGAATGATTTTACGAGATACTTCCACGGCATTCTACTTTGTTCGATTGGTCCAATCTCGCAGAGATTTTTTGAAACATGTGTTTCATGCTTAGAATCGTTGAATGGGTTCACAGAGGAAACAGCGAGATGATAAACTTCATGTGTTTGACCTGGGAAAGGCGCAGGCTCTTGAGCACTTCTCAGTTTTCACTCAGCGATGACATTATAGTGCATTTCGATACAAGGGTGTATCGAACTGTGTTTCTTGACAAACTGTGAGAGAAAGTGGAAAATCAGCGCGGAAAAGATACTTTCTCGCACAGTGCGTCTTATAGAAAATGGGAAATGAAGGGATGGTGCGGCCTCTTACGTCACCGCAACCTGGGAGATCCTGACCAGGCTACGTGGGTTCATCTCCGATGGACTCGATATGTGTGGAAAAAAGACACGCATAGAAGGTGACTTGTGACTTCCTCATAGGGAATTGGGAAGGGAATATGAGAGGAGTAGGACGTGGGTGCATTACCGGCTTGCAGTTTGCACTATCATATGGGGCTTGGGGGACAGAGTTGTAGGTGAAACAGAGTGGATTCAATTAGATTGCCGAGATCGCTAGTGCTTGGGTTGTCACATTCATACTTCATTCATTCCGTTTAGTTATGTCGTGTGTTTCTTGCTGTCCATCCATACAGTTGTAGTCGCGCGTATGTGTGTGTGCACGCGCATGTATATGTGCGCTTGTGCACGTGTATGTTAGGTGTGTTTACTCGCGTAGCAAGTACACTCGGCAAGAAGATGAATCGCAGTGCATCGAGATCTACTGTCTCACTCACACTCATTGATTATGGTACCCTGACCTATGAGTGCACTTATCCCGTGGATCGTGAGCATAGGAAAATAAGTTTTTTATTAGCTCGAAGTCTGAGTCTGTGGCGCTGTCGTAGAAGTTCTTCGCTGTAATTTCGGTAAAATCGATTAGTGATTCGATCTTCAGTTCTTCATGTATAAGGGAGTTCTCTGTGCATCAACAATGTTTCTGAGTGTCTTGTTTTGAAAATCTTGCAGTTCTTCAGATTCGATTTCGATGTTCCACCCCAAACGTTGCAAGCATACGTGTGAACAGGTCTTATGAGCATGTTATAAATCATCACTGCGTTCTTTATATGCAATTCTGGATGTCTTTCTTGAATGGGATATAATTTCCTCACAGAACCAACTGCTTTATTTCGTGCATGTGTTGTGTGTTTGGAAAATGTGAGTTTTCTATTTACAAGGAGGGTGCCAGGCCTTCGGATCACCAATCCCCCTGAAACTTTGGGATATGTTTTCTTGTACCGAAACATGTATCAAACCACTCTTGTAACTCGCCAATACTCCCCAGAATCATCCTGAGTACCAGAGGGTCAACATCCCAGCAAATAGGCCTTTCCCAGGTGGATTGATGCATCCATAACGCTCCATAAGCTAGCTATCCTATGGCGTGGGGCTTTTTTCGGACAAATGAGATCAGTTACATGAGACAGAAACTGAAAAAAAAAAAACAAATCCCAACCATATGAGACTGATATAGCTCATGTCAACCATGGATGAAGGGAGTTGAGAATAAAAAAATTTGCAAAATTGAGTTTTTCAATGAGGCAAAGAGGAGTCCGGGAGGATATAAGACTTTTCAATGAACATACGGTAATGAATATCATCTACTCACATTCAGAGACCATCACTTTCCCAATTGGTATTGTCAGATAGTCGCTGTACTCCGTAAACTGACAAGGCCAGCCAAGGGGAGTCACAACCAATAGCAGAACTTGCGACTGACGTGTAAAAATTCAACACAAAAGTATCGTGCTCAACTCGCACAATGACGCTACATATTCCACACTGATTCTACATGTTTTTATCCACAAGTTGATTGAAAGAATTCAGTCTGAACTGATCTGAAATAGCTCTATTAACACACAGATAACCTCACTATGACAACATTTAGAACAATATCACAAGCTAATCCTATTCATCACTTCAAATAAGTACTTATCTGAAAACCCCGAACTGCAGGCCGTTAGCCAAGGATTTTCAGGATGCTTGTCAACGATAAATTGTCAAGTGTGAATTCCTCTCAAGCAGACTAATAAATACCTAATGAGCAGGTGCACATGGTTTGCGAGGGACTATCGCACCGGTCCGGCAGAGCTTATTTTGCAATGCAGGAGCAGACGACAGAAATTATACAAGTGTCGAATTCTTCACTCCTTGTTCAACTTGAGAGAAACTCTCACTTGATCACTTTTCCATCGCTAAAATCGTGGTCAACCATCCTGCCAGTCCGTGGCCAATAGCCTGCTGCTTGGGATTGTCAGATAAGTATTGATTTTGAGGCGCTGAATAGGATTTGCTTGTGACAATGGCTGCGTCCACATGAGACTGAATCAGCGTGGATTCAGCGCCAATTCTCATCCCTGCGGACGAAAAGTCGATGAAACAGAGCACAAAAAGCGTCCTGTTTTATCGCATACCCTTCCGCACGGACAAGAATCCGCGTTGAATCCGCGCTGAATCAGTCTCATGTAGACGCAGCCATTGTTCCAAACGTGGTGAATGAGTAATTCAACGACTATATCCATTCAATTAAACACAATGGCTTCGATTGAGGAGCAACTCAAACTGCAATCGCGCATTGCGAACGCGTATATAAATTTCCAAAAAACAGGCCAAGCTAAGATGACAAAAGGCACGTGCCTTACCCGGATGAAGGGGTTGGAAGATTACTGGAAAAAGTTTCAAGATATTCATGAGAAGCTATTAGACGATGATGATATTGACGCTCCAGATAACTACTTCAAGAATAATGTGTATGATAGTATAGAAGAATCATATTTTGCTTCCCTAGGGCTATTCCAAGACTTCCTATTAAATCTCGACGCGGCAGTACCTACCGGTTCGCGAAATGCTGAAACATTCGAACAATCTGCTACATTCCAAGCGAAATTACCGCCAATTGAACTTCCCACCTTCTCCGGTGACATTCAGAGCTGGACAAATTTTCACGATTCTTTTGCTGAAATGGTGATGAAAAAACACGGCCTGGCGAAAACTTTGATTCGGCCTGGGAAAGCGTGAAAGAGTACTACAGCAATAATCGCTTATTAGTCTCTAAATTACTTTCAAAATTGATGTCCATGAATAAAATTGGAGCTGATACCGCTCCAGAGATCAGTCGTCTTCGCAACGGAGTGAACAATGTTTTGCAAGCTCTGAAATCATTGAACTGTCAAATCGATACTCGGGACCCCATGGTCATTGTTCTAGTAGTGCTGCGTCTTACTCCTGCACTTCAAAAAGATTGGGAATCTCATGTCGCACAATCAGAAAATCCGAAGCAATGTCGTAGCTACAGAATGCTCGATGATTTTCTCGAAACTCAGAGACTGGCTCACGCTCAATTTGAGAGTGCCAAGGAAGCAACTGAGCAGACAGAGAAAAAACCCAGATCTAGTGCCACCTCTGATTTAAAGAATCAAAACAAGAATCAGAATACTAAACCCAAAGATTCAAAAGCTGTCCACGTGAATCAAAAAGATAAATCAAAGCCTGGACGTGAGCGACCCGTGTGCATGATTTGCGAGGGTCCTCATGTTTTCACCTTTCTTAATACCTTCAAGCCAAAATCTGTGCCTGAGAGAAAAAGATGTATAACCTCACTCAAGAGATGTTTCAATTGCTTTTCTTCCAACCATCTCTTGCCGGAGTGTCCTAGTGACGAACGCTGTGCGGTTTGTAATGGAAAACATCATACGACCATTCACGAAAGTGGTAAGCCCGGTATTCCGAATACCGCTGATCAACTTTCCAAATCGAATACGCCCGCCCAACAGTTCAATAGTGCAGCATCTATGTTACAATTAGAATCGAACGACGTCAATAACATTGTTAATAAAGATGACAATGATGGGGAGATTTTCATAGCAACTGCTCGAATCTTAGCTGAATCTACATTTGTTCGTCACACGAAATACGGGCAATTGTGGATCAGTGCGCACAATCTTCATTTATTTCAGAAGGCTTATGCCAATTACTTCGGTTAAAGAAAAAACCCGTTATGGTACCTACTACGACAGTTGGCGGTAAAAGTGGCCCTGTATGCAAAAACGTAGTGGAGGTGACTATACGACCTAGCTTTACTTCCTATAAAAAATTCATAGTGTCAGGTTACGTGATTCCTAAGGTTACCCAATATCAACCCAACTCTCTATTCAATGGGGATTGGAAACATTTGAAGAAGCTGCGCTTAGCAGACCCTAATTTTAATAAACCTGGTGTTGTTGATACATATGTTACTCAGTGCTCAGATCCACGCACAAATCATACAACAAGGTTTACGTAACATCCGAAAGGGCGATGCTCCTATAGCTATGAAATCGCATTTCGGCTGGATAGTTTCTGGTTCTTCGATGTCTCAAAAATCGTCGCGACCAACAATAAATTTGTGTCTTAAGGCGATGCGGTCACCGTGCACCGCGACCATGGACCTCGAAAATACAGCTTACATAAAAAGTTTGATATTTCAAAGTGTGAGACGAGTTGTCGAATACTTGTTATTGTCCAACTTGTATTCCTCAATCCGTCGCTTAGCCCAAATCACAAGAGAATCGGAGAAAAGTGGGAATAACTCGGCCGCGGGAACCTCCTAACCTATAATATACGCACATTTTCATTCCCAACTTTCTCCGATTCTATTGCAATTTGGGCTTAACGAAGAGCAGACAAATCTAAGTTAGATAACAACAAATATTTGTGCGCTCGTCGTTTAGCCCAAATCGCAACAGGTTCGGAGAAAGTTGGGAATGATTTTCAGCTTGCATGGTGACCGCATCGCTTTAATGACACTGATTCTCAACTCAATGAAACTCTCCGTTCGTTTTTCGATCGCGAGGAGATTCCAAAGGAACGTTTCTTGTCGGATGATGAACAAAGATGTGTTGAACATTACAATGATGATGTGAGTCACACAGAAACCGGCAAATATATCGTCAAACTTCCACGGAAACCCAACTTTCCAGAGTCAGGTATTCTAGGAGATACTTACTCCAAAGCACTTCGAGTTTTTCTAAGTCTGAAAAAGAAGTTTGCAAAGAATCCTGAATTCAAAAACGCGTATGTCAAATCAATGCGAGATTACTTATCGCAAGGTTTCGTGCGCCCAATATTCACTACCAGTATCCCTGATGATCAATTCTATTTTTTACCTCATCACGGAGTTATCAAAGAGAATAGCTCGACAACTCCAGTGAAAACAGTTTTCAATGCTTCAATGATCACTGACAAGGGTTACTCGCTCAATGACTATCTCTATTCAGGTCCGAATTTGCAACCTGAATCAGTTGATTTATGTACCCAATGGCGTAAGTATCCTCATGCTTTTGTGGCGGATATAAAACAAATGTTTTTACAAATTGGCGTCCATCCAGAGGATCAACACCTCCAAACTATTCTGTGGCGAGAGCACCCCAGTGATGCAATAATGAAACTTTTGTTTACCGTTCTGACATTTGGCTATACGAGTAGTCCCCTTTTAGCCATCATGACACCTAAACAGTTAGTCAAAGATGATGGTGAACATTGTCCGAGCGCTATTGAAGTAATCAATAAAGAGAGCTACATGAATGACGTAGTATCTGGTGGCTTCTCGATTGAGGAAATTTTGACTAAGCAATGGGATACAACTAACCTCCTAAAATCTGGTGGGTTTTACTTAAGAAAGTGGCTCTCAAACACCCCCGAACTCATCGATAAATTACCAAAAAACGTGTTAGCTGCGGACGATCTTTTGCAAGAGGACTCTTTGTTCTCAGTGCTCGGTATAAGCTGGTGTCCCGCTAATGACATTTTCAAATTCCAATTGTCAATTGACCCCTTGACGGTTCCGCTGACAAAGCGTATTGTACTTTCCAAAATCGCTAGGATCTTTGACCCACCGGGCTGGATAACTCCGGTGATCATCACCGGTAAAAATTTCATGCAGCTGCTGTGGATAAAAAATGTACCTTAGGATCAGGTACTACCGGATGAATTCACCAAAGAATTTGAGCAATGGTATTCTTCCTTGACTCACCTTATAGACTTGAAAATCCCACGTTACTTGGGTATAACAAAAAACGCTCAGAGATACGAACTACATGGTTATTTCGACGCTTCCAAGATAGCGTATGCAGCGGTTGTATACCTACGAGTTCTAGATGATGGCTGTGAAGTCACCTTGTTGGGTGCTAAATCAAAAGTTGCACCCATAAAAATCCCCTTGATTCCGAAATTGTAACTTCGGCGCTTTGACAGTCGCCCAGCTGCTCAATCGATTTGCATCAAAGCTCAAATTTGATAATTTGTCGATTCATGTGCACTGCGATTCAGAAGTAGTATTGCACTGGATTCATGAGCACCCTTCTAAGTGGCCGGTTTTAGTTGCCAATAGGTGTGCTGAAATTAAGACTCTGATTCCCACTGCCATTTGGCACTACATCAAATCGTCGAAAAACCCTGCAGATGTTGCTTCTAGAGGGTGTTTGGGGAATGAACTCGTCTCGAATCGTCTGTGGTGGGAGGGACCCCCCGACTTGCGAGAACACAATCGCGATTGGAGTCTAACAGGTTATGTCGATTTGAATTTTTCCACCAATCCAGAGAAGTCGACTAATGAAAACATTCGAGTATCTGTGAATACCATAACTTCAGGGACTCCGAAGATTCAAATCTGGGATCTGATGAAACGGTACTCTTTTTTCACCGAACTGATTAGAATCACTGTATATATCATGAGATTCATTTCAAGAATCGTGAATAGAACGTCTCTCGAAGACGAACTCTCATGCGTTATTACCAAGTTTCCTGTTCGTTCAGATCAGCTCATAGACAGCAGTGAAATTCACCACGCTAAACTTGACATGAGCTATCTTACTGAGTTAGCTTATTTTCCATTTGGATATGAAATGCTGCAAGGAGGTAAAATTCTACCTAAAGCAAATGTCTTGAAATCCTTGAGCGCCGTCTTAAAGGACGACTTGTTGAGAGTAGGTAGCAGAATCAAAAATTCAGATCTATGTGACGATGAGAAATTTCCCGGTATCTTACCTACAAAATCTACTCTGACGGAGCTCTTGATTCGGTATTTTCATCACATCACGTTGAACGGTGGTACTCAACTGACTCTTTCTACTAGCAGACAAATGTTCTGGATTATTCGAGGGAAAAGTGCAGTGAAAGTTATTATTGATAATTGCACCAGTTGTCAAAGATACAGAGCTACTACGCAGTATCAAATGGTGGCAGCTCTACCTCAAGAACGGGTACTGCCTACGCGTCCATTTAAGAAATCAGGTGTAGATTACGCAGGCCCATTTAAGTTACTAGCTTCACGCATTCGCGGACAAATTCCCTACGAGGGTTATTTCATTATTTTCATTTGTCTTTCCACAAAAGCAATTCACCTTGAAGCTGTCTCCGATTACACTACAGAATCGTATCTAGCCGCGTTCGACAGATTCGCGGCAAGACGAGGACCTTGTGAGCTTCTCATGAGTGATCAAGGTCAGAATTTGGTAGGAGCAGATGCCGAACTTAGAAAAATGTTCACCAAAAATTCACCCTACTCCAATTTCATTTCCCAAACCCTTAGCAATTTGGGGACGAAGTGGCGTTTTAATCCACCATCCGCCCCACATTTTGGAGGAATTTGGGAAGCGGGGGTTGAGGCAGTGAAACATCACCTAAAGAGGGTGGTGGGAGAAACAATACTCACCTTTGAGGAATTCACAACAGTCTTTAATCAAGTGGGGGCATGCCTCAACTCTCGGCCTCTCATGCCCCTCAGCAGTGACCCTTCTGATCTAGAGGCTCTCACACCTGCGGACATTGTTTGATCGGTGCTACATAAACAAGCATATCAATCTCACATCCTTTGAGACTCTTTTCAACTTACACAAAATCTTTTTACGTTCTTATTGCAAGTGAGGAATATTCAATTTTGACACGATTGTTATGGAGTTCCTGCAATATTTTGTCTAATCTTGATTCACGAGAATACATTGTTCCGTCTATTATTATGTGATCTTCAACTGACAAGCACGTAGACCTCTTTATGATTCTTCTTTTGACATTTAATCTCTTAGTGTTAGGAACTACGGATATTTCATATCTTTGCATCCTCCAAATGACAATATCGATTTCCAATAGTTCGTGATTATTTCCTTTGTAACACTTCAAAAACTTCAAGAAAGAATTGAAGATTTTCTCTCGATTCTATGGGTACATCAAGAAGTACTGATAAGAGCTTAACATAAACTCATTCAAAGGGACAAATCAAAGGATAAATTTTCTCAAATATCATGCAACCTGTTTTGTGACTCAAAAACTGACGGGATCACCCGCATTCTGTTAGGCAAAAGGGGGTTTGTGATGCCAAGGATGATGCTAATTAATCCGCCTCAGTACTGAATGTCTTACTGTTGGTTGAATCATTTTTTCAGTTCTAAGATGAGAATCGGGTGGTTCAGAATCGAACTAGACTAACTAATTGTAAGTCAAATCGACCAGAGTCGATTCGACAATCATGCATTTCGCAATCCCCAAAAATCAAACTATGAACGGAAACCATCCGGGCGTTGTTCCTCAAGTCGAAAAATATTCTGGAAAATATGAAAGGCATTGTCTGCAAAAGATTACTCCAAATCCATTAAAACGTAAATATTCTTGATAGGTTTCGTTTTTACACTTCTCAAAAGTGCACTAATAAAGAGAGCATCAGGTCTGCTGAACACGGATCTTAATGAAACTCTGGGAATCATCTTGTTTTGGAGAAAAACGAAGATATCTCCAAGGATTGAATCCAATGGGCCTTTTATCCCAAGATACAGCTATGGAGATAAGCGTTGTCCATATAGGCACTTGTTAAAATGACACATATGGGGATATACCAACAATGCTGACCTCCATAGATGTATCTCGGGATAGGATGCCCATTGGACTTAACCCTTGGAGATACCCTCATTTTTCACCAAAACAAGATGATTCCCAGAGTTTCATCAACATCCGCGTTCTGCAGACCTGATGCTCTCCTTGTAAGTCTGAACCAGTTGATAATCTCGAGCTTTCAGAGCTTATCCGTCTTGTATTTCCATGGCTTTTTCAGGTTCTTCGTTATAATGGAAAGAGTTAAAAAAAAAACAGGCAGAAGACAAGTTCGGTAACCTCAGTTCATCCTCCTTTCTTGACGAAACTCTGAGGAATTTTCTACACGATACTCAAAACTCAACTCATACAAATGATTAATGAATCCTATCGATGTACTTGTGGAGCAGCGTAATCACGCTGAGTTCTCAAAGCTGCTGTAGCAACTTTCAAAAATATTTCCCCCACCCGTTCACGTATCTTTCATCTTTTTTTAGAGATTCCCCGCAGATGACTTGGATAAAATGGATATTGCGTTTTTGAGAATTTCCAAGCCAACCACTAAAGGCTTCGAAGTTTTCTATGCCTGAATCTTTTGCAATCCCTCAAACCTTTTCGTGAATCATTCCACCAGTCACTGGAATGGTCTTGCCCCGCACTCTGCAGAACCATTTGAATAATTCCTCCACCAAGTCATCATTTTTTGCACAACGCAAGCGTTCCACTTTTCGCTATTGCAGCCGCGTTCCGGAACTTATCTTTCTGTGATATAATCGTTGATAGCGTAGATCTCGAAATTCCAAAATTACCCATCGCTATGTACTGAGCTGTCAACGGCGGACATCGACTCTGCAAATTTGAATTCGTGTTGACCAAGATTTTGTCTCAAACGGTGCCAAAAAATTGTTCGAGATTCGTGTTAGCGAGAACTTGTGTTAACTTGAAAAGTGTTCATAAGAGCCAATGCGTTCCGGATGGGACAAGAATTTCATTCGTGTTGACGAGAGAATTCGTGTGAAACGTGTTCGTCTCAACCTGGGATGACTGTACTATTAAAAAACAAAAATTTGTGCATCCCGGCGAACGCGCGATAGATGACGGAGTCCTTTAGGTAGAACCACGTTATGGTTTGGTAATCCATCAGGGAGTAGAGAGAAGGTTTGTCAACGATGATGCTGCATGAGGGTCGAAATGCATCACTAAAATTTGGTAATCTCGAGTATTCAGAATGCTTAATCACCCAACTGTTCCACATCGAAATGATGATCTTCATAATAATGATATCGCTGAGCTCGAGTTTTAATCGTAGAGTCTGGTCGAATAGTTAGGGAGCAAAGAGTCATTCACAAGATCATTCATAAGGTTTTATCCCCGATTTTGAGAACTTTTCTCAGCAAGCGGAGAAAAGGCATCGAGACTTTTCTGCGTTATGCATCATTTGCAGTGTAACTCGCGTTTCTCTTTTCATGACGAATTGCATTCTCGTCACGCAAAATGCCTAGGAATTTTCTTCAAAACTCCTGAAGATGCTCTTCTTTTGAGAAAATGAGAATTTACCTGATGTTCAAAAACTTCCTCGCATGTTGAAAGTAGAGTAAGCTCATGACAAATGTTGGAAAAACTACAATTCTTCACATTCTCCCGAAGTTTGCTTCACTCTTTCCAATCACTTTGTATTTGCATGTATGTAATAATTTAGAAAATTGCGGCAGAAGGTGGAGTCGGTTAATTGAAAACGTCTTCAGTATGGTCGAGTTACAAATATAATATTCATAATATTCATATTGCGCACATCGGGTGTAAGCTACACGAAAACAACTAATGCATTATACTGCCCAATATGTATGCATGACCTATGCGTGTGTATCGCTAGCATGTATGTACAATCACACACTTAATATCTATACGTGCGTGGGCTTGCGCAGGATTCGAGTCGAGCTCGACGAGGGTAACGCTGAGATCTTGCAATAGCTTCGTGTCTACAGAATTTTCAAGCATGGATTCACGTACCCAGCTGGAAGATGACTCCGTCATCAAAAAACAGAATGAATCTATGAGACGATTGGATCGTACAAAATCGGCCCTTCCTTGAGCAAACTTCTTTCCTCGCATCAACGACGACAGCTTGCACTTTCTGCCCTTCTCCAAGATGAAGCGAAAAATCTCTCCACGATTCTTTTGATAAGAATAGCATGTCGCACTTTACGATCGCGTGGGTGAGATTTGCGTTTTCCACTGTATCATACATCGAATCGCGTGCGCAAAAGGATACGAAAGAATCTTTGCTTTTAGCTTTTGTAAATCTAATAAGCCCGAGGGTGTGCGATATACGAGTACATATACCCAAGCTTTGCGAGCAAAGAGTAAAATCTTGGAATAGCCAGGAAATGGACGATTTATACGGGTATGGAGTGTGAGAGAGATACTCTCGTTTGGAAGGGAAGAATTGAGAGGTCGATTTCACCTGTGAGCACGTCGGACTGTATAAGTGGGGGGGGGCTTCTCAAATGGCTCTTTGATTAGGAGATGGGGTGAAGTGAAAGATATAGAATGAGAAGGTGATGGAAGGGATGTGACTTGAATCGAGGGTGGATTGAGAGAGTCGGATATTCTGGGAATATTTACTCGTGCAGAGTTCGCTTACTGGAAGATCAGTATCAAAGTTCCTACCTTTCCCCTTCTTGTGCTTTTTAAATGAGTAACAGAACATTCATAGAGAGATTATATAATTTATTATTGAAGTCAAAAAAGTTCTGAGGACGATTTCCACAACTTCATTTACATCAGTCAGGGAGATTTGTATTCAACACATTTCGGTACCTTCAAAGATAACGAAGTGATGTCACATGTACTTGACATTTGCAATAATCTAATCAATCCGAGAGCCAAAAAGTCCAAGCTACAGTCTTGAGTTTTTGGAGTTTTTTCTTTGAAGTGATCTGACCAGGACATTCTTCAGTTTCGCGTTAGAAGCTCACTTCCTGACCAACAAATTTAGCAGAAACAGATTTTGACAGAAAAGGTTCCCCCAAGTTCGGAAAACCAGGTTTGTGATACGTTCGGGCATGGAAAAGTTTTGTATAACGATTGAGTTACAGGAATGATTGATTTGAAAGGAGGGATAGAAGAAGAATAATTCACTCCACAGAGAGAAATAAAATTGATTCAATTCGGGACAAAATTGCAAAACTAAACGTTTGTGATTACTTCGGACACAAGAAGTGATCTACCTTGAATACCTTTCATTGAGTACTTCGGTCCTCAACGTAAATAAGCTCGAACATGAATTTGATTGTCACATTGCGACGTTTAGCACATGTAGCAATTTTCGATACTCTCCATTATGAGAACTGGTGCGATGCTCGTAAATGAGAATCATTGATTTTTCGTCCTGAAGTGCTAGCTAGTTACTATAAAAATCCAGTGATAACATCAGGGAGCATGAGCTTCCGAGCTAATAAATGTGAATTATATAGGTATAATAATTTAACACATCCTCTATTAGATTATACTGATACGAGTCATGATCAATATTCTTATGACTTGCATAACTCATTTATGGGGGATTCCAGAGTCCGGATCCATTTGTAATAAAATCACCAAATATGTGACAAGATGTTTGACTGTCTGCAAAAAGAATCAGATAATTCATATCGCTGTTCTCTCATATCTAATCCAATAAGCAATAAAACCTACCGAAGCTAAAGTTCCTAAATTTATTTGGAAACAGTCAGCCGCAGTGAATCGTACCTCACGACTGATGTGGAATAAGTCGGATTTCTGTAACAAATGATGAGTTAGTTATTGGGTCGTTCCTTTTGGTGTCTGAGATTGAGTTCGTGGTATTAAATTTTGATCGACGAACCTTTGATCTTCCCCATTGACATGTTTGACGAAAACGAATCAACAAAGTATAAGACACTTGACTCACCTAAAATATCGAAATTTTGATAAGAGTTTGAGAAAATCAAATTCTTTGAAATAACTCAAATTAGGCGTTATTCCTCGAATTTTTCCCACTTCACCTTTAGAGACACAGAATGACACATCAAATGTATCAGTCCTAATTGAATGGAAAACATGAAAAACCAACTCAGCCGACAGAGTATACTTGGCCAATGTTCACCGTGCTCCATCCTTATCATGAATCTCAGAGCTATTGAATATGAGTTGCTGAGTAGATGGCAAAAAATGTTGTACAACAAATACAAAAGAGGCCAAGTGTATATCCCATTCAAATATTCACAAACACGTTCAAGCTGTCGCAGCATCGTTTCTATCATCTATAAGCAAAATCCAGGTAAGCAATTCCACGTGAAAAAAAGATCGATAAGACGTGATGTCACAGACCTCCTGCGCATGATTTATACGATTTATACCCCATTCCATATGCCCCAAAATAAGATGAAAACCAACCGCCAAGACCCCAAAAATGCTTTTGCTCATCTCGCAAGCACATTGATTTAACCTTCATTTTTTGCAATGTTAATAATGCCTGACTCTTCCCCACTGAAAAAGGTCTAGCTCTGAAATCTTACAAGATATCGACACACTTTTGAGCACATTGGAAAGATGAGATAAAAACTTATCAAGAGAAGTCTTGAAATGATTTTTTGCAGGTAACTGGGCTCATGTCTGGGGTGGGGGAGGGAAGCATCATTATTTAATTTTTTCCTCCAAGGACAATATCTTGAAGATTTTAGGTCTCGAGCGATTCTTCGCGTTTTGGTTTCGACCAGTCAAAACTTCTCGACGTGATCCTTGCAGCATTAAGCCCATCCAATTTTCGCCTGAATCACCACTGATGAATTCAATTTTTATGCCGTAGAACTAATGTTCTGAGTTGTGATATAGAACAAAGACATTCAGAACTACAGTCCCAGGAACCTACTGCACTCAATCGTTGTTTCAGAAGGAAACTAAAAATTGATTATCCCGGGGTTTCCCCAAGTATGAGCCAAATCGCCTCAAAAAAATCTTTCAAGACGTATTTTAATACATTTTGTTTCAGTTTTCAAATTCGCTGAGCCACGTCTCGATATCTCATTCTGTTTCAGAGCTGGTATTGTTTTAGTGAAAGAATGTCAGCGCTTTCTTCATCGGAGAAAAATATAAGAAGATAGCAAAATATTGCGCAGCTGTAAGTGTTTTCGTCGAATTTTGAGACATAGAATCGCCAAGAAAAATCATACGCAAAAGATCTGGAACATTGCATATAAAGGACCAATCATCTCACACAGAATGAGTCAAGTATTTATCAGTTCCTGGAGTGAGTTTTGTGGGGAATCAAAAGTAGGTTCTCTCATGTCTTATTTTCATAACATAAAATAGAAATTCGTCGAATGATGAACATTTTTGATGAAAATTACCTCAATAGTTGTTTCGTCTTCATCAGACTCTCTGAACTTCTTCCCCCGTTTATGGGACAAATAATCTATCAGTAAGCTTAGCCTTTGATTTATTAAATAAACCAGGCCACAGAATTTGAGCGCAACGATAAATGTAAGAACGTAAGGGATCATGTAGCTGATATTGCGAAGATACGTCTCGTGATACGCGTACATGCCCAATACATTCACGGCAGTCCAACCTACTGTACTTATAGCAAAAATGATCCACACGCAACGTTGCAAGTGGATGATCATCGATTGGTACGTATGCGATTTTGGTAATCTCTTTTTCGATGAAATTTCGTCGTAACCCAAGAGTAACTGTAAAGATTCGTCAAAGACTTGGATCCTGTCCCAAACTTTAATCAACTGTTGCCGGGTTGTAATACTTCGTACCAGCTCCATCATGAGCACAATATAGTTGAGTAGGACCTAAATATTTACAAAAGTAATGAAAAAAGAAAAATTAGTGTTTGCAGCGCACATCATATTTGGTATCGTAGTTATATTCACGGGGACGCTACGGAGGCAATTACAATTTTAAAGCTTTATCTATGTATATGATCGAATGAAATCAAGATTGTACAAACTAGTCACCTTACAAATTTCAATATAGTGTTGCACTTTTTGTTTTCGGTTCAAGGCTAAGAGATCTCTCGTTACAGTCATAACCATGTAAGTGTTGATAAGCATAGAACATAATGAACAGATGCAGGCGCGAGTTGATGGCTCCAAATGAAGAATGCTATACTTTTCGACGAAATTGAAGGGTGCCAGTCCAAGGAACCGCACAAGATGGAATAGCGGGCGAAGAATTCGACAGAGTGTCAATTCTGGGCCATACTTGGATTTCACTACCGGGATGTTGTGGATAGCTATTGTGTCCATTATGACTGAGTTTTATCAGTTATTTCATTACTGATTCATTTGTAACGAATCGCAAAAAGTCCTGAATCCAATGCTCGGATCCAGTGTCACTCCTTTCGTACGCATACAGCACATGTACTCATCAACTTGGCACTTCAATACTGCAAAATATCAGAATATTGGATTGTGTTCGAGTGAAATGACGTCCTGGAATCATATTTTTTTGAAAATGTCATTGCAGAATATCACAATGCTTGATACTATCGAAGATTCTGAGACTCGGATAAGAATGTTTTTCTCCATTTTGCCTCTGCACAAGTCCACATTGTTTATAAAACTCCCTTACCATGATGAGACTTCCAACATTTCATGAAAATTTTGAAATGTTGCATGTTCATGAAGATTTGCATCTTTTTTGTCTACGAGTCAGATCAAATTGTTTTGACGCGAAGGCAACACAATGTTGACCTTTCTTGCAAACTGGGGAATGAGGACGATTCAAGGACTGAATCTGTTAATCTGATATATTTTTATGTGCGTATGCTTTGGCACCGAATTCAAATTTTGGTATGAATATTCAGAATTATGTGGCTTCAACGAGCAAGTTGGATGCCATATATTACCGTATCATGTACTAGTCTTGATACACACCAACTGATTATAGTATAAGTAAAGTAAGTGTTCAATATACGGGGCCACCAGAGCCCCCCCCCCCCCTCCACAGGCACACACACACAAATATCAGATCCAGTTCTTGATTTGATAGCAGTGAGCCGTATACCTATTAGTGAAGATCTACCGATCAGATTCTGATCAAACTTGGCAGAGAGAGAGAGATATTTGCATGTCAACTAAACAGAGTGGAAATTTCACGAGCCTCGGTTACTCTTGAGTCGAACAATCTGGATTCACATTTTTAGAGCTGAAGCACGGTGTGTTATGGGGCATCGCGTTGATTGTTAAACTATAAAAAACTGAACGATCAGGTTTGTCCTTGTTATGCTCACTTGTGAACAGTGACACAAAGAAGGTGATCGATCGGACAGTAATTTTGATCAATTTTCAGCGCAAAGTCACGAATACGTCACATGAGACAAATTTGCTGATAATTAGGGATCGATATTTCATAATTCATGCGTCCGATGCCTATGGAAATTCATGTGTACGTCTATTGGGATCTGATTAACACACAAAACAGACATGTAGGCAAATAAGCGATATTAAATAAGTCGACATATTTGACTAGCATGGTACCGAAGTTACTCCCATAAGTGAATTGACACCAAGTAACACGGCAAACCCATTCAAAAATGTGTAAAATCACTTCACTCGTCTGCGCTCATAATCGAGTCACTCCGATGCTACACAGTGTGTTATATACTTTGCTCCTGGAAAGTCTGGCCACTATAGACAGACGAAAAGCTGAATCGCGTTTGAAATAGAATATTACGAAACGACTTTAATTCTTTACGCACAGCCGGAAATTTTTACACACGAGAGTAACAACTTTACGCACTGTTACTCGAGTGTGTAAGGTTTCCCACAGTGCGTAAAGTATCGAAGTCGTTTCCTACGATATTTTTCGCAATTCGATGTGCGTAAAGTTTTTCCTTACGCACCGAAAAATGGTCTTTACGCACTAACTTTACGCACATGATTGCGAAATAGTACATTAAGCAACCAGGGTGGGAATGACGATTCCCGCACGAGTGGCCGAGAAAAGTGCGAGAAAGTTACATTCTCGCACGATTCCATTTTCTAGCACGGATATTTTGTTGTTCTCGTTTTGTGAGAACAACATAATACTCGTGCGAGAATGTGGAAAAAGTGCGAGAATGTTACTTTCTCGCGCGGTTCCGACGACGAGTGCGAGAACTTCCAACCCGTGTTGCTCATACTATTTTATGTAATCCGTACGGAAAACTGTGCCTCCGCGGTATTCTAAGCAATTTTCCGGATCGGGCTCTCAATGTAATCATGGGAATGATCGGAGGAAACCACACTGCCTCATAAAGAGTTGCAATGATTTATACGAACGAAATGCATACACTTTTCAATGATCTCAACTAGTATACAAGATTCGTTTAATCGACCACTAGTCATTCAAATGGCAGCGGGAGACAGAGGGCAGGGGGTGCCGTTGGGTAAGGCGCAGAGCAAGCCCCTGGTGGGAGCGTAGGGGGCGAAGCCCTCCGGAGGGGGGGGGGGTCGGACTGAAAAAAATCTGATCAATGTATCAGAAAAAATCTTTTGTTCGATATATCATCTTAGCAGATAGTTTGGCGATAACCCTCAATTCTCAAAAATTCATCCATTCTGATATTTCCCGCATAAAGCATCAGACGAAAAACTTCTTTACTATACAAAGTACGCATTATGATAGTTTGGTCATCCGTGTACATCTGAGGGAACGAGTTTAAAGATTATCGATACATCCTGTTCATCAAGTGTAGTTTCTCTTGGCGAGGGGATCATCAGGTCGTTTCGACAGAATAACCTGGAGATTTGTATTCATCTTCAGCCGAGCCCTCAGCAGATATATCGACAAAATTAAGCAACTGATCAATTCCTCCAAGTTTTCAAGTTTTTATGAGAATCGTAATCAACTCATTATTGTACTGATCTGATTTTCGTCGAAACATAGTGAGAAAGTTACTTTTTCGCACGCTCAACAGTGCAATGATGTCATATTCTCGCACAGTTGGAATTTGGAATTGTGCGAGAAGGCTTTCTCCCATCACTTTCGGCACGGATATCATGCATATGAAGTCAACTTAACACAGTCTTACGCACGGAGTTACATAAAAATCATTTTGATATTGTGTGCATAAAGTTGTGCCAAATCAAAGTCGTTTCGTAATAGTATATTACGAAACGACTTTGATTCTTTACGCACTGCCAGAAATTTTTACACACGAGGGTAACAACTTTACGCACTGTTGAGGTTTCTTTAGCGAGTGCGTAAAGAATCTCAACAATGCGTAAAGTGTTACTCGAGTGGGTAAAGTTCCCGACAGTGCGTAAAGTATCGAAGTCGTTTCGTACGATATTTTGCGCAATTCGATGTGCGTAATAGTATATTATGACACTGCAGCTAGATAGGTAGTTTTGTACGAAGGACTGTTTATGGCACGAACGAAGCGAGTGCTATAAGTCCTTCGTAACAAAAATACCCATCTGCACGCAGTCTCATAAGATAATTTATGGCACGAGAATCCAAAAATCATGTTCAAAGTTGCGATTTTTAGGTTAGAGTGCTATAAAGTTTTTCCTTGCGCACCAAAAAAATTATCTTTACGCACTAACTTTACGCACATGATTGCGAAAAAGTACTTTTCGATACAAGGACGTAAAACGTTTTATTCGCGTTCGAGTGATGGGTTTCCGGCCCGAGCCGCAGGCGAGGGTCGGAATCATCACGAGGATGCGAATGATATGTTTTACGGCCGTGTATCGAACTATACTTTTCGATAAACTGTGAGTAAAAAAGAAGACAAACTGTGCGCAAAGTGCACTTTTACGCACAGTGTATCGAAAATGTATTTCGATACTCGGGCGTGAAGTTTTTTTGCTTTACTCGTGCTAATTTCGACCCTCGCCAGGACTCGAGCCGAAAACAATTACTCGAAAAGCAAAACCAAACTTCCCACCCTCGAATCGAAAAATACTATTGCAGGTGGGTGTGCGGTGCGCAAAGTTGGGCAAATTTTTTTTACGCACAATTTTCAGTGCGCAAAGTTCCAAATCATGCGCAAAGTTCCAAATCGAGCGCAAAGTTGTCTCCATCGTGCGCAAAGTTGTCTTAAACGTGCGCAAAGTTGCCTGGTTCGTGCGCAAAGTCGAAAGCGTGCCAGTAAAATTATACCTCAAATTCTTCCCCATTTTTATGTTCACGTGATCCAATCAATTTATGGATCGTCACAAGAGACGATTTGAATCCTGAATTCTCACGGATTTTCCATTTTGGTTGGTTTGATGCAATGTAATCAACGATGTAAGTGATGATAACCATCCCCATGAAGATAGTATATATTTTCGATTTGGAAATTGTTGAATACTAAAACATTAGTTCCACGCCATTTACATGATTATAAACTGATGAAAATTCCTTCTGCACTCTACATTCTAATCTTATCTAAATCACAGCGTGGTCATATGATGATGTGAATTCCATTTTTGATAGCTAGAAAATAATTTCGGATTCTTCTTTACTAGTATGTATGGAAGTAGTCCGTGTTCACAAAATTTAACACAGTTTCACATGCATTTATTTTATTTTAGTGTTCAACTTTAAGTTTCTGCAGCACAAGCATTTGAATATCTTGAACGTCGTCAATCTTTTATCATGGGATTCGACGATGGATTTTTCCATGAAGCCGATTTTTTCATGATCGGAATTCTTCATTTGATACTCATAAGAATTTTTCTTGAGTCAAGGAGCTTGCACATAACGGCTAATATTAGTAATTTTGAGAATGGAGAATTATATCTTCAAACGAAACGGTAACATATAGTATATCAATTAGAAAATTTTATTATAATACATTTTCGGAACTTTTTTCTCAGTCGGGGGGCTCCGCCCCTCCCCCGAACCCCCGGCAGGGGCTTCGCCCCCTGCGCCCCTACTGAGGCTCCGCCCAAGGCCCCGCCCGCGCCCTATCCTCCTCCCGCTTCCCACGGTACATGACACGTGAAACAACTTTCCGCACTAATATCAAAATAGTAGATTTTGCCCCGAGATTATGAGGTTGTAGCTCGCTTCTGAGCGATTGCTTCTCGGCCCGAGCCGCAAGTGAGGGTCGAAATAATCGCTCGGAATCGGGGAACCTCATGACCGAGAGGCGCGAATGCTATTTTATGCAATTTTCTGATATTTGGGTGCTTACAAATTTGCATAAAGTATAGTAAGCAACGCGGGCGCAACTTTTCCACTCTCGTACCCGAAATTCTCGCACGCAAAGGTACTTTTGCGCACAGTACAACACTCTTTGCACACGTTGCAGAAGTTACAACTGTGCGCAAAGTTCACTTTTGCGTACTCATTTCGGGAACTCGCGCGTAAAAGTACTTTGTGCCTTGTGACTTGATGTTCTAATTTTCCAAACCTTGCCAATTTTCTATCTTTGTTTCTCCATCATCTCAAATTCTTCCCATTAAAATCCTTTGATGCGTCGTCGTATTTGAGCGAAGCGCACAGTTGCACATATTCAAAATTAGAATATACTCAATTGAGTTTGCATCAAGACTCACAATTAGTACATGAAGTGGTAACATAAGGCATCCATCTTGCTCGTTGAAGATACGAACTTCTAGAAATCCATACCAAATGTATATAATGTTACAATGAAAAAATGTTCCAATTCCTCTTACATTGCTTGTCTGAGTTGGAATGCGAAATTTTGAGCCTGCTTATCTCAAGAGGCGTGACACCATTGCAATCGAGTTCACTGTGTCCTCCTCATATTTTTCATCGCTTCCATTCTTAGATAATTTCTTGATCTTGCCTACCACTCTTGTGATACTTGGCACTTCTAATGTTGCGAATTTGGCCCTGATGCATCAAATTAAAATCTTCGAGTGACTGTTTTGGGAAAAATGATCTCACCTCTTCTACAAAATTACTTTCTGATTCAGTGACCCACGAGGTTGGTACTAGAAGCAAGACAATCTTGGAATATCACAAGGGATTACCTGTTAAATTAATGTTTTGTTGCGGAGAAATGGAGAAGAATGATTCAAAAAGAGCCTGGAACCTTCCTGTTCGCATTTTACTCGCTCCAAAGAAAAATGATTGTTTTTGGCACAGGAAATTCTCTACCAAATTTCCCATTCAATCCAATTAAAAAAACTTCTTTTATCTAGGCGTGGATTCAGGTGGGTGGAAGGGACAATGCCTCCCCCCTTCCTCGAAATTGGTCTCAATGAATCTTGCATAATATTGTTACCACCGCCACAATTTATCAATTGTCCATTATACTTTACCAGTCTATTGCCTCCAAAACGTGTAGGAGATTCATCTTCCTTGCCCTTCGTCGGTGTTTGTGTAATTGTGCATGTGTGTTGTTTTCTTCCGGTCACGCTCTTCCTCCTACCACTCACTTGTTGAACTATAATTGTTCCTAATATTCGTGAAGCATTATCGTATGAGATGAAAGCAGTGATTTTCCATCGATCCTTTCTTGGTCACATCCGATTTAGAGGTTTTTATTGGGACTCAAATTTCTAAAACCTCGTATCTTAGCCTGAAAATATATTCTTTCGCCAAGACATCACAGGAGTTTGGTTCACTCTAGCTCTAGTGTTATCAATATAATCTATTGAGTGGTTAGTCACGAAATCTCATTGAATCTCTGTAGATCTCAATCTTCTCAAAAGATCAAAATTTTCACCAAGAGCTTCATTTTAATAATCTTCAAATTAGCTGCATGAAAATTTCGTCTCCACCAAACGATAGGGCTTGTCGAAAAAAGTTCAGGATCGATCTCGCGAATCTCCCTAAAAAGCTTCCCCAAAGGGTTGGCTCAAAATATTAGAGACTATTCCTCCTGAAATCAATTTTTCACTCAGATCTTCCTGTACAACTGAATGATTTTACGAGATACTTCCACGGCATTCTACTTTGTTCGATTGGTCCAATCTCGCAGGGATTTTTTGAAACATGTGTTTCATGCTTAGAATCGTTGAATGGGTTCACAGAGGAAACAGCGAGATGATAAACTTCATGTGTTTGACCTGGGAAAGGCGCAGGCTCTTGAGCACTTCTCAGTTTTCACTCAGCGATGACATTATAGTGCATTTCGATACAAGGGTGTATCGAACTGTGTTTCTTGACAAACTGTGAGAGAAAGTGGAAAATCAGCGCGGAAAAGATACTTTCTCGCACAGTGCGTCTTATAGAAAATGGGAAATGAAGGGATGGTGCGGCCTCTTACGTCACCGCAACCTGGGAGATCCTGACCAGGCTACGTGGGTTCATCTCCGATGGACTCGATATGTGTGGAAAAAAGACACGCATAGAAGGTGACTCGTGACTTCCTCATACGGAATTGGGAAGGGAATATGATAGGAGGAGGACGTGGGTGCATTACCGGCTTGCAGTTTGCACTATCATATGGGGCTTGGGGGACAGAGTTGTAGGTGAAACAGAGTGGATTCAATTAGATTGCCGAGATCGCTAGTGCTTGGGTTGTCACATTCATACTTCATTCATTCTGTTTAGTTATGTCGTGTGTTTCTTGCTGTCCATCCATACAGTTGTAGTCGCGCGTGTGTGCGTGTGTGCGCGTGTATGTGCGTTTGTGCACGTGTATGTTAGGTGTGTTCACTCGTGTAAGAAGTAGCTAGGCATCGGACACTTATCCCGTGGGTCGTAAGCATAGGAACCTCAGTTTTTTATCAGTTCGAAGTCTGAGTCTGTGGTGCTGTCGCAGAAGTTCTTTGCTGTAACTTTGATGTAATCGGTTAGTGAGCCAATATTCAATTTTTATGTATGAGGGAGTGCTCTGTGCATCAACAATGTTTCTGAGTGTCTTGTTTTGAATAATTTGCAGTTTTTCAGATTCGATTTGGATGTTCCACCCCAAACGGTGCAAGCATAGGCGTGAACAGGTCTTATAAGCGTTTTATAAATTCTCACTCTGTTCTTGATATTCAATTCTGAATGTCTTTTCTGAATGGGATATGATTCACTCAGAGAACCATTTGCTTTATTCCGTGCATGTGTTGTTTGTTTGGAAAATGTGAGTTGTCTATCCAGTATGGCTCCCAGGTCTTTAACTGAGTCTTTCCACTGAACATCCACGCCATTGAACTTCGGAGGGCCGAGGTCTGAGATTGTTGCTCGTTTCTCAGACAATAAAATGGCTTCTGATTTGCCAGCGTTAACTTTGACGAGCAACTTTTCGCACCAGGAGCTGATGTGATCAAGAGCATTATTCAAGAGTCTGACGATCTATTCTCTTCTGAGTGAAGTTGCTATTATAATGGTATCATCTGCGTTTATTCGTTCTCAACATTGTCGGGTCAAGGCATATCATTGATTTACAAAGTGAACAAAATAGGTTCAAGAAGTCTTCCCTGTATAGGGCTTCTGCTCTGATATCAAAGAGTTCCGATTCGAAATTGTTCAGACTGCCTCTGAATTTCTGACTTTCGAGGTATGAGGCCAAGAGTAGAATAAGTTTTTCGTTGATGCCGGCTTCGATGAGTTTTCGTGAGACCATTGATCCAAACGCTATCGAAGGTCTCTCACCGTCTATAGAAGGACCGCGCCGGAGTCGCCTTTCCAGTTGAAGAATTTCATAATTCGCTCAGTAATCCTGAATATTTGGTGCTGTGTCGAGTGTCCAACAGCGTGCAAGAACTATGTTACAACATCCGGCGCTGAAACGTTATCATTCTGGTAGCGTGCAAAGCTCTTCGCCATCTGGTGGTGTAGGGCTGAAACGTGTCCATCACGAGTGACGTGGCCCATCGAAGATGAGACAAAGGAGACGCCGATAACGGCATAAAGATATGGTATTCACGTATCTCTGCAAATAATCTCCATCAATCAGCTTTGAGTCAATGGATCTCCATCATGTCCGGGATATGCAGCCTTGAGTGTGTCCCAAGGATGTGTGTAAAATTTGGTGAAGATTGGTTCGGTATCGAGTCGCAGTAAGGAAAGGGGCTTCGCCTCAATAACTAATCATTCAGAAATCTCTGTCTTACCTTTCAATGATGCTCTGTAAGCCGTGGAAAGGATAGGTTGATCAGGTGAACGAGCGTTGAGATTTGATCTGCAACTCTCGTCCAAGAGTCGTCAAAGAATAAATCGATAATAATTCTCGTGATTTTTCCCCCAAGATTCTCAAGATTCCAAGAAAAAGGCACATATGTACATTGTTTCAAAATTTTTGCATAACGTACTCATGCACCCCTAAAATGAGAAAATCTCTGCGACGCAAGAAAAATTATCTTGTGGAACGGTGGCACACTCTTGGTACACATCGATGTAAAAGTCGGAGCTCAGAGGAGCTTTGGGGTCCCTGAAAATGAGAAAATTCCTTTGGCCTGACGAGCAAAGTCTACATGTAGTGGTAGTGTTCAGGGCTCTATCTATGTGCAAAAGAAAACGTAAGCTGCGACGTTAGGAGTCTCTGATAATCCGGGTCACTTGGTTTCTCTCCTCTCGCTACTGCAGCATCACATTTTCGTTTTACCAGTCGACAGGAAGTCCATTCAACCATTCACTCTCTATGTGATGAGTATGTAGGATAGTAGAGAACTTGGCGTTGGTTGTTTCCGCAATTCAGAGCTGTAAAATCGCCGAGAAACACAGAGAGAGAGTGAGAGTGACTCTAGAGATTCCAGGTGTATACTATTGCTGTGGTTTTGAAGCGTTAAGAGAATACTGTGGTGTGCTTGGAAATGTGTATTATACATCGTAGACTTGCGGTGCTTGAAAGCTTTAGGCAAGAGCTTGCGGTTCCCGTGGTGTATGTACTTTTGGAGTCTGAGATTGTGCAAGTGTTGATTAATATAATGCGGGGCGTCACGTGAGTTCAGTAAATGTGTCATTTTCGCCATTCATATCGAATCCTGATGAAGTCACTACATATTTCGTGCATTGATGGAATACTGTATTATCGTGATCTATGGATTACACTGCGATAAAAGATTTAAGATTCTCACAGATTGTTATCTTTGACCTCCTCACAAGGAATCTGTTCATCGGCATACAGGAATAGTCCAAAATCTTGGAAACTCCATAATAACTTTACATAGAAACTTTGGATGAAACCTATTACTTTCTGTGATCTGAATCGTCGGTAAAACTTCCATATACGCAGTGTTGAATGTAACCAAAGCACCCAGTTTTTCGATAGCTAGGGTTCCTAAACAGAATGGTTGATTGATCTGATATTTTGCACAGATATTCATCGATACTTGAATTAATTTCTCACCAAGTAGCAAAGCACTCTAGTGATCTCTTAATTTTACAGGACAACAATCAATAGGCACATCGTCATCACGAAGTGACTGCCTACACCAATAATTAGCCCCAACTACAGTACCCGTCAAAATTAATGGATCATGCATAGTCCCAGTCAATCAGCGATAACTCTGGCCCATTTGGTCGTAGAAGAATTCTGAAAAAGGAAATTGAAGATCAGGAAAAAACCCATCGATTTATGGGTTCAAACATTTTTTTTCACTTTTTTTATGGGGTCGTAAGTGGCGGCGAAAAAACGGTTTCTTTTTTCTTCAATCAAACACCTGTAATTTTGACGCGCATCATCCGATTGTAAAAAGCGTAACGGGATTTTGTAGCTCTTTTCAAGACCTTCAAATTTCTTTTTTTAAAGTTTTCTCTGCGATTTTTCCCGTCCGATTGGCGAGCTTTAGAAGCATACTTTTTCAAGCATGTGTTCTAATGGAGGCATGGAAGGTCGCGCCGACTTGATTTCTCAATGCTCGTGGTCAATGCAGAATTTCATCTAAAAAAATTTTGTCAGGCATGATTTCGACGTAAAATTTTCTGATCTTTCAGTATATGCTATCAGATTGCCAGTTTAATGAGCCCCAAATGTCTTTTATGTAACTCCGTGCGTAAAACTGTGTGTAAAGTTAACTTTTTATGCATGATATCCGTGCCAAAAGTGATGCGTAAAAGCATTCTCGCACAGTTCCAAATCCCATCCGTGCGAGAATATGACATTACTGCACGATTAAGCGTGCGAGAAAGTAACTTTCGCACTATGTTTCTAAGAGAATCAGATCAGTACAATAATGAATTGATCACGATTCTGAAAAAAATTTGGAAACTTGTAAAAATCTATCAGTTAGTCAATTTTTATCGATATATCTTGCAGAATTACTTTTCGCAGCAGCGAATCAACGTAAATAGCGTGATAATGATTCTGTCAAAGATGATCGATTCGTAAATGACATTGCTGCAACAGTTGTGTAAAATTTTTAATTTCATATTTCAGATGGGAGCCTAATAATTTTTTTAGATACAATTCTGTCATTCAATAGATGATTGACAACTAGATGATCCAAATAGAATGAGCAGGACTCAATAAATTATCATTAGGATTGACCATTGGTGCTAGAGAATATATTCGAGAATCACTCGTAAGATGAACATGTTTTGTTGATATTCTCTAGATATGTTTCTGTCATTCAACAGATGATAGGCAACTAGATGATCAAATCAGAATGAGCAGGAGCTCAATATTTTTATGAAAATTGACAATTGGTTATGGAGAATGAATCCCATGATCACACGTAAAATAGAAAATTTTTTGTTTATATTCTCTAGATGAATTGAAAATAAAAAATTTGAATTGGTTCATAACAATATGAGGAGATTGATTCTTCAACTAGGTCAAAATGATTTCATGCATTTTGTATTATGTAGTTGATATTTATGAAAAATGTGCTGTTCATTTAATTTGAGCCAATATACTCACAAAAGTATATTTTATGAGTATTTGTGATTTCAATTCAATAAAATCTACTTATTCAAAAGTTTTATCACTGAGTTTTCTTTAGAACCTGAATTTCATCAAACAGAATTTGAAATTTCTGGAAATTGAGAATTTTTTCAATTTGTGCAGTATCGTAATGTACTGGACGGCAAGTTCGTTTTTTGATACATCTTTCAGGCGTTTTTTTCAGCCCCCCGAACCCCCCGGCGGGGGCTTCGCCCCTGGACCCCGCTCTCCTCCCCTTCCAACGCCACCCCCTTACCCCCTGATTCGCCTTGATGTACCAGATCAATAATGGTTAATATAGTGCGTCTTGTGTACTAGTCGAAATTTTGCAGTCCATTCATAATGATCAGGAACTATTTGTCAATCAATGTGATTAAAATTTCAAAAGATTTATCAACGGAATAGAATCGTCTATGGATTGAATGGGAGACAGAACTTCAAGAAACAATTCTAATGATCTTATCGGCTAATGACTTCAAATACCGTGGAGGCACAGTTTTCCGCACGGGTTACATAAAATAGTATAAGCAATACGGGTGGGAAGTTCCCGCACTCGTCGCCGGAACCTTGCGAGAAAGTAACATTCTCGCACTCTTCCCGGCCACTCGTGCGGGAATCCTCTTTCCCACCCTGATTGCTTAATGTACTATTTTCATCTTGAACAAGACAGAAATCACACTAGACGAAAAAAAAATTTGGGGCTCATTAAACTGGCAATCTGATAGCATATCCTGAAAGATCAGAAAATTTTACGTCGAAATCATGCCTGACAAAATTTTTTTAGATGAAATTCTGCATTGACCACGAGCATTGAGAAATCAAGTCGGCGCGACCTTCCATGCCTCCATTAGAACACATGCTTGAAAAAGTATGCTTCTAAAGCTCGCCAATCGGACGGGAAAAATCGCAGAGAAAACTTTAAAAAAAGGAATTTGAAGGTCTTGAAAAGAGCTACAAAATCCCGTTGAGATTTTACGATCGGATGATGCGCGTCAAAATTACAGGTGTTTGATTGAAGAAAAAAAAAACGTTTTTTCGCCGCCACTTACGACCCCATAAAAAAAATGAAAAAAAATTTTTGAACCCATAAACCGATGGGTTTTTTCCTGATCTTCAATTTCCTTTTTCAGAATTTTTCTACTACTAAATGGGCCAGAGTTATCGCGGATTGACTGAGACTATGCATGATCCATTAATTTTGACGGGTACTGTATTAGACAAACCACTTTCTCGATCATCAGTAGCTCATTCAAAAACGAACACTCATTCATCGCATATTGGAAATGCAACTAACGAAATCTATATGACATGACAGCTTGAAGTCGATTCGGTTTTGCAGTGTCGGCGTTTTTCCCCAATACGAGGTGAAAGCAATCCCAAGATGCGAGTTCTGATGTACGTCTTCGATCCACTTATATTACCTCCTACAAGTCACCCTCAGCAAGAGAGATATGATATTATTGCTTGGGGAGGTGCGATGAGTGTCTCATATCATGGACCGAGTGATTATTGTCTGCGCTCAAATAGTGTAGGGAGGCTATGAGAGATCTCTCTCATGGGTGCCAGCCACACGCGCGCCCTCCTAGTTATTTATCGCTACCACTCTTACATTTGTGAAATCGACCCCCCAACACACACACACACACACACACAATCCACATAGCTCGATTCTATATTAGCTATATACCAATTTCAGCATTGCGGGTCGTTTCGGTGGGAAGATTTATTACACTCTGTGCAATACACGCGTGCACGCACACATACACACAGACATGTTCGCGTGATTGTGCACATTTACAAGCAACAGGCCATGGATAGCCCCTTTAGCCATCACAAAATGTAGCAAAGCTCAGAATTGACTATCTCCCTGTCACTCTCTCTGCTTTTCTATCCAAAATTTAAATAATGTACAACTTCACCATCGTGTATTATACATCAGCTCGAGATTCAATGACAACTACAATGAAACCGACGGAACGGTTCATTAGCGGACCAAAAAGTAATAAGAGAGCTTTGCAATGCATTTCAATATGTAACATATAAATACGTCACCCATACCTCTCATCAATGATCCCGAGGCTCTTGTAAAGCCACGTGCGATTTACCGTCATAGTATGTTTTTCAAACTTTGTCGGTACTATCCAACATACATTCAAGAATTGAGCTTTTCGTATCCCAACTCTCTCCGAAACCACCAGTGAGAACTCACTGAACTTCAGTTAATCTGGAATCAACTCTGACTGATGACTTCAGTGAGAAGTTTCAGTGAGTATTCACTGAAGTCGCACTGAAACTTCAGTGACCTTGGGTGGTCGGACCAGTCCACATCACTGAAGTTTCAGTGAGCATCACCACATTTCAGTGGGACCATCCACCTGAAATTTCAGTGACCTTTGGTGTTGGAGGGGCCATCGTCACTGAAGTTTCAGTGAGCATTACTGAAATTTCAGTAAGCATGAACTGAAGTATCAAAGGCGCTTACTCAACTGGCAAAAAGGTCCCGCGGATTCGTTTCTCGTCTTTTTGCCAGATGAGTAAGCGCCTTTGATACTTCAGTTCATGCTTACTGAAATTTCAGTAATGCTCACTGAAACTTCAGTGACGATGGCCCCTCCAACACCAAAGGTCACTGAAATTTCAGGTGGATGGTCCCACTGAAATGTGGCGATGCTCACTGAAACTTCAGTGATGTGGACTCGTCCGACCAGCCAAGGCCACTGAAATTTCAGGTGGATGGTCCCACTGAAATGTCAGTGATGCTCACTAGGGTGGGCCGAAAAAGGTCTTTTTTCGAAAATCGATACGCCCCAGCGTGGAAATGTTGTGTTTGTACATATAGATGAGAAAAAAATTTTGCTGGATGCTGAGAAATGAGATTTCAGGTCCCAGCAAGAGCCATCAAGATTTTATCAAAATTAACACAGGTTTAAATGGGAATGTGCCTAATTCGGTACTTTTTTCTTCCTAAATTTGCTCGCATTTCTGGCGCATCCAAGCATTTTTCAACATACTGTAGCTCATTCTAAAGCTTGTTCCAAATCGTACAAAATGTGCTAAGGTACGTCCAATTCCAACTGACCAGAGAGAATCTACCTCAATTTCCCTAAAAGCTGATTAGTTTCGAAGATTCCGAAAATAAGCGACTTCCCCCTCCCGCCTCACTCCTTCCAAAACTCGAAATGGAAAAATTGAGATAGATTGGATAGGGTTAGTCGAAATTGGACGTACTTTAGTTCGTTTTTTAGGTTTTGTGTCGAGCATAAAAATGGATTGGAACAGGTTGAAGAATGTTCAGATGCACCAGAAATACAAGCAAAGTTTGAAGGGAGAATCGCCCTATTTTTGGAATTTTTAATAATGATCACTTTTTGGAAAAGTTGAGATAGATTGGCTCGGGTTAGTCGAAATTGGACGTACTTTAGCACATTTTGTAGGATTTGGAACAAGCTTTAAAATGAGCTGGAGTACGTTGGAAAACGCTTGGATGCGCCAGAAATGCGAGCAAAGTTAGGAAGAAAAAAGTGCTGAATTAGGCACATTCCCATTTAAACCTGTGTTAATTTTGATAAAAGCTTGATTGGCTCTTGCTGGGACCCAAAATCTCATTTCTCAGCGTCCAGCAGAATTTTTTTCTCGTCTATATGTACAAACACAACATTTTCACGCTAGGGCGTATCAATTTTCGAAAAAAACCCTTTTTCGGCTCACCCCAATGCTCACTGAAACTTCAGTGATGTGGACTCGTCCGACCACCCAAGGTCACTGAA
This sequence comes from Eretmocerus hayati, assembly GCA_029851415.1. Lineage (NCBI taxonomy): Eukaryota > Metazoa > Arthropoda > Insecta > Hymenoptera > Aphelinidae > Eretmocerus > Eretmocerus hayati. The sequence goes on along the minus strand of CM056742.1, from coordinate 177,967,044 downwards.
GTTTCAGTGCGACCTCAGTGAAAACTCACTGAAACTACTCACTGAAGTCTTCAGTCAGAGTTGATCCCAGATTAACTGAAGTTCAGTGAGTTTTCACTGATGGTTTTGGAGAGAGGATAGTGGTTTTGATTGAATTTTTCTGCGAAGATATTTCATCTGACATCAGAGTTTCACGGGTAAATATTGCCCATACGATTAGTGTATGACAAACTATCAAGAAAGCTCGAATCGCCAGAAGAATTTTGGAACTTTGAATCCCTTTAAGAAAGTTAACGGGCTTTATAGTCCAAATCACAGTCAAATTACAGTTACCGTGTTATTCTTATGGTGGCTGTAATTTTTAAGTGCCATAAGAATAACATGATAACTGTAATTTGACTGGGATTTGGGCTGTTAATCCTTTCAATTTTCTCACACGGACGTAGGAAACTGGTTCTAACTATCCCACAAATTAACCAACCATGGGTTTTTGACAAGTGATTGTGAAAATAGCATTTTTCCAGACATATGCACACCAACAATTGTTTTCAAAAAAGAAATTTCATCATTCAATGTACGTTATCGGACCTGTCGACTCCTCCCCTTCCCTCCCTCATCAAATTCTTTTAGCACTAATTCTAGCCTACTTCAATATTCTTCTATGTACCCCTTCTCATTATGGGGCTATTTTTCCAACATCTTTGAATGAGCTCAAGAGCGTCCAATTTTGACAGAGCCGGGCTATTCCAACTTTCCCAAGACGTGGTTTTTTGCGAGTGGGCAAAGGGATATAACCAACATGCTCCCATTGTGCGTAAAGGGTCTACTGCCCAAGAAACGAGAAAATTCTTGTGTTTCATGAGAGTTTCGCAATACTGCAATATCACTGCTTCTAAATATTCAAATGAGAAGTTCCTTAGTTGCTCACTTCGCCCGGGAAATAAACTGTCCTAGTGCCCGCACTGAGCGTACGCGCGTAGGGCTATCATGATGTACTGTTTAATAAATTGTCATTAAAGTTGAAAACCTGTGTTCGAAGTACAAATTCACGCACATTGTATAAAAAATCCACTTTTGGCATTGTTGTGATAAACCCAATCGGCCGGATGCGAAAAAAATGTTTTCAATCTCGTATCAAAATATACTAATTTTAAATAAAATTGTATCCCATCTCCTAATAATGTGTCAAAACAGCTGAAAACACGACACGTTCTCAAAATTTTCAATCCCTAAATTCGTTCTCAAATTCAGGCTTTCTTCACTAGTCTAGTTATTAAAGTTTTTTTTTTCGAAATTTCGAGGAAAATGAGACTCTTTTTCGTTTATGCACTTAAAAAAAAATTGGATATATTTAAATTTGTAAGCACCATATTCCGTCAGTAATCCATTGATCTAGGTACAAAAATTAGTGGTATGTGCCTGTGTGTGTATGTATAAAAACTGGAAATAGTAAAACATTTGGGTGCCAATGTGGACGTCATACTCTGCGCGTACACGGACAATTGACGCGACTACACGAACAGAATAAGCTAAAAGAGTGGCGACGACGCCCAGACAATTTAGTGTTTTTGTCGCTTTGGTCGGATCGAAAATCGAGCAAACAGAGAGATCAACTCCTCTTGATCCGAGGTCTGAGTCATGTTATTTTATGCGTCCCCTACAGCTAAGCTCTTGGATTTTGCTCAAGTGTTTACCCAATGTCTCATTTTTGCTCGACCAAGACGTCTCAAGATGTTCGAATTGGTCAGGATGTAACTTTTTGCCTCAAGACGATTATTGACCACATACCGTGATGAGATGAGTGTAGGATCGTGTTCATTTTTCTTCTGAATGGCATAAGGAATATTTTTATTGGTGTTGGTGATATGAATGTCTCATCAGCTTTTTGAAAAAATTCTGCGTTTCAAGTATCATTAGATGCTGTCATGCACGAACTTTGAGATTAGATACATTTGAGCTCTTGAGCTCTGCTATACCTCGTACAAGTATATACCTAAAGATACCTCACAAGGATCAAAGTTTCTTTCCATTCAAAGGAATGTAGATACAAAATTCAAAGACTCCTGTGAAAGTTGCCTTGGATTATGAGGATGTACAAAAATTCCGAGTGGAGATGAAGTTCTTTGAGTTTCAGAAATTTTGAATTCATGTTTGTGATATGCCACCGGCAGAGGAAAACTTATTACTTGGAAAATTGGAATATATTCGTATTCCCAGCCTCACAGATTGCAATCAAAACCGCACGCAAAAAAGCCCATCCCAGTAAGCTCGGAATTTTTCATCTCCGGCAAACTTTTATACGCGTGGTGACTTTTTGTCCTTTCTATGAACAATTTGAAACATTCCGTTGATATTGCATGTCAATCTGCTCCAGCTAGAATATCGCCCACGTCAATGTAGACGTAGGAAAAAAGTTTAAATAAGGAACGGCGGTTCGTCGGATCCAGTCAATTCTGCAATGTATAGATGCAATGAATTGTGTAGGGGGACAGACTTTGTTTTCTTGTACTTGTAGAAATGAGTTCAAGTTGGATATATGGACAGGTTCATAAGTATGTAGCTATTTGGTTACTCATCCCTCGGGTCTTCAAATTTGGATCGATGCTCACCTCTACATCTTCATCCAGTTTGAATTCAAGATTCTCATCTCTCAGTCCCTCTTACTCACTTACATGCGTTATGAGACAAATTTTAAATAATCTCGAGATTGTGCACACTCACGAAAGGTTGGCTCACTGTTGCACCTCATGAATCCTTAGCCATTCGTTCTATCCACTTGTCGAATGTCTTTTCGACAGGAAATTCTGTATCATTAGAGAAAGATAAGTTGGATCTTGGAGAAGTAGTCTCTTGGAACAAACAAAAGGTGAAAGTAGAAATAAATTCGATGACGCTGTATCGAGAATTCAGTTGAAATGAATTACGATACAAATTGGAGTAGTCTACCTTCATCTTTTGGAAACTGTTTAATTTTTGGAAAGAAAAATATCTGAGGACCATACGGCTTTTGAGGGGGGTGGATGGGTGGTTGAATGAAATGCCATATTAAACCATATGAGGGTGGGTGGGTGGTGGAAAATTTCCTAAAACGAGGCCATATGGTTTGTGCACCATCCGTCTGGAGTTGTCATTCTCGAAAATCGTTTGCAATTCTATGAAAATAGACGTAAGCCTTATCTACGGTTTTCCATGTACTTTTAGATCAGGAATTGAGAGTTCGTACATATATCCATTTCAGATGAATTGAAGCATCGAGCTTGGAACATATATCTATAGAACGAGGTTGAAAAAGTTTTTAATGCGACTTCAAGTTTTGACAGAACACGAGCATCGCTTTGTTCGAGCAAAACTTTCAAACGATCCGAGCACGTGAGCATATGAATTTCACATCCCCTGAAACTCTTTTCAGCTTACATAAAATCTCTTTACGTTCTTATTGCAAGTGAGAATTTTTCAATTTTGACACGATTGTTATGGAGTTCCTGCAATATTTTGTCTAATCTTGATTCACGAGAATAAATTGTCCCGTCTATTATGTGATCTTTAACTGACAAGCACGTAGACCTCTTTATGATTCTTCTTTTGACATGTGATCTCTTAGTGTTAGGAACTACGGATATTTCATATCTTTGCATCCTCTAAATGACGATATCGATATCCAATAGTTCGTGATTATTTCCTTTGTAACACTTCAAAAACTTCAAGATAGAATTGAAGAATTTCTCTCGATTCTATGGATACATAAAGGAGTACTGATGAGAGCTCAACATAAACTCATGCAAAGGGACAAATTGAAAGATAAATTTTCTCAAATTTCATCCTACCTGTTTCTTGACTCAGAAACTGACTGGATCACCCGCATTTTGTTAGGCAAAAGGAGGTTTGTGATGCCAAGGATGATGCTAATTAATTCGCTTCAGTACTGAAGGGCCTACTGTTGGTTAAATCATTTCTTCAGTTCTAAGATGAGAATTGGGTGGTTCAGAATTGAACTAGACTAACTAAGTCAAATCGACGAAAGTCGATTGGAGAAACATTCATTTTGCAGTCCCCAAAAATCAAACTATGAACGGAAACCATTCAGGAGTTGTTCCTCAAGTCGAAAAATATTCTAGAAAATATGAAAGGCATTGTCTGCAAAGGATTATTTCAAATCCATTAAAACGTAATTTTCTTGAAAAGTTTCGTTCTTACACTCCTCAAAAGTGGACTAATAAGGAGAGCATCAGGTCTGCGGAACACGGATCCCGATGAAACTCTGGGAATCATCTTGTTTTGGTGAAAAATGAAGGTATCTCCGAGGGTTAAGTCCAATGGGCCTCCTACCTCGAGATACAGCTATGGAGATTAGCGTTGTCCATATAGGCACTTGTTAAAATGACACATATGTGGATATACCAACAATGATAACGTCCATAGGTGTATCTCGGGATAGGATGTCCATTGGACTTAACCCTTAGAGATACCTTTATTTTTCACCAAAACGAGATGATTCCCAGAGTTTCATCAACATCCGCGTTCTGCAGACCTGATGCTCTCCTTGTGAGTCTGAATCAGTCAATAATCTCGAGCTTTCAGAGCTTATTCATCTTGTATTTCCATGGCTTTTTCAGGAACTTCGTTATAATGGAAAGAGTTGTCCCAAAAACAGGCAGAAGACAAGTTCGATAACCGTTGTTCATTGATTGGTCTATTCTGAGGAACGTGATGAACTCAAATAATTTCCTCTTGATCCTGGACAGAGAATTGGCGGATTTGTATACCATTATGATTATTATCCAGCTCTGTGTAATAAGACTTCATCGAAACTGATTTTTGATACCACGAAACCCCAGTAACTAATTTTATCATTCTGCTCTTCAATTTTTCAGTCTCGCTTCCACACTATAACCTTTTACCCGAACTTCAACATATGACTCATCATAAACAAAAATATCATGAAGCTCGTCTTGAGATAAACACTTTCATTTACTATCACATAAGTGGCTTATACGGTGTACCTCACGTCAAAGCCAAGACTTTCTAAAAATAATCTATGCTATTTATGTGACCTATTTTCGGAACAAGTAAACATTTTTGTTAAGCAAAACAATATTTACCAGAGTACTTACCTCAATTTATCGCGATATACTCACTCGGCGTGATTTGCTTATACCATCTCATCAAGATAACAGAGCCTTCTATATACAGGGCCTCCACATCAAGCTTTTTGGAAGAAATTACATAAATTATGCAACAGAGAGAAGCCTCCTTCTCCTGCCTCTGGGGATTACGCAATATAGAGTTCATTCAGACATTTGTATCGCCACCTTCGGACTTTGGGGGGCAATTTATACGAGTGGAGCAAACTTTGTCCAACTCTCGCTCGCTCCTAACACTTAGCCCTCCTAAAGCTCAATTCACACACACATACGTGCATATACATACATATAGGTATATATTGAATTTCCTACATATCCCGAGTACCAAATGTCGCGCGAAGTAAATATAACTCTTGGAGACATGGAAAGCTATTATTTACGGCTGCCACCAGAGTAACTATAGCACAACACCGAGTGGCATCGGTTGTATTGGTAATGGAAAAAAAATTAGTCACGCTATTTATGTTTTCGTGTCGAGGCGCAATGTTTTTTTGATCAAACGATCAATTTTTATTCTTCGTGTATCGTGTAATCGGTCTTCTGAATGTCTGCTCCATTAACTCTGACTGCAAATAAATATTTAGATTACTTGTGTATAAAATGAGATAGGATTGAATGAGTATAGCATAATATGTTTTTTTTACTAAATCATTGAATTAAAATTGAGAATATTGTCACCCGACGAAACAAGTATTACCCATGTGACATTGAACATTATCGAGAGAAAAAAACAACCACATAGTTGTATCGTATAACCAAATGGTTATATCGTAGGATTGCTTTGTTCGACTTTATTCAAGAGCTTAGATATACGCATTGGCCAAACTCGCCACGCAATTTTTCTATGTTTGTTACGTTGAATTGTGAAAGGAGAAAAAATTTGTCGATATTTGGAATGATTTCCACGTTTAGTAGGGCGATACTTCCGGCTTGTGAATCTTTTTCTTGTCAGTCAACAACAATTAAGTCAACCAACTTCAGCTAACATCAACTCATACTTTCTTCCTGAGTCTTGCTTTCAAAAGACGCTTTGCTCCATGCAAAATGGTCACATTTGATTGCCTCCATTCTTCCCACCCCCCCCCCCCCCCCCCCCCGCCCCCCTCTTCTAACTCGATCAACGGCCTGTGCCTTCTTACAAAAAATAACAGGTCATAAAGCTGCGGTTACATGGGTGTGGGGAGGCCATGTTGGATCCCATGTCAGCAACGAGTGCGACAACGTCAAATCCAAGATGGTCAGCTCATGTCACCGCAGCGTATTAGAGATAATTCGTTCCCAATGATAGTCTCCATCGCGCATACACTCCTCAAAAAATGTAGCATGCTTGATTGTCTCCAACGTGTAAGCTAGGCATATTATTATTATAATAATTAAACGCCCAGCTGAAATTTATTTGTCCGGATCCCGCGTATCGGGTTGCCTATGTGTATGGAGTAAGACTTAATAGGTGGCCGAATGGGTGATGGGTTGGTGCGGTGGGTAGGTGGGTGGTCAACGAGGTGGTCAAGTGGATGGGTTGGTGCGAGGTCGGATGGATGGATGGGAATAAGAAATGCGTTATGAGGGATGAGTTATGAGGAATGAGTTATGAGAAGCGAGTTATGAAGAATGAGTTAGTAGGAACGAGTGATGAGGAATAAGATATCAGGTAAGGGGTAAGAGGTATGGGGAATGAGGTACAGGAATGAGAATGGGAATGCTGTAATTAGGTTTAATTTTTTCGATCTAATTCACCGTGGCTCAGCTCGGTCTGATTCGGTGTAGTTCGCTCTAGTTTGGTCCAGTTTGGTTTTATTCGGTCTCACTCGATCTAGTCTCTTCTTCTCTAGTCTCTTCTCTAGCTCGGTCTAGCTCGTTCAAATTCGGTCTAGTTTAGTCTAGTTTGGCATGCTCAGGTCTAGTTTTGTCTGATTCGATCTAATTCGGCTCACTTCGGTCAAGTTAGGCCTAGGTTAGTCTAATTCGGTCTTATTCGGTCTAGTTCAATCTAGTTTAGCATAGGTCGGTCTAGATTTGATTCATTTGGTCTAGTACGATGTAGTCAAGTCTAGTCGGTCCGATTCGATCCGATGCAGATTGGTTCAGTCTAACTAACAAGGGGGACCCACGAAGTGCGGGTCACCAAATCTCACCAAACTTTTTTCACAGTCTCGTACCACCTAGAATATGGAGAATCCAGAGTAACTTCGTCAAATGGGCCTTCTGTTCATAGCTACAAGCAAAAACCTTAGCATTGTCAGTATATCTATTTATATATATATTACTCTTTAACATGGGCCTATATGAACAATGCTAATGTCATAGACTGTAACTTCGGACAGAGGGCCCATTTGACGGAAAGACTCTCGATTCTTCATATTTTAGGTGGTACGAGACTGTGAAAAAAGTTTCGTGAGCTCTGGTGACCCGCACTTCGTGGGCCCTTGTAAGTCTAGCTGGGTCTAGCTCGGTCTCATTCGAGGTAATCAGACCTCGTTCGGTCTTGTTCGGTTACATTAGGTCTAGTTCGGTCTAATGTTGTCTAGGCCAGTCTAGCTCGGCCTAATTCGGTCTACTTCAGTCTAGTACGGTCTAACACGATCTCGCTCGGTCTGATTCGATCCAATTCAGCCTAGTTCGGTCAAGTCAGGTCTAGGTTGGTCTATTCGGTCTAATTCGGTCTAGTTCAATCTAGGATGGCATGGTTCGGTCTAGATTAGACTAATTTGGTCTAGTACGATGTAGTTAAGACTAGTTGGTCCGATTCAATCTAATTCAGATTGGTTCGGTCTAATTATGTCTAGCTCGATCTAGCTCGGTCTGGTTCGGGGTAATTAGATCTCGTTCGGTCTAGTTCGGTTAAATTAGGTCTTGTTCGGTCTAACTCGGCCTAGGTCAGTGTAGTTCGGCCTAATTCGGTCCACTTCAGTTTAGTACGGTCTAACACGATCTGGCTCGGTCTGATTCGGTCTAGTTCGGTCTAATTGAGACTAATTCATGAAAAAATCTCTCACACTACAATTAACAGTTATCGATAATCCGAGAGTTAGTGTCAATCCAAAGGTCAGGCGCTGTAGTCACCGTGGTCAGAGAATCAGTCTAAATCTCTGGTATTCACCTGCATTAATGTACTGAAATAATCCGAAGTAGATGCAGAGACTTCAATTCATTTTTACGCAACCCCAAGTACAGAGCCCAACCCACGGATCAACTCTCAACTTTCAGGTTGCCAACGACTATGACTACCAGTGTTAATGAATCGAGAATTTGATTCAGCTGACTCAGCCGTTTCGAAAATTGAGAGCGATAAATCTGAATTTTCTATTATAATATATCCGATAGCATGTCTAATTCAAGATAATGTCACTTTTGCGAACTTCATAAAAAACTTGTTCCTGGCACCTTTAATTGATCACCAATCGTTATTCCACAATCGTCATTATTGAACTACAACAGCATTTCAGGGGCCTCCAATTTATCAAGAACATTCACAAGCCGGACGAATGGTGGAGAGTAAGGCAATAACGTTAGTCTCTATAAATTAAGATGGGTCTTTCGTAAAATCGTAATGTTCTCGACTGTTGAACTCCCAAATTAAACATTTCTAATTTCTCTCCGCAAATATTGTCACATACTTACAAATTTCACGAGTAGTGGGTACGTTTTTTTTTTTGAGCCTAGAACTAGATTCGAATAGATTCGTATGAGAAAGATCACGCACGCCCACTCTAGAACGCGGAGAATTGTTTTCTATTTACTACTTACCTAACTTTTTCAGCATTCCTCACCATCAAAGAGTCATTTTGTAAATTTTAGGGTGAGTTTTAGAATGAGCCGAAGTCGGTTGAAAAATATTGAGATGAAACAAGTTATGAGCAGAAGTAAATTTATGAAAGCAAAGTAGCCACACTTACCTCAGTTCAAGTACTGAAAAATATTGAGGTTTGAGAAAAAAGTTGTGCTCCAAATTCTTACTGCTTACTGTTACGATTCAGCGATCAATCATGCAAAAGGAAGGTAATCGTATCATTCAGTGCATTGCAATTTCCAATGAACGACTCCGGCTTTTATAAATATATTTGTGAATATTCACTTGGTGATTTATACGCATTGTTTGATGTTCTTGGTCGAGTGACTGCGTAATCGAACAATATCAAAGCAAATCACGCGAAGAGGTACTATAACGCTACCTCTTTACGTTGTACTTTTATACTTGTATAACGTTCGAGCATTATTGATCGAAACTATGGTGTAATCTCACTACTTCCGTCTTATCCAATCAAGATGAAATCTTCACGTGTTTGGCGACCAATGAGCAAATACACGCGATATAATGTCTGTCTCAATAAATTCCAGTTTGAATTAGATCAAACAGAGAATGGGTCATACGACACTTGGGCACTTGAAACTCGAACAAACTTTAACGGATCATGGATTGTATGTATGTACGAAAAGAACGCGTTAGAGCCAAGGGAAACTGGATTTCTCTAGTCACATTTTCTAGATCAAGGGCGAGAATACGCTCTTCGTACTCGAAAACTCACTTGGCATCAAACCGTATAAATCCCAAAGCCAAACTGCAGAAATTCATTTCCGTCTAGAAATACAACGACACACTCGAGTCGCGACGAGAGGATATCGGATAAACTTGCTTGTTGCAGGACCACTCGGCACACTCGGTAAATACGAGCGTGAGAATTTACGAAGCTTGCTTCCGTGCTTATTTGCACATGCACGCACCTCGTAAACGACTTAACTTATACTACAACCACATCTCTTTTGAAATCGTAAATAACTGTCTACTAACAGAGCTTACAACTCAACCTGTAATACTTAAAATCATTCTATCGAGTATTTGAGTAAATGAGATTTTCTCATACTTCAGCAGAGAAACGACGACGAGCTAATTCCCCTATGTAAATTTTAACTCGACTCGACGGTGGGTCATTTTCTCCGTTTGCTCATAACAGCAAGTACCGGTATAGCTATATATAAATATATAGAGCTCAAGAAGGCGGGAGATATATAAAATCTTGCCCACGGCGGTGTTTGAGAATTTCCATGAATATTTACAACGCTTTTCTTCGCTAGCACATAAACCAAAAGACAAAACGACCTTTATATATAGAGAAGGTTGGTGGGTTGGGTTGAACAAACGAGCGGCAGATGCAGGCAACGACCCACACACAGACACACACATAAGAATAGTCTTGTAAGGTATATCCCTTGGTGCGTATATAATATCTGGAAGATACTTGCGTATCGATCCGAGGCAACGAGTAGTTCTTTATCGGGTCCGCAGCATCGGCATTCATTTTATAACTACAAAGCAAACACCAGGTACATAGAGTAATAAGGAGCCACGTCAGCTATGCATATGGAATAAGAAGTTAGAAAATGACGGCTTGAAGAATTAAGGAGGAATAGTTTATAGCTTAGGTTATCGGTGATTATGTGTACGAGATCTAGCGCGCAGAATAAGAGGCCATCGCCGTATATAAACAAAATGGGCGGGTAAAACGCGATGCACAGTTGAGAAAGAACATTTCTTATCGTGTGCCACTTCCGTTTTACCCTCGATATATATCTCCAATGGTGGCTACTCACATGATATACTCGTATGGATACAGTTAGGAGTTGTATAGGTTAGGTCCTGCGGGTATATTCACCCTATAGAGTGTGTGTTAGAGTAGAAACGTCGCGCGAACGACGATTAATCTTGAGACCCCGACATCGAGGGTGCTGAAAAACCCCGAGATGTACACCTATGGCACACAACGGTACACTCACCAAAATACCGATTAATCAAGCGCTGCTGCACGTTTAGAACTCCAAGTTCAATGGGTGTACCCTGATGACAGGAACATGTGAATGAGTTAGATGATTCCTGCTCTTGAAGCATATTCATCCTTGAATAACACTTCCAAAACCGATCATGAATGACACACTGGGGTTAGATCGAGTTCAAGTCGCTCGATATTTCTCGAATTGCATCGAGTATATTGCCTTACAGCATTTTTTGGTAGTACACAGAGGCAAAGCTCATTCGTCTGCCCGACAACGAAATTGTGAGAATTTAAAATTTCCTGAAATAACTTTTGCAGGAAGGGAGTTGCAGTTCCAAGGAGCTCCAGAGCATACCAGACTATGTTGAGATTCGCCAACTTTGCCGTTCACAGAGGTCAACTTCACTGCCAACATCTTCAACGTTTCTGATAAGAGTTTCACCAGAACCGATCGCGAAAAATGTCGTACCTATCTAATTCATTGAGAGAACACCTCCACCGAACAATCTTCTACGCATTCAATCTCATCTCAACGATTTTCAAGGTCACTACGTGATAGTTGTTCCCAAGTCGGGTCGGACTTTCTGGATGTCAGATCTGGCAAACAGGAGTGAGGAGCCTCCTCTGACCATTGAAGACTTGCCGAAAGTTCAAGTGGACTGAGCAAAGGGGCAAGCTCCCAGCCAAGTGAACCAACTAACACTTGAAGAGCGGATGATTGGGTGTGGACCAAATCCTCTATGAATTAATCGACAGAAGAGATCAGTTCGGTGAAGCGAAGTTTACGTCAATCAACTACAGAAACAAGTAAAGCTCCCATGAGACGATGGTTGATGTGGTGTTCGCTGGATCAGGTCGACCAACCTCTGCAACCAACGAGTGATTTTGCAAGATTTTCGGCAGATGTTCCCCTTGGAGAAGACCTCTCTCATAAAACCATGCTATTGCACTAGCTGGCAGTTGCACCTTTCTGCTCTGGAAGTTCTAACTTGGATGTATCATCAAATTCTCTCGATCGTCGAGTATTGAATGCTATCGCAGTTGCTAAACCTTGAGAAAAGAAGATAGTAATTTGGGATGCTCGAAATTCGATAGATTAGTCACCTGACGCCCCAAAAAATCAGAGTCAGTTCGAGATTGCCAGGATGACAGTTGCTGTTTACCCCTAGCTTCTCATCAGAGACTCCAAAGTTTCACTCTTTCAAGAATGTCACAGAATCGTCAAACTGACTCAAACAACGATTTCATCCCGTGGTCTGCTTTCGGATCTAAACCAGATCGAGCACATTTCAGGCAGTCAGGTTGGAAATTGTCGTGTCATCCTAATACATGGTCATGGCCTGTTAAGTTAATCCGCTTGTAGTTGGAGGAGTCGGTAAAGAAAAGAGATGAGGTTGTTGGTGAGCCTGTGTTTGTCTCAACCAGCGTGAAAGACAAGGAAACTACGGTCTAAAACAATCTTGACCGGTTGGATGCGTTCAGTCCTGAAGGAATCAGGTATAGACGCTTCTCCGAGCGCTTCTCAGCAAGTATAAGCTTCTAGGAACCTTCATTGCAGATAGATCAACTCAAGCACTCGAGAAGTATATCATTTTAGGTGGTGAAAAGTGGTAAAAAAGAAACCAATAACCGTTCCTAAAACAAAATTTAATCCAGTAATTTGCATCTTCTACGCATGCGCGTCCTCTTACGTCTCTGGAAATATTTTCAATCGATAGCCAGTGTAATTTCCCTCACAGTGACTACTTTGGGGAGTTAATTTGGTGCAGTAGAACTTATGATCTAGCTGGTCCGAAAGATGAAAAAATCCAAGGTACCAAATCCGTGAAGCCGTGGCTCCTCCAATGGGCCAGAAAAGTACGAATTTTGAATAGGAATCTTTCAAAGATGTTATCATGTGTTTTCCATGTAACTTTTGACGTAGAAACTGAATTCATGGTCACTTTGTTCCAAACCTTCAAGATTTTCGGTTATACCCAAAAAATCAAACGAAGCATGTACGGCCAATTCCAGCCTCTTTCCACACATTTGTGATGTATGTTGAGTGTAGGCAAGGGTTTGAACTTGTCGCGTAGAGGATGCACGCATGTTTTCCTTTGTATGTTGACTAGCTAAAGGCGGTGACGATGGTTTCGAGGCACGGGAATGAGCCGGGAGTGGAATTCTGGGATAACGAAGCTATAGTTTGTTATATAATCTCATCAGAAAAAATGCATCATGCATATTATATCTCACTCAACTCATTCCCGTGCCTCGAAACCATCGGCACCGTCTTCAACTGGTCAAAATACGGAAGAGAACATAGATAGATAGATAGATAGATAGATAGATAGATAGATAGATGGCGCGAGCAGTATGGAAGGGTCGGAAGAGGCATAACGATGGCTAGCTTTCTGCAAGCGAATCTTCGCAGGAGCAACGATGCTCACAGTCTACTCGAGGCAGAGGCCTCAAGACTGGGAGTAGACGTCCTCATAATCTCCGAGCAGTACCTCCGAAAAGAGCGACCGAGAACCACGGAAGATCTTGAGAGGGGAGCAGCCATCCAAGTCTGGAACAAGACTCTCAAAGAGACAAAAAAGCCGACCGAAGGGACGGGCTTCGCCCGAAGAGTCATCGGGGATATTGCGGTGTATAGTTGCTACTACTCACCGAACGCACCGATGAATGACTTCCTCCGGGACTTGCGAGAACTCGAGGATAGTCTGAGGCAGTGGAGAGGTCTCGCGATAGTAGCAGGGGATTTCAACTCCAAGGCTCCAGCCTGGAGTGGGGGGCCAGAGGATGAAAGAGGCAACGCGCTGGAAACGACCATGGCCCAACTGGACCTGGTTTGCCTCAATGAGGTAGGAAAGGCGACATGGCATAGGGGGGCATCATCCTCTGTGCTCGACTTAACGTTCGTTGGCCCGCCTCTCATGAGACGAGTCACGAAGTGGCAGGTCCTAGACTCGGAAACGCTCAGCGACCACCGTCATATCTTCTTCAGGATAGACTGTGGCCGAGACGCGGGCATAGCACGGCAAATCGAGGGATGGCAAGTCCGTAAACTTGACGAGGAAAGCTTCAAAGAAGCAATCCTGAAAGCAGAGGACCCCGGACAAGAGCTCTCGCCGGAAGAGACGGTAACGAGTGTCATCCGGTCCATCACCCGAGCTTGCGACGCCTCCATGCCGAGGAGGAAGCAACCCCGGTTCCAGAAGAGGCAAGCATACTGGTGGAACGATGAAATCCGAGACCTTCGCCGCAACGCAAACGCTAAGAGGAGACGAGCAAAGCGAGCGCGCAAACGCGGACGTCCATCAGCGGAAGCAGACGAAGCGGCCTACAAAGAGACGAAGAAACTCCTACGGGATGCCATTCGTCGCAGCAAACGAAGGTGCTGGGCGGAGCTCTGCAGCATGGTCGATCGCGATCCGTGGGGGACACCGTACCGGGTGGTCATGAGCCGGCTGCGCACGAGAGATGGACCAACAGCGCCAACCGACAAAGAGGCAGTCCTACGGATAGCCAGGGCACTCTACCCGAGAGGTGAGCCCAGACTCACATTCCCTGGGCTAATCTCCGAGCCGATCCCCCTCTTTACCGAAGAAGAGCTGAGACGAGCCGCTAAGAGATTAGCGAATGGTAAGGCCCCGGGGCTGGACGGTATCCCAAATGAGGCCTTGAAAATAGTGGTCCGAGAGCAGCCCAGCCTGCTACTGAAGCTGTTCAACAAGTGTCTTCTCGCGGGAATGTTCCCGAAAGTGTGGAAACGGCAGAAGCTAGTGCTTATACCCAAGGGGAAGGGTGGGGAACCAGCGGAACCATCATCGAATCGGCCACTCAATATGCTGGACAACATCGGCAAGATGTATGACCGCATGATCCTGAACCGGGCGGAGGAAGAGTATGAGCGTAGCGGAGGTATGTCCCCGATGCAGTTTGGCTTCCGTAAGGGGCGCAGTACGATGCACGCAATAGAGAGCGTGCAAGACAGAGTTCACAGAGCGCATACAATGGCTCCCCAACCAGGTGGAGGGTTCTGTGCCATAATATGCCTGGATGTGAAGAATGCCTTCAACACGGCAAGTTGGGAACGGATCTATAGGTCCCTAGATGGAAGAGTACCCCCTTACCTGCTCGCAGTCATCAGCGATGGACTGCGCGACAGAGTCCTGGTGTGCGACACCGATGAGGGAAGGGTTGAGTTGGAACTCTCTGCAGGGATAGCTCAGGGATCCGTGTCAGGACCGTTTGAATGGAACACGCAATACGACGAGTTCCTGAACATGAGCATGCCAGATGGGGCGGAACTTATTGGCTTCGCGGACGATGCGGCATTAGTCGTGGTCGCCGAAACCGCGTGGCAAGTGGAGTGTGCGGCCAATGAAGCTCTTTACCGCATTGGTCAGTGGTTCCCTGAGAACGGGCTGGAGCTTGCCGAGCACAAGTGCGAAGCAATGCTAGTCACCAAGAGGAGGAGTTTCGAAACCCCCGTGTTCTCCATCAACGGGTACGAGATCCCACTCAAGAGGGAACTCAAGTATCTTGGGGTTTGGTTTGACGACCGATGGAGCTACAAGGCCCAAGTTAGGGAAGCAGCGCTGAAGGCGGACAGGGTTGGTTGCGCCCTTCAACGGCTCATGCCAAACATTGGCGGCCCCAAGCCAAACAGGAGATCTTTACTTAGCACCGTGAGCTATTCCATCATGCTGTACGGTGCACCAATTTGGGGACGTGTAGCTAGAGGGTCTGTGATCGACGCGAAGCTAGGCCCAGTCCAGCGACGTTCCGCGCTCCGGACGATCAGCGCTTACTGCACGGTGTCCGACCACGCAGCCTGTGTACTAGCAGGTACTCCACCTATTCGACTACTTGTAGCCGAAAGGGTGCGTGTATGGGAACGCCAAGAGACTCTCAAGAACGATGGAGTAGTACTAAACCCCACCCGGAAGGCCCTCATTCGAGATGTCGAAAGGGGGGGAACTGTCGAAGAGTGGCAGAAAGAATGGGATAGCTCAACGAAAGGGAAGTGGACGCGAAGATTGATCCCCAACATAGCCAGGTGGATCGATCGAGCTCACGGAGAGTTAGATTATTGGCTGACGCAGGCGCTCAGTGGTCATGGCTGCTTCGGGGAGTACCTAGAGCGGTTCCAGAAGAGGGAGACCTCGGTCTGTCAGATGTGTGAGGCAGACTGGGACGATGCGGAGCATGCACTCTTCCAGTGCGTGAACACAGCGATGGAGAGAGCGGAACTCGTGGACTGGCTTGGGAATCAGATCACCCCTGAGACCCTAGTGCCGTCCATGCTCCGCAGCAAAGAGACGTGGGATAAGATTGCCGCCTATATCAAGACGGCGATCACCCGAAAAGAAGAGCGAGAACGGGCATTGCAGCGCCAAGCAAGGGGCGCTGTATAGCGAACAACGACGACTTGAAGAGTGAACAAGGACGACGAAGAGAGAAGACAGGAGAGCGGACACACCAAAGAGGAACGCCCCTTGGCGCGCGATACGCCTCCCACCCTGAAGTAATGCTAACGCGGTTCCGGGGTGGGTTGGTTAGATAGTGGTTAGCTGCCCCCAGTTCTGCAATGATGGCTTGCCAACATCGTAGGGCTGAGAGCAGAAGGTTTTAGCCCCCAGGGCACACGGGCGTTGGATTCATGCTCATCCGGTTTACCGGGTGAGCAAAATGAAAGCGCTCATGGTCTGCCGGTGGGAGATCCATTAGGGATAGCCTGTCATCAGATTTTTCCTTATATTCCACTTAAAAAAAAAAAAAAAAAAAAAAAGATAGATAGATAGATAGATAGATAGATAGATAGATCCCAGGAACCGTGTTGAGGTAGAGCATTCTCCATGCTACTGGGTGCGTCCCCAGGGTGCGGATAGTGGCACGGCCAGAGTAACTGGGGATTGATTTGATCCTCAGTATCTCTGGTTACTCGTGAATATGCAGAGTATGCAAAATAAGCGAGCGCAGACAAGGAGCCGCAGATACACAATACAACATCACACTGGCACAATAAGTGAACCCGCGTGGACATTCTGAGCCGACCGACGACGGCCATGCTGGCTTCGAGGGGCACACCGAAAGTTGGTGAGAAGCAACGCGGTGACCTTGTCGATACAGGGTATCTCTATCGTATATGCATCGGATCACAAGAGTGAAGCGAGGGCCCGAATCAAGTCGGGCATTCTCTCGCTGAGTGGTAACACGATCTTCCCCAAGGATCCACAAAAACCCTCTTGGGGATAGGGATCGGCCGAACTAGGGAGTGCTACCACGATACCAGTTGGCATGGCGATTGGTCGAGACTCCGGTGGAAACGCGGGCGAGACTGACATTACACTGACACCACACACACAGCGCGTCACTCACGCCACCAGTGCAACAGTCCCCGGGAGGGGATCCTTCCACTGCTGTGTCCGTGCCCACTCTGGAGGGTACCGCGTTAAAACCAGTGATCGCTCCTGGGCCGCCGGTAGTAGGGGGACCCGAACCCCACGCTAACCACGAGGGGAGGCAGTCCCGCACAACGGTAGGGGGGATACCCCAAATCCCGCTCCTGTGGTAGTGCCGGTTGGTGACCGGACGGGACCATGCTGCAGGGTGCGGGGGTTGGAACGTCTTCTGAGGCCACCGGACAGTAGGCGCGGTCGGCAAGTGGGAGGATCCAAGAACGGGGTACTCGGACTGGTGGGCGGGGGTAGGTGGGACCACTAACACAAACAAAGACACAGTAATCCGAGGGGGATAGGAGAGAAGGGGAAAAAAATGGCAGAAACAACAACGAATTTGGAAATTTTCAGAGCGAATCTGCCAACTGGGTGTCCCACCCAAACACAACCATCAACATCAAACAAGGAGAGAGTTGATGCAGAAGAGATGGAGACTGGCGAAGGAAAGACGCCTGGCGCCAGTCAACAGAGGTCACGCAGAACTAATTCCGCTGACCTCAAAACGAGCTGGGGTAAGTTCAAAGAGGCTCACACGAGAGAGGAAGAACTCCTGAAGAGAATCCTCAAGGTACTCGATGACATAACCAAGGAAGTCAACGAGCACGCGACAGCAAAGAAGTCGACCAAGAGGCTTGTACAGAAGGCCAGCAGCCTACGTGAAAGGCTAGAAGCTGCTAGTACAAGAGCTTCAGAAATGAGAGAGGCAATCAGCTCCAGCCTAGAGATAATGGCCGAGGACTCCGCTGGATCAACATCCTCGCTGGCCCCACCTCCACAAAGAGCGGGATGGGGGAGCCAAACGAAGAGAGGCCGCACAAGCCCCATCAATAGGGACCAGGAAGCCGATATCAAAAGAGCAAAGAGAGCAGCCCTCAAACCGGAGCAGCTCAATTTTGCAGGACAAGGGGCTGGACTGTTCAGGACACCCCCATCCACGCCAGGGACACCAATGACAACCTGGTCCGATAACGGTCAGCTCTCGGACGCTGGTTCCGGCTGGCAACTTGCGGGACGGAACAGGGGACGTAGGGGAAACGAGAGGCGTCCCAAGGATCAGGGGAGAGCCGAAAAGAAGAAAAAGAAGAGGAAGAACAAGGGAAATAGGAGAAGGACTAGACCCGACGCACTCCTCATAGAAGTGAAGGAAGATAGTTTGTCCTACGCGGACATGATCAAGAGAGTCAAGCAAGGAGACGAAACGAGGCAAGTGGCTTCAAAAGTCTCCAAACTCCGGAAGACGAAAGAGGGTCATCTACTCATCGAGCTCGAGAAGGGGGTGAAGGCAGAGGTCGTTGAGGATGCCCTTAAGGGGGCGATCCAAGACGCCGGAGAGATACGACGGCTTTCCCCAACGATCACGCTGGAAGTGCTTGACCTCGACGACGTGAGCACACTCCCGGAAGTTAAGGAAGCCTTCGTGAAGGAACTCGGAGCAGAGCATGCAGGCAGCATCACGACCCGGACCATCCGCCCAGGATACAAGGGTACTCAGATTGCGGTGATCACACTGCCAGAGCGGCTCGCTAAAGAAGTGCTGGCAAAAGGGAAAGTCCGGGTAGACTTCGTTAACGCGCGGGTCCGGGAAAAGGGCGGAATCCCGAGATGTTACAACTGCCTGCAATACGGGCATTTGTCCGCAAAGTGCGACAAGCCACAAGTGAGGCGGGCAAAACGCTGCTTCAACTGTGGGGAAGAAGGCCACATAGCAGCGGTATGTGTTACCGGAGAGCAGAAATGCCTGAGCTGCGAGGCCCTCAAAGAGGACCACAAACACAGGTCGGGCATGCAGTGCTGCAAGGCCTACCAGCAGGCGCGAGCAGCATGGAAGGGCCGGAAGAAGCGCAAAGATGGCTAGTTTCCTGCAAGCGAATCTCTGCAGGAGCAACGATGCTCACAGTCTACTCGAAGCAGAGGCCTCAAGACTGGGAGCAGACGTCCTCATCATCTCCGAGCAGTATCTCCGAGAAGAGCGACCACGAACCACGGAAGACCTTGGGAGGGGATCGGCCATCCAAGTCTGGAACGTGAGCCTTACAGAGACAAAAAGACCGACCGAAGGGACGGGCTTCGCCCGAAGAGTCATCGGCGATATTGCGGTGTATAGCTGCTATTACTCACCGAACGCACCGATGAATGTCTTCCTTTGGGAACTGCGGGAACTCGAGGATAGTCTGAGACAGTGGAGAGGCCTCGCCATAGAAGCGGGAGATTTTAACTCCAAAGCTCCAGCCTGGAGTGGAGGGCCAGAGGATGAAAGAGGCAACGCGCTGGAAACAACCATGGCCCAATTGGTGCTGGTTTGCCTCAACGAGGTAGGAAAGGCGACATGGCACAGAGGGGCATCATCCTCAGTGCTCGACTTAACGTTTGTTAGCGCGCCTCTCATGAGACGAGTCACGAAGTGGCAGGTCCTTGACTCGGAAACGCTCAGCGACCACTGCCATATCTTCTTCAAGATAGACCATGGCCGAGATGCAGGCATAGCACGGCAGATCGAGGGATGGCAAGTCCGCAAACCGGACGAGGAAAGCTTCAGAGAAGCAATCCTGAGAGCAGAGGACCCCGGAGAAGAGCTCTCGCCGCAGGAGACGGTATCGAGCGTCATCCGGTCCATCACCCGAGCCTGCGACGCCTCCATGCCGAGGAGGAAGCAATCCCGGTTCCAGAAGAGGCAAGTATACTGGTGGAACGATGAGATCAGGGATCTTCGCCGCAGCGCAAACGCTCAGAGGAGGCGAGCGAAGCGAGCGCGCAAACGTGGGCGTCCATCAGCGGCAGCAGACGAAGCGGCCTACAAAGAGGCGAAGAAGCTTCTTCGGGATGCCATCCGTCGCAGCAAACAAAAATGCTGGTCGGAGCTATGCAACATGGTCGATCAAGATCCGTGGGGCACACCGTACCGGGTGGTCATGAGCAGACTGCGATTGAGAGACGGACCAACAGCGCCAACTGACAGAGTCAGTTCTACGGATTGCCAGGGCACTCTACCCGAGAGGGGAGCCCAGACTCACATTCCCTGGGTTCATCTCCGACCCAATCCCCCTCTTCACCGAAGAAGAGCTAAGACGAGCCGCTACAAGACTGGCGAATGGTAAGGCCCCGGGATTGGATGGTATCCCTAATGAAGCCCTGAAAATAGTGGCTCGAGAGCAGCCTACCCTGCTATTGAAGCTGTTCAATAAGTGTCTCCTTGCGGGAGTGTTCCCGAAAGTGTGGAAACGGCAGAAGCTAGCCCTCATCCCCAAGGGGAAGGGTGGAGAACCAGCGGAGCCATCATCGAATCGGCCACTCAATATGCTGGACAACATCGGGAAGATGTATGACCGCATGATCCTAAACCGGGCGGAGGAAGAGTATGAGCGTAGCGGAGGGATGTCCCCGATGCAGTTTGGCTTCCGCAAGGGGCGCAGTACAATGCACGCAATAGAATGTGTACAAGACAGAGTTCACAGAGCGCATACAATGGCTCCCCAACCAGGAGGAGGGTTTTGTGCCATAATATGCTTGGATGTGAAGAACGCCTTCAACACAGCAAGCTGGGAACGGATCTATAGGTCCCTAGATGGAAGAGTCCCCCCTTACCTGCTCGCAGTCATCAGCGATGGACTGCGTGACAGAGTCCTCGTATGTGACACCGATGAGGGAAGGGTTGAGCTGGAATTATCTGCAGGAATAGCTCAAGGATCCGTGTCAGGACCGTTCGAATGGAACACGCAATACGACG
Source organism: Eretmocerus hayati (assembly GCA_029851415.1). Lineage (NCBI taxonomy): Eukaryota > Metazoa > Arthropoda > Insecta > Hymenoptera > Aphelinidae > Eretmocerus > Eretmocerus hayati. The sequence continues at coordinate 177,945,983 of CM056742.1, read as the reverse complement.
AGTTCCTGAACATGAGTCTTCCAGATGGGGCAGAACTCATTGGCTTCGCGGACGATGCGGCATTAGTCGTGGTCGCCGAAACCGCGTGGCAAGTGGAGTGTGTGGCCAATGAAGCTCTCTACCGCATTGGTCAATGGTTCCCTGAGAACGGGCTGGAGCTTGCCGAGCACAAGTGCGAAGCGATGCTAGTCACCAAGAGGAGGAGTTTCGAAACTCCCGTGTTCTCCATCAACGGGTACGTAATTCCACTCAAGAGGGAACTTAAGTACCTTGGGGTTTGGTTTGATGAACGATGGAGCTACAAGGCACAAGCCAGAGAAGCAGCGCTGAAGGCAGACAGGGTCGGTGGCGCCCTCCAGCGGCTCATGCCAAACATTGGTGGCCCCAAGCCAAACAGAAGAGCCTTACTCAGCACCGTGAGCTATTCCATCATGCTGTACGGTGCACCAATTTGGGGGCAGGTAGCTAGAGGGACCGTAATCGATGCAAAGCTAGGTCCAGTCCAGCGGCGTTTCGCGCTACGGACGATCAGTGCTTATTGCACGGTGTCTGACCATGCAGCCTGTGTGCTTGCGGGTACACCACCCATTCGACTGCTTGTAGCCGAGAGAGTGCGGGTATGGAAACGCCAAGAAACCCTCAAGAGCGATGGAGTCGTGCTCAACCCCACTCGCAAGGCCCTCATACGAGACGTCGAGAGGGGGGAGACCGTTGAAGAGTGGCAAAAAGAGTGGGAGAGCTCAACGAAAGGGAAGTGGACGCGAAGGCTGATCCCCAACATAGCCAGGTGGATCGATCGAGCTCACGGAGAGCTGGATTACTAGCTGACGCAAGCGTTTAGTGGGCATGGCTGCTTCGGAGAGTACCTGGAGCGGTTCCAGAAGAGGGAGACCCCGGTCTGTCAGATGTGTGCGGCAGACTGGGACGATGCGGAGCATGCACTCTTCCATTGCATGAACACAGCTACGGAGAGAGCGGAGCTCGTGAACTGGCTTGGAAATCAGATCACCCCTGAGAATCTATTGCCGTTCATGCTCCGTAACAAAGAGACATGGGATAAGATTGCCGCCTATATCAAGACGGCGATCCCCCGAAAAGAAGAGCGAGAACGGGCATCGCAGCGTCAAGCAAGGGGCACTGCATAGCGAACAACGACGACTTGAAGAGTGATCATCGACGACGAAGAGAGAAGACAGAAGAGCGGACACACCGAAGAGGGACGCCTCATGGCGCGCGATACGCCTCCCACCCTGGAGTAATGCTAACGCGGTTCCGGGGTGGGTTGGTTAGATAGTGGTTAGCTGCCCCCAGTTCTGCAATGATGGCTTGCCAACATCGTAGGGCTGAGAGCAGAAGGTTTTAGCCCCCAGGGCACACGGGCGTTGGATTCATGCTCATCCGGTTCACCGGGTGAGCAAAATGAAAGCGCTTATGGTCTGCCGGTGGGAGATCCATTAGGGATAGCCTGTCATCAGATTTTTCCTTATATTCCACTTAAAAAAAAAAAAAAAAAAAAAAAAAAAGATAGATAGATAGATAGATAGATCGCCCGAAGAGTCATCGGCGATATTGCGGTGTATAGCTGCTATTACTCACCGAACGCACCGATGAATGTCTTCCTTCGGGAACTGCGGGAACTCGAGGATAGTCTGAGACAGTGGAGAGGCCTCGCCATAGTAGCGGGGGATTTTAACTCCAAAGCTCCAGCCTGGAGTGGAGGGCCAGAGGATGAAAGAGGCAACGCGCTGGAGACAACCATGGCCCAATTGGACCTGGTTTGCCTCAACGAGGTAGGAAAGGCGACATGGCACAGAGGGGCATCATCCTCAGTGCTCGACTTAACGTTTGTTAGCGCGCCTCTCATGAGACGAGTCATGAAGTGGCAGGTTCTTGACTCGGAAACGCTCAGCGACCACTGCCATATCTTCTTCAAGATAGACCATGGCCGAGATGCAGGCATAGCACGGCAGATCGAGGGATGGCAAGTCCGCAAACCGGACGAGGAAAGCTTCAGAGAAGCAATCCTGAGAGCAGAGGACCCCGGAGAAGAGCTCTCGCCGCAGGAGACGGTATCGAGCGTCATCCGGTCCATCACCCGAGCCTGCGACGCCTCCATGCCGAGGAGGAAGCAATCCCGGTTCCAGAAGAGGCAAGTATACTGGTGGAACGATGAGATCAGGGATCTTCGCCGCAGCGCAAACGCTCAGAAGAGGCGAGCGAAGCGAGCGCGCAAACGTGGACGTCCATCAGCGGCAGCAGACGAAGCGGCCTACAAAGAGGCGAAGAAACTTCTTCGGGATGCCATCCGTCGCAGCAAACAACAATGCTGGTCGGAGCTATGCAACATGGTCGATCAAGATCCGTGGGGCACACCGTACCGGGTGGTCATGAGCAGACTGCGATTGAGAGACGGACCAACAGCGTCAACTGACAAAGAGTCAGTTCTACGGATTGCCAGGGCACTCTACCCGAGAGGGGAGCCCAGACTCACATTCCCTGGGTTCATCTCCGACCCAATCCCCCTCTTCACCGAAGAAGAGCTAAGACGAGCCGCTACAAGACTGGCGAATGGTAAGGCCCCGGGATTGGATGGTATCCCTAATGAAGCTCTGAAAATAGTGGCTCGAGAGCAGCCCACCCTGCTATTGAAGCTGTTCAATAAGTGTCTCCTTGCGGGAGTGTTCCCGAAAGTGTGGAAACGGCAGAAGCTAGTCCTCATCCCCAAGGGGAAGGGTGGAGAACCAGCGGAGCCATCATCGAATCGGCCACTCAATATGCTGGACAACATCGGGAAGATGTATGACCGCATGATCCTAAACCGGGCGGAGGAAGAGTATGAGCGTAGCGGAGGAATGTCCCCGATGCAGTTTGGCTTCCGCAAGGGGCGCAGTACAATGCACGCAATAGAAAGCGTACAAGACAGAGTTCACACAGCGCATACAATGGCTCCCCAACCAGGAGGAGGGTTTTGTGCCATAATATGCTTGGATGTGAAGAACGCCTTCAACACAGCAAGCTGGGAACGGATCTATAGGTCCCTAGATGGAAGAGTCCCCCCTTACCTGCTCGCAGTCATCAGCGATGGACTGCGTGACAGAGTCCTCGTATGTGACACCGATGAGGGAAGGGTTGAGCTGGAATTATCTGCAGGAATAGCTCAAGGATCCGTGTCAGGACCGTTCGAATGGAACACGCAATACGACGAGTTCCTGAACATGAGTCTTCCAGATGGGGCAGAACTCATTGGCTTCGCGGACGATGCGGCATTAGTCGTGGTCGCCGAAACCGCGTGGCAAGTGGAGTGTGTGGCCAATGAAGCTCTCTACCGCATTGGTCAATGGTTCCCTGAGAACGGGCTGGAGCTTGCCGAGCACAAGTGCGAAGCGATGCTAGTCACCAAGAGGAGGAGTTTCGAAACTCCCGTGTTCTCCATCAACGGGTACGAAATTCCACTCAAGAGGGAACTTAAGTACCTTGGGGTTTGGTTTGATGAACGATGGAGCTACAAGGCACAAGCCAGAGAAGCAGCGCTGAAGGCAGACAGGGTCGGTGGCGCCCTCCAGCGGCTCATGCCAAACATTGGTGGCCCCAAGCCAAACAGAAGAGCCTTACTCAGCACCGTGAGCTATTCCATCATGCTGTACGGTGCACCAATTTGGGGGCAGGTAGCTAGAGGGACCGTAATCGATGCGAAGCTAGGTCCAGTCCAGCGGCGTTTCGCGCTACGGACGATCAGTGCTTATTGCACGGTGTCTGACCATGCAGCCTGTGTGCTTGCGGGTACACCACCCATTCGACTGCTTGTAGCCGAGAGAGTGCGGGTATGGAAACGCCAAGAAACCCTCAAGAGCGATGGAGTCGTGCTCAACCCCACTCGCAAGGCCCTCATACGAGACGTCGAGAGGGGGGAGACCGTTGAAGAGTGGCAAAAAGAGTGGGAGAGCTCAACGAAAGGGAAGTGGACGCGAAGGCTGATCCCCAACATAGCCAGGTGGATCGATCGAGCTCACGGAGAGCTGGATTACTGGCTGACGCAAGCGTTTAGTGGGCATGGCTGCTTCGGAGAGTACCTGGAGCGGTTCCAGAAGAGGGAGACCCCGGTCTGTCAGATGTGTGCGGCAGACTGGGACGATGCGGAGCATGCACTCTTCCATTGCATGAACACAGCTACGGAGAGAGCGGAGCTCGTGAACTGGCTTGGAAATCAGATCACCCCTGAGAATCTATTGCCGTTCATGCTCCGTAACAAAGAGACATGGGATAAGATTGCCGCCTATATCAAGACGGCGATCCCCCGAAAAGAAGAGCGAGAACGGGCATCGCAGCGTCAAGCAAGGGGCACTGCATAGCGAACAACGACGACTTGAAGAGTGATCATCGACGACGAAGAGAGAAGACAGAAGAGCGGACACACCGAAGAGGGACGCCTCATGGCGCGCGATACGCCTCCCACCCTGAAGTAATGCTAACGCGGTTCCGGGGTGGGTTGGTTAGATAGTGGTTAGCTGCCCCCAGTTCTGCAATGATGGCTTGCCAACATCGTAGGGCTGAGAGCAGAAGGTTTTAGCCCCCAGGGCACACGGGCGTTGGATTCATGCTCATCCGGTTCACCGGGTGAGCAAAATGAAAGCGCTTATGGTCTGCCGGTGGGAGATCCATTAGGGATAGCCTGTCATCAGATTTTTCCTTATATTCCACTTAAAAAAAAAAAAAAAAAAAAAAAAAAGGATAGATAGATAGATAGATAGATAGATCGCCCGAAGAGTCATCGGCGATATTGCGGTGTATAGCTGCTATTACTCACCGAACGCACCGATGAATGTCTTCCTTCGGGAACTGCGGGAACTCGAGGATAGTCTGAGACAGTGGAGAGGCCTCGCCATAGTAGCGGGGGATTTTAACTCCAAAGCTCCAGCCTGGAGTGGAGGGCCAGAGGATGAAAGAGGCAACGCGCTGGAGACAACCATGGCCCAATTGGACCTGGTTTGCCTCAACGAGGTAGGAAAGGCGACATGGCACAGAGGGGCATCATCCTCAGTGCTCGACTTAACGTTTGTTAGCGCGCCTCTCATGAGACGAGTCATGAAGTGGCAGGTCCTTGACTCGGAAACGCTCAGCGACCACTGCCATATCTTCTTCAAGATAGACCATGGCCGAGATGCAGGCATAGCACGGCAGATCGAGGGATGGCAAGTCCGCAAACCGGACGAGGAAAGCTTCAGAGAAGCAATCCTGAGAGCAGAGGACCCCGGAGAAGAGCTCTCGCCGCAGGAGACGGTATCGAGCGTCATCCGGTCCATCACCCGAGCCTGCGACGCCTCCATGCCGAGGAGGAAGCAATCCCGGTTCCAGAAGAGGCAAGTATACTGGTGGAACGATGAGATCAGGGATCTTCGCCGCAGCGCAAACGCTCAGAAGAGGCGAGCGAAGCGAGCGCGCAAACGTGGACGTCCATCAGCGGCAGCAGACTAAGCGGCCTACAAAGAGGCGAAGAAACTTCTTCGGGATGCCATCCGTCGCAGCAAACAACAATGCTGGTCGGAGCTATGCAACATGGTCGATCAAGATCCGTGGGGCACACCGTACCGGGTGGTCATGAGCAGACTGCGATTGAGAGACGGACCAACAGCGTCAACTGACAAAGAGTCAGTTCTACGGATTGCCAGGGCACTCTACCCGAGAGGGGAGCCCAGACTCACATTCCCTGGGTTCATCTCCGACCCAATCCCCCTCTTCACCGAAGAAGAGCTAAGACGAGCCGCTACAAGACTGGCGAATGGTAAGGCCCCGGGATTGGATGGTATCCCTAATGAAGCTCTGAAAATAGTGGCTCGAGAGCAGCCCACCCTGCTATTGAAGCTGTTCAATAAGTGTCTCCTTGCGGGAGTGTTCCCGAAAGTGTGGAAACGGCAGAAGCTAGTCCTCATCCCCAAGGGGAAGGGTGGAGAACCAGCGGAGCCATCATCGAATCGGCCACTCAATATGCTGGACAACATCGGGAAGATGTATGACCGCATGATCCTAAACCGGGCGGAGGAAGAGTATGAGCGTAGCGGAGGAATGTCCCCGATGCAGTTTGGCTTCCGCAAGGGGCGCAGTACAATGCACGCAATAGAAAGCGTACAAGACAGAGTTCACACAGCGCATACAATGACTCCCCAACCAGGAGGAGGGTTTTGTGCCATAATATGCTTGGATGTGAAGAACGCCTTCAACACAGCAAGCTGGGAACGGATCTATAGGTCCCTAGATGGAAGAGTCCCCCCTTACCTGCTCGCAGTCATCAGCGATGGACTGCGTGACAGAGTCCTCGTATGTGACACCGATGAGGGAAGGGTTGAGCTGGAATTATCTGCAGGGATAGCTCAAGGATCCGTGTCAGGACCGTTCGAATGGAACACGCAATACGACGAGTTCCTGAACATGAGTCTTCCAGATGGGGCAGAACTCATTGGCTTCGCGGACGATGCGGTATTAGTCGTGGTCGCCGAAACCGCGTGGCAAGTGGAGTGTGTGGCCAATGAAGCTCTCTACCGTATTGGTCAATGGTTCCCTGAGAACGGGCTGGAGCGTGCCGAGCACAAGTGCGAAGCGATGCTAGTTACCAAGAGGAGGAGTTTCGAAACTCCCGTGTTCTCCATCAACGGGTACGTAATTCCACTCAAGAGGGAACTTAAGTACCTTGGGGTTTGGTTTGATGACCGATGGAGCTACAAGGCATATGCCAGAGAAGCAGCGCTGAAGGCAGACAGGGTCGGTGGCGCCCTTCAGCGGCTCATGCCAAACATTGGTGGCCCCAAGCGAAACAGGAGAGCCTAAGAAATGCTAACGCGGTTCCGGGGTGGGTTGGTTAGATAGTGGTTAGCTGCCCCCAGTTCTGCAATGATGGCTTGCCAACATCGTAGGGCTGAGAGCAGAAGGTTTTACCCCCCAGGGCACACGGGCGTTGGATTCATGCTCATCCGGTTTACCGGGTGAGCAAAATGAAAGCGCTTATGGTCTGCCGGTGGGAGATCCATTAGAGATAGCCTGTCATCAGATTTTTCCTTATATTCCACTTTAAAAAAAAAAAAAAAAAAAAAAAAAAAAAAAAGATAGATGGATCCCAGAAACCGTGTTGAGGTAGAGCATTCTCCATGCTACTGGGTGCGTCCACAGGGTGCAGATACTGGCACGGCCAGAGTAACTGGGGATTGATACGATCCTCAGTCTCTCTGGTTACTCGTCAATATGCAGAGTATGCAAAATAAGCGGGCGCAGATAAGGAGTCGCAGATACACAATACAACACCACACTGACACAATAAATGAACCCGCGTGGACATTCTGAGCCGACCGACGACGGCCTTGCTGGTTCCGAGGGGCACACCGAATGTTGGTGAGAAGCAACGCGGTGACCCTGTCGATACAGGGTATCTCTATCGTATATGCATCGGATCACAAGAGTGACGCGAGGGCCCGAATCAAGTCGGGCATTCTCTCGCTGAGTGGTAACACGATCTCTCTCAAGGAAACACAAGAACCCTCATGGGGATAGAGATCGGCCGAACTAGGGAGTGCTACCAAGGTACCAGTTGGCATGGCCATTGGTCGGGACTCCGATGGAAACGCGGGCAAGACTGACATTACACCAACACCACACACACAGCGCGCCACTCACGCCACCAGTGCAACCGTCCCCGGGAGGGGATCCTTCCACTGCTGTGTCCATGCCCACTCTGGAGGGTACCGCGTTGAAACCAGTGATCGCTCCTGGACCGCCGGTAGTAGGGGGACCCGAACCCCACGCTAACCATGAAGGGAGGCAGTCCCGCACAACGGTAGGGGGGATACCCCAAATCCCGCTCCTGTGGTAGTGCCGGTTCGTGACCGGACGGGACCATGCTGCAGGGTGCGGGGGTTGGAACGTCATCTGAGGCCACCGGACTGTAGGCGCGGTCGGCAAGCGGGAGGATCCAAGAATGGGGTACTCGGACTGGTGGGCGGGGGTAGGTGGTACCACTAACACAAACAAAGACACAGTAATCCGAGGGGGATAGGAGAGAAGAAAAATGGCAGGAACAACAACGAACCTGGAAACTTTCAGAGCGAACCTGCCAACTGGGTGTCCCACCCAAACACAACCATCAACATCACACAAGGAGACAGTTGATGTTGAAGAGATGAAGACTGGCGAAGGAAAGGCGCCTGGCACCGGTCAACAGAGGCTACGCAGAACCAATCCCGCCGACCTCAAAACGAGCTGTGGTAAGTTCAAAGAGGCTCACTCGAGAGAGAAAAAACTCCTGAGGAGGATCCTCAGGGTACTCGATGACATAACCAAGGAAGTCAACGAGCACGCGACAGCAAAGAAGTCGACCAAGAAGCTTGTACAGAAGGCCAGCAGCCTACGTGAAGGGCTAGAAGCTGCTAGCACAAGAGCTACAGAAATGAGAAAGGCAATCAGCTCCAGCCTAGAGATGTTACCCAAGATGAAGATTCGCACCACGCACAAGTTGACGTCGAGCCTCTCCCCGACATCCGCGCTTCAAAGTTAAGCTGCGCCCGCCGGCAGCCCTCTTGCAGTCGGTCTCCAGCCGCGCGACGGCTCGGACCTCCAGACCAGTCAGCGTAGGGCCCTTATCTCAATAAAGGCATTACCTCTACGACCTCACCAACCGCATGCTCCTTGGGATACCATCGCAATCGACATGATGGAGCCCTATCCGATCACCTCCCGCCGAAGTAGATTCATTCTTACAGTAAGTGACCTATTTTCTCGGTGGGTGGAAGCTTTCCCATTAAGCTCTTCAGAGGCGGGCAAGATCACGAAGGTGCTGGAGGACGAGGTGTTCTCGCGCTTGGGGTACCCTCGGCGCATTCTCTCGGACAACGGCCCGCAGTTCGACAACAACGTATGGGAAGGAGCTTGCGAGAAATGGCAAGTGGAACACTGGACCACCGCAATATATCATCCGCGAGCCAACCCGGCCGAGAGACGGAACCAAAAGATTAAAAAAGGGCTCAGACTCCATCTGCACGATCGAGCACACAAAGAATGGGACCGCTTCCTCCCAAACATCTCGTTCCAGCTACGGGGTCGAAAAAACGCCGCAACCGGTCATACCCCGGCGCAGTTGCTGATGGGACGAGGAATCCAACGCCCAGGGGCTTGGAAATACCAGAACTCGACAGCTCCTTTGCCACTCGAAGAGCGCGTCAGCGACGCTCTCGCGCAGCAACAAAAGTACCAAGCCCGGTACGCTGCCGAGCCCTCAACTAATGCGCGTTTCAAGATAGGAGATGAAGTCTACGTCAAAAGCCATCCTCTGTCTGATGCCCAGGCAGGCTTCCACGCGGGCTTCGCTCCCAAATGGCAAAGGGCTCGAATCACCCAACACACTTCAGGTGAAGTATATATGGAGGACCGAGGTGGAACCTTGGTCAAGGTTCACGGCAGTCAGATAAAACTCATACATAATGACTCTGACAGCGTGGCTCAGGCAGCCCGCCGAGAATTATCCGAACGAGAAGACACGCAAGACGAGGAAACGGATGACCATCCGTTGCCTCGGTACCACCTCCGACCACGACGCTGAATTTCATCCTGCAGTTGGAGCCGGCGTCTTATACATTCATGATTTGATTACATAAGTTTTATTTTAGCCCGTGTTTCGATGTTACCCTTATTCTTTTGATCTTATTATACTGATTGATTGATATTACTTATATCATTACCCATTACTTATACACTTATCCATCTTATTACGCTGAATATTACAATGTAACTCTGACTGGTCATTCAAATCATACACTGAGAGAAAAAGACGGTAGGAGCTGCTCGGCGAGCCAGGTAGGATTTACCCGAGTGGTTAAGCAGAGGCTTCGCGGCGCACGAGTGCTACAGAATTTGCTGTCACGAGGACATTACTAAATAAAATGATCTGAAATTTCGTATACACATAGTTGAAGAGCATTGCTTTCCTGTGGTACAAGATTTGCGATAAAAAATTATAACAAAAAAATTAGAAAAATCATACTATTTTTTGACATTTTCATGGGTTTTCTACCGCGAGCCAGGCGCGAGGCATGATTTTCGACATGCGAGGAAGTTTTTCAGTTTTCAACTACTATGAAACTCAAAGCGAGAAAGTTGTTTGGAATTGTCTAAATTATGTTAATTTCCAAGATTCAGATCGATTGATGCAACAGGAAGGAATTTGGAGCACCTTTTGTCTGACGGATATCAATTCTAAGATGACGACCCGCGGCGCGTTTCCAAACAATATTCTCAATAAAACGCTAGAACTTCTTTTCTTTTGCATCAATCGATCTGATTCTCTGAAATTAACATAATTTAGACAATTCCAAACAACTTTCCCGCTTTGAGTTTTATAGTAGTTGAAAACTGAAAAACTTTCTCGCATGTCGAAAATCACGCCTTGCACTCGACTCGCGGAAAGGAACCCATAGAAATATCGAAAAATGGTATGATTTTTCTAATTTTTTGTTTTTGTTTTCCATCGCAAATCTTGTACCACATGGAAGCAATGCTCTTCAACTACATGCATACCAAATTTCAGATCATTTTATTCAGTAATTTTCTCGTGACAGCAAATTTTGTAGCACTTGTGCGCCGCGAAGCCTCTGCTTAACCACTCGGGTAAATCCTACCTGGCTCGCCGAGCAGCTCCTACCGTTTTTTTCTCTCAGTGTACGTGAAGCTCTTCAAGAAATGGGAGTGTTACCCAAGATGAAGATTCACACCACGCACAATTTGACGTCGAGCCTCTCTCCGTCGTCCACACTTCAAAGTTAAGCTGCGCCCGCCCGCAGCTCTCTTGCAGTCGGTCTCCAGCCGCGCGACGGCTCGGACCTCCAGACCAGTCAGCGTAGGGCCCTTATCTCAATAAAGGCATTACTTTTGATTGGCTGGCACTTTCTCGATCTTCCCCCCCCCCCTCCCACCGTTATACGGGTGCGAAGCTAAAAGTCAAGTTGGGATATTTCGGCCCACACTTCAATCACCGTAGTTCGAAGCGCCGCTGGCAGGTGTGGTCGGGCGCTCTCCGCAAGCAAGCCGTGGGACCGAGGATTGAAGACGGGCCACCCGAGCTCGCCTCTCGTACCTGGTCTGCCATAGATTCTACAGCACTTCGGTGCTCGGGATCTCGCAACCTCGGACCTCCGCAGTTGGCACAGCTTCTTCAGCGCCCCGGCGCTCGGGAGCTTGTCGGCTGCTCGGTACGCCCTCGAACAGAGCGTCCGCTCTTACTAGGGGGTTGTACTTCATCGGGACCCCGTATGCGACCTGACCTCGAGGCTTGGCAGAGGCCCAGAAGGCAAGGCGGAGGCAGCGGGTCAAGGCCAAGAGGGCAGCTCAACCGGCTGCTACCGCCGAGGTTGAGCGACCGCCCCGTCTACGCAGCGTCATAGTCCGCCCGGAGGCTGTTCCATCATCCAGAGGCAACATCATCGTGGTAACCCGTCCCCGCAAACGAGCCACGCTCTCAAACTCGCGGACCCTAAGTTCAGGTTACCAGTTCCGGAGGGACGAGTCGAGGTTGCAGTTCGACGTGCCTGAGACAAATTTTCATTTCGGACCTCCACGCGCCCTGCTCCCCCGGGTGCCCAGGCTCCAACACCCCGGCCTCCAGCTCGCGAGACACCGCCCGATCGCCGGCACTCTCCAAGGACTGGCCTAGCGGCCTTCCGAGACCCTCGGCGATTTGGGAAAGCCAAAAGACGCCTCATCCTCGAACACCCAGCCCGAGCCGTCCACTACGAGCCCGCACAACTACCACGGGACCGCAGTCCGAGTCGACGCCGAGCTCTGAGTAGGCTTCGCTGGCGTCCAAGAGAAAAGTTCCCAGTGGAACGCCCACGTCGCGAGAGACTCTGAAAACCCCCCTGTAGCTCGTCGCACCTCCACATATCTCAAACGGCCCTTTCCAGGGCCACCACATAATTCCGGCGTTTTGAGCTGTGCAATCGGGAACGATCGCATGCGAACCTGTAACAGAGACAATGGCCGAGAACGCCGCTGGAACATCATCCTCGCTGGCCCCACCTCCACAAAGAGCGGGATGGGGGAGCCAAACGAAGAGAGGCCGCACAAGCCCCATCAATAGGGATCAGAAAGCCGACATCAAAAGAGAAAAGAGAGCAGCCCTCAGACCGGAGCAGCTCAATTTTGCAGGACAAGGGGTTGGACTATTCAGGACACTCCCATCCACGCCAGTGACACCAATGACGATGGTCAGATAACAGCCAGCTCTCGGACGCTGGGTCCGGCTGGCAACTTGCGGGCCGGAATAGGGGACGTAAGGGAAACGAGAGGTGTCCCAACAATCAGGACAGAGCCGAGAAGAAGAGAAAGAAGAGGAAGAACGAGGGAAATAGGAGAAGGACTAGACCCGACGCACTCCTCATAGAAGTGAAGAGAGATGGTTTGTCCTACGCGGATATGATCGAGAGAGTGAAGCAAGGACACGAAACGAGGCAAGTGGCTTCAAAAGTCTCCAAACTGCGGAAGACAACAGAGGGTCATCTACTCATCGAGCTCGAAAAAGGGGTGAAGGCAGAGACCGTTGAGGATGCTCTTAAGGGGGCGATTGAGGACGCCGGAGAGATACGACGCCCCTCGCCAACGGTCACGCTGGAAGTGCTTGACCTTGACGACGTGAGTACACTCCAGGAAGTCAAGAAAGCCTTCGTGAAGAAACTCGGGGCAGAGCATGCGGGCAGCATCACGGTCAGGACCATCCGCCCAGGATACAGCGGTAACCAGGTCGCGGTGATCACACTGCCAGAGCGGCTTGCTAAAGAAGTGTTGACCAAAGGGAGAGTCCGGGTAGACTTTGTTAACGCGCGGGTCCGGGAAAAAGGCGGGGTCCCGAGATGTTACAACTGCCTGCAATACGGGCATTTATCCGCAAAGTGTGACAAGCCACAGGTGAGGCGGGCGAAACGCTGCTTCAACTGTGGGGAAGAAGGCGACATAGCAGCAGCATGTGCAACCGAAGAGCAGAAATGTTTGAGCTGCGAGGCCCTCAAAGAGGATCACAAACACAGGTCGGGCACGCAGTGCTGCAAGGCCTGCCAGCAAGCGCGAGCAGTATGGAAGGGCCGTACAAGGCGCAAAGATGGCTAGTTTCCTGCGAGCGAATCTTCGCAGGAGCAACGATGCCCACAGTCTAGTTGAGGCAGAGGCCTCAAGACTGGGAGCAGACGTTCTCATCATCTCCGAGCAGAATCTCCATTCCCGAGAAGAGCGACCACGAACCACGGAAGATCTTGGGAGGGGATCAGCCATCCAAGTCTGGAATAGAACCATTAAAGAGACAAAGAAACCGACCAAAGGGTTAGGGTTCGTCCGACCGCTATGTCGCCGAAGAGTCATCGGCGATGTAGCGGTGTATAGCTGCTACTACTCACCGAACGCATTGATGAACGACTTTCTTCGGGAACTGCGGGAACTCGAGGATAGTCTGAGACAGTGGAGAGGCCTCGCCATCTTAGCGGGGGATTTTAACTCCAAAGCTTCAGCCTGGAGTGGAGGGCCAGAAGATGGAAGAGGTAACGCGCTGGAAACAACCATGGCCCAATTGGACCTGGTTTGCCTGAACGAGGTAAGAAAGGCGACATGGCACAGAGGGGCATCATCCTCAGTGCTCGACTTAACGTTTGTTAGCGCGCCTCTCATGAGACGACTCACGAAGTGGCAGGTCCTTGACTCGGAAACGCTCAGCGACCACCGCCATATCTTCTTCAAGATAGACCATGGCCGAGATGCAGGCGTAGCACGGCAGATCGAGGGATCGCAAGTCCGCAAACCGGACGAGGAAAGCTTCAGAGAAGCAATCCTGAGAGCAGAGGACCCCGGAGAAGAGCTCTCGCCGGAGGAGACGGTGACGAGCGTCATCCGGCCCATCACCCGAGCCTGCGACGCCTCCATGCCGAGAAGGAAGCAACCCCGGTTCCAGAAGAGGCAAGTTTACTGGTGGAACGATGAAATCGGGGACCTTCGCCGCAGCGCAAACGCTAAGAGGAGGCGAGCGAAGCGAGCGCGCAAGCGTGGACGTCCATCAGTGGCAGCAGACGAAGCGGCCTACAAAGGGGCGAGGAAGCTTCTTCGGGATGCCATCCGTTGCAGCAAACGGAAGTGCTGGTCGGAGCTATGGAGCGTGGTCGATCAAGATCCGTGGGGCACACCGTACCGGGTGGTCATGAGCAGACTGCGTTTGAGAGACGGACCAACAGCGCACACTGACAAAGAGTCAGTTCTACGGGTTGCCAGGGCACTCTACCCGAGAGGGGAGCCCAGACTCACATTCCTTGGGTTTATCTCCGAGCCAATCCCCCTCTTCACCGAGAAGAGCTAAGACGAGCCGCTACGAGATTAACGAATGGCAAGGCCCCGGGGTTGGACGGTATCCCCAATGAAGCCCTGAAAATAGTGGCTCGAGAGCAGCCTACCCTGCTACCAAAGCTGTTTAATAAGTGTCTCGTTGCGGGAGTGTTCCCGAAAGAGTGGGTACGGCAGAAGCTAGTCCTCATTCCCAAGGGAAAGGGTGGAGAACCAGCGGAGCCATCATCGAATCGGCCACTCAATATGCTGTACAACATCGTGAAGATGTATGACCGCATGATCCTGAACCAGGCGGAGGAAGAGTATGAGCGTAGCGGAGGGATATCCCCGATGCAGTTTGACTTCCGCAAGGGGCGCAGCACAATTCACGCAATAGAAAGCGTACAAAACAGAGCCCACAGAGCGCATACAATGACTCCCCAACCAGGAGGAGGGTTTTGTGCCATAATATACTTGGATGTGAAAAATGCCTCCAATACAGCAAGCTGGAAACGGATCTATAGGTCCCTAGATGGAAGAGTCCCCCCTTACCTGCTCGCAGTCATCAGCGATGAACTGCGTGACAGAGTCCTCGTATGTGACACCGATGAGGGAAGGGTTGAGCTGGAATTATCTGCAGGGATAGCTCAAGGATCCGTGTCAGGGCCGTCCGAATGGAACTGGCAATACAACGAATTCCTGAACATGAGTCGCCCAGATGGGGCAGAACTCATTAGCTTCGCGGACGATGCGGCATTAGTCGTGGACGCCGAAAGCGCGTGGCAAGTGGTTCCCTGAGAACGGGCTGGAGCGTGCCGAGCACAAGTGCGAAGCGATGCTAGTTACCAAGAGGAGGAGTTTCGAAACTCCCGTGTTCTCCATCAACGGGTACGTAATTCCACTCAAGAGGGAACTCAAGTACCTCGGGGTTTGGTTTGATGACCAATGGAGCTCCAAGGCACAAGCCAGAGAAGCAGCGCTGAAGGCAGACAGGAATGGTGGCGCCCTCCAAGGGCTGATGCCAAACATTGGTGGCCCCAAGCCAAACAGGAGAGCCTCACTCAGCACCGTGAGCTATTCCATCATGCTGTACGATGCACCAATTTGGGGACAGGTAGCTAAAGGGTCCGTAATCGATGCGAAGCTAGCTCCAGTCCAGCGGCGTTTCGCGCTATGGAAGATCAGCGCTTATTGCACGGTGTCCGACCACGCAGCCTGTGTGCTTGCGGGTACACCACCCATTCGACTGCTTGTAGCCGAAAGCTAGCGCCTCCTCCTTTGGCTGAGAACCATCCAAGTGAGAAGCGGAACGGGCTCACATGATGATTTCCGGGAATATTGCCGAAGAACAAACGAACACAGGGCTTTCGGAGCCTCTGCTATTTTCGTTTCTGACTCTCCTTGAGGTGGTAAAAGACAGTGGCAGCATAGTCCAGGTATGGAAGTGCCAAGCTTTGTCAAAATTTTGTTTGAGTGAGCGTAAACGGGCATGTCGGTAAACTCTAAGGGTACGGAGGGTACCATGAATGCGCCGTGCAATCGACTTTATTTCCCGGTCTAGATCTGTGGTAATGTGATCGCCAAGATTTTTGATGCTCTTTGATTAAGGAATTGGTTGACCAGAGATTACTACTCGAGTGAGTGTCGTGTGATGAATCAAAGATAGTTTCTTCTTGATACCTAAAATTATTACTGTTGTCATATCAGGGTTGAGCTTCAGATAGTTTTCAATGGACCACTGTACTATAGCATCGACTCCATCATTCAGTATTTTTATGCTGGATTCAACGTCTTTGGGAGAGCAATGACGGAATATTTGTGTATCATCACCATAGATAGTATGCTGTGACTCGATCATGACACTGGGAAGATCATTGATATGAATGAGAAACAGAAGTGGTCCGAGGCAGCTTCCATGCGGAACACCAGTCATAAGTGGTAGCCGATCGGAATGCAGTCCTTCTTCAGTGCGAACAGACTGAGAACTGTCGCGGGGGTAGCTTACGATCCAGCAAATGACTCTTTCGCAGCAACCTTGTATATTGCGAAATTTCAATAACAGTTTTGCGTGTGAGATGGTGTCGAAGGCTTTCGAGAAATCAAATGATATCAAGTAATACGTGCATCATCTACGCGACAAGTTTAAACCTTTGCCTGCACTCAACATAGTCTCAAATGTGCGGAAAAAGACTGGAAATGGTCGTACATTCTCCGGTCAGCTTTTTGGGCATAATGAAAAATCTTGAAGGTTTGGAACATAACTGACCCTCGTCGGTTTCTACGTCAAAAGTTACATGGAAAACACATGATAACATCTCTGAAAGATTCCTATTCAAAATTCGTACTTTTCTGGCCCATTGGAGGAGCCACGGCTTCACGGATTTGGTACCTTGGATTTTTTCATTTTTCGGACCAGCTAGATCTAGAATTCTACTGCACCAAATTAAATTCCCAAAGTAGTCATTGTGAGGGAGATTACACTGGGTATCGATTAAAAATACTTCCAGTTCCAGAAACTTAGAAGGATGCACGCGCATGCGCAGAAGGTGCAAATACCTGAATTAAAATTCGCTTTGGAAACGGTCATTAGCTTTTTTTACCACTCTTCACCATCTAAAATGATATGTTCCAAAGCGTATTCAAATGTAAAATGAGCCGGCAAACATGGTGGAATGGTCAATCCACGTTATTCTCTCCAATTTTTATGGGAAAATCGCAATATTTAGGAATTTTTTCGGGACCCGAATCCAAAATTCTCTGTATGCAAATATCCCTCTTCTGTTTGTCAAAGTTTCAAGAATATGTCAAAAAAATTCCAGATTGATTCGTTGAAACGCTTGGGAATACAATTTGATAGCAGGAACATCGATTCTTAGCGTTTTTAGAGTGTTTCTAGGGTGCCGTAGAAAACAGGGGTGACCTTGGGAGCTACAAACTTTTGCTTTCCTCATACTTTGGGGCTAGAAAGTTGGGAAAAATACTTTCGGGGCCATATCTGACACGGTCCACTTTGCCATGCTTGACCGCCTAAAGCTTTCTTCGATTTCTAGCTTACTCCGTTAAATCATCAGTGGATAGGTTTTCTCATTATTATTCAGATATTATGAAGAGGTTGAGAGAAGTACTCTATAGCCATATACGAAGTACCAAGACATTATGATGTTTTACAACATTCCATGCGACTATGTGGATGTACAATATCTTTTGAGTAGGATTTGTATGAAAGTTCCCGATCCAAGATTTAGAGTAAATACCACTAGTAGTTTCCACAACTTTTTAGAAAAAATTTTCTTTTGACACGCTGTGCGGAAAACTGTCTGTTCCGCACTGGTTTTCCACTTTCTCGCGCAGTTTGTCGAGAAACACAGTTCGATACACGAGAGTGAAACGTATTTCTCGTATTCTCGTGTTGGATTCCGACCTCCGCCTGCGGCTCGGGACGGAAAACCATCACTCGGACGCGACAAAAAGTTTTTCCACCCCTGTATCGAAATGGACTATTATACTTCATGTAGAACATAAGCGCCTCCATAGAATAAGAAAATGTAAATGGCTTGTGAAAGGCCGTAAATAATAAAAGAGGGAAATAAAATAAAAATTAAGAAAGTCGGTTGCTCAGTTCGTTTCGACAAATTACATTACGAGTGAGATGAAGACGGAAGATCGAACCTGAATGTGCGCTCACTCAGTTAGGATGAGTCAGTATAACTCGGGCAGCATGAACGCGCAAGTTTTTGATTTACTTTCCAAAGCTCGGGAAAATTGAATTTATCAACGGTGAGGCCAATCCATTGGTCTGGGAGACTCATGTGGTCGAGCCAATTCCAATTCGTTACGGTTAGCGCTCTGCTCATAATTGACGACACTCGCAAGTTGAAACTGCGACGGTCAGGCCTGCGTAACCAATGTCTGGTACATTCTCCAAACTGCTTTCGCTACACCAAATGAATCCTTCACTGAAGGATCTCGTCCCTTAAACAATGACTGGGCGGAAAAAGCGAATACGTCAAATCTTCAAAGCGATGGAATTCTTCAAAATTCTTTCAGAGGTATTATCCTTGAGAAATTAATTTTAGGAACTACGACAGAGAATGAGTGTGGATAATTTGTGATGGTAAAATCCTCTAAAATTTGATGTGTACCAATAGACACTACCAAGTTGTAGGTGACGTTTAAATGCATTGTTACTTGAGGTGAAGACCCTAGTTGATGGAACCCTTATACTGTATAAATGTACACGATAGAGTCATAAAAAGAGCCACAACCAAGCTCGAGCAGAATTTTTTTATACGCTCTCGCGAAATGGCTCAAGACTGAGAATGACTCACAACTTGAATATAAATCTCACGATTGCATCAAAATTTGAAATACATGCAGCTACGCGAAATGGGAAATGCAAACGGAGATAGCAAGAGATGGAGCATGAAAAAGCTCTCTGACTACACTGTAAGACTTTATGCAGTCAAATGGTGTGCTTTGATATCTTTGGGTATTAAAAGGAAAAAATTTTGTCGTTGCTTAGCCGTGAAGTCAAGATGACGACTTGATTACTTATTCTTCGTGTTACATGCATTGTGCTTTTTCTCATGCACTCGAGAGATCGCGCATCATATTTTGATAGGTCATTCGGTGGCTTAGTGTCATCTTCAGGATTTCAAAAACTTTGCTCGAATATCAGTGTAATCAATAGCCCCATACATAGGCAATTTGATCACATTTAATTGTATCCCAAAATTCTGAACTCTGACATTCTGTAATCTGTAAAACTCAAATTTTACCGCCAACTTTGACCACACAATCCCTTCCAAGATAATTGATTACCTTGGGGAAGCTGAGGTTTATTAGGATAGCACCCACCAAAGAGTACTCAACTTTTGCCATTCGAGTTTGAAGAATCACTTTTGGCTCAAGAAATTTTACGATTGCGCCCTAGCACGAAAGGTAGAAGTTTTCGGCAATAAATTAGCTCGGCGAATGCAAGAAAAATGAAGGGTTGCAAAGCGCACCTGCGAGAATCTCGGTTCTTTTCTTTCCCTTCGACTCACTTGCAAAAGTGGGTGAATAATCGAGGAAAAAGAGCTCGTTAAGACGTTCCTTGGGACAACACGACAAGCCTGAGGACTGTATAAATTAAAATGATACCGAAAGTAGTTGACACGCTAGAGTACCTTAACTGATTAAACTAGTTTCAAAGTTGAGACAATGAAAACTTATAATATATATATAGAAAGAGAGATATATATGGGGAGATAGAGGGTGAGTTTGGTTGGGCAATTCATCAGCGAGATTTACTAGGGCCATTTCGATTGTATCTGTAGAGAAATCTTTGAGCGAGGATAATAGATTCATCCAGTCGTTCATGCATACTTTATGTAGAGGAGGGTTTGATTGTAGTTTATGGATGGATTGAATTTTTACAGATGTAGAGCTGTTTGATGAATCTTTGTAGAAAAGTAAAGACTGCCAGATTGAATTCGGGACTGGGTAAGGTTATTTCAAGAGTTTTAATCTCACAATAGAATAAATATCTGGGTTTTTAGATTGAAGGCAGAAATTGCAAATCGCACACAGAATCGTGTTCTTGCAATAGATGTGCCTTTCAATCAATTGAAGGAGCATCTTTCTGGCAGATAAACATTTTGATTTGAGTTTGATGTTGCATAATAAGGAAATCATTGATACGAATTCGTGCTGTGACGTAGTAGAGCTCGGAATCAGGGAACTGTGGTTGGAGAATTAAATTCAATTGCAGATAATCGAAATCCATATGTTTCGAGCTTTTTGGGACAAGTAACTCAAACATGGTATCTCTCCTGGATCACGTTTCTATAAAAACTGTACCTACACAAATTTGGATTTATAAGATCATGTAAAGATTAATAGGAAATTTGAATGAGGATTTGGGCTCTTGCAGAGAATTTCGTGACAGAATTCGCGTTTTTCACATTCCAGAAAATGTTTTGGTCAAGCTTTCGGGGAACCTATTGCAGCAAATATCTTGACCCTCAGCATCCAATATCTATTCTCTGGAAAGATATTAATGGTCAGCTTCGAGTCGGTCAAAATTGAAAAATCAAAAATCTCATGAATGTTCTTCATAGACTTGTGAGTGTTGATACAAACATGCAATAAAAACCAACCGTTGTTTGCATTCAGAGACCATTTTTACTCGTTCTTAAGCAGAGCATTGTATAATTGGAATCTTGCAAGACAACTACTCATTCTCGATGGATTATAACATATTTAAATCTCGCATTTTTATCAGGAGAGAGCTTTCAGCTCAAAATCTTATCACTAATGCAACACGCACAAAAATATTTATGTAAAGATAGTACAAGCTCACAACTAATTCTGAGACTCCTACTCTTGAAATATCTGTCCAAATCAGATGCGAAAGATCTCATCGTGTATTGTGCATGACCTCTCATCACATTTTTCAATAATTATATCACACTCACCTCACCCATGAAGGTGAGGGCGAGCCAAAATAATAAGAATTTTTCAAAGTCGTTACGCCTGGGGACCAAGTCTTTACCATTTTGCACATAGATGAAGAAAAAAATTTTAGGGGCTCTTAAAAAGCTGTTTTAAGGTAAAATAAAACCCCTGAAGTTTTGTTTTAGAAATAGAGTAAAAATGTCATTCTTACGCTACTTTTAAAAGCTAAGGTACAGCATGCAGAACCTACGCGTTGGTCCCAACCAGTGATTAAACCTTACTTTCTCGGGTATTTTTGACCATAGAAACCGAAAACCAGGTCCGCACGAGCCTCAAGACTTAAGGGTCATTAATTATGAATGAATAACAAAATACCGGTCAGAGTGGAAAAACGACAACTTTTATTTTTTTTAAGCACCAATTTTCTGTGAAACTGGTAACTTACCTCGAAGTTTGGTTCAATCGACCAAAAATTACGCATCATGTTTTTTTACATATTTTGACCTCCTCAAAACGGTCCTGGTAGAGTTTTACAACACTAGGGTATGTAAGTATTCGACTTTAACCAGATGATGATGGGCGATTTCTGTTCCATCTTCATGTATGGAGCCACTCATCCTTATGAACGAGTTTTGACACATCCGTCATCATCTGCACAAAGTCGAATACTTACACGCTCTATAGCATTGTAAAACTCCCGGGATCGAATTCAGGAGATCAAATCAATACTCAAGAAAGCATACTGTAATAGTTTTTAGTCGATCGATGAGAACTTTGAGAAGAGTTATCAACTCCACAGGGAGTTTGTGATTTCCGAAAGATTGTAGCTTTTCCACTCTGATTGGTACTTATGATTAACAAAAACCCATAGCTTTGGAGGCTCAAACAAACCTGGTTTCTTGTTGTCAGACCCTGGTAATAGAATGGAAGCTACCTGGTAATAGAAACTGGAATTCATACGCCCTAAAATACATTAGGCTTCTAAAAATAGCGCAAAAATGACATTTCTACTCTATTTCTCGGAAAAATTTCAAGGCTTTTGTTTTACCCCAAAATACCTTCCTAAAAATCCCAAAAAAAATTTTAGTCATCTACGTGCAAAATGTCAAAAACTGGGACCCGAAGCGTGAGGGTTCTCAAAAATTTCAATTGTTGACCCGTTCTAAAAAAATTTCCTCATGAAGATCTCCAAAATATATCATATTAAATAACTTGTGAGCAAAAGAGTACGTAGCTGTCACGCTGTTAAGATCCACAGGTGTGTCCGTCACTAAACATTCAAAATTTCGCACACATAAATCATCTTCCAGTTACCATCACCGCAGAGCCAAAGTAAAAAGACCTTGACTCGTGTCGAGTTGTGGCCATTGTCATACAAATTTTGCCAAGATACACACTCGAGTGTCTAAAATTTGAAACTCACTCAAGCGTAATCTACGACAAAAGCAATGCCCGCCCATGACACTACACGTCTTGAAATCGTAAATATCAAATAGACCAGACGACGACGACGACGACGTGTGTAGATCTATACTCGACAATATAAACTGTTAGACAAGGACATTTCTCAGACAGTGTCGATGAACCTTCATCTCTTTTCAGAGTAATACAACTTCAAGACACAACATTTCAAGTAGTACAAATAGGCAACCGGTCGGACTGTATTACACTTACGCCAGACGTATAAGTAGTAAAAGACGAGCATGGTAAGACACGCGTCAGATTTTTCCCTTTCTCCAACTGTACACGTGATATGTAATTAATACAGATTTCATAATGTATGTATAGATTATGACGTAATCGTTGGTCCATGCAAATTAATGCTTATAGTAATATATGTACTTTCAGTAGAAACGGAGATTATGCTTCAGATTCAGCAAGAAATACGATTTCGTATCTGTATTATTATATTATAGTTTGGTGATGGTATCAGATAGGGAGTATGAGAGTGAGAGAGATAGAATCTCCGTGTGCGTACGCATTTTATATGTATATATAGTATATATGGGTTCTATATATCGTTATGAGACTCGGTTCGCGCAGGCGGACCAGGGCCACTCTCTTCTCGCACTCTAACTCAGACTCAACTCTCATACATATATATATATATATAGCTGATGTGAGCTCTGTGGCACGAGTGTCGAGCGGTTATACGAAAACGGAGGCGCGCATTACTGTATCAGAGCCCGTGCAACGCGCATCAACGGCGTTGAATTTCAATTTTTTGGGCGCGCATCTATTGGCTTCCGCACCGACTAAAAAGTGCCGAAAAAAAAAAAAAATTAAAGATAACTCAGACTGGAAAATTAATTTGTGTGGTGACTAGAGTGGATTTGAGAAAAAAAATTATCATTCCTCATGTGATTATGGTGAAAAAGTGAAGTGAAA
This sequence comes from Eretmocerus hayati, assembly GCA_029851415.1. Taxonomy (NCBI): domain Eukaryota; kingdom Metazoa; phylum Arthropoda; class Insecta; order Hymenoptera; family Aphelinidae; genus Eretmocerus; species Eretmocerus hayati. The sequence goes on along the minus strand of CM056742.1, from coordinate 177,922,829 downwards.
GTGTGAAAAAAAGATATAGGAAGAGATGCAGTGCGCGGTGATTAACCGTCACCGCAAAATCTGTAAATTTTCATTCATCTTTGAGAATTTTACGATGATCCTGCCGACGTAAAATAATTCCAGTACCAGTGACCAGGATAAAATTAAAAGTAAGCTGAGATATTGATCTTATTGTATGTTTGTACTACTATTGCTGCCGATGCTGAACGGAAAAAAAAAACAGATCGGTTACATCACGTGCGACAAAATCAGTCCCGCGACCTTCCCGTTTCTCATCGAAAGAATAAAAAAAACCATTTCCTCAAACTAACGCGGTAGTGTGTAACGCTAAACTAATTTTTGGCATCGGTTACATACAAAATATCATACATACTAGCTCGAAATTCAGGGTCTTCGTTTTTCACATTTCTCGGTGCCAACAAAACTATATGAGACGACGACGACGACGACAATCCAATCCCGTCGAGACTCTATCTCTGGCGATGTGATACTATACGACTAACATACCGATTTGCAAAGCATCTTTTATCGAGATTTTCCGCAATCGTGCGAGAAAGATCGGTTAGCACCCGATTCAAGGCTTATACTTTTCCGAGCTTATCCATATAGCCTCACAAGCCAAGCCAGAAGTATACGATATTGCATTTATTACACGTGGACGGGACAGGATTATATATACCCTCGAAGAATTTATATATCTTTGATCTCAACACTAGCGAATGCATCGACCTTCTTGGCTCATCTGTAGTTTTTCATTGAAATTGAATTTCATAAAAATGAATTTAAATTTATCGTTTTTGAGGGACTGATTTTCCTAGAGTTTTTCTTTTCGTTGGATTCATTTTGGAAAATTGAGACTTTCATGCGTTTTTATTGGCTTCCGAATACCTCAGAGGGATTTTGATGAATACTGGAAAATTCAAATTTTTGTGATTGAACAACTTCACTGCAATGGGCTCCACCGGTGGGGCCCCCAACTATGTGTCCGGCGCGTGATCGAAATCCCATCTAATATGGGCTTCACCGGTGGGGCTCATCGCACATAGGACCAGAATGCGATTTTAACCGTCGCACTAGACATGTTAATTGAGAAAATACGGATTTTCCACTCTAAGAATCACGAGTCTTCTTTGCAATCCATTCAATTGAAAATCTGATCGAATAATCGCCAGAATAATCTGATTAGCTTCAGAACCAATTACCATATTTTGCATCTTGAAGAGTTTAACTTCGATCTATGAATTCATCCTTGTTCGAGTACTACAAATTTTGGCCTTAGCACGCCGTCAAATAATGCAAGTACTAAGACACGCATTTACTGAACTCGTGTAAAAGACGGAGATCACTGATCACTAATTAATGATTTCTCGCAATTTTTTCAAATTGATCATTTTTGTGTGAAACGTGGATAACTCTTGCACAAAACCAAACCAAAAGTGTCACATTTACCTTAACTTCGGGAGATTACACATTTTTCTACCCAAAATGAGAAGCGATCCTCAAGATGAAGATAATGATACTTGAATTCAATGAACAATAGCCCTGACCTGTGACGATCGACAATTCAGATTTATCGGTGTCCTTCTCAGACTTCCGCGATTCTTATAAAACAGCGGACTTTGGGGGACTTTTCGAAAATTCCTTGTTTTTCACTTCGCAATTGTAGCAATTCTCTTTCAACACGTTCGCTGCAAGACTGATTTCTAGCAATTCTATCCCGGCTATGAACTGGACTTCCGTATCCTGGCAATCTGAATGAAAAAAATTTTTCTTTTGAGTCTTTTTTTATGATTTTGATAAAGTAAATCATCACAAAAGATTCTTATTGGAAATATTTTTCGAGCCAAAGTCTTGAAAACTGAGTAATGTACGTAGACAAAAAAAATTGAAAAAATTTCCATGAAAACTAGCTGCCTAAGCTGAATAACTCTGTTTGTGAGATATCAACGTGAATACGAAAAACATAAAACATTTTTGGGCGTCAAAGTACGGCACGTGTCGAGTCACGCGTTTCATCTTGTACAAACATTGGCACCTGCATACTAATTACCATTGCTAATACACACCGCGATACTGATCAAAAATCCAACTTCCGTGATGTTATCGAAATCCCACGCCAATCAAAGATTTTCCAATACAACTAATCGGATCGTACTAATATATCAAATCCAAAAATTATCGACTTAATGCCAACTACTCGAAAAATAAGGAGAAACCAATTACAATAAAAAGCCCGGAGATCATCGATCAAATTACTATTCCACGATGTATAGCTAAACTTATCTATCTATCAAATGCACTAGAGTGTAAAATATGCCTTATCATTGCTTACTTACTCGAAACGATAACAAGCCGATTTCATCTATTCCTATGCCCTAAAAAAAGGAAAAAAAAAGTTAGCTCGACGATATTGAATACAATATTAAATGGTGTGCGCATAATGTATTCAAACCACCATATATATACATAAGTTTATATTCTTGGAAATAAAGGGAGAAAAGCAAGTCGCAGAGAAGCAAGTTTGGGCACTGGCTTAGCCTACATTCGAGTACCGCGAGATAAGAAGTTTTAATCCAACGTGTAGAGTGTGTATTATGTATATATATATATATATATGTGTGTGTGTGTGTGTTGGCGAGAAAGGAAAATTCTCCCCTTTTGTTTGAGACTGTGATAGTTGGATACATATAGGTATACATAAATGTCTAGTAAGGTTAGGAAAAGGGTGCGATCGTTTAATAGGGCGTAGTTATAGCTTGAGAATCGTTAACGTCTCCGCCAGACTCTCTTAATAGCCAACGTTGTTCGATAAGTTAATTGTGAGACTTTGATTATAATATGGGCTATGGCACGCGATCAGTTGCACATTGTAAATCTTACCAGAAGAATTACTTCATAGGGACAGATTTTGATAATAACAAACAGCTTTTATTTGTGCTTTTTGATTAAAAATTTTTTCATCACTCTAACCTAAAAATGCCGCGTTTAAATAGGATTTTAGGGTTTTCGTAATGAAAAAATATATCCGCACTCCGTTTCGCGTGCCCAAAATGGGCTACCGCATTCAGTAAGGAAATATACTATTTCTGCTCGTGAGAAAAATTGAATGGGTAATGAGTTCATGTGAATGTGTAGTACGGAATTTTGAAATGTGAAAGCGTTTTCGAGTTAGATTCATTTAGATATCAAAATTTGCTTGTCTGAGTGGATTCTTTATTATGGTTGAATAAAGAACTGACATAACCTCAAAAAACACGGCAAAATGCTCGTATGATCAAAGTTAACGTCGAAAGAGACACGATGTAAAAGAATTTGGAAATTTTTCATTGTAAGAACGATTTCACTTCAAATCTAAAGTGTTTCAGGTTCTGAATTGGCGCCATTCAATATGATGATGACTGCCTGTGAATCACGTGATTCAAGACTGTTTTCCACATCTCATTTTGAGGCAAGCCTCCACTTTTCTACTGCGAATTTCTCTTATTTTAGTAGAGTAAGCTCTCGAGCGTGATTCAGATGAGAATTTCCTCTGAAATATTATTTCATAGCAGTTGTCGAATTCAGTGACTCTGCCGCCATATTGGAACGCCACAATTCAAATAGCCGAAACTTTAATAATAATTTAAAAACGATAAGAAGGTTGAAAAAAGAATAAATTCCTTTCATTACGTCTATTTTGTCTGAAACTCTCAAAATATAGTCTTCTTCGGGATAATATCGGATCCCTAATACTAACGATGAGATACATTTGATCATAGCTTTTGTGAGTATGACAGGATGACATGGTTTTTTCAGCTCTTCATAGAGATTAACGAGTTACAAAAAATAGTTAGCGATCAATAATGTGTAATTCTTTCGAGAAACTAACAGATGTTCAAATTCTGTGCTCGACGAATACTCAGAATTTCACTGAAATATATATATTTTTCAATGAGCAGAAAATGATTTGAACAGCTGATATCGAGATCGGGCGGTATGAATGTTTTTCGGTACTTGTTTGTTCCCAAATGTTCTTCCAAATTTGACAGCTTGATTACCAAGAAAATTACTCCATTGATAAAACCATCATAGTGTATCTTGTTTGGTTTCATAATCATTTGATCAAGTACATCAACAACCCGAATGCGTAATACGCAATACTTGGAAAATTAGTAAGGAGGGGGTGCTGTTTTACATCGGCGACACATATATGTGATTCTGGAATAGAAATTAAATGAAAGTTTTCAATCAACTCCTTGAGATATTTATCAACTGAGAATCTCCTTTATGGAAATGATTGATTCAGTTGACATGAAACTGACATTATTCACACGGAATCTTCTACTATTCAGACTTATTCTTACTTCCAAAAAATCTGACAATTAATTTAGATAAATGACCCAAAATAGACTTCCTGAGTAACAATAAACTCTCAGTGCAATCATTAGGAAAATTTTGATTATATCGTTCTTATGAGCCTATGCGAAACGATATTAATCATTGTATCTTACGCTTTTTTTTGGAATTTGTGTACCTGCAAAATTAGATAGTGAATTTTTCACGACTGATTTATAGAGTGTCTCGCTTTGTCATGAATTCGGCACCAGAAGTATTATTTTGATTACTATCTCCAGGAGGTTCCACTGAAAAAATTGTATTGATCCACTACCACTCAAGTTGAACCCAAAATTCAACCAACTGGTTACATACTGACTTCAACCTTCATCCAACCAGAGGCCTGAAAATTTGTTGAACAAATTCACCAATTCGGTCCGTTTAATCGTGTGAACTCGAGAGAACAATGTATCATCCCCATTTATAGCTATTTCCATCATACTCTGCAAGGTCATCTTGATAATTCAAGAAAAACCCATGTGGCTCCCAAAAAAATCGATTATTGTATCTTCCTAATGTCTCCCTATCATCTCTACATCATTCTATCAAAACATTCAAGGTTCGAAGTTCAGGGTCTCTTACAAAATAGCCAGAGGGCTCCCCCTCACATATACGCAAACGTCATATAGAGAACGGAAACAAGGGGTCCAGACACGCATAAAATACTCGATTGTCTCAACTGCACACATCATTTTTACCTCTATACTCATCACGTCTACCTACTCATAGAGATCTGAATTACGTAAAATTGCAGCATTCAAAAATTACATCTCATTGCTCTCAATGAAATAGTACCGTGTCTATCTGTCCCTCTATACATCTTTGTATCGCAAAATAAACGTATTGCACTGTCATCTCGTTCTCTTTACATTCCAACTCAAGACGCGTATGAAATTTCTGGCTCGACGTTGTCGTCGTATAGTCGTCGTGCAAATTATTTTTAACGATACACGTATATATGTACACACCAGATTTTTTGTGTAGACGACGATTTCTGACGATACGACGAGTTTGTTATACTTATAATTATTATCATACTTACAAAACTGAACTGCAGTGCACCAATTTTTTGTATTTTCTCGCTTCAAACTAGAAATAAGTATCAGATGTTAGGCTTCACGGAATCGATGTCGGATTTTCATTTCTAGCGTGACTGATGTGTGCAGAGCGTGTAACATGCATATATATATCTGTCTCGTTATACATTTTCGTTGTTAGGGTGATATGGTTATGTCTGTGAGATGAGCGAGACTATTTTTCTCGCGATGAACGAAACTAGCTCTCCCCCTTAGTATACGTTGAATGACCCACAGACAACTGACAGATCTTTCAAGTTTCTGCGACTTTAGTTTGAAATTCTGTGGGTGTTCTCTACTATCTCCTTCTCATATAGCTCGAGGCTGATGGTTAGCTCTGGTGTAATCTATCCGTATGAATAGAATGGGAGCGAGAAATTTCGTTGTAGACGAAAATGAGACATGTGAAATTAGGACTTTTGAATGACTTTACAAGAGATTGGAGTAAAATGTGGGTGATTCTGGCGAGAAAATCTTTTGGATTGTAGTCTTCATAGATTTTGGCGGAATTTTCTCTAAATCCATTTCACTGGTTATTTCAAAGAAGTACCTGAAAGCCGCATGGACTTACTTGTATGTCAAACAAAAATTAAGAAAGAATTGATATTTATGAAGGCAAGAAATGTGAATGAACCCTAAAGGACACACTTTTCAAAAATCACATATTGGGCATTTTGTTGACGTTCGAATATCGGTTGGAAATTCGAGATCTCAAAATTAGGTTCTATTGATGTTTTTAACTTACAACCATGTCAAAACCTATGATTAGGATTAGTTGGCGGGCGAGTTGGAAGCATATGACGAATGCCGATAAGAGATTCGATTTAAAAAAACCCTGAATGCCGAAGAATACCAAGAATAGCGATTATTACTCAAATTTTTATTCATGTCGAGAAGTTTCTGATTTCGATCAATTGTTCAGTACAAAATGTGATTTTCTCCATCTCAACTCGGCCGCAATTACGTCCCTTTTATATTTGAACGGCAGTATGGTGGTCATTATAGTCACCACCTAAATTTGCGCTCGCAAGGTATATGGGATATAATCGCGATAACTTACACATTTTGTGTCCAAAAATTTAGAAATTGAATATTGAGTCTGCGCGTGTCTGAGTTAACTTTTCTCATTCCTTTCCACATATTGAGCGATAATATGTGATAAAACGCATGCAGAAAGTTTTTGGGAACATTTTAGGACGGTACATGTGATTTTCACATGTATAAGGCATAGGGAAAGAAGTGCACGGAACTGACATTTGCGGTTTTTGACGTTATTTCGTCTAGCGAGGAATCCTGGTGCGATGGAACCATATGAACTTGAAATTCTTGTTTAGATGGTTTATTTGAGTCGGAAATCTATGCTCCGGAGCACAAAATTCCATTCCTTCGTCTTTTTCGATCTATTGAGTATTCAAGGAACAACTTTTGAATGCACGGGACTGGCATGCATATATCTGACATTTCGCCCTTGAAACCGATCGCAAAAATAATAGAGTCGACATAAAAACTTCTCCTTGTAGATTTCATCTAATCCTATCATATTTTAGAGGAAAAAATTGTTTTCACCCAGATAAATTGACTTTTAGTGGGGTAACATGGTATGAATGGAACTGACAAAGTTAATTACATGGCCGATTTTCGGCCATGAATGTTAATGCAGTGCTCGGAATTTCGACTCTGGGCCTTTACTCACGCTGGGAATTAATTATTTGACATATTTCCTCGAAATTTTGTCCGCGACAAAGCGACCTAGAGTGAATTTAAGATAGGCTGTGGGCATTTTAAATAAATATCTCATTTTTAGAGAAAATCTCATAACAAGATTGAGGCACATGGCTTGGGGACTAAACTACGAGTTCTGGATATATAACCTATGAAAAATAGTTGGTCTAACATTTTACTTCGAGAAAAAAATTTGAGCATACCCTTAGCGACTCTTACTCCGATGCTGGCGCTGGAGGTATACGTCGAACTGCAAATGTTACAATGTACGGAACTGACATTTCGACCCTAATCTTTACAAGTAAAGAAGAGGAGTGAACGGATCGATCTGGAAATTTATTCCCAAGTGTATTTCAACAGAATACATATAGAAAAAATTGAATGGAGTGATTTGAAGCTTGCTCGTCAAAATGGAAGGTTGTAACACGTTCCGGGTAAGTTATCGCGATAATACTCATATGAATAATGATTAAATGAAAGTGATTCAATGAATCACGAAAATTCTTTTTCGATACTCGGGCTTGAAATTTTCAGCTTTACTCGTGCTAATTTCGACCCTCGCCAGGGCTCGGGCCGAAAACAATCACTCGAAAAACGAACCCAAACTTCCCACCCTCGAATCGAAAAATACTATTTCGAAATCATCCAGCAATTACTCAAGTATGAACCCCTGATTGGATCACTTGATCCGGACTTTTTTGTGAAGCAGTACAAGTTGAGTAATGACAAACAAAAACTTTTTCGCAAATGTTGTGGAAACTACAAATTAATTCGACCATTTTTATAGTAGGAATTAGAATTGAGTCAAAATTAACGAAAGAAAAATGTGTACCGAAGTTTAAGACCTACAGAATGAATTAAGGTCCGTTGAAAAATATTTGCATGGGCTATAATTCTGAGCGAAACAAAAATAATGGGGGCAAATGAGGCACATAATAGACGTATTGACATCTTATCTATATGAGCGATTCCGCGGAAAGTGTGATTTTCCGTGTTCCAGGCTCCCCCAAATTTCTACGACTTGAAAAGGACTCAATAGTGATTTTCTGTGGTATATTCTATTATTGCGCAATTATGTTAATACTTTTTGAGACGACCCCAACGTTTCTGTATTTTATACAGCTTGAGAAAGGGTCGAGATGTCATTCCGTATGTGGACACCTATTTCGACTCTTGCATTCACTGTAAAGCATATGGGACGATTCACGTTAATTGTCCCAGCCTGCTTTTTAGCGCGTGGAACATGTACTTTTGAGTCATCTAAAGAGGCTTGAGGCCCCACGTGAGAAGAAATCAATGGCATCAATTCACACGTATTTTGGCCTCAGCTTTCCGATAGCAGGGTTGGTTTTCCGGATTTGTGCCACCATAACCTCAACAATAAGATTTGAACTTTGGGATGGCAATAACTCATAACTAACCCTTTTCTTCAGATTTTTTGACATTTCGATCGAACGATCAGGAAATCTTACATTGAAATAGCTCTCGAAAGAATAGGGCCTTTTCGGTTTTCACGAGGAGTAGAGCAACGATGAAAGTGCGAATGGTCATTTACGTGCAGTTTACATTTCGCGGAAGTTCTGAGCCGTTTTATTCGACGCAGGGAAAGAATCAATCCAGTCATTATCGACGTACTTTTATCTCATCTTCCTGATGAAGAGCTCCGTTTCTACAATCAGGTTTACCATAACCTCAAATAACGGAAATCATGCATCGAAAATATCTTCATGAAGACTTCATTGAGCGATCACTCAATTCAAACTACTATTCCGTCTTTTTGATGACATTATTTGGGGAATTAGTCCATGTTCACGATGGAATAGTGTTTTACGATTTGTTTTCTGAATACTCCCATGAAAAGTAAGATTATGAATGAGAGAAGCACTACTGATGTCACGCGTACGCCAAGGACTCAGTTACTCACTGCTTCGTTCCTCGTAGAAGCAGGGAACCAGTCATTTGGACTCTATTTCATCACAAGAGATTGTGAACTACACCAAAACTCATAAATTACATAGAGTTGTCCATTCAGCCGAATGAGGCCATCGAGAAGACGAAAAAATAGGTTAGTTTGAGTTCAAACATTTTCGATGTATGATTTCCATTATTTGGGGGTATGGCGAACAAAATTGTGAAAACGAAGCTCTCTGTCGGGAAGATGAGATAAAAATACGTCGATTATGATAGGATTGATTCTTTCCCTGCGTCAAACTGAACGTCTCAGAACTCCCGCGAGAGGTAAACTGTACACTCGGCGCCAATTAATACTTTCCAGAACACTGAAAGAACTTACAACCCACCCGTGCATTTCTAACCTAGGGTTGCGTGTACTTTCAGTATTCTGGAAAGTATTCATTGACGCCGAGTGAAATGGCGATTCGTACTTTCATCGTTGCTCTACTCCTCGTGGAAATCGAAAAACCCCTATTACTTCGAGAGCTATCAATGTAAAATTTCCTAGTCTTCCTATTGGAAAAAGCAAAAAATCTAAAGAAAAGGGGTAGTTATGAGTTATTGCCATTTCAAAAATTCAATGCTAATTTTTGGAGTTTGGTGGCACAAATCCGAGAATTAAACCCCGTCATCGGGTGAAGCCTCCACTGTAAAAAATTTGTGGGAAAAACTGCAACCAGTGGTTGCAGTTTTTCCCTCAACCACTGGTTTATCCCAAAAATCAACCAGCTGGTTTATAATCAACCAGCTGGTTGATTTTTGGCACAAACCGGTGGTTGACTACCTATCCAACCACTGGTTGACTTTTTTCCCACAACGAATATATAAGGATGAATGCGGCACCCACGATATTGGTCGATGGTGGTCTCCGGTTGACACTTATGATTCGGAAAAACAAGTTTCGTCATTTTTTTTCACAAACAAAGAGGGATAAACATTAGCCCCGGTCGCGTATGGACGACAAAGCGGGTTGCCTGTCATGCAAGGAGTCGAATACACGTCGTAAGGCTGGAGGGATGGATAGATGGACGGATGGGGTGGGAGGGTAGATGGGATGGATGGATGGATGGATGGAACGGACCGGAATGGGGCGAAATGGAACGAAATGAGGCGAAATGGAACGGAGTCTCATTGGATGGAGGGGAACGGAACTGGCCGGATGGGGCAAAATGGAATGGGCGGGGCAAAATGGAACGGACTCAAATTGAATGGGGGAATGGAACTGGCCGGATGGGGCAAAATGGAATGGGTGAGGCAAAATGGAACGGAGTTGAATTGGGTGGAATCGACCGGAACGAAATGGAATTGAATTATATGGATGGGAGACATCCATACAATTCAGTTCCATTTCATTCCATATCATTTCGTTCCATTCCGTTCCGTTCCGGTCCATTCCGTTCCATTCCGGTCCATTCCGTTCAATTCCACTTCGTTCCATTCCGGTCCGTTCCGTTCCATTTCGGTCCGGTCCATTCCGTTCCATTCCATCCATCCATCCATCCATCGATCCATCCATCCCATCTACCCTCCCACCCCATCCGTCCATCTATCCATCCCGCCAGTCTTACGACGTGTATTCGACTCCTGCAGGACAGGCAACCCGCTTTGTCGTCCATACGCGACCGGGGCTAATGTTGATCCCTCTTTGTTTGTGAAAAAAAATGACGAAACTTGTTTTTCCGAATCAAAAGTGTCAACCGGAGACCACCATCGACCAATATCGTGGGCGCCGCATTCATCCTTATATATTCGCTGTGGGGACAAAGTCAACCAGTGGTTGAATTCCAACCAGTGGTTGAATTCCAACCAGTGGTTGAATTCCAACCAGCTGGTTGATTTCGACAACCAACCACTGGTTGACGATTTTGGTGGAAAGTCAACCAATTTTTTACAGTGTCTGGCCTCCACAGATGGCTCAAAATCGACATATTTTACCCTTTAAAAAGTGGGCTAGCACAGTTGACGTGAATCGCCCCATATGCGAAGTCGAAAACCCCCATGTGTAGCTATGTACCTCAATTTTCAGTACTTCAAATAATATAATCCGCCCCTTTGAGACTCAAAATTAAACCCTCAGCTCGCGCACGGCCATCTGACATTTTGAAGAAGGGTTTGCACCAAAACTGCTTGCACAGCACTAACGAACTCGGCAAAGTCCCCAGTGGTTTATGAGGCCATCTGAACCAATGAGATCGTCATCCAGCAACCCAAATACACCCAAACTATGTACAACAGTAGCCGAAAACTCGAATCTCCGGTCGAGAGCACCATATAAATGTATTATCAAAATGGCGTACAAAATTATCTGTCCTTTCCGTTCTCATGTTGGGCTCCCTCCCAACGCGCTATATCGCTTTGTGAAATACATTTTCTCGAAGTTTTTGATTGCATTAGATCAAATCTATGCGAAAAAAAGTCTACGATTAGTTTTTGAGCCGTGGGAATATTTTTTGAGTCGAAATATCAATTCCGTCCCTGTCAATTCCGTCCTTCCGGCAACCTCTTAAACTGCACTTATTTCTGCCTGACTTCACTTTTCAGATACGTGGCTCCAGATACTTCTTTTTCGTGTCGAAGCAAGTGTAGATCAACTGCTACGAGACAGGGGACTGGTCTGGGGCTGAAATGAATTTTTTACCCAAATCACTGCCTGTGACGATTTTGGCCCCAAAAAATCACATTTTCGGCAGAATCACCCATGTACCGATCCATGATAAACAGTAACAAGTTTTGACTGAAGAACAATTCACCTAAATCGATCGAAATTTTTTTCGACTCTCCAAAATTGTTTCAGATGACATCAGTGAAATTGACAATAACATGGATCAAGACTCTCAACCAAAAAGTATATTTGACATCCTCGAAAGTTGATTTCGTTCTTTTCAGCTAGAGATGAGCAAAATTCAACAATATCACTTATATCCTACGCAGTACACTCAACATGCAATATGGAACAGAGCGAAATAATGGAAATATGACTTTGAACGCATCGGATATACATACTTACAAAGAGTACAAAGGGAAATGTATGTTCATCTTCATCTTTTACGAATGAGGCGTAGAAACTGCAATATCCGTTTTCGGAATATGTAGCATTCGTGCTTAGAATTGCTGAAAAGATGAATTTTATAGTAAACGTCCAGAGATGTTCTACCAGTTTCCATTCGAAATGCACACGAATTGAAAGGCGGATGTACATACATGCATATAACACAATTTTCCCTTTCGATGCAGATATGCTTTCATACGCTCATTCGGAAATACCAAAAGCGGATCAAAGACATCATCTCGAACTTCCTCATCACTACAAGTGTTACGTTATATTACATACTCACACAACTTTATACATGAATGTATTTGTATGTAAATTTCACCAATCTCGAGTCTTGCTGCAATTCATATGCGAAAGTCACACCGATAAAGTATGAACCAACCAAGCATGTCCCATATATTGCATATACGATATACGATTTATCCCAACTTTCAAAAAATCTCGCCTGAGGAATCAGAGTATCCCAGTAGATGGGATATCGATACCGTTATTTTTTAATTCACGGTAACCCGTAATTTCAAACTGGTTCGAACTTGAAGGAATAATGAAACAGAGAGTTGAGAAGAAAAACAAGAAAATCATACGATCGAGTGGATAATAATAATTCCGCTTGATGAGGCTCAATGGAATCATTGATTGAAAAGATAAAGTCAAGCGTATTAAAATTGTCGTGATGGCTCCAACCTGGCGCGAGACATATAATAGCGTGAATAATAATATTCATTGATCAAAAGAGTCGATGAGATTTCAAATGCTTTGTGCATGATTAAATGTTGCGACACATCTGCCGATATCAGTCTAAATAGATTGAATCAAGCAAATTTGTAAACGGCACGGTTAAAATGATGATCAGCTCATGCTACTGTGTAGTGATCGTTGAACTTGATATTTGATAGTTTTACACAAATAATGAGCACAATTTTAAATTAAAAGAAAAAAAACGCATGCAATAGATTTGGTACGTCAACTAATTTTGCTACAGCAATCCGTATTTAGAAAGATCTCGAGAAAGATGCAATAATAATTTCTCAAGAAAAAAAAAACCCCAGATAAACGGCGTTTCGCGAAAAAATCGTCATTGTACTCAATTCCAGTAACAATTTTAATTTTTATCGTTTTTTTTTTTCAAATATCTTGAATTGGGTAGATTTTATCAAGTTGAGTTGGATCGTTTTACACAGATTTTCCAACGATTGCCGGGGCATTTTTGTAATTATCCGCGCGACCATCACATCCATTCCGCGATAGTAAAAAATGTGAGAACCATTGCAATTTTTCTCTCTTGGGGAGAATATTTTCATTGGTGAAATTATTCATATACTTGCCCTTCATGATTTCTGGACAAACTTTGAAATACTGTTTGTCTTATTGTGGCTCAGACCATTTTGGGTTGTCCAAACAATCCAGAAATCTCTCCGTGTGTACTTTGTTTGAATGCTAACAAGGTATCCTGGATTCACTCAAGGTCGCTTTGTAGTCGGCAAAATTTCAAGGAAATAGGTCAAATAATTGCGAATGCCAGCCCGAGAATAGTCTTAGAATTGAAAATCTAAGAGCTGCACGAGTATTTATACCCGAAAATTAGCCATGTAAATAATTTTGTCAGTTCCGTGCATACCATGTTACTCCACTAAAAATCATTTTTGACACACTGTGCGAGAAAGTAACTATTCCGCACTGATTTTCCACTTTCTCTCACAGTTTGTCAAAAAATAGTATTCGATACACGGGTGTAAAACTTATTTTTCCAACCTTGTATCGAAATGTACTATTTTGCATTAGTGTATGATGGGAATAGATGATTTGTACGCGAAAAAGTTTCTACTTCAACTCCAATATTCTTATGATCATTTCAAGGACGTAATGTAAGTTTCGTGTAGTCGGGAGCTGTTCCCTGGGATACTTAATGGGACAAACACACACAAAAATAAAACTCTCCTCCCATACATTTTGTCAGAGATTATTATCTTACGTGCACAAATGAATGAAGAACGTGGCACACACTTAGGGGGCATCATTATTATACTTCTGCATTTTTGGGTCAAAAATATGTGTAAGTTCCCCTGATAATATTGATAGAATGTCCTTAAGCCTGATACATGTAGGAAAAAGAAACAAAATCCTGCCAAATTTAAGGACTTATAGAACTTGAGATGATCAGGATTTTCTTTTCGAGTTTCGTACAAATGATTCGGAACTGGGAAACTAGGTTTCTCTGCTTGGCTCGGAAATCTGACGGGCCTTGGATTGACAAAAATTGGGTAAAAGTATTCTTTTTTCCAGCGCTACGCGCCGATAGATTTGCTATTCTCAGTCTCAGATGAAGTAATCCAGTCCCTTACTGATATTTTCGTCCCCGAAACCTTGCAGTATTCACCTCACTCAAACTGTAACCCGCGCTCGCACCAGAATCATTCGGCGAGATCCGATTTCATTCGTTTGGGTACCAATCAGAGTTTGAGAGGAGATTTGAGGTCACATGGAAACAATTAGATGCACCACCACGTATTTAGGACACGTGTAGACTTACCTTGGCTAAAACGTATTGTTTCACCTATCTACCATGAAATTCAATTGTATGTTAAATTAAAGTAAGAGACTCTTGTTCTTAATTTAAGGAATTTTGTTTGTAGTGGCTTTTTAGGATCAAAATCTGATTTTGCAATTTTCAACAGCAACTCAAGAATGATGCAATCCATTTTATTTGTGCAGAACTCATTTCCGGTGAATGTACTTCTTTCGAAGACCTTCGCCAAATTTCTCAGAGTTATGTGTGAAAATTTCCTCAAAAAATGGGTCTATTCTGAAATGAAGGAAAAATATTACATCTTCTTCGATAGTGAGAATGGTAGCAAGTGCTCTTTGAAGAGTTTTTGAGAATATGTTAAATAGCTATTTCACATATCTCATCATATAACTCCGCGTATTTTAGATTTTACAAAAAAGTGATGAATGTGCAAGTTCAACATGGTTTCCATTGAAAAAAGTTGATCTCGCCTACGTTGGTCTCGAAAAACTGAGCCCATCTCGCGGAATCTTTGATTGTGATGTCGGAATGGAGAGAACTCTGAGTAGCTAATTGGCTGCGTATTGGACTGACCCAAATCCAGTGAAGATCCGATAGTTTTGAGCAACAACAGTTCGGAAATTTCCTTAGTTCGAGTTCTTCAACAAGCTGCAATCCTGTTTAGTTCAGGAAGAGTTCATTATTCGGGGTCTCGATCATTTCAATCCTTTTATCCGATCTCACCCAATTTGAATTATCAAAATTCCAAAATTATTTGCACCTCTGGAACTCAGATTTACTTACTAGAATGTTGGAATCCTTTCAGGAAGGGAAAAATGTTGGAAGGGAAAAAAGTTCACTCAGCCGAAGCGCGAAATCGGAAGATGTCTTACACTACACTAAAAAGGCTGAGATACACGCGATGTTGACCAAGTGTTGATGTCGCACTTATCTGTCCAGCTTTTGTCTCAATTATTCGTTGATCAACTCAGCAACTTTTATACACTCTGATGCACGCCTCGGCGTATAGATACATAGACATTATTTTAAGACATATCCGCTCTACTAGATGCGTTCCTCCAGATAAAAAGTCGTTGACCAGTTTGATGGACCTATAGGGCATAGCATATAGTCCAGATACTTTTAAAAATCGGAGATACATGATGCTGTAGATGTCTCCAGGAACAAGTGAAACTAGATCGAAGAGGAAATGGCTGAATCTTATAAGAAAACCGTTTTCCAATACACGACCGGTCTTGTCACATCAAGTAAAGCATATAAAATCGAGACTCAGTTCTCCGCCTCCTTTCGTCTATTCGTCTTATCTGTTGCTGTTGAAACGAAAATGAAAATCTCAAATGTGTATCCAGTCAGTTAACTTGATTCAAGGACCGCAAATCCTTGAAAGTACGGATATTTTTCA
This sequence comes from Eretmocerus hayati, assembly GCA_029851415.1. Classification (NCBI taxonomy): domain Eukaryota; kingdom Metazoa; phylum Arthropoda; class Insecta; order Hymenoptera; family Aphelinidae; genus Eretmocerus; species Eretmocerus hayati. The sequence goes on along the minus strand of CM056742.1, from coordinate 177,906,723 downwards.
TACAGTGTGTGAAAAAGTTAAAATAGGAATAGAATACCGGAAGTAAATTTTTGATTGGCTTACGCAGGATCGTAATAATGATAGTAAGAAAAATATTCCGGTCTCGGTTATGACAAAGTCGATACCTCCTACGAAGAGTATCACATACGCTAACGCCCGGCGAAGAGTATCATTTAGCGCTTGTATTGACGAAAAGTAACACTTGGCTTTGAAAATTCCAATGAATTTTTGGTCCCAATCCGTTATCTCGCGAACGAATGAATATTTTTGGATGGTTCGAGGTGGAAATTGAAGGTAAAAGGATAAGGAACCAAGTGCGAATGGAAATATTACTCGAACTTCACTGTACAATGAACAAGTTCAGTCGAAAGCAACGATTTGTTGATTTCTATACTGCACCAAACTCCCAAAGGCTTTGAAGCAATTTCGAAATGTTTGGGAATATTATGAAGATGTGAATATGTGCAATGTTCCAGATCGATCTCGTTTCAGAATCCATTTCGAATAGTTCAAAAAGATCAATCCGTCTTCGAGAAATTGGCGGGATGTCTGAAAGATAACGGAAATTTTCGTCGCGCAGCAAGTGTTACTTTTCGTCGAGCGCAAGTTCTATGTGATACTTTTCGCCGGGAGTCAGCGTATGTGTTACTCTTCGCTAAACGTTAGCTCACGTGTTACTTTTCGTCGGACGATATGAAAGTGTTTTTCTTCACAGGAGGTATCGAAGTTGTCACAAATGAAATTCACAAATAAAGCATTTACAGTAACCCACCGATGCTATCCGCGGTCTTTCAAAATTTCCCATTTCTTAGCTATCCGCGGTGAACTCCTCAATTATTATCTGCGGTTTCATAGAACTGCGATATATTGTGAAACAAATTCTTGTTGGAAAATTATGCGCGCAAACAATTGTTTTTAAATCTCCTTACTCTAAAGTTTATTTGAAGTGTACAACCTGTGCTTTTATAGTGACTAAATTCAGGTTGCCTTTCCATGGCAAATGGCGCGGGTACTCTTGCAATGTGTAAGAGAGAGATACCAAAGTAGTGCCATCTCTCTCGCACTCATTGTTCGGTTAGGGGTTTTCAATCTCACGGGCTGATTCTGGCGAAATATTTGTCTCACGGAAAGGCAGCCTCATAGATGAAGAGTGGTAGATTTTCGAGTTGTTTGAGTTCAAACGCTGAAATAGGTTCGAATTTGGTTTTTTTACCGTCCTGTGTATTTATATTTCGTAGAAAATTCTAAATGTTCCAGTATTCTGCTAAAATATTTGAACTCTCTTGTCAGCAGGAAGGTTTGAAAATGTCTAAAAGGAAAATAGCTGGAAAATGGAAATACAGTCCTCGCAACAACGGAACTTCCGCTGGGAAACATTATGAGGAAGTGCACAGACACCTCATAAGAATAATTCGAAACAATTTTAAATTGCATGAATGACAGAGAAATAATAATCTCGATACCTCCAATATACTGATCCTTTCTCATCTTCGAAATTATAATATATTTTCTGCAACTAGGTATGTTCCCTTGAAATTTCCACTGAAACTGCAAATTTCTATACGAGCAATGCCTCGTTATTCGTGGAACCTCCTCAAAACAAATTAGCCGCAAGTAACGATGGATTTATGTACTTCATTCATGAGTCAGATGCGTTGCAATCAATATTTCTAATGGAATTTTTCAAATGAGGAGGTCCATAATTTATTATCATAATTATAACATAACCCTCGCACCAGAGCTAGACTGTAAAAAATTCTTTGAAAAACTATCATCAACTGATGGTCGAACCCACGGATACCCGGATGCTCGAATCAATAACACTGTCCAAAAAAGAAAGATTTGTAAAAATTGGTTGATCTTGTAAATCAACCAATTTTTACAGTTCGAATAGATTGAACGAGATAATATGTGTACTAGAATATTGAAAAATCTTTGTAGAAAACAGGCTAAGGGAAAGAACTGTGAATTCCTCAAAATTCACACATTGAGAGCCATGAGCTTCGAAAGAGCAGTCTCCCCCCAATCATGAATAATTCAATAAACCAAATCATTTCGTTCTTGGATTGATAGCCACGGATTCCCAGATACTTCCTCTTTAGTTCAGTCGAATTTGCACATCACAATACTATGCGATTTTATCTTGAAAATATAATTTAATGGATATGACAGATTCGCGCTAATTCAAGCAATCACGAAACAATTTCGGCCAGTTGTGCCTTCTTCGCATTCCCAAAAGTTTGCACGAAAACTTCGTGGACACCAATTCCAAGCATCATAGCGAGGAACAATTCATCAAAAACGTCAAGACTGTCCAGAGATAATTTCTTATTTCCCATTTAGCACAAAATATCCAGATTTGTGCGTGTTGAACTTGTCAAAACGTCGGTTCAACATTCATTTTTCACTGGCAGGAGTTTTAAAGTCCAAATGGTCTCGAAATTTCCGTCGAGAAAACCAATGTAAACTTTTCAATGTTAATCCTTCGATTTGACGTAAGAGAGAGTAATGCATAATACTTGAACAACTGCATGGATTGGCTTTTTGGATTTAGACCCAACCTGTAATACTAGCAGGTCAGAAATTGTCCAACTGGGCTCAAAATGATCTTCCTGTCTATCGTCAACGGAGACACTTGTGATACTGAATGCAATAATCAGGATTTTCAATCTGATATCGACGCCTCCTATCAAGGAGAGGGTATCTTTCATTTCAGTTCTGGAAGATGGTAACTCCTATAGTATTAACATGGGATTTACCATCTTCCAGAATTAGATTAAGAGATAGCATCTTCTCGATAGGAGGCGTCGATATGTTAAAACCATCTTAATACCCTTCCTTCCGCTTTCACTGGTAAAGCAATCAATTTCAATATTTATTAGATGGACCTGCAAGGCTTACCCCCTTGCGAGCCCTTGCTTATGATCGTCCACACCGCAGATATCTCATGGTAAATTGAGAATCAATTTGGCAATTCCTCACTACTACTAATACCCACACAGAAATCCAGGTACCACATTCACATGCATGGTGCAATTCGAGTGAAAATTCATATCCTGCCTAACGAGCTATTCGCGATTGCGTTTCCATTCTGCACAGACAATTTTGATACGAATCCCGATACACCACTATGTTCACAAAATAGACATATCTATACATTATCACACTGGGGTATATTCCGTCGACGGTACAGAGGTCGGACAGGATTTATAGCTCTCTCAGCTATGAATCGATCACATATACATACATATATACATACAAAAACGAGATCTTTCTCTGCATCTCCTCGCCGAGTGCATATAAATTCAGGACTATACATTCACGTGAGGAAGGAAGACTTTATTCACGTAGAATAAGAGCTTGGGCTAGTACATATGCATTGCTCTCTCAGGAATCGCCAATGTATCTTCCTCCAACATGTACATGCACTGTGTGTATAGATAGCTTTGGCGTGCGTTATATAGACACGTGAGTGGTATTGCGGTAGATCAACAGGATTGCAATTCAAGGTTGATCCTCTCAAGAGTATAGTGAGTCTGATACGCAATTTTACTATGTGCCTTTGTAGGTAGAATGATGCTAAGAGAATTTTGCTGACTCTGTAATTCCGTTTCACTTTGAAATGCCGTCATCGTCAAAGCTTTTTGAAAAACAGCAACAGTAGTAGCGTGGACGTTACCTAGAATGCAATTTGTCAAGTTTAATGAGTCTGTAGCCGTTACCGTGTTCTGTATATAGAGAGGGTTGTGAGCTGCTGTATACACGCGCGTAACGAGCTGAGTGAGTAATTTGAGATGGAATCTGAATTTTAATCATTATGAGAATGTAATGTGATGATGTGTGGTTTTCAAGATGTTGGGAATGAAGGTTCCGTTCATATTTTTTATTATCATGTTCTTTTTTTGGGTAGTATACTGAATGGTATTTCATATCTGAAATAGAAATATTTTTAAAATTGAAAAAATGGAAAAAGAATTGATCACATGTTCTCTTGTCTGCGAGATGAAAACTATCTAAATTTCAAATTACGACAACTTACGACATTAGATTCTCATCAAAATCGATCTGGAATTTCATCCAGTTTAATGAAACTTTCGGTCAGTTCGGAATTCGGACAGTTCTCCACAGTCTCTGATGTGATTTAATGAAAACTAGCGTTATTGCCTCACTCCGTATGGCTCGTTTGACTTATGAATGTTCTTGATGAGTTAGAAACCCCCGAATTGCTTTTGTAGTCCAACAACGATGTTTGTGGAATTCATTCATGATCAATCCAGAGTATCAAAAGAATGACTTGATTACAATTACCTAGATCGGAATGAAACCAGCGATAACGAACTAGACCAAACTAGACCTGATCAGTCCAAATTAGATCTGATTGCACCCTAATATTACCCAAAATTAGACCGAACTAAACCGAATTATGCCGAAGTACACTGAATTAGACCGAACTAGGTACAGTGATCATCGTACTTTACGATACTACGATACCGTATCACGATTCTCGTACGTTACTAGTACGATGACCCTAGCCTGGTATCAGTACGGTGCTTCTCGAGCGGTACCAGTGCATTGATTCTCGGAGGTACTAGTTCCATGATTTTAGTGCGGTAGTAGTATGATGATTCTAGCATTTCGACAGTACGGCGATTCTCGAATGGGACCTGTGGGTGATTCTCGTCCGGTACTAGTGCGATGACTTTCGGGCAGCACCAGCACGATGATTTTCAGACGGTACTAGTGCGCTGATATAAGCGCGGTAACAGGCGATAATTCTCGAGCGGTGCTAGTACGATGTTCCTCGGAGGTACTAGTACGATGATTCTCACATGATACTAGTACGTAGATTCTAGTACGGTAGTACTGCGATGATTCTAGCATTTCGACAGTACGGCGATTCTCGAATGAGACCAGTGGGTGATTCTCGGTCGGTACTAGTGCGATGACTTTCGGACAGCACCAGTACGATGATTTTCAGACGGTACTAGTGCGCTGATTCAAGCACGGTAACAGTCCGATAATTCTCGAGCGGTACTAGTACGATGTTCCTCAGAGGTACTAGTACGATAATTCTCACACGATACTAGTACGTAGATTCTAGTACGGTAGTACTGCGATGATTCTAGCATTTCGACAGTACGGCGATTCTCGAATGAGACCAGTGGGTGATTCTCGGTCGGTACTAATGCGATTACTTTCGGACAGCACCTGTACGATGATTCTCAGACGGTACTAGTGCGTTGATTCTAGCGCGGTAACAGGCGATAATTCTCGAGCGGTACTAGTACGATGTTCCTCGGAGGTACTAGTACGATGATTCTCACACGATACTAGTACGTAGATTCTAGTACGGTAGTACTGCGATGATTCTAGCATTTCGACAGTACGGCGATTCTCGAATGAGACCAGTGGGTGATTCTCGGTCGGTACTAATGCGATTACTTTCGGACAGCACCTGTACGATGATTCTCAGACGGTACTAGTGCGTTGATTCTAGCGCGGTAACAGGCGATAATTCTCGAGCGGTACTAGTACGATGTTCCTCGGAGGTACTAGTACGATGATTCTCACACGATACTAGTACGTAGATTCTAGTACGGTAGTAGTGCGATGATTCTAGCATTTCTACAGTACGGCGATTCTCGAATGGGACCTGTGGGTGATTCTCGTCCGGTACTAGTGCGATGACTTTCGGGCAGCACCTGTACGATGATTCTCAGACGGTACTAGTGCGTTGATTCTAGCGCGGTAACAGGCGATAATTCTCGAGCGGTACTAGTACGATGTTCCTCGGAGGTACTAGTACGATGATTCTCACACGATACTAGTACGTAGATTCTAGTACGGTAGTAGTGCGATGATTCTAGCATTTCTACAGTACGGCGATTCTCGAATGGGACCTGTGGGTGATTCTCGTCCGGTACTAGTGCGATGACTTTCGGGCAGCACCAGTACGATGATTTTCAGACGGTACTAGTGCGCTGATTCAAGCACGGTAACAGTCCGATAATTCTCGAGCGGTACTAGTACGATGTTCCTCAGAGGTACATTAGTACGATAGTTCTCACACGATAATCGTACGTAGATTCTAGTACGGTAGTAGTGCGTTGATCCTCGTACGATACTCGTATAATATCTCTAGTACGGTACCAGTACTTTTGAACGGTACCAGCCCGATAACTCTCATACGATCATAGTACGATGATTCTCGTACGATACGAATACGGTGATTCTAGTACGCGATGATTCTGATACGGTACCAGTACGTACTAGAACCGTTGAAGTACCGCGTGTGACCGAATCGACTCGACTAGACCGAACTAAACCAAACCATTCATCCATCCACGCATCCACTCGCCCAACTACGTATCCAACTACCAACCCATTACCCATATATCCACCCATTTTACTTCACCCCCGCAACGTAGGCGACCCGATACGTGGAATTCACAATTCGTTCGCCTCCTGGTCCACCCACCTATCCATCAAACCATCCATTCATGATCCATACGGCTATCTATTTTACTCCACCTCTTCCACACAGGCGACCCAATAAGCGGGATCTGAAAGGACAAATTTTGTCTGGGCGTTTAAATATAATAGATGAAATAATTGGTTTCCGGTGGATTCAAAATATTCCTAAGGATAAAAAAGTCAAAAATGGCGAAGTTTGAGAATTTTGATTCTCCATTTCGTCTTCCAACACAGTCCAAAACTCAGAGTCCGTTCATGAGCAAATCATTTCGTTGTATCCTTGAAGAGATACCAAAATTCATGTAATTGAAGCCAAGATATAGGAAAATAGGTTTGAAATCAATATTCCGTATTGGGAGCTAACATGCAGTAAGCGCTCATATCTATCCTCCGTGTTATTCTTACGGAAGAGATTGCGGATCCAGCCATACTGTTTTTCTGCCATCCAAAATAACAGAGGTTGATTCTTGAATTAGAAAAAATGGAATGAATGTTAGAGAATGAGTAACCAGTCGAAATATGAGACTCTGCTACCATTATAATAAGAATATTCAACAATCTTCAGGAAGGAACGTGGTCAGATTTGCAAAATTGGCGCAATTGTTAATTTGCACGAAGAGATCAGATCGGAGCTTCAAAATAACATTTGATTCGATCAAATCGTGATCTCAACCTCAATGATGATACATACCGAAAAAGTTTCCTACCTGCTCAAGACAATCATAATCGAATGAAACAGATGATAGTAATGTGAGGGCAATTGGAAGACTGTACATTTGCAGTCTGCAAAGACGACATCAAAGCAAGATATCCCCCAAAAATTCCAAGTCATGGTATGAAAAACAGCCCCTGAGAGTATATACTGATTCGAATGGAAGAGATACAACACCTGAGTCTGCATTCAAACATTTTTTCTGGGTCACATGACCTTTTCCCTCGTATTTTCCAGCTGAAGATAAGATTGGTATCAGAGCACCCACACCATGATTAAATAAGCGATGGGAAATGAAAATTACTCTTTTACAGACAAACGTGCACGTGTCGGTTAAAGCATCGGACGCGATCTCCAATTTCATCAGGCACTCAATTTCAATTCGATTTCAGACCTTTTCACGTTCTTTTATCCTTCTATACCTTTACTACTATACTATATTCTCTTATCGCACTTTTCGGGTCGAATCAACTCTCGCGTAATTGCTCATAAAATGAACACTCATATACCGTTTACATCTCTTTATCATGATTGAATATTGCGATTTGGGGAAATTCTGATCTTTCAACGATTATTTGCTAACGAGGCGCTAGTTAAGTTATATATTATGTATGGTGTGCCTGACACTGACGAAATTATCACTGATAAGATTCGAAAAAAAGAGTTTGAACGAAATTCGCTGAATAAGGGAGCGAAATAGATAAGAATCCCTCGGAAAGAATATTTGGATTTCGTGTGTTGCTGTCGTCAAAGTATACGGTTGAAAGCATCTATGATCTTTTGTGAGAGAGATACACTTTATTCAAGATAGTAAAATCTGGCATGAAAACCGTGAAAATCGTTTTGTGTCGAGCTGTCATTTTTGCGAGTCGTATAGGTCTATGCATTGGTGCATGTAGAAGTTGAAAAATCAAGTGCGGCCTCCGATTTAGTACTCCTCATTTTATGTATCTATCTATCACAAAGAGAGGATAACTGAAAGCACAAATTTGGACGTGATTCAAATTTTTCCAGCTTTTTTTTATTGACAATCGGAGTGAAAGTCGCATCTCATATCCAAACCTTTGATTTCGTTCACGATCTGTGCGAGTGATTTCAATCTCCCCTCCATACAATTGCTTGATATTAACTCACAGAATCTGGCCAATGATTGGCTTTGATAGTGAAATATCGAAAATGTCTATCTACCGCAAGCACTGCCGTATTTCGTCCATGAAAATTTCCGTATGCGATTCTTCCCATCCGACCCGTAACGAACAATGAAATCCTCTACACTGACAGACTCTATTTTTTAGAAACGTGTGAAATTTAATTTCCCTCTCTATCTCGACGACTCCATAAATAAATTTTTCCACGCCGCGTGAAGGACTAGAAAAGCATGATATGAGTCATGAATATTCGCATAAAATTTTGCAAAACATCGTCAGAATCTTTGTTCCGTATGAATATAAATTCAAAAGACAAATTCATCATCATACTCGATGTAATATGTATTTCTCAATTTTACTCGGGTAATATTTTTATGCAGGCACTGAAGAAGCGTTGAGTTATTTCAAAGTTGAGAACTAGATCGGAAAGAGAAAGAGAGAGAAGTTGAGTCTCGGATTAGCATGAATTTTCATTACAAATACTGTGGAATTCAAGCACGGGCATGTGTGTAACCATAATTCAAATTACTTCATCCGCATCGACTGCACATTCACTGTGACTGCAACTTCTGTCAACTCGCGAAAATGAAATCTCATTTCTCTCGTTATTATATTTGCGCTGAAGCGCATCCGAGAGACGACAAGCCTTCGTATATGCGCCTAAGTATGTGGGTGATTCCGTCGAAAGTGGTATTTTTTCAGCCTTAAAGATGTTCCAGGCAGTGATTCTGGCTAAAATAGTATGTTTTGATACAAAGGCGTGAAAATTGTGTTTCATGAACCGAGTGACATTCTTCGACCCGAGTCGAAAGTGAGGGTCGGAATCAATCCGAGAATGCAAAATTCATTATTCATGGACGGGTATTGAATACTATTCATTGACAATCCGTGAGTCGAAGTAAAAAACCCATGTAAACACGGAATAACACATTTGCTGAGACGGAAGTGCGATCTTCAGTTTTGCAGCGAATTGAATTATTTCAGACCTAAACAAGTTCCGGTGGATCATTGCGATTAGTTTGCACTATGGTTGAAAAATAGGAAGATGTATTTAGAGGCAGCAAAAAAAGTCTCAAAGACTATCAACAAAGTTGCCCACCAATAGAAACCGGCCCAGAAATTTTGCTACGAATGTAGTTGTAAGTCACTGAAACTCCAGCGAGCTTGGAACACAAAAAATAATCTCACTTCCAGAATACGCGCATGTATTTTTGTCAGGAACCACCAGTACATCGAGTACATCCACTCATACCCATATAGAAACTCCAAATGATCAACTGCCAAGACGTTTAAGAAACCAAGGTCGAACAAAAATTGTACTGAGTGTATTTTTTCAAGACTGGCACTTTGACTCTTTTACTTTTCTGACATTACGGGCCATTCGAGTGAGCCAAGCTATGATTTTTCGACGTTTTCGAGAGTGTAAAAGTAAAAAAGCTCGCGCAATTATCTATCCCTCGTTGGGAAGTCAAAAAAAGCACCAAAGCATATAAGCAAGTCTATCTCGAGTCAACCGGTTCTTTTTATTCATTCCTATGTATGAACGTTCGCGTTTACTCTTCACACATCATCCCACGCAAAAATTCCAAAGCGCAAGACATAATACATACATTTCAATACAATTAGGAGTCATTGGAGCTCGCATTGGAGAGATAACCTCTTTAGGATAACTTCTTGGATTCGGATTTACTCTGTGAATCGTATTAGATTTATATTATAGATTAGACGAACCAATTCAAATACTTGCATTTCCAGACAGTCGTGTTTTCTGTGATAGGTAATTGAGAATAATTGAGGCAACACTACAGTGGTGTGCTGGAAAGTATAAGAGATCAAGAGGCGCGGTAGCACCTCGCTGGCGAGTATGAGCAGACGAAAAATCGAGCGAGGCGCTGTGCCTATCTATACTTTGAATTGGGGTTTTTTAACCTCACACTTTTTTTCTACTTGGATTATTAACCTCTCAACGTTGCTCATAGAGCTCTGCAATACTTTAGCAAAGCCTTTCTAAAGCGATTCAGAGTTCTGTATCATTATTTTCTCAATCCGAGCACTGGACGCGTTTTATTCAGCACCGCAAAATTCATGCCTTCGTTTTACATCTCAGTTCGACTTCTCCAGTCCCGCACTTCGACTCGAGAAATATCGAAACGTCTCTGCTACACATGTGTTGGGTATGTAAGATGGCCGAGGAAGAGGAAGAGAGAGAGATGCAGAGAGAGAGAGAGATAAAACAGAAGAGGCCCAAATGATTCCAGGAGGAATCTGATGCACTGAAGAGGGGAGAAAGAAGAAAGGAGAAAAAGAGAAGGAACAATGAAGAATGAAGATAGAAGATGCCGACAAGTGGCCGAAGAGAGAAGATGGAGAAGAGGAACGCTCGCAATCGAGCGCGAGACATGCCGCTCATCCTGAAGTAATGCTCACGCGGTTCCGGGATGAGATGGTAGATGCAGGTGGATCTCCTTCTTGATTGCCCGATGCCCTAGGTATCGGACATCGAGGGGAGAGGGATATTACACGGCCGGGCCCACCTCTCGGTGGGCCCCACCCAAACCCGTGTCCCGCCTGGTATGGCCTGCGTGGGCTATGCGTAGTCCGCGTAAGCTGAACCAGTCCGGTGTCTGGGGACGGATCCGAGGGATCCTGAGGCAGATTTTGCCCTCTAACCACCTTAAAAAAAAAAAAAAAAAAAGAGAGAGAGAGAGAGAGAGAGAGAGAGAGAGAGAGAGAGAGAGCACTGAAGAGGGAAGAGAGAAGAAAGAAGAGAGAAGAAAGAAGATGAAGAATGAAGAGATGGAAGAAGATCGAAGAAAGGGAAACAACACCTGCGAGTCGTGAGAAGAGAGACGCTCGATCCTGAGCGCGAGACGCCGCCGGCCCTGAAGTAATGCTCACGCGGTGCCGGGGCCGGATTGGTAAGTTGGTGGATCTCTCCCTTGTCCAATGGCCGGCGCCAACGAAGAAGGAAGAGAGGGTTTACCCGGTTCGGATGGCCGTATCGATGCGGATTCCAGCCCGGGACTGTTGGGGAGGTGCTGGCCAGCCGTGTTTGGCTGACCGGTGCCTCTCCTTCGTACGTCGCAGCGTATTTGCCCTACAACCACCTTAAAAAAAAAAAAAAAAGAGAGAAAGAGAGAGAGAGAGAGAGAGATAGATAGATAGAAGCGCGTGCGCAAGATCTTCCTGTCCGGTTGACGGCAGTCTGTAGGGAGAGTATATAAGGGGGAAATCCTAGTGGGTCTTGCAGGACCTATTGCAAAACATGGTATTCTCGACTGTTCTAGGCAATCCTATGGCCACTGCACCTAATCCGGGCATCAACAGGAGTAAATTAACTCCGACGAAAAAATATTTATTCATTTTAAAAGGGTTTCGGTTTCTATGGTTTAATTGAGAAAATACTATTTCTGTTCTCTGGCTTATTCATGAAATTTGATTACAGCCGTCATGAAAATTGATTCCCAGCCACCTTACTATATTAGACTAATAATAAGGGAGTACCGGGGAGTCCTAGTCGCCAATCTCCCTAATGATCTTTTTGCAGTTTGTTACTACTGAGAATATGAAAAGTCCCAAGTAAGTCCATCAAAAGGGCCTCCTGTCCAAAGTTACAAGCAAAAACGTTAGCATTGCCATTATATCTACGTATACATCATTTTTGGAGACCCATTTGATGGAGTTACTCTGGATTCTTTATATTCTAGGAAGTACCAAAGTGTACAAAAATCTTGGGGAAGATTGGAAACCCAGACCCCGTGTTTCTCCTTGTAAGTTTTCTGTGTATTACTCATGTAAATATGTTGAAATGTTGTGAAGAAACCCCGATTGGCAATGTTTTCTGCAGTTGCTCATGCTTATTGCCCTGAAACTGTAAATTTTGTCAAAATTTACCAGGAATAAAATGGAACTTGGCTCCGCTCCCAAAAACTGGTTGATCAAAATACAGCACAGTTTCCTTTTTTCAACTTTCCCAGATTGAAATCGTTCTCTTCTAACCACTGAATCATCCTTCTAATAATAAGAGTCTCAGTAAGTTAGTTCGATCGGTACTTTGATAACATTCATTAAAATAATTCGCATCCTCACACGTTATGGGTTTACAGTTTTAGGTTCACTGAGAAAAAAATTTTGGTCGTACGGCCTTGCGTTTTGCCGTACGTTCAAAAAGTGGTATAGCCACGGGAGCAATACCGATTTTGTCATCACCCCAATCCATCAGATCGGTTTGGGAGTCTGGTATTACTGCCAGAATGAATAAACGTGGCACATATATTTCAAATGCTCTGATACTTGATGGACTCGCAGTCACATTACGGCTATTTTGCCACAAAAACTACCAATTTTTTTGCACAGAATGGTACCGGTAAAGGGAAAAATATAATCGAAAGATTTTTAGGTTGTTTGCATGCAATAACAAAATCATTTTGCTGTGGTGACAATCCAGTATTGGTCTAAAGGCAATACCACTTAACAATATAGTCGTATTGTGCTGACGGCAACTTTTTTTTCTCAGTGTACAAGGAAATGCATCGTAAACGCATCCTAACTCTTGAGTGACGCCAATTTTCAACTCTCACGAAATAAATTTTTCGACAAATGGGTAATAATCTTGCCAATTCAAGTTTACGCTGATACCCAAATCCATATATACGTCCGTAAATACGAATGTGAGAGTGACCGAGTAAAAGAGTCATATAATTTTACTCGGTTGGGCAGCTTGAGAGCGCGTAAATATATTCCTTTTCCCGCAACGACTTAGCTTAGAGAAGAGATATATATAGAGATGAGATTCTCAACCGCAACTTTGTAAAAGATATAATAGTGTTATATAACTGGTTCCTGCATTACAGTATAGTAACAGACAAAGATATAAATTGTGTAGTGTGTTCTAAATAAAGTCGAACAAAGTTTGCAATGCGCAAAACCCTTTGAATGCCAATTTTATGGATACTTCCAAGCGCGAGACGGACACGCGTGATTAAATCAAAAAGTATAAATGAAATGAAATGTTGACTCGAGAAGTGTCTTCAAAGTGCTTTGTTTCAAGATTTTATAGCTTTTCAAGCGGTTAAGTATAACATCTGATGAACGTTACTGAAAAGTGATGATGAAAAGGAAAATAGGATTGATGGTGTGAAAATAAATGGGTTTAAGAGGTTGAGAGAAGCTATTGAAGTGATATCGAGCGATAGCAGGATCATGCATTTGATGGATTTTGATAAAGTGAAATTTATAGCGTAGTTTAGACGGTTTTGAAGATCGTTGGGTATAATGGTTTGCCTTTGGGTTGGGTTCTATAAGGGTCGAAATCTGAATTTATGGATTCGTAACGGAACTTTGCTGATTCTGGACTGTAATGAGCACTTACAATGCTCCTGGTCAGCTGGGATTTTCCAGGTGGATTTGAGAAATTTGAACATTGATTATGGTCACGAGACTCCCTTTGAGTGTCTGTTATCGTTTGAAGCATGTTTGCGAATCCTTTCATATTGTGATTTCGTTGTGAGTGTAATTTCTACGGATTCCCCTTATTGATTAGTTAACTTGCTACCAAAGAATGATGAACAATTACTTCTAATCTGCGTACCGATGCGAATAAATTGTAAAAAAAAGAAATTTTTTAGAATTTTGAACTAGGTACATCAATGATTACACGGCAAACTCATTCTTGAGTCTGACTGAGAAATTTTGGCACCGGTTCCACTGAACGCGATTCCCTTGTAGATTTCTTAGTTGATCAAAGACAAAAACTGAAAGACTGATTATAAATTCTCTAGGACACGCAGAGATCATTCTGGGTCAGTCCAAGCCCCTCATTTTCTTCTTGTAACATAACGAACTTAAAAAAAAATTGTTGGAAGGTCAAGGAGTGCCCATTTCTAAGATCGACGTGTAGGGGCATGTTGGGTACACATACCTTACGATCCTTGAAAGGTTTTGACTCAATTTATTCAATTCTCTTGAAATAATATCATAAACCGAGTTACAATCGTTTCATAACTGCGAGGGATCAACGGAATGCTTTAATATACATCCAAATACGAGTTATGACGGATAATCTGGGCGAATAACGTAATCTCTTTTTTCGGTACACGCATTACCAAAACGGAGATATCATCTCTTCCGGATGGAATGAATACGAGAAAGAGAGAGAGAGAGAGAGAGAGAGAGAGAGAGAGAGAGAGAGCGCACGGCCGGGTGTAACTCTGACAAACGGCCAAACTCGTTCGTCATCTCTTCCTAACGACGGCGAACGTTACCTACTCTCAAGCTTCCTTTATGACTACTTCAACATCCTCCTTCATTTATACGACTATAACGCCTCGCTAAAAAGCTTGGGGTACATCGCACTCATTAAAAATTGCATATAATAAAATGTATCTCAGCACTTTCCTTTCGCAAATCATTTTTATGGGTAGAGCCTAGAACATTCGTGATAACGACCAACTTCAGAGTGAGATCACTATTCAAATTTTGGATACGGAACTATTTCAATGGAGATGCGCGATATAAGGTAAGTGTACCCAACTTGCCTCTGTACCCAACTTGCCCCCATATGCCGATCTCAGGAATGGGCGCTTGTTGACCTTCCCGCAATTTTTTTTTACGTTTGTTATGTTAAAATATGAGAAAATACGTAGTTTTAATCGACTCCGGATCATTTCTGCGTTCTCCAGAAAATATAAAGTGAGTTTTCCATTTTTCGTGTTTGCACGGCTAAGAAAACACCGAGAAAATCGCGTTCACTAAAACTGGTGCCGATTTATTTTTATTCGACCAATCTTGACGTTCCTTAGCGCATTCGATTCCTTGTCTCAAGACCTTCAAAATCCGCTCTTCAGGGTTGCAGAACTCTGATTTGGAGCAATTTTATGTACAAAACACGAAGATGGTTTGAGAATCAAGAAGGCCGACATCGGAGTGTACCCAACATGCCCCCATATGGTTATCTCAGACAGGCGTGCAGTATGACTTTTTTTACCACTCAGAACGTGTTTATCACGTCAAAATGGGTCGGAAACGATGTCTTGGTCCAGCTAAAAGCTACAAATGTCGCTGCGCGATGATTAAAACGGATCAAAGCGATTTTATTCACTTCATCGCCGATTTACATTGTTTTAAATGATGGGGGCAAGTTGGGTACACACTTTTGTAAACTCTCAAAAATGACCTTTTGGGAGAATTCAAACAGCTCGGCTCCACTTCATCCAAATTGGACGTATCTTAGCTCATTTTAGAGGTCTTAAGACAAGCTTTAAAATGAGCTAAAGTACTTTGGAAAATATGGAGATGGGCCAAGGTTATTAAGAAAATGGCTTAATGGGGGCAAGTTGGGTACACTTACCTTAATAAGAAAGTGTACCCAGCCTGCCCTGTGTACCCATGTCGATCTCAGGAATGGGCACTCGTTGACCCTCTCACATATTTTTTTACGTTTTTTAAGGTAAAATATGAGGAAATGAGTGGTCTGGACCAACCCCGCATGACTTCTATGCCCACCCCCCTCCTTTGAAGTAAGATTTGCATATTTTGCGTTTGCACAGTTGAGAAATTGGCCAGGAAATCAAGTGTAGTAAGATCGATTCCAAACGATTCCTTGTCACTCAAAATCTTCGAAATATCTCTTTCAAAGTTGCAAAAGCTAGTCTTGAGCTGTTTTATGGGCAGAATACGAAGATGACTCATGAAAAATGAGCGCCAAAATTGGTATGTACCCAATAAGCCCCCATACTGTTATCTCGAATAATTTTGCAGTACGACTTTTTTGACACTCGGGACGTATTAATATTTGCGTCAAAATAGTTCGGAAATAATGATTTGGCCTAGTAAAAGTAGAAACGATTTCATGGACTTCATCACCAATTTATACATTGTTTTTAGGGTGGGATATGTTAAGTACACCTTTTGCGAACTCGCGAAAAAAAATTTTGAGGAAATTGCGATAGCTCGGCTTAGGTGAATCAAAATTGAGCTCACCTCAGCTCATTTTGAATGTCTTGAAACAAGCTTCAAATAAAAGCTGAGGTGTGTACGTTGAAAAATATAGTTGTGGGCCGAAAGTAGTGGGGGGGGGGGGGGAGATATTATGTTGGGTACACCTAATATGTAATAAACTATCAGAAGCATGAATTTTTGACAAAATTGTATTACCGTACAGTTACAGTATGGAAATCTTCGGGCACAGTGGAGTCGTTAGGGGGTTAACAATTTTCTCCTACTGAACGGACAGTCATCTTGAGATAAATCCACATCACTTCCAAAGAATTCGGAATGATCGAACGTTTTTGAAATTTTCGTTTCTCCGACCCACTACTTATGTATATAAAATCGGGCTGCCGTACCTACGATGCTTACCGAGACTAATTTTCTTGGCGATCAATGTGCGAACGCACATTATTCGAAGAAATGAAAAATCCAATAATGTTCCATTTCTTCGAACGTCTAGGAAGTGGCCGTTACATCTGATTCAAGTTTTTAGAATCTATTCGCACGACAAAATCTATAACAATGACCTGATTTAAATGTATTGACGTGTTCCAAACACTATTCATCATCACAACACGCCATACACAGATTATTTACTCAGCATCTTCATTCTCATATCCACTTCTTCATTCAAAATTCTAACCTCAAACTTGCCCAGCTCTGCCATAAACCTCTAAATTTCCCAAAACCATAAAATGCAGCCCTTGTAATATTTGCAACCCGACCAACATTCCCGCAACTCGTGAAACCATATACAGAAGAAAATGGTAATATACGACGACGCCGGAGCTCCAGAGGTTATTTGTAAAACTTGAAATGAATCGGGGATGCTGCACGTGTGCGGCTGTAGTTCTATAACTTCTTCCGCAAGCTCATATTTTGCTCCGATGGCTGCTCGGAAGACACACTACTATACTTACACACTTATACCAGACTTGGAAGAAGAATTTTGTCAAGCTGAGAAAAGTGCTATACACACACCGGTTGTCGCCAAGGGGGTCGGATCGCGAAAAAGGAAGTCGTCCCCAGTGCACATTCACGCAACGACTCGATCTTGTGTATATATGTGTTACTTTTACCGGACTCTGTGCAGAAAGCTCTATATCGTTATACAAGTTTTTATCTCTCAGGAGGACAAAAGGATCAACCGAGAGCTGGTATTTTACACTTTTCAGCAACTATGCACTATCGACAAAATTGTACGACAACGCGTTATCTTTGAAGAAGTGTATAGGGGGTTGAGAACAATGCGTCGATTGAGCTTTTCTATATCTCTCTGCGGAAGACAAGTTGCCGACAATGCTTTTCCCAATCCACTGTGTATCTTCCCTTCATATTTCATCCTTTGGATTCTTTTGAAATCGGACATTTTGTCTGTAGATCGAGCGATCGCTCCTGTCTCTTGGGCTATGATATGGACTGATTTCGAATTGTTCATCTGTCAAACATTGCTGGTATGAATGGAATATCATATCATTAATAGCTGAAACCCAAATATCTCAACCCGATTCATCATGGAAAACAATCAAACAGAAATGAAATTTCAGAGGCACGTAAAAAATGATAATGGAAATCAGGAATGCACCCAAAATTAATTTTTAACTTTCGTTTCATTCCTTTATGTCCGATAATTTACAACGCCGGATTGAATCATAACCATTACTATTTTGATAAGCTCGATGATTATTATCATTTGAGATGGAAAACTTGTGTTGCCCCGCATGAGATGTAACAAATATTTGTCCAATACGTTGGCTCGGAATTCCTTGGAATATTTCATTTGTGTAAACCCTTACGGGGACCGGATGGCCTATATCTATATTGGCTACCGTGGATGCAAACTATACAAGTGCTTCAGGCAGCCCAAAAATCACAGCCCAAGGGTTTCAGGGTCTTTTGAGTTCGCAAATGACGCCGGATATAGCCTCTATCTCATCGAGGGTTACCTCTAGTTCGACCTACGCCCACGTCTATGCGAGCGTGTAAACACGTGACCTCACTCGTGCAATTCTGCAAAACGGATCGAGAGTTGTTACACGAATTCTTGAAGTCGTTGGATGGAGATGGGATAATAATTGACTTTTAACTCATCGTGGAGTACCTCTACTCCTCCTGCCAATACCCCTGCGGAAAGGGCGGGGGATTCTCGGGGTCACCAAGTGGATTGGGATGTGACATCAAGGTCAAACATGGTGGCCGCACGCCCCGAGATTAACACGGGCTTGTTACTAGACAGCGCCATCTGCGGCGAGTCGTGAACTATTGCATGCCCCCAGAATTTAACATGGATGTCACTTCCCAATAGGGTCATCTGCGGGATTTTTTTTTGCTATTTCTTCCATATTGTAAGCATCGCGAAATATTGGCAAACCACCTGCGAGAACGAATGATGAAAAAGGAATGGAGGCAGAAATGCGGCTAAATTCGAAAAATGACTGTTTTGGTCTTAAAAAATACAATTTTTGCGGTCATGGACTCTTTCAGAATTTTTTTTCACCATTTTTTCCCATAATTATAGTATTACAAGACATTGGATTTTAAACATTGGTGCCTTTAAGAAAATTAAAATTTTTCAACACGATTCTCATACCGTGCAAGACGGAAATGGCCCCTATACCTTATCGCCCGCCGTATCATTATATCGATGATATCCTTCATATTTCCATCGAAATTGAAGGTCATTTTATTAGGAAAAATTCCCGCTATCTATGCTCTCATGCTATTTATAACCATTGATTTCAAATTATACCGTTAAGATAGTTCTCATCGATTCTATTAACTCTATCACTCGGGTGGCGATCACAATTTGAAAAATGTCAAACTGCAACCTTCGAGGTTCCCCTTTAAGAATTATATTCATATGGATCATCTACGTCAACGCGTGAGACATTGAGTCAATGGCTCAAATCGCGATGCAAGTTTTAAGCATTTAGAAAATGTTATCTTCTTCTGCGTACTCTCTCTTGATGAGGTAAGACTCAATCCACAGAACGTGCTCGTTACATTAACACGTTCGCTGCGGCGGGGCCCACCGGTGGGCCCCGCGTGTCTTTCCCCCAGTGCTGAGAATTTTGGCCTTATGGGAAATAACATTGGCCGGGGCCCACCGGTGGGCCCCGCCGCACCTGGGGAAAGATCACCGATTTCAGCGTCCGCAGCAAACGTGTTAATTATTTGTTCAAAATTTGGAATTGGCACTTACCTCCCATAGTGTGTCCACTCGAGATGAATGCCATCATGAAATTTCTAAAACCATGAAAAAGTACTTGACTAAAAAAAAATTAAAAGCTAAAACCACCTCAAAGAACAGAAAATCCCAAAAAACATCTCGAAAATAAACATGTTCAGCATCTGCAACACTAGACGATGTTAATTTCAAAAAAATACGCTGGAAATTAAAAATTTCAATTTTTTTCAGTGAGCAGCTGCACAGTAAGGATGTCAAAGACTAAAAATAATTGGAGAAGTGAAGAAAGCAGTGGTATTAAACTAAAAGGTGGAACGAGCTGAGTTTGAGGCGATGAATTTTCCAGGATCTGCACTCGATCAATGGGTGGCAAACACAAGCGAGTCCATCGATAATTACAGCCTATTATATTACGGAAATGTATCGGCAACAGCTGCGAGCAGTAGTGCAACCAGTGTTAGCCCTCCTAATGATTCCTGCACGCAGGATCTCTCGGGCGAGGCTGGCCTCACCGAATTTATCCTTTATGGACTTCTGCTCAACGCCATAAGCCTACTCGGACTGATTGGAAATGCTATATCTATTATCGTGCTGTCGAGGCCACAGATGAGATCATCCATCAACTATCTGCTCATTGGACTTGCCACGTGTGATACAGCCCTGATACTACTTTCGGTGAGTAACTATTTTCATACGGTAATTTTTCCCATCTTTCTCCGATTTTCTTGCAATTTGGGCTTAACGGCGAGTAGAAGAATCTAAGTTGGATGATAACAAATATTTGTGCGCTCATCGTTCAGCCCAAATTGCAAGAGAATCGCAAGAAAATGGAAATGACTTTCAACTTGCATGGTGACCGCATCACCTTAAATAGCGTTTTTTGCAAACTAACCATTCCGAGATATTTTAATCCCTCAAATGGTAGATATCGAGATGTAGAGAGTGGATCACTTTTCTGTGAAACTCTTTGGGAACACATAAATCGTTCGCAATCAACAAACTTTGAGAACATGAAAAATGTAGTGTATATAAAGATGTGAAAAATTTCCAATCCTGTGGTTTGTGAATTGAAAAATAATACAGTTGCATCAAGTAAATAGAAAATTTTTGTGGTAGACTGTTCATATTTCAGTGGAGGAATCAAATCGAGTGGCAAATTCACAAAAATACAGTATGACTACCAAATTCGTCTTTACAGTGTACTCCTGAACAAAAAGTAGGTCACGGACGATAAGAGATTCAATTCTGGTTGATACCCGCAGTTGTATCTGATATGGCAAGACTTTCAAATGCACGAGGAGATTCTGCAAAAACTATATACACGTACATTCTATCTCATCGATATTCTAACGCGATATTGATATCCGCTAACCTTGACAAAATCGACAATACACCCAGACAGCCAAACAAGAAATTCTTAGCGCAGTTTCGGAATGATTGATCACGTAGTGGATTTTCATAGTCATGGTAGTTCTATTGCATGCTACGATTCAATTGGACATGTAGCGTATCTCAGCACCTCAATAATCATCAAGGCATAAACGCATAATGTTATAGAAATTATTATGAGCTTGGTTTAATGAAATAGGGTTAGTGTGCCTAATTTGCCTCCACTCAGATTCTCGAAAGTACGCGACCGCAAACCTTGTCATGCATTTTTATCGTGTTTGGTACGTAAGGAATTTGAGCAAAAACGTTTTGAACCGATTTCAAATGACTCGCGTAGCGTTACTATAGACTTTTCTTGACGAATTATCGAAAGTTACGCAAAAAAAATTGGTGCACGCACCTGGCCCCATTTTTCATGTCTTTGTCACAACTTCAAATCCCCTATCTTGTGAAAATTGCAAATTTCGATTTCTAGACGATTTTAAGCTCAAACTACTACTAAAACTGCAGTGTTCCTTATTTGCCTCCATCTATCCAAATTTGTTAACCGCCCCATGGAAATCCATACATATGGAAGAGTGCGAAAGAAACTGCGGAATGAGCTAAAGTATTCTTCCTTGAAGATCTGAGCGCAAAAATCTCCTAATGTTACGGAAAGCCCGCGTATAATTTCATGGAGGCCTCTCTTCCACGCGAGGGCAAACTACGGGCTCACTCTTATCAAGGACTGCAGAAGGAATCTTCTTTGGCTAGAATCGAGGCTCAGACCTAATTTGTAAAAATCAAACGTATCTCAGCTCATTTAAACAAGCTCAAAACAAATTAGAACTATGAGCAAAACTAAAACAGTGGGTGCAAATTAGGCACAGTTACCTCATTAAACCGCACCTAATCTTTCAAAATATTGTCAACGCAAAAATCATATTACCTCACTCTCGGAATATTCAAGAAATTCATCGGTACCGCCATTCAAAAAAGAGATTTCCCAAATCGAGATTCTTCAAACCTGCATATAATTGCAGCTTTCAGAAAGAAAGAAAATACATGGTTGGAAATATCTCGATGAAACTAGACAGTTTTACTTTTCGAGCGATACGAGATACACTTGCACATATGTTCTCAAAAATGCGGGTGGCGGAAAGTGTGTCTTCGCGTGCCAAGACTTTATCACACATGCGCGTTCCGGTGCACAATGCTGCACTTCCTGTCACTTTTCATTTACACAGATGTGCCACGGTTTGGTAACATTTTCAAATCTTGCTCTCATTCTGGCAGCGCTTGAAATAATACTAGTGAGCAAGATAACATGATGTCACGAGTATTTTTCCCCAAGAAATTTTCAGACATTGTTATGGCTACGACATCATTTTCATATTAACGAAATGGTATAGATTAGTATTATGTTGTGACAGCCCGACGTATAGGAAAATGTGCAGCTCTCAAATGTTTTGGACCCAAAAATATGGAAAAAAAAATAAAATTCTTCAACATTCACATTCTGTGTGGAGATACATCGATTAGATATGTTTTTCCCTCAGATGCAAATAAGAGATTTGTATCCACAACCTGCAATTGAGACAAAAAAATTGTCTCGAGAAAACTTTCCTCTTCATTATTCAGGAGGGAATCCTTGACTTTCAAATAAAAACTAAAGATACACATTTTTCTGGTCACACTTCAAACTTATTCTCATTGGCACTGAACTCATCTAATGTGATTAGGATCGTGATATTAATAGTCCCGAATTCTTCCGAGTTTCAGGTGCGATCGATTAGTCCGCACTTTTGAACTCATGATGATACTTTAGATATGTCCATCCTTTATCCATCAAGGATTCATGATCCTGATTCGACCCTAAGTATGACTCTTTCAATTAACGTATCTTCAACCTATTTTCGAGATTATTACATGCGTGACCCACAGTTTTCGGCGAGTTTCAAATCACCGAATCCATCTAATAAGTCCATAACTGTGCATAAATTGGCTGAAATAATATCTATACGGCAATTTTTTTTTCATCATCATTCCGACAACTATCCTCACAGAAATCTGGCGTCAATTTTCTCAAACACAGTCGACAGTGACGACACTCATAAATTTGCTCGAATAAAATTCGCAGCGTACAGAATGAACTTTCTCAACTGATCTTGGCTGAAGCCATCTTATCAGGATCGTTCCAAGAAAACTTTTATCATTGCATGGTACAATTCTCATCTACTCGCCCCCGTCATACCATCTTTTGCTCAAGTTTCGTTGGAACAAGCACGCAAACCAAGTATTTCGTTTGATATTTTATTAAATTAAAACGTAAAAGGGAGATCTGACTTGAATGCCAGACGTAATTACTCTGGGAATCACTACACGCAGTGAAATGCAAAATTGAATTTTACTCGGTCAAGGGGATTCACTTTTATTGTAACAATAATTGCCCTGAAATATAGACAGCATGTAATATTATGAGAAATAAATACTGGTTGAAATTAACTGCCGTATTCCCAATGTACTTGTTGTTACTGAGAGTTGCATTTGCCTTTATTTAGGAGCTCAGAATTGACTTTATCTCTGAAAAATATCAACTTTTCTGAAACATACATTCTACACCGGCAAGCCCTGCAAATCTGGAGAAATTACATGAAGCTTTGTGCTTTTTTCGGAACACTCTACCTGAAAGAATGATTCTGATGAAGAGAATCTGTGGAAAGACTCTAACTCATGTCGCTAAATAATATAATGGAAAATTCTGCTTGCCCGTGAAAAACTTTTAATTCATAAAAAATTCGAATAGGAATACGGAGAAATTTCAATTTCGCAGAGTGCTCGTATTTTGAATATTGACATCGAGAAAATATGCGTTCAAATTTAATGCAACTCTCCCACTATGACACGGGAAACTTTCATTTCACACGAAAATTCCGACAATGAGCACTCGCCCTGGGCACATGTTGCATCTCGAAAATTAATGGAATTTTTCAGAATTGAATTCAATCCCTTCATCTCGATAAATTTCATGACCCAAGGAAGCCTGATTGGTTTTCCATCGGCGAAAGAATGATGACTCTGAGCAGGATTCTGGGTAGTGAGAATTTATCAAAAATTTATCAAAAATTCATTGGGTGGCTGAACATACTTTGTTAGATTATATCAAAAATGATCCATAGCGGATTCCATTTGGATGTACAAGAATCAATTCATTAGAAAATTGACTCTAATATGTGAATGATTCTTCAATAAAAGCTTGAAAGCGGATACTAATTATATCAAAGCTAATATACAATCAGGAATCCTGATTCAGGATTCCAACATTTTAGACTAGTTCAGGCAGCCACGAAATACTCTTCATTCACGATTCCTCGTGAAATATCGCAAATTCAATCGAACAAAATGTCTATCGGGGATTCTCACTGCATTCCTCTCATCAATTCGTACCAGTTCGAAAATCCGTAAATTCCTATTCACTTTTTTTTTCATTCGACGTTCCTTTAAAATTTTATCGGGCAATCCTTATTGACTGCCACTACGTGTGCGTCGTTTCAAAAGCTCCAACTTGGTTTGCGCAATATCAATATCTATATATCAGTGATTCCGTTGAAAGTGGGATTTTCCGTGTTCCATGTTCCTCTAAGTTTCTATGGGTCGGGATGTGCACTGTAGAAATTTTCTGGGGTGTATTCTATTGGTGCGCAACTATGTTAATAGTTTTGGAGACGATCCCAACGTTCCTGTATTTTGTAGTGCCTGATAAAGGGTCCAAATGTCAATTTCGTCCCCTGTAGACAACCCGACTTCAACTTTTGGATTCATCACGACGCATTTGCAGAGTCAAAAACCCTATATGTAACTTTGCACTTCAATTTGTAATACTTCAAATAACATAATCCACCACTTTGCGAATCCAAATTGAGCCCTCAGCTCGAACACGGCCATCCGACATTTTGAAGACGGGTTTGCACCAAAACTGCACGCACAGCACTTATAAGGTCGGCAAAGTCCCCGATCGTCTATTGAGCCTTTCTAACCAATGAGGTTGATTTCTAAAAATCCAAATACACCTCATCCATGCGCAACAGTAGCCAAAAACTCGAATCCGCACCCAGGCGCACCACATGAACGTGTTTTCAGAATGGCGTACAAAATTTTCTGTCCCTTCCGACCCCATGTTGTGCTCTTCCCCAACGCGCTATATTCCTTTGTGGAACACATTTTCTTGAAGTATTTGTTTGCATTAGAGCCATGGTTGTCGAGCCGTGGGAATATAATTAAGGCGAAATGTCCATTCCGTCCCTGTCCATTCCGTCCCCCTCCGCGACCCCTTAAACTCGACATATCTCTGTCCGGCTTCAATTTTGAGCTACGCAGCTCTAGGTACTTCCTTTTTGTGCCAAAACAAGTGGAAACCAACTGCAACGACCCACTAAAACTCGTCTGGCGCTGAAATAATTTTTTGGCCCAAAACACGCTCGGTGACGATTTTGGCCCCAAAAAATCCCACTTTCGGCGGAATCACTCATATACGTATAGAGAGCTGAAAATTCACGCTTATACTCAATAATAATCGTCAAAAATGTTTTCTCAATATTTTGCAGCTGTGCGAAAGAGAGAAATCCAAGTTCAGTGTCGTGATACGCGAGAATCGTAAATTTTACGATGAATATCTCATAACTTTTCAATTCGGCAATTCGTATTTGAACTTTGACCATAAAGTGCACGATTATATTGAAATCCGCCAACTGAGCTATAAAACATGATATTACGGGTTGTGAATTTTCTGACTGCGGTGTCCTGATGTCTCATATGATTCGTAATTTTCCATGATTTTTTTTTTTTATTTTAGCATAGTGCGAGAAAACAATAATTTTTCCTTATGGCTTGGTCAGTAAAAGTGGCTTTTAGTTTATTTCTATGATTTCGACGCGCTGATACCGAAAATTAGTATACGCTCGTCGTGCCGTTTCGAGTCACAGATAAAATATTTTACCTTCATTACCAGTCAGCGAAAATGTATTCCCATGTCCCTAAACAGTTTGAGCTAGCATCGGTGCACAATATACTATTATTTTAAACAGATATTTACGTGATCTTTTCCTTGTACCTACTATGTAAGAATTAAGACACTATGATCATAATGTTGTGATCATGGTTTGCCAACATTGGATGATTATATTCCTTTCCTAGGCTCGCGCAATTTTTTCTCAGGATATTTTTTCAATGGTTATGTATAGTCCCTTCAATATTTTTGACAAAAACCATCTGCTGAGGATATTCTGGTAAAGTGGAACCGAAAAAACCAGTGGCAGAGCTCAGAGATTAAGATCCTGCACAATTCCCATAATTTCAGGCAAATCCACGACCCGCATCCTGAGATTTTGTCAGTGGTAGATTTAATTTTTCATGAATCCAAATTTCTAATTTGCCGATATTTTTCATCTCGATCTATGGCTGGCAGAGTCGTGGATCTTATTATTTCTTCATCGCATACTCACATTGTTCACTCACAAGCGTTTTCATATAATTACAGCTGTAATACTGCTACGTTATTGCTGCAAAGCTTCAATTCATCAGGCTGTTACTAGGTGGCTTGAATTTCATTATGGTCCTCAATTCTTTTATACCCTAAACTAAGGTAAGTGTGCCTAATTTGCCCCCACACAAAATCTAAATTGAAGAAAAAGCGGACAGACGCAGATCTTGGCAAGGATTTTTCACAGTGTTGTTATCTAAAAATATGAATAATTAAGCACTTTAGAATGATCCAGAATGACCTCTTCATTCTGTAAAACAAAATATTGTTTTTATAACTTTCGCCTTTATTCTTTTCGGGCAGTGAAAATAATACCAAAAAAGATTGACTCGACCAGGGTCGGATCCAAGAATTCACTTCGGGAAAGCGGTCCTGTATTGCCCATCAACCCGTCTTACATTTGTCGCTAGGGGGGGGGGGGGTCATTCTCTCTTCTCTGGATCCGCTACTGGGACTCGACCTATTTCAACGCAACTTAGATTGCTTATTTCCCCTGTCTCTGTCTTACCTTCAAATACTCATCACACAATCGCAAAATTTGATTTCTTCCTCATTTTAATAGTAAATTACTAAAGAGACTGGAATGATGCCTAATTTTTCCGCCTAGCATTTATCTAAATTCATTCCTCACCTCATAGAAATCTATCTATTCAGTACAAATAATCGGAAAGGATATGGGTGAAACTGCTAATGAGCTCAGGAACATCTCATTTAGACGTTGAGAAGCCGAGATATTCCAATTTTAAGGAAAGCCTAAGTATGCAACCCCATGGAAATAAGCCAATAGACTATAATGTGGTATATGAAGTGGGGCAGATTGGGCATACCCTCTCGCAAACTCACAGAGAATCTTTCTTGTAAAAACTGACTTAGATCGGCATCAGTTGGTTGAAATCAGACATACCTCAGCTCACTTCGTAAGTCTTGGAGCAAACTTTAAAATGCGCTAAATGGAATCCGAAATCATCGAGATGAGCCATAATGGCAAGCAAACGATAAAGAGTTGAGGTAAAATAGGCACACTTACCTTACTACTGAATCTTCTATGAAAATTGAAAGAAAAAAAACAATTCTTATTTACATTTTGACAAAAACGAATCTTTTACTCTAAGAGTTCGCATTATCACGCTATGGGGCCCAGTTTTGGGGTCGGGATATCTCATTGACCAGATGACGATTTTCTTGGGTATTTTTCAGTGTAGAAGATGAGTTCGCACTCCTTTCTAGATAGCATGACTCCTTGTTAGCACGGTGCTCGGGGGAGGACGATAGGTTGAACAAATTGTGACCAAAAACTGAACACGTGGTGATTTAGTACTATGCCCAAGGATCAAAATCCCGTTTCGACCGAAATGGAGCAATCCCCTTTTTGAAATGCGAGCTTGATTCGTATTTTTACATGTTAATCAAATGGAGTTGTTTCAGCACTCTTACTAGTCAAGACCATAACAGCTCCCAAAGCTTATAACGCAAACGTATCCCAATTATTTGCAACGTACTTGAGCTCATTTTACAGCTCATTCTAAAGTCTTCAAGATGATCTGAAGTATGTTTGATTTCAACAAACTAGAGTCGAGGAACCTCATTTTGAATCGATACCCGCGATTTCCTCTTCTAACGATTTGGGACTCTTCGAGCTCCTAACTTATGAGATAGCTCAAGTCTACTGTGTTGAATTCGAGCTCATATTAGCTCATTTTGAAGGTCTTTGAATAAGCTTCAAGATAAGTTGAAGTACGGTGGAAAATATTGAGATTCATTGAAGTTATGGGTTTTGGGAGCTGTTATTGTCTCGATAAGTATGTTGCTAAAAAAAGCTCCTTTTGATTAACACGTAAAAATACGAATCAAAGCTCGCATTTCAAAAAAGGCGATTGCTCCATTTCGGTCGAAACGGGATTTTGATCCTCGGGCATAGTACTCAATCATCACGTGTTCAGTTTTTGGTGACAATTTTGTTCAACCTATCGTTCTTACCCGAGCGCCGTGTTAGATGAACAACACCCGGTACTTAAGCCAGTTCCATCACCCCATTGCAATTATTTCATTTTATTTTATTTATTTTATTTTATATAGTACACAGTCAAAAAGACCGTTTACATTATAGGTTACACGTGGTGCAAATCATAACACGTTCACTCATTTCGAGCAACTGAAAGAGAGCTTACTTCACTTTGTTGAGACTCCAACCAAAAATAAACAAAATTAGGAAATCTCTTTGAGAGTAGAGTATCAAAACTCAACAATTTCACTTAGTTGTAGTGTAATATTTTCTCCATCACAATTGATTTAAATTGCGAAATCCTACTATCAAAAAAATTTGTATATTCTCGATTATCGTTTGCCAAATGCATGCATCTTCGCATCGGTGATCTAGCGCTCCACGTTCCTTCAGTATAATCACTGAAGAGTGGCTTGAAATTATTCCGCAGCCTCGTGTCTGGAACTCGTATATTTATACTACACAACAACTAAGGGGCATCAGTATACTGCTTAAAGATTTTAAATAAGATCATCAAATCCTAGTATTAGTCAAAAAATGATTGTAAACTACAAATTTTGAATTTAGTTGCTATGGCTTCATAATCATGAGAAAAGCGATTAATTGGAGTATCGGTATACAGTGAAAGAAATCTCAAGAACTTATGCTGAACTGACTCAAGCTCTTTCATGAGTCCTTTTTCTTTAGGCCGCCATACTGTCGATGCGTATGTAAGGTGAGATCTAACTAGCGTTTCATATAAAATACAATTAAATCCATCCTACGTTTCACTACTTCCACCTCTGCAAAAAATTGCGAAAAATCTGAATATTAGAGATGCCCCCCGACCTTGCAGGGCCATCATACTCATATAGCCAAAGTGATTTTCAGTAGATGTCTAAAAAAATGACATGAGATACAGCATAAAACATTCCCACGAGAGAAAGACGTGGGCGGTAATATTGCAGAAACCAAGTAGCGCACCTAAGGACAAAAAACTTCAACGAACTATATAGATATAAAAGTGAGCGCATACATTTGTACTTTTTTAGACAGTGTATGTGTGCCTGTAAATGGTCCCTGAGTTTTAGGCGAACTGTGTGGATATATAGGTATAGTATGTGGTGGCTGGCGTAGCACCACAAAAAAAGGGCAAAGAAAGTCAGAATGGGAAAATAGAACGAGCTTGCAGAAAAGATAGACTGGGAGGATAGGATAGGAAGAAAGACACAGAAACAGTTTCTGCCATCACTGCGGGTCTCTTTGCGGACGCTAATCAGACCCGATTCCATTTCAAGAAAGATAGAGAGAAGTAGATATGGTGTAAGTTTGAGCTTTGCTTGTGAGAAAGAAAGAGAATGGCACTCCGGCACGTGTGGCATTGTCATTTCCTATTTCTTTTGGCAAACGTCCGTGAAAAAGATTCCACGATGCCAAATACTCGCGCGTATACAATGGCTACTATATGCTACGAAAATTTTTGCCTCGTGCCAGTGTGTTTATTCAAATACTTTTAGTTTGCTGTTGAAATTGCCGTGCATGTCTCAAAGATTCATCAGTGAGCCATGTCACTACTGACCATTTCAGCTGTCTAGATGTGACATTTTTCGATTTTCTATGATTTTTCTTTGAAAACGTTACAGTTCCATTTTTTACTCAGCGAGTTGGTTGAGTGAGGTGGAGAAAAAAAATTGAAAGAGTAACGATTTTGATGTACTGGTCACACGTAAATTTCTAAAGTATTTCGGGAACTTGTTGTTCCTGAAGGTCATACGTTGACACATGCGTGAAGAAGGAAATGCTGAGATAATGAAATGATGATTCTTAAGACGATGCGAGGTTAACTATTTCTAAAATTGTGGGAATTCACGGGATCCACGAGATTCTTTTCCAATACTCTACTTTGGAAAAAATTTAAAAATTGGGAAAAATTGTACTTTTTTCACCATGGATTCATTTCGAGTCTTCCAAATCACTTTTTTATATGTTACATATTATGATATTATGACCCAAATTATTTTCTCACTTCGTAGGGCATTGGAGAACCCCTCAAGTTGTTCTGAAAATGACAGGCTTTTCTGAATAAAAAGTCCAGGAAAGTCTTTTTTCAAGAAAGAACGCAATACCGATCCTCAAGAAAATGCATTGGGCTTGCATGAGTAACCAATATTACCTAACATAACAAACATAGAGTAAACTGAAAGGGATTTCTATTTGTACAGTATGTCCAGTCTGACCAAAAAAGTGAGGTCCATGGATTATATTCTAGTAGCGTTATTGCCTCTCGCATATTAGACCGGACCAAACTGACAAGGGGAGGACCAGATGTCGGGATCACCAATCTTGTCCCAATTTTTTTTACTGTTTTGTGCTGCCTAGAATATGAAAAATCCAAAGCAACTCTGTCAAATCGGACTCCTGTCCAAAAATACAGGCACTGAAATTATCATTGCTCATATGGGCCGATGTTGAGAACTTATATGTATAGATATACTAACTATGTTGATGTTTTTGCTCGTAGCAGTGAACAGGAGGCCCATTTGGCGGAGTTACTCTGGATTCTTCATATACTAGGTGATACAAAACCGTAAAAAAATTTTGGGCAAATTGGTGGTCCGGATACCTGGTCCTCCCCTTGTGAGTTAAACCAAACTAGACCAAACTAGACCAAACTAGACCAAATTAGACCGAAGTAGACCATATTAGATCGAACGAAACCGAACTAGACTAGATCAGGCCGACCAAAACCGTAGTAGACCGCATTAAACCGCACTGAGACTATACCAATACGGCGATTCGAGTACGGCACTAGTACGACGGTAATTCTAGTGTAGTAACGTACGCCGGTGATCCTGATACAAAACTTGTGCGGTACTTGCGTTGTCCTAACGAAACTACTGCGGTCCTAGCGATCCTAGCGGCACTAGTCCCGAACCAAGTTGTGTGACCGAACTAAACCGCACCACACCTTCCATCCATGCATCCATCCACCCAAACAAACACCGACCCATCAATCGACCCACGATCCATCCGGCAACCCATCATACATATTTCGCCGTTTCCACGCAGTCAACCCGGTATGCGAAATTCGGATGGACAACTTTTGGACTGAGGGAATAAGAGCATCGAGAATAGAAACCATATGTACGCCGGTAATATTTGTTCGGTTGTGAAAAAATAGTCTGTAAAAACCTCAACGAGTATGCACAAGCTGGCAGATCATTTTTAGACCATTAATTCTTTAAATTGTGATCATTAAAACCTCGGTGCAACTACCTCAACACCGACATTGGGAAATTCCTTTTATAACCGCATATCAATATTAAAGCTAATTATAGAAGAAATGAGATAAATATTCATTCAATTCCGTTAACATAAGTGTACATCTTATTCAATTATACATATACCAATATAAAAGGAAGCACTGAATGGAGGATAAGATAAGATCTATGTTTTGTGATAAGGCTTTCTTCTTCCTGCGGCCGATACGATGAAAATTTTTTTTAAAATTGAATGAAAGAGGGTTATGATTGAGTGTGTTGTCGATAGCAGGCACATTACGAGTGTCAAACGGAGCGCAAAATGAAAAATGCGGAATTGAAGGCATGAATGGCTCTATTAGGAACAAAATGGTGCTGGCGTCGTTTGCCCACACAGAGAAAGAGAAAATCGCTTGGTTGAAAATTTATGAGAGGCAAAGGACATTTTCACGCTCGTGCAGCCTTCTGTCTGCCGATAAAAAGAAATGTGGACGTTTGCACGCATAAATGTGTACATTGAATAAAATGGAATGGGCAGACATGGACAGACATCGATAAGAAATCACGAGCGAAAGTAATATCATACATGAAATACCATGTTTTTATCCTAGAAATTACGATTGTCTCACGTAAGGTGCACATTTCTTTGAATCTTGTTGATAGATCGATTATAGCAAAAGTACTGTATTTCTCGAGACGGAACGAAAATATAGTTTCGTGCTGGAGAGTTGATATTTTCGTAGTATATTTCCAGATGAACCCAATCATCTGATACTCTGTACCCAACATGATCCAGGTTCAGTTCCAAAATCATCAAAAAAAATTCTAATTCCCGATACGGAAATGTCACATGACTGAAACTCACATTCGTATCAAATTCTGAGCAAAATTTTGAAGCACAGAATCTTTATTAAGTACGAAAGGTTTTACCGTTGGCCAAGAGTATTTATCAAAGACATCAAAAGATTCGATTCCAAGACTCGTAGTGTAAATTGCGGAGAGATGCTTCGCAAGCTGTTTCAAAGTTTTATAATTACATTGGAAAGAGAGAGAGACGAAACGGGCCAGGTCTACACTTTGCCCGCAAGCTCAAAGCAACTCGCGAAAGATATTTCTGTATCTGCCCTCTGCAAGAGTTTAATTTGGTCAGAACGACTCGAGAGCGAGAGTTTATATCAACAGGCTGAATTTCTCATTTAATAATATTCATCGAACAAACTTGTTCTTAATCTCCAACACAATCACTCAAACATACACTCGTGCAAACACGCAAATAGAGTAGAGCCAAATATAATGGACTTCTTTTATACTCGCAGGTAAAATATAAATACTTTTTGCTTGGAGGTCTTGAAATAAGTGTAATAAGCTCCCAAATGATCAATAGATATTTTGAAAAATATTGAAGTAGGTAGATAATAACTTGGATGGCTTAACCCGTCGTTCAGCTCAAATCGCAAAAGAATTCAAGGAAAATTGGATCAAAAATGTGTGTATAATGTAGGTTAGGATTCGCCAGACGCACAGTGGTTCTCATTTTTCTGCAATAATCTAATGATTCGGGTTGAATTTTGGGTTGTCAAGTATAAGTCGGACAAAAACATCAACTAGAAAACTCATCTCAAACTTTGTACCATTAAAATTCTCATATAAGTGGTGAATGGAACTTTACGGACGGGCTGCACGGCTACAGCATGCCCTTAAGAAATCGACACATTTGGCTTCTTAGCACCATTTAAACATGCATTCTACAGATGTATGTAAGATTTCAAGTTATTTTGGTTGAATAAAAATCGATTCATCACCCGGAACGGATTCAGGACTAAATCCAATATGGCGGCTACTACAGACTCGCCGTAAGGTAGTACCGTCTATATTCGTTGGTACTAGCGGTATTGGGAAGTGACATCCATGTTAAATTCTGGGGGCATGCAATAGTTCACGACTCGCCGCAGATGGCGCTGTCTAGTAACAAGCCCGTGTTAATCTCGGGACATGTGGCCGCCATGTTTGACCTTGATGTCACATCCCAATTCATGAGTCTAAGTGCAGATAAGATCTTGTTATGACCAGTTTCCTCCCGCCTGTATAGATATAGTAACGCACGCAGCAGACGACAATCTATACCCGAAACTGCCGAAATGAGTGACACAAGTGCTTAAATTTTCATTCGTGGGCTCTGGATCGTTGATCTGTTTGTTTCGATGTGTTTTTCGTGTACACTTCTCCTTGTGAACCGACTCCCGGAAAAAAATCTGTACGGTACATCTTACTCTACTCGTCATTCCTCATAAGCCGCCGTTTTAGTCAACTTTCTACAAAAATGCCCTGATGTTTTCTCGATGACTCTGAAAGCTCTAGGAATCTTTGAGATACTAGTCTACCTTTGTACTAAATTCCATAATTGTCTGTACAGTAAACCGAGGACCAACGAAAAAATTGTTCTCAGTGTGGTTTGGAATTTAAAATGGGTGACATAAGCCCGGACCACGAGCCTTTTGAAATGTAATGGATAATCTATCTCACAACGGGAGTCCGGAGTCTCCGGCTCCTGAAATCTCACCAAAATTTTTTCACAGTCTCGTACCACCTAGAATATGAAGAATCTAAAGCAACTCTGTCTATTGGGCCTTCTGTTCTGAGCTACAGCCAGAAACGTCAACATTATTAGTATATCTATATATATCCCTTTTTATCATGGGCCTATATGGGCAATGCTAATGTCATAGGCTGTAGCTCTGAACGGGAAGCCCATTTGACAGAGTTGCTTTAGATTCTTCATATTCTAGGTGATACGAAACTGTGAAAAAATTTTGGTGAGATTTCAGGACCCGGAGACTCCGGACTCCCCCTGTCAGTTAAATGGATAACCTTCCCTATCTCACCCTGCGCTGCTAAACAATGACCCACATATATGTATTTGTCTCAATCTTCTTCAGAGTGGTATCACTGCATTAAGAGAAATTTACGGGGTAAAGACTGAGAGGAAGATACATGAGCATTCATGGAACCTGAAAACTTAGTCAACGTTTCTGCGATAATTCCCATATGTTGATACAGTAGCACAGTCAATTTGGAAATTAATTTTCAGCTTGCCGATAATTCTGATGCACAGACAAAAATAAAAAGGGGATGTAATAATACTTAATTAGTATGAAAATGGAAAGTGAGGTTAAAAGTTGGAGAGTGCAAACAGACATCCATCAAGCTCGGCTTCATTCCTGAATCATGAGGAAGTAGGATATTCAATTAGCATCGTCCAAACGAATTCCCATTTCAAATTGTTCTAGAGATGTAATAAAAAAATCTACTTCCCACACGCGACTCAATTAAATCTGTAGCAAACTTTGACATCACATAATTAATCTACTCTGATCGATTCTATTATACGGACACGTTATACTCAATACCAACGCGTTCTATCAGAATACCTAATATCAAAATCAACGAGTTGCAAATCACGCGTTGAGTTCGGAATTAGTCTGTTACTTATATACTTTACTTCAGAGCTTGATTCTGATTAATTATTCATTCGAGACATGAGCTACCACATCTCCATACTTCCTTCTCCATTGTTTATACAGTATAGTATTATAGCGACTATATATAATACACAGCAGGAGGTTTTCCCTCGAAACAAAAGTGTTAATTTGGTGGAACGAACTGGATACATGTACATATCTATATAGAAGAATACTGTGGGAGGGAAAACTTTGGAATTGCGAGTGTGAGTGGCGTATTTCGTATAGTGCCACAGCCGTACCCGCGGTGCATGGGGTAAAGAACATTCATCATTTTGAAAGTTGAACGGCTGCTGCTGCTGCTGCTATACTGGCTGAAAGCACAAGATCGACAACCCCAAAGTGAAATACGTTATTTATATATTATACCTAGACGTATTCATGTGGACTTTTCAATTAGCTTGGTTTGGTGTTTGTTATATGTG
Organism: Eretmocerus hayati; assembly: GCA_029851415.1. Classification (NCBI taxonomy): domain Eukaryota; kingdom Metazoa; phylum Arthropoda; class Insecta; order Hymenoptera; family Aphelinidae; genus Eretmocerus; species Eretmocerus hayati. Next base: position 177,871,122 of record CM056742.1, on the reverse strand, counting down.
TTTGTAACCACCCGCTGATCTTCGTAAATTTTCCTGAGTGAGGCTCTGTAAAGGAGATCGATCGATTGGAGCTGATATTGATGATTCCTTTTGTAAAGGGTAATTTGGTGTATGGTATGAGGATTGGGTATCGCTAAACGTTGACTGGAACTACTGAAAAGATACGGTCATTTTGTGAGTGGATTAAATTTCTTAAACATTATTGGGGCGGTGACATTTTTTATAGGATAATTCGTATTCCTTGATTCTAACTGCTATAGAAAGAATTGGAGTGAGACAGATTGTAAAATTTCATCGCTCAAAATATTGCAAATGCGAGGTTAGACAAGATCCTGATTTAAATGCGAAGAGTTTCCTTCTATATTCTTTTATTTATTCATTTATTTATTGATTCATGTTTTTTCCTTCTTTTTAGTGTAACGAAGAATCACAAATTGGTAGATATTTTGAAGATGATCTGTAATACCGCTATGAAGCCCACAGAGTTTCTATGAGTTGGCAAACTCTTCCTAGAGCACTAGAGTTGGGTGACTTTGACAAAAACAATAATGTGCAAGATGTTGCTGATGGACCTGTTCATTATTACCATATTCATACCACATATTATCTTCAATAAATTTCCTAGTGACAAAATCAGATGGCTTCGTTTACTCGAAAGTTGAGAGATTAAATACAATTTAGTTCGATTATACCTCACTTACAATCCTCGGCAATGATTCTTTTTCCAAATTCAACCATTGCCTGTCACACATATGTTCAAAGTTCTTATACGAATAAGGACGCGTCAATATAAAATAGTTATCGAGTCCTTCAGAAAATTTAATATTATCAGGGCATGAAGTTCCTCGACGCACACGTACACATTTCGAACATTATACATATTCCCTTCATGGCAGAACTAGCTCGCATTCAAAGTTTTAGCAATCTGAATCAGCCTAATATATACTCACTCAATCGAAACGGGTTCCCAGGGAATAGTTGCAAAATATGGAGTTGATTCTCATTCATTGCTACCGCAGTGGTATGTGATCCGTGTCCGTTCTGAATTATTATTACTACTATTTTATTTGATCATTCAAGATGATTGTCTGCGGGCAATCGCCCATCACGATCGGATAGAATTAACCACCACTCATTCCTTACACGGATAATCAATATATAATAATTGATCAACTCAATCCTAAGTTTATTTGGTACTACATAATAAACAAGTTGCTCTGTTCGATACATGTTAACCTATGAGTAGTTCCGCGCGAAATACACCTACGAAAAAGGGTCATGTCTTAAATTTTTTTCTTGACTTGTTCAATCGATTCTATGGTACAGAATATGAACTTTTCACTACTTATGGGGCCCCAAAAAAATTTTCCAGGTACCTTCAACGTACATTACTTTATCCTTTTGAATTATTTTCAACAAAAAAGTTAGGGTATTTTTTACAATCAAATGAATTTTTCTCGAATTCGTTCAGAGATACGGAGATGCGGTTCGCGGTATTCGAGAGGTCTTTAAAAAATCTATCGAAATCTGTCTTGTAAAATTGATTTTGATGTCTTGGGTGATTTTATCGGGCAAAAGAGTGAAAAACATAAAAGATTTAATTTCTCGAAAACCCAATTTTTTAAAATTCTGAAAATTTGATATTCCATGTAAAATTTTATGTTCTTTCAGAAAAAAATAGTCCCGAATCCCTTTTTTGCGTTCCAACACCTATTTTTGCCAATTACCAAAATTCATTTTCGAGGCTTTTGGAAATCATCTGTTTTCTGCGCATGCGCAGGAATTTGGATCCGCAAAATCAATTCCATTGGAAAGCCAAGAAAATTTCCTTCAAAATGACCACTTGCCGAAGTCAATTTCATGCGTTTGAACCGAATCTACAACGTATAAAAGGTGATCCTTCAGCTCGAGTGCGACACGTCGATGGACGCCATCGAACGGGGGCATGCGTGGATTCTCCTTATTGCTGTCTCCAGTACCTTCGACCCAGCTCTGAGGAACTATCAAAATTCAGTGGTCTTTTGAACGTTGCAACTCTGGCTCAAATGCATGAAATTGACTTCGGCATGTGGTCATTTTGAAGGAAATTTTCTTGGCTTTCCAATGGAACTGGTTTTAAGGATCCAAGTTTCTGCGCATGCGCAGAAAACAGACGATTTCCAAAAGCCTCGAAAATGGATTTGTGATAATTGGCAAAAATAGGCGCTAGAACGCAAAAAAGGAATTCGGGACTATTTTTTTCTGAAAGAACACGAAATTTTACATAAAATATCAAATTTTCATAATTTTAAAAGATTGGGTTTTCGAGAAATTTAATCTTCTATGTATTTCACTCTTTTGCCCGATAAAATCACCTAAGATATCAAAATCAACTTCACAAGACCGATTTCGATAGATTTTTCGAAAACCTTTCGAATGCCGCAAACCGCATCTCTGTATCTCTGAACGAATTCGAGAAAAATTCATTTTATTGAAAAAAATACCCTAACTTTTTTGTTGAAAATAATTCAAAAGGACAAAGTAATGTACGTTGAAGGTACCTGGAAAATTTTTTTGGGGCCTCATAGTTAGTGAAAAGTTCATGTTTTGTACCATAGAATCTAATGAAAAAGTCAAGAAAAAAATTTAAGACATGACCCTTTTTGGTAGATCTGTTTCGCGCGGAACTACTCCTATATGAACACCCTAGTAAAAATAAGTGCCTCATGATCATATATGAACATGTTCCCAGCCGAATTGTGGTCACCTATGACCATCTATGACCTCAGAATATATTATGTCTCCATGGTTAGTCATAGGTACACGAAGCCAACTCGTATATGACCGCAGGGTATTGTAATCAAGTGGTTTCACATGACATTTTCAATATCGGATGGAGGCCTATCAGTTGGAGCCCCAAGCGCGCTCGTTTCGAAGCTTCGGATTGAGAAAGATCTCGAGTTGGCAATGAAGTGCTTCATCTCCAACATGAATTCCTAGGATCAAGTATGGAGACCAATGACGACCTATGACTCCGGCCTCATGGTCATAGCTGGTCATGTATGACCACAGTCCGGTCGGGAACATGTTCATATATGATCATGAGGCACTTATTTTTACTAGGGCAGTTGCGTGGAAACTAAGGCTTATTGCGGCGTCTACGCGTTCTCGATCGGTTATGCTAAACACAAATATTATGCATTTTATTGTGCTTTTTCTTAGCAAAAAGTCAGAATTGGCATATCTTGAAGTTCAAGGGTCGAAAATTGCGAATTGGAGGTCAAAATGTCAATTCCGTGACCTGTCCACACCCCTGAATTTGGCATTCAACTGCACGGTATGAAGATGTACGACTTCTAAACGATTTCCCTACAAGAAAACATCAAATTTCAACATATTTTGAACATGTTTTGCAGTTTTAGAGTCGCAACTAACTGATTGAACTAATACCTAACGCTGCGTGTATACATTATGTCTCCGGATTCGCGCCAAAATCACTGATTTGACAAGGCTTTACTTTCGAGAAATGAAGAGGCATGTTTCTTCGAAAAAATGCCGCGGTAAATGAGATTGCCATGTCATGGGGGAGTTAGCTGACTTTGGGTACGATATTACCCCTCGTTTGTCGATGTAATTCACTCCAATGCATGACTCTAGCTATAGTCTGCTAAAATAATGAACGGAAAATGTAGAAGGGGGATTTTGAAGTTCATGATCCAGACAAATTTTGCACAGCTCCAAGGCTTATAAGAGGCTTTGAGAATCGTTATGTTTGGAGGGCACCTTTGGCAGACGCAGGGCACAGGTTTGGAATGCTTCGCTCTTTTTTCTTCATCACAAGAGGGATGTAATCGCATTGTTCTGACTTGCAATTGAGGGGGTGGGTGAAAAAAGGTCGTCACTGCAAAACATTTATTTCGAGAGAATCAATAAAAACTTGATGGAAACCGCCAGAGGCGTACTTGGACGAGTCATTGCGAAGAAGATAGCATTCACGAAATAGCTCAATCCGAGCCGGAGGATGAAATTTCATTTTGAACTTTTTTTCGGCAACCCCAGAAAATGCAGTTACGCCCTTTTTCCACCCAACCCCTCAATTGTCGATCGGTATTCCAGTTATAAGCCAAGGAAGAATGTTTGAATCTCGATAGTGAGCAAAATAAGCTTCTAAATGTGATGGTATCGCGAATTTCTTGATGTTAACACAGTATACCGTTGGAATATGAACAAAATAACACTATTTAATAACACTATTAAATAACACTATATAGTATACTCCAGAAATTGAAATTAGACCAAGTGTTGCGATTCGATTTTGGACATTGTCATCGGATTTGTCATATATCAATGAGAAATTTTCTCCCTAGAGACAACTCAAGCAGGATATAATCTATAACGAACGTCTAAACGAGGATTCGAGTCATATCTGTTCGACTAAAGTGGCTTCAGGAATGTGTAAGTGTAAAATTCCGTTTTTGACGTTGGAACCAAATCCCTTGGTTCGGAAAAGAGTGGAACAATTTTTTAAACCTGTTTTCAAGGCCTGAAAATCATATAAAACTCATTTCGAACGTTTGGCATGAGCATTTTTTTCAATTTAAGATGTTCGATAGTTCATGGATTCGCGAAAACCCTCATATGTATAGGTACTTCATCGGTACAGCATAGAGTCAAATATTCTTCGCGGTTCGGTTCTTCGATATTTGGATTTTTTTTTCAGGAAGAACTGTGAGAAGAACTGAACGCTTTCTCCACGGATCCTCCAAAGTGATTCTCTTCCAGCGGCTTTCGATATTTTCTGAAGCGAGCATGATCATCTCAGCATTTTCATGCCTCAGAGTATATGAATGATCTGGCAGTCTCAGAATGTGGCATTGGGCGTACCAGTTGATCTCTGCAGATCTCTGGTTCTCATATGTGAGGCGTAACTTTTAGATTTTCATCTATTTTTCTCAGATATTTATCTAACCAGGAGAGGTTGTCACATCCGGATCACGGATTTGGGTGAAACTTTGGAGATAGTCTTCTTCTAGCACCAAAAGATGAAACCCAAAATTATAGATCCTAATGCTCAAGCATTTCTGAGTTACAGCTGAGGGCATTAGCATTGCCCGTATAGGCCCATGTTAAAAATCATACATATAGGTATACCTGCAATGTTAATGTCCTTGGCTGTAGCTCAGAAGCGCTTGAGCGTTAGGATCTATGATTTTGGGTTTCATCTTTTGGCACTAAAAGAAGACCATTCCCAAAGTATCAGTCAAATCCGTGATCCGGATGTGATGACCTCTCCTGGTAAGTCTATACCAAGTAACTCAACACAATACTTGATGGTCTGTTTGATCACTTACCACTCTAAGCTTTGGGATTCTGTCACTGTAGTCGCATTGAGTATCCAGGCTTACATTGTGGCCTGTACAAGAGTCTCTTGAGAAACATAGTTCAGATTGTTGCGTTGAAGAGTGTATTCGCGGCAAACCAGTGGTTAGAGTGGAATCCTGTGTGTATCAGGTTTAATATTGTGCCCAGGGTCACCTGGCCTTTAGTGACCGCGCTTTTGAGTGTTCTGTTAACGATCCTCATGCTGGAAAATTCACCCCAAGATAGGTGAAGTGTGTCACCACTTTCAACGTCTTGTTCTTGAAAATAAATTTTATCTCTGTTTTGATCGCCCTCTCTTTTACACTCCAGAACTACTGACTTTTCTCCATTGACTTCAACCTTTTTTTGTGCCGCCTATTATTGCAGTGCGCCTAGCTCGAGCTAGGGGTCGACTAAGTCCTTTACTCCTATAGATAAGTTATCTGCAAATAGTAGAATCTCATCATTCTTCTTCGATATTTTCGTGATCTTCTAATTGAAGAATTTTACAATGTTAAATAGCAATGAGGCAAGCAGCAAGGAGAAAGAAGATCGCCTTAACACACTTCCACCGTGATTGCGATTTGGTCAGTTTTCTCCGTTCCTTTTGTCGAAATGTACGTTCTAGCTTGGCCGTGCATCTTTTGCAGAATGGCCATCAATTTTGCACTGATACCTGCATCGTACAGAGCTCACCAAAGAATATCATGTTTTACCGAGTGCTCTTTTGAAGTCTAAAAAAGCTGCATTCGCACCTTTTCGTTGTCTCTCGGCATGTTCAATATTTATCAATTCTGTAATATGTAAGCTTGTTTACATTTATGCAAGTCCCTTCGATTAATCTCCCTGCTAAAAATAGTTGTTTTCGTGAGACGTGGCCCTGGGAAAATTTCCAATCTTGTAACGATGCTTGTAGTTTGTTCGTCTTTGAGAATTACGATGAGTAGGATACTTTTTCGATCTTTAAGGACTGACCAGGAGAGTGTTTCAGATCCGGATCACGGATTCGCCTGAAACTCTGGAAATAGTCTTCTTTTAGTACCAAAAGAAGATATCCAAAATTATAGACCCTAACGCTCAAGCATTTCCGAGCTGCAGCAAAAAACTTTAGCATTGCTCATATGGGCCTATGTTAAAAGATAGTATATATAGGTATACTGTAACGCATAGGTTATTGGCTGTAGCTTGAAAACGCTTGAGCGTTAGGGTTTATAATTTTGGGTATCGTCTTTTGGTACTAAAAGAAGACTATTCCCAGAGTTTCAGCCAAATCCGTGACCCGGATCTGAAACACTCTCCTGGTGAGTTTAGAAACTCTTGAAAAATCCGAAGTTTCCATAAAAGAGAGTTGTTTATTCTCGACGTTTCGTCTACCAGAGTTTGTAGACCTCTTCAGGAGGTCTACAAACCCTGGCATAAACTTCAGATTTTCCAAGAGTTTCTAAACCCACTCTTTAAAGATCGAAAAAGTACCCTACTCTTCCAATCTTGTCTTCTTACGAAATTTAGCATTGGAGACGTGTAGCATACAAATTTGACCATAATCGACCAAAGGGACTAAGCGGTTGAGTATGGTGAAGTGGACCTTGTCAAGTATGGCCCCGAAAGTATTTCTCCCCCCTTTCTCATCCTTAACTATGGGGAAAGCAAAGGTTTGTAGGTCCCAAAGTCGCCCCTGTTTTTTACCGCACCCTAGAAACCCTATAAAAAACGCTAGAAATCGTTGTTGCTTTTATCAAATCGCATTCAGACGCATTTCAACGAATCGATCACAACATTTTTTAACATATTCTTGAAATGTTGGCAATCATAAAGAAAATATTTTCATCCCGACAACTCTCGATTTAGGCCCTAAAAAAATTCTTCAAAACTTCAAAGTCAATTTTCTCTTGTAAGAACTATGCCAGAAAACCATTGCATCGTGTATATCGGGTTATTTTGCATCGAAAACAGGTATTTTTAGAATTTTTTAGGTGTTGGAACATGGTCGAAAATGCAAAAAATCGTTTTCAAAGCAAATTTTGATTCAGTAATTTGCATCTTCTGCGCCTGCGCGTCCTTCTACGTTTGTGAAAGTATTTTTAATCGATAGCTTGTGCAATTTCCTTCAAAATGACCCCTTGAAGAGATCGATTTGATGCAGTAAAACCTGAGATCTAGCTGGTCCAAGAAATGAAGAAATCCAAGGTATCAAATCCGTGAAGCCGTGGCTCCTTCAACGGGCCCGAAAAGTGCAAATTTTGAGTCGGACTGTTTCAAAGCCTTTTTCTACACATTTGGGATGTATGATGAGTATAGGCAAAGGTTTGGACTTGTCGAGTAGAAGATGCGAGTGTGTTCCCCTATGTATTTTGACCATCTGAAGATGATGCCGATGATTTCGAGGCTTGGGAATGACTTGTGAGTCAGATTTGGGCTGATGGAGCTATATTTTGTTTTATGATCTTATCAGAGAGAACTGCATCATGCACCTTATATCTTTCGCGAATTATTCCTATGCCTCAAAACCATCGCTATCGTCTTCAGCTGGTCAAAATCCAGAGGAAAACATACTTGCATCTTCTACGCGACATGTTCAAACCTTTAACTATACTCATCATACATCCCAAATGTGTAGAAAACGGCTGGAAATGGCCGTACACCCTCCGGTCGGTTTTTTGAAAATCATTGAAAATCTCGAAGGTTTGGAATAAAACTGACCACGGATTCGGTTTCTATGTCAAAAATTACATCGAAAACACATGTTCACATCTTTGAAACAGTCCGACTCAAAATTCGCACTTCTCGGGCCCATTGAAGACTGCTTCACGGATTTGATACCTTGGGTTTCTTCATTTTTTGGACCAGCTAGATCTCAGGTTTTACTGCATCAAATCGACTTCCTCAAGGAGTCATTTTGAAGGGAATTGCATCAGGTATCATTTAAAAATACTTCCAGAGACGTGAAAGGACGTGCATGCGCAGAAGATGCAAATTACTGAATCAAAATTTGCTTTGAAAATGGTTCTTTGCATTTTTGACCATATTCCACCACCTAAAAAATTCTAAAAATACCTGTTATCGATGCAAAATAACCTGACGAACACGATGCAATGGTTATCTAACATAGTTCTTTCCAATTTACATGAGAAAATTGACTTTGAAGTTTTGAAGAATTTTTTTTAGGGCCTCAATCGAGAGTTGTCGGGATGAAAATATTTTCTTTATGATTGCCTACATTTCAAGAGTATGTCAGAAAAATTTTGAGATCGATTCGTTGAAATGCGTCTGAATGCGATTTGATAAAAGCAACAACGATTTCTAGCGTTTTTTATAGGGTTTCTAGGGTGCCGTAAAAAACAGGGGCGACTTTGGGACCTACAACCTTTGCTTTTGTCATCGTTTAGGGTGAGCAAGTGGGGAAAAATACTTTCGGGGCCATATCTGACAAGGTCCACTTGACCATGCCTAACCGCTTAGTCCCTTTGAAGGAAATCGTCAAAATTAAAAATTTTCCCAAGCCCAGGTCCCACGAAGCCCCACGCATGGGATATTATGGGACCCCCGCGGAACTATTTCCAGCAGGGCTATATTGTAAGTGATACAATCTCTTGAAAAATACTGCGAGTATGCTACAGAATGATTCAAAAAGAAGATAATATGTATCTGAGAAACTTAGATTAAGACTTCGGAAATAATTTGAGGGGAAATCCGCGAATGGAACTAATCGATTTTGTCGTAAATGGCCTGTGAATAAAATAACTCTTTCCACACAATATAAGAGCTGAAAACACGCCCTGTCTAGACATCTTCAGTGGCCTCACACGGTTAGTAGCAAACTCATCACAACTGCTCTAGTATCACACACTTCTCGTATAATGGTTCTGCTCCATTACACTCATCGTATGAAACTGCACATAACGACCCACATTCAGTGAAACTGCCCAAGAGCCGGTTACACATATCCCTCCAACATATTATACTATATGTAACACAGACCAGCTGCAACTAACTTGAAACAATCAATTAGCTCTACTGGCTCCTATACAGAAAGTCTGTGGATTACAACCTATTGGCTACTGTAACCTCTCTGTTTGTCTAATTGTGTCCGTCGTGTTTGTCGAGATGAATAAGCCCTTGTATCAGCTGCGTATCTATCTATTATATCTATACCTGAGGATTATCGCCCAAGGCTATACGAAAGTTTGTTTAACAGCATCTAGATCCAGAAGGTAGAAATGTTGAGATGAGAAATGTGTTGATTCAGGTTCGGCGGAAAACTTTTAAGGGGGTTGTTGTGGGGGATTTGGTAAATATAATTTACCGATACCACAGAAAGTAAGTTGCTCTCATCAATCTCGGCTTCGCGATAGTAGTATAATACGGGTTTCCAATCAATGTCTGGCGGTTTGTAAGCTATCGCTCAGATGCGGTCGGTAATGGATCCTTCCAAGGATGGAAGGAGCTCCGAAAAGACTCGTAATCAACGGTTTTTTCTTCAAAATTACCATAAAATTACTACACTACACCATCTTGAGCAAAGGAATATCCATCATCGAAAGCGAAAATTACTCTATTTCTTTCATGAATCGTCATAGTTATCATGTTATCATGCACAGTCGTTTCAAACCTTGAATATTCATTTGTCTTTCTTCGCTAAGAATACAAAAATTGCGTTCACGCTCGAAATGACTTGCATAGTATTTAAACTTCGAAAAAGTGTGATTTGCGTTAGGAAAACAACATCGAAATTTTTCTTATTTAAAACATTTTCAACTTTAAGATTATTCTGAGAGACCCACAGTTCCAGTTTTTGGTAGTTCCCGCCCAACCGAAGCCATCGGATTATAGAGTTGCAAAATATTTTGAAATAAAATCGATATTATAATCGATGTCGGGAGCGATATCGATATGGAGGGCAGATATACCGTAAATATCAAACTATCGGTCATTTCTGCTAGGATTTAGATGATTGAGTCATGAATGAACTACAAATTGATATACCATTGATTCATTTTTCAGATTTTTCATCAGAAATTTCATTATCTTCTCATTCGGGTGATATCCCAATGAGGAATTTATGCACATAAGTAATTATACCTTCTCGTCACTCAATCTTGAGCGTATGGCTGTTAATGTCACCTACAATTTCCGTCACTATTCATTCCAGCCATGATTACACTCGAAATTCTGCACCGAATTTCCGAGAATATTCCAGGAAACTAATATCAAAATTGGTAAGAATACTATCTATGAACAACGCTAAAATAGTACGATACAAAAAAGCTTGAATCTACGGCGAACGCACGGTCAATAATGGAGTCATCTATAGCTTGGTCCATTTTAGATAATGATGAAAAAATTCATGTCCATAGAAAGCTTTTTGCATCGGTGTTGAAAGCACAAAGGAAGATTAAATGTATTTTTTCTCGACATGAGTTCATATAGTCGCAGCATTTTTTCGTAGATACGTTGGCCTGAAACAGAGAGTCTCATATGTTTTTTTTAAGCAAAAACCGATATTTCCGGTACCGATGTGATATTTGCGCCGCCAATATCGATACCATTTGTGACCGATGCAATAATTTTGATTCCAATTCCGATTTTGATTTAAAATATCGTATTTTATCGATATAGTGCAACTCTACCGAATCGACAATTGATAATACTCGCATTGTTCCGACTGATACTCGAACCCCAGACCTTATCGCTCCGTTAACGAAATAGCGACCACGGAAGACCTACTCGCTAGAAAAGGTCTTACTTGATGTTTACGAGGGTGCTGAATACGAATGTGAACTTTATTTTTCTCTAAAATTGGGGGAACCATGTCAAAATCGATTTTTTAGGTGAAAATGAGAAATTTGAGATTCTTAAAATTTTCGTGTTCATCTCGCTTGATCTCCGAGGTGGATGAATATATCTCCTTGAAATTTTGGATGTACCATTTCGAACTCATTTGAAAGGCATTAAAACTAGTCCGGAGTCTTCGAAGCATTTCCCGTCTCCTTGGAATATTTCTGGAAAATTTTTCTCCGGAATCGTCATATTCATCTTCAAAAGCAAAAGTTGAGCGAGAAATTTTTCAGAATCGCATTCTCTCCTATACGATTTCAAAGTTGATGACTCGAAGAAGTTTTTCACATAGTTTTCAGATCGGGAAATTCAACGAGTGAAAACTGACTGGACTTTTGATACGAAGGCTCCGCCGAACGAGACTAGCGTGGGCTTAGTGTGATGAATTTTGAGCGTGCTACGCGTATTTTAAGATATGTCTTGATGTTTACTGAGGTTTCCCCACCCGCTGAATCGATTCCGCTATGTATTTTCTTTGAAAAACGTAGCGTTTGATTGTTAATAACAATTTTTATTGCAAAATTACAGTTTTTGGCAATTATTTCGAAAAATATCCACTTTCACGGAATCCACGGGAGACCAAAGTTGTAGATCTTAAAATTTCCTACAAAAAAGGTCCTCACAAGTTTCCCAGAAAATCCAAGTCCGAGCCGAGAAAAACGTGGAAACGCTTATGCTCGCACATGGTACGGGCTGATACGGGTCGGGTAATACAGCGCTATTGGATTAGTAGGCACCGTAACGAATCTCATTTTATGGCTAAATAATCAAAATCATTTTGCACTTAGACATAAATGCACTTGAAAATGCTCACGTTTTAATCGCGAAAAACCCGGACCATTTTGAACTTGATCAAGAGAATGAGTAATGCTTGTTGCTATACGCTACGCTATATAAGGACATTGCTACTGTTAGTTCATGGAGATCCAATATCAGATATTCAAGTATCACGGTATGTGAAAGCGATCACCTTGTACGCCATTGTTTACTTTTTAAGATGCTTCGGTTAGTTTTGTCATTAATTGTCAAAATGGCCGCAGCGCATCCGTGATAAGCGCTGGATAAGCCGCCCGGAAGTCGGCGTCTTATACGTGCAAGAGCGTTTCCACGTTTTTCTCGGCTCGGACTTGGATTTTCTGGGAAACTTGTGAGGACCTTTTTTGTAGGAAATTTTAAGATCCACAACTTTGGTCTCCCGTGATTTCCGTGAAAGTGGATATTTTTCGAAACAATTGCCAAAAACTGTAATTTTGCAATAAAAGTTGTTATTGATAACCAAACGCTAAGTTTTTCGAACAAAATACATAGCGAAATCGATTCAGCGGGTGGGGAAACCTCAGTAAACATCAAGACATATCTTGAAATACGCGTAGCACGCTCAAAATTCATCACACTAGGCCCACGCTAGTCTCGTTCGGCGGAGCCTTCGTATCAAAAGTCGAGTCAGTTTCCACTCGTTGGATTTCCCGATCTGAAAACTATGTGAAAAACTTCTTCGAGTCATCAACTTTGAAATCGTATAGGGGAGAATGCGATTCTGAAAATTTTCTCACTCAACTTTTGCTTTTGAAGATGAATATGACAATTCCGGAGAGAAAATTTCCAGAAATTTCCCAAAGAGACGGGAAATGCTTCGAAGACTTCGGACTAGTTTTAATGCCTTTCAAATGAGTTCAAAATGGTACATCCAAAATTTCATGCAGATATATTCATCCACCTCGGAGATCAAGCGAGATGAACACGACAATTTTAAGAATCTCAAATTCCTCATTTTCACCCAAAAAGTCGATTTTGACATGGTTCCCCCAATTTTAGAGAAAAACAAAGTTCATATTCGTATCCAGCACTCCCGAAAACATAAAGTAAGACCTTTTCTAGCAAGTAGGTCGTCCGTGGTCACTCAACTATATAATTTTGGGCCACTTCCCGCTTGCCTAATAGAAGGCCAAATCCTTTTCTACAAGGACCCGAGGCTTCAACGTCACATAGTTTTTTATGATTATGAATAAAATATGGAAAATGTTCTACAACCTCATCGCGATTCAAAGTTTTTCCTTCCATTCAATTAGTAGTCATAGGCATCCCGTCTTGCAAGAGTTACCTTCCTGGTTAAAAAAAACAATTTTCTGGGAAAGTCATAGGAAAATTTCCGTGGGGAAACTACGAAAAACCACAGATACCGCAAATCCCGTCTGATTTCTTCAGTTTTTCAATTGCCATTATTATTTTGGCAGTTGTGCTAAAGACCTTACAATACAATGGAGAAGTTGTGCGATTTTCTACAAATCATCCTGAAGTTTTCTCAGGGGTTTTCCATGATTGCAATGATCACCTCCATGGTTTTTTAAAAGTTCGAGAATGATACAGGGTATACTAGAAGAATTTGAGATGAAGTATTGAGGCTTGTCTACTTTTTATTCGAATTCGACCAAAGCTGGGTCGGGAAAGTGTTAAGCTCCAATTCCGGACTCGCTGGAGTTTACAATCTTTACAAAAGGGTGCTCGATTGAATTCTCACAATCTGAAAGGATGCGATAGTGCATTTTGTGTAATCCAATGTTCCTCTGATAGAAATACAAACTTTGTGCTGTAGAGAAATTTTATTAAAGTATAGAAATTTCTTGTGGCTAATCGAGTGTATATAAAGGAAGAATACCGTGGTAACCCTCAGCTATATTTCACAAGATTGATAAGAACAGTTTCTATGCTTTAATACCTCTACCAGATAAAGATATAATAATCGATTTACTCATAATGGGTGGGGTATATAGCCAGATATATCAATACAGTAAGTTCCCTTGCGAAGCTCAGCAATATTAGAGTTTAATTAACGAGCCGATGGAGCTCGCTGATTGAACTTTAATTTACTAGAATTCCCCAGGCATTCCACTTCCACGAAGCTATCTTATACACGCAACACAATTTCATTTGGCTATAGCATATTATGTACTTTAAGCAAGTGTATATCAATAATTGCGTAGAGAATGCGCGCTAAGGTTTACGCGGTACTGTGAATCAAATATGGTTCGAGAGTCGATGCAATTAATGCATTTAAATCTTGGGTAAATATGCAAATCGGTGATTTACTAACTGCATAAGTCATTAAGTACATAATGGTACAAACATGGAATATTGGAAATAATTGGTATAAACCGAATCGGTTTGTGTGCGAATGAAAAGAGAAAAGAGCGATTCCGTGCGGAGTGGGACTGATGTATTCAGCGAGGCGTCTGGCCATACCTAGACTTTTTCTACTGAAACGCCGGCGCGCCGCGTCGAACTCTGCATATTATCAGTGATATTGTGCGGTTGCGTTGTTGTTTTGATTGAAAGTCCACCGCGCAATTCGAGTCGAATAATGATAGATGCGTGCTTTATGAATGAGTAAATTTATTGGGCGTATTGAACAAGTTCTAAAAGGTCCAATCGACGGTTTAGGTATGCGGATAATATCTAAGTTTGGGTCAATGAATATTCATAATTGTTTTCGTTTTCTGAATGTATTGAGGGCATTCGGCTATCGATTTCTAGAGTATTGTGAATTTTTTTTCTTTATTATACCATCACACAAGGTTAACACGTTTGCTGCATCGGGATCCACCGATATGGATCTCGCAATTTGTCGTTTATAAATCTTTACCAACTTAATAAGAGTCTTTGAAAGTGATTTACTTTGCCTGAGGCATGAACAACGAGCCGAAAAATAATTTGCTCCCATTCAAATATATTTGCCAGAAAACGAGAGTCCAATTTATAACCGAAATAAAATTTCGAAAAATCGGCCTCGCAGCAAACGTGTTGAATAATAAAATCGACAAGATAAAAAATTAAACATTCTGAAAGGAGCATCTCAAAGAACAAAAGAATGCTAACTTTTTAGTGGTTTCAATGATTTTGATCGATTATCTCGAAGGTATAGATGCTGGTCAGAAGTTAGAAATCTATCAAAATCTTCACTTTCATTGATACACCTGCAGTTTTGCTGCAAATAAAGATACAGCAATTCTGCAAACAGCATCTTGTAGAGCAGAAAAAATTCCATGTGTGGCCATTTTTTAATTATTTTTTCCATTCCGCATGTGAGAACGTACCAGCTGTCAAAACACCCGAAATGATAGTTTTTCACCGGAATCGGCATTGAAAACGGCGAAAATCATCATTTTGGGTGTGTTGACAGCTCGCACGTTCTCGCACTTGGAACGCGAAAAATAATCAAAAGATAGCTGCACATAGCATTTTTCTACCTCACAAGACGCTATTTGCAAAATTTCCGAATCTTTATTTGCAGCAAAACTGCAGGTGTATCAATAAAAGTGAAAATTTTCGTAGATTTCTAACTTTTGACCAGCATCTAGTACCTTCGAGATAAGCGATAGAGGTCCTTGAAACCACTAAAAAGTCAGCATTTTTTCTGCTCTTCAAAATGCTTCTTCCAGAATTGTCCTACGATGCATAGAGTCTGAGATATCGCTATTTTCAAGGAGGGTGATATTGCGTTCACCGTTCACGAATTTATGAGCGGTAGTGTCTCTTTGGGGATATTCATCTTAAAATGGTAACGATCTAATTTCATTGAGTGTAAAGATGTATATTCATACACAAAAGGCGAAGTACCACTTGTATCTATAGTCAGGCTTTCCAAAAGTCCATTTGAAATAAGAAAAAGAAATAGAAAAGTGATTCCAGATCTATTTCAGGTTTTGTACAAAAATTTTTATGCAACGTTGATAATTGATATAATGGATCCCACACACAAAGCAATGCATCATACAAAGTCGAACGGTATTCAGAATAAATATTTTTATTACAGTACAATCAGCTACTTATAACCTGATCACTATGATATCCAAATCGCAAATCGAAAAGCCTTTACAGCAATTATTCACCCATACGTTATCGAATCCAATGCGAAGTCCCAACAGAGAATTGAATCCGCTTATTTCTATCGGTAATTCCATTCGAAGCTTCAGAGACCAAAAAAGTAATCTCTCCGTATCCACATGTTCGATTTACTCACGATATATTCATTTGGCAGGCGCTACAATTTTCAACGAACTCTGGTCACCGCAGCTCAGATAAATTGAAAATAAATGATACAAAAAAAACAAATTTAGAAAAGTAAACCACAACCAACTTGTGCACTGCGCATCCCATATAAATCGATAAACATTTATTTTCACACTCTCGTGCATGTGCGCGACATGAAATCTCTGGTATTACAAAGCACACAAAAGGTAGTCTATCCAGGCACGCATTGTATTCCAAACCGCACATTGTTAAGGTGTTCCCGGAATGGTTAGGAATATTGTAAAAAATGCCCCAGGGACAGTGTAAGAGAAACAGAAAGACAAGGTAGTACGGAATCTTTTTCTTTACACCGGAAACAACGTAAAGTTGCAACGATGACGACGACAACAACAACGTGTAGCTGGGAAAAAGATGAGCTTGGCGCGTAATTTTCGAGGCGCGCACGACGGAAACTGCGGATTATTCGCTCTATGTATATAAGCGTTGGTCGCCTCGAGCGACTTTTTGGCAAGGTACGACGAATACGGCACAGAAACTGTGTATGACGTGGTAAGACTAAGTGAGATAGAAAAAGAGAGAGATAGGAAACCAGGCTCATACAAAATTCCATAAATTCGCAAGCAGCTATCCGCAAGTGTATCGCATTCAAAAGTATCTAGTCGAATTTTGCCATGATAAAATATCGCCGTCACCAAGCGTCCACAACTTTTCCAACTTAACCGATATTTGCTGAAGCACGATACGTATTCTAGGAATTGAATATGCAAATGTGTACCCACTATCCCAAGAAGTTGATCCGAAAAAATTAAAGATATTTTCGACCCATTGAATTTTTTTTTTTGAAAAATTGAATTTTATTCAGGGCTTTGATATTCATGGTTCCTGAAATTCGGTCTGATGTTGGAATTCTTGAAAAACGCTCTTCTTCATAGGAGATTGAACCCGGTCATTGAGTAACAGAAAAAAATTCAAGAATTTTGGAATCGGGAAAGTTACAGATTCTCTGGGCCTAAAACGTGGTTAGGCTATTTAAAAAAAATTTTGATAAATTATGATTTTTATAAATCAACACATCCGACTAATCACAAATTCTCTTTCACCCTTTGTGTACAAACTATCAAAAATATAATCAGTTCCTCAAGCTTTCCTCAAAAATACGAATTCATCACTCAAAAATTTGAAATAGACCTATTTTATTGGAGAACATGATTATCCGCATGACATAATTTGAATGAGGCGTTAATTAATTGATAAATAATAATTTTGTGCTTACAGGTGCTGGTATACGGTTTGCCAGGGCTATATGCTTACACGGGTTACCTATTCGAATACAAGTTCTATGTGTATCCGAAGATAGTACGCTACCTGTATCCTTTATCTACGACAGCTCAGATGACGACGGTGTACATAACTCTAACGGTGACGATGGAACGATACGTCGCCGTATGTCATCCTCTGAAAGCGAGATCGTTGTGCACACATGGTAGAGCCAGAACAGCCCTATTCGTCATTGTACTCGTATCGGCCCTCTATAATCTTCCAAAGTGAGTATAATACGTCATATTCATCATATATCATTCAAAACGATAGGTTATAAATCATTCAAAGGTGTCAAGTAAGTGATAACAAGGTGGGATTATCGTGCCTTTTTTTAGAGGAGTCTTGTATTTTTGATGGGTGAAGGTGATATGGGAAACACAGGGACATTCTTTTATGAGATTTTAGAGATATTCAATGTAAGGTAAGTGTACCCAACTTGCCTCTGTACCCAACTTGCCCCCATATGCCGATCTCAGGAATGGGCGCTCGTTGACCTTCCCGTAATTTTTTTTTACGTTTGTTATGTTGAAATATGAGAATATACGTAGTTTTCATCGACCCCGGATCATTTCTGCGTTCTCCAGAAAATATAAAGTGAGTTTTCCATTTTTCGTGTTTGCACGGCTAAGAAATCGAGGAGGAAATCGCGTTCACAAAAACCGGTGCCAATTTATTTTTATTCGACCAATCTTGACGTACCTTAGCGCATTCGATTCCTTGTCTCAAGACCTTCAAAATCCTCTCTTCAGGGTTGCAGAACTCTGATTTGGAGCGATTTTATGTACAAAACACGAAGATGGTTTGAGAATCAAGAAGGCCGACATCGGAGTGTACCCAACATGCCCCCATATGGTTATCTCAGGAAGGCGTGCAGTATGACTTTTTTTACCACTCGGAACGTGTTTATCACGTCAAAATAGGTCGGAAACGATGTCTTGGGCCAGCTCAAAGCTACAAATGTCGCTGCACGGTGATCAAAACGGATCAAAGTCATTTTTCGCATTTCATCGTCGATTTACATTGTTTTAAATGATTGGGGCAAGTTGGGTACACACTTTTGTAAACTCTCAAAAATCACCTTTTGGGAGAATTCCAACAGTTCGGCTCCACTTCATCCAAATTGGGCGTTTCTTAGCTCATTTTAAAGGTCTTGAGACAAGCTTCAAAGTGGGTTGAAGTACGTTGGAAAATATTGAGATTAGCCAGAATTATTAAGAAAATGGCTTAATGGGGGCAAGTTGGGTACACTGACCTTACACGTTGAATAGACTTCTGAAAATCTATGGAATATCTAACAGTTTGAATTGAGAATTTTTGGAGTGAGTTCTCGATTATCTTGAGAAGAAAGTCTCAATGAAACTAAAACTCTGAAGATATCATAGCATTAGATAGTATTCTAAGACCAAGCTGACTCTGAAATAATCATCTTTGGATGGTCATTTCGAGTTGGGAAATTATATTGGTATCAATATTTAAGCAAATTATTTGATTGGTGAGCAATGAGCTACATCGCGTGCAATCCTTCTCACCTGCGTTCAGACAGAGGAAATAAGCCCCATTTTCTAGCAGTTTGATGGAACCACAACTCAACTCGTCTCTGACTTGGGTTTTTTTGTGATTTTTTTTTCTCTTAACTTGAGGCTTAACTCCGGAAATTTTTCCACATATTTGGGAGTATTCCGACAAAAGTTTTTCTCATATTTTGGTGCACCTAATCCAGATGGAAACATGTGCCAGTGGGGCTTATCTTGGCATTTTCAGCCAACGTTCGGAAAACGATATTTCTAAGCATTTACAAAGAATCAGAAACCAAAATAACTCTCGAGATTTTTTAGTTGATAGTACTCGGCTGATGGACTATTTTATTTGTTGGTAAGCTAACAAAAAACGAATTATCCTTCTGAATCGAGTCCAAAGTTTGGTGTTTTCACGACTTTGCTCAACTTCTATCGACCGTAGCTCCTGAGAAGAAAACAATAATCCACTTTTATCAATAAGCAAACTGTTGGTTTTTTCAAGGCCCTTAAAACCATGACCAATGAAAATCGATTATCAATTTTATAGTAGCAGCTAAATCACTTGAAAAAAAATCAATCGAAAGTTGCTAAAGTCTGAAGTCAACTAGTAAATACACTAATGAATGATTGAGTTTGAAATATTCAAAAACTACAAGGCAGTTGAGTCAAAACCATGCTGATCATTCTTTGAATTTTCTATTTTTCTATTATAATCTGAACTGAATCACTCACATTTGTAAATGACACCAGTAATGAATTTTTGACATTTTTCCTGAGAGGGACCAGCCTTAATGAAAGAAATGCGGCAAAATATGCCGAAAAAGTTGAATCTAGTGAGAGCTATGATTTCGCGTCTTATAAATCTCACAGCCTACACGAAGAATCAAAAAATGACTCAAAAAACTGTCTTGGGCTATTTTTGCGAAGGAGATAAATATGAATTTGTAAAATTTCTTCTGTGATTATTTTAACAGAGTTTTCTGTTGACGGGAATTGTCGAAATTCTTCGAGATTTATCATATCTATTATCTTAGAACTATCCATAATATCACAAAGCTAATAATAGTGAGGATTGACCAAGCCCACTAAACCGTTTCAAGAAAAATTCAATTCTTATATAAGTATCTCCATCAAATAACGGAACATCTTACCCCATCGCATGTGTGCATAATTTATCCTAGCCCTGCACGTAACAGAAAAGACAAGTATTCTCTATGGTATCGCATCTGTTGCATAACCCAATTGAAAGTTCGCCAAGCTTGAAAGTTTACCTAATACAAGAGTGACAGCTGTCTGTTGGATTTCTCTCGGTGGGCCACCTTTGGGAATAAGAAAAACGACACGAGAAATCATTCGTTACTACCTACCACCTCTGCCGCGTATAAGTGTCGATCGATCAGCAACTCAGACCGCGAAGTGCAAAGTAGATACGTCAACCGTCACGTATTTTCTTCCAAACTCTTCTGGGAAAAGAGGAAAATAAAAAATTTTCCACTCAGGCCCGTAGGCAAAATTCCTCTACACTATACAAAAAATTGAAACTTAACTCTATTTTACTATTATTAAATGTAAATGAGGAGAATGGGAAAATTTTTTCAAGGTCACTAGGGAGATCTAATTAAAGAGATGCAATTCTTAGATTCTATCTTTTGTGAAGAAAATTCACTCCAAGGGTCGCGGAATGCATTTAAAGAATGAGCGTATCGGAATTTGTTCATTTTTCTTTTAGAAACTTGTCTCATAATCTATTTGTGGCTCACATTGCAAGCTCGTGGGCGCAACTACAAGTTCGATACTTGTTCGATGTCTCGCGGTATTTTTCGAGAGCCGGGTAATAACGATGATGGAGATTGAATTTAACCTTCGGGAAAGATTCTGGACAATTCGCAACTTTTTTTTCTTCTCTTCAAAATTTTTCTCGTTGTTATATATTCGATATCTTTCTATAGCTGCAGTCGGGGTCGTATCAAATTTCTTGTAGCTATTTATTTTCTCATTTGCGTCATTTTTCCCTTCACTTATCAGAGAATTATTTTAATCAGTAATAATTACGTTCTGAATCTAGTTAATCTAATCGAATTGGAACTTACTCTATAGAGCTTTGCTTTTGACAAGTTTCGTCTAAAATTCTTTCAAAGTCCAAAAATTTTGTCCCATTCAATCAGAATCAAACTACGCGCTCGCAAAAATTTGCTCATTCAAAATTATTTAAATAGACATGCTCACAACATTCGACGCGTAATTATCCCCAAGATAAACTTCTGTATTACATAATACTCGAGAGTCTCTTTGATGCACGCAAGTAATTTGCATCATTGAACTCTCTAAAAGCTTACCAATTAATTATAGCGACCATACATGAAGTTTCCCTTTACATCAGTAGCATTTGAAATAAGCTACGATAACATATACATACAAATGAGATGAATGAGAACTTTACCCGATCGAAAGCACGTTCGGCTTATCGAAAATACTGCGGCAGCTTTCAAGCTATCCATCATTTAGAAATTACTGCTCGAAAGCGAGAGGATGGGTATATACGCCGATTACACCCGAATGATCATCATCTCTTTTGAGATTGCTTTTTGAAGCGATTTTCAAGCTCGATATGATGATATTGCCAATTCTCCTCGTTATTCATTCGCTTTCCGCGAGTTGATTTATGTAGTCGATGGAGAAAGACTTGCCATTAACTGATTGATGATATCGAGAACGGGGAAATTTTTGAGGGTAGCTATCGGGAAGATGAATGAAATGAGTTTGACGTGAAATTTCGGGGTCTACGGATTGCGATAAACTTTTTTTATTCTGGTATAAGGTGAGTGTGGGGAAATTTGGGATACTCGGATCAATGATATCAAAAGCAGGAATTTGAGTAAAAATTGTATTGATGATTTTCGTAGTTGCGACGAATTTTTTTACAGTTGTGATAGCATTGAATGATTTATCGTCTCTGGGTATTTGAACATATAGGATTTTCGACATCTCTACTATTCTCAAAATTTGCCAGGGAATTCGATACAAAATTGAAATTTACATTCAATCTCCTATACACTTCATTGAGCATAGCCCATTTCTCAAATGCTACCTTCTAAGGATAGTTTAAGTCAAATACTACAAATCTACAAAGTTACCCGGACGATGGGAAATCCAGTCAAATAAATATGACTTTCATTCTGATGACGGAAAAAAAGAATTCGAACCGTATGCGATTATCTCACTCTTTTCTTTCTTCTATGAATATATACTTCTGTATCAAGAGGTATGATACGCTCACCGGACATATTAATCCCCTCACTTATATTGTCCACTCCCAGTAGACGTGATTGAAAATCGATATTTGTGATATAACTTCTCATTGACACATTTTGAGAATCTTAAAACAATTGTGAAGAATCTCTGTCAATCCTAGCAACATATTCTCACAACAATAAAATCTCTACATGCTTCCATTTCGAATTAGAAATGTAGAAAGCCAAACATTTCTAGTAATTTTAACGTTTTTTGTCATTGTTCAATTGATACTTTTCGTGTCAGAACATTTCTGCGAGACCGGAAAATTAGGTCTAATATGAGCGGGTATTTTTAATCGGATGTTTGTCCTTGATCTGCTTTTGTACATCCTACTCTCTCAATATAAATCAGCTAACACGAACGGATTTCGACTGAAAATCGGCTATTCTAGCTGATTTTCAGCTATTGTAGCTGATTTTCAGCTATTGTAGCTGATTTTCAGTGAAATTCCGTCCACGTTAGCTGCAAATCAGCTAAAATAGCTGATTCATGTTGAGAGAGTAGAATTGAATCTCGACCCCAAAAGAGACGCATGAGGTTCTACATAATTTGGACATTCTTAGATGTTTTGAACTGATTTTGGAGACAAAAAGGGGGCGAACGTAGACCTATCACAAAAAAAATTGAGTGACCCCTAATTAGATAGAAATCTTCGAATCCAAAAATCCGATATCGCGGCCATCCGGGGCGGAAAATTCACCCAACTTATGATCTAGTAGTGTCAAACATTGTTGCCCTGAGCATGCGAATCTTTTCATTGTAAATAGTATTTTCTTATCAAAAAGTATTTCAACCAGAAAATTATCATGAGTTTAATTGAATAAGATTTCCTATGCACGGCCACTACTCAACCACCTCTCATACAAAACTGATCGTTACTTCGTCCAAATCGTATGAACCACTTCGTATATTCAATAAAAATTTCATCAATCGTTCCCAAGATATCAATGTCTGTCGATATAATTCAAGAAAAATCCACTCATTCAGCTTTAAAATCAAACCAGTCCACTCGTACTCATACAGTACCCGCCAAAATGAATGGAACACGGATTCCGCTCCACTAAAACAGCGATTACTCGGACATCCTTGGGTCTACGGCAATTTTACAAAAAGCATTTGGAAAATGAGAAAAAAGCTATCAATTCATGTCCTTTGGAATATTTTTTGCCGCAAAATTCATGGTTCCAATAGACTCCGCAAAGTGAAAAATTTTTCATTTCAATCAATCATCGATCATTTATCGGGAAATTATGATAGCGCAAAAATCCTTGCGGGATCTTGATGCTCTTTTCAATACCTTCAAATGCGTCTTTTGTAAATTACTTTACGGGTTTTTTTACCCTAGTTACGAGTGATCTGGCAAAGAGAAGTTGGTGCGGGTCGAGGGTACTGTTGATCTAGAGGTATGAGCATTTTCTTCTTCAACCTGTCTGAGGTCGTTTCGATTGCGTTCTCAAACATAACTAATTCATATTTTATGATTCTTAGAAGATTTCACGTCGAAATCGTTGATTACGCATTTTTTTGTATCTCCGCTACCCTCAACGCGGATGAATTTGCTCTCGCTTGATCGCTCGTAACTCAAGTGCAAAAAACCGTAGAGTAATGATTAAAAAAGCGATTTTGAAGGTCTTGAAAAGAGCTACAAGATCCTGCAAAGATTCTTACTCTATCATGATTACCCGATGAATGATCGATGACTGATTGAAGTGAAGAATTTTTCACTTTTCGGATCCAATCAAGAACATAAGTTTTGGGTTGAAAAAATTTTTGAAAAACACGAGTTGATAGCTCTTTTTCTCATCTTCCAAATGCTCTTTGTAAAATTGCCGTAGACCCAAGGACGTCCGAGTAATCGTTGTTTTAGTAAAGGAACCCGTGTTCCATTCATTTTGGTGGGTACCGTAGTTATCTCAAAAAAGTTTGTCCACTCTTCATCTTCCCTATAGCCATACGGTATGTACTGTACGATAAGAGTTGGACTGCTCATATACCGGACCGCAGATATAAGCCGATTTCACCAAAGCTCTTCCGTGAAAGCTTAGCTTACTCGCAAAATCTCATCCAACCGCAATACCTTTCGATCGCTTCTCATGACCACAAAATCCTGCAAATACCAAGAACTGCAATAAGAACTAGAATTTAAGCCAACCCAACATTCGAACCCGGTAAAACAACCACTCATATCACTGTACTCCAATCGCGCGGGAAATTCAAATATTAAAATGTCTTAAATTTTCATATACACTCGAACACAATGCGAACAAAACTCTAACTACATATAAGTCGGATTAAGTAGACACTCTCAAATGCACGATTTTGTAATTATTCATCGTCTATGCAAAAAGATTGAGTACCACAGTCTTCGTCATAAAACCAGCGGCCCGATAAGAAGCTTTTTTTGTGATCGAAATAAGTCATTCTCTCAATATATCTATACCTTGGGGACCGATTTGATACGGTGGCAGGAATATATATTCCTTCAAGATTTTTCTCCGGTGAATATGAAAGCTCTTCCTTCTCATGCACCCTGAAAATACAGTGCGAAGCTTATTATGTATATGATGAATTCCACGCCAAAGCGACCTACGAAAAGGGGTCATCTCTCAGATTCTTTTTTAACCTTTTTCATTCGATTCTATGGCTCAAAATAGGAACTTCTGACCACCTATGGGGCCCAAAAAAAATTTCTCCTCTCCATTGCACGCACATCCGTCAACAGACCGAAAATTTATCGTATAAAAATCGATGCTCTTTTATTCACAAAAATGGGAATATTTCGAGTTTTTGAATAGCTATCGATTTGCGGGTTGCGGCATCTGAAAGGGCATCAAAAAACCTATCGAAAACGTTGTTGGAGATTCCTTTTCTGTGATTTCGGGGCCTCCTGGAGGCAAAAGAGTGTTTTTCACTAAAATGTTGATTTCTCAAAAAGCCATTTTTTTTATTTTTTTAAAATCATATATTTGACGTAAAATTTTGCGTTCTTTCGGAAAAAATGGGTGTCAGAGAAGTTTGGGGCGATCCAAGTGACTTATGAGCCATTTTTTGAAAATTCGATTTTTTCGGTTTCAGAAAAAGGCGATTTTCTGCGCATGCGCACAAACGTAGACTTTCGGCGCTACTTTCAATGGAAAGCTGACAAAATTTCCTATAAAATGACTACCTGCAAAGTTGAAATTCATGCACTGAAACGCGATCTGCAAGGATTAATTATGTCGAATCAAAATCACATGAAAATTCAGCCCATTAACGCCTTCGTGGCGCCTGCTGAGATGACACATTCACGAGATCTTCTCGGGACTCAATTTTGAGTACGAAATTGACCTGAAAAAAATTCGGACCACATGGTTTCAACGTAAAAGTGTATGAATTTTCAAAATATGCGATGAAAAACCCCGTTTGAGGCGAACCCGAGGTGCTACATTCAATTTTTTTCCAGAAAATACGATATTTCACATTCAAAATTGCGAAAAATTGAATGTAGCACCTCGGGTTCGCCTCAGACGGGGTTTTTCATCGCATATTTTGAAAGTTCATACAATTTTACGTTGAAACCATGTGGTCCGAATTTTTTTCAGGTCAATTTCGTACTCAAAATTGAGTCCCGAGAATATCTCGTGAATGTGTCATCTCAGCAGGCGCCACGAAGGCGTTAATGGGCTGAATTTTCATGTGATTTTGATTCGACATAATTAATCCTTGCAGATCGCGTTTCAGTGCATGAATTTCAACTTTGCAGGTAGTCATTTTATAGGAAATTTTGTCAGCTTTCCATTGAAAGTAGCGCCGAAAGTCTACGTTTGTGCGCATGCGCAGAAAATCGCCTTTTTCTGAAACCGAAAAAATCGAATTTTCAAAAAATGGCTCATAAGTCACTTGGATCGCCCCAAACTTCTCTGAAACCCATTTTTTCCGAAAGAACGCAAAATTTTACGTCAAATATATGATTTTAAAAAAATAAAAAAAATGGCTTTTTGAGAAATCAACATTTTAGTGAAAAACACTCTTTTGCCTCCAGGAGGCCCCGAAATCACAGAAAAGGAATCTCCAACAACGTTTTCGATAGGTTTTTTGATGCCCTTTCAGATGCCGCAACCCTCAAATCGATAGCTATCCAAAAACTCGAAATATTCCCATTTTTGTGAATAAAAGAGCATCGATTTTTATACGATAAATTTTCGGTCTGTTGACGGATGTGCGTGCAATGGAGAGGAGAAATTTTTTTTGGGCCCCATAGGTGGTCAGAAGTTCCTATTTTGGGCCATAGAATCGAATGAAAAAGGTTAAAAAAGAATCTGAGAGATGACCCCTTTTCGTAGGTCGCTTTGGCGTGGAATTCATCATATAGGAATGCGTATAATACATAGGGATCGCCCTTTTGTGGTGACACAAGATTATAGATGTGCTCTTACGAGGGCAAGCGAAGGCCATTTGTTATAGGCAGTCAGACCCATACATCAGCGTCCCGCAAAAGCTATGTAGCCTCTCTCTAGAGACAAGCTCAAGTCTTACCTAATTGGCATCGGTTCTCTTATAGCTATCGTCGTCGTCGTCGTCGTTCAGAAAGATACTTTTTCTACGTCGACGTCATCCTCGTCACTTCTTCGATGCGTTTTCTCAAAGACCGAAGCTGCATGAGTACATAGATATATAGATTCTGAAACAAGCCCTTTACTCTTGTTGTCGTGATAATGAGTTGATATAACCATGTCACTATATCGCTTTTGATGCTTTCTTGGATGGAGATGACGACAAAGGACTTGAATTGAATATAGAGGGAAGGAGTTGAGCCCAGTTTGTGGAAACTGGCAACGTAAGATGCTTCTCGAGTACTTGTGTGTGTATCTTCAAGCATCTCTTGGGTACTAAGTTACTCGAAAGCTGAGAGCGTTTGAAATTGCAATATTGGAATTTGAATTCAAATTAATGATACGGACGAATTTTCAAGTTCTTTGACAAAAATGGGTAACATTCAACCATTTCCTCAATAACTCGTGATCAGATCCAACAAATTTCAACCTACTTTGGCTCATATCAAAGCTTGTTTGAATACTCTTGAAATAAGTCAAGGTACGTCTAATTTTAACCGACTGGAGATGAACTGTCTCAGTTTTGTCAAAAAGAGATTTCTCAGAGTTCACAAGAAGGTGTACCCAACTTGCTCCCATCAAACGATTTTCTCAGCAACTCTGGTCAGCCTCAACATTTTCTGGCGTATTTTAGCTTATTTTGACGTTTGCTCCAAGACCTTCAAATGAGCTAAGGTATGCTCGATTTCAATCGACTGGAGCTAAGCTGTCTCAATTTTCTCCAAAAAAAAAGATCTGAAGCAGCGATGAAGTGCCTAAAATCTCTTTCATCGCCGTGCTAGCGAATTTAAAGCTTTTTGCAGTCCCTAAACACTATGCCCCAATTATTTTGACGCAATAAACACGTTCTGAGTAGTGAATACGCTGCTAAAAGTAATTAGCAGAATGCTTTCTCACGGCGTTATATGATAATAATGATCATTACGAATGAGAAAGTATCTTATATTTCAAGTTATTCTTTTGAGGAAGTATTTCAGAGAGATTTGGGCCATCTAGAAGCAGGTTTTTCCAACAATATCTATAGCTTGGTTGAGAGAAAAATTTGATACAGTCAGTTTAGAGATGATTAAATTGGAGTTCTTTGTAAAAATTTCCTCTTCCCGAAAAAACTTCTTTTGAATTGTGTTTCGCGGATTTTAAGAGAATTTGGTACCAACCAATCGATTCAGAATCACGCATAAGTAAGTCTCTAGCTCATCGAAATTGAGATAAATGAGTCATAGAAGAAGCTAAAAGGGAAAAATGAATATTAATAAATATGTTCTACTATATTTTGATTATTCTCTCGAGGAAGCTTTTTAAAGAGATTGGGGCTATCAAGACTGAGGTTTTTTGAATGATATCTATCGTTTGGTTGAGACAGAATTTCGATGCAGTGTGTTTGAAAATGAGTTTTTGGTAAAAATTCTCTTTTCCCGGCAAAAAACATCATTCGAATAATGTTTTACGGATTTTAAGAGAATTTGATATCAACCAACCGATTCAGAATGACGTATAAGTAAGTCTTTAGGTCATTTAAATTGAAAGAAAGGAGTCGTAAAGGAGGATACGAGGAAAAAATGAATATTAATAGAAATATTCTACGTTTTTTTGAGTTATTCTTCTGAGGAAACTTTTTAGAGAGATACAAGCCATCGAGACTGAGGTTTTTTGAACAATATCCATCGTTTGGTTGAGACGGAAATTCGATGCAGTGGGTTTAAATAGGGTTAAAATGAAATTTTTGGTAGAAATTTTGATTTTTTCGAAAACTTGAGATCTGTAAAGATTGGATGAAATTTCGGTATTAACCAATTGATAGATCATGCAGAAAAAATCGGAGCTCCGGTGACTCAATTCGTGGTGAGACCGTGTTAGAAAGAGATATTTATGTATTAAAAGTCGAAATTTGAGCACTTTTGTTTGAAAAAGCCCATGGATCAAATTTGACTGGGAGCCGAAAGGTGCCAAATCACTGGGCTCTCAGAAATTGGATTCTGTACAACTTGTAGAAAGCCAAAAATTTATATAGTGTACAGTAAAAGAGAAAGCGTGTCCGGTATAAAACAACACACACACACACACACACACACACGCACACACACACACATACATACATACATACATACATACATACACGAACAAAGGGGTGAAAAAATGAGTCTCTTGGAAGGTCGTTAGGAGGAAAAGTGTTACCTACATTTGATAGATTTTGGCGAGAGGAAGAGAATGGTCTTTGGCTTTTTTAGATAAAAGGAATTTTGTTGAATAATATGTTGGTTTTAATGAAAAATTTGATCAAATTTTTGTTGGGGTGAAAACAAAGTTTTCTCTTTAGAGAAAGTAAAACACTCGTACTACACTCCCTCTCGAGATAACCACACGGGAAGCATGTTAGGTACGTACCACTTTGGCCTTCATTTTTGTATCCGATTTACTCGTTTTGCTCCTACATTTTCACCAAATCTGAGTTTCGCAATTCCAAAGAAGGGATTTTGAAGATTTTGAAAAAAGGGATCGAATGCGCTAAAGTACGTTGGGATTAGTGGAACCAAAAATGTTTGGCATCGATCTTACTAGACGCAATTTTGTTGTCGATTTCTCAAGTGTGCAAACACGAAAATGACACAAACTCACTTTATACTTTCCTGCGAGACGCGGAAATCATCAAGGGTCGGTCCAAATGATCAGTTTCCTCATATTTTAATATAACATACGTAAAAAAAAATTGCGCGTAGGTCCACGAGCACCCAATTCTGAGATCGGCATAAGGGGGCAAGTTGAGTACAGGAGCTATGTTGGGTACACTTACAAGGAGAGACGGATGATATTATGATTATTACACGAAATGGCAAACTTTGTTCCAAAGAAGATGCTATCGATTGTTGCAAACGTGGTTCTGCCTAAATAATACACTCATGTATGCATGCCTGCTCTCCCAATCAACTCTTTTGAAAATGCGTGGTCACGAAAGAGATCGTGAAATTGCCAAATTCCCAACTTGTGCGCGGCATGCGATATTTACTCACAAATCCTCAAATTTTTGGTACAGGCACGAATTTGAGGGAGAGAGAAATCTCTCCATGTTGGAATTTTGGCGAAAATTCTCAATGCCTCGTGACGTTCAAACGACTCTGTTCCGTAGTATGCGTAATTCATCTTCATCCTCACACTGTGCGTTCTCGGTAGACCAAGATTTTGAACACCCTCATGTCCACATTAGTGCAAGCATAGATTTCTTGATGATCATTTTAGATCTTCATCATTTTACGATCAATAAAAACCAAACATTCTCAGCGGGATGCTATCGGCGTTATGTCTCAAAATTCTTGAAACCACGCAACACTATAACCATATTCTACACAACCACGCTTACGACAATCTCAGCTGCACAAAATCTCTCATCTCGTCTCTCATAATTATTACAACCGAATCAAGACTCGTGAGATTAATGAAGCTACGAACCTCCTCGTAGTATAAGGCAAAAGCACCTCCCATGAATAATGCAATAAAACGCCTAGCATCAGTATAGAATTACCTATTTCACCTCGCAAAAGGGCCTCAACTTAGAATTTTGTATAACTTATGATACGCTTATTATGAGCTTTTCTAAGGCTTATCCGCATGGATAATAATGACCTCTTAATCCAAATGAAATTTGTAATCTAGTGTTCTAAGGGTTTGCACCGAATACTGTACCCACAAAATTAATCCTCAGTTTCTTGTACATATAAAATTTATATGCAGTATATGCTACCGTTGAGTTTGAGGTGAAATTTCGTAGAGTATCGGGATTAAGATGTCTTTTTTATGCAACGTATGCAGGGTTTTTAGGGGTATATGGGCAAATCTCACGAAGTATGCGGTTTGGCCGAACAGGCCTATTTTCACGTTGTCAGAACAACAGTCGCGTTATTTCCGCCGCTCGCATTAGATCATTTTGAAGATCTACTCATATTTAATAGTTCTGCATCATTCAGAAGTCTAAAAATTGCTATAGAAAGGTACTGGGAGACGCTTCTTCGTGACAAAATCACAATTTTCGACCGAACAGGGCCATAGTTCTCTCACGCCTTAGCTCGCCACAGGCGGGGCGGTTCACCGATCGGTCTGAAAATTGGATATGTGATGGATTATAATACATAGAAACATATAATTTTCGCCCGAGGCTGTGCCTATCAATGCGTCGGAGTGCCGATGATTCGTTGGAGCGAACTCCGATTCTACATTTTCTCCTGTATCGCTCTTCTAATGGATGCAGCACTCGGGGCGGTGAATATTTCGTATCTGTAGAAACGACATATTATTCTACATCCAAAAACCTACAAATCTAGCCCAAGAACGATAGTGTGCTCGATTCCGCACGACGATGCGGCTTGAAATGAGAAAAGTTATTTTCGCGTAAATGGGGTCAAAAAAATCGTTTTTCGTGTAGCACACGAAAATTTCGATTCCGTTGGGATGGAAACCACGTGTAAACTGATATTTGTACCTCAAGAAATGCCTATGAGAATCGCCCCTACTACAGCCTCATATCGGTCGCGATGCGAGGCTTGTGAGGATCGACAAATGACGAAAATGAGCGTTTCGACGGTTGAGGCACATCTACATTTTGTACCACAGACCTTCAGAAAACACTGTAAACCATTGAACTCATCTCTCTTCTTCTATTCCAACACCAAGGATGCCATGTATTCACATACACACGAGCCAATTAGAATTACGAAAATATGAGGGTCCCACGCAAATACATGGGAAAAACTTCTACACCCTCACAAATCCACGGCGGGGCTCCAAAATGATTTACGCAAGTATTTCATCATTGTTTGAGCATTACTTGGACCAAACAAAAGTTTATCGGAGATGTGCTGCCATTCTGGAAATTCTCGAAATTTCAAAGTCGAAACCGCATAGTTCCTGAGATTTGCCCATATATGTCGCAGGCTCTTGGTGAAATCAGCCTTTTCGTGAAAATCCTAGGCTCTTCATGAAGAGCCGGCCGATCGTGTCAGCGCTGATCCCTTTCACTTTGTTACACCATCGGCCTAGCCTTTTCGTGAAAAGGCTGGATCATTCAGCCTTTTCATGAAAAGGCCAAGTCGGGTTAGGCCCTTGGTGTACAGATGGGCAGAGTCATCAGTACCGCTGTCGAGCAAAGTCAGTATCGCAGTCAAAGCTGTCGAATTAATTGAACTTCTCACAATCATATTAAATTGAATAATCTTATAATAATTGATCGATGGAATATTTGGAATCGGCTTACTCAGATAGGACTTTCAAAGGTTAGAGCCCATTAAAACTGAAACGAAAATGTATATTGTTGCTAGGGGTGTGTGAAAAAACTGATTCTGATCTCTTTTAGTACAAAGCTACATCAATCGAAAATCACGAAGAGTATCAAATATCTAATAGTTAATCAATTAACGTGAAAATTTTCGTCATATCTAAAAATCATTCTATGATTTGAAAAAATTGAATTCTAACTATAAGTGTCACACTCGAGCCTACTTTGTGCTGATAAGAACTGATATAATTGATCAACTATTAGATATTTGATACTCTTCGTAATCTTCGATTGATGTAGCTTTGTACTAAATGAGATCAGAGTCAGTTTTTTCACACACCCCGAGCAACAATATACATTTTCGTTTCAGTTTTAATGGGCTCTAACCTTTGAAAGTCCTATCTGAGCAAGCCGATTCCATATTCCATTGATCAATTATTGTAAGATTATTCAATTTAATATGATTGTGAGAAGTTCAATTAATTCGACAGCTTTGACTGCGATACTGACTTTGCTCGACAGCGGAACTGATGACTCTGCCCATCTGTACACCAAGGGCCTAACCCGACTTGGCCTTTTCATGAAAAGGCTGAATGATCCAGCCTTTTCACGAAAAGGCTAGGCCGATGGTGTAACAAAGTGAAAGGGATGAGCGCTGACACGATCGGCCGGCTCTTCATGAAGAGCCTAGGATTTTCACGAAAAGGCTGATTTCACCAAGAGCCTGCGACATATATAGTGGTTAGCTGTGCGGGAAAATTGAACGAGCGGCAAGAGGATTATCCAATCAGTGAGATACAAATCTGGTTTGGCCGACCGTGAAGCGTTCCCGAATATTCCATTATAATAGGCATTTTTTAACCGTATAAAAAGTCAAAGAGGAGGAGGGGATTTTCATAGATAATTGTTTCAAACGAGAGATTGATGTCGTATTCTGATTGAGCTGAGATCGAGCTTAAAACAAAAGAAGCTCAACTTCTCCATTATACTGCAAGCTTGATAAAATATAAATGAGAATTTTGACATGCGAGAGATTATTTTCCTATCCTTGTACAGTCTGAGATCAATTCTCTCTGAATTCATAAACGCCGTGCAATATTTTAAGCACCATTACTGCTACCTTAAGTATATGAATTCAAACGGGATGGTTTGAAAAATTTACCGATTCACATTTGCGAAATTTTTTCAAATTTATTATTTACTCGGAATCTACCCGACGCGTCAGTACATAAATTTTGAAGAAATGATATTAACCTCGATCTCCTGATCCGCGAAACAGATGGAACAATTTGCTTCTGGCATCTCGAATTTCGTCATGCTTGATCGGTGAAGCAGATTTTCGAGTATTTTTGTTTAATCCACGAAACGTGATCTGATGACCAACACGATGAAATAACAAGTATCGCGTAATCTCGAGTGAAATATTTTCTGAGAAGTTTATTTTCTGAAAAATAAGAAAACTTTCGCTCAAGGATAATCGAGATTTACATTGTTTACAGCAACTTGTTGAGTGGCTCTGGATATGAAGTCCAGATCGTAACACATGAGTTATGATTATCACATTATATGAATCGGAAGAAGCATTTATTTTGGACCATAAGATGATCATTAATTTTGGTTAAAATCGCAAAATCTTGAAGTTAACAAATTCCAATAGGGCAATAAAAAATCATACCTAGAACCATCTTGAATGAATATTTTTACGATAGTTGAACGTCTAAATTAGAGGCATGAGGAAACATGACCCAAGATAGTGAATTGAAGTGAAACTGTTCCCTTTATGTTTATGAAAAAGTGGACACATTTAGAGATGACCCTTATTGGGCTATCGTTGAGCTTGGATTGCAAAAGAGTTCCACTGTCGCAATTTTTTGATTCTTTTTTGAGTGGCAACATATCAAGCAATTTTGAGAAGTGAGTCATTTTAGACAGAAGATAATTTTCTTTCTATAACACCTGTATTATTATTAAAAAAGTAGGTGGACAGAAGTCAAATCGGGAAATTCAATAAACTGTCTATTTTTGAGTCGCATAGGTAATAATATGCTATTAAAGTTATGAAAAAGTTCATGCTCAATTAAATTCTGCAATTATATTGATTTTTTACAAAACAATATCATTTCATTGGATTTTTGAAGCAATGGATGAGCCTGCACAGTAGGGTAACACTTATTTCCCGAACCCCCTGGATTCTTCGCGCACATGCGGATATTTCAAATTCAAGGTGAACTTAGATCAAAGGAATTTTCCCCAGATTCTTGGAGGTATATAGCCTGTATGGTGCCCATTTTGACATACATTTTCGAATGATGTCACATTTCATGTGTGTTTCGATTTTTTTGCAGTTTTGAGATGTTTTTCTAAAAATTTCGTCAGCTTTACTTGGCAAGCGAGAATTCAAATAAAACTAACCGCTCCGTGCGTTGAAAGTTTCCTAAGACCATCCCAGTCAATGTTATTCCGCTCGGTTTGCTTCATTCTGCTTGGATTGCAAGTGCTTGCTAAGTAAAGCTGACGAGTTTTGTCGAAAAACGTCTCAAAACTACAAAAAAAAATCGAAAATGTATGTCAAAATGGGCACTTTATATGCTACGTCTGAAAATCTGAAAAAAATTCTATCGATCTAATAGTTTTATCTTGAAATTGAAATATCCGCACGTGCGCGAAGGATCAAGGGGGGTCGGGAAATAAGTGTCACCCTACTGTGCAGGTATAGGATTATATATTCTTATTGGAATTTTATAAGCTATCCCATTGATATCTAACACATAGAATTCGACATCCAGTGGACGAACCAACTCTGATCTTACTCCGCTAGACCAGTTCCCAAACATATGGGTAACACTATCGATGCATTTATAAAGTTTGCAATATTAAAAATTATAAAACTTCCCTGATGCAAACATATCTCACGATTTGCACTAAAATATTCGACCAGCATACACTGAGAACAGAATATTGCAGTTCGAATAGTATGGCTGCATTGTAACGTGGTATTGCTGTCAGACCAATACTGGATTGTTAACACAGCATTATGATTTGTTATTGCCGTTAAATAACCTCAAAAAATCTTTGGATTATAATAATTCTTCACCGCCATGATTACGTACGAAAATTAGATGGTTTTCCTGGTAAACTAATCGTAATGTGACTGTGATTCCATCGAGTATCAAAGTATTTGGAAAATATGGGCTATTGTTATCTATTTTGGCAGAAATACTAGATACCAAATCATTTCGATGGCTTGCCATGGTGACAAAATTGGTATTGCTCTCCTAGGCTATACCACTTTTTATCGTACAAAAAATCAATTCGCCGTACGACCAAGAATTTTTCTCAGTGTATACTCGAGCTTTATAATATTTAGCTCGACTGAGTCTTTGGCATATTACGCCTGCTAATTTTCCATCTATAAATAATCATATGAGTGTTTGCTGCAAACTTGGATGAAAATCCCTGCGGTCTTTCTAGCATTTCACCTAGACTTATTATTTAAAATTCCACTTCAACGGGCATAATGATAATTTGATGATCAATGATTTTGGATTTGGATATTTATATGTGTATGAAATTTTTCAGATTATGGGAGGTGGAGTTGGACCCGCAATGGCATCCAAAATATAATGTAACGGTGTTCTGCATACAGGGCTCAGCTTTAAGACAAAATCTACTGTACATAACGGTGTACGTACATTGGGCTTATTTCTTTGTGTACTACGCCTTCCCCTTTATCGCACTAGTCATCTTCAATATGGCCATTTACAAAAGGGTGAGTTTATAATCATTTCAATATAATGTATATTTATGCCTCATATTCCAATCCCAAAGCGTAGAATTTCATGCATGGAATCTATTTTATAAATATTTTTGCATTATTTCAGCGTTCTTTCTATGATTGCATATATTTTTCTATTATACGTGGGATAACAATTTTAACTGCAATCGAATGTTACAGATACGATTCATAATTTTCTTGTGAATTTATTTTTGAACAGATAGTTGTTGGCAACTATGTAAGTGTAACAATCAGCTAGGAAAAGATTATGCTATCGAATATTTCACCGTCTGTATGATTCAAACGTGATTCAATCATTTAGACAACAGTTTCATTTGGCCCCCAAGAGATTTCCGAGCTGCTTATTAAAATTTTAACAAAGGGAAAATAGGTAGAAGCTCAGGTAGTCATGAATAAAAGCAAACAAACTTTTCGGTATGTAAAAGAGCCAACTCTTGACAATTTCAAAAAGATTTCAAGAGAGAGGAAAAATGGCTAGAAACGAGGTAGCATTTTTCAATTTTAACGATCATTAGCAAGTCGACAAGAGAGCATTGCTCCCGCATCTGACAGCTCTAAAAATAAAGTTTTTAAATTCTACAGTCGTCGGAGATTTAAGAAACACTTATTCACATATACTCGTAGATATGAGCGTCTTGAACAACGCATACATGTGCTTTTTGCATCGCAAATTGGACAGATAATCATTATGACTTTTTTGCAGACGTCAAATCAACTTCCGATTGAATAATTTTTTCAAAAATTTGCTTAAACGACTATCATATTTCAAATTTATCCAAAATCAAACTGAGCTATATGTCGAAGGCGCAAGAAATTTATTTTTAGCGGTTGCAATGTATTGTGTCGATAATTATCAATGAAATTTGATCGAGATAATTTTGACCGAAAATATCGGATGATAAAAATCAATGAAAAGTGAAGAGTATTGCTGTCTCGGGCATGGAACCAAAAACCCGAGCATCCAATAATAAAGCAAGGTCAAGCTTGTATTGCCTTAACAATATTTTTCGCTATTTTTCGATAGGTACGAAATACGACGAAGAAAGTCGGTAATCCATGTGATAAACTTTCCCTAAGACAGAGATGGCTAGCCACAGAGACGATCAAAAATATTACAAAGTCACAATTATTATCTCTCGGTCGATTGTTTTTGTGTTGTGGCACATATTTCCAAATTGCACAAGTCTCCGAATTCTTAGAAATTCGCGGTTTACTACCCTCAATACCTCATTCGAGGGACAAGCAAAAGAACCATTAATATCGGCTGGTGCGTATCAAGTGCAAAACTAACCTATATATTCTCGCAGATATTCTGCTTGGCTAATTTTGTAATGTCTGCGAGAGACCACACAGAAATTCGATATATTTCTCTCCAGTTTCTGGCATGTAGACGTACACTAATACATCGTATAGATATGTATGTCTGAGCGCTCAAAAACTCGATTCAACTTTGCGAGGTATAAAGCAAGCAAAAGGAAGAAGAGTAGAGAGATCAAGCTGTTTTTCACGTGACAAAGAAGCTTCGTAATCTCAAATTCCACCCTCTCAGCTCCGGCGGAAAATGAATTCGTTGAAGCAAACAGTCTCTTCACTTC
The DNA here is from genome assembly GCA_029851415.1 of Eretmocerus hayati. Taxonomy (NCBI): domain Eukaryota; kingdom Metazoa; phylum Arthropoda; class Insecta; order Hymenoptera; family Aphelinidae; genus Eretmocerus; species Eretmocerus hayati. Next base: position 177,833,542 of record CM056742.1, on the reverse strand, counting down.
TTCTCTCATCGTGGCTAATTTACATTTGCTCTACTTAAACTTTAATCCAATGTGGAATTTCAATTTCAAGAGTTGTTTTTCAAGTAATTCCGATATTAGGCGAGACGATAATTTATCCGCGCCACCAGGTGTAAGAATATACGTTGAGACAAGCGACCATGGAGTTTTGGAGCTTTTTATTCGAATAGTTTTGCGAAATTCTTGATATTTATTGCGTGGATTCAAATTCCATTTGTTGCACTGTACACGCACCCGAACGGTTTTTTTTTTTTTTTTTTTAATGTAGAATTAATTTTGATTCGACGAAATGATGTTTGTTCGGGTTCTTTTGATGGGTGAAATGTATGATATTGAAACTTGGAAAATGTTTTCTGAACCAAGACTCTTAATAACGAACAACGCGAGAGAGATTCGTAGGAATTATTTAAAAGTTTCAGAGTTTTTCGTTGGGGAAGTAATATTAACTTGGCAAGAGCTATCCGTGCGAACTGAGAGGGTGAAATTAAAATTCGGCCGAACACAGTCACATAGGATTTTGAGAATGGTAGAGAGAGCCTCTATAGGTCACTTAGAAAATAATTAGTAGTAAAAGCCCATGAAAGTAGTTTAGCGCACCACGAAAAAGTGAGGAAAATGGTTTCACGTGCTTGATTTTATCCACGTAGAAAAACTTCCTAGTTCTTGAAAAAACATTACTGGTCAATGGATGATTTGTGTAGTTTTTGGATAAAATACTTAAAGAAAAATGACGTGGAAAAAAAATTCAAAATATCAATTGATTCATAAAATATAAAATAATTACATTTAATCTTAGAAAATTATATGAAAGGTCAAATGAGAACTAAAATTGATAATATAAAATCTTAAAAGCTATAAGTAACTCCACACACAGATTAGAGTTCAAGTCAATTGAATTTTTATCGATGCAATTGTCATGAAATCATGAAAGCCTTGGAAATGACAGTTTTGAGTGAAAAACCAAGTCAATCTTTCACGAACTGTCGAAATCATCGTTCAAAAAGAGAAAATCGAAGTCTGACATTCCGCGATTCAATCTGTTGAAAAATTTTTGCTAATTGTATTTCATAGCACAACAATATTGAGTAAGTAAAGAATATCTATTTCATCATCTGAATTTTGTGATGACTAGCTTAAAGGTGAGAAAACTCTCCATGTATGAAAAAAATCTTTGAAAATAATGTAAAAAATCCAACATAACATTATGGTCATCAAGTAACCTTCAGTACAGGTCAGTACTCGATACTTCCAATGGGCAAAGATTCAGAATAATATTCAAATTGGCCTGTTGCAGCAATGGAATATCGAAACGTTTTTCACCTTGATATCAAGTATCAAAATCCTTCGCTCTGATCGCAAAGATCTGGAAGAATGTCGGCTCTGATGTTAACTTTAAAACTTCCACAGTAGAAGGTTCCCTTTTTCCATTTTCTTTGAGAAAATGATTATAAGCTCAGATCGCTGTTATTTTTCTGACTGAAAAGACTTTTCTCAATTATTATTAAGGAAACTAAAAGCTCTGTCATTTGATGAGGAAATAGAGATCCCAATTCTAGAAATGGGCTCAAACAGGTAAATTTCAATTCTGTAGAGCCCAAGCTGTTCTGTTACTCAATTACAAGGGAACAAACCACTATTTCAATAAAATTAGTGTCAAGTCCTGTCTATGAAATTTCGTGAGGAAGTTCTCGTCCAACGTGCTGCACATATCGAGTATAGATAGAGAACCTAGAGTAAAAGGCTGTTTTCCAGGGTGCTCTTCAAAACTTTTTGTTATAACCCATTATTCTTTATTTCAAGCGTTTCGAGATATTTTGAAACAGTTTTTGAGTGAGTACTTTTTATCCACACAAATATTGTGATAAGGCTACCCTGGTGGAAATATCAGCGTAGCAGCACTGCCTGCTCCGTATTACGGCCGTAATCCCGACTTAGACTACGCTGTTCGGCAGTAGCCTACGCCGGGATGACGACCGTACCACCGATCAAACTACTGGCTCACATGTAATTTTTTTCGATCGACCGCAATTCGCAAATGAACATTCCAATTCTTTCCAAAAAAGTTCATAATGTTGACTGGAAAAGAAGGAAAATGCTATCTTGGTTAAATTTGATGACAGTATGAACTTATCCGAAAATAATTGAAATGTTCATTTTTAATCTGTGGTCGATTGAAAAAGATTACATGTGAGCCAGTAGTTTGATCGACGGTACGGCCGTAATACGCTCAGTACTTACTTCGACAGTAGCTCACGGCCGTAATACGGTCGCCGCCAGTAGACTACGACCGTATTACGCCCGTACACCCTATGATTTTTCCACCAGGGTATTTGATATTGGCAATGGTATGGGGCAGAGTTTTCCATTTTTCCAACTCCCTACTTGCCCTTTTGAGACATACTACTTAGATGAGGCTTTTTATAATTTTGAATGATCTAATGGATCTTCTTGAATGGTCAGAAACCAGAAAAGCACAACCCTTTAATGTCAGTGTACAATGATTAGAATTTTAAAAATTTTCATCCACTCAAATCTACCTGATGATCGGCGGTCTCTCTCATTTTCTAGAACTGCTTCAGATTTGAATTCAAAAATGAATAATTCTTCATTTCTTAACGCAAATTCACTTCGCGTTCATAGTGACTCTTGCAGATTAGAGAGTTTCTCTGAACATTGCTCATTGAATCAACAAGTCCATATTCCTGGTAAAAATTTGTCCAATAGTATTGGATTGAAGGTTAAAGTGTGGATAATGAAATTAGACTGCTTTTGATGGGCGTCATTTGGCTATAATTTGACTATTTTGATTGGAACTGAAATCTGCATTGAATGAAAAGGGACCGAAAATTTGACAAAAAATAGAATAGAGATTGTGATGGGGATGCAATCGAAATCAAATGCGTGAAAAATTGCGAGAATTTGTAGTGAATCTCTACCAGAGATAGCATCGTCTCTTTCAAAAATTTCATTTCACATACTAGAAAAATTCCACTCCAATCTACTAATGACCATTAACAAAAAAAAAAACTAAAAATCAAACTAATTATTTTGTTCCAGGTTAGAAAAGCAAACCGAGATCGTCGCCGTCTGTCTCGTAACCAACGACGTGAAATCGGCCTTGCAACGATGCTCCTCTGCGTAGTAATCGTATTTTTGGTCTGCAATCTCCTGCCACTTGCCTCAAATGTCTTTGAAAATCTCTACGCCAGTCCACCTTTAATTCTAGTACAATTAGGAAATCTACTAGTAACCTTTAACAGTGGCGTAAATTTTGTAATCTACGTTATCTTTGGCCGCAAATTTAAAAGAATATTTTTACGAATATTCTGTCACGTTACACGAGATTATGAAATAAATAGGCCAGGTTATAGAGCTGACAGTCCTGATTTTCAAACTTGTAACGAAGATAGTGTAGCAACAAATACTACACATATCGAACTACGAAATTCTATACGAAGAAATCAACATTCGTTTAATTCAAGATCTCAAGGTGGTGGATCTACACATCTACATCATCATCCACATCAAAATTCAAATTTACATACTGGACAAAATGGTTATTCGTACAAATCATCATCGGTTTACTATCCAAGCTCTCCTAGTAAACATAATGGTAATACTCAATTGACTGGAAATCATATTATACAGGAACATGATAGGAATAAATTAACTGGTGGTGAACTAAACGATTCGTCTGCACCTATTACTTTTTGCTGACGATACAGTGATGATAATCGTGTTTTATTACTTTGTTGAAGATTTGACGATGGAAATTGTGAATTTAAGGATAATTAAGTGAAACTTGGCTATAATGAAAGTCGACTGTCACTATGTGATTGTGTATAATGTTGTGCAAATAATTGTTTATGCGATAAAATTTGCTTACAGGGTTTAAAAGCCCTTATGGCTTATAACTATTTTACCTATAATTCTGCGCTTGCATCGAGAAATCTTTATCATTGAACTTTTATCAAAAGCATTAGTCTTTATATATCACGAAATTGTGATGAGACAGATCGTGTATTTGGTTAGAGAAATTGTAATCTGGATTCTGATTCATTTCTTGGAATATTCAGCTCGTTTGTAAATGAGGCTTCATTAAAAAAGGTCTACTGAATCATTACATCCCATCAGTGCGGACCCTCCGATTGGAATTGTAAATAAGGAACTCTGAATTCACTAATTTCGTTGCCATTGAGAAAGTTTAAGCAAAAAGAGATCTATTTTGCGAGTCAATGAATCATATTTCGACACATTTTGATTTTGCATATCTCAGTTTCAAAATTTACTGAAGTCGATGTTTCATAATCACTCCACGATTTATGATTCATGTCTGCTTCATTTTATCTCAATAATAGAGTTTTCTCGTTGTGGAGCGTCGATATAGCTGTTGAAAATTAGGATACATACTAAATACTCTGATGTAATATGTCCCTCTTTGATATGGTATTAAATGTCAATAATTGTCACTCTTCCCGTGATTCTCATGTGGTTTTTATACTGAAATGTAAGAATAGAATATACTATATAGAATTCTGAAAAATGGGATGTGCTATGTCGAGGAAAACCGAAATGGAATTCCGTGCTATAAGACAAATAATCGAGTTTCATCCCTTACACGAATCTGTGCGCAATGAAAAATTATTTCGATTAGAAAAGATCCAAAACTGGATGACAAGAGATACTCATATGTGATGTTCTTTCGGATAATCATTAATTTTGGTTAAAAGTATCATTGAACGGCCTTGCCATACAAAAGATAATCATCACATCTCAATTTTGGAGGAAAATATCGAATTAGAGAATCACTAGTCGGCTAGACGAACGTCAAGATTGAGAAAGAAATTGAATCGAATCCAACTATGGTATTCATGGAAAATTTTTCAAGAATAAAAATTTTGTCCAAAATTATTGATTTCCCCGAGCATAAAGTGAGACGATGCACTGCATGATGAAAAAAATATCGATTAATTTATTCAAACATCAGTGCTTACCACTTTCTTCGTGGGTTACATCATTTAAATAGACTTGGTATGAATGGACTCTTTTACTCCAAATCGTCGTGAACCACATTTTTCAGCCCAGATAAGAAAATCACGCAGGATATAATTCATTATGACCGAGCAAGGACAATTTGAAATTGAAACTCAAATTAGAAGAATTATCCAAGAGTATATGTATGATCTGTTTACTTATTGAGAATTCTTATGGAAGATTCACTAAATAGTCTGATAAGAGTATAATATGCAAGTGTATTATTCAAGTCATGTATTGTATATAAATAATGACTTAATTGTAGCATCTCTAAATTTTAACGAATCCCTAGGATAATGACTATCAATTTTATCACTGTACGCGACTGTGAAAAAAGATTTAAAACTTATGAATGTATTATAAGAGCCCTGTTTTCATCTGAATTATCATGACTGATAATATTATCTGACTCTGAGCAAGCGATTTTCTCGATCATTTCTTTTCTTCTCTTCAATACCTCGTGATAGAACCGTTAAGAATTCCTAAATTTTTGTTGTACAAAGGTAAAATTGTGTCATAAATTTCCTGACGGAATCGAGTTGAGCTTTATTCATTTTCTGGAAACTACAAATCTCTAGACAAACGCCAAAACTTGATATATTTTTCTGAGTTAAAAGCTAAAATAATCGAAAATTTGCATAATTACTCCGAAACCAACCATTATATCTAATCAAGATTGCATAAATCAGTGGATCGTACCTGGCGCAGATCATCCGGAAAAAAATCAATTTTCAAAAATATTCAAAATTATGTAAGAGTTAAGTATTTATAAGACTTTCAAATCTTGTGGTTTTCTGAATTTCTGTTTTGATAAATTCGCACTGCGAAAGAGGAGGACCTTGTTAATTATATAATTATGCACGTCGAGCTCAATAACTTTTGTACATTTTTGCGAGAATGTGAATTCCATTGTATACATATATATATAAAATTTATTCACTGTGCCTGGAAAATTTTATTCATCGACACATAATTAACTTTGTCAACACGTCGATGGACTAATATACTATTTTATTTTTTATTTGATTTAATGAGTGAGCGTAATTAAGTGTATGGATGTGTGTAAATACTACATACAAATGTTATGGCAGTATGAAATATAAAAGTGAGTGTCACCACTGTCATCGCATAAATAGAAAAAAAGAACCTCATCCTTATTCACCATCAAAGATTTACTGAATTTCACCAAATTTTCTGTAACAACGACAAAAGTAAGAGAAGTTTTTCTGAATATGATACCAAAAATCCATCGAAGCATCAATCAATTTGTAACCCTGCAAATTTTCATGGACTGAGTCTACTTAGGAATCTTTATCCATTTTCTAATTCAATTTCAAGAATGTGCTCTTGTCTTCTGTCTTATACGATACTATACGCATACTATATTGAAGAAGAAATTATCCGAAGAGAAAAACATGTTTAAGGTCTGTTAAAATTAATCAAAATTTTAGCCAAATACTTACTTTGAAGATGATTTATGAATGAAATGTTGAAATGATTAATTTGTAAACAATTGCGTCATCACGAGTTTGGTTTTTATTATATTACACAAACATTTCATGAATGTAGATCAGATTTGTTAATCCATCGAACCATCGGAAACTATCGGTGAAAAAACGTAATTTCAATTGCATTAATTACAGATGTTTCAATGGTACTGACAAAAAATGTGAACTTGTAAGTACGGAATTGAAAACCAGCAATTGTTATGATTATTCATCATTGGAATACTATTACGTTTCAGTATTATTTACCGAAAAATATTGAAATAAATAAGAGAGTTGGAAGAGACGCATTACTTTGGTATTATTTATACAATCTCCAATTGACATGAAGGTCACTCACGTGACCTTCGCGATGTAAGAAGCAAAACTAAGACTCCTCTGATTTTTCAAATCATGTCTCGAGTCATTGTTTCACATTTGACGAAAAATTATTTCGGATCTTCATTTTTCCTGTCTCAAAATATCTTGAAACAGAAAACATTTCATTCATGGTTAACGATTTTCTCCATCTCGGAATGTATGTAAATAAAAACAATACCATTGCGCTAGTTTTGTGACATGAATATCGAATGATCCGACGTTTCTCGCATACCTTGCTCCGATTTCCAGATCCTCCATCAAATTCCCTGGGATCCCAGAGTCCCCAGGAATTTTGTTCCAATTCCCTGAGAATTCAGAAATTCCAGGGCTTTTGGATAACTTGCAGAGGTTGAGTATCTGATCACATTACAAGCAATGTAACGCGGTAGCGCTTCAAACCGAGAAAGAATAATAGATGTGGGCTGAAACGTTGAAGGAATGAATTTCCAGCGACTCGTGTATTGCTGGTCCAAAACAATACTTTGCGGCTTTCACTGATAAATTTAGTCATGTCTTCTAAAAATTTCGACATAGACTTTATTGGAGTACGGAGAAGTTTGAAAAAAATACATTTTTTGTGGGATTACAAATAAATCCAAATATCCAGATCAGAAATAAATTCCAAATAGATATTCGGCCAGGCCGATATAATTTCCGAAAATTCAAGTTTTTGATCATTCTTGAGAAAGTACCCTCTTTCAAAATTTACAGATGCTTGAATTATAGATTTCATAGATTGAGAGAAATCCCAAGGCCTTACGAAGGAGCAGATATACAAGATACTACAGAAAAACAATCACTTCCAAATTTGAAAAAACTAAAGAAAAACTGAAATTGCGACCCAGATGGTTATCAAAATGTCTCTCTGAGATGGTAAATAGAACTAAACAGTTCTCTCGACAATCTATATTAGGTACTTTGGGGAACAGGTAAGTTATTCATCATTTTTTGTGAGGGCACAAACTGCCTCAAACATTTGTAGGCTGAATGATGTAAATTCATAATTTAAAAGGCTGTCTTTCATGTAAGTATTTTGAAGTTATTATAAAGGTATTTGTAACGGGAATCGATCGGCTTCTTCCCAACTTAAGACAAATCGATGATAACCAATGGCTTTTGGAAGTGTTCGGAGTTCACAGTGATCTGAAACTCAAAATTCAAGTATTTTCTGACCTTGGACCATCCTGTTATCCAGTAACTTGATTCTTTGAATGTATCCAACTCAACATCATTCAGTGGAATTATGGGTATAAACCAAATAATAATAAATTGAGAAAATTTTAGTAATGCAAGCACAAATCAGAAATTATAATATGCCATCAATCTTCAAACTGTGGGATTATTTCTTCTCTCTCTATGTTCAAGAACTGATTATGGCAAGTTTTATGGTGTCCTATGCACAAAATAAGCCAAGCCCAAATCTGTAATCTAAACAGAATGTGATTTCATCTCTCAAGGCTTTCCTCAAACTTAGGGTGTAGCCTAATCCATAAGTTAGAATTGTGATTCACCAACACAACTTCACTGAGTGATGAACATTTAGATATAACTGTATTGTTCACATACCTTTCTGATGATATTTATGTCGCTCTTGGATATTTTTATACTTATGTAAAGGGCATATTGCCCGTATATTGTTTAAAATAAATAAATAAAATAATACCTTGTCTCACAAGTCATGCTGCACATTGACATTGTGAGAATCAGTGACATTAGCAACAGATTATTCAATTCCAAGGTCAATATTGTGAAATTGAAAGCCTTGAGGAACTAGTAGAGGCTGCTGAGACTCTCAATTTATGTAAAAAATCATACTATTTCTTTGCTGTATTCAAGGATATAGTCTAAATAACTGGTAGAACAGGAGATAGATTTTCAGTCATCCAACACAGAGATTCTTTCTTTATCAAAGTTGATTACTATTAGTTCTAAGGTGATCCATCTCTAGCCAAGAAATAAAAGGTCTTTCTAATCTAATTCAGCTAGTCCAATCTTAATGAACTGGAACAGTATTTCTGGGTGTTTTCTGACAGGTTTTCCAAGGCAACGTGATGCTATGAAAGATTAGCAAAACCAAAGATACGGAACTTGATCCTTGGTATGAGTGTTGTTAATCTCCCAATTAGATAGGAATAAATGAAAAGTACTTACATACAGTGATTGAAATGAGCTCATATTCTAACTTCTTTATTCAACAATCTTCATCTCAATATAACACTAACTTAGCAGCAGCAAGTAACTCCCATTATGTAATGTTCACATCTTGCATCAAAAGTTGATGAAAGTAGACTAGTATCTAAAGTAACATTCTTATGCTGTCTTTTGCTTTTTGGGTTTCAACACATTGTAAAGAATAACTAAACCCAGTACGCCGTAAGTAGCCTTTCCAACCTGCGAAATTCGACGATTGTTAATAACGAGAAAGTCATTGAGGTTAGTTTCATATAAACAACTCACATTCGCTCTACCGAGACGAGTTTCACTGTTGAAATATTTACTTAGACCAGTAAGTTTCTCAGAGCCAGGTGGGTCAGCTCCAGCCATTGTTATCACTTGTTGATTTGATCAAATTTGGAACTCGAAAGACTTACTTCAAAAATCAGCCCTCTGAAGTTGAACAGACGAAAATTTTGGATCGTCTGCAATTTATTCAATTTATCAGCCGTGATTTTTCGACAAATGCGCAGGTGCAAGGGCGGCCGCCAAAATTTGAATGATTTGATGTGTGATAGACATACATCAGATAGGTGAAAAGATGAACAATCAGAATCGAAGCCAAAAATAAATTATGATCATTACGGATTTTATTGCAAACTCTGCACACAAGACAAAATTCTCTTTGTACGTTCTCTACCAATGCTCAAGATTTTTTCAAGACGTTCATCTTATCTAGTTTGTAAAATAAATATAATGGGCGCGAGTCTATTCATTCAATAAGAAATCTGCTTATCTACTTGCTTATACATTATTTTCAATAAGAGGCGTTCGTGCGTTGGACCCAAAGTTGAATGTTTCTACAAAGTAATATATTTATCATCTATTGATCATACAAAAATATAGTTTTCCGTCGAGAAAATAATACATCCGTTCAATTTACGCAGAAAAAAGAGACGACTATATACAAAGATGTGAAGTAATACACATCGATCTCTGGTCGAGAATGACTCGCTTTGAATTATAAACTAGGATAAAAATTATGAGATGTTCCATGTATTTAGCTACTGTCCTGCTGACATCAGCAACGCTCTAAACTTCTTATACTCCAAAAGTAGATTCTGAGGAGGAGAAGAGAAAAAAAGATTGACTATCGAAATATTTCATTGGATACATAATTGATTGAAAGAACTTACCAGAGCATCGTACAATATTTCATTCTGAAATTTCTCGTACAGTACATCTCTAGCTTTTTCTTTGTATTGCTTCATATAAGGAACTGCATCCTTCAGCATTTTGGCACTCAAGAAATCAAGTTTGTCCAAAACTTGTAGCATTGACTTCAAAGGCATGAGCACCAAAACGAAATCTGGTAAGATATTTTCATCTAATCCTTGCGATGCTTTCATCAAGTTTCTGATGGAACAAGAGAATAATACGTTTGAGAAATGAATTGATAGACATAATAACATCCATGTTGTTCACTTACATATCTAATTGGTCGAAAAGCTGGGGATCCATATCCCTGGAGATACTTCTGAAGTTGACAGGATATTCAAGCACTTCAAGTAATTTGAACATGATTCGTTGATCTTTCAAGTTTGTGAAAGCATCTACAAATTCATTTGCACTAATCCAACCCTCATTGTCCATGTGGAACAAATGGATAGTTTTCGAATCCTCATCATTTCCAACCTCTGAAATATTTGGATTGACCAATGTTACTAGGAATAATTTCATCAGATGAGCTTCTTATTGGTAACAACGAAATTGAAACTTACGTGTTACAGTGAACGCCGCAGGCGTGGCAGTTGTGGTACATACGGGATTTGTCAAACTACCGACCGTTTGAGATCTGGATGGTGCTGCTGTATGATACCCTTCATCAGCTTCGTGAATAATTTCTTGTTTGATATTTTCTTTTTTTATATCAAAATTTCTATCGAGATTAATTTTGTTCATGTTGATATCACTGAATTTTGGAAGGGCATCGTCATAATTTGATGCTGGCAAATCAGGCTCAATTTTTACTTCCATAGTCAATGTTCCATCTTTGAAATCAAACTTTTCTGAGTTATTTTCTCCTTTTATCCTTGAATCTGATTCAAAGTTAAACAGAGAAGGCTGTGAAAAGAGCGAGTTAACAGGAGACGGCCTATCACTCCTGTTGTAGGTTTCGTAATTTTTACTTCCGGCCTCGGCTGTAGAGTTCATATGCTGGGTAGAAATTGGCTCATCCTTGTAACTTGGATGACTTGAATTCACAGAGTGCATCGAAGACTTGAAATCAAAATTATTCTCCAATTTAGTCGAATAATTCATCATAGAGTCATTGCTCCCATAGCGATTTTTTCGCCTATCGAATAAATTGACTTTCATCGATTTGAAGTTGTTGGTCAAATCCCCAATCTTTTCTTGATTATCCAAGGAATCACACGACGTCCCGCGGTAGTTTTGTTCCAATCCAGCTGGAATACTGCGAGAGTCGGAGATGTAACCATTTGAGTATTTTGTTTTCTGTCCACTACAAGTTGACAGTACAAGAGCCTGAGTCAAGGTATTTGTCTGTTTCATGAGATTCATTAGACCAATATGCTCCTTATTTGATGCTACTATTTTATTCGCACTGTGTGTATCTGTCCGAGCACTAGGACAAGGACTCGGATTCGACGATTCTCTTTTTTCAATGTAATTTAGATAATCATTTTCACGTTGCATTTCTCGCTTTAGCCTTCTTTCAATTTTGAGACGCATACGTTCTTGATCTTTCATGCGAATTATCATTTGTTCTTCAAATAAATGTAGTCTATGAAGGGGTGGACAGTCCTCCTATAAAATCAGAAATCCCATTACATGGATACATGACTTGAATTTGGGAAAAATACTTAGATTGCGTGAAGAAACGGAAATGGAAAAAATAAATGGAAGATGTTGTCAGTTGAAACACTTTTATTAAACCGTTGTTTATATTCACAAACAATACAAAATGAACAAAGCAATTGGGAAATTTTTACATTCCCAGAACGTTTCAGTAACACAAGTAAGTTTTCTCCCAAATTCACAAGATAATTCAACAATAGCAAGAAACATAGACTTTGCAATCTTTACTACGATCATCTTTGAGGGTCTGTACAAAACATTCAAAAATTTTTACGTTCAAATGAACTGTGAAACGTATTGAGTACGGTTGAATAGAACATCCACGAAAAAGTCAAAATCACACAAAACCACATACCAAAAATGAGTACGAAAATTTTCGACTTATGCCCAAGACAAGGAGCACAATGCAAAGCCACATTATATGTACGTCATTAATCGAGGCACAAGAATTATCACAAGTAAAAGCTATCAAAGACAGACTTACATCTAACCATAGGAAATATCTAACAAACAAATATCAGAGTAATGGAAGGTTGAATGCACCAGCATTTCAAATTTTTCAAAGAAGATCCTCTTTGAGAATATCTAGAGCTAAAATGAGTAATGAAGAATATCAAATTGTAAAATACCATCACTGTCTTGTTCCAAGAACATAGAGCAATGCTATAATTAACAATATAAAAATCAGATTTATCAAAAGAAAGTTCTCAATGTCTAATAGGTATCTAATATCTACTGATTAATGTTGTTAGAAATTGAGAGAATTTGAATAAAGTTATTCATAGCTCTTTTTAGTCAAAAACTTGAAGCGATCAGTTGAAGACTTTGTACACGATTTTCTTCCACGAATGGCCAAAGTCCAATTGATTGGATGCATTCGGCCCTTAGCAGTATGAAAATCATCATGAACTGTTCTTTCTTCATCAATAACTCTAATCGCTTCTCTTTCAATAGTTATATTTTCTTTGACTATGTCATCTGAATCTAAATTAGTAGAGCTAATCATTGACTGGACTTCAGTTAGTGCCTCATCCATCTTTTGAGAATGAATTTGACTGTTTGTTTCAGTTTCAGACAGATAGGCATCTTGACTATCAATATGACCATTGGAAGGTCTGACCATTAAATTTCTGAATTTCTTTTTTATCTTTTCCTCTACACAAGGGTCTCTGTATTTATATCTATCATCAAGCACATACACAATTTCTTCCATTGAAGATGTAGCATCAGATGCAGATGACCATGCTTTATATTTATTGACTGCTGCTAATTTTTTCTCGAAATTGACGGACTTTTGACACACACTTTCATTCGAATTCGAGACCGTATTTCTCTTACGAGAATCGGGGTTTTGTACAGAGTCATTTTGATGTCGGGAAGACTTACGGTAATGTGGTGGGATAAAATTACTTATGGTACAAACCATTCTTCCATACTCCGCATAACCATTCTCCACCATCCAATCATTAATGTGCAGATCCTCGTGTTCATCACTGGTATCCACAAGTGATACCATCATTGAATTTTTCTGCAAAAAATATAGATAATTCAGAAATAGATTATACAATAATTTAAAGCACAAATGGTCTAATAAATTACCTCTTCATCTATTTCAGCAATTAAAGCTGCCATAGGTATTTCCCATACTTTATTTATAAATGGATCTGTGGAAGTAAAAGCCCAATCTGTGCTGGCTACTGGCCTTACATTGTGCAATGCACAAGCTATTGCCTGGGCAGGCAAGGTGGAGAATCTCTTATGCAGGAAGTACAGATCATTGGGATTGTAGCTTTTGACAGTTCCGTAATCAAAAAACCATACCTGAGTAAACAGTAATTAGAAAGTACATGAAGGCAGGAAAAATATTGTCAAATGCAAGAAAATTAAAAAATAGTCCTACTCACAATAGCATATCCATCAGGCCTGACTTTTTTTATCATACCCCTGTGCCAATCCTTACCATATTTACATGCAATGTTAAGACCAGGCTCCAATACAACTTGAGGTATTTTGTACAGGTTTAGCTTTAGTTCAGCATCAGTGTAATATTCTCTGTGATAAGCCAAAATTGAGGAAATGATCATCTAGTTCTTTGCAAGATTTATTGTTGGGAAAATATATGAAACTTACTGTAGATGACTCATTAATGCTGTCAGTTTTTTCTTGTGCTTGCGTAACTGGATCCAGAAAAATGAAGGAGTGAAGATTTCAGAAATGTGAACTTCAATGTATTCTTCATGGATCAAGGTCCCCACTTCAATTTGCTCCACAGTTTCATTGATACTCATGACTCCTTCTGGGATGAGTGACTGAGTGACATTGGAGGACTAGAAAATGAAAGATTTTCAGTTATTAATACAAACATGAAAGGTACTCATAGCACTCAACAAAGAGTAAGCAATTACCAATTTGATTGGAACTGGATCTGGCTCTGGTTGTATGTACTCTTCAATGTTATAAGCGGAAGCCATAGTCTTCTTTTGGTAATTATTGTTTATATTTCTGTATGACAAAGTGGCGTCTGTGACCATCAGTTTATTGTTTTGCATTGGATCCGAAACGATGAATATGTCCGGGAAGGCATTTACAAATTCAGTTATGTTACTAAATCCTAAATCTTCATATTCTAAATCAACCACATATTCATCTTTGTAAAGATTAGGCAGCTCTGCACACCATATTCCTTCTGGATGTTTTTGAAGCAATTTGAGCAATCGTATTCTAGTCCTCTCTTTCAGCATACTACTTGGATCTTCTAAGTCTCCAGTACAAGATCCTATACCATTATGTTCATTGTGATCATCAGTATGTTCATAATTGCCATTGGTATTGCCATTGAGATGACTGCTGTTATCTTGCTCCATGGAATGATACCCATTGGTGAGTGGTTGATTTACAGGATTCTGATTTTGTGTATGATTTGGCACTGAGCTATACCCATTAGCAGTGTGATTGACTTCCTGTGAAATTGGAGGTGTCTTGTGTTGCTGTGCACTCACAAGCTCTGATTGACTGCCAATCCTGGATCCGTTGGAGTAATTTGTATTTTTGTTGAGTTGCAAATCTTTGAAATATATACAATCACCTTCTAGAAATATATTGTGTTTCGAGGCCAAAGCAGACAATTGACTGTTTAAATTTGCTAAATTGTACGGTTGCCCTTTAAGCACTTTACTCATCTCACCCATGAGTTCAGATTTGCGAATACCCCTGTTGGACCTGATATTGTGAAGATACTCTCTACCTCTTACAAGAATGTTGCTTAAGACACTGAGGTCAGGTAGGCGATTGAAATTACGAGGCGGGGGAGGTCTTGAAAAATTGTGTGATCGCTGATTGTAGAATCTATGACCACTAGATCGGTATCCCACGGAGAAACTTTTTTTGGCTGGAGGTTTTTTCTGCCTGGACACGAGAGAGGCCACATGAGCACTTGCCTCAGACTCGATGAATCGAACGCAAACGTTACCTTGATTCATAAAGAGTTTTACCGTATCGGGAATGTCCATTAAAAATTCTTCGATACTGCTATAACCGAATTCTCTGAAAGGAATGTTCGCATCCTCCTCCTCTCTGTATAGGCCATTCAATTGCCTCAATGTAGTTACTTCTTTCGCTCTTGCAACGAGCAAGGATCTCAAAATGGATTTGACATCCTTCAATTTTTCGGCTCTTGGATCCGACGACATTTTCAATCACTTAGCGAAACAAAGAAACTGTCCACACTCAATGTCTTTGTCGATGATTGATCATCTCTGCCCCTGCAGATCAAAACATCACGCACATGGGACCGGCCGGCGGCCCGAGGTACGAAACTAACCTGCGCATTTCTGGATCAATTTTTACATTTGAACCTTGATTTCTCGAGGAATAAGTACTCTCAAATTTATTGTACGATCGAAATAATTTTGAATAACAGTTTTCGACTTTTTTTTGGCGAAGTCGTGATTAATGCGCCTTTGTTGATCACACTGAAGCTGACGAAGATGAAAACAATGGTTCGGTGCGATGTTCTTCGCTTTGGCACGTCCTGCGCGACACTGAGTTTAGGTTGGCTTGATTGAATTCCTCGGGGCTTTTGATACGCGATCGGTAAATTCCAGGAAAAAGCTTGCATACCACCATACTGGACTGGAGACGATTTGAATTCACGGCTGATCAAGTGACGAAGCTATACTTAGATGTTTTGATTATGTGGATAGGTATGCGGCGTTGTTACTTGTTATATTATCCTTGGGCAGAATTAGTTTCGGAGGAAATATTTCGTAAGATTGAGAATATAAATACAGGTAATTTGCGAAGTACTAAGAATACGAAATTAATTTCCTCGTTAATTTCTATATAGATTTGTTTAAAAACTGTCGCCAATCAAGCTTTGGGCAATTTTTGTTGGAAGCAAAATTTGGCTCCAAAGGATGAAAATTGCAATTTTTGATCTATTGCGCCATTATGTATACGAACAAAAACACATTGAGAGAACATCAAAATGCATGGAAAGTGTTTTCTTCTTCGGGGCCGGGCGACGATTTCTGCTTAGCACTCCCTACAATGATCAATGAAACGATGTTCAAGTTTACGCGATGATCATCGGTTATCGTAAGTTAAAACTAAGAAATAAAATGCACCATCTACCTAGCTGTTGAGATCAGTTCATAATACAGGCGATATCAACAATTCATATTAACACATTCACTACGAAGGCAAAATCGCATGCAATTATTCCGGTCTAGATTGCGAGAAAGTACAATTGCGCGTTTCAGCAGTCGTGCAAACCTTTTGGGAAATCATCAGTTTGGCATCTATTTACAGTATTTTTATGAAATTGAGTGGGCCCCAACAGCGGGGACCATCGCACACAGGAGTTGATGGCAGTCATCTTTCTGTGCGGTGGGTCCAAAAAATTTTCCATAACGTTATGAGAACACCCATCAGGGTGATAAGGAGTATCAATCAACTATAAATCGTCAAAGTCGATGTGATCAGCCTCTATAGAAAGACTTTCGCTTGAATATCTCTCCACCAGCACATAATCGTGACCATTATTTTTGCCGCGTTTGCAACTCACCGAACGTCCAGCGGTTCTGAAAATAATTCCGTGGGACCCCATATATGAGGTCAGTTTTCGCGAGATCCTATGCATATGGGGTACCCCAAAGCCCCGCATGGGGACCCATGGGGGGGGGGGCTTTGTGGGCCTGGGAAAGTTTTCAATCTCGAAATTTTGCATCGGAGACTGCAGAATACAGATTTCGACAAATATTCCTCCGAAAAATGTCGAATTTGGTCGAAATTTGTATGCTGCACGTCTCCGATGCCGAATTTTGCAAATATCAAGTTTAAGAATTTTCCCAGGGCCAGGTCCCACGAAGCCCCATGGGTTCCCACAGAATTATTTTCAGCAGGGAAACTTCAAATGTTTACAGCGTTTGAAACCATATACTCAAATAGAACAATCTCTTGACTCTTCTCGAGTTTGAATTCCGAGAGCTACAATACATATGTGATCGTCAGAGATGAAGCGAAGGCTGTGCTTGGAAGTACCCAACGATTTTCGATTTACCCCAAATTTTCTGTCGCGTAAATTGATGATTACTCGAGTAAGGCTCGACATTATCTCCAACGTATTTTGACTCAGTTTGTACTTAGGTCTTGAAAAGAGCTTTCAAATGAGCTAAGATGACACGTTGAAAATCGTCGACCTGGTAGAGGGGTGATCTGCTAATTATCAATTGATCTCATTTGATTAATGAATAACTATATAAAAACCCATGTATCGAGCA
Organism: Eretmocerus hayati; assembly: GCA_029851415.1. Taxonomy (NCBI): domain Eukaryota; kingdom Metazoa; phylum Arthropoda; class Insecta; order Hymenoptera; family Aphelinidae; genus Eretmocerus; species Eretmocerus hayati. Next base: position 177,815,811 of record CM056742.1, on the reverse strand, counting down.
AATACCTGCAAAACTCATCGAAATCAAGTCCGATACCGAAACTGCTGTGTACACATGTGCATTACAACAGAAACAACGAGAAATAACTATATTAAATATGTCTCATGTCTCCGTTGTTTAGTAGAAGCTGCAACTCAATAAAAAGTGGCCCCCGCCAGTGAGGCCCATCTGCATACAGGGATGGACGCGTGGGCCCCACCCGTGAGACCCATCGCAGTGAAAGTGTTACATTTACATTTTTTAACGCGTGATTTTTCATCTTCTATACTGAATAGGTAGATACCTACCACTTACAGACACATACAGCGATCTTTCTAACACTTTCCGCAACTCGTTCCGCAACGAATATATAACATAACGATAGCCTTTCAGAGAACATTGGGCCATGGTCAATGATAGGAAGGATAGGAATTATCATTTTGTCATCAATTGAGCTTCAGTTTTCTAACTCTCAATCGACTGATTGACTGTTTTGTTAAAAAAGAAAAAAAAAAGATAATCGCCATCATGTCTTTGAAACAGTGCTCGAATGATTTCTTCAACATTTTGTTCATGCATATACTCTAATAGATGCATACTCTAATAGATCGTGGTTGTCACATTTAACAGTGAAAAATAAGTATTTAGAACTCATGAATTCTTAAGTAATTTCTTACTTTTGATCTGATACAAACTCACTTGGAAAACATACAGATACAGGAAGCCACGTAATAAGTAACCGGCAAGACAAATAATTTCAACGACGGTTTTTTCATCATTATAAATGCGTTGTTTTAATCACTAAACGTTAATTAAGAGTATAGTGGGTCGTCGGTCATGCAATATCAACGCCAACATTGATCAATTTTTTCCCCATTCTTTAAAAATCGTTTTTTCCGTACGTTTTGCACAGAAATAGATTTTGATATCGCCTTACTCAACAATTATGCATATATCATAAATTTCGCAAAGAACACAGGCAGAGAAAAGCTAGAACATTAGTAATAATAAAGCATCTTTGACTTCATACATTATTGATCTCACTTATATGCACAACAATAATGCACATTTTGTCCTCCTTATGCAGACATTATAGAATTTTTCGGCCATACCATACGTTCAATTATTGAATGAAATGATTTCGATAGATAAACAGGGCGATACGATTAGTCCCAAATAACTAAACTCTCTCCTTGAATAAATGATATACAAGCCACGTGTGTTTCAATCAATAAAAAAGCGAATAAAAATTGATTTGAACAAGTGCTGACATTTTTTTCATATTTACTCACGCGTCTATTTAGTACTTCTCAACTTCAATTGCTACATTATATTTTCTTGCGCATGTTTTTTTTGTCACATGTATTACGCAGTAATTACGATTTCGATCGATTTTCTATTCGTAGCTCGCAGTCAACAATTCTTTTGATTCTCATCCGCTCATTATATTTTTAAAAAAGGAAGAAAAAACACTTGAGGCGAAATATAATTGCTCAAAACGTTGATAAAAAGTTGTAAAAAATTGAAAATTGACGATTACGGAAGTGATTGACTCGAGCAATAATGCGCGACAATATTCTCACACACGCGGCTCGGTCGACCCTTCTCTAGTGTTGCATTTGCAGCGGGTTGATTCTCCTGATCGCAGTCAATCGCAGTGCATTGCAAGTATTACTCGACGATTGACGGCGAAGCCCTATCAAAGCTCATGTAATTTCCTTTTCTCATCCGCAAGTATATTAGCAACGACATACAATAAGCGTTTATGAGTCATAAAACTGGTCAAGGTTCGATGAGAGGGTTGCCAGTAATTGAATATCCGTCTCTCTAATGCACTGCACTATGCAGTCCCTTATTTTGCCCTTATTACTGCATCGAGGGATCGAGGGTGTCCGTCTCATGGCACAACGACAACAATAACAGAGAGAGAGAGTGGGGATCTGAACCTTATAGTCTGCGCGGCAAGCCGGACGCTTCCGCATCTCATAAAGAAATATTCTCGCAAGGGCTTTTTAGTACGAAGGGCGCGACTCTGACCAACTGTAGTGACAGCTTCAACGTGAAAAGCTGAAAATCCTGAAGAAGATGAAGCTTCAACGAGGGATAGACAATTACCACAGAGTCATTTGTCGCAGGATAGTAAACTGCTTGAACGTGAAGCTCGATGGAGAGCGACATCAGAGCTTTCATGGTGGCGAAAGCTTGCGCGAGTGACTTGAAAATCAAACGACGAATGTGTGAATACTTTTTTACGTACAAGATTATTTGACGTTTGCTATAAAGCGTGACATATCTCCAATAGCCTATACTGATATTTTTATCAGTTGATATTAATCGATAGTATTGCGAGAATCGAGTGAGTTTGCCTAAAGTGTGTGTATAATAATTTAGAACTTCGTCAAGCCCCGGATGTAGTCAAGCGTCGACGTTGCAGCTTGCTGCTCGACGAGCTTCGTCTGTGTAAATTATAGTTTCAAGGGATAATAGTGCTCTGAGGCCTTCATTATTAACAAAATGGGACCCTCATTCTCTCTGGAACTTATACTAGTGGCATTTATACTCATCCTACCCTTCCTTTATGAGACGAGCAGAACCTTCAGATATTACTTCAAGTTCTTCGTATACTATGCAGTTGTCATGCTTAATGCTGTCATACTTATACCTCTCATGGCATTTCGTCCCAAGAATGTGAAGAACTTGCTGTGAGTTACCAAATGTATTATTTCATATCTAAACTGATTTTCCTGTTAGATAGAGTGATAAGAATGTAGAACACTCAGTGACATGTGCTTGAATTTTTCATTACAGATTGGCTTCGTCTTTGTGTCATCACATAAGCACTTTATTGGGTATACGATGGCAGGTCAGAGGCAGAGAGCATTTAGAGAAAGAGCGTGCTTGTATCATAGTTGCTAATCATCAAAGTTCATTAGATATCTTAGGAATGTTTGATCTCTGGCCTATAATGGACAAATGTACTGTCGTTGCCAAGAAAGAAATTTTTTATGCTTGGCCATTTGGCTTAGCGGCTTGGCTTTGTGGACTCATTTTCATTGACAGGATGAACTCTGAAAAGGCCAGATCTGTTATCAACACAGCTGTTGAGAATTTGAAGGAGAATAAGGTAACTGAATCATATAAAAGACATAATTGGGGTGCGATTGAACACTAGTAATGATATTTTTACTATTTCTCATCTCTTCAGACGAAATTATGGATATTCCCAGAGGGGACAAGGCGAAACACTGGTGAAATTCATTCTTTCAAAAAAGGGGCTTTTCATGTGGCAATCAATGCTCAGTTACCAATATTACCTGTTGTATATTCCTCATATTATTTCATGTCCAAATCCGAGAAGCGTCTAGATGCAGGTGCGTTTTTGTTCTCTGTAGAAAACTTCAAAATCCTCAACTGAACGAATTTTCAAACTGTCATCTATCCTCATGATAGATTAACTTAGGGGAAAAAATTAATAAAATTTACATGTAATTCTGACTATTGCAAAACTTTCAGGACGCGTCATAATCACTACACTCCCACCGATTTCTACAGAAGGATTGAAGGTTGATGATATTCCTGAGTTGATGGAGAAAACCAAGTCGATGATGACTGAAGTTTTTCAGTCGACTAATCGGGAAATACAGTTATCGCTGCCATCACCACAAAGTTGAAATGAATGTTGAATTATCGCTGCGACTGACCGTTCGTATATTCATGAGGACCACAACATTTTATACAAATATTATCTGGTCCAAATTCTTCCGAATTTTCGATCAGAAATTTTTAAATCACATTAGCATTACATAGTGTACTCCATCACACGATTATGGCATGGCTTGAAAATAAGCTACTATAATTCCAGTGACTTTGGTCAACACTGTTTTCTTCATCAATGACCCAAGCTTATTTTAGAATTTGATTATTATTCTGACTGCTGTCCTGATCAGAGGTACGTACTAGAATATTTTCGCGAATCAATACGAAAAAGTACCTTATACTATAAGCAAAACGAAAAATTGTAATTATTTCATCAAGCATCAACCTTCAATTGAATGTTGGAGGTTGTAATTAAACCAAAGAATATGATCTACATTGTAATATATACTTAATGATTTTCTCTGTAGAAACGCTTTACAATAGTGAATTCAAAATTTATTACCATCAGTTGTCCAGCTTGATCTGTCAAAAATATAAGATGAAGCAATTTTATATGGAGAGTCTACAAATCATAGAATTTATACTTCTTGAGAATTTAGAACTGAATGTAAGGAACACGAGCTCCACATATTGAAGCTAGTCTGAGAGTGCAAATGGCAATGAGAAATGAATAATCACGCATGATCAATGTTTATATTTATTCAATAGATGAACTTACATTGCTTAGTTTTCTTGGATGTGAATCATCATCGGTTATACTATAGGCTCAATATCATGGTTCTAACTATTTTACATTTCAACATCTCTGAAGGCTTATACTGGTTCATGATTGAAGAGTTTTCTTCCCTAATAAGACGTAAGTGGGATGTGTGTGAGAGCCTTAGCAAGATGAAGAAAGAAAAATCAATAAGTGAATCCATTTTGGTACCAAAGAAGTTCACATTGTTGTGATCAAGGATACACTTTCATTTGCTACAATGTAACACTTTGCTAGCTTTGTTTCATTTGAAGGAGTGCCAAGATGTTTAGAACATAATGTACATTCCATTTTATCAAATATTGTAAATGTGGATTTAAGAAGTTGGAATGCAGTTATCAAACCCTTTAAAGGTATTCATGTTATGAATGGAGTTCAGTTAAGGTTTGCTACTGGTGAAATAAAAATAAAAAGTTACAAAATACAAAAAATTTATTCTCTAACACAATACTTTACACATCTTAAGTATAAATATGCACTCATCATTGATCATATTTTCAACATACTGAACGATAGGTGACTATTACACAATAATTCTAATGAGGTACAAGACCCTTGGCTCTTTTCTCTTCACCTTCAGTCCATGCTTTGGCAATGGTTCTTTTCAGTTCATCATCACCCTCTTGATACATTTTTTTCATCATACTCATTAATGAATCATCAGGATTATTTGAGTCATTCATGCTTGGAGGGGTCATGGCCTTTGACTCTTTCAAGATTTTCTCAACCTTAGTGATGCATGTCCAGACCTTCTTTGCTTTTTTAGCCAAACTGACCAGAATCATGTCAGTTTTTACTTTATAAGTACTCTTGCTAGGATCTATTTCTTCTGCCAAATTGTTGATATGAAGTTCATAGTTTTTCTGATCAAGTTCACGTACATGCAGATCCATTGACCGCTCAGAAAAGTTGCAATAAATTGAATCTGTTGCAAGTGTTTGGACACCAACTAGTGTGACATAGATTTTCACAAAATTATCTGATTGATCCCATGCATAGTTGTTCAGTTTGATATCCCAGCTCTTAGGGGTATGCACTTCAGTACGCTTTGGGGCATTTGGCTCTGTGTTTCCCTTAACCTTATTTTGAAGGTTCACTAGTTCTGTTTGTAACTTTCTTATCTCAATGGACAAAATATCTTTAGATTTTTGACGGGACGCATTCTCAAGGAGAGAATTCAAGTCTTTTATATCCTGTTTGATCTGGAAAAAGGACAGAACCAATCATGCTTAAATGCTGCGACAACACTAATAAATTTATCATCAAACGCCAACTTGATAGCAAGACTTGTAGTACAATTCAACAGAAATTTTACAGGCAAATTAAAGATCTGAACTGTGACTGTTCAGAAGTCAAGCAAGTTGGAGAATTAAGATGTGAACAACAATGTTCAGAAAAGATCTTAAGACAGCAGCAATGGCACATCATTGCAGCGCAGCTTGGGTAATTCACTGATGAGTGAACACTTGTATCCAGACAATTTCTTACTCAGCGAGTATATTTATTCAAATCAAATTCATTATGTCTACAAGCAGGCTTTATTTCGAGATCTTAGCGTATTCATGGAAAACGATGGAATTCGAAATATAATCTCGGGAATCTGATCCCCATGCCGAATAATTGAGAGGGAGTGTTTGCATTTCACCGACTTCAAATAGACGTCGATTCATGCTTCAGTCAAAATGAACTATAAATCAGGGGTCATGAAGAAAACGATTTAGGAACCAGAACGAATGCAATGTATCTAAGAGAAAGCCTAGAAGAGTATAGCAACAATTCCCACGTAAAATTTACGGTTCAAACGAACTTGTTTTAATTCGCACGTGGTCTCTCGTTCTGTCCCCGAGCGCATGCAATGATTGCAAAAAGTAAGAATAAACAATAAATCATACCTCATTCATTTGAACGTCCATCGACATGGTCTCCAGTAGTTGTTGAAGAACGCTGATCAATAAACGAATCGAGGTACTTGGTTCTCTTCTCAAACAATGAGCCTCTCGAGGAAGCGTTGATATTCCTTTGTTCTCGGATGATTGCAAAGTGCCGGAGCAATCGAGTAAACTGAACTCTGACTGGAACACGCGCCGTGAACCCGCACACGAGAAATTTCTCGAAAAACACTTTCGCGTCGGCTGCTAGACCCCTGGAATGCTGTACGGGTGTAGCATGCTACACATTGCATTTCATGGCATTCATGGCCGACGCGCCGTCAACGCCATCACTTCTCCGTGAACTACACCGGCTCAGTAGATTCAAGTTTGTAAACATATAACATAACCGCTCTTCTCCTCTTCTGCTCCATTCATAACCATTCATAACTGTTCATAACGAATGCGAGATTCCGTTTTTGTTCATAATTTCATCGTAACAATTTAGTGCAATGAATGCTACTGAAGAGAGTGATGAAAACTCCGTATCGTTAGCAAAAGACATGAAGTCAAAACGTAGATCCTCAATTTTTAATCGACAGTCTATGGGCAATCTAGATCACGGTTAGTTGTAGAAATTTACTACAAACATTAATTGTTCCATTGCAAAAGTCCAATTTCTAATAGACTTTTGTGTATTTTCTAGAAATTGAAACAAGCGATAGTGAGGAAATCAGTCATGAATCAAAGAAAATCAAATTGGCAGAGAGTAATAAAGCCTCGTTTGACTTGAGAAAGTACATTGACAGTTTAAAAGAAGAGAAAAAACAGTGGAAGAAAGAATACGCCAAGAGGAAGACTCAAGTAAAAGAACTTAGCAAGAGCAGTCAAAATCAAGAGACATCAGCGACATTGGACCTCAGTTGTTTGTCAGATTCTGAAAGAGCATTCTTAGCAGCACGTCCAGATTACGAGGAGTTCAATCGGAATGTCTTTCAGTTGCATGCTCTGGCTACTAAAGTTACATATCTAAATTCCTTAGCAGAATCTTTATTTGAGAAGTCTATCATGAAGATGCAGAGTGATGTAAAAAATGCTACACAAAGAGTTATCAAACTTGCAGATTAATGCATAACATAACAATTCTTTGATAAATGAAAACCTCTATGTACATATAATTTAATTTAAAATGCCATGTTTATACTAGGATTCCAATCACAATGTAAATAGAATTCCAGTTCTATTAAGAAATCTTTATAATATATCTTACAACTTCCAATTATTACAAGTAAGAATACTAAATTTGTGAATTTAATATCTTTTTCCTAGAGATCTCCCAATTAGATTTGAAAATCACAGCTTCATGCATGTGAAAAAGTTTGCTGTGAACTATCCATCTATTCTTTTTAGAAAATCCAACAACAGTCATGTTAGAAACCAAACTTCACAGTGAAAATTGTCAACAAGATTCCATTCTTCCAGAAGAGATCATAATTTGGATTAGACTGATTGAATTGTACACCATTGCAACTGACCAGCAGTCAGCGACTGATCACCGCCACATAAACGGTTTTTATCAATTCCATGAACCTACTATTATAGTGTGATGGTCACCTATGAATGTGGAAGCTTTTTCGTCTTGAAGCCTTTCGTTCTTTTTGAGCTAGGTATTCCTTTCTCGAAGAACTATTCCTCAATTCTAGAATGTGATTAACTTTCCTAACTATTTCCTCAGCAACAGATGACTCTGATTCAAATTCGTGGCTTTTAAACGTGGCAGATCGGCGCAGTGATTGATGGTGACCCATTGACACTAAAAAAATTCCAAGTGATTTCAATGTCCAAAATTATATATGTATATTTGATCCATTTACCATTGAGACCCTCCAAAGTAATTGAAGTATGAGGTGTGTAAACCACTGTGAAATAAGACCTTGATCCTTTGTGTTCAGTGAGCTCACACCAAGCTACATTATCCATATGATAGCTAACAGCTCGTTGTCTGTGCCAAAATCGGCTCGCCCCCTTGCCGGAGACAACGGGGTCAATTTCTATTTTCTCACCTGATACTCCGAGGTGTACTTCAGTCTTTGCTCTAACTTTGTTAATAATGTAGACTCTGCAAAGTCAATGATCTTAGATTAGAACACGGGACAACTTTTGCCTAGAGTCTCATTAATGATACCAACCTATACAACTGATAGAGAGGAGCTTCCATAGCAGTTGTGTGTACTTCCATTCTAGCAAGGTCCTGAGCCAATTCCTCAGTAGCCTTTTCTAACTTTTCATTCACTTCTTTCTTTGACGTGACAGTTTTTACAGTACAATGCCTTGCTTTATCACTTGGTTTCATTTCTACAAGACCCAGAGTTGTGAACTCGAATTTGGCAATAGTTTCATGTGGATCTAGACAAGGAAAATCCCAATCTACTTCTCCATCGTCTTCTGTGATGTATAATCCATACATACTAATGTCTTCTCTGGAAATCAAGAATTCAAAATTTGAATGCACACGATTTGATTTGAAAAAAAATTGACCTGTAGGTACTTACTGAATTTGTTGATCAGGATGTTCACTAATGTATTTATAGCATATTAGCCCTATGAATTCTCGAACTTTGGCATTTGCTACAACGATGACTTGCAGAGGATATGATCTTTGGTCTTTGGGGAGCATACACATAAAAATCCTATATTTTCTTACAGGAACACCCATCCGTGACTATAGGTTGAGGATTAGATTAAAAATTCATAATTATGAGATATTTTTGATCCATGGATTATGAATACTTACAGTTCCATCAAATTTGACAAATTCAACAAATGGGTTCTGAGGAAGATCTGGACATTTTTCAAGTTGCTCAGAAAATAGAGACCTAATTTTAACTTCTTTCTTATCTTTTCTGAAGTCTTTACTTTTGAATAATTGTTGTTGTTCCTCTGAAGACAAGTTGCTCGGGCTGTACTCCCATTTGACGAGCTTGATTTTTGCAGCCTTTCTCCTTTCTTGGTCCATTTTCTCTAAGTGAGCCGCTGTATTTGTTCGTTGCCTGTGACTGAATTCCATATCTGGAATGGAAAGAAATGATGAAACACAGATCCCATCTGCGCGATATAATTTGAGATGTCCATTACACATTTATGAGCCACTAAAATGTTGCACTCACCCATATGAATATCATATGAATCTGTAAGAGCATCCAGATCCTCTTCATCACTATCTTCAGCTCCAGGATACGCATACAATGCACCACTGTTATGTAGATTCTTTGGGATGTCATCCTTCACCATGACCATCTCACACAAACCTTCATACAGAATCAGATATGAATAATCATATAAAAAGGCATGAAAAATGATATTTGTCAAATAAACCTACCTGATTCATCGGTAGAAATGAAGCTGTCTCTTATGTGAGACAGAAGCCAATGTGAATTATCATACAGAGCCATGATGAATTTCACATCAGATTTCTATAGAATATTGATTTAAATTCACAACACTATTCTCAAAAATCCTGTAACCACTTTCAAACGAATATTTGGCTCGTATGCACCAAAACTTGTACGAATTCATTGCTAATCAATTTCTAACGCTTGTCAGTGGGAATATAACCTCAGCACGACATCTCTTGTTTGAGAAATAAGCCCTTTGAAAGACAGCTTCTGATGAGGGTAGTATCAAAACACATTTTTTAAAACAAGTCTTGAATTGATCAGCAGCTGACATTACGCACAAACACGAATTTTTACACTTTTTAAGAATAATTAGCGGCTCCACGCAGAGATTTGGTAAGCGGAGCGGCAACAAACTGTGTGGAAACTGAATCGAGAACACCGTGCGAGGCGCCTCGATCGTTGAACGAGCTCCGCTGCTATTTCGTTGGTACACAAAAACAGATGCGATTGACAAGCACAAACTTTTAACCTACTGCTCCTGCACTGTCATTCTGATTCTTCTCATATTCTTCATTTTGTGGCTGATGAAATATCCTGCTTCTACCTAAATTCCTTGTGTTAAAGTTCAGATTTTTACAATGGTGAGTGCAATTGTTGATGAATGTATTCTGGGCTCATCATATTATCAATAGACTGATATTTTTCCTAGTTTGGCTTCAATGTATTCCAAGAAATCCCTCGGCCTTTCAACACTCAGTACAAATGTTTTTCTGTATCGATGTTGCCTGGAAATGAGCGTCAAGATGTTGAGCGTGGTGGAAAAAGTGAGTTTTCTTTCTTTTGACAATGATCATTATTCTATACATGATTGTAATGAATGGAATTCCTTTGTTTCAGTCATTATGCCTCCATCTGCTCTTGATACCCTCACCAGGCTAAATATTGTTTACCCAATGCTTTTCAAGCTCACCAACAAGAAAACAAACAGAATAACACACTGTGGTGTACTAGAATTTGTTGCTGATGAAGGGAAAGTTTATCTCCCATATTGGGTATGAATTTTTTCAATTATCGATGGATCTACTAATTTAGGTATACTCCATTGAGCTTCTATTCATTTCACTTCATTCTTACATAGATGATGCACAATTTGCTGTTACAAGAAGAGGATATCATAAATGTAGAAAGTGTTTCACTACCAGTGGCAGACTTTGTCCGTTTCCAACCACAATCAGAGGATTTTCTGGATATTACAAATCCAAAAGCAGTATTAGAAAATGGGCTTAGAAGTTTTGCTTGCTTGACAACTGGTGATATGATTGCCATTAAGTATAATTCACGCATTTATGAAATGTGTGTTTTGGAAACCAAGCCTGGTTCAGCTGTTACCATCATTGAATGTGATATGAATGTTGAATTTGCACCTCCTGTTGGTTACAAAGAGCCAGAAAGACCAGTGAGAAAAGAAGATAAACCAATGGACCCAGCAGATTTGATGCCAGAGCCTACTGGTTTTATTGCATTCAAAGGTGAAGGTAATCGTTTGGATGGAAAGAAAAGGAAAGAGACTACACCTATTGAAACTCCAACAGAGAGACCAGTTTACATTAGGGGTATTCCAGACTATGATTTTCAAATAGGAACACTCAAGTTTTTGAGACATGTCAAGCCAACAGATAACAAAGAGGTAAAGATTTCTCTAAAGCTATTCAAAATTGCTCAATTTCTTGAACTTTATGATTGTCTTATTTTAGGTCAAAGAACAAGATGAATTCAAAGCATTCACTGGAGAAGGTTTTTCGTTACGAAAATCGAGAAAATCATAAGAGTTGTTGATAACTTATAGTTTATTTCATTTTAAAAAACAGTACAGTTCTTACATTATACTTGTTTCTACTATGTAAATATATATTTAAATATACTTCTAAGTATAAAAACATCTATGAATAGGATTTAGATGCACCTAAGGTGTAGTGGTCAATTTATAAAAACATTTTATTAAATCTCGTTCGATAATAGTAGAAATATATCACTGGGGCTGACTAACATTAAAAATGATCTTACATGAATAATTAATTAATCAACTAATGGTCCCCAAAAATGTTTACTTGGTTTTGCATGGTCTTCAGTCAGGAAAAAGTCACGCCCTAGCTTAACAAACTCCTTCAGACTGATTTTTCCATCTTCATTGGTATCAATATACGTAAAGCTGACCACTGCGTGCTGTGAACACAATTAAAATAATTGATCGTATTAATTGTATAAATCAATTGTTAATTTTTCAAAAATCTTTTCTATTTGAGTACTTACATCGTTGTCTAGACCCAAGCATTTGAAAAAGAGTTTGAACTCCTGAACGGAAATTTCTCCGCTGTTGTCTTTATCCACAGCCTGTAAAAAAATTGAATAGAATTGTAATAAAAATTGGAATAGTTGAGAGAACGGTAGAACCCTATTGAACTCACCTTGAATAAAAATGGTAAGAAATGGTGCACTTTGCGCCTCAGAGATTTATCCTCGAGAACGTGATGCATTTCTGCGAGGTACTTCTCGACATCTACCAAGTTGTATGGGCTGATTTCGCCCCACTGTTCTTCCCACATTTGCTGAAAACAAAATTCATCATTCAGTCTCGGAATATGCGATGATGTATGAGTGCTCCACATATCTCCTGAACTTTTCGTACTTCTCATGAATCAATTGAAAAAGACCTGTTGTATGTTATACTAAATTCATGATTGGATGTTGATTTTGAAAAAATTGGAGTTGTTACATCAAAACTAGATTGAATTCAGTGTGTAAGATTTCGTGACGAGCAGTGCAGAGGAATTTTAGTTCGGAGAAACAGAGTAATGAGATATCTTCGCGACGAATTCATTCAAACAATTTTCAAGCCGGATCTCCCTATTCAGCATATTGAACTTGGAATAATTTCTAAACATCTTGATAATCCTTCCAAGAGTGCAAGAATGACACAAAAAAAATTGAATTTGACTTCGATATGGAAATTTATTACGAATATATTACATGCATTTATAACGACCAACAGAATAGCTATTTACTCACGACATGTATAAAACAAAAATGAATTCTATCGAGGTTGATTAGATAAATTTCTCATTTTACTGAATAATTTTGTTAGAGAAGATCTCAGATTCTGAAAACTGCGACGACTCCAAAGAAAGAATTCCATGATAATTACATAACTTCATCTTCTAGATTGAGATGAGTTATTTCGGAAGTTCTGGGAAATTACAACGGGTCCAACGACTGAGCCGAACAGTTCTCATTACAGACATTACACCCTTTTGTCGACACATCTACCGATAACATTATCTATACCTCTGTCAATATCCTCGGTAAAAGGCAAACAGATGATCATAAATAAGACTCACTCTGAGAACAATCTGAAACTCGTCTTTCTGCGAGGGTGAAAGATGTCCGAGCTTAGCGAACCTTTCGCCCAGCAGCATGAAATCGTCATAACTCAGCACTCCGTCTTTGTTGACGTCCAAGTGACTGTGCAGAGTTCTCATTTTCCTTCGCCAGAAAGCTGATTGGGCCTAAAAATGCGAACAGATTTATTAGGAAAATGTCAACATATTCATGTTCAACTTTGAATTTTGATCAAAGATGCAAGAATAAACTTGGGTAAAATTTTCGTGACCAAATAAAAGAATTTGTTTGGCCTAACGTCATCAAGTGAAATAGGTAACTTTTAGTTGCAGTCCTATATATCACTCGTTACTTGTATCGTTCTTATTGTATGCGTTAAAATTCAATCGCTTTCTATTGTTGCCGAAGAAAATGGGGTTGCAAGTCGTGTCTTTTGTTCTGATGTATAGACAAGAATTAATGAATGATAAGCAGTTAATCTAGTTTAATGAGAACGAGACAAATTATTATTGAGATATATCTGAAGAAACTTCATTATCGTGTTTTCACGATTTGAAAAATCTGTTATAATAATTTTGAAGTAATACTCTCGACGTGGACGTCTGGGTTCACAACTCTGCTTGATCATAATCATATTGCAAGTACTAGAAAGCTCGTTGCAAACAAGATCTACGTTACCCAAAATCAAGGCAAATAAAAACTACAACAAGCTTCTCGACAAACTATTGAAGACAGCCAGACACTTATCGATCTACGTTCAATGAAGAAACAATCAATTCAGCTTTGCTGTGACAATAATCATATGAGCAGCATAATATCTGGCTGACTAATTTAGCGAAAAATGAGGCTGGTGGTTCATACGCCGGTCTTCTGGTTCAACGTCTTAGTGAGAACATTCAGTGGTTTGATTATAGTATATTGTGATACAAGGGCGCAAACGATGGTTTTCGCACTTCAAGTGACTTGCAGGCCCGAGCCGCAGGCCCGAGCCGCAGGCGAGGATCTAAATAGTCACGAGAAAGCGCAAACCATATTGCGCCCGAGTATCATACTATGTTTTTTGATCTTCTGTGAGCAAATAAAAAGCGAAAAACAGTGTGCAAATGACTCATTTGCGCACAGACGATCAAAAAGTAATGTAAGAGACGTGTTCTCAGTTCAGTTTCAAAAGAGCATTAATCGTACGAGATAGTGAGACGCACATTTGTCAAAAATTCGAGAGTTAATTATCACACTCACCCTGTTTGATGACTTTTTGGAAACCTCATCGTCGCTGTCACTGTCGGAATCACTTTCAATGTCGCTTTCCAATTTTCGCTCCTGTGATTCGAGCGATGCCGTTGACCTCGTGTGATGAACACTGCGCTTGCCACTGCTCATTTGCCGCACGCCATACTGAAATTTTTGAAAATTGATATTTTATTCATTATTATGATCTCTTAATGCGGTCTCAATTACAAAGTCTTACAATAATAAGATTCAAACGCGAAGAATTGACCGCAATATTGTGTGGCGCACTTGATATTGAAATGAAATATTGAGCGACTGACGGCGCGATGATCGAGCGCTTTATTATTCCGCCAAATAAGCCGGTATCACTACAAATAAGTTGCGTCAACGATCGTATTCGGTGAGCCATCGATATCATATAGCATTTTTGCGACGATATTTCACAAATCCAGAAAATGCATTTTTCTGGAAATTAAAATTTAGTTATGACTTAAATTATGATACATTTTAGGCGGCCAATGATATGAGAAGGTGGCAAGGAATGTGAATTCGTTACTTCACTGAAGTTCACTCTCTAAACTCAGAAAGAAATTCCCGATTTCTCAGGCACAACTTTTGATAATTTTGTAATAATCTGTTTGAGGCGTTGAAATAAATTTCATGTGTTGTGTGACCGCAAAAACTCAAATTTTAAGCAGAGAGTAATTTTACTTCAAATATGACTGAAATTACCAAAAGTAAATTGATGAATCGAGAATCATGATGTACGAGAATCAACAAAACGAATTGAAAGCTCACGGCCGAATGGCTTGGAAAGAGTTCGATAAAAGATTGAAACGCAAAACGATTCTGATTATCAATGCGAGTTTGATGGACAATCAATTCGAATTCGTTCAGCCGAGCTGTGCACCAGGAAATTTCGATAGCCAGTGATAGAGCCAAAGTCGATTTTATTTAGAGCAGTGATATTCTACATAATGAAATCCAAATGACTCATTAAATGGACACTACAACTTATTCATTTTTCTGGAATTTTTTATACACCCTACTCTGACACCACGGCCTATATAATTCCATTCACATGATACAGTTTGACCCAGATAACTTAAAAGATTTTCATATCTCCGCAGCTGTGTGTTATCAGAGTAATTTTAGTTCTCGCTATATGCGCCGAGAGAATCAACTTGTTGCCCAATAAATTATCACGGCAACTTTCAACCAGTGCCAGATGAAAGAATTCTCATTTATTCAGACTGCTAATGAAAGATTTTGCACAGAAGAATAATAACGCGAGCTGAGGATTTGATGTAGGTAGGCGTAATGAGATTCTAGTGGTATAACTCGGTAAAGTCGGCGTAAGTATTCTGGATTCAAGCTGTGAGAGATTGTTTCGTGCAAATACTTAGGCCTCCGCAAAAAAATATCAAAGAAAAATCCAGGCTGTAGAGTTAAACCAAGCAAGTCCAGTTAGTATGCCCTGATGTACTGTAGGAGACTGGAATCTAAGTATAGAACAACAATGCAAAGTCGACATCAGTCTGGAGTAGATATGATGCGAAACCGGCGAGACTTTTTATGCGAAAACATCAACATCGTGGAATGTATTGTGATCATCTTTTCTTCGGAAAGAATCGATGCAGGTCAATATGTACTATCAAACTGCGTATCACTCTCGTATCACTTCATCAGTGGATTCTCGGGTCTTTAAAATCTTGATTCAAGTGTGACAAATGTTCTTAACGGCTTGAAACAGAATTGGCTATCTAAATTAGATTTCGATAGGCAGATCGTTTGATTTCATTCACAAATTGCTCGATTCTGATCTGATTTTAATGATTTTACACACGCGACCTTCACTTAGATCATGAGTGCAGCCAATTGCAGTGATGTGTGTCAAGGAGCACAAAGAAATGTATACGAGGATAAAACTCGATTTCTAGTGCGGCGTCTAAGCAGATCTTTGGTGAAAAATCGGATTACAGCCACCAGGTACAGTTATCAATGTTTACAATAGATACCTGATCGATAAGCAAATTCCAAACAATGTAATATTCCCTTTTTTCATCAAATTAAGAGGATAAATCATGTTTTAAAATAAATAGATCCTATCATCCGAATAAACTCTAAATCGGTATCCGGATAAAAAAAAATCACACGTGTGGACCGATGTTGAGTATTTTTGATGCCTCGTGGAGTAAAAAAAGGAGCAAACGAAAAATTCTGTAAGTAGGCTTGGATAAAAGTCTTGAATATATAGCAATGGCTAACAGCCCAAGGCAAGTTGGTCGTTGGTCTACGTGGCTGTAACAAGTAGAGAAAAAGGCTTTTGATTACTTTCAGAGATCTTTGCCCAAGACCGGTTACGTCTTTTGAGATTTTCATTTTAATTGCTTATGTGTGTGTTACGATTCCAAAATAAAATCGACCATCAGAGCGGAAGTATATGAACTCGAAAATGAACAAGTCGCGTGACAACTTTTTGAACAAAAGTGCTCCACCTTTATTTTCGCCTTCATCTACTTACGGAAGCCTCATCTACTATCATTCATGTCCAATATCCAAGTTATCGTGTATTTTCAAACTTTCAGAAATGTGGTGATACTGCCATGAAAGCCGCCATAGACATGCAATCCGTAATCTTTCATTATCAATGCCGACAGAATTTCTGTCAGACTCGTAAGTTGACCATCCACAGAGCTAATTTTTTTTTTTTTTTTTTTATAAAAAAAGGAAAAACAGCAGTGCAAGGGTTCAGTAAGATAACTAAGAAATTAAGGCGTATTGAAAATCCATGGCGGCACGAGACGCGGTAGTGCAATGCCGGGCTGCGAGGGCGTCGAGGGACCGATGTAAACACATATTTGCAGAGGACAAGGTCAACGAGACAACATATCCACCAGCTGCAAAAAACGCCCAACTTCCTTAATTAATGCATCAGACACCATGAAGGACGCGAAGGAATACTTATTACAATGCACTCCATAAACTTGAAAAAATGCAATGGCTTACCTTGGCGATATTATTGCTCGTAGAAATGCTGGATCTCGTGAATGCCTCATTTCCACATTCGACTAAAGAACAGCATATGGGCGTAATCGTTCTCTCGACGAGTCCCATAGCGGGCCTCAGCCCCATTCGCATCAACACGGTTGCCATGCTGCTGCTGCTCGATGCTCAGAGAATCTTTCTCTTTTTCCTCGTTAACACTTTTTGCTTATCTGAAGCTTTTGATGCAAATTTCAATTCCAGGAAATCGAACGGCTTTCACAAAAACACACTGCAGGCGATGGTGATTGAACAAGTGCAAATTCAAAAAAAAAAAATGTTCGATAAATTAGAACACTTTTGAACAAAATCGGTCTGAGATGTGTGAAGATTCTGTGAATACTGGAAGTACGATGGGTCCCTCGCGTTGTAAATACACAAAGCGCCGGGGTCTCGCCGGCTTCCCCTTCCTTCAAAGCCTTTCAATTCAATGCGTTCTGGTTGTTGCGGCGGCAAACTTCCCCTCCGGCTCCGATTTACCCCTCCAGCGCTGTACTATTGCGTCTGGAGCACCGTCGAGTTGCGGAGGCATGTGCTACGTGCACTTTTGCAGGAGATCTTTGTAACATGCGCGAATCCTATTTCACTTACTATACCTATATTTATTGCACTGCTACATACAGATATATAAATTGTCGTTATACTGGATGCAAGTCGTGAAAAAGCTGGGTAAAAGCTCACGCGACAAGACGCGAGTGCATTGACATCGAGTCGCGCGACTTTTTGGCCCGCACGTGCAGTTGCCCGATCTTCTTATGCCATGGTTTCACGGTGTGATGCATTTTTGGAATGAATATAATCATAACTTGTAACGAAAAATTAAAGCTATAGATTTGTTTCTTTTACAAATAATCTTGGCAATTGAATGATAATACCTATTAGTTAATGAATGGAAACCGATCGGGTCTCGGGATGACGCGAGCGACTCTTTGTTTGGGCTATATGTAAACTACGCAGCTTTTTTTTTAACACGTGCATGGCCCATACCGAATTTAGAGACGCATGCATGTGTGTCCCTAGAGATTTATTCAATTGGTGATCAAAAAGGAGAAGGGATTTGATGCGTTGCTTACGTGATGTGATTCCAGTCACGTTCTCCCAAAGAGCTCATGTCTATGACGATGATGATGATGATGTCCGCGCCTCTTCCGCAATTCCATATAAACTCTTGTATGAACTCTTATGTCATTATTAGATACGCAGCGCGTTTAGCGTCCCTGAGATTGACGCGAATAATTTTATTGTGCCACCGCACGTACGCTAATTATTTGCCAGATAAAGTTTTTGTATGGATGTATCTGTTGTTTATTTGTATGTATTGTTACTCTTTTTCGTCAGGTAGTTTACAATATAACGAAGTATCTGAAAGTTTTGAGGGAATACTTAAATTATCAAATTTCTTCACAAGGTTTTTGATGGAAGTGTTTGTGACATACTTCTTCCACACGGTATACAGAGGAAAATTCAAGTCTAATTCACAGACTGCAGGGTGGTGGGGTCGACCGAAAGAACATTTTTTCGAGAATCGCTTAGCATTAGTCGGGATGCACTTGGTCTTTGGGTGAGACAGTGTGAAATTTTACTGCGAGTTCCCAAGAACCTTGAAGTTTTGATAAAAAATCTATAGGTAACGCCAATCAAGAGGTTTATTTTTCTCCCTCCGAATCAGTATTTTCGTGGATGTTGCGTTATAATTGTTGCGCGGGCAATCTCACATGTACGTTTTTCTAGGTATTTTCACTCATTAAACATGATCCCGGTGGTTTCAAGTAGCCACGATGCATTGGATTTGAGACGTAAACCAGTGAAATATCCCAAATTTTGTGAAAAATGATCGATGAAAATGTTCACACGATGAACTGATGCTTAAGCTTTTTGACGCTTCCTTTCTTCCTCAAACCACCCGGAATCATGTCCAATGAGTGAAAATACCTATGTACGCATAGAAAAACGTATATGAGGTTGCCCGCGCACCAATCATAATTTGATATTCACGAAAAAGCTAATTTGGAGAAAGACAGAAAACTCTTAAATACCGTTTTCCACATATTTGTTATCAAAACCTCAAGACCGCGTTGTTATTTGCTGCACCTGAAAAACTCAACTAATATGAGCGTGCTCAAATTATTTATTCATATTTTCTCACCTGAATACAGTAAATTATCTCCCGACTAATACTAAGCGGTTTTCAGAAAACATCTTTTTACACCCCCCACCCCCTCAATTAGGTAGTCGGACGCTGATAGGGCATATGTACAGTCCTTCAATTTTTATAAAGCTTTCAAGTTTTCCTCCTGATTATTAGATCAAAAAGTGTTACTTGGATCTCATCCTTCTGCAGAAAAAGCGTTTGGAACATTCTTAATTTTTATCATAGTATAAGAGAAAAGAAAGACAAGGTTACCCTAGTTTGAATCGAAAAATTATATAGATCTGATCCATGAAGTAGGTAGATCCAAATGCTCGACCATTTTAAGAATCGACGAGTGTTTACGGGCAGCGTTTTTCGATCAATGTTTCGAAAGGAACTGATTTTTGAATAAATTCATCCAAATTTCGCATGATACTGCTATTCAACTTTGATTACATCACAATCTGTCAAAATTCCTGGTAAAGATTCCTCTTTACTCGTTCCAACTGACTACACTTTATCTGACATCAAATTTCGACAACCGAAATCAACATTATTCCAATTAGTCCTCTGGTTATCTTACTGATATTAGGGAGATTTGATGTACACGTATCAATTGTATTATCCGAATGTAAGTACGCGAATGTAGAGTATAATGTGCAACAGTGCACGTCTACCATTGCTTTGCTATTATCGTTACGTGAAATCGCGACGCGTGTTGACCCCGTTTACCAATCCGTTCATCCTTGCTATTCGCGTGTAATACACTTGTCTATATATAGATACTTTACTTACTCATTGCATTGTGCTCATACGTTGATGCGCTTATCGATAGTATTATGCGCGTTACACGAGTGGTGAGACTGCATGAGCAACCAAGGATATGAAACTCGTGCATCTTTGCAGACTTGCACGTTTCACGTGAATAGCGATTTGATGATCGGATGTGCGACGCTACGATTGTTTTTCATTCGTTTCCTGTTTGCTTGTTTTGGAGTAGTGATTCTTTCTGTTGTATACTACATTCAAAAGCTTCAGCGATTTGCGTTAACATTTATTCCTGATGGTTAATGGAAGATTTCTTTCAAGATTTTTCAGGCAATCACAGTATGCAGTCTAGAACTTGACATATTTTTACGTGGACGGATCAAAGTCCAAGACGTGTAAATTGGACCTTCTGTTTGTACGTAACAACTAGTTTTTTTGTTAATTCATTAGTTGATAACGTTTTCAAGCATTTACCCAACAGTTTAGTATTTTGTAGATTTGAACCGTGAAGAAAAGACAACAAAATTTTTTTGTCTTTACAGGTTTTAACCCTATTCTATAGTCCGAATTGTCGCACAAAGCGAGACAAATTTGTCTCACATAACTCATAATTTTGCAGGGGCTCTATGTGACACTGCATGTAAGCTTACATCGCTACTACCTTCGACATCAATCATTCTGAATACGTATTCTAATGAACTCAATCATGAAATTCGATTAACGACATATTCTCAAACTTGATTAGAGATGATGCGAAGAATTTGATCTATAGCTGTCATAATGTAAAAATCTGCTATTATCGAGTCAAAGCTAGCCGTAACGATGATCATTTAGATGCACTGTCTGGTCAATAAACGCACTTGAATGAGTTCAAGTTTGAGCTCGGTAATCAATCAATTGTGTTCAAATTGACCGAAACAATAAAAATAAGATGAAGGTAAGCACAGTTTTTTTTTCCTTATCATGGTTTGTAAACTGTTTGCCGGTAGTATCTTCGATGATAATCGACCAACTTATTCGTGTTACTCGCTGGCGATTACTATCAAAGGAAATTTTCCATTGATGGCTCAAATAAAGGATCGGTTGATGAGTATAAACCGATAGAAAACGCGTCAAAATTAAAATGACTCAAAACACCTCCGAGGAAATCCTTTAAAAACGAGATACTGGAGGGTAATAATTGGATTTGTAAATCAAAATCAAAAATGCCACGGGATTCATGCAGGAGAAAATTGCTGGGATGATATTCTCGTGATTTACAGCATATTAAGTATTGGAGAGTCACTGATTGTGTTTTTTACTTGAACGACTGAAAGAAGGTTTTTCCAAGAATTTCAATTGCTATGAATTCATGTGCATTCATCTCACCTCTACCTAACGCTTGACCATGATGAATTCAATGAAAAGTACCATATCAGGAATACAATTTCACCTTGATGTGCGTTGTATAAGATGTCAATATGTTTCAAAAATTTTAGTTCATGATTCTATCACATCTTCATTATGATTTGGTTAGAACAAAGATAGATCAGTGTCAGGAAGACTGATGAGCTAGAATATGGAGATTTAAACGGACAATATTAATCAAACCATCAAGACACTCTTCTTGAACATTCCTTCATCATTCAATGATGAGCTTTTGTGTGCAAAATCCATCACTTGACTTCGTTCATTTTCGATCAATCGCGACACAATCAGAAAATTCTACCAACTGTCACTTCTAATTTTACTTATGGTTGGGTAGGATGACTTTTGTTACACAGTAAAGGAGTTTAGCCACCAGGCTTAAGAGCATTTAGGGTATGTTAATTAGGTGCAAAGATCTCTTGGAATAGATTTTCAATGGAACAGATTTGGCTCATGATGATCTTTAAAGAATATGTTGATCAACACAAGATCAACAATCTAGATACTGATCAGATAAATAGGTAAGATGGAAGAATCCTTCTTAAATAAAAAAGAACTGAATAAAAATGACTAATTTTCATCAGCCATTTTTCATCATATTCCATCAGTCATACACAAACTTGAGATGAGCTACAGATACATTAAAATTTTGTAACAGCAAAATGTTGGCCCAAATGTTGGTTATTTCTACTTTCATCAGACCTAATGGATATCAAGCCATAATATCAGTGACTTTAAAATGGAAAGAGTACCGCATAGAGAATGAAGTGGAGCTTGCAAATTCTCACACAGACTCATAACAAGGCCCTCCGTCGTTGCACCATTACAAGTTGAGACAATTGGGAAAAACCTCCATCAGGTTTCAACTTAATGATTTTCAATCAAACTGTATGCTGCCACCATACAATACTGTTCAATGAGCTCATCTACATCTCAATCTTCATTTCTACTATTGAGGTGGATGAATAGCAACATGTAGGATCTCAAGAAATTTTGTTCATTGCTACTTGTGTAGACTCTAGGCCAGATCAGTAAACTTGAGACAGTTGGAGTTGATGTAATCTTTGTCAGAAAGTGTACAAAAGGCATATGAAACACAGTAAGAAGTTGAAATAAGAAAGAAGGATGAAAGTCAATTTACGAGCATACAAAGTGAATTTATCAAAGAATTAACTTTATTAAACGTAATTTATAAATCAGATTTTTAAAGCATACTTCCTTTGTGGGAATGCAGACTTCTTCCTGATTTCTTTGAGTGTTTTACGGCTGGCTTGGTACGGAGTAAGCTTCCTGCGGATGGCTCTGGTCTTCTTTGGCCTCAGGTCCAAAGGCTTGTATTTCTTGTTTTTGTACAGCAGACGAAGATTCTCCTTCTGCTTCTGGTGCATAATAATGTACACACGGGCAATGGCCTTACGCACCACACGGCTGTGGAGAGTAATTGACATAAACACCAGGAATTCCAAACAGTGGAAGTGTAAGTGGTCTAAAACTTACATCTTGGAGAGCTTTGATGCAGCACCCCCTGTCACCTTTGCTACTCGCAAGCTGGTGAGCTCGGTTTTGAGCTCATCCAGCTGCTTCAGCAGCTCCTTCTTGTCTTTGGTTCTCAACTCCGAACACTTGACCTTACCCTACAGAAACGAAAAATTCAAGCATGAAATAGGAGAATAACATAACCAATAAATTGAAATTTGCAATTCTGGTAGTAATGGATGTATGTTCATGGGACTTTTACAGAAGTCAATGAACGACTGAAAAATCTCGATTTTGAATTATGATCATTGGAAATTGCCGCATTCGGCAAGTATTGTAAAATTAGAGATGCCGGATGAATCCATCAGTTTTGGTTTTGTTTACAATCACTTGTTGCAATTTTTCACAAATAAAACCACACTCGCGTGACGAAAATAATCTTCATTAGTTTCACATGCAAATTATTATGAATACGCGAAGGATGTTTTGCGAATTTATAGATTAAAATAAGATCTTTGCTAACCATTTTGCCAGATTTTGGGCAGACGGCTAAAGAGACGGGATCGAGAAACCGTGGAACGAACAGCTGAAGGGACGAATTGGAACCGGACCATAAGGAACGATCTGAACAGAACCAGCAATCAATCGAACGTCGCGCGGTCTGATTTGAAACGTATCACTTCTTCGAAATGCGGTCAAAATGTTTTTTCCACCGATCAACAGTCAATTATTAAAAGAGCCGCAGGAAATATCAAAGCCAACCCCGATTTTTGCTTATGAATCGGTACACTTCTAAGCCAAATTTTCGAGCAAATTTTGCATCGGAATAATAAGAAAAAGAGAATAGTTGAAAAATGTCGCCGCAGCCTGCAATATATATATACATATATCAAGGCAGTGCACACTCATGAGACGCACACAAACGTAAGATCATAAATCTCCGCGGCGAAAGCGGCCGCAATACTTGCCTATCACAATCACGTATATTTAGTGCATGCATGCATGTGACGTAGTGACCCTCTAGTAGTGATGAGCAGATCCTCCAGCGGCGCTTCTCATTGGTCGAAAAAAGGATCTAAAGTTGAAGAGTGGGAGAAGGATCGACCCGCCTAAGTTCAAACTGAATCAAAGTCGGGAATCAAAATGTCACGACCGTGAGCAAGTCTGAATGTTTCTTGTTGATATAACTTTTCATCTTCAGATTTACTCGCATTCATTTAATAGCGAAGGATATGTTGATATCGTATTCGGCAAAGAGTTTGACAATTCGTTCCGAGCTTGATTCATAGGTTATGTCGGGTTATGGTGTCAGGAATCAATAGTATCAATACCCACTCTTTCACCGAATACTTTTATGGATCGGGACAGTCCGGACTCTTCATCAATATCGCATTTCAACGTGATAAATGACACACTACAACAATAATGCCTAAAACCCAAGCCCCCTCGGGGGAGCCTTTAATTACTCAATTAATATTTTCAGATCTTTTGAGCTTTTATTTCGAATTTATCTCTGGTATTCGTGGAATAATTCCATGAATATTGTTATTCGTATAGAAGCAATATCTATCGTTCCTCAAATTCCTAGCTCATCTATGCTCGTGAATCTACAAAAAATTTATTTAATAGGAGTTGAAGATTTTAAATCGAAATGAATATGATCATTCAGACCTACCAAAAACACAAGATTGTTTCATAAACATTTATAAAATAGTTACAAGAACCGCTGAAATAAATTTGAGATAAAAGCTTAAAAAATCAGACAATATTAATCGAGTAATTAAAAATGTGTTATGAAGTATAAGAAAAGTTTTACGAAAAAAAAAAAAAATTTGGCCGAAGGGTGATTTGAACCCACGACCTTTTGATCACGAGGCAAAAGATGTACCATTCAACCACCGGACATCTCTAGTGTATTCGTTCAAAGGTTGCACATGTTCATCGGCTCCCCCGAGGGAGCTTGGGTTTTAGGTATTGTTGTTATACTACTTGTCAGTCTGCTTGTCACACCAAAATGAGATACTAATATCGTTGAAGAATCCGAATTGTCCGAATCCGTGAGAGTGTTCGGTGGAATTAGGAGTGAATACTGAGTATTGCAATTGACTGACACCATAACCGGAGATAACCTAATGAATCAAGTCTCTCTTTGCCGTGTACGATATTTACATCTCCTCCGTGATCAAATGGAGTCGAGTAACTTTGCCGTTCATTAATTTCCAGTTCGGAAAACATTATAACTTTCTTGTGGTGTCAATATTTCGATCCGTAATTCCACAGCATTTTGAACGGTGCGCGTTTAGATCCTTTTTTCGGTGGGCGGAGTCATGGCGGAGTGGGGAGCGGGATCTGCTCATCACTACTAGAGGGTCACTAATGTGACGGAGGCGCATCAGTTTTGATCAGTTTCAATGCAAATGTCAGTGTAAGCGCATCACGCACAAAATAACAAATGGGTTGCTCAGGACGACGATATTATAGAAGTGAGCTGTCGTAGACGGGCAACACGGACGTCGTCCCCGTTTTTTTATTTTCTTCTCGCGGAACCCGCCCACGCCTTCGTCATCATCATCGTACCCAGAACAGAAGAGTACGCCCGCGACGCGAATACCTACTTATCATGTGAATTCAGTGCGCAGATCAAACTGGACCTTTTACCTTTTATTTGTTCAACTCGACCTGCATCTCTTTTACGACGACGATGTAAGGGTTCAAGGAAAGCGACACCAGCTACACGCAGGTTTAGTATCCTGGTAAGTACCAAAAAGTTAATTATTTTCTCGTATAGTTCAGCCTAGGCTGACGTTGTTGTCCAATTTGTGTAACCTGTCATTTGGATAGGACGAGCGCGAGGTCAACCACGAGCACAAGGGCTTCGCTTATGTTATGTAACCATGGGAAAATGAGTTTTATGGTATTTTTGCACTCAGTAACCATGTGCGTGTGTGTGTTTGCTTACGCTCATTGGCCTTTTGATATATCTTATCACTGCCTTCTGTTTACCGCTGGTTGTCAGATGAGTTGTCGACCCCTTGCATGACTCAAAGCTCACTCGATGGCAAGTTGCAGGCTCAGTGATGGAGGATAGTATGAGCGTCAAATCAACAGAGTCAGTGGCGACCAGCGATGAGTATGAGTTTGTAAGTGATAAGGGTATTGTCAAACAGTCACACTCTTTGCTGGAGTCACCCATGCTTAAAATTGCTAATAATGGAAATTTAGAGGATCTTCAAAATAATCTTCATGAAGTTAGTATCCATTTGCTTGGTAGATTATTTTGTTAGAGCAGCTGTTGAGACTCAATTTGAAATTATTTATTCTCAGGTGTTAAATGAAGAGTCAAAGATGAATGAAGGTGAGGAAGTTGAGAAAATAGCAAGCAATAGTGAATCTAGTCTGGGAACAAGAACAGTTGGCCAAAGTAAATTTTATGATGAGGCTCCAAGTGAGGTTTCACCAGAAAAACAAGATGTCATGAAACCAGATGACTATGTGGAAGAAGGTGAGAGAACTAAATATAGTGATGTTTATCACTTATATTACAGTGTGTTGTAATTATTGATGCTTATGTACAATTTTCAGAACTAAGTATCTTGATGAATGACCAGCAAGATTACACCAAATTTGATGCAATAACTTACCTTGGAGCAGCTCAAATAAATGCCCCAAAGTCAGAAGCTGAAATACAGAGAAACTTGAAAATACTTGCTGAACAATCTTTAAATTCTGTGCCTATAAAAGTTTCCATATCTGTACCAAGTTGTTCCTCAGGAAGTGTGATGTGAGTGTTGAGAATAACTTGTAAAAAAGATTGCTTCTTGTTTTCATTACAAAATTTTTTAACATTCCATATTTTCTGAATTCAGCTTGTATGATTCTGCAACCCAGCAACCTATGAAGAGTCATGAAGTTCAACGAATACTCTTCTATGCAAGAGGTGAAAGTTCAGGACCATATGCAGCATGTTTTGCATTCACATGGTCACATGGAGACACACAAGAATCAGAAATATTTCAATGTCTTGGTTTTCGCTGTGATATACCAGAAGCAGTGAGTAGAATTTGTCCAGTGTTATTTTGCACTAAATCCTTCGTGATCATGATTTGCCTAAATGAATATTTGTGATGTGCAATTTGCAGATAAAACAAGTTTCCTCATGCTTTGCAAAAGCTTTCCAGAGATTCCCTCGATCGATGACTAATTCTTTAACAAGTAGTGATTTTAATAATGGTTCAAATCCAATTGGGGATAAGATCAACACCAGAATTTTCACTTTTGAAGTCAATATGGAAATCAAAGAGGAAGATGGGAAAGGTGCTTATAATGCTGTATCTAAAGACAGAAACTGTTTCAAATTGAGAAGCAATGTACCTAAACTAGTATGCATGAACATACAGCAAGTCAAAGAAGAAGGTATTACTCTAGAAATAGAAAGGTGCTTTGGTGTATTAGTCAGCCCTGGTTGTAATGTCAAAGACAGTGACATGAGATTATTAGAAATGGTATTCACTCTTGTTTTTTTCCTAATAAATTCTTCTAGAAATAGTCGATTTCATGAGCCAACTTTGATTCACAGCAGAGAGATTCTACTCCAGTTGTAGCAGATAAGCAAACTTACAGTGTGAGTGGGAAATGGGATCCAGCTGATCCTGCTTTAGAGTCATTAAATGTTGAAACAAAAGATGAGAAAATATCCATGACCATTGCTGTAGATTTGGTAATTCGTGGCATTAGGGAACCTGTAAGATTTGTCATTGAGACATCAGTCAAGATTTTTCCACAAAATGAAAGATTTTGGTATTTTAACAAGAGGAGTCTTGTGCAACAGTTTTTCCTCCATTCTAAAGAGGTAAAGTCTCAACATAATAGAACGGACTTAAAAATTCACCATATCAACTAAGTAATTTTTTTTTAGATCATCTTGAATGATCGAAACGAGGTCCAATATGAAGTACAAAGTATAGAAACGTCTGGTGAAATAGACAGAAACAGATTAAATTTAGCTTTGAACTTAGCTGCATTGATCAAATCGCCCTCTTTGACGAGTATTGACGCTCTTACTCCTAAAGAAGATCTCGAATCTGGTAAGTGAGATCTCATCAACGTTTGAGAAAGCTTGTGCTCAAATTTCAGTATCTGATGAGAAAATTCAAACTTATCAGATGGAGATGAACCAATGCTCAGTGGTACTGGCGAAGTTTCCAAAGATTGTTCAGCAGATGAGCTTGCCAGTTGGAAAGAGGTTTTGGATACTTGGCAGGTCAATGAACAACGTCCAAAGCTTCTTATCAAACTTGTTAGACAAGGTATACCAGAAGCTCTCAGAGGTGAAGTGTGGCAAAGGCTGAGCAACTGTGATAGTACCCAAGAAATGATGGACAAATACCGGATGCTTATCACAAAGGTAAGATGAAGTAATCCATTTACGATTAAAGGCTTATAACTCATTCTGAGAATAATCTTTACTTATCCATCTTCACCTTTACAGGAGAGTAGCTGCGAATCCGTTATTCTCCGAGATATCAATAGGACTTTCCCTGCTCACGATTTTTTCAAAGAAACCGGAGGTTTGGGCCAAGATTCTCTCTATAGGATAAGTAAAGCATACGCGGTGTATGACGAAGAGATTGGTTATTGTCAAGGTTTAAGCTTTCTAGTCGCTAGTCTTCTCTTGCACGTGAGTATTTGAATTTCATCTACCTTAGCATATTGTTGACAACTTCTCAAGTTGCATTGATCTTTATTTCAGATGCCTGAAGAACAAGCATTTTGTGTTTTGGTTAGGCTAATGTACAATTACGGTTTACGAGATTTGTATAAGGATAGATTTGATAATCTTCACATGCGATTTTACCAATTAAATCGTTTGATGGAGGTCAGTATTGCTAATCTATTTTGAATTACAAGCATTAAAGTACGATCCCGTAAAAAATTGATTTTGTAATATATTTCAATCGCAGGACCAGTTGCCTGATCTCTACAAGCATTTTTGTGATCGCGGTATAGAAACGCACATGTTTGCCGCGCAATGGTTTCTCACATTGTTTACCGCAAGGTTTCCACTTTACCTTGTGTTTCACATACTAGATGTTTTCCTCTTACAAGGACTCGACACCCTTTTCCAAGTTGCGCTTGCTCTATTAACGGTAAATATCACAATCTCGCTAGCAATGACTGGATGATAATTCAGTCTAGTAATCCTTTTTTTCATGATTACAGTTTTGCAAAAAAGAGTTGCTGCAGCTGGATTTCGAGAGTACTCTCAAATACTTCCGAGTGCACTTACCCAAGAGATGTCGTAATGAAGAGGTTTCACGTTACATCATGAAGCTCGCCTGCTCTATAACGCTAAAAAAATTGAAGAAGTACGAGGCTGAGTTTATGACGTTAAAAGGTAATTTTATCTTCTACGTTTGATTTGTGTGTTGCTTTGATTGCAAGGATGGTTGGTCATTCAACGTACTAGCCAATGGGAAAATGTCTTTGGTATTTATGTGATGGTAGCGTTGTTGCTATTGTTCAATAGTCTCTTTGATTTGTAAGCACGTGTCCCTACCTACTATTCTACGTACTATTTTGATGACATAAAACTCATCAATTGTCCGTCCTTTTCGCAACCTAATACGTACTGAGAAGCTACCTACATTAGATTTGTATTCTACACGTAGTTAATAGTAATGAGTAGTCGATAGAATTGTTGAAAAATATATTTATGCGCACCTAGATTGAAGTCGTATTGAACTATGTGTCTAATCAACCACCTCTTTTTATTTCATTCAGTTTCTCGTAGAATTGAGTTTTCTGATGTATTTTATCTTGTTCTGGGCGCGTTCGCTAAATAAAAACTTGCCAAGACGTAATAATTGAGAACGTATACGGTTTTTGGGAAATGTCTGATCTCATTGTCTCTTTAAATGATTGTAGCTCATTCGCGCATTTTTGGCTCACATCGATTTCTATATCTCGGCGATGCAATTGTCTTTTTTGGGGTCATAGCTCATGATCACAACAAATTATTATTAACCAGATGTAGGACTAGTTGTCACTAAAACTTTGAGTTATCATTTTATGTGGAAAAAATTTGTCGAGGCTTTGACACAGATTCCTACATGTCGAGATCTATCTTGTGTATCTGGTTCGATTCGGCTGTCTTTTCTTCTCTAGAACAGAGCTATTATCAAACCACTATATCATTTCTCCAGGTATCTGTTTCATGTCTGTGAAACGTCACTATCCTCTAATTATAAACTTTGCATGTTTATGGGACCGGTCCTGGTGTCATTTTTTCAAGCCGTTATCGAGCTCAAGTGCAATCAAATCTAAGTACATGTGCATATGGTCTTTGCAATGTGATATTGCACGTATTAGTCTTGATGACTCATTTTTCAATGTTTATGAATAAGCTTCTGGTCTATTGCTATCTCGTATAATTTTGTCGTACCTATCGTCATTCAATACACTCCTCGTTCATTCTACATGTGATTTCTGCACAGACATAATTGTGCGCACGCTCAAAAATCTATACATTTGCGTATCTCAATTATCATTAATACATAGACAGCAAACGTAGCGATGAAGAAAACTGTAGCAACGCTGCGATTGTTCAAAACCTCAGTATCATCAATTCATCTGTGTAATTTTTTTTTATTTTTTATTTCAAGCACACGCGTTTTAAAACACGCGCAATCGTATCACACAGTTTGCTGTGACTTCTTATCACCTTTTGGATAGTTGTTTAAAATTTGACAGATGAATAGAAATGGGATAAAAACTTAGGAAATGAACCATATGGCTAAATATTGTTATTGCAGAGCACGATTCCGGGAGTGGCAACAGCAGGGCAGGACTGATGGTTAAAAAACACTTAGCACAAATTGAAAAATACGGCAGTAGGCTAAACGACTATATAAGCAAAAACTTCAGCCTAAACGAGCTTCCAAATCTCGAAGAGCTGCAATTTTTTCAGTGACCAAGTCTACCTTGAACCCCGAGTTGAGTTCTTTGTTATTTTCTTCTTGTTTTTTTATTCACTCATATCTTACCGTTTTCCTCGTTGTCTCGTTCGTTTTTTTCTCATTTTTCATTTCTCACTTTTGGAATACGTTCCTCAATGATGATTTTCTAATATCATCATTTTTATTTTTTGACTGATGCGTTTTGATTCTGTGAGGTCGTTTTGCCCGCTTTGCCTGCCCTCACCCCCAAAGATCTGTATCTGTACATACACAATCTGATAATTTTAGTTACGCGTTTTTTTTTATTTGTATATTTATTTTTATATTCATCATTTTAATTATCTTTCCTTGAAGAAAATTGGAGAATTCTTAATATCCTTTGATTCAATTTTTGTCTGCCGACCAGAGAGTATTGCGTATACATATTATGTATGCAGACGTAGTTGTACATATAGTTTTATCATTATGATCAGCAGAAAGGATTCCGACGAATTTCAATGCTTCGAGCTATCAAATGCACATCCATTGTTTAGCCATTGGCATGAAGGCAAAATTATTGATATTATGTGACAGATTATTAAGTGATACAAGACGCGTTGAAAGTTGATGCTTCTTTTGTTTAAACGTTATATATTTATAGTATACATGTATGCAAACCCTGTATATGCGCTCTCTTTGTTTGAAGTAGGCAAGAGGATTTTTGAAAAATCTGTTGACAATAAAATTTGCCCTCTCGAAACGTCTTTGATAGTCTTCATTTCAATTCCTTAAAAATTTCCTACCTGAAGCTATACATATCCAAAAAATGCTGTTTCAAAATTCCTTGCTTTTAAAACTGCTACTATGGCCTGTCTGTTTTTTCGTTTTTGTCTTTGGGTTTTCAATGTGTACTTACTTACTAATGTGACACTGCATCTCACAGATTGTGTTTGTATAACTGTATACTAACTGCATCTGCAGCTTCATGTATGGCTAAAATCGTATCTTTGGATGAAAATTGTAGAAATTGGGATGTTATTTCATTGCATAAGTGATAGGAAATACTCTTCCTTTAGGTTTGGTCAGAACTAAAGATGTACTATTGATATACTTAGCACGAAATGTGTGATTGGATAGTCAGTAGAAGTCAACTCGTAATTCACTCAAAATGTTGTGAAAATTGAGTAAATAGTGGCTAAATCAGATTAGAAAATTCGCTTAGCTAATCCAGCATATTTAACATGTAGACATAATCAATTGTTTTTATTGGCAAAGTCTAGTAATCGTGATCCAAAAAGTTTCCGCTCAGATCTTGAAGTAAGACAGACCATTTTTGGCTCTATCTTCAAGCTTTGCTTGGCTTCTCCGTCGAAACTGCCGTAGACGATTCTTGCCAATTTTTTAATTTGATACAGCGATCTTGAGGCTTCAGGATTTGTACGATGTACCCAGACTCATCCAGTGAATCACAATATTTGTCACTTAACTTTACAAGTGAATTAAATTCAGCACTTTTGGATAATTCCTTAATAATTGAAACGTCATTATTGTTGTATTATCTTAGTATTTTATATCAAGGAAGAAATTATTAGTTTTTTTCGTATCAGGTTTGAAGAGTACAGTGCGTATAAAATTGTGTTACAAAGATACCGATTATTCGTGAGTTGTATCGACAATTCAAATATAGATAACGAAATAGGTAAAGGAACCGAGTATTGATTAAATATTTTATGTCTCATGACACAATTTGATATGAGCTGATCAATTAATCTTATCCTGTTAATCAAAGTTTTCCTTTCTGACATGGTTTGAATTTTCAAGTTACAATAGACTCAATAAAATTCTGTTTCGTTCATCCGCAATCTTGTAGCAGTAAATTATTTTCAACTCGGTATAAATTTTGAAAAATGGCAAAAATCTGATACCGATTTTACGCACGCCAAGTGGAATCGGACGTTCTACGTAATAACGAGTGTAAAGCTACTCTTTAATCTCATTCCGACTATAGGAATTTACAGCTGCATACGTCAAATTTAGTATATACCCGCGACTATTATCGAGCAAAGCGCGACTAATGGATTAAAAATAGCGGAAATAGTATATTATGTACCCGAGTGCCGCAATCGCGGAATTTCCATGACGAGGGCTGCAAACTTGTTTGCAGCCCGAGTCATGGAAAGCCGCGATTGCGGCACGAGGTACATACATTTTTTTATAGTCGTCCAGCTACAATCTAGCACGTTGCGAGCCGTTTACGCGGCCGTCAAGGCCGCGTAGACGGCCGTAATGTGCTAGATTGTAGCTGGGCGACTATAAAATTTGGTATAACCGCATTGTATCAGCTCTTATATCTTTTTTCATTGATTATTCGCCGGTTGCCAGCTGTTGCTCGCACAAATGTCATCTCTCACTTTTTTTTTCTTTATCAAAAAGATAAAATGTTACCATCCTCGTAAATCGATCTGTAACCACACAAAAATCACAGTCTGTATATTATCTGTATTTATTCATACTGACAAAATTTTTAAAATACAAACGCATTTTGTTCCGAGCAAAAGCTAAAGCAGATAAAGCTCAAAGTATAATATTGAACGAACAGGTATAATTACCTGTCTGCCGTCTCGGCGCGATTGGCGTATTATATGAGCCAGAGAAACCTCCTCCTCTCTCTCTATCTTTCTGTCTAAATGGATTCAGTAGTTGCCGGATCGTAGCCGGTGTCTGATGTTAAAACTTTGCGTCCTCCGCACTGTTCAATACCGATTCTCATTTTATAAATAAATATTTTTATCGTATAGCCTATACATATGTATCGAGTGTCTCGTGTTGTGGTGATTGTGTAAATTTTGTAACAAAATCGATTGATCGATCGATCGTTACTAATGAAGAGATTTATAAATAGTAAGTGCCGTGTAAAATAGTAGAAGATGCTATAACACCGTTATACTCTGATGATTTACCGTGTGAATCAGATACTCATATCCGCGCATACCTCAGGTGGCGGTTATTTTCTTCTCGTTTGCGTATACGAGGATTTTTTTACCTGACTCTCCCCATCAGCCGTTCTAAATTTTAGAATTTTTAACGGTCGTTTCATTTTTAAACGCCCAGCCGAGTGGCTTCAAGTTATTTCTATCTCAATCACTTGTTGAACATCCTCTCTCGTATCTTCTTACCCGAATTCGTATAAATATTTAATTTGGATTATCACAGTCGCTCCTGAATTAAAAAAAAAGTATTCAAGAGTAACACTTGTTTTAGCCCTCACACACTCTAATAGTTTTCATTTTTTTCTTTCATTTTCTGCAAATAACAAAATTATTTCTCGCCAAGTATTTTACTTACTACTGATATTCACTTTTGCTCTTTTTGACTGCATACCAGCACTGCGTATAAAATCAACCAGATAGAACTGCACGCTGTCATTTTATCATTACGCAGATAGTGGGGATAATAGTTGCTAAATGCATTATTATTTTGAATGCAGATTGCAAACCGGCTAGTACTGCACTGTATGCATCGAACAATCACCAGTGTTTAAATATAATGTGTGTTCGTGTGTGTGCTGATCTATTTGTTTTGATAAAATTGAACCATGTGATGTGATCATAAACCATATCTAACGATCCGATTTTTGTGATTTTTTTTTTTATTAATGAGCAGAAGCGCAAGACAATGCGGAGGAGTTTGGAAATGAGGTGGAACAACTTAGAGCAGCGGCTGCTAGAAATGACGAGGAAAAGATACGACTCGAGGCCGAATTGAGCCAAGTCAAGGAGATGTTGCAGCGTGAAGTTGCTCGAGCCGATTCAGATTCGAGAAGAAACGCTGTTATCATTGCCGAGTACAAACAGGTATGTACACATCATCATGCACTTATCATCATAATTTTTCATTCTCATTATCTTGTGTACTTACTTTCTGTACAGGTATCCCATTCATTATATATGTTGCTTCAAAGTGAATTTGCGGGACCTTTATCATTTTGTCGCAAAAGGAATTTGCTGACTGATGCATCGCAGTAATGTAATTTCTACCTCGCGTGAGCACTTTTCCTGGTGATTTATTAGGATTGTGGATCGTCAAAATGATTTTAAAAGACTTCTTTGTCGTCCTGAATCGATTTTATGAGATTATATCTAAATACCAGTTATCTAAATTCAAATCGCGATTGAAAGAAGGGTGCGCCTCGTTAATCATACAAGTGCTCTTGCAATGATGTGGGCATATGTATAAGTATATATGTCTAGTGAAACTTTTATGCAATTAGAAAGTCCAGACTTGTGCGTGTGAGGTAATCTGCAAGATATAGGAAAATGCAATTTCTCGGTCAGCTGACGCGATGCTAATACAACAATGAGTTCTGTAAAAACCTCAACGATATCAAAGACAAATGTCAAGATTTATGTTTACCAAACAGATGATCATTATCTGTCAGATACCACCCAAAATTTAAAAACATGATGTACATTATTCTCGTCATTTTTCTTAAAAACTTAATTCTCCTCAATCATCTCTCTCAAACTGATCATAAATTTTTTTATCTTTTTCATTTCGCGTATCTTTTATTCTTTTCATGTAATCAATCAATAATTTAAACATTGTTACCTTGCATAATCTTATTAAGCATTCCTCAGAAGAATTCATCCGCTTCAAAGCTCATTCGTTCGACATAATCATTTTTTTTATCGTTAGCCGTGAACTTGAGTCGTTACTTCAAGCGGATGCGCTAATAGCACCTCGTGTTTCCGCGCATATATAGCCAATTGTTTACGTTCTATTTGCAGACCTACATGAACAGTGCGAAAAAACACAAACTCGGATCTATACATTCGCGTCACTTAACACGTGCTACTCTCTAATTGCGCTCTTTCTTTACTAATCATACGCACCTTATGTCGCTATTGAATGATTAATGTAATATTTATTTCATATATGCAGATTTGCCAGCGGCTAGAGGATGACTACAACACTGCCAAATCATCTTTGAGCGATTTACGCGTAAGTTATTTTTAGACTCGTTACATGTACTACGAGTATTTTGCTAATCTTCGAGTGTCATATCAATTAGTGCTTCGGTCGTATCTTATCGGCTTTATTTATTGTCAAGTTTCTACGGTTGTCTTGTACTGTTAAAATTATTATCTGTAGGGTATTTCATATGAGAAAATGGAGTAAATGAAATTATTGTCATATATTACACTTTTATTACCTATTTATGTTCTTAGAATGATGATCTTCATTTCAGGCAAAAATTTCCAAATGTGACAAGTGCTCCAGTCTCTCGACGGATTCAAGTAACGGATCGAATGCCTCATCAAATCCATTGGATAGTCGGTCGGATCCCGTTCTGAACAGGGCACAGG
This sequence comes from Eretmocerus hayati, assembly GCA_029851415.1. Taxonomy (NCBI): domain Eukaryota; kingdom Metazoa; phylum Arthropoda; class Insecta; order Hymenoptera; family Aphelinidae; genus Eretmocerus; species Eretmocerus hayati. The sequence continues at coordinate 177,779,399 of CM056742.1, read as the reverse complement.
AGAGGGTTCGAGAACTTGAATTGGAACTTGCGCAAACCAAACTAGCTCACGTGGAAGCCGAATGCAGAAATCAGGTAATTATTTTCCTCGCCAAAAATATCGTTTTGTCCCAGAGAAGCTCTGTCGGCTATGAAATTTGAAGAAAGATAGCTGTATTTTTTGGGTTGACGAAATCACTACTGTGTAAATACACAGTAACAATTCTAATTCGCTCCGGCTCATTCTTGATATTGCTGAAAAGGGAATTTTTTTCATAGTGATCCAGAAAGTCAGGGACAATATATAATCCCTGTAGTGAAGTAACTGTTTTATCATTTTCTCAAGTGGCTTCCTTTTTTCGAAATGATGAATTCGTCATCCTTCCCAAAACCAATCTATCGGTTCCTAACTCGAGCTTACCTTCTAAGAAAAATTATTTTGAAAAATTCTCATCCTAACAACTCAATTCAGAATCTCATGATTGATCTCCATTTTTCAATATGTCTAATTCCACGATTTTCCAATCTCTTCTATCGCAAAAACAATCCACCAACACTTATCTCATTTCAAAATTTCCAACAGGATCTGACGCACCAGCTCCACGCAGCAGCCACAGAGCTTCAAACGGCTCGGAATACTTGGCCATGGCTTTCAAAAACTCTTTCAAGCATCAAAGAAGCTGCCAATAAGCGTGATGCTATCCACACAAGCTCATCCTCGTCAACTCACCTAGCAGCACCACGACGAGAAAGTGCACCACCAGGTTCTACGGATTCGTCTTCGGCAACTGCTTTGAGGCAGCACGCCCTTGGAGCACGAGATGCATTTAGAGAAGCCGTCTGATACTACGCCTCGATGGTGACGCCGAGCGCCACCCCGACCGAGGCACCCGTTCTTCCAGTTCGAGCCCATTCGGCTGCGACGACACCGTCTATCGAAGCTGCTTGGTTGGCTCTATTCGATACCCAGGCAAGGCTGCAACGGTAGTTCTAATCATTTTATAATGCAAGATTGTCGTGCTCGATTAAGTGATTGACTCATTTTTGTCGTGACAAGGTGAGAGATACCAAAGTCTATTTTGGCCCCGTGTAATGCGTGAAGAGAGAATAGAATTTTTGTAATGATGTAGACGGCGATACACCAAATTCTCGTGTGGATTATTGGTTGCTGTGAAAAATGTAAGATTTTGTGTTATCTGGGTGAAGAATAAGTCATTAGAAGCACTTTTTCCATCCGACTGTTGTATAAATTTTTTGCTCTAACGATGAGAATACTCCATATCGATCTTATACCTGGAACTCTTCAGATATTTGTATGATACTTGTTCACATCACGAGATGGACCGCGACTGTCCTGAATCGTGAATAGTTTTCTACAACTTTGTGATTTAATTTTTACATTTTTTTATTGTTGAGCGTTCAAGTTTCAAGATACAGTACCCTGAAACTGGTTAGTACAGACACGACGTTTTTACCCAGTAATCGAACCTTATTTTGATATTTACAACTCTTCGTATTGGGCGGATACCCGCTACCATATGGTCTTCAAAGAAATGAGTGAAATCTTGAGTTTTCCGATTAATTCCCAACTGCCATTCAGACAATCTTACTGCAAACTGGAAGAAAACTTTCAGCCTTTCCAAAGTTTCTTCAACGCACTTTTATGTTGGAGTGATAGCTCATTGCTGAAGCCAGATTAAAAAATACCCAGCATTCCTACTTGTAAAATTGAGTTGAAACAATCATTGTTTGTAACATTCCACTGGAAAGTCATGCATAGCTCATGTAAAGTGTATTCGTTTGTATGTATCACCATCCAATTAAGTTCCAAAGGCTAGAGATATCATAGTGAAATATTTGATCAGATCTAAAAACTCCATGAGTTAGTTTTAAAAGATCCCAAATGTCTACATAACTCCAAGAGTTTGGAGATTGTATGTATAATTTTGTCCTGATAATAAGATTCAGTATGGATGTGGCAGCTTGCTTCTTCATATATTTCAGTCAACTAACATGGATCAAAATGCGAGATTGTGAGAATTTGATAACCATTATCACATCACCAAGGCAATACTTCATTTTAGTCATCTGTCTATTTTGGACAGAATTACTGTAAATACTGATGTAGCTAATTTGCGGCACTTGTCTCTTCAACTGCGTATGTAAAAAATGTTATTTGTGAATCCAGCTTTGTGCCATGGTTGCTTGTACATCCTTTGACAAAAAATTTCAACTGTTTCAGCTATGAACTTGTTAGATTGGTGTCGAAATATTCTATCGCGATTGAAAAGAAAACCTCTGTTTGATTTGAAATATATTTTGATAGCTATATTTTCTCACAAATTGTTCTCTATGGAGCACTTGCCGTTTAGATACGTAAAAATGAGTGACATTCATATGAAAATTTCTGGATAAATCTATGTAAATAACGCAGCAACTCAGTGTAAGCACATAAGGATAAGACCAATAAAACAAGATCATTATATTGAATCGACTTTAATTCTTCGTTGCAAAGATTGTAGTTCATTACTCTGAATTTGTCCATTAACAAATTGAGGTGTTGGAAGGGTTGGACCAAACAACTGTACAAGAACGCGCAACGTATTTGTTTATTGCAAATTCTGAACTGGTACTTCTAAATTCTGAACAGAGAACTTTCGCAATTTCTTTCTACGTTCAACTATATTTGTTGTAACAAAGTAAAAATAATTATTTACATATGAACACGTCATTACATATACACTAATTCAATGAACCTAAAACTGTAATACGAAGCATATATGTACATGTAACAAGTGTGCTGAAAACAGTGCTCTGGAGATTTTTTCGTTCAAGTGATTGTGAGTACGATTTCGCAAAATATTTGCGACTTATACAAAGGAAGATTGTAATTTTCTAAAGACCGATATTCTAAGAAATATTTCTCTTGATGAATCTCATAGCGAGTTTAACCGATTATAAATAACGACTTGAGATCTGATATTTTGACCAGGAAAATGGATACACGGAGAAAAGTAATATCTTACAAAGTACATGGAAAGAAGACTATCTTCCATCCAAAAAAACTTTTTCATGTTTTCTACTCTTTTACGATGATTCCGTATCACGATTGCGGTAAAAAAAAAACTTTATTGAAACCAAATCTCCGAAGAGCAAGATCTATCATTCAGAGACTAATCTACTAGACACTATTGGTTTATCAATCTCAATCGAGAGATTTTCTGTGAATATCTATCACCACGGTCTCTTACAGAAATGAATCTTTAAATGATATATCAAGTGAGAATATTGAAAACACTTCAAATTGGGTCAACTTGGGCCGTATCAGAATCCCAATAGTATTTGTGACTAAATGACACCGCGTAATCATAAATCATCAAGAAGACTTGTCAGTCAGTCAATTTAACCAATTGTTAAGCAAAAATTCGCCCTGATCAAGTCATGATAGTACACGAAAGTCGATCTTATACGATATATATATTATTCTCGTTCTCCAAGTCGTTTGCTAGCACGTTTGCAACAGGAACGCGATTGTTCATATTTTGATTTCGATCAGCTTCTATATTATTCCCTTCATCATCAAGATTATTGTTAACCATGTCTCTATTCTGAAGATTTGCAAGATCTAATATGCCAGCTCTAGCATCATCTGCGATACTCGGAGGTTCAGAGTCTGATAATTGATCCGGAGTTATACTAGATAAATCATTATCAGGAGACAAATCTGGTCGGGAGTCTGAATTATGATAACCCGAATCCATGACTTCTGGAGACACACTATTAGAGACACTATTTGATGAGTCGGGAGAGATTTTCTTTGAAGCATGTTTATGGAAATTTCCTCTTCCACTTCGATCTTTCTTGTTCACTTCCTTTGGTATTGCTCCTGAGCAATGCCCTATGCTTTCGTAATGGTTCTCGGAACTATTCCCATCTTTCGACGACTCGATGCTGAAAGTAGTAGAAATTTTATGTGAGCATGTTGTAAAATTGATGAAAAGAACTTGCACACGCATGACATGGAGCTTACCTGAAATCGCTGTGAGCCGTGATAAAATTATTAGAACAAGAACTTGCATCATCTGATCCCTTATTACTCATTTGAAATTCGTCTTTTGAGAGATTACTTGTAGCCCTCATGATTCCGTCGTGGCTGCTACTCGGTGTTGCCATATTCTTGGCAATCCATTTCCTCTTTTTGAGATTTAAAAGCTGTGGATTGTGTGGAGAGCTTGTGTATTGCGGTTCCTCAAAAGGGATTTCACTGGTGTTTACGCGGATTGTGGCGTTATCAAGTTTGAACTTTTTGATAGTTTTATCTGATGAAGAATTGATAATTGTTGATTCCGACAAAACTTCTGTGTCATCCATCAACTTTACATTTTCACTCAATTTGGAAGGTTCTAAGAACATACTGTATATGCTGCCATTATTGTCTAATGAAGAGTTAGGCAAGTCTTCTCTTAATCTGGTCTCCTCTATTGACTGAGAAGAAAAAAATGTTGTACCTAATTCTGGTACTGTGTTGTTTGATAAACTTTGTACAAACGATAATGACGTTCTATCAGAACCATCAGAATCTTTTGTATCAGAAAAACTAGAGATAACTATGGACTCTGCTTGAGCAGAATCACCAAGTTCTGCTGAGCGATTTTCTGTCTCTATATCATTCACTTGCATGTCTTCATGATAAATTGAACTTGTACTACTTTCAGCAGTGTTGCGATCACAGTTAGTATGCGGAGCATCAGAGATAGCCTCAATGATGTAAGGCTCACAATCCCAGTCTTCTTCATCAACTACGTCTACATCAACAACATTGTATTGTGAATAGTAACTGTTAGGTGGTCCTGGCTCTTCGTCCCAGTTATCTTGTGGTGCATGATCAAGAAAATCACTGTTGATGCTATCATCAGATGAAGTAGATGGAGGAGGCACTATTACAACTGGACCTTCAGCCCGTTCAACAATACTCCATCCAGCATTTCGTAAAATATCTGTCAACTCTTCAGCTGTAACATAGAACTTTTTCAACATCTCAAGGAGACAATCCAATTTGACAACACCTGTGTCTTCTTGATCATTCATGGAAAACTTCCGAATATAATATACAGCATCATCTAAAATTTTTTCTTCATCTGAACGATTGTCTTCTTCATATGGGTATGTGTAAGTTTCCACAGTGTGAAAGAGACCGTCAATTCCGCGGGTGACTTCGTCATTTAAATCAGCTATTTTGTGGAAGACTGCCATTTGACTACAGGAACCAAGATGTTCTGTACCTGGAGGCCCAGCACAGATACCATGAAAAGTCACCTCGTACTCAGGGAATCTCTTCACGATGTTGTTTGCCCTACGATAATTTGAGTTAGTTTTCTACCAAGTAAAAGAGAAGATCTATGATCAAGACCGACATACCAGTCTTCAAATTGTTTCCTAGTCCATTCAAACTTGTGATCTGGATGCCTGAATCCTTTCAAATTGGTGAACAATACATTGAAATCAGAATTGGGAGTTGTGACAACTGCAACTTTTGGCCTGATGAAACCAAATATATTGTACGGCAGCTGTGTAAGGGGCTCTGGATATAAATGCTCAACTCTGAGGACATAACAAGATCACATGATTAGAGAACTAAACTTTCACTTCATATCAAAAGATGAATGACAACTCAAGAGTAGAACATACAATTCTATACATATGACAGCATCTAAATTCTCTAGATGTTTGTCGGGTAGAGTGACGCTACCCTCAAGGACCCTCAGTACCAGCGGAGTTGTCCTTCTATGTAAATACTCCCATGTAAGAGGTCTAGCTCTCTCCTTATACATGTCCAGTGTGATTCTGTCAATATCTACAAACAGGCCCTCCTCGATTCCTACCAGTTTCTTCATATACATGCAAAAGCTCAAGTCATTACAGCCAAAATCGGCTACCTGCAACAAATATCAACAACTTCAATTACTCTCCTCTATAAACATATACATCACGCACATGGAGGGATATTACGCAACGACCACGTGGAGAGCAAGCAAGGGGATGAGAAGTAAGGAAGATAATGAGGGTAGTAAACCTTTTTCAACTTTTTTCCATAACGAGGATCGGTGAGTACCCCTAGTACAGCTTCGTATCGTTGAATATAAGCCGGTGGAGAAAATTTGATGTTACAACGACCCTCTTCATCGAGATCGTCACCGGAGAAACGACGCTTCAAGCCAACAATGGACTCGTTCGAAGCTGGTGCTTGAGATGCTTCGAGGACGACATCGGCTTGGGGATTCAAAGGCAACATTTTTCTTGTTGAAGATGCACCGAGACGCCGGTACACGAGTTTACCCAACAGGTATGCTAGATGAAACAGCACTATTATCATTGTTTCCAAATATAATTGACGAGTTTGTCAAGTGGATTTATACGACTTGATCGATTATTATCTTTTGATGAAATTGTCACTTGGTTTTGCGTTCACGTTCATTGTTACGAATCAAAACAATTAGTACGAGGTGTGTGATCAACCATCACAAATGATCAACTGCGATCAACAAACTGGCAAAGATGCTGGCATCAGATGATCAAACGACATGCAACAACACATGGAAGCGGCTGGATGCTGTATGGAAAAATTCTGCAGGGCGTGACTGTACCGACGTCACAATCATTGATTTATATTTATATTATTTATAAATAACGATTTACGATGTGTTTGGATAATATACACTTGTAATCGTTTTTGGGATAGTAAATTAAGACAATGAGCTACAGAAGCTTCTTCATCCATCAGGCGTGCTAATAATAATCACATGTTTTACGTCGGGGTAGGAGAGATGAAATTGACCAAAAACCATAGCAATTTGGCGCGTCTATACTATGGGACACTTTGGTGAATTATGTAGTTTATCGATAATACTTATTCTGTGTTCAGACTATCAAATAACATCACTTTATAGCCCTCATTTTTTCTTTTGTTACGAAAGAAGTTCATTATAGAGAGGTGCGGTTTTGGCTTCTGTAGAAGAGCAATTTGTACCAAAACGTTAATTTTGCACAGTGCAACAGTGCTTATATTCATTTGAAGCAAATATTCAAGATCATAATACGTCTGAAAATTTTTTCAAATGGTCACATAGGATTTTGATCGAGATTTCGATCGATTGATCCATAATTTACTCTCACATCATTCTCATAATACATATATACTCATCTGAACGTTAATTCTTATAATAATCTATAATTACTTTTCCCCGTAGCATCGGAAAAATTTGGAAAGGTTTTAAAAAATCTCTGTAATAGGTAAAAATAGATGAGATAAAAGAATAAAAATTCCAATTTTTCAGAATTTTCCAGTTGATTTTCCGTCCTGCTTACAGCAGAAAAGATACTCTGAATGTCGAAATAAATGCGTTCCTACCTCAATGCAATGTGAATTCGTTTTCAATCCGTTAATCAGTGGGGCTTTCAGTATATTTCAATTTTTGACTCTCATTGTTACTATCATTCAACTCCTAATTGCATACAATTTGTATATTTAAATCATCAATGAGGCTCAATAGCACGCTCCAGACGTGTATCTCGGTTTTGCTACTGTGACATTTTTTCAGTCCAAAAGTCAGAAGTTTCAGAGATTTCTTTTGATGTGCCTCTAAGATGTAAAAGAGACGTGTCATTGGGTCCTAAACTACCAAATCTGCAGTTCATAAAACTTTCAATTGACGAATCTGAGCCCAATGATATCGACCGACACAAAAAGTGTTGTGAAGCCCCTTCTCATCGTCATCAACACCCTGCTCAAAATAATTCCGTGGAACCCCATGGGATCCCTTGCGACCAGGTCCCATGGGATCCCGTGGGGTCCCATCGGATCCCATGGGACTTCGTGGTACCTGACCCTGGGAAAATTTTTAAACTTGATATTTGCATAATTTGGTACCGGAGACGTGTAGCATCCAAATTTCAATCAAATTCTGACATTTTCGGGGGAATAATGGCCAAAAACTGTATGCTGCACGTCTTAGATGACAAATTTCGTAAATGTCAAGATTAAAAATTTTCCCAGGGCCAGGTACCACAAAGTCCCATGGGATCCCATGGGATCCCATGGGGTCCTACGGAATTATTTTCAGCAGGGCACTTCTCACCCCTTTCGATCTGAATTCCGAGCATCAAATAATTCCTGAAAAGAACCATACGATAAGATTTGACGTAAAATTACCCGTTTATTTCAGATTCCGTGATCAAAATTGGGTTAAAATGAAGTTTGAAGTGGTGAAACTACGTATTTTTATCTAAATCTACCTTTTTTTGAGTGAAAACTTCGTTTCAAATCCAATTTTTATCGTGAACACCGCGACATTGTTACTTGAGAAGGACAAAATCTTCAACAAGTTAATTTTGATCCATCTTAATTTTGTGAAAAGTCAGCAATTCTCGGAGGGCATTTTCATCATATTTCAACTAAGTTCTGGATTTATCAAGCATAAAGCGTCTCAAAGAATACGACTATTCAAACAATCCTAAATTTCGTGAAGTAATTATGAGGAATGGTATTCCCAAATAATAGAATAGATTATTAGCAGAATTTACGTCGGAAACTAACGAAATTAATTTTTTAGTCAGATCTTGACTAGCATTAGATTGAGTGTGAAGGAAAAATCAATGAATTCGGAAGTCACTCATATCGACAGATCGATTTGGACGAATCAAAGTGATGTTTCTCATTTTCCAAACTTTCCCGATGGAAATAAGATTTCATTAATTTTTAGATATTGCGAGTTTTCCTCGCAATTGACGTTAACTATAAGGATACAATAACGTGCGCTGTTTGTAGATCAATCTTCGACAAATTCTTGCGCAGTAAAGCTCACAATCATCAGAATTAAGGAATAATATGATTAAAATCGATCGATACAAAGATCTATAACTGATCGTGGTAAATCCTTTATAAATTCAATTCAATGAGTAATTGTTATCAGACTTGTATCAGAAATTTGTATAAAAGGGGCTGATCAATCCTCACCAGTAGTCATTGTTTGCAACTATAACGATGTTTTTGTTAGTTGCATTGTTGATTTCGTGCTCTATAGGAAGTGCAAAAGGTATAAGTGATGGCAAATATTATCCAAAAATCTAATCAGCTATTCAAATTCATTTAACTTTTTTTGAATATGATGAAGAATTCATTAGGTAAAATAACATCATCTCATGGTATTGGTTAATAGATAAAGTGTAAATTACCATTAAATATATTCTTATTTAGATAAATCTTATCTCAAAATCACAAGATTGACGAGCTACCTTACTTTTTTATTTTAGTTTCAGCTGTTCCTCGAATAGTTGGAGGGAGCACAGCTCCAGATGGGAAATATCCTTATCAAGTATCCCTCCGAGCTCCGTCACATTTCTGCGGTGGTTCATTATTGAATGAGCGTTGGATTCTGACCGCAGCTCACTGCGTCCTCGAGTAATCATTGTCAAACACTTACAACACTAGACATTCTTGAATTTCGATATACTTATGCAAGAAAAATTTATCAAATGTAATGTGAACAGTTCATCAATATTGCTTCGCAAGAATCAACTTGATTCGAGATGTACCGTGTAAATTAGAAAATTTTGCAAAAATATACTGGAGATTATTTCTAGGTGCTAGTGAGGAACTCAGGCCTAGAAGAATAAGTAACAGTGCGAATAATATTGTTTTCCTGCGGAATGAAATCATCTTCGAGTACACGAACCAATGAGCCTATTAATCCGAAATCTAATAGCTAATACAGAAATTTTACAAATGGTACTTCTTGCTCGCCAGAGGAAAATCACTCGAGATAATTTCATTTCTTCTCAAAAAAAAGATAATTCTCAAAGTTTCACTCTCTTTGCAACTGAATGCTTTTTAGAAAATTGTATTAAAATTCAACTAGCACAAAACTCTGACCAGCACCGCCATCGTCATCGCTCGTTGGATTTCAAAAAATGAACGATTTTATCACACATGACAAAATTACTTCAGCACAATAATATTTCCACCCCTATGAATCTTACATTCTCACTTATCGAAATTTTCCCTGCAGCCGAAGAGACGATGGTATAACCGTGGTTGTCGGTTCTAACAAATTAAATGACAAAAATTCTCAGAGCTACCAATCGGAATTCGTTACATGGCATGAGAAATTCAGCTCTTCACAGCTTAAAAATGATGTTGGACTCATTCGCGCGAATAAGAATATTAAATTCAGTGCCAAGACTCAACCGATCCAACTAGCTAATGAGGAATACAATAAATTTGAAGATCCTGTAGTTTTGACTGGCTGGGGAAGACTTTCGGTAAGCACACTTTTTTTTACTTTTTTCTATAGTGATCTTTTTTTGATATTCTGAACGAATTCATAAAAAATGAGTTCTCACAAAGTTAGCTATGAATGATGTGTTTTGCATTTTTTCAGGCTGGCGGAAGAGTACCCAACGATTTGCAGGAGATTTCTCTAAAAGTTATTCCTGAGATTGAATGTCAGGATACGATGGGCAGCATGATCATTAATTCTCACATTTGCACTTTGACCAAATTTGGCGAGGGGGCATGCAATGTAAGTATTTAATTCAATGTCTACATTCTTTTTGGTTCATAATACTTCAAAAATGATTCTTTAGAATCCAGTTATAGATTCTTACCCTTTGACTACAATATATTTAATCGTGCGATTTGCTGATAATACTGTCTATCTTATTAACTTTCTAGGGAGATTCTGGAAGTCCTCTTGTTGCAAACGATGAACAGATAGGCATCGTATCTTTTGGTAGACCCTGTGGTTTAGGGTTTCCCGATGTTTACAGCAGAATTTCTTACTTCAATAGTTGGATTCGTAGAACAATCGAAAAAAACCCTCCCATATAAGGCCATAGATTTTGTTCTTACATTCTGATATGAATTTTGTATGAATTTCTGATTTGCTTTTGAGTACTTTGTCCAGGGATACATTTTATACTACCCAAGTCATCAAGAATGTGAAATCCCATGATATTAAGTTTTGCACTTACTTTTTTCTATTTCTAAACTTACTTTGATCCACAATTTTGTATACAATAATTTTATATTTGACAGGAAAAAATCGATTATCACATTGTATCACTGACACATTGTATAAAAGTCAAAGTTGGCAAGCCGTGTGGTATGGGGGGGGGGGGATCAATAAATGAATAGATAATAAAATTTGTAGTGATATTTTATTCATTCATTTTCATTTTTCAATCAAAACCACTGAAACATCATTGAAAAACTAATAACGATAAAGCTTTGCAATCAGTTTCGATTTATAACATAAATTTTTTACATGGTGTTTATAACAATATTTTGTTACAAAATACAGTTTTCATCCGATCATACATAACATGTATACAATAATATGTATACAAGCGAATTAGAGTGGTTATCAGGTGCGCACAAGTAAAAATATATACAAATATATTGATTCATGTAAAATTCTTCGGCGATTGAAACTCTTAATATCAAATTATACGAATACGCCCGATCCAACAAAGTATACCCCCTCTCTTTGTGCAGAAATTAGTGCAACTAATTCTATAATCGAAGCCCTGCCTACTCATTCGTCAACTCAAAATGACCATTCACAAATATAATTGCAACATTTCAGAAATTAAAATATCATGTTTTACGCTCTAATGCAATAGTTATTCTACTCCCAATATTTCTCATTTTCATCCCTACAACATACAGTCAGACATTCTTACACCAAACAACATCTCATGTTCTCAAATATGTATATAATTAATAATTTATATCAATAGTTGCGGCTTACTTACCCGATGCTAAATCTTTAATACTGTTGTCAATTCCCAGAAGGTGCGGTTTCCGTACCTTTTACTTATTGCATGGAAACTTAATCAATTATCACGAGAATCAGGAGTTACAATAAAAATGAGGCAATAATAAAAAATTCATATTAAAAGTCTTCTCGGCAGATCTCACATTATCAAGCATCTGCACACAATGAGATGGAATATATTTGAAATAACAAAGGCGATGAGAGCTTCAATCTTGATCTTCACAGATAAGTCGAAAAAATTTTAACAGTTGACCTATTTTCCCATCTTGCAAAGAGACATTCCCTTATCGATTGCCGTTTTTATCTATAGAACTTGATCTGGTTGGCGATATAAAATTCTATCATTGTAGATTCGCAAATATCTGATTTGTAAGAATTTTAATTCCATGCATTATGATTGTTGAATGGCAGCTTATGTGTATATCAATCATCGCTCGAAAGTGCGTATTGTACGCGCTTTCGGCCATTCCGTTGTCACCCTGCATTTCGTTCTGCTTCTGCAATCAGAAAAAAGTCGAAAGACCTCTTGGTTAAAAAGAGGTAAGTGAAAATCAATTTCTTTTAGCGGAAGAATTACTCGACGGAGTCATTCGTCAAACAATTTGCGAGTCCTCACTCATATAATATCGATTTTTCGATCAAGTATCATATTTGAGATCCTTTTTTAAGGTTTAGAGCGAATTCACAATGGTACATCACACAAAAAATATCATCCATTCACCATATCGTTATCTAAAATAGACATGAGTTATTACATACTTTAAATTCATCTTAATCCTACGTACCTCATCAAGACTCCCAAATTCCATGTTCGAATGGCTCCGATCGAGTTTAAAAGCCTTTAAATCTCGTTAGAAGAATGTAAAAATTCCTCTGCCACTCATTCTAGGGGCTCGAAAATTAACATAAGAAACTGTGATTTGGAATTTTGATCAAATTCTTGTTTTTTTTTCTCAAATTTGGGAGCAAACTTCATGAGGTTTACATAATTCCTGAAAAATGAAAATAATTCCGGTGAAGTGATCTAACGAGATTTAAGTGCAATAACGACAGTTTTTATCGTGATTGCATCTAAACATAAGATGGCAGTGCTTTTGTAAACCTGTAAAATATACATTTTTGCTATCAGTTATTATTATCATACTAGTGAATTTTGTGTGTTATTTTGAATCTTTAAACGCTCTATTTGTATGCATGCAGGTACGATTCACGGGTGGATAATGAATAATGTCAAGTTTAGAATGTCACAATTTCAAGACTTAGACCAATAATGTAAAAGGCCTTTACAGACATAGATCGAATTCTGATCATGAACAGGAATGACACCATGATCATCGAGGATCACATTTGTTTGTTTTTTTTCCATTACACGTATAGTGGAATTCATAAATATGAATGCGAACTCAAGACAATGATCACACCAACACGTGTATTCGACAGATTCCAAGTTGACTTAATATTATTGAGATTTTTTTTGTCAACTACCATTCAATTTCAAAACTTTATGAACAAGGATTTTCTTTGTTGGGTGAAAAAGGTATTTTGTCGAAGTGCGTAAGTATCGAGGTCAGAGGTGCCTTAAATTCTGACCACGTGAATTTGAAATTGCTTTGGTTATTTTTTACCGTTTCATTCTATCATAAAAATTTTTTTCCCTAGAGTAAGTTATGAAACTACCGTGCGATCCGACTAGGCCTTAGAGCACCAAAAAATTTTGGTGATCATCAAACCCATAGACATATCTAGGAATTTTGAATAGACTTTAAGCTCCAAGTCCTGCTTTAGAGCAAATAGATGTATAAGGCAATCATAAAAATTTTCAACTCTTTTGAGAGGCAGACATAGCCAATTAGGGCATTTTGGCCGTATTATTAGGTACACTTATTATAATTACTATTATCATAAACGCGATAGGCTTGCGTATGGTCCGACAGGTTCCAGATATCTATATCTTCAAAGGTATACCAAGTATACCAATTATGGTAATTTGTACTAATGGTGTGACGAAGAGGTACATGCAGTATATATACTCAGGTATTTCTTAAGTAGGTTGTGTTGAAGGTGTATGTCAGCGCGCGTATGTCTCAATTTTTGGATTACAGGTACGATTCGGAAAATTCAAAATCAGATCCGGACGCGTGGGATGATCTTGTTTGTACGGAAATTCCCGCACCCATAGCACTGTCGCTGGTACCCTCGCCAGTGACAAAGTCTGCAACGATTAGAGAATCCTTGGGTAGACTGCCAGATCGACTGCCACTTCTGCTGGCCCCGCTGCTCACGATACCCCTGGCAGCATCTCTCTCGGCGAGCTTAGCCTTCGCCGATCGGATTTTTTCCTCTTTCTGAAAAATAAAATTGAGTGACATAAGTCAGCTAGCTCAACTATACAGGGTCTCCCAAGAGTCAGCTCTCCCCCTCCTCAAAGTAGAGATTGGCTCCGTTCATCAAAAAACTCGCAGTTTTCTCAATCGAGGGGCCGTCCATAAACTACGTAGGTGGCCAAGGGGGGAGGGGGGGGGGGGGGGGTCAAAAATGTAATTTAAAAAAACTACGTTTGGCTACGGGGGGAGGGGGGGGGGGGTTATCGGCTTTACTACGTAGCTTCATATTTTTAAATTGCGTGCGTGAGAATGGCTCTCGGTACATGATTTCAATATTCTTATCGGTCAGACAAATTTTGATTGGATGTAATAATAATCTATGAAGCCTCACAGCCGATGGTTGTACATGTAAAGCATGTACGTCTGATGTTCATTCGTTCACGTTTGCTGAGTGCTCGTGTGTAAGTATCGTTGGAGGTTCCGAACTGGTGAATCGTTTTCATACTTGAGCTTGGCTCACTTGTTAATCCTTTATCAAGTATTACCTATGTTTTCCAAATTTATTCCCTAAAATCTTCTGACTTCGAATCCGAATGTCCCTCCATAAGGCAGATAAACCCTCTAATACGTCTGACAAGACGAATCATGCCCGTAATCAGGGAGAAGGTAAATGATCTAAATTATAAGCACATAGGATATTTTAAAGCAGTCGTGCTACTCCAACTCAAGATATCTTGAAAAATAAAATAGTTTCCAGGTTCTTTGGTTCTTTTTGATGGAATAGAACGTTTATTATTTTTAGAAAAGCTACGTAGTTTTTTGGGGGGAGGGGGGTCAGATTATCCAAAAAGGTACGATTGGCTACCGGGGGGAGGGGAGGGGTCAAAAATAATTAAAATTGGTCAACGTAGTTTATGGACGGCCCCCTCGGGGGTGAGCTCAAAAATGGACCCAGATTTGAGCTTCAATGTAACTTTGATAATCAAATTTTACAAATGGAACCCCTTATTTTTGACGCCGGATCCTAAAGAGGTACCACAGTTTTCCATCCAAGTATGACTTCTTGGAAATCTCGGTGAGCTCTAGGGGTCATTTCGGGATCGAAAGTATCTGAACGGTGTTTTAACGTGCCGGAGCTAAAGCGATAGTCTAGTTTGAAGAGGATTTTCTCAGGATAGTTTCTCAGACTTAGTTTGGGCCTGGACTTGTGACTTTGAGAATAACCTTGACTTCCATCAGGGGTCAGCTCGATTTTCAATATGGTCATCACTGTTCGTACTTTGAATCTTGAAAATATGACGAATTTTGAGTCGAGATAGGACTTCCTGTTAATTCTGTACATAACCCTTCGAGGTCATTTTGAGGTCACAAGTCTCTGAATAGTGGTTCAACGTGCCAGAGCTGAGGCAACTGTTTGAATCAAGGGCTTATTCTCAGAAGAAATTTCAGATTCCGAAAATTTAACCCTCGGAAATTCATCGCATTTCCAGGATTCAGAGTCAGAAATATGAATAATCATATTCAAATTCGAATTGACCTCTTCTGAGTGTCAGGATATTATGCTCAAGGTTACAGGTCAAGGGTCGAACGGAGTCTGGATTTCTATTGAGAATATGAAATCCAGACTATCGCCTCAGCTCTGGCACGTCGGACTACTATTTGGAGACTCGTGATCTCAAAATGACTTCCATGGGTCATCTACAGGATCGGCAGAAAGTCCTATCTCAATCCAAAACTCCTCACATTTTCAGGATTAAGAGTCTTTGAATAAGGATCAATGTGGGTCAAGGATATGCTCAAGGTCACAAATCAAGGGATGAAATGAGTCTGAGAAACTTTTCTAAGAGGAATCTCTCTAATCTACACTATCGCTCTAAGTGTGGTACGTCAAGCCACTGTCCAAATACTTTTGACTCCCAAATGACCCGTAGAAGTCGTCTAAAAAATTGTCAGGATGTGGAATTTTGTGCTCTTTCAGAATCCGGAATCAAAAATAGGAATTCTCATTCGAAAAATTCGATTTAACCTGCAAAACAAATAGAAGAGAAACATCGAATTCATTCCTTACCTCAGCGATAAGTTTCTGAAGTTCCTCATTCTCAACGAGCAGTCTCTGGTACTTTTCTTCTTCCTCCTTAGAAATTCCCATATCTGGATTATATTTAGATTCAGCCTTGTCTTTTGGATGTCTGATGACTTCGATAACCTTTGGCACGAATATCAAAGCCATGCTGAGAAAACAGCAGAATATTATAGCCAAAGATACAAAGGCAAAACTTGCGTCTTGCTGACTGGCTATAACAAGAGTAACCGGAGCCGTCACCAGACACAGTACCACCACATTGTAAATTGACATGCCCACGTATCGTGAGTCATTTATCTGTTTTACTTTTATGCTTCTAGTTTCATAAGCCAGGAACAAACCAAACATCAGAATAACACCTTTATATCCGTACACCAGCCCTAACCAGAAGTAATTCCGTTCGCTTTCGCAATGTTCGAGTTGAGGTCGTATTCTGGCATCATCATCACCTTGAGTAGAAGCCTCTAGAGGAAAATTTTCAAGTTTCCGTTGCAAAGGATCCAATACTTGCCAAACGGTTAATAAAACTATGTCGACTACCAGCAGAGTACCAACCATAGAGTACAATTTCCATGGTTGAACTTGTTTTTGAATGGACGATATCTTCTGTTTGGCCATAAACAGCTAGAAAATAGGTATAAAGTCATCAAGTCATTCCGATAGATTGTTCCGGAAGTGCGAACATTGGATTCGTTAGTCTGTCATTGAATATTTTGTGTAAGAATGTAAGAATTTACCTTGGCATGGTCAGCTTTCGTTTTGGTATTCAGTCTGTGAACTCGCCAAACTTTACTGAACATGGCACCAAATGCCAGTGTGAAACCTATGGTAAGAACCCAAGCTCTTGCTTGACAGACATATGGATAAACCATGGGTTCAATGAACCGTCCATCGGCACCCAAAAGGAACACAGATACGAAACATGCTATAACTCCAACGAGCATTATTGTATTGCACACTGGATGAGATGAGATGATTACCCTGGAAAAAGATAATGATGTCAGAGTATAAAGATGACCTTCGTTTGCAATTAACTCCAAAAATCTCCAGGATATTTGCGTCCAATAAGTGATCCAAGAATTGATATTTACCTGCGATGTCTGTTACAAATGTTGAAAACGATGAGACCAAGAGCAACGAATATCCCAACGCAAGATACTGCATTCATGGCTGCAAAAATTGGCAGCGATACGGTTCTGAGCATGTCCTTGATGATCGTACGGTCTTGAGGGACTTTACCCCCTATCCACCTTTCCATGTTACGCCACGTTAAATTGTCCATCTGAGTATCATAGTAGCCCAACTTTGTGTATTTTCCGTCTATCATCTGTTCAATCTGGGTCAGGGCTATTCGATCACCTTGCGAACTGAATGCTACGTAACCCTGAAAAATGAGGAAAGCAACGGTCGATTTAATGATAATTGTTTTATCTACATTCAAGAATCTGAACTTGATCAGAAACCGGGAGAGTATTGTACAGTATTGAAGATGTTTACCGATATTCCGGTGAACTGTGTTGAATTGACGGCAGAGTAGATTTCATCTGCCATCTCCTTATCATTGTAGGTAAAGTTTTTCAAACTTTTGCCTCGGCTGCTTAGTTTGTCCATTGTTTTGTTGAATGCTGGAAGGGAAAGGATTCAAGTTTGAATTTCTATACTAGGACATTTTGGTGTGAAAACATTCGTTGAAAATTGTGTGTGACACAGTCAAAGAGAGGTGTGAGATTGTGTTTGAAAGCCATAAATTTTCCATAGGAGTGGATTAGGGTAAAATTCAACTTTTAGAAAATTCAAAAAAGCACCAAGGATTTCACAATTTCAGTATGCCCAGTGACGGATCACGAATTTCTTAGACGTGTATATTTTGAAAAAATCAGTGTTTGTAGGTCGTACGATGACCAAAGAGACCGACTTCAATAGTATTTTTACGGAAATATTGAACCTGCTCCGATTTATAAGACTGTGATAGCTTACATGATTGACCCGTTTCATCGAATTCTTACTGCTTTGGAATATAAGGATTAAAACCGTGTTTCCCTTATTGTGAGAAGCCCCCCCCCCCTCTCCCAAGTAAGGCCTGAATGAGAATGCATTCAGGCCTAACTAATCATGCACTTTGTTCTTCTCAAAGTTATATCTAAATTATACTGATAATGTAGATCTCATCGATATTTTGACTCGATCGCCAGGTGGCGATTACAGTGTGACAGATGTCAAACTGCGACCTTCGTAACTCCATTTTCAGATTAGTCTCAGCATCTTCACATGAGCAATAGTGTCGGTGGTGTAAGTGGTTAAGGAACCGGTTCGGAGTACCGGTGATTGCGAGGTCTAAGTCCCGCCCGAGGAAAAATTTTTTCATCTCTTGGTCAATCTTTTAATAAAAAATTTAGAAATTCAAAAAAATCAAATGTCCCTTCGTGATGCAGCCACTAATCTGGAAGTGGAGCCACGAAGGTCGCAGTTTGATATTTGTCAAACTGTAATCGCCACCTGAGCGTGGCGATTGTATGTGGCTCGAAAGAACGATAAATTCATTCGTCAAATGTAAAAACAGTATCTTCTCAAAATTGTTTTCTTCTCATATTTCAAATGAAACTTCTGCTCATTATTACGAGCCACAAAATTATGAGATCGATCTCACAATAGGAAAAACACGGGTAATATTATACAAGGTAAAAAAAGATGAGGTGAGTGAAATGCGATAAATTTTTCATCTGCCGATCTCGTAGTTGTCTTTAAGAAAGCTACTGAATTATTTATTCGATCAATTAAGTTGTTGATCCATTCATGTTCAAATATTTAAAGAGTCATCTCAAGCTCAATACAACTGTAGATGTGTATACTACCGTGCTGTAGATTGATGCGGTAATTGTGAGTAGATAAAGGCCGTGCATAGTCAGACACGGCTTACACTCTTTATTCACTTAGATAAATCCATCTACATCTTATTCAAATCAAATGTGACAAAAGTAAAATTCATACCTAATGCAACAGACCAAACTGCATCATAAGCTAATGGTGCCTCTTGGTACCCTGCAGGATATCTCTTGTTATCAATGTCGTATCCTTCCTTCTTCAAAACTTCGTTAAGCCTTTGCCTGAATTCTTCAGAAGTCATTCCACTGACGGTCGTTCTATTATTCTGATTCCACATCAAAGCTTCTGTAGTCAAATGTCCATCAGCAGCAGTACGCATTTGCTCTTTGGTACAGGTTATTCCCTCTTTATCAAGATTTACTTCATACCAGTTGTCTTCATACCAACCGATGAAAAACCATACATACTGTTTTCCATACAAATTGTGATTGTAGATATCGCAAAGAACTCGTCTTGCAGCATCGACGTAGAAAAGACCAACAATTATTCGAGCATCCTGACGACGCAAATTACGTACAGCATCTGATGGATCGGATAGAAAGCTTTGCCTTGTCACTATTTCGATGTCAGCCTCTTTACAGCGAGCCTCGAGGTCCTCCACCGTCTAAGGTAGTACACGTGAGGTTCGTGAATTAGAAGAATTTCAGATCATTTCAATCAATTTTTTCATCGGGAAAGGGAAGAGAAGGACTAGAAAAATCTCAACATATTTTTTCCACTTTCCCTGAGGGCTGTTAGGTCCTTGAAAGGTCCATTTTAGATAATTTTTTACTCGCCATAAAAAAATCGTATCCATGATTCACTTCCGTTCTTAAAGATATAGATTTTGAGTATCTCGTTAAAGCCAAGATTTTTTTAAAACTTTTTTTTGTAAAATTCAGTGCTCAACTCTAGTGTCGCCTGAGACCTACTTTTTGATACCCAATTCTAGCAAATTATGGGTCTTTTTCGGGTCAATCTGGCTTCTGTAGTCATTTTGAAGGGTTTGAAAAGATCTACAATTTGGCTACCGGTAAAAGTCGTTAATCGTGCTTCCTCTTGAAGCTATAGTCGTTATAAGTTGGGCAATTTTGTGAAAATGAGAAACTCCCAGATCTATTCACGGAATTCATTCTCATCTCTTTCGTCGTTGAGCTAATAAGAAATTTTTTTTCAAGACGAGCACCGTTCACGGGAAAAATAACTCCGTTGAGTATTTTTATTCCCGATTTTATGTGGGTGGACGATCAAAATTATTTGGTTTTCGACTTTTCACTCAAAATACGAATAATCCTACTATATTCGTATAATCAATTTTTACATGCGCGGAGGATTAATATTATTTCAAAAGTGGATTTTGATTAGGATCTGTATGGGATGGAAGACTGAGAAAATTTCAAGTCCGTGGAAACGATCGGGAGTGCAAATTATGAAATTTTGAGGACGACGAGTACAAATTACTTATCGGGATCAATTATTGTATAATATCTCACCGATATGAAAACTTCTTCAGCCTGTTGTAAAATAGCGATGCGTGACCATCCGAATTTCTGTAGTAGTTTGACCCTTGTTGGA
The DNA here is from genome assembly GCA_029851415.1 of Eretmocerus hayati. Classification (NCBI taxonomy): domain Eukaryota; kingdom Metazoa; phylum Arthropoda; class Insecta; order Hymenoptera; family Aphelinidae; genus Eretmocerus; species Eretmocerus hayati. Next base: position 177,758,743 of record CM056742.1, on the reverse strand, counting down.
TTGTGTACTGTTGCCGATGGATGAGTTCTGAAGAGGGTCGGGAAACGATTTCGATCCGACAGAGCGGGTGAAGAAGCACCGTAACACAACTGAAGATGAAAATTGATAAATTTGGAGTGCATTAATGAGCGGTTCTCCATTTCAATATCGTCATCGATATACAATCTATATTTCAGCTAAAAAACTATTGTAGACTGTAGCAAGATCATGGGTTTATTGAAAATTCATTTATTTGTACTCGAATACATTGACTGTTACAAAAAAAGTGATTGGAAGCAGAAAATTTTTCTTACCACGACAAGATTCCACATCTTGGCAGCTTCAGCAACTGTTGTACAGACGGTGCTACAGCCAGCAAGCAACATGAGCTTTTGTGGAGGATTGTACAACAAGTTGTACATGACGGATGCCGCGAGGCCTGGTTCGCACTGTACTCATGGGGATTATTAATAAATTGCAGCTCTGATTCCATTGACGCAGGTGACGATTTTTGGGGAATTTTGACATGAGTCATTGTGAGTGAGTGGTGGTATAAGGTAAGTTCACCCAACTTGCTCCTATTATGCCATTTTCATAACAACTCTGGTCTACCTCAACAATTTTTCACGTACTTCAGCTCATTTTGAAGGTCGTTTCAAGACCTACAAAGTGAGCCACTATACGCCTAATTTGAATCAACTGAAGTCAATCTATCTCAATTTCAAAAAAAAAAAAACAGTGCAAATCGGCAATGAAGTGCATAAATGATCAGCGTGTAACCACATCTAGAGCTACCTATTTTGACGCGAGAAACACGCCTGAAGGTGGAGAAAAGTCGTACCGCACGCCTTTTCGAGATAATAATGTGTGGGTATGTTGGGTGTACACCAATTTTAGCCTCCATATTTGCGAATGATCTCCGTATTTGTCTCATAAAGTGGCTCCAGATCCAAGTTTTGCAAGTTTGGAAGGGAAAGATTTTTAAGATCTCGAAAAAAGGATTCGAATGCGCTTAGGTACGTTAAGATTGGTTAAATAAAAAAAATTTGGCACCAATTTTACTGAATGTAATTTCCTCGGTGATTTTGTTGCTGTGCAAACATGAAACATCGGAATATAATTCTAAATTTTCTGGGAACGCAGGAATCATTCGGGATCGGTCCAGAGCATTAATTTTCTCGTATTCTAAAATAACACACATAAAAAAATTTGCAACAAGACCAAGAAGTGCCCATTCCTGAGATCGTAGGCATGGAGGCGAGTTGGGTACATTTATCTTCTAATTATTAGAAAAATGTGCCCTTGAATATAATGGACAAAAAAAATGTTGAGAGTATTCAGGTGCTCGCAAGTTCGATACGAGATGAGAAAATGACTACCTTGCTGTCGTTGGAGTGCAGTTTGAGGGTGAAGCCAGGCAACAAGTCTCTCTTGTTGTTGACATCTTCCAAGGCCAAATTGGCAGCTGGCATGCAAGCCTGAATAGAATACATTTGCACATTACTGTACGATTTAAAGCACCTATTCTATTCAATTTTCACACCACCCACATTACAAAACATCGCAATACCAAGACTCTAGATCACGTGAGTCTCTGTGAAATCCTATACCGTGGTAGCCATTGACAATCAATCTACATATCTGATGAACTACACGATGACCCTTCCATACAATTTAAAGGCTTATCTAATAATATGAGTGCCAAATGAGCTAACAATAATCGATTCATTCCATTCATCTTCATTTTTCTTTATCAAAGATCCCATGATATGTAACTCGATAATCTCGAGGCTCACCTGTCCACCCTGCCAGCCACCTTCGCCGGCAATTGGAAAAATTCCTCCGATGTGAAGAACTGTGTCATCCCTACTATCACCTGCTACAAATTCTAATCCAATCACCAAAAGCAGGCACGAGGCCCATTCTACTTTGCATGGCCCCATCTTGATAATCCCAATCACGCCGATGATGATGATGGTGATGGCTCAAGGTGGAGGCATTTTTTTTCCTTCCTGCTCAGAGTTAACGTGCTGTACGACGCCGTCCGACTGGATCGAAGACCAAGTTTCTGCTGAGCTCAGAGGGGTAGAAAAGTACGCACGCGCGCTCAACTGGGATATATGGGATATAGCTAATGGTAGGTTGAACCTCACGGCCCAGCCCTGATATTCGCGATCGATTGCACGAGCTTTAATGCAAGCTCAGGTTCGGCGCTGTTGCTTGTTTCGCAAGGATTTGAATTTGCCGCCTTTTCAGCTTTAAAACGTCAGAAAAATGGTGCGGAGGAGTGGGTGATTCTCTCAAAAGTGTGAAATGGAAGAAACGATGAATTATGTGATAAAGTGAGTGGGATAAATTTGTATTTTCTAGGAAATTTCAGTAAAATACACAGCGAGGAGGTATAGGGAAAGTGAAAATTAGTATATGGGTAATTTTGAGATAACTCAGGTATTCTAAGGCCGAGAACGGCGGAGGTCGGGATTTGGCCCAAAAATTGACTAGTTGAAATATAGCTGCAGTCTTACTTGTCGTATAGATGTTTTACAATCAATCTGACATCAAGAGATAATCCTATGATATATATATTGGCCATTGCAAGCTCATTCAATCAGCGGATTTGCTGATTTTTGAACATAGATCAATATTGAAATCGATCTATGTACCTTCAAGGCACCTCTAATGCGAGGTTGAAACTTGAAGGTTTTAGATGGAAATGAATGAATGAGATGAAATACTCGAAAATTTTAATTCTACGCTTGATGTTCGTGCGTTTCCAGGAATAATTTCCAGGCAGGCATAAGCGTTAGTCAATCTACGTAAAAGATATGAGCAATTTTCGAAGTACATATCTCTGCCACGATAAGGGCATTTGGCATAAAAACTGATCTCAAAGGTGTAAACCACAGCGGATCGTTTTTTCCCGAATACAGGGCACTTTTTCACGGTGAAAGTTGGCTATAACGAAATTTTTGGACCCTCATGTTTCACAGTGCTCGAGAGCCAGTGAGCACGGTAAGGACATCTCTCATTTAAAATGGGAAAATTGTCCGTAGCTGCTCACGTAGGTAATCCATCACTCCGTTGGTGGTAGAATTTTGTTGTTTGGTGTGTTACGGATAAATTGCCGCCTTTATAGAGCTGTTTGAAGCGGTTCGCACGCCCGGAGTCGAATCATCCAGTAGTATTCGAAAAATTTGCAAAATTCTAGGACAGGATGTCGGCTGTGTTTTAACTATTTTAAAGTGAGACTTATTGATACTCGATTTGCATGAATGTAAACCATTTTTGATGTTTAAGTGGTGCGGAACCGGGATTGAATGAATATGTCGGTAAACTACATGATTGAAATGTGCAACTCCAGTTTAGAACATGCCACGGTGAAGATATTTTGACCACTTTTGGTAAGTTCCAGGTCTACGTAAGACTCATATCCGTTCCTAATACGATTGGCACATCCTTGTTTCAATAGAATACATCAGATATCGTCGTTAGACTCATCATATTTGGTCATTTAATATCAATGCGAGGTCAGGACATCAACAGCATAAGTTATGTCAAAATCACCCATATATAGAAAACCACCTCATTGGTATCGAATATCTTGATATTTTCATGATATGAGAATGACGGAATCACTTACGGGAGTCATGAAACCGTGGAAATCTTGGCAAAATATATTAGTATCAAATCCTTGAATGCATGCGTATACCTCTTAAATATTAATAATCATTCTCAGTGAATCTTCACATCCAAAGATTTTAGCTGTTTATTTCATAACTTTTGTCGAGCGTTTGAGAAAAAAAACTTATATAAAAAATAAGTTACATTATCAAACGAGCCTTAATTTATCAAACAACACATTATTAGATATCAGAAACATTACATTACAGAGAAGATTGTAGTATATTAATCATTAATCACAAATACGGACATCATTCTCAAATGTAAGAAAAATTACAAGACTCACTTACTGAATTTTCGAATAAACCAGGCAGGGTTAAAACTCATCCGAAAATTTCAAAAAAGTAATGAACGAAACATAGTACATATAATGTTTGGATGCAGGAAGTACTTGTCATGTACATCGAAGAATTTTCAGCTAAAGAGCGATCATACAAATTTCATTTGAAAAGTTACCTCAGTTACAGACAAATTAAAAATAGTGAGTTATAGATGGCTGTGTATCTACAACTTTGTAATTGTCAATTGGACACCACCAATTGGCTCGGGGATGAACGACCTCGGTAAAACACGGTACGGTATGCAGGTTTTATCACAAGGTCTCACTTTGAAGTGCTCAATGAATGTACTTATTCCAATTTTAGTTTGGTAATTTGCGAAACGGGAACCTGAAAGTGAAGAAGAATTATACATCAATGCATTAAATTTTTGTCGCTGTTACCCTATTTAGTACTTGGGACAAACTCAATCTTGAATAGAAAACAACTATATCTTCGAATTTCAAGTAAGCGTTGTTTTCTATTCTCAAGGTGGATTATTGTTGTTGAACGATTATGAAGAAAAGATACTTTATTTATACCTAATCAATGACGATTTTCTCGATAATCAACTTTCCCCACCGCCATCAGTGAGAAGCCACTGAATTTCAGTCCATCCCGGAGTCACTCTCACTGATGACTTCAGTGCGTATATACAGTAGAACCTGTCTAAGGGTGTGTCCACAAATGAAGCGCATGAGCCGTGAGCCGGCGTACGCCGGGCGTGCGCTGGCGCACGGCTCATGCGCCGCTCACCAAATTTGAGCCGACTTGGGTGTTATTCACGTTACCAGTTAATCCAAAACAGAACTTCAGTTTAGGTATGAGAAACGATAGATGATCTCGTAGCAAACCGATGCAGAAACACACAAGCGGGCTCAAATTTGGTGAGCGGCGCATGAGCCGTGCGCCAGCGCACGCTCGGCGTACGCCGGCTCACGGCTCATGCGCTTCATTTGTGGACACACCCTAACTCGGACGTCTCCGGTTCCCGTCCGACTCGCCCATAATAGACAGGTGCCCGGATTATAGAATCTAATAAAAAATTATGGAAAATGCAAATTTTGGAAAAACTTGACTTGAACCGTACAATTTTGGCATGAATAAAATTGTCGTCGATGAGAGTTCGGAACTTTCAAGATGCAGAATGCCAAGAATCAGAATTAGTCAAATTCGGCATTTCAAAATTCGGAATGACACTGATTTTGGTGATTTGGAAATTCAAAGTTCGGGACATTGTCAGATCGGGGGTTTCGGAAAGGCTAAAAAATACCCTCCCTCAATCTCAACATCCAGTATTGTAGCACACAAGGTCAGTACGAGTGACTTGATATAGCTGTGAGTGATTGGAAAATCATGCAACACAGATGTCGAACTCATACCCTTGATTGACTCATTCCAATTTTTCGTTAAATATCCAAACATGTGGAGTAAAATAATCGTCTCGATTCGCCATACTGACGAAGAACTTAGAAGATCAATGATTTTCGGTTGTTTCAAATCGGAAATGTCTCTTTCCAGCTCGTTTTGTAACTTGAAGTTTTCGACTGAATACTCGCATACAATACATACCAGGCTCATTTACACAAATGGAATGAATGATGTCAATTCACAGGTTCATTTAACATGTGACATTATAATATGTTTGACATCTTGGAAATAGCCCATAGAGGTGTCCGTGTTATAGATGAAGAATACCGATTGAGCTTATGGAATGAAATTCGATTCTACGGGAAAGCGCCCATAATTAGGAGGTGCCCATAGAGACAAATTTCACTGTACACTGTAGTTTCAGTGAGTATACACTGGAATCGTACTGAAACTTGAGTGACCTTGGGTGTCGGGCGGATTCTCGTCGCTGAAGTTTCAGTGAGCATCACTGATGAATCAGTAAGACGATTAACTCGGATTCCAGTGCCTCGGAGATTTCGGCAGATCATATTGAAATTTCAGTGAACCATTTTACTGGTTCAACAGTGATGTTTATTGAAACTTCAGTAAGTGTGATCTGCCACGGCCTGTACCGTGGCAGTGTAATCGTCGAGCTCACGGAGCGTACGACTCATCACTCACCGATGACGGGTTTTTGATCTCTAAAATATAACTGTCCAGACCTACTAGTGCACATGCACCGACGCGACTGTGCCTGCGTTCCCGGGATCAAATTTTGTTGATTTCATAAATGCATAATGAATCGGAAATTATATTTTGGAGATCAAATTCCCGTCGACGGTGAGTGATGAGTCGTACGCTCCGTGAGATCGACGATTACGCTGCCACGGTACAGGCCCAGTGAAAATTCAGTGAATTGTCTTACACATTCATCAGTGATGTTCACTAGAACTCCTGTGACGGGGAACCCCCCCCCCCCCTCCCGACTGCCAAGATGTACGGAACAGTGTATATTCACTGAAACTACAGTGAACAACGCACAGAGGTTATCAGTGAAAGTGGCTCCAGGATTGAGTGAAGTTCAGTAACTTCTCACCGGTAGTGGCGGAGTGAGAATAAATAAATTAACTGTATCTGATACAATGGTAGAAGTTTTACCTATACAATTCTTTGGTCCATCGCCAAAGGGTAAGAAAGCCATTGGATGTCGACTCTTCTCATTTTCATCCGTAAATCTTTCTGGATCAAACTTGTTCGGATCAGGATAAAGGGCTGGATCACGGTGAATAGCCCATACCGGAATAATAACTCCAATATCTTTCTGAACAGTGACAGATGTACGAGAAAAAGTGTACATTTCTGATGTCTGTCTGTTTAGATAACTTCCAGGTGGATACATCCTCAGAGTTTCTAAAAGTAAAAATGCCCAACAGAATAAATCACAAATTGAATTATCTTGTTCATGATACCTATCAGATTGTTCCTTATGATGATCAATCAAGACGATTTGTTTGCGTAGCCATCACGATGTCACTCATTTTAGAGATGTTGCAAAGAGTTTCAAGACGTAAACTTACCTTTCATCACCATGTCTAAGTATTTCATTTCTTTGATGTTCTCGTACGTCAATTTGCCATCTCGATTCATGATCTGTTTAACCTCGTATCGAAGCTTGTCCTGGACATCTTGATTAAGTGCCAACTCATACATCATATTGCTCATCGTTGTCGATGATAGTTCAAATCCCGCAACAAAAAATACTAAAGCTTGTGAAACCAGTAAATCGTCGGTGAGCTCTGAAAAAAAATTTATGTGAGAATGTTATGAAAGAAATACTATCAGTGTACTTGATATCAGCAGAATATGTCAGAGATATGAATAAAATATCTGTAGGTGGAAAATTACTTGGTTATAGAGTTAAGGACGAACATCAAGATTAATTCCGCCAAAATTTTTGAAGTGAACAACTCACATATCGCTTCGCACCGATTCGTGCAAGGGCTTCCCGCCCGAGTCACTCGAGACGCTCAAATTCTTAAGCCTCTTGAATTTCGTACGCTCGCAGACAAAGTGAGGGAATCGATTCATATCTCTTACATACATTGAAAACTGATATGTATCTCAAACTCTGCTTGACAAATATGAACTTCAACGCACACTTCAATAAGTGCAACTCGATTATCATGAGATCAAAGACACTCACCAAGGTCACCAAGCTTTTCTGGCTGATCTTTCAAATCCATGAGCAAGTCTACAAAGTCTTCCCTTCTAAAGTTATTTTTCTTTCTGTATGCCATGGTATCCTTCATAGTTCTTGTAAAGAGTTCCAAAGCCTTATTGCGCACCAAAGGTCTGAGTAGGTTGTAAACCGTTGGAAACCATTCTCTGATGTACCTTCTAAGAATGTTGAAGGTATTTGTAGCAACGAGTTGCCTTCCAGCCTTGCAGAATTCTGAATTTTCATCACCCAAAGAGTTTGTATTCAGACCAAATACGCAAACACCGATAACATCGATAAAGTACTTGGCTGTAAGTTCCTGACATTCAATAGGCGCCCCCTGGTGTTTGTCAACTAAATCCTCAACGTACCTATCAAAATGTTCAGCGCACTCAACTATCAAGTAGAACATGTTCTTCAGTTTATTTCCACTGAAAGCAGGGGTTAATTTACTTCTGAGAGGGCGCCACCTGTCGTATTGCAAGTTGAAAAGATTCTGGCTGTATGGATCGTTTGATTTGCCAACGGTTTTGGATACTCTTCCACGGTCTCGAAAGACGTTGAAGTCCTTTACGAGAACGTCACGAACGAGATCTAAGTCACGGATCAACAGATTTGGGGACTTGCGAGCAAACAAGCCGACTACTTGCTCGTTTGGATAGTCTTCGTAGTATTTCTTGAGAAGAAGAGCCAAGTGGATTTTGCCGAGAATATGGTCTGCAAAGTTGCCAAGGAGAGGTACTGGTTTCGGTCCTTTGACTCCGCGCTTCTTCCAATAATCAAAATTTGAAGTCAGGTGGTAGTAGACGGTAAAAAGAAGAGCGAGGCTAAGACCTATGAGGACCTCCAATGATAATAGATCCATCTTCCCCTCTTTGAATCTTAAATCCTAGACTCCTTTCTTACTGGTGATGATAGGTGGGCTGAAACTAAATTTTGAATAGTTGTCAATCTAGATTAGCTTTAGTGTAGCACACACACTGTAAAAAATTTGTGGGAAAAACTGCAACCAGTGGTTGCAGTTTTTCCCTCAACCACTGGTTTATCCCAAAAATCAACCAGCTGGTTTATAATCAACCAGCTGGTTGATTTTTGGCACAAACCAGTGGTTGACTACCTATCCAACCACTGGTTGACTTTTTTCCCACAACGAATATATAAGGATGAATGCGGCACCCACGATATTGGTCGATGGTGGTCTCCGGTTGAAACTTTTGATTCGGAAAAACAAGTTTCGTCATTTTTTTTCACAAACAAAGAGGGATAAACATTAGCCCCGGTCGCGTATGGACGACAAAGCGGGTTGCCTGTCATGCAGGAGTCGAATATACACGTCGTAAGGCTGGAGGGATGGATAGATGGACAGATGGGGTGGGAGGGTAGATGGGATGGATGGATCGATGGATGGATGGATGGAATGGAATGGACCGGAATGGGGCGAAATGGAACGAAATGGGGCGAAATGGAACGGAGTCTCATTGGATGGAGGGGAACGGAACTAACCGGATGGGGCAAAATGGAATGGGTGGGGCAAAATGGAACGGAGTTGAATTGGGTGGAATCGACCGGAACTAAATGGAATTGAATTATATGGATGGGAGACATCCATACAACTCAGTTCCATTTCGTTCCATATCATTTCGTTCCATTCCGTTCAATTCCGTTCCGGTCCGGTCCATTCCCTTCCATTCCGTTCAATTCCACTCCGTTCCATTCCGGTCCGTTCCGTTCCATTTCGGTCCGGTCCATTCCGTTCCATTCCATCCATCCATCCATCGATCCATCCATCCCATCTACCCTCCCACCCCATCCGTCCATCTATCCATCCCTCCAGTCTTACGACGTGTATTCGACTCCTGCAGGACAGGCAACCCGCTATGTCGTCCATACGCGACCGGGGCTAATGTTTATCCCTCTTTGTTTGTGAAAAAAAATGACGAAACTTGTTTTTCCGAATCAAAAGTGTCAACCGGAGACCACCATCGACCAATATCGTGGGCGCCGCATTCATCCTTATATATTCGCTGTGGGGACAAAGTCAACCAGTGGTTGAATTCCAACCAGCTGGTTGATTTCGACAACCAACCACTGGTTGACGATTTTGGTGGAAAGTCAACCAATTTTTTACAGTGCAGAGTTCAGTTCATGGCAAGTAATACGAAATTTAAATTTTGACCAATAGAAAACCATTACGAAACCACGGGAAGCTTTTTGAGACCACCGCTCCACGCCCGTGGAACGTGAAACGCCGCAGACATTTTTCTAAGTAACTACAGTGTTGCCGGTAAGGTCTGTAATTACGTGACCAAAGGTTCTCAATTCCCACTCGGAAAGCTTTCCCGAGGAACTTTCTGTACCACGTTTCGAGAACCAACCATGAAACCTGAAATTTGTAAGGCACGCCTTCGGTAAGGCGTTCAGAAGTTCTTCGAGGGATCCTGATTTCAGCAACAAAAATGAGAGATTACCCAGATTTGTTACAGGTTTTCCTCATTATCTGCATCATTTCGGCTGTGATAAGAGTGTCTGCGAATGGAGGACTCTCCAATTTTCGATGAATGTACGATCTCTTCACGATAAATTTGACAAAACTCCCGATCATTTTCCATGAACTCTCGCATCAGGAGAAAAAGTTATTCTTCAGGACGTTCTATTAACGCTCTTTTTAAACTTAATGAATGACGAAGTAGGTATAGGTTTCTATATGAAACTGTCTCACGTGTTCTAAAATTATAATGACATTTTAGCCATCAGAAGATTAACCAGATAACCCGTTTGATCAGAAGATGCACAGCATTGCAACAAAAAACCAAGACTAGTACTGACATCTCAGATTCCCGAGATGGGTTTGAAAAAATTAGCACGTATAAAAAGACAAAATATCAACATCGCAAGTCTGAAGCATTTTTCCTCAATAGTTTAGTCGTCGCTGGAAAAATTTCGAGGATTCATCCCGACTTTTATACACAAAAATCAACTATAGGGACCGAACTCACGCACCGTAAATGGGAGTAAGTTGAATCTGATCAGGACTATGAGGGATTATAGGTGCACACTGTTGAGATCCATGAAAAATTATTCAACAAATCTTCATTGCTTTTGAAATTTACTTCATTCAAATCAAATACATCCTTATCGATTTTGAGGTATTGAGATAAGGTTTTAGAATGGGTTAAAGCCAAAGTTGTTAGAAATTCTACTGAAGACTAGGGACTATCACTTTAACTTACCTGAAACAATGTAATTGATTCCAAACTGGAACCCCTGTATTTTGCTTTTTCAACAACTTTTCATCAAATTTTCATCTTTGCGAGAGCTTATGCAGAATTTTACTGCTTGTCATCTTTTATTTAGGCCATCACAATTCGGAACGATAATCTCGATAGAAATGAGATGAATTCGCACACGTCATTAATAATTACACAGGAAACTGTGGCAACCGATCGCATAAGTGAGAAAATGAAAGAGCGACGCGATTGAGGTGCGAGCTGATCGACTGGTCGCAGGATACTGAAAACTACGCGCGTGGTAAAATGAGGGGCATCTCTTGTTTGAGCATGTGCGTATCTCAAAATGAATTGCTCGACGTTCAAGCTCATGCTCGAGAATTGAAGTCGTTTCTGTTCAGTTCCATTCAAATGCAAACGACGCTGCGTACACCTCAAAAAAATCTTTTACACAACGCGAAAGGAGCTTACATTTTATGCATTGCAAAGGGCGTTATTGTACTTACAGGATACAAGTCCCTTCGATCGAATCAAGGTTGTCTGTTTGTAAACTAGAGCTCAAATTTCAATTATAAGCAACGAGTGCGAATGCGATGCTCGTGAGAGGATCAAATTTTTCAAGATCGATTCATTTTGACCGCAAATGAGAGAAGCCTGTCTCACAACAACGCATCAGAATATAAAACCAAGTGCAGTAGGAGATCAGCCAGAGTTTGCACGTTATACGCACCTTTCTCTTACGGTATATTTCATGACTCTACTTCAATTCAGCGCTGCTTCAATGAGAAGGATATGCACGTGTTGGTCTTTGATCTGAAAGTTAAAGCTCGAGATCTCTCCCTTTTTGCTTCATTGGGAGTCGTGTATCTATGAGTGTATGAGTGATGAGGAAAATTTAATTGCAATTTTTTGCAAAGATAAGCATCCATTTTTTTACGCGTCTAAAAGAAATTGAGAGGAGCTTTTCGAATTAATGGATTGCGTGTAATGGTTCAAATTTGTTGAGAAGTAAAGTTTAACAGCATCACCAAAATTACTCAAAAAGTTGTGGCATAGAATAATTCCTAAATAAAAGATTCGATTTCTTGGAGATGTTGATAAATGTTCTCAATATGCTTAAGATTCGTAAGATACACCAAATGGCTACCTACCCACCCTTCGGATTTCAAAAAAATCGACCGATGGATCGAGCATTAGGAGAACTTGACGACGAAAAAGTAAAAAAATCACATACATTTCCGGCAAAGATCAATTCTTCGTATATCTGTAAGCAGTGAATAAGGCAAAAGAGTATGCTCCTCAATTGGAAGATATTTTGACGAGAGTAATGAAAAGCTTTCAAGTTTCATCCAAGAGAGTGAAGATTTGAGAATGGAAAGAGTGAAAAGTTGGAGAAATATCACAATATCACACACTTGTCACAAATACAACCCTTTTTCTTTGGCATAGCCCAACGTCAAGATTGGTCAATTTTACAATGTTGTTTCTACATTAATTATCGAAAAAAACATTTAAAATCCCATGTAAAACATACGATTCCATGAACATATATGATCATGGAATCTGAGGATTCCATGGTCATATATGATCATACGTAAAACCGTTCCAAAATTTTTTTTTATTCCAGAAAGTTGTGATGTATTGATTTAAACCTATTCTAACATCAACACGTTACAATACTGATCATATACTACTGAAAAAAAATCTCCCCAGGAGTCGGTCTCGAGTTTCAAATACGCTGCTAAATAAGATTAGCAGAATGCTTTCTCTTAGCGAAATAGTTTAAGAGGTTCACTGAAACTAATGAGAAATTTGCAAAACTGATCAAATTCTAAAATGATGATTGGGATTCCTACAAAATAGTTATATTTTTTAATCTAATTTAATTGCATTTCATATCACACTCACAATCCAATGATTGGATCCAACAAATCGATGTAGAATGAGGGAAAAGTATCTCTCTAGTCCATTAAAAGGTGGATAGATTAGTTGTAGAGGGAGATATGAGGATAAAATGAATTTTAGCTGCAATTTTCTTCTAATATTTTGGGTTATTATTACGAGATTCACTTTTAGGGGAATTAAGATGACCTAAACTGGGGTTTTTCATGGAAGATATGTAGTCTGGTTGAGGGAAAATTTTGATACAGTTGGTGAGAAGATCATAAAAATGGAGTTTTTTAAAAAAAATTTGGATTTTTCGGGAATAAATTGGATTTTGAATGTATTTAAAAGGATTTTGAAAAATTCCGTATCAACCAATCGATTTAGAACGATGAAAAAGTATAAACTTAGTTGAGTAAAATTTGTATATATTAGTTTAGGGGGTGGGTAATAGCGGAAAATGAATTTTAGATGCGATTTCCTTCTAATATTTTGAGTTATTATAAGGAGATTGCCTTTTAGGGGAATTCAGATGACCTAAACTAGGGTTTTCCATGGAATATATGTAGTATGGTTGAGGGCAAATTTTAATATAGTTGGTGTAAGGATTATAAAAATGGAGTATTTTGAAAAAATTTGGATTTTTCGGGAATAAATCGGATTTTGAATGTATTAAAACGGATTTTGAGAAAATTCGGTATCAACCAATCGATTTAGAACGATGAAAAAGTATCGACTTAGTTGAGTAAAATTTGAATAAAGTAATTTAGAGGAGAGATATGAGGAAAGTATGAATATTGAAAAAAATATTTTTGTATATTTTGAGTTTTTTTTTTTGAGGAAAATAGTTATCGGGATTTGGGCTACCTAAAGTGAGGTTTTTTTAGCAAAACGTGTAATCTGGTTAAAACAGAATTTCGATAGAATAGGTCTAAACATGCTCAAATTGCTGTTTTTGTTGGAAATTTTGGTTTTTTTATAAAAATTTACGTTGATGGAGTTTGAATGGAATTTCGGTATTAACCAAAAGATAGATTGAGCCAAAAAAACCATAGCCTAGGTAATCAAAATTGGGGTAAGGTGAAGTTAGAAAGAGATATTTTAGTATGAAAGTACACAATTTCAGCGATTTTACCTCAAAAAACGTTTAAATCAGATTCGATTTGGAGAGGAAACCAGGCAAATCACTGGTCTCATCTCTGAGTGATTCTATACAACTTGTAGAAAAGCAAAAATCGATAAAGTGGAGTGTAGAAGAGAAAGCGTGGCGCAAAAAAAAACAACACACATACACACACACACACACAGACACAGACAAAGGGCCGGAGAGATGAGTCACTGGGGGGTTTTTGAGGATTATAAGGAGAAAAGTGTTACTTACAATCGTTAGATTTTGGCGAGAGGAATAAGATGGTTGAAGCACTTTTGTGATAAGATGAATTATGTTGAAGAAAATATTGAGTTGAATGGAAAAATTCATCAAAATTTTGCTGTGTCGAAAACAAAGCTTTCTCTTTAGAGAAAGCAAAAAGTGACATTTTCGACGAAAAATGATATTTGATGTGAATTTTTTCTCTTCAGTACTTCAAATATTCAAAACCTGAGAATGACTTTGGGAAAAAATTTTCTGAGTAATATTCGATCATCACCGTGAAGTACTGATGTTGTAAATTGGTATATCACACGTTTTCGTAATGAGAAGAAACCGATTTTATTTATGATCATATATGACCATGGAATCCACGGATTCCATGATCATATATGTTCATGGAATCTTATGTTCTAGATGGGATACCAGAAAACGATTTTACAAAGGTTGCGGGAAGTATTTATGAGGAATCGAGGTCTTAACATTTGTCTGGGATGATATGAGGTCTGCCTAAAGAGAATTTTACGTTTTTTAGCCTTAACATAGGGGAAAAAAACCTCGGAGATTATCCTGTCTCACCCCTGGGTCGTGTTTAGGACATGTCGTCTCAGAAACCTTGAATACTACGCTTTGAAAATGTTGAGCTATATTCCCTCAACATTACATACGGTTATACGTTGCACACCCTCAAAAGTGCTAAAATCACGAATCCGAGAAAAATGTATCTGGAGATGTATTCTCAATTTTACGGTAAAATTTGTAGGAAAATTTTACCGCAAAATTTAAGATGTGGCCTTTGATTTGCTATCGGCTGTTGTAAACATTTTCTGTTTAGATTGTTCCTGACTCGCACTATGAATTTTTGCAGATCTCGAATCTTGGGAAGAATACCTTAACTGATAGCAATTAAGAGATTAGCGCGCTAATTCCAAATATTTGCTTCTGCAAAATTTTGGAAGAATGAGTTATTTTTTTTATTTGGTTATTTAGAGACGCTTTTGAGCACATTCATGCTATTCAGCGTCTAAACTGAGCTATTTCTCTCATTTTGTCTGCCTCAAGAGCCACAGGTTTTCAGCTTTTAACTGAATTTTATTAAAGAGTTCTAGATGATGAGAGTGAAATTAATAAGACTCCCGAGGTCCCTCATGCGGTTGTATAATTCCATGAAAACGTTGATGGAAGCAATGTGCGCCGATGGAAGAGAATTTTAGTGTAAAACAATATTCATCGAACGTCAAAATGTATTAATATTAATACTCTTTGAGATTTTAAACAGCATGAGATTTTTTGACGTTAGAATTTTTGACGGATCCTCAGATGTGTTATTGAAATTGTGCATGAATTGCATTTAAAATACATTTTTTATACAATCGATTACTAAGTCGAGTAGGAGACTAAAACGTATATATGCTCATAAACAAGCTCGGAAATGAATATCGTTCTGCAAGCATAATAATGTATATGGGTAGTTCTGTGGAAACTTTGAAATAATGTGTGCCTGCTTGTACGAACCCTTAAAACGCTTGAGGAAAAAACCTAGAAGGTCATTTTCGATGTATTTTTTGTGCTCTTTTTGGCGCAATCATTTTTGATCTGGGGCTACCGAAAAAAATTATCATCGAGAAACAGATCAAAATGTCAGGTCCGTGTGCTGTGGTTTTTCATTTTTTCGACCTTTGTGAGTGTATAGCACCACCAAGAGGCTCGCGCGGGTTTTGCGCGGGCAAACTTATCAAATATAATGATATTGAGCACCAAATCCCACTGCTACTAGGGCCCAAAGACCACTTTTCACGTGCGCGCTGAGTACATACATTTTGGGGCACAGTTTTGCCTAAAATTTTACTCCTTCCGTTTTCCTCGACAAAAGTGAATTTGCCCCATCCTAGACTTTTCCTCACCAACTTATTCTTAAAGTAAATCGTCAGTCGCAACTTGTCCATGCCTCAGAATTTCGAAAAAAATTGATTTTTATACTTTGCGGAGCTCTTTCCCGCGAAAATCTGGTTTTGATAGCTTTTTTGGTCAGTTCTACGTGGTACTAGTGCCACCCTTAAACGCGAGATTACGAAGGCCCTAGTCGGTTTTTTTCAAAGTATTTGTTGGTCAAATCAGAATTCCAAAACCCCAAAGCTGTAGCTCAAACCGTTTGGCCGTGAGATCAATTTTAGTGTTGACGCTACCGCGTCTCTCCATGTTATCCTTATGGTACTGACGAGTGATGGGAAAATTTACATTCGTGCGCGAGTTTATTCATACTTTATATATGTTTCAAAAGTCGAAAAATACATCTTAGAACCTTCGGAAGTGAGATTTAGCGCTGGCACATTATCGACCTCCAAGTATCGAAGTTTCCACGGAACTACCCATTTACATGCTTCGGACCTTAAATAATACAGGCCGCGTGAAGATAACACATTTGTATAGGGATCAAAGTTGAAGGAAAGACCATTGTGAGGTAAGAGATTAAAAAAAGACAAGGTATAAGAATCGAGAAAAAGTTTGTGTGACTCTGATTGGTCTTGAAAACCAAATTAAAATGTGTGGGTCGCTTTTTGCACTTTTTGATCACAACAATTATTAGAGAAGATCAAATTTCACTTTCTGCCATATTCTCGCTAAAAGTTGCAATTCAATATGCTGTAAAAAGGTGCAAAATCATATACCGACCCTCGCATCAATATTAGGGGGTGAGACTTAGCGGCTGCCGTACTCTGGTACTGGTGGCGGAGCGGAGCAGACGAATGCTGCAGTTATCAAAAAGTGGAGGCAAACGCATCTGACGCCATTTTAGTATACCACGCGGTTTGGAGCGGACGTCCTTTGTTTTGTCTTCAAAACGTAACTCGTTGTGTTTGGCAGAGTTGGTGTGAACCGATATTGAATCTGATTGAATCTTATCCGACTTACCCGCGACCATAATCACTTGGTGAGTACTTAGATAATGTAATTAGCATCGATTCTAAGACCGGATAGAGCGGGTACCGCCGCAGGTACCACCGCGCACCTTTTGATACCGAACGAAGGTACCAATATATTCTGCATTAGAACGTGGTAGAGAGATCGGAAATGGATAAGAATAAGAATAAGAAAGTACGAGTTCAACTGACTCTTTTCTGCGATCGCGACTATTCTCTTTTTCATAGAACTCGAGTTTTGTCTGCTCCAAACTCCAAAATCTTGGAGGACCAATTTTTCTATAGAGTAGAATCCTAGTTGAATTGTTCTTGTCGTCTGACGTTGCTAGTAGCTTGATTGTTTACATAATAATCGAGTGCATGGGGGTTGATTCAATTGATTAGCTGTCTTATTGGTTCATTCATCATCTGTTCAAACATGACTCCGATGTGAAGTTTTATTTCATCGCTGTCATCCCCATAGCTATATTTTTAATTCTTGGCATACTGTTTTTTCATTGATCTATCTTATCATCAGAACTTTGGATTTTTGTGCGAACAGCTTAATTATTCCAATCATGACATGATTTTAGGGCAGAATAACTAATATAGTCGTTAGAGTAACTCTCAACTCTGGTTGAAACGTGACTTTGAACTAATCATTATCCTTTCAGATTGCCATCGCACACACTATTGCACAATGGATAAAAAAACCCCTTTGCTTTTTAACCAAAATGAACGTTGGCAGAGATTTGTACATTGGTTGTACATTAATGAGGATTTAAAATGTTTAATCATACAGAGTAATGGAATAGTTTGTTATACCAAGCCTTTCCAAAAATGTCTCCAGTATGCAAATGACTGTGGCATAGCTTATTCAGTTGAAGAGATGGAAACAGTTATCCAAAGCCTATGTAACTTTGTTCCTGACTACAAGTGCCACATGCGTGCATTGGGATCATGTGAGTAGATATCTTCACGATATCTAATTGATGCATGCATAACTCTTGAACTATTGAGATTCATTCTGTATCATATTTCAGTGAAGGATCAATGCAGCTTATCCATTGAGAAAGAGCTTGCAACTTTTGCAGCTCCTAAATTGAATGCGTGTTTGAAAGTATGGTCTTATATCTTCACTGCCTGGAGAGACATATATAACAACGATCAACATCCAGACCATGAACAAATCAAACACTATATCAAGCTTCTACTAGAAAACAAAATGTTAGGCATTATTCAGATGAAGTATTTGCGGTATGGGCATGAAATTTACAAAAATGACCCAGACTTCTTCATCCCACTTTATGATAGTTTGGCCCAGAGGAGCCGAAGTGATGTGATTAAACTATTACGATGCATCATGGATGGTAAAAAAGAAGAAACGGGTTCTGCTTACATACGCGGGAATGCCAAATTTCTTTGTAAGTTAGCAGCTCATCTATCTCAAACCAAGACCTATATTCTCATTCCCTATTTGCTTATTTGTATCTTTTGACTAACATTTAAATTTGATTAGTTTGCTCGACGTCTTCCTCAAAGTTTTCTGATGGATGGGACATTGCTCCGAATGAAATTATGCCAATAACTGACCGAGGTGAAGCTGTCAGCGTGAAATCAACATTTACACTTCTACAAGATCAATCAGACAAGGATGATGAAGCAAATGACAGATCCACTCTCCAATCTCATGATGGCGCTGTGAACGGGAGTCAAAATAGTAACAACGAAGAGGGAACGCCAGAGACCGACATTTTAGAGAAGATGGAAGAAACGGTAAGAACTAAAATATTATCTACTCAATAATAATCTACTTAGGCGGAGCTTTTAACATGTATATGCGATGTAATTAGAAAAGCGGCAATTGAGAGTTACATATCCTTTTTCTGTGCCAAAATTAATAGTCAATAGAAGTGAGTCCAAAGCTTCCATGGTCTTATCTTAGACTGTCAGACCTGGCCTGGTCGAGTATTGTGTTAGTTCCTCCCGCTTATCAATAGACTTCCTTTCTTAGACCAGACTGTAAAAAGTGGGGTTTTATTTACATAACAGGTAGGCTGTTTGTCATTTGAGCAATAATATTATTTAGAAAGAGTTTGACTATTGTGTTAGAATTCAGGTTATCCTAGAATTTAGGCTGCGGTCACTGCGAAAACCAGTCTTGCATCTTGCCAACTATACAGTGTGAACGATCAAGTCACGAATTCCGCTGTTCGTTTAACAAACCATCTGCTCCAAGCTAACAGTTCCTTTTATTCCTTTGTCCGCGGCAATCTCTGGTAACGCATCTAAGGGGATCTGAACTTGGTTATTGTGGATGGCCGGCTGATCGAACGAATGTGGAACTGTCACTTGGAATGCGACGAAAAACTGTGTCAAACATTTTGCTTAAATACACTCTTCTCCCAGAAGACACTCATAGTCGTTGTATCCAGAAAGCCGCAGTTAAATTTTTATTTTGGAATGATTTTGGCATGAGGATTGTCATGATTAAATTACCATATTAATTCGCGCCCGACCGGTGTGGCCCACTTTTTCCGGTGTTTCGGACCCTGACAAGTAGCGGATACATATCCACTGGCTTATGTCGCGTTTAATTCTTGTTGTTTATGTTATAATAAGTATTGGTTCAAGACAATTTTACATATTGGACTTCATTTGTGCAAGTTCTCGCACGATCTCCGTTTTTTCATGCAATCACTTACTAATAATTACACAAATCCGAGCAGTATTTAGCAGATTACTCACTTTGAATTTGACAATTGTCAACGTATCCGAGCTCATTTGGAACCTCATTTTAAGACCTACAAATTGAGTTAGGGTACGTTGAGATATTGAAACTAACTTCAGTAATATTCAATTTATACGAGGAAAAAAGTTCCAGCTAAATCGAAAAACGTGTGTCCCTAACAAGTTCTCCCCTTGTGTAGTCCTTCCCATTATACCCTGTAAGATTCTTTGCGTGCACTGGAAACATAGTAAAAGAAGATTGGGTTGAGCCAATATCATTAATCGTGCTTGAGAGATTTGAAGTTCGTTGATAAATTGCAGCTCAAAGGATCAAATTTAGCAATGCATAAGAGCCGAAACCATAGCCCCAGCAACGCGCCTGTATATTAGATATCATTAGCGAAAGTTCTCCTGGAGATTAGCGAGAGATTAGCGAAAGTTCTCCTGGAGACTGATGAACATATTGTCTTCGACGGTTTTCATAGAAATACTGATGCCAAACTAATGATTTTCCAAAAGGTTTGGCTTCCGTAAGAGCTGAAATGCACATTTGTACTCTTTCGCTATCTAGCCCGGAATCGCGTTTTTACCTTTGCAGTGAACGTGTTAATCTGACAGTATTGGCATTTTTTCATTACTTTGTTCAATTAAGGAATTAGAAATGCTTACGTAAGAAAATCCCCACTACAAACTGCCCTAAAAATACTTCCTGTTTTTTGCTATATTCTGCCCCAATTATCCTGAGATTAAACCCTGTGTATCTTTCGCATGTGCATTCATAGAGAAATACGTGATTTATCTCTAGTAGCATCTAATGGTGCTTGTTGTATCAGCCAATTACTTTGTCTACTCATGTCCACTGTGACTGCTCCCACCGGCGGCGGGACCCGTGATTTTTCGTCATTTAATCCTTATAGACTTGTACTGGCTCGAAAAATAATGCCAAAGACAACTTATTGTGGTGTTCTACTTTGCTAATATAACACAGATTACGAAATTTTGAAAAAATCACTCATAAACAGACACATTTTCCAGATTACGTGAGTCCAGTTCATGACTGAAATATATTTACGACAAAACGGCGTCGCAGTAAACGTGATATTTATGACTTGGTAGTGTTCGCAGTGATTTCAATGAAAATGTTCATCATCTGTCAAAGCTTAATGAGAGATGATTTCTTGTTGAAATTAATTTCTTGAAAAGAATTAAAATTTTCTATAAAGCTTTCCATCTTTCTGAATAAAAAATAGCTATTTATTCAATATGACATTTGAAAATTGTTCAGTTGTTGACTATATTGTAGCGATTTTGTAATTTTGCTTTCACAGATGTAGCTCCAATATCTCAATTGGAGATGCAATATGTAGGAAATTATCGTCTCATATTGTTTTACAAAGAAATATATATGATGAAAATTGAATTCTCCCAACCAATGGTCACATGAGATTCGAAAAATGCTGTGGAGTATCAGCAATGCGTATTTATAGTTCCTTTAGCATGTCGGAAGTATATGAAATAATCGTGTACCCCGAGATAGAAAGTTTCGACCCATACGCCAAAGTTTCTCAGAATTGGTTCACTACGTTTTCTTGAAGAAAGAAAGACTAGGTAAAATAGGTTGACCAAGCTATCTCACAGCGCAATATTTGATTCTGGGAAGCAACTCATACAGTTGAAAATATGAAATCATTGCCTTGAAGGAAGGAAGAAAGATAACTGTAAAAGTCATCATGTTTTTGACTCAGAAAAAAACCAAAAGCGCCAAGCAAGAGACAGATATAAACATTCCTATTTGCCTCAAAAGTTTCATCCAGATTCACCCACAAATTGCTGGTCAATTTAATATTCAGTTTGTGACGTTGATTAGAAAATTGATGCTCTCATATTACATGTGAATCCTAATTCATCCCATTTTTTCATTGCAAGATTTCTGATGGACTTTTGCTATATTAACTGTTTTTCATTCTCTGAAAGTTTTTCAAGTTTCATCAAGCAATTCTTCAAAATATTGGATCAGAATGTCAGGGCAAATGAAATCATTCATAAAAACATACTTGGTAGGAGAGGTGGACTTGGACTTGTGATTGTAAATTGATCTCTAATCTTGATTAGTTTTGTTCTGCCTATTTAATTTCCAAGCAGCATGAGACTTCAGAATCAAACAGGGTTCTTGAGTCTTTAAACCAGCTTTAGGATGAATAATGGATTGTAGCCAAGCTCATTTTGGGATTCTACCGTATGATTAATTTAGGCAATGAATAGAGAATGTACTTCTACTTTATAAAATTTGTTGCAGCAATAGTCTGCTTTGTAGTCATTGACAGATATAGGTGATTTTCCTAGTGATCCCTGACTAAGATTTTTTTCATTTTCATCATTTCAAAATTCTTCACTAAAATTTTCCTCCAACTGTGATGTAGAACAAACCAGTCAAACTCATAAATATATTCTCTCCTTCCAGGTGAGCGAGTATCAGCAAAATGTGTGGAAGTCATCCGACTTCTATCTCAAAATGGAACCATGGCAACAGAAAGTCTTTTTAGAGATATATTGTTCTAGTAAAAGTTCAACTCATTGAAACTATATTTTAGTATATAATCATTATATAAATTAGTGTACAGCATGTTGACGCTACTAAAGATTTTACATTAACAATTATCACTGCAATTATTTCCATCCGCACTCTCCATCACTCTACAATTATTATATATTTATTTGTACACAGAGACATAGTAGTCTTCTTCCAAATCATGCAGATCAACAGCCATGTCATCACGTAGTGATGCTAGTTTCTGATCACACTCAGCTTGCTTTGCTCTGAATAATTTACTGTTTTGTGTGATTGCATCATTGACTGATGGGAAATCATTCAAAATCAGATATTGCTTTATATCTGATACCAATTTCATAAGCGACTCTCCAGCCCGTACCATATTTGCAGCACGGACATGCATCTCATAAGTATCCTGCTCACACTGTGTCATACGAGATAGCTGAGTATCATTTTCACCTTTTGCCAATTTCAAGATCTCTAGAAAATTGAGCAAAACGAAATTCATTGCATTATTAATGGTGAATTACAACTAGCCCTACATGCAAAATAATACAAAGTAGGAGCAACTCGAACTGTAATTGCATACTGGTGTTTAAGGTTAAGAACTTACCCTCAAAATTTTCCAACATGGACTTAACATCATCCTTGAGGCGGGTTGTGTAAGATTTGAGTAAAGCTTCTTTACTCTGAGGTAAGGCTCTTTGCCCAGACATTTTCAGAGTATTCAATGCTCACTTGGCATAGGTAAACAACTCACAATCATCTCTCTGCTGATATGTCAATAAGGGTAGCTTCCCAATCCTATATGAGAAACTGGAATGTGCCCAATCCTTTACCACTCAATTCTTGATCTATGTTAATTTGGAAAATGACGATGAGTATCTCACAGAATTTTATAGACTAAGCTGGACTAAGCCGGCTGCTTCTTTGAACAAACTAGCTGTCAACCACTGTCAACAGTAACACACTATTACAGGTGTTTTTGGAACGCCGCTCAGTGTAGGTAATGTCGGTATCTTCAGTTTTTCAAATAAATTACTGAAATAAAATTTGTACAGGGAATACGAGGAAGACTAATGAAATACGTTCTGCAATTGTATCAACAATTTTATTAATGTTACTGTTGGCATGATTACAACTTATTGACAACTTCTACATAATACGCTCATGGTAATACTAATCTCCATCTTTACGTTTTAATAACTGACACAATAGCCATAAAAATGCGTTAAAATGGGTACATACATAACTACAAACAAAACAAGATTGCAGACGAGCTCTGCTTCGAATAATTCATTAAATAATCTCAAAAGTGCAGAAATTTGAGGATTCCGAAATGGGTAAATTTTTCTCAGTAAGTTAGATTTGATTTTTAATTCATAATTTTGTGTATCATCAAGCGGAGGTGAGAGTTTGGAGCATATTGAAATCTTAGTAGATATTACGAAATGGAAGCCTGAATCCTTTCATTGTGATAGTTTTTTTGTCAGTGATACCTCGGCACGTATGTACGTTTTGGGCGAACGAAATTCGCATGTATTCCTATGTATTTGTAATATATCCACGATAATTAGCTATTCAATCTCAGACAATGGGATTTTACAACAAGTTCCGTTGATTTCAAAAGAAAAAGCAGTTTTTCATGTCAATACTTTCATGGATGAGATTAATTTTTCAAAAAGCTGCTGAAATCATTCCATAACAGAACTTTGTGAGAAATAGCAATTAGTCTATATCTGCAAACCCACATACACATAATACTAAAATACTCTCAAGTGCTAATTACAACCATTATAGGGAAATTAACAAGATTATCACAATACGATACAGTTATCAGATGACACAATCTAACAGTACTACACAAAATATCAATTAAAAATATTGTGACATCGTAATGTATTAGTACGACGGTATCACGACGGGAGTACTTTACCTAGGCGATAAAACCCAAGAATCACCATTCGAAGAGTGATTATAAAAACCAATAATTGATGATTATTTCCATGAAATTTCTATTTTTACTTATAACTATGATCAGTCCATGATCTCGTAATGTGTTATAACGGGCTCGCTCCTGAATCTGATGGCGTTTCTGTTATTCGCGATCTACTGAATGGCTTATGGTTAAGTGAAATTGAAACCTTTTGGGCAGAATCAGTAAAAAGGCGACAGCGTGGCTCTGAAATGGATATTTCAAAGAATGATAATACAGAAAATCCTTCTAAGAAGATGGGAAAAATGTCTCTTATCTTTCGAGGTAATCAAAATCATATTCCACTGAATATTTACACATCTTGGAACTTAAAACTAACCAGCACATATTTCAGGAATACACACCTCAAGCTCTTTTCGATTGAAAATGATTCTTTTGTTCTTCAATTTTCGTAACAAACAAATGCTTATGGGGATTGAGGCTGAACATAAAGACGACTACGTCGTGCACAAAATCAGACAATTGATTCTCAAGAACAAGTATGCATTAAAAATTGAAAGTAAATTAAAAACATTCGATTACATTAATGTCAATTTCATCTGACGATCAACATCACCAACACGGGACATACATTAAATGTACAAATCTACAATTTTCACGAAAACAAATTCGCCTCTCGATCTTCAAAACCATGTGAATTTGTAGGGCGTGCAAGCAGCTCCTGAAATTCACACTCTCAGAAACATCATGCTTTTAAAACTTTGAACGATGACGATTAGGCCTACTCACCAACACATTGGGTAATATGACGATCTTAAGTAATAACATTTGGCCATTCTTTCTTCATTCTTGACTCTCTTTTCACAAAAAAATTGATTTTTCTGCATAAAATTCTTCATTTGAATAAAATCTGATCTTGTATATTCTCAAAAAGTTTGACACATTTTATAAAGATTGGTTCTTTTTCTTCATATGGCAACGAATTCAAATACAGTTGCACACATAAAATTTTCCTCTCAGGATGGAATAGAAGGCCAGCTCTTTTGATTCATAGAAATGGAAGAATTGTACGATTGTTTATCTCATACGAATGGAAGAATCATACAAATTGTTATCAATCCACGCGAGCATATCACACAATATTCTGTCGGTACATGATACAGAACGAGGCTCTACTCCCGCATATCTGACATTTTTGGCAGTTGTACGAAAAATTCATTATATACCATCGAGTAAATGCTTTTAAAAAAATGGAATGCTACGAGTTCGCTTATAATCAAGGAATTCAAATATTCTCGCATCCATTTTCTCTTTTTATTACCTCATAAGGCTATCGATGCCTTGATGAAGATGAATATATACATTTAGTATAGCATATCTGCAGCTGTCTCTTGTCCCCAGGTACTCGGATCCTGTGACGGTTTGAGATAATCAACTTCGTCCGAACTCATCGTTTGCTGTGGTGGTGTTGCACTCTGTGGCGAGGCTAAAGTTGAAATAGTAGCCCTTGTGCTGATGCCAAGCTCGAAACCTTCCGATGCTAAATCGACTTTGCTCGGTGTATAACTTGCTAATGCTCCTCCACCTACAATTTAAGCACTGGGTATCAATATTCGTCAATTCATTTGTATTTTTATGTAAAGTACTATTCATTTTCCTTATAAAATCTTCCAATGCAACGTTTTTCAAAGGGAAACCGAAATGTATTTCAGATTTTTGTAGTTCATGATTTAAATTATTTGTGTATTCCGGCCTGGAAAAGTTGGCTCAGTTGGCTCAGTACACATTAGCTGGTAATGTGAGATAAACTTATCTATAATATTCAAGGAAAAATTATGTTCACGATTGATAAGTCCAAGTATACTCAACGATAATACGAACATTTCAAGTTTAAATGCACGAATTGGATGTTGATGTATTTGAAAATACAAATGCATTCAGCTGCTATGCGCGGTAAAGAAAAAACAAAACATTCACAATTCATTTGGTTAAAAAAAGTATAAATTCTGCGATAAGTGCGGGTTATTCGTTTTGGATAGCCGCGGAGGAGTTGAAATTTATTCGATGACTCAAACTGATCTGATTCAACGACGATCTAAGAAATTTGGATAAGGTAAAAAAGGATTGAAAAATTGAGCTTCATGATGTGTGTTATTCCAAATTTAAACATTGAGTATTGTTGATGATATGTTGAATGAAATTATTGCGAGTGTCAAAACAATGAATTTGACCATAATCAGAGATGAGAATCGAAAATCGTTTTTGGTCCTTCTGAGTTTTTGATCACACATAAAGATGATGTAGAAATTC
Source organism: Eretmocerus hayati (assembly GCA_029851415.1). Lineage (NCBI taxonomy): Eukaryota > Metazoa > Arthropoda > Insecta > Hymenoptera > Aphelinidae > Eretmocerus > Eretmocerus hayati. The sequence continues at coordinate 177,732,249 of CM056742.1, read as the reverse complement.
GAACAAAGCTAAAAAAAATGACTGATTACAAGAGGTACTACTACGACTGATCCAGAGCTTGTCAGACGAACTTTTTTTTTTGGTTTATCCTCGCAGGAGGAAAGAGTCAAACGTGACTGGCTCGAGGCTATAGTCTATCGACCTACAGAGCCATTTCTCGTACATATATGTACTTAGCTATCGCAAAAGCTCTGGTGCCCTAGACTCTAGTATACGTAAGCTATAGCCCTCAATAAGTTCTCCGAACGCCAAAACCCGTTATATCTTTGCTCTCAGACTCTATATACCATATCTCTTTATCCTCATTCTCAACGTTGACGCCAAAAGGAAAAGAAGATGAAAAAAAACCTAACATACCAACTCCAGGTCGCATTCTCTCTATATATATATAATCTCAATTTACTTTGTCTCATTTCTACGTCTGAGTATTGCAAAAAAGTTCTCTCTTAGGCAGTTGGCATACAGATGATCGAAATAGGTGACGTATAGAGTAATATTCTAGGACATTTAGGAGGACATTTGTCTGCCTCATTATTGTAAAAAAAAAAAAAAAAAAAAAAAGAAGAAGAAGAATGAGCCTGTGTCTCTATACACTACAGAAATGATACGTTTTGATACACCTATGATGATGGCGCTCACACTATAACTATTTCTATGGTGTTTTTTCACCTGTACAGTAATTGTGTGTACCAAAGGTACAGGAGTTAAGTATAGGTAGAAGTGTACATGTATTTTACCGAGCAGCGAGGGCAAAGTACCGCTGGATCGAATAGAGGAGGCAAGCTCGCCGGAAGCGGAAGTTTCACCGTCCACATGACTGCTACTGCTGCTTGTACTGCTACCGTTGCTGCTGCTGGTGCTACTGATTCCCTGCTCGGCTGTTGCTGCAGCTTCGCTCAGAAGCATCGATGCTTCGCTTGGATATTCGAATGTCTGAGTTGCCGTGTCGTCGAACTGGATCCGATGCTGAAACAAAAAAAAAATAATTCATTTAGCGGGTTTTTGCTTTCTCTAAAGAGAAAGCTTTGTTTTCGACACAGCGAATTTTTGATCAATTTTTCCATTCAACCCAACATTTTATTCAACATAATTCATCTTATCAAAAAAGTGCTTTAACCATCTTATTCCTCTCGCCAAAATCTAACGATTGTAAGTAACACTTTTCCCCTTAGAATCCTCGAAAACCCCCCAGTGACTCATCTCTCCGGCCCTTTGTCTGTGTGTGTGTGTGTGTGTGTGTATGTATGTTGTTTTTTTTGCGCCACGCTTTCTCTTCTACACTCCACTCTATCGATTTTTGCTTTTCTACAAGTTCTAGAGAATGTCTCAGAGATGAGACCAGTGATTTGCCTGGTCTCCTCTCCAAATCGAATTGAATTTAAACGATTTTTTAGGCAAAATCGCTGAAATTGTGTACTTTTATACTAAAATATCTCTTTCTAACTTTACCTTACCCCAATTTTGATTACCTAGACTACGGTTTTTTTGGCTCAATCTATCTTTTGGTTAATACCGAAATTCCATTCAAACTCCATCAACGTGAATTTTTATAAAAAAACCAAAATTCCCAACAAAAACAGCGATTTGAGCATGTTTAGACCTATTCTATCGAAATTCCGTTTTAACCAAATCACTCGTTTTGCTAAAAAAACCTCACTTTAGGTAGCCCAAATCCCCATAACTATTTTCCTCAGAAAAATAACTCAAAATATACAAAAATATTTTTTTCAATATTCATACTTTCCTCATATCTCTCCTCTAAACTACTTTATTCAAATTTTACTCAACTAAGTTGATACTTTTTCATCATTCTAAATCGATTGGTTGATACCAAATTTTCTCAAAATCCGTTTTAATACATTGAAAATCCCATTTATTCCCGAAAAATCCAAATTTTTTCAAAATACTCCCATTCAACCCAATATTTTCTTCAACATAATTCATCTTATCAAAAAAGTGCTTTAACCATCTCATTCCTCTCGCCAAAATCTAACGATTGTAAGTAACACTTTTCCCCTTATAATCCTCAAAAACCCCCCAGTGACTCATCTCTCCGGCCCTTTGTCTGTGTGTGTGTGTGTATGTGTGTTGCTTTTTTTGCGCCACGCTTTCTCTTCTACACTCCACTTTATCGATTTTTGCTTTTCTACAAGTTGTAGAGAATCACTCAGAGATGAGACCAGTGATTTGTCTGGTCTCCTCTCCAAATCGAATCTGATTTAAACGTTTTTTGAGGTAAAATCGCTGAAATGGTGTACTTTCATACTAAAATATCTCTTTCTAACTTCACCTTACCCCAATTTTGATTACCTAGGCTATAATTTTTTTGGCTCAATCTATCTTTTGGTTAATACCGAAATTCCATTCAAACTCCATCAACGTGAATTTTTATAAAAAAACCAAAATTTCCAACAAAAACAGCAATTTGAGCATGTTTAGACCTATTCTATCGAAATTCTGTTTTAACCAAATTACACGTTTTGCTAGAAAAACCTCACTTTAGGTAGCCCAAATCCCGATAACTATTTTCCTCAAAAAAATAACTCAAAATATACAAAAATATTTTTTTCAATATTCATACTTTCCTCATATCTCTCCTCTAAACTACTTTATTCAAATTTTACTCAACTAAGTTGATACTTTTTCATCGTTCTAAATCGATTGGTTGATACCGAATTTTCTCAAAATCCGTTTTAATACATTCAAAATCCCATTTATTCCCGAAAAATCCAAATTTTTCCAAAATACTCCATTTTTATAATCCTTACACCAACTATATTAAAATTTGCCCTCAACCATACTACATATATTCCATGGAAAACCCTAGTTTAGGTCATCTGAATTCCCCTAAAAGGCAATCTCCTTATAATAACTCAAAATATTAGAAGGAAATCGCATCTAAAATTCATTTTCCGCTATTACCCAGCCCCTAAACTAATATATACAAATTTTACTCAACTAAGTTTATACTTTTTCATCGTTCTAAATCGATGAGTTGATACCGAATTGTTCAAAATCCTTTTAAATACATTCAAAATCCAATTTATTCCCGAAAATTCCAAATTTTTTTTAAAAACTCCATTTTTATGATCTTCTCACCAACTATATCAAAATTTTCCCTCAACCAGACTACATACCTTCCATGAAAAACCCCAGTTTAGGTCATCTTAATTCCCCTAAAAGTGAATCTCGTAATAATAACCCAAAATATTAGAAGAAAATTGCAGCTAAAATTCATTTTATCCTCATATCTCCCTCTACAACTAATCTATCCACCTTTGAATGGACTAGAGAGATACTTTTCCCTCATTCTACATCGATTGGTTGGATCCAATCATTGGATTGTGAGTGTGATATGAAATGCAATTAAATAAGATTAAAAAATATAACTATTTTGTAGGAATCCCAATCATCATTTTGGAATTTGATCAGTTTCGCAAATTTCTCATTAGTTTCAGTGAACCTCTTAAACTATTTCGCTAAGAGAAAGCATTCTGCTAATCTCATTTAGCAGCGTATTTAATTATGTATGTTTGAAGGTGCTGTGTTCTCGAGGATAAACATTTGTCTTCATGAGGGTATGCGGGTAAGTGTACAAGGGAAATGGATTAGAACGAATTTTACTGTGTGAATTATTCAATAACTTTTAAAAGATGTATATAGTTGGACATTTATTTGATTTGTTGGCATAAAATTAGCACCGATCATTGTCTCAGTGGTGTCAGAATAGACGTTTTAAATACACCTATTCGTTGATAAATTAGCAATTGATGTTGTTTTTTTTCGTATTTTCCTTAATCTAACAAAATACGACCATATTTTTATGCGAACAAGGTAAAACTGAATTTGCGTTGAATAATGAATTCTAATGATAGTGCCGGATAGAAAACAACATCTTAGACGATGGCCCACGCGCGTGGCATGAGTATGCAATTATTCTTATCTAGGTACATGAGAGGATGCAATAGATAAGTGAATTACGTAGTTTGGTTTTTTCTCACGGTGAGATCACGGGTTTCACCATCATATGTATTAAGCATTTCTTTTATACGCGATGTCATCTAATAACATTTGGCAACGGTGTCATCACACATTCAAAGATTTCCGCACACTCTTGCATACGAAATTTTCTTAATGGTAGTTTTGTAGCATCTGTATTAATATACGAGAGACAGTATAGTTTTAAAATTGATCAGATGAAAATTGCAACTCTTCGAAAAAAAAGAAAATTCGTTTATTATTTTTTCATGCATGTTTTTCAGCTGACGAATTGCATCGCTTTTGTCTGGTATTCGTCCTAGAAGGATATAGAATATCAACAACTAATTTGATGCGATTTCCTGATATTTTGGCACCTGAGAAATTGCACGAGAATTTTTTTCGGATATTTCATGAGGTTATACATAGCTCGCTTCTGATCGATTGATTTCTGGACTCTCCTTGTCAGCCGCGGGCGAAGGTCAAAATGATTGCTCCGAAGCGATGAACCTCGTGGATAAGACGCAAATACTATTTTTTTGCAAATTTGTAGGCACCTAAACCTCGAAAAATTGCAAAAAGTACTAATTTGAAACACTGTTCAGTAATGGTACATCTTGCACCGAGTTGATGAAGTTGTAGCTCGCTCAGAAGCGGGGAACCTCATGAACGAGTCGCGAATACTATTTTTTGCAATTTTTTAAGCACCCAAACATCCAAAAATTGCAAAAAGTATTATTTTTGCACGGATTTTCCAAAATTTGCCCCTGTTGGTAAAAAAATAGCACACCATACGCAGCCACAAGACCTGGCCTGTGCATTTTCGTGACAGCTCCAAGCCTCGGCCAACGGCTCGCGGGCCGGAAAGGATTACTCGGGATGCGAAATTCAATTTTTGCATCCGTGTACCAAAAACTATTACACGCGGTGGCAAGTTCTAGGAAAATCTCATTTTAGCACAGTTCATCAACTCCAATTATTGTAAAAGATTGTCGAAATTCAGATCCATAGAATCATAGAAGGTTAAATTAGTCTCACATGACCGGGAGAAAAATATCCACATGAGCTCTTCAATTAGGAACAGTGATAAGATTGTCATCAAACCGTTACTCAATTAATTTCCTCTTCCGAAGGCTTAGAATATATAAAGAAAGAAGCACCCCAAGAAAATTTTGAAGCCCAGAGTGAATTAACTGAGACTTCCAGGAATGCTGATCAGCAAATAGAAGTCGGATACTGTCGGTTAGTCGAATTCTTAAAGAAAAATTGTATGAACCATGAAAAAATGATTCGATAATCTCAATAGCCACAAATTTCAAAAATCAAAACACGGTTCATTCAAATTAAACGCATCATGCAACTGTGTAAAATAGAAAATTTAGAATTAAAAGCACCTAGAAGCGGATGCAAGCGCGCGCGCGATTGCCAGTCGAGCTTTCAAATTATAGAATGAGATAATGGTCTCTGTACATGGGTACATGCTGTTTCCAAGATAAGCGAAAAAAAAACGACAAGGCGAACTCGTTGAATATTCACAATAGACATTAGCATAATTTTGGAGAGTACTGTGGTCCCTCTTTTACTACACGCTCATGTTTGTTGTGGCAAGTTGTTGACGATGCAAACGAGAAAAGGAGGAGTACATATTTAATACACACACAGTAGGTAAACCGGTGGAGTGTACTCTCGCTCAGAAAGAGAAGCTCAACTCCTCAGAGAGAGAGAGAGAAGAGTCAATGTGGGCGAAGGTCGCAGTGAAAGTTGAGGCTCTAGATAGAAGAAGATCATTTCACGTGGATGCGCACATTCTCCTCAACTTTAGTATTCCATGTACAATCCACGTGTGAGCTATCACACTATTGCAATTTTAGCTCGCAAAATATGTACATATACCTATGAGCTCATCGAGAGATAGTAAAATATAACGGGTTCTCAGACTCTTCCTATTTTTTTCACCATCACCTGCGCATGCATCTAATATGGGTTATGGGTAGGTTTCGCCGTGTCCCGCTCGAATTTATTGCGTTAGATATGAGAATAATTAGGAAGTCGCGCGTCTCCCATCAGTCCCTCTTTCCCACTAAAAAAAAGTATTATTCTTTGATGGCGCTGTCTGTGTGATGCGGTGCTAATGAGCTTTTGCGGCCTTAGAATTTTCTGTTGCGTCTATTCCATGAGCTTTGATTTTATATACGTAATGTAGTCGGATGCACTTGCTCTGGTTTTCAGTTGTACAGAAAGAATCGAGCATTACAAAATGATGCTCAGGCACGAAAATTGCATACTGCCTAAGGCTTAGTATTACTGTCTGATGGTTGGTCTATTCGTTGATGCCCCCGCAGGCTAGTCATTACGCGTTGTACGCACGCGTGTAGGTAAATGTGTGTGTAATGTGATGGGCTGTATTCAATATAGGTTTGCCTCCCCTTTATAATCGCGAGAATGCGTGTGGAGGTCGTTCGGTATAACCGCGCTCATGTAACGAATTGTCGTCGTTAGTTAATAGCAAAGACGTAGGTACAGCCAAGTACTGATTTCATTGGAATTGGCTGTTTTTTTATGTTTTGGAATTTTTCAATAAATCTTGATGTATTTTGAAATATTTTGATGTATGCTCTCTCCGCCGGAATCAGTAAAAATCGGTCCCAATCCACTGAATCGCAGTGAAATTCACTGAAAATCAGTGCATATGCAATGCAAATCAGTGAGTGGGAGCGATTTTCACTGATTCCGACGGAGAGAGTGAGGATTCGATTATATTGTTATACTTTAGATTTTTGTCTAAATTTGATCAAATTTTCCTTTTTGTGGACTCAAGTAATCGATCACTGATCGATCAAAGATTTTTCTCTGATAAGTTTCGTGATGATTTCTATGATGGAAGCTCCAAGGCGATTTTCTGAAAATATACCCTAAATATGATGAGATAGATTTGTCGCACTATACTGGTTAAAGCTCTCGAAAGCTTTCAGAAGCTCGTAAGAATACTTCAGGTATTTTTTGAAAAATTAGAGGAACTGTGAACGAATTTTTTATCATTCTAACCCAATGCCACTTTCAAACGCAATTTTAGGGTTCGCATCACGAACAAAAATCATAATATTGTCTTGTGTTCCTGTACATACATCATTACCCTTAGCGCGTACACTCAATTCGGGTGTTGGAACACTTTCTTTTCCTGGCATAAGTGAAGGAAAGGAGTCCCTCCACGCCCGAATTGAGCCTGTGAACGCTCATTTAGAGCATGTCAGGCGGACTCATACAAGGACGGCCGAATTGAGCGTACGCGACCAAAAGGTAATTATATGTACCACATATATTCCGATCCAAAAATGAATTTGCCTCGGGTGGGATGATTCAATAATTTTTGAATATTATGAAGAAAACAGTGGATAATAAAAGATTGAGAGTTAATTCTAGGATTATCGTCAAAATATGAGTGACTAGAGATGTACAGTTGCACGAGACCGATATTATGTGAAAATTGTCCCGGATACTTTTAGCCCAAAAAAATATTTCAGGAGCATTGACAACAGCCCCATTGGGATCACCCTGTCCAGCAATGCATGAATTTGATAACCATGTCCGAATCATACATCCTAAATTAAGATAAAGTCATTAAATCAACATCGAGCGACTTGAAAAGTTTAATGAAAGTCAACTATGATTATTTCAAGGACTGTTCAACTCACACCAGGGACAATTTACACTAGAAAAGTGAAATTTGAATAGATAATCACCATGATATCAAACAACATATTTCCGGTCACAATTTGGCAATGAAGATTTGCTACTTTTTTTTTTTCTAGAACGAAACACGAAATTTTTTCTCTTTTCCTATTCCAATTATACACAATGCTTACCGAACCATTACTACATGTCGTATCTTTTACGAGCTCTCGCGAGCGCCAATATTGTTCAAACTCGTCGTAATGCGCGACTCTCAATTTTATACGCTAGAAAAAAAAACCTGTAATAGCGCACGCTCGTTGCCGCAAAACAATAACCCCGTGACGACTATTAATAATAATATCTTTCAATACACGAGCAGCATAACACCAATTTTAATTTTGCGCGCTCGGCATTCGCCAGCTAACCGAAACTATGTGACTGAGCATTTAAACCAATTTTCTTCGTCCAGTTCACAAAATGAAAGCTATGATAATTTTCAAGTGACCGGTAGTAGCCAATTTTCTAATTTTTCTAAAAAGCCAGCAAAATTCAACTCACACTATTTCCTTTTTCTTTTTTTTTTTTCATTTTCAAGGATCATGCAAATACATTGTGAGGCATACTTTTGGTGGTGCTCTGCAAAGTTTGACGTCTGATTTCATCAGATCACACACACTATACACAGAACTAAAATGCTAGGAAAGTCAAGAGGAAGCAAGCAAAGACGAGTAAGAACAATAGGGCTGACCTCGAGAACGTGGCTTGAATTTCCGTACTCATTCTCATAGAGTTATATGGCTTAAGTTGTATAGTATATCTCGTTTTGTGTGGGGTACAAAGGTAACAACAACAAAACAGCAGTAAAGTTTAAAGTAAATCTCGCAAAAGAATCATCATAATTGGAAGACTTGCTCTCAAACTGCATTCTATCTATATATTGTATAAAAGTGCATGAACGACTATTTGACGGCAGCGCTAACAGTACCGCTTATTATTTCAGGTAGGTGAACTTCTGGCTTCTACTGCTTCTCTATACTGCGGCTTCTGAGCCGTTAATCAGCATTTCTACTGTACTTATATGTATAACACTGAACAGAACAAGTGCGCATCACATATTACACGAAGTCAGACCATCAGGTGCATCATATAAGAATCACATGTTCTCAAGAGACAAAAAAAATGAATGTGTGTAGTAAGGTGCAGTTTGGAGGCGTTATAAAAAAAAAAAAAAAAAAAAATTCACAAGACCTCATTGCACTCATCTGTCATACACGCATGAAGAATACTTGAGTCAAAGACAATGGGTTGACGTTATAATACCGTTTCTCCCGACGCTCCTGTCTTTTCTTCTTTTTTTTGAGATGTGCCTATTGGGGGACTCGTGTATCCTGAAGCAGTTTTACCAAGTGCATGAATAAGTGCACTACAAAATGTGTGTGTGTGTGTGTGTGTGTTTGGGGGGAGACAAATGTAGTAGTCGAGACGAAAATTCAATTCATGGATACGAAAAGAGAAAACGACTTGTTATGTACAAGGGTGAGAAGGGACAAGAGGACGACGAAGAAAAATCGATACGAGAAGGTTTGAGTGGGTGGGTAGAGAGGATGATGGGGATGGGTTCCCCTAAAGCAGACACCCTCAAAGTCGACGACGATGACGACGACGACGACGACAAGGATGTTGTGTAGAGAGATGGTAGTGATGGCTGTGGAAGGGAGGTGGTTGAAACTCGTTGAGCAAATTTATGCGTGACAATGGAAAGTGTGCAGGAGTTTCCCCTTGCAACGACTATTTCGTGGATATTTCACAATTTTGAGATAGTTCTGTGATGACGCGTACTCTGTTTCTGGACGATTTGGCAGAATGCTGTAATGGTATCTGAACTGCTGTGATACTGGATCAATAAGTGAAGTTTGCTCATTTGAAAGTGGAGCCTTTTGGTATTGCGACTTAGAAAAAGAATTTGACGATATAATATCGATGATAAATTCATCAATTTAATGGTTGAAAACTTGAAATCATCCTCAAAGTTTTCGATAAAATATATTGATGATCTTAAAATCGATCTTCGAGTACTACCAAGTGCTTGCAATTGAACATTGCAAATGAAAATACACAAAGTACTTGCGAATACGAAAATTTTGAAAAGATTGGCGTGAAAACGTGACTCACTATCCAGTGAGTTTTCACGTTTTTTGAAAAAAATTTGACCATTGTACACATTTTTGTCTGAAAAGGTCTTCAAATTTTGTGGATAAAACGTTATAGCCATACATTCGTGTTTGCAAGCACTTTGTGTGTATTCAGTTGCACAAGGACTAGTCTTCGACGATCGATTTCAAGATCATCAATATATTTCATCATTCATCAATTTTGTCTTTCGTTTTTTTGCAAATCCTGTTAAAATTGGATGGGAAAAATGAAACAATTGGATATTTACGGAAGCAATAAGTGTAAAATAAATGAGATAGGATTTGAGCATCGAGTACGCTGTGAGCTACTACAAAAAAACAAAGCATTAGTCTGTAAAATATCGAACATGAAAAGATTTAGAAGCGACGTAACAAGGGGTACGAGACGCTCGAGTCAGAGCCGATATTACTTTTCAAATTAGAGAGAGCCCCCAAACGTTTTCTCCGACAGCACTACTGTTGTAATCTTATAATTGAAAGCCCTGTGTAATACAAAGGCTGTCTTCGTCAAAACAGACGATTCAACAATATAACTGGCGCTCTTACAATCGATCGGTCGATCAATATATCCACACTTGACTCTTGAGAAAACCGCAACAGATGATTCTCTCTATTTATTTCGATCGGAGCATCAGTGAGAGTTTTCATAAGATAACGAGGCTACAGGTTATTACCTTCATCAATCATGATATTGAACAAAGCAAGATTTCACAAACCCTGTGAAACATTTTTTCAAATTATATTTTATGGATTTGTAGGAATAATCAATCACTGCATCAAAATTGTTGAGCTCACCTCGATATTATTAGAAAAGACGATTCGGATGACAGTTAAGGAAGATAATCAAATGCTAACTTAACAGTTGATAACATCGAGTTTTCTCAGAAGCCACGTAACTTATGGATTTTTTGCATTTCGATGATTGAAGTAAAATTGACCGAGTCACACATAAAAATCAAAATTCTCGAGCAGAGTACGTGCATTTACTATTGACAAATTCTCTATTGAGGATGCTGATGCACGTACTGTAGTACGTACTTGAAAAGAATGATTAGTTTTGTCAACATTTGGAAAATGTCAAATAGGGTTTGTGAAATCGTAGACTGTTTAATATCATAAATGGTTATCGGCACCAAATAGTTTTCCATCACGTGTCCATCTATTTATCGTTGGGCTCACACTAAAATCGCAATTGAAGTGCTTGAATTAGTTGCGAGTGCTGATTAGAACAAAATATTTCAATGCTCAAATTTCACGTCAGAAGATCTCCAATCAAGTGACAGTATGGATTATTGATTCGAATTATAGCAGTGTTGTTTAATTCCACCACTAGTGAAAATACTCAACTGCATTCCAACGATACTTGAAAAGGATGAGAACTTTGCATTATTCAAACTGACAGGAAAACACCAATGTTGAAGGATGATTTGAATCAATCTAGGTTTCAGGCTCAAAATATTATAGTATGGCCACTGCAGTCATCATCACAAATGGGCTTAGGAATAAAGTTTCCAAAAAATTTCATTTGGAAATTCATTTTTGTCCGCAAAAAATCATCGTATGCAAAGAGATTTGATACAATCGAGTAAAATTAAATAGACTGATGGACTAGCAGATGATTATTTTATAATCAAAACAAGGCCGTGATATCGTTGATCAATGATTCCAATGAGGCTACCGATTCTTGACCGATTTCCAAATGATTTAGGCTTACACAATTGGTGGGTACACAAAAAAGAGAAATCATAGGGCGCTTTGATTCAAAAATGATATTTGATCAAACATTGGAAAATTGACTAATATTGTTTTAGAAAACGATCGATTGCAACCATACTTAAAAAAAAGAACATTGAATGATAGCTTAGAGCAGACAGTTACTATACGAGAAAATGCAATTATACCGAGCTCATGACCAAGCCCATATTTCATATTTTTTTTGCATCGAAGTCAACGATCGGCCTTGCAAAGTCAGAACGTGCGGGGGGTTTCCTACATACTATATATAATATATCGAAAGTACGATACGATAAGGCTTATAAAAGGCTAGACTTTTGCTCCCGCGGGGGCTTATCTTTAATATATTATATAGGCGACGCTCGATTGGCCGTCTCTCTCAGCTCGACCGACTGACATCCTTATGATGGGCAACAAGCCATTCGGGGTCGTCGTCGTCTTCGTCTTGATTTTCGTGACGGCCACTCAAGCACGCGCCTCTCAAAACCTTAGGTATGGTCTATTCCTGCTGACAGAGATTTCATAAGGCCTTTTGTATTTTTCATCATAGGCTAAATGTATATAAGTTAACTTTGTTGAAGTGCATCAGACATTAGAAATTGAGCTTTCTGGTTCAGAAAAGAAGATAGAAAAAGAAGGTGGTATACTTGATTATCAGGGCAATGACATCGATGGCTGCTGCTGCTGCTGCAGCGGTTTCTCGTGTACATTTTTGCAGCAAGAAAGAAAACTGGTTTAAAAGGTAGGCATCGGTTCGATTCGTCGTCGTCGATATACCTAATACTGAAACGCGGTCTGCGCAGTGCGACATTCTCGGTGATTTTTTTTCTGTATCTTGAGATGTGTAGGATGATGATGAAACGAGTTCGTCTGCGATTGAGAAATTTGTGTGAGTAAAGTGACCTGGAATGATTTTGAGACAAGATTTTTTTGGTTTTGGATATTGATTGAGCTCGAGGCCCCTTGGATATTTGAGATTGGACGATACGTTGATAAGTGAAGTCGATTATTCGATGAAATTTATAATCATACTGCATTTATCTGCTCGTGATCGCTGGTTGTTTTAATAAACAGTGATTTTAATCGTTCATTATCTTTTCTTACGTATCGGCACATTTCATTTGTGCCCAGCGTGAATCGTTCGGTTAAAATTCATTATTCGCCTCAAGACTATTCTGAGAACTGGCAGGATAGATCTGTAAAAAGCTTGTAAACCCACTAATCCACTCATTCTTTAAAAATTAATCTAGGAAAAAAGTGTAATTAATTGCATTAAATGAAAAGCTTCCAGTAAAATTGTGTTTGTTCGTGCTGATGTTGAATGCGTGTATCAAATTTTCTCATGATTTGTAGGTAAGTACTTGTGTTTTTGCAAAGTCTCATAAATATTTTGTTGTGAAGCTCACAGAATCATCTATAATTTAATTACCGTGAGTTTTGTTGATTTAAGAATTGGACCATTGAAAAATAGGTATGAGGAGTTGTTGATGAGCAGGCGGGGGTCCAAAATAATTTCGAGCACAAAACGCAAAAATCATTTAAAATTCAAGATTTGAACATTTCTAGATATTTTTATTCCTTCGACAGGGTGCATAGCCAACTCGTTCTCCTGTCTTCCCTGAGAACTCCCGGTTTCTCCGACAAGGAATAAATTGTCATCAATTCCCTGAGAATTCCAGGTCTTTTCCATAACGAGCTGATGTCTTGATATAATTCCCGGTTTCTTCAGATTTGGGCGACTCATTCGAAAAAATTCTTCGACATGGCTATAGTGATGACAAGTTTCAATTTCAAGATATGAGCATTTTCACCAGCTCAGATTTGAGATTACTGAATAAAAATAAAACCAGGTAACAGTATTATGATATGGGAAATGAATTTATTGGACCCAAAAAAGCTTTATGAGTAGCGACCAAAAAGAGTCATAATCAATTTTTTTAAAGAATAACGAACCTACGTCAGAATTGTTTTGTATTCGTAGAACAAGAATACGTATAAATAGTATTAGCTATTCTAAAGCAGCAATGATTCACTATACGGAGGTGCACTCGATAATTCTGAGTCAGCGTTATAGATTGTACATATAGTTACTATATATGTAACCTGCATAAGGATAACCAAGGAAAGATTGATAGCCAATGTTAATTTGCACCCAATAAAAGATCTCAAGACGTGGTTGAATTATCGCTTGCAAATAAATTACGGCGACACAACACCTCTGCACTCTGCTACTATACACCTAATCCAACAACTCCTTTTTTGCTAAATCATCGTTCACCACCAGAATGGATACATAAAATAAAACACGTTGAATTTGCAATCGTTCACGGAACTATCTGGATATATAATCTGTACCAATTGATCTTACAAGAAGAAAATAGGACCGTCTCAAATTGTCTATACTACAGCCATTATAAATCTGTCTAAGCATCAAAAAGTTAAGAGAGTCAACTTTCCCCTCATTCCATTAACAGAACTCGAAATCATCATTGGTCTCGATATTTTCTTCTCAGGTATATTTTAGCCTCTGTGTTGATCTGTAATAATGTCGGGTTCAATTTACCGAGACGAGACAAGCGGTTAAACTCATCGTTCGACACCGTTTCATTTGGTATCGATTGATGCTCTCTTGTAATGCCGATCTGTGTGGCGGGAAAATCGAAAATGAAACTATGGTGGCACTCTATTGCGGTGATGGAAAGTATAAAATGTATATACGGAAGGAAAAAGAATGGAAGAGCGTGACGAATGATGGGCAAGGTTGAGTAATTATTGGATCCCACGATGGCGATGATGATGATGATGATGATGATAATAATGATGGTTTGAAAGAGGAAAAAGATAGTGTAAAGTGTATGTACATCAAGGTGTATAAAAGTAATATCATGAGAACTTGATGGAAAAAATGGTCTTGGTTTACTATTAGTGGTAATGTACACCGAATCGAGGTTGATGCATTAAACCGGATTCTCAATTTGCTACATATTGAGGTATCACGATATTCAATAGTTTTGTTTTGCTGTTCGGTTGACTACTTTCGAAATTATTGACTTGTTCCGTAAGTAGATATCTGAGTGTCGATGATTTCTCGGAGTGAAAACTAATAAGTTTTATCGATTCGAAAATACATATTCAGATCTAAAATTGAAAAAAAATTATCAGGTATTTTATTTTCATAATATCTGAGATAGGAAGCTGACATCGACAGGGATAATGACGATAAATAAAAATTTTGATATTTCCCATCATCATAAATAAACTTCTAAAAATACTTATGTTAATCTATTAGAATGGCTAAGTGATAATCAGGCACATACTCCAGTATCCAATTAACAAACGAGAAATATTAAAAGGTAAAAAATCAAGAGTCAGTGAGAAGCATCTGGAGCTATTTAAAATAGTTTGGGTGAAAGCTACAAACGGTCATAATTCTCCACAAGATTTGAATCTCTCAACATTTGAATAAGTATCGCATAAATTTTTATAGCACTAGTCTGTGCAGCATCATATATATATTATAGTTGCAAAGGTACTTTACTCTAGCGCGCGCTATGCGCTCTAAATTTACGATGGATAAAAAATGTAACTCTCCTTACATAACCTTAGTTTTCGGTAAAAGTTTTTCAGACCTTGCTATGCAGCGAAGAAGAGTTATAGGCTGTCGTATATAACACCACCTGGCTGGTTATAAAAAGAGCAAATTGCAAAAAGAGTTGTATAGCGTATTACATAGGCAAAATAAAACGTGCTCTGCGATGAATTATCATAGCTCATGGAAAGAGTTATCCATACATATATGAGTAGTTCCACGCGAAAGCGACCCACGAAAAAGGGTCATGTCTCAGATCCTTTTGTAAACATTCTTATTCGATTCTATGGTACAAAATATGAACTTTTCACTACCTATGGGGTCCCAAAAAATTTTTTTGGTCCCATGGCGAGAATCTTCGAAAATGAAGTAAAATACATTTTCTTAAAATTCTAGCAGCTTTTTTGCACTAAAATGCAAATAAGTCGAGTTTGCTCGCAGATAAAGATATGCGGCTTGCGGCATTCGAAAGGTCTTTCAAAAACCTATCAAAATCGCTATCGAAAAGTTGTTTTTGGGGTTATGGGCAGCCTGTACGAGCAAAAGTGTAAAAATCACTAAACAGTGAGTTTCTCAGTTGCCTATTTTTTTCAATTTTTGAAAATCACATATTTGATGTAAAATTTTGTGTTCTTCCAGAAAAAAGTGGTCCCGATTCCCTTTTCCGACGTCTAAGGCCTGTTTCTTCTAATTTTCGCAAACCTATTTTTTAGGCAGTTTGGAATCGTCTGTTTACTGCGCATGCGCAGGAATTTGGACTGTTAGAACCAATTCCATTAGGAAGCCAAGAAAATTTCCTTCAAAATGACCACTTGGCAAAGTCAATTTCATCAACTTGGCTCGGAGTTACAGCCTACAAAAGATGAAGTTTCAGCTCGAGTGCGTCAATAGGCAAACGATACATCGGGCCAGAGATCGTGCCCGGATTTTCCTATACTATTGTCGCGGTGTCTCCGATTCCACCTATTGTTGGTTATCGAGATTCGGTGGTCTTTCAAACGTTGTAGCTCCGAGCCAAATTGATGAAATTGGCTTTGCCAAGTGGTCATTTTGAAGGAAATTTTCTTGGCTTCCCAATGGGATTGGTTCTAACAGTCCAAATTCCTGCGCATGCGCAGTAAACAGACAATTCCAAACTGCCTAAAAAATAGGTTTGCGAAAATTTGAAGAAACAGGCCTTAGACGTCGGAAAAGGAAATCGGGACCACTTTTTTCTGGAAGAGCACAAAATTTTACATCAAATATGTGATTTTCAAAAATTGAAAAAAGTAGGCAACTGAGAAATTCACTGTTTAGTGATTTTTACACTTTTGCTCGTACAGGCTGCCCATAACCCCAAAAACAACTTTTCGATAGCGATTTTGATAGGTTTTTGAAAGACCTTTCGAATGCCGCAAGCCGCATATCTTTATCTGCGAGCAAACTCGACTTATTTGCATTTTAGTGCAAAAAAGCTGCTAGAATTTTAAGAAAATGTATTTTACTTCATTTTCGAAAATTCTCGCCATGGGACCAAAAAATTTTTTTGGGACCCCATAGGTAGTGAAAAGTTCATATTTTGTACCATAGAATCGAATAAGAATGTTTACAAAAGGATCTGAGACATGACCCTTTTTCGTGGGTCGCTTTCGCATGGAACTACTCATATGTATTTAACTTTGCTGCAGTTTTTATTCTCTAAACACCCTGTATAAGATTTCTGATACCGTAGAGACTTGTATGTACCAAAGGTACTCTTCTCTTACTCAAGAACCGTGACTCCTTAGGGTGCGTCCACAAATATGCATATGCATGCACATGCAGTGCACATTGCGCATATGCACTGCACACGTGCACATATTGTGCAGCTCATTAAATTTTAGCCAAAACAAGACGGAACTCGTCAAGTTCTACTTTGGATCAGCCGGTGACTACTATAGTGGAGGAAAGACACAAATCGACTCAAGCAGAAATTCTCTGATGTGAACCCTTCATTCTTTGCTCAAGTCCGATGAGCTGCACATGCGCAGTGTGCACTGCATATGCACCGTTTGTGGACGCACCCTTATAGGTTCTCCCAAGAGATGAGCCACTGCGAATATAATGTTCTCATATATATTCTGGCGTGCGATAGTGAATGGGTTATGTACGAATACAATAGGCAGCATTGGAGCGGCAGGTGTTCGCGGTGTCGATCTCAGATTCTTTGGTAAGGTTCTCTCAGTGTTGTCTGTTACTCTCTTGGGTAATGTGGTTTTCTTCGATATAAAAGTGTCTGGATGTACATATGTACAATAAGCGTACACCTGCGAGAAACTCCATATATGGTGTATTCATGTGCACCTAAATATAAGTAAGATAAATATTAGGAACATGGTTTATAATAGATTGCATTAGCGGGGGAAATTCAAATTTTTTTATAATCAAAAGTAGATAACCGCGTAGGAGTATATGTATACGGAGTGACACGATTTACGTGGATGTAGATGTACTTACATTGTGAAAGCGGTATCATGAGAAGGAAAACGGTACCTATACTCTTTTATATATTTCTGTGTGATATATACCGGCCGGCATCTAAAAAGGTATAGAAGAAGACACGTTCGAAATGGCAATGCAAATCGAACGCGATTTCTAGACGCATAAGTATATAGAGTGCGCGAATCGAGGCGAGGAATGAGCTCAAAGTTGTCGTTTACGCTCTGAGAAAGGAAGACATGCAGACTTTACAAGCGTGATACACGTGTAAATGTTGCCCATATGTTGTGGTGTTATGTTGTACGTGATGCACGACGGTGCGGCAAACGGCGACGGCGCGGAGGACGGTACTTATTCAACTTTCATATGGCCCGAGCGCGTGGGCTTTTGAGAGCTTGATGTCAGTATAGAACGCGATATAAAGCACAGGAAAAACCAAATCAGACGCTCGTAATTTGCACTCTCCTTCCGCTTGATTTGTATAGACTGCATTAAAATGTGGTTATTGAGGTGAAATATGTGTTTAAAAAGACTTAAATTTGAGAATTTTGCTTGATGTAAGAGTCTGAAGTGTATTGATGAAGATGAAGTAAATTTTAAAGCTTGGTATGAGGCGCCAAATTTAAATGATGAAGATTTTAATGATTACGAGTAAATAGATCATCTAGCTTACAAAAAGCTCTCGAGACTATTATTGGAAGGAAACAAAATTCTCGACGCATTGTTCACAAAAATGTCCTTTTGCAATTTTCCGATTTTTGGGTGCTTATAAAATTATAAAAAATAGTATTCGCAACTCGTTAATGAGGTTCCCCGCTTCCGAGCGACTATTTCGACCTTCGCCTGCGGCTCAGGCCGAAAATCCATCACTCGGACGCGAAAAAAAGTTTTTCCACCCTTGTATCGAAATGTACTGTTCTTGCATAGTGCGACCATTTTTCTTTCCGGCTCGAATCAGAAAACTGGCGTTTCGTCGCACCAAAATATAGTATATGATACCAAAAAATACCAAAAAATAGTATATTTGGTAATAGTATATAGTACCGATACCAAAAAATAGTATATGCACTTCGCTCTACGGGCCGTTTTCGGGCCCGCGGGGAATATTTTCTCTTTGTTACATTCGGGGGAAATTTATTCCTGTACCCCAAAGCAGCCTAACCTCGCATTGGTGTCGCATCGGTGCATAATGTATACTCTTTTCAAATTCGTGCAGAATTTTGGTGAGTAGATACAGCCATAAAACCTCTATCCTGTCTTTCCGTGAAAATTTCCACCCTCGACTTCTACTCGGGTCTAATAAGAAAATAAATCACTCGGGATGCGAAATCAAACTTTGGCACCCGCGTACCACAGCCGAAAAAATTTCATCCATCGAAGCCGAAAACCTAAATGCAATAATAGATTTCTTCCAACTATGTGTGAGGTGAAGAGGTTTTCTGATACCTTGTGATTTCTGGGTGTCCTGGAGAGATTACTGCGACCATTTATGACGACGTTATCGTTGCAGAAGGAGACATCGCAAGGCGATGGCGGATCTACCGCAAGCTCTGTGTCCGAATCGTCCGTAAGTTGTACGTTGTCTATGTTAGGCTCTATCGTTCCACTGTCCCCAGACTGAAACAGATAAAATAGAGTTTGATTAGTATTCAATTCTAAATATTATTGTCATTGTTCGCTTAATTCAATGTTTCATGGTATGTTCCAGAGCTCAATTCGGCAATTGTCTACACTGAATTATCGGTGAAAAATAGGATTATCATAATAATAGATTAGAGTTTACCCACTACTGTGGTACTACCGACGTGACGTTTTAATAATAAATGTTATCTCTTTATTCTCATCAGAATGGAACAATGAATAGAGTCTTCGTATTTTTGGATGCCTAGAAATAATGAAGACTAGATGTAAATTGTGGGGAATTTTTTTCAATACATTTTGATGTAATTTCGTCAGTTCAACGATCTATTATTCAACTGGTCCATTAAAACTGATAATTCATTAAAAACCCAAGCACACGATGAAGCTCAAAGGAATGTTCTTTTTGTCTTAAATACGCAACTAAGAGATTAGCAGAATGCTTTCTCGTATCGAAATGTGTCCGTTTGTTGATTCCAATTATTGAAAAATTTGAACTGACTTATGATCCAATATTACTCAATGATGACCGCAATTTCTACCGATGTTTGTCGCCCTTGTTCAAGACAACACACTGTATATGTTCATTATCAACTTCATGAAACCAATTTTTCTTTTATTCTTCTATACGTCTTCTGCGTACTGATTTGCACGGGAAATGAAGGATAGGACTTAATGTGTACAATGGATGTACAGATCCAATGTGATGCTCAACAGGAGGAAAATCCTTTGAGATACTTTTATCATTTTTTCATCAGAACAAAATGATTATACACCTATTAAAGTTGGACTTTCCGCTGTAGTACATTTGAGTGGACCATTTGTCATTTCCAAGCTTCCAGTTTTTTCTCCTCGTCACCAATTAGTTTACCGTAATATAGCTCAGATTACGATAATTAGTTTAGCATAATATAGACAAGATAATTCAGCAATATCTATCGCTTGGTTGAGCCAGAATTTTGATACAGTTGATTTAAGGACGATTAAAATGAGATTTTCGTCGGAAACTTGGATTTTTTCAAAAAATTGAGGTTTGCAGAGATTGAATGGAATTTCGGTGTTAACCAACTGATAGATTGAGTCGAAATAAGCATAGTTTAGGTTACTCAAATCCCCGTGAGACATTCGTGAAAAAAGATATTTTACTATTAAAACACGAGATTTAAACAATTTCTGCTTAAAAAGCCTCTAGATTGGATGACACTGGGAGAAATGAGGTGCCAAATCACTGGGCTCATCTCCGAATGATTCTCTACAACTTGTAAAAGAGCAAAAGTTGATCAGGTCAAGTGTAAAAGAAAAAGTGTGGCGGGAAAAAAACAACACACACCCACCAGACACGGGCAAAGGGACTGGAAGATGAGTCTGTGATAGGTTTGGAGTGCTCCAGGGAGAAAAAGCGTTAACTACAATCGAAGATTTTGGCAAGGTGACCAAAATGGTCTAAGAATTATTGAGATAAAAGGAATTTTGTATGAGAAAATATGCGATTGAACGGAAAAATTGATCAAAAATCTGCTGGACCAAAAACAAACCTTTCTCTTTAGAGAGAAGAAAAAAGAACGAGTAATTGAAGCGTTTGAAAAATGTATTAAAAATCACCAATTCATTGCAATGACTCAAGCAATTATAATGATACTTGATGATAACATAGCACGTTCTCAATTGACAACCAATACCCTCTCCGCCATTTGTTATCACGCATCGATATATCCTGCTTCGAATACATAAGATTCAATTTCTGTCATTCATCGTTGCATGATCGAATTACAATCATCTTGGGTCACATGCAAATAATCGCTTCGTTGTGACTCAAGGAGATTGATTCAAAAGACAACTACTTACTCAATTATTCTTTCATCGAATGATACATCAAGTAATTTGAAAATAATAATATACGTACTCAAAGCGGGCTCACTTGTAATAATAATAACCTGTATCGAGCAAAAAAAAACACGTGCTTATCTCGAACCAATTCACATAATTGTATTCTGCTCAAAAAGTTGCTGATCTGATGAAAGTGGTTCGAAAATTCGATAAATACAAGGTTACGAGGAAAAACGTTTGTCTAACCAAGTATAACGAGCAATCAATCTTTTAAGCCTCATAGATAATGTCCAGAAAGTGACTTGAAGAGAGACCCATAATCATTGCATAAGACTAAAGCTTACTCAGCAATCAATTGAAAGCTTTGACAATTTGAGAGTTTATGAATACACTTTTGCTGCGCCATCCATTATTATTTTCTATATTATGGCCTATAACGATGAGCTTTCACATCTTTTGTGTTACGAGTAAAGGTAAATGTTGGAGTTTGTTTCCTTTCGCTCGTGATATTTTGTGTGACCAAATGACAATAAAACCATTCAAGGACTTGTTATGTTTTATAAATGCCTACTATCCTCTTAAAAGAATACCTTCATAATTACTCTTAAAATGAATTCAAGTGAAAACCGTCACCTTCGAATGATGATCGTGTCACTCGAAGCCTGGTAGCAACGTCTTGACTCGCTTCGAGTGAAGTAAACAATTGTCACTCGAATTCATTTAGAGAGTACGATCAAAATTTTGTTTGATATGATGGAAATGAAAGGAGGGAAAGAAGATTATCTTTATTTTTTTTCCATGTGTTCGACGGTCGTCTTCAGCTAATGGACTATTACAACCGGGGCGAATCTCGTGATGGGTTTAACGCGTTATCGTCGTGGCGAGTTTGAGATCCAGACGCTCAGCGACCCAACCAAGTGTGTCGGTTAGATGATGATCTTATTCGACTTCGAAACGCTGAGGATCAAAAATGTGATGGACTTTGAAAATTGAAAGGGCTTTGATTCGAAAAGTCGAAAGGGTCACTAATCGAGGTGCAGGCAAGCGTGCCCTAGCAGACAGTGTATTAGAGACAGGAATAGGCGATGCGACAGTTCAAAATTTGACCACCTTACGTGTTCTCTCGTGGTATTGTGGCGCTGTACTCAGAGTTGACATCTCAAATTCATGCTAGGACTTTTCATAAATGATGGCTTGCTTTTGGTAGGTTATTTAGATTCGGAAAGTAGCTAATATCTTGTTTACCGGCAATGATCAAATTGTAATTATGAGATTCAAACATGATGAAGCCTCACAGATTTGAAAGTTTTAGCCATATATATTTGATTCATATGATAGAATTGAATTTTATCAATTACAAAAATAGTTTTTTATATTGTAGAAATTCAAGATTCCATATTTGAAACAAGGAAATTTGTAATCACCAGTGTAGTTGACATTTTTCCTATAGTCAATCAAGGACTAGGAATCATAAATCATGCAAAATGGCTTTTGATAGTTAACATTGAATTAGGGAAAAAATTCGTAAATGAAGTTTTTATTATTTTTTTCTCGCAGTAGAAGGACTTTGGAAACAAGTTGATCTCAATTTATTGGGATACCTACGAGGATATCTACTGGTTATTAAGTCTCTCTAATTTAATTGTGAATTTTTCAATCTTTGATGATTAGTCAATTGTGTATTCGTGGCACATCATCAAAGGTATTGATTAATTTAGTACCACTCTTGACGACCAAACTTTCCAGGAGGAAAAAGGGCTTGGATAAAAGCAATTGATTTTGAGTTTTGTTTCATTTTGGATCGAGGGGTCTAACCTCTGTGATAGTTTTGGGATTGATTTTCATTCATTTTGAATTCACAGTATTAAAAACGATTTATGCGTCTCCAAAATAATTATAAAAATATTAATCTTCCGATTCGAATAAAAACCGAGATTCAAAATCAATTTCGTGTCAAAAACTGACAAGAATTACCCAGAAAATAAAAAAAAGCGTACGGATTGCAAAAATTAAGGTAGTTGTACACCAAAATTATTCATCAACAGAATTTCTCGAGATTCTGCAGAGAGATAGTTCTAATATCGAAGAGTACGTGTGCAAAATTCCAGAACGGCTGACCATCCCTTTTTAGAGTATCGATCGTCACAATTTGACCAGTTTTGCACATTTTTAACATTGCGCTTATGAGAGCGGGTCCCAAAAACAGCACAAAAATGGGTCCAGCGCAAAACCTGATCAACAGAAAATGATGGGACTGCGAGAGATCCGAGTTTATGTATCAATGAATCATATGGCCAAGCCTGGATATGATGAACCACGTCGTTTTTTAGTAATTGTTCATACAAAGCGTAGAATGCAAAAAATGCGACACGTGATTTCGATTTTAGGGTAGAAAACTTTGGAAACCATGCCTGATTCTGTTCAGGAAGGCTTAGATGATCGTTTTTGTTTGTTGTTTGATGGAAAAAGTACAGTTATTAACAATAATAATAATTTCGAATATTTTGATGTGGGCAAAAAAGTGAGGTTAAGGTAGTATTAGCGGTACTCGAATTGACGCTCAGAAAATCACGAAAGTCGGCACAGTTGTAGATTAGGGTCTCAAAGTGCTTCAGTTGAAATTTCAGAAGCCTTCAGAGTGGGGGAAAAAAGTTATGAGCGTTTTTGTAAAAGCCGTTTAACACGGCGTCTTATGGAAAACCACCAGTAGAGTGATACCTGACGCACAGATTCTCATGGCAGTGAATACACAGATGTAGGAATGCACAAAAAACACTTAGCAGTGATCAGATTGACGATTCAGAGCCTAAAAAAGAAGATCTGATCTCAAGTGTCACTCATTTCTGCGGTTTCGGGGTTAGATTGTCGTCTGCTGCGTGCACTCACTATACCTATATCGCGGGCGGAAGGGAGTCAAGCGCGGGTATGTTCGGCACTTGACACATCCAGTACCGCTAATACTACCTTAAGTCTCTCTGACTCACGTAGTTGGTGTACAACTACCTTAAGGGTTGACCAAGAATTTGTTCCCAAAAAATTTCAATTCGAGTGAAAAAAGGCAAATGTTGAATTGTTAATTCTGCAGAATTATATCATTCAGAATTATAGAATTCCATTTATATCATGATATAAATGGAATCTCCAAATTAGTCAAGTCTGTAGAGATCTGCTAACCGCAATAGGGGGAGAATTAGAAATTTACTCTTTATTAGTGTCCTGGAATACTTGTTCTACATAGGGTGTTTCTCAAACGTTAGGTAAATTTGGAGTGTTCTAAACAGTAATCACCAAGCATAAAAAGCTCAAGTCCAAGTTTACCTCTCAAATCTCACATTTTTCGTGCTCAAATAAAACCAACGATCAACAACATCATGCACAAACATAGGTACTCAGAGAAAAACAAACGCAAATGTTGAGAATCAGAGTGGCAATGAACTTGACTAATACTGTAATGCATACATGCATATATGCAGTATGATGACAATACAAGAGTTGTGCTCACCGCTATATATACCTATCACACGTGAAAATTCTCACGCACGGAGATATTCCCTCGCGGCTAATGTAACATAACCTATATCACAGGTAAATTATCCTATTGGCTATGGGAAGTATGAGTTTCAGCGCCTCCGCGCGGCGGAAAACGGCATGCCACGGGAGGGAGCAGTCAAACGTGTTTATATGTGGTTTAGTGCGGTCTTCGGTCTTCTCATGCACGTAGCTCAAAAACCGTAGCTCGGATGTGGCAACAGTATGCGAGGCGATTGTACGATTTTCAAAAACGAAGAGTTTGAGTGCTTGTGAGTCCGAATCCGAGCAAAATTGAGTAAACTAGAGCGAGTTGAAATTTTTGCCTATGCTTTTTGCATGGGCGCGAGCATGAGCGTTGCGGCCACTGCTCAACCACCGCTTCTGGCCTCGACTCGCTCCGATATTTTTCTCGCTTCGGGCTTTGTGAATCCTTTAATAATGGTCTGATTGATACGTATGATAGCTCAAAGTTTTCGCAATTCAAAATCTAACAACTTTCTCGCTTACTCTTACGAGGTTTAAGCAATAGGTTCTCTCAAAAATGAAGGAAAACCCTTACCACGCGCCTAATTTGCATGCTCTATTTCTGACCTTGATTTTTGGGAAAACCGTTGCTCAACCCTCGTAACAGTAAGCGAGAAAGTTGTTAGATTTTTAATTGCGAAAATTTTGAGCTATCATACATGCCAATCAGAGCATTATTAAAGGATTCGCAAAGCCCGAAGCGAGAAAAATATCGGAGCGAGTCGAGGCAGAAGCGGTGGTTGAGTGGTTGAGCATGGCCACAACGCTCATGCTCGCGCCCATGCAAAAAGCATAGGCAAAATTTTCAACTCGCTCTAGTTTACTCAATTTTGCTCGGATTCGGACTCACAAGCACTCAAACTCTTCGTTTTTGAAAACTCTACAATCGCCTTGCATACTGTTGCCGCATCCGAGCTTTGGTTTTTGAGATAAATGCATAAGAAGACCGAAGCCCGCACTAAACCACATATAAACACGTTCGACTGCTCCCTCCCGTGGCATGCCGTTTTTCGCCGCACGGAGGCGCTGAAACTCATACTTCCCATAGCCAATATATACATACGACTATCTTTTGCGGTTAAAATCTTTCCTTCCTTTGCCTCTATTATGCATGGACACTACCTATAGTCTGTGCTAAAGAGAGTCACTTCCTGTCCGTTCATTCTATACCATTCCATTCCTCCAAGCTTCTTCTTCCGGCCGCGAAGTAACCACACACATATACTATACTCTCATTCAACGATGCAGATCCTCAATCCTTTCATTTCTATATCACCACAACTCGCTTAGACTTTCGTAATAGCCGGCAAAGGTACCCTGGCACCGAAATTGTGAGCTGTGGAAAATCCAAAAAGACAGATCGATGCACCGAAAATTCTACTTCCCGAATCCGCAGCCGGAAAAACTCTACCTTTTTTCATTTTCTTTAAATTATCAAAAAACAAGCTCATTTCACCCATTCTGGTGCGCCTCAACCCTTGTTCGTAACGACACAATCTTGGTATGGAAAAATTCTACCCGGCCCAAAAAAAATTCTACCACATCGGTTTTTCACAATTTTCTATTGGGTTTCCCGTGATTAGCAGTGATTAGGTTTTGACTCGTGGTCAACTGCAGTCAGCTGATTCATTTACAGCGGTTTGGCGCGTGATGCTGGTGTGAACGTGACATAATGTAGCACGTTCACACCAGGGCTTGGGATTGGAAAATATTTCAACTGATCACGGAAAATCCAATAGAAATTTTGGAAAAACCCAGGTGGTAGAATTTTTTTTGGGCCGGGTAGAATTTTTTGAGACCAAGATTGTGTCGTTACGAGCAAGGGTTAAGGCCAGTCCGTAGTGCTTACACTTGCTCACTACTCCATAGATGGCGCCACGGTGATTTGCATAGCGTAATTCCAACAATATTTAATTTCTAAATAGTTGCAAACACTTTTTGGACCAAATCATTGAGTCAGCGCGCTTCCCAATAAAATTTCCAATCATTTGAGCTTGGTCGCGTCTCAAAACTCGCGATATATTTTGCGAGATTTGGAAAATGCCAAAGTGCATGACAGCGTGGTTCCTACGATGCGGCAGCGACAGCTCAAGATTGCGGTTATCCAAATCCTGCAAAATATACCACGAATTTTGAGACGCAACAAAGCTCAAATGATTGGAAATTTTATTGGGAAGCGCGCTGACTCAATGATTTTATCCGAAAAGTGTTTGCAATCATTTAAAAGTTAGATATTGTTTGAAAACCTGCATGTACTCCGGTGCGTATCTGGTTGCAGTATTGCGGGGACTACGGACTGGCCTAAGGCGCGCACCAAAATGGGTGCAATGAGCTAGTTTTTTGATAATTTAAAGAAAATGAAAAAAGTAGAGTTTTTCCGGCTGCGGATTCAGGAGGTAGAATTTTCGGTGCATCGATCTGTCTTTTTGGATTTTCCTTATCTCACAATTTCGGTGCCAGGGGCCTTATTCTAATACATTTTTCCCGCGACGGGGTGGGAGAAAACCCAGCACTTCCAATTTCCGCCTAGTTTACATTTAGTAAACAAACTAGTTTGTAGCATTCATTGCTATGAAAATATCATCAGGATATACTTAATGGTGTATTCTTCCGAACCCTCAAACATTGTTTAACACTACACAATCCTAAAATTGGGCCAAAAGGCATCTCGACAAGAAATTGGATCACTTTTTGATCACAATCAAAGTGACAGGTTAGTAGCGGAAACGTTGTGGTCTAAAAATGATTCAATCTCATGTTAAGATGACTTTTCGGCCGATCTTAGAATTGTATTGTGCTAAAAAATGTTTGAGGGTTCGGAAGGACACGCCATTAAATATATCCTGATGCTATTTTCATGGCAATGAATGATACAAACTAGTTTGTTTACCAAATGTAAACTAGGCGGAAATTGGAAGTGCTGGGTTTTCTCCCACCTCGTCGCGGGAAAAATGTATTAGAATAAGGCCCCAGGGTACCTTTGCCGTAATAGCCGGCTTGAGAGAAGAATAAAATTTTGCGGTAGGTTGATACTTATACATATAGAGCTTTTTGTTTCGTCGTTATAAGGTATAGAATAATTCGACATTTGAATTCTTTGGTATAGACCTCGTGGAACGGAGATTTTATGTACAAGATTGCGTGTTCTACTAAAGTTTGAAAGACCATTTTTATTAAATTTTATTGTAAACTAAGAGATGACGATGGAAAGGAAGTTATTGCAAGCGGAAGATGACGATTTGTAGTGTAGCCATTCACATATTTTTCATTTGGTATATGAACGGTATGGATAGGTATACCCGGTAAATCCTACAAGTGTTTTTTTGTGCTCTAAGGTGAATGGCATAAAATAGCTTGATGGTCTACACTCATCATTACGAATCGATTTGAACACAGTTATTTGGGATTTCCATCATCGTCTAATAGTAAAAAGCAATATATTTCTCGTTTGAGGCTTTCAAAATTTTTCCGCAATCTTTATTCATTCAATAAAAAGGCCTACAGATAATTTTAAACTAAAAACACTCGTTGTTGCGTGATCGGTTAAAGCGCGCAAACTTCTCTCAACAAAATTACCACCCAATGAAATTTGAATTTCTGCAAGAGGAGATATAAAATGTATACACCTGTTGAGGAATTCCTTTCTCACAAACGATATTATACAGTTTGAAAATTCAGCAATTCCAATTCGCGTTTCCTCGTCTCTCTCAGCTCTTTTCAAACGAACAAGATGTAATTCTTTTTCATCAATCTTTTTCCTCTATCTGTTTCCTTCTGTTTCGTTTGATCGGTATAGTGCGATACTTTTGTTGAAGTGTATAGCCAATATTCTCAGTGTGGATTAACATCTTGCTGCTACTGACCAGACTGGGGAAAGGGTAGCAGCCGTAAAGTTACTGTTACAAATACACTACTACTACCGGGTATAACGGGTTCGCAAAAGGAAGAAAAAGAAAAAAAAAGATCAGATTATATCAGATACAATCGAAGAATTCGTTTGTTGCCGAGTCATTCGAACAAGTTTTATAAGAATTTATAAGAAAGCGGTTTACTCTATGTATATACTGTATACATACTGTAAAAATAATTTGTTCCTATATTTTTTAAATAAGATAGTAAAATGGGTGTCACTTTTGTGCAGTGCACTAAGTTATTAATCACAAAGTTGAATTTGAATTACAAATATTTAGATCATTTTGTATCGATACATTTGATTGCCCCTGAATCTATGTGATTCTTGTATCCTTCCAGTTGTATTAAATTAAATAGAGTTTTATCGCTTCTAATTTATTTACATATTAGATGTTGTCTCTACATGTATGCAGCAGTGATTAATCAGTATCTACGATTAAAATAATCTTGGCAAAGCTCGTCTTATCTACGGATGATAAATTGATACGAAAGCGTAATAAATTCTATTTCTTCACGAATAAAATCGAGTAACGGATTAATTTATCGAGATGTTAACAAGCAGAGACTGATCCGTCTCGTAGTTTGGGAAAGGAAATACATATTTTTTATCAAAAGTAACGCAGCACAAATAATTCATTAGCATACGTTGAAAGAGAAAGATGTATGCTACACTAAGAATATTAACATGGCAATACTAAATTACTGCGGCATTTTCTTTCCTTTCTAATAATTAGACTTATTAGAATCGTTTACCAAATGCGTTTTCCTTTCTTTTAATCGTTTTAGTTACTTGCTCTAAACTTATCTTTTTCCGTAACAACTATCTATTCATCATTCACATACATAAAATGTATTTTGGATTTCATTCAAGATCAGGGATAATTTTAATTCTAACCAACAACAATCAGTCTCAAGCGGTTGGATTTTTTTACAAATGAGTTATGGGTAGGCAATGAAAAATTGTTAAAAAATGGAAATTTCTAAAATCAAGGAAGAATGTTTCGATAATCTTCAACCCGTTGTTCATTACTTGTTATTCTAAGGTTTCTACTCGAGTTTTTCGGTCAGTTTTAAGGATTTTTTTAGATTTTTGAGAAGTCAAATGATCAAATTTCAAAAATTTTGAGAATCACAGCAATTTTTCTTCTACATCAACATACGTATAGAGATTTCGATTCTTGTTTTCAATAAAATAATAATTTATAAAATCACACTGGACAACATTTTTTTCTTACGTACCTATATTTTTCGACTTAGAAAACGAATCCGATCCCAAT
Organism: Eretmocerus hayati; assembly: GCA_029851415.1. Classification (NCBI taxonomy): domain Eukaryota; kingdom Metazoa; phylum Arthropoda; class Insecta; order Hymenoptera; family Aphelinidae; genus Eretmocerus; species Eretmocerus hayati. Next base: position 177,702,418 of record CM056742.1, on the reverse strand, counting down.
TTTGAGTCTACACGTTAAGATTTTTTTTAATCGCAAAGAACGGATTACCCTAGACAACAATTTCAACGTTTTTCGCGCTAATTTTGTAAATTCAATGCTCTATAGGACATCCTTGTATTGGGCCAGAAGTGTTTTAATTGAAACTATGATTTTTCACGTATTCCAACCTGCAAGGATGAAAGAGAATCTTCCATTTCCATGATCTCGAAGATGAAATGGTACATAGCTCTCGGCGCTAAGAGACAGATTATTCCCCGAGCGAAGCGAAGGAAATAACTCTTACGCGACCGAAATGAGCTTGCGAATATAGAGCAATTATGATTTTTCATCATAAAAATCCCAAGACCGCATTTGAAAGCGGCATTTTTAGACTACAATGTTGGAAAAGCAATCATTAGGATTTTTCACGGGTTTCGCGGTTTTTGAGACAAACAGAAACCTTGTTACCCTCCAGGGATTGATACCAAGTGTCAGTAATCTGTGATGATCAAAGAAGAAGAATTCTGAAAAATCCCCGTGGAGAAAAGGAACAGAATGGGTCGTGCGATTTGGGTTCGATACAAAAACATGATCAACTTGAATTTTTTCACACTCGAGAGCCTTGCAAAGAAAAATATAGATTCCAAAATCCTGATTTAGCCCGTGTTTGAGACCACTCTAACAACCCAGAGACAGAATTTAATTTCAGGAACGGTAAGATTTGCGACGAGAACTCAAAAATCTGTCAAGATTTCACACAAATTTTTTTTCATGTATCCAAAAATTCCCAAAACGTTGGAAATTGTATGCCACAATGATCGACGTTTCAATTCAAGAAGCCAAAATGAAATCTAGTGGACAAGAAAAACCCAGCATAGATTTGTTATCAGCTAAACAAAACGTTTTTCTACACTTCAAGGAACAGCTCTCAGATCCAGCTATGTAAGTAGACACAAGATTACATCAACTAACTCAGTGACCAAATCGAGCCAAACAACACGGTCATATTTGGTTACGCCCAAAGTCGGCTAATACTAAATCCCAGATAACGCGATTTCCAATGTAGCAAACCCGGAATTGTTAAGAGGATGAATTGCAAAGAGGCGAGAATCAGACGCTTTGGGAATTGACGTGAATTTCACAATCAAAAACACATTTTAGCCTTGGCTTCGCGAATTAGATTAAATCGGTCAGATAAAAAAGATAGCCAAAAATCGATTCATACACTTCTGAGGCATGAAATACACTATATCATAACAACCAAAAGTGAGGAAACGAGGCGACGACGCAAAATCTATAAACGTTGGAGTCAGAGTGAAGATTGAGAGAAGAGAGGGTGGATTTGATCTCGACATCGAGAGACGCTCTCGTGAATATATACACACAATCTATTGTGAGGCGATATCTGATCGGAACGGCAGTATGACAAGTCGAGGGCAGCCTGCAGTATGGCACTCAATGATTGATATCCTATCTGCGGTGAGTCATCGATACGCACGTCGACACAGTGGCTTCATGATCCAGAAAAAAAAATTATCATTTTTACGCACACATTCATATTTCCTGATTCTTTTCTTCGCGGATGGCCTCTGTCTTATTTTACAAAATAAGTGTCGATAACACGATTCGTGGTCGATACTATGCTTTTATGTGCATATAATATAACATAAGTTTTTCGATAGTTTTTTCACTGTGTCTCGTGTGCAGTTATGAATAAAAGCGTGTTCTCTTTTCTAATGCATAAGGATTTTTACAAGGAGAGAAGATATTGGGGTCGTGATTGATCTTCATATGATTCTGTCAAAAATTTACGTTGCGTGTCGGGGATGCCAAAAGAATATGGACACATGCATAATGTTCCCAAAGATGAAAAATATCATGTTCAGGGTTCATTTTCGCTCGTTACAACCGAAGCTCGTCTCATTGACTTACTATGTCAGCCAACCAATAAACTTCCAAAATTTTCTCGTTATAATCGAGATTCACTGCATATCTGTGGCTCAGAACCAAAAGGAACTATCTGAAAATGTCTGATTCAAACGGAACTAGCTCGTATTGAATTTAATCTAATACAAGATAGTTCCGTTTGAATCAGACATTCTCAGATAGTTCCATTTGGTTCTGAGCCATCGATATGTGTGTATACCCGATTTCTTAATTTTTTTGATAAGTCTTTCTTGGGCGGATAATAAAAATCTAAATAGCATGAATACATTTCAGGCAACTCTCGAAATCAGAAAAATGAAGTCTCTATACGCTTGTGTTTTGGAGAAAAATATTTGAGGAACATGAAAATTTTCTATTCTGTAATTTTAACTTTTCTGACATCATTTTGTTTTTGCTTATTGTAAATTAAAATTCTCCGTGACGCGGATAGCGAGGTGTTCAAGTATAAGCGGGTTGACCACTCACTCGCTATTTCTTTGAAAATGTGAATTGGTTGCTTAAAATATTGCAATGCTCAAAACCTTGAAAAACTGTGCAGGGGTTAAAATCGAAATGGTGACGAATTCTTATAGTAAAGACTCTGATAAATGAACATGATGGTTCAGAATTTTTTGGTAAAATTTTTGTGAACATATTAGAAGATAACTGAATTAAACGGTGGTTACAGATTATTTGCGTTATGATTTTGTAACCACGCAATGGAATGAAAAAAGCTTGTTTGTTGAAAAATTTGAAACACACAGTACTATTTGCTGCATCAAGTTCATGAACTCTCATACTACTCTCTACTCGCTTTCAAGCGAGCTATGATAAATTCCTCATGCAATTGTTTAATTACTTCAATATTTTTCAATCCTTACAATAATGACCCCGTGTAAATGTTCTATTTTCGTTACGTGAAAATCCACCTTCTTCAAGCGACGATCATTCAAGAGCCAAGCACTGAACAACGGTACTCGAAAAAGGTCGCCGTGGATTAAAAGATTATCCATGTCGAAATTCTCCTTCAGGCGCAGCGCAGCTTAATTTGAGACAGTATTACTCAATTCTTTCGGGAACTCCAGCATCAAAAAACTCTATAGTCACAAACTAGGCAATTCTTTCAAAAGCCTCGGGTGCCATTTGTTTTCTTCAAGCACGTGCTCTACAACGAGTTTCAATTCAATCCTCTCACTCTTCAAATGCGATGACGAGATATTGACGAGAAAAAAGAGAACAATTCTCTCCCTCGCAATAAGAAAATTCGTGAGACTTTCTTACGATCGTGCGCGAAAAATGAAACAAAAGAGTTTTGCCAGAGTTCGTACATCTTCTTCCATCGTATACAAGTTACCATGTTGCTCTATATAATAACCTGCAGAAATAAGTATGCAAATTTCTTTCTTGTACCATTGCATGATAATGTATGTGTATGTGTGAGTATGTTATACATATGTGTATGTAAGAGTATCCGCCCGTTCCGGGAGAGAAATCAAGCGTAAAAAAAATGATTCCTGACAAACGAGTTGTCATTCGAGTTTGACTTTCATGTGCATATACACACTTACATTCATATTATACGACCACAACCGCAAGATTTCTCTTCATCTGAGCTTCCAATCGCAATTTCTCAGTGTGTCTCTCTCTCTCTCTACATGAGCAAAGTGCATTGCCCCGAAAGTGAGTATATTGTACCTGAGTATATCCATGCTCAGTGTCGTGTACTCGTAGGAGATCGCGGCGGCGTGTCTGGCTCCTTTGCTCTCGGGAAAATAATAGAAATAATGGAATTTCTCGCGGGAATTTCAAATGTGACTGCACCTGAAAAGCATACTGTGCAGGTATTATCGATCGTTGCTCTCGTTAAAAATTTCCGCGCTAAGGAAAAAAAAAGCGTCGTTGGACTAAAGAACATAGAAAATCTGCTCGCTTTTTGGCGTGAATAATTCGCAACCCGTTGTTGTTTCCACACCTCTTGTACCTCTAACATATAGTAGATTACTTCTTGGCTATGTACACTTTATGTACGAGACATGTCGTGGATGGAGAAACTTGCCTCCTTTCTTCGTCCCGATTACATTGCATTGCACACCGCTACTACTACTATACCTCTCTTATATACCGCTGATTGTCACGCTTAATTGCATATTCTGGCTGCAATTGTAATTTTCACCCGCTATATTGTGTTTCAAGTTTTTTTTAGCTACCAGTCGCCGCTCTTGTATTATTTTGCAAACATCATCTCCCATATAGACAGCTCTCACTTCATAATACTCTGTATATTTGCAAAACTTTAATTATGCAATTTTCTACGGTAGGTGAACACAATTTATCTATATCTTGTGTCAAACTCTGAAAATCAAAAGAAGAGAATTGAATGAAAGTCACTAATACATGTTGAATGCAATATGAAAGCTTTGAGCGAATATCGAGAGCGTCATATCAACCAAGTCGCGAAAGTAAGTATACATTTGACGCGGGAAAATAGAAACAGCATTCATTCGTATAGAAGTGTAGTTCCGCGTACTTACTTACTTTTATTTCGCGGCCGCGACAACGACAACGTGCTACTTTCCTCCCGCGGTGTCAACAAATTGTAAACCGTGTCGCGGTAAGGATGCGCCTATATTCGATATAAGTATATTGGCCAATGTGAATTTTATTCGATTTCATCGTCGCAAAATCTCTGTAAGCGCAGTAAAATTGATTTGGGACAGTTTCCTGTTTCTTTAAGATTTTCTCATCTCATGCGGTAGCCAAATAACATTTTTTGCGATTCATAAATAATGTACGTAAAGTAGTGTACTTGTTTAAAAAGTTGCGGCGCGGCGCGTGCAATCATTCGAAAGTGCTGGCCTCGATGAAATGACACTGCAGGAATTTATACTGCCGAGCTGATGAACGCACTTTTATGACGAGGCGCAGTGTGTATATACTCATTTGCATGCTATTTTACAGTTTGAGAAATTTCGTTTGGATTACTCTTTTTATGAAATTTCTTTTATAAATATTTGAAATGAGAGTTTCAGTTTTTATCGGCAAGCACGGCGGCACTGATACACTATATCAGAGAATGTAGAAAGCAAATTGGTGATGATAATACTTTTACCTCGAGTGTATGATTGAAAAACGACCAAATTAGATTTGCATCATTATAAATGCTCACTATGAACTAAAAAAAGAATATACTATGTCAACTTCATGGTGACAGAAAATATGCTCACAGAATGTACAGGCTACTTCACAAATTGCACCAATCTTCTAGTATGCAATTTGAGAATGCAAATGATTGGGGAATAAAAGCACAAATTGTACTTACTCGTGGTTTGTCCCGCTTCCTCTTGATGATCAGACCATCATTTTCTATGTAGTCTGGGACATCTTTTCTGTTGCTGAAATTGAAGACCATTGTGTTGTTTGCTTGATTCCATGGTTTAGCATCCCAAAGACCACCACTTGAATTACTCTTCTTCACTGGTTGTATTTCTTCTGCACTCTTCAAACTCACCACTACTTTTGTCGGCTGTTCAATACTTTTGGCTCTATTTATCAAGTTCTTTTCAATTTCCCTGTTACTAAGATTTTGTTGCGGCAGTTGTGTTTTTGTAGACACAAGTGGTCGAATTATTCCTATTTGTTTCTGAGGTGGAGAACTCAGTTCTGACCTTGGACTCCGTATCGTTTTTGATTCATTACCCTGTGGAAAAGTTGTTGTGGTTGTTGATTTGATGAGGCCTAAACTAGAAATAGCCCCAATAGGCTTGTTTTCAATGTCTTCTTTACAAATAACTTCATCAAAACTTTCTGTTTCAAGCCTTTCCAATTGCTTTGGAGACTCTGGTCTAGCTGGAATGATTTCAGGCTCACTGCCATAGCTTTGGATATTTAGGGTGCACACTGGGGTACTAGCTTCAGTAGATGCCTCTACCTCACTGTCTTCTTCAAAAGAATCTTCTGTATCATCATGGGAATTTGACACTGACCGGGGCAAATAACTTTTATTGGAAGGACTGTCACTGAAACTGAACTGGAGTGTCATGCCAGCTTTACTTATATTATCCAGAGCTGATTTAGACACTGACTTATTAGGACTATCCACAATTTCTGTAGTGTCTTCAAAGCTACTGCCAATGAGTACAGTTGTGTCGGGAGACGAAGAGTTTTCACTATGTCCAGACACTTCATTCACTTCAGAACTTTGACTACTTGGTTCTGGAGCTGATTCTGTCACAAGCTCCACAGAAGAGTCATCCTTGTCTTGCTCGTACACAAGTTTAGGCGTCTCTAGAGGCACTTGTTGCCTGGAATCTTCAGTCTTATCAGGAATAGGGGTTGAGCTTGTAGCTGATTTCAGTACCAGCGGTGAGGACAGTGGTTTGGCAGCCTCACATTTAGGCGATGCAGGTGACTGGACCTTTGGAGGTGTGCATCTTGGTGAAGGGACAGGTGTTGGTACAGGTGATTTGACATCCAGAGAAGCAGCTCTTGCCTTGACCAACGAAGGCTCTGGGCTGGGTGCAGGTGAAAATCTGACCTTATTAAAGCTGGGCTCTGGGGAAGAGGATGGAGAGCAGGACCTTTCAATCTGCTGAAACTTGCTGACAACAGAGGACACAGACTGAACAATAGGCTCTGTAATGACTCCATCGTTGTGACACACAGTTTCCAAGCTGCTTTGCCTCTCAATAAGCTCTGCTGTGGGCTTACGGGTAAGCACAATCTTTCTGGGAGAAGCAGACAGCTTTGAGTTACCATTGAGGAAAGGTTTAGGCTGCAGAGGCGGTTTGGGCACCAGTATCTTTTTGTGGTGGCTGTTTTGCTGTGCCTTAATACTGTCATTGATGGTCTTGAAGGTGGCTACCTTCAAGGCCACCTCGCCCTTGGGCTTCAACTTTCTCACACACGAGCTTTCAAATATTCGTAAAGTCTGCTTGACTAGATCTGGTGGTGGCCTCTCTGTCTCTGCCAGTAACGGTTTGATCCTTTTTGGTTTGTTTACAGGTGGCTTCTCAGCACCAAAGGATAACTGCAGTCTACTGTCAATCTTCAGTGAGCTTCTGTCAACTAGTACTATGTGCTCATTCTCCGGTTTGAAACCTGCTAGTCTCTGCTCATCTACACTGTTATTGTTACCCGTCGAAGCGTATCGTACGAGGGCTTCTACACTTCGAGCCCTCTTGATCGAGTCGTTACCACGGGCGGCGTTCCTGTAGCGTTGCTCGAGGCCCTTGACCGCATTGGTTATAATGGCGTTCTGATTATACTGATTACCTGAACTACTATTATTATGATTGTTAATCTGTCCTGTAGAATTCTGTCTTAATTTAGCATATCTCGGTGGCTTTTCTGTATTTGGTGATACACCTGGGCTACTAGAATTATTAGGTTCTAAAAGATCTTCTAAACTTGCTGCCCTTCTAAAGCAATGTACAGATGGTCTACTTCTGTTCATTTCACGTAGAGTCATACTAAGATACCTGGTGCGTAATTTATGTACAATACCAGGACCGTATTGTAACTCTTCAGAGCTATCACTTTCAGCTGCACCGTCCTGCATCGTGATATCGTCCTGATGGATATTATTAGCAACAACAACCTGATGAGGCTGTTCGAGACGCATCGTGGCGTCTACGGGGTGTTTGTCCTCCTCCTTCTCTTCCTCTTCCTTAGAATTATTAGCGGGATAACCGGTCTTTCGACTTATAATACACTTATATTTTTGCTGATGTTGCCACCGCCGCGGCACTTCTGTTACTACTGATGTCGATGCCGGCAACAACGGCAACAACGACGACGAAGACGACGACGACAGGCCACCACCACCGTCCGCGCTGCAATCGCTGTTACTAACCCCACCACCATCAGGAGGAGGATGATGATGGAAGCCGCCGGTGGTGGATGAGAGCTTGGCCTGCTTGCGACGCCGGATAAGATCGAGCTTCCACTGTGGTATCACTATTTTTGTTGTATTATTACCTTGTATGAGTGTAGGATCATCAGTTTGTTCAATTTTTGAGGTTATCAAATGATGATAAGCTGATGATGACGATGCTCCAGAGCAGAAGGTATTTCCAGATCTATTATTTGTTGTGGCGCTGCCGTTCATCTGATGTACGGAGGCCATCTTCTCCAGGAGGCAGCTTCCTTCTTTTCCCCTCCTTTCTTTCCACTTTATAATAATACCGCTATGCAGACATGATGTTTGCTGCACACAACTTTCGAACTCTCAAACGCAACATCCGGTTGATATATGATAAGCTGCCTCGTGTTCATCTTCTTATCGTTATCACTGATGTTATTGTTACTACTGTCACCTTGTTGTTGTTGTTGTTGTTGTGGGCGTCTGCTAGTCTTGGTCCATGTCGTCTGCGCGAGCGGGATGAGCGCTGCTTCTTCACTGATGTACTTACTTGTGCAACCAGTAAGCTGCAATTGCAGCTTATAGATACGGGGAAAATTTTCTGTACACGATCTATGTATGTGCATGATAGACTAGCATAGCTGCTATGCAGGCGTTTATACGCGCCAGCGGCGCAGTCGCGAATGTGACAAGTGCACTTTTGCTTTATTGCTGATGATGACGGTAAGGTAAGAGAGAAGGTTTTTCTTGGACGGTAAAATTGTATAGGTATATAGGTAGGTATGTAAGGTGAGACGACTTTTGCCATTCACATTTATATTGGGTTTAAATGTAAGTGGTAAGTGTGATTATAATGCTATAATGGTGAGAGTGTGCGAATTGGAGAGAGAGAGAGATTTTATAAGTGGGGTCCTTTTCACATTTGAGTATTGGAGAGAGAGAGTTTGCAATTCAAGATTCGCGCGCTACTCAAGAGAGAAAGAGAGTTTTGATATCTTCTCTCGAGGATCCGCTTTATTTGAGCCAACGTTTCACTCACGAATCTTTGAGAGGAATTAATCTTTTCAGACTCCCACATATTTACTGACTCTCACTTTAGGTTTAATATGCTAATGAGATTTATGAGCTGACGTGAATAACTCGTCGAGTGGAATTTTGGGATGCATGCATAGTGATTTGAGATTTGAAAACGTTCGATTTTGATTGATGAGAAAGCTTTCGATGGCGTGAATATGTCTTCTGATGACAGGTCTGTCTGATATGATGAATTGTTTCAAATTCGATATCTTTGATCAAAAGTTATCATTGAGTTTTAGTTTCATAGAAGTTAACTTTCACATTCGGAACTGTGAAATTTTGATTTCAAAATCTTGCAAAGGAGTTTGCATTGAAATTTGAATCTAGCATTGAAAAGATTCTTTTCAAAGACATTGAAAAACAAACGTAGAATTTTATTCAGATGGAATATCAATCTTTTGTTGTATGATAGTTCTTGGATGGTTAATGAAATTTAAGAAATTTTGTATCCAAGGCGCAGTATTTTTTCATGCATTGTTCTAATGCAGCAGTAACAGGTACTAATAGTTATTTTTCATCAACTGAAACTTATCTGATTCCTTTTTAGCTGAATTCAACTTTGCTATCTCGGTTGATGAATTTCAATAAATCTTGATTGTCATGATCCATCAGTATTGACCCATGCTAAGAGTGAAACTCAGGGGTGAAATTGGACTGAATTTTGAAATAGATTTCGAACAAACTGCTCAAATTTATTAAATTGCAACTCCTTAGATCATTAAAGAAAAAGTATATTCAACTTCATTTAAAACCCGATAGGCTCAACTAACGATAAGAGCCATTGCCTACGTTCCAATAGCGTGAATTAAGCTATACTTCAATTAATTCAAGAGTATTAAATCATAATGATACGGTGATTAAACATTCTATCGGCATATCGTATAGTCAAAATTACGTAAACTCAACTGCATTCAGAGCCGCGAATCGTTATATTATTATAACCAAGTCGAGCGAATCGCGAGTGTCCGCCTGCTCAGAGAGAGAGAGAGAGAGAGAGATGTGTTTAACGCGTAAGCACGAGTTGCTTGAAAAGGACATAATAAATCTGATGCATGATAATAATACAAATTAAATATCCCTCTCGCAAATTCCTAATTCGTGACTGCACATATTTACAACCAGGAATTAGAGAATTATTCATGCCAAGTTGTATCACGATTATGTGAATTATTGTGGCGGTTTTACGCAATTTCAGAATAAGTACCTTGAAATTTTTGTCGTGTATTAGATTATAATATTGTTGTCCTTCGTAACATCTGCCGCAGTTCATATTTTGACTTGTTATATACATCTACAAATATAATGAGAGCATTTTACCTACTTGCCCGATCAATTTTACTTTCTTCATTAAAAGCTCATCTTCACGAATCTATAATACTCGCATTCGACCTCGCCCAAAGATATTTTGATAAATAGTGAAGGAGATAATGGTCTTCTCTTATACAGTCTACAAAAACACATTGAGCTAAAAACGAAACCTCAAGGCGTTAAAAACCTTCAACAGAATCTCCGATGAGCTGTTCTCAATCGATCAACACGATATACATACATGCATACAACATCTTCTTCGCCCACTCATCTATCCACTCCCAAAACAACGTTTCAACGAAAACTGATCCCTATTATAGCTTGAAAATTTGCCTGAGAGTAAAGTGTAACACTAGACTCTATACGATGCAAGTTTCCAATATGCACTTTGAGACGTTTTGAATACCAAAGGCTAGTAAACCAGCTGCAATGTTGTTAGCGATGCTTTATACCTGCGTCATCTGCTTCGAAAACACGAAACTGTATATATCGAGGGAACGGAGATGCCGCGTCATTGTGAAAAAGCCAAATTTGATACCGTGAGACCGAGCTCATATGTTGGAATAAGTCAGGTAAGTTCGACTAATTTGCCCCCCCCCCTGTTTTTTTTGTTTTTGTTCAGAACTTTGGATCATCTTGATATCTTTCAACTTACCTCAACTTATATGAAAACGTGTTTCATGATTTTTGAAATGAGCAGATGCAAATTCAATTTCGACAAAGAGAACCTGAGCTATCTTAGTTTACGTGAAAAAAATTTTTGTGAGTTTTCGATAGGTTGTGTGCCTCATTTTCCCCCACCGTAAATGAAAGACATATTTCGATAAAATTCTACGGGTTTTTCGCAAAATCGGGATATCTCGGATCCCAGACCTCTAAGTGAGACATTTCTATGCTCATTTTGCAGATTTTTCAACACCTTTCTATATTATTTGAGTTAAGGGTGGATGATTTCCATGCGGTGATTAGCAAATCTAGAAAAAGTCCATAAGGGGGCAAACTGAGGGACGATTCTGCAGAAAGTATTTTGAAGTTGAGACATAGACAGAGAGAACAAGCTAAGGTACGTTCAGATTGGGTTGCACTAATTTCATTTGGCACTGCTTTTTAATGACAAACAAAAAAAGACTTGATGAGCTAAAACATTATTTCTATCCAAAGAAATACAAACGCCATCCTGGATGAGTCAAAATACTTGATTAATTCATAATTTAACGGAACACACAAGCGAACAAAGCGCGGCAAGTTTTGCGAATACGGACATGACAACATCTTGATCGAGGGCAAATTAGGTAATGGAGGCAAATTAGACACTCTTACCTTAACCGACTATCATTCATCATAGTTCCTGTATTGGGTATAGGCTAAGATATGATACTATGGCATATTTAAAAATAGGGCACAAAAAAATCATTAAAAAATCGTAATATTTACATGGGTGCACACCGCGAACACCAAGATTTGTATGTCTGACCATGCCTGTCTTTTTCTACTTACGCGTGAGATTCTGACTGCTCTAATTGCTACGCCCGATTGAAGCTTTTTTCCCTTGACAAGAGCTACGTCAGTAGATGCATGAAACTTCTTTGCTCGTGCTGAAGTTTTGAGTATGAGACGTATTTCTCACCCTCATTCTAAGCAGAAGAGTAAAAAATGTAATAATATGCTACCTCTTAATCTGTGAATCTCAAAATGTTCAAAACCTCAATTGTCGCAACTTCACCAAATTAAAAAATGTTACTCACTGTAACAACGTGTATGTACAAAATCTTCGGATCAAATATCTTATTTGCAAATAATTTTTTAGCGAATTTAGCTACAAAAAGTAACCGTATAGCATATAGAAATTGGGCTTGACTTTATCAACAAATAAACAAAAGTCTTATACCACTGTTCGATTTTTCAAAGGTTTTGTAGAGATATTGTGATCAAGTTGAGTAACGTAAAGTGTGCATACATAAGTAGATCCCAACATGCCTATACACGCTGGTCTCGGGATACGCTTACGAAATGTTGCTGCCAACTTTACATTTGTCTGGGCAAGGAGAAATGTAAATTTTAATCATTTTACAACAAATTTTGCGTACCTTAGCACAATATTTTCAACCTATCATTTCTCCCAAAATTGTACTGGTATTTTTCCACCCCTCTGGGAATTCCTCGGCGAATTCTTGGAATCCTCAGAATCTTTTTGTCAGGATAATTGAAACGATTTTGCGAAAACAATATGTCATTATGTTGCTGAATAAGGATGTATAATCCAACGTTATACCTTCTGTGCTAGTTTCAAGATTGTGAACATACTCTCATCTCACTGGACGTGCAAATTATTGATACTACAATCAATTATGAATCATTCAGTGATTTTGCGTAAAACTCAACATAAAATTCGCATATTCATGAGGCCGATAAGAGTGTTTTTCGCTCGTTTGAGCGATATCGGCGTATGAATCCTTGCACAGAGTTTTCCAATAAGACTCATTTTAGGGAATGAGAATAATTCCTTTAAGTTAGTGTCTCATTCGGTGTCTCGTCAAAGACCATCAAAAGATATAATGCACAGCTGTAAAATCTGATTCAACAGATTTAACGAACATAGTTTAGAAGCTAAACAATATGTGGACACTCAAGCACACCATATCGGGAAATTTCAGAAGAACTCACTTTCTCGTATCTGGAGATGAAAAATGGCTCTGGTTTTCCTAGATAATCTTCAACTCTAGCTGGGGTGCGCTGAAAACATTCTTATCGCCTTCCGTAAGGAAAGCGTCGTGTTTCCGTCGGTCTACGCAGTCTGAAAAAGGCCATTTCCGTATACTCAGGTGATAAAATAGCTTACTGACCTCGTGCGGAAAACGATTTTTTTCACAAAACACGTACTGAAACGAGTACAACACTCATTTCGCGAAGAAAATGCGTTTTCCGCACGAGGTAAGGTAAGTGTGCCTAATTTGCCCCCACTACCTTTGTTTTGCTCGCCATCAGCTCATTTTGAAAGTTGGAGTACGTTAAATTTCAACAAAATGCAGCCGAGATATCTTAATTTTTGCAAAAGAAGATTTTTTGCGAGTTTTTAACAGTGTGTTCCTAATTTGCGCCCACGTGGAAGAGAGGCCTATTTCCATGAGATTATATACGGGTTTTTCGTATAATCGGGGTATTTCGGCTCCCAGACCTTCAAAATAGACGTAAGCTCATTTTGTAGCTTTTTTTACCCTCTTTCGAATTTTTTCATAAAAATTGATGTCTTTGGATGGAGTGAAGAACAAGTTTGGAAAAAGACTATGGGGGCAAATTAGGAACACTGCACATTTTCTAGTAATATGGGCGTAGAATCGGCTAAAATTCGAGTTTTGCAGTTCTGTAAAAAGCATTCTAAAGTTGGTACAATGACAAAGAAAATGACTTGAAGAACGTAGGAATTGGTCTCATCAATTTTGTTTGGCATAGCTTTTCGTGACCAACAAAAAAGAAGTCAAAAGTACCGAAAACCATTTTTTTTGTTGTAAGAAATGCGCGGGTCATTGGGGATCGGTCAAAAACAATTATTTTCTCATATTTTAACGTAACAAACATAAAAAAAGTGCGCGGCAAGGTCTGCGGGTGCATACATTTGAGAACTTGAGTGGGGGCAGATTAGGGAATGGGGGCAAATTAGGCACAGTTACCTCATGTAGTTCTGCGGAATTTTCGGTATTTGGGGGTCGATAATGTGCAAAATCTCACTTCCAAAGGTTCTTAGATGTATTTTTCGACTTTTTGAAAAATATAAAGTATGAATAAACTTGCGCACGAATGTAAATTTTCCCACTCATAACTACCATAAGGATAGCATAGAGAGACGCGGTATCGCGGCACGGACCTGACATTTTGACACTAAAATTGATCTCACGGCCAATCGTTTTGACTTACAGTCTTGAGGTTTGAATGAGGTTCATTTGAGCACCAAATACTTTGTAAATTGACTAGGACCTCCGGGGTCATGGGGTCGCACAGTAGCGCACGGACCTAACATAAACATTTAGCAAAACTAGATTTTGGTGGAAAAACCGCTCTGCGAAGTGGGAAAATAAATATTTTTCAATTTTCGATACTCTGGGGCACGGAAAATTTGCGCCTGACGATTTACTTTAAGAATAAATTGGTGCGGAAAAGCCTGGAACGAAACAAATTCACTTTTATCGAGGAAAACTGAGGGAGTAAAATTTTAAGTAAAATTGCGCCACAAAATGTACGTTCTCCGCGCATACACAAAAAGTGGTCTTTGGGCTCTCATAGCAATGGTTTGATGCTCAACACCATGACATTTGATATATAGCTCGCCTGAATTCCGAACGAATTCTACTGCGGCGCCTCACGCTTACAAAGGTCGAAATAATGGAAAACCACGCGGCACGGACCTGACATTTTGACCCTTTTTTCGATGGTAGTTTTTTGGGTCACCCTGGATCAGAGAACTATTGATTGCAACAAAAAGAACACAAAAAAATACATTAAAAATGACTTTTGCAATTGTTTCCTCAGGCGTTTTAAGGGTTCGTACAAGCTGGCACACGTTATTTCAAAGTTTCCACGGAGGTACTCATATAACAATATTGAGAGTCAAGAATCGCTAATTTAATCGTGCAACTTTAACAAATTAGTCACGCTCAGAACGAATACCGCTTTTCTATCGAATTTCGATCTGCTAATATATTATGCCCTTTTTCTGATTTTGAAGATTTGCCATGGTCCTCAAATACAAGAGAATGGGAAGGAAAACGTAGTTATCCCAAAAACTCTGGGTTGTTCTGTGAGCAGATTCGACGATGATCGGGTCTCTTTGAATGCCTTCTGTTTTCCACACCCGGCAACCCGGCATAGAATGTAGATTAAGATAAGTAAATATATCCACCGTGACATCCTCAAAAAACTTGAATTGACTTTGTCACTATTTTTGGCTTCTGAATATCAAACATTGAGCAGGTGCACGATCGATGTGAGAATTATTCCATCTCAGAGATGGTTTCTATCATATTGACGCTTGAAAAAATGTACATATATGTAATGTTTCCGAGAGTGTTTCAGTTGATTAGGTTGTTGTGTTTAGAATTTTTCTGTATACATCACACACAAGAGTACAGCTTCCAAAATACCAATCAGTATTTTTAGGGATTATAAATTGACTCGCGATATATTTTGATCCAAAGCCTTGAAATTATATCTACATCTACACCGCGGATGGCACGAACTGTAAAATTAAACGACCCCAAACAACCAACTAATCAATAGTTATTCACAGTTATTCATAAACAAACAACGAAATCTTAACCCGATAAGAGGACTGTTTTTGTCAACTGAAAGGAGAAGAAGAAGAAGAGGACTATCTAGGTGGTACTATTGATACAAAGAAATAAATATCAACTGTAGAGGTAAGCTGAGTAATAATAAGTAAAGGACCCCGCCATGAATCATGGGGTTTTGGGTTTCAGCTAATCCTGTCCAATTGGTTGTTGACCGATAGATTGTAACGAGCTGAATAAAAGTCTCAATGCACGCAAGGACCGATAACGTATCATTTTTGAGTAATTCGTGATGAAAGTTTCGTGGACTTGCAAGCTAAAGTAGGGTTATGCGATGTTTACCAAATACTGTACGCACCCTGTACGCAGTAGAATTCTATGTTAGCCTGTTCATTCCGCCTTGTGAAACTTGCAATATAATTGCAAAGGAGTTCATCAGTTATTTGATATTTTTTTACCTTCGCTTTTCGAAGGTCTTCGCAATGGAAATAGCCCAAAATCGCTCGAGTTCGAGTTCGAGTTCGAGAGAGAGAGAGAGAGAGAGAGAGAGAGAGATATCTCGAAGGCCTACTTGCGGCAGACAAAGGGAAGAGAGCGGCTTTCGAGACCACACTTCTCGAAGCGGAGAAGACCCTAAAAATGAAGAGGAGTGCGCACAGGGAAGGGGGGCGAATAAACCGGAATCGCGACAAGGGAAACAGCACGATACGAAGAGGACGCGACGCGGACATCCATCGGGAGCCCTCGAAACACCGCGCTCGACATCGACTCCTAATAGGCCCAAGCAGGACGGGCCTTGGCAGGAAGTGGTCGCTAAGAGAAATACAAAGAGGGCAAAGAAAAGCGGTCGATCAAGTGACACCGCTGGAAAGAAGGCAAAGATGAAGCCAAGAAGACCGAAATCCGACGCCGTTCTCGTCACGGCAAACCAAGGTGGGTTAAGCTACGCAGATATGCTGCGCAAGATAAAGACGGATGACCTTAATGAAGAAGTGGGCTCTAAAGTCACGGGCATCCGCAAGACACAGGAAGGACAAATCCTCATTGAACTGAGGAAGGGCACCGACGCTGCAGCCATCAAAGCGGCTCTGACACCAGTCGTCGGGCAAGAAGGGGCCGTCCACTGCCTCGCAAATAGCATGACCCTCGAGGTTCTCGGAGTCGACTACGATGTCGACAAAACTAAAGTGCAGAAGGACCTCGCGAAGGCCCTACCAGAAAACGAGGATGGAGCCATAATAGTCAAGAGCCTGCGAAACGGCTCCCGAGGCACCCAAACAGCGGTTGTGTCCATCCCAGCGAGGCTCGCTCACCGCCTCCTGGACTGGAAAGAACCCAAGGTGGGATGGAGCAGAGTGAGAATCCGCGAGAAGGGAGGCATCCCACGCTGCTATAACTGCCTAGAGTATGGCCACAAGGCCTCAGGCTGCAAGAAAGAGAAGGCAGAGGAACGTCAACCGAAACTCTGCTTCCAGTGCGGTGAACCAGGACACCTCGCCACTACCTGTAAAGAGAAACCAAAATGCCTCAGCTGCGTGGCTATCGGAACCAGATCTGACCACAGGTCAGGCTCCAGCAACTGCACAGCCTACCAAAACGCGAGGGCGACATATAGACGCAGGGGGGGAAGAAATGGCTAACTTCATCCAAGCCAACCTCAGGAGAAGCGGGGACGCTTGTGACCTCCTACACACTGCCGCCAAAGAAGGGGGTATCGATGTTCTGATCATCTCCGAACCGCCTCGGAAGCGCGAACTTTCCCGTTCCACATTCGATCACTGGGGGACCGCTGTAATTCAGATCACGAATCCCGCGATCCGCGAGACTGAACCAGCTGTTAGTGGCCGTGGTTATGCTCGAAAGACCATAGGGGGCACAGCTGTATACAGCTGCTACTACTCGCCGTCGCTCAAGACGCACGAATTTGAAGACGAGCTCCACGACCTAGAAGAGGATGTGAGGCAATGGGGGGGCCCAGCTATAATCGCGGGAGATTTCAACTCCAAGGAACCGACTTGGAGCGGGGGGCCGCGCGATAGACGGGGGATAATACTCGCTGATGCCATGGAGGCATTGGGATTAGTGCTCGCGAACGAGGCGGGGGTTATCACCTATTACCGGCACGACACTCGGTCCCGGGAGGGAGGTTCATCATCGGTCCTCGACCTGACGTTCATGAGCCCGTCGCTCATGGGACGTATGACATCGTGGGAAGTTCTGGACACGGAAACACTGAGTGACCATCGACATATTCGGTTTCGACTTAGGACTGACGGACAGAGACAGACGACACGCAGACCGCGACCAACGGGGTGGCAGGTACGGAAGCTGGACGAGGGAAAATTCCGGGAATCGATAGAAACAGTCGAAGATCTCCCGATGAACTCCGCCTCGGACGAGGCTGTGGCGATGGTAACATCCGCCATCACGAGAGCTTGCGACGCGTCGATGCCTCGCAGGACAACACCATGTTTCTGGAGGAAACCAGAGTACTGGATCACCGATGAGATCAAGGCTCTACGAAGAACGAGCAACAAAAAAAGGAGGACCGCATGGCGATCAAGGAAGCTGCAACGACCATCGCTGGCGGAAGATGACAGAGCGTACAAAGAAGCAAAAAAGGCTCTCGTTCTAGCCATCCGGAGGAGCAAAGAGAAGTGCTGGGGTGAACTGTGCGACATGGTTAACGAAGACCCCTGGGGCACGCCATATCGCGTGGTCATGTCAAAGGTCCGACCCCGGAAGGGCAACCCAGCACCGACCGATGCAGCAACATTGCGCACGATCGTGGAAGACCTCTTCCCAGCAGGAGAACCCAGAGTTACATTCCCTACGGAGAGCGAAGACCCCATCCCGCTCTTCACTATGCAAGAGCTACTCATAGCGGCGAAGAGAATGCCGAACGGCAAGGCCCCTGGCCTGGATGGCATCCCAAACGAGGCTCTGAAACTGGTCTTCGAATACAAGCCAGATCTACTCCTCGACCTCTTCAACATCTGTCTGAGCGCGGGAACTTTCCCGGACAAGTGGAAACGCCAGAAGCTGGTCCTGATACCTAAGGGTCAAGGAGGTCAACGCCCTCTCAGCATGCTCGACAATATCGGGAAAATGTACGAGAGGATGGTGCTCAACAGGGTGGAAAAAGCCTACGAAGAAGGCGGTGGGCTATCACCAATGCAGTTCGGGTTTCGGAAGGGACGGAGCACTGTGCACGCGATCGAGGCGGTCCAAGAACGGGTTCAAGCGTCGGTAGGGAACCCATACCAAGGAAGAGGAGGATTCTGTGCCATCATTGCGTTGGACATAAAGAACGCATTCAACTGCGCGAGCTGGGAGCGAGTCTATCAATCCCAAGCAGGTAAAGTGCCCCCCTATCTACTAGCCGTCACGAGTGACTACCTGCGGAACAGGACCCTCGTGTACGACACCGACGAGGGACAAGAGATTCGGGTACTGTCCGCCGGAATCGGACAGGGATCGGTCTCCGGGCCGTTCAACTGGAACACCCAGTATGACAGCTTACTGTCTATCGAACTGCCAGAAGGAGTGATAATTGTGGCTTTCGCGGACGACGCGGGACTCATAGTATGGGCTGACAACGAGGAACTCTTGGGTAGACGCGCGAACGAAGCGCTGGCCCGAGTCTACGAGTGGATGATTAGCAGGCTTCTGGAGCTCGCTGTCAAGAAGTGCGAAGCAATCGTGGTCACAAGGCGTAGGAAGTTTGACTTACCCCGGTTTTATATCAACGGGCAAGAGATTCCACGGAAGACAGAGCTGAAATACCTCGGTGTATGGCTCGACGACAAGTGGTCGTTCAAGAAGCACATCCAGGAAGCCGCCCAGAAGGCGAGCAGGGTCGGTGCGGCGCTCCAGCGGCTTATGCCGAATATCGGAGGACCCAAGGACAAGAGGCGCGCACTTCTCAACACCGTCACTACCTCCATCATGCTGTACGGTGCACCCGTGTGGGGGAAGAGAGTAGAGAAGACCATCATCGAGAAGAGAATGGGGCCTGTCCACCGAAGAGCGGCCCTGAGGAGTATCCGTGCCTACCGCACTGTGTCAGGAGATGCGGCTTACGTATTGGCGAGTACTCCGCCCATCCACTTGCTCGTCGCGGAGCGAGTGAGGATCTGGGACCGCCAAAAAGTGATCGGAGCCGAACGAGTACTCACTCCGACGATGAAGGAGATCATCCGCGACAACGAGAAGGAAACCACCCTTGAGCATTGGCAAACTGAGTGGGATTCGCCATTTGCAAACGGCAGATGGACGCACCGGCTGATCCGTGACGTAGCCAAGTGGGCGGAACGCACCCACGGAGAGATGGACTACTGGACGACGCAGGCACTGAGCGATCATGGTTGCTTCGGTTCCTATCTAACCAGGTTCAAGAAGAGGACGACCCCAGCATGTCAGTCATGCGGGGACGAATGGGATGACGCCGAACATGCCCTGTTCAAGTGCAGCGACACCCGGAGAGAGCGCGCCGAGCTGGATGAATGGCTGGGTGCTCAACTAACACCTGAGAATCTCGTCCCGTACTTGCTCCGCAACCAGGAGACATGGGATAGACTCACCGGATACATCAAGCTGGTGATGACCCGCAAAGAGGAGAAAGAGAGGGAAGTAAGGCGCCTCGAAGTAGGCGAATCACAGTGACTCTGCCGATTGGAACAGAAGAGGCCCAAATGATTCCAGGAGGAATCTGATGCACTGAAGAGGGAAGAAAGAAGAAAGAAGAGAGAAGAAAGAAGAAAGAGAGGGAACAATGAAGAATGAAGACAGAAGATGCCGACAAGTGGCCGAAGAGAGAAGATGGAGAAGAGGAACGCTCGCAATCGAGCGTGAGACATGCCGCTCATCCTGAAGTAATGCTCACGCGGTTCCGGGATGAGATGGTAGATGCAGGTGGATCTCCTTCTTGATTGCCCGATGCCCTAGGTATCGGACATCGAGGGGAGAGGGATATTACACGGCCGGGCCCACCTCTCGGTGGGCCCCACCCAAACCCGTGTCCCGCCTGGTATGGCCTGCGTGGGCTATGCGTAGTCCGCGTAAGCTGAACCAGTCCGGTGTCTGGGGACGGATCCGAGGGATCCTGAGGCAGATTTTGCCCTCTAACCACCTTAAAAAAAAGAAAAAAAAAAAAAAAAAGAGAGAGAGAGAGAGAGAGAGAGAGAGAAGTCGGAGGGATTTTCTGCAGGGGTCCAGCAGAACTGTGAAACAGCTCGCCCTTGTTCAGTGACACACCAAAATAGAAGCTTCAGAGAAGCTTTTCTGGAGAGAGCTCCTCCAAAAAGAGTCACCATGTCCTAGTCAAAGATTCCCAGGCATTTAACGAATGCCGCACACATTGATAGGAAATGAGTACTGGAAAACGTTTTGGGGAATTCAGTAAATCGATCTATCAAAGGAAACTGGTATTTCGCATGAGATGGTTGCTCGGGAATTGACAGTGAGTCTGTTGATTAAAAAAAACCTATTTTAAAACTCTTCTTTGAGTACTTTTCTGGGCAAGGGCGAGCTATATCACAGCTTTGTTGGACTTGCAGACCATCCCTCCATTCGCTCTTCCAAACTCGAGCGATTTTCGACTATTTCGAAATGCAATCTTAGGAGAGCGAAGGGCGAATAATCTCGAATTACTTACCAACCTTTTGCAAATATATTGCGGGTCTCACAAGATGAAAGATGAACAAACTAACAAAGAGTTCGAGTGCGTAGCGCATCTTGTAAACATGGCATAACCCTATTTTAGCTTGCAAGCTCGGGCAACTTTTGTCACGAATTACTCAAAAATGATACGTTATCGGTCCTTGTGCCCATCGAGACTTTCATTCAGTTCGTTACAACTTATCGTTCAACTACCAAACGGACAGGATTAGATGAAACCCAAAATCCTATGATTTATGGCGGGGTTCTTTCGCTCGTTGTATCGTGTCATGCATCGCTTGAATTGATCTATTATAAAAGTTTTAGAACCAACGGGAACTGTCTCGTCATTAACCGTTTCACGGATGATTAAATCTGTGCAAGTTAAAAATTAAAATGGACCAGATGCTAAATGTAGTGGCCGCTGGAAAAATTGGATTCCCATCCATTCTTTTCCCATGGGAATTTGAAGTCTTGCAAGAAAGATGGGCTGATATCTATCTGTCGCCCATCTTCAGATGGAGGGATCCCATTGATCTAAATCATCAGTGGAGATTAGAGTTTAAGTATTCCGAAATGGATAGTATTATAGTGATTAGAGACTGTAGCCCTGATCGAGCTGATTTTAGCAACTCAATGATCCGTGGAATAAATTTCAAAATTACAACGATTGACTCCGAGCGAGTTACGGAGGTTGTATTTAATAACGTGGACAGTGAGAGTTTGGGCAGAAATCTGTCCGACTCTCAATTTTTAAAAATCCACCTGGGTCAAATATCTAGTATAGCACCATTTAAAATCAAAATTTGTTGTAAAATTTCCGTCTTACAGCTCTCATGAGATCAGTTGAATTCTGGTTGATTTATCACCCAATTATCAAAAATCTGAGATAGAAATGTCACGATTTTTCTATCACAACTTTTTTGTACAACTTTTTAAAATTATTATGAATCAAAGAAAACATGACATCGTGATATTTTGTGTCTCAAACGTATTGTATATAAGTTAGTTTGGAGTATTTCTTATGATTGTATAACTTAATTGGTTTGTAAAAGTATTTATTACTTATTTGTTTTCTCAAGTTTACTCAATGAGATTGTTTAGCATTAGATAAACTACTAATGATAACTCTTCATCAATTCCTCAGTGAATGATGCATATACTCACTTTAATTTAGATTTCTGCATTGATGTCCATTCTGAAAATATCTACTGTTTTAGAAATCGAATAAGATTGTCATAGATGTCGATCATGGCAGAAGTTTGCATTATGATGAATAAATTAGTTTACTCTTTTGAAAACCGATCTATGATGGAAGTCAGTAGTTAGCAATTTTTTCACTCTTCCTCCGGTGCAAAATCGATGCCCAGCACGGCATACTACTAACTATTGAATATGCAAATTTTTAAACACCGCGCCATTGCGCCACGGATGAAACTTCTTGGGAATTTCAGAAAGTAACTGGATTTCGCGTAGGGGATTTTCAGCCCCACTGCAGTTGGCAATTTGGCATGAGCCAGATATACGCCAAAAACCTAAAGGTATCGGTTGATAATGTTATTATTATTGATTATCATCGATTACAATCATTGAGCAAAAAATAAGTCTTGGCTATATAAGTCATTAAAAATCACGCTGATTGAACCGCACTCATCTTAGCCAAGTTCAAAGCCATATTGAAACAACCATGGAAAGTACGTATCATTACCATTACATACAGGTTACACATTACTTGTCATTACTTGTTCACAAATTCACAATTAGAGTGATATGAACTATGAATCTAGTACTCTACTCGTGAATTCTCTGATGGATGATGAAACTGCCAAGATGTACTCTAATTCCCTTTGGGAACTACCACACGTATATTCTATTCGAGAACTCTAATTGTCTCATGTTACCGCAATTTTGACTTCAATTATTGCAGCTACCTTTGAATTTATAATATGAGTGGAAGCATTGAACAGATCACCATAAATGAATGTTCAGGGCCCTCAGCTCCTTTAAAAGTCTGTGTCAAATGCTTCTCACATCGACCCAACACCTGTTTCTTTTGCAATATTTAGATCATTCCAAAATGTATTGTCGAATGTGAAGGACAATCATTGCGTAATTCCAATATTCCTGTAGGCCATGAAGATATCATCCAGATAAAATCCGAGCCAATGATCTACTCAACTCAGCAAGTATCTAACGATCATGGATATCGGACACATGTGTGGATTAAAAACACAACACAGCCCCAACGCAAGAGTGATTCAAAATATATCTGGTCACATCAAGCTATCAAGTGTCTCATTAAAATTTATGGTCAGCAGAAATCAGTGTTTCCAAGTCAAACTCAAAATCGTAAGTTATTTGATAGAATCTCAATTGAGATGAAAAAACATGGATTTTCAGTCAGTAATGTGCAATGTCGAAATAAGTGGCGAGGTTTGATGAAGAGATACAACAGTCCTGACAAAACAAAAGATTCAACAAAATTATGCGAAACCCAACCTTTTGTGTACAGGAAACGCATGGATCGAATACTTAAGGATGATGCAATTCTTATGAGCACTGTAAAAATTGACAGTTCCCTCAGTAACTCTTCTCAACACCTTTCACAAGAGAATCTGGTTTTGAATAGTAATATCAATGAGACTAATGTTCAGCAACCTAAAGGGATTATACAGCACAATCGAGAGCAATCATTGATAGACGTAGAAGATAAACTGCTTATCACAATTGGAGACAGCGAAACCCCCCAATGTAGCACTCCTGTGACATTTTTGGGAGCAAATTCATTCAAATCAATTGAGAAGAATGAATTCGATGTGGTCAGGTCTAATAACATTGTACAACAAGACGAAGAGCTCTCAACAAATAGGATAAGAGATATTGTTTCTGAACTCGTTCAAGGTTCATCTAAGATACACTTGGATGCCCCTTGTACAGGAGTATCTCAATTTCTCAAAGAATCACCAAATGTTGATTCGTTTGATTCAATCAATGATCCACATCTCAAGCATTTTGAAGCTTTTTTGGCACAGAACAACAGTGATTTAGAATCATCCAAAAGAATAGAAGACGAAAAACGTTCTGAAAAACTAACTTTGCATCGAGATTTCATGAGCGAATTGTCATCAAAATCAGGATTCAATGGTCTAGAGATAATTCTTCGGTACATGGAGAATTCCTTACACACCAATTCACTTAATGAAAAGTTCATTTCCGAGTTCAATGAGTTCCGTGTTGAACTTATGAACTATCTTAAATCTATCGAGGAGAAACAAAAGTTGAGACATGAAGAAAAGATTTCGCTTCGTCAAAATGTGTATGAAGTTCAGAAAAGAATGTTGAAAGTACAAGAAGAAAGGCTAGAACTTGAAAAGAAAAGAGTTCTTGCCATTGCCGAAAATATCATACTTTGATGATTGAAATTGTTGAACATACCAAAGTATTCATCATCACACCGGATAACACAACGCGGGATCAAAAGGATGCAATAATCAAACAATAGTAATGTTATGTATTGTTCGAAAAGAAAACCAAAGCGCGTTTTACTCTCACAGTCAGATCTTGAACATGAATCAAGACACCATACAGTTGTGTTACTGGAGTTTTCTTGAAATTTTAATTTGATCAATTCATTTTAGACACTGTTTTCAGATACTCAGACAAGATTCATCCCACAGTTACCCATACCTAATTACTTTTGCTGATAACACAATCAAGATGTTGTGTGACCATTATGAGCAACAGTACGTAAAATTGTGATGACTTCGAATCCCGTCATAGACGAGATGCATTATAGGCCGATCATCTCACTTATTTCGTTATTCAACATTTTGTTGATTATTCTATGAATCTTAGAGATATTGTCGAATCGATTGGAACGATCTTTCTTGAGCTCACGATTAAGTGATTCTCTCTGTTATCATGTGTGGCTTTGGGGGAAATTATCTGCACAAGCTTTTAATTCAAATCGAACGTTTAAACATTCGATTTGAACAAAATAGCATTGTCCTAATAATACTGTTCACAGCATTTTTAAATATGCTGAGACCTCTAGCGCGATGAGTTACAAATTCTTGGAGACAACGTTCTGACAAAACCATGAGAGTGATCTCTTTTTATTTATGCATGATCACAAGTGTGTTTTCTGGCCAATTCTTTAGCCCTAGATGCTCACACTCGAGTATCTTCCAGCGCACACATCGCTTCAAGTTGCAATTAGTAACTCAAAACTGACTCCAAAATCTTTCTACTATGGGAGCTCGTTCTGCATAGTTGGGGTCCGTTTCGACTTAAATCGTATTGGCTCCTCCCTCCGAATTGCGACTCGAGTGGATTTTCCATACATAATTAACATGGGATGAAAATTACCAATTCGACCATAAAACACTGTTATTTCGCCCGAAAAGTGTTCCTTTCATCGAAAAATGTGAAAATAATTGTAGGACTCAACTTTTCAAGTTCTACAAAAAAGGTTCCTAAACAATTTTCCGAACGTTCGGAAAATTGTCTAGAGACCGTCAAAATACACTTTTCATATAACAAGATTATTTTGAGTAACAGGGTGGTTTATGTAGATTTTTTTTTACATATCCAAAGAATTCGAGGTGTCAATCCTTACTAAAGCGCCAAAATACCACGGATGTACGTGCAAGATAGGCAAATATTCAACTGTTGCAATGCTTACTTCTATCTAAAATACAATGTCTGGTTGGGCACGGTCGCCACCTCGAATAAACGAGATAAAAGCTCTACAGAATCTTCCCTAAATATACTCGTAATATGAAAAATAGAGTGTGATTTATGAAATTACTACTAAGTCCAGAACATTATTTGAATAAGAATGCCTCATAACTCAAAATAGACGCATCATTCGAAGGATTGTCCACAGACCTTTTTTTGTAGATTTTGAAGAGTCCTACATGGAATTATTTTTACATCTTTTGATAAAAGGAGCGATATCCGAGTAAAAGAGGAATAATCTCGGGAATAATAGTGTTCTCTGGCCGTATTGATAATTTTCATCCCATGTTAATTATATGTAGAAAATCCACTTTACTTGCCACTTTGAAGGGGAAACCGATGCGATTTAAGTTGAAACAGATTTTAAGTGTGTGCAAGCTCCCGCTAAACACTTTTCAGGTAGATTTTGGAATAAGTTCTGTGATATTCATTACACCTTGAAGCTGCAAGTGTAGTGATTATCAAAAAAGTAGCATAATGAATCTTAATCATCTCAAAATTGCGGCGAAAGTATTAAATTTGAGCAAATTAGTTCAAGCTTGCTCATCCTACACTGGGGCCGGAAATGAGCTCTCAAAATTATATAACAAATGTAGATCATTTCCTCACTGTATAACGGAATGCTATCCTTGAAAATATGGAATTCTTTCCATTGATCCTCGCGTCAAGGTCAAAAAAGTGTACCCTTTGTTCGATCCACCTGCTTTTTCAGGTATTGCAAGTACTCTAAGAGTATATCTATGAAAACAAAAAGAATGTATTCCTGTGAGCTCTAAATTAAGGGCTTTTAGCAAATTTCTGTGAGGTTTTCAACATTTACTACAAAATCAGCAATATATTTGCGGAGTGTGATTTGAATGTACTGACTCTGATCCCAGGCCAAATGCGGTCTCGTTAACCCACAGGCATTGAAATCAGGTCAACCCTCACAGAAAATTGTACTTTTGTAAGGTTTTTTTTTTTTTTCATTAAACGGCACCATCTATATAATTTACCGATGTAAATGGAATTGAACGATTCAAAAAAGCGCGAAATAGATTACTTGATTCTTTGGTCAAATAATCATGAAAGAATCAAGATCTGAACAGTATATATGTGTTATCTCGAGTCCAAAAAGTTGTCTAATGTTACTACTACCAGTGTTACTAGTGCTCTGCTCAGTCAGGGATCGCAATTTGAAGAACTAATACTGATTTCAAGAATAGATTTTACATTTTGCGTCAATATTGCAGTACCGGCAGAGTCTTCAGCGAGTTTTTCTTTTTACCCGTTAGATGGACTAGCACGTGCGTCGACGGGATTGCTGAAAGCTGAACGCGGGAAAGTTAAAAGTGTTTGTGTCCAAGCGCGGTCGAATGTTTAGCGTCCGAGACTTATGATGATAGATTTTATCAATCGAAGTTATGAATAAAATTCATTAGTAATTTAGTAATTTTATACGTGTCTTTTTCTTTTTTGATATCCAGTGATTCACCTGACGAAGTGCAGTTATAGATCATTAACATGATCGATTAATCATCAATCTAGTTTTACTTCAGACAGAGTGATGCAAATGAATGAGATATTCGAATATTTAATCGATTTTTCAGAAAACAAGTCTACGACGAGTATAGTATTTTTCACTCATCTACTTCTTAAACAGTGAACGGACGTCGCTATCCAAAGTACAGAATTGTAAATTGAATGGTCTTAAGTTATGTATTCTCCCTCGTCCGTTGGCAAATTAGATGCAATGAGTGACTCCAGTGAACTCGATACAAACAAACTTTACTTATTGCCCAAGTCTTGTCAATTCTCTTCAAAATTCCGACGTTTCCGTCGTTCCAGAAGATTGTAACTGTGATCATAGCTTATAAAAGGATTGCTTTCTGTTGCTCAGTTTTCCCTGATAGGGGGTGCTTTCTACGCATCCGAAACGTCGGAATTTTGAAGAGAATTGACAAGACTTTGGCAATAAAGTCCGTTTGTATCGAGTTCACTGGAGTCACTCATTACATGTAAATTGAATGGTCTACATCGGAACTTGGGTCTAATGAATAATGGAAAAATCTTTATATTATCACTATACGATCCGAACGAAATTATTATTGATATATCTTGCAATTTCAGCAGAGTTTGGGATTAAATTTTCCAAATTTTTTTCTTTGTTATAGTCGAATCAGAAAATGCTCACTTCAATAAGTAGGGACTAAACATACGACGATCTAGGTGTACATATCTTATTAGGAGGAAAACAATTATGCAACAAAATCGCTTTATGTGATCTGGGTGGCAGAGTAGTGATGAGTGAATTTTATGGAAATCCTGAAGAAGGTCCAAAAAAAATCACAGGTACCTCGTAAAAGATTGCTTATCTAAATTTCTCGATTTAGGAAAATCTCAGGAAAACTCCAAGAAAATTGCGAATTCCTTACAATCCCTTCAAGATGGTATTTTCGATATCGTACCACAGATTCATATATAGTTGAGCGGTTTTTACCAAATCTTTCGACGGAATGATTTCGTATGATCACAAGCGTCCACTGTTTTTTGTTCGAGGTTACACATTTGTGGGTCCGCCACATATAACAAATTCACGGATATCGGAACATTGTTCTCATTAGGAGTAGGGGTTACCGATTCATGGTGGAAATATTGTGAGTTATTGACACGTGAGTTGATTCGACGTGGTGCGGTCGGCCGATCTATGTAAGTCTTCCATGAACAAACGCACAAAACGTGGTGATTTTGGGGAAAAATGTTGAACGAAATTTCTCACGCACATTACTGAGGGTTCACATATTCTTGATTATGGGTATCCAGAAATCAGATGTACTCGCATCAGACTCAATCCAGTTAAGATCGGGCAGCGAAAAAGACCGGTGAAACGGACCTTCTCAGCTCCGAAATATATGACTCTAGGGTTAAAATAACGAGATACATATTTTTTTTGTTTCGCCCTGAACCCCTCCATTAAAGAGATGTGCAATTTTTCAGTTCATGAGCCAAACTTCGATTTTTCATCTTTTTGGGCCGGTAAAATTCGATGAATCAGCGGGGTCTTCGAATTTCCTCGGAAATTTTCTTGCATATGATCATATTGCATAACATGAACGGGACAAAATTGTTATTGGACCAATACAGGCCGACAATCTCTTGGAGATGAATATTTTGCATTCGATTTCTCAAAAATATCATCGTCAATCTTGATAGAAACTTTTTTGGGTAGTACTTGACTATACAACGACCAAGAGGAAATTGGTTTGGTTTAATTTTTTTATTCTTCTCTCACATACTTACAAGGCTTGCACACGGTGAGCCGAGAAATTTAGAGTTTTCGAATTTCGACGTATTAACATGTGCACACGAAAAAAAAATGATACATGCTGAGAGATGACATTTTCAGGGCCGGCAAGAGACTTGAAATTTGAAACAAAAATGCATGTGAAGTGCCATTTAAGGGATCCTCCTTCTCGCACTTTTCCCCTTCCAATCGATATTCTAATGGATGATGCATTTTGACCAATGAATAAGCAATGTAATATCAATTTTCTAGGTATTTTGACCTCCTCAAAATGATCCCGGTGGTTCCCAAGAGCGATGACGTACCTAAAGTAGGATATGAATCAGTCAGAATGACCGAGTATCCTCAGAAATGATAGAAAATAGCCAAAACCGTACTTTGGTAACTCATTAGTCATTCTGCATACATCCTTGCTCCCGGAAACTACTGGGATTGTTTTTAGGAGGTCGAGATACCTAAGGATCTGAGCTTACAACGCTGGTTCATCGGTCTACATGCATCATCCATCAGAATATTGATTTGAAGGAAAAACCTTCAAGGTAGTACTGTTGTGAATCGATTGACCCGGTGGAATTTGATGAGATCATAACACATAGCTAGTATTTGGCATACAGATTACTCAAATGAAATTTCAGAGGCCTGGGTTGCTTGTGGAAAAACTTTTGAGCTCCCTAATTTAAGAGAATTCAACATGTGCTCTTATGAGAAAAGACATTTTTTTCGGTTCATCATGTTTGACCTGGTGGATTTTGATAAGCTTCCATATTCTGATTAGTGATGACAGAAAATATACTCAGACGTCTATACACAGAGCCTAGTTAGCTTAGGACTCAGCGGCGAGCTAATGTTTATCTAAATTTGTCGTGTAGTCACAAATATGTCACTAATAAGACAAAAATGCCCATGTTTGTGGCTCGCTTCTTCCGGTTATACAAATCATGGGCCCCTACTGGAGTTTTGAATAGAGTAGGATCAGACTAACACAAAGCCTGTGACGGGAATTGACCTAGATTGAGGTGTTTGAACCTACCCTAGTAAAAAAAAGTGCCTCATGATCATATATGACCACGTTCCGGGCCGAACTATGGTCATATATATATGACAACCTATGACTGACTATGGTCTATGCCGGTATCATTTAATAGGTCGTCATAGGTCTTCATACTTAATCATGAGTATTGAGAGGCAACTCATGAGTGGTCGTGGCACATCGTGATTGGGCGGGTACAAGAATTTTCCCCGAAAATGTATTTTCGAGAGGAGGGAAGACTTTGCTGTTTGACCCTCAAGGGCGCTTATTTGGTGGCAAAAATCTTTCAAGTCGACGTGCAATGGAGCCTCAGTCATAACTTAGTGCTCTTAGAACCTATAAGTATTCGATTGCTGGCCGCAACGAGGATCCTCCGATTTGGTTCTGATCATCTCTAATATCACGAGCTGACCGTAATCATCGAAATCGCCAGTTGTGCTATGTCCGGGTAAATTCGGAAGAGGGTGTCTTTCCGACACTTTTCAGTGTTGGGCAAGTCCGCGAAAACGTCAATCGTATATTGACGGACTCGAATTTGATTTTTTAAGGGTAGATGAGAAGATTAAGGTTGTAGAACTCGGTTAACTTCCTCACACCCTAGGAAGACAGTACGGACTCAACGAAATGTTCGATTTTCTCACTTGAGTTATGAAAAATACAAGAAATATGAGTGAAAAAAGGCTAATCATGCGAGTGACCTTCGTTACGCTCGGAAATATATATGGCATATTTTGCAACCGCTGAGTAAGAAACCGAGATTCGTAAGGCCAGGATTTATTTTTATTCGACCAATCTTGACGTACCTTAGCGCATTCGATTCCTCGTCTCAAGACTTTCAAAATCCGCTCTTCAGGGTTGAAAAACTCTGATTTGGAGCGATTTTATGTACAAAACACGAAGATGGTTTGAGAATCTAGAAGGCCGACATCGGAGTGTACCCAACATGCCCCCATATGGCTATCTCGGAAAGGCGTGCAGTATGGCTTTTTTTACCACTCAGAACGTGTTTATCACGTCAAAATAGGTCAGAAACAGTGTTTCGAACCACCGAAAAGCTTCAAATGTCGCTGCACGGTGATCAAAACGGATCAAAGCAATTCTATTCACTTCATTGCCGATTTACATTGTTTTAAATGATGGGGGCAAGTTGGGTACACTTTTTTGTAAACTCTCAAAAATCACCTTTTGGGAGAATTCAAACAGTTCGGCTCCACTTCATTCAAATTGGACGTATCTTAGCTCATTTCAAAGGTCTTGAGAAAAGCTTCAAAATGAGTTAAAGTACGTTGGAAAATATTGAGATTAGCCAGAATTATTAAGAAAATGGCTTAATGGGGGCAAGTTGGGTACACTTACCTTAAATATTTATGCAAAGTTTTCTGTATGAAGCATGCTGTTTTCGTGATTTCTCACGAGGTTTCATATTTCTCTGTCATATTTCACAGTTGACCATTACTCAGATGGAACACATTTTACCTAAAGTTGTTGATTAGAGCATCCCTTTCTCTGTATGTTGAGGGGGCGGGGTAGCAGTGTGCGTGGTTGTGCG
The DNA here is from genome assembly GCA_029851415.1 of Eretmocerus hayati. Taxonomy (NCBI): domain Eukaryota; kingdom Metazoa; phylum Arthropoda; class Insecta; order Hymenoptera; family Aphelinidae; genus Eretmocerus; species Eretmocerus hayati. The sequence goes on along the minus strand of CM056742.1, from coordinate 177,670,726 downwards.
TGTGCGTGCGTGTGTTGGGGTGTGGGTGGGTGTGTGTGTTTGTGTGTGAACATTACCGATCAAAAAGTTGCATTGTAAAAGGAAAATCCCTTCATTGGAGAATTATCCTATCTTTCTCGCCTTATTGGCCTGAAACTACTTGAATTAGGACCATGCTTTGGGTTTTCTCCAAGTACCTCAAGAAGGTTCTTTTTATCCGGTACGGCAGATTGCTGCCAGGTCAAGTCACATATTTGATGGAATTCATAAAAATTGAGTCAACTTTCTCACTTCCTTGAGTCAGGTATTAGGATCTAAATCAAAATGATTCCAAAATCATCACAAATACAAGTGAAGAGCTTCATAATTCGCTCTTGAGAATTCTTCATGGTTGTTCCTGGTCCGAGAAATGACGGTCTATCTGACAAAGGATTGCTCTCAAAAATCGGACCAGTCATTGTGCAATCTAGAAAGGACTCACGTTTGAACTAATACCAGCACTGTTCTTGATTCTTTCCAACAACAATTGAGAGGAATTTTCTCGTAGTCCTATTTCCTCACCGTCCATAGATTTGAGGACTCTTTCTCAAATCTTTCGTCAGAGAAACCGTATACTTTCTCTGACGAAACATTTTAGTCGAGAAAGAGTCTTTATGTCAGAGATTATGATTTGCTACGCTAGGAGACGCCCTAGTACCTTTAGATCTGTGATATTTTTTTGACAGTACTTCATGTACCCACACGTGAAGGACCACATACAGGGTGTCCGAAAAATAAGTACCCACCCCCCTTTTCTTCTGAAACGGTTAAGAATCGGGGAAAACCCCGGAACAAGTGTACCCTAATTTTGAAGGGGACATCCGATGGTGACCTCATTTTTTACCTCGTAGGTCATTTTCAAAGTAATTTGGAGATCAACTCAATTGTTTCGAATAGAAACACCTACTTTCGACCTCGAAATCCGAAAGAACGTGAAAAATTATCAAACTTTTGCCTAAAACTTTTTTTGATTCGACTTGATCTTGGCGAGATAAATGGAGGTCAGCACGGGTTGACGATAACCTCTGTAGCTCCAAGAGTGAGCATTTTATCGAAAAATGTTTGGGATAAAAGTTGTTCATGATCTCAGTAAGAATGGGCTAGTGACCTCGTTTTTCCTTGGAGGTCATTTTCAAGGTCATCTGGAGAGCAATTCGATTTATGAAGGGAAGAGAAGCTTAATCTAGAATTTTGATGGAAAAAACTTTCAGAATGAATGAAATCACGAATTAAAAAACTGCTTCGGGCAGAAGTTTCATAATTTTCCACGTTTTTGCGAAATCAGATGTCAAAAGTAGGTGTTTCCGTTGAAGAAAATCAATTTGACCTCCAAATGACCTTGGAAATGACCACCGAGGTAAAAAAAAAGATCAGTAGCTCATTTTCACTGTGATCATGAACAACTTTTATACCAAATAATTTTCGATAAAATGCTCGCTCTTCGAAATACAGCGGTTACCGTCGACCCGTGCTGACCTCCATTTACCTTGCCAAGATCAAGTCGGATCAAAAAAAGTTTTTTGCAAAAGTTTGATAATTTTTCATGTTCTTTCGGAATTCGAGGTGAAAAGTAGGTGTCTCTATTTGAAACGATTGAGTTGACCTCCAAATTACCTTGGAAATGACCTTCAAGGTCAAAAACAACGTCACCATCGGATGTCCCCCTCCAAATTAGGGGACACGTGTTCCCCGGTTTTCCCAATTCCTAACCGTTTCAGAAAAAAAGGGGGGGTACGTACTTCTCGGACACACTATATATTCTTTTCCTCTTGCTTTAAAATGTGAGGAACTCAATTTACGAAGTTTTGACGTGCCACTGTGATCGGTCAATACGAGATTCGGGTTAATCATCGATCCAGTCATCAGAACGGCTTCCCAACAAATTTTCGAGTCAGTCATGGGATAAATCACATTCAACTAGATAGCTGCTCGAATTAAAACGTCTCCGACCACGAAAGCCTTTAAAGATTGAGTGTTGACAACTTACACGTGATGAGAAATAATGCGTAACCATAGCAGCAATGTTATTAATTTCCGTGTATCTTTCTGAATATCACCTTCTGCTGTGAGTACTGAGGAATTCCATGTCAATTTTCTCGTCATTATCTCCGACCTTTTTTTCCTTCCATACGTTTTTCTTCTCGTTGTCTAGTGTTAAAAAATGATAGTTCCAATATTTTGGAGGTCCAGAAATTTTCTTGCATCAACCGGGTCTGTATAAGTGATTCTGCTACAAATTCAAAACTTGAAACATCGGATCAACAATTAATAAATGACTCTGGATCGCTTCCACTAATCACAATTTTCCTCTCAGTATTCCAAAACAGGCTCATGAACCTATTGCTTCACCACCTCACAACCTTTTCTGGGCCTTCTTGGACCTTGACAGACTTTATTACGTTCGCTGCGGCGACGGTTTTTGGTAATTCAATTCTTGTCATGAACTGGACTCCCGTATTTAGGCAAATATATTTGGATGGGAGTAAACTTTTCCTTGGCTCGTAGTTTATGCCCTAGGCAAAGTAAGTCACCTCGAAGAATTCTGATTGGGGATATTTTTCGAATAATTACGGGCTGGTGGAGATTGAAAAATGAAATTTCGCGGGGCCCACCGGTGGACCCCGCCGCAGCAAACTTGTTAAGTTATCTTAAATCATGTTATAAACCACGAACATTCTGACGTGTTAAGAAAAATTCTTTCAAAATTTGTTTCGATTGTTGTATTGCAATCTACAAGTAGACATTTTTAGGAGCATTATTCTCGTGTCATGGCTTTCCAAGAATTTGTCTTGGGCACTAAAAGTCAAAAAAAGTGGAAAACTATTCTCTAAGTAGCTAGAGCTTCTCGGACAGCTCTGAATTTAATTTCATCGTACTTTCTGGATTGGATTCCATCAGAAATATAAATTTTAGGTATGATTTGAGTGATTCAAAGTGGTCAGTAATTTGTAGAATGATTTTTGGGGCACTTTTTTCTATAAAATTGCCGTCCCAGAATACCAATTGGAATTGGGTTTTGGAGTTCTGAACTGTTTCCAAAGAAAAGCCCTAGAAATTTCCTTCAAAATTACTTATTGTAAGACTCAATGTGATGGATTAGTATTGGATTTGTGATCACTCAAATCAAAACAAAACAAAAATATCATGAATGAGACCTGTAAGCCCTACGAAGCCCTTTCAAGACTCCACGAGTCCCGTGGTAGCTGCGTATACCGCTCAATTTGACTAAATCGACTGCAACTATAGGTTATTTTGAGGGAAATTCACCCAGACATTAACTGGAAGGGGTATTGCGAGCTTAAGATTACTTGAATTTGCAGGAATTTCACTATTATTTGATTGAAATTTATGTCTCTTGTTATCAAACGCGGATTCCCTGCCCATGGAATTATACCATTCTCAAAGTATAGCAGGGCCAACTAACTTCAAAATAACCTTTCGCTAAAGTCAATTTTATCACAATGAGTGGTACACAACTGTTAAGGAGTCCTTGGAGTCATGGAAAGGCCTCGTAGGGCTTACAAAAATTATTCTTGACACTTTAATCGAATTCACTCGGAAATAGCACAACTGGCGATTTCGATGATTACGGTCAGCTCGTGATATTAGAGATGATCAGAACCAAATCGGAGGATCCTCGTTGCGGCCAGCAATCGAATACTTATAGGTTCTAAGAGCACTAAGTTATGACTGAGGCTCCATTGCACGTCGACTTGAAAGATTTTTGCCACCAAATAAGCGCCCTTGAGGGTCAAACAGCAAAGTCTTCCCTCCTCTCGAAAATACATTTTCGGGGAAAATTCTTGTACCCGCCCAATCACGATGTGCCACGACCACTCACGAGTTGCCTCTCAATACTCATGATTAAGTATGAAGACCTATGACGACCTATTAAATGATACCGGCATAGACCATAGTCAGTCATAGGTTGTCATATATGACCATAGTTCGGCCCGGAACGTGGTCATATATGATCATGATGCACTTTTTTTTACTAGGGTAGGTTCAACCATCTTGAATATTTTGAAAAGTGAGGTTACGATAGTTCTACCCGAAATGGCAATTTACATACCGTCAACCGGGGTAACTTTGGAACACGGGGGTTAACTTTGGAACAACCCATGAAAGAGTGGTTATCACGCACAGTTGGCAAGGCAGATGGTCCCGAGACTTCAATACCGATTTCTCCTACTTGGGGCACGCATAAACAATGTTTTGCACTGGCGTGAAGGCCTCCAACAGCTTTTGATCCGTCTATAAGCTGACTTCTTCAAAAGTACGTTTTCAATCCAACAAATAGTCTCTCGGAAAGAGTGGTGTGGTTCATACCTTAGCAGGTCGAATCCAAGGTAGCTGAGCTAGATTTCACTTGCATGTACACATATCTCGACGAATCCATTGTTACATCGCAGTATTTTCACGAAGTTTAGATTTTGTAGAGTAAAAAGTGACGAGTACGTATTTTTTCCAGAAACTGGGGTAACTTTGGAACATTTTTTCATGTACTCTAAGTTATCTCCCAATTTCTTTATCATCATCAACTTACTTGAGTAGTCTTTGATGAGAACTTCAAAATGAGCCAAAGAACGTCTCATTTCGACCCATGGAAGCCAAGTTATGGCAGTTTTTGTCAGAAACCGACTGTGAAGGTATTTTTCCCCTCGAGAGTTAGCCGCGACGCGGGCAGTGAGGTATGCCGAAGATGTCTATGCTCGATTGTAGAAGTTAAATTCAACCAAACGGACTTTGACAATAGGTCAATGGAAAGCTGAGACATTCAACTTTTGATTACTGATGGTGAAAATCGATTACGTGACCAAGTTTATGAATTAATTGACGAATAAATAATGATAACAATTTCTGTACCAAAGTTACCCCAGCCCGTGTCTAACTTTGGAACACGACTTTCAGCGCTCTTAGCTCCAATCAGAGATGTCCAAATGGACCTTAAAAGCACCTCAATCGAAAGCTGCGACTGTGAGCTTTCGTTTGACTACAGATACAATGCGCTTCCGATGCAAGACGTATAAGTTTGGCGAGGTTTAAGGAAAAAAACGCGATTTTTGTTCCAAAGTTACCCCGGTTGACGGTACATTTTTGTTAGTCTCTGGTCGTCCCTGAAAATGCCATTTCTCAGCATGACCAAAATCTTTTCGTGTGCATGTGTTGATACACAAGTTTTGCTACTGCGAACGTGTTGAGATTCAAAGATTTTCAGTTTTCGTCCCACCCTAGTGGTCAAGCCATGTACGTGTGAAAAAAGGATTTTACGACAATTGAACACCGAAAATGATCAATAGTACCTCTGCCATCAGTCGCAAAAAGTAAACCAAACTAATTTCTCCTTGATCGCTGTGTTATCAAGTGCCACCAAAAAGGGTTTTCAGCAAAATTCAAGATGATGTTTTCGAGTAATCGAATCTTCAGCGTTTTTCGCAAAATATTCATTTTCAAGAAATTTTCGGCCTATATTGGCCCAAAAATAATTTCGTCCCGTTCATTTTATGCAATATGATCATATGTAGGGAAGTTTCCAAGGAAATTCGAAGACCCCGCTGATTCATCGAGTTTTACCGACCCAGACGGAACAGAAATCGAAGTTTGGCTCATAAAGTGAAAAATCGCATATCTCATGTATGGAGAGTTTTGGGTCAGAACAAAAAATACGTATCTCGTTATTTTGATCCTAGAATCATATATTTCGGAGCGGGAAAGATCCGTATCATTGACCTTTTTGGCTGCAACTGGATTGAGTCATCAATAATTTTCATGAGACAGCATGAGGTGGAACAGAGAAAACCGTAAATGGCTGTAAGACCCAATGCTATTCTTGCATACACTGATACACGCTGATATCACATATTTCTGGCATACGCTGGCGGTGCTCGAGAGTGTATCTGATCCATCACCAGAAAACTCGAGGAAGTTGTTGGATTCGTAATTGAAACGTTACTTGAGATTTGTTATCTGCAAAAATCCCTGGAGAATCGAAAAAGCCCTCATATGGTATCTAGTGCAATAAAAGTAGGCGATCACAAGCAAACTCGAATTGGTATGACCCGTGTTGTTTATGTTCACCTCAAAAACATGGTTTTTTGCAAAAACGTAATTCTTTCGCCAATTGGATGTATTTTTTAGGCCTGACTCGATTAATCGTTTTTTTACGGAAAATCAGATGCCTGTTACAGAAATATAGTTGGTTAAGTTGGTTAGACTGAGGGATCGTGAGATGAGAAATATCGTCGATTTTTTCTCCTCAAAGAGAGTTCATGGATCATCAACAGAAGATATTTTCACACATGTTGGGGGCACATCTATGGGCTTCGATATAGGTTCCAGTTTCAAGTCAGATGATCATTTTGTCGCAAGAATCATGTCGATATCTCAGACTGATGCATTCAAACGCCGACCTTAATACTGGCCGAAATAAGTCATGTCACACGCAAAATTTCGTGATTATTCAAACCAAATGGCCCTTCATCAGTTCCTATTTCGTTTTCAAGTCTTAAGCTCGTTACACCTTGATTATGAGATTGTAAACAAAGTATCTGAGTTGGTACGGAGTCCATATAACGATTGGCACGAGTAACCCAAGTACTAAGCGCGAGTCACCCAAATTATCAAGTTCAAAGAATTAGCTCATACGCAGGATAGTGCAGGGCTCCAAAAACTCGATTAGAACTTTCGGGTTTTCATCAGAGCAAGATTCAAGCGCGGTAGGTATCAAACTCTGTGTTCGGATGATTTTTTGAGTCGTACCAATTACTGATGAGTGACACTGGTAAATTAATTCCATACTCGGTAACTTGAAAATTAATTCTTGTACTGGATCGTTTTATAGATTTGATTTGAGATATTAGGACAGTCACTATATTTTTTCGCCAGAAAAATCTCTACCGAATGGTCTTATCACTTCATGATTAATCAAATTCTTCGATGATTGTTTCCAATCAATCAATGGCTGTTGCCATTCGAAAGTGATCAACGATATCAGTATCATCGTGAAAACTCACACACTTTGGTCCTCAAAATCCCCAAGTTGAAAATTAATGTCCCGCATGTCTCTGCCGACTTTTTCCATTCGTTCTTGCATGTAGAGTGATGATCTGTCATGAAACGTATGGAGCAGTACTAGTTTCATTTTTGTGTGTTTCATACATTAATTATTCCAGGAAACAGCTAGATTTTGAGTCCATGAAGTGACATTTCGCTCCATTTTTTTTGCGAGCGACATCCGTGATATCGCTTGCAAAAATAATGGAGTTGACGCAAAAACTTTTCCTGCAGGATTTCATCTATTCCCATCGAACACTCATAAAAGAATCGTCCCTGCTCAGGTAAATTGATTTCTAATAGGATAGAATGGTGTCCACGAAACTGAAAGAGTTAATGACATGGCTAATTTTCGGCTATATAGCGTACACGCAGGACTCGGATTTTCAATTCAGGCTTTTTTTGCGCTAGGAATTGATATGTTTGACACGTTCACTTGAAATTTAGTCCGGGACAGTGATCCAGAGTGAATTCGGGATTGGCTATGGTGATTTTGAAATAATTTTCTCATTTCTAGTAGAGATTCCACGACAAAAAAGAGTTCCATGAATCGGGCTATAGTCCGAGCATTTTGATGATGAAACTGATTAAGAAAAGTTCATCCAATAATGTATTTTTAAGAAAAAATGTGGGAAAACCCATTTCATTGATTACCCTGACGCTAACACTAAATTTTCAATTTTCAACAATTTAAAGACAAGTGTGCGGATCGTCCTGAAATCCTTGTGCCAACTGTATTTCAAAAATACGTGTAGATGGATTCGCATGGAGTGATTGGCTCTCTTGCTGAAATAATAGGCCATTACACGTTCCGTGTGAGTTTTCACGATGAGACCCATTAATGAAAGCACTCATTATTAATGTGGCTAGGCAGAATTTCATGCTTAATAGATTAGCCCCTCCTGCTGTTGAAATGAATCACAAGTGTTTATATCAGGATCAGACGAAAAAAATCGAAGCATTCGACACAGTGATCCGTATCAAGTCACGATACCCATTACCTCACATTCAAGATCGGGGAGATACTTTGTTAATTTTAGTTGCAAGTTAGTCATTCATAACTTGTGCTGTATGTTGTAATTAATTTATCTCACTCGACGAGGTTCAAAATCTCACAACTGTATAATACATTGTAGTAGCAATGTATCAAATCCGATGTGCTATGTTCAAATTTGGGATGAAAGTTTCAGAGAAAAAAATTAGCAATATGATTATTTTGATTTTAAGTCCACAGCCAGTTGAGAGAAACTTATAGCCATGCACTGTTAGCTTGACATCAATTGTGATGTGGTTAGATAGGACACAAAATAATCGTTCGCGGTTCGTCGATTGTAATGAATAGATGCAAACCGTGCCCGCGAGCGAAACGATGATGCGGTTTGGGGACACTCCATATGATACCTGCACGAGTATACACGGTCAATAAATTGAATGGAAAATTGGAAATCGTTCATGCGTCAGCATAAGCGGTAAACGGAAATCATTAAACGATACGTTTTCTCATCTGTTATATAACAGATAAATAATCATTTATCATGAAAATTTATGTACAAGTTGAAATAAAGCATCAAATAATGCCATTGAAAATTTCATCTATTTTGATGATAAACATTCTATTCAATTTGAAATTTTAGTGAGGAATATATAAGACAGAATTCAGGCTACAGAATCTTGTCAATTGCGATTCCCTCAGTTTGCTTTGAATTTTCAAGTTTCTTGGACTACCAGCAAGATGATTTTGCAAACTTATTATTTGTTCAGTAGAAGAAATATACCGTCGGACCCTACGAAGAGCTCTACGTTTCAGGATCTCTACGAAGGCTGGCATATTTTTTAAGGACTAGGTAAGCATGATTTGCCGTCTCACACAAAAACTAGCACATTTCAGAATTCACACGCAAACGTGCACACCGTCAATAGTACATTTCGATACAAGAGCGTAAAACGTTTTATTCGCGTCTGAGTGATGGGTTTCCGGCCCGAGCCGCAGGCGAGGGTCGGAATCATCACGAGGATGCGAATAATAGGTTTTACGCCCGTGTATCTAACTATACTTTTCGATAAACTGTGAGTAAAAGTCGACAAACTGTACGCAAAGTGCACTTTTACGCACAGTGTATCGAAAAAAGTATTACATGTCGCGCACGATTGCTAGCACGTTTGATAAATCGGTACATAATAAAGACTAACACGTTTCAAAATTCAGGATGATGACACTTGCACATTTTATATTTTTCAACAATAACATTTTTGGATTCAAAACGAAGACTAGCACTTTTATTATATACGCTAAAAGTTGATGGATAAATCCACATTCCAATTCTGGGACAAAAACTAGCACATTAAAACGTAATTAGCCCAAAGCTCATACCAAGTGTGCTGGTCCTCGCGGTTGTGTCCCAAAAAGTAGCAGTTTTTGTGTGAGACCGTTAGAAAAATCATTGTCGCACTGTGTAAACGGCGAAACTGTATGCAGAGGATACGTTTGCACATAAGTGCGGGGACGAGTGCGCAAATATCGGCGCCCGACTCGCTTACGATATTTTACATCGAAGCAAATTCTTGGTATTTAGCACCTATGCTTTAAGATGGCTTATAGCGACCAAAACGTTATTTTGATTTCTCGCTGTGCGGCGGGAGTGCAGGGGCGGAGCCCCCCGACTGAAAAAAAATTCTGAAAAATTTATCAGAAAAAAGTCTAGTCATTATAGCATCCTACCACGTTGCTAGAAACTATCGCTAGTTTTCCAAAGATCTAGTTTTGATATTTCATATGTAACTTTGTGTAGTGATGATTGATCATCTGAATATATCTGAGAAGATAGTCTCAGAGAGTATAGACATCTGTATCTCTATCGATCGAGTGAATATTTTTACTATGAATTCATCTGAAAAGATGGGTACTTAGTTGGAGGGTTCACATCCGTTTCTGAGCGACACATCAACATGCATCCTCAATTCTTCGAACTATTTTCTAAATCATCCACAGTCATGAACCCATAATTTTGACTTTCAGCCTGCGAGTAGCATGATCAGAGAGAAACTCAATTTCAGTGCGCAAACGAAATTTGAACCGTGCGTAAACGACTCATTTGCGCAGGGATCTTCATTTACGCAGTACATAAAAAAAAATTTGGCGCTCTGATACTCGTTCGCACTGCGTGAAAAATTTTTCGCGTACACTTGTTCCGAATCCATGGTCAAATCCGCTATTGACACACGCACAGTTGCGTCCAAATAGTCATTTTTCTGCACATAATAACAAAATAGTACATTTCGATACAAGGGTGTAAAACTTTTTATTCGCGTCCGAGTAGTGGGCTTCCGGCCCGAGCCGCAGGCGAGGGTCGGAATCATCACGAGGATGCGAATAATAGGTTTTACGCTCGTGTATCTAACTATACTTTTCGATAAACTGTGAGTAAAAGTCATCAAACTGTGCGCAAAGTGCACTTTTACGTACAGTGTATCGAAAAATTTTCAATACACTGTGCGTAAAAGTGCACTTTGCGCACCGTTTGTCGACCGTTACTCACAGTTTATCGAAAAGTATAGTTAGATACACGAGCGTAAAATCTATCATTCGCATCCTCATAATGATTCCGACCCTCGCCTGCGGCTCAGGCGAGAAACCCATCACTCGGACGCGAATAAAACATTTTACGCCCTTGTATCGAAATGTACTATTAAGGTCCATAACATGGAGCTTTTTCCGCTGGAGGAGCCTAAAGAATTCCGAAGACGCCAGAAATGATACTTCCGTTTTGCTTTTTGATTCCACTAGAGCATGAAAATCATGATTGCTTTGACACGTTGTGTGAGAAAGCACTTTTTTGATACACTGTGCGTAAAAGTACACTTTGCGCACAGTTTGTCGACTTTTACTCGCACAGTTCATCGAAAAGTATGGTTACCTTGTATCGAAATGTACTATTATCGCACTGATTTTTCACTTTCTCTCACAGTTTGTAAAAAAACACAGTTCGATACACGGGAGTAGAATCCATTTTTTGCATCCTCGTGATGATGCCGACCCTCGCTTACGGCTCGCGACGGAAATCCTAGCGGAAAGCCATTACTCGGACGCGAAAACAAGTTTTCCACCCTTGTATTGAAATGTACTATTCTGATTGGTCAGAGAATGAAAAATCGAAAAATTGATTGAAATACGCGCGAAACATCAAAAAATAGCTTCCGACTAGTTTCATCGCAAAGGTTGTGCAATCTTGCATAATCATTTATACTTTTGAAAAATTGAAAAAAAATTGATTCTTGAGATAACTATCCTAGTCTGATTCCTCCGGATTTTGCCTGATTAGAGCCTGAAACAGCTAAACAAAATTTTTCAAGGTCTTTTTGATAGGTTCTTCGAAGATCCTTCAAATGACGCAGACTACGTTGCATTATCTCAAGCCAAACTCGAGATAAAAGTAATTTACTACAAAAAGATCATGAATTCCATGCTTTGTTGGAAACAAGAAGCAAAACAGAAATAGCTGCCCAGGAGTTCCCGAAAATTGTATGGGCCCTCCTAGCGGGTGCAAAGTTCATTTCATGGATCGTACAACAAATACGAATAAAAACCAGGAGAAACCGATCCGAGACATCACTATTTTTCATGTGTCGTTTTTAAATGGAATCCATGATACCAGAGTCACAGTTTAAGCAGGGTTAGGTGACTTCAAAAACGTCCACTGCGATATAGGCCCTATCAGTGGGCGGTGGGCCCACCATTCACTTTTCAATTTCTGCTGACTCATGGCTGTTCAAAAATATCCCGACGTCAATATATTTCGGCAACTTACGTAACGATGGTGATGAATAGTAATTTAGCTGGTAAAAACACGAGAGTCTTGCAGTATGTGACCGAAAAAATAGCAAAGTCCTATAGTGCTTTAGCAGTAAACGTCTTGATAGCCACTCCCAAATTACTTGTTATCATTCAACTTTTCGTCAAAATTCCAGTAAGGGCACAATCAATAATCACACAAGTTGGATTCACGAATGAAAATGAAGAAAACCAAGAATTTTTGGACCAGGCCCGGATACCAGCTCCCATTTCAAGTTTCATTTGAATCGTAATTGGCTACCTTCATGAAAATAGTATCTAAATTACGCACCGAGTTGATGAGGTTGTAGCTCACTTCTGAGTGGTTGGTTATCGGCCTAAGCCGCAGGCAAAAGGTCGAAATAATCACTAGCAAGCGAGGAGCCTCACAAAAATATGTGAAAATTTGGCTTTGTTCAATTTATGATGAGAAAACTAGTGTTATTTTGAGAGATTAGTTATCTTCATTCAAATAGTTGTTCATGTCTTGATTTGGGAGTATCTACTCCTAGGCCGATACCAGCGTCACATGACCTTTTAAATGTACTTTTCTTTCTGGGAAACACGCATAGTTACTAGCCCGAGCTCTTTTTATTAATTATATCCTGGATGTTATTCAGGACGTGCCAGTTTCGCTCCAGAAATCTACTCCGTACATACTTGCAATATTCAAACGATTTTTCTTCCTTAAATCATGAAAACTCGTACGTCCCTCACAAATAATTAAAAGCTCCAAGCAAGATGACCTTTCATTCTTTCTTACACTTGTTAATTTTCAGCCGAAGCATCGAGAAAACATTTTCCAAGCGAAATTTCTCAAAACATGCAATCACAAAAGGAAAAAAAAGCATATAAAAACTTTGAACATCAGATCAAACGCACCAAATGAGCCTCAAGACCAAAGCTCCAGAATTTGCACCTGTGCCCACACACGAAGGACACAATACGTATCTATATATTAGGGCTCTTTTCACAGGATCACGTGAGCTTACATCACAGATATATATTATCCTTTTGGCTCTCTTGCCTGCAATCCTCGTGGCAAAGCATCAGACGGGTTGGTATAGAGGAGGCGAGTAGGTGGCTGACGCCGCCCGCCGCCGGGCGCCGCCGATATAAAGAGGTATATATATGTATATAGGAGGGGGAGGCCGCCTGCCTGGCCTGCCACCACCAAAGGGGAGCCTGGCTTGCTTGCTTGCTTGGCTTGCGATTGCCTCGACGACTCGTGGAGGGACCACGAGAGCTGTTTCCAGTTTAGTTGTGCAGGCTCGGCTTTGCGAGATACATTGCCGCGACTTGTCGTACATCCGAGTATACCGCGTATACTGTATTTTACCGAAGATTTACTCACGCGTTGTTTTTTGCACGTGCAAATTTCACAATAAATGTGTGACAAAGTAACGAAAATTCAGTATTTTCAAGTGTTTTTGGATCGGGACATTTTAAAATTTTTTCAACTACTTTGATGTGGTGTCATATCCATGTGTTTCTACTAGATTGTAATTTTTGTTATTGTTGAAAGTGTGATTTTTGGAAGAACCATGTCGAAGATTAAAATAGTTCGAGTGCATCCAGTGTAAAAAAAAGGCTCTGAAAGAGTAGTGAAAACCCTCAGTTATCTCAATTGGCCCTCACGATGCCCTCCAACAGTTTAAAAAATACAATAACTACCTGTTGAGAGGTGTCTCTATTTCAAGTGTGGTTCCTAACTTTCGAACTACAACTACCTGTGGGAACAAAATTTTGTTGCTGATGTAGTTTTGTCCTCTTACTTACAAATAACTGAATATAGTCTTGAGTTGCACTCATTGCTGGTTGTATGGTTTGGTATCTCTGTTGGTGTATACATATATATATATTCAGTGTGCCTTTCTCTGCATCGCCGCAACAAACGGTACACGGTACCAGCAGAAAAGAGCTGCATCAGAGAACCATTGCACCGCACAGACACGATCATATTATACCCAGGTGAGCCGATGTGTATGTATTATACAGTGTACATTATATATCTATTTCTTTTTTTTTCTCTCTTACCTTCTGTGCCTTTTGCCCACTCGAGTTATCATGTGCTACAGCAGTCAATTTTTATATACTTTTATTAATACTCGATGTACACAAATACTTTTCACTTTTATTAGGTATCCAATACATAATAATACTATGTGCGCGGGTGGACCACAATCTATTTTTCCCCATTTTGTTGACAACGTTATACTCGTGCGTTGATAATGGTCTGATCAACAAAAAAAAATTTTTTTTTGTAAGAAATGTGCTGTTTGCATGATGTTGCGTTGAGAGTAAATTAATACTAGTGCTGTTGAAGTTTTGTGTATTAAAAAAAAAGAGATAATTGAGAAATCGTTGTTCAACAGTTTTGATAATTGTCATAAGTTTGTTCTGCGTGTTTTCCTCCAAAATTACCAAAAACACAATCTGTGTGCTGCAGCCTTATTATGATTATATTCATTCGATTTGATTGTCATATGATGGTTATAACATTTTATGACCAATCAATTGTTAGTCGTGTGATGAAATTTTATAACTAATCTGGGAGCATGACTTCCTGTAGCTACTCTGGCTTCGATATCCCATAGAAAATTTCTGCGAAATGGCTTAAAAAAAGCATAAGTTCACCACGAAAACAGATTTGGCTCAATCAACCTATATTTGGTGTTGAATATTGTCTCTCACCCTGTACTCAGAGAATGAAACATCTGAAAATGCAATACCTGAAAACTGCATCCTCAGTCCACCCGAAATGCTGTCACGAAAAGCTACGTTCATGTTTTCTAAAAAAAGTTTGACTCTATTCTGCATGAGATAAGCCACTTGAGTATAAGAAATCATCCTTGAGAAGAAGATTTGAGTGACAGTATATTTATTTATTCCTTGCCCAGCTTATTCTAATATCGACATTATACTTGTACTTTTTTCCAAGATTCATCCGTGCTTTCCCAAGGAAAAGTGGTATCCTTGAATTTTCGTACTCCAAGTCTAAATATTCGAGTGCGAACATCTGGTTCAGTCGTAAAATAATCTCATACAACTCCTTTCATTAGCAAGGCCCTTTATGATACAATGGTAGTTATTTTTCCCACTGGTCGAATTAAAAATTGCCAGAAGGATAAAAAATCACAAGTTCTACATCGATTCCAAAAAATGCGAGTGCACCGGTGGAACAACAGTATACGCATATGTGCTATTTGGTATAGTCCATGAATCATCTGTATTCTTCTTGGACAAACTAAATCACGAATGATTTCTGAACATTTCACGAGTTGAATATTTTCATGTCAGTTTCAACTAGTACCGTCAACCGGGGTAACTTTGGAACATGGGGGGGGGGGGGTATCTTTGGAACAACCCATGAAAGAGTGGTTGTCACGCACAGTTGGCAAGGCAGATGGTCCCGAGACTTCAATACCGATTTCTCCTACTTGGGGCACGCATAAACAATGTTTTGCACTGGCGTGAAGGCCTCCAGCAGCTTTTAATCCGTTTGTAAGCTGACTTCTTCAAAAGTACGTTTTCAATCCAACAAACAGTCTCTCGGAAAAAGTGGTGTGGTTCCGACTTTATCAGGTCGATTCCAAGGTAGCTGAGCTAGATTTCACTTGTATGTACACATATCTCGACGAATCCATTGTTACATTGGAGTATTTTCACGAAGTTTAGATTTTGTAGAGTAAAAAGTCACGAGTACATATTTTTTCCGAAACTGGGGTAACTTTGGAACACTTGTTCATGTACACTCAATTTTTTCCCAGTTTCTATATCATCATAAAATTCTACTCACTCGGGTAGTCGTTGATGAGAGCTTCAAAACGAGCCAAAGAACGTCTCATTTCGACCCACGAAAGCCGAGATATGGCAGTTTTTGTCAGAAACCGCCTGTGAAGGTATTTTCCGAGTATTTTCCGCCTCGAGAGTTAGCCACGACGCGGGCAGTGAGGTATGCCGAAGATGTCTATGTTCGATTGTAGAAGTTAAATTCAACCAAATGGACTTTTACAATAGGTCAATGAAAAGCTAAGACACTCAGTTTTTGATTACCGATGGTGAAAATCGATTGAGTGACCTAGTTCATGAATTAATTGACGAATAAATAATGATAACAATTTCTGTTCCAAAGTTACCCCAGTCCGTGTCTAACTTTGGAACACGACTTTCAGCGCTCGTTGCTCCAACCAGAGATGTCCAAATGGACCTTATAAGCCCTGCAATCGAAAGCTGAAACTGTGAGCTTTCGTTTGACTACAGATCCAATGCGCTTCTCATGCAAGATGTACAAGCTTGGCGAGGTTTAAGGAAAAGAATGCGATTTTTGTTCCAAAGTTACCCCGGTTGACGGTACTAGTTTCAACTCATTGACCACCGGCTCTCACTGTTTGTCACCTGTAAGTTGATTCTTGATCTAGCAATAGTAATAAAAACTTTCGATTCCATGTTTTGACCAAAACTAGCTCTTCAAGGAGAGAAATCTGAACATTCTCCATTTCTGAGTAACGTTTTTTGCAAGCTTCTTACAACAACGATATAGATGATGGTCTCTTCTAGAGTTTGATGTGCGATAAGTATCACCAAATTTGTGGCTATGCTCACAAAAGAACCCGTTTTTACAAGCACACATCAACAAGAATGTCAGATTTTCCTCAATCCTACTTAAACACTGAGCAATTATTTACTCAGGTTTTTATTGGCCATGATAACCATAAAAGTGCGCTATGATACACCCGGATCCGTCGCGAATCACAGAACCAAAATCTTCCACTTACAATGTGAGCAACGTTTGGTCAAAAATAATGTTAGTCTAGCACATCATCAGGAATAATCACTCTTTGATGGCCAAGGAAATGTTTTTTGGAGATTTTTAATTTTTCCTTGGAGAAGGCTGTGATACTTTTGGAAACCTTCGGTAATTCAAGAAATAGTCGAGCACTGTCAGTAGATAATACCATGCTATGGTCAGACAAAAATGAGTCATAAATATATTGTTTGTAAAAATCGGTCTTTTTATATCGAACTGCTTTCAGTTCGTATAAAATTTATCAACCACCCAGGACTGTGCCACATGCGTTAGCTTTTTACAAACGTTTTTTCAAATTTTTGCTCAACACACATCTAAAATCTTGCTTCTCTATGACGTCTGTTATTGAACATCACTCGATTTGTCAGAGGTATCCGACACTTTGAAGTATAGCGAGTCAAGAAAAATGTGCGATCAGTCGCAAAAGGGAAGGAATCAACGGAGCATGAATCAGGTGACAGAGAGTAGCACTTCCAGTCTTTGCACTCGCAAGAAAGTTGAATCCTATCTCCTATCCATCTTTTGCCTTTTGCAAACTGCCACGCCTCGTGAAAACTTGTGTTACTTGAAGGGCCGGTATTTACTGCAATAACCTTTTACAAATGTCTCATTGCATCGGTCAAGATTAGCCAGTTTTTCAACTTCATTATTTAGGTATAAGAAAGAAAGCTTACAGAATCTTTCAAATTCAGTTTCCGGTACTTGCGAAGACTTGATTACACGATTTTGATTTCGCAAAATAGTTTGTATAATACACACAAACATGGTTGTCCCTCACTATTTAGATCTTTTTTTCTTCATAAGACGGGCATTGGACTTCCACTATTATTTATCACTCACATAACTGAACGGAGACGTGCCCTTGTTAAAATTTCTCAAAAAATCTGGTCGCTACTGCATCAAATCTGTTTATCTGATTCTGTAATTCGAGCCTTGTGTGTCACCATGGTTAAGAGTAATTTTGTCCCCATTAATCTTTGATCTTGGATTATCAAGACATTCTTATTAAATTATTCCAAGAAATGCGTGCCCATTCACTTTGCTAAAATTCCTGGCACTCTGATACGGTATAACATATTATGACAACCCACATAAGATTGCACACATTGCACAAAAAGTCCACTCATATAAAAATATGAAAATATGCAGTATGATCAACCAAATACATGATCATTCCTGACATCCTCATCACGATGCAGTGAAAGCTCTCATTTCGGACACCTCCCTGAGGAAGACACCTGCTTGACACGAACGATTTTTCGGCGACCGGACACGCTTCCATCTTCCCCCTCCCCATATGTTTAGCAACCTCTCTGAGAGATAATCCCTCTCACCAGGACACGGACACTAAAAAACCAATAATTTTGTTTTTTACACCTGTGCAAGCACTCTCCGACCAGACAGCCGATCGAACGAATTCTTTCATTGCTTTCATGAATACTTATCATTGTTGAAGATTTATCACCTTCGCCGGAAAATCAAGAGACTATTGACGATGAAAAGGGAAATTCACAAGAAAATGATACAGATACGTCTTTCTCTTCATGATCAAGCTGTGAAAGTCCTGCACGATTGCCATAGATTTTTCCCGAATAAAAATTAACGTTGAATTAACGATTGATTTAGGGTTGTTGATCACGCACACTGAGAGAAAAATCTCACAATGTAGGTTTAGAAGGTGGACGCTGATAGAAAACTCTTCCGTCATAATTGCGAGGATCAAAAATCATGACTAACTTCGTATCATTTGCTTGATGGATTTTCATTTGGTGATTATAAATTCATGACTATCATTTACATATTCATTGATAAAATTGACATTACTCGATAATTGTTTCATTTTCATCATTCCGTCGTATTGATAAAATTGACATTACTCGCTAATTGTTTTATTTTCATCATTCCGTCGTATGGCTGCATTTTTTAATTTGTTTATAAACTGCTGGATTTGCGTTCATCCGATTTGATTTTCAGACTTATAGCCACCTCAAGCGAGACACCTCTCTGAGACCGACACTTCTTCGGCAACTGCAGGTGTCTGTGTTAGAGAATTTTCACTGCACATACTTTTCAAATCGCAGTAGAAACGTAATCTCAAATCACGGAAAACTGATTCTGAAATTAAAAATTTCTGATTTTCAAATCATAATAGCTCAAGATTCAGAAGTACCGTTCCTGAATTTGTTGTAAGAATTGAAAGTCAGCCGCACCTGTGTTCGACCCAGAGTCGAGAGTTTTTGTTATGAATTCTTCCATTGCAAGCTGTCAACGATGTAATTTTTCTTGGTGGTCCAGGTGTCAGTTCAATCATCATGAATCCATGGACTGAGTTTCTCACGTATCATGAAGATGCTTAGTTTCAGCCCATCGGTGGCTAGAAGTAATACATTATGTGTATTGAAAAGAATTATTAAAGGTATCCTAATGTAAATACTGGAAACTATTTATCAAACTTTGAATCGAATTTCAGTGAATGATGCATCTAAAGTTCCGAAATCAGCTTTATCTTACTAAATATCAAAGATTTCAACAAATTAGATGACTGAAAGTAAGTTGCCGAATCACTGTGAGTGAAAAAAAATTCAGTTGTTCGGGTGATCAGAATTTGAGAACATTATCCCCAGTTACCATCCCTCCGTGTAGTATGCCTTCATTGTACTTTCCCAGTTCAATCAATTTCACTTTCAAATGATCAAATCAATTCACCTTTAGGTTTATAAAATCTCATGACTGTCGCACTAAAATCTCACCCACGATTTTGTCACAACCATAATTGTTCCAACAACAAACGCGGAAATCAAATACCACGTAATCCACAAGAGAAAACACCTGGTGGTCCGCCTCTCCTCCCCTCTAAACATAGAAATTGATTGACTCGATTCATTGCATGTCATATGTAGGGGTTAACGCACGCACAATGAAAGTTGTCCCCTATTATAAGTCCAGGCGCGATCAGGTGTCCTAGCATATACATACATGAGCTTATAAAGACATAAGTTTCTTGTCGTCTTATACGAGCACTGTTTCATTTATACAACTGAGTATATATTCTCTGGACAACTTTGTGTATGATACCTATCTGGTCAAGCTCGTTATTTTACGGTGAGAGTGAGTGCTTTTACTACATATATGAAGTGTATGATATCAAAGTGTATAACATATACAAAGGGTATACAAGTTTCAAACGTCACGAAAGTCTACCTCTGGAATTTATTTTTGGAGTAGAGTGATGGTGGACAGTGTGGAAAACTTTTTAGTTGAAATTTTGAACATGGAATTTGTGGAAGCTTCAAGTAGTTGAGTGCCTGCACAAATGAGTAAAGTGCATCTTCCTTTGATCGAATTTTTCGCTACTTCTATGCATTCCTGTACGCTACAACAATATAACGATGTTAGCGTGACATGCAAAAGGGAAAATGTTGCAGGTACACAGAACAAAATCAAATTTTCACAGTGGTCTTTTGTTCGAGGAAAAATTGATTAAATTTTGTTAGCTCTACATCAAATCGATTTGAAAATATTCTGCTCGTTTGTGAATTCAAGGTCTCTTATTTTCATTTCTGATATCATCGCACGTATCAACTTAACGAAAGGATTGACTAATTCACTGTGATGAGATTTTGTCATAGATCATTACTTGAAACAGCAGTACTGTGGAAAATGAGAAAAGTTCCGTTATGAGAGTTGAAGCTAAAATAGATTGCATCGCTAATATGGACTACACAGTGTTTAGCACTCGTAATTCTTTCTCTGTGGGAAGGACCCCGCCATAAATCATAGGATTTTGGGTTTCAGCTAATCTTGTCACTTTGGTAGTTGAACGATAGATTTTCACGAGCTGCACAAAACTCTCAATGGGCGCAAGAACCGATAACGTATCGTTTTTGAGTAATTCGTGATAAAAGTAGCCCGAGCTTGCAAGCTAAAATAGGGTTATGCAATGTTTACAAGATGTTCTACGCACTTGAACTCACGACGTCTTGAACTCCTTGTTAGTCTGTTCCTTTTTCATCTTGTGTGGCAAGATGAAAAAGGAACGATTAATTATTTTGGATTTTTTTACCTTCACTTTGCGAAGGTCTCTAGTTCAAAATCGCTCGAGTTCGAGAGAGCCAAGTTGGAGGCATTGTCTGCAGCTCCAGCAGAGCTGTGAAATAGCCCGCCCTTGTCCAGTAAAGTACCAAAAGAAAAGCTTCAGATAAACTGATCCAGAGAGAGCTTTTTCAGAAAGAGTTACCATATTCTATTCAGAGATTTGCAGGCATTCAACGAATGCTCCACGCATCGGTAGAAAATGAATGCTGAAAATCGTATTTTTGGAACTCAGTGAATCGATTTATCAGTGAAAACTGGTATTTCGAATAAGACGATTGCTCAGGGATCGGCAGAATCTGTTGATTATGAAAACGCCTCCGTGAAGCTTTTCTTTTGGTACTTTACTGGACAAGGGCGAGCTATTTCACAGCTCTGCTGGAGCTGCAGACAATGCCTCCAACCTGGCTCTCTCGAACTCGAGCGATTTTGGACTATTTCCATTGCAAAGACCTTCGAAAAGTGAAGGTAAAAAACTCCAAAATAACTAATCGACTCCCTTGCAATTATATTGCGAGCCACACGAGATGAAAAAGGAACAGACTAACGAGGAGTTCAAGTGCGTAGAACATCTTGTAAACATTGCATAACCCTACTTTAGCTTGCAAGCTCGGGCTACTTTTTATCACGAGTTACTCAAAAGCGATACGTTATCGGTTCTTGCGCCCATTGAGAGTTTTGTTCAGCTCGTGAAAATCTATCGTCCAACTACCAAAGTGACAAGATTAGCTGAAACCCAAAATCCTATGATTTATGGCGGGGTCCTTTCTGGTGACAGAACCAAGTTCATTGTTGCAGTTGCTGGAACGACTATGCAAATTTATGCTCATTCCAATGATAGACTCACTTATGACAATCTCAGAGAGATGTACTGATTTCACATGGAATTTTTCACCCCTAAGGTCAGGGAAGACGGAATGAGGGAAAAGATACTAGCTATACATTGAAGTTAACTCTAAACCGTCATGAGCCTGTATTTCAAACTCTAACATCTTCAGTCAGTTTTGAGTTTTGTGTTCTCATATTTTGAATACCGCTTATTCTACAAACTTCACTTGACTTCCACCACTCTTCGTATCAATTCTTATTTGTGAATAGTTCAAGGGGCAAAGAAGATTTTAATGGAATAGACAATAAAGAACTAATCCGAAATTGGTCCGTAATGCTATTTTTCCTCGTTCTGATTCTCTTTCCCTTACCAAGATATTCCGCAAGAATTTAGAGTCAATTCGATGCACTAAAGCCAGATTTGATCTTCAATTCACCGAGGCAATCGCGACAGTTGAGCAAATACAGATAATGCTACTTTCCCTGGTTGAAACTGGCTCGGATTTGAATGGCCCTCGTTCGTACTAGTGCCCAGGGTAATATTTGCCATAGGTAAACACGCGGTTGGTGCTCTTTCCGTGCACTCTACTCGATTACGACTAAACGTTACATTTGACCTCTTCCGTATACATTGATAATCTCTTCGTTAGAAGTCCGAATGATTTGTTCCTATCATCTCTCTGTCGATGATAAAGTTTGTTAATGTTTTTAATCTTATGATAATGAAGCATTTCAATGAAATTAGTGTTGATAACTTCTTTTTCTTCACATTGACATCAATATAAAGGGTCTGTTCGTATTACTTGCGAATAATGTATTTCTTTGTGGCTGACATACCTATTACAATATTGCTATAGGATATACAAAATCCAACCATCATTATTTTTTATATTGACCAACCCAAAGTCGATGACAACCTGAGATACATTCGAATGAGGATCTATGCAAGTTTGCCTTGTAAAATGAGTTGAGAAATGGGCAAAAGAAGTTGAAATCATGTCTTTCTAAAACTCTGCATTTCAGATGTTCACCTCCCCTCTTCTCTGCATTCTTGATAATTGAATTTTTGTCCTTATGATTGCATTCAAGATTTTTGTCTCTCTAATGCCGATTGTGAAGATATTGCAATGATGTGACAAGCCATTCTCAAACTGCCTACGTAAGAACCGATGTTTCCCCCAAAAGTTTGATTGATCAATCACTTTCAAAGCTTTTGAAAAACTCTGAAACGTGAAAATCGGGGTTGTAGTGATCATCACAGTACATGCTCCAAACGGGACGCTAAAAACGGGACAAAAGACACTCAATCTATACAGTCAAGTAAAATTTTAGGCGAGTGATTCTTTTCGGGAGACAATAACAAATTCAAGAACTTCATCTTGTGAAAAATCACTGTCATCAGTAGGTAGTCTATGAGCTCCAAGAGAATGACCATCAGACGCACGGACACCTCAAGGTCTGAAGCGCTATAGTCACTACACTATGACATTAACATGGTCCTTGTTGAGTATCTCAGCAAGGACTACGTTTATATTATGATAGGTATACTAAAACCGGTAAATGAATAGTTCCGAGGTGAATGGACAGATTGATAGAGTTGAAAATGTACAAAACATTTGGTTGCTTTCTTGTTCTAAACCTCTGAAAATACAGAGAAAATAATTTTTTCCAAATGCTAAAAACTTGTGTTAGTCTCTCTCACTGATACGAACTTTTTCTCAAAAAAATTATCTTGTAAAGAGAAGTTTCAGATCACATCTCTTGATACACACCACATCCTTTGAATACATCCCTACTGAAACTCTTGCTATAGTACAGTCTATGATGAAAAGAACTCACCAATTTGAAGCTCCTTTAAGAGAATTGTTTCCCAAACAACTCAGATCTAATTAATAATGGCTCGTCTAATCTCTTTGAAATCCACAAAGTAAATTCTCCCCGAAATTCTGCCAGACTCTGTAGAACGGGAACAGAGCAAACAATCTCCCACAATAAGAGCGTGGGTCACTCGCGCACGTCATCATAGAACCGATATCCTACCTAACCTATAATACCTCTTTTGAGTCTACAGAACATAAACTATCCAAAGTGTTGTTGCACGCGCCACACTCTATCGAAACACTATAACATAAGAAGGCGAGTTGTTTTTCCGGAGTAATACACTTCTCCTCTTTACGATAGCACTGTATTTGTACTCACAAAACAAAGGCATCGTCGTCTACAAAGATACAAGACCCCCAAGTTCCAATAAATAAAATCCACTCTGGTATCTCTGACTATAGTCTGCATAAGTAATGATCCCTTTTGCACTTCGTTCTTTTACAGCTTTATATATACTATGTGTACAGTTGGGTCCCTTGGTTGGTGACATTTTTTCACACATTCAGAGATTACATCTATAGTACACAAGATTTGCGAGTGAATAATGGATTTGTTTTTCCTTTCCAGAAGGCTAGACTGCAGTCGACGTGGACTCCTTGTTCAACATCACTGATATTTACACAGTCGAGAATTGAACCAGTGGACGATTTTTGAAAAGTGTAGATATTGCTGAGACAGAAGAGTTTGGACGATGTGAATAGTGTGTTGAAGATGATTGTGATTATGGATGAAGTCTGAGAAAAGAAGCTGTTGTTGTTGTTGTTGTTGTTGCTGCTGCTTCTGCTAGAACCAAAGATACCAACACGTCGGCTCAAAGCAGACGACATGAAAACTCAGAGAGCAGTGAGGTAAGTGTCTCTTTCTCTTTGATTTCCCCAAGTTTTCAGATTTATTTTGAATTTTCACTATACACGTGAACAGTACATTACCGTAGTGAGCGCGGTAGCCTACTTCGGTCACTGGGACAGTTTGTCTATGGAGCGAAACGAGACGTGAAGCATTTGAAGATTTTCAAGAATTCTTCAATAATGTGTTGAGGTTAGCTCGGAAGCGAGAGAAAATTGATTTGGGAATCAAAAAAAAAAAATCATTGCACATGAACTGTTCATCAGTAGAAATTGATCCACGATCATTTTACTGATATTCATAATGTGCAATGATTGCTTTCCATTAATTACGCAAGGGTATTTTTGGGTCCTAATTTTGCACTTATCATTTATGAAGCAGCAGTTCTGCATGCAAAACATCTTAGTAACAGACGGGGAGCAGAGACGGTCTTAAATCATTCAACTTCGTAGTTCAAGGATAGCCGTAAAGTAACTATACGAATCAGTAAAAATGATTCAAATGATTTGACTACTGAAGTATGTGCAATGCTTGCCTGTTAGTTCTTTCAATCATTTAAGCGAAGAATTCGGACATCTGATGCGTACTCATCAACACTGAAACCGGATATTCGTTCCTCAGATTATCATGTTTTGCAGTTGGACTCAGAATATTGATACTCTTATTGATAGGTAATAATCTGGATCTCAATGATCTCCGCGACTTTCTTCTGTCAATCCCGAAAGTCAAGATTCTCATGTTGCCTTCTAATCATCATACCTCAATTGAGAAAATAATACCTAACATTCCGACAAGAATTGACACACGATGGACAAATTATTCTTCCAGTATCTCAGAATAACTCAATTTCGCTTAACGTAAACATATCAGAGATGTCGGTGTCTTACTTACCCAAACGTCACTCTTCTATTTTCCAGCTGCATGCACTCTCGCTCGTAAAAATCAATGATCGCGTCCGGGTGACATTCAAGAGCCACAGATCGTACTTTTTGCTCCCCCCTTATATACCGCACTGTCGCGTGTCCTTAAACTTGTGTATACGTACGTACGTATACGCCAAAGTTGCAAGCGACAGAACTTACGCGCTTATTATCCCTTTAGATATATAGGTGATTCCGCTGAAGTAAATGAATTTGGGATAAAAAATGCCCGAAGTATCACATTTCGGGGCATTTTGTAGCTCTTACTATCTCAAGTATCTCGAAAATCTTGGCTTTTTTTAAATAAAAAAATATTGACTCTGGATCTGTACGACATTGCACCGTATGTCTCGGAATGATACACTTTTTGCGTGCTACGGTACGTGACAAATATAGGCGTGAAATACTATCTCAAATGGTCCACATTTACAAGGATTGCCACTGATTGGCTCCCCAATTGCATTAAAAAAACCTTGGAAAAATTCAAATCAGCCACTTCAGACATCCGCGACTTGATGAGCACGATGCCATGGCATGTGACATTTTTTTTGTATCCTTCCAAAAATTCGTCAACTCTATGCTTTTTGAATCAAAGGGTTTGAGTGTTCTGATCTTGGGGCTCCGAAAAATTCAACTTTGACATATCATAAATGAGACCTCACCAGTAAAAGGTTCTCTTGTCTACCTAAAGAAATTTTGCAACAATGATCTGTGTCTGCCACTGAATGTTTGGATGGTATTGCAAGGGGGGTGATATTTTGATCAAGTAGCCCACTCCTTATAGTCGGATTATCTGTCATTATTTGCAAACGATACCAAGCACACGTGACGCAAAATATGAAAATAACCACTTTCATCGGAATTATTCATATATATTGAATCGAATTGTCATCCTTTGGCGCCGCAATGCTTCTGCATCTCATCCATAACAGCATAACAGCCACACACACACACACACTATACATAATAGATATAGCCACATCTCACAACATGCGATATTCCCCAAGGATGTAACTTGGATTCGAATTTCCTCAAGAGAGTGGGTTTTGCGGTTTTCCTGAGCGATTTTATGTAGATATATAGCCTGTATATCGTAGACACTTTTCGCTGACGTTGGAATGGATATTCTGGATATATACTGGATATGCTCGTAAGATGAACTTGCAAAGACCGGACGCCGGAGGATGCGATGATACCCAAGGATTATGATATCCGCCGTTGATGTCGTTGTTGAGAATAAACTTACGCGATTTTCTTGTGACTTTTTATCCTGTTGTCATTTTTATATGTGTAAATCCCGTTGCTCTTGGTTTACAGGATTGATGCTTTAGGGATCGATTTCATACGAAAAGTTTGTTTTTCTTCATGTTGGAAATGGCTAAAGGCAATCTTTGTACGGTTAGTTATAATTTAGATAGTTTGCAAAGATTTTACTGTACGAAATGTTGAATTTGTTTAATGATCAAAGTTGGCTTTTGTGCTGCTGAGAGTGAGAAGATCTGGAAAAACTTGCGCATAATTGAAACGAGGAGTTTGAAGAAAACGAGTTTGCGCTCGGATCGTTTGACGGTGGAGTAGATAGTTTCTTTTTTTTTTTTTTTTTTCAAAGCGAGCTTGAGATGTACGCTTTTCTCGTCTTGAATGGGTAAAAGTCTATCTTCTCGACTCGAATTCTAACTGGCAGTGAATAAGTAATGTCAATCAAGTAAATCGAGTAGAGTTGCATCGTCACTGATGGAGAAATTTTGCTGCTTGCAAGGATATTCTACTACTTTACTATCTTTTCAACTCCTTTACTTTCAAACTTGAGAGTCTACCACTTTCTGTTCCGACCATTGTGAAGTATGCGCGAGGGTTTTGTGTATTTTGAATTTCGAGAAGGTGGCATTGAAAATGAAGTTGAAATTGAAAATCTTAAGTTATTTCATTTCCTTTTCTTGGAATAAGGAGGAAATTGAGATCAAAAAGGGGAATATTACACAGTTCTTCCATTTTGAATTCGTCGTAATGTAGTTCTCGAGAAGATGAAATGAGGTTTGATTGTAATGAGATTTTTATATGGTACGAGTTTCATTTTGCGTCTTTGGAATGTGTTGAGATGTGATTTGAAAGTTTAGCGTCTGATTGAAAGACTTGAAATTTTATGAGATTATAATTCTGTGAGGAGTTTTGCGATAATTGTAGACACTTTTAATATAAGTGAAATTTAGAAGAAATTGCGATCATAAGCGTGAAATCGGAAAAGTTTGTCTATCAAATATCGGAATGGGATTGTATCTCAATTTTATGGTTGATCTAGTACTTTCTTATTCGATCTCATGATAGCAATTGAGAAGTATAAAATTATACGGTTTAAGAGAATTAAAATGGGTGTGATATCCAAATGCGTATATGGTTTGCAGTATCAGGAAAAAAATGTCTCTGGATTAACAAAATTGATCTCAAGTGGAGCCTAATGGGATTGAAACATTTCAAATTAGAGGAAAATTTTTTTAATTGCTACCCAAATTACACTTTCTGAGATGAAAAAGTCCATTGATTGATTACGTATGAACTCAGATGTTTAAGTCTTCGAGATGAGACTTGTTATGATCCAATCCAATTGCAAGTTTCCGTTTGCCAAGAGTTTGAAAACACGACCCTTGATAAACTATGGGTGAGTCTAGACTGTTTCATATTTTTTCGATTTCTTTCCGCTCAGTCAATCAAAAAAATGTATTTCGATATTCAGGCGTGAAGGTTTTCTTGCTTTTCTCGTGATAATTTCAACTCTCGTTAGGATTCGGGCTCAAAACAATCACTCGAACATCAAAAATCAAACTTCTCAACCGCTAGATGATACAATTCCGTGTTTGATTTGACACAGGACTCTCACTTGAGATACATTCTGTCTAAAGTTCAACATTGAGTAGATGTAATAAAAATTAGCATAATGGCTTAAATCTGAATTTGATCAACTCTATCATAAAATTTTGGCTGATGCTGATTTCATCGGGAAATCTTGTCTAGTGAAATTTTGTGAAAAATGTCGACTTTATTACAGAAGAATTCGAAAAAATGTTATGTTATATTTTCAACCATGTCACTTGCGAAATTTTTCACTTTTGCAATCTCATTCTCTTCTTTTCGAGAAGCTATGCCAAAACATATTTATAATCTTTCAATGTCAGATCTCGTATCAGTCACATGGTCAACTTTTCTCATCAGTTTCTATTACTGAATTATACTCCTCGTCGTTGCTCATATATTCCCAAAACAATCATGCGACAACAAAACAACCCCGATCTCCTTCACAAACTAGTCTCAACCGAAAACAGAAAGGCCATAGTGTCTCTCAGACCAAAGCAAAAGCCTGATGACGCTTTCCACAAAGGAAAATTCTTGACATTTTCTCAACCCACAAATTACTTTTCCTACTTTTCTTACAATTAATACTGAAGTATAATACATCAGCAAACTTGCATTTTTTTTTCGTGAAAGGAGTCCTGGCACACCACGTTCTTGCATTGTTATATTTCTTATCAGATACCTATATATTTACACTTTCATTGGCTCATCTCCATTCAAAAAAATTTTGCATACACCCAATCTACAACAATGTAAATAAACACGCTTGCGAGTTGTCCATTGTTGTTGTTGTTGTATTTTATCCATCATAATTGAGCTTTGCCAGAGAAAAAGATTGAACTAAAGAAATCAACGGGTGGCCTCTTTTTACATCGGATAAGCCCATATATAAAGGTGAACATGGCAGACACAGTGTAAAGAGTGAATATTGCAGAGTAACGCCAACACTAATACTATACTGTGGCCTTTAATCAAACCGAGTATACGGTATAGAGCTAATTAACGAATGAGCCCGTCGAGAACCAGATTGTGAATTAAATGAATGTCGGGAGATTGGTACATTTACTGTTGATTCAGCGTGCGAAACTAACTTTTAATATCGACGGTGATTTGTATATTGGAGATCGAGATTGAGATTTTTTCGAGATTTTTGCATTGGAAGAGACTGGTATATTATAGAGTTGAGGAAGAAAAAAAAAATGCCAAGGAATACGTGAATGTATAGCTTTATTTGACGAGGATGATCGATTGGAAATTATCGAAAGATAGGAATTAATCTTGAGCAAGAAACGTAATCCGACAGTTATATAGAAGGATCTGATCTGAAAATTTTTTGCAGGATTAAGTCTCTCAAGATTGACAGATTCGAGTTGATCGATCAATTGTAGTACGAATTTCAATATATTTATTTTGACATATAATGGATGAACTTTTATCTGTGGTTAAGTAGCGGCCTTGTGCTACCGAAATTCATTAGTCTGCAACAGATTTTTTTCCCCTGTAAAAAAGAGAAAAAATGAAAGTATATCTCGGGCCAATGAATCTTTCTCTCGATGTTTTCTCATCAAACATGCATATGTACGTGACCGACCTTAATTCTTTTGTGTAGCTCCACAATGTGTGTGTATAATCCGTTACACGGTAGCCGCTCTAGCTTTGACATAAATCAAATTTTGCAGCGTAGGAGAGCCATATACCTCTTTTCCTCTTTTTCTTTTTTCTTTTTTGATCATTTTGCATTATTCATCGTTTCGTGCATACGTTATTATTCCGAAATCAGATTGCGTATAGAGCTGAGAAAGCATGCGTGAAAAAGAATGAGCGTATTCCCTGCATCATATGCAGACTTTCGTATTTGAATTTACTTACCAATTCATCATCTTGATGCATAACCTAACAGATCAAGGTTTTTTCTTGCATCCGAAACATTATTCTATACGATTTTTGTCTGTAGAAAAAAATCCATAAGGAGTTATCTCGATGATGAATTGGATGATAATAGAATTGAGATGTAGAGGTGAAATTATGAGGGAATTGAGTAAACAAAAGCTTCTTGGGTGTCATATGACTTGTTTATCTTTTTTCAAAATTCTGTATAAATTTGTTTTTTATGCATGGTTATAATGATGTGTCATTTTATTCTTGTAAAAAATTGTTGGAAACCAGCCGACGGGTCTCTGGTAGAAATGTGACAATTTTTTCTAGCCCCCTACTATGGTCAGTGGCAAGTTATTGGTCAGATTGGCAAGGTATCAAGGGCAGAAAAGTTTAACTGAGATTGAAAATGTCTGAATTGAACCACGTTCTGCGCGATGGCAAAGATCGCAGGATCGCATAAGACAAAAATCTTTAGTACATAAAGAAGGACAAGCCGGACCCTCCGGTCGGTGGGCCCCATCGCCACCAAGCATGTTAGTAAATTGAAATTTTTTTCAAGAATTGGATTTAATGTCCCTCGAAAAATCGTAAGAAATTTGAATAAACTGTCATGCTGAGAAAGGCACGATTCAAACTATAATTTTTGTCCTTCCAAGCTCGAATATTTTCTGTGCGAGCCACCACAGTCATACGGGAACGCTCGTTTTATTAACAATACTACTCCTAAATTTTGACCCGAAACAAGAATCCAGCCAAATATACTTTTATATTTTCGCCCTGGGCGAGGCATAGGGTTTATGAGATGCCCACTAGGCCCAAATTTGTGGATAAGTTGTCATTAACTCCTGCTGTATTTCTCGACGTCCTCGGACATGTCTCTCCCGGGTCATTTTGGCGAGCTCAAGCAGAGAGTTTAGAGCAAAACATTTGGCTTATGAAATTTTAAATATTTATAAAAGAATCAAGACTTACACCAATCAAAATACATGAAGGGCCTAAACTTTTAACGATCTTCAGATACCCCGCGTGTATAATCAGGCATTTGAACTTTGTCGATTCTGACATTGTTGTCCATGGAGGCCAGAGTCAATTTTAGCTCTACATTTGCCACGAAGTACTGATAGAGCCAATTTATACCCATGGTATATGTACCCAACATGCTCCCTTTCAGCCGTTTTGCCAATAGTGCAATATTTTTCAATGTACTTTAGCTCATTTTAAAGCTTGTTTCAAGACATTCATCAAAACGAGCTAAGGTAAGATTGATTTTGACCAATCAGAGCCAACCTATGCTAATTCTCACAAAAAAATAATTTTTTGCGAGTTCCCCAAAGGGTGGGCCCAGCATGCCTCCATCCTTTAAAACCATATTATAGGGCGATAGAGTGCATAAAATCAAAAATTTGTTTTCATCAGCATGTAACCACATGTGAAGATTTCTTATCAATTTAAATCACTATTTCCGGCTCATTCTGACGTGATACGTGATGAACATGTTCTGGATGTTAAACGGAAAAAAAACGGCGAGTCGAACGGACAGAAACGGACGTTAAGCTTGCAAGCTCTTCTCCTTCTTGACAAAGAGCCACAGGGACGCGCACGGAAAATGGCCGTTTTACACGTACTCCCGAGGTTTTTTACACGGACTCTACACGGGAGGTGTGCGAATAACCACTTCCATAAGAAAAGGCCATACTGCAAACACTGTCAATGCTTATAGCAGTGGGCATGTTGGGTACACCCTCAAGTTGGCCTTTGTGCTTGACAAATGATTTCCATATTTTGCACATCGAGTAGATTGAAGTCGGACTTTTACAATTTTTGAGCAAGGATTTTGGCGGTTTTGAGCAAAAAAATTGAATGCGCCCAAAAAGTTGAGATTGATCGAATGAAGCTGCGCAAAAGCAAAAAATGCAAATTTTACTCTGAATTCTCCATGAGATGCAGATACTCTCGGGGTCATCGATCCCGTATCATATTTTAACGAAAAAGATTTTAAAAAATTTGCGGTGAGATCAATGAGTGCTTACTTCGTGGATCGACATTTGGGTGCATGTTGGGCACAAAGGGCAGATTGGGCACATTTACCTCACTTTGAAAAATGTCCTGCAATCGAGTCAGTTAAATTTATGAAGCTCTGATAACAAGAACTATCTTTCAAACCACTCATAAAAATCAAATTTCCTCGTTCAGACTGAAATTTCCCAGTCAGGATAGCTTCAATAGAAAATTTCACTTGTCACCTCACAATTTCTTTTCTTACCGTCTTCAAAGTGGACGCATACTAACCCAAGCGAATACAAGACACAAGTTCGATCGAAAGTTTACGCATTATGTATGTAAGCACACGTTCGACAAGAGTTGGTATAGATAAGTACGTGTGCACCTCATTGAGGTAGCTACAGCTTTTCAAATCTATATAGTAAAATCGAGGCGCGTGCAATACGTCGCATTCACTAACTCTTTACTTTTGTAACGTATCCTATACCACTGATGCCTAAGGTATACAGTATACATACTCGCAAAACCAGCCTTGACATACTCGCCCGCACAAAAACTTGCACTTTTATGCGTACACATTTGCGGCATAGCCTGGCTCAATGTTTGTTTTTACCCTATAAGACAGAGAATCCGCTTTCCCTGCGCTAGAGCAAAATTTCCTATTCCGATGTGTACTTAACTCATTTTTCACGTACTTCCCTGTATCTACACTGGAGAATTAACTTGAAATTCTTTCACTGAATAATTTGAACGTAACTCTGTATACTATTATTATACGGTGGCAGGTTAAAATTTTTTTTTGAATATTTGTCTAGTAGAGATTTGGTTCGGTGAGAGAGTTTGGTGATGAATTTTTTAGTGATTGTGCGATTCACGAGGAGGTAGAATTTTTTTTTTATTGGTCCTGGTATTATAGGTATTTTACGTGAAAGAAAGTGAGAATGGTTGGAATTAATGCAAAGCGTGTGCAACGATTTTCGTGCAAGGCTTCCCGGTGAGATTTTCCATTGAGAGGAATTCAATTATTCGAATTCTCGGAGATATTTTAATCGATATACCGCTTTCTCGTCCCTCTTTGTGAGATATCTATATTGAGACTGCTTCATCGTAGAATTTTCATTCTATTCGCACATCACTCGCCTCTCGCCTTGTGGCTCTCGGTTCATTTGAATACTTCATGTTGCCAGAAAAAGCACTCCTGAATCAAAGGAAATTCATTTTTATCCATTTTGTCATGCATATTTTAACCTGGAATATTGCTCTTGATTTACATGCACTTCTCGACATAGAGATTTTTGAATGATTTATCGCGCAAAAGTTTCCAGGTAACCTCCTCAATGTCTAATCTAGAGTGTAAAATAGAGGTTGAGAATTTTTCAGGAAGTTACATCACATACCTTTTATAGGGCATTACTGTATACATATACCGTGATATCTTTTCTATATGATCGTACTAAGCAAATTTTTCAAAGGATTGATCTTTTGTTTCTACAAAAACCCATGGGCAATCAATAGCACCAGTTAATTTTGATGATAGTTATTTCATTTGATCATAACCCAACAGAAACCCAACAGAATTCATAAGGAGTTTTAGAAGCAACTTATTTTAGTAATTCGTGTCATACCGTTCAAAACAAACCCTGTGGCACCTTCTATAGAGTGGGACATGGTCAGGTTATCGACGAAATAATTTCTCTCTAAACTAATTTTGGTTAATGGTATGTCAGATGCAAGCCATAAGTGTCCCACATTGCAACCTCATTCAGTGAATTTTTTAGCACTCTTTACATCATCACGTTTGGAATATTTTACTTTTACACCCTTGCATCGAAATTTATTAATTTGAAATGGGTCTCCGAATCAGAACATTCTAGTGAATTTTCGCGAGGTAAACTTGAGTAATTCGACAGTTTTAGCGCCTTCTTTGTTAACTTAGTACCATTCTAATCTGATTTAAGATATGCTTGGTCAAATTGGCGTCTGTAAAAATTTACCAAAAATTCTCAATATGGGAACCAAAAAAAACGCCAATTATACATACTCCAGTCGACTGATCATTTGAAGCATTTTTCCGAGTTTTTCTTCAAAATTTCTAAAAATTGTCTGTGCAAGACTTCCAAAGTGAAAAATCTAAAAATCAGACATTCGAATCATGAAATATGACCATATCGTACAATTGAAATGCAATTTCACTATCGCACCTTTCCTCAGCCCTGTATTTCGCTTACTTCAGCATTATCACAAAAACTTTCACTTCTCAAACAATACTCCAGCTACAAATGACGCCTCCGACTCCACGTTCAATCACATCGATACCAAATCGAAATCCATCCAGATCATCACTCTCCCTTCTAAAGCAAAAAAATCTCAAGTCACTTCCCAGTCCATCAAAAAAGGATCAAAAAATCATTCTCAAACCGCTAACCAAGCGGTGAGCTGTGCATCCGCATTTCGCAAAATGGGCCACTTCATTTCAACACAAGTATCTCTTTACCAAAAAGAGGTCTCGAAGAAATCGAGAGTCAAAGTGTCGGGAGTTTTTTTTTCTACCCGACGCCACCACCGCCCGCCGCCGCTGCCGCCCTCACTTTTTAACGCGGTGGCATCATCGTCATCGATCTGATATCTTTTGCCACATCTCTTCTTGAGAAGGCCTCTGCAAATTGATGCCTCGTGCCGGTGACCATGCACATTATATATACATATATATATATATATATATATGTGTGTGTTACTCTTTTGTGCACTTAGCAGAGAGAACACCTACAAAAAAGCTTTCTTGGCTGAGCTTGAGGGTCTTCTCTTCCTCTTCGACCTAAGATGTATATAAATATATAAAATAGTTGACTTGGTCGATCGTCTCCCCCGCGTAGAAAGGGTTATATACATGTCTTGTGCCAATATCCGCGTCAAGTCTCGGATGACTTTCTCGAATCGCTGACGTATCAATGTAAGGAAATTGGAAGGAAGCTTGTCAGACACTTCCTTTCTTAGGTATTTGAGCCGGAGATAGGAGATACCAGGATATACCATACTAAAATGTCCTGCCTGAATGAAAATTTTGATTCTTTGGCTGGTTTGCTAACCAATATAGTACTTTGACCTGAGGATAATGACGCAGCTGAGCTAACTCTGTATTACCTGTATAACTTGAACTACTATAATATCGGGGTAGTTCTGTTGAGATTAATTTATCCGTTCTGAATTTGAGATAGGCTTGGAGTTGTGACTCAATTTCTTAATATCTTAGGTGGGAGGGTTTCATCAGTTGTAAAATCCAAATCGACTCTTTGAACCAAAGACCAGAATGAACTAGACCGTACTTAGACCATACCAGTACGATGATTCTAGTACGGAACATACTGGTGCGGTAGTTTTATTAGTTCGGTAATAGTACGGGTATAATGTATGGTACTACCACGGTACGAGTACAGTACCAGTGACGTCCTCGTGGTCCAAGAGGACCCACTGGTACTGGTGCTGTTCTAGCGGTCCTAGTGATACTAGTACCGCACTAGGAGTGTAGTAGCACCGAACTAGACAATATTGGACCGGAGTAAACCAAATGAGACGAAACTAGACCGCACTTAGACCATACCAGTACAGCAATTCAAGTGCGGTACATACTAATACGATAATTCTATAGTTCGGTCCTAGTACGGTTATATTATTTTATAGTACTACCACAGCACTAGTACGGTACTAGTGGTCCGAGTGGTACTACTGCGGACCTACTGGTACTAGTAACGTACTAGAATCGTACTAGACCAAACTAGATCGTACTAAACCGAATTAGACCGTATTACACCGAACTAGACCGCACTTAGGACATACCAGTACGGGAATTCTAGTAAGGTACCTACTAGTACGGTAATTCTAGTCCCATACTAGTACGGTTATTCTATTCTATGGTACTAGTGCGGTACTAATGCGGTACTAGTGACGTCCTAGTGACGTCCTAGTGGTCCGACCAGCCTTAGCGGTACTACTGTGTTCCTAGTGGTATTATTAACGTGCTAGAACCGTAGAAGTGCCGAGCTAGACCTTACTAGACCGAAATAGACCGTTTTAGACCAAATCGTACCGCTCTTAGGACATAGCACTACGGCAATTCTCGTACGGTACATACTAGTACGGAAATTCTAGTTCGATACTGGTGCAGTTATTCAATTGTATGGATGTAGTGCGGTACTATTGACGTCCTAGTATGAAGGTCGAGTGCTAGGTATTTTAGTGCGGTCTTAGCGGTCTTAACGGTACTAGTACCGTACTAGAACTGTAGTACTACTGAACTAGACCGTATTAAACCAAACTAGAATGGACCATACCAGACCTTCCATCCATTCATCCACCAACCTATCCGCCCACTCACCGACCCATCGACCCATCTATGACCCATACGGCCAAACATCATACTTCAACCCTTCTACCTTGGCAACCCGATATGCGGGATCTGGAAGGACAAATTTTGGCTGGGCGTCAACCAAGAAAACCCGTACTTATAAAATTTTCAAACTCAGATAATTATTCGTCAGCTCACGATTTTTGGACGGACGAACCATCTTTCAAAAACGCCTCGAAGTGAGTATGGATACAATTTGAAGACTAGATCCTTCAGGGACTATTTCGGTACATGGAAGAGAATTTTTTCTGATCAAAAAATATAATTTGGGTCCAAGTAGAAAAGATTGAATATGAAGATTTTGTAAAATGTATGAATTTGAAATAGTTACTCCGAAATTTCAATTTCTACAAGCTCGAATGGTTTTCGGGATTCCGCTTAAATCCACACCGATTGACATTTTATTGTTGCCCTTCATGTTCACAATTATGGAGGGGAAAAAACCGATTTTTCTAAAGTGAGATC
Organism: Eretmocerus hayati; assembly: GCA_029851415.1. Classification (NCBI taxonomy): domain Eukaryota; kingdom Metazoa; phylum Arthropoda; class Insecta; order Hymenoptera; family Aphelinidae; genus Eretmocerus; species Eretmocerus hayati. Next base: position 177,633,857 of record CM056742.1, on the reverse strand, counting down.
AATGCTTGTCATTTTCATGAAATTGCTCATCTTCTATCTAATCCATCACAAAGTCCTATTGAGTCCATCACAAATTTACCGTGATTTGAATGTTGCGCTAGAACGGAAATCTTATAAAATCGCATTTTATCTCTGGGCGCAGTTCTAGAACTGCCTACGCGGAACACTACGAGGAATATTTAAATTATGCTCCTCACAAAGTCAGTTCTGAGTGCCGAAATCTTGATAAAAATATCGGTATATTCCAAAATCACATATGAATAAAAACAGGTGCATGTCTTGTTTCTTGGTTGACGAACATATGATGGCCTTGAATAATCGTCTCGATGAGAGCCAGGCTGTTTATTGCACGCGATCGATTTACCATAAGGTAGATATATATAATAAGTAAAGGTTAAAAAAGAATTTTTAAGAAACGCTTTTATTCACTGCGCGAAGAAACGTTGTAGAATTTGCGGGAGAATTCGGCAGAGTGTGAGAGAGATAAAATTTAGTTGAGCAGTGAAAATTTCTTGAAAAAAATTGCACTATACACGACAAAAGATGCATATAAGAAACTAATATAGCGGAGACGCGTGTGCTGGGCAGCTCGCATAAGCCCTACACTCGGCCCTACTACTTATATGGCGCCACTATGTCGCGAGTCACTCAAATTTCGGAAACTGTATATATATTGAGAATTGAATGCAGCAGACACTTTGGCAGACATATCTTTGGCTATGCCCTCCATAATACACGCACACACGAGGTTAATCACGTCGAAAACGTGGGCAACCTCGAATCCTGCATCGACGTACGCTCGGATGTGGTCCAAACACCAATCAAAATCAGAGTAGATGGAGAAATCCATTTTCCGTATTTCAACTGATTAATATAATCCAAAAGTAATGACACTGACACTCTATTGAAAGGTATATCGTGCGAGTCCTACAGAAAGAAGGCAAAGATCACTATGGACACGAGACAAGTTATCGAGGAAGACACGAGGTAATGGAATGGCGGCATGGCGGCGGATGAACGCAGTTTGCCCTCGACAGAGCGGGGACGGAAGTGGGGGAGGGTGCGTGCATCGGGAATAGACTTTGGAGAAACGAAGAAAGCTAGATTGCATCAGTACACTCATTTGATTAGTGATGTTTATTACTAGGACACGAACACAAGAGAAACGAAATGAACGAATTAACATACGGATCGCTACACAGACACTCGACACTCAATTGGGCAATGAAGTATTTTCCCCAGATTACACACACTGATTTGGAAAATACCTCATAGACAAGTACACCGACGAACGAATACATAGAGAATGTCGAAGGTGTTCACTAGATGACGAACTGGCGCTCGGTCGAGTGCAATAAAAGCGTTTAAAAAGCAGGCAACACACGTGGCCTATACGTATGTACCATCTCAGGAGGCGGATGTACGCAACGATGCTGTAACATCCTCTCTTCGCTCTTCCTATTGCCAATTTCGCAACCCCAAGGGATTGCGTGCCACGTCTCCTTTCCATTTGTAAAGTACATATGTGTGTGTGTGCGTGTGTGTGAGAGAGTTAATGCATGCGTGTACGGATAAATTCGAATGCTGATGACGAGAGATGTGGAATGAAGGAAATCGTTAGGTATAACCAGTTGATAATTCTGACATTTGCACCGGTTGCTTGAAAACAAAAATATCGAGTGCAATAAGAGCAAGGGCTGACGTGGAATTGATAATAATTGACCGTGATTCATTATTCTTACTCAAGAAAAATTAGATCAATCACCGCAGCCGACCCGCAACAATCTTAATATGGCTCACACTCTGCATTTTTATTATTATAATTGTAGACTTGTATAGAGATAAGTATATAATTATGGACTTGAAACTCAGCTCCCATGCTCTTGAAAAAGAAAAAAAAAAAAAATTATGTATCTGTGCGAGAAGCAGAACCGTTTTACACTGTGATCCGTTATAACCCGAGTGTATATAATTCGTAATGCCTCGTGGGTCAGTGTAATGAGCGGTACTTTCAATTCACGGGTCGCGTTTTGAAAGGTAGAAGTATGAAAATATCGTGTGCACTCGAGTCTGATTAAAATTGCAGCATCACATCATACTTACACATCTAGAGCGTTATTCACACATATCAGGGTCAGTATCGGAGATTTTGCAGCTTGACGTCCTTCGAAAAACATCTCAATATATAATACGGTTGAGCGACCGGAAAGATTCGTTCGTGTAATGAGTTTGATGCCTGAGGCTGTTTTGATCTTGATGCCTTTATAATCTTTTACTCGTACGGAAATGTGCACTGATGTTGAGACAATTTGTATATTTTATCGATTTAATGGTATTTTGATGATAGATTTCCTACACGTGATTATGTATGATTTTCTTATTTTATGAAAATATTATGCTTCCACGCATTAGTAATGCCATGAGGTGTGACAACTGAATTTGTTATTTAAGAGATGAGTTGTATCCGTATTGAGCAATTTCGAGTTGGGACAATCAACGAAAATCTCACTCGTTCAAACTATTTCCGTTCATCTATGGAATTAGAATATTTAAGTGATCCAATTTTGTAAAGTGGAAAAATGTCCATATTATGACATTTTAGATGGATGGAATGCTCATAGGGGTCATTACAGTTTGAAAAGTTTCAATTCTGCTAGCCGTTTTTCAGCTCTGTAAATGATGAATTTAACTCGGGAGAATTCTGCTCGACCCAATTTTTCATATCCTTGATGACTCATCACGAGTTTGCTCTGTTCGGATAATTGTAAAGATTCTGGTCTTTTTTAGAAATTCAAGGATTCTACCAATTTGGGAATGACTGTAGAGTTTTCCGTGCCTCTTTATGAGAGTGAAACGAGATCGGTATAGATTTGGTCTTGCATTCGTAATGTGAAAGTAACCATGGCATTATTGACTTTCATTTCGACGTTTCATTTCTACTATCTACAAAGTAGCATCAATTTTACACAAACTATATGAAGTTTCAATGTCAGCAAAGAAAAATTCTACTTTATACATGACTTTGCTCAGAAAATTTCATTTCGACGAATAAAATTTCTTTTCTTTTAGTGCGATAATGAATTTGACTTTTCGAATATTCTAAAAATATTCAAAGTGCGAGGTTACGATTTCATCCATAATCTTGATTAAACGTCAAAATCAGATGATGTATTAAATTCAAATGGAAATCACATCACGCTAATCTGTAAATTCGCTCACCTACTATTATCATCAAATGGAATTCATCATTGTGTATTGACCCAAAGCTTTCTATGAATAAGCCCTCATTATTCAAGAATCGAATTAGCCTACAATCGAACGATTGAACCACGCACTGATTTATTGATTACAATAAACAATGAATGCGTTTATAAGAGCCAAATTTGTCGATGAAATTATCATTCAGGTGTCACGCGATTTAAAAGGAGTTACACTAATATTTTAGTTGACCGATCAATCTTGACAAATAATACAGAAGGTTATTTATCGATCGTTTCATGTTGGCCCAATTTAAAATTTTACATCGAATCTACGTCTGCAAATCGTGTCAAATCGTTCGTGGCCTATACAGAATACCACAAGCGCACCTCAAAGGTTTCGCCCGATTGAAACAGCAGTTTTTTTTCCCTAGAAAAAGCTCATTTAATCTAAGTGACTCTTGAACTACTTTATTAATTGGTATCATTCCGTATTTCTGTGTCAAAGGGGGAAACTCGATGGTGCTGTACTTGATTCCCTCATTCATGGCTAGATTTCTGGATGAAATTTTCTGAAACTTTCTCGATTAAGATGTTTGAGTTATTAGTTTATCTACTGGGTTGAAGCATCTTGAATCAAAATCAAATTTTGTCTTCAAAGTAACAAACGAGCTACGCCCAAGGGAGTTTCGTAAGTTTGAAATAAACGACGAAAGTCAGTGAAGCGTGTAATGCTTACGGCAAAAAATTTCCTCGTTATACATATAGATATATTCGATGTGGATTATATTTTCACAAGAAATATGAATTCTACGATTCGAAATTGGCAACCGGAAAATATGCAAAGCTCGAATCTCTCTTAAAAATCTCGATAAGGAAATCAACCGTGAAGGTCTTTCTCTCTCCTAATGCATACAAACGTAATAATCGAATCCTCTAATGTAGAACCGTTACGTATATTCTTTGAAGAACCTTTCAAACATGCATAAATAATCCTACCAGATGTTGAAACTGCGAACGCTATACTTGCGAATCGAGCTACCAATGAAATTCTCTTTATCGTACTTTTGCTTCGAGTTTAGAATTGAATTTTTTCCAAGTATAAGTACTTACCTATACTCTTCGTAATATGTAAGTATGAAAAGACTTCAAATCTCTGACGAGAGATCCTACATTAGAGTGCAATGATTATAAGAAGCGAATACGAAACCGTTTTGATGAATGCGTCAAGATGCAGGAAGTATCTTTTCTTTAGTTGTATCTTTGAGGAAGAAAAAAAATCTTTATAGCAGTAATGACGTTGCAAAAATGTATGGAATATGAATGATTACTCTTAATTATTTTGTGCAAACGGTTGATATGTACTAATATGACGGTTACATAGAATAAGGACTACTTATATTTATGAGTGGTGAAGTAGTGAAGCGTGAAGGATCTCTAGATTTTCCTGAACATTTTGTTTGACAGTTTGAAAAATCTTTGAGACTTTGTGTTGCTTGACGCCTTCAAAAGAAGACAACTTTAGATGTTACCTATTTTCTTCTTCTTCTTCTTCTTCTTCCTCTTTTTGTTAGTCGAGAGGTTGGAAAAATCCTGGACTATATAGTGAACTTGAACTTTGAGCATGAGAACTGCGGTGTTGGAAAGAGTGAAACGATCTTTGCTGCTAGAAGCTTGAGGCAAACTATATCCTTTTCTCTAACTGGGTCATTCTCTGTAATATACCGAGCTCGTTGATGAGTTTTGGTTTGAATCGCAATGTATATATTGTGATCCGCAAACATGGAGTCAACTCATTTGGAAATTCATATTGGGCTTGCAAATGAGACGAGCTTTGAGGTTTAATGAGCCGATACGTATTCAGAGGATTTCACTAGAATTATTGAGGAATCTTGGTTTAGGCTGCCCTAATAAAAATAAGTGCCTCATAATCATATATGAACATGTTCCCAGCCGAACCATGGTCATCTATGGCCATCTATGACCTCAGAAAATATTATGTCCCCATGGTTAGTCATAGGTACACAAAGGCAACTCGTACATGGCCGTAGGGTATCGTAATCAAGTGGTTGTACATAACATTTTCAATATCGGATGGAGGCCCAGTAGTTGGAGCCCCAAGCGCGCTTATTTCGAAGTTTCGGATTGAGAAACATTTCGAGTTGGCAATGAGGTGCTCCATCTCCAACATGAATTCCTAGGATCAAGTATGGAGAACAATGACGGCCTATGACTCCGGCCTCGCGGTCATAGGTGGTCATGTATGACCACAGTCCGGTCGGGAACATGTTCATATATGAACATGAGGCGCTTATTTTTAATAGGGTGATTTTAGAAATATGTATGTGTACAAACAAATCATTATTTCGAAGAATGTGTGATAAATGAAGAGATCGATCATTGACTTTTCATGATCTGGAAAATTGGACAAATAATTGATAGGTATCTGTACATGAATTCGTACAAGATATGTCTTTAATACTGTAAATTGAATATCGGTTGTTCCTGATGGAATTCTATTGGGAGGATTTGAACAATCAAATTCGGACTTCTTAGATCAATAATATTTCTCATTCAAATCAGCAGGATCACGATCAATGATTTCATGAGAAGAATGTGTTGAGTAATGTATGTTTGTGAAGGTAACTTTCTGAATAAATACTTTTGAATCATCTCACTGAAATTTTTATGCAATGGATGAGCGAAGGCATAATTCAAATATGTTACACAGTTAGCACGTGCGTCTATTGTTTGTTCCCTAATTAGAACAATAAACGCATGTAAAAGTGTGATTCTTCGTGGCTAGTGTAGTACGAATTACTTGTGATTTACTTTTGACTTGAACAATCAGGAACATATTCACACAAAAAGTCCATGCACGGGTGAGATTTGGTCACGGTTTTCATCATGACTGGTTTTTTTTTCGATTTGATTAATCAGAACATGTAGAGTTTGAAAGATCGTGTTCAGTTGCTCGAATCGTGACTGATTTATTCCTGACTCAACACATCAGATGGTTACACAAGCGGCAAATCATCCAAAAAACTTTGAGAGAGATGTGTATGATAAATAATCACTTTTCGATTCGAATAATGGAAAATGATTACTCAAGGTGTTGAAGGTTTATAATCTACAATACTATAGTTATCATAAAATCTATATGTGGATCAGAACAAGCAGAGTGATCGCATGAAGAGCTCATTGCAAATGTCTTCTGACTGATGTGAACTTATTACTAAAGATTTGAAGCAAATGATTAGGAAAATTATCCGGAATCTTACAGAAAAATGGTTATTTATACAAATCAAAATGAAAAACCATCGACTAGCTCGTGCATGATAATATCTTTATTAAAATTAAGCGCCCAGTTTTAATTTGTCGTCCTCATCCTGTGTATCGGGTTGCCCAAGTAGAAGGCGTAAACCAAACAATGGGTGGCCGTATATGGATCATGGAAGGGGGTTTAGTGGTGGGGGCCATTGGTTGCATGGGATGGTGGGTGGTGGTGTGGTTCGGTGGGTGAATGGACGGTCTGGCCTGGTTTGTCTAGTATGGTCTACTTCGGTTTAGTTCGGTACTGGTACCGCTAGGACCATCAGGGCCGTACTTATACCGCAAAGAACGAACCACTGCCGCTAAGACCATTACTAGGACCGTACTAGTAAGGTCTCAGTTTGGTTTCATTCGGTCTTGTGTAGTCTAGTTCGGTCTAGTCTGGTCTAATTTGATCCAATTCAGTCTAGTTCGGTCAACTTCGGTCTAATCCGGTCTGGTGTGACTAAAATATATGACCGTGGCCGTGTGGGTAGTGGGTGGTGTCGACTGATTAATTCACTGATTCGACAATGTGCCATATTCCCGAACTCTATAAAAAAAAACTTCTTTTCAATATCATCAATCGATCGTTATCCATTATTTCACAAATATCATTCTTGAACTACAAAAGAATTTCATCAGCCTCTGACTGATTTGATTTAATTTGCTGGAGTGTATTAGGTACTCCTGCAGAGGGTGCTTAGAGCTCCTGTGCGCAGGCTGGATTCTCTATAGAGAAGACGAGAAAACCATCTCCGACACTTCTTCTTTATTGAGGCGAAGTGTACGGGGGGAAATTTTACATCTCCATTGGACCTACAGTTTAAAGTGGATTCCGAACCACCGAAACAACGGTAGAGGTACTTGAAAAAATTTCCAGTGGTGCTGGCACCGAGGATCGAACCCACGACCTTTTGATTGAAAGGTGAGAGCTCTAACCTCGCTGCTACCGCCACTTCAAACTCGATTGTTCTGACTTACATCAAGAATATTTACAAGCCAAACGAAACGTGGCGAGAGAGGCAATAACGCTAGGTATTATTAACTTCCAATCAAGAAGTTTTGAGTTTCGAATCAATGGCATCATGACGGAATGATCCCCATTTATAGAAAACAGAATAACAAACGACGATCATCCTCAAAGAAATCAATGCAAAATATTCTATCCAAATCATACTAGAATGAAAGATTTAAGGTGGCATTACATTGTAATTCAGTTATTAAAAAAATTCAGGATCAGTCGAAATGTCCTTGCGTGACCTGACCTTCATTAAATTGACCTCATCCATCAATCATTATTTCCGATGATGACGTGGGAGAAGTGGTATATTCTTACGCCTCAATATATTCGATCGAAATCTCAATACGTGGAAAAAAGTGGATTGAAAATAATAATGAACTCTCGATACGACTTCGATGATTCTCCATGAATAAACGAGAGGGCAGGGATAAAAAAATACCCTCCAATTTAGGTCAAACCCTTCATTTCAATCCAAATACTTTTCCACAAATTTCCAGCAATCCTCGCTAATCGCAAAAAACTTGGTTCTAGACCAACGACAATCTTCTATATTACGTCAAAACCAAACGTTCAGTTTCAAAAGAGTTATAATCCACCAAGGCCACAAAATTTCCCACAAAATTTGCACACACGAACGATTTTCAGGGTGGCGATAATTTCCACGTATAGCCGCAAATATGGCCAAGTTCATTTGTCGTTGTTTCCGGTGGCATATAAATTCATTAACCAGCTATACAGGCTCTCGCTTTCTCACTGCGTTGAGGTCATACCAAACTGCAAGTATCGTATATGAAGAGACAGGGATTTCAGTGGCGCAGATAATAATTACAGGGCTAATACAAAGCAAAATATCGCGAGTTCACACCAATCATTGTAACACGAATGAAAGCAGGGGTTAAATTAATCCATAGGCGTCAAATTAATCCTATGGAACAGACTCTCCTCGCTTCTCAATTTAGGTACCTACATATGTACGCCCAAACATGAGAGAGATGATGAATCTTTTCTTGATGCTGATTTTAATGAATTGAAGGTCTCCGGACCAGAACGGTATAAGTCCATTTTGGTGAAAATTGAGTTTTTGACGGGAAGTGGTAGAAAATGCGTGTGAAAACATGTACGTACAACTCCGGAAGTGAAAATGTGTTTCCGTGCGTCACAAGCGCTTTGACCATCTTTTGCCTGAAAAAAGTTTCGACTTTTTTTCCGGACCAGAACGGTATAAGTCCACGCTCGAACACTAAAACACTGCTCTGACGCCTTTCATCTTCAACCATTGGAATATTTTAGGTCTCGCGAAGTGGCAGTAGACCCCAGAATATAGGATTTAGACACCCCATGTCCCTTGGGTGGCTGCATTCAATCGTTAAGATGTTTGCAAGCCGAAGTTCGTCGCTACCCTCTTCACGATCTTGCATACAGAAGAGCCCTATCGAAAAGAAACTCACGGAACAGCATTCCGTTAGGGTTCGCAAGAATATTGTGACTTTCCTAGAGGCTTTGAATTGAACTTTTGCCATCTCACATCGTCAGTAACGAGACCAGAATGACAGTGGCCCGAGCAGTGCATAGCCACTCGAAAAAAAACTGACAATGAGTCGATAGACCTATCAATAAACTCGCCATAGTTCTCGTTTTTTATCGTGTCCTCAGAGATCTTTTCAGAAGACTGAATCATTAAACCTGAGATACAGGCAAGTTCAAATCATTCATATAGCTTTTTTTTAAGGAAAATGTCAATGTCCGTGACTACCTATAGCTTCATCGTCGAACAGACACATCTCATTCACAATTAATCCAGAATACAGTTTTGAAAATTACTAACTCGCGTTTTCAATATTAGTAGTCACCTGACTGTCAGCTCAATTCTTCTATTAGTTAAAAGTGAATTTCACTGTAAAGGATATTGTGTTGAGAAATACTAAATTTCTCCAATTGATCCCCCTGCAACTAATTGGATTTACATCAAATTGTTTATCAATATCAGTGTTGCCAGACTCATGAATTTAAGAAATTCTGATTATCTATTCGCACTCCATATTCAAATAGAAGTATTTAACTGCTGAACTTTCCAGTACGAGCTGTCTGAATTTGATACTTCAAATAGAAGTTCTGTACTTTGCGACCTACCAAACATTATAAATCATAGACCAAGCTGATTGAATGAATACTTGTCGATGAAACCCACTAATGTGCACCCGTGGACCCGCAATATCATGAATAAAATCGAGTACATGCAGTCATGGTACTCTAAATAGAACCTGTTCACCATGATTCTTGAACATTAGCAAATGTCTTCATCGACACCTAATGGAGATACTCCTAGTCGACAATTTGGGAAGAAACGTGGACTTATACCGTTCTGGCCGGGAAAATTTTTTAACTTTTAAGTAGAAATAGTGTTTTTATACCGTTTTGGTCCGGAAAAAAAGTCGAAAAATTTTCCGGGCCAGAACGGTATAAGTCCATTTTTTATTGTAAAGTAATGAGTGATTAGAGCGAACAATAGAGAACTGACATGACTACAAAAATTATTCGAAAACGCTCATATTATGGAAGTTCATGTTAAATTAGACACTATATGTGAAAATTCGGGAATTTTCTGTTGTCAAATTGACTTAAATTTGAGTCTGAAGTTTTTCAGGTTTTGAATTGGCGCCATTCAATATGGCGGCGACTGCACATGAGTAGGGTCCCTAGAAGGGGGTCTCGACACGGTCCGCCATATTCAGACAAATCCGGTAGATATAGGTATACAAAAAGTATTAGTTTGTCTGAATATGGCGGCGATTTACCCAGGGGTGGGAGAACCGTGTCGAGACCCCCTTCTAGTGACCCTACACATGAGTCACGTGACTTCAGAATGTTTTCCACGATTGAGGCAAACTTGCGTTTCCTCACCGCGAACTTCTATTATTTGAGTAAAGTAAGCTCTTGATTGTGATTCAGATGACAATTCTCGATAAAAAATGACATCACAACAGTTGGGGAATTCAGCGGCACATGTGTAGACGACGCCATATTGGATGGCGCCAATTCAAATTGTCAAAATTTCAATGATGATCCACAGAGGCGTCGTAAGAATTTCAAACTTTTTTTCCTATATCTATTTTGCCGCGAGCTCTCAAAATATAACATTTCCCGGAATTATGTCAGCTCCCTATTGAAAATTATTACCCCCTATACAACAATTATCGTGAAAACTTACCTACTACATGATAAAAAAGGAACTGAGACTCAAAATGATGATTCGAATTTTCTGTTGCAAAGAAACTTTGAGTTCAATTTCCCAGAAATAGAAAAAATGGACTTATACCGTTCTGGTCCGGAGCCCTTCAATTCACAGAGTGAGGTTTGGAGTTATGAATTATGTATGATATGGGAAGCTATATAGGAAGGTAATAAGAATATTTAGAGAAGTAGAAATTGCAGAAGAAGCAGAATAAGAGACAAACCATAGAGAGAAAGATGTAGGAAGAGACCGAGAAGATGCATTTAACGGTATATATTTTCAGTTCTGCAATGTTCGTAGAGTTAGATGTAGAAGGGGGAGAAAAGTCGTCGTCCGGTCTCAAGACGATATCTTCCATGCAGACCTAGGATATACTTATATACTTGACCGTATGTATACTCCAAGTCAAGGGCAAAAGAAAGAGTATATGGCCAGAGCATCAGAGACAGACCCCGAGGCACCAACTTAGTTTGAAAACAGCAGCGCCGCATCACATGCGCTTAAATACTTAATCGATATACAGGTCTCTCTATACTTATAAATTTTCACCCTGTATACATGTAATACTTACCATAATTGTGTGTATAACCAAGATAGGGAGCATATAACCATCTCTACCACATCATATCAGAGGGTTCAACACACGCTGAATTTATTAAATAATAATATCTGATGCATAGCAACGTTATTATAACCGTGCATTTTTATGTTTGCTCCGTGTGGTCGCTTAGAGACGAGTATACAAACCATGAAAGACTTGTCATGGGTCATGGTATAAGTAGAAATATACTGCAATGCAGGGGGGCTAGCTGCAAAACTATACTGATAATAGTATCCGACAGGTAAAGGTGTATACGATGGTCGACATCACACACACGTGCGTGACGGCGGAATGAGCTTTATGAGCCTGTGATCAAGCCGCCGCCACCATTCGAGATTCCTTTTTTTTTATTTTTCTATTTTGTATGAGAGTGACTGGTTTGATCGCACTTTAGATTTTTTTTTATTCTGATCCAGGTTGACAAGTTGATTCAGCCGTGTCTGGCTATTGCCTGTCTGTTACTACTGATAGACGACCAATGGAGCGTAGACAATTTTTTCGTTCAAATCGTGTGAGGTATACTTGGTTGGCTAACATTGACGTCTGACTGAATGACTTTTGTTTGGAAATGGTTGAAAATTTGTGGGATAAATTGTAAATCTGAAGGCAGATGGTTTAAAGAATCGAACGAAATCTAGTAGTCGAAATTTCAAATGCATCTTTTACACTTATAAACGGACATCAGGCTTAGAATTTTATCACAGAAGTGATGTCTGCAATTTCTGATGTTTGGGTGCTTACAAAATTGCATAAAATAGCATTTGCACCTCAAGCATGAGATTCCCCGCTTCTGAGCGATTATTTCGACCCTCGCCTGCGGCTCGGGCCGAGAACCAATCGCTGAGGAGCGAGCTACAAACCTCATAAACTCCGTGCAAAATGTACTATTTTTTTTTTTTTTTTTTTCATTGGGAGTTGTTATATTTTTGCACAAATTTTAGATTCCCTTCCCCACTGAGGTGGCATAAATAGTCAGATTTCGAGTACGAGGTCAGGAACTCAATTCTGTGTACCGAGTGCCTTTTTCCGACTTGAGACGAAATGGAAGGTTAAAATTGTCTTGAGGTTTGCGAATTCATTGGGTTTCACGGTCTTATATTGGATGTTGTTTTTTGATACACTGTGCTGGAAGATGTATTTTGCGCACAGTTTGCCGATTTCTACTCTCAATTTATCAAAAATCGTGATAACTCCTCGCCTGCGACTCGGGACGAAAACCCATCACTCGGGTGCGAATTAGTATATTTCGCACCGAGTTCATGAGGTTGTAGCTCACTTCTGAGCGATCAGTTTTCGTCCCGAGCCGGAGGCGAGGGTTGAAATGATTGCTCGGAAGCGGGGAACCTGATGTGCGAGGCGCGAAAGTTATTTTTCATTTTACTCCCGTGCATCGAAATTTCTTACAATCTAACCATTTGGTTGAAGTTTTTTGAGAAAATTTCTTACAGCGTTCTGCTTTTTGATAAACTGCGAGTGAAGGTCGTTAAATTGTGCGTAAAAAACGTCTTTTGCGTACAAAAATTCAAAAAAAGTGTTATATCTCGGCCGCGGTGGATTTTACATTCTTCGGATAATTCTGATACTCGCTTTCAACTCTCGGTGCAAACTCCAAAGTATCCCTTATAATGTGCAAGAACTAGCAATCCTGTCCTCGTATCAAAATCGACAGATTTGTTATGATACACTGCGCTTAAAAGCATGCTTTGCCTACAGCTCATTAACAAATTCTTGCATTTCATCACAAAGCATAGTTTGTTATATCAGGTCAAGACCTATTTTTACACTATTATATGGAAAAGTACTAATAGTCTTCACTACAATTTTTTTCTTCAGTAAACTTTTTGGATAAACTTCTTCACTGTGTATATTGTAACTATAACAATTCTTCCTCCGATATCGTGTGCCGTGGCCCAGCATTGCGGATGAAAGGAGAAAATTTTCAATTAAATTAAATGAAGGGCATTAGATGCTTAACTCGTTCCGTCTCGTGTTTCAAGAGCCACCTCTGACCCTTCATTATACGCAAGTTTAGCGCGTATCATAATGTAAGCAGAAGCTCTAAGCTATACTTCTGGCCTATTAAAACTTGCTCGAGTGAGCTTGAGCTTCCCATGATAAAATATTTCTGAGCTTTTCTGTATTCTAGGATAATACCTTGAGGATATTTCGACTTTTTACGCTCTTGAAATTGAAAAAGTTATACCATATTTCATGAGCTATCATCATAACCCCACCATAAAATCGTGTCTCAAGTACGTCAACATCGTTCTTGGAAATTTTCCAAAGCCACTTGAAATTCTACACAAAGTCAATTTATCAGATCACTCTTTTCACTATATATGGGAGAAAAGCCTTTTTGTAAAGCTTCCATTGTGCACGACTGTAGGACATTGGGCGGATAAAATTGCATTGCTTTGAGCTTGTGTTACACACTCACACACACTCGAATCGATAAATTCGATGCGGGCGTATATAGTCATTGGCGGTACATACAATATATGGTGTATAGAATAGAAGGTGAGCTGCAAAATGTTAGAACATTGAACACGAAATGCATTTACACGGTTATATAGGTATAGAAGGTATAATCGAAACTATCGAAGATTATTGGAGGTACATACGTACGAAAAGGAAAAAAAATACAAGAGGAGGAAGTGTATGACGCGCCACATTGTGGGTTGGACTACAATGAGCACTTATACGTGCCATATAAGTAGCTAAAGTAGCAGTAGAAGCCAAAAAATGAAAGCGAAAAGTCAACTTTGCTAGACCATTGGTATGAGAATTTCATAACGCACCTGCATGATTCCTTTGCATATTATACGCTCATACGCGGGTTGACTATTATAATAGAGGCTCCCAAGCTCATAACTATATTGCACTTTTGCCATGAACTTTCTACGATAATATACAATACAGTTTTGAAGTTGCGCGTGAAAATTTCACTGTGGAATGAGTTGGGAAGGGATTTTAACTTTTTCGGGCTCTAGAACTTGATATGATATTATTTTATTGATGCTTTGGTATCGAAATATTTTTTGCTTTCTATCATTGTTCATGACATAATTTTTGGATGAACAATTTTCGAATTTATAAAAGCTCTGATTCTGGGGCTTCTTTCGAGGAATATGGACCACTAAAGTTTCACGCTTACGGATTCAATTTATTCTGGTTCAAGAAATTACTCGTAGGTGTATCCTAATAGAAAAGACCAAATTAATTTTTCTGAAATATCAAATAAGTAGCTCAAAAATGTTACTTTCAACCTAAAAACCCTCAATCTATCTCCCCCCCCCTCTTCCCCACTGTAACTGCGTTTGTAAAGCGATCGATTAATATTCCCTAGTAAAAATAAGTGCCTCATGATCATATATGAACATGTTCCCGACCGGACTGTGGTCATACATGACCACCTATGACCATGAGGCCGGAGTCATAAGTCGTCATCGGTTTCCATACTTGATCCTAGGAATTCATGTTGGAAATGAAGCACTTCATCGCCAACTCGAAATGTTTCTCAATCCGAAACTTCGAAATAAGCGCGCTTGGGACTCCAACTGCTAGTCCTCCATCCGACATTGAAAATGTCATGTACAACCACTTGATTACGATACCCTACGGCCATGTACGAGTTGGCTTTGTGTACCTATGACTAACCACGGAGACATAATATTTTATGAGGTCATAGATGGTCATAAGTGACCACAATTCGGCTCGGAACATGTTCATACATGATCATGAGGCACTTATTTTTACTAGGGTTCGTATGCCACTCTGAAATATACGAATAACTTAAATATTGCAAATTCAATTACAATCTGATCAGCTTTCATCTTTTTCGAATTTTTGTCATTATGCTGAAGGTTAGTAGTCAATAAAATTCTGATCGAAAAGGCTCTTTGAACGATAATGATGGATATACACGAAAGTCACCATATTTTTTCTTTCCAAAAATCACAATAACCAAACTAGATTGTATATTTATGTCTGAACTGCCAAACATTGTTATTAAATATAGAGTGCTAAATATGCGTATCTTGTTCATCATAGAATTTTCATAACCAAATTTTCATTGTAATCCAAAACTAATATGGAATCTCTTGATTGTAAATGTCATCGCAGCCTCTAATACCCTTATACAAAATGCATCATGTACTCAGAATGACCTCACAGTGTCTTGTAATATGTCTTGTGTACATGGGTGATTCCGACGGAAGTGGGATTTTTGGGTCTAAAATCGTCATATGAGGAGTGATGTGGATCCAAAAATTATTTCAGCCCCGGACGAGTTTTAGTGGATCGCATTGGAGTTAATTTCCACTTATCTGGACACAAAAAGGGAGTGCCTAGAGCTACCCATCTCAAAATTGAATCCGAACAAAGATATGTCAAGTATAAGAGGTTGTGGAGGGGACGGAATGGACATTTCGCCTTAATTATATTCCCACGGCTCGCCAACTAATCGGAGACTCTTTTCCGCATAGATTTGCTCTAATGTAACCAAATAAAACAAAAAATTGTGTTTTACAAAGCAATATCGTACGTCAGGAAGGAGTACAACATGGTGACGGAATTGACCGAAAATTTTGTACACTACAGTTGGAAAACATATTTATGTGATGCGCCATGGATGCGCCTGACTGCAGATTCGAGTTTTCGACTATTGCACATAAATTGGGTGTATTAGAAAGGCTCAATAGACTATCGGGAACTTTGCTGACCTAATTAGTGTTGTGCGAGCAGTTTTGGTGCAAACCCGTCTTCAAAATGTCGGGTGGCCGTGCGCGAGCTGAGGGTTTAATTTGGATTCGAAAAGTGGTGGAATATGTTGTTAGAAGTATTACAAATTGAAGTGCACAGTTACATATGGGGGTTTTTGTCTCCGCATATGCGTCGTGATGAATTCAAAAGTCCAAGTTGGGTTTACTACAGGGGACGGAATGGACAGATCGATTCTTCATCAAGAACTATACAGGATCATTAGAACCGTCTGAAAAACTATCAACACGGTTGCCCACCAATAGAATACATCCTAAAAAGTTGCTATCAAGTGCATTCCAAGTCGAAGAAACTTGAAGGAAGCTTGGAACACGGGAAATCACACCTTCAACGGAATCGCTCATATACAGGTCGTGAGGGAACGAAAGAGTCATCACCGTGATGGTTTATGGATCTTCGAATACTTACAGGGTGGGATCTCGTAAATCGAGTGCGATGTAGTTTGAGCGTCGTATCTTTTATCCCCGCAAGTCAGAACGTCTCCTCTTTCCCGCCGATATAAAATATCAGTATTATAGAACCTCCTCTTACAGCTTTTGCTCATGGGATATATACTTACTCACTTACTTTACCCTTCTGCTCTTGCATACCACACGTCGAACGCTGTATATACTATAGTTACACCATGCACGTTGAGCTCGTATATACCGTTAAAGTAGCTAATACACCTCTCTATGTATCTTTTTGTACGATGCACGCATGTACTGTGCGGGTGGCTGTTGATAGCAATGGTATGGTATGTTAGGTATGGTCGCCCCTTGCGGAAATTCTTGGATGCACGAAGCGTATATAGCTTACGGCAAGATTGAACTTCTCTCTCTTTCTCTTGTATATGCACCTGAGCGGGCCTATGCAACGATGCGTGACATAAGCAATAGCAGCAGCAGCAGCAGATTCGTTTGAGAAAATTTTCTAAGAGCTCTTCCGGATGGCCAGATTTGCTGTGACGCAAGTCCTAAAGATTAGCAATTCCCTGATGTTGCGGGTAGATTCAGTTCTCTTGGTAAACGTCTTTTGGCACTTGATGAACGTTTTCTTGACGTTGGAGTATTTCAGTGGCGACGTTCAAAATCGTCCCTTTGATGAGTTCTTTGAATGTCTTGAGAGACTTGATCCGTAAAAGAGGCAATTTTCACAGAGATATTTCACTCCGATATTTAGTAATTCCATTCTGAATTTTGCAATTTTTGCTGATCGAGTTTTTCGAGTAACTGAGAAAGGTAGCTGAATTTTGCTTCCTTATGGATCAATGAGAAATCGCTGTTTCACATTTTCAGTCAAATAACCGCCTCGATAACGGCTCAACTATTAGTTTTTGATAATAAGGGATGAATTTGCCTGCTTGAAACTTGGTTCAAAATTGAAAAATACAGTCCATTGATAAACGCGTTATGGACTTTTGGCAATTTGAACACATCTGTTTCAACGTTTATACGAAACAAAGCCATATGGTTGGTAGCATTGATCAATCGATTTCACTCATCAATTTATGCATAAAGCATCTTTTCAACTATTGATCTTGAGATTGAGCTCTATTCTTTGTCAAATAGTGCAACCATCCACTGAGTGATGAGCAAATGCCACTGTAAAATTCGCTCTTTATCCAAAATCTAACAATTCAACGAGCCTCCTATCGTTATTCAAGATACCTACACTGTAAAGAAATTGTGGAAAAAACTTAATTGCTTGAAGATGTTACCTCAACCAATGGTTAGTTTTTCGCAGCAACCACTGGTTGATCATCAACTTCAGCAACTGATTGAACATTTTTGGGCACCAAATATGTGAGTAAATATGGTATCCCTGAGATACATAAGTCGTGGTTCCCAGACGACATTTTTAGGTCAGAATGTTAAGTGGTCTATAGTCATAGTGGACTAACGAGGAGAGCATCAGGTCTACGGAACACGGATGTTGATGAAACTTGGGCAATCATCTCGACAGCCATGAAGATTAGCATTGTCAATATAAGCCCATGTTAAAATCACTCATATGCAGATATACATCCGTGTTCCGCAGACTTGGTGCTCTCTTTGTTAGTCCACTATTAAACTGAAAGTTCGACGTTTTTTTTTTTTTTTTTAGATTCAAAACGTCAATAGCTCTTAAAATTATTTGCGTGGTAATTAGACTTTCTGAAGTATTGGATTATGTTTTTGAGGTGGTTCTTGGGTGTTTCCAACTCCTAACTCAAAATCTCCAAAAATGGACTTGGTCCACCATGACTCTGAACAACTCAACCGTCATCCGGGCATCACCACGTACCAATCTCATGGGTCCCATTTGCACTCTCATATTCGCTGCGGCCAAATTGTCAACCACTGGTTGCAATTTCCATCAACTGGTTAAATTCTGTATCCAACCAGAGGTTGAACTTTCAACCAGTGGTTGACCAATTTGGTTGAAAGACACCATTTTTTTACAGTGATAGCCAACGTATCACATCACCCTAAACTCATTATTTCAAATCTGAATTCGAATGAAGATTTACTCGATTTCACTCTAATCAAGTTACAATTGATTAATATCAGTATTATGCATGCAATATCAATACTATAAAATTTGTATGCCAATATAAAGTTACTTCAGCTTACTTTGAATCATAGACAGGTTAAATTATCACCAATCATATAACAGATGATATAAGTAATATTGAACCTTCAACACTTAATTCATAACGAAACGGGATTAAAAATGATCCAATTCGGAGATAGCTTTGGGGAGATATGAAAAATTGCGATAATCGGAGAGTTCGGAAGTGATTTCCCCACGAACGACATTTTCTTCAGCTCTCAACAGCAGTAGAATACAGGTATACCAAGAAAGGTTCGGGCTGAAAATTTAAATTCACAGCGAGTAAGCTCGCGCACACCGAGCGTCACGTAATGAACACACATGAATCGATTCAACGTCTCATCATCGACATGGTTGCTGCTGCTACTGCCTTTGCTCCGTGACATCCGGTAAAGATCGAATATTGGCACGAGCAGAATTTAGCCCTCGTACACTTGTGACTTTCGTCGTCTTTAGAATGTCATATAGCAGAGAAAAATCTGCTATATCGATGGTCTTGCTCTAGTTTCGCTCAATGAACGATTGAGCAATGCTATAAATGGGGAAATTGGCGAGTTGAGTCATTTTTTTTTTATATCGCAATGAGACTGACATCTTAGGAAATCTGATAGTTCTCCTATGAAGTCTCTTTGAGGCCTCTCTCAAACTTTCCGAGTGAACCCACTCTTTATGGCATCTCCGAAAATAGTGAATTTCACTCTTTCGGAGTGAAAATCTCCCATTCGGGCCTGATTGAATCTCACTCCTTCCGAATTGCCACAAAGGGGGGGGGGTTCACTCGGAAAGGTTAAGAGCGGCTAATTTGTACTTGGAATATCGTACTCTCTCTGAGTCAATCAGTGAGAAGTTACTGAACTTAAGTGTATTTCGGATCAACTTTGACTGATAAATTCAGTTTATATACACTGAAGTCATCAAACAAGGGCTGAAACCTCAGTGACCCTGGGTATCGGACGGAGTCTTTCCACTAGATTTCAGTGAGCATCACTGATGATTCAGTAAGACGATTCACTGAAATTTCAGTCTTTTAAAGATCCTGGCAAATCATTTGACTGAAGTTTCAGTGTGTCTCACTGCGGCGAATCAGTGGGCAACCCTCATCATCAGTGATGCTCACTGAAGCTCCAGTAAAATAATCTGCCAAGACGTTTGAAGCATTGAAATTTTAGTGAATTATCTTACTGATTCATCAGTGATACTCACTGAAACTTCAGTGATGAGGACCCATCCGGACGCCAGGGTCACTGAAACTTCAGCACGACATCAGTGCACATTCACTGAAACCACAGTGTATAGGCGGGATGGAGTCATCAGATCGTAAGTTGATCCAGGATTAATTGAGGATTGGCGACCTCTCATTAATGAACACGGAGAGAGTTGACAGAAAATTCATATTTGCGAATGTCTATTAGAAGAACTTGTTTTGAAGATGACAGAAGCTTGAATTGAATATCTGTGTGAGGTCGAAAACTGCTCAGAAATAACAATTCAAAGCAGTCCCAAGTTACAATAGTATTTTTTGATTCGAGGGTGGGAAGTTTGCTTTTGCTTTTCGAGTGATTGTTTTCGGCCCGAGCCTTGGCGAGGATCGAAATTATCACGAGTGAAGCAAAAAAATCTTCATCTCCGACTCCCCCGAGTATCGAAATACGTTTTTCGATCGACTGGGCGTAAAGTGAACGAAAACTGCCGGGCGTTAAACACTGTTTTACGCACAGTGGATCGAAAAAATAAGCTAATAATAAGTGAGAACATTTTTTCGAACGACCCATCTTCTCAAATCATATTAGTCTTTTCATGACATTTCTGAAAACTTGGCGAAAAGAAAAAAAAGTAGCCCCCAAATGAGAAAATGAAATCTAATACTCAAGGATTACAATCTCAAATTCGAATCAATTCCTTTCCTGCGGTTGTCAGGCACCTCAGGGTGTCAAATAATTCCATGTTGGATTTTGTTGAGTCTCCAACTTTAAATATAACCAGAATGAGAGGCTTCGACATCCTATCAATATAATGCAATAAAGATCTTTACCAAACAATGTTTGACATTGATGTTTTTTTTTATTTTTTAAAATTCTGGAAATTTCTTCGTTGACTTTTCATGAGTCGGGGTCTAAGATGATCGTCGAGAATCTTTTTTATGAACTCCCACGTTGCTTAATTAACTAATTTTTGCAGATTCGTTAAATTCTTGAGTGACCAATTTCATCTTGCTCTCCTGTAGATCCATAAAAAGGGTATTAATTACCAAATTTCTTGCTTATAATATGATAGGCCGAGATCAGCTCTTCATAAATTCAACGTAACAAGATCTCGTTTGTAACTCTCGACGAAGACCAGCTAAAATTTCATCCACCCGCAAACTGCAACGTGTATGTGCCACGGTATAACTGAACAAATGTGTCAGTTTCTATCAAATTCAGCCCGCAATCTTAACTGTGCAAAAACGAATAATTTCAGTGCCAATCAAATTTCCTTAACTCAGCGTTCCACAACTTCAACAATTCCCATACTCCAATTTCACGCATTAACACATGCATCTAGTTCATGTTATTTACATCTATTATATTCATCCAACCTCGTATGGACTATACGTATAATAACACGGAAGCAATAGTAAATGCATCAGATATATAGGCTTCTCTATCGACCTATGATTCCCTATATGAAGAGCTTCATCTCTCTCTCTCTCTCTCTCTCTCTCTCTCTCTCTCTCTCTCTCTCTCTCTCTCTGTGAGAATATATGAATTCTAAATGGATCTCCTCCCGCGAGCTCACCTTTTCTCACAATTTACCTTCTCTGCACCGTCAGCTACCCATATTTGCAGATTCAACCTACAACGTTACATATAAATATATATAATAATACCATATTTGTTATACTCTGGTTCCATTGCAAAGTATTATAGTGATGCAGGAGGCTGCAACTTTTAGTCACTTTCACTTTTACTCTCTTGCGAATATAATTTTGTATATCTGTACATGTGTACAAAGAGAGACTGATATGGTGGTACATACATTATACCTATATAACACTGGTTGCACTTCATATGCTCTTTTGCTTCTTTACTGTCTGATGATGATGGAGTTCTATACTCTGGAACATATTTTGCTTCTTTTACAGTTTGCTTTGTGAGTGCATACAGTTTGTTCTCTTTATATGTATCTTTTTTTTTGCTACCCCCGCTGTTATATGGGCCTGTAAGTTGAGTGTACTTCTTCTGATATGCTGTGTTATGCTTTTGCTGCTGATTTTACAGACGTTATAGACGTTCATAGCGTATAGGTACGCAGAGAGAAAGAGTCACGTGCATTGTGAAGTTATGACACAACTTGGCTACAAATGCTTCTACTACAAAGATACATGATAGAAATTCTTGGTGGTGTGTTTTTTTTTTTTTTTTTTAGAGGTACCAGATTCATACGACTTGTCGCTTCTTTTTATTCTGTTAGAAGTTGACATTTGCAAGAAGTGCGTGAATGATTTGATTAATCTGATATGCTGGTATAGTAGAGTGCTCCAAGTGTCTGACAGAGAACTGGTCTCTGATGTGTATAATATGAAGTCCTTTGTGGTGCAGATCTGGATTTTGCTTTGTGGCAGTTATGCATCAGCTTCGTGATTTCGATTCTGCAATGGAAAGTGTAAGTTGAATCTTAGAGGGAATTCGAGTAACATTTTTGACCGATTATTTTTAGACCGAGTAGATGTTATTGATGATATGTATAATCGGGTATTGAACCGATCAGAATATCCGTCGGTATTGAATGGAATTCAAAAGTCTATGTAATTTTAAATCATTCAGGACATCATGCATCAAAATATTTTATAAGTCTTCATTTTAAGCCTACATTTCAAAAGTCTCGATCCTACTCTCGAGATATATATCTATGTAAAAAATTATCTAAATCATTCAATGTAGATCAAGGATATCTCAGAAATGGATTCTATAGCATTTTGACCTGAATTTCAACTCTGAACATGATTTTTAGATCCTCATGATTCAAAATGTCGTTGGAGACTGCGTGCAAATGGGTAGTTTTGTTATACGAAAGATTTTTAGCTCTCAGTTTGCTCGATCCCTATAAACAGTCTTTATTCGTACAAAACTATACATCCACTCGCACTTCATCAAAGGAGTTCACAATAGTGAATTAAACGAACTCCTTTGATGAAACGAAAATTGAATTAAACGAACTCCTTTGAATACAAAGGAGTTCGTTTAATTCAATTTTTTGTGGTTCCCACTTGGATTTGGTTGGCATAAAAATCCAAGAAAAATCCATTTCATTTCAGTCTCTGTTGTGGTCCACAAGTCGAAGAAAATTTATTTAAGTATTCTTTCGGTTTCGTAACTCATGATCGGTTGTAATGAATTGAAATTATTCCAATTTAATATGGGCACGTTCTGACTCTTGAGCCAAAATCACGCGTGTAGTGCTAACTTTTACTGATAAATTATCTGGCTTAGCCCCAATTTCAAAATCCTATAACGCTTGACTTCCAAAGTATAGTTAGAAGCCAATATCGCTCAACTTTGTACATGAAAACACACTTTCAAAGCTCAAATATTTAACGGTTTACCGTATAGATATCCGCTAACTGCACAAATACAGGTAAAAATCTCATCAATGTGGAGTAATGCTTGCGGACATCTTGACTACGTTGAAAATTTAGGATAAATTGACAATCAGAGATGCGAGGAGCGGGGAATATCTGGAATATCCCGTAAAAATATCACGTTTTTGCGTAATTCAAAATTAGTTCATATTAAACCAAGCATTAAACGCTAGGCTATAAAAGGGATTACAGGTGCTTCAAAAAATACAAACTCTGGATGAATTGATGTAGTACTCCCACATCGAAGCTACATCACTGACGCAAATGAAAGAGAAAACCTCTGACCCAGTGATGAACTCTTGCTCTGCATGCACTACTCTTCTTTCACACTGCGTAAAAGGCAGAATTTGATTCAAAAGCGGAAAGATCAACCAAATGGAGCGGATCACAATATACACCTTTTATCTGTAAATAGTACCTCCGTTCGAAATAACAGAGTGAGGTCTGAATTCGAGAAAATAGTCCTCGGTTCATTCGGCAGCTGAATGTCTGATGTCATAGCTTTCCACAGTATGTAGGTAATTCCATTAAAACTTTGATATTTGGAGGCCGAAAATGTGCTAATCCCAAATCTCACTTCCGGAGATTCTGACATGTATTTTTCGACTCTTTCAAACATGTAAAGTACAAATTAACTCGTGCATGGTTGTGAATTTTTCCACTCCTCGGTACCATTAGAATAAGACGCATCTGCAGCGATAATCTGACATATGAAATTAAAATAGATCTCACGGACAAGCGGTTCAAGCTATAGACTTGAGGTTTTGGATTTTTACTCGGCCATCATATACTTTGGGGCGAATTGACTAGGGCCTCCGTAATCTCGCATTTAAGGGCCCTATACTAAACGAAACTGACCAAATAATTTAGTAAAAGTAGATTTGCTCGAAAAAGTACTTCCCAAAGTGTAAGAATCAATCTTACTCGGAATTCTGATTCCAATTTTGATCCCTTCTTCAATGATCATTTTTTTTTTCGGCAACCTTGGATTGAAGAACTCGTAATTACACCAAAAAGAGCGCCAGAAATACGTCGAGTATGACTAGAACGTTTTTTTTTTTTTTTTTTTCAAGCAAGCTACGGGTTTGTGGAAGCATGCACACATCATGCCAGAGTTTTCACGGAAATACTCATATAGCATTCACATCGTCTCAATCAATGCATCGAAAAATTATTAAATACGCTGCTAAATGAGATTAGCAGAATGCTTTCTCTTAGCGAAATAGTTTAAGAGTTTCACTGAAACTAATGAGAAATTTGCGAAACTGATCAAATTCCAGAATGATGATTGGGATTCCTACAAAGTAGTTATATTCTTTAATCTAATTTAATTGCATTTCATATCACACTCACAATCCAATGATTGGATCCAATCAATCGATGTAGAATGAGGGAAAAGTATCTCTCTAGTCCATTAAAAGGTGGATAGATTAGTTGTAGAGGGAGATATGAGGATAAAATGAATTTTAGCTGCAATTTTCTTCTAATATTTTGGGTTATTATTACGAGATTCACTTTTAGGGGAATTAAGATGACCTAAACTGGGGTTTTTAATGGAAGATATGTAGTCTGGTTGAGGGAAAATTTTGATACAGTTGGTGAGAAGATCATAAAAATGGAGTTTTTAAAAAAAAATTTGGATTTTTCGGGAATAAATTGGATTTTGAATGTATTTAAAAGGATTTTGGAAAATTCGGTATCAACTAATCGATTTGAAACGATGAAAAAGTATAAACTTAGTTGAGTAAAATTTGTATATATTAGTTTAGGGGTCGGGTAATAGCGGAAAATGAATTTTAGATGCGATTTCCTTCTAATATTTTGAGTTATTATAAGAAGATTGCCTTTTAGGGGAATTCAGATGACCTACACTAGGGTCTTCCATGGAATATATGTAGTATGGTTGAAGGCAAATTTTAATATAGTTGGTGTAAGGATTATAAAAATGGAGTATTTTGGAAAAATTTGGATTTTTCGGGAATAAATGGGATTTTGAATGTATTAAAACGGATTTTGAGAAAATTCGGTATCAACCAATCGATTTAGAACGATGAAGAAGTATCAACTTAGTTGAGTAAAATTTGAATAAAGTAATTTAGAGGAGAGATATGAGGAAAGTATGAATATTGAAAAAAATATTTTTGTATATTTTCAGTTATTTTTTTGAGGAAAATAGTTATCGGGATTTGGGCTACCTAAAGTGAGGTTTTTTTAGCAAAACGAGTAATTTGGTTAAAACAGAATTTCGATAGAATAGGTCTAAACATGCTCAAATTGCTGTTTTTGTTGGAAATTTTGGTTTTTTTATAAAAATTTACGTTGATGGAGTTTGAATGGAATTTCGGTATTAACCAAAAGATAGATTGAGCCAAAAAAACCATAGTCTAGGTAATCAAAATTGAGGTAAGGTAAAGTTAGGAAGAGATATTTTAGTATGAAAGTACACAATTTCAGCGATTTTGCCTAAAAAATCGTTTAAATTAAATTCGATTTGGAGAGGAGACCAGGCAAATCACTGGTCTCATCTCTGAGTGATTCTATATTACTTGTAGAAAAGCAAAAATCGATAGAGTGGAGTGTAGAAGAGAAAGCGTGGCGCAAAAAAAAAACAACACACATACACACACACACACACAGACACAGACAAAGGGCCGGAGATATGAGTCACTGGGGGGTTTTTGAGGATTCTAAGGGGAAAAGTGTTACTTACAATCGTTAGATTTTGGCGAGAGGAATAAGATGGTTAAAGCACTTTTTTGATAAGATGAATTATGTTGAAGAAAATATTGGGTTGAATGGGAGTATTTTGGAAAAATTTGGATTTTTCGGGAATAAATGTGATTTTGAATGTATTGAAACGGATTTTGAGAAAATTCGGTATCAACCAATCGATTTAGAACGATGAAAAAGTATCAACTTAGTTGAGTAAAATTTGAATGAAGTAGTTTAGAGGAGAGATATGAGGAAAGTATGAATATTGAAAAAAATATTTTTGTATATTTTGAGTTATTTTTTTGAGGAAAATAGTTATGGGGATTTGGGCTACCTGAAGTGAGGTTTTTTTTAGCAAAACGAGTAATTTGGTTAAAACAGAATTTCGATAGAATGGGTCTAAACATGCTCAAATTGCTTTTTTTGTTGGAAATTTTGGTTTTTTTATAAAAATTCACGTTGATGGAGTTTGAATGGAATTTCGGTATTAACCAAAAGATAGATTGAGCCAAAAAAACCGTAGTCTAGGTAATCAAAATTGGGGTAAGGTAAAGTTAGAAAGAGATATTTTAGTATGAAAGTACACAATTTCAGCGATTTTGCCTAAAAAATCGTTTAAATTAAATTCGATTTGGAGAGGAGACCAGGCAAATCACTGGTCTCATCTCTGAGTGATTCTATACAACTTGTAGAAAAGCAAAAATCGATAGAGTGGAGTGTAGAAGAGAAAGCGTGGCGAAAAAAAACAACACACATACACACACACACACACACACAGACAAAGGGCCGGAGAGATGAGTCACTGGGGGGTTTTTGAGGATTCTAAGGGGAAAAGTGTTACTTACAATCGTTAGATTTTGGCGAGAGGAATAAGATGGTTAAAGCACTTTTTTGATAAGATGAATTATGTTGAATAAAATATTGGGTTGAATGGAAAAATTGATCAAAAATTCGCTGTGTCGAAAACAAAGCTTTCTCTTTAGAGAAAGCAAAATGCCGTAAAAATGATTGAAAAACCGAAATTTTCGTTACAGAAACTTTTTATCGGATCTAGATAATAATCCTTAATTCCATTTGGAATATTTCGAGAAATCATTATTGAAAGCTGATAGGCCTCATTATCTGAGAACAATGTCTTCTATTGATGATTGCATTCTTGCGCAACAAAAGCAGTCTGAATTCATTGAAGTTGGTGAAAAAGAATCCGGAAAATTTTGAGACAGACGTACAAAATTTGGTTTTGCAACCATCTATCAGATCAAAAATATTTGTACTTCCTGTAAAAATCTTCAACTTTGGACAGAAAAATGAAAATGTAGTGACATTTAAAAATGGGGGAAAAATCATTCAATCGAACCAATGAATTGAAAAATTTTCGAGATTGATAGATAGATATAGATAAATAGATAGATAGATAAAAAAAAACGTTTTATTCTGTTCAGTGGCAGAAATATAACATTGAAATGTGGCCACCCGGGACACTCAAACATTCCATCTGTGAATGCACAACTTTGCTCAAATTCTTACCTTTTGCTCTTGAAGCAGATAACTTTTACCTATACTTACTATTTTCTCTCCTCCCTCGAGAAACTTGCTATCAAGTTTGCTATATATACTACAGACCTACAAACTCGGATAGCCATCAAATTTCCATGTAAAGTGATCTGCATTTCAAGATGGCACTCTTTCCCATCAAAAGTACAATTTTTCTCCCATATTTTGCGAGTACAAGCGCACATTACTTATACGAGTAAAAGATGAGGAGGAGTTGCAGAAGAAACCGAAAGATACATATAATACCAGTGAAAATCTTCAAGCTGCTCACGTATGATTTACGATACTCGACGATGGGCGCATACGTATTCTTGAGTACGTTTGCATACAATGTTGTGCGTATGACTCCTCGGCTCTCTCCAGAAACTAGCTTTTTTTTGAACCACGCAGCAAAATATTCCATCTCAAAAACTTGTTAAAAGAGTACCTTTGAGGAATTCAGAGTTGCAATTGTGAGTCAGTCAAGGCATCTAACATTCTTCAGCATCGAAGATTCTACTAGTATTCTTGTTGTTATAGATTCCTGACATGATTCTGTTACTTCTATGATTCTGGGTGAATTTCGACATTGTTACTTCTATGGCTCTTTTAAATTCGCAGGTGTGTACAATTTAAATGTACAAATTTGGGTGAATCTTTCCTCGATTTACAACACTGCGAAATTCGTATTCATGATTGCGATTTCACGATCATTGAAATATTATGAACGATGTACGCATTTTATATCATGATAATCAAACGTGAAAACGTCAGAGTCCTCTTGTGAGACTCATACAGATAATACATGTGACATTACGAGTGTTTCATTGCTACCCGATTTGTCTGCATTTGTACGACTATATACTCATTACAATGTGAGAAAGCATCTGTTGTCTCGCCAATGCGAATATCCTGATGACGTCCAAGCCGAGCGAGGGATTTTATTCTGCGCAGCAAATGCAGATGCCTCATTGGAAGAGTCACGCTTTCGACTTTTATCGAACCTTCGAAAGCGAATACATTTTCTATACAGTCATGCGGCACTTTTACTTTTTATATACTTTTATTTCCATTCGCATTCAGACATCAGGGTCTCACTCATCAGTTAGTACTGCAAATCTCATCATTGACACAACTTTTTTCATATCCGATATTCTTGCGATTGCCCATACATTTCACACGTGGGTATCCATGGAGTTATAGTGGGCATCATGTTCATACAAGAAGATTTTATACTTTTGTGTGGGTGTATAGATTCTAAACAATGGAGGGCAGTACTTTGGATTATAAGATATCCGTTTCCTAAAAGCTCTGTATTGATGATCGGTGGGAGTTGAGATTGCATATTTTCTCATGAAACTAGCCAAAAATGAGGGATCGCTTTCACAATGTACGCAATAGTCAGAGTATTTTATTTCGACAGCAATATGAGTGTATAAGGGGCTGCGCCTACACTATCTCACTCGGTTGTGTTGTATTAGAGCGTATAGTCCAAGTGT
This sequence comes from Eretmocerus hayati, assembly GCA_029851415.1. Lineage (NCBI taxonomy): Eukaryota > Metazoa > Arthropoda > Insecta > Hymenoptera > Aphelinidae > Eretmocerus > Eretmocerus hayati. Next base: position 177,604,773 of record CM056742.1, on the reverse strand, counting down.
TGGGATAATTGCAGATTTGTTGATGATGCTTGCAATTGTTACGAGATGAGTTTTGCAGAACAATGAGACCATTATAGAATCTCGAACTGGGATACAAGTTGATCTAAATTTTTTTCTCAGAAGTTAGAACCTCTATCCATTCTTTCCGATATACCAATTTGTAATCAATCATCGCCAGATACGGCTATTAAAGCTGTTAAAGCTGTTTCTTTCAGTGATGAAATGTAGAAACAGGAATATTGAAAAATCATTCATCTATGAGTGACCGCATCAGTTTTTCTCATGGTCCAGATTAACTTGTTGAATTTGCTAGACTATAAACGGTTTGGTTCACTTTCTTTCAACTTCTTCGTATATTTCGTTGAAAGCTGTGAAATAGTCGGCCGTGGAAAGAGGATCCATGAGAATGAGGACAAGAAGCAATGATTCCGTTAACGCTTCAATGGCATCAAAATTCAGCATAACGAATGGAGTATTCTATAGTTCAACTACTTTTTGCATGCTGTGATGTTGGTTTATGGTTATTCCAAGCGTATCAATATTACTGCTTCTGATCCAATAACCCTTCACATTAAAATATGTGACATTGTATCAACTTGGATCTGAAACTATATGAAGTGAGCAACAGATAACAGGAAATTTATAACCACAATTACAAAACTAACAGAGAGTCAGCAGAATGAGAATTCAACAGGTGGATTCGCCAGTTCGGTTATGAGCTTATTTTTAATAAATTTGGAGGTTGCTACTATACGAGCTATGGATTGCATACATTGTATGAATAAGTTCAGTAGAGTTCACTTTATGAAGTTTTGACATTGCGAATTTGCTCTTTTTGTTCTTTTGCCCGTTTGCTCTTTTATGTGTATCAGCATAGACATCGTAGTTTTATTGCGCGCCACGAACGGACAATGGTGCTATACTTCTACGGAGGAAAACAAGCAAATGCGCAGTTTTAGAGTCTACAGAGTTGGTCAAATAACTTACGAAACATGAATCAGACAAGTTGTGTGGAGTTTTTTAGGCCGGGAAGGGGGCATTTTCATAGACACCCACAAGAGTGTGGGTAGTGTCGGATTCACCCAAGAAAATTCGGGCACCTACCGACTAAGATCCCTCCCCGGAGGTCACCAACCCAAAGGTTATGGTCCTAGAAGAAAGAGAAAATATGAAAGATACAGGGGGAGGGGCTTGCGAAGAAGTGGGAGTCCCGAAGTGGTCCAAGACGCCACTCAGGTCTCAGGGTGCGGCTACATTCAGTCGTTTGAGGCCATTCTGAGACAGCGGAACAGCGCCTCTATCGGAGGCTGCGGTGGTGCTTGCTTCAAATTACATGGGGAAAACCCTTTAATTGCCGCTAGAGGCGCTGTCCCGCTGTCTTGAAATCGCCTCAAACGACTGCATGTAGCCGCTGCCTCATACGTACTGATGAGGCGGAGGAGGTGGTGAAAGCACACACACGAGTGCTGGGGCTGAAGACCGGGGGAGTTGTCCTGTGCTCCAGGGATACTCAGAAACCTCTTGTTCAAAGAGTGGAACTGGGGGGTGCATCTGTCTCCCAAAATCAACTAAGGATCCTCCTTGACGTTAATTGGGGCCGGGGAGTCGTTACTCTCCCAAGATCCGAAGATCTCCCTTGCGGGCACTGAGTCAGTTTTCTTCCTTTTTCTGTTTGGTAGGCCGGAAAGGGAAAGGTTCATAGACACCCGCAAGAGTGTGGGTAGTGTCGTATTCATCCGAAAAATCTCGGGCACCTACCGACTAAAACCCCTCCCCGAAGGGCGCCAACCTAAAGGTTATGGTCCCAGAAGGAAGAAGGAAGGAACAGAGAGTAGAGAAAGGGTGAAAGATACAGGGGGCTTTCGAAGAAGCGGGAGCCCTGAAGTGGTCCAAGATGCTTTTCAGGGCTCATACGCACTGAGGCGAAGGAGGTGGTGAAAGCACACACATGGGTGCTGGGGCTAAGACTGGGGGCGGGGGAGTTGTCGTGTGCTACCGAGATACTAAGATCTCCCTTGCCGGAGGACTGGGGCCGGGGAGTTCGTCTGTCTCCCAGGATCAACTAAGGATCCCCCTTGAGGTTAACTGGGTCCGGGGAGTCGTTACTCTCCCAAGATCCGAAGATCTCCCTTGCGGGACATGATTTGTATACTCAAGACTCTGCTCCTTGAAAAGTTCTTATGCGTATTTAATCCTTGTCGCGTGGCATCCGCTTGCCATCTAGTGGCAATACTCTGAATCAGAACAAAATTTTCCGAGAGTCGTACCAGCGATGAAGAGCTATCAAAGAGCTAAAATTACCAAGCTTCCAAGTATTGTCACCTTCGCGCGTTGGCCATATAAGAAGGAGCGTTTCAAGATTTTGAACTTGTTCACCGCTGGTATGGTATCATGCCACACCTGGATTTGTCAGTGTATCGACAACACAATGATCTAAATAAAATATGAAAATGAAAATGAAAATATGAAAACTAGCTATTGAGCCGAATTGAGATATCATACAAGGTCAACCTCTTTAACATAATGGGCTCTACTAATGGCAATGCTATCGGATTAGTGCAGTTGTCTTATTCTAATTAATTCAGCTCGTTTTGTTGTAAAATCGGGCAACTGAGGTTATACGACCAACAAAACTGTGTTTGTACCATGAAGCTTCTCTCGATCTCGACCTGCAAACGGAACAATGCTCTCGTTTGCTAGAGTGTATATTTACTGTGTGAGCAACTCTCCGAGCAATTACCTAGCCGAGACTGCACACCACGTGTTAGTATTTACGACTCAATGCAAATGAGTCGGTGACGCACCTCTATAATAATGCGTTAAAGTCGTCTGCCGAGCGTCTAGCTTTTTACCACCCACGCAAAATTTACTACGACCAAGATTTTCTGACTTGATCTTTCTACACCTTTACTCTGCCTATGTATTTTCGCATACATACAATTAATTAGGCACATAATTACATACCAAAGGTTGGATCTGAATGAGGAAGACACTTTTATAGCTTAAAGTTCATACATAGTTGCGGATACAATAGATGTACATAACCCATTTTCTTTCTCTCTTTCTTTTGATATATTTGCACCTAGAGATTGTGCGGAAGAAGATCTAACAGTCTATTGTTCTTTCAAGAGATCTTGGTGTACGCAAAGATTGCGGATATGAATAGTTTATAGTCTTGATAGGTGAGAGTAACTTTCAATGTGAATGAGACTTTATATTGAGAAAATTATCCGAAAGAAAGCTGTAAGAATCCGAAATTTGCAAATTTTCGATCCCGACGCCACGGGCTACACACGCTTTTTCCATAATTTCCTATATTTTGACGACGGTGCTGATGGTACTTTGTAACATGAGTGGCAGCTAATTTACAAAATTTCGTGCGTTTAGGGTACTATTAGTGTTAAAGAGTATAGAAGAGTGTAAATTGTGGCGGTCTTTTTCTTTTGGGGGATAATTACCGACTGTGAATCGTATGTCTTGCATGCAAAATAGCCACTGATGGATGTGCCACGATATCGGATGCTTCCGAAAGTACGCGCTATTTCCAACCTTTGTAATTGTTCTCTATACCTCTTCTAACTACTCTCTAGAGAGTTTAGACCAGTATTAGAAGGCTGTGAGGTCGTGATGAATTTACGAATTGTCGGTCAGAGGTTGAAGTGAAAAACGTGGGTCACGAGAGCTATTTGAGAGAAATTTTATACCTCGGTTGCACGATTTTCATGATTATACACTGAATATTCATCCTTTTCATTTTATCCTGGTTGCACAGCTATTTGACCATACTCGAATGTATATCGATTGATTTCAATGCGTTGAAGAAGTATTTTTGAAATGAGCTATTTATTCTGAATTTATCATGGTCGGACTATGCATAGGAAGGTATTTACTGGTATAATGCGTTCTTTTTTTACGATGAAACTTTGGATAATAAAATTACTTTTCGAATTTTCAAAGTTTCATTAGACCAGGCAAATTTTGTTTCGTATTGACTACAACCTTCATTCTTTCCGAACTTTGCTCGTAACTTCATTCTCGGATGGAAAGAAATGAGGAGGAGAACAAAACGAAATGAGACGCTATGTATACATACAGCTGCACGAGCTGTTGAATATCCTTCGAGCGTAACGAAATAATGTTCTCTGCGTGCAGTATTCTAGTCCTCAATAAAAAAAAAACACGTTACTTATGTGGCTACTGTGTTAGCTCATGCATAGAAGGTGATCTAAAGTTTTTTTTATCAGTCGGATTGCAAAAATATCAGCTTTTTTGGAATATAAACGTATGTTAAAAGTGAGATAACGATGAGATTAAGAATGAAACATTGTGTGATTCATCCAAGATTCTCCTCCTATTTGGATAATCTTGAAACAAATATTCTGTGTGAACATTCAGAAGCTGCATCCTTTTCTCAATTTATTGAAAGGCCATCGTGATCCAGAGCTTGGTCAAATAATTAATTAACCAAAAAGAGATAAAATTCTCTCAACGGTTGAGCATGAATTTGAATTTTACAACTTGGTCGAGTTGAGTGAGTCATTAATAACATTCCGCTTCAGCAGATGCCAGAGCACAAAAAGTTGCACGAAACTTTGCTTGGAACGCGTATAATATACTTATGGCTGGCCCATAAACTCATTGGCTCGCGTGAGACTCCATCAGTTTGGCGTTTTTCGTACAGCTCGTTTAGTTTATATGTTATCTCGTTTACTCGGGGATCAGTGCATTTGAGACTTTGAAATTGTCCATCAAAACTTTTCGTCTGACGGATTGCAATCGTGTCTTTATCGTTGCGTGTTTTCATCATCATCAGGATTCTCTTTATAACATACAGATCATCTCGTAATCTCGTTACTGCACCATAATATGCCATCATGTTACCAAACTCCAGGTTATATGCAACACGAGGTTTCTTGTTAGTTTCTCGTCCAGAGCAAGAATAACAACAGCTTGGTGCAGGATTGAAATTCCACCCACGTTCTGACGGTGCAAAGATGAAAGTTTTCAGCTTGGTAAAAGTCTTTTGCACGTGCGCAACGGCGGCGGTGGCTTGAGCCCGGGCTCATCGAGGTTTTGAAGCTTGCAGCTATGAGCCTTGGGAAGCTTATGCTGACCCTGTCGAGTATTGTAGAAAATTCGTTTAGCTTTTTCATCTGTAACTCGATGTTGGTTCTCGCCAATGAAATACACTCATTCGCACGTGGATGAAAGGATTTCTCAGTGTTTTACAGCATCTTGTTAGTAAGAAATTATCACTATCAGGTATTCTGGTTTTTTAGCTGAGAAAAGAAAGATGAGGCTCATGTGCCGATTCAAGTTGAGATGAAAGAGGGTCGAGGAAAAATAATAGTGTAAATATCCTTAATCGTAGCCCGGCCCTCAAGTGCACTATACGTGCTAGAGATTACGTATTGCAAGCTGACCACAGCTACAACGATGTTCTTTACCAGAAATTTGTATAAAGATTATCGTAAAGATTCTTGTTGCGAATTAAAAACACATTGTGGTCTTCTTGGCTCATGCCCTTGATACAGTATACATTGAAGGAATTCAGCCAAACAGTAAATTCCATTGATTTTTTGTGGTTTTATTTCAATGTTAGCCAATGACAGTTCTTGGTGCATGCGGTACTGACCCTGGAACTAATGAAAGAAGTATTTCGGTCTCGGCCTAACCAAAATCATGTCACCAGAGAGTCATCGCACAGGTCAATTTTGTGAGTTTCAAACAGGATGGATAACTTGTTAAAGATTGTCTCATTATCAGTAGGCTATAATAGAAACTGTGTTCTAGATTCATATTTGAGTTATAGCCACTCAGCTCCAGTGAAATTTTGCTTGTTCCATCAACTTTGAGCCTGAGCAATTTTTTCGTAAAACTGTTTGTTGTGAATATAATTTTGATAGTGGACTCTAGATTGAAACAGTGCAAACGGGGGAGACTTTGTTGTCTACAGATTTAATAAAATTATGAATATCGAAAACTTTTAAGAATTTGGGGTTGGCATTGGTACAAACAAAGAAACTTTCTCATCGTATATGGGTGATTCCACCGAAAGTGTGATTTTTTGGGGCCAAAATCGTCGCATGGGAGTGATTTGGGTCAATAAATTATTTCAGCCCCAGACGACTTTCGGTGTCTGATAGCAGTTCATTCACACTTTTTTGGGCACAAAAAGGAAGTATCTAGAGCTACGTATCTCAAAAGTGAAGTCAGACGAAGATATGTGCAGTTTAAGGGGTCGTAGAGGGGGACGGAATTGAAATTTCGCCTTAGAAATATTCCCACGGCTCGCCAACTAATCGTAGACTCTTTTCCACATGGATTGGATCCAATGCAACCAAATAGTTCAAGAAAATGTGTTCCACAAAGCGATATAGCGCGTTGGAGCACAACATGGGGACGGAATTGACCAAAAATTTTGTACGCCATTTGGAAACACGTTTATGTGGTGCGCCTGGGTGCGGATTCGAGTTTTCGGTTCATGTCGCCCAAGAATTATGTGTATTTGGGTATCTGGGGATCAACCTCATTGGTTAGAAAAGCTCAATAGACTATCGGGAACTTTGCTGACCTAATTAGTGTTGTGCGAGCATTTTCGGTGCAAATCCGTCTTCAAAATGTCGGATAATTGTGCGCGAGCTGAGGGCTCAATTTGGATTCGCAGAGTGGTGGATTATGTTATTTGAAGTATTACAAATTGAAGAGCATAGCTACATATAGGGATTTTTGACTCCGCATATGCGTCGTAATGAATTTAAAAGTCCAAGTTCAGTTTACTACAGGGGACGGAAAGGACATTTGGACCCTTCATCAGGCACTACAAAATACAGGAACGTTGGGATCGTCTCCAAAACTATTAACATAGTTGCACACCAATAGAATATACACGCCAGAAAATTGCTACAATACACATTCCAACCCTTGGAAACTTGGAGGAACTTGGAACACGGAAAATCACACTTTCAACGGAATCACTGATATATAGAAGATTTCAAGGGTTTTTATTCGAATCCATGAACCTTGACAAATGCATAATATTGTGCGTTTTTGCTTCTTCCACTCTACTAACTTTTGTATTAGATATTCATTTAGATATGTCAGGATGAGGATCGATGAGATTTGCGAGAAGGCGTGAGTATTCATAAGTCTCACATAACCGTGAATATTTGAACGGGTCCGGTGCACACCCAGCAAAGGAATCATGGTGGCTATCTATCTCCCGCCTAATGAAATTGTGTGTCTAGTTCAATAACACCAAATTATTTTTTACAGAACCTTCAATACGTAACACGAAAGTACAATAGATTGGTATTATCCATCTCCAAAGCCCTAATATTGAGATTCGGACGTATCTATGCATAAGTACAGCTTGTACGTATGTAAGTTCTGGACCACTTGAAGGTTTACGCCATCCCACCTGTATCCTTTCTCATGTTGAAACTCAAGCTCTGTCTCATTTTCTCTCTAAGCTCGCTCAATTTAGTTTTCTGTTTTTATTGTTATTGTCCACTGCTTGTTGCGCGCACCCCACGAGGAAGAAATGAGAATAAGCTCATGCAAGAGCCAATTTGTTGCTGTTCAAGTTCTATTAGCGCACGACGCATTGAATCGAGCATTGAATTGATATGAGCAGACCGCATCAAACTGTGAACCATATTATATAGTACTTTAAATTTCCCGCCACATTCTTTCGGATGAACTTCAAACAATCCAGAGTGTTATGTTGATTCTGAATTTTAATTGTCTTTTGCAGCAAATGTCATGTAGATGTGATAGTAAATTTGAAAACGAAGCTTGGATTAAAATGGTACGAGTTTTTTGTCTGATGAATTTTTGAACCTCGATCTGAACAACGGAAGACCAATTAGATTTTGACCGTAAACAAGTCTTGAGGCGTTGCATTGTAATACAACTCCTTCATTTCGATGATTATCATCTTTGAGGTGATACATCTTGAAAGATATCATATTCGATATTATCGTTGGGAATCGTCTAAAAGCTGGAGTTCTGTTAGATTCGATCGAAAATTGGGGGGAGGGAGGGGAGCGATCTATCCAACAGCTGAACTGCCAATACTATTGTAAATATTGATACTTTGTTTACTCGCGCCTTAGTGCCCAACAGTCAGTGCTGCGTCGAATCATTGACATCTCAAGGCGTGACTTGTGAACCAAAATCGCTTATAGGTAATTTATTTTTCAATTCGTTATTGTCACCGAAAAAAACGTAAAATCAATCAGAGCCTTAGTTCATTGATCAAATTTCATTGCAGATATTCGAGATTTGAGTAATCTACAGATCGTCATTTGAAAACCTTTGTTGATTGAGAATAAGAAAAGATGGCAAGTACGTCCGACAAACCAACAGAGGGACAAGTTGTGGCGTCAGGGCGAGTCCCGCGAGGAATCCCTCATATTAATCCGCAGGCTGATCGAGAAGTTGGCGTATCTCGAATTTTTCGATATCCAAGCTTTGTTTTGATTCTGAATTTGATGTTTTTGTTGTGACTTGGTGATATTTTGATATGTGCATAATGTCAACAGAGAGTCATAGAATTGAGGTTAGAGAAATTCAAATTTCTGCTCCCTCCATTTATATTGAGCAAATGTCATAGCATGAAAGTATTTGATACCGTGTTCTAGCGCAAAGAAATTACATCTCATCAAGAAAGTTGAGTATGCACGTTGAAATGACGAGAAATGACTGTAAACATTTCAAGATCCTGACATCTCTTTTTCGTCATTTTTATACACCATAAAGGAGAGAAGAAATGTGAGCATCCAATCAAGTAATTTAAAACCTCTTGTAATTTAAGGTTGAATCCTTACTTTCCACATCTACTAAAGTAATGCTTGATTTTGAGTCCCCGATTTCAACGTTTCTTTCTCAAATTTTGTTGCAAAGGCTCGGGTCTATATTTATTAGCAAGAGATTATGGACGATAAAAGTGAATCACTTTAAACAACCAGGAGGAGGTCAAAGAAATGCTGAGAGTGCCATTTCGAATGAAATTTGAAATCATCATTGCCACAGAGTCAATTTCAATAAAATAAAAAGTAGCATTATAAAATCGTTTGGGAGCAAATCAGTCGTGATTCCAGTAGTCAAATTTCGAACATTCGATCCAATAATTCATGATCATGAGCTATTTTCATGCAATTCAGCGATATCGTTTTATCAAAGGTTCCGTGTTTTTATTTTTAGCCACATTTGTGTAAAGTATAGCGCTCAAATTACTCGAGAAATCAAAAGTTCTCTTGGGTGATCGATATTTTTCTAACACTCAGAAACCCATCATTTTCGACGGAAAAGATGAACCATTAGATGATGCCACCTTGATCATTCTGTGAATATTGCAAAAACAATTGAAACTATACCGGTTCAATCCAAAAGAGAGAGTCAAGGACAGTGAGGACGACATTTTTTCACTTGATCTGTCGCCTCACTTCTCATAAGAAAATACATCGAAGCAAGACGCTTCTTTCACTCTTTTATCTCAGTTTTGATAACATAAGATACCTCACTTGAGCTTCTCCACAAATTCAGACTTTTCTTAAATACAATATAAATACAGGAAAAGAAATGATACAAGGGCCCAAGCCCGTGGAGTCGATTATATTCGCGCGTATACATCTTGAAAAAGATTTGCAGAACTCTGGGATTCATTTCACTTTGGCCAATTGAAGCGCTCCGGGGTTCTTTGTAAGAGTCACAGGGAGACTTTTCATATGTTATAATTGCCAAATCGAATGAATCACTAATATCTCGCTACGAGTGCAGATTCACCACGATAAAAATGTACTATGCCGAAATTCCCTACCGTCATTCAGAGATCTCGATTCGAATGGAAGAATTTGATCTAACGCCCCATAAAATAGTTCCATATTTAATACATGTTGTTTCTTTTTCATGATCAGCGCGCTTGCGCGCGTGAAGAGTTTCTAGTGTTATTTACTTGGGAGCTATCATTTAGCCACAAGAACAGATTCAGTGTGACGGACAAGGATGAAGTAAAGTATTCACCATTGTTTTTATTCATAGATCAATCGGGTATCGAGCATGTATGGCAGCTTGAATTTCGTGAATTCGAATTCAAAAATGGTAACATAATCATATCAAGCGGTGCCAAGGTAACTATCAAGTATTTCGGTAAAGTTCAAGAGGGATGTTCGAGCTTTGTGATAAGATTTTTTGTAGCTGAATATGAACGACATGGTTGTTTGAGAAGTGTGTGTTATGACGACACGACAAACATGAGTACGCCATCGCAAAATTTTTCTGAGATTCGTACTTATACAATTGCCGTACCTCGAATTAGTTGTTTTTTAGATAAAGTAAAAATCATTTGCACTATTGTTGCAACTACCACTCCAACTTCCGTTCGGAAGCCCGTGAACGTGAAACTTTCTATCAGTCCGAATCGACACGATGTTTTTCTTAAAACTGAATATGAACATTTGTTTGAGAGTGGCAAGTATAGTGACATCACTTTTGTCATAAACAAACAAAAATTGCAGTTGCACAAAAGTATTCTGTCAAGTCGAAGTGTAGTTTTTTCCGCGATGTTTGACCACGATTTCAAGGAAAATTCTTCTAACACAGTTTACATTGACGACCAAACATTTGAGGTTATGAGAGAATTTTTTCGTTACGTGTACTGCGCCAAAGTGAATGATATGGAAAATCACATGGTTGAGCTATTGATGACTTCTAATAAGTATGCAATTGACGGATTAAAATTACTTTGCGAACAGAGTCTTATAGGATCTCTGAAAATTCAGAATGCCCTTGAGTTTTTGGCTCTTGCCAATCGTTATAGAGCCAAAAATTTGGAAACTCAATGTTTGAAATTCATTGCAGCGAATGCGAAAGAGATTGTAAAATTGCCAACATTCGATATAAATGAGGTGCCGAAAGAGCTTAGGAATCATTTATTCAAAGCTGCCATAGAGACCGGCATGTAGTGTTTGATCAAGCATAATTTTTTCTATGAAGAGTATGTATACTTGTGTAATATTACTACAAAAGTTCTAAATGAATTTAATTCTTATTATTTCTTGTATTGGAAAGAGAGAGCGATTTGCATCACTCATGATTGTACGAAAGGAGAGTGTGATTTTGATTGTTTACTGTTCTGAAGCAAAATAAATGATACAGTTTTTGTAGATGGAATTCTTTATTGCAGGCTTTTCAAATCAGACGTACGTTGCATTAGTATGCATCAAATATTTTAGCAGGAAAGACCAATAAAGCCCTATCTCTATATAAATGATACAGGTTATCGATTTTACAAGTGTTTTGCATTGAGTCTTTTGCCAACCCTAGAAAATATTTCATTAATTAATCTTCAAGTCTCAAAATAATTTTTCTGAAAAATATTTGCATGGACATGGTATCCGTATAATACAACATCACTTTTTAATCAACTATTATCTTTGACAGTTTGACTTTTTTGTTTACAAACTAAGATATATTGATCTCGGTGCCTTTAAGTTGTGAGACCAGATTAGATAAATTTGATAAATATATTCAAACTTATACGAAAGTGAGCCCTCGAAAATCATTCGGGGTAACAATTCTGTGATCCGTTATGATGCACCTTGATCTTTTCGTCACAACCTCTGGAACGAACCACAAACATCAAAGCTTTCGAAGTTAACTGCTCATGCTAAATTTGAATTCTCTTAGTTGATTTCTCTTGAGGTTACTCATTCAATAATGATTTTCAAAAATGAATTCGTGTATCGTTGAAATACATGGCTTTGGATAGAAAATGAGAATCCTAACTTTTTTTGATAAATTTTCCAAAACATTCTCGAATGATGCAATATATCTGATATCTTTACTTTAAACATTGCGATGTGAATCATTCCTCTTGTAAGGGTTGCTCCGCCCTTCAAATCGCACGTCTTTTCATGAATTTACAAATACCGAAACTGATGCTGATCATTCAAATTCACAAGATTGTGCAGGTACCAAGTATGTTGCATTATTCTCAAATATTTCCTCTGGAATCGCTTCTAGGGTATGATCACTCGATTCACTCATTCAAAAAATATTCCGCGATGAAAAAAGTATGGTGAAGCTATGTATAAAAAAAAATGTTCTGGTGACCCCAGCCAGACCTTGGCACGGCTAGAACCGATGACAATGTAAGTATCTTTCATGTAAGGGTGCAGATAAAACGTTACGCTACGATTTTGCGCCACGCCACGACGCGCTATCGCACGCCACGACCCAAAAATTCATTCCAGCGAACCCGACCATCGATGGATTGGATTTATTGTTACAGTACCAGTCATGGGTTATGAGAATGAATCAAACCCATCGATGGTCGGGTTCGCTGGAATGAATTTTGAACCCGTGGCGTGCGATAGCGCGTCGTGGCGTGGCGCAAAATCGTGGCGTAGCGCTTCATCTGTCATCACCCTAACAAGGACGTATGGACGAAAGTTATCGAGATTCGAGGCTGGTATTTTGAGTAAACGAATTTCTTTCATTTTCGATGAAATACCGATTTTTTGCTGGAATTTGTGTTGGCTTTGCTTGAAATCGACATGTACCCATGTCATACAATGTTATATGACTGTATGCTCGAATATTTACCTAAATAATATAAAAAACGACTGCTGATTCATTCGCTTTACTTTGATTCAAATTAGTGAGCATTTGTTGTGAAAATCGCCCCAGAACCATTGAGTAATCAACAAAATTATCTTGAATTCGAGTAGTTTTGGTCAAAATGAGAAAAAAAAATGCCCCTTCATTTCGTACCTAGAATCACAAATTTCAAATATTCCCAAGGGTATTTTTCGAACCGGCCTCTTTTGTCAACAATGACTTTTGATAACTACAGGGAGTTTAAGTGACTGTATGGATTGAATACCGTATCTTGGATTACGATGATATGAGTTCATCATTTGAAGATAAATGAATGATGTCACACCGTGGCTAAATTGAATCGATTCTGCAGGTTGCGTCCAGAAGATTGCTCGGGCTTTACAGACAATCCAGTTTACATTATCATCTTAATCTTTAAAACTTCTAAAAGCTGTATACTTACGTCTCATATCTTTTTTGGATAATGGAAGGGGTACCGAAAAATCAAATAATCGTCTTGCCGATATACTTTTTGCTATCTTATCTCACCGCAGTTCCCAATAGTCAGTGTTGTGCAGTGTGCGGCGTGCTCGCAATTCACAATTGTTATAGGTAATTTTTTCCGGTCAATCGCACATCAAAGGCAAAAGAGGAGTCTAATAGAAATTTTATACATGCATTAAATCTATTGCAGATACTTAGAATTGAGCATTCTACAGAACGTAAATTCAGAGTTTTGAAGTGTTGATCGAGAAAATAAAACAAGATGGATTTTGAATACAGAAGGCCAGAGCAACAAGTACAGACGATAAAAATGAATACAGGAGAAACTTCATTTACTTGGACTCCTCCGCTCGGTTCTCGTCGAGGTTCTCGTTCCATCGTTCCAATATTTCGTCCTGATGGTACGCCGATCGAACCTGAAGTCTGTCATTCGCCTGTGTTCTCTTCGACAGACAAATTGGATATGGATACATGGCAGTTGGAATTTCGTCGAGATCTGATTCGCGGTAATAACAATTTTACATTAGACGAGGATAGAGTAATCATACGGTACTTCGGTAATGATCAGGAAAGGAATTCGAGATTTGCTATACACTTTCGTGTAGTTCAATATGTTCGAACGGGGTTGTACAGAAGAACGCTCTACGACGACACGAGTGTAGAAACGAAAAGCCAAAATTTTTTTGAGAACCGTTCGTATGAGATTGTCATACCTCGACGTACTTCTGAATCAGCTTCGAGTGTGACGATAAATTGTATTATTCATCCGGATCCCACTCAGGAGCTTGCTAACATAGAAAAAATGTCTATTGATCCAAATCAGCATGAAATTTCTTTGAAAACCGAGTATGAACATTTGTTTGAGAGTGGCAAGTATAGTGACATCACTTTTGTCATAAACAAACAAAAATTGCAGATGCATAAAAGCATCTTATCCACCCGAAGTGTCGTTTTAGCTGCGATGTTCGATAACAATTTCAAAGAAAAAGTCTGTAATACAGTTCACATTGAGGATCAATCTTTCGAGGTCATGAGAGAATTCTTTCGCTATGTATACTGTGCCAAAGTCAATGATATAGAAAATTATATGGTTGGGCTATTGATGACTGCGAATAAATACGAAGTTGAGGGATTGAAATTGCTTTGCGAGCAGAGCCTTATAAAATCCCTAAAAATTGAAAACGCTGTTGAATTTTTCGATCTTGCCCATCGTTACAGGGCCAAAAATTTGAAATCTCATTGTTTGAAATTTATTGTATCGAACGCCAAAACAATCGTAAAATTATCGACATTCGATATAAATCAGTTGCCGAGTGAACTCAGAAATGAATTGTTCAAGGCTGCCATACAGAAAATTTTGTAAATTATTATCGATTATGAGATCTATATGAATATAATGCAGATTCATGCAATACCGTCACCGTAGCTCTAAGTTTTTTTAATATCAAAATGAATGAATATTATCATTTTGCATCAGGTATAAATTATACGAGAGAAAGAATTTGATTTTGATTGTAAACAGTTGTGAAACAAAATAAATTGTAAAATTCTTCACATTGAACATTATTTCTTGTACTCATTCATACAAGCCTTGCAGAAAATCATAATCGGTTGAATTATACTGTATCAAAATTGTTTTCCTGAATGATGAATAATACACAAATTATCGGATTTGATAACTCACCAATGGTGTGTTTCCTCGAATATTATTTCTGTGAATGAATCAAAATCTATATATAGATATGATGTGCTTCTTCTTTAGTATGAATTTGGTCAGTTTGATTCTCCATGTCCAGTACAATAGAAATTGTATTGTCGCCTGTCTCGACTGTTGAAACAACATAGCTCACTCTTTCTATATGGTGAATATATGAATTCGCCCAAATATTTATATACACGAGCCCAAATTCGAATTATCTAAAAATGATGACTATTCCAAAGTCACGCCCAACTCGATGATGTTGTAAGCTTCCTGTACACTGTACAGTGTGCTACTAAGGTAAAGTCGCCAGTAGTGGAACAAAAAATGAGCGCTAGTTAGTAATTTACACATTTTGAATGATATTTGAGTTTCTCGCGAATAGGAAGTAACACATCTTATAGATAAACTCTTTCTGCATATTTTGAAAAAAGGTACAAGTTGATTACTTGTATACAATAAGAGTAATTGAATGTTCACGAAAGGATCCGTTGTCTCCTGTAGTGGAACAACGAATCCTGAGCTCGGTGCCCTCAATGGAACGTGAAAAGTCTCCTATAGTGGAACAGCGCTTTGGAGTCATTCTGAAAATATTTGGTAGACAATTAGTGGTTTGTTTGTCCTGATCTGTATGAAATAAATGACGCGTGACCGGAAAAAATCGATTCCCGGAAGGTTTTTCAATACAGCGAAAATATAAAATCTGTTCCAGTTGAGGGCACACTCTTGTTCCACTATAGGCTCCTTTTTTGAGGAAGGCTCCTACAGTGGAACAGCCTCTAAAGGGTGGTTATGAGCTTATACTTTTCATGATTTTTTTATTTGATTTATGAACCTTTTACGGGTGTTGCAGGGCATCGATTTGGAATTTATAATATCAAAGAACACTGTGTAATTTTTACTCAGATGATGGATCGACTTTTTGCGGTTAGAAACCCATGAGAATTGAGCGTTCCACTATAGGCGCCCAACTAGCCGTGTTCCACTACTGGCGCCTTTACCTTACTCGTAACTCACAAAACCATACAGTAAACGCATGCAAAAAAATTTTTTTTATCACAGACATGTCTTTATTATTGTATATCAAGCAGTCGCACCTATACCTTCACACATCTCACACACACCATTAATAGATGAAAGAATCAAATAGATGAAGTACGATCAAATTTCTGATATTTCTTTCAACCAGACTCATCTTTGCGAGACTATATAATAGTATTTTCTCGTATGGCAAACTGCGTGAGTGCTCAACTCAGAGTGCAACAATACAGCTCCTCAAACGCGAGATCGATATACTCAAGTACTTACTCCTCGGACCATCACGTTCTTTTTCTAACCTTTTTGAAATCTTCATGGGTATCGCTGTACTTGCATTGCCCACGTTTACACAAGTACATAACACGTCTGTATACAAAGTTTTGCACTTTGGACTTTGAAGGCAATGTGAGGAGCATCAACTTCAAAAACGAAACAAAGAGGCTAGTATCAGTGCACATGTATTAGTCGTATAATATACGCCCTTCGATAATATGTACTACTTTTACTATATTCATCGCTTTGGTCTGATGCCATACCTTTTGTCTATGTACGATTGATTTGATGTATGAAACTCACACTAAGCTTTGATTAGAGATCCCAAAGATGTTTTCCGTTTATAGAGAAACAATAATAGATGTAATGTCCCATACTCAAGTGTTGATTTTACCGCAATTTTTCTATACACTGTATGACATTTGGTTGATGCTGAAATGAAATTCTGACGTTTTGACAGAGCGTCTCAAAACAACTGATTCTACTTCTTTCCTTTATTATCTTAAGAAATATCTGTAACGAGTGAGACGAATGTTATTGAATTCTCTTCCCTTCCAAGTAGAAATTTTATGATCTTCAAACATGATGGTCACGTGAGTTCTTTGTGGTAGAAAATAGGAAGGGTGGTCGAAAGCAGACAAATTTTTTGTCCACGTACTTCTATGTGTGACAGTCTTCTCAGGTATTGCGTGGTTCATTTAAATACTTATACATATTTATTAAGATTCGATTAAAGTGAACATGATCTAGTAGTCCGGTCTCCGGCCGACCTTTTGTTGGTCTGTTGGCCTCCAGCGAGGTGACAATTTGGCTGGATGAGAGCCAAAATTACAAGAAATTACCGCCAAAGGTGGACACTCTACGTGTGGTACAAGCTGAGATATGGATTTTTTAAATAATTAATTTGTAAGCGTTATATGTCCGTTATCCTCCAGTGGCCACCCTATGCTCATTTGGAAGCTCACGAAACGTATTTTGAGATGGAAAGAAGGTGGACAGTCCTAGTGTGGTCGGAATTGGAGTATTGAGGGCCTAAAGGTCAAATTTTTGGGTCAAAATGGCGAAAATGACGATTTTTCGCGTATAACTCAGAAACGATGCACCTAATCGAAATTTTACAACAGTACTTTTTTGTTCATCTTGTTAAGATCTTGAAATTTGTATTCGGATAATTTTTCTCAGAAATGCGTCATTTCTGAGATAATGGCGTTGCGAGTTGTGAAAAGTAGACGCTCAGACCTCCTGATACGTACAACTCAAGAACGGTGCACTTGGGTCAAAATTTTATGTCAGTACTTTTTTGTTTGTCTTGTCAAGATCTTGAAATTTGTATTCGGGTAATTTTTCTCAGAAATGCGTCATTCCTGAGATAATGGCGTTGCGAGTTGTCAGGATTAGACGTTGGGATCTCCGGATACGTACAACTCAAGAACGACGCACTTGACCAATATTCAATATCAGTACTCTTTTACTATTGATGTATTTTGAGATCTTTAAATCTGTATACGAATCTTTTTCCTCAAAATCAGATAATTTTTGAGGTATGAACATCATCAGTTGGGGCTAGCGATGATCGCAATGAAGATGAGGTCAGTGGTGATTCTGATGGTGATTTGAGTGACTTCGATATGTATGCTACCGATGAAAGTGATGAGGAACGATGGTAATTTTGTACGATAGAAATGTTTCACTGTTTCAGTTATGTACGGTACAAATTTGACATATGAATAAATATAAGTACTCTCTCAATAGGGACTCATTTTATTTCGAAAAATCAGAGATTTCGAGACTGAAATCTTATAACGTTAACAAAAAAGAACGAACATAGAATAACGTTCTATCGCATCAATCTCCATATGTACACAAGAAAGCGTCTGGTACGATTAATACCCGCAACTAATAATGTTCATACCTTAAAAATTATCCGATTTTGAGGAAAAAGATTATACAGATTTGAAGATCTCAAAATACATGAATAGTAAATGAGTACTGATATTGAATTTTGGTCAAGTGCGTCGTTCTTGAGTTGTACGTATCCGGAGATCTCAACGTCTTATCCTGACAACTCGCAACGCCATTATCTCAGGAATGACGCATTTCTGAGAAAAATTACCTGGATACAAATTTCAAGATCTTGACAAGACAAACAAAAAAGTACTGATGTAAAATTTCGACCAAGTGCGCCGTTCTTGAGTTGCACGTATCAGGAGGTCTGAGCGTCTACTTTCCTCAACTCGCAACGCCATTATCTCAGAGATGACGCATTTCTGAGAAAAATTACTCGAATAAAAATTTCAAGATCTTGACAAGACGAACAAAAGAGTACTGATGTAAAATTTTGACCAAGTGCGCCGCTCTTGAATTGTACGTATCAGGAGGTCTGAGCGTCTACTTTTCACAACTTGCAACGCCATTATCTCAGAAACGACGCATTTCTGAGAAAAATTACCCGAATACAAATTCAAGATCTTAACAAGATGAACAAAAAAGTACTGTTGTAAAATTTCGATTAGGTGCATCGTTTCTGAGTTATACGCGAAAAATCGTCATTTTCGCCATTTTGACCTAAAAATTTGACCTTTAGGCCCTCAATACCCCAATTCCGACCACACTAGGACTGTCCACCTTCTTTCCATCTCAATATACGTTTCGTGAGCTTTCAAATGAGCATAGGGTGGCCACTGGAGGATAACGGACATATAACGCTTACAAATTAATTATTTAAAAAATCCATATCTCAGCTTGTACCACACGTAGAGTGTCCACCTTTGGCGGTAATTTCTTGTAATTTTGGCTCTTATCCAGCCAAATTGTCACCTCGCTGGAGGCCAACAGACCAACAAAAGGTCGGCCGGAGACCGGACTATAGGGGAGAGTGGGGCGAATTAGGACAGGTTTTGCAGTGGGGCTAGGCGCGCTACGGGACTTGAACGTTCAACTATTGAATATACTGTAAAAAAATTTTCAGATCTCTAGGTCTTAGCGTTCATACTTTTTTTTGAAGTTTGAGATAAAAAATCTGTCTTAATTCGCTCCGCGTTTGGGGGCGCATTTACCTACCAAAACACGTGGTACTAGCCCGGAATCCAGAGGGAAACCCGCCCACGACCTTCATATCCTTCCATAGCCTCACAAGCGAGCCATTTTTATGTCAATTTGGAACATTATTGAATCAAGCGCTTTATCAGTGCACTATCGCTTTTAGCAGTCAGCAATCATTTCGCAGCGGCTAAGAGTCGACTCTCATTAGTTTTTCTTTATATTGGAGGTTATTCATACTCACCCTTCAACGATCCAAATGGTAGAATGCGACAATCAACCGGGTATCGGTGAATACGAGAGTCAAAAATACGTAAATCGAGGACTATCTTGAAACACGTTGAAAGCGACTTCTGACCTCTAATTTGACTCCTGGGACGGCCATTGGACATCGTAACTTCACTTTCTCACCCACTTTCAATCACCTAACTAACCCTCAACCTCCCGCGCTTCGAAAAACTCGCCCAAACGCATACGCGTCTCGATACGGGAAATAATCCTCGAAAAACACGGGCACGCGATCGGTCGACCGATTTTAAATGGGATTTAGTGTTGTCCGAATTTGCCCCCATCAATTCGTCCAAAAATGCCCCCAGGCGTTTTTTTCGCAGAATTGTGATAACTTGGGTTCAACTGGGCCGATTTTGACCCACGATGGCTCAAAATCTTTGTTTTGTAATGTAGTTTTTGACCCCCGAATGGCGATGAAGTCCGTTCAGTTATGCAGGAGCAGCCTAAACTCTTGCATTTGGAAAATAAACCGCGTGAGGCCCCGAAAAAGCACCCGTATGTCAGCGTAGACTCCCAGTATCGTTTTGGGAGGTCTAACCGGGATAAAAACCATTGTCTGTGATGGTATTAAAAGAGAATTTACGCGGCGAAAGCCTAGACTCACCCACAACCGAGCTATCTTGCTTGTCCTAATTCGCCCCTGTCCCAATTCGCCCCACTCTCCCCTATAGATATGATATTACGACAAAGAACTCAGCGTGAGTGTCATATGCAATTTTGAGTTTCGAGCAGTCATTCATTTTTGGAAAATATTTTTCGCACAAAATGAGAAAAGTGTTAGATTTGAGATGAAGGTATAGTGCCCGTTATGTTTCTATCTTATGAATACTGTATGTGTAGTTAAATCCCAAACGGAACATGATATGCACACAATATTGTCATTCATTGACGTTCAAGGGGATACGATTGATCCTCATAATGCAGGAAGTCGAACAAGTGTCTGTATTCATCAAATGATTTGCCCTAAGCAAATAAAACTAACTGGACTGATTGCCATTACTAGACGTACGGTTACGTGATCCTTGATATACGTTATACCATTAGTATGGTTGACAACAAGTGTTTTAGAGGCTGCTCTCTAAATCTGTTGGAGTGAATTTTGAATCTAAAAGAATCAAAGTTAACTCCGAGTTTTGAGTTAGATATGTACGACCCACCCATGGGTCAATCAATACTCCAAGCTAGAGTCAAATTTCACTTAAATTCGAGTCAATTTTCACTCTTAAGATGGAGTCAAACTGATTGTTTTGGCCTCATCGATATACTATTCATGGAAATCTGCCTGTCATACTATTTTCACTTAATTTGTCGGAAGGTGAATTATCATTGGGATTATATCTTATTACCTCAAAACTGCAAAATTTCTTGAATTCCCCCATCGAAAAAAAAAAAACGGGTGCTCACACAGAAATGAAAGATTTTTGGGGCATCAATCGCAGAAATAGTTTTCTGTAGCCAATTGACATATTATAATCGGGTTTTCGAATTGAAGGTGAGAGTTGGTATGATAAATACACAAGAATGTATACACTAAGATTTTGTAATCGTGCATATAAAATACAAGATCTTGCAGAAATGTCGGTGGCAAAGAGTCAAAAATCTATGCAGAAATGAGGTTGTCACGCACAGGGTAAGAAATAAATAGCATTGTAAAATTACTTCCATGATGAAATTTATCATCACTCTCTAAATTGTCTAAAAAAAAATAAAAAATGAAATAAATTTGACGCTATAACAAATACTATCCAAAGTATTATGTGTCCCAAAACTAGCTCTTAACTCTGAAATATATAAAATACGAAAGTCCATAACAAAGCTCAGTTTTGGTTCACGCCAAAGTTGTGACTGTCGAGGCATCCCTACAAACTTTTCCATGCGTATAAAACATCGTTTATACATTTCACTTTATTCTCAAAATTCAACCAACGTATTCTACACGAGGGATGGAGTATTTTATCACGTATTTTAAATATTCTAGATGTGTGTTTGTTTTGTCAGTATAGAAATACAACACCGCTGTGAGCGATATTTTTATGTAACAATTCGTTTTCCGAGTGGAACTGTGGTTGGATCACCGATGTGATTTTTCTGTGGTTTCTTTCCTGAAAATTTGCAATTTTTGAACTTGATATCGAAAAAAAAAAAAAAATGAATAAATAAATAAATGAAAAAAGGGCAGAGTACCCTCAAGGTGCGTATTTTGACAGTGTATCTCTCTCATGGAAGACTGCAAACATTTTCAACAACTATTCGAAATAATTTAACACTGTACATAGGTCGTGCACAATCATGGTTTCAACAATTTTACCCTCCATTTCCTTCCAACCATAGAAGCAGCTAGCTTCGTTGCACTTATACCAAAAGCACGCAAATATAAAAATCACTTTGTGTTTGGATTTTGTGTGCATATCAGTTGCTTCAAAGAGACATCCCCTCACTTGTTAGTATTCAATTCATGCACGTACCTTACACGTATCTCACGCAAAATACGCCATCAAAGGTTAACTTCATCATAACCAAATTCTCCATATCAAACACGATGAAACAAATTTGAAAATTTTGAAATAATCGGCATACACAACATACCGCATTCCTGTGCATCAAATTTTCAAATTTTCATCGTAAATACCACTCTGCCGTTATTATTTACCCAATTGCCCCGGTTTACCCACCCATAGACACGAAACCAACCAATATACGCCCGTAATAATTAAATCGCAAGCCATCTCCGTTCACCTAAACATTCCCATCGAATTCATCAAATATTTGCCTCCCTTTGGTTCTATATATCTTTGCATACATCGATGCAGTGTCGATGGCTATCGTTTTCGAACACAAGGATCGTGTTTTGCGCGCGTTTCCGCGAACCCCTGAGGCAATTTTAGCAACCAATCCTCTCTATATACACTCGACTTTTGCGCACCTGTGCATGTATGTTATACACCCCTAGTTATGATGGTACCATACCATACCAGCCCTTTTGGTAAAATTGGCCCCACTCACGATAAGCTTGCACCCCCCCCCCTCCCCCCACACACACACACACACAATTTCACGTCATCAGAGGTACAAATGGAGGTAGTTTTGTACGAGCCTCGTGGAATTGCAGAAAAAGCAGAATGGAGAGTTCGCGTGACGAGTATAGTATAGTTGAGCTATCCTCCTTGTGAGATCTTGTGCCTCTGCGATGCTATAAGGGTGCGGAAGGGCAGTTAGGAAGTCCCGATGCAATCGTTAACGAAGCAATTTTTTTTGCTTCCCCTCTGCATCACCCTGGCGGCATCAGACGGATAGCTGCATGCATACATATATTATGGGCAGTAAATATAGGGTAAGAAGTACATCCATGTATGTGTAAGTGTGTAAGTGTGTGTCTACCTGGACGATTTATAAGGTATTCTCGTGTGGTTAACGTAGACTTATATATGGTTTTGCAATTTGAACGAGCTTGCAAATGTGTGTGGAGGGTGTGTATGTGCGCGCGCGCGCCAATCGCAAGTTGCACACGGGGGTGACTATGGGTGAATACGATATGTACACAGGTGAGATAGTATATGTATATCAAAGGAGAATATATACGAGAAGCTTGTACGAGAGGATCGTCAGTTGCAAAACGGTAGCCGAACCATCGAGCGCTAATTTGCTGGCACGACTTTGAAGTAAATTAACTCTGCGTTCGCCGGCGCGTCGCTCGTTGATGATCGGTTTTTTTGGTTTAGTGATACCGATTTCTTTCGTGTCGCGTGTGAATTTGATAATGATGAGGGTTTGTTAGGTTGAATTATGTGATTTTTTTATGCGTCACAAACACACTTTTCGTCATCATTGCTGTTCAATTTTGGAATCTATTGCGTTGTGAAATTTCCGTGTTGGATTTTGACGCAAGTGCGACTCGTATTACTGGCTTTTTCACTTCGTGTGTTATCGGAATCTTGTAATAAAACTTAAGATAATTTCACTCTCTGTCAATTTTTTGATGAAGTTTATTTTTGCACCAACCATTCGGGTTTGTAAAGTCAATGACTTCAGCGCGGGCTTCAAAGGATGTAGACTGGATTTTCAGAATTCAAAAAATGTTCGATCACTCCAGAAACAAGCTCTTGCCTGAATGATAATATGAAGAATGCAAAAGAAGTCTGTGCCTTTGCATAGTGTATTATTGTTTTTTATACCAAAAGTTCCTGGTGCACTTGCGCTAGGTATTACTATAATCATTATTTAGGTGTATGCGCAAGCTTTGCAAAAAACGTACAGTGCAACATGTTGGTGTGGAATCCAGACTGCGTTCGGAGCAAATCGTACAACTAATCGATGAGATTTCTGAAAATTTGTGCTTTTACTTGTATTATTGTTGTAACACCGAGATGCTAAGAAAGTTACAACAACTTTTATTCAATCATTTAGGCTTTCGATTTCATTTCAGTGTCAAATATTCGAGGATTATGCAGTGAAATTAATCAATGAATGGATCAAAAAGATTCATTTGAAGTTCACTCTTCGAGTACTCGATTATTAACACAACAATTATTCACAACTACCTAATTTGTGATGTCAAAAATTCATTTGTATGATCCATTTTTTTGAAGATTTTTTTATGAACTGTGCGTAAAAGTGTACTTTGCACTCAGTTTATCGACTTCTACTCACAGTTTGTCGAGTAGTATAGTTCGATTCACGGGAGTAAAATCTTCTTTATGCATCCTCGTGGTGATTCCGACCCTCGCCTGCATCTCGGGCCGGTAACCCATCATTGGCACGGGAAGAAAAGGTTCTACACCCATGGATCAAAATGTACTATTCTTTAACGCTCACTCGATGTACATGCATATATTGAAACAAATTTTATGATTGACCAAGAGTTTGAAATATCGTAATTTTATACCCTAATAATCATTCATTTTTTGATCGACACTGTGTCCCAGTTTTCAATAGAATTTCGCAAAAGATATTGGATTTTTCTATACCCTGAAAATTCTCAAATTTTTTCCACAATTTTTATCTCAAAGTTATCACCATGAAAAGAATATTGAGAAGATTTTCATTGCCATCCAGTAGCACATTATCTTGAGAACGCGAGATTTGGCTAAAAAAATCAGACAATGCGCGTATAATTCAAAGCGCAAACATATCTTGTCGTCGTCACCAAATTAGTTAGTTTCAAAACAAACCGCAGCACTACTATATATACTGATGTTTCAGATCAACTTGGCTCAGTATATTATTCTATGTGCAACGAGCGTATCCTTACACACGCAGATACTCCAACGAGAATTAATTTTGCTTTCTCTGTCTCTATATGATATGTCTCTATGCTCGACCATCTGGATGTGATTTTGCTCAAATCTTGCGCAAACTTTGTCAAAAAAGCTTCACCAAAACAGAGCGTAAATATTTATTCAAAGGTGTATAAAATTGCGAATCGTATGCGAGGTATGTAAAGTAAAAGCAAAAATGATGAGCTCGCAACTGATGCGTATGTAACAAGATTTCTCGTTATAATTATTGCCTCGAAGGTTATTATATTAACTGGAGCAATTTTTAAGCAAGAATTCGTTGGTGAACAGTATGATAGAGAACGCACATCTGGCTCATGCTGAACAAAACTTCCGGAGCCCTGATCAAGGGATAGACGGCGCCTGAGTATGAAAATGCGTATGAGTGGGAGACCGACAATTTCACAGATGAGTGATTATTCTTTACTCCACTTTGTGTCTTTTTATTATAATATAGTTGCGTTCTACAGCTCATTCGTGTGAGTTTGAATTTTGCGCGATCAAAGAAATTGAAGAACGCGCGCTTGCCCCAAACCGAAAAGTTTTCGGTTAATCGAAAAGATTGAAAAATTAGTGTGTTGTCATGACATGCCAACCATAGAAAATTTCTTACCTCCCAATAAATTGAGCTCATTTTAGCCCCCCATTGTCAATAATGGTTTTCAATTTTGTTGTACATATGGATGGCTTTGAGCCAGAACGATACAACTCCAATTCAGATTTTCCAAAAATTGCTATGGTATTTCGGAGGCTGTTTTCATCATTCATTTTCGGCAGGAAGATTTCCAACGACATTATTTGAAATAAAATCCTGATTTGATAATGCAAATATGATTTTCCCAGAAATTCGTCACCAATAAAAGGAATCTCAGAATTCTGTGGCAGTTTTTTGAAAATTTGAAATAGACTCATACCATCCTGGTTCTAAACCGTCCATGTATGATCCGTAGTCTTGAGCAATGAAGACTTATTATGCTCACTCTAAACAAAATTGAGACAGTGATAAAAAAAAGTACTAATATGCATAAATAGTTACAGATTAAAAATTGTCGAATTGATCGTTCCTTGGCTTGATACTAACCTCCAAATTTTCTCCATGAGACATTTTTTGAATTTTCGAAGCCTTGTGACAAAACAAGAATTTCTTATTGAAGACTACATATGTTCCCTGCTCCTAAATTTTAACAAAAATCCGAATTATTCCGTACCTTCATCATTTCATTACTCGAGTACAGGGTTCATTAGAGCTTGCAAGCATCTCTCTTTATCTCTGTCTTTCTCTATTCATCTCATCACCTTTTCACAAGCCATTCACAACTTCAAGACCGTATTATAATACAAGAGGGAAATATATCCCTCACATTGCACGGTCGTTCTCTATCGTTTTTGAGGTCTATATGAACTTGCTATATACACAGCGATTCATACCCTCTTCACTCATTACATCAAACACCAAATATATAATGATAAAGAGGAGACGAGAGTCGGTTCCCTATTGAATTCAAGCTCATTCGTATAGACGACAAAATATGCGAAGCTCGCGGTGCTACAGACATCAGACCTTTTTGGTGTGTATGTATGTGCTTGCGGGCCTCGTGAGAATTTGGCACGGATGAGCGATTTTGCTACGTATAATGTAGATTCTGCATATTCTGTGTATACTTACGTCTTTGCCGCTTGTACATACACTACTGCGCTTTTGTATCAAATTGCATGTGTAAAATGGTTAAGCTGTTGCTTCTACTAGTGGCTTTAGATAGGCAAATTTTGCTTAGGAATTTTAGCTTAAACGAGAATATGCCGTGGCTTGATTAACGCTCGAGCTTATTGCTAAAGTCTTGTTTGAAGCTTTAAACCACAAAATTGACTTGCGTCTTTCAGCAAAATGTCGACACTTGCGCTCTTCATCAACTATTTGTGAATAAGATTCTTGAAGATGATTCACATGCTGAGCGAAAGCGAATAATTGCAGTTTTATATTTTTGCAGCTTGAAATGAATACTGCATCATTAGTTTTGTCATTTAAGGGTTGACGATTCTCTTCATTAAAATTTGATCAAAAATTGTGCAAAATTCATCACTTATAACTTCAGTTCTAAGCAATCCGAAAAAATATTCTAGAAATATTGCATTCTTAGATCGAACCAACTGAATGCAATAAGCAAATCGAATAACTTTGAAGTGAATTTTATCAACATCATCTGTGCGGAAAAGAGCCATTTTTGCATGGATTCTTGATCTCCGTACCCACGCCGACGATGAAAATTAGTATATTTCGATACAAGAGTGTAAAAACTTTATTTCGCATCCGAGTAATGAGTTTCCCGCTCGAGCCGTAGGCGAGGGTCGAAATCATCACAAGTATACGAAAAATCCATTTTTTACCTTTTTATGGAATTGAAGTATTTTTCAGATTCCTTTGTTTATTTTAGAATTTCGACTCCCTCCTCGATTTGGACGTATGATCAAAGCTTAGCACGTCCAGGTACTTGTTTGAGCATGGCATGTTTCCTAATCCTCGATTCCATTGCGTGATCCCACAATTTGAACCCTGACTCGTTTCTTGACCTCAACTTTTCTCATTTCTCACAAAGATAATATATAATTTACCGCATCACTTGATCCAGCTTTGTGTAAATTTGACTAGAGAAAGTTATAAATTCCTCTGAACATATATTTTTGTGACGTTAAGATGGATCTCCCACATCTATGGTTATGAGCGCAAAAAAAAATCGTAAAAAATTTGGGAAATTAGCTAAATCCTCGCTGAAAATCTTCGAGTAATATAATTTTGTATAATTAGCTAATCACAATCTAAAATATCTTCGCAAGGAAGGAAAGAGCACACCATAAATTATTGGAAAGCAAGAATTATTTCAAGCCTTTCACTCTCATCAGAGTATAAACATCTTGGAATATATCTCTCCATCAGTTCTACAGCGTTTGAGTAAAAATCAATCGACAAAAACGCTTTAGAGCTTCGCGTAATGATACAGCCATGGAAAAATGAAGACAGCTAAGAATCTCCACGTACTTCATTAGCAGCTTCTCCGGACTCATTATAATCTGTGAGAGTCGTCCAAGAGCTGCATTCCCCTAATAGACGTTGTACTTCCATACAAAACTATAGGATACCCGAAGAATTTCCAATCCATCCGCGGGAAATTATTGTAGTAATACTTTCACTCACATCTATTTCAATTCTTGCAAAAATCCTCAATCTCCCGATTTCCACATTCAAAATCGAATAAAAAAATTATTCAAATTGTAAAAAATCATGTCAACATCCTAAATTTATTTTGTGCTCAATTTGTTGTTTCAGCTTCGACGAGTCGTCGATGGAGAGCTGTTCCCTGTCGACGACTACTACCACAACAACGACGGCGACGGGGACTTTTCAGGATGATCCTCATTACAGGCCACTTGGAGGCGCTAGAGACAGCTGTGGAAGCTGCGAAAGTTGTGAAAGTCGAGAATGTGGCAAGGGTGAGGAAGTTACCAGCCTCGAGGAAGCTAAAAATGTAATTTCGGCATTGAGGGCTAGGCAAAGGGCACAGGCACATCAGATGCTTGCCTGGAGGCGGACACTCAAACTTCAGGTAATGTTGAATTCTCTTATTATACGTGTGCCAGGTCAAAATTTGAAATTTTATTTGCATAGCAGTGCATACCACTTTTATAATATTCTGAATGTTGAAGATTTTTTATGACGGATTTTCCGAACTTGAGCTAGAAGTTGATTTTGATATGAGAGCGGAAATTTTGGTTATAGCGCATGCGAAATGATATTTTTTGGCCAGAGACGAAGGTGAAGATCCCGAAGGATCACGAGAATGTCAAAACCACTCGATTCAAGTACCAAATATAGTTAGTTTTTTAAAAATATTCTTCGCCTCCCAGAATTTCACAGCATCTGCAAGGCGATTAAAAGGAGTGTTCGACTCGAGGTTCGACTCTCTCGAGTTGGGTGATATTCGCATTTTTGTGATAACTTGGAGCCTCGCCTTCGGATTTGGCCGGATCATATCACTCACGAGGAACACCCAGGAGTTGTGGAACACGGATTTGGCTAAAATTCTGGGGATAGTCTTCTTTTACCGCCAAAAGATGAAACCCAGAGTCACCCTTGCAAATGCCCAACCGTTTTCGAGCTTCAGCTCATAATGCTATAATGTTATCATTATAGCATTACGAGTATATCTATACATATCTTTCTGGAACATGAGCCCATAATGGGCTACGCTAATGTCATAGGCTACAGCTCGAAAACGGTTGGGCATTTGCAAGTGCGGCTCTGGGTTTCACCTTTTGGTGGTAAAAGGAGACTATCCCCAGAATTTCAGCCAAATCCATGGCCCACAACACCTGGGTGCTCCTTGTCAGTAAGCGAAAATCATCAGCTTTGACGCCCATATATCGTAATCTTCTCATTTTCATCGGCGATGAATAAAATGAACTTGGAAAACCGTTTAGAAATTTCCGCATACACGGTGAAAATATACACTTTACCCTAATGTTTAGCGAAAAAAATTTGAAAATAATGTGATCCTAGAAACTTCATTCATGGTTGGCTTATTCGAATGTATCCTAAAAATTTCAACGAATCATGGGTAAGAAATGATTAATTCTTCCAAGTAAATCCTTTCGCTCTAACTTCCCACGGATCGTATCTATTCTATCCCCTTGTTGAGCCAAGAATGATGCGTTACAATCGCAGAAGAAGTGCTCTTTGTGCAAGTTATTGATGTGATTAAATAAGATTGAGTACGCCTATAGGATAATAATTATTAGTCAAGCTTACCTTGCACACTGTAAAAAGTATGTGCGACACCACTCGCCTTGCAATAAGATGACACATGATTTGTACATACACTATAATACCTAAGGCTCCGTGAGCCTATTTCAAGGTTATATTGCAAAGGGTAAATATCATCATTCATGAAGATGATTAAAGATTAGAAGAATAGGGCCACGACAAGATTAAGAGTTTTTTATAGTGAGCTCAAAAAATTAGTGCCACAATCAATTTGATGAGGATAAGTCTTGATAGTTGAGTGAAGCAATATCATTTTCAAATCATGGAAAATCACCCATCAGTAATAGCTTGCTAATGATATAAATTATCAACAAAAATTCTCAATAATTTGGTCAGCCATTCAACCCGTAGGTTCTCATCTTTAACAAGACATAATGGTAATCTGGGAATCAGTTTCTGTATATTCTATCTCAAGTATTTCATCTCTTCTGATTTAATGACCGAGATAGTTTTCACATCTACACCAATGAGATTTCGAGTTAGAATAATTTCAGTCTTTTACAGGTATCGAGTCCATTACGAAAGGAATTTACGAAAAAGAAACATTGCATGAGTTTGTTCTTTGTGAGATATGCTTTTCTTTGTATTGTTTCCGTGCGTTAAATTTTCCTTTCAGTCGCTATTCTTTGTCCAGGTGAGATTCAATCACCGTGGCTACCCCTGTAGAACTCGACCATAAGAATAAACTTTGAAAATCAGAGTAATGGTCTAAAAATTAACATTACAAAAGGTCACCACCAGTGGGTTTGTTGTGATTCAGTACAGTTTTTGCCTGACTTGAAGAATTTCTTCTCAAAGTGTCATTTTGAGAATGGTTTGTAATCATCAAGATGTCAATGCTTGAATTCCATCAGAAGTATGACAAAATTGTCGCAAAAGACCATTTTTATCGACTCGAAAATTGGCACAAATGTCGGCTATGGATTTAGTCAGGTTCATACAATTGATACGTTCACTATGCAAAGGCAGTTTTTAATAATTTTTGGATGGAAGTGATCTCGACCTTCACTCTTTGATTGGTGCTCCTGAATGAAGTCAATTTCTTTTTAAGCTCATTATTCATGGGCTTGAGAAACTAAATTTCCAAAGATAACTGTAATTGGAAATAATTTTAGAGCAAATCTGAGCCAGTAGAAATTAAATTGTGAAAAATTGTGGGATCCACTGGTGGGTCCTATCGCAATAAACGTGCCAATGAAGGGAAATTTTCCTAAACTTCTCGTTTATCTGCATAAAGTGCACATTAGGGGAATATTCTAGAGCACATTTCCTTTGCGAGTCTTGGAGTGTTACTTACAGTATAATAAATTTTACTCTTCAACTCTACCATGTATTGTTATCCAAACTTTTCATACCACGAGGATTATAACTTCGTTGAAGAGGTTCCCTCAATAATCGGAATGAAGATTTGCGGCATGAATTCAGTCAATCACCTAAGAGTTATAGAGGATCTATAACATGAGGAACGAAAAATATACTCGTGTGAAATGTTCAAATCAGACCAAATATCCACATTGTCCCAAGAATATAAAAAAAATTTCATAATCGGAGCTATATCTACTCATAAGTTCGCTTCACCACTCGTAATTATATAGCGACGGCTCGTTAGCCTGCATTATTAAACCGCGGACATGTGTTAAACCATGCATGCAAACGCATATCGATCGCACGCGCAAAGCCTACAAACTCCGTGACGGGAACAATTTTGCAAACAAATATCTCGATTCTCTATGAATGGACTTCAAAACATCCCTTGCAAACACTTTGAAAGAGTTTCAAATTAATTATCACCCAGCTGTTCTATTACATGAGTTATTCAAATTCAGAGTGGATACATCGCAAATTCACTTTTGACGGCTGGGTTTTTCTGACCCCAGGATCCACCCTACTGATGAGTTCAGTGCCAATGCACTCTGTAGTTTCAGTGAATTTACACTGAATTTGTGCTGAAACTTCAGTGACCTTGGCCGTCGGGCGGGTCCTCATCGCTAAAGTTTCAGTGAGCATCACAGATGAGTCAGTATGACTTTTCACTGAAATTTTAGTACTTCAAGAGCCTCGACAAATCATATTCACTGAAGTTTCAGTGCATCTCACTGGCAAATTAGTGTACACCGGTAAACACCACTATGGCTCACTTAAATTTCAATGAATAGGATCTTCCGGAATCTTTGAAGTTCTAAAATTTTAGTGGATTGTCTCACTGATCCATCAGTGATGTACATGGGACTTCAGTAACGAGAACTTGTCCGATCCCCAAGCCACTGGTGTTTCAGCCTGACTTCAGTTTATTATATACTGTGAAAATACAGTAGATACAAGCTCTGAAGTTATCAGGGGAAGTTGATCCCGGGATCAACTGAAATTCAGTGACACCTCACTGATGATCTCGGGGAGAGTCCATTTCCTAATTAGACACAAGATCTCATACCAACATTTTTCTGCATTTTTATCGTATGATTTATGTAAAGAATCGTTTTTGAGAATTTTTAGACTCTTTCTGAAAAGCAAAGATGAAAATATGCTAAGACTCAAGGATTTAGTCCACTGCGACTCTGAACAACTCACATGTCATTACGAGTCCTTACTTATACGTACCGAAAATATTCAATTAACCACCAAAAAAATATAGGTTCATGACAATGAAATCCTAATTTTGAATTTATGATTTTTACAGGAGGAACTAGTAGCCCGTCTGACACGCGAAAAAGCGGATCAGCTGCGCAGTTTATCGTCACAGCTGCTGTTGTTCGAATCGAGACTTTGTAGAAAACAGAAAGAAATCGAGGCGTGCCTGGCACAGAGGGAAACGATAATACTGAGACAGCAGAGGGTCATAAAACAGCTGCAAAATAAGCTCAGGCTGGCCACAAATGGCGAAGATATTGGCAAGGGTGGTCAGACTGGACTAAATTCGTGTAGAGATGATTCACCGCCCTGTTGTGATGTATTCGATAGGTTGGACAGCCTTGGAGATAGCGACAGTGCTGTTGTACTCGAAGAGGCGTTTCTTGATGATCCTATGCCACCCAGGTGAGATTTGCATTTCCATATTATACACAGACGTGTGTTCACAATTGGATGACAACGGATGAAGTGGGATTTTCGTACGATTTTTAAGGCAATTGGGAGGATCTGGATTGATTTGTGACCATGAAGAATTCGATTACTCATTTTCTGAAACCAGTATTCTGACATTTTAGAAAACTGCGGTCATGCGTATGTATTTTCATTTATGCTAATGGGCGAAAACTAGCTATATTTTTGCGGAAATTTTCGTATGACTGGTGCTCATATTCGGGGTTTATAAGCGTCTCCATAGATGAGGCGAACATTACAGGTGTTTCATGAGACGCAAACTTTTTGGCTACCAATAGTGGTGTCCACCTTTGAGAAGTTTCACGGTAATGTGTAAACTGAAAATCTTGCGTCAACGACACGTGCCCTTCAACCTTGGTAGCTGTGGCTTTTGTACATCTCCAGCACAAGGTTGAAGGATTTTCTAATCTTTTTCGTATATTCCATGAGGCGGAATGTCTTTTGTAAAAATAACACATAAAGAATGTTTTCTGCCAGGAGTAAATGTAAACCCCGAGTTAGCTAAATTTCATTCTTAGGATATGCCAAAGATGCGCACATCTGATGGAAAAATGACCAAGTAAACTAATCTTGTTCCTCAGCTCTTTTGATAACTATCGAGTGCCTTGTTTAGAAAAGCATGCAATTTTCCACCACTAACGTTGGCGTAGTCGAGTCGTCATGAAAAATTAACACCAGTGGTGGACTCAGAAATTCAAAGAACAGTTGGTCAAATTTCTAATAATGATCAAGATCTCTGTGTGAGATTATCTCATTCAATCAACCGGATGTATATGAAAACCACGTTACTACGATGAATTTTTCTCAAAAGTGTAGGATTGACCATATCTAATCATTTGTAAACAAAGTGACTCGTGAAATAGAGCAAGCTTGTCCAAAAAGTGGAGATGATAGCCACGCGATTGAAAATCTTGTGAAGTAAAGTGCACGATTAAATCGATGGATGCAAATCTCATACCAAGCATATGTCCTGAGAAAACATTCCCAACATTGCGTAAGCAAGATTATTTCGGAATTTATTTCCAGCTTCAAATTATTGCAGTATGCAGATTTTGCGTAGCTTTTGAAGTTGCACGACGACAATCTTCATTGGAGAATTGCGTAATCAGACCGCACCTTAAAATTGGAATGTGCCATATAAATCTCTCCTTACATTGAGCACTTCATCGATCAATGAAAAAAAAAAATAACATCAGCGACAATATTTCTGGATTATAAAGCACCATAATGTTTTTTGCGTAACTTCATATTCCATAAAAATTCTTGTAGAAGATCAAATGAATGCCTTCTTCTGAGAACTCATCTTTCAAAACTGTTAAAATTCAGTCATTAGATCATTTCCTCATTCTGTTAATCATTTTGGTCAAGCTCTTTACACTTTGAAAATTATCAGTACAGCCTTTGATTATTCTCTAGCTAGACTATACAAAAATATCCTAATCACGTGTAACGGAAGTCGGTATTTTGTGTACAACTTAATGAGCCACCACCGAACGATTTTAATACAAAAATCTGTGCAACAATCTATATTATACTCAGAGGTCATCGAACCACCACCAGCTACACGTGTGTTAGAGCATCATTCACTTAATGAGTACTAAAGGCGTCCGAGGTGATTATGATTTACTCGAACAAGTAGACATAAAATTTTATACGTTCGCGCTCATCCGTAATAGCAAAATATGTATGTATTATAACCTACCTGTTTCTATAACGCTTGGACGTACATACTTTAAAAAATCATTTTTAAGAAATTGAACTCTCTGCAAAATATGCGTAAATACGTACTAAAACTTTACCGCTGACGTCAAAATTCTATCCCGAGAAATTGCTTTTCCATTTTATCATGTATCATACTTGTGTACCGTACCTTCTTTTTCCGTAAAAGAAAAATATGTATATCTAGTGAAGCAAATTTTAGCCTCATTATAAGCCTGTGAAGATATGAAAGTGATACAGACGCAAAGGTGGTCTGAAGTTTAAATCTCTGTTCGTAGTTTTATACGAAAATGCGATAGGGATCTTGAAAAATTTCCCTGTTGGTATTTTATGAGCTGTCAAAATAATTTTTTTTCAAAGGAACTGCAATACGTATGTTTCGCAAACAGCGGGTGGTATTCACCATATACTTCATACTGCGGTAATTGTAAAACTTTGTCTGAATTATTTGAGCACTTATATCCGTTTTTTTTTCAATATGATTCAAGGCTACGAGTTTCAATTTATGAGGTAAGCTCCGTCTTCTTGCAAAGAGGATCGAATTTCCTCTGGACAAATTCAGACTGTAGTCTTGTAGTTTTACACGACTTTTTCGATAAATTCAGCATACAACCTTATCCCAAGTGCTTCGTGCAAAATTGATAGATCCAAATCGTTGTTTGAGTTGTAAAACAAAGAAAAAAAAACTAAGGATACTAGCTTCGAAATATAAAATGCGCTCGTTGATGGGTAAGGATTACATAGGTAATATAGACAGTGTCTCTTTGAGATTATAGACTTGAGCGTATCGAACGAGCGTGTATAGAGGGAGAAAAGAGCTCATCAAACGAGTTACCGGAGGGGTGTCGTAAAAAAGTGAGGCTGAACTCGTAAACGATTCCTGCGATATATGTCCTCTTGAAGCTCAATCCGCGACGAGAAAAGGACGCCTCTTATTCGCCTCTTGCCTGCCGCAATACAACACTGTTACACACAGTTTTACCACCCAAGTATCTTTTTCAACTGCGTCTCTTGTCGATTTACGCAGTTAATCTTTCTTTGCTGGACATTTGAAATCTTTGTGTAGCCTGAGCCATTTTAGAGACGATTTTGATCGTTCCTTGGATGAACATTGTTCCCATCACGCTCAATTTTATTTTGAAATAGATTGATTGTGATACCATTTTATCTCGGTTAATGATTTTTCATTCATGATATGGATGGTTCCGGATTACAACGAGCCATACATTAATTTCTGATTTTTAAAAACTTTCTTTGAATTCGGGTTTCCCACTCGAGTTCCGACTTCGAATTTCATGAATTTCTAGACAAATCCAGATCAAATTCCAAAGTACTTTCTGAAAATTTACCAAGTCTTCTAAGTTTACAGACTTTGCATAGGCTCAAACTAAAGGACTGGTGGATACCCTGGTGATGTTTTGTTTGGGCTGTTTTGAGAAGAATGGACTGCACTCGAAACTTCGGTTTCGTTTTCATCCCCATGTAGACCTTTTCAGCAGAATTGTGCAAAATTGAATTCATATCGCAATTTGGACTCTGTGTTTCAACCTCATGACCGTAAAAACTCACTCGGGAACATGGTGGAGAATTCTCTACAGAAATGATTCCAGCATCATTTCATGGGGAATAGGGTTTTATGGCGATATAACCTCATAAAAGATTCAAATTGCTTGAATAAATGATGAATGGTTTTTGATCAGAATAACGGCGAGAAATTCTTTCCCAAAAGTGATCATTGGTGTGACGTACGGCCTCTAAAATTTCCAAGATCTCATATTGACTCATACCGTTGTTGTGTAATATACTACACATATGATATCTTTTTGGCTATTAGATACAATTCCCCTTTCAAATATGATTTATCACCTCATTGTCATCGTAACCAATCAATCGCAAATTATTTTTTCAGATTCCGTTCCAACATAACGGACGTCACAGTGATACGATCCGTATCAGATGCAGTGGAACCAGCGAGTAGCAGTAAATACGGCTCATCAACAAGACGAAGCTGCAATGGTCTTTTAAGAAGGCCTGAAGTTCTAGAAACGGTCTATTCAGTCGAGGAGGATGCCGATGCTGCCGATAATACTTCAATCGTCACGACAGCTACCGTAGCTTCCTCAACGACAAACGGTAGCGAAATCAGTCCCAAAGAAAAACTACTGGACAGCTGTTGCTGTAGTAGTAGTCAAGATTCGATCGTCGAAGATCGGGAGAGGCAACAAATAAGACAGAAACGAGGTTCGGGTGAGCAAAGGCTTTGCAGACAGAAACATCTTCTGCACGGAAGCTTCGAGAGGCTGGATTGTAGTTCTGGTGCATCGTTAGGACAGTGTCAGACTAGCTGTGGTTCGATAGCGCATCGGACCAGAGACGATGGTCAGCAGGCTCAGGTATGAACAAGCCGATCGTACTTTTGTATTTTATTCTATTTTTTTGCATACAATGTTTGAAATTGAAGTGTTATGTGATCTGATTTGCTGTGGTGAATCGAGAATCTGGGTGATATCATTGCTTGAAGATCTTAAATGAAAAAAAAAAAAAAATTGCTTGAAGATCCCGTTTTAACACATTCGCTGCGGAGGCTGAAATCGGTGATCTTTCCCCAGGTGCGTCCGGGCCCACCGGTGCGCCTCGCTCAATGTTATTTCCCATAAGTCCCAAATGCACGTGGGGAAAGACAAGCGAGGCCCATCGGTGAGCCCGGACGCAGCGAGCCGTGTTAATGATAGTTTGAATTCCATAGTTTGTGTCTGACCATGCCTGGCTTTTTCTACTTATGCATAACATTATCCTAGCAACCACAAGCTCAGCCATTCCCGGATTAGGAGAAAGTGCTTAAATTGAATATTGCGAGAGGAACCTCATTTTTGCTTCTTACGCAGAAAATAAAAAATCTCTTATGTAAAACAAACAAAAAAAGAAATCTTTACACGTCAAAAAAACGGCGCATGTTTCGCTAAGAAGGACGTTTTCCGCTATCAAGTACTCAATATATCAATAGTTCCGCGGAAATGTCGATGTTTGAATTATACGAAGTACCAATAATCTTGCGCACGAAAATCAATATTTTCACACTTCATCAAATCGACTGTGGCCCGCGAGAGCCACACTAGTACCACACGGACCTGACATAGAAATTTAGCAAAACTAAATTTTCGCGGAAAAGTACTCCCCAAAGTGATAAAATCAATTTTTCGACATGCTGTGCGGAAAAATGTCTTTTCCGCACTGGTTTCCCACTTTCTCACACAGTTTGTCGAAAAACACAGTTCGATACACGGGTGTAAAACTAATTTTTCGCATCCTCGTGTTGATTCCGACCTTCGCCTACGGGTCAGGTGGGCTCAGGCCGGAAACCCAACACTCAGATGCAAAAAAGTATTTCCACCGTTGTATCGAAATGTACTATTTTTGATGTTAAGCCTGATGATTAACTTCAAGGAAAAATTGGCACGGAACGGCCTTGGAATGAGGCAAATTCACTCTCATCGAGGAAAACTGAGCGAGTAAAGTTTTAGGTAGAACTGTGCCACAAAATGTACATAAGTGCTCGCCGTGCACCCAAAAGTGGTCTTTTGGTCGTTATAGCTGTAGGATTTGATGCTGAATACCAATGTGATTGATATGTTTGCTCGCCTCAATCCCGAACAAGCCCCATCGAGATCCCCATTGAGGCGCTTCACACTCCCTGAGTCCGAAAAGGAAAAATCCACATCGCACGGGCTTGACATTCTGACCCCCCCCCCCCTCTTGATGATAATGTTTTCGGGTCGCCTTGGATCGGGAATCCAATGATTCCGCCAAGAAAAGCACAAACCAATACATCGAGAATGATTTTCGGAATTTTCCCTCAAGCGTTTTAAGGGATCGTACAAAGTTAAACGCATTATTTCAAAGTTTGACGAAGGTAGTCATATTTATATTTTGTTCTTCAGTATTGTACTCGCGCAGGAAAGTCTCAAAAATTTTCACTAGGAAAATTGTCAAAGTGTGGAACATTCGAAAAAAAATGTGAATATGTAAAAACTGATCCTACAAGAATTAATCTGACACCAGTGATCTAGCTCTTAATATTTGAAAAAGTTGCAATTGACCAAACCCTTTTCTAACCTTTTCTTCAACATCTTTTCACGTTGCAGGTCACTTATAATCGAGTAATGAGCAATCACAGATCGGTGACCAAGCCAAAGGACGTCAAATACAAAAGGATCAACAAAGCAAAATCTAAGAGCCTGGAGGAGCTTCGTGGCCGTCTGAGGAACTGGGTCGAAAAAGGCAACAAGATTGCAATCTCGCTAGATCAATCGTATGCCTGATGACGAGCCCGAGCGAGTGCACGTGACAGTATATAAACTGTGGATGAACCCGATGATTCAATCCTTGTGCACTCGCCTTGTACTGTACATAAACCAATTGCAACCAAATTCACTAAACACGTGTGAAATTTTACGCAAACTCTTGAAAATGTAATAATGTCATGAATGTGAATTGTGAAAACCAGTGCAGTTTGTGAGCTCTCCCGGAACCTGTGACTTGTGTGAAATTAGGGCTTCAAAAAATTTTTGGAAGAATGACGGACTGTTGATCAATATTATACGTCGTGGTGAAACAAATTCATGTGATAATAAGAATGATAATTACGCGAAGTGAGAGGTATAAACTGAAAAAA
Organism: Eretmocerus hayati; assembly: GCA_029851415.1. Classification (NCBI taxonomy): domain Eukaryota; kingdom Metazoa; phylum Arthropoda; class Insecta; order Hymenoptera; family Aphelinidae; genus Eretmocerus; species Eretmocerus hayati. Next base: position 177,565,747 of record CM056742.1, on the reverse strand, counting down.
GAAGGAAAGAATTCAGAGATAAGAGCGATGTAATGAAAGAGTAATATGTGATAACCCACTATATCGATAGCTGTAAAATGCGAGCTTGGAAGTAGAAGTCTTTAGGAATGTTGGAAAATTTTTCATTCGTTACTAACTATTCTCAAGTTTGCGCAATCAAGTATTTGATATTCGAAACTTCTCACTCAGCTCACAATAGCAGTTTCGTGAAAGGATTAAACATGTTGGTCCAATTACATTAGGAGATGATGAGCGTTCTCAGATACGTTTCAGATGCTATTTGATGATCATGAAAATTTTCAATTTATATAGAGAAAGCCAAGCCTTGCTTATACAATAGATTCCAAGCTATCCCATTATCACTATTGTCTGGTTTGTCAGCTAAAAATACGTCCTTAATACATTTTGTAAATACCCGTCGAAAATGTCGTGGCCTAAGAATAGTGGTACTTTCTTGCCTGTGTATTCTTCATAACTTAAAAACTTGGTTCACAAATCGGATGGACCTACACTCTAGATTGCGAAAATTGTTTGCATTTTTAAAGCTCATAGTGTGTATCCGAGATTCAGCTTCAATCAGTTCATGTTTATTTTCTCAAAGAATCATAAAATATGTTCATTCACTCGTCTCGCGATTTTGGTCCTGTTAGCATGACATAATGTTCATGCTCCAAACATTTCATCGGTTTCCAGTTGGATGAAGAATTTTTTTCCTCTTCTTACTTCTATGTAGACACGTGGAAATGATTAATTCAAAGGGCCTCGTAGGGTATTATGAGGATCACAAGTTCAGAACCTTTGGAACCACTCCATTTTCTTTATCGATCAATTGTTGAAATTCACGATGATTCTGGACTGGACACTATGATTTACGATAAGAAAAGATAGAAAAAAATTAACTGAAAATGAAGTTTGAGAAGATGACTCCTGCGTCGATGATAATTGTAATTTTTAAAATCAATGCCAAAATATCGAGAGACTATTGACAATCTGTGCTTGTATTTTTGAGAGAAACGTTTGGATTAATCAGAGGGTTTCCTCTCTATACATAGACGAAGACAGATGATATTGAGACTGTTTATATGCAGTTTCTGAGCTACAGCATAATTACCTAAGGATATTACTGTAATCGATGTAATTTTTGAGACATCGTGCATACATAAATCAGCTTAAAAATGTCATGTTCCTGCGTGCTGTACGACAGCCAGTGAGCGATCTCTTGTATGATATATTAACGCGTAAGTTGTTAAGAAGTATGTAAAGTGTAAATATTTGTAATTCAATTATGGTTAACGGATTCTGTGTGATGTAGATGATTGAGTGCAATTCGTCGAATTTATATTTGTGTAGCCCGGTCGTTTGATTTTACGGTTGAGATATGCAAAAAATTTCACCTCTATAATTTCGTGATATTCAAATAATTCAGTCTTTTTTTCGTGAACTATGGTTGGAGCGCCAATTACATCGATTAAGCTCTCGGTCGATAATGGACCAGCTCAAGATTATGATGAGATTATTCATCTCAGCTGTGCCGCCAGAGTCAATAGTTTTGGTTACGAAGTTTTCAAAGAAAATCGTGAAGAACTAATCAAAACGCTTGTTGTTGCGAATAAAAAACCGCGTAAGTGTTACCTCGGAATGAGTTTCATGCATTTTCTGACCTGAAAACCTTGTCTGGTAACAATTCTCATCGTACCAAAAATTACCGTGGACACGAAATTTTGCTCTCGAAACTGAATGAGTAGTCAAGGGAATCGTCTATTCTTACAAAGTATGTGAAAGTATTGAGTGTCTACTATTGAAAAGAGGGCGTACACTATTTTCATAAAAAGCTGAGGATTGCATAGAGCAATTTTTGAAGACTTAATCACCTCTTGATAACACTACAAGTCACGTTCTGCGTTAACAAAAGCCTGTAATCTGATGAGCAAATGTAATTGGCAGTCGCATGTACAGAGTGTGACAAGAATAAAGAGATATATTATCCGAGTATAAAGGATTCATTTGATGCCGTACAAAATGTTAAACTATGCAAAGAATTGCAATTTGTGTCTCCATTATTCTTTTGCCAATAAGTAACATTCTGATCACCTTTTATCTGGGACATGAATTATTAGTATCTAGTGTTTCTTCAATCTATCGCCCCCAAAAAATTCTTCTGCATTTTTCATCACCTAAAGTGGATATTAGTTCAGTTTCTAGCTTTACAGTTATACCTGATCTTCCAGTAAAATCACACGGGAAAAGTAATTTAAATACGACACAGCGAAGCGGTGTTTGAAGGTTCCACTCCACCCTACTACAGTTGCGTCCCATATCTAAATAGAACACTATGAAATGAAGTGAGAGGAATGAGGAAGTATATGGTGAAGCGTTAGAGTTGGGACCTACAAGAACGTCAATTTCTTAAAAAGAAATAAAGGAGTTCCACATCTAATAAAAGTGGAATTCCTCAGCGCTACTTCATTAGAATCAATTTAGCTGCGTTTCATGGGAAAGTACTTCGAATAGGCTTTGGAATTGCCCCAACGTTGGCGGATAATATCGAGATACGAACGAGTGTGACGCTCACAAAGTTTCGATTTGTGAAGTTGCCTTTTCCAGAAATGACGAGATATTGATGGGATATGTCAGCTCTACATAATCAAAATTCAACACCCTCTAGGTGATCTTGAAGCCCTTCTGATACTCTTGAAGTTGAGCCAAGTTACGTTGAGAAAGTATGTAGTGACTCAGAGTTAGGATCGCGAAAAGCTCAGAAGTGGCTCAACGGCAAGAATTATATGGGATTGAATGGGAGAATCTTTGATTTCAGTTTTCTCAAAAAGCCCTCCACCAATTTTTTCCATTCTTACGGGAGAATCTTCCATTTATCATGTACTTTAACCCTGGTAGAAATTCATCCTAATGTAACACATTATTAGCCATAAAATGGCCATTTTCAGCCGAAATTGGCCAAAAATAGCCATTTTATGTCTATTAATGTGTTACATCGAAGTAAATTTCTACCAGGGAAGTGAGCAAAAGAATTCCCGATGCGCAAACACCATTGGTTTAAAGTCGTTTCAAGCGGACCGTGTCGATAAAACTCTTAGAACTTTTTTCCTATTGCATCATTCGGCGGAATCTTGAAAACCAATATAATTTAGACCCTCCCGAGCATTTTGTTTGCTTCAAGTTTTGCTGTAGTTAAAAACTCAAAAAATTTCTTGCATGTCGAAAACCATGCTCGCGGTGGTCATCGCGACATCAAAACCCGTGAAAATGTCGAAAAATGGTATGATTTTTCTAATGTTTCCAGGAATGTTTTTCATTGTAAATCTCCCACTACATGGAAGCAGTGCTCTTCAACTACGCGTGTGCAGAATTTCAGATCATTTCATTCCGTCATATCCCAATGGTGTCAGAATTTGTTTTAGTGAACGAGTTGCTTGACCTAGCAAGGTAGGAATCACCGACACGGCCTACAATATTTTCGTCTCAGTAGAGAAAAATTCATCACTAACTATAAACCGTTTTGGAGCGAGAATTACTCTGTTGGAATTTTCTTTCAATGATTCGTATAATTATGTTGCACATACCACCTAGTGACATGAATATAGTTGATATGATGGAAGAGCTGTTATCTTGAGTTCGACGAATTGGCGAAGTATGTGGTAATTTTATTGTCTCAGAATCTTGACAGTGTGCAAACATTTGTTCTCGTATATTAGGTCTCAGCTTCCTAATATATTACACTTATGAATAGAAATTAAAATTCTGAATACACAACGAACCAAGAGTATATCAATCTATTTCCTAGTTTCTATCACATTATCAACTCTCCAAGATGATGATATTGATGAACACTCGGTAAAGTGAAAGCCAGTATGTATCAATCATTGGAATCAAAAATCTGATTTTCTTTCAAAGTTGGCTTCTCTCACAATGACAACTTCTTCATCTATCTCACCACTTATCAAGGGAAGTTGAATGTTTCTTCTTCGATGTTCAGAAAGAAACTCAGAGAAGAAGATAACACTTCAACTTTTAATTCTATCTAAACTACAAATCCGATGATGAGACTGATATGAGGCTCGTATGATCCTGTTACAGCCATGGACATGTAGACAGCTTGCATATGAACCAAAAAATTTTCACAACAGTAGTCCACATTGCCCTTGAGCATATTTTACACACGGCTTCGTTATTTTCTCATGGAAAAATACACGAGCAATGTACATGTTTTGAGAATTCACGGTGTAGAGAAAAATGCGATTCATTTCGAGCGTGCATGATGACCTCACTGCGTTAACATAATCTCTTTGACACAAAGACATTTACCAATTTCAGCATGCTTTTTTGATTGAACTATAATGGGTTGCAATAGAAATGAATGAGATTAAGCCATCACTTGTGTGGTTGATGTGATAGTAATTTTAAGGTATGTAAGACTGAAGACACCAACAGACAATATGATTATGATAATCCGCGTGGTAATCAATTAGTTGTTTTATGTGACAGACTTGATGACACTTGATAATGGTGGGAAATAGCTATTGAAAGTTTGTGCCATCATGAAAAATATACAACTCGACTCATTTGGATCGTTGGATACTCATGCATTCAAATTTGATCCTTGTTCAACAATTTCGGCACTTGTGACTCGGGCTCAGCTGTTACAGCACATTCGATACTTATTATCTCAGAACGATTTTTTTATCAATCCAAGAGACCCTAGAATTTCTTTGAGCCAACCATGGTTGTGGATACTTGCTTGAAATCGGTAAATTTTTCCGACACAGGAGATTTATTTTATGATCGGATCAAAAATGCAACGACCGTCTCGAAGGCGAAAAATGGATAGGAACCATAATCTGAGATAAGTAGGTAATATCGAGAAATTCATTTCTTGTGAGTTGAGGGAATTGCAATTTACCGAAGTATATCACGGATGAGTCGCTAATGCCCCCGCTAGCATGGGTCATACTGCATTTTTCATACACCAAACTAAATCCATTCCTCACACCAGGACTGCACACAGGGAAAGACGATTCTTATTGTATTCCAGTTCATGCTAATCATTTTACAACTTGAGATGTTCAATTCGATATCTGAGGGCAATTGGTGGCCTAACCAACTAAACATCATCGGCAGCATTCAAAGACTGTAGAACTGTGCAATAACTCATTGAAAGTTTCATAGCCTGAAATACAATAGTAATCAATATATTTGAAATTGAGGGATCTCTGAATTATGACACAGGAGCTATCTTACACTTGCAAACGATTCCATTGAGAGATCTACAAACTTGCCGGCTGTTAATCGAGATGGGCGCATCCCTTGAAACATTATCAAAGAAACGAATTTTCGTTGTTCAGGATGGAGCTGGTACCAGTCACAGGAATATCTTATTCAGAATATTCCGATTATAAACCATTCTGATACATATAATCAATAATAATACTGCTATGAGCTCACCCAGCATCGAATACTTCCTCACTCGAATCAATAATTTTTTGACCACACCAATGGATTGAGAGAAGGTTCATGTAGTATGATATTATTGCCACGATGAAAACAAATTTTCTAATCGGCGGTAGATCTATAGTTGTGATCTGAAAGAAAGTCGATAGTTGCACTAGTGTAATTGGAAAGTTATGTGTGATTGGATTAAATCTCACGAAGAAATACGACGCAGATAGGAGTGCCACACACACGATTTGTATTACCATCATAATGAGACAAATCGCATCTTCTACTACGTCGCATAATCTATAAGTATGAATTCAGGTTGTAAATGATAATAGCAGGCCGAGAGTATACTAACAAGGGGAAGACTAGGTGTTTGGGTCACCAATCTTGTCCAAAGTCTTTTTTACAGTTTTGTATTCCTTAGAATATTAAAAATCCAGAGTATCTCCGCCAAATGGGCCCTCTGTCCGAAATTACAGCCTATGACAGTAACATTGCCCATACAGGCCCATGTTAAAAAGTGATATATAGATATATAGATATATAGATGTATTGGCAACGCTAACATTTTTGCTAGTAGCTCTGGACAGAAGGCCCATTTGACGGAGTTACTCTGGATTCTTCATATTTTTGGTGGCACGAGACTGTGAAAAAAATGTGGAAAAGATTGGTGATTCAAACACCTGGTCCTCCCCTTGTGAGTATAATGGTTTCTTATGAATAATCTTTTATCATACTCAACGGTCTTGTTATGCAAAAGTATCGCGTTCTTCAAGTTATGATGTGTCGCACGGCCGAGGCAGAAATTATCTATTGCGGTGATGTCATCATCAAACTTGGCCATCCTATGAATCCTGAAACTGTAAAGATGCTAGTTGTGTACATCGAGATAGATGATCCTGCGTTTCTCAGATCTCAAATACACGATCGAGGATTTCTCATAACTTATAACCTCAATTCCAGTTGTAAGGTGGGTTTGCGATCAATCGATTAGTATTCGCTCCGTTAGTGCCAGTTTGTTTTGCGATACAGATAAGTAAGAGTTAAAAAGAGTCTTCAAAAAAAGATTCCATACAGTAGCCATGGAACGAGAAGGGTAACGGTTCCGACTGTCGAAAAATTATACAGGGGCGGATGCGCGCGCTAATACCGTTCTACTGAAGAAATTCAATCAAATCGTGTTCATCTCATACGGTGTGGTAGAGTTTTCCGACTCTTATGATATGAAATTTTATTGAAACATCATAGTCATGGAGAAAAATTCACATTTTCCAGGCACCTTGATTCTCGCCATCTCCGAACAATCAATGGAATGCCTCAATAAAATATCTCCGTAAGGCATTGGGCATTGAAAATGTATGAATGAGTTCAACGCCTCATTACTCACCATGTAAGCGAAAAAAATCCACGCACAATATTAATCTGCCTTACGAAATAGCTCCCAACTCCTCCAATGAAGGTACAAACTATGAAGCATCCCACAACCATATGAAACATCGCCATGCATTGATAAGGGCCCCACAGATCAAAAACTCCAGGAAGATTCACCGAATCTAATCTTGTGTGATTCGGATTGGGGTGAACTATGTCCATGACGATGATCAACGTTAAGAGATTAACTACAGATACCATTGTATATATGAAAAAACCTGTAACAGTTAACCATCAATATATCATAAGGCATCCACGGTGGAGTGTGTGCAGTATGGACAATTTTCACAAAGAGTCGTTGATTCAATAGAAAAAGGGCACTGGTGATTGACCTCTGGAATGTTTCCGTGTAATACACAGTTAAAACCTCTGCTTATATATCCAACAAGTAGAACTGATGAGAGCCCTCAATATTTTAACGCTATTGCTTCCGGTAAGATTTATGGAAAAGTCACTATTGGCTCTCTTTCGTAAATATTCCATGAACAGAACTCGTCTCAATGTATCAATGGTTGAGGGTTTGATGCTATACGGGTGGATCCTACGAGGCATTTTGTTTCTGATTTAATTTCTTCTCAACATTGGACTGTCATCTACAGTATTTCTGCGTAATAGTATTGTTTTTCAATGCTCAAGCACGCTTGGCCGGATATCATGCATAATTTTGTTTCTATCTTACCCGAATCCTCTCTTGATTTGGGCTAAATAACGAGTTGTCGTGTACAATTTAAGATCAGTGAAACCAATTTGCCCCCATTAAGCCATTTTCTTAATAACTTTGGCCCATCTCCATATTTTCCAACGTACTTTTGCTCATATGGGGGCATGTTAGGTGAACACTCTGATGTTGGCATCCTTGTTTACGAATCGTTTCCGTGTTTTGCACATAAAACAGCTCCATATTCAAATTTTGCAATTTTGAAAAATGGATTTTGAAGGTCTTGGAACAAGGAACTGAATGCGCTGAGGTACGTCTAAATTGGTTGAACTCAAAAAATTTGACACCGATTTTACTGAACGCAATGCCCTCGGTGCTTTCTTAGCTAAGCAATCACGAAAAATAGAAAAATCACTTCAGATTTTCTGAAGAAGGCAGGAATGATTCGAATTCGACGCAAACTACTTACTTCCTCATATTTCAACATAACAAACATGAAAAAAAATTGCCGGGAGGCCAAGGAGTGCCCATCCCCGAGATCGGCATATGGGGACAAGTTGGGTACACTTACCTTAGATAAGGATGAGTTTTCGACGACTCGTCGTTTGAACCAGATCAAAAGGCTTATATCAAAACAATAGTATATTACGCACCTGCGTCCGCGAGGGGCCGAAAGTGACACATTGCGGCCCGGGTGAGTTGCCGCACGAGCCGATAGGCGAGGGCGGCATTCCCGTGGCCGCAATGGGTTGCTTTCGTTCCGAGGTGCTATAGTTCTTTTCAGTACACTTTCATCAAAATGCTATGGTTTCCGACACGATTTCGGGGCAAAATCCCGCACCGCCGCACAGGTTAGAAAACGTCGGAGCATGCATTGTAGCAGACCGAGGGCGCAGCCCGAGGGCCCCGAGGTCTGATGCGCATGCTCAGTCGTTTTCTGCCCTGGGCTGCAATGCGGGATATTCTGCCCCGGCATCCGGGCGGAAACCACAGGCTTTCGATGCAAGTGTACTGAAAAAATATTTATGTGTCTTTTCCATGGGTTGAGAAGTACTTGCAGACAAGTCGGTTTTATTTTGTCCGCAATGTTCTTGTAATTTAGGCTAACCAACGAGTTGTCGAACACAAATTAAACAATGACAACTATCTGCATTTCGTCTTCAGTTCTCAATCACTCAAATTTTTGGATGAAGTTCCACGGTCGCGACTTTACAGGTTCACTGCGGTGAAGACTATCGATGGTCACCCCAAGATTGATTTACTTTTGGTTCTTTTGCTTGGAAATTACTAATTGGCTAGTCCACTCAAGTTCTTTAACGTCATTTTTAGATAGAAAGAAATAGTTCCCTCACGGATAAATCTATCCCCAAACGTTATTATCAAAGTTTCGCCCGAAATTTATGCTGACAAAAAATATCTTCATCCTCACTTCTCATTATTGTCGACGATACCAATGGGGCCAATCATTATTCACAATATATCTGATAATTCTGAGTCGATTCAACTCATCATTGAGCTGTTCTTGACCAGTTAAAAGAATGCCAGTGAGATAATTCATCGAGAGTGGCCCGGCTTCTAAACAAGAGCTCCTTGTTCCAAACAAAATAGATCTTCACTTACTCAATATGATGCAGCTCAAGACAATTCCAGTATTCTCGAACTCAGACACGAGTCTTTCTTCCTCCTTGTCAGTAATAGTTTTCCAAAGCCTTGACAATTCTGAATGAATTCTCGTGATCTGTCATCAGGGTAAAGATTAAATGATGATTAAATGAGTTCCTAGACGACTTCATAGAACGTTTGGCTTGTAATATACAGGTTTGCTACCAATCAACGAAAAAGTCAGTATATCATTGAAAACTAAAATTAGGGGTACCTCGATAGAGATGTATGTTTATTTGGACATTGATATTGTTAGATTTTGCAGAATTCTAAAACACTCAAAGTAAGTGTACCGAATATCCCCGTGTGCTTAACTTCCCCCCGTATGCGGAGCTCAGAATTTTTTTTCATTGTCAACTTTGATTAGTAAATGTGAAAATTGATGATGTGGCTGGACTTTGACTAGTTTACGCGGTTTCCAGAAAAATAATACAGCTCTGAAGAAGCTCCAATAGATTCCGTTTGGGCTCCGACACGATGAAATCGGAGCTCTTTCGGAGCCAGTCGGAGTTGCTCAATTCGACATCCATGGGATGTCAAGCAAGAGAACAGTTCGGGAGGGTTTGGACGAGAACTTGTTTCCTGAAGAAACTCTGGAGGAGTTCTTACCGAGTCCCAGCTGAATGTTATTTCTGCTTCCATAGAAGTTTTATAAGCTTCTCTCAATCGGAACTTGCAGAGTTAGGGGAGGATTCCGTCGATATTTTTCATAAAAATGCCTATTTACAAAAACATCTCAGAATAAATGAATATTTTCGAAGAGCACGGAGAATCAGCGAACCATTTGGAGGTCCTACCCTCGGAGGCTTTCCATTTTCGAGACAGTTTTTGACTTCCAGAGATCGTTGTCGAGCAAAGTAATAACTTTCCCACGTCTTTACGGAAAACCTGTCACTGTGACATGAAGGTCCTATAAAGAAGGTCCCTTCTAGAATGATTATGCGCCGAGGGAGTTTATGCATAGGATATTCTACATTCACAATCAAAGAGGAAGCTTCTGCTGGCTGATTATTTGTTTGAGCATTTTTGGTTCTCTGATATGGGGATCCATTGATGCAAGATGACTACAGATAATGCTATACTTGTCCTATGAGGAAATTGAATATACTCCCAAAGTTTAAATGATTTGATATTACGACAGTACAATGTTGATAAAAATTTCGGAGTTTGCTCAATTTATTTTGAGAAACTGAATCAAGCTTAGACATATGTAAAAACTTTGGGCTCGGAACGAATCAAAACTCTGAGCTCACATTTGATGTGCCATTGCTCATGAATCTTCAGATGCATACCTGTACTTTACTATTCTAGTTTATAGTTGTGAGGCATACGTTCATAGTAAATGATCCGAATGCACAGAATCAGTGTGTGACTTATACTAATGAGAATACACATCCCTCGGATTCCAGAATTTAAATGCATATGTGTTGAGATTATGCAGTATTCCATATTTCAGAAGATTGGACTTATTAATAGAATGAAAATTTTTGACAACGTACTAGAGATTTGGTCAATTTATTCTTATCAGATATGAGCTCAGATATGTATCTTCAAAAACTCTGGGCTCGGATATTCATGAAGACTTCGAGCATACATTTCATGTGCCACGTACTCGATTTTCGATGTAGAACGAAATTTGAACAATCTCGCATTCGAACCTCTTAGAATAGTACATTTCGATACAAGGGCGTAAATCGTTTCATTCGCGTCCGAGTGATGGGTTTCCGGCCCGAGCCGCAGGCGAGGGTCGGAATCATCACGAGGATGCAAATAATAGGTTTTACGCCCGTGTACCTAACTATACTTCTTGATAAACTGTGAGTAACAGTCAACAAACTGTGCGCAAAGTGCACTTTTACACAAAGTGTATTGAAAAATAGTAATATCTAGCAGATTCAGGTGGTGATTTCCAATTTTGAACATTTTGTCTCCCGAATTCTGACTACAAAGCTTGAGATAAGTTTGTATCATAGGTGGTAAACAAATCATGGGCACGATTGAGAACGGTATCTTGTAGACTGGCAAATTAAAAAAAATCTGAAAAATATTGGCTTTGACTGCTTCCCCACGAGATCAAAATTCTATAAAGTGGTCGATGTTTTCGAGGGCTATAAAGGTGAACCTACCAGAGAATAATGATGCCAAGTAGATTTGAATATTGCTTTCAAGTTCTGAACATTTTCTCAGCCTAAATCTGAACACGAAGTTTGGAAAAAGTTTGCATCATAAGTAGACAAGTAATAGTGCCTATTACTATTAGACCTATTACTATGATACAAAAAAGTTTGCATAAGTAGACAAGTAATGTTGCCTATTACTTGTCTACTCATGATGCAAACTTTTTCCGGACTTCGTGTTCAGATTTTGGTTGAGGCAACGTACGGATTAGAACAGTATCTCATAATCGGGACGTGAAAAAACACACAAAGAATTGTGGCTGTGACTGCACAGTTATGAGATCAAAGTTCTCAAAAGTGGTTGAATTTTTGAAAAATTTTAAGACGAATTTCTGAGAAATGAGTGATACGAAACAGATTCTGATTCTGCTCTCCAAGTTTAGAGGTTCTGTCATCTAAAATTTGATTACAAAGTTCGGAGAACAAAAATGTCTGGAAAATTGTAACTTTGACTGACCCAAATATGATGACAAACTTTTCAAGAGTGAGTGCTCGAATATAGTTGATATCACTATCCTCAGTAGCCGCACGTCTGAAAATTTTCAGTAACATTTTCGCCCCTCTGAGAATCATGACTTTATAGCTGGGCAATCGGAGTCACAATTTTCGAATGATTTTCTACTCCCCAGCTACGGGCGACTGTTGCAACTTGAGCTTCCAACTCACTTTGTTGCTAACTCTTCTCAGATTTTGGAGTCTGATTCCAGATGACAGAACTTCTATGATCAAAGCGCGGAACTCGAATCTGTTTGTTATTACTATTCTCTAATAGGTTCACGTTGGAAATTTACATAGAACGCTCCCATTCTTGAAGATTTTGATCGCATACGTGAGCAGTCAAAGCCAAAATTTATTTCAAAGATTTCCATACTTTCCAGTTACGAGATACTGGTTGAAATCGTGTTTATAGTTTACCTTTGATTCCAACTTTTCTCAAACTCTGTAGTCAGATTTCAGCTGACAGGATTTCTTTATTCGGAATGCAAGACTCAAATCTATTTGGAATTGCCATTCTCTAGCAGGTTCACTTTGAAATTTTACAAAAACCATCCGCTCTCTGAAAAGTTTGATCTCATACTAGGTAAGCAGCAGGAGCCACAAATTTTTCAAACATTTTTCTACTCCCGAGCTATTGGATACCAGTTCAATTCGTGTTCATAATCTACCTGAGATGTGAACTCTTCCAAACTTTGTAGTCAGGATTTAGGTGATAAAATGTCTAAAATTGAAAAACTCCACCTGAATCTGCTAAGCATTACTATTGCTTTCTCTAAAGAGAAAGCTTTGTTTTCACCCCAACGAAAATTTGATCAAATTTTTCATTAAAACCAACATATTATTCAACAAAATTCCTTTTATCTAAAAAAGCCAAAGACCATTCTCTTCCTCTCGCCAAAATCTATCAAATGTAGGTAACACTTTTCCTCCTAATGCCCTTCCAAACCCGTCAGAGACTCATCTTTGCACCCCTTTTTCCGTGTATGTGTGTGTGTGTGTGTGTGTGTGTGTGTGTGTGTGTGTGTGTGTGTTGTTTTCTATCGGACACGCTTTCTCTTTTTCTGTTCAGCATATCAATTTTTGGCTTTCTACAAGTTGTGAAGAATCCAATTTCTGAGAGCCCAGTGATTTGGCAGCTTTCGGCTCCCAGTCAAATTTGATCCATGGGCTTTTTCAAGCAAAAGTGCTCGAATTTCGACTTTTAATACATAAATATCTTTTTCTCACACGGTCTCACCACGAATTGAGTCACCTAAACTATGGTTTTTTCTGCAAGATCTATCGATTGGTTAATACCGAAATTTTATAAAATCTTCACAGATCTCAAATTTTCGAAAAAATCAAAATTTTCACCAAAAATTTCATTTTAACCCTTTTCAAACCCACTGCATCGTAATTCCGTCTCAACCAAACGATGGATATTGTTAAAAAAACCTCAGACTAGACGGCCCAAATCTCTCTAAAAAGCTTCCTCTAAAGAATAACTGAAAAAATAATGGGAAATTTTTCTTAATATTCATTTTTTCCTCGTACCTTCTTTTATGACTCATTTATCTCGATTTCAATGACCTAAACTATGGTTTTTTCTGCATTATCTATCGATTCGTTAATACCGAAATTCATTTGAGTCTTCACAAATCTCAAATTTCCGAAAAAATCAAAATTTTCACAAAAAATTCCATTTTAACCCTTCTCAAACCCACTGCATCGTAATTCCGTCTCAACCAAACGATGGATATTGTTAAAAAAACCTCAGTCTAGATGGCCTGAATCTCTATAAGAAGCTTCCTCAAAAGAATAACTCAAAAAGTAGTAGAAGATTAGAATTAATATTCATTTTTCTCTCGTATCATCCTTTACGACTAATTTATCTCAATCCTAATGACCTAAAGACTTACTTATGCGCCATTCTGAATCGATTGGCTGATACGAAATTTTCATAAAATCCGTAAAACATTGTTCATATGAAAATTTTTTCGGGGGAAGGGAATTTCCACAAAGGACTCCAGTTTAATCATCTTTAAACCAACTATATCAAAATTTTCTCTTAATCAAACAATAGATATTGTTGGAAAAACCTCCTTTCAGATGACCCGAATCTCTCTGGAATGCTTCCTCGAAAGAAAAACTCAAAATATAGGATACTTTCTTTTTCGTTAAAATTTCCATCATATAACGCCGTGAGAAAGCATTCTGCTAATCACTTTTAGCAGCGTATTTTCTAAGAGGTTCGGATGCGGGATTGTTCGAATTTCGTTCTACATTGAAAATTTTTGATCGCATGACTACTACACAATTTTTCTGCATTATTTGACTCTTGTACTGGAAGGTACAAGAGTACATGCTCGAAGCATCTGATGTCTTGCGACGGTACAGAGCCAATCGACATTCTCACTCGATCACGAGTTTCCACTGTGAGTGCAGTGGATAATCTACAGAAGAATATTCGTGATCATATGTTGGACACCAAAACAATAACAAGAGCACGTGGCATTACGCCAAAACAAGAATATTACCTAACACGTGGTGCGGCTAACCTCTACGGCAATTGTGGTGGCAAATTTAAAATAAGCTGTTTTCCATAAGTTTTTCTGGACAATTGAGCAGTAAAAAAATTATCCGACAAGTCATTTCGGATTCCGATTTTGATAAGCTACACGATGCCGTATCGCATAAGTATTTTTCTAGGATATTTCGAAAAAATCCCCGTTCGCATCGAATTTTTTAACTTTCTCGATTTGTTCACTTCACCATTCAAGGCAAAATTTCGAACCATGTAAAAATCAACTTCGATCCAATTTGTACACTCTGGGTCAAGCTGAAGTGTCCAAGCTCGACATCGCGCTGTCTCACTCGCACTCATGGATCGAGGTAGGGAAAACAGAGACAGAAAGATCGTGAAGTGAGCTGTTGTTGGACAGTTCATCAGCTTGCTCCCCAGTGTACCTCACAAAGAAAAAAAATGTCAAGGGGCGTCCACCTTAACTTGGTTATACGATATACTGATCCATCAGTAAGTTTTTGCTATTTTGGTCATTTACATGGAATAACTGATTTGAATTTCACTGATTCGTTGCTAATGCCGATGGCCAAATGGTACAGCTAGAAATCACGGTATTGAATAAGCCCCAAAGTGGAGCACCTGATGTCACCAACTCTGACTGAGACTCAGGAAAATCACCGGGGGTCACCACCAAACTTACCCCGAACCTGATCGCCTCTTTATGTTGTACCTATGATGGTTGTGTATATTATGTAAGCATGTGCATTAGGGTGGTTCTTATTTCCCAAACTCTCTTTTTTGACTTCTTCCACAGTTTTCTTGCATCCTTATGACTAGAAAATAGTGTTCTAACCGCGAGGAAGCTGAAAAAAAATTTCTAACCACCCCGCCAGAGCGACCTTTAAATCAATTGCCATACCCTTTTATTGGCCTTTCCTGCGCATGTGCGTGATTTTATACTCGTGAAAGTATCTTCAGATGATAGCTGGCAAAATTTCCTTCAAAATGACTCCTTCATAAAGTCGATTCGATGTATCTCGACCAGAGTTATGAATGTTTTGAGAAAGTGGAAGAGTCCAAAGTGTCAAATCTGTGAGTCGAACAGCGGCCGTCTGTAACAGCTTGAACTCGTTCACTCCCCAAAAAGCGTCATAACTCTGGTTAAAATGCATCAAATCGACTTCATCATTGGGTCATTTTGAAGGAAATTTTACCAGCTATCGTTTGAAGGAGAGCATTTAAAAGCGCTTGGCGTCTATAGATGACAGGCAAAGTCCGTTAACGGCACTGATGTATCAGTACAGTACTCATTACGATTTAGAGGTCACAGAATGGTTTGAATATATTATTTGAGGTTTCATAATGCTGCAAATCTATCATATACTGTCTTTTGCCATGACTTATTGCCGAGATAGATGTGTGTGGTGTGTGTTACTCTGCTGGCATTGTCGTGTGGGCATGCAGATTAACACGAAATTATGCTGTGCTCGACTCTGCCACCGAAAACTAGCACAAAGGTGTGACACTTTGCTATCAGAAAAAAAAAACCCGTAGTAGAAGATTGGTTTAGTATATTTGTGGTAAGTTCTTGATCATCTCAGTATTGAATGGAGCTTTCATGGGAAAAAGTCACTTCATGCATAGTTGCCGTATAGTGTACCTTATGACGCAGTGCGAAAGCAATTATATACACGATGATGAAAGCGGCAAACGTCATTCCTTGATACAAGTGATCGATCGCCGATTCAATATCTTTTTCCAAAACTTCGAGCATGGCTACAATCTAGAAAAGTTTGGTAGTGATCAGCCAATTACCACGCTGCCAGTCTAAATTTTTTTAGATTCGGACGAAATTGTCAACTTACCCTTGCGAATACGACAGAAGAAGTCCAAAAGAAGGATGTCAAGAATGATATCCATCGACTTGATTGAGATTGCACCGGAGATATCCCCAGCAATTTCAAGGATAAATCAGCCACTCTGTCATGTTTCTTCCGAATATTCTCGGATTCGCTCCACTTTCGTATCTTCATCATTACAAATTCCACAGAGAATCCTATGAAACACACAGAATACTTTTCGCATACATATGGCATGTGGGTGTACCTAAGTTGACCCCACTCGAGATCTCGCATAACCACCATGGCATTATTTGACGTGCCCTTAGTTTGAGTTTATTGCGTGAGAATATAAAGAAATAAACGCTTTGAAGCCATCTTTTATGGCTCTTCCGTTTTTTAGAACGCAAATATTGTGATTGAAATTTTGTGCTCAAAAATTGAACGTTAATAGGTAGAGGTAGTTTTTGCACCGAACCGGTGTGGGAATCAGGAGCAGATACAAGGGGTGGGGTTGCCCCCCGCCCTCAACTCCTGTTTATGCTCCAAGTTCATTCCGATTCCGGCCCAAATCTCCGTCAAGAATCTAAGACCGTTCAAAAACTGCTTGTGATGTTGCTTTGTCAGGCTCTATGCCTATTCCGGGTTCAATATAATTTTTGAATGCTGAGAAGCGCGCATTAAAGCTGGTATTGTGCACGTCGGTAGATGTGCTTGAAAGTATGGCGAAGCCTTTCAAGCACACCTAACTAACATATACGCCAAAATCGGGGATTCCAACCTCCTTTTTATTTCCGATCATACTTTTCGTCATCAATTCGGCTTCGTTGCTATGCACTTCCCGCATCGAAATTGTGTAGATTTCTAGTATCTCTCACTTGCACCTTGAATTTCTTAAATCAGTGGCACTTCCACCTCGGTATCCGATTTCCAAAATTTTTCACCTCGTCGTCACTTTCGGGAATCTAGCGGAAGTTTTGGTCTTACGGAAATCGCCACCAGGCGCGGGTGTTTTTTGAATGTCCTTTGAGAGGTAACATTGGCCAAGTGTAATGGTAACATGAGTGCTCTGAAGCCAAAATCATGAACTCAAGTGCGTGTTTTGAGTACTTCAATACTTCTACAATAACAAACGAAGCTAAATTATTGAGCTGATTCTGCTTTACAAATTATTATGCACCGCGCCGCTGTCCTTCGATGAGCATGATCCAATGTTGCGCAATCGCTTAGTCGCCCCTATACTATTTCGCGGCCCGCGCCCGCGCCCCGCGGGCCCCGCGATCATGCGCACACGCCCTATCCCTTCTCCAACGGAGAAACACGCATTTGCGGGAAACTCTCGCGATTTCAAATGCTTACAAATATTGCACAGCTCTTTTGTACGTCTTATAAGAAAAAAAAATCAGATATGATTAAATTGAAATGAAATTAAACGAATTCTTTTTGAGTTTAGATACACGTAAATGAATATTTTCTATTTCTTCACACTCAATTTCCAAATTCATCAGGATTTTCTATTATCTGCCTAATTGGAGTTAGTAGCTGGTTAGCAGGTGAAAATAGTCGTGCAGGTGCACCCCTCAGTCTTGTGAACTCGGATTGGTAGATAGTTCACATGACGACGATCGAATAATGAACATGAGAAAAATTTCGTTATTCCATTAGAGTTTTGTCCGAAGTTCATAAACTTTTGTGACTTCATGACAGTATGACCTCCAATGAGGGGGTATAATTTAACAAAGCAAATTTCTCCAACGCACTGAGTGTATTTGTGGTTAACTTGAGGAATGCAGGGCTGAATCTGAAAACAATTACGGTTTCCTATTGGATTAGAAAAAGAATACGGAATATCGCTACTCATCCATTGGTAGGAATATGCTGGAGAAAGGAATTAGCAGGATGCTTTCCTAAAATTTTTGGTCAAAAGGACATATCGATCATTGTCAGAGTTTGAGATTTATTAATTATTTCTTCTAAGGGAAATCCTCGGATGATCTCCTCGGATCCCCATACCATGCGTAATTTCTTCGGATAAGTTCTCCCAGCCAACAACTTTTGAATATTTCCCAGTGGTCCTCGTGTTTTATGATCGTTTTTTCCAACTTCTAAACCATCGAAAATTAATGAGATAGGAGATGACAACACGACTCTCTTTTAGTAAAAATCATCATTTCTTGAAATTTGCCGATGTTTGGATGCTTACAAGGTTGCAAAAAATGGTATTTTCACATCGTTCATGATTTTCCCACTTTCAAGCTACAACATCATAAACGCTATGCAAAACGCACGAAGGTTAGTGTAGCCAACTTGACTCCATTAGCAATTGTCTCGAAATCTTCAGTCTACCAATTTTGAGGTCTTGAAACAAGGAATCGAATGCGTTAAGGTACGTTGGGATTATGGTCAAACTCAAAAATTTTGACGCCGGTTTTAATGAATGCAATTTCCGCGGTGATTTCTTAGCGGTGCAAACACGAAAAATTAAAAAATCACTTGAAATTTGCTGGGGAACGCAGGAATGATTCAGAGTTGATCTAAACCACTCATTTCCTCATATTTTGATATAATAAACGTGAAAAAAAATTGCGGGAAGGTCGACGAGAGCCCATTCCTGGGATCGGCATATAGGGGTAAGTTGGGTACACTTACCTTATTTCTACACCATTATTTTTTCTTGAAACATAGAAAGACGTATACCCACGATTCGGAGTACTGAGGAACTGACCAAAAGTACATATTTGTAGAAGAAACTATCCGAAAATTTTTGGCCCCGGAAGAACCGTCCTTAAATTTTCGGCTGAAGGAAATTGTTTGAGATTTCTGGTGTAAAGACACTATCCAGATTATTTTGGCTTAATAAGAAACGTCCAAAATTATTTTGCGTGAGAAAACTGTTCAAAAATATTTGGTTATAGATAAATAGTTGATATTTGTTCGATTATGAGAATCCTTGTATCGATCCATTTACCGAGAATTTTTGGAAAACTCTTCCATGCTAGAGGTTCATGGAAAGTTGATTTCAAGCTAAAACTCTTAGAGATTTTCTTGCCACCCTTACGTTTTGAAGAATTCACTCCTTATTCTGAGCCAACGAATATTGATGAAGATGTTCTCACCAGAAAATCTCTGGAAAAGAAGATATCATCATCTTGCTGATTTTGAAAACATTCACTCAATAGTTCTTTTCTCTAAGTGGTAAATCCAGAAAAAAGAAGAACACGCATTTTGAGTGTTTTCTTTCATTTAGCCTTGGTCAAATTTCATACCTTAGAAATACACCTCAAAGAGGTAAAGCTTTTGAAAGTATGATGAGACCCTCTCACAAATTTTAATTAGTGTTGTGTATCTTAGATTTGGTGAAAACGATGTGCATACTGTAGCGAATTCATGGCAAAGAAAGAATTGATATCCAAAGAAGTTTTCAAGCATGGAATGGATCCATGTGGTCGCTCATCGTGATTTGATGCAATCGTAATTATCAAACTCCGAGCAATGAACGCGGTGAAATCCAAGATGGGTCTCAAGTATGTGATTGAACCTGTCCGAAATTTTCTCACTATGTACTACTGCAAGTGATTGAAATATATCCGACTCAAGGAAAAAATTGTGCCTGTTGGGAAGGAAGGTGGCTTCACCGCGACGGGCCGCTAACGGAGAAATAATCATCGAAAATAATTTCGTCGAGAAAAATCATCACGTTATTCACCACCCTCAACCTTATCTGCAGAGCTAAAATTTCGGAGCGATAATGGTTACCTTGACCACTTTGCCTACAACTTACAACATAGAATAATATCGTGGAAGATGGGATCCATTATCCATTATCGCTCCGAAATTTTAGCTCTGCAGATAAGGTTGAGGGTGGTGAATAACGTGATGATTTTTCTCGACGAAATTATTTTCGATGATTATTTCTCCGTTAGCGGCCCGTCGCGGTGAAGCCACCTTCCTTCCCAACAGGCACAATTTTTTCCTTGAGTCGGATATATTTCAATCACTTGCAGTAGTACATAGTGAGAAAATTTCGGACAGGTTCAATCACATACTTGAGACCCATCTTGGATTTCACCGCGTTCATTGCTCGGAGTTTGATAATTACGATTGCATCAAATCACGATGAGCGACCACATGGATCCATTCCATGCTTGAAAACTTCTTTGGATATCAATTCTTTCTTTGCCATGAATTCGCTACAGTATGCACATCGTTTTCACCAAATCTAAGATACACAACACTAATTAAAATTTGTGAGAGGGTCTCATCATACTTTCAAAAGCTTTACCTCTTTGAGGTGTATTTCTAAGGTATGAAATTTGACCAAGGCTAAATGAAAGAAAACACTCAAAATGCGTGTTCTTCTTTTTTCTGGATTTACCACTTAGAGAAAAGAACTATTGAGTGAATGTTTTCAAAATCAGCAAGATGATGATATCTTCTTTTCCAGAGATTTTCTGGTGAGAACATCTTCATCAATATTCGTTGGCTCAGAATAAGGAGTGAATTCTTCAAAACGTAAGGGTGGCAAGAAAATCTCTAAGAGTTTTAGCTTGAAATCAACTTTCCATGAACCTCTAGCATGGAAGAGTTTTCCAAAAATTCTCGGTAAATGGATCGATACAAGGATTCTCATAATCGAACAAATATCAACTATTTATCTATAACCAAATATTTTTGAACAGTTTTCTCACGCAAAATAATTTTGGACGTTTCTTATTAAGCCAAAATAATCTGGATAGTGTCTTTACACCAGAAATCTCAAACAATTTCCTTCAGCCGAAAATTTAAGGACGGTTCTTCCGGGGCCAAAAATTTTCGGATAGTTTCTTCTACAAATATGTACTTTTGGTCAGTTCCTCAGTACTCCGAATCGTGGGTATACGTCTTTCTATGTTTCAAGAAAAAATAATGGTGTAGAAATAAGGTAAGTGTATTTATATATACCCCATGGTGTGCTGCTAGATCTCAAGCTGCAGCTTGAAATCGTTTGAAATGGGTTTCATGTGATTCTTAGACCTTGAAAACATGTGAAAAAAGTGGTGCCACTCTCTTCCAAGCCGAGGTATCTGGTTCAGAACGACATGTACAGAATTTAACACTTGAAACATTCGTGAATCGACTTCAATCGAATAGATTCGATTCAAAACATTGTCTAGACGATCGATACGGATTATATTTTGCCTGACTTGACTTTAAGATGAATTTTATCATTGATTTTGCCAAAATTCGATGTAAATTTCCAACATCGAGTCACGACCTATGAGTCTCATTTCAATTTCTAGAGTATACTGTGGTGTTATTTCGTTTATATTTCGTTTATATTATGTAGAAATCGAGAAATTCGCGATACCATCACATTTATAGGCTTATTCAGCTTACCATCGGGATTCAAATATTTCTCCTTAGCTTCTCACAGAAATACCGATCGACAATTGCAACTCGAAACAGTGCGGTTTTTTCCTTTTTGTGACGAAGAAAAAAGAGCACAACGTCCCAACCCTGTGCTTCGCGTCTCCTGAGTATGACATCAAAAAATGACCATTTTGAAAGCCAGTGGCGCGATAACTTTATGAGCTTTGAAGCTTCATAAAATTTGTCCGGATCAACGCACACTCACAAACCAAACGGGATTCGATTCGTCTTCTTTTTAACTTCGAAAACTCATTGCTAAATTCTCCGTTTCGCACAAGGTATTTCATCATTTTCGTAAAAAACAGCCAGAGAAAGTTTCCCCACAAAACTCGGTTACATCGATGAATGAGAGCTAATATCATAGCCAAGTCAGCGCACACCTCTGAATCAAAGATTTTCTCAAAATATTAGATTAGTATATGGATATATTATTCCACCGAAGTAGTTGAGGCATAGGTATTTTAGTTACAGCCTTATTAATTCAAGAAATCGCGTTGGTACGTTTGTAAACTACCCAAAAATCATCTTTTGCGGTCTGCTATTGACAAATCACGATGCATTTCAACAAAAGAGAATGTAGTCTATATTGAATAATGGCAAATACTATAAAATGCCACTCCTGCGCACTGCGAATAGTTCAAAATACTCCTGGAACACTGCAGTATCACAAAAGTTAAAAGTTCCGTGGAAACCCTCATATATGGGGTCTCCAGGAACCCCAAGCTTATGTAATGTTAAATTTCATCAATGGAGTGATGAGAATTGTACTTCTGGCACCATGTCTCATTCATTGAGATCTACCACTATGTATAAGTTAAGTGCAAAATTCGAAATTGTCGAGGAAATTGTACACTCCGGGAAGTACACAGCGATGGTTTGTGCAAAGCCCGGAGGAGATGCAAAAATGTCTTTGGCCCTCTCACGAGGATTTCGACATTTCAACATCCTCCTGAAAACTAGCACATTGTGTTGACCCTCGCGCAGAAGTCGACGTTTCCAGTTCTTGACGGAGACTAGCACGTTTTGCCTAAGCTCTAACATTGAAACGATCAGGAGAGGCATTTCAAAAATTCTCTTTGGCGCCGATCGAGAAACGAACAATGGGCGCTCGAGTCGAAGGACAGGACGGCTGGACGAGGCCACGGAGGCTTCACCTCTTGATGGCTCATTTTAATTTCCATCCAAAGAAACAAAAAAACGGATAATAGCCTCAGAATCAAATGTTGAATTATTGAGGTATCTATCAAGAACACTCACCTTTGAATGTCATCATGATAATGAAACTGGAAAAACCTGGTTCACAAATGTGATGATCTAGTGCAGAAAGTTGTCCTATCCAAGCTAAAGAAACGTTGAACCAAGAGATAGATTCAATACATTGTACAATAAGATCTCATACTAACCTCAAAACTGTTCTGTGCGATTACTTATGTTGTCCTATATAATAAGTTGAAAAAGAGAGTACCAGTCAAAAAAAGATCACTGTTAGAAAAGACATGGTTGAAAAAGAATTTCAGAAGTAAACTTTACGAGAGTTCCTTAACATTCTTTAAAAGCTCTTGGACAACTACAATCTGTAGATTTGAAATTCTTCAATAGAATTTGAACTCCTATCCGAAGAAGTGCTTTCATGACTATTGAGTGTGATATAAAACTCTAAAATTCTCTTGCAGCCCTCTCTGGAGAATCTAGTGTATTGTCGTTGCGTCTATGGAGAGAACCAAAACGGAACTATCGCGAAATTTTTAGTGCCAGTGCGTTTTCAGACTAACGAGGAACACCCAGGAGTTGTGGAACACGGACTTTGCTGAAACTCTGGGGATAGTCTCCTTTTCCCGCCAAAAGATGAAACCCAAAACCGCACATGCAAATGCCCAACCGTTTCCGAGCTGCAGCTCATAACATTAGCATTACGAGTATATCTATATATACCTTTTCTGAACATGGGCCCATATGGGCAATGTTAATGTCGTAGGCTGTAGCTTAGAAATCGTTGGGCATTTGCAAGTGCGGCTCTGGGATTCAGCTTCTGGTGGTAGAAAGAGACTACTCCCAGAGTTTCAGCCAAATCCGTGGCCCACAACGTCTGGGTGCTCCTTGTAAGATTGCGGAAGTCAGTTACACCGGATCATTCCGTTGTATGATGTATAGAATTTCCAACATCATGGATATAGTGTAACTTTGTAAAAACTTGAATAATTGTAAGACATTCCATCTTATATTTATCCAAGAGATTTTCTGCGTGATGAGATGTCATTAAAATCATCCTTGTACAGAATTACTCCATGATGCTGTTATTTGCAACAAAAGCTGACATATTCTGTTTTGAAACATGTTACAACATGCTGTGAATTGCCGTGAAATTTGAATCGTAGCCGAATTATACTTTCTGAAGTGATACGTGGCGATGAACTGTAACAATGATTTAAGGAGGGTGACAATTCAGTCACCGAGACGTCGTGTAACAAATGATGATGGTCACTTGTACAGCAGTTACATTCACCATCTAATTACAGTGAATAGTGATGGATGTACTCAATGACACTGACTGGAGATGAATTCCATTTAAGGCCAGGCTGTAGTCCGCCACCATATTGAATGTAGCCCTGAATCCGTTCGAGGATAAGTCGAATTTTAATAGACCAAATGACTTGGAATTTTACATACATGTATAGAATGCATGTCTCAATCGCGCTATACGAAGCCAAATAGGTCAATTCCACTCAAAAAAGTATCCAAACGAGATGTACACAAACGTCGTCTGTTAGAGAGCGGCAACCTACGACGTCTCGAGTAAACCTCATCTGGACACTTTCTTCTTCAGTGAAATTGACATATTTGGCTTCGTAGCGCGATTTAGACATGCATTCTATACATGCATGTGAAATCCCAAGTCATTTGGTCAAGTAAAATTCGACTTATCCTCCGAACGGATTTACGTCTATTCAGCGGACGGCCTCACCTTAAAAATCTCGTTAAAAATGACTCATGAAAAAAAGTGGTGTCTCGGGTCGGTTTCTCGGGGTTTTGATTCGATCCTGTGGTCCAAAATGTAAAATTTCTACCCACTGAGATCCCAAAAAAGTTCCGGAGTCACCTGGGGACGCTTTCTGATTCCACCCGAGCATCAAAATCATGGTCTTTTTATTCGCTTTTATTGAACTCGGCCGCGGCCGCGCCACCGAATTCTTCGTGTGAGTGTGTCACTGACGTGGAATTGCGTGGTATCCCGTGTATTCGTGTGGGTTTCCGAGCTCTGCGCGATTCAATATTTGTGTAAATGCAAATAGGTTTGTGCGCAGCGTCGGACCTCTCTCTCTTTCTCATTGCATATTTATCGTAGAGTTTTATTCGCGCGATCAGCAAGACTGGCAAGCAGCCGACGCAACTCGTCGATTCTTCGCAAACCCTACAAATTTCACTCTTTCTAGTTTTGATTAATCAAAACATAATGATTATCAACAAATAGAAATGAGATGCCTATCCTATAACAAGTATAACAACTGCCTGTAGGACCCATAGAACCTCCTCGAAGTTGCTGCCACTGCCACGCGATGCTGTCCTGTCAAGCCTAAACTGCTGCTGGCTGTGTTGCTGCTTTTTATTTAGTGCTGTTATTGTGATGATTTGATCCTTCTCAGTTTTCAGCAGTTTTCAGAGTGCGGTCGATCTCGCCTAGCTATTGGATTCTTACAAGTTTTCTGCATGCGGCCTCGCTATACCATGGTCTTATCAAAAGTTTCTCTCCACCATGTGTGACCAATAAGTGTGTGATTAGTGTTAGCAGATAAAAAATAATAGGTACCTCTAAGAGTTGAATGGTTTCATCTTTTTGCAAGCTCAGAGAGGAAGTTGAGGCCTCAGTGTCGAGGCAATTAAGTTTTGTGGTGTATGTACAGTAGGCGCGCTGAGCCAAAGTCCTGGTCTTCAAATCACGAAGCACAATCAAGGTGATGAATGATATTTCATGAGACACTGTGTGCTTCTTGATTTGTCATTGAATTTAGACTTTCTCCTCACTCTTAGTATTCTATGCTTCAAGAAACTTCAGATGAATGACGGAATGGACTACATTCAAAAGTAAAATTGTCACAGTGGCTCTACGCGTTATGAACTTGTTTATTTGAACCATTGAGGATGCGCTTCCTGTCACTTCTTGATGCATCACAGAGATTCAACAGTCTCTTTTGGTTGAATTTTCATGGGTCCAGCCATTAAAGTGTAGCATACCATGTTATATTGGGCTAAAGACTCATTCCATTTCTAATAAATTTCACTCTACTGATTTAGGAATATGATCATCCATGTTCCAGCTTTGGCATGTGATGTATCATATGATCTTAACGGATGGAGATGTCCTGATGATAAATTCATATATCATTGGATGTCTTCATATTCTAGTAATAAGGGTAACACAGCCTCTTAAATGTGATGTGACTGTAGCTTGTGAATTAATTCAGCATTATCGGTATGCTCAACATGAGATGAGAAATTATTTCTCGTAAACCATAGTTGACTGATTTATTCCACTTTTTATCAATTTGCACTCTGAAGCGCTTAAGAAAAAATGAATACCCAAGGAATCTTAAGAATAATATCTCAACATTCTGGCTGATATTAATATCCTTCATTCATGTTCTATATTCCAAGCGATTAGGATAAAACTAAAATTGAGAAAATAAAATAATTTAAAAAAACATTTTAAAAATTCGCTTTTATGTGAACCGTTAAGCATAATTGCATGTCAAAATTTGAAGAAGATGAAAAGTGTTATCTATGTTTCTGTCATAAACAAAGAGTAAGTCAGTTGACGTCCAGCTTCACGAATTCCATGATTTCAAGATATCAAAATGGTAAAAGCGTGGGTTGTAAACTTGACACATCAAGAGTAGTTTTCACCAATCAACCCACGCTTTTACCATTTTGATATCTCGAAATCATGGAATTCGTGAAGCTGGACGTCAACTGACTTACTCTTTGTTTATGACAGAAACGTAGATAACAGTTTTCATCTTCTTCAAATTTTGACATGCAATTATGCTTAACGGTTCACATAAAAGCGAATTTTTAAAATGTTTTTTTAAATTATTTTATTTTTACTAAATTTGACATATCTCGAGTCTGGCTCAAGATACCGCTCCGCAGTTTGCACTATTCGAAAAATCTTGAAAGAACCTATCGAAAACGACCTTTGAGATTTTTGTTTAGCTATTTCAGGCTCTAATCAAGCTAAATCCGGAAAAATCAGTCTAGCCTGATGATCTCAAAAGACAATTCACTTTTCAAAACTATGATTTCTCAAGCAAAATTCCACAATCTTTGCGATGAAACTGTTCCGAACTTCTTTTTTTGCTGTCTTGGGCGTTCATGGTCAAATTTCCGATTTTTTTTCCTTCTGACCAATCAGAAAAAAGAGATTTCTGCACATGCGCGTGGTTTGCCGAATTTCAAAGTAGTTCCAATCGAAAGTTGAGGAAATTCCCTTCAAAATGGCCTGTAGTGGAACTCAATTTGATAGACTGGAACTGAAGATACACGATTTTTTAAATATCAAGATTAACACCGCTGATACCATGGATGCAAGAGAAGGTCTCACGGCTCAGGTTCACGATAGATAGGTCATCTCGCTTTGGCCATCTTCCTTTTTCAATCAAGCTGCCGTAGTTACTGACTGGGAACATAATATTTCCTTTTGCAAGAGGTCATGTTGAAGGAAATTTCCTCAGCTTTCGTCTGGAACTACTTTCAAACTCGGGAAACCACGCGCATGCGCAGAAATCTCTTTTTTCTGATTGTTTGGAGAATGAGAAATCAGAATCTTGATCAAAAACGCATAAAATAGTAAAAAACAGCTTCGGACTAATTTCATCGCGAAGATTTTCAAAGAGTTAAAAGAATAGATTCTCGAGATTATCAGGCTAGCCTGATTTTTTCTGATTCTGCCTAATCAGAGCCTGAAATAGCTACGGGAAAATCTGCAAGGTCATCTTCGATAGATTTTTTTCGCAATTTTCCGATGTTTGGGTGCCTACAAAATTGCGAAAAATAACTTTCGCGCCTCGCACACGAGGTTCCCCGCTTCCGAGCGATCATTTCAACCCTCGCCTCCGGCTCGGGCCGAAATCCGATCGCTCAGAAGCGAGCTACAACCTCATGAACTCGGTGCGAAATATACTATTTTGCAATCATGTGCATAAGGTTAGTATCGCAAAATAGTGTATTTTGCACCGAGTCTATGAGCTCGGAAGCGGAGAACCTCATAAGCGAGGCGCGAAAGTTATTTTTCGAAATCATGTGCGTAAAGTTAGTGCGTAAGGAACATTTTTCCGTGCGTAAAGAAATTTTTGCGCACGGAATGCGTGAAGACCTGTGCGTAAAGTCACCAACAGTGCGTAAGGTAGGTCTTTACGCACTGGAACGTATCCTTACGCACTGCCGTATTTTCTTTCTAGCCTGATATCCTGCGACATCTCTTGAAGTTTCTGCGTTGACTGGCAAAATGATCTTTGTCTTAGTTCTGTAGAATCGAAGTACTCCAATCGTTGATTCGAAGCTGTCCAAAGCAGGTGTAATGACTTCTTCCACTCGATAGAATGAATACTTATGAGCTCTCTAAATTGTTGAACTTCAGTTTCCTTCTCTCAGTAAGTCGGTAAGTCCATACGATTGGATATCCTGGTTGGTCATCGAATTGAACATGGATATCGATCGCTTCGGTAGAATATGGGTCTAATTCAATTCAGTACAACATGTATATACGACTGAGACCTTTCTGAAGTGCTTCCACCGTGGTTTGCGTGGTTCAAAATCTACCTTGAACTGTACGTTCTAAGGAAATGGTAAATTTACTTTTCGGACACTTCGCCTCATTAAAGAGTGCCGGTGATGGATCCCCGTATTTTTCATAAGAAAGAGGTTTTCCTCTGTCAGAGGCGCTTTCTATCCCGTGTATTCGGAACATTATTATTATCATTATAATTGACAAGTTCTGTCTATATCGAACCAAGGGAATACAACATTATTCCACCAATCCGTTGATTCAGTTTTGCTCGTCCTTGGTGACATTCATATAACTCTGTAATAATTTTCCTCAAAATTCAAATTCATACTATCTCATGAAATTACATATCTCTGATCTTGTTTGTTACTAGAACTTTTGAGAATTGAGATCGATATTTTCAATCTATGCGATAACATATGATATATCGAACAAAAGATCTTTTTCTGATACATTTTCAGAATTTTTTTTCAGTCGGGGGGCTTCGCCCCCTGCACCCCCACCAGGGGCTACCGCCCCTGGACCCCGCTCTGCGCCCTCTTCTCCCGCCTACCCCGATCGCGATTTGGTTACTAGCGTATGAGGTGACCGACAGAATACTAACTTTTCGCACAAAATTTCGAAAAATATCGTACGCAACTCTGTCGAAAGGTTTCCGCACTCGGAAAAACTTTACACACGAGATGTGAATCTTTACGCACTGTTGAGATACTTTACGCACTCGCCGCTACGCGGCTCGTGCGTAAAGAATCTCACCAGTGCGTAAAGACTCACACTCGTGTGTAAAGATTTTCACTCGTGCGTAAATCCAACTTTTCGACATCGTTGCGTAATATACTATTTCGCAATTTTGCAGGCTCCCAAACATTGGGAAATTGCGAAAAATATCGTACGAAACGACTTCGATACTTTACGCACTGACAGAAACTTTACACCCTCGAGTAACACTTAGCACTCACTGACGCTCGTGCGTGAAGAATCTCAACAGTGTGTAACGTTGTTACCCTCGTGTGTAAAAATTTCCGTCGGTGCGTAAGGACGAAGACAGATAAAGCGCTACGCCGCGCTACGACACGACTCTCATGCCACGCCACTGCCGGACGTGACCGAAAATTCATTCCAGCGAACCCAAGGGTTCATGATTTGATTCATTCTCATACTCCACGACTGATATGTAAAATTAAATCCAATCCATCGATGGTTGGGTTCGCTGGAATGAATTTTGGGTCGTGGCTAGCGATAGCGCGTCGTGGCGTGTCGGAAAAATCGTGTCGTAGCGCTTTGTCTGTCATCACCCGAGAGAATCGAAGGCATTTCGTAATAAACTATTTTAGATCTTTCGAATGGTGCTACTAAATAGCTTTATCTTCAGCCAAATTCAAGATATGTCTAATTTAGTAAAAACAGATCATGATTTTGATGCTCTGGTGGAATCAAAAAGTGAAACAGAAATAGCTCCGCAGGCGTCTTCGAAATTTTTTTGGGACCTCCCAGTGGGTGGAAACTTTACATTCCGCACCACAGAATCGAATCAAAACCACGAGAAACCGATCCGAGACATAACTATTTTCCATGTGTCGTTTCTAAATGGAATTTATCTGGATCTAGATTTGCTTGGATAAGTTTTCAAAAGTACCCCAAGGCTTCGCGAAATCCCTCGAAGGACTTTCTCATCCAATGCAATTGAGGAAAATTAGCAAAACTTTGAAGAATTCCTTAGGAACTGACCTATAGGGAGCAGAGAGAAGTCTGGGACAAATTAATCGAGTGTCTAGTGATTCTTCGGTCTTTTTACAGGTTAGGAGTCCGACAGTCGAAAAACAACTGATCAAAGAAAGAAACTGAGAATATCAGCAGTGGTATCAGCCGATCACCGCGGCAACTGCCACGCGAACACAGTCAAGGACTTATCGCGGTGACTTTCGCTTTGAATATGCCTTTATGTGATCGTCTGGAAAAGTACGAGTCACTTTCTTCTATGAAATTTCATTCTAAAAAGTCATTTGCTTCGGCTCGCCACTCATAGTCCACGGACTGCGCTACAATTAATCATGAATGTGGTGTGGCTTCGAGCTCTCAATCGATCTCTCAGCACTTGATAAGCGACCCTATAAGCGATGACCTTTACACCAGAAACTCATAAATTTCAGTTCATCACGCCCACGTTTTGAAAGTTGTGTCAACGAATGTTGCCAAATTATGTAAATAAGGGTATCTACAGAACCTTCAACATTTAGTGTACCATAGAGTATTTTCATGATTTCGGGACCTTCATGCCTTGGAATAATGTTTTCCTGATAGTTTTTATAGTTTCCAGGATGGTACTCTATCGACTTTTCATGACACGTGCGTAGTGTTTTTGATGAAAATTGAAGTATCGTCGAATTTTGCACATTTTCAGTGTAACTGACTCGACCTTTCCGAAAATCTTCAGACTGTAGAGAAAATAGTATTGTCCCAAAAAATCTGGGAAAATCATATCTAATTCTTGAAACCTTATGTATTAGTAGGGGAATTGTCCTGATAGTGACTCAGATGTCTGGTCTCAAAAATCTCCATTCATAATATTAGATCAGCTTTCCTCACCTAACAATCAAAATGAATTTTTCGATATTCTTCCATTCAATGTTAGACAGTTCAATACTCGAGTATCATCATCATCATCATCAGATGGCATTTCGGGTCTACGCGTTCAGACCTTCAGACCACGAGGTCTATTGCCTCGGTAATCCACTTTCCTCGCCGTATACCTTTCAAGCTGATCCCCTCTCCCCCTAGCCTTTTCCAGGCAGGGGCGGGTTTTCTCTACTGGGTATATGGTAATATGGTAGTTAAGTGGGCCGTTTCTAGGTGGAGCGACATATTGGGCGTTAGCACTGTTGAGGCACGTTCACCAGGCGTACGCTCGTGCTAGGTCCGGTCATGCGTTCGATAGGAGCGTGAGTTGCCCCCTCCGTAATTGCAATCAAACGCGTTTACGGGGTGGAAGTATCCTCAGTGAGCCGCTAGCATTATAGAGATACGTTCACCACGCGCATTTCAAGCTACGCTCGGGCGATGTTTGGGTTGCGGAGTCCCTGGTCCCTGACTGCATAACAGCAGTCGCGCCACATCTCCCTGCCTTGTGCTCGTTCTCTCCATACGCCAGGTTCGCGCCCTGTCAACATTATCTTTTCTTCGATATTTCCCACTAGTCTTGCCCTTGGTCTACCCCGCCCCCTTGGTGATTCCGGTGTATAATCCAAGACCCATCAAGCTATCTTGTCCTCGCTCACCTTAGCTACGTGGCCCATGTATTGCACCCTCCTGTAATCTATGACGTTGACAATACTCGGAGATTGGTGCATTCGGAGCAGTTCATCGTTGTATCTGATTCTAGGCATCCCCGAGTTTTGATCAATCGTTGTTCCAACAATGCTTCTGAGGATTTTATTTCCAAACACCTGAAACGTCCCTTCATCCCCTTGGGTCATAGACCAAGTTTCGCATCCGTATAGAGTCACCGGTTGTATGACGGATTTATACATTGTGATTTTGGCTCCGCGGGACAAGTCTCTATCTCTAAAGAGCTTCTGTAGTGATCCAAAACACCTGTAGGCTGCACCGATTCTCTTTTCAAACTCAACCCTCATGGCGTTATCCTGTGTTAGCGTGGTCCCCAGATACTTGAATGATGAGACCCTTTGGAATGAGTGGTTTGCTATTCGGATAGGTTCTAAGCTGTTACTCGTAAGGTTCCTCTCCATGACCATGTATTTGGTCTTGGCTTCGTTCACTTCTAATCCTACTTGTTTTGCGCTTGGGATAAGAATTTTTGCGTTTTCCTCTATGTCC
The DNA here is from genome assembly GCA_029851415.1 of Eretmocerus hayati. Lineage (NCBI taxonomy): Eukaryota > Metazoa > Arthropoda > Insecta > Hymenoptera > Aphelinidae > Eretmocerus > Eretmocerus hayati. Next base: position 177,533,505 of record CM056742.1, on the reverse strand, counting down.
TCCCTACTGTCACCCACAATATCCAGGTTGTCCGCGTATCCCAAAAGTTTAATGATGTCGTTTGCTTGTACGCGAAGCCCGTGATTACTCCGAGCTACCGGTCTAACGACGAATTCCAGGAGAAAGTTGAATAGTGCCGGGGACATCGCATCGCTGTGTTACCCTCGCCTGATTTAGGCCGGTAACTATTCCGAATGGGTCTGACAGGGATTTACCTATTCTGACCTGCCCGGCCCGGCTGAAAATAGGGACGTCCCAGGGACGTGCCCGGGGACGACCCTATTTTCAGCCGGGGGAGGTTCTATCAAGGATCATCGCGATTAGTCTCACGAGTTTGTCGGGAATGCCTAACAAAGTATCTCATACATCTTTTCTCTAATTATCGAATCATACATCTTTTTAAAGTCTACGAAGAGTTGATGCACCTGTTGTTTATGTTCCCACTTTTTCTCTGCTATCTGCCTCACAGTGAATATTTGGTCTATAGTCGAGCGGTTCGGCTGAAATTCAGCTTGATAGTCTCCGATTATTTCTTTTATGAATGGCTTAACTCTTCCAATATCAATAACGATAGTATTTTGCAGCAAGATGCTTGAAGAGCTACGCCTCTGAAATTGTCGCACTCCAATTTGTCTCCGTTTTTCAATATTGGTACAATGATGGATTTTCCCCAGTCTTCTGGTATTTTTTCTTCGTTCCAAATCATCTCAATCAATTTATGTGTAGCTTCTACCAGTCGGTTCCCTCCATGCTTGGAGAGCTCTGGTGTGAGGCCATCCATCCCCGGTGGTTTGTTATTTTTCAGTCTGTGGAAAGCCCACGGGACTTGTCCCACGGAAGGGCAGTGTATTTGTTGCCCCGCGGTATGTATCTCGACGAGGGGCTTGTTGTTGAGAACACGGACATTAAGAAGTTCGTCAAAGCGTTTGCTCCATCTGTTAAGGAGATCACCCTTGTTCGTGAGAATTCTTCCCTGCTTATTGTTACGGGAATTCGTAACGTGGGTTCTTTTATACTGCACCTGGGGAGTCCTGACTCGACAGGTAGGTAGGTGGAAATTCGGAAGATTATTAAATACCAAGGCAATCCCTAGAGCTGCGTTTATTAGTCCAAAAGTACAATTACGAGAGAGAGACTTCAAAAAATACTGGGGTTGATTCTACTTGAGTGGAGTCCGTCAAGGGCTGAGGTACTCGACTCGGAATGGCGTTAATGAGCGACGTGGTCAGATCGGTAGGTGAGTTCGTACTGAGAACTAGAAGCCCTTGCAGGAGCTTTTTAGCACTATTTATGCCCCCTCAGATCCTGCGCTTCTCCTCCGTCCGCGGCTAGGAGAAGCGCAGGTGAGACGCCGCAGCGCCCCACACCTGCACCCTCCGTCTAGACTCGCGGGGGCTGGAGAGTTCTCGCGGTTTCTTTGAAGCTTCTCCAAGCTTTCATGCCCTGTCCGTACTGTATGTCTATATATTCGGGGGATAGAGTATGTCTATCTGCAAGAGTACAAGGTATGTCTATATATTATACATTGAAAGTATATCTGTATATTCGGCTACTCCTATGCATGGATAGTCCGTATACAAATAGATGTAAGGCTAGTTGGGAACCGACTATGTTCCTGACAATATCCTTTATGATATTGATCGTTTCTGCTCTCGGGTTCCGTAATTCATGTCGTTCTTTGTATGCTCTGCGAGTGTTGTTTTGTAGGAAACGTTTTTGTATACTACGAACGTTTTCCCTCTTAAGTTTCCGCTTCTTCCACATAACATGTTTGATCCAGTTGTTCTGAGCTATCTTGTCTGCATCGCGTAATCTCTCAACTCTATTTTAGTTCCAACCCAGTCTTCTTGCATTGTCAAGGTTGATTTTTGCAGTCTTACGCGTGTCGAGGATTTCCTTACACGAATCATAAAACTATGGTTTCTCTGATTTTCTGCGAGCCAATCCAATTTCCGTCTTCGCCGCTTCCAACGCACGGTGAGCCGGAAGGTCGAAAAAGGTCGAGTTGCGTGAACGTCAGGAATTCCTCTGGGGTATGTTTCGGGACCAATCCGCCGTCATTTTCCAGCAAAAACGAAAATATTTCATCGAGGGTTTTTTAAATAAAATCGATTTTTTCATCTCTTCATCTCGATTTTCGAAATTATGATGTATCTCTGACTCTCAATCTCGTTTCTCCGCTAATAATCGACCTCTAAAAATCATCAGAGTACATAGCTTCGATGTAAAAAAGTCCAATCTTTCGTAATTCGAGGTCAGAATTGGTCTTTGAATGTGTTCCAGCCGTTAAAATCCAAACAAAGTGAACAAAACCTATATTTCCGAAGAATTTCATATAAAAATTATAGATTATAGATATCAGAACTGGCGGTTGGGAGGCAGATATAAATAAGTCTGTGAGTCACTCAAGCCCTCTACAACGTAGAATTGTACAGTATCATCACTTTCTACGGATGTGAAACGTGCCGCTGTCTATTATTTAAATCCGCGCACCGGTGCAGTCGGTAACTATGAATCCTGACGAGCCATCTGAGCTACGTCTCATAGACTGACTTGAGCGCGTGCGAACCACAAGCTGCGCTGCTCGCGAGCTTTTCGATTATGTTTTGAATGTTCAGTATTATCAAATGAAGAGTCCCTGCAAGGTCATCTACACGCGATGCCGGAGGCGATGAGCTTGGCAAAGAAGACTCGGAATTTTCTGTTGAGACTGATGTAGTGCGTCTTTTGCTTAACCATCTTCGGAATTCGTTTTCTTTATTCAATATTTGAATTGAAGTGACAAAGACACCTCCATCGAGTCATAACGATTTGCGTAGAAGAGTTTGTTGCGTGTGTTTAAAGAAAATAGGAAATAAACAGAAGTTATCTATCATTGCATCGAAAAGCGAATACGAGACGTTAGTTAGGACACTCTTTGAGTATGATGCCAGTGATTCGAGGATTCCGTGTCCAATATGTGATTGTTGTAAATCGAAGTTGTATAGAAAGAAGGCCAATCCTGAGATCCAAGTGAGCAAACCTGATTACACTAATTTTCTGTCGATGAAAATGACTTTGAGGTCGTCAGATGTCTGTAGATGTGAAATTTGCAGAATAGGACGGTACAATTTTGTCAGTAGAAATCTCGGAGGTAAAGTAGCAACGGAATGTGACTGAATAACTCCAGCGTTATTATTTTTTCTAGACATTCGAGTTTCGTTTGTCCAAAATGACAATTACGCGGGTCTTCATTTTTTTTCTACTGTATTTTTGCAGATAAAACTGATGAAGAAGAGCCAGTCGTGAAAAGTTCGTGCACCGAAAGAACTTGTAAATTATGTCTGTCAAGTTTTGGTCCAGGTTTGGTCCACAAATGTAATGAATCGACCCGCACTGAGAATTTGAAGAGGCTTCTCGCGTCAAATTCTGATAGATCAAGAGCGATTGTAGTTTCATCGGAGCTTCGCACACTTTCAAAGAAAGATGAAATATCACAGCCGGACTGTCCAATTGCTGTTTCTACATTAGGTAAGCCTATGAGAGTTTCAATTAATCCGAAATCTTCAACATCTTCTGCTGTAATTTCTACCGAAAATATAGTGAAAATGCAGAGCGTTCATGATCTCAGCCAAAGAACTACTTTGGGCATTGTTTCGACCGTTCGTAAGGCGACCGGTAAAAGGAAAATCGTTGAAAGCCATGTCAAATCTAACAAGGAGGGTGCCAAGCCTTCGGATCACCAATCCTCCTGGAAGTCTAGGATATGTTTTGTTATACCAAAACATGTAACAAACCACTCTTATAACTTGCCAACGCTCCCTAGAATCATCCTGAGTACCAGGGTCAATATCCCAGCAAATAGGCATTTTCCAGGTAGATTGATGCATCCATAGCTCTCCATAAGCTGGCTATTCTATGCCGTGGGACTTTCCTTTAGACTAATAAGAATAGTTACATGAAATAGAGACTGGAAAGAACAAATTCCAGCTATATAAGACTGGTATAGCTCATCTTAACCATGGATGAGGGAAGTTGAGGATCAAAAAACTGGCAAAATTGAGTTTTTCAGCGACGGAATGATGAGTCTGAGAGGATATAAGACTTTTCAATAAACATACGGTAATGAATATGATTTACTCACATTCAGAGACCATCACTTTCCCAATTAATGTTGTCAAATTGCACCTGCACTGTGTAAACTGCCAAGGCCAGCCAAGGAGAGTCACAACCGCAATAGCAGATCCTGCGACTGACCTGTAAAAATTTGACAACAAAGTATCGTGCTCAACTCACACTCTGACTCTGCATATTCTACACTGATTTTACATGTTTCTATCCACAAGTTGATTGAAAAAATTCAATCTGAACTAATCTGAAATAGCTCTGTTGACACAAAGTTAACCTAATTTTGACCACGTTTAGAACAACATCACAAGCAAATTCTACAGCACCTAAAAATAAGTACTCATCTGAAAACCCCAAACTACAATCAGCCACGGATTTTCAAGATGCTTAATTGTCGACGATGGGTGGTAAATTGTGAATTTCTCTCAAGCAGACTAATGAATATCAGGCCAGGTGATGGTCTGCAAGAAACTGTATTGCACCGGCAGAGTTTGCCATGCTATGCTATAAAGGAGCAGACGACAAAAGTCATACAAGTCAAAGTGTCGTATCTTTCACTCCTTGTTTAGCTTTAGAGAAACTCGCACTTTATTACCATTTATTACTTTTCCATCGCTAAAATCGTCGACAACCATTCTGACAGTCCGTGGCAGACAGCCTGCGGTTTGGAATCATCAGATAAGTATTCATTTTGAGGTGCTTAACAAGACTTTCCTTCTGACATTGTTCTGAACGTGGTCAAAATCAGGTTAACTTTGTGTCAACAGAGCTATTTCAGATTAGTTCAGATTGAATTTTTTCAATCAACTTGTGGATAGAAACATGTAAAATCAGTGTAGAATATGCAGAGTCAGAGTGTGAGTTGAGCACGATACTTTGTTGTCAAATTTTTACAGGTCAGTCGCAGGATCTGCTATTGCGGTTGTGACTCTCCTTGGCTGGCCTTGGCAGTTTACACAGTGCAGGTGCAATTTGACAACATTAATTGGGAGAGTGATGGTCTCTGAATGTGAGTAAATCATATTCATTACCGTATGTTTATTGAAAAGTCTTATATCCTCCCAGACTCATCATTCCGTCGCTGAAAAACTCAATGTTGCCAGTTTTTTGATCCTCAACTTCCCTCATCCATGGTTGAGATGAGCTATACCAGTCTTATATAGCTGGAATTTGTTCTTTTCAGTCTCTATTTCATGTAACTATTCTTATTAGTCTAAAGGAAAGTCCCACGGCATAGAATAGCCAGCCTATGGAGAGCTATGGATGCATCAATCTACCTGGAAAAGGCCTACTTGCTGGGATATTGACCCTGGTACTCAGGATGATTCTAGGGAGCGTTGGCAAGTTATAAGAGTGGTTTGTTACATGTTTTGGTATAACAAAACATATCCTAGACTTCCAGGAGGATTGGTGATCCGAAGGCCTGGCACCCTCCTTGTAAGTTGAAAGAAGCCATTCATGCCGTAGATGAATTTTTCTCCGTCAAAAATTTCAATTTTACGAAAAACGAGAATGGCTCTTGTTCAGAAGTTACATTAACAGCTGTATATTGTCACGATTTAAAAGGCCTGATCGAGTACGTCAAAAATGTCCGCGGTCTCGAGCAGGTGTTATTGAAGATCGGTGTCGATGCAGGTAGAGGTTCGTTGAAAATTTGTTTGTCGATCCAAGATTCCTCTAATCATGGTGCAGTTTTATCAGACGAATCCCGAGCAAAGAAATGCAGAACAACCTTTCCCTCAAAGAAGTTTCTAGATTCCGGGGTGAAAAAATTATTCATAATTGGAGTACTAGAAAATTGCCAGGAAAATCACGAAAACTTGTCGAAACTATGGTCTCTAATTGAATTGAACACGATCGATGGGAAATATTCATTAAACTTGAAAATTGCTAATATATTCTCTGGTATCATGACCCACGCTTCTGCTTTCCCTTGCACTTGGTGCCATGCTCCCAAAAGTGAGCTTCATGAAAAATGCAACGTCTCAAGGACAATAGCTACTATCAAGCAGCATTCTTTCATGTGGCGCAAAAGTGGCTCAGAAAAAATTCTTTCCAAGAAATATTTCAACTGTATCCATAACCCAATCTTCACCGGAGATCCAAAAAAGCCTTTTATAGAATCCATAGTTCCACCAGAATTACATTTGCTCATAGGAATTTTGAATTATATTTATGACCATATGGTAAAGGAACTTGATAAAATCGCCTTAGATTGGGCCAAGTCGTCCAATGTCAACCGCCAGATCATTCACGGCGGAGGAGGATTCAATGGCAACGATTGTAAGAAGCTGCTGAACAAAATTCATCTGATACCTAAAAAACATACACCCGCTGTGAAAAAGTATGTGAAAGTTCTGAAAACATTCAAATCAGTTGTGGAAGCTTGTTTTAGTACAGAATTGGATCCGCAGTATACAAGTCATATAAAAGATTTTCGAGACAGCTATCTACAATTAGGTATATCTGTAACGCCTAAAGCTCACGCTGTGATGTTCCACATTGAGGAATTTTGCCAGAAAACTGGAGTAGGGTTAGGAAAATATAGTGAACAAGCATTTGAGTCTGTTCACTATGCTTTGAACGAAGTTTGGAAGAAATATAAAGTGGCCAAAAATTATCCAGAATATCCGAAACATTTGCTCAACGCTGTACGCGAATTTAATGGACTACATCTGTGATTTCTATTTTCATGATTGCTGTGAATGATTTTCACGTAACTTGCTACTGCAAAATATTTGTATATCTCTGTTAAATATTTTAGTTCATGCCAACGTTGATAATATCAATTGTACAAGATGAACAAACATGTAGAAGGATATGTGAGTGGTAATTGTGACAAGTTGATTCTTTTACTGCTCATATATTGATTGAGTTGAAATTGTATTGTATTCTTATGTTGTTAGAGAATTCTATGGTTAAGATATAATCGTCGGCAGACCTGGGATTTCTTGTTTTCGTAGAGAGGAAAATTTTAGTTGCAGTAGCTAAATAAAGTAATTGCGTATAGAGAGTTCGCCGGGCTTCATTTTTTGGGATCCTCCAATGATGATTCTTTACAAAGGAAATCAAACAACGGGATAAAGACACTTGGAAGTTAATTCGATTAACTTAGGAAGTATTTTACGGCCTGCATTCGTTATAACCAGAAAGAATCTCTGAAAAACCTCATGAAGTCAGTCATTACAATGGTGGTTTTTTGCCTTCTATCAAATTTTCACGGCCTGGGCAGCTCTGGAACCAAATTTTGACCCCGTATTTTCAAAGATTGGACTTTTTTACGTCGAAGCTATGTACTCTGATGATTTTTAGAGGTCGTCGACGACGATGAAAAAATCGATTTTATTTAAAAAACCTTCGATGAAATATTTTCGTTTTTGCTGAAAAATGATGTCGGATTGATCCTAAAACATACCCCAGAGGAATTCCTGACGTTCACGCAACTTGACCTTTTTTGACCTTCCGGCTCACCGTGAACGGTGATTTTTTGATACGCTGCCTGTGAGGTTCTATGTTCAACGGGGGGCTTCTCGTTGTGATCCGTGCGTCTTTATCCTTATCTCCCAGCTGCAGCGATATGTATTTTTGGAATTTGGCTCGAACTTCAGGAATCTTAAGACGTTCAAGTGCAAATGAATCATTGTGGACCGACGTAAAGTGGGGAACCTTGGCTATTCTGTCTCGGATCACGCCTAAGACCAGATAGTGATCCGAATTACAGTCTGCTCCCTTATATGACCTAATTTTCTCGATGCAAGACTATCTCCTTTTCTCTATGAGGATATGGTCTATTTGGTTGTTGGTCGAGCAATTGGGAGAGGACCACGTTATCTTATGAATGTCCTTGCGCTGAAAAAAAGTATTATGAGAAAAAATGTCTGAAAATTAATATTTTGAGGTTCATTTATTATAATGATCACTCCAGAATAAATTTGTATAATACTCGAATTGTTGTACATCTGAGAAACAACCAAATACGCCCTAATCAGAGATTCTATGTCTATGCGTGAGTTATATAGACATTTAGTACTCCAGCAAGCGTGATGGCAAGTCCGTTGGGGGAGTAAAGTTTGATGCCCGGGTGGGGAAGAGTCACATTAGACCCAAAACTTAAGGGCATGCGGTAGCCGTGCAGCACGGCCGTAGAATTCCATTCACCACTTATATGGAAATTTTAATGGTACAAAGTTTGAGATGAGTTGTCTAGTTATTGCTATTGTTCGATTTATTCTCGACAACTCAACGCTCAGCCCAAATCATTAGAATATTGCAGAAAAGTTGGAACCACTGGGCATCTGTTACATCCTTATCTATAATATACACACATTCTTGTTCCAAGTATTCTCGAATCCTTTTACGATTTGAGTTAAACGACGAGTTGGGCTATTCAAGTTAGATGATAAAAAGTGTGGCTCGACTCGTCGTTTAGCCCAAATCGCAAGAGAATCCGAGAATACTTAAGACAAAATTAAGCTTGCACGGTTACCGCATGGCCTTAAGGGTAAAAGTGCGTACTTCAGTTCCGCTTGGATAAAAAAGTTTTTATTCATTACAAAAAATAATTTTGAATGAAAAATTGGTTTCCAATCGGATTTCTATGGATTATTCATTTCTAAATGTTTTATTGGAAAAGTATGTATATCGTATGACCACAATAAGGTGGCCGTCCCCCCCCCCCCGACGATTTTTTTTTTCTGTCTGAGGTACAAATTTGGATGAAGTTCATTTTTACATAATTCGTCCCAATCCCTCAGATGGTGAGGTCAAATTTGGAATTTGGATCATTTCCGTAGTCGACAAAAAATTTTTTTCAAAATATTGAAAAAAAATATTTCTGCGTTACGGCATCGTGTAGCTCGTTGAATACGAAGTACAAAATGACTAGTCCGACAATTTTTTCACTATTCCATTTTTCAGGAGAAACGATTGAATCTGGCTGATTTTGAATTTGCCTCGCAAATTTCGAAGAGATTAGTCGCACTAACCGTTCAGCAATGTTATTGTTTAGGTGCAACGCCTCGTGCTCCTGTTTTTGTTTTGGTGTCTTACCTTTGATACCATCTGCTGTTTCTGTGGTTATGGCCATACAACCTACGCATCGGATTTATTGAAGAATTTCGAGAATAACCGCTTCATTATCGAACAGAGATTTGTATTGGTTCTCTATCGTCACACGTTATTGAACGCATCGAACATGTAGCCAAGATTTGAGAGAAGACGTTCCAGGAATGCGTAAACAACTGTTTAAGTGCCCTGCTTTGTAATGAAATTCTCGGAGTGGAAGGGGATTTTGAAAATTCTGAAATGTGAACCTGTTAGAAAACCCAAATTCGGAGCAGGTTCGAATGCAGCTTCCTCATTCCGGCTGTTTCTTCAGCCAGAATTTGAATACACGTATTGTTTGAAATTTGCATCATAGGTTGATACATCACGAGCAGAAGCAATGAATGACCTCGTGATTGATTCCTTTGGATAATTCTTGAAAAATTGTAGCTCTAAATGTCAGCTAAGTGATCAAAATATTCGAAAGTAGGTGAGCTTTCGGGGAATTCCGAGAGTGAACCTGACAGAAAACCACGATTCAGGGCAGATGTGAGTGCTGTTTTTCAGTTTGAAGATTTCAGCAATCGGAATTCGACTATAAAGCCAGAGGAATTTTTGTTCCACCAGCAGATAGATTATGAACATGAATCGAAGTGGTGTCACGTGAAAGAGAGTAGAATAATATCCGAAAAACCGTTGCTTTGACTGCCCATCTATGACATCAAAATTCTCGAAAGTGGGTGGGTTCGTAGAAAATTTTAAGCAGAATCTGTCAGGATACCGTATTACCAAGCAGATTCGGTTGCTTTTTTTATTATTTTGAAAGTTTTTTCGATCAGATTCTGACTACAAAGTCCGGGGAGAGTATGTTCCACGGGTAGATGGATTATTAGCACGAATTGAAACAATAACACGCAGTTGAAAAGTACAAAAATGTCAAAAAAAAATCGTTGGTTCGACTGCCCATCTATGACATCAAAATTCTCGAAATTGGGTTGATTTATGAAAAAGTTTATGTTCGAACCTGTTAGAAAAGCATATTCTCAAGCAGATTCAAGCCCTGCTTTGTATTACTGTCTATCACCTCTTTTGCTATCTGACTACGAAATTGAAGGGAAATTTGCTTCTCAAAATGACGATACTAGATCGGGTTTGAACCACTAGGAGAACGAACATAATCAGATAAGCTGAAGACATGGTTAGAACAGAAGTTTTTGTATCTGTTTGGTCTAACATTATCCTAATATATTTGCATTTCAATTTCTCTATAAGCCCTTTTATGCACCTTTAGGATATCTCCAAATGCAACTGCAACATTTCATCCCGGTCGGCGCAGTGGTTTCGGAGTGTACGAGAAATTGACATGGAAGCTGGGCAAAGAGCGCTACGCCTACAAGCTCCGCCCAATGAAAAAAATAGTTGCCTTACCCAAGTCCAAAGTCTCGAATTTATTCCCAAAACTCCAACTGACAGGCTTGGATATTAATAATATATTCGAAAGATTTCCGCAGTACACGTGAATCATTCTTAAAAAAATTTTATTTTGAATATTCAATTTTCTTTACTATGAAGAGATATTTTCCACAGTCTGAAACTTGCGCATTTCTGTAAAATGAGTGGAAAATTAATGGAATTTGATTGTATAGAGATTAACCGTAACTTACATAATCGTATCGGGATGATCAGGAAATTCAGCCACGACAACATCATGTGACTGTGGCGTTCCAACTTTGTGATAGCTCAACTTTTGATTCAAATCCCTTCGTGTTTCGATGTTCACCAATTTTCGATCACCCTGAGGATATGACGAGTAAAAGAACCCCTTGTTATCATGAGTCCATGCTATCAAAGAGAATTTGATTTTCCCCAAAATTTCAAGTAGTTTTTCACCTACAAAAAAGATGCGAGATGAGATTATCAGAAATTTGCATAAATTTTGCACATAGGATGATTGGTGAAAGGATAATAACCAGTTGTTGTATTAATCAAATGTAATGTCCGCCAATCAGATCCACTCGTGGACTGAAAATATGCATAAAGGCTACCATCTGGGCTGAACTGTCCTTTACTCGCCGCCACTGTTCCATCGGTGGATAATGTGTTCGGATCTAGGAAAATTCGTGGTTTTCCACCCAAGCAATCTTGGACATATAGAACACTATACAAACGTGAGAATTTAATACACAAAAAATGTGAAATCATGTAATTACTTCGAGACCCAAAAATATTTTCCATAATCTCAACCCATCGATTGGGCCTATTGGGTAAATAGCCTCATTGCATAAAAAATTTGGATCTCACAACTTTTTAAATCACTTATTGTGCCGTAATCCTTGCTTCAAGCAGTGTAATTAGTTCTATCCTTCAAGTAACTTGATCTTAAGGTGCCATACAAATATTGCTATAGAAAGCCAAGAATCACATATGATTTAGAAAAAAAACTTTATAATTGTCAGGTCTGGTTGAAATTTTTAATTTGGTGTCTCTATCTATACCGTTGTTTGGCAATCAAAACAATGGTGCCCGAAAGTTAGGCAATATCGAATCAGAACTCACTCTTGATTTTGCAGGCCAGTGTTCATGTAAAAGTAGTATTTATTGCCTTCTTTTGTTGGAACGGAATATTTTTTGTAGTTCCACATTTTAGTTAATCGATCGATGATGAGCTGCCGTTTTGGATAAGCTTTGAGAAAGCGCTCGGTGACACTATTCTGTGCTCTTATGAAATTTTTAGTCCCATTTGAATCCGGATTTTCCAGCCACCTGTATGGGTCACAGACCTATGTGGCGCAGCAATAAATGTAGCTTGTTAGAAAGACATAACAATGTCATGCGACTTTTTCTCACCAATCATAAGCGGTGGTTTGGTTTTTTAACTTTTAACCCGCAACGGTCACACTTCGAAACCTTACAAAAAAGTCACACTGGGTCCATCAAACCCAGCGTAAAAAAACTCGATCTCATCCTAGTTAAATGAAGCTATCGACCCAAATCTTTGATGAACATCAACTTTGGCATCTCTTAATTTTAATCTCATAGGTTTTTCATAGGTTTTCCGAAAGCATATGTGGGTTCCATGGACCCAGTTTGACCGTTACGGGCTAACCCCCCCCCCCCCCCCCCAACTTCCCATGTCGTCTGCAGACGACATATACAATACAGCATTTCAATTTTTGTGGTACATTTGAGATAATTTGTTATCAACCAATCGTGAAACTCTGAAAAAATTCTCAGAAGATTTCTTGTGTCTCAATAACACATTTCAGTAGCTAAAGTCTGTTCACGTTATCATAGATGAAAGAGAAAAAGTAAGAATGAAAAATAAATTCTTTTCAGTGTTTTTCGTCATTTTTCACTTCAATAATCGATGGCAAGTATCCTTATATTCCTACCTTGCCCAAATCATACTTGGGAACCGTGAGAGTTGAAATACGACTTGTGCTATTCATATCTTGATCATAAAGTGATATTATGATTCCCATTGAGCCTGCGTTTTGGGGCGAGAAAAAATCGGTTTATTCAATAGCCATGGCTTATAATAGGAAGAACGCGGTATCATAGAATATACCTTCTATAATATGCTGAATCAAAGATTATTAGAAGATAATCATCTTGTAGATGAGAGAAATGATGTTCGAGTGGATTGTGGGGACCGTGATTAGATATAGCAATTTGGACGCCTGCATTCAAGACGTATTTTAATTGCGACCCATAATTTGTAACTTTTTGCTGTCTAACTTCACTTCAACGACCTCAAGCTCATAATGTATCCAAATGAATCAATATTCAAGAGTTTCCATCGCTGATTGACCGGTATCAAAAATGAGTCATATTGAAAGCTCGAATTATTCCCTCGTACTACTCCCAAAAAACTTCCGACAGTCTTGAAACGACCATATTCATGATGATACACAGTCACGGAATACTTTCAAAATTAATTCTAGCGATTATATCTATTTTACTCTCTGTCTAAAAGCATATCTTCGATATTATCCGAGTGAACAGCTCACCTTAGTTCCATGGAAATTTTCGCAAACGCTTTAATTTCGCCAAACTTGTGGATATTTCAACTTGATTCTTGATTTTTGTGCAGTAAATTCTTGAGATGTCTTTGGGATGCGTAGAAAAAAAAAGAAAAAAATGTCCCCTCAAAAATTTTTTTGGTATAAGGTAAGTGTACCCAACATGCCCCCATATGCCGATCTCAGAACTGGGCACTCGAGGACCTCCCTGCAATTTTTTTTTACGTTTGTTATGTTAAAATATGAGAAAACTAATGATTTGGACCGACCCGGAATGATTTCTGCGTCTCCCAGAAAATATGAATTGAGTTTTTGCATTTTTCGTGTTTGCACACCTAAGAAATTGCCTTTATTCAAACCTCTGCCAAATTGTTTTGATTCAACCAATCTTGACGTACCTTAGCGCATTTGATTCCTTGTTACAAGACCTTCAAAATCCTTTTTACAGCGTTGCAAAACTCTAATCTGGAGCGATTTCATGAGCAAAATACGGAGGCAAGTTGAAAACGAGGGGGTGTACCCAACATGCCCCCATCCGTCCGATTCCACAAGAGAGCTCCTGCAGTCCGCTGCTGTCGGGCTATACATTTGTACATCAAACTAGAACCGCTCCTGGGGCTTTTCACGATTCTTTTCAAGCTCTTTTCGATCATATATCTGAGCATTATCTCGCGAGAAAAAATACTTGACATGAGCGATGTTGTGTCCTACAACTGCGGGATAATTTTTTCATAAATCTGCGCTCGTTGACTCTTATTGACTCGATTTGCGAGTAAGTTGGTTTGCTCATTGTGTAAACCGTAGGTACATCTAGGCAAGCATTGTAAAATTCTGTCAGACCCACTCGCGCGTCGAAAAAAACGCGCGGCCGCGTTGCTTGCAGAACGTGGGTAATATTTTGAACCATGCGCGCCCGATGCGCGCGCAGGGACGATGGCGCCCGCGCCGCAGCGAGACTTTGCGCGCTCAGATTTTAATTTGTATCCTTTATTATTATTTCTTTGACCCTTACGAGGAAACAATAATTCAAAGTCATGTATTTTTTAAAATAAATTATCGTCTTACTGATCTCTTGCCTTCTTGAATGAAATTTAGCGTGAAAAGAATCAAAACTGAGCGTCTATAAAGATACGTTTTTTCCGTGGGTTTTTTCGAAATGCATATTCAATTATTTTGACAAGCAGCATCTGTCACTGAAGATTCATCTTTTCCAATCGTACAATACGTCACATTCTACCCATTAGATATCGCTCAGACTCCGAAGGCAGACAGCTGTGAGCGTTAAGAATCTTGGCGCCGACTATGATCGCGGAGAAGAATGGGGGCATGTTGGGTACACCCCCTCGCGAACTCCCAAAAAAACACCTTTTGCGAGAATTAAGATTACTCGGCTGTAGTTGGTCAAAATTCAACGTATGTTAGCTCATTTTGAAGGTTTTTTTTCAAGCTTCAAAATGAGCTAAAGTACGTCAAAAAATATTGAGATGGGCCAAAGTTATGGGCAAAATGGCTTAAGGGGGGGCATGTTGGGTACACTTACCTTAATTAGTATTTTACTCTCCAAGTTTCGATTTTTTTTTAAAATGCTCGTTTTCCCACTGCTGTAGCTCCTATAAAAAGTACAATAATCGACTTTTACCAGTAGTCAAATTGTAGGGTAATTCAAGACCTTTAAAATGACTACTACTGGCAAAAGTCGATTATCACCTTTCTAGTTGGACCTAGGTCGTCTACAAGTAGACGTAAAAATCGCTAAAATTTGCTCTCAGTAAATAGCTCCCAGAGGTGGCCAGGGTCAATTATCGGCTTTGGACAATTTTTTTCTCAAAAGTACTTGCATTTACGAGAAAAATGCGTCCAGGTACGTCAAAAAATATTAAATTCCGTTGGAGCTGTGATTTTTTCATAATACGCCAAAAAAGGGCTCAGAAGGCCCTTTTACGGGCCTCAGGGCCCACAGGCAGGGTCGAAAAAATCGGAAAAAAATTCTTTTGCACTATTTCAACATAGTACAAACAGAAAAAAAGTTTTTCAGATTTTTCCCCGAACTCCCTGGTGACGATTTTGTCCAGCTTGCTCCAGAATTCCCTATATATATACAGTATACACACATACCCACATACACATATATAACTATTAGCCGCATCAGTTCAACAAAATGTCATGTCTACGTACTTCACAAGGAACCACTTTCTAGAACCATCAATTGGCCAGTCTCCATCATTTCACAAATTATATCATTTTTCAGTAATTTTTTGGCGTTACTTTTGATGGCTTAGCAAAAAAGAAGTCGAAAGTGCCGAAAACCCTTTTTTCGTTCTAAGAAATGCGTGGGCTTCATATTCTAGTGTATATAACACGAAAAAAATGTGCGAGAAGGTCTGTGGGTGCGTACATTCGAGAATTGGAGTAGGGAAAATGAGGGAATGCGGGCGAATTAGGCACACTTACTATACAATCAACCTATATCATACCGCATATTTTGATACTGGGGTAGAAGAATAAATGAATGAATCATCACCAAATGAAATCTTCATTTGGTGATGATTTTCAGAATGAACTGAAAAATCAGAACTTGATTACGGAAAAGCAAAAGTCGATACATCTGAGCAGAATACATCTCGGTGAAATTTTTCGATTTTATGTGAGCAAGAAAAAGTTGATGGCTCAGTAAAGCAAGTATGGCACCGATGAATGCAAAACCGTATGAATTTGAGAATATGAGGAACGAGCATGAATAATAAAGAGACTATCAAAATATAATCCATCTGTACAGCACAAATGTGTCAACTTGAACAATTTTGAGTTTGTGCTGCACGAGAATTGGTCGGTCAATCTCCGTCAACCAATCAATGTTGTCAGTCAATCGTGCTCTGATGAAAGTTCTGAGTCCAGAAGTCGGAAAATCTCATCATCCACGGGAAGATCGCTCAATTCAAATCTGACAACAGAAACGTAGACCTTAAACCTGAATCAAATCTCCCTTAAATTTTTCTGGCAATTATAAGCCTGAAAGTATGAATAGATATTGAGAAATCTCATGGATAAATAACAACTCGCATCTAACACAACTGAAAATATCACTTACTGTTTCAGCAATTTGTAAAAGAGCCGTGGCTGTTGAAGCACCGTTTTGTTGTACCATTGAGTGCAGAATTCCACTCTCTTTCTCAAGCAGGATGAAGGGATGATCATATTCCTGTAAGAAGTTGTCTTCATTTCAATATCGAAGAGATATAAGAATTATGGAATATTGTTCCAATTAACATAGTTAAAAGAACCTAGGGCTTGTTGCGTGCTCCTTGTAACCATTTCTTGTATTCGAAAATTCCACGATATTCAATGGTCTAGTCAAGGTGGGCTTTATATCGTTATCTATTCTTCTCTCATACTTAGTAGAAGTTGAACTGGAATAGTACTGGAATAGTAGCACGTTGGATTTTGTTCCCGATAATCTTACATTATACAAAATTTTTTTCGATCGACTGTGCGTAAAGCAGTGCTTTACGCACGGTTGTTTTCGTTTAATTTACGCCCAGTCGATCGAAAAACGTATTTGGATACTCGGGCGTGAAGTTTTTTTGCTTTACTCGTGCTAATTTCGACCCTCGCCAGGGCTCGGGCCGAAAACAATCTCTCGAAAAGCAAAACCAAACTTCCCTCCCTCGAATCGAAAAATACTATTTTATAATACTTGACCGTAAAGTTGGTGCGTAAAGCACAGCGACCGTGCGTAAAGCAGTACTTCACGCATGAGCGATCGTAAAGCAACTGCTTTACGCGCGGTTGTATTGCTTTACACCTTGTTTCTGAATTTGTGAAAATTTTCTAGACTACGGTGAATTCAAAGAAAATCGTGCTATAATTGGATCCAATAGAGAAAAGTCCAATTCTCCTCTATCGACGAATTCGCGACGCGATTGTAGCGCTCGCCGTTTTTATTTCCCGCCTGCCCCGGCGTCGCGAACTATTTTCCAATGGAATACAAATTATTGTTATTCAAGGAAAGTAATGACAGCTATCGACCATGCACTTGCAAGAACTCCATTGATCTCGAAATAGGCGCGTATTTTGAAACCGAAAAATATTATTTAGTTGACAGTATGAATACTCTCTTTTGTATGTCGTTCTGGGAACAAATTCTCGTAAGAAGAATCTCGATCTTCATAGAATCATTCTTTCCAAATCACAAATTTCTTTTCCAGATGTGTAACATTAAATTGAATCACAAGGCGGGATCCAGTGCCCGAATAATTTGATAAGAACAGTTGATCACCTCAATGTGATTGGATGAACATGTGGAAAGTATTCAGTGATGGGTGGTAATTTTTAACCATAATCGCAGTCTCGCGATATTCAATACTGTATCTTACAATCGCTAGAAATCTCTTCTTCAAAGGAATTGACTGATAAAATCTTCTGTTTTTCGTCGGTAGGGTGGAGTTGAAAGCTCATGAAGAATTCTTTCTTATCACTCGAATTTTTCTGGGCGGAGGGCTGCATTATTAACAAGAGATTACCAATATTACCAATAGATCGATCGTCTTGTTCAGAAAAATCTCTGACAGACCTCAATTCTTCCCGATCTTCGGTTCAAGTTCACATCAGATGTAATGCACTTATATCAGAATTTTTTTCTCAAGCTCCCGCCGGGGCCCCCTGGGCCCTCACCAGGGGTTGCACCCCTGGACCCCACTCCGATCCCCCACGCTCCCACGACTGATTACTCGACTCCTATGAGAACAATACCTCATTGAGCCCTGCTTCGGTATACACGATACTTTCGTATTCTGAAGTATACGTCAAACGAGAGACCCCTGCACAGTCATTCTACTATCACTTGTTAACACTCAATCACGAGATAAATCTCAGAGCAAGTGAAATTGGAATTATCCTTAGATGATACCATCCTCTATTAAGTTCGGACAGACTAATATCCATGATATGTCCAAAACTTTCCTCAACCCTGTCTCACCCCTGCGCTTCGCCTGCTCGGAAATATCTGGGGCTTGTTAATCGCGCGTTAGCAACTTTCCGGTCAGTATTATAAAAAATGCAATACGCAACTCTGGCGAAAGCTTTCCACCCTCGTGCAAACTTTCCGCCCTCATGTGATGCTTTCCGCACGGTTGAGATTGCTTTCCACCCTCGTCGCTACGCTCCTCGGGCGTAAAGCAACACAATCGTGCGTAAAGCGACTTTTTCGCCATCGGTGCGTATAATACTATTCTAGCTAATAACTATAACGATTTGATACCATATGTCGAATAATTCTTATTAAATACTCAAACTGTGTGATGGACGGCTCCGAACCAGAAAATATTTCGGCCAAAATTGAATTTTTGGCAGGGAATGACGGAGAAAGTATGCAGAAATATGTATCTTTTGGAAGCAAGAAATACACCCTAAAACGTGACAAGCATCACGACCGTTTTTTCTTGTCCGGTAATAGTTTCAATTTTTTCGGATCAGAGCGGGATAAGTCCGTTCGCGTAGCATCTACATTCAATCGTCGTGTCATAAGCGAGGTCATAAGCTCTTGAAGAAATGACTCAAATTTCTTATAGCAAAGAATGGATTTGATGCGAATTTTTCAGAAATGGAAAAACTGATTCATGCCATTTGGTACGGATCTATCTGCTCATTTCAGGAGGAAGTGGCTGCGATTGTGCATCAATTGGCAAGCAGTTTCCATTTTTCTTTGAGTTACCGAAGTCACACACTATCAGTACTGATAATGATTCGACAATACTTGTTAAACTGCTATTTATGGAAGTTTCTGCGTACAATGTGAATAAAATTGCCATTATTGGAATGCGTGCTATTACTCCGTATCTTTGGAGAGGGACTTCTTGGCTGACGGGACGCTCATGGTTGCCAAAAATAAGTAGCAAAGGAATTTTTTTTAAGAAATAATCAAGATCCTAAAAATACTGACTGTGATAGCACATATTATAAATGCCTATAGTAAATGATTCTAACTAAAGACGCAATTTTTTTCTTGTAGGTCGCTCATTTGAGATTCAGTTGTGATCAACAAAAATTAAATGAATACAGTTGATTAAAACGAGGACTCACGACAACTTCACCAGCTTCCACGACGAGTATTTTGTTACAATCCATTACTGTGTTGAGACGATGAGCTATAATAAATACAGTGGATCCGTCAAATTTTTTCCGGATGGTTTTTTGTATCAATTCATCAGTTCGAGGATCAACATTCGCTGTAGCTTCATCCAATACTAAAATCGTATTATTCCTCAAAATTGCACGCGCAAGACAAACGAGTTGTCTCTGTCCAACACTAAGATTTGAGCCACCTGCTGTGATACTCATACTCAAACCCATGACCGGATCGATAGCTTGTTTCAGTTCCACATCTTGAAGAGCTTGCCAAAGATCTTCGTCTGAGTGTTTGTTCAGTGGATCCAAGTTCCATCGTAGAGTTCCAGAAAAAAGCATAGGTTCTTGAGGTATGATACTGATTCTAGATCTCAAGTCCTGCAAGGCAATTTCACTCGTGGCATGGTCATCAATGTAAATGTCTCCTTCGATGTCAGTGAAACGAAGTAGGGCATTGACAATCGAGGATTTCCCAGCTCCAGTTCTCCCAACGATACCGATCATCTGATTCGGTTCAACAGTAAAATCTAGGTTTTTCAGAGCAGGCATTGTTTGACGTTCATAAGTCAAGGAGACATTCTTGAATGTGATCTTACCGTTTTCTGGCCACTTTTCTGGGACCTTAGTTTCTGGAGTACTTTCCAAATTTTTCTCTTTCGGCAACTCTGAATATTCGAGTACTCTTTCCACTGATGTTAGATGACTTTCTAACTGAGCTGATTCACGGGCAGCCCATTGCAGATAGTTCTTCACTATGATACCTTGAGTAATTACAAGTCCTACATTTCCTGCTAATGTATTTTCGCCGAAAATAATCATAACATACACGACGATGGCAACGAAGATAGAGCAGAAAGTGTCAATGTACATGCCAAACGCTCTTGATCCAGAAAACGAAATGAACCATGCCGTCGAATGTAGGTTTTGGTGATTGTCAAATTCTTCCATTAGTATGTTTTGGGCATCCAAAGCTCTGACCGTCGACAAACCATGTACACTGTTACTCAGATGACTGAATACTGGTGATTTTGCTGCAATGGTGAATTTGATATCATAGTGGTTATGAAAGACCAGTGCAAATTTTCACAATCAGTTCGAAAAATACAGGAAGTGCGTGTTCAGCTTTTTTCTAACTCGCGAGTATAGTAAAAGCAAGTTGTTGTAGATTCCTATCATGGTAACTAGTGAAAAAGTAGGCATTGGCGGAGACTTTTCTGGATAACTCTCACGAGATTTTGATCGCAAATCAACTGTTATGACTAACAAAATGTCGGATGGCAACATGTTACATGAATAAGTGAAAATTTATCATACATACTGATTCCCTCCAATCTCTTCATACTTCGACTGGTTTGAATATAAAAACTTCTCAAAAAATACGCCATGGTGGTCAAGATCACTGCTGGAACAAGAAACCATGGGTTGACGGACGCAATGACTCCGACAACAAGAAATGCGTACAAAAACATTTGCAACATATTTTGAATCGCTGACGACATGGATTTATCTACAACCTCCATATCTTGAGAGAATCTAAAAATAAAAGTATTATGATTTTCTTTCATCTGAAAAACAATTAGCTACTTATACTCGATTTACCTGTTCAAGATTCGGCCAACAGGATTTGCATTAAAAAAAGACATTTTTGTTTGAATTATACTCTTGAACATGGCAACGTATAAGTTCCTTGAAATTCTCATGGTCATTTCAAAGTACAAGAAAAGCTGGGCAAATATGACAATAACTATGACAACAATCAAAGATCCATAAGCGAGTATGTACCATCTGTCGCGCTTCCAGGTATCATCCTCATCAGCTTTAATCAGAGTAATTGTTTTAGTATTCACCCAGTTCGTAACTAAGTAATCAGATGCCACACTGGGGATCTGGAAGATAGCAGTGGTGAATGCCACAAAGAATAAGAGCCAGCTATCTTGCGCTGCTGCAAAATAGCCCTTGTACGTATTCAAAGAAATGTCACCATACTTTCTATCTTCAGCTTGTTCTCTTTCCACTTCCTCTATCTTATTGCTGGCTTCTTTCACGTGAGTGATATTCTCTCTTACAGTTATGACAACATCCATATCAACATCTTCTGACTGACTTTCAACAGTCAGCATTTCTGCGAGGTCCAAACCAGAATTGATCAGTTCTGCGTAATTCTCTTTTACTTGCGAAATACCATCATTAACAAGAACAATGATTTTGTCAACATCTTTGAGGAATTGAAATTGATGAGTAACCAAAATAATTGTCTTATCTTTTAGAAAAGTTTTTATACAGTCTTTAAAGACTCTTCGTCCAACGCGAGTATCCAATGCTGACAATGGATCGTCCAACAAATAAATATCTGCCTGACGGTAAACAGCTCGAGCTAAATTGACTCGTGCACACTGTCCACCACTAAGGTTCAGTCCTTTTTCACCAATAAGACTGTTATCGCCAAATGGGAAAGACTCAAAATCTTGACTCAGTTGGCAGACCTCAATAACCTTCTTATAACGCTCTTCGTTCAACGGAAGGCCAAATAAGATATTCTGTCTCACTGTCGAAGTGAAAAGCCATGGCACTTGACTGGCATAAGATATCTTTCCATTTATCTTGATTTCACCAGTAATCCAAGGAGCTTCTTGAAGAATTGTATTGAGCAAAGTCGTCTTACCCGACCCTACTCGACCGATAACAGCTGTAAGAGACCCGAAATCCAAAGTGAAAGACATATCTTTTAAAGTTTCTGTCTCATTTTCCGCGTCCCACTTCACATGGACATCTCTTAAGAGCAAAGCTTCACTTGGTTTCTCAAGTACTTTTTCATCCCGAAATATGTTGTTTGATGAGAATTTATACTGTATTTCCTCGAGTAAGAGGAAGTTCTGCACTCGTTTTATCGATACTAAAGCTTGCGCCAGACTTTGAATACCTAAAATGATTCATGAACCATGGAAGTAAAGCTCTCGCAATCAAACACGCAATGAATTCTTTGTGTCAACTTCATTGAACATTTTGGAAAACTTACCTAATGGGAATGCACTGTAGAGAGTATTGCGTAAAATATCAAAAAAGGCTATGAGCATGAAGGCTTTTTCTGCATTTATATCGTGACCACGGATTATGTACACTAAGAACGTAACGAAAATACAAATCCTATGTACGTAAGTTTCCAGAGACCAAGTCATTTTTTTCGCCAAAAAATACTTTTTGACTAGCTTTACTTCTTCCCTATTCAAATTGAATTTGGTCATGATTAGAAAGTAAACATTTTTTTGAATGGCCGTAGTACCTTCTGGCGTCGTCAACAAGGCGTGCAAAAGGTTTCTCCCAAGCATACATTTTTATGACTTTAACGCCATTAATTATTTCACTTGTCAATCGCAATCGTTTATCTGTCTTGGATGCCAACTTGGATACGAGCTTCGAAATGTACTTCCCGCAGAACACTGTAATGGGAAAACTAACGGTTATGATTCAAGATTAAACAAACTGATAACAAGACCATTTTCGTTATTTAGACCGCTCTGAATTGAACATTTTATTGATCGGGTGACATTTTTCAAGTATTTCTAGCAGCTCAGGTTTTTGCTAACAACAATTTCGATGTATTGCTAACCAAAACATCTGAAGCAGTCCTCAAAAAATCGACTTTCAATCCTAAATTCACACTACTTCAGATACTTCTACATTTAAAAATACACAGAATATCGAATTTGCTTGCCACACAAAGAGACACTTATACAGGAGCGTCACTTTCCCTATGGATGGTCTGGATGAATCCACACCTGGGCCGAGAATACGTATGAAAATCCACACCTGGGAAATCGGGTCCGGGTGAGCAAAAATTAACGTACCAGGTATAGGCATAAAGAGTAAAGCAACAAAAACACCAGGAATGGCAGCAACGCCAATCTCTCTGTACATTAAGTAACAAACGAAGACAAGTTGAAGAGGGGCGATCCATATATCATGGATACAAATCATTGCAAAGTCAAGTCTGCTGACATCATTGCTCAATAAATTGACCATCTGCAATCATAAACTTATGTTCCTCTACAATCTCTAAATTATTTCAAAGCTATCATTTCTACAACTCACTTGTCCCAAGCTAGTTTTTTCTTTAGTCGCTGCCACTGACACTTTCAAAACTTTTTTGTACATCAATGATGAGCAAGCTACTCTCATTTTCATTCCGATGTGTGACAAACCTTGATAGGCAGGATAAGAGATCATAGCATCAAGGAATAATCCCAAAACTATTATTGATCCCCAAAAGAAGGCTTCTTTTTTATCAAAATTAGGATCTCCGTTGAGATGATTCAATAAATGAGCTAGAACGATAGGTTGTGTTATCCTGAAATATAGAAATTTGAAGTCCATTGATCAAGAGTGAGCCAAGCCAATATTACAAGGATAGACATTTGCTGTTTTTACCTTACTGCAAAAGTGTACGTCGCCAAAATTAGCCCGATCCAAAGGAAATCGTATCCGAAACACTTGATCAAGACTCTGAGCAAACTTGGTTGTCTAGAGCTATTCAACTTTTGACATCTTTCCCTCTCTCTTTCCCAAAACTGGGACAATTTATTTCCTAAGAATTGACTAGAATGTTCATCCAGGGTTGAGAACAGATCTGTCTCTTCCAATTCTCGTATGAAACCGGTACGGAAAATACCAAAAAGCCATCTAGTAATTGGATTTTAGTTAGCATTGCATGACTATTATTATCAAGAGTCGAAAAAGAGAGGAACTCGTTAGATAGAACATTTTTTAATAAGCGATTTACACGTATAGAT
This sequence comes from Eretmocerus hayati, assembly GCA_029851415.1. NCBI lineage: Eukaryota > Metazoa > Arthropoda > Insecta > Hymenoptera > Aphelinidae > Eretmocerus > Eretmocerus hayati. The sequence continues at coordinate 177,509,423 of CM056742.1, read as the reverse complement.
TCTCGATCACCAAATTTGTCAGAATATTTTGCTGAGAGCAAAATATTCTGACAAATCTGCGATAAGATTCGTGGGAATATTCATGGATTGATCAATGAATGGTCTATTAGTCTCTAGGATCAAAGGAATGGGACTGCTTACTTGAAAGTCAGAATCGATAGAATACTGGCACTGGCTCTCGGATTTTTCCCTCTTCTTGTTTCTTTTTTCTCCATCATCGGTTTCGTTCAGCCGTTCAGCACTCGACTCTGTGCTTGGGTTTTACTTTTGATTCATTGAAGTTGTATCCTAGATCCATGCACGAATCATCAGGAACCTTGAGTGAAAATTATATAATACAGAATGTAAATGTAGAAACATGGTTGTGGAAGCCATGCAAACATTTCAAATGTTCTCTAATTTTTCTGAAAATTGTTGAGAAAAATGCGATCCCAAAGGTAGTTGTAACTTTTGCCCAAAATTCCATTTTGCCCTGAATGTATCGGCCTGAATCAGTTTCCAAATAAGTAATTCATAAAAGCATGGACGCATGGAAGAATCAAATTTCTTTCCCTGATAACCAATCGAGCATGGGAATAAGTATATAAGTGGAAACTTTTGCAAGAAATCATCATTATCTTGATAGAAAATGGTGTAAAAAGTTAATTACCGCCCACATGAAATGAATGTCACAGACCGGCATTCATTGTTCACCCCGAGATCGTGAACCTTACAAGTTTTGCTATGGTCGCGGGAGTTCAAAGGAAAAAGTTCCACCTCGCTATGCCCGCAGTGGTAACTCTGAGAATCATACAAAATACATACAGTTTTTTAGCTTAGCGTATGATGCACGCATACAACTCTATAGTACCAAGCTCACGTGAATGAAATTTCATATGACTTCAACTTCCACTAAATTTTCATTTAACATCATCTTTCAACTTTTGCCAAAGAGAGCAGAACTTGCGAAGGTCTCTTTAGGGGTCTCTTTCCATGGTCAAATTAGTGAATACCTTCATGCGCGTGATGGACTTTCAAGGCAATTTGTTGAGGTATATTTTTCAACTCTAAGCCTTTCAGTACGATTGTTTCCAAAGGAGATATGCGGAGTATCATGGAAATCATCATAGCTCTTATATTGTTGCAGAAATAGATCTGAAAAAGTTCTGAAAATACCTGAGTTTACGCGAAGATTCCCCCAAAGATTGTAGCAAAATCTTACCTCCAGTGCTCGCTACCGAGGATTGAAACCAGTGAAAATTCTAAAATTGAAGATTTCAGTGTTTTTCATCTAGTTTTGAGCCAAATAACATATGGACAAAGGATTTTTGAGCAGCTAAAATGATTCAGTGCCGAAGGAGATATCCATTTTGACTGCGCATTTTCTAGTGTATTCAAGCTGATTCGAATCTTGTCCCACTAACCTGTTCACTACTTTGTCTCCTCCAGGGGACATTATCGATTTCCAATAATTCGTGATAGTTTCCTTGTAACGCATTGGAAAAATCTAAAAAAATTCTGAAAAATCCCTGTCACTACAAGGAACAAAATAAACCACCAATTGGGTCTCAATATGGAGTTATGCGCGAAAAAAAATTAAAAAATGAAATTTTATTTCTCACCATTTTTCCCCCTCAGAAACATATTTTGATGAGAAAAATGGCATTTCCTATACCTGCGGCAGTTTTGTAGTGAACGGGTTAAGATGAAATAATTTTTTTCACATCAATCCACAATCACTAGGGCCCCGGATGATTGAAATTTACAAATAGGTGATTTTTTAGAAATGTTTTGAGGAAAAAAATGTCTCCGCCATACCTGTCATGAGGATATTTGAAGTAATATGACGATTCTGACGTACATTATTAGCAAAAGTTGTCAGATGCGCAATATGTCAAAAGACGAAATCGCGCGGGATAAAGAAAAACCAACATCGGGAAATTGATAGAATCGATTTTGTCTGCAATAGTTTGGCCATGAGCCGTCCTTTCAATCCGTAACTCACTTTCTAATTACGTAAAATTCCGTGATATTCATCTCCAAGCCTAATTTCACGGGAAAAGACTCGGCATTATGAGCTCTAAGCTATCAGAATGGCACTTATCATATTAAAAATTGCGTGAGATAAAGAGTATTGGTGATTGTAGCTTGTAGCAGCAAAAAGTATGAAAGATGAAGGACCGGGATTTTCTCGATATTTCCAGGATAGGTTTTCAAAACCCATAAATAGCACCTGCCTTTCACTCAAAAATCAGACCCTGGGAAATTGGGACTTTTCTCAAAATTAGGATGAACCGAGTTCACCTGGAACATGAAAATACTTTGATAGGTTTGAACTGAACGCAAATATACATCGCGTTCGAATCTAATCTCTATATAATTATTCGATTACCGTGACAGCAGCATCAGACGGCTGGATGCGTGGCGGGCTTGAACTACGCGAAAATGTTTCAAATCATGCATCAAATATTGCAGAGGCGAAGCCAAATCGGTCATAAAAACTCAAATAACGCGAATTTCCAAATTCGGATGATCAATAATTTACCTGAAATTATGAAAATGGTGATGGAATTTGGCTACGGATGACTGAAAATGCAGATCTCGCTGGCCCGTGATCGCCAACGCGACGCCATCGATAGATACTAACACTACTTTGATCGTATAGTTCTATCAGCATAGCTATTCAGGCGAGATTGATACACAGGAGTATCATCAGATCCATTCAAAATGGATATATCCGAGATATATCTGAGTAGATCATTCAGTAGAGGCGCGCCAATACACTTAGGGATCGTTCACGCAATACGTGACGCTTGCGAAGAGAGGCAATCTTTCATAATAAAATACTGAAACGCGTACGTATCTTTTTTCAAAAAAATTCACTGTATGAACTGAATGAAAATTATCACAAGAACCGAGCAGATTGCGGTCCTGTGACGTTGAAAATGAAATAATAAGGTAAGTGTACCCAACTTGCCTCTGTACCCAACTTGCCCCCATATGCCGATCTCAGGAATGGGCGCTCGTTGACCTTCCCGCAATTTTTTTTACGTTTGTTGTGTTAAAATATGAGAAAATACGTAGTTTTCATCGACCCCGGATCATTTCTGCGTTCTCCAGAAAATATGAAGTGAGTTTTCCATTTTTCGTGTTTGAACGGCTAAGAAATCGAGGAGGAAATCGCGTTCACTAAAACCGATGCCAATTTATTTTTATCCGACCAATCTTGACGTACCTTAGCGCATTCGATTCCTTGTCTCAAGACCTTCAAAATCCGCTCTTCAGGGTTGCAGAACTCTGATTTGGAGCGATTTTATGTACAAAACACGGAGATGATTTGAGGAACAAGAAGGCCGATATCGGAGTATACCCAACATGCCCCCATATGGTTATCTCGGAAAGGCGTGCAGTATGACTTTTTTTACCACTCAGAACGTGTTTATCACGTCAAAATAGGTCGGAAACGATGTCTTGGGCCAGCTCAAAGCTACAAATGTCGCTGCACGGTGATGAAAACGGATCAAAGCGATTTTATTCACTTCATCGCCGATTTACATTGTTTTAAATGATGGGGGCAAGTTGGGTACACACTTTTGTAAACTCTCAAAAATCACCTTTTGGGAGAATTCAAACAGTTCGGCTCCACTTCATCCAAATTGGACGTATCTTAGCTCATTTTAAAGGTCTTGAGACAAGCTTCAAAATGAGTTAAAGTACGTTCAAAAATATTGAGATTAGCCAGAATTATTAAGAAAATGGCTCTATGGGGGCAAGTTGGGTACACTGACCTTACTATATTCTAGCACTCTCCCTCTTCCTCTTACAATTGCAAAACCATCATAACTGCGAGATTTAGATCAGGAAACAATTCAAAAATGTGAGAGAATCTATCATCTGTCCCGAATTCGGAGAAAAGGCAGATGTTTGTAGATCTAACGATGATTGGACGAGATTGACAGGCCCAAAAACTGGAAATAGTTCAATATCGCCGATTTCTCCCACTATTGTGTCATGCACGATATTTTTACAACCTTTGAATTCAGTTAGAAATTTTACCAGAGTTTACTAAAGTACTTCAATAATATTCTATGAAAACAGTTTCATTCGATAGGATTCTGACCCAAACTGATGATATGAGCAGCCCATCAATGATTCTTTTCACAAATTCTAGCTCGTTCAACCCGCTTACTTTGGACCCCACCTCCTAGCTTCGGAAAAATTTTCTGAGACGATAAAATTCGATAACTAGTTGTAAAATGACAAAAATGAGCAAAATTACTTATTTTTTCCCCGTTTTTCTGAAAAATATAGGAACATATTAGAGACTTCATTAGTGTCGTAATATACATTCCTCATATCGTCTCAACTTTTGAGAATTTTTTCACATTTCTATGTTTTGCCCAAGTAAAGTTATTACGAATATCGGTTTTCGGGCATCTTCAGAGCAAGCAGGTTAAATATCGAACGACTCTTTTCAAAGTCGCAGTGAATTTTCTTATCCAGACTGGTCTGTTTGTAGATGATGTTCCTAGAAGTTAAGCTATATGAGATATGAGCTCGTAAGAGTTGTCAACACCCATGGAATTTTTCATGTTTTTAACTACACGACAACCGCGCCAAACTCGATTTACAAAGTCCACTTCAACAACTTCATTAAAAGCATACAAGGTCTTCCAGGGTTTAGTCCTTATTGTTAGTATGATATAGACACGCAAACTTACGCAGAACGTGTGCTGGTCTTCCATTTCGACGAGCAATGCTCCAAATGACTTGATTAAGAATTTCCTACACGTATCCCTGGCTGAAAATAATTCCGGAGGACCTCATATGGGACTTCGTGGGACCTGGCCCTGGGAAAATTTTTAATCTTAACACTTGGGAAATTTATGGCATTCAAGACGCGCAGCATACAAATTTTGACCATTCCTTCTCTAAAAATGATTGAATTTGCTCGATTATGGTCCAAATTCGTATGCTACACGTCTCCAATGCCAAATTTCGCAAAAAACAAGATTGGAAATTTTCCCAGAGCCACGCCCCACGAGGTCCCATGCGATCTCATGGGATCCCATGGGGGTCCCACGAAATTATTTTCAGCAGGGATTCCGTAAACTGGGGTGACTTTGGAACATTTTTTGACTTTCAGTTTGGATTTCTCTTCAATGCAAGATCATTTATACACTTTGCAGTAGGTCAAAATGTCAGTCTTGACTTCAGCTACAACATGGTGTAGCTACTTTTCTCTAAACTTGAGTCATTTTGCAGATCATAGCAGAAAACAGCGTGTACAAAGTCACTCCGGTTGATGGGATGACTTTGTAACATGTTAATTCTTATGCTGACACAGTGACTCGCACAGCTAGCGGAGACAAACAGGTATTTCTTCCATAAGTCAGAGTGCCACGTTAATTCTCGACCGATTGATATGATTCGAACGAGATCCTCTCGAGTTTTTTTTGTCTAACAAGATGCCGTCCTGTGAATTTCAACTCGTGCACTTCTGAGGATTCTAAATCACGTTTGGGAAGAATGGAAACATAGCCGAAGGAATTACTTTCGTTCTATGCAAGCGGTGTGTTGATGCTTCATTGACCCAAATCACTGTGAGTAATAGGTTTCTCGAAGGAAATTTTCGTGCTGACAACTCGAAACAAGTTTTGAAAGCATTGTAGCCCTTTAAAGCACTCGTTTGGCAGGATTTTTGCATTGTAGGGAAAATTGCCATATTTTTCACTCCCTTTCAAATGAGAAAACGAGCCTGTTGAACTAATTATGTACTCCTTTTGTCATCTTATAACAAAAGTAGAGGTTTTGGGCTTTCAAATGACCTACTACAAATCCCTTCTAGAACTTGCAGGACGATTTCGTAACGCTGGCAATCCTCTTCGGGAAAATGTTACCAAGTCACCCCGGTTCACGGTCCTATTGAAATACAGTTGCTGTTCCAGGTCGATCCGTTTACACGTCTTTTTTTATTTTTGTAGATCAAGGGTCGCAAAATTATTATAGTCCCGTGGACTGTCATTTTTGGACTTCCGTGTAGGTGTAGACCCCTAGCGCCGCCTCTATTATTTTAGCGTTAGCGTCGGAGGTCGGAATAGTGATTACTGTGAGTGTTCTCGAACTTTTCCCTCAAAATACAGTATTGAAACAACTATTTTTCATAGATTTTATGGACAGAATAATGCTTAGATTATACCTCAAGCCATGTTTCTCTTTCTTATGGTAATGTACTTCCCACTAAAAATTAGACATTTGAAAAATGCTCTAAAATCACTCCTCAGGCGCTTTGTCCCAAACAAAATCTCAAGGAAATTGTCAAATGATCAAATATCAGCAGAAGAAAGGGCCCAGAATTGAAATTCTGAGCGGATATTATGCATTATAATGATATACATATGCTATGCATGGAAATTAGTCACAATTAACTTATAGTCAGTAGTTTGGTGCACACCATTATTTTACCCCTACAAAAAATCAATTTATCTTGGCGGAAACAACTTTTCTCACTAAATTATGATTAGAATAGATTAAATCCCCGTGGAGAAGTTTTTATGTCAAACTCCATCACCCACCAAACGGTGAATGTTACCTCAACGTTTCAGGAACGTTGCAATACCTATGGTTGCAATTGCAACTTTGAAACGTTCCGTAAATAGTCGGAAACCCCGTAGGTGGAACGTTTGAGCAACGTAAAATGTCTACGAGATGTTTGTTGTCTCAACGTCCCCAGCACGTTTCTGGACGTTGCGAATATGAATAAATAAACGGATTGTTTTATATAAATTGTTGTTAATTGACTCTTGTTGCATTGAAGCACAATCTCAACGTCTTTCTTGTACTAAGCGGGTATGTTTCTGATTGAGCGCAATCGATGGGATTGAACGGGGATGGAGCTGATAGCTTGCGAGACTCAGAATTTTAGAAACAATTTATTTATTTATTCAACAAAAAATTTTCTAAGTCTTGATTGCACAAGAATCATCTCGGAAACGTTTGTGCAACGTTTCAAAAACCGTTGAAACGTCCCAGAAACGTGCTGGAAACGTTGAGATAACAGACATCTCGTAGACATTTTACGTTGCTCAAACGTTCCACCAACGGGGTTTCCGACTATTTACGGAACGTTCCAAGGTTGCAATTGCAACGTTCCAGATACGTTGAGGTAACATTCACTGTTTGGTGGGCACTTTTGCGATCGGTTTAGGCCCGAATTTATAGTCGTTGGTGTTGGTCATGGTTTTGGTCATGACCAATACCTTGCATGGTACGCGATTCCGGAATTCGGTCAGAAAATTAGTTTTGAGTCAAAATTTTCTGGCTCATGTACTAGATGTGACTACAGCCACTCGTTTGTCGAAATTCCAGTGTTGAAAACTGTCTTTCAGCATAGAATTGGTGATCCACGCGTTTGCTACAACTATGGTCTCGATTCATAACCTTGTCACTCGCGTAGATTCGCACAAGAGCACGAATCATAATTTCTGTGCATGTAGGACAATTTTCACCACTGATATTTCAACAGACTTGCGGCTGTAATCACATTTAGTACATTGGTTCGAAAATTTTGACTCAAAACTTATTTTCCGATCTAATTCTTGAATCGCGTACCATGCAAGGTATTGGTCATAACCTGGTCATGACCAATACCTTGCATGGTACGCGATTCAAGAATTAGATCGGAAAATAAGTTTTGAGTCAAAATTTTCGAACCAATGTACTAAATGTGATTACAGCCGCAAGTCTGTTGAAATATCAGTGGTGAAAATTGTCCTACATGCACAGAAATTATGATTCGTGCTCTTGCGCGAATCTACGCGAGTGACAAGGTTATGAATCGAGACCATAGTTGTAGCAAACGCGTGGATCACCAATTCTATGCTGAAAGACAGTTTTCAACACTGGAATTTCGACAAACGAGTGGCTGTAGTCACATCTAGTACATGAGCCAGAAAATTTTTGACTCAAAACTAATTTTCTGACCGAATTCCGGAATCGCGTACCATGCAAGGTATTGGTCATGACCAAAACCATGACCAACACCAACGACTATAAATTTGGGCCTAAATTCGGGCCTTAGAGCGAAATTTTATAATGTCAGTTCCGTGGATTCACAAGATGTTTCCCGCGGGATATCCAACAGGACAAATACACACAGAAATAAAGCTGTATCTTTCGACATGATTTATAACAAATTATCATTCTTTATGCAAAAACGCAGGTAAAATATGGGGACACTCAAATTTCAATTTCTAGATTTTTGCACATAAAATTTGTAATTGCTTGATATTTGAAATTTTTCTGAATCTGTAAGTATCCTACTATATTTATTTTTTGAGAAATTTTCACGGTCGTAATTTTCGATTTCTGAAAAGGGTGAAAAAGCGGATATACTGCGCTCTCCCCGGTCAGAAATTGAATAGGGTTTGCCTGACAAAAATATAGGGGCCCATCTGGGATTCTTTACGGCGCGCGTAGGGAAACTACGGGAAACAGCCCGGCAATTCTACCCGGCGCGAACAGGGCCCCAACGAATTTCCCGATATTTTCCCTATTCTACGTTTGCCGTTCAGCTTCCCTATCGGCGCCCTCAGGTTTCCCTAAACAGATTTGGAGCAGCGCATTTGAATATTGTCAGATTCCATCAGCCTTGCTTTTTGAGTCAAAATCGAAATGTTACACTCCAAAAATTTTTAAGGGCCTCTCGGACTGACCAAATGGGGAAAAGAGATTATAATTTGTAGAGGAAAGTTGATTGGAGGACGGGAACTAATGTCATTCATAATGCATCCATATGTCATCTCGAAAAATATCGTAGGTTATGGCGGATCGATTTATCTCAGCTGTAGCTGTCAATATTATATACTGAAAATAGTTGTTCAGAAAGAATGAGGATAGAGAAATAAGCTCCTGCTGATGGCCAAGAAAATAATCGAGGCAGAAAAAATAGCATGTATTCTCTTTTACGGTGGGAAACCGAGGATGGGTTATTTTCTATTAAGACAAATATCCGACACTCTAAATGATTGATAAAATCAGCAAATATATTTCATCTGATTTCATCCCACGACTGATACTTCATTATTCCATAGCTATTGCGATGGGTTTCACATTATAACCAGACAAATACTTGAAAAGCTTTGTGTACTTTTTGTGTAGTTCGCGTGGTTTCTGCTGCATAAATCCCTATCCTAACCCAACAACTGCCGTACTCCCGCCCTATTTGTTTAGGGAACCTGTTGGGAAAACGCTTGGGGCCCTATACGCGCCGGGTAGAATTGCCCTATAGGGCCCCTTTCCGTACTGACAGTTTCCCAGATGGGTCCCTATTGGCGCCCTACACTCGATTTCTAACCGGGTCGGGCTAGCTGATGAATATGGTGAGACATAGCTGAACCTGACAGTTCAATACGCCGGCGAAACGGATAAACAACACGCGGATCGGCGAGGTCGTGTGTGGCATGGCGGAATTAGGGCGTCTCTAGAAATCGAAGGGGGATAAATATCAACTTTTGGTAAAATGGTTTTGGACATCGACATAGAGGAAGATGTCTTGGAAAATGAATTGAAAGCAGAGTCATTAGAGCCTCTTGAAAAATCATCCGAGGATGTCGTGACAACTGAGTCTGCGGATGCTGAAAAAACTGATGGTAATTAATTTTTGAGGTTATTCCATTTTACAGGGATTCTGTCAGTCAAAATTCACATGTGTTGCCAAGCTTTTTGGCATTGTTTTATCCTACTTCAAGAATTCGATGCTTACAATCAAATTTTTCAATTACTATGTCAAATTTTTTTTCTCAGCCACAAACACTTTACTCATAATCTTACCATACTCACCACCAAATTATTCATGATTTGTACAGTCCACACTTGCAACAATGTCAATACTGAGCTTTGACTGTTGTCTAAATGTCATTCTCAACACGATATTACATTTGAATCCAAAAGCTCAATCCAGCTCTGCAGAAAATGAATTACATAGTTTCAAACATCTATACTAATGGCACTACTTTCTGTAACTCCTATGATTAGAAGATTTCTTTTCTCATGTAGGTGATCCAGCCTCAGATAATGGCTATGTGACAAATGACACACGCTTTGAAACAGTACCATCATCATCCTCCTCAACTTTTGGCACAGGATCAACTGCCTTCACGAATACTCTAAGCTCTACTAGTTTTGGAGGTTTTGATGCCTTATACTCCAATACGCAGCCATCATCATCCGAAACAAATCAAGGTTCATTATCCTCTTCTGAAACAGCTAATGGATCAAGAAAACAAGGTAATATTTACCCGTACATATTTGCTCATACTCGTGTACCTATCAGTTTAACTTGAATTGAAATTTCTTACAGCTAAAAATTTTGAAGCCCAGTGCTATGATTTGATCGAGAAACAATTGAAGGAAAAGATACCAGAAAATCTAGAGCCAGTTGTGCATAGCATCTGTAGCGGACTTCTTGGTGGGAAAAATGCACATCCTAATCAATTTTACTCACTGAAGCAAAGTTTGACTCAGGTGATTCAACATTCATGGAATGTAGCTGGATTGACTGGAAATAATTCTGAGAGCAGTCGCGCGAGTAACTCTAAGTCATTCAGAAGGAAACAATCAAAAGATTTCCGACTCAGACAATCTCCATATTACCCAAACAATACTTGGGTATCAGGTCGTGGAAATCCTAATTATAATTTAAACCGTGATAATGGTGCTTCTTTGCCTGATGCTAGATCAATTATACACAACAGATTACAGAACAAAGCTCAAGTGCGCTCGAATCAACAACTTATGAAGACAAACACTTCACAAGCATCACAAGCCATGATCAAGAATCCATCCAATCAGGAATATTTCAACCCAACTAGCATGATTCTAACACAAGAGCAAATGGATAATCCTTTAACAACAATTGTTACAGATTCCAAATACCCTGAAGTTTATCTTACCTCTCAACAGTTTGAACTTTTTAAAATTGCTGTCAGGGATGAGATTGACAAGACTCCTGTTGGTGAGTGGCCTAAGTTTGAAACCTCGTTTTGCAAAGGTGGAGTTTTCATATTCATTGCTGCTGAATCATCAGCACAAGATTGGCTAAGAAACAAGATAGATAACTTGAAGCCATGGAATGATGCTGAACTTAGAGTCAGTGACTCATCTATATTGATTAAAATGATCAAGGTTCAGACCTCGGTCACAGATCAAACAGAGGAGCCATCAAAAATTTTAGAGCGGCTTCAGCTATATAATCCAACATTGCAAACCAAATCTTGGATCATAAACAGTGATGAGCAAGGACTTGATGGAAGACTTATCCTTGACTTGAGTATACCTGAAACTGAACTACCAACATTGGAATCTCTTGATTATAAACCATTCTACGACCTGGGTCGGCTCAATTTCCAAAGAACAGAATTTGACTCTTCAATATAAGTATATACACATTATCTTCATTTGGAAATCAACTGGTCCAGTCAGTTGACATTTTTTAGAAATTGTTGAGTGTAAGTGGAAGAATAATTACAAGAGAGAATGAAGATTCATCAATTGAAATGTAAAATATTTGGTATATTTTCACCATTGTGATACTCATATTTCTTTTCAGTTGATCGCTGAATGTATAATGCTACTGAACGATCAGTATCTTTAGATTGATTCTCTTTGTAATTGAGGATGTGTGACGAAACTGTAACTTCCATTCTGATTCTCAATCATCTCAAATGTGGAAAACTTGGCTCATTCTTAATTCTCATTCCATGACAAGTCTATGATTTTATCATTGTGGAATATAATAAGGCCCTGAACTAATAATTAGTTATAACTGTTATACAATTGGATTACTTTTGCAGAAAATCATGGAGTTCTGACAAAAATCTTTTTGGAGAGAACAGAACTCAAATTTGAAACAATAGATTCAATGAATCTTTTCACTATCATCTCATTGCTCAATGAGTTTACTGATGATATCAAATATGAATTTCCAACACTAATTTTGAAAATGATTTTCTACGACCAAGAACACACATATAGTCATTGGAGAATTCACAACTGAATAGTATAGTAGAGCAGCTATAATCATACAGCGTCACTTAGAATGTCAAAATGAATTATGAATTGTACTAATGAATCTTGTGAATCGTGTTTTGTATTCTAATCTTGATACTACCAGTTTCTTTAGTTGTATGAAGATGTATATTTCTGAACTAGATTGACACAACTACAATCTGAAATTCTTTTTTGTAGTGACTAAATATCATCAATAAATGTGTAAATTTTGAACTCAACTGTACTGGTCTCACACTATTTCCAAAAATATAGGTATAGGTTTTTATTTTCAATTTATTCTCGTCAGATCTAATTTATACTCTCATTTGTAAGCTATGACTTTCAAGTAGGTCACTTAACATACAGTTGATTTGATTTGCCCTGTTGCAATCCCTGTGATGAAAAAATATTCTTCCAGCTTTTTTGCATCTTTTTACGCGAGAAGAAATGTCATTGGAATCTAAAAGTGCATCTGATATGCTATATTCTTATATATAATGTATCTCTATTGCCCATTAGCATGTAACATCCATGTGCATTGCATGAGGTTGAACGCAAGTGGCAAGGTAAGACCGTCGCGCATCAGTCGTCGAATTGAGCTGCACGGCGAACGGCCACGGCGGGAAAAGTCCAGCTTTGTATAGTTCTCCAAGGTGGTTGTTGTTTTAAATTTTGTAAATATGTCTTTTGGTAGTGGATTTGGTTCTTCAACACCAGCAGCCAATTCAGCATTCACTTTTGGAGCAGCCGGCAGCACTCCAATCAAACCAAGTAGGTGTACACTTCACATTTAGAGGTTAAATTAAATCAAATTACATTATAATAAAATGAAATTTTTGCTGACTTTGGTCAGTCCTGTCAACATTATGATAATTTCATGACATTCTGTAACAAAATACTACTTCAAGAGCCTACTATTTTTGACTGATCCTAATTTATTTAGACTAATCCTTTCTCCAAAGTCTGATTCTAACATAATATTATATACTTTTAACTTTGATCATACTTTAGAATTCCAATCACTGACTTATGAGTTGTACTTATTTCATCTAATCTTCCCTTTGTTCATATCCCATGTCTTATTCTTATTTTGAAATTAATTGATTGTGTAGCTTTCAATCTCTTGTGGAACTGATACTAGTTCTGCTAAGCGTGTCTGCAGACTTGTTACGCCGTAAAAGAGGCTTACGTATTCCACCACAGCTTGGATCACATTCACCATCTCCTTGTACACAGTTGTAATATTTCTTCTTCCATCTCCTCATTAGAATTAGAGATACACAGCAAAGAAATAGCAGAGCCAGTATAGTCATTATCGCCATGATCATCATCATGGATTCGGATAACAGACCAAATTTTGCAAATGGATCTACAGTTCCATTGTTTGGGATTGATGTTACTTCTATTTCTATCTCGTACATTGATATAGCATCACCTCTGTTGACAGAACTTGGAATTTCCTTGACAGCTTCATCCATGTCGTATTTTCTTGTGTAAGGATTATTTGCTATATCTCCTGGAGTTGAGTTGTCATCCTACAAAACAGAACAGTATTAGACCATATACCTAGTTGTCATATCATACAATCTATGCAATGATTAATTATTGCTTACCATGATGAATTACAAAAAACATAACCACTTTTCTCTGTGCACTGCAGTTTGTCAATACTTTTGTTTGCTGTACAAGGCTATATAACATGTGAAAATCTACACACATGAGATTGGGTTAGATGATCTCTGTGTGATTATAAGGTAGAATATTCGGATTGAATGTTTTTATTCAACCGAATGATTTTGCATCCATGGGTATTAATTTAGAACAGTTTAATATATTAGTTGATCAATTATGATTAATATCACAATATGTTGTCTCTTGTAATTTGTACGAGATGAACATTTGCAGATATTTTCTTTTTCAACATTCACCTTTGTGTAATCATTCTGAAATCACTGTCTCATTTATACTAAACTTTCAATTATTATTCATTTGCAGCTGGATTTGGATCTACTCCAGCTTTTGGATTCAGCACACCTGCTGCCACAACCACAACATCCGTGTTTGGAACACCTGCAACACAACAGACAGCTGGATTTGGTACAGGAAGTGCATTTGGAACTCCAGCTACCCAACAATCCACAGGCTTTGGCACTGGTACAAGTTTTGGTACACCAGCTGCTCAAACAGCAACTGGTTTTGGAGCGGCTCCTGCATTTGGTACTCCTGCAACTCAGCAGTCTTCTGTATTTGGAACTGGCACAGCATTTGGAACACCAGCAACTCAACAGTCAACTGGATTTGGAACCACACCTTCTTTTGGCACTCCTGCAGCAACAGGATTTGGAGCATCTGCTGCAGGAACTACAAACACCTTCAACACTCCTGCTTCCAACTTTAGCTTTGGACCAAGTACAGGAGGGTTTGGTGCCACACCTGCTACGTCAGCTCCTACATTTGGCTTAGGTACAACAGCTACAACTACAGCTGCTGGTACTGGTTTTGGTGGCTTTGGTGGATTTGGAACTACAACAACTACATCTGCACCTTTATTTGGAGGATTTGGCACAAGTACACAGCAGGCTCCAAGTTTTGCAACTAGTGGAGGTTTTGGAGGATTTGGAATAAAACCAACAACAACTAATACTGCTTCTGGATTTGGAGGGTTTGGCACTGGTAATTCCCTTCTCTTATCATGAGAAAATTTTGAAGAACTAGAGAATTTCTTACAAAACAGCTTGTGATTGTAGAATTTGAATATTAAAAAAGTATCTTATTTTCAGGCACATCTTTCCCTAGTTTTGGAACCAGTTTTGCACAGCCTCAACAGCAAGTGCAACAACAGCAACAGCAGGCTCAATCCAATGCTAATACATTGTCAGAGGCTCTGTATAACGCAGTTTTTAACTGTCAGTTATTTGGTGATGAAAGAGATAACACCATAGCCCGGTGGAATCTGATCCAAGCTCTATGGGGAACTGGAAAAGCATACTATTCAGCCACTGCTCCACCAATTGAATTGAATCAAGAAAATCCATTGTGCAGATTTAAGGCAATAGGGTACAGCAGGATGCCTGATGCAGATAATAATGATGGCCTTATTATCCTTTGCTTTACTAAGAAAGAACAAGAGTTGAAAGATGGAAAACCTCAATTAATTACTTCTATAGGACAAATTCTAGGAAACAAACCCAATCTCACTGTTACAATTGACAATATCAAGTCAGTTGGAGAAACGAAAGGGCATGTCACAGTATTTGTCACAGAAAAAGGTGCTACTGGATCAGTCAGAAAAATTCCTGCCAACGAATTGTTTGCTTATTTGACTCAAATGATGCAGAAACAGCAACTGACACAATTAGGAGTGGAGAATTTATTCCCACAAGTCAAACTAGATCCTGCACAGCTTAAAGAATACATGGACAATCCACCATGCTCAATTGATCCTCGCTTGTGGAAACAAGCTCAACTAGACAATCCTAATCCAGAGCACTACATTCCAGTTCCCATGATAGGTTTTCAACAAGTAAAACATCGGTTAAAATGTCAAGAAGAAGAAACAGCTAGACATAGAGCTTTTCTCGATTTAGCAGCAGAAAATATTCAAAATTTACAGAGACAACACACAGCTACACAAGCTAGATTAAAAGAACATAGGAGAACGCTTTTAGAATTCCAGCACAGAGTCTTACAGGTGCTTATTTATTATATTTATTTAATAGATCATTAAAATCATTCGCAGAGCTTCTTTAAAGCAAAAATTCTGAGTATGACGATATCATTTCGAAATTCTCATGAGTAATATTTTTGTTTCAGGTATTAGTGCGACAAGAAATAACTAGGAAAATTGGTTTCTCATTGCAACCAGAAGAAGAAATTTTAACTAACAGATTCGAAGCAATGCATTCGCAAATCAGCGCACCTACTCAATTCAAAGGAAGAATCAGTGAAATGTTATCTCAATTGAGGATGAGACGGCATACAGATACACAGAATCAAGAACGGTATACAATGGATCCTATAGCTCAAGATGACATAAAACAGGTAAATACAGTTTCAATTCGATTCTCGATCGCGAGGTCGATTGTTCAGCTTGGCGTCGTTTGGTTTATCGAAAGCGAATGGATTTGTGTGTTGTGAGAGAAATGATTCTTTTGGTATTTGAATTTGGAGATTTTTGATGCCCGGCTCGTTAGTAGAGATTATGTGCTGCTTATCTATGGAGCTTTTAGCTACATGAATCACTTGCACATGTGCAACGTTTGGTAAATACTGTTGTATGGTTCCTGAAATGTTGGCTAGTATAAATGGAATTCATAGACAATCAAAAATTCCATCTGGAATCGATTGAGTTGATCGAGACCTTAACCCGCTCGATGCTGGTAATTTTTACGTGATATTCTCAAGATCATGAATTGAATTCTTCCTTTTCGCTGCGACATCTGCTCGGCCGTCTGTATGAGGTATAATTCGTTGTTTATTTCATTGATTATGTATGCTCAGCAAGACAAATATTCAAGATATTTGCTTGTATCGAGACTATTCATTTTGACGAATATGGATCCTAATAGATTCTTAAACGTCTTAACTACTAAAAGTCTTAAAATAACCATTTTTGGAGCCGCACGCGCCGTGAAGCAGTCGATTTTCTTCAATATGCGTGCCTGAAAAGGTGGATCGTCCACTAATTCCAATCAATTTCACTAGTTTGACGTTTCATAGGTCGTAGAGTAGGGTTATACCCGGTTAGCTGCCTCGATCTCAAGCAGCACTGCCTACATGCCAATCTTGGAAGACTTTTGATTATGATGTAAATATTTTTAAGATTTCTTATAAAATGAGCAAAAATTCTGAGAATATACCGGCAAAGTGATCACTGATTTAGTTCGGGTTACCGATGCATTTGGCATTACATCGCAAATGACTGTGCGAGCCGTGTAACTGCGTGTAACCGTAAGCGCGATACTGACGAACGTTTCGTCCTTCCTAATTCGCGCAGAAATCGGCGCGCTGAAGCCTCACGGTTCCATCATTTTTGTTTCAACCAGATTCGGTCAATTATATGAAAGTTGTCGCGCTGAAGCCTCACGGTTCCATCATTTTTGATTCAACCAGATTCGGTCAATTATATGAAAGTTGTCTAGATTTTAGGCCTCGGAAAATTCATGATTCAAATGTTTGATTAAGTATCTGTGTCACACTTGATCTTAAAGCTAAATGTATCAAATATAACTTTTTTCATGTCAAAATTTGAATCTTTGGAGCATTTTCTCGATGTCTCCATTTCAATCATCATTTCATTGTTTTGCATCACATCTTATTTGCAAACGCTTGATTAAACTTCGTGCCACCATCAAAGCACTGTGTCCCACCGTAGTCTCGATTAGTTACTTACCCGATTTCACCATTTTTTCTTTTCAGTACCTCAACATGGAGCAGCAAGGCATGGGTCAATTGATATCAACCGTGAACGCAGATCTAGAGAGCTTGAAAGTGATTAAGGACGGAATGTCTGAACTTGTGTCTAGTGTTGGTCCAACTTCATGAATTTTCGTCCATTATTCAATTTAATAAATCTCTTTCTACTGTAAGTAGAGAGTGCCGAAGTTGATTAGAAAATGTTTGTACAAAGGCTGTCATGTAATTTTTCATTTAGGTCAATTTTGTTGAATCACTGAGATGTTAAGTATAAGTATTGTAAGAATGTTGAATGTACAAGGAATCAGATAGGGAATGATAATTTTTTAAATACATGTACATATGTATAAATAATGCTCTTTTATTGAACAAAATGACACAACTTGGTTTGTTTCCTTTTCGGATAAGGCACTTGAGGCCCGTTCAACATGGCCATCATCGGATACTCTGATATACAGACAGATACACTTATATTTACAAAAAATCTCATATGCATATAAAACGCAAAGCGCGACACTCGGACAAATGCATTCAAGCCAGTTCGTCCGAGAATCGCGCCCTCCTTTCTTTCCTGCATCTATAAAAAGTAATTTTCAGATCAAGGTACGCGACAATAGTTCCGACACGAAGCGTATCGGTTCACACAATAAGGCACAAAATGCTAAGACAAATTTGGCTCTTTCAACCAATAATAATCATATCAATGGTGTTAAAATACTAATTGATAAAGAGAATAATATCGGTGACACCAATAATGGCAATGGAAATATAATAATAATAATTTTGTAATGAATTTTAAAACCAATTACATAACCGAAAACTTAATATTTCGTACACACACGCATTATAGACGCTCACCTAAATATACAGACACAAAACATGTATTTGTAAAAAAAATACCCATGCGAGTTAACGTATATGATGGTTAAAAAGTTGTTGCAAACCGACTCGTGAAGCTCGAATCTCAAATCACGTTATGTACAGACACAATACGCATAGAGCTTCCGATATCGTCCTACACCAACCAAACATTCCAAAAGAAACATACTCGCTATAAAAAATGCTGTTATCAACAACACTGACAAGACAAACAGAACGTAAAAAGTTGGAAAGAAAAAGTACGCGGATCATCGAGAACAATAGAGCCACGCTAGAGGCTGTGTTGGCAAGGATGCACTAGACTCGTTAATATTTGGCTTGTTTCGTCGGTCACGGATCTATATAACAACCGCGATTTTTTACAGCGTACAAAATATTTATGAAACGATAAGAGATATCGAATCATTTATTAACCGTAAGGTCAAGCGGCAAATCTTGCTCCATATGATGATGATGATGATGGAGTTCCGGCACTCCTGGACTAGCTCTAAGATCTCTTGCACAAGTGCTACTGCTACTTCCATTTACAGCACCAGCAAGAAGATGTGGTTGAATTTGAGAAGAAGCTGAAGGAGACGAGGGCGAAGACCAAGTTCCTTGAAGACCATATTCAACAGTTGCAAGCAGATGGCGAATCACTGGATTTTGAGATTTGAGTATCAACTCGGATAAAATTTTGCTCTTCTCGACAAGACCATCTTCAGCTTCCTTGTGTCTGCAACACTTGTGTCTATTACAACAACAGTCATCCTCGTCTTTAATTGGACCATCTACATCCATTGGTTGATCTCTAGAATGTACAGGTGCAACAGGTACCAAAGCTTGTTGAGAATCAGCTCGCCTGATTACCGAATTTCTTTGCATCAAGAGGAGTGAATCTGATGCCTGTTTCAGAGGTGTACTATTGACAATAGATTCGATGTTGCGATAGTCTACACCACTGGCCTTGTCTTCACTTTTTATAGGTGTTGATTGCATACCGATGCGTTGAAGATCCATTGGTGAACCTGGTTTTGCTTCGCTTAAACAACTGTCACTGTCGTTACTGTTACAGTTGATGTTTGAAATGTTGTTAATTTTACTCGCGCTGACTGGAGTTGATGGTTGAGTGCGTCGATCTGGTAGTAAGTGATACTCGTCATAGGAACGACTGTATCGGCTTAGGCTAGAATAGAGTTCGTGCTCGTAGCCACTTTTTGATGATGATAACGAGAGCGAGAGAGATGAGGATGAAGATGTTGTTGCAAGACCATCTACGCCTGATTCTTTTAGTCTTTGATGATGATGGTGATGGTGTCGATCTGCGCTGTTGTTGTAGATACTCCAGTCGACGCTTCGACGTTGATCTTCAAAACTTGTTGATGACGTTGCTTTTGGGCTTTCGCTGCAAACATAAAAAAATTTATCGTTAGACGTCTCAAAGAGCGTTGATCAAAATTGAGGTATTGACTGATGTGAACTTTGAGTAAAATTTGCAGTTGGGATTTACGCAGAAGTGAGTCGATTAATCTTACTCCACATATGTCCTGAACTTCTCTAGGTCAAAAAGGAATAGACAAATTTTGCAATTGTCGTTTTTGGTAAATTTTTCACTTGTCAGGTTTGAAATAGGAAACAAGCCTGTAAGTCGCTAAACCACGTAACAAGACTCAAGTAACTAGAAGCCACTATAGAATTGCAAAATCTTCGGTTCTGTGTTGTAGGATGATAGCTGTTTTGCATCAATGAAAAATGATACTCGATTTGATACCAGAATAGGTACTGATAAGGAATGGGATTGGAGTTCAACACCCACCTGATGGATCTTAGCGAGTGTCCAGTACCGCTAGACTCCAGACTCGAATCCTTCTTATCGGATGATTCAGACCTGGTGGTATCCGGTCCCGTACTTGTACAAGATTCCCCAGCAGAGCTTGGCCTTTTGACGACTGCACCAGTGCCAGCACCGGATTGACCAGTAACTTCTTCCAAACTACTACTCCTATCGTGTCCAGCCAATTTGTCACTGTTATTGTTGTTGTTCAAATTACTCGGATAGTGTCTATAAGTCTTGACGTGTTTCCTCAATGATGATGGATCGGTGTATCGTTTTGGACATCCTGGTACTTTACAACAATATGGTTTGTCAACTGCATGGGTTCGAGTGTGTTTAAATCTGTCTGATGAATTTGAATAGGCCTTGTTACAGCCTTCCACTGGGCATACGTATGGACGTTCACCGGTATGTGATCGAGCGTGAATTTTTAGGTTTTCTGCACGGCTGAATGATTTGTCGCACTGGAAACATCGGTGAGGTTTCTCGTTCGTGTGAGTTCTCACGTGAACCAACATTTTGTACCTGGAAAAACAAAAATTTAATCGTTAATATGAGTGGTTGATAACGCTTGTGACAAGTCAAGATGGGCTTGGGGTTCATTTATTCAATGGTATTCGGGTATTCGCAGAAAAGAGGAAATACCTAGAGTAGGGAATTCATTGGATTTTGTCAACGGGCTGAGTGTACCAGACTTTCTTCATGCATTTACAAAGAATTGCAGGGATATGTTTTCTTCTATTTTTGAGAATAGTCGTCTATTTCAAAACTAGAAATTACATAATGATAAGAAAGATTTGATTCTTTGAAAAACCATCGATCGTTGAGGATAACTTGTTTTTTTTTTTTTCGTGTCCAGACAACAGAGTTATATTCATTTCTCAATACTCGTGTCAAGTATACTGAGATTTTGAATTTCATGCTTTGAAATTTGTGGCTATATAAAGTGATAACTCCTACATATAGTAAAATACGGCCTATAACTGACACCTTCACTTGATGGTAAGGTCAAAGACTCGAAACTGCAAGCTCACGCAATGAGCTTGCAGAAACAACGTGGATTTGATTATTCAAGATCAAGATAAATAGAATTTATGATTTTACGACTTGGTACAAGGAAAACTACACAATCTGCAGTTTCCCTGCTTCGAGTATCGTAGTAATCCGTTCTTTTCAATATTCTCGAAGCGGGAATAGTATATTTGAATCATCATATTGCACTCAATTGCGCTTGTTGAGGCAATAAGACTGCACTACGATAGATGAAATTGACAACATCGGCAAGCGGTCGCATCGCAGTCGAGTAAAATGGTTATGTAGAAGATTTGATATCAATGCATTTGAAATGAATAAAGATGACAATGTATACGCATAAAGTGTATGAGTAAGATATATAGAGGTTGCAGAGGACGCGAGGGCAATAAAATGACAACGAGTTCAAGTGAGAATATTGTGACATGAGATCGTGCGGCGAGGCACGTGAGAGGAGTTATACCCGCTGAGCACATGTTCAAGTTCATGATTTTCAATGATTCCGATTCTAGAGAGCGGGCATCGGCGCCGGCTTTCGAGATAATCTCGACTACTATTAATGATTATCTTGATTTCATTACGTAATGATCAAGATAATTGTTTATGAACGCAGCACCTATCGACTCATCTTTGGTCACGAATTTCAACTATTTTGGGTGTTTAATCAACATGACATCAAGATGTTAACACTTCAGGATTTATATATTTGACACCATTTGAATCAATTATGCTGTATGAAATTTGAAAAAATTGATGTATTGGTATTGTCAAGTTCATTCCTTAACATGAAGTTTTGTAAACGGAAATTTATAGCAGATTTTTTTATTTGAATTCCATTTTGATATTTGAGAATTGATTTGATCTGACTACCAACTGGTCATTCTAGAAGTCGAACATATAGGGATTGGAATTCGCCCGGTTCTTGAAAGGTCGCTTCTCTTCTTGCAATAGATTTCTATAATTATGAAAATCACCAGCTTAGTATATTTTCAAGAAGAAATCAGGGTTCCTCGTGACGATCAGAATATAGTTCCATGCATTTTCAGGAATTCAATAGCAGAATTTTGAGAAATATTGGATGCAATATTCATGACGATTAACCCTCAATTACCTACGTAGTATGCTTTTGGCACATTTAATAGATTAAATTCGCGTCTAAAATGCTGAAACTCCTCCACAGTTCCTAAGGACTTGGATGTAAATTCATACTTTGACGTTTTCTTGCAGATCTAGTCCTCCGAGCGCTTTGAAATCTATCATTTTTTTAACAATAATCTCGACAATAATACATTCAAGTACTCAAAATCCATCCTCGCCAGAAGTGGGGGTTCCCATTTTTCTAAATATTCACTCAAATGAAGCTGCAATGGGTAACTAAGATCTACTTGTTAAAATAAAATCATTTTGAAAGTGAATTATATAGTATGCAACCTCAACTTGAAAATTGGATGAGTTCAACAGGATGTGCCAAAAGTCTACCACACATAAGTTGGGGTGTAACTTCATTTCACCAGGTAACTCAGGGTTAAATTGTATTTTAATGACATGATAAACTTGAATTACATATAAATTATCACTCTGCAAGGATAATCAGCTATTCTTAACACAGACACACGAATAAAAAAAAGTGCGAGGAATATGTGGGTCACAAATTATGCGGGAGTGAATATCTCTCAAAAACCATTCAACAAAAATAACTCTCGTACCATCTTGAATTGCGTATATTGCACACTCAGCCTGATTAAGATAGCGTTAAGGATGAGCAACAGCAGTAACATCAGCAACAGCAGATGCTCAATGCGAAGAAGAAGAAGAATATATTTACCTGGCGTTGAATCCTCGTTCGCCCCTCTGGCAGCCCTCCCATCCACAATAAAATAGGCCCCTTGGACCGGGCGCCGCATGATGCTTGCCCACGTGGCGTGCCAACTGCTCAAGAGACGTGAACCACCTGCCGCAATCCTGCCATCTGAAACATTTTTCAAAAGAGACTCTTCTCACTCATCGCTCTCTATAAACCCAATACACATCTTATTTTATCTTTTTTTTTCTTCCATCAAAGAGTCTCATATCTCGATACACGCGCGTATCTGATGGCAATAGGTGATTATTAGGAAGACACGTGGTTCATCCTGATATTTTATATAATATGCAGAGTTGGCCAGTGACCACAAGATCGTTATCAGAGAAGAGATACTTTCGGATGATGGGTAACCACGGAAAAAGTCGGATCTGATCATAGATTATTTTTTTGGTCTTGTTTTATACTTGATTTGGTGATATAGGAGAGCGTTGAAAATTTAGATGAAGATTGAAGTGGTCATTGAGTTCGAATTCGGGTTCCAAGATCGTATTTATTTGAAAAAATGTGAGGTGGGCTGATTTGGTTCGACGTTTACGTTACTGGAGTCGGTGTTTGGAAAACGAATGAAATAGAGGCGTGAATAAGGATTCGGTAATCGGTATACGATTAAATGGTTAACTCGGCAGTTAGACAATTTGAACGAAGGCGAAAAGCTATATAGTTTGGATAATTGACCAGGTTTTGAAACGATGGTCCAATACGGAGCATGTAAATGGAGTCGACACAAGTGGATTTTGGGAGGTCTCTCTGGCATCACTTCCTCCATAGCTTACATTGATTACATGCTAAAGTCGATGTAATTTTGTGATAAAATAGTTTGAGAGTTTTGGAAGACACACAATTTGTTGTTGCTGCAAAACAGTATGTAGAACTGTATCTTGATCACAATGAAAGTCGTAAGAAAGGAAGCAAGCTATAAAATTCAAAACGTGACATGAAATTCAACAGTTTCCATGTATACTTATGCTTCTACTGCTTGCGATGTCCAAAAAAAAGGGGGGGGAACTATTAAAAATGCCATGATTCTTCGCACGATCTTTTTTGGGATGAAAAAAGTGATAATCACGCAGGCTTATTTTAAACTTGAGGTAAATTTTCAATTTTTTAATCGCCATGACAACAATGAAATAATAGATACATATTCAAATGTTGATGACAGAATAGTCGTGTGATCTTAAATCACGTCGAAATCGTCACGTGGATTCTGCCAATATACACCTCTAATACGCGTGTAAGCATCATCAAGGAAGATGCGTAGCGGGATGCGCGCTAGATCAATTTTGCAAAAAATTGTCCTGAAAAATCCGCCGCGTTAAGACGCCACACACCGTATGCATTCAACTCATCATATATTTTGCTTTGGACTCTCGATCGACCTTGCCAAGTGCAATTGCACTCAACACCGAATTATACATACACATGTCAGGTGCAGACAGTCTAAATGCCTCCCACGACGCGCAGAGAAAGTCACATATAAATATCCAAACATCAACGGAAGCTCAATATATATATATATAGAGATACATTTCAATTCAGGGCAAGCGTAATAATAAAGCCCGCGGCGCTTGAAGCACGCCTCTCTTTCTATACTCTGATAAGATAAGCCATTGGTATTTTTCCCAAGACATTGCCGATTTTATAATACAAGTTGAACATCGGTATGCTCATTTTGTGCCACCACCGCATCACCGTGTCATTCGTTTTTGGGCACGTGAGCGCCTCGTGTCACGCGGCCGAGTTTGTTTTTCCGCTTATCGCGTCGCGACATGTCTACACACTTTCATTATAGCGTGTGATAATGATAATATCCGTCGACTTTTACAAAAACCGTCACCCCCATCCCACTCGCACGATAGTACGCACTTGTGTTTACGCTCATTGTGATATAATTTTGTATTTTACCTCCTATGTAAGTGAAAAATGAGTTGAGGGTGGGGCTTAAGAATGATGATGATGATGATAGTAATGATGATTAAATTGGCGCGTTCTGAAAAAAGACCGATACCGATGTTGACAATACGCATGCGCCAGACGGGCATTTTTCATTTTTGCGGTACGGTACGCAGTATAATTATATCACCCGTGTGTGTCATTGAACGATATAATTGTTTTCGAATCGGGATAAATATTTTTGGACAGAAGGTGAAACGAAGTCAGCGACTTGTCGCATTTGTAAAATTATTATCATTTCATGCCAGGTCGGACGCGAACCGCGCGTGTTCTTCTCGTTCTAAGAATTTACATTCATCGTCTCATCACATGTGTTAATTATACATGCACAACGGCTGATCAAGCAGAGCAGTCTTGATGGTATTTGACTTCTATTGAGTACATCAACGACAACGATGATGGCGGCGGCGCTTAATGGCTTGATTATTACGCTTTTCGAGTAATATCTTTGCCGGTTACAGATAAAATATCCACTATCTTGAAGTTAATAAATGCGATATGTTATACTGCGACTCACGAAGTTGAAAATGCCTCTCGACTTTGAAGCTCTGATAGGTCACATTATGAGTTGTACTGCAATAAAGAATTTGATGAGAAGTGAAAGTGCATACAAAACTGAAACTTTTGTAAATGTTTTGTGTGCCTCCGTTCCGGCATGACTGTCTTCATTTGAAGATTTGTTATGACAGAGTTTCGACTACAATCTATTTCAAGAGATAAGAGACTGCTAGTATTCATTGTAGACTACGCCTGCGGTGTAAGTTCTATTTTTACAAATTTTCTTATCAGCTATACTCGTCGTATGTTGATAGAGAGATTTTCGACCCCATCAGCATAGCGGAAGGAAAAGATAATTATCATTCGAAGGACGCGATGCGTGTGAGCCGCGCACGCTAATAAATTCATTTGATGAATTGGTATCGTGATATTATAGAACTGATGATATGACTTCGAGACACAGTTATCTCACATGTGATACGGAGAAATGCTTGTTTATATTACGCGGTGGGGGACGTCACGTATAGTTCAGCTTTTTCCAGATAAATCCAATTACGATCGGAATGCATTTAGCGCGTAAAGTTGATGGCAAGTCACACTGAGTTCACGCGAATGTCGATACACAGCTCATTCAGAGAAAAGTTCTGATTTGATTCTGAATATTCAAAGCGTTGATTTTCAAGAACTATAACGCTAGTCGACTAACGGAAAATTCAAAAAACGTTCTACTATTACTCGGCGATAGCTCTGGAATGACAAGCAATCACACAAAATGTTGCAAACTATCATTTTGAGCTGGTTTTTCTGACTGGTTCGACTTTCATCTACGAAAATTGTACGATCTATAGGTTATGAAATCTTGGGATAGCTCTAGTGATGAGAAGAGAACTTCAAGATCCTTCTGTTCAAGTCGGGTACGCGTATTATAGGTTAAAAGATCGATATCAACGGCTAATGCAACTAACCCGAACTCATTCGAAATTTCAAAATCACAGTATGACAACGAACTTTCGATCGGTATCATACTCGACATGCAAACAAAGAGTAAAAAATCTCACCTGCATTCGAGTTGTGCATGCTCAGCCCTTCTGACCGAGCCCAATTCCAAACTGGAACTTGACGCATCCGAGTCACTGTGTGCCGGGCTTGGTGGACCATTAATCACCAGCTGTTGATTCTGTTGCTGTTGTTGTTGTTGTTGTTGCTGCTGTTGCTGATGTTGCTGCAACTGTTGAAGTTGATGCTGCAGTTGTTGTTGTTGATGTTGCAACTGCATAGTCGGTGAGGTTGCACCGGTAATCGTAGTACCCGTAGCTGTTGAAGCTGCTACCAACGTCATCTCTTCATCGTGTAAGGGCATAATTGATCCAATGGGCCAGTTATTATTGACTCCAAGGTTAGTTTTACAATTGTCGTTCGGCGAGGCCGGAGGTGAGGGTGGCTGATAATAACCGCCGCCACACTGAATCTGATGGTTTTGCTGATGATGCTGTTGGGCTACGAGCAACCGATGTCCGTAGTAGCCCGGCGGCTGATAGCCAAAGCCGTGGCCCAGCTGCCTGCTGGGCATTCTGGCAGGTACGTAAACAATCATTGTGAGTAAATTTTATTCTCAATCCACTCAAAATAACTTTCTTCTATCTGTCTGTCTGTCTGTCTCTCTCTTTCTCTACAGAATGATGTTGTGGAGGATTTTGGGGTTATGGAGAGACGTTCCAGGCCTCTCCGGGGCCTCGCCTTTTAACAAGCCCTAATAATACACATGAGAAGGGCGCGCACAATAATTCAATTGCACTTTTTTTTATGTTGTAACTAAATAGTTCCGAGTCCTTATGGTCAGATATATTTGAAACGGTTGGACTTGAGAATTCTGTAGCTTAAAAATTGCTTGCTGTATTCTATGGGAAACATGATGACGAGCTATTAGACGACGATCAAACACTTGATACAGCTTTTTAAATTTGTCCAACGCCCTAATTATAATTTGCACTCGCGTTAATGAAAAATCGCTCTTGAAGACTCTGTTGTTGATAGTCACAAATTCTGATGCCGTGGCTGAAGTCGCGGCAACAGGTGTTTGATGTTGGTGAAACGCCAAGGCTTGAGATGACACAATCGTTGGTTTAAAAGCAATTTCTGATGCTATAGGTTTTCAACTATCCCTAATGTTGTTCTGAGGTGGTGCTGAGTTGATGGAAAAATTGTTGAGCCGATGCTAGGAACACGAGCAAGACTCCATCATGATGCGCGTGGCGCGTGAGCTTTTCTTTGTGAGTTAATGAAAAAGATACTCTCTCGAGCTAGTGTCAGACGATACAAGACTCTGTCCCACGAATGAAGCCTCTTTTATAAGCCCGGACAGTTGTACAGAAGAAGTTTTATCTGTCAGTGATGATGATGTTGGCTTTAGCCCCGCCACGATTTTAGAGTCTCGCGTGGGGGTATAAGTATTAGCGTCTCTCTCTTGCTCGCGATACGGTCGCGCACTGCGCGATAATGGATTTCACGCGGCGATAAATGAATATGTGTATGTGTGTATGTGTGAAGCTATGTACCGGCAGAAATTTGGTTTTGCGAATTGTTGATTTTATTTGAGTATTATGGAGTATTTCGTTGCGAAATTTGATCGGAGATTATTTTGATGACACGCCTCATCTGCAAGCTCTCTAATTACTCTTTTTCAGAATATATTCTTGGTTTTAGAGAATGTTATCGTGTAGCTTTTGAATAATATGAACAAGTGTGCGTGATGTATAATGTGCCATCTTGTACGCATAATATATGCCACGTTTGATATTGCGATCGTTGCGCGACAATTTGAATTTTGCTGAGTTGTATAGATCGTCATATGCGGGGATTCCCATTCAGGATATTAAGATTTAGATTGCATTTCGTGTGCATTACTAGGATTTTCTTGTGAGAAAGAGCTAGTTTGATTGGAACATCATATCCAATCACCTCTTTTTAGTTTTACGTTTTGAAACGTTCGATCACTGATGTGTAACGGTTCATCGAAAATTTCAAAAGTTTGAATAATCATAAAATTGAAAAGAAGTTCTTAAAAATAGAATTATTTAGTGAATGTATAAAAGGAATTGAAGTGCGTAGTGTTTGATCAGTTTGAATCAACTCCGAGCAAGATAATGTAAGAGCATCAGTCTGTTGTTCTTAAGTTTCTAATATACTTCCATTGTTTGCTCGCTCTCCTTTTACGCGAGTGCGAATACAATGTATTATTGCTACAGATAAGAATTTGCACTTTATCGCCTATCACGTTCCGATTTTTCATCTGCCAAGAAACTTTGATGTCGATAACGAGTAAAACGCGAGATACTTAATAGAATAATTCGTTGTTTCATAATAATAAGAAATTTTTCCATCTCCATTTCGATACAGATGTGGCTTGAGCTGTAGACTATATTGAATTTAACAATTCCAAGTTTCTCCTGGATGATCAGTTTAATTGAACAGGTTTTCTTGAATCTATATACTTTGAAACAAATGATTCGGTATCGCGCAGGTGACGAACCAAATTGGAAAAACCATCAGGATTCTATAATGTTAATCTAACAATGGATAAAATTATGCGACACCTCCAAGCTCTAATTATCATCAATTACGTCAGGAGGGTCCTGAACCAATGCAAAGTCTAACTTGCACAAAAAGCTCAATTATAATTGCCATTATTTCTTTCTTTTCTGGGGTTAATTGTTGTTGAGATAAGAGGTCGTCGAGCGCTGATTGTACATAATATTAACGCAGCGTCGACGACGATTGCTACGATATATATATATATATATGTTATATTCGCTTACTCATGTGATACCCCCCGGAAAGAATGAGCGTTCGCGACGCTATATAGCACGCACGAAGTATTTACGCATTAATGTGTGAGAGCTTTTTTATCTCACCGTATTATAGTACATACGAGCATTCGCGACTGTCGAGTGATGTGTTATATGCGCGATTTTACATTATTTTGTCGCTTGAGAAGTCTTATCCGCACATCGACCCTTGGCTTTGCTCAATCAATCCATCATGCGCTGACAAGAAAGGTGAAGAATGAGAAACGTTTTATAATAATTTGAGAGACTTGTGAATTTCTGAAGGGATAACAAATGGGTTGCAAAGCTAAATTACTCGACGATTGGAATGATTATTTGAAATAAAGAGAAATTATCCATTCCCTCTTGATCCATATTCCAGAAATCTATGAAATATCAAGAGGGTAATTACATTGGATTTTCTTGTTCAATATTTTCTGATGATACTGAAAAAATTCGACTCAGGTACCATTTCCAAAATTTTACTCTGTTCTCTGATACATCGAATAATAATTTTATACGCACTGTAATGAGTAAAAAATAATACAGGCAAACCCCCGCAAACCCCTGTATTCGAGGTGGACACCCTACTGACAGCGCCACTAATTCATGGAGAAATGCATAAGGTGGACAAGAATTGAACTGTCGCGAGGCCGTTTCTCATCTCAAATACATTGTTTATACTACGGGACAGTTGCCACCTCGGTTTCGCGATCCCCGCGTATCCGCGGTTAACCAATTATGAACAATGCCCCGTACTCGAGGTTTTCATATGTCTCGGTATTCGCGGTTTTATATACTCAAGTTTTGAAATTTTGTTGAGTCGACTTTTTTTTCAATGTGTTTGTGCACGTTGGATTGGTCGTTCCTAGTATTGAATCGTGATCTCGCGTAATAAATCGACGGTTTCAATTTCCACCTAATAGTCATTTCAAAGACGAATAACACAGCGAGCTAGTTTCTTGATGGTCAAAATTCAGACTATTGTCGTTCAGTTAATTTGTTGTTGTCGAGTTAGTGGGGTTGGGTAGATCAAACTAATGTAGCATTATAAATTTAATTGCATAATAATGACTCCACCTCAGAAAAGTTTACTGCCAGGAAAAGTTGAAAAGAAGAGCTGAAAGAAAGTCACAAACAATTGCTGCCAACTTGAATATTTTAGAATTGTCGATGAGGGGAGAAAAAGTCAGTGTGCTTGCAAGAAGACAAGATGTGATTGAGATATCAACGAATCTATGATCCATTCAATCGTCATAATGGAATCAAAATTTGGAAAGACGGTGGTCGGTTGGGTGCTCATAAAAAATACTCTGAAATCACTCAGAGCAGACTTGAATGACCCTAAAACTTCAATCTTCAGAGAGAATGATTCCTGACTTTAAATGATTTTTGAATGGAATTCCCCATATCGCGTAAGCCCTATTCCCCGGTGTCCGCAATTTTTTAATCCGCGGTACTTTTCACATACACTATCCAGGGTATGTCTGGGTGTTGATTGAGGCAATATTACGTTTCAAAAAAGTAACCAAATTTTGTATTTGGTTGATCCAACGGAATGGGAGAAAAGGGGGTTGGGGGTTGATGAATAATTCAAAGACAGAAACTGAATCATGGTACCTCAGAAACAATAGTAGCTTACGTCTTATATGGACGCAAAAGCTGTTTCGTATTCCGAATGACTCTTTCCGTCCGAGAATACAAAATTCAGATTTTGTGGGCGTGTACCACACAGTCTATTTATTGATATGCTATGAGCCTTAATGGAAAATTCAAGTGAAAAAGACAGAGTATGTCAAAAAATTACTCACACGGTTGAAAATCGTGAACAAGTATTTTTTGAGCTTTTTTTAATAATGATAAATCGGAATAAAAATAAACACAGTCAAAATTATCATATCCAGACTACTGCGCGCCAAGAATACACGCTCAATTTGATAAAACCCGATAAAACTTTGATCGTGAAGGGGGTTGGTGCGGGGGGTGACCCCGATAACGTTGACTCATGTGCAGCAGCTGCTGCTATAATATACTATTCGAAGATGATTCTCGTGACACAATATAAGTACCTTGAGATTTTTGAGAAAGAGTAGCCGCACAGTGTGAGTAAGAAAGAAAAAAATCACAAAGCTGCAGTACCGGTATACAAAGAAAAGAGTTAAGAGATATATGTGTGTGATATGTGAAGAAGATCGCACATACACATATTATAAAAAATTATATAGCTCACATAACACGAATGGAAGGGGGAACTCTTCTCGGTTTTTGTGTTATGCTATATGCAACAGATGCACGACGCTATTACATAAGCTAAAAGGAAGGAAGGAAAGAAGGAAGGAAGTATGTGTAAGGAAGGAAGCATCAGTGTGTAGAGATGTATGTAGGTTATGTACAGAAGCCAGAATGAGAAGGTGAATTTTTGCTATGGCTCATTTCCTCTCTCGTTCGATCTGATCCAAAAGAAAATGGGACGAATTTTTAGTCTGCTGCTGCTGCAGAACCCTGGACTAGTCTCTTCCGGCTCGCGTGCGTATGGCCCCCCTTTGCTCAATTCCCTGAGCCCTTCATCTTCTCTTTTACACCCCCTCCCCACTCTTATATGCCCTTCAGTACACACGAGGATCCGATCCATGGCATGCATAAACGACAAAGAAGATCGAATCCCACGTGTAAATTGTATAAATTGTAGGTATACCCCACGTCTTGTATTTTGGATGCAGGAGAACTTTGAGCCACCGAGCAGAGCAGTGTGTAGGAATGTACCACGTTTTATTTTGTACGACCCCCGGTTCATGCCACGGGTCTCTACATAGAAATCAATGAATTGCGCGTAAGTTAGATGCCGCACGCGCCTATAAGGTGCGATTATACTCAGGTTTTCTACTATATATGATGGTAGGTATACTTATAGGGGAATGAGAAAATTTTTCATTCGCGTGTGTGGCGTGTTTTGTCTCGTGATTGAACCAGGCTATACGCGTGTCGTCTGCGACGCAATATATCGTATCAGACACAGACTTTTTTTGGAAAAATAGAGGAATTTTTATCACTCGAATTGAAGAATTTTAAATTGTTCAACTGTGTTTGATCGGAAATGATATCTGATGATCAATTGCGTCTCCAATTTTATTTCTGATCTCGTCTGATTGTTATGAATACGATCAGAGAAGTATTTTTTTATAGACCAGTTCGACAATTTTTCAAAAAATTTACCTGTTTTTGGTAAACTTTGTCGTGCGACCCGTGTGTCGTTTGTATCGAATAGATCTTTATAGATCTTTCGGTACTATTTACAAGAATTCCATCAACATACCGTGTGTGTTAATATTTGACTAATTGAAATAGCTGTACGGATAGAAGAAAATGAAAAAAATGTATTGATTAAATTCGGGTACTGCGCACTAAGTTAGAGCGCACCGATTATAAATATGACTCATTTTGTTTTTGCATTAAGGTATTCTCATTATTAGAAATTCGATACACCAGTTGTTATTAAGTCAAACAAAAAATTCAAACATTTGGAGAAAAATTCGAAAAAAGTCTTATTCTGAAATATTCTGGCGTAGTCTTGCCGAGCAGATGAAGTGGTGAAACTTTGATCAAGAACTGAATGAATCTTGATGGAGAATTTGAAAATTAGAGCACATACTTCTTCTTCTTCTTCTTCTTCTTCAGAAAGTTGGCTATATCTTTCTGCTACAGTGCACATGTGATTTTAGCCATTACACAAGTATGTAGGGAACTGTAATAACTGGATCAGTGGTGAAGAGCACATACTTCCATTCAAAAATATCCAGACTGATCAACTGTTCGATGTCTGTATAGATATCAGCACGATCAAGAATACACTATATAAGCATAAATAATAATTCTCTTGGAGTGAATGGTATTTATTTTCTGCTAAAGTTTATTGTCAAGTGGCGATGTTTCGGCTGTTATACTACAGCCCTCTTCAAGCTTAAATTTTCATTGGTCTCAATTCATGATCTCAGGTTCATCCAAAGAAACTTGGAATCGTTGAATTTTATGTACAGGTTCTTATGTGTATGTGGTGGCATAGCTTTCGAATCAATGGAACTCTGTAATTGAAATTATTTTAGACAATTTCACCGGCGACTCAATCGACATTCTCGTCGATCGAAAACTAATTCCATCAAACTTTTTCCCGGAATTGAGGGATCGAAAATAATTTCAACAAAAAACAGAGTTCCATTGATTCGAAAGAAGCTATATGTCACCACATAAACATGAGAAGCTGTACAAAAAATTCAACGATTCCAAGTTTCCTTGGATGAACCTGACATCTCAAATTGAGACTTATGAAAATTTAAGCTTGAAGAGGGCTGTAGTATGAGTGCCGAAACGTCACTACTTGACAAAAGAGTTAAGCAAGAAATACCAATCAATTCAAGAGAATCATTATTTATCATCAATCCTGCAATCGAGGCAAATTCATCTGTACTATAACTGGTAACTGGGGTACCTTTTTGGCAGGGGGGTAACTTTGGGACAACCCATGACAGAGTCATTATCATCGTGCGATCAGCAAGGCAGAAGATCCTGAGGCTTTGGTACCTATTCTCCCTACTTGGGGCACGCATGGGCAATGTTCTGCACCGGCGCGAGGTCCTCCATCAGTTGTGAGTTCATTTATAATCAGAATCTTCAAGAGTATGTTTTCAATCCAAAAAAAAAACAGCTGTCTCTCGAAAAAAATGAGTGTGGTACCGACCTTTGTAGGATGATTCCAAGGTAACTCCAATGGGCTAGATTTCACTTGTCTCTACAGATATCTGAACGAATCCATCGTTACATTGGCGTACTTTTATCCAGTTTCCATTTTGTAGCGGAAAAACTAAAAAATATATTTTCTTCTGTAAAACGGGGTAACTTTGGGCCATGACTTTGAGCGCCCATAACTCTGGACCAAGGATATCCGAATATACACCTATACCTGTCAATCGGGGTACCTGGGACCGTAAGCTTTCGATTGACCACAGACACAATGCAATTCTGATGCGACTGGTGCGAGATATACAGGTTACATGAGCTTCAAGGAGAACAATGCGATTTTTGTCCCAAAGTTACCCCAGTTGACGGTAGCCGTGGAATCTCCTATATAATGTATGCCGTCCCAAAGTTACACCAAACCGGTTTAACTTTGGGACACGACTTTGAGCGCTCATATCTCCAACTAAGATGTCTAAATGCACTTTATAAACACCGCAATCGAAAGCTGAAGCTGTAAGCTTTCGATTGACTACACATACAATGCAATGCGCCTCTAGTATGAGATGTACAAGCTACACGAGTTTGAAGGAAAAAAATGCGATTTTTGTCCCAAAGTTACCGCAGTTGACGGTAAGTAACTTTTAAGCGATCTCTTCGTTTTATTAAAATTTGCGCGAGCCTCCTTAACCTTTCCGAGTGAGCCCCCTCCCCCAAGAAAATTTTGGCAAATTAGAGCAAATTGAGATGAATATTTTGCGAATTGAGGAAAAATTCTAAAAAAATTTTCCATCTTGTGCAAATTGTTTGGGTGAGTGCCATGTACGTAACGTCACTCTCGACGCTACTGGGATACGGTTGTCAACTGTTACAACCTGCAACAGTAAACACATGGCCTGACATGATTTTGTGTGATTATTAATCGCTCATTCTTTTGCATAGATATGTAAACCGTAATTGTCACTATGATCACGGGCAAATTACTCGACCAAATTTGAAAACTTCTTGTATTCTATTGGCGATGACAATGGCTTCTTTCAATAAAAAAAAAAAATTCAGAAATCGTCACACAAAATCATGTCAGACCATATGTTTACTGTTTGGAGCAGTTGGCAAATCTATCCTTGTGACGTCACGCGGTACTCAACCTCTGAGGTCACTCTCGAGTTACATGACTTTCAAACAATTTGCACAAAATGGAATTTTCAAGAGTAACAAGAATGTAAAATGTCATTTAATTGAATCAACTGTTCTTAAAGAAAGTTAACGGATGCTCTAAAATTTTTCGATCCCCAAATACCTAATCTGTCTGGAATTTTTTGAATATCATAATCTGTATTTCAAGAGACTCAAACAGATCATGAATATTCGAAAAGTTCCTGACAGATAATTTCACGATAGAGAAATGTTCAAGTATCCGTAAACTTTACAAGAACAGTCAATTCAATTGGAATTGGGTGCAATCGCTTGTGAAATGCACAGTGTCTTTTTAATCGTGCTAATATTTATTAGATTGAGCGTGAAATTTCTGTTTGTAGAACGATCGAAGAATGTTAATCGTGTGATGGAAATTTTTTTTTGCATTTCTATTTGAAAACATACGTTGCCATGCGTTTTATTCGTTCGATGCTAAAAATCCAACGATCTCACGTTCTCATTCAGTGTGGATCATCTGCTTTGCTTTTCAAAGCTTGTCATCTCGTGGGTCGGTGCATGGGGGTAGTGTTAGCGATGTCGGTGTGGTGAGCCTCTTCTTGGGGTATTATAAAGAAAGACGAGGCCATCGAGCAATTGTCTGTTGCGATACCTTTTATAACATGCTTTCGTACACCCTTATGTGCTTGCTGTATACAATTTTCAGGTACGCAAGTATAGAGGTATTACTCACATTATTGCATGGAAACGAGAAAAATTTCACTATACAAAGAGCAACGTACATAAAATTGTGCACAATTGTTCCGGATTTTTCGATGGAAAGTGTACGGAAGCCACGAACAGCTACGAAAACTTGATCACACTTGTACTAGCTCCAAAATATTTGCATGAGGCTGGAAGAGCTTCTTCGTTGGCTACATGAGAATTCTAGAATTTTGAAGTGTTGCACATTGAAACGACAACACCTTTAAAAATACAACAATTTCGTGTTTCAACTCGTGTATTTTATGAAATTGAAATTAAAGAGCAATGCATTTTTTATTATATTTTCTCATGGATTTGTCTCCAATTTGATATCTCTGACTAGCAAGATATATGTGGGTCTTCCTGGAACAAGCTACTGGACAAAATCGTCTACAGGAGGGTCAGGGGAAATATAAAAAAAACTTTTCGGAGTCAGTACTATGTCGATATTGTACGAAAAAAATTTTTCAGATTTTTTTGACCCCCTGTGTGTGCGCTAGGGTCCCTAAGAGGGCCATTGTGGGCCTTCCCTGAGCTAAGAACGAGGCTAAGAACGAAAATGTGCCTGTTTTATAGGTTAGGTAGTACCCGCGTACAAGTTTCTCATTCATATCTGATACTCTTGTGATTGGTGGCAAATGACGAGTTCCACCACAATTCAGATGATAACAAGTAGTGGACAACTTGTGTCGAACTTCGTAACTGTCGAAATGTTGAGTTACATGTAAGTGAAATATAATTTCCGGGTTGCACGCACCCGCATGTCCAACGTGCCAAGATATCAATACTTTCACTCAACCCAGTCTTATAATGATCGAAAGCAGATTTTTAAAATAATTTTGAAACTGTGAAGATGATAGTTTCTTAAGGTTATATCCACATGCGTAGAGTGATACTGCCGATGATCATGAGTGGACGAGCGCTTTATCCACAGCATTTGTTTATAAAACTTTACTTTTCCTGCACACATTTAGCTCACAGGTTTTCAAGGATTTGAAGGCTGCAGGAAATCAGGCGCATATCACGTGATAATTGTGAAAAACCCTCCCTCCCCCAACGTTATAAAAAGTGATAAAGCCCCAAATCTTTCCGCCCCAATATGTATCATGTAATATATGAACGGCCCCCAACGGAGCCTGACGACTTTTGGAAGCTATTCACTGAGAGTACATTTTTGCGATTCTTGCGTCATCTTGTAGATGACCTAGGTCAACTATGGAAAAGATGATCCGTAGT
The DNA here is from genome assembly GCA_029851415.1 of Eretmocerus hayati. Lineage (NCBI taxonomy): Eukaryota > Metazoa > Arthropoda > Insecta > Hymenoptera > Aphelinidae > Eretmocerus > Eretmocerus hayati. The sequence continues at coordinate 177,472,258 of CM056742.1, read as the reverse complement.
CAATATCAAAGGAACTATTACTTAGCGACATGTCGGAAGAGTTCACGTTTCATTCTTTTACCACTATACTCTTCGAATGCAAGCAGCACAGTTGAATCAAATTGTTTTCGAGCATGGGCTAATTAATCTGTCAGTGTGCTAAAAGCAGCCTTGAGTGGGCTAATAAGATAAGTATGGCACTGGTCGATAATAACAATCGCTACAATCTTGTAATATACTCGACTTACTCACGTGCTCATACACATCGAGTAGCTACATTATAATTTATTATTACCTGTTGCTTACGTACTTTTGATAATTATACTTCGATCTACCCTTTTTCAATATGTGAGTGAGTAAGATTGAGTATGGAACAAATGTTTGTTGTACCAACTCGTCGACGACACATTTGCACTCGGTCAACACGTGATATACGTGCGACAGTTTGCATTTCGCGCGAGTGTGCTTTTATCTCGTAAACTTTTGAATGGCAAGAAAAAAAAAGTACAATCGAGGCAGTGAATAATATATGCATACGTATTATTTGTGCATGATGCACGTTATCATAGCCGGAGTGTCTCTCATTTATAAAGCGTCTAACTGTCTCGGTTGAGACGATGCAAGATATCAGTTGTCGCAAAGGCATGATTTGTTTTTTTCACGAATTTTTATGTGAGATTGATCCATAGTAATTTGATCCTATTCCTATTTATCTTCGTATTGATGTGATGGATACGTCCCTGGTGGAAAAATGAGCGTAGCAGTACTGCGCAACTCCCTACTACTGTCATACCGCTACGGCCGTATTACTATAGTAGCACTACTGTCGTAATACGATCGTAGCACTCTGGTAGTAGTACTGGCCGTATTACTGTCGTATTACTATCGTAGTACGCTCTAGATTTACGGTCATACTAGAATAGAAATATTTGGGTTTTACATTATGCTTGTGATAAATAAGTACTCCCGCAGTATAGATTAATTCGAAAGATATTTTGGAAGGTATACTTGAATGGCTCTGTCAAAACATTTCAATTTTAATGTAGATGCTAGGAAGAAGTGAGAGCGTGACGGAGTAAATCGTTTTTGCCGAAATTCTACCCGTAATTGAGCACGGCGACAAAATACGGACTGACGAATGGGGAACTTGCATGGTCGAGCGTATGCCAATACAGAATATGCATTCGATAGCGCAGACGGCGCAGACCACAAGATGATTTTTGGTCAAAACAAAATAATTTCAGGAGCAATATTTGATTTACAATAAATAATCAAAAATGCACCCGGGAAAGACCCCCGATTCAAAGCTACGTCATATATGGTAGCCGCTGATACACACATGCAAACCCGCGCGCATTGGTCTTGCGTACGTGTGACGGCCGTCTGCAAGCACTATGAAATAACAAATCGGACCCGGCTAGTTTGATGCTCGAAAAACAATGTTTTAAACAAATTGGGGGTGAATTCTTCACATTAGCAGTTGCTTCTGGCCTTTTACTTTAGCTAAGTGCAGTGGGAACACCTGTTATCGCGTTTTTTGTGCATAGTGAAGTGAAGGAGGATGCAGGTTAGTGGACTTTTGAAGCCACAAGTTTGAGGGTGAGAATTGTTAGATCATCACTCAAAGTATCATCCAGCTCATGTAATGAAGCAATAGTGGCATAATATATGTGACTGTGGTGAATAACTTGAATCATCTGACGATTCTTATTCACCTTCCTACCTGAGGATGTTGACATCCTTCGACGATGATTACCCCAACTCCTCTTATGAAGCATCAGACAGAATCAAGTTGAGCGCACTCAATCAAACATTTAGTGAAGTAGTTGTCTACTGTTTGTCGTGCCTCCAAGCATCCAATTGATGAGTTGGGCCCAAGTGTTGCCATTAGAATTGAGCTCTTGCCATTTCTAGCTCCTCAGTACTAGATCACTATGCTGTGGCTGCGTCAGATGATTAGTCCAATCAGTAAGAACCACAAAAGGGATTCAAAATGATGAACATTCATTTTAGATTTTACTAATGAAAGTTAATGATTGACCAAACCAATAACGCAGCCTTAGTGTAATGACCTAGTACTGAGAAGCTAGAAGTGGTGAGTGCTCATTTCTAATGGCATGACTTGGGCCCAACTCATTAATCGGATGCTTGGAGGCACGACAAAAAGAAGACAACTACTCCACTAAATGTTTGATTGAGTACGCTCAACTTGATTCTGTCTGATGCATTACAAGAAGAGTTTGGATAATCATCGTCGAAGGGTGTCAACACTCTTGGATGGGAAGTTGAATAAGAAGGATCAGGTGATTCAATGTGGAAATTATTCACCACGGTCACATATATTAAGCCACTGTTGCTTCATTTCATGAGCCAGATAACACTTTGAGTAATGATCTGACAATTCTCCACATCAAAATTGTGGCTCCAAAAGCCCACTAACCTGCATCCTTCTTCACTTCACTATGCACAAAAAACGTGATAACAGGCGGTCTCACTGCACCTCAACTATATTAATTGGCCAGGAGCAACTGCTAATGGGGAAAATCTCTCCCCAATTCGTTCAATAATATGTTTTGAGCATCAAACAAACCGGGTCCGAATTATTGTTTTCTTGTTAGCAGCGATTGCGCGCAGACAATAATTGATGGCTCGTATGATGGTGTGAGATTAGGTTAGGGCTTCATATCTTTTTTTTTTCTCCAACTGCAGTTGGAGAAAAAAAAAAGAGAGTAACCATGGTTACCTCAGCGTTCGCTGCCGTTCGCTGAGATATACCCTTTATTAGGTACCACTATTCAGCTACAGCGCTCCTGCGTTGCAGCTTTTCGCTGTACCCTTGTTGATGTGAGGGCTTCATATCATATAGCGTCATATTGGCATACCTATACACACACCATCAGATCTATCCATAATACTGACAAAATAAAAATTCAGCTAAGAGAATACGAGAGGGCTGTCAGATGTGGGTCGTAAATTGCTTCACAGATTTACGTATTTTTCGTTCACCAAAACGGTGATTTTTAAGAAATACGATTTACTCGCGCTAATAACGAATTTTTCGCGGAGTCACTTTTACTTATAATCAAAAATGTAACACGAGTTGCCGAATGACAGATGTATCTCAAATTGTGACTTCGATAAATATAGTCTATGAAGGCCGTAATACTACAGTATTACGACCGTAATACGCCCAGTACTACTACCGGAGTGCTGCGATCGTAGTCCGGTAGTAGTGCTACTACAGTAATACGGCCGTACCTCTCCGATAGTAGTACTACAGTAGACAGTAGCGCTACTGTAGTATTACTATAGTATTACGCTCATTTTTCTACCAGGGATTGAGAAAGTTTTTTTTTTATAATGTTTGTGTACGTACATGGGCCAAAGAACAAAATGAAAGTCAACTATATTGAGAGTACCAATTGTGTTGTCATATCCGGATCGAGTTTCTGACAAAAATCAGTGATATTTTTCCATTACTTTGAATATTGATGGAAATATTCTAAAGAATAGATTCAGCGACATGTTTACATACCGTATGCAAACCTTTTGTTCTCAAGATATATCATGGAATATTACTTATAATTCTGATAATGCTAGGCGAATTTCTTCTTCCCGCAGAATCAAGCACAGAGTGCAACTAGTGCTTATCATTTTCAGAGTTTATCTCTGGTATGATTATTGTTCCCGAGCTGTTATCAGTAAGCCAGACAGTCACTTCGAACTGAGCAGTTCATAACAGTTGTCTCGATCGACAACTTTGCTATATTCTTTAGCGCTCTTCAAACTCATGCTGATGAAGTAAAACTGATAAGATGAGCGGACAAGGACGACAAAAATTTCATTTTTTCCAGATTCATCACCAGGAAAACGTACTGAAATTTATATTTCGGGTCGATGTAAGCGTCAAATCGACATCGTGTATCTGTTGGGAGAACTGTCCAAATTCAATAATTATGAAACTTGCTATATATGGATGCAAAGAAATGTAGCGTGGACCAGAATCAACCGAAATGTGATAAATAATCTCGAATCCAAAGAGCTCTTTGACATTAATTATCATGATTATTCAAGCCGGTTGACGAATGATCCAATTAATGATTCTTTGCAACATCCTCTTTATTTGTACTCCATCGAGTGATACCTATGTGTGTATATTCAATCATAATTGCGTTTATCCGGATTAATTGAATTTGTGATTCGCAAAAGAAGTACCAATACCTTGCAATTAATGGAGGATTTATTTCGAATTTATTTTCTGAGCAACGGGAGCTCTGAATTTTCTTTTTCTAAATGTACCAATTGGTCAAATTTTGAATGTCTTAATTTCTTCAGAATATATAACTCAAGCTGAAGAATCGAATTGTGAAAAATTGAATGTGCGTAATGCCAGAATACAGAGAGCAATTATCAGCTGCAAGCACTTCTGATTAGCTTTTTTGATTGCCGTTGTCGCTGACCGCTTCAGTGAAAGTCTCCCGCGGACTTGTCTTTTACTGATAAAAAGCTGCACGCGCTCGGAAATATCTGCAACAAACTGCCGCGAGCTTGTTGAACCAATTTTGTTTTTTACTGCAGTGTATTATCTGGTCATAATTTTGATAGATCAAAATTTTGACCAGATCTCTCAAGACTGCTTGCGACTTGCGAGATGTATAATTATCTTGCTAACGAGACATCTCTGTATCGTCATTATCTTGGTAAACATGCGTGGAGATTTCAATATTTATTCAGCTGACAGAAGCTACAGATGAGCTACTTACGAGCTACACTGGCTATAACATAATTCTGCAATATTATCCGTAATGTGATTTCTCAGTTCGAGAGTAAATCAAATCAGCTCTAAAGGATCGATTGTACCAGAAATATCAATTTTTTTTTATAAATCCTCGCTCTGCATTGAATGGATTTGCGATGTCTGTAGTGTCATAATTAAGTTCGAATTCGATAAAAAAAATCAAAGTTACAAAAATATCATTTTGCTGGGACAAATGATGCAGCAAATAAATTCTCGTCCAAAACAACTCAACATTGATCGATATTAGGGAGCTAAATTTTTACGATCTTTGGATAACATAATTATTCCGATTCAAAGCAGTTCGATCGGCTTGCAAGTTTATTCCGAGCCACGTGAATTGAGAGCAAAATTGTGTCCACAATGTAAAAGTGATCAAAAAGTATGAATAAATTATCGTTATCAGGTTCATATGATAGTATAATTGGACGAGGCTTAATTTGGATGAATTGAACATAGATACGTTTTGATGCCAGACATGGATAAAAGACGCGTAGTATCATGACTAGGATGTCACTTATCATTTTCACAACGACTCAAGACAGTGCTCGAATATTGATGGGACGAAATAAAGGAAAATTTTTCGGGTCATGCTGACGCATTTTTTCCATCATCCTGAAACTTTGGAGAGATATTTTTTTGTTTCCAAAATTTCAGATTGTAGATAAAATGCTCGATAAAATGCGTCAGCATGGCACCTTTTTTAAATGTTTTATGAAAATAAAAAATTTTCCATAAAGAAAGTTTTCTTATGAAACAACCTCATTGCAATACATATAAGGTAAAAACAAATTACTATGAGCAACATTATTCCTAAAAAAGTTTTAAAAGTACATGACAGTGAAGAAAACATGTTCGTGGAGAAGATGTCTGGTTGAAATCCTGGCATAGACATGGAGCTAGAGTCTGGCTAAATTGATTGAAAGTCTTGCGAAAGTTTAGGCCAAGGTTTGAAAACATACCCAAGCCTGGGAAAAATTTCCATGAAAAGGTCTCGTAAAAAATCAATCAACAATACTACCTACATCATGCGTTCTAAGATGCGCTACAACATGCATCCCTAATCTGTTTGGAAAAATTGTCAAAAAATGTTTAACCTGATCTTGAGATTTGTGTAGAGTTGTCGATTTGAATCAAAGAGATTATATATCAATCTCTTTGATTTAAATACATAGTTTCACAAGTTAGAGGATCCTCGAACAAGGAATTATGGATTTTCATTAAAACCAAGTTTCAAAGATGAAATAAGCCTTTTTCTTTCGACAATTGCAATGGTGATAATTTCCCGATGGTACTCATACGAGTACGTACTCATAATATTCATCAAGATTGCCTAGAAATTCCAATGAGCCCCCCAACAGAGAAGAATAATATCAAGCCTGTGACATTTACACATGTGCTGCCAGATGGGCTTTTTTTTTACTCTCAAGAGTCGTTTCAAATATATTCAGGATCTGAAAAGAGGCGGGGGTAGCTGAAACATCGCACGGCGTCAAGTGGCAACCCCACCTATATCTTTCCAGATGTAATATGCTGTGGTCAGGTCCATACAGAATTCCTCAGCAGCCCATCAGTGCATATACGACATTATAAGTTAGCGTTATACATCTACAAAGAGGGAAATGTCCATTAGATCTTAACAGACCCCTGCGAGGGTCCTTTCTGTTGAGCTTTTGATCTCACCGCAGAGTCTCAGTGACGAACAGGTACAATTATAAACCATCCAAGATCTTCGTATATCTCACTCATACAACCCACACTCGACTCAGAATATGAGACTTAATCTCCAGAAAGACACTTCAGATCGACATTGGATAGTACTTTTTTCGAACAAGGATATCGCCGCGACATTTGATTTGATGCAACGACAAAGCGCATGCGCTAGATGAATTTTGATAATTAGATTCCACGTTTTTTTGCAGAAATTGCGTGCGTAATAGGCGAGGTAATAGGTCTGAATGAACAAAATGAAAAATTATAATATGTATGGGTAGAATCGTGTAGTATATTGCGGTGGCGGTGAGAGAGAGAAAGAAAAGAAAAGAGTGAGTGAGTGAGAGAGAGGATCTCGACGGGATGCGATACATGCGGTGGCTACCGGTCGCAGCGGGAGGCCGAATGCCGCTGCATCTCTTTCTCTCCTCTCTTATATTCTCACTGTATGATGCAGGTCTTTGCCATTAGATGACTGCCATGCCGCCCCCCTACCTCGACCATTCTGCAGAAGAGAGCTACTTGATGCAACCCGTGCACGGGTTTGGATACGGCGATCTCAACCGGCCGGTGTGTTACACCTAACAGTGCCAAGTAAAAGATTGTGGTCGAAGACGATGAGTGGAATATCTTTGCAAAGTAGTAGGTAGTAAGCTCGAATCTCAGATTTGTGAAAAAATTCTCAAATATTAAAAAACAAGCAAAATGTTATGAAAATTAATTAAGGCTATGAACGAGGCTATGAAATGAAAACTGAATGATTAACAGATAATGGAGATAGCGAGGGGGGTAGTCATGATTTATATAGGCGTTTCACTCTTGGTAATTATTACACTTGGTGGTGCAAGCTTTTGCAAGCTCTACTGAATTTCAGGCGTGGATCCAGGGGGTCCTGCCCCCCCCCCCCCAGGAAAAAAATTCGCATGGGAAATGTAGGGAAAAGCGCGTGTGGAAGCGTGCGCACTCGAACTGTGCCACAAACTACCCCCTCCCCCTTCCTCGCCAGATCACTCCCTGGATCCGCCCCTGCTGAAATTTTCATAATTTTATTACCAAGTTTCTTAATTCCAAAGTTTTTTTATTCAATGAGTTGATGAATACTTTTTGAGAAAATTTTTGTGGTGGCTAGGCTATTTGTGCAATAGATAAAAGAAACCCACAGAAAATGAGGAATGAGTCTTTCTTTGATTCAACCGTCAACCGGAGTTACTTTGAAAAGACGGGGTAAGTTTTAAAACTTATTTAGATTCTCGAAACCAGCAAAATAGGGATGCGCAAGCAGGCTTCTCGTACTCATTTAGCCGCATGTGTGGACAATATTTTGCACCGGCCGGGTCCATGGGAGTCCCCATCAGCTGTGTGTGGCTGGAAAGCATAACTTTTCAGCAAAAATACTGGATAAGTCATTTTTTGTTCCAAAATCATGCTTTCCAGACACACACTCACACATCTGATAGAGACTCCTTTACTGGTGCAAAATCTTGTCCACGCATGTGGATACCAAGCAAATTAGTTCGAAAACCCTTGCGCATAGGCCTGCTTGCGCATCCCTATTTTGCTAATTTCGAGAATTCAAACAAGTGTTCAAAGTTATACCTTCTGTTTAAAGTAACCCCAGTATTAGAGACGGTAGAGTTCCACTGTATCTATGCACTGTATAACTTTCTGCCTATTTACAATTCATGGTCAAGTTCTGGTTCTAGAGTTCCTAGGACAAGGATATTAAAATGAAAAATGATTCCTTACTGCTACAATAATTTGCTAATTAAGTATTGAAATTCTTATTAATCGTCAAAGTCTCTTCAATATCCTATCTCCAGATCACCTCTTGAAACCCCTGGGAACACGACCATTGCGACAATAATAATGTCGTCTATCATGTCAGGATCCAGGTGAGTGAGCGGGGGGAGGGGGCGGGATGTTCGGTCAGACAAACCGCAGACAAAGTCAATGACTATATACCGTAGTTAGATAACGAGCTTCAAAAAAGTCATCAGACTGCATCGTCAGCACTATATAAGCCAACAGAAGCATCAGCAAACTCTCAGCTAAATCAATTACAGAATTGGCCTCTCATAATTGGAGGCGTACCCTGAGCGGGTGCATTACAGCGCCGAGCGATTAGTCGTCGCTCGGGGGGCCATATCCTAAAGGCATCGAAGCTCATGCATGCACCACGTAGGCGGTGTTGCTCATCACCCCCCTGTATATGCATGTATACATATTCTCCCATAGTGATGTGGAATGCCCAAAAGTGCTTGATCTGAAAAGGACGAGGAGGAGGAGGAGGATGAGGAGGAGGGGGGAGGGGGGGAGGGATGAGACCGGTCGAGCCCCTGACAAATGATACGCCGCCGTGTTATGCGGCTATGGGCTGATGCTGATGCTATACGGCGCCGGTCAGTATAAGTATTATATAGAGATGCGGCAAGCGGACCTCCCACGTCGTCATCGCCAAGACTAAGAGATCTCTTATATTAGGTTATATATACCTATCTCTTGCCAACTTGTTCTTTTTTTTATTTTACGCGACTTTTGCCAAGAGATCTTTCTATGGGATATATACCATGTTGTACTGGCCGATGAACGACTATTGAGATCCATGGTTGAGGAGAATCAGCAGCATCATCAGGAGGAGGTGGACTTGAATGAAACTCCTGGCTTAGAATGTACGTGAGGTTATGATAGTTTGAGACCAGACTAGGTATGAGTGCCGGTTACACGAGTGCATTGGAAACCACTTTTATGAACGATGAGTTGGGACGCGGATGGTAAGATGGTATGGGAATTAATGGGAACTCGATGCGAGATATCGCATGAACTAATACTAGCTCCCCTGCGAAGAAGCTGGTTGTTCTTGAAATTGATCGGTAACCGGTATCGCAGTGAAGATGAGGGTATATAAGCAAGACATTGCACTCGTGTTGGCAGTCGTGGTTGGCATAAAAATGAAGATTGAGCGAGAGATTGAGGTTCAAATTGAAAACTCTGATACGTACGTCGGTTTGGTTTCTGTATGGCAAGATCGAATCGAAGGTCACAAACTTTGATATGGCATTTTGGTACTAGCAGGGACCACCGATAACGAAAAGAGGATGTCAAAGAGAGACAACTATGATGATGATGCAATAAATCACAAACTGTGTGCAAACCCAGGGAGTTTGACCTAAATGTGAGCTGGGATCCACCAACCTGAAGAATAGGGTGCACGGCGGCTTTATCATAAGTCTATGATATGTTGTGAAACTTGAGGACGAGACTCTTCGTCTACATTATTTTTGCCAAAGACGCCTCATCTCGCGTCCTACCGGCTAACAAGTTGTCATTTTTCACATTATTTATTGTCGGTATCTTTTTTCATTGAAGTATTATTTCTGTATCAATTTTCTTGGTTTCATCAAACATTTAAATGTTCTTATATTTTTCAATTGTTAACTGAAAAGTGACGACGACGCTTCTCAAGGGTATCTTCTTTCACAGTTAGTCATAACAAACATCTGAGGCAGTCGTTCGGACAAATTCAAGATGAAAAGTAATTAAGGACGCAGATTGATTTTTTTTCTGTCAATTAGGGTTGAATCAGAAAGAGATGAGGCACCTAGGCGTAAACAGGCTCGATACGGTAGTTCACGTCACAGCGGTTAGCGCTATCATTTTCCATATCTTTCGCGTGAGAAGCTCTTATCGCGGCAACTGTACTCAATTAAAGCTATCCTACGAAACTCGTGTCATCGACGCGTACTCTCCTATTGATACCGACAATTGAATTCAATAACTAGAGGGCGCCACTTCATGGACCCTGATAAGAAATCATCGTGATAAGCTCTTTCTTATCAATTGTTCAAAAACTATCCATCATGGCCCAGATTTATCAGAATATGCCCGCACCTGTAACCCTGTGCATCACGATCGATGGACCATCATCAGTTTATCGCGAAGTTGGCGGGCCCAGAATCATCAGATGGGGTTATGGTCCGCGGGCTCTTTGGGAACAGTTTAGGATACCACACAGGACGCGACACCTCGCCGCTGAGCGGACCACACACGAAGAGCGCCTGCCGCCTCTTTTATATATAGGTATACATCTCAGAATCCTGAACGAGAGGGTATATATATCTTGCCGTAAGGCCCCCCTCCCTCCTCCCCCTACCTCACCTCCATCCCTCTCACCAGGTCGTCTTTTTTGTGCGGATGAGAGTGGTAAACCCCGCGAACGCACTCTCTCCTCTCTTGACTTCACAAAGTAGACACTATACATATATATTCCTTGTGAGTGCATATGCGGGGCCCGCCACTTGTCACTCGCGGTTCTGATTGTCCGCGCATCGTGCTAATTAATTCACGTGCACCGCCAAGAGCTGCGGGACTCTCTGATGATATTGCCTGGTGTATCATGACCATCGCACATTCCGTCCGTGGATTTTTTTTTTAAGCAGGCCCATTTGCGCTCTGAGCTTATCGCAGACGTCCCAGACTTGTATGGGCATTACATATATGTACATATGTGAGAAGATCTTTCAAGGGGTATAAGCTACCGCGGATCCCCAGACGCAACGAATTTATGGGCATCATTAGGGCTCTGGCTCGCGGGCTCGAGGCGGGTTTCTCTACTGGGCCTTACGGATTTATATATGTATAGATATATATAGATATACGGGTCGTTGATCCGTGCAATTAAATCCAAAGTTTGAATCCGTTTATGGGCCTGCAGAAAATGGAAAGAGAAAGGGGTAGCTGGGGGGGGGGGGGCGAGGAGATTTCGGGTCTCGTGGGCATCATATCGACGATGGACTCGAGATGAACGAAATAGGTCAAACAATGAGGTGCCAGAGAGTATAATAATTTCTTCGAATGATCAAGAAGATCAGTGGGATGGCTCATGTGCTTTCATAAGAGTAAGAAAACATTCTAATCTGTGACCGAGTAACCCTTGGCCGAAGACCTAAATATGTATCAAATGACTAGATTTTTCATCAAAATAGATCAGACATTTCATTTTGTGATGGACAATCTAAGTATGAATCATTGGAATTATAAAATCTTAACCATACACTCAACCACACTCCAATACTATCGAACGACAAAAATAAGTTGTTATTTTTTTTTGATAGAGAGGAAAAAAACATTGAGCGGGTGGTAATTACTTTTGGTAAATGACGAATTGATATGTGACCTTGGCTCATATTCAACACGACTATAGTAAATTAACATAATCCTGTGTTTTTGCTCAAGTTGCATCAGCCTTTTTATTAAAACGTTCCGCCCGGATCAAGTATCATGGAAACTTACCAATAATGTTCTTCGAAACAACATTTCACAAAAAACTCAGGAAACGCACATGTGATTTATTTGCATATTAAATCAAGGAAGTAGAAGAGATATTTGCGATATTCCCACAAATTCTATTCCAAATGCATACCAACACTGAACATGATGCAAACTAATCACAGATATGAAAAGAATAATCGAAAATTGAAATAAACAACAATCCAAACCAATTGACATTTTGTCGAGTTATAACAACAGGGAATGATTGTGCATAAGTTGAGCAGAATATGAGTATATGTCACCTGGTTGAGGGGTGCCAAAATCCATTATACCCCATTGAGTTGTGCCACCATGAAGTGTTGACAAAGTTCCACGAGTGATGCAAGTTCGAGATAAACATTATATTATGGTTACTCAGGATGTGGAAAACTGAATCAATATGTATGCGTATGATGAGTATACGTTTGAACAGACTTGCAATCTGCGCTTTTTCCTCAAAGATCCCGACTGATTAAACCGTTGGTACAATCGAAACTTCTGCTTTTATAGTGATTGTCGACAAAAGAGTGAAACGGCGGAGTAAAAGCCACGAGTTTGGTTACAATTCATAATGATTTGATATGCGTAGTAACATTGAATTTTGACATTTTTACTGTCTTCAATTGCCTCGCGCATGTTCGTCTATTTTGTGATGAATTATACCTGACCCTACCCAGACGAATCAAATATTTGCCATCACTATCATGAGCCCCAAATCCTAAACGTTCGTTATGCATGATGCAATAAAGGTGTTATAATCGTTCTGATGGTGAATGTCTATATACTTTCACCATTGTAACGGCCATGATGACTATATTCATATACAAATTCGAATTATAATCATATCTCACCGACATCCTTGCTGATATCACATTTTTATATCAGTTCTGGATTATAAGATTTCCATAATATCACAGACTTAAGTAAAGGAGAATCAATTCAACGCGAGGTTGAAGTACGCCGCCATGTTGAATAACTCTGAGGGTGGATTGGAATCTGTTCTGTAAATATTTCGAGTTTCACATAACCAAGTCACGTAAAATTTCGTATGCATCAACAGGTAAAATGCATGTGAAAATTGTGCTATGGGAAGAAATTTCATAAAAACGGGAATAGAAAATTCAAAATGGCGACATACTCCGGCCTCGCTAATGATCATGGCAATCAAGAATCTTCGGAGCTTCTAAAGATTCAAATTTTGAATATCTCTATTCAAATTACGTATTCTCACCATCCGTGATTTCACATCGAACAGCTGCCGACATCTTCATGTAAAGAAACCCATACATCCTCAGTCAGTTGAAAACTACGTTGGATAGAAAATAAGAAAAGCTCTCTCGCGGGTGGCACTGGGCAAACTAGTGTATCCTCCTACACAAAGGTGTTATATTTGGACAGGTAAACGGCAGGGGGTGGTAGCCGTTGTGAAAAACGATCTACCCATAACCTCATTGAGACATATACATACACATTCGATACTATGGATAAATAGAGCTATATGGGTGCGAGATCGAATAATGATCTCATTGGCAAGATACATTTGACACTGTTTACGTATTTTACTTTATCCTCGTACTTTGTGCTCTAGCACACATAACTATTGTCGCATATGTATGCACACGTGGATATTGTAGGTTATATAAAATGGAAGCTTGCAGCGAAGCTCTGCGGGAGAGCGTAGTAGCATCGAGAAGAGCTCATATAAAGCCCGGAAGAGAAGAATTCGAAGGGACAAAAAAGTGCCGTCTCACAAGGGGGGTACCATTTCTAACCGGAGAATGAATTTTATACATACATATATATATGCAGAGGCCCCCCTCAGGACTGTGTCAGAGAAATCCTAAGCCTCTCTACAATTTTCAGAGGGCTCTCGAAACGTTTATATTTGAGCCTCTCTCACCTTTTGCAATCCAAAACCTTCGTGGATTTCATATATGCATTTCATAGAATGTTCCACATAGGTATGCTATGCAGGCTGGCGCACCACCCGCTGCATCAGCATCAAGGCAAAGTCTGCATTGTGATGAGAGGCGTGTATGTATTATACTCTGTTTTGGCTCTGGTATAGAACGACCTCCGGCTGAGAGCGTCGCGGTGGTCCACCACCATAGGTAGGTATATACTTATGAGATTCAGAAACCTTTATATTTGACGGGATATATACCAGAGTCGCATCGTGTGATCCAGTGAGTCCTACGGCCTTTCTTTGCACTTTCTACAATATGTATAATAGTGGATGCAATAGGAGAAATGTATGTTGTAGACCGTGTAGCATAGGAATTTGACAAATTTTCCCTGCCCTGCGTTTCATTGTGGAATCGAGATTTTATACATGTATATGGTCCTGAATGTCCTGAATGACGCCCGCGCCTGCCTCCCTTTAATGCACCAATGCACCCAGAGAGGGAAATATAAAGGAGGGGAGACATGGGAGCGTGTGTGTTGAATCGGTTCCTCAATGAATCGAGAGTATGGGCTTGAGTATATATGGGAGCCTTATTTCTCAATGGCTGGCTTGGTGGTGGTGAGGCCTGAGGCATTTAGTCGGTTTGAGATGTATCGAGTATTATAGTATATAGCGTACGATGAAATTGATGCAAACGAATGACCGTTGAAATCTGGTCTTGATGATCATTTTTCAATGTCTATGTACAATTTAGGTAGACTTTGTGGGAGTCTGACATAGTATTGAAGTTATATACCGATGGTTATTCGAGTGGTTATTCCAAAGTACTCCGTTAGGTAAATTAGCAAAATCTTTGCATTTGTTGGCTTTTAACAAGCGAGTTAATTAAAGAAGGAGTAATCAAATCTGGAGCATGCGAGGACAAAATGTGGTCGAATAAAAAATAGTTATGAGACCATTTTGTAGCATTTGTAATGTTATTTTTGACATGTTTCTGGGGTGTTGATACTCATTCAACCAGATAACGCTTATTTTAAAGTTTGGCCCGAGTTGGACGCCAGTTTATCTAGAATTTGATTGAGTAATTTGATGAGTTGTAGTTACTTCGTAACTGTATACGAATCAAAAAGTAGAATCCAGTTAATAGCAGAAGGTATGTAAAAACTGAAAAAAGGGAGCAAGCTTTTCTCATTCATCACTGTGAAAAGAGTTCTTGATTTTTCAAGTTCAAGGTTTATTTAGATCTTCAAGAAGTAATATATGCGTATCTAATACTTGATCCAATGTTTCGTGTACATTGAGTTGAATAATCAAATCCTGTTCTGGACTATCTCATCATTTGATGAAACCATCAAATATTGAGGGTGTTTCAAACAACAAGCTAAATTTTGAAAAAAATGATTGAAAGTATCATCTCCGACACTCGCTTTCTCAGAATATGACGTTCATATCAAACAATTCTTAGGCGCATTTCAAACTTCAATTTCCATGCAACATATTCTGCTGATCTCTTTGCAGTAACATCTTATAAATTTTGGCTTTGGATTGAACTCGCTCGGACTCAGCTACAGAAATTTATATTTGCCACCCGGTTACCAACGGCCAAAAGCGCAAGTCGAATTTGCTATGCCCAAGATCATCATAATAATAGTTATAGGTATGCATAAGAAAAATTCAACTTAGCTATTCGGCCCGCGGGAGAATATTCCCACGTGGGACGTCCCGCTCGCGGATGCCACTATTCTCTTCTCCCTAACCTAATATAAGCTCGTGCATATATAAATATACATATCTAGTCAAAACTTGCGGGCCAAAAATATGCAAATGCATCCATATCCAGGACCCTCAAAAAGTTTCCCCCAACTAGTACCGTCATCTCCCTCAGGATTAGCATACAAGGTGTATGCTAGATCAACCTTTGAAACCCGTTCAGATTTTTCGCGCTTACAAGGTATACGGGCCGGTCCTACTTCGGAATACCGGTTTTCTTTGGCCGGACACTTTTGCCTATTGTCTAGGCTCATACATCCTAGAGCATCGCTTTGTTTTGTGGGAATCTTAATACGACTGGTGTATGGATCGGTACATCGTTATATATAATGATGATGGCTTTGATTATATATATCTACAGGCAATGGTAACGAATTCGAATGTGGCGCCAACGGTCACCTGAGTACGTAGATAGTATATTTGTGCCCTTTAATCCCTCCAACAGATAGTATATAGGTGTACTGTCCGGATAGTAGTGGAGCTAGAAATATGGGACGGTTACGTATTTTTTTAAATCATGATGGACCCGATCTCGATATATATAGGTATACAAGCTATGAGCCCGAAACGACCGTTAAAACTTGGACTTTGAGATCAGCTGCGTGCACGAGGGGGAGTGTAGAAGATCCGTGGCGGTTTTTCTTTCTTTTTTATTGTGCGCAATCTTGTTTGGTCTGACCTTCGCTCTATGATGATGGTCCTGACGCGTATAGAGCCGGCTTTGGAGAGATGAATCTTGTGAGATGTATAATAGTTGCTATAGGCGCGGGATGTGACGCTTAAATTTCAGACGAGAACGAGAGTTTTTGGCTGCATGGACACATAGAGATGCATAATATGTATAAGATGGATAGTGTGAGGGGACTTGGTTACTGTTCTTTGAGCCAATCACAGTCGCTTTTGATGATTCACCTGGCTGAGACCAGTCGCAAGCTCGATCGTGCATGAACTCTATATTTTCATTAGGCAATTTTGATGCATACCGAACTTTGCATAAGCTCTTCATGTTTATATAGGAAAGTTCCACAGACGAAAGTATTTTGCTTCTTTGCATTACTTTCAGACAGATTTGAGGGATGAAATTCTGGAACAATATTGGAAATATAGTTTTCTTTATCAATCTGATGATTTTGAGCTTACTGAGGAACTCGCTGAGGAATCGACAAACTCAGATCTTTTTTTTATCATTTGTAATAGAAGAAGGAAGAATCATCTACGCAGGGCTCACAATATTTCCTAGATTTTTCAAAATTCTTGTCAAAACAATCATTTCAGAAGTAACGGAATAATAAGTTAACACCATTAGTTTTTGTAACCTCCCTCTCGTCATTGATCTTTCTGTCTCGATCACACATTCCATGCATACAGACATTGTACAACTCCGGAGTTTGGCTTTTCTCTATGATGCGTGGGAAAAGAGGTATCAAAGTTCTGGCTTCCACAACATCCAACCTCAAAAAAAAAATCCAAGGATTCAATCCCGCTATGAAACTGTCTGGGCTGTGACGTTTAAACGAAATCTCAACAATTAATTCTACACCACGTGAGCGTCAAGTACCTTCACAGGTTCTGAATAAACCAAAAGAGTCATTCTCCCGCGGTCAAAGAGTGAAGGGCCCACAAGGGGGGCTTATACCCCCCTTGATCACGCTTCCAGAGAGTGCCACACGCAGTGGCTCACCCTTGCCCTCTGTAATAAAGCAGATTTTCTAAAAAGGACTGAACAAGAGAACAAGGGGGTTATATGTGTCTATATACTTATAATACCAGTGGGGTCGCTTGCCACCCAATATGTATATGATTCAGAGAGCTTATAGAGAGGCTACTCACACACTACTAATTTGACATGGCGTCGAAAGCTTGACCTAAATTCAAGGGCAGGTGTATTTGTGATGCCGAATATATGGTGGGCCAGTTTGTGATGATTTCATATTCAATTTAGGCCATGACACGTAGGTTTCGATAGCATATGGTATGTAAGTATTAGATGTATTGACTTTGAAGAGGGTTAATGGATGCAATTGATATTATACACTAGAGGCTCAGGTATATGTGTCTGCACGCGCGTGAAATCGAGAAGATTCGAGGTGTTGCATAGATTTTATCGGCAGAACAAGCATTGAAGTATTGCCATAGAGATTCATGGAGCTAATATATAGGGTAATCAGAAATTGGCAACCTAACTTTAAAAATGCATCAAACAATATTGGCAGGAATAAACATATCTTTAGTGAGCTTCAATACACCTGATGATTGATGCATAGTTGACATGTATCCGTTCAAGTGCGTATGAAATTTTTCATCGGGATCTGTGTGCTAAGTGCTTGGAGTAAATTCTAACCATATTATTTTCTCAGAAACTATTTGGGTCGAATATTTGAGTGATAGAAATACTGTCACAGTACAGACTGTATTTGACAATGCGTTCACATATGTCCAACATTGGCAAACATGGTAAAAGATTGGGAAGAATTGGAAACAATTTGTCAATGGGAGTGGACCGCGGTGAATTCTTAATACAACACTACCAATGAATGGCCCATTGCCATTCATTTTCCCGTATTTTTTCATCATTTTTGAGGGTTTGGATCTAGTCACAAAAATTGGTTTAAGAAATTACTAAAAAATTCCCCAATTTTTCCCATTTGAGCTCAGAATAATCTTCTCTGTTGGAGTTCCAATTTCAGGTTCTGTACCATTTCCATAATTTTAGGCACCGATAAATATGTAGAAGAAGAAGAGTCCGAACTCGATTCGTCCAATTTTCCATGTAATTATCTGAAAGCTTGACTAATAAAATGTCTTTGAGATGTAAACTTGAGAAAAAGTCAAAAATATTTCCAATATTTGAAACTCCATTAAAAAATCGCTATGGCCCTGTAACCAGTGGGTCTTGCAACATTCGAACAGGGCAACTTTGAATCACAGGGATCGAAGCTGAAGAGATACACCCTCGAACCGTTGTAATCCTCAAGACGACGGTTACAAAGTATGTATACTGCAATCACGTTGCACATGGTGCTCTATTCGGTTGGCTCACTCCCACGCCCCTCTCTCATCATCACATCTCACATCTCACACACACACACAAGTGTACTAAAAAAAAAGAAGAGGGTAGAAATCTCGGTAGAAATTGTGTAGGAGGGGATTATACCAGACCAGCTCTTCGAGGGATCACTTTTTTTTGCGCAATAATCTACCGGTCCAGAGCAAACCCAGAAGCAATTCAGCTTCCACATCGTCTTCCGCTTTGTATTATATACCTGCGCGCGACCAAATCTTTGAACATCAGAATATAAGGGAGATATGCTTCTATATCGCTCCCCCACGGACCATCTCTCTCGCGGCATTTCTTTACTATATACTCGCGATCGCACTATTGTGTTGTTTTGTCGCGGTCTTTTCTTCAATACATATATACCTATACTTTAGATTTTCTCACACACACACACACACACATAAGCTTACACGTGCTATAACATTTTCCAGGCGCCAGTTTAGTTTTGAGGGGATATGATGGAAGCTTCTCTGCGTGTAGCTTTGTACTTTTCATCATCCATCCATATATATGTATTGCCTTTACATTGCAGACCCAATTTCATTGTGTCGTGTCCCATATAACTGTAGTATGTGTATGTGTGTTATAAAGAATAGAAGAAGATCGTTGCTCAGGATTTCTAATATATAAGGATGAAGGCGCGCGGGTTTTAACGCGCACCGCGAGATCTGTTGTAAAAGTAAAGACACTTTGGTAAGTATTGCTACTGGATGCATAGATTCATATAGGTAATACAGTACCCAAAGGTTAGAAAGTGTGTGTAAAGGTATGAGCACAAAGAGAATCACGAGGTTGATGTGCGATCGGACCATGCCGCAGCTTCCGCCACCACCGCTTCCAAAATTCCAATTCAGTGTATTTCTGATGATGTACGTGTATGTAAAATCTGGTAAAATTGGAAAGCAATCTTGAGAAGTTGTTCCGAGCTTGCGTTAGTTTAGGATACAGTTGAAAGCTCTAGAACTTTGAAGTTTGATTTTGATAATGATCTGTGATTGGAGTTCATCACATGGGTTGCGGTTAATAAAATCGATTTCAAAGAAACCGGTTATTATTGGAATTTTCCGGAAATTAATCATAATTATCATTCTCTTCTGGTGTCTGTATGCACTTTCAATGGACATGGTTTTATTCATTTCTTATGATAAAGGTTGAAACTCATAAAAAAATCCACAATTTTTGGACATTACGATTCGAAGAATACTCACGCAAAAATAAACGATTTAAACTATCAAAATATTTCTAATCAAAGCTTCGATAACTGATTCGATGAATTGAGATATTTGATAGATAGCACGTGTCAGACTAATGAGACACAAAGTGATGTAGTCCGCAAGTATAATTCGGAGAATTTTGCAGTCGGAACTTCCAAGTATTTCATGGACATCGAACACGTGTTATTCGTGGTATAAAGTATATTCAAGGTTACCGCGAAGTAGGTTGAAGAGCTTGCGATAGCTATGGAGAATTCCCGGAAGAACTTTGTACAATACAAAATCGCTCGCAACAAGAGTAAATAAAAGATGATACGATAGTGGTTAAAAATTGAACATCTGTGCAGATCACCAAAATTTACCCCGGGAAGGACATACGTAACTACATAACTCGTATGATATCCGCACAAGACGTTGCACTCTATAGTAAAATGTTAATACCTTTTTAGTGACTATGAATAACCAGAAAAAAAAACAATACACTACAATCCGACACGTGTTTGCTCATTTCTAACCACTATCAGAATCCCTCAAGTATGTCTCCATTGCGAGCATGCAACAGGTTGCCGCTCGACACACGTGCAATGCTTTCTGACTATATATGTATTTACGGGGGTGGTAAAATTTCAGTAAATCAACTGTCAATTGAGAAAGACAGACAAGACAGACATGGTACTTAACAAAAATTCAAATCAAATTCCAAAAACATTTCTACTTACCAGTATCCAAGCAGCTTGCCGTCTCGGAGAGATCCTTTACTCCCAAATCTCTTTGACTAATATCTATCTTGATACCACACTCTTGGTAAACAATCCTTGTGTCGATACTATTCTGCCTGCACAGCAGAACATCACAACCATAATACAGTCAGTCGAGTGTTTTTTTCTTTTCTGTTTTGATATATTATCACTAGGTATATCGATCGCACGAGATATTTGCACCTTATTCGAGATTTCAAAATTTATTTTCGTATTTTATACGTTTTCTGCAATAGCAAAAAATCAAAAAAAAAAACACGGAATAGTAATAAAATAATAAATACTATGGTAACTTGTGTTAAATGAACGCCACGTGAGGCTGTGCGGACCGTTCTTTTTCTCGATCAACACACCACACAAACAGCTTGGCGCAAGGTCGCTCGGGGACTGACGATCGTCTCGAAACTGATGCCGGCTCTCTGGATGGGGCGTATAAGAAACGAACCAAAGGTATATTATGCACGGGCCGCTCTTCTCTCTCTTTCTTTCTTTCTTTCTCTCCCTTATATTCCTCGGCAGCCTTCTTTCCTTTGCCTTGGCCACATATATATAAGAGTTGCCTTCGCATGCCCACACACACACACACACACACACACACACACACATATATATATAAATATATATAATAAGGCGCAGCTCCTTGCGGCCTTCCCCAAGAGTCACCGCCACCGGGCCGGCCGGTACATCACACCGGCTCCCTGATGTTCAGATCAGGAGAGAGGGTAAATATCTCTTTCTCTCTCTCTCAGATACATACACATATGTGTACTGATGTGTATATGTGCGTTTTTGAGTGAGTGTGAGTATTTTTGAGCTATAGTATATGTGAAAATACCCATGCATGCATACAAAAATGATCGAGGCGGGTGTGCGAGAAGGTGCCCTTTAGACTATTGCGTGTATTTTCAAATTTTATATCGGGTGTTTTCCTTGTTGTATGTGTGTGTAACATGTCCTGATGGAGGACCCAAATGGACGGAATCTAAAATTGGATGATTTTGAAGAGTCCACAATTTTTCATGAATGACCCTTCTATGGTACTGGATTAGTGAAGAGAGACATTCAAAGAAAGACCTGATTATGGGATTCTCTCATTCAATTGGGGGCTGGTCGAATTATGATCTGAGTCAAAGGTTATAGGAGATTGATTGGTCAGAGATTAATTACCAAGGACAATTTTATAATTGATTTGAGCTAAATTCAATCAGTCAATGTATAACCTACAAATTCCATCAACACCCTCCTGTCGAGTACCTCGATCCATGAATGTATCTTGCTGACAGGCGTTTGTCAGCTTCATTATCACGATATCAACTATACAACCGCTTTCCTTTAATTTCCCCAACAATTTTTGATCATAAGCACCAGCTCCAATCTTGATGTCCTCCAACCTCCAACGATTTTGAATCTAGTATCGTGAGCAGTCTCGGTCCAAGCTCAACCCAGAGACTGTGTCCACTGAAAAAAGTATGGGTCACGCATGGGCTCTTAGATAGACTATGTCCTTATGGAACGCAGACGCATTGTCGTTGGATCATACATATGCGAACACGAATTTTTCTGATCCTACCATTCGTTTTACATAGTTTACCACTCGGTATACCGTTGATTGTTGATTTGTTGACTGGTATCTTTCCGATGGAAGGTACTACAAAAATGTTCTGATGGAATTTACCCTCCGCAAGCAGAGTTCAAAAATTTTGGTTTGAAAACAGGAAAATGCCAGTATTTCTTGGAAACAAACTGAAACAGCGGCTCAAGCCATCCATTAGGAGAAGAAAAAATTGGAAAATCGCTAGGATGTTGAACAGACCTCGAAGTTCTTACTGAGGTGTCACTAGCAGCCAAGATGCGCACCTATGCTCGCTTGTCATTGGTGAGGTCCACCACAAATTCCACAGATGATACACGCAACTTACTGCAACTACGCGTGCCATTAGTCTAATACCATCGGAGGTTTGCATGTAACCCTGGTGTACCAGAAGGCCCATCATAGCGTCGTGGGCTCATGGTCCCCACTGCGATGCTGGCTCAGATCCAGGGTAGAGATCGAGGGTCCTATATTAGTGTAGAAGTGAGTTCTTCAGCCCACCGAATCTGATGGTACGTACACAGTGTTTCGATGTGGTAGAAGGCTTACCTATGATACGTGCAACTCGGGTGTAAGATCCTTTAGTGTTGCAAGAGACGAGCATGGCTTTTGGGCTACAGGTGACACGTGCCTAATACGCTCGAGCCTACCCATTTCCATAGTCCAACGATGGTACATGGCCGCCATGTATCAATGGTCCATAGATGGTGTAAAGGCCGAGCATAGGTACATGGCCATGGTTTGCTTGAATACGTATTGACGTGTGCATAAGCACCATCTATGGATCATAAGATCCAGCGTTGGTTTCGAAGGTGACCTTGTCCTCGGATCCGCTAGTCTCAGCAACAAGCTATCATCTCTCAGAGATAGTATAGTAATGGGTTCATTGTTTCGCGCCGGACCATGGATAACGAGGGGTCAAGTTGTCCAACTTGGGCAACCCCGACTAGATGAGCTCTAGCAATGCCTTACACTGGAGAATCTTCGAAACTTCAAGATAACCAAGCTACAAAATCGTACATGCCTTGACGCGCAGTCTTACACTTCGGGGTCAAGCTCATGGATAATAATTCAAAGAATTATGGATAGGAAAGCCCACTACTTGCATGGTATTCTAATGGGAAAGAGGCGTCATCAGCAAGGCTTATTGTAGTGACCATCTTACAGTTTTCCTCTAAATGGGACGATAATTCTTTTGATCATGGATATCCCAACGTGATCAATATATTGAACCTCAATACTTTTAATTGAGCTGAACATTTTCAATACCGGGGGCTGGTTTGACCATCGACGAGGTCATCACTAGCTAGCGCGATATTGTTCATTTATTGGTTGTCAACAGAGAATCGATCGTAATTGAACAAATTAACGTTACTCATGACATTGCTTCGCTTGTGCGGAAATGGAACAGGGACACCCAGAGCCTTGAGAATATGACGATGGTTCATCTTAGAAAGCTCCAGAAGGAATCCATACAGGATGGGCTGATCGGTTGCTCATTATGCCGGTCGCACTTTGCTATACTCGGTAGATATGAGGTGATGTAGTTATCATCGCTACACGTTTGACATGCGTCGAACATTTTCTGTTTCTTGTAACTTTTGAATCGAAGTCTTGTTGCTCGAGAATTTCAAGATCTTGATCCAAGAGCTGACTTGATATTCGGTAGATACCTTTGTACCCTCTCCAAATCGGTATGATTGTCAACTGGTGACTCGTCCGGCATCTCTTCTGGGTGACCATGAGCGCTGCATTTACCTATATGGGGTCATTGTGGGCTCACGGTAGAACAAAGAAGTACTAAAAACCAGGGTGTCTTGTCTACATCTCCAAGCTTCGGATTTCAAATCTCCTTGTTAAGGTGAGGCCGTGGTCCGCCAAAAGCTCTAAATCGATTCGGAGGATATGTCAATTTCTACTCGACCAAATTATTTGAGATTTTACATGCACCTACAGAGTGCTCGTCTAAATGGCGCTACGAAAATGGCCAAATATGTCAATTTCGCTGAAAGAAAGTGTCCAGATGAGGTTTACTCGAGACGTCGTCGTATGTTACCGTTCAAAAGCAGACAACGTTTGTGTACACCTCGCCTGGATACGTTTTTGAGTAAAATTGACATATTTGGTTTCGTAGCGCCATTGAGACATGCATTCTATAGACGTATGCGAAATTCCAAGTCGCTTGGACGAGTAAAATTTGACTTATCCACCGAACAGATTCAGGGCTACATTCAATATGGCGGCGGACTACGGCCTGACCTTGGCTCCAATGTCCATTAGGGGATAAGATGTTCTAAACCTATTCTAGAGATAGTTGTCTAGATCACGAAAGTGAAATAATTCCTAATATACATGCAGACAGGTCCCTGAACCTGGACAAACTTTGACCAAACTTGGGTAAAAGTTTGCGTATATTTAAAAACTGTCCCCTTGTCATCAAGTGCGGGGCGGTCTAATTTTTTTCTGTCCACCTCTTTCTGAATATTAGGCGAGAAGAAAGTTCATATAATAAAAATGAATCGAGAAAAAACCTTACGCACATGAGTAATCCTGTCTAAATTACTCTTCACTTCTTTTCTCAAAAAGTCTTTAAGAAATTTTGAAACTTTTTTTACTAAATTGTCCCTTGTAGAAAATTGCATTGGTGCGTAGAAAATTTTTGGAGAAGTCTTGAACAGTGGCTTTTTGAGAAAGAAATTGAGGAGTAATTTTTACGGAACCACTCATATGTAGGCCAGGTAAAATGAAGGGTAGTTCTTAAAAAAGTGTTCATCGGGTTTTTTGCTCTCTCAATCGATGCGTTGAAGGAAACTGTAACAAGGAATTTACCCATCCCTTAGATATTCTAGGTGGTTTTCTGCTAAATTTTTCTAAGCTTTTCCGACTGGAAGAGCACAAGCTATCAAAAATGTATAATTATCCAAGAACCCGCATCTATACTGTAGCGAGGGTTCTTGACGCTCTTGCAAGCTTCAAAAGAAAGATGCCGTGCCAATTTTAAACGTAATAGTCCATGCGTCAAAGGCCAAATACGCGACTTGGCGTATCATCATCACAATATCATGTACGCGATCGCCATCTGCCCCCGTGCATCAACCAAGCACATTACTCCGCAAACTCGCAAGAGTCAAAAGGAAGTCAGGAGCCAACACAGGGTACTCCAACGATGGGAAGCTTGTCTAACGGAAAGACTCAGCCCTCAGGAGCATATCATGGGAACCACGCGTGACTCCTTCCAAGACGTTACCAAACCGCAACGTTGTACATATACGCTTTGTATACATGAACCATGCTAATGAAACTTGAAGGAGTGTAGTAGTAGCCCCTTATTCTCAACCCTCTTTGCCCACCGTGACGCCAACGCTTGCAAACACCTGTACGCTTGTATGTATGATGGCCTAATGCGTCTTGAGGAGAATCGTCATCGGGTGGTGAAGCTTTCTCAGGCCATGGGCTGCGATTATCGCGATCGGCTAATGCGAACAAGTGATGCACCTGTACATTTTATATTTGAGGGGCGAATCTCAATGATATTGGAATTGCGGTTAAATGTTGCCGAAGCAAGTTTGCTCTTGGTGAGTTGTAAGGGATGCACTAGATCAAGACGCGACGACTTATTCAAAGTTTCACTCTCATTTTTCATTATGAATTGAATTAGTCCCAGGTTCTCAATTTATACTATGAATCGGTTATATTTCAATAGTCGTATTTGCTGTATGTTGGTTTTTCATTTATTTCCCATTTCTATCATTATGTGCGCTTTTAAAAATTGTTAGAACGGAGATATCTGGGGAGCTGAACCCATCGAGATTCGAACCCATGTCTTTCTTGGTTGCTGTGTATTAGGATCAAGAACCGAACCCTAGACGAGCCACTCACTCTTGATGCGAACTTGAGCAACCCCTGACATGTATATAGTTAAATCCAAGCCTCATACTTCGTGGTTCTTGGTTTGAGGTTCGTTTCCTGAGATACAGCAACCAAGAAAGACGTGGGTTCGAATCTTGATCGGGACAATCCCTGATTGAGTGCAAAGTCTGCGTTTCGATAATTTTTGAATGATAGAATTGGGAAACAATAGTAGATTATGTACCCGAGTGCCGCAATCGCGGCATTATGATTTTTTATTGTAACCCGGCGATCATAAATAAAAAAATTAACATAGGAGAGAAGGAGATAACGTTGCTGAACTAGATTCTTCATATAAATCTTGATTAACAGGGCTAATCATTAGAGATCAAATACATAACTTCCTCATTGAACCGATGGTAGTTATGCAAAGATTGTTTTTTGAAAGCAAAAAGATTTCTTTTCACGAGTCTGCAATACCTCAATAAAAGTTAGTGCAAATGATGTGTCCTTTATCAATTTGCGATTTTTTTTTATAAAAAAATATACTTTACGTGCACAGGGGTGGCATGACTCGAGACAAGATCTTAGCAAGAGGATTCTGAACTGAGAAAAATTCCTTGATGATGGTCAAAAAATCATCGCTACTGGAAAATCTTGTCCTCAATTCTATAGTCTATGTAGATAAGAAAATAGCGTCGTGCTCAGATTTTGATCTAATATAAAATAATACCCATAAGTGATCGATCAGCCGCAATAACCACGAAATTCTTATCAAATCAAGGCGAGAACCTCTGAAGTGACCTTTGAGGGATACTTTTTTCATTCTTACTCGGGTCGACATCCAATTGATGAAAACATTACGTCGTAATGATTACGACTATATTGTAACGTGGTATTACTGTCAGAACAATACTGGACAGTCATCACAGCATTATGACTTATTATTGCAAGTTAAATAATCTCAAATAATCTTTGAATTAATAGATCTTCTCACTGGTATCATTTCGGGCAAACGTTTGGAGGCCTCTCGTGGCAAAATAGTCGTAATGTGATTGTGACTCGGTCAAGGCTATGGTTATTTGTCCTGTCAAGAATACCAGATGCCAAATCATTCCGATGGCTTAATGGTAGTGACAAATTCGTCACTGCTCGATCTCCTGGCAATACCACTTTTTGATCGCATGGCCAAACGCATGACCGTATACGACCAAGAATTTTTTCTCAGTGTGATGCTGTCAAGATTGTCCAGGATTCTTCTCTCTTCAGCTTCTGCATTATGAGAAAAATGTATATTTTCCTAAATACTCCACGACTACCCTTGTTACTCTGCCTTATCAATAAAATGTGAAAATGTGAAAATGCCAAGTACATAATTACCGAAATTCTCGAATTCTAATGTTTTAGCGGTGTAAAATCCATTATTTCTACGGAATCAAAATATAATTTATCGGAACGCGTGTGACCCTCAATGCCTCAATTTGATCATAAGTTAGAGATTCGTGGCTTCTACATCGAATCTGCTTTAGACTCACAGCAAAAGTCAATCAAACCTATACATGCGTAAGCATTGAAGCTCATGCAACACACTTGATGACTAAGAACAGGGGATGCCCAATACTTACATTTCATGGCGGGGAGTAAAAATGCAGAAGATGCTCACGCAAAGACGAAGCGTGCAAAATCGCGAGCACATGATCGTGGGTGGCCCATCAGTAGTAACCATCAGAAGCATGCAGACCGGCAGATCTCTCAGTAGGTCGCCCAAAGAGATATATCCCTGGAGCCTTTACCAAGTCTATCGGCATTCTATATACATGTATAGGGTTGGCCTCACGCGTATATCCTGCAGGATCATCAGCTCCAATACTAACCTATACATTTAATATACCTGTTGAGAATTGCAGTATATATATGTAGTTGGCATCAGAAAGGTGTCGCGGTCATCAGAAGGAATATGCGGCAAACGGTAGCGGTGTCCAGCAAAGACACACTCGATTCTCTCTTTTCTCTCATGTCTGACACCGCCCATAAGCAGAATCTGGGGGGCCTCAATGCCACCGGCCAACTTCAAAGCACATTTGAGCTCTAGGTGGTGACGGGCCCACCGCATATATAGCATTATATAAAGTATTGGGCCCACCGCGAGTAATAGATATATATAGTCGGAACTGAAGGTGATGTGGAGCTCAAATCGAGTATACGTATTATCAAAATAGTAGAGCACTATAAATTATAAGACCGCATGTACAACATCCTTATCATGGTAATTTTTAGTCAGCATTATTCAACCACAAATGCATCCACCCTTCATTTTTCTTGATCTGATTCCGAATGCTGAAGATACAAAATTTCACCCCAATCATCTTGGTAACAAAGTGCATTTTTAATCATACTGAAGTTTCAGAAATTCACAAAATTCAATTTTTGTGCACCTTACATTCGTGAACCCAAGGGCCGAGTCTACATAGACGCGCTCACTCTGGGCGCGCGCACGCTCTCTTCTCGCACTCTCCACTCAAACACCGGAGTAGGTGCCGAAAATAGGATTTGAAAATCTTTTGACGAGTGTTTCCTCTCAATCGAAGTATTGGCGCGAGTTTGTGAGATGAAAAACGGCCAGTCTATTGCGTAAATTGACCAAAAAATTGAACTGCATCGAATAGAGATCGAAAAATGAGAGGCGTGGTTGTTTCTCATATAAGCATCCCCCAACTTTTCATCAGGTCTTCAACTTGCAAACCATTCAGCAATATTCAGCATTATCTTGGTTATACATTGGTACTCATTCCAGAAGCTAGATGATGAGCTAAAGCGTATAAAATCCTGATTAAGAACGACCGAGATTTCCCAAATTCACGGAGGAGTGACTCTTGTTACACAAATTCGATCTTTGATGCCCATGGAATAGCTCGATTCTTCTTCACCATAATTCCGCACACCTTTGCTTATTTTACAGTTTCTAGAGAAAGTCTCAATGCAGACCCAAAATAATGTTGAATATTGTTGAATAAGCCGCGAGTTAGGTACCTGAGAAATTGGGGATGGTGATATTAGGTACATCGATCGACTTCCAAGTCTCTCACTTTTCGATCTCTATTAGATGCAAATAAATTTTTTGGTCGATTCAAGCAATAAACTGGCCGTTTTCCATCTCACAAACCCGTGCTGATACTTTGATTGGAAGGGAACACTTGTGAAAAGATTCTCAAATCCCATTTCCTGTACCTACTTCGGTGTTTGGGTGGAGAGTGCGAGCGGAGAGAGCGCGCGCGCCCCGAGTGAGCGCGTCTATGTAGACTCGGCCTAGAACATATTAATCTCGACGGTTTCAGTTCGCACATCACTATATGTACGTTACTTCATGGTAACATTCTGCTTTTTCGGTTGGCCATGTCAAACTGCTACAACTCTTGGATTTTTATCTCGATACGTTTCGCATTAGAGCCGAAATAGTATTATGCGCACCGATGGCGAAAAAGTCGCTTCACGCATGAGGGTGGGAAGCTTTCGTCAGAGTTGCGTATTGTGATTTTTATTATACTGAGTGGAAAGTTGCTAATATGCAGTTAACAAGCCCGAGATACGGTAAGTGATCATTCAAGCATTCGTTGCACAACCATGCAAGATGTTCATCAGTCATTATTGAAACCAAAGATGAGTTTTAGAGAGATTTAGAAGAGGCGGTGCGCAGGAGTGAGCCAGGGTTGAGGGATGTTTTGGAGATATTATGGAAATTAGTTTGTCTATCCTCAATTTAATAGAGTCTGGGATTGACTAAAGATGATTATAACTTTACTTCTGTTGATACTCATTTCGTGATTAAGTATGTGCTAGTATACTAGTTATAACGGTAGAATGAGTGCGGAAATCCCGAGTCCTTTGTTTGCTTTGGCTAGTTCGGACCAGAAAAGTATCGTTCATACCGAAACCACGTTAACTAGGGGACTCTTCTCATAGAAGTTGAATGATTAGTCGAGAGCATGTGGGGGCGGAGGGGGGTTCAAGGGGCATAGCCCCCGGTCGAGAAATCGAGTCGAATTCTTGGTATTTACCACCTATGTTTTTGGATAGCTGTTAGTGGCGAAGACTTTTTCTTGATTCCTCATTGTGTGGCGAGCCCATTGAAAAAAAAAATTCTGATATAAAGTGCATCACATCTGATGGGAACTTCAAGAAGAGTTTGGAGAGTACTCAGTTCTGACAAAAATTTCTTCCAAACAAGACGATCGATCTATTGGCAATATTGGCAATCTCCCCGAATCTTCCGGCAGTGATGCGGCTCATACATTTTTCCTCCAATCAATCCAAAAATTCAGAGTGAGTTCTTTCGTACGAAGCTTGAGCTTGGCAGATAAAATTTCATGCAGAGCTTTATCTTATGCATCAAGAATTTCTTGTGGTAGATTTTCATCATTAAACATTTCTCGACAAATTGCATCAGTATCGGCTATTTCTCTTGACCAGAAATCAAAGCCTGCTCTAATGTGATATTCTAACCTAATGTAGATAATTTCTTGCGCTGAGAAAACAGAAAATTTTACCTGTAGGTCCGTGTAGGCATCACTGGGAACTCAAATGCTCAAAATCAAATTCTACTCTCTTTAGGAGAGCGTAGTCACTGATCGCATTTCAGTAAAGCTGATCGATCGATGTAGGCTAATAGTGAAGGTCACAGCACTTTACAGAAATATCTTGTTTGGAATACGCCAATCACCAAAGTGTTTTGAGGAGCTAACAATCAAACGGTTGCTCATTCCCGGTAATGTGACGAGAAAATGGGCCGTCGACGCCAGCGTCAGCGGTAAATGGGAATGAACGAAAAGAAGAGCAATATGGATCCTAGACTCCCGTCATTGTAGAGAATTAAAGCTCTTAAACTCGTCCATAAAGCAGACTTGCGATCACTGGTATTAATTCACATCTCGCTTTTCTCTGAATTCTCCGTAGTCCTGCAAATTTTTATGCATCCAAAAACGAGGTGTACAGCAGTACAACCGCGCGTGAAGCAATTGCTTTACGATCACTAATGCATAAAGTTCTGCTTTACGCCCGGATGCTGTGCTTTACGTATCAACTTTACCCTCGAATATTCCAAAAGAAGATTTGCTGGAAGTAAACGCCTGCCTACCCGATTATAAATCTCCTATCAAGGCAAACGAAACAAACAATCAACCGATATTGAAGAGATTCAATATGGAGAATCACGCCAAGACTACTTTAGAGTCAGAGTATCAAATTCATCAACAACTCCAGAATCCGAGTTGAAAAAGCGGGCTTCATGGTTAACATGTCAAGCTGACCATGAATGAACCCCCCAAAATGCCAAATAGGCTTTAATTGAGACCAATATTGAAACTGCTATCTTGTATAGTTTGAGCGATAGATTGAGCTTTAAAAAAACAGACCGACCTCATGAACTATGTGTTTACCCGTGTGAATGTCTACCCACTTTTTTACCCACTTAGGTCGCCTACTTAAAAATCTTGTCCCCGAGCAATCAGGGTGTACCCACCTTGACTAGGTAAAGACCATGTCAGTAATTGACAGTCCGAATTCTGATAAACTTACGGGTCGGGTTCGTAGCCTTCGCAGCTCGCGACATGGATAGCGATATAGACCAACTGTGTAGAATTATATGTGTATTCTATCGAGCTTGCAGCTGGTATGACTCGGAGCATTACTCACTCTCCTCATGACCAGCGCCGGATCAACTAAGTTGGTGTGAAGGCCTAGGCTTGCAGGTCCCCGCCAAAATGTCTCGAAAAGGGGACCTCATCATTTTTCCGGTGTAGAAAACATTCGGAAGTTTTCCGTTCCCAAGTGGAAAAGGTTTGCATAGACTACGCGTAGTATTTGTGTAGCATTAGTGTAGCTCATGTGTAGTGCACTATGCTTAGTCTACACTAACAAGGGGGAACCACGGAGTCCGGGTCGCCAATCACCCCCAAAATTCTTTCACAGTTTGCTACCACCTAGAATATGGAGAATCTAGAGTAACTTCGTCAAATGGGCTTCCTGTCCAGAGCTTCAAGCAAAAACGTTAGCATTACCAGTATATCTATATATATCACTTTTTAACATGAGCCTATATGAGCAATGTTAATCTTAGTGGCTGTATCTTCGAACAGGAGACTCATTTGACGGAGTTACTATGGATTCTTTATCTTTTTGGTAGTACAAAACTGTAAAAAAATCTTGGGGGAGATTCGCGCCCCGGACCCCGTGGTCCCCCCTCGTGAGTTTGAAAAATGAATTTTCTTGCGTATAACTGTACCAACTAACTATTGAGTTGAATTTTTACGTCAAGCTGACTTGATGCAACTGGAATCTGATGTTTTGGAACCTGAATATCGTGCGTGGATGGTTGGACCAACAGCATCATCGTATCTCGCATGTCTGATTTTGTCTCTCATAAGGAAGTCTAACAATGCCGAGCTATGCAAACATTACTGTGAGAATTTTCCATGTTCAATCTCACATTGCGGAGTAATAGTCTCCGGCGAGCATTTAAGGGATGCAGAGCTCGAATCTGAGATCGCCTAGTCTACCTCCATCGTATTACGTGGATGGCTGATAGGGTGGACGCGCGATTTGGACAAAATCGAGCTTTGGGAGCCACAGATTCATGTCCTTGGGAATATTTGGGGTCGCTGAGATCGAATTTGATATCGCCCAGGCTCCCAATCGTAATGCGTGAGCGGATGCGGGGGTGAAGACGCGATTCGATCAGAATCGAACTCCACAAGCTTGAAAGTGCTGATTAAGGAGGCTCCGTCGCCGAAATTTTTTAAGTCATTCTGAATTGAAAAAACTATGATGCATACTCCGTGATACAAGGAATCTATTGCAGTTTCAAAATATGTGGGTTGCCGACTTCATTTTTGAAAAAAAATTCTTAAAGTATTGGAATTTAACACAGCGTCTTATGGGTGATGACCACGGAATGAGTCATATCTCAACATTTAACAGTGTTACCGCGACGAGCCACTGTCCAAGCATGGATCATTTATAGATGAATGGAATTTCATTGAGAAACATGCATGTTGCCGACGTGTAAAAGGCAGGAAAACATTCGAAAGAATCAAAACTGTCGAAAAACAGGGCTGCTC
Source organism: Eretmocerus hayati (assembly GCA_029851415.1). Taxonomy (NCBI): domain Eukaryota; kingdom Metazoa; phylum Arthropoda; class Insecta; order Hymenoptera; family Aphelinidae; genus Eretmocerus; species Eretmocerus hayati. Next base: position 177,439,206 of record CM056742.1, on the reverse strand, counting down.
GACCGTTGCACGCTTGCGCGAGCGTGAGCTTGGGTTGTGTATGTGTGTCGGTGAGCGAGCGCGTCTCGTAGCCTGACGCTTGTGTTAGTAGGCGCAGGGTCCCGAATGCTCGTGATACGTTACCCAAAGACGTCCAGTCTCCAAATCGTGATGCGTGGTCGGATTCGGGGGCGGAGGTGCAATTTAATCAAAATCGAGCTTTAGAACCTTGAAGGTGCTAATTCAAGGGTATTTCAAGGTGGCTGATTTCGGATTTGATATTGCCCAGACTCCCAATCGTGATGCATTGGTGGCTGCTTGGGGTGAATGCGCGATTCGATCAAAATCGACCTTTGGGAGCCACGAAATGGCGACTCGGGGTACTCCGGGGTCCCGGAGCTCGGATTTGATGACGTCCAGCCTCTTAATCGTGATGCGTGTGCGGACTTGGGAGTGGAGGCGAGATTTAATCAAAATCGAGCCTTAGAAGTTTGAAGGCGGCATTTCAGGGGTACCTTGAGGTGGCTGATTTTGAATTTGATATCACCCAGTCCGTGAAGCATCGGTGCCTGTAAGGGTGGACTCGGGATTTGATCAAAATCCAGCTTTGGGAGCCACGAAATGGTGACTTGTGGGCATCTCGGGGTCGCTGAGCTATTATTTGATAACGCTCAGCTTCCAAACCGTGATGCGTGGGCGGATTTGGAGATGGAGGCGCGATTTGATCGAAATCAAGCTTCGCGGGCCGAGAGATGGTATTTTAAAGGTCTATCGAGGTCACTGAGCTCGAATTTGATGACATACAGTCTCCAAATCGTGATGCGTGGGCGGATTCGGGGTCGGAGGTGAGATTTAATCAAAATCCAGCTTTCGAAGCTTAGATGGCGTTTCCGGGGTACCTTGAGGTGGTTGATTCCGAATTAGGAATCGTCCAGCCCCCCAATCGTGATGCGTGGGCGGATGCGGGGGTGCAGGCGCGATCCGATCAAAATCGAGCTTTGAAAGCTCCAAGGTGTTGTTTTAGGAGTATCTCAGGTTCTCTAAGCTCGAATTCTGTAACGTCCAGCCTCCAAATCATAATACGTTGGCGGATGCTGGGGTGGAGGCACGATTAGATCAAAGTTAAGCCTCAGAAGTTCGAAGGTGGTGTTTTCAGGGCATGCCTAGGTTGCTGAGCCCGAATTTGATATCGCCCAGCCTCCAAATTGTGGTGCGTGGGCGGATTTGGGAGTGGAGGCGAGATTCAATCAAAATCGAGCTTTAGAACCTTGATGGTGGTATTTCTGGGGTATACTGAGGAGGCTGAGATCGAATTCGACGATGCCCAGCTTCCCAATCGTGATGCGTAGGCGGATTTGGGGATGGAGGCGTAATCCGATTGAAATCGAGCTTTGGAAGCCAACTAATGGTTCCTCCAAGATCTTCCGAATGAAGCAAACTGCGTTGCATATTCTTGAGCCAAACTCGAGATAAATGGCATTCGTTTGAAATATTCCGTGTTTTTTCATGCTGTGGTGAAAACCGAAAGCATAACAATAATAGCTAACTAGGTGTTCGAGGCTCAATTTAAATAATGAGGCTCTGAGTAAAAGTTCAAATGTAAAATAGTTTATTCTGGATCTGGATACAAAACTGTCACAAATTCTGGGCAGAGCCCATGTCAAAGACGTTACGTCATACTAGCTACTTGTCCAGAGGCAAACTCTTGCGAATAATCTTTGCGAATGCGAATTCGGCGCGTTTATATAGCCCACACATCATACTCACACATGCATCATTTCGCATCCACTAGATCGACGACCGATCATCAGGACGGTCACTCACACAATTCATTCCACAATACACAACAAAGCTTCTATAGCTTTACGTCCAAATCTGCTTGCAACAGAAAATATATCGCACAAGCAACACGTACACCTTCGCACAGCACACTGGTTCGTACACTAGGCATCCCCGAAATTTTCTGGGTCCTCCCACTGCGCGAGACGTTCATATATGGACCATAAAAAAAATTGAATGAAATTCACGAGGAACCAATTCGAGACCAGACTATTCTTCATGTGCCTTATTTTCATCAGAATCCATCTCAAGTTTACTCGTAGTGATGAATCGAATACGTCGTAGGAAAAAGCGTAAATTTCCCGAGGCTAAGCAAGTGTAATATTTAGAATAGGAGAACTCCCGTTAAATTCAGATCAGCTCATTGGAATAATTCGGACTCCTTGAGCCTTCAACTTACCGATCATCCAAGGAAATTCCTTTTGTGAAACAGCGTCACTAGTCATCGTGATGAGGTGCATGGAGGGAGCAGCGTGCATGGCTTCCGCAGGTTTCACCAATTATATTTTTCATTTGAACCAATTCTGATACCTTGACAGAAATAGTTTCCCTTTTCATTAAATTGATCCCGAGATATCCCCAAAACACCAACTCGAGTCTTCTCAAGCTCGATTATGATCGAATCGCACTCACACTCCCGCATCCGCCCACACATCACGATTGGGAGGCTGGGCGATATCAATGCCGAGCTCAGCCACCTCAAGATACCCCTAAAACACCACCTCTGGGTTTCTGAAGCTTCTGGATGCATAGGACTCTGTTTGGAAAGAATTCATGCGCAGAGCCTATTATCGCTTACAAAAGTGAATAAGTTAAGTCATGCACAAGTCATTATTATCATGAGCATGACTACAGGTGCAGCGACTTTACTGCACCCTGTCAGTCATATCGGTGGCACACATCCAAAATAAAAATACATCATTCACCCCACGTATTATAATGGGATGTGAGTAGGTATTACTCAAGTATAGTTTAATCGCCGAAAGAGGCACGTGCAGCACATCTCAATCGATCGATGGTGAACCTATATACCTGCAGAGGACCAATTGACTTTTTGGCGCGTGCCACGTCGGACCCCGATAAATCAGCTGCAGCTGAGTACACCAACACATGCATAAGAAATCGCTCAGAAGGAGGGATTTTGCCTCATATATCGAATGGCCGGTGCGTCGATTTTCGCGAACATCCAAAAGAGAGTTAGCTGCTGGATATTTCTGCATGCTGTGGCTCGTGCCGCATAGCAACAATGAGCCAAATGCTCAATTTGACTTTGCACGCTCGCTGCACCTTATATTCAACCAAACAGCAGCAGCTTCTGGCCTGCATGATCCACCTGCCATATAGCCACGGAGTCCATCAGTTGTATACATTGGTATATATGTATAAGCAGGTCTGTGGTGGCGTCCAGAAGATCAGCTGCCGCGAGAGCAGGAGTCCGTCGCCAGTAGTGAGCAGACACCTTGTGCGGCTCTCTTCTTTTTTTATTTTTCATTTTTTATTTTCATTTCATTTTAGCACAAGCGGGCCTATATGGCCCCTCTCTCTGCAACCGCTTTCTCGTCGTTTTGGAACTGTGTGGCGCGTGCCAGCCCAAGCTGCGGCATGTGCTCGACCCGCCCGCCAGCTCGGCCCGGGCTATTTCACGAATGTTCATATACGAACCTGCATCAGCTTCGAAGAGGTAGTCGATGGTGGCTGGTGCTGTTGATGTTCGTGATCGTTCTTTTTTTGCGCGTACATATACATAAGTATTATAGCAGAGAGCAGCACACCTTGACGAGCGCCGCTTGCGAGAAGCAGTTGCTGCTCTGTTGGCTTCGTCTGTGAGCCAATATTTTATATTAAGAAGCCGATCGAAATGCCGATTATGCGTGGCCGTCCCCCTGCAGCGGTTCGCGCTTCTGAAATGGTGAGCTTGCATGTACGCACATGAGCGAATACCGCGAATTGAGGCGTTACATCGAGTATGGTGCTTTGAAAATCAATTTTCAAGTGCAAAGGGCGTTTTAAAAGTTACTGTTCCATCTAAGATAGTTGTGTCTAAGGTCCTTATATGACATGTAAAACATTGTCAGTTAAATAAATATTATGGAACAATATTGAATGCACAAACAGTTTCCAAGAGTCCTTTTTATAGTGTATTACTTCTAAGGGACTCAGTCCTCTCGCATGATTGCAGACAGCCCCATTCTGATCTTGTACTTTTTCGCTGTGAGGTTTTTTTTGTGCAATCTAAGAAATTTTTTGCAAAACGGAGTGTAGAACCGTACGTGAAACCACTCTAACAATGCGGAAGTACAGGTGAATCTCGGTATTGAAGAGGGTTAGGTTCTAGAAGGGTGCCGTGGCAACGAAATCTGCGATTACTACTCATGGAAAAACGGTGGTCACAGTCTTGACCACCAGAAAAGCTACAAACCTAATGTGCAAACACATATTCCTTATTACACATATTACCATAAATAATGGTGGTTTATCAAGGAAGGAAAAGGGAGTTGGAGTATCAACTCAAAAAAAAAACTGGCAAGAATTGTCAAATGAATCCATAAAAATCATCATGAGCTATACTTTCTGATGGACTAGCCTGATTGTGCTCTCTCGCTAACTACTCGTTCTGAGTCAGAGGCCTCTGAAATGCTTTTTTAGCTCGGAATTAATATATTCGAGATGATGGGGAGTTATCAATTAATGGTCTTGGAGAAAGGTTTCATGTGAGGTACGTAAAAATGACGATTTGTTGAACAGTTCATAACAGTTACTGGTGCGGCTAATAGTTATAACCAATCACCAGCCGTCTAGTCCTCCATTTAGCAAACTGTTCATCCACCCGCCCGACCATCAATCTACCCCCCTGGGACCTTATTCCGAAGTTGATACGCGCTAACGCTGATTACGCGGGTACGGTGACCACCGAGATGACCATTCATTAGTTCCGTGGAAAACCACCATGCATAAGCAAGGGGACGCTTCTACATCAACAACTAGCACTTCCTCGCTTATGCAACACGGTTTTCCGCGGAACTAATCAGTTATCACCGTCACCGATAACGCGTATTTCTTTCGGAATAAGGTCCCGGCCGAATCTCTTGCACCCCCACCCATAACCAACCCGGCTATACGTTTTATATTCAGCTAGCTCAGCCCAGCCCAGCCTAGACGTGACCGTCGCAGATCATTCCAGATCGCTCCAGACCGTTCAGAGCTTTTCCGAACCGTTCCAGGCCGTACCAATATGTCCTAAATTGTACCAGATTATTCCAGACTATTTTTTAAACCATCCCAAATCATTCCAGACCGTACCCTAATGCGACCCTTTCATACTATTCTAGACCGTTCCAGAACATCCCAAACCATCGTAGACAATTCCAGATCACTAAAACGTCCCAGATCGTAACAGACTATTCCAGACCATTTCAAACTGGACCAGACCATCCATCTACCCCACCACATACCCACCCACTAAGCAACCCCATTCAGCTATCAACTCATTCATGACCCGTAGTGCCACCCACTACATCTCATTCCACGTAGGCAACTAGCGAGGCAACTATAGATACGCGAGAGTTCATGTGCACCTCCATCGAATGGTGCCAATTCAAACCCTCGGAAAGTTCAGATATGAATCGATCGAAACTCTTCTATAGTGGTACAAAAGTTCCAAATTACCATCGAAAGTATTTGTTCATTATAAGTCCATTTCGAAACTCTCTTTGGGGTCTTGTCAATAATGTATCGGATGAGTGTGTTGCAATTATTTCAAGAATAATTTCACTCGCAATTTCAGCTTTGACAACCTGTAGAAGAATGTCATCAGTTTGACTCAAACTCTTTAGAGCTTGCAAACTGCCATAGCAAGAAACAATATGTACTAAAATTTAATTTGAATATTTTTTTCAAGCACTTGAATAAAATTTTGTGGTTCAATTGAGTCGCGGATGGCACTCGGCATATTATAATACCAAGACATGTGGTCTTCGAAGCATCAGTTCTTTCCGCCTCTTACAGCGATCTGCGGATGGCTCACGATCAGGCAGCAAACAGCAGCGGCGCGTGTGCTCGTTTAGCAATGCAGCCGGTGGCACGCCCGTATTAGCCATCAACGACGACGACGATGCCGAAGAAGACGACGAACGCGATGACGACGACGACGGTTGCCTCTTTCCGACAGGTGCACCCGCGCCTCATCCTCTCTTGCTTCCGAAACTGTTGCCTCGCCATCAGGACTTTATATTTTCAATACAAGATTCCGTGAGACAAAGAGAGATGGGCTTAATCTTTCGGCCCAGATCTGTGACTCCTGCGGCTTTTTGAACAACGAATATTATACGCCCTCGCGCCTGCACGCGTAACGCCTGTTGTTTCTTTCAAGTCACGCGTTTGGTGTGGTTGTATATTTTATACCATTCCGCTGGACACGTGTCGTTGTCGTATACCGATCTATAGCATTCGAAATTCGTGTTTTAATGCCATCAACATAACGATTCTCACTCGCATACGGAATCGGTGATCGTATAGGAGCTCATCCTGTGAACGAACATTAATAGATCATGGTATGTTAATTCGCTTTACGCAACATTTGCATTTTGAAGTAGTAAATCGATCACGTATGTATACGGGAAAAGTGATGAAATGCGGGGGCGCTTTAGAATGATTTCCGATCTATGAATGCATAGATCGGTAAGAGATCGGTATGCCGGAACTTCAATCCTGGTCATCCGGCACGCGACCAAGAAAAATTAGTCCCACACTTCACGTCAAAATTGTATAACTATTCATTAGATGACGGACATATTGGGGAAATGCAAAATGAGCAGATGAGAGTTGGGATATCCAGACCGAGAGCGAAAGATCTGTCTCGTATTATAGCATCCGGGGGAGAGTAAGGAGAGCGACTCACCTGCGGTGCACCTGCTGCGCAGGGGGCTAACTTCGCGAGGCAGAAAACGGCCGTTGCCTCACCAACTCGTCGCAAAATTGGCGCGTGCGGAGAGTATTATAGCCCGCAGCTCAGCTGCTGTGTGCATGCACCTTATGCTCATTTCTCTCGCTCTTTCATCTCTCTTTCTATCTCACTCTTCGACACTCCTCCTCCTTCTTTCAGGTGCTCCCTGCCGATTTTCGAATGCGATATTCGATCGATATATATGTTTGAGTAAACTTATTCGCGCACGTGACCCTCTTTCCTTCCGCCTGTTTTGATGATGCGACAGCTTATAATTTTCGTCAGGTTTGAGCGCATCGCTTCTTCCGCGAGTAAATTTGAATTTTGGCGCGCTTTTATTCTCAACTTATCTAATAAATTTATGGGTAGGACTCATCGCAACATTTGTTTTAGATTTCTTCTATTAATAATAGCGAGCTCGTACCGACACAGTTGGTGGGGTCGCTGGGTGTCAGCTCGGCCGATCATCGAAGTTAAGCATCGTTGGGCAAGGTTACTACTTGGATGGGTGACCGCCTATCTCGGTCTAATCATCCTTAACGAGCTGACTTCTCTGATCGATTAGTTGACACTTACAACTCAGCAACGTGAGCGGGAGTCACGAAATATTACATTTGCGATGTTCATGCTTACGAAATGTGGCATGAGCACCTCAAGGGTAGCATGATAAATGTGCCGAACTCTCCGGAGCAGGTTTTCTCCACTCAGGAGTTTTCCCTCGCTCCACGGGCATGATTCCCGGGCAAATGCGGAGAGAATTAGGTTAGGGTGAGTGGCTGGATCTCAAACACGCCACGATGAAAACACGAAATGTTAAACCCACGAGATCCGACCCGGTTGTAATAGCACATTGGCTCAAGATGACCGTTGAACACGTGAAAAAAAATAATAGCGAGCTTTGAGATATTATAAATTAGAAATTTTTTCATTAACACTGTAAGTAAGAGATTCATGAACGATTTCTAGCAATCGTCACGGAATATAACAGTGAATGATTTTCATGTAACCTCCTTTGAAAATTTCTGTAAGATTTTCAATAGTATTTGAGAAAAATTTCCAAAGGTATTTTCAGCCGGGGACATTATGCCTGAGAGCTTGCAAAGCTCCCGATGAAATATATCAAAAATATTCCTGAAAAATTCTCATGTTGTAAGCACGGTTGTGTTGTAAGGAAATTGGTTTTATTAGTGAGTCATTCCATTGTAAAAGTATACTAGTGACGAATGGCAATGTCCATGATTAGGCGCACTTGTACTCTTCATTCAATACACCAGTCTGTAATATGAAGTCTTTATCCGCTAATGGAGGAGGGCCCAATAGAAAATTTTGAAACAGCGGAGGAGCTATTTCTCACTCGCTTTTCAAGTCCGTCAGAGCATGAATAATACAACATTTTTTTTGTAAATTGCGTATTGTTAACTAGAGTAATTCGGAGCACGGGTGTGACTTCGAAATATTTATAAATATTTTTGGGATAACGATTTGTAAGACCAAAATAGACTTATATATACGGGGTAAGGTTTCGAAATAAAATCCACCATTACTTGTGATATTACAAGTAATGAAAATTGGTTCCGCACGTAATAGGATTTTAAACCAAGAACCGTTTCTTACATATGTGAGAACACCAGGGTGTTACACGAAACGAAATTATAGTTTCGTTTTGAAGGGTTAATACTTTCGTAATAATTTTGGTGATGCATCCTATTGTTTGATAATTAACATTAAAGGTGCTTAGAAATCAATCAATCAATCAATCCCCACATTATCACAAAAGTTTGACCCTCCGCTACGAAATGAAACGAAATTCAAAACCAATTTCGTGTCGAACCCAAGAGAACACTGATTCTCGCTCACATGGGCGCTCTTACAGCTATTTGATCAGTTCATGGATCGTCATTATTATCGAAATACAGTGACATCTCCCAATAGTGTACACCTTCAGTCACATCAAAACTGTCCGCTATCCGGAGGTGTCCGCTAATCAGAGGTCCATTCCTGTGGTTATACTTAAGCCGGTCGCAAAAAAACGGTCCGTTACTGAGAGGTGTCCATTAATCAGAGTTGTCCTTTAGGGGAGAGTTCACTGTATACAAAAAGACATAATCCAAATGGAGATTTTTCTGTTACATATGCGTAAAACTAACGTCAACTCAATTTGGGAGTCATGGCAGTGCAGCTGATGGACAAGAAACATTAGTATAAGGAATCAAAAGTTGGTATCAGACCCTTGACACGGATTTCGGACGCACTAGACGCACTACAAATATTTTGTTAGACCATAGGTATCAGGATCTGATTAGGCAGAAACCGAGATTGTTGAATGATGATTCTATTGCAGGATACGTCAAATACTGTGAAATGACTTGATTGGTCTTTTTTGCCAACTTTTGCAAATTTTATATGCGACGTTTTGGTCGTTAGAATACGACCCGCGCCTAGTGAGCCTAAAGTAGTGAGATGCAGATGATGAAATCGCGCGCTCATTGGCTGGAAACCAAAAAGATCAATACAGAAGACGACGTGCTACGCATACGGCTTTCCGCTGGGCCCTTTCACTCGGCTGCCGCGACCAATGAGCGCGCTCGGATTTTTGATCTTTTTGATGCATCTGCATCTCACTACTTCAGGCTCACTACCCGCACCCTGCTTAACATCTCTCTTAACCTTCCCGAGTGAACCCCCTCTTTGTGGCAACTCGGAAAGAGGGGGTTCACTCGGAAAGGTTAAGAGAGATTCATCGTTTCGGACCCATTTTTTGTTTAAAAATATCCTTATCTTCAAGACAAGTCATTGCAGTGTACAAGAAAAATTCCAAAACAATTGTCCAACATGATTATATAGTTCTCGTTGCTTTGGTCCATTGGGTGACGGGAAAGATGTTATAACCCCTGATCGGCAAGACCTTTGACTTCTTCCTCCCCTCTCCAACCTTCTTCAAGATGAGGGTCGTATTCTACCGACCGAGGGGTTGCAAATGTTTGCGAGAATCGGCAGGAAAGACTAATAAAGCCTTTTTACAGAAACCGGGGATTTCAGTCGAGTCTCATTAGCTCGAAAAGCGATTTTTCTAAAGAGTGATTCCTTGTCCAAATCACATGACCGAGCACATAACCTTCAAACAAGGATAGGAGATTTCAATTTAAGGACGTGTGAGTGGGATTCGGTATATGCTTACAGGGTGTAGCTATCGGCCCATATTTCAATGGCGGTTTTCCCTCTTGAATCTAGATGCTAGATGAACTCTCGTAGAAGTGAAACGAAATTTTACCAATTCATTATTACGAGTGTCAATCTCATCAGTGAATGATCGACAAAATTGCGTAATTACATAGCTGCATGCTAAGAATGTAGCAAGACAAAACAAAACTTGATCTTTTTTCCATCTGAATGGTTGATTCTTGACACTCACTTAGAAAGTTGTTCAAGAATTGATTTGCAAATTAGTGTCAGCGCCGAGGTCAGCGTACGATCTGGTGCAAGATATGAGCGATTCGGCATCAAAGAAAAATCATGCATTCTTGTAAAACAGGAGGAATCCGAGCATAATGACCTGTCAAGCTTGCAAGCTCCTTCATACGAGCTTTCATGTATTGATGTTGCTTGTGCTGCAAACGCTTATCTCGTCATTTCATGAATCTATTGTTGAGTCACAAAAAAATGCATTTGTGATGAAATGCTTTTGGTGTCTTTTGATTGATTTGAACGTAATCGAAAGCAAATCGATTCCGCAACGGACAAACCGGGTATCTGTATCAACAGGCGGATAACTTTCGGAGGGGCATACTTTAGCTTGGCAAGAGTCAAGGTATGTATGCGTGTATTATTGTGTATAGTTATAGGTATACATTCTATGGGGGAGGGGGCGCCCAGCGAAAATCGTTCCAACGCAACGGCCACTCTGCAAGCCGCAACAGGTGCGTTCAGCTCACGGCTGGTGCCTGTATAATGGCCAAGCTCTGGGGCTCATCCTCGTGGGCAGGTGCATATATTCAGCTCTCTCAATTCGACCAGGTTGTTGTGCCACCTGAACCACCCAAAATGCCCGCACTGCGCGAATATCGCTCGTTGCGAGGTGAAAAGTATATAACAGCAGAGACGATGGCCCACTGGTCGCGCCAAATATTCTCGCAGCTGCTGCAGTATATGTAGTTTGCATCGATTTGTGTTGGATACAGATAAGAGGCCGGGTGGAGATATGGTCTGTCTTGTAGTTTTTCATCTCGTTACGCTCATCTTACATTTTTGAGACGCATATAGAGGAACAACAGGGAGCGGGGTACAAAAATTATACGGACAATATATTTGTATTGCAGCATAAATGCAGTTTCGGGATTGGACATTTTCATATTGTTACGTGACGGGAGTCAATTCTCAAAATACACTGTAAAAATTGATCCGAAAAACTTCAACCAACTGGTTGAATGAAAATTTCAACCAGTCCGGTTGAACATTCAACCAGAGTGGTTGAATATTCAACCAATGATAGCTAATATGATAATTCGATGCCCGGCCACAATCTGTTCGTCCGGTTGCTCGCATATCGGGTTGCACACGTGAGAGGGCTGAATTATGATGGCTAGTGGTCGTAGGGCGGCGGGTGGATGGATGCATGATGATTGAGTGGGTAGATGACGGATAGATGATGGGCGGATGGATACACCGTAGATCTCCATCTGCAAAAAATTACATAGATAGTTGTTCTTCGGAACAAATCAAATCTGTTGATTCTCGGATGTAGTTTATTTGTTGAATCTGCAATTTGAATCTGTGGATTATACAAATCCAAACTGTTTACTGACAACTTTCTAAGTTGATAAGATGCCAATTTTCTCCACTAAAAAAAGTTTCAACCGGTACTGTAGAACCCCAGGATTCAATTAATAATTTTAAAATTCTTTTCCGAAAATTGATTTTGTCCATCACCGGATCGATTCGTCGATAATTGCGTTAAAATTCCGGAGGCATTACCACTGTACCATTAAGACTTTCAAATGAGGCTCTCTTAAATTACCAGTACTATTCCGTGCAGCGGATTTTGTGACGTTTCGTTTCCTCGTGCATGAAAAATGATGATTCATATGTGATTTGACTTACTCAACGTGTTCTTGGTAGTGCTGAGTTACAACAATTTACCAGAAATTATTAACAACAATTAATTTTAGACCATTGCAAATTATTTTTATTGGGGAGAAATTGTCTCGCATTCTTTATCATATTTTGAGAGGAAATGGTTTGCCTCAGCATGTCATCAAAACCCATGGTTTTTTCGGAAAAGTGTCTACAGCTCCAAAAACTTTGAATAGATCAGACTTTTCAAATCCATTTCAGGTTGTTAACTTCGAGGGAAATGAAATTTCTCGACTCTTCGTAGTTTCAAACTGCTGTTCAAACCATCCGCAAGAAGAGAACGCGAATGCATCCAGAAAATTTGTCTACTTGTCTGTCTTTTCTCACGCACCCCCGCGCGTCAGGACATTTTCCACGGCATTTCATAGTTTACATATTGAATTCGTAAAACTGACAGATTCAAATGCAAATATTTCTGCGAAGTCAAAATTCTACATATCCAGATGTTGTAGATTACGAATTCATCCATTAAAACTGAATATTCATCTGTTGCAGTTACATACTTTTCTGCATAAATTACAGACATATCTATCGAAATGATTTCTGCAGATTCAAATTGTGAGTTTTAAAAGTTTTTTGATTCACAGTGTATATATCCGACCCTATAATCATCCATCCCACCGATTCATCTATCCGTCCACTCATCCATCTCACTCGTTGATCGATCCACTCGCCCATCGATCCCACCCATTCACCCATTGATCCATCTTCCCATCCATACGATCCCATCCATCCATCACGGAACATAACCACTCGGTTGAAAATTCAACCGAATGGTTGAAAATTCAAGCAGCTGGTTGAAATGTTGGTTGAAAATTCAACCAATTTTTCCCAGTGTATAATTGTAATGGAGGTTATTCGCGTCAAAAATATGGTATTCAAACTGATGGATTCAATCTGTCTTTGTAAGAAATTTTCTTACCAATAAGGCTATTTAATGTTGCTTGGGGAAAATTTCAGATCAGAAGGAATTTTTGATAACTATATCTTTTGGGACAGAATTTGAGTTGATTACGTGAAGTTACTCGATGTGCACTCGCATTGTAAATCATCAAATGAATTAAGCCTGTAAAATACATATTGAAAAAACGCATGCATATTCGAGCTAATCCCTTTTCTCTGTCCTGCGAACCCGAGTGAAACAGTATTTTAGCCCAACAAGAATCACCATTACATGGTCAACACGGTCAAAATTTGTCCTGTGGTCATAAGGAAGTACAAAATGTAACAATTTTTGGGCGAGTTTATGATAATTACGATACCAAAATCAGCCATTTTGATGGAAAAATTCTATTATACACGAAAAGAAACTTTACTGGGGGAATGTTACGGTAAATATTTGAAGGTACGTGATCTCCGTGATTGATTAATTATTACTTAAGTTGCTTTCTAATTATTCCATACGAGGTTGAATAAAAATATCACTATGAAAGAAAAGTGTACGGGGATCGAGTGTTTGCGATGCCACTGAACTTATTTTAGGAAAGTTTTTGCAGTTGGTGTTCAAGGCGTAATAATTCCAAAGCTTTTTGGGATTATAGAGCGAAAAGTTTTTATGTCAAAAGATGACGATGTGAGATTCCTAAGTACAACCAAACCCGAAAATACCCGAATGCTCGGGTCGAAAATCTCGTCGGGGAAAAATGATTTCTGAAATCTAGGTGCAATACAATCTGTGAGTACCTGGGTGCTAATGCTTGAACTGAAAATTCTGCCAGAATAAAAAGACATCTCCAAAAGCCAGGAAAGAGGATCATCCCTCCAAATAGACGGTTGTTTGAACTGAAAATTCCGACGGGAGAAAGGTCATTCCCAAAATTCAGAAAGGCGATGAAACCCACAAAAATCCGGATACTTGGATCAAAAATGCTGCCCGGGAAAGAATAATTCGTATATTTAGAGAGGCAATCGAGCCCAGAAATATCCGGATGTTCCAAATGGGAATTCTGTCGAGAAAGAGTCATTCCCTTTTCAGTTCAGGAAGGCAAAAAACGTCAAAATACTCGTTCATGGGGATTGAAAATTCTGCCGGGGAAAGGATCATTCCCAAAACTCAGGAAGACAATGAAACCCGCAAAAACCCGATCACTCGAACCAAATATTCTGCAGTTGCGAAAGTCATCTGCGAATCGGAAATGAGCGAAGAAACCCGCGAATGTGTGCATGTTCCGACCAAAAATTGTATCGACAGAGGAATCATTCCTACTATACCGAAAGGCGATCAAACCCACAATCAAGCGGATGCCTGAATCAGAATTTCGGGAATGAGACGAATTCCTAAACTACAGGAAGGACATCGAACTCAATTGTTCCTTTGAACACGAACTCGAGCATTAGATACATTTGCGAGTTCATGTACCTCCCTGGGTGTTGGAAACGATTCTTGTCCTTACAGAATCTGTGGCTCAAGTATCTGGGGATTCATGGAACCAGTTGCGTTCCTGAATATTGGAATTGATTCTCACTCGAGAATTCTTAGTCGAGGCATCCGTAACTTTGTGGGTTAGATAGCCCTTCTGAATTTCGAGAATGATATTCTCACCGACAAAATTTTTAGACCGAGTTAACAGATATTTGCGGATTTAGTGAGCTTCCTGAGTTTTGGGAATGGTTCCTACTTACATCTTATCCCTACCAAAATTTTTGTTCTGAGTCTCAGAGTATTTTCGTGATTGCAGATTACCGGGAGTTCTGGGGGTAATTCTCCACGTCAATAGTGGCTCCAGCGTTCAAATATTCGCAGGTTTGGTTGTCTTTCTAGGTTTCGGGTTTGATTCGTGTGTCTGACAAATTTTTTGTTCGAGTATCCGAGTATCTCGACAACATTAGTCAGAATTTTTGATTCAAGTTACCGAGTATTTTCGGTTTTAATCGCCTCCGAGGGTTTTGGGAAAAACCCTCCCCCCGACAGAAGTTTCGATTAGCGGTCAAACATTAGCTGGTTATAGGTTGCTTTCCTCGGTTTTGGGATTGATTCTTATTCCCGACAGAAACGCTGATTCGAGAATTCGAATGTTTCCGAAATGTTTGCACTCCTTCAGCTTTGAGCCATAGCGCGATGGACTCACTCCCCCCCCCTCCCACTCCACTGAGCCGGCTCTGAGAAAATGTCTTTTTGATCCGTCTTCGTTGTAGAAACGAGTCCCAGCTATGGAATACTCTATGTATATCTAGGTACTGAAATGCGTCTTTTCCCCAACTCGTGCTCGAACTCGTGCCAAAAACTTCGTTCCCTCTGTGAAAATCGATGCGTTTACCTCCATAACCCAGCACTTGATGTACTATTCCCCTCTTTTCTCACTAGATTCATCCTCTTCAATTTTCATACATCCCAAATACAAACAGAATTCAGCAATCATAGATATTACCAGACTGGATATACCAATCCGATCGAGCTGGGAAGCTTTCGAAGCATTAGAAGCGGGTACCCATTACCTTCAATTTACTATACGCCCTTCAACCACTCAATCACAGCTCTCAAATCATATACGAATCCAAGTGCATTAAATTAGCCATCCAAGGGGGGGCCCCACCTTACATGTCTGGTGTTCATCACTGTAAAAGAATTACCCACACTTACACGCTTATAAACTACATACCTCATCGACCGTTACAGTAAACTGAACTTATACTCACACGTTCTGGTTATACCCTCCCAAGACTCCCATGCAGAACAGAAACCCAGGAAAGTCTCACATACCATGGACACCTTGAGGGAACGGTCTCGGTCGTTTGCTTATCCGCCGGGGCGTGAAATCGGCGGGCTTACGTACTGAAATATATGCTGGACTGCACCTGTAACGACGATGACGATAATACACTTGTGCGCATCAGCACATATTATGCGACCCCGAGTCTCCCATCCGCCCCGATGAGACCGGAAGTTAAGAGACATTCTTACGACACCTCCGCTTTCCTTGGGGCATCCTTTTTAAGTCTAAAGTATCTTATATATGTCCATTATAATTTATACCCTCCTTGACGGCCAGTGCACACATCGAGGTACACATCGTTTGCGATATTAATGGGGGGAGAACAAGTGCAATATCGCTGATGGGCCCTCCTTGTGTAGAAAAGAGGGCCAACTTGGGTGAGGGTAAACCTCGTGGGAGCGACCTCGAAGAATGCGTGCCAAGAGTCATTCTCACCCCCTTGTATATTATAAGAATGTGCTGCGCGCTTTCATATAACCGCCATACGATACCCCCTTTTTTGACCATGGCCTATGTTATTGGTATGCGTTCATTCCGATGCATATGAGTGAGAGTTTAAATTGGTGGGCATGAGATTTTTGAGACTTGAGTATTTTTACAAGTCCCATACACTTGATTGGAGAAGAGTGCGAGTAGTCTCATAAGTGAGTGTTTTCATAGCTCGTGTGTCTGTTACAATATTGAGTGGTTACAATTTTGGCTTGTTCTGTTCCACATTACCTGCTATCACTTTGAGGGGCGATTATGAGTTTGAATTTGTTGGGATGTAAGTCCCACGTACCGGACGCTGATAATGATTAGGTGGATGAATATTTTAGGGGCAAGGTAGCGGATTTCGATTTGGAAAGTTTGCATGAACGATTCTAATAGGTCGGACAGTTCCAAATTTTCAAGAAATGACTCAGGTATTTTGAAAGATGGTTATATTGACGGTAGTGCACTTTTTGGAAAAATTGCGGGGATTATATTTAGATGATATTCAGATAATTTCCTCAACAAACAATCACCGACAAACACACAGTCTTTGAAATACCGACCCCATTGTCTGCACATTAGGAATTTGCTTTTAATAAAGTTATGGTCCTGAATAGCTTATGTCGTCATAACTTTTCGGCAATATAAGTGTAAGGCGGATGGAATAGTCCGTTTTTCTTGCTTTCTCCAATGAGAAAAGGTTGTTCTTTGTCCAGCAAATTTTTGATCAATTGTTCCATTTGATCCAATATTTTCTTCAACAGAATTCCTCTTACCACAATAATGCTTCAACCATTTTGTTCGAGATTTTGTTCCTCTCACCAAAATTTGACGATTGTGAGTGAAACTTTCCTTCTCGAAGTCCTGCAAAACCTTCCAGGGACTCATCTCTCCGTCCTTTTGTCTGTGTATATGTGTATTGTTTTCTTCCCGACACGCTTTCTCGGCTACCGTTTACCTGATCAATTCTCCGTCTTCTATGACTTATAGAGGATCGTTCATCAGAGATGAGGTCAGTGATTTGGCAGATCTCCTGTCCCAGTCGAATTTGATTTCAAAGTTTTTGAGGTAAAATCGATAAAATCGTGTTTTTTTATAGTAAGATCTCTTTTTCCAACTGGGTCTTACGGCAATTGGGGTTACCTAGGCTATTATTTTCTTTTTGGTCTATCGACTGGTTAATACCGGAATTCCATTTGATCTCCATGGACCTAAATTTTTAGAAAAAACAAAACTTTCCAACAACAACTCCATTTTGAGCATATTGAAAACAACTTTATCAAAAGTCTGTTTCAATCAAACTACAGATATTGCTTAAAAAGCCTCCGTTCAGATAACCCGAATCGCCTCAATGAGCTTCATCGAAACAATAACTCATAATATAGAAAAATATTTTTTTTTCAATATTCATATTTCCCTCATATCTTTTTTCGAACTAATTTATTCAAGTTCTCTAATCTCTAATGTCAATCGGAAAAGTACTTTTGATGATAACAAAAATGTTGTATCCTATTTGCAGTCCTTTTACGAGACTTTCATCTCGACCAATCGATGAGTTTGTGCCTATGAAAAAGTTTCATTCTAAAAATGATAGTTACCCCAGATGGTACGTCTCTGAACTTATTTCTTTAATAATTGACAAAAAATTAGCGCACTTAAAATCTAAGTAGTTAAAGCATACCGATAGGGAAAAGTCTGATAGACACTATATTGATTTTAAGCGCCTCTGGGCTAAGTGTATTAGATTATCCAGAATCTGTTTCAAAAAATATATTGATAAAGTAGAAGGCAATCTAAGTCAAAACTCAAAATCTTTCTGGTCATATGTGGATAAGCTGAAAAATTCCTCTTGTGTGCCAAATAATATATCATGGAATGATAGGATGGGTAAATCCTCTATTGATAATGCAAATATTTTCTCTGATTATTTTGGCTCTGTCTACAAAGACTCAAATAAGACCTGCGACTTAGTAACCGGCCATGAGATTGACATTGACTTGCATATATCGAGTGATGATGTTGATAAAGCCATAAAGCGTATGAAGGACTCAGTATCAGTCGGACAAGACGGCATTCCAATGCAATTCATACAAAAATGTCACGATAATTTACTTGAACCCCTAGTCTATCTTGTCAATAAGTCTATTGAGTCAGCAGGTTTTCCCTCTCCGTGGGAACATTCTTATGTTACCCCGATTCATAAAGGTGGCGCAAAAACACCAGCAACTATCGCCCTATTTCAGTTACCGGAGCCATTCTCAAACTACTGGACTTCATAATTGCGGACAAACTTTTTTCGACGGTTTGCAACCGCTTGATACTTAACCAACATGGCTTCATGAGAGGCAAATCAACCATCACAAATTTATTAAAATTCTATGATTATACAATTAATAACTTAGAGTGTCACTTTCAAACTGATGTCTTGTACCTTGACTTCAGTGAAGCTTTTGGTAGTGTTGATCACAAGTTACTTCTCTATAAATTGCATAATATAGGTGTTCCATCTAAGTTAGTCAGGTGGATTGAATCTTATCTGACAAAGAGGTATCAAACTGTCAAACTTGACGGAGTTTTCTCTAATCCAGTCCATGTTAAATCTGGCGTACCACAAGGGGCCCACTTGGGCCCCTTATTGTTCAATATTTTCATTAATGATATTGCTAATGTTGTAAAGCATTCTGAATTCCTCCTGTATGCCGATGATGTTAAACTTTTCGCGAGAGTTAGTTCACAGTTGGATTGTAACCTACTTCAGGCTGATTTGACTTACATCATGGAGTGGTCAATCCTTAATGGATTAGATCCAAATATTGGCAAATGCAAGTCCATGTCAATTAGTCACAGTCTTTTTCCCATTCATTTTAACTATATGTCTTATAATCAAACTCTGGAAAAAGTCACTTCATTCAAGGACCTTGGAGTTATTTTTGACAGTCAACTTGACTTTGGTTTCCATACTAGTGAGTCCGTCTCAAAAGCATTCAGGAATCTTGGTTTCATTATCCGGAATACACGTGACTTTTGTCATCCCAAATCTGTATTACATTTATACAAGACTATTGTTATCCCATCCCTCACTTATGCATCCATTATCTGCAGTCCTCATTTAGAATACCGAACGAATGAACTTGAATCAGTACAAAGAAAGTTCTTCAGAAATCTGGCTTACAGATCAGGATCACCGATGGATAAATTTGATCACGATTTCAGCAATGTCTCTCATAAATACAGCATATGTACTATCAAATCTCTTCGTCATTTCAAAGGTATAGCTTTTGTGTGGAACACCTTAAATGGGAAGGTGCGGTAACCATGTGTTGACTCTCTTTTTCAAGCTAGAGCAAATCTTTACCATACTAGAGACCACAGCCCCCTAGTTGTTGATCCTTTTTGCAGTTACTTGAATCATAATTTTACTAATTTAAGTAATGTATCTGCTTACACCGCTACTGATTGCCTGGTTCCTGTTGATGATCATCATATTCCTCATTATTTCAGTGTTGAATTAGATTCAAATTGCACTATTAAAAATACCTTTGGCACTTCAAAGATGTATGATTTTGCACATGCTGATTATGATAAAATCTCTGAGCATCTGGTTGACATCAATTGGGAGGACATTTTTTCTAATAGTGATGATGTTGAGTCAAATCTGCAGGACTTTTACAATACAATAGGCCGTCCTATTGATGAATTTACACCGTTAAAGAAGTTCCATGGCAATGATAAAAATTCATACCCCAGATGGTATTCTAACGAGCTAATCTCCTTAATCATCGATAAGAAAATTTGCCACATTAACTGGAAACGTACTGGGATTGATAGTGACTACATTGAGTTTAAACGTCTCCGAGCTAAATGCATTAGACTATCTAGGATCTGCTATCGTGATTATATCGATAATGTTGAAAATAACCTGCACAATGGCTCTGAGTCTTTCTGGTCATACATCAATAGACTGAAGAAACCAAATGCATTACCAAATGATATCAGTTGGAAGGATAGGATTGGTGCTTCAGGAAAAGAAATTGCTAACTTATTCTCGGATTACTTTGGTTCGGTCTATACGAAATCTAATTTACAATGTGATAATTGATTGTGAAATGATTAGAGCTCGGAATTTCGTGCAGTAAAAACTCCAAAAAATGCCATGTTTCGTGCAGCAAAAAATCGAGAAACGTGCAGTATCAAGTTCCAAAACGTGCAATAAAAAATATCGTCTTTCGAAGATGAAAAAGTGGACTCATACGCCTTTTCATTGCTCAAATTTTATTGAAACCGACAACCAGGTGCTTCTCCAAATTATCTTGGTTGAAACTATATCTCCGATCACTCAAAAGATGTTTATAATATGAAAATGATCTCTCAACATCAACAGATGTGAGGGGAGCATATGCGAAACTATTAATTATCGTTGGTTCCATATCATTTATTTCACGAGTTGTCACTTGTTCGCCACTTTGGACTTTGAGAATTTCCCGTAAGAATGTTAGTCCTGAATTCTTGTCGAAGACACTATCAAATTTATTCTGGAGACGGACTCCTCTACCGCCAGGGATTGACTTTATTTTCTCTTCCACCACATTAAGGATTTCGAATTGGCCCCGCAACGTCTGTCCTGCCACCATCATATCTTCGATACTTTGAGGCAGAAACGACAAGTTTGCCTGCAAAAATGTCAACTGACTCAGAACGTTCTGATTCTGCACTAGTGACTTAGCCTTCGTCACTGACTCCGCATCTTCTTCCAAATTTTGCACGACAATTTTGAACTGCTGAAAATTCTCTGCGTAGAAAAGTGCTGCAGACAGCCATGTACCCCAACGTGTTAGCACTGGCTGTGGTGGCAAGGGCTTGTTCATTATTTCTTGATACACTTCTAGACGGGATGGAGCTTTCAAGAACATCTTCTTCCCGGCATTTACCAGCTTATTCACATCGGGACAGATCGCTCGTGCTTCTTCAGCCAATCGGTGCATACCATGCACTACACACGTGACGTGATGTAAATTAGCGTAGAATAATCTCAAGCCTTTGCCAGCCTTAATCATGTAACTAGCAGCATCTGACAAGAGTAGTAGAATTCGGTCTTCAAATGACTCGCCTTCGTAGAACCGCCTGAGATTGGTGTTAATGAATCGGCTTATGGTCTCGTGGTTAGTTTTATTCAACTGCTGACTCGCTATTAGAAATGCTCTCCCAAAAGTTTCCTGCGCCAAAACTCCAATCAACAGATTCGCAATATATATTCCTCTAGCATCGGTTGTTTCATCCACCGAAATGTATACGTAATTCTCACCGACAACTTCTTTGATTTTACGGAGACTTTCTTCGAAAATTAGAGGAATGTAAGTTTTGCGAAGACCACTTTCCGTTGGCACTTGATTTTGTGTGTACTTCTGGAGGAAATTACGGAATGGATCAGCGCTCAGTTTATGCAACGGAATATTAGAGGCTACGAGAGCGTAGCATAGATCCATGAAAAACACATTCTTCGATTGAGACGCTAGCAATGTCTGTTTTTCTCTTCTAGATTTTCTTTTACGAGCCAACGCTCCAGTATGCTGGCCTGGAATTATTCATGAACGTGAATGCTCATTGCTCTTTCCAGGCATCTAGCCAGGATTTCACAAAACTCAAACCTGTAATGACATGCGCGTCGATTTGAGATTTCCTCTCACAGCCTATACCCTTCGAACAAATGTTGCAGTATACCACTGTACCATCCGTGGTGAAGACTTCAAATTCCTTGTTATACGGCGCAATCCACGATCGAATTTTGGCACCAAGACTTTGCGCTACTTTAGGCATCTTGAATTGACTTCAAATTTGGATTAGACACGAAATTTCGCTTAAAAACTTTCCAACAGCAATCAAAACATAAACAAATTTAGTAATAACCCCAAAAGAGCAGCCTCAATGAGAGCTATGTTCAGAATTCTCGCAATTTTATTGATTATTTTCACACTTGATGTTGATATATACTTCATTTCTTTCGAACGTGCAATAACCCAAAACGTGCAATAACACGAAAAAAAGTGTTGTAACACGAAATTCCGAGCTCTAGAAATGATAGACATTGACTTGAATATAACAGTGAAGGAAGTAGAGGATTCAATTCAAAATATGAAAGATTCACACTCAACTGGCCCTGATGGCATTTCTATGAGCTTTCTGAAAAAATGCTGTTATACTTTATCCGAACCTATTGCTTATCTCTTCAATAAATCTATTGAGTCAAGTATTTTTCCGTCAGCCTGGAGAAATTCATATGTCACTCTGATTCACAAAAATGGACCTAAATCTTCTGCAACGAACTACCGCCCTATCTCTACCCCTGATGCCATTGCTAAGATTTTTGATTCTATTATTGCTGATAAATTGTACGCGGCAGTTGTAGATCGTCTAATTTTGAATCAACATGGTTTAATGAAAGGTAAATCAACAATAACAAATCTGATGAAATTCTATGATTTTGCATTAAAAAATCTTGACTGTCATCTGCAAACAGATGTTTTATATCTAGATTTTTCCAAAGCATTTGACACGGTCGATCACAAATTACTACTAGGTAAACTGCATAATTTAGGTACCCCTGGACAGCTTGTTAAATGGATCGAATCGTATCTCTCTGATAGGTACCAGATTGTGAAATTCAATGGTCATTTTTCGAATCCCATCAAAGTCACATCAGGCGTCCCACAGGGCTCACATCTTGGGCCTTTACTGTTTAATATCTTTATCAATGACATTGCTAGTGTGGTTAATCATTCAGAATGTCTGCTATATGCGGATGATGTAAAACTTTTCAGACGTATAAGTACCCTGGATGATTGTAAGTTCCTACAGGATGATTTGACAAATATTGTCAACTGGGCTATTCAGAATGGTCTGACCTTGAATATAACCAAATGTAAGCATATGTCTATTAGTCGTAGCCTATTTCCGATCCATTTTGATTACTTTATTTCCACCCATGTTATCGAAAAAGTGTCAGGTTTCAGTGACTTAGGAGTAATCTTTGAATCTAATCTAGATTCCAGTAGACATATTAACGCGAGTGTCTCTAAAGCGTTTAAGAACTTGGGTTTCATTAGCCGAAATACACGTGACTTTAAAAATCCTAAATCTTTCCTCCATCTATACAAAAGTTTAGTTGTGCCATCCTTGCTATATGGCTCTATAATATGGACATCTCACCACGAGTATAGGATAGCTGAACTTGAATCAGTTCAGCGGCGATTTCTTAGAACTTTGTCTAATAGAACTGGGCTTCCTATGCATCCTTTTGATCATGACTTTAGTGAAATTTCAAAAAAATATAATCTTTGCACCATAAAATCTCTCCATAACTTCAAAGACGCTGCTTTTGTCTGGAATGCCCTTAACGGTAAAGTAAACTGCACTTTCGTCACCTCTCTCTTTCGACCTCGTCAAAATCCGTACCCGGTGAGAGACTCTAGACCGCTCCATATGTATAAGTTTAGTAGTAATTTGAATTATAACTCAGTGGCGTCCAGGTTGTGTCGCACCTGGAATGACTTACCAGCCAGCATCAGAGACCTTACCTCATATGTGCCATTTAAGCATGCAGCCATGCAAAAGTTATGTTTGTTTTATTGAATTCTATCCATGAATTACTTTATTATTTGTTTCTGCTGTTATTATTTTGTGCACAAATTATATACTCTAAACTTAGATTTCTAAGACGCTCTGTTTTTTGTATCTATGCATCATGATGAAGAATATTTTTGTAAAGGGCTTACTGCCCGTATATTGATTGAAATAAAAATAAAAATAAAATAAAATAATTCAGTCATTGCTAGACTTAGGCGTAAATGGAATTCTGTTCCTAGTGATATTAGAGAAAAAAGTATGTACCTGCCTTTCAAACGTGCTGCTATGAGAAATGTTTTCACATATTACTGACTTATTTCCCTTCTTTTCATTCATTGATATTACAATTTAATGATAATCATATGAATTGATCTTTGAATCATTTTTATTTTCATTATTTTCGTAGTGTAAGTTGATGTAACGCTTCTCGAACTATTTCTTGTGAAGATTTCCTGAAAGGGCAATTCGCCCGTATATTGTTTCAAATAAATAAATTAATGAATAAATAAACAAATTCTGATAAACTAAAATCATACTTTCCCGGCACTCTAAATCGATTAGCTGTACCCAACTGTATCAAAATTATGTTTGAATATTATTAAACATCTTGAAGAAATTTATTTTTAAAATAAACTTCATTCTGATCACTTTTACACCAACTGTATCAGAATTCCGCCTTAACCGTACGATATATCTTGCCCAAAAAACCCTAGCGTAGATGATCTGGATTCCCCCGAAAGGGAATTTTGTAAAAGTAACTCAAAGTATGAGAATGAAATTACATCTAAGTCTCATTTTTTGCTCATATCACCTTCTACAACCAATCTATCCACTTTTTAATGAACTGAGGAAATAGCATTCTACATCAATTGGTTGTAGTCGAATTTGATTGAACTACATTTGAACGTGATTTTATTCAAATTTTTCCAAGATTCAAAATTCCTTCCAAAAACTCAATTCTGATCATCTATAAACCAACCGTATCAAAACTCTGACTCAACCAGACTGTAGACCTTGCTAAAAGAAACTTTAGTTTCGATGTCCCAAATCCCCCTCAAATTATTATCGATGGAGATTATCGAGAAAAACCTTTGTTTGGCAGATGGATTTTCGTAAGACTGCGGTAGCAGAAGAAATTTTAGTGTAATAAAACGAAATTTTAGCAATTTTGGTCCACTAAACCAATAATAATTTGCAGACGGAACACTGGAAAGTTACTGATCTTATATATGAGTGATGATCGATTAGTCGTAGAAAAGCTCAACTTGATGCGATGAGCGGTACAGAAGGGAAACTCGTGCATGAAAAATAACACATACTTACGCATTCACAAAGGTCAGCAAAAATGAGTATCTTGTTGGTTTGACCAGAAGCCGGTGATACTCAAACTTCACTAGGGGCACTATTCAGATATACTTTGATAATGTATTTCTATTGAATTGCAGACAGGTGAACACTTAATTTATGAGAGTTACAGAAGGAATTAAGTATCGTAGATATTAATTCAAAGGAGGCAATTCAGATGGTAGCGAAAATTTGACTCATTGTAGCGCTATCGTGTTTGGAAGTCTTTTCGTTCAGAGGCCATAACCAATCTGATGCACCAATCGCATTAGGAATGTATGCAAAGATGGCATTGGTTCACCATCTTTGGGAGTGAAGTAACAATTCAGTTGTTTCGTACAGGATTATCCATACCCAAGAAAAACAAAGTAATCGGTACAACTATGACTTATGAATGAATCCTTTATTCGCCCATAGGTAAAATACAAAACAGTCAAGTATACAATTATCACATTGGTGACTAGGCAATTAATCGTTCTAATTCTAACGGGGGGAAATTAAAAATGATTCATGGATAGTAAATCTATATATGACTCAAATGGGAAGAAGAATAAAAAGAATGAAGATGAGAACAAATTAAGATCAAATGAAGTGAGTGCTCACTCACGTCTATAATCACAGCTTACGATTTTGTCATCGTGGTATGAGATCATCTTCACGCTAAGAGCCCTAAACTTATGTGAGATGTGGAATAAGAAATCGAAGGGATGACCGCGTCAGTAAACCGTATTTAGGGAGTGAATATTGATTATACCAAAATAATGTTCGCACAGTTTTCTTTTGATTTGGGGCATTGTTTCCACAGTCATAAACTTTGGGAATTGTACTAGTTTATAGGAGTGAGCATTACACTGCAAAAGATTGATGATTATATTAAGTTGTTAAGTAGTACCTGTTCATCTGGATCAAAGACTCTTTCATCTTTACTGATGCGTGTAAGATTCAAGAAAAAATCTGGAATTAATTCATCAGGTAAAAATATGATCAAGGAGTGTTGCAACTATACAAAAACGAGCTCTAAGGCGTCCAGTTTTCTAACTCTGTTTTGAGAATCTTAAAAGATTTTTTGAAGTGATTAATTTCGAAAGGTCGATCCTCTCAAAGCTACATTATGTGCCTCAACTTACGGGTTCTTAATAGTGATGAGCTATTCATGTTATGTAGACGGGAGAATACAACGTGACTAGATATATGATAGAAGAAAATTCCAAACTCAATATTGTTCCGCGTATCGCGCTCGATGTTGCCAACTACAACCAAGAATGAGAGTGTCCATCGACCTGGGGTAATGCATCATCATTCATTCTACTCGTTTGCTTCATAACGAAGACATATCATCGGAACCTTCGATACTGTGCTCTCTTCCGCATTTCATAAATGTGTAAGATCTATCGTTCATTAAGATTCATGATTGGCCATTGCATTCCACTCAAATTTTTTGTATAGTTACGTCTGTGTTGATAAATAGTGTTTTGGACATTTTTTACTGCACTTAATGGGGCCATGCAACATGTGACCTACATCGTAACGTTTTCTAGATTAGAACGCATCATCAAAGCCTTTAGGAGCACGGAACTTGGATGATTTCCAGAAAAATTCGTGTGCGTTTGAGAAACGCGCTAGGAACCGAGTTCCAAGCTTGCTTATAAGTATGTATGATAGAAAACTTTGGTAGAGTTTTATTATAGCTTCAAATTTTCCAAAGCTCATCATAAAGCATACCCGAAAAAATAGACAGCAATAAAATTGTGAATAATTGAGATGGTTCCCATCATATTCTAGAGTGGTGAACACCATGCATCAACCAGATAAGATGATACGTTCCTGATCTTGGATAGAATATTTTAAGATTATGGTAGAAGACTTGAAACAAGTTATAAATATGAGTCTCAATCATCATTATTCACTTACTTCTGAAAAAAAGCATCAAAACTGGAAAATTCAAGACACCTCCATTGGTAGGCTCCATTGAATCATTGAGATATATGATTACCCATTGAATCTGTGTACCCACTAAATAAGATAGAAAGCAGTCTTTCATTTATTCAGTCTCTTCATCTTACCTGGAGAGCACCGATATTCTCACTTGAACAGATTGGGGCTTTCGATGACGGATGTGTATTTTTAAGAAATTTGATTTGTGATATTCTCCCAAACTCTCCATTCCACTACTAATTTCATTTCAATCCAAGCTCTAAAAAGTTCATGAGAATCTATTTGAATGCATGAATCAAGTATGAAGAGTAAAATTGACCATGATTGTAATATATTGAATAAACCAGAAGTCTGATACTGAACATTTATTCACAACTCAGTCAAAGTGTACAAGGCAAAGGCCACACTGAGAGACTTCGGCCACTAATAATTGCTGCGGCCCGCGCCACCTGGGGGACACGTTTCCATTTCACCGAAAAGTCTAGTGCCCACAACAAACTTTATACGATGCAGCTTCAAACTTTAGAGATCCCGCAACAAAACTTCTGCCATGTCACACAAGCATCTGATTTTAGTGCGCGTGAATCAAAATTTAGTGCACGCGCAAAGAATTCTACTCTCATGCGCTATAGAGATTGTTCTCTCCTTATCAGTGAACGTAAATTATTACCGCGACATTAAAAATTCCTGCCGGTGCATCAAATTTTGTAGATTTGGAGGTTACGATTTAATATCGCAGGCCATCTGCAAAATATTTGGCAGTTACTGCAGTGATAAGTCGTACTGTCGTACTGATTTTCATGGTGTTGCGAGTGTGAAATGGATGCAAGGAATTTCTCAAGTGCGCAAGCGTGAGTCCGCGCTCGCTTCGCGTTGCTCCGAAAGTTGCGAAGGTTGGGTTTTGTTCATTCCTGCACATTCCTGCCTTGGCCGTTGGATTGCGTTGGATTTTTTGGGCCTTTCGACGAGCTGGTTGCCCGAGCAGTGATCCGAGAAAATAGTTCAAGAAAATTTTGAGCAAAGTGGAGAGTTGCTTCTGTCTTCGATCACGCTGTCGGAAACAAAAATTTACCGTCGTGTATCGTATCGTCACCAGTAAGTATATAGCTTACAAATTGCTATAATATATTGAATTCCACGGCATACAGTTTCCCGCGATGAGGTTAGGTGATTCTGAAATTTCAATTCGAATAATTCTTCGTTGATCTGGCCAGGAGTAGCACAAACGATGATCATTCGAGTGTCCTCGAATGCACTCCCTCTTGGAAAATTTCAGCTCTAGAGGTACGGCCTCCACTCAACCATTGTCACAACCCTCAATGAAACAGGTGACTGATGATATTATCATACAATAGTTGAGATACATCTCTTCACTATTTTGCTTGTTTTGTGTGGAAAATGTGAATATGTAGAATGCATAGGGCACATGGTGTTGAAATGTGAGCAAGAGGAACTTATATTCTACAATCAGTTCAGTTAGTTAGCTATTCATTTTGCATGTCAACATCCTGTTTTGTTTCATAACATTTCACATTTCAAAAAGAAACCCCGAGTAACGAGCACTGTAAGTATGTGAGATCTCATTTGAGAGCGGGTTAAGAAAGCTTTGGACAGCATAACATCACAATATACCTCTAAGAGGTAAGCGTACTGTCAGTATGCTGCTTTATGCTAACCATTTTACAGCTACTGTATTCATTATGCATCAACATTTCATCTTTCTAGCTAGGACCACGTTTGAAACGATTCAATCAGACTCAGAGTCGTATTAATCAACTTTTTTGCATAGTCCAAGCTTGATAAAATGTACATTCTTTTCACCTGGGCTTGGCCAGCTATCCTTTCCTCTATTTCACTTGTATCAGTAAGGCAGAAGCTCAGGCAAGAACTGTACTTTTATATCACTTCATGGTTCACAAGGTATAATTCAATTCCTTATTGTAATCTTATTCTCATATGAAAGCCTTCATTCATTTCAAACAGGTAAATCTTTGATGGTGAGCAAATGTAGTCTGTCGGTTAATCAGTACACCACTCAGAAAAAAGTATTGTTCGTTAGGTTGGGTCAAAGTTTCTTTCAAACCAACAGTTCTATTTTTGGTCTTCTTGTATATTCATTGTACATCATCTTTGTACTTGGTGTCAAGAAAGTCTTAATCTTTGCTTGCGCTGGACTCACTTCACAGTGGAAAATGCTGGTTTCAAATTTCACTTGAATGAATAATAAAATATTGAAATTGAATTTTTTCAGTGGAACTGGGACTGCCTCCAGCTGATGGCAGCAATAACAATAATAATGGGAATCGAGTTCAGATTGCCTCCAATGGTCCTCAGCCGGTAGATAGACGAGGAGTCACAGAGGATGATAGAATTGAGGACACCAGCGAACGAAGCGCACAGGACACCAATGCCCCTACAAGAGTTTTGAATCCTATTAGAAATGCTCAAAATTATCATGAGCAGGCTTCTGCACAGCGAGCCAATAATAGACTAGAGCCTGCAAAACTCACTGTAAGTATATGACAGCTTTGGTGTCAAAATGACCAAAAGTCACTGTGTACAATCTTAAATTTCTGTATTTTAGGGTTTGCGCCAGTATATGGAAAAAATAAGGTTAGTAAGCTCGCATGTTTGTCTGTACCTTGTCAGACGGACAAATGTGATTCAAAGTCATGTGCATATCTGTAAACAATAACAATAAGTACTTGTAAGGAAGCTCTAGTAGAGGTGATAGAGACATTTTAAAATAGCTCCACCGATATCTAAACCATAGATGTATAGTTTGATTTTTGTCGCTCTCATTTGTAATATCAAATCCTTTTGAACAATGATTGAAATCTTCTCAAGAATAGTTGTTGTTCCTGCAATATATTTCAAAGACCTCGCTGCCAAGATGAAGTTGAGAGCAATGATATTGGTAATGATTTCACAGGTACCGTAAAACTTGATATCTTACAGAATTCATTCTGATTTTTTTAAGCAGACTTGCAAAAACATAGGAAGATTAAATCTAGAATTCGTTCAGTATTTCTCTGTAGAAAACAAAATTGGCCATCTCGTTCTCTACATATTTACTTTCCTACTACGTAGATATATGTATTTGCATGATATTCAAATTTACAGCAGCAAGCATGTTCATGAAAATAACAAGTATGCACACATGGTAATGAACCATCCACATCAAATTTATGTATGCTTATTTGTTATTTTCCTAAAAAAGCTTGCTGCTGTAAATTTGAATATCAACTAAATACATTTAATACATACATTGAAAGATCAGAATGAACTCTGTAGGATATTGAGTTATACGGTACCTGTGAATTCATAACTAACACCATTGCTCTCAACTTTATCTTGGCAGCGAGGACTTTCAAATATATTGCAGGAACAACAACCATTTTTGAGAAAATTTCTCATTGTTTCAAAGGATTTGATATTACAAATGAGAGCGACAACATGTCGAACCAAACATCTATGATTCAAATATCGGTGGAGCTATTTTAATATCTCTGTAATACTTCTACTAAAGGCTCATTACAAGGACTTATTGTTATTGTTTACTGATATGCACATGGCTTTGAATTACATTTGTCCTTCTGACAAGGTACAAACAAACATGTGAGTTTACTAACCTCATAGAACAGTGAGATGAAGTGTAGCGGCTCTTATTCTCCTGATAATACCAAGCAAAGTTTTGGTTCCCAAAGATGAGAAATGCCATACACAGTAGAAAATTTGAAATTTACTGATCCAAGAAGCATATCATAATGTGAAGACACTCTTTAATTTTTTATCTCAGTGTTATTGACCTACACTTGCAAATGTTCGAATATAAGAATAAGCTTTTCGAAACCAACTATAATATAAGAAAACTAGATTAGATATTGTAATATACTCATAACATCAGTTAATTCCCTGTATCCAAATAGTAATGATGATTTATAGCCCATGGTGGGGATGGAATTGGAGGATACTTTCTAATACCATCAAGCGAAATTAGCCAACTTACAATCCAGGTAACCAGCGAGTGTTCAGACTATGTTCGTTAACTCATATCTTAGTTCATTGTAACTATAGTTCCTCTCTATGTTGGACTTCAGAAAAAGAATAGATGTATACTGATAGCATATAACCAAGATATGAGTGAACTGACATGGTTTAAGCACTCAGCATAGCCGGAATTGTAAATTCACTTGTTGCGCATGCTGCCATGTAGAAAGTCATCCCCAAGCATGCCAAGAGAACCAATATTTAGCATTCTGAACTCGTCTTAATCCTGAATAATCCTCAACAAAAGTGTGCTATATTTTCTGATTGATTATGTGAATTACCAGCAGAAACTTGATAAATGATAACTCAAATCCATTTCCCAGCGTCACGCATGATCGTTTACGAATTTATGCAGAAGGAGTGGAGTATGAGTTCGATGATGAAATTGCATCAACGTATTTTGTAGAGGCTGAAAAAGTGAATGGGGAGTATGTACGAGCAAGTGGAAAGCTGTTGGCTCATTCAGGCTACAGAATGGGCAAACTTAAAGCTTTGGTGCATTTAAAGGAAAACGATTCACCAGAAAATTTGGAGATTGTGATGACAAGCAGCCGTGCGTATAAATATTCAATTTCATCTAACGGAGAGAGGAATGATATCTACAACTCACTAGTTTCTCAGTTGAATAATTTCACACTAGCGATACTGCCTTGCTCGCTAACGCTCGCTCGGCTTCATTTCATTTGGTACAATCGAAAGTTTTGCGATTTTTGAAAGTATTTAAAATATTTTGTAAAGTCCATAAAGTTGGTTCCTATTATGTTTCTTCACTATTAAGACTATCGGTTGATAGAAAATTTTTGACGCTGATAATAATGAAGGTAACGAGTCTTCTATGATAATTTTTCGAAATTATGAAGATACCCTTTTTGCAATCCTTTGACTGGAATTTTTAGTTGGCCTTCAGTTAAGGTGGCTGAAGGACTTTTTAATAAAACATTTGTTATAAGCGCAAGTGGGCTTCAACTATAGCTAATTTCACCAGTAATATAAAACCGTTGCAAATACACGGAGTCAACCACTAAAATCGTGAGCAAATTGCCTTCAAAAATTGTTTCTGACTACACGTAACCTTACGGGTCAGATGCGTTAAGATGAGCTCGCGCGCTAACTATTCATATGATTTCTGTTCTGACTCAAGGAAACGGATCTTTTATCCATTCCCTATAAATTGATACCAGGAAAACCATGGGTCAACCATCAAAATTTCTAGAAAATGAGAGTGAAAGTAAAAAAGCCAGCGTTGCAGCCAGTGCTTACGTTGTGAATAAGTATACCTACTTTGTAAAAAATTTGTTGAATTTTCAACCAACATTTCAACCTGCTGGTTAAATTTTCAACCAGACTGGTTGAACTCTTCATTCAAACAACTGGTTGAATTTCCAACCAAGCAATTATATTCCGTAATGAACGTATGGATGGTCAATTAATTGACCATCCATCTATCATGCATCCGTCCATTATCCACCCATTATCCATCACTCCGTCCATACATCCATCCGTCCACCCACCATCCATTTCTCGATCCATCTATCGACCTTATCAATTATCCATCCATCGACCATCGACCCATCATCCATAAGTCCACCCCTCCATCCATCCTTATCCAACCCTATGACCATCCATCATATTCTACCCCTCACGTAAGATCGAAACAAACCGAACCAGGTAGGAAGGAACCATAGTAGACCTTCCACACCGGACTCGACCGGATCAGTTTGGACCAGACCATCCATCCATATATTCATCCATCCACTAAAATTCATGCGCCCACCCAAGACACCCGTTGTATTTTACCATTTTCACGTAAGCAACTCAGTATGCGGGATCCGGAAATACAGAGTTTTGATTGGCTCTGAAATATTTCAACTCTTGTGACTTTCTCATCGAAGTCAAGAGGGTGTTGTAGTACCTACTCCACCGACTCCGCAAATTTTGGAATGATTTGTACGGAAGCTTTGAGGGATCCACTCGAATTCATTCGATAGTATTTTTTGGATTTAGATGAAGAGGAAACATTATATTCTCCTATCAAATCGATTGTACTGAATAGAAAGGAGCCGAGCGAGCATTAGCGAGCAAGGCAATACCGCTAGGTGTTAATAACCTCAATAACAAAATTTGAAATACGAATGAAGTTCTCAACTCTTATTTACCACACCTCACTCATTTGATCTTGTGATCTTCCCCAAAATCTCCTAGATAAGAAACGAGAGTATATTAGTAGACTTTCAAATCAAGTATAGTGTTCAACAAAAAAGTCAAAAAATTCTTGGTTAACCGTTTAGGCTCGAATTCATAGTCATTAATCTGAGATCAGGATCGGCAGATTAAGAGCGCTCCGGTCGCTGTGCCCAGGTGCAAAATGCCTCATTATGGCGATCGCAGCGCCCTAAATCCGCCGACTCTAATCTCGGATTAACGACTATGAATTCCAGCCTTAGAATCTATCAAACAAGTTCATTCACAATTCTCATAACAATATTTTCTTCCAAAATAGTTGATTACATTTTTCAGTATCAATCTCAATCATTTCTTGAAGTGATTCTAGTTAGATGTTGGGAATATTCATTAAGATATTTTTACAGAGAGTTTGTAATTCCTCCAATTGAGCATCCTCAACATCTAAAAAAGAACTCAGAATTTCTCACATGTTCTTCTTACTAAAGTAGAAGCATCCGCAGAGAAATTGTGAATGATTTCTGACTTCCGTTAGAAAAAACTTTATAATATTCGATAAGTCTGTTAATATTACGTTTTTGTAATAACAATTCGCTTATTCTTGTATTGATCAATGAAGTTTTCAAACATTGTCAATTCAATCAATTTAATTCAATCAATTATCTCGAAAAAATATCATGAAATGAAATTCTAGTGGGGAGAAAAGAAAAAGAATGACGAGATAACTTAAAGATATCAAAAAGATGAGAAGATAACCCAAAGATGACGTTTAGATAAAAAGACAATCTAAAGATACTTTCAAGATAATCTTAGATGATAAGATATTTGGAGATACAGTGAGTTTTCAGATACACGCGACAACATTCATCATAAAAGTCACTAGAGGGAGCTAAAGATATCTATATAAAGTTAGAACGTCGAGCAAGGCCAGTCTGTCTCAACCCATCGAAGGGTGAAGTCAATGCCGCTCCTGGTGATCGAGAAGTCACTCCGAGAGCCAACCCCCAGGAGCTATGAGTTCGATCGAGGTATATCACAGAGAAGTTAAACGTAAGTAATCACTTATAAAACATTCAAAATATAAATATTCAAACATATAATTTAAATATTATACACCATTTCAGTATCCAACAGTCACACGAAACTATACAGAAGAGACATTAAAAAACTGCAGAGGAGATGAACTTATCACCAGGAGGAAATTCAAGGATCATCATAGGAGGCTACATTTGTAAGTGAAACAATAAATTATTATAAAAAGTCATTTTTATTCATTGATTACCCGATTAGAATAATAAAATGATTAATTATATAAAACACTCAATATAAAAAATTCAATCTAACACACTCATTTATATTGAATCACATATGTACACACACAGTTATAGACACATACACATACACTCATAATCATTCACGCTCATCCATGCACATACAATCATAACTACTCCACAATTCACTAACACACCAATAAGTTTAATCATTCCCTGAATAATGATATAACTTCCATTTGGATTGATTTCAGCATATAACACAGTGTACATCCTGCCAACAGTTGAATAATCAGAGGATGGAAAAGAATAATTTAACCCCTGGAACTCTCAAGAATCATATTGGAAGGCTGTACTGGTAAGTTATTTTCGTAATTTTTCAAATAATCGATGATCATTGATATATTTGATTTTGATATGAGAATTAACAGACACGCAATAATTGTTTCAATACATACTCCATCACCCACCCACCCATACATGCACATACACAAACATTTTCAATATCCAGAAACTATACACAAAACCTTCTTCATGATTTCATCAGACACACACATAAATACGCACACACACACACACACTCACAGACACACTCCTTCACATATTGATATATACACGTATTCATCCCAATCATTTTATGATAGAAAAATAATCCGCAATATTAATTTTTCCATTCCACAGCGCCATTAAGGACGAAAAAAATGTATCCCGTTAGTCCATTGGATAACTAACTCAACGGGGAATCAAGAAGCAAAATAGGGATGCCATCATTGTCAATTAGAGGACGTATTCCAGGTGATTCAAAATGATTTGAAAACATTCAATTTAGATGACATCATATTTATTCTTATACTATTTCTATGAAATTATAGAATCTTCTGAAAATTGTAAAATAAAAACATGTATATTGGATGACTTAATAATATGTATTCAAAAGAGACGGGACATTTGCCCGTCTCTCCCCTCTCGTCTCCTCTCATTTCATAGGTTTGATTAGAATAAGTTCTACAGAATTTTAGAATGACTTAAAAACGATGATATAATTATTTTCATTGTGGTTCAACAAAATTTCAAATCATTCACGTTTCAATTCCGACGATTTTAATCAATTGCAAAATCATACTGTAATCGGTCGCTGGAAATCGCGATTTCCGCGTTTTTCCAACATTGAAACGCTCTTAACTCGAAAACAATGACCTTTAGAGAAAAATGACAAGAGACATTTTCTGTTTGAAATGAGCCGAATCATCTCAAGAATTTGCTTCCTGACCGAAAAAATTCATTTTGACTATTTGTTTGAACAATTTCAGTTCGAATTTCGCCTGGGAACATGGATTTTGTGATTCAGAAGGGTCTTCCGGAGGGGATCCTGTAAAAAAATTCCACTAGAATAATTTTTCCAGCGATGGCGGTGATTTTGCCTAGTCTATATTGAATGTATTAGGTTATTGGACATAGGCAATTGTTACAAACGATCGTACTTCATAAAAGTGTGATCCGGACCGCAACATTCGAAAATAATCTTGTTTCCGGCTGCTAGCTTCCGATGACCCGACCGCGAATAAGAAAACACAAACCGTGAATACGAAAAAAAGTCGCGATCGGACAACCGCGACTAAGAAAAATCGCGAATACTAAATCCGCGAATACGGAGGTTTGCCTATACAACAAAAGTGTTCTTACAAATTAATAATATCCAGTACACAATTTTTGGGAGTCTCTAATATGACCAGGCCCTCTATTAATCAGGCTCTAATGCTGGTAAAGGAACTCCTTCCCAAAATCGCACGTCAAGATTAGCTATGCGTGCAGTGCGACATACTGGGTGGGGTGAGTTAGGTATACTTACATACCTAGAATTAGAAACTCAACCAACATGCTCATTCTGGAGCTCGGATCGAATGAGAATTGTACATGGGAGTGAGCAATTTATGAAGAATTTCTGTCTCGTAAGTAAAGAGAATCATTGTTGAGTGCTGAAGCGAATCGCGCATAAGGACTTTGTTCCTTCGCAAAGTCAAAATGAGCCCCTTTGTCCATACAAAAATTTAACTAGTCACCCGAATGTTTCCGCAAATAGCGGGGAATCGTTGATGTATCTAATTGTTATCCTTCTACCGTATTCCTCTTCATGCCACTTATAAGTTGAAACATTTGTCGATCATCATTACCCAAGTCGATCATACATCACTATCGGCGTGCAAAGAACGTAAAACAGCACAATAGCTCATCGCCAGTTTCATCACCTGCAGTATGATAATATTTAATTCATCTGAAATAAAGATATATTCAAAGTGTGAAATAGAAGCTACTTACACTCGCAAAAGATATCATTGAGAGATCCATCAATTTGGCGGCTGTCAGTTTACAGGGGCGGATCCCTTGATACATGATGAGAGATATGTATATTCGTTGTTTTGGCTGAAGCCGGTACCATTCAGAAGAATACCTTATTCAGAATGTTTGGCTTATGACTTTGAATAGCATTATTATTCATATGTTCGATATTTATGATGCTATTGACTCACCCAGCATGGAATACTTGCTCACTAGAATCAATGATTGCCTGACCACACCAATGAATTGAGAAAGTGCACATGTATAGTCCAACTATTGTCAAACAGTATATGAAAGTTCTGTATAGTGGTTGATGCAGAGTACTAATCTAAAATTGAGTCGATGACTTTACCACTACATAGACTTTCAAAATTGTGCCGTTGAAGTGATTCTTACCAAAAAATATGATACAGAGAGTTGGACCACACACATAATTTGTAGTT
The DNA here is from genome assembly GCA_029851415.1 of Eretmocerus hayati. Classification (NCBI taxonomy): domain Eukaryota; kingdom Metazoa; phylum Arthropoda; class Insecta; order Hymenoptera; family Aphelinidae; genus Eretmocerus; species Eretmocerus hayati. Next base: position 177,401,948 of record CM056742.1, on the reverse strand, counting down.
CCATCATAATGAGATAAAATGCATCTTCCATTGCGCCGCATAATCTGATGGAAAAATGAGCACAGATAGTAAATTGTAATAGAGGACGTCGCTATGCTATAGCTTTGGACAAAGAGTTCAATGTATATCATTTATACTTGATACTTCTGGTATGTGAGAGGATCACGTTTTTCAAGCAATGGCGTGTCAGACGACCAACACAGAGGTTATGTGGAGCGCTGATGTCGTTGTTAATCATCACGATATTCTGAATCCTGTAGCTATAATAAGGATACAGAAAAAATCAAGAGCCCGAATACATTATTCTTTACATTTTGAATCCCAGAAATACGAATGACGATTCCCTACCATTCGTGTTTCTGAATTGAGATCAATATCTCATGCAAGATTGCTAGATCAAAACGCTTCGTTCAAGATAGATACGCTCAACATCTTTGTACTCAAAGAAAGGCTGATACCTATACCGAGACTTTCATGGCGGAAAGATGTTGAGTTTTCACGCTTGCAGAACTGCCTTCCAGCATATTTACATTCAGACGCTGTGTTAGAGGTTGTGGAAAGACTTTTCTTCCAAGAACTCTCAACATTAAATTTTGATCGTTGCTAGCTCGAACGTCTGGTTAATTTCATTTGGATATTCAGAAGTTTAACGCTTAAGAAAGAGCAACCCAAGATTGATCATAGACAATTTGGTCCAATGGGGCTCTATGAAGGAACGTCAACCTGTCCTAGGACCAAAAAGCAAAAACTTTCTTCGGTAGGACTCTAACTTGTTCTAACTGTTCTGAGAATTCCAGGATTTTCGTAATTTGCATTTTCAAGAATACCGAGTTTTAAGCTGGCGAACTAGGTTCGTCTTTGAGGGACTGTGGCTCATAGTATACTGCATCTAGACCAACGTGCTTGGAGTCTAATAGGGTACTGACATGATCCCGGAAAATGACATGTTTTGACAGTTCACGGCAAAATAGATATAGGAAAAAAGTTGGAAATTTCTATCACGCCTCTATGGTTTTTAAATCATCATTGAAGTTTTGACAATTTAAATTGGCGCCATCCAATACGGTGGCGGCTGCACATGTGCTGCTAAATTCCCCAACTGTTGTGATGTCATTTTTCATCGGGAATTCTCATCCGAATCACAATCGAGAGCTTATTTTACTCAATTAATAGAAGTTTGCGGCGAAGAAACGCAGGTTCACCTCAGAAGTATCATAGGAAACATTCTGAAGTCACGTGACTCATGTGCAATCGCCGCCATATTGAATGGCGCCAATTCAAAACCTGAAAAACTTCAGACTCAAATTCAAGTCACTTTGACAACAGAAGATTCCCGAATTTCCACATATTGTGTCTATCCCAACGTGAACTTTCATATTATGACCATTTTCGAATAATTCTTGTAGTGATGTCAGTTCTCTATTAGCACGTTTGCTGCAAGAGCGAAAATCGCAATACCGTCCGATATTGCTAAAGCGCTCAAATGTGCGTTTCTGCACTTAGAATAGCCAACCCTGATGGGAAGTCATGTACTTAACATTTACTCACATGATTACCGAGAATTGATTTGGGATCCACGGATGGGTCCCAAAAAAATTTCCCTAGTGTATAGGGAAATGATGTGGATGGTTAATACATCAAATTCAGCAGTCGCAGAATGAAATGTTGAGCTTTCTGAGGGCACATTGAACTTGGAGTTCGAAATCCGTACACATCGCAGATGAGGAAATCTACCAAACCTTTGATTTTTGGACCATCCGAGAAAAAAATTTTTCTTCCCCGTCGCTTTTGAAACCAATTCCATAGTGTTTTGGTACCTCTGAAATGTGAAAAAAACGTTGTGCCCACCATACTTGAAAGATGTTAATCCTCTGAGAACAATGAGGGGGAATTAGTCTATTACGTTTTCGTCACTTTTAGAGGCTTTTCACATGGATGGATCGTGAATAGTGTAGCGTGATGGTTGATAATGATGTTGTTGCACTCGTTTAATCGAATTCTATTCCCAGAATTGAGTCTCTTCCCGTTATACTCATCGAATACCATTTTTTCCGCGTTCACAAAGTTGTCGGAGGTATGTGCAATTTTTGCTTTCCCAAAGCTTTCCCACTTCAATTGTGATAAGTTTGCAGTGTGAAAATGGTGTAAGAACTACATACAAAGTTGACAGCTATAATTCAGATCTGTTAAGTTCATCTATTTCGACTGGAAAAATCAGCTTTCGGAGGCTGAACAAGTTTCCCGAGCTCCTCCCTCAAATAACAATCGTTATAGGCACCCCATTGAAGTGCATGCTAATTCATCATACGTCAAAGTAAAATGGGCAATAGGATTTGGGAGCGACATCTGCTCATTATTCAAGTAACGAAGGTTTTTGGCCTTTTTTGGAGCGGTGGGCGCGACAAATTTTGCAAGTTCAACGTCACAGATCTTCGGCCAAAATAATGTGTCACTGCCAAACGAAGAAGCATTTTGATTGTCTGTTCTTACTCTTCAATTTACCACCACCCGATTCATCCTAGCTCGAATGTTATTTTTTTTACATACGAAAAATTGGAGGAAGTGAGTATTTTCCAAAAAGTGAGTTACACTTTTCATGGGAGCACGACTCTGACCAGGCATCTGAGTCGCTATTAGAACAAATTTCTCATAATGATATCAGGTTCAAAGAGTCAGATGGAATTTTTTCAGATTTTTCGGGACAGTACTATTTTCTCCAGAGGCCGAAAAGTTTCGGAAGACGCGCCAGTTACACTGAAAAAGTACGAAATTCGACGATTTTTCAATTTGTATCAAGAGCACTACACACGTGTCATCAAAAATCGATAGAGTACCATCCTAGAAACTATAGAAACCATCTGAAAAACATTTTTCCAGGGCGTGAAAGTCCCGATCTCATCGAAATACTGTATGGTACACTAAATGTTCAAGGTTCTGTAGATTTTCTCATATGTGTACAAATTCTGTATAGAGTTACAATGTAAAAAAATTTTCTGGAAAACTTCAACCGATGTGGATTATCACAATCTGTCCATGCGGTTCCTGCATATCAGGTTGCCTACGTGCGAGGAGTAGAATATGATGGATGATCATATGGGTGGATAAGGGTGGATGGAGGGGTGGACTGATGGATGATGGATCGGTGGTCGATGGATGGATGACGGATGGGGTCGATGAATGGACCGAGGAATGGATGAATGTATGGATGGAGTGATGGATGATGGCTGGATGGCTGGCTTGGATGATGGATGGATGAACTACGGATGGTTGATCAACCATCCGTAGTTCATCCATCCATCATCCAACCCAGCCATCCAGGCAATAAAATATTGACCCAGCATCGATAGCTTCAGTTTTCAAGCCAGGAGAGATGGTGAGTAACACAAGTTACGTCACGATTATCGAAATGGAATTATAGTCATGCATTGAACCATTTCCCATGCATTTCACGTTGAAATTTAGCTAAACATTCACTCGACATATTTTCTCTGATCTCGTGACTCTCAAGAGTTGAAATCCATACTTCAATGCTAGATGAAGTCATGGGGGAAAAGGATGGTCATACTCGCCAAGTTAGACTTTTGCAAAAAGTGAATGGGAGGGGGAACCCAACATACGATGAGTCACAGACCCCCAAAGACGAGGTTTACCGGTTCAAGAGTCGAAATTCTCAAAAACATAAATCCTGAAATTCGCAGAACAATCGGAACAATTAGATTCCTACCAGAAAAAATTGTTACATTTGTAACGAGCATACCCAAACCTCTCGAGGCCATCTTAGGTTTAGCATGCTCGTACAGAGCCAAAATGTTACCCGCTACGGTAATTCAGGATTCGGCCACCACATGGCTAACGAATCACAAGCGATGTTACACTCTATAAGATACAGTAGAGCCATGAGAACACATTGCAGTCAGTTCACGGCAAGCAGTCGACTCGTATCTTTCTCGTCTCCGGGCGCACCCAGAGCCAAGACAAGTTAGTGATGAAGCTGCCGGTACTCCTCTCCATCTTTGGGTTCCCCCGAAGATGGCGAGAAGTCGAACGGTCAGCCGCCGGGCTCTCCCCGTGACTAGCCTGAAGACACCGTTGATCGCATCGATCACCCGGGTACACCCAGGTCATCGATCACCCCCGGGTACCGACTCCTGCCCCTCCATGGGTACACCCGTGGCGAGGAGGAAAGGCCCCCAAGTACACTCCGGCTACCAGTAGAGTCAGTCATTCACATGTAATTCATATTTAGGGTAGACCGAACCATGTAATGCACGCACACGTAAACTCATAACGTCCAGGATATATACTAAGCATTTCTCTTTTGTATGTTTCAGATCAACTCCAATGTAAATATGTAAATCTCTATTTCATTCTATTACAATATATTGACTTTTCTGACAACTGATTCGAGTCCTTTCGAGACCTAAACCCTGATCCTAACATCCCTAGAAAATCCCTCAGTTACACATTCTGGTAAAGCGCCAGGTTGACGTTGATTTTCTGCGAGAATGTATTAGCAATTTCTTAGTTGCCATCTGAGAATGCTGAACGACTCACCATGTTAGCGAGAAAAATCCACGAATGAGATTTATCTGTGTCACGAGGAAGCTCCCAAATCCTCCAAAAAAGGTACAACTCATCGAACCTACCATCAGTAAGTGGAGTGTTGGTATAAATTGGTGAGGACCCCATAGGTCGAAAACCTCGGGAAAATTTGTCATGTCTACTCTTGAGTAGTTGTTTACAGGGTAAACGACATCCATGCCGATGATTAACGTTGCGGAAGCTATTTCAAAGACCAATGCAGATGCAGAGAAACCTGGAGAATTTAATTATCAACATTCACAGGACAGGTATTATCAAGGAAGCGTTGTAAAGAGTATTCGTTCGGTGATTTCCGAGTAGCTATAAACTCGAGAATACACGGCTTCGTCGCCAACCACCGAATTTGGGGACCAGCCACCAGAACTTCGCTGAACCTTTGGCCGTACCCAGGGTGTGTAGCGGTTCTCGATGTCCTTGAAGTCCTTAAATTGTCCTCAAAAGCCAGCATGTGTCCTCCAAGTCCTTGAAGTCCTTGAAATTTTGAAAGTCTCGCAAAAGTTTTGCGAGATTTTCGGATTTCGAAATTTCCAATCGTTTTGCGTTGAACTGATGGAAATTATCAATTTTTGGACCAATAGTGTGGCCGTAACCATGTATACGATTATGATATACGAATGTCGGCCATAAGAATTACGTGTCTATAAGGGTGATGACAGACAACCCGCTACGACATGAATCTCACGACACGACGCGACGCGACGCGACACCGCCCGCCACGGCACTAAATCTATTCCTGCAAACTCAATCATCAATGGATTTGACTCATTTTCATAAATCATGACTGGTAATGTGAAAATAAATCAAATCCATCGATGGTCGGGTTCACAAGAATGGATTGGGTGCCGTGTCGGGCGGGGTCGCGTCGCGTCGTGTCGTGAGATTCTTGTCGTAGCGGGTTGTCTGTCATCACCCTAAGACTTGAATCCCCTTCGCCCGATGTAATCACTGTAAGCGGGACCTACTGTAATAATATTGCAAAAAAATTTAGCATGCATCAAGATAAGCTTGGCTACCTTATAACACATGGATTAGGGCCATTTTTCAAAACCAACTCGCTTATTGAAAAGAGTTGTTTATAAAGGCATTACCATACAATAATCATTATTTATCATATTTCGAATGTTTTGCAATCATAGAGCTTGATGAATTGAGCATTGCTCACAATTTGCGTACGAGAATCAAGTTCGTCTTGAATTTAGGAAAAATTACCTTCAGTTTTGGAAATGTGACTTTGAAATGTCCTTGAATTTTTTTGACCCCTTCCGCTAGACACGTCGTTACGGAAGTGACCCAGCCCTTCTTGCAATTTGTTTTGTTTTATTGGTCAATTGAATTGTATATAACAGACTCTCAGATCGATGTTTATCTGCACCCGCGTGAACATTGTGATATCGGTGTTTTGAGTTCAGATAATTTTGCTCTCGATTCTTCTTAGTTATGTCTTAATCGTACTTCAAGTTAAAACATTGACAGAATTTTCTATTCAAGCTAACCAGCATGTAAAAAAGTTTAGTACCATAAAATCGGGTAATTTTGGTACGATCTCGGCACTTTTTATTGTGTTAGACTCAGCATTTTAACATACATTGATAGAATACACATCAATCGGTGGTCAATTGAAAGCTTACACTTTCAGCTTGCCATTAAGGAGTTACGAAGTCTAATATAAAGTGTCTATCCGGGGCTATCAGGAGTTCAATACTTGGATGACCACGGAGTCAAAATGACCCCAACCGATATCACAGTTTTTTTTTGCTTTCTCAAAGAGGAAAGGTTGTATTCGTGACAAAATATTTCTCCCTGATTTTTCCACTCAAATCAATTTTTCATTCTGAAAATCTTCATTTACAGCGAATCGGCTTTCACCATTTTTTGTTCCTCTCGCCAAGACTTTTCTGTTGTAAGTCACACTTTTTCCTCCACGCTTATCCCTGGTCTTCCACGAATTTAACTTTGGCTGTCGTTGTCCGTGTCCGTTTTGTGCGAGTCTGTGCGTCGTAACTTTTCGTCAACGGTTTCTCCTCAGCCTTCTGACCGATCTTTCTGGAATTCAAGTGAGTGGTAGAGAAACACGCAAGGATATGCTGAAAGAATTTACAGCTCACTCTACTAAACTGTTCTTGATTCATGAGTCTTCAAAAATGAAAATGTCAACATTTTCGAGAGAGTGATTATTTTATCTTCAAATATCTTTTCTCAAAAATTACTGATCATATTTCGCGGCACCTAATCAACCATTCTTTCACCATTCTCCGTCAATTTATTAATGTGGAATTTTCATTCATCCCTAATTCCACCAATCAATTCATGAATCTTCCATCAATGAAAAAGGAGTCATCTGCAGTTCTCTTTCCATACACTTTAATGGAATTCCGAATTTCTATTCAACCAATCGATCAAGGGTGGCGAGATGCACAATCTATTCGGTCAGTCCACGTTCCCTGAGAAAGTTTTCCTCGAAAAAATTCGAAAAATTCGGAATTATTTCTTGAAATTGACTCTTTCATTTTCTATGACTCTTGAACTGAAAACAGTTTGATATAGTGAGCTAAACATCTTTTCAGTACATCTTTGCGTGGTTTTCTACCACCCACATCAATTTCAGAAAGATCGGTCGGAAGGCTGAGGAGAAACCGTTGACGAAAAAACATCGAATTTATTTTGTGACAACAGATTTTCCACCAACTTTACCAGTTACATCATTTCTTCATTCTAAAAGTCTTCGTTCACAGCGACTCAGCTTTTACCATTCGGTTCCTCTCGCTGAGCTCTTCTCATTGTAGGTAACCATTTTTGTACGACAGTACCCGTGGCTCGTGCACTCGCTCATGCATTATTTTCACGATACCTCTGATTCAACAGCTAGGAATGCATGCACGTGTGCTTTATCAGTGTTGTCGCAACGAAATTGAATTAGATATGAAATCCAAATCATCAAAATATTAGCAGAAATGAGCAATCTATTTGTTGGAGCTCTCCTCACAACTGAGAAGACCGTGCACAATAAATTCGAGCTGATATACGGGGAGAGCTACACCACCGCTCATAATGTCGAGACTGAGGAACGCATAGCTATCCTCCCTCAAAATATCATTATCTCAGACGAAATATTCGCACTTTTCTACTCTTTAAGATGCTTCTTACAAATTCGTTCTGGATGCATGAAATCCTAGTGATCGCGATTTTGAGGGCGAATATTTATTCGTTCACCGATCCCGAACTGTGGGCGGTAGCGCACCCATGAAGGGCCAGGACAAAGTGAGTTCCATTTTGCTCTTGATGCAACAGACCTTGTACCTACTACCGTAAGAGATTCTAAGGTGGTCCTCGAGGTGGTCCACCTAGAAAACCCAAGTATGCTGGACCCGTATCATACCTGGGGCCAATGTGGGAACAGCCCCGTAAGTGTTTGTTCACGAATTGCGGTGATTTCAATGACTAACTCTGAAATCGCGATACAAAATCCAAAATAGTTTCATAAATTTTGGAAAGTTTGGATTTTACGTTACATGTTGAGTATGATTGATCATTTACCCATTTTTCAATGTTTTACTGTCCAATAATTGATAGGGTTCTGGATATGATTCTCATTATCATGAGGCTGAAAGCTCCATTTTCTACCTTCCGTAATTGTTCGAAATAAATTTACTTTTTGGGAAGCGGCCAATTGGCGATGGGTGCATTTCGAGTTTAGTATCAAACTAGTTTACGCCAAATTTGAGCCTTTTCAGAAGGGAAAAAAAATCTCCATTTTTGGGCTAGCCCCTTCATAGTGGTGACTATGCAATTTTTTTGCACGCTATCGTGAGGAAACTACTGAACCAATCTCTACCAAGTTTGGTACATCCCTTCAAGGCCCATCCAACGGTGCATATCTCGAATTTCGTACAGATTGATGCATTTGGAGCTGCGATTGTGTTATAAACTCAATATACTTAGGCTATCGGCATACACCGGTTTTGTTATTATTAGCGTCTCTTTATGCTCATCTTCTCTTCGCGAGAAACTACTCTGTATAAGCTATGGGACATGTGAATTTCAGCGCCTCCGAGCGACGGAAAATGCCTCAACAAGAAGTTTCCGCGCCTGTTCGCAGTCCGCGCAGCCGCAAAAAAAATACATGGAAAGTAATAGGAAGAGTGGGGGTAGGTCTGCCCGCGGGCTTGCGTAATTTTGGCCAAAATTATAATTTTCAGGGTAATTGCAAAAAAACCATTCAAAAGGGGCTGAGTAGCTCATCCCTAAAATACAGCCCGATCTAATGGCTCACCCGTACAACTTGTTTAAGCAATTATCAAACGCCCCCTAACTGAACCCATCATTGCATGGGTTAGGAGCTATCTGGGTGTAAGCCGAATGTTGTAGGTAATTGCTCACTCACTCGAAGTAATGGCTCAGGACTTTTTTGCCGAAAATCGTTCTCGTTCTTGCATACAAGTCAGATTTGTCCAATGTTATCCCCTGCCCAACGGGTCTTTCCAGGCCTGCCGTCCACTTTAAAAAATGTCGTATGGCAGATTTTGGCGAAAATGAGATAAAAATACATTCATATAGAATGAATTAAATCTAATTTTATAGTGAAAACTAGGAATCTCTATCTAACTCCATTGCTGAGATCAAAAATAAAACAGTATAGCATTTAATCAAAATCTCGAGTAATACTTGCCATAACTACCGTATAGCAGGCAATACTCCACAAGACTACCGTATAGCTTGACATTGCGACGGGCCCCTTCGCTATGATACCAGTATAGCTCCGGTACCCGCGCAATTCATCGAGCAGCTAGAGTAACTCAAGCCTCAGCCGCCAGGTGGCTGTCTCGAAAACATCGTTCACAAGCGAAACACCTGTCAGCATTGATGTCCACCCGATGCCCGACCAGAGCGAACCAGTCTGCACTGAGCAGCGGGCTCACGCGCCTCTCTTGGCACCAGGAGCTCTGGTCCAAGAGATGGCTCTAGAGTCTAGCAGCTGGCAACTCCTCTGTGTCTTAGGAGCTCTAAGACAGATGAGACCATCTAGTAGACGACTTCTCAGGAGCACTGAGAATCGTAGTAGACCGCGACATCGTCACACCCACTTTTGGCCCGGAGGGAGCTCCTCCGTGGCAGTAGAATCACACACCCGCGTCGGCTTCCTGGGAGCTCCAGGAGTCGAACCTCACACACCGGCTATGCCCCGCGTTTAACCCGGAGGGAGCTCCTCCGTGGCTCTATCATAACGCGTATTAGTATGTACCCTGTATCAACCGTTTATTGGGCTAGACCGCATTTGTAACACACACAGCAGTAATAAATATCAGATTCCTTTTTGACTATTTATCATTCATGACTATTTGTAAATATGGTTTCAATATATGTTGCTATTAATGAAACGCTGTCTTTAAAGTCTTAAACCGGACCTAAACCCTAACTTACCTAACTTTCCTGATCCTAGTAAATCCCTCAGTTACAACATACGACATTCTTCCGGAGTATTCGGTGGCCACGAAACGGAGCTGATCCTCCGCCCGACCGTATGTCATGGATCGCGCAGATATACGGCTTTCTTGGGGAGTATTCTGCTCACTAGAGCTAGCGTATGTCAGTAAATAACACGTTGATCGAGTCAGTTTAGAGAATTTTCAGCGACAGTGAACAACTTTGGTGAATAAACATTTTCAAATACTTGTCATGGACAACTATTATTTTATTGAAAATTACATACGTGCGAATGTGTATAGTAAACATAATATAAGAGTCAATCCTGAGTTCAATGATAAAAAAAAGTTGAAAGATAATATATTAAGATCTAGGTACTAACACAGAGTTATTCCGTGCTTATGAGTACTGTACGGGTAAATTCATATAAAAAGTGCGTCTAGTTTTCGGCATGAGAGGGCATAATTTTGCAACAATTTCTTTTTTATAGTCTTTATTAGCAGCGTGTTTAGAGTCTGCCCGTTCAAGTAAACAGTTGGCTGCAGTGCCTTTTCCCGCCAGTCACCGTTGTCGTCATCATCCATTTTTGTCACTTATATGTATATCTTCAATATCAAATTGTACACAACACAGAAACTGCCTTTTGAATCTGATCGTTTGATGAAACGAGAAGTTTCGCGCTTGCGAATATCGTGTCATAGACTGCTATACGGTAGTCTTCCGGAGTATTGACCCTAACTCGCCGATCGTGGCGCTACCGTATGTCCGACAGGAAGGACATACGCTTTTCTTACGGAGTATTGCTGATGTGCGTGATTGCCATATGTCCAATATCTCGAAAAGTAAGCGTGATAAAAAGATAAAAAGTATACCACCATATCCGCATGCTCGTTATATGTATAAAAGGAAAAAAAATTGTAATTCGATGATTTTGAAGGTTTTACGGCCAAAAACACGTTTTGTCGAATATCTCGGCTTCAACTTTTCTGCCATACGACATTTCTGAAAGTGGACGGCAGAGGCGGTCCGGCAGCGGAAGCGCACCGAGAGCACTGTAGAATGCTTGTGATGGCAATCAAAATACAAAATCTTTATCTTATGTCATGTCATTCATCTAATTTATTTCTCTTTACCAAAGCTTTATGTATTGCCCTGAATCTTGTTAAAGATCTCAACAATACAAGAACACAAGGCCAGTGGGGACGGATCAGAGAGGGGGTAATGCTTAAGAAATTTGACTTGTTTGCAAAAAATAGAACGATTTTCAGCAAAACAAGGCCTGAGCCATTATTTCGAGTGAGTGAGCAATCACCTACAACATTCGGCTCGCACCCAGATTGCTCCTAACCCCTGCAATAACTGGTTTAATTAGCGGGCGTTTGATAATTGTTCAAAAAATTTCGAGGGATGAGCTATTAGAACGAGCGATAATTCAGGTGTGAGCTATTGAGCCTCTTCGGGATGGCTTTTTTGCAATTGACCTTAAAAATATAATTTCGGCCAAAATTACGCAAGCTGCCCGCGGTGCTCCAATTCCCGCGCATGCGCGCTCCACTCCCATTGCTGCCCATGTATTTTTGTTGCGGCCACGTGGACTGCGGACAGGCGCGGAAACTGCTTGTCGAGGCCCAAAGCGGCATATCACGGGAGGGAGCAGTCGAACGCGTTTAATGCAGACATTGGTCTTCTTATGCATTTAGCTCAAAAACCGTAGCTCGGATGCAACAGTATGCAAAGCAGTTGTTGGGGTTACAAATACGAAGGGTTTGCGCGCTTTTGAGTCTGAATCTGAGCAAAATTGATTAAATTAGGCCGAGTTGAAATTGTTCCCTATCCTTTTTTGCATGAACTACGTGGCCACCGCTCGAGCCGGCTCATGCCACCGTTCGTGTCTCGACTTGCTCTGATTTTTTCTCGCTTCGGGTTCCGTGAATCCTTCAAGAATGGTTTGATTGACACGCATGATGGCTCAAAATTTTCACCATTGATCTAACAACTTTCTCGCTTAATTTGACGAGCCTTGAGCGATGGTTTACTAAAACATGAAGGTCGGAAATATCATGGGCAGACTAGGCGCGTGGAATTCCCGGCTGAAAATGATCGGGCGACTGTCGCCCCACAGTCGCGCGACATAGCTGTGGTATAGCAAACCGCACACACTGCTGTAGTGCTGTACTGCTGTAATAGAATAACGCACCTTTTCGACTCCAGAGCCAGGCTGGGCCCAACCTTTTTTTATTTTTATTAACGCATCTTCAACCTCTTTTCGAGGTTATTCTGCGGGACCTACAGTTTAAGGTGGGTTCCGAACCACCGAAACCACCGAAAAGCACTTATGAAAATTCACATTGGTGCCTGCCGAGGTTCGAACCCCAGCCTTCTGCGTCGAAGGCAAGGACCTTATCCGCGAGGCCGCGGTGGCTCCCCTTGGGCCCAACCTGGGCCAGGTTAAGTAAGGGGGGGGGGGTGAGGGTCGCTTTTAGCAGCATCCCATATGCGCGGGATATGTAATGGTATGTATACATGGTGTGTATGCTGCTATGCAAGCTGGTCGGGCGGCAATCGCCGGACGCAAGCATATTTGTTAGTAGCGCGATCGAAGCGAAAACAAAATTTTCTTCTACTTTCATAAATAAATAATAAGGCAGGAATCAATCATAGAAACATTCATTTTTCCGTCCTTTTTCGATTTTTCCATTATGAGTCGGAAAATATTGATTGTTCGGGAAAGCTTGTTCAGAAGTAATTTGTAGAGCTTCAAACGATCTACAAGATTAATTCAGACACTTTTTCCCGTAAGATGCATCCTTTTGGAGTTATTCTTGACCAAAGTTATGATCGAATTTGTTTAAATGAATTCGCTAAAATTGTTGATGACGGGTTCAATTTATTCTTCTAGGTAATTGAGGCAATTTTGGAAAGAAAAGGTCTCATGGTATTTTTTCCTAAATTCGATCGTTTTCGAGTAATGAAGAAAGCAGATTTTGCATTTTTCAACACTTTAGCGTCCAGTGGGTCTTGTGGGACCCACTTCCAAAATCCAGACATGACAAGCACCACGGCAATATTTCGGCAATTGTGCGTGGTAATGGTTTTCTTCTAGGCCAAAACTAAAAGTCTGTCATGATACGTGACCCTGATAAAGCGTACATAGTTCTCGGGATCACGCAAAACTCAGCGCTCGCGCGCCGCGCTCGACGAGGACGTGAGTTTACGGTCTGACTCGATTCATGTAGAGATGCAAATGACTCCTAAGCATCCAATTCCTATTGGAAAATCTTCTTTCAGCCCCTCTTGAAGGTATCCATGCGTTAGAATGGTTCAAATGGGAAATTCGTCCAGGGGCTGGTCAATTTAGAAAGTGGGTCCCACAGGGACCCACCCAAGAAAATGCTGTTGCCGGTTATTTTGAGGGAATTGCGATTCATCACGCCCATCTAGGAGCCAAATGAAAATATTTGGAGTAAAAAAAGAAAAATAAACCCGGGTACTTGATACCTAGGGCGCTAGAGGGTTAACCTTCAATCCCCTCAATGCGATGCTTTCATGACAGCACTTTGACTTGGAAGTTGCGAAATTTGCTTTTTCTCATTACTGGAAAACGATCAAACTCAGGAAAAAATACCATGAGATTTTTCATTTCGAAATTGCCTCAATTCCCTAGAAAAAACAATTTGGACCTGTTATCAACAATTTGAGCGAGTTTATTGAAACAAATTCACTTATAACGTCGATCAAGAATAACTCCAAAAGGATGCATTTTACGGGAAAAAGTGTACAAATCAATCTTGTAGATCGGTTTAAGATCTACAAAGTACCTCTGAACAACTTTTCTCGAAAAACCAATACTATTCGACTTATTATGGAAACATCGAAAAAAGGACGGAAAATGCATGTATTTGTCATTTATTTATGCTGTATTATTTATTTATGAGAGTAAAAGAAAACGGTTCGATCGCTCTACTAACAAGTCTGCTTACGTCCGGCGATAGTCGACCGACCATCGCCCGCCCGTCGCCCGACCAGCCTGCATAGCAGCATACACACCATGTATAGCCGGTTACTCAAACCCGCCGGTTAATCAACTGGCTAGCCGGTAAAGTAACCGCGGCCGGTTAATAAAATTTGCACGAGCGCTTGCATTTCTTCGTTGACTGTCTAGTCAGTTGAGTAACTCGCTGATGCTACCCGCCAGTTACTTAACAGGTTAGCATGTCTTCAGCCCATTAATGAAATCTCTGGGATGAGTATCGGGAGATGAGCGCGCCTCGCAATAATCGACTGATACTTGCAATTTCTTTCATATTTTCATTAGAAAAAGTGTATTTCGAACCGAAGACAAGCGTGAGAGCACATATGGGGAAACTATAATATGTCTCATGTCATCAGTCAATCGTGCATATAAATTTTTCTAATCATCTCGTTACGCATAATCAACGCTTGAGAGTATTCATACGAAGCATACGATGGTAATGGATGTTGAAGAGTATTTCTGAAACTCTAAAAATGTTGAACTGTTCGAATAAAATATAAGTATGGTTCTGATAGGGAAGATACAATAAAATCATCACTCATTTTTGCAAGCTCTAGAATGATGCTATCGAGAGTTTCGCTGCAACTGCGCCTTGGAGTCAGGATCAGTGCTCAGTGCAACACTGACTTTCTGATGATGAAGCACTTGATTTTAACAGAATGTGGGAGGGGTTGTAATTGATATCTGAAACAGTGTACATCAAATTGAGACAAAGAAGGGTCTGATCAAGAGTTGGTTCTCAAGGATAGAAATTCAGAAGTCGAGAATCAGCGCCATGTTACTTTAGGAAATACCTCGAAACGATGGGATATCTTTGAGAGAAGCTGTGTCTCATAAATTACATTTGGGGGGGGGGGGCAAAGTTTCAGGAATCTCGACTGCTTGTTAGCAGGAAGTCAGTGTTGCACTGAGCACCGCTCCTGCGCCCAAGGCGCAGTTACAGTGAAACTCTCGATGGCATCGTTCTAGAGCTTGCAAGAATAAGTGATGATTTTATTGTATCTTTCCTATCAGAACCATACTTATATTTTATTTGAACAGTTCAACATTTTTAGAGTTGCAGAAATACTCTCCAACATTCATCATTATCATATGCTTTTTATGAATACTCTCAGGCGTTGATCATGTGTAACGAAATGATGAGAAAAATTTGAATGTACGATTGACTGATGATATGAGACATATTATGGTTCCCCTATATGTCCTCTCACGCTTGTTTTTTTGCAATGAAAATAGAAGAGAAATCGCAAGTATCAGCCGACAATTGCAAGGCGCTCATTTTCCGATACTCATTCCAGAGATTTCATTAACGGGCTGAAGACATGACAGCCTGTTAAATAACTGGCGAGCAGCATCAGCCAGTTACTAAACTGACTAGACAGTCAACGAAGAGATGCATAAGCTCGTGCAAATTTCATCAACCGGCCGCGGTTACTTTACCGGCTAGCCAGTTAATTAAGCGGCGGATTTGAGTAACCGGTTACGACATATACATACCATTACATATCCCGCGCATGAGGGATGCTGCTAAAAGCACCCCTCACCCCCCTCCCCTTACTGAACCTGGCCCAGGTTGGGCCCAGCCTGGCTCTGAAGTCGAAAAGGTGCGTTATTCTATTACAGCAGTATAGCACTACAGCAGTGTGTGCGGCTTGCTATACCACAGCTATGTCGCGCGACGCTCACATCCCGCACTGGTCGCCCAATCAGTTGCGCGAATGTCACGCGACTGTGGGGCGACAGTCGCCCGATCATTTTCAACTGGGAAGGAGTTTCTCTCTATTGGGGCGATGCCCCTTTCCTTACCGCGATTCGAACCAGCTTTTTCGCATCTTTATTTGACGAAAACTACTGGATCAATCTTTATCAAACTTCGCGCACATGCTCGGGACATACTCAAGCGTGCATATCTCCAGAATTATGCAGATCCATTGACTCATAGCTGAAGAATGAAGATTATTCGCAGAGATACGTAAATACTATAGGTTAATCCCAATATCGGCATCATAATCTTCGCTGCACCACGCCACTCGTGACGTGCACGTTTCGGTCTTACACCACTAGATGGTGACGAGTTTTACTAACTACCAGAATCTTAACCTCTCAGCACCGGATGTCGACACTAAATGACAAACTTTGATGTGTGTAAGAGATGTCGAGTGCAAAATTGTGGTTTTCAGGTGAAATCTGGGAAAATCTCAAGAGATTAAAGTTGTAGAACGCAACATTTTCTAGAGAGAAAGTCCCCACAAGTTTCTCGGAAAACCCAAGCCTGGGCCGGGAAAATGCGCTAAAACTATTCCGCGCGTTCAACATGGGCTTGAATGGGGCGTCTGACGCAGTGCTTGTAATCTTGCTGCCAATTTGACGGTTATCAATTTTGGGCTAGGCAACCAAATGCATTTTGAAGAGGACAAAATTCCCTGAAAAATTGCACAAGTCGTATCTCGCTAAAAACGAAGCCCTTCGAGCATAGCTCAGAAGAAAGAGAAATGAGTGTGTCAAAACGCTGTTCTTGCAGCCAAACTGTTGGGACGTGGCGCTCAGAATCTGCACTTTTTCACTTTCTGCTACTCCCACACCGTAATACTTTCGATTTCATCGAGATCCAACCTGTACCATTCTGGAGGAAATGACATCTCCCTCGAGATGCACTCAGTCGCTTCGCCAGAAAATGAGAACTGTCCAAATGGCAGCATATCTAACAATGCAACGATGACGGTCCCATTCAAACGAATGTGAACCGCGCCGAGCGCTATCGCCCACTTTCCGACTCGGGTTTTGATTTCCCAGAAAACTCATAAGAACCTTCTCTCTGAGGAATTTCACCATCCACTAGGTTATTCAGGAAAGTTTTCCCGCGAAACTCATAAAACTCAAGATATTGGCAAAAACCCCTGCAATTTTGCATTAGAAATTGCCACAGCAAAGAAAAGGGATTGGAATTCAGGAAAGCAACCTCGCAACATCGATTCAGCTTGTCAAAATACATAGTATAACGTGAAGATGTTCCGAGGTAATTTAAGTGGCTACGGGAGCATAGGTGGTTCTGATCGGTGGGCGCCCATACTATGAACTCATTCTACAATTCTCAGCACGACAACCAACGATCATCTGCTTTCGCAATAATCTCTGCGGTACTAAAATAGCGAGAAAAAATGGCGCGTGAGTTGGGTACCCAAATATGCTTTGCCGACGAAAAATTACCGCCCAAACGCAACCCAGGTTTCCGTACTGAGCTTCCACATCGGGATTCTTGTCTGGTGAGTCAAGAAATCTTCCGAATAAGAAACCAGGTATTTTGCTCCTTACAAAGAGTCCTGACGCGCAAAAAACTGTGAATTCATTTTCTACGCCGAAAAATACACGAGACATTTGTAATCTGGTCAATGTGACATGCCAGACACAAAATGTTGGTGTAATGATGAGAACTCATTGAGCAGGTATACAAACTTTCCTAAACTTCGCTTCGGCCTGTTTTTTCCACGAGCACAGACACACCTAGTTATACTTTTTTATTATATTCCGCCGACTTGGTGTTTCCTCCTTCCTAGATCTAGTATTTTTGGGCATGTCACGTGACTTCCGATAGTTGACTTCCAGCTAGTCGCTCATTTGATCTTTCGAGTGTCCCCAATTCGGGGTGTCAGGCCTGACTTTGGCGCCTGTCCGGGTATTTGGCAACTTGTCCGACTGCCAACATCTGACGTTCAGATTTTGGCGTGCTACTCAAACTGTATGAGCAAAGTCAGCAAAATGTATTTTTTCAAATACCCGATGACAGAAATAGACAGCAAGAGGTATTTCTATTGTCAGAAACTTGGAATGGGACATTTTGTCCACTTTATTTACATACAGTTCCAGTAGCGCGCCGAAGTTTGAAAGGCAAATGTTGGCAGTCAGACATTTCGTAAAATACCCGGTGGTGGCGCCAAAGTCAGGGCTGACAGTTCGAATTGTGGGTGCTCAAAATACATATTGTGTTATATCTGAGTATTGCAGTTGCTCGTAGCATGGTGATAGTGCACGAGGAGTGACGAAAATTTAATCAGAGAAGTGTTGGACTGCTTGATCGAAAGAGAGAAATTTCCAATGGTGCCGGCCGTGGATCGACTGCGAGCCTTCCACGTGGAAGGCCCGGGTGTTATCCACTTGAACATGGTGGCTATCATCTGCGATTGATGTCAGCTGCATGTATGTGACTCTGCGACATAGCGCATTTTCGGGACACCCGGTGCACACGCGTTATGTATTGCATCGCACTAGTTAAAAAATAAAAGCAGAGCGCTGTTCATAGAAGTGTGTTTAAAAATTCTATTCAACTCTTACTCATTTTTGAGGAAATCATCGGTCAAACCTCGCCAGAATAAGCAAGAAAGTTGATAGATTTTGAATTGCGAAAAATTTGAGCTATTATGCATGTCAATAATAACATTATCAAAGGATTTCCAGAGCCCGAAGCGAGAAAGATAGCAGAACGAGTCGAGGCAGGAACGGTGGCTTGAGCGATGGCCACAATGCCCATGCAAAAAGCATAGATTCAAGGTTTTTGAGCTAAATGCATGAGAAGACCAAAGCGCGCATTACATACGTTCGACTGCTCGCTTCCGTGACATGCTCCATTGCTAATACAGAGTAGAATCTCGCGAGGCAAAGATGACCACGAAGAGACGCTAATAATAACAAAATCGATGTATGTCGATAGCGTTAGTATATTGAGTTTATAACATAATCGCAGCTTGAAATGCATCAATATGTGCGAAATTCGAAACATGCACCCTTGGATGAGCCTCGAAGGGGTGTACTAAACTTGGTAGAGATCGGTTCAGTACTTTCCTCGGAATATCGTGCGAAAAAAGTGCAGAGTCACCACTGTAAAGGGGCTAGCTCAAAAATCGAGAAAGTTTTGTTTCTTTGTAACACAAATAAAATATCTTAAAATTGCAACACTTCTTGAAACTGTCTATCTTGAAACAAGAACGGAATCCAAGACTATTTTCTTGATTCAAGATCTCACTTCTTGAGACAAGAAACACGCGTTCGTTGCTCACGCGTCGACTGCTGCGAGAGAATGTTTTGCATCCTACTCTGCATTAGTATGCCTAAAGTAGGCTCACTACCAGATCACTACTCTGCATGTGATCGCATATGTCATAAGGCAGCAAGCTGTCTTGTTTAGTAATAAGTCCCTCTGAAAGGGTTAGTAAAAGATGCTCATAAGATTCACATAGAGACAGAATTTCGATGCAGTGGGTGGGTTTTTCGAAAATTACAAACGTGAACCTACTAGAGAATGGTGATGCCAAGCAGGTTTGAGTACTGCTTTATACTTCTGAACATTTTCTCAACCAGAATCTGAACACAAAGCCTGAAGAAAGTTTGCATCATAGTTAGACAGATAATGGGCACAAGTTAGTACAGTATCTCATAATAGGGGCGTAGATAAATACGCGAAAAATTGTGGTTTCGACTGTTCAGTCATGATATCAAAGTTCTTGAAAGTGGCTGAGTTTTCGGAAAATTTCAAGCACGAACCTCTCAGAAATTGGTGATACCAAGCAGATTCGAGTATTGCTCTTCAAGTTTAGATGTCCTGTTGGCTAAAATTTGACTACGAAGTTCGGAAAAGTTTGCATCAATGGTAGATCATAAACATGAATTGAACCGGTATCCAGTAGCTGAGGAGTAGGAAAATATTTGACAAAAATTATGGATTTGACTCCCCCAAACATGATATCAAAATTTTCAAAAGTGAGTGACTTTTTCTTAAAATTTCAAACTTGAATATGGTTGATATTACGATCTCCAGTAGATTCACGTGTGGAATTCTTCAAAAACCCTTTGAAAATCATAATCCCATTGCTGGGCAGTCAGAGTCACAATTTTCAACTAATTTCCTTATACTCCCCAGTTACGGGTTACTGCCGCTACTCGAACTTACAATCCACTTTGATGCAAACTCATCTCGGTCTTTGTAGTCAGATTTTAGCTGACAAAACTTCTATAATCATAATGCGAAAAACGAATCTGCTTGGTATCACCATTCTTTAGTAGGTTCACGTTTGCAATTTTCAAAAATCCCACCCACTTCATAGAAATCTGATTTCGTGGGCAAGCACTCAAGGCCACGGTTTTCGGATTTTTTTTTACTTCTCAAACTTTGTAGTCAGAATTTGGGCGACGAAATTTCTGAAATTGAGAGCCACCACCTGAGTCTGCTCGGCATTACTATTATCTAACAGGTTTGAATGCGGCATTGTTCAGATTTCGATCTACGTTAGAGAGTTTTGATCGTATGACTACTATACAGTTTTCACGCATTGTTGGACTCTTGTCCTTGAAATTGCAAGAGTACATGCTTAATGCATCTAATATTTTGCGGCGGTATAAAACCGATCATCATTGCCACTCGATCTCGAGTTTTCATCGTGAACGCCGTGGTTGGATAACCTACAAGTGATCATAGGTTAAACACCAAAACAATAACAAGAGCACGTGGCATTACACCAAAAGAATAACATCTGAACGGGTGAAGCGTCTAACCTCTGCGACAATTGTGGTGGCAAATTCAAAATCAGCTCTTTTCCATGAGTTTTCCTGGAAAGTTGAGTAATAAAAAAATTATCGGACAAGTCATTTTGGACTCAAAATTTGATGAGCTACACGATGCCGTATCACAAAGTTATTTTTTTTGAATATTTCGAAAAAAATTTTCCCGTTCGTATCGAATTTTCCATTTTCTCAATTTGTTCACTTCACCATCCAGGGCAGAAGGTCGAACCATGTAAGAATCAACTTCGATCCAATTTGTACCTTGCAAAGAAAAAAAATGCCAAGGTGTGTCCACCTTATGCGACATATGGTCATACGATAAATGGTCGTACGATATATCAAAAGAAAATTTTGGGAATTTTGTGATAAAGAGCTTATGAATAAAATACGACTGGGAGGCAAGAGCTGCCAAATCATTGAGCTCTCAGAAATTTGATTCTCTACAACTTGTAGTAAGCCAAAACTTGTTGAAGCTCTCTTTGGAGAAATCGTGATAGCTCGGCTCTGGTCAATCAATACCAAACTCAACTCAGCTCATTGCAAAGGTCTTAGAACAAGCTTTAAAATGCGATGACGTATTTCGGGGAATATAGAACTGGGTTGAAACTACTTCCAAAATGGCGTAAGGGGAGGGGGATATCTCCCATACTCACCTTACCTTATCAGGGTCAAGAACAACCTTATTCTAAAGTGAGAGTTTCCGGTTGCAATTATGCCAACGTCGTCCTTACCTATCAAGACCATGCTACAGACAATTCCGGTATTCTCAAACTTAGCAAGGAGTCTCCTCTCGTTCTCGATAACTATACTCCTCAGAAATCTTGAAGATTCCGAATAGATATCCACCACCTGTCATTAATAGGATGAGTCAATTATGGTCAAATAAATTCGGAAAAGTTTCTCGATAGAGTTTGGCCTGAGACCGAGTGTACGTTATTATCAATGAATACAAATCAGACATGAATAACTGTTCGACGACTCCCCGCACAGTCTTAGGTCCGAATTTATAATCATGGTTGTTGTCATTACCAACGCTGAAAGTACAAACGCGAGATGATGTCATTGGTTACAACCACAGCCACACCTACGACTATAAATCTGGGCCACAATCGAGAGGTAATTGAAGTCGAGTGGCAATATTGAGAAAAAAAAGTTGATCGACGAAATGTGTTATTATATTATGACGGGGTATTATCCCATCACTCAAATTATTACGCGAGTCCGCCAAGCACAATGCGGCTCGCCCGGGTCTGCTCCTGGCTGCGTCGTCCTCGTGGTCACCAGCCTCCTTCCGGGTGGTGCTTGTCGCCCATATCGTTAACGCATTCAACTATGTTCACGACAACACGAGGAAACAATCATCAATTGATAACACGGCCAAGTGAATTTAACCAAAAGTAGATTTATTCAGACGTAAAGTTAAGGAAAGGGCGCATCCAGGCGCAACGCAACAGGTGAACACTCGCGAGAGCGAGAGCCGCACACAATGAGAGAGAGAGATTGATTGATTGATTAATTTATTGAGAGCGGGGGGGATTTTCCCCATTCGCTCATGCGAGATTATGTCGAAAGCTTTCGAAAAGTCGAATGATATTAGGACCATCACCATGCGTTGTCAATCGCGGCTGGCAAATCTTCGAGGATGCCGAGAAGGGAGGTTTGAGGAGAGTGGTGTGCATGGAAACCAGATTGGTGTGGCTCTATGAGATAGAGGGTGGTACGATGGGTCATCAACAGGTGGTGAACTATTCTTTCGAGCAGCTTAGAAAGCTCGGGTAATTGGGCAATGGGGCGTGTATCAGTTGTCGACTTGGGTGTTGCAATCTTGGAAAGTGGTATGATGGATGACTGTTTCCAATTCGACGGATAGTGGTTTGTTGCGAATGAGTCATTGAAGATCTTCAAAAGAGGGGCTTCCAGAGCTGGATATGTCAGGCTAGTCATGGTGGACGAGATTTCGTCGACTCCTTGGCTCTTGAATCTTGAGGCAATGAAGGCTCGTTCAGAGATTGGCTGCTGAATAGTGTGAGTGGTGAAGGAAGCTGATTTGAGGCAACACCATATCTGCGGAGCTCACGCCAGCGTGATTTCGCGTCAGGAGCAGTAGTTTTGAGAGAAATGACTTTCCCGCACGGATTTTTTGATCTTGTTCCCCTCGCTTTCGTACCGCAAGGGGGACATCAGGTCCTGGGGTATGACGACCCTCCGGCCCCGGTTACTGGGACACCGTACCCGGGCTTAGGCCCAAAGCCGGTAGGGAGAAGACTGGCTCCGAGGCTGGTGCTCGGCGCTTTGACTTCTCCCGGAAACCGCAAGGGGGGTTGGGGCATAGCGCCTCATCCCTGGGGTGTGACGACCCTCCGGCCCCAATTACCGCCCGCCGGAGCGAGGAGACTGCACATCTCCATTCGGCACCACGGCAGTGGGTGAGTCTAGGGACTCAAATTGGGAACGCCCTCGGGCAATAACAATGCGAGCCCGTAAGACTCATCCATCATCCCGAGGGACTCTTTGGGCTCTCAGGAAGCCTAAAGGAGTCCCAAAACCCCCCACTGAGGGGTGGGCATCGGCCTTGTGCTGGGGTCCGTGCCCGAAAGTCGGTAGCCAGGGCGGAGGACTGAGCCATCACCGAGCCTGGCTCGATGTTGGTCATCCTCCAACTCGACGCGCTGGCAGGGCGTATCCCTGCCCCGCGCCCATGGGGGCAACCGGGGTTGAGCCGAAAGGCAGAGACCCGGTATACAGAAGCCAATATTCCTCGCTTTCGGCTCGGGTTGAAAAAAATACCACTCGTTGTACGGAAACCAACATTCCCGCCCTCGTATTGAAATGTACTAATGCGCAACTCGTTCATAAAGTTCCCCGCAGAAGCGAACTACAACATCATAAGCTCGGTACAAAACGGGCGACTCCGTTCGCATCGAAAAAAGAAACCAAATTTCAAATTTGAGCTTGCTATCGGATAGTTTGTATCAAACTATCCGATGGTAACAAACTTCTTCTGGATTTATAACTTGAACAGAAAAAAAAAAACGTCAGGATAGTGACCATCTTGTCCTGGTTATACGGTGTGTACTATACCTTATGGCTTTGGGCAAAAGCAATTATATTCAGGCACCCAATACTGCCGAACAGTGTTGCAAAATATAAATGATCCATCGCCGAACCAAAATCATCTTCCAGGACCTCAAACATAGCCACAATCTAGAAGAATTCGAATCAGTGAGAATCTCACTACAAACCTGAGTTTTGGAACTGTTTTCCAGTTGTAAGAGCTTACTCTTGAGAAAATCATCAAGGATGTCAGTAGAAAACTTATTAAGAATACTGCACATTTACTTGATCGGGATTGGAGTGGTGATATCCCTGCCGCTCTCAAGAAGACATCAAGCACTTTGTGGTATTTTTCCTGATTACTCTTGGATTCGATCCACTTTTGTAATTTTGTTTGAATAAGCTCCAGAGAGAATCCTATGTGATCGGATAGAATTTCAGAGCAAAGTAGCAGAATCATTAAATAATGGTGAACGATTTCGTGTTTGCGAGCCTGGGAGTTAAGGAACTCTTCTCACATATACGTGATATAATCATCATGAATCTAGAATTTGCTTGGTTTTCAAACAATTCCACCCATTTCGGATCATGGTGTGGGACGGAGCCGTCGAGATACTTGAACTTCGTCCTTGAGAAGGTGACAGAATTGCAACGATTCCCCCTTGTATAAAAGATTGAGATAGTTGATGAACCTTATCTTGCGAGCATCCCTAATTAATGAATCCACAGTTTCCATAGGATAACATGAAAGGTGTATGACTTTGACTTCGCATCCAACTTTGTTTGAAATATTCTCCTCAGATCCGCTGGAACTATTGGATCTTGTTTGTAAGCTCACCATTTTACCACGATAACGCGGCTGACCCTTGTTATCAATCGAATAGGGATCTTGCATGGTCGAGCGTTTGCCAATATAGAATATGCATTCGATAGCGCAGACCACAAGAAGATTCTTGGTCAAAATAGAATGAATCTGGTGGCAAAATTCGATTTATAATAAATAATTAAGAATGCGCCCGCGTAAGACCCCCGATTCAAATCGATGTCTTGTGACTCCTACGTCATTACGGTAGCCACCGATATACACATGCAAACTCGCGCGCGTTGGTGTTGCATACGTGTGATGGCTACAAAATAACAAATCGAACCCGGCTCGTATTTTGCTCAAAACAATTGTTTGAACCAAGTAAGGTTGAATTTTTAACATTAGTAGTCGCTCCTGGTCTTTTACAACAACTGAGGTGCAGTGAGACCGCCTGTTGTCACGTTTTTTGTGTCCAGTGAAGTGAAGAAGGATGAAGCTTCAGGCCAGTAAGTAGAGAATTATAAGGTACCGGTTTTTGAAAAAAATAGTAGTAGATGTTTCTTTTTTGTTTCTGGTGTAGGATACCATATAGAATACTAAAACATAAAATGGAACAATTTTTGGCCATGGCAAAAAATTATAGCAACAAAATAGTGAAAATTTAAGCACTTTTTTTCACTATTTTGCGTGCAGTGATTCTGGATTACATATTATATCGTTTATGCCTCGACCATATTGGAGCTGGTTCGATTCTCTACAGATCAAGAAAAAAGAACATCTCTCTATCGTTTTTCCAACCCCCGTTATTTAGCAACAAAGAAAGGGTTGAGTCGAATTCCACCCCTACCTGTAACTCCACGGAAAATGCGTTAATTATCCTGTAAGTCCTAGAATATATGTATTTTATGTTCCACAACACCCATTCCAAATTTCATGAAGATCGGTCGATTAACAACGGAGCACTTGCAATTTGTTTATAAAAATTAGTCGATTTTGCCATAACTATGAAAACGCTTCATGACCAGATAGAGAAAAAATTCAAAATGGAGGACCTTTCTGAAACTTTCAACAACAATAACCAACCATAAAATGAATTTTTTATTGATCGTACTCAGCCCCAGGTGCAATTGTTTATAACTTTCGGGTTTTTGACATTTTCTTTTGCGCACAGGGCCTCAAAAAGTCAACGAATCGAAGAAATCATTTTTGATTCGTGTAGTTCTAGTCTTTTTCTGAATTTTGAAGAAAAATACGTTGTTCTAGGACGTTCTGGGTCCGAGTTACGTTGTCCGAGTTACGTTTTTTTCTTTAAATCATTGTTCTCAAACATTCGGGTCTGGAAGGCTGTCTCTTGGGGAAAATATGGAGGAGACCCAAAACTTTAATAAAAAAAATATTGGAACTAGCCAGAGAACGTCTCTTTTCGATCGACGAATGCCGAGTTATGGCAGTTTTTGTGAAAAACTGACAGTGAAGGTATTTTCGTCCTCGAGATTCAGCCGTGTCGCAGACAGCTATAGTATGCTAAAGGCGTCCATGCTCGATTTTGGAAGTTAAATTCAATCAAATGGACTCTTACGATAGGTCAATGCAAAGGTAAGACACTCAATTTTCGATTACTCATGGTAAAAATTGATTGCCTGACCTATTTTATCAATTATTTGACGAATAAGATAATAGAAATTTCTGTTCCAAAGTTACTCCAGCCCGTGTCTAACTTTGGAACACGACTTTTAGCGCTTATTGCTCCAACCAGAGATGTCCAAATAGACCTCATAAACACCTCAATCGAAAGCTGAAACTGTAAGCTTTCGTTTGACTATAGATACAATGCGCTTTTGATGCACGATGTACAAGTTTCGCGAGGTTGAAGAAAAAAAACGCGATTTTTGTTCCAAAGTTACCCCGGTTGACGGTAGATATACGTTCATTATCTTTATGGACTTTATTGATAAATACTACCCGACAATCCTACAAAATCCTGTACACCTGGCGTTGGAAATATCTCCCAAATTAAGTACAATCAAGCTCTTTTCGGGCACGCCTGGCATATCATATCAACTGAATTAGGACCAGAACGAGCGTGCACCTTTTTCAACGGCATGATGAACGGCTCAATTAGACTCTCCAGCGGACCCAGTTTTTCCACAACTATTATCAAGGCTCTTTTTCTAACTGGGATCACGAAGAAACGTCACTGGATCATTGTGATAAATTTGATGTTATGGATGGCATTGTGAGTACTCAGGCATATTCAGAGCTCCCTGATTCGTTGGAATGAGGGAGACTATTCCTTATTTCTTCGGTATAAAGATTGTCAGCTTATATGTCTCATTTTGACACATGATGTCACACTATTGTCTCATGATGCCAAGAATGAATTTGGAAAGAAAAAGATTAGAATTATTGAGTGATGAAATGAAATTCTAATTGAAGGATATAGCCTTCAATTGTAAATCGTTGTGAAAAAGTGTCACTGAATGGATTGTTTCAATTTTCCATAGACAGTGAGCATAATTCATCTCTGTTTTTGTTATTAAACAACAACCTTCTGCGAAGTATCCACGAAGTATAAAAGCTTTGGAAGACTTCTTAACACCAAAATGGATAAAAACGTAGAGGTAAAAATTTGACTCAAAATTTCGATATTTTTATACATACAAAAATCCATCCAATCACCCTGAAACAGACGCCATTATCTTTTTTTTGACGAGCTACCCCTATTCAAAAAAAGAATGAACGAAAAAGGTTGGGTAGAACCCGAGATATTGCAAAATTTTCCAGCGCGCTCGACTCTGAAGAGCGCGCTTCGTTTTCTGCGGGGCCGCGCGGCGCCGAGAGAGAGTACCCTCACTCTGCCGCCACTAGCCGGCTTCGGCTACAGCCGAAATTTACAACAACTGCTAACAACAGTGGCGAGGAGAGCCGAGGTACGTAGTTCCAATATTTTTTTCTATCAAAGTTTCGGGTCTCCTCCATATTTTCCCCAGGAGACAGCCTTCCAGGCCCAATTGTTTAAGAACAATGATTTGAAGAAAAAAACGTAACTCGGGCCCAGAACGTCCTAGGACAACGTATTTTTTTTCAAAATTTAGAAAAAGACTAGAACTACACGAATCAAAAAAAATTTCTTCGATTCGTGGACTTTTCGAGGCCCTGTGCGCAAAAGAAAATGTCAAAAATCCGAAAGTTATAAACAATTGCACCTGGGGCTGAGTACGATCAATAAAAAATTCATTTTATGGTTGGTTATTGTTGTTGAAGGTTTCAGAAAGGTCCTCCATTTTGAATTTTTTCTCTATCTGGTCATGAAGCGTTTTCATAGTTATGGCAAAATCGACTAATTTTTATGAACAAATTGCAAGTGCTCCTTTGTTAATGGACCGATCTTCATGAAATTTGGAATGGGTATTGTGGAACATAAAATACATATATTCTAGGACTTACAGGATAATTCACGCATTTTCCGTAGAGTTACAGGTCGGGGTGGAATTCGACTCAACCCTTTCTTTGTTGCTAAATAACGGGGGTTGGAAAAACGATAGAGAGATGTTCTTTTTTTCAATCTGTAGAGAATCGAACCAGCTCCAATATGGTCGAGGCATAAACGATATAATATGTAATACAGAATCACTGCACGCAAAATAGTGAAAAAAGTGCTTAAATTTTCACTATTTTGTTGCTATAATTTTTTGCCATGGCCAAAAATTGTTCCATTCTTCGTTTTAGTATTCTATATGGTATCCTACACCAGAAACAAGAAAGAAACATCTACTCCTTTTTTTTTCAGAAACCAATGTTCGACTTACTGGCCTACTTAGTGAACTTTTGAAGCCACAACTGCCACAAGTTTGAGGTAGAGAATTGTCAAATAATCACTCCAAGTGTTATCTGGTTCATGAAATGAAGCAATAGTAGCATAATATATGTGACTGTGGTGAATAATTGACACATTGAATCATCTGATTCTTCTTATTCACCTTCCTATCTGAGAATGTTGACATCGATATCTCGATAGATATCTCGAAACCGTTCAACACTTGAAAAATCCGGGGGATCCGGATCCGCAAAAGTTACAGAGTTGCAAAAAGATTTCCGTGCTTTCAATTAGTTAAGAAAAACGAAGGGAGATGCTGTCAAATTGTGTTGTTTTTTGTGTACTGGCTTTCGAATTTATTGATTGATTGACTAAAAACAAAATTCTGTCTCGTTTACACTTGTGAAAATCTTACCCTCGAATATCATGATGGATGCTGAAGCAAGCACAGTCTAATTCCGAGATGAAATCCTCAGGTGCAGAAACTTGTCCTATTGAAGCATACTAAACGTTGAGATAGGAGGATAGATTCCAAGAATAAGTTTGATAAGTTCGGCAATCAACACGAACGTGTTTCATTTCTCAACTGTTCTCTGAATGAACACTGAAAAAGAACATTTGTCTTGAACAATTAGCTGCAAGGGAGATAATTATAGTCGGCAGGGAATGAAGAGTGGGAGAGGACATCAATATGATTGAGCTGATGTGGAGTAAGGAACTCCGCACGGATTTTAAAACGATCCCTAGAAAATCTAGCACGACCCCAGTCTTGGAGGAATTGGGATTTGGCAGTTCTAAAATGCCTTAACTTTATACAGTGGATACCTTATATCAAGAAGTCACTTGGAAAACTTTAGAGTCATCATGAATTCTCGACGTAATTGGAAAAAATCGTTCATAACTCACCCTCTGCTGTCCTTGGTAAGAGAAAGCGTAAGTGTCAAAAGTTGTGACTGCGATATTCTGCCAGTATCCGGTCACGGATTTAACCATGAGTTCTGGATCATGAGTACCAGATTGAGTTCTGGTTCACGAGTGCCAACCTTGTTATTGAATAAGGATCATCACCGGAAATGAAAAACCCCAGAAGTTTATATTTGGACAAAGAATTTCTTCCTCTCCCAGAATGCGAGGTCGAATATCCGAAAAGGGCGCTAAGCCGATGCCGTCATCATGCAAGCTGGAAATCATTCCCAATCTCCTTCAATTCACTTACGACGAGTGCACAAATATTTGTCATTATCTAACTTTTAGACTCGTCCATTCGTCTTTAAGCTCAAATTGCAAGAGAATCGGAGAAATACGCGGCGAATGGACATTTGCGGAATGCTTTCTCTTCTCCTATTCATGTTAGAATAATTGTAGTAATGAAATATTCTTCTTCTAATAATCTTTTCAACAACATTCGATTCAAGTCTTTCAAATATCTGTTTTTCTTCGATTATGAAACGTTTTCCCTAATCTGAAGCAATTCTTGGCCAGTAACGGTCGATGTAACATCTTTGGATTGGAGATTTCAAATATCATTATTAATATCAGGTCCTTCCCGATGATTCCTGAGTTATACAGGAATTCGAAGTTGTTATGGTGATGGAGATCGTATGAGGAAAATTGATTTGGGCCGAAACATAGTGGCAAGGTTTTGACACGCACATGAATTTTAATGACAAGCATGAGCTTGGAAGTGCGCACGCACGTGTGCAACCAAGGAATTGTTGTTTTGAAGGTGAAACCTTCTTTACCGGCGCCTGGCGCTCTTGCCCCGAGGAAAAATTTTGCTCGATGCGAACTGCGGAATCCGTGTGATTCCTACGGCACGTAACTCATCCGCCGCGTAAACGTCGTGTTAACCGTGTGATCGCCGTGAATTTCTTGTCAGTACAGTTCCCGGCTTCTACCTGGCTACAGCGTGGGCTGAAAAACCAAGCAGAGCTGACCAAGTAGCATCAGGTAGCGCTTAGGCCTGTAAGTTGTTGGGATGGCTGTGCAGCAGCAACAATATTGACATATAGAATTATGATGGAATTATGGAGTGTTTGAAATCTTTTGAGATTTAGTGATGAGTGGTTCATTTTTTATGCAAAACAGCACAGTTGCTGAAGATAGATAGTGGCAGCCACGATGGATGATCTTCTACCCAGGCAAGTTACTCACATGCCTTATTTTATTATCTTCACAACTCACTCCACATCAGAAATGGTGTCATCAAGCTGTGAATGTATTTTAGCTGCTGGATGTTCTACATCCAGAATAAGATAATTGAGACCGGTCACCTCAATTGTCCATAACAAGTTCCTTGGTTTGGATGAGTGTTCACGGTTATTAGTTCTCCACTTTTGCCTGCGTACTCATGTATGACGAGTTGGATCTTGAAATTCCTCATAGTCTTACCAAAAGTGCCATCAAGATTAATGTATCCTAACTGTTGAGGATGACTTACATGAGTATGTACACATGAGTCACAAACTAGTTACCGTTCTCTCACATCCAGAAGATGGAAACTGAGACCCGGGATCCCAATTGTCTCACATTAGTTTTTGGATTTGGATGAATGTCTCAAACAAGTTTCTTGGATAAGACAATTGAGACCGGGCACCTCAATTGTCTTCAACAAGTTTCTTGGTTGGGATTAACTGTTGAGGATGACTTACATGAGTATGTACACATGAGTCACAAACTAGTTACCGTTCTCTCACATCCAGAAGATGGAAACTGAGACCCGGGATCCCAATTGTCTCACATTAGTTTTTGGATTTGGGTGAATGTCTCAAACAAGTTTCTTGGATAAGACAATTGAGACCGGGCACCTCAATTGTCTTCAACAAGTTTCTTGGTTGGGATTAACTGTTGAGGATGACTTACATGAGTATGTACACATGAGTCACAAACTAGTTACCGTTCTCTCACATCCAGAAGATGGAAACTGAGACCCGGGATCCCAATTGTCTCACATTAGTTTTTGGATTTGGATGAATGTCTCAAACAAGTTTCTTGGATAAGACAATTGAGACCGGGCACCTCAATTGTCTTCAACAAGTTTCTTGGTTGGGATTAACTGTTGAGGATGACTTACATGAGTATGTACACATGAGTCACAAACTAGTTACCGTTCTCTCACATCCAGGAGAGGGAAACTGAGACCCGAGATCCCAATTGTCTCACATTAGTTTTTGGATTTGGATGAGAGTTTACGGTTAATAGTTCCCCACTTTTGCCTGCGTGCTCATGTGCAATGAGTTTAATATCCACAAGTCATCTCAAATGTCTCAAACAAGTTTCTTGGATAAGATAATTGAGACCGGGCACCTCAATTGTCTTCAACAAGTTTCTTGGTTGGGATGAGAGCTAACAGACATTAGTTGACCATTTTTGTCTGCATATTCATATGAATTTTATTCAAATATTTTTGAGAATTTGTATGAGCAAATCAATTGACCAAAATGAACAATTTTAGTCAGAAGCTTGTTTGTGCCTGCGTACTCATGTGCAATGAGTTGGATAACCAGAATAGAGAAACTGAGACCTGCATCTCAAATGTCTCGAACAAGTTACTTGGATAAGACAATTGAGACCGGGCACCTCAATTATCTTCAACAAGTTTCTCGGTTGGGATGAGAGCTAACAGACATTAGTTGACCATTTTTGTCTGCACATTCATGTGAATTGGATTCAAATATTTTTGTGAATTTGTATGAACAAATCAATTGTCCAAAATGAACAATTTTAGTCAGAAGCTTGTTTGTAGTTAGTTAAAATTTTGCATTTGACACCCAATCATATTATCATATACACAGTCTTTCATAGGGTCTGGTGATTTTTCAGAAATGGAGGAACTGGGAGACCAATTGCACAGGCAGATGTTGTACCAGCGGAGACATCCTGTCCTGACAAAATAATGCTAAACGATATGTCTCAACCGTAAGCATGAATTCCATTGATAAATTTATGTATATAATAATATGATAAATATAGTTTAGTTGACTCATCATTATTATCATTCTATCTTTAGAGGTGGCCGCTCGATAGAAACTGTATCTCATGGAAATTATTCACTGGTGAATCCAGTGGATGTTGACATGGGATCTGATGTTGAGTTAGCTACGAATAAAGCCAAAAGATCTGAATATATGAGGAATTACAGACTGAAAAAAAACAGCCCGTAGTCAAATCTGCTTATGGTGAAGTCAGTACTGAAAATTCTGCAAATGTTGAGGTTGGGTTATTAGCTAAGAGGGCAAAAAGGAGTGAATACATGAGAAATTACAGGATGCCAAGAGAAAAATCTCTACCGTACGCACAATTTTCATGTGTACACATAATAATATGATGGATATACTTGACTAGAATTATCACTATCATCATTTTATCATCAGGAGTGGAATTCTGACACAAACTATTCCAAATATTCATCACCCAACTCAGAACCCAGTACATGTTGACATTGAACATATTGATCACCCATCTCAGAACCCAGTACATGGTGACATTGAACCCGAGGTTGAGTTGGCAAACAAAAAAGCTAAAAGAGCTGAATACACGAGGAACTATAGGCTCAAAAAGAACCAACCCGTAGTTACATCAGCTCATGTAGAAGTTACTCCTGAAAATTTTGTGAATGTTGAAGTTGGATTAGCAGCGAAGAAAGCCAAAAGGGCTGAATATATGAAAAATTACAGATTGAAAAAAAAACATTCCTCAGAATTACCTACACATCTCGCTGAAAGAGCAAAAGGTATGCAGATTCTTTCTTCTTGGGATAAACCTGTTCCATGATTTCTATTCATTCAAACTTGAACCATTCACAGAGCCTCGGCGGAAACAGGCTAGACCTCGACCGTGTGAACTCTTACCAGATGAGATGCTTCTTAGGAAAATTGACCAAAACACGCTACCGCCTTTAATACTTGGTTCGACAAATACGAAAAGAGACCTCAAGAACCGAATGAACTCAATGGTGCTAATCTTGCTGAATTTGTAGCTTTCTGGACTAGGAGGAGAAATGGCACTTGGTACAGACGAGATAAACCTCGCGTAATAAGATACAGGAATTACAGTATGATGAAAAATGAGGAATTACCAGAATACAAACGAGAAATGGTAACTCTTTTTGTGCCGTTCAGGAACGAAGAGTCGGAGATTCTTGCGGAACGAAAGTTTATAAGTCTTTACGATTTACATGAAGAACATATTGTACGAGAACGCATGAGATTCGAATCTGATCTTGACTACCAGAAGACGATTGATATCTGTCGGGAATTATGTCGTGAAGATGAAGGCATTGAAGATGAGATGGAGGATGGACACGCTCTCTTACAACCAGATGTCGATCCATTCCTGGAACTGTATCACAACCCAAATTCAACCGTCAATGAAGATCTTGTCCGAGCTTCCATCGACAAACTAGGAGCAGTTGCCAAAAAAAGAGAGAATATCATGAGCAAAGACGACTACAACGCACGCATGCGTACCAAAAACAAAAAACAGCGACTACTTATAATGCATGTCATTCATCACTGTCTAGCCGGAGAAAATACAGATCCGCTAGTATTTTTCTTGACTGGTCCATCCGGAAGTGGAAAAACATACCTGTCTCTCACTGTCATGGAAACCATCAACCGTTTCTCTAATAATGACGGATTCTACAACTCCTACATTGCATGCGCATCTACGGGTAAAGCTTCAAAATTACTTGGTGGAACTACGCTCCATACAGCTCTCAGAATTTCAATATCTAATTTTATGCCATTGAGCATTGAAGTACTTCACCAATATAGAGCCCTTTTTCGGTATGTCAGATTCTTAATTATTGATGAAATAAGTATGATGAGTGGCGAGTTGTTGACTCGTGTAGATCAGAGACTAAAACAAATAACAGGCAACTATAACATGAACTTTGGAGGTACCAATATGGTTTTCATTGGTGATCTGCGGCAGTTGCCACCAGTACGGGCAACGCCTATTTACAAACAGACAAGATTGTCCATGACCCTCCCTACTTTATGGCGTAGTCTCAAGTACTTCGCTTTGGATGAGGTTGTACGTCAAAAAGATAAGGCTTTTTCTGACTTATTGACTAACCTGGGGAATGGTGAGATTCTCACTCCCGAACAACAGTTGATTGAATCACGCTTCGTCACAGAAGAACAAGCTCAAGTGCTTTGTCCTGATGGTATGCGTTTGTACAATACGAATGTCGAAGTTCAAGCTTACAACAACGGTATCTTGACTAACTCTGCGGAAAAATTAGAAGCTGTTGCCGAGGATAATTATATAAACTGTGAAGGGTCACAACAGAGTTATCGACAAAGAGTTCACAAACTGTAGGTCATCGATACAGGTGGCATGCTCTATAATATCACTTTGGTTATTGATAAGCCGTACATGATCACTACCAATATTGACGTCGCTGATGGGTTGACAAATGGTTCTGTCGGCAAATTGTCAGAAATAACATTTGATGTGACTGATGGAGCCAAGTTCTTGTGGTTAGAATTTCCTGGTTGCCAAAAAATAGGCGCTGAAGCGAGAAGGAAAACAGCTAACTATGCTCTACAACATGGAATTAGCCGGACGGCAGTGCTGATAGGTAAAAGGACGACCACCATCAATTTTGGACAAACAAGATCAAGACACTCAGAAAATGCCGGACCTCACTGCTAGAGGAAGCATTTCCCTGTAGTTCCTGCACTGGCTATTACAATTCACAAATCACAAGGAGGATCTTATGATGAAGTGGTTTATGAATATCAGAGGAACCAATCACAAGAGCTAGTATACGTTGCACTTTCTAGAGCTAGGGACATTGATAAGTTATATCTAATATCACCCACGAACGATTTCAAATTTTATCATGGCCTTCGGACTCCGCCTTCTCTGATTCCTCTACAGAGAGAGTTGGCGCGATTGAAAGAAAATTCGCTATTAACAATTGATGATATCATCAATGAGAAATGAGATTCTGCAGATCTTGCAGTTTTCACGTTCAACTGTCAAAGTTTAGTTAAGCATGCTGTGGACCTAGAAAATGACCCTATTTTACAAAGGTGCCATGTTTTGATATTAACAGAAACATGGAAGAAGAATGAGCAAAGCATAGATCTACCCAATTTCAAATATATTGAACATTGTAAAAGAATAACTGCCAGGAGTGGTGGCGTTGCTATCTATCAGAAGTCAGCTGATTCTCCTTCACTTCAGAATTCTCCTTCGCTGATCGGATTGATGGAAGTTCAAAAATTGATAAGTAACATTCCAGATCTAGGAGATATCTGCGCAACAACTTGCTCTCTGTCTGACGGTAGACGTTTGATCACGGTTGCTATCTATATATCTCCAAATAATTCTGTGATAGACATAATTGATTTCATCCACGATGTATTACTCTTATATACAAAAGCTGGAGCAAAAGCGAGACGGAAGAACACTGATGAATTACCAATGATATTCTGCGGCGATTTTAATGTTGATTTTCAGAAACCAGAATCACA
Source organism: Eretmocerus hayati (assembly GCA_029851415.1). Taxonomy (NCBI): domain Eukaryota; kingdom Metazoa; phylum Arthropoda; class Insecta; order Hymenoptera; family Aphelinidae; genus Eretmocerus; species Eretmocerus hayati. Next base: position 177,366,177 of record CM056742.1, on the reverse strand, counting down.
AGTACTTCTACAATTTTTACAAGAGGAATTGAGTTTACAAATGAATAATTCTAGACATGAGTCGACGACAAATTACGGCACCACTATAGATGCAGTGTTCACTCGTTATTTAGATAATCTCGAGTCAGCAGTTTACGTATCATACTTCTCGTACCATCGACCTATTGTATCATACATACGAAAAAAAAATATTATAGAGAATAATATCCCTGACTCCGTATCATAGGCCGTTCTTGACGACATTTCCATACGACAATTTGTAAATATTTGGATTTTTAAGTTCGGAAGAACATCACACTCAATCCCGTGTATATAATGAATAATTAATATATGCAATGGACTACTTATCTAAGATTGTAAATAACCAAATGAACAAAAATATGGACCTATTGTTTGAAATTATTACCATGGAGTTCATTAAAGATGACTAGTGCACTTACTCAACCGTATTATTTTATTACCATGATACCTTGAACAATTTTCGGTAAGAAGGTTTCACCTTCCTGCGCACGTGGTCGCCACGCGCATCATTTTTTTTGACGTCTGTTACGATGTAGCTTGAAAACGCCAAGCGCCTGCAAACTTCACGTACAACAAAGGTTGTGCGTAAAATTTGGAAAATGAAACACAAAGTAGAGATCGCGTCGCTGGACGTACAAAAGCGGGAGGCCCGATGCAACAGCGGGAGACACGGTCCCCGAAAATCGACGCGAAAACCAGGGCAGCATCGAGGATCACAATCAGCCTGCCCCGCCCACGGTTTTATTGAGTCTGAGTAGCCGTGTTAATGGCTTGTCAGATTAAACTTTGAAAAGTGCAAAATCTTGTATTATCGCTGACGAGTCGGCTTATCAGCTCCGACCTGATCAGAGCATCACAAGCCCGTTGAAATGGTGAAAATCGGGCCATTTTTGAGAACCGTAAATGATATCGGAAAATCCCCCGAGGTATCATCTCGGCTATCAAATATGGCCCGATTCTCGCCATTCAAACGGGCTTTTGTTGCTCTGATCAGGTTGGAACTGATGGCGGCCACCAATCCGGTGTCCGGATTGGTGGCCGCCTTTTTTAACCTTTAGACTGCCGGCCTGGCGCATATATGAGCCAGGCCGGCAGTTATTTTATGATCAGTTTGATTATTGTAAATGAGTTTTCGATGAGGTTTCTACGACGGAATGGCTTTAGAAGCATCGTGAACTCCCCTGAGATTCTTCCAAACCAACCAATGTATCTAAACTATCCCTAACGAGGGGATGGAACCCCTGAAAGTTCAAGAATGAAATATCAGATTTATATCAGATTCTTCGAAACTTTTCCTGGCTAATAGTTTATGAAGTATCTAAATTGTACCCTGAATCTTTCTTTCATTCACTCAGATACCTCAACTACCACTGATACGGGGGTTGATTTCTCGAAAATCTATCTTGAGCGCTTATTGGCCTGATAAGGGGTACGTTTGATATTTAGTGTTTTGCTTTCTCGAAGAGAAAGTATTGGATCAGTGCGGAAATTTTTCCATGAAATTTCTTTGAATTTCTCATTTTCCACCCTTTACTTCTATCCTTAGTTAAATCAGAGTTAATCCATCTTATTCTGCTCGCCGAGACCTTTAAAATGGTACCCCTATCAATTTCTTCTATAACGCACAACGTTCTGTGTGAATTATTCTAAGGCACACCTTGTCCGTGTACGTATGTATGTGTATCTGTATGTTGTCTTCCCTTTGTCACGCGAGTTTTTCTGAACTCTCAGAGCAATCTTTTTGAAACTTCGAGGGTTTGTTCCAAATTGATCAATGATGAGCCCAGTTATTGACAGCTCCATACTCTCCATACTCTCTCTTCTAAGGTAGATTGATTACCTAAAATTTATCATCAATTTTGCACTATGTTTGTCCAAACGGCATACCATCCAATGTTCAGCACATAAATATTCCGAATATCATTCTAAAATATTTCCCGGTCATTCTAAAGAGATTGGTTGAAACGGAATTTTGATAAAAGATTTCATTTTCACAAAAAAATTTTTTGAACTTTACCTTCTATGTCACTCGAAATTTGGCGAACGCCTCCATGGATCTCTTCCAGATTCTGAGACATTGTTCCATTTTCTTGGGCAATGGGCCCAGTCATTTTTGAACATTATTCGCCTATTCATATTGACACAAATAATGTTTTTCACGTAAATTTGATTATTTTGCTTGAATTTTTTCATGAAAATTTTTCGAATTTCTCATGTTTTACCTCTCAATTCGACATACACCTGAATGAAAGTAAGTCCATTTTATACTCCTCGCCGAAATCTATGAAATAGTACCCCTATACAATCGTTCCTTGGTACATAACGCTGTTTGTAAAGTTCTGATATGCTGTGGATAATTCCAATTGTTATCATCCAATTGAGAAAATTATTTCGTGCAATGAATGTGAACGACAAAAATTGGATTTGGATTTGAATCTATGTACAATGATAATTGATACAATTTTTCAGGAACTGAAATATTCGAATAATCTATAGGGAATGAGAAAGCATTCTGCAAATTCCTTTTTGCAGCATTTTTTGATGATATGAATGCATGGAATAGCGATTTGGACAGCCCATCACATCCGAGGAAGCCAGGGAATTATTTAGAAACAACTGAATGGTAATCTGCGAAATTCTAAAATGTACAGTACGGGGCCCGACCGTTGCCTGCCGGCCTGGCTCATATATGAGCTACCACTCATCGCGACATATTAGTTACTCATATATATAAATTTTCCCCTTCGAAAGTGGTCATTTTATTAGGAAAAATGCCGGCAGTCTAAGGGTTAATATGCAAAGCCTATAGCTTGTTTGGGATCAGAACAGGCAAGAGCAAAATGAGCGGCCAGGGGTTCAAATGCTGAATCACTAAAACGTTGCTTAATCTGGATTTTTTCCGAAAGGGCTCACGGGAACGCTGCTGATGTTTGTTTCTTTTTGTTTGTGAGGAAACACGAAGACACTCGTTTTTCTGGCCCTAAATGTGACCCGGAGACCACCATCTACCAATCCACGGTGTCCTTGAACAAACTTTAAATGAGCCGGAAGACCATCTCGCCAATTTTTCTCTAAAATGATTGTTTAGGGGTCAAATAACATCTTTCAGTCGTTTTTAAAATCGCCTACGTTAGGATTTTCAAATAAATCAATTTTTATGATTTTTTTCTCAAAAAAACGTCGAAAAACCATTTTTATGCGCTTTAGTGATGATGAACGCTTGTTTATATGCTTGAAATTTGACAAAAATCTCGTCAAAAGTGCAGATAGTTCATGACACTCTATCCCAAACGATTCGCAGTGTAATGCATATAGAGGAAGAGATAGGATACGCGAGTTGCGGCCAATGCTTGGGTAAAGATTCGAATGGCAAATGGAGAGGTCCGAAAATCTATATTGGAAGATTCTGAGCATGCTTAAGCCTCTCTCTTTCCCACTCTTTCTCACATTGGTCTCGATAATATGTGAACAAACTCTCGGCAAGGCCCTTATTAGGTTGTAATGGTCCGAAGCTCTAGTGCGGTGGCGCCACGGTCTGTAACGTGAGTTTACGCACACAATCTCTCGTCTGTGAGCTCACAGACGCCAAACAGACGCGAACATGTGTGAGTCTCACCTACACATGCTTGTGCCCCAAAGTCATCGGTGAGCTCACGGACGAGAGTGTGTGTGCGTAAACTCACGTTACAGACCGTGGCGCCACCGCACTAGAGCTTCGGACCATTACAACCCAATGAGAAATGAATGGTTGCAAGCTCCGCCGCGGTGGCGCTACGGGTATCTAACGCGAGGTCACTACTACTACTGAACATTGAGCGCGTGTGGGTATCCGTGCGTGAGCTCGTCTGTGTGACGACGATTACGGGCGGCAGCACGGGCGGTGGTCTGCTGCAGCTATATATATATTAGCTGCTATTACCTCAACAATATTTGGCTGCTCTCAGCTGTTTGAATAACTTTGTCAGGTGGCTAAGTGTATTATTACTTCAGCATAATCAGGCTGAGTTTGTAATGAAAATACAGACCAGTGAATGGTAAAATGCCTGCTAGAAAAAAGAAGAGTTATACTATAAAGTGCAGTGTTGTGGGTTGTCACAATGAGAAAACGATTGTAAATACAGGTATAACGCGTGTACGCAGCGATGGGATCGAGGTATACAATGGGTATACACGCCGGTCTGTTTATAACCTCGTGGAGCCCTCGTGCTGATCGTGCGCTTCTACCACCAGCTGTGTGATATATATACTCGCTATCACGGACGGGACACGGACACACCTACACGCGTTCAACTTTTGGTAGTTTGAGTGACTCGCGTTAGATACCCGTAGCGCCACCGCGGCGGAGCTTGCAACCATTCATTTCTCATAGCGCAACAAAAGCTCTCATTCAGGTTCGGGAGAGCTTGCAGGTACATCATATCTACATTACTTCTTACGTCTGAGGGGGAGGGGGGTCCTATCTTAGTTCTAAGATGCGATGTGCTTGCTGTCATGAAGAGAATCTGCTCAAATTCTGGATAAGAAGCATGAAAAAGAAGTTTTGAGTGCAGATGCTGAGTGAGAAACATGCGAAATTGCTCCGAAAGTGTTCGGCATTTGATGTTCGAGATGATAGATTGCCTACATCTGACTTACCTATGTCTGACATAAAGTCTGTGTAAATATGTATATGATGAATTCCTCGCCAAGCGACCTTCGGAAAGGGGTCATCTCTTAGATTCTTTTTTGACCTTTTTCATTCGATTCTATGGCCCAAAATGGGAACTTCAGTCCACCTATGGAGTCCAAAAAAAATTTCTCCTCTCCATTGCACGCACATACGTAAATAGACCGAAAATTCATCGTGTAAAAATCGATGCTCTTTTATTCACGAAAATGGAAATATTTCGAGTTTTTGGATAACTATCGAATTGCGGGTTGCGGCATCTGAAAGGGCATCAGAAAGCCTATTGAAAACGTCATCGGAAATTCTTTCTCTGTGACTTGGGGGCCTTCTGAAGGCAAACAAGTGTTTTTCACAAAATTGTTAATTCCTCAAAAAGCCATCTTTTTATTTTTCGAAAATCAGATATTTGACGTGAAATTTTGCGTTCCTCCGAAAAAATGGGTCTCAGAGAAGTTTGAGGCGGTCCAAGTGACTTATGAGCCATTTGTTGAAAATTTGATTTTTTCGGTTCCAGAAAAAGGCGATTTTCTGCGCATGCGCACAAACGTAGACTTTGGCACCACTTTCAATGGAAAGCTGACAAAATTCCCTATAAAATGACTACCCACAAAGTTGAAATTCATCACTGAAACGGGATCTGCAACGATTAATTATATCGAATCAGAATCACATGAAAATTCAGTCCATTAACACCTTCGTGGCGCCTGCTGAGATGACAAATTTACGAGATCTTCTCGGGACTCAATTTTGAGTACGAAATTGACCTGAAAAAAATTCGGACCACATGGTTTCAACGTAAAATTGTATGAACTTTCAGAATATGCGATGAAGAACCCCGTTTGAGGCGAACCTGAGGTGCCACATTCGATTCTTGCCAGAAAATACTATTTTTCACATTCAAAATTGCATAAATATGCGATGAATTTTCCATCGCATATTTTGAAAGTTCAGACAATTTCACGTTGAAACCATGTCGTCCTCAAAATTGAGTCCCGAGAAGATCTCGTAGATGTGTCATCTCAGCAGGCGCCACAAAGGCGTTAATGGGCTGAATTTTCATGTGATTTTGATTCCATATAATTAATCGTTGCAGATCCTGTTTCAGTGTATAAATTTCAACTTTGCGGGTAGTCATTTTATAGGAAATTTTGTCAGATTTCCATTGAACATGGCGCCGAAAGTCTACGTTTGTGCGCATGAGCAGAAAATCGCCTTTTTCGAAACCGAAAAGACCAAGTTTTCAAAAAATGGCTCGTAAGTCACTTGGATCGCCCCAAACTTCTCCGAAACCCATTCTTTTCGAAAGAACGCAAAGATTCACGTCAAATATCTAATTTTCAAGAAATAATAAAACGTTTTTTGAGGAATTAGCGTTTCAGTGAAAAACACTTGTTTGCCTTCCGGTGGCCCCCAAATCACAGAGAAGGAATTTCCGACGATGTTTTCGATAGGTTTTCTGATGCCCTTTCAGGTGCCGCAACTCGCAAATCGATAACTATCCAAAAACTCGAAATATTCTCATTTTCGTGAATAAAAATCGATTTTTACACGATGAATTTTCGGTCTGTTTACGTATGTGCGTGCAATGGAGAGGAGAAATTCTTTCTGGACCCCATAGGTGGTCCGAAGTTCCTATTTTGGGCCATAGGATCGAATGAAAAAGGTTTAAAAAGAATCTGAGAGATGACGCATTTCCGTAGGTCGCTTTGGCGTGGAATTCATCATATAAGACCCATATCTCCACCCATATCTCCTATCACTAGGGTCTTAGATCCACCATCTCAACAGCATCATGAGGAGAACAAAACTCAGCAGGTGTTCGAACGCCATAACCTTGGAATATGTAGCTAAGAGATAATAATTCGGGTATATAATGGGATACGGGGCGTTCCTTACTTAGGATGATCAAGGGTTTGTAACGGGATATATTTCCAATTCCGTTGGATTTTCTTAAATTGAAATAATTATTAGAGCCATATCACATGGAAATATTGATCTTTGGGTGTCGAAAATGTGCCAGCCTTAAATCTCACTCCCGAAGATTTTAAGGTGTATTTTTCGACTTTTTGGAATATATATGAACTCGCGCGCAAGTATCGATATTCTCGAATACTATTGGCCTGTGCAAAAAATTAGAATCATCAAATACTGCGCGATTTTGCATTTTATCGCATTTTTTGCTCGTGGCTCTTCTGTCTTGATATTTCGATTGTTCTATGTAGCACCATATTGTAGACAATGAAATTTTCTAAATATTTGAAACAAAGTTCATCTTTTCATCTATTATCTAAGTTACTAAAATTGGCAAAAAAAGTGAAAAAGGACGAAATTTTCTTTGATTGTTCATTCCGAGAAAAGGCAACCGATTAATGTGTCACTGCCGGGGCATAAAGTCCTCGTTAATTTGAATATGGTCCATTTCGGAGCAAATCATCGAATCCCGGCACCGGGGGGTCTGGAACGAATCCCAAAAAATTTTTTTCCCGTTAATACCATGTTGATATAGTACAAAAAAAATTTTTTGGGATTTTTTCTAAGGCCCCTGTTGGCCCTGCGGCCTATAAAAAGTCCTTCTAGGCCCCTCGTACTTTCTTCCTTCCAATACCTACCAATTTCTATGAGCTATTTGCTGAGAGAACATTTTAACGATTTTCGGGCTTGCTTCAAAGTGATGTAGCTCCCAATTGACTTTTACCAGTGGTCATTTTAAAGTTCTTGAAGAAAGCTACAATTTGACTGCTAGTGAAAGTCAATTATCGAACTTTTCATAGGGGTTACAGTCGTTACAAGTTGACCAGTTTTGTAAAAATGCCAAACTTTGAACTGAATTTGAATTAAATCGTTTTTCTTCCTTCGACCCCACATCTGTGCGAATATGTTTTTTGATACAAATAATATCAATCAGAACAATAATTTGGGTGGGATATTGAATTCTCGATTTTATTCAGCCAATTTAAAACACTCTATTCTGACTTTTTGCTCAAAATGTCCTCACAGGTATGGCTCGCATATGCTTCCAACTGAACCAGTGTGCAACAACCTGTGTGGGATTACTCTCTAATGTACCCCCAAATGTGTCTGAAATCTCCCGGAGGCGAGCCTCGAGCTAGATGCGAGCAGGAGGTTCTATTTTACGAGTTGAATATGGGCATTATTCCGTTTATTTGGACGCAGGCGAGAGTGGGATTTCACTCATTCTAGCTCACGAATGAGATGAGCCGCTAAAACAGTTATCCAAACATGTTCTCCCGACTCCAAATGACCATTTAAGGGCATGTGAAAGCCAACTTTTACCGACGACCCTAACCATTGACAAATCGATTTTTCTCCCGAGTTCTACGGTGAATCTCAAAAAAGTGATTCCAAGTATGGAAGTTTTAGAATCAGATCTATCATTCAAAAAAAGAATCGAGTTGATCGGTTAAATATTGCCTTCAAACTTTGGTTTCGAAGTTGACCATTGCCTGAAAAAATACTCACACGCCTGACTTCAAAACCAAAGTTTGAAGGCAACTGCCAATCAATTAAATCGATTTTTTTTTTAAATGATAGATCGCATCCGAAAGCTTCCATACTTGGAAGTACTTTTTCCGAGATCGTCCTCAAATAGTTCAGAAAATGATCAGAAGTATGACTTTTCCGAAGGCCCATGAGCTGTGATTTTGGCTGAGTCGAGGCAAGGTTGGGTTAGGTCCTCTACCGCCCACACCAGCTGTTGTTATTGTTTTGAATGAACGGTGATGGACTGTCGTGAGTTGTCGCGCGGTACTTATATATTTGACTTGCACATAATAATAATCAGGAACAGAAAATTCATTCGTTGGAAAATTTTATGAAAAATAGTAATAACTTTGTTCATATCTGAGGAGAACCAATCCAAGTATTGACAATCTGAGTGACAATCCTGTTTCTTGAGGCAATTACTTGCTCCTTGATTTGAAAAGCAGTGAATATATAAGAGTGACAGTGATAATCATTCTGAGCCTTGGAGTGACTCAATAATTAACAATAATAGTAACCAACGAGGCAAAGCTTTATTGATATTGACATCCAAATCTAAGCCTTTCGAGGTATGAAATTGTCTTTCGTTGACATCAGAAATCTTTATACAGAATGTGGAGTTAGCATTACCCAAGATATAGATGAAGTTATGTACTTGAAAACAGATCAGAGGAGGAATCAGTTGATCGATAAACTGAGAGGAAAAGCATGCATCCACCAAACTTACAAAAAATGCTATACATGAGATAGCTCATCAGAAAGGTTTACAACCTTTCGGTCTCACCAAACTCTATCTATTTGTGCTAAGAATATGTAATGATGCAGCTCAGAATGTTCCTGTGATGTCCAGGCCTTCAGATGATTTCAGAGCAAACTAATGATTCTGTTTTGATGTTTCAACTACAATATGTCTAAATACTCGGTGAAAATAGCTAGCACGGGTAAGTCTTAGAGCAGAAGTAAATATTTGGAAATTGCAATAAGCTTCAATTTGTATCTACTAAAATCTCTATATAGTCCGGCGGCCGAGCATGGTTCCGTAGCATTTTGGATGTGACCGGACAAAAGTTGTGTATTCCCATGTATTTTGACCCGCTGAATCCGATTTTCGATGGTGGAAAGTCGGAAAAGTGGGCCAAAAATTGTTATTAACAAATTATTGTTGACAATCGTAAAATTGATTTTTTCGCTCCGGAAAAATTTTTTCTATATTTTTTGGTACATTTTGAATCAAAAAGGTCTCTACATAAATTTCATGAAAATGCACCGTTTTCCCGTGAAAAAATCGGAAAGTTTCAAAAAACACGATTTTTTCAATTTTGCAACAATTGTTGCTCGGCGGTGCAACGGAATTTTTTGATCCACCATGGCGCAAATTGATCCTTGAAGCCTCTCCTACTGATAGAAACCCCAAAGAAGTCAGTATGCTACCTCCTGTGAGTGTAAAAAAGTCGAGAGCGACCCTCTATTTTTGGTGCATTTCTCGCTATACATACACTTACCCATACCCAAGCTCGCGACATGATTCCCTTCCGTGGGCTTCGTGCGCTAGGGTCACATGTAGCCAAATAATTCCTCGTATTTTCGCGTACGTGTGTGTGAAAACTTCTTGGGAAACTCTTGGAAAATTCCGGAAAATTCATTGTAAAAAGTTGTATAACAAACACGAAATTGACTCTGATAAATCAAGAACGCTGTGACCTCTTTGAGTAGAACGGTTCAGGAGATTTTGGGAGAATACAACAGTCATCAATGATTTTCACGTTGGATGTATGACGACATACGCGTTCATATCAGCGTCGAATCAAACTAAATCTTTTGATCCGAATACCGGGTACTATAGTAGGGAAAAAATACTTTCATGTACTGGGGTGAATATTAGTATGTCAAGAATTGATTATAAAATCATGAAGATGCTACTTTATTCTTGCATTTCTGACCTCTTTGGCAAAAGCAAAACGAGCAACAATTTACTCCAGGTGCTACACATACACAAGTTGATTTAGAGCAAACCTGATGGCCCTGGCAACTTGGGATCAACTCTGATGGTGGAGGAGTGAGAATTTCCACCCTAGCAGGTACCATCGTGCCATCTTTTAAAACATACCCAAATTCCAACGGATTAAGCACTACAGCATCTGGGCGCTTATACGTGTTGATACCAGTCCTCCGCGCCGTTGGACACTTCATTTGAGCGATCTGTTATTTCAACTTATACTTAGTATCAACTTCTTGTGGTGACTAGAATTTTTACTGATGGATGGAACTGCATTGTTGGGAATGTGCTTCGCTTCTTTTGAGCAAGTTCAATCCAGCCAGAAGTTCGCAGCACAACTTCTCACGGCGGGAGATTTGAATTCTCACATGGAACATAGTATGGTAGAACTTGCTGACAACGAAGGAATCGGAGGAAATGCTTCTCTCTTCCATCAAATAATTGTTATAGCGCTGTTGATATCATACATTTTGTAGAGTAATCATCGAAGTTGGGAAAATTTGCATCATTGTTGAAATCAAGGTCTGTACGTATCAATATTATTGAGGTCACCACGACTCGGTATTCAGATCAAAAGATTTAGTTTGATTCGACGCTGATATAAACGCGTATGTCATAAATCCAACGTGAAAATCATTGATGACTGTTGTATTCTCCCAAAATCTCCTGAACCGTTCTACTCAAAGAGGTCACAGCGTTCTTGTTTTATCAGAGTCAATTTCCTGTTTTTTATACAATTTTTTACAATGAATTTTCCGAAATTTTCCAAGAGTTTCCCAAGAAGTTTTCACACACACGTACGCGAAAATACGAGGAATTATTTGGCTACATGTGACCCTAGCGCACGAAGCCCACGGAAGGGAATCATGTCGCGAGCTTGGGTATGGGTAAGTGTATGTATAGCGAGAAATGCACCAAAAATAGAGGGTCGCTCTCGACTTTTTTACACTCACAGGAGGTAGCATACTGACTTCTTTGGGGTTTCTATCAGTAGGAGAGGCTTCAAGGATCAATTTGCGCCATGGTGGATCAAAAAATTCCGTTGCATCGCCGAGCAACAATTGTTGCAAAATTAAAAAAATCGTGTTTTTTGAAACTTTCTGATTTTCCACGGGAAAACGGTGCATTTTCATGAAATTTATGTAGAGACCTTTTTGATTCAAAATGTACCAAAAAATATAGAAAAAATTTTTCCGGAGCGAAAAAATCAATTTTACGATTGTCAACAATAATTTGTTAATAACAATTTTTGGCCCACTTTTCCGACTTTCCACCATCGAAAATCGGATTCAGCGGGTCAAAATACATGGGAATACACAACTTTTGTCCGGTCACATCCAAAATGCTACGGAACCATGCTCGGCCGCATAGAGGGGTGAATCCACATTCATTCATTTAGATCTATTGAGAATTAGAGCTTAATCGTGGAAATTTTGTGACTTGAGTTAAAAAGTCACAAGGTGGATTTCACTCTACAAAGAATGAAAGTGATGAAATTGAGTATTTTATTGTCATGAGTTGACCTCTGGAACATATTTGATTGATCTCACCATGCTACTGAAGGTTTCAACTAGAATATCTTGAAATTACCTAGATCAAATGGCGCACCCGGGTGACTCTTAGAGCAAAAGTAAATGAGTGGCCATTGCTATAAGCTCCAATTTTCGTCTGCTGAGATCCCTGTATTTTAGAGGGGTGATTTCATATTCACTTTTTTGAATCTATTGAGAATTGGCTTAGTTGTGGAGTTTTTGTGACTTGAAATTGAAAAGTTACAAGGTCATTCTTCAAAGAGTGTACTGATAAAAAGAATCTTATTGCCATGATTTGATCTCTAAATCATGTTTGATTGATTTTACCATACTACTTTAGGTTCCAACCAGAATATCTTGGAATCACCTGGTGCAAATGGAGCGCCCGGGTGAATTCTAGAGCGAAAGTGAATTAGTGGACATTGCAGTGAGCTCCAATTTGTGTCTGCTGAGATTCCTAGATTCTACAAGGGTGAATTCATATTCATTTGTTTCAATCTGTTCAAAATTGGCCCAGTTGTGGAGCTTTTGTGACTTAGAATTGGGAACTTAGATGGTAAATTCCATGATACGATGAATTTATTGGTGGAATTCAGAATCTCATTGGTATTTGTGTGCCCTCTAATCAATCTCATCATTCTTTTCAAGGTTTCAACAAGAATACCTTGAAATATTTGTTCAGAATAGCTCGCTTGAGTGACTTTGAGAGCGAAAGCTGATCTTGGGTATGCCACGAGCTCCTAATTATGTTTGTTGAGATATTTGTATTCCAGCGGTGTGATTTCATCTTCATTCCAAAGAATGTCATGAATGTATGTACTCCAATAATATCTTCATAGCTTCTATCTGTATTTACTGATTTCTAGTTGTTCATTATTCATCTTGAACTTTGTATCCCAAAATTTTTGGAACAAATTGTCTTTGTCGAGTTGCTCCGCATGAAATTCTGGAATTGTTTTGAGTCTCAAATAGATTCAAATTTGAGTCTACAATCTCAATGTATTCTAAAACATGAGTGGTAATACTAACATCATGAATTCTTTTAGGTACAGCGGTAACATGAATACATGACTTTGGCCAACGAGAGGCACCTAGGTGTCAGAATCAAAACAGATTTGAACAGGTTTTCTCTTTTCGAATTGACAAAATAGCTCAAGGATGAGTAGAGATGTGCATACGAGTGATTGCTTGGAGAAAAAGTTACCGAGGAAAATATTCCTGCAAAAATCACTTCACTCAAAATGAATACACATAGTACAAAAATGTGTTTTCAAGAGTGAAAGTGATATTTCAACAAAAATGCCACATAAAAATATACTTGAATGCAAGTGTATACAAAATGTGAGCCCCAGCAGAAGTATCACTAGGAGTCACATAAAAAGTATACTTGAATGCAAGTATATACAAAATGTGAGCCCCAGCAGAATTATCACTAGATGTCACATAAAAAATATAATTGAATGCAAGTATATACAAAATGTGAGCCCCAGCAGAATTATCACTAGATGTCACATAAAAAATATACTTGAATGCAAGTATATACAAAATGTGAGCCCCAGCAGAATTATCACTAGATGTCACATAGAAAATATACTTGAAAGTATATACAAAATGTGAATGAATGAAACCTTTATTTTTTGCATCAGTAATCTCCATCATCAGTATACCTTGCAGATAGCTATTCAGTCATGCACCAAGAAGCATGGATCCGAGCATAGAGATACAGCTATTATATATATCAGGTCGTATTGCGACTGATATGTTGGTTGAATGTCGAATGTCCCCTCCGCCCCCTTCCTTATGATACAAATAGGATATCTAACCCAACCTCCCTTACTCTTGGCACGGTCCGCTCGGTCGGTAAAAGTCGGCTTTCACATGCCCTTAAACACGTCCTCATGATCAATTTGGTTCTTATTCATCATCTGAAGGCACTCCATCGAAAAACATATAACTATAGTGTTTTCTAGTCTGAGAGCAACTATGAATATTTTGGAATGAAACTGACCCCGAAATCGTGTTTAGATGATCATTTTGAGTCAGGCAACCATGTTCGTATCCCTCTTTCGGCTGCTCATCTCATTTGTGAGCTGGAATTAATGAAATCCCACTAACTCTCGCCTGCGTCCAAATAGACGGAATAATATTCGACGGTTTCATTTTCAACACGTAAAATAGGATCTCCTGCTCGCATTCAGCTCGAGGCTCACCTCCGGGAGTTTTCAGACACATTTGATTGGAGAGTAATCCCACACAGGTTGGTGCACATTAGTTCAGATGGAAGCATATGCGAGCCATACCTGTGAGGTCATTTTGAGCAAAAAATCAAAATAGAGTGTTTTGAATTGGCTGAATAAAATCGAGAATTCAATATCCCACCCAGATTATTGTTCTGATTGATATTATTTGTATCAAAAAACATATTCGCACAAATTTGGGGTCGAAGGAAGAAAAACGATTTAATTCAAATTCAGCTCAAAGTTTGGCATTTTTACAAAACTGGTCAACTTGTAACGACTGTAACCCCTATGAAAAGTTCGATAATCGACTTCTACTAGTAGTCAAATTGTAGCTCTCTTCAAGACCTTCAAAATGACCACTTGTAAAAGTCGATTATCACATGTCTAGTGGGAGTTACATCACTTTGAAGCAAGCCCAAAAATCGTTAAAATGTTCTCTCAGCAAATAGCTCCTAGAAATTGGTAGGTTCAAGTATCGACCTTGGGCAATTCTCTTCTCCAAAGTACTAGTCTTAAGGAAGAAAATACGCCCAGGTACGTCTAAAAATGTAGAGTCTGGTCGAAGTTATGATTTTCTGGAAGTAGGCTAGAGAGGGGCCTGGAAGGACTTTTTATAGGCCATAGGCCCCAGGGCCAACAGGGGCCTTAGAAAAAATACCCAAAAATTTTTGTACTATATCAACATGGTATTAACGAAAAAAAATGTATCAATCTTTTCATGCGACATGGCTCTAATAATTATTTCAAATCAATAAAATCCATCGGAATTGGATGATATATTCCGTTACAAACCCTTGATCATCCTGAGCAAGGAACGCCCCGTATCCCGTTATGTACCCGAATGATGATCTCTTAGCTACCTACTTCAAGGTTATGGCTTTCGACTAACTGCTGAGTTTTGTTCTCCTAATGACGCTGTTGAGCTGGTGGATCAAAGGCCCTAGTGATAGGAGATACGGGTACTAAGGTAAGTATACCCAACTTGCCTCTGTACCCAACTTGCCCCCATATCCCGATCTTGGGAATGGGCACTCCTTGGCCCCCGGGCAACCCTCTTTTACGTTTGTTATGTTAAAATATGAGAAAGTAAGTAGTTTGCATCGACCCCGAATCATTCCTGCGTTCTCCAGAAAATCTAAAGTGATTTTTCTATTTTTCGTGATTGCTTAGCTAGGAAAGCACCGAGGGAATTGCGTTCAGTAAAATCGGTTCCAAATTCTTTGAGTTCAACCAATCTTAACGTAAGCGCATTCGATTCCTTGTTTTAAGACCTTCAGAATCCATTTTTCAGAATTGCAATATTTGGATCTGGAGCTGATTTATGTGCAAAACACGGAGACGATTTGTAAACAAGGATGCCAACATCGAAGTGTACTTAACATGCCCCCATATATTTATCTCGAAAGGGCGTGCAGTACGACTTTTTTTACCACTCAGAACGTGTTTATCACGCCAAAATAGGAAGGAAACAGTGTTTTGGACCGGTGAGAAGCTCCAAATGTGCGTATACGGCGATAAAAACACTGTACCGCCGATCTCCATAATGGATTTTTGAAGAATTGAGACAGTTCGGATCCATTTCATCAAAACGAGACGTAGCTCAGTGCATTTTAAAGGACCTAAAACAAGCTTCAAAATAAGCTTCAATACGTTGGAAAATATTGACGTAGACTAGAGTTGTTGGGGAAGTGGCTAAATGGGGGCAAATTGGGTACGTTATTTTGTAAACTCTGAAAAATCACTTTTAGGAAAAGTTGAGACAGTTCGGCTCCATTTGATTGAATTTGAACGTACTTAGATTCATTCTAAAGATCTTAGAACAAGCTTTAAAATGAGCTAAAGCACGTTGAAAATTGTTGAGGTAGACCAAAATTATTAAGAAAATGGCTTAATGGGGGCAGGTTGGGTACACTTATCTTATACATATTTTTATCACTGATTCATTACAATTTTAAGGCTCTACCTCCACCTGATTATGCCACCTTTCAGCCACGCAGCGTGAGCCTTGTCCGACACTTCTCGACAGGCAACAGTAGAATATTACTGAAGCGAGGTAAATTGAATTTTGATCCATTCTAATGTTTAATCTGGTGATGCCGGCAAGTGGAAGACCCTCATAGAGCGAAGAGAGTCTGTAGCATACTGGTGGGCCGTGACCCCCGGGGGCCACGGCCCACCACAGGACCGTGACACCCGGGGGTCACGGCCCACCTCTGGACCGTGGCCCCCGGGGGTCACGGCCCATTGAGTTTTCCCCGGGTCGACCCAAAAAGTTGCGCGGCATCACCACAGTATCCGTAAGACTGTACAAGAGTACCAAGTATTTCCACAGGATTTTTCCCTCTTCGAGGCAGCTAGAATGAATCAACCTGCTTCTAATCATACAGAAGCCAAAGATATCTCATTTCAAGACCCGAATGATGATATTATCACTTCGATCGGGACCGATAGATTCAATTGTTCTCTTATATCATCATCCATACCTGCATTCCAGCAGGTGTAAAAGTTCCAGAGAAATGCCCATATTGTTATGGCTCTATGTTTAATTCACTAGTTACTCATTGGTTAGGTACTTTGACAGTTAGCATCCTCTCTTGTTGAAAAGCGAATGAATAACCAACTCGTGTGGGGTATTTTTACAATCCAGAAGTTTTCCATCACCTGATAACTCCCTCTTGCAATCATCATTACAAGGGGTGTTAGGACTCATCGCATCAACTCAAGGAAAATTTCATATAATAATCTCAAGTTATGCCATCAAAAACTCAACCGTACCGCTCCAGATTTCTTTGCTTATATGATTAAGAAATATTCAACTTTGAATTCAGTGCAGTGCTGCTCATTGAGGGAATGGGTTTCATGATTTAGATATGTAAACGTACGTCGGATTTTCTTACATGCAACTACTCAATGCTCATATTTTTCAACCCGAAAACTTTCAATCATTACCACATCGAAGTGTTCGAATTTTCCTCCCTCCCACTTCACTTTTGAGTATTTCCACGTGAAAAGAATGGTCGATTGTAGATGGTGTTCCAAATCTTTTCCTCGTAATTCTTTATCGATTCTATATCCCAAATCATGAGGAAGAAACGGTCGCTAGGATCCAAAAAAATTTTTTTGCGTAGCTGGTAAGCAAGTTGGTGAAACTATTGATTGTTTTTTGGTAAAAGAATCACTGCTTTTGTCCCACTAAAACTGCTATAGGTCTGAAACAAAATAAAATAATGATATGTGGATGAGCGCATTCGAAGGATGAGACAAAAACCTATCAAAATAAGCCTTGGAATATTTTTTGGAGATAAATTGGTCTTATATTTGGGCGATTCCATGAAAATCACTATTTAATTTTTTTCTCAAAAACCCATGCTTAAAAAAAATCCTGAAACACATATTTCGATGTGAAATCTGGTGTTCTTCACGAAAAAAATGTTTTAGTCAGGGAGTGCAGACACTCCTCAGTGAGTTTTGAGCGATTTTTTGTGATTTGATTTTTTGACCAATGAGAACTCGAGAGTTTTCTGCGCATGCGCCTGATTTTACGGAATTGAAACCTCACGCAATCGATAGCCCGTAAAATTTCCTTTGAAATGACCATTGGTGAAGATCATTTTCATGTTTTTAGAGCTGAGCTATGACATTTGAAAGGGAACACACAGAGTAGGGTAGTCTGCGGAATCCGCATCAGTCGCTCGCCAGAAAGTCTCAGACTGGGGGTTCTGACCAATGGCTTACAAGTTTGTAGGACTTGAGAGAGTAAATCTTTTTGTTTTATAGGGACGCTTAGAACTCCGGTTCTATAGCACCAAAATGAACTTTACTAGTAGTCATTTTAAAGAAAATTTTACGGGCTATCTATTGCGTGAAGTTTCAATTCCGTGAAATTAGGCGCATGCGCGGAAACTCTCGAGTTCTCATTGGTCGAAGAATCAAATCACAAAAAATCGCTAAAAAATTACTGGGGAGTGCAGAACCCAGACTAAAATATTTTTCTCGTGGAGAACATCAAACTTCACATCGAAATATGTGTTTCCAGAATTTTTTTAAGCATGGGTTTTTGAGAAAAAAATTAAATAGTGATTTTCATGGAATCGCCCAAATATAAGACCAATTACCTCCAAAAAATATTCCAAGGCGTATTTTAATAGGTTTTTGTCTCATCTTTCGAATGCGCTCATTCACACGTCACTGTGATATTTTGTTTCAGACCTATAGCAATTTTAGTGGGAAAAAGCAGTAATTTTTTCA
Source organism: Eretmocerus hayati (assembly GCA_029851415.1). NCBI lineage: Eukaryota > Metazoa > Arthropoda > Insecta > Hymenoptera > Aphelinidae > Eretmocerus > Eretmocerus hayati. Next base: position 177,347,973 of record CM056742.1, on the reverse strand, counting down.
CCAAAAATAAAATCAAAAGTTTCATCAACTTGTTTACCAGCTACGCAAACAAATTTTTTTGGATCCTAGTGACCGTTTTTTCGTCATAATTTGAGATATAAGGTAAGTGTACCCAACATGCCCCCCCCCCCCCCTTAAGCCATTTTGCCCATAACTTTGGCCCATCTCAATATTTTTTGACGTACTTTAGCTCATTTTGAAGCTTGAAAAAAAACCTTCAAAATGAGCTAACATACGTTGAATTTTGACCAACTACAGCCGAGTAATCTTAATTCTCGCAAAAGGTGTTTTTTTGGGAGTTCGCGAGGGGGTGTACCCAACATGCCCCCAATCTTCTCCGCGATCATAGTCGGCGCCAAGATTCTTAACGCTCACAGCTGTCTGCCTTCGGAGTCTGAGCGATATCTAATGGGTAGAATGTGACGTATTGTACGATTGGAAAAGATAAATCTTCAGTGACAGATGCTGCTTGGCAAAATAATTGAATATGCATTTCGAAAAGTCCCACGGAAAAAGCGTATCTTTATAGACGCTCAGTTTTGATTCTTTCCACGCTAAATTTCATTCAAGAAGGCAAGGGATCAGTAAGACGATAATTTATTTTAAAAAATACATGACTTTGAATTATTGTTTCCTCGTAAGGGTCAAAGAAATAATAATAAAGGATACAAATTAAAATACACAATATCTGTGACTATAATTCAAATCATTATTTAGCATTGTGGCTAGCAACGCTACATCAAATTCACCAAAACATGTCTCTTGCATTCAGCACGAGATATCTTTCAACAAAAATTAAAGCACTTTTTCGTCAATGATCAACATGTAATACTTTTAAAAACAATAATAACCACATTAATGTCAGGTAACTCGCGAGGTTTCACAAATAAAATGTAAAAAATGAAAAAATTATCCCGCAGTTGTAGGACACAACATCGCTCATGTCAAGTATTTTTTCTCGCGAGATAATGCTCAGATATATGATCGAAAAGAGCTTGAAAAGAATCGTGAAAAGCCCCAGGAGCGGTTCTAGTTTGATGTACAAACGTATAGCCCGACAGCAGCGGACTGCAGGTGCTCTCTTGTGGAATCGGACGGATGGGGCCATGTCGGGTACACCCCCTCGTTTTCAACTTGCCTCCGTATTTTGCTCATGATATCGCTCCAGATTAGAGTTTTGCAACGCTGTAAAAAGGATTTTGAAGGTCTTGGAACAAGGAATCAAATGCACCAAGGTACGTCAAGATTGGTTGAATCAAAACAATTTGGCAGAGGTTTGAATAAAGGCAATTTCTTAGGTGTGCAAACACGAAAAATGCAAAAACTCAATTTATATTTTCTGGGAGACGCAGAAATCATTCCGGGTCGGTCCAAATAATTAGTTTTCTCATATTTTAACATAACAAACGTAAAAAAAAATTGCAGGGAGGTCCTCGAGTGCCCAGTTCTGAGATCGGCATATGGGGGCATGTTGGGTACAGGGGGCATGTTGGGTACACTTACCTTAGAACGATGAAAAATTACGAGGAAGAGATTTGGAACACCATGTACAATCGACCATTCTTTTCACGTGGAATTACTCTTTTTGCAAAAGTCTAATTTGTCGAGTATGACCTTCCTTTCGCCTGTAACTCCATCCGGAATTGAAATATGAATTTCAACTCTTGAGAGTCACGAGATCAGAATAAACAAATCTAGTAATTGTTTTGCAAAATCTGAACACGTGATGCGTGGAAATAGATTGATTGTTTGGATTATGTCTGTTATTCTTACTTAAATGTACTTATTCGCCATCTCTTTTGTTTGCTCTATATATTGAAAATCATAATCTATCTAAACTAATGAGAAGAAGACGGAAGCAAGACGTTACGATACAGCATTGATCGTTTCAGTTTAAGAATCAGTAGAGATGGTGAGTACCTCGAGTCAAGTCAAAGCCACAGAGATAATCAAATCGTTATGTGATCAAACATTTTCCATGCGTGTCTCCCTCAGATTTTGCAAAACAGTTACTCATTACATTTTTCCCGATTCCATGACTCTTTAGGATTGATAATTGTATTTTGATCCCAGATGAATTTATCGCCGGAGTAGATGGTTATACTTATCAAATTGGATAATGAAAAAAGTCAAGTGGGTGGGTGGAATACAGTCATTTGCAGAAATGGATCTGACAGAATATTTAGGAGAGTGCCTTTGACGGGTCGATCGACAACTCGTCAAATTTGAGTCTCAACTCTCCATATTGTTCATAAAATGTGACATGAGGTTCGATGATAATGACCTCAGTCTGAAAGCACAGCAAATCAGGTAGTCATCGAAACGTCATTCATCGAAAGAGCTCAGCAGCCACGATTCTTGTCTTCTTAAAGTGAACAGGAGTGCACGTACACCATAATGGCGACAAACTTCTAGATTTTCTTGGGGAACTCCTGAAATACCAGCCACCGTTTATCAAAAGCTCTTAGAAAAATATCACGTGTAACGTTACCGACAAACTTGCCAAAACTTGATGCTCGGAATGATATGTAAAATAATTTTTCGAAGGGTCGACTGATTTTGCTATTTTGCAACATGTGTTGAGTCCGGTGATGCAAATGCAACTGAAAAGGAGGGACGATCCAGAAGCTGAGACGTCACTTCCAGTCAGTTATCGTGGCAACTGCCGTGCAAACACAATCGAGAACCCATTAAGGTGACTATCACTTTGAATGTGTTTGTGCATGATCGTGTGAGAAGGTATACGTCTCTTTCTGTATACAGTTGCATCGAAAAGAGATAGCGTTTAGACTATGATACAATTATTCATGAATGTGGTGTAGCTTCGGGCTCCCAATCGAATTCTTAGGGTTACGGGTCATGGCTATGGCGGAGATGATTCAAGGGTTAACCGTTCTGTTTTTCCACAGCAGTTACTCTTCAATAATTCAGCAGTCCCGGGAATTCTATCAATAAACATCGACTAATTTATCTTCATGCCTAGACACCATTCATACATGTACTGCAATACATTTCTACGCATTTAGAAATATTCAGTAGAGGCTGCGAAGGTGATAATTGTATCTTAATTAATCCCCACGTAAAAGAAAGTACTTGCATACAAGATTTATTCAAGCGCAATCACTGAGTCACTCTCTTTTCTTAGATGAAGAATACTAATTACAGGCGTCGGATCGTTGATCCTACAGTAATTTGACTTTTCACAATGAACCCTAAGTATACACTATTGTATTTGAAGCAAAGATTTTTTGACCACGAAAATTTTATGGGATATTTGTGATATAAGCAAAGAGTTCTCTCTGCACTATTGAATCTAATTATTATGTGAGAAATGTGTGGGTTGTCGTGGGTCAAAGCCCACTAGGAGGCAGCAATGGAAGATATGTCCTTACTCCTGAAAGTATAACTGATAATTCTTACATCTTTGGATGTTTTAAATCAATCACGAGGCACTCTGTGGCCCAGTGCAGTAAAATTGACAGATTACATATATATCTAACATCATTTTGAATGAAAGAAACGAAGAAATTATATTTACAACCTTAAAATCGGTAATCGGGGGAGTATCAATACCGAACCATGGGTTTCAAATTTTACGTGCACGAACAATCTCAAGGTGCTTGTAAACCGAGTTACGAGGATGCTGTTGCAATGAGGCCTGGAAACCCGTATTCCACTTGAGCGATGAATTATTCTTTGAGAAAGCGATCGATACGCATGCGGCGTAGTAGTTCAACCCGTGAAAGAGACGTATAATACCTAGTATATTATGTCATCCAGTGCAGAAAAACTCATTTTTCGCACGTGATACTTATAATACCGTCAACCGGGGTAACTTTGGAACAAAAATTGCATTTTTTTCCTTAAACCTCGCGAAACTTGTACGTCTTCCATCAGAAGTGCTTTGTAACGATGGTCAATCGAAAGCTTACAGTCTCAGCTTTCGATTGAGGTGCTTATAAGGTCGATTTGGACATCTCTGGTTGGAGCTATGAGTGCAGAAAGTCGTGTTCCAAAGTTAGACACGGACTGGGGTAACTTTGGAACAGAAATTGTTATCATTATTTTTTCGTCAATTAATTCATAAAATAGGTCACGCAATCGATTTAGACCATCTGTAATCGATAGTTGAGTGTCTCAGCTTTCCATTGACCTATTGTAGAAATTCATTTGGTTGATTTTAACTTCTACAATCGAGCATAGCCTTCATCATACCTCACTCTCTATACCACGGCTAACTCTTGGAGAGAAAAATACCTTCACAGTCGGTTTCTGACAAAAAGTGACAAAACTCGGCTTCCGTAGGTCGAAATGAGACGTTCTTTGGCTCATTTTGAAGCTCTCATCAACGACTACTCAAATAAGTAGAATTTGATGATGATAGAGTACATGAAGGAGTGTTTCAAAGTTACCCCAGTTTCTGAAAAAAAGCCTTCAAGGCCTCAATGCTTCGAATGAAAAGAAAAATGATAAAAGAACGCTGCTAAAGAAAATTAGCAGAATGCTTTCTCATTACAAGACGTGACAATATTCCTACTCTAATGCATTTTTCATTGTGAAAGTCTTGAAAGAAGGGGATCAGAATGTCCCGATTATGTTCGTTTCGCCGACATCTTTCGATTGTAGGTAACACTTTTTGTTGAAGTTAATTAGTGGTGAAGGAAAATGGTCATTTGGACAGGTAGTTGATATTTTCGTATGTGTACGTTGTTTTTTTTTTGACGCGCGCGTTCTCCTGACTTTGTCCCTTCCATCGATCTTCCTGAAATTTGTGTAAGTGTTATATGACCACCCAAAGATGTGCTGAAATGATTTACAGATTAATCCACGGAACAGTTTCCGATTTATGCGTGGTAAAAGAAAAAAATTTCCAATTTTTTGAAAATTTATTTCCATTTTCTGAAAATATCTTGTAGAGAGGCTTCTTAAAAGAATTTGGAGGGACCTAGTGGAATTTTCATTCTGCCATGATGAATCGATTGGTTGATATGAAATTTCGATAAAATGAACGAGAAAGAAATATGCGTTGATTCTTTTGTGACTGATGCAAAATTTATGATTTAAACTATGGTAACCTTCGGAAATGAAAAATCGACATCAACCAAGTGACGTAGGATAGAGAAAAAAATGCTTGTTTAGGTGAACAGAAGTTTTGTCTGAAGATCGTGGACGAAAATATTCATAAATAAAATAATAGATTTTTTGAAAAATTTGATACTTTTTCATTTTTTGTGGCATAAGTCGGAAGCTGTTCCATGGAATGATCTGTAAATCCATTCAGCACATCTTTGGGTGGTCATGTAGCACTCATATGAATTTCAGAAAGATCGGTAGAAGGATATAGCCCGGATATAGGAGAACGCGTGCGCCAGAAAAAAAAACGCATGGACACACACACACACACACAAACACACACACACACACACGGACAATGGCCGACTAAGATAAATTTTTTGCGTGGCAGGGATGGTCGGGGAAGAAAGAATGTGACCTACAATAGAAAGGTCACGGCGAGAGGAACAAAATGGTTGAAGCCGGATCCGTGAGAATGCCGATGTTCATAATGAAAGATAAATTAGAGTAAAAAATTCGGTGGAAAATCTCTTGTCACGAATACAACTCTTTCTCTTTGAAAAATACTTAAAACTAAGTCACAATTACAGTAGGAATATCAAAATAATAATAAAAGTTTCGACAAATGAGAGCTCAAGAACAAAAATATTGATTCTACATAATCGGACTTGCTAGAGAATTACAGCTCAATATACAGGGCAGCAATATGGTTGAAGTGCAGGGTAGATAACTAGAATTTGACAGTATCAACAATGCTTAAGATTAAGATCAAGATTAAGTTTAAGAGACTAACAGACTGAGAGACTACGGCTAAGTATGAATTGATAAATAAATGAACAGCTAAGTGAAATTAACCCCCAAAAAGCAAATTTATGTCCAGAGTTGGGGAAGAGAGACCTTTGTTCAGTATTCTTTGATTCCATTCATTTGCATCGCGCTTGAGAAATTCCAGCCGGAAGAATTTTTTCATCGCGTCTAACCGTTCAACTTCGAATTCAGTAACATGCAGGGAGTTAAGGAGCATCGATGCTTTGATCTGGAATGAAATTTCCCAGGCTGTTGAGTTGGTTTTTACCAGAAGTAATATCCCACTAGGGTTCCTCTCCGACCTTCTCAAAACTACATCCAACCCAAGTCTCATAAACTTCTCAGCTAAGTAGTCGGGAATACCGGTAGCAATGGTTTTATATGCTAGATTGCGTGTAAAATATTCACGTCTCCTGTAAACAGACATCCAACCGAGCTTCAGACGATGGGGAGTTACATGCGCATTTCTCTGCAAGTCACCCACAACAAAACGTACACAAGCATTCAGAGCAACTTGGAGTTTTTGATTTTTAGAGGAATCAACACTATCGTACACTAAAGAGGCGTAATCAAAGTATGGAAAAATTAGAGTTTGAACTAGTTCGCGTCTCAGTTCACGAGAAAGTGAACATCTATAGAATTTCAAAGATTTGAGACTAGCATAGACTTTAGATACAACTGATTTGATATGTGGTGCCCAGCTTAGATTTTGGTCAAGGATAACGCCTAAGTTTTTGACCTGAGAAACATAGTCTAATTCAACTCCATTGACTTTAATTTTCGGGATGTTAATAATGTATTCTAATTTACAAGAAACGCAATTCTCAAGCACAGCTTGAATGGTGCAGTTTGGATAGAAATGTTTTTATTCATGACGAATTCCGCGAAAGCTCATTGAATATGTTAGTCATTTGCAAATCTTTGAGGGCTGTATAACATTGCTCACAAAAAGGGTTGGGGAATTTCTCAACCCTCAATCAATGTGGTTGCAACAATTTATATTTTTCTTCAGTTTACGACCTTACATCGAACTCATATTAAATGTTTCAACGATTGACTTTTATTCCCATGCTTTAGTAGAGCATATTTGCTTCTAGTTACAGGACATACTTCTTCTAGAAATTGAAGAAAGGCAAAGTTGTAAAGAAGTAACGCAGTTGGAGTGCACTCGGTTTTGCGAATAAAATTATACATGCGTTCATTATAGGTATTATTTTCTTACAGTTACGAAACAATTCTATTGTAGAGTGAAGTGAATATAACGAACTTTCTTCATTGATCACATAATAACTTTTCCCGAAATTTTGATAACCAAAATAGATAAATCAATTTCGATGAATGAATAATCGTAATGAAAAAAGGTCACTGTAGCTTGTCGTAAATTATGGAACGTCCATATGAAAGAATTGTTTTTCAGTGAGAGGGGGCATGTGTAAAAAGATATATGTGCGAACCTTAATTGGCGATCCCGTGCATATGCATGTCAAAATTGTGAGGAAGAAATTGATCATGATCTTCAATCTCTCAGAAAGTATTCTTGATCGACAGCCAGCCTGGTTCTCTTTGAAAAATCACTCTTCAAAATCAATTGAATGCTGTATTGAAACTGTATGGATGTGTCTGTGTCTACTATAAAGCTCTGTAAAGACTTTCTCGGACTCACAGATGGCGCTTCGAAAATCTTCACATTTTGGATCAGTTGTAACATTTGTTCTGGTGAATCCAACGGACTTTAGGCCAGTAATTCTAGCTCTGAATTCGTGAGTTTCCGACATGAGTGCCAAAGGACGGTTCTATTTTTCTTTCGATGCGGGATACCCTATAGAACACCCCCCCATAAAATGGAACAACCCCAGGGGTGCGCAAAAAATTACAACAACAAAATAGTGCGCAAAATAGTGTACTTTTTTGCGTTATTTCGCATCCCGGAGAGCCGTTGTAATATTTGGATCATTCCTCATGGTACTATGTTGTAGGCGATGAAATTCTCTAAATTTAAAAAAAACCATAGTAAAATTCTTTCCGTAACTCGAGATAATTAGCAACAAAGCTGAAAAATGCCAAAAATTTCCTTCATTTTTCATTTTAAGGGAAGCCAATGGATCGATGTGTACTTGCTGGAAAATGTAGCCCTTATAGAGTACTATATGTGAAAAAAAATCAGAGCGATCCGTCAATAAACATTGACGCTATTGTAATTGTTTATCCCAAATTGTTGTTTTTTGCAATAGCCGTAAAAAATTTCCACGTGCACTAAAGTTGTCGCAAAACATCAGAGAGCTTTCTGGAACCCTCAACTATAAGATGCGATCATAAAACCGGTCACTTTGTTACAAAAAATCGTCTCTGGAGCCAATTGTTTATAAAAATCGGAAATTCCCGATTTTATTTTGCACACAATTCCGCGAGTAATGGATATATGGAAAAATTCGTTTTTGGACGTTGTAGTACTAATTCTGCTCCAAATTTAAAGAAAAAAACATTACTCCACGACCTTTTGGACCGGAGATACCGATTTTTTTCAAAAATCGATATTTTATAAACAATTGAATATTAAGGGCCGAAATTTGCGGGAAATGGTAGAAAAATGTTCAAAGTTTCATATACAGAATGTTTGGTTCACATACCTTGACTTGCGTCCTTGTCCCAGCAGGTGAAAGTTAATGTTTCCTTTATCTCGCTTGAAAAAAGCTGCAGGGGTGAGGAGTGGGCGTACTCCCGCGGCAGCGTGGCGGGCCGACCAGAAACTGAGCCGCGCTCTTCAAATCCGAGCGCTCGGAATTTTCGACGATATCTCGGGTCCTACTGGACCGTTTTTGATCATTTTCTTTTCAATTTGGGGGAGCTTTCAGAAAAAAACACAATGGCGTATTAATTATAAGGATTTGAACGGCCATTTTGGGTGTATAAGGGGTACCGTGAAAATAAGAGGTTCTGGTCCCATTTTTCCCGTGTATCAACTAATGTTTCTCACAGAAACATTCTGAATCTGTTGAACGTGGATGATCGATAAGGGAAAGCTCTTCGGAAAATTTGAAAATTATGAAAACTTTTCCGAAAAAAAAAAATTCTATTGAAAAGCGCATAATCACCAAAAAAATGAGCAGAGGGAACACCATATCAGTTTTCATTCTGGAAAATCCGGAATTCGGGAAATATTTCCAAGTTTCACCACAACACTTCATAAGATGCCAATTGTTCCAAGAGAGATTTTTATTCGTACTACACTATGATGAGCTGTGATAAAGAAAAACAGAAATTTTGTAATGAAGAATTAAAGTCCATAGCACATACTTTTCATCGCATGTTAGCATTAGATGATGGAATGAAAAAGCCCACAGCCTCCCGCGTATTGATGTCGCGAAGATTACGCTCCGGGAAATCCCAATTGTCGAAACCTGGAATCGGATCTGGTAATTGCACTGGCTGGGGATCTACTATGGGCCTAACCGGTCCAAAGCGACGATTAGGCATGTTTCGAGTTAGATTTTGTGGCGAAATTTCATCAGCCTTGGAGGTCGTCTCGTGTACTATCGGCTTGCACATTTTGTGTATGATCAATCTAACAAAAATTATTTCCGAGTCATTCGTCAATTAGGTCGTAACCGGTATATTCCGCTTCGATACGATACTCACAATAAAACTGATATGGTGTTCCCTATGCTTATTTTTTTGGTGATTATCCGCTCTCCAATAAAATTATTTTTTTTTGGAAAAGTTTTCACAATTTTCAAATTTTCCGAGGAGCTTTCCCTTATCGATTATCCACGTTCAACAGATTCAGAATGTTTCTGTGAGAAAAATTAGTTGATACACGGGAAAAATAGGACCAAAACCTCTTATTTTCACGGTACCCCTTATACACCCAAAATGGCCGTTCAAATCCTTATAATTGATACGCCATTGTGTTTTTTTCTGAAAGCTACCCCAATTTTTAAAAGAATGATCAAAAACGGTTCAAAAACGGTCCAGTAGGACCCGAGATATCGTCAAAAATTCCGAGCGCTCGGATTTGAAGAGCGCGGCTCAGTTTCTGGTCGGCCCGCCACGCTGCCGCGGGAGTACCCCCACTCCTCACCCCTGCAGCTTTTTTCAAGCGAGATAAAGGAAACATTAACTTTCACCTGCTGGGACAAGGACGCAAGTCAAGGTATGTGAACCAAACATCCTGTATATGAAACTTTGAACATTTTTCTAACATTTCCCGCAAATTTCGGCCCTTAATATTCAATTGTTTATAAAATATCGATTTTTGAAAAAAATCGGTATCTCCGGTCCAAAAGGTCGTGGAGTGATGTTTTTTTTTTTTTTTTAATTTAGAGCAGAATTAGTACTACAACGTCCAAAAACGAATTCTTCCATATATCCATTACTCGCGACAGCTACGCCGCCCTATCGGGCTCTGCCGCAAGCTGTCTCGGTGCCAACAGCTGATCGGTTCGAAATGGTTTACCGCAGCGCGGGCTAGCGCGGACCCGGCAGTACGTACACGAGGCTAAGTTTTTACATAAAAATTATGAATAATAGCAATATTGAATGTCTAACCTAGTAAATTTAAGTGATTTGGCGACTTATGGAGGGTCGGGTATGCGGAATGTGTACATTATATGATCCGGATCCGCCACCTCATATTCAGTAGTGCATCTCCGCATACCCGACCCTCCATATGTCGCCAAATCATTGAAATTCACCAGGTAAGACATTCAATATTGTTATTATTCATAATTTTGATGTAAAAACTCAGCCTCGTATACATACTGCCGGGTCTGCATCAGCCCGCGCTGCGGTAAACCATTTTGAACCGATCAGCTGTTGGCACCGGGACAGCTTGCGGCTGAATCCGATAGGGCGGCGTGGCTGTCGCCACGCACCTCGAATTGTGTGCAAAATAAAATCGGGAATTTCCGATTTTTATAAACAATTGGCTCCAGAGACGATTTTTTGTAAAAAAGTGACCGGTTTTATGATCGCATCTTATAGTTGAGGGTTCCAGAAAGCTCTCTGATTTTCTGCGACAACTTTAGTGCACGTGGAAAAATTTTACGGCTATTGCAAAAAACAACAATTTGGGATAAACAATTACAATAGCGTCAATGTTTATTGACGGATCGCTCTGATTTTCTTTTACATATAGTACTCTATGAGGGCCACATTTTCCAGCTAGTACACATCGATCCATTGGCTTCCCTCAAAATGAAAAATGAAGGAAATTTTTGGCATTTTTCAGCTTTGTTGCTGATTATCTCGAGTTACGGAAAGAATTTTACTATGGTTTTTTTTAAATTTAGAGAATTTCATCGCCTACAACATAGTACCGTGAGGAATGATCCAAATATTACAACGGCTCTCCGGGATGCGAAATAACGCAAAAAAGTACACTATTTTGCGCACTATTTTGTTGTTGTAATTTTTTGCGCACCCCTGGGGTTGTTCCATTTTATGGGGGGGTGTTCTATAGGGTATCCCGCATCGAAAGAAAAATAGAACCGTCCTTTGGCACTCATGTCGGAAACTCACGAATTCAGAGCTAGAATTACTGGCCTAAAGTCCGTTGGATTCACCAGAACAAATGTTACAACTGATCCAAAATGTGAAGATTTTCGAAGCGCCATCTGTGAGTCCGAGAAAGTCTTTACAGAGCTTTATAGTAGACACAGACACATCCATACAGTTTCAATACAGCATTCAATTGATTTTGAAGAGTGATTTTTCAAAGAGAACCAGGCTGGCTGTCGATCAAGAATACTTTCTGAGAGATTGAAGATCATGATCAATTTCTTCCTCACAATTTTGACATGCATATGCACGGGATCGCCAATTAAGGTTCGCACATATATCTTTTTACACATGCCCCCTCTCACTGAAAAACAATTCTTTCATATGGACGTTCCATAATTTACGACAAGCTACAGTGACCTTTTTTCATTACGATTATTCATTCATCGAAATTGATTTATCTATTTTGGTTATCAAAATTTCGGGAAAAGTTATTATGTGATCAATGAAGAAAGTTCGTTATATTCACTTCACTCTACAATAGAATTGTTTCGTAACTGTAAGAAAATAATACCTATAATGAACGCATGTATAATTTTATTCGCAAAACCGAGTGCACTCCAACTGCGTTACTTCTTTACAACTTTGCCTTTCTTCAATTTCTAGAAGAAGTATGTCCTGTAACTAGAAGCAAATATGCTCTACTAAAGCATGGGAATAAAAGTCAATCGTTGAAACATTTAATATGAGTTCGATGTAAGGTCGTAAACTGAAGAAAAATATAAATTGTTGCAACCACATTGATTGAGGGTTGAGAAATTCCCCAACCCTTTTTGTGAGCAATGTTATACAGCCCTCAAAGATTTGCAAATGACTAACATATTCAATGAGCTTTCGCGGAATTCGTCATGAATAAAAACATTTCTATCCAAACTGCACCATTCAAGCTGTGCTTGAGAATTGCGTTTCTTGTAAATTAGAATACATTATTAACATCCCGAAAATTAAAGTCAATGGAGTTGAATTAGACTATGTTTCTCAGGTCAAAAACTTAGGCGTTATCCTTGACCAAAATCTAAGCTGGGCACCACATATCAAATCAGTTGTATCTAAAGTCTATGCTAGTCTCAAATCTTTGAAATTCTATAGATGTTCACTTTCTCGTGAACTGAGACGCGAACTAGTTCAAACTCTAATTTTTCCATACTTTGATTACGCCTCTTTAGTGTACGATAGTGTTGATTCCTCTAAAAATCAAAAACTCCAAGTTGCTCTGAATGCTTGTGTACGTTTTGTTGTGGGTGACTTGCAGAGAAATGCGCATGTAACTCCCCATCGTCTGAAGCTCGGTTGGATGTCTGTTTACAGGAGACGTGAATATTTTACACGCAATCTAGCATATAAAACCATTGCTACCGGTATTCCCGACTACTTAGCTGAGAAGTTTATGAGACTTGGGTTGGATGTAGTTTTGAGAAGGTCGGAGAGGAACCCTAGTGGGATATTACTTCTGGTAAAAACCAACTCAACAGCCTGGGAAATTTCATTCCAGATCAAAGCATCGATGCTCCTTAACTCCCTGCATGTTACTGAATTCGAAGTTGAACGGTTAGACGCGATGAAAAAATTCTTCCGGCTGGAATTTCTCAAGCGCGATGCAAATGAATGGAATCAAAGAATACTGAACAAAGGTCTCTCTTCCCCAACTCTGGACATAAATTTGCTTTTTGGGGGTTAATTTCACTTAGCTGTTCATTTATTTATCAATTCATACTTAGCCGTAGTCTCTCAGTCTGTTAGTCTCTTAAACTTAATCTTGATCTTAATCTTAAGCATTGTTGATACTGTCAAATTCTAGTTATCTACCCTGCACTTCAACCATATTGCTGCCCTGTATATTGAGCTGTAATTCTCTAGCAAGTCCGATTATGTAGAATCAATATTTTTGTTCTTGAGCTCTCATTTGTCGAAACTTTTATTATTATTTTGATATTCCTACTGTAATTGCGACTTAGTTTTAAGTATTTTTTGTATATATCTGTATCTTTCGTAAACACCAGACGGGGTACTACCCCAAGGTGTAATAAAGTTCAATACATACATACATACATACATACATTAGTACGCATACTGATATATTTTAACTATAGTAGTTCCTTGATCAGAATTTATTGGTTGAGGAACTTTCATTCGAATGGCAATCCTACAAAAATTAAGAGAGCTTCATCGATATGAGGAAATTCCAGAAACTTTTGACTTTTGGCCTCTAAAAGTGAAATTATAGAAAAAAGCTGTGTACATCTCTGAAATTTTTTATACAACTTCTTCGGATCGAGGGCTCCAAAAACAAAACCTCTCATGTGGATCATCTGAAAAAATTCGCTAAACGACTTACAGAACAAAGTCTTGCGCCACATTGTGGGAATTTCTTAAAAATTCGGTCCGTAATTTCCATTGATTGAGTTAGCGTCGGGGGTTGACCGGCCGGGAATCTCTCATAGAATACTTTAATAGGTGTCGAAGATTCTCAACTATTAGAGTTCATGATTAGGATCGCTCAATGGTAATGATCCCACACAGCATGGGAATCTTTCAGGAATATTCCAGGAATATTACATTGAAAGATTGGAATATTCCAAAAATATTACTCTGGAATATTCCTGGAATATAGTTATGTCCGCGGCTGGGAATCTTCCTGGAAGCTTTCATGGGAAGATTCCAGGGAATCTTGCAGAAATCTTCCAGAAATATTACATTGAAATATTTCACTGGAACGTTTCTGTAACATTGCCAGGAATCTTCCAGGAATCTTTCAATGAAAGATCTCTGGAAGATTTCATTGAAACCTCTCGGGAATATAGTTATGTCCGCGGTCGGGAATATTCCTGGAATCATCCATGAAATATTTCTGAATTATCTCATGAAAGATTCCTGGCAGTACTATGTCTGTGGTTGGAAATATCTCTGGAATCTTTGGTGAAAGATTTTTGGAATCTTTCATAAAAGATTTCTGACAATATTTCTAAAATATTTCAGGTTGATTACTATATAGGTACATTCCATCTGGATTCTTGGCAGATTGCCCGGGGTCTCTTACTGTAGTCTCTTTTTTCTGAAATACTTCGAAAACATTCAATGATATTCAGTATAGTTTTTTGCAGACAAAAGGATGTAAAGATTCTGGAACTTGTACGAATTGGAAGAACTTTTACTCACTCACAGATAAATTTTTTACAGGAAATCCCAGATGTTTTCAGGTTATAACCTAAACTAGGTCATAAATTAAATAAGGTAATATCCAAAGATACCAGTTGGAGATAATACAGAATCTCGTTGAAAAACTCTTTCCAGAACTCACGCTAAACTTACCATCAGAGGCTCAAAAAAATAGCATTCGAAAAAAAGGGACGTTTGGTTACTCCAAATTGGAGACAAGTGAGAAATCAGCGTATTGTTCGAATGTCTCACAAGTTTCCTTTTTCTCTGAAGATTCAATCAAGTTCCATCTGGGTTCCTGAAAAATTTCATGGGATTCCTCACAGTAGAGTTATGTTTCCTGAAATCTCCTACCAATAGCTTAGTAGTAAATTTATTGTAGTTTCCTTCAGGAACCGGGCTAGAAAGACCTCTGAGTGAGAAGTATCATCTCATGTCTGATCTGAAACAAGAGCCAGCGAGTAACACCTAATTTTGTTCTCAACTCAACAGTTGTCATCTGAGTAGAATGAACAATGTAAAGTGTATTCACAGTGTGCTTTCATTAGTTCAGAACTAATTCATTGTTCAAATTGGTAGCACAGACAACCTCGGTTCAAACAAAACTTTTCTATATTAAATGGAAATATTAGTGCACGGTAATAGAGTCATTTTCTCTGAAAACTAATCTTACTTTGGATTCGTTCATCTCATCCTCAATGAAGAATTTGATGAGATCAGCTTCAACAAAACAAACCAGAATTCCACGTGGGATAGATGGAGGATTCATAACTGTATGGAGGGTTCAAAAGTGAGACGAGAAACCAATGCAGAGTTTCACAGCAAAGTCTCTAATATAATTTTGTTTGATGAGGAATTTTTCCATTCGATTCTTGTAAATATTCTCTTAGAAAAGTTGTCTGTTCATGGTCATATTAAGTTAAAATTTGAAAGTTATGATCTCCAAAACTCTACTTCGTTTCCATCCAAAGGATTGTATGGTTACCTAATGTTTTACTTAGTCTGATGGCTGAAATACTCCAAGCTCTCATAGGGTGTTCAATTGATACAGTTACTGATATCAGAATCCTATTGGTTGGTTATCCAATACGTCCATCAAGGAAGGACCTTGAACATAGCCTGGGTATAAAGATCAAGAGATGTCTCTTTGTTTCATTACAAATACTGTCAACGAACGCTTAAGAATGTCTATGCAATCGCCATTCTTGATGACCATTGTCATGTACCTAATATGTAGATTGAAATATTCAAGAACTGGATGAAAACCTGTTCCCGCCAATTGGTTTGACTTGGAGAAGTAATGTGTACGACTCGTGTCTACAGAATCCTACAATCACCATCTAGTTGAGGATAGAATCTCACCTACAGATATGGGATGAAGAGTTGCAGAAGATGTGTGGGTAGCTTGTATATGTTGAGATAATTGTTCTCATCATAATTGATGGTTTATCTCTATCTTACAGTGACAAATGATGATGTCATCAGTGATCCTGCTTTAAATAGCATTTCGTCCATTTGCTCGCACCCATTTTCCTGCAAATATATCTTTGACTGAACACAAAGTGTCTAGCTCTTTGCTCACTAGCACTCAAAAAGATTATTGGGCAGAAATACTCATCTGATCTACAAGGTATCAGCAACGAATACAGATCAGCTCTATGGGTTAAGAAAGTTCCGACAACGAGGGCATAGGTTATGGTTGCTCATGCCGGTCACTTGAAAACTGTAAGACCGCAAGTTCGTCAAGTTTTCCATAAGGTTGACAATACTTGATTCATCACTACGAGATGAGTAACAAGGAAACGTTGGGAAATACATGGAAATTCCCTTTATACACGACTCGCCACGAAGAACACAAGTTGATGATATTCAGCTCGGCGTGCAGAGATTGATTCCGCACGATGCTGCACGGCACTGACTGGCACTGACTGCACTTATTGATGGCACTGACTTGCTAACCTGACCTGACCAGCTTCGAGTGGCTTCCCAGGACAAGATCCTCGAGAATTATTCACCAGAGGATCGAATTAGTAAAAGATCCCAATAACGCCAAATTTGCTGATTAGAAGAATTTTGGAATACTCAAGATGTCTGGCTAATGAATGATGAACTAACCCTCGCGGAGCCACAGTATATAGTTGGATAAATTCAGCACCTTGAAATCCAATTATAGCGATGCATTTTCGTCTCAGAAATACTCTTCTGAGCTTGAAGAGGATCGACCTTTCAGGACTTCCATTCTAAGCCTCCATACGGTTATTAATAATTTCGGTTATTGTTCAAGAGCCTGAGAATCCAGATCACTTGATAACCTGAGCATATCGTGGAGGCATATGTGATCTGGACTCAACCGGATATTGCACAAATATTTCAGAAAGATATTTATGGAATATTGCACTGAAATCTTTTAGAAATATCAATTGCATATCGCACTGGATAACCTTTCTGGTATCTTCCCAAAGATTCTCACAGTACAGCAGGAATATATGGAGATGATGAGATTCACGAAACATTATATTCCACTGAAATCTGTCAGAAAGCATTCAAAAATCGTTCGGAATAAGATTGCTGGAATATTTACAATGAAATTTTTGAGAACAACTTCGGAATACTACTTTTGCAAGATCCACTGGAATCTTTCAGCAAACCTCAACGAACTTGGCCCGAATATTTTATTGGGAGGAAATTGAAGACAGACTGCCAATGGATCATCGCAGGCATAATAAGATGTTTTTGCAGTATTGCACTGGGATCTTTGGAAGAGCACTCAGGTACCGATCAACAGTGTTCCAGAAAGCTTTCAGGAACTTTATCGAAAATCTTCCGATGCAAGATTGCTCGGATGTTGTCGTGCAATATTGCAGAAATATTCAAAAGTCATTTTTTTGCAATATTACACTGGAATCTTTCAGGAATCTTCCAAAAATCTTCCGGACCAGGATTGCTGGAATGTTGTTTGTAGAATATTGCAGGGATATTTTCAAGTAATATCGCTAGAATATTGCACTGGAATCTTTCAGAAAGCTTTTAGAAATCTTTCAAGAATTTTCTCCATCACAATTGCTGAGAAATTGTCAATCGATGAAATATATGAAAGTCATACTTTTGGGATATTGCAAAAATTTTTCAAAGGACTATATATTGGAAAACCTCTTCAGAATTTCTCCGAATCAATATTGCTGAAAGATTGTCAGGAATATTGCAAGAATGTTTGAAGATGATGTTTTGCAAATATTGCACTGAAATCTTATCGAGGAAGCTCTCAGAAACCTCTCAAAAATCTTCCAGGAAGCTCCCAAAGACCTCCCAAAGACCTTCCAGTGCAAGGTTGCTGGAAAAGTGTCGTGCAACATTGCAGAAATATTTCCAAGTCAAACTCTTGGAATGTTGCACTGAAATCTTTCAGAAACCTTTCAGAAATCTTTCAGCGTAAGGTTTCTGAAAGATTGTTCGTAATATTTCATGAAATATTTCTGGGAGCTTCCTGGGGGATTGCTATGGAATATTCCAACGGAATATTATGAAATATTTCCTGAAATATTCCTGGAAGATTTCTGAGCCATATTTTTGGGATATTGCAAAAATTTTTCAAAGTACTATATATTGGAAAACCTCTTCAGAATTTCTCCGAATCAATATTGCTGAAAGATTGTCAGGAATATTGCAAGAATGTTTGAAGATAATGTTTTGCAAATATTGCACTGAAATCTTATCGAGGAATCTCTCAGAAACCTCTCAAAAATCTTCCAGGAAGCTCCCAAAGACCTCCCAAAGACCTTCCAGTGCAAGGTTGCTGGAAAAGTGTCGTGCAACATTGCAGAAATATTTCCAAGCCAAACTCTTGGAATGTTGCACTGAAATCTTTCAGAAACCTTTCAGAAATCTTTCAGCGTAAGGTTTCTGAAAGATTGTTCGTAATATTTCATGAAATATTTCTGGGAGCTTCCTGGGGGATTGCTATGGAATATTCCAACGGAATATTATGAAATATTTCCTGAAATATTCCTGGAAGATTTCTGAAAGATTCCATTGAAATATTCCAGTGAAATATTTTCTTGAAATATTCCCATGCTGTGTGGGATGCAGGCTTGTGGTCCATCGAAAAGTGCATATTGAAGAGTCTCGGTCCTACCAGATACCATCATCCACTGGCATACAAGATGCGAATATTAAATATACGATCTTAGTCATCCTTATACAAATCCGGAGTGTCTTTGAACTTTTTGAAACATTTTATGGAGCGTTTCATGACGACTTCATCCATATAAAATTTTCAATTGTCCCCATTCAAACAGATGGTACTCTGAAACGCGTTAGAGTCTCAGCGTAGCGAAATGGATACGGTTTTTTGGTACTATTATCTATTATTTCTCGGTATTTTGGAGTGCATCCGTTGGTTACAGCAAGTGTACACCGCCGAGAACGGCGTAAATACACGAAGAGTAACACTTATTTCATTCCATTTTGTAAAAAACAGTTTCTGCGTCATATTGGAGATAAATTGTGAAGTGAACTCTTATTAGCTCGTATTTCCTATAAGAAGTTAACTTTAGTGAATCATTATATATGTAAACGCTGGCCATCATTGTAGCACTGGTATCCATGAAACTGTGCGTGGTCGTAACAAAAATACCAATGCAAGAATACAATGATTTTGTTCCAATTGAAATTCAAATATATATAGCCAAAAGCAAAAAAGAAGAAGAAGAGGAACAAATTCAAATTTCAAGAAGGCGGGAACGAAACAGATATGGTAGGCATCTAGAAATGCGTTATCAGATACAGCAGTTTCCTTCCCACCGTGCTCGATCTGCTCTAGGTAAGTAAATATACCGACCTTATCACCGTCGCTCGTCTGCAACTGAGGAACAACATAACCTACCTCGATGTTGTTGTTACTTCGAAGCATCGAAATGTTTTTCAATGTTTTTTGTCAAATTAGTTTACCTGTTTGTGACATAGTTTTTGAAATTTAAATTTTCTCGGGTACAGCTGCAATGGCTAATGATCGAGAAGTACTTCGCGAAGTGTGGGAAGGAAAAATCCCTGTGTGTTTTCAATTAAATCCCGATGAAGTTTATGCACTCCAAGCTCCAGATCCTTTTTACTTGATGGTACCAAGATTAAGCTACTTCCCTATCTGTACTGACAAAGTGAGTATACTCCGAAGAATTCATTCTCATTTATTCATCATATGAATTACCCAGAGTATTATCATTGCAGGTAAGGAAACATTTCATGCGTTATGTACAACAAGAGACTCAGGATAAACAGGAAACAGAAATGTGGCTGGAGTTCAATGGTACCCCTTTAAAATGGCATATTCCCATTGGAGTTCTCATGGACCTCTATCATAATGACATTCAACTACCATGGAATATTGTTGTACACTTTGACAAGTTTCCAGACAGTATTCTAATGCGCTGTCAGAACAAGTATGTATATTAAAGTATGTATATCTTCAAAGATTGAATGTGATGAGTAATCTTACACTTACTTTGGTCTACTTTAAGGGAGATTGTAGAGTCATATTTCCTCTCCTGCATAAAAGAAGCAGATGTGCTAAAACATAGAGGTCAGGTGGTTTCGAGTATGCAGAAAAAAGATCACAATCAGCTGTGGCTAGGACTGTTGAATGACAAATTTGATCAGTTCTGGGCAGTGAATAGAAAATTAATGGAGACAGCAAGTGATGATGGCTTTAAGCACATACCTTTCAAATTCTATACAAGTGAGGACAAATTCATCCAAAAATTGGTGAAACCTCTTAATGAGGATGGACAGCGTAAGACTCTGAAGCACTTGCTCACTGAAGTGTTTCCAAATCAAGAAAAAGGTGAGATACATATTATCAAAATGTATAATGGGTGTATTCATTCTTGTATTTGCAAGTGACCAATTCACAGACAATGATGAAATGGTTTGTCGTGTGGGAATTGAATAATTCAAGGTAACTTGGAATATCTCATCATGCCATTAGCTTACCTGCCACTTGATGGAGTATTTATTTAATACAATAATGAATCAGTATCTATTTAAAATCCCTGCTCAACCATCAACGTAATTTTATCCTGGCTTTTTCCCCTTGACTTATTTTCAATGGATTTTCTCGAATAATGTTTCACTTTGTATTTGCAGTTGTGGTACGCACCCATGGAATCCTCATACCAGATGATACGCCCCTACAATGGCTCTCTGAACATCTTAGTTATCCAGATAATTTTCTCCATCTGGTATTTGTTACAACGTAACATGATTTCGAATTGCTTTTCGCGTGATTTTACATAATTACCTGGTGTTCAGTTTACAAAGGTGATAGACTCACACTTTCTCAAAGTCAAAGATTTTTGTTGTGATTGCATCTCTATTTTTCTAAAACATCAAATGAATCTCTATGACTGGTCTTAAAGTCAGACCACGAGTCAAATTGATAAGGACCGGAAAACTTGATAGTACATCTTTCTCATTTCTCATAGAGCAAACTTTATGTTTAAAAATGCATACTGTTGTGATTGACTCTGATTTCATCTTCTGCACTTTCGGAGATACTTTAATTTATCAGTTGTCTTCAATTGAGATGATTCAAGGTGTATTTTTGAACTAGCATAGAACATCTTTTGAAAAAGCAGCATAATATGTGTTGCCATAGACTATGATCTAACTTACAATTTTAGTCTTATAGAGTTGCCTAGTGAATGAGAAAACTTCAGTATCAACATTTTTTTATATCTCTTGTAACAAATATTCATCTAATTGCTTCAGACCAGTTTGGTTTGATCAGCCTTATTGGAAGAATCAACTCAATACAAATTTTTCTTGAAATGCATTCATTATATGACCAAGTATTGTTAAAACTTACGTACCCATCTCCTAAGTCGCCTAAACAGGACACATTTTAAATTAAGAGATGCAAGTCGTATCATTCATTGTACAAAATGCACGGTAGTTATAATTTAATTAGTGGAACTTATACTTGTAAATACATTTTGAAGCTGTTATTTGAATTCTTAGGATTGTAAAAAATCGTCTGTTTTCGTACATGTATACTTGAGAGTACTTCTCTACTTTTTTGTGCACTTTGAACATTCTATTGTGCTATTATTGTCTATTTTTTGTTATTGTTGTAGATTTTATTTTCGATGAAAATTTTGTATTACTGAGAAAAACTGATGAGTAATGCTGTTTGTACACATGATTGTCACAAAAAGATTTACATTGTAAAAATCAACAATTTGTCATCTTCAATTTATTGCACAATTCTCTCGAGGTTTTTGATATATTCTAAAAATTCTTGGCGAAATCGACGTGTCTCGGTGGATTTGTATGGCGGTCTCTGGAATTGTGCGGTGTATAACGACGGGCTCGTTACCATTTCTGGAATACACTGTTGTTCTTCGGTCAGCACTGAAGCTCGAATAAGTGTCTCTTTCACGAAGATCTTCCCTTATCATTTTTAAACGACCCAGTTGTTGTTCCTGTTGAGTAAATTCAAGTAGATGCTTGATTCTCGGTGATATGAGCCCTTTTACATTATATAGATATAATTATTCGTTGAGAGAGAGAAAGAGAGAGTTTATGACAAATGCGATTCAAGTACTTTATTTCTACCTATCAAAAAGATAAAAGTACTCATTGCTGGAGTGCTAGAGATCTAGAATTATTATATTGAGCAAGTCGAACCAGAATACGTTTCCGTGACCACGTATTATAAACGTATATCTTGGTATCATGTGAATCGCCGGTTCAATTTTTAATCCACTCCTGCACACAGCCCTCTCAAATTCGCTCCATGTTGGTACCAGAGTTAAAAAAAAATTTTCAACAGAATTTTCAACAATTATACCCAACTTGCTCAAAGAATTTTTGGTATCAAAGTATAGAAGTATGTTGGTCTGGAAATTTTTGATTCGAGTCTTTTGCTTCCACAAGGATAGTTCAAAATTTAAAAAAATATTTTTTCAATATTGACTAACATATCAATGATTTCAGAAAGTAAAAATCGGCACGCATTTTTTGCAGATTCTGAACTTTGTAGGTTCCCTGACCATCATTTTGCAGACAAAGTTTTGGAGGGAGACCGGATTCAGAGGGATGATGTGGAATATTCTGGAAGTGCGTGAACAAAAACTCATCAGAGCGAGAAGTTGATAAAGAAACCATACAGTAGTTATTTCCACCGGATCACATTGAAATTCTAACTTATCATTTGTGGAATCTTATCCGGTGTTTAAGGATCCAAATCCTGTTCAACTACAGAAAAGGAGTTCCATCTAACAGAATATTGAATTTTACCGTGCGACTGAATGGGTAAAATGACCAATTGATTGACCTCCGATATGTCTATAATTGAGAATTTAATCTTAAACTCTTGGTACGATCAGGAATAGATCATTATTTCTTAAGAGTGAATTGCAGAGCATAAATTTTACGAAAAGAAACTTGAACGTAGGCAATGGAGCTTATATTAATAATACCAATCATGTAAGTCGTATTATAGAGCAGTGAAGAGAGTACAATGCAAAAAAGGGACATCGAACGGCACTTACGAGTGGCAGAGTATTTTTGATAGTACAATATTCACCGATGCGAGGTTTGGGGCGTGAGAAAATATTACCCTTCGCCCAAAACGGCCTGACGAGCGAATCGCATTCGCATTCACTACTTTTTTGGCTTCGGTACGATTAAACGCTTAGGTTCCTGGTTTGAGCCGTCGGAGGAAAAATATCCGTTCAGTCACACTAATTCAAAAAAGGTATTTTCTAGCCTGTATAATTTTTATGATATCCTCGATTTCTTGTTAGTGATTAGGATGACAGAATCGTAAACAAAACTCTTGAAAACTCCGTTTGTCAACCTCTCGTCATTCATGATTCGATGTTTTTATAGTTAATAGCACTCGTTCGCGTGTTTGGTAATTTTTTGCGTCGATATTCAACAATCCGTGAATTTTTTTCCTCACCCTTCGCCTCAAGAAAATGTTTATCACATACTATTTATTTGTCTGGTGAGAACTACGGAAATAAGTGCATTACTGGCTTTTTTTTTTAGATGAAAAGGCCCTCTTAACTCTGCTGAACCGAATGAACATCTACCGGAACAATTTTGTGATCGTCATTCAGATGCAATATTACCTTCTAATTCACTTGAATGCGAGAGAATTTTTTTCATGGATTCATCACAAAATCTAAAGGGCTGATGAAGATTCAAAGCAATTTATTACATTTAAATTTAAATTCAATTTTATTGCAAGGGTTTCTGTGCGAATTAAATTTTAATTATATCGCTTTGGTTTGCAGTTTTTTATGTTTAACCGACAGTGTAGTAAACCGGTAAGTCTTGAAGATCATCCTAGTTGATCGACGACCAATCTATGATTTTTCACATAATTTGTCAGATTGATGTATAAGAACATCAAAAATCAAGAAAAAGCTTTCAGGGATGAGAATGTTTCCATAAAAAAGTCCGAATCTAGTCATGAGCAAGCTCTACAAATTGTAGTCGTAATCATGAATCGACAGAACTCATAATCAATACAAATATAAAATACTGAAGAAAAATTACTTTCCAATGTCAACTTTAGGAACATTGTACTCGAGTTTGCATTGGAATGAATAACCCAATTCGAATTCAGTTATTTGGACACTTTTAGAAAGTATAGCTCATAGCTCTTACTATATGCCGTATCGAGCTTTTATATAGAAAAAAAAAATGTGAGGATACTATTGTGTAAGTTTTAGAAAAATTTCAATACTCTTGAATTCCAAGAGATGGAAGCAAAACTCACTCTGAAAATGACGAGAGAGGTGTCTCGGTACCTTTGTCGAATCTGATCTGCACTGAGCTCATCATCAAGCTCTGGCGACACATAACTGCTCGGCATCTGGTTTATCCTTCTGTGGCAGTCTCACATTAGCAATCTTACAATATCATTACAAATACCAAATTGGCACAACTACCATTTATCACGATTGAAACGGACAAAAATTTTCTATTCTCAAGCAAAAGTAAGATAAATTTCACGCTCAGTCAAATTGTGGAGTTGCAGAAAGCTACAGTGATGGCAGAGTGAGGATCACAGATTTATCACAAGCTGTAGTGCGAATGAACCAAGAAGATGCGCGATTCGATGTTCTAAGCTAGTTTAGTTTAGACTTCAGGCTCTTAGGCAAATGGAAGTGCGACACGAAAATTCGAGACTCTCCAAGAGGCGGTACCACGGATAAAAATAAGCTCTCGAAAGCAACCGAAGTCAGCGGACTCCAACGTATCCTCGAACATATCGGCTTGACTCTCGTCTTGTGTGTCCGCTCTGTGTTATAGGTATATGTATCAGGCTTATGCACGATATTTTATGCTCTTTCTGATTTGTTCAAGAGTAGCTTGAGCATAAGTGAGAGTAGTTCGATATTTTTCTACGGAAGTCGAAACCGTAGGTTGTATCCTGATGGATTATGCTCGGGATTATGGTACACCTCATGAGGCTGATACTTGAGTTGTATGGGATATATTGATTTTATGTGTTCTGCACATGATAAAAATCATTCATCGTTTGTGAGATTTTGAATTTTTTTAAGTACAGTATTATAGATATGAGCTACAGAAAATTCAATAGCTGAGGAGATGTGCGAGAATAAGCATACGGGCGAAAATAATTTGTTATCTGACAATGTTTAGAATCGCAAGAGTGAAATTGCAAGAGTGGTTGAGTACAGACAAAGGTGGCCAACAGTCATTTTTCCAAAATTATTCGTCAATCTGTTGAAAAAATTATTTTGCTGGTATCGGAGTGGTGGGTGTTGATTGTAATCAACCGCTGAATCAATATTCTAATGAGACATATGAAATTTTTCATGTGAAATCTCTTTACATTGGAGCTACTTTCTGCTTACTCCAAAGAAAATGTCTCGTGCGTCAGAATTTGGCGGGAGAAAATTTGATCGAGGAACATGAATCGAATAACTCTTGATTTATGGTTGCTAATAGGTTATCCCGAGGGTTATCCCATCTGAACTTTTTAAAGTAAGTTATATAAATTTGCACCGTACAGAATCTCTTCCCTTCAAAATTACGAGAAATTCTGTTCTGAGATTTGTATTCAGTACAAACTTGCAGTGGATTCTTAATCCTAGACGAAAATTGCGAATGAAAAAAAGAAAATCGCTTTATCAAAGAAAATCAAGTTTTCCTCCAATTTTGCATGAATTAACGAATGACAGCCAGGAACAACAGTAAGAATGTCTTGAAGCAATCAGCAGTTAATAAGCGCAACATATAGAACAGAATAATTTTTGTTGCTGAAAAAGATTTGTTCCAGTAAATCTAATTTCTTAAAAGTCATAAAATGACTCGGAAACCACAAAACCAAAAAAGGTATAGAGTACAAGTTCTGTTCATGAAATGGAAGTGCATTAAAACACAGAGATAGCTCATTATGCAGGATACAAAATGGAAACTGGAAAAACCCAGATTATTTTAGAATATTCTCTTGAGCGTGAGTTTTTGTGTCAATTCCAAATTCACTAGCGTTGATCTGGATATGTATGAGCTGATTTGAATCAAATTAAATTTATCCCAGCAAAGTTTCTGTTTGTTGTGTCTGACTCCAAAATAAACAAAGATCAGTTCTTAGTTCCACCAATTTACTTCGAGTCGTGTGGAAAAAAGAGAAAAACTTTGAAATGACAGAAATTGTGCATTCTATTTTGGTTCTCGTGAGCTCCACTTTTTATTACATTGCATAGAGAATTTCTCAATTTCAAATATAGTTCGCATAAGATATTTCAAAGAGAAGGATATATACTTCACCCATGTACAAAAATGTATCCTATTCAGTTTTGAACGCTTCACTTTTGATTGTTCAGTCTAGAACCTGAATAGACGAATTTGTCAAAGTACTGTTTTTTACAGGATAAAAATCAAAAGTGTTACATGCAAGCTCTTTACTCCGGTCAAATCTGAAACGTTACACTCCCGTTATTCAAGGAAACTCTCGAAACAACCCAACTTTTCTAAGCCCTCCTTGAGTTTTCATTGTAAAATCAAAGAGTCTAATGCTAAACCAGCTCTGTTGATGTTACCAACAGAATCTGGAAAAATTTCCAGATGAATTTGTACCGATATCAAACGTTTTATTTGACTGGCGAGTCCAAACGATCTTGGATTTTCTGAAAGTCCTAACCGGCTTTTGTGCTTTTCTCTCTTTTTGAAGACCATCCTCTATTTTGACAGGACAATCAATTTGGCCATCGAGAAGTGGGAGAAATCATAATGTTATTCTGAAATTGTTCACCGTGTAATACACCACGATGAAAGAATGAGATCAAATAACAAGTTTCCAGCTCAACATTGCGTTCTCAAATTTTGTGGAAAACTGAGGAAAAGCAAATTTATAATGAAGAAAGTGATGTGGAACCGTTTCTTTTCTGTCATACCTGAATGACGTAACATGTCACTAACAAGGAGAGTCCAAGCGGTTCGGGAGCTGGATCTGGCTGGAAATCTGGGAATCATCTCCTTTTGGCACCAAAAGATGATACCCAAAGCCGCAGAGTGCGAGCTACAGGCCACAACCCATGCATTACAGTATATCTATATATACTATTTTCCCACATATATAGATATAGTGTAATGCATGGGCTGTAGCCTGTATCTCGGAAACGCTTGAGCGTTAGACTCTGCGGCTTTGGGTATCATCTTTTGGTGCCAAAAGGAGATGATTCCCAGAGTTTCAGCCAGATCCAGCTTCCGAACCCCTTGGACTCCCCTTGTAAGGTCGCTAAAATTTGAACTTGATCGATATTTGGTACGCTGCGTATAAGTGTGACGTTACACTGAGGCTTTTTTTCGCGAACCATCAAGAAATATATCTTTCAACAAGGACGTAAAATTTAATTTCCACAACTCTGAAATAATGTTCACTCTCGGCTTTTGCTTGAGAAAGAAGGCACCACCATAAAAACTCAGCTCTTGCAACTCTAGGGCAATAGTTGCCATCAGATTTCCATCGCCAATTTACTAATTAATGCGAGAAAAGTGCTATGATTATTCAGTATAGGAAAACGCTTCTAAGTTGGGCCTGAGTAGTAAGCCTGGAGTACTTCAGGCTCACTAGGACTGAATATCTTCAAAAATTTAAGTATTCCAAAATTTCATCTCAAATTCCACTCACTTGATTGTACTCCCTGATGTAAAAAGAAAATCTCATTGGTTGCACTGGCACCGATAACAAACAACTCGACAATCAAGCGACTAATAATCAAATGAATCGTCATAAACATCAATCTCAAATACTATATGCAACAGTAGAGATAAAAATGATTTAAAAGTGTGCATCACCTTCGATTGTGATATACTAATAGAACTTGGTAAACGGTGCTGGTGCTATTATACAAACGATAAGCTCTTGTAAGCACAAGCTGCGTTTATTGCATGCTTATCGAAAAAAAAAGGCGTCGGCTTCACGTCCATACTTACATACAGAGTGATCGTTTCGAAATGCGCGTGCCGTAGGTATAGCACGATTAATTGATCAAAAGTTGATCAGGTATTTGTAATGAGTATGATATTGCATTCGCACGCACGATCAACGACGATGGATTGCACCGTTATGCAACTGTATTACGTGCCATGCGCCAAATTCATTCTTACAAATATTTCATGCCGCGAAGTCGAAGCGCATGATTATCAGGTGTCGTTGTACGATAATTAAAACTGGCGCGAGTATAAAGCCCCTTTATCCATATGTGATACTTATATTCTTTAAAGATATAATTTCATTTCGTAGTATGCGTGATCTGGTGCAAAGTGCTCGGCAAAGTGTGACTGATTCTGTGATGGTTTTGATTTTCTGAAGACAAAATCTGGTTTAGTGTAGAGGGAAAGGATCTTGGAGTTTTTGAGATTTCATTCATGGTATCTTATTTATATCGTAATATTTTGTTTTTTGGTTTACTCGACATTTTAATTTTTGAGAAAGTTAGGAAACCACCGTAGAAATTAAATCGATAGCTTTTCAGTCGATATGGCATGTGGGCTGATATGACTATATCATAAAATATCGTCATTTAAAATCGTATAACTTTGATGTTACGCATTACGCTTCATGTCAGCAGATATTGACTCGATTGTGACTCGCGAGGCTAAGAACTCGGTGTAAAACAGCCACATAAAAAAAGGTTCACCCAGAAAATGATACGCAATGCAGTCCACTCGTTCAGTAACTGCCTTATTGTTGTTAAAAACTGTGAGGCAGAAATTGGCAATATGAGGGCCTTTGCATAAATTCTGCGAGGACCCTTGTACGCGTGTTGTAGATCTCTGCCAATTCGAAAAAGCTTCACTTTTCAGAAATCCTTCTCAGTCTATCAGCCAGCTATACGTTCTGTAGCAAAGTAAAGATAACCGAAAAATTCTTTTTGCATTCGATTCCTTAGTTTACGCTGATGATACCCTCATAAGTTTGCGCCCCGAAATAGTGGATACATTTTTGTTATTAACAAATTAATGCAAAAAATATGGTAAAACGAAGATAACTCGAGACCTATCGTAGATACAGGAAAATTTTTCAGATGAAAACTGTGCCGTTGAGTACAAGCTACGAGACCATGTACTCCATTGTGTCGCAAATGTTATAGTTTAAGCAATAATCATATTTGTTTATAACAAATAGACATAACTCAGTGTGTTATCCAATATTCGAGGATATTTTTACGGAATCGTGAGAACACATCAATTTGGAGGGAATAAAGATTCTTGATATTTTTACGTAGAATCGTTAGTTTTTCAATTATACATGGTTAAATGTTGCAGTACCTCTGCTCACCATTACTAGTGCGGGCGCTGGGGTGGGGTCTGAGTCGAAAATTCGTGTTCCAGAAGGTTTCAAGGTACCATCTCCTGTATTTTGAGGTGCTGAATCGATTGCACGAGGTCGCCAGCCCGAAAGCCCCGGAGTTCTTTTGTTATTAACAATTTTTAGTGCAAAATTATGGTTTTTTGCAAAAAACTCGGAAAATATGCATTTTCACGAAAAATTTGTAGAGGCCAAAGTTGTAGAGCGCAAAATTTCCTAAGGAAAAAGTCATGACAAATTTCCCGAAAAACCCAAGCCTGGGGCGGGAAATGCGCAAAAGCCGTTCCGCGCGTTCAACATTGGCTTAGATGGGGCAGCCGACGCAGCGCTACTAAACTCGCTGCCAATTTGACAGTTGTCAATTTAGGCCTAGGCAACCAAAAGCATCTTGAAGAGGAAGAAATTCCCATTAAAATGATGCAGGTCGTATCTCGCTGAGTACGAAGATTTTCCAGTGTGAAACGGGAAGAAGAGGAAAATTGCAGATTCTGAGCGCTGCGTGCGGGCAGCTTTGCTGCAGAAATGGCGTTTTGACACACTTATTACTCTTTCTTTCGAGCCATGCTCGAAGGGCTTCGTTCTTAGCGAGACACGACTTAAATCATTTTGAAGGGAATTTTTTCCTCTTCAAGATGCTTTTGGTTGCCTAGGCCTAAATTGGAAAATGTCAAATTGGCAGCGAGTTTAGTAGCGCTGCGTCGGCTGCCCCATCTAACCCAATGTTGAACGCGCGGAACGGCTTTTGCGCATTTCCCGCCCCAGGCTTGGGTTTTTCGGGAAATTTGTTATGACTTTTTTCTTAGGAAATTTTGCGCTCTACAACTTTGGCCTCTACAAATTTTTCGTGAAAATGCATATTTTCCGAGTTTTTTGCAAAAAACCATAATTTTGCACTAAAAATTGTTAATAACAAAAGAACTCCGGGGCTTTCGGGCTGGCGACCTCGTGCAATCGATTCAGCACCTCAAAATACAGGAGATTGTACCTTGAAACCTTCTGGAACACGAATTTTCGACTCAGACCCCACCCCAGCGCCCGCACTAGTAATGGTGAGCAGAGGTACTGCAACATTTAACCATGTATAATTGAAAAACTAACGATTCTACGTAAAAATATCAGGAATCTTTATTCCCTCCAAATTGATGTGTTCTCACGATTCCGTAAAAATATCCTCGAATATTGGATAACACACTGAGTTATGTCTATTTGTTATAAACAAATATGATTATTGCTTAAACTATAACATTTGCGACACAATGGAGTACATGGTCTCG
The DNA here is from genome assembly GCA_029851415.1 of Eretmocerus hayati. Classification (NCBI taxonomy): domain Eukaryota; kingdom Metazoa; phylum Arthropoda; class Insecta; order Hymenoptera; family Aphelinidae; genus Eretmocerus; species Eretmocerus hayati. The sequence continues at coordinate 177,317,256 of CM056742.1, read as the reverse complement.
TAGCTTGTACTCAACGGCACAGTTTTCATCTGAAAAATTTTCCTGTATCTACGATAGGTCTCGAGTTATCTTCGTTTTACCATATTTTTTGCATTAATTTGTTAATAACAAAAATGTATCCACTATTTCGGGGCGCAAACTTATGAGGGTATCATCAGCGTAAACTAAGGAATCGAATGCAAAAAGAATTTTTCGGTTATCTTTACTTTGCTACAGAACGTATAGCTGGCTGATAGACTAAGTAGCTTGTGGTCAGAAAATTTGAAGGATGGATTTATAATGACTTTCTTTCGAAAATGACGAAGTTTCTGAGTCGAGCTTATAGAATGAAACTAGAATAGAATTAGTGCTGAAAACTAACACACTGATACTTATTGTACTGATTAGAAATCATCGTTTCTTTAGAGTATTTAATTGGACAAAAATTACGAAACGAAACCAAGACTTTGCAGAATTGTTGAAAGTTTGTAAGAATGGAGAAATTTGAAAAAAAAGTTTCCGTGTGAATACAGCGTAGGTGCTCTGCAGGATCCACAGGTTCAATAGTTGTAATCTTACCTGCCGTGATTCGTGCAACTATCACGGTTGAACTTGAGTGAGATCTCACATCGGCTGTGCTCGTCCGGTGATGAAGGGATCCCAAGAAGGTGAAGCTCGTGCATCATAGCGTGGTCGATATTCGTGCATTTAAATTGAAATGTTTCATTGTGTTTTCTTTGAAAAATTTTAGTTCAATATATCCAAGATACTTTTATGGATTGTGACGTAAAAACAGAATCTGAAGTTCTTCGAAAAATGTCGATGTCACAAATATGTACGTGATTTCAACTTGGTCTTTTGATTGATAATCATCGAGTAAACAATTTGCTTTTTATTCGATTCAAGTCAATTTTGTAGAAGTCATTCAGAAGTAAGTTGGACAATTCTCTTGAATCGATGGCACATTTACAATTAGATAAAGATAAATCTGATGTAGATCTAGAAAATGGTCGAGAATTTAGAAACTCAATGGTCGAGTTTTGAAACGTTGCAAAATTTTCACTCTGATGAAAAGTCTTTTAATTCTTCAAATGGCAAAGAAAATTGAGATTCATGTCAGAACTTTGAAGATGCCAATTTGTTTTCTTGAGTAGTTTTTGAGGAAGGAGAGGGTGAATATGGCTAAAATGATAATTCTTGGATTTAAAATAATCTTCTATATTTCGCTCGAATTCCATAAGTTTCTTTCACTCCGTAATCGTACGGAATCTTAATCAAAATATGATATATGTACAAATATGATCATTATCAATACATTATATGTTCGATTTGGAGCATAGAAAAAGTTTCTAACTCTCAGACAATAAATTATTGTGTCCTTTTCAGTTCGATATCTAACAAAATACTCTCATTTTTTGCACTTGAACAATACATACATTATAAATACACACTTGAATGTTCTAAAATCTGACTCGATTATGTCATCATGCGCTTCATTCATACATTGTTAACATAATATGCTATCGCTGCATTTATATCATGGCGTTTATTTCATCGAACAATATATTGAGTTCTTTTGTAAATATTAGGCTCTGAATTGGTCAGTAAAATTTTGCCACTTTATCACACTTGATTGTTGAATGATATCTGATAAGGCACAAATGTGATTTCCTTGTAATTGCATCAATAATTTTATATTCAAGCGAAAGCTCACTGTGTGATGAAGTATCAAGCATCTTTTACAAACATATATACAAATATATTCATTATTTGCCTTTTCTGTACGCTTGAAACTCCTTATAAATATAATAACAAATACAACTCGTATACTCAAAATAGTAAATTTTGATATTACACAACTTTTTATTCCAAAAGCTGAAGATGTAGTGTTCGATTAAATTATATCAATCATTGCACGAAAGAGAAATTCTGTCAGTCGAAAAGTGAGAAATTGATTTGTAAACAAGACAGCGAACATCACTATCAAGCAAATATGAGTTTGTTCATCTAATTGATCATTCTGCATTATTTCAGATTACATGATAATGTTGATAATATGATAGACTCTTGTGGGCATTCCAGAAATGAATCACCTAGATGCTCAGAGCTGAAGTCTGCATACACGAATGTAGAAAACTTGCTCTTTTTCAGTCATACGGTGATAGTATCATAATTTTAATTTCTCATCAACAATGTATTATGTGAAATATTATGGCATTGGGTTCTCATTATGGCTTAAAACTATTCTATTAACTCACAAATGGATATTCAATTTACTTCTTTCAGTACTCTAGTATGACTCCTTGATATGAGAATATTTGAGGCGGGCTAAGGCACATCAATCTTTTCGCTAATTTCTCTCAATGTGTTGCCATGAATTTCTGAATCCAATTGTATTATTTCAATTATGTAGTATTCAAATTATGAACCATTGGACTAATGATTATGTTTGAGTTTTATGAGGAAAATGCAGTCCAAGTATATGGTGTTGAGAATGAACAAGGCATGCATCCTGTATTGAATTCAAAGTCCACTTCAAAATACTGTTTAGAATGAGATAAATAATTTTTCCTCCTCAACCCTTTATCACTTGCTTAACAGCATATATAAGGCACATGAGTTGCATTAATATTAAATTCCTTACAAGCGACTTGTAAAAATGAGATCCTCAATTTTTTCTGGATCCTAAACTTTCAGAAATTTATATAAGGCTAGAGACTTGCAGCTATCTGTGAAGCACCAATGCAAACATATTGATTCAGTATAAAGAAAATTTGTTATGTTCAGTCAAGCAAACCAAGCGGCAATATCGCTGTTTGGTGCATAGAAATATTAAAAGAGGTATATGAAGAAATGAGACTATTGCTGATGGCTTTATCGTCGTTATTTTGGAAAAATCATTAAATCTATAGCGTACAGATGAGTACGTCGATCAGGATTCCTCTAATTGATTAATAAGGTACAAAAATATCTTCGTTTTCGGGGAATCGAACATTGCTATATACATTTGTACAATTTACAAATTATGCAGGGGCAGAAGGGGAACGAAAAGTGTCTGTCTAAGGCCCAATGCCGCATATCACAATAGGCGTATTGTGACCAGTTTTTGCGAATGAAAATCACGATCTTTTCGATGCGCGTCGTATTTTTTCCCTTGTTTGTACAGACACTCAAGTTGGATTCAAGGCACATCGCATCGCACGACGTTTCGATATGTGATAACATATTAAATAAAAATATTTTTACAGTACAATAAATTCGTTTTTGTGTACGTAATGTCAATCGGTCATTTTCTGAAGAGATTATCGCGTCCTTTGAGAGTACTTGGATCTGTAACACAGCGGCCATGAGAGCCACGTCGCGTTAGCTTGAAAGAACGAGAGTGAAATGAAGTAATGAATGGGATTCGATGAATCATTGCTTCTTTTTCAACGACTAGTCGACTATCCTTTTTGCTAAAATATTGTTCTATCCGATAATCTCTCGGTAGTACATCACTCTCGTTCTTAGTGGACGGCAGAATCGTGCCGCAGGTGAAGATTCTGCAAGTCACAGTTTACAATATCCCGACAAAATTATTACCGATAAATAGTACGGCACGCAGTGGAATTTTCAAAAATTCGCGATCGGTTCATCGAGTTTCCATTATTCATTTTACTTGATAGCAAAAAAATCACGTGAGAATAGCTTTTTCGGAAACCGTATCGCATTTGTCAACAATGGAAAATAGTCCAGCTACGATCTATTGTACATAAGGCAATTATGACACGCAGGGCGTTAATTATTTTGTACGTTTTAGTAACGAACACTCGCCGGATACCTGACGAAGGCACTCCTTATGGGCGGGTAGTCAAAGTACGGGGTCTGCAAGTGATGCTGTGGGGATGGCGTACTGCTCCAGCTTAAGCTTGTCTCGTGTGACGTCTTCTCCGGGGTACTTCTCTCGTTCAGATTACATACCTCCTGGCTGTTGTTGTTGTTATTGTTGAGTCCAGGTGATGATTCACGTTTGCTTACCGGGTTATCCAGGTAAGGCTTGAATAGGATAGCATCCTTTCGACTGCTCTGCTGCTGAGGGCTGGCTGGTGCTGATGGTACCTTGGGTTTGACCAGACACAGTGGAATATCTTGTTCGGCGTCATCTACCTGAACATCCGGACTTGGCAAGGTTGGCTGCGTTGTCGTGGACATTGGCGGTGTTGTCGTCACAAAACTTGATGTACAGCACGATTGCGTGCACCGCTGAATCTCTGGTGGCGAGTAACAGTAGAAGTTATCCTGGCAACAAGACAGTGAACACCCTGGTGCACTGTAAGGTGGCGTGAGTGACGAGTCCGCATAATCCGGCCTGCTCAAATCGACTGGACTCGTATGTTTTTGCTGGTGGTGATGGTTTCCAACCAACAGGTCATCGTGGTCACCTGGTAGCATTGGAGCACCTCCAAGACGCTGTCTGTTGAGTTCAACGACACCACGAAGTTCACCTTCCTGGCCCAACCATTTCTGAACTTGTCTTCTGTTGATTCCAAACTTTCTGGCGGTGGCTCTCTGGTTACCACCAACACCACCATCTCTGTGGAATGCGTCAAGTACGTCGAGCTTGAAACGCAGAGAGAATGAGCGCCTCCTGGCCAAATCAGACGTATATTGTTGCTGGTCCGTCTCACTGTCTGAGGATGCCGCACTTGACGAAGGTGGTGGACTTAACGATCCTCTTCTCAGAGCTTCCTCTTCATCCAGGTCCATCGAGATTAACTCACGTTTCACCGGATGCAGATATCCACAGCTTACCTCGCTACCATCAGGACTGCTAGCCGGTTGCAGATGATGCTGAAAATACAGCGACTGTTGGTGTTGATGATGGAGGTAACCTGGTGGAGTTAAAGGTGTTGATGGAGGATATCCTGAAGCGGGAACGAGAGCTGCAGCAGCAGCAGCCGCATGAAAAGGGTAATTGGCGTGCCTTGGGTGGGGGGCGCTGCTGTTGCTGGCTACTAGTGCTGTTGTAACATTGGGTGGGGGCGGCCGATGCTCGGCAGCGTCGCCGTGCAGTCTGGCAAAACTGAGGTTCAAGGCCGGCGCGGGCGACGCTGGAGCGCCACCACTGCTACCCACAGCAGCGACCGGGCTGCCCATACTTGACTCCACAGATGATGATGATGATGATGATGATGATGATGCTGGACTCGATGCAGTCGACGGCGAAGATGTAGCACTATTAATCCCACTGCTACGGCAACAACTCCGTAGACTGTCCTCAACCTGGAGCCATTTTTGTATCTGCCTCCTGTGGATGTTATATTTGCGTGCGGTTGCTCTCTGGTTACCTCTGCAGTCTATGTCATTACGATAAGAGTCTAACACTTTAATTTTGAAGGCTGGTGCAAACATGCGTCTGCAACCAATGGCACCGGCAGCCCCACCCGGGCCACCAGAACCGGCTTTTCTTAAAGCATGTAACGCTCGATGTGGCTGCATTTTATGCGAATTTTGATGATGCTGCTCGGCGAGAACATCACTCACCCCGTGAGCCATCTTCGAGAGCCTCTTGTGATATATTCTCTCACACTTTTAACGCACACGCACACAATCTTTAGGCGCCCGCCACGCGCAAAGTGGCGCCTCTACTTCTTTGAGTCTCGTTCTCTTCTGCACAACGGCCAACCGCAAAAAAAACTTGACGATTTTAGCGTCGCACCAGTGAAGATATATTCAACTCGATGAAGATTTTGATTATGCTCGCCGTCATTGCACTTGCCCGACTCTATATAACTTGAAGTATATAGCCTAGAACACTGATATTCAAGAATGTATCTGATAGCTATATATGTGTATAAGTGCCGAGTAGGAGATGACGGGAAACGAGCGACGGGGGGGCGCTATGCTCAAAGACGGCGAGGCGACTGACTGGCTGGCCGATGCGGAGCGGCGGCCTCGCCAGACTCGCAGTCGCTATTCCCCCACTTTACCGCCATCATCATCAAGCGCGCAGAGGCATATTATGGCAGAGGCACCTCCGCAGCACGCACACAGATACAGGCGCCGCTACCCATATACCGCACCGCGCGGGGCATCCTAACCTATACATACATCTATATGGGCCTTTTTCGATCAGGCCCTGTACATACATATATATGGGACCCGCCCCTCTCTCGGTATTTCTTTCTGGACACCCTTGTTCCAGGAACGTTGGGGATCGGCGCTTCGAGTAAAGTGTAAGCTGAGAGAAAAGAAGAGAGGAGGAGGAGGATGAGGATGAGGTTATGGAATGAGAGAAGATCGGGACGCGGGCGTAGGCGCCCTCCTTCCTCGCTTTATGCTCAGCATCTTGCACCGCGCCTTTCACACCTCGAACTTCTGGATCCCTTGAGACCCTCTCTTTTCTCACTCTGTTGCATGCTGCTGATGCATTTGAAAAGCGACTGATGCTGCGTTCGACCGATGGGGATCTCGTTAAAAAAAGGGACGCCATTTTGTGCCTGACTGGTTTCCACTTCCGTTAATAACGAGAATCTGGTGAGGAGAGGTGCATCAGCAAAAGTCTGCATGCGTCCGCATGCATGCAGGTTCTGATGGTTCTGGATGGGACGATATATCGTGGTTTGGTATATGCGCCGCTTCTCAAATGCGACGATGAACCAAAAGACTCAACGTGTGTTTGTGATGATGTATAATATAATAGGGGGAGAGGAGAATTCTCCCCGGCGTCGAGTTGTCTGCCGCGAGCGAGCCTGCCAGCCAGCTTGGAGCCGTGTAGTGGATTTTTACTCTGTATGTCACTGTCTCTGTCTCGCACTTGTATTCAGCTATCTTATTATACATATATACTCTGCGTCGCGTACATAGCGTATTACCTTATGTATATAGATGCACACTTGCGATGAGTGTTGTACATTTAGGTTATGTAGGCATTGTAATATATATGTATGTAGTTAGGTGATATGTTAATGTGTCAGCGACACAATTTGCTTCGAGCTTGGCAATAAGGCGAGGATGATACCGATTCGATTGCGTGTCGGTGGGCGTTTTGATCCGCATACGTATAGGTAGTCAGAGAAATGGAATCTTGCAAAGTAAGGAGTTGGATTAATCATATGATCTTATATCTGTCATTTCTTACGTTCGATGAGTTGGAGATGGCGAATTGTAACGTGGTTTCGGTGGTAATATTCAGACTCAACATCTGCGGTTAGATTGAATAAAGAACTGATCGGTTGAATCAAAAACTTCTGAGCCATTCAACCTCGTATTTCAACTGTTCCACTAGGTTACCAAACCTGATTTGCTCATCTACTCGATTGTTTGTCACTGTCCATTATTGGAAATTTCTAGGAAGATTTGCACGAATGGAATATTTCTCAATTTTTAGTATGTCAAGTTGGTACCTATTCACACACTCACAGGAATCTTAAACGAACCGAACGTTCTTGACTCACAAGTCCTGTCTTTTTCAATACAACTGATGGTTGGACCTGATCGATTGGTGAGAATCGAAAATGTTCGATTCTCACCAATCGATCATTACATTGTAAACTTGAAGAACAAACAAAACTGAAATAGAGAAGATTGTGTTAGGTGGCGTATACCAAGCCCAACGCGAAGAATGGAACGGCTCAAAATGTCCGATCATCAGGTGGAATGTGCATGTTGAAGTTCAACTTTTTAATGGTTGATGTGGATCGAACAGTTAGACACTGCAGTTGATCCACAACCTATTCAGAGTCTTTTGGATACCACTGATGTGAGCTGGTAGAATTGTTTTTCAAATATTTTTTGGTAGCCTTGTCCAGTCACGAATTTAGTGTAGAAGAGATTCCAAATTTTCAAAATGAGATAGCAAACCCATTTTAATTGCGCTCCGACCATCGCTCGGATGATGGAATGTTGATGTCCGATTTGAGATAAGCATAATATCATCGAAGGGGAGGGCGAATTGGCGTACGTGAGCTCAGCTCCTGGAGTGAAACTTGTGCGTCGCGTCCGACTATAATATATGCTAATTTGAATTTCATTCATCGTCGAGGCGCTTGCGAATGAGTCAGAATCTAGTTTGGAATCGATCGCATCTCTTCGAAAGTTGCCAAAAACACGTTTGTTCAGCTAGAAAAGAGATGCCACTTTGAGATTTACCAACGGGTGGGCCACTATACCTTAACTATTTACGAACTATTCAAGATTTTGCTCGATTCACGGTCGTTTCAGATTTCAGCCAAGAATAGAGGTCCAAGTAAAATTCATGTGTGAAGTGAAGCTTATCGAATATATATAGCCAAAAAATTCATTGACGATCGCGTGATTCATGCGATAAGTAACGTATATGAATGCTTTTTACGCTTACGTAACAGACTCGTGTGGTGCTGCGACAAGAAATTATACGAGAATTATATATATAAGTGCTATATAAGCTGCAGACGCTCAAATCCTCATCGCAAATCCGGCGTCTTACGAAAAAAAATTTAGTAAAGAAACTCGTGTGCATCAGTTGGTGTAATCTAAGACCAAATCCGCAACGGAATCACAAAGAGTCGAGGTGTTTTCTTTCGCTGACTTCTGGTTGTTGGCGCGTGGTGTAACGCAGACTCGGATCGAGGCGGGTGGGCAGAAACGAAAAAATCAAAGCCAGAAAGAATCCTTAGTTTCATCAAGGTCTCGGGCAAGGGCCGTTGCCACTTTTCCAGCAAAACAGCTCCTACCGTCAAAACGTTCGATCTTCTGGAATCTCATCATATATCACGTATTTTTTATTGATATATTACAATGATTTAGCCGGGTAATAGACGAAAAATTATTTTGCAATCGATTTGAACTGGAGGTAGCAGAATCCGATGTAAATAAGTAGAAGAATCGAGATTCCGAAAGCCGATTTATTTGATATTTGAGGTTAGACAGTTACCGATTTCCATACTTTTGAGCAATTAATGAATTTATGAACAGCAATGTTGATATCCACAATCTGATCATAGATACAGCATGAAATAATGCTTTCAATTTCATTGTCTAGAACTGATGCATCTATCCAAGAGTCAAAAATGGTCTCAGTCGCATCTTCGTAGCCATATTACACTTTGGCATCGTCGTCGAGCATGTTGAGCTAGAAAAAGAAACGGCAAGGGCCGGTCTCTGCACCGACCAGTTTTTCGAGGCGAATAACATCAGCAGCAGAAGCATCCATTGCACCTCAAGCAAGAAAGAGACAGAGAGACAGTAGGGTGCCATATATACATAACCTATAACGACTGCTTCATGCACAAGTCGCAACGATATTCAGTGCGCGCCAGGGAGAGAGGAAGAAAGATAACCTCATCGCGGAGGAGTGAGAGAGATAGACTGAGAACTCGGCAGACTGCGTGACGCCAACTCTCGGCGGTGGCACAGCGGCGGCGGGCGGTGGCAGCGGCAACTCTTGCCATGCGTGGCACCCAGGCACCTAAAAAGCCAACTCACTAGTGGTGGGTGTATAGTGTGTGGGTTTGGGTTCGTACCTCTCCCACTCACCCATCGCCATCTTCTTGATCAAGCGTATTCCGGTTGCAAAGTCGACGTCGGTCGCCCCCAGAAGAAGTTGCGGGAATATATACAAAAGAGGACCGAAGAAGTATATAGCTACCGGGATACGCGAGAAGATGTGTATAATATGTCGGGATCTTTCTCTCTGAGGAGGAAAAAAAGTAGGTGGAGAGGATGCTACCATTTACAATGGGGTCGAATTGGAGAAGAAGCAAGCGTGATGCTGTGTATAGGCTCAAAAATGTGGCCAACGCTTTTATATACTGTGGCCGATCTCCGTATATAAAAATCGGTCACGCGTGTCCGTTTCTTTGCCGGCATTCCACGAATAGAATTCAGCGAAGCTTGCGTAAGTGGCAGCGTTGAGTGCGAATCAAAGCTGCTTTGGCGCCAAGCAACGTTATTATATACGTATGTAAAGCGAGCCTGGCACTTGGAGCGATCGGACGTTTTTTTATATTCTTTTGTTGATAAGATTTCGGGGTTATGTTGTTCGAAGACGACGTTTGGTACAAATCAGTCTCCATTTTATATACTCATCGGGTCAGCTTCATGATAAACAATTTAAGAGCATTCGATAATTTAGGATGTTTGTCGATCAGGAACATTGTGGGCGCGCTTTTGAATTGGGGTAACATAACCTTTTCTGACTTTCCTACTGTCAGCCTCGCATTTACTCATATACGTGACTTAGAATAAAATACAAAGTCCCAGAAATTAGGTTTTCAAATGAAGTTGCTTGATTAATGGAAAATTCAAAAGTATTCCACCAAGTCAAGAGGACGGCGAGTGATGATTCATCGATTATTCGAATCAATCGAGAATTTTTGATGTTCCGTTGTTGATACTTGATATACTCATTCCGAATTTTGCCTTGTCCAATTTCAGTCGTACTTGATATTCAGCTTTCTGGGTACAACCTCCAAGAGTAGGAAATTTTTGAAAAATTCAAAACGTTCGATTAGCTTGATGAGTATTCCTACATTTCAAACGTCGACCATTTCAAGATTTTCGTCCCAATTTTTCTCAATCGGTACAATATACAACGTATTGAGACTTGTTCGAGAAGTTTGATTCTCCGCGGGCGGGAACGACGATCGTTAGCAAGCCCACGAGGCGAGGCATTCCTCTCACCGGTTGGTCTCCCCACAAACTCACCTCCTGATGCTCAAAGAGCTCTCGCATCAGAAATCGTGATGGGTCAGCTCTTCTCGAAGACGCGAGGGGTACAACAGATCCCACCCCCCTCGGACCATTTCTCGCGGCTGAAAAAGGAGCAACCTGCCCGCGGCATTCTTCATAAAGCCTTTTTCCCTTCTCTGTCTTTCACTCTCTTTCATGAGGTCGGAACCCGTAAAAAATGACTGCTATCCGAATTCCCTGCTGTAGCGATGCCGAAAAAATCTTGCCATATAACCTCTTCAGCCACTCTCCATAGGGTACTACATAACCTATATAACATAGCGATCTTTCAGCATCTCTTCGAGGTCCATGTTATATTTTGCACCCTCTGTTAACTTCTTGGAATACCAACGAAAGTGATTTCCTGCGCGGAACTCGTGTTGATGTACTCTTCACGCCTCTGGGCATTCGTGCACGTGAATGAGTGCTTACAAACATGCAAGAGTGCGCGGGCGTCTAATTGTAGTCTATCTATATCTATATGTATACGTTACACATCGAATACTATTGAGAATGTGTAGAGCTTGCAAAGTGGGGGGGGGGAGGGAGGGAGGAAATGAGATCGCGCAGTTTTTGCGCGGACAGAGATATATAAAATATGTCGGGGCATCGGACGATCGTCGCTGACGCCGTGTTGCCAGATCTAATATCATCTATATGGAACATCTATACATATACGTTTTGCCGATCGTAAATTTCCACTGCCGATCTTGCGATATATAGTTGATGCAGTGCCGTCGTCGTCGTAGTAGTCAACGCACTCGATCGAGCTTGAGAACGATCGGATGATACGTGCTTTATGCTTCTGGTTACTGGTGCAGATGAGTAAACGAGTCGTCTCCCCTACTCTCATTATGTTGCAACCGCACGCAGAGCATCGAGGAATGTGCCCGGAGCATCATAAGCGCCACGTCGTCGCATGTGGGCATCTCGATTCCTCCTCAATTCCTCTCATGCATCGGCAGCAACCTCAAAGCTTTGACGCGATCTGCGGGCGCGCCGCGCCGCCACGATGGCTGCCAGCGTCGGATTTGTCCTTGAGTAGACCAGCCTCTCTGAGGTTGTGTAGGTGCGCAGAGGCGTTCTCAAGAGTCATACACCGATATGCCCTCTCTCTCTCTCGCTCTCGGAGATCGGTTGGCATGTGTGGACCACACGATATTTAACGATTATACGATGAGAGACGAGAGAGAGAGAGAGAGAGAGAGAGAGAGACCGGACCGGCTCTGAGAAGTAAAGAGACTTGGCAACGTCGCGGCACTTTGTTCGGTATGGCAGCATCACGATATTCAACTGCCCCGCCACCACCGCCACGACCGCCGCCGTTTTTCGAGCCGGTCTTGCCAGACAGGGTGTCGCCAGCTCGAGCGAGCTTTACTCTGCATCACCATCACCAGTTCCGAGCTCTATACATATTATGCTTCATGCATGGATATACAGCAAACGCGTACGTGTGTATGTGTGTTGTCATTGAGGTGTATAGGTTTAGGCTATGTATATATATGCATGGCAAGGTATAAGGGTGCCCATGTACAGGGTATCCACAGCGATCGGTCGAAGACCCACGTCGTCGTCTCTTCAGGCCTCTTACGTATGGGACATGGATCGTACAGCTCCTTCCTGACAAGGGGGGGGGATCACTTAGACTCTTTGACACAATGATCCCGTCCTGAAATGACATATAGGGCTTAAAGCTCATCTCGAGGGATACATTCGATTATATGAATAGAATAATAGGGAAATGATAGATGTGAAATGATTTAGAATATGATGAGACAAGTTTTGAGATATTTTTCCAAGAAAATGTTCCGTTGCTCTTTTCGAATGCCAAGTTAATCACATGCAGCTTGATGACAATCAGTTTCGTCTGAAATATAAATTGCTCTCACGTCATTTATTAGCTGTTCCAAAGATAGAACCAGCGAGCACCTGAAGAATATTTTTCCGCAGGTGTGCGCGGTGTCAAGAAACATTTATCGGAGAGCGACGTGACGTTTTTCAATTGTCTGTTACGATATTCGCTGAAATTTTGGGAGATTGAATGAGATAAAGGGAAAATCTGACTTGAATCACTCAAGTCTGGTCGAGTTTTTGATCAATAACGCTTTGCAGAGCTACAAGTTTGCGAGCAAGTTTGTCAAGATTTTGGGCAAGGTTTCCCAAGTGTTCCATTCAAAAATAGTATCAAAGTTTCAAAAAACTGACTTGAAGAAAGTGTTCTTGATCGTATGCACATGTTGGAGTATATTCCCAAAAAAATCGCCCTTCGCAACCGAAATAACTTTGAAATTTGAAGGTAGCTGATATTCGTGGTAAATTATATATTCTTCATTTCATCCATTTACCTCCTCCTTTTCTCGGAAAGTTGAGTCATCATATAGTGCTAAGCATATTTATGGGTTTTATATGCAGCTGAGACCTCTCCTGTACCACGATGAAGGCCTTATTTGATGTATTGGTTTATCCAATTCATTAGAATTCCCAACTTATTGAAATCCAAATTCATGGCTCCAGATGTGTACTCACCGGCCAGTGTTTGCATTTTATATAAGATTGATCGAATTATAACACCGACAGCAGGCAAAAAGTGCTTGTCATGCACGAGATTTTGTCTCACATGCGAATTTTATGAACAGGCACTCAAAGACCTTGTCGCGAAGTTTTTCAAGTTTGTCGTGTGGGATGGTGATAGAGTTATGACTACCTACTTTTGTTAGGAAAAATAAGTCGTTCCGACATTTTTAGTTCTGCAGAACTAGTTTTTCGTCTATAATAAAATGAGTGCCAAATATTCTTGATTTAACGCAGTCAAGATGTCCAACGAGAGTGTGCACTTACTTCCACCACTTCTTTTTTCTCATTTTCTTGATACCTGATGATGGATTCATGCATTACTCCCAGAATTATCTGAAATGACGTGGAAAATCGTGGAAAATGATACAAGAAACGTCTAATTTGGATATCTGTAAATATCTCAAATGGGAACAGAGACATCCCAGTCTTACGTCTTCCTCATGGAATAGGTCAATCTTTTCATTGAGCTTTTCATCCTTTGGGGTTCAGGCCTCTTTGCACAATGACGGCATCAAATCTCAGCATCTCTGCTAACTTATGGTCTCTGTTGGTCCTAAAACTCATTTCAGAACCAACAAGCTCTCATCAACTATAAAAGCATGATTGCAGATATGATACACGTAAAAACAAATACTTATCGAGAGCTTGATCAGTACTTGACCAGCGCTCTTGCGGTACTTCTGCGGTACTTCATCGGCATTTTATTAATACTTTCCCAGCACTTGGGCAATACTGCAGACTTTCTTGGTAAAATCATGATGCATGTGTGAGTGATCACTCATTCGTACCTGGTCGTTACTTGTTCAGTACTTCTTCGGTACTTACGCAGTATTTCTGCGGTACTTTGGCGGTATTTGACCGGTACTTGAGTAGTATTGCGGGGTTTCTTTGATGAAAGTACGATACATGAGTGGGTATCAACTTGTTCAGTACCTGCTCAATATGTTACCAGCACCTTGCGGTACTTCAGCAGTAACCTCATCGAAATTTCTCCGGTGCATCATTAATACATTGGAATTTCATTCACGATTCAAAAACCTTTCGCAAATTCGGAAAAATCCATTTTATGGGAAATAGATGGGTTAGTTATGGTTCGTTCAAATCATACATTCTCTAATTCATCCTGAGGCTCTTGAGATGAGCTTCAAGATGATTCGAGCTGTGTTAAAAGAAATATCGAAATAAACGAAAATTATTGAGAAATTGACAAACAATGGCCAAACTCATTTCACCGAGAATTTCACCATATTCGGCGTGTCGCAGTTCACTAACATAAAGGTCGACTTTGTATATATTCACAAATAGAAATTACTGTTCGGAGTTTGGTCGTGACCTATGTCCGAGGTTCTATAGCACATGTCTTGTGTATGCACACACAAGAATTATGTATTGAAGTGGCATCACATATCTTTTTCCTGATCCTGACTGGAATTTCTAAGAACTGCGCCAGGTTTTAGCTATTCTTTTATATGCAATGCCGGGAAAATGTTGAGTCGCTGTGGAGCTTCAGATTCCACTACACCGAAGATCCTGCTGAATTTCCGCTCTAACTCGAATTTCCGCCACATGTCTCAATTTGCAAAAATATTGCTGTTGAGTTCTCCAAACCGACGACACTGTTAAATTGTTCCACGAATTCAACCGGTCCTGCGTAAATTTATATTCTCCTTCGTATTCTCCTCGCCTCATCTTTCGCATACACTCTCTTCAATAACCGCCCAGAGAATTTCGCCCGCTTCATCATCTCGTTCATCATTCATTGGCCTCTGTTGCACACGCACGCTTCTCAAAACTCGCGCTCATGTCGGATACATATATTATTCCTCTCTTCTTACAAATCATTCTCTACTTTGGAGCTGAGATATCACATATTCATAATATTCCGAGCGAGAGTCTATTAATCTTACATTTGCAATAAAAGATAAGCTATCTCGCGAATGTGCTTTATCATTCTCAGCATATATTCAACGATGAAAATGAAGAGGAAAAGATTATGAACTCGCCATTTTAAAAGAGACGTGTCATGCATTTGAGCGACAATGGGGAAAAATGAACCGAACCAAAAAAATCTATACTTTATAAATTCTTTTTCCCAGATGAATAATAATCCACCTTCTTTGAGAGTAGGATCGACGCCATCATCAAAATCGACAATGGAAAAAATTTCAAACTTGGGTTTGATGCACCCACGAACAGGTATTGCATGCTCCCCGCTGTCTCCCCATATATAAATAATACCCGCATGTATTGCCCGTCCAACTTCACATAACCTGAAGACGCACGCATATAATAACCCCCCTGGGTAGCACATATATAGCGCCCTGCGGCCATGTTTGAAAAGCTTCAGTGACTGTGTGTGGTTCGTATGTGCGCAGTCGACGAGTGAGTGAGTGAGTGTGTGTGTGTGTGTGTGTGGTTTGTGTGTGCACTGTGCAGGAATGCAGCAGCAGCGATGCAGTCACCCCATGCACGTTAGCTGCAGAAAGAGACAGACATAACCTATGAACGCCTCCCCCCTCCCCTCCTTTCCGCCCCAGGAGTCCGCTTTGGCTCGCTTGGCGCCCCACATCGTATACGCCTGGCTTTGCTCTTGTAACTTCGAGCCGAACCGAGAAGCATATAATGCTGGTAACCAGAGACGTTGAGGCGACTATGCTGCCGCCAACACCTATATACCACCGATCCCGCCAGACTTATCGGCGCCCAAACGTGGAACTCTCTGCTGTATGCATGTGTTATGATATACGTGGGTTATGTATATGTGTGTACGTGCGAGCATGAGCATCACCTGTGTGCCGCGACACCTTGCACCTTGCCCTCTATATATTGTGCGATGCGCGCATTGACCGCGATTTTCCCGACGGTGAAATTGATGCACTCTCGATTTTCTTCGCGCGTCATTACTGAGTGGTGAGACGACCGCTTGGGAGTTAGAGACGAGGTTAGAGATAATGGACTGAGAAACAAACATGAGCCTTGAATTTTCAAAAATCTTACAGCGTTGTTTGGCATTCGTCTGTTTGGAGGGAATTTTGAGTTTATTTCATTTTCTCACCCATTGAGAACCTTAAAATCGATTGAAATGATCTTGACGAACTTGGCAATTCAGATGTCTGGGTGAGACGTTGGAACGTTCAGAAATGATGTTCCAATTTCCTATCCTGACGTTTAACGTATTCAACGTGCAAGAGATTATGAGAATACCCTGAGTCAAGTATCGGAATTTTCGGAGAAATTGCACTGTTTGTTAAAAGAGAAGGCTGCAACACCTAATTTGATGGTGAAAATGGATGAGAGTCCCTTTGTTCATTTGGGAGACGAGGAATCTTTTAGTTTCTCTCTGAATCACAAAAAGCCGAGCAAAAAGCGCAAACATGATATTGGTTACCACCTGCTACTATATACCAAAATAGAGGTTAAGTACAAAGGTCAAACTCGTACAAACGAATACACGTTTTTCAATCCATGCATATGAGTTGGAGATGATTCCTTGTGTATCTTCCTCAGAGATGAAGCTACTTCAAATGTAACGTGTACGGAAATCGATCTGCATTTGAAAAGTGTCAGTTTTGAAATGATCTATAAAACTTTGCTTTCAACGATTGAGAAGTCGGCCCACAACGTGTTTCAAGATTCTTATCTCTCATCTCACTCCTGGATCATAATTTTGGATTGGGAAGATGGGCTACAGATGGAGTTACAGATATTATTATGCACAATTTGCATCAACATATTCGTCGGCAGTATTTATTTTGTTCTTTCGAAAACACATGTGCACCAGGATGTTTTCGAAACAGGTAGGTGACACGTCTTTGAAAATCATGGAGTTCAGGTGTATACACGTACTTGGAAAGTACACATTATTCTTCAGTGTATACACAGCTTCTCGAAAAAGCTCGTCAGAAAGTGAACAATCTGAGAAATAGGCCAAGTGTCAACTAGAAATAGTCATATGGTGCAAGTTTGCCTCATCCTCGAATCACGGGACACAAATGTACAAGAATATACGAAACAAACAATCTATTATGAAGAATAATCTTTCGATTTTATCATTCTACATTCAATTATACTGGTCTCTAATGATCTGGTGAGTCTTTTGTGGTCATTTGTTCCGTTATAAGCTTCTAAATAACCGACTATAATAGAGAATTAGTGATAGGAAAGACTGTGGCAACTGATATGAATGGTCATCAACTCATCGAATTCCACACAGTTTGACTTTTTCATGCATCATGACTAAATGTCTGTAGCTACTACAGTTTTTTTTCAGTACATCTTTATCCAATCGACAAGGAATCATAGATGAACAAGTCGTAGAATTTTCGTGAGATCGAGCATGAGATAGTTCTAGCTATGAAAAATCTTCATGGTTAGGCTTATTTCAGAGATTCCGCTTAAAATCGACCTGTTGTACAGTAAAAACCTTTATGTAATGATTATTGAGACTATATCGAGATTAATCTCAAATTTTTCTAGATTCTTCTCGACCAATTTTCTTTAATTCTGATGTTAATGCAGTACCAATACTGATACATCATCCTGAGCAGCAGGGTCACGTTTCAAACCGAGCAAATATAATCCCGCAGTATGTACTTTGCAGTTAGCGTTGTCCTCGACTCTTGATTTAGAGTAAATGACTGGTTTTTTTTCTTCTCTTTGTGAATTGCCGCGGCGCTTCTCTCCGAGTTCTCTCTTTGCAGTGTTGAATTTATGCCATCGGAGTCGGTACACTTGTTAACCCGACCAATTATTTTCATCCAAGCGCCGCCGCCACTGCTATACAGTCAGTTGTAAGTTGTCTCTCACATGCAGCTGCAAACTCCACAATTCTCTTGTTGGATGAACTGATGATGATGCTGACGCTCTGATGCAGTATAGAGAACACATCACTTTTTATCGCGCGTCTGCAATGCTGCGACCGTATTATTCGTGATCTCGATATGTCTGCGGAGAGACTCGAATGTATATGCATTATGTGTCGACTGCACATCACAATCTTGCACAACGTGTTATATACCAGAAATTATAAAATGTTGTGGATAAATTATTTGATAATTAATTTCCATCTTTGCGACTGTGTCAAGGTTTCTTGTATTATTCCATTCTTAAAGTTTTTTGTCATTCTTATGGTACTGTTCGCTAATTTTTTTTCTTCAAGATGGGTTCGTATTTTTGCTTGATTTTCTTTGAATATCAAGTGAAGAAGATTGGTAACAACTATTTATTGTATCGTGTCGTGAATGATGATTATTAGTTTGAAATGAGGTACTTCATCCTGACAATGATGAAAATATTCTATTGTGTGTTGTTCTACTTTTATATATAGTTAGTTGGAAACTTTTGTCTATTGACACAATGTTTGTACAAATGGAAAATGTGAAACACGCAGTATGGATCATTGAAGATAATCTATTACCGGTGTTGATATCATTCACTTATCTTGATTCATGCCACAACAAAGGGGAATGATGGTGTGTATCTCTTTGCATCGCTCAATTGGGTGTATTGTCTCGAATTATCTTCATTCATTCTCTGCAGCGTAATGATCTGCGTATTATTATGCTCTCCGCTTCAGATGTATCATATACACGGCTGGCAGGTCTCGTGTTGTGAATAAGATTATATAAAGAATGAACCGGTACGGGTAATAATTTGATTATCAGTTGAAGGTGACTTAACAATTCCATAGACGCATTCATCATAAGACTGATTGATTCGTCAACATTATAGTTTGACTTCTGTAAAAATATCTACTTTTTCTTTTTTGTAATTTTGTATACTTGTGCTGTTTGCTGAACTTTATTATGGAATTCATAACCACGTGATTGATGGATCCGTCGAAGTGCATTGACTTTTGTGAGATAGTCTCCTTTAGCTTCGGGGAGTCCAAACTTTCATTAATCTGATGGACCAACTATTCAGAGACATCTTGCAATTTATATGGACCTGAATCATCACCCGGTGGCTCCTGAATTGATGGACCCATGGACAATATGTTAAATTTTGAACATTTGAACCAATATTTCATCGTATTTCATGCCTCTCAAGGTTCTATCACTTCGTTTTAGTCGAGGTTTCAGTCCACACCTAGCTATTTTTTACTAAATTTTTTATGGTTATTGATGTCTATCCAAGTTTCCAGACTTGTATCAAAACATCGTTCCACAAAATTTTCAAATTCGTAAAAATGACTCGTCATCGTACGAACCGTATTTCACATTTCCTGAGTTCCTGATCGGGTTGTACTCTACAGAGTTTTTCAGTCATGCAAATAAGACTCTTTTGACGAAGAGTGCATTTATAAAGTATTCATAAGAAACCAAAATTGTGAGAAATCTCCGAGGGGCGACCGACTATTGATCCCTGAAAAATTAAGAAAGACCGCCAAAGATCGCCCATGCAACAACGAAAGAAAAGTATGATCTTTGGAAAAACTGTATTGATCACTGCAGAATAGCCAAAGAAAGAGGCAGTAAGCAGCGACGAAAGAAACAGCCGAGTAGGGGGGATCGAGCGGAGACCCACGCGGGATCAGAGAGAACAACGGTAGACAAACGGGACAGTTGCAGATCAGCGAAAGAACGGCGGAAATAGTCCGCTCGCTATAATCCCAATCCTATACTAAATCAAAATTAATTCAGATAAAGACTATTGAGGGATGAATCTTATGTAAGATTTTGCGCTGAATCCGAATCTGAATCGATCCGGGACGAGAAATGCCCCTGAAAAAAATGGCGACGGGTCAAAGTTCAAAAAACCATGTTTTTTGCGATATCTCAAGAATAACGGGTCGGACGTGAAAGAAGTTACATTCAAAATTGAAGATCTTTTCAAAACAAACATTTTGAGCTTTTGCGGAAGTAAATGCGATCAAAATTGAACGAGCTAGAACGAGTGAAAGTTTTGGCGTGGAAACGTGCCCGCGCAGCCTTGTATCACCGCCACTATATCTATATATACGCGCGCATCGGCCCTAGTAGAATGCCCTAATGGTAAAACTGACACTCGCTCTAGCTCACCCAATTTTGATCGCATTTACTTCCGCAAAAGCTTCAAATGTTTGTTTTGAAAAGATCTTCAATTTTGAATCTAACTTTTTTCACGTCCGACCCGTAGTTCTTTAGATAATCGCAAAAAACATGGTTTTTTGATCTTTGACCCGCCGCCATTTTTTCCAGGGGCATTTCTCGTCCCGGGTCGATTCAGATTCGGATTTAGCACGAAATTTTACATAAGATTCATCCCTCAAAAGTCTTTATCTGAATTAGTTTTGAATCTCAATTATAGCAAGCGGACTAAAGGATCAGGGGCACTAATGAGTTGAATATCAGCGGCACTAATATCCATAATCCATCAGCCAGACAGGCGAAATTACCGCCATCGTGTGCAAAAATAGTTCATTCTGCAAGAGTACCTGGTACACTCCAGGTACTTGTTGATGTAAAGATCAACCTGGTATTGAAATCAAATCAAATCAAATCAAATGTAATCAAATATGCGTATGTGGAACAAGCAATGAATGTCAGAATTTATATTTATCGTTGCAAAATGCGAGTTTGTTTGCAACAATTCGATATAACTTGGGTTATGAAGTAAATTATATCAAGGAGATATCCCTTTTGAAAAGTTGAAGCGCATGTGTTCGACGTGAAATTGTCTGGGCTTTTGGAATATGTGATTGAAAATCCCGTTTGACGCGATCTTAAGAGTTACATTAAAATTAATGAAAAATACGATTTTTTCCATCCAAAATCGTGTCCAGACGGCATTTTGAACCCCTTATTCGATAATGTAAATTGTACTGATTCGCCGTCTGAACCTTACTGAAGCTGCATGACGCGAGAGAAGGGAATTTTCAGTTCAATTGTCTGCGTGCTCTAGAACAGCAGGAAAATTTACGTCCAAAACCTATCATATGATCATTTTGGAGTTGCTAGCGAACATGGATTCGAAAAAAAAGTCTGATGATGAATGCGCATGCTAGCGCGATTGAGACCTTGTTCGATTGTATGCTATCCCAGAAGTGCCCGGATGCTCGGACCTAAAATTCGTTTGGGGGAGAAATAAACCCAAAAACCCAGAAAGGCAAACTAACCCGCAAGTGCCTGGATGCTCGGACCGACATTCTTTTGGGGGAGAGATCAACCCCAAAACCCAGAAAGGCAAACTAACCCGCAAGTGCCTGGATGCTCGGACCGACATTCTTTTGGGGGAGAGATCAACCCCAAAACCCAGGAAGGCAAAGTAACCCGCAAGTGCCCGGATGCTCGGACCAAATATTCTTTTGGGGGAGAAATAAACCCCAAAACCCAGGAAGGCAAATCAACCCGCAAGTGCCCGGATGCTCGGGCCGAAAATTCTTTTGGGGTAGAAATAAACGCCAAAACTCAGGAAGGCAAATTAACCCGCGAGCAACCGGATGCTCGGACCCAAAATTCTAATGAGGGAGAAATAAACCCTGAAACCCAAGAAGGCCAATTAACCCGCAAGTGCCCGGATGCACGGGACTAAAATTCTTTCGGGGGGAAAATGAACTCTTAATTTAAAGAAGGCAAATTAATTGATTCGCATTCGGTCCAAGCATCCAGCAAGCACTTGAGACTCAATTTGCCTCCCTGAGTATTGGGCTTTATTTCTCCCCCAGAAAAAACTGTCTCCGAGCATCCGGACACTTGTGGGTTAATCTACTTGCCTGGGGTTTGGGGTTAATTTTCCCCCAAAATAGTTTCAGGTCCGAGCATCCAGGCACTTGCGGGTTACTGGGTTTTGGGGTTCATTCCTCCCCCAAAATAATCTAGGTCCGAGCATCCGGGCACTTGCGGGTTTATTTGCCTTTCTGGGTTTTGAAGTATATTCCTACCCCAAAGAATTTTCGGTCCCAGCATCCGAGCACTTGCGGGTTGATTTGCCTTCTTGGGTTTCGGGGTTCATTTCACTCTCGAAAAAAAAATTCCTGTCCGAGCCTCCGAGCACTCGCGGGTCAATTTGCCTCCCTGGGTTCGGGGGTTTATTTCTCCCCCGGAAGAATTTTTGGTCCGAGTATCCGAGCACTAGCGGGTTAATTCGCCTCTTTGCGTTTTAGGGTTTATCTCTCCCCCGAAAGAATTTTCGGTCCGAGCCTCCGAGCACTCGCGGGTTAATTTGCCTTCCTGGGTTCTGGGGTTCATTCCTCCCCCAAGAGAAGTTTACGTCCGAGCATCCGGGCACTCGCGGTTAATTCGCCTTCCTGGGTTTTGGGGTTTATTTCTCCCCCAAAATAACCTCAGGTCCGAGCATCCGGGCACTTGCGGGTTACTGGGTTTTGGGGTTTATTCCTCGCTCAAAATAATCTGGTTCCGAGCATCCGGGCACTTGTGGGTTTATTTGCCTTTCTGGGTTTTGAAGTATATTTCTACCCCAAAGAATTTTCGGTCCCAGCATCCGAGCACTTGCTGGTTGATTTGCCTTCTTGGGTTTCGGGGTTCATTTCACTCTCGAAAAAAAATTCCTGTCCGAGCCTCCGAGCACTCGCGGGTCAATTTGCCTCCCTGGGTTCTGGGGTTTATTTCTCCCCCGAAAGAGTTTTCGGTCCGAGTACCCGGGCACTTGCGGTTAATTCACCTTCCTGGGTTTTGGGGTCTATTTCTCCCCCAAAATAATCTCAGGTCCGAGCATCTGGGCACTTGCGGGTTACTGGGTCTAGGGTTCATTTCTTCTCCCCCCCCCCCCCCCCAAATAATCTGGTTCCGAGCATCCGAGCACTTGTGGGTTTATTTGCCTTTCTGGGTATATTTTCCCCCCAAAATAATTTCGGGACCCAGCATCCCGGCACTTGCGGGTTACTGGGTTTTAGGGTTTGTTTCTCCCCCGAAAGAATCACACTTCGTCACATTTCGTGCCATTAGAGGAATTTTGGCGACTCCAGGTGAGCTCTGCGCTCGGCTCTGCGGCTCAAGATGTAATAAGCTCAGAGTACTGCACTGCACCGTACTTCAAATCCATTGTTGTAAAGATGAAAACACGCGTAATGACAACTTTGACGACAACATTACTGATAGCCCTCTCATTGAATTCTTTTTTGCAATGAGAAGCATTGGGCGCCCTTCGATCTGGAGCAGGGCATATTGATGTACGCAAAGGATCTGGAGACATCCGCAAAAGCAGTCCTCCAAGCAGCCAGCTGCGCTGCATACTAAAGGTAATCGGCCAAGATGTATCGCCAATTTCGCGCCTCGACTAACCTTAACGTTGCAAATCTCAAATTGGGGAGCAATGCTTCCAGTGGCAGTGGGGGCAGATATTGAGGACGCGAGAGGATAGTGCATCTTTTGGGTATACGACATTTGCACGATCGAACTATTCTAACGGAGCCAGGACGACTCAACTAATATGCAAGTGGTATAACGCCCGGTATGACGTTTATTACCTGCTTCGGATGGTTAATACAATTCCGAGTACATATATATATATATATATATATATATATATATATATATAAAGCGTCAAGAGGGTTCCGCTAGAAGTCAATCTATTATACTTCATGCGGTAAATGGCAAAAGCGCAGGTGCACTCTATGTTGACCGCACCGCAGGAGGGCTGCATACAGCCAAATTGCAAATCTCTTCTCTTGCACCGGTCCCTCGACGCCGGTCTCGCACTGTTCTCATTTGTCTTTCGTCGTTCTCATTTGTCTCTCCTGATCCTCACTTGTCTCCGACTGTTTAGCTTAACGTTCGCCCTCTTTCTTCGACATCTTGACCAGTGTGTATCGGGCATTGGGAAGGGATCAAAGTGGGATATATAAAGAACGACACAGAAAGTTGAAAGATCGAGAGGAAAGTTGGGAACTATGCTTTGACAAAACCAGGGATATTTAAGGGATAAAAAAAGTCGGTCGCCCCTCGGAAATCTCATTATGACGCTCTCGATGACCGGGGAAATAAGTGATGTTCATGAATGTTCCATGAGATTTTACGTGCACTGCGCTCAATATGAACCTCCAAAGAAGTGATATAAGTGAAAAAATAAAATATCCACCCGTTTTTAGATGGTCCGAGTTTTAAAGAGTTGAAAAAGTGTCAGACCATTCTCAAGTCTCAGCGAGATTGATTGTATCACTGCCAACAACTAGATGAAACAATCAATTTTCTCGAGAACTAAGAATAGTCTGACCCTTTTTAAAGTATTACCCTAGCATTCAGGTCAATCTTCATATGAATTATGATATTCCTCTGAACAGTTGGTCCATCAGATGAACAAAAGTTTGGACTTGAGTCTGGAATTCCCTATGCAGATAGCATCGAGCATGATGAGACGTTATGACGTCATTTTGAGTTCGAATTTTTGAAGTCATTCTGCAACCACTCGACTTTGGAACGATTTGCTCAAGACCGCAAAATGTTTGAGGATCTTTCTAGATTGCACAATGTTCAACTAGAATTCCTCTTAAATGGACAACATTTATTAGAGAGAGGTGCACATCACATGAGATATGCACAAACAAGTTATAGTTCTCAGACTTTTGGGAACATTATTGTCATTATCTGCATTTCAAAATAATTGTCGTCTGGGTGCGTGCTTTCAAGCGTGCAGAAGCTCAAACTTAGCGATCTTTGATTGAAATTTGCCTCTATATCAAGGTTCGTGTTTTGGTACTTTTCATCGGCCAAGAATCGAATCATAGTACAATAATGACTTTTACCATCTAAAAGAGATTATTCATAATTTTTTCATCCTGTTTATCGAACGACATTGATGGAGCACTTTAGCATTGATATTATTGGCAGATTCGTTGAATCTTCCAACATTCTTTCCAGTGGTGAGTTTTCCATATTATTCATGTGGTAATATCTGGTACAAATATGATTCGCGCAAGATAATATCTGAATGGTTAGGTCTTTGGTCCGGAATTTTACTTATTGTTAACCTCCACACTTCAAGGGAGCAACCTCGGTTCAGTTACAGTCAAACTCATAGATTATTCCAAACATCGCAAATTGCCCATCACGTTTGTCTTATGTATCAATAAGATCCAAATAAACTCACATATGAATTTGCATAAGCATCGAAAGCATGAGTTATGAAATATCGATCCTTAATTATCAGCAAATTTGTCTTTCTTGTGACTCATTCGTGATTTCACGTTGAAAGTTGATCAGAACTTCTATCTGAGCCAACTAGAGCTCGAAAAAAAAGTCCGAGCACCTTCTTTGTGGAATTGTCTACAAGTGAGCGTGATAAAGTCAGAAATTGGTTGGTCAGTATTTTATAGTTCAACAATCAACGTGATGCCTTGTACGATTTCGCGCTTAACCTCTAAAAATGTTAACGCTGATGATCCGACTCAGTCACCGAGGCTCGTGAAATTTATACTGTATCTATTTGACATGAAATACATCTTTCTGCCAAGTTTGATCAAAATCTGATCGTTAGATCTTCTACCAAGGTTACTCCCTTAATCATTTACAGATTGGAACTTCTATGGTTCTTCTGACTCCAAATAAGAGAGTGTCCAATATAAAAATACCAGACAATATTCAAATTATTCACCTGATTACCATTGGGACGTTTATTGGATCATCTCAACAAGCAATTAAAAAAGCCCAATACAAATTTACCAGCGAAAATCTCATCCCAAAAATTTCCGCATAGCTCAAAAATAGCATCTGCATACATGATAATTGAGTCTCCATAAGTAAGACGCGCCACCAAAAGACGCATGTGTGTACAGCAGCAGAAACAATAACGAGAAGGAATGCAATTTTTGTAATTCCCTTTGGAGCAGTCCAGAGATATCATACACTCGTCACACTTCTCAGAATCGTATATACTCAAAAGAATCGCACTGATAGAATCGCTTCGTTAGCTTGGGGATCAAAGTGCACAACATGCATGCATGCATATTATACACAGCCTGATCAGAATTGCTACAAGAGACAATAAAGCGGTAATCGAACTCGATCATCGAGAGAATGGCTTTATAGAATTCTAATCGACAGCCGCTGTAAATAGCATAGTTATACCAATACTGGTTACTCCAATCTGGATATATATGTGCAATATTGTGGTTTCGCTTTTATATAAGTATTGGAGCGCCAATATACGTCAATGATGGCGTCGAACGATTGTGACACTAATACACGCGAGAGACCAATTGTTCGAATTTGTGATATACACCGTTCGATGCATTCATGCAGGCACTGAAGTCATAATAATAATACTGTCTCTTTCAATACTTATTGAGACTTGTTGATGGCGCGAGCAGCCTCGAGGCTATATGCCTGTGCAAAATTATTATCTCAAAATGCGTGCGCTACTTATTATATTGAATCCTATGCTATAGATAAAGCTAGAGTTGCATTGGCGTGATTGGAATATGTGATGTTGACGATTTATCGATGCATCGACCTCTTGCTTGTTGTTCCTTGTCAACAAGACTTTGCAACATTGCTAGTCATTCGCAAATTCAATGGCATTCTTTGAATTTCATCAAATTTTCAAATACAAATGTGCTTCCAATCGATACTTTTTTTGTGGGATTCTGATGTGACGCAAGCTGATAAATATACCCTTTTGATGTAAATTTCTTGCTCGATGAAGAAGAGAATAATGATAATGAACACGGAATATTGAAGTTAATACATTTGGTTTTCCCCCACAGAACATCACTATGTTCTTATCTAAGGATTTTATAAATTCATTATATCATTAGGGTGGAGAATGTGATGACAGACACCCGATTTTGTAGAGAAATTGCAAAATATGTAGTCGCCATCTTATTATTTTGGCCATGTAAGCGTCCATCCAAGTATACCTAGTTTTATCTCAATCAAAAAAGTTACCCGCTCGTGGATTTGCATCTTGTGCATCTTTGTGTATGACGCACAAAACTATTACAAGGAAGCAGGGTTCAATTTCATTTCGGGAAAATTATTTTCGGGCTATCCATCAATTAGTAATTTTTCATTCGAAAATCTTTCAAGGAAGGGGGGGGGGTAGAGTAGTATATAAGATCCGAGATAAAATCATGAAATTTTTCTTTATGTATATAATTCATGCAGGATATTCCCGCACTTCCATAAATGTTTGAATCGGTCAAATAGATTTGGGATATGAATACGAATTGAGTGGTTCAGAGTCATAGTGGCTTGCATAGTGGACTATAAACAAGGGAGACCCACGACGTTCGGGTCACCAATCACCCCCAAATTTTTTTACAGTTTGGCACTACCCAGAATATGAAGAATCCAAAGTAGCTCCATCAAATGGGCTTGTCTAAAGCTACAGCCTCTGAGATTAGCATTACTCATATACGCCCATGTAATAACAGTGATATAGGGGAGAGTGACTTTGAATTCTTCATATTCTAGGTAGTATCATACTCTAAAAATATTTTGGGAGTGATTGGCGAACCGTACGTCGATGCTTCCCCTCGTAAGTCCACTTTTGAATCGTGCGAAAAATCAGCCTGAAGCTTTCCTGCGTTTTGGTGGACTTGAATTTATCCTTTGCAGACAATTATCCCATGTTTTCTGCCATAATCTCCGACTTGAAGAATGATTCCCGAATGGCTTCTATTCATGGTTAAATTGTGGGAGGCCCCAGAATGAATGAGTCCCAAAACAACTTGCCTACAGAGAGCATCCAGGGGTTGTGGAACACGAATTTGGCTGAAACTCTGGGGTAGGGAGGGTAGAGAAGTCTTCTCTACCCTCCCTGGGGATAGTCTCCTTTTACTACCAAAAGATGAAACCCAGAGCCGCACTTACAAATGCCCAACCGTTTTTGAGCTATAGCCTATGACATTAGCATTGTCCATGTGGGACCGTGTTCAAGAAAAATATGTATCAGATATTGTCGTAATGATGATGTTATAAGCTGTAGCTCGAAAACAGTTGGGCATTTGCAAGCGCGGTTCTGGGTTTCATATTTTGGCTGTAAAAGGAGACTATCCCCAGAGTTTCAGCAAAATCCGTCTTCCGCAGCCCCTGGATGTTCCTCGTTAGTCCATTATGACTCTGAACAACTCAATTAACAAACTAATGATACCTAAGATTCCGAGTAGAATTCTCATTAACGATGATATATAATGAAGAAAATCGTTGGTGTTATTCCAGACCTAACCTATTCAAACCCTTAAAAACAATACTCGTTTCAAAAATTCAAAATTTGCGATTCAAACGAGGAATACACAAGTAATTCTTGGGTAATTTCCAAAGTGCACACAATACCAAGTGCCTCATCGCGTGATGCAGTAAATAATAATACAGTGTCCAGAGCGAGCACACGTTGAGGAATTCGCCTCTAGCCTTTGATGGCTAGTTCTGTGAATTTTCCACTCATATGCCAGTCTGAGCTCATCCCCTCAATTCTCTGATGCTTCTCTTATCATACTCTTCATTTTGTTCTGTTTTACGATATTTCTCATTTCGTCTCGTCCGCAGTAATGCATCAAGCTCCCGCCACCGCATCACCGCACTTCTATCTCATCACATACAAACACACACATATATATATATTCATAATACCACATATAAACCATTGCAGAGCACGAGCAACATTCTCAAGTACCGAGTCAGCGATCGCGAATGCACATAATAATCTCTGTGTATGTACCACATAGGGCGGTGGCGATTATGTCGAGCGATCTCGCGGAGGCCTCAGCTATCAGTCTCCTTCACTATCATGTATGTATATATATATATATTCTTGTGATAATTTTGCAGCAGCCGACGTCGCGGCGCGATTAATGCTGCTCACGCATTCGATTTAAAAGCAATCACCGCGACTGACTGGACACCAGAGTTTCCTATGAAAAAATGCTCCAACGAGAAAATCGCATAGGCTCGCGGCCACAATTTTAAATATATATATACTCTTCTTTTTCTAGATATTGCACGCGAACTAAAGCAGCTTTATGTCTGTACGGGATACATAAGTTTTCCATAGGCTGAAACTTGCTTGACACGTTCGTCTTGTGAGTGAGTAAAAGTATGTGTGTTTGGTTGATAAAATAAAATGTTCATAAGATTCAGAGTGTGGCAAGACGTAGGCTTGTTTTTTTTTGCGCAGGCGTGCCATAGTATGAGACAAGTTAAGTATTATATAGCTATGAATACTATGAATATGTATAGAATATAAACAAACCGAGTTGTAACTGCAGCATAGCAATATATATATATATATATATATATATATATATGCGTGTGGATCGCCTAATATGCTACTAACGCCGACAACGACGACAATCAAAGCACACCACGCGCGATTATAATGAGAGTGACGAGTGTGCAACAGCGATAGCCGGATGATTTATCATCAAAGAATTTAAGAAAAATGTAAGAATTCACATGTAAAATTGAAAAAATATATGAAAAATAAATTTTATGGACAAAGGCTACACATTAAACGTGTATTCGGCAATAGAAATACTGATATCTAAATTGATTTTTGATGTGCATTCTTGTTAACTATATACACACATACATACACAACTGATAAGCAAAAAAATCTATATGTATACCTTCTCGTTGCTTTATCGACACCAACACGTGACCCATCACCACAACGACACATATCGGAGCTAGATTCGATAAATATTTTTTAAATGACACTCGCGTCACATGCACTGAGTATACTTATAGGCGATTCCTAAGTTTCTTCAATGTTTTCAACTGTCAAAAAACGATATTCGACACGACTCGTCATCAACATCAAGACTCAACTGTCCTCCATATTTTTCAATGTGTGGTGTCCGTTTGTGTATATGTCTGAGTGCGTTGCTTGGCAACAGAAACTTTGCTGCTATACATATAACGATCGTCGTCCGTTGATGCGACTCATGACGCAAGCGCGTTCTTATATACCGAAGATCGATGTGTTCGTATCGATTGGTTCCTTTTTACGATCGTTCAAAAATGTGCAAAACTGCAGAGAAAGAGATTTTGTTATGTGGCGGTCACAAGAATCTCTCGAATACTTTGCAAACAGCCCATGTATACGGGTCCGGTGCATTAGTTGTATCATCCGATCCTTACAGTATATTACAGACAGAAACCGTTGCAAGGTGGTATATAACAAAAGCGACTTTGGTGAAGTCCAATACATTCATCTATGCGTTTTATATGTGAGTACGAGATCGTTTCAATGGCTCTCATTTTCAGTGTCGGTGTATCAGTGGCGTCGCTCTGTCTACTCGGAGCAAAAGGCGGTGTCGGCGAGTTCGCTTTCGTGCCAGACTGCGTGGCGTCGGTCGGTGCGCCTCCTCTCCTCAACGTGTCTCCCCACATACATATACATATATGAGTGATTCCGCCGAAAGTGGGATTTTTTGGGGCCAAAATCGTCAGTGAGCGTGATTTGGGCCAAAAAATTATTTTAGCCCCAGACGAGTTTTAGTGGGTCGTTGCAGTTGGTTTCCACTTGTTTTAACACGAAAAAGGAAGTACCTAGAGCTACGTATCTCAAAAGTGAAGTCAGACGAAAATATGTGAAGTTTAAGGGGTCGTAGAGGGGGACGAAATTGACGGGGGCGGAATTGACATTTCGCCTTAGAAATATTCCCACGGCTCGCCAATTAATCGTAGACCCTTTTCCGCATAGATTTGATCCGATGCAACCAAATACTTTAAGAAAATGTGTTTCACAAAGACATATAGCGCGTTGGAGAGGTACACAACATAGGGACGGAATTGACCGAAAATTTTGTACGCCATTTTGAAAACACGTGGATATGGTGCGCTCGGATGGGGATGCGAGTTTTCAGCTAGTATCGCGAATGGATTTGGTGTATTTGGGTATCTGGGGATCAACCTCATTGGTTAGAAAGGCTCAATAGACGATCGGGGACTTTGCCGACCTAATTAGTGTTGAGCGAGTAGTTTCGGTACAAACCCGTCTTCAAAATGTCGGATGGTCGTGTTCGAGCTGAGGGCTCAATTTGGATTCGCAAAGTGGTGGATTATGTCATTTGAAGTATTACAAATTGAAGTGCATAGCTACCTAAAGGGGTTTTCGACGCCGCATATGCGTCGTGATGGATTCAAAAGTCCAAGTTCAGTTTACTACAGGGGACGGAATGGACATTTGGACCCTTTATCAGGCACTACAAAATGCAGGAACGTTGGGATCGTCTCCAAAACTATTAACATAGTTGCGCACCAATAGAATACACACCAGAAAATTGCTACAGTGCACATCCCGACCCTTAAAAACTTGGGGGAACATGGAAAACGGAAAATCCCACTTTCGACGGAATCACTGATATAGGCCTCCTCCAAAGGCTTTTCTGTGTGCTGCCACGTTTCTTCTCGACTCGCCTAATCGTATACGGATCGGACCTCCGGAGCATTTCGTCTTTCTTTATTTTTCCCTCCTTACCTGTTTTTTTATTCATTCCCTCTTCTATAGCCGGCTCCTTTCTTTTTTTTATTCATTTCTTTGCTGTAGAGTTGCATCGAGAGAGAGAGAGAGAGAGAGAGAGAGAGAGACCGCCAAGATGCTGCTTCTTCTTCTTCTTCTTCTTCATCTTCGAGCACGCGGTCTTTTCTGCCCAGTTCACCTTTTTTGTGCGAAAACGAGCAAGAGCGAACGAACGAACGAACCGAGCAAGGCTATATAACATGGCATGCCACACTACCATCCACAACCATTAATAAAAAACAAGATTCTCTCCGGTTTACTCATATACACAGGTATCAGACTAAGGGTAAATGTATATATGGATGAATGTAATGGGGATGAGACGAGAAATCAGAAGGCGATGGGTGGATGGATAGATGGATGGATGGATGGATGGATGGATGGGTAGCTCGGAGGCGGCGACTTTTGTGAAGTATATATTATATGTATATGGGTATGATGGCTATAGTATCATCCCCTGACACATGCAGCACAGGAAATGAGCTTATTCTATATAGTTTCAATATACTTTGACGGGATGAGCCTGTATCTTTGAATTTTTCAACCAATATGTGTTCGTTGAAGCTAAGTTAAAGCTTACAACTCGCTTACAATCCAGTTACATGAATATATTTTCATCATTCTAACCTAAAATTCTCACCGCTAACATTTTCCTAGTGAGATAAACTATCCATGTCACGCATCCATGCTAGAGAAATATAATTTCATATTATGGAAGAGTATCTCTGTGGGATACCTCCATGACAATTTCGATATCTATCTATCTCTTGAAAGAAATAATGGACGTGACCAGCGGGATGAGGTTTTTGAATCATTCAAATTTTTTTTTTCTTCATCTCTTGTGGTAAGTATACTGGCGTTAGCTGTCCCTCTCGGCATCGGCTCTGGAATTTCGAGTGCTATCCTCGTTGTATACATGGGATACATAGAAAGGGTCCCTTTTTTTGGAGAGCAGGATGTATTTTTCGTGAGGTGCCAAGGAGGGAATCGACCCACCATGTACATAAGAGTGTAAATGTGTATATGTGTGACTCGCGCGCTCGTGCGCATATATATTATCATGGCGCGCGGGAGAGAAAGATCACGAACGAGCCAGACTGCGTGACGCCAGTTCCTCGCCAACTCCGCCTATTATTTACCACCACACTACTGGCTCAGTCACTCCGTGTTTCTCTGTATATATTTTTCGTCGAACACGCCGAACTGATGCTTCGAGTTATATTATCCGAAGCCTCGATTCCTCGTATTATACATCACCAAGAGAGGAGCACTAACTGGATGCTATATACTCTGATGGCGCGTTCGAGCTATTTTTGGGACGACTCGTTCCTCTTCTTCCCCTCTTACCACACTCCTCTGACATATAGCGTTCCTCCGATATTATATTCGAATCTTCACTATTATACGGCTTATCTTTCGTTCTCGCGCCTATATATATCTATATAAGAGAAAGAGTCAAAATTCAGCCACGTGCAGAGTTTTCGAGGTTATGGAAACGAATAGTCGAGAAGGTAAGGCGAGGAAAGGAGGTTATGGTTCCTCAAGATTTTGAAGTGATCGGTGTTGTAGTCGGAAAGAGGGAGTAAAGGGGGATTCTTTTGCGAATCGTATATAATAGCGAAAGAAAATTTTCCTGGTAAAGTGCGAATATCGCCAGTAACGATCAGCCCCTGAGATTCTGAAAACGGAGCACGAGGCCACCGCAAGTCTCAAAGGAATTCCGCATCTTTGAGAGATAAATCTGGGCCGCTGTGTTGTAGCTGGTGTTCTGGTGTGTTTCGAGGATCTAGCTCTATATGAGCGCGACATCAGGAGGCTTCCTGTTTCCTTTGGTGACTCTAGAAAAATATCTTTCGGTAATCGGGATTCCATCTTTAGTCGGTCTGTCTTTCATGCGCCCAGAAGAGTGAGGGGCTATCGTCTTGGTTTCTATACAAATATCGTCATAACGGTCGGACATTTTTTATTCAATTTTTTATGTTGTAGCACAAGGCGGATGGCATCAAGAGCTATTTTTCCTTATATTTCTCCAGGTACTAGTAACAAAAAAAAACTGTGAACAATTACTAAAAAACGACGTGGTCCATCATTTTCAGGCTTGGCCATATGATTCATTGATACATAAACTCGGATCTCTCGCAGTCTCACCATTTTCTGTTGATCAGGTTTTGCGCTGGACCCATTTTTGTCCTTTTTTTGGGGCCCGCTCCCATAGGCGCAATGTTAAAAATGTGCAAAACTGGTCAAATTGTGACGATCGATACTCTAAAACGGGATGGTCAGCCGTTCTGGAATTTTGCACACGTACACTTCGATATTAGAACTATCCCTCTGCAGAATCTCGAGAAATTCGGTTGATGAATAATTTTGGTGTACAACTACCTTAATTTCTTCTTCATTGCACGGTATTTTTCAATAGAAATTGTTAATGACAGCGTGACATCATGATCTACAATTGATTCGTACTCGTTTGGCGAAACAATGATCCGTCACTTGTGCACACCATTGTCACGATAAAGTCTGTCAAATCAAAATCGTACGATTACATTTGTGTTGCGTGAGTTTGAAATGATAATATTGCGTAATCGTGAAGAGGAGTAAGATTCTGAATTCTCAATCGCTGTAAGATTTCATATTTCATATTACATCTGCAAATCACACGTACCCGTAATATCAAGGTTTAGTTTAACACGGTTCAACATCAAGCGTAGAATCATGAATGTGCCATATCTCCATTTAAATCGGCGTATAATCGAGAATACGTTACTGTCATCTCGAAGCTACAATACACTAACCAGACATAAATTCTGCACGAATTTGATAAAGCGTCTTGTCCCTCAACTACTTCTCGGGATCCTGTGACTAGATTCTAATTCAGAAATTTTGAAGATGGCCTTATGATTATCAAGATACCTCGATCAAGACACCGCGAACGGTCTGATTTGGGTTGGAAAAAAGCCCTGGGATATAAAGCATTTTCAGATTTGTGTAGGATTCATGTCCGACAAGTGTGCAATTTGAGTGTTCAAATTTCCATCGAAAGTACACGATGATACTCTGTCATCGCGGCTTAGAACTTGAACACTTTTGCACAAGTAATTCCAAGAACCCAGTAAAATCCCGTACTGGCCCGGCGCCTCCGGATGATATTTTCTTTTTGTGGGCACCACTTGTGATTTTCAAAAATAGAACTGGCTGGAATTTATAGTCGTTCTCCTTATCCGAAATCCTTACGACTTTCCTTATCCGACACCTTATGGCTGGTTTCTAACAACTTGTAGCGACATTATGTGCAGTATTCAATTATTTGGGACCGGCAGATCAGACTGAATGCAGTTATGGTCCAAAAAGTTATCAAATATGACCCCCTGATCTCTAATATGGGATTCCATTAATGACTTGAATGGAAAAATGCATAGATAGTCACGACATGTTATTGAAAACCGGCCGTAGGGTGTAGCATAAGGGGAGACGTAAGGATTTTGGATAAGGGGAACGACTATAAATTCCAGCCAAATTTGAAATTGTGTATTGTCAAAATATTCGACCAATGCTGATCATATGCTGATCCGTCCATATCGTATTAATAAGAGTCTGAGAGAGAACGATAAATTCTTTCCCACTGACGAAGTCGGTATTATATTATTTTATTATATTGTATGTGCCGAGGTATGTGCATGATCTGTCTCGAGAGAGTCGCATACAGCAATGGGAGAGCATAATTATACCGAGATTTGATATCACCAAGGCTTCATTTTACTAAACACTTCTTGGTAATATCCATGAGTAATGGAAGATAGAATGGACATCTCGAACTGAATTAGTTATAGACAGTCATTCGATGTCTCTTGGGGTATCAGAAATGAGAGTTCCTAATCTTTTGGCTTTTTGGGAAGCAATCTTCAGCGTTATTAGGACTTCTACGGAACCACATATTTACAGATCTCTTGAATTATGATGTATTGGTGGATCTAACTGTCCGGATAAGATTCGGATGACTTTTGAATTGGCCTGAACCATATCATCCAGTGATTAAAGAATCTGTGTTATTCCACTTATTCAAATTCAGTCGAGCTGAGGGGGAGTTTTCTAATTGCAATTTGCGATATTTGTACGCCATTCTCCCATAACTTTGAAGTTAGCACATTTCTCAGGCCCGGAGCATCAGAGTTAATAAGGTCATGAATTCGAGTTAGATGAAGAGGTCGTTTTTACAGCAATCGAGTGATGCAAAAAAGTTTACCTTAATCCAAAATGTCCATGTGTAAGTTCCCGAGGGTTCTCTGAGGGAATCCTCTACGAGATTCCAAAAACAACGATTCAGAATCGTTAAGCGAATCTACTTAGATAACTCCGGGCGGATTTCTGTGTATACAGACAAATTTTACGTGGTGTTTCTGGGATTTCCACTGTGTATTTCTTTTGAATTCCTCCTGCCAGACGGAAAGTATTATATCTGTCAAAAAATGGCCGATATTGAGCGTTCATTCGATCCAAGACGCTCGCAACGAAATCCTTGTGAATATTGAACAATAGAATTATATACTTGTTTTTCCCAAGAATCCCGCAAGAACCGTGCAAAATCTCAATAAGAAATATTAAACTATCAAATCTACCTCAGAATATGTATACATACATGTTGCAGCCTAATTTTTCATCAGTATTCTAGTCTGTATTAAATCACACTCGTTTGTGTATATACTTGAGATCTTTCGTATTTCCGATTCGAATTATACAATACTAATATGGATATCCCGAGGGATTTCCGATGATCTCTTTCAGACGGATTCCACGTGGATTCTCACCCACCAACTTTTGATTCGAGGCATGGCCCTTTAATTTTCTTAATCCATGTTTGCCATGAATGATTAGTTCAAACTTTGGAACAAATTTTTCGGAAATGAAAATTCAAGATACGAAGCAGTGCATATGCACTCGTACACTCATATCTAAAGAGATTTTTATATCCCCGTCTGATCAAGATACGAGTCAAAATGATATTCTCACAACCTGGACCACAAAAAGCCAACCGTTTCTTGTATCAAAATTACCTTAGATTGTGCTGAGTATCTTAAACTGTGCTACACATCACACACACATATCTAATGGATTCGTGATGGAAAACCTGGAGCCTTGACCATTCAATGGATATGTAAATAATCTGGGAGGGGTCACAGTTCCCGTTGAGAGCGTAAATTTTGCGTATAATTTGTGAATCATAATTTTTCATCCTCTTATATTTTGGTATTATGGTATTGGAGTTAAAAATAGAATCCAAGAGTGTTAAGCCAGCTTTAGAATACATGAGTTATGAACTAAAGTGATAAATCATGATTCTGTTGTAATGCTAGGACTTTCTCATTCTCCCATATAAACAGATAGTATACTATTGATTATTACAGTATACTATCGATTCGTCATTTTTCGAGCTATTTTCTACTACCCAAAGGCAATCAACGGAAAGAAAGCAAAAAAAATCTTGAATTTACCTGGCAATAATGCACGACTCTGGTCTAGACCGGTCCAAGTCTGTTTCCGATTTTTGAAAAGTTGCTCCAGTACTTTTCACACAATATTTCATCAATGATCACTTTTTGTAGTACTGTAAACCGGGGTGAATGTGGACAATTTTTGACCTTCCACTGTGATTTTCTTGGTCTTATTCATACCAAAACATAATGTATGGATAGTAAAAATTTGAGTCTTGAGCTCGGCTACAAGATCCCGTTGTCAGATTTTGATTTTGACCCCACGGTTTTTCAAAAACTGCCAAAAGAG
This sequence comes from Eretmocerus hayati, assembly GCA_029851415.1. NCBI lineage: Eukaryota > Metazoa > Arthropoda > Insecta > Hymenoptera > Aphelinidae > Eretmocerus > Eretmocerus hayati. Next base: position 177,279,837 of record CM056742.1, on the reverse strand, counting down.
GGTGGACACATTCACCCCGTCCACAGGGATGAATGTGTCCACCTATGCCTCGCCTGCGTCTGTAGCGCACAGCTCATGAATTCAAGATTTTGAATGCGTATCAAGATACGTATTTTGACCCGCTAAACATGATCCCGGTGGTTTTAGAATGATACAATGCAATCTTGTGGTCACACGAGCAAATTAATCCACCTGGTATTTAGAGAAAAAAGTCGAAATTTGCAATAAATGTTCAAAAAAATCACAACACGAGCTACTATAGATCAATTTGAACGTTCGAGGTCGCATTTTCTTCGTTTCGTATACTTTCAAGAAAAAAATTGTCCGTTAGCCTTCGAGGTACTCGGTTGATATCAGAATTGTTTTTTCATAAAAACCTGTTTTGCAATAATACTCGCTGTGTTGATATCACGAGACAAGAAATTTTTTTTCTTGCGCGGGGTCGAGCGCGGGGTACCTCACCATAGTTTCTCAACGCAAAATCATCGTCTAAACACGATCACGCGTGGTCTCGCGCATGGTTCATTTTGAGCTAACATGTCAGAATTCTTTGCTAGCCACAAAAAAATTTTCTTCAAAAAGCTTCATTAAAGAGCTAAGAAAGTACTTTAGAGTTCATTTTCATGGCATTGAAGTTATTTATTTGCAAAGCAGAGATTTCAAGCTTCAAAATGACCCCCGACAGGTTTCTGTAGGTGCTAGAAGCGAAGATATGATGCTGACAATATTTTTGGCGAAAGCGGACACATTCACCCCGGTGGACACTTTTACCCCAGTTTACGGTAGCTATTTTTGAGTCGTATGAGAGGATGTCGTGGAAATTTTTTCTGAAAGTAATGAACAATGGAAACAGCTTCCTGAATACTTTAGCGGTTATCTGAAAATCTGAAATGGACTTTTACCATTCTCGTCCATCTAATTGATTACAACTATACATATGGTTGTGGACGAAAGAATGATTCTACAGTTCGTAATATCATGGACTTAAGTCAATCCAAAACAACAGCCCACTGTAATGTTATGTACGCAAAATCTGTGGGAGAATCAACTCTTCATTCCTATCAACATCTTTTAATAAACTCTTACCTTCGAAGGTTCTCTCGAAACTCATCGTTCTGCATGTACGAAGTAATGTTTTTTCTTCGTGACAAATAATTTGTGAATATTTTGATAATAATCCACAAAATCTATCAAAATCATGAATCATATTATGTATCGGTATTAGCCACTTCTTGCTTGAGGAAAGAGGATATGCGGAGTCGTGAAATGAGAGCCGACATGAATAGATTTTTTTCTTTAATTATTAAAACAAATACACGTATACATCAATATTAATTAAAATACACACGCTTAAGAGTACGATATTTATGGTGCATGTATATGTCGGTGTATACAATGGGTTCCAAAATTTTTTTCACTTCAGTATATACATCTCGACAACTTTCACAGTTTGCTTTTTAAACCTTTCTCTTCTTAACAAATTTTCGACAATTGGTTTTCCATTAATTACATAGACAAAATTCAAGTTTGCCGAAGAAACACATCTATACTCATTAATCCATACGTTATTAAAAATAATACGTGTAAGTCCAGTCAGAGCGTTACAAAATTTGAACGCCATTATATCTCATATATGTAAACGTAAGTTTGATGTGACAAAATACTAATTTTGTCTCAAAAAGAAGGAATAATCTCTAGTATATCAATGTAGAACAAATTTTCATCCAGGCTATACCGATAAAAATTTTCAATGTCAAAATGAAGAAGAAGAAACATATTTTAATTTCCTCAACAGATTCAAATTAGATGAGCAAATATAATTCTTGTACGATTATGAGTTTGAGTTAAAAGGGTGGTTTAGTCATAATTGATTATTAAATTCAAATTAATCAATAGTTAAATATAAAATGTATTTCACTGTGAGATATTATATTTTCAAAAATCAATGTAAATTCTCCTCTAAACTGAAAAAATTGATGTCAGAATAACTTAATTTGCATTGCGCACTTTTTTGTCCATTATGATCAGACAAAGGAGGATGATAAAAAATGCTTTTAAGTACAGCTGTTTTGTATATCCTAGCCTTTTAAATTACTTGGCTACGAATCTATTCTGAGAATTTAAAAGCTATTTCCTTACAAAAAATTAATCTGACAGTTTTTTCTCTCGTTTGTTTTCCAAAACATTTTAAATCGAGCGTGAATATTCAATTCTATATCCTTATAAATAAATAAATAAATAAATACATATATATTTGCTAGTCTTGATGCGGGTTACAAGTGTGTCGCCAATAATTATTCAATACATAGGCATTTTGAAATTGTATAGAACTTTTTAATCGGACGTGGACGATTTACGGAGTCGACTCAATTATTGGATGATGGTGATGATGGTGATGAGGTGAAAGCATGAATAAAATATGCACACATAATATGCAATTGCATTTTAGTAATTGTGAGGATGAAATCATTATTAATTATGTTCGATGCCGTATTGTCATCCGTCGCCCGACCAGATTCTATACACTAATATTAATAAATTGCGCATGTTCTGCAACCCGATCAAAAGTAGCCACGAAAATCGCGGATAATAATGGTTAGAAGAAAATGCCGTGTGACAGAGTAATTTTGTGCTAAATAAAATTAATATGAAATACATATGCATGATGAGACCATAAATCTATAAAATTTTCACAAGGACCTGATGTGGTTTTTTTTTGCGTCACATTTTGTGCTACAATCAGATATAGAAAGTGTAAAATTACTTGTAACTAATATCATCAGTCCATAGTGAATAATATAAATTGTGGCATTATTACAGCTCATTTGAAAATCCAACGAGTTTGACTTGCGCCATATTTTAACGATGGAAAGAAAAAATTGCATAGGAGTATGATTTCAGTCTGTTATTTGTATAAATACTAAAAATCGTACGTCTTGCTATCCCGACCAACCCTCAATTTTCATGTTCTTATCTTTGATAACATGGTCGTGTTCACCTTCCTTTGAAGAAAATAAACACGATTTCATTTTTTTCTCTTTCTCACTTCATAATTTTTTTTCTTTCACATTCTTTCATTTTTTATTCTTTTTATAAATTGGCTAATCGTTGCCGAGTCTGAGCTTACGGCATCATTTTTCGTGGCGTCAGCCACTTTTTCATGTAGTAACAGAAGATCGTCGAGACGTAGATGAGAATAAGAAGTGCACACGTCACTCCTAGTGCTAAAACCGATGTCTTTGTTGGACAAGGTTCGATTATGGTCACTGTTTTTTCTGAAAATGTAACGAGTTTTAGTTAGAGATTATTCAAATTTTGAACAACAGGATAGGAAGAATATAAGAAAATGAGAAGATTTGACACATGATAAGTGAATCAAATTCTTAATCCTTTTGAAGATGAAAACAAGTTAAGAGATTATGTCCGGATGACTAATTCAATCATGATTAGATAAAATGGTATGAGTAAGTGATGAATATCATTCAAAAAGCAGGTTTTCTGGGTTGAAACGAGTTTTGATTTTACTGTTTGTAAAACATGTATATATGTATGTTTACCTGCTTCGTTGAAGTCCATGGTCGCTTCATTCTTCAAGGTCTGCGATTGCTTCTCATCACCAAAGTCGAGGACAAGGATTTCTTGAGATAAGGTCATATCGTCTTCTTTTCCATCGGTTGAGTTATCCAGACTCCTTCTACGCCTTTTGCCCCATGATTCCGATGAATCACGTCCGTACTCACAAACCGCCTGTAACATTGTGATCATTCCAGTGAATAACAAGACAAGATTCTATAAAATAAGATATTAATTCATAACTAATAGAGATGATTTTTGTATGTATTTGAGGGTCTGATACAATAGTCAGAAGAGTGACTTACAGGTTCACAAGGTCCAAGACAGTATTTAACATTACACTGGAAGATAACACCGTACGATTCAGTGAACCTGAAGGCTTCGTATGATGACTGCAATGCGTTACCATCTGGAGTAAAGCTTGGGAAGATTGATGAATCCACGGGACAACTGAAACACATCAAATTGAAGTTGACGGGTCACTTTGTCAATAAATACACCAAGGTCAAATAAACAAGTCCTATGAAGTCCCATCGCTGGCTCAAACTGATAACTCGCGGTAATATTATGAAGTCAAACTTTTTAAGTGTTATCATGATTCGGAATTTTCTGAAAGTTTTTGTAACTATTTTAGTTGCATTCTGGCAGATTGAAAAAATCCTGGCATTGACTCTGGGGGCCATTGGACTAATTTGGTTGCCAGAGACGATGGCATCAGAATTTCTTCAGTGACTTGTTAAGCCTGACGTATCTGACGTATCTGACTGTATTCTGATCACAGAGTGCAAACTGATGTTGAACTTCTCCAAAATGTATGGGTGATTAGACGTAATATCTGGTTTATCGGCATTGTAGACTCACCCTTCGTCGTCGATGATCTGGAATGTGCTCTTTGCATCCTTGGCCATGGCAACACAGCTGCGAGCAAAGATGCCATAAGGAGCTGAAAGTAAATAGTAAAATGTTAGTATGAATCGAGCTTTTATGGACTATGTTCCACCTAGAATGAAAAATGTGCTATTTAAAATAAGTATTGAATGACTACAGATATGACAGCTGAGGATTTTAATGAGACGATGGTAAATTCACAATCTCTTGAATGTGAGTATATTCGATTTGTATCAAGTATTCAAGAATCTGATGGAATAAATTTCAAAATGGATGTAGCTCTTGCGTCGAAATTCACCCTCGTATATAAAACAGTAAACCACAAATGGGCTTTGGAACTTGGTAAATGCATCTAAATGAGTTTGAACCCGTGGGGTATTGACTTGAGCAGTATACATCAGTTGCGTGATTTCACACTTGACTCACATTCAACATTGAACTTGAACGCAATGCAATTTTCGACCTCTATACGGAGCTCACGCAAACCGCAATCCACTCAAATCGAGACTCAAATTGTCCAATTTCTCACAAGATAATAACGATACAACACTTTGGGTTTGAGTGCAGGTGTAAAGTGTACAAAAATACTCACTATCTTCTGGAATTTCAATCCTGAAGGTAAGCTTATCTCCAATTCTGACAGTTTCAACTTCTTGAGCTCGGCTGTCGAGGATACGAATCTTTGGAGGTGGTGCTTCTGGTGCGCTTGTAATACTGATCATGTCTGGATCGCGTATTGGCATCATTCCGAATGTAATGTTCTTTGATGACATGTCATATGTACATTTGACTTTGTAGATTTTATCAGCTTTGGTCATGACGACTGAGTGATGTTGCAACACAACCGTGTTTGAGTATGTGCCAGTCTGAAAACCGTCACGCTGATCACGCTGAATGGGAGGTAAGAACACACACGTTGCAAAACGCTTTATTTCTCTCTATCTTGACAAGTTTTTTTTTATTCTTTTTTTTTCATGTATGATTCCGCCATTAAAGCAGTGAGATGATGCTTCGAAGTTTAATCACCATTATCGTTTGCAAGGGATAATGGTATTTGAAGATAGTCATGCATACATGCATCGTACGTAACGAGTGCCATTACATGTTACTTCGATCGTTACTTTCTGTCTTTTATAAAGATCAGATGATGAAGCTGTAACGATGTATTACTCTGTGGCCATAAAATGAATTAGCAAATCGTCATGCAAGTCACTTCTAAGAGTGTAAGAGAATTCGAGATGAGGGATTTTGTGAAAAGTGGTAAGAAAAAGATTTGAGGTTAGAAATTTCGATAAGATAAGGCAGTTTAGTTTATAGAATCAGGTGGATTTCTTAAAAGAAAACACTGGGAATCTTCTTGTATGCTGCTAGCATCGGAATCGGGATCGGAATATATCATTTCAGACTGTATTAGTTCAGATCTACTGTTTTTTTTTTTTTTTTTTTTTTCTTATAGGAATTAGATGAAGTAGAATATCATTTCAGCATTTAGGAGGAAAATCACTCTGTATATCAAGCTTAAACCACTTGGGAAGAGAGGAAATCAACATAGAAATTTTCTTCAGCACTTAGATTCTTCTGATACTTCAACATGGGAAGTTTTACGCATGCATCTTAAAAATTCAGTTGGCATAGAAAGAAAACTTCCATAGCAATAAATAATTCTGTTACCAAAACCACATGGCTCAGAGAACTCAGAATCAAGTCCTGCTTATCACCTTTGTTATTATCCCAATCAGAATTGTACTACGCAACAACGAATTCAGGCTTAGACTGATACACAGTAAGGGAGAAAATTAATTCGTCAGAGAGAAAGAGATAAAGCGTTAGCTTAATAAAATTACTTAATAGCGTTAGGCTAGCATTAGTTTTCGCATTCAAATGTATTTTTATTTTTTTTTTTTTTACTTACCACACTCTGAGTGTTGCAGTCCTGTCCGGTCATTGTCAAATCCAAACGGAAGAACTTGCTGTTTGTGACGTCAATGTTACAAGTTTCAGAACGACCCAAAGCATAGATTCTTCCATTGAATGGCTTGTTAGTTTGAACTTGTACTGCAATTCTTGTGTCTTTGCAGTCGACGATAACTGAAATTTAAAAAAAAAAAACAACATTAACTAAGGAAACTGATAAATATACTGTGGTACAACCATGTACCCATCAATACTTACCATCGTAACAAGTTCCAGTCTTGTCGCAGTTGATGTCCAAACGAGAATCGTTGGGGTTGACAGTTAAATTGAAGTCTGGCTGAGTCTCTGTAATCTTGCCTTCTGAAAATAGTAGAAAAGGCATTTTAGCATTATTGTGTATCACATGTTCTGGAAAATTACGACCAACAAACTCGATTCTCTATCCACTATCATTGAAAATAATTGGTAAAAATAGAGTAAAAAATACTGTTCGAGAAATCTTCTTTGTGAAACCGGTTTGAATCATCATACACGTGTCTGCTATACTTGAATAAATGTGGAGATAGAGTCAAGACAAAAAAAAATGAAATAGCTTATTGAGTATATATTCTGATAGGAGGTTGCAATATAAACATGAGAAAAAGAGCTAAGAAAAGTTTGAAAAAAAATATCGAACCGAGATTAGCTGTCGAATTTTTTCGGAACAAGCTTGGCAAAAATGAGCGTCTAATGAACTGATTAACAACCAGTTTTACAGGTCTTTCTAGGCCGAGTGGTGCGAAGATTGCCACGTACCCGAGCGGTTATCGGTAAAAGCTAATTTTGCTTTCGAGCACGATGATGTATATTTTCTACTTTTTTATAACCAACATCCGTGAGATGATTACATATTGATGACTCACGCTGTAGCTTTGCATAGACTTTTCCGAGGGCTTTTCTCTCAAATGAGACATTTGAACTGTCAAAACCACAGCTTATGACTTTTGGACATTACTACATATCAATTTTTACTTTACTTCTCAAAAAATTTATCAAGTTTCGATCAAAAACTTCCACAGACTTCAACATGAAAATTCCTCAAAAATAATGTATCCAAGTCAGCAATTGAATCAAATTTCTCGACGACCAATGCTCTTATCAAAGATTGAAGGTCTTTTATCTATTTTTCAAACTGTAAGGACAATAAGGGCCGGCAAATCAGCAATACTAACTCTCGCAAATGTTTTCGTAGTAAGTTCCAACACGTTCGCCATTGTCGATAAGAGGCCTCTCGGCATTAAGGTAAGTGGATGGTCCATCGGGTAGGGTCCAATGATCCAAATGGAAAAGGTGACAGTTGTAAGCCTGGCCAATGGGTGGCCCCCTGTACAGGTAAGATCTGCACAGGAACTCGTTTTCAATGTCACAGGCTATTCTGCAAGCAGGTTCGTTTTGCACCTGCAATTCCTTGTCGGTGTAGTAATGCAATCCTGCGTATTGGGCGACTTTGTCGTCTGCGACACCGATGCGTGGAACTTGGAAGTGCCTCTGCGCCTTGCAAGCTTCCTTACCTGTTTGTAACAATAATTTTGAGTTAGATTTTTGTCTAGTTTTAATATTGATCGAAGTGAACCTAACGATGTATCCTATGTACAGAAATTACGCAATTCCCGACAAAGCTTGAAAACTCTGGAAAGATCCACATTTTAACTCACTTGCATCATGCAAAAGGACATTTTTGAAGACTTTGCACGTCATTTGAAAGGTTTCAGTCGGGGTTTCAATGCATTCTTGCAGGGATGACGAAAGAATATCATTGATATGGAGTGCAGTAAAATTTCGAGAAGATAACCAATATGATGAACTTTCGTGAATACACAGTCTGCGATTCAATTTATTTGCACGTGGCGTATGCTCGGTATGAATCTTGCTACAACTTTTCAACTTTATTATTTTTTTTTTTCACCAAAGACGTGTTCATATTAGATTAGGTCAGATTACACGTTTCGATCTCAAATTATTCGCAAATCTGAATCTATATTTTCGCGAATTTATGAAATTTCTTTTGTAATTCCATCTAAGTTTGACTAAAGTTGATCGCAATCGACTTTTAGACGAGTCAAAAGTTTGAAAATTTGTAACTGTCTTTGTCGAGATCTTTGTAGTTCACGCTTACTATTCGATACTTCGAAAAATTTTCTCTTGACCCGGTAAACTTTGCCATCTTGGCAAATTATGAGCATCCAACAGGTCGAGCAACAGGTGTTTTGATTGGAATGAAAGAAGATGTGAGGTATCCCCCAGTGTTCGTGAGAATCAGTACAAAAAAAAATACAAGATACTCATCGATGGAAAGTCAATAGCTACCCGGAAAAGCATCAGATCAGCATGTATCAACGAGTTGGGTTCATCAATCAAAGTGATAGCTAGCTTCTAAGAAATCGCAAATCTCGGGTAATCGCGCACAATGCAAACCTCTCCAACATCAGACAGTATACATTCCATTCCACGATTCCGCGTGGCGCTTTCTCACGCGCTTGCGCATGCATTGTGAATTCAAAAATCGTGCCGATGCAAATGCAGTTAGTTATTCTACAGCTGCTATGTATTATATACACCATCGTACAATGTAAATGCCACTTTGCTCAAGACGTGCAATACCAATATTCAGAAACAGCAGGTATATATCATTATTATAGTCAAAAGCATCTGGCCCATTCACAATCTCAGCATCAGAAAGTCTAAAATTTGAAAATTTGCACGCCTCACCTTTAAGACATAGATTTTCAAAATAGTCAACACCCTGGGCATCGACAAACTGGACAAATTGACCAGTTGTACGACGATCTGAGTCACTCAGGTGGCACTGAAGCGTCACGTAGTTGTATTCAACAGATCTGCAGGTGAAACGATGCTCATTTAAGCAAGCTGCAAGACAAGCTTCTTTTGTTGATGTATAGATGAGAGCAGCATCTAAACCTCGGATCATCTTGTTTGGTACCCGTTCAAATGCCCATGGACGAAGGCATACATTCTCTGTAAAGTGAAAATTGATGAATTATTATATTGGTTATACTTTTAAGGGATTTTAGGTTAGGGTATGGCTGTATGGTTATTAATACGTAGATACCAGCAGCTGCTTGGGCTGTAATGAGGGTATGCACTTGGAACAATTGAGTAAGTGGTATAGTTATTATTCGCACAGGTGGTGGTTGCAGTGAGGTGGTGGTTGGGATGTGCGCGTGCCGATTTTGGAAACTTTCGGCTCTTTGCTTATTGCCCGGCTGTAAATTACTATTGCAGGTTGGCTTTGGGTTGGGGAAGTTTCTCGAGTAAAGTTGTAGGGCCTGTACACTTGATTATCCAGATTTTGAGATTTTATCGTGTGGGTCTTCACAGTGAAGATGTATCAACAAACCGAAGGCTCAGTTTTTGTACAAAAATAAGGTTTTCATCAAAATTTGAAGTGGTATATGGAGTGGTTCTATATCATTATTTGTCTACACCTCTATCGCGCATGAAATTGAGGTAAATTCGAAGTAATTTAGAGTTTTCTGTGAAACTATCTCGGAAACTATAAGAACCTAGCCCAAATCTTGATACAGTAAATGATTGCAGCACAGAGAATATCTTCAATAATATAAATTTCTCTTGAGATTAGAAATAGCGATGGAATCGGAAACAGTTTTTGCGGGTGTGTATAGGTGTCAGGACAGTGCAGGGCTTGAAAAATACCCCTATACTTTTTGAAATGGTCCAAAACATTTTAGAATCAAGTCATGATTTTACTCGTGGGCATTGCCATAGACGATTCGAGACTTGCTCGGTCCGAAAACATCGAGAAAATATCCGCGTTATTTGATCGTGGACGTAAATATGTACCTCAATCAAACTATCGTCGTAGAATTTAAGCTCATCACTCGATGAGTTAATGATTATTATTTATAGTGACTAAGTCAGTCCTTAAGATAACGGGCATGCATATTGCATCACTTTTCTATAGACGTTTGTCAGGAAAATTTCAATTCTCTTCAAGATTTTTCCGGACAGTTTTTCCGAGGTTTTTCAATACTTTTTCATCGCTGTGACTTCCTGAACGATTGAGTTCAATCTAGTTTGAACTGCACCTTTCAACGGAATCGAAAAAACAAAAAAATAATTAAAATGAATAAAAATTCGTAGAGTAAATAACAAAATCTGGTTCAAAGCTTGTTATCCACGTGACCAGCTTGCAGTACATATTCAGCTGCAATGACGCACATCTCGATTAACGTCACTTGCATACGGCGTGTAAGTATAACATACATCGTGTCGCCCCAGCTCATTGGCTTGCCTCAACGCGCCCATCCAATATACATATTGAATCACTTGAACGTGCTTTGCGGCTAATATGGTTCAGCGACCGCGTTGATGAGGCGTTCGATATACGCATAAAGTAATATAAAAAGCTTCAATGCAACGTTGCTGTACATTTCTATTGGTTGCGCATCGGTTATACAGAATGGCCTAGATATAACAGCAAACGCTTCGTCTGAAAGAATAAATTCAAGATCTGCATACTTCATAGTAAGTCGAACGATCGGTTAGGAATTCAAAATATGTTGGCCCCGGTGCGCCAACTAAACTCTTATATTTTGCTCGCTCTAGAATCCTCTATTGCATTTTTCTTCGTCACTAGCGGCAACTGGTGCACGGATGCATCATCAACTTGGATTCATCACAACGACACTGGATCGGCATCGAAGCAATGAATATATAAATCTGGGCATGAGAAGAAGAAGAAGTTCTATGCAATCGGGCTCGGCGCCAGCGGAAGCTTCCGTTAATAATAGCTCGACGATTTCTCGGAACACCCTATATATGCTAACGTATATATAACACCCTGCTGCGGGAGTCTTATATATGTTCGATGTATGTCTGTGTGTGGGTGTTAGAGAAGAGGGAGAGGGACGCCTGCGAGTAGGCTGCATAAGAAAGATGCAACGCTTCCGAGAATCGGTGGCGTGTCTACGTGACGGCGCCAAAAAGTTTGATATCAATTTGCTCAATCTTAGATCTGTTTATAAATTGACATTGGTAGACGGCATCAGTTTAAAGATCTATGCTGAACTAAATACACTAGCTGTGACATGATCAGAGCAAATATCTTCATAAGGGATCCAATATAGCTTAGGGTAAATTTTTCCGTAAATTTTGAGGTTATGAAAATTCACAGCGTTGATTGCGACGCAATCCATAATGAAAATCCAGAGTCCTAAGTTCGAGACAAAGTTTAAATAGACATGAGAATTTGTGTCGAGATACTCGTTTTGGGTAAGTCTTTTGGTACGAAATTGGTCACCCAAACTGATGTATTCATGGGTATTTAAAAGAGCGATCTTTAGGGGGTTCCATACAAATCAAAAGCAAAAAATGTCTTAATGGACGATGGCACAGGAAGACGCCCAGGGCGTTTTAAGTACTTCCGATTTCGTAGGAAGCTTTGAATGAGCGTTACCGCGAACAAATTCTTTTCTACTGTTGAGTCAAGGTTTATTTTATTATACAAAACGGCTCGAGGGGGATCAGTGGCGCTTCCCGCACCGCGTGTGGCATACAGCTTCCATAAATATGTACCTCGACGACAAATGACAATGCTACCGAATGAATATCTTGCACTACTCGGCCATACATTCTGTATGCACAATTTGTCTAAAAACTCTACTCCTGTATAATCGGATGATCTTTGGAGTAGTTTGTCTTTCAAATTTCAAACTACTCGTCATTTCGTCACACTTCCGTACAGTCATACGCACGCATTTTTGTCTTCAAATGTAACTGGTGGAAAACGGTTCGAGGACTCTTTTCCTGTCGTCAATCGTGCCGCGAAAATCTTCAGCTTTCTTGAGAGACTTATCTGCTTGAGTATAATAATCTTGTAGTCCTCGAAACTTGCCCACCGCGTTTACTCCATAATATAATAAGACACTCGAACCATGTCCCCCCTGTGGAGAGTAAGCAAAATCCAGAAGGGCTATTTTCGCGCCAAAAGCTGATGGCAATCGCGGTATTATCGAACGCGAAAAACTTTACCATGTCAATTAGGGCGGGAAAATCCACGTGGTGTTATATTATAGGTTAGTTTTAGACTACGAACGTATTTTACAAACCAGAGGGCGTTGTGCCGTAAATAATAGAGGGGCCTATTCTCCTTAGTTGCGCCTCAACATTGTCCGGCGCTATTTAGGCGCAGTCTACAGCTATATTCCAAGAGAAACGAATATATTTCGAGTGCAAGCGCAGCCTGCGTGGCAGGATGGTGTGAGGATTAGGGCAGTGCATCACAGAGGGGGACCTATGTAGCTGTTACAGGTATTTCGGTGCTGCCAATAATCCTTTTATGGTTGGGTCCGCACCTGCAGTCACAGACCCCCGGCAGTAAATGTCCGTTTGTAACGCCCAAATTATCGCCGGATTTGTTCTTTCCAAGGAAAAATTCGGTCTCCTTGCAGTCTGACACCTCTGCTATAGTGTTGTAGTAAACCATTGCAGTGTACAACAGTGCATCCGGAACTTTATTGCACTATGGGTTCAACTGAACTTTGTATGAAAGCGGGGTTTATAATTATGGCGGTTAGGACGTGCCGACGGACCGATGGCGACGAGCCGTCTGCTGCAGCGAAGGAACCGGGCGAATTTTATGACGAGTTCGGGTTTTTGGAAGAGGATGGAGTAAATATTTGATGGGTTTTATGGTATGCCCTCTTTGGTTATAACGGGCTATCTTATTTTAGATTGGGTAAGGAAACTGTTCGGTGGGTCGATTCATAATTTCAATAGAGTTTATGATCTTAGAGAGGCTTTGAAGAGTATGGGGTCATATAACCTAGGGGCTCAAAATCGACAGGTGTCGGGCATGACTAGATTAAGCGAAATGGGTTGATTTGCTATACGGATTAACGAAGAGACGATGATGAGGCGCACTGTTGATCTGATTATTATTGAACGAAAGCAATAGACTGCGCCACGGTATAGAACTAAATAAGTCCAATTCACGTTGCAAACCTGTAAGGTGGATGCTTTCATCTTGTTTATGGTTGGGGGAAAACCCAACGAGATTCAATTGCTTCATTACTAAGGTTGACAGTTTTAGAATGACAACTTATTCTTGTCATAAATATAGATCGTTTCAGAATAGTTGCAAAATTATAAGGAGAAAATTGTCTCTGAGTTAGGGGATGTACTAGATTTTATGTAGAACTGTAAGGGAGTTTCGGATACAATTTATAACATAGCAAAAATCCATCATATGGATGTTCTACTACACCCCATGTATTTTGATCAAAATGTTGGCTATAATTTGTCGAACTATTTTGCGATTTGTCGTACTGTAGTCCTATGAATATGAGGTGCTTGCATCAGACGATCTCTTATCACTCCATCCTAAAACTCTGATCCATTCGAATCCTTTGCGGTTCGATGGACAAAATGATACAGAGTGTAATAGTTCGTAAACATTTATTTGTTAAGCAACGAGGTCTTCCAACACTCGTTTTGCATGTCTTATAAACTGCCCTTACGTCTGAACGCCCTCGGTGCTAAACAGAAACAAATGCACTGCCAACACACAATGTCCTTTTCAATCCTTCTTTTATTCCTCCTTCTGGCTATTTTTCTTGGCAGATAGAGAGTGAAAATTGTCCGAAAAGGAAATATTTCTTGGAGCTCTAACACACAGATAGGCTTGTTTCGGGTTATTGACCCATTCCTCACTATGCTTCTTTCACATGCCCGACAGAATTGGCCACTGAGAAACTTGCTCAAGGACGTATTCCAGGATGCATCATTCTTCGTGCATGGCAATCTAGTAACGCGAGCTAGTAACGTCTCACGTTAACGAATTACTCAATATTTGAACCAAAGGTGGAACTGAATGGATCTCTGTTTTGGTCCCACTTTAGTTTGACATCTTGGCGGTTGACCTACATCGAAGACGTGATGCAAAGTGACACGAAAGGTGACATGGAATGAAGAATCGCAGTTTTGTAATAGGTCAGGTATACCTGTTGAATTGTGAGTTATTTGCAGTTCCTCTGTTGTAAAGTCTACCGATCACAGTAGAACATTGTGCTCGACGTTGTGTGGCCAAGACTCGTATTGAGCAGAATGTTGAAGAGTAAACGTATAAAGATAGAGATTGGTTAATTCAACTTCCATCCGACTCGCGATACTTTTTAGGATCTCTGTGAGAATCCTGAAATGGATGGATGACCACATCACATGTTTCATGCCCTTACGAATAGAATTGAAGATATAGATCTAAATTGACTCAACGGCATCTTTACAGATTATCAAAGAGCTATTTTCATGATGCTCTAAGATCGAGTTGGAGACGTTGACGATGATCAAATCCAGATAGCGACGAATCAGATCTCTGAAGAACGCCTATCCACAATCGAGCTACCGTAGAAAATCAAGAATCTCATTGACATGGGCGCTCAACAACTCCTGCGCGTATTTCACGTGTTTTATGAACCTGTTCTTTCGTTCCGTGGGGTCTCTATTGTAACATAATAGAACCTTGCATCAAGCCGCATCAAGGAGCGCCGATGCTCTTGAAAAAGCTCCGCCTTACATTATTCTCAATGTGAATATGTACAATGAATCGGTGTGGAGGGCCCGCCAACCACACACATAGCCCTCTCTAACCTATACAGGTAAGACAAACGAATCGTGCCCACAAAATTCATGTCATAGATCGAACACTATAGAGACTACAGAAAATTCCCCGGAATCGTAAAGCACCGCGGCGATCATCAAAGAAACACACACTGACTACTCGACTCTTCTGACTCTGTATTATACATGGCGGTCAAAGTGAGGTCCGAATAAAAATCGTGGATTCACGAGTATATGCAGGTAACAAGAAGCTTTTGCTACCCAGTGTAACTCATGAACAGTGGCCACTGGTAGCGAAACATCACTCATTGCTACAATGTGTTGCAGAGTATTTCATTGGAAATATAATAAAATGGCCAGCTTACTACGTACGCGTCCATTTTATCACGTGCGCAAAAGACTCTACAATCTTTCTGCGCATGTCTTTTACAGAGCAAGCATATATAGGGATCAGATGATTTGAATCCGCGAACGGGCTTTCGTGGAAGTCACGTTAGTTCGCGAGATGAGTGTGCTTGTCGGTGAGCTAGCAGCTCTCGGAAATGCTGTGCCCGAGAAAAAGTGCAGGGCGCGCATCAGGCAGGAATATAAGTATACAACAATGGAGTTCACGGCAACCAGACACTGTGGCTTGTTAAAGCAATATTAGCCGGGCCTTTCATCCACTCGATCTTTTCGACACCTCTTGGAGAAATGCCGCTCATTGCATACCTGGGATTCATGCGGTCTCTTTCTGTAATATGCCGCCATGTTTATGCGCGCTTGTCGCAGAGGGCCGATTTTCACGCTGCATAGCGCACAGACAACGTACCTGTAAGCAACGTACCGCTACCATGCATTTAAGCTTTTAGAGCATTGTCACCGTTGACACTTTGGTGTCGTTGGAAAGATGGGAAGATGGACAGGAGACGAGACATAAGACAGGATTGTTGTAAATTTCAATGTGCCGTGTGCTTCAACGATGTATAGATTTGGAGGTTATGTGAGAATTTTATGCGCACCTCCGGTCAACAGATCTCTATGATTGATCAGGCTATAGATTCAGTAGCTTGGCGTTCACGGATTCCTTTATATTTAAGTCGATCGCGTCTCGTTGAGGCGGATTCGACCTCGTGACCGTACTTTGCGATCATCTTTTATTCTTCAGCTGATCTCTTGTACTGAAGCGAAGTTGTATTTCAATGTAAGTCGGCGGATGAAGATATTTAATATTCTAGTAGCAAGTTTTATGTTATTTTTCGCTCGAGATAGAGTGAAAAGTTATGATTTCAAGCATTGTTTGATCAAAATGAACATGAGTAGAATATTACTAAGCCATGAGGTAGGTATTATTTAATTGTAGAGAGAGGATTTGGAAATATTTGATAGATAGTCAATTTTTACTACTTAATAATCAGCGAATTTGGCTTATGTGTAACTTTTTCGTAACTTTACGCTGAAAATTGATCAGAACTTCTATCTCGACTTCTACCTAAGCCAACTCCAAAAAATTTCGAGCATTTAATTTTATGTGATTGTCTATACGAGTGGGTGTGTTGAGGACAGAAATTGATCGGACAGTATTTCATAGTTCAACAATCAACGGGATGACCTATAAGATACCGACGAGGATACCGTGCGTAATCTTTGTGAATGTTAATGCTGATGGTTCAACTCAGGAATAACCGAGACTCGTGAAATTTTTATTGTATTCAGTTGATATGCAAATACACCTCCGCCAAATTGGATCAAAATCTGATCGGTATATCTATTACCGAGGTTACTCCCTTAGATTATACTCCATATGTTATTTCTAACTTCTCCAGTTGATGCATTTGATATAATCGAGATAGAGAAGTAATCTTGGTTTCTTCAAATATTTTATCGAGAATTGAATTGTTACCACATTCTTCAACTCATACTTTTTCCGACTTACGTAAACTATCAGTTAAGTAGCAGATTACATGATAAAATATCACGGCAGTCTTTTTCAGGTGAGATAGACGTTGAATGTCAATTTAGCGTAAGATACACCTATTTGAGAAATTCTAAATCTTTAAAACATGATTCCGCCCGAATCCTCCGTGGTCTACTCCATTTGCTCTTGTGCTTGCCCTTACACGAGCATTCCCCATTGATACAGTCTCCGCCCAAGATGAAACCTTTCTTGAAGCAATGTATTTCGCAATCAAAAATGTCAACATCATTGCCTTGTTCGGCTTTACAGAGATCAGATTTAACTGTAAAAATAAAAGTTTGAAAAATAAGTATTTCATCCTGATTTAATCGGTTCATTATCCAGTTAATCGGAACGGAATGTATGATTTAAATTTCTCCAAGACTCTACTAAAACATTTGACTTTGAATAGTTATGTGCAACTTACACGGTGTCAATTTCACAGCCGACGAAAAGAAGAAGAACCACGTGAAACAAAAACACAGTTTGACCAGGAGCTTCATACTTTGATCAGTCAATGTGAGAACCAAAACTGATGTATCTCTCGAATATCAATGTGATATTAAGTTTCGTATGGAGGAATTGACAGGGAAATGCAGATTCATTTCCCAGTAAACCAACGTCGATGTGATTTTTCAAATATTGGAAATGAGATATCATTGTTTAAGAATCAGAGATGTGCGAGGAGGTGTGTATAGGAGGCGCTTGACATGAGTATAATTTCAAATTATTCGGATACGCGAGTTTGATCAAGTGTTTCAGATCTATATGGGGGGTCCATCTCAATTTAGGTGTAATCAACCATGAAATGCATGCACAAAGAGTAGTGGGGTACACGGATATCAGAACCATCTTTAGTAAGAAAATTTATCAATCAGATAGAGTATTTTCGAGTTTATCTCGATTCCTGATGCAATATAACTCATGCCAGACTCATATAATACCTAGATAAGATTCTGAAAACTTCATCAAGATGATTAAAAAATGTTGAATACAAAAATCGTATATATTTGTGGTAATATTTCTCCTACGAGTTTAAGACACGGTTTTTTTTTCCAAAGATTTAAAGGAACAGTCGATGATGTGCTGGATAATAATCGTTAAGTTATTGTTCTCATCCGAATTCATCATCAATTCGGCAACTCAGTATAATTTCGGCCTCAAACTTTGGATGTAAACAGTTTCATGGAAATATTCATTTGTATGCAATACAAATCCATTACGAAGATGTTATTAATGCTCAGATATTGCATGACTTTCAGTGATTTTTAAAAATCATCGTGTCATTGGATAACCCAGTTGAGGACTTTCATACAAAATGAGCTGCAAAACTGGAGTTAAATATACATCAGATTCAAGGCTAAAAATTCAAGGATACGTACGTAATAATGAACGTCAATATCAATATTACATGAACTTTGTAGAGGATACCACATTGAAGTTTCATTGTTTTTAGTGTCACTGATGAGTTTCACATCAATATCACTTTAGGATTATTTTTAGAGAGACTCAAATGAGTCAATCAGGTGACAGATTTACCATAAATCACTGCCTTGAAAAAATGATCGATCATGATCCTTCACTCGCAGGATGAATGTTGTAATAACAAATTGTCTTGATACCAGATATCTCATAAATCAATAAGTCACTGACTAGATTAGACGGACGGACAAAAATTGTGGCACAGATGTCTATTCTCAACCCAGTTGAGGACACGGTAGGGATGAAATGACTAAAATGCTTTCCAAAACCATTCCTCAGCAACTGTATTGATTATTCCATCTATCACACGGGTGAGGAAGAATCAATGAGGTAGACGAATCTTCTCCAAAAATTAGGCCAAAAATTGCAATGGTCATAAAGTGGATAAAAAATTTTACAAACCAAAGAAGCTCTCGTTTTGCATAATTTTACCACGTTTTACTACGAGAGTTGTTCAAGCACCACAACTTTGGGATAAAAATTAGTTCTGTCGAGAGTTATCAGTTTCCTTAAACATTCTGTGGGCTAATTTTGATTCTGTTTGAATTCTTCAAGTCGTACAATTTTGTATTAGGCTCACCCGGAAGCTAACGACATGATTTGATATGATCTCAAGAAATAATGAACTCTATCAGTGGTTGCCATTACTTTCCTCAATTTGTTCATTGATTTGAAAAATACTGGGTACTTAGAATGTCGAAATGACGCAAAGTCATTTCCAATAACATCATTCTCACGGCTACAATAACTACCTTGTACGCTATATTGATTGAAAAAGAACAAGTAATCAAGTTTCCAAAAATTTTTGTAAGTTAGTAACTGAGTAGAGGGTGCTGTTAGAATCGAGGTAACTCGAGTGGGTAAAGCTATTTGACGGTATTAGAATTATGATGTATTGCATATCAAACTTTCATGATTGTGCCAGACGGCAACACAGCTGCCTGAGAATTGTCGAGAAGGACCAGAAAAAAACCGTTTGCGAAGCTCTTCTAAGAGTCCCTGGGGAATTCCCAGGAAATCGTCAAATTTCCAGCTCAGCTTGATTCCACAGAAATCATTACTCAATACCCTGAGTGATTCTAAAATATTCCCATAAAGCTTTTGATATACTCCCCGAGAATTCTCTGCCACCTCCCCGATAGCTTCACGATAGCTCCGTTGTGACGCTGGCTCTCGATTAGCTTCCCCAAAGCTCTCTTGGTTACGAATAGGTGAAAATTCTTCTCCGCAAGTTGACGAGCGCTATAAATATTGCGAAAATAAACCTCGGTGCCTGAACAAATTTGACGGGGAGATGTACAATTTCTAAACGAGAACTGATACTTAATGTGATGGCAACCGATGTGAAAAATTTGCCCCAACTGTCTTATTATTATTATTATTATCATTTTTCATATCACTGAAGGAATATAATGGGTCGTTACGACCCAAATTATATGATGAATTTCGAAGTAGATTGTAGACAGAGTAGTCTCTAATTACATTACTGGAATCAATGGATATTTGGAATTCCTAGGGACACTGTCTTTTCTCTATAATATTGAACTAGACCACTGCAACCACCTTATCACCTGCCCAATTTCGATGTGCAACAGTTCGATTTAAATCATATTTATTTCGATTTTATATCGATCTTTATATCGATAGAAAATTTTGATAAAATATAATCTCCAAAAATATACATACCTGTTCTAATCTGCAACTTTGTCATGTAATACATGTTGACAGCTCTCTGAGGTTGCGACGATGGATTCGTCGCTGCGGTCTCATTTTGTAGCTGACAGAGGGTATCTTGCATAGGTGCCAAAGGGTTTACCACAAAGGAGAATGCTGCGGCTTGACATTCGGGTTCTTCTCGACACCATCCCTGGCATTCGTAGAGGGACAGGTTACGAACGCTGTAGTACGTTGTTCCTCGGTAATCGAAGTCAGTCAGCTTCTCAAACGCCGTGCGAGCTGCAACCGCGCGCGCATCTGCGCATCATTAGCTGACTATTCTCAAGGGGCCGGATTCTCACAAGTATTCATAATACTTGCAAGAACCGTACCCCTGGATGTATATATGGGAGGTTGGGTGAATGTACGCGGAGCTGTCTTATCGTGAAAATTGAGGGGAGATTTATTTGGTCAATGAACACATTTTTTGAAGATTGGTCTTTGGGATAAAGCTACGTTGTAGCAAATTTTGCTGGAAGTATGTCTACAGGATTTACTGCAAGATTATCATCTTTCCAGGAAAAGTTGTGTACGATGTGGAGTTGAATGTAGTTATGATATAAATAAACTTTAGAATCAATAAAATCGAAATTTCATGCATTCTTTGCTTTGCATTGAAGACAATGAGATAGGAAGGTTACGTCAATCTGGCGATTTTGATCCAGAGGGTAAACTTTTTTAGTGGAGAACACTGTAAGCAGAAATTCTTAGAATTAGACTTCTTGTCTGGAAATGAGCATTGCAAGGTTAGGGGTTTGTTGCGATCCAGTACGATTTTTGTCTGGTTTCAAGAATTTCTTCTGACAGTGAAGAAGAATTTAAAATCTTGCGTACAGCTTTCATTTTCAAATTGGTATGTCGAGAACATCTTACTGGATTGATTGTGGATTAGACTACCTCTGTTTTACAAAAACCAAACTGCAAAAAACGTTACTGCTTCCTGAGCGATCTCTAATGTTCTTTCCCATGAGTTATCTTCTAGTCTGAATAATTTGAGCACATTAATTTTTTGCTTTACATAAGAATGTTTGTTGTTTTAGAACTCTCGCACTGATCTAATACTATACTTATGGATCGTTCTCTGTGAATGGAAATAGCTCAATTGTGTTAGAGAATCTAAAATGCAGCAAAACAAGTGAATTCTATGGTCTGGAAAATCTTACGAGACTTTGATGACTGTAAATTTTTTCAGATTCCGGTTGTAACCGCGTAATCATTGTGAAGTTATTACTCTGCCTCAAAAGCTGTGCTCAACGAGGTGCTCAATGATCTCAGAACGAGCGGCGAATTATTTGTTAGATAATTGAACCTCTAAAGAATTATGTGTCAAAATTTTGAGAGTTTCATCTAGGATGGAGTTTACAGATTTTTGTACTTTTGCTGCAGGATAACTCTACCAAATTAATGTATGTCATCTGGTTGATATTCTATGATTCGACTTGTGCTGATGTTGTGACCCTTGCGTTTAGATAGGTACAAATAGTTTGAGCCTCAACTTGGACGTTTTGATAATTTAACATATCCGTTTGGAAAATTTGCACATGGTAGTGAACTCGATTACAATTTAATAGTTCACTAACAAGGGGAGACAACGGGGCCCAGGTCGCCAATCTCCCCCAAGATTCTTTCACAGTTTGGTACTACCTAGAATATAACAGGCGCGGTCCCAAGGGGGGGGCGGTAGGGGCGATCGCCCCCCCCCAAAGCCAAAAATTTTGTACAGGAGAGATAGGAAAACGCGCGCGCGTGAGCGCGCGCGACATCGATTTTTGCATTGACCGCCCCCCCCAAAAGTCAAAATCGCCCCCCCCCCCCAAAGTTGGTCTCTGGGACCGCCCCTGGAATATAAAGAATCTAGAGTAACCGCGTCCAATGGGCCTCCTGTCCAGAGATACAGCCACTGAGATTAGCAATGCTCATATCGGCCCCATTGTTGGAAAATGATATCTATAGATATACTGACAATCCTAACGTTTTCGACCATAGCTCTGAACAGGAGGCCTATTGGACGCGGTTACTCTAGATTCTTTATATTCTAGGTAGTACCAAACTGTGAAAGAATCTTGGATGTGATTGATGACCCAAACACTGTGGTCCCCGGTGGTCTTTCCTTGTAAGACTTGCCTAAAGTTAGCTTAGTACACTCGACATTAAAAGTCGCATGAAAAGAAGTTTTTCATGGAAATAAAATGAAAATATTACGTTAATTTTCAAGTTTGATGGAAACAGTCGGTTGATACCAAAAAATCTTCAGCTCACGAGTCAGTATCAAATCTCAAATCAAGTTAATCAATCGATTTGCCATACTATATACCAGTGTTTGTAAAAAAATATATTTTCAATTGCGTTGGATTTCATTAATTTAGTATTTTCATCCGAACTTATTCTGGAAACCGATCTTAACCATTTTGTTGTTGAAAATTATGAAGATTATGATCATTAGAATTGCTCGACACACGTAATAGATGTGACTCAACGGGATTCACCAAAACTCGAAATGAATTAACTCGTGAAAACCCCCGCTACATAATCCTATCATACTAAAATCATAGAGACTAAATTTCCTCAACCTTATAAATATTCTACGAACAAAGTCCATCATCAGTCCGATTAACCAAATAATTTCTTGCCTTCAAAACTGTGTTCCCTTTTCGTAACGACACTCGATGACAGATTGGAAAATTGCAAGTACATAGCCTCAGCCTTAAGGGCACGGAGGCAGAACAAATGTCTTGTTCTCAGCAGACTCAAAAGAGTCATCGATACTACTGAGCAGAGTATTATACATCAGCCTACAGGTTCTACAGTATATTTATATAATAGAGCAAGGACGATAGACAGCTCTCGCGTAACAAAAAAAAAAAAAAAATAAATTTACTACTCACCAGGACCAGCTAGAGCACCACCAAGTATTGCAAGTACGAGACATCCCGAGGCGACGCTTGTGATTGTTCTCGAGCCCATCTGAAACAAGAGCAACGAAGATATCCGTAAGTTAATTGCACCAACCACAGCGATCTATACGCTAAGCCCTTTTTCAAGACGTTGTCCTATCCTACTTCAACATCGACAGTTTCACTGTCCTATCTCTATCTCTATCACATTGAACCTTTTCCTATAATTTTTTATATACCCACCCCTTAACATCGACAACTCCTTATACCTTATCCAAGTACGATTGACTCTATATACATGGTACTTCTTTAGTTCTATGTATCTTTTCTATGTTTTGGTTATATATATACACACACTCAAAGCCTGATGATGGTCTCTGTCTTTGTCCGTTTATCTTGGTTCCCAACTAATTCTCAGTATCTATCTCTTTCTATGTTTCTCGCGCTTGGAATTTAAAAACAATTGTCTCGTTAGGAGAGTTGAGAACTGCACAAGCTAATCTCTGTTATACGCTTCCTGCTATTCTTCTGTGTATCTTCTTCTGGTACACAGACATATAGAGAATCTTCTCAATGTCTAAACCCTTATCTATCTCCTTAGGGCTTATATACATGTTCAACTCAGCTTGAGAATACGTCTAATGCGATTCGTAGTAGCATGCTGAACCGGTGTAGTATAAAAGTTATATACAGGGTGGCCCTATCGTATCTGATTTCTACGTATCCAAGCAATTGGAAATGGGATTTGAAGTAACCCTCTATCTCATTAGTAAGCTACCGTGGCGGAAAATCGATTAACAATCTCCACCTACCCGTTTATATGCACTTATGAGTTATGCGCACGCACCAATGCTGTATTATACCTTCATATATTCATAGTGTAGAACTTCAGAATCGGTATATGATAAACCGACTAAAAGATAAGCTGATCTCTCAAGACAGGTAGGTATTATTCACGGGCGTCGGCTTCTTGTATATACGCCTCGTTAAGCATAGATTCTTCTTACCTATGCGCATGCGCGATAGATCATATATGTATATACAGGGTGTTCGAAATGAAAAGAAAGACGAGTATTATAGGGGTTGAGGAAAAAGTTCTGCGTGAGTTGGCGATCTGTTGGGATGATCGGCTGATACTTGAGTGGCGTATAGTATAGTAGTATGGTTTGCTTCCGGGGATCGCTGTATATATATAGTGAAGCCGACGATCTTGAGCGCAATTAGCTCGTATACTTGAGATTGCAGCGCCACGAGTTTTATTTGTACCTCACGCAGCTACAGTTTCTCTACTATACTCGATTACACCTTGAGGTTTACAGTATCGCAGTGTATATATAGATGTAAGCAATAAGGCTTGAGAGACAAAAATGGCAGAAGAATCTTCTCGGAAGCATTTGAAATTCTGGTGAGGTTAGTAGTAGTTTCCTAACCTCCAGGTATTCTTTTTTTTTTCCTATAGCTAGGCGCACGCGCGTTTCTCGATTATACGGCTGAGCAAAAATTAATAACGCCCCGCGTTTTATGACTGTAACCGAGTGTGGCATCTTGCCCGGGTCTATTATATGCGCGAGAGAGTGAATTAGAGCTTCCTGGAATATATGGTGGGATGCATCTCGACACATCCGTTTGAACAGTGATGACGATTACTGTATGGTTCATTGCTTTCGCACGTGTACGAGATTTTAAGAATGAATTTCATAAAAAACATACTTGAATAGTAAAGACATCACGGGAATAAGTATAATCTAAATTTTCTGATAAAGAGCATTGGCGCCTCGATCGTCGCCGTATGAAGTGACATAATTATTGTTGATACACTTTTTTGGTATGGTTGAGAATAGCATGGATCGGTTTCGTGCAAAATGGCACATTCCGAGATAAAAAAATGTGCAAAGGCATTCCTAACCTCCAAAAAGTTCCTCATAGATTCTAGTATTATGGCAAAACTGGATAATTTTTTCTGTTTTCTATCTCAAAATTCAACCTGAGAATCAAAGAATATGTCTCCCAAAAAATGTATTTCGTTTCTTCTGAAAATCAAATTATATGAGGGAGAATTTGCCACCAATCTGAGGTGTTGATTTTCCCACAAATGTTTGATTCCGGAAAATAGAGATAAAGTTGTCCAATTCCACTCCGGTCTTTCCTATATAGCCGCAATAATGATTATTTGACCCAATCATGATATTTTGTTATTATGTCAGTTAAATTATTTCATCACCCAAAAAATTTACCTTGAAATAGTAGCCTCATAAGAACGGAAATTTTCCTGAAATTTGTGCGCGAAAACCTTTATTTGCCAAAATTTCATCTCCCTTACACATATCATGACCCGTATTACTCAGTTGCGCACACAATATGCTGTGGGAGCAAAGTGCATTATGGAACTGCACTTAGTTCTGTGAGTTATTGTATATAATATCTGTGTGGCACCGAGACCCCGTGCTCAACTTTGAGAACAATGCTCAAGCTACAAAACTGTTTTGTGTTACGGAAATGCTTGGGGGTCAAGGTAGCCATTATTACTGCCATTGTACAGAGAAAGTGAGCCACTTTGTATGCGCTATTTTTGCGTTTCCAGGACATACGATTTTCCGCAAGATGCTCGATATACCGTTTGATCTCGCAGTCTTGGTCTGAGAAATGAGATTACGGAAAGAATTTGTAAAATGCTACAGATAGTATCCGTTCGGAAGGAAAACGTTCTTTGAATCTTGAAATATTTCTTTCGTTCAGTATTTCTAGCTCGTTAAAAGGCTCCCTGCGGTGGGCCCCACCGGTGGGGCTACATTTCATCTTCTAATCTTAACTGACTCGTATTAGCTCAAAAAAATATCTCCAATAACAATGTATCATAGTTGATCACGTTGCCAAGAACATAGACGATAAGTTGAAAAAGAATTTGGTCCCATGAAGATTTGCTTGCCAGATAACGAGGGTCTAGTTTGTGATTGAAATGAAATGTCGAAAATAATGCCACGCATTGAACGAATTAATAAAAATTATGCAAAAAAAAAAAAATAATAATTTTCATGAGTTTTGTCAAATGTTGCGTTAACAAAGAATTTGCTGATAAAACTATGGTGTTCTGATGTTACCCTCTAGAACTAGCAATCGTATCTTTAATAAGGAAAACTAAATAATTTATTCACTTATGCCAACTAAATGATATTATAAATAATTCCAATCACACTCTTGTCGCGTTTGACCACGTCTATTCCCAGAACCTTTTACCAATATTTTTTTGCATAGTACTCCAAAGGCTCTCCTATCATTATAATTCGATCGAGATATGCAAAGAAAGCACACTCTGACTCTCAACAAACTAAATAAATATAAATATATATCTTTACGAATGAGGAAGCTTTAACGTTTCTAGTACTCTCTATACCTTTGTACGTCGATTTTCTATTATATTATTCAGGCTGCATTCCGGGATGTGCGCGATGCGCATGCGCAATGCTATTACACAACATATACATATCAGAGTATAGTTTTGCATAATCTATTCCAAGGTTTTTCTATACGATCAGCTCTGGCAGTCCAATCTAATACGTCCGATCGTTCGAGGGGATATACGGATAAAATTTTAAAATTCGCGGGCTTACCGTAAGTTCCTAGCAAAAATTTCATCTCGATCACACTTTATACCACGTTGGGATAGTTTAAATTCTGCATATCATCCTTATATAGCGATAATAGAGTGGCAGAATATATTGTGGAAGAAACTTTGAAGGGATTGGATACTTGTCTTATAAAAGTCCTTACTCTCATAGTCACGAATAGGTATATATGCGACTCGATATGCGACCATTATCTAACCTTGCTATAAGGTACGAAAGCTTTGACTTGGATGCAACCGACAGTGAATAAAATATATATATACATATGGTACTGTTCAATACCCTCTCATTTACTCATACATATGTATCGTTAAAGAATCTGCATGTGGCCTTCGTTCGCCATGTGCATCCCCAAGTTACAACTTCCCAATCGAATGAGGCATTGAAAGGATAGAGAACATGTCGCCCTCAGTTGCCCAAGCATTTGTCTTTTTTGTCCATCTTAGTCGTAGTCTGAGTTGTCTTTGCAGTCGGACCCTGATGATCTGTATACTACTTACTATATGTTGTGTTTAGAGTTCAGTACGGGATACAATTCTATGTGTACTTACTTGTCTAGAAATATATATAAGTATCGTTTGTTGACCTCTGAGATCCAGAGTTTCTCTACATAATACTTGGAACGTGTTGTAGTGAGGTTAGGAAGAGTTTTTATGTAATGTAATGTGGGGGTGCATCGCACGAATCGTGACAGACGTATAAGTAAGTAAGTATACGACACTTTCTGATTCCACATCCGGCTCTGTAGAACTTTGAACTGTGTGTGTATATTCTTCGGTGAGTGACCCGACGACTCATGAACCGGACACAACATATCACGGATTTTTTGTTGGTCATGCTTTGGTTGATCTGTCTTTTGTACATTAGGATTTGATTGATTGAAGAAAATTACTGTGCTCTGACTTTAAGGATCATCAATGAAAATAGTTTGAAAAATTGTTTTCAATTTGTAATTGTAAGGGTTGGATCTGTACCATTGTCAGTAATAGAATTTCATGTTGAATACACTTTTTGACAGAACATTTTTGCTAAGAAAAGTCAACAATAGATGATGAGACTGTAGATCAATTCCGGATAAAGAAGCGATTTGGTGATGTAGGTTATCTTGAATCTTGAAGGATGGTTTTGGTATATATTTTGTAATTTTTCAAAATTTCATGGGAAAAATAGAGTCGGAATCGGAAATAAAATTAATGACCAGGAGTGTATGAAAGACTGAAATAATAGATTAAAAATCATAGAGGAGTGATAGTGAAATAATCTATTGGAGAGATACGAAAAATGATAAAATGACGAGATGTTTCCTAGAGTATTTGGTCCAATTTGAGTATTCCCGTTAGTTTTCGTGCTTACAATTCACTTTGATCGTTTCGGACAAATCTATCATGATGTTTAGAATCTAGGTACAGAGAAGACGACTCGATAGCTCAGCTACATTTCACTGATATGAAATCCATGTATACACTTCACTATACCAACAGAGAATCTTGGAATCAGTATAGCCGTACAAAAAAATTGATGCGCAGTGATTCAAGAGCCAAGCTATTATAACAATTGCACAGATTTTCTCAGTAAACGTTATGTACAAAAATTGAAGTTCTCTGTACACTGACTACTATTTACTTTCCGTCCATAAATGCATTCATTTATGCTTTTTGTGCCCATAGAAATTGCGCACGTAACCGATTTGTTCTCACTATGCGAAAGCTAAAATTTTCAGTGCAAAAGTGTTCCCCTGACTTCCTTTTTGCAGTCAGAATGTAACAGACTGTAGAACCGATGTCTCTCTTTTTCCAGAAACCTACTCTATTTTTATGCGCAAGTATTATAGAGCGACCCTGATCCCTCGTGCGAAATACCGCATTGCTTTGCAAGTTTTTTTTACTCTCTGCAGCGCGTGAAATTTTTTTTTTTTACTATGGTTTTCTTCCAAGTAGTGAGATGTATCATTTGAGCCGTGTAAACCAGCTGCTGTAATCCTATGGTGTTATAATTTTCCGGGAAAACGTAGCAATCTTTGAAAGCATTCAAGGTGAATATTTTTCTTGGGGTATATGGCATGGCAGCTGACGGGCCGTCATTTTTGTGTAGATAACTTGAGACCTTGATCGATTTCGTTGAAAATTGCGGTGAACAGAGTGCGCGCGATTGAGCTGTTTAATTTTTTTCTCTACTGAAAAAATTTGCGATTCCCCTATAGATAAAAGTCATATTCATCCAATTATTTCGTGCTGTGATTTTTGAATTGAAGAAAGGGAAGGACGAGGAGATCGAATCCATAAATATTTATGACAGGATCTGAAAAACGCTTTCCCGGACAAATGGAGAAATTCAGATTCCAAAAAAATTTAGATATATTATTTTAATTTATAATTGTTTCCTAAAGAGGTCGAGTAACCTTCCTAAAATTTGTCAAAGTAACATGAGCGGCTAAAATTATTCTATAAATTTTTATTTATAGTTATTCAATTAAAGAGCTACATCGTTATTTGATCTGGTTGTAAATGTATGTGATGGGCTCGGTGATGGGCCACGCTTGGCTAGTTTTCAGAGCAAAAACTTGAGTTTTCTTGGTGAGTTTCAGAGAAGCATTGCGATTTACAGACTATTTGAGTGTTTTACTATGGGTATCAATACCTAGGAGAGTTTTAGCGTTATCCTGAAATTTCCAAGATAATTGACAGCATTCTCAAAAGAAGATTCCTATTTTCATTTTGTACAGACTAAGATCAGTCAAATTTTCAACAAATATTGGCTTCAATGATATTCATAATCATTACATGCTGGATACACCAATTACAAATCTGTATTTAATTTTCTCTGACGATCAATTATTTGATGCGAGCCCGCACATGGCATGAAAACCAAATTAACATCCCTCATGCAGAGTGTATGAATCCCTTTATTACGACATTCAGTTTTTGATCGAGGCCTAAAATGCTTCATTACATGCGATATGTAAATGTCACTATTCGACTTCAAGCACATGAAAATAGTTCATATAATTGCATTCTCTTCAAGTTCACGGTCTCCATCCCACTCATTCCAAGTTTCCTCGAGCTCACTTCACCACTCTCCATCATCTTTGAAGCTACACGGTCATGATTTTGACGGGCCAAATAAATAACCCGGAGCACACTGGTCTAACATCCTCGACTCGTCTTTCCTTCCAGGTAAGCTTCTTCCTCCTCCCCTTCCCCCTCCCCTCTCTCCTTTTTACTATAGACTCGAGACTTGCATAACCGATTGCAGTGGCGTGTAATTTTCTCACGAGTCAAGATTCTTGCGTGCGGATCTTCCTATCCGGCTACTATTCCTTACACTGAGTATTATATATATCGGCGGTGGTTTGCCTGGATTACACGGACGCTGTGCAATGACATTAACTGTACACGCATTTTTTTTTTATCAAAGAATCGTGGGGCTTAATCCTACAGTTATGTACATATATCTATATATTATGTGTCTATAATACTCAACGCACGCGCCAGGCTGTTAATAAAGTCCGAGCCGAACGTGTCATATATGTAAGACCACTTCAAGGCGCCTCTGCAATAAGTATATCGCCCCAGGGTGAAGATATACTTGTAGTTTGTATGAGGTTTGCTATTAGGGTCGCATTGAATTACAGGCTTCGTGGTGAGAAAGAGACGAAACGTGGTGTATTAGAGGATGGATGACGAGATGAGGATGTGGATTTGTTTTTGAGTTCCATACGGTAGTTTTAGAGCTTCGATGATCTGTACGTGGATGAGGGGGTTATTGAGGCCGGAAGAAAGCGGAAAAAATTTTATAATTTGAGCTGGGATATTGGATGAATGATTCTAATGCAGTTTCTGGAGAGTTAGCGGATTTGTGCAAGGCGTGCCCCCCGGGTGAGTTAAGTTTTCTTTGGCTTTTGGTCTTGATTGCAGATACTTGATTTATAGGTTGAGTTGTGGAGAAATGCTAGTATCTGATTTGAAACAGCCTCATACCTTTTCATTGCTCACGAGCCTGAAAATTTGGATATTCCAAGACGGATGTCGCGCGCAATTTTTTCTCAAGTAGAAACAGTCATTGTTGGGTCAGACACATCTCGTATTTTTGCATGCAATTACGATTTATGTACGATGAATAGAAAATTTCATCGAATGCTCATTTATAATCCTATGAAAACTTTCCTTAATTTTCTGAGGATAAGGATTTGTTCCTGATAATCATCAACTGAGGCACTCAGGCAAATCAAAAATTTTTCTCGCTCCCCTCGACAGACCAACTGTCCTCGTGCTAGAAGTGGGCTAATGCGCTCAGTACAGAAATAATTATACTACTCTTCGACAAAATTTCCATGATATACCTAATGTTTCCGGGATCCTCACGCTTTGATCTTTTAACTGTGAGGCAATTCAAATATTTTTGAAGAATTTATGTCAATGAATAATTGTATTCTGGAAGACTAACTCTCGTATGCACCCCAAGGTACGCGGGTACTCAAAGCATGTAAAAGTATAAATCTCGCACGTCGACTAAGAATATTACATTTTTCATCTGTGATCAATTGAATTAATGACTTGAAATAATAATTTGGATATCGAATCGAAAATCTGAGCGTTGAGAGGTATGGGTTTGGATTATTTTTCAGTGAACTAATCACCCCAGAGCAAATAAAGTTGAAGAAAATTATCAGATCCTCTCTTACTTTTGATGTTACATCCTTTGGTCGTGGTGAACTTCTGTAAAAACAACCATTATGGCGACTAAAAATATTCTATCCCAAAAACAGTAGCGGAGTACTCGTGGGATCGTGGCTCGCCAATGTTCTCGAATGATTGGTGAGGGGATGAGAACGCCATTTCATTTCGTCCAAATATTGTCGATATAATGGCTAGATCTTGAACAAAGTCCAAGAACTGAAACTATTCCGATTATTGAATGGAATGAAAATGAACGGCATACTTCCTAGGGTTGGAACCAAGAAAATTGCCCAATTTTCTTGGAAACTGTGTATGAGAATCAGTTCGTATCCGTCATTATCTCTCATCCAAAAAGACAATTCATTCCTATATTCAAATATTTGTTTTCAAACTCTTTGCTATTTCTTTCGGCAAAATCCAGGAAATCTTTAGACACACCTTCCTCATCCTTAAAATACCTACACACAAATTTTCAATAGAATGAGTAACGCTCAAGGGTCAATAAACCAAGCAGAACATGAATATTCTAAGCTCGTTCCGCTCGCATGAGAATTCAACTTTTACGATAATTCACTATATACTATACTCCTATATATATACAACATTCCCATCTCCGCATCCTGTGCTTCTAACGTCTATAACCAAGAGTATCCCCATAGGCTATCATTAGGTTATACGTGAGAAAATCTTTCAAAGTAAAGACTAGAGCACAGTCTTCTCGATCCATGACCGCAGAATCCTCGTCGCTCTTTATACTTCGGAAACACACTATATACAGTGTCTAAGTAACATTACCAACTGTATTTATACACCGATATATATGTATAGACTGTTTAGCTTCCGGAACTGTATATATAACGCAAACGCTAACGAGGCAACACGAGAAACCCGGAAAACTGTAGCTGAGCTAATTGTTTGTACCAATGCAAAGGTAGCTCATCTACCTTTTGAAGGAAAAAAGAGCTCAGCATGAGTATAGAAGGGTTCAAGTATACGTAGTCAAGGTATAATTAGATAGTAGACCGGCACTCTCACCCTCAGCTTCGATATCGGCTCGTCGATTGGCACAACAATTTAAAGATGTTCAATGCAGTCACTTAGTTCTATATAGAACATTATATATAACTCTGCATGAGATAATGGTAGTGACCAAGCGATTCTCGCGCTTCTCGAGCTTGTATACAGTGTCAGATGGCATACATCGTTCAGTTCACAAAAGCATTCACGATTTACGAGCTAGTCCAAGAAGAATAATCTGTTTTCATCTTGGCCGTAGAGCTAAAATAACGATAGATGGCGTCACGCGTAGTTTAAATTTTTTAATTTCCCGCGCTCGCGCATGCGCAGCTATGATGAATAATAGACCAACCGCGTGTTAGATTATTATAGATGTGAATATATGTGAGCGTCGCTCATTAATGATGGCAGAGCTCGTGGTGGGAGAATAATACTAAGAATGTAAAATTAACACGTGGTGCGTGGTGATTCTACAATAACATGCGCGTCCGGTAACGGCATCATTTGGCCCTCATTACTCGTTTGCGCAGCCTCCGCGCAGCCCGCAGCAGCTGTTTCTCAACGGTGTATATATACACCCGTTATATGCCTAAGCTATTCTTTTCTCTGGGTCGTAATAATTGTTGTTGCCATTTCCCTCCCCCTCCCTTTCCCTAGCCCCTTGAGGCATCATCTCTACAACGCCGACTGTTTTTCTTATCTATATGAGGTTAGATTAATCCTAAGAGGTTTTGGTTCTATAGCTAGCAGACGATGGAGTTCTACCTCGAGGCAAATTAATGTCTTCGTCGTGTTACAGGGCTGCCAATATAGATGGGAACGAATAATATACAGTGGGATATTAGTGTGTGTGTGTGTGTGTGTGTGTGTGTATGTGTGAGTATGACGGGATTGCGGCCACAGAGTGCAGTTCTAATGATCATCCATCTGTATATACATACTTATTAATAAAGTCTTGCGGGAGGGACCGCTATATGCACGCGATGGCTATCTTTCATCGCGATTGTAACGCCGATTAGTCGTTTACATGAGTTTTCTCTGGCTTGTATTCATAGCACCCGGGATACGCACGCTTCGGTAGACATTGTTACACTTTCGCGAAATTGTATACTCCTTCTGCGGTTGAAAACATATCTGCTTGAATCGAGGTGTCATAACTGTGTTGTTGCAAATGGTTATCACACTTATCAACTTGTCTGAATCAATTAGTAATAAGAGAAAATTGAATCATAGCAACGGTTTATTGCGTGTGCTCATTTGTTGTTGATGGGGCAGGGTGTTTTGATGGAACCCTGGAGCCCGGATTATGGATCAAAAGGTGCTGGATGGGTACACTGAGAAAATGCTCACTGTTTTTATGCTGATAAAAATAATGAAAAATATATTCTCGTTAGATGTATGTGTGAAAAAGACTAGGCTTGATATATGGTTGTAAGTCATCATCATTTCATGCTTTACGATACTTTCGTCGAATCATCCATCGCTATTCCGATAGTTCTGAGTCTGGATAGTGGGTAGTTCTGTGTAAGTCATCATCTTCTGCGATATTTCGATTAAAATGATAAGCCGCTCACATTGAATTTCCCCTACGAATGATCAAGTGAGATATCCACATACTTATGAAGTTTTTATACCTATGATAGAGTACACACCATAAGTTCCACACAGCCTTGTACTTCTATGTATTCTCACCCAATTTTGCCCTAAAAATTGTGTACCATTTCGTTAGCACATCTCCATTTACAAAAACAAATCAAGCACTTATCGATCTGATCTACAATTAGGAAATATCTCTTCAACGAAAATACCTTCAGAACTCAAAGATCTAAATCCATCAAGAAATCACTCCACATTATGAATGAATGCTAACAATAAAGCAATGAGTTTGAGATTTCATTCCGAAACTCTCGGTAGATTAGAGAACAACTGAAATCCAACATAGAAATCAAAATAGGAAAGAAGTGAAATTTGATTAGAGCTCAAACACTTTACAAGGCGTAATGTGGCGCATATTCCAGACGCGCTGGTAACCACAGTGTGTTTTGGGGTTTTCAGTGCACGATGTCAGCTTGTTCATGGCAAATACCTTGGCTCAGCATACTTTTTCATATTCCTTCTTACAAGTGTGCGCAATTTGAATTCGGACAATGACTGCGGTACACTAACGGACCCACTGTATTTTGTAGTATACACGCACCCTATGCAGTCAGTGGATTATTATGAATGCAGAGAGGCATTGTGGCCAAGCCAGTGGAATCACGTTCGATCGTGATGACAAAATTGGGTATTGGTCGTGACCAAAACTAAGTAGACCAATAGGGCAAAAATTGTGTCTTCGTTATATGACCGATTATTTGCTTAGCTTTTTGTTCTTCCATTGAATTCTATGTACCCGAAGAGAGATGGT
Source organism: Eretmocerus hayati (assembly GCA_029851415.1). Lineage (NCBI taxonomy): Eukaryota > Metazoa > Arthropoda > Insecta > Hymenoptera > Aphelinidae > Eretmocerus > Eretmocerus hayati. Next base: position 177,245,074 of record CM056742.1, on the reverse strand, counting down.
TAGTCCTGAGATTGGTCAGTTTGAATGGAGTTTGCATGATTCGTGAACAGTGATACATTATTTTTATAGCGAATTATGTTATTTGTGTATCCTTAACGAGGGTATTTGTGATAGATGGAATATTACTTTCGTCGAGAAGTTCGGTCCGTAAGATATGAAATGCGTAACAAATTTTCTAATGTATTAGGGCCTGTTTACGTTAAATTTGCTAAATCATTCCCATAGGAGTGCATGGGAGACAATGAACAGGGTAGTTCCATAGTGCATGAAGCAACTGCACGCCGTTTAGAACGTCTCTTCGTCATTATGAAGAATGAACACAACAGGACAGTTGCAAGAACTGATTACTGAATATTGTCTCTCGGATATGATACTTGTTCATAAAATTGTATCTGTTCCATGAAATTGCCATTCAACATAAACATGCACTACAAAACTTCAATACCTAGCAACTGCATGATTACCGAGATGATTACTAATAATTTAACTAGACTTTCAAGTTTTTCATATGTCGAACATCTAACAAATGAGAGAACGACACTTTTAAAATACAGAGAGCTAACGTTACGTTCTATTACCAAATATTTTTTACTATTCTAATCTGTTACTTCCAACGAAACAAGTCGTAAGTGATGTTTCTGAACTTTATCAATGTCTGTGAATGCATCGAACGCATGTGAGCTGTGAATACTATGGCACTAACACCAAAGGCAGAGTTGTAACTGATGAGGCTGTAACATTGCACGCGAATTCGTGTAACACACGAGAATCCTTTTCGGCCTTAGCACAGACCATTACACAACTCTTACGGCTTATCACCGATGGTACACTTTACCCATGCACAATGAAATCGTCGATTCAACGTGTCGAGGCTAGTGGAGCGCGCGCTAGAGAGAGTACATAACCTTAAATTCGCAGCGCGTACATCAGAGGCGCCACTCGTAATTAACGATTCGACTTGAGAATCTTTCTATACTCTCATACCGTTACACTATAAGTATACAACATATATAACAACGAAGCATCAGCTGCCTCGCGATGAATCGCTTATATATATCCTGCAGCATACGGCAGATGCAAGAAGGCAAGCTTTATGGTTTACGCTGACGAGACTCGATTCGCTTGCGAGATATAGGTATATTTAAGGTGTATAGGTTAGGTCTCGATAAATCTTGACCGCGATTAGGCGATCTTTTGCGCAAGGCCCTACATAACCTTAAACGAGCCACCCTCGAGTACATAATCATCTAAGCGGAACGACGCGACCTTCTTTCACGATGTCGATGCTTATAGGTTAGGGTATCTTAAGCGTGTGAGATCCATCCGTGACCACTTTGGCGTCTATATCTGACACGAATATGTAGGTGAATCGATGCGATCGGCTTTTGATAAATTTGATGCAGCGCCCGTATCATAGATCACGAGATTGCATATCTCGTTGATTGAGATTCGTGCAAGGAAGATTTGAATTGATGGTACCGCGTTTTATACGTGGATGAACGCCTAACATACCTGGCTTATAAATAGACGCTCGTGATTTACCTCGATTATATACCTCAGCTGATCGCATCGCGCCTGAAGATAGAAGCAAAACGCTATAAGAGTAGGGATTTACGATGGTATTCAATTTTCGAGGTCTAGACCACGTTTCAGGTTATGGCGGGAAAATTTGAAATCGGTGTTAGAGCAATTATATGAATTTCAGCTAATTTTTTGACTTCTCTAATAAATACTCGTCTTTGATGATAATAATAATTATAGATTCTCGTAACAGAGTCAGTTTCATAGATACATTGATAATCAAACTAGTTTTAACTAGGCACGGCCGCATTAAATCCCTCTACGCACACCATAACCTCTTTCAAAGTTGTATCGGATGGAATAATAAACGAGGCTCTCTTACCGATTTATAAATCATGAATGTATGCATATGCATATGCATACAGACACACGTATAAATAAATCGGTAACTCGAACGCGGCAAGTATACCACTCGGTACAATTTTTCAAATAAATCCAGCCTCATCGACGAGCAACGCGTCGTGATATAGGCGCCACTTTAATACCACCGAAGCTATACCGCCTGAAGCGGACTGAAAATTTATTAAATCGAATAACAGCAGCCGGTAGCCGATGTTGCATATCGAGGCATACTTTTACCACTCGTCGTTTTTGAAAAATAATACACCATGCTGCATCATATTCGGCATCAAGGATGTATTAAGGCCGCTTTGCTCGTGTATAGTCCACTTTATATCTATCTATGACATTCTTCGTATATGCGAGGGGGGCCAGTTATGTTAATGATTAGGTCAGTCTGTGCGGAGTATGCTTAAATACCGCGCATAATTTTTACTGAGCTACGCTCGTGTGGCATGTAGAAATTCTGTATTGCAGATTGGGGTCGGTAGAAAACTAAAGGGTAGTTCTTCAATGGACATTGGAAAGTTATAGAAAAGGAACTACGTCGATAATCACGCTTTTGCCATTTAGTCAGGAACATGGCTTCATTCTTGTATTATCAACGTGTCCGTATTTTTTTCCTATTTTCTGCACAATTCATGCACAAATGACAAACCGTTTTGAGAAACATGCATGAATTAATTCCCCTAGCTCACATACACATATTACTGATTTGGTGTAAGTGCTATAGAGGGTAACGAACTGGACTCTCTAATATATATAGCTCGCGTAATATCGGTACGAGCGATCTTCGCGGGCGAAAGGAAGGAATGCTCAGTTCGCTAAGAGTATATGTTAGGTACGTTCGTGAAATGTGTGATTTGAGTTATAATGCAGCTGCTGATACAGTATACTGAGCCTATTAGAGAAAGAATCTCTGAGCCCACCCGGAGTCCGATTATACGAGTTGCTCTTCGACTTCAAAAGGGATAGGTCCAGGTATTACATTATCCTTCATTTTCAGCATCATTGCTGATGCGCAGACAGACGGATGTTACATACGCTGCGGGCGAAGAGAATTTGCTCATAACCACTGAGAGCTATGCTGAGCTAAGGATATTATAGGTTATGTAGGCGATTGAAGTCGTCAGGTCATGCATCTGTCTATGTAACCGTGATCTTTGATGAGGTCAACGAGCTCATCGGGCGCCAATATTGTGTCTTCAATTCGAATTGATTGAGTATCTTGTAGGTTATGTTGCCTCTAACCTAATATGCCTTATACTGTTTCGACATATACTGATAGGAAATTGAAGTCATTTGGATTGTTGAAAAAGAAAATGACTGTGTTTAAAATATATGCTCAAGTTACATCATACATTCAAGTTTCAATTGATCTCAAATGAGCTAGTAGAGAGATGGTGGAATTCAAATACTATATGGCTACTATTGGTATGCATCTATTTATAATACTTGGAGACCCTGCAGTGCTGCACGAATTATACGGGGATCATCATGAATTGAACCGGATATAGAGCTATAATGTATAGCTATAAGCAAAGGCGGTTTGAGATCAGAAGCGCAACCTGCCTTGAACTTGATCGTGACCCTCGTTTGCATGTTGTAAGAACAACATGCTCATGGCAACAGAAGAAATTGGATGTAGATCACGCCACAGGATATCATTAACGATCATCAATTTTTGAATATTGGTAGAAAATAGCTAACATAATTAGATTATCTCATATACAGTGATGTGACGAGAAAAGATTTCAATATTTGGTTACATCTTCCGGATTCCTCTTCAGCTAAGGTTATGTGATTTTGCACAACGCTTCAGCAATCACAGCGATGAATGACATCAATTTATCAAGGCTCTTCTTACAATGTTACCCGGCACACCACCATCTCAGCATTTTGATCAGTCAAATCTTGACAATTCTGCGCATACGGTAATCGTTGTTTTGACACATCAATGAATCATGACCATTACGCTTTACGCGCGCAAGTACTACGAACGCATCTTCTCCACAACTTTTTCTCCATTATCTTTTATTCACACGGAGTGTACAGTCCTATTAAAGATTCAATTGCAAACATACTTAGCCTTCTTTAAACCCACGACTTGCTCGATCATGAAATGCGAGATTGAAAGTAGATTCGCGAGTACCAATATAACCGAGTCTTTGCCCTCCAGCGACACCTAACCGTGGGATAAAATCTTTGCTCATCTCATAGAATCCAAAATGCAACAAGCTTTAACCTGTACAATTGAATACAATGGTACACTCGAACTTTTCGAGTTCAGTATACACGATAGTCGTTTGCGACAAGTTCAACTTTGATAATCAGGATTACTTTAAAAGATTCACCCTGTACAACTCTCACTATTTTTCTACGATCTATAACTCGATCTATTCAATACCATAAGAATCACATTAATGCGGGAGGAATCTCTCTACATTGTGGCGTTTGTAAGTCTGATAGGCGATAAGCACTCGCTCGATCGTATTATACTGTAGGCGTTGCATGCTCAGAGAATCAAACTGCGAAGTCGTTAACATATTCTCCTCAACGATTCATACAGATCCTATACGAGAGGTGAGAATTACCATACACGCGATTCGACATAACCTTACAACAAACCATCCTACAAGTTATAAAAATTCTCAGTAGAATACCGTCGGAAAAAATTGTTGGAGCATCCGAGCATTGTGTATCATGAATATGCGCATGCGCGTGGAATGTTTTCAAGAGCTTCTCTCTTATAGATATCGAGATCGAAAGTAAGTTCAATAGAAATACAGGGATGCGCGCCCCCTGCAGAGATTGTTTCACGGATATGGTTTCAGCGGTCAGCTGATCTCATGGACAGATAAGGAGCTTGAGAGAAACGAGGGGCGGACCAAACTCATAGACTCGAGAACACTGAGTATGTGGTATTATACATATACAGTGCGCGGGAATATTGAAATCGAGTATAAGGTATATATAGTGAGGTTATGAGCATCGAGATCGGTGAATTATGTATGGCGTTATAAAGCGTTCGACTCCAAGGCCGTTTTGTAATAGAAATCCATGAGTATTATACGAGAGATAGCGAGAGTGTATGCATTATCATAAGGGCTTCAATGCGTGACCGCGCGCGCGCGCGTGCGCAAACTTCACCGTATAATAATAATCGTATTCCAGGTGCGCTTGTTCAAGAGGCGTTTGCGATTTATGCGCAAGGCAGTAAATCAGAAGACGACGCCCCCTCGTGTTTTGAAGCTTGTATCGTATACTATAGGCGCCTCGGGGCCGAATTACGCATTGGGATGTTCTATGGTAAGATGAGGAAGGAAGATTCACGAGAGTATAGAAATAGTAGTACACTGTATAAGAATGTACAATCCATTTGTTTGAGTGGTTTATGGAGTTTCATATATATAGAGCGTCGTTCGTATCGATAGTTACTTGACGCTGATCTGCACGATTGAGCCCTGGAGTTAGAAAAGCCTGAGGTGTGCATTGGGTTTTCTCTGATAGATTAATTGGATACGAAATGATATCAGTAGAATTCTTGGCTAGAGTTCACGAGAGAGTTTTTTTTTTTTATCAAAGTGACAGATTTTAACCTTGAAAATCTATCGGAAACCAAACTGGTAGCGCTGAAATGGTTATAAATTTGTGTATTCTACCTCGCGTGAACCTGGAATGTAACTTGGGCTAGAACTCATAGGCGTTCCTCTTCCTAACCCCCATATGTACTCCCATTTTGACATGTAAGGCTGGAACTTATGGTCGTTCTCTTACTAAACCCTTTACCGAGCGCCTTACGCGATACTTTACGCCAGCGTTCAGGATTTTTGACGTGGTCGCGCGTCTACCTCATTAAGGTATAGTACTAGCGGTACTGATGAGTCCAAGCGCGGATTAGATCTTCGCTTGACTCGATTCCGCCCGCATATGTAGGCATAGTAAGGCTGGAATTTATAGTCGTTGCCCTTATCCAAAATCCTTACGGCTCCCCTTATGCTACACCTTATGGACGGTTTTCAATAACATGTCGTGACTATCTTAAGCATTTTTCCGTTCAATTCATTAATGGAATTCCATATTATAGATGAGCGGGTCATATTTGATAACTTTTTGGACCATAACTGCATTTAGTCTGTTCTGCCGGTCCCAAATAATTTAATACTGCACATAATGTCACGACAAGTTGTTAGAAACCAGCCATAAGGTGTCGGATAAGGAAAGTCGTAAGGATTTTGGATAAGGAGAACGACTATAAATTCCAGCCTAACGCACACAGCAGACGACAACCTAACCCCGAAACTGTTGAGAGTAGTGACGTATTGTCTCAGATCTTTCTTTGTAGGCTCCTAATCGTTGATCTGTTTGTTTCTATGCTCTTTTCGTGTGCTTTTACACCTATGTGCTCTTTCCTGTGAAAATCTGATAGTTAGAAATTAGTGTATCGATAATTTCCCATAAGACGCCGTGTTAATCGGCTTTCACGAAATTGCTTAGAACTTTTCTCCCCGGCTCCTAAAGGCCTCAAAATTTCAGCTGTCTCTGTTTGAGGCACTAATGTACCACTGTGCCGACTTTCGTAATTTTCTGATAGGTAATTCGAGTACCGCTAGTACTACCTTAAATTCGTCCACTGGAAGGTAGACAAGAGCAGAAATTTGAAGGATAAACGAGCTATACTGTCAGCTCGAGCGGTTGCTTGACCGCAGAAAATACAGGCACGTCAAGATGCGCAACCACCATCAACAATTTTGAACCGTTCCGTAAGGTGCCGCGTAAGGGGATTGGTAAGGGGTTTGGTAAGGGAACGACTATAAATTTCAGCCTAGATTTGAGTACTCAAGACCCGTCAAGACCGCTGGACATTGGCCAGACACTGTCACATAGTGCCAGATGATGTCACATCGATGAGCTGCGGTCGAATTGTTTCCACCTCCGAAAATACATAATGCATGAAAATGCACCACCGCGTGGAAAATTCTGAACTCATAAAGCAGGTGTCGAAAGAGGAGCGCATTTAAAAGTTTGGATGAGGGAACACGATAAATTCCAGCTTTAGTTATTCAAGACCTAGGATATTGAGAACATACAACTTTCAACAATATGTATAAGGCTCAGAAAAGATAGTACATTACGCGTCGAGTGCTGGAAACATTTTTTCCTCCGGGAAACTGAGCTGGACGTGGGCGATGGCACCGTCCAGCTTGGTTTTCCCGAAGGAAAAATGTTTCCGCACGAGACGCGTACGCAGTTTTATACGTCTGTACGCAGAAACACGCTGTTTCTACGTATGGACGTATAAAAAATATTTCCTCCCGGTAAAGGTAGTAACTGTCATCTCTTGAAGTCTGGGTACGCAATGCAATAAAATTATGCGAATTCAAAATTAAATCGAGTTACATCAAATAGAATATCGACGAGAGTGTATCCGTAGCAGGTGATACAGTTACAGATGTATACGTTTGTAATCTAGATAGAAAAAGTATCTCTCTCAAAAATTTATACTCACCGGTCACGGATTATTCTGATTTTAACAATGATATGATTAGCGAAATGAACAGCAAGCTCATGTATAGTCCTATATATTTTAGTCAATCACAAGTTCATTCTACAATGTCACGCTCACACCAGAATCATTGCATCGTCACTATCGATAAAAAGCAGTGAAGTGACGCATCAATAGGTATGTTTTCTTCTCTGTGATTCAAAAAAAATTAATTGGAATCCGATCACCACATATTCTGTTCGAGTAATTGATCATCTGTATCTGACCATACCCAATGAAACTGATCTAAAACCTCTCACTGAGTATATGAAAACTGCACACGTCATGCACCCCTCTGAAGATCAGTATATATATATGAAAAGATACCACGCATAAGTCTGATCTGATGTATATTATAGGAGCTACTCCGGTGCTTTCACACTCGTTGAAAGCTTGAAGGATAGCTTCACTGCAGGATTTCCGATAAGTAAAGCAGTAGCTCTCATCGCTTGAGCTCAAAAACTCGTTAGTATACATGTCACTCGCGCGTATACCAAAGGAATGCTGTGATGGCGATGGCGCGAAAGAACATGCGCCAGTCCACACCCTAACCTCTCACACGTTCACAAGTAATTTTTTTTTTACGGCCCCTCCTCAATTTTACCTCACGCACACACTCTTACAAGTTAAGACTTTATACAATATACCTATGCCTCATTTTTTTTTTCTCAAAGCTACACCTAATGCATACACAAACGTTAAAATGCGAGATGATTGTGTAAGCCAAGTTCAATCAAAAATTGCTCGAACTCACTGGCGCATTACAAATATAACTTCCTTTCGTATATGAAGTGTTGGTTGAAATTGAATAAATTGGCCGGTAGGGTGCGCTATATTTCATCTGACTTTCCGTAAATTGAACAATTCCGCGGTTGTATTAGCCGATGCGAATCTGAACTCAAAGGGCTCCGTTGTAATATAAATAGCAAAATGAGTAAAATGAAGGTATACATAATGGAAGGTGTAGCCGAAGCGTGACGTTATATATTCCATGGTATAGTAACGTGTAGAGTCTTGGTATAATTAGCGCCTCTCGCGTGATAATCGGGCTTACACGCCTGAATCGCTCAATTACTCTGACTCTGTATAGCGAGTAGCGAGCCCCCTTACAAAATCATCATCAGTTATACTCGTACTGTATATTATAATTCTATGTAGATACGCTGTATATCCAGTTGTATGAAAAGTTACAGGTAGTTTGTAAACTACTCGAGTTTGCAGGGTGTACGCGTTAGCTCATGGTGTGCCATTATGGCGAAGTTCTCCAAGAAACTACTTTGAGAATGAGGTTTGTTTTTTTTTCTGTAGCTTGAGAATTCTATTTTCAAATAAGTACTCGAGAAAATCCCTTTGCACTGTTGTACTGTAATTAGGAACTGACTCGTGTCTGGTCTTTTTTTTTTTTTCTTCAAGTAAGAGATCACTTGTGAGTTATCTGAGGTATACGATCTTAATTATTTTTGAGGTTATGGAATATTGCAGATGAATCCTGGAAAACAATCATGGTTCGATGTATGCTTCAGATAAGGAATGATTAACTCATTAGTAAGTATTTTGCTGATTCTTTTTTGAGGAACAAAGATTATTATGGTTTGCTATAATAATGATGTCGTTCGAAGAAGAATTTGTAAATTCAAATTATTGTAGTCTTGGCAGTTTGTGATAACGTCAAAAGTAATTTTCCGTGCGTGTTTTTGAGATTATCATTTACGCTCGCATGCATGAAAAGTACACTCTGTTATTATCTGATCATCACTGACAAAATGTAATATTATTATTTAAAAATCACATAGTGATGACAGTTTTATGCGATGTTGTTTGAGAAATAAGTTCTGAAATTGAGAATTTCAGTAATCACTCCGGATTTTGACATTATCATAATCTACATGAAACCTCAAACTTAGACTGAACACGGCAGTAATAATCAATTTATAGTCGCCCAGCTACAATCTAGCACATTACGGCCGTCTACGCGGCCTTGACGGCCGCGTAAACGGCTCGCAACGTGCTAGATTGTAGCTGGACGACTATAAAAAAATGTATGTACCTCGTGCCGCAATCGCGGCTTTCCATGACTCGGGCTGCAAACAAGTTTGCAGCCCTCGTCATGGAAATTCCGCGATTGCGGCACTCGGGTACATAATATACTATTACTCGATAGAACGACACCATCAAAAAAATTCCTGAGAAATTCCATTCTTAAACCTCTCACAGGAATTCCTCCCACGCTATATATATCGTATTATCTACTCTCACTAATGCGAAAATACCCGCGTAACTATGCTTTTACGCACGTATGCTCACCTCGAAATGGTATGAGCATGTTATGCGAGAGGGAAAACTATCTAGACATTCAATATATAAAAAAGTTCCCCTTGTGCTGTCGATTCCAAGCATACGGGTACTATAACCTCATCAGTCCTAACCTTACTTTACCATGTAAGACACCTTCACTTGCACTTTAGGTGTCTCTCTAATGGGTATTCTACCTCGTGGTTCTTTCACAAATATGCGCTGTATTCGGTTAATTCTTTCTGGTATCCGTGGGAGATGTCTCGAAAGAAAAAGAGTCCGCAGCCGAGCGAGTATTATAACGAAAGAAATTAACCATCACACGTGTTTCAAGTGCAGTCGTCTGTCTACTCTTGAGTGCCTTGTAATCTTTACCTCAAGCCGCTCATCTCGTTTCTACTGATGCATCTTGTACTTATATAGAACCTACAGCCCTACATGTGACTTTGTAAAGTAAAGTGTCGTCTTAACTATGTAGACGAGTATATATATGTTGCGAACATATCTCGAATACAGCGATTGTCGCGTGTCGTCGCCGCTAGATGGATTCCGATTGTACGCCCACCCACAATTATCTTCGAGACGTGCCATTGACCCGAATCAGCTGTCTGTGTGATGGGTAAGAATGTGTGATATACTTTTGCATCCAATATATTGCATATACACATATTACAAGTATCGTGTACAGCCGAGTGTATGGGATCTTTCAACGGAATATTCATGTCTCGTCTGAAAAACAAGATTCGACTCGTATCGAGAGCGCGATCGGATTGATTCGATTTATATCGCAATGTTAGCTGTTATGTACGCATCGAGCTACTCGTCGTTTTTTTATTTTTGAGTCGAGTGCGGTATAAGGGAAGTGAGCATATTTGATGAGGAGTGCGTGCGTGCGATAATCGATTTCCCGCCGCATCACGAATAAAGTTGCATTGATGAGCCATAGATATGTTGCCGTACATTGCGGTGATCTAGACCGTGATCATAACTCGTTGCGACGATCAAGCGTGAATAGGCTGATCCAGTTACTTTGAATATGTTGGCCCGGTAGCTTCTCAAGCGTAAGAAGTGGGCGGATGGGTAATCAAGTGGACCAATCAAGTTTTGCGTTCTTTTAGTTGAAGTGATTTTTACCGATCGAGGTGATCACGATGATATTTTTCATTCCCTTGATAGAGACGTGGCCAAATAGGGGCTGTTCATCAAATACTCTGAGATGAATTAATTATTTTTTACTCTTTCCCCTTTGTGGGATACTCCCAATGGAAAATTCTTATTTTAACATGGAATGAAAGATATTTGGGAAATCTCCCTTAAAGAATTTCCGTAATTAATGGAAAGCCCCTATACAAAGGTGTCTGGTTCAATACTCAAAGGGATTTGGAGGGTGGGGAGGAAAAAATGATGAAGATTATACCGTGGTATCTTCGTTCTGATGTTGCGAGCAGTTAGGTGCGACATTTTATGATACGAGCAAACCAACATATTACTGATCGTGAGTGAAGGAGTTCAAGAACATTTATACGCGTCAAGCACTGACAATTTGTGACTGTGTGAAGATCACGTCATAGCACTAGGTATAACGGCAAAATCATGTCGAAAGTCGCGATTCGTAGATTGAAGTATTCACTACAGAATGACATAAAATCATCTACAGTAATGTGCAGCTTCAACCTGTCTAATGCTCGTATTTCAACTTCCAAGTAATCGCAATAACCTAACCTAAAAAATGTAAGCCCGGCCCTTACCAAGAATTACTTTGGTCTTCAATCTCAATCAAAATCATAATAGTTTTTGTGCATGTGGCTCGCTTCTTGGACTCTCTGCACTTGATGAGATCTTTCCAAGGTCACATCGTTCGAGTTTAGTGAACTTTATAATAGTATAGTCGTAATCATTGTTTCGAGTCGGCCATCTCCGTCATCATCTCACCTCGCAACTCATCGTAAACGAATAGCCTGTAATTTTACAAGAATCTCGGAGTCTCTGCGTTGATTGTAATGCGCTACTCAAAACTTCATGAGAGAAATATATATATATATATATATATATAGTCTTCTGCGAGTATTACCGCTGGATCAAATTAAAATCCGCCTACTGAACGCGATCTTGGCAATTATAAATAGAAAATTAACTACGCTAGCAATGAAATTCGCTACGTTGACTTCTTCATCACGCATGAAGCATGATGATGATACTTTTGATATGATGTGGGGGTGCAGCATCTTGCCATAGGCTGTCTGCACTTTTGCGTAGTTTTCCATAACTGTTGTTCGTGCGCAAAGTAATTTCGAGCAGGATTTTTGAGTTTATTGCTATAGATGCAATATGTATTTTCCTGTCAGGTGCATCATGGACTATTATTACTTCATTTTTCTTGGAAAATGCTACGTTGTTAGTTCCTGGCTATTGAGTGGATGTTGGAATCTTTGAGGTTAGGTTCGGAACGTAGATAACGGATAACTTTTTCTTTCACTTTTTCATCCGCATTTGAAAATATAATTTAATTAACCGGTGAGATTTAGTAGACTCACGGGAATAATAGATGTAAGAAGCAGCTTCCAAAGTTATAAACACAACGACAAATCAATACCTAAACTTACAATCTTCCGTACGGTTCGGACTAGGATGTTTAATTATAAGAATGTATGCACTTTTATTCATGGAACCATTTTCAAAATCTTAAATACTCACTACAAACCAAACATGTTAAAACTGATCCCAAGTGGTGCATCTTCACTATTTACAATAAAATTTCAAGACAAATTAGTGAAGATTCACTGATTGGGTAAGATTTTCACTGATTTTGGTGACTAGATTATGTTCTTACCAGATTTTACATTTCGTTAGTCCAAATCTACCACAAAGATAATGTAGAGTTTGGGGAACACAATTACCTGCAGTTAAACTTAAAAAATAAGAGTTCTGCGATACTCTAAGTTAGGTAAGAAGCTATACAATCATCGCAAGATTCAAAAGTAACAGATCATATATTGGAAAATATAAACTTCACGACACTCTTACTGGAAATGAAAAGCTACTATTATTGTATAGTTTCAAAAATAACAGAGATCATACCATGATATAAGAGTTCTGTGATACATTAATTGGATCTAAAAATCAGCAATTGCACATAATTAAAAAAATCACAGTTATCGTCACTCATCTTTTACACAGAGTGTCCCATATGATATATGAAATTAGCAATCAATAAAATAGTCGCAAAATCATAACGTGGGACTTGGAGTCCAGGTTGTACTGCCATTTTGCACCGGGCCTCGTCACGACATAAGCAATACTTGCCCAAGTACTATCTATGATACTAATGAGAGGATAAAAAACCCCAAAAGGGCTCATTATACGATGCGCTCATCCGTGAAAATCCATAAATACCAATATCTATCTGGGTCCCACGATCGACACGATCGGCACATTTTAGTCTATAAAACATCTATCCTTGTGCGAGGATATCCCGTTGCAGTAGTCAAACTGGTCCGATTATATAGACTTGGATCGAGGGATATACAGTTAGCCGGACGGATTTCGCTGTTTTCGTCGAGTTTTCGCATCCTTTTTAGAGCTTACTCAGAAATCGGCAAAAACATTCTTATTGATCGAGTTTTTGAGTGTTGATAAGGGTATTGAGCACATTTGGGTTGGCACTCTTGGAAGATTTAGGTGTGTTATATAGGTGGTATAACTGTATTACACGCTGGGTGTATATTCGAACGAATAGGCTTTTCATAAGTGGCACTCTATGGAAACGCTTGCGTGAGCGAGGACGCTCGGTTTATTATTTATGCGCTCTTTTCTATAGTGGTATATGGTGATAACGGGAGATACATCTGAATATTCTCTTTTACTGCTGCATCAGGCTATAGCCGCTCGTTATAATACCGCATACCATCAGAATTAAGCTACTTTTCGTAGACAGTACGTTGACTGTAAACTGTGATAGGCTCTTTTCGTGAGCTTGGAATTTTTCGCAGACTGACATTTGCATATCGCAAATTTCATAAATTTGATGGTCTTTCTTTAGTTACATCGTTTATAATTAAATTTGTTGTTAGCGAATCTATTTGTTATGTATGATGGGTCAGTTTTCAGGGTTGAAAATTGATCATGTATCATCTAGAGGTGTTAGAACTGCCATAAAAAGTGATCGGAAGGGGATTGACATAATAACGGGTGAACTCGAAAAGTCAAAAAGTTACTCAAAATTCGGCGGAATTCTCGGTAAATCCAACGGGGAAAAATCAATAACTCGACGTTTGAAAGACGATGACCCGATGTTTGGAAAACGATAAAATATGGATAAATTCTATATCAACCCTTTTGTAGCTCTCATTCACCGAGGGTTAATATTTAATTTGTCTGTTGAGTAACATAATAGAAGTAATGTTGAGCTTAATTGAAAATTTGCATAGGTTTTGAAAATAAAGATACGCTGCTAAAAGTGATTAGCAGAATGCTTTCTCACGGCGTTATATGATGATAATTTTAACGAAAAAGAAAGTATCCTATATTTTGAGTTTTTCTTTCGAGGAAGCATTCCAGAGAGATTCGGGTCATCTGAAAGGAGGTTTTTCCAACAATATCTATTGTTTTATTAAGAGAAAATTTTGATATAGTCGGTTTAAAGATGATTAAACTGGAGTCCTTTGTGGAAATTCCCTTCCCCCGAAAAAATTTTCATATGAACAATGTTTTACGGATTTTATGAAAATTTCGTATCAGCCAATCGATTCAGAATGGCGCATAAGTAAGTTTTTAGGTCATTAGAATTGAGATAAATTAGTCGTAAAGGATGATACGAGAGAAAAATGAATATTAATTCTAATTTTCTACTACTTTTTGAGTTATTCTTTTGAGGAAGCTTCTTATAGAGATTCAGGCCATCTAGACTGAGGTTTTTTTAACAATATCCATCGTTTGGTTGAGACGGAATTACGATGCAGTGGGTTTGAGAAGGGTTAAAATGAAATTTTTTGTGAAAATTTTGATTTTTTCGGAAATTTGAGATTTGTGAAGACTCAAATGAATTTCGGTATTAACCAATCGATAGATAATGCAGAAAAAACCATAGTTTAGGTCATTGAAATCGAGATAAATGAGTCATAAAAGAAGGTACGAGGAAAAAATGAATATTAAGAAAAATTTCCCATTATTTTTTCAGTTATTCTTTAGAGGAAGCTTCTTAGAGAGATTTGGGCCTTCTAGTCTGAGGTTTTTTAGACAATATCTATCGTTTGGTTGAGACGGAATTTCGATTTAGTGGGTTTAAAAAGGGTCAAAATGAAATTTTTGGTGGAAATTTTGATTTTTTCGAAAATTTGAAATCTGTGAAGATTTTATAAAATTTCGGTATTAACCAATCGATAGATAATGCAGAAAAGACCATAGTTTAGGTCATTGGAATTGAGATAAATGAGTCATAGAAGAAGGTACGAGGAAAAAATGAATATTAAGAAAAATTTCCTATTATTTTTTCAGTTATTCTTTAGAGGAAGCTTTTTAGAGAGATTTGGGCCTTCTAGTCTGAGGTTTTTTTAACAATATCCATCGTTTGGTTGAGACGGTATTACGATGCAGTGGGTTTGAAAAGGGTTAAAATGAAATTTTTGGTGAAAATTTTGATTTTTTCGAAAATTTGAGATCTGTGGAGATTTTATAAAATTTCGGTATTAACCAATCGATAGATCTTGCAGAAAAAACCATAGTTTAGGTGACTCAATTCGTGGTGAGACCGTGTGAGAAAAAGATATTTATGTATTAAAAGTCGAAATTCGAGCACTTTTGCTTGAAAAAGCCCATGGATCAAATTTGACTGGGAGCCGAAAGCTGCCAAATCACTGGGCTCTCAGAAATTGGATTCTTCACAACTTGTAGAAAGCCAAAAATTGATATGCTGAACAGAAAAAGAGAAAGCGTGTCCGATAGAAAACAACACACACACACACACACACACATACACGGAAAAAGGGGTGCAAAGATGAGTCTCTGACGGGTTTGGAAAGGCATTAGGAGGAAAAGTGTTACCTACATTTGATAGATTTTGGCGAGAGGAAGAGAATGGTCTTTGGCTTTTTTAGATAAAAGGAATTTTGTTGAATAATATGTTGGTTTTAATGAAAAATTTGATCAAATTTTCGTTGGGGTGAAAACAAAGCTTTCTCTTTAGAGAAAGCAAAACCAACGTGTTATGTTTTTGATAACATAAGCCCGCGTGAGCCAAACGACTTCTTCAAATATTTGGAGTTTTCACTCAAAAAACGAAATTTGTAACGAAAATAACACTCTTGAATTATACGTCGTGACTGGCGTAGTCAGTGACGTGTACCTAATTGTTCTTTTCATTCTGTTCAATTAATTGCATACTCATAGATGAATAACTCCACAAAATATTGGATTTTTTGGGCTCAGAATCGGCCTAGAATATTCAAAGCTTATTTCAAGTCTCACACTGTATGCTCGAATATATCCTGGTAATGGTATCAAGAATATGTATCCAGAACGGCACAACATCTGAAGTTATATCTAATCAAAAGAAGTTGTGGGACATATTGTGATTTCGAGGGGAGACGTAATTGATCGCGTTTCCGGAAAAATTACTTTAAAAAAATGAGTTTCACAAAGTGATATTACGCGTCATCGAGGAGCATAACATGAGGACAGAATTCACCAGAAATTTTGTGAACCATTCTGAAAAGACACTTACATGGTGCTCTTATTGGTTGCGGATTCGTGTTTTCGGATATAAGTCGTGCATACACAAGGTGTATTTTGGTTTGAAAGGCATCAAAAATTATTGAACATTTTGCCATGCTAATTTGTCCCGTGCAAGCAGCCTTGGCGTAAAACCGTATTCAAAATATCAGTTGGCCGTACGCAACACAGGAGCGCAATTTCGATTCGAAAAAAGCTGAATGACGTAATTCGCAGTCACGCAATTTTACTCTGCACAATATACATTGATATTCCTCTTCAACGAATTTTTTAGATAAAGGTCGGCTGCCTACAAGGAACGGAATTAGCCCTTTATCAAGCACTACAAAATACGGGATCATCGGGATTATTTAAAAAACTTCGTAAATTGCTATATAATGCACATTCCAAATCATATAAACTTGGAGGAGTTCGGGACACGTAAAATCTCACTTTTGACAGAATCACTCACATACATTCGTGAATGAACCATACATTATACATGAATATTAACAGTTGTCCAAGTAGCATAACAAATTTTGATATCGATGAACAAACGAGAGTTAATAATGATGGAAAAATATTGGACTTTACCGTTTGTGTCCATGAGTTTCGAATTAAATGACGAAAGAGATAAATTTTTCAATGGCGATAACCATTCAATATTTGATCACGCATTCTATTGTTGTAAAAAAATATTTAATTTGAACGCTTTAATGAATGCGTGACGTGTCGAATATTGACTCAACATTTCTGTATTTCTGTTGTCATCGTCACCCTTATCAAGCACCTTATTAGTACAGTAAAGAGACGGGGTAACTACTAGAACGTTTTCCGAATGATTAACACATAATTAGCTCATTTCAATCACCTTCAGAGATAAGGATTCATCCAAAATCGTTACAAATAGAACATACTAATCGTGGAAATTCATTACAAGGCTCTCAAGTCTTGACTCGAGGCCGGCCTGTTTAGTTCATCTGGTTTGAATTAACTTGTATCAAATCCTTGCAAAATCTGAAAGTTCTATTAATACTCGTTTATAAAAATGACTTTGCAAGCTGGAAAGTCGAAATCGTTATTCCGTTTCTCAATACCCAAATCTAATTCAACAGTTTCGAATGCTGTCAGATGGTTGGTAATTTGTGGGCTGGTGAGTATTATTCTATCTCTTGATTGACTAAAATCTATGTAATCACTAAGAAAGTCATATATATATATATATATATATATATATATATATTAATACGTTAGAAGTTATATTAGCCAATAGCATATTCGTGTCATGAACAAGAAATGATAACAAGAAATTCCAATATCCCATGAACGTGATTTTCTAAAACACTATGATCATGTCTGATCACCTGTGAAATAGGTTTTTGATTTCTCTCAATTCCCGAAAACCAACATTGGGGTAAACTATTCCACTATTGGTATAGTACTTCATGATATTGGTCGTAGATGGTTTTAAAAAAAAGCACTTTCTTAGAAGTCAATATTAATATTGACTTCTAAGAAAGTGCTCTCTCTTAACCTTCCCGAGTGAACCCCCCCTTTTGTGGCAACTCGGAAAGAGTGAGATTCACTCGGGCCCGAGTGGAATTCTCACTCCGAAAGAGTGAAACTCACTCTTTTCGGAGTTGCGACAAAGGAGGGGTTCACTCGGAAAGGTTAAGAGAGTTTGGTTCTGAAAAATTTTAGTATTTGAAAGGGTAAATCCAAAATGGATATCAATTTTCACCCAATACTTTTCCGCATCATGACCCGGAACCGACTCCCAGAAAGCTTTGTTCAGTGGTGCTCAACCAATTTCTCGTAAACACAAACTCTAAATTAGTCTAAATCTATCACTGTTTCATAGAAGTTGGAAAATTTCAAAACTCATCCCATAGTATTTTCACTTACCATGCTCATATGTGATCATGTTGTTTTAATTTTTACATAGGATGTTGACACAAACTTAGCTGAGCGCAACTCGATTGAAACAATTACGAATAGAAAGGGAGGAACCGACAAAAATACTTTGAAAATTATTATAATGATCCTCGCACAAGAGAATTTGGCGGGGAAAAGCTTGCCCCAGGTTTGAACCATTAGCACAATAAAACGGCGCTGTTTAGTTACTTCTCTCCTAAAATACTTTTTTTCGACTCGCATCGATAATACTCAACGTGTAACGATAATAGCGTATACAGATCTCTCATTTGCAGCATTAAACTGATTCCACATATAAAAAAACCATTTTCATTGCTAGTTGATCACCACAGTTCCAACGTCAAAGTCAAGCCCATTGGAAGCCACTTCAGCGATTCCAACGAAGAAGTTTGATTATCCGCCAGCCCCGTACAATGAGAGCGTTTGTAAAGTCATTCATGGAACCAAGGTAAATTGCTTTGTTCAATTATGTGAACGATATACTTTTAAACAGATAGAAATGAATGATGAACACTAGATCTCATTTCGAACGTTCAGTTATCAGCGCGGGACTGAAATATTTATGTGACTTTTTGAGAATTCTTCGAATCAATCTATATAGATTGTGATCAGTTAACGAATTTTCAATATGTTCCATTGGCGATATCGGCGAGCTGATAAAATTTTTGAGGTGATAAAATATTTTGAATATTATTGATTAATTTCATTGTATTTCATTGTGAGCATGGCTATAGCTAGTTACATGAATAACTAAGTATGACTACGCGTGGGTTGCAATTGCAAGGCGTGGGTCAAGAGGCGCGGTAGCGCCTCGCTGGCGAGTATGAGCAGACGAAAAATTGAGCGAGGCGCTGTGCCTATCTACACTTTGAATTGGGGTTTTTTACCCTCACACTTTTTTTCTACTTGGACTATTAACCTCTTAACGTTGCTCATATAGCTCTGCAATGCCTTAGCAAAGCTTTTCTGAAGCTATTCAGAGTTCTGTACAATTATTTTCTCAATCCGAGCACTGAACGCGTTTTATTCAGCTCCGCAAAATTCATGCCTTCGTTTTACATCTCAGTTCGACTTCTCCAGTCCCGCACTTCGACTCGAGAAATATCGAAACGTCTCTGCTACACATGTGTTGGGTATGTACGATGGTCGAGCAAGAGGAAGAGAGAGAGACATAGAAGCGCGTGCGCAAGATCTTCCTGTCAATCCTGTCCGGTTGACGGCAGTCTGCAATGAGGCTGTCTGCTGCGTACCGGGCAACGCGGGCACCGATCAGCTGGTTTGTTATCGCGGATAAATGAATTTTCGAATTATCTGAATTCCTCGATTCTACAATTATTGCATCAGATGTGGATACTCGAAACTAGCCACGACTAGAGGTGACGTAAGATCAAAGCGCCATGCGAGAAGGACAGGGAGGAAAGATTCGTCTGCTTTGTTGTGTTTTGTGTGTTCGTCTAATATTGCTCTTGCCTGTAGCTGCATGGCTCTCCAGATTGGACTGAACAAAATATACACTGATAGTAGTGTATTTTTTTATGGAAAAAATGACGGAGCCGTGTGTAAGAAATTCTCAAGTGCGGTGGGGACAAGTGCTTGGAAAATTTGTGGTTACCCTTGGATTTTTATAACCAAGGAGTGAGATCCCCCCCCCCTCATTCACTTTTTTTCAAAAGTAAAACTAGGCGAGTATGAGGTTTAGAAAAGAACCATTCATCTCCAGTACATCAAAACTTCAAATTTTATACGACATGGTTTAAACTCTTGGAAGAAATGAGATCTGAAAAAACCATGTCGAGTATTTTTTGAGCCGATTTGTCACGATCAACATATCATCACTGGTAGAGACTAGAGCCACTTTCCTCCAATCAAATCTTTCTTTCAATTCATCCTAATGCTGGTGGTTTGACAATTTCTTACTAGCTAATTGTCGCTGAAATGACCCGAAGTTTAGGTGAGTAGAAGAGGTACAAGGGAATATCGTGATAGAGAAAATATAACTGAGTATGGTATGAGATTTTAGTAAATCATCATGAAAACCAAATTAAACTCAGTTATATTTTCTCTATTTCGATATTCCCCTGTACCTCTTCTACTCACCTAAACTTCGGGTCATTTCAGCGACAATTAGCTAGTAAGAAATTGTCAAACCACCACTATTAGGATGAATTGAAAGAAAGATTTGATTGGAGGAAAGTGGCTCTAGTCTCTACCAGTAGGACTATTACGCTCATCCTAAACTCCCCACACTACACACGCCACGCACGCGCGCTCTCCCCGCAAACTCACAGCAGAAGAAAAAAAATATATGGGGCGCATTGCCTTTTGGCAGCTTGTTTGATACATTGTCGCGCGATGCTGCTGCAGTATTTTGCACAATTATTTAACAATGTTTATGCTTTTTGAATATTGCAGTGTTCAGATTTTGATATTCCATACCTCATCCGAAAATATATCGTTATAATTTCTCGTTGTGCCTAACCTACACAAAGTACACGTGTATTTTTCTTGAATCTAAAATCAACTTGTGAATTTGTGATTAGTGTTAGGATAGAAACAGCTAGAGGAAAGGAGATAAATTACTCAATCTAATTCACGTTTGGAGTGCGAGAACTAGATTATTCTTCATGCTAGAAGCCAAGCTTTGTTTTCATCAAAATGATGTGCGTTTTTAATCAGTTTCTGTTCAAGAAGTAAGTTGAGGAGTACCTAATTGACACCTAACAGAGTAATGATATGCTCAATGGCAAGTCAAGATCTCCACAGCGGCTCATGAAATCCCATTCTTTACTTTATATGTGATTATCCTTATAGCAAAATATAAGTGACAAGCACATCATTTTGATGAAAACAAAGCTTGGCTCCTAGCATGAAAAATAATCTAGTTCTCGCACTCCAAACGTGAATTAGATTGAGTAATTTATCTCCTTTCCTCTAGCTGTTTATATCCTAATACTAATCACAAATTCACAAGTTGATTTTAGATTCAAGAAAAATCACGTGTACTTTGTGTAGGTTAGGCACAACGAGAAATTATAACGATATATTTTCGGATGAGGTATGGAATATCGAAATCTGAACACTGCAATATTCAAAAAGCATAAACATTGTTAAATAATTGTGCAAAATACTGCAGCAGCATCGCGCGACAATGTATCAAACAAGCTGCCAAAAGGCAATGCGCCCCATATATTTTTTTTCTTCTGCTGTGAGTTTGCGGGGAGAGCGCGCGTGCGTGGCGTGTGTAGTGTGGGGAGTTTAGGATGAGCGTAATAGTCCTACAGTGATGATATGTTGATCGTGACAAATCGGCTCAAAAAATACTCGACATGGTTTTTTTAGATCTCATTCCTTCCAAGAGTTTAAACCATGTCGTATAAAATTTGAAGTTTTGATGTACTTGAGATGAATGGTTCTTTTCTAAACATCATACTTGCCTAGTTTTACTTTTAAAAAAAAGTGAATGAGGGGAGGGGGATAATGCAATACTTTGAACGGTCTCGAAACCTATTCAAACATAGCTTTTCTTATGTAAAAAGACTTGGGTTTGCGAATCTTCCTAATGGAGCGACTTTTTCCATGAGAACCTAATCCATGCAGACAAATTAGTTGTTATTTCATCTGTAAACATCAGTGTACTAACTTTTACGAATAACTTTATCCATATTGTCAGCTCACACGAGATGTATTACAACTTTGAGGAGGTAGTTCCTTTCATTAATCTGTTGAAGACGATAAGGGCTTCGACAGAATCTTTCCCCGCAAAAATATATGGGTTTCGATGGAAGTGCTGCGCGCAGGCGTGAGGCGCGGCACCGTGGCACATGCGCACAAGTCTCCCCACTCCTCCTATGTGTTTTATTGCTCCTACTACAGAGATTCTCTCTAGTTTCCCTGCTCCCACCGGAGGAAACGCGATTCAATTAACTCCAACCTAAAATTTGCACATTCAAAAACAATTTTAAGGATTCTTGCTACATTCAGCTTGCAAGCATATTTCGGATACTGGAGGATAAGTCTGTCCTTGTGCGTGAAATGGGCTAGTGAGTTTTGAGAATTTTTCCAGATTTTTCTAAAGTTTCCTAGAAAAATAACAGCCAAATATTGGAAATCGATGAAAAAAATTTGTCCATTTATAATGGACATTATGAGTGATTGGGTTAATCTAATATGTAAAATCTGAGTGATAGGGCAATGATCAACAAAATGAAGTGGTGATGAATTTCCTAACGAGTCATCTTTATCATTATTTCGCGACTCTATAGGTCTGTGATCCATATAGATTTCTCGAAGATCCTGATTCAAATGAGACTAAAACTTTTGTGGCAGCGCAAAATGAAGTCACTGAGAATTTTATCAAGGCTTACCCAGACCGACAGCTCATCTCTGATCGACTAA
This sequence comes from Eretmocerus hayati, assembly GCA_029851415.1. Classification (NCBI taxonomy): domain Eukaryota; kingdom Metazoa; phylum Arthropoda; class Insecta; order Hymenoptera; family Aphelinidae; genus Eretmocerus; species Eretmocerus hayati. The sequence goes on along the minus strand of CM056742.1, from coordinate 177,222,282 downwards.
CTAGAATGTGGAACTACAGATTGTATGGCATTCCACTAAGACAAGACAATAAATACTATTTTCGTATGAATTCCGGTCAGCAAAATCAAAGGTAAGTTTTGATAGAATACTCATATTTCCTCGATATTTGGGTATCTCTGTAGTTGAGTTATTAGATAAAAGATCCATCTGGCGGTGGCAATATTTAGAAAATTTGAATTTATAGATGCTTCGGTCTACAGCGAATAACATAGCACTCTATCGCACAGTTACGCGTATACGATGAAATACATTCATCTACTTAAGCGGGCATCGTATCACGATGTATTTGCAAGTTGGAATAATTCGGAATTTTTGTGCAAAGGGAACTTTGCAAAATAATTCTGCTCAATTGGCTCAGACGTTGATTAAGTTTATGGAAAAGAGGTCTATATCTATGAATGAGTCATTTTGATGCTGAAATTTGAATTTGTTTAGTGTTATGTACGTGAAAGATTCCTTGGATGGGGAACCACGAGTGTTTTTAGATCCAAACAAGTTGTCTTCTGATGGAACAGTGTTAATGAAAGATGGAGTATTTAGCCCAGATGGCAGCGTTTATGCATATTATCAATCAATTAGCGGTTCTGATTGGCAAACTATACATTTGATTAATGTAACTACGGGTAACTGTCTCTTGACCGACCATACTTTGAATATAATTAGTGCAGATTTGTAATAATTATGTCTTACATTGGATAGGAGAACATTTATCTGAAGTTTTGGAAAAAGTTAAATTCTTTGTAATACAATGGACTCATGATAACAAAGGATTTTTCTACTCTTGGTATCCCGAGAGTGGCAATGGAACAACAAAAGACTTAAATCATAAGTTGAGCTATCACAAAGTTGGAACATCACAGTCACATGATGTTGTCGTGGCTGAATTTCCCGAGTATCCAGAATTGACACTGTAGGTTTGGATCAATCTTTACAGCAACCAATATTCATTCAATATAGCGCATTCGATTTCCAGGTTTGGGGTAGTTTCGGACTGTGGAAAATATTTATTTGTTTCTGTATGCCAAGCACTTGACGGTTCTAAAATGTATTTCTCCAAGCTCAGCAGTGAAACAGATATAACAGGAAAACTCCCATTAACGCAGTTAATCGGGGAGTTTGGTTTCACCTATGACTATGTGACCAATGATGGGACAAAGGCAATTTTTAGAACAGATAAGAATGCATCAAATTATAAGTTGATTGCTATAGATCTCAACAACTTTGAAGAGAAGGAATGGGTCGATTTGATTCCACATCATCCAAAAAAAGTTTTGAATGCAGCTTATGCTGTTGATTCTGACAAGTTTGTGATTTGTTACATGGAAGATGTCCAGGTGATTACATTTTTTCGTAGCTTGGTTTCTGGATGGAAAAATGACTGATGCCCCCCCCCCCCCGTCCCTTCTTCAGGATAGTCTAGGTGTGTACAGTTTGAAGACCGGTGAACTGTTGAGGACTTTGCCAGTCAACTTGGGATCTGTGTCTGATTTCTCGGGGAACAAACGTTACTCAGAAATATTCTACGAGGTTGAATCTTTTTTGACTCCAAGCATTGTATTCAGAGTTGATCTCCGGGAACTGGAAGAGCCTAAGGTGAACTATTTGTCATAATTTCATCATTAATTTTTCACTGAAATTTTCCAACCCGAGAGGGGATGATTTAAATAAGTTTTAATGCTATAATGACTGGATTAAATAGCAATTTTTGTGAATTCTTTATAACAGGTTTATCATGATGTCAAAATCAACGATTTCGATATCAACTTATGGAAGACAACTCAAATATTTTATCCAAGCAAAGATGGTACAAGAATTCCGATGTTTATTGTTACTCATAAGGTACGTGGTAAATTCAGTTTCATATAACATTCTTACTGTGCTTCATCGGTTGGAATTTTGGTGGAATACTAACTTCTTTCTTCTGAGTTGATTGAGCATATATTATCAACAATCCACAAAAAAGAAGCCAGTGCTATACGTGCTCAGTTCCTTAGGGAACTTGAGGATACTCTTTTAGAATGAGATTGTGTCAAATACGCGTTTTTATAGGATGTCGTATTGAATGGATCCTCGCCAACCGATCGCCAACTCTTCTACAAGGATATGGTGGCTTCGGAATCAGTAAAAAGCCTGCTTTCAATATCCAATTGCTCTCTTTCCTCAAATACTTTGGGGGAATTCTCGCGATAGCAAACATACGTGGTGGAGGTAAATAATTTTTCATACTACGTGTCTTTTACTTCTGTACCTTTGATATATCTAAAATCTTTATCAGTGAATACGGTGAATCTTGGCACAAGGATGGCAGCCTACTGAAGAAGCAGAATTCCTTTGACGATTTCCAGTTTGCCGCTGAGTACTTGATAAAAAATAATTACACATCGACGAAAAAATTGATAATTCAAGGAGGTAGCAATGGAGGTCTTCTCGTTGGAGCCTGTATAAATCAGAGACCAGATCTTTTTGGTGCAGCCATTGCGAGTGTTGGGTGGGTAATGAATCTGCATACATAACTCTGCAGCCCAATACAAATCATTCTTGATACTTCTCCCTTATGACAATTCCATTATTCACTCGAAAATTCAGTGTGTATATACGTGCTTGAATTTACAAAAGTCCTGTTTTTCATATTTTAGCGTGATGGATATGCTGAGATTTCACAAGTTTACGATTGGCCAAGCATGGACCTCAGATTATGGTAGCCCAAATGATATCAAACATTTCGAGAATCTACTGAAATACTCGCCCTTGCACAACATTAGGCCACCGAAAAATGGAGGGCAATACCCCGCAACACTACTTTTGACGGCAGATCACGACGATCGTGTTGTGCCAATGCATAGCTTGAAATATATTGCGACTCTGCAACATGAGATAGGAAATTTATCTCAACAAACCAACCCCTTAATGATTCGCATCGATTCCAATGCTGGCCATAATGGAGGCGGCTCAAAGTGGAAAAAAGTAAGAACTTATCTTTTTTAGAACATTCGTCTAATAATGCTGTACAGTAATGAGAGACATGTAATTTGCTGTTTGGTGAGATTTTACTAATGTCTTTCCGTAAGGACAGTTTTGCGTTAGCTTTTGCGGCTCACAAAGTGGTCAAGAAAATTCTAAATGGAAATATACTGGGGTTTCCATTACTTCTCAAATTCTTTTATTGGCCTTTTCAGCACCAGAACACTCACTTCCATGACTACGGATGAAGATAAAAACTTCGATCGTAGGCGAGAAAAATTGTCCTAATCCCCCTCTCCCAACCTCTTTTCAATAATTTTTCGTGATTTTTAGACCAACGTCTCGCCCTCTCCCAATTATTGGCCTCTCCTGCGCATGCGGATAATTGATGCCTTTGAAAGTATTTTCAATAGATAGCTTCAGACACTATTTCGTAATGGACCCTTCCTTAGATTTGATTTAATGCATTATAAAACCAAAGTGATGGCTAGTTTCAAAAAGTGAAGGAGTCCAAGGTGTCAAATGGTTGCCTGAATGCAGATGGGCCGATTACAGAGTTATCCAGTATTATCAATTGTACAGATGAGTCATCAAATTGATTGTTTTACATGATTGACAAAATCTTTGCTTACAAACTCAATATCACTTTTCATGGAATTTGAGAAACAAAGTAGATGTTTTGCAAACGTTTACTAAGGAGTTTTGTTTGTATGCGTGCTCATGGCTCTATGGGCTTTTGTGTCAACGATAAAACCATATATGAATGCATGAACACATTCTATCATATAGCTTGATTGGGTGGAGACATAATCTGATCATGATTAATACCCTCTTTCATATTTTTTTAAGTTTCATTCCATCACCTATTTCATGATAAAATAAACGAGCGCCAGCATTACCGCATCTTCTCAAAATTTAATTATCAATGTATTGTCTCAGAGTTTGCAGTATTATCTTATGATATTCTCTTTCATCTCTCAATTAGGTTCAAGAATGGACAGATATCTACTCATTCATTGCGCAAACACTAAAACTGGAACTCAATCTTGAGTAAGTGTGAGGTTGTGCCTGGCATTACCATCTTATTAATCAGCGTAGGCGATTGATCGAGTTTCCAAATCAGAGCTGCTCACAGAAGTTCCCCAGATTGTTTCAGATATTCTGGATACATCATATCTCACATTGAGAACATTCCAAACTGTAAACTTTGTTTTTGAGTTTAGTAATTAGTATTGAGTATTCATCTGGAAAAATTCAATGGCTAGCAGCCGAGTTTACAGAGTATTGTGCAACAAAATACAGTTGCTTCATTTGCAGAAAACTACTTATGTACATAATAAAGATAAAGTAATAAGATTTATCTGAAAATAATATTTGGTAACTGTATCCTTCAGACTCTATGAACCCATTAAAGCGAGCATTAAAGTACTGATGAATTCTTACGCCCCCCGAAACGCACCCTTTTGAAGTTGTAAATATTCTTCTGATCAAAACAGGATCAAAAATTGCGAAATGAACATTTTGGGGAATTGTTGGTTTCTCTATTTTCACCTCCTTTGCGATTCGACTAGAAGCCCTTCACGCGCGCAAGCGCGGTGGCTCTCAAAATTACGGTTAAAAAATCAACAACACTTATTACCCAGTAACTATTACTGTATGGAGTGAGACCAGATTCCTCGTTTTCATTCCAGATGTTTGATAAATGATAATGTTTAAATTGCGACTAAGACGTATTACTTTGATGCAGCTCGACATTTGAATGAATCAAAAATGTATTCGATTTAGAAGTTTACAGCGTTTGCGACTCGCCGCCCAATCGAATACTTGAACATAACAGGGCAAATTTCTCTCAAGTTGTAAACACGCGATTATCGATTTCATCAGTTGCATATGATCGAATTTCTACTTCTTCTACTCCATTCCTTGAACCGAGTAAGATCATAGGTAGCATAGAAGCTTAGAAAGTTGTATCTTTCGATCAATTTGAGAATGATGGAGGGAAAAAAGATTGAAGGAGTGACACCACGCATTGTATGGTGCTACATTTTTATTGAAATTTTTCCGATGAAGGGTTTGGTTGGAGATATCTATCAGCGCCAGATAGTTCAGGAAGTTGAATAATTATTGTTTGGTCGAATGCGTCATTTTAGCGTTTTGAGAGGCCAATGAGGATTCAAATTTGTAAGTTGAAATAATTTTGAAGAATACGGTTCAGCTCTTCATGATCAGCCCCAACTGGAATATTCTGAAGTCGATTCAGGCAAAACATTGAGAGAAACTCAAGTGTTATTGCAACGATTATCAAGAGTTTTCTTATCCTTCAAAACTGTATCCCCAAAATAATAAGCTTTACGCACAAGACATAAAAAATATCAATTGTACAATATGAGTATATGACTCTGTAAGACACCGATTTTTCAACGACTTTATTTACTTTATTGCAGAACTCGATGAATGAAACATCCTCTAACATACCTGCATTTTTTTCTTCAAAGTCGTGAATTACAGAATCTTTCTGAAAAGCTTGATCGTAGAGCTACCTGTTTTACCAGGAGAGGCCATCACATCCGGATCACGGATTTGGCTGAAACTCTGGAAATAGTCTTCTTTTAGTGCCAATAGATAAAACCCAAAATGATAGACCCTAACGCTCAAGCGTGTCCGAGCTACAGCCAAGGACATTAGTATTATCTATATGGGCCCATGTTGAAAATTATACATGTAGGTATACCTGCAATGCTAAGGTCCTTGGCTGTAGCTCGGAAACGCTTGAGCGTTAGGGTCTATAATTTTGGGTTTCATCTATTGGCACTAAAAGAAGACTATTTCCAGAGTTTCAGCCAAATCCGTGGTCCGGATGTGATGACCTCTCCTAGTTAGACTCTTACAGAAGTTGATTCAACCGAACCTTGAATTTCTCTCATCAAAACAAAAACATCAAAATATGAACATAGTCAAACATCCCATATTGACACTCATTTTCACTCAAAAATGAAATATCGAAAAATTCGAGATACGCCAACTTCTCGATTTAGCCTGCGGATTAATAGCAGGGATATTACACATCCTGGTTGGTGTCCGTGTCCATTTTTTCTCACATCGTAAGAAATTCTTTACAAGATTCTGACTTCGATACTGTGAAGAAAATAACCACAAATGATCAGAAACTAGCGCTTTCCATTGGGTATAGGTGTGTCATCATTTCCGGCTATTCATTTGAAGTTTTACTAACAAAGCCTCCATCAGGAATTGACATGAGATTCTGGATCAAGGTAACGTGGTTAAATATTCATAGCCAATAACAGGCATAGCTTCAGAGAACTATAATTGATGTTTTATTTCGAACTATTGGGTGGATGCTCTGAGAAAATACACTAGATAGTTAAACTTGTTGAGAGATTAGAGACTGCCATAGTAAAATGTTAGCGCTGTAGCTTCTCCACCTGAATCTTATTGCGGAGGGATTGATCTTTGTCCAAAAACCTCATAGGCAAAAAGCTCTTTTTATAGAACCTTTGCAACCCAATGAGTATTGGCATATCAAGACCCAAATCTGCAACCAATGTTGTAGGTTGGGAGATAAAAATTCGTGACCGATGCTGTGACATGCCATACATCATTGACAATACATCACAACAAACTCGGGCAGTTCACCAAGTCAGGATGTCAAATTTGATTGTGAGTGGGTACAATATTTATACTTTGACTTTGTTCATGTGAATAATACTCTAATCTCTCACAACAAACCGACGCACAGATTCAGTTTAGAACCGCATAATTCTACCAATGACCATCAACATAGTCGAAATCACTTCTCAAAATTCCAATCTACTGCCAGAATAATGAATTCCTATTTTCATATCAAAAATGTCATTAAATGTCTTCGCAGACGACAACACCAGAAGGCAGAGACAGGCAGAGAGAGCTGAGAGAGTTGTTGAGCAGAAAAATCGTGATCTACCGTACCGCTTCAGTCGACCGAAGCTGCACAGATCTGCACGCGAAAATTCCCCAAAAAGTTGCACGGCACATGCATTGCATACGCGTAGATCGCTAATCTAGACGCAGTCATTCGAATCCCGACCCTGAGCGATCTCAAAACACGAGTCCCTCAGTCGTGCTACTCTCATTTGGTTCACATAAGTATAAGCCCTAAGGTCTCGAGTTTCATCTATAAGCTATGGCGTCTATGAAGTCTTGGCAAATGAGATGCGCAAGAGAGACTTGGCTATCCGAGTACTACAACACTAATGCAATGCCTTGAGCGTAGTATTACTTGACGCAAGATAGAGAAATGAATTTGAGCCCATCGTGACCGAGAATAACCCTTAGCTGGCACACCTCGGCCAAATAACATAGCTGACCAATCTGGGTCGATTCGACCCTCGACAAAAACTGATGATGTAGTTATTATATCGACTCTTTTGACTTGAAAATTTTTTTGTAGCTCCTTTGATATGTTTTTGATGCGCCAATATATCCAGATAATCTCCAAGGCCAAATAAAGAATTTCAAAAAATACAATTATTCCTAAAAATGCAAAAAATCACCTTTTTCGCTAAAAAAATTGTAAACGGCGCAATTTCCATCCAAATGAGCTGAAAATCTAACTGAGTCATCTCGAGATGAGGCCAGTTCAAGGAAGAAATACCGCAAGAGTGGATATTGAAAAAAAAGGTATTTATTCTGACATATTTCGACGCATGAATTGAGAATTGTCATTCTCACCTAATATGCCGGGATGAAGGCCTCCATTGAAAGATCGACCACTGGACTATTTTTTTCTCATATGTACTTGATTTTGAGATAACTCAGTCAAATTTTCAGCTCATTTCATTGAAAATCGCGCCCCCTAGAATATTTTCAGTAGAAGGCCTCTTTTGGCAAATTTTTGCAATAATTTGTTATACAAAACTAATTTTTCGCACTTCGTCGTTCTTCTCTCGCATGGCTATCGAGTATACGATATTGAGCTGTATCGACGCGAAGTCAGATGACAAAACAACGTATGTCACCAAAAATTATATGTAGTTAATTCTGATCCATGAAACAAACTCGAGTGAAAAATACACAACGCGCGCATAGCTGGCACATCTGGGTACTTTAGACCCAGCGGCAAATTTACTTGGCTGTGGTGGGAAGACGCGCGCGCCAGCCCTGTTGCTATATGCACAGGCGGTAAGTGACACATCTTGACTACTAACAAATGTCACTCTGAGCCCGGGAAATTTCGAATTCCGAGCATGGCAAACTCATAAAAGAGGCCTTGGGTCGAATAGACCCACGTGTGCCAACCGAGGGTTAATATTGCTCAAATACACTCGCAGTTGGATAGACCACCCGGATAGATTCATTTGTCTCTTGTATAGAGCTTTGATAGTGCTCAGCTTTTCATTGAGGGTATGATGATTTTTCACTCTGGACGACGACGACCGTGCATTATGATTTTGAGCAATATAGTATGAATTGGCTCTGATTGGCTCGCTTAAGGGTCAAGAATAAATCAGTATACTGAGAAGTCTAACTATTATATGCAATAATGAGCTTGTCGAGTTCATTGAGCAGTCGTCTTTGATTCAGTCACGCTGTCAGATAGAAAAATCTTGCGATAGATTCGCTGATCATTATGCGGTTTCATAATGCTCGTCAAGTTTATAAGCATCATTGTGCATGATATTCTAGCATCCGCTATAATTTATCATCTTACTTTGATTCCTTCGGTATGATGCGTTTTCGATGATCAACAATGACAATCTCAAAAACTGACACGTACCTGAAACAGAAAACAATAATATGTTCGTTAGTTAGCTGTGGTACATTGATCTACATAAAAACATTGCAATTTTTGAGTTTCCCAATTATGTAAATTCATAGAGAATCTATTGAGGCAAAGAATCAACCTTTGAAAATGCGACACGGCCTGAAATACGAAAGATCAATATTTGTCGCAATTCAGATGCACAATTCTACTTTTTTGTCAGAGTTGAAAATTCACTAGAAATGGTCCCTAGAATCAGGGGATTTTATTTTATTTTTATTTCAATCATTATGCAGGCAATGACCCTTTACGAATGGGATGATGGATGATAAGTCTATTCTTAGCCTGAGTGACGAAAATATTCAACAAAATTAGATGTGATTATCGTGGTGTGTCAAATTTTGATTTTATAGACAACCCAAAATCTATTCTTGGAAGGAAAAAAGTTCTTGATCAGTTGCCTCAACTTTGTTACAGAAGATTCATTACCATCCGGTAGGAATGATCCGATTCTCATATGTTTATAAAAGTGTGATCTGAGATAGACACTTCTCGTGATAATAATATTCCCCAGGCGCCAGTGACTCTCTCTCTCTATAGAAGAAAAATCATCAAGTTAAAGAAAAAAAGTGAGCTGCCGAGACGATCAAGATCATCAGCGCACGAGATCATACTGCTCTGACTAACACCATCGGCAATACGTTAACTCTGGCGCACGAGCCTCCCTCGAACAAAAACTTCTCTGGTTATATCTAGGGCAAATAATTGCTGCAAATAGGGTAAACGATGCCAGATCGGAAATCTTTGAGTATAATACCCATATCAAGTCGGCGCCTTTGTCAACCAAGTATAACACGCGGATACCGGATCAGATTCACAGTCCTGAAGCCGGTCATAAGAAATGTCTTAGCCTCGGGTAACAGGTGTATTTACCGCCTGGCGCGATCTGCTCTTGTTCTCTGATCGGACACCTTTACATTATCACTATGGAATTCCCCATGGACGACGTCGATGAGACTCAGAGATTGTCCTCGTTATCGCTCAATGGCACTTGTGCGAGCGCAGAACAACAAACGCGCATGCGCCACTTAAGGAGGCTCGCGCAAATTTTAACTAAACTGTGAACTTGCGTAAAAGTGACTTATATTGATAGATAAACTAATGAGGAATTATAATCCACCAAGAAAAAAGGGGGTTAACGATAAAATTCGCGAGAAAAATCATTTGGCAGAAAAAATCCTTATACACGTATCCTTATGGGCTAGGCAAGTTAATCAGAGCACACGCGTCAACTAAACCTTCATTATTAAAAATGGAATAATGTCAAACGTGGTGCAGTAGCATGACGCCTCGTAGCTTATAACATCTGGTTTGAGACTCGCGACAGTCTTTTTTTTTTTAAGACAAGGGATGCATCGAAAGTCTGCTATGGAAGTGAGATCGGTTGGCTCCATACTTGAAGGTATAGCTAAAAAGACAACTTTGCCGATTGACGACCTCCCGGAAAGTTGAGTTCGTATTGCGTTTGTTGATTAGGAAGGGGTCCTCAAAGGGGCCGGTCAACTTGCAGGGTACGGTAATTGAGGATAGGATGGTTGAGACATGGAAATCAATGGATAGCGAAGAATGTAAGATTGTTTGCTGTAAAATGATAGTAAAGAATGGGATGCGTGAGTAAAGTTAGTTGGAAAATTTAGTCAAGCTGATTACGATGCAAGGTGGCTGCGTCAAGATCGGATTATGATGGCGAAGTGAAATATCCGCGTGGGTACAATACATGCGTGTAATTGTACCTCTTTGTCATACGCAAGAAGATGATCTTTACCATGACACAAGCTCAATCCTAACTGAGGAGATTACTCGAGGTTCTTTCGAGCAGTGTATTCTAGAAAAGATCTTGTGAAATGGTAGTGATGGAGATGTCGGAAAATTCACTTCTCATGGCATCCTTAGTTCAAATGATCACAATACATGGACCTCGAGAATTGAATGTAGGAGTATCAAGTAATCTGACAAATCGGTTCGTAAATCAGCATGATTCGTCACTCAATTGAATGAAAGGGCCCCCAACCGTATTACACGCTTCGATGCGTAACTGGATCTTCGAGACTTATGTTCTCGACACCTGTTCCGAAAGTCAAATCTGTTATGTCTCAATGATGTGATATTCCGACAACCAACTGCCAAAGCTCTGGATGAACACCTTGAATTGTGATCAATCACTTATACTACTTCGTTTATTTATCTTGTCGGTGGTGATTAATCTGTATAGACGATATCGACAGATTACGGACAGATTGGCCGCTCGAGTGCCTTAAGCTCTTCGTGCACGCACCTACTTCCTGTGCTCTCAGACCTCATTTCTCTACTAGATTCTATAGTGGAGATCGTGAGCATTATTTTGAGCACAAACACGATATGATAAAGTCATGCCATATGAGAGTTGTGGCAGCATGAACTTTTCAAGATCAAACATGAATGAGGCACTAGCAATGAGAATACCATAATGAGGTATATGAAAATTCTTCAATCCGGATCAAGAATCATGACGCGACCAGTATCTTTATCCTATCATCAAAATTCAGTAAGTTATAACAGTCAAAAGATGAATCGTTACATCAAAGTGCATGGTCACTTGAGATGGTTCATCATAATCATTAGCTATGATGGATAACTACTGATGAGACTATGTTCACCAAAATCATGGAATCTCCCTATTTCTGGGCCAAGGGATGCATGAAGTATTTTCCGTCCAAAGTCAAAGAGAATCGAAGGAACCCGATTCAAAGATGTGTCCACTGTCCACATATGTAGACGAATGCGGGAAGAGATTAAATAATGACGTCTTCCCTGGTTCCTTCAGTTGATTCCGTAATGACCATTCAATCTGGAAATTAGTCGGTCATTCAAGAATAAATGGGTGAAAATTCTTAACTGTATCAGGATGCCGTTGTTCCGTCACATTTAACCTTGAAGAATTTTTATCAGAACAGGTATCAATTTTTTTCTTAATGGCTTATGGAATTAAATTTTGATAACGTCCCAGACTATGTATAAGTTACCGATCGAGCCGATCCCAAGAGTACTTTCCCCCAGCCTCAATGCACAAAGATTTTGTCGACACTTGAAACAACTACTTTCCCCGAAAGTGATTCAAACTTGTCTCATTAAAACATACCGAAATCAAGACAACGCGTTAACACCTTTCATGGAGTAAGAAGGTAACTATAACACCATACCAACCGCATAACCGTTATCTTTTTGATGGCGATTCGCAATACAGGTTATCTTAAAATGTGCATAAGTGCGGGCGTCGATTGGGTCGGAGCTCATTTTCTCTCTTTCTCAGTCCCTATACACACAGTTCTCGTCGTAAAATTCAATCAACCCTAAGGGTTTGAGAACGGCTGTTCGTAGATGACACACTCAGATCCATTCGCGCTGTAATAATATACTACGCGTCGTACAAGAGTCTGGGCCTTGGTCTGGGCCTTTTAATGCCGATCGGTGCCATAACATATCCAACCCACTCGTTAGCTCACTCTTTCTTTGGTGCATGGTAGCAGCTACCGCAACATTATAATGCGTCAAACACTGCTATATTCCTCATTTTTCAACTCTCTACCTCTCATCACACTTCAGATGTGGATAACGAGCGAACGTCGACAATTGATTCTACTCCTAGCATCACACAAAACCTAACCCTATAGTAGCACCTTACATTCAATCATAAGTGTGTAAATGTACTTCAGAGGATTCATCAAAGTGTGTGCAGTGGGCTAACGGTATATAGGTTAGGTATGGCTCGAAAACTCGCGCCGCTTTGATTAATTGTTTTGAGCGCTTAGGTTGGTATCGGCCATCCAAAGAGTCCGTTACACCATCGAACGAGAAAGATAGAAAACTATAGAAGAGAGACTAATCGGGTGCACGGGGTGCACGCGAGCAGCTGGGCTGATGCAGCGCAAGAGGAATAGAATTTCTCTGATGCACGATTTCTTACATCCGACTCGTCCAAAAGTGTCGTCCTCGAGAGGTGGACTGGTTTATTCGCGTCCCCCCGCCACTTCCTTGCACAATATGTAACTGAATCTGTGGTTTTTGAGTCTGTGTTATGTATGATTGACGGGATATTTGGGACGGGGAAGAGGAAACATATTTAGAGCTAGTTGAACTGCCATCAAAAGTGATTGAAAGGAACTGTAGTTTGAGATGATAGCTCCATCGGTATATTCAAAAATTTGCTCAAAATTCCGCGGAGTTCTCGGTAAATCGAACGGATGGAAATCAATAATGCTTGACATTCAATGACTCGATGTTCGACTCGATGAGTCGATATTTGAAAAACGATAAAGTGAACAGACGCTATATCAAGTGTTTTGCATTTTTCATTCACCGAGGGCTCATATTCAATTTGTCTGTTAAAGGGGTTCGATAGCCATTTGCGAGTCAAGGTGAAAACCGATAGTAGCAATAAACCCAAAAATCCATATTAGCGTCCCTGACTGATTCGATTTCTGTTTGTAAATTCAAAATATGAATTCAGATGAGGTCAGAAATCATTTTTATAATGATAGGATCTGTGAAATCATGAATTATAATTTTTAGTGCATGACTTGACTACCGTGACCTCGCCGTAACAAGCACGGGAATTACATGTATGATCTCGATCCGCGTCATCAGTTTGTATGCTAAAGTTTTCTTCAAATTGTCCGTCAATCCCTTACTTTTATCGATTCATCAAAAAATATGGAATCAAAGTTTCCTCCATGCAGTTTCTCATTATTTTGGCCAATGAATATTAAAGCATATCCCTTTTTTGGGCTGGATACTTTGATACGCCCGTCAGACGTGGGTCAAACATCCGATTTTCCAATCAGTTAATCTCGTAAATTTTGTCGTCGACCCGAGCGTCAACCCATATTTTTCTCAGTGGCAATCGATCTACAAGCGCTCAATCTATAAATTTTATCAGTCCCACCTTCCTGGCCGGAAAAGTTGGTAACTATCGAACCCCCTGAAATAGCATAGTGGAAGTAATATTGAGCTTGCAGAAATCTTAGAAAATATGAACTGACATTTTGATCTTCTAGCAAGATGTGAAGAATACAGGGTAATATACTTTAGTATATTACGACACGAGAAGGAACATGATGGTTGCTCTTTGGTGAGATTTTATTAAGTCTTTCACTTACGGATACCTTTGCGGCTTACGAAAAGGTCAAGAAAATTCTGCATGGAAACATCTTAAGAGCGAAACACACACTTAATATCACATACTTTCTTTCACAGTTTAAATAATTCAGTACGATGTAGAGACAAGGATGGAAACTATCATCAGCTCTGCATTCGAGACTATTGATGATTTCGAGGTTGGGTTCTTGATATCTTCCCGACTGCTCTGTAGTTCGATAGGGGTTGTATGTTCCCCAGACGATCAGAGTGACGGAAGCTCTGTCAAGAAATCCTGCTTCGAAAAGCAGTGCCTCGCAATTCGGCCGTTCCTCCCATCATACATCCTAAGGTTTTGTTATTTCTCGAATTTTTTTCATTGGCCCTTTCACTCCCTGCTAGACTTTTTATGATTAGGGATAAAGATAGAAACTTCAAGCGTACGCAAGAGAGATGGTCCTAGCAATCCCTCGCCGCGCTTTAAAGCCATTTATCGAGATGTCTAAACTATTTTTGCTCTGACTTATTGTCCTCGCCTGTGCATGCACATTGTTGAATGTCTCTGAAAATATTTTCAGTTGATAGCTGACAATTAATTACAACTAGACTCATGGCTAGTTTCAAAATGTAAGAATTCCAAGGTGTCGGGTCCGTGAATTCAGAGCTTCGGACAAGGTTTGCGTGACTCACGGATTCAAGACCTTAATGAACTCCTCTACTCTTCGAAATCAACCACAATGCTCTGGTAGTATTTTATCAAATCGACCTCATAAGGGACCCTCAAAGTGATTCAATCATCCGTATAAAAATGAAAGGGCAATAAATGAGGGAAAAAATTAGCTTAGAAATCACCAAGAGTGGCTCTAGTGAGGGTGGAGGGACAGAAACTTTTGATGGCGACGTTTGAAGTTTCCATCTTCTAGTCATAAGGAAGCTCTGTTAAGGCGATGCGGTCGCCGTGCACGCTGATTTTTGTTTACAGAAATCTCAAAATCTTATTCAATTTGGGTTAAACGAAGAGTTATCTAAACCAAGTTAGATGATTACAAAGCCTGGATAACTCGCCGTTTAGCCCAAATTGGAAGAGATTTCGAGATTTTGTGAACAGAAATGTGCCAATTTGTAGGTTAGAAAGTACCTGCGGGCAAGTTATTCTCGCTCATCACCGATAGTCTTGGGATTAGTAAACAATGACGAGTTATCTACCACAATTCAGAGATAAATACGTAATGGACAACTTGTCTCAAACTTCATATTATCAAAATTTTGAGTTACATCTAAATGAAATATGATTTCCGGGTTGCACGGTGACCGCATCCCCTTGAGGGGTGAAAAAGTCTATTCTAATGAGTACATCTCGGATGACTTTATGATTGTCAAGAAAAAACTAATTGAGCAGGGTACAAATTTTTACCTTTTTTTTAAGTATATGTCAATCTTCGAAGAGAATCTGTATCCGCAATGAACTAGAGAATCAGATATACCGTTGATTCTCGTTTTGTTTTCTAAAATTATCTAGACCGGACCGTTTTGGGATTCCAGGTCATTTTTGTGAAAAATTTCTAGCCTTCGAGTAGAGTAGGAGCGTTGACAAACTTTTATTATGTTTTGAAATGAGTATCACTTATGTTGAGGAATACTAAATATGCAGATTCGTCACCAATCTGTCTCCGGCGTACAGAAATAATGAAATCATGTCCTATGAGCAAAGGCGGACCTCTCGAGCATATGCGTACTAGGCAGAATCCTGAAAAATGAAGACCAAAAGTAACTTGCAAACAAGTTTGCTATCCGTCCATCAAACAAAGTTGGTTCGGATCGTATTTCATCTCTGGAGTTGGTTGGCCGGTTAGCACGTACCGAAACGTTCAGCAACTCATTTGCAATTAACGGTTATTTGGTAATGGAACAAAATCCCAGATGAAATTCGCACAATGTACAACAAGTCGTGTTTCAAACGACTGATTGATATCTACTTCTTCACTCAGAAAACTTGACTTTCTCTGATGCACAATATTAACACCGGCACACAAAGAAAAAGTATCTTTACTTTTGACCAGACCCACTTTTCTTTATGTATTTTGGCACGCTGAATCTGAATCCGAGGTTGGTTTGGCCCGGATACCTCTTGATTTCGAGAAAATCGTGAAAAGTTCGGTGGAAATCGTGAAAATAGCGCAGAATAGCACGATTTTCTCGAAAACAAGAGGTATCTGGGCCAAACCAACCTCGGATTCGGATTCAGCGTGCCAAAATACATAGAGGAAAGTAGGTCTGGTCAAAAGTATCAATACATAAAGAAAAGTAGGTCTGGTCAAAAGTATCTGTACTTTTGAACAGACCTACTTTTCTTTATGTATTTTGGCACGCTGAATCCGAATCCGAGGTCCTGGCCGAGGTCGGTTTGGCCCGGCTACCTCTTGTTTTCGAGAAAATCGTGATATTCTGCGCTATTTTTATATTTTTGTGATCTCTGTGTTCACATGTGATCGCAAGGTTTCCATTTTCACAATGGTAAGCCCCCAGGAATAAGCATGAGATTGTGAATCAGGGTAACGTGGTTAAATGTTCAGAGTTAATACCCTATCATTTTCTATGCATAGCTCCTACATTGATTATCATTGTGGAAGGTCGCTCTCGGACCTAGTAAGAAACAGCGAGCGAGAGATATTAATCATATTGAATCTCACATAATAACAGCTGCAAGCACTTACGCAGAACCATTGCTCACGGTGTCGCAGCAAAGTTTCTGTGCATCTCACAAGGCCCTTCAAATGTAGCAAACACGCGCGCACACACACACACGCGAAGCTTTGATTATATCCCAGCAATGCGCTGGACAACTCGATGGATGCAGTCTAATGTATTCTCTGCATGACCAATAATCCATTCCGTAGCAATCTCGATGTAAGGGGTTCTCTCATTCGTGCTAGTCCCATTTGATTCACATGTGCATGAGCCCTTAGGTCGCGAGTTTCATTTATAATCTACGGCGTGTAAGTCTTGGCAAATGAGATGCGCAGAAAGAGAGTTGGCTATCCAAGTACTACAACACTAATACAATGCCTTGAGCGTATAGTATTACTTGACGCAAGATAGAGAAATGAATTGAGCCCATCGTGACCGAGAATAATATTGCTCAAATACACTCGCGGTTGGATATACCACCCGGATAGATTCATTTGTCTCTTGTATAGAGCTTTGATAATGCTCAGCTTTTCATCGAGGGTATGATGATTTTTTACTCTGGACGACGACGACGATGAATTGTGATGAGTGATTTTGTGCAATGTAGTATGAATTAGCTCGCTCAGGGGTCAAGGGATGATTTAGTGTACGGAAGACCGTGGTTTATCATATGCAAGTATGATGCGCTCGTCAAATTGATTAAGCAGTCATCTTCGATTAAATCCCGCTGTCAGATAGAGGGATCTTGCGATGGTAGATTTATTGGTCGTTTTGCGGTTTTATGCTCGTCAAGTTAACAAGTATTGTTGCTCATAATATCCCACCATTTGCAATGATTTATTGCCTTATTACTCACTTTTATTCGTTTGATATGATGCGTTTTTGATAATCATCAATGACAATCTCGCAAATTGACTCGTACCTGAAACACAAAATGATAATAAGGTTATTCAGCTGCAGTACATCAAACTCACAGAGTATATTCCAATGTTCAAGTTTCCCGACTATGTATTTTCAGAGAACTTTTTGAGACTCAGAATCAACCTTCGAGTGCGAGATACGACCTTAGATACGAGAAATCAGCATTTGTTGCAATTGAAATGCCCAATTTTACCTCTTTGACAAGGTTGAAAATTGACCAAAAATGATTACTAGAATTATGCGATGATCAATGATGAGTCTAAATTCTTAGCCTGAATGACTGAAATATTTCAAAGAATTGGAAGAGACAATCCGATGATCGAGCAATGTCAAAATTTGATTCAATAGAGACTCTAATATCTATTTTTGGATCTAGAAAAAATATTCTCGGAAAGTTGATACCTAACTCTGTGACAGATCATTGAAAGATTAATTTCCGTCAGACAGAAATAATACGTGTTCACGTATCAAAGAAGTACAATCTGACATAGACACCTCTCGTAACGATAATATTCTCTAGACTCCACTCACTCTCTCTACCTATACAAGACAGATCGTCAAGTCGAAGAAAAAGTGTGAACTGCCGACATGATCGAGACCATACACTAACTAACACCATTAGCAATACGTTAACTCTGGCGCACGAGCCAACCTCAAGAAAAAACTTCTCCACCTATATCTAAAGCAAATAATTGCTGCAAACGGGGTAAACCATATCAGCTTGGGAATCTTTGAGTATAATACCCATATCAAGTCGGCGCCTTTGTCAACCAAGCATAACACGCAGATACCGGATCAGATTCACAGTCCTGAAGCCGGTCATAAGAAATGTCTTAGCCTCGGGTGACAGGTGTATTTACCGCCTGGCGCGATCTGCTCTTGTTCTCTGATGGGATACCTTTACACTATCAGTATGGAATGCCCCATGGATGACGTCGATGAGACTCAAAGATTGTCCTCGTTATCGCTCAATGGCACTTGTGCGCGCGCAGAACAACGAAGCGCATGCGCCACCTCAGCTTTTTCAATTGTGAAACGTAGTGCAGTAGCACGACGCCTAGTGGCTTATAACACCTGGTTTGTAGGGAGGGTTAAGAGACCCTCTCTACTGGTTTGAGACTCGCGACAGTGTTTTTTCTTCCAAGACAAGGAATGCAGCGAAAGTCTGCTATGGATGTGAGATCGGTTTCTTTAAGTGTAGCTGAAAAGACGACTTCGACGATGGACGACTCCCCAGAGAGTCAATATTGTATTGCAACTATAGGTTAGAAACACACTGATTTTTGTTGAGGTATGGTAATTCCAGTTAGGACGGTTGAGTAATGGGTGATTGACACACGGTGGTCTTGAACATGTTTAGGTATATTCGGTCGACACGAAGCACCTAAAATCATTGTGCGATATGTCTTTGAGCACTCAGAGGATCATTTTCGGACAAGAATCAAAATCTCATTTGGATCCGTCAGTTCATACGTCTCTCAAATGCAAAAAAGCAAAATACAGATATACTTTTTCCCGTTAAACGCAACTCAGAATCTTGCCAGATTGTTTTGTCGTACATTCTTGGTTTTATCAGAAAACTTCTTACGTGACAAGTAATTCATCCACCCAAGTAAAACCAAAAACTGCAGTCATCATCACAGGTTCATCTCATCAAACCTTATGGTCTCTTACCTCGTAATTTCAGCTCCACTCTACATCACTTAAAATTCTGAGTTTGGGAGAAAGTTTTCGGATATCCCAATCAAGTTGCGATTTATGGGAGAAAGTATATATCTGTATCTTGTTCGTTTGAATTCTTGTGAGACCTGTAAGGAAGCACCGAGAGCACTCTGCACATCTTCCGATAAAACGTGTTCAATATTGAGTTGGAAACATAAAACAATAAAGATTCGAAAGCGGGAAAAAGATCGAATTTCGAGAGGAACCTTGGAACATTTTCAACAACCCGATCAGAAAAAGTAGGAGGTACCACGCGGGGGCCACCCGTGGCAGCCACGTGTGTGCAACCATAGTGGCGTGTAACGCTTTCCCCTCGTGCGCCCAACGTAGAACTGCCGGGGCATCGGACTGGGCAACCCTTTTCAGAACTCCCGACCCCGAATTTGTTATCTATTTTATCTGAAAGCTCAGCAAAACGATATCGGAAATATGGTTATGGTAGTTGACAGTCTAGCAATCGATTTCACACCTCTGCAACTGATATGAAATCGAAAAAGTTTAGATCACAAATACAATGAGTACCGCAATTCTTTCGTTATTTTGAGAGGGACTACATCTTGTCATTTTGACCAAATGAGGAAATTTACGTTTCTATATTAGTTGTCGTTGAAGTTTGAAGATTCCTAAATGTACTTCAATAAAAAAAAAATGTTGAAGATGACAGGAATGCGAGATTCTTACTGGGAGAATACGCAATGTACGATTAAAAAGTTGAATGAATGATATCCAATTGAAATGTGCTGTATTGAGATAATAAGGTGACTACTAATCTACCTCGGAACTGGAATAGGATGAAGCACATTTATTTAATGATTGGATTTGATAGAGAGACGCCAGTAGGTATGCCTGACCCCAGATACACACAATAGCTCGCTACACACAAAAATAACATCTGTCGAGGTTATGTTTCATCTTGATTATAGTGCCACAGTTGGAATCACTTTACGGATATTTTTAGGGCGAGTTCATCAATTTTCATCAGTAAATTGAGCCACAGGTATCAGTACTGGGTGAATTAATTCGCGGAGTTAACAAGAATACATCATATCGATGCCGAGGAGCCCAGAATCAATTCTGGTTTCATACGAGCAGACTAAGACGGCACTAGACGGCACGAGCTCAAGCAAGGCAGTAACTTCATAATCCGGGGTCGGAGTTTATCGCCACCCGAGGCAGGCCTTACATTTTGGCTTTTGCCGGGCTGGGCGACCGCGGGCCGGCGCCAGTTTAGGGTGTGTCCACAGATGAAGCACATAAGCCGTGAGCCGGCGGCGTACGCCGAGCTTGCGCTGGCGCACGGCTCATGCGCTCTCACCAAATTTGAGCCGGCTTGGGTGTTATTCACGTTACCAGCTAATCCAAAACAGAACTCGAGTTTAGCTATGAAAAACGATGGATGATATCTCGTAGCAAACCGATGCAGAAACACAAAAGCGGGCTCAGATCTGGTGAGCGGCGCATGAGCCGTACGCCAGCGCATGCCCGGCGTACGCCTGGCGTCCCTCCCACACCGGGACCGGGACCGTGACCCTCCGGCCAGCTCACGGCTCATGCGCTTCATTTGTGGACACTCCCTTACAACGCGTGGCGCACGCGGGGGGCCTAGCGCAGACGGGGCGATTTCTAATCGGAAAAGTGCGTTGGACGAAAAAAACCGTCCAGTTCTTTTCTGCAGATTGTTTTGAAATCTACAAAAAGTTTCTCCGCACATTTTTTATAGGATACGTTTCTGTCGAGTTATAGAGCTATTACGGTCAGAAGACGTCAAGAGATAACGTATTTTTGACTACTCATTTTCGAGAACGGCCTACAACACGATTTTAATCCTCATCGGGAAATAATCCTCTGAATGCCCAAAAACACATCGCACAGTAATTTTGAGTGCTCCATGTCAACCGAATATGAAAGTTGTTCAAAACCACCGCGAACGGATAGCGGATAAAGTAAAATTGTTCGCTGCAAAATGACAGTAGAGCGGAATGCGTGAGTAAGGTTACTTGGAAAATTCAGCCAAGTTGATAATGACGCACTCGTTGTCATACGCAAGAAGACGATCTTCATCCTGACAAAAGCTCGATCCTAACTAAGGAGTTTATCCCAGGTTTTTCTAAGCAGCGTAGTGAGTAGAAAAGATCTTGTGAAATGATAGATGTTCGAGATATCGGAAAATTCACTTCTCATCGCATCTTTAGCTCAAATGATCATGAAACATGCACCACGAGAATTAAAGGCGCGTGATCTGACAAATTGGTTAGTAAATCAGGTCGATTCTTTCTAAATCCCTTCGACTGGAATGTCAGTCGATTTCGACTGATTTTCCAGTCGAAGCCTATACTGAGATTCTGTCCACTCCGTCTCGACTGACTTTCCTGTCGAGCTTCGACTGACTTTTAGTTCAAGTTTTAAAATTTTTAAAAATTTATACGTTTGTTAGCGATAATTTACGATTTTATCGACATTAGAGAATCATACGAATAAAGATGAATCAGAAAAAATCAGTTTCATTTTACCTTGGACGGGAATCAAACCCCGGAACACCGGGTTAGAAGGCTGGCGTCTTGTCCACTCACCTACTGAGCTGGTCGAGTGACACAACTCGAATAGGGCCCATCAAGTTCCCCAAAGACGAATTGGGTTTCAGAACTAGAAGGCCCTCTAAGTATAACAATTAGAACTATCTGCGTGGAAATATTCACAAATTTGTTTGTAAAATGTCAGCACTCCCTCCTAGTTCCATGCAAAAGCCGTCATACCGTTGTGCACGAGTTGATGCGTGAATTATTGATGGAAATATTAAAAATGTGCCGGCCAAATTACTTTTACACGAGTTATCCAGTCAGATAATATCTGTATTAAACCAGAGTTATTGTTAGGCCACTACATTTAACATGAACATTTGAATATAATAATGTAAGTTCACTCGAGCTTCGACTGATGACGGTTCAGTCGAGCTTCGACTGATTCTCACCGGTCAAATTAGCAGAAGAGCTAAAATCAGTCGAGTTCGATAGAAACACCCTAAAATTCGGTCGAACAAGAGTTACTCGACTTGTCAGTCGAAGCTTCGACAGAGTCGAACAGATTTAGAGTTTGTCGCTCTATTCGAATGAGAGGGACCCCTAGCGGGTTAGATGCTTCGATGCGTAACTGGATCTTCGAGATTTATGTTCTCGACACCTGTTCCGAAGGTTAAATCTATTATATCTCAATGATGTGATATTCCGACAATCAACTGCCAAAGCTCTGGATAAACACCTTGAATCGTGATTTATCATACCTGTACTATCACCTTTGTTTATTTTGACGGTAGTGATTAATCTGTATAGACGATATCGACAGATTGAGGACAGATTGGCCTCTCGAGAGTCTTAAATAATGATCTCTTCCCTCATTCGCTCGATTGATTCAGTAGTGACCATTCAACCTGAAAGTTGGTCGGTCATTCAAGAGTAAATGGATGAAATTTTTAACTGTATCAGAATACCTCTGTTCGGTCACATTTAACCTTGAGGAATTCGTATCAAAACATCAATTGTTTTCTCAATAACTTTTGTCATCAAATTCTGATGGCGTCTCAGATGACGTACAAGTTACCGATCAAGCCGATTCCAATAGCACTTTTCCTCAGCCTTATTGCACGAAGATTTTGTCGACACCTTCAAACATCTACTTTCCCCGAAAGTGGATCAAACCACCAAACTCGTTCTATTGAAACATACCAAACTCAAGATAACGCGTTAACACCTCTCATCGAGTTAAAAGGTAACATCGAACACCATACCAAACGCATAACAGTTATCTTCTTAATCGCGATTCGCAATACAGGTTATCTTATATGGGTGGTTCCCCCGAAAGTGGGATTTTTGGGACCAAAATCGTCACAAGCAGCGATTTGGGTCCAAAAATTATTTTAGTCCCAGACGAGTTTCCGTGACTCATAGAAATTGGTTTCCAACTGCTTGGGTATGAAAAAAAGGATCCAAAGCTACGTATCTCGAGATTGCACCCACAGAAATATATGCCGAGTTTTAGGTGTCGGGAAGGGGGACGAAAAGGACATTTTGCCTCTTAAATTATTCCTACGGGTCGAAAACTAATCGTAGACTCTTTCCCGCATAGATTCGCTCTGATGCACCCAAATACAACAAGATTATGTGTTTCACAAAGCAATATCGTGCGCCACGAAGGATCACCACATGGGGACGGGAAGGACAGGAATTTTTGTACGCCACTTTGAAAACACGTTCATGTGGTGCGCCAGGGTGCGGATTCGAGTTTTAGGCTACTATCGCACATATATTAGGTGTACTCGGGTATCTCAATGACAACTTCATTGGTTCAGAAGGCCTCATATATGACTTTGGCGAGCTAATTAGTGCTGTGCAGTTTCGGTACAAGCCCGTCATCAAAATATCGGATAACCCTGAGTGAGCTGAGGGTTAAATTTGGATTCGCAAAGTAGTGGATTATGTCATTTGAAATATTACAAATTGATGTGCATAGCGACATACAGGGATTTTTGACTCTGCATGTGCGTCGTGATAAATTCAGAAGTCGAAGTTGGTTTGCCTACAGGAGACGAAAAGGACATCTCGACCTCGATCTCGACACTTTATAAACCACTACAAAATACGAAGACAATAGATCCGCCTCAGAAACTATTAACATAGTTGCGCGTCAATACAATACAATCCAGAAAATTGTAACAATACACTATTCAACCCTCGGAAATGTGGGGGAACTTGGAACACGGAAAATCCCACTTTCGGCGGAATTGCTCATATGTATACGTGCAAGCGTCGAGGGATGATTTCTCTCTTTCCTAACCCCTACACACAGTGCAAAATTCAATCATCCCAAAGGGTTCAGCTGTTCGAAGTTGACACAGTCAGATCCATTCGTGCTGTAATCATATACCATACACATACAAGAGTCTGGGCCTTTTAATGTCGATCGGCGCCATAACAAATCCAACCCACTCGTTAGCTCACTCTTTCTTTGGTGCATGGTAGCAGCTACCGCAACATTATAATGCGTCAAACACTGCTATATTTCTCATTTTTCAACTCTCTGCCTCTCATCACACTTCAGATGTGGATAACGAGCGAACGTCGACAATTGATTCTACTCCTAGCATCACACAAACCTAACCCTGTAGTAGCACCTTACATTCAATCATAAGTGTGTAAATGTACTTCAGAGGATTCATCGAAGTGTGTGTAGTGGGCTAACGGTATATAGGTTAGGTATGGCTCGAAAACTCGCGCCGCTTTGATTAATTGTTTCGAACGCTTAGGTTGGTATCGGCCATCCAAAGAGTCCGTTACACCATCGAACGAGAAAGATAGAAAACTATAGAAGAGAGACTAATCGGGTGCACGCGAGCAGCTGGACTGATGCGGCGCAAGAGGAATAGAATTTCTCTGATGCACGATTTCTTACATCCGACTCGTCCAAGAGTGTCGTCCTCGAGAGGTGGACTGTTTTTATCCGCGTTCCCGCGCCGCTTCGTTGCACAGTGTATATATACTGCCATAGTAGCAATATTCGCTTTGTACAGAGTCATCAGATGTACATCTTGATGGTACAAGGTTTACTGTGCAGAGAAATGTGCGTGACTTTGTTTCAGCATCCGCTGCGTGATGTATATGACTGCATGGTTAGAACGAGAAACTTTGAGGTTATGGACAGCGCTATCATTAGCAGCGAATTGAGTTGGGTTGTAAGTTGCTTCACTAGATTTTGCAATGCGTCGTCGTCGCGCGTGGATATTTATAGGATCGAAGGGTTTGGATAGTAGTGTTCTTCTGGATAGATGTGCCTGGGGTTGTTAGTTGAGATGATGAGAGACGCGTGCAGCTGTATGAACGAGCAAATGGTTAGCTGTCGTCGCTTGTATGAGGGTAAAACACGCGTGCGAAGGCATAAGCGGAGCCTATCATCTCTTCATTGGAATCTAATGAGAGATTCACCTTGCGTTAGCGGTTTATGTAATTTTGTATAAAGGATATGATTGAGATACGATTAACCTCCTCTACTAGTGTTTTTATTCAATATGTTGCGTTGGATACGAACCATCGGAAACAGAATGGTCTATTAAAGTATTTAGTCTTGGACAATTTGTTACTGTAAGTAGTGCTTTCAGAAGGATAAATCTATATCATCAGAATTTGACCGGTTAAAATCTGATTGTATTCATAGGAAATAGTGTAACCGTGTCAGCGTATTGATAGAGATCGATAGTCTAGGGATTAGGGCTAGTTTATATTGCTCATATTATTTGAGACTCCCCAGAAGAGCATCAAGTCTGCGAAACACGGATCTTGATGGAACTCTGGTTATCATTTTGTTTTGGTGAAAAATGAAGGTATCTTCAATGGTTTAAATAAATGGGCCTCCTACCCCGAGATACAGCTTTGGGGACTAGCATTCTCTATATAGGCACTAGTTAACGACACATATATAGATATACTAACAATGCTAACCTCCATAGCCATATCTTAGGATAGGAAGCCCATTGGACTTAACCCTTGCAGATACCTTTATTTTCCACCAAAACAAGACGATTCCCAGAGTTCCATCAAGATCCGTGTTCCGCAGACCTAATGCTCTCCTTGTCAGTCAATTTTTGGTTATGTATGACTAAGTAATGCTTTTAATTTAGTGAATCAAATCACCTGATCATTCAGGGTCTCAAATAATAAATTGGTAAAAACGAGTTTTAGACATCGCTTTGACTGATATTAAAATTATCGAGGGAAAAGAACCAATAGATCAAAAATACTCTGTGCATACGATCTTTCCTTTGATTTGAATCGTTTTCAATTTGATCATGTCCGAAATCACACAATTAGTCTCCGATACTATAGTCTCTCTAACATTGGTATTCATAGTCGTTATAACCCCAGAGTTAAGAATTGATCCGCGGGTTAGGCGCTGTAATTGGCGTGGACAAAGAATGAGTTCAACTCTGTGGTGTTCTGCTGCAATGGGACATTGTGAGCTGAATGAACAGTCTACGGTTTATTCTTCTGCCACGCCGATTACAGCGCCTAATCCGCGGATCAATTCTTAACTCTCGGGTTATAACGACTATGAATACCAGTGTAATACAGCACGTATAAGGAATGTTCAAGAAAAAAATAACGTGGTGTGTTACATGGGGCATTCGCGAATTTGTGTACGCATTGTGACAACCGACCGCGAAAAAGTTCGGTGCGCTGCCCGCGATCGAAACGATTTGAAACGTATTGATGCCACCGCGCGCATTAGGAAAGCTTATGCATTGATATGATATGTGCATTCCTTGCCCTTTTACTACTTGCGACGATGCACCAGGTTTCGTCAGGTTTTGTCAAGTTTGGCAGGGGGCGGGGCGACCACGGGGAATCGCGGTGTACAGCCAATCACCGCAGATTCACCGTAGAGAGGGTAGAGGCCCTACCTAATTGCTCACAAGGACACAAGTTTCGTCACCAACACAAGCAACCGTACAGGATTTTTCTAGGAAAAACGCCGAAAATCGCGGAGTAGGGTGAGAAATGGGTGGTCCGAGCGTCGAGTGGGGAGACATGGAAGTAGAATAAAAGCGATGAAAAATCCAAATGGATACGTGAAAGAGTCATAATTCTCATCGCTCATCAAATGACTCGCCATTATTTGAAGGTTAGGGTCAGTTTACGTTGAACCTTTTACAAAACGATAAGAGAATCATTCGATTCTGAACCACGATTCATCTAATTTGTCAGAGTTATGATAAAGATCTTGACTTTTGTCAGGAACATTGTAAAATTTATCATACATCGAATGAAATAATTGTCACTCAGGCGTAAAGTCCTGATGCTTGGAAACATTTGCAAACAGCGTCAAACGTTTCGCTGGCGTGAATATAACCGAATAGTGACATGTTAGAGAAGTCGATTTGGTTGTAGAGAATGTGCCAGATTCCATTGCACAACAAATCAATCCATATCTTCTGCAGACTACAGATTAGACTGGGTAAAATCAATTGCAGGCATGGTAAAAAGATGACTCAACTAAGATAATGTAACCTGAAAGATCTCATCAACTGTATAAATTCATCTAATCAGCGATCTACGTTTCAATGTAACGGCGATCATGATGAATAGTACAAAGCCCGTTGCATAACGAATGAAATTTGATATCTGGTAAAGATTTGGGCCACTCTACAAATGACTATTTAACGACAACACGAGTGAAAATTTCAATTATTATGTTGCGGCGAGGTCAACCACATCGATCCCATCCTCTTGATAATCGAAAGAATTGAGAAAAATCTCTTTCTCTCCAGTTCGCACATCCAGCATCGAATCACTTCGCAAGCTCGGTGAACAATTGACGCCCACTCACAACTTGGCCTCATAATGCACGTACGTAACGAATAGTAGACACATGCATATCCCCTTCAAACATCAACTCTTATCCCAGAGATGTACCGCAATACACAAGCAAGTCGAAGAACGAATAGCGGATCTCGCGGGGGCCCGACTATCTTATAAAGAAAGACGCGATTCTCGGGCAGCAGCTTTAGGCTCTTTGTGCAATCAGCATCCGCAGCTATATAGAATGAAATAGCCAGAAGCATGAAGAAGAGAAAGACAAGGTATGGCGCATAACTGGAAGGCACGTGCTGACAGTGTCCCACAAATAGGTCACGAAAATGTGGGCGCGCATAGAATGTCAATTAAAGCCGCGAGTGCACAGGACATCGCCGCAACAACTACCACCAGCGACGACGCTTGGACGCCACCGACGGCCACATAACCTAGAGTCGCGGATGTTTCATCTCGATTTGATTTGCGTACGTGCCGTTGTTACTCCTTGCGAATTAAACCATGGTATATAGCCTACACTTACGCCCGTTCATGCATTGCCACTGACGTTCAATTTGCGCACTGCGTGAAATTGGCGCGCAAATTGAATTACTCGTCACATACACACTTGGGCGCCATCGAGGGCATGAATGTATAGTCTATAACCTGTACCATATTCGATTGATGTCTAACCTTGAAATTCGCAAGTGATGCTCATAGCGAATATGAATTCGATAAAAAATTAACGAATAACTGAACTTTAGCGCGATATATGCGGTGGCGTTGAGCAAAAAGTGTGCCGGGGCAATTATACGAGCGAGCGCGCGCAGCTATTTTAAACTGCGCGTGCGGAAAATTGTCGGGGCGTTTAATAGCGTATCGAGGAAATATCTGTACTGCGCATCGAAGAGTCTACCATCAACCATAGATATCGCACACCGATTGGATCGCGACTTTTCTGCAATGAACTTGATATATATATAGAACCGTAATGGATTTCTTCACGCTGAAACGGTTATCGGGCAACGTATAGAGTAAGACAAGACAAGATTGCGTCTCAAGTTTTCGTCCTTAGAAAATGTAGCGGTGTAACGATAGCCTCGATAGATGGCCTATCTGTATACGCGTTGTGCATTTATCGGACTATAGATTGGGTGAAGATAGGATAGGTCGTCGTAGTCGTCACTGCCGATGCGGAAATCGTAAAGCTTACCATGGCTCGATGAAGCGAGAATGATGAAACTAAGTATCGAGTCCATAGGTTTTCGATAGTCAGACTTTTTACAAAGTTTCTCGCCTAATTGGATTGCGCAAGCGCTTGTAATAAGTATAATCGTAGGACAGAATATATATATATATATAACGATTGGACGTTGGAACGATGAGGTAACGTTACGATTCGTGTTTGACGGAGAGGTCGTTCAAAGTCGTAAGGTGGATGACTTCGAGAGCTGCAATATTCCTGTGATCATGAAATGATAGTACGGATAGATAGACTTGCTAGTGGATTTAATTGAGACTTTGAGGCGGACGTGATTCAAGTGGAATCGATGTGACGTGATGATGCACTTGGTTTGGTGTGTCTGTGTCGTGACGAAGCGCAACTCGCAACGTCGTCGTAGTGAGTTTTTCTTTTCTTTTTGTTTCAGATTGTAGAGTTTCACGTGGGCGAGTACAAGGTGCGTACGACGAGCTGATGAGCGGAAATGCTTGAAGGGAGAAAAGGAAAGATAAGAAATCAAAATGTGAGGTGTGGAGTTGATTTGAGTAGTTGCCGATCGTGTACTTCAAGAAAGACCGGATGGTTACCATGAAAGTTAAGTTCTCCATCTGATGTGATTTACATCTTACATCAATTTGATTAACTTGTTGTTATAGTTTTGTTGGTAGGAAAGGAAAACACGAAGTTTTGTTTTTATTTCGGAGAGAGCTCGATGTTATGAAAGCTTTTTTTATGCGGAATATCGAAAGACCTTCGCGAGAGTCCATCAAACTATGTATTTGGCCCTTTGAGGTTAAAATTATGGAGGATTTCACAGTTAGCGCTCCCGAAAATGGTCGTCTTTTTTCTGGCATACGTCACGACAAGGGATATACTTTGTCGAATACTTTGTTATGTAAAGACGAGGTATTAAAAAAAAAATATACAGTGCAAATCAGATAAACTAAGCAATTTAAATTATCCACCACCGGGTTACGCAGACTCTCATGTGGATAACGTTCAAAACTTGTCAATTAGAACCATATCCGGATACCTTCAATTTAAAGAATTCCAACCATTCGATCCTTTGATCTAAATTCAAGTCAAAGTTAAACCGCTATCAAGTGTTGGTTTACATATAGGATACTTTCGCCATCGTAATACTAAATTGGCCCGTGGACGCTCAATCGCGATATAAGCCAATAATATATCCTTGCCAACCAAGATAGTTCCATACATATATAATACAAGTAGGTCACGGGCGCACTACTAGCTCGATTTCCGTTCCATCATTTTTGAATCGCCGATATGCTCTACACCGATCTGGACTCACTCTATCACGATACCATAACACTTTTGAATGGGCTCTAACAGAACAGAGTATAACAGCATAGCGAGAGAGAGAAAGAAAGAGGAACTTCTATACAGGTATAAGAACGAAACCGGCCGGCATTAAAGTCGAACAAGGTGAAGGTGAGGCAGTATAGTAGTATATATATCCAGAAGTATTAAAACTCTGAATGTTGGACTCTTGGTGACGACGACGACGACGACGACGACAACGTCTGAGGTAACGCTTGCTGGTGGCACGATGACGAATGCACGCCACGAGTAAAAGTTTTTTTTGTTCCTCGTTGGCGCGCGACTGAGTGGGTTCCGTTACACAATGCATTCACGATTCACAAGTTGGTATATATATATAAGATAATTCTGATGTTCCTGGCCCATCAGACTTCTCACGCCGCAAGTATTAGAAGCCGCGGACCCCGATTGTAGACTTGTTCTGTATACTGACAATGTATATAGTTGGCCTCAACGCCAAATACTCCAAAACCCAGCGGTGCTGAAGGAATATTTACTCTTAGTCGACAGAATTTTGGGTACATTCATAACGTTTACTGATTAGAAGTCCACGCCCATGTCTTCCTGTTTCCGCTCTATAATTCACACCTTGGCAGGTGTTAACAGTAACAGTAATGTTCTTTTAACTTTTAACAGATCTCAATTTTTGGAATTTGGAATGGTAATGAGGTCTTGGAGTTTTTTGAAAACTTCAGATAGATAGTGTAAACCTCGGTGTAAACTCTTCCTTTACCGATTTTGATTAGGCCGAAAGTTGATGTTTATGGGGATATTGGTAACTTGGGTTACTGTGGAATCGGAAATTATTACATCTAGTTATGCCAGACAAGATTGGTTTAATACAAGATACTTGATACAGTTAACTTCTTAAGATTAAATAGATTGATTAGATGACTGATCAGCTGGGATTGAGTTCTCCACAATGTTTGGTTCTCTTGGTATGCCTCAAAATTCAACATTTGGTCCTGTTGCACTCTTGTTGGGGAAGTCATTGGATTCTGAGAAAGTTATGCTATTTGCATCAAGACCACCATTTTCGCCATCATTGACGATTCACTGACACGTAGCTCAAGTATGAGTGCCAGGATTTATCCGTGTAGAGGAATGTTTGAGCTATCATTGCTTGACCAATGCCAATGATTACAAGAACCTCGTAACATTAAGTGATACCTAAGAACTCCAAGAAAAGTGTTCTTGTTTTGCAATAAGCACCATGTTAAGATTTCTTATGGCGTCTTCTCCATATCGGCTTGTTAGTACACGGAATTTGACCTTGATACTGGTCTTAACTACCAATAAGTACGTTTATAGAATTTCAATGGTATAGAAGTTGAAGTAAATTTAATGGAGGTCATAATAATATAGGGTCGTCAACCTATGAGACTATCTGGTTATCTCATTCTAGTGATATTGAGATAAGAACAAGTTAGCTGAGGGTTGTTGACCGTCACTGGCGGTGAATGGGCTAAATTATATATGTAAAAGCCGCGTCGGAACGTCTACCTCAAAACCTGACTATACTCTTTTGAAATACTTGATTTGGGTGACTGTATACGCGCGGTGAAAGAACTTGGAACTGGTACCATTTAGATGCCGGCGCTTTCTGATGGGACAATTAACTGAAATTGTCTTGCTCTTGTGAATGAGACGATCAACAATGAGCTGGATGTAGTATTTTCATGTATAATAGTATAGTTAGCACTTCTTGAGAGAGTGTGGAGATTCTTTTTCTGAGCCCATTTCTATGATTCTTGCTTCGAGTTGTCGCATATGAGTGCTTTGCCTCGTTATAGACAGGAATGAATGGCTTAGTCATACCAATGTCGAAGAGCAATATATTCGCAACATAGAGTTTTGACATTTACAAATGTATGGACGACTAGGACTTGGAGAGTTCTGACTTTGAATAATGCTGACCGTAACTGACAGTTAGGTCATAATAGGTGTGATTCTTAGCTCATGAATATTGCCAGCTTCAAAATTTGAATGGATGAGATGTATGATTTTCTTCTTGAGAGAAACGAGGAGATGAACATCAACCACTTATAACTATCTAAGTTGTATCGATGTAGACATTACGGATATTCCAATGTTGATGCCGTGAACCTGCACTCATATTCGATAGACGAACTAGATGGTCCTTGACCATGTTCTTAATCGACTCAATAAAATAAAGCAACAACAATAATTACATTCCCAAATGAACCAACCGCTCATTAACTATGATCCTGAAATAGTGGAATGTGGATCAAGACCCTGAGCCGGTGGAATACCATAGAAGGTTGCTTCCAAGAAAATGCGCCAAGAATGCTACTATATAAAGCAAAAAGCTAAATTTCACTTTGGCTTGCAAGCATATAATAGTCGCATTTGGGACGTATCCGCGAGGCGTATCCCATTGTATCAACACACCTTGTGCAAATAGTGATAGCACAAAGGCTCTTATTCAATAGTTGTTGCTCTGTTCGCACAGCTTGCAATGTTGGAATGCATATATATGGCCATTTTTATGCATTCACGTACAAAGGAACACCTTATAATCATGCAAGAATGTATATGTTGGCACCTGCGACGCGCAATGTGACTGAAGATGAGATAACCAAGCCCACAATTTAGATGGCTTGCAGGCAACGAGTGATGTGGTTATCAAGCTTAGAGCTTGCTCTGAGCTAGCAGAATTGATTCAGAGGAAGTTTTTTATATCGATGACTGCGCAAAATCATCACCTTTAGTCTCGCTAACTACCCTTTCCTTTGGCATGAAAATCGAAAATTTTGGAAATGCAGACTCTGGGAATCTTGAAGATTTGAAATGGCACAGAGTAGAAATTTGTCCAAAATACTCAATGAATGCCAGGATCGGGATCCCAATTTTCTGACTTAATCATACATTCATTTATCTAAATTCTCCAGTAGTTTCGAAGGAGCAAAGCCAGAGGGTTGTTGGTGGCTTTTGTGGAATCTGATCCCAAACTAGCATTGACATTTCTTTGGTCGGACATTCCTCATCCTGGTCACAGATTACAAGCCAAGAGTCTTTTTGAAGTCGCTCAGATTCGTTGAGATCAATTTCCCAAAGAGCATTACTCGCGAAGAGGCGATTAAAAAGGTTTCTTAAGTATTCACATGCATATACAGCTAATCTTTGTCTTTAGGATCCTTCAAACACACTAAGCGGCGCCAAGTTTGGTCGTACAATCACGATGACAAAAATTTCCTTTAACCACGTGATACTCGTGTCCCCATTCTCAAGAAAATACTGGTTATAGCTTCGAAGACATAGCCTCAATGAATGGAGAACAATACGACAATCCTGTCGAGCTCATCTGTTCCAGCATATCTGTCCTATATATAGTGGTGTCGCATAAGAATTGTCTCTGGACAACGTATTTGGTCGTCAAGCAAATGCATCACAACCTTGCAATGAATGAATAATAATCCTTACATCCAACACTTGTACAGCATCTTTCTCTCTCTCTTCTCTGTAACAGCTGAACAATTAACAAAACACAATCGAACGTAGCATGAATCTCTGAAATAAATGTCCCTCTTGCCGGCGACCCAAATTGCCCTCTGGACATCTAGCATGTCCACAACAGAATCTCTCTTCCGCGTTCTTTCTTTCTTCATCACCAAACGTCTGCAATATAACGACGACAATGCGCATGCGCATCTATTTGGTACAGCAGAAGACACACAATCGATTGTATATATCTTTGTCGCTCATTTGCATGATACCGCTCTGTGAATTCTTTCGTCGGTATAATAATTTCTCATTCATTGGGACATACAATTTACAATTTGTCCTGTTAATTCTCAGTTTTGTGTATAAAGTTTGGCTTGGTTGAATGTTGGTGATGGCTATTGGTTTCAGAAGGCGCCGTGTACATACATACATATAATACTACTTTGAGAGTCACATAAGAAGAAGGATAAATTCTCCTCGTGTGGGGAAAAAGCGGTCGTAACGGGTTTTCCTTCGCGGCTAAGAGATCTTTCTCTGTTGAAATCCAACTCTAGCTTCGTTTACTTAGTGCTTTCTTGTGTAAACATTTTACACGATATTGCGCCCCAAGATTTTCACATCTAAAACATCGTATATACATACGGGTTTGGCTTGCTGCAACCCTTTTTTTTTTGCTCTACAGATCGAGCAGTGATTCAACTTCGTAAACTTTATAGCGGATATAGGACGCGTGTTATCGCGATCTTTCCAGATATAGGCGTACGTTGTACTGTATAGATTTTTGTGAGGTTAGGTACGTAACAGCGCGTGTTTCAATCGAAACCTTTCAATTCTTGAAGTTGTGTGTTTCGTTGATGTATACTGTCGAGCTTATGTTCGAAAAGATGTTCGAAATCGTTGAGGAGCGTGAAATTACTCTCTGGTCAGTTCGCTCTACGGGATATTAAGAAAGGGTTCATTGCATGACTTTCAAACGGTGCAAAAGTAAGGAAGCTTATAAGGTATCCATGCAAGTGGGTGGAATGGTTGTAAGCTATCCAATCTCGTTGATACTGCTCACGCCCTTCCGGGTTTGAATCCTTATATCTTATCGATATCTTGGTGCGTTAGCGAAAAGATCATAGGACTTCACAAGAATACAGTTTAGAATTTTCAGTTTGTTCCGTTGATATACATTGAAGCTTGGAATCTTGGAATTATACTAGGTAAAATAGATGAGGAATCGAATAAAAAAAGATGATAAGATTCCAGTCTAGAAGTAAGATTTCCATCTTATTTCATAAAAAAACTCGATCGCCTTGGAGCTTGATTACCCAAAATTCAAAGAAGAGAAAGCAAAATTTTCGTAATCAATGCGGTGCTGAATATTTTGATCAAATGAGCCCCAAAAACATGTGTCAAGGTCTTCCGCACAGGCCAAGTAAGGATACTTGATTGATACCAGACCTTGTTCTCATTATTATTCTGATCACAAAAATAATTTTCCGAAATTTATAAAAGAAAAGACTACACCTATTCACACTTTTCGGCAAAACAACCCATCTTAGACCGAGTCTTAGACTTTACTGCTAGCGATCTTGCAGAGTCAGTTGATTCGAACAACGCCACATCTCGTTCAACCTACACATCGAGATCAGTGATCCTATTCTTGAGCTAACAACCTAAACAACCTAAACAAGTCAAGATCTTCCTATCTATCTGGATTATACGATACTCTTCAAGTTCAATAACTTCCACCGCTGATCTGTTACGATGGCCTCCTAAAAATTCGTGAATCAGCTGATGTCCTCGACACACTTTTACCAACCTTACAATTTCAGCCTCACCATCTTGCCAACTTTACGGGTTATACGGTAACTCTATAAATATACCTTTGCATATAGTAAGTATATTCAACATGGGTGGTATGCAAGCACGCTATAAGTATGTAATAGAACGTGTTGTACCTATGGTTGTACGTTAGTCCTGCGACACCTCAATAAGGTCGTATCGTATACACAGACACACTCTTACAAATACATAATAGGCCAGACCCACTAAGATGCAATACTCAAGCCAATGACTTTGTGGCGGGTGGCACACACCTATACGCTTTCAGATATGCTTATATATACAGGTATTATAAGTCTGTGTGTATAATATACTAATATAAAGCCCACGGGGTCGCAAGTCGCGGGATCGAGTTCGCGATCTGCACGATCGGCTCGTTAATACGCCTATTTCATTTTGCGCATGCGCCGTATATTCACATGTTCCATGCTTATTTATACCCATAACCTCATAATAGGTATGGCCCACGGTGGATAATTGGCGACCCGATTTCTTGCAGATCTTACGCCCCCGTAGTGCTCTTTTGGTCTATAGATATAGATATATAGATATACCACTCGAGTCAATGTTTCGTGAGTTGGAACTTTACCGCGTAGGTATTCTTCGCTCGATGCCTAAGCCTATGCGCGCAATTCAATTTTCCGCTTCTCGCAATTGGCAACCAATACATAGACGATATCTCTGGTAATGTTATTATAGACACGGTTGTTGTGTACTTCTTGTATGTGAGTGTATTTGTGTAGTGCAATTGCTGCGCGCACTTGTATACCTTGTAAAAGATTGCACGAGTATGTACAGCCCTTAAAGATTCTTTCCTTGAGTAAACCTGTACGTACCTGTACGAGGAATCAACTCCCATTAATGCGAACGGATGTCGCGCGAGTAGTTAGTCACGGCGGATATATCTTCATTCGTAGGGTGCAATGTATCTTTTCTGTATATACATGTATTGCTTGTTATATACTTGTTACTCTGGTTCTACTCAGACATTGCACCGACCATTATTGGAATATTTCAAGCTTGAATTTAATTTGGCTTGATGGCAAAAACTTTTTTTTTGCAATTATTGGTTTGAATGAATCTATTGCTAAATCTGTCAATTGAACTTTGGGTTTGATTAGCCCCGCAAAATTGGATGAGGAAGAATTTACTCGTTCATCTAATCGCAATGCGAAGAACAATCTGAATACATAAATCACACAATACCAGAAAATGCAATTTTGCAAATATTTCTCTACTTTTGATTCACTGTGTGAGACACAACACATGAAATGAGACTGATCGTCTGTAATTCAATATCACAAGGTAACAGAGTTTGTTGTGATTCAGTACAAAGTCGTTCTGACTTCAAAACATTTTTCTGACATGCGGTAGCAGCTCATAGCCATGGAAGATTGTATTTGTTCTCTAACTATATATGCGAATTCTCTCTGGATTTGAGCTAACGTAGTTTTCTGAAAAAAAATATTCCCAAGTTATATAGGTTAGGAGGTCCAGTGCCTCGATTTTCTGCAATGCTGTTACAATTTGCACTAAATGGTGAGTTTTAGAGTATAAGTTAGTCAACAACAATAACTCGACCTTGCTCGACACTCTTCTCAATCTCTTTATCATCAAAATTTTCACGTAAAATGTGAGTGTGAAGTCAACGGACGGGTGGTCGCACGGCTACTTCCATGCTCTTAATTAAGGGCATGCGCTAGCTGAGCAACACGGACGTAAACTTCCATTCACCACTTATGTGAAAATTTTTATGGTACAAAGTTTAAGGTGAGTTGTTTAGTTATTGCTATTGTCCGATTTGTACTTTACAACTGAACGTTTAGCTAAAATCATTAGATTATTGCAGAAAAGTGGGAATCACTGGGCGCCTGGGACATCCTAACCTATAATATACACACATTTTTGTTCCAAGTATCCTCGAATTCCTTTACGATTTGAGCTAAACGACGAGTTGAGCCATTCAAGTTAGATGATAAAAAGTGTGGCTCAACTCGTCGTTTATCCCAAATCGCAAGAAAATTCGAGGTAAATTGGAACAAAATTTAGCTTGCACGGTTACCGCATGCCCTTAACATATTGATAGTAGTGACAAGGTTAGGTCGTCGATTCATGATAATATCTGAAGTGAAATACGAGAAATTAAGTAGTGTTGATGTGTAAATCCGTAACAAATCAATTCATTCGATAACTGAATCAATTAGCTTACTATCGGTTTAAAAATGATTGACACCTAGAGAATTTCTGCTATCCTGGCTCCAAAAAAAATCGCTAATTTTTTTAACTGGGATAACGTCAAAGCACATCTAGTCGCGGCCATGATAAAATTTTTTTGAAGTCGATCGGATGATAACTGCGGCTGTAGCTGTTATCAGAATGTTAAAAAACGCGGGTAAAAGGCCAATTTCAGAGGTAGCTCGACTTTGGGAGGCTACAGCTCTGTCAAAAAAAATTCTGGGGCGCTGCAAAAAATGTAGGTGATAGATATATGGTTCCCCAATAGCGTCCAACAACAATCAGCCAAAAAAATTAATAACTTTTGGAGATAATCCAGTTATTGTTATCTCGGGATCTATTGAGGTTGAAGACTTGATTCAAAAACAGAAAAATCATAAAAAAATTCTGGATGTCAAATACGAAAATGCAATATGAGATTTTAAATAAACAAACGCGTGGCAAGGTCGCAAAGTTGAAAAAAATTAAAGTTTACGCCTATTGTGAGGCTTTTATTGTCCTTTACAGCCGGGGCCCGTAAAATCGTCGATGGGCGAGACTACCTGACCGCGGACCATAAACGTCGTAAAGTTGCGGTCTCGGAGTCAATTAGGGTACCATCAGTCTGCTTCGGCTGCAATAATGAAGCTGAATTTTCAACAAAGAGAGCGATACAACTATTTCGAACGCGATTTGGGCCTTGCGTTACTATTACAAATATCGCCGATTCATCGATGAAGGATTGCCAATGATGAGTCGAACAGTATATCAATGACGCGTGAGTGCAGGTGTCTTTCTCTCTCTCAGAGTTTCGCGATATCTGCATGTAAGTATCCTTTGGCGGATCCTTCAAATGATTGATAACGTAAGACCGATCCATTGTCCTTATCATTTCGTTGTGCATCAGTTGGATATCATCCGCATTGATAAGATAACAATCGATAATTGTATGATTAATCGATTATCTTGTTCAATCGTTGGCTGATAATTATTGATTGTGCGAAACGCGCAATAACACGATATATATTCATTTCTATGATGCTATAAATGATCGGTCGAACAAGATGATGGTAAAATCATTCAACTGTCGATTTGTCATCTTATCAATACGGATGATATCCAACTGATGCACAACGAAATGATAAGGACAATGGATCGATCTTTCGTTATCAATCATTTGAAGGATCCGCCAAAGGATACTTACATGCAGATATCGCGCAACTCTGAGAGAGAGAAAGACACCTGCACTCACGCGTCATTGATATACTGTTCGACTCATCATTGACAACGTTTCATCGATGAATCGGCGATATTTGTAACGCAAGGCCCAAATCGCGTTCGAAATAGTTTTATTGCTCTCTTTGTTGAAAATTCAGCTTCATTATTGCAGCCGAAGCAGACTGATGGTACCCTAATTGACTCCGAGACCGCAACTTTACGACGTTTATGGTCCGCGGTCAGGTAGTCTCGCCCATCGACGATTTTACGGGCCCCGGCTGTAAAGGACAATAAAAGCCTCACAATAGGCGCAAACTTTAATTTTTTCTCAACTTTGCGACCTTGCCACGCGTTTGTTTATTTAAAATCTCATATTGCATTTTTGTATTCGACATCCAGAATTTTTTTATGATTTTTCTGTTTTTGAATCAAGTCCTCAACCTCAATAGATCCCGAGATAACAATAACTGGATTATCTCCAAAAGTTATTAATTTTTTTGGCTGATTGTTGTTGGACGCTATTGGGGAACCAAATATCTATCACCTACATTTTTTGCAGCGCCCCAGAATTTTTTTTGGCAGAGCTGTAGCATCCCAAAGTCGAGCTACCTCTGAAATTGGCCTTATACCCGCGTTTTTTTACATTCTGATAACAGCTACAGCCGCAGTTGTCATCCGATCGACTTCAAAAAAATTTTATCTTGGCCGCGACTAGATGTGCTTTGACGTTATCACAGTTCAAAAAATTAGCGATTTTTTTTGGAGCCAGGATAGCAGAAATTCTCTAGGTGTCAATCATTTTTAAACCGATGATACCACAATCGTATCTCAACAACTACCTCATCCTCGAACTGCTAATCGTATCTTATCACGAGTATTTTCCAAAGAAACATATATACTCAATAAACAAGAATGAAACATAAGATAGGCACGATAACGATGTATATGGTACGACAGCGGTTGAGCGCAGTGTGATGAGCTCAAATAGAATTGTCACAATTACTCTAGCTCATATATATATACTATAGGTGTTTGCTTATTACACATGTTCTGATGTAACGAGATTTTTCAACATGTACACACCGTCTGCACATATAGTCTTCTAAAAGGTATGATGATAGAAAATACAACACCTGCGAGGCAGCTCATAATAATCAAGATCGTGCGAGTAGGTTCTCATCAGTGCGTGCGCCACACCATATCATCTTTATACATACATATAATATATATCTGTATAGTAAAACTGAGGTAAGATATAAAGAAGTATTGGTGAGCGCTAGGAGTATACGTATAGAGAAGCGCTTGAGGTCATTGCTCTTATATACGCTATAAAGCTTTGGTATATAGCTATGTTGTTGTACCGGCATCATCATCAGGGTGAGGCAGGTAAGTGCCGCATATATATAGTGGAGGCGCTTGCTTCTGCTATGCATGGGGATAGGGCTCTATGCATGTGGACTCGAGTTGCTTGCTCTCT
Organism: Eretmocerus hayati; assembly: GCA_029851415.1. Taxonomy (NCBI): domain Eukaryota; kingdom Metazoa; phylum Arthropoda; class Insecta; order Hymenoptera; family Aphelinidae; genus Eretmocerus; species Eretmocerus hayati. The sequence continues at coordinate 177,181,939 of CM056742.1, read as the reverse complement.
TTCGTGGTGAGCCCCGCCGCCGTGCCCGTATTCTCACCTTAGAGTGAATTCTTTTACATCCTCTTTTAGCTATTCTACATATTGTCTCATCGATTGCTACGAGAGCATTTTCTCAAAATTCATTCGAACAAGTATTTTACGCAGAGTTTCTTGGTTGAACTTGAATTTTACTCATCTGATATGAACTATCGTAATAGCACTCTACGTCCATGAGCCTAAAAGATACCAGATTCAAGTGAATTACAATTGTCTAAATCTAGCTTATGCGCAAAAATATCTGAAAATGTTAAAGAACCTTGTCTTACTGGTATAGGAACATGAAAAGATAGAGATTTGAACTCGATGATTAGTCATTTTGGTCATTTCATGGGACAAACCCTAGTCCGCAAAGATTCTCAAGTGGATTCTTCAATAAATCTCGAATTCTGCATGACTAGCGAGGAACGTTTCAGTTGCATGAACTTAGACCCAAAGTTAGCTATCGAAGAACCAAGAGTGATTGAAACCATAAATCATGAATTTTCTCTTGAAATATGATCAATCTTCAGCCTCGCCATGGCACTTTAAAATCAGACGGAAAAAGTTACCACCAGAAGGGTGTGCCGATATTCTTTGTGACAACTTCGGGTCTCTTCCGTCTCACGATTCATCACCATTCCAGAACACACACATAGCTCTTTTTCGTTCCTAGCTATATCTTGAATCATCCTCACGGCATCACTAATTTATTCTTTAGCTCGCAGCATGTAGCAGCTCAACAAGCTAACCTATACGCTCTATACATGGTAAAACGCAAAAAGTAAATAGACTAGTTTCTCAATTAGTGATTCGCGATTAATTGGCGGCGCCAGACACCATATATAAATATATCTTCACCTTCGTCTATATGTCGCCGTGCATATGGCTTCCACTCCTCGATCTATCTTTTGCACTTCTACATTGCATCCAGCGCACGTATTATCACACCCATAACCTTATACGATCATAGTTGCGCACACTTCTCATAGCATATTCTGTATTAATGCTTAGCATAATAGTATATTACGTATCGAGTGCTGGAAAACTTTTTTCTTCGTGGAAATCATGCTGGACGTCGGCGAAGCCGACGTCCAGTATGGTTTTCACGAAGTAAAAAGTTTTCCACACGAGATACGTAATGTGTTTAAAACATGCTAGTAGCGTAGAAACATTTGTTTCCAGGCTTTCTCGCAAAGCGAGGACGCCTGGAAACACGTGTTTCTACGCTACTCGCATGTAATAAGCCTTGATACTGATTGATGTTCACGAACCGTCCTGATCGTAGTGTTTGCGTATATAAAAGTGCAAGCATGATGGTATAGTTTTGAGATGGTGGCTTAGCATTAAGCATTAGGCCGGCCGGCCAAACGGAAAGATTGCCTTCTTCCTACGCCCATGCATGCAATGCATGCATGCACCGAAGTACTACACACGTACATATACTTGAATATATGTACATCGAGATTGTAGGTATACAGAAAAGAGCGAATTGCGCAGAGTCATAGATGTACAACTTGAGCAAGCAAGCAAGCAAGCAAGCAAACAAGTATGTGTATTCAAGTGCGTGCGCTGCACGTGCTTCTTTGATTCTCTGCGCAATGCACATAACCTAGCTGGCAGTTCCAATCTGTTATTTTTGTCCCCTCGCGGCACCTGCACTATACTCTATTATGAGCAATCGTGCACTTGTATGTACCTAATGGTACAACAACTTCTTGAGGCTCTCATGCATGCATAGCAAAACTACAAGGCACAGTAGACATACATATAATATGTACAGCCCAATGTATGACGTCTCAATTTCTTTTACTACATATATATGCGCATGGTATCACGCGTGGCATGCATATATCTTAAAGACACCTGCGCACGCACCCCATATAGCAGACGAATTGACTTCACGCTACCTCTGAGATTCTGAGTGATATACGCGGCTGTCATCGACTTTTGCACCACCTTTGCCGTCACGGCTCATTGCCATGCAATTACACAATTACATTTATGCATGTATACAAAAGGGCGAGAGTCTGTGAGCTGTATGAATTTGCATTTGATGTTATATTCGTTTGGTTGAGTTTCTGTTATTCTTGTCGCCTGGAGCATAGCGATTTTCGAACATTAGCGCCAATTTGTAGGATAATATAACCTCGTTTATATATGTCTGGACTGATCTGCGATATGGTAATATCGATCCGTAGGTTATCATCACACTTTTCAAGTATTAATGATACATCTAATCGTACTTAAAGTTGACTGCGTGCGTGTAAGCGGGTTATACACCTGAGTTTTTTTTTCACCATTAGCAAGTCATTAGTGACAGGCTGAGATTTCGCACCTTGTTGCCATTTGCAATTGGCGAAGCGTTTATCTAATTGAGGTTATATCGATAGCTGCTCGTCTTGAGCTGTTTTGTGGATTTTTTCACTTCTGTATCACGCCACACAGAAGACGCGTGAGATTGATTTTACAATGCTGCGCATGGATAACTCATCATTGGCGTGATGTCTGCTAGCAGCTCGATTTTGTGCAAAAAACTATGCAACACGAACGCCTTCGGGGACAGGAAACATGAACACGTCGGAAGCTGTCACAGAATTCTCACATCCTGCCTATACCATTTTACAACACCTCGAATAGACATGGCATCTCTCGTGGGAAGCTAATATAGTTTTTTGCCTTTTATCCGCTGGAGATTGCTATTATATTGCTTATCTTCGTGACACGCAAGTTGTAAAGTATACATTTTACACAATACATTCGATAATAATCAAAGCGCAAAGTCATGACGGGTACTTGAAAACCAAGTCCGAAAAAAAACCCACAGAAACTTTGATACCGCGAATACCATCGCAAGCAACTCTTTCTCGGTTGTAGAGTAGCTGATTTCTGCTTCACATTGTAGCCGCAAGTTTTGCATTAATTAACAAAAATAGAGAATCAAGAATGTGCCAGCAAACTCAAAAGAGGCTACTAAGTAGCTCTGACATACATTTTTTATCCTACATAGCTTGAAAATCTGAAGTTTAAATGGTAGGTGCGGTTTGCTGCATCGCACTTGATGGTTCGTGCATTAGCAGCGGTGCGTCTGCCCCATCAGCGGCAAAAATAACGATACCTATCAGACACCAAGCTATGCGATACGATGGGAGGAGTCGCGTGGTGCACATTTGCGATCATCGTTGGTAATGCGTTGCTTTAGATTCTGATGATGCCGATGATGCGAATAAAGCGAAGAATAAAGTGCGCCGGTGAAAAAACGTGCCTGCGGTTAAGAGGTGAGATGAGAGTTTCTTTGAGTGCCTATATGTATACCTGTCCGAACAGTAATCGTGAAAGGATCAAGATGACATTACCGTTCATGCACTGATATACGATTTGATGGACAGGCAAGTCAGATTTTTAGGTGCTTCCCAATCCTAACGCTCTTCAGTACATTTCTAAGACGATCTCAACATAGTTTACTTGACAATTTACCACCAGACCTTACACTCATATACATCCCAATTCGTGGAATTTGCGAAATTCATTGGCATTGATTTGAAGATAAAAGAGAAGAACTCAGATGAATCTACAGAGTGAACCAAAAAAGTTTAATAAAATTATATTTGCAGTAACGGTTGAATTATGCTGTTGAATTTTTCGATCGAAAGTCAACCAACGTCAAACAGTATTCAACCTAGGAGATGTTGCATCGAAAGGGTTGGCGAGATCAAATGTAAATCTGATCTAGAATTCGCCATTGAATTTACCATACAAATGTGCGAATACCATCACACGACCTGACAGCACGCTCGTCACGTGCACAGGCTCATACGTCTCGCTTTGACTTTACGACTTGAGCTTTAGAGTGTGCGCATACGAATCGTCGAAATCCACCTGTTGCTCAGTATATACGCGCGAGTCACCGACGAGAACCGCACAAATTTTATGACGCGTCTCAAACTCACTCTGCCAACAGAAGCACTCGTTTACAGCATACACATACATTTCAAAGCTTCTAAATCACGGTCTGCACAAGTATTGGTATATATGCTTCGCGACCCATAGAACACGTACAAAATGCATTCTGCAAACTGCACACATCGCATGAAACGGCCCATATCAACATTTTCGTACTTCACCTATGCACGTCATAACCTCAAACTTAAAAATGTTTCTCGCTAGCAAACATTTCATAATGTATCACGCAATATTAACCGTAACAAAATATACCCAACTTCTCCTGACCTTCATCTTTGTTTCGCTCTATACTTAACTCCGTAATACACATTCCGCAAGGTTATGTTGCGAATCATTGCTTGAGCTTGATCTCTGGTGTCATCTATCTATATTACCGTAGTTAACCACTCGGATACTTTGGAACGTCTGCCTGGTCGAGTTTTTCACCTGAGCTATGCAAGCAACATAAGCTATATGCACCGAAGCGTATCAAGGTCGACATCATCAGAAGGGCGACTATATTCTATATAGCTGCTCTACAAGAGTGTCAGCGTCTGCTCGGCCGTTCAACTCTCGCTCATGAGTCGATCTCTTATACACCGCGGCGCGCGCGATATCTCGATATCTCGCAACATCAATGCCCGACTCGCGCCATTGCAAGTATCTGAGTATATATAAGCACTACTCTTCTAAAAAGTATATATAAATACACTTTATACTGACTCTGACGAAAATACCCGAGCCGTAAATCTCGCCTCGGATAAGAATCGCCAACGTGCAACAGAGTTCCCTCTATCCAAAGTTTGTATATATAATATACCAACTGCGAGTAGGCGACGGACGCTAGAAAGCAAGCTTCCTATATCCTCCGTTTCCGCGTTGCATCTAGGTACATAACCTCTATCTTTGTGTATTTATACGTATATATATATATAACTAAAGAGTATAGAACTTGGTAACTTGTGCAAGTGCATATGTGGGTACACATAGGGTGTAATGTTTGCACTATACGCCTATCACGAGGATTGCCTCCTTATTGCTGGTCGGAGAGTCGTTTGTATTACGAAGTGAAGCTGCGCGCGGGACAACGACGAGATTTAAGATAGATAGATTGCCGGGTATATAAGTTGAAGACGGAAAGATTGAGAGGAACTGAGGAGTAAGTTTATATACAGAAAGCCCTTGTTGCTGCTGCTGTTGGTATTTTTATTGCTTCGAGCAGAAAAGGCATGGTTATATACGAGTTATAGACCAAATAACCTGGCGCTATACCGCGAGACCGAAGACAAGTTGGTATAATACCGCAACTATGCTATACGGTGCAAGGAATTTTTGATTTTCTCAGTGTGATCGGCTCGGTGATCGGGGTTTTCTGGCATTGATGGGATAATGATTTGAGAACGATAATGGCTCGTTGACTTTGAATCTGGAATGAAGTAGATGTTGAGATAGTTTGAATTTTCCCGTGTAAGGGTTAGGTTTGAATGGACGTCGAGTTTCAGAAGTTTCTCACATTCGTTCCCTTTTATACAGAGTCCAATTCACACATTCTTTGAGAAGCCTCGTTTATTTCAATGACTTCGAGCTACTCCGATACTATTTCACGATTGATCTCGTTTTTCGCTGCCAGGATTCTTTACGAAGGCATTCTAACTGAGGGTCTCGGTGCAACGTATTTGAAAGAGTGAAGAGTTGAAAATTATTCATTCAAGAAGATATATTTATCGATTTACTTTGGCTGAAGGAGCATGCGAATACAAGCAGATACATCTGCGTGATTTTGGTGCACAAATCAGCGTCAAATTTAAACCGTTTGAGAACTTTTGGATAGATATAAGAGTTTCTATAGACAGCTCAGTTTACATTTACACAGACTTTTTCAATAATTAAGAGGAAAAAACTGTGACAATTTGCCAGACTCGGAAGTCAATAGCGTCACCTTTCCCCGTCGTCATAAACTTAGATAGATTCGAAATTTGGCGCCAAAACTGAAAGCCATATATTGGATCCAACGCAAAGTTGCGCGGACCTTTGAAATACACAAATTGATGGCAAAAAATTTTTCGTGTCCCCAATTCTCATCTGCAACAGAGATTCAAATCCTTACAGTGATCTAAATCATAGACGACACAGATTCTACGACCGGATCGCAAAAGTGCCGCTGCAAAGTATAGTTAAACGTATACTCTGATTTTTCCAAGGCACCATTGCTGCTTAAAACCAAGCGAATCATCGGAAAAGTATCACAAACCAAGTTGAACCACCATCAGGTCGAACACTCTTTTCTAAGAGTGCGCCAATTCTACTCGAGGGCATTGCGCATCTTAGACTCTCATCTCTCTGCCGAGTGCGGACCCTGTTCCAATACCGTCTTAGTGTATCTACACTATGCGCACTTGAACCGCTAAAAGAGTCTCATGATCATCTCGTAGCCACAGTAACTTCTTAGTAAAACCGCGTAGATCACTAATAGATGATATATATATATATATATACATATATCCTGCAAATGTATATTACACGCGTAAAAGCTCTCACAGAAGCGTGGGAATAAAACCCGACTCATCTCTCTCATCAGAGAATATAACCTTCATGCGAATTACCTTCATACAATTTGCAGAAGAGATTCAATGCGGTTTTGGGGGACTCGATTATACACGACAATCAAAAGCCGTAACCGAATAGTTGATTGCTGACGAAGCAAAAATAAGCTCGCGATTATATCAACAAAAAGTGCATTTGGGACGATGATGTATTATCCAAAGTTCAAGAACCTACTGACGAGCTTTTAATTAACGAGAACGTAAACCTTGACCATCATTTCTGCAAGAAATCGTTACCTCGATTCGTGACGGTCACGTTACCGAATCATACAATCAAAGTCAAAAGGATTATAAGGCTTATTTGAAGCTTGATGTAATTCCTTGCTACTTGTTTGGTATAAGTATTACATATACTGATGGTTTGCGTGCAAGAAAATGATTTTGACCGTTCATTTCGGTTCTTAATGTGACTATAAGAGGTTGTATTTTACCTCGGGTTGTAAAAATGTAATTCGCGCATCCTAACCTTCTTTTTTTTTGTACTTTACTTCATATCATCAGATGAGATGTATTTTATAACGACTTTTGATGTGTTCGAAAGAAAGAGATTATAACATACTGTTTACTGGGTCGCGAAGATATTTGGGTTGATGATGAGTGCAGGAGTGAAATTTCATTGCACGTAATTCCACGAGGGATACCCCCAAATCGTGACCGAAAATCAAGATGTAGGGAGTGATGAATGAAGTGAATGTGAGTCGAGTAACCGTTTGAATTCTCCAAGAAGGTCTAGATTGCAAAGATTTCGGTATAAGGGTTTGACTCTTAATTTTGGAATCCGACAAAGTTGACGTTTATGTCTTGCTCGTTGGCTTACTTTTTTTCGGTTACAAGGTCAATAGTTATTACTTTCTGGAATTGGGTGAATTTATACCGGAGTATTTTTTTATGGGATTAAGACGATGTTGTTGCAAGCTCGGCGAAGTTTGGGTGCAAGCTTTTTTTTTTAAAGATTTCTATCAAATTGGAATTGAGTTCTAGGGTGCCGCTAAATTCTATGAGGTGAACATTTTTTAAACGCGAATCAGTCAATAAAGTGTATTCCAGTTCTAGTGAAATATTTGACTGTAGGAAAATTCTTAAGAATCAGAATAATCATCTGAAAAGTAATATTACAAAACTAAGAACTTCGTTGTGATTCAGCACCATTTTTGTCTGACTTTAAGAATTTCTTCTGACAGTGAACTTGACGCTCCATCAGGTAACAGAAGAGAAAACTATTTTTCTTAAAATAGAGCACGGTACAGTGCCTAGTCAACTTTTTTTTCTAGTCAGACAGATGTTTCTTAAATCATCCACCAATGAACTACAAGAACCTCATCGTATACGATACACCATAGTTGAATCTTGGCGAATCTTTGAACCGAAACTCTGATGGCAGCAAAATCACAATATAGTACTGCTTCTACCAGGTGGCAAACGGAGCGTAACGAAAGGATAGATCACTCTCGATTCGCGTGAGCGCAACGACCGACAAGATGTTCCAACTTGTCGGTTCTCAACATTGAAAAATTTCTTGTTCATTTCTAGAATCGTTCAAAGTTCCGTTCATCACTCAAATAAGATGGCATGGAAAAAAAAACACCAGTCACACGTGAACCACCATAATAATCAAATGCAGCAAAGAATTTTTACCCTCCCTCCTTCAGTATATACTTATTACACACCACACAATATATAATCGTTGGTACACGTGACGAGTCACCCGCACTTATAAATGTGAGCACCGTATTATACAACTCTTGGCACGTACCTTGACTTTCAGCTTTTTTTTTTCTTTCTCTCTCTATATATATATATACTGACTGCACCACTGTAGTCTTCAATTCCCAAAGGTACTAGAAAAGCAGCTGCTTCCTTTAGGTTACAGCTCTGCACTCACTATTTTTCAGATAAATATATATCTGAATATTTTTATATATATATATCACAGCAGCCAGTCGTGTTGTCCTTTGTCGCGAGATGAGCACAAGCTCGGGCAACACTCGCGAAACACGGCGCGCAAGCACTAAATTTGAAAAAAAAAAAATTCGAAAAATTTGAACGTACAATTTTTTTGAATTTACGTTGAAGATAAAAGAAGGAAAAAATGTAATTTAAAACTATGATGAAATTATTTGTCGCGTTAAGCGCTTATATAGAAGCAGCTCGCGAGCGCGACGTGCGGATGCTCGGGCTGTCGGCGCTTCTCTGTCGCTCGGGGCCGCGGCCCGACCTGACTTTATAAACGGGGACGACTATACTCTGCACGCGGGGGCCTCATCCAAGAGAACCTTATGTACATGTAATATACCTTTACCATCTCAACCTATACACACAAAAGTGTATTACCATTGGACGCTCGCCTAGCGGTATATCCCTCGAGCTTTTACACTTCTAGTCCTCTTCTCCTCTCTTATACACCCTACTCCTCTTTTCTACCTCCACCTCCTCCTCCTCCTCTTCCTCCTCCTTCTTATCCTTTTTGATGCTTACCTTCGCCTATGTGAAGTCCCCTATTCAACGTTTTCCTATACTCCCTACTACTTTTTCACTATATATCGTTTTCTTCGTCGTTTCTGGGACCGTGTGTACTTGTGTACTTTGCCTATAATACAATACACCCGCGACTACGGCATTCGTAGATGTACAAGGATGTTTTATATATATATATATATATTTTTACGCGAAGGTGCAGTGGCGAAGAACTATTCCCAACTGAGGCTAGCCAAGATCGGATAGCTGAGTATATAGGAACTTGGTATCGAGAGATATGCTGTATATAGGGTAGAGGGAAAGATGTTGGATGGGTCTTATAGCCCTCAAGCACAGGATGTAGGTTTCGCAGAATTTGAATTTGCGCGCCCTTTTTTTGAAGAGCTTGCGGGTATTCACGCATGCGCAGATTGATGGGGTGTTTGTCTTCCGGATTGAAAGGTACAGTAGAAACTCCCTAGCTCGAAAGACTCCCTCACTCGAAGAAATTACCCGGACTCTTGAGATTTCCCCCTAACTCGAAAAAAATACGTGGTTAACTGAAAACTCCTTAAGTCGAAAAAGAAAATTCGACGGCAAAAACTCCCTAACTCGAGTTTTACTGTTAGGCAAGTTTGGAATTCATGGTCATGAACGTGTCAGTGATCCATTGATGGCCGCAATGGAACAATCGATGCGATAACTTCGTACTCTGACTATGACGGAGAAATTCAAAATTATCGATCAAGTTGAACCGTCAAATTCTACTGTACAAGATAATGCGCAAAAGTTCGGCATTCCAAGCATCATATTTTGAGGGGTCTAGAGGGATCGAGGGAGAGATATTCTCAGCTCTGTCTGGGGTGGAAAAATTCTGTTGTCAATTGTGTGAAATCATGGGCTTTACATCAAACAAGAATAACTGATTTTATGTAACAACTGTAATTGAAAATATTTGAAATATTTTTTAAAGTCATGTTATAATTTGATGAGTTGGCTAGAGTAGATTGATTTAAGAATACACTGTTTTATCGAGGACATTATGTATTGAGTGTCATTCCGAAAAACTCGTTAGCTCGAAAAACCCCGTAAATCGACTTTTTCGCCGGGTCTCTTGGGATTCGAATTAGAGAATTCCTACCCGCGTGAAAATTTTTTTGTTCATATGATCTTTCTCTGAACATCATGTTCAGGAAAACTTCATTGAACAAAAAAAATGAGACTATGCCGCACTTGGCTCGTGAACTTTTTCTGAAGTTTAGCAAACTTCTGAACTTTGGCAAACTTTCGATCAGGTTCAGAAGAAGATGTGACAACTTTAGGGATCGCTCATTCATTTTGGAGTTGCTGACGCGGAATTGGCCTTGCAATGTGTATGTGGCGCGTTCCGAGAAAAAAATTCCCCGAAACGGTGCACCAGCCGACCCCCGAACTCGGGTCGGTGATCCTCCCCAAGCGTTCAGCAAACACCGACTCATCTCCACGGCTCCTCGTGCGGCCAATTCCATCCCTTGCAGTCGAGCTGAACATATGTTGTTTTTCCCCTGCAAAAAAAAAAATTCACCACAAAGTATCGTTGCTGGGTATGATCTAAGAGTAGCATTGTTTAGACATCAGTTGCCCAGGAAGTTCGAGACGAAAAGAAAATTGAGGTTACGCAGGCTCTGCAGCAATTTACGAGAGAGTTATACAAATAAATACTCATCTGAATATTAGGAGCGACTGAAGTCACGCTACCGCACTCCCTGTCCACGACAGGATTTCTTCTTGCCATCCGCAAGCTCATCAGCTTCCTGCAAAAGATTTCTCATATAGAAGAGCTCCACATGCCCGCTCGAGCCATTGTTGAACAGGTAACGGTCTGACAATGTTGCTGGTTGGCAACGACCAATGATGACATCGATTTTTCTGTTGGGCACCAACAACACTGTGAGACCGTAACCTATTCAACATTGGCTCGCGCGGGCATGTGGAGCTTTTCTGTATGTGGAATCTTTTGCAGGAAGCTGATGAGCTTGCGGATGGAAAGAAGAAATCCTGGCGTGGACAGGGAGTGCGGTAGCGTGACTTCAGTCACTCCTAATGTTCAGATGAGTATTCCTTTGTATAACTCTCTCGTAAATAGCTGCAGAGCCTGCGTAACCTCAATTTTCTTTTCGTCTCGAACTTCCTGGGCAACTGAAGTCTAAACAATGCTACTCTTCGATCATACCCAGCAACGATACTTTGAGGTGAATTTTTTTCTGTTGCAGGGGAAAAACAACATATGTCCAGCTCGACTGCAAGGGATGGAATTGGCCGCATGAGGAACCGTGGAGATGAGTCGGTGTTTGCTGAACGCTTGGGGAGGATCACCGACCCGAGTTTTGGGGTCGGCTGGTGCACCGTTTCGGGGAATTTTTTTCTCGGAACGCGCCATATACACATTGCGAGGCCAATTCCGCGTTAGCCACGCCAAAATTAATGAGCGATCCCTAAAGTTGTCACATATTTTTCTGAACCTGATCGAAAGTTTGCCAAAGTTCAGGAGAAGTTTGCTAAACTTCAGAAAAAGTTCACGAGCCAAGTGCGGCATAGTCTCATTTTTCTTGTTCATATGAAGTTTTCATGAACATGATGTTCAGAGAAAGTTCATACGAACAAAAAATTTTCACGCAGGTACTGTATTTATCATGCTCAATACATTTTTGCTGTGATACTACAAATGGAACTTGATATTTCTATAGTGTGGGCACTGCCACAATAGTTGTGAGTGTGACCCTGGTGCGACTTGAATTCTCCCGCGCAATCTTTTTTATGAGCTTTTCAATACCATGACGTGCAGGTTTAAAATACGAGTAAGTTATTGATCGGGTGACATTTCGCACCCGCATAGAATAAGTGACTGGATAAAATTTAGAAGGTGACCTCTCGAAACGGGTTTTAGAGAGCTTTTTTGATGCCCGCGAGTGATACTCAATCTCGGAATTATTAGTACATACCTCAATGGTTATATTCTTGGCCTGATGAACACTTGAGAAAATGAGAGATGTCAGGTATAGGGTTCCGAAATAGCCTTATGACTCGAATACTTCAACGCTATTGCGTGAGCTTACAAGGTCTACTCCTTAGGGTGCGTTCACAAATGATGCATATGCATCCATATGCTGTGCACACTGCTCATATATGCACTGCATGCATGCACACGTGCAGCTCATCAAATTTTAGCCAAAACCAGACGGATTTCGTCAAGTTCTGATGCTTTGGATCAGTCGGCAATGGAGCAACGACCTGAACGTACTCAAATTAGTGATTCTCTGATGTAAGCCGTTCAATTTTGCTTAAGTTCGATGAGCTGCTTATGTGCACGTGCGCAGTGGATATGCGTAGTGTGCACTACATATCCATGCATATGCAGTGCACACTGCGCATACACACTGCACATGTGCACATGTGCAGCTCATCTAAGTTAAGCAAAAATTGAAGGGCTCGCACCAGAGAACTTCTGATATGAATCGGGTTTTGTCTTTGCTTCGTTACCGGCTGATCCAAAGCAGATCCAGACGAGTTCCATCTGATTTTGGCTAAAATTTGATGAGCTGCACATGTGCACGTGTGCAGTGCATATGTGCAGTGTGCACTGCATATGCATTATTTGGAGACGCACCCTTAGGGTGTGTCCACAAATAGAGCGTACGTACTGCTCACGTGCGCCGTGCGCTGCTCATCGGATTTTAGCCGGCGAGTGATATGGATTTACCAGGAGATCATCTATCATTCTCGTTCGCTAACCTCAAGTTCTGTATTGGATCCATCCAATGACGTGGAAAATCCATATCACTTGCCGGCTAAAATTCGATGAGCAGCGCACGGCGCATGTGAGCCGTGGGTATGCGCTGTGAGCCGTGAGCAGTGCGTACGCTTTATTTGTGGACACACCCTTAGAAAACTTGCTCATGCGCAAATTAAAAGCCATAGTGCATGCAGTGTAGGAGTCGCGGTAAGGGTGAATATAAGGAAGAGAAAAAATATAGACATCAGTTCCAATTAATTTGAATCTATGCTATCTTTTTATCCCGGAGTCTCACGAAATCGTCTAAGCTTGCAGGTGGAGCGTGTGTGTATACAGGCAAACCCCGGTATTCGCGACCTCGGTATTCGCAAACCCCGCTTATTCGCGGTTGGGTAATTGAGGACGCACCCCGCTATTCGCGGAGCCTGACCCCGCCTATTCGCGATTTGATGTTGACCGGTTCATGATTTTTGAGGGAAATTCGTTCAACAGCTGATTTTTTGAAATTTTTCTGGTGTTTCCTCGATCCTTTGATGACTTGTCAACTTGATGCAGATGTTCACTCAATGTATATCAGACGCATATATTCACAATTTTTAAGGGCAACATTCAGGTTGTTATTGTTTTGGTGTTGATTTTTTGAGGTTGTAAGGAGAACCTCTCACTCGTGTTGTTTTCTACTGTGATTTATATCTTTTGAAGCTGGTTTTTATATATTATTTTTTAAGACTAGCACGGTTCAGAATGCAATTGATGACGCGCTAGCTCAAGATCCAATTTTAACCCGCAGTCTCAAATTCAAACTTGATTGCGAGTCAGCTTTGATGTCTTACAAAGAATTGTATAGGGATCTTTTGCGACGGTCTAGGCAATCACTCGTAACTGAATTTTTTGCTAAAAAATGATTTTCATTCTTTTGTATAAACCTTTATGATGATGTTTTTTGATATACTCCACCATACTCACAATTTTATATTGGTTTATACATCGACAAGATAATAAATCGTTTATTCTAAAAGATGAAGCTCCGAAAGTTGGTTTTATCCGCGTGGAATAGAGGTTTTTCTCGGATGTTGGCAACGATCTTTATTTTCCCATAAGAACAATGTCCCAGTATTCGTGGTTTTCGTATTTTGTGGCAACATCAATCGCGAATACCGGGGTTTACCTGTATTGTTATTCCTAATAGATCGTCTGTTAGGATTGTTGTCCAGGATTCGATCTACAATAGGTGTTTGAACAGATCATTAAGGATAATGATCTCTTGGGCATAATGTTAATGAGAACATTTTAACTTTCACACATTGTTCCGACTTGAATTTGGAAGTCATCTGATTGGGAAGCCATTCTTTTTCTCATCGAGTGTAATATTACATTTTCGTCACAGCAGAGGGTCGATTTTCTCACGAACTATCGATATCATTCCGCTCTCAGACCAGGAAATCATAACGCATTTTCCGATCGGATGCAGTGGTGACCATTTTAAGGTTATTGCGTGTCTCACCATTTTGCTTTTAACTCAAATTGGCTAATGTCACTCAAAATACGATGAGCCATGGTATTCATGTTCAACATATATATCATTTGTGGACATGTATTTGTGAATATTTGCATGAGTAAACACGTAACTGTGGTGACGAGATTACTGCAAACGTGACAATTAGAAAGATGTCAATGAACTGGGCGTTGATAGGAATATTTTTTCAGCGCTTGCGGTGATTAGCTTCTTGTACAACAGCATCCTCTCGACAGGTATATAGCTTGCCTCATTTAAATACAAGCACCGTACGTCTTATTCCGCACGATCTCTCGTCTCATTAGTGACGGACATCTGTGGCCAGCCTTCGTGTATCAACGCTGATGAGCGATGTAGCGCATACCAGACGAGATCAGTGATCGGTTTTACACGAGACTACTCAAGCGGAAAACGATAAATGCTTGTACCGTACGCAATTCTCTAGCTGCTCTTTTATCTACGACGACTTCCTATTTCTTTTGCTATTTTATCGATTACAGATTTCATCTAATACGATCAAGTGACCGTAAAAGCTTTTATCCAACATATAATTACGATGGGCGTAAGTGAATGAATGATGATGTAATTTGAGTGGTTCTATAATTTTCATTTCAAATTTGTACATGAACCGAATTAGTTGGCCACTAGGAATCATTCAGGTGATTGAAATGAAATCCCGAGTGAGATCCCAGTTATCTAAGATTTTCAATGTGCCATTCTGATATTTATTTCCAAAGGTGAATGAAGATTTGATCATCAAAAGCATAATACCTGATTGCTAGTCAGTAAACGGCCCCTTGGAATGACAAGATTTTAGGGCCAATTTTTTGCTTAGGTCACCGAAAAATTGGATGGTTAAATTATGACTTGTAATAAATCAAATTCCAATTTGGGAATTGTAGAAACTTTCTTGATTCCTCCTTATGGGTTGAGAAGAAATTCATGAAAATTGAAAATTGATTACATCGTAGCTATTCAGATGAGTGCAATACCGGGTCGATACATCCTAAGAATCTATATAAGGACAGAATCGAAGACAGAATCCGCACAAAGAGCTGCTTGCGTTCGATGACCTATCTGTGAAAAATTCCTACGCTATTCAAAAATACATCATTCAACATCCGAGCTCAGAAAAGAATGTGACCATCAAGAGGCTTTTGTATTTTACGAAACACAACGGCGAATCCCAAAATTTGCTCATTCGAATGCAGAGCACGTCAAATTTCAAGACAACGTACAAAAGGCGCGAATCCAGTTACACAACCGCAAAATGTTCCTGTTCTTGAACTTTCAATTTTGGCAGCATACATCAGCCCGTCGACAAAATCAATCGAGAGTGCAATTCAGTAATTCCAATCTTGTACACTCTCTCGTGTACGTGCAAAAAAAATCGACGATAATTAAACTGTATGATCGGCATAAAATTTAGGTTAGTGCAATTTTTTTCTTCTCATCACGCGGCATGGGTGGTGCACCTTGTTTTATTGGATAAGTACATTGGAGAAGCAGCAATGTTCGAGAGTGTGAGACGCGTGTGGATAGCATGTAACCGGGTCCGTTATATACGCTGAAATATTTTTTTGCTAGCGTGACTCAGTGCCCGCGACTGATCTTTATTCATGAAATTTTGTCGAAGGCAGCAAGTCGATGGCGATAGTGGACGCTTGCAGTCTGCGGGTCCCGCTCCATCACACTTTTCTGCGATTCTCATTATTTTTAATTTCGCATGTGTATTTAGTGTAAACGAAAGGAAAAGGTGAGGGGCAATTGACATGTGCATGGCTCACAGTTAGGACATCGATGTGAATTTTCCCAATCATAAATCGCACGAGCGCTGATTTCAATGATAGGGACCTATTGAGAACCCTGAGCTGCATATCTTACGAAATTTTCATAAGAAGTTTTGATGAAAGAATGCATTGATACGAATTAAGCGAGTGTGAGGGAAGGACCAACTATTGAAAATGAGTGGATGTAAGAATTCACGGTCGGTGTAACACAAGCTTTTTCAGGCTGTTCTCTCGGTTTGGATAGATTCAAAATGAAGCATCAGTTGACGCCTCCTATATCCGTTTGTTTTTATCTCAAATTATATTACTATTTAGGTTCTATACCTCTGTCAGGCATATGATTGATCAAATAGAAGTGATCTGCATACAGATACCAAGTGACTCGTTATGTATACTGTATACTCATTTGAGTAATGTCGCATAAATTTACACATTCGGTGCCCAAAAGTTCAGAAGTTGAACTTCAGCATCCGCAGGCGTGTGTGTGCCAACTTTTCTTTTCGCTTTTGCATACTGTTGAATGATAACTTGTCATAAAAGTATGGAGTTAGTCATGTTTTCAAGCATCTCATCAAACAAAAGATCAACTGCGTCTATGATACGCCAAACTCAACTAAGCTGTACACTCCCTCCTAGGAACAATGCCAATGGTCAAGAATTGCTAGCTTCATTGCAGTAAATTGGGTTACGATCTCACTATGAATGATTGTGATATATCAACTGGAGTTCTTGTTATCAACAGTCATCCGGCCGTCGCGTCGGTTCGATCATTCCACCGCTCGTTACGAGTAAATCTCATTTGGGTGAATCTCGTAAGTAACGATACTGGCCTCCCTAAATCAAGCGAGCTGCAACGAATGTGAACCTCATTCCACAGTTGATCAACAATCCTTTTTAGTTGTTGAGTGGGGATCAGTCCGAATTCACCGTTTGGATTCCCTGGTCGATTAAAGTCTCTTCATCACGACTTCTCTTGTACAATCTCAAACTGACTCTGGGTCTTTGAACTCAAGCTGCGTGCTCTGTGGTCCCGAAAAAATACATTTTGGACCGAGCTGGTTGAGTAAACTCGTCTTGACCGGAATGCCGTTTCCAAATAGACTCTTGTTCACCTCAATAATATATTCTTAGTCATGATATCCCGAATGAGATCTCTTTGCAAAAACCAGTCTCGGCTGTCGGTGAGATTTAATAAATGTCATCCTCAATTAGAGAGGAATTTGGTTTACTGAGAGAAAACGTCGACTTTAGTCATCAAAAATCCAAAAAATCGCAATTTATACCGTACTGATCTGGAGAATTCCTCCACCTTTTTTCTCGCTGAAATCGGCGTCAGTCCATAATTTTTCAATCTTTTTTTGTCCCTCAAGGTGGAAACTCATAGTTTCTGGACATTTTCCTATTTGAAAGGGTAGAAATCCATAGTATCAACTACTCCTCCGGATCAAAAACATTACATGTAAATTTTTTTCAGAAATGGTGTAATTACATCGTTCTGACCCGGAAAAAAGTCGAGAAATTTTCCGGATCAGAACGGTATAAGTTCATTTTTTATCGCAAAATGAAATGTGAAAACTATAGGGATCTGACATCGATGTCAGGTTCCCTGCACACAGGAGTAAAACAGCTGCGTAACAGAGCATATTTAGCATTGGTAGCTTAGGGGTTTTGCTTAATTGACGTCTCATCTCCCACAGTCTTGCACAGAACACTAATGTAAGGACCTCATCCTCCTACTCTTGCGTTTGATGGACATTGGTCGACCCAGGAGAGCTAGAAACTCAATATTACCATCACGGCCCTATGCACCCAATGTTAAAACTGCTCTCTTCGTCGGCCATCTTGGAAGAAAAAACGCCTGTGCACAAGCAACCCGGCAAGCATGTCAGATCCCTATAAATAATTGAGAATTGATACGCCCCACGCGAAGAATGACGTGAAAACACACTCATTGCATGGTGGAACAAGAATATTAATTTTAGATTACTCGAATTTTGCATATCACAAAAACTTTGAGGCGAATTTTCCAGAAATAGAAAAAATGGACTTATACCGTTCTGATCCGGAGCCGCTCATATTTTTTCGAAATTTGTCCGGGACAAAATCACTTCCAAAGGAGGTCGAGGCCTGATGAAGATCAATGAGATGGTTCTATAACAGAAAATTCGAGCCAATGTAGGTCAGAGCTATCAAAGTTTCGAATTCTGACATTTTAGAATATACCGTTTTAAAGCTGGTTGAGACCGTATCACTTTCCTGCGAGGATGATTGATAGATCAGAGATATTTTGTCGCTACCCTACTGATTCAAGAGTTGTTCAAAATTTGATAGAAGAAATCAAATCCAATCAATTCCATTTCTCAATTTTTCAAGAATCG
The DNA here is from genome assembly GCA_029851415.1 of Eretmocerus hayati. Classification (NCBI taxonomy): domain Eukaryota; kingdom Metazoa; phylum Arthropoda; class Insecta; order Hymenoptera; family Aphelinidae; genus Eretmocerus; species Eretmocerus hayati. Next base: position 177,163,469 of record CM056742.1, on the reverse strand, counting down.
AGATCGTCTTTCACGCGATGGGTAAAAATCTCACGACTCAATGTTGGCTCAAGAATAAAATCGAGTAATTATTGAATCAATCTTGGCTCAAACATTCAATTTTCTTAATAACTCACTGTCTCAATTGTTTGAGATCCTAAACAAGATCTTGAAATGCAGTTTTTGAGGTGTCAATCCGATTTTAATGGATTTTAGATATTTCGGAGCGCTGGTTCATGCACTATAGGGTCCCTATTGGATATTTGGGACCCTATCTGCCAACCCCACGGCCTGCCTACCCCCGCCGCGCCTACTCTACTAGCCTGATCTTACATTCATGCAGAGTCACGTTCACGCCGTCTGCTCCGTTGCGACTGTTTGTATACTAGCTAAACTGCGCAAAACATTAAAATAATCACCCACAAACCCCAAACGCGTGTGCTCTTGTGGTACTCACCACGTGGATAACATTGCTTCAAAAGACTTTTCATTTCTAATCGAATTGGAAGCAAGTTTTCCTCGGACTTTTGTATTGCCAATGAAGTACGTACTTGAGTAGGCAGTTACAGGACCGCATCTGCATGACTTTTCAAGGTATTTTAAGTTTGAAACCGTACTTTTTGGGTATAAGACAAGCTTACTCTTTTTTTGTTTCGTCGAAACTAATCACACATTGTGATTCAAGATGACTGAATCATCTGTCAAGATCATAGGCCAAGCTTATTCATCAGTCATTCTCCATTGGGACCTCCAGATCGCTGAGTCACCTCTTCACCAAAAGTACCAATCTACTTCATTTGAATATACTGATTCAAAATACCAACCACATGAATGGAGATTAGAGTTAGAATTAGAGAGCACCCAGGAGAGCTTTACTGATACCTCTCTTACCATAAGGTACCTAGGTGAAGACGAGATTGCGTTATCAAATGTACAGTTTCAAATATTTCAACAAGTTCTTAATGGTGGACATATGAGTCTTCTATTCAGTGATATGGATGAATTTGACACAGGTTCTGGCCCTTTACAATTGAGTAAAGAAGGTTCTAGTCATTCATTTTATTTTGAAAAAGAGCGACTTAGGGAGCCATTCAAACTTTTTATTACATGCATCTTGAAGCCATCTACTGAAGGTTGCAACACTGTGTGTGCAAGTGACACATACCACCAGCTTGACAGTCGCCTCCAAGATAATTATGAAACGCTGCTGCTGAATGGTAAATTCAGTGACTTTACTGTTTCTATTGCCAACAAAGAGCTATTTTTACACAAGGATATATTATCCAGTCGAAGCTTGTATTTCTTCAAAATGTTTGATAATGAGATGAAAGAAAATAATACCAATTCTGTGAACATTGATGATTTTACTTATGATGTAATGTTAGAGTTCTTCAGATACATTTACGCAGCTAAAGTTAATGATATTAAAATACACATGGTTGATCTTCTTGTAGCAGCAGATAAATATGCTTTAGAAGATCTCAAGTCTCTCTGTGAACATGAAATGATCAAAGCTCTAAGCCTAGATAACGCTCTCAACTTTTTGAGCTTGGCTAACTGTCACAATGCTAGAAAACTAGAGGCTCAGTGCTTAAAATTCATTGTACTGAATGCAAAAGATATTGTTGAAAGTCCAAACTATGACCTTGGAGAGTTACCTAAGAAACTCACAAATGAATTATTTAGACTGTTAGCCAAAAAGTCTTAGCAGAGTTGTAACGGTTGCCAACCCACATCCTCATTGCTTCTCTCATTACTGAAATATCGCTCGGAGTGAAAGTATTCATGATCTTACACTGCAGCTGTTGACTTTTAATATTACAACAAAGATGTGCATATATTATACGTTACTTTTGATGTCAGATCTGAACCATGTAAAACATATGTGATTCAGTGTCAATAAAGTAATTTTGCAACAACTTTTAGTGCTGAGCTTTTTTTGAAATCTTTGAGTACTAGCAGTAGAGTTGGTGATTGTTTGCTAGTCATTTGCATTAAGCAATATCCAATGATGAGTTTAATTTTTCTAATATGACCCTGCATATCTGTTCAACTCTAAGATGAGGGAATAAAATGAGTTCACAACTTTCTCTTCATTATGTTCAGTCCATTGGTATTTCCTTGAAAATCTTTTTAAAAAAACCAGTTTTTGCTTTCAAGTCCCATAATGAGACTGAGATAAGTTGCTATGATCTCTGTGATTTCAGTTAGCGCTTCAGAGAATATAGGATATAAAAAGTTGGTTACATTTTGTAAAATTTTGGGTTGTTTACATCTGAATGGTGGCTTTGATATTTTCATCAGAAACTTGATACAACAAACCTCTCCATATCACAGACTCGTAGACAGGCAGTAGTATACAGCTCGGTGTGCCCAAATTATTTAGGGAAATACTCTTTACTTGTAACTCATTTAACTATTCAAATTTGTGAATCTTGACTGATACTCAACGGCAAGTCAATCCATCCGCAATAGCACCGCTGATGTTACACTTTTTACATTATTGGGCCAAATTTTTATCTGAATTCATCATTTTCCCACTGACTGATATGGTGGACAAACTATCGATACAATTCTTGTTAATCGTTATGAAGTATAGATACATTTCACGCATGCTTGAGAGAGGCGTCTTCCGCGTGCAGTTAGCGTTTCATTGAAGGTGCAGTGAAAAATTTTTTACAGATTTTTTACTTATCTTATTTTCGTGTTCTTGTCGAGACAAATTGATGCAGATGACGTGTCCAGGATAATTAATATAGAGGTCTTTATGCATTGTGAGTTTATTTTTTAGAATCCCTGGCCAATGACTGATTGACTGAATCACTTGATCAATTATTTTGTGTACCCGACACGTGTTCTTGTGGCTATTAACTGACAAATCCCATCAGATACAGTTTTGATCGACGGCCGGAGATCTTCATTTGTATGCTGTTAACAATCATTGAGAGAACATGCAGGCTGCATTCAGAAGCGCCAGAAATATGATAATAGACTAACTTGATTTTGAGTGTACACTTTGGTTTAGTAGTCTGAGATGCATGTTCAAGAGTAGAATATTCGTTCACGATTCATTGAAGAATCCGCACTCAACATTGCAGAATCTCTTCTGCAAAAGTGCAGCGACTGGTAATAATAGATTAATAAGTCACATGATTCGGATATGCATGGCTTCATATGCCACGATCTAAGTGACGAAATTTTTAAACTTATTTTCAAATGAAAGGATAGAAAACATCCGTGGCCACCTGTGCCTCCTTTATTCTCTATAGAGAATTTATATATAAATGAGTTACGCGCGCACTCATGTTGCAGTTTTGATTGCACAATATGATATATGACGGGTGACTATACTTCTGATCAGTCACACCCGTTTGACGTGCAATTGTGGTTTGTAAAATGCCTGTGCGCAAGTTAACCCTTAGACTGCCGGGATTTTTCCTAATAAAATGACAACTTCCGAAGGGGAAAATTTGTATTTATGAGTAACTAATACGTCGCGATGAGTTCTCAAAGTCATCGGTGGCTCATATATGAGCCAGGCCGGCAGGCAACACGGTCTTTCGCCCCATACTGTACATTTTGGAATTCTGCAGATTATCATTCAGTTACATTCAAATGAATCCCTGGCTTCCTCGGATGTAATAGGCTGTCCAAATCGCTTCTCTATGCATTTACATCATCAAAAAGCACTAAATGTCAAAACTGCCTCTTATCCGGGGTTGAAAATTTGAAAATTCATAATTAGAGAATTACTGACTTTTGAGAGGATGTATGTGATAAAATGGTTCGTGGAGGATCCAAATTGTTACCTGCAGTTGTTATCGCACTAATATACATAAACTATTAGCCAGGAGAAGTTTCGGAAAATCCGATAGAAGTCTGATATTTTATTCTTGAATTTTGAGGAATTTCACAACTTTGTTAGGGGTAATTTAGATACATTGGTTGTTTTGGAAAAATCTCAGGGTAGCTCACGATGCTTCTGAATCCATTCCATCATAGCAACCTCATGGAAAATTCACTTACATTAATCAAACTGATCATAAAATGAGTGGCTCATATATGCGCCAGGCCGTCAGTCTAAAGGTTAATATTCTATAATACAATATATTCTCGTGTTCTGGATAGGCACATGAACAAATCAACATATTTGAGTAAAGCATTTCACGATATTTATCAGAAATGGAATGACGAATTCAAATGATTGTCATAAGTTTTGTAACATTGAAGGATAATGATTGAAACTCAAATTTTTTTAGACTCCTGCAAATATGAATAAAGGAGAGGTAGATATTCGTCCACTATTTCACTGGGTTTTCGATATTGAAAAGGACAACGTGATTCAAAAGTATCATTCACCTTCATTCTGGTTCACCGATTCAAGAAAAATCACGCATGAATGGAGATTAGAATTTGAACCAAGTACATCTAAAAAGCCAGATGCCACAGTAATCTTGAGATACCTAGATGACAAAAATATTGCTTTAGGAGATGTACATTTCCAAGTGCAATTTCGTACCTTTGGTAATCTCAATGACCCGAAGATAATGTTTCAAGATTTATACAATGACTCAACACAGCAACCGAATCTAGATAGTACAAAAAAGCCACGCTTGGAGCCCATAAAAAGTGTTTTCCCGCAAAATTTTACTCAAGAAAGACCGACGTGTAAGGTGCAGTTTTCTTCAGTTCCATTGGATCGAAGCCAAATCACAATCTGGTGCAGAATAAGTGCAAAGTCGATCGAGGCTTGCACTGATCAATGGTCAAAATTGACAACTCAGTCCAATGATTATCTGAAGAATGACTATGAAGCTTTTTTAACACATAGCAAGTTCAGTGATGTGACTGTAGTTGTAGAAGGGAAAAAGCTCTTCTTGAACAAGAATATTTTATCTAATCGTAGTCCAGTTTTTGCTGCTGAGTTTGCCCGACCAGTGGATGGGATCAAAGACAATGTTGTTAACATTGGGGATTTTACGTACAAAGCTATGCTTGAGTTTTTTAGATACATTTATGCAGCTAAAGTGAACGATATTGAATGTTGTGTGACTGAGCTTTTTGTGGCTGCTGATAAATATGCTGTAAAAGGATTGAAATCTTTGTGTGAAGAGACTATGATGAGATCTTTGAGCGTAAGAAATGCTTTCACGTTTTTGTCTCTTGCTAATGAGTACAAGGTTAAGGATTTAGAGTCTCAGTCCATAAAATTCATCGCACTGAATTCAGAGAGTATTTTTGAAGGACCTAACTATGATTTGAACTTGTTGCCCAAAGATTTTGTCTGTAAATTATTCAGTTCCCTTGCAAAGGAATGCAACATGATTTCAAGTACAGACTAGTATTGACCATATTTTATGAACTTCATTTTTACGTCATTTTCATCACTATCGAATTTAGGTATAAGCTACATTCTTCGAACTTGAATATCGAAATCATTTAAACGTTTATTTGTGTGAGTAACTGCATAGTTGATTAATATGTGTTTGATTCATAGCCGGTAGCTTAATATGTAATAATGCGTGCCTTTGACAAATTCAATAAACTTCTCATGATTTGTAGAGCTGAATCAAGATGGAGATATTCTTATATGCACATGCATAAAAAGTTTAAAAGAGGAGTAAAAGTGATTTGAAGTCAAAAATTCACTCCAGTCCCTGACTTTTTGAATGAATAATGAGTTTATTTGCGAATAGCTGACCAACCACGCCAAGGCCTGCTATGACAAATGTATGGGTGCAATATACAGCAACCAATATTAATACCAATCAACAACGAATAAAAACGGCTTGTCTCGATTACAGCCTATATGTCCGACTGATGGAATTTTCGAAATGGACTCAGATCAAACTGCTATCGTACTTCATACCTTTTCTTGTGATATTTGAATAATTGTGAAAGTCTCATCCGCTTATTTTCAGATATCTATGGCTTATCAATGGTGCTATTACAATTACAGAGACTGAAACTCTTAAAGATAACACGCAATGTCAACGAAAAAACTTATCCTTTTTACACATTTTCTTCACAGAGTGGAAACATTATGATGTTATAGTTATTATTCCACTTAAATTCGAGTTTCATCAATTATACCACTTCTTGAAAGAAGAATATTCATTTTTAATGTATGTGCCTGTTGAAAACTCGTCGATAAAGTGTTGTAACGTTACAATCGATGCAAACGTAATAGAGTCCGAGTATAACTTGTTGGCCTGAAATGAAGTACCATAATAGTCGGGTTCGGGGCCGGGAAAATCGTGACGACGATCAGCATAGTCATAATGAGGTGCATGAGTTCCTCGACATTGCTCATCTTTGCATTAGACTGCATAGCTCTTTATAATACTCGGCAAGAATCAAGGACACTCTTATTGGTGCACTCTGGTCGCTGCTCATCTCGTTCGTGCTTTATACTGTTGTCGTGCCCGATACCTTCCTGATCATGTGCAAGGAAAGTATTATACCCATACCGATATCAATTCAGACATGGACTTTTTGCACGCCTCCAACGAGCGGCTCGATTCATTTTTTGCTAATGGGATAAACTCGATTTGGAGGCCCGTTCACACCGAATGCATCAACCTCACCGTACCTCAGTGAATCGACACATTTTATTTTCATTACTGCAATCTGATGATTGATTCAAAGTTGATGAAAGAAGATGATCGACTTGAGCACGTATTAAAGGTTGATGACATGTAGTTGCTCCGATAGGAAAAACTGTGAGGTCCGATGTGTACCTACTATAATAATGCCACAGAGATTCAATCGTGGTCTCATGATTTTTAAAGCGCAGATGCATTGAGATTTTTTGGTGGGAGAGTCTTGTGATGGCCCCAGAGAATTATTTTGATGTTCCTAATATTCTTTTCGTTTGAGCCGAGAATTGGTATATTTAGGAATCAGATGCTGACTTTAGAAAACTTTCTTCTTATAATGTTCACCGCCCGTGTAAGAAATCACTCTTCGTAGATTATAATTATGAAGAAATTACACTACAATTTTTCGACCGAATTGGAGAGTTTATCAATCTTAGTCGAGCATCATAATAATCTTCATCGTGATTCCTTGTAAACCGGTTATTATTCTACATATTAGTCTTTGAACTCTCAATCTCATGCTGCTAATGTTTTGCTTGTTCAAATAAGAGCTCGTCGGATCAAGAGCCTGCAATGCGATTTTGTAAACTTTGTATCGGGACAGTGTTCGTTCTGGAGTATTTGCAATTCAAATTTTAGTTCAGAGCACCCTTTCGAAAATCAAGATCTGTAGAGACGAAAGTATTGAACGAAAACCAGAAAGGCTATCATAAAATTCACAGGTGCTCTGGTGTAAGAATTTCGACGGCCAGATTAAGAGATTTTGATTTGGAAATTCGCTTGCGCTTATAACGTTACTTTTGAGTCGGGAGTGTTTTTGTGGATTAAATGAAGAGTGAGTTCAACTCATAAGGGGAGCCTCAAGTATTCGGTTCACCGATGTTGCCAAAACTTATTTACATTTTCATAGAATATGAGGGATGTATTATAGCATCTGTCAAATGCACTTTTGATCAAAGATAAGGGCAAAAACGTTAGAATTGGTTATTTATCTATATTATTTTCGAAGCATCTCTATATATCTGCAATGCTAGAGGTTTTGCTTCCTATTGTGAGAGCTGCTCTGTCTATCCTTCACATTTTAGGTATTGCTAAGCCGATACAAAAAGTTTGGGTGAGTAGAACTGATGATCCAAACCTTTTGTACTCGATTTCTTCATTTATTTGTATAACAATAGATTAATTCATTTTTCTGCTCATTCCACCTGTAAATCACGTAAATCACATTTCGTTACCGCTCAAGTATGACGCGCCACAGTTTAAAAATCCTGCACATGGCGGCCAATATGGTGACCCTGTCACGTCCAGAACGTACGTCAACCTGTACCGCCACCAAAATGTGACAATTGTTTTTGGTAGGACTCCAACTTCTCTAATTGTATAGAAAATTTCAGAATTTGCCTATTTTGCCTTTTCGAGAAAATCGACTTTTAAGTCGTCAAAATATGCCCCACTTCCAGAGGCCACAGCTCTTCGAATATTGAGCCTAGATCAATGTACCTGGGCTCAAATTGAAGCTCTGAATTTGCCAAAATTGTTTTAGGTATTAAATCTTCAGAAAGAGTATCGCGAAGGATGATATCGTCGATTATAAATTACACGTGGTCACAGTATACCTATATATACGGCAAGACGGCGCGCGGAGGGGGCGACTGATCTCGAGCAGACGACAACACTGCTTTTGCGGGCCGGGATGACTTGGGGAATATCTGCATTGGAACCTTCTACGAGGCCAGCAGAGCAGATCTAACCCTTTGCAGACGTAAAGCGGGTGCTAGAAACCTATGCATGCATCGAGATCATCGCGAGACTTGTCTTCCCGCGCTGGCGCCACCCGTCCGCGCGCCATCTCACCATATATATATATAGGTATACTGTGACCACGTGTAACTTATAATCGACGGTATCATCCTTCGCGATAATCTTTCTGGCGATTTAATACCTAAAACAATTTTGGCAAATTCAGAGCTTCAATTTGAGCCCAGGTACGTTGATCTAGGCTCAATATTCGAAGAGCTGTGGTCTCTGGAAGACGGGCATATTTTAGCGACTTCAAAGTCGATTTTCTCGAAAAGGCAAAATAGGCAAATTCTGAAATTTTCTATACAATTAGAAAAGTTAGAGTCCTACCCAAAACAATTGTTACATTTTGGTGGCGGTACAGGTTGACGTACGTCACCCCAGATCACCTGTACGTGTGATTTAAATTGAACGCAAATTTCGTTGTTGTTGCCATGTTGCGCAGTGGCACTGAGTGGCACTTGCCTTTGCTTGCCTTGATGGTGGCACTTCAGCACAAACGGTGTTATAGCAGAAGGAATAAGTGGCCTTAAAAATCATCAGTTTTCATTCAGTTCATCTGCCTCTGTCACACTCTCACTCTGAGCCACTCTGAGCTGAGGAGCTTTACAGCGCTTCCTGTGTCATCGTATTACAATAAATCACACGACTGAAGGTTAACAATTAAAACTAATCATATCATGCTAGTCTAACTAATTCATCTTTCACATAACTTACATTAGAAAACCATCCTAGCTATGTCTGTATAAATGTATATGAAGAATAGTGTTAGAGTAGAATAGTTCTACCCTGCTGCAAAAGTTCGATTGGATTCGATAGAAAAACACTCAATCGATCTGAATCTAGAAACTTATGATGAATTTGAAACATGATTTTCAGGATTGGAGAAGATTGGAGTTCAATCGCGATCAATGATGTTGATCGGGATTCAAACAGTGTTGACCAATCTTTACCAATGCCGACTATACGCATTGAGAGAAAGATTGCCAATCGACCTCAATACTGACTAGAATCATTGGAGACCTTATATCCTATTCATCTGAATCGATTTGAATGCTGGAAATCAGTATTGGATATCCGAAATCCTATCCGCCTCAATCGATTCCAATACTATTATTCTGCATTGGAACCTCAATCGAACTCAATACTGACTAGAATCATTGGACACCTTATATCCTATTCATCTGAATCGATTTGAATGCTGGAAATCAGTACTGGATATCCGAAATCCAATCCGCCTCAATCGATTTCAATACTGTTATTCTGTATTGGAACCTCAATCGAACTCAATACTGAATAGAATCATTGGACACCTCATATCCTATTCATCTGAATCGATTTGAATGCTGGACATCAGTATTGGATATCCGAAATCCTATCCGCCTCAATCGATTCCAATACTGTTATTCTGCATTGGAACCTCAATCGAACTCAATACTGACTAGAATCATTGGACACCTTATATCCTATTCATCTGAATCGATTTGAATGCTGGAAATCAGTATTGGATATCCGAAATCCAATCCGCCTCAATCGATTTCAATACTGTTATTCTGTATTGGAACCTCAATCGAACTCAATACTGAATAGAATCATTGGACACCTCATATCCTATTCATCTGAATCGATTTGAATGCTGGACATCAGTATTGGATATCCGAAATCCTATCCGCCTCAATCGATTCCAATACTGTTATTCTGCATTGGAACCTCAATCGAACTCAATACTGACTAGAATCATTGGACACCTTATATCCTATTCATCTGAATCGATTTGAATGCTGGAAATCAGTATTGGATATCCGAAATCCAATCCGCCTCAATCGATTTCAATACTGTTATTCTGTATTGGAACCTCAATCGAACTCAATACTGACTAGAATCATTGGACACCTTATATCCTATTCATCTGAATCGATTTGAATGCTGGAAATCAGTATTGGATATCCGAAATCCTATCCGCCTCAATCGATTCCAATACTGTTATTCTGCATTGGAACCTCAATCGAACTCAATACTGACTAGAATCATTGGACACCTTATATCCTATTCATCTGAATCGATTTGAATGCTGGAAATCAGTATTGGATATCCGAAATCCAATCCGCCTCAATCGATTCCAATACTGTTATTCTGCATTGGAACCTCAATCGAACTCAATACTGACTAGAATCATTGGACACCTTATATCCTATTCATCTGAATCGATTTGAATGCTGGAAATCAGTATTGGATATCCGAAATCCTATCCGCCTCAATCGATTCCAATACTGTTATTCTGTATTGGAACCTCAATCGAACTCAATACTGAATAGGATCATTGGACACCTCATATCCTATTCATCTGAATCGATTTGAATGCTGGAAATCAGTATTGGATATCCGAAATCCTATCCGCCTCAATCGATTCCAATACTGATTTTCAGTATTGGGAACATCGAGAACTCAATCGGCCTCAATCGACCTCAATACTGACTTTCAGTCATTATTACAAATCAACGTCTCACATATACATCACTCACATTACAGGTAAGGTTTCAATACATTCAATACTTATTTCAATCATGATCGCATTAACATATCACCGCATTACATAACTAAACGCTATTTGGAGGTTCTGTCACTCATCAGTCTTATATAGGAACAGGAGAGATGGTTCGTCGCTTGCGAGAAAGCAATCCCATGATATTTGGATGCAAACTGAGATGGTCACCGAAACGCCGCCTAGCGTCAGCCACTCGAATTCTATCGGCCTCAATCGATTCCAATACTAACTTTCAGGAATGGGAAGTTCAATAACTCACACTACGTCTATCGGGTCCAATACTGACTATGAGCATTGACGAGTTTATTTATCGTCCTGAATCGATTTGAATGCTGAATATCAGTATTGGGGACTTGAAATCCTATCTGCCCAGTCGAATCCAGTACTGTTTTCGAGTATTGGGAACTTCGAGATCTCAACCCACTTCAATCGATCTCGATACTGACTGTGAGTATCCTAGCCCTTATATTCTAATAACCTGAATCGATTTGAGTACTGTCTCTCAGTATTGGGTAGATCGCTATCTCAATCCACTTCAATCGATCTCAATACTGGAAGTAAGCATTAGAAACCTTATATCCTATCTACTTGAATCGATTTGGATGCTGGATTTCAGTATTGAGGACTTGAAATCCTAACTGCCCCAATCGAATCCAGAACTGTTTTTCAGTATTGGAAACATCGGGTTCTCAATCCGCTTCAATCGATTTCAATACTGATTTTCAACATTGCAGACCTCATATGATATTTACCTGAATCGGATTGAATGCTAGATATCAGTATTGAGGACTCGAAATCCTATCAGCCCCAATCGATTTCAGTACTGTATTTCAGGATTGAAAACATCGGGTTCTCAATCCGCTTGAATCGATCTCAATACCGATTTACAGCATTGCAGATCTTATATCCTATCTACTTGAATCGATTTGAATGCTGGATATCAGTATTGAGGACTTTAAATCCTACCTGCCCGAATCGATTTCAGTACTGTATTTCAGTATTGGGAATATCGGGATCTCAATCCACTTCAATCGATCTGAATACTGAAAGTAAACATCAGAAACCTCATATCCTATCTACCTGAATCGGAATGAATGCTGGATATCAGTGCTAGATATCAGTATTCAGGACTTGCCATCCTATCTGCCCCAGTTGATTCCAGTACTGTATTTCAGTATTGGAAACATCGGGTTCTCAGTACGCCCCAATCGATCTCAATACTGATGTTCAGCATTGCAGACCTTATATGATTTTTACCTGAATCGAATTGAATGCTAAATATCAGTATTGGGGACTTGAAATCCTATCTGCCCAGTCGAATCCAGTACTGTTTTCGAGTATTGGGAACTTCGAGATCTCAACCCACTTCAATCGATCTCAATACTGACTGTGAGTATTCTAGCCTTTATATTCTAATAACCTGAATCGATTTGAGTACTGTCTCTCAGTATTGGGTAGATCGCTATCTCAATCCACTTCAATCGATCTCAATACTGGAAGTAAGCATTAGAAACCTTATATCCTATCTACTTGAATCGATTTGGATGCTGGATTTCAGTATTGAGGACTTGAAATCCTAACTGCCCCAATCGATTCCAGAACTGTCTTTCAGTATTGGAAACATCGGGTTCTCAATCCGCTTCAATCGATTTCAATACTGATTTTCAACATTGCAGACCTCATATGATATTTACCTGAATCGGATTGAATGCTAGATATCAGTATTGAGGACTCGAAATCCTATCTGCCCCAATCGATTTCAGTACTGTATTTCAGTATTGGAAACATCGGGTTCTCAATCCGCTTGAATCGATCTCAATACTGATTTTCAGCATTGCAGATCTTATATCCTATCTACTTGAATCGATTTGAATGCTGGATATCAGTATTGAGGACTTGAAATCCTACCTGCCCGAATCGATTTCAGTACTGTATTTCAGTAGTGGAAACATCGGGTTCTCAATCCGCTTCAATCGATCTCAATACTGATTTTCAGCATTGCAGATCTTATATCCTGTCTACTTGAATCGATTTAAATGCTGGATATCAGTATTGAGGACTTGAGATCCTATCTGCCCCAATCGATTCCAGTACTGTATTTCAGTATTGGGAATATCGGGATCTCAATCCACTTCAATCGATCTGAATACTGAAAGTAAGCATCAGAAACCTCATATCCTATCTACCTGAATCGGAATGAATGCTGGATATCAGTGCTAGATATCAGTATCCGGGACTTGCCATCCTATCTGCTCCAGTCGATTCCAGTACTGTATTTCAGTATTGGAAACATCGGGTTCTCAGTACGCTCCAATCGATCTCAATACTGATGTTCAGCATTGCAGACCTTATATGATTTTTACCTGAATCGAATTGAATCCTAAATCTAGATAGCTAAATATCAGTATTAAGGACTTGAAATCCTAGCTGTCCCAATCGATTTGAGTACTGTTTTCCAGTATTGGGAATATCGAGATCTTCCCAATTTAATCGATCTCAATACTGACTGTAAGTATTGGAGCCCTTATATCCCAATAATCTGAATCGATTTGAGTACTGTCTCTCAGTATTGGGCAGATTGCTATCTCAGTCCACTTCAATCGATCTCAATACTAAATGTAAGCATAAGTGACCTCATTATATCCTATCTACTTGTATCGATTTCAATGTTGAAAATCAGTATTGCAGAATTGAGATCCTATCTGCTCCAACTCATTCCAGTACCATTTTCAAGTATTGGAAACACTGAGATCTCAATCCGCTTGAATCGATCTCAATCCCGACTTTCAGCATTGCAGACCTCATATCATATTTACCTGAATCGAATTGAATGCGGAATATCAGTATTGAGGACTTGGAATCCTATCTGCCCTAATCGATTCCAGTTCTGTATTTCAGTATTGGGAATATCGGGAGCGCATTACGCTTCGATCGATCCCAATACTGATGTTCAGCATTGCAGACCTTATATCATATCTACTTGAATTAATTCGAATGCTGTGTATCAGATTGGGAATGGGAAGTCCTATCTGCCTCAATAGATCCAAATACTGACCTCTAACATTGGATACCGTATATTCTATCTACGTCAATATACCTGAATGATGATTGTTAGTATTGAGGACTTGAAATCCTATCTGCCCCGATCGATTCCAGTACCGTCTTCCAGTATTGCAAACATCGAGATCTCAATCCGCCTCAATCGATTTCAATACTGATTCTCAGCATTGCAGACATTATAACCCGTTCACCTGACCAATAGCAAAACTCATCTTCAGGCTGTTCCAATTCTGCCCAGCAGTATTGAATTCGATTGATATATATGAAACCTAGAGGAGTTCAATAGTGATTGTGAGTATTGAGAAGGATAGAATAACCATGTACCCACGATTTCCATTCGATTCTGTAGTATTCATCTCGATATTAGTCAATGACGCAAAGAGTGATTGGGTCATCATTGGAATGAATTGATGCAGTCGACTCAATGCTGCCCGGCAGGATTCAGACCGATAGCGAAACTCATCCTCATAGCGTACCAATCCTGCTCAGCAGTATTGACATCAATTAAAATACATGGAATTCAGAGGAGTTCGATACCGATTGTAAGTATTCAGAAGGATAGAAACCACTTTTTCACGATCGGTATTCCATCCTATAGTATTAAGCTCGATTGGCAAATCACGCGATGAGTGATTGGGTCATCATTGAAATCGATTGACGCAGTCGACTCGTTGCTGCCTGGCAGGATTCAGACCGAAAGCAAAACTCATCTTCAGGCCGTTCCAATCCTGCTCAGCAGTATTGAATTCGATCGAGATGTATGAAATCTAGAGGAGTTCAATACTGATTGTGAGTATTGAGAGAAATAGAATAACCGTGCACCCACGATTTCAACTGGATTCTGTAGTATTTATCTCGATTGATCAATGACGCAAAGAGTGATTGGGTCATCATTGGAATCGATTACTCAGTCAATCCAATGCTGCCTGGCAGGATTCAGACCGATACCAAAACTCATCTCGAGATCGTTCCAATCCTGCTGAGCAGTATTGGATTCGATTGGGATATACGGAATCTGGCGGAGTTCAATACTGATTGTGAGTATTGGGAAGGATAGAATAACAATGCATCCACGATTTCAATCCGATTTTGTAGTACTCAGCTCGATTTGTCAATCACGCAGTGAGTAATTGGGTTATCATTGGAATCGATTGACTCAGTCAATCCAATGCTGCCTGGCAGGATTCAGACCGATAGCAAAACTCATCTCGAGATCGTTCCAATCCTGCTGAGCAGTATTGGATTCGATTGGAATATACGGAATCTGGCGGAGTTCAATACTGATTGTGAGTATTGGGAAGGATAGAATGACCATGTATCCACGATTTCAATCCGATTTTGTAGTACTCAGCTCGATTTGTCAATCACGCAGTGAGTAATTGGGTTATCATTGGAATCGATTGACTCAGTCAATCCAATGCTGCCTGGCAGGATTCAGACCGATAGCAAAACTCATCTCGAAATCGTTCCAATCCTGCTGACCAATATTGGATTCGATTGGAATATACGGAATCTGGCGGAGTTCAATACTGATTGTGAGTATTGGGAAGGATAGAATAGCCATGCATCCACGATTTTAATCCGATTTTCTAGTACTCAGCTCGATTTGTCAATCACGCAGTGAGTAATTGGGTTATCATTGGAATCGATTGACTCAGTCAATTCAATGCTGCTCGGCAGGATTCAGACCGATAGCAAAACTCATCTCGAGATCGTTCCAATCCTGCTGAGCAGTATTGAATTCGATTGAAATATGTGAAATCCAGCGGAGTTTAATAATGATTGTGAGTATTGGGAAGGATAGAGTAACCATGCATCTACGATTCCAATCCGATTTTTTAGTATTCAGCTCCATTGGTCAATCACGCAGTGAGTGATTGGGTCATCATTGAAATCGATTGACGCAGTCCACTCAATGCTGCCTGGCATGATTCAGATCGATAGCAAAACTCATCTCGAGACCGTTCCAATCCTGCTGAGCAGTATTGAGTTCGATTGAAATATATGAAATCCAGCGGAGTTCAATACTGATTGTGAGTATTGGGAAGGATAGAATAACCATGCATCCACGATTACAATTCGATTTTGTAGTATTCAGCTCGATTGGTCAATGACGCAGTGAGTAATTGGGTTATCATTGGAATCGATTGACTCAGTCAATTCAGTGCTGCTTGGCAGGATTCAGACCGATAGCAAAACTCATCTTCAGGCCATTCCAATCCTGCTGAGCAGTATTGGATTCGATTGAAATATACGAAATCTAGCGGAGTTCAATACTGATTGTAGGTATGGGGAAGGATAGAATAACCATGCATCCACGATTCCAATCCGATTTTGTAGTATTCACCTCGATTGGTCAATCACGCAGTGAGTGATCGAGTCATCATTGAAATCGATTGACAAAGTCCACTCAATGCTGCCCGGCAGGATTCAGACCGATAGCGAGACTCATCCGCAGGACGTACCAATCCTGCTGAGCAGTATTCGATTCGATTGAAATATATGAAATCTAGCGGAGTTGAATACTGATTGTGAGTATTGGGAAGGATAGAATAACCATGCATCCACGATTTCAATCCGATTTTGTAGTATTCAGCTCGATTGGTCAATCACGCAGTGAGTAATTGGGTTATCATTGGAATCGATTGACTCAGTCAATTCAATGCTGCTTGGCAGGATTCAGACCGATAGCAAAACTCATCTCGAGATCGTTACAATCCTGCTGAGCAGTATTGAATTCGATTGAAATATATGAAATCTAGCGGAGTTCAATACTGATTGTGAGTATTGGGAAGGATAGAATAACCATGCATCCACGATTCCAATCCGATTTTGTAGTATTTAACTCGATTGGTCAATCACGCAGTGAGTAATTGGGTTATCATTGGAATCGATTGACTCAGTCAATTCAATGCTGCTTGGCAGGATTCAGACCGATAGCAAAACTCATCTTCAGGCCATTCCAATCCTGCTGAGCAGTATTCCATTCGATTGAAATATATGAAATCCAGCGAAGTTCAATACTGATTATGAGTATTGGGAAGGATAGAATAACCATGCATCCACGATTTCAATCCGATTTTGTAGTACTCAGCTCGATTTGTCAATCACGCAATAGGTGATAGGGGGATGATTGGAATTGATCCAGGCATAATTCGACTCGAATCTGTCCATTCATGATTGAGACGGATAGGAAAGAGCAAGGTTATTATACACCCAGTACTGCAGAGAATTATCCAGTTCGATTGAGGAATGTTGAAATAATAGTGTTCAAAAGGTGAAATCCAATCCTGTCATTTGGGATTGGTTAGGATAGACAAATAGTATCGTTTCGCGAATCGAATCACTTTCTGAAGCATTGATCTCGATAGAGCAGTGGGAGACGAGATCCATTATTCAATTAGATTGATTCCAATACTGAATCGGTTCATTAAAACATATTGAACCAGCAAAGATCTTCCATCCATCCTTCCGTGTCCGATCCTATGCTGAATACTAGTATTGGATTATATTCGCTTACATCAATCCTCATCAAAAGTATAGAATTCTATTGGCAGTTGTGATCCCAATTCTTCAATTCAGGATTCAGCTTGATCGGGTCTTTGATCGATTGATCTGCATTGAATTCCAATACTGCTCTCGCCGGTTGAATGATAGAACCGATTGAAATGTATTCATCCCGATAGGATTCGATTGGTTTTCAATCCATCCCAATCGATCTTTTGCAGCAGGGTACTGCAGTGTTAGAACCAGTTTATCGAGCAACTGTGATGAGTCAGCTTGATTTATACTTTGAATGCAATGTTCTGAGTCCTCTCGATTTTCTTTGCAGATGGCCAAGTACATGGGTGAAATGGAGTTATTAAAACCCACTTTCAGGTGGATACTTGATCTTGTGCAAGAGGAAGACTCAGTTATCCATTCACCGACATTCTGGTCCAGTGATTCAACAATGATCAAACATGAATGGAGGTTAGAGATCCAGCTGAAACATGTTCCAGGAACGTGTCAGTATGATGATTGGGGTGATGAATATTATGAGCAGGCTCCAGTAGTCCACGTTGAAGTTACTTTGAAGTATCAGGGAAGTGGTAGCATACAAGCTAACAATGTGTGGTTGAAAGTTATCAAATCATCGCCTCAATGTGACCTCAGAGCCTCATCATCAAATGGATCCATATTATACGATGAGGCAAGCCAGTCAAAATCTCAAAACAAAGTGGTATTTTCAGAATCAAATGCAAGTCACAAAATAAAATTCAGTTTGAGCAGTATTAGCTATCCAATCCAGATTGCTATTCTATGCGAAATGAGTGCACAGCTGGTCACAGCTTCAAATGTCAATTTTCTTACACCATCTTCAACTGACCATGACAATGATCTCAAGAATGATTATGAGTTTCTCCTGACTAATGGCAAATTTAGCGATGTAACTGTCAGCATAGCTAAACAAGAGTTACACTTGAATAAGAGTATTTTGTCTAAACGAAGTCCAGTCTTTGCTGCTATGTTTGATCATGAACTGAAGGAAAATGTAACCAACATTGTATATATTGAGGACTTCTCATATGACGTCATGCTTGAGTTCTTTAGATTCATGTATGCAGCGAAAGTCGATAGTATGGAAAAGTATATGGCTGATTTGCTGAGAGCGGCAGAAAAATATGAGGTTGAAGGATTAAAATCCTTGTGCGAACAAAGTATGGCAAAAGCTCTGAACCCTGACAATGCTTTAGAATATCTGATTATGGCTAATCTACATAATGCACAATTTCTAGAGGCCCAATGTATGGAGTATGTGGTACTGAATGCAAAAAGTATTGTCAAAAGACCAAACTATGATTTGAGCCAAGTTCCTGTGGATTTAGTAACCAAACTATTCAGTTTACTGGCCTTAAAATCTCCTTCCTTGTGAACTATCATTTTGCTATTGTTTCAAGTTTTTCCAAGCTGTTCTACTCAACTATGCTTGAATCAAGCTAATATTTCCTACTGCCTTTGTTCTCTGATATATGACAATATGTGACAGCGTTGCACATAATTCAGAGTACCACATGAACAGAGCACTATCAGTATCCTGAATTCTATCAATCCTTCCACAATAAGTTTGAATAAACTCTCTAATTACTCTACTCCGCATCGTTGCACAATTCCCTCGACGATATATTCCTTTGCCACCGTAAGATGTTCATCAAATTTAAAGCTCTGCGCTCTATCTCTGTATTCAGGCAGTGCATCTATTTGCTACGCCAACAATTCGAATAAATTTCATTATTATCAAAGCTATTGGATTGATAATGCTGTTCTGAGATGGTTGAAGATTGTATAAGCTACCTTGTCAATGTAAATCTCGCAGAAACAACATGTTAAAGTCTGTTCATTGGTTACAAAAGGGAGATTTTCGTCATGCTCAGACCACGCCCTTTCATCCTCAAGGTAACATCTCAAGATTTGTGCTATTTAAACTAGTATGAAAATTAAACTACGATTGGAAACTAAACAGGCAACGATTCCAGTATCTTTGATCAATAGTTTTTTGTTTGTTTGGGCTTGATTGAGATTTGAATAATTGGATCAGTATCTTCCATTGATCAGATCTAATGATTTTTCATCGTACTGACTGCATCATGGACACATTAGATCAACAATTACATGAGTAATATTACTGCCATTAGGCAGTCAATAACTCAAGGGCAAGTTCGCGACGGGGGTGTGACACCTGTGACGCTCTAGAAAGTCAAGTGAGAAGGACTCGAATACTATGAAACTTTGATCGCTGCGGAAAGTGATTCAATGACGTGCAACAATTATGTCTTGGCCTCACGGATCTCAATTTTCCACTTGGCGATTGCAAAATTTGCAAAATACGAGCGTAACGGAAGTTATGAGCACGAATTGACATTTTTCATCTTTATTTCTTATATTTGTCTGATTTAAACCAAGAAAATCAAAGTTTTTGTTGAGCCTGTACTATTGTCCAAGGGTGTAAGTGACTTCGACAAGTTCCACAATCTGAATCTCATCATATACTCCCTGAAAATCAATTTTGGGCCAATCGAGATACGGTTGACGTTTTCGCGGACTTGCCCTTGAAGCAAACAGATATGGATTATGCATGGCTGGTATCTACAACTATTAGCCATCGGGAATAGGACCGATATTCATTTTGTAATTGTGTAATATATTGCTTTTTTAAACAAAACCCAACCGTTTGAAACCTTTCTCATACTCCAAATTAATGTCATTTGCCTACCAAACTGACTATTGGCCACTGGATTACCTTGCCACTTAGTAGAAATTGACTTCTTCGCGGATTTTTGAATAACCAAGCTCATATATTCATTCATTCATCCATCAGCATAATCGGACACTGCTGCCCAAATACAAGAAATAAAATAGTACTTATGATCAGATAGGTGTGATGAATAAATCATTAGTATGAGTAACTCTTCAAGCTATCAAAATGATAGAGAACATGGAATCAATATATGCATCCAAGTAACTCAATTCCAACATATACAGTAGTTTATGAACACAGTCGAGTGAGGTCCATTATTGCAGTATACGTGTTGATTGCAGGGAATATTCGTGACATTGTTTTACGAATATTTATTCAGTGTGTATCGGACTGAAATACAGGAAAAATCTATTGACTTTTCTGAGAGTGAAATTTTCATTTTAGAATATCTTTTTCGACCACTTTTTCACGAAATGTCAAAGAGCGTCTTCAAGGTCTTTTTTGCGATGCTTGGCTGATTTGCGAATATCAAATTTTGTTAGAATAGGTATTTCATTACAGATTTTTTGGCTGTTTTGTGAAAATTGCTTTAGGGAAATTGAGTAGTATTCATTGTAAACTCTCATCATTCACATGTATTATTGTAATACTAAACTTTCCAAAAGTCTTTGAACTAACTGAATAATAATATCTAGGTATAACATTTATGTTCGACCTACAAAAGGAGTACTCGTACCATTAGAATATCATATTCATATAAATAATTATAAGACGGTTTATACATCATCATATCAAAAAACACGCACAATGAAGGATGAATCACATAACATTGGGTGTTTTTGTTAATGATGCGAAAATCCATGCGAAACTGTATCACGAAAATATTGATTTGTCCATTCGCTGTATCGTCGTGAAACAACGAAATATTGAATTGAACTTGAAGAATGAAGACTTACTTTCTACTAATATTGTTTGATGTGGCAGCTACATTTTTATAATAAAAATTCTACAAAATGAAATGAGATCATTGATGGATTCAAAGCGTTCACTCTCGATGTTAAACCCGAATACCTAAGCTGAACTACTAAATCGTTTATGTTTGAGAATTCCAGTTTGAACGTGAGAAATATACCACAATAAGAATGATATTTTTGTATAGTCTCATTTCACATGTAGAAGAATAATACTAATTTTTTCGATATAAGCATTGTCTACTCCACGGTCTACTCTGTCGCAGTTAACACTAGAAGCCTCGACAGATATTCGGCACCACACAAAGATCTTCACTGGTAAATAAACTTGAGGTTGAATTATGCATCGGTGTATATAAGAATTGTCGATACCAGAATATGGTTCAAAAAGCTTGCGGCTTTTGAAACGAATCTCTGTCTGGTTCATGTTCATGTCGTTATGAATTTCTATCATCTCTGAATTTTCATCCATCTCTTTTGCGCAAATTCTAAAACTAACAGCAAAAACTGGTACCTTTTCTTTACTCAAGTATCTGAGTTCTACGGTGGCTGTATACTTGAAGGGTTCAGAACTGTGTCCTTGCTTCAATAGCATATCCAGCTTCCATTCATGATTGATACCGGCTGGATCCGTCAAGTAAAACGATGGAGAACTATATCCTTTGAAGCTCTCGGGCGTTTTTCTCACATCTTAATTCGAGGTTATCTAAATACGAGCATTCGAAATTCCAAGCAAAGGTCATCTCTGACAAGCCAACGCTCCCTGTAGATGTCATCTGAATCTATGCGTGATATACACCTCGATTTAAATGCAATATGTTGTTGCTAAAATTATATTGTAGTTATACTTGAACGGTAATTCAAATTTGTGAGTGATTGAGAATGTGAGAATTGAGAGAAAAATAAAAAATACCTGGAACGACCGTTTCACACACACAGCACAGTACAGAATTCGACTCAGAAATTTATTTGGGAAATGAGTAGCGATTGACAAGGCGAATAATGTATCGGCTGACCCACAGCAGCAAGTCCTAAGGATTAATGTGGAAATTATTGTTTTGAAGAAAATTTGCACGATAAATGTTCTTTGTATTTGAAATGATAAGATGAATAAATTACTATTGTCCACGATTTTGTAACGGAGAATTTATAGAAATCTAGCTCAATAGCTTAGCTGATAAATAGTCTGTAAAATTTGATCTTTTTTAATGAAATATTCCAATTTCAAAAAGTGTCATCGT
Organism: Eretmocerus hayati; assembly: GCA_029851415.1. NCBI lineage: Eukaryota > Metazoa > Arthropoda > Insecta > Hymenoptera > Aphelinidae > Eretmocerus > Eretmocerus hayati. Next base: position 177,141,036 of record CM056742.1, on the reverse strand, counting down.
TATACTGATGAATATACTTGCTTATAATAACGTGTATAAATTTTGAACTATGACATGGAATTTACCCTGGCCTCTCGTGGGTTTGATTCAATCTTTGACTAAATCGTCTCAAAACTCTACGATTACTGCTGAAAATACGATGAACAGTACTTCAAATTAGTCTTTAAGACATATGTTGAGCGATGAACTGTAGTTGAGAAATAAATACAAGCTTTTGTGAATCCATTATACTTACAATACCCGTCCAATAATATTTTGGAGCCGGCTTTGATAATATTCTGGAAATTTTCAAGAGGCGATAAGTCTCGACACTATTTTCAAACGTTCTTAGTTTTTATCTGATTGAGATCGTTCAAAAAAAGGTACAAAAATTCCTCTTAACGCCAGAATTTGGCGAGTTTTTATGGCAATTGCTGTTGTCTCGATAAACGTTACAATCACTTATGCTTCTTACTATAGAACTGTTCAGAATGAGGAGACAGTATTTGTGACACTGGCGTGATACAGTATATTATATTGATGACAACACAGAACTCGATTGAGGCGATTCCACAAACGTGCAATAATACACTTGCGTGAAATCGCAAAATGAGCTTCAACAGCACGGTGAGATCAATATGTTCACCGCTTCGATCTATCGTTATACTTTGGATATATTCGCCTCGCATCAATTTTGAGGCAAGACAAACGAGGCACATTCCATCCCTCACTAGTTTAATTTTTACAAGCCTAAATCTGACGAATTCTAATGTGCCTTTTCAAACTCTCATAAATTTATGCGTACAAATATATCAATCTTACTTGGAGGTCGCTTATGTAGTTCTCGATTAAAATACTTCATGGATATAAAATCATGATTTTTCCATTCTCCGCAAATTTTGTTAACTGCGTGAACACGATCAGCGATGAAGAACAATTTTCAAAAACCTCAACAGTAAATTTACTGAAAAAGTATCATTGATGTGCGAGAGAAAAGAGGCATTATGCAACTCCTTCTAACGACAGAAGTGACCCATGAGGAATAAAATATCCAATGAAAATCCTCATCATAATATCAATAATCTCGCGGATGAGTGATGCCTCCATCACGATACTCTTCCTCCTCAACATATTGCGCAATTCTCATATATTTCGCGTATATTACCCATCACCTCGTCGAACCCCATCTCATAGATCACATGCATGAGAAATGCCTTGGAGTGCCAAATGATTACAGTGGCTTACTTTTGAAAATGTGCACACGCGCAAATTTTGCGTAATGAGCAAGGATAGGACTAGTCATCTCGCGATAACAACATCGTCATATCTAACCAACACGTACAACACCTCTACCTACATATCTTCTTCACAAATCCCTAAAGCAAAATTCTTGCACGTTCAAAACCAGGCATACACGCGTGAAAATATAGTTACCTCAACCACTCATCTAACTCCTACTTATACACTTACCTCTCTATGCATGTCAAAGCGATTTTCCCGACACGATCCCGCAAGCCTATACTCCCCATAATCCTCTAATGCACATATACATATATTTAGGTATAGATTCTCAAAGGCCAACCGTGTATACTATAATACCAAGGACCTCGATCCCATATATGCATCATCAATCCATGCAAAAAAGTTGCGAACGAGCTGTCGTGACTTTGCAAAGCTAAGGGAGACCTCATCAGCTATAGAAAATGAGTGCCTCTCACGAAAAATGACCTAATGAAAGCCTGCAAGAGATTTTCCATGCACCTCTGGCAAAAAAAACTAACCTATAACGTGTGCTCCGTTTTAGCCGAGATAAAATTTCTAAGTATGTGCTTCGATATAATACATAACACGGTAAATATACAACAAGAATATAATTGCACGGTAAGATATTGGTGCCGCATGCCAATGAGACCTCGTCATTGGTTATAAAATGACCTTGAGAGGATTTTCTTTGCGCATCGCTCATCATAGAGCTGATGCCGATAAATATCGCGATTATCGATCGACGTCCCTTATTGATCACTTGATGATCATCGCGGCCTCTGATCTTGCAGTCCCGATTTTAAACTGGACCTATACTAGTGTATATATGGACTCATTATGCTGCTGTGAACAGGATTGTGTTCCCTCGATAGTTTGATCGTTGAAGGTATTTCGAGGACACGACACGATGAAAAGATCGATTACATCCCGAGGCGATTGAAGCAGTAGTTGTATAATGTAGGTATTGGAGTTGTACAGGGTGATGATTCTGTCGGTAAAGGCAGATTTATCGGCACGTTTTTCCGCGAAATCTCGCGTGCTTGGAAAGTGAGCGTGGGGAAAAGGACAAATTCACGCCGAGATCGTAATTTATATGGACGATTTGTGAGGGATGCGTGTTCGTTGTAAGGTATGGTGTCTATATGAGGATATTAAGTATGTGGTGACCTGTGAGTGGTTAATGTATAGTGACGGTTAGCTCTACGGGGATTCCGAGGTAAGTTTCATCAGACTGGTATATGGTTGTGACGATAGGAGTGAGCGCTAATTGATGATAATTAAAGTATTTTCCTTCCGTTCTCAAGCGTGTGATACTAACTTCACGAATTTATTGTCAGAAGAATTGCTCTGACTGTTATTGATTTTTAGAGGATCGATGACTTTTTGATGCACGTGCGTGGACTGATTTGGCGTTTTTCAGAGGGTTCTCAGGGTGTCCCACGAACCTAGGGTGACTTTGGGACCAAAATAATTTTTCTTTCCTCACAGTTTGGGATTGAGTGGAATACGTTCGGAGAGATGCCGAACAAGGCCCAATTCCCCCTTCTTGAACGCCTAGTCCCTTTCAGTTTTTTACGTTGAAATAACGAAGAAATTGATTATTTGGATATTTTGACATATTAGCGAATCCAATTTTCCTGAAGGATAGAGTTGTATTTCTTTAAGACGAGTTTTATTTTTCTTAGAGTTATGATTTTTCTAAAACAAAATAGCCCTATGGAACAGGAAATGTATTTGATATGACTTCTCCTACTGATGGTGGATCCATTGTTGCAAGTACTGATTCGATTGTAATGAGCTTTACTCGATTTATTGGTTTTCGACTTCAACACATGCTTATTCATCTCAAATTTTTCGTGATTCGGGCGTTAGATGATACAATTTTAAAATTCAGAAACGAAGCAGTACATAACTTGTTAGTCCTCGTAGGATCTTTCACGTGCACAATCGAATCAGACTACCTCTTATCTCACGTTTTAATTAGAAATTTTTGAGGCACTCGATTCACGAGTATACAGATTAGAGAAACAAAGCAAGATGTAATTATTTCAGCCTTTTTCGAATATTTTGCGTGCGCAATCCAATTAAAGTAATTCTTATCTCAAGCCCCTCTCAGAAATTTTTCAACTTCGTGGGGTTCGCAAACGGTCGTATTTTAGTAAAGTGGTATGGGTACATTAAAAAAAAGCTGTACATGTGTGAGATCACAATATCACCAAACCCCTCGGGAACACAATTTCCTGAGAATAATTAGGTGTCACCGAGCAAAATACAGTGACAATTTACCAGTTGATTCATGGGCGCAAGACTGGCTCAACGTAGATCATTTTTGTTCGTTATGCGTTCAATAGCTCCGAGATATTGAAGAGGCTGTTTCGTCAATTCCATGTAATCCTGTGCGAGGTTGTTTCAAACTGAATAGAAAAATAAGCACCTTTACATAATTTCATAACCAGAGCAATCCAAATATTGCTGAAGAACGATCAGCAAAGAGCATTCGGAATGCACTGCTTAGTCTCGCTATGGTTACTGGCAGCAGCTGCTGGAGGTGAGAAAAGTAACATAAAAGATCAGTTCTATTCTGTTTTATAGATTGCACAGAACGCTTTTCTGCATCTGATTATCCCATCAAAAAAGTAGAATGAGATGGATCCCGCACAATTTACGGACGCTTTTCCATAACCAACCATTCTCTAATATTCAATTAATCCAAAATAATATCCTTAACACGTTCGTTGCGCGACGGGTGCCACCGGTGGGACCCGCGATTTTCCATTTCTTAATTTTTACCGAATCTGATCGGAAAATTCTCCTAAAAAAAACTACCGTGGTGGTTTACTTCATTGATAGGGGGTGAACAATGAGCCAAAACAGAGTTTAGCTTAATTATGGGCATTCCTACCGAGTTGCGATGGTTCAATCCAAGGCAGGAATAAAATTACGAAAAACCAGTGTCGCAGCAAACATGTTAAGTAATTTTGGTTTGCTACACACGAGAAACATTGAAATCACCTTAGCTCCTTGTCTCTCAGAACATTGCTATCGATCGCACCATGAACATGGGACATATTGTCAGATTACACTCTTTATCATGTAACCTCACAACTTTTCCAGTTTGAATAGAAAAAATTTGCTGTCAATAAGAACTGTCGATATTTTTGAGAATATTTAGTCTAACTTATGGACCAACAAATTTCTCAGTTTGTTTTCGATTCCGGCATAAAAAACTTCGACAGTTTTTGATACATTCCAATCAATTGCCTAAAAAGTGGTTTTTTCAAGGAAATATCCAGAAGGGGGCCAAAAATTCGCAGTCGTTACCAGTTACTCTGCAGTCCATTCTGTAAAAAGTCGGTATATCAGCACTGTATATGGCGAGATATGGAGAAGACCAGCAGCAAGATTTACGGTCTTTATTATCAAATTACTTTCACAGTCTTCTATCATCCAGATTATGAAGAATCATATTGTCCCTCCCAAATGGGTCTTATTCTGACCCGAAATAAATTGATCAACTTTATTCTTACAAAATTATTTCCAAAAATTCCTATATGTGGTTCTATAAAAGAGTCTTTGAAATGGGTTTGAATTCATATGCCCGGAGCTGACGGACAGGAATCCGCAATAAAACGTATTTCTCGTCGTATAGCCTTCTTTTTATCACACGATTTTAAAGGACCCATGGCCATTCAAAGTATAGTCACGGTTGGGTCGGTTTGGTGGAGAAGTCAAAGATGTGGGAATATGGGATATTTGTTTGGGGCATGATTTGGGGGTATTTTAGGAAACTATCCAACAAGAGTTAAAATTATTCGCTTGGGGTTTAGAAAATGAAGTCAATTTTCTGAATCTCGACTTCGTTCTTGGGAATGATGGTTGTCCACATTCTCCACTTACATTTCTCGGCTTCTAAACGATCCATAAAAATCCTTTGAAAGTATGGATTTACACGTAAAAGAGTGCAATATTTTAAGATAATGGGTCAAAAATTCAGCCAGATGCAGCCGTAACGATCAAACTCCGTTTTAGCACCATAAAATCATTTATCGTCGATAATTCCATAAAAAAAGATGTCATTATCTATAACTGATTGAGTATCGCGATTATCAGATAGGTACTCATGCACAGTGAGTTTGTGAATCATATACTGTTCGGAGGACACATGAATGTTACAGGAATCAGCGCAACTCGCAATAACTACAGATAAAAATCCGTTTTCGCGGATCTGACATTCGCAAACTTAGCCTATTTGAGGTTAGCTGATTGCGATCTTCTTTTGTATTTGCGGTCCTTGCTTTTCTCATTCGCGATCGGAAACTTGTATTCGGAACGTAAAATATCGAAATTGGAACTACACTTTTGCGTACGATTTTGGCTAACATTTCATAACCTCGTTGTTATGACGATTAAAAGATATTGACATGCTTTTCAAGAATTTAAAATACAAATCCTTGTTACCATAAAACAATTGACACATCAGAGTTGTAGCTTTTCTGCTTCTGCTAATCAAAAAACCTTCGTTTTTCTATAAAAGCAATGCTAATATTCGCGGATTTTGAATATTTGCGACGCACTCTTAGAACGTAACCCTCGGAAATACGAAGATATGATGAAAATTAATCTCCCTGTCTGACGAGAAATACTTTATTTGCAGTTCAGAGTAACCATGAAGGTACAGCACCACCAAAGAATTTGTCTCCGAAGCCATACGCTGATATTTCTGGCGTTCACTACCCAGCTGGATTCAACCGATCAATAAAAGTAAATTTCACGAAAGAGCCAAGGCCTGAAGGTCTTTACACGGGATGCAAAGACAACGAAACTGCTGTAACTGAATATCCTCATTTTGTCAGAGTAGGAGTGACCAAAGGTCAAGTTTCACTTGATTCGATACATGACCCCTATAGAGAATTTGGATGGAGAGGTTACATACCTGCGGGTGTGATTATTTCAGAAAAGTACGTCCTCTGGTCTGGATTAATGTGCAGTAATTGCACGCATGTTGTTATAGTTGGGTCAGATGATTTTGACACCAAAGCTCCTCGACACAAAGCCAACCCTATACCGTACATTGATGATTGGAAATATATGGCTAATCCCACATTTTTGATTTTACTGGAATTGGAAAAGCCTATCAAATTTGGACCAATAGCTCAGCCTGTTGCTCTACCTGAAATTGGCGAAATATTGAAATCAGGAGATTATGGTGTCTTGGTTGGGCCTTCCTTGTATCGTGGAGGACATATCCTAAATGCGTCGATCCGCAAAGTATTGAACCAACAGGATTGCAATGAACGCATAAAAAATACAACCAGACGATGGCGCTATCAAACATTTCCTACAGGCACGCTGGATGGAGACATAACGGAAGTCCCGAAAGATTCTTTCTGTGAAATTTATGTTCCTGAAAGTGGCTGCTTTTTAGGCCGTTCGGGGGTTCTATTTGTTCAGAGCAAACTGGTTGGAATTGAGTATTATAACGTACATGTGGTCTTCGACCGTGGTTATATCGATTATGGTGTCCACTATGATATGGCTTATTATAGAGGCTGGATAAAAAGTGTTACGGGAGTTTGAAAGCGCAAAAATCAGTGGTTTTACATCTTTCAAGGATTGAGATTGATAATAATCAACGTTAATTCATCATTCTGAACTTTCTAAAATAAAATTTTATTGTGAAATAAACAACTGTTCATCGTGTCTATAACAATTTTGCCAAAAGTTCCTAAAGAATTTGAAAAGACGCGGAGATCATTGAGAAACCCGGTTTTATTAAAAACCAGGATAATGTTCGCTCGTTGAACATCTGTTTTTTATGAAAATATCAGAGACTAATCAAAGCTGAGTATTCAAATTGAGGGGTAAGAATGGAAGTTGTGTAAGATAAGTTTCATTGAGTGAACTGATAAGTGAACTGATAAGTTTCATTAACTGAACAGGCCAGAGGTTGGTTTCGAGAATTTAAGCAAAAAAAAAATGTTGAAATAATTACGAGCAAGTTGAACTTATATCGAATTAGCCAATTTTTTCAGTTAATAAACTGATTGAATGTAAATGCGTTGACAAGTCTTGAATTGATCTAAAATTGTGGTGAGCACGCAATATTTTGTTGTACGGAAAATCATCTACCTAGCTGAATATGGATTCTCTATTACATCATAGTTCAGCCGCAGAATTTTAAAAATTAAGAGGACATTTAAATTATATGTGCTCAACCGGTATTCACGTCCTCAAGTGTGAAAGTTACATCCACACTTGTCCATCCTTAATACCATCAGCCTATGTCCGTATCATCGCTTTTACGGTTTGGTCTATACGTGAAAAACATGTTTACAAATTTTGCATACGCTTCTCTAAAAGCTAGTTTTAAGATGCACAGATATCTGTATAGAAGACATTTACAGCGATGATAACGGAATCTAGAGTCGCGCGACGGTTTCTTGCTTCCTATAGCGCTAATTACTCCCCCTCGACTCGTTATTAGTCGCGTACTCATCATATTCATACCCGCTACGTCTATGCTACACATAATATAACCATATGTATAGACTTATATATAATATGTAGTGTAGTTTGCGCTATGCATAGAAGTGACTCCCGCTCTTCGGAACGCGCTATTTATTATCTATATAACTAAGCTTGTGAGGAAAAACTAGAGAAAAATAGAAGATCGGATGTTATAATATAACGCGTGGAATCTTAACGGTGATGCGAATAGCATCTGCTGTACGTAAGTATCAGAAGCTGGCACGTAAATCAGTTTTAACGCGCGAGCATGCAGGGGAACAATCATCGGTTAACGAGCTTTCGCATTTTTTTCTGCATTTCTTGTAAATATTGTTCATCTCAAACTTTACATGTATAATACGGGCATTAAAAACGACTACACTCACATACGAGAGTGATTCTACGCTGAACGGACCTATGAAAAAGGGTCAAGTATCAGAATTTTTTTCTTAACAGTCTTATCCAATTCTACGACACAAGATATAAAAACTCTTCCTCGCCCATGGAGACACACAAGTGTGCACAGATATCCTGAGCCGTATTTTATTCAACCCTCTTAGATTACCTACAATGAAAAAATTGGATCTTTTCTACAATAAAATGCACATAATCTTTGATCCGATTAGAAATTAGAAGATCCACTTAAGATGGTTTAAAAAAGACCTTACAAAATGAACCGTTGGGAAGTTGATTTTGAGCTTATGGACGTTCTCCTCTGCGAGCAAAATAGTGAGAAATGCGAAGAAATTGATTTATCATCAAGTCATTTGATTGATTCTTCTTAAAGATGTGATAATAACTGATGAACGTTATGAATTTTCAGAAAAGAGTCTCGAATTTGTCAAAAACTTTTCATTCTTCCACTGGTGCAACTCACAAGAAAATGTGGTAATCGACCCCAAAGGTCAAAATCTAAGCAACGAATCGACCTTTGGAATATTCTGAGCTAGATTACTTCGAAAAAGACCCAAAAATGCTGGAATCTGGTCTCAATGAATAGCTCCCAGAAGTCGCTAGGATCTATTTTCGGTTTCGGACAATTTTTTTCTGGATAGTACCACACCGTAAAAAATTTGTGGAAAAAACTGCAAACGAAACCATGGGTTGCCACCGATAACACTGTACAATAGAATTGTGGGGTCAGAATGTCCCATTGACTGGACCATGATTTTCTTACGTATTCTTTGACGTTAAGATCGAATCCAAGCCATGCATTGCTCGAGAATGTCTCAGGATTTTTTAAATCTCGGAAAATTGTGTTTCAGCGATTTTTTGACGTAGACGAAAATCCTGTCATAGTAGTTCGAAACGAACCACGCTATCGTGTCGAGCTGGTCATTTCGCGCTAGGAAAACATGCTTCGATACCCGGCACAAACGAGAATGTAATTTTGAAACAGCAAAGACTATCGCAAAAACAGATGCTTTCACATGTCAGGGGATTAGAAAGACCTGTTTTTGCGACAAGCCTTGCTGTTTCAAAATTACATTCTCATTAGCGCCGGGTATCCAAATGTGCTTTATTGATGCAAAATGATTGTCTGAACACGATCCCGTGGTCCGTTCTGAGCTGTCAAGCCAGAATTTTCGTCTACTTGAAGAAAAAAAAGATTTTTCGCGAATTAAACGAAATCCTGGCATTCTCAAGCAATTTAGGGCTTGGGTATTGCTCTCAGCGTCCAAAAATACGTAAGGAAATTATGATCCGGTCAATGTGACATTCCTATATCAAAATTTTGTTGTAAAGCGTAATTTACCAACCGATTGTCATTTGGCAGGGGTTGTGCGCACAATTAAGCCACCGATTGAAAATTCCACTACTGCGATGTAGGCATGATTATGGAACCCATAAGATTAGTAGTGGGTGATAATGGTCTCCGAGTAACATCATTTGACCCAATGTTGACCCAAAACTTGTATTTGTTGACCCACAAATACAAGTTTTCTCATGTTTTTCCATGAACAAATAGAGAGAAACATCAATGGCGTTCTCTGCGAGCCTGTTCGGTCAAATTTCGGTGGAGGTCATATCCGGACCGGGGACCACCGGTCTAGTTCTACCAAGCATGACATGCGTAGGTACACGGACGGTTACCATTACGGATACGACCATCCCCAAAATTTTTCTTAATCTGGATTTTTGGTCGAAAGGCTCTCAGGACCACCGTCATTGTTTATGTCTATTTCATCACGGAAAATTGTGATCAAACTTATTTTTTTCGGGCCCAATAATGATTCCCGCAGACTACCACCTCTCAATTTTATGGGTCTCGTAATCATCCCCATAATCGCAGTAGGAAGGATAATTATGGGCACACAACTAGTGACCTTTCAACCACCTAGTTGAGCTCGACAGACAAACAGTTGGTTACCGAATTTGATGGAGAGTCAACCAATTTTTCCCAGTGCAGGCATGTTATCAAGTGTGTCATAGAAGATCGAGTTTATTTGGAGGTATGATTCTCCGAAATAAGTATTTAAGAGAGTCTTCTATGGGTCGTAGGGCCCACAACGGGCTCTCAACGAAGCCTAAGGGAAATAGAAAATTTTTTTGCAAACACAGTGAATAGTACCAATTTTTTTAACTTTCCGATGACCTCCATGGTGACAGTTTGGTCCATCTCGCTCCAGAATTGCCCGTATGTTACTGTGTTTAATAAATCGGTTTCTGCAGAAATCTCAAAAGAATCCTGGAACAAGTTCATTTCCTCCAGATTCTTGCTCACTGGAATGTTACGTTTGTCTGGATGCGATGTTTGTGAGAGAAATATAACGGATTGCGCGTTATCGATCGATGAGGCGCGCGTTAGAAAACATTGTGCGCAAACGGTTGTACACTCCTCATCATTCTTTCAATGTGCTTAGTTACAACTGGGAAATCTAGATTATTTTACTCAAGATCGTAAGGAGATGATCCATAAAAAAATTATTCTTGGTTTGTATAGATCGTTGCACTCTAGTTATGTGTGGTCGGTCTCATCGTTATTATAAAATGTAATATCACGATCATAATCGTTTAGAATATCTTCCGTTTAATATACAGTTCAACGATTACCTCTAAACCAAGTACACACATACAACGAGGTATGGATAAATATATGCCATAATCGAATGTATTATGTACGTTTTATATCAAGTATATGTATACCCCTCACTCCACTTTTTCCAAAAGTATAACTTGGCGAGTATGGCCATCCTTTCCCCCTATCACTTCATCTGGGATCAAAAATTGAATTTCAACTCTTGAGGGTCATGAAATCAGGGGAAACATGTCGAGTAACTATTTAGCAAAATTTAGCAAAACTTAAACATGAAACAAACGGGTAGAAAATGAAAAATATTAATTTCAACTCTTGGGAGTCGTGAGATCAAGGAGAGTATGTCGAGTAATTGTTTTGCAAAATCTGAACGTGAAACGCATGGAAAAGGATTGATTACGGTACGATTTGACTTTCTCGGTAATTTTGACTCAACTTGAGTTTCTCACCATCTCCTTTGTCTATGAAATGTAATGAAAATAATTCATTAGGACCATTGGGAAGAAAAGGAAACCAGAAAATTCAATCTAGCATTTATCGCTTTAGTTTAAAATTCAGTAGAGATGGTGAGTAACTCAAGTTGAGTCAAAATTACCGAGAAAGTCAAATCGTAATGTGATCAATCCTTTTCCATGCGTTTCACGTTCAGATTTTGCAAAACAATTACTCGACATACTCTCCTTGATCTCACGACTCCCAAGAGTTGAAATTAATATTTTTCATTTTCTACCCGTTTGTTTCATGTTTAAGTTTTGCTAAATTTTGCTAAATAGTTACTCGACATGTTTCCCCTGATTTCATGACCCTCAAGAGTTGAAATTCAATTTTTGATCCCAGATGAAGTGATAGGGGGAAAGGATGGCCATACTCGCCAAGTTATACTTTTGGAAAAAGTGGAGTGAGGGGGGAGGAGATTTCAGCACTTGGCTATGGTAATGACTCAATATTCTGAGATTAAAAAACATGCTGTAAATAGTAGCATGTAGGAAAACAAAAAAAAATTCTATTTATCTCATCTATAAAAATCATTCTCCTAATTAACACTAGTGTGCTTCATTCCAAGATGAACATTTTTTGATCATGAACAAAGAAAAATCTGGAGAAGGACAACTTTGTATTTTTGATAGCAAGACTCTCGAAATTAGTTCATGGAATTGACTTGAGTTGATGCGAAGACTCCTAACCCACTTGTGATGGTGCTTGCAAGAGAAAATTTTTGGATCACGAGGAACTTCTAGATTGTGAAAATTCCCCTAATGATGAACCACATCCACTCTTCAGCAAGAGAGCATACTAAATATCAAAGTGAATAACTAATAACTAATTGATAAATGAAACATAGAATTATGACACTACATCTGTTGTTCAACATTTTCCAAGGACCAAAAACTGAGACAAATTCCATGTAGCACATTGGTAATTCATAACACATCAAGAAGTTAGAGCAATTCGTGCGAATTCATTCTGAGGAGAATGAAGGTTCAGTAGCATTATGTGATACGTAATTGAATGATCCTCAACATACTTCCAGATAGATAATGTACGGATCCAGTTTGTTTAGTGATTGACAACTCAAGTAATAATTTTTTAAATTTGAACTTACCACTTCCCACCAAGAGCGTAAAAGTGCCTTTCTTTCTTCATAATACTCTTGATGAAACAGGTGAACCCTGTACAACTCTCTTATCCTATTCAGAACTTAGTGCCAAGAAAGTAAAATCCATATACCATATGAGAGTAAGAGTCTAGCTGAGACCTTTGGGTTAGAGTATTACGCAATGGACATATGATATTCAAAAGTAATAACCAGAGCAACACCAAATATCAGTGCTTATATATCACAACAACTGTTCTTGGACAGTCGTCAATTGACTGACATGTCTTACAACATCTAAATGTGAGAGTTGATCCCTCTTGATGTGTTGAACATTGACAGGTCTACGAAAAGCAACACGAAGGATATTCTATTGGTCACACTCTTCTTCAACTAGAGTGGTTTATCAAATTTTCTTTGAGATGCACAATTTTTCAGAGTTGGGTCTCTCTGAAGTATTGAGGAAACTGAAAGTCAATAAACGGCTGAAATGTAGATTGATACTGGCACTCATTTTTTCTCACGATCAAATCCTACATTCTCCAAATATTGTTGAAGATCGACTCTTGACACTGTACAACAGCGAGGATGACACACATTTTGGACTATTATTCTTATATCACTCCAGATAAGGAAACCCACAACAATATTAGGCTGCTCTTATTCCTCCAACAATGAGAGCTGATTTCTACAAGCTCGCTGCAGGCGGTGCTACGGTTGGCTTTCAATCTCTGCTATTATCTCTACATAATATAATCAAAATAGTCAAAAAAGTTACATGTTACTGCAACAACATGTTACTGCTGGAGCGGAATAACGCCGTCTGCTACACATGCGGCTGCATCAAAACATCGCCCGTGTTCTCGCGGTCGATCGCCCCGCGTGGTCGACCCCAACAATCGATTGCGTTCGACTTCGAGTGTCTTGACGCGGCTGAAATCTTGACGCGAAAAAATTGGGAAGGGTCGAAATTAGTGAGTAAGATATTTTGGCACTAAACGCTGTCAGCGGCAAAATGACTTGCCAATATCCTTGTTGAGGACCGAAATAACGGGTTCAGAGGGAATGAGACCCTCCTGAACCCAGAAAAGCATGAAATAAGTAAGTTCGAAAAAATGTGTGAGGTTAAAACGGCCCAACTCAGCGTATATAAGGCACGGCAGCCTTGCGCGCGCTCTCTCTCTTTCTCACATGCTCTTCTCTTTATACTCGCCAGCAAGGCGCTGCCGCGCCTTTTGATCCCAAGTTATACGAGGAATTATCAATTAAATCCTCGAGTAGACTTATTAGAGCATAAATTCAACCACTGCGTAATCTTCTCGTAACGTTAATCAGGAGTATAAGCATTATCTTTGAGAAAATCGTCCCTCGATCGCACGTTTATATCAAATCAAATCTTTAAGAGTGAAATTCAACGATGAGAGACCCTGCAGAGTTATAAATGAGCCTCTCAATGAAAGGGAGTGTAAAATTTATGGATAGAATCGGCTATCAAAGGTATAATACCTAATAATAAACCATTCGATCTCGTTATGGTCAAAGGATATGTTGGAAGGGCACAATCGTTTTCCTGTTAACGATTATCGACACGACATGCATGCTTTATGATTCACGCTCATTCATTTGTCGAATTATACTCGTAAATATATGTAACGAATATTCCCTAAGGGTTACACTGATGTTTTGTCAGGTACAGTAATTTGATAATTGCAAAAATTGACAGGAAATCGAACACCAACAAATATGAAAATTATTGGTTGACGAGAGATTAAGAAAAGAATTGGATTGGAATTTTTATCCACACACGTAAATATTACACTCTGGTAAAGTGTAATCAACGTTTTATCCTTCTTTTTTTTTCTTAACCACCGAAAGAGAGATTCTGTTAGATTCAATGGCCTCGTAATCACCTATTGTGTTATAGACTATTGAAACGGCATTGAGGCATTCTATTATCAAAGAAACCTGTTCGAAAATTTTTCATCCTCTTCCTACTCGTCGTCGTCGTCGTCGATTGGGTCTGATGCAGCTTCTACAGAGTTTATATTATACTTGTGCGAAATACACACAACGAGAGATACTAGAGATGCGAAAGTACAGTTTTGCGAACGAATTCTTATCGCTGCATAGTATGGTGTGGTGCCTATTGTCTAGCTTGGAACGTCGATCATGCATATGGTAGCGATATCCGTTTCTCTTTTGAATTTGGCGCATAAAATATAATCGGCATCTATGCTTCAACAACGGAATCTGCACGCACATACTTATAAATACAGTTCGATAGAGGATACATCCGGCTCTATGCGTGTGTGAAAATGATGTCTTCAAAGTCGAGAGATGGATCATGCCAAGCCGTGACAACGGTATCACTCTATTATAGAGTTGGGGTTTAGTGGCGTAAGATATAGTTGGAAATTTGTTCAGACCTTTCGATTTGATCGTACGGACCGATATCGAAATTATCCAATGCAAAAAGTTCATTTCGCAATGATGGAAGAAACTGCCCATCAAAGTTGCGTGAGTGAAGTGTTGAAAAATTCAGGATTTCTGAAACATTTGCAAAATATTTCGAGTTTGTCGTGTGAAGACAACTTTTTTAATGAGATGACTTTCAACCGTCAGTTACACACACTTCGGGGTCTGAGAGACCCCGTGAGATTTAGTGACATAACTTGCGATTACGAATTCGCCGAATTTTGACTGTCACGCGTCAATTACATTCATCTCTCATGGGACTACAATCACCAAATCAAACGTGATTTCGCCCGGGGTCACCCTGACCCTAGTCAGTATTTCGTACATGGTATATAGTTATGAACTGGTTTTTTCCGTGATATCAATATTCTGTTATTAACACGTTCACTGCGACGGCGAAAAACGCGTTCGGGTCCTGTGTGCGATGGGCCCCACTGGTGCCATTTAATGGGATTTTGATCACCGCCGCACACAGAGTTGGATGCGTGGGGCCCATCGCAGTGAAAGTGTTAATATACAAGTGTTAAGAATTGGATTGATTCACTAATTTTCCAATCAAGTACTGCTTGGTACGTAATTATATTTTGAATATCAACATTTTTCTACGCTATACTAATTTTTCGAGAAAAGTTTGCTTTCTGCAAGAAGGTAATTCGTTATGAGTCCCTTAGACTATAGTATTAGACACAAACCTTGATCAAATATTAGGTCTTTTTGGCAGATGGGAGGGAGGGGAAGATCTTGATTTCACGATGAAGAATGAATTGTTTTTGCAATCTCATGATATGTTCGGACAACAAATAATTTTTTGGGGATTTTGGTGAACTTTTTAAGGACTTAATGAAGTCCTTATTTTGAGGACATCCAAATGCAACCATAGAGAAATTGGTGAGGCTTCTTATTAGATGTACCTCGACGGCCATTGCATTCCTTATTCCGGGTCAATGTGACCCTGATGAGGGCATCTAACCTTTGGAGCCCATTCGTCTTATTCATTCATTTCTACCGGGTCGAAACAGTCCCCAGGGGTGAGTGGCAAAATTTTTTCGTTTCCAGTGCGGATTTCACCTCAAAATAAGGCCTCACGAAAATGTAAATGGCCGACCTACTCATAGCCCTGTATAAAACCAAGATTTTGCGATCTATGAGGAAAAGCGAAAGCGGCCTTCGGTGCTCTGCTCATATATTCACATCAAAACCTTGCGCGAGTACTTACGTACCATAGCCTCGTGAAGATTATGAGTGTGAACATGAAACATAATGTGCATATCGCACATCCTTACAACTTATATCTGTTTATAATGTGTGTGCCAAATGGGAACATATAAATGCATCTCAGCTTATAGAGTCACTCAATCGTTATAAATCACTAACTCTAGGATGCCGCGAGTCACGCACAGTATATCAGAGCCAACTCTTGGATCATAATAATATACATATATACCTATATACTTTACGGTGTCGATGGCCTCAACAAAGTCAAAGCTCCGAGATTTTCCGAGCTCGCGTCACGTCATCATTGTGTGCTAAGAACCACGCGTGAATATGAAAGACGCAGAGCTATTTTATAGAGTCTTGCCAGTGCGTAGCTCATCTATGTAACGTGCCATACATTCAGAATGCAAAATTTCACACGAGAGCATTTCTCATGAGCGCATAGTGAAGTTTGTAGCTGCATCAATATATTACATTCTGTATTCCGCTTACCTAGGAGCTTTTGATCAAGCTTGCGAAGACTTGAAGCTAATTCTACTGTACCACGTACTGAACGGGTAGTTTGTCTTCCGATGCGTGCGACAATATGAAGGATTTACGGTGACTACGCAAATGAAAATTACCGTAAGTTGGAGTCATATACATTCAAGAGTAAGATATGCGCACGGAAGTCGCAATTGTGACTTTTTTAATTCGGGGACTCGTCCATGTTTGATTTAGTAGAGAGTGTGTATTTGGTAGCTTATGAGGTTATCGACCCCAAGGGGGAATTAAGATTAAACGATATTAAATGTTTCGAGACGTAAGGGATCAATCAAGATTAAATGGAATATCAAGAGCACTGCCGAATTGCAGGTAATCAACAGGTTGCTTCCGCATAGTGTGCTGCAACCTGTTGCAGCGGCGACAACCTGTTGCAACAACCTGTTGAACGTCGTCTTGCATGGCACTCGTTTCCAACGGATTAAGCATGCATTTTTAATTCCAATTGTTCTGTGCAAGTTTGAAATCGAATTAAAATCTCAATCAAGCTGCATTCGTGACAGATTTTGTAGAATTTAATCAAAAATATCACCACGTTACATCATCAAATACAGAGTATGATTTATGAAGCAAATTAGAGGAAACTGTCGAGTACGATTTTTAGCTAGAAACCAACCAACGGACTTCACCTCTTGCAAGTTGTTGAAAGAAACAAACTACTCCAAAATTCTTCCGAAATACACCAAATGTAATGAGTTACGTGTAGGTAGTTTAAAGCAGATCCAATGCAACCCCTGTATTGGAATCAAATATTCACTTTTCAAGAACGGTAAGTTAAGATACAGTGTTTCCGGTTCTTCATGCTTTTGTCGCGCTTCCGACGTAGCACAGCTAGAAAATGTCGTTTGCGACTCGTGCTGCGCACTCGTCACATAATATACTATTATAATATGACTGATATGACGCACAGCCAAAATTTTCCTGTCCGGATCCCGCGTTTCAGGTTGAATACGTAAAGGGCTGGAAGGTGTCAGTATAGGTTATGGATTTGCGGACCTAGAGGTGGGTGCACTATTAGACGGTTTGGTGGGTCGATAATAGGTATTTGGGTAGTTAAAGAGGTGGGTGGGGAGATGAGTAGACACGTGGGTGGATAAGTTGGTGGGTAGATGGGTGGGTGGACAAATGGATGGATGGGTCAGTGGGTCTATGGGCCGACGTGTAGCTGAGTGGCGGGAGGATGGTTGAACAGGTATGTCGGAACGTGGGTGTGTGAACGTATGGATGGATGGGTAGGCTGTTGAGTGAGTGGAGGGGCGGGCAAGTGCATGAGTGCGTCGGTAGACAAGATGACGTTTGTTGATGGGCGAACGTGTCGGTAGATGGTTGCATGCTTGGACCGATCGGAGGGTCAAGGGTTGGGCAATTGATTCGGTGGATGGATGGGTAAATGTATCAGTACGCGTGGGTGGATTGGCAGATGCGTCGGTAGGTGAGTGGGTGGATTACTGAAGGGGTGGGCGGGGACTCGATTCGATGGGCTGGTGGGTAGGGGCTCGATTGAACGGGTTGGTGAGTGGGTTAGTGCATAAATGGGTTGGTAGGTGGTCGGGCGGGTGGATGAGTAGGGTGGGTGTGTGGGTGTGTGAGACGGTCGGGTAGGTGGCAAGAGGGTAACGCCCTTAACATTTGAACATCAGACACATCCACCATTACCTCAAAACGCGCATTTGCAATCCGGTTATATTCAAATCGAAACAGAGCTCATCCGATATCTGAGAAGTGACTATTTCTCCAATACTGTAACTAGAACGTAATAGGAATTGTTTCCAAGAAAAACAGGAAGAAGTTAGATGGCGTGCCATGTGCAAATGAACAATGAGAGAAAAAAGTGCAGAGAATGACAATTGCCACGAGATAGTTCTCTTGGAATTTGAAAATACCATCCCGAGAAAAAAAATTGATCTGGTAAAAAGTCTGGCAGAATTAGTCTGGCATTTGATCAGTCTTACCGGACGGAGCGAGACTTTTTTGTCTTGGATAATAAGGTCTGGTTGACTCTGCCAGACTTTACTCTGGACTGATTGATTTGAGAAACTCCTTCTAGGAAGTATCGTGAGATGTCTGGGAGAGTCTCCCAGACTCAGAATAAGATGCTTGACTCGTGCCAAAATTCTGGTAAATCTTTTCCAGACTACGAAGTAGAACAATGTAAGTGCCCCTTCATCTCTCCCGAGTGCTGCAAAATGTCTGGGGGACTCAGTCAGACTAAGAGCGAGAAAAATTAGTCTGACGAAGAGTCTCGCCAATTTTCTCGAGACGTTATCCGTAACCATTGGAAGAACGACTATTTATTACCAAATCGTGCAGAACGTCTGGCAAATTTTCCCAGACTTACAACAAGATCAATAATTCATGCAGGATGTCTAGGTAATCTTTCCCAGACAACGCTGTAGACGATTCTGAGTGACCCTTCATCTGTTCCAAGTCCTGCAAAAGGTCTGGAATATCCAGCCAGACTAAGTGCGGAAGAAATAAGTCTGATCAAAAATCTAGCCAAATTTCCGAGACCTTGTCCCAGACCCATTGGAAGAATGAATTTCAATTAGCATATTGCATAGAAAGTCTGGCAAAATCCACCAGACTAGGAGCAAGATGGATGATTTACGAGAAAAGTCTGGTGAATCTTGTCCAGATCAGGATGAGGACAATTTAAAGTGACCCTCCATCTTTTCTAAGTGCTGCGAAAAATCTGGGAAATTTAGCCAGATCAAGAGCGAGAGGAATGGATCTGATCAGAAGTCTCGCCAGATTCCCGAGACTTTTTCCCGAACCTATTGGAGGAATAATATTTATGCGAGAATCGTGCGAAATTCTGGCATAATTTCCCAGACCTGGAATAAGTGCTGTAAGAAGTCTGGAAAATCCAGCCAGACTGAGAGCAAGAGGAATTAGTCTGACCAAAAGTCACGACAATTTTCTGAGACTCCATCCCAGACCCATCGGAAAAATAAATTTCCACGAGGTTATCGCACAAAATGTCTGGTGAAATAACCCAGACTTGAAGCGAGATGAATACCCATGCAAAAAGTCTGGTTAATTTTTTCCCAGACCACGAGGTACACAATTCTGAGTGACCCTTCATCTCATCTGAGTGCTGTAAGAAGTCTGGAAAATCCAGCCAGACTAAAAACGAGAGAAGTAACTCAGATCAAATGTCTGGCCGAATTTTGAAAATTTCATCTCAAACCAACTGAGAAGATCCAGATTCCTCCGACTATCGTCCCTGTTTACCAATTGAATTAAATTTCAAAATAGTCAGCTTTTTCACTCACTTGTTTGAATCGTAGTTCAGAACATTTTATTCCATGAAACGAACAATATTCTTGCAAATAGGTTGAAATTTGAATGATGAAATGAAATATATAATAAGAAAAAAATAATTATTATTAATTAATTTATAGAATAATTAATCAACGAGATACATCAGATTCTTCATCTCTTTGCTTTCGAACCGCGCAGCCCATTGCACATGTTCGTCAGAACACGTCGGTATTGTCGGCGCGTTAAGCGATCTTCCTCTTTCTTACATTTCTTATTCACGTATCCTGTGAAAAGAAATTCTTTTGTTAAATTGGGTCGACGTTCGAATGTCACTCAAGAGTGATACACTAGTTAATCAATAATCACGAAACTTCGAAACACATCCTCGCACTCACTTCGAAGAACTTATTTGAAATTGAATGAACATTCGTTCAGGAGCTCTCAAGACATTAAGAAAATGCATTATGACGGTTAAGGTAGTTGTACACCAAGATTTATCATCAACAGAATTCTTCTAGTTCTGCAGAGAGATAGTTCTAGTAGGGAAAAGTATATGTGCAAAATTTCAAAACGGCTGACCATCCCGGTTTAGAGTACTGATCGTCAAAATTTGACCTGTTTCGCACATTTTTAACATTGCGCTGATGGCAGCGGAACACAAAAAGAGCACAAAAATGAATCTAGCGCAAAATCTGAATAACAGAAAACAGCGGGACTCCGAGAGATTCAAGAGTGTACCGACGAACTATATGGCCATCGCCTGGAGATAATGAACAACGTCGTTTCTGAGTAATTGTTCATACAAAGCGTAGAATGCAAATTGCGTGACACGTAATTTCGATTTTAGGATATATCACTCTGATGATTGAGCGTGATTATGTTCGGGAAGGCTTAGCCGACCGTCTTCGTCAGTTGTTCGATGGAAAACGTGCAGTTTTTGATTATGATCATAATTTCGAATATTTTGATGTGAGCGAAAATCGAGGTTGTGTCTGCTTGACTCACGTAGTTGGTGTACAACTACCCCAAGGCAAGTTCTCATAAAATTGAAGTGGAAGACGGAATTTTACATACGTAGAACAGCAGTGAACGTTTTTTTCGGTATCCGGGGCGTCCCTCCCCACCCAGTTGGGGTCATCCGAAGTAACTGGTTCTTGCCGACAATTAGTCTCATCAATCTCCGAGCGAATTCGGCAGGTTTGTGCCGCCATCTGTCCTTCAATTCACTCAGCTCCCGAGTGTCGATAAAGATATTATATTTTTTCAGTAGTCTTGTCTGTAAATGAAGCATTCAGATTCAATTAGAAGAGATGGACGATTTGGAGATACCTGAAGATATTTTCTGGTGCGATGATGAGTTTCTGAAGCTATTCTCGCCGGATCATACTTAATGCATCTTACTTATTACGGACTGTACTTCATATAGACTAGCGTTATTGCTGTATTAGCTACCGCTCCTCCCGAACCAGACTGAACTAGAGCAAACAACACTAAATTTGACTTGATTAGACTGAACTAGATTTCATCAGATCAAATTGAACCGAACATGGCTGAACTGACTGAATTAGATCGAGGTACATTAAGCTGGGCCGTATGAGACAAAATTAAACCGAGTTCGTCCGCACTAGACCAAAATAGACCATTTAGATCGAATTACACCAAAGTGCATTCGAATGGACCGGATTAGATCGAATTAGACCGTACTAGATCGTACTAGACCGAACTGGAACTGACTCAAAAGAACGAGGTCGAACTGGAACCCATTCTAGACCGAAATACACCAAACTAGACTGAATAAGGCCCAAAAAGACTGAGCTTGACGAGACTAGACCGAACTAGACCGAGTGAGATCGAAGTAGATCAAACTAGATCGATGTAACCGATGTATTATCTGATTTGCCCAAAAGATAAACTAATTGGCTCAATAGATCAGGCGATTGATGGACGCGCGCGTGCATCCCCCCCTACACACTCGCACGCCTCTGCTGATCAATCATACGGCCACCCATTATATATGACCCCCACGACATACGCGACCCGATACATGAGATCGGCGCGGACAAATTTTATCTGGGCCCTCAATTATCATAAATTCAAGCATATAAGCATCTGAGTGTGAAAGATATTTTGATGTTTACCATGCCATTCCTGCGTTCCTCAGACACAAGTGATCTTCGATACTCTTCTTCTTCGTCCAAGCTCTCCACCTCCATATTTTCATTCACTTCCTGATCATTTTCTCTAGCAGACTCATTTTCTTTCTCGGCATCAACATCGACTTCTCTTGGATACACTTGTTGCTCATTTTCCATCCCTGGCTCTCTCTGATGATCTCCGTCGATTTCCATATCAACTTGTTCCTGATCTCGTTCGATGATTTCTTCCTCTGACTTTTCATCTTGACCTCCCGTCTCTTCTGAAGCTTGATCCGCGCCATTTCCTTCTTTGTGAGAAACTCCTTCTTCGTAGATCTCGTCAATTTCCTCAGGTGTCGAAATCGGCTCTGGATCAGTCAAAGTCTCACCACCTGAAAATTCGCATTCACGACAAAGCTATTTACAATATGATTATCGATTATTTAGACAAAAGTGACGCAAGTTAAAGTGCATAGCTTGTAGACGTCGTGCAGCAGGAAACGAGCGAAATATTTGTGATGGTGAGTCGTTGAACAAGCGAAAGAGAGTGGTTGTAAAAAATGAGCGTGAACCCAAATGCGGATTAGCCGCCGGGGAAGTATGCCCCAGGCATTTCCAAATCTGCAAAAATTGCAGTAACATGTAGCGTGGAGTATAATCATACACAAATGAGTCCTGCAGATTGAAAATTAGAGTCGTGCAGTATTCTGGGCAGTCGAAGCCCATCAAAGTTTTGAGCTACGGCTTGTTAGCTTGAAACTCGAATTGGATGTGTTCAGAACCCACCGATGGCTGAATATATGCATGGTAACATATCGCTAAATTTGAAAACACGCGAGACGTGATTCGCTACACGGTCCTTGGATTTCATGTGATCTCACCGAACAAACAGACCAGGTAACCCACCTCCACCCTGCGATGACAATTTCTCATTCCGCGGCATTTGGGCCTCATTGCTGATCTTCTCTGGTTGCTCATCTCTTTTCTGCGTGCCATCGGCCACTTTCTTGGAGCTCGTTTGAGAGGTCTTTCTATCAGATATTGACAACCGGCCCTTGTTTGCTCCGGATTGCAGTAGTTTCGTACTCGTATTACTGAAGATCATTTATAATTATTCATTCGGAGGCACGAGTTTGCAATATATGTATATACAATTCACAAACCTTCCACTCTGGCTCAGCTGAGCAGCCTTTTTAGAGGATGCCGATTGGACCTCGACGCCGCCAGACCCAACTGTTTTGACGCTCACATCACAACTAAATTTCGATAATAAATGAGGCTCCGTTATGAAAGGTGGTCAGGTTAGCAATTAGAGGTTATAATATTCACAAACCTTCCACTCTCATTTTCTGATGATTCATCGTCAAAAATAGATCGGCTGCCCAAAATCTGCTCTTCATTCGATAAACTTGCTGCTGCTTTAGCACAAGCCACTTGCTTTTTCTCTGCGAGGCCTTGGCGCCTTGTTAAACGCTGGATATTAGGATATTTTTCTTTTCTCTTCGGGGTTATGATCCGTCCGTCGACGTCCACCTCCAAATTATCCAAAAACTTACGATCGTCTGTAAAATGAAGCAACAAATGCATTCAAATAGAAAAACGGCACGAGAAGTGCAAGTTTGCTAATTGTATCAAGATTGATCTCAAAAAATCCGTACTTACTGCTACTCTTGATCAATTCTACGTTGAACCAAGTGCCCTCAGATCTAGCCTTTGCCTTTGTTTTCAACTGCCTAAAATCTTTATCTTCGACGATACCTGTCGTGGGTGGGTCATCGGTGGTCCAGATAATGAGGTGCTGCATGATGATAAAAGGGGTGGTAAAACTTTTTACACTACTTCGATGTAGCTGCGCTCGCCAATTTTTGAGGTTACTGTTATTGTTTATGACCGTTGCTGTACTTGTTATCATCCGCAACGTTCTTCAGTCAGTTTGATACACTCGTACCAAACAGTAGTTGTTAGGTTGGCAACTCGAAAATGCCGAAAATTGTCTCCTTCTCTGACGCTTACAAGCGAACGGAAAAGTACGCATCAAATCATCAGCGCCACGCAAAAAGGAAAAAGAAGCAAAATCGAAAAAAGAACAATTCGAATAAACGTTGCAAAACTCGTGACAATGGAGATGCAACCGACGATTCGTCGTCAAATGAGTCTGTGGTATCTGATCTGCATGATCATCAAGCTCATGACTCGACCAGCAACGAGGGAAACGTTGATCCTGTGCACGCAAATGATACTCGTCGAGGTAAGTGCGATTTTAGTCCAAATATATGAAATTTTCGATTTTCTAGCATCAAGTTTACGAAGAATCACGATTTCGCATTTCCGAACTTGCAAATATGATTTGCACGTAACTGAACATCATATCATCGGCGATGCTGGTCATTGCTTAATGTTGACTATTGAAAAACTCATTACAATCAATACTCGAGCCACCGTATTGTTAGTGGTAAAATGATGATTTCGATTTTATTCATTAATTCAAATATAGCAAATTTTGAAACAATTCATAAGCTTAGGAGCCCGAGCTCTTGGAAAAATGAAAAATTTTGATCCTGTTTGCATTTAAAAACTCGCGATCGAGTATATTTTGTAGCTTATGAATTGGTCATCGTATTATCTGCAATGCTCATCATTGCGCAAGGTTAAGTGTTAAGACATTATCACAGACATTATTCAAATTACTATATTTCTGAAGGTGCAATGATCATATCGATTTTGTTATCGCTATCGCGCCAGAGCAATTGTCTGAATGGAATACATTATCAAAATAGATGCTGACAGAGGCTTGGGACATGATGACAGCCACGTGGAGGAACATGATGAGAGGAACAACCCCAACACCCGCGAAGAATCGGGAGATGGAGATTCTGACTGCGACGACAGTTCCACCACCTTCTCCGATGCCGACGACAGATTCGATGCCTGTGATCAATCGAGTGAGAGCGACGATGAATCGGATTGGGCTGATGACGATGACGACCCTACTCTCGAAGATGCAGGAAAGCCCTTGTACCCAGGAGCGCCATTAACTCGTATAGAACATACGCTTGCGATACTCTCTCTCCTGCTCCGTTTCGATTTGACTGGACATCTATTAGCTAAAATACTATCGTTAATTGCATTGCATTGCCCTCGACCTAATTTATGCATAACATCACTCTACAAATTTAAAAAGATTTTTAGCAGAATCAAGACACCTATCAAAAAACATTTTTATTGCTCGATATGCTTCCTGGGGCGAGACGATCCAGACGAAGCTAATTGTTCCAAATGTAAAAAGGAAACGTCAACTAGCTTCTTCATACAGATTCCTCTCGTCGCCCAACTGCATAAGATGTTCAAACGCTCAGGTTTCCGAGACCTCCTTTCTCATCGATTCACACGTTTAGAAAAAAACTTGACTAATTTCGAAGACATTTATGATGGTTGGATTTATAAAGAACTGGAAAAAACAGAATTTTTGAGCAATCGGGACAACATATCTTTCATTTGGAATACGGATGGTTTCCCTCTCTTTAAATCGTCAAATTTCAGTATTTGGCCTTTTTATCTCGCGATAAATGAGCTGCCTTATCATCTGCGTTACAAAAAAGAGAATATGCTTCTAGCAGGGCTATGGTTTGGCCCGACGAAGCCCGAAGCCAATTTATTCATGAATTCATTTCGAAATTGCTTGAGGACATTGTATAAGGGTGTCACGTTACTCATACGCGAGACAGCAATAAAAGTTCGTGCTGTGATCATTTGTGGCACTTGCGATTTACCGGCAAAAGCTCATTTTCTGAATATGAAATTGTATAGTGGATATTTTGGTTGCCAAGTATGCCTCATTAGAGGGTTACGATTAGATGGAGTTCAAACATATCCGTATATAAAACATCCAGATTTGCGCAATTCCGATGAGAGTTTGAAGCAAGCTACTGAAGCCTTAAAGAAGCGTAAAGATAAGAGTATCCCCAAACAAGAACCGAAAGATGTATGTGGTGTCAAAGGTCCATCTGAGTTGTCAAAAATAGCTTACAAGTATATAGAGACAACCGCGATCGACGTGATGCACTGCGTTTATGTGGGTATCACAAAACGGTTAGGCACATTATGGTTTGGGTCGGAGTTCTACGACAAAGCATTTTCTCTGACCAAATACCTGACCATCATTAATGAGCGTTTAGCTGCAATCAATCCACCAAATTTTGTAACAAGACTACCTCGTACAATTTCGGACCTCGCGTACTGGAAAGCATCGGAATTAAAACTGTTTTTATCGAATTATAGTTTGCCATTGCTCCATGATGTCATGGATGAGAGATATTTCAATCACCATATATTATTAGTGTATAGTATCTATCTCCTGAACCAAGAAAGTATTTCAACGCAAATGATAGATTTAGCTGAAAAATTACTGCATGAATACATCTCGCAATTCAATATTTTGTATGGTGACATCAATATGAGTTGTAACTTACACTTACTTTTACATTTACCCGAAATTGTTCGACGGTTCGGCCCACTATGGGTCGTGTCGTGCTTCCCTTTTGAAAATATGAATGGTATACTCAAAAAATTAGTCCACGGAACAAAATACGCTGAGACTCAAATTTGCTCTTCAGTAGCACTTTTTTTGGATCACGAAGAGCTGAAACGGAAGTTTTTGCGAGAGGGAAGTGATGTTCATTCTTTCTGTACAAATTTAGAGTTGAAAAGACGACTGAAAACCGAAAGAATCTCAAATAATCTCTCTATAGTTGGTAAGACTAAAAAACCTGTATCACTCTCTGATTCTATCGAGTACTGTTTGAGGAACATCGATATCATTGACGGGAGCGTGCACACCTTCTCCCGGTTGCTAATTCATAACAGAGTTCTTGACTGCTCTGTGTATAACAAGAATAGAAAAACAAAATCATCTGTCATAAAGTGTGTTGTGGATGGTGTGCATTATATAGGTAACATACATGTTTTTGTGAAAGTTTGTCACTGCAATTGTGGTCGTGATAGTAAGGAGTGCCAATCTGATGTCTGTAGGAGTTATGCTATTCTAAGCAAGTATGAAACCAGTACGGTTTTCCGATGTGATGTTGCGGATTCAAACGTGCCCTTTATTTTGTCACGCAATCAAGTTATTGACACAAGTATGGCTATACCTGTAGAATGTATTGAAGAGGTTTTATTTGAGATATCTGTTAAAAATGATGTATTCATTGTCCAAAATGTTAATAGCATCGAAAGAGAATAAAATGTTACAATTGTATGGTCCGCTGACGTGAAACGATCTTTTCAATTGGTCTGGGATGAAGTCTCGGGTACCCTGCCAGACTTCCGATCAGACTTATTTCTCTAGCTCTCAGTCCGGTTGAATTTCCCAGACTTTTTGCAGCACTCGAAAGAGATGAAGCGTCACTCAAAATTGTCTACATCGGGGTCTGGTGAACATCCAGATCTGGGAAATTATGCCAGACTCTTTGCACGATTCTCGCATAAATATTATTCCTCCAATAGGTTCGGGAAAAAGTCTCGGGAATCTGGCGAGACTTCTAATCAGATCCATTTCTCTCGCTCTTGGTCTGGATAACTTCCCCAGATTTTTCGCAGCACTTGAAAGAGATGGAGGGTTACTTCAAATTGTCCTCATCCTGGTCTGGACAAGATTCACCAGACTTTTCTCGTAAATCATCCATCTTGCTCCTAGTCTGGTGGATTTTGCCAGACTTTCTATGCAATATGCTAATTGAAATTCATTCTTCCAATGGGTCTGGGATAAAGTCTCGGAAATTTGGCTAGATTTTTGATCAGACTTATTTCTTCCGCACTTAGTCTGGCTGGATATTCCAGACCTTTTGCAGGACTTGGAACAGATGAAGGGTCACTCAGAATCGTCTACAGCGTTGTCTGGGAAAGATTACCTAGACATCCTGCATGAATTATTGATCTTGTTGTAAGTCTGGGAAAATTTGCCAGACGTTCTGCACGATTTGGTAATAAATAGTCGTTCTTCCAATGGTTACGGGTAACGTCTCGAGAAAATTGGCGAGACTCTCCGTCAGACTAATTTTTCTCGCTCTTAGTCTGACTGAGTCCCCCAGACATTTTGCAGCACTCGGGAGAAATGAAGGGGCACTTACATTGTTCTACTTCGTAGTCTGGAAAAGATTTACCAGAATTTTGGCACGAGTCAAGCATCTTGTTCTGAGTCTGGGAGACTCTACCAGACATCTCACGATACTTCCTAGAAGGAGTTTCTCAAATCAATCAGTCCAGAGTAAAGTCTGGCAGAGTCAACCAGACCTTATTATCCAAGACAAAAAAGTCTCGCTCCGTCCGGTAAGACTGATCAAATGCCAGACTAATTCTGCCAGACTTTTTACCAGATCAATTTTTTTTCTCGGGATGGTATTTTCAAATTCCAAGAAGTGCACTTCAATTTGTTTGAGCCATTTGCACCTTTTTGATTTAAGTTTGAATCTTACTAGATTTTCCTGGATTTTCCAACGCTCGAGCCGTTGACCTCACGTCACGCGAGTTTTACACACGGCTTGGGAGCCACTTCGAGTGTCCTTTTCAGAGCTATTTGGAGTAGCTGCGATCCGATAGTCCACTCGTGAGCATCATCTTGCATAAGCGTAGCTTACGAGCTTCTCCCGCGCAAGCGAGCTTTTCACCAATTTTCAAAATTTACTTTTTCTCAAGTTCAAGTTGTAAGTACTAGTTTAACTCTCTGGTTCTTACGTGTGTTCAGTTAGGTTTAGCGTGGGCGTTTTTGAATAGACCCATTCAGTTTTTATTCAAAGTGAAATCGCGAGTGATCATTTTTGTCCAGCTCTCTTCCTCCTTTCTCGGTTTTCATCTTCTCCACTTACAAGGGGTGTGATGCACTTGCACATACACAATTATCGATAGTCAACCACATTCTTAGATCGGAAGATGAAACAAAAACTAATCAGTACTCTCCCGGTTACATTTTCTTGTCAAGTAGTTTTCACCTCACACTAATTTTATCGATGCTCGAAGTCAACAACCGATTCCTGCTGGGATGCTAGGGGTGTCAATGACTAGTGGCCTGAATTTCAAGAATTGTAACTTGACATTGAAATTTCGTTTATCTTAGAGACATTTCTTGATAAACTGACACCCTCAAGATACCTTGTACATATGTAATTGATTTCAATTGCACGAGGCTGGGGTTCGAATCTTTGCCGGCATCAATGTGGATTTTTCATAAGTGCATTTCGGTGGTTCGGAACCAACCTTGAACTGTAGGTCCCGCATAATAACCTCGAAACGAGGTTGAAAATGCGTTAATGAAAGAAAATAAGAAAGGAAATTGGCTTTAATCATTTTCATATTGTCTTCCAATAAATTCCCCTTGAATTCTAAATATTTCTAATCAAAACACTGCCGCAAGTTATTTCCGTCATTCCTAGTATGCCTTCGCGAGCAAAAATCTGCATGTCACGCCGTAGTTGTCTCAAAACAGCTGATCAACAGTAATGGCTCTCCACCTTTTACTCCACTTCCTATATTTACAGCCATTCTCCAGTCATCGAGGTGAGCCACCCAACAACCACCCACCCACCACCCGCACTATATCGTGTCTGATGCTTATATACGTAACATATCCTTGCCAGAGGTCTCGTTCGTCGTATAGTCGTTGCTCGCGTAACCCGTCCCTGACTTTGATTCCTCGCTCGGCGCTCTCTCTCTGTCTCACCTTTCGAATAATCTCAAGCTCACGGCCTCCGCGAATTCCCCTTGATGCAATGCCAATGCCACGGCCATGGCCTCTCTCTCTCTTTCTTGGGAACTCCTTGGCAATTGTTCTCGCCTCCTATATACTTTGCATCTATATGGTATGTTATGTCTTATGTGTATATGTCGTGTGATGCTCGCACGCGCACTATTACGTGGTGCATTGCACTGTTGGCATCACACTGAGGTTATGTATGTACGGATAAGCGCATGAGTTAGAGGCGTATCGTTTACTGCTTTTCTCTTTCTCTCAATGCTATCTATATATATATATGTATAATAATACTCAGTGTATCATTATACGCTGACTTCCGCGCTCTTATCCTTCCCTTTGCACCAATGCCAAGAAGAGTGCATGGTCTATACAGTTCGGTGGATGCATAGAAGATTGGATATATATCTAACTGGTAAGTACACAAGTAGGTATATTATACAGAGTTAGAGAGTCAGGATATATATAGTGGGAGGTAGCAGCTACTGTTTTCCTCCTGATCAAGCCTTCTGATATATCGGATTGCACCGCGGCTCAGAAGCAAGGCTTGTGTTTAAATGTGAGGTTAGGGTATAGCTTAGGGTGTTTTTGATGATCTATCGCTCTCTGTGAGTTCAATGCCTTCAATGCATTGATTCTGCTGTTGGCGACTAAAAAAGTGTAAGTTGAAACTTTTTGTAGGTGATTATGGACCATGGGTTAGTTTACACTTCTTACATGAAAAATTACAAGGAGATAGGATGGGCTCACGTTCATTTTTATACGCTTTTATTCTACTTCGACGAGCTATTGTTTCCCCCAAATCCTCATTTGGTGTTACTATACCGGCGTCAATCATCAGTGCAATATGATGCAATGCTTGATTTTGCCTAATACTGTCTGCTCTGCATTCAATTCAAGTGTGAATCGCGACAGGATGATGGCGCCACATTTAAATACGATGGATACCCATTATATCTCTTTGCTATAGCTATAGTTATACTATATTCAGACTGTTTCTCCATTGAACACGACTTTTTCTCCATTGTACCATGTCAAATTTTACAACGTTTCTTGACGCAGTTAATAAAAGCGTATCTTGAAAATTCTTTTTAACTTTTTATTACGTATCGAGTAAAAGGAATTTTTGTGACGAGCAGACGAGGACTGAAGACTCATTCATATCAACACGGCTCTTACTTCCAAGGTTGGAAGTAGAATCCAACCACGTAGCTCTTCTGATTATGATGTCATCGCCCAGATAGGATTCAAACCCAGGAACTGAAATTCTAAAAGTCGTTCAGTTTTTGACCATGCTACATGTAGGAAACTAGATTGAGTGTGTTTCCAGGAAGGACCAATGCGACATTGTCCCCAAGAGATTATTCAGTTGCCACTTGTCCAGTTAGCAACGGACCAATCTAGTAAATAGAAGAACTCTTCTTAGGAATCAAAGGGCACGTTTGAATCCCAACTCTTCTCACGAGTAACCAGAAAACGATTGAATTTTGGATGTGGCAGTCTGCGATTTTGAAGTATGATTCAAATTGTTTGTGTTCTATGCAACGAAAGAAATTCATCGATAAGACCGGATTCATCTTTGATATCTTTGATCTTGGAGTGAACTCAACTGATCGTCTGAGTATGATGCAGAGACTTTAGTTCATTTATTTGCCGCACCGACTACAGCGCCTAATCAAACTCTAGCCCTCGGTTTGCAGACGACTATGAATACCAGTGTTTAGTGGAACACATCTTGTGAGCAAAAAAGTAGTCTATAATCATTATGTTTCTGAAAGTCACGTGTCTTGTCCAAAACCATCTGGATATAGCTGATAGAATGCTCTAGGTGAATATTATCAATTCTTGCACAGGGTTTAAATGCTTCAAACGCGAAGACGGCAGGCAGCCATCTAAACACACCTGATCGATCTCAACGTCAGACCTGAAGCCAGAAGCAGAACAGCAGCGATAATACCACCCCACCATCCCAACCTATGAATAAATTCCGCAAACTGCAGTGGGACGTCACTTCCGTGACGAGATGGTAAATACAACAAGTTGTGATAGTTGCTCGTATCCTGAGCAGATGCTTCAGCTCACCACAGAACTGACTATACATACTTTTCTAACCTCCAATGTACATTCACACATACACAGAGATGCGTATTATCGTGCAGCAGCAGCCACGCTCGTCGAGGCGCGATAACGAACATTCCCTCTAGTTGCCTAGACCCTCATAGAACTCTTTGCAATCGTCCTACCCCTACGGCTTTCTATAGCTGTATAATCATAGGCTACATTGCATACAGATAGGTTATGTGTACGTATTATATACAGAGTTATATTCTATGGTATGGCGCAGGTAATCTGCGCAATATCCGTCTTGCTCTTCCTTTGCACTTGCGCACGTCTTAGAACTATACACGCCACATTCTCTCTCTCTCTCTCTTTCTCTATTTCTCCCAAGAGAAGGAGGATACACAGCTCTTGGTATTGAGGTTCAGGGTCGGTCAAGGACTCGCAAGCTACTCCGTGGAAGTAATACACGTTGCTGACTGTATATAACAGCAAACTTTTCAGAGGCTGGTACGTACAGATACAAGGGTAATATAGGTAGTGAAAGAGGTTATGGTTATATAGTTGTAGATATGATAAAAGCCACAATACTACTATAAGCATGGGGTTTATATGTATATCTAAAAGATATGGTGAGGAAAAACATAGCGTGGCTGATCGAGCGTGCAGCTTCTCTGATGATAGTACGCGTGGCTGTTTCAGCAATGTTAGTGTGATGGGGTATATATCTTGGTGGTTTATATTGTATCTGGGAGCCCGGATGAGGTGATAGTTTTTTGCGAGTTTTTCGAGCGATTTGCCGCGTGCGAGCCTACTGTATCCCATCAGAGCAAAAAGCTCATCTTGGCCACAGATCTGACAGAGAGACTCTTCGATGTTGTTGTATACTGCAAATTGGGAGGGACTTAACTTTTGTTTTTGTTTGTGATACATTTGCAATAGTCGTAGTAAATGTATGAGTTTCACTGCTACGTGTACGTTGCTCGCTATAAACTTTTGTCAGGAATCGCTCCATGGGTTTTCAAAGGGCTGAACTTTTTGTACTTTTGAAAACAAATTTCCTGATTCAGAGTTAGGTAAGAATCTTGCTGTGAAACATCGAATTTCTAAATCTTGGCATAGATTTTTGATTCCAGTCTTTGCACACTGCCTGTAAGGAACTGTTCCCAAGTTCCTGAAGTTTGATTTATAAAGTTTCTAGTGACGGTCTAACTATTTATACCCAAAGATCTTCTTTCCCTTGTGATGAAAGATGTGTATTTTGCATGTATCTTCTTGTGGATTGGTCGAATAGCAATAACATTGTCTGCTTATGGATAATACAGGGTTGAATTGGATATCTATTCCAAAAAATGTTCCCTGGGAAATTTGTCATAAGCTGTTGCACTAAAAAATCCCATATTCTTCAAGGACGAACCGTTATAGAATACCATTATCAAAGACAATGGTTTCATATCAAGCGAATAGAATGGAGATTCCTGGCCGAATCATATTTAAACTTTATTCATATCATTGATATAGACATTCCATACTTATTCTGGAAGTCTCAAAGAGCTCTTGAAACTAACTTTGAAATCATCTCAACCATAGTGCATAGTGATATAGAATATCATTCTCTTAGATTATTATTCAGTAATGCGGAATTTCCTTTTCCTTTTCAATCACCAGGATAAAGATTATCATTCGCCTCTACAATATCATGTTCTGAGCTCTCATCGAAGTTACCATAGGTACTCTTTCTAAGAGTATTTGATACTCTTCATGATCCCACACTGGTGTTCTAGTGGGCTCATCCCTTTCCATGTAACCCATATCTGATGACCACGACTTTGGCTCGTGACCTTGGCTTCAACCAACTATAAAACTACCTTCACGAAATCCATGTATCCCATGGCTTATAATAAGCTTTTAACACGATACAACCCATGATGTATGCTGAAGTAAAGCCTGGAGCTTTTACACAAACTACATCGGATAGCTTTATATAGTCCTTGGTATCTTGAATGCGACTCACGCCACTCTGAGTTGTGATTAAACACTTGGTTGTCGCGACTTCCTGGTCTCACATTCACATATATACTTACATATTATGTGTATGTGAATAAAAGAAAGATGAGCTTGAGAGTAGGGGTTTGCATATAACGGATTACTTATGCGAGGGCTGTATTTGCTACTGGTTTGTGCACGCGCGACGAAAATTTCTCACTCGATCTTATGTCCGCTTCACTCTGTAATGACTATTACATATAGTGCATCTTGCATACTGTGCACATACACATCCTGTGACTCCTGTTCCATTGCTTTTACTTCTGGGTAACTTCTTATATACTGGGTTTACCGTTCACCTTATACTCGTTGCGATTACTTACATGCATGTTAGTGGGAGTTAGCTGGGCTCTTTGCTGCATCAACCATCACAGAGCTGATGAACCACGTCACGTTTATTCTTTGGTTACATTATATATATGTGTGTACGATAGTTGGGGTTCGAAATTTTTTCTTTCTACGTAAGGGTCTGGGAAACTTACTTTGGAACGATCCTAATTTTATTTACAGGTTAGATTTGGTCATGTGAAAGTTGGGTGAGATATCTTGAATTTTGAAATGAGAATAAGCTGCCGGGAATGTTATTCAATTCGGAAGACACTTGAAGGTGGAATTATCTCACCAAAGTAGATGATCAAAGAAATAATAAATCCATTGAATTCACAGATTTGAGTTTAAAAAATCTAGCATAAACAAACATTGGTCCTTCAAAGCTCTGGTTTTTTTTGTTTTCCTCTTGTTTGGGAAGACAGAGTGGATTTTGAGTTGGTGGTAATGATGGTTCAAAAATACATTCCATCAAATGAAGGTTGATTGCTTTACAGGATCTCACAAGCAATGTGGGAGTCATCATCTTTGCAATTATTTGGTCTTGGCAATTGACTCTATCGTACGTGCTGATGAGTGTAGTCAGCGCCCGTCATGCCGGTCATACCATATCTCATCTTCATAATTCACACGGGCTGGGAAAGAACTAGCGCACATCAGGAATCAATTTGAGGAAATGGGTGGCCAGAGCAAATCAAGAAACCCATTCCCCACTTTTGACTATGCCAATCCCATCACTCACGTACTGTTCCACTTGCACACATTTCGACATTCCGTGTCATTGTGGAAATTGAATTGAATTTTCTTGGGGGTCATTATCGTTTTCATCCGGGTATCAAGAGTGACCACCAAGGTGATTAAACATTGGTGTGTACAGTTTCTGTTTGAATTCAATGATATTTATGGACTTCTCGGAATCTGATCATGTCTTTCTTCACGTGAATTATTATCTAACCTATATTAGGAATGACATTTTAGAGTATAATAGTATCTCAGAAAACTGGGGCTTATCAACGCAGGTGTGGTGTATTATGATCCCAGCTGTGATGGAACTTGGTGCAGATGTCTATGCTCATCGGCTCGGAGGGACTTCTTTAAAAAATTCACATCACATTAAAAAATGGTGCAATAACTACACAAGCTTGGTTCAGCGCGGTTTAATGTGAAGTGATCGAAGCCTTGTGACTGAATCAGTGCATTGAAGAATCAATCGACCTGTTGGCGACGCGGCTGATTTTTCATTTATTAAAGAATTCCCTGCGGGCCGATTAGCATCAATATCTGCACTAGGTTCCATCACAGAAAAGATCATCAAACACCGCACCTACGTCAATACGTCCTAGTCTTTTAAGATTTTGTACCCTAAATTTTTATTCCTAAGTTAGATGATGATTCACCTAAAATAGTCAAATGTCCGGCACGTGTATTATGATTAAAATGCCATATACGGTGTATACGTAAGAAAATGTGTTTTCTCACGTATACATAGGAAAACACAAAATATATAGTCCATA
This sequence comes from Eretmocerus hayati, assembly GCA_029851415.1. Classification (NCBI taxonomy): domain Eukaryota; kingdom Metazoa; phylum Arthropoda; class Insecta; order Hymenoptera; family Aphelinidae; genus Eretmocerus; species Eretmocerus hayati. The sequence continues at coordinate 177,105,338 of CM056742.1, read as the reverse complement.
AATAGATTCGAAAAGGAATCGTCTCTGCTATTGGGCATCAGAGTCAAAAAAGAACCGAATCGATGCGTAAACCTTACGTGTGCTCAAAAACAAAGAACCCCACAAACGCTGAACCCTAATCTTTTGAAAGATACTTGAAAATCTGCAAAATGCACAATGTATTGAATCTTCTTCAGCTTTTGGGAAACTGCGTCGGTTCCATGAAACACCTAGAATTTAGAGATGGACCTACTTGCTACATTTTTTCATAGTTAAATACGAACGTCAGAAGAGTTCCGTGAACATCATTCAGATGTTCACGGAATTCTTCTGATAAATAGACGTTGTATTTAGCTGCTTCTAGAGGATAAGACGAATTCCCTTATGTCAAATGTGTAGACTTCTATGATTGAATACGTCCAATTCTGAAGAAGTAGTTAAATTTGAGATCATATCGATCTAAATTTATTCAAACACTTTCACTTGATTATCATCAAAATTCATACACCGGAAGCTTGTTGGAACAAGAACCTTGAACAACTTTCGAAACATTCCATTGGCCCTTCATTCTGTTTGGACAGATCCAATGAACAGACTAAAAACGCAACCCTATCTTAGCGAGAGTTGTCGATAATATAATGCAATTCTTATGTCAGATGTGGATTCGTGATACGAAAATAAAATCATTGTGACCATATTCTCGACTCTTTTCTGAATCTCTAAGATACTGTTTCTGCCAAATTTTTTGCTAGTCAAGTAAGATTTTGGGCTTCTTCTCATATCCATATATAATTTTGTTGAGAAACGATTTGGACACATTTCACCATATCTCCCTCATAACGTTCCAGCATCTTAATTCCCGATCATTTACCAGCGATAGCATCTTGATCACCACAAGTCGAAACAGATCGTCATTTATACTCAAAAATTGAACAAAAAAACCTCTTAGATCGTTTTCTATGTGCATTCGTGTGCTCGTGCTGCTCAAGTAAACCCGATCAGTAATCGTTCATCCGCATACCAGTCTTCAATTTCTCTCTCCTGCATTTTCCTATATCCTATAGCGGAATCATCAATCATCCATGCGCGAAGAAGAGCACCATATACCATATTATACCACTCTCTGCAACAAATTCTTGCATGCTCACGCATCGAGCCTTATTATCGAGTTAAGACCGTAGCAAATTTGCGCTCTCGTCACTATATACCTTAGAGAGTACCACAATATAGATCGATTCCAGATTTTTACTTTTCCGGTCGTTTCCTCTCGTCAGCTCACTCAACCCTTACTACACATGATCTTATCCAAATCACCATCATCTATCTTCCTAACCAGACATTCTGCTCACTTTTCTCAACATTTAGTAAGGATCTATTGCTCTGAAAGCACTTACGTAATCAAAGCTATAGTCTCAAACCAATTTTTGTACCACAACAACTAACCACTATATAGCCATTTGGAATAGCTCTTTAAAATGCAGTAGTAGAATAGCTAAGGCTTCTTGAAGCGCGAAAACGCCATTGTACAGCCTAAACCAAGCGTGAAAACGCCCCGGACGTTACATGTATATATAGAACTAAATTATGCCTATACACAATCTATCCAGCCCGGAAGCAAGGAACTAGTGGAGCCAACTCTCCGACTCCTTTTGGTTCAATGTAAAAAAGCGCAACAGTAGCGCAGAAAGCCAACTGTGCGCGAAGGCAACAATGCTACATGTAATTCTTTTTTCTCTCTCTCTCTCTCTCTCTTTCACTCTTTGTGTATCGCATCGCATTGCATCGCCACGCCATGAGAACACACATACGACATTCCAAGCTGGGCGATTCAACCAGCTGATTAGAAGAACCCTTTACGCTATATGTATCCAAATAGTACTGCGCAGTTCGTTTCCTGACGCGCTCAAGAGCAATGCGGAACGTTAAGACTGTTAGAGGTTAGAAAACCCGGACCCGGAAACCGACTTAATTAAGAGTAGGCGACGCTATATATACCATCGTCGTCTGCTACACTTAAACCATGCACAACTACTATTAACGACCAACCATGAACTACGCTTAAGTAGATACTTAGACGAGCCACATGTTGTGTGTGACGATATGCATGCATATAAGACTTGTCTTCTTTAAGGCTCGTATCATGGTGGCAGTGGTATATTAGTGGGTACATACTTAACTTTGCATGCCTTAGCCCTTTTTCAACCGTTAACCAAGAGCAAGTTTGTTGACTTGAGCTACCGCTAGACGTGATGGCAGTCGTTTCTTGGACTGTGATATACTTATAGTAGTAGTAATATAGTAATGATGTGGATGTGCATATTTGTGCGGATTTACGTATGGGGGAGGATAAAAAGTATATACGATTGGTCACTTCCTTTTAGATATAGAAAAAGAGAAGTTGTATGGTATAGTGGCGGACAACAAGCGTATCGAAGCGAAATACGGTATAATAATGATGGGTAAGCAAAAAAATAGTCGCAAGATTGTAAGAGTCCTTTAGAGTTTGTTGGGCACGTGATATTTGAAAGTGCGGTGAGAAGAGTAGAGCTTGGGGTATTATTGAGTTGGAGGATGGAAGAGATTACTTCCGCTCGTTTAATTTACTAAGACGAGGGATTCTTCTTCTGATTGTTGCTGTTGCCGCGTGATTGGCTTTGAGAACAGATCTTTCTTCTGTAACCGACGCAAATGTTTCTTTTATGAGCGGATGAGGTTGAAAATGAAGCTGTTCAAAATAGATTGCGAGCTTTAACGTTGGCGATTGATTGCTTCCCATAGTTAGCTATATAGATTCGATTCGTTTAGACGCAGAGTCATATTCTGAAGGCTTATTTTTGTTCCTCCGCCAAAAGTGTGGATGATATTGCGATAAAAGTATCGAATTTGATGAAAATTGCCTTGTTTTCGGATAACTGTCAACAGCACTTCATAGATGTTACATATTGTACAACTCGCTGTCAGCTGTTCTTGAACTGTTATTTCCATATACTCGCCAATAAGGCACTGCCACCCCTTTTGATAAAGATAATACTACTTCAATATCGCTCGCACAGTTCGTTGGTGATCGAATACCTCTACTTCTTGGGAATAAGAAATAACGTTTGAAACAATGTTGCAAAAGTCTTCTATTTGTGTACTAAATGTTACTGCCCTAGCCCGAAGCAAAGGTCAGAATCATTGAGAAAATTCGTAAAGTATATTCCAAGTCCATGTGCTTAAGTTCATTCCTTAACCCTTAGAGTACTGTTAGGATGCCATATGGCGCGGCGTCATGACTTTACGATTTGGTCGTTGAACTAGAACTGAGAACTCCCCTATGCAGTATATAGGTACTTGTATTCATCTTGGATAGACGAAGATTTTCTGCTCTTGAAGTCGGTAATCGACTCATTTGGATTGGAGTTATGACCACTTGAAATTTGATATTTTTCACCGAATTTACTCTGGTATGACAATCACGGTAGTTGGGACATCATAAATGTATCGTGCAGTTCTCAATAACATCTTGTATGTCTTTGAAAAATCTTCATTTTCCATTTTTGAACGTCCTAATCGACCGGGAAGGAGCTGAAATAAAGCTTATTCGAGTATGTATTGCATCAATACAGCATAGGCCGATACCGCAAAGGACCGGCATGGCGCCTCAGAATGTCATAGCCCATCGGCCAACATCCACCTATGGGTTTGGAAATATATAAGGGTCATGGGGGGACTTTTATTAGAGATTTTGGTGCTTTCTAAATTTCTAAAATGCCTATACTCTGAGGGCTAATAATTCATGGATGAGACCTACAAATGTTTGTATCCTACCGACACCTAAATTACAACTACCTATTCCGGGAATCGGTTATCAAAGAACGTTTTCCCCTCATAGTACTCTTGAACCTCAGGACAGAATTCTTTTGATCCAGAATTGCGAATAACATGTTTCCGAAATCGTGTAATGGAGTAAAATTGTTGCGAAAATAACGAAGAGTTTGTTCCGAGCTTTGCGAAATTGAAAGTATCAGTTTTGAACCAAGAACATTCTTCATTGCTAACCTGAAGACTATGATCAACAACCAATAATAAATCACAATATTTTGGTGCATGTTTCCAATGAGACTCGTGTTAACTGGTCGAAACATCACAACATATTTTCATCATAAAGAGGACGTTCATCTGACAAATTTCACCTAAAACTCAGTCAACTATTAATATCTTAGAATGAATTCTGGAGTGGTTCTCTTCAAAATCATAGAAAACATATGGAAACTTGACATTGACTGTGACTTGCATCACTGACCACATGATTTTATCACCGAGGTATATTTATTCTGATATTTTTCAGACAATAGTAAAACGAGTATTCCTGAAAAAAAAGTAAAAAATTCCACGTGTAGAACAATTTTATTCATCTTACGCGATCCAGAGAATCATGGTTTTCCTACACCTTTATTTTCAACCCTCATCGAGAAATCATGTATGATGATCGGCGAACATACGCGCAACAAATTTACAATCAATTTTAAAGATATAAGCAACCAATTTTCTTCTTGCTATCATAATTCAGCCATCGGATAGATTTTAATCAATTTCTTCCTCACTCGCGATAGAATCAACTCAGAATCTAACATCCGAAGCTCGTCAAGACCCCTATCATAATCTCGACTCCATCCTATCCTTAGACCTTTACCAAGAGCTTCAACCAAGCAACACCTCACTTGAAAAAGGGCCAACAAGACCAATTAATCTCCGAGGTTTCTACAGCATATCACCTATCTATCTACCTTCCCCTTAGCATTTATCTTCCCTTACTACCTAGAAAATTCAACGCAATCTCTCTTTACCAAGGCGATCGTATCTGACGTAATCTCTTTGCGCCCACGTAAAAAAAAAGTCCATTGCAAAACAGCCTCGGACGTCATATTCTCTCACAAACGCTGCGAAAACGACGTGTTCCAACTTAACGCGAGAGTGGAAGTCTTAGCCCTTTCTCAAACTATGACTGGCATCTCATGAAATTGAATGCAAGGTGGAGTTTCTATAATACACCACACCTACATAGAAAATTACTAAAAGATAGACCTGTCATGTATAATCTGCCATAATTCACACTTTTCAAAATCAAATATCAAATTTAACTTTGCGCATGCGCGATAAAAAAAAGTGAAATATTGTATATACTCGCACCATATAAATGATCACTGATTTTTATTTATTACGTGGAATTAATCGAAAGATATTTCTACGATAATTGCACATGGTAAATTAATACACGAGTGATGTCTCGTTCCGAATACGCATTTATGCGTGTAAAACGTTATATAGTCTTGTCAAACGGCAGTGGCGCCACTGGTTTCCGCAGTTATGAAGGGTTTGACCATAATATAATACATGCGCACAAACACGTCTGTAAATCACTAGAGTTGCATGCATGCCAACGTCTGCATAGATATGTGTACTCGATGTATATCTTGGGTGATCTTGATTTCTTGTTTTGGTTAAAAGGAAGACCTCACATGGATGATTTGTGTCCCCTTCGTCATACATACGACTAGATCTCGTGTCTACTCTTAACCGCGAGGTGATATCTACGGAGCTAGGAGTTCTATAAATACATCGGTAACCATTTTTATAAAGTGGTAGAATATCTCGTTAAAAGAGCTTGGAACGAAAAGGAATGAGTGGATGCAGGAGACTCTTCTCATGACGTGTTATATATACATACTACGATGAGTTTTCTGATATTAAAACGCCATGCTTAAAATTTACGCCAACTTGTAGCTGTACGGGTATATGAATGGAGCCGGTTTGTTAAGAGCAAGCATTGCATTATGCGATTCTATTACATGAGCTCTTATGCGATTACGATCGTATATGAAGATGTGTGCTTCGGACATTCCCAGAAAGCCATATATATCGCATATAAATATGTAATCTTTATGATCTAGTGCTCTTTGAGAATGTGGAGGATTTTTGTGGTTAGGAAACTCTTTAATTAATTGCGTGACAGGCTTGAACGGAAGATTTCTTGGTTTGGAACGTCTTCGGGGATGGGTACATATATCTCTTTTGCAGTATTTTTGCAGTCAGATATCTAATTGTTCCTTACTGTAACAAGCTGGGTACCGACGTGACTCTATGGGTATGTTAACAAATATCAACATCTGATACATTTCGAGAGAAATTTTTTAGAAAACTCGTTACTATTAATGAGACCGAATTTTGTTGATGTATGGATCATCGTGAGATTGTTGACTACTTTCTCTCTTTGGTTGATCAAAAACTATCGATTACAAAAACCAAATTTTGCTATGTTCCAATACCTCCATTTCACACTATTTGAGTAACGACTATCTCTAGATATGTTACAGCTAACCATCTCCTTGGTACAGGGAAAAGTACCCTACATGCCCGTTAAAATAGGCGCTCTTATGTCACGATTGCGGGCATGTAGAGTACTTTTTCCTATGCCAGTCTCGTAATTTTTATCGAGAAATTATGTGCGTGTGGTCATCAAATTGCTGTCATTGCCAATCTAGCTCGCAATTTAGTCTCTTGTACTTTCATAGAGATGCAGCCCGCATGCTCATCCTTCAAAGACTGAAATTTATGACATATTGAAAGGATCGAAGGAAGAGGAGGGGATTGATACAAATATTACAGATTTGCGAACAATTTCATTTCACATGATGAATTCAACCGCTGACAGGAATAGTATATTTCTGTACTGAGCGCAGTAGCCCATTTTGGGCACTGCGAGACAGACACGTCTTCCAGTGCCCAAAATGGGCTTGCAAGCGAAGTGCGGATACATTTTTTCATTACAAGAAGCCTAAAATCCCATTCAAGCGCCGCATTTTTAGATTAGAGTAATGAAAAAAAAAAAAAAAAAAAAAAATTGGCTTCAAATCTCTAACAACACAACGAATCCATTATCTTTATGAAAGATGGCCTCGCGGTCATCCATATTTACAATCCGCGCCGATCGATCACAGACAAGGATCGATAAAAAATAGCAAAATCATCAACATTCCCATCATAACTGATGCATATCCTGACATTAATTGCGTATCTTCTTGCGCAAACCCGTCGAATAGCACCTGCAGTGTATATTGCGATACACGCTACCAACTTATCGTTAAGTCATCGTCATACATTCAAGATCGGTGTGCTCATCACCTCGGCTCTGTAGGGGTTACAGTCATGCACGATGATCGATGCGCAGTAGCATGCCCGGCGCCTCCACCAACATATATCATATATTAGAATCATATACACTTCTAGTGGATCGGCAGCAACTAAGGGCAGCGATTCGATCCGTCATCTTTCATGATCACGATCTTGATCAATACTACCAACCACCTCAGACCTCATACCGATACCGATACATGCCGATTATCCTCAACAGAGCGACAACCTTCATCCTATAAAGGTGTGTCCACAAATGAAGCGCAAACGAAGCGCATGTCATTAAATCGGCGCACTCGACATCGAAACTGCTTCCTCGGCTTCTTCTGACATTCTTCAATTCTTGAGTACCCACAGCTTTTGTTGTATCAACAATAATTTTCATCATTTGTGAAGCCACCGCGGCCTCGTGGATAAGGTCCTTCCTTGCCTTCAACGCAGAAGGCTGGGGTTCGAATCTCGGCCGGCACCAATGTGAATTTTCATAAGTGCTTTTCGGTGGTTCGAAACCCACCTTAAACTGTATGGTCCCGCATAATAACTTCGAAAAGAGGTCAAAAATGCGTAAATAATAAAAAAATTTTCATCATTCAACGCGCGCTCTCGCCATATTTATGTTTCAAAATAATGAAAATTGCGGAGCAGCACGTCACTGGCTCAGCCAACGTCTGAATTACAGATACTTCCACATCTTGATTAGCCACGGGCGCAACTATGTTGGTCAATACTTAACTAACCTCACTTTTTTGGTGCATCGATTTTGACGAAATCATAATTAGATCAAATTAGCCCGTTTTACTCACCAACGAACTATAGCTCCAATGGGCAAATGTACTTCTTTGATCAAGATTCATTCGAACCAGGCGTTTATTTGAATATAAACCACGAGATAAACCATGTTTTCGAGGAGGTCATTTCGCAATTTCAATTTTCCGATGGCTGGCACGGAAAAACTAGACGGTCAATCTGAAATCCAAGGAGAAGTTCGTCTTTGTATCACTTATCCTACCTGCAATCCCATCATTTTCTGTAGCCGGGATCAACTGCAAAACTCAAAAAAGTACCGTTTTGCATGATCTCTTTTATGAGTGCAATGTTGAAAGTGACCAAAACACCAGGTTTGGCCGGGTTTTTAATGACTACAACTCTGATACGAAAAGTCCGATTGACTTGAGATTTCTCTTGCACGACTCTTAAACTAAATATCGACTTACAAAGCATTCGGTGGTCAATCATTTTCCCCGGACAACTAATACCTAGTGGCCTCACCTGTGGACAGGAGTCCACATGTTATGACATGTTATTCATTCGTGGACACACCCTCAGAACCATCTGGATGGCTTCATGAATCGAAACTCTACGCAACGCTAATCCAATTGCCTCCCGATCTCATTACAATCTCTATATCCACGTCATCCGTCGATTTTCAGGAAGAAGAAACCCTTATCACAAGCCAATCCAAACTCTATACACTATTCTACAGCAATTCCCGCGATTGCAGCTCGAGAAGAAGCGTCAGTTCGATATATAAGCGAAGAAGAGCATCTGGACGAACTGGTTACAAAGATCGGTATCGAGATGCTCACGAGCTCTCATTAGCGTCGCGCGCTTGCCGGGAGCATCCGCGTCTTCTATTCGACATATATATATATATAAGACCCCAACCAATACGATATATATCCTCTTGTATATGACGTCCTCTATTGGTTAGAGGGTTGGATTGAGCATGTATATAAGCGCCGCACGATGAGCAAGGGAAAGAATCTTGGCGGGCAATTTGAAAAAAATCGTCAGCATGGATAAATCGGTAAGCAATTTTTGCCGACGAAGGCGAAGAGACCGGTTCGTAGTGGCCTTGGCTTCGAGCAAAGATCGAGACGATCATAGAGGAGGATGCTCTCTTTCTCTATCTTTCATGTATGGCATAAAAGCGATTCGTTACAGTATATATGGACGACCTGTTACCGACCGTGTTATGCGTGTAGAGTCATGGATTTATATAGGGCTATGATCGAGGCTATGATGCAGCTTTGAGAATAATGTATGTGCTGTTTCACTACTGATGTGCTTTGTGGTGCTGTTTTCTCGGTTAGCCTTGTCGATTGGGGGACAGCTTGTTGAAAAGCTTAGAATTGAAATGCTTAACGAGTATCTCGCTTGATTGGAAGATATATAATGATTCGAGCTTTGAGCCGTATGTATAAAATTGTGATGATATGTTCTGAGAAGACTGTTTGAATCATTGATGTTCCCTGTTGCTTCAAACTTGTGTGATTTGTGTGATATAGATTGTGTACATACATACCAGATTGCTATGACGTAAATGTTCAAAATGGAAGAATCCTCGTACTGATCATATTGAGAAGACTGGTTTGATTTGGGTACTCAACTGGATGAGTCGATTTTCTTCATGAAATTCGGGCAGAATGGATAGTGCTCCAAATGTAACTCATTTGGTAGAATCCCTCGATGTAACCCGATTATGGTGATATCTTCTCCGACACCTAGACATAGTTCCGAAAAGTCGACAATTCGGGGGATAACATGAACTTATAACGTTTTGTTCTCCAGAATTTCTCAACTTCTTTCCGTCAAAAACGGTGTAGGTCCATATAGTCTTTCGACGGTTTTTTGATCCAAAACGGTCTAAGATTACACTTTCTTGACATTTTCCGACCGAATACTGTGAAATCGATTCGCTTTTCTACTTTCTCCGGTGCAGACTAGTATAATTCCACTCCAGATGAAATGATCGATGGACTTATAGCGTAGGTCCGGAAAAAAGTCGAAAATATTTGGGGAACAGTATAAATCCATTTTTATTGCAAAATGATGCGTAAAAAGTATAAACAATTGAAAATCATAATGTCCCATGCAAAAAAGTCGTAATAACAGACTCATTGCGTGATAAATGGAACTTCCTGACTCGATCAAAATGACAATTCGAATTTTCTATTGCGAAAAAATTTCGAAGTTAATTTGCCAGAAATGGGAAAAATAGACTTATCCCGTTCTGGTCCGGAGCCGTCCATTATGTATCACTCAATATGCAAAAAGGAATGGTAAGAGTTGAGAAAGACTTGCGGGGCACCAATTTTCAACGATCAAAAATGTGTGAGTTTGCGCGATAATGCCCATTTACAATTTATAAAATGACTCGACAACACACTTCGCGATATCAAAAATGTATAATTTACAGTTTTAAATTCTTTCATCACGCAAAAATAAGATCATGGTATCTCTCTTCCATCGTGAATAAAATAATACCAAATTATGGAAACGTGTCTGAAAAATTAGCACCACGTGCACATGTGAAACGAGCTTTATGAGCGGTCGTCGCTGTTTCAACAGAACTGCTGTTTACATCCACTTACATCTTAAACTTTTGTGCTCGAGACTGGACGTTCACAGGTGATGATCTGCATTCTCTTTACTCGTTCTTTGTAAAATCAAAGTGCCCGGCCCGTTAAAATCATATCTTTGTGTTCGTCTATAGATCTGGAGTGTCTGGAATCTGGACCTCGCGTGTTGATACCAAACTCACAGCTGATCAGCAGATAAACAGCCTAATCTGAAAACACAACAAAGATCCGCGATGAGCACAATAAGCAGAATAGCAGGGACACTTGGCTTGCCACCAACTGTGACTTTTCATTGGAATCTCTGCATATCACCATCTACAGATGTTGTTCAATATAATTCACCTTCTTTCTGGTTGAGAGATTCATCGGGTTTCGAACACGAATGGAGGTTAGAAGTTGAGGTGATCCCAAATTCGCAAACCCCCAGCAGTGCAAGTACTACCAACTCACCTCACACATTCAGATTCGGATTTTCGCCGCCGCAGCCTACGTTTTCGTTCAGCTCAAGTTTTGGTGGATTTGCATTTTCTAAAATACGTCTAGTGTATTTAGGTGAAGGTGAGATCTCCTTGTCATCAATTGGTTTCCAGCTGAGTTTGAAGACTTTATTGTTGTCAACATCGAGTGAAATCTACAATGATTTGAAACAGAATAATGCCTCTCATAGTTTTGATTATAGTTCATCATCGGCAACACCTCAAGCTTTAAAAACAAAACAGTTCAACAGCACTGATTCAAGCTATGTTATCAATCTAAATACAGCACACTTTCAAGCACCATGTAATATTGAAGTTGTTTGTGAGATAGTTGCTCATACAGTCAGTGTTTATACCAAACGAGTTGCTGATGAAATCAACATGCATGATCTATCTCTCAAGACTGAGCTTGAAGAACTTTTTGAAAGCGGGCAGTTTAGTGATGTTACGGTTATTGTTGAGAAGAAAGAGCTGCACTTACATAAGAGCATTTTATCTAAACGAAGTGATGTCTTTGCTGCTATGTTTGAACATGATCTTGAAGAGAGTAAATCTAACAGAGTGAATATTGATGATCTGAGTTATGAGGTAATGAGAGAGTTTTTCCGATACATGTATGCAGCCAAAATTAATAACATGGAAAACTTGATGTCTGGGCTTTTGGTGGCTTCTGAAAAATATGCAGTAGAAGGATTAAAGACTCTTTGCGAGAACTGTATGATCAAAGCCTTATCTTTTGAAAATGCCATTGAATGTGTCAATCTTGCCAATATTCATAATGCAAAGAAATTGGAGACGGAGTGCATCAAGTTTATCACTTCTAACGCATCACATATTGTTGAACAATCAAAGTATGATTTGAGTATATTACCAGGTGACCTTATCAATACGTTATACAGTGCTCTTGCCAAGAAAAGTTCAAAATGAGTGTTACTGTGTTTTTATCTGTGATTAAATTTTTATATATTTTTTTTTACCTTTTTGACTGAATCAGTAGGAATATTATATACCTATTCACATATGTAGATGCATTTCCATGATTGTGTTTTTAGAATGAAGAACTTTTCTATTTGATATTTGAGAGAAATTAGTTTTAATTCTCAATAAACAATTGATACACGAATAATCTCTTTTTTCTCTTCTACAATTTATGTGCAATCTTCCAGTACCAATGTTTATGTAAAGTCTCAACAAATATTCAAACGTGAAGTAATTGCACTAAGCAGGGGTTGTCTGAAAACAATATCAAATTGGTACTGATTTCGAGGGAGTGTCTTGGGTAAATTCTTTCACCCAAATCTTAGTCTAGAATCGAGAGCGAATTATAAAATTCACATCAAAATGGCCTGATTGTTCGATTCTCTCTATGAAATTCGTATTATTTACTTGTAAAACTTTGCGAGGCACAATACTTTATATATAAGATGAATTATCCATTCATTGAAAAACGTTAAGTCACTGCTTTACGATACAACAAAAAATGTTAGGCTCTCACTTGAGAAAATTTTTGTTGTCACTAGAAAAGTAATAGTAGGAGACTTGAGAGATTCAATTTTAATTGCCATTTCCATAAACTTGCTTACTTATTTCAGAAAGGTGCCTCGGTCAAGATCGGCTACTGATTACACTCACATTTTATCGTACAAGGATGAAAAAAATTACACTGAAGGTGGAGGCGATCTCTTCCTCTATACAACTATTACACCGATGGCGTAATCCTGATGCAATGAACGCATATCAAAGAGTGCAATGCACCATGCAATTGCAGATGTCTTGTGGTCGCAAACTTGATGCAGCGAAGGAATTACGGATGTATAGTATAGCATCAGCAGCATAAGAATCATCTGAATCAGTCAGAGTATAGAGATGAGAATGCGTAATCTTTTACCAGCCCTCACTGAATTTCTCTCTGTTATTTTCTTCGTGCGATAAGCGCTCAACGTAATACAATGCTTTACAGGTATTTATATAGTATAATTTGCTTTCTATAGTCATAATTCACCCTTTATTCTCGCCTCAAAATTAATGAACTCTCTCGACAGATCACAACGTCACAACCATATCTTATATACAGCTATTATTCTTAATTTCTAGCAAATGGGGTCAAAAGTATAAAAGAACATTTAATTCCTGACAAGATTCCGTATACGCCTCTCAGAGAATCACTGCAGACGCTGTCGAGAGGAAGATACTTATTTTCAGACGCGGAAAAATTTCAACCCCTCTCCATGTTTTATATATACACGACTAAAACGCAGGATTCAAGGAGTGAGAAATCGACTTTTCTGCACTGAACAATCTATACCTATGTTGAATAGGGTGGTAGTGGCAACTAATACAGCACGAACTGGTATATATTCTCGCTTGGCAAAAGGTCTAATTAGTGCCCTTGACGCACGGCGCATCGCTGATTAAATAGTGATGAGAGAGAAAAGCCTTTACCAGCTACTGTATCCAGTCTCGTCTCAGCCAGAGAGAGAGAGAGAGACCAATCTTCCGGGGATATTAGCTCTTCTCGCCTGCAACCAAGTTCCTTATACACTTCTCATCCTCATCATCAGGATTGTAAACTAGCAATTAGTATAGCCGTGTGTAAATACATGGCTTCATTCAATTCAATATTATAAAAGATAACCGTGGGACAACAACAATGGCATATCATAAGACACACCATTACCAGCATTTTCTACAGCAATTATACACGTAATATATTGAAGGATAATACAATATTACAAGAAGGTGCAGAGGATATAGAAGGTGAGAGATGTTGAAAAGTACGGAAGCTAATAATAGAGCTTGTAGCGCGTGCGAGAAGCAATAAGTTATTTCTTCTCTATCTCAGTTTATAGTGACAGAGTTGCACGTTTTTTTTTCTATTTTATTGCATTTTTTGCCCTCTAGGTGTATCTCTACAGGTAGATACATGTATAAGTGTATAGATTGGATTAGAGTATGTATGAGCTGCTGTATTGCGGAGAAAAAGAATTGCAATATGTGAAACAGGAAAAGTTTGCAATAGGAGAAGAGTTAAAGAGCGATGCTGCAGCAGTGTGGTAGTATATAAAAGCGTCAAGGACGTTCAAGGCAGCTCTCGCTCAAAGCTCAACGAACTCGTCCCCGCATCACATCATCAGAGTGGCTATGTGCTATATGATGCTCGAGGCGCTGCTACTATTACACATACCTCATCTATTTGTACTATCTTATGTATTATAGAAGGGCTTGTCGGTGTACTGATAGGGACATAGATGAAGTATGCGCAACCGCAGGAGGTTGAACTCTTTTGCTGCTCACTCACCGCAATTTTACACTTTGTATAGCATTTCCAATCCATGATGAATGTAAGTGTGAAATTGGCGCCGCCCAAATTACTCTGCCTCAAGATTTTCACTCATAGAAGTGTAGATAGAGAATTGCATTCCAGTTCTTGTCATACGTATGCTTATAACGAATTCCATTGTACTTTTATATCTATATGGTCATAGATGTTGTATGCTCAAGTCAGTAGTAGTACCTTAGTACAACTCGACCTTGTGCCTCCATAATCGAATCTTCGCAATTCAACTATGGAACTCTTCTTCTTTCTCTTTCTAGTACTGTTGTTTTTTATTACAAAAAAAAGGGAGCGTGACACTGACGACGTGCAGAGAGATTGCAGATCTGATATACATATAGGGTGGACCCTATACACTACTCTACGATGCATCTATAAAAAAAAACATGCTTCTCGATCGTCGAGTTGTATATAGAAGTGACGTTTTGATAAACGTACTTCGCTAGACATCGTGTAAAGGATATAAGTGAGTATATACCACAGTGTAAGTTGGCCGTAATCGTTTTCTACGTCAACTGCTGCTGCTACCACTATACTTTTGATTCAACTTGCAGACAAGTATAAAAGTATACAGATATGCAACTTGCAAACTCGAGAAGATGGAGTATGTGGATGAGGTTCTACCCTCCTCGTGTGCGATATGAATAATGCATTCGATTTTACGAGAGAATCGCTCAAAAAGCAAACATTAAGAGTATCAAGAGTACGAGAGTAGATTTATAGATCCAGGTTTCGAGGGGACCTTATGCTGAGTTGCAATACGCGTGCCACCTTCAAGACCAGAAGGAGTATACGAGACCTGTCAATAGTTTGAGCGTGGTCGTCGGTATATATTGAATTCGACCAATGTCTTGTTGAAGTGGACTATGAGGTGAGTATGAGTGGAGTATCGCGTCCTTGCTTCCTTTGGCCTTTTACACATATTCTGAATGAAATATCTGCAAGTAAAAAACGTTATGATTTGACTAACAAGGGGAGATCTAACCTTGCGGAAAGGATCTTGATGAAACTTTGGAAATCATCTTGTTTTGATGAGAAATGAAGATATCTACAAAGGGCTTCATCCCATGGGCCTCCTATTCTCAGATACAGCTATGGACATTAGCATTGCCAGTATAGGCCCATGTTGAAAAGTCGTATACATAGATATACTAACAATGCTAATCTCTGTAGCTGTATCTCAGGATAGGAGGCCCATGGGATTAAACCCTTTGAGATACCTTCATTTCTCACCAAAACAAGATGATTTCCAGGGTTTCATTAAGATCCGTGTTCCGCAAGGTTGGACCTTCCCTTGTAAGTGAGATTTATCGTCACTTCGTACGGTGGATCAAGGCTCTTTTTGCTTACAGCTTATTTTAATATCCATGGTCGTAATCGCGCGTAAGATTATACGTCGTTCTTGCTCTGACCTTGTTGAGTCTTGCTTCTTCAGATATTTCAACGATTGGACAAATTAAGACTGAAGTGCTTCGGCATCGTAAGGAAATACATTATAAAGTTTCGTTTGCGAAACGATCTCGGAAACGATGGAGCTCCTTGTTAGTTTTTAAAGCATGAAAAATATAAAGACCTGAATGTTGCTTTTATCGGCCTTGGGATAGGCTAAGTGTGTCGTAGTTGAAAATTGTCAAAACTTGGGACGCTTCAAAGCATAAAAGTAAAACCTGAAAAAGTTTTCAGAAAAATATAACATTTAGACGGCCCGGCGGCACTTTGCGAACGTTTTCTACTGTATTTTGTTGGGTAAATTTCGTAAGAGTTTCCATAAACCCCTGCCTCCAGCTAACTACTGACGAGCAATCTCAATTTTTCACAAATAATAGTAGTTCGAGATGCGGCTCTCTTTTTCTCCACTGTATAAAGGTAATGGACTCGTCATCATTTCACAAATTTATGATGGGACTTCGAGTTTCTTTCGACTAGCTAGACTGACCGAAAAAACTTGATCAAGGCTCATTTTGGAGTTTTTTTATCTACCATTAATAAATGTATTGCCTCGTGATGTCAGAAATGATTTGTTCAAGCTTCTCGCTGAAAATTTTTAATTAGTCTCAATTTATTTCACAACTTGAATCTGATGATACGATACAACGTAATGTATCCTAATCTTGTGAGGTTTTTTGACTTTGAGTTGCATAGTGGTCCTCATGAGAAAATATAAAATTGATTATCAAAATCCCTTTATTATGTTATTGACTGGTACGTTGCTGATTACAGTTTGTGATGTCACATTTTATTCCGATCTGGTATTCATGAAGAAGTCATTGGATTATTTCTGTTGATCATATGAATGAGAATTAGAACTAATTGTATTGTACGTTTTTCATGGTTCTGAGAAAAATAGTTCAACAACGATGCGAATTGTTGTGAAATTTTCTAAATGTATTCTTTCCAGAACTAATGAAATTCGCCAAGAATGAAGATTTTTTCTGTAGTGTCTTTCTCTTCCTCTCTTAATAGTTGTATTCCATATCCATAAATTTCAAAAAATATCAGCAGAGTGATTAAAATTTAACTTTAAATAAAGAATTGAACACAATCTAGAAGATGCTATGCGAAAAAATGATAGTTTTGCTTCAGAATCAGCCGGCGTGGTTGATATTATAGACTCTGGTGTCGAAAACTGACACACTGCCATCATACGCTGAGGCATTTATCCAATCTTCATTCTGGAAATTGTCAATGGTGGCCATTGCATTAGTTAAAATATCTTTTTTACATCTCACAGGCCATGATGATGTATCTCTTCTTCTAATTTTCAATGAACATTAAGAATTCGAAAAGAAAAAAAGGTTTCCTAATTTTTGGTGAAAAATTTCTTTCCTTTCCTCTCAAGCCAAGTTATAGTATTCTATTTTTGAGTCAAACGTTTTAAAGTTTAACGCAAAACGTGTTTTTCGTTCTCAGTTTAGTTCAGCAGCTTTTTGATACAACTCTCGATTATCAGACCTCGGCTTTTCTGAGTGAGATTATGATCTTTTATTCAATGCCTTTCTTGGTTTCTGGAGAAGATTAAGAAGACTTTTCCAAAAGAATTCGATTTTGTTTGCAATATTGAGATGTCGACACATACCTCTATTAGGTAAGGATGTGTAAGGGGATACCACTCACTGAAACATTCAAGAGGTACTCCAAAATACTGCATATCTCCAATACATGGACAGCCCCTTATCAAGTTTGCCTAAAAAATAATTACGAGAGATGTTCCCGCTGCTGCATTTTCCAACTCAAACAATCAGCTGAACGTTGTATTTTGCAGCATAACACATTGGAAAATAACAATCCACGGCCGGATGCATACGTGCATGTTTGGAGTAGTCTTATTCGAGGTCTTATTGCATGAAATACGTCATCCACAGAGTACTTAAGTAGTCTGCTAAGCCTTTACGCCATCATTGCCATCATCCCATCAGTCATAGTTTGGATCAGTTCAACTGATCAGTTGCCAAGTTGCATACATGTTCTTCCGATACATATACTATGCAGCCAAAATCAATGATTTAGAAAACACGACTATGAACTTTTGGGCCTCTCAAATAAGTATGAAGTTCACGAATTGAAGTCTCCTTGTGAGAGGAGTAGGCACCCGGTGTCTCTTAATATAATAATTTGGGTGTCCTGAAATGTACGAGGCTCGAAAGGTACATAAATTGAATTATTCCAATTCAATCTTCGACGATGAGAAGACAGCAAATCAATTGATTAGTTGCATCGCTACGCCGATTTAAATATATGTATTCGATTATCCTTCGAACATAGTTGTTCAGCATACTATATAAAACGTTCGACAAGCGACTTTGGCCAGCGAATTAGGCTGCTTTTTCACGACTGCAATCCGTTGCTGCAACCTCGGGAGATTGCTGCAATTTTCATGCGCGCGAAATTCAAAATATAGCTTACCGAGGTAACCTAAGATGGAAATGGAGTGACTCCGAAAAACCCATTGGTTGAAAATTGTTCTTGCCTATCTTCTTGAGTGTGCTGAACACGAATACGAACTCTGTTCCCATCTATTATGAAGAAAACTTCTAAAAATCACATTTGAATCCGAAAATGAGACGTTCTAGCTTTAAAGTCGATTTTCACGCATTTTCTCCGTCGTTGCAAGGAAATGAAGTTCATATTCGTGTTCAGCATCTTCAAAAACATTGGACAAAACAATTTTCGACCAGTGGGTTTTTCGGAGTCACTCCATTTCCATCTTAGGTTACCTCGGTAAGCTATATTTTGAATTTCGCGCGCATGAAAATTGCAGCAATCTCGCGAGGTTGCAGCAACGGATTGCAGTCGTGAAAAAGCAGCCTTAGTGGGCTTACGCAACTAATAGTGTATCTTGATTTTTATTATTATTATTATATTATACACTTTTATTACACTTCACCGAGTTGGTGTTTTCTCCGTCCTAGATCTAGTAATTTTGGCCATATCACGTGACTTCCGATAATTAACTTCCGGCTAGTCGCTCGCCATTTGATCTCGTGGGTGTGCACTGTTGTGGGTGATCAGAATACCATTTTAATCAGCGCAGTGTTAGATTATTTGATTAATAAAGAAAAACTATTGGTGCCGGCCTCCGGCCTTACACGTGGCAGGCGAGGAATGCCGCAAATCGTTTGCTGCATGTTTGTGACTTCGGGACTTCGCGACATAGTGGCGTCTTAGCTCATTCTCGGGAAACCCGCTGCACACACGCGTCTCAGGTGCTCATGTATTGCATTGCACTAGGCACAGTTCATAAAAGTGTATTTTAAAAATTGTTTTTGTCGTTCACATACCTAACGTGCCGCAAAACAGACAGTTGTTATATGCTACTGTTAACTCGCAGAGTTCGCCGATGAGTGAGTATATATTTTTGTGTTGTTTATAGGTTATGTGTATGAGATTTAATATCAAATATCATTTTCTCTCATTTTCATTTGTACGTTGCATTGCAGATACCTAGAAGAGTGCAGATCAATCTCGTTTACGAAATCACGTCCTGTAACACAACACACCGATGTCGGATGATGATTTTTCTGATGATTATCTTGTTGATCGCCCTATGCGATTTATCTCTGGCGAAATTTGGGGAGAAGAAGAAGATCATCCAACTTTATCAAAGATGCAGTCTGCAGGAACAATCGAAATGTCGGAGCAAGTACCTGGACCAGTAACTTTCACTTGGATTGTTCAAATCGATAAAACCAGCAAAAATTCTTGGAATTCACCTTCATTCAAGTTATTGGAAAGATCTGGAATTGGATATGAATGGGAAATGATATTTGGCACCGAATCTTGTCAAGAATTTTCTCACGAAAAGCACGATAGATTAGAGGTGAGATATTGCGGCAAAGTTACTCAAGAAAAATCAAAGTTTGTCATGAATTTTTGTGTACATCGACTCTTATCCACAAACGATAAAGTGAAGGGTGAGCAATGCGTAAAATGCTATGATAACACAACCGACGAAAACGTACCTCATGATTTCTTTGTAAGTGGTTCATACAAAATTGTCATACCTCGAATCGTGGAAACTGTCTTCAAATTGAAGGTCTTGTGCACCATTGCTGTAGCCTTTGATAATATTGAGCAAAATGGATTTCTCCTAACTCTGCATGAAATATCACTCAGGAAGGAATATCTTTCTCTTTTTGAGAGTGGTAAATTCAGTGATGTTACTTTTATCGTGGGCAAACAAAAAATGCAGCTTCATAAAAGTATTCTATCCAGTCGAAGTAATGTTCTCGCCGCGATGTTTGACAACGGTTTCAAAGAAAGTAATTCCAACGAAGTTGAGATTGAAGATCACTCATTTGAAGCAATGAAGGAATTTTTTCGATATGTGTATGCGGCAAAAGTCAACGATATTGGAGAACATGCCGTGGAGCTTTTGATGCTTTCAAACAAGTATGAAGTTGGAGGATTGAAATCTCTTTGCGAACAAAGTCTCATCAAATCACTTGAGAATGTGAATGTTCTAGATTGCTTAAATCTTGCTAATCTTCATAACGCTAAAATTTTAGAGCTAAAATGTGTTAACTTTATCGCATCAAATGCTTCAGAGATTATTGAGCTACCGGATTTCAGCATTAATAAGGTGCCAGAGGATCTCAGGGATAAGTTGTTTAATCTGGTTGTGCGAAAGTCTTGAGCATTCGATAAATTTCTTTGCTGTTGGTAATATAAGATTTCAAGTAAGATTTTATTACACCGTGTTTTCTGTTTTTTGTTTTTTTTTTTCTTATCATCAAATGCACTTCAAAAATCATGCATAATGTTTTTAATCAGTGAAAAAAGTGCTTTTTCTGGATCTTCAATTGGCCAATTTGAAGTCATATTTTTTTTACGATAATAGTATTAGAGGTAGATAGAATTCAATGTGATTCTGTTGAGTAAAAATATTAGAGAGTACTCAACTATTTTACTGCCTAAGAGCGTGGCATTATCGCAGAACTATATACTAAATTTTCGAGATTGTTCTGCATCTTATTCCCAAAACTTACTGATATGGATACAGTTTCTTATGAATTCATACTTCGTAACTCGATGGCTCATTTTGAGAATATCCTCTATCAAACTCTATCGGTATTGGATTAAGGTTGTTACATACTAATAAGAGTTCGTTTCATACATCCGTGTGAATAAAAATTTTGTGAAAATGCAATTTTTTTTCATGTGTTTTTGAATGAACTGATACTATTGATACCCCACCCTGCTAATTTTGTTTTGAATTCATATCATCTACCATATAATTCATTAGAGATTAGAAAAATTGATCTTTGAAGACGAGTCTTAGTAACGCAAAACTTGAAACAGTTTATTTCTCTAACATAGAATTATTGCAATGAAGTTAGTCATCGATGGATGTACAGAATTATATAGTAAATACGATCGAACGATAATTGTCAAACTGAAAGGCAATCCAACTGAGATTGTTGTGATAGGCTTTTCGCACAGCAGTTCACGTCAATATAAGTTATCGTTACTGAATTTGCAATCTTTGCAGAGAGAGAAACAAAGTGAGAAATTATAATTTCATTCGGCACATTTGGCTAGTTTACGTCAGCCTAAAGTGTAGTTGTGGTTCTAAGCTCATCATTAACTCGGTCTTTTTTTTTTAGTCATCGAAATATACTCATTTATCTCGGAAGAGTATACTTGTGGGCGCAATTATACAAGTCGAATTTCATCAAGCATGTCGAATATGGTTGCTCTATAAAACGCAGGAGAAGTTCAGACGTTTAAACCAGCGGTAGGAACAGCAACATTTATTTGGAATGTTGAGATCGACCATGACGAAATAGGATATCTTTGCGCGAGTCTTTGGAGGTCACCACCGTTCTGTTCTACTGATTCATCAGGCGACCAACAAAAATGGAATTTGGAGTTGCACATGAATGATCTAACCGACGAGTTGACTCTCAAATACTTGGGCAAAGCTGAGGAACAAAGTTCAGAATTTCTAGTCAACTTTCAAGTATTTATAACAAATCCATTTGAATTAGGTTTATCTGAAATTGAGATATATGATGATTTTAATAGTAATGAAGATGAGTGCGTTTGGAGTTTATCTAGAGGAAGCTCTTACACGATCTAGTTCCCACTATTAAAGAAAGTCGTATGAAAGTAGTGTGTTCTATCAAAAATGTTGATACCCTAAATGGGCATCAAGCTTTTTTGTGTACGGAATATGAAGTTCTTCTTGAAAGGGCCAAATTTAGTGAAGTTACGTTTATAATAGGCAAGCAAGAGTTGCGGCTTCATAAAAGTATATTGTCGAGTCGAAGTCCTGTATTTGCTGCAATGTTTGACAACAATTTCGAAGAGAGCGTTTCTAATAAGGTCGTTATTGAAGATCAATCATTCGAAGTAATGAAAGAATTTTTTCGATATATTTATGCAGCCAAAATCAATAATATAGAGGACCATGCTATTGAACTTCTTGGCCTTTCGAATAAATATGTAGTCGTGAAGTTGATAAATCTTTGTGAGGAATATCTTATGAGTAACATTAAAAAAGAAAATGCCCTGGATTACTTGAATATTGCCAGTCTTTATACTGCTGAGAATTTAATCTCCAAATGTATTGCGTTCATAATATCAAATGTGAAAGAAATTGCCAAAGTACCAGGATTCGATATAAATGTATTGCCTCGTGATGTCAGAAATGATTTGTTCAAGCTTCTCGCTGAAAAGTCTTGAGTATCGAATACTCTTGCGGAAATTATACTGAATCATGTACAGAGTGGATGTATGTACCTCAATTTTGTGAGCATTTTTTCATCTTTGGATTGCACGTTTGTCTTCGGGGAAGTACTTAAAATCGACTTTTCAAATTTTATTCATCTGTTATTGACGCTTAAGTTGCCGATTACAATTTAAATGTTTTATTCTGTTCAAGCCTCATATTTCTAGAGAAATATTTGTAAATTTTATCTACGCAACTATCTTATTGTTTCGCGGAGCTGATATGAGGTATATTAAGTTTTATTGAATTATGTCTGTCAGAAAGGATAATAAAATGAAAAAAATAAATCAACTTTTCTATATGATTCTGACCGGAACGGCTTGATTGACGATACAAACTGTTAAGAAATGTTCAAGATGCACATTTTCCACAGTCAAAGATTTCGACGGATTCAAGTCACTCCTTAGGATTTCATACAATAGCATAGGTATCCAGAAAAAAACCTGTTAAAAGTTTTTGAGAATTCCGCAACTTAGGAGACATCATCATATGATTAATAAGTATAAATTTCCCGAGATGCAGTTATTTCATGATTCAATCAAAGACGCAACCGTTTTGCGATTCTAGCTTATTATGTAACTCCAAAAAAATATGTAATCATCTATTTGGAGACCTCGCTTCTCATTTTTGATTGGGGCGGATTATTTCACAAGATTAGATTTAAAAACTTTTCGTTTTGAGAAGCAATCAGAGGAAGAAATCGATGGTCTTTCTTTCCTCTTGATTGACGCTCTTCCATTTCATTTTCGACGATTCAACATGTTTGTATGCACACTAATTTCAAGCCTAATTGATAGTCAATTGAGCTTGAAATTAGTGGGCATCAATAACTGACAAGCCGGACAAAATACTTCTGCGAGACACTGGGGGGTACATACAGATCACGGATAAACGGTTTGAAAAATGAAAAATAATGAGGCTTTCAAGTTCAATTTTTTTGTTTAAATGACATTTTCTTCACTTAATATAAGATTATATTCTTATGAATAGTTTTGGTGAGGAGCTTGCTCTTTTGAAAATCGACCTGAAACCACGCATCATTATCGTCGAGATTATCGTAGATATGGTGTCTTCAGGCTAGATGCCATCAGATTTGTTTGACCGCCTCGTAGCTAGGCACCTCATAATAAGCCACAAAACAGCATGTGCGTCTCACGCAGAAAATTTTATTCTTCGGAAAACTTGGGAAACCCCCTGGACGTCGGCTTCATCAACGTCGATCCAGCACGGTTTTCCCGAAGAACAAAGTTTTTCAGAACTCGACGACACTGATTTGGAGATGGTGCTTTTAGGTGCTTTTTTGGCGATATGCGTAAATATGCACGCACACACACAGCGATGAGACTCGTCCCATTCCCGCTGGTCGAGCGCCAAGCAGAAGAGCCGCACGAAGGGACGTCGGTGTGGTCCATTTGAGGCCAGATCGCAGCTGCCGTAAAAGTTCGCTATTAGACATATTTTGTTTACCCAACAAAACAATATTGATACCTCGTCTCGTTTTCATCGTGATTTCATAGATTGGACACTCGTAATTCCGCTTCTATCGTGTCGACGAACACATCCTTAGTCCATACGTCCGAGAACTGCATCCTTGATTCTTTGGATCTTGAATGCTTAGTAAGATTCGGCTGATTGAGAATATCGTAACAGTTGTGTTTATCATTTACCATTTTCATATCGGCAAATCACTAAATATAGTGTAAGTACTATATAATATAATATTCGCGTCGATTAGCAGATCAAACTAGTCGGCGTCTTTAGAGGTTATGCGGTGAGCAACCACGCGATCACGTTGATTATTGATGAGCAATCTACTGTGTGTGATGTGATGATGTATACATCCATTCTTATTAGGTATACCTAATAAGAATGGATTTGATCGAGGGTTTTCTCACCTAGTATACATGAAATTATATTTTCTAGGACTCATACGCTTGTTCTCCAAATTTACGTATAATGATGCGCAGTTTTGACGAGGATGACGATGGAGAGTTTGTCTGCAGTCGAAGAAAAATTAAAAGGACGACCAGCGGGCAAGTTCAAGAATCGAAGCAAAGATCCGGACCTGTAGCTTTCACTTGGAATGTTAACATCGACAAAACTATCCTTAAATCGTGGGAATCGCCTTCGTTCTCATTTGAAGATAGATCAGGTATTCAACACAAATGGAGATTGACTTTTCGCACTGAGCTTACGCAAGAAGGTTGTTCCGACACTGAACAAAATAGCTTGGCTATTGAATATTTAGCAGATAAGAAGGCGAACGATTCTATTTTTGCAGTGAGATTTTGTGTATTTCAAATTACAAAATTCATTTTCATGCCACCCATAGTACATTATGTTGATGAAAGTAGCAAAAATGTACCTCAGAACTTTTCTGAACAACGCTTTCGCAAAATAACTATGCCTGGAATTGAGGATAACCACTTACAGTTAGAGGTTCTGTGTACCATCATTGCAATCTCTAAAGTTATTGAGCAAGATGAAGTTTTCCTAAGTCAGCATGAAATCTCGCTTAAGAAAGGGTACGAGTCACTTTTTGAGAGTGGTAAATTTAGTGATGTAACTTTTGTCGTGGGCAAACAAAGAATGCAGCTACATAAAAGTATTTTATCAAGTCGTAGTGTCGTTTTCGCTGCAATGTTTGAGAATAATTTTCAAGAAAGTATTTCTAATGAAGTCCATATAGATGATGCATCAGTTGAAGTAATGAAAGAATTCTTCCGATACATATACGCAGCTGAAATCATTGATTTGAAAAACAACAACATCGGACTTTTGATTCTGTCGAATAAGTACGAAGTTTATGAATTGAAGTCTCTGTGTGAGAGTAGTCTAGTGGAATCACTGCGAAAAGAGAATGTCTTGGAATATTTAGATCTCGCAAGTCTTCATAATGCAAAAAATTTAGAAAGTGAATGCGTTAGATTTATTGTCTCAAACGCGAAACAGATAGTGAAATTACCAGGATTTAGTATCAACAAGGTACAAGACGACCTCAGAGATGAGTTGTTCAAGCTGGTTGTAGAGAGATCTTGATTTTTCTGAATTCTTTTTTGTCTTTTCTTGCATTTATGTGTTTTAAAACCTCTAATGATTGCTCTCATTTCATTTCTTGTTAAATTGGTCAGATTTTAATCAAAAATATTAATTCTCCATGTTTCTCCTCAGTATTCTCCAAAGATTTATAATCTAGCTGTTTCTTGAGATAAGAAGATGTAGGTTTTTGCTACGAGTCTCTAAACATGAGTTTTGTGTGACAATTTTCCTGGTAAGTTTACCATAAGAATGGAGTTCTTGACTTATTACTTGATTTAGATTACTCTATTACAGTTCGGATACTCATCCACAACAGTTTGTCCTTAATTTGTACCTCATTGTTCATTGGATTATTCCGGAAGAACTCGATATAGCAGGATCTCAATGTCCTAAGATCTTGATTCGAGGTTTCTATTATTATTTCTCAAATATGAGTTATAATTTTCATCATTCAAGCAAATCAACAATGTTTGATATTGCATTACGTTCGTGTATACATACTTTGTCCTTGCAAGCATCAATGCTGCATTTGATTTTGTGTTTTAGATGAATATTCTGTACAATTTGTATTATCAAATAATGTGCATCTCATTTATGACATGTGTCACAACACAAATCAGATTTTCGTAAATGAATACAGATATAAAATTATGACTAGCAATGACTTTGTGCGAGTTCATTTAGAATTGGAACGAGATTCTTCTGTTAGAAAACCAAAAGGAATGATCACTTGAGTTGTTTAGAAAAGTGGAATAAATCATTGACACATCAATATTTGAGTCGAACAGTTGCACAAACAAACTCAGTAATGGGTTTTTTACTTGCCCTGCGCAGAGATTTTGATGAGGGATATACTACATTAAACCGCGGAAAAATTGTGTGCGCATGATATCATGTGCCACAATATAGTGTTGAAAGTTATAATTGAATAGATGTGCTTTTCTCGGTGAATGGAAAAAGCTCTTGAGTTGGAAGCTGTGAGTGTGATGGGGAAAGTCTTCCATCTTACTATTCGGTTCCAACCCTACAAATCGCTCAAGAGCTGTAATGATGGTTGAATAGGCTCGGCTATTAGAGGGCTCTAAAGATGGCGCAGAATCCAAAATATTAAGCGTAGATGAGTAGATCAATATTATACGTCTGAAACTCGACTATTGTGGAAAAAATATGGATTTCCAGAACTCAACTCATCCAAGCGCTTGTCCATTTCCGATAACAGTTTGAATGGATCTCACTATCATTCAAGGTTATTGGTCGGAATAGATGCTTGAGTTTAGCGATCCGTAAGAGGCTCACTCTCTCAATACAGGACGGATTTTAACTGAAATCCTGCTGTAGTAGCTGCAATTGAGCTGAAATAGCCGATTTTCAGTGAAATCGTCCTTAATCAGGTTATATAACTGATTCATGTTGAGAGAGCATGATGACAGATGAAAGAAATTCCATTGTCTGAAAAATGAAGGAGTCATCCCGCGAAGTTCTTGTTTGCATCTTGATGTCGCGATTGGCTATGATGAGGTACACTATTCGTTGACCCAGCTGAATGTGGGGCTCTCCACGACTTCAAACAATTTCGAGCTTTCCCGAGCGAGAATACCACTGATTCTTCTTATTTGGGAGCAATGTTCAAGAGTCAGTGTTTCCACCGATTGCGCTCATTTTCGCGATTAGAAGTCTACCTAGTTACTCGTGTAAACTATGTTGCACTCATTCCATTTTATGTGCGAGCGTTTTGGAAGAATTCCCAAACCGTCATCAAAATGAAAGCTCCTTGCTACAGAAACTGAGTAGTTAGCATTTGAATCTTATTTCAGCCCGTGTTTTAGAAAGTCATCTCAGCAACGCCCTTGTACAATCATGAGGCAGAGACTCTAATGAAGATGCGGAACCTTGAAATAAAAATAGGTGGAATCTTAACCTGGCCGTATTTGATCATCGCACATGAAGATAATCAGTGAGAATATTGAACCATGGATCTTTTTCATCTCGCGACCATCGTCGGACAAAATGATGAAATCAATCATGGCGATAGTGTGTTCATAATGTTTTGGTGTAAATATGGACTTTGAAAGTCAATTAATTGCATCCGTGGTACTCTTGTCTGCATGAATTGGATATTGAGTACTCTGGACTCACAATCAGGTTATTCACATTGAACGGCTCTGCTACTATTATTTCAAAAACATTGTTCGAGTCATATGTAATTAATTTTTGACACTCTATCGATATGATCGGATATCGTATTTATTACTCGCGGGAGTTTCAAATTATGGAGATATATTTGATCGGTCTTTGCGACTTAAAGTCAGCTGATATTGCTGAAGTTTCAGGCATCGGTCGAGAATGGATTTTACTCCTTTTCTCTATCAATGCACCTTTACACCCTTGTATGGTTCCGAGGATGCATCTAAAGGATTTTGATGGAAAGGAATGACAAGTAAAGATGAGAAATGAGAAACTTTATGAAAAAATTTGGATTCTACGCTGATGTTATGCGTGTTTCGCCCTTCTCTCATTACTCGGGCTTTTCAAACTCGGCCACTTGAGTCGCGTGTCAGTGGTAAACTTTCATTGCTCTTCCACCACTTTAAAAAGCCCGAGCAATGAGAGAAGGGCGAAACATGCTTACTATCAGCGTAGAATCAAAATTTTTCAAAGAATTCCTCATCTTTACTTATCATTTCATTCCATCAAAATCCTTTAGATGCGTCTTCGCAATCATACGAGGCTCTAAAGGTGCATTGATCGAGAGTGGAGTAAAATCCATTCTCGATTGATGCCAAAAACTTGAGCAGTATCAGCTGACTTTAACTCGCAAAGACCGATCAAATATATCATCTCCATAAATTGTTTGAGTCCTTCATATTGTTGCTAAACTCATTTTCAGTATGAATCGTTTTTTAATTTACCTGTTCAGTTTCAGTTTATCTGTTAGATGTTTACAAAATTTTCACTCAAAATTTTCGGCTGCAGAGCTTTTGAATGGAGCGCATTTTCCTCAAACTCTCCGGGGCCATTGAAGCATGTGGCGGTGTAGGCCCAGCAGAAGCGTGTGATCTTTCTGCTCCAGTATTGTCTGCTCGTTCACTTTTTGGAGTGTTGGGTTTTTTTCCGGCGAAAATTGGATTGCAAGATCATGATATTAGGATGGACTGGGTCACTACAAACGCTTCCCCAAATTCGTCAAGATCTTAGCTCAGAGTAATGAAATAGCAAATATTTATAAGGTAATTTTCGTAGAGAATCGAGTCAGTCATGATTTTTGACTCGTTTGATTGGCGATGGTTTGTAGATTTCAACTGAGTTTCCAACATACTTTTGTTAGTCTAGAAAACGATAATCCATCCCGTATATCATTCATTATTCGGAAATCATTGGTTTTCGTGGTAAAAGGCCGATTCTTCCATAGTAAAAATATGTGCGCCGTAGTGAAAATTCTTACGTTCCGAGCAGTATTTACCGTTTGAAAATCTAGCAATCATGATGATAATCAATATCTCAGATGATGACGAACAAGAGGGCTGGTTTCCTATACTCTGCCCATCAAAAATTATTTCATACTACCAACCCCTCTTTGGTCTGTCAACCGAATATAGAGAAAATCTTTTGTCACCTAAACTAACTGCAACTTAATCTTTTACTGCTTGTTCATTTCATCACTGGTGTTCAGTTTTGTCAACTTTTTCGACAAGATAACTGAATCTTGCCAATTTCCATTTTTAATGAATGTTGACAATCAATTGAATTTTTGGAAATAAATCTTCATGTATGTATGACAAATGACAAAAGCAGGAATTGAAGTGGTGAAGAGATTGTAATTATGCGAATCTTTACCATAGATTGGAGACTTTTTGATATGAAACACGAGATACTAATAAGCAGACCATGGCATCAGCGCCGAAAATCCAAGGGAGGAAACACAGAAGGTGGACAAACGTCATAGTATGGTGACGCGTTTCAGACTATTCAAAATATACTATATCGTCTGCTATGGTAAATTTACCAACTCTAATAACGAGACAGTACCAGTACTGTTGTATACGAGAATGCAGTGAAATCTATGTGTACATTGGACACCTCCGCGGGTGCAAGAAATAAGTATCCAAAGTGAGCAGGTGTCCAAAGTATAGAAGGGGAAAATACATGTAATATAGCTATTTGGTGCTCAAGAGCATGACCAATGGATGCTATCAAGCTAATGTATAAATGTGGTCAATCTAACAGGTTTCACTGTATAGGTATTTTCATCAAGAACCTTTGACTGCGGCGTTGT
Source organism: Eretmocerus hayati (assembly GCA_029851415.1). NCBI lineage: Eukaryota > Metazoa > Arthropoda > Insecta > Hymenoptera > Aphelinidae > Eretmocerus > Eretmocerus hayati. The sequence continues at coordinate 177,075,472 of CM056742.1, read as the reverse complement.
AAGTGTTTGTCGGATGGATACCGATGTAAGATAATACAAACACCGCAGTCCGTCGGTTTTCACCGTCGTATGAGCAGTTAGAAAATCGCCAACGAGCTCGCCAAATTACTTATCAATTTTAAGGTACCTATCGCACAATATTCTACTGTCGAGATTTTTGTTAATCTTGTATATTCTCCTCGCGCAGTCCTCATCGTGCATAATTATTTTTCTAACTCATTGGTCATTAATCACACATAAACCGCATTACATCACAGCTACTCGAAGGATAAACATCTATTCCGATTTAGTCAATATTTCTAGCTTCAACCGGATGAATATGATCGAGACATGGTCGTATATTTTGATGAAAGAGAAGTTGATGAGAAAGAGCAAGTGATGCCAGCTTAACTAACCTATCCTCTAGAAGTTAGCGATTCGATTACGTGCAATATATATTTGGGATATTCTTCGTTACACTTGTAAACAAATTTCATTGTCAAGAATATCACAGAAATCAAAAAGCCTGCACGCACGGAAATATACTGCAGGTTCCTTCGATTTTTTTCTTTTATTTCACTGTATACGCGTATGTGTGTCTAATAGATACTGTATTAAATATTCGTATAGACACTGTCTATGCGAATATTTATTTGATTATTTGTCATCTATCTACACAGTCTCTGACTCTTGAAAATTTCATTCAATTATTACAACTAGTCTGTTATCAAGTGAATGAACATACATATATGGATACAGAAGTTGAGAGATGGAATTCGTACATTAAAAAATTTTCTCTAATATTCTTCCTATGTTTGTTCATTTCACATGCTGTTACATGGGCCATTTCGAGGGCCATTTGTATACGTTTTTTTAAAGAGGGCAAATATTGTTCAACTTATGAGAATTGAATGGTTACCAATGATTTCTCCGCATTACGATTCTTTGATTTTCTTAGCACCATTGCAATGTCAATACGACTATTAATCATCATAATAATGTTATAGAATTAGCGCTCTACTCCGTGACTCTAAATGCTTCAACAAACGATCCTGCTCAAGATCAAATAAAATCTTCGAATATAAACTTTCATATTATTATCTCGGTGTCGCGTGTAGGTACCATAACATATTCATATCAATCGATTGCAGAATTTATGTCATTCAAATAAACGGTTATTCTAAAAGTCGAGTTCTATAACCAGAATAAACGGAGTACCAATTATGCGTATGATGAAATATTTGAGATCCTATATATTTAACAAGTTTCATAATGATATCAATTTTAGATTTGAAAGATTGTTTCGATGTAATGATCTATTAAGTGTTAGAGATCCATTTGCATGATTACTGGACAAATTTTCCAAACGACAGATACCGACAAAACAGCTATCAAAATGTCAACTCAATTATTTGAGAATTCGCCCCTATTTGTTTTCATTAGCGGATATATTGCCTCGATGAATATGAGTCTTTGCCGACTGATGGAAGCCGTATATACAGGGAGTTGAAAGTATACGAGTACCGAGTTTTTGATGGTCACGTTGTTACAATAATTTTCTGTGACTGTGTACAATCGTAATAACTAATTTCGCGAATAATATCTCAATATCGTTTATTTGAGTTTCCATGCATTCCAACAATCGCAAACGATCATTCTACAGTGGATTCTGATGTCATTATAGATAGTGTGTTCATTAGATAAGAATGCGACGACGACGCTTTGACGTGATGAGTACAAAGAAAAATCTATCGCACAAAGTAATCCTTTACGAATTTTATTACAGCTCAAGATCGTCAGTAAATTTGCGTCTAAAAACATAAGAGCAATACAACAAACTGTGATTCTGTACATTGAAGTCATCAAGATGCAGGTTGAAAACAGAAACATCGGAGACGTTCAGAAATTAGACACGATAATGGGTCAAACCTTCAATTGGGTTGCGCAAATAGAAAAATACGATTCCTATGCTGTAAAAACGTATATTTTTTGGGAGTCGCCAACATTCTGGTTCAGGGATTCATCGGGCTCTAGACATGAATGGAGGTTGAGATGTCAAGAGGAGTTCTATATGAAAAATAATCCAACTACGCTTAGTCTATATACTCAGTACATGAGCAGAGCCGTGGACAAGAAGTCAATATTTGCAATCAAACTTCGTATATCTATATCTCAATACGGATCAACGTATGTGTGTCATGATGATATGACAGATGAAGGATCCGGTGAAACTTGGATCCAGGATTTCTCAAAGCATAATTTTTTCATGCTCAAATTGACAAAATTCGTGCCTTATTCTGGAAAGTTTGAATTGAACGTTTCATGCACGATAATAGCTTTAAAAACTTCTGCTGATCAAAAAATTGTTGGTGCGTTGGAGAAGCACGACGTCTCTCTAAAAAATGAGTACGAGCTGCTTTTTGAAAATGGTCAATTTAGTGATGTCACTTTTATTATTGAAAATAACAAGTTGCAGCTACATAAAAGTATACTGTCGAGTCGAAGTCCAGTTTTTGCTGCAATGTTCAATCATGATTTTAAAGAGAACATTTCGAACGAAGTATACATTGATGACCAACCTTATGAAATTATGAGAGAATTTTTTCGATTCATATATGCAGCCAAAGTGAATGAAATAGAAAAATATGCGGCTGAACTTTTATTTCTTTCGAATAAATACGATGTCAAAGGATTGAAATCTCTTTGTGGGCAGCATATCGCTGATTCTCTTCGGGACGATAACGTTCTTGAGTGTCTGAATCTTGCCAATCAGCACGATGCTAAGAGTTTGAAAGCTGAGTGTTTTGCATTCATCTTAACAAATGCAAAAAAAATTGTCAAACTACCAAGTTTTGACATAAATAAGTTACCGGATGATTTGAGAAACGAATTTTTCAAAGTCATGATTGAACAATCTCGATTGATTTAACGAAAGTTTGATCTACTGTCATGATTTTGAGACGAATTCTACGTTTGCTGAACGCGTTTTGAGAGGAAGTTGCGAAAGGAGTTGTTCTCTCTCTAATGATTGAGGAAATGCTCTGATTTTTGTATGCTCAATCTTATATGAATTTGAAGTGCTTGCTGTTAAGTTTTTTCCTCGTGCATATGCACCCATGGATATTCTTTTTAGTTTCATACGAACAACCTGTAATAGATCTATAGTACCTTCATTTTTTTTATATTTCATTAATTCTATGGACATAGATTGTTTAGTTACTTATCCCATCAATCCAGTCATATTGATTTATTAAAGTGATGTGGTTGAGTTTCATTGAAAATTTTGTTATTTCACTAGAGGTTCATGCTTGGAATCGTTAATCGACCCAAAGAATCGGTATGAATATTGATGACGAAGCGGTATTCACAAAAGTATAATGATTGTTTGATATATTTCAATGAATTTCTCTCAAATGTAATAAATTTTAATTTCAAAGAGTTACTTTCAAATGTATCAGTCACCTTTCCCATATCATATTACCTATGTGTTATCCGCCAAAATATTTGTTCTGTCTTAGCCTCATTGTTATCGTAATTCAATCGTGATATCGAGGAAAATTTCTCGAACAAGTTGTGAACAGAGATTCAACCATATAAAGTGTGTCGAGAGAAATATTTAGATATTTTTGTTATAAGTCATGATGAAGTGAATCGTTGTGTTGATCTTTTGATTATCTAGTGTGAATGCGAAGTTCATGAGAATCAGTCTCTTTGGAGAAAGATTTTCACGAAATCACTGTGAAGATAAAATATATTTAAAAATTCAGATCTTGCCAGTCTCTGCAGTAATGCGAGAAATTCATAAATTCAATACGTGTTAAATTTATTGTATCAAATACAAAAGAGATTTTGAACTGCTAAGAAACCTGAGATTCTATATTTTATGATGTCATCTTCGTTAAGGTACATTGACGGACTTTTGAAAAAGCAGTTTCAATTTGAACCTGACGATAGACATGGGAACGGTAAATTGGCCTTGAGGATAGGGCTGGTTTATTCGGTTTAAAAGAGAATTTCGGAAATTTTCTATCACTGTTCCAGCTGAACGAATCATCTCGATTGGAAATATAAAACTCATCAGTTATGTTCAGTTGTGGTTGGACAGTTGTATCATACATTATTATCATTGAAGAAATGTTCACGTTGGTCTGTCTCACGTGTTATTTGTCTCAATTCTTCCAAATTTTTCGAAATTGATTTTGATAGAAACCCATTGCTAGAGAATTCCCAAGATCAAGTATCGATACTTTTAGATGAACCGGCTACAAATTTAAACTCATCTTCGCTCTCTATCGGATTCCCAATTTTGGAGTTACTTTTTGAAATTTCGTGCAGCTCTCGCGAAGAAGATTAATTCTCCAAGTTGTGAAGATCATAAGTAATTATTAGTTATGATACGTTCTTAGCATGTTTACTGCAATAGCCCCCACCGATGGGTTCCGCAGTCCTTTCCTGTGTGCGATAGGCCCCGCCACGCTGGTGGGGCCCACTTTTTCAAGTTTTGGAACCCGCCAAGTAGCGGATCCATGATTTTTTGACGATTTTTCCATGGAGAATTTCAATTTTAGGCCCATTTCAATACCACTTGTCAGTTTTTCACTTGGATGAAACAAACCTATACCATGATTTCCCAAGAGCCATCATTTTTTCGATATTTCCTTAAGTTTACCAATCCATGGATCAAGTGATACTCCCTCGCAGTGAGATAGGACACCTGCACAAAAGACTTCATCGTGCCATAGCCTGTTGAATATAATCCCGAAGGTGTCATAATCTGAAAATGCGCCTGGATCGTACCTCGAGCCTGTTACTCGGATTTTCGTTTTGCAAAATTGTAATCATTTCTGAGAAATCATTACAGTCTTTCGCGTTCGAATGACAAGCTAAATGTAGGCCTCGATGTAGGCGTAGACCCAAGTTTAGGTTCTACATGAAAAATACGTTTAGACATCATGAATCAGTGAGTTATTTTGACTTCCATACTATGTTGACCAATATTCACAATCATTTGCCCAAACGTAGCTGCCAAACCGCGTTCTGCCAACACTTTTTGCGTCATTTCGTTTGCATCTGAAAAACGATCCTAGATATCGAAAAATTAGATTCACCTTCTGATCATAGAGGAAAGGTTTTATCGAGATGCAAGACTTTTCTACCGGACTCCGCATAGGAACGTTGACAGAGGCACTGTGTGTGTCAAATCATTATCAATGCTAAACCAAAATACATGTAGTCAAAGGGGGTGCTCTTACTTCTTGACCGCGTCTCCATAACGAAGTAGATCCGATGTCCGTCGAAACGGATTCTTGGATGGAAAAACAAGAAGGAAATGATCTCTCTTCCAGATTTTTTTTGTCAGTTTTGCAGAATTTTCGAGCGGTTTATTAAGAGCATTGCGTGTATGTAAAAGTAGTGTGTATGAAGTTCTGTTCTATTATTTTTACTGCTACCCTCGGCCCTACATAGGATCCAGAAAGCTTATTTTGAGTGGCAAAGTGGGGCCTATATTTAGTCTGAAAAATTTTGCTCCATTATATTCTCATATGGACTTTTACGAGACTGCATTTGAGTGATTTCTGGGTTATTTTCACTGTAACCTGAGTCGAACTAGCAGGAAGGGATAGTCAAATTTTGCCAGTAGTCATTTGGAAGGTCTTGGCAATATTTTCAAATTGACCAACAACTATTTGTGTTTCTCTTAGTTGACTGAAGTTGGAGCATTCCCAAAGAGAATGAATCGGGGAAATTCTATGTCGTGGTCTTTTGATGCGTTCCATAGATTTCGTTTGATCAGCGGATTTTTCAATTTAGATAATTATAGGGGACGTCTTGATTTCTACAGTCTTTGATGAGAATTGAGAAAAGTAAAAGTAAAAGAAGAAGAGAATTGAGAACAATCCATAATATGTTGCAGAATTACAATTTTGTATCCGCAAACCATTGAGAGAAAATTGTCGAGCCTATATCATAAATAGAGAATGTTTGTATTTTCATCATAGAATCGGTCATCAACGAAATCATTTGATACGAAAGTGGCGGCGTCATGCCGTGCTAGAGTCATTCTAGGGACCCTAGACCGCACCGCGTGCATGCAATCGCGCGCGACTCGACCATATATGTACAATTGTACAGCGGAATTTATTATTCTTCAAGTGCTCGAGGCTCTGTCAACAAGCTCTTTTTTCAGCCAGGCATCTCTTTACATCACTTACTTACCAAGTGTCGAGCATTTACCGAGATTCGTGACGATAAATCACGATCAAAACCAAGTTCTGACTCTGTGTAATAGTAGAATACTTTGTTAGTCAATTTTTGATAATTATTCTTGATAAATGCGTTGAGGAAACTGCTGTGGACTCTGTGATTGCTGCTGTTACTATATAGCTGTGACCGTGCGGGGCCCTGCCGTACATCTACGACATTTGGAGTGTTATCCAGTTTTCTCCAGTGTGGTGAGCAACAAATCTGAAAAAAATCAACATTTTCACTCCGGACAATTTCTGCTTCAATCTTCTGAGTGCTGATGTAATTGCAGGTTAGTGCGAAATCGTCACGTGGTGTAGAAGGCACATTTACATGCATGCAATCCTCAACATTTCAACTGGTGACGCTGATCGAGTAATTGATCAAGTAAGATGTTTGTTATTTTCAATGCAGGAGAAGTCGAGGTGTCAGAGCCTGTGACTGGAACAACAAATGCTTGTTGGCAAATTGTAATTGATAAAGATCCAACCCACATCACCTCATGGGAGTCACCTGTGTTTGATTCTAAAGATTTACCGGGTGTAGGACATCAATGGAAGTTGAATTTTTGTGATAGATATTTGGATGCCCAACTTGATTCTATATTTGACATTCTAACTCTAGAGCATTTGGGGACAGTAGCAGAACAAGATTCAAGATTTGTCGTCAAATTTCGTGTTTATGTATTTGAAATGGGCTCTGTGGGAGTTAAGAAGTACGATGATACAAAATGTGAGACTGGATCTTGGGATTTTTTACAAAGAGGTTCATACTCAATCTGTGTACCCACTAAGAGTACCAATTCGTTCAAATTAGAAGTCCTGTGTAACATCATTGTACCCCAAACGCATGCAATGATCCATGTGAATTCTCCAAATCAGCCAGAAGCATCATTGGAAGATGATTATGAACATCTATTTGAGAGTGAATCGTTCAGTGATGTGACAGTTATTGTGGGCAAGCAGGAGTTGCGACTGCATAAAAGTATATTGTCTAGCCGCAGTCCTGTTTTTTCAGCAATGTTTGATCATAACTTCAAGGAAAATATTTCCAATCAGGTACATATTGAAGATCAGACGTATAAAGCAACAAAAGAATTTTTCAGATATATATATGCAGCTAAGGTCACGAATATAGATGATCTGGCGATGGAACTCTTGGTTCTTGCAAACAAGTATGGTGTGGAGGATTTGAAAAATATATGTGAAGAGAACCTTGTAAAAAGTCTTCGAAATAAGAATGCTCTACACTGCTTGAACCTTGCAAGTCATCACAATGCAAAATTTTTAGCTGCAAAATGTTTTAAATTTGTTATGTCAAATGCAAAAGAAATATCTAAATTACAAGAGTTTGATATTAGTCAGCTACCACGTGATGTCGTAAACAAGTTTTTCAAGCATCTTGCTGAACAATCTTGATTAGTTGAGGTATTTCCAACCAAACAGTGAATGATTATGATGGTTCTCAATTTCTCATCTTTCAATCTTGACTCAAGTCCAATGTAATGCAGGATTCAAGTTTCATGCGCACTATTTTCTGGACCTATAATTTTGTGACTTGCGTATTCAGTGTGTTTCTTCCTTTCATCAATCATTTTTCAAAGTTAGACATAACTAATGATATGCGATTTGACTTTTAATTTCGTAATATAAGTATCAATTCACAATTGACGAGAAATAAAATATTCCTCTAGCACAATGAGAAACCCCTCAAACTTTATTTAGAATATCTTTTTTAATTTGCCGTATCTACCTTATTGTAATGATACAATATTTTGCTGCTGGTGTAAATCGATATCCCCCTTCAATGGTATCCACCATGAATGAGTCATGATTTTAAAAGTGCAATGAGTACTAACTTTGTATGACGATTGAAATGGGAACTACCAGTTTCTATTAACAATAATTTCACAAATAAAACTATTAGAATCAATAAATAACAAATAATAAATAACAAATAAAATCAATAAAACAATCATTTCTATCTTGATCAAAATGCTACCCTGACTGCCAGACCTGGTGAAAATTGACGTCAATTCACGGGATCCTCAACGATTCATTTTAATCAGTTGTTTGAGTGAGATCAAGAGTTTCAACTAGTTTTGGTGGAAAAATTAACTCACAATCTAAGAGATTACTGTTTGTGGTTAACTTCATTTGAGAGATTATACATATATCAGTGATTCCGTTGAAAGTGTGATTTTCTGTGTTCCGAGTTCCCCCAAGTTTTTAAGGGTCGGGATGTGCACTGTAGCAATTTTCTGGGGTGTATTCTATTGGTGCGCAACTATGTTAATAGTTTTGGAGACGATCCCAACGTTCCTGTATTTTGTAGTGCCTGATGAAGGGTCCAAATGTCCTTTCCGTCCCCTGTAGTAAACTGAACTATGGACTTTTGAATTCATCACGACGCATATGCGGAGTCAAAAACCCCTATATGTAGCTTTGCACTTCAATTTGTAATACTTCAAATAACATAATCCACCACTTTGCGAATCCAAATTGAACCCTCAATTCGCGCACGGCCATCCGACATTTTGAAGACGGGTTTGCACCAAAACTGCTTGCACAGCACTTATAAGGTCGGCAAAGTCCCCGATAGTCTAATGAGCCTTTCTAACCAATGAGGCTGATTTCTAGAAACCCAAATATACCTAATTCTTGCGCGACATAAACCGAAAACTCGAATCCGCACCGAGGCGCACCACATAAACGTGTTTTCCAAATGGCGTACAAAATTTTCTGTCCTTTCCGTCCCCATGTTGTGCTCCTCCCCAACGCGCTATATGGCTTCGTGTAACACATTTTCAATAAGGCGAAATGTCCCAATCCGTCCCCTTTACAACCTCTTAAACTCGACATATCTTTATCTGGCTTCAATTTTGAGCTACGTAGCTCTAGGTACTTTCTTTTTGTGCCAAAACAAGTGGAAACCAACTGCAACGACCCACTAAAACTCGTCTGGAGCTGAAATAATTTTTTGGCCCATAACACGCCCGGTGACGATTTTGGCCCCAAAAAATCCCACTTTCGGCGGAATCACTCATATACCTTACTCAATTTGATATCAGTTGTGTCATGAGGTTTCCAATTCGCATATTGAACATATGTTTTCAATGTCATTGAATAATTGACTAATTATTCGATGTGTGGTTTTTTTCTTTAACATGCCAGATCCAAGATGATACTTGGACTTCTGAAATTCTGAACATTCTGCCTTCCTCACGACATTAGAGATTTGGAACAAGCCACCACTGTATCCATAGTTCTTTATGTTGGAATTCGACAAAAGTATTAGCGGTCACGGCAATTTGCTTTTGAGTTTGATTAGCCGAACCATGTATATGCGCTCTATCACCTAGAAGAATCACTTTTTGAGCAGTCCTTAAACTTGTTTTTATGAGGATTACAACTATTTTGCAGGAATTTCCGTGTCTGGACTTGATTGGATTCAAGTGGTTCATGGTAACTTGTGCCATACTACTACTGCAAGAAAGTTTGCCAGCCAATATCAACGTGTGATGAACATTTCGACTCAATCCGGAGTCTCGTTGCGCTCGCACATTGCACATAACAGCGCGTTAGTCTGAAAGAGACGCCGAAATTGTTCAAGTGATTTTCAATCTTTTCTCAGTCGTTTTTATATTGACTTCGCGTGAGTATAGATGACCTCACTAAAAATATTCTTAAAAGCAAGCGTAAATCTTTTTTTATTTTCCAACAGATAAGTTGGAAAAGACCCACTGATTTTTCATTCCGATCAAGTCGATTCAACATACCTACAACAAGATTTGAAAAAATGGCTGAGCGAAAAGGCACAATCTTGCTGCAATCGTTGGATTCGGTTTATCATTGGAATCTTGATACTCACATATCTGCACCAAATGGCAAAAGTTGGAACTCACCTTCGTTTTGGACGACCAGTGATGAATGGTGTTTACAATTCAGAGACTCGAGACTCTATGATGGTTCAGAAAATGTTGGTCCTGTCAAACTATCCATTTTATATCTTGGGGATTCTGAGGAAGAAGGCCCTACTTTAACAATCAAGTTTCGAGTATGTACAAGGGGAGAACATACGGATGACGAACAAGTCGTTAATCACTACGATGACATGGATGAAATCGGTCATACTCAAACCTTTTCTGAGAAACGCGTATACTCAATCGATCTACTCAATTTTCCCACGAAAAATTATAAGCTAGAGATTTGGTGTAGAATTGTTACTCCATCGTCTTTTAGTCGTAAGGATCAAAATTCTCATAGTTCTCGTCATAATTTTTCTCTCAAGAACGACTATGAACAGCTTCTCAACAGTGGTAAATTCAGTGACGTTACATTTATTGTCGGAAATCAGGAGTTGCATTTGCATAAGAATATATTGTCCAGCAGAAGTACTGTGTTTGCAGCAATGTTTGATCATGATCTTGAAGAGAATAATTTCGAAGTAGTTGACATTGAAGATCAAACGTATGAGGTAATGACAGAGTTTTTTCGATATGTATATTCAGCTAGAGTTAACGAATTAACGAAGTATGCCATTGAATTATTGAAAACGTCGAATAAGTATGCTGTTGAGGAGTTGAAATCTCTCTGTGAGCAAAATTTGATGCAAAACATTAAAATTGACAATGCACTAGAGTTGTTGACACTCGCTGATTGTTATGATGCCAAAAATTTACAGGCCAGGTGTGTACATTTCATCGTTTCGAATGCTAAGAAAATAATAGAACTGCCTACTTTTGATATTAATCAGGTAACAGCTGATCTCAGAAATGAGTTGTTCAAATCTGTCGTGAGGAAAGCTTGAATGACTGTATTTATCTCATAATAATCTCTCGTATCTTAGATTGACTCTGTCTGATCGCATGTATGCATCTTTGACTCTTAATTTTCATTACTTTCTCATCGATGTTTTGTTACCTAGAGTTATTTGTTTTATAGTCTTGTGCTCGTTCCTTTAATGTTTTAGCCAGCTGTGGCTTTGTAATACAGCTCTGGCATTATTATGATTATAGTATTTTTTGAAATTTATTGTCACAAAATGATTCACTGTGAATGACAAAAAATGCATTTGTGAATTAAACGATGTAATGTTGTCACTCTATCGTTTCGGCGGTTCGGTGGGGTCGTACATCATTTCTTGAGGAAATCTTACCATGGTACTCGATATTGCTGCTTTTTATATAGTCGATAATTTCTATAGATATGTACCGTGAACAAGGTTTCAAATTGGACCACTCTTCGGGAAAAACGACTTGTAGGATCATGCCATGGTATAGAATTCAGTTTTGGGTTCCGTCAAATTGGGTAAATTTGGTACGATTTCGTTACTTTTTATTTTCTTTGGCTCGGCATTCCAACATGCATCAACCAAACCTACTTCTATTAGTAGTCAATCTAAAGCTTACAGTCTCAGCTTTCGATTCACAGGCTACAAAGTTCAATTTGATGCGTCTGAGCTGTTAGCAGTTTCGTAAGTGTACCAAAGTTAGACCCCGATGGGGCAACTTTGGTACACTTACAGAATATCTCAATTCTGCCCACCACCATGCGAATGAATTAATTTTAATCGTTCAGAAGTTTCATTTCAAGCTGTTTGAAACATTTTTAAATCTCATAGATCACCATTCGACTCAAGATGAGATGGAAAGAAGCTGTCATATAGGAAGATGTTTTGGAGTCACCTTATCCTCATGCTTCTTACCTAGAGTGGGGTAACTTTGGTACACTTTTTCATGGTTTTTCCCCCTGTTTTTCATTCATTAACATATTTGTTATATTTTCGATTAAAATTCCGAATGCTTCAAATGCTCCAATGTAACGATGGTTTCTTCAATATGGTGATATATGTGATCGAAATGTAGCATTATTCATTCGTAGATCGTTCCGGAACACTTTTTGCCAGGTACACTAACTGGACCACTATCGGTGCTAATTCAGCTTTTTTGCAAAAAGCTTCTATAAAAGAACCACAACCATTCACGCGGGATCTACGTGTTTATGTGTGAGTCAAGGGGAGAGAATAGGTTTCAGAGCGATAGAATCGTTTACCTTGCCGAACGCAGCAGCTCTAAAAGTCATTGTTCATGGGTGTACCAAAATTGCACCCACTGTACCAAAGTTACCCAATTTGACGGTTTTAAAACCAATGTTTTTCACTGATGATATCTAAAACTAATGTTTTACATCCATTAGCTTCGTTGTTGTGTTGTGGTTAATCAAATTATTGGCAGTTTCACACGAATGTGATGGGTTAGAAAATATTTTTATTTTGATGAAGAAATAGCTGTGAAAGTCGCTCTCAAGGGCGAAAATTGTTCTTCCTACACGCCACAAGTGGAAACGATTACAGTGGAATCTCCCAATAGCGCACACCTTCGGACTGTCCGCTAATCCGGAGTTTCGGCAAAAAATCTAAAAAAACCCCGCACAAATTTCATTGCTTGCGACTCCGGGTGAATATTGACGAGAATATTGACGAGTGAATATTGACGACTTGAAGAGATGATGAATTGAAATGTGCTGATCAACGTTTGAATGGAACGATGAGAGAAATAATGGACCGATTTTGAGATATTTCGCGAAGAAAACAGCTAGCTTTTGAGGTTACGGGTGCTTGTTTTGGATCGATATTCGAATACTGTGTTTGCCGTGTCAGGATTGTTTTTCAAGGGCTTGCTCTGTCTCATAACTCAGATCAGGCGTGCATGCGTGTAAGCGATCTTGTATCTGTACTTATTGAGGTCCTGGTCGAACAATTGGACAATATTGCCGTATCGATGTTTCACATAGAGCTAAAATCACATAACACTGATCTCGACACTGATAAAAAATCGGTGATGATGATGGGCAAGATCTGGACATTCCAGACGTCATGCCAGGAATCATTGTAGAGCGGGGCGTTAATTACTCGTCAAGTATGAACATCACACATCGTTTGTTGATCGTCATAACACAGACATAAATCTATTCTTTCATCGAACACATTCGAGAGATATTTACGGCGCGCAGACCTGTACTTTATACTCGTCCCTCGATTTACATGAAATCATTCTGTTGCATCAAAAATCTATCGTTCTAGAGCTCTCAAATAGGCGCAACGAAAGAGTGATTTCATGTAAATCAAGGAACGAGTACAAAATACAGGTCTGCGCGCCGTAAATACCTCACGAATGTATTCGATGAAAGATTTGTGGCCTACTGTATAATGATAGATGAACGATGCGTGATATTCATACGTTAATGATTCCTGAAATGACGTCTGGATTGTCTGGAAGTTGCCCATCATTATCACCGATTTTTTATCGGTGTTATGTGATTTTAGGTCTATGTGAAATATCGATCCAGTAATATTGTCCGATTGTTCGACCAGGACCTCAATAAGTACAGATCTTGCCAAGATCGCTCACACACATGCACGCTTGATCTGAGTTATGAGGTAGAATAAGCTCTTGAAAAATAATCCTGGCACGGCAAACACAGTATATATTATATTCGAATATCGATCCAAAACAAGCACCTGTAACCTCAAAAGCTATAGCTGTCTTCTTCGCACATTTCAATCTATCATCTCTCCAAGTTTCGTCAATTTTGTGCGAGGTTCTTTTGTGAGCAGCAAAAATACGTTCAATCCTTATGACTAGCCGTACTAAATCATTGATGATCCATCAATTTGGACAAATATGTAAAGGACAATTCTAATAGGACCGCTGTCTTTATTTCTCGAGTCATCCCAGCCCGGAACTATAATACAACTTCACAACATGATCTGACGCCGAGGCGATTGAAAGGTCTGTGACATGATTTCCCGTTGATCACTGGATCTCCAAGTCACCGAACACATTATGCACAGATAAACCGTGACTTTGCTTTCAGCCAGCTTTTCTTCAGCACAATCTTCATTTTTGAACTCAACGTATCATCCGACAATGTTCCAAAAAGAATCAAGTCTCGTTACTGTTGAGGAAATCTTTATACTCGTAATCATTACATTTTTCTCGTAGCCCATCACTCCTCTTCGGCTCTAAGACTTGCATATATATCAACTACTGCTTATTTGCCGCAGATTTTCTTGAAAGAGACGCTATGTCTGATACAAGTTTCATCAAACTATCCCAGTGGCGCAACAAAATTCGAAATTCGGGGCTCTCCAGCTACTTCTAGACCGTTGACTACTATGCACGAAGTCATTATCTGCCGGTACGCTTGCAGTCTATACTCATGCTTAGCTTGATCACTTCTTCGTGATTGCACTTTTAGAAACTCTTTCTTCGCTATATTTGCGTTATTCACATATGCCCGTCTTTCTTTAACGAACATATTTCTGATCTGCGTGTTTCCGATTTACACTTAGATTTCATCAGTTGCATTTTTCAAAAACTCAATCTGCCGTTCTCATCAGCATTCATAACGTCAATCTTGTCATTCAGTCAAAGCCAGTTACGTCTCTGAGCCGTCGTGAGTTTAGGTATACAGTACCGTTCATAAATTCTCGATGGTCGATCCCTCGATTACCCTGACTTGCAACAGCGATAGGTCGAGTTGTATGCATTGTACGAAAATTTTCAGAAAAGCATCTTGAAGAGCAGAAAAAATACTAACTTTTACTGGGTTTGGATGATTTCTATCGAATATTTTTGAAAGTCCTATACGCTCATGAAAAAACAGAAAATCTTATAATTTTTTACTTTCATTGAGACACCTGCAGTTTCAATGCGAATGAAGATACGGCAATTTTGAAAAAAGCATCTTGTAGAGCGGAAAAAATGCTATGTGTAATCATTTTTTGATTATTTTTCACCTTCCGTGTATGAAGACGTGCGAGCTGTCCAAATCCCCAAAATCATTATTTTTCACCGTTTTCTGTGCCGTTTCCGGTGATAAACAGTCATTTCGGGTATCTAGACAGTTCGTACATTCTCACACGCGGTACGTAAAAAATAATCAGAAAATGGCTACACATAGCATTTTTTCCGCTCTACAAGATGCTTTTTCCAGAATTGCCGTATCTTCATCCACATCGAAACTGCAGGTGTCTCAATGAAAGTCAAAAATTTTTAGATTTTCTATTTTTTCATCAGCGTGTAGGACGCTCAAAAATATTCGATAAAAATCACCCAAACCCAGTAAAAGTTAGTATCTTTTCTGCTCTTTAGGATGCTCTTTGTGAAATTTTCGCACAACGCATAGAATTCGACTTATCGCTGTTGCAAGTCAGGGTAATCGAGGGATCGACCATCGAGAACTTATGAACGGTACTGTACGTATTAGAGATGAGGAGATCATGAGTTTGGGTATACGTAGAGATGGGGAGGATTGAACTTTAATTCTCTCATTCCTGATTTTTTATGGATCCGATTAATAAATTCAGTTGATTCAAAAAAATGTTGTACCTTGTCAAATTCGAAAAACGCGTAGTTGAGACTCTAACTTAACTTAGAAACGAGCATTTTCTGATTTTTCTCTTGAAATCTAAGAATTTTGAAGTCCGAAGAGTCGTGAATCATAAATTTACATTCTTGTGAGGCTCGTCGACTGTTCTCAATCTCATAAGCGCATGCGCAGCCGAGATGCGAAGAGATTTGTTGCTATTTGAACAAAATCAATTATTATGAACGCACAAGCGAAGAAACCCGACCACTTCGCATGTTCATTGAAATTTGTCCCGGTTTCTATTCATTACCTTGAAAATCTAGGTACGTCTCCGAATGGTAGACTCCATCACATCTAGATACTTCTAGTAAAATCGAAGTAGAATGGGCGGGATAGTTAGATTACGAATAGACAATTTGTCAAAAAGCGGCCTCGCAATACATACGATTTTTGACAGTTGCTCGAAAAAGAGAGAAGAGTAAAGTCTATTAAAGATACAAAACAGAAATTTGTGTAGGCTTGCCATAATCAAGAATGAAAACAGTGATTAGCTTGGAATTATTAGGAAATTCGCAAGAATCTGAAATTTGAAATAAGCACAAGGGCTAACAAAGGCCACAGTTCCTACATAGGTCAACCCGTAACAGCATAAACCTGCGCGGATTAACTTATAACCCATTAACATCCAAGAAGCCACATTTATGACATCTTTTTAGGGCTCGTTATTGAGTCCGAAATAGTCTTCAATTGGAATTCCCAGTTCATGTAGTCGACGAAAATTGTCTGAACTTTTTGAAATATGTGATGGAAAATTCCGTTTGAGGTGACACTGAAGAGCTTTATTCAATTTTTGCTACAAAACACCATTGTTTTCATTGAAAATCGTGTTAGATGTCATTTTGGTCTTCAAAATTGATAGCTACGCCTCTGACAGGTAAGAAAAATCGTGTCTTTGGGGCTTGATTTTCATAATCTAAGGGTCAGAAGAATTTCAAGAGACGTATCTAGGCACAAGATATCGACCGAAACATGAAAAGCTGTTACAACGTCTTTCCATCGTCATTGGTATTCATAGTCATTATAACCCGAGAGTTAAGAATCGAACCGCGGGTTAGCCACGCCGATTACAGCGCCTAACCCGGGGATTAATTCGTAACTCAGGGGTTATAACGACTATGAATTTAAGACGTCGAATGGCGTAATATTGTAACTCTGACCAGAAATCTTTGGAAAACAGACAATTTCACATGGGGTGGTTTGTTTTATGATCATTTTTCAGATTTTTGACGGACATGAAGTCGGGAAGAACAAAGGTTTGATGAAGAGCCTATAATGCAATATAATAGCGCGGTCGAGAACTTGTTCGGTGCGATGCTATTCCTGATGTCCATGCTGCATCCCTTTATCGTGATTTTCAGATTCAAGGTCAGCAGATTAGATAGAGTGGCAAAGTCTCGATTTTTATGATGAAAATGTCATTTGATATGAAGTTTTTATTCGTAGAAGGTAGATTTAGATAACAATACGCATTTTATTGACCCAAAGGTCAACCTGTCCCAATTCTGATCACGGAATTTGGAAGAACAGACAATTTTACGCCGAAAAGATGTGCGATATATGCGAAATATCGCTTAGGATTGAGATCGAACGTGGGAAAAGGTTTTAATGATCACGAAAAGGCGCTTGAATACTTTCTGTTTCGGTTGATATCTTGGGCCCAGATACGTATTGTGAAATTTCTCTGATCGATAGATTTTGTAGTTCAGAACCCAATGACACGTGTTTTTGACCTTGCAGAGGCATACCCATCGATTTCGGGGGTCAAAATGCTGCCCAAACACGATTTTGAATGGAAAAAAATCGTATTTTTTGACGAAAAATTTAATGTAGCTCTTCAGGTTCACCTCAAACGGAACGCTTCGTTACATTATTCGAAAGTTTAAACAATTTTACGTCGTTTACATCCACTGGAAATTTTGATCGAGGACTTCTTCGTACTCAATAACGAGAACTCCAAAAAGATGTCATAAATGTGTCTTCTTGGGCGTCAATGGGTAAAGAGAAACTTACTGCTGCTCCAAAGAAATTACATACTGCTTGTGTTTAGGAAGAATTTTGGAGTCCTATTGTCGTATATGAAATGCTGAATTTAAATTAAAAGATAACAATAGGGCAAATCACGGATAAAACAATAATTAGTTCTCGATAAATCTTGCCCACCAATTTGACCAAGCATGTTCATGCTTTATATTATCATGATGCTTTGTTAGGAAACTTTTCCCATTCAAAGAATCTACACGGAGTTTAATCACAAATATTGACTAAAATCTTGCCTAAAGATCTCTTTTCATGCACTGGACATACACGCTACATAGATTCGACCAGGCTTCACGCAAAATTTCAACTTCCATTCGCGTTCCTACTCAGAGCTCGACCCTCGGCTGAATCAATTCTTAAACCAGAGAATAATGATAACTTTTCATTCTTTTCCCCCGGACTCGAGTCATTATACATATAATGCGTGCATCAAATTAACAACGTGGCGATCATTTCTTGAGTTGATGAATATAAAAACCTGACTCATATGTAATGATTTTTTGTTTCAGCTCCTGGTGGTCAGTAAATTTGCGCATGCCAGTGAAACGTACTTGATACAGCACGGTAACTATAACTATACTGTATTCTGTTGATCGAGTTATTAGAATGGCTGTACCTGGAGTAATTGGAGAAGTTCAGAATTTGGAGACGGTGTTGGGACAAACCTATCATTGGAATGCCGTGATACTGGATCTTTCAAATGTGAAAAAGCCATATTTTTGGGAGTCACCTTCATTTTGGTTTAGGGATCCATCCGGCTCCAGACATGAATGGAGGTTGAGATTTTGCGTCAAATCCGGTGATATCTGTAGCATATATGTTCAGTACATGACCAGAGTTGTGTGCAAAAAGTCAATATTCGCGATCAAACTAAGTGTACATTCTGTGGACGGTAACGACTGTCGGACGGATTATCACCATGATATGACCGATGGAGGAGTTGGTCAAATTATTATCCAGGATTTCTCTATGAATGATTGTTTCATACAGAAATTGTCCCGTAGTTATTATTTTGGCGAACAATTGAATGTTTCGTGTTCAATAATAGCCTTAAAATCTTCTCCTATAAATGATCCGAAGCTGGATTCCTTGGATAGGCATGGAGTTTCTCTCAAAAACGAATACGAGCTGCTTTTTGAAAGTGGTCAATTCAGCGATGTTACTTTCATCATCGAGAAGAAAAAACTACAATTGCATAAAAATATTCTGTCGAGTCGAAGTCCAGTTCTTGCTGCAATGTTCAATCATGATTTCAAAGAGAACATTTCAAACGAAGTAAACATCGAAGATCAATCGTATGAAATAATGAAAGAATTCTTTCGATATATATATTCAGCCAAAGTGAATGAAATAGAAAAATATGCGGCTGAACTTTTGTTCCTTTCGCACAAATATGATGTCGAAGGATTGAAATCTCTTTGTGTGCAGCATATCGCCGAATCTCTTCAAAATGAGAACGCTCTTGAGTGTCTGAATCTTGCTTATCAGTACGGTGCTGAGACTTTGAAAGCTGAATGTTTTGAATTCATTTTAAAAAATGCAAAAGGAATTGCTGAATTACCGAGTTTTGACATAAATAAGTTATCTGATGATCTTAGAAATGAGCTGTTCAAGGTCATAATTAAGAAATCTTGATTGATATGACTGGATCTCCATTCATTGATATCGTTCCGATACAAATTCTACAGTTATTAATTTCATTTGCCAGATGTAGGACAGAATTTAAGTAGAATTTTCTGTTCAAAATGACATCTGCTTCCTGTATAATCTATCACATCAAAACTTGTAGTGTCTACTGTTCAGCTTTTTCCATCATACAAAAGTTTTTATGGATCTTATTTTTAGTATAATCCGAAGTTCTATAGATTCATGTTATCTGCATCATTTGTCTTATCGATTCTTCAGACACTTTTTACTAACAAGGGGGGGGGGACAACAGTGTTTGGGTCGACAATCGCCTTCAAGATTTTTCTAAAGTTTGGTACTCTCCAGAACATCAAGAATCCAGAGTAACTCCGTCCAATGGGCTTCCTATCCGGAGATACAGCCACTGAGATTAGCATTGCTCATATAGGCCTATATGTTAAAAAATGATATCTATAGATATACTGGCAATGCTAACGTTTTAACTAGTAGCTCTGAACAGGAGGCCCATTGGACGGAGTTACTCTGGATTATTTATATTCTAGGTAGTACAAAACTGTAGAAAAATTTTGGAAGTGATTAACGACCCAAACACTGTGGCCCCCACCCCCTTGTAAGTCGTATCATTTACGAGGCTTGTATTTTTTTCATTCCAATCCTATCATTCTGCTATAATTGTTGTAATAATGAAAATAAGTGGTACTTGCAATATTGTAATTTTATCAATACTTTGGTTGGGAGTATGTATCTTAAATCTCAAATGATTGATAAACTGGAGTGAACGAAATCTGCGCTGATTAGAATGCAATAGATAAATAAGATATGGTGGTTGCAACGATTTTTATACGGTGCTGCGGCTTATGATAAATAATAATTTCACAGAATTACTTTCAGCTGTATGAAACATTCTCTTCATAAGACATTACCTATGTGTTTTATTCATCTGCTGTGTAAAGAATAATCCTATCAATATTTTAACATGTTAATGATTCTGATGCAGTGATAGAGATCTAATGATTATTTGTCACAATTTTTACTAATGGTTTCATTAGATTTTCCTCATCGCATGAAATCATGGAAAAATTTGTATAAATTACATCAAAGCGCTTTACAATATAACTTTTCAAAAATCTTCGCCTCAATGGAGCGAGCACAAGCGACGACTGCATTGAAAACTATCAACGAACCTTATTGGCAACGCGTTTCACGCTATTATCAATCTCAGTCTCGAGTGATTACTCAAGATCAGGTTCTACGACCTCAACGCCAATGTCCGATATACATCACCATCTCAAATCTTGTCACTTGTATAAAAAAGTCGTCCAGAATATCACTCTAATAGATTGGCACTTATGCCATCGCAATTTTCATATCCCACAGCTTTTACAAGCGTGTCGCCAACACCTATTTCTTTCTCCCCCCTACATACACACCGTGCACGCAATTTCTTTGCTATGCACCCATTTCCCTCCTTTCGCGATTGCGCAACATCCCACATCGTCTAACTATATTTGTACATCACCATCACTAACAAGAAGAGCTTCAGTATGATGGGCAGTTGCCTCCGGCTGTATTAAAATGAACAGCATGTTTGTTATAACTATATATATGTATGATACGGCGTCGCGCAATCGGAAATTGGCCATATCATCGTCTTGGCATGGCAAAATTTTCTATATGCACCTCTCACATATATGAATATCATATCCTTCACCGATAGACTCCATATACGCTTCATATGTGTGTATTTTTGTTGCTCAGGAAGATAAGACTTGCAGCAAAAGTATGTAGTCTAGTGCGTGGCACGCATAATATGCATTCGGCCGGGGCAAGGACATCCGCGGGTCGTTGCTCCTCCTCCTCCTCCTCCTTCTTTTACTCGCAATCGTTTGCGACTTTGCTACCATCTTCCTCATCCTCGCCCCCATAACAATCTCATTCCCTTTTACTTACCCACACACACACACACACAAATGCATTTGTGCACACATGTGCATATCCCAAGGAACTTACATGTGTAAGGATTCTATCCAAGAATAGGGAAACTCAGCGTAAGGATAATACCGCTATATAGACTTCCTACAGCCCTCTGATGTATAGAAGAGAGGCCCATTTCCGCGAGACGCTCTGATATTTGTACTCGTTGAGCGCCACGTCGTTACTGATGATGCCATGTACTCGTATAATCGCCCTTTCCGTAATCTACCTACTAGTTCGTATATTGCATGTTTATTCAAAGCTTCACACGCAGAAAGCATTATTATTATTATTAATAATCGAAGTGACTGACTGGCTTGGAGTTACAGAAAAAAGACAGATTTGTAGAGTAAAAAAAAAAAAATTGCAATAGAAATTAAAGAAAGAAACGGTCTCGAGACGGTGTTATATTGATATTGCATGATATAGTGGTAAAACGTGTGCAGCTATGGAAATGGATTGCGTTATGGTCGATGGTTGATAGGTCTGAGTGTCTGTATAGTGAGAGCGGTATTTTGCATTGGAGCAAAAAGTTAAGAGCCGCAGTCGTAGGATAGATACGATACGGATGCTTCTTGAGTTGGTAGAAAAGCCACCTAGAGATGCGATGTAGAATGGATCCGCACGACGAGACGTACAATTTTTCTAGCTCGTTTAACACCGAACACATTCCAATCTTCAAGCCATTTCCTTTCGATTCCAGTTTCTTGCGGTGCTATCTTTTATCTAAGCCTCTAGCGATAATTAAAGCTATGGCTAAAGTCAGTGATTTTATTAAACGCTTTTTAAGTAATGACGTCGACGCACGTGGTGATAGGTTTGAAGGAGGTACACTTGTTATTTGGTTCTTGGCAAGGAAGAATTTTTATGTGCAACGTGGGCGAAAAAGTGATATTAATATGGCCACATTGAGACGACTTCAAAAGAAGCCTTTCGGTTTGTTCCTAAGTATGTGGGAAAATGAATTGTAGTGGTTGGATTTCTGGCACAGAAGCAATCGATGGAAGAACTCAATCATGATATAGATCAAATCTGATCTTTCTGGATTCATTTGTATTTTGTCCATGAAAATTGATAAGTTAGTGCTCCAAAGCGCTTTCAGAAATCTAAAAAATGTTCATCCTTTCGTCAGATGTTGAAGGAGATTCGATTCTTGAGCCAAGTTCTAAAGCAGAAGGCAACCACTTAATTGTCACATTTTCGAATAAAAATTCTTTCAGGTCTTTAAGTTTGAATCCAATTACCATAGATCCACAGAGTATTTTTAATGGATGACAAACCTACATTTGTTAGGATAAAAGAGTCAAAAGTAAAATTAACTCACATGGCGATTCTTGCTGACCAGATCCCGAGCCAAATTCATTAGTCAGAATCCAAACGCTTTGTATTGAGAGACTGTTGATCAAATTGTATATGAGTGATATAGCCGAAAGTGGGGGTTTTTGAGGTCGAAATCGTCACGAGGAATGTTTTGGGTTCAAAAATTATTTTAGTTCCAGACGTGTTTACGTGACTCGTAGCAGTTGATTTCCACTTATTTGGGTATGAAAAGAAAGTATCTAGTGGTACGTATCTCAAATTATTCCCACGGCTCGACAACCAATCGTAGACTCTTACTTGAAGAAAATGTGTTGTACGAAGCAATATAGCGCGTTGGAAAGGAGCACATCATGGGGACGGAACTGACTGAAAATTTTGTATGCCATTTTGAAAATACGTTTATATGGCGAGCCTGGCTGCAGAATCGAGTTTTCGGTTTACTGTCGCGAACGAATTAAGTATATTTGGGTTTCTGAATGACAACCTCATTGGTTAGAAAGGTTTAATTGACAATTGGGGACTTTGTGGAGCTAATTAGTGCTGAGCGAGCAATTTTGGTGCAAACCCGTCTTCAGAATGTCGTCTGGCAGTGCGCGAGCTGAGGATTTAATTTTGATTTGCAAAGTGGTGGATTATGTTATTCGAAGTATTACAAATCGAAGAGCATAGCTACCTAAAGGGGTTTTTGACTCTGCATATGCGTCGTGATGAATTCAAAAGTCCAAATTCGGTTTACTACAGGGGACGGAATTGACAATTCGACTCTTTATGAAACACTACAAAATATGGGAACGTTCGAATCGCTTCAAAAACTATCAACATAGTGACACACCAATGCATGGAATACACCCCAAAAAATTCCTTTAACGCATATTCCGACCGTTAAAAACTTGTAGGGACTTGGAATATGAAAAATCCCACTTTCGGCGGAATTACTCATGATAATGATATCACCAGGTTTGAATCAGGTCTCGGATTCCAAATTCTGAATTCAGAGAAGAAGATTTTTCTGATGACAAATATACGAACAATAATTCACTAAATTTGAAATAATGATTTGAAAAAGTTTCAGTCATAAAACAAATTCACTTGAAATTATTCATAACCTCAAAAACAATTTGCAGCTAAATGATTCAAGATATGCTCAGTTCAATTCAAATCCTTTGACTTGCTTCTCAAGAATTGTGACAGCATTTTGCAGAACGATGATTACTTGAATCTGTGATTCGAAAAAAAATTTAGACATTAATGATCAGTTGAGTGTAACATTTCAAGTCACTATATTTTTGGACATGAAAAGTTCAGTCAACCTGCATCATTAGGTACTCCATAAAAGTATGCATACAAGATTTATAGAAGAGAAGTCAGGATTGGTCCTGCTACGTACCCACGCTCATTGTTATATACCTATGCTAGTAAGAGTAGCAGACACGCAGTCGATACTGTTAGCGTTATCTTAATCCTCAGAGATGCGGTAACAACAGCAGCAATAGCCGATCATCAGCCATGAGGTATTGTTACTAGGCTGCAAAAGTCTGTATACCAAAACAGTCTAGAAAAATATATAGTACGTAGGTCGTGCACAAGCAATTAGCCGATTCACGGGTGGGCGAGGCTTACTCTAGTTAATTTAACCTCACAAAGTCCATTGTTTCAGTTATCTACGCATTTTCTTCAAACTGCAGAGTCATTATTATGTTCTCGTTGGACCGGTTAGCTAATATTTGCTCATCTTTGCCAGAGGAGGCACGAGATTTTGTACTTGTATGTACTATAACACCCTTTTGAGGCACTTGACTAATTATAGACACGGGATACCTGTAGGGTTATGTCAACTCAACTACGAGCTAGCTCGGTACTTTGGAAGCTAATGCTGCTCATGCTAAATGCTTGTTCAGAAGAATCAATCAAGAACCTTGATATGAAATCCAAAAACTTTTTTGTTCGCTTATCGGTCAAGGTATCTAGCTTCGATGGATTATTGGATGTGGAATATCTACAGTGTAATCACGTGAAAATTGTTTACAGTGTTCAGAATCGTTTGATCAAAGTGAAGATTTGATTGAACACAGTTTTGCTAGCCGTAGTCGCATCTGTTGAGTTTCATCTTCCCGCGAATGCACAATGCAGATCCTTTCTTGTAGTGGTTTTCCGGAATCAATTCTCAGGTTGAAGATGATACTCGATATGTTGCATTTTTGCCATGAACCTCTCAGCTTCTTGCTTCATCCATCGCTTACGACAATCAAATTCTGGTGTCTACAGATGGTCTTGCGTTGCCGTAAGCACAGTCTGAGGGATCTCGCCGTGGTCTCCAATCTGATGTAAATCAATAAGGCTGCATTCCGGACTGATGTATTCCTTTTTCATAGGTTTTGAGAGGGAAAAGGATGAATCACTCAGTATCGTTATAAAATCAGAATTGTAAGCGACCGGTATGGTTTCTCAAGATGAGTTGGTTCATGCACGGCTTGAATACGGAGTTGAGGTTTTTGAAGTTGAAGAATCATCTGGGATTGCACGTGATACGAAATCAGAAAGTTCAAATTCCTAACCTGTTTGCTTGTGGTTGTTCTACCCGATCTTCATATCCGTGGAAAACATCCATTCTGCTCACGCTCATCGTTTGCCAATCGATTAGCTCGGCATGATGACCGCTACCTACATATTTGTTGTAATTCTATTTTAAGGCGATTCTCTTCCACCACTGCGTAGGCTCAGTGACGATTTGAGCGATTGCTAAAACTC
Organism: Eretmocerus hayati; assembly: GCA_029851415.1. NCBI lineage: Eukaryota > Metazoa > Arthropoda > Insecta > Hymenoptera > Aphelinidae > Eretmocerus > Eretmocerus hayati. The sequence continues at coordinate 177,050,090 of CM056742.1, read as the reverse complement.
ATGACCCGCATCTCAATTATTAGACGGATTGGTTTATCCTCCAGAGTCTCTAAAAATACTTGGATTCCTCGGATACCTGAAATCTCCTTGAATATGTCGAAAAATCCTTGAAATTCTTGGAAACCCCTTAAATTAGTTCCCAATCCCTGTTTCTCGTTTTTGCATGATCTTCTTCAGCTTGTTCAAAAGTCGCCACAATCCCGAAATGGTTACGTCCACTCGTATACGATAAATCAGAAATACTACTTTTGAAAAGCCACACTAGAATTTATTGTTACAAGAGCGACTAACAACAACAACACCGACTCGACTCCGGCTTTGTCTCAGTCTCAACTTTTCGAGCAGATTAACTGGGTCACGTGACACCAAACAATTAACATCCATCCAAATGATACTAGAAGGCACGGTATAATTTGCCCTGCGTAGGAGTACCTTAGCTTCGACCTCAGCTCATTTTTTTGACGGTATCTGAGTCTTAAAATGCTCATTGCAGAGTCGCATCATTCGATTTTCAACCATTTTCACGCTTATATTACTACAAAAAGTGTGTACTCAATTTTCTTTCGGAGCATTTTTCTGAATTTGATCCCCACCTCATGAAAATCGATCCGCCCTACTCAGAGAGTTTGGAAGGGGATGAATAGCTGCAAAATGAGCTAAGAAATGTCTCATTCGAAGGTCTGGGAACCGAAATATACCGAGAAAAACATACAATCTTATGGAAATGAACTTCTCACACATGCGGCGCTAAAGTTGTCACAACTTTTTTGATCTCGGGAAAATTCTATATTATCATTCTCCCATAAGATGCCGCTTTCAAGAGCGATTCATAAGTAATGAAAAATCATAATTGAATCGTGCTTGCAGGCTCATCTGTGGCGCGGAGGACTTATTAGGGAAATGAACTGTCTTTGTGCCCGAACTGGGCGTACTTGCCCAGAGCAATAACAGGCTATTTTTGCAAGAATCGATATATAATTGTCATAACTCGGGTTCACTTGGTGATAATTGAAGTTTCTTTAGCTCATTGTAAAGTGTTAAAACAAGTTCAACGGAATTCTACGTCAAAATCCCAGATACACATCAGATTGGTCACAAAGAAAAATCTGTGAAATTTCGAATCTCACGCTATGTCAATCGAAAGTCATAATGCGAATAAATTTTCAGTCGATAAAAAATTCTGGGCAACCTTTTAAAAAATTTTTTCAATGTAATAACGAGTTTGTAGTAAGATGCATTCGTGTGAGTGAATGTCAAGAGCATATTAGCAAGGCATGTGAGTGGCTTCCGTGAGGTGCAAACCGTGTCCGCCATCAGTAGATAAAGGCAAGACAAGGTCGGACACGGCGCCGACGTTCCATAATTGCCGAGCTGTCGTTCTCTGGCCAGGGAACTTTCTTCACGTCCCATCGTACGGAGATGCAACGCTATTACACGTCCTCAACTCACACGACTAGTCATGTTGCTTTGCTATAGAGGTGTGTAGCAGTAGAGTCCGTATAAAATTTTGCCTCAGTCGTTGACTGTGAGAGTAGTCATTCTGGACAAACTTAGCGTATGATATTCGTAATTTCAACACGAAACATTCATCTGGTATTCATTCATAGGGGAGGATTGGGCTCTCGATATTGAATTAACAAATTGAAAAAAAGTTTGCGAATCACTAGCAAAAACCAGTAATAAGAAATTCAAATTCTCTAGTAATGCTTTGTTTCAATCATATCCAGAAATTGCAATCTAAAACATTCATTTCCCAAAATCAGTCGATGAGTAGGAAAAATATCAATTAAGTCCAAAAATCAATGAAAAGTGAATGAATGGAGAATGTTAGAACAAAGTCGAAGAATTATAATTTATTTTTTCATCGTCTGTGCGGGAAAGAGCTAAGTTTTGATTTTCTTTCCCACGCACTGAGTTCATGAGGTTGTAGCTTGCTTCCGAGTGATTGGTTTTCGGCTTGAGTCGCAGGCGACGGTTCGGCCTGAGCCGCAGCCGCAGGCGAAATAACCGCTCGGAAGCGGGGAACCTCATGAACGAGTTGCGAATTTTCTTTTTTACAATTTTGTAAGCACCCAAACATCGGAAAATTGCAAAAAATAGTATTCGACACTCGGACAGGGTGGTTTCCGCCCTCGTATCGAAAATGTACTTTTTCGACACTGATTTTCAACTTTCTTGCGCAGTTTGTCGAAAAACACAGTTCGATACATGGGTGTAATACCTACTTTTTGCATCCTCGTGTTGATTCCGACCTTCGCCTACGGATCAGGCCGGAAACCCATCACTCGAACGCGAAAAAAGTTTTCCCACCCTTGTATCGAAATGCACTATTATGAATTGCAGGGAATAACTTGAAATAACGAATGCGTCTCAATGGGTTGGTGTTTGAAATTTTTTTTTCATCTCGCTATGTCACTGAATACAAGAATTTTAGGTGTGAAAGGTGAAGGATTAGTGCGCCAAGCAGTGAACTGAAATAAGACATGATTGCATTCATAGAAAAACGTGACTGATCAATCCAAGTTACTCTTACAAAACATACCTCGTGCAATCTTATCATTAGAAAAAATTATCTGTATATCATCTTCTGCATGAATAAAAGTCCAGACAAGGATTCTACAGTAAGAATGAAATATTTCAAAGCACATAATCAGAATCCAGGCTAGTTCTCATTGTACTGTTATATCCAAGTCTAGGAATTCACATAATATAAAGTTGGGTAACATACTCTCTGTTATGAATCAATTACAATCTATGATAGTTCACATTCTGATGTACTTGCTGGTAAATGCTTGTACAGATTTACTCGAACATGATGAACAGTTTGAATGATATGGTATAGGTACCTATATGAAGATTTTCTCATGCATAGCCACCATAAACACAGCAGAGATGAATGTTGTTGCAGAGTATATAGCTATTCATTTACTTGTTGACGGAATCGGGCTCTCATCTCAATAATTCATTCGAGCGCGATACCATGCATACGCTTGAGAGAACCAGGTGTTATACCCGTTATATAGGTACCTCTATGCTCAATCTTGGTGCATGATGAATTGATGTTTCTGGGACCTAGAAACATTGTTATGGATAACCGCTCATTGCATATCTGGAACAGATAAATTATGTACAATGTATGCTTATCTAGTCAGTAGTGCAGAGATGGATATACCGTAGTGGGTAGTCTCTTCCTGTGATGTTCTTACTTTGTGTATTCAAATTTCATTGTTAGAAAAATGTGCTTTCTCATTGGATTGGTGTATTTATTTAGATATGTGGATCAAATTGAGCTTCCAGTAGCTTATTTTGTGTGGTTCACGATTTACTTAAAAATTAGTTGAGAACGTATCAAAGAAAGTGTTATCAGAGGAAAATGGTAAATTTCAGTCTCAAAAGGTACCCAATCCCTGAATGTGGACATTGTACACGATGTCTACAGAGGAAGTAAGTTTTAGAAAGTATGAGACTTTCGATGCGGACCCTAAAACCGAGATCTTCGGCGCAGGTGGACCTCTAGCGGCGCTTGCAACCTTCGGTAAACCGTTGACCGGACACCAAGTGCGGCAGGGCCCACCGGAAGGGACCCCATCGAAGCGAATGGGTCAAGAGACATTCGAGAATCAAGAGATCTCCCAAAATATGTGCCTCCTCAGAGTAGGACATATGTTCGATGTTGACCCAAGGTCTTCTGGACGTTGATTCGATTCTTGAGCACCTTCACTGCGATGGGCCCCACTGGTGGGGCCCACGCGTTCAACCTTGCGTGCTGTGGTGACCAAAATCCCATTAAATTGGCCCCACCGGTTGGACCCATGGCACACAGGATCCGAATGCGATTTTCACTGTCACAGTGAACGCGTAAAAATACAAACACCCACGCTTGACTTTAAATCTTGTGAAAACGTAAAAAATCGAGGAATTTTTGTGTGGAACATTTTTATCCGAGTCGACCCTAACGAGAGAAATTGGTCGGATACCGGTAGATTAGACGGAAACTTCCGCAGCCCCGAGAGGGTTCTGTTCAGAAATATTTGGAATAATTGGCATTCATCAAAACAAATTTCACATTCTGACTCGGACCTCGACCTTGGAGGTCATTTTCAAAGTCATTCCGGTATCAAATTGAATTCTCAAAATAGAGAAGCCATATAATTTTTGAAAGAATGTGAAAGTTCATAAAAACTTTGTCTCAAATATCTTTTAATGTGAGTTGAGGATGTTTTCTTTCGGAGCTTCGGGTGGCACCGTCTATCGGTCCTGACCCATGGGACGAACAAATTTTCAACACGTTCACTGCGAAGGCAAAATCGCGATTCCGGTCTAGATTGCGAAAGAGTACAAATGTGCGTATCAGCACTTTCGGAAGTTAGAACTTTTGAATATTTATCAGATTGGCATCTATTGACAGTATTTCTATGAATTTTAGTGGGCCCTACCGGTGGGCCCTATCGCGCACAGTGTTGACACCCATTTTCCTGTGTGGTGGGCCCCACCGGCGGCGTTCAAAATTTTCCTCTACAGACTATCACCGAATCTTCTGTGCACACATGTTCATTTACAACATAAACAACGAGAAACAACCACGAGATAAGCCATTGGATAGTGAGCTGAAACTCAATGAAAAGTGGGGCTCACGGGTAAGGGCCATCGCACACAGGGAAGGACATGTGGACCCCACCCGCAGTGAACTAGTTAATGTATATGTGTTATAACTCCCCACGTTCGTCGAGACGTTCGTTCAGGATTTGAAGTCGAAAGTAGATGTTTGCGATTTTGGAAATTGCATTCTCATAACTTGCTCTTCAAACAATGATGATAATAACTCTCAAGGCCAAAACCAGAAGCACCATCAAACTTTCCGTTCCGATTGAGAGAACACGTATTTCTGGGGTTTTCGTGGTTCTTAACCGATTCTAGAACAACAGAGGGAAGTATCAACTTCATAGATTTTGTTTATATCCATCACAGTAAACAACGACCTATTCCTGGCTAATTGTGACAGTTTCTGATGAGGACAATTAACGCACTCTCATCAAGCTGAAAATCCCATAAGCTTCTTTTCTTAAGATATAAGAGGTACGCCAATATTTGAATGTCCATGATTGAGCCTCCCAACTCACATTGAATCTGTTGTTTCCAAATATTAGCATAGACGCATTTGTGAATGCAATTTGCTCACTTGGCCTGATCGCTTTCTCACTTCATCACCTTCACTACTGGAGACTCATTATAATCAATCAAAGTCAACATCAAGATCACAAATGACCTGAATTACGACCAAATATCGCTATTGATGTCCCATCCAAATCTAATTTCCAAGATTCTAGCCTTTCATCACTATTCACATAAAAAAGTTGCTCTGCGATTCTCCGTCACCCAACAAGTTATTTTCATCAGCTCATTAACGCCATCACTCCAGACACACGCATTCCATCAAACTCTATAAACTGAAGCACGATCTACGCGACACATTAAAATCGAAAAAAAAACCAAGCGCCGCACCTGAGATTCAACCTCTCATCGCCACTCATCCTCATTGATGAATTTTTTTATCCTTTTTTACTCACTTCACAGCTGACCCAAATGGTTTAAATCACAAATCCTACCATAGCAACGAAGCTAATTAAGGTACGTACTACCATATACTCTGAACTCCAAATGGCAAAAACATCTTGGCAATATCACGAACAACGGTCCAGTATAGTTGTCTCCTCATCCCATATATACAGTAACCATGATAGCAATAAAAACGAGTGTAACGCATTTAAAATCCCTTTGAAAAACGTCTCTACAGCAAATCAGGCAAAAAGTAGTCTCGATCTGCAAGAGAAGAGAAAGGATTGCCTCCTGCTGTTGCACCTGATCGGCTATCTGAGCTTTTGGATGTACATGAAGACAAGAATATATATATTTATACAATGTATATAGAATGTGTAGCGCGTGGGCGCACCGTTGATATTCGCGGAAGCTGGAATCTTTCGATTAACGGTCTCTCTGTAACCGATGTTTATATATCAAGAGAAAGATTCAGTATGGCAGTGGTGAGCCGTTACTATACGCCCATTCTTATCGGGACTAGGTCTTGTTGACATTCCTGTGGCTACGTGTAGTATATAGATAAAATATAGGGTATGGCATGGAGTCTGATTCGATGCTTGATATATAAGCTTTATGGTATTTTGTGGTGAAGAATAATGTCGGATTTTCTGTAGCTCATTTTAAGCGGAAGTTCCGGTTGATGAGGTTAGAGGATCAAGAAGTTGCGGTAGACTGACGGTGTTTTGTCATTGAATCGGTGAAGTTGAGAGCAGTTTTTGGAGTAACTAACAGTCAAAATGGGGTTGAATATGTATAGTCAAGATCCTTGATCGGATAGATATACAATGTGACCACGATATTTCTGACAAAACATACATGCAAAAGCACAGGGCATGGGAATAACCTCTAAATTTTGCCAGAAATATTGTTGTCACATAGTATTCATGGCCCCACAGTTTTTCTCTTCACTTTTCATATTGTTGACCAGAGTTAGATATTTGGTGTTCATTCTTGCCAAGATGAGAAAAACTATGTCTCCCGCAAATGCCTTGAAAGCCATCTACTGTGAGTTAATATTTGGTAACGCTGCACCAATGGGGTATTTGGGTGTGCTCATCAAAATATTTTCAGTCCTTTTATTCAATCTGCAAGGTAGTATCGTAATAGTTCAATGCCAGTTCAAAATTTGTCCATTGGGATCTCGCATATCAAGTTCCCTACATAGAAAGAGTAAAATCAAAGAGGTGTCCGCACGTGTCATGGGTGCATTGGTGGATGGGTTGGTGAGTGGGTGGGTAAGTGATCGTGTAGATGGATGGTCTGGTCCGGTCTGAACTGATCTGGAACGGTTTGGGATGGTCTGGTTTGGGGCCTGATCACAGAACTCTTAGTCAGTTCGAGTAAGAAAAGTCTGGTCTGATCGAGTTATTGTGTATAACTATCTCAATTCACTTATTGTGCTTTTTTCACACTCGTTGGGTTAACAGTTGCGCAGATGATAGCTTCTGAACATGTTTTATGGATTCGTTCTCTGAAATCTCAATAAGTAGAATGTTATATGCAGAATATATAAATTCTTGGCACAACCTACTCGATTTCGTATGGTGAAAATTTCATGCAAATTGATTGCATTCCCGTTGTAATTTTCTCCTTCGCGTTGAATGATTATGGGTCATTGCAATCCTTTTATAATTGTCCATTTAATAATTGTTTAAGTAGCGATAAATTAATTGAAACCGTCATATGGCGACCTAGGCTTGACCATTCTCTGCTTGTTTCAACTGACTTAGAATTCTGTTGTATGCCTCCTGGGCAGGATCAGCCATAACCCTTTAAAGCTGCCAGCCTAGCTCATACATGAGCCAACTGTGATCTTGCACAATTCTTGTGACATATCACATGTTTCTATGAATGAAATTGCCCTTTTAAAAATACTAATTTTCTTGAGAAAAATGCCGGTAATCCAAAGGTTGAACATGGTACCTGGTACGTGGTTCTGTGGATTCACTGTAATAAACTTGTGGATCAGTAAATTGTCAGTGTTTTCTCTGACTTCGCCAACTTTCCTTTTTTTGGAATGTCCTTTTCAACCGTACATTCATTTGGGGCCGTTGCAATCACTATTGAATGATTTTTGCCAGTCTTTCTATATTTTAATTAGTTTATAGAAGTGGAAGTAATTGTGTAGTGCCCCTCCTCCCCATGACTGCTGAAATGAATAACGTGCTGGATACTGGAAATCTCCATGAAAACAAGCTTCCCAGACTTTTACTAGCGAGGACTAAAAATACTTAAGTCCTTGTCAACTTCGAGACTTTGGTCCAAACAGAGGAATACCACGTTCTTTGAATAGAAATTACTCATTTAAATTTTGGATAATCATTGGAAATGTGACGACATAGGTGATGCTCTCATTAAGCAATCACCCCGTCGTCGGTTCTGCAAAACCGATCGCCGATGCACACCTGGAGGAATGCATCGCGCGATCACGTTTTGCCGAACTTTGCACTTTGTGTCTGTACACGACGCGCATCGAGCCGAGGATATATAATCCTCGACTCGCGCGCGCCGCGTCAGACCGCTCATCCACTCTTTACATCAAATACACAGCATATTTGTATTCATAGTTCACTCCATTTCAATATATATATCTACATATATATCCGAGTCATTCTTTGTCGCCGACACCCACGTAACAGTGGTGCTAGGTGTGTACGACCTAGAATTTTCTCTCGCGAAAACATCCGTGAGTGGACTCGAGTAAGTGAATTATACGATACAAGAGCTGCAATTCAACATCGCTACGGACGTCGTGGGATACAAGTGAAGAGTGGACCAACCAGCCACCTATCAACATCAGGTGAAGACTAGCAGCCGCACAACATCCAGGCAGTGCATCCCACCCGCCAACATCAGGGCGACGCACCGTAGCATCCAACGAGTATCTACGCAGAGCAAAAATCCCAGGAGGGAATGTACGCAGTGATCATCGCCATCACCATCGCCCTCCGAGCTGCGTCGCAGTAAGTCTAGTCTAATAGATCTCGCTATAACATTTCACACCCGTTCTCACGTCTCTAGGAAAGAAAAAAAGAAAAAGGAAAGAAAAAATGCCTTTCAACATTTTCAAAAGCAAGCAAGCTCGCGCAAAATCGATATCGGACCTCAATGAGGAGACCGAAGTAACATTTCACAGAGACATGAGGACGAGGGCAACCTCAGAAAACCCATTGCCGACGAATTACGCGAACGAGGATAGGGAAGTAGAAGACCTCCGAGACAATAGTAATACACAAGAAAATACACACGAGCAGGAACACGAATACGAACACGAACATGAACATGAGTACACAGTGGAAGAAATCGAACAGCTCATGCGAATACCAGCACCCGCGTTGTCACCCACAACAAAATACATAATCAACACGACGGGAAGAATTCCTATGCACATCATGCTAGAACAGGCTAAGGTCCTCGGATGGACACCACCGGGTAATTTATGGCACGGAATTGAGCCGAGAATTGAACGGAACATGAACTCCCAATACATACAAAACCCTAGCCATATGGGTAATGGAGAACGGTTGATGAATTCACGGGAAGAGTCCGCGGAAAATTCTACTCGAATCTCTCAAGCCACTCAGACGGTCGATTTTCGAGATGCTACACAAACCACACGGATGGAACCACAGAATTCAATCACACACGACACACCAAATCAGATACCCCAAAGTTCCTACGGTAACCAGACTTTCACGCACATACAAATACCACAAGCACCGAATGTCCCATCAGCAGAGTACTGTAGAGTGTCAGATACAGTCGATACTCGAAACCCCATCTACATACAAAATCAACAGAGAATCGTGATGCAAAATATGGAACAGAACCGGCAACACACACCGATAATATCAGCGTCAATGAATAATCCATTTTTTAATCACATGCATGATGCGAGAGACAGAGTGACACCATCACAAATTATTCAACAACTCTATCAATCGACCCCAATGAGGCCACCAGCATACAATCACGAGTCAAATCAGACACACGCCCAAGGCCATCCGACACTAATATCAAACACGCCATATATTCACACACAAGTATCACCTACACGACAACATCAGCCGCAGAAGCAGTACATTCACACACAATATCAGCCACAAGAGATAGGTACACAATCACAACACATACACACAGGACTGCACCAGGAACAAATCCACACGGGTTATGGGAGACGACTGACGAAAGACGAAAGAAAGAACTTAGATTACATACCACAGTTCGACGGGTCCCCTATGATGCTTAGTGACTACCGTCAAAAAATCCAACGTTTAGCACCAAAGGATCTCCATATAGAGGACCAGCAGGAAATATTGGGACGAATCCAAGATAAATTAAAGGGCAAAGCACATACAGATTTTTATTACAAATGCACAAAATACGAGTCAGTAGAAAAATATTTAGACGCGGTTTTCGAGAGATATAGAACAGTAGAATCCCCGGAGAACATCATTTTTGAGATCAAGTCATTAAAAGCGATCCCAAACGAAAAACCAGACGATCTACGAAGAAGGATACAGACGTTAGCCGACAAGTACGAAATACTGATGAATATAGCACCGGAATATTCGGAGAATGAAAAAGAATTCAGGAAGAGAGATGTAGAAAACGCGGCCCGAGAGAGATTCATATACCTTCTAGACGGAAATCTGGGAATTTACGTAAATGCAGAAAAACCAAAAACGCTAGAGGAAGCCGGTAGATACGCGGCCAGTATTTATAACAGAATGAAACAAAACGAAATGTTCGCGGGAAAACCGAATCAAGTGAAGATCATGAGGACAGAGACAGAGTCAGAACCCAACACTAACACACACACAGAACAAAATTCACAGAACAATAGGTCGTACGACAATCGGGGACCAAACCGGTATTCATCCAATCACAATAGACCAAATGGGAGATTTGAGCAACGATGCTATGAATGCAATAAACCAGGTCATATAGCGAGACAATGCGAGCGTAAAAATAGGCAGAAGCAGAGGAGGTCGAATGAAAATAGAGAATATCAGGTACAATGCGCATACTGCCAAATGCTAAATCATCCATCATGGGTATGCAGAAAATTGATGGATGATTTCGCCACAGAGAAAATAACACGGGAAGTATACTTAGAATTCAGAGGCAATGGGAGAGGTAGAGGAAATGAGAGATCGAATAGCCGCGACGACAGCAATAACGGAGGTAGAAGCGAAGGATCGGGTGGTACCCAAGGCGGAGGGCAACCACAAGGCCAACAGACGCAGGGACGACCAAGTTCTTTAAACGCGTAACCTGCTCGCCGGCAACCTCAGGCGACGAGCAGCGGGAAAAAGCACAAAACGGGAAGAAAAATGAGAGGAGAGTCGTTTCAATAAGGTGTTTGAAAACGGGAAAATGCCCACCAGTAGTGACAATTTTTAGTGATGAAATAAAGTGTACACGCGCAAGATTTTATGTGGATTCAGGAGCCGATATATGTATAATCAAAGAGAGCAGAGTTCACCCTCGAATTCAAATAGACAGAGAAGAAACGGTTTCAATTACAGGCGTGACAAATGGAAAAGTCGAGTCTTTGGGGAAAATAATGATGAGAATAAATGGGTGGGACGCGGAGGTCCATATTGTGCCGAATGAATTTCCTGTAAAAACTGATGGCCTTATAGGTTGGGACTTTCTTACGAAGCACGGAGCAATAGTAGACGCGAGAAAAAAATGTCTACGAATAAATAAATATGAAATCCCCTTTGATTCTGAGGAAAAAATCCATTTGCCAGCAGGAACCACGAGTATTATTCGAGTAAAAGTGAACAATAGTGAGAGAGTTGGATGGGTGCCATTGAAAAAATTAGCACCAGGAGTTCTTTTTGGAAATTTTGTTGCAGAAAATCACGATGGTTATACATATGCGGAAATTTTGAATTTGAGTAGCAATGCAATCGAAATTCCAGAGCCGTGTGTCGAAATACTACCTTGCGAAACGATTCTCCCTCATGAAAAATTTGCTGGTGAGGTCAGCAAGAAGCGGAAAAGAAACTGCGTAGTCCGCAAAATGGAAATGCGCAGGAAACTAAATGCTGAGTCGGAGCAGCAATCAAAAATCGTGCATACGCGACATGAAACCGAGGAACGCGTTGAGAAGTTGATGAAACTTGTAGACGTCGAAGGTTGCACAGATGAGGAAATCGCGCATGTACGACGTTTGCTGAGTATCAACCCCTGGAGATTCGCTCTTGATGGAGAACCTTTAACAACAACGAATATCCTCAAACATAAGATCAAATTGAAAACGGACAAGCCTATCAAATGCAAGAGGTACCGGGTACCGCCTAAATTGCAGAAGATCATGCAGGAAGAGATAGATAAATTACTAGATTTAGGCATCATAGAGCACTCCAGGACGCCATACTCAGCGAACTGTTGGGTTGTGCCTAAACCCCCCGACAAGAACGGTAACAAACGATGGCGATTCGTGACAGACTTTCGAAAATTGAATGAACAGACAGTAGGGACTTCACAACCTATCCCGTCGACGCCGGACATCCTAGAGAAACTCGCGAGCGCGAAATACATCACGGTATGCGATTTGAAATCAGGATTTTTCCAGGTAGCCATGGATGAGGAAAGCGCTGATTATACAGGGTTCGCTGGGCCTACCGGAAACTACCGTTACTTGAAAATGGGGATGGGTCTCGCCGGAAGTCCAGATACCTTCATGGAAATGATGTACCGGGCGTTCGCCGGATTAACGCCGGATCAAGTCCTTATTTACTTAGACGATATGATGATTTTCGCGAATTCACTCGAAGAACATGAGAATAAATTCCGGAGATTCATAGAGAGGATCGAAGAAGCAAATTTATTAATTGAACCGAAGAAATGTCAATTTCTGAAGAGAGAGGCGCGAGTACTCGGACATATAGTAGGAGGCGGAAGTCTGAAACCGAATCCGGATAAGATAGAAGCATGCCGGAAATACCCAGTACCAACTACGGTGCGAAAAGTCAAAGAATTTCTAGGATTCGTAGGATACTACCGCCGGTTCATTCATAAATTCGCGGAAATGGCCCACCCACTTACACAACTCACGCGAAACGGTACCGAATGGAGATGGGGTTCGGAACAACAGACGGCATTCGAGAAACTTCGAGATTCACTGTGTAGCGAGCCAATCTTAGCAGCACCTGACGAATCTAGGCCTTATTGGGTACACACCGATGCTTCGGACCATTCGGTGGGGGCAATTTTGGCCCAAGGTGAACCTGGGAAGGATAGGCCCATTTGCTACACGTCGAAGCCAATGAAAGGCGCACAGTTAAGGTACAGCACCTACGATAAAGAAATGCTCGCGATCTGCCATGCGATTGACAAGTTCCGACCGTACCTATGGGGAAAACGCTTTACAGTCGTAACAGATCACGAAAACCTTCGGTTTTTCCATACGGCAAAAAGGGATGACTCACGGTTTAACAGACTTAAAGCAGCCCTACAAGGGTATGACTTCCGGATCATATTTCGCAAAGGAAAGGACAACGTAGCAGACGCGCTCTCACGCAACCCGATACTACGCGAAGGCGAGGTAGACCTATCAGAAAAATCGCGCGACGAATTATACCAAATCGCAGACCAACAAGAGAAAGAAGACCCAAGCTGTAGAGAAGACAACCCACCAGGCCGTATCTTCATGCTGCAATCGCTATTTGAAGAAGACGAAGTCGACGCGTCGGATTCAGACCAGGTGACCGGATATGAAGAGAGCGAGAGTGAAGACGTCGGATCGGAGGACGAATTGTTTAAGGTATTTCCGATGCGAGCGGTTCGAAAGGAACGAATTGATGGGAAAAGGAAATCGAAAGTAGCGCGATCTAGTTCAGAGGAATCGGAAGATCAACAATCAAGAAAGAAAAACTGCGCCGAGAGTTCAGAAAACTCAGACGATGAGTGGACCGAGAGTAGGAAAGGACGTGTAAAAGTAAAGCGATCGCGAAGAATAAGAGGTAAGGGACCACAGCGCAGACACAGTGACCCGGAAATCGAAACATCAGGAATTCTAAGTCAAGCCAAATTCGAAGACAAGCTCGCGTATATGACGAAAGAAACTAATTGGCAAAAGAATATAGTCAGTTCTAGCACTCCGGAAAAGGATAGGCCATGCCGCATGCAAGCAGAAAAATTCCCGCTGCGTCAGCACACGCTCAATCCAGTGCAGCAGTCGTTCCAACCACCGACTCCAAGCGGCTCAAATGTCTCATCTCTGGGGAACGAGACACCGTCTGGTCATCAAGAGCAGCCGGCAGCAGCAACGGAGCAGAGGGATGAGGCAGCACGAGCAACTTCACCAGCTTCGCAAATTGCACCTGTGGATAAGTCGTTTACAATTACTAATGAATCACAAAATTCACCTTCAAGAGTAAACATTGACATAAATTCAATCATGGACCAAACTGATTTCGGTAGAATGAGTCACGAGAGAGAAGAGGTACCGAATCAACCCGAAATCAGGGAAATGTCCGGAAAAGTTCGAATCCCAGGTATATTTCAAAATGACAGGAATTTATATTGGAGGCAAACGACGCGTGACGGGAAAGACGCGACGATACTAGACATTCACGATGCGAGTACAGAGTCATCCGACGAATCCGTTTCAAATAACATCCTGAACGATCGAGTAGGTAGCCAGGAATACCTGTACGACGAGTCACCATCAGGGCAAACGAACCCTGTCGAAGTTCAACCGACTGCCGAAACCGAACCCGAATTGGCCAACAGAGTAGATCCGCGACCAACAACACCGAGTGAACATAGTCACGCGACACAAACGGATGCGCAAATGGAAATTGAGCAGATCAACGATTTTCCAATGAATTACACGATACAATCGGGATGCGCGGAACCCGACGCCGTACTAGACCAATTCACGGGTATTCCCGCTCTTCCGCGAGGAAACTGTCTGTTCTGGACGTTTATCCACCTAGAAAACTTAGACGCCACAGCCCTGGTCCTCAGGGATATTCTAAGAGGATCGGATATGATAGAGTTCTGCGCAGTACCGGAGGACGCGAAAAGAATCCTAGAGTCTCGGAATGAATACGGAGAGGATAATTGCATCCGGGTCTTTGCCGAACATTATAAGGTAAAGGTATGTGTACACAATTTTAAGGCCGACGGTAGGGTAGAATATTATCACTTCAGAGGAAACGAACCCGGGAGATTTATACATCTACACTTAGACGAAGCTAAACGACATTATACACCACTCGTCCAACGCAGAAACAATGGGAACGCGTCGGAAAACTCGGAAAATCCGGATTTAGACAATTTTGAAACGGAAGATACAGACGCGCGCCGCAGCGAGAGAAATCATGATTCACCGAACACGAACGCATCAGCGTCGAGTAGATTGAACGCGAACGTAAATGGGTCAACGGGCCTAGCTGAGTCATCAGAAGACGATGAGCGAGACGATCCACGGGTAAGGCCTCGCGCTCACACTCACGCGCTGGAAGAGTGCTTGGTCAGCAACGCACGACCGCCGCGAGAAAAGCCACCGTGGGCATTAGCAGAAGGAGAAGAAACCCCGCCGTTCGTGCGAGTAGAAAAGGTACGGTGTCATCCATTTAAGTATATAGAAAATATGCTGTACATCATGAGCACGGAACCGGTCCTAGAAACAGAGGCGATTCAATCGTTAGTCGAAAGAAAATTTATCGATCCAAAGGAATTCAAAAACATAGAGTTCGGAAAAATCATGACGTCAAGAAATAGGGATGCATATATCCTCGGGCTATGCATGAGAGAACACGAGGACGGGGAGGTCAAGAAGATAGACATGAAAAAAGCGGTGAAAGAGCTACGGAGATTTGTAGTTGAAAAACAAATAAAATCGTTGGGAATAATGAAAGACCTCATGATCATGTCTAGCCGAGAATGGGAAAAATTCGTTAGGGTTTTTGAAAATCATCTTGCGGGATTACCCATCACGGTAGTGCTGTTTCAAGACAACATTCCGGTCCCACCGGTGGAGGACAGATTCAGACTGATGGAAGAATTCCACACATCAGCCTTAGGCGCGCATAACGGCATCAACAAAACAGTCAAGAAAATTCAGAGTCAGTACTACTGGCAACACATGAGAGCCGAAATTCATAAATTCGTAGAAGCTTGCCCGGATTGCGCAATAAATAAATTGGTTAGAATAAAAACACGCTTACCATTGATGATAACAGATACACCGACGATGCCATTTCAAAAAATTTCGATAGATTATTACGGGCCGTTAGAGGAAACGGAAGCGGGTTATAAATACGTATTGACGGTGCAAGATTGTCTCACGAGATTCGTAATATTAATCCCAGTAAAACACGCAACGGCGGAAGAGACAGCCCGAGCATTAGTGGACAAAGTAATTTCAATATATGGCACACCGGGAGCAATATTATCAGACAACGGCACGCATTTCATTAATAGATTGATGCAGAATTTTGCAAAAATATTCCGGATAAAATCTTTCAACACCACGCCACATCACCCGCAGGGGAACGGAATGATAGAGAGAATGCACCATACGATAACGGAATACATGAAAGCATTCATCAACGAGCACGAAAATTGGGACACTCTGTTGCCATTATGCATGCACGCCTATAACATTACGCCACACGATAGCACGGGATATCCACCTCACCTATTAGTCTTCGGTCAGAAAGCGCGAACTCCGTCAAGTTTCCCACCACAAGAAAAGCTAGCGACCTACGACGGGTACATTCAAGACCTCGTGAAAGACCTATCAGAATTACAAAGACTAGCCATGCTCAACGCGATCCAGAGCCGCTACCGCAGCAAATTTTATTACGATCAAAAGCTGAAGAGTATGCATTTCCGGGAAGGCGAGATGGTAATGCTGTTGAACGACACTAAGAAGGGCAAATTTGATAAGGAATACAGGGGCCCGTACGAGATAATCAGCGTGGACAACGCGAAGAAAAACGTCAAAATACAGAAGGGCGATGAAATCAAGATAGTACACATCGACAAAATAAAGAGAGTTTGCTCGGTAATGGCACCACCGCAAGAAGAATGAAGAATTTGAAATAACCGTGTGCATGAGACGAGATATGAATGAGGATTGCTGATGAAAATTATGAACTTACAGGCCGACGGCAAAAGATGAGCAACCCCAGTACATCACCAGGCTGGAACACTCGCCAGGGCTCGTAGTGGAGAGGATTGCGCCACTAGCAGTAACCACAATTGACTGGAGGATCATTCAAAAGATGGACCTCATACAATTCGGCAACACCGGGGAGATCCTCGAGCGGACATGGCGGAACATCGCCAGGCTGTGCGACGATCCGACAACAAAAGTGCAGCTGTCCAATCTACACCTGCAGCTAGACGAAGCGAGGGCGGACGTCAAGCGGATACTAGACCTGATGAAACAAAATAAAGATAGTAAGAACCAAAGAGAAAAGCGAGCGATACTATCATCCGTGGGTAAAGGCTTAAATTACATGTTTGGAACATTAGACGAAGATACTGAACAAGAATTAAAGGAGATTATAGAAATCCAAGCGAACGATACCAGACGGGTAGCGAAATTATTGGCAAATCAAACGGAAATAATTGAAAATCAACTAGGAAAGAATACAAGAAAATTGCAGAAATTACAGGGGCAAATGGATAACCTTGAGACCAAGGCGAATGACCTAGAGAGAACAACAACACTCCGCAATGCGATCGACCTGCTGAGAGAAAACATTGTGAACTTCAAAATCGATACTAATACAATAACGGAAATTCTCACCTTTGCAATCCAAGGAGGGGTCCATCCCAAATTACTGTCACCAGAAATAATTGCAAACTCCAAATCACTGATTGAGAATGCAGTCCAAGATGCAGCCTTTCCGCAGGCGGAAAATGGCGAACCGATCATGGACCTAGAGAAGATTATGGAAATTTCAGTTTCAACAATGGAGGGAAAATTATTATACATCATCAGCATCCCATTACTAGAATCATCGCGATTCACATTATATAAAGCCTCTCCGATACCAGTCAAACAAAAATTTCAAAACATTTCATCAAATGTATTCGGTTATATCTGGCCAAAATGGCCTTATTTTGGAATAGAAGCACAGACAAACAAGTACATTTCATTTCATCACGAGGAAATTGACAAATGCAAACATTTGAAAGAACTCATTATCTGCAAAAATACGGCACCAATACGGGAAATTCCGGAGAATCCAACATGTGAAATCAAAATGGCACTGAACTCAACTATTACAAATATTACAGATTGCGATGTACGGCTGGTCAAAATTCACGAAACATTCTGGTTGAAGCTACATGATCCTAACACTTGGATTTACTCCACAAACGAAGAAGAACAAATTTTCATCCAATGTCGTCGGAGCAAGCACAACACATCACCACTCACAGGAACAGGAATTGTAAGACTCTTGCCAGGGTGTACAGGAGTAACCCGAAGCGCGAAACTATCGGCATCAAGAGAAATCACGATTAATTCACCATTGACAATAACACAAAATTATGATCTGAACATACCCGAGATTATGCAGGATGGAAACAGCAATAGAGAAACCCACGAAGTTCATCAGATCCTGGAGGCGGAGATCCTGGAGGACAACCAAGCTGCAACCCTAGCCCAGACGGACACGCTCAAAATGGGTAAGAGCTTGAAAGAAATTATTACAAAAGCCAGAAACATCGGAAAATATAAAGCAATAACTGGACGAGTAGAAAATATAGAAAGCAAAATACCTGTGGCTGGAGCCGCAATAGTAGGTGTATTAGGTCTAACGCTTATAACATGGAAAATTGTATCATCAGTCAGTCTCATACCTATAATATACCGCACGTTATTTTGTGTCCTATGCACAAGCCGAGAAGCAGAAGAGCCCGGAGAAGGTCAAGTAAGCCCAGTACCAGCTGGGATATCACACAACATAAACACATCAGCAGTCGCACACGGAAGAAGCATAAGAGATCATCAGCGACCGAACCAAATTACGAGAATCATGCAAGAGATCGAATTGAAGAGATTGGAGCAGGACGGAGTAATCACAAGAGAGAAGACTAGCAAGTAAGAATAGCGTAGAATAAGAATAAGGCACTTGGAAAAAAAGGGTAACATAGTAGGGTAACATACAAAGTAAAAGTCATAAAATTTTCCCGGCCCTCACACGTGAGTCACGTGAAAATTTTACGAAAATAATAGAGACGACGATAAAAGAAAAGTGAGTGAAAATTTTCCCGGTCCTCACACGCGAACCGCGAAAATTTTCAAATGGTTAATAATTTTACAAAAGATAAGGACCACGTGAGCCGCGAAAATTTCAGATGACCAATTTTACATAGAGATAGTAAATTACAATAGACGTTACAAGGTACGAGTGGCAAGGAATATATATAAGCAAAATCAATAGCACATGAACATGGAAGCAAGAAAGAGAAAAAAAAAAATGTTAAATTCATGTGATCATTATGAAAGCTCAGAAAATCATTCGAATTAGCACAAGGGAGCTCATTTACAGCTCACACGATCAAAACACGAAAAAAAGGACGATTTTCACGTATCAAAAGTGTTCCATGTTACCCCACCCACCGTTCCATCTTGCCCCACATACCAGTTCCATCCCGCCCCTGGGCCCCCTATGGGTCGGAAAAATCGGAAAAAATTATACATCAACATGAGAACGTTAGAGCCATATAACAGGAAAAGAAGTTTTCAAAAAAAGTCATTATTCACGAAGTTACCCCAACCCCCCACCACCCCCACCCATCCAAAATCACCCCCGATAACTTAGTACACATCCCCGGACCTGCCGTCACACGATTCCGATGAGCAGTAGTCAAGAAAAAAAAGTGCCCCAAACCCCCCCAAAGCCCCCCCCCCCCCAACCCAAAAATCGACCAAAAGAGCCTACCCACACCAGAACCATCAAAAATGTCCAACAAACCACTCCTGGCAGAACAAAAATCCAAACAACTGGGAAAGCATATATACGTAGCACGGTAATAGACATAAAAGCAGGGTACATAAAAACAGGTCATGCGCACCGCAGCGCAAGCCACGGCGATGTATATAGCACGGTACTAGACATAAAAGCAGGGTACATAAAAACAGGTCATGCGCACTGCAGCGCAAGCCACGGCGATGTATATAGCACGGTAATAGACATAAAAGCAGGGTACATAAAAACAGGTCATGCGCACTGCAGCGCAAGCCACGGCGATGTATATAGCACGGTACGAGACATAAAAGCAGGGTACATATGAACAGGTCATGCGCGCTGCAGCGCAAGCCACGGCAAGGTATATAGCACAGTACTAGACATAAGAGCAGGGTACATAAGAACAGATCATGCGCACTGCAGCGCAAGCCACGGCAATGTATATAGCACAGTACTAGACATAAAAGCAGGGTACATAAAAACAGGTCATGCGCACTGCGGCACAACTTGAGAAAACATATATATATATAACACGGGAAAAATTATATATCAACATGAGAATTGCATCGGCCAACTCGTACATAGGTAACGGCATAAGCATGTATGACGTAATACTGTAGACATAAGTATATGTATATGAATATGGATATATAGGTATACGCGAGAAGGGAGCTGAATCGAACGTATATATATATGTACGCAGGAGGAGATATATGTAAGTCATGAACGATGAATGAATTTAGGCGATCACAATACGCGAGAGAATTAAGTGAATGAATATGTATATGTGTGTGTGCGCGCATGTATACGCAGATACAGGCACATGAATGAACGCATAAGTCGAAGATAGACGAATTTCAAATTTGAGGGATCTTTTTTGGGAAAAGGGAAACTCGATATCACAAAACAACACATGAAATACAGAAGAAAGAACAAATTTACTAGGCATAAATGGAGAAGTCAAAGTCACAAACATCCCCATCACGTTCAGGGATCCACGACAAGAGGGAGAGTGACGTCAATCGGTAAAATCGATGCCCGACCTACAAAAGAGGGAAGGTTCAAATTGGGAGAGCAAAGAAAATAGACGAGAAAAAAAGAGGAAGGAGAGGGAAAGACTCACCTGACCACACCTAGGACACGCGACAGATTCGCGAACACCATCACCAGCAGCCCGAACAGCGGCCTCCAACCGCCGCTGACGGTCCACGACAGCCGCCAAAAGGTGATGCCGATCAGCAACGAGCCTAGCACCTGGAAAACACAGATACACAATCACGAGATACACAATACAAAACACGCACGAAGTTGAAATAATTTAACGCACGAGACATCTTGAAAACGAACAAGGGCGCGAGATGAATTGTTACCAAGAGCAAATAGCAAGCTAGAGCATAAAGCCACGTATCAATAAGCTGCAGAACTACAAAAGGAGTAGAAGAAGAAAGAAAAACTGAGTTGGCATAATACTACATACCTTCGTTATCGTATGTAGGCACTAAGGCTTGAATCCGCGCACCTTTATGTCGATCCAGATTTACAGCACATCTAGAAGACCCATGAAGAAAATACACTTCACGACACTCACAACATAACACTCACGAGTTTCCCATTCCACAAGAAAACCCAAAGATTCGAAATATTGGAAAATTATCGAAGAAATATCGATTGAAATATTGGAAAAGTATTGATGGATATTGGTTGAGATGTTGTAGAAAATATTGATAAGTATCGGTTGAAAGATTGGAGAAATATCAAGAATATTGTATGAGAATGTCGTTCAAATATCGAGAATAGCGGATCAAAAACATCGCTAGAATATAGAAAAATATCGATTCAGTATCTCACGAGATTGCTTAGATGATAAAATCTACGGAAACAATGTCGGGATATTAAGAAAATGTTATGGAAATTCGTAGAGATATCATCCGAAACAAATTCAGAGTTAATCTGTTCCAGGATTTCACAGGTTCTAAAGGAAAATATAGGTCAAAAAAAAAAAAAAGAAAAATTGGAAACAAAAGCACATAAAAATGAGGCCAAGTGAAGTACGTGGAACGAGGAACAATTAAAATGGACCGAAAAAAAGAGGAAAAAACGATGTTGAATCCGAGAAGAACCATAACGTTCCGTAAAACAAGGAAGAGAAGAAAATATAGAAAAACATATGTAAAAACTCATGTAAAACATCATGTACACAAAACAGGTAGGGCTTGTCGAGGACGACAAAGTCCCGGCCTCACACGTGTGACGACATAGGTGATTGCTCTCATTAAGCAATCACCCCGTCGTCGGTTCTGCAAAACCGATCGCCGATGCACACCTGGAGGAATGCATCGCGCGATCACGTTTTGCCGAACTTTGCACTTTGTGTCTGTACACGACGCGCATCGAGCCGAGGATATATAATCCTCGACTCGCGCGCGCCGCGTCAGACCGCTCATCCACTCTTTACATCAAATACACAGCATATTTGTATTCATAGTTCACTCCATTTCAATATATATATCTACATATATATCCGAGTCATTCTTTGTCGCCGACACCCACGTAACAGAAACATGAAAAAGCAAATGAAAAACACTCGAGATTGGTTGCATAACAGCCAGAAAATCATACACAAACGAAGAAAACGACCCCAAAATAGCTAAAAAAATCTAATTTGGCGTGCAACAAAAATTTTTCCTTATCTCTTTGTCAATACCAATGGTTCAACCTCAATCATAGCGCAATTCAAAAATTTTGAATCAGAACCTCCACTAACGCGATGAATTGCCAGATCCATATTTGCGCGCCGTGGTGAACAAGCAACTGTTGTTCCGAGGCAAATCATCATCGGTCAAGGAACTAATCTCAAGTATTTTTTGACATTATTCAAAATCAAATTGACTCCACACATAAAAGTCATTTGTCATCGCTAACTAATCGCCACTAAAGAAAAAACTTACGGTTGTTCCTCGCAGTGGCAAAACAGTTAACTAAACTTTCAGCTGAGCTTTAGCGGCAAGACTTATGTTCCGCTCGTTCTCTTTGAAAAGAGAGTTACTATCCTGAAAAGCGCGCACAGCTATGCCATTAACTACGCAACGAATGATGGACAGCGTTTGAGATGATCTCAATTCCTGTTTTAAATATGCGAACGCAGAATGTGCAGTCGTTACGGCACAGGCACTCAACTAATATATATATATGTATATATATACAAGCTTGCCATTGCGCTGGACAACACCGCAGCAATGTTTCCTAATGATTCCACTTCGTTCGGCTTTTTGCAGCCTTTTTGCAGTCTACACCATGAAAGAAGTCCAGGTCAGTGAGACTAATGCGTTTTGCTAGATTTTTTCTTTCATCCTCTTTGAATTTTTTATGGATTGACAGAGATTTAATTGTTCCAGTAGGAGAAAAACAGTTATGTTATACTGCAATGGGTATTTTTTCCGGTATGAAGATAATAATTTATTCGATAATTTGGGCAAAAATGTATGCCTGTGATGATGCCTCGTGAAAGAAACTTAATATCTGGATTGCAGAGGAAAAATAAATAGCTGTTAGTGAACTATTTGATAAACAATAATCAGAGACGCTAGTTATGTGCTCAAAATTTTCATTAAACGATGAAATTAAAAAAATCAAAAACTCATTCGTTAATCGATATGCACAAGGACTTCATATCGTGGAAGTCAGTCTTGATATTCCATTGGTAAATAATTTTTGTCAAAAAGTTTGGATGTAATATGGGAATTTGCGAATCAGGAGCAAAAGTAATATGTCAAACATCAACAATAATGGTCATTTGATTCGGAGATTGGACTCATCTTTGTATTGTAGTGAGATTTTTGATATGAAGACCACTAATATGCTAATGTGATGATTCACGACCAACAAATATAGCCTCATCCCAATAAAAGATGGAATAGATTCTACAGAAGAGGCAGTAGAGTAGATTTTTCTTCTTATGCTACACATTCACTATGGAAAATTTCCCTTAAATTTTTGCGAACCTTGTGAAATTTTCGAAGAAACAGAGATGAATCTACTAACTTCAAAATTTTGTCTCTGCTTTTCAAGCACATTAAAACTACAGGAGACACAGCAGCTCGAAATCAACGCGTGACCAAGTAACCGCGAGTTAGTAGTATTGAATGCTTACATTCGAATAAAAAACAAAGTGCGGCACGGGGGATACCAGGGCGTGATAAAATAAAACAAAAGATTTACTTTTGCAGAAAAACAAGCATTTGAAAATCTATGTGACACGACGGACACGTGTGGTGTAAAATATACATATGTATAATGTATTAAACATTAGGCTTCCAAACCAAACTCGAATGGAGAAACGCGGCCAGGTGTATTGTCGAAAACAGCTAAATCTCTCGTAAGGTCAGGTAACGAACTCTCAGGCCCCTATATAAATTTGGTATCTCCGTATGCCGGACGACAAAATCAGCAATTCCGATTATTCGAGAAAAGTAGGTGCAAGTATACCAGAAGAGATTGTCGTCGAAGAGGCATTATCATCCACGAATTCGTGTTTCTGCTAGGATTTCATTGAAATCGGTTAGACAGTCTTGCGCATCTGCAAAACAACAGCCAGCTGTATAGACCATTAACGCGGACTAGACCTTTAGTTGATTCAAGTATAAGGGTATAAATCTGTGTGAGAGTATCTTGCGACCCAGAATCCGCGCATCCTTTTACATTACTCCAATGCCCTCGGAATAATGCATTACAACAGTCTCTGAGATAAGTGGGACATGAAAGAATACACCTGGGTCGGATTTAAATCGGTGAGAAGCGCATTTATACTGGTACAAACTTTAGTCGCAATAGGTGCGTACAGAATGACTTAATTTGCCACGGTATTTTGACTAATGCTGGGTGATAGAGTACGAAAACCATATCAAGAGTTGACTGGATACTCGACTAGAATTCGTTGTTACGAATATGAGGGTAAGGTAATAAGGTAGCCTTGACAAAACTCTCTGGGATTGGGTATTATTTCATACTTACTTAAAAATGACCCATCACGTTACTAGTCACACATTATGCTCTTGGTCAATCGAGAAGAAGAATTATTCTCCATCCCTGTGAACAGGTTTTGATGATATTTTTTTCAAAGACCATGAAAAATCCTTCAGTAATACAGTTCTTGCAGACCGAGCATTTAATTTCTTGAAGGAACAAGTGAATATTGAAAAATATTGTATTAGTGATAAAGATGGTGATTTCACATGAATCGAATGAATCACAACACTGTAAATTTCAGTTCGTAGTCATCTACTAATTATAATTTGTGAAATGGCCATTTATCGAAGGGTACTTCTAATCATCTACAAATTCAATTTAGACTTGTAGATTTCCTACTACCACTTCAATTTTGATTTTGTGACTAAGGACTCCTTGACATTTTCAAACATGTGCGTACAGATAAGTGGGTTCTTAATAGTAAGAGGAAAATGCAAGCTAATACAATTTTTGAGCTGATGCAAATTTCATTTTTGCCTTGGTACATACGCTACTTAGAGCCTGTGAATGTGCGGTCTTACTAGTTTTGTCCATTTTTAACTTCCACAGTTCAGCTAAGATCCATTGCACTGATCCCCGAAATGTGCCATTTAAAATGAAAAATTGTACTAGCTATTTTTCCATAATGGCTGACCCGTTCCTCAAGGGATTTATCCCGTGGTGGCCTTGGTTTTGACCTTGTAGGGCATTTTCGAGGTCATTTGGTGCTTAATACGATTTTGTTAGATAGAACTACCATTTTTGACCTCGGGTTCCGATCACCGTGGAAAACTATGAAATTTTTGTAAGAAACATCTTCTGAACAGATTTGAACTTGGCGAGGTAAGGAGGGTGACCTTCGTGGCTTTAAGGGTAAGTATTTTATAGAATTGTTAGAGATAAAAGTTGTTCATAGTCGAAGCGAGAATGAGCGAAAGATCATGTATTTTACCTCGGAGATTATTTCCAAGGTCATTTGAAGGTTGACTCGATGTTTTTCGATGGAAACAAAATACCCACTCTTGACCTTTGGATTGTGAAGAAGCGTAAGAAGTTATGAAACCTCCGGCTCAAAATTTTTTATTTGAGTTGACCTCGTTAGGGTCTGAACGACCTTTATTTACTTCGCCAAGGCCAAGGGGAATCGAAAAATCCTCTAGAAAAAAGTTCCATGATTTTTCATCCTCCTTCAGAATCCGAGATGAGAGCAGATATTCTACCGGGTTGACCTCCAAATGACCTTGAAGATGAATTTGAAGGTCAAAAGCAACGTCGCTAGCTTGTTTTCGCTCCGATCATGGAAACTTCTATCCCATATATTCTCTTCCTTGAGATTATGGAGGTCACCGTTCATCCGGATTGACCTCCATTCACCTCGCCAAGGTCAGGTCAAATATGAAATTTTTCAGACGGAAGTTTGATAATTTCTCACCCACTTTTAGAATCCGGGGCTCAGAAGAAGACGTATACATTTGAATTAATTGAATTTACCTCTGAATAACTTTAAAAATGACTTCCAAGGTCAGAACTAAGGTCTCCATCGGATATACCGCTCGAATTATAAAAACGCATTTTTCGAGATTTTCCACAATTCTCAAGTGCTTCTGAAAAAAGGAAAGGGGCTGACTTTTGGGATACCCCGTATGTTCTAATTAGGGCTGAGACTTCTGCGGATCCGGAACCTCGGATTTTCTGGTAGTCTAGTCTAACTATAAGTCGAGATACTGATGGTTTGAAACAAGTTTTCCGGACCCGGAATTTATTAGGATCTGCCAATTTATCGGATCTGTCGGATCCAGATTCGAGAAGATTCTTTTTATACCATATCCATCTCGGATTCGCTCTGCTCTCCAAGGATCCGCGGTAGATCTGGATCCACCAAAATTCCAGCCCTCCCTTGTTGAACGGTTCCTCCTTTCAAGACCAATGACATGTCAGGGAGATCTAGTTTTCTGACAAGAAATTTACCACTAATTCCACGACATAAAATTTATTCGTAGCTAGACAAATTTGTTCGACCGCTACCGAAATTCTTGGGAAATTTTACTCAAATGGAGTGCATCATCCCTTACGTAAGTTTTTGCATCGTGGGGTATACAGTCCTGGGTGAAATATAAGTTCTCACTGAGGATCCTAGATCATCTTGGGAATTTTGAAAATTCATAATATTTTGTATGATGTTTCCGCATGATCTAATAGTCCATCCTGTAAATTCTCTCATCTATTTCCATACTAAACGTTTTTTTGCTTTAGACCGGTCTTTTTTCAAGAATCGGTTATTAGTTCAAAACAAGGAAGAAGTTTTAGAAAAATGTGTACCCGAATTGTGCTTTTTTAATTCATTGACGCACTCAACCAGCTTCCGGATCGTAAACTATACCTTTATCAGACTCGCATGTCACTAATCGTCGTGATCACTTCAGATGATTGCCAAGGCACTTGAATTCACTTAATTCTACGACCATTCAATTCATCCATAGGGCGTGGTTCACAGGTAAATCTAACTACTTTACCACCCCCGATGTAAACTTCATTTCGCTGTTACACACGGAACAAGTTTCTATCTGCAGTCAACGCTCGCAGTCCCAATTAAAAGCTACCTCGTACCGAGTCTCAGGCCAAGATCCTGACGCTTTCTTTCCCAGTCCCAGAGAGTAATGGAAGACCCTGAGGCATCTTGCACAATGGCAATTAGCATATTACGCGGGAGCGTGTTGAAGCTTCGTTAGCTTGATCTTACCAGGGAATAGATGCTTTGTCGACGACACCGCGTTTACGAGTACATGCAGCTGTGAGAGCCTATCGATACTGAGAGTGAGTATGGAATAGATATATATATATATAAGTATAGTTATAAGGTGTATGAAAGTTAGTGTATATATAGGAAGGACAACGAGTTGTAGCGGGATTTCAAGCTTACTGTTACGTCATTTGCAAGGCGTCACGAGAGACCATCAACACTTTTACCGTCGTATGAGAGGATGCGATTTAAACTTTGCGCGCGAAAAAAAGCCCGCCACGCAAGCGCCAGGACCGCTGATGATGATGATGCGATGAGTCGTAGTGTGAAACTGCTTGGAGTATGAGTATTCCTTGTTTGGGTAGCGCGTCTTGGAGAATTTTTTAGAAGGGTTGAGTGAATTGGTGGGCACTGAATTAAAACAGTATGTTTTTGATCATGATCATCGAAATTTTGAAAAAATTGTTTTTTTCAATTTTCCGATGTTTGGGTGCCTACAAAATTGCAAAAAATAACTTTCGCGCCTCGCACATGAGGTTCCCCGCTTCCGAGCGATCATTTCAACCCTCGCCTCCGGCTCGGGTCGAAAGCAATTGCTCAGAAGCGAGCTACAACCTCATCAACTCAGTGCGAAATATACTATGTATTTCGATCATTTGTGCATAAAAACCGCTTCACTGACGGCATTTTTCGTTCACTTTACGCCCAGTCGATCGAAATACGTATTTCAAAACTCGGGCACGAAGTTTTTTTGCTTTACTCGTGCTAATTTCGACCCTCACCAGGGGTCGGCCCGAAAACAATCACTCGAAAAGCAAGATCAAACTTCCCACCGTCGAATCGAAAAGCACTATATCGTCGTTAATTCAAATTTATAATGAGAGTGTAGATATTGGCAATCTTATTGAACTGATCACTCGATTGTTTGACTATTACATGATAGACCGAGCACCCTGGCATTTGCGGGTTAACCTCCCTTCCTGGGTTTTGGGGTTGATTTTTTCCCGATAAAATTTTGGTTCGAGCATCCGGGCACTTGCGGGTTAGTTTGCCGTCCTGGGTTCCGGGGTTGATTTTTCCCCCGAGAAAATTTTGGTCAGAGCATTCCGGCATTTGTAGGTTAGTTTGTCTTTCTGGGTCTTGGGCTACCTAACATATTACAGACCATGAAAATCTTGAGTGGAGCACTGAGCTCAGATACGTTAAGAAGAAAAAATCAACCTGCATTACTATGATCAAAACAACTTGAACGAGGCGTCACTACAAATGAAAATCCGTTGTCTCAGATGGATTTCGTGCTTAGAGCAAGATGCAACAAATTCAAGATGAAGAATCTTCAGAATAAATCAAGCGATTCATCTGAAGCGGTATTTGATCTTACCGCAAGTAACACTCATGACTGACACTCCGGCTGATTTGTCACGTTGATTCAGAGCGAATTGAACCGAAAATACGAGACATTTGGATTGACTTTGTACGCATACATCTGTGTTGTATTGTGTATAATAGTTTGCGCAGAGCGCCGTTTGTCTCTCATCGCGCGTGTAGTG
Source organism: Eretmocerus hayati (assembly GCA_029851415.1). Lineage (NCBI taxonomy): Eukaryota > Metazoa > Arthropoda > Insecta > Hymenoptera > Aphelinidae > Eretmocerus > Eretmocerus hayati. Next base: position 177,021,240 of record CM056742.1, on the reverse strand, counting down.
TCTCAATACGTATCTCGGTGTTTCTCAGTGTCTCTCGCAGACTCTATGCGTTTTCCTCACTGGTCCGCTGCATGAGATGCGCGAAACACCGGGAGACATCGCACACCTGCAAGAGATCCGAGGAAACCGCCAGAGACTTGAATTGGAGACATTTCGGGGAAACGCGAGCAAATCGCCCCTCGTACATGATGGTTGATCGATTCATCGCTATTTTGAGTTACTGAATCGACGTACTCAGGCAGTGACTGTAGATTCTCTTTTTTTCTGAAAACAGATGCATCACGAAGAGATTTTTAAGACGTTTCGAAGGTATCATACTTCAAAGTCATTAATTTCAGCTACTTTTCAAGATGTCCTGCTCGAAATAAAAAATTCGCCCTCACGATAGTGACGAATGCTGATGACGGCAACTGTATTAGAAAGATCTGTTTAGTACACGTATGTTTTGACACGGTATGGTTAGACTAGTGAAGTGAAATTTAGCTATGAAAAAATATTATACACAATGAATAATTTTTTGATTCCAAGTTTCTCTTACTTGATATCAGAATTCGAATACACAGAAGCACGGGAATGAAGCAACACACATAACAGGTTGTAGGGTGTTTTGATATTTTGTTTATTAAAGAATTTTCGTGAATCATCTCACACAGTAGTCATTTTTATTAACACTCTAAGAATGTCTCATTTAATTATTATTTTTTCGATGACCCACGATAATGACTAAAATTATTTCATTACCACAATGTTGAGTTAGATATAACTGTTACTGATCATTAGTATAAATATAAAAGGATTGGAGAGAATTATACCCTGTTGAAGCTTGAGCATGAAGTGAACTTAGGATATCATTGCCCATAATGTAGAGCGCAGAATAAAATTTGGCAGGAAACCCCGATACGATCAAACCTTCAATCCACTCCAGAATATTAAACCATCTCATTAGCTGTCTCGCGTGGTTTGCATCCTCTAAAAAAATTATTTTGGATTTCTTCAGCAATAAGAATGAGAATTGCGAAATTCTTCGTGATTGGACTGTATTCATCCGTAATTAATTGAAAATATTAGCATTACAACAAATGAAAGTGGAATATTCTACGGACGACATTCTATAAACCGGTTTTACAAAGATTACACAAGGAATAGCTATGAGTTGTTATACAAATTTCATTCTTACAACTAATTACAAAAATATAAATTTGAATACAATAAAGTAGATTTTTATGCAGGTAGACTTCTATACTTACAGTTACAAAAATATAAGACCTTGCACATTGCATTCACCAGCAATAACCTTGCCGATAAGGGACAAAGCTTGTGAAATTTTACTGATAAGAACTCATTCTTGCATTTCTTGCTTCAAAAAGTATGTTGCTAAGTAATACTGATTCCATTCGCAAGAGCAACAATAAACTCCTTTGTGAGTTCTGGTAAATCATTCAGTTTGTACTCGGATAATTTTACAATTTCTCTTGCATTGCGTACTATGTATTCCATACATTGAGTTTTTAACCATGTTGCATTATGATGATTCGCAAGATTCAAGCATTCCAGGGCATTATGATTTTGGATAGTTTTGGCAATACTTTTTTCACACAGAGATTTTAATCCTTCCATTCCGTACATGTCTGAAACTTGTAGAAGTTCAGTCATGTATTTCTCGCCATCTTTCAATTTACCTACGTATATGTATCGGAAGAATTCTTTCATCACTTCGTATGAAAAATCTTCAATCTCGACCACATTTGAAACATTCTCTCGAACATCGTGATCGAACATTGCTGAAAAATATGTACTTCGAGCAGATAGAATATTTTTATGAAGCGGTAGTTTTTCGTTCCCCATGATGATAGTAACATCACTGAATTTACCATTCTCGAAAAGTTTTTCATATTCGTTCCCAATCAAAATATCCTGTTGGTTCAGAGCTACATCCAGATGGTGATCCCTAATGGAATAAGGCTTCTCATCTCTGATCTTGCACAAAATTTCTATTTTTGATATCTGTCCAAAAGCTTCGCTCTCCGAGAACTCGTCAGAAAATAAAGTCTTCAAACAATTAGTAGTCTGATTGAAAGTTCGCTTCCCAGCTAAACACGGAGCAAACATATAATTTTCTTGTCCGTATGGTTCTGCTGAATTCTTCGAATGATGGGTTATTATTTGTAGTTCAACTAACCTTTCAATCTCGTCTTCGCCTAGATACTTCAATGTCAATATGAAATCATATTTTGGCTTCATCAACGGGCTCTTTTTGGGCCTCAGAATCAACTTCCACTTGTATTGGAACACCCAGAATTCTGGAGATTCATACTGTTTTTCCTCTTCATCAAAGTTGATTGTCCAAACATACCTTTTTTCTTGCAAAGTGACATTCATCTTTGCAAGAGGCACAGAATCATTCACAATTTCAGGATTGTACTATTTGTTTTGACTCCTTATTGCAACAGGTGAGCGAGTTGTTTGAAGTTTCAAGTCTCGTCCACAACAGACGATGTAGTACTGAAGTATACAATTGAATGCAACGAGTGGGACCCAAGAGGTATGGTATAGTAGAATATATACGTGCCTCAGCATGATGCTTCTTAAGTACCGTTACATATGAGTTACTCTGGTTGTGGCGGGAGTATAGCTATATATGGATGTGGGTGTGTAGTTTGATCGACTCGGTGTGAAAGTTCTTTGCGAAGACAGGTTTCTGTGAAGAACTTCAAATATAATGAAATTATGTGCAGATCTGCGTTGTAGATTGATTTAAATCTTCGATGTTTAATTCTATTTCATAGAATTCGATAAGCAGGAATTTCTCAATGGTTCACGACCCGTTGCACCGATCTGAGCTTGAACAAACAAGTTTTGAAAAATGAAGACGTTGTGAACGTACATTATCCCTTCGATTATTTTTATCGAAAAGTATAGTTCGATACACGGGGTTGGGATCTATTTTTTGTATACTCGTATTGATTCTGACCTTTGCTTAAGGTTTGGGCCGTAAATACGAGCGCAAATCTATCACTCGGGCACGAAAAAGAAAAAAAAAAAATTTCCATAGCACTCTAGCCTGAAAATTGTAACCTTGAACCCGATTTTTAATCCTTGTCCGATAAGATATCGTATGAGATTGCGTGCAGATGCAGAACAAAGATACAATAACAGAATTATAGGGCAAACGGGTTTCGATTTAGAAGAAAGAATACTTCAACCCTGTAAAAAGAAATCCACTACTCTCGAAACAACCTGTATATAAATATTCATGAGAAAATTTTGATGAGCTTAGCACAATTTCAAATCCATAGAAAATAGCAAATTCCATGATGGTCTGTTACTTTTCCATATTTATTATCTTAGAAAAATACAATAGATTATTATGCTCTACAATGGTAACTAAGTGCTCCGTACGATAAAGGTGATCAAAGTGCGTATTACAAGACACTCACACTATTGGCCGAGTCTACATAGACGCGCTCACTCGGGGCGCGCGCGCTCTCTCCGCTTGCACTCTCCACCCAAACACCGGAGTAGGTCCCGAAATGAGATTTAAAAATCTTTTGACGAGTGTTCCCTCTCAATCGAAGTATTGGCATGAGTTTGTGAGATGAAGAACACCCAGTCTATTGCGTAAATCGACCAAAAAATTGGTTTGCATCGAATAGAGATCGAATAATGAGAGGCGTGGTTGTGTCTCATATAAACATCCGCTTTCACCAGGTTCCAAATTTACAAACCATTCAGCAATATTCAGCATCATCTTGGTTGTACATTGGTACTTATTTCAAAAGCTGAATAATGAATTAAAGTGTATGAAATCCTGATTAAGACCACCCGAAGATGTCCCAAATATACGGAAGAGTGACTCTTGTAACACAAATTTGATCTTTGGTGTACACGGAATAGATCGATTCTTCTGAACCAGAATTCCGCACACCTTTGCTTGTTCTACAGTTTCCGGAGAAAGTCTCAATGCAGACCCAAAATAATGTTGAATATTGTTGAATAAGCTGCGAGTTAGGAACCTGAGAAGTTGGGGGTCTGGTGATATTAGACACAACGATCGACACCCAAGCCTCTCACTTTTCGATCTCCATTCGATGCAAATGAATTTTTTGGTCATTCTCAAAAATAGGCTGACGGGTTTTCATCTCACGAACTCGGGCTGATACTCCGATTGAGAGGAAATACTGGTCAAAAGATTTTCAGATCCCATTTTTGGTACCTACTCCGATGTTTGGGCGGAGAGTGCAAGCGGACAAAGCGCGCGCGCCCGGAGTGAGCGCGTCTATGTAGACTCGGCCATTGAGAATTCCAGGAAAAAACTAACATTGAAGAATCACTGTATTTCAAATATCATTTTTACATATAAAATGGATCGGTGTCTTTTATTTTTTGCTCCAAATCTCTCGCATATGAATGCAACTATAAAACCTTTTCAAGATTACGATTTTCAACTATACGATTCGGGTCATGATGGAGATACAATCTTTGCACAGATTTGAGGTGATAATTAATATGACAGGGGCACGTCGGGGACTCACGGCAGCAGTGTGAGCCGAGAGGCCGGCCAACGGTCCGTCACTCAAAATTCAAAAGAGTCTTGAATCGTCACGATGCTATCACACCATTTCGGACTCTTACTTTGATGAGCTACGCGATACCGTATCGCAAAAGAACTTTTCTTGAATATTTCAAAAAAAAATTTCTTATTTTGAAAAAAATCTTACCGTTCGCATCGAATTTCCCATTTTTTCAAAGCGTTCACTTAACCATCTTAGGCAAAATGTCGAACCATGTGAGAATCAACTTCGATCCAATTTGATCGCAAAGTAAAAAATTCGTGTGCGTTTGAGAAACGCGTAAGGAACGGAGTTCCAGTATTGGCTCTGGTGTGATATGTATAAATACGATTTAGAGAGATGAGAGAAGGGAACAATGAGTAATCACGATTTTTCACGCGGATGAGCAATCTCTATGTTCCTCAACTTTAATATAGTTGCGATTAATTTGCAAGTTTTCCGAGACTCTTTATTATCATACTCACGAAGATGCATCGCAATGAGCCTTTGAGTGATTGAGACATTGAAGAATGATTCCATCATTTTCTCCAGTAGTAAGAACTATTGTTGAATAGAATGATGCGTTCTTGACTGTGGATAGACTCTGTAGCAGTAAGGTAGGAGACATAGAAGGAAGTTAGCAAGTATGAGTCCCAATCATCAGCTCTTGAAAGAGTCTTAAAAATCCATCAAAAGCGAGGAAATAAGAAGAATGCCATTATAATTCACTAGTCAGTGGTATCATCCCTCATATGATACATTGAGACTTTCCACTTCACCTAGAGAATACACAGACATCTCTGAATAGATTGGGGCTTTCGACGATGAATGTATATTTTGAAGAAATCCAAGTTTCAATGCTTTCCCTCAGCCTCTCATCACTCTATTTATTTTGATTGAAGCCCGAACTAGTTGATCAAAATCTGTCTGTATCCAACAATCAAGTACAAGTATAAAATATACACTGATGGCTGGACAAACTAGTAGGAAACTGTGACTTCTTTCTCAAGTTCTTGACTCAATAGATTATCTCATTCGACAACTCACTGCACTATATGCAGTGATTTCTCTTGGCTAGTTTCTGTTCTATTTCAGGAACTCAGAGAATCTTTGGTAGTATTCCCTGTTTATGTAAGGATAATATAGAATTACATGGATGTTGATCAGATATCAATGGGGAGAGAGCCTAGCCACACGTGTAGAGTGAAAATAATGATAGGCGTTACCTCCATTAACATTTTTAGTTAAACATGATAGAAAGTTAAAACTACCTCCTCGGGATTTGATACAACTACATGCTTACTGGCTGGAGGCAAAAACAGTGTCATATTTATGAATCGGATCACATATTGCCAAGAGAGTAGACACCTTTTTCCATTGACTAAATGATGGGTTTCGACGACAAGAATTTTGATTCACAAAACAAATTGAAACTGAAGTGCTTCTCGCAAGAGCTTTTCGTAACTCAGATAAAATTTATAAGTTCTCGAGACTCAAACAGAATGTATCTGGATCCATCAATTGAGACTACATTATATTTGACAAGGATGTATGCACGAGCTTTCGACAAATCAAGAGTTTGTTTGTATTGTCTGAAACAATGCTTCAACTAATGCGACCCACCGTCAGGAATGTTACGGTTGCTCTTATGAAATAGAAGATCTAGAGCAGAAGTATACCCTGGTATTAAATACACTATGAAAAACCAGGCAGAAGGGTCGTGCGGAACCCTGCTTTTTTGAAAACAGGGTTTCATTCGCAAAGATGTACCAAAGCGTAGAAACCTTAATGATCCGTGATATCCGCAATACACACATATCACAGGCCACTTATTGTCACCATCAAACACTCGTTTGTAATTTGCAATGAGAAAGCACTGAGAGGTTAGTTGACAGTTTCTTGGAGCGATAATATGTTGCTGTGAGGCATCGCGTATATGCCTCGAGGTAACTCATCGCTTCACACAATCCATCCCCTGTTCCATAAGTATAGAATTTTCCAGAAGAAAAAGAAAATAAGAGGTATAGAATTTCCATCATTCTTATAATTCAATTCATTCGGATCGTCCTTCGTATACAGCAAATGAGCACCATCGCTCCATCAGATGATCAGATGATCAGATGAACCGGTGGACAAAATTTGCGTACACAGCAGACGAATTGTCTGCTGCCTATGATACCGTATATATACATATAAATATACATTAGGGAGCGTATAAATCGTAGCCCGCCGCACATATGCTGCCACAGCATGCGACGAGGCTATCTATTAAAAAGTATACCTATATTTATCGCGTGACGATTTTTCGTCACAAAATGGCTGCCAAAGCATGGCGGTCACGTGATCGCTCTGCGATCCTACTCCTCATCACCTAACGGCGGGAAAGGAACTCCGTTCCAAAATATGCCAAGGGGTGTTTACCTTATCTTGGTCATACGATATTTTGGGTGCTGAATACAGGTGCTATGACGACTCATTCCATGCATGTATCGTGCTCGCGCGCTCACTACTACAGACTGTTTGCTTGTGTTGGTGTTCAATGGTGCTCATCTGTGTCAGAAACTGAATGCAGAATTGGGCATTTGTTTCTCACATTCTGTGCGTCTATAAGACGATGGGGACATATGTATTATCGCATTTGTGGAGATAACACTTATCATCATCCTACACACATGCTCAAACGTCCAAAATTCTTGCACAAATTGTGTCAACTCGTTAATGAACGTTTCGATGACATACTTCCCTACATTTGTAATGCGTATGAATGACATATTTGATTTGAGAAGACTACAGCAATGCGCGATTGTGCAACTGGAGTGATTGGAATTTCATTTTTACTGAGGATTTCAATGTGGATCTTCTTGGAGAATTTATTCCAGCAATTGCTTGAATCTCCAAGAGAAACAACCTCCGTCTTAGATTATCTGAACGGAAGTTTACATCGGTCGACAACTAAGCGCAGTCATGTGAATTCTGAAACATCATTAAGACTGTTAATGCTCGATATCTAGATAACATGGAATCGAAAACTTTCATATCACAGCTTTTGCTATCCTTCGGCAATCCTAGTGTGCGCATCCACTCCTTATACTTAGATACGTTGCATATCTCTCTCAGTTACTGCGTGTGGATTTTGAGTTTAAAACAAACAGTTTTTAAAATGAAGCCATGGAAATCTTGAGTCGATTCCTGATCACATAAATGAGACTCCACTGCGCTTTGATAAATTTTCAGTGACTACAAGCAATATATGATACATCTCCCATTGAAAAACTCAAAGTGAGAAGATATAAACTCACGGATGACTACATCATCTTTCGCGCGTTCTCTGTCCGGATGCACTCATTTTTTTTTATTAACATGAGCGTATAAGAGTCAGCTACAAATCGGATTTTCAACGGCTGAGCGTGGCCCAAGACGTGGCCGTTGTTGATAAACGCGGTCAACTTTTTTTGAAGCGAGATCGCGAGTGATTATTTTTGCCCTGTTCGATTCCTCCTTTCTCGGCCCTCAGCCATCCAATCTCAAAGCGTGTGGTGGCACTTGCATACACAATGTTTGTGATTCCTTGATAGCTTATCCCTTGTTCATGTATTTTAGTACAGAAACACCCCTCCACGATAGCTTCATCACCTGTGGATCGGATAAAAAGTGACTTTCTGTGAGACGATATCGATGAAGAAATCAATCATGATTTGATTATCGGTGACTCGACCTACCTGTCCAAATATTTTGATCGATAGTTTATTGGCGACTAAGCAATATGGAATACGTGATCTCATGAGGATGAATAATATGCTTTTTTGGTCGCTCACAGGCAAGGAGTACCATGCACAGTTGTACCTATAGTCAGATTGGAATTTGATTATAGTGCATTTACCATGTAGGATACCCATTGCAATCGTCAATAGTAGAAAGTCAATAATCCTACGCTAAATCAAATATTTCTCCGCTGCGGTTGATGATTTCTTGTCCCATGAAATTCACGATCGCCAAGGTAGCGTTACACGCAACTATGAGTAAACCACACAAAATGTTTCTTGGGATCGAGGTTCCTACAGCGATTAACTGAAATTAATTACATCATATCGAATGAGACTCAATCATGAAAATCATGAATAGTCAAACGAAATATACGATTACTCACCAGGTAATACATTGAAGATAATAGAATTATGGCAAGAGCTTGGAAAACTAAAATGATGTACGATATCAATCCATCAAATGATTTGCATAACCTAAAAAATTACGATGAGGAGACCATTCATAATGCTGACTATGACTTTTGCAAATTTCATGGATAATCTTTTTCAGTCAATACCTTAGAGTCTGATCATGTAACTCGACAACTTTCCCAATATTTTGGCGAGTACATTCAGTAGAGATTCCCTCAGCTCCTTCTTCGTCTAACTCATGAACCACAACGCTTTCCATTCTATGACTAGAAAAATTCGAATCTAATAAGTAGGTATGGGATCTTGCAATGAATTACAATATTTTTGTCTCTTTGTGTTATAAGATTTAGGTAATATCGATAACTTGATGAATGTTCAATTAGTATCAATATTAATTTGAAAAGAGATTAGCAAGGCAATATTTCTCAAAAAACATACTTCACCACGGCAAATAGTCCACAGATGTATAACAACGTCAGGATGAATAAGTTGGTCAAAGCAGCCACGAGTATTGTGTTCATGATGAAGAATGCAATAGCATGGAATTCAGACAGAATGGGATGATCTTTCTGCTCGAAAAACACGTATGAGCCGCGGAAAACTCGAAATTCTCGCTTCGCCTCAGTCTTGGTAGTAGAGGAGAAATCCAAAAAAGCCAATCCGATTATTACGTAACAAGCTATGAAGATCAGGAAAATCAAAATGCTCATTATACAGATTAGATAAGAATGGATATTAATTCAGTCATGGTGCACCACTTCATCTGACTCTAAAGTATCATAGATGAGAGAACAGTAATTTCCCAGAAAATGAACCGTAATTACAACTCATAGATAAGAAACCTTCATGATTTCTTACACCCTAGTGAGGGCCGTTCATAAAAGACGTCTGCAGGTTTTTGATAGATTTTGAATCCCCCCCCCCCCTTGTCACACGGTGTTACGTGTCACATATCATTCGACCCCCCCCCTAAATAGATGTCACAAACATGACCCCCCCCCCTTTTCTGCAAAACTTGTGTATTTGAGTCTAAATATGAGAGACAACACGTGACCGAGGCAGCGAATGATTTTTAAAGAGGCTTGGGATTCCCCTCACTTTCCACGATCGTCTTTCGTTGTTTCAGTTCATTAATTTTATGATCAACTGCACTCAGCAAATTTTGATCACCATGTTCCACTGCCGCATTGTTCCAATACTAATGAAATTTCTTTTGGAGAGATATCTTGTTCCCTCCGGATAGGCAGCTTTATAAGCAGCCCAGCTAGAGATCGATATGGTTTAGTCAAACCAGACATGCTGCACTACAACTTCGGTTGAGCTCGAATCACATAAAAACTCATGTAGTGGAATCACTGCGAGCTATTCAAAATAATATATTTAGACGGTCGTTACAACTCTCACAAACTTGGATATGCGATCCACCGTGTTTGTAATCAAACGAGGCAGTGCAGGAGCGCACAATGCTTGAATCTTGCCTTAAGCTGCCTTCACATGTTTGAATTGTGACATTTGCGCCAAATTTGAAATATTTCAACTGGTGAACGATATCAAAAATTGAGCGAGAATCGACAACAATCCTAAAATATGGATAACTTTTATAGGACGTCACAATGCATCGCCCCCCCCCCCTCACGTGCGGACGTCTTTTGTGAACGTCCCGTCAGTATTATTCGCCTTACCTGTAGTGAAGTAAGTCATCTTGGAGCCGATACTCACGTAACCATGTAATATTTTCCGTTCATGAGGGTCGGTAATGCTACGATTAATCTTATATGCTTTGGAATCCGCCATTTCGAACTGCAAAGATAGTGATAAGGATGAATCAGGGTATTCATCATTCGATAAATTTTTGGAACAAGTTTGAAAAAGAATATAGATTGAAGATAGAGTAGCCATAAATACCTCTTTAGTTTTGGCATACAAAATCAAGTACATAGTGGTGTATAAGGTGACAAATATGCATTCAATGATACTCAACATCGTATCCTCCATATTGCCAAGGGAAAATTTGACTAGGAATGATACCTGAAAAAATTAAGCAGAGTCTGTTTCCGGACTTGCGAAAAAGTAGATAGGATTGTTTCAGACTTTAAAATAAGAGGAGTTTGAAGAATCTTGATCCAACTCCCGCCTAGAGATGCACGATATTTCGATATAATATTGATATCGAATCGATATCGATGTCGATATCAGCCTTACTAGAGCCACTCGATATCGATATGAAAAGGGCCGATATATCGTGAATATCAGAATATCGATCTCTCGCTTCAGCGTAGGTGGTTGAGTCATGAACTTATTGTGAATTGTCGGATCATTGATTTATTATCCACATTATTTACCAGGAATTTCACATATCTCCTCACTCAAGTGACATCTTGACCAGGAATTTCGTTTCCTTGCTTCATTTTCATTTTTTTCTCTACTTTCTTAGCGTGACACAACAAGCAGATTCCGATTATTCCATCATTCGTATCTTTCGAATACACAAAATGAGTTGTGCGAGGAATTTTACTTGGTCCACCGTTTCCTTCAATACTCATTCCAGACAAGACAATATTGACAACTTTGCACTGACAATTTTACACTGAAAATTCTGATCCGAAAGTGTTCCAAGAAAATAATTTTGACCGACGTCAGAGAAGTTACTATTTATGAACAATATCAAGAAGTCTGCTACAAAACAGTTCGAATCGATGGCAAACGCGCGGTCAAAAACGGAGTCGTCTATACTTTGGTTCGTAAGGGCCTCGACAGAAAGTGCGCAATGCTCTTTTCTCCACTTTTTCCCCCGTGTATAAGCATAGGCCCTGTAGTTGCAGTCGCCGCCACGGGCGCGCAATGGCGCTACTTCCACAGGGGAAAAAGGGGGAAAAAGAGCAAATGCGCACTTTCTGTCGAGGCCCTAATAGGTGATTAAGAAACTCATAGAAAGCCAATTTCCGGCATGGACGTTGCAAACATAAAAGAAGAATGAACGTATCTTTTAGGACATGAGCCCATGATCTCCAAATTCTACTACACTGAGAAAAAAATTATTCGTATTGAATAGATGCGTTTTCATATATTCCTTGACTGTTATTTTTCTAGAATGAATAAATCTCTTTTGAAAATGAAGAAATATTTCGGCGTGCTGAGCATTCATTTAATCACAATTGAAAATTGTTTCTTCACTTGATATGAATGTGAATAATATCGAGTTTTCCGATTTATAAATATTGTGTTTGATAAATATTTGAATGAGTTTGATATGTATTTAATGAAAACCAAAACTCCAATATCAATTCTAGAGTAATATTTTTTTAAATCAGAGATAATCGTGAGGGTGCTCATAAACTGATCTACCATCCTAAATCTATCTTTTTTAATTCTTTCCGGGAGAGATACATGCAAATTAATATGTATTTGTTTGCAAAAAATATTTTTCATTTTAAATAAATATTTAATCAAATTCTCCTCTACTTTTCTGGCAACGCTCATTGTCATTCTTTATTGACTAACAATATTTACACTCGCATTACAATACTAGAACGCTCGCATCTTATACCTACACTATTTGCACGCATTTATCAGTTATTTATTCCATCGCTTCGCAGTGATATTCGCAATATTTCATGCAGGGCTCTGAGCTTTATGTATGAATCGAGGCCCTTGTTAGCCACTCGCGAGAAAAGAATCGATAACTTACTGTTCAATCAAGAATGAAGATATGAGTTCAATTGATATCATGACATCATGACTTACACCTCCCGTTTAGGATGTTACCAAATTCATTGATTTGCACGGAAAATTCTTGATGTGGGGCAATAATCCAGCTCGAAATTACTGATTCTGAGGGTATAAATATCCTAAGCGGCACTCATGGGGAATGAGTATCAAACGGAAGCATAACCGCCATTACGCCCTTTCATCTGCTCGTTAAAAGGGCGTAAGTACGATGATAGAATGTTGAAAGGGCGTAACTGCTGTGTTAACATTTCAAAAGCAGGGCTCAATTTTTTGCTCAGCCCAACTGGATTTGGAAAAAGGGCTTAAGTACCTCACTGAATAGATTTGAAAGGGCGTAATTATCCCTGTTACAGGGTATTTATTGGGGCGTAATTACCCTGTAACAGGGCGTAAGTGAGGGCGGATCTGGAAATAGGGCCTTATTACCGAGGAAAAATTTTATAAAAATTCTCCAGAGCCTAGAAACGCTTCTCGACCTAATATAACGATGAAAACATGTTGTTTTACCTGCAAATTGGGCGTTTTTACCCTTTTCTAGTGAAAAAAATTTCTCGTCATTTTTACAAGACTAATGGAAGCTTTTGGTGTCCACAGAACCGTGGAGCATGAATCGAACCACCTCATAGCAATCAGATATCTTTCAAAACATGCCCAGAAATACTCTCAAAAAATTTGGAGATGATTGGACTTGATCACGAGATTTAATTCCACTTTTTGTGCGAAAGAAAGGCCAAAATCTGACCCTGTATTTGGAAAAAGGGCGTAATTGTATTTTTTAAATTGCTAAAAAGAGCTCAAAATCAAATTTCATCATCCGGCTTTGGTCGGGCTGTTTCGAGAATGTTATCTTCTTCGAAATAAGTCAGGTCAACTCGTCCAATTACGTCTGTTGCGGTTTTTGTTAAGCTTTTATTGATTTTCTCAAAATGACCGTTTTGCAATTACGCCCTTTTTCCACCCACCCCCTCAATTATGTAGAGTGCTACTAAACATGAAAGTATAGCAGACGAATCGCGGTGCACATGATACCAGTCTCTTCGCAATATTTGACATCACTAAGGCTCGGACGACGTCAGGATACCACGAGCGAGAACAAACTTGCTAAAGTTTCTGATTTTCGTACGTCATATTGGCTTTGGGATTTGAATCAAGAGTCGATTTTCTGTAATAAAAATCAAATACTTTCGAGCCATAGATAAGGAAACTGTATTGTAATTTTCTTTCATCAGGCATGACCTTTCTATTCGAAAAAAAAAATTGGTGATGATGATTCCCTATTCACTCCGAAATACGTAGGGGTTGGTACTAGGTCAGACTATTCTACGTAAGGCCGGTCAACACAAAACGAATTCCACCAGGTGCTCAACACCCTCCGTTGGGTGTTGGAAAACAGAATGGTGAGGATGGAAACATCAATAAAATGCAGAAAATCAGAGTTGGACCAGGAACGTGAGATGGGACTCATTATTACAAACGTGCACAACATTTTACAACAAAACTAGTGGAATAGCTCCGCTCGCTGACGTTTTCTGCGCATAAGAGTTCTTGGTAGAGACTTCCAATATTCAAATCATACACTTTTTGAATAAATATTTACTCTTGTAAAATTTGGATGAATTACAAATCTTTAGTACATCGGTAGTTCCGCGGAAACTTCGATATTTGGGGGCGAAAATGTGCCAGCCCTAAATCTCACTGCCGAAAGCTCTAGGATATATTTTTCGACTTTTTGAACCTTATAAATTATGAATAAACTCGCGCACGAATGTAAATTCTCCCACTCATCAGTACCATGAGGATAACATAGAGAGACGTGATAGCGTCAAAATTGATCACACGGCCAAATGGTTTGAGCTATAGCTTTGAGGTTTTGGAATTTTGGCTTAACCATCAAATGCTTTGAAAAAAACTGACTAGGAGCTCAGATTAAGGGTCTCGCGATCAATGGTCGGACTAATACCATACGGACCTGACATAAAAATTTAGCAAAACTAGATTTTTATCGGAAACTACTCCGCAAAGTGTGAAAATCACTTTTTTCGATACTTTGAGGCATGGAGTAGTTGCGTCTGACAATTAACCTCAAGAATCAATTGGTGCGGTAGAATGAGACGAATTCACTTTTATTGAGGAAAACTGAGGGAGTAAAATTTTAGGCCAAATTTTCGAAATTTTCAGTATAGGGTTTTCAATGTTAAAATGATGTTAGAGCGGCAAAGCAGGATACGTCGTACAGGGCGCGGCAAAAGTTTTTTCTCATTTTTTAATGTCAAAGATCGAAAATTCACGATGGTATCGTGGAAAATTGAAAGTTGGGAAATAAGGCACACACTAATAAACTTATTACACAACCCTGACATTCAATACGTGAGATTTTGACTCCTATAACAAAATGCCTGCCTCCGGCATTGCTTCTGTAAGATTCTGTAAATGGATATAGGTATTATACACATTTGTAAAGATCAAACGATAAGGCTCAAGCTGCAGACATCTACGTATTAGCTAACATCAAAGTAGTTCCATTCAATAAAAACCACGATGGTATGACACTTTTTTCTGATGATTCTAAGTGGACCTCTCAAAGGCGACTAACAAACTCACCAACGCAAACAACATAGTCCCATTCACGATGCAGAGAAACGAGCAGCTCAATCTTCTCCTCAAATTCGATTGATAAGGTGATAATCCTATCAGTTCTACCAAGAACGAGGCATGTTTCCATTGAGCATTTTCTGTGATTCTCATTTCAACTCCATTTTGAGGCATTCTCCTCTCGAAGAGGACCTGTGAATCATAAATTGATGGATTCTATATCACACCGGAGCATCTGCACGGTTAAGATGATAATCATTATCGATAGTATTATCTACCGGTAATCATAACCTCGGTGAGATTTAGTGACACTCACTGGTTCTGATTTAAGTTGGAGCTTCATGCGGGTGAATAGTTTTCGGCCTTCCATGGTTGTGGAACTAAATATGTAAATCGAGAATCAAATGGCCCCCTCCGCATCAAATTCTACCAATAAAGCAGAAAAATTCATAAGACTTTGTGTGAGATTATCTGTGATACTTGTAATTTGAAAACCGAAGAGTGTATAGAGTGTGAGTCAGAAAATTGGCTGTACTACTGCTTGAAGCCTTGTAAAACTAGAGTGCTGGCGATGTCCATCGCTTTCGCTTAGGACTCTAGATACAACTGAGGTTCATCCTTTGTGAGGAGGGAGTATGTACAAGCTGGTTGTCAGTCGATAAAAATATATATCGTTGACGCATGTACCCTCCTCACCTAGGCAACACTCGATGCAACAAGAGCCGTTTTAGTGCAAATTTCATCAGGCTCATACGATCTAGAAGGTGACATAATAGATGCCAACTGATGTTTTCATGTATCTTCGACCCCCCCCCCCCCCCCCATTCACTCTTTTCGACACTATAACTTGTCGAGGAGTTTGTATTACCTCAAGATTTATTGAGTTTCACATGTTCTTCACGGTAAAGGTGATATCATTCCAATCAGCTGTATCACATAGTTTCAACTCTTGAAGAAAATGAGTTCAAGGGACAGAACCATGTCGAATACTTTGATGATTTTGGGAGCCCAACTATTTTCTGAGCGTCATATAGCACAGTTTCAATTCGAGAGCTGAGTGAAATAATGAGAAAACTACTTCGATTCTTTTCGAGTAAGACCAAGATTCTCAGAATTAGAATAGGATGGATGTGGGATGATTTCGTTCGACCTAAATTGGGTGTATTCATGATACATCAGCCGGAACAATTTTAAAGAGTCTTTCTTCTCTATTGTTTGTTGAATTCGAAACTTGAACTGCAAACATGAAAAAAATGAATCACAGATGAGTTAACCTCTTCGCGCATTTGTCCACGCACGTGGACGCATCTTTAGATGACGCCAGTAAACTCCACTCTCAAGATATCGTAAAAAGCCTTATGGGGCTCTCTCTTCTAGCCCAAAATCAATGATTCACTCAAATTTATTCTTTGGTAACTCATTTTCACTACCCGTTTGATGCAAATTAATTGTATTTGAAAATTCAATTTTTCGAAAGAGCTAAAACTTGATCCTATTACTCCAATATGAGGTCTAAAAATCAAGTAGGAGGATATTAACATACTCTAAGTTCACAAAGCTATTGCCGCAAATACGGATGCAAAATGTTGAAGTTTACAAAATTGCGAGCCTTGTAGTTTGGCCTCATACGTGTACACCGTGCATTCGAGGAATTCGGACGAGCCAGTTTGTCCTGAGTATATGGAGAGTTTTCGTACAAGAAAGTGGAGATTTTCTCTCGGTTTACTCTTCTTCATGATCACATTATAGAATTCGATTATGATTAGGATTTTTCAGGAAATTATTCATGTCTAAGTTTTCATATAGTTATAGTGTATTGATAATGAGGATGAGACTGTGTGGAGTAGTCTCACCATGGAAATGTCATGTTATTAGACTATGTCATACGCTGTTTAGTTCTTACTCATCAAACTGGGGCAGTCAAATTCGATCTATGATTTTGCTAGCTCGAAGAGGAAGGGTTGTATTCGCGACAAGAGTTTTTTCTTCAATTTTTTCACTCAAATCCATTTTTCATTCTAAAAATCTCCACTTACAGGAATTCGGCCTTAAACATTCTGTTCTCCTCGCCAATATCTTTCGATTGTAGGTCACCTTTTTCCCTCCACGATCATCCCCTCCACGCGAAACATTTATCTTTGTCCCTCATTGTCTGTGTCTGTGTGTGTATGTGTGTGTCCGTATGTGCTTTACCCTATCTCCTCAACACTTTCATCGATCCTTCTGAAAATTTTATGAGTCGTAGAGGACCACCTCAGGATGTGTTGCACGAATTTACAGCTCATTGTATCGAACAGTTCACGACTCATAGCGTCTTAAACAACAAAAATGAGAAGAATTTCCAAAATTCTATTATTGCATTTACATACATTTTTTCCCACAACTTTCATATCAAAGTTTCTGTCACTTAAACGCTCATTCTTTGTCTATTCTCTCTCACTTGGTTAATGTGTATTTCCTATTTTTATTCATTTACATCATTCAAATCATAAAATCTTCACCATGTGAAACATAACCACTCTTCATTTGTTCCTCATACATTTTTACCAAATTCTGTATTAACCAATCGATCTACCATGCCAATATCAACAATTTATTAGCTCATTCTAAATTGTTTTAGGAACTCATTACAGAAGATATTTTTCAAAAATTGAATTCAATTTTTATATTTTTATTTTTGAAGACGCATAAGTCGAAAACTGTTCCATAGAATCAGGTGTTAGTCCTTTCAGCTCATCTTTGGCTTGTCGTCTATCACTCACAAAAATTTCAGAAGGATCCATCGAAGGGTTGAAGAGAAACCTTGAACGGAAAGTGAAAAAATGCACGTCAGAATTTTTGCAATTTCCACTAAAATCCATTTTTCATTCTAAAAATCTTCACTGAATGGGATTCGGTCTCAACCATTCTGTTTTCCTCGCCGAGATCTTTCGATTGTAGGTCGCCCTCCACGATCATCCCCTTTCACGCAAAACATTTATCTTTGTTCCTCATATACCTGTGTGTGTGTGTGTGTGTGTGTGTGTGTGTGTGTGTGTGTGTGTGTGTGTGTGTGTGTGTGTGTGCGTGCGCGTATGAGTTTTACTCTATCTCCTCAACACTTTAATCGATCCTTCTAAAATGTTCATGAGTCATAGGGGACCACCTCAAGATGTGTTACACGGATTTACACCCCATCATATCAAACAAATCACGACTTATGCGTCTTGAACAACAAAATTGAGAAAAATTTCGAAAATTTTATTATTTCATTGGCAAATATTTCTTCCCTTAACCTTCATATCAAACTTTCCGTCACTTGAACACCCATTTCTTGTCCCAATCTCTCTCACTTGATCAATATGTATTTCCTATTTTTATTCATTTACATCATTCAAATTATGAATTCTTCACCATGTGAATCGAACCCACTTTTTATTTTTTCTTCGTACATTTTCACCAAATTCTGTATCAACCAATCGATCTATCATGCCAATATCAACATTTTATTAGCTCACTCTAAATGTTTTATGAAGTCATTTTAGGAGATATTTTTCAAAAACTGAATTCAATTCTCACATTTTTATTTTTAGAGATGCACAAGTCGAAAACTGTTTGATAGAATCAATTGTAAATTTTCTCAGCACATCTTTGGCTGGTCCTCTATCACTCTTAGGAATCTCAGAAGGATCGATCCAAGGGTTCAAGAGGTACCGTGAACGAAAAGTCATAAAATGCGCGTCAGAATTTGTTCGATTTTGACGAAAATCCATTTTCTATTCTAAAAATCTTCACGTAATGAGATTCACCCTTAACCATTCTGTTTTCCTCGCCGAGATATTTCGATTGTACGTCAACCTTATTCCCTCCACGATCAACCACCCACGGAAAACATTCATCTTTGTGCGTCATCGTCTGCGCTTGTGTGTGTTTGTGTCCGTATGTTGTTTACCCTATCGCCTCAACACTTTAAGGGGATGTGGCTGTCCCCCCCTACAGGAACCTGTAATTGTCGGTAACGTCCAATCTGCTTCTATTTTTTCCGCGAATATCGCCTCAACAGCCGTGAAACTTGACAGGATGATGGATCGAGTCATTCCGCACCTGTGTCTGGTCAAAAACCTGACGTACTGAGCCTACATTCTCGAAATTCCACGCTAAGACTCACTGCCCCCCTGGGTAGGCTCGGTATATAACGTATTCTCAGACGTGATGGAGCACTGACCTGCATGTACGTACCACATCTCGATGCGGGATGACCCGACGAATCACCATACAAACTTACAGTCATTAGTAAGAAATATTCGCAGAGAAAATAGAAGCAAACCAGCTCACCTGTGATGCATCTCGGCTGTCTGCTAATCGACCCGAGCGATCACAAATGTTTGGTACAGTTGGCAAAGCTGCGGCGCGAAGCAGCCGACACTTTCGAACTCTTGCCACCACTCTCACTACCCTCCATACTCATCTCATCACTGTATATAGCACCCAAGGATGATTTGATGATAAATTAACCTAATTGAAAAAATGTATATGTTTACAAGATATTAAAATTAATAACTCTGCTTATTGAAAGAAAGTCTAATACAAGTACTGGAACATGTATTTCTCGAAGCGGCGCGCCGCTATGCACGCTGATATAGCAGCCAACTATGCTATACCGGCACCCAAAATGGCCGCCGCTAGCCCTCGCAATAAGTTGTTTACCCGGCTTCCTGGTACTCGTGCTACGCCGTGGAGTGGTGTTTGAGTGTTCCGGGTGTGTTAGTGGGCGCGAAAAATCTTTGCGGACGTTTCCACATCGCCTCCGAGGCGTGACATGCCTAGCCCGGCTGAAAATGGTCACGCGACATTCGCGCGATAGTAGCGTGCCTCGTGACGCTACCGTGAGGCGACCGGGCGCGCTATGGTCGCGCGACGAGAGTGTAGCCTCACTGTAGCGCGACGAGATCTATTATGAAAATGAAGTGATCATCATTGTACAGGGTATAATGGGTATTGGCAGAGGAGTCAAGTGATGAATATGGCTCTTGCGGATTGTGATTCACATTACGCACAGAGTTTATCCATGAAGATGCCTCAGTTCGGATGTTAATTAATTCGCATCTGTTTCCAATTCGGACTCGTCGCATCACAGTGGCGTGCTCGTGAGGCTACCGTCATGCTACAATCGCCCGACACAAAAAGAGCAACATATGTAATTAAACTCTTTGCTCGATTGAAACGGCATTCATAGGATGGATTAAAAATGCATTAAGAATGCAAAAAAATTAAAAAAAAAACACATGCAACTCATTATCAGTGGATTTTCCAACTTTGAAATTTTCGGCCGGCACTTGGGCACGAACCCATGACCTTCCGATCCAAAGTCTGATACACTAACCTCGCGGCCGACGAAGCGTGTTATGCGGGGTGTCATAAATGGCTTAGTTGAAGTTGAGGTTGTCGTATATAGCATATTACCAACTGGTCAATATTTGCGTTAGAAAACATGAACGATTATCATTGGATGAGCGAACAAGTAGTAAAACGCTATATACTACAAAACGACAACCTCAACTTCAACTAAGCCATTTATGACATCCCGCGTAACACGCTTCGTCGGCCGCGAGGTTAGTGTCTCAGACTTTGGATCGGAAGGTCGTGGGTTCGTGCCCAAGTGCCGGCCGAAAATTTCAAAGTTGGAAAATCCACTGATAATGAGTTGCATGTGTTTTTTTTTAATTTTTTTGCATTCTTAATGCATTTTTAATCCATCCTATGAATGCCGTTTCAATCGAGCAAAGAGTTTATTTACATATGTTGCTCTTTTTGTGTCGGGCGATTGTAGCGTGACGGTAGCCTCACGAGCACGCCACTGTGATGCGACGAGTCCGAATTGGAAACAGATGCGAATTAATTAACATCCGAACTGAGGCATCTTCATGGATAAACTCTGTGCGTAATGTGAATCACAATCCGCAAGCGCCATATTCATCACTTGACTCCTCTGCCAATACCCATTATACCCTGTACAATGATGATCACTTCATTTTCATAATAGATCTCGTCGCGCTACAGTGAGGCTACACTCTCGTCGCGCGACCATAGCGCGCCCGGTCGCCTCACGGTAGCGTCACGAGGCACGCTACTATCGCGCGAATGTCGCGTGACCATTTTCAGCCGGGAGGATCGCAAACCAGGAGCGCGAGAATGCCGTCTGCTGGAGCGAGCAAAATCCGGCTGTTTATATCGTAAGTAATTTGATAATTATCAATTCTAATCAATTGGAAGTAGTCGTAGCACCTGCGCTAAGCCTTTGGTTACGCATTTATTGCCACAGGAAACCTGGGGAAGTTGTACTCATCAATTACGGGGTGTCGCAGCAGGGCACTCTTTACCATGTATTAGCATGGGCTGCATGTAAACAAAGATTAACTTTTCATCAGTCTCATTAATTTGGGACTGAATGATTAACTTTTTGTACTCAAATGATTATAAAAAATGTACTCTTTTTAATGAACTAACTCTCTTATGGCTGGTTTAATTATATACAACATTTTCTTGCTTGCAGGTATTGCGGAAACTTAGGAACGAGGTATGGATTCAGAGACGAACTTGGACTGGTGATGTCCAGAGGTGGAATAATCATCTTCATTGATTTTCCTTGCCTCCAGCAATAATGTAAGGTCTTTTCCATACCTATTTGATCACATTTTACATTAAATTCCCCAAATTCATTGTCTGAAACCTCTACTTACAGTGGTTTTGGTTTCGGTTTCATGAGAGGATCTCTCTCGGATTCAGTCATGGTGAAGTGAATACCATACTAAAATGATTCTAATTGAATGTGTGCTTCTTCTAGGTCTACCTGGATACTCTGGCAACACTAGCGGGGCAACTCTACCTGTGGAGACCACCTCCAGGGGTGTACAAAGAAGATCCGTCATGGGACAACCAACACATAAGTTCGAGGTAAGACTTTTTCTAATAACCCAAGATCAATATCATGTAAAATGAATGACTATTGTAATAGTGATTCATCCATTCTCATGGAATGGAGTATAATATCAGTGCCTGAAAAATTATCTGAATTGGAATGTCTACTCTGTTTCTAGTTTGGAAGTAATTTTACAGGTGAAATTTAAAAATTGTGCCTCGAGTGACATCCTTGAGTGTCATCAATCTTGGATATAGACCTCCTAATGTTTGGTGATGGACATCACCAGATTTCAGATCATGTTCAAGACTAGGAATAGCCTAACTTCCACTAATCCAGAGTAGTCAAAAAGTCTTCGTAGAATTCTTTCATCAAGATTCTTATCTTAGGCTGATCTTCTCACATTAGCTTTTCTTATTATGATAGTTGGTAAGATGTGATCACCAAGAATATTTCCTGCTCTTGAATATCATCTGTGGATGTCCATCATGAGCCTTCAGGAAGTCTTCATCCAAGTTTGATGATAATAGAGATTCTCGCTCGAGCAAGTATTTTGAGATTTTACTTGGAAGTGTAGTTCCAAATTATCAATTGAGGAGTTAACCAAGCTTACATTATTTTCTAGTCAGGAATCATATTTGGTTTCATGATTCTGAATGGAAATTGGACTAAAATAGATACATTATGAGTTTATTTTCTTCCAGAATTTTCATGGTTAGAAACTTTTCAATCTAAAAATCCAGCTACCTCAATAATTCATTTTCATTCAATTTTATGAAATGGAATATGATTAGTACCTGAAAAATGATCTGAACTGGAATGTCTATTCTGTTTTTAGTGTACATGTAACCTTACAGGTAGGATTTGAAAATTGTGCCTCGAGCGACACTTTTGAGGGTCATCAACTTTGGATGGAGACCTCTTGGAGTTTGATGATGGACATCACCAGGTTTCAGATTATGTTCAAAGAATGAGAGAAGACTAACTTCCACCAATACAGAGTATAAAAAATCTGAAAAGGTATTTTTCATCAAGGTTCTTATGTAAGGCTGATCTTCTCACATTTGTTTTTTTCATTCTGATATCTGTTAGAATAAGATCACCAGAAACATTTACTGCTCTTGAAAATGGTTCACGAGTGTCCATCATAAGCTCTCAGAGAGTCTCTAGCCAATGTTGGTGATACTAAAAGGTCTCGCTCGAGCAACTATTCTTAGATTTTACCTGGAAATACAATTCCAAAGCATCAATTGAAGAGTCAATCCAGTTCACATCATCTCTAGGGCAGAAATCATATTCTGATTCATAAAACTGTTTGAAAATTGAACTGAAATAGACATATTATGAGGTCATCTTTTCCCAGGATTTCAGTTGGTAAGAAACTCTGAAAAAATTGTAGCTCTAAATTCATGTATCTCAGCTATTTCTTCATGAAAGCATATGAATGGGAATATGATTTGTGCCTAGAAAATGATCCAAGCAGCTGATCCAACCATTTTGGTTCTAACCTGGAACTATTTTTCAAGTAGAATTTGAAAAAAGTGCCTCGAGCGAAACCCTGTGGCTCTACCAAACTTGAATGGAGGGTATCTGGTACTTGTTCTGGATACTTATCTGATACAAGATCACAAGAGCAGAACATAAAACACATTGCTAAGACCTAGCGGATGGAGAGGAGTAGGAAGTATCATGTTCTTGAGCATGATCAGGTCTGCGAGAGGAGATGATTTTATGAAATCAATGGAGCGTATCATGTTAGTGAACATGGATACAGGTATTCAGCAAATAAAACAATAACTTGGTGATGTCACTTCCCTTGGATCATGTTTTTGGGCATGATTAGATTTGCCTATCAATGGATCCATGAAAGCAACACTATTTCATGTTAGTGAACATGAATGCAGATTTTTAGTCGTTTTGATGTCTAAAAACTGAATTTGTTTGGAAAATTTGGTAGATATATTCATGTTTTTGGACATGATATTTCAGCTCGTCTTGTGGTGGGTTACTGAAGATGTGCCATTCTTATGTTAGTGAACATAAATGAAGATTTTTGGTCGTTTGGACGTCTGAAAAGATGAATTTTTTTGAAAATTCTGTGAAACAATTCATGTTTTTGGACATGAATTTCAGCTCATCTTGTGGTGGATTACTGAAAATGTGCCATTCTTATTGAAGAATGCAATTTGGATACTCTGCTCTTCCCCAATAGTTCACGGAATTATATTCGCTTGCGGGCAAAAGTCACGATGAAAGCTTTCTGAAGCCATCATCTCTAATAAAGTGCCAGATCGACTTTTGAGTCTTATTTTACGCGCCCTATATACGCTGTCAGTGTTACCAACTCACGTTCCGATCTCTGGTAGCGCCACCTACCGGTGGAATTACCCGGGATCGGTGATCCAACGCGTACCCTACCTTACCGACCGCGATGACAGCCACATCCCCTTAATCGATCCTTCTGAAATTTTTATGAGTGATAGATGACCGGCCAAAGATGTGCTGAAAGGATTTACAACTGATTCTAAAAATATACATTTGAAGAGTTGGAGGTTTGAATATTTGGCGTGAATGAAGGATATCCTTCTATTGCAAGTGACAATTTTTACTCAAGTCTCAAGTCATGAAAATTGATATTTGTTAGTAATTCCATATTTATGTCTTTCACTCGAACGTATGGTCAGATTTTGCCATGAGAAAGCATTCTGCTAATCTCTTTTAGCAGCGTTTCTTTCCATGACTCCACGGTGTCTACATACGTGGACATGGTCAAAAGTACAATATAATGATGAATTCCTCTATCTGTTTGTAGCTCAGAGAACTTTTCAATGTCAGAGTTCATGGAATTCATCGAGAAAGAAGTTTTTCAACCACGGGAAATAGGTGCGTGCACGAAGAGAAACCTTGATATAATCATTTTTCAACACACTCGTCATTCTCACTTAAGAATCGAATCGCCCGATGCCTTTTAGAATTATCATGCTCTCATTCTTTATAACCATTCATGAGAGAATACAGCAAGTTTCGATTAGAAGTCCTCTGTATGTCTCATTTTAAGTTGGTTTCGAAACATTCTTCGTTCGAAAAACCTACATATCGTAAATCGATGATATCTTGGTTGGAGTTAACCATAATCTAGGGTGTGTTCGATTCAAATGTTAACCTCACTTAGGTGAAGAGTTTTGGATCCTCAATGATCATGAACCTTCAATTTAACGCGAATCAGGTATTGGATGATCATCCACCCACTAAAATTCCTCAATGTAGTAAGAAACTCTCGATGACTGCGAAAATAACCCAGGTAATCGTTCGGATTCAAAACATAAGTGTGCATGAATTATGGATTGGAGAATGGGCTAAGGCACAGCTTGGAATCTAACAAGATTAGAGTGCCGACCGTTTCCTTCTTGTTAACCTAACGTTCGAGGTACAACTGAAGTTTATCCTTCGTATGAGTGCAACGTGGTCTCAAAGTCGATAAGAATATCGTTGACGCATGTATCCTTCTCGCCTGGGCAACACTCGGGAGAACAATAGTCGTCGCAGTTTAAATTTCATCGCTTATTAGAATTCCGTGTCAGCTTCTTTTAAAATTTCTTCTGATTTTCCAAGTTCATGTTGCTCCAGGAGACGATGTACGCATTATCCTATGGCGGATAATATTGGATGTTATCTTCATTAGTATTCCTCAATCCGCTGTGCGATATGATTTTATGTAGGATTAATGTATTGGCAGCATATCCCAGAACATGGGTATCTCAATCAAATTTCGAGTGGACGAAACTGTTAAACGTTTTATAAAAATTCTCTGGCTCGTCTGAAACCCCCATGGTTACACCATTATATGGAATCATGAAGATAGAAAATTTGTCGAGTTGTCTCTAGAGTGATTTTGCTCTCATTGGTCGGCATTAAGGCCGTGTCAGAGTCTCGCGTAAAACGGGGTCACACTTTTCGCGATGGTTTCTCCATCAATTGAGACGGGGGTGGTTACAAATTACTCGAAATTGCTTTGTGAATGTGCCTCTGGTACGATCCGTAAGGATAAACGTCCATATCTTCCTCAAAACTCGATGTGAGGTGCAAAGTCGTGCTTTCCGAGAATCAGAATCGGAATATCTCTTGATTCTTCGATTCCTCCTCAAGAACGAGAAGCATTTATCTTCACAGATCGTACCAGAGGCCCATTCCCGGAGCAATTCCGAGTCATTCGCGACCACCCCCACTCAATTGATGGAAAAACCATCGTGTAACTTGTAACCCCGTATTTGCCGCGAGACTCCGACACGGCCTTAATCTATTTACAACTTGTGAATCAAATGATGATATTTAGAATCATAATGTGATGTTGAACAACAATATTTACGATGACTGATGGGGAAATTTTCGATACATCACATTTTTCTACACCAAAGTTCAGCACAAAAGGCGAGTGACCAGAAGCTTAGCAGCAACAATTCAATTGGATGAATGTAAAATTTAAGGGCTAAATTTTTGAGAACTCGAGGACGTTCATGCTAGATAGATCATCCGCAGGATGATTGAATTTGCTCTTGTGCCATTTTCAAATCTTTACCTGCTAGTATGCACAGATTGTATGCAATATGCTAAATATAAATTAAGAAAATCACGGGGGTCGTTGAAAAGTTGTGACAATGTTTGAAAGACAAAGATATAGACCACAGCGTTGGCCTCTGCGAAAAATTCAACAATCCCCCCCCCGCCCTATAAAGGGTAGCACGTTTTTTCTTGGAAACTAGCATGTTTGACGTGACTTAGCACATTTTGAAACTTGTACGAAGAGTGACATACGGTTACAGTGAGAGCGTCTCTATTTGCGAGACTTTTGCATAATAGATTTTATTATAAACTCATGAAAAGACTGTAGCGAGTCTCCCTTTGTCTCAAGATAGCATGCAGTTGATCTTTTCTGGTAGCTTATTATGATATTGGCGCCGTTTCGATATTGAATGGAAGAAATCGAGTTCACGAGATCTCTACTTCATTTGTAAAATGTTGTACAGAGTACCAGTAGAGTAGAGATCTATAATAAATTTGACAGTAATACTTCGTGATTTTATAGAATATTCTCCAAGAGCCACATAAATTCATCAATTTGATCCAGAATGATTTTCCGGATTGATGTCAATTACCAATGAACGTGCAACTTCACTATTATGAAAGTATAAGCAACCTGCGCGAAGATCGCTCAGTTTTGGGGGTTCCAGAAAATGTTCAGATAAATGAATGGTTCGTTCGGTAATCAAGGCCCTGCCAGTTCACTTAATTGGCAGGTGCACCATCGCTTCTTGTAAGAAAGCTACAACTAATTCCAAATGTGAGAGGTTGAGAATATGTACGTGCCCGATGGTGAAATTTTACTGAAGTTTGTATCTTGACTTCGATGTCTAGTAGTAATCAGTTATGGATTTCGAATTTGATGGTTTTCATGAAGTAGTTTGTTCCTCAATTGAATAGAACAAACTAGTCCATGAAGAGCTTTGAGTTCAAAATCCATCTTTACTGAATATTGTTTTCAAGCGATAATTCCTAGATAAGTGTATGAATTAGTACCTTCCATTTTCAAGCAACCGTCTTTGTATATCATCGAAGTGAGTAGCATCTAAATTTAAGCGTGCAGTTTTGAATTTTGTATTGATCGCAAGCAATTTCACGTATGTATGTTGTATGATATAGTACGCGAACGATGTCATGGAGTGACTTATTGGATTAACACACTCTAGAACGGGCGGGAATGTGCTCTGACAATGGAGACGAAATAGGTATTCTGGAAACGTACAAAATTATTCAATTTTTTTGGTCAATTTGACACCTACTACGTGTCTTGAAATGTTCCTTGACCTGATATGAACGATACTATACTTGTCCATGACTTTTTTAAAATCAAATCATTAAAACACCTTGTCGACTTCTTGCCTATACCTTCTTGCTAACTGTAGACAATATAAATATTAATAACATCCAGCTCGATGGTATTGATCCGCAGGAAATGTCAACGACTAGAATGTTTGCAATGACTTGATCCGTCACCACATCTGGAGGTTTTCAGAAATCGATCCCAATCTGTGACCTCCACGTACTTATGGCGTCCTCCTTGTACGCAACTATATAAGGAAATGTCCCCCATTTTATTACAAATTGCGATTGTGCGATCGGTCGATTAATTTCTCGAACGCATCGAATTCGGAGTGCAGCTAGGCTCACTCTGGTAAAATTTAATGTCCGTAATTTTAAGAGTTGAGGGCTATCGACCACTACCCAAAAAATCGACATCGTATTCGTCCATCTTGGATCGCTTCGTATGTATATACAGTAGAACCTCGCAATACCAGACACCTCGGTGCACCATGAAAGTGTCCGCTATTCCGAGGGTCGAATTGTGGGTCTTGCGTAAGAATTTTTGCAACGTTCATTGTATGTAGAAATATCAATCTGGATCGAAATTATCCATTGTAAGTTTGAATTGTCATTCAATATAATAGTGCTGGTCAATCATTCAATCTTTAAATCTAGATTCTTTCATTAAAAACGCTGTTAAAAGAGATTAGCAGAATGCTTTCTCATGGCAAAATTTAACCATTATGTTCAAGTAAAATACATACATATGCAATTACTAACGAATATCAATTTTCACGAAACTTGAGTCAAAAATTCCATTATGAGTGATAGACGACAAGCCAAAGATGAGCTGAAAGGATTTACAGCTGATTCTTTGAAACAGTTTTCGACTTATGCGTCTTTAGAAATAAGAATATAAAAATTGAATTCAGTTTTTGGAAAATATCTTCTAAAATGAGTTCCTAAAAAATTTAGAGTGAGCTAATAAAATGTTGATATTGGAACGATAGATCGATTGGTTAATACAGAATTTGATGAAAATGTATGAGGAAAAAATAAAAAGTGGTTTTTTTCACATGGTAAAGATTTTATGATTTGAATAATGTGAATGAATAAGAATAGGAAATACACATTGACCAAGTGAGAGAGATTGGACAAAAAATGAGTGTTCAAGTGACAGAAAGTTTGATATGAAGGTTGTGGGAAGAAATATTTGCGAATGAAATAATAAAATTTTCGAAATTTTTCTCACTTTTGTTGTTTAAAACGCATAAGTTGTGAACTGTGTGATACAATGAGTTGTAAATCCGTGCAACACATCTTGAAGTTGTCCTTTATGACTCATTAAAATTTCAGAAGGATCGATCAAAGTGTTGAGGAGATAGGATAAAGCACATACGGACACAAACATGAAAGACACAGACAATGACAGATAAAGATAAATGTTTTGCGTGAAGGAAATGATCATGGAGGGAAAAGAGCGACCTACAATCGAAAGATTTTGGCGAGAACAGGATGGTTGAGGCTGAATCCCTGGAAGTGGAGATTTTCAGAATGAAAAATGGATTTGAGTGAGAAAATTGAAGTAAAATCTCTTGTCACTAATACAATCCTTTCTCTTTGAGAAAATGTTATGTGTATGTGGTTGATCGTGGAGGGGAAGGGGTGACTGACAATCAAAATATCTAGGCCAGGAGAACACGATGATTAAGGCTAAATCCCATTCAGTGAAGATTTTTAGAATGAAAAATGGATTTTAGTGAAAATTGAAGTAATTCTGAGTCGCATTTCACTATTTTTGGTTCACGGTTTCTCCTAAAACCTTCGATCGATCCTTCTGAAATTACTATGAGTGATAGACGACAAGCGAAAGATGTGCTGAAAGGATTTGCAACTGATTCTATTGAACAGTTTTCGACTTACGGGTGTTTAAAAATAAAAATGTAAAAATTGAATTCAGTTTTTGGAAAATATCTCCTGAAATGACTTCATAAAACAATTTAGAGTGAGCTAATGAAATGTTGCTATTGGCATGATAGATCGATTGGTTATTACAGAATTTTGGAAAAATGTATGAGGGAAAAATAAAAAGTGGTTTTGTTTCACATGGTGAAGATTTTATGATTTGAATAATGTAAATGAATAAAAATGGGAAATACATATTAACCAAGTGAGAGAGAATGGACAAAAAATGAGTGTTTAAGTGACAAAAAGTTTGATATGAAAGTTGTGGGAAGGAATATTTGTAAATGAAATTATAGGATTCTCGACATTTTTCTCATTGTTGTTGTTCAAGACGCATAAGTCGTGAACTGTTTCATACAATGAGCTGTAAATTCATGCAACAAATCCTGAAGTGGTCCTCTACGACTCATAAAAATTTCAGAAAGATCGATCAAAGTGTTGAAGAGATAGAGTAATGCTCATACGGACACACACACACACACACACACACACACACACACACACACACACACACACACAGACACAGGCAGTGAGGGACAAAGATGAATGTTTTGCGTGGAGTGGATGATCGTAGAGGGAAAAAGGTGACCTACAATCGAAAGATTTCGTCGAGGAGAAGAGAATCGTTAAGGCCGAATCCCATTAAGTGAAGATTTTTAGAATAAAAAATGGATTTGAGTGGAAAAATTGAAGAAAAATTTCTTGTCACGAATACAACCCTTTCTCTTTGGGAAAGCAAGAAGGAAATTGAAGATCGAGTGTACAATGTCTAATAATACAATAGCTAACTGTTATCATCTGTAATAGCTATATAATAACTGAATTTTTAATAATATCAATTTTATTCCGATAAAAAGCAAACCCTCGTAATTTCTTGAATTTTCTCCCTCAAAACTGCGTTTTGGAACTCAGAGATTCTTCACAAAGATATACTTGGAATACTTTGAGCAATAAATTTCGGCAGTGTAAGCAAGCATTTTTCAGCGTTTCTCATTACGAACACTTCCCAAGTCAGACTCGAAATTCAAGTGTCCGGTATATCGAGGTGAATTAACATGGGATCGATCAAATCGAGGGAGGAAAATGTGTCCGGTATGCGAGGTGTCCGCTATTCCGAGGGTTCAGTTCTACAGAAATCAGATGGGAGTCAAACAAATCATCTCAAAATGTCCGGTATTTAGAGGTGTCTGCTTTTCCGAGGTGTCCGTTAACCGAGGTTCTACCGTAGTAGTGAACGTATAAAGTACACTGCAAAAGGAATTCTAGGGCGAATTACGGAAGCATAGTAATTTTACTGTCCGGATTTGAATTTTCCACTAGTCTCCCGCCGGTGAATTTACTAACGAATTGTAGATTTGCAATGAGTTCGTCAAATCTTTCCACTGAGCGTAGGACTCCCAATTGCCTACGCTAGGCGCAGCGAAATCGCTATTTCAAGAATAGGGATCTGACATCGATGTCGGGTTGCCTGCACACAGGGGTAAAATGGCTGCGTAACAGAGCAGATTTAGCATTGGTAGCATGATGGTTTTGCTTCATTAACGTCTCATCTCCAACAGTCTGGCACAGAACACTTATGTAAGAATCTGATCCCCCTACTATTGCGTTTTACGGACATTATCAACTCTTGAGAGCTAGAGACTCAATGTTACCAGCACAACCGTATACATCCAATGTTGAAACTGCTCTCTTCGTCGGCCATCTTGCAAGAAAAAACGCCCGTGTCCAGGCAACCCGGCAAGCATGTCAGATCCCAATAGTAAATTTTCATGATATTGAAACTCAAGACACTCTCCAAGTGTAGCATCGAATATCGGCATTTTTTCAGCCCGATTTTCTTAGTCGAGTCTTTACTTTGCTTCCGGAAACATTTTGCATTGCTAACCTGCACCCCTACCGACTCCCGACATGTAACTTTGTCAGAGTATCGTGTTCATATCGTGCAATCTGGCCGTGAGCAGCGATGCAGTACAGCGTCTAGCTAGTGATCAGAGACGAGCACGACGGCGACGATGGGGTCGGACGCGATTTCGGCGCCGCGTCACAGCAATGTGCACTAGGAAGTGCACGGTGTTCGGTAGGTTTATTCGATTATGAGTCCAGAATGTTTGAAGCGCCTGGATCATTATTCGGATTGTTCGGACTTTTGCATCGCCAAACGAGTGTATTCGAACGGTTTTGAGATCCGACCGTTCCGAGCGCCCTATCCGAAGATCGTAGTAGTGGAGAGGGAAGACATCGCGATACTTACAGCATCGAGACAAGCTGATTCTGTTGGTCTAGTCCACGAAAACGGGAGGCAGCTTGTCTCTAACGCTGTACAGGATGTACTCCGGGATTTCTCTCGTCTAGGCGACCACGATTATCGGGAATGTTCGGATGAAATTTTAGTTCGAATCCTAGATTGGCGATGCAAGAGTTCAAACAATCTGAGCGTTCCGAACGTATCGAACTCATGATCGAATAAACCTGGTTTCTTGCATGATTGAAGCGAATACTGCGTGTTTTCCCTCAGAAGAGTATCCAGTTTCAGTTGAGATCTCGATAACCGTCCATATTAGGCAGGTGCCCGAATTTTGGAGGTGCCCGAATTATAGAGAAAGAATATCGTTTCAGCTTATGGAATGAAATTCGGTTCCACCGGAAAGTGCCCGTAATCGGGAGGTGCCCGTAGAGACAGGTTTTACTGTAGTAGCTCCCGCGCGCGCACACTCCTATGAAACCTCAAGCTATTCTTAGCAAGAGTGAGGTTCTTTCATTTCAATCTTGAGCCTACGTGACATAGTTCTCAAATTGATAATTTGATATTTTTTTGGAATTGATGAGAAATAAGAAATAGTCGTACGATTTGTCTTTTATCGATATTTATTGTCGTAAAAAACAACAAATATGACTCACATATATTGGTGCCACAAACTACTTCTCAAGGTGGAAGAAATTCACGAGAGTAAAATATTATACATAACAGTGAATCGATTGAGAATTCCAGGGAAAAATTGTGTAACTTCGATATATATTCTAAATATCAATTCCATGTGTAGGGTTTCTTTTAATCCAGATATGTTAAATATGAATGAAAATGGAAATTTCTGCGAAATTGTGTATGATTCACTTATGACTCAGGTGAGAATATTGGTACCAGATTTGCGATGGTATCATTTCGTGCATAAACGTTTATATAATCTTGGTATTATGATATAACAGTCCGAAATATTGCATCTTGAGTCACTTGACCATAACTTGAAAAACACGTACTTGGTCTTCTAGCATACATTTGGACTTATTAACACACTTCGTAAGCAATTCGTTGCATTTTCAACCGATTGGTCGAATTATCTTCCAACCAGGTGGTTGAATTTTTTCTTCAACCAGGTGATTTAATCCTTTTTCCAACCGGATGGTTAAATTTTCAACGAAGTGATTAGATCCCGAGTGAAGTAGGTCGGAGATCCAGGTTGAGCAATGTTTCTGCGTCAATCGTATCCGAATAGGAGACTGACCGTCTGAGTTTGCGAATCCTATAGTTTGGCTAAATCAAGATCAGCGGTCACTCATATGAATAGGGTCACTGCCGAGACGTTGCTCAACCTGAATTTTCAATCAAAACGGCTCGCGTGGCCACTGCTGAAGTATTTTTTACATTTGCTAACGAAAAAACACGCAGACACTCGTTTTTCTGACCAAAAAATGTTGTCCAAAGACTAATTCGTTCACCGATCTCATTAATGGTCCCGTTTGTTATACACATAATAATAGAATCGGCGAATTTCTCACGCGAATTGGGCCCGGCAGATCCAAACGGGCGTCATTCATTCGGATCGATCGATCTCAAAACGTTGCTTAACCTGGGTTTTTGACCGAAAAAGCTCACGCGGCCGCCACCGATGTTTAATTCTATTTGTTTACAAGAATGCATGCACAAACTTTTTTCCTCTGCCCCAAAAATGTCGCCCAGAGATCGCTACCACCACCTAAATATCCATTTTCCGGATCGCGTATTCATCAACTGATATCCCTCTTGGACTCTTGGTTGGGTTTTTAACCACCTGGTTGAATTTATTTTCAATCAGCGTGTTGAATATTTAATTTAACCAGTAGAAGTTCTGGAAAAATTTTTACAGTGTATGTGATGACGATATGTTTTTCTTATCATTCCTTAGAATCAGACACTTGTTGAAAATATTCAATTATCGATTGATGAGTGGGGAGTTGGATCAATGTTTTAAGATCTATGTGTGTTGAGAAAGGTTGATTAAGATATTTGAGAAGTTAATTGTGTAAGAAGGATATCTCCTTATAGCTCATCGACGACATTGAATGAAACAACGCGATTATTCATCTTGACCTAGTCTGTTGAGACCCATAACGAACGCGTCATGAATTTATGCAGCTTATTCCATTTGGAAACCCGTTGAATTCCACTAAGTGAAATTTCTAGTTCATTAATTTAGTAATGAAATAGACACTATATGTTCGTGATTCCTCAATAGCTTATCCCTTGTTCATGTATCTTAATACTGAAACACCCCTCCACGATAGCTTCATCACCTGTGGATCGGATAAAAAGTAACTTTCTGTGAGACGATATCGATGAACAAATCAACCATGATTTGATTATCGGTGACTCGACCTACCTGTCCAAATGTTTTGATCGATAGTCTATTGGCGACTAAGCAAAATGGGATGCATGATCTCTGAAGTATTAGTAATATGCTTTTTTGGTCACTCACAGGCAAAGAGTACCACTCACAGTTGTATCTGTCGTCAAATAAAGGTTTAATTGTAGTGTATTGATCACGTATCTTGCCTTTTTCAATCGTCATGAACATAAAAAGTCAGTTATCTTACGCTAATTCAAATATCTTTCCGCTGCGGTCGACGATTTCTTGTCCTATAAAATTCACGATCGCTAAGGTAGCGTTACATGTAACTATGACTAAATATCCCTCAGTCTCCCTCGCGGTTGAAATTCCCGCTGAGATTAGCTGAAATTTTTTGCGTTATGTCAAATGAGACTCAATGTTCAAAACCATTAACATGCGATGAAAATATACAGTTACTCACCGTATAATAGAATGATAACAATATCATCACGGCAAGAGCTTGGAAAATCAGAAGAATGTATGATATTAATCCATCAAATAATTTGCATAGCCTGAAAAATTACGAGGAGAAGATAATTCATAATGCTAATCATGACTTTCGCAATATTTATGCATAACCTTTTTCAGTCAATACCTTAGAGTCTGATCATGTAACTCGACAACTTTTGCAATATTTTGGCGAGTATATTCAATGGAGATTTCCTCAGCTCCATCTTCATCTAACTCATGAACCACAACGCTTTCCATTCTATGACTAGAAAAATTCGAATCTAATAAGTAGGTACGGGATCTTGCAATGAATTAAGATATTTTTGTCTCTTTGGGCTATGGAATTTAGATAATCTCGGTGATTTGATGAATGTTCAGTTAGTATCAATATTAATTGGAGAAAAAGTTTAGAAGAGAAATATTCCTCGAATAACATACCTCACCACGGCAAATAGTCCACAGATTTGTATGAATTCCAAAATAAATAAGTTGGTTAAACCAGCCACGAGTATTGTGTTGATAGTGAACCATACTATGGCGTGGAATTCAGACAAAATGGGATAATCTTCCTGCTCGAAAAACACGTATGGAACCCGATGTGTTCGAAAATCTTGCTCCGTCACATTCTTGGTGGTAGGGGAGATATCCACAAAAGCCAACCCGAGTATTGCGTAACAAACTATGAGAGATAGGAAAATTGTAATGCTCATTAGAAAGATGAGATTAGATTAGTCTTTCAATTTCGTCATGGATTACCGCTCCACTCCACCTCAAAAAATCATACATACCATATTTTGACCATTATAAGCCATGGTTAATACTGAATTTTGTAGGGAATGGCTCATCACAAGAGGGTGGCTTGTATTTTCGAAGAAGAAGAATGCGAGTGAGTAGTGAATGACTCATAACCTATCAATTTTTCGTCGTCAAATTTGAATGAAATTATTTTCAAAATGGGTCAAATGTAATATTGCTTGGAATCATGAAAAAATAAGATATTGAGGATAGAAATGAATTCCAAGCAGAATCGAAAGTCACTCGGTTATTACATGAGCGTCGTCTTCTTCCGGAATATCATTTTGTTGAGGAACATCTTGAGAAAGCTCTCCGGATCTCAATTTTGCCAAGAACACCGCAACAATTCTCTCATGCTTGTCTCTGGAGGAGCAATTTCTATATAAATAAGGCTGCACGCAATGAATTTTTCACAAAGTTTTCGTTAATCTTATCCGATTCTTTTTTCACTCATGATACAACTTCAATCTCCACATGTTGGTTACCCATTTTCTTAATAACTTCAACTCATTTTGAAGCTTGTCTCAAAACCTTAAAATTGAGTCAAAGTACATCCAATTTCGACCAACTTGAGCCAAACTGTTTTAATTCTACCAAAAGGTGATTTTTGAGAGTTTACAAAAGTGTGTACTCAATTTGTCCCCATCATTTAAAACAATGTAAATCGTCGATAAAATGCATAAAATCGCTCTGATCCGTTTTTATCACCGTGCAGTGACATTTGGAGCTTTTAGTTGGCCCAAAATACTGCTTCCGACCTATTTTGACGTGATAAACACGTTCTGAGTGGTAAAAAAGCCATACTGCACGTTTTTTCGAGATAACCATATGGAGGCATGTTGGGTACACTCCGATGTCGGCCTTCTTGTTTCTCAAATCATCTCCGTGTTTTGGACATAAAATCGTTCCAAATGCGGACTTTGAAGGTCTTGTAACAAGGAATCGAATGTGCTAAGGTACGTTAAGATTGGCCAAATAAAAATAAATTTGCACTGGTTTTAGTGAACGCGATTTCCTCGGTGATTTCTCAGCCGCGCAAACACGAAAAATGGAAAAATCACTTTGAATTTTCTGGAGAATGCAGAAATGATCCGGGGTCGATGCAAACTACGTAATTTCTCACATTCTAACATAACCAACGTAAATAAATATGCGGGAAGGTCAACGAGCGCCCATTTCTGAGATCGGCATATGGGGGCAAGTTGGGTACAGAGGCCAGTTGGGTACACTTACCCTATTCTCCAAAAAGGTAGTTTATATCCGGAGACTGGCTCAATTTTGGGGCGTGGCTTATTTTTAGAGGCAGTTTATTTTTGGGGTTGCTTATATTTTCTAAATTTGTCTCTCTACGGCTTATTCTAGGATGGTGGCTTCTTTTAAGACATGGCTTATAGTACGCAAAACACGGTAAGTGAGCAATAATTTCTTCAGAAAATGGATCGTAATTACTAGCAGCAGTTAACAGAATGTCACGATTTTTCATACACTAGTTTATTTCAGTTGTATGATTCGCCTCACCTGTAGTGAGGTAACTCAACTTAGAGCCTAAACTTGTGTAACCATGTAGTATATGCCGTTCATAAGGCTCTGTAATGCTACGATTAGTTATATAGGTTTCAGTATCCGCCATTCGAAACTGCAAAGATGAAGATGAAGATGAATTAGGAGATTCACCATTCAAAAAATCTGTTGAAGCAGTTTGAAAAAATATATGAATTCATTCGACGTTAGATCAGTCAGTCCAATAATGTTCAAGTCTCGGATCTCTTCCCTAATGAGTTACATGTTTCTAATGACGAGTTCAAGATGCAAGACCTGGATCATGCGTTTTGTTCAATTATTGGGTTTTTAGTTGGAGCACCAAAATCCGTGTTTGGTCAAATGGATTCTTTTTTAATCGGTGAGAATGCATTTATTCAAGTGTAGGGGTTTTTATCGGAATGAAACTTGTTCACGGTAGTTGGATGAACACGATACTGCATCAGGAAACGCTTGCATGAAAACACAAACGACGAAAACAAAATCCATGGTCACCGATTCTATTAAAAATCGGTTGAAAATCGGTGGAAGTTGGGTTTCTTCAAAATAATAATCTTTTTCCGATGGCAAATCGGAATGAAAGCACGTCGAGACAAGAGGAACATAATGTATTTGGTCTGATTTGCTCTACGTTGCAGACAATGGCACTATAAATTATTTTCTAGGGTTTTTTTTTTCATGAATCGGGTTTTATGAATGTTTGATGAGATGTATACTGGGCTTTGGACATCTCAATGGTTTCCAAAGGTGAGATAAAATATTTATGTGTACATATTACTCACACGTTTCACATTTTATTCCATTACACAGGTACAGTCCACCGGGGTTACTTTGAACAGACGAGGTAACTTTGAACACCCGAGGAACACGTTTTGAATCCTTGAAATCAGCAAAGTTGAGATCCGCAAGGGTTCTCATAGTAATTAGCCCGACAATGGCATACGTGAACAACACTTTGCACCGGTGTGGGAATTCCTATTAGTTGTTTGTGAGTTTAGAAAAAACTTTTTAGATGGCATGATTTTAGAGCAAAAAAGTTGCTCCAAACAACTTTTCTCGTTTGAGTACTTCTAAGGCGAATCCAAGTCAATGATGCTAGATTTCAGCGAAAACTTGAAAAAATCATCGGTCCAATGGTGAATTCTCACCTTGACTGAAGTTTGTAGGGTAAAAACTGAATAGCGCGTGGTTTTCTAGAACGGGGTAAAGGAATAGGGTAACTTTAAACGCTCCAGAAAATCGTAGTTACTCGGAAACCCGGTTGTCTGTATCATACAAGTTAATTCTTGTATTCTAATGATTCTCGACTTTTGGATTTGTGGTTGCGATCATTTGATTTTCAAAATGCTCTACTTTGGTTCTCTCGATGATTACGCATTAAGAACTGAACGTTTTTTCGATTCGATCAGAACTTCGTAAAAGTGAATTTTTCAATTGAAATACAGATTGTTATTACAATATTCAGATGATTTCTTCAAATCACTCGTTCATTGTTCGAGTCTTTGTTCCAACTTCAGAAAACTCAAAATGAGTTTTGGATATTTTTTTGAATGCAAACGTATTACATAGAAACAAACAGAGTATTACCATATTCATTCATGAGAGTCTTACGTTTCATCGATCTAGTGTTCGAAGTTCACCCCAATGAGGGGATCTAACTTCAAACACTTTTCAAATACACATAACTTGTGTCTAGAATACCCAATAGAACTCTACTGGGACGAAATCAAAAACTAAGACAATAAGCATCCAATTGAACACAAGTACAATGCTCCTTTGATGTAAGACGTTCGACTTTATACCGAGGAATTACGAGTAAAATTTTGAAAAAGTGTTCAAAGTGACCCCGGTTGGCGCTATTCAAAATAAAGAAAAATATGATCGCGGTATACAGGAACACATATACCCGACTCAAAGTGGCCGTCTAAACATGAATTTGGTGACCCGTACGCTTCATCACGTTAGAATTTTTGGTAGACGCAAAAAATCTGTTTCCTCGAAGGTGATCTTCGCGTGAATAAAAATCTTGCTGTGGTACTCCACAGCACAGGGTCGTGTCCAGACGATCATCTTGCACCCCCAACCGAGAAGCATACTTGGTCATATCGCCCGAGCAAAAAAATTTTTCTCATAACTTCTGCGGATCAAGGATTAGGTATTGCAAATATATACGTTCTGTTATGTTTTAGGGGGTCAAAGTTACGTTCTATCAAGAGGGGATTCAAATCTATATGAGTGGATTGATTTCTACGATCAAAAGTATGTCAATCATATAGGTATCTCCATACAGGATTGTCTGTACTTTCAGAGTCCGTGGTCGAAATTTGTGACAGATGTACCTGATTAACTATGGTAATATTCTCGAGTTGATTATGAGTTTTGGTAACTAGCAGAAAAATTGATAAATTCGTGCAAGAAACACGCACAGTCAATTGAGATTACCACTGACACTAATTTCAGCCACGAATCCAAAAATTTCTGATAAATTCATGTCGAGGTATATACATTTTTGGCCGTGGAAATCATTTCACTCATACAATCTTGACCATTTCAAAAGAACGTGATTTAACCCCTATCGGTGCTGAACAATTGGTTTTCGAATTGGTCGAAATAATCGCTCGGAAGCGGGGAAACTCATGAACGAGGCGCGAATACTATTTTGAACCATCTTACAAGCACCTGAACATCGGAGAGTCGCATAAATCAAAATTAGATCTTTTGGAAGCTGGCGATAGTTTCGAGCAACGGTAGCATGCTATGATAACAAGAGTTTTTTTCTGATAAATTTATCAGAATTTTTTTTCAGTTGAGGGGATCTGTACTCTGGTGGGGTTTGCCCCCCGGAGCACCACCTGGGGTTTCAGCCGCTTGTGTTGGAATTTGTACACACGAATGCAAATGCAAGAAACAAGCTCGTTGACTCTCGAAGCGACGGTTTCTATTTGCAGCGTCTACTAGTTGTTCGGGCGGGTTACGTTTTTGCTCACAGGAAAAGTAAATTATCGTAGGCGACTCGAGTGCCGATATTTTTGCACTCGTCCCCGCCCTCGTGTGCAAAGGTTCCGTTTGCGCACAGTTCCGCTAAATATGCAGTGCGCAAATGGAACGTTTGCACACTCGTTGCGGCAATTTGTATGCGAATATCTGTTGGCGCCCTTGATGCTCAATATACTATTCTCACACAGTGAGTAAAAAAGTTATAATTTTGAGAAATCCGACTTTCACCGATTTTTGCTGGAATTGATTTTTGTCAATTTCGTTCTTCGTTTGCACTTTTGAATAATTGCACCCACTTTGCGGCGCCGGTTAAGAAAGTTTGATGACTTTCAGTCTGAACAAGATAGGGCAAAACGCAAGTTCCCCCGATAGTGGTGATTATATGACTCCTTCAGGAGCCGAGTCCACGCAAACTATTGGGCTCTGTCGAACGTTGATGTTATTGGCATTGGAGCGTCTTTATATATGAATCGCACTTCAATTTGAGTGCTTGCAAATGGGCTGATTTACGAATTTTTTTCATGGATTCGCCATGTTACTCGATGACGACTTCACACATCTCGGCAGGTTGCGGTCCACTGCGATCGGATAATGATCGCAGTGGGCCGCCACTATCAAGAGACGAAAGGCTATTGGCGATTAAAATCATTTTCTTCAAACTTCGCCAAGTTTCTATCCACGTTACTCCACCATCTCGAATCTTTCCACTAAAATACTTCGATGCAACTTCGTATTTAAACGAAACTCGAATCATAATGAATTCGAATGAGTACGTGATAAAATCAGTAGATAAGCTGGTATTCATAAGGCACTTTCTGCTCTGCACAGCCAGACACCTTAGATTCATACGAAAATTTGAATTTGTCACCTGAGCACCTATATCGATCAAATTCAACTCTTGAATCCATCTTTAGAAACAAATGTTTCATCCTGGAAAAGATTTGAGACTTGGG
Source organism: Eretmocerus hayati (assembly GCA_029851415.1). Taxonomy (NCBI): domain Eukaryota; kingdom Metazoa; phylum Arthropoda; class Insecta; order Hymenoptera; family Aphelinidae; genus Eretmocerus; species Eretmocerus hayati. Next base: position 176,980,095 of record CM056742.1, on the reverse strand, counting down.
CATTACCCTATAGTCTGATCTTACGTGGAATGGGTCTGAATTGACCATAAAGTAGTCATACACACCTTAGAAGCGTTGTTATACATAATTAGGTATATCACGATATACAAGATGACAAATGTACATTCAATGATATTTATCATCGCATCCTCCATAGTTCCAAGAGAAAACTTGACGAGGAATGATACCTGAAAAATTGAGTAGAGGCTGTCTCTGAAGTTGCGAAATAGACGATAAAATCATTTGGAAATATGAATATAGGAGTTGGAAAAATCTTGATCTCATTCTGCCTGATCCAATTCTTCTCTAGTACAAATTAGGGTATCGTCATTAATTGCCTTAGAGTCACAAATGTGCTGTGAAAGTAAAAGACGTTGAAACGCCAAATTTAGCTTGGAGTGTTTTATATAGGCCATATTGGAGCATTTTGCCGGATTCCTGCACCTCTTCGTGATGCAGCGATGACATGATTTTTATTCGGTGTTTTAGAGAAATACAAAACATCCCATTGCTTTCGGGGCAAAATTAACCGAATACACTCGGAAGTTCCATCAGAACCGAAGAGAATCTCGCTTGGATCATAATATTTCAGAAATTCAGCTAAAGCGAGACTTTCCTCGGAAAAAATGTAGTTTTCGGCTGATGTGTGAAGTAAGTGATGCGAACCGAGCCGCTGCATGGATTATTGGATAGTGTGCCGGTATGTTTCAATTCTGATTGCGTCGAAATTATGCGTTGAAAACACTCCGTTTTCGGTTGCCAAGTACGTCGGATGTCCCAAACGCGCGACTGCAACCCACTGTTATTTCAGCGCAAACGCGGTGCGAGTTTGAATTCGCGGCTTCGTGGCTGAATAATCGCGCCAAACATAAGAGAATCACAAACAAGATCGCGTCTACATGTCTGCAGACTTTGAATAATTTTAATGTGTTATGTGCAACGTACGAAACTGAAATCTAGCGATTATGTGATTTATAAGCGTCGATCGATGCACATGCTAAGATAAAATATCATTTTCTTTTTGGTTCAGAACCCATGTGATATTCGCAAGCTAGCGTAATCACGCGACAGATACGTCTTGTTACTTTGATTGGGTTGTCTAGCCCGTATATTGACGAATATAATGGAATTAAATATCGCCCCGGATGTGGGGTGTGCCTTCGAGCAGATTTGACCACTCATGTACAACCTTTGACATTCAATACGTAGAACTTCAACCCCATCAAATCATTTTTGTTTTTGCCATTGCATTGAAGAAGCCTATAACTGGATACAAGTATTTCGCACGTTCGTTGATAAAATGATTGTACTAGTCTTGTCTACGGGTACCCTCTCAGGTTACACATGGTAGAAAGTGCCCAGTTAAAAGTCTCCTTCGAATCTACATAAGTATTCATTAAAACAAGAACTCTGGGGGGGGGGCACATTCTCATAAATAGTTTTTGTGTAAGATCGGTTGGAAGCTGGATCTAATGGACATCCGAAAGGGTTGCCGGAAACCGGACTATATTATTCAATCGTATGAATAAATTGTCATCACTTAGCTGTAGCTACAGACTACCATGTCCGTAGGAAAATTAATTTGATCAAATGAATTATATTTAAAATACGACGGTGGTATGACTTTTTTCTTTGCTGAAGATTCTTCAGCACCTTTCAAAAGCAGCTCACAAACTCACCAATGCAAACAACATAGTCCCATTCACGATGCAGAAAAAGAAGCAGCTCAATCTTCTCCTAAGATTCGATTGATAAGGTGATAAGCCTATCAGTTCTACCAAGAACGAGGCATGTTTCCATTGAGCATCTTCTGTGATTCTCATTTCAACTCCATTTTGAGGCATTTTTATTTCGAAGAGGACCTGCGAATCATGAATGAATGGATTCTATGTCACATCGGAGAATCTATACAGTTGAGATGATGATTATCAATCACGTATCGGTAATCATGATCTCGTTGAGATTTGACCACACTCACTGGCGCTGTTTCAAATTGGAGCCTCACTTGCGTGATGAATTTTCGGGCCTCCATGGTTGTGGAACTGAGAACGTGAATCAAGAATCTAATGGTATTATCCATATCAAATTCCGCCAATGTAATAGGAGAATTCACAAGACTTGTTATAAAATTTTGCGTAATTTTTTGGACTCACAAACCGAAGCGTGTATGAAGTGTGAGTCAGAGGGATGGTTGTTCTACAGCTCGAAGTCTTGTAAAATTAGAGTGCTGGCGATGTCCATCGCTTTCGCTTAGGACTCTAGATGCAACTGAGGTTCATCCTTTGTGAGGAGGGAGTATGTACAAGCTGGTTGTCAGTCAATAAAAATATCGTTAACGCATATACACTCCTCATCTAGGCAACACTCGAGGCAACAAGAGACGTTGCAGTCTGGATTTTATTAAGTTTATACGAATCTAGAAGACGACCTGTTATACGGCAATTAATTTTTTCATGTTATATTCACGAAGCATGAATATTTACTGAAAAGAACCATTGTTTACGTATCATATCACAGTACGTGAATGACTATATAAATGTAAATTCTATGGATAGGACAGAAAATGTGTCTGTGAAGATTCTAGCGGATGTTATGCCATCAAATTAGGTAAATTTGGTGAGAGGTAGGTATGACTTTGGTACATCCTCGAAGAATGACTTCCGAAGCTACTAAATTGACGATTTCTCTGAAACGATACGTTGTACAGAGATTTTGAGGATAGCATTCTGAAAATCACAAGAACGCGAATTGATCCTGAGGTTTAAAAGATTTCTCTCAAATTTTTTTAGTTCTGTAAATTGATGTCGATAATGGAAAAAAATTCTTTCCGCGGATCACCTGTAATTCTGACAGAGTATTTAGACCACAAAAATACTGATAAGATATTGTGGATTGTTCTGAAATCTACAACTTTGCTTATTGAAATTTCTTTACGACCTCTTCGGTCCAACTTCCGACATTTGTGGATGAGACTTCTGAATGCATGGCCACTAAGGGGAGATCAGGTGCACCAACTTCTCCCCTCTACACTATTCCAATATTCAAGAGAGGTCCGTAGTGTTATGTTCTATCAGTATAGCTTGATTTCAACAATATTGAGGTTTTAAATAACAGCAAATACTTCTGAGCTTTCATCATTTAGGCAGCGCGCTTCGTAATAAAAGTTTTAATCATTTGAGCTTTGTTGCGTCTCAGAACTCCCGATATTTCTTGATTAATTTTGGGAACTGCAATGATGTACAACTGAATGGTTTCTATGATGCAGCAGCAATAAGTCAAAATTGCAGGCTTTATCGTAAATTTTTAGGCGCAACAGAGCTCAACTGGTTGGATATTCCATTGCGAAGCGCGCTGACTAAATGATGTTTCCGGCCGATCACAATTCAATTCAGCAAATATTTTCTCATTTGATCTCCACCTCAGAAGGAATTTCTTAATTCAAATTTCCCGTTCTATTGTTCAAGAATATTCAAATTTAATACTCGTGTTATCCCAAGTTCGAATTTATATTCAGTTTATCAAGTTTGATCTGTCTGAATCTAATGCTTTTTAGAAACTGTATATTTCACACAGTCCCTACTATTCAGAAAGGACTAGTTTTGAACATCTAAATATGTCCCTATTTGGATGGAATTAACAATATTAACCGACAAGGCACCTTTTATCCGTACGGAATCCCTATACCAGGCTTGTCAACATAAAATCAAATCAGGGCTGCCCACTTAACGAGACAAATGTCCCTAGGCGAGTGTAAATGTCCCTAGATTTGTTAAGATTGTTTGTAATATATTCATTGATGGGCTGGTGGATGGGTGGATGGGTCGGTGGGTCGGTGTTTGTGTGTGTGTGTCTATTTTTGTCTTGTGTTTGTGATAATGTGTGTAGAATCCTCTTTTGTGAGGCAGTCCAGTACACGTACACTTACTAGACGAATATAATGAATATATTCACATTTTACGGCGTGCTGTCACCGGCTCGAGGATATGGATTTGTGTTCGTGTGTGTGTGTGTGTGTGTTTATTATTGTGTCTTGTGTTGGTGAGTGTGAGTAGAATCCTCTTTTGTGAGGCAGCCCGGTACACAAGATACATTATGTATCCTCCTTACCGCACCACCATATATCGTATATATTGACGTCTTTACTGCGTGTGGGAACCGGCTCGAGGATATGGATATGTGTTTGTGTGTGTGCGTCTATTTTTGTTTCTTTTATTTGTGAATTCTTTTATGTGAGGCAGCCCATGATACATACACTCATTTTACGTGTTTATTAATGTATCACCATCATATAACTCCGAAAGAATTCTGGAGATATTCGTCTTTTTGAGTAATATATAATATATATTTGAAATTGAAAATGAAATACTATTGAAAATGATTAATCACCCCTGATATATAATGTTGAGTACATATGTTATTATAATAGTAGTGGTATGAGTGTTGAGAAGTGTATTCTGAGTAGTTGTAACTTCACGTCACAGGGACCGAGAGAGACATGATCAGATGAACCTGACACGTATTGGTTACCTTCACGGGCCAAGAGACGATGTTCAGATCAGAGGAAATCTAACGGTTCGATCTTGAGAAGTTGTGTCAGTGTAGAATGTTGATTAATGTGAAATTCATCAGGATGAAGTTGTATGAGTTTCAAGTTTTTGTATTTGTTTTTGGGGAAGCTATGAGTTGTTTTTAGGATATTGAGAACCAATGAGATTAGTACTATAGTTATTTTTCTATGGATCTAGATGATGGTGATCAGTTGAAATTTTTTAACAAGTGATTCGAGATTGGAGATCAACATATTTTGGATTGTGTCTTATTGGAAATTTTCATATGACGTTTTAAAATTGATAATTTAATCCTATTTGATGATTCGCGTTCACTCTACGAATTATCATCTCTAGTGGAACAGTGATAAATGTATAATTTTGATGAAGATTTGAAATAGTTCTATCGAATTTGACTAAGACTTTAGATGTTGCAAAGCGGATTTTTTTATATTCTCGTGAATTTTGAATAATGTGGAGGGTTATTTGAATGTATTATCGTTTCATTCATGATGTGTTGATGATATTGTATTGGATTTTTTCTGTTGGTCGCTCTCATCGGAGTGAGTCACTCTTGAGCCATGGCCTAAGCAAGTCACCGCAACGTTATCATCAGTATGTAAATGTTGTTGTTAGAATGTATGTGTGTATGTGTGTGTGTGCGGTTTCGACCGCTCGCTCGCTTGTGGCGCTCGCGCCGCTGCGCATACTCTAGTTGGACGGTGGCAGCGTCTCTAGACGCTTGCTCTTTGTATAAGCGTATAATAAAGTGGATGATCAGCTGACTCCTGGTGCATCATTATCCATCACGCCAACTACTCAAAACCTTCATGGTAGCAGAGCGTGGTTCTGGTCAACGGGAACTGCACGACCAACACCGGGTGGGGATGGCGTCAGCACGGGGCCACGGAGAAGCAAACAACAGCGGTGACAGGGACAACGGCGGCAACACATCTTCCCGCGCAACAACAATCGAACGACCAGGTAAGCAAACTGCTGTATTCGGAAGTGAATCCGGTGATCGGGGCTGTGCGTGCGGGAAAAGGTTTCGAGGTCGGAGACTCGAACTTGGTGTGAGAAAAGTATTCGAGGTCGGAGACTCGTATTGGAGCACCCGCGGCGAAAGATCCGACGGACCACGTGCAGATGACAATTGCAGTAGTTGCCATCGGATAGGTATATCGCGAGTGTCCAAGTAGAGTCCTGTATCGTGGCCGTCGCGGGCGTGGAAGCGGCTACACCTGGGGGAAGCCGTACGCGCGGGGAAAATGGTTGCCACCGGGCAGCAACAAAAGATGGGAAAACCGTTGCTAGCGGAAAATTTGAAACGGCAGCCATGTTAGTGTCGAGACGCGTTGCTGTTTCCCTCGTGAGAGGAGGGAGTAGAAAGAGAGAGTGAGACAGAGAGAGAGAGAGAGAAAGGGAGTGAAGGCGCGATGTGGCTCTCAAATGGGGGCTCTTGAGCTTGAGCAGTGGTGCTTAACAGGCGGCTCCTCGACTCGTGGCGCACTCGAATGGGTCGGTTGAAAGTACGGTTGACAGTGTGAGCGTCGTCTGCTCCGGTAGTTCGAAAATGCACAGCTCCGATCTCGAACGCTAACACTAACAAAGCTTCTTTACAGCAACGGACGAGAAAGCCCAGCAGCAAACCTAAATATCTTCCGCTTTCAGGAATAATGCCCTTACATATATACATATATATATACAAAATATAATACAAAGCAATAGATTTATTATGAGGTAGATGAATAATAGTCTAGGTATAAAATGAATGACTGAGAATAGTGTGAATGCACAGAATATCAACTAACTAATTCTAGGAATGAATGAATGGTAAAATGTCTAACATACAGAATGAATGGACGAGATGACTGAAAAATAGAAACGACAGTCAAATACATATGGGTGAATACGAAATGAAGTGAATAGAACAGACTGAGCTAGCATAGACAGTATTTGATCAAATAATGATGATGAGTAGAGATGAGTTAAGATGAGTTACTTAGACAGACGATTTTCTCTGTATGCCACAGGTGATCGGAAATTGTTCCGAGTGTTCTGGAACCACTGTGTAAGAGAGTTTGGCCTTACAGAAAATCATCCTGGGCAAAGATTTTGGACTCAAGTAGAGGAAGACACTGTTGTTATTCACACTCAAGATGGAGCTTCCTATATCCTAGGTGAGTGTATGAAAATGCTCTCGTTGAGCCCAAAATCTAAATGAAACAAGGAATTGATGGGATGAAGTGGTTGTTGAAGGGAAAGTCAGACCCTACAGCTCGATCACAACATCCGATTCAGGTGTGTTCCCTGATGAGGCTGAAGTGATTAGGCGATAACCTCGAGCTTTCTTGAGTTCAGAAAGTTGGAGTTATCGTGGCTCCAGTTGCGACACTTTGTGTTCAAGTTGTAGCACTGCAAGCTAGAGCTGCTGATGTATGATGAGAAATAAAAATGTGTATGCATTTATGACTGTTTCAGTGCGTGATGAAGATCTGTTTGATACAAACGACTGGAGAATTATTCAACAAACAATAACAGCCAGCTACGATCAGAATGACAGGATGGAAATGCCATATGAACAACGAGAGTGTCTCCGCCCAATCATCCAAGAGGCTGATGACGAAAACGAATCATCAAGTCTAGCCAACGCGGATCACCAGAGACGGAGACGGCCTGCACCAAGACTGCGATATAACGAGAGAAGACACGCTCGTGTTGAAGTTGATGACCGGACATATACCGACTCCGAGCTTTCGGAAGTGGAGCCGTTGGGTGGAGTAAGCGCAAGACGAAAGCAAGGAAGGAAAGATGACACTGCAGAACTACGCCGACTGATTTCTGACATGGCCGCTACACTGCAGACAACATTGAACTTGACAAAAGCGAACTGTGAAAAACTGGCCCTGAGTGATGCCAAAGTGGAAAGCTTGGCAATTGCACATAATCGCCAATTTCAGGAATTGAGCAGGAAAATAGCAGCGGCCTCATCTCCATCAAGTTTAAATCAATCCACGTCTGTAAGTCTAGTAAATCAAGGTGCATCCTGTTCAGGGGTAAGCACCTCAGCCGAACCTTGCGCTCCTCCAACAGCGTCAAATTCGTCCAACGGAATTCCACAGAGCCCACTCAGAGTACGTCAGGACTCGAACCTTGCTCCGTCAAGTTCCTCCACAGGAGTACAACAGCCAAGTGTACAGTCAGAAGCAAGTTCTTGTCACATCGATTCTACCTCACAAGCTTCAGGGTCCCATGGGCCAACCAGTTTGAGCCGGATGAGATTCGATTATAAGCTGACAAGAAATGACAAGTGGCACTTCTTTTGGGAAAAATTCCAGTCAGAGCTCAGGGCCCATGGACTTGGTGTCTTTGGACATGACACGATGTTACAAACTCCAATTGCCTCCCACATAGACACCCAAATTAAGGATATTCTAATACACAGAATAGAAGATGCGTATTACACACAACTGGCAGCTTCTAATTCAGCATCACAAATGCTGACAGAGTTGAAGAGGATAAAGCTTGCTGAGAGTTCTACAACTTCTTCAGCTGCCCGTGCTGCTCTACATGCTATCAGGTTCGAACCCAGGAATGAAAATGTTACGAGTTTTCTGGCAAGATTCGAGGGTGCTGTGAGGAGACATGACAACATAGAAGGAGAAGAGCCACTATCTCAAGCAGAAATAAGAGACGCTTTCTACACTGCCGTACGGGGAGCCTGCCCACTTCTACAAACACTCAAGTTCATAGCATCACAGCAAAATCGAGTTTTGGGCTTAGAAGAGATGAAAACAGTATTTAGAGAAAAGGAAGCGGAGAAAGAGTCGACGAAAAAGGACACTCCTCGTGCATATCTAATGGAAAGACGGCAAAACTCGGCTCAAACACGATCAAGATGCTTCGAGTGCGATGACATCACCGACCATCTAGCAGCGTCATGCCCATGGAAGAACACTGGGTTGAAAAAGTGTTATAATTGTCAACAAATAACCAATCACAAGGCAGCAGATTGCCCTTATAATGGCCCTCCGTTAGATTCATCAAAAAGAGGACATCAGCACCACCGTGGGGTGAAACGCAATATACCTCCCACAAATCCGCCAGCGAAGAGACAAAAACCTTACGAGCGGCTGCATGGTCGGGGTGGCGCTAGCTATGCTCCTGGAGGTCGAGGAAATAGTACGAGTCGAGGCAGAGGCAGAGGGAATGCGGCTGTAAGGGGAAATCAGAGCAATCGTGGTGGTCGTGGTGGATCCAACGCAAGAGCTAACCAAGCCTATGAGAATCAAGGTGAGACCGATAGAAATAATAAAGTATTAGAAGAATTCGTGGCTGACTCGGGCGCGACAGAGCACATGTCCAAGACGCGTATGATATTCCAAACATTTGATGAGACAGACACTTGTAAAATTTGTTGCGCAAACAAAGACTCTTCAGCGGATATCAGAACGGAGGGAGCTGGCTCTGTAGAAATTCAAACAAACCATGGTAAAATGAAATTAGACAGAATCATTTACTCAGAATCTTTATCCGAGAATCTTTTGTCTCTTCGACGATTTGCAGAAATGGGTTTAGCCGTGTACTTAGATAACAAAAGAATCAACATCTTCGACCCAAATTCAAATCAATCATTCTTATCAGGGATCTATAAAAGACCATACTGGATTGTAAAATTAGAAACAGAGGGAAGTCCCGAATTGCAATCGAATAGTCACTTTGATAACGTTGTTCTAGTCAACTTAGCCAGAGCTCTCCAAGCGACGACAACTTCCCAAAACAATAAATCCCCAGTCATCCACGAACTCTCCGAAATGGACACCACAATTATGGACCGAAATGTGCGAAACATAGATGAGCTACCTATTATAGAAATACCTGACGATATGAATGAAAAATCTAGAAATTACGATAAGTTTAAGAAAAATAACAATGCCTTACTCTGGCATATGAGACTAGGTCATGCATCTGTCAGTTACCTTAAAGCTTTACAAAATAAGTTTCCCGATAATAACGAACTCAAACTTGCTAACTTTAGCAATGAGGTAATAGCAGATTGTGAAACCTGTAAAATAGCTAACTTTGACAGACTTCCTTTCAATACTACTCGAAGACGAGCAACTGCCCCACTCCAGATAGTTCATGGAGATCTTATGGGCCCTATCAGTCCCTTAACTTATCCCAAGAAATACAAATATTTATTGACCTTGATAGATGATTATTCCAGATTTGCTATGGCATACCCAATGAAATCTAAAGCTGAAACTGGGCATTATTTAGAATCATACATAATTTCAGCTAGGAATTTTATAGGTTATGATGCAAAGTTTTGCTATTTACATGCAGACAAAGGTGCTGAATTTACGGGGGGCTACACTGATGAGTTCCTAGAGAAACAAGGAGCTGAATTTCGAGCCTCGGCTCCAGAAACACCTCAGCACAATGGTGTCGCGGAACGTTTTAATAGAACAGTATCTCGTAAAGTCAGAGCTTACATGTTCGACTCAGGTATTCCTATGAATCTCTGGGATCTCGCAGTTAGATCGGTGGTGTATGCGTACAATCGTACTCCCCATAAGTCGAATGACATGATCACTCCCCTGGAAAAATTTGCTCCACATTATAAATTCAACTTGAGTCAATTCAAACGATTCGGCTGTCTAGCCTATATCAAAGTTCAACGACAGACAGGTCCAAAATTCAGAGAACAAGGTCGACGAGTAATTTTAGTAGGATACACACCGACTGGCTACCTCTTCTTACGACCGGAAACAAACCAATACTATGAGAGTCGAGACGTGCGGTTCAATGAAAAATTGGTATACAAAGATGTGTACAAGAAAGATGCGATTGTCGACCTCCCAACAACTGAGACTGAAATTGACCAAGACAAATGGATGATAGAATTTGAGAGAGAACAGATTAATACCTCACAGAATCCATCAAAACTGGAGGGAGAGACTCCAAAAGACTCTTCAAAACCGGAGGGAGAGACCAAACGAAAACGAGGACGGCCTCGCAAAACACGACTTGTGACAGATGTTAGTTTTGCTAATTTTATCCAAATAAAAGAAGACTTGAGAGAGCTTATCAAAATGACCGATCGAGACCTTAATCAAAGCGACTTGACCCAACTTGAAGACGAAATAACGCATGGACTATTGGCTCAAGTTAATGAAGACCCTGTCTCTTATGAAGACGCCCTAAACTCACCAAATCGACTGAAATGGAAAGGGGCCATTGAAAGCGAACTCCATGCGCTAGACTCTAATGGAGTTTATGAGATTGTAGACAGACCTATCATGACCAAAGAGGGAAAAAGGGCAATAGCAATAGATTCCAAATGGGTACTGGGTCGTAAGACAGAAGCAAATGGTAATATAAAATATAAAGCCAGACTAGTTATTCGCGGATTCAAGGACAGAAACAATTATGACATCTCAGAAACCTATGCACCAGTCTCCAGACTCCCTTTAGTTAGAGCAGTTTTGGCTATTGCTAACAAACATGACCTCGACGTTTGTCAACTTGACGTAAAAACCGCATTCTTGAATGGGGAAATCGATGAAGAAATTTATATGGAAATTCCGCAAGGATTTCACTGCAGTGATGAAACCAGAAGAACAAAAGTTTTTAAGTTGAAAAAGGCTCTTTATGGTCTACGTATTAGTCCAAAGAAATGGAATGACAAATTCACTGAAGTTGCAAAAGAAATCGGTTTGGAAAATGACGACTTTGAACCTTGTCTATTCATTTGGCGCGAGGGTGAATCATTCCTGATTGTTCTTTTATATGTTGATGACATTCTGATTATTAGCAATAACATGTGTAAACTTGAAGAAGTGAAACACAAATTAAAATCATCTTTCAAAATGACTGACCTTGGTGAGCCGCAAGAGTTCCTTGGAATCTCTATTAAAAGAGATAGACAAAATAAAATCATGGAATTGAATCAAAGCAAATACATAGAGAAAGCCTTAGTCAGATTTGGACTACAAGACGTTTACCCACACCACAGCCCTATGGTTACAAGTAAAGCGAGAGATCGGGACAGACGCGATCGTGAAGACTCACCCGAAGCAACAGACCAACTGAAGACGCTTCCAGCCTTAGGCCGACCATACCGAGAAGCAGTTGGATGCTTGTTGTATATAAGTTGTACGACACGGCTTGACATAGCTTATTCAGCAAACTTGGTCAGCAGACACCAATCGAATCCCACAGAGTACGAATGGGACATGATTGTTAGAATATTCGGGTACTTGAAACATACTCTTGACTACAGTCTCAGATTCACGGGGAAGACAGACCACCTTGAAGGTTACTCAGACGCTAGCTACGCAGATTGTAAGAATACAATCTCCACTTTTGGTTACGTAATAAGACTGTATGGTGACCCAATTGCCTGGAAAACCAACAAACATACCTACATGAACTTATCTACTTGTGACGCCGAGTATGTAGCTATGAGTGACACATGTCAGGAGCTGATAGGAACTGACAGATCCTTGAAACTTATCTTTCAAAGTTCATTCGCTCCCATGATTCTCTGGTGTGATAATTTAGCTGCGGCAGCCTGTGCGAAAACGAATGGTGGGAAAAGGCTGAGACATGTGATAGAAATAAAACAAAATTACATCAAAGAATGTGTCAAGCGGAAGCTAGTTCATATTGAGCATATAAAATCCGGCGAACAACTCGCGGACATTTTCACTAAAGCTCTGCCTATTCATCCACACATCGCTATGACCCGAACTCTGATGAACCTAGATTAAGATTAAAAGGAATGTGAGATGAAAACTACAATTTATTTTTATTTATTTTATTCTCTGCAGAATATGAACCCGAACAAGAAGAAAATGAAGCTGACGTAGAAGAGTAAAACTAAATGTAGAAATGTAAGTCTGAGCAATCGACACTGTGATAGTCCACAAAGAATTTATATGTAAAACTAAATGAAGAATCTGTAAATGCGAAGTTCTTATGTACACAAGAAGGAGAAAAAAAAACAGTACCTGATTATTTGTATCTTTCAAGAAGAAATAATGATGGATGTTGATCTAGTGTGACGAAATGTGCCTATAAGAAACCACTTTATATGTACATAATAGAATCTCAGTTTATATTTGTATCTTTTATATGATCGATTGTGACTTGTTTAAATGAAGCCAATAATGAATTACAAGCGAACGAGGCTTCCTCTCAACCGGGAGGGAGTGTTAGAATGTATGTGTGTATGTGTGTGTGTGCGGTTTCGACCGCTCGCTCGCTTGTGGCGCTCGCGCCGCTGCGCATACTCTAGTTGGACGGTGGCAGCGTCTCTAGACGCTTGCTCTTTGTATAAGCGTATAATAAAGTGGATGATCAGCTGACTCCTGGTGCATCATTATCCATCACGCCAACTACTCAAAACCTTCAGTTGTATTTGTGGCGAATGTGTATGATATTTTTGTGTATGATAGTTAATAACGTAAAGTGTGAGTTGTTGGAGAATCAGTATTGGATTTATTTGAGTCGGTCGCTCTCAGCGGAGTGAGTCACTCTTGAGCCATGGCCTAAGCAAGTCACCGCAACGTCATCCTCTATGTCACGTATGATGTTGTAAAGGTGTCGTGTATTTGTCCATTTTGCAACATCTTTGAGTATATTTAGAATATTTTGAGGACTTGAATACGTCATTGTGATATAAGAATCTCAGAACTTTTGAAATAATTCATTTGTTTGATTATCTCGAAGTTGATTGAATAAGATTGTTCTAATTGTTGTATAAGAATCGATACTCGAACAACTTAATTGAAACTTCATATTAAAGGGAGTAAATTGACATAGGGGGAGTGATGTTCTCAACAAAATTTTTTTCATCATATTTTCCAACATATGTTAAGATCTCACATACTTTTTATGAATATTGTAACACCTTGAAGCACATCCAAAATATGTTGAAGAGTTGAATATATCATTATAATATAAGAATTTCAGAACTTTTGAAATAATTCACTTGTTCCAGTATCTCAACGTTGGATGGATGAAATTGTTCAAATTGTTCTATGAGAATTGAAAGATGAAAGACGTTATTAAAAACCTACGTTGAAGGAAGTAAATTGACACAAGGGCACTGGTTGGGATGACGTTCCCAACCAAAAATATTCTTTATTATACTTCTTAACACATTCGGAATCTCACATAATTCTTATATATATATATATATATATATATACTTCCGACCTACTATATATATCATATATTTAGAAGTTAGATATATCCATCTTGAATATTTTGATGAACAAAGATGTAAATACTTATATATTAATTGTTAAAGCTTCTCCAAAGAATTTCTAATACTTTCCACATATCTTCATTATTTCTCATTGTGCATTTTGAATATGGAATCAGAAGTAAGAGCTGAAATTATTATGATGCATGCATTCTTGAATCTCCGTTATATGTTGATGAGTGTATCATGATGATAGTATAAGTGTAAAGGAATGTATTTTGGATAGGTGTAACTTCACGTCACAGTAACTGAGAGATTCATGGTCAAATGAACCATTTCGAAAGAGGGAGACCCTGGTCTATCAAATGTATGAGGCAGACTGGGATGATGCGGAACACGCACTCTTCCAGTGCGGGAACACAGCTTCGAGGAGAGCTGAGCTCGTGGACTGGCTTGGGATCCAGATCACCCCTGAGAAACTTGTGCCATCCATGATCTGAAGTGAAGAGATGTGGAATAATATCGCCACCTATATCAAGATGGCGATCATCCGAAAAGTAGAGCAAGAACGGGCTTTGTAGCGTCGGGCAAAGAGCGTTGCATAGCAAACATCGATGATTCGGAAAGTAATCATTGACGACAAAGAGAGAAGATAGAAGAGCGAACATACCCGACGGAACCGCCCGAAGGCTCGCGATACGCCGTCTACCATGGAGTGATACCCACGCGGTTCCGAGGTAGGTTGGTTAGATAGTGTTAAGCTGCTACCCAGCTCTGCAAGGCTGGCTTGCCAAGATTGCAGGTCTGAGGGCAGAGGGTTCTAGTCCAAGGGTACACGGGTAGGAATTCATACCCATCTGGTTTACCGAGTGGTCATGATGAAGCGCTCAAGGTCTGCCCGCGGGATATCTCCCCGTTACAGGGTTTATGTTCTACCGTCAGATTTTTCCCCACATCCCATTTTGGAAAGAAAGTGTTCGGGTGGATGGATAGTTTGGTGTATCGCGTGTTGGTGGTGTTGATGGTGGTAGTTGTAATTGTTGGTTGATCATGTACTGATGTCTGTAGGTTGTTGACTAACGCTTGTTGACTCAAGACTTCCGCCTATTGGCCAAGACTGTTGACTGTTGGCTATTGACTTCAGATTATTGACTCCAGACTGTTGACTAGAGACTGTTGAGTTAAGTTTTTTGACTTGAGACTGTTAACTCAAGACTGTTGACCTAAGACTGTTGACTTGAGACTGTTAACTCAAAACTGTCGACTTAGGACTGTTGACTGTTGATTTTCGACTGTTGGCTCTTGACTGCTCATTGGTGACTGGTGATTACCAATCACTGCACCTCAGTTAATGTATTGAGACCATCAGCTAATCTATTGTGGCAATCATCTCGTATACTGCTATAATAGGATCTAGTTGGGTCTAATCCGATCTAATTCGGTCTGGTTCGGTCCACTTCGGTCTAGTTCGTTCCAGTTTGGTTTGATAGATCGCTGTATATGGGCGATGGGCAAGTAGGTGCGCGGATGGATGGGTAGGTGGATAGGTATTCGGATGGGGGTGGGGATTGGAATGGGAAGTACCGTATGAATTTGGTCTAGTTTGGTCTACCTCGGAGTAATAAAGTTGGTTTGGTGCAACTCGATTCAATTTAGTCAAATTTGGTCTAAGGAGTTCTAGTTCAGTCCGGTTCCGTCTGATCTGGTCTAATTTCGCATAATTCGGCTCAGTTCGGGTTTTTTACAGTCTAGTTCGATGTGCTTCGGTCTACTTCGATCTAATCTGACCTGATCTGGTCAAGTTCGATCTAGTTTGGTCTAATTTGGTTTAGTTCGGTATAGTTCGGCCTAATACGGCCTAGTTCGGTCTGGTTTGCTCTTTTCCAATCTAGTTCGATCTAGTTTGGTCTAATTCGGTTGAGTTTGGTGCAGTATGGTAAAATCTGGTCTAATTCATCAAAAAAAATTTCTTACACTGGTCAATTCTTTCCTCGGGTCACCAACTACTATGGATACCAGTGTTAATAAATCAGGACTTTGATATATCCAACTTTCAGCGCTTTGTATACCATGTTGAGGCTTTCTATGGTTTTAGAAGAACGTTGCACCAGGGTAATCGAAATTCAGCTCATTAAAAGCAGGATTAAGTCTACCTTAAAAATGCTCAGAACACCTTTTTTGGAATAATATCTTTGGATCTCACGGGTTGGTATTTGGGCCCGTGCCAGTATCTTCTCTCGGAAATATGTATAAATACGAAGAAAATGAGCTTCTGTGAGCTCAACAAAGATGAATCTGGTCCATTCAGCGAGCGTTTCAACATTTATCGCGAAATTGGACGAATTGCTCTTCACTTGTTCTAAACATTCCGCATTCCCCTAAAAATACTGATATCATACTCAGCAGCTTAAAATACGTAGGAAATGATATTCCCAAGATGCCCCTGGCCCACGACAAGCATGCGTCACCACAGCAATACCTATTTACAAAATTAGCACAGAACCTCAAAAAAGCCATCTTTTACGATTAAAAAAGTCCTGATGTGTAGGGGTAAGACGAAGGTCGGTATCGGATTCCACGGCGAAAGATACTTGAGAAAACCATACTCTCCCAGGGCGGAACCTCTCGACCCCCGAATTTCGTTCCTCAGTTATCGATTTTGAATAATTTTTTTTCAATAATCACCCTAATATAAAAATCGAATTCTCTGAGCGTGTTAGCGAACCTTGTGACAATGAATCAGCGCAAACGTGTATTTAGTCGTCAAAGACTCGCACAACTGTGTCCTGGTGCCCAAACTCACACTTGCACTGCTCAAGCATTATTGTGTACTATTCTGAAGATTTTTCCGAGAATCTCTAGCTGTTGTAAAATCTGGCTGGAACGCTACGAAAAGACTCATAGATCTATGTATGTTCACTTGTGTGTGCGTGTGTGTTGATCAACGGTATTTTTGCGACTTTGACTTTTGTGAGTATACTGAATCTGAAAAGAATGCGTACAATTGTGCGAAAACCACTCGCAATCCAACTCTTATACGTACTGGTCATCGTGCGATTCAGTTTACAGTGAGTGTCCCCTTTACAACTGCAAGTGGCTAGCATCACCGTTCACTGCAATATTCCACAGTTCAAGACTGTACATCAGAAACAAGCTGTCAGAGTCATGCGAATACGGGCTACCCCTCTATTTATGACGCTATTAATATAATAGTCCATTGAGGAAGTGCAGCCAGATATATAGTCAAGGTATCATCTATGCGCTTTTTGCTGCAAAAGCGTGAGCTGAGATCATACTTGCAGTTGCACCAATTCGAGCAGCCTATACGTAAATCACGGATAGACTGCATTTGGTATATAACATGAGCATATAAAACTGGTGCGTTCAAAGCTCATTTTGCGTGAAACGTCAGAGTCTCTGTCTTCCTGGGGCATCATGAATATCAAGAATTTTTTGTTTGCAAATTTTTCACGGTTATGAGATTTTCCCAGACGGGGTAATACTTAGTGTGGTACTTTTGTATAGAAGTGAGATGAGATGTGGTATCTCGGAAACTCACATCCCACAATATCAATTGTTTGCTGCCTTGTTTACACGCGTTTATTTGAGGAGGTGCAGATGCATTTTGTACTGTGTGTGAATTGGTGTGTACGTTGGCTGAATGGTTTGCTCTGAATCAAATTTAGTGTGAACTTGTTTGTTAGTATTCAGATTTGATCGCTCAGTGGAATTAGTTTAGGTCCTAATTTGCCTGAGAATGATCCTCGTAAATCTCAAATAGCTGAACTTCTTCATTGTTAATTAAGAGTGATTGTGAGGTTAAACGAGCAAAGTAGAATACGATCTCGAGGTGCATGCAATAGAGGCTGTTTCATCCTTATTATAGGCAAACCGAAGATGTAAACATTGATATGGCTCCCAGGTAATAGAATCTGCGCTGAATTCACGATTTTCATCTTGATTCTTTCATCGAAACAGTCGTAAGGTGAATTGCCCTATAGTGGAACGCTCCCTGGCTTACCAAAAGTTCACCGTGGTATACGCGAAGAAGTATTCGTTTTACATAAAACTCAACTAATGTGTCTGAAAGGCGAGAGTTTCAGGATTATTTCTAAAAGAAATCGAGAAAATGTTGAGATCCAAGAATTTGAGAGGTAATTTAGAGAAAGAGGAGAATTTCTTCCTAATTCGAAACTAGACGAATCCACTTTTTGCCTTAGTAGAATACCGATTCGCCAGAAGTGGAATATGTAAATTCCTATGTCCTCTCGAGAGTAGGAAAAAATCAGAGCTGGAGTGAGTGTATTGAAATAGAGAACACAGGATTCAAGTACTAACGAGGGGAGTCTGGATCAACAAACTTTTTTCACATCAGTCCCGAACCATCTATAATATGAAGAATCCAGAGTAACTTCGCCAAATGAGCTTTCTGTCATAGCTACAAGCAAAAACGTTAGCATTGCCAGTATATCTATATATCTATATATATATCATCTCTTAACATGGGCCTATACGGGTGATGCTAATGTCATGGACTGTAGCACTGGACACAAGGCCCATTTGGCGAAGTTCCTCTGGATTCTTCATATTACAGGTGGTACGAAACTGTGAAAAAAGTATGGTAAGGGTTTGGTGACCCGTACCCTCTGGTCTCCTCTTGTGAGAATGAATTTTCCGTACCTTTCACTCGATTAAGAATATTACGTGGTTTCTCATACAATTGGACCACCCATATTGGAGAAGATAATTTTTACCTAAGCGAAATTGGCAAGAAAATATAGAAACTCAATCAATTCACTGTAACTCAATCAATTCACTGAAATGAATAAAATAGGTACTTACAACAAATATTTCTGAGCAAGCTATATTCAATTTTGAGTCTCATCGTCTTTCTATGCATGATCTCCAACTTAGCTAACATTCTATTTTCTGGTCATGACTACAGCGTTTGAGTAGATTAAGTATTATTGTCACATGAAATCTATGCTCAGTCTGAGTTTAATCCAACCACAAATTTGTTGTTCCTAACCAGTCCAAATTTGTTGACAGGCCCCTTATAAACTTTGAATTTATGTCGAGATTTCTGTCGAACCCTCCCATTTTGTACATGGAGTCTTTAGAGGATCATAATTTTGAGATATTGTATTAAGCGAAGCATCAATTCCAAGTTCTTCCCCAGTGGTTCTTAATTCTTTCACTTCATACATTGAGTGACTCCTTTTGATCGGTGATACTGTGGTCCTGCCTGCAGGCTGGAACTCATTTTTTATGACTTTCAACAGGACACCATCAACGCATTTCGGAAATTTCCGCATTTTGGTTTAGGAATCTCATTTTCAGTCGGAGTTTCACGTGGTAGAAGTTCATGTGCAGGCTTCTCAAAAATAACTGACGCGTTAAAAATTCGCTTGCCGGAAGCATTCATCACTCACAAAGATTCGGGCAATTGACAAAATTCTACAGCAATTATCGTAGGTATTTAGTAATGTAACGAATATCGATGAATCTAAGATGTGGGAGTGGATAAAATTGATATGATTGATGATGTGATTCGTCAAATATGATGAGTATCGTAATATGATACGACCATGAGTCATAAGATAGAAATTTTACCATAATCCGCATTGATCAAGAGTGTCAGGCAGCTATCAGGGGTGTCAGGTAAAATTTTTGAGCTGTATTCCAATACACTCTCAAGTTTGCTCGATGACAGGAAGCTTCAAGACTATCAAATGCAAAATAATATTAACCATTATGGCTAATTTTATAAGTACTTATCCTTTGGAATATTTTTCATCCAGATGAGTGAAATTCATATCACTAATGCCACGAGTATCCATAACATTTTCGCCGCTTCGTGCAATAAATTCTGAAAGAATAACAGAGTGTGATTTATTCCGTCCCGTGCACGCGAAAGTGTCTGGCGTACAAAGCTCTCTGTTGTAGTGCGGCACCTTATCCGATTCACGATCGCGAGAAACAATCTGCGATGAGGGAGCTGTGTGGCACGATAGAGGCACCGATGCACACTCTTTTAGAACGTCGTTATCAATTATGAGTCGAGGCTAGCTAGTGTAGCGCAAAATGCTATGCCCGTTCAACCGGATTATAACTGTATTGTCCAGTCTCTTGGGGTGGTGAGCTCTTAGTCACATTGTTACCCTGGCGTGGAAGTGTTTTTGATTGATCGGAGAGGTGTATTGACTAAGTAGTAGGACTTGTTATCAGCGTTTGATGTCTCGCAGTCAATGATGTATAAATAATCATCTAGCGACTGAGCATTCGTTCAGGTTACATTGAAACTGTTATAAGGGGGATAATATATAAATGATGATGAAAAGGGTATTAAGAGTCCATCGATGAGTTCCAACATCTAAGGAAAAGATAGACAAACTTTCATACAAATTGATTCAAAATTTTGGAATTCATTGAATAATTCTTTCCACAATATTATGAATTTCACTGATTCCCATCTCGATTTTCATGAATATTTTTCATTTGAATATTACATTGACACCTCCGGGTTCAAGTCTGCATGTCCGTCTAACTTATTGCACTCCTTTCCAAAATGTCAAGATGGAGGAATATAGAGAGCACTCACTCAATTCCGAGGTTCGCTCAATTCAGCAATATTATTTCGGATCATTTCTCCTTGGAGGTAAGCACCTTATGAAGTCTGGATTGAATCATCGACATTCCAACTTATTCTCGCGATTGAATTACATGGGAAGATGCATGAATTCATTTACACATAACCAAGCTGGCTATCACTGCGAAGCTTTTCGTGCAGTTTTGCGTGGCTCCACACTCGCGTGCTTGCAGCCTTGCACTCAATCAGTAAGCAGAGATGAGAGACAGTACCACAACAGTTATGCTATGGAGTTAGAGCAAAGCGAGGGCTGTATTATTTCGCAGCAATCAAGATTGGAATCCCGTAAAAAATCGACTAGATCGCCTCTACATAACCCACACAAGAGCGAAATATAGCTCACCCAATTGCCGCATCATGAGGAAAAACTGACCAATCCGGTGCACGCGTTCACGCGCAGGCGCGAAAAAAGCGCGGGAAATTCGATAATTTGGCGGGAAACGAGCTAACTTGGCAAAAAGCTCGCACGAGGCACACGCCTTACTCGACTGTGGAAAAAAGGATAGCAAAGTATGGCTATTAAGTACTTGAATGATGGTACACATTCGTTGGTATAGTAGCATTTTGCTTATGCACTGCGCAATGAAACGACAATCCGCGGCTCGCGAGCGTATAGATGTGGAACGGCGGATAGCGCGATGTACAGTTACCCTGACACGAACGCGACGCATCCTTGCAGCTTATACGTATAGAGTTAAAGACCTCTCCCTTGCTCTACGAGATGTAACTGAGACACTCTTACGAGGGTTTATGGCCGTGGTGTATTGAGTCTATATATCAAGGTCGAAAAAACGAGGACAAAATCATTATGATTATATCGATGCTCGGATACGCAGGCAGAGTTTGAGTATGTTTTTCAACTGTCCATTTCATTTCAGAGAGATATATCAATATTTAATGTCTATTTAGTTGATGATTCTAATATGCGAGTGTGAAAATATGCCACTCAAGGAGTGTGTCGGCTGACGCTGTAATTTATCTCAGCGGGATCGCAAATTGTGTGGAGGGTCGAGGAAACGTCGACAAATCTTGATGAGATTTCGATAACGTTAGTCTACGTTGTGGAATTTTGATGAAGCGTGGACTTTTGAATTCAGAGATACTTGGGTCACTATATTCTGTTTTGATACTTTTCATTATCTGAGTCAGATCTCTCGGTTATTTATAATTAATATCGAGGGTCATAATTTTGCAAGAGATAGTTTCACGAGCACCAAATTTCGATGTTTGAACTAATAGATTTGTCTCACAGTATTTTACTTTGAGGACATGATGCGTTAGTTACCTATATGAGTAGTTCCACGCAAAGCAAACCTACAAAAAAGGGTCATGTCTTAAATTTTTTTTGCAACTGTGTGCGCGAAGTTGTAAAAAAATGAGACTTCTTTTCATTATTTACAGTGCGAGAAGAAATGTGTGAATGACTTCTCGCACAGTTTCACATTTACGCACTGGTGAAGTGTGCGTGAATAGTACATTTCGATACAAGGGCGTAAAACGTTTTATTCGCGTTCGAGTGATGAGTTTCCGGCCCGAGCTGCAGGCGAGGGTCGGAATCATCACGAGGATGCGAATAATAGGTTTTACGGCTGTGTATCTAACTATACTTTTCGATAAACTGTGAGTAAAAGCCGACAAACTGTGCGCAAAGTGCACTTTTACGCACAGTGTATCGAAATGTAACTTCTCGCTCTAATGCATTTTCATTCACGCACAGTTCCAAAATATGATGTCACGTCATCCCTCTGAATTTGGCCTTTCTTGAGAACTTCGTTTTCAAGATAATCTTGCTCGGACAGTGGTGCATTTAATTACAACTTCACGCACAGTTGCAAACAGTTGAAGTTTGATACCTCTGTGTTTCAAATTGGATCCGCTCTTATCTATTGCAGTGTCATCAAAATGCACGAAAGTGGTATCATCAGCTTATTGAAAAGTCGATGGTTTGCATTGCACAGTCGGAGAATTGAAGTACGGCGTTACGCTCCAATAAGTCTAGATCAAGTTCACCTACCAATAACTGTTTAAGGTTTAGGTTTATGCCTTTCAGTTGCGTTGTACCCAATTGAAAAGATTTACTACAGATGGATCAATCAGGCAAAATTGGCGGGTGTAAACTGAAATCAACCCTCATTCATTTCGTACCATCATAAATCATTTGATGTGAGAGGAATGAGATTATGATGTGTTTCAGAGTCTGCAAATATCGGATATGGAAAGAATCAGATCAAGAATAAATCGATGAATTCAATATGAAAGCTGATGGTTTACAACAAGAATAATTCGAGTCTTCTTCGAGTATTTAGTTCAGCTTACTTGTACAGCGTTTCTTTGGCAATTGTCAGAGAAAACCTGTTCACGTGGCAAGGATGCAGTAACAATCGACGGAGATTACATGGCACGTAATTGGAGCGATGTTGTCGTGAATTGATTATCGATGAACCTTTATCGGTTTGATGGGCGGGTAAGGATGTGATTCAATTGGTCACGGTGTATGTACATTTAAAGTAATTGCATGTAGAAGGTCTTGTATTGAAAGTGAAATTAGTTGAATATACATCCAGAAAACATCGTGGCATACTTGGTCGAGAATTATTTATCTGTTACCTTGCGCTCAGAATTCCATCAAATATCTTCCTATTATTTATTTTGGTTACGATTTACAAGTCAATGTCTCACCACAAGTACAATCATAATCGCAACAATTACGAGAATTATGAATAAGTTCCCCAAGGAGTTGCATGTTTACTGAGTAATCGTCTCATAAAAGATTCATATCCACAAAAAAGCCTCCGGGATAACATGTAATCGCTACTTCAATTTTATTGCAAATTTTCCACGAGGCTTGCAAATCGAGTTTTCTGGAATTCCACAAAAAAGGAACGTGAAATGGAAGCTATCTACAAGTGGTTGATTTTTGAGCATAGCCCTGAGAATACCTCACCCTCCTCAAATAGCCCTTTGCAGATTCTTCTCAAACAATGTTTGAAGTGGAAATAATCGATTTGACCATGCAAAAAGGGCCTCAACTATATACAGATCCCATTTTTGCATTGCTCAGTTGAACCATGAAGCCAGTTCACGAGCTTGAACTGTCATCACATATCCGCCAGTAGTGTCTCGCGCATTGGTGTGTCTCGTCTCTAACAATTGAGTCTCCAAGCTCTGAGATTGATTTTTGAAGTATAATATTTTTGGGTGAGGCGAATTTTACAAAAGAAGATTTTATAGAATCAGATTACATCATCAGATTAGATCAGATAACATCTCTATATGCTATTTCTCAGAAATTTACACGAAGACCATTGATTCAGATGCAAGCTATTTCGATTTTCGCAATTTTTGACCGAAGTAATCAGCTGATATCGCCTTTCACCCATCAATCTTTCCAAACAATACAAAAATTTTTTCCAGCATCCTCCAATTGGAAATGAACCTCTGTGTCAATTTAAACGGGAACGCAGCGTCAATATGAAGCCGCTATACGGTTCCTTTAAATGCTGAATGCACGGAAAAATATGTCAGCGGTTGGGTTCGTGTTTGCTCCCAATTAAAAAATTGTGCCGACTATCTCCCTCCCCCTCTCTGCCATCCTACCCCTATGGACTGCCTCGCTAACAACTCCGTTTCACTCAAACAGTTGAAAATACCATTAAGCTCTTCAGAAGTAAATTTCAAGACTTTCAGAGAGTGAAAACATACCCATTCATATAACCGAGGAGATGAGTTATTTTACTTTCAAAAGATATTAAATTCGTAAGAGTGGGTTCGAAATATGTCCCGATATTGGATGTTATAGTCTTGCAACTCAGGGACATACGTTCTAGAAATTTGAAGACAATCGAGTAAGCTAAACTCTGACCAAGATTTGACACTTGCCCGACGAGTGGACCTCGAGGGACGAGCATCGCGAGTCCACGCCACCGTACCACCTTCAGGCGAGTCAGAGGAACCATGAAATCAAAGAAGTTTCACGCTTGGACCTGCTGAACCACCGAACTTAATAAAATTGGGACCTGAGAGTTCCAATGATCCTGTTCGCCTTGCGTACTCGCCACAAACGCCACGACAGGATTCATGCGCAGAACTCCTACTCGGGAAGCATCTCCCTCGACTGGGAAAACAGCGCTCTTTGAAGTACTTCCCACCCCATTGCTGAGGCCCTGAGGGCCCAAGACTGCTACACCAAATACT
Organism: Eretmocerus hayati; assembly: GCA_029851415.1. Lineage (NCBI taxonomy): Eukaryota > Metazoa > Arthropoda > Insecta > Hymenoptera > Aphelinidae > Eretmocerus > Eretmocerus hayati. The sequence continues at coordinate 176,955,491 of CM056742.1, read as the reverse complement.
CAAGATCAGTGGACAGGGTCTTTGAGAAACGAGATCCGGTATACATCAAGTCACACTCCCTTTCCAAGACTACGGATTAATTCAACGCCAGCCTCTCCCCCAATTAGGAAGGGCCCCCGTATGAAATCGTCCAATGCCACTAACTGCACGTGTTCGTGGTTGATCGTGCGGGAAACACCAGCACCATCGTGCACATCGCCCACATAAGGAGAACACCCCCCCCCCCCCCAGTGAAGACAACGGATGGTCTTGACGACCAACCACCCACGGACTCACTCCCGCCACCCGCTCAACCGGACCACTCACCGGAGTCCGAGGATGCGGATCCCTCAACCACTCAGCGGGGACATTTGTCGACCGCTGCCTTCCAACTAGGGGATACCTGCAAAGTCGAGGACATGGATCGCATTGGATCCACAAACAACGACTTTGCAAGGGATCCCATCAGATCTGTACGCAATGCAACCTCCCCAGCTGAGATGGATTGAGACATCCGTCTCAGCTGAGATGCACAGCCAGCCACCGTGGTTGAGGACAGACCACTCCTCGGTAATACTCTCCATAGAAGCATAGACGACGCCGGTCCACACTATTGAAAGCAGCACTTGCGGCTATTGGGCGCAAGGACGCTCAACTACCGCTCTTGCACCTTCATCACACTTAGAAGCCAACGGAGCAATCCAGTGGGCGAAACATTTTGCGACGATCGTCCACGTGGGATGGAACAGCAGCCTTGAGTTGCGGTGTTAGCTGCTAGATGCATACCACCCCCTGCTTGGCAGAAACGGGTGGGCACTGTTCGTCCGGGTTGGCACTCTGATGGCAACTCGTCACGTCCTCTGGCTGTGGCAGATCAGGTGAGGTACCGGTTGGCAGAGTATCCTTCTTCTCTGACCATTGGATAAGAAATGACAGCACGTCTGCCCCGGGCGGCGAGGCCTCCGAGGGTCTGGATTACAAACAAGCGCGCGCACGTCACGAACAAGGGAGCGCACGAGGCGAGCCCAAGCGCAAGAAACGAGCAACCGGGCGAAGGAGCGCGCGAGCGGCCCCTATACCCTCATATGGGGGAGGTGGAGTGGGAGTTTGCGTGCTCCGTGTTCGGGTCGTTCGTCTCACGCTTTGGCTTGCGTCGTGCGCTCCATTGTTCGTGACGCTGCGTACGCTTGTTCGTAATCCGGACTGAGCCCCGGTTCGCATCCCGTAAGGTGTCGTTGTTGACGGCATGTTGAAGGAATAAGCTGATGGCTTATCCACTACTAAATGAATGACTCTACACGCTTTGAGCAGAAGGCTCTTATGCGTTTCGTCCCCCACCTGCAACCTGGTTCATCGTAACCGGACTCATCAGCAGGGCTGGTGTTGCAGGTGGCGCCTTGGACGCTTGGCGATGAAGCACTTATGCGCTCTTATATACTAATCGAGGTCTTGAGCCGTCGATTACGGGAAAGGAGCTGGATCTGTCATTCACCTATTGCGCATGTGAGGTATTATGTACCCCACAGCCACTCCCCCCGCTTCAGAGCCAAAGCGTTCAAGGGATGATTCTAATTATTACATATGCACTTTCATCTCTTCTACTACCTTGCTCGAGCTACAATGCCGAGAGCGAATCAATCGGTCATTGCATCCAGTGCCGAGAGCGGATTCTACTGGTCACTGTGTACCGAGTCCCCACCCCGCAGAATAGCCGACTCGCTGCTCAAAGACTAATACTGCGTGTCGTGGTTTCTCGGCGCATTGGCCTAGTGGCTTTATGAGAAGAGTGGAAAGGATTACTGGGTGTACTCGTATTGAGTGTAAACTCAGAGTTGAAATTGATCTGACTCCATGAAAGTTGTGTTCAATCACGTCGGGGTCACCAATGTAGGAATAAGCTGATGGCTTATTCACTACTAAATGAATGACTCTACACGCTTTGAGCAGAAGGCTCTTATGCGTTTCGTCCCCACCTGCAACCTGGTTCATCGTAACCGGACTCATCAGCAGGGCTGGTGTTGCAGGTGGTACCCTGGACGCTTGGCGATGAAGCACTTATGCGCTCTTATATACTAATCGAGGTCTTGAGCCGTCGATTGCGGGAAAGGAGCTGTATCTGTCATCCATCTATTGCGCATGTGCGGTATTATGTACCCCACAATGTCACTCGAGCGTTGCGTTCCAGTAAAACTGTCCGCTGTGTCAGCTGGATGTTGCAACACTTTTAGAAGTACTCGGCGCTGGCCTGGAGTCTCGGTATACGGGAAGCTTCTGGGGTGGGCTGCTTACCGGGTCGTGGATCTCGAGGGACGAGCGTGGTGGGTCCTCGGGATCCCTGTCAATGGTTGAACCAGATTTCGCCTGTTGGACAGCTTGGCCATAGGCTGGTTGGCATGAGGGTCGTTACATGGCTGGGAAGTGACTGCAGTGTGAAGCACTTTGAATCGTGCGAGTTTCGTGGCATTGCAGCTCTTGCAGGTCTCTTTGACACTCGGCGTCCGAGCCCGTTGCGCATGCCTTGGACCGGGCGCAGCGCTCGTCCATGAGCCAAGCAGTGTCTCGCTGTTTCACTACCGGAGCGTGCGACTTGACCAAGAGGTAGCAGTACGCAAGATCAATTGAATTTGTCAAATATCGGTTACTCTATCGAGATTCAATGATCTTACAATGACTTCCTATCAAGATTCAATGATCTTACAATGACTTCACGGAAATGCCAGAGGGACAGGAAGGTAAAAGATAAGAATGGTTTCTGATATTGATTACTAATCGGAAACCAAAGCGATAAATACGTAAACCACACACGCGGTGACTCATAACTCGAAATAGACGTGGAACTCGCGAAGGTTATGGCACGTCCGGGGTGACGAAAGGACGCGGGATAAGGTTCTGGAGTAGCAGCAATCCGGACAGAGTGAAGGCGTCGAGATAGAGAACAGGGGCGTGACGAGTGACGTCTAGAGCGCGACGGAGAAGACTGGACACCGAATGCTTGAAAACGCGGAATTATACAATCTGTTACAAAATGTGTATACATACTGTAACCGGGGGGGAGGGGGGGCAGCAAAATGATTGTAAATTTTATTCGTCGATTAAAAATTTTTCGTAAACCCTCGTGGTCTTTGTATCTCTTACGCAAAGTATGGCATTTCAGTGTAACGCCAGAGGTGTAATGATTAGCCATCGTCTGCTATACGGTTTTATGTGCGCCAGACTGGACCTCGCGTGCGCGAGCAATCCTAGCCTTACGTACGCAAACGTAATAATGACTCGCGTGCACAAAGGGATTCCTGTTTTCGCGTACACGAAAACTACGCTTAGTATAACACGGTAGTGGTAGAAAGGGTGGTCATGTGATGCACTTAATCACAGGTCACGTAACGTAATTACGGGTCACGTGCTGCAATTAGCGGTCACATGATGCTATGACGGGTCACATGCTGCGAGATTGAGTTTACAGGTGCGAACTTGCGAGAGTCATGGAATTACAACTCACAATCGGTGTGGTGCCTCCTGCAGTCATAATGCGCAACGCGAATTGTGTTGCGCGAATGCATGAACGTGGAAATGTATGGGATTGGTTGAACATAAAAACACAAAGCTTATGCGCACGTTTGATTGCTCAATCCCAAAATCTTTAGAACTGACTCTGATGATCGCAAAATTTGATGTTGCTACAACAAAAACTGGAATCCGAGGGTCAATTTCTGGTGGTACTGGATGACTTTGATATCGACCTTTCACCGTATTAAGCGTGGGAATTGGAATTCTCCTGAAGGTCCTTGATGAGCATAACGTTTCTGAATTCAGTGTATTGGGTCAAATTGGGTGAAATCTACATCATATGCGAGTAAAGAAAACATTTCTATCGATCCAAGCGGGTTATAATCTCACATCTCTAACCTTCATAACTCAATGATTGTTCTCACAAGGAAAAACCTTTCCTACCTCACTCTGTACATACATACTTACACTGCGTTCAGCGCAACATAAATCAGCCCTAACAGTCGCATGAATGCTATTGAGTACACTCTTACCTAACGTATTGCGCATTGCATTTCCGGTGTTATCGTTGTCGCGTTGAGCGCAATTCATTTTTTCCACACACCCTCTATAAGAAAAGCTCGAGAACCTTCCTCTTTTTCTTCATATATACGCACAATACAAATTGCACGAGCGTCAATAGTTGCATGCGCAGACTACCTCAATAGGTGTGCGTATTATACTAAGATTGTCCTTGCCGCCGTCGAAGCTGTCAATTATTTAGATTTACGATTTTGTAGGGAGTATAGAGCGAGCGGTACATTACAGTACTTCTAGTAATCGAATGCGGTAGCATTATAGTGAAATTCATAGTTAATAGTTACACCCACTATGTATAGTAGTAGTAACGTAACTGTATTATCTATAAAGGACATTCGAAATCTTGGAATGAATATCTGAGAAAGGTGCGTGTGTTGTTGGAAGCCGAGTTTGAATGTGCGTGATTGAGAACTTTTGCTTATTATCCTTCTCCAAATGTAGAGTGCGATGCTGGTTCGTCGAGGCTTATCGATTGGTCATGCTTTAGTTGGAAATTCGTTAGTGAGGATTGCAAATAAGATTTGGTGTTCGAGGCGTTCAAGGTGCCTAGTTGTGAGGCATTTTTGCATGTGGAATAATTGTGCAATATGTTGATGAGAATTTGATTTGGATTTGGGAGGCAGAATCAACGAATGACTCAAGCTCGTGTGGTTTTTATGCAACACATCTTGCAACGGAATTTTTTCTCTGGCGTTATGTTACTTCATGATTGTAGTAGAGAAAAATCACGATACACTGTTGTTGTCTTGTCTCCATTCATTCCAATATTTGGTACAATTATACTATCTTCGTCAAGTACATTGGGCATGACTTTCCTCATTTTGCATTCATTACTGCAGTATGAATGTCCAAAATCATCCGTCAGTCATAAAAGTCAAAAATCGTACGTGCAGAATTGAAATTCTACTTTCTTGACTTGTTATCCACATGAAACTATTTCAGCCTTGATTTGATAATCTCAATCTTTGAGTTGGCAACCTTGATTAAAAATGCAGGATAGTTACGAATTTTCTGTAAAAAGAAATGGAATCCCGAAGGGATCGATCAGGAAACAATTCAACAAGTAATCCACTGAGTGGAAATTCTTTATACTATTAGAGTCCAATAACTATTCTTCATATAATTATATAATTTTCAAATTATATTCTCTCCTGACTTTTGTAATTGTTCCTTCACTATTTCGAGGTATAACTTGATCTAAAAAATTAGCGTATCTTTGTAATTATTACAGAAATCAAAATTTTTCAAGTTCTGAGACATTTCATAGGAGAAATTCAGGAAGTTTGCCCCGAATAATGGTGCTACTCTGACATGATTTGACGGTTCGGTCTGCATTTTTGCTTTCTCTAAAGAGAAAGCTTTGTTTTCGACACAGCGAATTTTTGATCAATTTTTCCATTCAACCCAATATTTTATTCAACATAATTCATCTTATCAAAAAAGTGCTTTAACCATCTTATTCCTCTCGCCAAAATCTAACGATTGTAAGTAACACTTTTCCCCTTAGAATCCTCAAAATCCCCCCAGTGACTCATCTCTCCGGCTCTTTGTCTGTGTCTGTGTGTGTGTATGTGTGTTGTTTTTTTTTGCGCCACGCTTTCTCTTCTACACTCCACTCTATCGATTTTTGCTTTTCTACAAGTTCTAGAGAATGTCTCAGAGATGAGACCAGTGATTTGCCTGGTCTCCTCTCGAAATCGAATTTAATTTAAACGATTTTTTAGGCAAAGTCGCTGAAATTGTATACATTCATACTAAAATATCTCTTTCTAACTTTACCTTACCCCAATTTTGATTACCTAGACTACGGTTTTTTTGGCTCAATCTATCTTTTGGTTAATACCGAAATTCCATTCAAACTTCATCAACGTGAATTTTCATAAAAAAACCAAAATTTTCAACAAAAACAGCAATTTGAGCATGTTTAGACCTATTCTATCGAAATTCTGTTTTAACCAAATTACTCGTTTTGCTAAAAAAACCTCACTTTAGGTAGCCCAAATCCCCATAACTATTTTCCTCAAAAAAATAACTCAAAATATACAAAAATATCTTTTTCAATATTCATACTTTTCTCATATCTCTCCTCTAAACGCCTTTATTCAAATTTTACTCAACTAACCATAAGTTGATACTTTTTCATCGTTCTAAATCGATTGGTTGATACCGAATTTTCTCAAAATCCGTTTTAATACATTCAAAATCCCATTTATTCCCGAAAAATCCAAATTTTTTCAAAATACTCCCATTCAACCCAATATTTTCTTCAACATAATTCATCTTATCAAAAAAGTGCTTTAACCATCTTATTCCTCTCGCCAAAATCTAACGATTGTAAGTAACACTTTTCCCCTTATAATCCTCAAAAACCCCCCAGTGACTCATCTCTCCGGCCCTTTGTCTGTGTCCGTGTGTGTGTGTGTATGTGTGTTGTTTTTTTTCGCCACGCTTTCTCTTCTACACTCCACTTTATCGATTTTCGCTTTTCTACAAGTTGTATAGAATCACTCAGAGATAAGACCAGTGATTTGCCTGGTCTCCTCTCCAAATCGAATTCAATTTAAACGTTTTTTGAGGTAAAATCGCTGAAATTGTTTACTTTCATTCTAAAATATTCCTTTCTAACTTTACCTTACCTCAATTTCGATTACCTAGGCTATGGTTTTTTTGGCTCGATCTATCTTTTGGTTAATACCGAAATTCCATTCAAACTCCATCAACGTAAATTTTTATAAAAAAACCAAAATTTCCAACAAAAACAGCAATTTGAGCATGTTTAGACCTATTCTATCGAAATTCTGTTTTAACCAAATTACTCGTTTTGCTCAAAAAACCTCACTCTAGGTAGCCCAAATCCCCATAACTATTTTCCTCAAAAAAATAACTCAAAATATACAAAAATATTTTTTTCAATATTCATACTTTCCTCATATCTCTCCTCTAAACTACTTTATTCAAATTTTACTCAACTAAGTTGATACTTTTTCATCGTTCTAAATCAATTGGTTGATACCGATTTTTCTCAAAATCCGTTTTAATACATTCAAAATCCCATTTATTCCCGAGAAATCCAAATTTTTTCAAAATACTCCATTTTTGCCGTCTCTAAAGGGAAAGCTTTGTTTTTGACACAGCAAATTTTTGATCAATTTTTCCATTCAACTCAATATTTTCTTCAACATAATTCATCTTATCACAAAAGTGCTTTAATCATCTTATTCCTCTCGCCAAAATCTAACGATTGTAAGTAACACTTTTCCCCTTATAATCCTCGAAAACCCCCCAGTGACTCATCTCTCCGACCCTTTGTCTGTGTGTGTGTGTATGTGTGTTGTTTTTTCTTTGCGCCACGCTTTCTCTTCTACACTCCACCTTATCGATTTTTGCTTTTCTACAAGTTGTATAGGATCACTCAGAGATGAGACCAGTGATTTGCCTGGTCTCCTCTCCAAATCGAATTTAATTTGAAGGTTTTTTGAGGTGAAATCGCTGAAATTGTGTACTTTCATACTAAAATATCTCTTTCTAACTTTACCTTACCTCAATTTCGATTACCTAGGCTATGGTTTTTTGGCTCAATCTATCTTTTGGTTAATACCGAAATTCCATTCAAACTCCATCAACGTAAATTTTTATAAAAAAACCAAAATTTCCAACAAAAACAGCAATTTGAGCATGTTTAGACCTATTCTATCGAAATTCTGTTTTAACCAAATTACACGTTTTGCTAAAAAAACCTCACTTTAGGTAGCCCTAATCCCGATAACTATTTTCCTCAAAAAAATAACTCAAAATATACAAAAATATTTTCTTCAATATTCATACTTTCCTCATATCTCTCCTCTAAATTACTTTATTCAAATTCTACTCAACTAAGTTGATACTTTTTCATCTTTCTAAATCGATTGGTTCATACCGAATTTTCTCAAAATCCGTTTTAATACATGCAAAATCCGATTTATTCCCGAAAAATCCAAATTTTTTCAAAATACTCCATTTTTATAATCTTTACACCAACTATATTAAAATTTGCCCTGAACCATACTTCATATATTCCATGGAAAACCCTAGTTTAGGTCATCTGAATTCCCCTAAAAGGCAATCTCCTTATAATAACTCAAAATATTAGAAGAAAATCGCATCTAAAATTCATTTTTCCGCTATTACCCACCCCCTAAACTAATATATACAAATTTTACTCAACTAAGTTTATACTTTTTCATCGTTCTAAATCGATTAGTTGATACCGAATTTTTCAAAATCCTTTTAAATACATTCAAAATCCAATTTATTCCCGAAAAATCCACATTTTTTTTTTAAAAACTCCATTTTTATGATCTTTTCACCAACTATATCAAAATTTTCCCTCAACCAGACTACATATCTTCCATGAAGAACCCCAGTTTAGGTCATCTTAATTCCCCTAATAGTGAATCTCGTAATAATAACCCAAAATATTAGAAGAAAATTGCAGCTAAAATTCATTTTATCCTCATATCTCCCTCTACAACTAATCTATCCACCTTTTAATGGACTAGAGAAATACTTTTCCCTCATTCTACATCGATTGGTTGGATCCAATCATTGGATTGTGAGTGTGATATGAAATGCAATTAAATTAGATTAAAAAATATAACTATTTTGTAGGAATTCCAACCATCATTTTGGAATTTGATCAGTTTTGCAAATTTCTCACTAGTTTCAGTGAACCTCTTAAACTATTTCGCTAAGAGAAAGCATTCTGCTAATCTCATTTAGCAGCGTATTTTAGAGTGTCTCCCATAATTCTGAACGGTATATGTCGTATGCTGGTGATGCATATAAAAGGTTGCGGGATAAGAAATGGAACAGGGTAAAGAAAGTATCTTTTTAAAAACTGACTAAGTCATCGATTATACATACATACAACTGTAGATTTTCAAGGCGCTCCCCTCATCCCCTCCCCAATTTTTTAGGCCCCGCTTCAAAATTAGGGTTACACCTCCACTTGGAAAGCATAATCACCGTACCTGTCTCAAATCAAATTTCATCAAACCACGCAAATTTAACGGATCTCTCTGTACCTCACCTATTTGCCTCGATCACTAGGCATCAATAAAGTTTATGCACTCCTGCATGATGATGTTCGCAAGTCATTAAAGCTAGTCCATTAATTTGTATAGCTACCCATGCCTCTCAGCATTACGTGTACCGTGTAAGTATATTTATATCGACATCGAGGTTAAGAAAAAAGACCGTCAATCGTCGAGGCCTCCTCTCAATTTTCCTCCAAGTACATCACGAAATCATATAGCTATATAAGTCGAAAGATTTTCTTTGGCGCTCAAGTCACGAAGGTTCAAGATCGTCCACCACAGAGGCAAGTGAGCGTGAGAAAAATCATTCTATATGGGTTATAAGGTCCGAAAGGCCGTCTCATCCCGCGCCTTTGAGTATGCTCAATCGACATACATCCATACACTGTGTATAGATTGAATGTTGTAGTACTTGCCGATCGACATGCATTGAGCATCGTGTTGAATTAAAGTATACGATATGCTCTCACTGTATTATATGAGCTTGCGTGCTTGCTCCATTAATCGACTGTACGCGTTAAACGTGATTAATTTTTTTTTTTGAGTGCAACATCGTACATGCTTTTTGTAGGGCTGTTTAAATTCTTACATAGAGTTGTTTGTATGTTTATATATTCTATATTTTTTCTATATTTTATGTTCCATGTGTGTATAAAAAGTGCGTTTTTCCAACTTGTGTCTGTGCTAGCCACGGTCGTGGTGCTAGCTGCAAAGGATGCGAGAAATTTACTCGTAGATATCGATGGGAGGAGTCAATTGGAACAAGAAGGTCTTATCACTTATTTCTTATCTGGCGATCTCGTAATTGACACAGGAATATCTCGGTATCGTGAGGCTGCGATCAGCACGAATATTACCGCCCACAAAATAGTTACATAGTTCATTACCGAACTCGGGTTACAGGGTTACGAGGTCGTGTGTTGCACTTGCCACAGTTTATTTATTGGCTATGGGAACATACATGGATGCTGAGATTAATGCAAGCACACGAGCAACTATGTTTTAGGTTTAACTACGTTTTTAATCTCTACTCATAGGGTCACGTTGGCAACTGGTGCCCTTTCTCAGAATTTCGAAAATGAAATTGAGGGTCCAAAATGGAATGGAGAAGCAGGCATGTCAGAGCTATTCATCTTCTGTGCTGTGAATTTATTCGAAAAATCTGTGTTGAATAGGTACCACCATGTGACTTTGCCGATGAATAAAAAAGTTATGTGACAAACGCCTGCGTCCGAGTCTGCGTCCATGAATATCTCAAGGGTTGGAGAACGGGGGGCGGGGGATGTCATAATCCTCCAACTATATTTCTCATGGGAATAATTCCACCGATTATTCGTTCACCCCGGGATAAGAATTCCCGAGTACTATTTTCCCCCAGGACAAATTCCCCCGAGTATCCTTCCTATACCACACGAATCGCCCAGTTTATTTTTTCTCGGACAATGGGTTTTCATGCGCCAAGATCGAAACCTGCTAGATATATCTTAGATCCAAAAGTCATGTAGAAGATAGCCTCTGTGGGTCCCAGAGTAAGTCCCAACTCTATTTGGATCGAAAATCGACTCAGCATCCCATAGAAGCACATAACCAGCCCATTCAAAATACATTGAAAACGCTATTTTTCGTTTACTACTACAAAATTCGAATATCACCCTGGCTAATTTCAACGGAATATTGTTGTATATTAAAAAATGAACAAATTCTCGGTACACCTCGATGAAGGGAAAGATGGGCCAAGGACTCAAAAATCGAGTTGTTTCTCGAATTTTCGTGACTTCTGAGCTTGGAAAGCGAACTAGTGAAGTGAGTTCAAAGGGGTATACTGGACAAAAGTTGTTTATTTTCCATGTCTAAGGCAGTTTTTCATAACTTCTGTTTGGCCACGATCTCAACTTTCACAGTCTAATTGATGCAACCATATGGAGGATGAACTCTGTTGACCCGAAAAATATCAATAACTAGTTGAAAAATGCCGAAAAACGCCAAAACTTATAAATTGAAGATTTTTGTTTTCCATTTTTTTCTAAAGTAGAAGCACGTGGAAATTCTATCATCCGGGGAATGTATTTCTGCGGTTGCCAGAAATCTATCAGATTTTTACTATGCCCCAATCAAGAATGGTCATTAATATCGGTTTTTGGCCATGTCCGCTGCAGTGGACGAAATGTGGGGGTCAAATCGCCGTAATTTCTGAGAAAATTCTATTGATTTTGTAGGTATATTCCACATCCTGTAGTACATGATTCCAAGTTTCATCTTCAGTCCAGAGAAATCTTATTTCCAATGCGCAAACGAAATTCGCGTACAGATTTTTTCTTGCACCGAGCGCAAATGACCTTGTGGCACACAGTTGGCCGATTTGCGTTGTGCGTAAAATATTTTTGCGTACGGATGCTATTTGCCATTTATACACGGTTCACAAGCGTATGAATGGCTATTATAGCATGCATGGTATTCTCGGCCTTTTTAGGCATCGAAACCCATGTATGAATCAGGGTGAGCGTAGTATAAACTATAACCAAATATGGGAAGCGAAAACTTATGGATCACTCAAATCTCGTCCTATTTCTTCAGCGTCTTGATGATTGGAGATGTTGAAAGAATTCGCACGGGGTGTTATGTCACTTGTGAGGAAATTCATATCGGGGAATTTTGAGCTTGGGAGTTTTCACCGTGGGATATTTCATCCTCGGAAATAAACAAACGGAAAATTATGACCCCCAATCATCACAAGATTTCGATCAGCCTCCAAAATATCATGTTGATATTTTGAGAAATTCAAATATATAGTTAGTCATCTTGGATCACAGATGGGAGTGTCGGGCCCGAGGTCGGGCCACGTCACGCTAGTCCGAACCTGGTCTCGGACCGGTCCTGGTATGATCCCGAGCGAGATCCCAAGTAAGTTCCGAGAGAGTGTCAAACCACGTCGCGCCAGCCTCCAACTGGTCCCGGCCGGTCCTGGTGCCAGACCGTGCAGATTCCGTGGAAGTGTCGGGCCACGTCACGACAGTCCCAATCTGGTCTCGGATCGGTCCTGGTACGATGTCGTGCAGGTGCAGAAGGAGTGTCGAGCCATACTGCGCCAGTACCAAATTGATCCCGAATCCAGGAGCGGTCCTGGTGCGATGCCGTGCTGGTCCCAAGGGAGTCTCAGGCCACGCTGCTTCAGCCTGCAACTGGTCCTTTACCGGTCCTTGTGTATTACCATGCCTGTCCCGAGGGAGTTTCGGACTATGCCGCTACAGTCTTGAACTGGCCCCAAACCAGTTGTGGTCCGTCCTGAGTGTCTATTCGTCTTCATTTCTTAAGGCCATCTTTGTTCAATATTCTGTATCATTTTTAATGAAATATGTCATTCAGTTCCGTCGGGTGTCATCCTGTATTCAAATGAATCGAAAAATCAATATCCCGATGCATCGTAAAATGAATAAAGAAAACTTTATCCATTCCGATGATAGAGATATGAGCATCAAGATATTTCACCGTGTTTGTCGAACATTAGAGTGTGGCAATACGAGACTTTTTGATTTTCGGAAAATTGATGAACCAACTGAGGAAGTATAGCAAAATTTTTACTACAATCGTTCCTCGAATGTTTCAGGTTTTACTGATAGAGACAAGACATTTACCCATATAAGATAATTATTCGATTATAATCAGGGTTTTTCACGAAACAAAACAGTTTATTTTAGCAGGAACAGAAAGAAACAGAATTATTTTTAATTATGTTGAAGGAAAACGAAACGAAACGAAATCCGAATCCATCTTTCTTTTGATAAACGAAACTAAACAATATTATCGTAATTTAGTTTCGTTGAATATTGTTTCTCAGAATTTATGTTTCATTTAGTTTTGTTTATTCACGGGATGAACAAAACTCAATAATTTTGTTTAGTTTCGTGAATAAACGAAATTCAACAAAACTAGATTCTGATGAATATGTTTTGTTTTGTTTCTTATAAACAAAACATGAACGAAATCATTCATAATTATGTCGCGATAAACGAAACCAAACAAAACTCTCTATGATTATGTTGAGGGTAAACGAAACTAAACGTAAACAAAATGTCATCAAACGAAACGGAACAAAAATATTTCTGTTTAGTTCAGTGTATCGAGAAGTTAGCTCCTACGAGTGTATAGCCTATCTTAGATGTATTGCGATGCCATTCGGGTGAATTCCCATCAGGATGTTGAATTCGGCCTTGAATAGTACCCGTGTCTCATATCATCATACAATACTAACGTATACAGTAAAACCTGTCTCTATGGGCACCTCTAGAATTCGGGCACCTCCCGATTACGGGCGCTTTCCCGTGGAACCGAATTTCATTCCATAAGCTCAAACGTTATTCTTTCTCTATAATTTGGGCACCTGCCTATTATGGGTGGTTTTCGAGATCTCAAACATATGATGTCACATGATAAAGGAACCCGTGAATTCAGGGCACCCACTCCAGTTGGCGAATGAGCCAAGTATGCATGTCGAAAACTTATGTCAAGCTCAAAATGAGCTTGAGAGAGACTTTTCCATATTGAGAAAAGCGAAGATCATCAATCTTCTAAGTTCTGCGTCAGTTTGACGGATGAAGAAGATCATTACTAAACTACATATTTAAATATTTAACGAAAGATTATAAGGAGTCAATTGAGGGTATAATTTCGAAATCTGTGTTGTTAGATTGTAAAATTCATAACAGCTAGTTTGTAATCATCTACAGCTATTAAGTCACTGACCTTGAATTCTAAAGTATTAGATGTTTACTTTGACCAAGGGTATTTTTGAGCCTTTCCTAGGGATCCGTCAACCTTTGAGATTTTCAAATTCAAAGTTCTGAGTATACAGACCCTCGATCTGAGTATGTTCCGGATCTTGAATTCCTGAATCACTATCATACCGAATTTTAAAATCCCGAATTTGAACAATTATGAATCTTATCATTCCACATATGAGAGTCCTGAGTTCTCATAAATGTATTTCACATATTCCAGAATTGTATGGTTTGAAGTAAGTTCTCTCGAAATTTGGAATTTCTATAATTTTGAATCAGATCCTATAATTCGGGCACCTGCCTATTATGGGCGGGTCGGACTGGAACCGGAGGTGCCCGGATTAGACAGGTTTCACTGTAGCTATTATGTCGATCTTGTAAGTGACTGAGAATAAAGTATTGCCGTCTGGACAATACGACTGTATTGTTACGCAGTATTGCTGTATAACCAATACTAGATTGTCAGCCCAGCAAAATAATTTGGTCATTGCAGCATTGTGGCATGAGTAACCTCAAATCTCTTGTTATAGTAACATGATCGAGATGTAATTGTGCTTCCATCGTGTATCGGGGCATTCGAAATATACGAGCTATATTTATTCATTCTGTCAGTAATACCCGATCGCCAAACGATTTTGATGGATTGATGCGATAACAAAATCGGTATCGTTCTCTGACAAAAAAATCGTGAGCAGATTATCATCATCCCAGCGTAATGAAATTACAAAAACTCCAACTCTGCTGCAGGGTTCACGTTGGAGCTGCAGCAACGGCAGCATAAGTGACCGACCATCAGCATGAGCCTACTGGGCTCGCCATATTGGATTTCGGGAGTATAGCGTGGAAGTATTATTCACTCGTCACCCCTGAGTGGAGTCATATGAGTCGAGAAATATTAGCAGAACGCTTTCACATTTCGAGATGTGTGAATATCTTAGATGGGAATAACGAGGATTGATTCCATGCATCTATTTAGATTCATGAGTCGTAGATGATCATGTAAAGATGTGCTGAAAAGATTAAAATCCCACCCCATTGAAAAGTTTTTGACTTATGAATCTCAAGAATAAAGAAGTCGACATTTTGGAAATATTGACCAAACTTGTCAAGAATATCTCCTAGAGCGAGTTTTTACAGGAACTTTGAACAAGCCAAAAATATTTTTTTGTTATATTGTGCGTAGTTGTGCCCGTTGTGCACATTTTGCTGACTTTTACCCACAGTGATGGGGTATGGTTTGATACTGCATCCTCGTGTTGATTCCGACCTTTCCGTACGGCTCAGACCGGAAATCCATCACTCGGATGCGAAATAGTACATTTCGATACGAGGGTGTAAACACTTTTTCCGCGTCCGAGTGATAGATTTTTGGCCCGAGCCGTAGGCGAGTGTGGGAATCATCACGAGAATGGGGAAAATAAGTTTCACACTCGTATACCCAATACTATTTTGTGAATCACTGTGAGAGAAAGTGGAAAATCAGTGCGAAAATAGTATATTATGACACTGCACGTAGATGGGCAATTTTTTACGAAGGACTGTTTACGGTACGAGCGAAGCGAGTGCCGTAAATCCTTCCTACCAAAACAACCCATCTGCACGCAGTCTCATACGATATTTCATAGCACGAGAATCCAAACATCATATTCAAAGTTGCGGATTTTCAGGTTAGAGTGCTATAAAGTCACTCTCTTGCACAGTGTGTCAAAAAAATTCGCGACACGCTGTGCGGAAAAGTGTCTCTCCCACACCGATTCTCCACTTTTTCGGACAGTTTTTCGAAAATTACAGTTTGATACACGGATGCAGAACCTATTTTTTGCATCCTCGTGTTATTCCGACCTTCGACCACGGCTCAAGCCGCAAACCCATCACTCGGACGCGAAAAAAAGTTTTTCCACCACTGTATCAAAATGTACTATCTTTGTATGAGACATGAAAGTGGGGACCCCATTGTAACTGAAACCGCGTGTGATCTGATTTCTACTCCAACAGGAACGTATGTCAAAATCGCCTCTGTCATACATCCATCTCAGGAGTAATGCGAGGCTTACAAAATTCAAAAGTTCACAGAAATGTACATTTCAGTACGTGAGAAGTTCCTTCATCTTATAACAGAGATCATTGGGAAGCCCTATAATTTGTTAGAATCCTCCCTGTTCACTTTTGAAGTGTACTCATTAGAATAATTGTAATACGAATTCCTCTTTTAAATACATAGGAATACCCCTTATTCGACCGCTTACGCGCAGCTATGCTGCAGAATGGATCACGCATGTATCATACCATTGTTTGAGTACTAATTAATCGAAAAAGTGAACCGGAATTGTCCTATCAAATTGAAATTTCCTGAAATTGCCAACCAGTATCGCTCAAATTCTGAGAAATTCTGGCCCATAAGACCCTCGACCAAAGAGCTAGAGTTTCTACGAATGATGATACGTATCTAATGAGGTGTGACGTTGAGGCGATCGAGCACTCGTAGTTTCCATCTTCTAACAATGATAGATGTCTGCAACTGAGATGTACTCGAAAAATGATGAAAAAAATAGAAAAAACATTTGGTTATGTTTCGTTTAGTTTTGTTTGAGAGAAAACCAAAACAGAATAATGCAATTTCGTTTACGTTGACGATAAACAAAACTAAACGAAACGATATGAATGAGAGAACTGTATAAACGTAAGTAAACGAAATTATGCTAGTTTTGTTTGTATTACGTGGAGCCCTTCTGATTACGTTTAGTTAAGTTTCCCTGCAACATAATCAAGAGTGATTTTGTTCACGTTTCGTTTCCCAGAAACGAAATTCAACGTATCCAAAATGTCAGGATCTCCTTTAGTTTTGTTTATTGATATTAAATATTAATAATGTTTTGTTTGGTTTCGTTCATCATCAACGTGAA
Source organism: Eretmocerus hayati (assembly GCA_029851415.1). Lineage (NCBI taxonomy): Eukaryota > Metazoa > Arthropoda > Insecta > Hymenoptera > Aphelinidae > Eretmocerus > Eretmocerus hayati. The sequence goes on along the minus strand of CM056742.1, from coordinate 176,938,676 downwards.
CGGAATTATTTCGTTTCGTTTCGTTTATTTGCTAAACAAAACGAAACATAACGAATATTCCGTTGAAAACCCTGATTATAATTAATCAATGGTGGACCACCAAATGAAATCAGCAGTGTGATATTCTGGAGAATTTGTATAAATAATTAATCGTTACTGTAATCGTCACTTATTAATATCTTTCATCTCTACAATCTCTGGATGGTCCTGAGATCATTATACTATCAAGAAACAAGGAACTTGCGTGAATCAGAACGAAATTATCACATGAGGTATAAAAATTTCCCATTGTATCATTGATTGAATTAGCAAGTCATTGCTTCTCAAATTGCTCGGCATTCAATCACATCAGCAATCAGCGTAATTCCCAACACCTACGTTGAATGCATCAATCGCACACTATTGAGTATTTGCTCTCTCCTATCAAGCTTGGCAATCACACTTGGATTCATGCCATGCGATTTATGCAGTTGAAAAAGAAACAATGACTTTTCGCAGATATAAATGCTATCCGTGTATTGCAAGAAAGAGAAGTAGAGAAAGAAAGGGGAAAGACGTCGGGAACTACGTCGTTGTGGGAATTTCAACTCGAATTTGTTGCATGAAGAGCAGCTCATAAAGTGTAAATAAAATAATTAAAAAAAAAACATTTTAAAAATTCGCTTTTATGTGAACCGTTAAGTATAATAGCATGTCAAAATTTGAAGAAAATGAAAACTGTTATCTACGTTTCTGTCATAAACAAAGAGTAAATCAGTTGACGTCCAGCTTTACGAATTCCATGATTTCAAGATATCAAAATGGTAAAAGCGTGGGTTGATTGGTGAAAACTACTCTTGATGTGTCAAAGTTAACAACCCACGCTTTTACCATTTTGATATCTTGAAATCATGGAATTCGTAAAGCTGGACGTCAACTGATTTACTCTTTGTTTATGACAGAAACGTAGATAACAGTTTTCATTTTCTTCAAATTTTGACATGCTATTATACTTAACGGTTCACATAAAAGCGAATTTTTAAGATGTTTTTTTTTTAATTATTTTATTTTCTCAGTTTTAGTTTTATCCTAATCGCTTGGAGTATAGAACATGAATGAAGGATATTAATATCAGCCAGAATGTTGAGATACTATTCTTAAGATTCTTTGGGTATTCATCTTTGCTCAAGCGCTTCAGAATGCAAATTGATAAATCGTGGAATAAATCAGTCAGCTATGGCTGATCAGAAATAATTCCTGATCTCATGTTGAGCATACCGATAATTTTGAATTGATTCACAAGCCACAGTCAAATCACATTTGAGAGGCTGTGTTAGCCTTATTACTAGAATATGAAGACATCCAATGATATATTAATTTATCATCAGGACATCTCCATCCGTTAAGATCACATGATACATCACATGCCAAAGCTCGAACATGGATGATCATATTCCTGAATCAGTAGAGTGAAATTTATTAGAAATGGAATGAGTCTTGAGCCGAATGTAACATGGTATGCTACACTTTAATGGCTGGACCCATGAAAATTCAACCGAAAGAGACTGTTGAATCTCTGTGATGCATCAAGAAATGACAAGAAGCATCCTCAATGGTTCAAATGAACAAGTTCATAACGCGTAGAGCCACTGTGACTATTTTACTTTTGAATGTAGTCCATTGCGTCATTCATCTGAAGTTTCTTGAAGCAGACAATAGTAACAGTGAGGAGAAAGTCTTATTTCAATGACAAATCAAGAAGCTCACAATGTCTCATGAAATATCACTCATCACCTTGATTGTGCTTCATGATTTGAACACCAGGACTTTGGCTCAGTGCGCTTACTGTACATACACCACGAAACTTGATTGCCTCGACACTGAGGCCTCAACTTCCTCTCTGAGCTTGCAAAAATATGAGACCATTCAATTTTTAGAGGTACCTATTATTTTTTATCTACTAACACTCATCACAAACTCTTTGGTCACACGTGGTGGAGAGAAACTTTTGATAAAACCATGGTATAGCGAGGCCGCATGCAGAAAACTTGTTGGAATCCAAAAGTTAGGCGAGATCGACCGCACTCTGAAAACTGCTTAAAACTGAGAAACATCAAATCATCACAATAACAGCACTAAAAGCATCAACACAGCCAGCAGCAGTTTAGGCTTGACAGGACAGCATCTCGTGGCACTGGCAGCACTTCGAGGTTATGGGTCCTACAGGCAGTTTTTTATACTTGTTATAGGCATATCTCACATCTCAGAGAGAACATTTCTATTTGTTGATAATCATTATGTTTCGATTAATCACAACTAGAAAGAGTGAAATTTTTAGGGTTTGCGAAGAATCGACGAGTTTCGTCGACTGCTGTGATATTCTAAGGCGAGGCCGATGCAATGAGAAAGAGAGAGAGGTCCGACGCTGCGCAGTAACCCATTTTGCGTTGACACAATGTTGAAACGCGCAGAGCCCGAAACTAACACAAATGCACGCGAAAAGAAATCATTGACGCGCTCACACATAGATTTTGGTGACAAGATTCCGTCCGGACGCGGTCGAGTGCAATAAAAGCGAATAAAAAAGAATCGTGCGAATCCGTCGCGAGCATTTCTAATAGTATTAGCGCGTTACGTAATGTGCTTTGGTATAATTATATACTGGACTCGTGCATCAAATAGACAAGTTTTCTTAAACGTTCACCTCTGTAATAAAAGCATGTTATGTGGAATCGTTAAGGGCATGCCAAAGTCAACTTTTACCGACACTCCGAATCTCTACTTACTCATTTTTTTCCACTAAATCTAGGAGATATATGAAAAAAATGAATCCAAGAAGCCCTGATTCGACATCAAATCTATCATTTAAGAAAGGAATCGAATGGATTGAGTTAATATTGCATCCAGAATCAACTTTTGAAGATCACAACTAAATTGAAAAATATCCACACCCCTGGTTCAAAAGTTGCTAGTGGCGTCAATAGTCATCCGATCAACTCTATTCTTTTTTTAAATTATAGATTTGATGTCAAAGGGATCCCATGAGACTCCGTAGTACCTGGCTCTGGGAAAATTTTTAATCTCAATATTTGCGGAATTTGGCACCGAAGACGTGTAGCATTCAAATTTCGACCAAATTTTGACATTTTCGGGTGAATAATGGTCAAAGACTGTATATGCTGCGCGTCTTAGATGACAAATTACGTAAATGTCGAGATTAAAAATTTTCTCAGGGCCAGGTACCACGAAGTCTCATGGGATCCCATGGGGTCCCTTGGGGTCCCACGGAATTATTTTCAGCAGGGATGGGTCAGTTGTGCTCACCAAGGTCGACTTCTGGATGAAGTTAGGTGGGAGAAAAAGTCGCATATCCTTGGAATTTTCAGAAATGATCACTATCTAAAAAAGTTGAGATACATTAGCTCCAGTTGACTGGAATTAGACGCACTCCGACCCATTTTGTAGGTTTCCAAACAAGCCTCAACATGAGTTGAAGTACCTGGGGAACTAATCATATATGCGCCAAGAAAGTGTCGAATTAGGCACATGCCCTTTTAAACCTCTTCCAATTATGATGAAAGCTTGATGGCTCTTGTTGGGACCTAAAATCCCATTTTTCTAGCGCCTAGCGAAGATTTTCTCACATTTACATATACAAATACAACATTTTCACGCTAGGGCGTATCGATTCTCGAAAAAAGCTCTTTTTCGGCAACCCTATTAGACACTTTTATCTTGCCACATTAAACATTTTGACAAGGTGAATTGTATACAAAATCTCGATGCAATGCCGAAAAAATTGAGGAATATCATTTCAGAATTTCAACGAATATGACTGATGCCTATGACATAGATTTTAATCAGAAAAAATTCTCACGATTATTATATCATCAGTAAACCGGTTCTAGTTACTTGGCGGGAAAAATTACAAGATTACTGTCATATCTGATAGAGTTGCATGCACAAAAGTGAGAGAAATTCCACAAAGAGAACGGGTCTTATTATATGTATATACGTGCGAATTCAATTTGGTGTAACAGGATCCAATTTGTAAAGGAACGGTATACCTACGTTCAACACCATAGTGCTAGTAATAAAATTTGCCGTGTCAAGTAAAACTGAAAAGACTGCACAGTATCCTATAAAGCGTCGCAAAATTATAATTGTTCACGCACATATTTCTACGAAAGAGATGCAGAAAACAAATCCGTTACACGCAAAAAACCGTATGTGCATTCAACGCGCGGAAAAATATCCAACTTGTCGCGTAGGTACAACTATCTGGCCAATCAATCTCTACTCTGAGATGTACCATGCGATATCATTACCACTACCAACATTACCAATGATACTTCTATAATACAAGGGTCATGATAGAAGAAAAAAAGAAAAAAATTGAGAAATGAGCACCCGATTTATGATTGTCAATGATATCGACACGCACAGGTCTGAGAATTCAAATGGCATTTATTATGACCTTTATGTATCAGACAAAGTATCGAGCGTTATGCTATTTATCTCTGTCTCCTTATTGCATCTCATTGTAACCAAAACTTCAGTTTTCCTATATCTATTTCTACACTAGGACAGATATCTAGAGAAGCTATAGGATGAGAGTACCTTATGCCATACGAATTACATACGAAGATTGACAAAGAATGCGCGCATCCCGTTCGTCGTTGACGTCGTCGTGGTCGTCGCTCTTCTTGGTCCATCTTTGAAGCTGATGTCTGTCGTATGGAAACTATTCTAAACCATCTATGTATGTATAAAAGTACCGATTGAACGGTAAACGCGTGTAGAGGGACTTTGAAATGTTTGCCATCACCAGGATATCCTTGCAATCTCAAAGTCCATCTTGCATATGGCATAGCGTCAAGTCGGGCGCATCTTGAAAGTTATATATAGACATGTCTGGCAATGCGAGAATGGTATGTATTTTATACGTAAGGTTTTAATGAGACGACGAGGTTATACAGCGTGATTATTGGGATTGATGCCTTGTCAAGATAAATCTTCTACCTAATTGTCAATCATGATGCAAAACGCTAATGAGACTGGTTGAATAGCTTGGATGGGGATGCACTTGTCGTCCTATTCTTTGAGTCATCATTTTTTTGTTACTTTGAGTGACGCCCGGGAGAATTTCTATTTTTTTCCCAAAGTTAATTTGAGAGGGTATGCATTCATTTTGTGAATTTGAGGCTTCGAGGGAAAAGATTTTAGGACCTTTGAAATCACAATATCATAAGTTTTCAATTTTTGAGACGTCTCTTCAAGATGTTGGCAGTTTGGATTAGGAGTATCAATAGTATGGTAAAATATCAAAAATTTCCTGAGGGTACGGGGGATGCTTTCCATGCTTTCGAAATGGTTGCAGAATAAGATCCTTGAAGTTTCAAGTGGAAATTTTCGATCAGCTTGGAGATCAGTCAAGTAGGACATAAAAATTGAATGAATCCCAAATTTCCCACTTTTACCCCAGAAAACGACATTGGCATGGGTTCGCTACTTTAATAGCTCAACACAGTTCATATTCGTATTAGGCTCGCTCGAAGTAAAACTACTGCTCGCTTCTAGGTCATCTGTGGTCACACAATTGAGGAGTTGGGTGGAAGGAAGGCCTAAGCTTAGAGTCGTCATTTTGAGAAAAACGATAAGAATTGACTGTATCTTGCCCGGGGCATAATCCGATGCGTGAATCTGGCTTATTTCAAAGATTATGGTATCCTTGGAATAATTGCACAGGGATTGGAATCTAACTGTCGGTTCTGCTGAGAGAACAGTCATTTAAAAAAAATGTAATTGGGCTCTTTTGTTCCAATTTGAGTCAATTTTTGGGACAGTCGGTTTCTTTTCGAATTGAAAAACTTGAAATTTCTTCAGCATATCGGAGAGTATTTCAAACAAGACATCCTCAATGCATGCTCATTGATTCTGCTACGTAAAAGATGGTTTTATTGATTGTGTGGAACTATGGTTACTCAATATTCACTTACCAAGCATGAAGATGCTCTCTTTTGAAGGCCGTGAAACATGATTTGATAACAAAAATCGATAGAAAAGGGATATTGTGGTCATGAACATTATTTGAAATTTTTTTCGTGAGAAATTTGGCTCTTTTTACCAAAACCCTATCACTTTAGGCTTTCCATCCCAATATGTACCAATAGAGGAGTTAGGCCTTTTTAAAATAATTTTCTCGGCAAGTTAGGCCCTTGTAGAAACTTTTGCAGTAACTAGTACCCCCATGGTAGTCGGATAATTATAGGCATAGACTGTTTTTACTTGAACTCACGCGCTTAGGCTCTTCATCTCAACACTGACCGAAAACTTGAGCCATTTCAAACAAACTTCTTTTGTGACATAGGCGCTTTGGAGAAATCATCGCGGGATGGGTGGCTTTTTGGACAACTTTCTCAGTAATGAGACCCCTTCATACGCTCACATTAGTGTTACGACTCGGTTCCTCTCGTGGTGGCTTCTTTCTCCATTTTCGAAGTTACGAGGATGCATGTCCGCGCGAATTTTAATTTTCTAGATGCGCGGGTTTCACGCATAATAATCACAGAACTTTTCCTTCGTGACCGTGAGTAAATTTTCCCTCACTGAAGGAGATAAAAAGTTTTGAATTTTGAATGGTCATTCCAAAGCTTTGTACACGACAAAAGAAGAATTTATTGACACGGCTGTCCTAGCTGAGTTTTCGGTTTATTGAGCACATTCAGGAAAATGTTAAGAAGTCCAGTTCTCTTCGACAAAGAAACTATTGAGTGGGCAGTCTAATCTGTCGAAACTGATTTTTCAAGAAAATAGCTATGAACAGGAGAACTGAGCTTGTGGAAGATACCTTTTGCGCGAGATATAAAAATTTCTGTATAAAAAGGAAAGGAAGGATGACTAAAGTGCACGAGGACACCATCGACAGATTAGGCAAGCGGGGAATGGCCAGAAGGTCGCTCCGTTCACGAAATAGCGACCACGGATGACCTACTCGCGAGCAAGAGTCTTATTTTATGTTTTTAAGGGTGCTGAATACGAATATGAACTTTGTTTTTCTCAAAAACTGGGGCAACCATGTCAAAATCGACTTTTTAGGTGAAAATGAGAAATTTGAGATCCTTCAAATTTTCGTGCCCACCTCGCTTAATTTCCGAGGTGGATGAATATATCTCCTTGAAATTTGGGATGTACCATTTTGAACTCATTTGAAAGGCATGAAAACCAGACCGGAGTCTTCAAAGCATTTCCCGCCTCCTTGGGAAATTTATGGAAAATTCTTCTCCGGAATCGTCATATTCATCTTCAAAAGCAAAAGTTGAGTGAGAAATTTCTCAGAATCGCATTCTCTCCTATACGATCTCAAAGCTGATGACCTGCTGAAGTTTTTCGCATACAGTTTTCAGATCGGGAAATTCAACGAGGAAAAACTGCCACGACTTTTGATACGAAGGCTCCGCCGAACGAGACTAGCGTGTCAAAAATTTGGCACGATGACTTTGGATTGAATCCGACTCGAGATCTTAGCTCGAATTTCAATTCGATTGTCGACTCAAAAATTAACGTAAATTGGGGGTGGAACCTAAGTCATAATTCACAATAAGGGAGCATCATTCGAATCGTCATTTGAATTGTATCTGTCTACATGTTTGCTGGGTGGAGAACGTATTGAGCTTCGGATCGCGCAATTCGGAAATATAACTGGAGAATTGAATACATCGATAATGAAATGAAGTATCAGTAGTATACTCTAGTAAGTGAATGATCAGTAATGGACTCATGTGAAATGAAGATCAGTAGAGTATCCATGCAAAGGGTCTAATTCCCGTTATATATATGACAACCATAAGGGCTTATCTCCCATCTATGATTGGTGAACGGGCCCAATGGTGCTTAGGCCCTTTTATCGGACACGTAAAAGGGCCTCATGGCAGCTAGGCCCTTTTTCCGATATATGGGATTTTTAAAGTTCATGAAAAAATGATTTTTATGGGGTGATATATCATGGTTTAAGGCGAGGCCGTAGTCCGTGGCCATCTTGAAAAAGCTAGGGAGATTGACCCGAATCCGTTCTGTGAATATCTCGAGTTTTACTTAACCAAATCCCTTCATATTTTGTATGCGTCAACAAAATGCATGTAAGAATTGCGCTATGGAGCGAAATCCCACAAAAGTAGACGAAAAAACTTTCATGATAAGCGCTGGACAGACATGTTCAGATGTCGTCTGCTCCTGTGGTAAGGCATGCTGTTATACTTCATTCTATAATTTTGTGATCAGCTCGTTTTTTCTCGCTTTCACTCCATAGCGCAATTTTCTCAAGTTCGTAGATAATAGTAAGACCCTTATTTGTTGATAATTCCCTATAAAACTTGAGATAAATCCAGAACGGCGATCAGTTATATGATGACAACCATAATTTTCCGTTTCTTCAAAGTGGTCAGACTGATCAGGGAGCGCGAGAAAACCGTCTGCTTCGATCATGCACGTTCCCGTGTGTTGTCATCGCGGATGTGAGACTTGTAAGCCGCGACTTCCCGGTGGAAAGCGACGGCCCAGCTGATGATATTATATGTCATCATCGACCGGACCCGGGTCCTTTGTCGCGCGAGATTTCTGCGATCAGGCATGGTGGTGAATCTGATAGCCGTCCGCTGCGACATGCATCTTCTTGCATCTATTGGCAGAGAGCTCAGTGCAACATCAAATTTGTGAATTTGCATGCACGAGCCGTTGAACAAATACAGGATGTAAGTGTTTTGTTTGGACCTCTAATCCAGTTCTGATCATTTTGATGATTCTAATCAAGGTTCCAGTTTCAATACCCTAGAATACTTGGTGAAAATAACGTATCCGGGTCACTTTGAGAGATAAAGTCAGTTTTGGAATATTGAATTGGAGTTCAAATCATGTCTGCTAAGATCCCTGCATTTCAGAGGGATAATTTTATGTTTAGTTATCTGAATCCGTTGGGAATTACTTGAGTTCTAAAGGTTTTGTGACCAAAAGTTAGAAAGTTAGTCTGTGAATTTTGTTGTACTCAAGATGTATTGAACAAATACTGAGTGTAACTGTTCTGTTTGGGCCTCTGAATCAGTTCTGGTTATTCTAATGATTCTAGTCAATGTTCCAGTTTCAATATCCTAGAATACTTGGTCAAAATGACGCATACGGGTCATTTTCAGAGATAAAGTCAGTCTTGGAATATTGAATTGGAGTTCAAAGCATGCCCGCTAAGATTCCTGTATTCCAGAGGGATGATCCCATGTCCAAATTTTGGGATCAGTTGAGAATTGATAAATTTGTATTTTCTGAAGTATTCCTGAAATTGAAATTCCGGGTCTCTGATAATACTAATTTTCCAAAAGTTCATGTATTCATTCAATTTTAATCATCAAGTCAACTGAATTACATCTGTGGTTTCCAAGTATAGAAACACATTATTCCCAAAGGCCCCTAATGTATGTGAGAGAGGCACAATGTCAAGACCTCTGATAATATCAGTATGCGAGAGGGGTACAATATATCTATATACATAAGGTCTATATATATCCACTTTTGTAAACAGTGTTGTTGTGTGTGTGTGTGTGTTCACACATACATATACATCAACAATCATTTTTACAAAGGTTAGAGTGTGCAGGTGGTGACACGCTTGCTGTCGCTGATCATCACTTTGGTGATCGCAGGGGTGCCACCACAAGTTACTAGGGCTGATCCTATATAGCGGCAGACTACGGCCTCGCCTTAAAGGTCCAAAAAAGTGAGAGGCCGGAGAAAGGGCCTAAGTGCAAGTAGGCCCTTCTTCCACCCATCCCCTCAATCGTCATTTTTAGACGGATTTGCTCGCCTGTTCCACTTATTTACTCCAAGACTAGTCTTTGACCAGATGCGTTATCCAATAATCATTTGGTGTCACTAATGATATTTCTATTCAAACGAGTAGACTCGTTTTGCTTTGAAATGGAGTCTTACTTTCCAAATTCTTGAATGGCCATTGAAAAACTCCTCAGATTTCTAGGATCCCTTCGAACGGTTCAAGTCAGGAATAGGAAATCTATAGAGAAATTATGTGAATATGTCCAATTCATCACCAGTTTGGGTTTTTTCGCTAAAAAATTTTCTAGGTGGGATTTTTCTTGTGCTCCTCGTGATTCCGACAGAATTTTGAAGAAGCAAATGTATTGGTGAATAGTAATTGGAAGTATTCGTTATTTCGAATAAGGAGGTGATACTCGGATACAATACGAGGCCAACAGATGATTCTCTTGTCAATTCTAGGTAGTAAAAAATTTGCGAAATCGAGCGCTCACCTGCCCTTTCCGTGCCATAATACGCTCCTTCAAATTGTACTTGCTATTAGTCGGTCAATTCCCACGATTCTCATTATTTTCTGATTCAATTGATGATCGTGGCCCATTGTTTCCAACGAACGTGTGATTTCGATGAGAGTGGACATTTTGGAGTCAAATTATGGAGCAATCGTTGAGGTTGCATCCAAGCCGAATTGAGAACACGAATTCAAAGGTTTTTGAGGAATCCGAGCCAGAATTAACGAGAATACAAGATTTTGCATACTTCGGGAATTCTTGAATTAACAAAAAAACGATTGGGAGCGGATGAGTCGTGCCTCACCGAGCCTTTCAATTTCGCGGATAGTTTCTCTAATACTCAATGCTGGAGAGGAAATTTTGATGTGATGGGGATGGCAGGTACTTTTTGCTGCAAGATGAAACTCAAATTCATACTCCTCACTCAAGTGAAATGTGCTCCGCTACGTTAGATCTGGTATATTATTCGAAGAATCCAGGTCAGAAAAATTTAGGTCGGAAACATGCTATTCATCAATTGATGAATAAATCACGATATTGGAATAGAACCTCCGATATGCTACCTGTAGGACCTATCAGGGTGTACATATTGTAGATCTCTTTCGAAAACTCCTAGTTTGGACTATCAGAGAAAAAGACTTACACAAAGCAAACTTGTAAGTTTTGGAACGATTAACCCTTGGACTGCCGGCGTTTTTCCTAATAAAATGACCAGTTCCGAAGGGGAAAATTTGTATTTATGAGTAACTAATACGTCACGATGAGTTCTCAAGGTCATGGGTGGCTCATATGTGAGCCAGGCCGGCAGGCAACGGTCGAGGCCTATACTGTACATTTCGGAATTTTGCAAATTATCATTCAGTTACATCTAAATGAATCCCTGGCTTCCCCTGATGTAATATGCTATTTAAATCATTTCTCCATGCATTCATATCATCAAAAAACTCTAAATATCAAAACTACCCCTTATCAGGGGTTGAAAATTTGAAATTATAATAATTAAGGAGCCAGGCAAAATTTGTCCGTCCACATACTGCGTATCGGGTCGCCTATGCGGAAGGGGTGAAGTGTGATGGGTGGGTGGATGGGTCATGGTTGGGTCATGGGTGGGTGGGTTGGTGGGTGAGTGAGGGTTAATGGTCAGGTGGGTGGGTTGGTGGATGGATGGAGTGGAAATCATTCAAGTTCAAGTGATACGTTCCACTAAGTTCCAGTGAAAATTTCACTAAAAAAATCAGTGAAAATTTTACTAGCAAATCAGTGAAAATTTCACTAAAGAATCAGTGAAAATTTCACTAAAAAATCAGCGAAAATTTCACTGAAAAATCAGCGAAAATTTCACTAAAAAATCAGCGATAATTTCAGTGAAAATTTCACTAAAAAATCAGTGAAAATTTCACTAAAATTTCAGTGGAAGTTCACTAAAAACAGTGAAAATTTCACTAAAATTTCAGTGAAAATTTCACTAAAAATTTAGTGAAAATTTCACTAAAAAATAAGTGGAAATTTCACTAAAAATCCAGTGAAAATTTCACTAAAAAATCAGTGAGAATTTCACTAAAAATTCAGTAAAAATTTCACTAAAAAATCTGTGAAAATTTCACTAAAGGATCAGTGAAAATTTCACTACAATTTTACTAGAATTTCAGTGAAAATCACCTCATCTTCAGAAAAATTTCCACTGGAATTGCAGTGAAAATCGCTAGAGTTTCAGTGAAACTTCCATTGAAATTCCAGTGAAAATCGCTCAAGGTTCCACTGTCTATTAGATTCGAATAGTTGTTCATTTCAGTATAATTGCATCATTGGATGTAAATAACTATTTCGAAATTAGTGTATTGACGGAGTCAAACGAGATGGGCAATAAGGGTATACATGTTATTCATTGCTGGAGAGAGAAATATCCTTCGTGATTAGTTTTCTATCTAGGTACAAATCATAAGTGGGATAAGAGTCATAAGGCAAATAATCGTAGATTTCGCAACATCCTTCCAACAAATTAAATTAATTAAGGCGATGCGGTCACCGTGCAACCCGGAAATTATATCTTATTTGGATGTAAATCAAAAAATTTTCACGAAACGAAGTTGGAGACGATTTGTCCATTACGTATTATCATTTGAATTGTGGTGGACAACTCATTATTTGTCACCAATCACAAGACTATCACTAATAAACGAGAATAACTTGCCCGCGGGTACTTTCTAACCTACAAATTGACACATTTTCGTTCACAAAACTCTCAAAATCTAGTCCGATTTGGGCGAAACGAAGAGTTATCCAGGCCAAGTTAGATGATAATAAAGCCTGGATAACTCGTCGTTTAGCCCATAATGGGAAAGATTTTGAGAGTTCTGTGAACAAAGTTCAGCGTGCACGGTGACCGCATCGCCTTAAGCGTCTGTCCGATTTTATCCGTCCAGATGCCTCGTATCGTGGTGACATCGTTGGTGCTGTTGGTGGATTAGTGGGTCCAGTGGGTCGGTGGGGTCCGGTGGGTCGGCGGGTCGGTGGGTCCGTGTTGGTGATGCTGGTGATGACTTTTGACTTATCCGTACGGATTGGGCAGTTGATTTGATGGTCCGATCAGTTGTTCTAAGATCCAATCAGTCGAAACATTCCTTTTGGATCGATGGGCTGTGGCTGGGGTCGAGGCTGGTGCAGGGATTGGGGCTGTGACTAAGGCAGGAGCTTAGGTTTTTGATGGGGCCGAGGCTGAGGATAAGGCTGGGCCTGTGGCTAGGGATGAGGCAAGGCCTGTGGCTTGGGGCGAGGCTGGGCTAAGGCTGGGGCTGGAGCCGGGCCGAAGCTGAGGATGGACTGAGGCTGAGGTTGTGACTGGGACTGAGGCTGGAGCTGTGGCTGAAACTGGGGCTGGGGCCGTGGATAGGGCGTGGCTGAATCTGTGGCTCGGGCTGGAGCTGGGGCTGAGGCCGAAGCTAAGGCTTAGGCTGAGGCTGGAGCTAAGGCTAAGCTGGGGCTGGAGCTGGGTCTTGGTCTGAGGTTGGTGCGGAGGCTGAGACTGGAGCTGTGGCTGAGGCTGGGGCTGGGACTGGGGTTAGGGCCGTGGATGGGGCGTGAAATTATTTGTTCAGAATCCACTGTATTATGACATCTCAACGTTACATTGTTGAACTACAGAAGCATTTCAGGGGTCCATACCATATCAGAGACACTTCCAAGCCGGACGAGCGTTAGCGAGGTAGGCAAAAACGCTAGTTCATAATTAGAGAACTACTGACTTTCGAGAGGATTTATGTGATGATTTGGTTCGTGGAGGATCCAAATTGTTACCTGCAGTTGTTGTGGAAATATTAATGTACATAAACTATGAGGCTGGAGAAGTTTCGGAAAATCTGATATGAGTCTGATATTTTATTCTTGAATTTTAAGGGGTTCCGCCCCCTCGTTAGGGGTAATTTAGATACATTGGTTGGTTTGGAAGAATCTCAGGGTAGCTCACGATGCTTCTAAATCCATTCCATCATAGAAATCTCATCGAAAACTCACCTACAAAAATCAAACTGATTATAAAATAAGTGGCTCATCTATGCGCCACGTCGGCAGTCTAAAGGTTAACAATATATCTTGTTACAATCTCGATGCTCGAACATATTTTATGAAATTAATAGGCGGTCCGCTGGCATAATTTTTAATCATTTTTCAACTTCAGTCATGATCCCGAAAAAATTGTAGAAAATATTCGACCCCACAAAACGTTATAGGTTTTTTCAGAACCTTCACAATGCTTTATTTAGAATTCTTTTGCAGTGGAGAGATTCGGGGATATTTTTGATTTGCTGACACCGTACACGATATATTAGTTTAAATTGGTACTGTAAACATATCTAAGGGATAGCGTCTTGTCTCATGTGTGAGAAACGGATGCCAACTCCGGGCGCGGGTAAAACCCGAATATCTTATTAGGAGGCGTCCAATTCGCACGTGGGGAATTCCGGTCTGTCTGATCTGAATTATAGTTTGTTGACAACGGGGAGCGTTGCCCCACTTCCCCGACGATAGCCCTCGGTTTATTCGAGCCGGACTTGTATAAAAGGCCTGCACCAACTTGGACCAGACATCAGTCGACTCCCAGACGTGTTCCACGAGAAGCTCAGTTGTCGCCACTCCAATCCTCAAACCTCAAACCTCACCATGAAGAGTTTCGTGTCGTTTGCCGTGCTGGCTTTCGTCGCAGTCTCGGTCTCGGAGGCTGGCAAAGTCATTGTTTACCCCAATCCACTGGTACCCGGTCAAAATATCCCTGTGAGGGTGGAAGACATGGTGAACGATCCCGGAGTGGTCAACCAAGAGTTTGACTGCCTCCTCGAGGACAAGCGTTGCAACCCTCTCACCCACGCACTCGTCAAAGGTGAGAACTAACTCTTTCCCCGTGAAACAATTCAAACTTTCGGGGCGATCCTTTTCCAATGCGGAAGTGAATTATTTCTGAAAATGACTATCACATTCACAAGACAGGGTAGTACAAGATGATTCGCATCTGTTAGAACCAACTCTTGTTGATTCAGCAGTCCATTTTCTGTCTATTATTGAGAGATACATTGGAAAGATCGTTCAATATTCACGTGTTATTGTATTTCCGAGATGAGTAGTCCTGTCAAATTCTGAATCCTCGTCACATTTCTTCAATTCCCGCGAGTTTGCGCATCATTGCGCATCATTGCCCACACTCTACCGCTCACACCAGGTCTCTGATTTGACTAGAGCGTTATTTCTCAAGCCGTGATGGTAATCTCTGAACTCAAAACTGAAATTGCCCGAAACTGAAATACAGAACCCGGTACACGGGACAATGTTGACCAAATCCATTATCATTCATGATCATTCCCAACAACAATTGACGAGAGATACGATTCAATTGCAGCTTCACTGAAAGAGGGACTATACCACAACTGCGCCAAATGCACTGCCCCGCAAAAAGAAGCGCACGAGATAATCATGCCCGTTCTGGAGAAGAACTACAAGACCCAACTCGAAGCAGTGAGGCAGAAGTTTAGACACTTGGCGTAAAGACATATCTCAGGATGATTTTCAAACGTTATCTGCACATTTTGTACAAGAGTCAAGTTTTACAGGAAACGATTGACAATTCACGCACATCAGTCAAGTTGATAAGTTGGATTTTCATACATTTTTGTAAATACAGTTCAAGATTTATAAAAGTAAACATTTACGCTATACTAGAATAAATGGCCAAATAATCTGAACTCTTCGCACCACAATATTACTCTTCCTTCATATTCAATCGTCTCAGTAAAAAAAAGGCTCCGTAGCCGTGAACGGAATATTAGACTCCCATCAGAGACTGGAGTGTAAGCACGTAGTATTCATTTGACTTATCAAAATTGATCGAGGAACTCCGCTAACGTTGGAACGTGGAATTCCGTCTTCGACGACGTCTTCAAATGATCCTCTGAGCATAATTCCGACTCCACTCTGGCTCTAGAATGAAAAAATCAAAGTAGATGTCAAGAAAGTTATCAACAAATCTGTGATTTCTATCATTCCACCCTATTCATATAGATGCTCAAAATGATTTTATGGAAATTACACAAGTGTCCAATCGATAGGTCTATGAATAATGTTTGAATTGTTTGAATGCTCTTCAAGGATTCAAAATTGGTCGGATCAGTGCAAATTTATGAGCAATACGGTTGCTTGACCTCAATATTGGATTTTTCAGTGGAGTTAAGTGAAACTATCTTTTAATTTTTAACTTCTGATAAAACACTATTAAAGGCCTATTTGGAAGAATTTCTTCGGCCTAGAGAATGTGAAGATTACTATGTTTCATTACTTCTGGGTAAGGAAAATGGTACAAGCATTTTTTAAGAATGATTTAAAAATGATTACAGAAAATGTTTGAGTTTGACCCAAAGTCAACACCTCGATGGGACCGACGCTGGAGTGCTTATTAGTCCGACCGAAGGACGTTATTTCATGGTAGAAGCAACAACACTAGAATATAAATTTGAGTGATGCAACTGATAACACACGTTTTGGAAAAAAGTTTCATAGGTCGTCGAATCATAGGTATACTGTAAACAATTTGTGGGGAAAGCGTCAACCAGTGGTGAAGGTTTCCCTCAACCAGTGGTTGGGACCGAAAATCAACCAGCTAGTTGATTTTTGGCGGCAACACTAGTTGCCTGCCAATCCAATCACTGGTTGGATTTTTTGACTAGTTGACAAAAGCTCCAATAAACTTGATTCTCCTTGTAAATGGTAGATCTGATCCCCAAGTACAAAACAAGGCATCACTTTTACGTAATTCTTCTGGAAACGATAGATATTGACCATCCTCCTCGAGGACAAACGTTGCAACCCTCTCACCCACGCACTCGTCAAAGGTGAGCAGAAGCTACATCTACTGTGATCAAACACACAATTTTGAGAGAAAAAATTTATCGAGAGATCCTTGAAACCCGCCGTACCGAATTTCCCAGTGTGAGAATTACACCTTCTCAAGGACGATTATCATGACCACAAGACATGGAACAGCAAAAATGCCTAACTTGTATGAATTGTGAAATCCATAATCCTATTCGATATGACTGAGTTGAAATACTGCTCAATTCAATTTTCATGTCCATCGTTAAAATGACAGGGTCAGTTAGCTAGCAAATTTTCATTTGACAGTTGTACGTAAAGGGTGATGGCACTAATAGCCACATACGTTTTCGTTATTATTGAAACGTCTATGTATTTCCGGGTAACATTAATGTTAAGAGTAAAATATGGTGAGTGTACCCAACATGCCTTTATTGAGCCATTCTTTCAACAGCTTTTACTTCACTACTCTGGCCCATCTCAATACTTTTCAACGTATCTCAATTCATTCTGTAGGGATTGAAGCTTTGGAATGAGTTAAGATACGTTAAAATATATTGAGATGGGCCAGAATACTGTACGTGGTTAAGTAATTGCTGTTGAGAAAAAAGTTCAATAGAGGCATGTTGGGTACACTCATGGGGTAACACACATTGGGTACACACCTTTTATAGATAAATAGAGAGCTGAAACATGATAAATCATGAAATATATCATATTCGCTCTCTATTCATGGATTCTAAATAAAAATCGACGGAGAACAATGCAGGCCGTTTTGAGAATATTATCAAAATTGATGGAAAAATCTGCTCTTTGCCACATTCTTTCATACACGTTGTTCGTGGATAGTTCGTAGTAACAATATCGTGGGAATCTTTTCGAAGAAGTTCATATGATCACAAAAATATCTGAAATGGAAAAATTTCTACGAATATTAGTGAGAGGGCGTGGTTAGTAGTGCTTAGATCAGCGACAACTGGATCGATGACTAGGAGGGGGGAGGGGGATGCTATCAGCATCCTTACGATTTTTTGCAATGCCTCATCAATAACTGTTGGTCGATGAAGAATAAAATTTTGAGTCCATACAGTCGTGCTGAATAAGAGTTCCCCCCCCCTCCCATTTCACTTTTTCCAAAATTCTAACTTGGTAAGTATTGCCATACTTTTTCCATGAAATTCCAACTGGGATCAAGATTTCATTTCAACTCTTGAGAGTCATGAGATCAGGGGAAACATGTCGAGTAACTATTCAGCAAAATCTAAACGTAAAACGAATGAAAAGAGAATGAAAAATACTCATTTCAACTCTTAAGAGTCGTGAGATCAAGAAAAGTATGTCAATATTACTCAGTAATTGTTTTGTTGAATCTGAACGTGAAACGCATGAAAAACGATTCGTTGCATTACGATTTGATTTTCTCAGTAATTTTGGCTCAATTTCAGTTCCTCACCATCTCTTTTATTTACCAAATGTATTGAAAATGATAATCCATTCAGACCAATGAGGAGAAAGCGAAAACCGGAAAATTCAATCCAGCACTGATCGTTCCTGTTTCAAAGTCAGTAGAGATGATGAGTAACTCAAGTTGAGTCGAAGTTATCGAGAAAATCAAATTGTAATGCAACAAATTGTTTTTCATGCGTTTTACGTTCAGATTTTGCGAAGCAATTACTCGACATACTTTTCTTGATCTCGCGACTTTCAAGAATTGAAATTAATATTAAATGATTGAATTTCATCATTCTCTCCCCATTCGTTTCAAGTTTAGATTTTGCTAAGTAGTTACTCGACATGTTTTCCCTCTCTCATGACTCGAGTTGGAATGAAATTTTGATCCCAGTTGGGATTTCATGGAAAAAGGATGTCAATACTCGCCAAGTTAGACTTTTGAAAAAAGTGAAGTGGGAGGGGGGAAAGATTTCAACACTTGGCTATGGTAATGATTGAGTATTTTCAGATTAAAAATTATAAGCTGTAAATGTAGGAAAGCCCAAAAAACTTCTATGTATCTCATCCATGAAAATCATGCTACCAATAGACAGCAGTGTGCTAAACTCTACGATGAATATTTCAATCATGAGGAAAGGTTAATGTGGAGCAGTACAACTTGGTGATCTCGACAGCAAGACTCAGGATTAGTTCATAAAATTGACTTGAGCTGATGCAAAGATTCCTAACTTTACTTGCTATGGTGCCCGCAAGGGAAATTTTTTGGATGATAAGGAACTTCTAGATTGTAGAAATTCTCTACACAAGTTTGTTCATCTACTTTACTACAATAGAGCATGCTAACTATCAAAGTGACTGACTAATGAGTAATTAATAAACGAAATATAGAACTATGACAATACACTTGTTGCCCAACATTATGCGAGAACCAAAAACTAGAACAAATTCCAACTTGTACATTGGTCATTTGCGACACATCAAGGAGTTGTAGCGTGCCAACTCATCGTGAAGAGAATGAAGGTTTAATAGCATTAGGTCAGATGTACTTAGATTCCAGATAGAGTTATTCTGAAAGTACATCCAGATGGATGTATGGATCCATTTTCTATATTGATTGACTTCTCAACAAAGAATTTTTAAAACTTAAACTTACCAACATTTCCACAAAAAGCGTAAATATGCTATTTTCTCTCTCTCGATGTTACAATCTACCGGGGGAATACCTTATAGGTTCACTCGCAACCTCGATCCTCCAGTCGGGACTACCCCTCTACCTGCGCCCCCGCTTCATGCGGGCCCAAGATTGTCCTGATCTCAGGCAGTCTGAGCGTCGAAACAAGAGGAAGCTGGTTTATCCCGCTCCTCGCACTGAGGCCCTCAAGCAGTCATTTTCATTATCAGCTGCATCATTCCTCAACATCATACCTCCAATTGATCTCGTTGCTACACCCATAACTCAAATCAAATCCACCCTCCGCATTTTCCAAACTTCGCGAGACAGAGGAGGAATGGCTCTCTCGTGCAAAGAGAGAGAAACTGACCGCAATTCCCCCCTCTCTATGTGAAGCATTTGCTTCATTTCAAGGGCATCTGTGAGATTTTAAGATTATGCACAACTAGCAGTGACATGGGATAATCACGCCTCACGGCACCAGACTACCTATTTTACATAAACCGCTAGCAGTCATTACCTGGTGCCACAGAATGTCATAATCTATTAGTGCTGATAATATCATGTACATATTTATCTCACTATGCCTCTACGTTAAGCCTTAATGTTAATCATCATGCACTATTATATCTTCGATTTTGACTTCCACGCCACATCGTATTTGTATTTACATTTATATTTATCTTATTCTCTAAATGTACCTTGCACTATGAGCAAATGGGGAGCATTCCCCCCGCTCTCAATAAACCTACTAATCAATCAATCAATCAATCTATGCCAGCTGGCTCCTAATCAAGTCTACAGCAAGAATGTGAGTGGCACATCAGAACAGCGAAGACTCATATATGAGTAAGAGTCTAACTAAGGCTATTGGATAAGAGTAATACCCAATAGGAGTATGCTATTCAAAAATAATGGGAACAGGACCAGATATCACTGCACATAACACAGCAACTCAGCATCTAAATGAAAGAGACGACCCCTCTTGTGTTGGACACAAATAGGTTTTTGGTGAGACATGAAAAGCAACACGAGAGATATTTTTTTGTTTGCAATCTAATTTTTCAACTAGAGTAGATGATGACTTCTCACAGTTGCACAATTTATATTTTCAGAGTTGGGTCCATCTGAAGTATTGACCAAACTGATGAAAGTCAAGACACTGCTGGGATGTAGATTAATGCTGGCACTTATACTTCCTCAAGATCAAATTCTAGACTGTCAAAATATATTTAAAGATCAATTCTTGACAGTGCGCAACAGTAAAAATATGACAGACACACGAAAAAATGGCGAGGGGTCGAAATTAGTGAGCGAGATATTTATGCACTAAACGCTGTCAGCGGCGAAATGACTTGCTAATATCCTTGTTTGCGACCAAAATAACGGGCTCAAGGGGATTGAGACCCCCTGAACCCAGGAAAGTATGAAATAAGCAAGTGCGAAAAAATATGTGAGGTTAAAACGGCCCAACGCAGCGTGTAAGTATCCCGAGTAGGAATCCAAAATTGGCGCAGGCTTGGGCCGAACTCGGCGCGCCGTTTTTCAGCGTCTGGGCCAAACTTGGCTGTGTAATGCTTTTTGGCGCTTGGGCCAAACACGGCGCTCGTATGGCGGCGGTCTGATACTAACACCATCATGCGCTGTCGTTCATCGGTGTGCTTCGGCATGGCTCGCCGATTTAGCGCCGTGCCAGGGCAGCTCAGAGCAGAAGCAATGAATGAAAGTTGCACCTAGCACATTTGTGCGCAATGTTTTTCACGTGAATATCATTCTAAAATAAAACTTCAAAGGTGAGAATAAGATGAAGGGATTAATTATAAACATTGATGATGCTTCTAGTAGCTCTCTCATAGCAATGAATTGAAATTTGATTAAAGAGGACATCCACTACTGAACCTTGAAACTTTAAGTAAATTGGTATTATTGAGATTTATTACAGTGTGTACAAGTAACATGAAATTTAAACATCTTATTTTATATACTTAGCTCGTCGCTCCAATATGGATGAAGAGATTTATCAAACACTATGCACAATGAGGATTATTAGAATGCGCTTCTGTCAACACTAGTAAACAAGCACCCACAGAAAATATTATGAAGACATTTAAGATTTCTTAATAGTAATTACACTCAAATTCACATGCATTTCATAGAAGCCTCTTCCCGCAAGTACAACTATCTTTGAAATCACAATATTGCAATGCCCGAGAGAAGCAAATACTCATTTGGCAAGTACAAATTAGTTTAAGTTTGAGCGAAGTGAATAAATACATTCTTGTCAACAGCCATTATTGAAAATAAGCAAAGATATTGCAAACTGTACAATTGAAGGATCAAGGTACCATCAACACTCATATTAGTCAGACTATGCACTCTGACTATTTTGAGGAATTTGTTCGAGTACTAGCCTTACAGTAGGGCTGACACATGGAGTATCTTCATTGACAGAAGTGGTTCTTCTTTTACTCGGAGGTCTTGTCTCAGCATCAATTTCTTGATTAAAACTGCTATTCTCACTATCCAATGATGATCTTTTATCTGTCTTAGTTTTTAGGGCTCTACCTCGCTCTCTGTCTCCAGAATTGCCTATGATTTTTCTAAGGCGCTCAATCAGAATTTCTTCATCGAAACGAATTGACTTTTTTCCAGAATCTGGTTGACAGTAAACCTTTACGTATGCATCTGTAAGGACGAATCAAATATATTAGTGGATGGCTCATGAAACATCCAGATTACTATATATATACATTTCATTCGTCACTCACCATAAAGGCACGCATAAAAATTTGTTGTCTTGAAAACTTTCTTTGTTCCACTTGGCTTTGAGGATGTACAATTGGTCAAAACTTCCCTCTTGAAGAAGGTGTGAGATATTTTGATTAAGTTGGCCTTGACTTCATTATTAGAAGGTGTAGTTGTGATGAAAAAATTCTTCTAAACAGATCAAAATATACACATGATTAGATGTATAGGATGTAAGGATGTTAAGATAAGTCGAATATAAAATTAGAAAAAAATCTTACCAGATCCTCATACACATCTTTCTGAATAGTAGCATCAAAATCCAGAAAACTTTTCAAATCCTTGAAGGGGAGGGTAACATTATGTTTTTGGAGAAACTCACTATACCCCACAACGTTTTCCTCATTCTCCAGCTTTTGTCTTACAATGAGTGCTCTAGTCTCATCTGTTCAACGCTATTCAGTTTTCCTTCCCATGATATTTGTCTTTTTTCCATAGAGCTAAGTTTTCCCATAACCTGTTTTTGAAAACCTGTAGAATGTACACAAACAATCTTCAGAAACACGATGGGATAAAATAAAGACTTGATTAATTTGTTTGCAACTAACCGTATACTGCATTCAAGATTGGTGTAAGCATCCCATCGGTGGTTCCTAAAATGAGTGAGGGTTTCAAAGGTATGGATCTATTTCTCAAAGAGTTTACAAATCACACAGTGTATGAAATAGTTTAGATACAGCGGAGGAAAACATTTTAGTGAGGCTTGCTTCATGGAGATCAATGAACTTTATGGTCAAATACGTACCTTGGAGATCTGTTGTTAATTGGAGTGATTCACAGACAATGTTATCGGGAGGATCAGCTTGTGTGTCAGACATTGATTGCGTAAGATGTTCTGGTGGAACCTCTGTTTCAGTAACTGTTACTACTTCATCACTCACATCAAATGTCTCATAATATGCAGCCGCTGAAGTACTTGCCATACTATGGTTTTGAGATATACGCAATGGTTCATCCATTGGAGCCGAGTTGTCTTCCAGACTCGCTACAGAGGATAACAAGTTATTGACACTTCTCCCTTCGAATCTTGTTTCTTGTATGACATCATTAAATGCCAATGACTTGATAAATTTTATAGCACCTTCGTATGTATCTAGGGAGATGATATAAAATATTTGCTCAAAACATGGAACGATGATGAAAAAATAATCTTTTCTGATAATGAGAACAGTAGTGCATGAGTAGCTTGGGTTAGTCATTCATTATATTAGAAGCTGAATATAAGGCAACTCACCAAAAGTAGATAGTATTGTTACATTCTTCACATCCCACGATGGAGATGGCTTGTGTTTTTCTATTCGAGCCAATGTGAAAAATAAATCAAAAACCTCTTCGTTCAATGTACCTGGCAGAAAGAAAGCCAAATCTGGATCTTCTTTTTTTGCTTTTTCTGCGAGTCAAGAACGAGGTATCGCCGTATAGGAGTCTCGAGTACAAATGAGGCCATTTACTGATTCATTTATGGGAATTCGAGCCGACGCAAAGCCGGGCAAATCAGATGGCTTTGGAATTGCGTTGCTCGTTCTCCTCTGATATACACCAGCCATTATTCAACTACAATGAATGTACGATTCGTCGATTTAGTTGGAATTTAGGTAATTGTTGAGGAATCAATATTCACTATATGATCACCTATTACCTTACTATGATTCAGCGTCAAGGCCAAGGGCACTGAAGGGCACGACTGAGGTTGACTGACATTGACTGAGGTCACCAATCTGATTCCAGCGGGAAAATGTCGACTGATTGCTCATCGCTAAATCTTTGTCGGTCAGGTAGTTAACTTCTCATATCGATCTAGAATTGAGTTGCGAGTTCCGTGCCGTCATACGACCGCTTGGTACGATCAGAATTCCAAATTGGCGCCTACTCGAGAAACAACAAGCATTGTATTTCAATCTATAGAATGTATGGACATGGACCAAACCTATGATTTCGTAAAATGTGTAAACTGACCTTAAATTTTGTACTGTAAAAATCTCAGTTCATATGCAAAAGTGGCATTGCATACGACTCAACAGCCTCCCCCGACGCTTCCAATATTTACAGCAAAACTAGTTTGTATCGCACCAAATTTAGAGTTGATTGTATTTTCTCATTCTGATTCTCCTCTACAGCACAAGTATTGAGAATAGAAGAATTACATGGGTACGTAAATGCTTGGCCAACGTTTCTGATTTTCGTCCCTTTGATGACAATCTGACTAGGTTGGCTATTTTTCAAGTTGCTTGTCATTGATTCAATTCTCATCATCTCTCCATTAGCCAGGGAAACAACATTATTGGCATCATTTAAAGCGAGTTCGCAGCCGCGGAAATACATTTTCTTGAAACTGAACAGCGATGGATTAACTTCCGTTATTGTGATCGCTTGAAATTTCGGTTTCACCACAGGCTTTTCACACTCCATGTAATCCTGAATTTTGTTGATCACTTGAGCAAGCGGCTTGTTTCCACATTCAATGCAATCCTTCAACGCTTTTAGAGCATTTTCGAAACAGAATGCTGAGTAATCCATGACTGGACAATCTAAATTCTCCACATCATCAGCAAGGTGTGTTAGATTGTGATCATTAATCAACAAAAATTTTGGGCCATATAAATCTGGGTGAGTAGCAGCTTTCACGAACGTTTTCAAAAAGTTCTTGGCTTGTGCATGGTAAATACCAATTGAAGCTCTGAATTTGTTTCTTCTCAATAGATTTCAGACCCAGAAGATAGGTCTCAAGATAGGTTATTAAGTGCTTTCAATCATATGAGTTGTGTATAACTGTTAACCACACGAGCACCAAATTCAATGATTAGGAAGCCTCCAGCGTTGGGTGTCGTATCACAAACATCAGTATTAGGATCCCGTGCCTACTAACACAAGCATCAGATTACGAGAATCGCGTGCTCACCGACACGCATATGGGCATTATCGCCAAAACTTACCCAGAACGTGTAATGCCCTTGCATTTCGCCGAGCAAGCTCCAAATCACTCCATTGAAATTTTTCTACGCGTATTCTATCAAAATACAGTCGGGAATAAATTTCCAGATAAATCCAATCACTCCTCTTTTGAAGTAAATCAACTATTCGAACCAATTTTCCGAGATTTGGCAGAAATTTGTATGAAATTTGAAAATTAGTCCAAATATCTGATTAATTTCAAATGAGCATTACTCGGCGTGGAAAAAGCAATTTAAAGCTAACGTCTCCAAGTTTGAATTCCTGAACAGAGAGGGTCGATTCTCTATTCCAGAACAAAGGTAACATGAGTTGAACTTGGAGTGTCTCAAAGTTACCCCACCCCAGGTTTTGTGAAAAGTGTTTTGCTTCTACGACCGTATCTTCGAATAGAATCCTCGAATCGAGCTTTAGCTTACGCCAATCGAAAGCTAAGATCTTAAGCTTTCAATTGGTCACTAGCTGAGATGTGTTTTACCGTAACCTCCCCGAGCTTTACGAAAAACAATGACAAAAAAAGTCGAAATTGTCCCAAAGTTACCCCAGTTGACGGTAATTCAATCTGTGACAGTGGATTCAACAACGTTCTCATGATTTTTCATGTGGGTAAAAAGAATATCCCTTTCTAGGTCGGTTATCGCTGGAGCTTTTGGGGCAGGGACCTCAGAATCACGTCTAAGCCACGTGATACGACTTTCTATGTGTGGGCATGAATCATTGGCGTTAGCGGAAATTAGTAGGAAAATTGAGATTATTGGAAATTTTTCACCATCATTCGGTTTCCTTTTATTGGAGGGTCTATTGCGGAATTTCAATTGACGAATGAGTGCGGGGAATTGGCTTATTCCTTCTGAGCTTTGCTGAGATAGGCTGCATCCAAACGAGGCGAGCGGAAGATATGGCAAAGGAAGGGCATGGGACCGGAGCGCGGGAATCTCCGTTTGGGGCACAGATCATGCCCACCACGAAAGATAGATGGGCAACTCATTACATCGATATTCACGCCGTGGATTAGATATCCGGACTCCGGATTACACGACTATAAATTCTGGCCTTAGAGCCATTCGATCAAGTAGAATCATCAGTTAGGTTTTGATCGATAAGCTGAAAACGTAAGTCATGGATATTTCAATTTCAATTTTCTATGTTCAAGCATGAACGATCTGTTTAGAAATATATGTCTCAAAAGAAGTAATGCGTGTGGTGATCACACTATTTTTTTACAATGTTATGATGATTTCCTGTGAACAAATTAATTCGATCAGTTTAATCTATATGGAAATATCAATTGTAAACCTGATTTTTCATGGCGTCTTTCATAATTCAATTCAGAATGAGTTTCTATGATTTCATATTATATTTTAAAAATTTCTCATTGAAATCTCCCGCGTAAAAATGTGAGCGATTGGCAATATATTCGCAATATATTGGCCATGTGAATTGGTAATATATTACCGGAGTATTGCCAATTGCAATTGGCAATATATTGCATACATTCCGCCAAAGATCATGCTGCGCTGAGATAATAGTATGAGGGTATATTAGGTTCACTTAAATAGGCAACTACTAGGGCACTGAATGTTCATTTATATTGGGTACACTCTAATGTTGGTTGTCTTGTTTTCAATTAATCTCCGTGTTTTGCATATTGAATCGCTCCAGGTCCGAGTTTTACATTTCTGAGATACAAATTTCGAAGGTCTCGAGACAAGGAATTGAATACGTTAACCCATAGAAACCGAGACCATCTGGAAATAGGTGGATATTTTGTTTCTTGATCAGATTCGCTTCTTTGGAGGTTCCAATTAGGCGCAATGCACGCAGAATCTCATGAAACGTTCTAGAATGTCAGTTATTAGTCCCGTCATGTAAAGCGTCATGTTGAGATTCCTCACAAATTTGTTCATTTATAGATATTTTAGGCAAGCACTCGTGGTCAAAACAGTGCTATTTCCACCACTGGGAACCCTCGTAGACTCAAACCCGGATCAAAAACTCAGGAAACGTAGAATGGTGCTCGTCCAGTGATGAGTAATTTTTACAAATTTGAAAATTCGTCCGAAGATTCTCTGAAATTGGTCTAGAAACTTGGAGACGCTTGATAGACCCCAATAAACATACAGAAAAATTAGGTATGGCCTATAGCAAGATGATGGAATTTTGAGAGGCATGAAATATTGATTCAGGAATGCAAAATTCAATATACTGTCCATGGATCCTGCAGGATCCACCAGGCGTCTATGGGTTAAAGTAAGTTAAGATTGGTCGAATAAAAATACGCTGCTAAAAGTGATTAGCAGAATGCTTTCTCACGGCGTTATATGATGATAATTTTAACGAAAAAGAAAGTACCCTATATTTTGAGTTTTTCTTTCGAGGAAGCATTTCAGAGAGATTTGGGTCATCTGAAAGGAGATTTTTCCAACAATATCTATTGTTTGATTGAGAGAAAATTTTGATATAGTCGGTTTAAAGATGATTAAACTGGAGTCCTTTGTGAAAATTCCCTTCCCCCGAAAGAATCTTCATTTGAATAATGTTTCACGGATTTTATGAAAATTTCGTATCAGCCAGTCGATTCAGAATGGCGCATAAGTAAGTCTTTAGGTCATTAGAATTGAGATAAATGAGTCGTAAAGGATGATACGAGGGAAAAATGAATATTAATTCCAATTTTCGACTATTTTTTGAGTTATTCGTTTGAGGAAGCTTCTGATAGAGATTCAGGCCATCTAGACTGAGGTTTTTTTAACAATATCCATCGTTTGGTTGAGACGGAATTACGATGCAGTGGGTTTGAAAAGGGTTAAAATGAAATTTTTGGTGAAAATTTTGATTTTTTCGGAAATTTGAGATTTGTGAAGACTTAATTGAATTTCGGTATTAACCAATCGATAGATAATGCAGAGAAAGCCATAGTTTAGGTCATTGAAATTGAGATAAATGAGTCATAAAAGACGGTACGAGGAAAAAATGAGTATTAAGAAACATTTCCCATTATTTTTTCAGTTATTCTTTAGAGGAAGCTTTTTAGAGAGATTTGGGCCTTCTAGTCTGAGGTTTTTTTAACAATATTCATCGTTCGGTTGAGACGGAATTATGATGCAGTGGGTTTGAAAAGGGTTAAAATGAAATTTTTGGTGAAAATTTTGATTTTTTCGGAAATTTGAGATTTGTGAAGACTCAATTAAATTTCGGTATTAACCAATCGATAGATAATGCAGAAAAAACCATAGTTTAGGTCATTGGAATTGAGATAAATGAGTCATAAAAGAAGGTACGGGGAAAAAATGAATATTAAGAAAAATTTCCCATTATTTTTTCAGTTATTCTTTAGAGGAAGCTCTTTAGAGAGATTTGAGCCTACTAGTCTGAGGTTTTTTTAACAATATCCATCGTTTGGTTGAGACGGAATTTCGATGCAGTGGGTTTAAAAAGGGTCAAAATGAAATTTTTGGTGGAAATTTTGATTTTTTCGAAAATTTGAGATTTGTGAAGATTTTATGAAATTTCGGTATTAACCAATCGATAGATCTTGCAGAAAAAAACCATAGTTTAGGTGACTCAATTCGTGGTGAGACCGTGTGAGAAAAAGATATTTATGTTTTAAGAGTCGAAATTTAAGCTGTTTTGCTCTGAAAACCCCATGGATCAAATTTGACTGAGAGCTGAAAACTGCCAAATCACTGGGCTCTCAGAAATTGGATTCTGTACAACTTGTCGAAAGCCAAAAGTTGATAAGGTGACCAGTAAAAGAGAAAGCGTGTCCGGTATAAAACAAGAAACACACACACACACACACGAACACGGACAAAGGGGTGCAAAGATGGGTTTCTGGCTGATGTGGAAGACCATTAGGAGGAAAAGTGTCACCTACAATTGATAGATTTTGGCGAGAGGAAGAGAATGGTCTAAGCCTTTTTTAGATAAACGGAAATTTGTTGAAGAAAATATTGGATTTAGTAGAATATTTGATCAAAATTTTGCTGGTATGAAAACAAAGCTTTCTCTTTAGAGAAAGCAATTGTTGGCAAGGGTTTTACTGAACGTAATCTCCTTGGTGATTTCTTACCTGTGCAAACACAAAATATGAAAAAATCACTTTAAATTCTCTGAAAACCACAGAAATGATGCGGGGTCGATCCTAACCACTCATTTAGTCACATTTCAACATGAAAAAAAGTAAAAAAAAAATTATTTGGAAGGCCAACAAGTGCCCAGTTCTGAAATCGGCTTATGGGGGCAATTAGGATACAGAGATAAGTTGGGTACACTTACCTCATAATCTTTCAACATGCATGGGCCTATATGAACAATGCTGAGGAACGTAGTTAGAAGATGCTTGAGCGTTAGGGTCTACAATTTTGGATATGTTCTTCTATAATGCTAAGGAGAATATTTTCGAAATTTCAGCGAAATCCGTGACTTGGTTCTGAAACTTTCTCCTAGTCAGATGCAATCTGAGAGATAGTTACGTAATTTTACTCCAAAAAGGGCAATTTTCATGGAAATTACATTCGTGGGAAACAATAAGCGACGATCGCTATCGTCCGGAGTCATTCAAAAACAAGTTGACATTGGCCTTCTTGGCTCATGATTGGGATTGGTTTCAATCTATTACTTCTCTTTTCCAGGGCAAAGAATCGAAGCATGCATATGTCAGAATTGGCTCGGTCTACGTGGTGATGGCGACCTATGACTTCAGGATGAAATTTTGATCAATGACTCCTCTACCGTGGGGACGTTATTCGTCAATCGCTAGGATCTCATGTGCAACAAATTCTGATGATAGATTCATCAATGTTGGAGAACCCTACGTCGAAGATTTTGATTCGGAAAATCGGGGAGACCGTGGAAACCCAAACTAATAGTGAGCACATTTCATAGTGAGCGCGTCGTGGTATAACAAGATGAGGTGAGCGCTCAACTTTCTTACTATTCGCAATTGACAGAGGAACCAACAACAAGTATCACTTACTCACTCAAAATAATGAATTCCAGCTGATCACTATTCACTTGCCCGTTTGGCTCTTCAACGATTTGTCGAAACCATGCAGAGCACGCGAAAAATTCCGTCTAGGGGTTTTAAATGAAAAATCCAAACAATTCCTTGCCTGCGGCTCGGGACGAAAAAAGATTCTGCACCCATGTATCAAAATATACTGTTTTGCAACTCTGTTCGCGGAGTTGTAAGAAAATGATACTTTTTACTCGAGTACGACCTTCTTTACCTTCCCGAACGTGTTCATCACGTTAAAATAGATCGAAAGTAGTGGTTTGGACAAGCGTGAAGCTTCAAATGTGGTTGCGCAGTGATGAAAACGGGTGGAAACGATTTTATGCACTTTTTCGCCAAAATCTGGAAAAATAGCAATAGCTCAGCTCTGGGAGCTCTCAAATCGACAGGAAATATGATCGGGAGAGGATGAGTCGTACCTCACTGAGGCCTTTTAATTTCGCGGATAATTTCTCTAATACTCAATGCTGGAGGGGAAATTCTGATGCGATACGGATGGCAGGTGCTTTTCGCTGCAAAATTACACTCGAATTCATACTCTTCAGTCGAGTGAAATGTGTGTAAAAATTTGCTAACATATTCGAAAAATTCAGGAAAATTTAGGTCGGAAACATGCTATTCATCAATTTATGAAT
Organism: Eretmocerus hayati; assembly: GCA_029851415.1. Lineage (NCBI taxonomy): Eukaryota > Metazoa > Arthropoda > Insecta > Hymenoptera > Aphelinidae > Eretmocerus > Eretmocerus hayati. The sequence continues at coordinate 176,907,986 of CM056742.1, read as the reverse complement.
AATTACGATATTGGAATAGGACCTCCAATGTGCTCCTTGTGAAACCTATAAGGGCATCAATATTACAGATCTCTTTCCTAAAGTCGTAGTTTGGCGCAAACTCAGAGGAAAGAAACCATTCCAAAGCAAACTTGTAAGTTTTGGAACGAGTAACAATATTCTGTAAGAGCTTCCTTGCTCCAACATAAATATCAAAATAACAGGTAATCTTGTGACAGAATTTCATTTCAATTTTCAATGTCATTTACTATCTTGGAAAAATCCTGAAAAATTTCTAATCAAATAAACTGTTAGGTTTTTTTCGTGACCTTCACAATGCTTTCATTAGAATTCTCTTGCAGTGGAGTGATTTAGACATATTTTTGATCTCCTTACACCATACACGATACATTGGTTTGAATTGGTACTGTTAATATATCTAAGGGACAGCGTCTTGTTTGGTGTGTGAGAAACGGATGCAAACTCCGGGCGCGGGGATGTTGTACTCTCTTGGGTTATCAGGAGGGCTCATACTAGTAGCTTATTCTAAGTGTAGATGGCGACACTTAGAATGAGCTTCTCATATGTAATACTAGCAGAATTGCTCCGCTCGCTGACGCTCGCTGCGCCTAAGAGTCTCTGGAGGGAGTTTGAATAGTCGAATTGTATTATTTTTCAAAACAAATATTTGATTTTGAATAAAATAAGAATTTCGTTCAAATGGCAACCATAATTAATTACAGATGCACGCTGTAACCATTTTCATACATGAAGTTCAATTTTCATAAATTCTACAAAGCTTCAGTCCGGTTACATAATCGAATCGACAATTTCAATCTTGAATTTCACAATGCGGACTCTCTCATTAACATTGCATTGTAGTTGATGAGAAAGACAGTCTCAACTCTGTCAACGCAGAGAGTGATATCTTTCCACTATTCACATCAATCTCACCAACTTATCCTCTTCTTTACCCATCCCATCTTACCTTCATTGAATCACATCATCTTTCATACCACCCCCCACTTCACCACCATCATATCTCCTTTCCTATATCATTCTCACCAGCTCATCACACATTCATCATTCATCATACATCCGCCAATGATCGCCTACTTGGAGGCGAATTCTTGTACGCAGGTAAGCCGCCTTCGGGTGCAGAGGTTGTGTCCGAATTCAAATCCAAGTAGGAGGGTGAGGCAATCATTCAATCCACAACATTCCAATCATGCATCCATCTCAAACATCACAATCTATTTCATCTTCATTGCATGTTGCATCTCATTTCTATTTCATACCATTCTCTCCTTTCATATCATTTCATTTCCTTCCCTACTTCTTCTTCCTCTCTTTCCCTTCTCTTCTTCCATTATCATCATCATCATCATCATCATCATCATCATACATTCTCTCATCCATCACATTCCATCCACGGACGCAAACAGAGGGACTCAAGCTTCCATCGTTGGAACAATCCATTTTCTGCACTTGCGACATCATAATCTATGTATGATGAGCAAGTGTAGAAAATGGTGCGAATTCGACGATGGCTCGAAGCGAAGGTTCAACAGACAGACTTTCGACAGAATTCTTACATCAATTCGAGCCAGACAAAGACAGCGATACCCACAAAACGCTTGGAAACATGAGAGTAGCCCGTATCCCTGTGTCCGACACCATACGGAAGTAAGGTGAGCGGATGCATCAAAAAGGGATATTGGTGCGAAAACATGATAACACGGCAAGGGTACAACGAACAGACTTTTGACAGCTTTACAAAATTCAACATCTGAAAGGGGTAAAAAATCTAAACAAACAGGTGAAACGAAACAGGTAAAATAGAATAAGTAATATCCAAAGTGATGAAAAGTCTAAAATCAAAATAGGTAAAAAATTCATGGAACAGGTAAAGTATAACAGATGGAAAGAAACTGGTAAAATAGACCCTAGATATAGAATTGTAAAAAAAATCTAGAGGAAAATACGCGCAACTTTTTGGTCTTATCAGGTTAGGTTAGTAAAATCTAGGGATATTTATCTCTGGAGACAAATCAAGACAGGTAAAGTAAAGACGGCAGCGCGCAACTTTTGAGTCAGGTCAGGTTAGTAATAAATCTAGGGATATTTTTCTCTAGAGAAAAGTCAGGTCAGGTAAGGTTAAAACCGATCTAGGGGAAAAAATCTAGTGATTCCGGACACCAAACAGTCGTCACGCGACTTAATATAATGTAATTTCTTTGTTGGCAACACTGATTTCTCGGCGAACGAGTAGATGACTTGTGGACTCGCTATAGCTCTATAGAGGGTATAACTCATTTTTCAAAAAAAATGAAATTGACATTCAGTGTATCAGGATTTCTGATCAAAAGCAGAAGATCCAAATCCTTGGAATTTGCGATCCGCAAGTTCCAAAATTCATGTTCAAAAATAGAAGTGGATCCAGAGTTTCCTTGGAAAGCAGGTCGATTCTCTCGAACAGATCCTCCTTGAGATTCACCATCCATCAATTCCAAAATTCATATTCAGGAATAAGTACAAACCCAGAGCTCCAGCAGGTTGATTCTCCCAAACAGATCCTCCTTGGTTTACTTCACGTCAATTCCAAAATTCATGCTCAAAAACAATAATGGATCCAGAGCTCGCTTGGAAAGCAGATTGTTTTTCCCAAACAGATCCTCCTTGGTTGTACCAGCCGTCAATTCCAAAATTCATCACCAAATACAAGAATCGATATGGAGCTTCCTTGGAGAGCAGGTCGATCCTCCTAAATAGATAGTCATCTCCATTCATGTTGATCAGCGTAAATGCAATTCACACTTTGAAAAATACACATAAAAGCAAGCAAATTCACATGCATAAAAAGATATTCAAGTTCACACACCAAGTACTCACATGAGCCATTATTGAGAGGAAATCGATTATCCCTTGGAAAGCAGGTTGATCCTCTCATATAGATAGTCATCTGCATTCAATTTCATCAACATGAATTGAATTGTCTTATTTGATAACGTGTACATTCATCAAAAAGCATTCAAATTAACATGCATAAAAAGATATCCAAGTTCGCACACCAAGTACTTACATAAACCATTATTGAGAGGAAATAAATTATTCTATAAAACAGCTTCTGGAGTGCTTTAGTTTTTTTTATGAACTTGATCTATCTTGCCTGATTCAAGGCTTTGGAATTGAAAATGACTATAGTCTTGGATCGACAAGAATCTGGGTGATTGAGTTGACTCATCTTTAGTTGCACCATGGCCTTTTGGAAGAAAGTAGAACGTGTCGCTGCAACTATTTGATCATAGGAGTGCAATATCATGAATAGTTTTCTGGTTATATCATTCTGATATGAATGATCCTTTAACTCATTTCTGAGAGCTTCAGAAGTAACTGCTCACAATCAAAAGTCTCACTTTAGTGTTCCTCGCCATAAGAGCAGACTCATCATGCATATGCAGAGATATCTCTATTCAGGAAATTGTAAGAATGGAGAATGAAGTTCCAAAGAGCTCTCGATGGCTCACAAATGATCATTAGACACCAAGAGACCAATAGGAAAGTCAGAGACAAAGTTCGAGGTTGATGATACTTGTGGATTCTAAACCACGACATCCAATAACTCAACTAAAATAACTTCCTGACAACTATTGCACTCTGTCACATTCGCATGCAGTGGATAATATTTCTTACGTCATTTTAAATGCAAGAAGCAAACCCTTCCGTCTCAATTTGAATATTTTGTGAAATATCTATAAACTACACTAAGTAAATACATACACAAGAATAGGTCAAACACGCTGCACTGCAACATCCCTCACGCCACGACAACACAGCTCGGTTTCACTAGTTCCTAAAAGGCCTCGCACAACTCCGACACGACATTTTCTATGGTCCTGGACCATATTTTTGTTATTCCAAAGAATAACAAAGTCGTGCCGTAGGAGCTGGCCCACGGCGCCATATATTAGTGGCCACGTGCATCCTGTAGCACCCATATAGCCAACGAGCAGCACACTCAGCACAGCACAAAACACTCAAGAATAGCACATTCCCACACGACCCGGACACTCATCTCTACTAGGAAACGACGACTCTCTCGCAAAACGCTGTCTACGAGAATTTGTGTATACCGAAACCGAAAAGCAAGCATGCAAGTATGCAAGCAAGAGCACGCGCTTGCGACGTCTGCTAGCAGCCGACATCACAAACGGGTGAACAGAGACCACGGCAATGCTGCCAACCTATCAAATGCAGGCTCGACTTGGCGATACAGAACACTCACTCGTGTTACCCCAAACTCGTATTTATAAGACTATGCCTCGGAAATTGATCGGATCGTGTCAAAATTTCAGCCAAAGGTAGAAGACACCTGTAGGATTGGTGGAAAGTCCCTCGTGAAGCAATCCAGAGCACAGGGATCCCATACTGTGAGTATAATAGTAGCCTAACCTCAAAGAGTTTTGACATTCGAGACAGTTTTTGACTGACACAGATCTTTCCCAAGGGAATCACTGACTTTCCACCATTTCCACGAGGATCTTCTAACTCCGTGGAAAATTTGGGATCGATTCGATAAATTTTGGAGCCGTAGTTCTTTAAATACGATTTTGGGTAATTGAGCAGACAAATTTCGGCCGGTATACGCCATCCTCTCAAACTTGAATTCCCAATGAAGCGGCAGCAAACACAGACGTCGGGAATTCCGATATATTCCCGAGCTGAGTCGGTATATTCACAAACGAGTGTGCTTCCGCTGTTTTCCACTGATAGCCCTCGGATCATACGAGTCAAACTTGTATATAAAAGGCCACTATCAGCTTGGATCAGACATCAGTCGACTCCCAAACGTCTCCCACGAAAAGCTCAGTCGTCGCCACTCCAAACCTCGAACCTCACCATGAAGAGTTTCGCATCGTTCGCCGTGCTGGCTTTCGTCGCAGTTTCGGTCTCGAAGGCTGGCGGAGTCCGATACAATAAAATACCCTATATTCTCGGTGTTAGTACAGATCGTGGTTTTTTTTATCGATGACTACGTTGAAGAGATGGTGAATGACCCCAACATAGTAGACGCAGAGTTTGACTGCCTACTCGATGAACAGAAGGAGTCACGATGCAATTTTATGATTCACCCACTCGTTATGGGTAAGCAGAAGTTATAATTACTATAATCGAAAACAACATTTGCAAAGGAAAAAATCATCGAGTTATCATTGAGACACGTTGCAAAAATTTTCCCAGTGCGAGAATCACATCTTCCCATAAATGATTATCACACCCGCAAGACAACTCGCAGCAAAAGTGTCTGGGTTGTACGAAGAGTGCAACAAATATTCATATTTCTTGCTGACTCATTTGAGAAATTGTTCAATTCTGCACTTTTCTTGTCCAAAATCAGAATCATAGGTTGTGTCGATTAGGTCATTATCTCCCGATAGTCCCAACCCAGTCCTACCTAAGAGGTGACAGCAGTAAGGGCGTACGTGTGGTGAACGAACCCCTTAGTTGAATCAGGACAACAGATAGAACTGTGAACTCATCCGTTCACCTGGAAACGGCCGTCCCTGGACATATCCCAACCTCTCCCAAATAAATGTGTCCAAAGGACAGCGCTGAGGCAATGGACTGTCCAGTCTAATCATGCATGACTATGCATGACATGCCAACCGTACATACATACATACAGTTTTACGTATAGGGTAAAGGCAGTAGCCATCGGGAATAAAAGGGTCGGTAACTACCAAAATGTTAGATTCTGAGATATTTGGTTGGGAGGGGGGGGGGGGGGGTGATAATGCATCTCCTCTACAAAATCTTGTACTTTGATTGGAGTAGTGTCGAATCTTCTGTCTAGGAGGTCAGTTGAAATAGTTACGACTTTCCATTTCACCGACTTCGTTCAAGCAAGAAAGCCGCGAGGTTGTGTTACTTTCAACTTTACCCGTATATTTTCCATAGCAAAGGAGTTTTTATGGTTTTCTGCTAAGAATAATTGAATATAAGTGAATTTGATCAATCTTCTTAGTTCGACTAGTTTTGAAAAGAACCCTCTTCGAATTGTCCAATGCTCAGATTACCATCCCTGGCAGAAATCTGAGCATTTTTTGTCCACCTGACCAATTTTTGGCCAGTTTTCTTAGGTTAAAAATGGTCTCATGTAAATGGCCAAAAAATGGCCAATTTTTGGCCATATTTCTGCCAACATAACCTCAAGAATTGACAATCAAGTTTCAAAATGGTAATAACTCAAAGATAAATCGTCTATTTCGTTTCTCAAGGGAACGGTTAACATGTGTTTATGAATTTTTGAGAATTCCCCAATTAGTGATTTTAGAGCTCATATCACATATTTCAGGGGAGTTACATATTTTATGAAAGTACCCACAAATGTATCTTGTGTATGTGATAAATTGGCCATTCTGATAGCTCATATCGTCGCCCCTGACGAAGAAAAACACGTCCCCATTTAAGAATGCATTGGGAGAACAATGGGAGGTGTTTTTCGTCTTCGGGGGTGACGATATACTCAAAATGTCAAACATAACCCCAAAAAAGCACTGAATACACGTAAATACCAGAATTGAAGTTGATGCTTACTCTATCGATGAACTCATCTGTGCTTTCGTAGGGTTCCAAGGCAACTTTTGTCTTGAGATAATGGTAAAATTCATCTATGAGGGTGATTTGTTTGATAATTTTCAGTATTTATTATTGAATTATCAACGTGAAATTATTGATAAACATCTTCTCAGGATTTTTGATTAATGGATTTCATCATTATCTCAATATAGAAAATCTCCAAGCCCAGATATGATCATCGAAAGAGTAAGAGCCAACCTTGATTTTGGTATTTAATTGTATTAAGAGCTATTTTGAGATTATGTCCAACATTACGGGTATTGAGGTTGCCATGCGCACGATCGATCATGCACATTTACAGTAGTAGATGCGCATGCAAAAACGAACTTTTCATCGCACAAACTAGCGTAGCCATATAAGTCATAAATCTTAAAGCGAGAACGGTAGAATCGCGGGATCGCCGGTTCTACTTTCTCGAGACAACGAGAAATGGCCGGTGTGCCACTTCTACATGTTGCGTTAGCTGTTTATGGTAGTTGTAGTAGTAGTAGTTTGCGGAGTCTACTGTTCTACGAAGCAATTCAAATCTTATTGTTCTCTATTGTTCTTTTACGATTTTTATGATCAAAGAGAAGTAGAACTGCCATTCTACCATGCTACATGTAATATCCCTATAAAAAGGCGGTTCACGCTCTTGGAAGGAACAGTCCGCGCCGGATAGCCCATCACGCCGATCTTCGCGTATTTTTCTCGCGAATCCGCGAGCGCGCGTCGCGCCTCGTTGGATCGCAATCATTTCGAATCGAGTCCCATCATTTTATGTCCTTTCACATGTAAAAGTGTCGCAACCTTTATATCGTAGCTTTTTTCTTCCAAAAACCACAATTCTCGTCTCGCCAACATTATTTCACCCGCACCCCCCCAACCATTCATCGAGTCATGAATAACGCAGTACCACACGACCAACGTAATACGGAGAGTTGCAGAGACCCCGAGCACCCATCACTCTCCAACGACGAGCACGGGGTAACACTCACGCCACCCCATTGCACGTGCGTTCGTCAAATGGCGCCCGCAACGTGGGGCGAATCTCACAAATCACCAACTATACCCTCTCACCGACTGAGTTAGACACATCACAACAGCATTTCTGGGTTTGGCTGCAGAAAAAATCCAGTGGCGCCCGATCATCGATCACTCGAGCACTCGATAAGCAGGACGACGCAGCCCAGCCGAGGACGAGGACTTGGCTAAGCGAGGCGACATACGGCAAACCAACGGTCGAGTACGCGCTGGCCAGTGCACCCATAGTGTTCACCAGGCTCCTAGGGGTGTCTGCTAAACCTCTAAGCCTCGTCGCCGGGTCGTACTCCGACGACTGCATCGTGCCGAACCAGGAACCGACCCACCGCGTCGCGTAGGTTACGACCATGAGTCACCAGCTACCGTGCCGAGCCATCCCGGTGCCACTCCAGGCACACGTCGCTCAACCGAGGTCTACACGTAGCGACGTGATTTTCACCGCATCTACCGCCTACACTGCAACGCGGTCCGTGCAGGATCACCGTTTCACCGAATCTACGAGCACGCGAGGTATTCTCGCACAGTCGCCGGCGTTACCGCGCAGTCTTGTTCAAGATTTTGCGCGAGTATCGCACACTCAACATGCCGACTCTTAGTAAACGCATGTCCCGGGTAGCCAGATGGCTCACCCACGCGCGCCATTCCGCGAGGCATCCTCGCAGAAGGGCAGCGTCCGAGCCACGAGTCCGTCTCGAAGACATCGTCAGGTCCAGCCCATCGGTCTCGAGGAAGCCACCGATCTCCAGTCATTCGCGCACACGAGCGCAATCTTGCGCGCAGCTTCCTCTGGAGAGCGCAAGAAAACGGCCGAGGACGACGCTCCGAAGCCACCACCCATCCCAGCTGAGGAATACGCCCTCCTCCCAAGGCTGGGATGCACGTCAACAAGGGAATACGCCCTCCCTTGCCCACCAGCCATGGGGGAGTACGCCCTCCCCCCATCGTGGCACGTCGCCTGCGCCCAAGACTCCTCTCGAGCGTCATGAACTCGGGGTGGCCAAAGGTCTACTGGAACGCAGCGCAGCATCTTCGAGAATCATGTGGACGCACGATTCATCAATTCCATCGCTCGAGCTAACGACCAACGGCTCACTCGTGCCGGCCAGCAGGCCGTCTACCCCAGCAACGTACGGCATTGGAAGGCCCACGTTCAGCCTCAGCTCAACTGACGACGGCAGCACGGCGAGCAGCTCGCATGGCTGTCCCGGAGTTGAAATTGGCACTCGAGCTTGTGCGCTCGACCTGATAGTGGGATCGCTCAAATCAGCGTCGCTCGATCCTGCAGCAGCAGGAGCAAGTCGCCCACACCAACACGCCTGCGTAGCGAGCAACTCGCAGCACGGCAGTGACGGGCAGTCAGCCCGCAGCAACGGCAACCGCAGCAGCCAAGTGCGTGCGGTGACACCATTCCGCATAGTGACCGAAGTCGTGATCGCGAGTTCCGGCTCCGATTCAGTGCAATCCGAGGTCATGGATTTGCAAGCTGAAATAAAAAGTGCACGCGACGCGTTCGACCTGTTCGAACAAACTCTCGATATCGACGTGTGTGCCCAAGTGATATCGACGCTCCGGAGTGTACGAACAAGACTAGTGGAACAGCGGTATCGTGATAAGAAGGCGCGAGAAACCCGGGAGCAGCTCGAGGCCATGACTCCTGAAGCCCGCGAAGCAGCGGTCAACGAGCTCCGAGAGAAAAAGCGCCTGGCCCAGCAGGCTTGGCGAGCTAAGAGGGCTCGCACCCGGTCGGCAAGCTCTGCGTCGAGCCGCAGCACAACCGATGCCCCGCCGGAGAGCTCCTCTTCGGGTTCTCAGAGCGTGCAAACTGCTCGGGCGCACCCTGCTCGGATGGTAAATCGACAAAGTAAGATGGTGCCATGCGGCCGCGGGAAGACTCTCGTGGTTCCTGTCAGCAGCAACAGCGGTGCGGCCAGCACGAGCACAAATACCTCCGAGACCACAGTGAGTACTCCCAGCGTCAACGACGGCGAGAGCCAGACCCTCGTCGAAATCAGCGCACCCGCACCGTCATCACCGGCAGCTCCAAGCTACGGTCAGAACTCTGAGTTTGTTAGCGACAGCGACGTCGATTGGGCAGCACTGAGTGAAGCACGGATACCACTGAGTCCCGTCGTGACCACAGCAGTACTCCAGCCCTTAGCACCGGTAGTCCACCGGCTGCCACCAAGCCTCACGTCAGATGACGCATCAGAACGCACGACGCTTGGCGTCGTCGGGATGGAGCAAACGCCTATGTGGAGCCAGCGCGTGTTGAACGAGAGCTCGTCGTCGGGCAAGTCCGCTGAGCGCATCATCTCCGCGAGCAACCCGGCTCTCCGTGGATTGTCCGATGTTTCAATCGACATGAATGATCCTTGGAACCGGAGCCTCACCAACTTCCTGGCCGCAACCGCTCCGATCGTCGAGAACGAGTTGGGCATCGGCGCCGAGTTCGTTATACCGCCACAACAGCAGCAGCAGCAGCAGCGGCAGATTGAGCAAAACGTGATCGTGAGAGCCGAGTGTGACAGCTCTACTGAGAATGTTGACTTGAACGCGACGATCGGTCGTGCGGACTTGTGAGCTCACTTATGTGCATCTAGTGCGCGAGTGTGTGGGCCCGCACGGCTATCCGTACGATGCAGCAGTGAACTATGAAGCGAACGGAACATTGAAATCTCGTAATCATGACCATTTTGCATTTTCCTCACCTCACCTCATGTACCTAGGCTAGTAAATTTTGATTAAATCCACTCAGAGTTGCGACACTTATAAAATTCAAATCCACTAGCAGATATATATAATTTATGTTAGAATAAGACTCAGCATCGATTCATCAAATTTCAATTCACCACTTTGCAAAGACGAAGCATCAATCGGGTGCGATCTAACGAATAGAAGGATTTATTTTAGCATGATCGCAGCAAATTGTAGAGTTTTTAATCACTTTTGGATAACTATGTAAAGATATTCGTGAGGTTATATATATACGCTTGAAAATCCATTTTTACATACGCATCCCGGGTCGATTGCCATGCGCACGATCGATCATGCACATTTACAGTAGTAGATGCGCATGCAAAAACGAACTTTTCATCGCACAAACTAGCGTAGCCATATAAGTCATAAATCTTAAAGCGAGAACGGTAGAATCGCGGGATCGCCGGTTCTACTTTCTCGAGACAACGAGAAATGGCCGGTGTGCCACTTCTACATGTTGCGTTAGCTGTTTATGGTAGTTGTAGTAGTAGTAGTTTGCGGAGTCTACCGTTCTACGAAGCAATTCAAATCTTATTGTTCTCTATTGTTCTTTTACGATTTTTATGATCAAAGAGAAGTAGAACTGCCATTCTACCATGCTACATGTAATATCCCTATAAAAAGGCGGTTCACGCTCTTGGAAGGAACAGTCCGCGCCGGATAGCCCATCACGCCGATCTTCGCGTATTTTTCTCGCGAATCCGCGAGCGCGCGTCGCGCCTCGTTGGATCGCAATCATTTCGAATCGAGTCCCATCATTTTATGTCCTTTCACATGTAAAAGTGTCGCAACCTTTATATCGTAGCTTTTTTCTTCCAAAAACCACAATTCTCGTCTCGCCAACATTATTTCACCCGCACCCCCCCAACCATTCATCGAGTCATGAATAACGCAGTACCACACGACCAACGTAATACGGAGAGTTGCAGAGACCCCGAGCACCCATCACTCTCCAACGACGAGCGCGGGGTAACACTCACGCCACCCCATTGCACGTGCGTTCGTCAAGGTTATGTTTGACATTTTGAATATCTGAGCTAAGCACACTCTTTGGTCAAATTTTTTTCTCGCGAACACTATTCCATATCCTAGAATACTATTCTCATCTTTCCTGATTACTTCATGAACATTTCCAGAATTTTTGAACCGTCATCTCGCATTCATTTTATCGATGTCCTTGACAGTTTCATACAAATATTCATAATAAAACCATGCTGTAATCCTGGTAGTTATGGTAGTCCTGAAAGACAATATCTATCAAGATCTCCAACTTCATTTGTATAAAATAATGAAGCTTGACGTGCTCATCGGGTAAGAGTTTCAGGAAAGATAGATATTGCTTATACAATTGACAAAACTCATTATGAAACCATTCGAAGAGCCGCTGAAATAGATTCGTGCTTAATCCCATTGGCCAAAAACTGGCCAAAAAAGCATTACATATTTGGCCAATTTATGGCCAGTGGCCATCCTATTTGGCCAGTTATTGGACAAAAAATTCTCACCATTTCTACCAGGGATTATATTTGGTTAAAATAAGACAACGCCATTTGATAGAACGGTGAAAATGCTCACAAAATTACATATCTCCTTTGTGAATTGTGCAATTTGCAGAGCGTGGCAGGCGTTCGAAACTTGTAAATCTGATTGTGAAAAAAGTGACCGACGGAAGTTACGGACCTCTTCTGATGGCAGACAGCAGCCGCTCATTTTGGTGCTATCATTGTAACGACTGTGTATTTCCGGACACCATTAATTTTACGAGTGAAACATATAACGTTTTAGCTATCTTTTCGTGGATTCCGTGCAAAAAACCAACGAAGAACGATGCAGAATGTTTTGAGAATTCACAATCAAAATGACTATGGAATTCTGCACTTTGAGCTATTCGTGTGCAACGTGTACAAGAAAATTCTCTTTTACACGTTGTATACGAATATCTCGTAGAGATAATAAGGCGACCTTTCGCAAGGCTGTATTCAGGATTGAAGAACTTCATGTGATTCTAAAAATATCTGAAAAACTATTTCTACGATATATGAGTGGGTGTGGGATTACTCGTACCCAGGTAAACGACAACTAAATCGACGAAGAGGGGAGATGGCGTGCCATTCTCAGCAATCCTCGAATTTTTCCTCATCAATAGTTGTCACTTCAATGAAATTATTCAGGAGATTCAGTTCTGTATTCTTTAACATAGTTAGTGGGTATGGAATGAGATTTCAAGTCTTACAATCGTACCTGTCTGAATGAAATTTTCCTTGAGTTAGTGATACAGGAAAATTTCTTAAATTGGGCAGTTTCGCACCTTCACTAGAAAATTTACCCAACATTCAATTCAGTCAACTCAATTCCACTGAACATATCATGCTAATGACCGTCAAAATTATTCATGAAAAATGCAATTCCTTTGCAGCATCGATGCCTGAAGGACTATATAACGACTGCAAGAAGTGCAATGACCGGCAAAAAAATATGCACCAGATAATCATGCCCGTGTTGATGAAGAACTATAATGCCAAACTCGAAGCTGTGAGGCATAAGTATACAGACACTTGGCCCCGCACCACTAAGTGTGTTTGGGGAGAATGAAGAATTTTGGGCAGCAAGATCCGATAATTGGCCCAGATAAAGACTTATCATTCGGAACAATTTGATTTTATTTTTATTTTTGCAACATCACGATTTTATGTACTACTGAAATGAATAATTCAGTCTACCTATAAGAAATAGTTGAACTCTATATGAATATTTGTATACTCACAATTGTACAAAACTTCCATGATATGGGAGAGAATGAGAGCTGATGGCGAGATTCAACAAAGATCTCTCGACATTATTTCCAAGAATCAAAAACCCTCGCTAAAATGTAAGCCATTTCCGGATTAATTTTCCAAGGAAACTAAAATGAGTCAAATTCTATCAAGAAAAACTTAAATCGCAAGTTTCGACTGAGACATACGAGTGAAAATAATGGTCTCCTCACACATTTGTATGATCCATTGAGAAATTCATCAGTGGGATTTAGAGCACATGATCGATAAGCATTCTTGTAAGCAAAACGAGGCATGATTCCACTCGAGCAGTTCTCATTGGAGTCAATCTTCCAGCATCATTCGTTCATACCCGTATACATATGAGTAAATCCGCGGAAACTTGCTCGAAAGAAACCCAAAAATGGAAGAAAGGCAATAGTGAACTTCCAGACTCGTAAGGTGGATTTTTTCACCACTCATCTCAGCCACATTGAGGATCAAAACTCAAAAATATAAGGAATTGTTCGTGACTCACCGATTGGGATACCTTTTTTCTTCTTGTAACATACACAAGTTTGCCCCAAATTTTTGAATTTTCCATTCTTTTTGGAATCAAAGTACAGATAATAGATCAAAATATTTCCTGGATATTAGTTATCATTCAATCAATTTCTCGGTAACGTGAAATTTTCTGCCACCGTGCCACTCAAATTTCCTGTTTAGAATCATGTTTTCCACGATAAAAATCATTTTAAAAACTAATAACTGGGATCCAGAATGCTAATTTTCGAAGCGGATCCCGCTAGTGAAAGGTTGTAAGGATCCCTTACAATCTTTTACTCACGGCCCTTCTTGTTTGCTCAACCATAGAAATACTCAATAATTCTCTGTTAAGAATCTTAGGTACGTGTCGGTCGCTTTGATTCAAGTGAATACAAGTTGCAAGCAAAAAGAGACAGTTCTACTATCAGACTTCATGATTAGGCAAATTGTTTTTTAATGATAAAGTTATTCTTCTCGGATGTATAATTTGCTTGAAAAAGGGAGCGGTCAAGCTATCCCAGCGTAACAACCGAGTCAAGAAAGAAAATTTCTGTAGGTCCCCAAGTCAGTGGGCTTCTCTTACATTTGTTTAAAAGGATGCAAGAGCAGTAATCGAAAAAACATACAGACATTGACCATAGAACACTTTCCTCCCATTTCAGACCCCACACTATATTCAACAGAGTTACGCTCTGGGTATTTCGTAAACCTATATTTCAACACTTCCGAATGGGGACTCCAACAGTGGTAAATTTTATGAATCTTTTAACCGATTTCTGCAGAATTGCGCAATCATAAAAATCAGCCACCGTGAAAGAGGACATCAACCACGGAACAGTCATTGCTCTTCGTAACATTCCCCGAATACCTACTGCCTCAGTTGCATATATACTATATAGAGACATAGAATGATTAGAATGCAATGAGTCTTGTCTAAAATATGAGTGTATAGGATACGAACAAAATTCAATCTTTGAATGGCACTGCAGTCTTATCGAGTCTCTTATTGAGTACGTCCGCCATCAATAGGATACTCGACGTTTAGAAAATTATAATTAATAAAACCATTCAAGGGATGATATAATAGATCAATTCCATTGAAAAACGACACATGAAAAATAGTGATGTCTCGAATCGGTTTCTCGTACCTTTGATTCGATTCTGTAGTCCGAAATATGAAATTCTCACCCACTGGGAGGCCCCAAAAAAGTTTCGAAATCGCCTGCGGAGCTATTTTTGTTTCGCTCTTTGATTCCCCCAGAGTATCAAAATCATGATCTTTTTTCACTAAATTGAATATATCCCGAGTTTGGCTCAGAATAATGCAACGCGGTTTGCGTCATTCAAAAGATCTTGGAAAAACGTATTAAAAATGACCTCGAAAATGTTTGTTCAGCTTTTTCAGAGCTTGATCAGGCAGGATCCGGAAAAATCAGGCTTACCTGGTTATCTAAAAAGCAATTTTTTTTAATTTTCCAAAAATATGTTTTCTCACGCAAAATTGCAAGATCTTTGCGATGGAACTAGTCCGAAATTATTTCTTTACTGCTCTATGCGTTTTTTGGTCAATTTTCCGATTTTTCATTCTCTGGTCAATCAGAAAATAGAGATCTCTGCGCATGCGCGTAGTTTGCCGAATTTCAAAGTAGTTCCAATCGAAATCTGAGGAAATATCCTTCAAAATGACCCCTTGCAAAAGTCAATTCCATGTTCCCAGTCAGTAACTACGGCAACCTAATTGAGAAAAAAGGATGGCCAAAGCGAGATGACCTATCTACAGGGATTGGACATGGTTGTCGGATTGCCTGCAAACAGGCGTAGATGGCTACCGTTTAGTATAGATTGAGCATTGGTAGGGCTGGGGCTTTTGTATTTTATTCGAGTCACTGTTCACTCAATCTGAGACGAAACATTTATGCTTGAACCTGATGGTCTACTCACTCTAGCGTTTGAAGGATTACCAATTCTCGATCGGCACGGGAAGAGTGAAAAACGCAATATTATTAATATGGACCCGTGCACCCTATGCTAAATCCATATCCAGCGGCAGCCATCTTTGGGGAATAAGTGCCTGTATGACGGCAACCCAACAAGGATGTCCAATCCTTATCCAGAGCCTTGAGACCTTCATTTGCATCCTGTCAGTGGTGTTAATAATCTTGATGTCTGAAGAACCGTGTATCTTCAGCTCCGGTCGATCAAATTGAGTTCCGTAAGAGGCCACCTTGCAGGAAATTTTCTCAGCTTTCCATTAGAACTACTTTGAAATTCGGCAAATGACGCGCATGATTGGTCAGAGAATGAAAAATCGGAAGATTGATAGAAAAACGCATAAAAACGTAAAAAAAAACAACTCCGAATTAGTTTCATCGGCAAAGATTGTACGATTTTGCATAAGAAATCATATTTTTGAAAAAAATTTCTTTTCGAGATAATCAGGTTTGCTTGACTTTTCCGGATTTTGCCTGATCAGGGCCTGAAGGAGCCGAACAAAAATTTCCCAGGTTATTTTTGATAGGTTTTTCAAGATCTTTTGAATGGCGCAAACCGCGTTGCATTATTCTGAGCCAAACTCGAGATATATTCAATTTAGTGAAAAAAGATCATGATTTTGATGCTCTGGTGGAATCGAAAAGCGAAACAGAAATAGCCCCGCAGGCGTCTCCGAATTTTTTTGGGACCTTCCAGTGGGTTCTTTATATTTTGAACTATAGAATCGAGTCGAGACCTCGAGAAACCGACCCGAGACATCACTTTTTTCATGTGTCGTTTTTTAATGGAATCCATCAAATACAAATGTTGATTGAGCCTGGCGATTTTTTTTTCGGAAGATCAACACCTTTACTGCGATGCACCCACCCGGTGGGGCCCATCATACACAGGACCCTAATGCAATTTTCGCCGTCGTAGTGAACGAATTAATTCATTTTCCATGGACAATACAATATATTGGTGAATATGTCCCACCACCGGCGCCAAAACGGGTTTTGTACCAGTACTGTATCCGTCACTTCAGAAAGGGATGCATTTTGAGCACGGTATGATGAGGTAAAATGGTGATCAAGTTGGGCTAAGGAGAAAGGATAGTAGAGTGTGCAAAATCTTCGAGCTAAAAAATCGTTGATGTTGGAATTTTATTCTGTTCACATTCTTGATGACAAAAAATTCAACACTCCAGGTTATTATGCGCATGAGATGGCTATGTAGCTGAGGTGCATAAAGGAGCTAGTGCTTGTACCAGAAGCTCAGATGAGAACATGAAGTAGCTTAACGGACCGCTTTGCATCTGCGAGCTCCTTAACGAGTGTCCTGAAATACTGACGCCATAATACTATTTTTATTTTTCTTAGCACAAAGAAACATAGTACTACGAGGTATATAGTGTTGCATCTTGTTTAACGCATTTTCTGTACCGCCAGGTTAACTGTAGCATACGCGGAAAAAGTGCATATGTCAGTGTTGATCGAGAGCATGGTAGTGGCCCGTTTTTAGGATTTTAGTCTTCTTGTTTGTTTTTCATTCTCGCAATTTGCAACTTGGCAATTGTATGGTCAACACCACTGATTCCATGACATCTTATCTCTTCCGGTGTGATTTTCTTTGCTGTTTCAGACAATATTTTAGCATAATGGTTGATGTCTTATCATTTTCTCGACGATATTTAAATAATCTTATCTATGTATGGGATGACTCAGATAGATACCCGGCCTAATTAAATATCTGGATAGTTTCTCATTTTGAAAAAAATCACATTTCGTTACAATCATGTTTCATGTGACGTCATGTACATTTTTCTACTAATGCACACACTATTAAAATCTCATTCATTTGTCAGAATCTGATGGAGAATCACGGAATGTAAACTGTTGACAATCAGTTGGTCAATTTTGCTACAGAAATCAGTTTTCGGTTAATGGTGGTAATTCTATCCATTGAATTATTTAGGATCGTCAGGTACCTTAGTGTGAACATGACCAGATCTTAACGACTCCAAGGATAATTTCACTGACTTCATACAACACTCAGAGAGTGTCTTGTCGATGTATGATGAGAAAAATTAAGGTTCAGGAATCAAGAGTGCGAGCCTCTTTAGTATGTTCCATGGCTCGTACACACTTCAATGTATGGTGAGAAGAAAATTTCCAAATCTTAACCGGTACATAATTGGGAACTCAGGAAATGGCGTACTATTGTAAATAGTCATGGAAAAAAGTTTTCGATCCTATGGTTAACATCACTCGCCTCCAACAACCGTATTCAATCGAAAATTTTGCAAGACATATTAAGGAAATAACGAAATACCAAAGAAAATTTGGTTTTCATAATGACTAATTCCGAATGACTAATGACTAATCAATGCAATAACTCCATTGAAAGTCATATATTATGTGAACTATACTTAACTCAATCGCGGGAAATTCGAATTATATTAAATGCTTGAATCGGCGTACGCGATCAATTTTATTCAGCACAGTTTGCTGAATTTAGTGACATAGACAGACATCAGATATTTCTGATATCTAACTATGTACCTTCAAGGCATCTCACGATTTGAGTGTCGCAACTTGAAGGATTTCGATGGAATATTCAAATACATTCAATGAGATGAGATACAAAAAATTTCGGGCTCTACGCTGACGTTGGTGCGTTTCGCCTTTCCTTGACAGATTTGGCTCTTCAGGGAGACTGAAGGGATCTGTCTATGTCACTAAAATCAGCAAACTGTGCTGAATAAAATTCATCACATGAGCCGATTCAAGGATCTAATAATATCACTGTAGAAAATTTTTCCGAAAAACTTCAACCAACTGGTTGAAGGCAAATTCCAACTACTGGCTGAATGAAAACTTCAACCAGTCTGGTTGAAAATTCAATCAGTTTGGTTGAATATTTAACCAATGTGGATTATCACAATCTGTCCGTGCGGTTCCTGCATATCAGATTGCCTACATGTGGGGGGTAGAATATGGTGGATGGTCATATGGGTGGATAAGGATGGATGGAAGGGTGGACTGATGGATGATGGATCGATGGATGGATGATGGAAGGGGTCAATGAATGGATGGATGATGGGTGGATGATGGTTGGATGGCGGGTGGATGGATGGATGAATGGGTTATGTGTCCATTCATCCATCCATTATCCATCCGTCGGTCTATCATTCATCTATCACCCATCCAATTACCCATCCACCCTTCATCCCTCTTCTCTATTCATCCAACCATCAACCATCCATCTATCCGTCTATCCACCCATCCATCTACCCATCGCCCATTCACCCATCTACCCATCCATCACGGAATATAATCACTTGGATGAGTATTCAACCAGTTGGTTGAATGAAAAATTCAACCAGTCTGGTTGAAAATTCAACTGGCTGGTTAAAATGTTGGTTGAAAATTCAAACAATTTTTTTCAGTGTATGATTTAATAGTCATATATGTTTTGTTCCATTTTTCGCTTAGCAACATTAAAAGGATACCTCTGCTTTGAACGTTCCATGCAAAAGATCTCACCAGACCAATGAAAAATTGCAGCAGTATCGCACTCTAGGCGTGACCTCACTCTCACCATCTAACAACCCAGCGGCCTACTACAAAGTCCACAATAGTCAGCTGTTCTTCTTAGATATGGCTATCTAACCCAGTGTACAATGCTCGAGATCTTTCGCACCTCTAGTCACCACTATCAGCAGTACTCTTTCAAAGCCATATATAATAACAATGGCTTTTATTACACTACTGTGCGTTCATCTAAATCTCACATAACAGTCTTTCACCAGGTTACAAGCTCTCTAAATTGTTGGACTCCCTACACCATAACAGCAGTCCATTGCATTCTGATACTCTACTCAACTAGAGCTACAACTTCGCTATTTGCAAAAAATGGGTCATATCCCAACTCTATTAGATACATCGAAGTCTATAAAAATCTCTACCAAATACATAACCTCACTCTCATAGACGCTTTTATCCAATTCTTTGGTCGATTACGCGTGTGGCCAGAGTATGAACCACTTACGCATCATAAAACACATGCCTTAGTGAAGCTGCGGTTACCCAATCTTTACAGTAGTCTATTCATTAAAGCTACATACATCTTGAAGTTTCAAGTAACCGCGAAAAAATTCTTCATCGACTTCCATGGAGCTCAAGTAACATACTTAGACATTAAGGTATATTATAAATAAGTATGCAAGTGTTCAGAAATGTATGTATGGAAGGAATAGAAGGTAAGTACTATAGACGTGAGATGGATCGAGCTGCTGGCCCATATTTTGCTACGAGAAGGTATCCAAGTTGAAGCTTACAGTTAGCCGTCAAGCTGTACAGAGTTGCGGTGATGCTGCTATATGCATGGGATGGAATGGGGTTCTGATGGGACTGCAACAGACCGCCCGCGCTTCGACGACATTAACCCATTAATGCACTCGTTCAAGGTGATGAGGTCCTTTGACTGTATGGATGAAAATTGCCATGGAGTATTCCGGGTCAGCTGCTATGTCCATTAAATTAAAGTAGGCGTCTCGTTCGTGGTTATTATGGCATGATTAGAATTGGGCTGGCCGTGATGATGCTTGTTTGTGGCTTTGACATTGACTGAATTCTTTGAGGTGATTTGAATCTTAGCGCGAAATGATCATTACCTACCGGGGTTCAAAGAATTTTACTGCTATTCTGGTTATATATCTTATTCTTCATTTAGTCTCAAGTGTTATTTCAGCTACGATTGGTTCCAAAGAAAGGCATACAGAATACTGATTAATTAACACAGACTCATCGTATTTATAGAAAGATTTCTATGCGTTTCTATGAAATTCTAACAATATTTCAGCATCTCATCATTGGATTCCCACAAGATTCAACCAAAATCTGCTCTTGCACGTTTGCTGAAGTCGAATGAATGAAATTGAGAAAACCACTGATTCGAATTTTTTTCATCTACTTTTCATTTTTATAACATATTTCAATGCGAACGATTTTCATGACGTGTGAAAATAATTTTGTGCCGATAGGATTCATGGGGAAGTTTTGAATTCTTGAAAGTCATAAAGAGAAACGATCAGTGACTAATATACTAAAATTACATGATGAAACTTTGGAATTTGGAAAAAGAATGTGTAGAAGACATGAGACCAAGTTGATGCGTGAGACTTACTCGTAAAGTACGCTCATACAGTAAGAATGGGACAACCGTTTTTCTCTTTGTCTCGTTCAATTCCGTATTCGTAAGATACATGAATAGGTCAATGCATTGAACTTGTGCGGTGCATGATTATGCGAGCCAAGCAAATGCATTCAACTGTGACCGTGGATTATAAGGTATGCATGGATTAGGAGTTGGGTAAATAATTGGACAACTCGAACTTTGCAGATAACATCCAGAGCCGAGAGTTTTATGCATGGGAAGTCCGCACCATGCAAGATGTCTAAGGAATATAGCGGTGAATTAGAAAATATTGAAGGCCGTGCTGAAATGTTTGCCTGTTATGGGAATTAGCTTCTATAGCTAGGTCAATTATGAGTCAGATTCGTCATTTGGGAATAGCCACTCGTGGATTATTTGAATTTTACAGATGATTTGGATTACAAATTCTATGCTTCTTTGTGGGTATCAAATATAAGAAAACATTCTAGTGAGGAGTGTGCGAGTGAGGATAAGATTGTGATGTTTTCGTAATGCTGTTGTCGTTTTTACATGCAAATAGAATTTAGAGCAAAATTTCATCAAAGCACTTACAGTTACAATTTGGCTGATGAAGTTTTGAGATCACAAATTTGGATGAAAAAGAGTTTTGGTTCACCAAAAATTGCCCATAAATTGCTCAGTATTTAGCTTGCGGTCATATGAATTACAAAAATGTTACAGTATTCTGTAGAATCTATGATAACAACTCAATAATTTACCATTATCGGTGAAACTTTTATCACTGCCCAAGATTTTCTATCAAAAATGATTCGATATGAATATATTCAAGAAAGTGATGTGCACGAGGAAAGAATGATCATTGTGGAAATTGAAAGTGTGGTCAAAGTTTTGGAAGAACAAAGTTCCGGATCGAAGTGTAATCCCGGAAGTAGAAAAATTCGAATAGACTAAAATTAGGGATGACAAAATTATGTCAATACGAATAATCGGAATTTAGTCATCCAGCAGGACGGGAGGACATCCGGATTGCCCGGGAAATGGGGAACGACCAAAACTTAAGAGATCTGAATTTGAATGCCAGAGTTCTGGAACAGTATTTCTGAATTTCTAACAATCCAAAGCTTGGATATTCCTCATCCTTGACTTTTCGGGCATTCCCGAATATTGTCTCCCCTTATTCGTGATTCTCGAATATCTATTCTCTGTTATACTGCGTGCCAAATTTGAGTCTCTTTAAATTTTTGACATTCCGGAACTCAGCTTCAGGAAATTTTGACTTTTTCAAAAACTGGAGACATTTTCCCAAAAAAGTTCAATTCTTTTCGAAACCAAAATTCAGGAACATAGGGATTCGTGGAGCCAAAAATTTGCTAATACTAAAATCTGATCAGTTCTGCATGTATATACGTTTTTATTCATCCCAAATTCTTGGCTCTCCGAATATTGTTCTAAAAATTGCAAACATTACGAATTTTAGCCTTTTCTGAATCTCACCTTTCCGAATTTCTGTTCATCTGAATATTTACAATCTGAACTTTCGTTTCACTACTATAGCTCATCAGGTGACCACAATTTTCTTGTTTCACTTCTTGCGTCTGCATTGAATCAGGAAATATAATGAATGCAAATTTGAACTCCTTCTCCCAACTCATGTGGGATACGGATAGAGGTTTATCTAAAAGATACAGATTCTCACCACGACAAATGTGTCAAAATTGTAATCATGCCAAAAATTCACGAGTCAATTTAATTTGAAATTATATATGGCTACTCGAATCTTCATGGTGATTGAATTCTTTCCCGAACTATGAAGAAAAGAGTCTCACAATTTGATAAGGTCTTATGTTTCCTTGGTTCATCTTTGATACCAATGAGCTGAGTTCAAGTTATCGAAGAACTTTAGCTCGTATCTACAAAGCTATTTTAGTCATCATAAAAATAAACATCCGCAAATCTTACACTTGTGATCTTCTCCGCGCGACAATTTCCATACCACCTTAATCAATGTCAAATCGTCCACGACTGCATATTTTAAAAGCGTTAAAATTTAATAACACGCCACGGGCATATTTATACTTTTGCATACATACGCGTACCAAAAAGTATAATATCCAAGGCTAAAAACTCATCTCAAGCCGCGAGCTTGACAATAAAATGATAATTATAATTGCCCACGACATAAGTTGATGGTCCCATATTCTATGCATATACTCTCTCTCTCTCTCATACATAAGTGTATATGTACTCATCATCCTTGCATATAAAACAATGAGGCGAAAAGGAGCCTTAGATACGATTAAAGTCATGTACCGGCATCACAACCGCTCACGACAATTGTAATTACAACTTAGAAATGCCCTCCCTACGATATGATTAACGTCTTTTCTCGCCTCTATAGTCCCTATATAACCCATCTCAAAATACTTTTCTTGCAATTTCCAATGGTATACCCCATATATTTATCTATGTGTTTGTATATTATAACTGTGATAGTAGGGCATCGTAAATCTACGTCACGAGTAATTTTTCTTTGCGCATGCACCTTCGAAGCTTCGAAGCTCTGAGTACTGCACATTTATCGATGCCTATGTAAGCATGAAGGCGATCTGAATTTAAGTATGTGTCGCGTTCAAGAAGTCGGTAAATCAAACGCTTTGGTATAAGTAGAGGTGGGATATAGTATTTACCTCTATATAGTCCACTTACCCATTTTCTTTCAAAGAAAATTCATCACCCGATCGGTAACTGTCGATTGACGCAGCTCGACTTGGTACACTTGATATTGTAAAATACCGATACTCATCGTGATCGCATTTTACTTTCTGTACACGCATTTATATTGAACTGGAACTATATGGTAAATGGGATATCAAGTTGAAGTTGGTGTATGGGTTTTGCTGAAGGTGTTTTCATCGGATGCGGGTCACTGTTATACGGCCTTTTTAAGCTGTGAAAAAAAGAAACGCGTGCATAATAAATACACCAGCAATTGAAGGTACCGCACGCATGAGTGCTAAACTGTTATAATTGCACGGATATGTACAGCGTGTTTGTGGTATTATATGGATGCCTGCCGTTGAAATGTTTGAAATTCGCGTGGACCGCCGAGTGTGCGGATTATTAATCAGTCGTGATTCTGGTAAGGCATAAATGTGTGTGCGCATTTGTTCGTGTGTGTGTGTGTGGGTGTGTTGGTGTGGTATGTGTGAATGTGTGTGTGTGTGGGCGCGCGCGTGATTGTGTATGTGTGTAAGGGTGTGTGCGTATTTGTATGTGTGTGTGGGTGTGTTGGTGTGATAAGTGAATGTGTGTGTGCGCGTGTGATGGGGATGCGTGTGCAAGTAAGTGTGTGTGTGTTGGTAAAAGAGAGTTGAAATTGGAAAAGTTAGCCCGTAAGAAACGTAGAAATTTCGCACGCGAGCATTTGTAAGAACGTTTCCGTGCTCTGAACTTGATGTGGAAGTCTTAGATGGAATCACGTGATGAGGCGAGGCGAGGCCGAATGCACTATGTGGATGTTTGTGCAAATGCTCTGGGAACTAAATGAAAATTGTAAGGCAGTTTAAAGGAAGTTCTGGATGGTTTGAACATCGGTTTGGGCCGTGAGCGCTAGGAATCATACCAGTTTTTCAAGACTTATAATATTATTAATTTGCAGAAGTTTGAGTTGATGAGAGGAATATCGATTTGACCTCATTTCCGAGTCATTGCGGTCAAAATATGCTGCACGTATCTGATGAGTTATTTGAAGCAAATGAATGTTGAATCTTGTCAAAATTATTTCAATGTTGAGGTGATTTGAGGTTTTCTATCAAAGGCGAATTTTTTTCTGCCTCCTTTTATTGCAGCTAAAGTGGCAGATCAATTTTACCACAGAAAAGGGGAAATTTCTGAGATAGTTATATGAAAAACTAGAAAGTTTCAGACCATTACAGATGGTAACTCCCAGGTTGCCGTTGAATGTCTCGAGAATAACCATTTTATCCGAAGAGTAAAATAATTATCAAAACTTTCGGGAATTGAAAAAGTCTATGGAGTTGAAAAGATCTTATTCTGTGGGGAACTTTTTTCGAATTTTTATTGACAAGGTAAAAAAAACTATGCTAAATATGATCTAAAAAATTAGAAAATTTATATTTTTCATTTAACATGGAATAGGTTGGTGCATAGTGCCATGAATTAAATTGAGACCTATCGATTCTATTGTGACAAATACTTACTAAGCTAAGGTGTGATTACATCGAATGAAAGATTGTCAAACAAATACAAATAAAATATCTACAAACATTTTCTCAACCTTGACAAAAGCATTCTCAACTCGCGGATGCATTCGGAATACAGTATGTAGTAAAATGATACATCTCAAAAACTGAACTGAACGGTTATGAGTATTTTCCCTTCCTTACTCCCCTTAGACTCATACTGAAAGGGTTAGCAGCAGTCTTAGCACGAACGCAAACTCTGCCCAAACTGATCAAATCCTCATTCGTTAAGAATTCACATATATAATTTGAGATCTCAACCGGAAGATCAACATCAACAGCTTCCCTCAAAAATTTCCTACCCTTGTTCATCAGACTCAATCTCTCTTGCGCTCTCGACAACTTATTTCTAAAATTCCAACAATACACAGGAAATGTTTTGTAAAATTCATCCGACTTGATACCATCAACAATTCTTTCATTCTGCAAACACCTCACCATCTCATCTTCCGTCTTCATCAATACATCGTAAAAAGTCAAATTACTCTCAACAATCTTCTTTGTCTGCATCAAACGGAGCTCATTCAAACAGACCGCGTAATATTTTTTATAAATATCATTTGTTTTCAATATCGTCCTATTTCTTCTTCCTATACGTCGTCCCTCTGATTTTATCAGCGCCAAATGTCGAATTAAACATCGACCATTCGTATCTTCACGATAAATACGACGTGAACCTTCGTAGGCTCGATCTAATGCCGTTTTTCCATCGCTATCTTCAAGGATAATATCAGCTCCATGATCGAGTAGAATCTGAAGTACGTTATCTCGCATTTTCGAGGTACGATATCGGAGGGCTACAGATATAAGAGTTTCACCATCTTCTTTATGATTTACATCAGCACCCTTGTCGAGGAAATACTTCGCCATGACGACATTACCTCTGGCAACGGATAAAGACAATAAATTTTGGAGATCTTCTCTGCAGCTCAGACTCGCCCCGTTTTCCCAAAGAATTCGTATCATTGGGACATTTTCGTACTTAGCAGCTTCAGAAATTACACTGTCTTTCTCAACCCAGTCATCGAAATTACGTATGCGTACGTAGTTCGGGTTTGCACCTTTGCTAAGTAGAAGTTTCACTGAGTTTATTAAATTGAGTCGAACAGCAGTCATAAGTGGTGTGGAAGTATGATTGTCTAAAGCGTCTATTGAACATCCGTATTCGATGAACAGTTTGGCACAGTCTTCGTCTTTGATTGATAAAACGGCATGCATTGGTGTTTGTAGAGATGAATTTCGAGCCTCAATATTGGCACCACCGTCGAGCAAGGATCTAACCAGATTCAGACGCATTTCGCCTGGAAGAGTAATAGTTAAGGAGCAATTAACCAAGTGCCACTTCTTTTCGTGAAATCTATACTATTTGTGGGATCAAAGCTCCGTATGAAAGCGAAAGCGACCTACGAAAAAATGCCATGTCTCAGATCCTTTTGTTAACATTTTTATTCGATTCTATGGTACAAAATATGAACTTTCCACCACCTATGAGGTCCCGAAAAATTTTTTTGTTTCCATGGCGAGAATTTTCAAAGATAAAGTGAAATAAATTTTTTTCATTCTAGCAGATTTTTTTCACTAAAATGCAAATGAGTCGAGTATACTAACAAATAGAGACATGCAGTTTGCAGCATCCAGAAGGTCTTTAAAAAGCCTATCGAAATCGTTATAGAAAAGTTGGTTTTGAGGTTACGGGCGGCCTGTACAAGCGAAAGTGTAATTATCTCTAAACAGTGAATTTGTCAGTTGCCTATTCTTTTCAATTCCTGAAAATCACATACTTGACATGAAAGTTTGTGTTCTTTTAGAAAAAAATAGCCATGATTTCCTATTCCACCTTCTGAGGCCTGTTTTTCTCCCAATTTTCGCAAACCTATCCTTTAGGCAGTTTGAAATCGTCTGTTTACTGCGCATGCGCAGGATTTGGACTCCCAACTCAACTCGACTCTTGAAACTAGTTCCATTGGGAAGCCAAAAAAATTTCCATCAAGATGACAACTTATCCAAGTACTCTCTCAGCATGAATCAGTCAGATCTAACTGACAATCAGTCCATATACACTGATCGGGTCAGTAAAGTGGGATCAATTTTTATTGAATGAATCAGTGTATATAGACTGATTCATCAGTAATTCTGTTCCTATTTTACTGATTCACATGTGGTTTACATTCTGGATATTTGTACCATCATACTCCACTTTGCTGTATTAAAATCAGACCTAATATTGAAGGCTGCGTGTATTCATATGCAGCCCTCAAGTCTTATCCAATATATCAAGTTGAGGAAATCATCACTTTGAGTGTGAATGATGTTCCATGAGCAAAAGTGGATGATTTTGTGATTGATACTGTAATGATGAGATTTTTAATGCATTCAGCAAAACAAATCAAACATATTTTGTATGTACCTGGCTACATCTGTGTAGAAAAGTTCTTCTAAAAACCAATATTATCCCAGATCAGATAAGTAACTTCAAATACCTCAGAGGATTATGAAATTCAGGGTGTTGGAAGAAAGTTTTGTTATCTAACCAATCATTCTCAAGCCAAGGAATATTCATCATAAACTGCACCTCTTATTGAGTCACTTGCAAATATGCTGACTTGATTCATGAGGACACAAGGTACATTGAATATGGTGCTAGTAGAGGTAAATGACTTATCAAAACTACTTATGCACAATTGTAAACTTTTACATGTCTTAAGGTACATTTCTAGGGAAGTTGAGCTTGTGTTTACTGTCTCAAGCAGTCGAATGTAATTGTGCCATTATGATAGTAGATTGTTCTTGTAATTTCTCACTCTGTGTGATGAGCCTCCAAGTGCTCTATGAATCTGACTCAAAAACAATCTCCTATCCAATATAATTCGTCTCTTTAGGGCACCATCTTCTACAACAAATAATATATGTTTTCTAACAAAAAATACTTCATCTGAAGATGGAATCGTTTGATTTGCCATGACTAATTAACATAATTATGCTCTCAAAAATGTATTTGAAGCTGCTCTACAGCTAGAAAATTACAATCAGAGTCGAGCAGCGATTGTGATGACACTAGGTATAGTGATGTATCAGTACTTGTCGCAAGTTAGAGGTTATGGTGCAAGATAGCTCCGATATACGGTTTGGGGTTTCATATTGCTGTTAATATAGCATGTTCTGTCTTTTGCCATCACTAATTTACGAAATATCAACAGAGTAGAGTATTTAATGGCGTTTGGCGTCTATAAATGCCAGAAAAAGTTCGTTAGCGGCACTGATGTATCAGTACTCATCACGATTTGGAGGTTACAGCGCTAAATCGTTCAAATATATTGTTTGAGGTTTCATAATGCTATGAATGCAGAACGTACTGTCTTTTGCCATGACTAATTGACGGAATTTCAACAGGGTAGAGGATTTGAAGACGCTTGGCGTCTATAATTGCCAGAAAAATTTCGTTAGCGGCACTGATGTATCAGTACTCATCACGTTTTAGAGGTTACTGTGCAAAGTCGTCCAAATATATCGTTTGAGGTCTTATAATGCTGTGATTATAGCATGTTCGGTCTTTTGCCATGACTAATCGACGAAATTCCAACAGGGTAGAGGATTTGAAGGCGCTTGGCGTCTATAAATGCCAGAAAAAGTTCGTTAGCGGCACTGATGTATCAGTACTCATCACGATTTGGAGGTTACAGTGCTAAATCGTTCAAATATATTGTTTGAGGTTTCATAATGCTATGAATGCAGAACGTACTGTCTTTTGCCATGACTAATTGACGACATTTCAACAGGGTAGAACATTTGAAGGCGCTTGGCGTCTATAAATGCCAGTCAAATTCGGGTACCGGTACTGATGCACTTATGATTCGTGCTACTGACCGAATCAGTCCATATGCACTGAAGATCAGTAAGTCGATTTGGGATCAACTATAACTGATGAATCATTGTATATGGAATGATTTAATCAGTTAATTCATCAGTTAAAAAAGGTGAAGATGGATATCTGGCATGGAATTGAAGTAATCATCGCTATTGAAGGTCTGTGTGATTGGCAACATGTTTTCATTAGTATTCTGTGCGGAAGGGGGGACATTGGAGTAACCAGTCAACCGCATGGGCTTGGAAAAGTTTGACTGATTGAATCAGTGAGATTTATAATACTGATTAAATCTTTGAGAATCTAACTGATTTATGCTGAGAGAGTAATTTTCATCAATTTGGCTCGGATTTACAGCCTACAAAAGATGAAGCTTCAGCTCGAGTGCTTCAATAGGTAAACGATACGTCGTGCCCGGATTTTCCTACTGTTGTCGCGGTGGCTCCGATCTACCTCTTGGTGGTTATCGAGTTTTGGTGGTTTTTCAAACGTTGTAGCTCCGAGCCGATGAAATTGAATTAATCATTTTCAAGGAAATTTTCTTGGCTTTCCGATGAAATTGGTTTCAAGAGTGCAAATTCCTGCGCATGCGCATAAAACAGACGAATTCAAGCTGCTTTGGAAATAGGTCTGCGAAAATTGGAAAAAACAGGCTTTAGACGGCGGAGAAGGAAATCGGGGTCATTTTTTCCGGAAAGAACACAAACGTTTACATCAAGAGTGTGATTTTCAGAAATTGAAAAAAATAGGCATCTCTGAAAATCATTTTTTAGTGATTTTTACAGTTTTGCTCGTACAGGCTACCCATGACCTCAAAATCAATTTTCTCATAGCGATTTCGATAGTTTTTTGGAAGACCTTTGAATGCCGCAAACCGCATGTCTTTATCTGGGAGCAAACTCGACTTATTCGCATTTTAGTGAGAAAAAGCTGCTATAGAATTTATAAAAGAAATGTATTTTACTTCATTTTCGATAATTCTTGCCATGGGGCCAAAAAAATTCTTCGGGGCCTCATAGGTGATGGACAGTTTATATCTTGTGCCATAGGATCGAATAAAAATGTTGACAAAAGGATCTGAGACATGACCCTTTTCCGTAGGTCGCTTTCATGTGGAACTACTCGTATGGATTTCATCTTCGAGAATTTACATTTCTGACCAGAATGCTTTCGGTGAGTCTAAATCATATTAAAAGGTTTGGATAAAATATTGATATTCATAAGTTGGAATAGTTTTGAGATTTTGACCGGAAATCGACACCATATCTAAAATCACATTTTTCACTTTGAGAACCAAGTAAAGGCTGTAGATTAACTCAGAGCAAAAATAGTATATTCTTCTTGATGATTATCCGACCCGCGCCCACGGCTCAGCCCTGCGGAAAAAGATTTTCACACTCTTGTATCAAACTAGATTTCTGATCAACTGTGAGTAAAAGTCGGCAAACTATGCGCAAAGTACACTTCTATGCATCACAGTGCATCAAAAATAGTACTATAATTCTTCAACAGCTACCGACACATATTTGCACCATTCGATTTTTTCAGTTAATTCAAGATAACTTTCGTTCGAAATAAGGAAAAACTACGACAAATTCTGCAAGTTATCCTATCATCCAAAAATCGGGTTCTGTCAAGAATCGACTCAAAATTTCCCCTACGCCCTTGCCAAGGCTAAAACAATTCAGAAATCACGACGCTCAACTTTCCTCAATTTCAACAAAACAATTCCTAATTGAAAAAGAACTATATTCGCCAAAAAGTGGGTATTCAATTATTGATCTGGTATTACCATTCGAAATCTACTGGAGGTAGTGTCAGTTCAAGATAAAGAGAAAAACCACGAGATTCTGGGAATTCCGAAGTGAATAATTTAAATCATGCATGTGTTATCAGAAGATTACCTTGACGAGTAGACTTGATAGCAATATGCAACAAACTAACATCTTCATCTTCAATATCTTTATCAAGCTGGATACTTGCATGAATGAGTAACTTCACTATACCAACATTACTTTTTTCCACACTTATCTGCAGAGGCGTCTTCGATTTTTTATTCTTACAGCTTGGGTCAGCCCCATTTGATACCAAGTAATCGCAAAGTTGGTGATTCCCACTCTCGACAGCTATATGAAGGGGCGTCTGTTTTTGCTTATTGCATGTATTGATAATCGCACCGGCTTTCAGAAGATAATCAGCCAGCAAATTACTCTGATTAATATTTATACTCTTCTTAATGAGGCAATGAAGAGCACTGTTTGCTGCATTATCCTTGAATTTGACATCGACTGAATTTTCTAGTAGATAAGTTACTAGCTTCAAAGAGGCTGGAAAGTTTCCTTTCTTGAGATTTTGGATGGCCAGATGTAGTACTGTTGATCCATATCTTGTTGTGGCATGAATATCAGCACCTTTGCTCACCAGAAATTTTATCACCTCGACTTTACCAGACTGTTTGATAGCCTTGTGCAGGATATTTTCACCGTCATCATCAAGCCGATTGAGGTCTATTTTGCTTCTCACTTTTAGTTTCAATTCTTGCAGATACTTATCACTCATTGTTGAGACGAGAAAATCAAACCATATAGAAGTCAAAACGATGCAATATTTTCAGCAAGGTTACTTGCAAACCAATAAGGAATGCAACAAGGTCGAATTCTAACCTGTAAAAAGATATTGATCTTGTAGTGACAATACTAAACATAACTTTTCGTCTACTCTTCCCTTCATATGTTAAGAAGAAACGCATGGAAATCATAATAGAATCAAATTGAGGCACTTTCAAAAAAATACTCACGGTGTAATTTCTCCGACTACAATAGATTCAGGTATCAATCTTGAGAAAGTCAGAAACGATGAACATGCGATCAGTGGTCTACTACTGTTGTGTTTCACGTGTTGACGACACATTGGTTGGATTTGAATATAGTGATATGGAAACTTGAAGAACTTCTATATCCCATTTATAAAGGTTCTAGGATTGAGAATGTTGTCTTTTTTAGTTTTATGGTATGGATCAGCTCACGCACCTAATACATCCGTTATACCCCTCGTCAAGACCCATAAAGACAATAGTAACGTGATACGAACGTGAAACATTATATGACACAAGCGCGACATTTGGAATCATCTTATGCACAAATCCAAGGCCTTGATCTCGGAGCTGTGATCGATGATTTGACGATCATCAAATTCTTTGAAGCCGATATCGATTCTAAGACCATACATACCGGACCAAGGGCCCTGGTGGGAGTAGATTTACTTATTTCTAAAATTTTTACAAAAAAATACTTCACCAAGTCCAAAGACCAAATCTTATTCATATTTTTCCATATCGAGAAGCTGCATGTTACAAGGAATTGTACGGAGAAATGTGTAAGGAGAGGTCTGGAACAAAGTAAATTGCGCCATGAAATGCGTAGATTCGCCCTTTACACGATAAGTAGTATCTAGATGATTTCAGTTGGATAATTTGATCTTGCAGCTATGAAATTTGACGATTGCATCTAAGTTGTGGAGTTTGATGTGCTTGCACAACCTGAGCCCAATCGAGCATCTCCGTGGTATTTTGCACATGATACATAAAGACCGAAAAAATGAAACTGCACCTCACCGGCCTGACATTTTGACTCTTTCTCATCATGATTTTTGAGGGCGACTTTTGATCAAAAAAATGAATCATTGAGCAAGGGGAGTGACAAAAAAATTTGGAAATAACTCGTTTGATTTCACCCCAAGGGTTTCAAGAGTTCGACTGAGGTTGCACATATTATTTAAGGATTCTTAAGAAATTACTCATACATTGAACGATTTCTTCCATTTTATTCGTCGTTTTCCGATTTGCTCTTGTGCTAAGAGTTTCTAACTCATGGGTTTTTGCACACGTGTAAACTCAAAAGAACAACCGTCACAAGATCTTAGTAGAAATATTAGCGTAGAAGTATATTTTCTGAGCAAATGAACATCTTTGAGGGTTTCGCAGGCGAGATTTCAAAGGTTTTACTGGTCCGTCAATTTGACCGAAATTGATCGTGCAGTCGTCAATAAAGTTCTGAAAAAATCTACACAACTACCAAGAGTAGTCAATCTATTAATCCATTGAGTAAATACTAAGATCCCAATCATTTTGAACAGAATATAAGGATATTGAAGTTCATACATGAATCATGGGCAACGGGTCACCCATAATGTTGCATCTCAGTTCATCACAATTAGAATTATTCTACCTTCAATAATTCAATAAGGCATCAGATACAGAATAATCACGGGTAAATAAATATTTTCATTCTATGAATAACATACAGTACAGATTTAATCTATATAACATGAAAACACCTATAGCTATAAATTTTCTCAGTGTCTAATCCAATGTAAGTAATCAAAGAAATATATATCAACAATATTTCCTCCTCTTTCGTGTTCTCAGTGACATGCTGAAACTTTTGGTGTTATCCGACGTGTGCAGACTGATCTTTCCCAAGTTAGTCAAATCTTCATTTTTCAAATATTCACAAATGAGCGTGATAATTTCTGGTGGCATTTCAACATCAATAACTTCATTCAAAAAATGCCTGCCCTTGTTCATGAGATTCGATCTTTCTTGAGCTTTTGCAAGCTTGTAACGTAAGTTCCAAGAGTAAAGAGGATAATCCGTAGAAAGATCGCTTGATCGTATAGTTTCAACAATGTTCTTATTCTGTAAACACCTAATCATTTCGTTCTCCGTCCTTGTCAAGATATCGTATAAACTGAGACTACTTTGAAAGATTTTCTTCATCCTCATCTTGGAAAGCTCGTTAATACACATCCTGTAGTATTTTTTAAATTTTGCATCATTCTTCAGCAGACTATAATTTTTTTTACCAATAGTTTGACCACCAGACCGCATAAGTGCCAAGTGTCTAACTAGGCAGAGAACAGTTTTGTCTATCAAATTACGACTATCACGAAATCTTTCTAATGCCGTTTTACCATTTTTATCCGCTAATTTTACATTGGCTCCATGATCCAATAGAATCTGTACAATATTTTCACGTCCATTTCCAGAACCGTAACCAAGAGCCCTAGATAGTAGAGTCGTATCATTCAATTTTGAATTTACTTTAGCACCTTTGTCTATCAAATATTTCATGAGAGTAGAATTTCCATTCCACATGGCTATATCGATGAGATCGTTCAAGCTGTCTTTGCAACTGGTGTCTGCTCCGTATTCAAAAAGTAATCGAATTATCTTGAGATTTTGACGTTTCACAGCCGCAGCAAGTATACTAGTTTTTGAGTTTGCGTCCCATCTTTTGATGACCTTCGTGTAGTTTGGATCAGCACCTTTTGCCAAGAGTAGTCTTACGGAATTTTCAAGAATTAAATCAACAGCTGTCATTAGAGGCGAGTCGTTACATTTGTCTTGTGTATTGACAGAGCAACCATAACTTATGAGTAAACTTGCACATTCTTCGTCTTTTTTCGATAAGACTGCGTGCAGTGGAGTTTTCAAAGATGCGTTGGGCAAATCGACGTTGACTCCAGCTTCCAATAGCATCCTCATCAAGTCCATTCGTATTTGGCCTAGAATGAAAAAAAAATCATTTCGACGTTACTGAATGAGTTTTTCTTATTTTTCAGTTCACAATATCCTCCGTCATCAATATCCCGTCGAACTAAAATTGATATTTTTTCCATAACGATCTTCCTATTGCCAAGAGATTATGGTAGAAATTTGATTAAGCATACAGCCAATCAACGCTCAAGACTTCTTCTTTCAATAATTTTGTTCTATTTTTGTCTTTTCATGACTCATTTGAATTCTGTAGACAATTTTGATAGTTTTTTTTCTTCGGCCGCATGACAAAGATTTTGAGACCCGACGTTAATTTTGTTCGAATGATTTCTTAGCTATTTCAACACGAATCTCAAAAAGTTTTCAAGACCCGGAATCTCTTCAGTCGATCCGAAAAATTTCGTCAAGAAAATCCTGAATTAGTTAGGAGTCATATTTTTTCCGAACATCGAATTCTAGTTTGCTAGGGTTGATTGATGCAATCGAGTAATGTCCAAAGTGAGCAACGATTGCGTTGAAGTGAGTTTGATTTCAAAGAAGATCCAATCTCATAGATCCCAACGTGAGAGTCATCTAAGATGTAACATCAACTTCGGTAATAAAAGATGTTTGACTCTACAGCTATAACTTCACAATGGTGTCCATCAGATAGAATTGAAGCGTACGTGTATGACGACTAAAGATTTATGTGCGATTTTGAACCAAAATGCATCAGGTCAAAATATTGATATACTTCACTTCGTAGACAGAAAAAAGTTACGAATTATTTTATGAAAGAATGGATACGACGATTTTTGAGTGAGATTAATCGTGACGCCTTTGAAAATAATACGAATAAACAGATTGTCACGCCTCTGCCAAGGGAACGTTCTCGTCTGCAATTTAGCAGGCTCATCCGAGGAGAAAATTCATCCATCTCAATTTGGAATGAAGATGCGGAAGATTGGACAGAACATTGACCAAAAATGTTATCTATTTTCCATCAAGCTTATTTTTTATCGAGCTCATCTTCTATTCTGAAACGTTCCCTGCAATTTCCCATTTTTGAATGAATTTCAGTGAATTTTTGATTGAAAAATGAATGTACCGGACGAATTCTTGAAAACTTCGTAAAATCTATTTCGACACCGAAAATATGAGTAATTCCGCGCGAAAGTGGACCACGAATTGCAGACATATCTCAGATTCTTTTTCCACTATTCTTAATCGATTCTATGGTCGAAAAAATGAACTTTTCACTCTCTATGGGGTCCAAAAAAAATTTTTTGTTTCCGTGGGGAATATCTTTGCAATAGTGTTTTTAGGAAAAAATACCATTTTTCTTCAGTAAAATGGGTTTAGTTCCGACTTGAGATAAGATACGACCACGCAAACAGTGGCACTCAAAAGGTCTTTGAAAAATTTTTGAAAATATGTTTCGAAAAATTTTTCTTGCGGCCACGGACGCCCCCTATGAGCAAAAGGGTGAAAAACAGAAAAAAATCGATTCCTCAAAAACCCATTTTTTTTAAAATCTGGAAATCCATATTTTGATGTAAAATTGCGTGCTCTTCCAGAAAAAAGTGGTCCTGATCTGTGTTTTTGGGTTTTACGCGGTTTTTCCTACGTTTTATCAATATTCTCAGCTTTTTCGGTTGAAAAATGGATTTTTCTGCGCATGCGCAGAAATTTAGACAGCTGAAACCATTTTTATTGAAAAGCCGAGAAAATTTCCTTAAAAATGACTACCTGGCGAAGTCAATTCGATGTATTGGGCCCAAATTTAGAGGGTCTAAAGAATGATGACACTTCTACTCGAGTCACGATACTAATGGGAAATTTGTGCAAGATCTGCATTTACCCCTCTTGAGGATGCTTCTTCATTAATGCGATGTAACTTTGGGCCAAGTGCATGGAATTGACTTTGCCAGGTGGTCATTTCGAAGGAAATTTTCTCGGCTTTTCAATAAGAATGGTCTCACAGTCTAAATTCCTGCGCATACGCAGAAAAATCCATTTTTCAGCCGAAAAGGCCGAGAATATTGATAAAACGTAGAAAAAACAGCGTAGAACCCAAGAACACAGATCGAGACTACTTTTTTCTGGAAGAGCACGCAATTTTACATCAAAATATGGATTTCCAGATTTTTAAAAAAATGGGTTTTTGAGGAATCGAACTTTTTTTATTTTTCACCTTTTTGCTCATAGGGGGCGTCCGTGGCCTCAAAAAAATTTTTTCGGAATATATTTTTGAAGATTTATGAAAGACCTTTCGAATGCCACTATTTGCGTGGTCGTATCTTACCTCAAGTCGGAACTACACCCATTTTACTGAAAAAAGATTGGTATTTTTTCCTAAAAACACTATTACAAAGATATTCCCTACGAAAACAAAAAATTTTTTTTAGACCCCATAGAGAGTGAAAAGTTCATTTTTTGGACTATAAAATCGATTGAGAATCGTGGAAAAACTTCTTCTTCTTCAAAAAATTGGCTATATGTTTCTGCTATAGTGCAGATGTGATTTTAGGCATAACACAAATAGGCAGAGATCTGTAATATCTGGAACTGTAGTGGGAAGTGGAAAAACTATCTGATATATGTCTGCAATTCGTGGTCCGTTTTCGCGCGGAATTACTCATATATCAAACTACAAAAAAAAGTCGAATAAAAGATCACAAGAAGAAAATTAATGATTAGTATGGAAATATCTCGGAATTTCGATCTTTCAATTTCTTATTTCATTTCCACCCGTAAAATGTACTCTGATGGTCAACAAAAACCGTCTCCTCGATGCAATAGAGCTTGCAAAATCAAGTGGAGTGCAAAAAAAATCGAATTAGAAAGAGCCTCTGATTATATCGATACCTTGTGTAGACGACTCAATAGCGGCATGCAGCAAGCTAATATCTTCAACTTCAATCTTCTTCTGTAGCTGAGCGTTTCTTTCGATAAGCAAACGTGAAATCTCTAGATTACATTTTTTCACGCTAAACAGAAGAGGCGTCTTTTTACCCGTCGTCTTACAGCTCGGATCAGCTCCATTTGATAGCAAATATTCGCAGAGAACATAACTATTATTGCCTGCAGCTATATGAAGTGGTGTATATTTTTTTCTGTTGGTAGCATTGACTCTTGCGCCAGCTTTGATTAAATAATCAGCCAAAGAAATGCTCTGATTTGCATTGACACTATGTCGGATCAGATAGTGCATTGCGGTGTTACCTAGATTGTCTTTAACCTTGACATCAACTGATTTTTCAAGGAAATATTTCGTGAGCTTCATTGTAGCTGAATAATTATTCTTCTTCGTGCTCTGAATAACTAGATGTAATACTGTCTCTCCATTTTTTGTTTTTCCGTGAATATCAGCTCCCTTGTTGACTAGATATTCTATAACGTCGAGTTTGCCGTACTGTGCGATAGCTTTATGAAGGAAATTTTCACCGTCATCGTCGAGGGAATTTATATCCGCTCCGTTCACCAATTTCAGCTTCACTTCGTCTAGATACTTTTTGTTCATGTTGAATGCAAAATTTTGGGATCGACACTGAGGCTATACTGCTATACACAGACTAATATCTTTTTAATGCGTGAGAGAGAGAGTGACTCTTAACCTGCAAATGTGTTATTGTTATTGTTTGGGTTTTCAAGGGGTGTAATCAACATAACCTCTCATGTTGCGTTGTGTAAATATGAATGACATTTTTATAAAGATAGGGCTAAGTGCAAGTTTTCTGTACTCACGGCTTCAGTAGTGTTGACAATTATTATCTGGTTTGTCAAAAATGATCACTATAAATAACTTTCTCATTCACTCTCTTGATGTTTGATGCTGTCTTGTCTTATGATGGGGGTGTTCAATCTCGGCTCTGCTTTGATGGCTCTCGTTTCCAGTAACCGCTTACGAACCTGTGGCCCTCTACAATTCGAGATCGTAAAGATTTCGTCTGCTAGTCAAACATTGTATAAGGTAATGCGTGTCAGTGAGGCCACATATTAACCACAACAATGAGAATTCTTCAAGCGGGGCTGTGAAAAAAACCTCAAGATTGTTCTGTCTGTGCTATTTTAAGGCGATACGGTCACCGTGCACCGCGACCATGGACTTTTAAAATACATCTTATATGAGAAATTTGATGATTCAAAGTTTGAGACGAGTTGTCGAATCCTTGTTATTGTCCAACTTGTATTCCTCAATCCGTCGTTTAGCCTAAATTATAAGAGAATCGGAGAAAAATGGGAATAACTCGGCCGCGGGAACGTCCTAGCCTATGATATACGCACATTTTCATTCCCAACTTTCTCCGATTCTATTGCAATTTGGGCTTAACGAAGAGCAGCCAAATCTAAGTTAGATGATGATAAATATTTGTGCGCTCTTCGTTAAGCCCGAATTGCAAGAGAATCTGAGAAAGTTGCGAATGATTTTCAGCTTGCATGGTGACCGCATCGCCTTAAGAGGATGTCGGATACCGACATTGTCGATTTTCCGGATTTCTCGACGGATTTTCGAGATATCGGGATTCTACTAAGTAACGCCGATTCTATTTGGCTCATAGAATCGGCGTTACTTGTTAGATTTTTGATATCTCAAAAATTCATCGAGAAATCCGAAAACTCGACCATGTCGGTAACTCTACAATATTGATAGGACTCCGACACCCCCTTAAGGTGTGGGAGTGTGGGACACACATAAGTCGTGTTCAACGATAATGCTGCTGGGAAAATATAAATAATCATTTCATTTGACCGATGTGAACGTCTTTAGATTGGTTAGAGAAATCATCTCGAGCAACCTGAGAGCATTTAGGAAACGAGCATCGGTCGCACAATCTATGAGGGCTGATCTACCACTATATAATCTTTTTACAATGGCGATGTGACACCCATCTGTTTTTTATTCCAACTCGCTCATTTGCAGGACGATCAAGACCTTGTCCTGTTGATTTTCAAACTGTTGGATCCTATTTACGAATGGAAATGATACCAGAATGTGTGATTATATTAACGTCCAATTTTTACAATAATTTTTCTTTCATTTTTATCACAATTATGGATAAGCCTTAAGCCCATTTGCCCGTGCAATTTCGAGAGTGTGTAATTGTTATAGAGATGAAGATATTTACCTATTCCATGCAAGATTTCGAAATAGATTAGTTAGTATGATTCTCCTCACATTTCGATAGTTAACACGTTTATTGCAACGGCAAAGATCGCGTTCGGATTTATCGCAGTGAGTGTGTTAATCTGATGAATCATAAAATAATCGATTTGTCACATCAACTGATTCCACGGAAGGAGATACTATTGCTCAGTCCCATTTCCAAAACAGGATGTGGATAAAATTCTCCAGATGTACCATGAAAATATATTCCATTGCACTGAGAATAAAATATTGCCGTCGGAACGATACGACTGTATTGTTACGTGGCATTGCTGTCAGACCAATACTGGATTGTCACCACAGCAAAATAATTTTGTTATTGCACCAATTTGGCGCGAATAACCTAAAAAAATCGTTGGGTGCTCTTGAATCACAGTCAACAATCAAATATTATCGATCGAGTGATGCTAGAAATTATAATCGGGAAAAATGTCGATAATAAATTCCATAATCCAGCCGAAAAGTATTTAGAAAAAAATTGTGATGATAGTGTTGATTCACAACACGTTTGAGATACAGTAATGGACCTTACATTCTAAACCATACATCCCAAAGATCCTACGATAGAATAACACAGTCCCCTGTGGGCATCTCTTTCCCGCAACAGCAATTGATTGAGTCATATAAACTCTATACGAGTATACAGAGAACATCTTGTAACTAGATATCGAACCATGTCTCGATCCCTCCGCACTCCATAAACTTTATACAGTATCCTCATCTAATACTACTTTGGCACATTTTACAGCTCCACAAAATTCTTCCTTGCAATATAAGCCACTATCAAATTATTGCAAAACATGGCACTCACATTCCCAACACATCGAAAACATAACGGCATCGAGCTATACCTACGTATATAATATAGGTATCTACCCACCTACAAGTTCTCAAACACCTATCGTATCTTTCTCACATTTGGTGCTAAAAAAAAATTCATATCCCTCATCTAATGCACCGTAATGTACTCATAAATATCATAATATCGTCTCAAGTATACTACCCAATATATATGAAACTGAACAGATCCTAAAATAATGTCTGACTAATCCTGACTCGTTCTACTGATTATCATCATCATCATCATCATCGTCATCATCCATAACATCGTAATTGAAAGTTCTCGTCATGAATGTATACGGAGATAATAAACGTCCCAAATCAATGTAACGTGTCTCGAATCGTGTCAGTGAATATCGAATCAACGAGACGGTCTCGTCAAAATATATGATGCAGTCACGTCCAATTTTATACCGATAATATCTAATACTTAGACAAGCAGAAAAACCATTCGATTGTGTCTATTCATCTACATCACTTTGAACTTGTATTTAACGTGGCTTGAGATGGTGAATGGTAAATGTGCTCATTCAAATTAAAACAATATCTCAATT
This sequence comes from Eretmocerus hayati, assembly GCA_029851415.1. Lineage (NCBI taxonomy): Eukaryota > Metazoa > Arthropoda > Insecta > Hymenoptera > Aphelinidae > Eretmocerus > Eretmocerus hayati. The sequence continues at coordinate 176,866,919 of CM056742.1, read as the reverse complement.
GACAGCAAAAATTTTCCTAATCATCTTCGGTGTAGTCTATAATAGTAGTATACTATAGATGACCATAATAAAAAATACCGGTCGGTTCGTTCAATATTTTGCCTGGACCGTCGATGCATTGTGTGTCAAAGTCAAGTTATAAAGTAGGCCATCCTCGTATAGCTATATAGCTGTAAATATCACCCCAGTGATATTTTTTGACAACTATGTAAGTGTGTGTGTACGGTAAACATGTTTTAAAGACTCGCGTGGCGTGACGAAGATTTTTAAAGGGTAATTGATCAAGTATACTTATAAGAGAAGAGAAGAAATTGCTGCATGGAAGTAATTGAGTCCCTGGCAAATTTGCCACCGCCTACGAGAAATGAGAGTATGTATATTGGTTTTGTGGTCCATTGGGTTGGTAGATAGGATGACTTGATACCGTTACAGCTGCACGCGATCCGGGTACACCAAACCGTTCTATGAGTGTGTTAGTTCCAACGAAAGAAAGAGAGAGAAAAAGTTTTATGAGGTGTTTTTCGTAAAGCATTATTTTACGCGCAGACAATGATCAACTTGGGGGAAAAAAATTTCTGACCTCTTTCATTTCTGGCTTGTACCTCTGTACCCATGAGAAATTTTGTTCAAAATCATAAAGAAGTACCCACTAAGAGATTTCACACCGATCTGTCAATTTACATGAGACTGGTTCCATTTTTTCGAGATAGCTTTATGAATTTTCCCATTGACAAATTACAAAGATAATTCATGTTCGAACAAAAATATACAGTACCCGCCAAAATGAATGGAACGCGCATACCTTCACTAAAACAGCGACTGTCCGACGCCCTTGGGTCTACGGCAATTAAAAAAAAAAAGCATTCAAAAGATGAGAGAAAAATCTATTAATTCATGTCCTTTAAAATATTTTTTGCCGCAAAATTCATGGTTTTAATTGGCTCTGAAAAATGAAAAATTGTCCATCTCAGTCAATCATCGACCATTCAATGGGAAATTATGATAGCGCAAAAAACATTGCGGGATCTTGTAGCTCTTTTCAAGACCTTCAAAATCCTTTTCTTATACATTACTCTACAGTTTTTTTCACCCGTGTTATTGTGAGTGATCTGGCAAAGAAAAGTTGGTGCGGGTCGAGGGTACTGGTGATCTACAGGTATGAGCCTTTCCTTCTTCAACCTGTCTGAGGTCGTTTCGAGTGCGTTCTAAAACATAACTGATTCATATTTTATGATTTTTAGAAGATTTCACGTCGAAATCGTGGATTACGCATTTTTTTGTATCTCCGCTACCTTCAACGCGTGTGAATTTGCTCTCACTTGATCGCTCGTAACTCGGGTGCAAAAAGCCGTAAACTAATGTATAAAAAAACGATTTTGAAGGTCTTAAAAAGAGCTACAAGCTCCGGCAAGAATTTTTACTCTATCGTAATTTCCCGATAAATGATCGATGATTGATTGAAATGAAGAATTTTTCACTTTTCGGAGCCAATCAAGAAGGTGGATTTTGGGTTGGAAAAATTTCTGGAAGGCATGAATTGATAGCTTTTTTCCTTATCTTTCAAATGCTTTCTGTAAAATTGCCACAGACCCAAGGACGTCCAAGTAATCGCTGCTTTAGTGAAGTAAACCGTGTTCCATTCATCTTGGTGGGTACTGTACATCGGTACATTGAAAAAATTGATTTTATCCGAAAACGACAAATAAAAATAGTGACGTTTCGGATCGGTTTCTTGATTAGATTGTATGGCCCATTATATAAATTTTCACCCATTGCAAAGGACCAAAAATTCCGGAATCGCGTGCGAAATTATTTCTGTTTTGTTTTTTGATTCCGCCACAAGACAAAATTGGTTATCTTTTTTTTCTTTTACTAAACTGCATTTATATCGAATTTGGCTTGAGATTATGCACCCCAAATTCCACGCCATGTGAAAGATCTTAGAAATCCTGTTGAAAAAGACCTTCCCGTTCAACTATTCCAGGCCACGATCAAGTTGAATCCGGGAAAATTAGGCTAGTCTGATTATCCCAAGGGTAAATTTTTCTTTCAACTTTCCCAAAATGAATTCCCCAAGTGAAATTGCACGATCTTTGCGATGAAACTCGTCGCAAGTTCTTCTTCTGCTGTTTCATGCATCTGATCATTCAGAGAATAGAGATCTCTGCGTACGCGCAAAATTTTACCAATACGGAGCTGACATGGCCCGGGGGAAATTTTCAAAATGCTCGTGTGATGGAAATTTCTCGTTCTAAGACATACAATGGATGAAAATTCGGAATTTTTCTATTGTAAGAATAATTTCAATTCAAATGTAAAGTTTTGATGCTTGAATTGGCGCCATTCAATATGGCGGTGACTGCACATTAGGGTCCCTAGAAGAGGGTCGAGACAAATGGTCCGCCATACTTTGCCCAGCCCGTGTTATTTACTATACCTATATTTTGACTCCGTCGATATAGGTATAGTAAATAACACGGGACTTGGGCAAAACATGGCGGACTGAAAACACCGTGTCTCGACCCCCTTCTAGGGACCCTACTGCACATGAGTCCCGTGACTTGAGACTTTTTTCGACAACTATTTTGAGGCATTCCTGCGCTTTACCTCCGCAATTTCATGTTGTATTGAGAAAATGAGCTGTTGGGTATGATTCAGATGAGAATTTCCGATGAAAAATTATCCCATAACAGCAGCAAATTGAGTAAATGATGTGCAGCCTCCGCCATGTTGGATGGCGCCAATTCAAAATCACTCTCGAGGTCCGTCGAAAAAGTTTCAGACTTTTTTCCATGAATCTACTTTGTCGTGAACTCCTAAAATATAGCCTTTCCAACTTAATGACAGTTCCCTATTCCAAAGTGATTCAAAGTAGTTCCAATCGGAAGGTGAAGAAATTTCCTCAATAACGACCACTTGCTGAGTTCAATTTTTATCGGTTGGGGCTGAAGATACACGGCTCTTAGACTTCAAGATCATTCACACCACGAACAGCGTACCTAATGGAAATAGCTCCGATGGCGTCTCCGAAATATTTTTTGTCCCTTTTAGAAGGGCGTATACTATGGACCGTAGATCGAAATAAAAATCACGAGAAACCGATGCGAGATATCACTATTTTTCGTGTGTCGTTTCCTAATGAAATTCATCTTGCATAGGTGTATGATCCTCCGATGATGATTTTTTCTTCATAATTCCGATATATTAGTTGAATCTACCCAAATGATGGAAGGATTTTTTGGACAAATCAGTACTTCTCGAGGTTATGTGGCATTTCAACGAGAAAATTGAGGGTTTTGATTCGAATAAATGGAAGTAGGTCTAGTCAATTTGACAAATCAATCTGAAATTTGATTTGCTGATACTTTTTATAATTTTGAAAAAAAAATGTTGATGGGTTTGTCAATATATTGGACGGGGCTCAAACCGGGAAAATGAAAAAAGTAAGCAAATTTATTTTCCAAAAACGGACTCCGCCATCATTTTCACTCCGAAAAAATACCCCGATATGTGAATTTCCACCCCAGCTAGACCGGGAGCTAGCTGACATTTTTTGGTAGTTATTCCTACCAGGACAGGTCATTAACTAATAAGTCATTTGTGGTGCGGAGAGGACGACTATGCAGTGACAGACGGGTGAGCCGTTCCGTTGTTGTGCAATTAATAAACAAACACGTTGGGTAATTCGATGTTTCAGAACTATTTTCTACACAAAGATCGAACAATATTCCATCGATTCAGTTGAAAAAAAGTCATCACTGATCAGTTGGCATACTAATTAGACGATTCCTAGTGCCTACCATACTCGATCAAAAATGTCAAATTTTTCAAATATTTAGAAATATTTTCTACAGTATGGCACTTTGATATTCGGATAGATTGCATGGGAATAATCCATCGGGGAAGCATCGCCATACTAATAGGGCGATTCTGAATCAATCAAAACCGCGATCAAAGTTCCGTGAAATGGATCAAATTCAACTGCTCCGCTACGCCATCTCTCGAGGAACGATTGAGTCTCTCGGCCACGTGGATTTCCATGCATTTTACGCAACTTCGATCGCAGTTTTGAATGATTCGGAATCGCCCTATCAGTATGGCGATGCTTTTCCGATGGATTATTTTCATGCAATATATCTGAATATCAAAGTGCCATACTGTAGAAAATATTTCTGAGCATTCGAAAAATTTGACATTTTTGATCGAGTATGGTAGGCACTAGGAATCGTCTAATTAGTATGCCAACTGATCAGCGATGACTTTTTTTCAACGGAATCGACGGAATATTGTTCGGTTTTTGTGTAGAGAATAGTTCTGAAACATCGAATTACCCAACATGTTTGTTTATTAATTGCACAAAAACGGAAAGGCTCACCCGTCTGTCACTGCATAGTCGTCCTCTCCGCACCACAAATGACTTATTAGCTAATGACCTGTCCTGGTAGGAATAACTACCAAAAAATGTCAGCTAGCTCCCGGTCTAACCCCCACGATCTTTCAGTCCATAATTCAAGACGAAGATCGCACTTCCCCATAACTGTTCTAAAAGAGCATGAATGCATTTCTAGAAAAGGGAACTCGATTGTGATGAAGATAAATTCCTTCCGATTCTTGAAGTGTATCCTTAAAAATTCGCAATTGCCAGTAGACAGGAATTCAAACTAAAGATGGCTGAAAAAATATCCTGAATTCTATATTTACATAGACTAAATGTTTCAGAGCAAATCGGGAGCCAATGTTGACAAATTAGCGCGACACGTTATTCACCGTAAGCAAACGCTTGTTGCATTTTCGCAAACAACTTCCATCGCCACGTTTCAGAGTATTTATACAGTGGACAAGTTGCACCCGCTATCCAAAGGTGAAGGCATTTGCAATTCTCAGTACTATGCAGGATACATTCTCATACAGCAGCATCCGACATCCCGTGAAGGTTCTTGCATGCAAATTACCGAAGCAACGCTTATGCAAATACAATCTCGCACGCATGTAGTAGCAACAGCAACAAGAGCAAATAGCATAGCGTGTCCCTCTCCGCTTCTTTTTTCGTGTTATTTGGTGCATCTTTGCTGTACTATCCTCAGTGCATACCTAACACCAACTGCTTTGACCGATAGGTTTTGATCGTTGCAGTAACAGGAGAAGAAATGATTGACCACTGCACAGTGCTCCTGAAGGAGTGATGAGTATCGCTGAAATGTCGACGAAAACGGTTCACGCTATCTTGTAGGGTTACGCGAGTACATTCAAATCCCGTTTCAACGAAGATCGCAGCTGATCATTCACTAAAATGCGAGCAAGAAGTGTGAAAAACGCCATATAATTTCATGTATTTCCATCAGCATATATAAGCAGTCGAAGGATGTCTGTAGCGTAGTGTCTGATACAACGTCTCCAAACGGCTTACAGGGGTATCAATGTGCATTTTTATAGGAAATTTCCCGTAGAAAATGCTGGTGCATTTCATTTTTTGATATCTAGCATAGTTCTTGAGACGCGAACCAAGTAGAGCGAGAGCTGTGAGCAAAATTCAATCTCACAGCAACGTCTTGTTTTGAGAATTGCATCGACAAAGAGGCTATGGGGACCGAGATGAGGTATTGATTCCCGATTTTTATTGTATTTTTCCATGCAGAATACGAATTTGGGAACACTTCCATTCCTCATTAGTCAAGTTTTCATTAGAACCGCGGAGAACTGTCGTGATTTTCCATAATAATTCATTACTATTGGGCGCATAATAATTCGATCGAGTGAGCCCTATGGTGTATTTCTAAGTGCTTTTTCGGATCTTAGCACCTTTTGTATGATATTGAGTGGACCGGGATACATTGAACGGGTATATCAGGAAGGCTCTTGTCCGATTTCGTGGGAACAGCGTTTGATCGATTGCGGTCAATTGTTATAGTTGAGCCCGCTGCCCTTCAAGGAAAATTTCAAACCTCCTTCGATGTTCGAATGTTCAAACTGGCAGTTTTACAAACTGTATCAGACACTATGCAATAGTACGGGCGGAGGAAAAGTATGAGCGTAGTGGAGGGATGTCCCCGATGCAGTTTGGCTTCCGCAAGGGGCGCAGTACAATGCACGCAATAGAAAGCGTACAAGACAGAGTTCACAGAGCGCATACAATGGCTCCCCAACCAGGAGGAGGGTTTTGTGCCATAATATGCTTGGATGTGAAGAACGCCTTCAACACAGCAAGCTGGGAACGGGTCTATAGGTCCCTAGATGGAAGAGTCCCCCCTTACCTGCTCGCAGTCATCATCGATGGACTGCGTGACAGAGTCCTCGTATGTGACACCGATGAGGGAAGGGTTGAGCTGGAATTATCTGCAGGGATAGCTCAAGGGTCCGTGTCAGGACCGTTCGAATGGAACACGCAATACGACGAGTTCCTGAACATGAGTCTTCCAGATGGGGCAGAACTCATTGGCTTCGCGGACGATGCGGCATTAGTCGTGGTCGCCGAAACCGCGTGGCAAGTGGAGTGTGTGGCCAATGAAGCTCTCTACCGCATTGGTCAATGGTTCCCTGAGAACGGGCTGGAGCTTGCCGAGCACAAGTGTGAAACTCCCGGGTTCTCCATCAACGGGTACGAGATGTCACTCAAGAGGGAACTTAAGTACCTTGGGGTTTGGTTTGATGACCGATGGAGCTACAAGGCACAAGCCAGAGAAGCAGCGCTGAAGGCAGACAGGGTCGGTGGCGCCCTCCAGCGGCTCATGCCAAACATTGGTGGCCCCAAGCCAAACAGAAGAGCCTTACTCAGCACCGTGAGCTATTCCATCATGCTGTACGTTGCACCAATTTGGGGGCAGGTAGCTAGAGGGTCCGTAATCGATGCAAAGCTAGGTCCAGTCCAGCGGCGTTTCGCGCTACGGACGATCAGTGCTTATTGCACGGTGTCTGACCACGCAGCCTGTGTGCTTGCGGGTACACCACCCATTCGACTGCTTGTAGCCGAGAGAGTGCGGGTATGGAAACGCCAAGAAACCCTCAAGAGCGATGGAGTCGTGCTCAACCCCACTCGCAAGGCCCTCATTCGAGACGTCGAGAGGGGGGAGACCGTCGAAGAGTGGCAAAAAGAGTGGGAGAGCTCAACGAAAGGGAAGTGGACGCGAAGGCTGATCCCCAACATAGCGAGGTGGATCGATCGAGCTCACGGAGAGCTGGATTACTGGCTGACGCAAGCGTTCAGTGGGCATGGCTGCTTCGGAGAGTACCTGGAGCGGTTCCAGAAGAGGGAGTTCCCGGTCTGTCAGATGTGCGCGGCAGACTGGGACGATGTGGAGCATGCACTCTTCCATTGCATGAACACAGCTACGGAGAGAGCGGAGCTCGTGAACTGGCTTGGAAATCAGATCACCCCTGAGAATCTATCGCCGTTCATGCTCCGCAACAAAGAGACATGGGATAAGATCGCCGCCTATATCAAGACTGCGATCACCCGAAAAGAAGAGCGAGAACGGGCATTGCAGCGTCAAGCAAGGGGCGCTGCATAGCGAACAACGACGACTTGAAGAGTGATCATTGACGACGAAGAGAGAAGACAGAAGAGCGGACACACCGAAGAAGGACGCCTCATGGCGCGCGATACGCCTCCCACCCTGAAGTAATGCTAACGCGGTTCCGGGGTCGGTTGGTTAGATAGTGGTTAGCTGCCCCCCAGTTCTGCAATGATGGCTTGCCAACATCGTAGGGCCGAGAGCAGAAGGTTTTAGCCCCCAGGGCACACAGGCGTTGGATTCATGCTCATCCGGTTTACCGGGTGAGCAAAATGAAAGCGCTTATGGTCTGCCGGTGGGAGATCCATTAGGGATAGCCTGTCATCAGATTTTTCCTTATATTCCACTTAAAAAAAAAAAAGAAACTATGCAATGTCTATCCATCACGAGTTTTGAATATAAATGTACATTTGGCGGTAATTGATTCTTTCCGCATATAGGGGAGCATGTCCGAAAATGTTCGTTGCTTTCATGCGATATAGATACACGTGTGTGCGTGTGTGTGCACGCCTAACGAAACTTCTGTCTGCTTCTGATGCACACGCATCAGGTCGAGTATCAGGTAGCGGAGAACAACAATCAGCAACAACAGACAGTGGCAATAAACAGCATCAGAAATTCACAGATCAAACAGACCTCTTGCTTCAGCAAAGATCTACTCCATTCAATAATCAGGAACCAGGCTCGAGGGATGCTTTTTTGAGATCTGGATACATACGGTTGCCGGCACATAAGAACGCGATAAGAGTCACCCGAGAATGAAGACGAGGTTGGGGAAACACATTATAGTCTAAACATCACGAGTCAACAGGACTAAAGTTCTCCATCTGCATATAACAAGCGACGAAAAAACCTTGATCGGAAGGGTTTATTCGTCACCAATCGTCTTTTCGATTTCTGGTGCTATCCAATGCTGTCTGCTGAGCTCTGTTGTTTGACGACGGGAGATCTTGCGCGCGCTCAAACCTAAATCTATATCGCATGAGGGCGACGAAAATTTCCGTCATGCTCCCCTATGCAGAAAGAATCAACTACCGCCAAGTGTACAAAGAAATATTTTTCATTACTCTAACCTAAAAATGCCGCGTTTGAACAGAATTTTAGGGTTCTCGTAATGAAAAAATATATCCGCTCTTCGCTTGCAATCCCATTTTGGGCACTGGAGGACATGTCTGTCTCGCTTCGCTCGACAGACAAACTGTCCTAGTGCCCAAAATGGGCTACCGCGCTGAGTACGGAAATATAGTATCATTACAAGTGAAAAATAATTATCAATATGGAAATATTGTCCAATTTATTTATTGGTAAAGAAAGTTGGGACAATAGGTGAAAATGCCATTAATAAGTACGACTCGTACCTCAGTGCATAAACATTTGAAATTTTCAACTGTTCTAGAAAGCATAGTGTAGCGCCCAATAGTAATGAATTATTATGAAAAATCACGACAGTTCTCCGCGGTTCTAATGAAAACTTGACTAATGAGGAATGGAAGTGTTTCCAAATTCGTATTCTGCATGGAAAAATACAATAAAAATCGGGAATCAATACCTCATCTTGGTCCCCATAGCCTCTTTGTCGATGCAATTCTCAAAACAAGACGTTGCTGTGAGATTGCATTTCTCTCACGGCTCTCGCTCGACTTGGTTCGCATCTCGAGAACTATGCTAGATATCAAAAAATGGAATGCACCAGCATGTTCTACGGGAAATTTCCTATAAAAATGCACATTGAAACCCCTCTAGGCCGTTTGGAGACGTTGTGTCAGCCACTATGCTACTGACATCCTTCGACTGCTTATATATGCTGATGGAAATACATGAAGTTAAATGGCGTTTTCCCAGTTCTTGCTGGCTATTTAGTAAATGAGCAGCTGCGATTTTCGTTGAAACGGGTATTGAATGTACTCGCGTAACCCTACAAGATAGCGTGACTCGTTTTCCGTCAACATTTCAGCGAGACTTATCACTCCTTCAGGACCACTGTGACTGGGTGAACGAATGTTACCTAATCCAACCAATCTAGAGGTCAAATCATCCGAATCACTTGAGAAATATAGCTCATTAGCATTGGGTACAGTCCCATAATCTAATTTGGATTCTACTCCGGGCTTCACGGAATCCGTTCTTCACGCACTGCTGCTTCAGAATATTCTGAAAAATATCTTCACGGATGACAAACCATCTATGAATGCTCATTTTTTTCGTAGTATGCCTGAAAATACATAGCTGCAAAACGTAATCAGAATCAAGTGCAATCAGGCGATAAAGATGATAAGCAGATGAGTGGCGAACTCGGTGGCGAGTGGGCAGGGTTAACAATAAATTGCTAAATATTGATCATGCCTTCGTAACAATCACAATGAGAGCAAACAGTTATACAATTTCCAAAGCATTCATTTCCTCCTCCTAAATGAAGAATTAGTGCACTTTGGTTTTGAACGGCTCAATTAAGCTCAAGTCATTACATTATAATAAAAAGGATAGATCCAACTCTGCAGCATTGCATCAGAGTTTGACTTGTATTAGAATTTTATGAAAATTTGTCCGGAGTATGAGCCTGAATTGAAAGATTCCACCCTCATAAATCTCCATAACATCCTAAATTTGGGATATTTTGATTGATTTGGAGATGCGTATTACTTCATCGGGATGAGATTGTTTTGTATTAATTTAGATCGAACGCAGGGACGTATTCAAATTCTACGTATTTTCTCGGCTTGGTTTCACGCCTTTGGCGCATTTTGAGTGGAAGTATGATCACGGTATCGATGAACTTGACCTGGATTGATAGGCGCCAAGAATAACGCGAAACGCGTTTGTGACAATACGAATGTCCGTGCAGAATTTATTGAGTATGGAAATGATGGGAAGAATGGCGTATTTCTCGTCTGTCAAAATCAAATACTACCGGAATAAAGATTTGATATTTATCTGTCATGTATGGCTCTCCAATGATACATATTACGAGGAATCTCATGCCCCCACTACATTTACAGTCCCACGTCCATTCCCGGTCATGGGAAACGTTAAATTTCTTTAAAAATCTATTCAGAGCTCATTCGTAAATCATATATTAGACCTGCGATAATCGATTATTACGGAAACTGCCGCTCACATTATTGCTGGCTCGTCTCAATTGGCCATTATTAAGTTTCATTAGAAAAAAATTGGCCATTATTATCCCTCGTTGGTCTCGCAAACACCGGCTTCATTTCTTTTATTGCAGAGCGTGATTCCCGACTCCACCGCTCCACCCTAAAATAGCTTACGAGGCGTGTATTCGAGACATGCATAGCGACAGGGAATCCCTGGCCTTCTTGCCAATCTATCGCGACGCGAAGCCGCATATGGTGGCATTGTCGAGGGCATTGTTGCTTGCGCCGTACATCTTTCAGACTGTGGATTTCCCCTGTTGATATTGACTCTCGCTCTCGGTATAGCTATGCAGATCTGACGAGGAGGCGGCGAATTCGCACGTGGGTAATTCCGGTCTCCCTGGTCTGAATTATAGTTTGTTGACAAACGAGAGCGTTGCCCCGCTTCCCCGACGATGGCCCTCGGTTTATTCGAGCCGGACTTGTATAAAAGGCCTGCACCAACTTGGACCAGACATCAGTCGACTCGCAGACGTGTTCCACGAGAAGCTCAGTCGTCGCTCCAATCCTCAAACCTCGAACCTCACCATGAAGAGTTTCGTGTCGTTTGCCGTGCTGGCTTTCGTCGCAGTCTCGGTCTCGGAGGCTGGCAAAGTCATTGTTTACCCCAATCCACTGGTACCTGGTCAAAATATCCCTGTGAGGGTGGAGGACATGGTGAACGATCCCGGAGTGGTCAACGCAGAGTTTGACTGCCTCCTCGAGGACAAGCGTTGCAACCCTCTCACCCACGCACTCGTCAAAGGTGAGAACTAACTTTTTCCCCGTGAAACAATTCAAACTTTCCAGGTGATCCTCTTCCAATGCGGAAGTGAATTATTTCTAAAAATGACTATCACATTCACAAGCAACTCTTGTTGATTCAGCAGTCCATTTTCAGTCTATTGTTGACAGATACATTCAAAAGCTCGTTCAATATTTACATGTTCTCCCTGAAACTGTTGGAGTGAAATTTCGACTCAAAGCTTGGAGCGATTCTCAGAATGTCTCATATGGAGTGAAAATTTGACTCATATGGAGTGAAACCACAGAAATATCACACTCGCTCCAAGCTTGAGTCAATTTCCACTCCAAGATGAGTGAAAATTGACTCCTCACATTGAGTGAAATAGATTTTTGTAGGTTGGGATACAATCCCAGAATGATTTGCGGGACTACATATGAAGGAAGTGGAAAACTTCTCAGTTTTTGAATGATGCTGCTCTATTCCGAGCATCCCTTCGAAACACTTCTCGGGTATATTTGAAAGCTCTTATCGACCGATCACAACCGCCCATAGGCTTTCATAACTACATTGTAACTAAGTCACATTTGGTCTAATGGTTAAGACACTTGCCTGGTAGTCAAGAGTGTGCGGGCTCAAATCCCCATCGAGTCGAACATAACTGCCAAAATTCCGTTGATACATTTTTCATAGAATATCAATTAATAATTAGAATTACCAGGAATTCAAATGAAATATGTGTGCTCGCCGTGGGTTAATATTGCTTTTATTGCAATATCTAGAATGTTAAAAATTTTGGTTTTGAATTATTTGACTCAATCCTAAGCGTAATAATTGACCCAAGTTTGAGTGAAATTTGACTTCAGCTTGCACTGATGATTCACTCCAATTCGGTGCGCACGAAACTGATTCATGGCTTTGAGTGAAATTCCACTCCAACGGGTTTAGAGAGTTATATTTTCGAGATGAGTAGTCCTGTCAAATTCTGAATCCTCTTCACATTTTTTCAATTCCCGCGAGCTCGCGCATCATTGCCCACACTCTACCGCTCACACCAGGTCTCTGATTTGACTAGAGCGTTATTTCTCAAGCCGTGATGGTAATCTCTGAACTCAAAACTGAAATTGCCCGAAACTGAAATACAGAACCCGGTACACGGGAGAATTTTGACCAAATCCATTATCATTCATGATTATTCCCAACAACAATTGACGAGAGATGCGATTCAATTGCAGCTTCACTGAAAGAGGGACTATACCACAACTGCGCCAAATGCACTGCCTCGCAAAAAGAAGCGCACGAGATAATCATGCCCGTTCTGGAGAAGAACTACAAGACCAAACTCGAAGCAGTGAGGCAGAAGTTTAGACACTTGGCGTAAAGACTTATATCTCAGGATGATTTTCAAACGTTATCTGCACATTTTGTACAACAGTCGTACAAAAACGTTTTGTACAACAGCCGTTTTGTAAAAGTTGTACAGGAAACGATTGACGATTCATGCGCATCAGTCAAATTGAGTGTTTGGATTTTATACATTTTTGTAAATACGGATCAAGATTCGCCGTGTAACATTTACATGCTAGAATAAATGACCGAATAATCTGAACTCTTCGCTTCACAATATTACTCTTCCTTCATATTGAATCACCTCAGTAAAAAAGTGTCTCTGTAACCGTGAACGAAATAATAGACTCTCATCGGGATGCTGGAAAGCAAGCACGTAAAATTCATTTGACTCGTAAAAATTCTTCGTAGCCACAGTGCTGCCACAGCCAACAGAAAGAAGAAGAAGAAGAAGAAGAAGAAGAAGAAGAAGAAGAAGAAGAAGAAGAAGCCACCGCATTCACGCTCATCCGCACAACTCGCTTTTGTTATGGCCTGCGAATATTAGCCACACATAGATGGCGTATGCTGATTCAGAGATGCCCACATGCTGATTCGCATGGGGAATAGAGCCGTGTAAATGCATGTGACATCATTGCTCTTATTAATATATCTCCTCTCAGCATATAATCTCCGTTGAACAATAAAATTGGGCCAGAGTAATATGGTCGCTGATTTGACGTCGAGTTTAGTGCGAATTTCTGTCGAGTTATTGTTTTTGCAGGCATACTTGTACGAGATAAAATTGACCACAAGGACAATTAGAAAAGTACCGACGCAACCTCTTGATAGGACAACAGGACGAGACGTACTCCAAGGCAGAAACACTACCTGCTCGACTATGACTCAATTATTTCGTCGGCCCCTACGAAGACTAACACATCATCATTTCTCCCACGAAAACTAGCACATTCTCCAATGCTTTAACATTGGCGAGATGTGCTAGTCGTAGTGTGAAAATTAAGATGTGCTAGTCTTCGTATGGCCGACGATTTGACCTTGGATTAATTTATGAACAAGAATGATTTTCATTCAGCTGCATCAATATATGCGACTAAAATTGATTATAACTCAAAAGTATAATTTGATTGACCTTAGCTACTGGTTGGGAGAACTCCGCGATAGATACCAATAATAATATGTATGGTCATGTGGCGGATTGAGAGGAGCTATTCAGCGCACCAGAATGAACGAGCAACCCATAAGGATTGCATTTGAATTAGGAAAAGGAGACTGCGGCGCCCAGAGCGGAGATGCTTTCAACATGGGTTCCCTATTTCACGATTGTAAAATGCTGTGCAGCGCGCTGCGAACCAACATTTTCAACATGAGCTTTCCATTTAGAATCAAGAAAACCGTGCGCGGCGCATGGAAAATCAAGCGTTTAACACGGGATCTCCATAAGAGCTGTCGCGGCACGACAAATCAGTTTTCAAAAGCGCATGCTCACGATTTTCCTCTCTGGTATAAATATAGCCGCTGACCGCTGCTGGCCAGCTTTTTGACACGTAACTCGGTACTGTAAAGTTCTCTTGACCAGCAACTTCACTGATTTTCAATATTGTCAAGTGTCACGTATAGAAGTTGAGTAAAAGTAATCTTCAAGACAACTCACGGCTCTTGTATTTCAATACTTTATCTGGGAACCCCATGGCCCTTCAACAACCTGAACACACAGCATTTGAGCGCACGATTGAAATTCGCGCTCTTGGAACGAGTCTGCAGAACCGAATTGGAGTGGATTGGGCTGTAAGCTTTAAATCGCTCGGAGGAGCCACCTGTGCCAACCTGGGGCATAACACTTTCTTCTCACCGGCAAGTGGCGCCGCGCCGTGCATCTCACTCATACTACGGACGATAAAATTAGATACAACTTTCAATAATCACGAGGAGGCGGAATTCACTCCGTCCGAGTATCGAATACTACTTCTCCATGTTCTGAGTGGAGAACAAAATCAAAAAACCAGTGAGAAAAAGTCAGTTCCCGCACAGAAGATGGAAAAATATATCGTTTTATGCCAATCAAAACTCCCCACTAGGCTAGTATATCTATTCCTTGGGGAAATCGTGAGCTTATCACATGAAATTGACGTGTTTATGGAAGATGATCCATATATTTGAGGAGATTTTTCGGTTCAAGTATCACAGATAATGCATAAGATAATGACCGTGCCCTTGCTCGATCACGCATATTGCTCTCCGTTACGTGGACACTCACAAACACGGCATGATGTCGAAGGAGATAGACAGGCCCCTGTCTTTGTGGAGAGCAATGCAAGGAGATAACGAATTACATGTTGAGATTCTTATGCCTACATCACTAACAGGCTCTTTATCCGTGAACGAAAGATCAGACTCCCATCAGTTACTAGAGTGCAGCTGCGAGCAAAATATTCCATACCAATGAGCTACTCAACCACCAATAAATACCTGCTATATCCTCAAAATATATATCAGAATATCCCTTATTATCCAATAGCGGTCAGGAAACTGCAACTGATACCCTACCAAGAAACGCACCAAATGAACAGCACTCAAAATTTTACTGACTGTCCTTCAGTGGCAGATTCTTAACCCGAACCAGGGAAAGAGCATCATTCGACATCTTCAAAAACGTAAGTTAGTCCTCTAGCTGTCAAGCATAGCAGATTTGCAACTCAGTATATGGAATTCTTTCTTCGAATGATCGTCCAGGCATGATTTTGAGTCTATTCTTGGTCTTGAGTGAGGAAGTCAAAGTATACTCCAAGAAAATTATCCTCGACCCTGTGATTTTTATTATTCCATCCTCTATATATATAGTACCCAGCAAAATGAATGGAACACGGATTCCTCCACTAAAACAGCGATTACTCGAACATCCTTGGGTCTACGGCAATTAAAAAAAAAACCATTCAAAAGATGAGAAAAAATCTATCGATTCATGTTCTTTAAAATATTTTTTTCCGCAAAATTCATGGTTCCAATTGGCTCCGCAAAGTGAAAAATTTTTCATTTCAATCAATCATCGATCACTTATCGGGAAATTATGATAGCGCAAAAAACCTTGCGGAATCTTGTAGCTCTTTTTCAAGACCTTCAAAATCCTTTTCTTATACATTACTCTACGGTTTTTTTCAGCCGTGTTATTGTGAGTGATCTGGCAAAGAAAAGTTGGTGCGGGTCGAGGGTACTGGTGATCTAGAGGTATGAGCCTTTCCTTCTTCAACCTGTCTGAGGTCGTTTCGAGTGCGTTCTAAAACATAACTGATTCAAATTCTATGATTTTCAGAAGATTTCACGTCGAAACCGTGGATTACGCATTTTTTTGTATCTCCGCTACCTTCAACGCGTGTGAATTTGCTCTCACTTGATGCCTCGTAACTCGGGTGCAAAAAGCCGTAAACTAATGTATAAAAAAACGATTTTGAAGGTCTTGAAAAGAGCTACAAGCTCCGGCAAGAATTTTTACTGTATCGTAATTTCCCGATAAATGATCGATGATTGATTGAAATGAAGAATTTTTCACTTTTCGGAGCCAATCAAGAAGGTGGATTTTGGGTTGGAAAAATTTCTGGAAGACAGGAGTTGATAGTTTTTTTCTCATCTTTCAAATGCTCTTTGTAAAATTGCCGTAGACCCAAGGACGTCCGAGTAATCGCTATTTTAGTGAAGTAACCCGTGTTCCATTCATTTTGGTGGGTACTGTATATATATATATATATATATATATATTTATATATATACATATATAGATGTCCAAAAAGTTGTAGAGAAATTTTACCAATGTTCAATTGATAGTTTTCCTATTTGGGAAGAACTATTTTGTGTCCAGCCCGATCAAAAAAATTTGGGTTTCATGTAAAAGTGCGTGGATACTCTGGACTATCTTTATTCATTTTGGCTAGATTGCCAACGTTCCACCAACCTACATGTCGACCTCCTCAAGGCATCTTAATTTCTAGTATCCCTAGTAAAAAAAAGTGCCTCATGATCATATATGACCACGTTCCGGGCCGAACTATGGTCATATATGACAACCTATGACTGACTATGGTCTATGCCGGTATCATTTAATAGGTCGTCATAGGTCTTCATACTTAATCATGAGTATTGAGAGGCAACTCGTGAGTGGTCGTGGCACATCGTGATTGGGCGGGTACAAGAATTTTCCCCGAAAATGTATTTTCGAGAGGAGGGAAGACTTTGCTGTTTGACCCTCAAAGGCGCTTATTTGGTGGCAAAAATCTTTCAAGTCGACGTGCAATGGAGCCTCAGTCATGACTTAGTGCTCTTAAAACCTATAAGTACTGGATTATTGCTGGCCGCAACGAGGATCCTTCGATTTGGTTCTGATCATTTCTAATATCACAAGCTGACCGTAATCATCGAAACCGCCACTTGTGCTATTTCCGAGTGAATTCGATTAAAGTGTCAAGAATAATTTTTGTAAGCCCTACGAGACCTTTCCATGACTCCAAGGACTCCTTAACAGTTGTGTACCACTCGATGTGACAAAATTGACTTTAGCGAAAGGTTATTTTGAAGTTAGTTGGCCCTGCTATACACTGAGAATGGTATTGAGAGCATAGCATCAATTTCATGGGCAGGGAATCCGCGTTTGATGTCAAGAGACAGAAATTTCAATTAGATAGTAAAATTTCTGCCAATGGAACTAATCTTAAGCTCTCAATACCACTTTCAGTCAATGTCTGGGTCAATTTCCCTCAAAATAACCTATAGTTGCAGTCGATTTAGTCAAATTGAGCGGTATACGCAGCTACCACGGGACTCATGGAGTCGTGAAAGGGCTTCGTAGGGCTTACAGGTCTCATTCATGAAATTTTTGTTTTGTTTTGATTTGAGTGATCACAAATCCAATATTAGTCCATCAAATTGAGTCTTACAATAAAAAATTTTGAAGGAAATTTCTAGGGCTTTTCTTTGGAAACAGTTCAGAACTCCAAAACCCAATTCCAATTGGTATTCTGGGACGGCAATTTTATAGAAAAAAGTGCCCCAAAAATCATTCTACAAATTACTGACCACTTTGAATCACTCAAATGATACCTAAAATTTATATTTCTGATGGAATCCAATCCAGAAAGTACGATGAAATTAAATTCAGAGCTGTCCGAGAAGCTCTAGCTACTTAGAGAATAGTTTTCCACTTTTTTTGACTTTTAGTGCCCAAGACAAATTCTTGGAAAGCCATGACACGAGAATAATGCTCCTAAAAATGTCTACATGTAGATTGCAATACAACAATCGAAACAAATTTTGAAAGAATTTTTTTTAACACGTCAGAATGTTCGTGGTTTATAACATGATTTAAGATAACTTAACGAGTTCGCTGCGGCGGGGTCCCCGGTGGGCCCCGCGAAATTTCATCTTTCAATCTCCACCAGCCCGTAATTATTCGAAAAATATCCCCAATCAGAATCCTTCGAGGTGACTTACTTTGCCTAGGGCATAAACTACGAGCCAAGGAAAAGTTTACTCCCATCCAAATATATTTGCCTAAATACGGGAGTCCAGTTCATGACAAGAATTGAATTACCAAAAACCGTCGCCGCAGCGAACATAATAAAGTCTGGCAAGGTCCAAGAAGGCCCAGAAAAGGTTGTGAGGTGGTGAAGCAATAGGTTCATGAGCCTGTTTTGAAATACTGAGAGGAAAATTGCGATTAGTGGATGCGATCTAGTCATTTATTAATTGTTGATCCAATGTTTCAAGTTTTGAATTTGTAGCAGAATCACTTATACAGACCCGGTTGATGCAAGAAAATTTCTGGACCTCCAAAATATTGGAACTATCATTTTTTTACACTAGACAACGAGAAGAAAAACGTATGGAAGGAAAAAAAGTTCGGAGATAATGACGAGAAAATTGACATGGAATTCCTCAGTACTCACAGCAGAAGGTGATATTCAGAAAAATACACGGAAATTAATAACATTGCTGCTATGGTTACGCATTATTTCTCATCACGTGTAAGTTGTCAACACTCAATCTTTAAAGGCTTTCGTGGTCGGAGACGTTTTAATTCGAGCAGCTATCTAGTTGAATATGATTTATCCCATGACTGACTCGAAAATTTGTTGGGAAGCCGTTCTGATGACTGGATCGATGATTAACCCGAATCTTGTATTGACCGATCACAGTGGCACGTCAAAACTTCGTAAATTGAGTTCCTCACATTTTAAAGCAAGAGGAAAATCATATATAGTGTCTCCGAATCATATATAGTGTGTCATATATATATATATGAAAATAAATAAAATCTATATAATAAATAATATATATAAAAAAATGATATATATAAAAAAATAAATAAAATCATATATATATATATGAAAATCATATATAGTGTGTCCGAGAAGTACGTACCCCCCTTTTTTTCTGAAACGGTTAGGAATTGGGAGAACCCCGGAACACGTGTCCCCTAATTTTGAGGGGGACATCCGATGGTGACGTTGTTTTTGACCTTGAAGGTCATTTCCAAGGTAATTTGGAGGTCAACTCAATTGTTTCAAATAGAGACACCTACTTTTCACTTCGAATTCCGAAAGAACATGAAAAATTATCAAACTTTTGCCAGAAACTTTTTTTGATCCGAGTTGATCTTGGCGAGGTAAATGGAGGTCAGCACGGGTCGACGGTAACCGCTGTAGTTCGAAGAGTGAGCATTTTATCGAAAATTATTTGGTATAAAAGTTGTTCATGATCACAGTGAAAATGAGCTACTGATCTTCTTTTTTACCTCGGTGGTCATTTCCAAGGCCATTTGGAGGTCAAATTGATTTTTTTTAACGGAAACACCTACTTTTGACATCTGATTTCGCAAAAACGTGGAAAATTATGAAACTTCTGCCCGAAACAGTTTTTTAATTCGTGATTTCGTTCATTCTGAAAGTTTTTTCCATCAAAATTCTAGATTAAGCTTCTCTTCCCTTCATAAATCGAGTTGCTCTCCAGATGACCTTGAAAATGACCTCCAAGGAAAAACGAGGTCACTAGCCCATTCTTACTGAGATCATGAACAACTTTTATCCCAAACATTTTTTGATAAAATGCTCACTCATGGAGCTACAGAGGTTATCGTCAACCCGTGCTGACCTCCATTTACCTCGCCAAGGTCAAGTCGAATAAAAAAGTGTTACGGACAAAAGTTTCATAATTTTCCACGTTTTTTAGGAATCAGAGGTCAAAAGCAGGTGTTGCCCTTGAAAAAATCGAATTGATCTCCAAATGACCTTGAAAATGACCTCCAAGTTCAAAAACAACGTGACTAGCTCATTTTTACTGTGTTCATGAACAATTTTCACCCCAAACACTTTTAGATAAAATGCTCACTCTTGGAGCTACAGAGGTTACCGGCAACCGTGCTGACCTTCATTTATCTCGCCAAGATCAAGTGGAATCAAAAAAAGTTTTAGGCAAAAGTTTGATAATTTTTCACGTTCTTTCGGATTTCGAGGTCGAAAGTAGGTGTTTCTATTCGAAACAATTGAGTTGATCTCCAAATTACTTTGAAAATGACCTACAAGGTAAAAAATGAGGTCACCATCGGATGTCCCCTTCAAAATTAGGGTACACATGTTCCGGGGTTTTCCCCGATTCTTAACCGTTTCAGAAGAAAAGGGGGGGGGGTACTTACTTTTCGGACACCCTGTATGTGGTCCTTCACGTGTGGGTACATGAAGTACTGTCAAAAAAATATCACAGATCTAAAAGTACTAGGGCGTTCCTAGCGTAGCAAATCATAATCTCTGACATAAAGACTCTTTCTCGACTAAAATGTTTTGTCAGAGAAAGTGTACGGTTTCTCTGACGAAAGATTTGAGAAAGAGTCCTCAAATCTATGGACGGTGAGGAAATAGGACTACGAGAAAATTCCTCTCAATTGTTGTTGGAAAGAATCAAGAACAGTGCTGGTATTAGTTCAAACGT
Organism: Eretmocerus hayati; assembly: GCA_029851415.1. Taxonomy (NCBI): domain Eukaryota; kingdom Metazoa; phylum Arthropoda; class Insecta; order Hymenoptera; family Aphelinidae; genus Eretmocerus; species Eretmocerus hayati. Next base: position 176,846,214 of record CM056742.1, on the reverse strand, counting down.
GAGTCCTTTCTAGATTGCACAATGACTGGTCCGATTTTTGAGAGCAATCCTTTGTCAGATAGACCGTCATTTCTCGGACCAGGAACAACCAAGAAGAATTCTCAAGAGCGAATTATGAAGCTCTTGACTTGTATTTGTGATGATTTCGGAATCATTTTGATTTAGATCCTAATACCTACATCAAGGAAGTGAGAAAGTTGACTCAATTTTTATGAACGGCTTGTCTATACGGCCGGACTCGCGTACGCGAAGTCGCGTACGCGAACCTTCGCGTACGCGAAAAGAGAGTTATGGTGGACGACGCATGTGACGTCTTCGCCGAAAAAATCCCTAGGGAATCCGTCGCGTACGCGAAAGACCGCGGGCCCTTGGCCTAGCCTTCGCGTACGCGAAAGGGCCCATTCTTCGCGTACGCGAAAATTTTCGGAAAGCCGCCTCGCAAAAATCTTCGCGTACGCGAACCGGAAAATTTTTCGCGTACGCGAAAATGGGCTCTCTTCGCGTACGCGAAGATTTTTGCGAGGCGACTTTCCGAAAATTTTCGCGTACGCGAAGAATGGGCCCTTTCGCGTACGCGAAGACTCTTCGCGTACGCGAACACTTTGCAAGGTGTCGGTCCGAATATGGAGAACAAGCACATTTTCGTGTACCCGAAGGAAGAAGCCTTCGCGTACGCGAAGAATTCCTGATTTTGCATAAACGACAATGGCGTGGAATTGATTCTCGCTTCAATACGAACCACGAGGGCGAAGGGAGCCCATTCTTTGCCTACGCGAAGACTTTGCGAGGTGCGCGTCCAAAAATTTTCGCGTACGCGAAGGCTTTGCAGGATACCTATTGAAGTGAAAATTTGCAATTCGAATGCTCGAAATTTTCTCTCGCGGGCGTAAAATGATTATCGATTCTATTATGTGGCGACCACGAAAATTGTCTGCTGAGCATTGTTTTGATTGAGTTGCATAACCCCCCACCGCGTGTTCTGCCCATTATACTAGATAAATTTTCTCGTTTACCAGCCTGGTGATAATGATCCACAGAAATCCGTAGACGTAAATACCTTCAATAGCTCCTGTAGAGTCATGCTGGTCCCCAAGTCTTGAAATCAAAACTTAATGTTTCTTTGAAACGGCTCTTGGGTATCATGTAATTTTGTTGAGGTGCAGATTGACGCGGTGATATGCAATATGCATGTCACAATCACCTTTTGTGCGATATGACTCTACTAGGTGAAATCAAAATATGATTTTATTAGGGTATCTTAACAACTTCTGAAATCATGCCTTCTTCCCTCAGAATTTGCTCAAGTTCAAACTATGATGCTTGGGTATTAAGCTACATATCAGCCAATTAAACTAATTTCAGATGGATGATGGACCATCAATTCAGGGAGTCAGCAGATATCTCCAGGGATTCAGGCAGCTTCGGGAGAAAAATTTTAGATCTACCTAAGATTAGTGTGAGAATCAGACATGAATTATTAGTAGCCTAATGTGTAGTTTAATCTCTTAATTCACGCCAATTTTTAGGAAGGGAGAATTGATGTTGAGAGTGATTAAAATACTTTAGTAGAATCATATTTTGGTTCTACCTATTAGTAAAGTCATATTGCACAAAAGCTGATTGATCCATGCGTATTGCGTATCAACTCATCAATCTGCAACTCAACGAAATCACATGCATCACACCTAAGAGCCGTTTTAATGAAACATTGATTTTTAATTTCAAGACTTGGGGACCAGCATGACTTTACAGGAGCTATTGAAGGTACACTCGCCGGACAAAATATGTGTACAAGCCATTTAGTGATTTCTACTTTTTGGGTTGGCACGGCCTATCTTATTCCGTCTAAAAGAACGCGGATAATGGAACGAATGCATGGCGATACCAACCCAAAAAGTAAAAATCACTAAATGGCTTGTACAGATATTTTGTCCGGCGAGTGTACGTCTACGGATTTTTGTGGATCATTATCACTAGGCTGGTAATCACAAAAACATATCTAGTAATAAGCAGAAGAGCACGCGGCGGGGGGTTATGCAGCTGGATCAAAACAATGCTCAGCAGACGATTTCCGTGGTCGCTACATAAAATCAATAATCATTTTACACCCGCGAGAAAAAATTTCGCGCGCGGGCTGCGTCGTGCGAATTGCGAAATTTTTACTTCAATAGGTACCCAGAGCGCCGTTTTAAAAATCTTCGCGTACGCGAAGGAGCCATTATCTCGCGTGCGCGAAGACTTTGCAAGGTGCCGGTCTCAATATGGAGAACAGGCATATTTTCACATACGCGAAGAATTCCTGATTTCGCATAGGCGACAATGGCGTGGATTTAATGCTCGCTCCAATCGAGCAGCTAGCAGGTCTGTGTAGCGTACCACATTCGCGTACGCGAACACGAAAAGCGAGCTACTCAATTTTCAGGTACGCAAAGGGAGCAGTCACGAGTCATTGGCATGAGGAGTACAAGGTGTTTCTTGCAAAGTTAGTTGCCTGGTTAAATAATCCGCGCTGGACGGCAAGGTCTCAGGTGTGGGGGCTTCGAGCGAGGGGGGGCAGCGATGACCCTTATCTCTGTGTGTGTATGTGCTTGCGTGATGTACACATACATGTATGCTCAGACAACCAACTATGGCCCTGGATCCGCCTCTGCGCGAAAGCTTTACGAGGCGCTTTTCCAAATATTTCGCGTCCGCGAAGGGGAAACGATTTCGCGTGCGCGAAATTAGTATGTCATCCACTCTTGCCTTTTCAGTCAAAATAGATACATAATCTTGGCTCCAAGATGGAGACCACCTTCTGAGCAGTTTTTCTTGACATTTCTCCATTCCCAGCTATTTCTGCAGCATTCCGCTGGCAATCTGTCACCAGTTTTGATCAGGCGCAAATTTTCGTGATGTTTGTAAAAGATTGCTAGAAGGTTCCACATTAATATCCCAAAAGTATGATTATCGATCCCACTGACAATTTTTCAGTAAACCACTTGCTGAAAAATCTTCGAATTTCCTAGAATCTTCAGAAAGATAATAGTTTCACTTAAAAACCATTCTCAAATATCTCTGAGATATTGCACGGAATGCCTGTTCTCCATATTGAGACCGGCACCTTGCAAAGTCTTCGCGCACGCGAGATGATGGCTCCTTCGCGTACGCGAAGATTTTTGAAACGGCGCTCTGCAAAGCCTTCGCGTACGCAAAAATTTTTGGACGCGCACCTCGCAAAGTCTTCGCGTAGGCAAAGAATGGGCTCCCTTCGCCCTCGTAGTTCGTATTGAAGCGAGAATCAATTCCACGCCATTGTCGTTTATGCAAAATCAGGAATTCTTCGCGTACGCGAAGGCTTCTTCCTTCGCGTACACGAAAATGTGCTTGTTCTCCATATTCGGACCGACACCTTGCAAAGTGTTCGCGCACGCGAAGAGTCTTCGCGTACGCGAAAGGGCCCATTCTTCGCGTACGCGAAAACTTTCGGAAAGTCGCCTCGCAAAAATCTTCGCGTACGCGAACCGGAAAATTTTTCGCGTACGCGAAGAGAGCCCATCTTCGCGTACGCGAAAAATTTTCCGGTTCGCGTACGCGAAGATTTTTGCGAGGCGACTTTCCGAAAATTTTCGCGTACGCGAAGAATGGGTCCTTTCGCGTACGCGAAGGCTGGGCCAAGGGCCCGCGGTCTTTCGCGTACGCGACGGATTTCCTAGGGATTTTTTCGGCGAAGACGTCACATGTGTCGTCCACCAGAACTCTCTTTTCGCGTACGCGAGTCCGGCCGTATAGACAAGCCGTTTTATGAATTCCATCAAATATGTGACTTGACCTGGCAGCAATCTGCCGTATCGGATAAAAAGAACCTTCTTGAGGTACTTGGAGAAAACCCAAAGCATGGTCCTAATTCAAGAAGTTTCAGGCCAACAAGGCGAGAAAGATAGGATAATTCTCCAATGAAGGGATTTTTCTTTTACAATGCAATTTTTGATCGGTAATGTTCACACACAAACACACACACCCACCCACACCCCAACACACGCACGCACACGCACAACCACGCACACTGCCACCCCGCCCCCTCAACACACAGAGAAAGGGATGCTCTAATAAACAATTTAAGGTAAAATGTGTTCCATCTGAGTAATGGTCAACTGTGAAATATGACAGAAAAATATGAAACCTCGTGAGAAATCACGAAAACAGCATGCTTCATACAGAAAACTTTGCATAAATATTTAAGGTAAGTGTACCCAACTTGCCCCCATTAAGCCATTTTCTTAATAACTTTGGCCCATCTCCATATTTTCCAACGTACTCTAGCTCATTTTGAAGCTTGTCTCGAGACCTTTGAAATGAGCTAAAATACGTCCAATTTGGATTAAGTGGAGCCGAACTGTTTGAATTCTCCCAAAAGGTATTTTTTGAGAGTTTACAAAAGCGTGTACCCAACTTGCCCTCATCATTTAAAACAATGTAAATCGGCGATGAAGTGAACAAAATCGCTTCGGTCCGTTCTGATCACCGTGCAGCGACATTTGTAGCTTTGAGCTGGCCCAAGACATCGTTTCCGACCTATTTTGACGTGATAAACACGTTCTGAGTGGTAAAAAAAGCCATACTGCACGCCTTTCTGAGATAACCATATGGGGGCATGTTGGGTACACTCCGATGTCGGCCTTCTTGATTCTCAAACCATCTTCGTGTTTTGTACATAAAATCGCTCCATATCAGAGTTCTTCAACCTTGAAGAGCGGATTTTGAAGGTCTTGAGACGAAGAATCGAATGCGCTAAGGTACGTCAAGATTGGTCGAATAAAAATAAATTCTGGCCTTACGAATCTCGGTTTCTTACTCAGCGGTTGCAAAATATACCATATATATTTCCGAGCGTAACGAAGGTCACTCGCATGATCAGCCTTTTTTCACTCATATTTCTTGTATTTTTCAGGACTCAAGAGAGAAAATCGAACATTTCGTTGAGTCCATACTGTCTTCCAAGGGTGTGAGGAAGTTAACCGAGTTCTACAACCTTAATCTTCTCATCTACCCTTAAAAAATCAAATTCGAGTCCGTCAATATACGATTGACGTTTTCGCGGACTTGCCCAACACTGAAAAGTGTCGGAAAGACACCCTCTTCCGAATTTACTAGGACATAGAACAACTGGCGGTTTCGATGATTACGGTCAGCTTGTGATATTAGAGATGATCAGAACCAAATCGAAGGATCCTCGTTGCGGCCAGCAATAATCCAGTACTTATAGGTTTTAAGAGCACTAAGTCATGACTGAGGCTCCATTGCACGTCGACTTGAAAGATTTTTGCCACCAAATAAGCGCCTTTGAGGGTCAAACAGCAAAGTCTTCCCTCCTCTCGAAAATACATTTTCGGGGAAAATTCTTGTACCCGCCCAATCACGATGTGCCACGACCACTCACGAGTTGCCTCTCAATACTCATGATTAAGTATGAAGACCTATGACGACCTATTAAATGATACCGGCATAGACCATAGTCAGTCATAGGTTGTCATATATGACCATAGTTCGGCCCGGACCGTGGTCATATATGATCATGAGGCACTTTTTTTTACTAGGGATGGCATATGTCCAAGAACTCATTGCTCACACATTGCTGGTAAATCGACACCAAAGACCAGCGAGTCTACAGTCTGCTGCGCCTTGGACCCTTGTGGCGTGACATTATGCCATGCAGTCCTTTATCTACATTGTATACTTGACAAGTGACAATGTTCTTAGACATATGTCATACTATTAGAACTAACGAGGAACACCCAGGGGTTGTGGAGCACGGATTTGGCTGCAACTCTGGGGTTAATGTCCTTTTACCGCCAAAGGATGAAACCTAGAGCTGCACTTGCAAATGCCCAACCGTTTCCGAGCTGCAGCTTATAACATCAGCACTACGAGTAAAGTAAGTGTACCCAACTTGCCTCTGTACCCAACTTTCCCCCATATGCCGATCTCGGAAATGGGCACTCCTTGGCCCCAAGCAATTTTTTCTCACGTTTGTTATGTTAAAATATGAGAAAGTTAGTAGTTTGCGTCAACCCCGAATCAATCTTGCGTTCCCCAGAAAATTTAGAGTGATTCTTTTATTTTCCGTGATTGCTTAGCTAAGAAAGCACCGAGGGGATTGCATTCAGTAAAATTAATGCCAACTTCTTTGAGTTCAACCAATCTTAATGTACCTTAGAGCATTCGATTCCTTGTTTCGAGACCCTTCAAAATCCGTTCTTCAAAGTTGCAGAATTCGGATCTGGAGCTAATTTATGTGCAAAACACGGGGACAATTTGTAAACAAAGATGCCAACATCGAAGTGTACCCAAAATGCCCCCGTACGTTCATCTCGAAGAGGCATGCAGTACGACTTTTTTCACCACTTGGGACGTGTTTATCACGTCAAAATAGGTCGGAAAGAGTGTTTTGGACCGGAGAAAAGCTCCAAATTTGCGTGTACGGCAATAAAAATACTCTATCGCTGATTTCCATCATTTATTTTGGAAGAATTGAGACAGTTCGGAAGGCTTAAAACGAGCTTCAAAATGAGTTTAAATACGTTGGAGAATATTGAAGTAGACCAGAGTTGTTGGGAAAATGGCTTAATGGAGGCAAGTTGGGTACACCGTTCTGTGAACTCTAAAAAATCACTTTTTGGAAAAATTAAGACAGCTCGACTCCAGTTGATTGAATTTGGACGTTCTTCAATTCGTTTCAAAGGTCTTGATACAAGCTTTGAAATGAGCTAAAGCACGTTGAAAATTGTTGAGGTAGACCAGAGTTATCAAGAAAATGGCTCAATGGGCGCAAGTTGGGTACACTTACCTCATATCTATATTTATCTTTCTTGAAAATGGGCCCTTATGGGCGATCCTAATATCATGGGCTATAGCTTGGAAATGGTTGGGCATTTGCAAATGCGGCTCTGGGTTTCACCTTTTGGTGGTAAAAAGAGACTATTCCCAGAGTTTCAGCCAAATCCGAGGACCACGACCCCTGGGTGCTCCTTGTAAGATGCCCTGAAGAGGCCGACATGGAGGTCGGCAAAACGTTGGCAATGTAAATGAGGATAGCCAAGATAAATAAGGATAGTCCAGAGTACTAATGCATTTTTATATGAAATCAAAATTGATAGTTTTTCTAATAGTGTTTGAGACATTATCATCGTTAGCTCAACGAAAAATGCTCGCGTGGCTGGCGCTGGTGTTTATTCTTCTTTGTTCATGGAAAAACATATCGGAACTTGTTTTCCTGCCCCAAAAAGGTCACCCTGGGACTACCACCAACTAATCTCGTGAGCCGCGTATAATACCCATATTAAAAGAAGGGGTGAATTTTTTACGCGAGCTATAAGCGTGGCAGTCCCAGTCGAGCGGTCACCAATCCGGATAATGAATCGCGAAAACATTGCTCAACCTGGATTCCGATCCGAAAATGCTCACGTGGTTGGCTCTGACATTTATTTCTGTTTGTTGGTGGAAACACACGAGGAAACTTGTTTTTTCGGCCCAAAAATGTCCCCCGGGGACCACCATCGACCTATCTCGTGGGCCTTGTATATAATACCCCTATTAAAAGAATGGGCGATTTTTTCACGCGAGTTATAATCGTGGCAGCCCCAGTCGAGTGGTCACTAATCCGGATAACGAATCGCGAAAACAATGCTCAACATCAATTTTTTTCTGAAAATGCTCGCGTAGCCGGCGCTGATGTTTATTCCTGTTATTTGGGGAAAAAACGTGATGAAACTTGTTTTTCACCCCAAAGTGCCATCCGGTGACCGCGCCGTCATTCACCAATTTCGTGGGCTCCACATTCATTCTCATATATTCGCTGTAGGAAAAAAGTCAGCCAGTGGTTGAATTGGCAGGGAACCAGTGTTGCCGCCAAAAATCAACCAGCTGGTTGATTTCCCGCCCCAACAAGTGGTGGGGGAAAAACTTTAACCACTGTTTGACGCTTTCCCACGAATTTTTTACAGTGTACCTATGATTCGACGACCTGTGGGACTTTTTCCCAAAACGTGTGTTATCAATTGCTCGGAATAATGTCATTTGGTCGGACGAATAAAGACCCCAGCGCCAGTCCCATCGAGGCGTTGACTTTGAGTCAAACTCCAACAGTATCTGCAATCGTTCTTGTACCACTTTCCTCGTACAGAAGTATTGAAACATAGTATTCTCTACATTCTCTAGGTCAAAGGAATTTTTCTTGTCCAAAATAGGCCTTTAATATTGTTTTATCAGCAGTTGAAGATCAAAAGATAGTTTCACGTAACTCCACTGAAAAATCCAATATTGAGTTCAAGCAACCGTATTGCTCATAAATTTGCACTGACCCGATCAATTTTGATTTCTCGAAGAGCATTCAAACATTATTCATACACCTATCGATCGAAAACTTGTGTAATTTCTCTACAATCATTTTGAAGTATGAATAGGATGAGATGATAGAAAACACAGGTTTGCTGATAACTTTCTTGACATCTACTTTAATTTTGCTTTCTCGAAAGTGAAAGCTTCCATTTGATGGTAGTAGACTTTTCTCGCTTTTCCTTTAATTTTTTTTCCAAAAAATTCTTTCCTCCTCCAATAAAGCTTTTGGATACATGTGAATTGTAAGTCCTCTTCATTTTCTTCAGATCTATCGACTGTAGGTAACCGTTTTCTTTGATAAAGCCTTGGAAAATTATTGCAACCCCATCATCCAAGCCTGGCCGTGTCTGTGTGTATGTGTGTGTGTATGTTGTTTTCTATGGCTCAACTCCTCACTGTTTTCATCAATCCCCTTGAAATTCTACACGCATATTTGGTGGCATCTGTAGAGGGCAACGCTATATTTTTAGCACCCCTCGATCATCATTCGCTGTATTGTGGAATTTTTTCTGAAAATTTGTCATTTTTCCGTATCTTGAAAACTATTCATAATTTTTTCTCCTGCCTTGAAAAATATGAGTCGTTCAATATAAAGGTTTTTATAGGCGCTGAATCGATTCTTTTTCCCCACTTCATTCTAGCTTCCCTGTACTCCTTTTCACACTGGTCTCTAAGACCATGATAATGACATTTTAACAAAATTCCCTATCAACCAATCGATTCAGCACCTCGAAAAACATCAAAATTACACCTTTAAAATTTTTTTATTCAGAGGGAGGAAGTTCAAATCATTTGTAAGATATGCTTTTTCAATGAGAATCGAAAATGTCTCATAAAAAAGTTTATAATTCAAAGAATACTCATCGGAGAATGCTCAAAATTCACTGGCCTCATGATAAGAGTCTTCAAAATGCACTTGCAGAGTTTCAGAATAATCTATCGAAGTGTTGTAGACTTTTCGCGTTACTTAGGAGGCCATATTATTCCGATTTTTCCGTCTGCGACAGCATAATATGTTGATATTGTCACCCCTTTTCCTATCAAGTTGACTCTCTACGAGAATTTAGTATCAACCGATCGATTCAGAACGTCGAGATACATCTAATAGAGCATGCCCCCCCCCCCTCACTCACTCATTATTGAGTTAGCAGGAGGAAGTACAAATTATTTTCAAGATGTGCGTTGTTGCGAAATGACTCGAAATTTGGCATAAAAGGGTTTACAAGTCTAAAATCCTCATCGGGGGAAGTTCAAAGTTCACTGCCACTGTTGTTGGATTGTTCAAAATATATCCTCGAATCATCACACAGATTTGTACAAGTGTATCGATGTTTCGTGTATCAGATGTTTCGTGCCTCATGAAAGGCAATGTTATGGCTGTTCGTTCGTGCATCTCTGTATATACCTTCTTCCCTTATCCAAATAGCGATCTAGCGAAAATTTATGCGTATCAACCAATCGATTCAAAACTCCAAAGGACGTTTTTGTCAGAGCCCTCCATATTTCTGAAGCGGACCCAAAGAAGTAGAAACCATCTATGTATGAGAAATTTTTTTTCTTGAAACTTTGTAAATTCTCAGGGAAAAAGATATTGAATTCGATGCAGGAGAACTGATTTGTTATTGGAAAAAATTGAAGATAGAAAATCTTCAATTTGCTCCAATAACTTTTGAATAAATTTTATAATATATTTTCCGATAACAATTGATCAGAAAGATCAAGATTTGGTTTTGATGAATGCGTGATCTTGGGAACAAATAAAGTCATCTCCATTATAATGAAAAATTATGATAATTCAAATTTCAGATACTCGATAGATGAGGTGTGGATTTCATGAAATTGGTTCGAGAGAGCATTCTGCTAATCTCTTTCAGCAGCGTATTTTCATTCTAGACCTAGAGTGGACTCGGAATCATGCTGAAAGGATCACTCGAAGACGTCGTCGAAGACGGAATTCCATGTTTTAACGTTAGGGATGTTCCTTGATGAATTTTTACAAAATAAATGAATATTACGTGCTTGCTTTCCAGCATCCCGATGAGAGTCTATTATTTCGTTCACGGTTACAGAGACACTTTTTTACTGAGGTGATTCAATATGAAGGAAGAGTAATATTGTGAAGCGAAGAGTTCAGATTATTCGGTCATTTATTCTAGCATGTAAATGTTACACGGCGAATCTTGATCCGTATTTACAAAAATGTATAAAATCCAAACACTCAATTTGACTGATGCGCATGAATCGTCAATCGTTTCCTGTACAACTTTTACAAAACGGCTGTTGTACAAAACGTTTTTGTACGACTGTTGTACAAAATGTGCAGATAACGTTTGAAAATCATCCTGAGATATAAGTCTTTACGCCAAGTGTCTAAACTTCTGCCTCACTGCTTCGAGTTTGGTCTTGTAGTTCTTCTCCAGAACGGGCATGATTATCTCGTGCGCTTCTTTTTGCGAGGCAGTGCATTTGGCGCAGTTGTGGTATAGTCCCTCTTTCAGTGAAGCTGCAATTGAATCGCATCTCTCGTCAATTGTTGTTGGGAATAATCATGAATGATAATGGATTTGGTCAAAATTCTCCCGTGTACCGGGTTCTGTATTTCAGTTTCGGGCAATTTCAGTTTTGAGTTCAGAGATTACCATCACGGCTTGAGAAATAACGCTCTAGTCAAATCAGAGACCTGGTGTGAGCGGTAGAGTGTGGGCAATGATGCGCGAGCTCGCGGGAATTGAAAAAATGTGAAGAGGATTCAGAATTTGACAGGACTACTCATCTCGAAAATATAACTCTCTAAACCCGTTGGAGTGGAATTTCACTCAAAGCCATGAATCAGTTTCGTGCGCACCGAATTGGAGTGAATCATCAGTGCAAGCTGAAGTCAAATTTCACTCAAACTTGGGTCAATTATTACGCTTAGGATTGAGTCAAATAATTCAAAACCAAAATTTTTAACATTCTAGATATTGCAATAAAAGCAATATTAACCCACGGCGAGCACACATATTTCATTTGAATTCCTGGTAATTCTAATTATTAATTGATATTCTATGAAAAATGTATCAACGGAATTTTGGCAGTTATGTTCGACTCGATGGGGATTTGAGCCCGCACACTCTTGACTACCAGGCAAGTGTCTTAACCATTAGACCAAATGTGACTTAGTTACAATGTAGTTATGAAAGCCTATGGGCGGTTGTGATCGGTCGATAAGAGCTTTCAAATATACCCGAGAAGTGTTTCGAAGGGATGCTCGGAATAGAGCAGCATCATTCAAAAACTGAGAAGTTTTCCACTTCCTTCATATGTAGTCCCGCAAATCATTCTGGGATTGTATCCCAACCTACAAAAATCTATTTCACTCAATGTGAGGAGTCAATTTTCACTCATCTTGGAGTGGAAATTGACTCAAGCTTGGAGCGAGTGTGATATTTCTGTGGTTTCACTCCATATGAGTCAAATTTTCACTCCATATGAGACATTCTGAAAATCGCTCCAAGCTTTGAGTCGAAATTTCACTCCAACAGTTTCAGGGAGAACATGTAAATATTGAACGAGCTTTTGAATGTTGGACTGCTGAATCAACAAGAGTTGCTTGTGAATGTGATAGTCGTTTTCAGAAAAAACTCACTTCCGCGTTGAAAGAGAATCGCCTGGAAAGTTTGAATTGTTTCACGGGGAAAAAGTTAGTTCTCACCTTTGACGAGTGCGTGGGTGAGAGGGTTGCAACGCTTGTCCTCGAGGAGGCAGTCAAACTCTGCGTTGACCACTCCGGGATCGTTCACCATGTCCTCCACCCTCACAGGGATATTTTGACCAGGTACCAGTGGATTGGGGTAAACAATGACTTTGCCAGCCTCCGAGACCGAGACTGCGACGAAAGCCAGCACGGCAAACGACACGAAACTCTTCATGGTGAGGTTCGAGGTTTGAGGATTGGAGCGACGACTGAGCTTCTCGTGGAACACGTCTGCGAGTCGACTGATGTCTGGTCCAAGTTGGTGCAGGCCTTTTATACAAGTCCGGCTCGAATAAACCGAGGGCCATCGTCGGGGAAGAGGGGCAACGCTCTCGTTTGTCAACAAACTATAATTCAGACCAGGGAGACCGGAATTACCCACGTGCGAATTCGCCACCTCCTCGTCAGATCTGCATAGCTATACCGAGAGCGAGAGTCAATATCAACAGGGGAAATCCACAGTCTGAAAGATGCACGGCGCAAGCAACAATGCCATACTATAATCTACGGGTTCGCGCCGCGATGGATCGCCGGGAATTCCCTGCGCGCTATGCACATCCCGAATACTCTTCATCGCATATGCCTCATATACTATTCTCAGGGTGGGTCGACTCGGGAAACGTCTTAAGTTTACCGTATACAAAGGTCTCATAACGTTCGCTGATCCAACGCAACTCTCTTGCTTCTCTTCAGATTAATTTTGGACAAATACTGGTTTTTCCGTATGTCGGCAATCAGTGTGAGTTGTTCATGTCGTTACTGAAGCGGATTGCCATGACAGATTGCGGAAACCTTTTTTAGCCAATTGGATAACAATATGAGTTCTACTATGTGAGGGCTAGTGTCGTGCCCCGTCGCAACATTTCGAGTACCTGGTGGCCTTATTTTATTTAATCGCTACAAGAGCCATGATATACAATTCTCAAGTAAAATTCAAGCTCAACAGTATGAGTCCACCGAGTCATGATCTGGATTCTATCCAGGTTGTGATAATCAAAATGTAATTGTTTTACTTCCGAAAATCTCCCTATGCTCAAACCCGGTCGCAGTGCGCTGTATATAGGTTTTGCTCTCTTCTCATGCAAATTCTGCAATGATAACCTGGGAACTTAGAATAACTGTCAATACATTAGAGTCATTCTTTTTATTATCACCAGGTTTTTGGTCGATGGTCAGGGATTTTTCTGTCACTTTAGGTACATGTTATACATGATGAAAGAAAATGAAAAGCATGGTTTATATGTCCCAAAATACATCCGTGCGGGCTTGACGCGCTATTTTCGTTCTTAAAATTTGCAAAAAAATCGAATTTTTCATTTTTTGATTGATTTTTTACGGATGTAAGACCCATTGAAAAATTTCTTCCAAACACATATTTCCACGTAAAAAAAGCTGAATTTTACGAAAAAAATACTTTCAAATCTGGAAAGGGTCAACATAACCTCAAAAAAGTAGTTTTTTTGGATAAAAACGTTTTTTTGGCCCTTCAGTCAGATTTTATCTCAAATTCAATATTTTTATCGGATTCCTCGTCAAATTTTACGTCGAAAATCATTCTTAAAAAGTTGGGACTCGGATGGGATTGGCCGCTATGATTGCAACCTTAGAAACAGGGTCATAAAAATAGTGCTGAATTACGTGGTTTTGAAGGGAGACTCATTCCACTGGACAACGAAACTGTGGGTTAGGGATAGTGCATGGACCGGACAATGACTTTCTTGTGTATTTTTTGACGTAGAAACCGAATCCGAAACCAGTTTTGCACCTAGCCATCAGGAATTTTTTCAAATCGCGAAATAGTGAGCTTCTACAGAACTGCGTTTTCAGCGTTTTCTGCAGATTTTGTAGATATATGATTTAGATGGTGCAACGTTGCAGCGGGCTTTGAGCGTACTCGAATTGTGATTTCTCACGTATTTTGGCCTGCTGAACACGACGACAGTACTCTAAGAAAGCTAGGATGCGTTCGAGACCAGTCGTAAAGATGATTCTTCGAGTTGCTATCAGCAAAATTTGCCTGATTTTGCAATAAATCTCCAAACGCTCACGAACTCGATCAGAAACATCTTTTCACAACTCATGAGGACGTATTTTCTTCATTTTCATGTATACAACGAGGAAAAGTTATTTTCAATAGCCCAAGAACGGATGGGACCAGCATGCATGTACTATTCTGAAAGACGCGTTCTGAGCATTATCTGGAAAAGGCTCAAGCCTCCCCGTGATGAGTCAAATCGTGAGTTCTTTTCCCTACGTTCCTCGGAAACTGTTGTCTGCGTAGTTCTGTTCTGTTACCATGACATGATATCTGGAATTTCGGAGATCTATATACTTTGGTAATATCAAGTGAACCTCGATATATCATTAAGATCCTGTCAATCATGTTTACATTGTATTCCATCCCAAGCTTATGTGGGCAGTTCAATAGTTCAATTCCGAAAGCAACTAGATCTAAGCATCCGGAGTTAGATACACCATTTAAGTGTAATTGAAAGGGGATCATTTGGATAATCTCAAAGGTACATACGTTAGACAAGAGAACTCGAAATTTGACTCACCATGAGGAGGCATGAGCTCACCTAAAAAAAATGCTTCAACCTTTTTTGTTGTGAAATCTGTACGATGGCCTAGTCTATGTTTGGGATATTGCAAATATTTCTTCCTCGTTGTATACATGAAAATGAAGGAAATACGCCCTCGTGAGTTGTGAAAGTATGTTTCTGATCGAGTTCGTGAGCGTTTGGAGATTTATTGCAAAATCAGGCAAATTTTGCTGATAGCAACTCGAAGAATCATCTTTACGACTGGTCTCGAACGCATCCTAGCTTCCTTAGAGTACTGTCGTCGTGTTCAGCAGGCCAAAATACGTGAGAAATCACAATTCGAGTACGCTCAAAGCCCGCTGCAACGTTGCACCATCTAAATCATATATCTACAAAATCTGCAGAAAACGCTGAAAACGCAGTTCTGTAGAAGCTCACTATTTCGCGATTTGAAAAAATTCCTGATGGCTAGGTGCAAAACTGGTTTCGGATTCGGTTTCTACGTCAAAAAATACACAAGAAAGTCATTGTCCGGTCCATGCACTATCCCTAACCCACAGTTTCGTTGTCCAGTGGAATGAGTCTCCCTTCAAAACCACGTAATTCAGCACTATTTTTATGACCCTGTCTCTAAGGTTGCAATCATAGCGGCCAATCCCATCCGAGTCCCAACTTTTTAAGAATGATTTTCGACGTAAAATTTGACGAGGAATCCGATAAAAATATTGAATTTGAGATAAAATCTGACTGAAGGGCCAAAAAAACGTTTTTATCCAAAAAAACTACTTTTTTGAGGTTATGTTGACCCTTTCCAGATTTGAAAGTATTTTTTTCGTAAAATTCAGCTTTTTTTACGTGGAAATATGTGTTTGGAAGAAATTTTTCAATGGGTCTTACATCCGTAAAAAATCAATCAAAAAATGAAAAATTCGATTTTTTTGCAAATTTTAAAAACGAAAATAGCGCGTCAAGCCCGCACGGATGTATTTTGGGACATATAAACCATGCTTTTCATTTTCTTTCATCATGTATAACATGTACCTAAAGTTACAGAAAAATCCCTGACCATCGACCAAAAACCTGGTGATAATAAAAAGAATGACTCATTATTATTGTTTGCTTGGATTTGGCAACACATAGTTCAGCCGAAGTTGGAGAAGAATCAGAGTATAATGGAAATGCATGAGAATATGTCTATTTTGTTGGTAAGGAGGAGAGGTTCGCTGGTCATTTTTTACTCTCACTTTTCTTACACAACACTGCGCATTGTCTACGACTTCCTCAGTGCTCAGATAATTTATAAAAACCAATGCAATTACAATTATGAATACGTAACGATCCATGAAGACTTGATCATTCGTGACTATCTCACCCACTTTTAGAGTACAAAATGTTTTTCGACATATGAACTAAAAGTAAAAGTATCGACGTATACTACAGATGCTTTGTTTCTTATGTTTGTTGTATTGAATCATATGAGACAGAGTCATTTTGATCAAATCTCAATGATTTTTGAGTTTTCTCCCAGAATGAAGCGACAAAAAAAGCAATTCAACCAATTGCAACAGCAACAGGCCTTAGCTCAATCAATTTGGTGTCTTCGGATCTTTCAAATACGCATTCGAAGAATGCAAAAATCGATTGAGGATTAGTTATATGCCCAAAATATGAAGCCTACGTTACTAGATCAGGAGTGTAACCAGTTGTTGCTTTTGCTTGAGCTCCCTTTCAACTCATCAATGGACTCATGCTGCTGTATTTACACGATCTTTCCTAAAATGCGAGATAAAAGTTGTGAGATGAGAATAGAAGACTTTCATTTTTATATTCAGTTACAGTGATATCGCAAGTTTACAGAGCTTTCATCTGTATTTTTACTTTGTTTGGGCTGCAGATCTGTTATACGCATTGCACAGCCTCGCGTGCTCGCAAAAGATTGATGATTCGGATATTAAAATAGCTTTGCAGCGGAGCCCACTTTTGGTTGAGCTGTATAGCTAATTTTAAATAGCGGAGACACATCCAATAGTTCATACCGCCGTCACGTCTTGTTTTTTAATGTTAGAATAAACGTATTCGCACAAAACACAGAGAATACTCCTCTTTGAGTCTATAAAGGATGTATCATGTCCATTTGTGAGCATCTTGAGACTTATTGCGAAATGAGGTAAGTGTACCCAACAAGCCGACCTTTAAACCGTTTTACCAATAGTTTTGGCCCACTCCAATATTTATTCTCAACATACTTATTGCATTTTGAAGCTTGTTCCAAGACCTTGACAAACCAGACCCGAGCTAACACGATTTTTCCAAGAAGTCATTTTTTGCGAGTTTGCTGACATGTGTACCCAACATGCCCTATCAAGCAGTTTCTCAGCAATTGTGGTCTATCTTAGCATTTTCCAATGTACTTTAGCAAATTTTGAAGCTTGTTTTGAGATCTTTGAAATGAGCCGGAGTACGTACGATTTCGATCAACTGCAATTGAGTTGTCTTAATTTTCTCAAAAAAAAAAAAAAAAAAAAAAAAAAAAAACGATGTAAACAGACGATGAAATGCATAAAATCCATTTTATCGACGAGCAACCACATTTAAAGATTTTTGCACTCCAAAATACTATTTTCGACTTTTTCCGACGTGATTAACACCTTCTGAGGGTTAAAAAAAGTCGTACAACTGTACGCCCTTTTGTTATAACCTCAATGGAAGGCATGTTGGGCACACACTTATTTTGGCCTCCATTTCTACGAATAATCTCACTATTTTGCTCATAAAATCGTTCCAGCTCCAAGAAACGGATCCTCAAAGTCTTGAAAAAGGGAATCGAACACGTTAAAGTACGTGAAAATTCGCCGAACCAAAAAATTCTGGCGCCGGTTTTACTAAACGCAATTTCGTTGGCGATTCCTTGAGTGAGCAAACACGGAAAATGTCAAAACCCTCTCTATATTTTATCCGGGGTTGGTCCAAATCTTAGATCTCTTCATATCTCAACATAACAAATGTAAAAAAAAATGACGCAAAAGTCAATGAGAGATCAGTTGTAAGATCGGGCATATGGGCGGCATGTTGGGTACAGGGGGCATATTAGGTACACTCACCTTACGTCAAATTTTGCTGATAGAAACTCAAAAAATCAGCTCGTGAATCGTTTTGGAAGCATCCTACCCCTCTAACTTTCACCGTGCTCAGCAAGTCAAAATACGTAAGAAATGATATCTTGGAGACGATTTTGTTTATCAAAGAAAGAGTTCCGCCAAGTGATTAAATTTTAAATTATAGCGAACAGTGGTAATTTTGAAGGAAACAGGTTTTCATGAGTTCAAAAAGATTCTGACGTCTGAGAGCAAAAATGACTGTAGATTTAGTCGGTGTCAGCGTCAAAATGTGACACTAGAAAATTATGTTCTGGTGAATGTATAATTCTTACCCCAGAATTTTATTGGCCAGTGTAATCTCTTTGTCATGACCCGCAATCGTATCAGTTATGATTATCATATCTATCATCAGTTAGCCCTTCTATCTTCATTTTGAAACCATCATTGTATATCGTGCCATGACTACGACTCTTGATCCTAGATCTTATAATTAGCTCAAACGAATAATTCCCCAACGAGTCTGGTGCAGCCAATTTCAAATTATACGCCCCTTATTACTCAATAAAGAGAGCATAAAAAAACCAATCTGCCTGTTCCCTTCGCTTGTTGGGAATTCACGCATCACAAATCGGAGCGAGGGAATAACCCGAGCGGGAATTGCCCAGGGGGAATTTCTTTCAGCCTGTTTGCGATTCTAAAGAGCAGAGAGACTGTGTGGGGTATTTTTGTTCGCTCTCAAATATCCCATCTACTCAGATAAGCTCGATTGAAGAAG
Source organism: Eretmocerus hayati (assembly GCA_029851415.1). Classification (NCBI taxonomy): domain Eukaryota; kingdom Metazoa; phylum Arthropoda; class Insecta; order Hymenoptera; family Aphelinidae; genus Eretmocerus; species Eretmocerus hayati. Next base: position 176,827,686 of record CM056742.1, on the reverse strand, counting down.
TTTCGCACCAATATTAATTCTGCTGGTTGATCAAATTATTTAGTCCTCTTTGAAACATCGTCGTTGAAGTATCAATTGGCTTGCACGGATCGCGTAGTACTCAAACAAACATGAAAAATTGCGCTGTATTTTCATTTTTTGTGGCGTTGTCCCTGATGGGATTAACTTCTGCACTAAAATTTCAAGTAAAACCTAATCTATGGCTAGATATAAATGTCGAAGCTTTGATGCACGATAGGAAAGTAGTCGAAGATGAGTTTGCTTGCCTTTTGGGAGACGCCAAGAAATGCAATCCAGTACTTCATCAACTTGTAATGGGTAAGAATCATATTATTCATACAATTTATAACATATTTTTTTTTTTTTTTTTAATTTGAAACGCTCAAATGAGAATTTGAGTTCAAAATGAGAACAGTCAGACTCTTTGATACGTCAAAAACCTTAGTACGTCGAACAGATTTTAAGGAACCAAGGGTGGTTCACTTGGGTAATTTTTCTAATTTTTCTAATTTTTCTTTTTCCGTGATCCATTCTTTTCAAATGAATATGTTCCATCTAACAAGGAAGAAAGCAGATTTGCAGATCACATAAATGACTCAAATTTTAAAAATTGAGACTTCTTAATTTACGAAAGATGATGATCCAAAGTCACACTTGCCAATGTTGGAGAATTTTCGAATTATAAATCATGATATATTTATGATAGTGAATATCTGTATGAAAAATATAAAAAATTAGTTTTCTCCAACATCAACTATAGAGTATCATAATGAGAGCGAGTGAGACAGTATACATCTTATTAAAGTTTGGACACTTCAGGTGGTTTCCGAGTGTACATTAAGCTCAGAAACGTTTCAGCGTTTCCAATCGCAACTTTTTCATATCATCTTTCGGCACTAGGAATAGAAGATTTTCAAAATTTCATTCACACTTGCAGCCTCAAAAACGATCCGATGTCGAAAAATTGAATCTGTTACAGTTGATTTAACGCTCGGGAATAACCTGAGATGTTTAAGCTCCGAGATCTCCTGTCTCACACGCATTGAACTGTGATACCCTAACCTATGAGAGCGAATGAGACAAGAAATCTTGAAGCATGGATAATGCAAGCTGTTCCTCAAAGTATATACCGCTCCGATGCTTTATCCATTATGCGCGCCGACCAAATAAAAATTTTTCGTGCGACAAGCCGGTTAGAAAGAATGAATCGACGAGTACACGATTCAATTATGTTCAAATTTACATAACTCAATTTTTCCATCGTTTCTATACTAATTACTGTCCAGAGATTGAAAAATTATCAATAGCTCGCGAAACACAGATGATTACCAGAGTCAAACATTTGAAAATGGTACTATCGACTAATTATTCTGCTTCTAGAAAATTTCCCAACTCTACTGGAATTTTTATTCGACAAATATTTATGCTATACCTCATACTACGAAATCTTGTTTCAACAACTCATATTATATACTGATTGATTGATTTCTTGACTCGTCCTCAGGTTTTTGATAATAGTAATGGAATTCTTGTAATCGATCTTGGAGGACTGGTGTTGTGTAAAAAATAATTTTTTCACACAAGTTCATGCAAAATCATTTTGTATATTTTGCTACGTTTCGTCAGCATAATTTGCCGACCTCATCAGGCTGTAATAATAATGCAACACAGATTTACACACATGGTCACGCATTGCCTTGGTACAATATTAGTAGTTGTTTTTTACAGATACATACCACGAGATTTTCACACACACACTACATGTGACTGAAACACAACGTGAAAGAAATGGATTCTGATGTTGCATAAGTAGACATTTCTGAAGTCATCTCACCATTTTCTGGAAACTTGATCAAAAATTTACTTAAAATTTTCATAATTTGCTTACAGCTAATCTCAAGGAAGCGCTGTACAACGATTGCAAGAATTGCCTCCCTATACAGAAGGAAGCACATAAAATAATGATGCCTATTTTGATGAAAGATTATCCAGCAAAATTGGCGCAAGTCAGAACTAAATACCGTAACTAAGCCACTTGAGTCACAATGGCAAAACCCGTCTTTGGATAAGTTCCCTAAAAACTGGACAGAAATGACAATTTTAGCAGTCATCGAAACCTGACATCAAGGACCACATGATTAATCTTCAATTTATACGAAGAAAAAAAAAACTGTTTTGCATTATTCCAGGCTGATTGAACTATGAGTAGCTCGTAAACCTAGGACTTTTCGGAGTAATTCCTGTGAAGGCTTGAGTTTATGAGCTGTTTAACTTTGGGAAGGTTTAAAAAAGAACCTCTTTTTGTGATTTGAAACTTGTATCTAGCAACTTCTACAGAGAAGAAGGATTGTTTTGAAGTTAATCCAGGTCTTCAAAATTCTTCAGTACGTAAAAAGCCTGTATCCTGAGTATGTTCTCAACTCCCACTACCTTTGAATTATGTGAATCACTGAAATGTAATTAGAGTTAAAGTATGATGTAATTTATCTTTCTGATGTGGATAAAATTCGTTTATGTTAAATTTATAATGGGTCTATTCTTACATACTGATTCTGACCACTGAAAATAACAGAAGACACTGAACAGGAATATTGGTTCTTATATACCGGGTCCCTGACTTTCGTCTCAACCCCGGTTGAGAAGACACTCAACATAGAAAATGAATAAAAGACAGCCCGTTACCAAATTCTCTTAGAGCATCCCGTAGTTCTGCCACTGATCCAGTTAAAGAAACCAAGTTACCGCACTTTTTCTCTCTACTCACTAGAATTAGGGAGAATCATTACCAGTCTGCTCGGTTCACATTTAACTTTCATTGATTTACATCGGATCAGCAAAATTATTATGAGCTTGAAGCGAGGCTCAAACATTCTTAAATCGCATTTTGGAAACTGGACTTTTGTAGAAAAGCCATGAGTGTCAGAAATTATGATCGGATAGCTTGATTTACTAGTTTTTTTGCGGGTTAAATGCCAGCAAACCATAACTAGCGAAACAATTTTGAAACTGAACAGAATATTCCGAACTAGATGTGTTCAAATTCGACTAATGCGCAGAATTGGTTCCAAAATTCCGCTCGGTCTTCATACATGGTCGAGCGTTGCACATATTCAACGAGGTATATCAAACAGGTATAGATCCAAAATGATCACATTTGGAGAAGGAATTCTTTCAGTGATATACAAATTAGCGCTTCATTTTCCTTGCTTCATGCGTCAAGGGTGGTGAGAAAATTTGCGAGAGTATGATTCTTTATAATGATGGGATTATTTGGAAAGCTGATATCACGTATTGTTCATCTGTCTGAGAAAAAACAGACTAACTTTTCCATCTTATATGCAACCTTGTGATATAGAGGAGAGTGGGGCGAATTAGGACAGGTTTCGCAGTGGGGCTATCTGGCGATACTTGGGGCTAGGCGCGCTACGGGACTTTGAAGTTCAATTATTGAATAGATTGTGAAAAAATTTTCAGAGCCCAAGGTCATGTCTTTCATACATTTTTTGGAAGTGAGAGAAGAAAAATCTGTCCTAATTCGCCCCGCGTTTGGGGGCACTTTATATAGGACAGTTTTGGGAGCAAATTAGGACAGCCTTTGAAAATTGAGGCGTGAAAAGAGCTCTATCTTTGAACACGTAAAAAGCGACTTCTGACCCTTAGTCTGACTCCTGAGATAGCCATAGGACATCGTAACTTCATTTTTTCACCCATTTTTAATCATCTAACTCACCCTCAACCTCCTGCGCTTCCAAAAACTCGCACAAACGTGTACGCGCTTCGATACGGGCAATCAACATCGGAAAAGACGGGCACGCGACCAGTCGACTGATTTGAAATGCACTGTGGTTGAATATTCAACCAATTGGTTGAATTCTCATCCAAGTAATTATATTCCGTGATAGGTAGATGGATGGATGGATGAATAGATGAATAGATGGGTGAATGGGCGATGGGTGGATGGATGGGTGAATAGACGGATAGATTTATTTGTTTATTTATTTATTTATTCCAAACATATACGGGCTAAAGAGCCCTGTTACAGCAATCACGATATATTATCAATTCACTAGTGAGAACAATATTATTAAATTTGAGAGAATATTCGTAGAGTGATAGAAGATGCATATTATAAAATAAAATTTTACAAACGATATTAGAATCAGTAGTATTCAAAGTATTCCAATCTGCATTCAGACTTAAATTCACTGATAGAAGTTATTGATTGTATATTGTCAGGAAGACGGTTCCATAGACGTTTCAATCTAGCAAGTGGAGCAAAGTGGAATGTATTAATGTTATGTAACTCCTCTGACAAAATTCTAAACGATCTTTAGTTATAAACATTATCTCTGAATCTCAGTTCTTGTGATACAGTTGGACAATCTATATTGCCATTGATCAAGTTCCAGATAAAGGACAGATCATTATATACATGTAGAGACTTGACTGTGACAATGTTAAAATTAGTTGACATTTGTGAGTAATCGTGGTTATCAAAAGACGTTGGTTGTGGGGTTTTCCAAGATAATCTGCGCAAAAATCTGCGATTCACCGATTCTAATCTGTCAATATGTAATTGCGCATGAGGTGACCATATTATTGATCCATAGGTCAACAATGGGGTAACTAAGGTTTTGAAAAGATATGCCAAGGATTGTGGACGTTCAAAGTCATTTGTTTGTCTACAAATGAATCCCAGCATCCTCATAGCTTTAGGGACAATATAATCGATATGGCTACTGAATGACATTGTTGTGTTGAAGACCACGCCCAGGTCTTTGAAATTATCAAGTAATTCAAGTTCAGTAGTCTCTAAGATATACTTAAATAAGATAATTCTATCAAATCTTCTACTATATGTCACAACTTTGCATTTCTTTATATTCAACATCAGTCCATTTGATGTCGCTCATGACTGGACAGCGCAAAGATCATCTTGGAGCTTTTTACAGTCATCAAAGGTTCTAATCGCAGTGAATAGCTTAACATCATCTGCATGTAATAGGCATTCAGTATATTTCAGCACATTCACTATATCATTTATATAAACATTGAATAGAATTGGGCCGAAATGTGACCCTTGTGGTACTCCTGAGGGAACTTTGATAGGTTCAGACAGAAATCCTTTGAAACTGACTATTTGAGTCCTGTCAAATAGATAAGATTTCATCCATTTTAGTAGTAGGCCTTGGATACCAAGGTTGTGAAGTTTGTCCAAAAGTTTTGTGTGTACCACCTTATCAAAAGCCTTAGAAAAATCCAGATATACTGTATCTGTCTGATATGACTTCTCTAGATTTTTAAAGATACTATCACAGAAGCTTAGTAGATTGGTCATTGTTGATTTACCTTTGGTGAAACCATGCTGTTGTTTGATTAGCCTGCCTATCAATGCATTTACAAGTTTATCTGCTACTATAGAATCTAATATTTTAGGAATGGCACTGATTTTAGAAATAGGTCTGAAGTTCTTAACATCATTCACACTCCCATCCTTATGGATTGGAGTGATGAAGGAGCTTTTCCACACTTTTGGGAAATAACCTAACTGTAGAGATTTGTTGAATAAGATTTTCAATGGAATAATTAAGCAACTTGCACATTCTTTGATCAAGACAGATGGAATTTGATCAGGGCCTGGACTATATGAGCATTTCATATTGCGATAGATGGATGGTTGATGGTTGGATGAGTAAAGAAGAGGGATGAAGGGTGGATGGGTAATTGGATGGATGATAGATGCATAACAGACGGACGGATGGATGATGGATGGATGGATGGACATATAACCCATTCATCCATCCATCCCCCCACCATACATCACTCCATCCATACATCCATCCGTCCACCCATCATCCATTCTTCGATCCATTCATCGACCCCATTCATCATCCATCCATCGACCATCGATCCATCATCCAACAGTCCACCCTTCCATCTATCCCCATCCATCCATATGACCATCCATCATATTCCAACCCTCACACGTAGCCAACCTGATATGCAAGAACCGCACGGACAGATTGTGATAATCCACTTTGGTTGAATATTCAACCAAAGTGGTTGAATTTTTCATTCAACCAACTGGTTGAAGTTTTCATTCAACCAGTAGTTGAATTTTGCGTTCAACCAGTAGTTGAATGGAAACTTCAACCAGTTGGTTGAAGTTTTTCGGAAAAATTTTTTACAGTGTGGGATTTAGCATTGTCCTAATTCGCCCCGTCCAGTTAGTCCTAAAATGCCCCCAATCGTTTTTTCGCGAATTTACGATAACTTGGGTTCAACTGGGCCAATTTTGATTCACAATGGCTCAAAATCTTCGTTTTGTGACGTAGTTTTTGATCACCAAATGGCGATTAAGCCGACCCACTTTTACAGAAGTGTAATCTTGCATTTTGAAAATATACCACGTTAGGCCTTCACAAAGCACCCCTGCGTCAGCGAGGACCCCCAGTATCGTTTCAGAAGGTCTAATCGCGATAAAAACCATTGTCTGTGGTGGTATTGAAAATATTTTCACGCGGCGGAAGCCTAGACTCACCCGCAACCGAGCTATCTCGCTTGTCCTAATTCGCCCCACTCTCCCCTAAGTCAGTTTGGATAATTCTAATGGCCCGTATTTGTTGGATTTATCCATCTATATCAAGTTTAAGTGCGATTCCAAATAATCTGAAATGAATGTAGATGTCATTTAACCAGATCGTGGTATGGCATCAATTTCATCGTACCATGCAACAATTTTATTATGTCAGTAGAGTTGTGATAAGTTTCCTCCTATGACAGCTCACGAAATTTTGTTTGTGACAAATAGATGATGATTTTCCGATAACATTGATGGGAAAATCAGATAGATCATCTAGATAACACTGCATGAATCGGAAAACTGGAGCGAATCTATAAGATGATGAGTAGCACAGAGTATGGATCACCAGATGGTGTTCGAGTAAGGTAGTAGGGTCGTTATTAGAGTTACAAAAGGGAGAAAGCTACCGATGACACGTAATACCAGTTTTTCCTGGGAAGAAAACTTGTGTTTTTTTTCTGGGGTAAAACTGATGTCAATCAGAATCAAGCTCAGAATAGGTAGGTGCCAAAAGAGTTGTTCCAGGTCGAAGTGGACTGACAAGGAGAGCATCAGCCTTGCGGAACTTGGATCTTGATAAAACTTTGAGAATCATCTCGTTTTGGTGAAAAATGAAGTCCAATGGGCCTCCTATCCCGAGATACAGCTATGGAAATTAACATTGTTAGTATATCTGTATATGTGTCCGAGTATGTGTCTTTCTAAACGTTAACCTCCATAACCGTATCTCAGGATAGGAGACCCATTGGATTTCATTTTGCATCAAAACAAGATGATTCCCAGAGTTTCATCAATATCCGAGTCAATATCCGTGTTCCGCCGATCTGATGCTCCCCTCGTGAGTCCATATTTCCGATCAAAGTAATAGACTTCTATGATTCGTATCTGAGGAATGTGCCAGGAAGTCGTCAGAAGTATTCTCTCGCATAGGAATTATGATAAAGATCACGAGAAAATATTTGTTAGAAGGTTTTCTGCATAATTAGAAGATGCACGATGGATTCTGAGGGCACAAAATATTACATTACGCGTCGAGTGCTGGACAAGATTTTTCCTTCGGGAAACCGGGCTGGACGTGGCTGAAGGCAACGTCCAGCTTGGTTTTCCCAAAGAAAAAATGTTTCCGCACGAGACGCGTATGCAGTTTTATACGTCTGCGTATGGACGTATAAATCAATTTTATTCCTGACTATCTGAACAAAATTTCCATAGTAGTTATGACTGAATCTTGGCACTAGTTGATTCATATCTGAGTATTTTTGACAAATAATTCAATCGATGCTGAGCTTTTGACCTTGTTTTACACGTCGTCTACTTGTTGACGCGGGGATTACCCAAATAACCGACAAAACGCGTGAGAACCGAAACGTTGTAGATACATAAAAGCTCATACGACTGTACATTAGGGTGTCCGTTATTCCCCAACTTTCGCCAATCGCACATGCCACCCTCCAAAACCTAATAATTTTGTGAGATATTGCGAGAAAAAAAATGTCGGGTCCCTAGGTAATGTTGAAGTGCTGATCCACCTGCAACGTTTTGGCTTTCAACTGTAACCTTCTGAGGAGAATTTAAAATCAAAGATTCGCATTCTCTGAGTGCGCATTCCGTTCAATGTCCTTGAATGTGTTTTCAATCGATAGCAAGTGCATTTTCCTTCAAAATGACGACCACCTAAAGGACTCAATTTGATGCAGTGATGGAACCGGAGAATGAGTGACTCATTTGCATATTATCCATCTGAAGAGTATAAAAATGAATGGAATCGGCCGTTAATTATTTTGTCGATTTCTTGAGTCTACCAAGAAATCCTGATGTTTAGAGTCAAAACTGAGCGCAAATTTAAGATAATCGTGTTTCGCGGATTTGGTGCTTTGGATCTTCTCATTTTCAAAGACAGCCATAACTTTGGTTGTACTCCATCAAATTGATTCAACAGTTGGTCATTTTAAAAGAAATTGTACTGGCTATCGATTTTAAAAGTTATCAAGGATAAAGAAACAAGTCCCTGCGCAAGAAATCCTGGATACTGAATCAGAATTTGTTTTAAGGCCATAATTTAGACAAAAACGCTGCAGGTGGGGCAGCACTTGAAGAGCATTTAGGTCTTGAAAATTTTTTTTATCGTGTTATTTCAGAAAATGATTAGGTTTTGAGGGGTGGCACGAGAGATAAGAGGAACTTGGGAAATAACTGACAGCCTAGTGTGCATACATCGAACGTGTTATTCTGGATACATTATCATCATTCCTTGTTTGATTAACACCAACAAGAACCCTCACCGAAACATGTGCATAGCTACACCCATGCATATAAATGATATAATATATCGAATCATCGAAAAAGCTTTCTCATCCGCAGATCAACTCTTTGAAATGTTTCACGTGGCCGTAAAATGATGAGAACTTAGAAATACACGTATAGGATACAGAGTCTATGATACTATAAATATAGCGGACATTCCGCTGAAAAAATTGCATATGCCGATATCCGATGATGATCGTACACGCAGCAGTGGCGTGAGATACCAATAATACCTACACCACGTACCAATTTCTCGCTCACATATGCCGATAGATTGACCCCTGGGATATTCTTGCAAAGGCGATTAGGCTACCTATGAATTGCTTGATACGGACATCGATTTTGACGATATGATGCTATTAGAGATCCATAAGTGAGATCGGTTTCACGCTTCTCTCTCTGATTGACCCTTTTATCGCCAGTGCCAATCTTATATGAAGCTTTCAAAATCAAGCAACGGGTTCTAATGCATTTTTGACACAATTTAGCGGTAAGTTAGTCTCGGGGTTATCACGAGTTACATCTGATAGCCTATTTTACACATGATGAGATTTTATAGTATATAATTGATGAAGGTAAATTGGTTACTTACTTTGAAAGATTGGAAAATCTTGCGAAGTCTTAATGCGTGAAGTTTATATGATAGAAGTTTTGCTGGACGATGTATATTTCGAGATTGGATGAGTAATTATTGAAGTGTATGTGTATGTGTGTGTGTGTGTGTGGTAGCCTATTGTGATATTAGTCTTTATCGCGAATTGAGGATGCGGAAGGCTATACTGATGAAATCATTGGGCTGATGTGAAAGAGAAGAGAATTTACGGTTAATAATGCGGCACTCTGTACGGTATATATAAAGTAAGGACTCTACTCTGATGGTTGAGTGAGATGTTACATTCCTTGAGGCTGCCTTGACCTCAATTCAAAATAATGCCTTCAGGAATATATTTTCTGGAGCACTGGCCCGTTGTTTAACTGACTGTTATCTTGATGTGTCTATGATGGTGTTTCGAATGAATGGTGCTTTAGTTCTCAGATGTTTCGCTATTCATTCGGGACATTGATCTTCGAATTAGGTTGTCTGGGTCTAGTTCATCAGTCAATAATTGAATTGACCATTGAGAAATCCGTTAATTTTCATCTGTTTTAAGTATCCGAAAAGTTTATTTGTATGAGGTGTATTATAACCATTTCTATGTCACTTGCGTTCAAAATTTTGAATGTTGTGTTTATGCTAGCAAATTTTTGGAAATTGATCGATTCTTCACAAAATAGGATCAACCATTTTACAATTGATGAGAAATTTTTTTGCTCCATTCAACTTTGGCACACGATCTTAAGAAAGTGATGAATTATACCTCGTTGCACTAGATTAGCAATATGTCGGATGCACTTGGGCCAAAAAATTGACGTGAAGAGCTCCTAGAAAACCGAAAGAATTATCGTGTCTTCTTTTGGGTGCTGGATATTATCCACTCATTCCATTTTCATACATAACCAAGGTCCAAGAACTGAATGGAAAAGGAATCTAATTAATCTTACTGTCATTAAAAAAAAAAAAGTCGGCTTAAAAATAAAATACGCAGAAAGCGTTCAGATTTTTCCAGCAGCCCCAATGAAGTACTTTCTAATTTGGAAAATTTTTGAACAATTTTTCCGATAAATTTCTAACAATCGAGTAACAAGCTTTGGAAAAGTGAATATCTTATTATATTCTCTGACAAGCTTATGTAACGTTCAAATGATCTCAGGGCACGATAGTGAGTCGAAGAGATTTTCTATAATCTGTAACTATACCAAATTTATGAATTCTCTAAAAGAATCGAATGAATATACCAATGGTTGACATAATTAGTAGGCGTACATTGGGCGTTTCCGTGCCATTTTATATCAATGAATTTCCATTGCAATGATGTGTCGGGGAAATCCCTGGAATATTTTAAATATGTTGTCACTTTCCTCGAGGAATAAATCGCATTCTCAGCATGTGATTGTTCCAATTGAGGTCAACAGTTTGAGAACTAATCGAGGAAGAATACTTGTGTGTGCTATAAAGTGTGAGCTTTACAAAAAAAGCAAGGGAATCAAAAAATATGTGGCTTACACATACAGATTTTGGGAGAAATATTCTTTGGCCATATGGCTTTATAAAGACTTTACGTAATATTTTCAGTTCTGAAAGGGTACACAAACTGTGACTGAAACGTGTACTCTGAATTATCATCAATTGGGGTCTAAGTAGAATGATCTCAAGATTCCAGACTTTCTTGTTCGTAAAAGATGCAAGAGGTCTCAAAGTGATGCTGAAAAATGAGAGTTATTCAATCTCTTTACTTATTTGTTGCAATGAAAATCTTAAAATGCGTCCAGTTTTTATCAGGCGTTTGAATGAATTCGGAATACGTTCGATTGATTGAATTCCCACCGATAACAGAGGTCTGAAGGTCAAGTCTTTAATGATTCACTGCATAAATTATTTGTATCTTAACCTTGAAATTCTCGATACATTTTTTGCCATTCGAGGAATTTCAAATTACTCGGAGTAAGCTTCAGTGCCAAACCATGGGGGAGAAATACTATTTCCATCATTTTCGAAATTCAGACAATCGCCTTTTGTGTCCTTTGCTTTCGGCTCTAGTCGAGAAATGGGTGAGAACATTTGCCGGGATTGAACGGTTTCTTGATAACTCGAATCGTTAGTATAATACTTTGACGTACTATGATGAGGTTTTGGTCTTGATCGAGTCATAACTTTTTCTCAACATGCGTATCGGTTTGAGTAATTGAGTTAAATTTAAAACAAAATTTCATCAGGACAAAGGGCTGTGTTACTGTTGATATTTTAAATAAATTAATCATCATTGAGCAGGACAAAAAATTTGTCAGAAGTGGGATTCGAACCCACGCCCACAGTGTGGACTGCGACCTGAACGCAGCGCCTTAGACCGCTCGGCCATCCTGACATGTCTTCGCGGTTCTCTAAACGGGTACGAGACCTTAGATGATTCACTATCCACTATCCTGAAGCAATACTCTTCATGAGATTCTTGATTTTCTTCAAATTGATTATATCAATGGCTATGTTTTGTAATTTCAATGCCAAAATAAACTTCTGGATTAGTTTGGTTAGCTTTAGCCGAAACTTGACGCGATTTTCAAACGATGAAGAGATTTGATTACAATTCAAGTAATTCACTATTTTTTGAGATATTAGTTGCGAATTTTTTTCCTCCATAGTTGTTGTGATTTTTCATCAAGCTGGAATGAGAAAAATTGCTTCTCAACCATTTTTAAAATAAAATTTTAGAGAAAATTCCCCCTTAACCATTGATCAAGTTAGCATATTTGAAAGATCCCCGTAGTGCCCGCCAGGTGTCACTTCTTTCGCGTTCGCCGATAAGTCAACTTTCTACCTTATCCAAAACGGTACGCGTCGCGCTCTACCTTATGCACTGCCCACCCTAAGTCGTGTGCAAGCCTCCATCATTACCTGTCTGTCTTGATGCAGTAGTGCAGGCGTAACATTTCAAACTTTCCCTGAATACCTTTACTTTCCTCTCTTTACTTTAAAATCTCGATTCATTAGCCGCGGCTCAAAATTATGAATCTAATCGAAAAAAAAATCCAGATTGCCAGAAAAATATTTATCTAGTATTAGTAACGTCGTAACGCCATTACAGACGACATCGTTTGAAAATCATTTCCGAGGAAAGCTTTTCCGCCGATATATCAACTTTCACTTCCGTGATCGGGTCCGGTTTTGCATTTCACATATTGCCACCACCGCAAATTTAGCTCTCGAGTCATAGCACATATAAAATACTCTTGTACCTCCTATTAATTCCTTGACAAAGTTGTATGTATACATCTTTCATAGATACTTACATCGCACACTACAACAGAAAATTACAAGATCCGTGTATTGTGAATTTTACCATGCTCAAATCTTACAGACAGATGATGCTTGTGAGTGTGAATTGACTGGGTTTATCTTCGACGGGTAATCTTTTCTTGTGTGAAAGGAACGTTATGCCCTAAGTACACCTTGTCTCGATTTTACATCATTTGTTGAGACTGATGGAAGAAGTGAAAGTCGTACGAAAAATTTTGTCTCGAGCCCTGCTGGTTTATAAAAGATACATCCGGTCAAAAACGATATCCTTTCGGGCGGAGTCAGACTCGGAATTAAATTGACGCAGAAGTACGCATGCACTTTCGCGTCGTATCAACTTTTATCTGTCTGTGGTTGTCGTTGCGATGTATAACCGGTTGGTAAAATGATCTGCAGACTTTTACAAATATCCGGAATTTGCTTGAGCATGAGGGTAGAAAGAAGGCTTCAATAAGTGCTGATAAAGGTCATGTCTTGTGAAGTAAGTGTGCCAGTCTTTACTTTCACACTGTAATTTAATCCTTGAATTTCGTCTATAACTCAGGATCTTTCATCAAAATTAAGCTTACTTCGAGGAATTCAGTGAAGTTTAGGAAACGAGCTAGATTGATGTTGCCAGTTTCAATAACTATGATTCACTTTGTAAGTGCCCCGAATTTTAAGTGATATTGATGTTTCAGAAGCTCCGTAAGGTGTTTTCTGATGCCAACTGAGCTCTCGTAACTATACCAATACTCTCCATCAATGTTTTTACAAATCATGATCACGAAAGATCACGTATACACTACCGGTCAAAAGTTTAAGCTCACCAAAAAATTTTTTTTTCAATTGTGTGAGTTGAACTACTCGACTCTATTTGACAGTAGAGGACTCTTCCGGAGCTCATTTTGAAGGTTTTTTCACGTACTTTAAGATGGCATTATTCATTTTTATCCGTACGGATCGGGATCTTTCCAATTTGAGCTTGGAAAAGTGTCAATTTCAACGATTTTTGAGAGAATCTTTTGGCTCCTGCCAATTTGAGCCACATGAATGTTTCAATATGGGAGTTGTGGAATACAAAAGTACAATTCTAGAACTTCAAAATCCGTTTTTGAACGTCCCTCTATGCCACTGCTAATCCGAGCTATGACATTTTTTCTGAGGGGATATTTCTCGCAAAAAATTGCATTCCCATTTGAGAGAGATACAGAGATGCATTTTTAGCAAGTATAATCATGATTTCTGTTATCTATCATCTTTATGTTGATAAAGAAAACGAGAAATTTTTGAAATATGCCCCAAAAAGTGAAATCTCTCGTCATTTTTGAATACAGGTGCTAGTTTTTGCGAAAAATCTTCCCTCAGAGAAAGTGTCATAGCTTGGACTGGAAGTGGCGTAGAGAGACGTTAAAAAACGGATTTTGAAGCTCTAGACTTGTACTTATGTATCTTTCATTTCTCATATCGAAACATTCATGTGGCTCAAATTGGCACGAGCCAGAAGATCCTCTCAAAAATCGTCGAAATTGACACATTTTCAAGCTTAAATTGGAAAGATTCCGATAGGTACGGATGAAAATGAATAATGCCATCTCAAAGTACGTTAAAAACCTTCAAAATGAGCTCCGAAAGAGTCCTCTACGGTCAAATAGAGTCGAGTAGTTCAACTCACACAATTGAAAAAAAAATTTTTGGGTGAGCTTAAACTTTTGACCGGTAGTGTAGTTCTGACGAATTGGAGAATATCTTTGGAAGAAACAAGGGAATCCTACTAGAGTATGATTGAGAACTAACCGACCGAAAGGCGGGTGAACAGTGACTTTGCAATTTTCTTAAAACACGAAGAGCAAGACCATAAAAGAACGGATTAGTACGTTTTAGAGTGAATCCATATCTATGTACGTTTCAATTAGGCGCAACGCACGTAGAATCTCATAGATTATTCAAGAACGTCACTTCTATTAGACCGGTCATCTGGAGCCCGATAAAGAGATTTCTTCTAATTTTGGTTATTCACGAGTAATCTAGGGATACATTCTTGATAAAAATAGTGCCATTTCCCTGGTAGACATCCACTTTCATTTATGTCTGAAAATTGGCCATATTGATTTTTATGTAGCTCAAGTATGGCCAAAAAATTAAGCCCGTATTCCAGTTACAATTAATGTACAGTGAATATGATGGAACATCATCGAATAAATATCGGAGTCAATATAGAGCCATTTATTAGATAAAAATTTGGATCCCGCGTTTGAAATGAAAGAATTGAATATTGCTCACTATTTGCCTAGATTTTTTAGATTATTGCAAAATCCCTCCGGAAGTTGCCCAAATAATGGCCATTTATCAGTCATCGGATATGGTCCATCTTTTTTGGACATGTTTTAGTTATCAAGTCTAAATTCTATGGAGAGATTTCTACCAGGATTACACCACTGGAGAACTATGTGAACTCAAACCCAGCGTAAAACTCAGAAAACGTGAAATAGGGTTCGTACAGTGATGTGTTTTTTTTGACGATTTGAAATTTTGGCCAAATGCCCCACCTAGGTAGTTATAGGTTGAAAAATTAGAATTTTCCACTTTTTGAAATCTGAAAGTTGTTCTCTATAATCGAAATTTCTCATGGCATACCTCAAACATTATGATGCCGGCTCCAGGAAGAGGTTGTATTAGTAACGACAAGTAGTAGTTCCTCATCAAAAACCTTTCATTTTCATTCAAGGTGGGAAATGCAGAATGAGCAGCAGATTGACGATTCTTTTGTTGCATTCAAAATACTGCGAGGAATGAGTAATAGATATGTATAAGGTGGTGATGGTGGTGGTGGAATTTACGGAAATGATTATTGGTCGGTATATAGTCCGGTAAAATTTTTTGGAAGCTAACAATTTATTGAAACGTCCCAGTTAAGTTTCATGAGATTCTGAAGAAACATTTAATCCATATACACAAGTCCGAAAGTGTTGAAACTTTTAGTATGATCCAAACGACGCAATAATCCGAGAACATGAGGGCACCCGCAGAGATTTTATTACCAAAAGAGCAATCAAATCGGTTCACTACCAATTAGGCGATCGAATTCGTATGCGTACTTATTAATTGAAATTATCAATTTGGACTGTTAATTTTAGAATGGATAAAGACATAAGACGGGAACGAGTAAACAATCGCGTATCGTATTTTAAAAATCATCAAGTTTGGAAAATCTTGCTTAAGTGGCTTTCGGTATTCAATCCATCACAAAGAAACTTTGGTGATTGAACTCTAAATTCCTAAAATATACCTAAATTTAAAAAAATGAACTTTTTACCAAATGTTGCTTGAACGTGCCTAGAAAATAGAGCTAGAGCCTTCATGAAATTTTCGTCAACATCTATTCCTATCAAGATTCAACGTAAGTTTTCTAGTAGAACAGATTTTGATGTATCTACAGACGTACAATAATCAAAAGAGAAATGTAGACATGTATTCCATCATTGTATTCAATTATGGTATATCTCAGTAAGATTAACGTGATCGGGTCAACAGTTCCGGAGGATAATTATTTATTACCACAAGGAGAAAACAAACAGAAACTTTGCTAGGTAATTCACAAGAACGGGGTCTCATTAGTATTGCCAGGATGACAATATCGCATCTATTTTATACGCGTAAGTGACAACAGCGCAGCACCTATGGTAATTGTGCTGGCGTAACTTTGTACCACCATTAGCCGAGGAGTGCACGCTCTCGTAGTGACATAATTGTTTTGCTTTGCCGGACTTGGTGAAAATCTAGCGTGTGCGAGATATACTTGCGAATAATTAGGATTGAGTAACATTTTTGTCTTACATCAGACAAGACTATGTGTGGTCCATTGGTCAAAAGAAGTTTTATGAGTATCTTGGTCCCATTGTCAGTAGAATGAAAGTTTCTGAGAATTGACGTATTATTTTTAAGATTATGTGGGACATAAGTTTTAATTACTATGAGCTCATGATAAAAATAACTTTGAAATTTTAAGTCATGTAACTAATGAAAATCGAGGATTTACTGAAATTTCAGTTGGTGTCACTTCATCCCAAATTGATTTGAGACAGCGTTCATAGAATTATGTCACGTATCGTTCCAATCCACTCACCTCAGTCAAATATCAAAGTCAATATCAAAGTCCAGTTTGAGAAAGAATGACATTTCAGTACAAGGATGTGAAAAAAGGCTCTACTTCCGCGTACCAGACTATACTTTTCCATAATCTGTGAGTAAAAGTCGAAAATTTTGGTTCCCAATTCTTTTGATCGCGTGTTCCAGGAGTCACCAGGATCCCATCCAATTATTATCAGATAACCATGACGCATGCAACAAAAAATAAATCAGATATACAGTAGTCAGTTTTTGGTCTTTAGTGATAAAACAGCCAATGCTGATCTCAGGAATGGGCACTCGCTGACCTTTCTGCAAATTTCTTTACATTTGTATACTAAAATGTAGAAAGATAAGTGATTTGGATTAATCTCATACCATTTCGCGATTTCCAAAAAATTTCAAATTATTTCCCCATTTTTTGTGTTTGCACAGCTAGAGCAATCGCTTTTGGTAGAATCAGTGCAAAATTCTTTTGGCAAAATCAAATTCAACGTCCTTCAACGCACTCGCGTCCGTTTTTCAAGGCCTTCAAAATCTTACATCTAGATTTGCAAAACTCTAATTTAGGACAATTTTATGAGCTGAATAGGGAAACCGGTTGTATATTGGACATGAAGTGTACCCTACATGGTTTTCTTAAAAGGGCGTGTAGTACGACTGTGTTACAATTCAGAACGTATTCATAACGTCAAAATAAATCGAACATTGTGTTTCGGACCGACAAATAGCTCTGATGAATGTGGTTGAACGACTATAAAAATGATCTTATGCATTGTACCGTCGGTATGCATCGGTTATTTGGCAAAATTGAGGCAGCTCAGCTTCAGTTGATCATAATCAGAGGCAGTTCAGTTCATTTTCAAGGTCTTGAAGAAAGCTTCAAAATGAGCTAATAGATTACGTTGGAATGAATAAGATTGGGCCAGACTTGTTGAGAAAATGGCTCAATGAAGGCAAATTGGGTACATCCTTTTGTAGACTCCTCAAGACAGCATGGCTCCAGGGCCCGTATTCTAAATTTGCGGTAAACTTTTCCGGCAAATTTTACCGCAAAATTTGCCGGCATCGGTGTCGCTCTGTCGATAATCTATGAAATTTACCGCATTTGATGCAGTCTGCCATCGTGGTTTGCAGTGTTTGCGTTGCCGATGACGTTTGCCGTAAAAAAACACGGCAATCGCGACGATAAACTGCATCAAAATCGGCAAATTTTATAGATTACCGACAGAGCGACACCGATGCCCGCAAATTTTTCGGTAAAATTTGCCGAAAAAGTTTACCGCAAAATTTAGAATACGGACCCAGTTGATCAAAATATCAGACGTACCTCAGCTCATTTTAAAACCCTTGAAAAAAGTTCTGAAATGAGCTCAAGTACATTGGAGAATATTAAGGTAGACCAGAGTTGTTGACAAAACGGCTTGACGTGGGCAAATTGAATACACTCTTCTCATAATTATATAAGTCATAATATAAGATCGGAAAATTCATCATCGATCTTATATGCAGAAAAATTTGAGCCGTCACAATTACAAGTGAAAGCTTCGATTATTGATCTCTGTAGCTCAATCTACAGCCTCGTTTCCATGTGAAACTCACGAATCCTTTCAACATAAAATTCATATCGAACCTATAAAAATACGTGAATTATACCAAAAGGATCTCACGAAAAACATCCTTTTTCAAATCACCACGACGATTTCTCGCGACCTAAAATTATAGATTCCTCTTTCGATAAGCCACCTCCGACTACATCATATTATCATCCACATCGATGTCAAAATCATCTTTTCATCCTTTTCCAAATACAGTTTCAGAACCATCATCGTCAGGAAATGTACAAGTTGCTCTGGTATAGCCATCCCTGAAGGCATCTTACATATACTCACCTGAATGCAGTGACATCAGTTTCACCTCGAGTCTCACAGTGTAAGCGTTTTCGTTGCAACATCAAGCTTTTGATGTACGCAGAGCGTTACTTCCGTTGGGGATGTATGCAATTTCCTGGTACTTCACAAGTACACACATACACTGAATTTTGATCTCACGCCTGAATGTATTGGTATATATACCCACCTGTATTATACTTAGTTACGATTTTCCTATAGTATGAGTGTAAAATCAGGGATACCTACAATACAAGGGTGAATGTATGAAAAAGTATGTGTGTAGTAGTAGTAGTAGTAGTAGTGAGTACAGCGCAAACATGGCGAAAGATGCGGAAGTTTTCCAGCATCAGGAGCAACTTACTGGAGAGTAAAATCGTTTACGCGGAAGATGTGCTTGCTGTACCGACTACCTATACTTTAACTCTTTTGTGCAGAAATAAGAGAGACACCCTTTTGACATCAGCTCTTTTCACGAGTCACTGCATCAGGTTATGTTGCTGGTCTCGTGTGGTCTTGTTGGTTTGATTTTGCTGGAAAGCGAGTCTCGTTATGGAAGTATTGCTGCGCGGAAAATTGCACTTCACGAGCCAACGCCTGATGGGAGAGTACAGAGTACCGCATCACGAACGTGGTCATCCACTTTGCGATCTATTGTGAGCAAAATTGTGGCCATCTAGTATAGCAAAGTTGACAGAACCCTCCAAGCTTTTATGGTATTGTACCTATACATTTTCGAAGAGATGTCGATCTGTGGAACGATGGTTGTGTATTGGGATTGTTTTTTTTTTGGGAGACTATAGATGAGACATATTTTCTGATGCATATTGAATTTCTGATTACAGATGATAGATTACAGATTTTTTGAGTTACTGGTTATCGAATTGACTGAACTCGGATTCTCGGAAACAATTACGTCAACTTATTGGAAATTTTTACTTTTTTGGCAATTTTAGTAATTAAAATGTACATCTTCAGATCCTTGAATCCTTGAAACTTTCATTCATTCTTATAGCAATTTCTCGCTTCATTGAGAAAATCATTTTTATAGGATTAAAATATTTTGATTCCTTGAAGGTGGAATGATTTTGCTATTTCATAAGAATCCTGATCCAATTCAAGTCTGTGGATGAAAGTGAGAGTCAGCATGCCTAGGCAATGTGTAAGTTCCCCTAAAATTCAAGCATGTGTAGGATTGAAATTTTGACTTCAGCTACTTATTTCGATAACGTCACTTCTTGCGAATCATATGACTCTCAAATTGGTATAATAATCATAAATTTTGAATATTTTGATCCTCAGGTCAAAAGTTAACACGTTCCAATGGAAATGTATGCAGGAAAAATTGTGGATCCTGATGAATGATTTTGCTACGAAAAGGTGATTATAGCGCCAAATTTTCGAGCCAAGTAGGAATATGACTTTTTAAAAAGTAGCAACTGTAGAGGGGGTGTGTTTTTAGAATAGTTTTTTTTGCAATTTTTCGATGTTGGGGTGCTTAAAAAATTGTGAAAAATAGTATTCGCAACTCGTTCATGAGGTTCCCCATTTCCGAGCGCGTCGCCTACGGCTTAGACCGAAAGACAATCGCTCAGAAACGAGCTACAACCTAATAAACTCGGTGCGAAATCTACTCGAACCTACTATTTTGGATTTCTAAAAATTTTGCGTGCAACATTTATAGTGTCTCTAAAATGCCACTACATATCCAACCGATCCAACATAAATCATAAATTTTATTTCTAAAAATGTTCTTATTGGTGAATCATTTCCTGGGATCTTCCACCGGTGATACGCAAGTCTCCTGAGATTTAGATTCATTCAGTTTTGAGTGATAAACTCATTTCCTTTCTCGTGATCTCAACATTCTTGACCCAAGACCATTATTCAAAACTCAAAAAACGGGAGTACTCGACCTCAAAACTATATATAGATATATCCATAAGTATATGTGCTCATGTAATGGTATATAACATTCAGTAATTAATTACAGAGACATTCCAACTTTGATTTGTGAAATTCCGAAACTCCATGAGAGCTTGTACTGTACAGGAGTTACTGTATTAGCCTAACTTTCTACAAATGCATTTCTGCTCTTCTTGAAGCTTGCGTGCCACTACTGCCACACCGATGCCAACGCCGACTGTTGAAGTGAGAAACAATGTAAACTGCTTAGCCGTGAGCGAATTAACCATTTCATTCGAGAGTGATTCGCCGCAAAGTTTTGATGAATGGAATACACGTTTTAGTAATGTATGGCAAAGTTGCATCCATTTGTGAGTGAGTTAATGCTTATAGTAGTGCAGGGTTGCATGGATTAAATGAGGATTACACGATGAATTTTCGACTACTCTGAGGTAATTCTAATTCATGAATCATCTAATACAAGTTGGAACAAGGTAAGAAAAATGTGTTTGGAAAGGCGAATCAATTTTTGAATTTGGAGATTTCAATCGTCTGCAATTAATCTATCAGCGCATATTTGCTGGTAAATTGGGACAGTTTCTCTGGTGATGTTGTAACGATATTGACAAGCATGATGATGACAAGCGCGATAGCTATCGTGACGATTTTGATGATAATGGAATTGACGTATGGACGACTCCGGGCTAGAGCGGTACAACTCCATTTCAGATATCCGACAAATTGCTTTGGTATTGTGGAGGCTGCTTGAATCAGTGATTACTTTCCAAGGAAATAAATTTCACATCTTGCTAATAGGCACATACCCTAGGTCAGATAATGGGAATTTTTTTCCAGCCAGTGATAACCTATGAAAAAGCAATTACGTGAAAATTTTTGTGATCTTGTGTGAAAATGGACTAACTCCCGTTCTGATTTGGAACCGTTCATATGAGCAGTTCTCAATTGTACAGAATATATTGACACATTAATTGTGTTGGTGCTAGTTGATCCATAAAAATTGATCCAAGTTTAGAAATGGCCATTTAATTCTTCAAGAATTGCTTCAAGCGCTATTAGCTGTTTCCGAAATTCTCAAATTCATACCAAAATTCGACGTCACTTTTGTTCTACGGACATTGTATTGTCTACGAATTGTAACGAGGTACGAGAACGAGGTACCACTCCGGATGTTATTGCAAAGGAATCAAACATCCAATGGT
Organism: Eretmocerus hayati; assembly: GCA_029851415.1. NCBI lineage: Eukaryota > Metazoa > Arthropoda > Insecta > Hymenoptera > Aphelinidae > Eretmocerus > Eretmocerus hayati. The sequence goes on along the minus strand of CM056742.1, from coordinate 176,805,786 downwards.
GACAAGCTCAGATCGGCATGATCAACTTCTTTTCGAATTACTCATGAACATTCTGGTAGAAGATACTTTCCTCAAAATAGCGAACAAAAAATATACAGATTTGCGTTGGACAGGGGTTTTGTCCTGGTAATACTATAAATTACATGATGATCACTCTCAGATGTTCCCTCTAGGTGCGACAACTTTATGGAAACATTCTATTGAGGTGCATGCATAAAACTATCGGGGGACCCTGCTATCCAGATTACCTTGCTATTTTCTTCGATCTTGCAATTTTTCTCGCACGGAAGAGAATGAGACCACAGGAATGCCGAGCTCATCCTTCCGCGGAAATTCTGTGAAAATATTTTTTTGAGACTCCAAACTACGTAAATAGGAACTTTTTACAATTTTTTCAGAATTCGGTATCTCAATCGAAACAGAGGAAAGCCCTGGATGGTTGCAATCAAACACGCGGACAAGTGCAATATCAGATATATCGCTGTGGCTTTGGCGAGAGGAAAACGTGCGTCTGGGTGGGCAGTGAGGAGAAAGGGACCTCTGTATTACGATGCCGCGGGCTTATGCACCGGCCGAATGCAGCGAGAGTGCCCAAGTCGCCTTCAACTGGCCCGAATCGCCAAACTAACATCAGTTGCAAGTGCGTGATTTGCTCGGACAGGAGGTCGAGTGTTTGAACCACAGTGTCGCGAAAAATCCGAATTATATATGTTCTTCATTCAACCCATGCAGTGTGCCTCTCTAATTAATTTCTCAGGGGTTGGAAAGTTTAAACTTGTTTAACACGTTCGCTGCGACGGGTCCCACGGGTGGGACCCGCGCGTCCTTCCCTGTGTGCGACGGGTCCCACGGGTGGGACCCGTTTTGGTTCGGCTTCTAGTGTGCACCAAACAACGTAGACACATCCAATGGCTTCTGTAGCGGTTCTTACTCACTATATACGATGCCAAGAACATGCGTACACGCCAGTTTGAGGATCGGAATCGATTCGCGCGAGTTATACCACAAAAACTGAATTTTCGTGGGAACGGCGATGGATAACACAAAAATAGCAAGTAAATTGTAAATATATCAAGTCCGTTTCAATATCTCACAACGTATCTTAGCTCATTCGAAAGCTTACGTCAAAAGCTACAAAATGAGCCCAAAGACGCGTAATTTGAGCGAGATAGAACCGAGTTATCAGAAATTTTGACGCAAAATAACCATGAGGCAAACCGAGTAAATGGTTGACACTGTACTTCCTCTCTTCTCAATCTATTTTATCTCCCCGCGTATGAGGAACTTTTTGTATCCAGAGAAGTTGAAGAGTATATCGAATGACCAGCTGTGTCTCGTAGATTCTCGAGGATAGAAAATCATACTCGCGTGGACCACAATCGCAATCCACTGTTCTCACTAGGCAAAAGCTTCCAATTCAGGCCATGCTCGCGAGTTACCCGAATGGTAGCGGGAAATCAACGAATGCTCCCGAAAAGCTAAATACCACATCTCAGGATCACTAATTTTGGTAGTTCGGCCATTCACACCATCCCCCTTTGCACGATATAAATTTTCGCGGGTCCCACCGGTGGGACCCGTCGCACTGAAAAGAGTCAGACTTAATTGTGTGCGACGGGTCCCACCGGTGGGACCCGCGAAAATTCTTAGATTTCTTGTATATACATACTAAACTGATCACAAATCAAAAGGTTTGACTATTTTAGGTGGAAAATCACGCGTTTGTACTCTCTCGCACTCTGTGACGGAATGCCGGTTTTCACCGTCGCAGCGAACGTGTTAAATAATTTTCCTTCTTCCGTGAAAAATTTTCTAACGAAAAAAAGCTACGTTCACTTCGTGAATAGTTGTACAGCGAATCAGTGAATAGCAGTTGTAGTGAGCTAGTTTACTGTACAGTGAATTGAATTGGGATACTAAAAAAAAAATTAGTGTACATTTCTAGAAATTGTCAACGAGCCATGGCTGCCCAGAGCCTAGTCTGGCTAGAGGCCGTGTGTTTGTGCATCTGTTTAGTCCTTGCAGATGCAGTTGAATCTCCGAATGTGCAGAGGCTGTCAGCTTCTCGCAGACATCGATCCAGAAGTATTCCAACTTCGATGTCAATTTCCGAAGTGGAAGCTCCTGAAACTGTTGTGGCCAGCTTTGCTTCGCAACTCAAGGGGAGCAAAAACAACCCCGAGACCGATTGGAAAAATGACGTCGCGGAATTGGCAAAAAAGTCCCAGAGCAACGAGCATTTTACCGATCTCGAGCTTGATTTTATGAGCGGAGGTCTGGTCAAAACCCCAAATAGTTTCCAGTGGCTGGTTGACCTGTATGATCCTCTGAGATGGACCAAACTGCCTGGCAGACTCAATTCCGAATGCGCAAGACAAATGGGTGAATTCATCGATGCGCTTTGGAAAGGGGAGCCGTGGGCTGCCAAAAGTGAGTAGAGTACAAGTTGTTGAATTGTATTGAGAAAAACTTAGGGTTGTCAAATCCTCCTGTTACGATAATCCTTGATCAAATTTGCTTCTTCTTTCCTCGCGTGGCTTCAAAAGTGCCATTCAGTCAAAGGCACGCGCTATTTGTGCGAACTTTCATTTTCATGAAAACATCATTTGTCGTGATGCAGGTCTAATGGCACGTTCAGTCGTCGTACCGGATCAACGGCTCGTTCTGTACGTTGTTGGAAAGTTTGTGATTCTATAGGATCGCATTCCCTTTCGATTTTTTGCGAAAATGTCACCTCCAAATTTTCCCCGGTGAAAATTTATCTGAGAGAGGCTCAATTATAGCCTAAAAATCACAAATTTGGTTGTTGAAGTCTCAATTGTGAAATTTTCTGGTTCTCTGTCCCACTCACTCAATCTATGAGAATGCTAATTTTTTGAGCGTAGTGTATGGATACTTCAAATTCTGATTCTCAACCATACTGTCCAATCAATTATACTTCGAAATATCAAAGGGTGTGAAGTATCGCAGCTCAATCTGCATTTTTTCAAAAATTATTTTCACCAGGATATAAAAAGTGATGGTCCAATAAATTCATTCGGTGCATCGAATGATGAAATGAAGTAATTTTGCGTTGGTGAGTTTGTTCACTTTAAAATGAAGTTTCTCATAAGTATGAGTATTCGCCATCAATCACATAAATTGGTTTAGATTGATCTGAACTTTGTTTGAGGAAAAAAAATACGGGTCGCGTGAGTAAAATAATTACCTGCCTGAAGTATGCAAAAAGAGCGATTATCCAGCACACGACGTCCAACAAATTGGTCTCAGCCTGTTGCAATCTTGTCCCTGATCCGAATTCTGAGCCCTCACTAGGAGGCTGACCCTCAGACTTCCGCGATGTGGTGGATTAAATTGCTATAACGGAGCTTCATATCGCGTGATTGACATAAATCTCGATTGACGAGTAGCGAACCACAACATCGAAATGCATTGGAAAGAGTGAGAGTCTTGAAAAGCCGATTTCGGTCTCGATCATATGCAATGAAAGCGCTTCAACGCGGTAAACTGCCACTGATTCCATTCGAATTATATTGCATCAAGTGATGTGCACATTCAATCGCACCAGAATGGCTCACGAGGTTTTGGTTATAGGCGCATCCATCTTCATTACCAACTTACTTTGCTGATTCCACTATAGCCTCAAGCGTTCTTACGCACTTGCATCAATGATCATTTACTTTTACTTTCCAGCGGATTTTTTGAATCACCGGGAGTGAGAGATATTCCATTCTCAGCATTGCCATTGGCGGAAAATTTCGAGGAAATGATATTGCGATGTATGGAATGATATGCTTGGGGCGCTAGCCATCCTGTATCTGCAAAATGTCTATTTGTCCGTGTATACGTGGTTTTATACGACTTTCTCAAGACCAATATTTTTGCTAGGGAAATGGTGTTACGGGGAAAATGAGATGAATGTTACGTTCACAGACAGTGACGGTGCCTGCGTAAATCACGAGCTATGCGGTTATCGATGATACCAAATTGATGCAGCGATTCATTTTGAAGCCAATCAAATGCAGATTCGTGTATTACTTCGATATTTTGAACCAACGATTCAAAAATTTGAAGCTGTCATACTCGTGAGAATATCGTCAAATCGAAGGTTACTTCAGACAGAAATCTCTCATCTCATCCAACTCATTCTCGTAACAACCACATCTGGAGAAAACATTGGTCATGACCAGAGAACAAAGATCCATTGCTTACATGTCGGTCCACATTCATGACCAAAAGTTTCATATTCTATCGACTCATAGGTATTCCAAGATCGCTGTTGTCGATAGTTTTTCTGCTTCCATCTCGGGAACTACAAGTTTGTGAGTATATTTCCGTTTCTGAGCGCGTTAGCCCGTTTTGAGCGATAGGACAGACATGGCCTCCAGTGCCCAGAAGAGCTTTGCTAGCAAAGAGCGCATGTGATTGTTCTTCACAAAAGCTCAAACATCGCTTAAGAATGCGAAATTTTTAGGTTAGATCCATCAAATTTCGCCTGGAACAAAACCACTTCATCGCATATTTTGACCGATGAAATTCCATACACCAATCGGGAATCGTAAATTCCGGAATTGTCCCTCTCATTTCGAGTGCCGATCTCGGTGCCGATCCGTCTTTAGGTTTAGTCCAATCAATGAATGGCTTACAATCACAGTTAAACGCGTTATAGAAATAAACATTTCACTCACTCTTCATCATAACGTCCGTTTAGTAACAAGAACTCTACAAGCCCCCCGCAGTGAAACCCATCAATACATAATCTGTAAATGCATTAGTGCTGTGAATACTTCATGACCAATAGTGGCGATTTATGCGCCATTTTTCACATTGCTCTTGAATATCCGTATATAAGATACACCAGTCACGATTCGATGGTGGCATTGCTAATGTGAAAGGGGAACCGGTCGCTCGCAATATCAGTAAGAGTTTTTTACAGACAGTATCTTCACGCGTTTGCCAAATATATCGCAACACCCTTCTATAAATGAGCGCGTGAGTGTGCAATTTCTTTATCGCGATGACTCCCGAGTGAGTTCAGTATCTACTTACAATCAAAAAATTATAGCGAGCATTGTATTTACTCCCACAAGTCTCTGATATGGCATCGAACACAATCATAAAGTGTGTGAAGTGGAGGCAGTGAAAACAGACCACTGGAACATGTGGTAGCTCAACTTAAAACGCTAGAATCACTTCGTGTTCCGGTTTTTGCTGACATTTTGTGTTCTTATGCTCAACATGAATTATATCGGGGTAGAGATATGGAGAATTCGCCAGAAGTTATTATAACAATTAATATTCATTAACCATCGCAAATCTTCTCATTTAAAAAATATTCTTCGGCATGTTTGCTATATTTTGAAAGAGAATGGTTTGTGGAAGCATTTCATTAAAACCCATAAATTCCAGGGAGAGCCTGATGAGTTCTAGAAAAAGTTGGCTCTTTTGATCGTCTACTGGTTGATGGTTTCGATTCCGATGAAAGGAGCTGTTACAAATAAAGCAAAATCTGCTCCAGAGCATTGGAGGTCCAGGTTGCACTGAAATGCGTGTTTTGGGTGTCTGAATAAATCTGTAAATTTTTTCCGCGTCAAACCAAAGCGCAGTGGTGGGCAAAAGGGTGTCCCATTTAAAATACACGTGGAATACACTTCCTATCGTCCCTCTCAAAATTGGCCCAATGGATCATAACGGCTTCAATGACGATTTGTTTTTGAACAAAAAATACAACTTTTAGGGGTTTTTTCATGGACTGAAAATGATGCGCTGGTACCAAAAAGCCACTTAGAAAATGAGAAATGCGGATTTTTCACGCTTAAGCCGGGAAATTTTCGAACAGTCGAAAAGTTGCAGAGGACCGAAGTTGTAGATTCTGTCTTGAACTTTTATTTGGCATCGGTCTTTCATGCATGTATTAATTGGGGTTCACAAAAAATGGCCAAAAGTCGTAAAAAGTCATATTTATTGGATTATTGGGCGATTTCGGGGTCAAAATAGACCAACTAACTATCAAGATTTTTTGGAACTTATTAAAATACACATTTGTGGTTCTCATGATTTTTCCAAAGAAACGCACCAGATTCGAGCTCATAGTAAGAAAGAGTCGAAAAGTGACATATATTTCACCAATAATTCCATGAAGTACAGTTAGGAGGGTTGCATAGCGTTAAAACCATCAAACTCTTTCGATGAATTGTATAAGGGTAAGTTATCCATTATGAAGGGTATATGATATTTGTGACAAGGCAGTCCGTGGATAATCTCTCTCCGTTTTGATGAACAAACACTAACATCAAGGTGTACAGAAAAAAAGCGCACTACATAAACGTTGATGTTTTGAATGAGGCATAAGTAATAATGTGTCTGCTTTCCATACATTTTGGTTCGCGCGCGAAAAGTCGATGATGCCCGATGGTAATATCCCCGCATTCGGAAACTTCCGGCTCTTATTGGGTTACGAAGCTCACCATCTAATAGCATCCTAATTGCATTTAGCGAATATTGTGTCAGAGCCTTCGGAGAGCGGGCACACGATGAGCTCATTTTGTGCAATCATGGGCACACTTTAATTGAGCACCGGGCTTTTCGAAAGTTGCCGCCTCTCGTGCACCGCTTCGCTGCTTTTCTTATCGAACATGCGATTCTTATTCGCAAACATATATGCAGTACTATTGAATTCATGTTGGATCTGCCTTCTGATACATTTCTTCCCGATTTGAAGTTTAGAGAGCGCTTGAAGAATTTCCATAAAAAACTCATTGACAGATTTCTATCAGGAATGAACCTCTGTGTTATTTTAGATAGCACAAGAATCCAATATGACCGGATTTCAAAGCTCTCCCATAAAAAACATGCGGCATCAAGATAAATGGTCTTCGGAGGATTTTTGCCCCCAGTGATGCTTACGGCAGGAGAGTTCAAAAATGCCTCGTGGAATTGCACCCCTCATATTTATGCGGTGATTTATTTTTTTGACGAATCAGCTTCGCCGGAAATGGCGAGAATCCTTGAGATTAGAACAAGAAATATTCAAAGTATGGGGACACATCATAGACACCGTTTGGAAGTGTGATACATTTCTCCCCATCTGAAAACCATTCATGGGCTCATGGTAGTAAATGGGTCGATGAATTCGCTGGAAATAGTTAAATATCCCTTTTTTAACGTCCACAGGCTAGAAATGGATAATTTCGTGGCTGGTTTGGGTACAGTGGAAGTGGCATGTCTAGTAAGGAGGCATCACTTCATTTTGACCTTGAAAATTTTACGAGAAGAAGACCTGTTTTGTCATCTATAACATTGGCTGAAACAATAAATATCTATCCCCTCCAGTCTGTCAAACTCATGATGACATTTCCCACAACCATGATCAATATGGAAGATAACAGGTAAAAATTCGGATAAAACTGCCACAATTCGAGATTCTTGAAGGTTGATCCTGATTATATCAATTCAACTTGAACGAAATTTTCACCTCTCGTTTACGTATGGAAGAGCACATAAGATGAACTTGTCACCCACCCCTGGTAGAAAAGGTGAGCATTTTTTGGCCAAAAACTGTCCGAGTCGCATTGCTACGCATTGCTACTACAGCTATATATTGCATAAGTGGCCAGAAAAAATGCTCATATTTCTACCAGGGCATTGTTATCGCCTCTTCATCCAAATGTTAACCGTTTAAGAGGATGTCGGATACCGACATTGTCGAGTTTTCAGATTTCTCGATGAATTTTCGAGATATCGGGATTCTACTAAATAACGCCGATTCTGTATAACTCATAGAATCGGCGTTACTTGTTAGATTTTTGATATCTCAAAAATTCATCAAGAAATCCGAAAACTCGACCACGTCGGTAACTGTGCAATATTGATAGGACTCCGACGTCCCCTTAAAGGAATTAGATTTAGAATGAACTTGACTTGCTTGAGTGTGATGAAAGTGTAGCCAGATTTTACCTATTATAGTGCTTAATGAGCAGGTGACCTTGCTGTCAACTTGAGTGAAGTTTCAAGGAACATAAAGTCATAACTACGAGTACTAGCTGTTGCTTCTTGATTAGCGCAAAATTTCTCTTGTCTGCTCGGACGCGCGTGAAATTGCGAATTATGAGTTCTCGGCTTGTGAGATCGGGGTTGTGCTTCAGGGCCACGATCATATAGCCATTTCCAATGCAATATTTACTCATTATACCAGTATGGGAGAGTTGTGGGCTATAAAATTGTGAGAGATGTGCTTGAGATGGAAACATCAAGTCTGTGAAGAGATTATGAGCCTATTAAACGACAACTCAATACTGTGTTGGGAACGGTAGAAAACATTCAAGAATTCCGTCTAAATATTTTGTTTTCACACGACAATTCTTAAAATGAATTTTGGGATTAGAATTGAACCTGAAATTAGTGTCCTTGTAATAATAACTTTCCTCTCAGAGCTTGTGGCTCTGATGGAATGGGTGGCAAAAAAAATTTCCAGGGTTCTAAACTTTTAGACGTTTCAACGATGTATACAATACCCGTTAGAATGTCTATGATCAAATGATTCCTATGGAAAATGCAACGGTATATGTTCGAATAGTAAAAGGTTATTCTGAATTTCCAACGACGATCACTACCGAGTGATTTTTTGATAACTTGAAATATGTCAAAGTACATGGATCAAAACATCTTTTAGTGATCTTCAAAATGCTTAGGGTTCTATGGCTTATTGGTATGTCGACCAGAAAATAACTCAACTTTGTGTATTATCGAGAATTTCAATTCAATCACTCGTACCCAGAGTGATCTATGACAGATAAAGATGCAGGGAACTTTTTTTCAAGTCTCAAGATGATAATTGAGATCCCTCCTGTTGAAAGTGAAAAAAATGAAAGGAACGATATCGCTCCTTTCAAGACGTTTAGGATAATTGCTACGCGACGATTGTGCACCTGACAAGCATGAGAAATTATTAAACTTTCTACTGCGGTGTGGGTCGGTGCAAGCTTATGCAACCAACAACTGGCAATGAACTTCTACCTCGATGGCAGTAATCAATTCACCGCTAAATAGCTGCATTGCACGGGATTTCGATTCGAAATCTCTTTTGAAAACTTTTTTATACATACAAATTTATTATAATCCTCCGCTCTGGCATTGAATGATGAACATTAAAGTGGTGTGCAAGAAAAAAGAGAAATTGTACTCATCATCACCCTACTAGGGAATCTATTTATCTGTTGTATCAAATTCAGTTGATCTGAGTCTCAATAAATTTCTTCATACTCACCAACTTCAAGTGTGAAACCGAGTGTGAAACTTGGTCATATCGAATCGAGTCCAAGACATGTAATTTCTTAGATCTTTTTTCTGCATCAAAGGTATGTTCTGACTGAAAAAATCGTCAAATTAGACCTGTGATGGCCGGGGTTCAAAAATTGGAGCTTAGAGCAGGGTTAAAAATAAAAAAAATGTTGTTGGCGGGGGGGGGGGGCTGAGGGTGGAGGCGTACCGGCTGGAACTCTGGTGTTTTTTCTAAATGTTAAGGATAATCTCTCATGACAGAATCTTTCTAACTTATAGATGCCTTAGTTGATCAGCTGATTACTATTTCATACTTCTTAGAGTTGTGCATCGAGAATCATGTGGACTCATGCTCCCAACAAGTTTTTAATGAAATAATTCCTCCAAACGAACCTCAAATTTGATATTTCACTCAAAATCTAGGTTCCAAATCGGCGAGCCCTACATGGAATTCTGAAAAAAATTGTTCATTGCATTCAGTAATAGGACCATATTTATGTCCGTCAACAAACTATTCTACTATGCAAGTTTGATGTCAGATGAATGCTGACTAACAACGTCCGCTGAACTCTATAAACCGACCAATTGAAAGACAGATTGTCTCGACCTGAATATAAATCCGTCGGCTCACCCGTTGGAGGCGATATTTTGCTCTTGTATGTTTGAGCTTTCATCGGCCCTCAGATGCTCTCGTTGTGTCAGTTGTGCATCGAACATACCTTCAAGATGGTGCAAACAAGTTTTCTGGCAGCATCAATTTTGTTGCTTGTTACTGCAGCTTGGCTCAGTACTGCTGAAAAAATATTGTTTACTAATCCTAATGGTGGACCCGGGGTTGAACTCGATGTTGAGGCTTTGGTCCGTAATAAAACTTTTGTTGATCAGCAATTCAAGTGCCTCTTGAATAGTGTTACTTGTGATGACACCGTCACCCCAATAATCAAAGGTAACTTGACGATATCATTCTTGATCTGACAAAAAGAATCAACCATTTCCGCACTTGTTAACAACAGATGATAATCAAAATTTGAGACATCAATCGTGTTACTTTCATGAAATTTCAATTTGTAGTTCGGTATTGGGAAAAATTGGACCTTGTATAGATACTGGATTACTTTCTCTGTGATGAGTCAAAATTTCACCAGGGCAATCTCAAATACAAAATTGAATTTGATTCTTAAGTCATCGTAATGCCAGGAAATGATTCCTTTTTTGAGCATAGATTAAATTTGAATCTTTGCTTCTACTTCTAATTCGTGCTTACATGATGTCTTTGCCAATCTGCTAACCCTAGGAGTTGAAAATTCCAGAAAAATGTTGATTGATAAAACTGTACCAAAAGTCCGTAAACTTGCATTGATCCAAAATAATGTCACTCCCACAAGCCATTTCCAGGAATTTATGTTCAATATACTATTAGTATGATTAAACACGAAGGAGACTCTTAAAAATAGATCGGCATCCCCATCATAGACGATGAACCTACTAAATACTGTGGAGGTTTCATCAAACTCCGTATGAGGAAATTAAAATAAAACAATTGAAATTATGTCACAGGGATGATCCTGAAGGCTCTCTTCCACGAATGTCAGGGCTGCACAGAGCCAGAAAAGAAGGCATATGCTGTGATGAAGCCAATCTTAACCAAAGAGTATTCAAGAGAGATGAATTTGGTCATGACCAATTATGGGCTTTATGACAAATATAACAACGTCACACAAGCCAACAAGTATCATGGACAATTATTTAATGGATCGGTAGTTTAATCTCTATGGCCACACAACAAATGTTACTGGCATTGTTATAAGTTTTCTGTACTACCCAACGAATATCATCAATAAATCTTTATTGTGATCAAAAATCTCTCCCAAGAATATTTTGGATTGATTTGATTGCAAATTTTTGCCCCTCAGTTGATATTTATTGCATTCGAGGAGCCTCAATTGAGTATTCAAGGCTTCTTCGCGTGGTTATTAACATGTTTGCTGCGGAGGCTGAAATCAGTGATCTTTCCTCGGGTGCAGCGGGCCACCGGTGGGCCCCGGGCAGCGTTATTTCCCATAGGGCCAAAATCCTCAGCACTGGGGGTAAGACACGCAGGGCCCACCGGTGGGCCCCGCATGTCTTTCCGCAGCGGAAGTGTTAATGAATAATATCAACCGAATTTTTCAAGACACAGTGGGGATATTTCGAACAGGAACGCTTGGTGGTATCATTTTGCAGGTAATTTCTGGCGATGCCTGCTCAACAAATTGATATTCACCTCATTCAATGGTTGGAGCAGTTATTCAATCTTTCAAGGAGTTATCTCATCCTATGACTTGTTTGAGTGCTGTCTATTCCCCAAAAGAAGGAGAATCACGCGAAAGTACGAAGACTCACCAGTCACCACTCTTAGAATCAATGCAAAAATATTCTACCACTGTGAGTCTAGATTATTCAACAAAACTACGAGGGCATTATGAGCGAGACAAGGTGGAGCATGTTTTTGAACAAAAGTTTGACGAATTTTGTACTAAGTTCTAAAATTTTCTTGTATCCATTCTACACACTGAATCCGAGCTCAACGAATCCATTCGAATGTAATAGACCGGCGAATAACTGACAATTTTGATAAGTAGGGCCGACTCTGATCGTTTGGATGAATCATCAGTGTTAACAAGAAGACGATCACGCTGTCAATTTTAATTTCCTATACAGAATCATTATACTCCGATATAAGACGAAAATTTATTAGAGATGATTTCAATTTAATGATAATGCGATCAAACCAAGTTAAGGATGCATGTGTCCAGATTTTGTTTGGTTGAGCAACTCCAGGGTAACTATAGGAAACGGCAAATATGTCGCGCAAGTGAGATAGTAGTGTAACAATAAGGCCGATTCTGATGCAGGTCTGATGCATGCCGAATCTAGCTCAGGCTGATTCTGATGCACGCCATCTATGAGATTTACCGATTCTGATACCGAGTCCGACGAGGTGCACATGTGCACGTGTGCAGTGCAGATGCGCAGTGTGCACTGTATATGCATCATTTGCGGATGCACCCTAATGGAGCCATTCACAAGCTGATTTGTGAACCTCAGTACTCAGTAAGTGGTCTAAATCTTGGATTTAGCCTTTGTGCTCGCATGTAGACTCCACAACGGAGATCATCGGATCTTGAGAGAGTCACGAGTCTCCGGACCCAGACAACATCAAAATAGATCCTTCGCCGATCCTGGTAGACAGACGCACTCCTCGGCCCCACAGGATATTTAGTGGAGGCATCCAAGTATTTGTGGGTTTGATTACCTTCCGAGGTTTTGAGGTTGATAGTTTTTTCCTCACCCAATGTCCAAGCGGCTCTGGATACAAATATCTGTGAGTCGTCAATTTGCCAATGTATATGTTCCAAAGAAAGACTCAACCCACGGTCACCGATTTCACTGTGAACGCGCAATTATTCTTCCATCATGAATTGTAATCAAGGACCGAAATTCCGAATTTCTCAAATGGGCGGCACTACTTTGGCGTAGGGTGGCACAAGCCTTAGGTATGGCTCTATTAATATGCTAAACGCGAGCTACAACATGCAACAAATTGGAGTGCAAAAAATTGATAAATGGCTTGGAATGCCGATTCCTTTCTCGACACGAACTCGCATGAGAGTGGCTCAAAATCAAGTGTTTCCCAGACGGGCGGCAAACTGCAATCGAGTTTAGTAGAATTATTTCGCATCGAGCGATGAGCACATCCAATCAAACAAGGATTTCACGAGGTTTGGGTTACAGGCTCATTAATCTTCATTGTCAACTCTTTTTGCTAATTTCATTCTAGCCTCTAACATTTTCACGCACTTGCATTAATGATTACTTTCACTCTTCGGCATTTTTCTTTCGATTTCTCAGAAGTGAGAAGTTTTGAGAAAACGATATCGGGATGTGTCCATTCATTTCATTTGATCTGAGAATTCTTTCGAGATTCGAATTTCTCTTTGGATTATGCTAATACTCCTCGGAAATTACAATTGAGGGGGTGGGTGGAAAAAGGGCATAATTGCAAAACGGTCATTTTGAGAAAATCAATAAAAACTTGATAAAAACCGCTACAGACATAATTGGACGAGTTGACCTGACTTACTTCGAAGAAAATAACATTCTCGAAATAGCCCAACCCGATCCGGGGGATGAAATTTGATTTTGAGCTCTTTTCAGCAGTTTCAAAAAAAGCAATTACGCCCTTTTCCCGAATACAGGGTCAAATTTCGGCCTTTCTTCATCACAAAAGGTGGAATTAAATCTCGCTATGAAGTCCAATCGTCTCCAAATTTCTTGAGAGTGTTCTTGGGCATGTTTTGAAAGATATCTGATTCCTAGGGGTCGGTTCGATTCATGCTCCACGGTGCTATGGACACAAAAAGCTTCCATCAGTCGTGTGAAAATGACGAGGAATTTTTATCACTCTGGAAGGGTAAAAACACTCAATTTGAAGGCAAAACAACATGTTTTCATCGTTATATTAGGTGGAAAAGCGTTTCCAGGCTCTGGAGGATTTTTATAAAATTTTTCCTCGGTAATTAGGCCCTTTTTCCAGATCCGCTCTCACTTACGCCCTGTTACAGAGTAATAACGCCCTTTTGAATCTTCTCAGTCAGGTACTTAAGTCCTTTTTCCAAATCCTGTTGGGCTGAGCAAGAAAGGAAGCCCTGCTTTTGAAATGATAACACAGCAGTTACGTTCTTCTAACATCTTATCATAACAGCTACGCTCTTTCAACATTCTATCACCGCACTAACGCTCTTTTATCGTGCAGATGAAAGGGCGTAATGGCGATTACGCCATTTTATCTGCCAGACGTTTTTTAGGGTCTTACGAAAAACGGATTTCGGGGGGTTGGTAGACCTTGGTATAGGGACTCAAAAAAAGCGATGTCCGGAAAAAGGGCATAATGGTGATTACGCCCTTATTCCACCCACCCCCTCAATTATAAGTTGAGGTGAGTCTTAAGCAACAAGCGACGTAATCCTCAGAAGTATGAGCCACGTGATATTCCAGATATCTAAAATTTGAAATTCGAGGTGAATCAAGCTTTTCAAGACAATGTCTTCCACTGTAACATATCATGAGTATCAGTTGCATCGTTGTTACTATCCGCTCTTGTAATGAGGTAGAAACTGCACACGAATTAATACTTTGGCCGACATACCTCTTTGCAGATTGTGTTTTGCGTAAGCCTGTGCTATTGGTAATTTTTGGATTTGGGCTGTTTGTAATCCTGATTCAATCATACGCCTAGACCATTGGAATATATCGACGATACTGACTGACTGACTGAAAGCATAGGCGTACATAAAAATTGACTAATTTATTAGTAAGATATGATAGTGTTTAGCCTACACTAGTAGAAAGAGCCTATGGAGATTGGTACGATAATATTTCTCTCGTCAACTTCGAAACTCCTGGTAACGGAATCAACAAGATCTACGTAGATGCATATAGAAAAAGTTGTGCTATACTGAATGGGGCTTGCGAATTTGCTTTGCGCTCGAAACTGTATGATGTATGGCAACATTTAGCCTTTGTAAACTTCCGGGTTATATTGGATTACGAAACTCTGTATCTCATAGCTCCCTAATTGCGTTAAGCGAATATTGTGTCAGAGCCTCCGAAGCAGGCATACGATGAGCTAATTTAGTGCAATCATAGGCACACTTAGAGCTCCAGCCGTTTCGAAAATTGCCGACTTTCGTTCATCACTCAACCGCTTTTTTTATTCGAACATGCGATTTTTGTTCGCGTACTTTTGCGCAGCTGCATTGAGTATTTTGTCAAGATTCTGACAGTTTAGATAATTTTTTTTGGGACTACTGCACCTTTACCCTACTTCTTTTCATATTTTGCATGATTGTCTATCTACATGGTCATTTCTAAAGTGAACCAGAAACAATCTGGATGATCTTTGATGGATTACTCGATCGTGGGTGTCTGTGAATTGTTGCAGAGACTATCCTTATAGATGTTTACGGTCTTCATAAGCTCGCGCTTAACGAGAATACACGAAATTGGCATGCGGTCTGATACAAATTTTGTGTACCCGGGTACACATAATCGTTTCCAAGTATTGTACGGAAACTTTCTACGGAATCTACAGAAATCTGCGCACTTCGTTCCTGTGATCTTCTACAGGGAAGACAGTCCCTTCCTCAAATTTGATAAAAAATGCGATGCAACTAACGTGTCTGAATGGTACCAAATGAACCAAATTCGAGTTGTTGAACTCAGATTCTCAATGTCACCAGATGAAGTTGTTAGTAGAGTTTCATTCATTACCAAATTGTGCAAGCAAATCTTTTTTCAAGGTAAGCAAAGTTTCAAGATTCATAATGTCGTAACAACAAGTGCTACCTACAGCTACTTGATTAGCGCAAAATTTCACTCGTCTGCTCGGACGCGCGTGAAATTGCGAATTATGAGTTTTCGGCTTGTGAGATCGGGGTTGTGCTTCAGGGCCACGGTCGTACAGTCATTGCTAATGCGATATTAACTCATCATAATACCAGTATGAGAAAGTTGTGGGTTATAAAAGAGTAAGCGAGTTGTGCTTGAGATTAAAACATGGAGCTCTTGGAGATGTTATGGAGATATTAAGTGAAAATTCAAGGTACCCCATTATTATATTGAAGCTCGTGCGCCCGTGAGACTTTCCAGTCAGGATTAAGTATTAATAGGAGTGCGATACTTGCAGAATAATCTCTGTGTAGAGTTAAGAATGCTATTAAAAATGTGATACTTGTGGTACTGATGTCCTTACCGCGAGGACTCACAAGGAGGACCCACGAGGTCGGGGTCACCAAATCTCAACCAACTTTTTTGGCTTTGGTGACACTTCGTGGGTCCCCCTTGTCAGTCAGAGCTCACCCGAGTCTGGAGATAACACGTCTCCACCCGGCGCCCGGGAATGGGTGAGTCTAAGGAACTTGCACTGGAATCATTTTTGGACGGTGGCAATGCAAGCCTGGATGACTCATCCAGCCACTCGGAGGGGCTCCAAGGAAGCTTAGAAGAGTCCCAAAGTCTACCCACACAGCATGAGAATCTTTCAGAAACCTTCCTGCAAGCTTTCAGGAAAACCCGGGAATCTTTCAGAAAGATTTCACTGAAAGCTTCCCTCAATAAAGATATGTCCCACTTCAGACACCTTTCTGCAAGATTTCATGAAATATTGCCGGCGATATTTCGGGAAGCTTTCAGAAACATTCCATTGAAATATTTCAGTGAAATGTTCCTGCAAGATTTCATGAAATCTCACAAAAATATATGCGTCGAACCCTCCAGAAAATTTTGGGGCCTCGTCATGATGAAATATTATACTCAATATCGGTGAAACATTTCCAGGAGATTCTCCCCATAGCAGTGAAACTTCACAAGAGGCTTTCGTAACTCTTCCAAAACTTCTCCCCAAAATATTGCACTTACATCTTTCAGAAAGCTTTCGATAATCTTTCAGGAATATTTCAGTGCGAGGTTACTGAAAGATTGAGTGTAAGATTCTTTGAAATATTCACGGGAGCTCCTGGGAAGCTTTCTCTGAAATATTGCCACGGAACATTTTGAAATATCTCCTGCAATATCTCTGCAAGATTCCCGGGAGATTGCAATGAAATATTTCCCTGAATCGTTCTTTGGAATATTTCCATGCTGTGTGGGTAGTGTCCCCAAGCTGTGCCAATGTACCACAAATTTAATAGCTATAAAAAGCGAAAATATCCCTAGCCTGTCACCGCCGCACCCGACTCGCGCCCCTTCTGGCGATCATGCTTCATTTTTCAAAGCTCACCGTAACCAAAAAGGGTAGATGATTCGATCATCAATGGGAAGGCAAAATAATTTGCTGGGTGAAGCGCTTCATACAATTACGATAGAACTTCACTTACAGGTAAGTTCATTTAATCGTTCAATTGTATTACGCGCTTCTTCCTTCGAGATTACATGTAGATGTTCAAAGCATGGTTACGGCGGGAAGGTTCGTGTAATGACATTCACGAACATATTTTACTCTGTAGAATCGATATCTTTGCCAATATGAGGGAAAAGTGACGGAATAATCAACTCACATTCTAAATGTTTTTGATCTCTTTGAATCATGGAATTAATGTTTGACCTCTTTTACTTCACTGCGAAGTGGAATTACGTGTACGACTTATGATATTCATCTCAATACAGAAGTATTTGATTATGTATTTTCGTACTGTAAGCTTCAGACCTGATAGGGTCACACGTTTCATGATAATAGGAAGATTCTGAATTCGGAAGTCAAGAAAGTATTTTACTATAATTCAGTAAACGAATCTTCGAGCGGATCTTTACTTCGTAAGCTTTGTTACCATTGAGAATGATAATAGTGAAGTTATTACCGTTTTGCATGAATATCTCTCAGGGAGGGTCGACGGTTGGGTTTCGGCCTTGTGCTGGGGGCCTAGCCCAAAATTCGGTAGTCGGGGAGGAGGAGAGGTCATTATGGAGTCACTCGTCGTCTCGTACGGGCCATCCTCGAAGCCGACTCAATAGCAGGGCGTATCCATGCCCCAAACTCTCGGGGGCAAGCCGGGGTAGAGGCGAAATGCGGGCATCCGGGATACAAAAGCTAAATTCCTGTACTGGTGTTCTTCGTCACAAAGAATTTCTGTACATATGACGAATTGGACGAATACCCGACTTTGAGTTTGTCCAAACTCCATCATAACCAAGCGAATTGGATCAATGGATCACACTGACATTACGGCAGCCTCATTAATTCCTATTGCGACTATGTTATATGTCATTTTGACCATTCTCGTAATCATATGGACTATTGCACTCATCACATTTGATCCTAACCATCATCGGTCTATCTGATTATGGAATAGGCCTAGCCATGATTGAGATGTTGGATAAACCTCGTTGGTGCATGGTTTTTGGTGATTGAACGTCTAGTTTTTTTATGATTTTCAGTTATTTATTACTCTTTGAAGAGATTTCAACTTATCGCTGCAGTGCCGAATTAAGATTCTGTTCTGAGAATGATTGCGCCAGAATATAGTAAAACTATGATGAGTCTAAGGTTTATTATCCACAGGAACAACTTCGAGTTATCATGAGGCTTTGGAATGAATTCAAGTCAGAGAAGTTTGATTCCAAAAAAAATACTTTCGCATCCACTGATCAGTACCCATTCAATGCAAATCATATTTGCAATGAACTTTTTCACTGCAATTGGCCCCACCGGTGGGGCCCACGGGTCCATTTTTGTGTGCGGCAGCGATCAAAATCCCATTAAATGGGCCCCACCGGTGAGGCCCATCGCTCACAGGACCCGAACGCGATTTTTGTCGTCGCAGTGAACGTGTTAACATGGAAAAATTTCAGTCATATTGAGACTGATTATGCTTTGGATAAATAATCAGTGATTCTTTTTTGGATCAGATTTTGAGCAACGCATTCGTCTCCAGGATGTCTACTAATCTTACCAACAATACCGCAGCAATTCTTTCAGTTGTCAAACCAACCAACTTGATCAAGTCCCTCCAGAGTCCAGAGTTGTAGTAATCAGGCCTATGGAGGGACTGGGCCGAAACACTTCATCCTAATCCCCAAATTACATACAGTATAACAGTCATTTGAATCTTCCATTCACATCTTTGGTCCCGTGTGGTGTTTTAAAGAAACAAAAAATGTCAGCACCTTACGTGAGATTTAGAAGAGTATCGAATCATTAGATTTGAATTCTCTGTTGGCTCATAAAAACGGTCGAGTAAACTTCCTGAAATTTGAAAAATTTAACATGAGCGACTAAAATCATTCTACAAAGAGTCTTAATTTATGCTTATTTCAAGTTAGTATCAACTAGATTATCTGTAATATACAGAATTTCGCTACAACAAAAGTTGCTAGACATTAATCAAGATTTATCAAAATAGTGATTTTTGAAGAGCCGAGGAAGGGATATCATTTTACCCAATTGTTTCACCCTTCCATATCGATGTCTTCATTCCTGATGATCTTCACGCTTCACAAGACTTCAATCCCTAGAATGAAAACCCAAACAGTAATATGGAATGATGGGACGAAGTAACAGGAGTAAGGAAGCTTGAATTTGTTATGACAAATTATAATGATTTTCAAAGTAGTAATACCAACATCTGTCGAATGTACGTACTCATTCGTTTGAACTTTTATTCACATTTACTTATCCTTAATCATTATGAAAATTGAAAACTCATCATGATATTCCATGAAATCATCTGTCGCATACACAGTTATAACCATTTAAAATCAAATCATACTATCTATCGAGAGTCACGAAGTTGAGAAATCGCAACTTGGACTTTGACTGGTGCATGCAAGTCGTAAACGTAAACGTAGATCGTCGTTAGTCCATTATTGTTTTCATTGCCAAAATTGTACAATTTTTTACTAAAAGTGTGCTCGAACGTCAAACTAGAGCAAGGCACGTTCACAAACATTGATTTCTCATCATTATCAATATCCTTGACAGTTACATTCATTTTGGCTTCTTCAGAACACGATATTGACAGTTTCGTGTCTAGATTTGGATCTGTTGGTGTAGCCTTGTAATTTATCGCGTTGTGATACCGGTTCCTCTTCTCGTGGAACTCAAAGGTGAACTGATAGTTGACAGCCAATTCATCTACAATTGAATCAAAATGTGAGATCAATCATTAAAAACCATTTAAGGCTATCAGATTTCGAGTTTTAACTTACAATAGCAAGTTCCTCCATTTTTTGGATCACCTTCGTACAATGAATGCTCATCACATTTGTCACAGTGATCGCCAATTATACCTCTAGTAGAGCAGAAACACTTGCCAGTTTGGCTATCACAGTCGGTTGCGTGGCCATTGCAAGAACAAGCTGAAAAATCAATGATAGTGATCATGAAGGATCATGAAGACTATAGTATTTAGTCGTCAGATTTTGGTTATAATTACATAGAAACTTACGTTGGCAGGTAAAATTTAGAGGATTTCCAAAGTAACCGGGCTCGCAGCTGTCGGAACAGATATCATTAATGCATTCGATGTGGCGTTTGGGTTTGCTGCTCTCAGTTTCCTACCGTATTAAGAGGGTTAAAATTCATAAGAACTATTCGATTATGGAAATCAAATAGGTCTGAATGTCCTGACCGAAGGAACGTTCGGTGGAGCTTAGCTTGATCAAGTCAGACCATCTCCTTGCATAAAGATGCTTGGGTACAACTAGTTTTTGTTGAGAATGTTGCCAATCGCTCAATGGCTCATGCTTACTTCTATACTTGTTAGGACCTTTTCACGTGAAACTCTGATTTTGTAAGTTACAAAGTTTAGAAGTTTAGAATTGGGCCGACGCCAACTTACACGAACTTTTCAAATTTCGGAGTGTTGACATTGAGGTGAATTCTGACCATCAAACAAATGGGCGAGTAGGAACTGATCTGAAATGGTCAGACTAACAAGGGGAATCCAAGAGGTTTAGGAGCTGGATCTGGCTGAACTTTGGGAGTCATCTCCTCCTTGCACCAAAAGATGATACCCAAAGCTGCATAGTCTAACGCTCAAGCGGTTCCGAGCTACAACCCATGACCTTAGCATTACAGTCCATCTATATATGTGGAAAAATGGCATATCTATATAATTATACTGTAATGCATGGGTTGTAGCCTGTAGCTCGCTTGAGCGTTAGACTCTGCGGCTTTGGGTATCATCTTTTGGTGCCAAAAAGAGATGATTCCCAGACTTTCAGCCAAATCCAGCTCCCGAACCTTTTGGACTCTCCTTGTAAGCCACGGCCAGTTTGCACGTTCAGTGAGGTCAGATGTATACGCGATCAGGGTTATGTTAATTTCTACAGACTGATTATGGCGCAATGCTGATTTGGATGATCATGCACATGGATTGTTATGAATTGCTCCAAAATTGAGATGTCGTCGTGTTACATTATAAATATCAGTACATCATTGCCTGACATATCAGTGGTTCCGCCAAAAGTGGGGTTTTCCGTGTCCCAAGTTCCTCCAAGTTTTTCAGGGTTGGAATGTGCACAGTAGTAATTTTCTCACAACATTTTTCTGGGATGTGTTCCAGTGGTGCGCAACTATATTGATAGTTTTTGAGACGATCCTAACGCCCCAGTATTTTGTAGTGCTTGATAAAGGATCGAAATGTCAAATCCGTCCCATGTAGACAACCCACCTTCGACTTTTGAGTTCATCCCGACGCATATGCAAAGTCAAAAATCCCCATATGTAGCTTTGCACTTCAATTTGTAATACTTCGAATGACAAAATCCACCACTATGCGAATCCAAATCAAACCCTCAGCTCGCGCACAATCATCCGACATTTTAAAGACTATTTTGCACCGAAACTCCTTGCATAGCACTAACTAGCTCCGCAAAGTCCCCAACTATTCATTAAACTTTTCTGAATAATGAGGTTGTCATCGAGAAACCGACATACACCTAATCCTTGCGCGACATTAGCTGAGAACTCGAATCTGCACCCAGGCTCACCACATAAATGTGTTTTCAGAATAACGTTTAAGATTTCTTGTCCTTTCGGTTCCCATGTTATGCTCCTTTCTGGCCCGATATATCTCTTTGTACAATACATTTTCTTGGAGTATTTGTTTGTATTAGAGCGAATCTATGCGGGAAAGAGTCTAAGATTAGTTTTCGACCCGTGGGAATAATTTTAGAGGCAAAATGTCCACTCCGTCCCGCTCTCCGACA
Organism: Eretmocerus hayati; assembly: GCA_029851415.1. NCBI lineage: Eukaryota > Metazoa > Arthropoda > Insecta > Hymenoptera > Aphelinidae > Eretmocerus > Eretmocerus hayati. Next base: position 176,783,760 of record CM056742.1, on the reverse strand, counting down.
CCGAAAACTCGGTACATATTTTTCTGGCTTGACTTTTGAGATGGGTCGCTCTAGGCACTCCTTTTTTGTGTCTAGATGAGTGGAAATTAACTCCTACGATCCATTAAAACTCGTCTGGGGTTGAAATAATTTTTTGACGCAAATCACTCCCTGTGACGATTTTCGCCCCAAAAATCCCAATTTCGGCGGAATCTTCATATATTTTCACTATTGACTTTGGTCATAGAACTAAACGTCAATGTTCCTCATGGTTCTTTATTGAACTACTATACACTTTTTATTTACGTCAATGCCTTGCTTTTATGATTCAGGTTGTACTGACCACACTTTAACGTTCATTCAACCCTCCTCTCTCCATACCCTCAGAATATAGACTCATACAGTTTTTGACTCGGCTCATCGATAGATTTCTCTGCAATGTGATCTGTTCTGTTCAGGGGAAGCCCCGGGAAAGTAGTAACCATGAAGAAGTGGGCCAGATCAGCGATTTTATTCAAGTTTACATTGTTTCATAATTTTCCTGAATCTCATTTGTTTCAGCCATCTCCAGTAATTGTATCAATAAAGTTGTGCCCAAATAACGGTGAGTTGATATGATAGGTCATATCCATCTGGTCTGTTCAAAAATTGAAAACGAAAACATTTCAAAATGGTTGTGGAGGTGCGTATACATAAACGAGCAAATGTAAACTGTTACTCGAACAAATGTGTTTGCACTGATTTTGCGGGAAACGCGGTAATTTTTATTGATCTCCAGGCGGTCAGTAAGGTTTTGATGTTTACAATTTGAAATTGTCATTGTTGAGTGATTTTAGCTTTGGACAAAAAACCATTGTAGGGTACCAACTTGTTGCTCAGTATAGGGTAAGAATGTTAGATGCAGTGGGAACATGAGGTATCTGTAAGAAACCTGATATGTGTTACTGGCTTTTAGAAACACTTAATTAATGGGTGCAGTAGGATATGAGAATGTTATGAATTTTGTGACATTTTATTGAATTCTACTATCAACAGAAGAAATTTTCATACATATTCAGATTTGCCATGCAAGCTTGATGAAACATTAACTTGTTAGTCATGTTTTTCGCGTAGATTAATTACTTTGGTTGATCCTTTCTCGGAATTGTGTAGAGACCATCTATTCTTGACCTCTTCCATGCGGGATATCCATTTTTGATTATTGAAGACCGGCATAATTATATCGTATATCTCCTTCTGTTTGTTTGTGCAGTCAGCGCAATCGTTGGACAGGGCCTGCATTAGCACTTCTACAAAATACATTAGATTCATTTGTTATACTTCCTCTCTCTCTCGTCAACATGTTTTTAATTTATCAAAACTGTCGCATGTGAATTTATGCATTGAGACAGCTCATCTGAATACCAAGAATGGATTTAAATTCTCTCCGGTCACTTGGGGTGTGGCCAATGCCAAGCCAGTTTTAGGATATCAAAAAATGTAGTTTAATATGCTTGGATTCGGGACGCCATCAGGTGGCCTACAAGCGTAACGGTCTTCTGACTCGGTGACATTTTAGTTAGTGTATAGCAATTGATCATAGCGCAAAATCTCTCTTAGACTAGGCGAAATCACCGCCATCGCTGGAAAAATTGTTCTGATGGAATTTTTTTGCGGGTTCCCTACCAGAAGACCCTTCTGAATCCGAAAATCCATGTTGCCAGACGGAATTCTGGTGCAAAATTGTTTAAAGTGAAATTGTTTAAACAAATTAGCAATATCAACTTTTTTGGTCCCAAAGCAACTTTGTAAGGTTATTTGGTTCATTTTAAAAAGAAAATCTCTCTTGTCATTTTTCTCTAAAAGTCGTTGTTTTCGAGCTGTGAGCGTTTCAAAGTTGGAAAAACGCGAAGATCGCGGTTTTCAGCGACCGATTAGAGTACGAAAAACGTGAAAATCTCATGTTGCCAAAGCGGAAGAATGTTGATTGGGATGTCCTTAACAATGTCCAATAGCAAAAACCCATGTTTCCGAGCGATAACGCATTGTTTTTCCAATGTTAACAAAAGGTAGATTTGCGGGCTACAGCAACGGCGAGGAAGCAGACGACGTGACGCCGCCACCGTTGAATCTCTATGGCTATATCGTGCGCAACTACACATTGTTTACATTGAAAAAACAATGTTTTCGCTCAACAACAAAAAACAAGGTTATCGCTCGGAAACATAAATTTTTGCTATTGGACATTGTTAAGGACATCTCAATCAACATTCTTCCGCTTTGGCAACATGAGATTTTTACGTTTTTCTCACTCTAATCGATCGCTAAAAATCGCGATTTTCGCAATTTTTCAACTTTGAAACGCTCACAGCTCGAAAACGATGACTTTTAGAGAAAAATGACAAGAGAGATTTTCTTTTTAAAATGTATCAAATAATCTTACAAAGTTGCTTTGGGACAAAAAAAGTTGATATTGCTAATTTGTTTAAACAATTTCAGTTTAAACAATTTTGCACCAGAATTCCGTCTGGCAACATGGATTTTCGGATTCAGAAGGGTCTTCTGGTAGGGAATTCTCAAAAAAATTCCATCAGAATAATTTTTCCAGCGATGGCGGTGATTTCGCCTAGTCTATCTAAGACACGACTGGAATGAAGTCTTTTTTGGTTTTTCTCGTCCAATTTTGAAGTTTCTGAGTAGACTGATCATGAACAATTATGAGATGGTTTACTCTCAAAAAATACGATGATTATTAAAGTTGATTGTATCAGCATATGGTATGGGATTTTATATGATACGTCAGAATACTGGGAAATTCTTGATATCAATCATAGAAGTATGTACATGAGTGATTCTGGAGCAAGCTGGACAAAACCGTCACCAGGGGGGTCTGGGAAAAATCCGCAAAAATTTTTTTCCATTAGTACTATGTTGAAATAGTACGAAAAAATTTTTTTCAGATTTTTTCGGCCCCCCCTGTGGGCCCCAGGGCCCATGAAAGGGCCATTTTAGGCCCTTTTTTAGCCTATTCTAGGAAAATCATAGCTCCGACGCAATTCAATATTTTTCAACGTACTTGGGCGCATTTTTCTCGTCAAGACTAGTACTTTTGAAAAAAAAATTGTCCAAGGCCACTTAGTGGGCCTGACGACTTCTGCCACCTATTTATTGAGAGCAAATTTTAGCGATTTTTGGGCTTGCTTCAAAGTGATGTAGCTCCCACTAGACATGTGATAATCGACTTTTACAAGTAGTCATTTTGAAGGTCTTGAAAATACCTACAATTTGCCTACTTGTAAAAGTCAATTATCGCACTTTTTGTTAGAGCTACAGTCGATACAAGTTGAGCTATTTACGAAAAAGTCGAAAATTCAGGACTCGATTCCAAAAATATATCTTAATTTTTTTTCACCAAACTTGTGCGAAAATGTTCTTTCAGACATCTACTTTTAGTAAAAAAAATTTGGCGGAGGTTATTTTTTTTTTATTTTTTTTGCCGAGCGTTACAAAATGCCGCATTTCGTGGTTTTAGCAAAAACAGCATCTTTGACCACGGTCACATATGCTCCCATCTGGACTGATGTGCACCAATCTGTGTGAAAGTACTCCCCAAAGTACCCCCAAGTACGTGTAAGAAGTTGCGGGGACGATCCTCCACCCAGGAGCGAGCTGTAGGTTCTATTTACCGTGTCAAAAATAGGCATTATTTTGGCTATTCGAGCGTAAGCGACTGAGAGCATGATTTTACTCGTTCTGGCTCACAAATGAGATAATGGGGTAGAATGAGGATCCAAACATACTTTTCCGACTCAAAATGACCATCTAAACACAATTCCGAGGTCAGTTTAGCTCTAAAATGTTTTCTAGTGCCTCAACGGTGTCAGAACCCGTCGACAGAATCTAAGTTCTTAAGGGACAAAGGGACGACTATTTAGAGCAAAACTGACCTCGGAGTTGTGTTCAGATGGTCATTTTCAGTCGGAAAAGTATGTTTGGATCCTCATTCTACCCCATTATCTCATTTGTGAGCCAGAACGAGTAAAATCATGCTCTCAGTCGCTTACGCTCGAATAGCCAAAATAATGCCTATTTTTGACACGGTAAATAGAACCTACAGCTCGCTCCTGGGTGGAGGATAGTCCCCGCAACTTCTTACACGTACTTGAGGGTACTTTGGGGAGTACTTTCACACAGATTGGTGCACATCAGTCCAGATGGGAGCATATGTGACCGTGGTCAAAGATGCTGTTTTTGCTAAAACCACGAAATGCGGCATTTTTAACGCTCGGCAAAAAAAATAAAAAAAAATAACCTCCGCCAAATTTTTTTTACTAAAAGTAGATGTCTGAAAGAACATTTTCGCACAAGTTTGGTGAAAAAAAATTCAGATATATTTTTGGAATCGAGTCCTGAATTTTCGACTTTTTCGTAAATAGCTCAACTTGTATCGACTGTAGCTCCAACAAAAAGTGCGATAATTGACTTTTACAAGTAGGCAAATTGTAGGTATTTTCAAGACCTCCAAAATGACTACTTGTAAAAGTCGATTATCACATATCTAGTGGGAGCTACATCACTTTGAAGCAAGCCCAAAAATCGCTAAAATTTGCTCTCAATAGATAGGTGGCAGAAGTCGTCAGGCTCACTAAGTGGCCTTGGACAATTTTTTTCTGAAAAGTACTAGTCTTGACGAGAAAAATGCGCCCAAGTACGTTGAAAAATATTGAATTGCGTCGGAGCTATGACTTTCCTAGAATAGGCTGAAAAAGGGCCTAAAATGGCCCTTTCATGGGCCCTGGGGCCCACAGGGGGGGCCGAAAAAATCTGAAAAAAATTTTTTCGTACTATTTCAACATAGTACTAATGGAAAAAAATTTTTGCGGATTTTTCCCAGACCCCCCTGGTGACGGTTTTGTCCAGCTTGCTCCAGAATCACTCATATATATTCATTTTTCAAGGTACACGTGAAGATTGCATTTTCCCAGGCACCACTTTGCAAGAAAAACTGAGTTGAAATTCTCTAAAGAATTTGATTTCGAAAATTTTATGGCGCTATATGTTGGTTTTGAAGAATCTTTCCACAACCTTCACTAGTTTATTGAAAGTACAAGCAAACTATCAGGAACATATGAAATCTATTGGGTTCTTCTCACAAGATGATAAGATAGGGATCCTGGCAAGATTTGAATCAGTATCTTCTATAGACTTCGAAAAATTAATAATTTCCTGCGTGTCATTAAGTGTCACACCCCGTGTAACCTTCATCGTATTACTCGGATGTGTGACCGCAACAAATTGAGAAAATTGCCGATATTCCCATTGTCAGAGTCTATTTTCCAGAGCAGAATAATGGAAAACGTCTCACATCTACACAGTTCCCTGATTTTCTTGTGCAAAATCTCACATCGAAGGTATTTCGTCTAACCTCATCCATTCAAAAATTGTATATAAATTCTAAAAAAACACCTCAAATTTCGAGCTTATATATTTTATGGAACGTGTCATGCAAGTTTCACTAAATTACCAGATCGATCTTATAATTTTTAAACAAACTTACCTCTAATAACCTGGCTAAATTCAGGATTGCAGAAACTATCAGTTATCAGGCATTTGAATTCCTTGGCTATGTAAGTATCATCTTTCATCAGGTCCTTCAGAAAATCCATCTTCTTAAATTGATTAGATTTTTTATAAACAGGATTGATAACACGTAGATCATCTTCATCTGCATGAACTGATGCTACCAAAACAAAAAATAGAATTGAAAGTATGCAATTTTTCACGAACATCTTGGAGTATGGATTTGTAATGCACTGCGTAGTTGTTGTTAGTTAGTATTGTAGGATGGTCAAGCATCGACTGATGATTACTGAATTCAGATAGAATATCACTCATTCGTGGCTCGCCTAACTGGAGCCAATTTGAAGTTTTAATTAGCTGAAAAGTAACGAGGCATCTCGTTGGTTTACGATCATTAATCATCACATTAATATTACAAACAGACTTGCGATAGCCTACGCTAACGGACATCCATTCTGGAAATATACGTGATATTAATTGATTTATTCTAATATTGAATGTCTATTATATCCTTGAATCAGTCTAGAAGCCCTGAAGATGATCGATCTTCATTCGTAAACCTTGCAATCTCAAGACTTTGATGCATACCATCTTCGAGGAAATATTATTTCCTGAAGAAATAAGTCCTTGCATCGATCATAACAAGTGTGTTCATAATGGTGATATCATACTGAATCGTTATTGTCTATGGAAGTCTGAATGATTGAGGTTTTGCAGTGGAACTGAAACACAACACCCTCCAAGAGCATTCGATTGACCTTTGTCACACGACATTCGAGTAACTGGTCAAATAAAATGTCTTTGAGTAAAAAGTGAGATGGATAATAATTTATCATCGAGTGATTTTTGGGCCCTCGCTTGAGGCGATTGAGTGACATGAATGTAATTCCTCCCAAATATTCAACTATTAGCTCACTGCATGTTGAAGCTCACCAGTCTAGTGGAAAATATTCAAAAAAAGTTTTGGATTCCAGAAATAATGGCAAACATCTTTCTCAACCATTATCTGATCCATATTGCAATAATAAACACCCATGAAAGTACGAAAGATTCCTTATGACAGAAATTTTGCAACAGTTACAACAATTTGGTTTTGATGTTCACGCACTAATAATTCGAGACTACCTATCACCAAGAGAAATCTCGAGTGGGTGAGAAACGAGGTGAAAAATATCTTTGTTTCTTGTTCATATGTTCTGAAATAGTGAGCCATGTGTGAGTGTATGTGTGCGCCGATCATAGACAAAAATTGGTGGCCCTCGCGACTACTTGTGAGGGCCGTTAGGCTGAATAGATAGACAAAACATTCCTGTTTGCATTATCCTCGATCAAAAAGACACTAATTGGATAACAATGTCATTGACCTGAGTCAGAATCTCCGCCTTGATTGAACAAATGAAATGCAGTGAGCTCAATATATGTGCTTCTCAAGAGAAAAAAGTTGGAGCATTTGAGAACTCTCATTTGTCTGAATATCTACTCGAATAACGGTAAAGATCTTTTAGATGTAGTAATCGTGTCATGTATGAAGAGTTTTCAAGATTTGACATCGGTGATCCACAATGTGTTTGCTAAATTCATTAAATTGACATCTTGTGATGACGAACTCTTCTACTTGTGCTGAACACTGATCAATAGAATCAACTTGGTGAAGTTTTTTTCATCATATTCTCAATACAGAAAAACAATACAGGCACCCCTCCGTGTCCGCGAATAATGCGTACGTCAAGGATGCCGCGAATACTGAAACCGCGAGTAGGGGGACCTTGTGCTTATGAGAATTGCATGGTGGGAGGGGGGGGGGTTACGTACATCAGTGCATTAAAAGGTGTCCAAAACTACAAAGGACCATGATAGTTATTTACGATACAAGGGACCTAAGAGCCTTATTATTACACGGCGTGAAGTTGGCGCCCGAGCGCTTGCGCGAGGGTGCCAATCACGCCGTGTAATAATCAAAGCTCTTGGGTCCCGTGTATCGTACACTATTTTATAGCATCGAGTGACATAAACCCGCCCTTTGCGGGGGTAAGCGGGGGGGTTCGGGGGGGGGGGGGCGGCAGCCCCCCCGACTGAAAAAAAGTTAAGAATCTGGTCCTATAAAATAGACATCACACACCCGCGATTAAACCTATCGAGTGATGATAAAGACGTTTCTTGTATCTAAAATAAGTCATGAGCATCGTTGGTTATTATAGTAATATAAGGGTTGTGCAACCCTCATCCCGGCCAAAACCTGAAATTTTCCCTCTCAGACTTCATCATGAAACAATTTCTGAATTTACGCTGGTAACTAGACTCCAGAAAAATTAGCAGTTTAATTCTTCTGAGACATTCCATAACGGCTGTTTGAGAATTGAAAACTGTGTAATAACACATCCTCACCGCAAGGATGACGAATATGCGTATTCGATCTTTTCAAATGAGGTACAATTCCTAATCCTGCCATGCAGTCTCTAATTTTGATACCTACTTATTTGTTGTGATTTGATCACGACAGTGTATTAAATGGAAATCCAGCATGATCAAAGGTTTCAAGGTTAGCACAAATATACATGTGCAAAACTCAACCACGTGTTTATGTTTATGTTTATGTTGATGATGATTTATAACCATGAGTGGGAGTGTAACAGTCATGACTAATTTTCTTGCTCTTTACAATTATTGATGCGGATACAAGTGCTCCAGACATGATCCATCATAGATTTTTTATAATATTATCTCAATTTCGATGCCTGCATACATAATATGCGCAAAAATTGCCAAAAATGTCCTAATAACCTCACAGTGAAATAAACTGATTTGCTGCATCCCGCACCCACGTGAAGTGAGCGGACGCATTATCTCACAGTTGAATAATAGGCCATTTAAGTCCCGCAAATGCGTTAAATAAACGCGGGTTTAGGTCACGCAGTGCTATAAAAGAAATTTATGATTCATTCAAAGATTCTCGTGAATAGAGACATTCCTGCCATAATAAATCAAGATAATATGAAGGGTAATCCCAAATTTTTCCAAATTCCTTGTGAAGTTGAGTAATAGAACCAATTTTGAGTTTGACCGAAATATTCTGTGAAACCATCAGCCTAGCATGCTCAACGGGCGTAAGCTCTGGCTAGTTCTTGATACGAGGTCATGGCAACTCCACTTTTGGCATACTGATTCTCAAAAACAATAACAATGGTTACGGTCTGAATATACGCCGAATTTAATACTTGAGATTGTTTCGGAATGCCCCATTCGAACAGCGATACAGTCGGAAAATATTGATCCAAGGTCTGAGTTATTTCGAAAATCCTGAATCGGACCGCGAATACGGAGGAATACCGCATTTAAAAGAACCGTGAATACCGAGTCCCGCGAATACGGAGGGCTGCTTATAGCCATCTCTTGTGCATTGCCATGCAATAGTATTTTAAGCCTGTTGTACCATCAGACGGAAGTCGAATATCAAAGTGACGTGCGCATTGCAAATATATTTTCCAATAATGAATAACCCTTGCGACTTGATTTGCCCTTTTGTCAGAAGTGCGCATCTTGCACTGATATTTGAAATGATCAAACGCCTAACTTGACAGAGTTTTGAAAGTCCCCAAGAGACATGATTCATCGTCCTGCTGTTTTCGTACAGTACTTTTCGTAAAAATATCGATTCATCGTTGTTTGGTAATAGTTTAGATAGATATTCTCTTTGGTATCTTTTTACGAACTAATCTAGCGAAAGTATCAACAATGCTAGTTATGAGTGGAATGAGATACTCGTGTCAATTTTAACCAATCGAGTAGCATGAATCTTTCTGATAATTATCACGAGTTTTTCGATAAAATTAATGTTATCTACTACTTTTTGTAATGATACCCACCTTAAAATACTAAACTACCTTCGACTGGTTGTATTACGCACACGCGTGCACACACACGTCCCCCTTCTTCTATACATAGGGTGATGATGAAACCAACCATGCATGTAATAATGGCGGAAGAGAAACCCTCATATTCCTTGTCAAAAGGTTTGAGTAATACGCATAACCTTGATCAGAATCATGGACCCACAATCCCTGTGAGCATTTTTGTAAGATTTTTAGACAAATATGCCTTCTAATGTGAAACCATTTGATCTTGGAATTTCCCTCAAATTTCCATCAAAAACAATTTCTCAGATGGCTCACTCGATTTTGCAGGTACATCGTCATGGGGAAGTTATTGACTCACAAAAGTTTGACAAGACGTGAATCATTATTGGGTCTTATCCCAATTCGTTATTATCCAGGAATATTACACATCTCTTTTTCACAAAGGTTTAAGAACCACTGACCAATGAGTGTTAGTTGAGATGACATGCCTCAAAAATCTTCCGTGAAATCTTATTTTTTCATGTTAGTGGAAGTGGACCTTTGATTGAATTCTGGGCGATTCAAACTCCAACCTACTAATCCACGTCAACTTCCGTAATTTGTTTAAGATCTAGCTATCAATAGAATCAATCAGCCTATCGATTTTCCATTTCCAGTTTCACGCTCAATCTCATTTTCATTAATCATGCAATATTCCGTTCCACTATATCCCACGCAAACTAATCAGAATAATTAATTTAAATCATCAGGTAAATTGCTCGGTAATGATGATCACCCGTTTGATCACGCATTGTCGCAAAATATCTATAGACTCAACTTTATTCACATAGATTGAAAACGATTGTGTTTCCCCACACGCCCTCAAAGCAACGACCCGACATGGTATCATCATCAGAGGCTCCAATCGCAAAGCTTTGTCCTCAAAATTCAATCAGTGTACACACTTGACCAGTACCGATAAATTAATCAAATTAGCACGCTATCATGACTCTCAACTCTGCGAACTATCCTGGGTATAATTTGACAAGTTGAAAACGATACCAAGTTTATGAGGATGTGGAAGAGTGAGTAAAGGCTTATAATAGACAATAGAATATTTTACATGAGAATGCGTTTGTGATATGAATTCATTTTCCACGATGAAATTATCACACCGGAAGGTACATACATGGAAAATTTGCAATTCGAACTGGTTATAAATTATCCATTTAAAATTTACATGAAATGTATAGAACGAGTAAACTAAAGTGTAAGGCGGGTGTTGATGGACGTGAGGGAACATAACTGAATGGGGTACATCATATTGTATACCTCGAGACTCATATTTACAAAATGAGCTTCATTATAATACGAGGCTTGTAATTTGCTTCTTGTACGTCGCAATGGAACAACTCAGGTGCGATTCACCCGAGAGCATCGATTTACTCGGATGCGCCTCTGGGTGCGTCCACATTAGATTGTGCGGATGCGTGCATGCAATTGCATGCAGTCAGAGTGCAAAGAATTTGGTGATTTTATCGATAAAGTAGATCACGGGCGGCAACAAAATCCAGTTTTTACACCGATTTACAAATCAGTATGAGTGAATTATCATCGTCCGTGTAGGGTGTTCAATTAGTTCACAAAGTGTTCAAAAGATAGAATATCAGCTCGGAGTGAATTTACTTGATTACTGAAGAGGTCATGTTCGGTGTATTGTGTACCAAGCCGCAAAGCAGCAGACGGCCACAACCTCTCCCACTATTTTTCCAGAAACCGTAATATTTCTCGGAGCACACTCAGGCGACTCTCGTGCGCTGAAAATTTAGGAATCTCTTCCTTGTGAATCTGATCTCGTCATTTTATTATTGTGCTATTGAATCTGTCGACTCGAGTGTTCTCGAGTGTCGACTGCTTCGGCTCATCAAGTTATGTATGGTACTAAGATCGAGCATAACCTCTTCAGTAATCAACTGAATTCCCTCCTAGCTGATATTTTTTCTCTAAAGCACATTGTAAACTACTTAGACACCCCACGGGCGATGGTTATTTATTCATACTCACTCGTAAATCGGCGTAAATACTTGATTTTGTTCTCGTCCGCGATCTACTTTATCGGTAATATCACCAAATTTTCTGTACGCATCCGCAGAATCTAATGTAGACGCACCCTCTATTCCACCTTATTTGAATTGCTAATGGGAAAAATGCCGACGCTGCAGCAGCATCAGCCTCTACTTGTCTGGGGCCTTATTCTAAAACGTTTTTTTCGCCGAAGGGTGGGAAAAAGTCCAGCGATTCCCATTTTCACCTAGTTTACATTTAGTAAACATACTGTCTTGTTACTCACATTGCCACGTGAATATGACGAAATCATGAAATTGAGTCATTTTTAGATTAAGAACAAAGTGATAGGTTAGTGAGCGGAAATGGTGATCATTGTTTTTTTCCTCCCGCGCTTGAGGGAAAAAATCATTAGAATAAGGCCCCTGAATCTCAAAATTACGATGGAAATTTGTGAGTTCGATTGGGGTGTCAACACGAATTTTCGCTGTATCTGGAAAATCTGACTATTCGACAATTTTTATGCAGTAATAGAATCTCTACGAAAAATAGGGGAAAGGGACGACCCTATTGCTGAGGTAATCGGTTTTTTCGGTTTCTTCTGGAATTTTTTCATTTTGCACCTATCTTATGCAACGGTTTGGCTGGTGGTTTTGTAGTCTTTTTCAAGCCAGAACCAAATTCGGATATCAACCATAGTCACAATGAGATTATATACAGTACCGTGCAAAAATGTTTGTAAACGCTGCGATGGAATTGCGTCTTCCTTCAAACGTTGATAAGTCGAACTCAAATCAACGTAAGAAAATTTTAAAGAAAATATTCTGAAGTGGAGAAAAAATGCTTGTTCTGCCTGCTTTTCGATTTCCGACCTTTCTTGGTGACACGAACAGCTGATAAAATTCCAAGAATTTTTAAAAATAATTTTTCCTATCCTATCAGGTGTCATTTGGACGTGGTGGAAGATGCAGCTATATTGCACAATCAAATGATCTGAATTTCTGTAATTTGACCTTTGCGAGCTAATTAATCATCAAATCTGTTGATTCCACATAGCTCGATATCGGATTCGAAACATGTACCTCCAAGGCACCTCCAATGCGAGGTTGCAACTTGAAGGGTTTTGATGGGGAGGAATAATAATTATTTGAATAATGAGAATATACGAAAAAAATTTGATTCTACGCTTGGTGTTGGTGCATTTCGCCTTTCCTCGACAGATCCGGCTCTTCAGGGGGATTGGAGGGATATGTCAGGTTAGTTCCCAACGACATCTAGCCTGAGTGGTTTGGTGATCGAGATTTCTGATCTTCCTTATAAATGAAAGTCGCCCATGCGCAGCCACTTGCGAGAAACGTCTTATTAACCCGCAATTTCCACATGATTTTTTTCTATGCTTCATCTCGGTCGTTAATGGGCCGACAACCGTTGGATATTTGAATTGAATCATCACTATTCTTTCTCGTACGATGTAAGGCATGATCAAAGGAATCATTGCGAATCGAAATTTTGTCGCTTTTCAAGATGGATTTTGCAAAATTGCTTCCTCACCAATCACGTCTGAATGGCATTTGATAGAACGAACAAAGTCATGTTCAGAAAATTCTCAAAATTCAATGGACTGTTTGTCTTTACGAAGGGTCGGGAAAATAATCAAAAGCATCTGGAGTAGCATTTTCTCGATCCTTCAAAATGACTTTCTCTTAGTTCTCCTAGATTCATTAGGCTCCGATTTCATTGGCGTTCAGAAGGGAAGAAAATGCCATCCCAGCGTTCACGAATTTTCGCACAGTACTGTGATTGCTTACCACAAGTCCACCACCGGGTCGATTTTTTGGTGTACTATACAGTCACAAGTACTGCTCGAGCTATTTCACTTTGATTCCTCATCCTCTGGATGGGGTTTCGGTCGAATTTTCTTCGATTGTCTTATTACGACAACCATCTGGGAGAGACACAAAAGAATTTCATTGATAAATTGTTTAATTTTTGTTTCAGTGTCAGATGCAAGCGGAAGATACTCGTCGCAATGGCATTTTGGAAATGGTCACTGGTTGGGATCAAATACCTTGTGCCGTGAACTGAATAGGACGGCTTTGGTGAGGTCTTTTGAAGGATTTAATGATACATCGGTGAGGTACGGTCGATCGCTCAATGACACTGTAGAGTTGTCTCTGAGGACTAATGATGCACAGTCGATGATTGATTTGAATGTCACGGAGAGTGCAAGGAAGTCACGAGGAGTGAGCAACGACAAAGTGCCCTTCCGTGTTCAATTCTACGTTAGCAGATTCTTCGTCAGATTGCCTGCAGATATTGATGATTCGGTGAGTCATATGTTTTCAGTTGTGTACAGAAGTTATCGTAAAGTAAGTGTACCCTACTTGCCCCCAGTAAGCCATTTTCACGATAACTCTGGTCTACTTCAATTTTTTCCAAAGTACATGTTCATTTCGAAGCTTGTTCCAACCCATACGAAATGAAATGAAGTACGCCTAATTTTAACCAACTGCAGCTGAAATATCAAAATATTCCGAATGAGTGATTTCTGTGAGCTAACAAAAGTGTGTACCCAACTTGCCCACATTATTTGAAATAATATAAGTCGGCGATAAAGTGCATAGGAGTATTTTTGGAGCTTTCCACTGATCCAAAAGACTATTCTTGAACTATTGCGACGTGAAAAACACTTTCTGAATGTTTGAAATGTCGTGACTATACGCTCTCCCGAGATAACCATATGGAGACACGTTGGGTACACTTCAATGTTGCCCCTCATGTTTTACAAACGACCTCCGTACTTTGTACATGAAAAAGCTCTATATCGAACTTCTACACTTCTTTCAACTTAATTTTAAGAGTCTGAAGACAAGAAATAGAATGCGCTAAAACGTTAAGATTGGTCTGGCTCAAAAATTTGTCTTCGGTATAGCTGGACGCAATTTTTGCGGTAATTTCTTAGCTATGCAAACACGAGAAAGAAAAAATCACTCCACGTTTTCTGAGAGACGCAGGAATCATCTAGGATCGGTTCAAATGATCAATTTCTTCTTATTATACATAAAAAACATAATACATATACATATAAAGAAAAAAATTTAAAGGGGAGCCAACAAGCACCAATTCCTAAGATCGGCATATGGGGGAAAGTTGGGTACAGAGGCAAATTGGGTACGCTTAGCTTATATTCATCAATGGAATCAAAATAGTGAAATTGTCAAACAGGCCAAAGATAGTTATGATAATTGAACGAAGATGAAATGCACCTTTCCGACGTGGAGAGATAATCATACAATTTTGAAATAATGGGAGGATGCCAGGATTAGTCGGAACTGATTCCGAATCACTGAAATTTTTTTCCACTGAAGATTAGTGAGAAACCAGTGAGAGTCGATGATAAACCAGTGGTGAGGAATCTATTTCCGATTTTGGCGAAGACAGAGGTGTGAGTTGGGTCGGTATGATCTCAGAATGCATATCGATGACATTCAATAGTCTGATCATTGTAGAAGTTTGATTAAGTTACCATCTCAACCGTTTTCATTATATTCTACTCGAAAATATTGATTCTCTTGGGTGAAGAAGGAATCCAACGAAGAACGAAATTTTGGATGAAATTATGCAAGGATTCCTCGCGAAACATAGCTATTGGGAACTTCCTGTCACAAGAAAGAACTTTTGAACTGTTTCTGATGGGGAAATTTTCCTTGATTCTTCCTCGATCGACGGATAGTATTCGAAAATGGTCTGATTGGATCAAAACATCCCACCTCACGAGAAAATATCCCACTGGAAATTCTTTAATCTGAAATGTTGCATCGCAGATCTCGAGAATTTAAACGAATTTTTCGGAACTAGCAAGTAGGGAGGGGCCATTGAAAGTAGCACTAGTCACTTTTCAAACTTATTTGGACCTTCACCAATTCAACCCAAGTTCTGCCAGAGGCTTTGTGTAGATCTGACCCTAGTCCATGGGGCTTCGATTTGTATAAGCAGAGAGAGCCAGTCACAAACATAGTCATTTAAATTTATTAGTGACATATTGTTGTCATCCGTCTGATCAAACTTGATAAATCGATAGAGGAGGTATTCTCCACCAAGGCCCCATCTCAGGACCACAAAAAATTGGTAACTCAGAAGTTTTCTCACAAGCAGCCTAGACTTCTGAAATTTCATCTGAAAAATCTGTACCCCACATATCAGCTATGTGTAAAATCTTATCGAAGTCCTTCGAGTCGATTGATTCACGATAGTACTACTTTAAAAATTTTTGGGGACGTAGCATGTCCAAAAAACGTAGCAGTCTTCAGTACGTTCTCTGGGTGCATACCCATGGGCGCTTCTAACATACATTACGTTAGTCTGATGGGAATTAAGACGAAGAATGGCAAAATTTCGATTATTTAAATCATCTGGTTTTCAACCCCTCCCCTCCCCCACGCAGCCAGGTATTTGGCCTCAGCCTATTATTTGTATCATTCCTTGCATCAATAGAGACTTGTGAGAACTTTTTCAGATTTTTCTATGAGTGTCACAAAGAAATAACCGCTAATCGCTGAAAATTGCCAACAAAAATTCCGTCCATCACATTGGACATTGTGAATGGATGGGTTGGGGTTGAATGACCTGCATAGTTGATTTGGCTGAAGATTCTCTGACAAATGCCCAAGAAATTTTGACATTCATAAAAAGTTCTCTCTTGCCAAGAGTCACATCCAAATACTTGTCACATATCTTGAACCAAAATCAGTCGCTTACACCTCTCTATTCAAAATACCAAAATTTTATCAGCTCTGATCGTGTCTCATCAAGTACAAAATCCAATTCCAATCTCGGCTTTACGATACGAAGTATGAAATCAGAAACCGAAAGCGTGGGCGTACATGGTATAATCGAGTCAAGTACGTGCATAATATCGCGGCCAAGTGGCTTTTCGACATTCCGTACTTGACGGAAGCACCATTATCGCAATTTGCCATCGCATCACACATTCGTATAGCTTATAGTGCAGAACTGAGTACTTTTGACGACAAGAGCGAACGAGCTACGCAAAATCGCCACGTAATTAAGATGATATGACTCTGATATCGCTTCACTTGCGTACGAATTTTCACGGAGCGTCAGTACTTAAGTAGCGTTATAATATTGATGACGGGAATGATGAAGTACTTCGTTATAACTCAAATTATTGCAAAATAGACCGATTCATTTCCGTGTCGGGGAAATACTTGAAATTGTGTGCTTTGATGATGCCTGATTGCGTTGGAGTTTGCTTGCACACACAGACGTTTGAAATTCTCTGGAAACTAATGTTGGTGATAAGGAATGCTGGAGTATTAGTATTTAATGTGAGGTCGAGTTATTTTCGATTCAAAGTCACGAGTTTGGATCGAGTGTCTGAAATAGAATGAATCGAAGGAAAACGGAGAATTCAGCCTCCGTGTCCTGGTTTTAAGACGCATTTCTGAAAGACCAGATACTAATTCTCCAATTCGCGTGCCGATAATCGAATCATTTGTAATATTCATTCGGTGGTCGTGGGACGTGACTCTTGACAGTTGACATCTTGAGCTCTAGATACGAGAATAGAGATATCTGTGGATTTATTCAAAACCCTTCAATCATTCTAAGTTTCTTCCAAGTACAAATATATCGAGACTATCGGAAAATTTACTGGCACACTGTTTCCGAGAATAAGGCAACCAATTGAAATAATTATCACGGAAGAATTATATCTTGAGAGAATATCAATGTGACCATGTATAATCTGGTAATCGAGCAGCCGATTCAATCCAAATTGATGCATAGAAATTTTGCTCTAGAGTTCTGGACCAAAATATTTTTTGATCAAATATCTATACTAAAAAAAAAATTGGCCAATGATACATGAATTTGACAAGTGCCCACGAGAACTCTCTATTTTTGATTCTTGAGAAATGAGAAAATCCATTTTCACAGATTTTTGTCCGGACGTCCTCAACTAAAATTTTTTGAGTGAACAATCATATTTGAAATGATTCAAATGAAAATCATATCCTGAAGAGCTCATGAAGAATCTCACAAACAATGCTACTTGACGAAATTCCCAGTTTACGACAATTATTCGTATACAACTTTATCATGCATTCGAAACCTTTGGGAGTGCGATACCGACTCGGGTCTCACTCTCTTAACATCTCTAAAGATAGCTTCTTCAATGAGATCTTCATCCACTGAATACTTTGTCAATAATACGTGGGATAAGATATTTGGTACTTCAGTATTCGAATAAGTCTTCACCGGCTCATTTTTGGAATGAGATTTTCCTCATATTCTGAAGTATGAGGTAAGGCTTTTTGTCTTTCAAGGATGAGACGAAATTTTTCAATCTTGAAACTAAGAGACGAGTTGTGGATGGTCATTGTTGATGAACACTCCTTCAGAATTCACGAATTTGACAAAATCAATCGGATTCGATAAGTTCCATGCAGAATAAAATGTGAATAGCCGTCGACGTCGCTGTTCTACCAGAACGATTACTGATTCTCTATATACGCATTTCTGCGAATCATCTATCGCCGCACTCCTTGATGACTCAGAAACTGGAAAATCTGTATTATGTTTCATTCACCTCATTCCACAACCTCATTTGCAAACTTCTAATATTCTTACTTGTACTTTTTCTCAACTGAAAAATGCATTTTCTCATCGTGTCGTGAATTCTTTTACCATCAGAAGTACATCTCATGTCCATACATCTTTCTTTACTCGACGCTCTCAAATATCCTTACACTATATATACACATCTTTTAGTCTGTCTCGATTTTCTCGCCTGGTAAACGTTGCCCTTTCGTGAAAAATTACACGCTCCATTGCAATTTTATGCGAGGTTGGAGCACATACAACAGTCATGTGTCACGAAGCCACTGAGCTGAGCGACGAGTCGTACATATTTTACACGTAAACTGAGTACGAGAGTCGCATAACATTCAACTTTTGAATTCTATTAGAGTGTTGGGATGTCTGTCGTTAATATCTATCCATCGCTAAAATACACAGTACCTACTGTAGTTATATGAAAGTTCGGCCATAATTGGCTAATTATTTTGATTGATTAATTAACAATTTTCTTGCTTGCAATCAGGTATTTGCCTCGGCTTCTAATCTGATTGATTTCTTGTATCAATAGGAACTCTTGACAATTTTTTCAGGCTTTCCTGACATCAACGAAAGGAATAATACCCGGCTATTGGGATTGAATAGAAAAAAAAATTTGTCTTTTTCACTGAACGAAATAGTATATTTCCGTACTGAGCGCGTTAGCCCATTTCGGGCACTAGGACAGTTTGACTGTCGAGCGGAGCCAGCCATGTCCTCCAGTGCCCGAAATGGGCTTCCAAGCGAAGTGCGGATATATTTTTCCATTCCGAGAATCCCTAGAATCGCTTTTAAACGCAGCAGTTATAGAGGTTAGAGTAATGAAAAAATTTTGGATCTAACATGTCCAGCTCAATAGAATATGATTTTCTCATATATTTTTCCACGTAGAAACCAAATCCGTGCTCAGTTTGATCCTACACGTCAGGATTTTTCCCAAAGTATAAGTAGGGAGTACCATTTGGTGAGAATCCATATCAAGATATGTTTTCCTACATATTTGACTTACTAAACACAATCTCGGTGGTTTAACCCTTAAGTGGCACTGTGGGTCCAGTGGACCCCAGAGAAAGTTTCATACCGTATCCAAGTGAGACACGAGTCCAAATCGAATATCTCGCACCATCTACCGTAAGTTTAGGGCAACCACTATCCATAGGCGCACGTACGCAGCTCCGAACGCGAGTAGTCGGCTGGCAGCTGGCGCTAGAAGTGGGGGAGTTTGGAGAGTTTCCGTCGTGGGGTCCAGCGGAACCCCAGTGTGCCATTAGTGTAACTTTTCTAGTGTAACTTGCTATTACCACACTTCATACAGATATCCGTGTTGGTATCAAATCAATGCTCGAAATTGATACACCGATCGATGACATTCCTCTAGAAAGAGTTGAATCAGCAGAGAAGAAGAGATGTCACATTTGCACTCGTAACAAAGACCGTAAGACACGAAAAAGATGTGGTGCTTGCGGGAAGCCCATGTGCGATGTTCACCGTATGCTCATTTGCAACGAATGTAGAGGGGAGGAATGAACAAATATAATTCCCTATGCTTTCTTGATATGTGTTTACCCTATTTGTACTCATGTATGATCAAAGTTATCAAAAATTTTCCAATGAAAATAATAGATCATTTTGTAGCCCTCCGACGATTTGCCAAAATATTAGTTTTTCAACTAAAGACTCATTTGGATATGCAGAATAAATACCTTTTTTTGGGAATTGGTCTCCGGGGCTATGTGTATCTTATTCAGTACTATTTCAAGCATGGGTCCCCCAAATTTCACTTGGAAATATTGAAAATTCAGCGAGTAATGAGGAAAATCCCAATTTTACGTGATTTTAGGACTTTCTCCTTTGAAAAATTCACTCTCAGCGCCAATACGCATATTCCACCCTTTTGGCTATTCAATTCTATCAATAAGGTACCCAACTATCATGGAAAAATTTGACAAAGCTGGATATTTAAGTAGTCCAGAGACATTCATGCTTTTGTGACTGGGGTCCATTCAACCCCGTGTGTGCCATATACGTAACTTTTCCGAAGTGTGCCATTTAAGGGTTAAGAAAACTACAATGTAACTTTGAAGCCATATAAGCTAATTAGTCCACCTAGAATCTGGGATAAATATCCAACTTCGCAATAAATTTTCACAAAATCATAGCTTGAATGGACATTTGAATATTCAAGGTCGTATTTCCTTCTCATTTTGGTAGAAACTATTAATACAGTTGTAGGTTTAAGGAAAAAAATTGTCTGGTACCAGTAGAAAGTGCGGTTGGATGCCACGGAACTCTTTTATACACACCTGCTTATGTAATAATTTTGGCTATGTTAAAATCACGAAGAAAAAATTCCTTCCTGTATGGTATCCAAACACGGTTTTTGACGTAAAATAACCGTCCTCGTACTTCATTTTGAGCTAACACGTCAGAATTTTTTGGTAAGAAACCTGTTTTCCAGAGATTTTTCGGCCTAGACAAAAATCCTGATATGGTAGCTCACAACTGACTACAGGATCGTCTTCAGACGGTCATTTGGCGGGGAATACCATGTTTGAAATTCCGTGCAAGGGAAAATCTTGCTTCTGGTAATTTCAACACAACACAACTCATCACAAGAACAGGTGTTTTGAAGAAAAAAATTCCTGGCACTAATCCGCATTTTTTACGGGTGACGAACTAATTTTTTCCTCTGAGTATGTGAAAAAACAAAGAAAATATGACCTGTAACGTTCCAATTGGTCCATCCTAACCTGTTTCATGATGTTTTGAAAATTTATTGCAAAATTGGACGTTTTGCACATACTAGATACACTAATTAGCTTATATGGCTTCATGGCTACATTGTAGCGTTCCACTGGGATCGTATTCAACGCGGGTTGAAAAAAAATCTAAAAATTGCAGAGTTTTTCGAAGAAAACAGTTTATGGGATTTCAAAAAAAACTTGACGCGTGGGAGCAAAATTGAGCACGTATTCGGCTTCTGCGTCGAAGAATACGTGAAAGAATTATTTTCCCCTAATTTAGACATTCCATACCCAAAACTTTGTTGCTGAGTGTTATAAGACATTGTAAGTGAGTGGGTTGATTGGAATGAATCACACGCAATATAATTCATTTTCTTTCAAGGCCATCAGAAATTATATTTTGAAATGAACGACTTTAATATAAATCGTAAACTCAGTACCGTGAACCGAGGTGAATGTGGGCCACTTTTGACCTCCCACTGTGATTTTCTCGGTGTGATGCGTATCAAATCATCATCTATGGGTAATGAAAATTCCAGTCTTGAGCTCAGCTACAAAATCCTGTTGTCAGATTTTGATTTTGATCACACGGTTTTTCAAAAACTGCAAAAAACAGGGTGGACACTTTTACTCCAGTCCAGCCGGGAATTGACGATGACCCTTCAGAATTTTCATTCCAGAACAACCGTCGCTCTTAAGCCCCGTCAGTGACGTGTTTCCATATCGAAAACATCATTACCTACTGCAAGATAAAACCCTCGGAGCTTAGAATCAGTCAAAGCTATTTGTTCACATAAAAGTTTGAGCGATACAATTCTAATTTTGGGACTTCGTTCAACAGCAAGAAGAAGACTTTGAAGTTCGTTTCCATAGAATAAAACTCATTTATTCAGAAAACAAAAATTTTGAGCTTCAAAACGACCCCAACGGGTCCCTGTAGGTGCTGTTAAGCAAATTTGTGATGCTGACACAATCTTTTCCTGGAAAAGTGAACACATTCACCCCATTGTCCACATTAACCCTGGTTCACGGTAGGTGTTCGGTTAAAGATCCAAATACATAAATAGAGCATCTAAATCGTTCGATTCAGAACTTGCAATGTATTCCAAGGATCCAGAGTAATCGATGAACATTTCCCGATGATGCAAACAACAAGAAAATAGTGAGGTGATGAAAATCGAGAGGAAAGAGCAAAATCAAGAGGATGACGTTGGCATTCTTTACGCACATATATTCCGAACACGGACAGTCAATTTACCCTAGCACTGACACGTGTTTTTGGGCAATACATCAACCTGTCTCACTCACGTACAGAATAGCTTCATTGATTCTTAACTCGATTTCTCAAGTCAGCACCCTTCCGAAAAACAAAGAGTTTACCTACAAAAAAGTCCAAGACAAACCCCAGCTAACATCCGAACCGAAATTTTCCCTCGACCTTGTAAAACTTCAGTATCATGCATTCCACTTCGTTGCCCCAGAAATGCCATAATTTTCATACAAACTTGGCATGCGCCTCGGAAGTAATTTGCCAGATTCACTTGCTCACGCACTTGAAGACTATGGAAAAATTATGTACACCAACTGTGATGGAATAGCCGCAAATTTCAAGTCTCAATTTCCACACATTTCCGCACGTGAGGATGATTTCATATGAATATACAAACATAATACACATCTCGAGTCCAAGCGTCAATGTTACAAACATAGATATATACCTACCAATACATGTCTATATAGTTGTGTAATATCTTGCGTGATAGTTTAGTAGTGGACCAATGACGATATTCTCCGAGTGCATTGCATTTTCACTATATTGCTGTAGAGCATAGATTTTCAAGAGTTTACTCGGTGCTATTGAGAGATCTCGAGCTGTTTGAGAAATAGATATAAGAAGAGAGGGGAGAGGAGAGATTGTAAGATCGAGAGTATAGGATATTCTGGTACATGCAATCTCCATCTCCTGAAATTCAACTTTCGTATGAAGAATGTTGTACTGTTTGAAAGAGATGTATAACATACAACTTGCAGGCTTACGCGTCATAGGGAATTTTCGCGAACGTGGCGAAGAGAGTTTTATCGGTGTGATGCAATCTCTTACGAGGTTTTTTGAATGTTCTAAGAGCTAGTATGATCGGTTAACTATGATCTTGGGAACCGATTTTTATTCTATTGAAACAGTAATTTTTTCAGTGGGAACTGTTACTTAATTTCAATGTTATTGATGAATCGTTGAAACTCGTGATATTCAATTGATGAATCAATTGAATATCATGGGGGTAGACGAAGCCCTCGATCCCGATATGTGATTATGTGTTATTTTTGCAAATTCCCATTCATCCATTCGTCTATTCACACATTTATTCATCCAAACAAACTAAATCTTCAATTAGTGAACCCAAGGAATCACAAAATGATAGTGTAGTGCATCAAATACCAGAATGTTCGAATATGGCATGATCGGAAGAAATAAGTGGCTATCCGCAGCCCTTTTTTGCGGGTTCCCGTGTAAAATAGACGGGATCTTGAGTAGAAAATCTCACATTTCCGTGATTCTCCTTTATGCTGCAGGTCAGATGTGAATTCTGAGTAGTTTTCCCATGTGTACCCGTGGGACGTAATTTCGCTCATTACCGAGCGTGAGTGTTGAGTCGTTCAGTTCCATTTCCTTATGTCTACCCGTGCAGCCTATTTTTGCCCAGCTCGTGGTGGAGTTTGGGATGTGCCATTTTTCTTGTGCATCCAAAATACTTTCTGAGCATTGTCCAATTCGAAAAGTTCATAACAAAATATATGGAAAAAATCTTGTCTGGTTAGTATACCGAATATCGCGAGTAAAAAACTCAGCATTTTCTCAATAACAAAATTATACGCCCCAGGTCAAATGTTCAAATTTGTTATGGAAGTGATTTGAATCGGCCTTCCCAAAATTTTACTGACACATCTTATACCAGAGATCAAGATACACAGTGATCAATCCCGTTACTTATTGGGTCCACGACAGAGACATGCCCAAAAACCGAATTTTGTGATAAGTAAGTTCTCAAATTGCATGCACCATGAAAATCTTTGAAAATTCAGAAAATTCTCAGCATAAACCTAGGCACACATACATACCCTGAATGATGGAGTCTCTATACTCTCAGATTTTGGGAAAAAGTGGAATAAAAAAAATGCCCAATCCCTCAACTTTGATGTTTATATCATTTCCCAACGAGTTGTTGATAATCTTTGTGTTAAAAAATCCTTCCAGAAGCAGAAAGTATATAAGGTCTGAATTGAGCGGGTCAATCTTTTTTACAAAAAAAAAGATAATTGACATGAAATTCCGGTTGATGATCATCAGTTTTCAACAATTATCCTATCGGAGTGATAGAAAACACGAACAATACGGTCGTACACAAAAAGAGAAAAACAATCAATTTGAAAGTCATGCTGGTATCATCGCTCTCAATCGTTAGCAGAGCCCAAACGAACCTAAGCCATTATTTTGACGAGTAGCAGCCGAGATTTACACCCCGATTGATCCGTCAATTGTAATTTATTGACAAGCGCTCTATATGTGTATTCGTACAATTTCTTGTTGAGCTTTTCATTTTTGATCCGTGCGGGCTTTACTCGTTTGGCTGTCAATGTCGACCAGCAATATCAATCAACTTGGTCGTGGTGCAAGGATTATGAGCTATCGACTGTCGATATATGGGCTGTGTGCCATATTCTCTGATCGTTTTGTTCACATGTCTATTACGAATTCAGGAGGTATCACAAACCATCAATAGAATGTCGAGGACTCGTGGTATTAAAAGTTATTTTTATTTTATTTTTCCACTGGATTACTTTTTTCAATCAATCATGTTGTCGATCTTTGAAGATGGAAACAGTGAAGTGCCAAGTTGTCCGAACGAAGAACGTCTGAAAAATAGAAATATACATGCGTACTTTTTGTATTCCAGCGTGACCCATGAAATACCCCAGAAATTATGATTTTAAGAAAATTACTATAAATCATTAAACTCTTTCTGTAACGGAAACGCGTTTCTGCAACCGTGGACCGTACTTTTTCGTCTGTGAAGGAGATAGTTTTCGAATTTTTGCAAAACTTTCGACAATTCTAACGGGCTCCCCTAAGTCTTTCTATGACAGATTCGGTGAATATAACCGCATCAAAAGTGATGCGTAACACCGTTGCATTGATTTTTAAGTTTGTAACTCTTGTTGACTGAATTTGATGGAACAGTCAATTCAATCCAGATAAATGGTATTCAGGAATGTAGTTCATAATTTTTTTCCGCATTGCTACAGATTTTTGGAAGAAAATTTCGATCGTGAATATGTGCTCAAAAATATGACACCAGGCGTCGTTCTACATACCTTTCCAAGAGTTTCAAATCCGTGCTGGGAATATTTCTGCATTGATGAAGTAAAAATAAGTTAGGCCCACAAAAAGAAATTCTGAATAGAGAAAACGGTAATTCTATTTGACGTGGAAATCCACAGAAAATACGTTTGTGACGGTCGATTTGACATAGAATTTGACCCCAGATTTGACCTCACTAATCACTATTCTTCTTTAGGATAGGAGTATCTTGCCTAGAGAATTTCAACACGGTTAGGGTTTTTTTAAGCTCTCTAGGGGATGAAAAATTTCCCGAAAAAAAAGTTTTTGACGTGAAATTTGAGATAAAAATGATATAGTCTCTACTCTGGTTGTTTAAGATCTCAATTCACCCCTGAAACGCAAAAATTCATATCCCAGGTATCTTTGACACCCATAAATATGTAGATAACTCGAAAATAGCCAAGATGCTATTCGGAGTATTGATTGGTGTGCAACAGTTCAATATATCGCCGAGATGACTTCTACCTTGTCTGATCAAGAAACTTTTTGAAGGATTATGGATTATGCTTGCTCTGAAACTTTTGCTTGTACGACATTTATTTTAAATCCTACTCATCTCTCCAAAATTATCCTCAGAACCTAGTGAACTACGGTGAAAATAATGCGATATTGATCAGCATACGAGATATAAACTATAAATATATACACCACACTAATGAATATATTTTTGCAGGACCGTCAGATATTCATTGGCCAGTGCCTGCCGAGCACCTGCGATCTCAAATCGGTCGAATCAATGATGAGAGTCAGTGCAGAGCGAGTGCAGCGTAAAGGCAAGGGTACACATCTTGCTGAAGGACCTGTTTTTGAATTAGTACATGTGAGGCCCGTGCCTTCTAGCGACTACAAACCTAAAGAGGATCCTAGGTTTTACGCACTCACGTGAGTATACTCAGAATTTTTTAATGAAATATTTCACCAAGGATTGATGCATTCCGGTCTCCACTCGTCCGAATATCCCCCTAGATTCTTGCTGCAAGAGTACACTCAATTTTGGAATACATCATCACAAATCCTAGAATCTGTAAAATTCATATCTGACCTCAGATACATAGGTTCGTCATAAAATGATCAATCCTCAAGCGAGTGAGAATTGCATAAGGTATAATATATACAGTTGGGTTCAATAGCTTACAAATCCTCATAACTCAGAGATATTGGATTTAGTGTTTCAATTTTCAGAATATTCAAGGGGCAAGAAACGTATCCGTGTCCAAAACTTTGATTCTTCTAGGTTCTGAAATTTAGGAAGAATCGAAGTATAACTGAAGAAGACTCCCACTGAAAATAGCCGACTACCAAATATTAATTTTTTTTTACAAAACATTGATTGGAGCGTTCCCGTTCCAATTATCGAGCTTTTCCTTCATGCATTTGAAGATTTCCATATACGCTCGAATCCCCGGTCTAATTCATGAACTCATCAGGTTCCCAAAGGAAAGAAAGGAAAAAGTCCAACCCACTCCCCTACCAACATTCACGATTTGTGTAAAGATCGAACCGATGCGAGGACTAAAAGTGGATGTCCGATAATCGTTGTTTTATACCTGTATATAGATCAGCATCATCCCTATACCACATAACCGAGGAAATCGAAGCGACAGAAATCGGGGTCGGACTATTTGCGGCACAGATAAGAGAAACATAGAGAGAAAGAGAACAGGACGATACTGTAGTATAATGCTGCGTCGACCAGTTTAACGAACGCTTGGTTGTGCTTTCCTGACCCCAAGCCGGAAACATTTTTCCGCCTGGAATGGTGATAGAGGTTTTTTCAATTCTGATTGTTGTGTATGAGTGTGTTCGATAACTGCACCGCAAGCTCGTAACGTTCGCTAGCTCGTGTTTTTCTGTATAGATTCAAAGCGTAGTTTGCATAAATTTATCGTTTGGAATCACGTTTAACTTTGTGATTCGGGCTTACGATATTGGAATATTGTGAATGAATCATTGAATGAGATCAAAAAGTCGCCGCTATACCGGAAATGCTTTAAGATAAGAAGCTGAATTGACGATTTTGCTGTTCATAAAGACGCGTTTTCGCGAAAGTCAAGGCTCAAATTGAGCCGGAGTTATACTATCATACACTCTTTTCATGCGTAAGTAAAAGTTTTATCGGACGGAATTATATTCAAATATAAATATCCTCAGAAAATGAACAGAGCTTGGGCGTGGCTACCCATTACGCAGTATTTTTCTAGTTCGAAATCTCGCGCGAATCGTAAAATTGAGAATTTTCCAGATTTTTCCACTTTATTCCGTGTATTTTATATGAAGTCCAAGTTTATTGACATGGATTCTCACATTACTAATAAGCAACGGGATTTAAAAAAAAAAAAAAAAAGAGGCACGAATACGATACTCTACTATACAAGAATAATTTCACTCGCACAAGTGACGCTAACAGCGCTTTGAGCATCACCAAAAAGATGCAATCTCTTGGATCGCCAGAGAGTTTGTCGGCTATTTCGTTATTTACCCCTTGTTGATGGGAAAACTTTTTCTCTGATGCGAAGGCTAGTGCTCCATGCTATCCTGTTTTTTTAAACAGGAGAAATAGCTTTTATACCGAGACACGGAGATTCGAGAAGCTAACTGGGCTCTAATCTTCTCGACAACGAGGTTGAAATTTCATTCTGGGTATACTCCTGCATCAATTACCTTTGCTCAATACAGCCCGAGTTGTTGCTGCAGCATCATCGTATTACCAACTGAAATTCCTTCCGAGTTCTTATAACATTCTGAATATCCACTAGTTCTATTTGCTTTCGAAGTATTGTTTGTTATTGTATATTCCATTCTGTATTTTATGAGTGCCTAAATAGCACACCCAAGGGGAGTCCAAGGGGTTCGGTAGCTTAACCTGGATGGAACTCTGGGAGTCATCTCCTTCCAACATAAGATATGATACCTGAAGCCGCAGAAGTTAACACGCAAGTATCCCGGGCTACAGCCTATGACCCATGCATTACGCCATTTTCCCACATATACAGGCATTATCACACAAACTTGCACAATTTGTGTCAGGGCAAAAACCCAGAATTTGAGAATTGAGTCTCCGTGTGCCTATGCCGACTGCCTCCATTCGTTTTGCCATATCAAAATAATTAAGCGCCTATCCAAAATTTGTTCGTCCGGATTCCTCGTATCGGATTGCCCATGCGCAGGGGGTGACGTATGATGAGTGGCCGTGAGGGTCAATGGGTAGTTCGATGGGAGGATAGGGTGGCGGGTGAGCGGATGGTTGGGTGGCTGGATAGGTGTTCGGGTGGGTAGGTACATGCAGGAGGAGTGTAGGTGGTCGGGTGGATGGGTCGGTTGGTGTGTGGTGGTGTGAGTAGTGATAATTGACGTTTGATCATGTAATAATGTCTGTTGATTGTTGACTGTCGACTGTTGACTGTTGACTTAAGACTGTTGATACAGGATTGTATTCAAGGCTGGTGACCTAAGACTATTGATTCAAGACTGTTGAACTAAGACTATTGACCTCTGGCTTTTGATTTAAGACTGTTGAGCTGAGACTGTTAACTTGAGATCTTTGACCTAAGACTGTTGACCTAAGACTGTCGACTTAAGACTGATGACTTAAGACTGTTGACTTGAGACTGTTGAATTCAGACTGTTGACTTGTGACTGTTGATTTGAGCTGTTCACCTAAAACTGTTGACCTCAAGACTGTTGACCTAAGACTGTTGACTTGAGACTGTTGACTCGAGACTGTTGACTCAAGACTGTTAACTGGTGGTTGTTGAGGGATCATTAGTGATTAGTGATTACCAATGGCTCAACCAATTAGTTAGTCTATTGAGACAATCAGCTGATCTATCGTGCCAATTATCTCGTATACCGCTGTAATAGCGTCTAGTTCGGTTTAATCCAATCCAATTTGGTCTAGTTCGGTCTAGTTTGTTCCATGGTATAATAGATGGATGTATATGAGTGATGGGCGAGTGGGTGCGTGGATGGATGAATGGGTGGATGTTGATTTGGATGGGGATGGGGATCGTAATGGAAATTCGTCAATTTGGTCTGAATCGATCTAGTTCGGCGTAATGAGGATTAGTTTGTTGTGATTCGATTCAATTCAGCCTTGTTTGGTCTGAGGAAATCTAGTTCGGTCCAGTTTTATCTGTTCTGGTCCAGTTTTGGATGATTCGGCCTAGTTTGGTCTTGTATAGTGTAGTTCAGTGTGGTTCGGTTTACTTCGATCTAATCCGACCTGATCTGGTCTAGTTCAGTCTAGTAATATCTAATTCGTTCCAATTTGGTCTAGTTCGGTCTAGTTCCTTCTTTTTCGATCTGGTTCGATCTAGTTCGATCTAGTTTGGTCTAATTCGGTTTAATTCGGTTTAGTACGGTGTAATTGGGTCTAGTTCATCAAAGTCGAATTTCTACGTTTGAGAGCGATCTCGAAAGTTTATCACCAGTTCCCAATACTTGTGGAAGTTTGATTTCAATTTCGAAAAAGCACCCAAATTCGTCATAGTGAGCAGGTTTTCTAATCTATACATCATGAACACAAAAATGCTGCATCTACTTTGCATCATTTGAGTACATTAGTGTAGCAGAGTACCAGCCACTCAAAGTAATTTTTTGGCCGCATTGAGTACACCACCTAACCCACAGATTGACTTTAACCCTCGGACTACCAACAACTATGGAGGCAGGTCCGTGGGATGTGGGTTCTGGGGTTCCGCAGATAACATCAGATCCAGCTTACGGGCAGTAACCAATACAGTGGATATCATCAAATTTCGAAATACACACGGGTGAATATTTTACGATGAATCAAAATTCACTCAGACAATACCGCGTAACGAGAATTAGAGCTCCTTGCGAATTAAAATAGCACTGTCGATGAGACCACGAAAGCGAAACCTTTTTTTTGATCTGCGTGTGTCTATGCACTCAAAACCTGTTTCATTACGCAAGTCTCAATGTACAGTAGTATTGTGTGCAAGACAAAAAAAAACCGAAATGAGCAAACTTGATTTTAGCGGTAGTCCGTATTAGGTTTTGTTGGTACAACGCACACATTGCTGCTCAAACATCAGCTTATTAATCGACTTCATTCATAGAACCGTCATTCTCCTATGTATGCATATATTTGTGTGTGAAAGTGACCGTGTAAGAGGAGATTCTATCTCCTGTTATTTTTTTTTTCACATTTATACTATAAAGCCTGTGTAAAGTATGAGGCACATGGTAATTTGCAAGAGGTGTTAGGTACAAAGATGAGATGCGCGTTGAAGATAATTTACTTTCCACTCGAGCGTTGATGTCACTGTATAGTGATATCTTCTTGGAAAATTTGATTTAGAGATCATGTGTACGTAATGAGAGAAAATTAGTTGGTGGCTGGAATTACGAAGTAACTATGACGTGCTTGCTTATGATGCAGTGGTAGTAAATTTATGAAGACGTGGACTTTTATGAGATATTCTTGATGCTTGTGGTATTTGACACTTTTTATACATCGGTAGTTATTTGGTATGGAAGGAAAGTCGAAAAAATGCACCTTGAATATTTCATAATCATGTATATTGCTGAGTATGGATTACCACGCATATTCAGTTGTTAATTTTGAGAACAGTACTAGAGTTGCTCGACTTTAGTAATATTTCAAAATTTGCCCATCTTACCCTGAAAGGTAGCCTTTTTTGTGAGCGGTTTATTGCTGGGTCGAAGTCAAATTCCTACTTGTTAGCTGTTCATACGAATCATCACAGATGGATTAAAGAATTCATCTATTAGTAAGATCTACTCACTGGATTATCTCACTTCGAAGGCTTCAAAATCAGCATAAATCTTGAGATTAGAATAGGTCTACCGAATTCTGAATTAATTTCCAGAATTCTGTACATGATAGGAAAATGCGATCGGTCTGATCTTTTCATCCAACCGGTAAATATTGGACACCGGGATGCCCTTCAGCATTTCTTAACAAATAATCATTCTAGGTTTCAGCAATTTATCAAATGCTCTTTGTAACAAATTTCTCAAAAGATGTCACCCAGCATACACCATCCGTCATTCATTTTTGAGCTTGGACATTTCAGACCGACGTAAGAGAGATATTATTCAAACGTCAGACTCCTTTGGCCGCAGCCTTTGCTCTCCTTAAGTATTGCCAGGCGCGAACTCATTAATAAAGCCCCATCGTCGTCGTGCAAAGTGTTATACATTTCAAAATGTCATTTCATCCCACGTTCTAATCTCGCGAAGCCCTCTTACGGTTATTACAAACTCGTATAATACTTGAAGATACCTTACGGAACTTGTCTAGCTATATACTTTCATGTGATGCATAGAGCTTTTGAGAAAATGAACCAAAATGAGACAAACAGAAGATTATATACGGACGTTATTTGAGTGTGATGTACGGAATGGTACTGATGTACATGAGACGTCTCTGTCTGTGGCTGGACGACACGAGAAACTACTTACTACAATCTGAGACTCTTTGAATTGCTCAAAAATTTCTTTGAGAGATGTATGTAGACGTGAAGATTGCGTGGAAGAATTGTGGTTCGAAGTTTTGTAAAAATAAATCAGAATGAGAAGTATTGGAGAAAGAGTCCAACCGTTGTTGAACAGTATTCGATATTTATTTCTACCCTGCAGAATATCTGGTACCAGCGTCCGGGAATTTACTGATTTGATTACCTTTCTGGTCTGGGAAATTGGTCTTTTCCCGAACTAAATATCTTGTCTGAGCATCCGAACGTTTGCGGGTTTGATTGTCTTCCTAGGTTTTGAATTCTTCGTAATCGTCAAGAAAATTTGAATTTCGATTGGTACTGGAATTAAAGGGGTTTTTGTAAAAGGTGCAAACAATCATCCAGATCTTCAAAAACTCACTCTGGTGATCTTTTCCTATTTGTATTGGTGCTTTATTTCAAGAGAAATGTTTTTGGATTCCACATACGCAAACTATGTTAAAAATTGCCATTGGAATTCCCCCAGAAGGTGTTCACCAATGAGAGTAACGTCCAAAACAACAAATGAATATTTTGAAGATCTGGATTTGATTTGTACCGTCTGACTTAGAACCATCCATCGCAATCAGATTTTCAAGATATTGCTGTAACATTTCAACGCTGTCTCTATTCGTTATAGCTTTGTGAAATAACTCCAACCTTCCTTTTCGAAAAACGAATCCATTCATGTAATCCAAAAATAATCCTCTTACACCTTCATTGGCGATGAAGCAGTCTCTGAAATACTGAAACATTTTCTTATAATCTGAAACTGTCATAGACGTTCTGATCTTCATACATTCAAATGTAGATCCCCATTGATGGAAGAAGTGCGTAGCGCGTATCTGACCTAACTCGTCAGTGATCTACTTACACAATTAGCGATAGGTTTTTCTATGATCATTGGATCGACCTGTTTTGAAAACTTGCCATCTCCTTCCCCAAATACCCCACTAACATCTCATTCAACTCTATAAAATATGTACAGATTGGGGCCAGACATCAATGATAAATATCGTCATAAAATTATTGAAAAAAGTTCCATTTCAGAAATCCCGCTGCAGTTGTCAATAAAATTCCTGAGATCGAACAACTGAGCTGTATTCTAATTTTTCCATTCCTCACTCAGCTATATTCCCAAACAAAACTGAATATCAAATATTGAATTTCAACATACTATTCAGTGAGAATATATCGAAGTGATACATTCATTCCACTTGTAATTGGAAAATTATCACGACACCGAGGTGATTGCTCGACGATTACATGACGGACAGCGATGATAAACAAGATTCAATCAAGAAAGTATTAAACTTGGCTGTGCTCAAGCTTTCTTTCCAGTGAATAATTCTAGATTGAGTGAATTAGATTATAGAGCTATATTCAGTGTAGAAGTTTTCACTCGTGATTGGCATGTAGGAAGTGAAACGTATCCCGATCATTTGAGATCGACGCAAGCTTTATGTTACTCTTACTCTTATAGGATCAATAAAACGTCTTGATAGCCTATAGATGTAATTATCTGGTAGCTCGGGAATTTCAACGATGTCAGGAAGGAAATTGATCCACTCGGAAGGCCACGAGTGAATAGTGTTTTGATTTTTCGAGAAGTTTAATGTTTTACGAGCAGTTTAATGCGAGATCACTTCATCTCATCACGTTTCATCTCAGTAAATTCACTACTGAATCCGAAAATTTTTGATGATTCGTAACTGCGGTTCTTGAATTTTATTCTACATAATCGTCAAGATCAATCGGCTTCACTGGTTCATCTGAAATCCTAGACAAACATTTTAAGACCTGGCTTGGATGGACCTGCCTCTTATTTAGATTTTATGGGTCGTGTATGAAATTAATCCGGAGAGAAAAGTACAGTGGAAATTCCAAACTTATCACTGGAATGATCATTCGATAATGAAGAATACTATATACCCAATAGTCCTAGCAATAATATCAATAATGGAACATTCCCGGCTCTCAGGAGGTGAGCGAAGTCATGATCGATATTTCATCTGTATCGTATTACTTATGATGGCTCACTCAACCTCTGAAACTAACTAAGTGAGATGCCTGAGTATGTGTGTTTAGCCATGAATGTGATGATTGACTGCATGTTTTGTGTGATATTATGCTGTACGATGACGTGCGTAATTTGGAGAGAATGGGTGTGACACGTGAGGAAGATGGTAGATGGGATGTAAGTGGATTAATGAATGGCAAAAAGATCTTTGGAGCGATGAGCGAAGAATTTGCTAAGAAAACCTATTCAACGAGAAAAGTAATGCTAAGGGTAATGGAGGCAGAAGGGAGAGAGGAGGACGGCGGTACTGAGGCACTCGAGTCCAATAATCCAATTCACTAAGCTGCAAGGGGGCCAATGAGTCCTGGAGTATGACGACCCTTCAGCTCCAGTTAACGTGACACCGTACCCGGGCTCCGGACCGAATCTGATAAGGAGGAACCTGGCCCCGACACTGGTGCTCGGCGTGCTTTGGCCTCTCCGGAATACTCGTGGGGGGGGGGGGGGGAGGGATTGAGGCACCTCGGTGTCTTAGCCCTGTAGTCTGATGAACTCCCGCTTCCAGTCAACACCCGCCGGAGCGCAGAGACCGCACATCTTCAGTACCCCGGCAATGGGTGAGTCTAGGGACTCGTATTGGGGCCGCCCGTGGATGGTCACGATGCGAGTCTGAATGACTCATCCAGTGACTCGGAGGGGCTCCCTGGGCTCCAAGGAAGCCTAGAAGTGCCCCAAATCCCCGACCGAGTGGTGGTTTTGGCCTTGGGTTGGGGTCCGAGCCCGGAATTCGGTAGTTGGGGAGAAGAAACGGGTCGTTACTGAGCCACTTGTGGTGGCTCAGTGGTGACCGTCTTCCGAACCGACTTGCTGGCAGGGCGTATCCCTGCCCCGCGCCCATAAGGGTGAACGGGTTAGAGACGAGAGTCAGGGACCCGGTATATAAAAGCCAATGTTCCTCAACCTCTGAAAGTATGTGTTGCTCCTTAGCCATATCGAATTTCACTAATAATCCTTTGCTCTGATGTATTCCAAGCTATTCTTAGTTACTTCGAAATTTGCCTGAAATTTTCAAAATGGAACGAGTGAGAACAATGGCAAGGTACAGAATTGACAGGCATGATGTGTTATATATTCTTCATATAAAAAACAATGGCTTTAGAATTTTCCAATTTTTCACTCGAATGATCCAGAAGTACATACTTCTTGCACAAAGAAATCAGGTGCAGTGAATGACAAAATCCGGAAAAGGATATGTAAACGATGTAAAGCATCTGATATAGATAAATAATTTGTCTAATACTCATGTACTCATGCATCAGGTTCATATTCGTATTCAGTGTAAAAGTGAATTTGCGAAACGACTCCAGCACGCACAGACCGATGACGAAATTCAAGATTTCTCGCACGATACGATCAATGACCGGACTCTCTCCGATCCAAGTATATGCACATACATAAAGCGATGGTCTGCGTTTCGCAAATGCACGAATCAAACACCTGATCACCCCGATACAGGTCAAATGCTAAACTATGAGCAAGTGCATTACAGACATGCTCAGGGTATAATCAGGGAATAATTCAAACTGTGTACTAAAATATCATCTATTGCATAATTTTGTCGATTTTGCTAATTATTTCCATCGGATTGCAAACTTTCGCGTGATTACGAGTAATCTTCGTGTAATCCTCGAAATGAGATTGGATGAGTCTGGCAATTATGGAATGAAGTACTCTTATTTTGATATTATTGATGTCTACATGAAATAATCTGGATTCGTTGAGTAATGTTTCACTGCAAATAGATGTATTGATTGAAACTATAATTTCTCCCGCGTTTAGGGACGACGGAATATTTATTGCGGTATGAATCGTGATCACCAAATCTTCGTGGTAAGGATCATCTGGGCCGAGGAAATTTTTGAAAGATTGCAGGCTCTAATAGATTATGGAGGATGAAAGTCCTTGAAATAGAAATCTTCCCTATCCTCGATGAGCGTGTGAAAAATTTCATAACAGATAGTTGTGTAGAAGTAACTTTTCTAAAAATTCTTTGATAATAATCATTTCCCAAAAGATCTCTTGCGTTCTCCAAATTTGAAAATTATAATCACAAAAGTGCCTTGCTCAAAATAATCATCAGGATTACTATCATGATACACTTATTGATATTTCCATATGTCTATACTCGTTCATTTCACTCTTCAGTCGACTTTTCAATTCATAAGTATCCCCTGATGCATCAAATTAGTCTCAATTTTCGGTATATTCGCCAACAAGGCTTTTATCACCATACATTTGTATCAAAGTTGAATTGAATGATGAAAATTGTTAAAAACTTTTTACCAGAAATTGAAGAAATTCAACCAAATGAGAGATAATATTCTTCGTTTTGAATGAATGATAATTCGATCAATCCAAATAACGAAAGAGCTATGATTGTGTCATCGCATCGAAGCTTCGAACATTATTTTCCCACGCAAAAGAGTCCATTGAAACAAACGGCATCGGGTATCTCATGCATATTTACGAGAGTTATTCAATTCAGTCATATTGATGAGGCCTCGCAAATAAGAGAGCATCAGAACACATAGCGATACGCATTCGTGATACCTCATAGTCGTCATCATCACACGGAGAATCTCGATGCAATACCTAGTATAAATGTGAATCTCGCGTAATTATTTCAAGTGCAAATAGCGCAAAAGCCTCCAGTATCGCTACCAATTTAATTCTGCTACGCAATATGAGTGGCTTTATAATGGACGAAACGCTCAAATAATATCATATCATTGTATCATCTTGACGCCGTTGTTCTAGCTAAACATGTTACGCAATCAAGCGGTTCACCCAGGCGTCAACTGAGTTTATGATATATGCCTTGTGGATGAAATGTTTTGCAAAATTGCGTTTGTAAATATCTGAAATTTTGTTGCACACTTATGATAATAGTGTGGTTGGAAGCATATTAGTGGCTCAACACGCATCGCTGCAATGATGGCACACAGTGTGTTGATTTTGATTTTAATCTTGGGTCAAGAGTTTTTCGTGGTGGCTTATTTTCGTTGAGCAAGAGTGTGAGCTTGAGCAGGAGCGGAAACATGGTTCTGCGTGTCTGTGACTAGTTTGAAATCTGATCGAGTGAACAATTGCAGAATCCTTCGTTTCAATTTCATCGTTCTTGATATAATGTTGAGTATTGGGACAGTAGCCAACGATGATTCAAAGTCCCAAATGGGCGATCCTTAACTGCGCCCGCGGTCAGTAAAAATGTATGATCTGCGCCCGGGTTAATCCTATGTCGCGTTATGAGCTGCGCCCGGGATAAGCCTATGCGGCGTTATGAGCTGCGCCCGCTCACTTCTCGGAAGGTTGCTATTGTGTCTCCCCACCCCTCGTTCTCACACATTCGAAAATATAGTATAGGTTGCTTTCGCAAGACTGAATACCATTATCTATCAGTTATGATGAAAAAACATCTCATTTTGGGCATGATTGTGATTTTAATGGATACTGAATGTTACTTCCTTATACATATATATACACATAGAAAAATTTGTCAAAAATCGAAAAATTCCAGAAAAAGTACATTCATTGTCTGACTGCAAAATATAACAATATATCTTAGTAAAAGATCATTGAATCTGCCCGAGAGCTTGACCCTCTGCTCTTTCTCGTCGAGCTTTGAGGGCACTTCTGATTTTAATTGTCACCTCTACTTGTAGACCAATCAGGACATCATTGAATATGAAAATATTTGGGTGGCTCTTGGGGAAGCAATTGGAGAGTTTTCCATGAAATGACTCGCATGCATTAGTTGTTTGATCCGATGACCTTGACTGCGTCGCCCACATCCGCGGAGGAAATCTCGAATCATTTTGGATATAATTGTCAGCGATATAGTCGGCAAACTCCAAAACCTCTGGAGTTGCATTGGCCATAAGGTCATCAATGAAAATATCCTGTGCTCTCGCAGGTTCAAAATAAGTTAGCCTCATGGCCCTTCGCAACCATTGTCCGCTCTCCGATTCGTGATCTCTGTATATATTTATGAGGCCTGGAACATTTCAATGATAATACTCATTTAATTCACCAAATCACGAACCTTGATTTCAAAGAGAAATAATCTCAAAATTCAATCGAGTAGCACATCAAAATTGACTTACCCAGTTCTTCAATTTTCCTCAACCAAGAGTCGGTGAGGTGGAATCGACAACATACAATTTCGACGAGAGGCCATACTATGTTGATAGCTTTGTGTATGCCGGACTCAAGATCAACGACGATTTTCACAGGATAAAAAATCAGTTCAATTCTGTGGCATGCATGGACGATATGTTGAAATGCAGTTTCATATGTCACTGTTCTTTTATCAGGAAGAGCGCAAAAAATCAGAGGAATGTACTCCCCATTCTCTACTCCGTGTATGGTGAACAGTTGTAAGAAATGCTTTAGGCAGTATGTGAACGTTCCATCCATCAGAATTTTTGTTATCGAACAGATATATCTTAGACTTTCTTTTGTAGCCCAGATAATGATATTATTTATTCTGTCGTTGACCATTAGAAACTCTTCACCATCCGGAGTCTTGATGTCCATATCACCAACAGCATCATGTACCTCTTGAGAATTTGTGGGCAGAGCAGGGTACATTCCTCGTCGTTGTACATATACACTCTGTCGCATCAAGCCTAGATCTTTCTTCTCAAGTTGCTGACGTATATGAGCTGGGACTTCTTGAATTTCCCGTCGCACCAATTTAGCTGGACCAATTGAGATATCGTCACAAGCTTTTCTCTTTACACTATTTGCAACAAATTGACGAGCCAATGTCATATCTGGCTCGTGATTATGTTCACCTTCGCGCCCGAGGATTGTTTCGCCAATCGCGTCTGTCAAGAGTGTAAACTGGCAATTTTTTTTGGTGCAGCGCCATTTTTGCCCGGCTTGTATGAGGCGGCCTTTCCGAAATTTAAAACCATCGAGTACCTTCAAATCACTGCCGCGTTGCCCGATCATCGAATACATTTTCGCGACAGATTGGCGACGGTTACTCACGTTGAACTGAGCCTCGAGAAACGATCGAAAGCTCATCATCTGATCAAAGTAAATTGAGACAGAGTAAAGGTAATTTCGGCAATATTATTGTTTTTGTAGACAACGATAGGCTGGTGATGATAATATTGAGCGCGAGTCCATCAGACATATTATCGAACTTGTACTCGACCACACGGAATGAGAGAGAGAGAGGGGGGAGTCAGGTATACTACTCACAGGAGCTTAGCGGTTAAGCCTTCCAAGAAGCTATGAGCGCAGTTCATAACGCCACCGAGGATTAACCCGGGCGCAGCTCATAACAAAATCGGCCAGGTAAAATTTGACCCGGGCGCAGTTAAGGGTCGTCCTCGCAAATATAAGTTATAGTCTGAAGATAACTATTTTGGATATCAGTCATGATAGAATCGATTGAAGTTATTCTGCTTAGTGGAGCTGCAAAAGTGTCAAAAATGACGTACAAAAATAACATTTATGATCGGGAGTATCATTTGTATCAATTGGTAAATTCTGGCTCAGCCGAATCAGTCCAAATGACATCTGATGTATCAAGATCGAAGGTGCTTCATTATCATCTTGCACATTAGAGATTGACCAGATATTCTCAGCTGGCAAACTGGCCCTCCTGATCAATGCTTGTTCAACTTCAAATATTTTGGAGACGATTTTTTGGATGAAGATACTTTATGATCGAACTTTAAGTAGACTCATAACCTTCCATAGGAACTCTCATTTGTAGAGCTATTCTTAAAACTCTTGCTTTGAAATTTTAGTTTTGTAACTTTGGAGAATGAGTACATATTTGTACGAGGGTGTAAGAGCGACCTTGTTTTCGCCTTTGACTAACGTGCTTGCGGCCAGAGGGAAGGAACTATTCCGAGGGCGCAAGAAATAAGTTTGACACTTGTGCAGCGAACAATATTCCTTCATAAACTGTGCGTAAAGTACATTCTCCGATGCATAGTGTGCCTGAATGAGTCATCTCCTTTCGATTTCTCATCATCTCACCTGACATTTGAATTTTTTTAGAATTATTTCGGAACATTGATTAATTCAGTAACATGTGCGGATTCAGTTGAAAGCTTGTTAATAAGATACAAGAAATTTGAAATGAATTCGATGAATGTATACCAATACATCAATGCAACATAGTTGATTGATTGATTGGTTGAAATAAACTATATTGGAGACTGGAGGTGTGACCTCATGAGACTCTTTATGGAGATTACAGTCCAGTATCTGTAACATCAGCGATTTTTAGTACAGGAGAATGACAAAAAGGTATATTGGCAAGTGTGGTAAGTGAGAGGAGTGGAATAAGCAATTGTGGCGCGCTCAGTGCAGTATTATGACACATAAGAAAAGAGATAGAAGTGTACGAGAGTTAAAGTCAAGTAAAAGTGACAAGGAATTCAGGTCCAGAGTGAGTTGACCGAAGCAGTAGGAAAAGACGAAAACCTCAGGTATCACCTTTCTTGAGCCAATCTGATCTTCGCTGATTCATGAGATGCTCAAACAGAATCATTCTGAATTCAGACAGTGAGTCAAGGCTTAGGAGAAGTTCAGCAAGGAACTGATCAACTCTGGAGCAGAGGTTGTAAAAGATCGCCTCCATGCTTCAGTCCAGGGAACTTCGTACTCTGAGATCTCAGCCAAATACCATTCGAGTGTGGAAAAAGCGAGTCACTGTAATTGAGCTTGAAAAGAGAGTGCAAGGAAGAAAATTTTCCTGTACTGGGAATCCTGAGAGCAGGGCAAACAATTCAGTAGAGGACCCTACGCTTGGTAGAAAACAAACCAAGTAAATACGTACGTCGAAATATGTACACGCCATGGAACGTTCCATAAGTGAAATGACTGCAGCCATTCATGGGGATTTGGAGTTTTACATCAAGAAATTGTTGCATGTGATGGATCACTGGGACAGCATTATCACGATAAGCTAGTGCAAGACTGTGCACGACCTCCAACAGCAGCAAGCGAATTAGAGCATCTTGGTACCACCGTAGTGCATATAGTGGACCGTGTATAGGACTAATATGTGAACCCCGAGACTCTTGATAGAAGATAAGTACGGTATTTCAGACCCCGACGCAAATACATCAGGAAGATTATCAATCTCGATGGGCTTCAGATTGGGTTCACTTCCAAGAATTATGACGGCAATTTTCTTTGGGTTCAACTTCAGGCCCTTCTCAGGGGCTCATCGGATGACAACAATTGTATTCCGATTAAGAAGGACAATGCACGCAGGCATTCCAGCTGAGGGACAGTGCTGATAGATTCGAGTATCATCTGCATGGATTACTCTCTTGACTTTAGAGCTCAAGCAGTTAGCAAGCTTATTGACGAAAATGAGGAAGAGCAAGGGTCCAGGGTAACTCCTTCGAGGAACACCCACCTTGATTGATTCGATTTCGTCTGGCAAAAGGTTGCGGATCAGGTAAACAGTGAGGTGTTCACCGCTCTCCCCCTCTTGAGTCAATACAGCTCCCAGGCTATAGAGGCCAATGCATCGGTCTGTATGGGGGAGATTTCTGACTAATGAGGTTGAGCGCACACCAGAGTACGTGTTATAGAGCCTGTTTTAGCTTGTTACTCGCCTCCTGTTGAACCTGGACACCATATCCATTGCGTTTCTTTGCAGAGCAGCTCCAATAATGGCACTTCCATCCCGGTGTCGTCTTCAATGAATCACGAATACCACGTTAACATCTCCAGGAACGAGCGACGCTGGCGTAAATTTTCACGTGGAGGGAATTCATGCACTGGTGTCACCTTTCCAGGATCTAGGCAAAAGCCTCCGGACTCCAAAATGAATCCCAAATGATTTACCTCGCCACAGCAGATTTGGCATCTCTCTCGATTTATTTGGAGTCCGTTGTCAATCAAATGTTCCAACACTTTCTTCAGGTATTCTCCATGTGCTTTGCATTTATTTCTGTCGCAATGATAATGTGGCCAGGATGAAGGAAAACGTAGGGCTCCCATTTTGGACCAGTATTTCATCTATGTTCCGCTGCCAGGTGGCTGGAATATTGCGTATACCAAATGGCATAACTGGGAAGTACCGTCAGTCTACACCCGGTAGGCTGAAGCAAGTACACGTTTCGCCCTCTTTGCGTACCGAGATCTGCTGGTAGGCAGGTTTGAGGTCTATTCTTGATATGCATTATTTTACCTTCCGCAACTCATCCAAGATGGAGTCCATTTTGGAGAGAGGATACGTATCTTCCCTCGTATTCTTGTTCAAATCTCTGTAGTCGATACAGGAACGGTAAATCCCATATGATTCCCTAATCATCACTGAGACACTGCTTCAAGGACTTCTACATGGCCTGTTTCCTCCACATCCAATCGTCACCTCTACGAAGACTAGCACACTTCAACGTCTCTACAAAGACTAGCACATTTTCACATTCCCACGAAGACTAGCACATTCTGTCAAAACATTGGAGAAATGTGTTAGTCTTCGTGGGAGAGTTGAAATGTGCTAGTCTTCGTAGGGAGGTTAGAATGTTCTAGTCTTCGTAGGGACCGACGCCATTTCCGGATACGTTTCAAATCAGCCATGGCTATTTCCTCTCTCCTTGCAATTTCGACCATTTTTGGAGGAAACGTCGTGATTGACGGAGTTTGATTTACCTAACAACTCGATATGGTTCGTAGCACGATTGGTCATACCAAATTTGCCAGTCGTTTTTGAGATGATTCGCCTCACTACTTCTTTTAAATGGGCTTTGTTCGCTTTTTCTACTAAAATTACATCGGTGCACTTGGAATATATACGGATCTTCTCTTTGGCGTCCAACAAAATTTCTACAATACCCGCGGATCACTCTTCATTGCCCATCGGCATTTTGGGAGTCGGATTTCCAGGCGTTTATAAACTCTACCCCCAGTACCATGTCATAC
Source organism: Eretmocerus hayati (assembly GCA_029851415.1). Taxonomy (NCBI): domain Eukaryota; kingdom Metazoa; phylum Arthropoda; class Insecta; order Hymenoptera; family Aphelinidae; genus Eretmocerus; species Eretmocerus hayati. The sequence goes on along the minus strand of CM056742.1, from coordinate 176,741,077 downwards.
GAATATTCATGGACAGCTTGGCACTCGCTCGTCGTAACCGTCAGTCGTTCAATACGCCTGGGGTGAGGGAGTCCTCCAAGCCTAGATCTCAAGCCCTGGGGATAGTGTCGTAATGTCCACATAGCCAGCAAAAACGTGGTTACCCCGGCACACGTGGCGTGGCAGCCATAACCAAGCTCCCGCTAACAGCACTGATAGGTAATTCATGTAAAACATCTTCCGATAATCCTGATTCATCGTCGTCTATTCGTGTGCGCGGATTCGTTTCCTCTCCGACCCAAGTGCTACGCGATCTGGCAAGACGACTCCGCGGTGTCTAAAATTGAAACAGTGTCGCCACAGTACGTCGAATGGTGGCCTGATTGGCAGCACCGGAACAGTGTCTGTGGAGGAGGGTTGTTGTCATCGGGGGAGAACGGTACCAGCTACTGGAAACTCTTACCTCGGCCTTCTAAAACTGGTTGGACCCCTCTGTTAGGCATATACTATCTCGTGGGCTCAAGAATCACGTGGTTAGCATTCGGGCGTACATGGTGCAACTGGAGTTTCCTCAGTGCGTGGAATTCGTATACTCTCCTTTGCGTTGCATCTTTTGATGCATTCGATTCTCGTGGACCAGCAGCGTGCGGAGTTTAGACCAATTTGGGCGGTCCAGGAAACGAGGACGTATCGCGGAATTTCAACTGCTCCCGGAAGTTGAGCTATGGGACACTTGTCAGAGATAGATGAGAGAGAAGCTACTTTTGTTGATGGGATGATCGAAGCTTTCTTTCAGTTTATAGGGAAGTGACCAGCTGGTAGAGATTCATTAATAGACGACAATGAGGCAGAGAATATTTAATTCGTTAGATTTGCTCACCGTCCGACTGCAATAGAAAAAAAAATCTGCAAGACCAAGAATGATGACCCTCGCACCCATTACATCTTCTACAAAATTAACGGCCCACTAGAAGCCACCTCACCAGTAATCTCCCCATACATATATTTTCAGACGTGCTAACTATGCCAGAACCACATCGTATGCATCTCGATAAATCGTCCTCTGGTGCTTTGGGTCGACCATTCCGTTTACCAAGTCATGGTTAGCCCAATGCGTTCATTATATAGGTAACCGTACTAGACCGAAATATTTGGGCGTTGAGCAGAGAACATGTACCTATATATATAAAGGATGGAGAATGAGAGAGCAATGCACTACTACCTCTATAGCAATCTCACCTTCTCTATGTGTTGGAGTAATTAATGCCCGTCCGACAATTTGCTCCAAAATATAGTAGTATAGCGCTGAAAGAGGCTTCAAGGCGGGTTACAATCTCCAATGCCTCCATTCTACATTTTGCGAGTATACGTACTCTCAAAGTGCTTCACTTTACTGAATTTTTTGGGAACACCTTCATTTCTAGCAGGGTTCTCTGTATATGAAAAAAAAAAAAAAAAATGAATTTAATTACCGGCAGAGCAGAGTGGACCGTGTTAAAAGGGTTTTTGTCACTGATGTAGGTATTGACTATGCTTATGCCACTGATGGATAGTCTATGCGGATCGTGTGTGTGTGCAAGCTTTACATGGTAATTCTGAAAGCTCTAATTGGCAGATTTTGGTCAGGTTGGGTAGATTTTACTCATTATCTACAAATTCTTGACATCTTGTGAAATCGTAGCTTTTCATCTATTATATTCGAAATTTATACAGTACTACAATATTCATACATTTTTTCACTCTATTTACAAATTCATTCTAAGCTTCATAGATTATCTATAATTTATGATACAAATAAGAATCAATAATTTAGATATGGAAGCGTGTAAATGAACGATAAAAAAATCAATGAGTAACACCCAACGAGAGTCTGAACATCAGACCTTTTTGTAATTACGTTGAGAATCACAGTTGCAGTTACAGTCTAGAAATGCTCGACTCCGACGCAAATAAATTGTCCAGAGATTTTGTTGCCGTTCACACAAACCATCTGTCGGAATTATTCATGTCAAACCTTATTCTCCATTTCACTCTACATAACACTGTAAGAAGAAATCCTCAAAATCAGTAAAAATTGTACTGAATCACATAAAATCTTGTAATGTTATTTCTCAGGCGTTGAGACTGATTTTGAGGATTTCTTGTGACAATGAATATATCATTGAGTTATAACAGCTTTCAGATCTTCTTTGTGTATTGGTATTCTCACATCCAGTGACATTTGTCCACTTGTGATGGAGATTATTGAAATCTTTTTCTGCCATACACGATTCTGATCGATAACTTTTGGAACATCCCATGACTGAGGCTCACCACTTCCATAGATCAAGAATATCAGATTCGTGATGAAGTAAGTCATTGCCGTGATGTAGAATATGATATGCCATTGACTTATGTCACCCTGAGAAAAATATTAAGGATATTTAAATCTACACAAGTTGGGTTTTGTTTTTCCAAATCGAAGCTCAATACTCACTGTATCACTGACAACCATACTGCATATTTTTGGGGCGATTATGCCAAGTATGTTAGCGATGGTATTAGTGAGAGACATTAGCAAACCGGCGTAGTTTGTAGGGCTCAAATCTGAAAAATGATGAAATGACTGTGATAAGTCGGTATGTTTCAGAAAAATGTTTTATCTGGAATATACAGGATGATTACCATCGATAAATTAATGACAAAGCGATATTTATATGTTGGAAGCTGGAAACAGACGAGTTTGAACTATGTTATGAGGGCTAACTATTTTTAAAAGTGAGCACTTGGGGCTTTTGTGAACTGAAAAGAGTCTCGAATGCATAAAAGACCCCAAACAAGATTGATTTAGGTCCGACCACAAAACAGTCCAAGAATTGACGCTATTTCTGATGGTATCGCAATTTTATGTGAGTCTGAGAGGATACCGACACAGTCTTGTTTCTGGAAGTGTTGGGTATTTGTTGAACCAATTGATCATGGTCATTTATAAAAGACGTCAGTACACAAACCAATACTGAGTAATACTGACCAATTCAAGAGTGTCTAACTTTTACATAGAAGTACGACTGATTTTAATCAACAATATCACACAAGGATTCCAAATCTACTAACCCATATGATTAATCTGGAAACCACTGCAAGTTCCACTATTGAAACCAATTGCCAAACAAAATATCACAATCATGACAGCCTCGTCATGAGTCTTGATATGACACAACATGAAGGTGAAAATAGCTGGACCCCAAAGACCGATAGAATTGCAAATTTTCCGTGCAAATGATATAGACATGCCTCTTCGTAAAGCAAAATCGGACAAGAAGCTGATTGGAAAACCCAGTAGCCACATCGATAAGTATGGCAAGGCTGATACTGCTCCACTCTGAAAATTAATTCACCATCATTATAACTTCATCAAACCTCAATTACACTGATGGAGGGTACTGTCAATTGATCTAACAAAATTCTACAACGGGTACGTCCGCTAGTTGAATAGATTTACTCGAACTCACAGCTTTTCAGATTCAGAGAATTCTTTCAGTGACACTCAAGGTATCGTACAATTGAAAAAAAGAACAATCATCATGTGATAATTATTCAACATATTATTCAAACGGATCCACAGCAGACACTATATATGATTGAGTCCCCGTATGAAAATTAATCGATCAAATTTTCTAATCATAGAGTAATGGAATTAGCTGTAATGAGGGATCTTCGATATGTTTTTGAATTTGATATTCTGTCCGAATAACATTGATGAATATGTTTGTCAAATACGAACTCAATCAGTGGTGAATTTTTCATCCTACATCAAGAAAACATCACGTACCTTTGAAATGTCGTAATTCTGAATCGATTTCATGTAGGTTGGTAGCTCAGTGAGCCATGTATAGAATCCAAAGTTGTGCCCACAATGAACTATCACTAAAGCCCAAAATGGCATTGACGTGAATATACCTTTCCAAGGTACCGGTAGTCTCTGAAAAAATATGATATCCATCATATAATAGTTCTAGGGAACATGATTTCAAAGTGTACATGGATATAATACAGCTAATTTTTCTAATGTGAAATGATCAAATGATCAGTTGATGAGCCACCGGGTTCTCATGTAAAGGTCTGAACTTGCCGGGCAATATGGTCAAAGCAACATCGAAAGAGTACCGAAGAAATCTGGATTTTCCAAACTCCCTTCACAACGTATGTTGAATCATCTTTTCGAAATGGGTATAAAAGGTAATTGAAATAACATCAAATATGTACAATACCCAACACCGATCATTATATGATTTTTAAATAACAGGAAGTATCAGCTCGGTTGTAGGAAAATTTTTCATACAATTGACTCAGCAATCCTGCTCACAATAAGATGAGCTTAGATATCACTGACAATAATTGAGATTTATTGTGGACGGTCAAACCGTTGACCACACACTTCCAAAACATGACGTTGACCGCACATGGGGTCAGTCAGGCCCACCTGCGGTGCAGAAAATTGTCGATCATTCTTTAACGAACGGATTTATAATGGTACACTTGAATCGATGGCTGATGACACTGCGAGCATGATTTCAATAGGATCTCTAGAAGGGGGTCGAGACAAATGGTCCACCATACTTTGCCCAGCCCGTGTTATTTACTATACCTATATTTTGACTCCGTCGATATAGGTATAGTAAATAACACGGGACTTGTGCAAAACATCGCGGACTGAAAACAACGTGTCTCGACCCCCTTCTAGGGACCCTAGATTTCAAACGTTTGGTGGCCGAGCTTGAATGTTGAAAGTGATGTAAGGTCCAGGCGACACCTAGTGTGGTCACTAAGTTAAGCATCTATAGAGATCCTACTTCTAGACCCTTGCATAAACAAGTAGATTTGGTCTCAAATTATATTAATACTTCTTCAATTGTTTACTTTACGAGTTTTTCCTTTAGAAACCATGATATCGAGTGATTAATAAGGCTTATATCTCAAAGAAACAGAACAGTTATCACATTTGCTACTAACCTGATTATCACCTGAAGCCGAGATATCTTTTTGATTAACCTTGTCATCCTGTGGAGGATAGTCTGCGCCGAGAAAGAAAAACAGCATGCTCCAAGCAGTGCCAATTACTCCAGAAACGTAAAATATACTGGGCCATCCAAATTTTGAGTCCGCAAGATACCCCGAAGCAGTTAAAGCTAACACTATACCTAGTTGAGGTCCATTCATGACGAAGGATCCTGAAAAAGGCGCACTCTCGTTAGAAAGATGGTAGACTGAGGCTCCTAGTTATTATACTCGGAATTCTATCACTGGAAAGTTTTCATTATATTTGAATAATACAGTGATTACAAACAATAAGGAATGGTATGTTGCTGAGTCACGTATGATGAGATTCTAATTTGGATTCATATAATTTATAATTCTAATTTGGAAAAAGCCTAGGTGGCAATGAAACCATCGATTCTATAAAATTTTGAATGAACCTTTGAACATCTCTCTTAACCTTCCCGAGTGAACCCCCCTTTTGTGGCAACTCGGAAAGAGTGAGATTCACTCGGGCCCGAGTGGAATTCTCACTCCGAAAGAGTGAAACTCACTCTTTTCGGAGTTGCCACAAAGGCGGGGTTCACTCGGAAAGGTTGAGAGAGATCATAAAAATGATTGTTTGAGCATGATTACCCATTCGTCCTCTATCCAGAGGTTTCACCCATCTGGCCAGTAAAGTATGCGTACACGGAAGAATGCATGCTTGGCCTAGGCCCATTATAATTCGACAACCCATGACCGCTTCATATCCCCATTGAGCCGCAAAGGGAATCAACATATTGACCAATGAGCTTGCAAGCATGCCTACAGCCAATAATTTATGTGCACTCCAAGAACCTATGATGAAACTACTTGGAATTTGTGCTACGACGAATCCCCAGAAGAAAGCTCCTTGAATTGAATTTCTGACATCCAGATCCCAATTGTAAGTCTGTAAAATGAAATAATCAGATAATACATTGAAACACATGTAAAACACTCAACAACAACTTATAATGAAGGGTTTTTATGTGATCTGCATGTGGAATTCAAATTTATCTATAATCGATGGAAACTATTTGTGAGGAGGTCGAATTATTTTTGAATTTGCCTATACGCTGAAGAAATCAATTTTTCGATACATTGTGCGTAAAAGTGCACTTTGTGCACAGTTTTTCGACTTTTACTCACAGTTTATCGAAAAGTATAGTTAGGTACACGGGCGTAAAATCTATCATTCGCATCTTCGTGATGATTCCAACCCTCGCCTGCGGCTCGGGCCGGAAACCCTTTCACTCGGACGCGAGTAAAACGTTTTACGCCCTTGTATCGAAATGTACTATTGTGCACAAGATCGGGCACTTGGCCTTATGTAATAACTAAAGGAGGGGATTTTGATGTTTGTACATACCACAGAATCGGAACTTGCAGAATCATTTGTCATCGCCACCACGGCGACTGACATACAAAATCGTACAATGAATCCAGTAGCATTTCCCAAGAATAACAGGAAAACTTGAAGATCTTCGTGTCCCAGAGTCAATTTAGGTGACGAAAGAGCACAATCCTCTAACTTACAGAGAAATTGACTCCTTTTCCCAAACATCTCTCTGAGATATTTTCAACTGTTCTGACATTGACCGACAACTTTTTTTCTGAATACAACTTTTTCGGCACAAGAAAATACTCTAACCCACAGTGTTTCGGTTCTACTGGTGTCTAAACTGCGAATGATAGATCAGTAGGACTGGTCAGTGATAATAAAGTGTCGGATCCAGTAGTCGGTTTAATAGATGACAACGAAGATAGACCCGTATAGAAGCACAGGTCCCGTGAAGCTCTGCGGGGCCAGAGCTTGGGTTACCGCCTGTTAGTTCGGTAACCCAACCGACAGGTGGCGACCCGTTCGGGTTACTCTTGGCGTGTCCGTGTATACTAACACAAGCGACATTCCAGCGTAGCAAATGCACTGTAAGTTTACAAGGCATACATCCGACCGGGGATGTTGTTGTTATGAATCTGTTGATGATAACAGCCTGTTTTATTTACAATATTAACCCGACAAGGTTGCAAAATTCATTACAGGAAATCAAATAACAAGCCCCGTATGGGGCAAGCAGTTTATATATAAGTTTTTGATTACTCTTGCATTGTACTTCAGTGGCTCAGTCGTCAACGTTCTTGTATTCTGTTTTGCAGAACCGGGTTCGAATCTCGGAATTTTCAATTTTTTTTTTTGTTCTCCGCCGTTATTTCTTCGTAGTTTTATGAAATACAGTTAGGTGTTAATGTAATTGAGTTTTTTTTGTTGTTTTCTTATAAGTCGAGAAAGTTTTGATATAATGAATTTTAATTTGCTTTATGGACTTATATTAAGATTTTTTCGATTGAAGAATCAAAATATTTTCGATTTCAATTTAAATAATATCGACATGAAAATTGAATCGATGACATGATATCGTTCAAGGTAATCCGTTTGGACCCACGAACCACACATTGAGAAAGAAATAAAAGTGATGATTATTAAACCTGAATCTTGAAGTATCTTGGATGGAGAAAATTTTACCAGTTCAAGAACAAGAACTGCTTTGATGCAGTTTTAAAAGTCTACAAAAATTATGTCCCGACATATATTTTGTTAAAATGAGTCTCTTTTGAATTATCAGAGAAAAACAATTGAGGGGGTGGGTGGAAAAAGGGCGTAATTGCAAAACGGTCATTTTGTGAAATTCAATAAAAACTTAATAAAAACCGCTACAGACATAATTGGACGAGTTGACTTAACTTATTTCGAAGAAAATAACATTCTCGAAATAGCTTAACCCGAGCCGGGGTATGAAATTTGATTTTGAGCTCTTTTCAGCAATTTCAAAAAATGCAATTACGCCCTTTTTCCGAATACAGGGTCAAATTTCGTCCTTTCTTCCTCGCAAAAAGTGGAATTAAATCTCGAGATCAAGTCCAATCGTCTCCAGATTTCTTGAGAGTGTTCCTGGGCATGTTTTAAGAGATATCTGATTGCTAAGGGGTGGTTCGATTCATGCTCCACGGTTCTATGGACACGAAAAGCTTCCATCAGTCGTGTGAAAATGACGAGAAATTTTTTTTCACGACGGAAGGGTAAAGACACTCAATTTGAAGGTGAAACAACATGTTTTCATCGTTATATTAGGTGGAAAAGCGTTTCCAGGCTCTGGAGAATTTTTATAAAATTTTTCCTCGGTAATTAGGCTCTTTTTCCAGATCCGCCCTCACTTGCGCCCTGTTACAGAGTAATTGCACCCTTTTAAATCTTTTCAGTCAGGTACTTAAGCCCTTTTCCCGAATCCTGTTGGGCTGAGCAAAAACTTGAGCCCTGCTTTTGAAATGTTATCACAGCAGTGACGCCCTTTTAACATCTTATTATAGCAGTTACGCCCTTTCAACATTCTATCATTGCACTTACGCCCTTTTATCGTGCATATGAAAGGGCGTAATGGCGGTAACGCCCTTCTATCTGCCAGACGGTTTTCGAGGTCTTACGAAAAACGGATTTCGTGGGGTGGTAGACCTTGGTATAAGGGCTCAAAGAAAGCGACGTCCGGAAAAAGGGCATAATGGCGGTTACGCCCTTTTTCCACCCTCCTCCTCAACTGGAAAACGGCTCAAAGCACGCTTCTTGAGTTTACCAAAAAAAAACGACTAAAGTATTGAAACATCCAATAAGATTATTTCCTCACTTACTTACTCATTTGCTTATTTGTCCACAACATACCAGAAAGATATTCCATTTTAATTCTGTCAGCAAAATGAAAATTTATTTCGAGAAGGCCGTGCATGCTCTCAAGAATAGTATATTATGTATCGAGTGCCGAAAATGCGTTTATTCAACGAATGGCGTAACGGCATGAGTTTTATTAATAAACGCGTTTTCGCTGCATACAGAATTTTATGGCTATCTATCGTGGAATCCGACTTTCAACGATGGATGCCATAAATGAATTTCCACGCTTCATTGCTATAGAACAGTGACAATTTTGCTGAATTGGTTTTCCCCTATCAATATATAACTGATTCAAAGGTGGGGATGAAAAAAGAAAAAAAAGGTCGGCCTACATGGTATTTGAACAAGATTACACAAAGTTTCATTGAACAAGCAAAAAATTCAACCTACTCAAAGATCTCAAAACTTGATAAATTTAGAAAAAGGATAGGAATTTTGAAAAAAAAAAAAACAAAAAAAGATTGCTCGTTCCATGGTGAGAGAAGAAAAATTTCCCACGGACGGGATACGAACCCTCGACCTTGTGATTCTCAAGCGGGCACGCTCCCGACTGAGCTACCATTGGTCTCCAATGTCAGAATGAGATGTTTCTCATAAACTGCTTGCCCCTGCGGGGCTTGGGATTGATGGTATTTTATCATATATATTCCGGTTCTTTATTACCTTACAACTTGCGAGTAACGGGCATGTTCTCCATCCAAACAAGCCTTCTAATTAGGCCATCAATACACTTTTCATTCAACCCATTCACATTCGCTCGAGCATTTCTCATATGCGGCGAAGACTCTGATATACGTAGGAATGAATATTGAATGCTTTGAAGAACCTTTCCACTATACCATTCCAATTTACCGAGGCAGAAACGATTTACTCGTCATGATTCAAATCTCGACGGTTGCGACGGAGTTTCGGAGCGAATTTGAGCTGCCGCCACAGCGATGCTTGCAAAGCTTGCGCGACAGTCGCGCTGCCATGCGGCCAACTCAATAACCTTGCCTGGCCCCGCGTCGCCCATAAGGACTTGTGCTTCTATACGGGTCTATCTTCGTTGTAGATGATGATATGGCGAGCTTTGTAAATTGGGCTTTCAATGATCATCAACCACTCATGACAACGAGGTCACATTTGTTTACGTTTGCTCGATTGATGTAATCATAATTTTACACTTTCTTTATTATAACTTCTCATCATTGAGCTACCGTCATCGCGGGAGCGTCGCACTCATTGTGTTCACACGTATAAATCATTACATATTGTCACTTCTATTGCGTTCAAATTTTCGGGAATGGCGCCTAAGTCAACGTCAATGAGTCTCAAAGTGGACAGATACGTAATAGTGGTGTCGGAATGATCAGATCACTAAAACAATCACCACCTCAGGTGTGATTCTCCAAACAATAGAACCAGCCCCAGAACGATTCCGCTTCCGGTATTCTAGAGATATATTATGACACACGTCTTACTAGACCAAGTGCAGCTGGATATACTGAAATTCAAATTCTTGTGGTGATACGGTAATAGCAGAAATGTGAGATTCAATTGTCACATCCTTGAATCCTCATTTTCCGAACGGGAATGATATCCGTCTGGTTCACTCATATCCGTTTGCTTTGAGTTCTTGATTGCGGGTGATCACAAAGATTCATGATCCATTCCTGCCTGCATGCCTCCCCAAAGGATCAGAAGGTTGCAGGCTCGATCCGTTTCTCTGTTCACAAGGGTTTCTTAACTTCAACACTTTGAATAAGTTTCTAAGATCAAGGATAGGGATAAAATATGCAATGTAAATGCCCAAGAGTAGTTTCTAAAATTCACCAATAGTGATCCGTTTGTCGCTGATTTTTGACCATCAGTAGATCCGTAATCTGTCACTGAATTTTTGTTATGAACTATCGACACTCATCATTTCTTGAGTGAACACTCATTCATTGTTCAATGAACAAATTTGGCTAGGCATTGACGACCAGTAATACGTTAACTACGGTTACTTTCTTGAAATATTGGTGCATTGAATGTTTCCTAGAACCGACGGCATTCAACTGAGATCGATTGCGATAATAATCGCACTAAATAGCGATCGATTTTATGAATCGATACAATCTCAATGCCAATGATTGATTGATGTTTTACTCTGCGGATTCAAAGAAAGAAAGCAAACGACTTCTATGTATTGGATTGTACAATGTCCGAAATTGTTACTTCTAGTTCTCTCATTAAACAAATTTCAGCGGAACTGATAGTCAGTCACCGGACGCTCTGCATGATTAATGATGTAGGTTTGACAGAGCTTGAATCTTTTACCATGGTGCACGCCTTATAAGCTCCAATTATATTTTTTACGATAAAATTTCTTTTATCGGATACACGAAAGCATGACATCTGAAACAGATGAAGAATAATTCATATAATTAGTCCCGTATGATAACATTGAAAGATTTATACTCTCATGAATTCATTCTCGACATTTGGTCTTGATGGTCACTTAGAAGTATTTCTACTCTCTGATTTGAAAAATAAAAGATTTCAATCCAATCGCAATGAACGTCGAAAAAACAGACTGTCTATTTTCCGATATGTTTGTTATGATAACTCGGAACCGATCGACCATCCCCCAGAAACAATGAGTTCCAATGGACACGGGAATCAATGCTGTCGTGGCAGAGAAGGAAAAAAACGGAAACCAGAAATTCAAATTTTAAAATAAATTTCATGATGTTTGATGTTTTAGCAAACTTGACCAATTTCATACAAATAGTTGAGAACTGAGCTGGTTGAATATGTACAGCCTCGAGCTATTTCTTGTGGAACCATTAAGAGATGTGAATTCAAAAAAAATCAAAAGAACTGATATTCTGTACATAGGAAAAAATATACTGCGACGCGTTATGATAATATCAAACGATTACCAGCTTCTAGAATGAGAATAGTTTTTCCGAATTCTTGTCGAGGAAGCCAGAATCTAGTGCACTAAACATCGTCAATTCATGATAGAAGCCAGAAGTCAGTTAAAGTGCTGGTAGAAAATACACATGAATGATGTGTCTGCCATGAGGGAGCTCAAATGTACCGTCAACCAACTCGCTCAACCAGTAAGTTTCATCGTTGAAAATCCCTTGGTCAAAGTTATATCCTCTGACGAATATACGCCATGACAACGGCCGTTACGTCCACCTCGTAGCTTTACCTCGATCTTTCTTGCAAAAGCTCTCCTTTCCCTCCATATCTACCCTATCTCCATCATTTTGTATGTATATCCACACGCAAAACGTCGACGATTTACGACGTTTGCATGAGCTCCCTTGCGGATTTACCACTTGGAAAATTTTCGGCCACCGATGTAAATTTCGCTCCACTGAGTTTCTGCCTCTCAACCTATTCTCACATCGTTACACGATTCTATACCCATTCACATGTGTGAAATACGTAGTGGTCAGTATTATGGTCAATTTTTACCTAACTTGAAAACATTCTGAGTTGTAATTCATCAAAATGTCATTTACTGGCATTACGATGTTTTTCATGATATGGTATACCAACAATGAGTTGTTTATTGCGCAGTGTATATTTGGAGTTGCGGCTAATTTCATAAATCGCGCGCTAGGTAAGCTTGAGCAATGATGTGATTCACTGAGGCGTATAGAGAAACGAAATGTATCTTACTACATACGTGTAAATGAAATTTTGTTCACTGGCTGTGTCGAATTTTTTTTTTTTTTTTTTTTTGATGGCGCCATGATGACCAAAGAGTCATCAATCATCGAAATTAGTAGTTGAAACTTGGCGAATCTCACTACGCGCTTATGTGTGCTCGACGAGTTGTGAGTGAAACGAGAATTTTGGTGCTGAGGATTTTACTCAAGGAATTCATCAATGATATTTTTGGTTCGGAGGTACAGTCTCATCTATTCAAACAGAAAAATGTCATTTCGATGGTGTTGAATTTTCTTGAAAAGTTTATACTTGGGTTCTAAGGTTACCTGGTTTCCTCAATCACGCTCATTCTAGAGAGTATTGGCAAACGTTGGTGTTGAGGAAAGTGCTTCATCTTTAACCACACAATCATCGATCAAAGGTTTGAAATTAACTTTTACCCATTTTGCATCATCTTCCACAGATATTGAATGACTTTGATTTCCATTATTCAAAATTGTGATTTTCTACGACGATAAAAATCTGTTACTGATCCCAAAATCTGACTCGTGATATATACCAAAACATCAAATAATTTTTAACACACTGTGCGAGAAAGTAACTTTTCCGCACTGATTTCCCACTTCCTCTCACAGTTTGTCAAAAAATAGTATTCGATACACGGATGTAAAACTTATTTTTCGCATCCTCGTGTTGATTCCGACTTTCGCCTGCGGCTCAGGCTGGAAACCCAACACTCGGACGCGAAAAAAAGTTTTTCCACCCTTGTATCGAAATGTATTATTCTTCCGTCAAAATAAGCTTATTGTTAGCTAAGTCCACTAATCGTAACAAAATGGAGTGCTTTCATAACACCCGAGAGCGATTCATAACCACTCTCAAGCAGTGTTAGTCACTTTGTATGGTTAAGTACCGAAATTTTGAATCAATTCATATGTTCTATTGCATAGTTTTTGATCAGAATTTTATTCCTGGTCATACACAAAAAATCAGGACGATACGTTTCTGCATGCAATTTGTACAAAATTACATATTTGAATTTTCCGTGATCACAAGTTGACTTGGATTAGTATGCCAAAATTCGCCACTTCACATTGTACCCAGATACACCTACCATAAAGGGCAAGTTTTAACGCAAATTGTAGGTCATTAACGAATCTGCTAAGAGAAACTCATAATTTCAGATTTGGAAAGTTTACCCGAAAACAAAGAGACCAAATTTTTTAAATCCTTTCGTTATTCGTGAATAAATCAGGATTTTATCGATGGGTAGTCTTCGATTCTGGAAAAAATGTAACTTCATGATCTTGTTCTAGAAGAAAAATTACTCCTTTTTTCCTAACGATTTTTCACATTTAGTAAACTATGAACATTGAGATTTTCATCGCCTGCAGATTTTGCTCATACATATACCATTAGTGGCATTTGTGATAGGCAAGCACGACCGGCAAAATAAGACAGGACAACCAAGTTGATACTCGGAGAGATGATTTATACCCCCGACACCAAGACAGAACAGGTAAACATGATGGTAACACGTGTATACGAGCTGCACACTAATCATATGCACACGGTAGCTGTAAATTTTGCTCTACGAGTGAAGACCAGCATACCTAAAATTCTGCTGACATACCCTTTTACAAAATGACGACCATTCTGAAGCGAAATTTCGCCCACCTAGCTGATCAATGTATAAAACCTCATCACATCCTCGTCTCTTCTCAGACTTTTAACATTACGTACCTCCATGTGACAATTCACAAAGTCAAATGGATCGATCGGAATAAACGAGGCATAGGATATTCTGCACAATTTCCCGCTGTGAGCTTAACGAAGCTTTCGATCGTCGTTTTCGTCGTCGTCGTCGCGGTAGGGTGATTTGTCTCGTCTCGTTTTTCTCTTCTCTCGAAGAAAATCTTCACGTCTAGCCGTTTATGTCTCACAGCAAGAGCCGATGATTGCTGCCTCTGCCTCGTTTCAGGAAGTAGTAAAACGTCCTTGTTGCCGGTTTTACAGGCCGCATCCTCACGGTATTTCTATATGTGGTGGCCATCGTTTTTAACGAATCGATCGTTTGTTGAGGAGTGGCATCATGTATCCATATATATATGGCTAGACTGTCATTAATTAGATAACTCTCGCTTTCGCGCATTGTGAGTATAACAACATTTGCGAGCTATAGGTTTTGCTGACCGAGTAGTCGAAGCCGGTATTTTTTTTATTACGGTTTGGCAAATAGTCGACTCTCGGTTTCCTAAGGATCATCCGTTATGTGGTCTATTATTTATTTTTTAGTGTGGAATTTTGCAGCACCACACCTATGGATTATAAGAAGATGCGGTTGAGTATCTACTGTAGAAAAAGGCTATAAAATTCGTCGTTCAGTTTCGCAATTTCTCCGTCGATTGGAAATATTGTACGTATACGTACATACATGCAAGATTTGATGAATTTTCATGTGCCTTCCTCCTATCTTCTCAAAAATTTTTCCACTTATGTCATGTTTTGAATTTCGTAGAGTGAGCTTAGTGATCCATTTTCTGACGTGATACATGAATCATGTCAACAAAAGTTTCCCAGAATTTTTTAATATTTCATTAAAACATCCCGAAAGAATATTGATGGGTGATCGTAAGTTGATTTTAATCGATTCCAACCATGATTAATATGATAACACGTCGTTGGACAAAAGATTATCGAATGTTTACGCATAAGTGTGAATTACGCGGCATCCGCGTTCTTGGCGGATGACCAGAGATGAGCCATCTGGTGGCCATTCATCTAACTGCCGGACGCCCACGCGGTATCCGCGGAATACACGGATTCTTCATCGGATGAACATCTCAGTAGGTATATAAGACGGGAGTTGAGTTTTCGCCAAAATCTTTGACAGTCCCGTGAGTCAAGTGTGTGCATAGTTCCTGTGTACTCAATTCAACCCTTTCCTTCCCAGTTCCCAGTTCCCAAACTACCCAGCGTCATTCTCGTCTCAGGTGTTTCGAATCACACCGTCAAGCACGGAACTGCACCTTTTTGAGTATCGAGTGTGCAGCACGGCCGTGTCGTTTTATGTCAAATCGTTCACAATGTCGGGTCGTTGATAGTGTACGTACTTCCATTCCATAATTTCACCCTCTCGCCGCGACCTAAGGTGTGATAGTGACGAGCCAAAACCTTCGAACTGTGAGTGACAGACCGTCGGCCAGCCTCTCGGCTCACATTGCACCGATCTGTCGTGTGCCCCCGACGTGGTCCTGTTAATTAGAAAATCGTGACCGCATACTGTCAAGATTCCGTTAGCCAACGTGACGCTTTGGCCATGCTTGTCGATCGAGATACCTTATTTTGAATTTCATGCGGAATATGTAGGGCCCGGAGAGTAAGTCACCCCCCCCCCCTCCCCCAATGCTTCTTCTAGAACTCGTTCGGAATTGCGAAAAACTCTAAAACATGTGTTCTTATGTCCGATGATGGCCTGAGTTTTGATCTTCGAGGTCATTTTCAATGTCATTTGGAGGTCACCACGATCGTTTCAAGTGGAAACATCTACTTCCGATCTCGGATTCGGAAAGAACACAAAACATTATAGAACTTTTGTTCGAAATATTTTCTATTTGACTTGACTTAATCAGATAAACGGTGTGACGGTATATAAGCCTCGAGGCTCCAAGAGTAATGTTAGAAAAAATTTGGAATGAAAGTTGTTCATGATCAAGTGAAAATGAGCTATCAACCTTGATTTTAACCTTGGCGATCACTTTCAAGGTCATTAAAAGGCCAATTCGATATTCTTAAATGAGTTCAATCAAATTGACTTCCAAGTGACCTCAGTAATCACCTCCGAGGTCGAAATCAAGGTTGAGCTCATTTTTGCTTTGATAATAAACAACTATTATACCAAATATTTTTCGACATAGCTCCTCCTACTCTAGGAAGCACGATCATAAAGACAGGTCTGGTCACTCCATAAGGTGCATGCGTTGCTCGGGTGATGCCGCCGAAGTCGATTTTTGCCAATATGGCCGCCTCGAGGGAGGCGATCTGATTGGCTGGAAAAAGCAACAAAGTGGAGCAGATATTCGCTCCTGGTTGACAGTTGTCCGGCTGTTGAGGATTCGTAACACATCGCTGTACTGTTATAAATAAGTATTGAAGTCTCAAAATCGCCAGCTGCTGTTTTTTCAGCCAATCAGATTGCCTCCCCCGAGGCGGCCATATTGGCAAAAACCGACGGCGATGGCATCACCTGAGCAACGCGTGCGCCCTACAGAGTAGCCAGACCTTTCTTCATGATCGTGCTAGGAACCGTGAAGATTACCGTTCACAGTAATTGATAATTACGTTGACCTCGCCAGGGTCAACTCGAATCGAAATATATTTCAGACAACTGTGTCGTCATATTTGACCTTGAGGTCAGAGATACGTGTTTTCATTTGAAAGAATCGAGTTGACCTCCAAACGACCTTGAAGATTACCTCCAAGGTTAAAACTAGACGTCAGGCTCTGAATAGAAAGGCACATGTATTTGATAATTATTTTTAGTGATGCCTGACCATTTTCAAAATAAGGCGGGGAGTCACTTACTTTTCAATCACCCTGAATCCGATTCATCGTAACCACCCAAAATTTCTGTCCCAAATCTCATAATCGTAATCAAAACTACCCGGTCTCCTACAAGAATGTGGATACACCATTGCGAAACAGATCCAGTTCCTTCCGAATTGCAAAAAAAACCTATTAACAGAAAACTCAGCCCTGATGACTACTCTACCGACGAAAATTTCGGAATCGACTCTCGGTTTATATTGCACACGAAACTCGTGACACCCCCAAATACAATCTGGCAAGAATTAATCGAGGCTCGCACGTGCTTCCATTTCCGGTGAGAGATTTGCACCTGTCACCAACACGTGGCGATGGAATAGCCTCTCCATCCCAACCCCTTCTTCTACCCTTGCATCGCCGTTTCTCTTCGTATTATAAAAAACGCCAGCGTAAATCACGTCTAGGCAGCCACAGTGAGAAGCTGTACTTATTCTGAGTCCAAGCCTCGTCTCGTCGGCTCAATACAAGGCACCAGGTCGCTATAGACGATAAATAAAACGTCTCAGCACTAGCATGTCTAGGTATGTCTCTATATGAGTATTCAAGTGTGAGATTTCCACGTGGCAGAGTCACGCAAGATTAAGTGACAAATCCACGTGAAAGTCGCTCTGATGCATACAGATGCTGAAATTCTGGGGCATGGATTTCTGTTGAGGTTATGTATTTAGGGAGGTTGGTATCTATGTGTCTATAGTTGAGGATATTCAAAGGTATGATCTGAAGGGTGATTTTGAGGATTTGGTTGTAGTGTCAAACAGTACGGTGGAGGATGATGAATGCAGTTGAAAGCTATTGGGTAAATATGAGCAGTACCAGAAGGTAAAATAGGTTGTAGATATTGAAAGTGATGTGAATCCTGAAACAATTCGGTAGTGTATTCGTCCATTCGATCGGACGATCAGAATTGAAATGGGTATGTATATACCTTGGGATAATACCATAGAGATATAATACCAAGATAATACCTGATGCACAGTGTATCAGGCGCTGGTGCATGCACTCGAACTATGACAGAGCCACAGTGGTATTTGATCGTTGAAATACAGAGCTGAGACATCATGTACGCCTCACTAGGTGAAGGGCATTGATATGTATGGATTGTCGAACTTGTCTAAATTTGCGGTGCATGAATACTCAGGGTAACTTTATGAACTAAATTCGTGCGTCTTATAGATAATTTTTTTTGGATGGTTAAAAATTCTCGAATAATCAGATTAGTGCTATTGATTACATGATTCACTAGAAACTCTTCACGCGCGCAAGCACGCTGATATTCAAAATTGTCTGAAGAAAAATTAACAACATCCATCATGGACAATAAGCATTGTCATTATTTCATGTTGTTTGGAATCACATCTCCGTCTCAACTCACGATCCTTGAACGATAGTGCGATGTGTCATTTGGGAGCTACAAACTCATTACTTCGATCTGCAGTTCGAATTCTTTAAAAATTATAAGTTTCTTCGATGAACCAACCAACAGCATCTGAAACTTTACTCTATTCTTACTCATACAAGGAGAGAGAGAAAATCTAAGAATCTCATTATTTAGGTGCTTTTGCGCAGATTACGCGCAATTATATAAGAGAGTGGGTATTCGCAGTGGTTCCGTGCGGATTTCCGTGTCGAAAACGGCGAAATCGGGTAAAATACGTGCCTTTCCGTTTTATTTCCGTGCACTCAAACGGGCAGAAAACGGAGGCTTTTTAGTAGGCACCTTTCGAGAGAAGCTCCGCAAGCTCTCCACCCGTGCGCTCCCCGTGCGATCCGTTTTTTTCTCGTTTCCTGTTTTTTTCCCGTGTGGAGGACTTTGGCTCAGGGAATCAAATAGGACGCATCCGTGGGCTTCCCGTGCGATCCGTTTTTTTTCCGTTTCCCGTTTTATTCCCGTGTGGCGTACTTTGGCCTAGGAAACCAAGTGAGATGCATCCGTGTGCTCCCCGTGCGGTCCCTTTTTTTTCCGTTTCCCGTTTTTTTCCCGTGTGGCGTACTTTGGCCTAGGAGACCAAATGAGATGTATCCGTGGGCTCCCCGTGCGATCCGTTTTTTTTCCGTTTCCCGTTTTTTTCCCGTGTGGAGGACTTTGGCGGGGGTGACAAAATGAGATGTATCCGTGCGCTCCCCGTGCGGTCCGTTTTTTTCCCGTGTGGCGTACTTTGGCTGAGGAGACCAAATAGAACGCATCCGTGCGCTCCCCGTGCGATCCGTTTTTTTCCCGTTTCCCGTTTTTTCCCCGTGTGGTGGACTTCGGCTCAGGGAATCAAATAGGACGCATCCGTGGGCTTCCCGTGCGATCAGTTTTTTTCCGTTTCCCGTTTTTTTCCCGTGTTGAGGACTTTGGCTGAAAAGATTAAATGAGATGCATCCGTGGGCCACCCGTGCGATCCGTTCTCTCTCCATTCCCCGTTTTTCCTCGTGTTGAGGACTTGAGGAGATCGAATTGCACAGACCTCGTCCCGAAGTGTATCCAAAACCCAGAGTTAGTCCGCAGCTGAGAGATAAAAAATTCCGATGGCATGCCCAGAACGAGCAAGCGATCTGGAATGTTCAATGGACAGAGAAACAAACTCCTCAGTTCCTTCCATCAAACACACTCCCCAATCAGATTCATCTGACCATCACACGCTCCACTGTGTGCAAAGTTGATCAAGTGACTGGACCTGATCGCGTCATGCATACTTTTCTGCCCGAACCAAGGACTGTCAGCTTCCAAAATGTCACTTCTCGCACTTAAATTGGATATGTATGTATCGATGCAAAAGGACCTCCAGATAGCACTATGTTCCTCCTTCATTGGTGGGCAAGCCAAATCTTGAAGATTTGTATCAGCTTCTTCTAAAACTTCTTCTTCTAAAACATGGCGTGTGAGTTTGGGTTTTCGCCCTTTCAACCCGCATTCTGGGATCGAGCACCAGCGGCAAAAGCGTTACCTTGCACATTTTGATATGTATATCATTCCATTTTGTCCAGAAAAAGTGGCTTTGAACTGCATCACATCCTGATTCAAATAAGGAAGAGATACGGAATTGAAAGCAGAATTGAAAATCCTGGAAAGAATCATTCGAGTTTCTACGATCGTCGCAAGCTTTGATTCTCGAGAAAACGAAGGCAAGACTCATCGATATAGACTTTATCATGATTGCCACAATCATTGAAAGTTTTCTTACCTTCTAATTTTCTACTCCGGAAATCTACACGCAGCACATATAAAATTGCATTGCATCAAAAGATGATTTCGGCACCACTTATTTTACTCATTCTTCAGTGTGAAACCCTCGGTGAAACCACTCAGACGCATCATCCTTTGACTCACTTGCTTCATTTTTCTTCATATATCTACAGACTTGAAATTTCGTTCAGGGATTCGTCGTTGATCCACAAAAAGAGTAATGTCTCTTATAGCTTGGATGTTGGAAATGTTTGTACCAAACCTTAAATTATCTCAATCACAACAAAAACATCAGAACTTGAATTAAAAACATCAACACAAACACACACTTACCCACGCGAAAATGAGGTATCGAAAAATTTGAGATATGCCAACTTCTCGATTAGCCTGCGAATTAATAAGAAGGATGAATGACTCGCGTGAAATTAGTGTTTGAATAGACGATAACCTGGCATCGCACCCGTGGTGAATTCCACAATCAGCTATAGAAGATTATTGAGTGGGTTATAGTGAGAGACTAAATCTTGGGACGCGAGAGCCACCCGATGATAAGAGTGGGAGTTCACATTTTTTCTTACTTTTGTGAATCTTTAGTTTTCGGAAATTGCATAGATTTTCAACTAATTAACTCAAAGTTCGAATTCGGGGACTTGCTGAACTGTCCAAACTCGACATCGCGCAGTCTCACTCGCACCCATTGATTGAGGTAGGGAAAAAGTGAGACAGAAAGATCGTGAATTTAGCTTTTGGTGGACAGTTCACGGGGCTCCCCAGTGTACCTCAATTTATTTAGAAAAACTGAGATCAAACTGTGAATTCAGCTTTGATATGGTTAGGAGCGTCAAAATAAGCTAGATTCTGAGTGAAGTGGTTTACAAGAGAGAGAATAAGTTGAGTAGTCCCAACTTCCCTTACATTCAATTCATCTGCACAATGATTGATTACATGAGTATAAACGCGATCCCGAAAAAAAGTAGGTAACGAATTCCCATAGACAAGTAGAGTATGATCCACATTGTTTTATGCTCGATGAAAGAGTTCACCTACCCAGTCTTCTAAGAGGTATAGAAGATTGGAAGAACATTTTACAGAGCTAATTTTCTACAATTTTCTCTTTCAAATGTCTTTGATAAAAGAATGAAGCTGGATCCCGCTTTGATCTCCCAAAAGTGGAGAACGAGAAACGAGAAAATGACAATCTCACTGAGAGTCTTTTCATGTCGCAAATTCTAAAAGAATAATAAGTTTCTCAAAGATATAATGAGGTGTTCCGGAATGGAAGTCTGCCACCAACTCAGCTCTGACCAAGTTGCAACTCTGAAGGGCAACGTCAAACGGACATTTCCATTGCAGGAAATGAAATGGCACCGAAACTAGCCTTATAAAGCTCTTGAACTACGCTACAAGTTAGACTGGGTAGAAGGAAATTTCAAAGTTGAAATTTCCGATGGCAGAATGTACTTTTCAAAACTCTGCCTCATTCCTTTCCTGTGTCTACATAAAACAAGAGCTGGCAATGCTGAGTTACAAGTTTGTTTGATTACAGCACCAAAAGTTTTCTTCCCCAACACCCGCCAGGCAAGTAACACACCAAGTAGTTGAATATATATGGGTCAACAACCGTCAAAACTTGCTGCGCTTGGACATCGTCCAAATTTCGAATCCCGATGCAGTCTTTTTGCGATATACGTTGGTCCTTTCGTGAAGATAAATCAATTTTGGCAAGAGTTCAAGCGATATAGTTGAGACTCATAAATCGTCGAATGATCGAGTTTTTGTAGCATCGAACTTCCTCCAAGCCAATCTGCGATTCGAGGTATTTTCGATTACAAATCTGATTTGGGGGAGCCAAGAGGTTGTTCTTGAAAATTTTCCTTGATTTATCGATTATAAGGTATCTGCCATTGCACGATTTTTTGTGGTGAAATTCATAGGGGGGGGGGGCGGATTTTTTCTGTCACATCATTACAAAACAAATTGGAATTGATGCCTTTCAACAATTTTTATTGGTTCATCCTATAACAGTGTTTCTACGATGGGAAGGGGGGGGGTTCCAATTAATTTGTAAAAATGTGGTGACGTACTTTTCTTCAAATGAAATTCCGAATGAGTAGAACTTTCTCATATTTTGGATAATTTCATGGCACTACTCCAGTTTTTGCTCTCGCAAGTATTCTTGGAATAACCCATAGTAGTCTCATTCCATTGATAACATAACAGTTAAAGTCGGATGAAAAATAGGAATTCAAGATAGCGCATCGTACTGTGCGTTACTTTTCAGTCAAATAAGTAGCCCTTGTGAAAAATGGGTGATTGTATTTGTGATCAACATCATTTAACAGCCAATATTTTCGCTCCATGTTTCCTTGGAACCAAAAAAGACCTTTGTACAGTGTATACATTCTCCTTCTGAGCATCTCAAGGGCGATTGAGTCACATTGGATGACATTCAATCCAAGGTGATCAGACCATCCGTTATAAAGAGCCATTCAATTCCAGTAATGAGGGATTAACATGAAATCTTCAGAAGGTAAAGCAAATGTTCTGGCCTCCAAATTTTCAAATTTCATTTTCTTACGATTCTAATCAGCAACAGATCCATGACCATGTCGACTTGATTTGTAATTTTTCAAATCATATATCATGATTTGTACTTGCAACTCACTGTTTTTTTCCAATTCATGAGTATTGGTCAAAAATTTTCCTATATCTGGAAGTTGAAAACAACGCGTTGTCATCTCTGATTACACCTCATTTCACAAGAAAATCACCCCAGCGTCATATTATAAGCTCAATTTTTTTAAATCCATCCCCTACTTCTCAAAAAGTTCACTCTCACCCCCCATCCTTCCAGCCTTTCGAAGAACGAGTTATGAACTTACACGCCTCTCAAATGCGATATCACGCTCGACGAGCTCGTTTCCTCATTCTAAGCACGAGCCTTCAAAAGTACCATAGGATAAGACCTTACAGAGTCTCTTGAATCACTCTAACCCGTTGAAATTGTTCGAAGAGCCCGCCGGAACGACAAGCTTATCCTTACACTCTAGACACACATACATACAGACTCCACATCTATACGTTTCAAGTTTGAAGCCCTTTCAGCTTTGGCGCTCTGGTAACAAGCTTGCCAACTGTATTATATATAGTTTTAGCCCTACTTTCTGTTCTTCTTGCGCCTCAATTGGCTCGAGTGTCCGGTCGACGTTGAGTAAGTCTGTACTATATCTATAGGAAGAGGATTCGTGTCGAGCTTTGACTTTCTCAACGCCTCTGTGGTATGTAGCAGAGCTTGTACTTTGAGCTTTCTGGCGCTTTCTGGTATGGTATAAAGGTAGAACTTTCATGTTGGTTGCAAACGAAAGTGGATGTCCGTGGTGTAGGGCTGAGAAATAAAGTGCTTCAGAGTGAGTTTCTGATGCGCGTCGATGCGGATGCGATTGTTCGACAGGACTTCTGTGAGTGTGTATCTGGTTGAGAGGGTTGTTATGGAGTTGCATAGACGTGGATTCATGTGGAATTTGTGGAGTTGGATGAGATCTGTGTGGGATATTTCTCGATTATTTTCGAAAAACATTGATTCTGGTCAGGTGGTTAGGAAAAAGCCAGTATTTAGATTAGTTGTGAATGATGTACATAGTCGGAACTATAACCTGAGTTCGTTCACCGAAATGGACATATTGTCTGGAGACGAGTTTCCTCTCATATCAGAGCTGTAATTCGTGAAAATTCATGGAATATTCGAGATCCCTACTGCCAAAGCTTCTCCTGGTGGATAAATCTTTTGCGTAAGATACTAAACACACTCGGAAAATAGACCAGGTGAAAAAAGACAGGTTTAGAAAATTGTGACATCCAGGGTCTCAAAAGTTGTCAATTCATGCGTGAATACGGGAATATTTCTTGCTAGATGTTCAGAAATGGGGTCTTTGGTTACCGAAATTTTTTTGAAGTTCTTTTCGAAAATAGTAGAAGAATGCAGTTTCCATGTTCTTCCTAGGCAATGAAGTCAGAAACGAAAACCTTCGACCGGAATATTTTTTTTTATCCACACATTTTCGATTTATTTCCGAGGTCATCATGCAGGACCTACAGTTACAGGTGGGCTCGAATCATCGAAGCCACCAAAAAGCACTTATGAAAACTCACATCAGTGCCGGGTTGGATTCGAATCCCAGCCTTCTTCATGGAGTCAAGGAGTTGCTTGAGGGATCAGAACAGCGAGTGAGTCTGAAGAATATATATGACTGTGACGTCTTATACTTAATATGGAGATAATCTTGTCATGTACATGGCATGCAACCATGATGTCACGTTCTTTGGAATTTATATATCATGAAATGGAACATTTGTGACAAGTTTCTCGAGGCGGATCATGCCATAATGAAAACTTGTCATAAGACTTTTTCATGAATCTCCAAGCCTGTACTGGAAATCACTAAGTTCATCAACTACACTGCGGTGGCCTCTTCAGTCAGGAGATTTCAACTGTCATAGTGAAATTTTCTCTTGTAACTATGACCATGAATTCCATGGCCAAGGTCCATTTGACCCCAGAGCATCACGGTTTTCTCAATTCTATGTGCAAAATTGAACTCAACACTACACTCCAAATTTTTCCATCATCATGAAAATCGACTATTTCCCATCAAACTCAATTAGACCAAAAACAGTTCATCAATCGAATCCGAGAGAAAGGTCCCTACAATTTTTTGCCTCTCAAATTGAACAATCAACAATCCGATGAGGTATAACTATAACGATTACTTACAAGGGGGGACCACGGGGTCCGGATCGCCAATCGTCCCCAAAATTTTTTCACAGTCTGGTACCATCTAGAATATGAAGAATCTAGAGTAACTCCGTCCAATGGGCCTCCTGGCCAGAGCTACAAGCAAAAACGTCAGCATTGCGAGTATATCTATATATGTCACTTTTTAACATGGGCCTATATGGACAATGTGAATCTCGGTGGTTGTATCTTTGGACAGGGACTTCATTTGACGGTGATACTCTGAATTCTTCATATCTTAGGTGGTACCAATCTGTGAAAAAATTTTGGGGATGCTTGGCGATCCGGACCCCGTGGTCCCCCCTTGTTAGTTTGGAACTTAAGCAAAGAATTCTGTAAAATTTTTTTCCATATTACCGCCTCAAATGTAACCCATCCATTTTTATCTGCTGCATTATTCAATTGAACGTTGACAAAGTTCCAAGTCGCATGAATTGCGATTATGAACCAATGTTACATCATCACTAATAATCTTCGAAGAAAAATCAAAATCATGCAAAACAATCTTCGCTCCAAACTGAATCACTTGTGATAATGAGAATTACGTCTCTCATAATATGATGAAAATAAACCCAAGAATGCATGCATACTACGAAATATCATACCTACAATTCTACTCATCAAATACAAATGCGCGATATCTCACAGTTCACAAAATTTCATCTCATCCACTAGATTATTCGAGAGAATATTAAAACGTATAAGAGATTCGAATATTAAATTGGTAATACGAAACACCACTAATACCAACTCATTCCCTCCACACTCACATACATACATACACACACACACACACACACACACACACAGACACACACTGTACTACTATACATTCCAGACTTTAATATCGCGATAGTCAGAAAATGAGTTTCCGAGCCTTACCCCCTATTCAGATTACCCAAATTTATTCCGTTGAAAGCTCACAGAGGAAAGGAGTCAGCAAAGAGCACACGAGCAAACGATTCGTTCATCTGCGGGTTGAAAATAGAGAGATAGCCTCATCACGTGGTTGTACATAACCCCTAGTAGGTCGTAGTGGTAGTAGTAGTAGTAGTAGTGGTAGTGAAATGAATTGACCGGAAGTGATGATACCGCCATACTACATAGTGTAGACCCGATAATCGAATAAAGTCACGAGATCGTCGCGAAATGTACGGATCTTGCATTTCTTCCTCACTGAACACGAGATATGCTCACATGTTCACCCCTATTCATAGATAGATATATAAATATATAGGTATGTAGAGGTTATGTATATACTATCATAGGATGATGTACAGAAGCACATTCGGGTCGATTCGGTTGAACGAGTATGCGTTTATTCGCATCGTTGATTTTATGCGTGGAACATAAAAAGCTTGGGAAAATCGAGAGAAAGAGAAAGATAGAAATAGGATATTGAGGCGAAGTAAATGCGTTTTCAGTGCATATAGCGCATATTATTCGATGCACATCGGATGGTATAGATGGTATATATTGGTTGTACATGCGATTGGAGCGAATGAATTATTATGTTTATGCGATCGTAAATTTTATGGTACGATTGAGATGGAAGAATCGGTTCGAGAATTGGCCTATAGGATACGTAGATGTTCAATTTTCTCGGAAAAACGATTCAGACAAGATTACAAAGTATGAGCATCGGTCTAGATTTTTCTCATGGGCGGATGACTTCATAATTCCAGTTTTTGCTGAAATATACCTCATTTGTCAACAAAATATTCGACAAGACTTTCTTTCTGTGATGATCTATATTTTACCTTGTCTGTGTTCAAGAAAAGTCTTACTTTGGTTTCATTTAGTTTCATGTATCTTCAGCATTGAAACACGTCAATAGTTCGAAATCAAGGTGAATCGGGTCAATTTCTGATAATTGCAAGAAATCAGCCCAAGAGTTCCCCACGTTTGGTCAGATTTGAAATTATCGTTTGCAGAAGATTTGATCCATTGACTCTACCATGCTCTGACAATTGGAGAATAATTGCTTGATTGTCTTCATTCATAGTTTGATATTGTTGTTAGAATCCTAATACGCATATCGATGGTGTGTTGCTGCATAGCAACTGTTCATTTCGTTTGTTCTAAATAACCCTTGACGGCTATAACATTGTCTTGTTTCCTAACTCATAACTTGAAAAGCTGTTGAACGAGAAGGTTGAATAAAGAAGTGTTACCCGATTATCTGCTTGACTATTCAATCTAAAATCCCAACAATTGTACGCCCCCGGAATAAGAAGTCCTCAAATGTTGACTTATTGTTAGTCCACTTTGGTCCTGAACGATCCATATAACTAGTTCTTAGAATATTTTCATTTCGCTCGTGTCAACTCTTTCTTTTTGTAATTTTATCTTTATTCATTATCCACCACTAGTTTTTCAGATTCAGTCTTAATCTCACGCCTTTTACTTATTTTTTCACACCCATTTGTTGAATAATAAACCTGAAATCTTCGCCTAGAAGGATCATGTTTCGAAGGATTTCTTGAACTCTTGGTCTGGAGTTTTTTACTTTCGGACTCTCTTTGATAGTCTAATCTATGAATATAAATTTCAGTCTACTCCTAGGTCCTCATACATAATTCTCAATTCGCATGTCTCCTATTATGATATTCAAAATACCTTTGAACCAAGTCTCTAGCTCTTACTTTGTAATTTTCTTGTCTATACCTGTGACACGATGATATTTTTCTTCCTTCTCTTTAACCTTTCATCTGCTTCTCTTCAAATTTCTACCTTTCCCTCTTCTCTAACTCTGGTGATACCTCCCATGTTGGTCTTTCGTGGTTACACGAAAAGACTTCTATTCCACTTTTTTCACTCGGAAAGCAACAGTGATTTCATTTTCTCCTTTTTGCTTGATCATGGTGATTCTTCTTGCATTCTCCCGTACTCTTCTCTGTTAATCATTTGGCTCATCACTTTTATCTGTTAATAACCTTTCTTTGACGCTTCTGTCTCGTGATCGGTTGACATATTGGCTGCAACTCGTTTAAATTCTGATCAATCTTTTTCTATTTCAATCCTGCTCCATCTCCTCCTGCGTCATAATGTAATGTATTTATTTTCCTCCAAGTATCGACATTAGGGATTGTCTCAAGTTTCATTCATATTTGTGGTCACATCTATTATCGTCTCAAAGCTGTTTTGTGGACTTTCTTCACTACGGATCTGTTTGTCGTAACATACCTGTTTCGGTGGACTATCCTCATTTTCATTGCCAATTCCTCGTTGAAATCAGAATTTGAATGCAAATTTGATACTCAGATACATTCGAGTCGCTCAAGAGAATCCATATGTTTCTCCTTCTACATAACTTTAATGTTCGAATCAACCCCGAGAACAGGTCGATAACACAGCGCTAAACTTTTTTTTAATTCCACAGCTTCCCAGTGGCGGATCCAGCGGTGTCGCTTGGGGGGGGGGGGGGGGGGGCATGGTTAGTGGCGAGAGTGGTGTGTGACTAACTAATGTATACATGAACGCGCGCACACACTCACACACACGCGCACCCACACACACGCACACCCTCTCACCCACACACACACCCACTCACACACACACACACACACACACACACACACACACACACACCAGATCTCTTTCTTGCTAACGGCATTTAGGGATCATCATACTACAAATTCCGACATTCAAAAATTTCTTGGGGGGGGGGGGGGCCATGGCCCCCATGGCCCCCGGCTGGATCCGCGACTGCAGCTTCCCAACAGCAATTTGATCCCTAGAGTAACAAAACCAAACAAATATATCCCTACTTGTAACTCCAAAGCAAACTCTGGCGAAGCTTCGTCAAAAGCCACGTCCAATCTAGCATCAAAAACAAAGTGACAATGCATTGGGGCGATTCAATTATTAGCACAAGCTTGAGTCATCAGTCAACGTTGCGTGAAAGAGCATAGCGAGTTGTGGTACAGGTTATATCAAAGAGCGCGTCCATGCAGTAATAATGAACGAGTCACGTACAGTAGGTCCTCTGGCTGAATAATCAAACAAACGCGCTCGTTAACAATCTTGATTGACAATGCAGTGATGTGTTCCTCAGGAAGTTGGATCCTGGAGTGGAGAGTTTAAATAGAAAATTTTGCTTTGTTTTGAGATACCCCATACTTTTTATTGAGATCAGAAAATTTCGACCGATTTCGACCATCAAGAAGATACTCAAATCGTCGATATGATATCTCTTAGTCTCTCATGAAGAGCTGACACAATTCGTGACTCTATTACCCCTCATGGGACCAGAAATTAATTTCGCAGATCTAAAAATACTATTGAACTATGGATGTCTCGACAATTGTCACTATTGTATATATTTGTTTCGGCCCGATTCCTTCGTTAGCCTCGTCAGAACAACGGCGGAAGAATCTGTTGTTAACACTGTTTGATTGATAGAGAAATTTGGAGGGAACTGGATTTGAAAAGTGTGAATATTGCTCCTATATGGAAGGGGAGGATGGATAATACACTTGGAGTCCGGATAGTCTGGATCCCATCTCGATGTTACGGCGCGAATCAGCGTACTGATTTGCGTGTATTAGACGACTTTATCGATTCACGTCACTAAGGTTTCATAGTAAAGTTCTATCACTCGTATTCTGTGTTGTTGGGATCAGAAAATTTCGACCAATTTGGACGAGCAAGAAGATACTCAAATCGTCGATTAGATATCTCTCAGTCTCCGAAACACATATTTACAATAGTGACAATAGTCGAGACATCCAGAGTTCAATAGTAGATTTAGATCTGCAAAATGAATTTCTGAGCCCATGCGGAGTAATAGGGCACGAATTGTGTCAGCTCTTCATGTGAGACTAAGAGATATCAAATCGACGATTTGAGTCTCTTCTTGCTCGTCAAAATCGGTCGAAATTTTTTGATCCCAACAACACAGGATACGAACGATAAAACTTTACTCATTCATACTTTTTAATCATGACTTGCCTTATTGCCTCTCTTACTACGTATTGCTGGTTTGGCTTGTAAATATTGTATCGTGAGTCAGATACTTCTAATTCGCTTTTTCATCTCAGAAATGATGTTTGTGGAATGATGGATATCGATTGGTTGATGGTATCAACGAGAGGTTTTTCATCAAGTTTGTGGAAGATGACATTCTGTGGGACTGGTGCCACTCATAGTTACAGACACCCACTAGCCCACCCAGCCCTCATCAACACACTGTCCACTTACCGAATCTCCCGCGCCCCCACCCATAACCTATACGGCCACGTATTATATTTTAGCCAGCTCAGCCTAGACCAGACAATCCCACACCGTTCCACACCACCTCAGACCAATCCAGACCACTCCAAAGCATCTCAGAGTATCCTAGATCCCTCTAAACAATCCCGGAACGTTTCAGACATCCCAGACTGTTACTGCACATTCCAAACTATTTTAGGCCATTTCAAACTGTTCCAGTCCGCACCAGACCATTTCAGACCATTCTAAATCGTACCAGACCGTTTCAGACTAATCTGAATCGTACCAGACCTTTCCCGCCCGTTACAGACTGTTGCAGTCCGTAACAGAACATTTCAGACCATTCTAAATCGTACCAGACCGTTCCATACCGTTCCAGACTGTTCCAGTTCATACCAGAACATTCCAGAACATCCCAGATTGTACCACACCATTCGTCCATCCGACCACACACTCGCTTACCAACTCATCCATCCATCAACTCATCCATGATCCATACAACCACCACTTATACTCCATCAATTTCACATAGGAAACCCGATATGCAGGATGCGGGCGGACAAATTTCGGCCGGGCGTTTAATTATCATAAATTTTTAGATCTCAATTTTGAGTGACTCGAGTTTCTTTGTTGGAGATAATATAATGAGAATTATATGTTTTCTGAAGAAATATTGATGAAGCCCTAAGAGTTTTCAGATGTAAGCAAAGTCTCTGAATTGTGGTTGAAATTGACCTTCAAAAATCAATGGGACCAAGTCATACACCAGAGGATAAAGTTTTGGTATCAATAGACGTACAGGCAAAATTTAGAAGAACTTCAGATCACACAGAAATCCTTCCTTTCAAGCCCTTTTGTTCTTGTACTGGTAAAGTTGAATTCAAGTTCCCTACACGTATTCAACTCCTCCAATGTGGGATCATGAAGACAATGCTGTACTTACATTTTCGATAATATACGAGTAGAGTGCTGACTGTCGGTGTTACGGCTCATGAACTTCCGTGGCGAAACTTGGTCCATTGTCTTGAAGTTTCTGCCAAGATGAGGATTGCAGAATGTTCACTTGTTATCAATAGATTTCAATTCACAAGACTATTCTAGGGATGTTACGGACCAGTTGTTATTCTCTTAGGAATACTATCTTGCCATTTTCAATGTCACCTCCATGGCTTAATGAATTGGACGTACAGAGCGAGTAGAAAATCTGACCACATGGAAGTATACATATATATAACATAAACTGATACGATTGAAGCTACTGCAAAATATGCAGTGCAAAGCCCTCCGTATTTGGAAAACATTCTGAATATCTCGAATTTATGAGAATCTTACATTTTTATATGATCATATATAATGAATCATAATGAATTCGCATTGCGAAATTATGATCAACTTGAATGTACCCATAACCAATAATTATCGGAAATGAGCTTTTATCAATATTTTACACATACTCTCTGAAGGTTTGTAGCAAGAATACTTTTGATGAGATTACACAGATATCGGAAATACACCAACCGTAGTACTTAATCACGACAATCCGAATTTGACGATGATATCTCACTGACCAAACCCCACGAATTGACGTTTCGGCTCATTCGGAGAAGAATAATGAGCTATAATTTTACAATTATCTTTAGAATCACAGATATTCATTATTGCACTCCCACAGTACGATGGCAGTTACGGATAGTTGTGGATCAGTCCTTCGACCCGTTGGCAATTGGTGCCACGAGTTCATTAGATGTCAAATCGGTCAGACGAAGCTTAGGTAAAGAATAGATCTTAGATGAAGAACTGGGGAATTAGGTGTGCTTGTGAATATAAATTTGATAACCTACTGTGTCATGATTGAATAAATCGGCCAAAATTCGATGTTTTGCAAGTGTATGGATCGTGCAATCCTTGATCAGGCCTGACACGGTTCACCAAAGGAATCTATGAATTAATTGCCAAATTGTCTATCGCAGTTCTCCGAATGTTCATTTTCAACGGCTGGAATTGAGGTTCTTTCTTTCTGTCCCAAAAAGTGTGAATCCTCCTTATGGTATATTTCACGCTGATTCAGAGCAATGGGATCCGGTGAACGCACAAACAACCTCGCAAATAATATATTACATATCAGACAAGTCATAACACAATTAACGAGATTGATTCATTTCCTGTCAATCTTTCAACAGCGTGACTTGAATTTCGTTGCTCAAAATAATTAAGGCACTCAAAAAATAATTGATGACACAATTAAAAAGCACTTTTCGTCGTCTGCTACCGTCAGCAAAAGAGAAAGGTCTCGCACGCCACGGTACTCTTGCAAAAATTTCAAGATGTATGAGGGTGACTGCAGAATATTACAAAAGTAGATCGCAATCAAATTCGGCCAAAAAGAATCTCAAATCCTTCCGCGAAACGCGTAGCGGCATACACCTGTTCAGTACCGGGCGGAAATTAACTTTGCACGCGCGTAATGAGGCCTGATGTCGACGAGTGCGCATAATTATGTCATTATTGGCATTTCTATCCCGACGTTCTCCTGCGTAACTTTACGTCATCACGACGAAGATACAAAATGTATAAATAAAGAGTGAGAAAATTCACGCACGTAACTCATGCGTAACGATCGGCTTTGGTAGCCTATAAGCTTTTCTCTTTTCAAAGCTGTATGCGTGTGTGTGTGTAGATGTGTGCATTTCACGGTAACTGGAGATTCGAGACCAACTGCAGTTTGCGTATACGCTTGATCGGAGAAAAACACAAGGCAAATCCGATATCGCTTTTCTTCTCGCTTTGTGTCTGGTATTACCTTTTCCCGAATGCTTCTTTTGTTTTCTAGGGCATTGCAGGAAGGGAAAAGAGCTTCCTATTCTGGCGCATTTGGGATTAATCTGGTATCGATTCTGTGACAAGATTTGCATCGGCCCTTCCGTTTGATGTCACATTATTGGCTCATTGATTCTGATAAGGCTCGAAAGGTTTTTTTTTTAGAGAGACATGGATAGATTCGAGAGTGAGATTTGCAGTGATTGGGGAAAACGCTTGGAGGCATTGATTATTCGAGTCAGGATTTGAGTTGGCCTATTTTTATCACTAGGATGTTGGCGAAATAAAATGTTCAAATTAGAACCAGTACTTGCTGATATTTTGCAGGAAATTGGATTGCTTTGGGATTACGCATATTTCCACAGCATCTCTCTCCCGGATTCTGAGCATCCTTGGTATTATGGAATCATTGTGATAAAAATCTTCGTATTCTAGGCTCATTTTCTTGGTATGAATATCATCAATTTTTGAAAGTTTGAGACATTTTCATTCCCCTCTCCCCCCATTTTGGCTGACGGAATGTCTCGATTCGAATCGATTTCTAATCCATATGCATTCGAAAAATCAAGATGAATATTACTCAGATCTAAGTCATATGTAATATTGCTTCTTCTTGGGCAACCTACCTTTTGATTGTTGTTGTTCAGTCTGATCAAGTCAAATATTGTGCAAAATCAGAAAAAATACCTACCATTCATTTTCGTCCCCCGCAGAAACTTGAAATTTGAGTCTGGGTAAGTAGAATCCAAAAAAATTCTCTCGTCATATTTTTTAAAACTATTGACGATTCTTTTAGAGGCAAGAAACGCGACAGAAAAGTCTTTAGATCCATATCGAACCATTACTTGACACCCTTCCTACGCCCTTCAAAAAGTCTATCAGTAACATTGAAATCCATTGGAAGCAACACTCACTGAAAACTCGTAACGAATCGAGACATCGCCTTAAAACTTGGAACCTCCTCAAACCCTCTCTGATGTCACACGATTCACCACGAAAGAAGAAGAAGGAAAATGACGAATAGAGGAAAAAAGGGCAAAGAGCGGAAAGCGCGTCCGCTGAAATTCTTTCCAGCGCACGAAAAATCCAATCGCCTCTTCGTCGTTGAGAGCTTGCAACTAGTCCCAGTATCAGCCGCACATAGCCCGGGGCTATCGTGCAAACGACTTTCATGGCTCTACTCGTCCACCGGGAAATTCTAGCTGCTTCAAAAAAAAAAAAAAAAAACCCCCAGAGTATCCAGAACTTCAATATAAAACACCTCTTTGATTGCTTGAAGCTCCTGGCTATCCCAAATCAATCTATACCAAGTATCGGACTCTTCCCACAATCATCCCAAAATCACTTCATAGATTATCACGAGAAACAAATCATTGAGATAGATATTCATAACTATGTTTACAGAATGGCAAGTGGTTTGGCGTTACTATTGATGATCCTGTGTACAATATACGAGTACAGGACCGGAGCTTATGATGATGGAACTTCATCTTTTGGCAAGAGAAAAAGACACAGTACTGATTGTGAATCATCACTCAGCGCTTCAAACAATAATCGAGGCGCTGAATTTGACAAAAATCTTGAGGAACATAGGAGAATTGCACCTTTGACAGAGCATCAGATGCTTGAGAAGACTGGTCTTGGTGTCAAACAAAAACGACAGAGAAGGAGTACGTACTATTTTTTGTGCGAATACTTTTTACGTCTATTTGATTTAGTTTTTTTTCGAGATTTTTTTTGGGGAAGAGGAGGACTGGTGAGATTGGATTGGGAATTGCGGTGTTTGATGGGATATGCGAGATAGGAGGTAGAATGAGGGAGAGGTTGACCACGAGAATTGCAATCTAGAGGGAGATCGAGTTCTACGAGTTTAACATAATGTAATTCATTGATTTGATACTCTGATTTCAAGGAAAATTTAGCATCAGATAGTTTCAATTTATGATGTTGATATGACTATTTTTGTACATTCTAAGATTCCAATCTTTTCTCCCCTTGTACGGCAAGAGATATAAGGTAAGTGCGCCTAATTTTCCCCCACTACTTTTGTTTTGCTCGCCATTCTAATTCATCTCCATATTTTCCGACATACTTGAAAACGTTTTAAAGCTTGTTTTAAGACCTTTGAAATGAGCTGAGACACGTTTAAATTCAACAAATTGGAGCCGAGATATCTTAATTTTTGTAGAATAAGATTTTTTGCGAGTTTCAGTGACAGTGTGTTCCCAATTTGCCCCCACGTGGAAAGAGGCCTATTTTCATGAGACGATACGGATTTTTCGTATAATCTGGATATTTCGGCTCCCAAACCTCCAAATGAGACGTAATTTAGCTCATTTTGTAGTTTTTTCAGCCCTTTTCAAATTTTTTGGGCAAGATTGATGTATCCAAATGGAGTGAAGAACGAGTTTGGAAAAATACTATGGGGGCAAATTAGGAACACTGCACTTTTTCTCGTAATATGGGCGTAGAATCAGCTAGAAATCGAACTTTGCAATTCTGCATAAAGCATTCTGAAGTTGGGACAAAGACAAAGAAGATGATTTGAGATATGTTGGAATTGAGGATCAGTCCGGGACGTTTATTTGTTCATAATTTAACGTAACAAACATGAAAAAAATACGCGCCAAAGTTTGCGGGTCCGCACATTCGAGGACTTGAGTGGGGTCAAATCAGGGAATGGGGGCAAATTAGGCACAGTTACCTTACACAAAGCAATTCATAAAGTTAGTCAGGAAGTGTTCAGACGATATTTTTGCGGTTCTTTGAATGAAAATTATTCCTGAAGACATCGATCCTATCGAAATCTATCGAAGTCTACATTTCACATCTAAAACGCTTTCCTTGTAGAGCAGTGATGAAAGTTCAGAACCAACTTTGATTCTCGTATGTAGGAAATGTTTTCCGGAACTTTTCCTCGTGAGCAGCTTCCCCTTGCTCTAACTTTTACAGTTGGATCATTAAAAAGGAAGAAGCAGAAGTTGGACCGAAGAATGTTGTAAAAGTACTTTGAAAACTCGAAAAGTCGAAAAACTTTTGCGAGCATCAGTAAATATCTCATATTGCTTTATCTGTCTTGAACCACAATCTACAGATCCCGTTTGCCTTACTCGATCTTATGCTGCAGAATGAATTAAGATTAGGTAAATTTGATTTTAAGCATGATAAATAATCGGAAAAATTCATAGACATGATACATTTTCAATACAGATCACTTCCAAGTATTGGAGTTTTGCAAACTCACCACGTTGTTCGGATGAATTCTGATGTCGAACCTTTGATCCAGACCAATTGACTTTGGCACGAAAATCGCTGACCCTAGACTATTTTCCAATGCTCCTCAGGTATTTTGCTGAGTTGTCTGCTGGCTTTTAGCCCACGTGCCAACGGCAGCAAAATCATAAGCACCGAGCCCGCATCCGAAAATAGCCTCACCTGTCTTCATGGGATGCGTGTTATCTCACTTGCTTGGGTCATCATGGTTCACACTTACCTTCAAGTTTTCTCGATAGCAGGTATGTCACATGAATGAACTACATATTTTTTGATGCTACTGCATAAGAAAAACAGAGTTCGGCTGAGGTAGATGTACTTGATTGACCCCAGGTTGAATTAACCCTTAATTACCCACGTGGTAGACTTTTGGCACACGCGTTTCAATCTCATCTCCAAGTCGGAACTCATGTTTTGGGGTTCTGGAGCCTACATGTAATTTCATAATTCAATATTATCTTTCAAATGGACCAATCACAGAATTTGAAAAAAATTTTTTTTTTCAAAATATCCTCAAAATGAGTACTCAAAATCTACACTGACAAAACTCAAAATGTCCATTTTTAAGAATACTCATTCAAACCAAGTGCCAATAGTTTCTTTGAAGTCTACTCGTGATATAAAAATGATTACCACGACGATCTCAGCCACAATAGATATATTTCTTTCGGGAATTGGAACATTTTCCATCGGCGTAACCCAGAGAAAAGACAAAAAGATGACATGTTCTGGAATTTTTAGAGGAAATATGTGGTTTCCAAATCTAAATAAGGGAATTCATATTGATTCTGAAATGTTTGAAGTACATAATAGTAATTTTTAACCAGGATTTTCCACGAGAAAATCGTGGAAATAGAGCGATTTTCGTGATGTGTGCCATTTGGCTACCACGTGGGTTGGACTATTAGTAAATCTCACGTGTAACTAAGGGTTAATAATCACTGTCCTGTAATTGTGTCCTTGAAGTAAGTTCAATCTTGATCTTCTCTCCCCAAACTATAGCAGGTTAACGAATGTATACTTTCTCAAATCAATGAGAAGGAGTTGGGTACGTTCAATTCATTCAGATGCAAATTATGAATTATAAATTCGAGGTACAGAATTCGAACAATAAATACTTGGCTCTTTTGAACGCGGCATTTGAAGTTAGAGTAAAGTTTTTGTTTTGGGAATTTCAATCACAGATAATAATTTTAGTCCCAACCCCCAAATTCCAAGAGTGTTTGAAGTGATAAATTCAGCCCGGACATCGAACAACGAGTTTCCAGAGCAAATCCACTCTAACCACAAAAGCACATTTCCAGCGTGTGACATAATTCATCAGCTAAATCGTTCAGCCACATTACCATTAAACCACATTTCAAGTTTAACGCCGATCCCATTCAATCAGCAGCAAGCCCTCTCGAATAAAACTTCCTTTTGTGATATCGCACAGAGTCAGACATTACAAACTCCAAACTCTCGAAAATTACTCAATTCTTATGACCCGAGCAGATCGTACTCTCCCTACTTCCGAGAATTCTTACGGTAAAATTCTTCCGAAACGGCTTCTCCGCAATGCCGATTTCGTCGTAATCGCATCATTACTCGGGAGTTACGATCTCGAAAACAAGATCTTAAATTGTCGGACCTTCTCTACTACTTTCAAGATTTTCACATCGAGTGCAACTTCGAGAATCGCTATCATAACTCTTACGGATATATCTGGATAGCCCGAAAACACATTGTTTTACAAAGTTTGATCCGATTCTACCAGATTGCTTTTTTCCGGGCATATAGTAACAAGTTCTGAAGGCGTACAACACAAAACATGAAGTTTAATGAGTAAAAAAGTACACACTGTCTAATTGATCAACTTTGTATCAATGTCACGTGTCAGGTGCATTCATCGATTCGATGGTCTGGAATTAATGAGCGGGTTGGTCTGCAAAAATGTTCAATCGACCTGAATTTCGCCATACCGGATCCGCCCAAACACTTCCCATATTTATGTAGGAATACATATAGTAATGCCCTCAAGGCTAAAGTTTCCCTTTCATCCAATCTAAAAATAAAAAAAAAGAATCTTCAATGACGCCCTTTCTCTTTTTCCGCATGTGATATATCGGACATATTTGACGTAACGCAGAAAACAAGACTCTCCGCACAGTCACCGAGAGGAACTTCTTATTCCAGACAATCAGCAATGCGACCTTCTCCGTCGACACTTTCTTCTGTATCAGGTATGCCAACATCTTTCCAAGATTTTCTAATTTAAATTCAAATGCCTTCATCATTATCTTAGATATGCAAACTCATACTCAAAGTCATACACTCGAATATTCACACATACATGCACACACTTACTTGGTAACTTTGAAACAAGAAAAAAAAAACTTGCTTGTTATTGCATAAGGCTAGAAGAGAGAAGGTAGTCAGTGCAATGAAAGGTTATTGCCTGTGAGAGTGTGTCCAACCGGTAACCATGTAGAATTTCTGAGAGCTATTTTGCCACTGTGCAGTTTCGTAATGCTTTTAAAGTGAGAGACCAGTTTATTAGAGAGTGTATAACGGTTAGTTGAGAATTTGCGAGTCATGCTTAGCCATGGCCGATAATTTGCCTATTTTTGTTGTCCTGAAGTGTGATGGAAGTAACTTCGATAAGCCGCAAGCCTTGAACTTTATTTTTATGAAATTCAAGGACTGACTTCGATCAATTTTCTTGACAAACTGGTATTTTTGGATGAATAAAATTCTTGGCGAGATTTCAATTATATTCAATCCACTCTGGTTATCTATCCATATTGAAATTTCAACACACAGTACCGTGCAGAAATCCGTGAACGCTGGAATGAAATTCCTTCAAATGTCGATAGAGAAATTCCAAATGAACTTGAGAAAATTGAGGCGTCCACTACAAAATTGTCCGTGGTATCGGGAATACTATTTTCTCGATCAATCTGGGGTGGAAAAACGGTGAAAAATGGCAAAATGGGAATTTTGAGAAATTTTCATTTTATTTTTTTCTTGCATATTTCCATATTGAAACCACAGCGGTGTGTCATTTTGTTCGTTGTAGTGTATGTCACTACATCTGGAATAGTTTTGCTAAGTTTATGTAACTTAGCAAAACTATTCCAGATTTTTTCAATGCATTACAAAAAACTATCATGAATTATTGGGAATCGATAAAATTCCTTGGAGGGAACAGAGTAGTGTACGAGTTACAGAGAAAAAACATTCTGAAGTAGATGAAGAATGCTAAAACTACTTAGGTGCTTTTTGACTCCAAGTCGATTCTTCCTAATGACATAAACAGCTGATGAAGTTTCGAGAATTTTTGAAGACTATTATTTTCATTCTACCAAGTATCATCCAGACGCGAGTAGGAATGAAGCCATTTTGCAGAATCCATCTTTAAGGGCAGAAAATAGTACATTATTGCCGTGGGCGCGTACGCCCAGTTCGGGCGCTAGGACAGTTTATTTCCCGAGCGAAGCGAGGGAAATAAGTCCTCCGCGCTCGAAATGGGCCTGCGAGCACAGGGCAATGTTGATTTTTCATCATGAGAACCCTAAAACCGCATTTGAATGCGGCCTTTTTAGGTTAGAATGATGAAAAATCCATTAAGCGATAATTTCTTCATCATGTTTTACGTCGCACTGAGAAAAAATTCTTGGTCGTACGGCCAAGCGTATTGTCGTACGACCAAAATGGTATTTGCTGCAGAACAATACCGATTTTGTTATCGCATCAATCTATCAGAACGGTTTGGTGATCTGGTACTAGAGCCAGAATAGTTAAATATAACGCGTATATTTCGAATGCCCCGATACTTAATGGATTAAGAGTCATATTACGGTTCTTTTGCTACAAAAGCTACCAATTTTTTGCACGGGATAGCACCGCAAAGGGACAAATATAATCCAACGATTTTTTAGGTTATTCGTGCCAGATTGGTTCAATAACAAAATCATTTTGCTGTGGTGACAATCCAGTATTGGTCTGACGGCAATACCACGTAACAATACAGTCGTATTGTTCCGACGGCAATATTTTATTCTCAGTGCGTGCAAGGTAGAGTGTGCAAGCTTTCAAGGCCGTAGATTATCAGTGTTTTTCATTCAAAATCCGAGGATCTGAATACCTTGAGGGCTCTCACACTTTAGGTCGCATGACATGAAGAATCATGAAGAAATATCTCCAAATGTGACCTTTTCCGCTCTTCAAGATTATTTTGCAGGATCGCTTGAAATCTGATAGCATCTGAATGACATTCGATAGAATGGAGAGGAATGTCTTTAAAAATCCTTGAAATTTCATCAGCTGTTTGTGTCGCCGGTAAGGGTTTTGAAAGAGGATCGAAAGTCACTCAGGAGTTAGCATTTTATTTCTACTTTTAAATAGTTTCTATTTATCTCTTCAGTTGATCTGCTTCGAATCGATGGACGTATGAAGGGGAAAGGAAGTTCACGAATCTTTACATGGTACTGTATAGACTGAAAATTTCATTCTGCTATGGGTAGGAATTGAAATTTTATAAAAGATAGAATATTGGAAATGAGATGATTAGTTATGTGGACGTATAATCCCATTCGAGTTGAAAATCTCAGATAACCTATCACGGTACTCTGCACAGCAATTCATTGCTGAAACAATGCTTCTATACAGTTCGGATGAGCGGAGCAGCTATTAGGTTCACCGAAAACTTTGCCAAATCGATTTCGTTCTCATGGCCATTTGAAGGCGGCCAACCGGAAAACCACTAGCTCGACAATTGTGGTGGGTCCGTATCGTACACTTGTACAAAGGCTTTGCTACGGAATAATAGTCAAATTCATATATTTTCGATTTATTGGTCATTCCAAGTTCAAAGGGAAAACTGGGTCGTCATAAAATCAAATTCACGATTCGTACAGTGATATATTGACAAAATTTATCGAATTTGACTGTTCAACCATTTTAGCATTGAGAAAAGTTCAAGATTATTGACTTTCATTGTTATAATCATTGAATTTTACTGATTTGATTTTGATGATAATTTTTTAATCCCCCAAATGATCAATCGCGAGGGATAACACTAATTGAACAGTTATCAGGGAATATTTTTGAGCCTGTGATTGTTGCATTCTATCATGTTGTTCGGCAATAATTTTCGGTTAGCTTTTCATTTGGACCTTTTTTGAGGAATGTTTTATTGTATCGATGTCTTAATGTGTTCAATTCTGAGATCTCTGAATTCATTCTTTAAAGATATATCAAACATAGACAGAATATCGAAGCCTATTACTTATCAATCTCTGATGTGCTGAAAAAATTGTATACATTAACAAAAAAATTTTCCCTAGAGCCCAGAGTATTTCCACATAAAAAGCATATTTGGACATTCCATAAAATTTTAGTGATTAATGCAAAGACTGTGTCCTCGTGAGACTCGTGACCCAGCACAAACTCAAGCATGGAAGCATAGTGATTAATCTTCAAAATTAGAAGGTCACTGTACTCTCTAGAGATAGTTATACATGTCTCTTTATCGAACTTCTAATCATACGTGTACTTTCATAATTGATGAGTTGCATTTAACAAAGTTACCCTCACACACATCCTCTTGGGAGCAACCGAGAAAGACCGAGTTTAGTGGACTCTACGTACAATGTTTCCAAGCTTATGAATGACTTTGGTCATTTTCTGAACGTATTACTCTGTTTCAGTGGCCTGCTTGTTACTATATTGTTTTATCGATCCATGGGTGCTACTTCCAATGATAAAGGCTCACCTGGTGGATCTTGTTCGAAGAAGTTTGCTATCATGGTACTCTACAGATTTATTCGGTGAGTTGCTCATAGCTCAGATATATTCATGTACATAATTATCTTAGATTATTCACTCATTTGCATGGGTGGAAGCTAGAAAATGAAGCGGTGAAACTGTGTATGTAAATCCAAAGTTGGGTAGTTTAAATTGAGCCAACTATTGTCTGTTTGTCTGCTCACTTGCATGACACAATCTCATAGTATATTTAGAGAATAGCATTTGAGTTTTAATTGTCGAATAGTAGGTATAGAATTCAATCTCACGAGTTCTGATTCCATTATAAATTTGATTTTAGATTTAATTTCTATCCAATTTTGATGAAAATCACTGTTTTTCACTCGAAATTCAAAATAGTACAAAGATATTCAGAGCAACTAGAACACGGATTATAAGGGAGATTCGCGGGTGTTGGGAAACTACGAACTCGTGGGAAATGGCTCGAGGCAATGTTGTGGAAACTTAGAATTCCAGAAGCGGGTAGATTGGTACGTGATGGCGGTAGTACACAACTTGAGACCGCAAACTCACAGCTGACAAATTGATAATGAGGCTATACGTCTTCGTCTCTATATCACACAAATAGAGATCTGGATCATAACAGGGAAAATTTATTTAGGCTTCCTGTAATATTGAGTCAGTTCAGCCCTGAGGTATATTTTTATCTAGGGACATATTTCTGCTGAATTTTTTCGAGGAGTCACATTCGGTGTCTGCTCTATCGCGTGGCAGATCTTGTAACTTTTTTGAGCCCCAATCATGCCGAGGAATTTGAGCAATTGAACACGTGAGAAAGTTCTAAACTGTTTTCTATTAATTTAAAAGTCATGATAAACATAATATTCCGTCTGATAATTCACGTTTGCGAGCACGCTTGTCTCTAAGGATATCTCATTTTCAGGTTAGAACTTCGTATCATATCGAATCTGAGATTTGTTTGCCAACATTTACTTCCGAATAAGTCTTGTACTGGTGCAGACATGGCATGAGTGAGTTGATTTTTGTGACATAAGAAAATTTTGTTAGTTAATAACTGTTCGTGACTGAAGTCAAAAATTTTTAGAGACAGAATGAGTATTGACCATCGGGAGTAAACCTGTGTGTTATTTTAGATGTCAGAAAAGTCCAATGAGGCCGAATCTCAAAATATTTCCGTAAGAAATACACGGGGCCAAGATGGCGGTGTTTCAAAATAGGTTCAGTCCCAATAGCAAATCATGTATCTTGGAACTCATCTGGTATTCAAAATTAACACGTTCACTGCGACGCTGTTTTTTCATGATTTCATACCAGACTTGAACTGGACCATCACAATTGGGTAGAATCGCCCATATGGAGCTGAATTCCTTTTATAGCACTCTAACCTAAAAATCACAACTTCGAACATGATTTTTGGGTTTTTGTGCTATAAAATTATCGTGCGAGACTGCCTGCAGATGGGTAGTGTCATAATATACTATTTTAGCT
Source organism: Eretmocerus hayati (assembly GCA_029851415.1). Taxonomy (NCBI): domain Eukaryota; kingdom Metazoa; phylum Arthropoda; class Insecta; order Hymenoptera; family Aphelinidae; genus Eretmocerus; species Eretmocerus hayati. The sequence continues at coordinate 176,697,559 of CM056742.1, read as the reverse complement.
CATCGTTAACGCTCCTGGTGAAGTAACCCACCTCGATAGATTTCCTGGGGAAAATTTACTAAGCAAGTCTGAGTCTTCAAAGATTGAAAAATGAAAAATTGCGGGTTCCACCGGTGGGACCCGTCGCATCGAACAAGTTAAGCTCATATATCATTTCTGTTGAAAGGCTTACACCATCGTACCTGTTCGTTTTGGGTCTCGAACTGGTATCCATGAAATACTCCATGTCCACGACGGTGTTCTCACCCCACATCATCGATCACTTGACGTGCGAGAAGTACTGGTGGAGAAATGTCCTCTACGTGAACTCACTCTATCCTCGAAGCGAAATGGTAAGGTATTTTCATCTTGATTGAACATCTGTTCGTTCCTTTTTCAAATCCTTGCTCTTATGTCACATGAAGGGAGTGAATAGGCGTCCATAGGGTACATGAGGAAAATCTGCAAGTTTTTTTGGATTCCGTCTGCTTTACCGTGTGAGATTTATTGGACATCTGTTTGTTTCGATAAGTAGAATCACATAATGAGGTCACATTTTGGAATGGTGATAAGGATGTGTTACGTATATTTTCAGCAACAATTAATTCTGATCTGAGAAGGTGATAAGGAATTTTTAAAAGAAACCGTGTCTATAATTCCCCATGAGATGTCTTAAAGGCCTAGCTGTCGGAGTCTTGCTGAGATGAAGGACGTACCGGCAAAATTGGTGACTTTTTAGGCAGTGTTGGAAGATATCCCAACTTCCAAATCCAATCATTGTGCAAATTACGGAAAAACATCAAATCTCCATCACGTGTAACCAGATAAAAGCTTTATTCAACTTTCGGGGTGAATATTCTAAACGAGAATGGTGATACTACACTAAACTACTCGCATTAGGATTTCGATATAATTGACGCCTTGACACGTCTACATCTGGATGAAATTCTGTCCTTGATCCACCGGTAACCGAAGATAGACTCAAAGAAGGTAGAAAATTCTCGTAAAGAAGCTCCTTAGCTTGAGATTTACCTTTCCCGAATAAGATTCCATCGCATAGTCGTGAATGAGAAAAGTCGATTCACAAGAAAAAAAGCCTTGCACGTGTCCTCAGCTCCATCATATATCCAAGGTACCTCAATTCTCCATTGGTTACGGGCTAGTATAAGGGGGATGGATGGGGAAAGGATAGGAAGAAAAAGTGAGGGCAAGACTTTGCAGGCAATTTTACTTGAAAATATCTCAAGAGCGGTCGTTTCGATTTTACGTAATATAAATGCTGGAAGGCCTTCCAACCGTATCTCTTAGTGAGAAGCGTTGCAAGCTCTCTCGCTTCACATTTGAGTTTTTTTATGGTCTTTTTAGCACGAGCACTTGGTCGATGAGATATATATCTATACTCAGGTAGTACAGGAAGCGTCTGCTCGTCTACCGACTTGGAACACGTTTCGACGACGAAAGCTTACAAGAAAGTCAAATAGAACTTCAAACGTTGAGATTTTTAGGGCCTTTCTCTTTGTTCCTAAATAAGTGGTGCTTATGGAATCATTTTGATAACTCTATTAAGTGATAATCTATATCACTGATATGAGCAAAATATACGTTTTGAGGAGACTCTGACATAGCTTCCTACTCCGATCTTCAATGTAGACCTAATTTGCAACATTTTCCCTAAATTTGTGATCAAATATCGCCGGGATACAAATATTTGGCTGATAAACAATATATTTGTATGAGAATGCAATTATCACTTTTTTACGACAAACATAATTAGTCTCAATCACAGTTGAATAGCATCTCATACTGATATTTCATCGTACAATCAATTTAGTATTTGTGACAGATGTTTTCTGGTAAAAGGACTTTTACGCCAAGGATTTGTATTTTTCCTTCACGGCTTCAAGTTGGCGCGATTATTTCTCATTCAGAACAGGGACGACTATGTCCCATACTTCCCTCTGCCACTGCTCACCCTGACGGCACTCGTTGTACACCCCGTCTCTCGCTACGTCTGAAATTCAAATGTAACTCTTGTTATTCTTCTCATTTACCAGTATGTAACGCTTCACTTGGGCGAGAAAAACGAGGAATTATTGGAGCAATCTCGTATCGACTCGCGCTTGGTAACCGCTTATCTCGACTCGTATCAAGATCGTCCAATAATAGATCAATTTAATCACGTATTACCTTTATTTTTGTTCCAATTAGATCGAAACGAGTGCATCGGAAAATTGAGATTCACTCTAAGGATCCCGTTTCAATCATTCCTATTGGAAAGCATTCCTCATCTGCGGAGACACATTCAAACTGTGCGAGACGTGTTGAAATATGGAGTCTGATGTAAGAACTATTGATGTTATGAGTTTCCATGATTTGTTCGAAAAATATTATAATTCGATTGGAATGATGACATCGATCGTTATTTTTGAATAGGAAGGAAGCCTGCTACTGTCAATGCATTGAGTCGGTGGAACTGTAATGAGTCGACATACTCTTTCCTAGAGCTCGCATGGCAAAAAACATTCTAAGTATAATGCCGACAGAAGCACCGTTCAAATTTCCTTGCCATTACCATTCTGTGATAGGTTCGAGCTTGTGATTTTCGGAAAACCCACCCACTTTATAGAATTTTGATCTCGTGAGGGAGCAGTCAGAGCTACGATTTTTTAGATTTTTTTCATTATCAGCTACGAGATACCGTTTCAATAAATCGGTTCACCATCTATGGTACAAACTCTTTCCAAACGTTGTAGTCAGAATTTGGGTGTAAAAATGTCTAAAATTGATAATCCACTATCTGATCCAGCTATTGCGATAAGTATTCACATGGGCAGAAGTCGATCTCGTGCTCTAAATAGACTCATCGAAAATCAGCTGATCTCGTGCGTGTGGGCAATATAGGCTTGTGTCGCATGTGTGTTCTTTTGATTGAGTTAGTCTCGCGCAGCTTCACACGGGTCGTGGAATTAGGTCCAGCGGCGCAGTATTACTATTTATAAGATTCATCACGGCGATGCTGGCTCCAGAACGCCGTGGTGGCTCCCGTAGAAATTTCATTTTGCCTGATCAAAGTTATCCGCGGTCGATAAGAGGTAGTGTGAGGTTAGGATGACCCGTGTTACGACCCTATGGCCGGCAAATCTGGCGGTAGGTTCGAATCCAGGAACTTGTAGTCGGCGAGTAATGTAACTGGAGATTTATTAATCCTTTGATACAATAGTTGAAGTATAGATTTCGTCACACTTGACGATATACACGAGTTGAGGTAGTACAATGAGGTAGTACTGAATGATATTGTATACTTTGTATTGAGAGATGCCGTGATACGACGTGGACGTGAGCACGGAAAGTATAGAAGTCCCCCCGCCGGCCTGCGTGTAGCCGTATTTATAGGATTTTCCCCTTGAGAGAAAAGCGTGGCGTGGGTTCTGTGGATAATGAATTGGTTGCTATGAGCTGAATAATTGTTGAATAACCATTACATGTGGTGGGTCAGTCATTCCATGGTGCAAGTAAACGTTCACACATGATGTATGCAGCGTAAGGATCTCCATTCACCGGTTTTTGCTATAATTTGGCCGATGATCAAATAAGGTCAAATGCAATAGTACATAAAGTAACAAGGGCGCAAAGTACTTTTACGCACGAGTTCCCGAAATGAGTGCGTAAAAGTGAACTTTGCGCACAGTTGTAACTTCTGCGACGTGAGCAAAGTGTTTTGCGCTGTGCGCAAAATAACTTTGCGCACAGTGCAGAAGACTTTGCGCACCGCGAAGCGTGCGCAAAGTTACAACTGTGCGCAAAGTTTCACTTTTACGCACGAGAATTTCGGGAACGAGGGCGGAAAAGTTGCGCCCGTGTTGCTTACTATACTTTTTGATATTGGTGCGGAAAGTTGTTCTCCGCGGTCTATCTCTTGGAAGGCGGGGGAAAGGGAGGGTGAGGACGGGGTCCAGGGGCGAAGCCCCTGGTGGGGGTGCAGGGGGCGAAGCCCCCGCCGGGGGGTTCGGGGGCGGAGCCCCCCGACTGAAAAAAAAGTTCTGAAAATGTATTATGAAAAAATCTTCATGATACATCATATTTTATCGCATCGCCAAAAAATTTTGATTTCAACTTTCAGAAGTACTAATAGAAGACAAATGTAAGATATGCAAGTACTCGCACTGAAAAAGTATTATCATCCATATCAAATAAGAACTTCTCATCTTTATAGAAAGCTACACCACTAAATTTCATGGCAAAAAATTTGATCTCCGAGTCATCTGAATGTTTGTAAAATTTTTTGAGTTCTTGCAAATATGGAAAATTTCGACTGAAAAAAACGGATATATATTAGGAAAGAAATATTCAAAATTACTGGACAGGTATTAACAATTAAAGTTGAAACATTACATGAGTACGCTATGATTAGGATGAAATTTAGGAGTGAAATACACAAGAAACTTTCAACATTTTATCAATGAATAGGTGGAATTTTTGAGTAATTAGAAAGTTTTGAATACAAAAATAAAAATTATCCTCCAGGGAATGGTTGGCATCAACCATAATTTGTCAATTACCCTAGAAAAGCTCACATTTACATTTGAGTCAATGCTTAATTATCTCAATCAATTATTAAACACAAATAATAGATTTAATGGTATTGAACATATACTTTCAACTAATGAGGTAGCATGTTTGAATGTTTGGGATTTGTTGAATACAAAAAAATTTCTCAACATTGTGGTACCACAAACATAAGCTCATTTTTCATCTCAAACAAAAATATATATATTTTATGAGTCACATAACACTCAGAATGATCATGAGTCAATACAAGAGCTAGCGTTACTAGATTTCTAGCCATGACTAACGAAATGAAGTCATAATTGATTCCGATGAATGGAACTTTGACTTTAAATAGACTTGACTCTGGACTTATACGAACTCTTTGACACGATAGACTAAATAACTCTCATTCAATGAACTTTGCGCACGATTATGGCAACTTTGCGCACGATCGCGACAACTTTGCGCACGATTTCAAACTTTGCGCACTGAAAATCGTGCGTAAAAAAGAATTCGCTCAACTTTGCGCACCGCACACTCACCCGCAAAGTACTTTTTCGGCACAACTTTACGCACACAATATCAAAAATATTATTTTAGCACAATGAATGCTTATCATACAACCGCGGCACTTGAAGGGAAGCTAGTTCACTTGATCATGTATGCTCCCCCAGCTGTAATATGTATGGTGAGGGCTTTTGTTCATTGGTCTTTGTTATGAATCATCTGTTGGTTGAGCAAGGTCCAGTGTAAGTTTGGGCCTAAGAGGATGAATTAAGTATATTCGAATCTGATTTTACTTGACCCATTTCTTGAGTTGATCTCCGAGCCTGTCACATCATAGCTGCTTAGAAGGGAAGTTTTATCTGTCTCATAAACAATAAAAACGTGAATTCATTGACCTAGATCGTGAGTGAGATTGCATTATCGGGTACTTAGGTTCACGTTGCATCTGCGTGAATTAGCATGACCACTTCTCAGTGTTATGTCAATTACGTTATAGAAGAGATGAACTTCCTACGAGGTTTCTATCTCAAGTTATATGAAAAACAGATATTTCCCACTATTGGATGCATGATATTTGACTCGTCCGTGCGACGATCTTTTTATATTTGGCGCGCGGTGGCTCGTGACTCACACATGCCCATAATTCACACATACACGAGTCCCGTGTATGTCACACCCGCACGTGTGAAATTCCCGGTATCAGTGTAGATCAACCGTGTGAAATGTGGGATCGAGCTCGTCTGTGATTAATCATAAAAAACTACGCACGGCTGATATATAAAGGGTCATGAGATCAGGAGAAGGAGAACAATTTTTGGACCGTATTTGAATTAAATCTCAATTAGAAGCACTTTGAGTGTACAATTATAGTTTCGGAAGTCTATCTACTTATGTGATGAACCTATGAATATATCCATATCTGAATGTGTGATGGAATATACAAAAGTTGCACTGTTTCCCAATTCAAGTAAATGTCATACAAATGAAGAGGTGTTGGTAATAGTATCAAATTTCAATTTCTGAAGGAATTCGTCAAATTCCAAAAAAATAGGAACGACTTGGCCTTCATTAATTTTCAAATCGACTGGATAGGGAGAAAACTCCTTCATTTCACTCGAATAAATCTACAACTCGAACTGAATCTCAAGTTGTAAGATGAAAATTAGTCATAATCACCATTGGCCATCTCGTTTTCCAAATTGTTCACTTGAATTATCAAACTTAGGAGGGAGATTGGAAGCAACAACCGAATTTATCCAATTCGAAACCCTAACCTGAAGATCCGCGCGCTTGCGCGCGTAAATACATCCTAGTCAATACGTGAATCTGTTAAGCATTACAATTGTCTAACAGGTCCGGATGCGAAATTTTTCAAATTTTGATATACTTTAGATAATTCTGATCGCATTACTGCCACACAGTTTTTTACGCATTGTTAGACTCTTGTAGTAAAGTGTACAAGAGTATATGCTCGATACTTCTAATATCTTTCAACGGTATAAAGCCGATCGACATTTCCACTCAATGACGAGTTTCCATTAGGAATGCCATGGCTGGATAACCTACAAACAACATTCATGATCATAGGTTAAACACCAAAACAATAACAAGTGCAAGTCGTTACACCAAAACAATAACATTACCTAACACGTGCTGCGACTAAGCTCTACGACAACTGTGGTAGCAGATTCCAAATTAGTCATATTCCATCAGTTCTCCTGGAGAATTGAGTAATAGAAAATTCATCGGACGAGTCATTTCGAACTCCAAATTTAATGAGCTACACAATGCCGTATCGCAATGTTATTTTTCTTGAATATTCTGAAAAAAAGGTCGAACCATGGAAGAATCAACTCCCCCGAATATATCATTACCAATTGCCACATTTTACTAGAAAGGATGCAATTCATTATACTCCCTTATCATTTCACAACGCGGAATGGAGTGCTTCTCTCTCAAATGCACGTAACTTTGGTTCCATGTAGGGAACTGTTCATTTCAACAAATTCTTCTGTCATTCCAGTTACTTAAGCGACATTCATGTTGGTTTTATATCCATCTTCTTGACACCTCTTTAACGACTTCATTGTCGTGTAAAACTGAGAAGATGCATACGTTTCCCTCTAAAAATGTACATACGTACTACGTACATGTATTCGGTATGTATTTTACTGAAAACCTACTTCTGCAAGTTGATGATACAATTACTCATCGATTATATCTCCAATTGTAAAATATTACTGTATACACTTACGACACGGCCAAATAGAGTTCTACCCCAAGGATTCAATGAAGAAATTCAACCAATCAATCAATCTCACGAAGCCCCGAATTTCTCTCATTATATTTGTCTCTTCGATGATAATAATAGTTCCAACATTCTTGGTTTCGACAGTGAATTTGCTGGGTGAGCAGATATCAAAAGTTATCTTCTTCGTGATGAGAAGCCGTTTTGAACATCCCAGATCTCACCTAGCATTGATATGTGCGGTCTCCTCGTAATGCAACGATGACATGATTTTTATTCAGCGTTCTAGAGAAGTACAGGTCATCCCATTGATCCTGAGGCGAAATCAACGTATAGTATATCTAAAAGTTCTATCAGAAACAAAGTTAATCTTATTGGTATCATTCCGATATCTGAAAAATTCATCTGGAGTGAGACTTTTCGGCTCATGTGCGGCGGCCGCTAGAGTGATTTGATTTCCCAAAGGGTTGTCTGCTTTGCGACGCAACCCTGTTTACTGTGCCAAACATTTGGTGATCACTCGGGTGAATTAGCAGAGAGCCGAGATGCATCATAGATGATCTGATCTGCTTCAATTTTCTCCGCGAATATTCCTTACTAACGTCTGTAAGTTCGCATGGTGATTCGTCGTGTTATTCCACATCGAACTTGGGTATACTTATACAGATCAGTGCCCGAATACGTCTAATATTACGCTGTTTTCGAAGCATTTGTGAGAGTGCCGCGAGTCCTACGTTGGATTTTAGAGGATCTAGTCTTAGCACGCCGGATGTCTGACCCAATTCGGGTGAGGAATGTCTCGATATTCCCTTGGGTGAAATTCAACGGCAGTTGAAGCAATATTCGCGGAGAAGTAGAGAGAAGTAGATTGGAGGTTACCGATCATTATGGATTCTTACGTGGGAGACAGCCATATTTGCTTTAGCAAACATGTATTTGATCTTCATACGGAGATCTGAGATTTCTAAGATTCAGCCTTGAGAAAACATTCTGCCATTCTTTTCCAGCAGCGTACTCAATGAAACTGCTGATACGGTGAGCTGTAAATCCATTAGCACACCTTGTCAGGGTCCTGTACAACCCACTTGAATTTCAACTAGGTCTATGAAGGGCCGAGAAGGAACCGTTGACGGAAAGAAACGCCTTGGGTTGGGAGATGGGTTGGATTTGATTGTGTCAGTTGTGTCTGTGGATATTCTTACCACAGAGATTAGAGCTTGCACAGTTTACCTTATTCTCGCTAGGGACATCCAGTCACGTCATCGGCATTCTTTTCCTTTCGACCCAACGCCAGCGTGGCCTATCTAGGCTTCTCGGTCAGGACGAGATGTTTCGTCAAACTTTCAGCTTAGTGCTGTTTGATTCCATTCTTGCGAAGTGGCCTGCTCAATCGAGTCGATATCACGTATTGTTGAGTCTGATTATGGTCAGTGACTGATAATATTCTCAATCTCAGCGTCGTTGAGGATCTTCCTTCTGGTTGCTTCTTTGCCCATTAATCTCCCAACAACGTTCGCAGATTCCTATTCTCAAATAATTGAAATTATTCTCATTAAATCAAGTTGAAACCCCAAGATGAGATGGTAACCATTCTTTCGAGCCTGATCAGTACTCGCGAAGCAGATTCATGGGTCAAGAGTGTTTGTGTTCATGAGGGTACGCCTATAAATTGCGTAGAGGGAAATTCCATGGTTACAGACCCACCCTCCCCCTATTAAGAATTTTCAAAGGAAAATTGCTGAGTCACACATGGAACGTAAGAAATCGGAAACTCCCCCTCCCCCCTTGAAACCCTTACATAATTTATGGACGTTCCCTGAAAGATTTTTGTGCAGATTTTGTTTCCACTAGTTTCCATGAGAGAACCGGTGGATATTGCGTCTCTGATGTGCTTGTAACACACTCAAATCCTTGATGAAAAATTTTTTATTTCCAGTGCATGCTGTGGAGTTGGTACATGGCAAATGACATGCAGTTCTACATCCTGGGGATGATTCTGCTGCTTCTATCGATACACAATTTTCAGGCATCGGTACTCGGAGTTGGAGCTCTGATGGTCGGCTCATGGCTAACCACATTCACCGTTGCCTATGTCAATGATTACAGAGCAACGTGAGTTTAATCATAACATTATAGCTATAGATATAAGTACTGAATCCATTGACTTCCGCTTTCCTGGAGGGACATATTCTCATTTGTATATATAACCATGTAGTAGCCGTTGCCATCGTCACTATTTCCAATGTAACTCTATGTAGAGGATGAGAGGAAAAGGGGAGAGAGAGGTGATTGAATTTATTGACGCGGGAGATTCAATTAGCAGGCTGTTGCGCACCGGGTTGGGCGATATATACGTATATGTCATATACCAGCTAAACCGTCTGGATACGAGATATATATAATGCTAGAGGAGGGTGACGGTCCGTTTAATCAGCGGTTCTTGCACTTGGTTGCTCTCTATTCGAAAGCCACTGACTACAGGTACATGTTGTATGTATTGAATCGATTGAGGATTTGTCTATGATGACAGTTTTTACGAGCTTCAATGCATAACTTTCGTTAGTTTGGTCTATGAAGATTGAGTATTAAATTATCACCGTTTGATGCGTGTGAGACTCGCCAAGTTGAGAACATTTTTTGAAAGAATATATCAGATTTTATGGTCACTGGAAGAAATCTAAGCAATGAACTAGTAAGAAGAGGGGTACCTGAAACTAGCGAACACTAACTCACAAATCGGGCCCAAACCAATTCCACTTTTTATTACTATTTTATTACTAATTTATTACCAAAGAAAAAAATTTATTACCGGTCATGGGCCCGGAATACGAGAGTTTTCGCTAGCGGAAGCTTACGCTAGCGAACACGGGTCCAGGGATAGATCGTACGGGAGAGTGCAATAGCTTGTTTTTTATTACTTTTTTATTACTCTCAGAATATGTCCTCAAGATATGCGTGTGATATGATTCAGCTGAAATAGGATGGTTTTCGCTAGCGTAAGCTTACGCTAGCGAACACCATATACAGGCGGAGCTTCGAGGACATTCAGAACTACACGGGATTTTATCACTTTTTTATGACTCTCGAACGGTATAGTCGAGATAGTCCCGAGACCAAGCGGAAACCGATATTTGGGCCTGAGACTGGCCGAGAGCTGGAGCAGGAGGAGATGAGAAATATATGATAGGCTGAGCTACCTCTGTACAATAACGTGCGATTGAAATAATTCAATCGCATACGGAAACCTGTCTGACGATATGCTGGATACACATGAGTCTTCAGAGATGATAGGGGAATCGATAACGAATCAGCCAATTCGATCATGGGGCCCAAAACAGGGGAGACCCTGCTGAGAGTTATTATAGTCGCAGTCGAAACGTCACTGGGGATTGAAGAGAGTCCCAATGGACCCAAAACTCTCAGAAACCTCAGATCAAGTGATCACGTACCATCGACTAAGACCAGAGAATTTATTACCACCACTGTGGGTTGTAGGATGTTCCGATGGACCCGAAACTCTACAGAACCTCAGATTGAATAGTCATGTACCATCTGCGATGCCCAAAGGATTTATTACCAGTCAACACCATTGGCTATGGGGCCAAAACAGGGCAAAATCGAGCTTTGGGCAGTTATCTGCGCAGTTATGACGCCACTGTGGGCTGTAAGATGATCCAATGGACCCGAAACTCTACAAAACTTCAGACTCACTGGTCATGTACCATTGCTAATGCCCGGAGTACTTATTACCAGTCAGCACCATTGGCTATGGGGCCCAAAACAAGGCGGAATCGAGCTTTGAGCAGTTATCTGCGCAGTTATGGCGCCACTGCCGGTTGTAAGATGATCCAATGAACCCGCAACTCTACAGAACCCTAGATCGAGTGGTTATGTATCATTGGTAATTCCCGGAGAAGTCATTACCAGTCAGCACCCTCGGCTATCGGGCCGAAAACAGGGCGGAATCGAGCTCTGAGCAGTTATCTGCTCGGTTATGACACCCATGTGGGTTGTAAGATAATCCAACGCATCCGAAACTCTACAGAACCTTAGATCGAGTGGTTATGTACCATTGGTAATTCCCGGAGAAGTCATTACCAGTCAGCACCCTCGGCTATGGGCAGAAAACCGGGCGAAATCGAGCTTTGGGCAGTTATCTGCTCGGTTATGACACCCCTGTGGGTTGTAAGATAATCCAATGGACGCGAAACTCCACGGAACCTCAGATTGAGTGGTTATGCACCATTGGTGATGCCCGGAGAATCTATTACCACTCAGCACCCTCGGCTATGGGGCCCAAAACAAGGCGGAATGGAGCTTTGAGGAGTTATTAGCGCAGTTATGGCACCACTGTGGGTCGTAGGATGTTCCAATGGATTCGAAACTCTACAGAACTTTAGATCGAGTGGTTATGTACCATCTGCAATGCCCAAAGAATTTATTACCAGTCAGCACCCTCGGCTATGGGGCCTAAAACAGGGCGGAATCGAGCTTTGGGCAGTTATCTGCGCAGTTATGACGCCACTTTGGGTTGTAAGATAATGCATCGGACCCGGAACTCTACAGAACCTCAGATTGAGTGGTTATGTACCATTGGTGATGCCCGAAAAATTCATTACCAGTCAGCACCCTCGGCTATGGGGCCCAAAACGAGGCGAAATCGAGCTTGAGCAGTTATGGTGCCACTGTGGGTTGTAAAATAATTCAATGGACCCGAAACTCCACCAAACCTTAGATTAAGTGGTTATGTACCATTGGTGATGCCCGGAGAATTTATTACCAGTCAGCAACCTCACCTATGGGACCCAAAATGAAGCCAAATCGAGCTTTGAGCAGTTATCTGCGCAGTTATGGCGTCACTGTGGGTTGTAAGATAATCCAATGGACCCGAAACTCTCGAGAACCATAGATCAAGTGGTTATGTACCATTGGTCATTTGCGGAGAAGTCATTACCAGTCAGCACCCCCGGTTATGGGGCCCAAAACAGGGCGTAATCCAGCTGTCCGCACAGTTAAGACTTCCTTGGGGGTTGTAGAAAATTCCAATGGATCCAGAACTTCACAAACACTCTGGAGCTATCGAGGAGTTGCCATCTAGAGTGCCTCAAGATCCTTTCACCTGTCGGACTTTCGGCCTTCGGGCCCAAAACACGGAATAATTCTGCCAAGACCCAACATCCACGCGGTCTAGACATTATCGTGGGCTGTCTGATGTTGCAATAAATACAGAACTCGACAGAACTCCAGAACAATCAACAAATGGTGTTCAAACTCGTTATCTACGTTGTTTACGCGCCAATTTGGTCTGGAGGTTCCCTGGACAGGCTCATAATCCCATGGGAAGATATGTTAGAGACACTCCCGTCTCTAAGATTAGCACAGAACATTCACTCAAATGAACGTATTGATGCAACTAATTACACGATTGTTCACCTGTTACCGGTACCACTGCCACTCGACCGGATACAGTGAATTTGGTAACGGTACCTTGCCACTAAATACTATTTCGCACATTCGCCACCAAATTCATTACATAAAAGGGCCTTGCCAAACAACCTGACTCCAGGAGCCCTGGATACACGTCCACGAGGACACGGCTGCCTCCCGTCGTCCGTGCTCTGAGTGATTGCGGCCCGCCAACTTCTCTCGAGGCTTCCTCGCGCGTACGCCTTCGTCCATCCGATGGCGCCGCCAGTCCATACGCTCATACACATACATGTCGCCCTGTAGCTATACGCATACTTGTGAACAATTCTCCATATCAGATAATTGAGATACCCATCCACCATTACAGATGCCCGAGAATCCATTCCCGGTCAACACTGGAGCCCAAGAACAAGGGTGTTCCGCCATTCAATCATGGACCCCGCAGTTCAAAGCCCATCATTAGCTCGTGACCCGTTAGATGATCACATCCGTAGATATCGTTCATCACTGACCTCTGAACATTCCGGTTCGGAAATGATGTGAGCGGTACTCGTTGCAAATCATCAGCAACTTGCAATCTTCCCGAGAGCATAGAAACTATCATGCCAGTAGAGAGAGGAATTCGATATACCCCACGACTCAAGCGCCAATTGCTCCGTGTACGATTTCATGAGGCGGTCAACGCGTGAACTAGAATCATGCCTAGTAGCTATATCGTGAACATCGATAGAGGTATACTCATGTATTGGGCATGATTCTAGTTCAGCAGAGAATCCGTGACGAACGCAACGGTGGTGGGACACCTCTAATTACCCGCTCCCTCGTCCAGTCGATCTTCCAGGAACTCACTCTTGGTATTCCCTCCAATTGCTATCACTCTCAAGATCCTGATGATCTCTCCACGTAACAACGTGATCTGACTGATCCGAACCATGCTGTGCCAAGATTCTTCTCCTGAATTCCTTTGGAAAGTGATTGATTAGAATTCCAAGACAATTTCTTGCAGGAGGAAAGTCCAAGATTCCAAAATAAGGATATCCCATTTATAACGTCGATCTTCTTCGTATACTCTAAGTGTCCCCACACAGCACGAAAAGATCATAGAAACGTTCCAAAAAACATATCAAAAATATTCCAGTCGGACATTTCTGAAATATAGTTATATTCACGGCTGGGGAATGTTCCTGAAAAATATCATGTAAATATCCCTGGAAACCTTCCAGAAACGTTTCAGAGATGTTTCAGGAACATTTCAGAAACGTTTCAGAGACATGACATTGAGATATTCGTGAAAATTCGAGATAATGAATATTGCGACGATTCAAAAGAAAAACCACTCCACATCAAGATCGCGGGTATTCACATCCAGATTTGTTTTTTGATTATCAAACATCCTGTGAAATTGTTCACGGTCTAGATATCAATATTATATGATACTATGTAAACATGAGTGCCAACGGTGGGGTTTGATTCTGCGATTTTCGGATTACAAGACTGCGACGTTGTCCACTGAGCTATCGACGTATTTTTACTTCGTGACTCAGAACGTCTATTTATTAAAACGCAAGTGTTTGTGATGTGAATATGAGCTGATGATTGGATTCCATTCATATCTGACGATGTGATACATACAAAAAGGATGGTGATCCAAGTTTTTGATGTGAAAATAGTATTTTGTTCTCTCAAGGACTTTGTGGGAGAGAAGGCTGGCTACTAAAATGCGGATTCGGAATTCGGAGGAGAAGGGAGGAGGAATGAAATGGAACAAAATTCAAAGTCGGGGGTCACGCGAATTTTTCCATCTAACCAAGGCAAATCATGTAGATGCATCATAATTTTTTCTTCCGGGATTTTCATATTGAACGATTTCGCACTGCCAAGTGTGATCTTGAGCGAATTCAAATTAAAATCTTCCCAAAACACATTCAAATATTGCAGACGGTTTTTAAAAATTATTCAAACCACTTCATGAATACTGGTAAGATATTGGCATTGGAACATTTCAGGAAAATTTTCTGAAATCTCATTCATACTAAAATCATTCGAAAAGATTCCAGGAACCTTCTAGGAACACTTCAAAAACGTTCTATCAATATTTCAGAAACGTTTCAGCAATATTTCCGGAACGGTACAAGAATCTCTTAACAAATCCTCGTGAAGCTTCCAGGAAGCTTCCGAAAAGCCTCTCAGGGAACTTTCGAAAGATTCTGGATGCAGGATTGCTGAAGATTTGATAGTTGGAAATTGCAGAAATATTTTGAGGTCTTATTCTTGTTATCTTGCATCGGAATTTGTGAGAAACATCCCAGGAATGTTTTAAAAGCAAGTCATGAAAGTTTCACAAATATTCAAGGAACGTTTGAAGAACCCTCAAGAGACTTTTCAAAAAGTTGAGAGTAATCTCCAAGGAAGCATTTAGGGAACTCTCAAACATCTTCCGAGGCAATATTGCAGAAAATTCGCATGAGTGGAGTATTGCAAGAATAATTGGCATCAAAATTCTTAGAGCGTAACACTAAGGAAACTATTAGGAACCTATCAACGATCTCCTACAAAGATCAAAACTGATTGTGCAGTATTGCAGAATTGTTTCGAAGCCAGATTTCCGGGATTTTGCAACAAAACCTTTCAGAAACATTTCAGAAACGTTTCAGAAACAGGGTCCCTCAGGAACGTTTCAGAAAAATTTCAGGAACATTTCAGAACCATTTATGCAATTTCCAGGAACGATTCAGACCCGTCTCAGAAACCTCCCAGAAGTCTTGCAGAAACTCCTCAAGGAGCTCTTGGAAACATTTCGAAGAGACTTCAAGAAACCATAAAAAATAATCAAAGTGAGTTTGCTGTGGGAATATGTATGTGGAGTATTCCAGAGATATTTCTCGCATCCTTTTACGGGCCCTTTAAAATCTTTTAGAATTTGTCTGTAGAGTTGCGGGTTGATTGTATTATCTTACAACCGGCAGTGGCGCCATAACTGCACAAAGCTCGATTTCGCCCTGTTTTGGGCCCCATAGCCGAGGGTGCTGACTGGTAATAAATTCTCCGGGCGTTGCAGATGATACCCCGAGTAAAAAAGATTAATAGATTATAATATATTATAATAGATTATAATATATTATGGATAATATATTATAATATATTATAATCTATTATTGTGATAATATATTATAATATATTATAATATATTATAATAGATTATAATATATTATAATAGATTATAATAGATTATAATATATTATAATATGTCATCATATTTCTGTCGTTGAGTGGAAAGTCGGTGGATTGTGGTGCAGAATCGAATTTGATCAAATCCCAAAGTCGGACATGGCTGAAGCAGTCCTTGCCGGCCCTTATTTCATTTGCGAAGTTATAGGACCATGTATACTTATATATGGTTATAATATAGTCATAGAAATACGGTTTATTTGGTTGCTGGATCGTACGATCAAATGAGGTGGAAAACTAAATTTTCTGACATTTTCGACATTTTTTGATCCCACACAGTCAAACTCGATTCGCTGCTCTATTTTTTCCGGTCCAGAACGGTATAAGTCCACTTCAAAAGAAATGATGGACTCATACCGTTCTGGTCCGGAAAAAAAGTCGAGAAAATTTGGAGATCAGAACGGTATAAGTCCATTTTTAATTGCAAACAATGCGTAAAAAGTGTGAAAAATTGAAAATTATTACGCCCCATGCCAAAAATGTCGTGAAAACACACTCATTATATGATAAATGAAGCATAATTACTGCAAATGACAATCCGAATTTTCTATCGCCAGAAAACTTTGAAGCTAATTTGCCAGAAATGGGAAAAATGGACTCATACCGTTTTGGTCGGGAGCCGTCTATATATAATCAATACATTGAATTTACTCTCGATAAACAGTCGTATGTCTTCCAAGATTATCGGAGATGCTTTCCTAGGGTCGATAGAAATAACCAAAATAGAACGGTTGATTTTCCGAGCCACTCGAATTCAATCAGACCATTATCCATCCACGCGATGAAAGCATACCCCCCAATCGAATGCAAGTGTTGGATCAAATCTTCCTAATTCCCTTCTGAGATCCGTGTGGATTTGGATTCGATATAATAAAAATCGTGAGTAGTGGAGACACAATTTCTCCAATTCCGGGCCAGCCAATCACTTCCTTGAATAGTTTGAAGTTAGATGAGTTGTTAGAGTTAGAAGAACATTTTGATTCCATCGCTGACTTGGACTTATATTCCAGAGCTAAGATTAATGGTATCACTTTTACCTCTATGGAGTATAAACTGTTGAAAACTAACACATTCCATGTCCATTTATGGTTGAAGAATGGTGACCATATTTACGGCATTGTCAAAGTATTTGCGACTTATCGGGGCGACAAGTTCCTTTACTTGGTTCCACTCAAAGTTGAACACAATCAGGTTATAGTTCACGTAGAGACAAGGATTAGGGTTGAGCATATTTTGCCGATAAAAGAGCAAAATTCTTTTTTGCTCGTCAATGTATCTCATGTGAAGTCAATTAACCCTCTGACTAGAATTGATGACTACATGTGGGAAATGCCTCATCATTTGAGAAAGGTGCTCTAGTGCCAAACCATTGAAGTTGCGAGATCTTGAAGAATTTACTTTTAAAACCCTTTTTCAAAATATATTAATATAATAAATTCGTCGCTTGGAATTGAAAACCTACGCAATACACATATTCGATATTTATAATTTGTACATAGTTGTTTGTATCTATTCGAAATGTCATTATTGTGAATATTCAATACTCAATAAATTCATACACGATCTTATATCAGTAGTTCCACGCGAAAGCGACCCACGAAAAAGGGTCATGTCTCAGATCCTTTTGTAAACAGTCTTATTCGATTCCATGGTACAAAATATGAACTTTTCACTACCTATGGGGTCCCAAAAAAATTTTTTGGTCCCATGACGAGAATTTTCGAAAATGAAGTAAAATACATTTTCTTAAAATTCTAGCAGCTTTTTTGCACTAAAATGCAAATAAGTCGAGTTTGCTCCCAGATAAAGATATGCGGCTTGCGGCATTCGAAAGGTCTTTCAAAAACCTATCAAAATCGCTATTGAAAAGTTGTTTTTGGGGTTATGGGCAGCCTGTGTGAGCAAAAGTGTCAAAATTACTAAACAGTGAGTTTCTCAGTTGCCTATCCTTTTCAATTTTTGAAAATTGCATATTTGATGTAAAATTTTGTGTTCTTCCAGAAAAAAGTGGTCCCGATTTCCTTTTCCGACGTCTAAGGCCTGTTTCTTCAAATTTTCGCAAACCTATTTTTTAGGCAGTTTGGAATTGTCTGTTTACTGCGCATGCGCAGGAATTTGGACTATTAGAACCAATCCCATTGGGAAGCCAAGAAAATTTCCTTCAGAATGACCGCTTGGCAAAGTCAATTTCATCAATTTGGCTCGGAGCTACAACGTTTGAAAGACCACCGAATCTCGATAACCAACAAGAGGTGGATCGGAGACACCGCGACAATAGTAGGAAAATCCGGGCACGATCTCTGGTCCGATGTATCGTTTGCCTATTGACGCACTCGAGCTGAAGCTTCATCTTTTGTAGGCTGTAACTCCGAGCCAAATTCATGAAATTGACTTTGCCAAGTGGTCATTTTGAAGGGAATTTTCTTGGCTTCCCAATGGAATTGGTTCCAACAGTCTAGATTCCTGCGCATGCGCAGTAAACAGACGATTCCAAACTGCCTAAAAAATAGGTTTGCGAAAATTTGAAGAAACAGGCCTTAGACATCGGAAAAGAAAATCGGGACCACTTTTTTCTGGAAGAACACAGAATTTTACATCAAATATGTGATTTTCAAAAGTTGAAAAAAATAGGCAACTGAGAAACTCACTGTTTAGTGATTTTTACACTTTTGCTCGTACAGGCTGCCCATAACCCCAGAAACAACCATTCAATAGCGATTTTGATAGGTTTTTAAAAGACCTTTCGAATGCCGCAAGCCGCATATCTTTATCTGGAAGCAAACTCGACTTATTCGCATTTTAGTGCAAAAAAGCTGCTAGAATTTTAAGAAAATGTATTTTACTTCATTTTCGAAAATTCTCGCGATGAGACCAAAAAATTTTTTTGGGACCCCATACGTAGTGAAAAGTTCATATTTTGTATCATAGGATCGAATAAAAATGTTTACAAAAGGATCTGAGACATGACCCTTTTTTGTGGGTCGCTTTCGCGTGGAACTACTCATATGAGGTGTTTGTAATTACAAATTCGAGATATCATGATGAATCATCAGAGTATCCATTCCATCGGAGAGACAAGATGAATATCATTACAAATGTTGATACGAGGTGTGTTTGTTAATACGAAAATACTTCATCAAAGAATTGATTGAAAAATTATTCATTACTCTCAGTTTTAAATGTACAAAAATTTCGACCCTTAATCGGTAGAAATCCAGCAAACCACGAGAGTCGCGGGTTTTCGAAAAACGGAACTAGATCACAGTTCCCTCCTATCAATCCGCAGGCTAATCGAGAAGTTGGCGTATCTCGAAATGTTCGATACTTCAAGTTTGTTTTGATACTGAAGTGTTTTTGTTGTGATGTCGTGGTAGAGAAATTTTGAGGTTTGGTTCAATTTTTGATGATGTTTTTGTTTGTGCGATATCAACAGAGGTGGAATAATAAACGCAAGATCGAGGTTATAGAGATATGGATTTCTGTTTTCCATTTTTTTGTGCGAGTGATAGTGTTATTATCAATACATGATGAAGATCGCCATTACGATTTGAGAGGAGAATACATTTATCCAGAAAATTATGCATAGACAAAGATGAAAGAAACCCACCCGTCAATGAGCAATTCACGATCTGAACATCGAACATTTTTCTTCAATAGAATTTCAACATCTGAGTGATGAGTGAAATTCGAACTTTCTTTAGTTCATGATTCAATCTTTCAATCTATTACTCTTGACACTGAATTCAAAAATCGAAAACGTGGCTTTTTCGTGAGTCTGTTTTGTGTGGAATCACTGACTGGTGAATAATTATGAGGGATCGAATTGTTTTTGCAAGAAAATTCGATCTTCTACTGCTATCGACTTTGATGCCCGCTGATTTCAATGTGATACCGCTCAATGTTGTGCAGTCAGCATTCAATATTCAAAATATCTTGCGCCGATTGATATCTGTAACCTCATGGAAACTTTAAAATGGAAATATAGCAACGTGCGATGCTTCTCTGTATCCCTTTCTTCATACTATTATATTCATCACTAGATGCTGGATTTCACTCGTTGTGCAGCCTGTGACTTTTCTCGATCTGAGAACTGAGAGGAACAGTTTGACAGTCGTGGAAGTCTGATCCTATGCAGCTGTTTACAACTGCGCGTAATCTGCCCTTACACCTTTCACACGAGATTTGCAGAATTACTCATTTATCGTTCGAAATACTCGGACCTCTCTTTCTTTTCATGGACCTACATGGAAGTGGTCTTAAAATTCCAAACGCCGCAAATTGCCCAATCAGATAAACTCCTGAAATCTAAAAATTTTGATCTACAAATCAATAAAAATTCAGTTCGTGCCCTACATTCACATACCGGCATTCACGCATCTTCAATCAAGAGGTCTGATTTTACAACCAAAGTAAAAACCATCATTGCATTTGTTGTCAATTTTCTCGTAATAATTTTGAACATCAGCGCGCTTGCGCGCGTGAATAATTTCTAGTTTTCCTTATTAAATGATTTTCCATTACATCTCGTTAAAAAGCTATCGAGACTGTTCAATCCTAACAGCATGCAATTTTCACCTAATAAGTTAGCCCTCACGCCGATGTAGCTCGGGTACTTTGCTGTCACTCCTAACGAGTAAAATCTGTCTAAAAAAATTGAAAAGGGTTGAAATTCGAGACCTCAGTGGAATGCTATACAACCCTTACGGAGGCCGATTTCCCTTGATTAAAAACTATTATTTGTTGATTGTCATATACCACGATGGCATTTTTTTCATCTTATTCTCATGCTCACAGAGCTCAACTGCACCAATAATGTGAGAAGTTGGACAGTTATTGTGGTTTTGGAACCCCAAAAAATTTAGTTTTCCACCTCATTTGATCGTATGATCCAGCAACCAAATAAACCGTATTTCTATGACTATATTATAACCATATATAAGTATACATGGTCCTATAACTTTGCAAATGAAATAAGGGCTGGCAAGGACTGCTTCAGCCATGTCCGACTTTGGGATTTAATCAAATTCGATTCTGCACCACAATCCACCGACATTCCACTTAACGACAGAAATATGATGACATATGATAATATATTATAATCTATTATAATATATTATAATATATTATAATATATTATCACAATAATAGATTATAATATATTATAATATATTATCCACAATATATTATAATCTATTATAATATATCATAATATATTATAATATATTATAATCTATTAATCTTTTTTACTCGGGACATGACTACTTAATTTGAGGTTCTGTAGAGTTTCGGGTCCATTGGAACATCCTACAACCCACAGTGGCGTCATAACTGGGCAGATAATTGCTCAAAGCTCGATTTCGCCTTGTTTTGGGCCCCATAACTGAGGGTGCTGACTGGTAATAAATTTGCCGGGCATCACCAGTGGTACATAACCACTCGATCTAAGGTTCTGTAGAGTTTCGGGTCCATTGAATTATCTTACAACCCACATTGGCACCGAAACTGCGCAGATAACTGCTGAAAGCTCGATTTCGCCTTGTTTTGGGACCCATAGGTGAAGGTGCTGACTGGTAATCAATTCGCCGGGCATCACCAATGGTACATAACCACTCGATCTAAGATTCTGTAGAGTTTCGGGTTCATTGGATTATCTTACAACCGGCAGTGGCGTCATAACTGCGGAGATAACTGCTCAGAGCTCGATTTAGCATTGTTTTGGGTCCCATAGCCGAGGGTGCTGGCTGGTAATAAATTCTTTGGTCTTAGTCGATGGTACCTGATCACTTGATCTGAGGTTTCTGAGAGTTTTGGGTCCATTGGGACTCTCTTTAACCCCCAGTGACGTTTCGACTGCGACTATAATAAGTCCAAGCAGGGTCTCCTCTGTTTTGGGCCCCATGATCGAATTGGCTGATTCGTTATCGATTCCCCTATTATCTCTGAAGACTCATGTGTATCCAGCTCATCGTTAGACAGGTTTCCGTATGCGATTGAATTATTTCAATCGCACGTTATTGTACAGAGGTAGCTCAGCCTATCATATATTTCTCATCTCGCCCTGCTCCAGCTCTCGTCCAGCCTGAGGCCCAAATATCGGTTATCTCTTGGTCTCGGGACTTTCTTGACTATACCTTTCGTGAGTAATAAAAAAGTTATAAATTCCCGTGTAGTTCTGAGTGTCCTCGAAGCTCCGCCTGTATATGGTGTTTGCTAGCGTAAGCTCACGCTAGCGGAAACCATCCTATTTCAGCTGAATCATATTACACGCATATCTTGAGGACATAGTCTGAGAGTAATAAAAAAGTAATAAAAAATGAGCTATTGCGCATTCCCGTACGATCTATCCCCGGACCCGTGTTCGCTAGCGTAAGCTTCCGCTAGCGAAAACTCTCGTATTCCGGGCCCATGACCGGTAATAAATTTTTTTCTTTGGTAATAAATTAGTAATAAAATAGTAATAAAAAGTGGAATTGGTTTGGGACCAATATGTGAGTTAGTGTTTGCTAGCTTCTGATACCCCTATTGATTGAGATATTTGCACCTAATTCCAACTAAGAGAGCCGGGTGATTGATATTGAATATATTTGAAATGCCTAGACTTATCCGCAAAGTGAGGATGCGGAGAGAGGGCATATTCCTATGTGATTCAGAGGAATGGGTGAAATTGAGGCCCGCAGTCACAATAATGCTTCATCTCGTCGTAAACTCGTTGTGTATGTAGGCTTAAGAGCAATCTCGTATCTTCCGAATGTTCCATTCTTGTTTCCATAAGTCTGGTTTTCGACTCGGCCAGTCAGATTTTTTGGCTTATTATTCAATATCTAAATCTGTCGACTACGAAAATATCTATGATTCATTACCATATTGACTTCGCTTTAAATCTTTGAAATGCCTCTTCTCCGAAATATCGTGCAAGATTTTCCTTTTCGAGACAGAGATATATGATTCATGATTATACAATCAATAGATCCAGGACAGATTTGTCGAAGAAGTTGGGTGGTTAAGTCGAGGTCAAGTTTACTAAGAGCCCTAAAAGTGGAGAATTGAAGGTGGATACGGGGAGAGTCCAATTCGCTGAAGGATATAATCTGGATCAGTGTATTAATTGTCACTGTGAAACACATCATCATTGTATCAGGGTGATTGTTATTCAGAGATTATGTGCTCGCATTTCGAACCAAATATTTCCACCAAAACTCATTTCATTCATTTCTGGTCCTCCCATGTATTCGCAGATTAGCTCGAAAATTGTGAGTACAAATTGCGAAATGATAGGAACTGAGAACTGATCCGAGTTTGGTTTGGAAACAGATTTGAGGAAGCTATTTACCCGCGAAGTTGCAAATTTTTAATTAACAAACAAATGACCCATCTTTTGTATATGATCTCATCTTATCTGCATCTCGCTTCGACTGTGTGCGTGTGGTAGAAGCGCGTAAATATTCGATATTAGCGTTCGGATTCCTATGATATCTTTTTGGCCTAAGGATGTAACTTCCAACATTGGTTTTTAACGAACTCAAATATGTACCTTGAAAATCGAACAATGAATTTCAATATTTGCGAGGGAGAAAATTCTGCCGGTAAATGTAATATAAACGTTCTGGGACGCACTCGTGTATCGGTGTGTCTCGATTGATAAATGAAAATCACGGACTTGATTTATACTCTCTATCAACATTTCTATGAGATATTCCACTCTCAAAGCCATTCCCCATCCCAAAACGTCAGCTTTTGCCACTTTTTCACGTCAAAGAGCAGCCAATATCTCTCAGAATTCAATCACGCAAACTGCACACAGTCGAAGATTGATTCTGCATAATCACACCGTCAGAATCGCTATACTATCATCACTTGAAAATCGAATCAAAGCCTCGTGTAACAAGATCCAATAACTGTAATCAATCAAATTGCAATTCGACGGAATAATTTAGTGCGAGCTCCCATTTGATTCAAGTTCTCCGAAAATTCGATACTAACGAGCGATGAAATTGATGAACGATGTTGAAGTAAGTTTGAAACAACTGAGTGCGTATAATACTGGCGGGAAAATTCAAATTACTGACGGCTAAGTTCCACGAATCTTGTGAAAGAGCCGGAAAATCCAATCGGCCGGATCTCGTGGCAAATTGAGAGTCGTATATCACGAGGGAGGAAATACTATTGGATCAAAGAGGAGGCAATATAGTGAATGGTGCTCGGTTGACTTTTTTTCAGGATACAGGAACCCTTCGCACTGTTCGATGAACTTTACGACAAGCCTTGGCTACGAGCTGGGCCATACTTCATCGGTATGATGGCTGGTTATCTGCTCTACAAAACGAACTGCAACATCAAGATTTCTCGGGTGAGTGAGCAAATATACCGTTTGCAGACCTCAAATTTGATTACTAGCCCTATTTCTAGAATATTTTCAATTCACATACACGACGCTACCACTGAACAGTCACACTCTCTCGAGAATATTCGAAAAAAATAATTCACTCGCGCAAGAATTGCCAATTATTTCATTCCATTAGTTAGTTAAAGAATCGTTTGCAAGAATTTCTACATAATTTCATGTGATAAACAAATCAATTCCACCGCAGAAGTACTATTATCGTCTCAAGTTTTGAGAAATACGATCTTTTGAGTTGTTCGCTTGACACGGTGGTCCGGAGAAAGGTGGAAAAGTTTCAGTTACGTGACCACGAGGAATATCAATTGGATATGATATTAAATTCGTAAATCGGCATTGGAGGGCTAATTTTTATTTCTCTATTGTCAACCTCGGATTTACGGCCATTTTTGATCAATTGGATATGTTTTGCAAATGTCTCTGGGGCATTTTTCGAGAAGAATTGAAATCCTCCGTTGAAGATTTCGGAGATGAGCACCACTTAGGTATAGCTTCACGCATTCCCCATCTCCGCGCACGTCCCGATTTGCTGTGCTTGTAGAGTTTCGTTCTTTACTAGATCCCATGGTTAAAATCGCGAGGATTATTTTGAACCCAAACACGATATGATAAAGTCATCACACATGAGAGTTGTGACAGCATATTCAAGGTCAATTACGAATGAGGCACTAGCAATGAGAATTTCATATTGGAATTCATCAAAAATGATCAAACTAGATTGAGAAACATGACACGACAAAGAATTTTATCCTAATATTATCAAATTTCAATGAGTCATAAGAGTCAAGAGATAAATTGTTCCAAAGCGCGTGCGGTGGAGTATATCTTCCCGCTTAACGGACGGGCGGAGCAGGCAGTCATATTGAATAGCCTAGATTGATAAATCGGAATCCGTTCTGCAAACACTGTGAGGAGAAATGTTTAAAGTCAGTTGAAAATTGTACTGAATCACAAAAAATTCCCGAGCCTTGTAATGTTGATTTTTAGACTACTAATTTGATTTCAATAGTTTTTTCTCACAGAAAAGAACTCGAATTTTACTCAGAGTTTGACACGAAACTGATTTTGAATTTCGGTTCATTTCAAATCGGAGGGTCGAACGTCTATGATAACTTTGGAATTGATCTCCATTCATTCTGAATGCATAGCGACAAGATTATTGATCACATCTCCAAAAATATCACAGAAGTTTGACCCCCCCCCCCCCCCCACATCCAAAATTCTCTCAATGTCGATTTCTTACCACTACAGTCTTGCATCTGGCTAATTCTGGTCGATCGGTCCGGGAACTCGGGATGAATTAAGAATAAAATATTGTAATTTTCTCGTTTCTGGGGAGTATCAGTAGCCGAGAAATGAAATGTGGAGCGATTAAGACATGAAAATTTCATGGGTCTAAGATTGGTTGGGATATTTAACGTCTATCTAGTTGGTTAGATCATTAAACTCTTTTTTGTTGGATTTGTTGTTATTTGCGTAACCTTTTTTAGCCAAGAGAGATACTAACTTTTAGTGATGCATTGGGAAGTCACGACGGCCGACCGGTACAGGAGACCTGTCTCGCACTTTTTCAATCCTCGTCATCGCGAATACATACCAGAGGTACGATACCACAAGTTTTTTTCTGGCCCAAAGAAGGTTATACAAATAACAACAGATCCAACCAACAAAACAACAAAATTTACCATTTTTTCGAGAATTCCCGACGGGTAATTCCAATTCTCGTTGAAAAATGCTCCAGAGACATGCCCAAGACATATCCAAAAAGTATTTTTCATTGTGACGGTCCTAAAACTTTTTCACCTCTATCACCCGCCGGGTGAATGCTCAGTAGCAAGTCTATCATCCAAATGGCGGTATCCACTCGTCTAAATGTCCTTTATTGGAGTCCACGCGTTACCATTTCAAATTCTATTGCGTTTTCAAAACTTGGGATAGGTGCAAAATTTCACTCAAATCGTTATTCTGAAATTTCATATTAAGTCGACATTCAAGTGATTTTGAAGTACCCTATCGATTTCCATCAAAAAGTTCATTGAGCTTGGGCAGAGAAAATTGATTAAGTTTTTCTCAAAGTCATCGTGATAATGGATGAATCATCATGTAGCGTTGAATTCCTGACATGGTTTTTGAAGCCGTGACAGGAATATGTTTTAATTTATAGGTACATTTGCACAAGACAGATGTCTTCTAAGACGAATCCGCCTTAGCAATATAATCACGAATCTCCAAGATTTGGATCCAATCTTTTGAAGTCAACGCTAATGATTGTTCATCAAAGTATAAGTCCACCAAAAAAGTTGCTGAGGAAGAACTAATAATTTTCACGGGCTAACTTTCTACAAAACCCATTAAAATCCTCTTAGCAACATTGCTCAAAGACCCGTCATAACTTTCCTGATACACCATAACAGTCTCATAATAGTTCCTTTCGTGCCAGAATTTCGACCACCCAAAATGAGTTAACTACATTAATGCACTATCGTCAAATTGGGTAACTTTGGTACAGCAGGTGCAACTTTGGTACAACCCTGACAAATGACTTTCAGAGCTGTGTTTGGCAAGGTAAATGAATCTATTACCGTAAACCGGGGTGAATGTGTCCACCGGGGTGAATGTGTCCGCTTTCGCCAAAAAGATTGTCAGCATCGCATCTTCGCTTCTATAGCACCTACAGAAACCTGCCGGGGGTCATTTTGAAGCTTGAAATCTCTACTTTCCAGATGAATAACCTCAATTTCATGAAAATGGACTCTAAAGTACTTTCTTTGCTGTTTGATGAAGTTGGAAAACTAATGTCCCCAAAAAACAGGTTTTTTGTGGCTAGCAGAGAATTTTGACGCGTTAGCTCGAAATAAACCACGTGATCGTGTTTAGACGATAATTTTGCGTTGGGAACTTATGGTGAGGTACCCCGCGCAAGGGAAAATTCTCTTTCCTCGTGATCTCAACACAGCGAGTATTATTGCAAAAACAGGTTTTTATGAAGAAACAGTTCTGAAATCAACCCAGTGCCTCAACGGCTAACGGACAAGTTTTTCTGAAAAGTATGTGATGGAAAAAAGAAAATGCGACCTTGAACGTTCAAATTGATCTATTCTAGCCCGTATTGTGATTTTTTGAAGATTTATTGCAAATTTTGATTTTTTTCCAAATACCAGGTGGACTAATTAGGCCATATGACCACAAGGTTGCCTTGTATCGTTTTAAAACCACTGAGATCATATTTAGCGGGTCAAAATAAGTAGGATAACGTATTTTGATATGCATTCAAAATCTTGAATTCACGAGCTATGCGCTTCAGACGCAGGCGAGGCATAAGTTCACCCCTGTCGACGGGGTGAATGTGTCCACCCTGTTTTATGCAGTTTTTGAAAAACCGTGGGGTCAAAGTCAAAATCTCACAACGGGATCTTGTAGCTGAGCTCAAGACTTAAATTTTTACTACCCATACATTATCTTTTGGCATGAATAAGACCAAGAAAATCACAGTGGAAGGTCAAAAGTGTACCACATTCACCTCGGTTTACGGTACTCTGAAACCTATTCTCTCCTAAACCTATGTTCACACATAAAGAATGTGTCGAGCCACTATAGGTCCCGGGTGGATGATTGCAGTTGTTTATTGAAGCAAGAAAGGCGATTTAGCAGCGATACGCAATTGGACCAGTTACTGGACCTGGCAAGAATTGTTCTGAGACGAACTACGGGTGAATAGTGGTGCATTTCGGCAACATTCATCGTTATATTGAAGAAACCATCGTTACATTGGGGAATTTACAGCATTATGAATTTTGATGATTGAAAAACAGGAAAAAAACCATGAAAAAAGTGTACCAAAGTTACCCGACCCTCTACGTAAGGAGCATCACGGCAAGGTAACTTGGTTCAACCGTGTATGTCAGCTCTTTTTGACTCATCTTGGATCTAGTGACGATCCATGAGGTTATGAATAGTTTGGAGAAGATGAGTTGTGGAATCTTGAATGCCTAAAAATGATTCACTTGCATAGTGGTGGGTAGAATTGGAATATTCTAAATGTACCAAAGTTGCCCAGTCGCGGTCTAACTTTCGTACACTTACAGAATTGCTCACAGCTCCGGCTAGACACATCAAGAAATTATTCTGCAGCCCGTCAATCGAAAGCTGAAACTGTGAGCTTTCGATTGACCACTGATTAAGGTGGGGTTCAATTTATGCTAGAATGCCGAGCCAAACAAAATAAAATGTAAGGAAATCGTACCAAAACTACCCAATTTGACGGTACTCTCATTCCAACGAGTTTCTCGCTAAAGTGCTCATCAACATGCTCCCATCAGTGATAATAATACCATCCTCCAACCGAAACCTCTCTCCCCTTTCATCACACATGGTGCCATACTCAAAACTACTACCCTCGGTTTCAAATACGACGACTACGCAAGCTTTCATCGCCGCAAAATTCGCACTTCGTACTATACTCAATACCCAAAACTTCGTTTAGAAACACCCACGTACAACAGCACCCCAAGTTGGTCCTCTAATATTAGAGTCTAGTAATTTCCATTGACAAAATTGAAAGCCAAGTTTCATATTATATGATGCACAGGTGGCGAGTATTGGAGGCTGGGTGATCTCGGCAATGACAATGTGTCTACTGGTTTATGGACTCTATCCAGAGAAGCTGAGCGTCACTGTGAGCTCATTGTACGCAAGTTTAGGACATACAGCATGGGCCTGTGCAATAGCATTTATCGTGATTCAATGCTGCTGTGGAGCTGCACCAATTGTCGATAAGCTTCTGTCTTTGAGGATTATGTATCCGTTATCGAGGCTTACTTATTGCGCTTATTTGGTTCATCCTATGATTATGATGATCACGTCGACTAGGATGGATGGAGCTCTCCATCTTCACAATGGCATGGTCGTGAGTTGAAACTTTGAGTCCTTAAAACATTATTCTGTTCAAGGTATGACTTAACAACTCAACTTCCCGTGATGATGCGCGTGGATAATTTGATTCAAAATTATCTGAACCTCGAGTGTCACATTCTTCCATATTGTGTGAATTAGCGAAATGTTCCGGCGTGTAGACACCGGATACCCGAGTAAAAAGGAATCATATATGACCATATATGGCCATATATAGCCATATATCGTCACCCATATATGGTCATATATGGCCAAATATAGTGTGGACATATATGGCCATATATAGCCATACATGGTCATGTATGGTTATAGATGATCGTGGAAGTGAACTTAATAGCTGGCTAGGGTGATTGAACGTGGCAAGAGGCTCACTTTGATCGGATCCGAAAGTAGGATATTAGCCCGGTCTCTGCGAGAGTCTCCGGGAGACCTTTTGTTGGTCCGTTGGAAATAGCGAGGTGACAGGTGACTGCACCAATGTGGAGGGGGTTTGTTCCTAAAAAGTTTCCGCCCAAGGTGGACATTGTCCGTTTTTTCAAAGCGGAGCTATGAATTTTTAAGATCATTGAATCTTAGGAGGTAAATTTACGTCGTGCTCTAGTACCAGGGTGCTCATTCGAAAACTTCTTCGATGTAAAGTTAGATAACGTTGAGGTGGGCAATCTAGATTTGATTAGAATTGGCAGAGTTGGGGGAGAAAGGTCGATTTTTGTTGGAAAAGGGGTAGAATGACAATTTTTCGCCAAAAACTCGAAAAAAACGCGCTTAATCAAACTATTATATGAACACTTTTTTGCCTATGCTTGCAAGATCTTTTAATTTGTAGTCGAGTGTTTCTTTTTCAGAGATACGTCATTTCTGTGATATTGTCCTTGCAGCAAGCGTAAACGTTAGTTCCGTGGCTTTTGGGCTCGAAAATGATGCGTTTGACCAAAACTTCACTAGGATTTTGTTTTGTTTATCTCAAAGGTCTTTCAATTCAGGCTCATGTACTTTTTACCGTGAGTGACGCATTTCTGGGATATTGACCTTGCACTTGTGGTCGATAGAAGTCGCAAACGTCGTTTGGCACGTAGCTATGGAATATTGCTCTGGATCGAGATTTGACGTGAACACACTTCTATCCATCTTCTCAAGATCTTTTAATTTGTATTCGGGTGTTTTCACTCGGCAATGCACCATTCTTGAGATATTGGACTTGCAATATGTGGAAACGGTAGTTCCAAACCTGTCTCGGCGTGCACCTAGAGAATGTCGCGCTTGATCAAATTTTTATAGGAACAATTGTTTGTTTACCATTGCAAGATCTTTCATCATTCGAGTATTCTTTCGGGAAGGCGTCGTTCCTGAGATATATGCCTTGCAGCATTTCAAAACAGTTGTTCCGAACCTGTCTCGGCGTTTAACTCGAGAATGGTGCCCTCAATCAAAAATTTACTATGATTTCGTTCTGTTCATCTTTCGAAGGTCTTCCAACTCAGGCTCATGTACTTTTTACCATAAGTGACGCATTTCAGGGATATCGACCTTACATTCGTGGTCGATACAGGTCACGAACGTGTTTTGGAACATGACTACGCTGTAAAAAATTTATAGTCAGTATTTCAAGCACAGCTTGGAATTTGTCTACGAGCATTGTACTTGAATCGATTTTTCAACCACGTGGTTGAAAAATCGATTCAGCAATGAATTTCAAGCACGTGGTTGAAATCAAATAACGCGTCTGATTGACTGTCTTGATGTATTTCAGCATACATAAATTTCATTCCAGCTTGAAATCTGTAAATCTATTTTGGCACCCAGTGGTCCCGCGGAAATCAACATTGAGCTATGTGATACGATATTTTGGCATATCGTATCACATAGCTAAATGGCTTTGAACTGCACGGTATCCTCTCAAATTTTGCCCAGAAATCATAGCCAATGACCAGGGTTTCAGTGATGCGGGTCACCGATTAGCCGAACGAATCGACGTACAAGAGTTGATTATGTCGATGGCCCAGAGTGAAGAGGAACTATCTGAAAACGTAAGACTTGAAAGGAACTATCTAGAAATGTTTGCTTAACCCTTAGCTAGCACACTTCTGCCACATAACATAGCTGGCACACCTGGGTGGATTACACCCACGACGAAAAATCAATGCTGTGGCTACTATAATCAATCTTTCGGTTTCAGAATCTTTCTGTAGCCTCTTTGAAATGTTTTGAATGGATCACTGTACCGACATAGTCGCCAAGGTCGAATGAGAGATTTTGAAAAATACAAATGTCCAAAAAAATGCAAAAAATCACCTTTTTCACTGAAAAATTCTAGAGGACGCAATTTTCATCCAAATGAGCTGAAAATTTAACTGAGATATCTCGAGATAAGGTCAATTCAAGAAAAAAATAGTGCAAGAGTGGATCTTGGAAAAAAGTATTTATTCTGAGCAATATATTTCGACGCATGGATTGAGCATTTTTATTCCCCCCTAATATTCCGGAATGAAGACCTCCATTGGAAGATCGACCGCTGTACCATTCTTTTCTCTTATCTACTTGATCTTGACATGTTTCAAGTAAATTTTCAGCTCATTCCATTGAAAATTGCGTCCTTCAGAATATTTTCAGTGGAAAGGCATTTTTAGCAATTTTCTGCAATAATTCATTAATTGCAACAAAATGAACTCAAAAATAGCGCGCGTAGCTGGCACACCTGGGTGTCGAACACCTAGTTGGTTTTTGGCTCGGCTGTGGCGGAGCAGCGAGCGCGCTAAAACTGGCGCTCTGTGCGCGGTCGGTAAGTGGCAAGTCTTGACTACCAACAGAGGTCACTATGAACCCGGGAAACTTCGAATTACGAGCGTGGCGTACTCATGAAGGAGGCCTTGGGTGGACTCCACCCAAGTGTGCCAGCCGAGGGTCAAAAGGAACTATCTGGACATGTCTGATTTAAGAGGAACTATCTGAAAATTTCTGTTTTAGAAAGGAAACCATCTCAAATTTTCGGCTAAAAGGAGTTATCTGTAATTTTTGTTCTAGAAAGGAAATATCTGTGAATTCCTGGTTCAAAAGGAACTGTCTGTAAATGTTTGGTTGAAAGGAACTATCTGAATTTGTCTGATTTGAAAGGAACTATCTGGGTTTGTCTGATTTAAAAGGAACTATCTGAAAATTTATGTTTTAGAAAGGAACTATCTATGAATTTTTGGCTAAAAAGAACTATCTGGAATCGTAAGAGTTGAAAGGAACTATCTGAATCTGTCTAATTCAAAAGAAACTATCTGTAAATTTTTGGTTACTCTTAAACCAGAAATTCACAGATAGTTCCTTTCTGGAACAAAAACTTTCAGATAGTTCTTTCCAAATCAGACAAATTCAGGTAGTTCCTTTCAACCAAACATTGACAGACAGTTCCTTTTGAACCAGAAATTCACAGATATTCCCTTTCTAAAACAAAAATTACAGATAACTCCTTTTAGCCGAAAATTTAAGATGGTTTCCTTTCTAAAACAGAAATTTTCAGATAGTTCCTCTTAAATCAGACATGTCCAGATAGTTCCTTTTAACCCTCGGCTGGCACACTTGGGTGGAGTCCACCCAAGGCCTCCTTCATGAGTACGCCACGCTCGTAATTCAAAGTTTCCCGGGTTCATAGTGACCTCTGTTGGTAGTCAAGACTTGCCACTTACCGACCGCGCACAGAGCGCTAGTTTTAGCGCACTCGCTGCTCCGCCACAGCCGAGCCAAAAACCAACTAGGTGTTCGACACCCAGCTGTGCCAGCTACGCGCGCTATTTTTGAGTTCATTTTGTTGCAATTAATGAATTATTGCAGAAAATTGCTAAAAATGCCTTTCCACTGAAAATATCCTAAAGGACGCAATTTTCAATGGAATGAGCTGAAAATTCACTTGAAACATGTCAAGATCAAGTAGATATGAGAAAAGAATAGTACAGCGGTCGATCTTCCAATGGAGGTCTTCATTCCGGAATATTAGGGGAGAATAAAAATGCTCAATCCATGCGTCGAAATATATTGCTCAGAATAAATACTTTTTTTCCAAGATCCACTCTTGCACTACCGTAAGATGGGGTAACTTTGCCACAGGGGGGGTAACTCTGCCACACCGCCGGGAAAAGATTTCAGAGGCTGCTGTAGGTACGGTAGGGAATCTTATCGCTCTAGTAACAATTCCCTCAAGTAGGGGCACGCGTGAGCTATGTTCTGCGCCCGCGGAAGGCGGCTCTAGATGCCTTAGAGTTGTTTATGAACTATTTTTGTACCGCAGTGAGAGACAAGCAAAAAAATCTGGTCCCAAAAAATTGACCCAGTACGAGCACTTGGCGTCGAATGACAGGTAAATGCTGCATATTCTCATTGACTTAAACCGTTAACTTGATGATTCAGTTGTTATAAAGCAGTATTTTTCTCCGGTACAAATTTTACGTCGAGAAAAAGGAAAAAAGGTGTATTTTTTGGCTATGGTGGGGTAACTTTGCCACACTTTCCTACTGCAGCTTAAGGCCGTGTCGGAGTCTCGCGCGAAACGGGGTTACACTTTTCGCAATGGTTCCTCTTTCAATTGAGACGGGGTTGGTTGCAAATGACTTAGAATTGCTTCAGAAATGTGCCTCTGGTATGGTCAGTGAGGAAAAAAGTCTCCATCTGCCTCAAAACTCGATCTACGGTACAAGCTCGCGCTCTTTGGGAATCAGAATCGGAATATCTTACGATTTTTTGATTCCTCCTTTGGAGTGAGAGGCTTTTATCCTCACAGACCGTACCAGAGGCACATTCCTGAAGCAATTCGCAGTCATTTGCGACCACCCCCGTCTCAGTAGGTGTAAAAACCATCGCGTAAGTTGTAACTCCGTTCTTGCCGCGAGACTCCGACATGCACCGTGACCATGGACCCTCAAAATACACCTTACATAAAAAGTTTGACGATTGAAAGTGTGAGTACGAGTTATCGAATACTTGTTATTGTCCAACTTGTATTCCTCAATCCGTCGCTTAGCCCAAATCATAAGAGAATAGGAGAAAAGTGGGAATGACTCAGCCGCGGGAACGTCCTAACCTATGATATACGCACATTTCTATCCCCAACTTTTTCCGATTCTATTGCAATTTGGGCTCAACGAAGAGCGAACAAATCTAAGTTAGATGATAACCAATATTTGTGCGCTCGTCGTTTAGCCCAAATCGCAAAAAAATCGGAGAAAGTTGGGAATGATTTCCAGCTTGCATGGTGACCGCATCGCCTCAACTGCTCACGTCTACAGTTATTTTGTTCAACTTCTCTCACGTAAATTCCCATTTCATAATACTTTCATTCTCCCAATCCAATTTTCACCCATCTGCTCTTACAGATGACCAGAAACTATGCAAGGCAGAAGGGTCGAAGGAATTACAAGAATTATTCATATGACAAGCTTCAGAAGTGCCTTAGGCAAATAGGATGTGGCAAACTCTCTTACCGCAAAGCAGCCAAAGAATTTAAGATACCAGTAAAAACACTAATCACTTATCTCTTCATTAAACGAAACAATTCCGTCTAGATGAATTTTATTTAGATTAAAAATCGCCAATGACTGCTTTGCGTTAGGCTCTCTTGAAAATACTCGTGCAGCATCAATAACTTATACAGAGCGTTGAATGCGGGAAAATTTCTCTTGGAACGCAGAAGAGTCATAATAATTATCCAGAACCCAATCAAAGAGATACATTGACTTCCATTTTTCAATCTCAAATCCTAGCTAAAAGTGCAAGTACTTGAGGCATAAGTCGAGCGTCATCTTTCGACACTCTTCCGTGGAATTTTGAAAGACCAAACTTATATAAACAGCTTTGATACTACTTCAAATCAATCATTTGACTTGTTCAATGCTGCACAAAGCTTGGGATGTCAAGAAAAACGTTCCCAATGGGAACAACATCTATTAGAGCTGATGGGATACAAGATTTGCTCGTATTTTTACAAGAATTCTAGTCGTGATACTGAAATTCCAGGGGAGATACTGGAGTGTGGCAAAGTTACCCCACCCCAGGTTTTGTGAAAAGTGTTTTGCTTCTCAAGACCGTATCTTCAAACAGGATTCTCGAATCGAGTTCTACCTTACGCCAATTGGAAGCTAAGATTCTAAGCTTTCGATTGGCTACTGATACGGGTAGGTTTTGCCGTAATCTCTCCGAGCTATACGGAAAACAATGCCAAAAAAAAGTCGAAAGTGTGGCAAAGTTACCCCACTTGACGGTATTTTTTTCTTGAATTGACTCTATCTCGAGATATCTCAGTTGAATTTTCAGCTCATTTGGATGAAAATTGCGTCCTCTAGAATTTTTTAGTGAAAAAGGTGATTTTTTGCATTTTTTTGGACATTTGTATTTTTCAAAATCTCTCATTCGACCTTGGCGACTATGTCGGTACAGTGATCCATTCAAAACATTTCAAAGAGGCTACAGAAAAATTCTGAAACCGAAAGATTGATTATAGTAGCCACAGCATTAATTTTTCGTCGTGGGTGTAATCCACCCAGGTGTGCCAGCTATGTTATGTGGCAGAAGTGTGCTAGCTAAGGGTTAAGCAAACATTTCTAGATAGTTCCTTTCAAGTCTTACGTTTTCAGATAGTTCCTCTTCACTCTGGGCCATCGACATAATCAACTCTTGTACGTCGATTCGTTCGGCTAATCGGTGACCCGCATCACTGAAACCCTGGTCATTGGCTATGATTTCTGGGCAAAATTTGAGAGGATACCGTGCAGTTCAAAGCCATTTAGCTATGTGATACGATATGCCAAAATATCGTATCACATAGCTCAATGTTGATTTCCGCGGGACCACTGGGTGCCAAAATAGATTTACAGATTTCGAGCTGGAATGAAATTTATGTATGCTGAAATACATCAAGACAGTCAATCAGACGCGTTATTTGATTTCAACCACGTGCTTGAAATTCATTGCTGAATCGATTTTTCAACCACGTGGTTGAAAAATCGATTCAAGTACAATGCTCGTAGACAAATTCCAAGCTGTGCTTGAAATACTGACTATAAATTTTTTACAGCGTAGTCATGTTCCAAAACACGTTCGTGACCTGTATCGACCACGAATGTAAGGTCGATATCCCTGAAATGCGTCACTTATGGTAAAAAGTACATGAGCCTGAGTTGGAAGACCTTCGAAAGATGAACAGAACGAAATCATAGTAAATTTTTGATTGAGGGCACCATTCTCGAGTTAAACGCCGAGACAGGTTCGGAACAACTGTTTTGAAATGCTGCAAGGCATATATCTCAGGAACGACGCCTTCCCGAAAGAATACTCGAATGATGAAAGATCTTGCAATGGTAAACAAACAATTGTTCCTATAAAAATTTGATCAAGCGCGACATTCTCTAGGTGCACGCCGAGACAGGTTTGGAACTACCGTTTCCACATATTGTGAGTCCAATATCTCAAGAATGGTGCATTGCCGAGTGAAAACACCCGAATACAAATTGAAAGATCTTGAGAAGATGAATAGAAGTGTGTTCACGTCAAATCTCGATCCAGAGCAATATTCCATAGCTACGTGCCAAACGACGTTTGCGACTTCTATCGACCACAAGTGCAAGGTCAATATCCCAGGAATGCGTCACTCACGGTAAAAAGTACATGAGCCTGAATTGAAAGACCTTTGAGATAAACAAAACAAAATCCTAGTGAAGTTTTGGTCAAACGCATCATTTTCGAGCCCAAAAGCCACGGAACTAACGTTTACGCTTGCTGCAAGGACAATATCACAGAAATGACGTATCTCTGAAGAAGAAACACTCGACTACAAATTAAAAGATCTTGCAAGGATAGGCAAAAAAGTGTTCATATAATACTTTGATTAAGCGCGTTTTTTTCGAGTTTTTGGCGAAAAATTGTCATTCTACCCCTTTTCCAACAAAAATCGACCTTTCTCCCCCAACTCTGCCAATTCTAATCAAATCTAGATTGCCCACCTCAACGTTATCTAACTTTACATCGAAGAAGTTTTCGAATGAGCACCCTGGTACTAGAGCACGACGTAAATTTACCTCCTAAGATTCAATGATCTTAAAAATTCATAGCTCCGCTTTGAAAAAACGGACAATGTCCACCTTGGGCGGAAACTTTTCAGGAACAAACCCCCTCCACATTGGTGCAGTCACCTATCACCTCGCTATTTCCAACGGACCAACAAAAGGTCTCCCGGAGACTCTCGCAGAGACCGGGCTAATATCCTACTTTCGGATCCGATCAAAGTGAGCCTCTTGCCACGTTCAATCACCCTAGCCAGCTATTAAATTTACTTCCACGATCATCTATAACCATACATGACCATGTATGGCTATATATGGCCATATATGTCCACACTATATTTGGCCATATATGACCATATATGGGTGACGATAAATGGCTATATATGGCCATATATGGTCATATATGATTCCTTTTTACTCGGGTAAGAGCTCCTGAGTTCTTCTATCGATGACGCCCTGATTCCCACAATTGTCATTGCTCTAAAAACCCTTTGAGGATTATTGACATTTTATAGATTGTAATAGATGGTCTAAATAATCTACACAGCGGGTGGTGGTACTCAAAATTTGAAATTCTCATTTTCCGATTCCACAGCATTTTGAATTTTCTTTCCAAAATTGGACAGGGAGATCATTGAAAATGATTCATTAACCGGTTGTTAAGAGATGTCTTTGAAAGCCCAGAATGTGTTTGAACTCTGATAAAAAGAAACCCAAATTATTCCACAGCTCACAATATTTTTTGGCAACTGCGTCATCTCGTATCTGGTGGCATTTTTCATCTCTTTAGCCTTTGAAGCACCCGTGGTGAATCTGTTGAAATTGGCACTATCTCCAAAAAAGAGGATGAGATAAACCCGCGTACACTGGGGAAATCGTGCAAGCAGCTTGCAATATTGGATCACCTGTCAATACGGTCGGTATGCTACATACAAATAATCTCACCGAATCCTTGTGAAATGAACTCTGTTATGTTTTCAGATGGAAGAAGCATCAAAATCATGAGCTGCGAGTCACAAACTTCAATCCATTTGATGAATTTTGTACCGTTCCCCTCTGCCATGCAACCGAACAAGTGATATTTCTCACAAAAAATTATGTAAAATTTGAGCTGAACTTGAGATATTTATACTGAAATGTTTACTTATGAAAATGTTCGATTTGTTTGGGATAATAGTTACATTTCTCATGTTTTTTCTCGAGGTATTAAGATTTTCCACTATGAAGAATCAGCGAAGACTGTTTGATGATGAATATTCTATAAGATTCTCTCGTGTATCGTGAGATTAATTGATGATAAATTGCTATTTTTCTTCATAGCTCGAAGAGGAATTCGAGTAACATTGACAATTAGTAAATTTATGACAAATTAATCAATGAGAATGTAGGATCTAAGACTCATCAATAAGTTGTGTAATATTTTTGTATGATAATGTTAGTTTTGTTACTGTGAAAATGATATTGTTTGTAAAAAATACTTGACTAAGTGAGGTATGCGAGTGTTTGATAGCAGTGCGTATTTGAGTTTTTTTTTTTTTTTTTTCTATGAATTATTACAGGTTCTGGTAGAAATGGAAATTTGTCGGACGGAGATTTATCAACTCTTTGTGATACAAATAATCAATTTGTTGAATGACATGAGACTGTTTTCCGCTCGTTATTCATGTTTGACATTGAATGAATAAATAGTATGTCTCCTCAAATAATAAACATATGACGATATTGTTATTCAATCAAGAGGCGTGGTAGTGCCTCGCTGGCGAGTATGAGCAGACAAGAAAAATCGAGCCAGGCGCTGTGCCTATCTACCTACGTGGTCGGAGGTATCTCGGTGAGGTGCAGAGTCAGGAACCAAAATATTTGACGAACATTCTAAGTACAAAATATTTTTGAATTTTTTTCGGCACACGATATCTCCGGCACGAGTATATGATTTCACGAGTGATTTCACCCAAGTTCTGTACAATTCAAAATCCGTTTTTGGAAGTATTGTGCACTCTTATCCAGAATCATGTGAAAATTAGATATCTTGCAAATTTCATCCTCTGAAGCTCAAGAAGCTCAGATTTTTCATTGAATGTTAAAGAGACTGTTGAATATAAGGAGGAATTCAGCAAATTACAGAATCATTTTCTTCAAGACTCACGCCGAGTTTATCGTTCTATTTTTGAGGATTGTCTCAATCCTACTTGGTCTGGAATTTCAAGAAAAACTCCATTGGTGATATGGGTGGAAATGTCAGCCGCTTGCGATGGAAATCCACTCCAACAAATTTGGAGTGTGAATGTATAGCATCTGAGCCAACATCATAAGATTCAGTTTCACGGGAAAACACCCATGATCAGTATATTTCTGAATTGGGAGGATGCCTATATAGACAGCTCCTACTGTATTATGAATTTCTTAGAAAATGTTCAAGCGTGGTCTTCAGAGGAACGATTGACGAATCATCGTGCGGTCATTATTGAGATATCAGAACGGCTTTGGAGGGGAAGCAATGAATCGCCACGTGCGGGAAATTTTTACACCAATTCCCAAACGAAATCCTCTAAAAATATGCAAAACTGAGCTCTTGAAGTTTCAGGGATCAAATTGAGAATAATCAGGAACATTCCGACAGAGAAGCTTCAGAAAAATTACGGGGTTAAGTTAACAAGGGCCGCGAAGGTGAAAATTGAAGTTGGATTGAGAAGAAGTATACTCCACCGAAGATATGCCCAAATTAGAATAGTGATTTTAACTGGAAAAGCATAATCGATGCATTAAAGTTATTGTTATTCAGAGATTATCTGCTCAAATGCTTCAACCAAACATCACACACATCTACTCGGTTATTTTCTGCCCTTCTCATACATTCACAGATTAGCTCGAAAATTGACAGTACAAATTACGAAATGACAGGAGCTAAGAACTGATCTGAGTTTATTTCGAAAAAAGGTGTGAGGGAGCAAGTACGCGTGGAATTTCAAAGTTTCAATCAACATTCAAATCATCCATCACTCAGACATGATCTCATTTTATTTGCATCTCGCTTTGACTGTGTGCGTGTGGTGCAAACGCGGTAACAACGTCCGCATTTCTATGATTTTTTTTCGCATAAGTATGTACCTTTCAACAGTCACTTTTCACAAGCTCGAATATGCATACTTGGAATAGAACGAATGGCAGTATTTTCCAGGGCAAAAGTTTTATCCACGAAGTCCCTAGAAATCTTCCGAAACACGTTCTCGTGTATCAGTGTATCTCAATGAATAAAAAGGAGCTATGAGCTAAGTTTTCACTTCTCATCAACATTTCTATGTAATATTTCATTCTTATAGCCATTCATCGATCCCCACCCGTCGACTTCTGCCACTTGTCTACGTCAAAGAGCAGCCAACTCTCGAGTATCTCTGAGAATTTGATCACGCCAATTGCACACAGTCTATACCACACAATCGACGATTGATATTGCAAAGTCACACCGTCAGAATCTCTATACTACCATCACTCGAAAATCGAATCAGAGCTCGTGTAACAAGATTCAATAACTGTAATCAATCAAATTGCAATTCGACGGAATAATTTAGTGCGAGCTTCCATTTGATTCAAGTTCTCCGAAAATTCGATACTAACGAGCGATGGAATTGATGAACGATATTGAAGTAAGTTTGAAACAACTGAGTGCGTATAATACTGGCGGGAAAATTCAAATTACTGACGGCAAAGTTCCACGAATCTTGTAAAAGAGCCGGAAAATCCAATCGGCCGGATCTCGTGGCAAATTGAGAATCGTATATCATGAGGGAGGAAATATTGTTAGATCAAAGAGGAAGCAATATAGTGAGCGGTACGTGGTTGATTTTTTTCAGAATACAGGAACCCTTTGCACTGTTCGATGGACTTTACGACAAGCCTTG
Organism: Eretmocerus hayati; assembly: GCA_029851415.1. Classification (NCBI taxonomy): domain Eukaryota; kingdom Metazoa; phylum Arthropoda; class Insecta; order Hymenoptera; family Aphelinidae; genus Eretmocerus; species Eretmocerus hayati. Next base: position 176,656,381 of record CM056742.1, on the reverse strand, counting down.
GCTATGAGCTGGGCCACACTTCATCGGTATGATGGCTGGTTATCTGCCCTACAAAACGAACTGCAACATCAAGATTTCTCGGGTTAGGGAGCTGATATAGAGCTCGCAGACCTCAAATTTGATTACTGACCATATCATACAAAATGGTATCACTGAAGAGCTACCCTATCCAAAAGATATTTCAAATATATGATTTACACACGCGAGAACTGCCAAATATTCCATTATATTACTTTGTTCAGAATTGTGAGCGGAATATTCTGCATGATTTCATGGGATGGACAAGTCAATATCACTGCAAAAATACCATTGTCTCAAATTTTCGGAGATCTAATCGTTTGATCTTTTTCCAGGAACTCGATAGCGAATCTACTATCCGAATGCAGAGTCTGACAAGTCGCTGTCGTTTATTCTAGCTTGTCTTTAATTCAAGGTCATGCATCATCACTTCTAATTCTGAGGAAGTTCAAGTTACCTAGACGATGGTTATTTCAATAAAATCTATCAATCGGTTGATTCCATTGAATCCCTGCAAACCTCGACGTTTTGGAAAAAATTAAAATTTCCACTAAAATGATCCTCAAACCAATTTTATCTAAATTCTGTCTCAATCAAATGATAGATATTGGTAAGAGAACCATAATTTAGATACCCCGATTTCCACTCACAAGCTTCCTCGAAGAAATAACTCAAAAAAGAATGAAAAATTTTTTCGAATATTCATTTTTCTCCGGTATTGTCCCCTACAAGTAATTCACCCAACTTTCAACGACCTGAATGGATATTTTTCAAACATTATTCATAAACCGAGATTTCTACCAAAACCATTATTTTAAGCATCCTCAAACCAATCTCATCGAAATTCTCTCTCAACAAAACGATAGATATTGTTAACAAAACCCTAGTTCAGATGCCCTAAATTCTCCTAACAAACTTCCTCAAAAAAATAACTCAAAATATAGTAAAACACTTATTTTGAATATTTATTTTCCTCCCGTACCTTTCTCTATAACTAATCTACCAATTTTTCAATAACCTAAACGGATACTTTTCAAGCATCCCGAATATCTAACCCATTCGAATCATCTTGAAACTGTGTGTATTAAAATCACGCTTCAATCAAGATTTAGATAATACTGTCCTATCTCTAATTTAAATATCAGAAATCCCTTCTAAAAGCTTTCTTGAAAGAATATCCAAAGTATACGAAAATATTTTATCCAACTCTTAATGAAGTTGAAAGATACGTTTGTTACATTCAAAATTGATTTGTTTACATGCAGTTCGACCGAACTACTCCTTACACGTGAAGAAATATTTTAGGGTCTGTGACTGTGGTTTTTTCTTTCCAATTTTCCAAGTTCTTTTTTTATTCGTCACAGAAGTGATAATAAACATACAAAGTATATTGTCTTGGACAAGAGGGAATGTGAAACATATCTGTAGAGGCAGTTGAAATTTTTCATTAATTGGGCTGGCCATACTGGCAAATCTCGCTCATCTCTCTTAGCAGCGTATTTTTAGTTATTGACGTGGCTTGATGTTTTGATTCGATTCAACATCACTTTTGTGCATGGATTACAATAAAAGTGATGAGCAAAATTCGTGATAAAAAGTCGGCTGAACATCAGGGTTCTCTTGCTAGCCAAAAATGGAAGTGACTGTTTTGCTGTACCAAACATAATATTATCTCTGACTCTGACATAAGTCAAAGAGTAGTGCACATTCAAAGATTTGCATATCCACAAAAACTGATAATCTCATGAGATGTATATGTTTAATTATTATAAGCATGCGAGTTTTATTTTCAGAAAATTCAAATAGATAGTGAGAAACCCGAAGTTATCAAAGTAATACACCCCTGAAGTGTTTATTAGCTGGCCAGGGATAAGTGTGGAATCAACCAATTGGTTCTACATGGTAAAAATAATTTGAACATGGTTCTTGACAAGATCTAGCTAGTGTCTGTTTTCAGGAATTCATGGAAAATTTTCAAAGTCTTGAGTGAGTCGGGGTTTAGATTACCAGAACAATTGGGACACACTGATATATTAAAAAAAAATCATTCTGTACAATAATTTTGATTATGCATAAATTAAACATTGAAAAGATTGATCAGGTAAATTCCTTATAACACTCGTGAATCGATTTCAATCATTCAGTTGTGTGAAATCGTCAACAGTAATAATCCCGGTTTCATGTAGATCCTTAGCAAACGCTTCGGCTTCGATTTCCAACTCTGATTTGAAATTGTCAGTTTCTGCATCTAATACATCCTCCTCAACCTGAAAGGATTGTAAGAACCGATCAATTGATGCTGTTTCTGGGATAACGGAAGCTTATTTTTCTACAATTCCGATTCACAAATAGCGTGTGGGTAATTCCACACGTTTGCGGGTCACATAGTTGCAGAAATGTCTCGGATTGTATTTTCACCATTTTCAATCCACTCTATAGTCTGAAATATCAATTTATAGCACTCTAACCTGAAAATCGCAACTTTGAACATGATTTTTGAATTCTCGTGCCATAAATTATCTTATGAGACTGCGTGCAGATGGGTATTTTTGTTACGAAGGACTTATAGCACTCGCTTCGCTCGTGCAATAAACAGCCCTTCGTACAAAACTACCCATCTACGTGCAGTGTCATAATATACTATTTCCCCATTCCACGAGTTCCACAAGTGATTTTTGTATTTCTATGAGATATTTCATCTCAAAGCATTTGAAAAAAGAGAGTATCAATCTGTTCTCAGTAAGATTCCGATTTGACCAAAATACAAACACGTGGTTAGTGGCGTTCGGAAGTTTTCAAGAAATCTATCCTCTGAGGTTATGAACGTTTGCTAGGAGCGAGAAAGTGGAAAACAGGAAGTTTAATTTCGCCAAAACCCACTCCTAAGAGTCTTGGAAAAGAAAGACCTCAACTTTGTTTTTAGGCCTTGCATCGTAATTTTTTAATATTTAATTTTTTAATATTTAATATTTAATTGATATTTGCTCCGTTTTAGTAAAAAAACTCAACGCGCGTAAGGATGACTTCGTCATCAAAAATGAAATCTTTTGCGCATGTGCAAGAATCTAGGACCCTGAGATTAATTTCATCGGTGAGACAAGAAACTTTCCTTCAAAATGACCACTTGGAAAAGTCAATCAAAAGCACGTTACTGGGAGCAAAGTTACAACGTTGAAATAGTAATGACAACTCCACTTGAGATGCAATGATTGGGGTTTGTGATTCCCTGAGCCATGATTCTCCGGTCATTTTTTTTGAGGGAAAAATTCTCTAAGGCAAAAACTCCGCAGTCCAGAAATCCATGGAGCTGTGATACCCCGGTGTGAATGTCCTAACAGCTATTATAACTTCCCGGGTGAATTCTCCCAACGTCTCTGATTACGAAGACGTCGAAAAGAGATGGGGATATTCAAATTATCCCTTGTTGATCAGAATCTTGCTTTGGCTCTCTCTATAGTTTGTACTATATTCATCTCAAATTCCATGCGTTATAGTGTGACTCGTTTTTTGAAATGTAAGCAGTTTTCAATGGAGAATTAAAATTATAGCCGATATTTTTTAGGTCCCACGCGTGGTATACTTGTGACAGTCCGTAGAACCTCAAGTTTTTCTAGATTCAGCGCATGATTATGTTCCGCTGGTGGCTCTGAGTCGGTCAAACCTTCACCAAGAGGAGAGGTGCTTATTCGAGCATTGTGGATGTTTTCTGCGCCTCTAATTTATGGCTTTACGATATTCCGTATGTCTCACACATGTAAATCCATCTAAATGAAGATATTTACATTTCGTGACGACGTCAACCATTTTCCAAAATTTTATTCAGAGAGTAACGAAAACCTCACATTGATGATTTCAAATGCATGGGAGGAAGAACTCGAATTTGAACTAAGGTTATAGGTTGTGACAACAACAAGGGTTTCTAGACTCTAATACTGAAGACATTTGGACCGCAACATGTCCAGAAAATCGCGCTTCCGACGTAGCACAGCTAGAAAATGTCGTTTGCGACTCGTGCTGCGCACTCGTCACATAATATACTATTCTTACGTGTTTCTCAAATGCGTACGAATTTTCCTGTTTTTTGCTTTCTTGCTCCTAGGAGATGCCCATAGCTTTGGGAGATTCCGTCAAGGTGTATTCCAATAAAATTTCTGAAGATTTTCGCAATGCCGCTAATGAAGTGTTCGTATTTTCTCGCGTCGAATCGGAACTGCACCCATTTTACTGGAAAGAATATTCTTCAGGAATACAAAAATATTCCTTCACTCCACAGAGATTGGATATTTATGTTTAGGACCATAGAATCGATGAAAAATTATGATAAAAACAATCCGAGACACATTTGTAATTCGTGGTCCACTTTCGGGCGGGATCACTCACACTCAAAAACAATTTTAAAAGTATAAAAGAAAAGTGAACAAGTGCTTTGTGCTCATGAAACCCTTTGGGGAGTTGAAGACCCAGTTTTTTTGCTCTGCTCAGAATACAAAGTACTTCACAACTGACAATACGCCAAAAAGTTGGGCGCAGACGGCGCAGAGACATTTTGATGATAAATAATCGACGGGTTGTTGGAAACTCATGTGCTCCAAACTTGTGAAATACTCCAAATTCTGGATATTTTACTGGTAATATGAAAAAATTATTTCCCGTTGCATCGAAAAAACTCCTCGGAAGAGTAAAAATTCACGTAATTTTTTAGACAAAGAACGACGAGTCTCGTTTTGTAAGACCATGTCAAAATTCTTCAGTCATCGAATGATTATTGATGAGTTTCCATGAAAGATCCGATTTGAGTTATTGTGATAGTACACATGTGAACAATCACCTTTGGGTGCGTCCACAAATATGCAAATGCATGCATATGCACTGCACACGTGCACATGTGCAGATCATGAAATTCGAGCAAAAAAAAGATGGGACTGGCAGAATTGGCTGCATTGAAGTTCGGAGTTCTGCTTTGGATCAGCCGGTAACGGAGCAAAAATATAAACCGACTCAAATCAGAAATTCTCTGATGTGAGCCCTTCAATCTTTGCTCAATTTCGATGAGCTGCATATGCGCACGTGTGCAGTGCATATGCATCATTTGTGGACACATCCTTACTGACTCAACAATACTGACCTCAACACTCGTCGGAATTACGCATGATACATCGATTGTAATTTCATTTGTTCCTAAAATTTCATCGAGTTTCTGCAAGTATTTTGTGACCGATGGCAAAGGTTTGAGTTTGTCGACATTTTCCTTCATAGAGTCCAGTAGACCCCACCGGATATACGTTCCTGGTAGGCCATTCTGTTTTCTCTGTTGGACTATCTCTTGAGGTACTCTATCTTCTTGTGAACATCTACAATAGTGATTTGAACTATTTGTAACTGAACATATCACAAATAATCGGATACCAGGACAAGATCTCGACAAATTATCTGCTGTTCTCGTCATCATCTCACAAGAATCTTGATGAACTTTTGATTGTCTCATCCAAATATTTGTTCTTGATAGGTCGAAAATTGCATCAATTGGTCCTATTGATGTTGCTTCTTTGAAAAATTTAACTATGTTCTGCTCTTGTGAGATATCAATCCCTTTCCGAATTATGACCTGGATACCATAGCTTTGCCATAATTGTATCCTCATATTTTCAAATCCGGTGTTGTTCTTTGATGTGGATGCAATGACAATATGTTTTGCTCCTCGCGAAATTAACCAGTCGATCAGCTCCATGCCGAAGTCTGTCAGGCCTTCAAGAATCACATATGAGTTTTTTTCTGTACAATATAACCGGGGTATTGCCAGGGCTTCATTTGTTTTGGAATTCTGTTGATGAACCCTCACGACGATCTAAAACATTGGAAGAAATGAGAAGTTGATCAGTATATGTATGGAACACGGCCATCCGTGAGATTGACAACTGCTCTGCAAAAGAGTGTTAAGTCTAGCGGAATCAGTACTGATCAGGAAATGGAAGTGCAAAGTTGTTAGAACAATTTTCCTCATCGGAATGAAGTGGTTAATGGAACTTAACATTTCGAATTCTTCCCCAAGGGCAGTTCCATATTGATTGCAAGAACTGTTCCCCGGATTGTATTTTAAAGATAGGCGGGAACAACAATTCTAGATTCATAGCATTAACCATGCAAACAAAAAAAACATCAAGGTTCAGGTAGTGAGATCGAATTGTAGCAAGGATTTTATTAGTGCTGATCATCTTTGCTGAAGAGCTCCACACAGAAGTTTAGTCCTCAGTCGTAGCAGTACTTTCTTCATTATTCATCAACTCATGGCTGAGTGAAAAACATCTCAATTGACTCATTCAATACCACTAGCTCTGGGCATCAAAAACGTGCTTCTGGCGTTCAGATCATATGAAGTTGATGAAATGAGACGAGAAAGATCAAAATAAGAATCACAAACATTTTGATTTCATTTTTTTCCTTATTTTGCAATGAGTCATTCGGGCTCGATCAGTGGTTTGATCCGATACGTGATTCAATAACTGTCAATAGGGCCTTTTGAGAATTTCTCCGGAGAAAATTCATAGGTCCAACGGAAATAATGTCAATATTTGAGAATAGATTACTGATTGAAGAGTGTCAGTGAATGAGTCAACAAAAGTCAACGATTGCGAAATGAAATTTACCTTGCTGAGAGCATCACTGTTGATACAATTACTGAAAGCTTCTTGCAACGAATCATATCCGTAGAAAATCCTGGGTAAAGGTCTCACACAGCCATTTTTGATTCCATCTTCTAAGAGATTTGCTAATGTTTTCTTGGTTCTTGAGTCAGAAAACAAAATTCTTTTGGGTACAACTGAGTAAAGACTGATTTCTCTCAAGAAAATTTCCATCCCAACACATTCATGAATTCTCGAATCACTCAGGTCACTGATCAAGACGACTCGTGCATTTTGTCTAGTCACAGCAAATAGTCTCTCTAAACTTTTGACCTCGTCTTGGTTACAGATTATGACATCGACACCTTTTCCCTCAGTCCTGGTTTGTACTTCGTCTCGGAAATTGCCTTTTGTAAATTTTAGCAGTTGATTCTCATGAATACCAGGATTAATCGTTTTGATCAATTTCTTTTCAGTTTCAGTCTCATAAGTCACGTACAATTGACACTTTTGTTCCATTGCCAAATGTAGAACAGCTAATCCTAGTCCGTTGCATGTATTACTGAGCAAAACTTTCTCTCCAGCTTCAACTTCTGCTTTTATGATTAGAGCAGAATATGCTACGAGATAAGATAGTGGAACTGTAGCTGCATCTTCTAATGTCCAAGAACTTGGTACAGACCATATCCAGTCCGAGTCAGGGACAACAGAGTTAGACAAAGAACTTTCTGCGATGCCCATAACTTTTTGTCCTCTTGAATCAACTCCCGAGTATTCTAACCCTAGTCTGCGAGGTGATATTCTGTTCTTTCCAACAACCTGTGATAAATCTGTATAGAAGTCATCTTTTGAAATGAGATAATCTTGTCGATTCAAGGCTGCATATTCAACCTTAACTGTCCTACCATTCGAACCGTTCACTGGACTTTCTGTCCACGTTATTCGAGTAGGATCGTGAGAGTACCTCAAATTTGCACACCAGTTTTGACACATAAGGGGATTTAAAACAACTTTCCTTGTGTGCAAGCCAGACCAGACATTTGGAGCACTTAAGATATTCAAGAATAGATCAAGTTCAACTTGATCCTTGAAAGTTGGAGAGTTGATTGTACTATCAGGAGCCTCAATATCTTGAGTAATGAATAACCTCAAAGTTTTTGCTCGACTAGTCGTCTGAATCTCATCAACTAATCTCACAGTATCGTCAAGATTCATGGAACGAATCATCACGGCAACCCGTTCGTCTTCCGGACAAGGAGTGATTCCCCTCAATTGAGACATTATTTCCTGAATATTACTGGAACCTTTAATTATTTTGCTTATCTTCAAAGATTTGACTTTCCGAAGTAGAATGAGGTCATCCTTTCCTGATCTGCGGGTAGAAATCATTTTCAAATACGATGCCTTGGCTATTTTTGTCATAGCAACCGTTTGACTGCGAGGGACGATCATCAAGAGGAATTTTCCATCGCCTAAACTCTTTGAGATTCTTCCAAAATCATCTGGCTTTTCTAGAATGATACTCAAAGAAGCCTTATACTTTGCATCATGGGCCGGAATAACTTCTGTCGAAAATAACAAAGCTTCGGGGATATCAAGTAGCGCTTTCTGGATGGATTCAAACTTCTCCTGATCTCTGGACTCTATTATCTGTATTTTTTGAATTTTGTGTGAGAACGAATTCTCAATGACCAGCTGCAAAATGAAGCGTAAGGATACAGCCAATGATAGATCTGTTTCACTTATATTTGGAACAATTGTTAGAGAATCAGTTCTGATTGTATCTTGATGCAGATTTTTGGGTATGGGTGAACATTTTAGACCTTGGATCTCGACACCTCCAGCTGATACGTAGTCCAATTCCTTGCTGATAAATACTTCAACACCTAAATAATTCGAAGAATGAATTCGATATCTTCGAAGAGTATTGTAAAATTATTGGAGTATTGGAATAGCGACAAACCTTGTAAATTCTTTGCACATGATGTATGAAGTTTCTCATCGATGATGAGTTTTCTTATTCGTAACGGTGTTTCTACTTGACGCAAATCATCCCCGAAAATCATCGACTGCACCATTCCATCGATGAATGTAACCCAGTTACCAGTCCAATTCAAGAGACTCTGTCTACCATCGACTGATGATTCAACAACACTCTGGAAATCTCCAGAATACTGAAATCCTCGCATGGATAGCTCTTTGTAGAAGTCATCCTTGTCAATTTTTGATTCCTTCCCAGCATTGGCTTCAAATGATTTTATATCCAAACGCTCTTGATCTACGGATTTGTCAGTTTTGATGATACCTGATAATACGGCAGCTCCAGATACAATAACTTCGAATGTTCCCGTGCCTACGTTGAGAAACCAGCGTGAATCATAAATATTTAATCGAGTTCTCTACAAGTTGATTATTCATATTCTTTCCATCTCAACTGACCTATGGAAACCACAACAGTCAGTTTCACTATTTGACTTTCAGGTATGGGCACCAACTGCTTGCTAATCCTGATATCTTCAAAAACAACACTGTTTGTTTCTTCGGTCACCAAGCTTTTCGAAATCTTCCAAGCCTGGACTAAGCACAGTGAAAGTGGGATTGAAATCATGCCATTGATGACATTTCCTCGAAGGTATTGATATTCATCATTGTTCAGATCCACATCGAGCGTTTCTTCTCCTTCTTTCCTTTTCTCTTGGGGTTGGAAGAGACGTACAAACCTAGAGTTGTGAACATGATTTTAGAGATGAGTCGGAGAATAAGCAAAATATTTAGACTTTTTAGGCAGAAAACTTTTAGCGTTTGGAAATGGAGCCGATATGATGACACTGTCAAGGAACATGGATATGCAGCTGCAAGCGAATACAGAGAGAAGGAGTAATCTGCATGAATTAGGAAAAGTATGCATGTCCTGATCAATCTCAGTTATACTCATCCACCTTAGTACCACGATTCTATTCATGCCTATACTTTCTGATGTACGCTCCGACCTTCAAGATTCAAGTTCAATACACATGAACATAAATGGTAATGATTGGAAAGCCAACTTCTCTTGCGGAGATGAATGACGAAATAATTGAAATTATGCTCGTTAAGATCAGCTCTAGAACCGTGTTTCGCGAGGATGACCTCCATAACAGAAATTTGGAACAGAAAACACTCACCAACTTGTTGAATGATCCCATTTCACTAGAGATGATAATGAAGATGTACCTCTGCCAACTGGATATTGGACTTTTGGGTATAAATTTGATATCTGGGGTTGCAAACCAATGTTATACATCTGACCAACACCTGCTAGCAAGACTTCTAGATTATTTGGATGATCTCGCCTAGTCAAAGCAATATTTATGACCGTTTTTGGCAAAGATCTTTTTACAATAGCTTGCAATAACCCATGAGGAGCTATCTCTATACAGACAGCATTCGCTGGTATCAAGCGAGACGTTTCATCAAACAGTACAGCGCTGAGTAAGTTATTTGTGTGATACTCCGCAGAACAAAGCCGAGCCTTCACTGTGTTCCACTCTCTTCTAGGCACCGAAGAGCTTACCCATTTTGAACTACGTGGTTTTGGATCAGGAATCACTTCTTGTAAACGTTTCATAAGGTTAGGACCCGCCGGCGCTATGTACCGACTATGATAAGCTATGTTACTGGAATTGACTTCTCTAGCGAAAATTCCTTTAGCCTTGAACAAGACAGAAAAAAAATATTGATCAGAATCTTTGAATTCTCCCGATAGAAACTGTGATTCTTGGCACAATAAGATTTTGATACATATTCACCGTCAAGTTGGCGACGAAAGCTTTCATGGACTCTGCAGGTCCACTTATTGTTGAGCTTTCAGGACCATTGTGACAAGCCACATCGATGTCTGATGGGCATAATGGATGCACATCCTCGTAACCCAAGCCCACTGCAGCCATTGAACCTCTGTCTAGTTTGGTTTCTACGGAGGCAAGTCCACGCGATAAGGCTGCTAAGATCATTTGTTCGGCGGTAAAACATCCGTCAGCATAGGCACAGCCCAGTTCTCCAACAGAATGTCCAATGATATAGTCTGGTTCGAGACCAAGTGATTTCAGAACATCTGTCAAGCCAATCTGAAGAGAAAATCGATCACTAAACTCGATCGGAATGATAGTATTGATATCTTTATGAATATGTAGGCAATAATTCCATAGAATACTTCAATATACCTGTATGGCAGCAATGCCGATAAAGCTGTTGATGATGAGATCAAACATTTTTGGATCCTTGTCAGTTATGACTTTGAATATGTCATAGCCTCTTGGTTTCAAGACAGCGTCACATTTTCTTATTGCAGCTTCAAATATTGGTAATTGCAGTAATGTTTCACCTATGGATAAAATCTGTCATACTGATCTATTTTCCAGATTATGCGCATTTTTTGAGCAAGCATCTATTTCAAAATTGACTTGGCTTAGAGTTCCGAACAGACTGATCTCGAATAATGCTTACCCATGCCAGCCCATTGTGATCCCATCCCAGAGTACACCCACCAAATTTCTTTGGATTCTCCGGAATTAAAAAGAACCTCTTGTTTCTTAGATCCTGGCTGGATTAAGCCCTTAGCCGGTACGATACTGTATCCTCGATATAAATGACCATCCACCTCGGATGAGAACACATCATGTACTAACTGAACGAATTCTGCATCTACCGGCCTACTTTCAGTCTATAACAGAATTATGTGATGACTTCTAGTGAAACATTCAACGATACCATGTGAATCATTTCAGGAGATGAAGTAAAGTGATATTCTTGCAAAATTGAATCTTCGAGGTCGGAGGAAGTTTAGGACGAGTATTTGATATAAATTCACACTTACGTAGTTCAAGAATGATAATACTGCTTCTTCAGTTCGACCGGATGCTAGAATGAGACGTGGAATATCGTCGTCTGGTATACCATCATTTTTCTTCTCAATATTAGGTGACTTTAGGATAATGCTCCCAAAGTACCCTACCACTGATGTAGAATTTACTGCTGTATATTCTCCATCCCAAGGGATAACGTTTGTAGGGACGAAGAATTTGCCATCCTTCAAGCCTTGGGCTTTGGCATTAGGTTCTTCATAGTTAGAATTTGGTGGTATTGAACCGGTTTCCGATCCAATGATCATCTGGAGTTATAGATTTGAATGGGTCATTTCTGAATAACAAACTTCCATTGATCAAATTCATGAGATGAATGAGCCAATGAATTGAAATTCGTTGTAAGACATGAACTTGAAGCAGTATGATAAATTTGTTATATTCATTGTTATATTCGTGTCATATCTTGTTATACTCAATGGATATCACTGGAGAAGAAAGATACTGAGAGGCCTGGAATTTTCACTTGATAACACTCTTTCCATTATTTTCCAGCGAAAGATAATCAGAATCAAAGGTATCTATATCTATTCGACAATGACTGCCTCGGGTTTTCATTAAACTATCATATATAAAAAACAAAAAAACCACCATCACTAAATTATGCTCACTCATGTCCCCCTGGAAAATACCCTGATTAGTTTGAAATTCATTATCAATAACTTCCATCTTTAAGGACTGAATTGGACAAATTAGATGTGGGTGAAGAAGCATGTAACAAATGGCCCCATTAATTAATACTTCCGGAGTAGTAAACCCATGAAACGTATGAAGAAAAATTTTCCCCATTACACTATCTAGATGATGAGCATTTCATAAGAGCTCAAGTTATCAGAATGTTGTGCAATTTTTGCAAAAGTATCTGTACCGTCAACGTTTTGGGAAGAAATGTTTGTTTACTAGATGAAAACATTCATGAACGTATGATATTGATTACCTTTATTATAGAGTTGATAACTGACACTGCTGGAGCGTTACCAATGACTGATTTTATGGATCCGATGGGTAAAGGTTTTTTCCTCTTCCCATAAACTGCATTAATGGCTTCAAGTTCTTGTGCATCTGCTTCTCTCATTCCCATACCCGTAGCCTCTAAATACGCTATGTCATCTGGCGAAAGTCCACTATCTCTCAGAAGATTTTTCATTATTTCTACTTGATCTTCAATTTTGGGGAAAAATAGTACTTCATTGATCTCGGTTGTGTTACAGTGTTCACTGTGCACATTGATTACTTCTTGATATATTCTTTTAGCATCGCTGGCTCTTTGAAGATAAATCGCTGCAACACCATCACTTCTTGTGTGACCATCGGCAGAATTGTCGAAGCTCCTCGTGTAACCGTCACTGGATAAAAGACCTATTAAGGGAATGATCAAGAACGCGGTTAGTTTATCACCAGGAAAAGTAATGATCGAAGGAACCAGTGTCATCTCTCTAGCAGATCATTCTTTTTTAACTCATAAATTCTCCACATCCTGACATTTTTGTTCCACACTGAATATCCATGTTCCCAGATATCTCAAATGACAATGGCGTGATTGAGAATCGTAACGAGCAATTCTTGCAAAAAAATGATTTACTTAGCTATGAATCACGGTTTAATTTGACGGTGAGAAAGTTGAGGTTTTAGCTAGCAATTGCAATTTCAGTCATCAGAGTGACGAGGAGTGGGTCTCGACTAGCCTGCGCTGGTCTCAAAGTCCGAGTCTTGGAAATGAATTCTAGCATGGGTAACATCAATAATCGAGATAAAAATGATGAAAAATGACAAAGTCAAATATTATTTTACAATTTTGGGCTTCTATCGACCATTTATCGTCCAAACCAAAAGTATGTCGTATCATCATTTTCGTGGGCTTATAAGTGATGTCGAAAATAATTTCTAGACTCTTCCGCATTTGATATTTCGCATATGAATTCTGTGATGACCTCGAAATATCACAAGTCTGGCTCATCTAAGTATGTGAAAATTCTCTTTCAGCAAGATGAAGGATTGCTTCAAGTGCAGCGACCGGTCAGCGATGAATATGATTCACCCGAAGTAAATGAAATAATGAATAAAAATTTTGACTTGACTATTCGTGGAAAATTGCTGTTGTATTTTTTGATCTCAATTATGAGGCGAGTTTGAAGCCTTGTTTGATTCTAAACCTATGCAAATGGAATAAAAAAGCCAGATCCCAAAAAACTCTCTGAAATCTTGTAAGGTATAATATTGTCTCAGACTTTTTTCGATTCTCTTACTCAACTCACCTAACTTCCTCAATTGATATGATACATGTGGATGTAAGGCTGCCATGCAACCTGTTACAAGAGCTGCATCACAACGACCAGATTTTATAGTGTGATATGCACATTCCAATGCTGTAGCACCACCCGTTGTTTCACTGTCTACGTTTATACTTGTTCCAGTTAGGCCAAGGAAGAAAGATATTCTGTTGGGAATCATTGCCTTGCTACCTCCCACGATACCAAAACCGTCGGACTGGAAAATTTCATCATTTTGAGTGGAATCAAATGACAAGGCGACAGATTTCATACTACTGACTGAGAGAACATTCATACGGTTCATAGATTCATACTCCATAAACGACCACTCGTTATGAGAGCCAAGGGCTGTCGCAGATTTTCCAGAATTTTCTCAGATCTTTACGACGCACCGAATGGAAAATATCACAAATATCGATTTTTGGTCATGTCCACTGTATGTGACGAAATAAGTAAGGGAGTTGAGGAAACTGCGTGGCTCATTTGTAGGCAGCCTATTTTTGGTTCAAAATTTCCTGTCTCCTGTCCGTGAGGTTGTTACAAGATGTTGTACTCGAATACACATGGCTCAGTCAAAAAAAAAATTCTGAGCCAGCGATGAAATTTTTCGAAGTTAGGAAAAATGCCGTACTCTGTAGTTTTTGGGAGATTTACCATATCGGCCGGGAATACCTTAGTTAGATCGAATATCAAAGGACCCCGCCCTAAATCATCCTTGGCTTCGACATCAACTCCAAGTAGAAGTTGTATCAAACCCTTTCAACTCAAGTTGTTAACTCCACCCGTTGGAATGCGATGGGGATTTCCGCGACTTTCAGATAATCTTGACATAGGCGCGATCTCGACTAACAAGAAGAAGTCCAACTTTGCGGGACATCGATCTTGATGCAACTCTGGGAATCATCTCGTTTTGGTGAGAAGTGAAGGTATCTCCATGGGTTCAATCCCATGGGCCTCCTATTTCGAGATACAGCTGAAGAAATTAGCATTGTCAATGTGGGCGCATGTCGAAGAGACGTATATATAGATATACTAAGAATGCTAATCTCTGTACCTGTATCTCGAAATAGGAGGCCCATGGGATTAAACCCATGGAGATACCTTCATTTTTCACCAAAACAAGATGATTCCCAGAGTTTCATCAAGATCCGTGTTCCACAAGTTTGGACCTTCCCTTGTAAATGGGATATTTTTGGCTACAACGTAGCTACCTGAAGCCTTCTGAACCCCAAATATTTCCATTGTGGGCCATCAAATTCGGTGAAGATAGATGCGAGTTATGGACTTTGTAGTACGACGATATGCATTTTACTGAAAAACCTGCTGATCTGACCAGGCCAGTGTTTTGGTGTGCTTTTCTACGATCAGGCTGAGATTTAGCATTTAAGCATACTTCAAATAGTCGAGAATCATATACGAAAGTATTCAGTCTAAGATTTCGTTTCCTGACAGAGACATCAACTAGAAAACAACCCAGTATCTGATGTTTTTGGCGTCATATTCAAAGTGATTTCTGCTCTTCTCCTGCGCACGCGCATTATTCTATGACCGTGGAAGTATTTTTACTATGACGTTCATGCAATATCTTTCGAAATGATCCTTGCTGGAATCAATTTGATGCAGCAATATCCCAGACATACCTATCTGTGTTAAAATCCATCACAACCTGGATTGACAGTTTTACTATGTCTCTGTAGAGCTTCTTTCTTAGCACGAAAAATTGGCCCTCAAAGGAATCCACAATGCATGTGTTAGAGCGAGAATTTTCTGAATTTTTAGAATATGTGACTGGAAATCTGATTGGATGCCATCCTGAAAGCTACATTTGATTCTCCTACCGGAAATACAGAATTTCAAATCTAGCTTCCAAGAAAATATTATACAACATGCTCTCATTATCCGGTAGATTCAAGCACACTTTTCCCAAATGTTAGACTGATCGAGACAGGCAGACCGAAGCGCTGGCATGGCGAAATCACCATTTTTTCGGAATACTGCGTATCTCAGTATGGCCATATCTCGTGTCAATCTTGACCGACTCAGACGTTCAGAAATAATTATTGATCTCATTCGGTCAAAACAATTGTCTGAGTTGGATCAGTAAATATTGAATTTAGTCGAGATGCTATTCTAAATCTAACCGAGAATCGTGATAAGTTGCTGTTACATCTTAACCGATAGAGTCACAACAACTTGGATGGAATTGTTTTGACGCAATCTCTACTCAAAGTTCACACCATAACAAGAGAATGCACTCCCGCAGGTCTTGCTACAATATTTCAGGCTGATTCGGAGAGCCTCCAAAGAAATGTTGAAGAAAATTTCTTTCAGGGTTTGAGAAAATCCCAGTTAGTAACCCAGACTTTTTTGGTTCCGAATTTGCAAATATTCCGTATCAATAACTACTTTTAGATCAGATTATTGTCGGAAAAATTTATGGGGATCCAGCACAAAATTCAGCCGAAAATACCCTAGATGTGGTAACCTCACCCAAATATCTAGTTTTCCATTATTGGTTCTTGACCCCGCTAGTTTTTCCCGAGCCAGGCGTTATAATTTTCAATCCAGATAACAAAATAGTCTCGTGATTTCCCAAAAAATGATAATTTTCGAGTTCTAGGTCAATATAAAAAAGAATTCTGATCCGAAGATTTGAGATTAGACCTACATAACTCGCCATATTGATTTGGGGGCAGCTATCATAAATACAAACGGAATGTTGTATGAATTTGGTGATACAAGTATTTTGAAAGGGTTTCTGAATAAAAAATGTCATGTAAACTTTTTTCACAAAGATCGACGAGACAGTTGTTCATGTACCGAGAAAAGTATGGATATAATTTTCCAGACCCCAAGACCTTCCAGGCTAGATTTCAGAATTGAAGTTGCACCCACTTAAACTGCGATGATTTGATCGCGGTGAGTAGAACGATTCACTGTTTCTTGTGATTCAAAAACCATTCAAGAGTAAGTTCATCATTGTTCAGGATATCATATACCTGAGCTTTCTGGTAAAACAGAGCTTTCTCAGATTCTGACAAATTTGATGCATTGAAAACAGCCACATTGGCTCCTTTCAAACTTCGTGGATTGATACCAGCATCCATGATTGCTTCGAAACTGCATTCTAGTAGGGTTCGTGACATCGGGTCCATCGCATCTGTCAGCTTTGAATGGATCCCAAAATAGATTCGATCAAATTTATCGATATCATTACACTTTCCGATCCGTTGTGGAATATTTTGTGAATCTGTAGAAAGATGAAATAATCATTGAATGAGTCAGATCACAGCCATGGAGCTTATTGATACTATTCATATTGACAAAGATCTTTCAAGGTGTCGCTGACTGAATGATATCATTCCTCGATATCTGTGTTTCTCACCCGCGGCCAGTGCAAATCATCCATTGTGACTTCAAGATTTCGCAACCTTGGAAAATGTAACGTGATTCTATGCCATGGCGTCAATACAAATTCTAATGCATTCGGGTGCAGCTATTTCGAAAACTTTGTGATTAATTATGATTCTGTTACGAAACTACCAATTGCCACTAGCTTGGGATTGTAAACTACTATCAGACGTTATGAATATCATTCTCAAGCAGTTCTGGAATAGTACATATACTACAAAATACTAATTGCAAATTCTACAAAGTGATTACCACTGTGAGACTGGTTTTCCCAGAATTGATTCTTTCGCTTCATTTTTTTTAGACCTCATGAAACTCCATGGTCAAGACGATATGAGGATAAAAACTACAGCCGAACTACGTTCAAAATGCATTTCTAGCACTTTTTTTGAATTTAAATGCAATAGCTAGGACTGAGAAAAATTCTGTATCCAAATGATCGATCTATATGAATACCAAATCAACGAAAATCATCGATTATATGCAAAAATTTTCATTTTCTTTGTGGAAAAGGAATTTGAAATTTAGCACTGAATTTGAATTAGTCTCTTATAAGCTCGTTCAATAACCATGGAAGCGAAAGAATAATCTGCAACCAACTAATTATATCGATTTCTTGTCACAACTCATTGAATCTACACAGCATCATCATGATTATTTGTGATGACGGATCTCATAATTTCAAAAATACTATGGCCTAGATCATACAGTTAGGCTCTGAGTCAATGGTGCTCTCGATGTAAAGAATGGAAGCCTTGAAGAATAATACAATGGGTGGACGATGAGGACAGATAGAGACAGAATCAACTGAAGACGGTGCGAATCATCTTTTTGATTCTTCGTATCAATCTCACTAATTCGGCACAAAAAATTCCTCTAGGAATGTAGCTTATCCAATTTTGAGTGTACCTATTCTGCGTAGCTCAAATGTTAGCTAATGATTACTTACCAATGTTCCACCTGTCATGTTCATCGGTTGTACAATCGACATTGTTGAGCAAGTTATTTCGAAGTTCATCAATGTTATCTGAGTTCGGGAAGCGCCCGGAAATTCCTGTGATCACAACTCTGTGAGCCGACATCTCCCTGATCTGATTTGATTTTTTCTCAAATTGAAAAAATGACAATGATTTGATCCCAAATGGAACGATACACTCCTCTGATGAAGACTTGATTCATCAGTCAGTCATTCAAAGGTTTATTTCTCTGTCACACGCATTAACTTACACGAGCGACGTGTACCAACGGACTGAAAGAAACTCTCAGCTTATGCTTACAAAGTCTGTCATGCAATTTTCTTCGATTGTAAGAAGGGAGGGGGACATTAAGTGTGAACTGCAAGCGCGAACAATATCTTCCCGTGAATCTAAGAAAACAAAGTTTCATTTTTCTTTCGTTGAGGGAAGTAACACAAAAGTTTCATAAAGCAAGCAATATCGATTTCGTGGCTTAGGATTTCCCCATCAATAGAATAGACTGATAGATACCGATGTAGAAAATCCCAAAATCTGTCTATACTATCAACCTTAATTTAAGTTCCAAAGTTACTGGTGTCGTGAATACAGCAAGTTGGTGAGTACAAATTGATATCTGGCCATTGTTGTTAATCGCCAGTCGTGCTAATGAATGAATGCAAATCGAACATGTATTGTACAATGGAAATAGAAACAGCGTCATGAACTGATGTTTCTCTCTTGCAATATACATCATCAGAGGCAGCTTGTGTTCCCTACGAATAGTCTTAGGATATCCAATAACGATAAATTCGGACGAAGAAGATTGCATCCATTGAATGATATGAATTATCAATGTAGTACCTGGACGGAGTGCTGCAAGTGCGTCCGTATCGACCTTATTATTGAGTGAAAATAACCGGCTTGAAAATTTAGTTGAATTCAATGTCACAGAAAATCGATATGTTCAGTACGAGGTGTCATTGCAGGGTAATTCATCGCCCTATCCTCCCTACCCAATTATTCACATTTTACAATATGATGGACCTATTTTCTTCAGGCTATCGTTGGAAATCGGTGATTGTTTTCTTTCCAGAATCACGGAGAAATTTGGAGAAAATCTGAATCATTTCTGTTAAAACAAAGAGTAGACAAGACCGCACGAAATACCAGGGCTGAATATTTAATTGCAAAGAAAAAAGTTGAAACTGAAGAACTTTCAAGGTGCTGATTTTCTCATTTCTTGTCCTATTTCACGAGATTGATATAATCTGAACTTGTCATAGAGTTTGAAGCTCACGATTGTGAATTGATGGTGAGTCCCAATAATTTTTTCTCGTCATATCTTCGCAAGTTTGAAGATCTGGAAGAGCTCAAAATTGTAGAACGCATAGGAATATGAAGTATGAGTGATGAAGTGACGTGCAACAGTTACATGATGATTAATAACTTTTTGAGGGTGAGTTTTGCGGGGCCTACAATTACCCACTTCTCGCCTGAGATGCGGAATGGATAGAATCAACATGATCCAAGAGAGCCAAGATTTCACCATAAGCCGTGGAGGAAATGTACGGCAGAATTGACATCTTGTCATCAACATTTGGAACTGATGTTCAAAGTATGTCCTGATACTTTTGAGATAGGTATTCGTCTCAAAATCAACTAGTGAGTCTTCCAATATCTTTCAGAAATGTGTTACATACACTTCCATAGTTTCATTTTCCTTAATTCATCTTCATTAACCCTCGGAGGACCATTATAACGCCATAGGCTTCATGGCTTTTTGGCGTAGCCATTTTACTGAAACTCAGAATTTCCCAATTCAATGTATCGCTTTGTCTTCCTTAAAAGTACGAAACAATTTCATGTTTGAAGTTGAAGATCGGCCCATTGCGTCCCGAGTTATACACATTTGCGATATATAGTTTTGTCAGAACGAGCAATTTTTGGTTGATTTTCGGTAATCTGACACATCGTAACAAAGCAAAATTTTCCGATATCATTCGATTCACATTCTTTCATCTGTCGAATGTCTTCAATTTCTGTGCTCGAGCGTCAAAATTGAGCGAGTGGGGCCTGAGATCAAGCTGCACAAGGTTTACGATGCATTCAACATGGATCGCTACCACGTGGGGCCGGCATATGATGCCATATGGTGTCATGGCGTTGATGGGCAAAAATTCACTATGAGTCCGGGCTTACGTAACGGTCATTTCACCACTTTCATTATAGATTCCAGCAT
Source organism: Eretmocerus hayati (assembly GCA_029851415.1). NCBI lineage: Eukaryota > Metazoa > Arthropoda > Insecta > Hymenoptera > Aphelinidae > Eretmocerus > Eretmocerus hayati. The sequence continues at coordinate 176,635,966 of CM056742.1, read as the reverse complement.
TTCCTAAATTTCTAAAATCTCGACAGTCTGGAGGTTAACATTTTATTTTATTTCATTTCATTTTATTTAGGAAATATAACGGGCTTCCCGGCCCAAATTACATCAAGTATGTCAGAGTACATTATAAATATAACATTCACACAATTATCTCTACAATGAATGGGAATTAGAAAATCGATCAACGACAACTTAGAAATAGTAAATAATGACTGGATAGGAGGCACATACCAAGGATGCAAATCAACTTGAATATACAAACGCAAAGAGCTCATTTTTAATGGGTAGCTTAAAAATTTCACCATCATCTATTGATGATGTAGGAGGCTGTAAACTATTCCATAAAATATTTCTCCTTGGAATCATGAGAGTTGAGCGTCTCTTGGATTTGTACTTGTTGATATAAAATATCAGTCCCCAAAACATTGGCGCAAATGTTGGGTTTCGCATCAAGAAGGATTTTTTCGGCCCTATCCAGAGGTGATGTCAGAACCTTTACAAAGAGGTGAGGAGTCCAGGTTCCGCGATCGTGAATCGTAAGTTTCTTTTTCGTAATAAATTGCGGTTGATCGTGAAGAGGTCCTTTTCGCTTGGATTCCTATGCAGAAAAGACTTCATGCTCATTTCCGGCGTTTGGGAGTCTACAAAATTGCATAGAATAACGGAACAGAGCCAACACATGTCTAAAAAGCATCGTGAACATAATTTTCCAACAATCCTAACTATCCAAGAGCGATTCGAGTGAGATTATATCAAACATGGTCTTCTAAATAGGATTGTGAGATTTTCAAGAAGACAAATTTGGCGAGAGTTGCGAGTACGACACCTGTACCCCGTTAATATCTTTCCACGAAACCTCCGAATAATAATCGTTCAAGGTGATACTCGATGCAATGTCGAGTACGATGCACTCTGCCATAGTTTATACACAAGCGTGAAGTCACAATGCTTTTTGTATGCAAATACAGAGCGCGCTGACCGAAATCACGATGCGATAATAAAATTATTATGAGGAATCTTGAGTATTCTGGTGACAAAGTCCCGTATATTCCTTTGAAATAGATAGAAGTAAAATTCTCCGAGCAGAATTTGAATGAAAAAGTTAGTAATTCTCAAAAGATACGTGAAAAGCCGTGGATTTTTCAATTATATCATGTTTGTATAGTCATACATTCATCGATAACTACAACGATTGTAGATAAGATAGATATAAAAATTCAGGAACAATCGTTTTCCTGACTCTGCATCTACCTGTGACGTCCGATTCCACGAGAAAAATCCTTTTTTGCCGTCAGCGTCATGTATTTATAAGCCCGAAAGCGTATGCATAAATTATTCCTACATGCAAGTATAGTCTTGGATAATAATGAAGCTTTCGTTGATATTTGTTCTGAAAATCACGGGTCGTTGACTCGTGTTACGAAAATTCCTGTTTTCTTGGAGTTCAACGATTTCGAAATACTCAAGGTCATGAGGCTTGTTATGAATAACTCGATATCTTACTACGGTGCTCTCGAAGTGAGCTCAGCCCAGAGGTACTTGTCCTTCAAAAATTCTTTTTCTCACTTGAAGTATATGAAGAAAGAAGATTGCCCTTGCAAGAATGGAAATCGTAATTACTCTTCTTCCCAAAAGATATCACGAAGGATATTTTCCTATTTCAAATTTCATGAAAGAAAATATTATCGTTCCCTCTTTTTCGTGGTTTTCCCACAATAAGTTTAAAGAGATGCCAGTCAGCAAAAAATGTGATGAACAGTTCTAGTTCTTTCAAATTCTTCAAACGTTGTGTTCACATTTGTCCGGAAATGGAACTTTCTCCGAACCATAGAAGAATGATGATAGAAATGATCAAGGCATTCAAGATCTTCCATGACATCCCTCATTCATCTGGACAAAGGAGTCATCTGATAGCCAATTGACATGGAATTTCATCTTAGGTTTTTCCAGTGCGCGAAGGCTCGAAGAGTGACGCATACTTTTTGCCATAGAGTCCTCAATTTCGCAAGTTACAAGAAATATCGCTAGAATGGTCAAATTTTCTATCCATTTCCTTTAATTTATTCTAATGTTACGAGATGGATCTCATTCTTCGACGGATGTGAACACACCATTTCGAAAATCTTTGGAACGACTTGTGAACCAGAACCCCAAAATTCTGGATATCTATTCTTGAAAATTTTCAAAAGTAGCTGTGTACTAGCTTTTATGAAGTATTCAAATTATCGCGCGGATTTGGACCAGTGATTCAGGGAGCTCCTCTACACCCATCCTGCGCATAGTGTAAATGCACACACAAATGTGAATATGTATACTAACACATATAATCTTTGGAATGCTCTATGAATTGCAATGAGGAATTTTTTGTATAAAACTTTATGAAATGGGAAATCTTTTGATGCCGCTACAGAACTCGCTCCACCAAAAATCTGGTGTATGTAGCTTTCTTGAAGAAGCAGCTGTTTTCACAACATTATTTCATTTCGCAATCTTGGAACCAATGTAAAAAACCTATGAGTGACAGAACCCCAAGATCCCTATTTTTATTGTGAAAGTTTTGAAATAAATTTAAAACTAGCTATGCTTAAATTTCCATATTTTGGAGCACGCTCGACCGGTACGGCAGGTCATTATACCCCGGCCGGAGCCGCACGATGTGAACGCTCACACTATCTTGCAAATGTATATGTCGTAGCCGGTTACTCAAATCCGCCGCCGCTGGCTAGCCGGTAAAGTAACCGCGGCCGGTTGATTAAATTTTCCCGAGCGCATGCATTCATTCGTTGACTTTCTAGTCAGTTGAGTAACTGGCTGATGCTGCCCGCCAGTTACCTAACAGGCTGGCATGTCTCTAGCCCGTCGATGAAATCTCTGGGATGAGTATCGGAAAATGAGCGCGCCTCGCAATCATCGACTGATATTTGGAATTTTTTTTCTTCTATTTACATTGAATATAGTGTATTTCGAACCGAAGACAAGCGTGAGAGCACATATGAGGATACTATGATATGTCTCATGTCATCAGTCGATCGTACATCCCAATTTTTCTCATCATTTCGTTACACATATAATCAACGCCTGAGAGTATTCATACAAAGCATATGATGATGATGAATGTTGAAGAGTATTCCTGAAACTCTGAAAGTGTTGAATTGTTCAAATCAAATGTAAGTATGGTTCTGATAGGAAAGATACAATGAAATCATCACTTATTCTTGGAAGCTCCAGAATGATGCCATCGAGAGTTTCACTGTAACTGCGCCTTGGAGGCAGGATCAGTGCTCAGTGCAACACTGACTTCCTGCTGACAAGCAGTTGAGATTACTCGACTTTGATCAGACCCTTCTTCGTCTCAATTTTATGCACACTGTTCTAGATATCAATTACAACCCCCTTATATTCTGTAAAAATCAAGTACTTGTCAGCAGGAAGTCAGTGTTGCTCTGAGCATACTGATCCTGACTCCAAGGCGCAGTTGCAGTGAAACTCTCGATGGCATCATTCTGGAGCTTCCAAGAATAAGTGATCATTTCATTGTATCTTTCCTATCAGAACCATACTTACATTTTATTTGAACAATTCAACACTTTCAGAGTTTCAGGAATACTCTTCAATATTCATCATCATCATATGCTTTGTATGAATACTCTCAGGCGTTGACTATATGTGTAACGAAATGATGAGAAAAATTGGAATGTACGATTGATTGATGACAAGTGACATATTATAGTATCCCCATATGTGCTCTCACGCTTGTCTTCGGTTCGAAATACACTATATTCAATGAAAATAGAAAAAAAAGGGGAGGAAAATTCATGGCATATGTCTCTGAGCTGGTTGGGAAATTTCTGTATCCGGATAATTCGTATAATAAGGTAAGTGTACCCAACTTGCCCCCATATGCCGATCTCAGGAATGGGCGCTCGTTGACCTTCCCGCAATTTTTTTTACATTTGTTATGTTAAAAATATGAGAAAATACGTAGTTTTCATCGCCCCCGAATCATTTCTGCGTTCTCCGGAAAATATAAAGTGAGTTTTCCATTTTTCGTGATTGCTTAGCTAAGAAAACATCGAAGGAATTGCGTTCAGTAAAATTGGCGCCAAATTCTTTGAATTGAACCAATCTTGACGTATCTTAACGCATTCGATTCCTTGTCTCAAGACCTTCAAAATCGGCTCTTCAGGGTTGCAGAACTCTGATTTGGAGCGATTTTATGTACAAAACACGAAGATGGTTTGAGAATCAAGAAGGCCATCGGAGTGTACCCAACATGCCTCCATACGGTTATCTCGGAAAGGCGTGCAGTATGGCTTTTTTTTACCACTCAGAACGTGTTTATCACGTCAAAATAGGTCGGAAACGATGTCTTGGGCCAGCTCAAAGCAACAAATGTCGCTGCACGGTGATCAAAACGGATCAAAGCGATTTTATTCACTTCATCGCCGATTTACATTGTTTTAAATGATGGGGGCAAGTTGGGTACACACTTTTGTAAACTTTCAAAAATCACCTTTTGGGAGAATTCAAACAGCTCGGCTCCACTTCATCCAAATTGGACGCATCTCAGCTCATTTTGAAGGTCTTAAGACAAGCTTTAAAATGAGCTGAAGTGCGTTGGAAAATATGGAGATGCGCCAAAGTTATTGAGAAAATGGCTTAATGGGGGCAAGTTGGGTACACTTACCTTACATGAGAGAGTAACGAGTGATTCGCTCCACATTTTCAAAGAAAAATCTACAGTTTCGAGGATACTTGCGTGATTCTTTAATCAAGTATACTTGAAATCTTCAATTTTTCCAATTCAAGTTCTCGTTTTAATAAACAACGAATAAGACACACCGTGCAAAAATTCCAAAATCCATCACCTCATACAATCAAACTTGTTCGAAAAACTCTCGACATGGTTTCTTATTCATTTCATTCTTTTCACGAGTTGAAACAATGCCATAAGTATTTTGCCCGGAAAATGGTTGGTCTCTCAAACTAACAGAAATGCTCGACATAGTTCCTTTGATTTAATTTTTTTCAAGAGTTGAAACTATGTAATACAGCTGATTTGAATCAATTATCATTTTTACTGTGAAAACCTGATAGAAATCGATAAGTTTTGAAGAACAAACTCATACTCGCCAAGTTATACTTTTGATAAAAGTGAATGGAGGGGGGAAGGATCTAATTTCATTCTTATGGACATCAAAACGAAGAAATCAACTTCCTTATCTGATTACAGCTTTTGAAAATCTGTTGATCACATATCCCTCTAGATTATAAACAATTATTTGACTCAGATCATCTTTTTGATCAAGTTGACTTGGAGCGGCTCTTGATATACTTGAGAAATCCCCAAATATTATTCCACCCAAGTATTGATTCTATATTTTTGAACGAGACATTTCTCTTTATCTCATTCTAGAACTCACCTCGTTTATAAGAATTTAGAAAATTTCCTTATCACAATCATAACACCAATGCTTGAACAATATTAGACATTCCTTGTTCAGAGAGAAAGTTGGGATGTTATGATTGTGATTAGGAATATCCTGATTCCTCATTGTTCAGGATATGTTTAAGAACCAGAAAATTAGCATATCCCTGGTTACAAACTTGATATCAATATTTGGAGTGAAATATGTATTAAGGAATAATACAAGACAAGCAAAAGCCGCTCCAACTCAATTTTAGTCACAAGATGATTTGAGCGACATAGGTTTTGCTACCCTACATAAATATTTGATTCACTGATAGTCAAGAGTTGTGAGCAAAATTTCGAGCTTCAACTACAATAGTGCCCAGAAATTCAAATTCCCATCTTATGGAGCGCTTGAATATCTTCTTTACATCACATCTCAACTAATGAGTTACAACACATGATTTCAATTTTTGTTGGAGCAGCAATAACTCTGCTAGAACTTTTTAGTAGTACTACATGGACCCATGAGTTGCATGTATGATTGTGACGATGAAAGTGTTGTTAATCTGGAATTGTGGAAGTGTGTGGTAGTTCTATCAAAAGCGCTTGACCACTTGCCAATATTTCTTGTCACATACCAGCTCTAAAGCTTCTCACTTGATTACACTAATGAGTAGAACTCGAAAATCAACTGAGAAGCAGTGAAAATAATAGAATGTATTGTCTGGTCCTCACAGCGATATCGACTCTTGATTGTAATATCAGTAGACCAAGAGTAAAATAATGCCCGCTCAATCTTTATTCATTTAGATTATTCAGGGTATGCATGTAATAACATAAGGTAAGTGTACCCAACTTGGCTCTGTACCCAACTTGCCCCCATATGCCGATCTCGGGGATGGGCACTCTTTGGCCTCCCGGCAATTTTTTTCCACGTTTGTTATGTTGAAATATAAGAAAGTGAGTAGTTTACGTCGACCCCGAATCATTTCTGCGTTCTCCGGAAAATCTCAAGTGATTTTTCTATTTTTCGTGATTGCTGAGTTAAGAAAGCACTGAGGGAAAATTGGTGCCAGAGTTTTTGAGTTACCTCAGCGCATTCGATTCCTTGTTTCAAGACTTTCAAAATCCATCCCTCAAAATTGCAAAATTCGAATATGGAGCTGTTTTATGTACAAAATACGGAGATCATTCGCAAAAATGGAGATGAAAAATGCTGTATACCCAACATGCCCCCATATGTTTATCTCGAAAGGGCGCGCAGAACGACTTTTTTTACCACTCAGAACGTGTTTATCACGTCAAAATGGGTGAGAAATAGTGTTTCGAACCACCGAAAAGCTCCAAATGTGCGGACACGGCAATAACAACTAAATCGGCGATTTCCATAATTTATTCCGGAAGAATTGCGGCAGTTCAGCTCCAATTGATCCAAATTGGACGTAGTTTAGTGCATTCCAAAGGTCTTTAAACAAGCTTCGAAATGAGCTAAGGTGCGTGGAAAATCGCTGGAGTGAACCAAAGTTATTAAAAAAAAGGCTTAATTGGGGCAAGTTGGGTACACACTTTTGTTAGCTCTCAAAAATCAGCTTTTGAGAGAATTCAAATAGTTTGGCTCCAGTTAGTTCAAATTGAATGTACCTCTACTTCTTTTGAAGGTCTTAACACAAGCTTTAAAATGAGCTAAGGTACGTTGGAAAATATGGAAATGGGCCAAAGTTATTAAGAAAATGGCTTAATGGGGGCAAGTTGGGTACACTTACCTTATAATCAATCACTGAAACTTCCTATCGAACTTCTGACTGAATTTTTAGAAAATTAACATGGAAAGCAATATCACAAGTATTAACGCAGATGAAGTGACTTATTGGACCACAAAGCCATAATCTCATGTACTTGACAAATGCTCCCTGATTCTTCTGAAGACAGAAGAGATTAAGTACTGCATCACATACAAGACTTCAAAATTGATCTATATAAACTCCTAATCTGATGGGGCAAAGAATCTCAGCATACATCTTGCACAGGTTTCCACAATATACCGCGTTTAAGAATACCTAACTCTCAATAGCTGCTTTTTCCATGAAAACATACACATTTTGCATCTATTTTGTCCAAAGAAGATAATGCATGCACTAATTGAGATTGCGGCACCGCGATGCATGGCGATGTAAACAAAGCAGACGGATCTTCTCTCTCTCCTCTCTCTCTCTCTCACTCTCACTCGCTCGTCGACAACTCTCGAATCGAAGCTGTGCGTTCGAGAGTCTAAACAAATTGAAGCTGTATTCGAGGGTCTAAACAAATCGAATGGATAATTTCTTTAAGGTGGTGAAAATTGTCGAAGCGAAATAAAAGTCCCAGCGGTCAGGATCGGGAAATTGATGACACCAACAGTGAGGCCGTATTAAAACAGCGGCGAATAGAGAGGCAGGAGATGTTTGTGCACCTGGGTGGTTGGAATAAGTAAGATGGAGAAAATGTGTGAGGTTAGAAAACCCCCAATTCGAAGTATACAACATGTACCATAAGTAGTGTACATACCAATACCGGGTTGTTGGCTGAATTTTGTATATTCAGGAGGCGTCTCGGATTTTTTTGTAATTTTTACCTATTTTTGTAACTTTTGATCAAAAATGTCATTCTAAACATTACATCGGTAATGTTTGGAGCAACTTCACATGTGTAATGATTTTTTACTAACCATTACGTTATTTGTTGTGTAATGATCATAGCAGGAAGCTTTGCTATGAAGGTGAGAAAGTGAGTGCTGTGCTGCTGTGGCTCACATTTTAGTATCCGATGATTTATCTAGAGAAATCATTTTCTTTTGTAGTGTGGTGTTTGGAAATTCTCTATTGTGCGCGGATTTTTCACTCGCGTGCGCGAGGATCATGTGCTCGCGTGCGCGAAATTCGCATAAACTTCTGTCTTGTTTTCGCATACGGTAACGTTTGAATTTCCACGCGCGTGAGGATCGTATTTGTTTGATGTGGGGATCGTGCGCGCCGGCCGAGGTCAAGACTAGCCGAGGTATTCGGTGCACGTGCGCAGCTTAGAGTTCATGCGGCGACGACGACGCGGCCCGCAATCCACCTGCAGTTTGGTCTGGGTGCTGTTGCCTGTTGCTGTCAGCAGTTGTCGAGTTCTTGAAGATGTCACCCGCAGTACTGGAAAGTGGCATCCGGGGCGAGCTAGATCCGATCAGTTGTGAAGCTTACAACTCCTCCGAGCACGAACTAGCCCCAGGTCATCGCACGCACTCTAACTCTCGCATGCTGACGGTTTCATCGACGGCTACCGGTGAGGCGACAGTGCGCCCAGGCCTGAGTGCGCGTTGTCGTAGGGCCGTTTCGTCGTGATCGCATACGTGCCATAAGTCTGTTCAGTGCCCAGTAAAAGTTTTAAATTGTCTGACCTACTTTTTTTTTCATGCTCAATGACTTGCATGGTTGATATTTTCAACTTGCTTCACGTTTCACCAGGCCTCTTCAGTTTATGCTTCTGCGTTGGTAGTTTTATTCAGTAAATTAATTAGGTTTTGGAGGCGAAAAAATCGTACCAAATCCCTTCAAGGAGAGGTTTGAGCTAATCATCAATACTTCCTAGTTTTATCGTTTTATGTCCCAAAGAGCTTGCAAGCATGATTATTCATGCTTGCATGCTCTTTGCAACAAGATCAAGTACCGTATCCATTATGTCCAAGTGATAGTAATAGCACTACAGCTGGTATAACTACATACTTCCAAGTCGACTGAAATGAAGATGATGCAAATCTTGTTGATGCAGAGATACTCCAATAGGTTCCAAAGCAAGTGCAAAGGTGAAGATGACTCGCTTGCGCGAGCTTTTCCAGCGCTCAATCAAGCCGAGATTGGCGTATGCCACGGCTAAGATTCCGCGCACGCGAGAGCCTCTATCCGGCGGGTCTCTGATTCGCACAAGGGGTGCCTTGGGACATTTCCCACCATCCAACCATGACTCTTCTCGTAGTTCTCCACTAAACACAAACTGAATTTCCCAAATTTACTCAATATAGAAACTGAGGCAACTTGCATTAATTATTAAAAACTTTCAAATATTGGGACTGCAAGTGGTTTCGTATGCGTCAGAAATCAACTGTGCCCGTTGCAAATAGTTTTGAAAAACGGAGCCAGCTCCAACCAAAACTAAGTCGGCTTCTTCTTTGCGGAATTCGCTGTTATTCATTTCTAAACAATGATTATTATGAGAGCAGCCAAGTCGATTGATAAACCGTACTCTAAGTTGTGGGACACTGGCTGTCACGTGACCCCCCCCCCCCCCCCCACGTTCCGAGGCTGGCAAATACGGAGCCGCCTAAATGACCAGTATCCTATAACTTGGAGTCTGGCTCAGCGGGTGACCTAAGTGCTTTTGTAATAATCATTTTTTAATAATGAATTACAGCGAATTCCGCAGGAAATAAAAGGACACAATTTTTTAGAACTGTTTGCAACGGGGTGCGGTTGATTTCTGATGCATACGATCATTTCCGATATTTGGAAATTTTTAATAATTAATGCGAAACGACTCAGTTTCTGAATGAAGTGAAATTGGGAGACTGAGTTTGTGTTCAGTACAAAACTACGAGAAAAATCACAGTTGGGGGGGTCAGGGGTGGATGATGTACCAGAGTACCCGTGGTCTGATTCGCGTACGCGAATCCGAGGATGCCTCGCGTGAGCGATCGCAAACGTGACCCGCGTGCGCGAGCGTTTCATATTCCCAAGAAATATGGAGATCGCGTTAGCTGAGTTCGGATAACATCCGTCGCGCGATCGGAATCTCCTCCTCTTACCGAAGCTTGTAGAGGCCGCTGTTCGCGGTTCTGCAGGTAAGGCAGATCGCGCCCCGCATCGATGCGATTTTCGGTTCCCGTGCCTCGCGTGCGAGCTGGGGTAAAAAATCCCGCACATGTTGCGCGGAGAGGCCTATTTCGTTGAAAAATTTCTGAAATCGTCTGAAAATAGTATTGGACAGGTCTACACGCACCGTTTTTATGTGATCTGAGTAACTTGGATGTATTTGTTTCAGAGACTCAGATAATTAGCGTTCAAGAGCGATAGACGATCTCGTAGCAGACGGATGTTTTTTTCTTGTGGTCGAGCCTTTTTAAATTTCTTTGCTTTCAGAATGAGGCCTGTTCAGAATATTGAATCAGTCAGTGTCATTCATTTTACATGCACACATATAAACTATTTTATTCTAGGAGATCATATTTTTTATCAAATATAAATTTTAAAAATTTCACCATCTCAAAAAATCATGATGCATGGGATCGGAGGATGCATTTCTCTGTGACTCTTTAAGGGCCACACACTCTCATATTTTTGGCTCTATCTGCTCTTTCTCTATCAAAGTTTCTAGCTGACAGGTTCCAAATTCAACACCGTGTCGTTGATGTGCTTGTAGACCCATCAGATAAGTGAATCCTATCATGTTGAAATCAAAAGCCAATGAAGTATGCACATGAACTCGATTCTTGACAAAGAGGTCACACTCTATTTCCAGGTTCCTGGTTCACTATCGGTATACCATGGACAAGATGAAATCATACAGGTTTTGGAGTTGCTGGCTCCTCTCAATATCTAAGAACATGTAATCCGTAGGCTATAGTATGGTGTTTTCCATCACCTGAAGTACATATACATTATCCAACCTCAAACTCATGTGAAGCATTCACAGTCCCAAATACAGCAAGAGGGACCGATTAGCTAATATCCAGAATTTCAATACCGAGACAGGTGTATTCCTCAATTTATAATTCTAAGTGCCCAAATATATGGTATTGCTTTCATGTAACTTTGAACTAATCTCCTTCATGAGTGTTTTTCATATCTTGACTTCAGATTATTCTATATCCAGGCAAGGTGGAACATTCCCCATGAATTGAACCGCATGGTCCCAGTAATTTCAGGTCAGGTGAGTTCCAAGACTGGAATGGAAAGTATGCTTGATTACCACACCAGTCTGTACTGATTTTGCGAACTGGCATTGGTTGCTTAGCACGATTGTTGCCATACTCACTCCGTAAACTGTAACCATAAACTGATCTATCTGAATTATAGCAGATCATATAGCTCTTTGGGGAATTCAAAAGCTAGTTTTTGTCAAGGTCAATAGACTGGAAATTGACATGAATGATAGAGTGGAGTGTTATCTCTTATAGCAGATTGCTATTGCCATTATATATTCTTAGAGTCCAAGTTTACGGAGTGAGTATGGCAACAATTGTGCCAAGGAACCAACACAAGTTCACTAAATCAGTACAGACTGGTGTGGTGATCTAGAGCATACTTTCAATAACAGTTTTAGAACTGACCAGACCTGAAAATTACTGACATTCTACGGTTGCATTCCCAGGGAACGTTCCACCTTGGCTGTATTTGATATAATCTCAATTCAAGAGCCTAAAAATACTCATGCAATGGATTGGTTGACAGATACATGAAAGCAATATCGTATATCTGAGCACTTAAAATTATGAATTGAGGAATATACCAGTCTCGGTATTGAAATTCTGGGCATTAGCTAATCGGTCCCTCTTGCTGTATTTGGGATTGTGAATGCTTCACATGAGTTTGGGGTTGGATAATGTATATGTACTTCAGGTGATGGAAAACACCATACTATAGCCCACGGATTACATGTTCTTAGATATTGAGAGAAGCCAGCAACTCCAAAACCTGTATGATTTCATCTTGTCCATGGTTTACCGATAGTGAACCAGGAACCTGGAAATAGAGTGTGACCTTTTTGTCAAGAATCGAGTTCATGTGCATATTTCATTGGCTTTTTATTTTAACATGATAGGATTCACTTATCTGATGGGTCTACAAGCACATCAACGACACGGTGTTGAATTTGGAACCTGTCAGCTAGAAACTTCGATAGAGAAAGAGCAGACAGAGCCAGAAATATGAGAGTGTGTGGCCCTTAAAGAGTCACAAATTGCGTAGGTAAATGCTCAGCCATTTATCTGATTTAGAACTTTGCGAAACACTGTGTCCAAACAAATCGCGGGATATCATCTCTTGTTGCGGTTTCTTATCGAAATTGAATATCTAGAGCTTATTTGAATAAAGAGATGACACTGGAGCAATCTATTTTTCATTTCATTTTGTCTCATCCCAATGTGTAATATTATAGTCTATTTTTTAGATTGCAAGGAAAATTGAAAATTTTCAATTTTCTCCATGGAAAAGGATCAATTAATATAAATTTACAAACAGATGTGGTTTAACCTTTTAATTCAAACTTTAGAGCCTGAACAGGGAATACAAGGTTTGGTGTAATTGTTTGAACTTATATAAAAAAAGACCCATTCAGTAACATTCACTCACTGTACAATATCCTATCTTATGGAAGGACTTACTATGAGTAATTCATTCAGTCTTGTCAAATTCAGGTACAGTACGAGTTACAGATATGATTCACAATCACATGGGACATCTTTCTAGAGGGACAAACTAAGTACGAGCTACCTAATATGACAAAATCATAGACTGACTGGTACGAGTACAAAAATGATTCTCAAACACATGAGATATCATTCCAGAGGCACAAATAGAATACAAGCTACCAAGTATAAAGTAATAGACTGACTGGTACAATTATAAGTTGAAGATAACAAATGTAAGATATTTCAAGTAAAGTCACTTATTTTCCTTATGTTGTCTTTACGCCAAGGGTACAATGTTCAAAGATTGGCTATTAGTTAGCACATTCACAGAAATGGTACTCTCATCGCCAGAGGATCTTCTACTCCTCTTAGACGTCTCATCTCCATCCAAGTTCTCAAAAGATCTTTTTGCACGCCGGGACCTTCCACCATCCCAATCTTTGGAATCATTGATAACCTGCCCTATTTCTCTTAAGAGAATTGTTTCAGAGAATTCAGGTATTTTAGGGTCGAGTTTGTTTCCGTGTGCATCAAGGGGGTTATAATATGCATTTGAAAGAGCATCTGGTGAGAAAAACGTCGTTCCAATTACATCTCAATATATCAAATCATGAAAACCGCTCGATACATACCATGTAAGCAAGAGTAAAATGATGTGCTGTTGAACTTGAGCTTTTCCTTCAGAGGAGAAGTAGCTTCTTTGTTTTTATGTTTTGTAGTATTTTTATTGGTTTTTCTTTGAGCTGTATAACTTGTGAGGACAGATCGCCAGAAAAATCTCTTGAAAATGTCTGTACAAGTTTTCTTCACATCTTGATGATTGTTGCATGTCGTTATTAGGTGACGTTTCTGAAAAGTGAAAAATGTGATGAGTCATTACCAGAACCATATTTTCCTGCAGATAATAGATGGCAAAAGAGCTGAAAAAATTACCAGATCATTGTAAATGGTTTTCTTGGTTTCATCAGCACAAAAAAGATTCTCAAAACTGTTGAAGTCATCCATAGCCTTGAATGGCCGTGGTTGTAGTTTATACTTGCTCAAAAATTCCTCATAACCTAAGAAATCAGGATTTTTTTGGAGACCTCTATGTCTTTGTATAATAGTTGTTATCTCATGAACCTTGCTCTGGACGATCACCACTTTGGAATCTATTGAGTTGAGCCGTTCATTAGTCGTTTTCATTTCGTCATTCAATTTCTTCTCCATTCTTGTCAAATTGTTATTTAGTCCATCGAATAGGGTATCAATTTTTTTTGACAGCGCTGAAAGAAGTTCACATTACTTAGACTAGTAAGATCTTTTACAGGTCTGCATAGATCATATTCCTCTGAAAGTATTTCGTGTTCCATGACAAAATGCTACAGTTGTTACCTGTTATATCAAAACAGGTTTCAGCGTATCCTGGTATATGAATTTGCTGTGGCACTGGAACGTCTTCACTATTTGACTCGACTGTAGGATTGTGTTGACCTACAGAGCCCTCAAGTCCGGAATCAGAAGGTATAATTGAGATATCAACTGCAGGTGGAGAAGTGGCTATTACCTCTTCATGAATAGAACCAGACTCATTGGTTGCAGACCCTGCGGGGGAGAGTTGAACTGATTTAAGCGAGGAATCCAAAAGGTGTACTAACATTGCATATCTGGTCAAAAAATAAAAGATAACCATTACCATCATGATTTTGCTCATCAGAATGACCAGCATGCTGATTCTGTATTTGGGGCAAGGCACTTAAAAGCGAAGAAAGATCTGAGGGTTGTAGGCGAGGCTCTACAACTTTTCCACTAGCAACGAGAGTCTTGATATGATCCAAAGACTCATCGTATGTTTCTGAAAGGAACATGAGACATAATTGAGTGTTAGATTGCATATTAGATTCCAATATCCTAGAACAATTCATGTGGTTAATACTCACTGAAATACTGAAATATGATGGCTTCATGAAATTTCCACTGCTTTGGAGGTTGTTCACCTTCTAGGCGAGCAAGCTGGAAAATTATGTCATAGTCTTCTGCTTTCAAGGGCTCTGCTTTAAATTTGATGTAGGACTTGGTATTATCATTTTCGTCCATGAATACCCAGCTATTTGGCACAGTAGTTGTGAAAATTCTTGTTATAATTTGTGACTCTTCCTCACTTTGAAATTGTTCACAGATTGCAAGCTGGGCAGCAGCAAACCCCATGCATTTTTTGGAGAGTGATCTATTTGCTTCGGCTGCCTTACTAACTAAAAAATCAGAATAAAAAAGATTGATAGTTGATGGGTGCAATCACTTTGCAGGTTATAACCTCTCCTTGCTGTGTTCGACAGGTGAGCGTCGCAATCAAGCGGGAGATCTTTGGGGATATCAACAATATTGAATGAATTCATCATTTACCTTGTCGTCCAGCCATTTTCCATGGAAAATTGTTTCCTTGAAGAGTACTTATTGAGTCAAAAGTCAGCTTATAGATAAAGCACGTCTGCTTACAACTGCTTACAACTAGAGACGGAAAGTGAGATCCCTGCCATATCGGTGCAGATCTGTATATTGATCAAAATTGTTCTGATCCCAAATTATTATATATTGCACTCTGGTGTAAATGATTGTCAGATGATTTACAAAAACTAGATATTCCATGAGCAAATATATGAATATGATATAGTCTGCCCCAACAGGAATGCTTTTGAAACAAAGTATTTACAATATATTTACAAGGTTCATGAAATTTTTTCATATCTCAACAGTTCTTGATCTCTTTCCTTGGATGCAGACTTATGCTGCATGTCTACAAATAAATTCTAGACAACTTGTTGAAGAAGGGTAGAGATGAGTGAATTCTATCCTGAAAAAGATATAATCCATTGTCATAATTTTTTCAATTCATCCATTAGAAGGAAGAGAAGAATTTATGCCAAAGTCATGATAATAAGAGCTAAAGAATAGTCATTCCATCACTCACATATGGTATTTCTCTATTCGAGTAAAAACATAGATGAACACTTGGTGGCATTACGCTGGAGATGCTTATGTCTAAACTGTAAACTGGCTTTCATTCAAGGCCAAAATGATCTATGAAGTGTGTGATATAATGACATTCATGTCCAACATAAAGTGTGGTGAATTATGAAAAAACAGGATTGAGAAATTGAAATGAGGAAAAGCTTACCATTTGACTAAAATTGATTAATTCATATGAAGAAGAGGCATAGCATACAACTCCTTCTCATCAGCAAAAGATTCAAATATCTTCAGTACAGCCATCTTACATTTTTTGCAGAGAGATTTGCAACAACCATTTCAGTGTCATCATTTTCTTTTACTCGGTACATGTTAAAGAGTGATGAGTTACATGGATACTCTGTAGCTGCACCGATAATATCAATCTTGCTACCTTTGATGGTAACATCTCCAAGATTTGGGTTCTTCTTCACATGACTTGTTATGGACTTTATCCTGGTAATTTCTCCAGAGTTCAGCATCACTACACTGTTAGCATCATTTAGGAAAAGTTCACAATCATGAAGCCGGACTCTGAGGTAATTTGATGGCTCATTTTCTTTCACTTTCTTCTCACGCAAAACCTCAAATTGTGGTTTTAATTCAGGCTTATTATATTGCATATAATCATTGATTTTATTGCAAAGCTGAATCAGAGGCTTGTTACCACCTTCAACGACACCTTTTAATTTTCCCAAAAAATTCTCAAAACAGAATGCTGAATAGTCCATCAATGAGCATCCCATGTTTTCCACATCATCTGCCAAATGGAGCAAATTGTGCAAATTGATAACTAAAACTTTCAAACCATACAAACTTGGGTGTGAAGCAGTCTTGACAAATGTTTCCAAATACATTTTTGCTTCTTTGATGTAAACTTTGTGGTAATCTTTGCTGCATAGGATGCGGCAAGGCATACTGAAGAGAAGAAAATGTTCATAGTAAGCCTTGGGGAGAACATCCTTCAATACTGCTATCCCTGCGTAAAGTACAAAAAATCTGAACTCAGTAGCCTTCCATTTACATATTTCATCCAAACTACGAGTGGATCTTTGAAATTCTTCTGGGAGTTGATTCTTCAAATTTTTAAGCCTTAGTTCAAATCTGAGTAGTTCTGTTCTGCCCAAGATTTTTGAAGAAAGGACCACCCAATATTCAGTCATGAGCTTCTTTGTCACACCAAGACACACCAAATGCATGAAGTCTAGCACGAACAGAAGGATCATATTCAAATGTGGACGGACCAGGAGTAAGGGTGATATACCATCCTTCTGATGGTGCTCCTTATCATCCTGGTTCCTGAAAGATTCATCTGTTCTTGGCACACCTTCATTTGCAGGGAAAATAGTCCTGCCGTCTTCATTAAAACCTATGACTGTGCAACGTTCACAACAACAGAAACCTGTATGTCCTTTAGTTCTTTTAATGAAAGCTCTTGCTGGAGTGTCAGCGACAATAGACATGACCTCAAGTTTGAAGTCTATGCCATCAATCACTATGCCTTCTTGCTGCAGTGTGTTTAGCTCTCCTATAAATTTCCATAAGTATTGGCAGAGACATTTAGGCTTACCTCTGCCACTATGAATTGCTATGGCCCAAGGATCATAGTAGTCTTTTTCTGTATAGACTTTACCTAAAATGGGCCAAAGTTCTCTTTTACTAGACCCAAACAAGGTCAAACCATCAAAGTGGAACTGGAGTTTTAGGACCCTATTAGGATGTAGTTTAGTATTAACTGTCTTTCTGAGGTGCTCGGTTATTCCAAAGTAGACAAATTCTGCAGAATCATCAAAAGGATCGTCTGGGTCTGGTGGTATTTCTTCAATGTTATATTCATTATCTCTTCCAAATAGAGTTGTGTGGTGTAGGGGCAATGACTTGTGATATGGCTTCAGAACTCCCAGCAAATGATTAACTTGGTTATACGGGACATAAAATTTGGCAAAATGAAACTTCAAGTCAGCTTCAATATTTAGCTTACCAGTATCTGCTTCACAACTTTTGGGTTCCTCCTTCAACTCTTCCTCTGAATCCTGAGTGTTATTGATGACTGACTTATGAAAATTATCACTCACACTTTCATCACTGGCATCAGTACTAACACTCACAGAGATTATTTGATCCACCGATAAATCTACAGAACTTATTTGAGAAATCCCAGCAGAAATTCCTGAGGATTGGAGTGAACCAGGTATATTTTGTATAACTGAGGTATCACCAGACACACCATCAGCACTTTTTAGTTTTGGGGACTTTTCTTTCACTTCTGTATTTCGCTTTCTATTTTCTTGTTGCTCTATCAATTTTCGTTTCATACGACAATTCTGAGACCTCAGAGTAGATCGCACCAACCTCTCCATGTCTGACACCAAAGTCAACTCTGAAAAATGATTTGGAAGACGCACTGTTGAGCGTGTAAAAACAAAAATTTGACGTTGCTCTTATTTAAATATCCGCAGCTCGATTATTTTGGAGGCAGCAAAAGATTTTCAGCTCCTCAAGCTAGTGAAAACTCTTGCTGAGTGTTTTGTGGATTGTGTTATTAGCTGTGACAGCAGTGTACAGATAGTACTGTGGGCGCTATTGGGGTACCACGCGGGCGCCGGATGGGCTCTGGTAGAGTTAGGGAGACGTTCGGGCACCCGTGCGGGCGCCGTCCTGCGCCGCGTTGCATGCCCTGTTCCCTCCCTCAGTTCGCCCTAACCCCGCCCGCGCCTTTCCCGTACGGGGCCTAATTTTTGTCAGGGCATGCCCGTTTAGATTCTTACACGGGAATAAGTTAGTTTATATGTGTGCATGTAAAATGAATGTCACTGACTGATTCAATATTCTGAACAGGCCTCATTCTGAAAGCAAAGAAATTTAAAAAGGCTCGACCACAAGGAAAAAACATCCGTCTGCTACGAGATCGACTATCGCTCTTGAACGCTAATTATCTGGGTCTCTGCAACAAATACATCCAAGTCACTCAGATCACATAAGAACGGTGCGTGTAGACCTGCCCGATACTATTTTCAGACGATTTCAGGAATTTTTCAACGAAATAGGCCTCTCCGCGCAACATGTGCGGGATTTTTTACCGCAGCTCGCACGCGAGGCGCTGGAACCGAAAATCGCTTCGACGCGGGGCGCGATCTGCCTTACCCGCAGAACTGCGAACAGCGGCTCCTACAAGCTTCGGTATCCTCTTCAGCCTCAAATGTATCTCACCTGCGCGAGAATACTCATATGATGCGATAGACCTCTCAATTGATTTGCGTACGTGAACATAAAGATGCCTCGCGTGCGCGAGCAAGCCGAGACTCGCGTACGCGAACGTGAAACTGACTCGCGTGCGCGAGCGACTCATAGTAGTACTTTGGAGCTCGCGTCCGCTGAGGTTGGATAACGTCTTGTGCGCGATCGGGATCTTCTCCTCTTCAGCCTCGCGTGCGCGAATATGTATCTCACTCGTGGCTGAAAGCCCATGTGATGCGATTGACACCTCAGTTGATTTGCGTCCGTAAACGTGAAGATACCTCCCGTGCGCGAGCAAGCTGAGACTCGCGAACGCGAATGTAAAGCCGATTTGCGTGTGCGAGCAAACCGAGATTCGCGTACGCGAATGTAAAGCTAATTCGCGTGCGCGAGCGACTCAAATTCCCAAGTAATTTGGAGCTCGCGTATGCTACAGCGCGATGCTGTATAAGGCACAGCGCCTCGGCCTCGCTCGATTTTTTGTCTGCTCATGCTTGCCAGCGAGGCGCTATCGCGCCTCTTGATGTAATTTGCCACATAATTTCCAAAGGTTATCAAATAACAGCATTATCGAAGAGAGAAAAAATGCAGGAGCCACGCTATCATATCGGGCTACCCATGCGGATGGTTTCGGTTCAAAGATAATAAAGTCCATATAATTTTCAGTTTTTATTCATATCAAGAACTCATCGTCAATATTTCCATTCGTAATATTACTCTGCTTTAACAAGCTTTCTCGGATAACTCCTGCTCGAATGGCCCATTTGGATGTACGGTGGGCCGTGGAATCACTTTTTGGTCATCATCGCTAATAGAAACGGTCAAACTGACCACACTGTATATTTGCACAATTCGTTCGTCTTTTTGTCTTGCTCCAACGCTCTTGTGATTTCAGGTTTTCCCTCTACCGTTCAAATTGAATCCAAACTATTGTTCTCATATGACGGCTTGCAAGACCAAGCTCTCAAACTCGCCTTTGCAGGGTATAGATGAGATCCACATATAAATTTTAACATTACTTCTGCTCAATATGTATAAAGTATCATCGTAAACTACTGTTACTGTATTATACAATTTTTTTGAAAGTACATTCAAGATGCCGATTTTGAGAACACTGAACAAGTACATCAGTCGACGCTTCATAACTGATCATAACACATGTTTCAGTAGATGAGTCATTGGCTTATGACAAATTAACCTGATTTTCCTTGATATTGAAAAGAGTTGTTGATTTTCCGAGATCTAAAGCGAAACTCAATCTACTACATCCCCAAGATGGAGGAGATTCTTTCACGTACA
The DNA here is from genome assembly GCA_029851415.1 of Eretmocerus hayati. Classification (NCBI taxonomy): domain Eukaryota; kingdom Metazoa; phylum Arthropoda; class Insecta; order Hymenoptera; family Aphelinidae; genus Eretmocerus; species Eretmocerus hayati. The sequence goes on along the minus strand of CM056742.1, from coordinate 176,615,612 downwards.
TCTTCATTGAGTTCTATATATTTGCTGTAGAGACAAACTGCATACTTGCAATAAGTTAGTCCTGCAGAGAGAAAATTGTTTTGATCATTTTCCATCAAGCTTGGGGATGTTGGAAACTCATTTCAGTGTCTTTCACCTTTATTCTTACACCCGATATGAATCTCGAGGAGTTCTGCATTCTCGTTCTTTGAAAATTGATTTATCACATTGTCTGGTATATTTGAGCTGAATTCTTCCTGTTGAGGTTTAAAGGAACTATATATAGAGTTGTACTCAAGAATTTGAAGTAGAACCGTTGATATACATGGTTTCAGTAGCAAGCCCCGAAGAATTTGCTAACACATAGGCTTCTTGATGGAATCCAGCCCAAGCACTGATACATTCGTACCATCATTGATTCGGGAAAGATAAAAAGAGTTCTCTAAGTTTCTGCCTCAATCATGGACAAAGTTTCCCTATTTCTCGCACGTAAAACAATTTCCTCCCTAGGTACGAAAATTTCTTGAATTAGCTTCGCGTTCATTTCGGATTTCGGTATTTTACTCTCATGTCTGAAAGAAGACTTCCTCCTAAAATGAATGTTGGGCCATCCAGACATGTCGTACATAGATTTTCGAGGTTTCGTCGTCGACTACAGGGTATTAGGATTCAGAGAGAACTCAAACCTCCTCACTCGGTCATTTCGTACTCACTGAGCCTCCTCATAAAATCTCTGAACCAGGTACGTCCAATACCATCGAGATGGTTTGACTAGGTGTTCACCGCGCGCAAGCGCCCAGATCTTCTTCGTTTCAATCACTTATTCCCTGAATACTGGAATTTCATGAAGTCCTAAAAACATCCATCTCAGACACAATTGACAGTTCATCACTGGATCTATATACCGACTCTAGTCCCTACCACAATCCCTCTATAAAAACCAAACCGCTAATCACACCCTGACTCAGATCACTTCAACCTGATTAAGATGAGTTGCGTCGCCGATTATCAGATTTTTTCTTTCTCGTAGAATTCTCTATGTTCTCACTCGCAAATAGAATTTCCATATCAAATATATATGATTCTTACCAACTGGGATTTTGCATGGCAAGCAAAAGTGCAGATCTCATCATCTCTACTCAAATTGAAATGTTGAGCTCCCCTCAGATCTTTCTTCACCATAACATCTATTATACCTGAAAGTTTTAAAAGTTGGTGAAAGTTGAAAGCATCAAATATTCCACTTTTGAGGTCAAAATTTTGAGTCTCACCTTCATTGAGACCGTTATCTTTCAAGCACTGTTTCGCAGCAAGAACATTTATGTAGCTTGCATTCGAAGGCACAACCTAACAGATTCAAACATAGCATCATGATAAAATTCAATACTCCGATCCAATATTACATTGTCTTCGGAATCTCAGACAAATAAACGTCAGGTTTTCTAAATCTGATGTTCATACTTTCCATAATAACATTCTCTCTCAATCATGGGATCCGTGGGTCATTCCGGGTCTTGAAAATCTCTTGAGCGATATGAGATTTGTTTTTGGAAAAATTCACTCACAAGGAGCACCCAGGGGTTTTGGGCCATGGATTTGGCTGAAACTCTGGAGGTAGTCTCCTTTTACCACCAAAAAGTGGAACCTAGAGCTGCAGTTGCAAATGCCCAACCATTTTCAAGCTACAGCCTATGACATTAACATTGCTCATATGGGCCCATGTTCAAAGGAGTTATATATAGATATACTCGTGATGCTAATGTTTTGAGCTGCAGCTCGGAAACGGTTGGGCATTTGAACGTGCGGCTCTGGGTTTCATCTTTCGGCACTAGAAGGAGACTATCCCCAGAGTTTCAGCCAAATCCGTGTTCCACAACCCCTGGGTGTTCCTCGTCAGTCTAAATTACCCGAATAAATTCCTCCAATCAACAAAAATTTGCAGACAAGATTCAAATTCTGATCCATCCATGGTTCTATATAAGAAGCTTATTCATGATATATATTCGCTCTACCAAAGTCAGCTCATATTCAGTCAATATTTTCAAATTTGTCCCGACTCACCCCTGGAGTCATGGAATGCACGCAAGCAACGAAAACCACTAAAAAGATCGAGGCTTCAATCGTTGATGATTCTCTCTTAATCATGTTGATGAGACTGGATTCAAAGAATCACAATGGAACTTTCAGTAAAAAGTTCAGATGAGGATCCAAGTTAGATTTGACAGTATCGAAAAGTAATTGAGTCACTGGTCTCACCACACTGTATATAAAGCATATCGTTTCTCTCAATATGATTCGGTTGATACCCAATGATACATCGGGTATGTGAGTCATGTTTGCTCTTCCTTTTTCTAGATTGCTTTTCTTTGATTTCTCAATAACGTTGTATAATATTTGCACAACTGTTGATGCAATTTTTTTTCCAGTGAGGATTTGCTTGGCAAATGCGATTCAAGTACACTTTCCGTGATTGTTGCTCATTATCTATTGATGAAATTCAAACAGAACGAAAATTGTTCCCTCGATTGGACGATGTATCGCTTAGATATGTACGAGAAATTATTGTAGTTGGAATGAATTTTCCATGGTTGAACATTCAAATAGGGAAATCCAACCACCTGATCTCTGCTCATTCATTCATGAAGAAAGAATCAGAAATTCCAAATTACCTCAATTAGGTGACACTTCCTGGTATTAAATGAATAAAACTACACCGTTCATGAAATCCCAAATGCTCTTTTTCATAGCTTGAGTCATCTCCGAATGATACCCTGCAAATAAAGTTCGAGAATGAGGACCTTCCTATTGAGCTCGTAAAAGTTCTCTTATCGTTACACAGCGGAAGGAGTTAATTGGGTAAGTCAAAGGCGTTTATCTTAAATTCATTTTCTGAAAGTACCATTCAAAATGTTAATGTAATTTTTGTCGTGCATACATTCCTTGCATGAGAGGGTCCACAAATTTTTCAACATTTGAGTTGCTGAAAGATGAAATTTTTTCTACATCGCGTGCATCTGAAATCAATTTTGCTGGCGACTAGGTCCTCGAGAGAGGTTGAGAGAATACGCACCTACTATTTTGTAAGAATAATATTCTTCCATAGATGAAGATCACATTTCGTTGTCTAAAAGATAGTGAGTTCCACCCAATTGAAACCAGACGTAGATCTAGTCTCAATTGCGTGAACAACATGCACAAGCAACTTTTGACATAGATACACACTGTATCTCATTGTCTTTCTGTTTCTGCTTCTGCGAGCATATTCGACGAGTACAATGACTCGAAATCCGTCCATTTGCGCTTTGGCGTCTCAAACCGTGATTTTGAAAAATCCTCTATCAAACTCTCATACCCAGTCTATAGTGACACTTATAGACAAAAAATGTGTTCCCTGGCGTAATCGCTGGGCGTAATTAAGAAGATGATGAACCTTCTCAGATTATCAAACGGACTTATATTAGTAGCTTTTTCTAAGTATAGATGGCGACACTTAGAACAAACTGCTCATATCTAGTTTTCCATCGTTGGCCACGCTGATATCTTGGCGCACAAATATAAACAGCTGACCCGAGTAAGAATCTGTGCTCAATAGCGTGCACAATTTTGTCTGTCGAGCGAAACGAGACAGACATGTCCTCCAGTGCCCAAAATGGGCTTGCAAGCGAGGTGCGGATATATTTTTTCATTACGAGAACCGAAAAATTCTATTTAAACGCGGCATTTTTAGGTTAGAGTAATGAAAAGTTGATTAATTCATTTACGCTCACATGCTCACAGCATTATTTGAATACTCATAAAAAAGAGTCAATTTTTTTTCCAAGTCGAGATGAATTGAGGATAACCCTTGCACTGTGTATTCAATACATTCACGCTCACAGACGTGATTGATTTCAAAATACTCTTCAAAGAGAGCATTTTAGTCAAAACAAGATGAATTCAAGAATTCATGTTGACGAAGAGGGTATACTCATTTTTCAACAGAAATGAGATCTTCAATCGATGTTTCAGGATTCCTGATCGAAATCAGAAATAACATCTCCTTAAAATTTACCCTCCGTCAATTCCAAAACTCGTGTTCAGAAACATGAAAGGATCCGGAGCTATGTAGGTCAATTTTCCCAGATAAATAATTATTTGCAATCATATTCATCAATATGAACCATCGACATATAAAATTATTCAAATTCACGCTCATGAGAAAAGTATTCAAGCTCGCACATCAAGTACTTACATTAATCATTCTTGAGAGAATTTAATAATTTTTCCATGAAAAAGATATTCGGATTTTTGGATTCTAAAGGTTCTTGACCTTGGGAAGTATTTCCTAATTTAAAGATTGGGAGTAAAAGCTAAATATGGTTCTGAGTAGTCAGGAATTTTGGGAGTTAACAAATCTTCGGTTGATCTGGAGTCTTCTGGGCAAAGATGTATGATGTGTCACTACAAGTGCCTGATTATAGGAGTGCAATTATCACTTGTATTATATTTCACAATGTAAGAGCTCTATCGCAGGATATTTCTTGAATCGAAAGATTGATACTATCGGTTTTTCCTGCAAATTTTATTTAGCACTGTTACTGCGACGTTTCGGTTGCTTTTGATTTTGCATCTATTTTCAAGCTAAAATTAGAAATTGTACATTATTTAAAACTTGTATTCTAACCATGATATAATATGAATAATTTATATTGATAAAATTGATCATTTCAAGTATAATCAAAAAATAAGATTATTTTAAGTAAAGATGGGTTGAAAAATCAATATGAAAGACTTCAACTTATCCCTGAGAGCTTCAGAAACTGTCTACAACAAGAAGTCTGATCAAGCGATACCTCACCACGTGTGCAAATTCATCATGCATCTACATTTGGGTATTTGTAAGGATTTATAATGAAGTCTGATTGTTGATTTCTCGTCCGCAATTGTTTAATAATGATGGATTATTCTTGATCTTGGAGGATTAAATAATAAAGAGTAAAAATACTCTTTCATAGATGGTGATAAGACTTTATTCTTGCAACGTTTCATCGACTTTCTTCTGTCGACCTCATCAGGCTAATCTTCACAAAACCACAGTCACATCGCAATATCAAATACGTTTTGTTTTTTACATGGGGAAACGTCCATGTCTCTTCAGCTGTCTCATTGCAATCAGGTGTTACGATTGGCAGTCAATTATCCATCATTAAGGTCATAATGAAGTTCCAAGAGTTCTAGGTGGCTCAGAAGTTATCATCAAATTCCAAGAGCCCAATTGAAAACTCAGAGACAAAGTTCGAGGCTGATGGTACTTGCAGATTTTGAACAACGATTTCAGCAATTCAACTAAAATTACTTCTAAACAACTATCTTACTCCATGCCACGTGCACACAGTAGATCATATTTTTATTCGCTTTTATTGCACTCGGGCGCGCGGAGACAAGATTTCTGTCGGGGAACTTTGTGTGAGGCGTGTCATTGACACACTTTGGTATAGTTGTGTTGGTGTCGAGGCTCTGAATGCTCTGATGCGCGATTTAACATTGTGTAAACGCAAACGCGGCTTTGTGCGCAGGATCGAGGGGAGAGCATAAATAGCATTTAGAGAACAGGGTAATATATAGAAAGAGACAGATGAGCTGATGAGCCATGATGAGCTCAGCTGTGAGCAGCTGTGAGCAGAGCACATATTATAGCACACATTAGCCGATCAGCCGGAGATGCTGAGAGATCCTCGCTATCTCTCTAATTTGCGCATGATGAGTACGTAATAGTACTTCAATAAATGATCATCAGTGATTACCGTGATTACGGTATAAAGGGCCATAAAGCAATGCTCTCGCCCGCCTGCCTGCGAAAATCACATACCCATAACCTCTACGATTTTTCAACCGCGTTATGTGATGCTGTTGCAGATTGCAGCTCAGTGCAGATATTTTGTGTTATGAAGTGATTTCATTAATGTGTTTCAGTTCTTGATCTACCCTGCGATGAATCTCATCTTCATCAATTTGTAGATAAATTTGTGAACAGTGTCAAAGCAATTGAGAAGAGTATTAGAAACAAATGTTCAAACCAGTAGAATTACTGACAGGTGATTGATGGTTCTATATTTTGTCATATAGCTGTGAGGAGCTAAATTTTCTAGTACGCAATCAAGTTTTGTATACAGTGGAAAAATCAAGCGATAGTTTTGATCAAGTGCTAAAAGAGTGATGAATTGTATTTCATGAGACACTGTGTGTCACTTGATTAGTACCTGACGTCAATTTCTCTCCTAAATGTTAATTAAGTATGCCATTGTTCAGAACTCCAGATTAGTGATCGAATAGACCATTTATGTTGTGAACAGTTGCAATAGTTCCATGCGTATCAAGTGCTGGTTCGTTTACACTCCTGAGGATGCTTTCTATCATTGACACATCCATTACAAAAATTTAGCAGTCATTTTCAACTAAATTCCACCACTCCAATGCTTTCTGTGTAGATGTTTACAATTCTGCAACACTAATACCAAAGTATTAGTGCGGTATCAGCAGGCATAGAGGGCTCAAAGATTATTCAGTTTCTTACAAGTATGAAGCATCGCTCGACTGATTAGAATTAGCAGATATCCCTATTCATGATTGAGCTCTGACTTGTAAAATATTATGGAATATTAATTGATAGAGATATACTGATGTTGTCAATAAGCTATATACAGCCTCCTGAATTTGATTTGCCAATAACTTGGCATTCATTACAAAGTTACCGGTTTGCTGTACATGACAAGAAGCATAATTTGGGATCAACCGTGGCTGATCGCTCTACTCCTTACTGATCCATTTGTACTCTACAGCCCTTCTTATCCCAATACTTATGCAGGAATGAACACATCTCTTCATTATAATCAGCCACAGAAATTTCAAAGATTATCCAAAGCTTTTGCCTGATATTAAATTTTTGGAATCATGGTCCATTTTAAATGATTAGATATGAACTAAAAATATGAAAATAAAATAATTAAAAAAAATAATTTTAAAAATTCGCTTTTATGAACATAATAGCAACGCAAAATGTGAAAATAATCTTGAATCTCCTTTCTGCATCTGTAGCATAGATGTTGGCTAAGTTTACTGACTTACATGCTCCAAGATATTCATGATTTTAGGAATAAATATGATAAAAGCGTGGGTTACATCATGAAGACTACTGTTGATGAATCCAGTTGATAACCCACGCTTGCATCATATTTATTCCTAAAATCATGAATATCTTGGAGCATGTAAGTCAGTAAACTTAGCCAACATCTATGCTACAGATGCAGAAAGGAGATTCAAGATTATTTTCACATTTTGCGTTGCTATTATGTTCATAAAAGCGAATTTTTAAAATTATTTTTTTTTAATTATTTTACATGATTTGGAATCCAAATACTCCTTCAAACCTGAATGTATCCTCAAGGAGATATCTAAGGACTCTCACAAGCAAATGAATAGACTATGATGGGGAAGACATGCTGTAAAATAATGTCACTCACGCCATAAAGACACAAACTGGCAGGTTTCCTCTTGGTTTCGCTAGCTTCCAGAAAGCCTGGCGCTACTCCGACACGACATTCTTCATGGTACTGGATAATATTTTTGTTATCCTAATGAATGATGAAGTCGTGTCATAGGAGCGCCCGCGTAAAAATTTTTTTGTTCATATGAAGTTTTCCTGAAAAAGTTCATGTGGACAAAAAAAATGAGACTATCCCGCACTTGGAATAGAAACATTTTCTGAACTTTGGCAAACTTTTTCTGAACTTGAAAAGAAGTTTGCGCAAGTTCAGCAGCCTGCCTCCACGTTCAAGAATTGTTCCTTCCCCGGCACCTGAAAAAAACATTTTTGGAACATTTTTGAAGCATCCTCCGACGGCCATGACAACACTTGGCTCGGCAGTTTGAGGTCGGTAGCGTGGGCGTCCCGGGTACTCTTCAGCCCTACGAGAAGCTCTAAATGACGTGCAGACCTTGTGATCGCTCTAAATAGACGCCGACAAAGACCCCCGGAAGATTCACCGGCTGCTACCATGGTAGTGCGACTCACCTGCAAAATATAAAAGACATTTCCACAAAGAATCAAGCCCACTTTTGGATCAAGATTTTAGAACTCTCGTGCAATAGAAATTCGACTCAAAAGACACGAGGAGAGAGAAGGTTAGAGGTTATGGCAAATTGCTCATTGATCGGCAAAATGATGTTAGCAGTAATGGTAATATTAACAGTTTACTTATCTGATGATTAGCAAGTCTATTGACAACGCCACAGCCCATGCTTATTACATTCATTTGGAGCTTCTTCTGATTTATTTCAATCAAATCTTTGAGGCTTTGCCGATCCGCTTTCCATTTCTGCGCAAGCTAACAATACTGTTTATGTGTTTGTTGTCAACAGAAAATCGATCGTAACTGAAGAGAGCAACTATATTCATGTCGTCACTATGTTTGTGTATAGTAATGAAAAGCGGACCGACAAAGCCTCAAAGATTTGATTGGAATCAATCAGAAAAATCTCCAAATGAATGTAATAAGCATGGGCTGTGGCGTTGTCAATTGGACTTGCTAATCATCAGATAAGTGAACTGTTAATATTACCATTACTGCTAACATCATTTTGCCGATCAATGAGCAATTTGCCATAACCTCTAACCTTCTCTCTTCTCGTGTCTTTTGAGTCGAATCTCTATTGCACGAGAGTTCAAGAATCTTGATCCAAAAGCGGGCTTGATTCTTTGTGGAAATGTCTTTTATATTTTGCAGGTGAGTCGCACTACCATGGTGGCAGCCGGTGAATCTTCCGGGGGTCTTTGTCGGCGTCTATTTAGAGCGATCACAAGGTCTGCACGTTATCTCGAGCTTCTCGTAGGGCTGAAGAGTACCCGGGACGCCCACGCTACCGACCTCAAACTGCCGAGCCAAGTGTTGTCATGGCCGTCGGAGGATGCTTCAAAAATGTTCCAAAAATGTTTTTTCCAGGTGCCGGGGAAGGAACAATTCTTGAACGTGGAGGCAGGCTGCTGAACTTGCGCAAACTTCTTTTCAAGTTCAGAAAAAGTTTGCCAAAGTTCAGAGAATGTTTCTTTTCCAAGTGCGGGATAGTCTCATTTTTTTCGTCCATATAAACTTCTTCTGAACATCAAGTTCAGGAAAACTTCATATGAACAAAAAAATTCTTACGCTAGTAGGTGGCCACTGGTCACGACGCCATGTGTAAGCTGGACAACACCTTTAAACAACACGCATAGCATACGAGCATTTGCACATCGCGTGGATGTACAAGTAGAACACTCAGAACAGGCACACTCTCACCCGACCCAGACACTCTTATTACCTCCGGGAAGCTACGATTGCAAGACACCGGCTAACGAGGCAATGCCGGCATCAAGCGAGCACGTTATATTTCAGCTATAGCAGTCGACAGCCCGAATAGAAACCACGGCAGTGCTGCCAACTAATCAGATGCAATTATTGACTTTCCGATACAAAATCCTCGTTTGTGCTATCGAAATTATTGTCAGAACGCCCCCGAAATCGATTCAATCGATTCAAAATTTTGGACAAAGATGGAACACATCCGTAAAACTGATAAAAATTCTCGGTTCGAAACACGGTAAAGCTGAATCGATTGGAAATTTCATTGCAAAGGGCGCTGGCTCAATAATTAGATCCAAAAAAGAGTCGCAACTGTAGGAGAATTAGATATTGTACAATCCACGCTATGTCGATGACAATATAGCAGCCTATTACGAACTCGGCTTGAATAGTGTTTTTGAGTGTGGGGAAATTTACAATGAATACAATCTATGCACATCAGATGCAGGCTCGCGAGGTTTGATCGCTCAGCAAGCTTCACAAGCTGAAAACTAAACATTTCTTGCGATTATTAATCTTCAATCTCGAATGGACTAACTCTGCTTCTTTTCTCAACTGAACTTACATCACTCCATTTTGGAGGTTTTCAAACCAGCTTCGGAATAAGCTAAATTCCTAGCTTCCATTCCAATTCCAAGCTAAGTTGTGGAGGAGTGGTTGAATCATGTAGTAATTCCACATCCAAGAGTAAGTTTCTTGAAGAGAATCTTAATGGCTCCAGCCACAACTGAGGATCTCATTTTTCAGCTCTATATGCGGAAATTTTTCGTGATATACATAAAATAGGTAACACAACTCTTGCAACACCAGGCCTGTGTAGTTTCCATGATTTTGCTTATTCAGCCTGTCCCCATATCGATTTACACAATGTGAAAAATTTCCAGTACTGCCAAGTCGCCCAAATTAAATGGTGTGTTTTTATCATTGATCACGCTACATGCCGTTTCAATGAAATTTGATGAGGTTGATGAAATATAGTTAGTCAATTTTTCGTACTACCAAAAGCTCTAAATCCATTCGGAGGATATGTCAATTTTTACTCAACTAAATGACTCGGGATTTTTCATGCACCAAGAAAATGTATGTCTAAAGGGGGCTACGAAGCCATATGTGTCGATTTCCTACAAAAAATCATCCAGACGAGGTGTACACAAATGTCGTCTGCTAATGAGCGGCAACATACGACGTCTCAAGTAAACCTCGTCTGGATACTTTTCTTGAGTGAAATTGACATATTTGGCGTCGTACCCCTCTTTAGACACGCATTCTGTAAGTGCATGTGAAATCCCAAGTCGTTTAGTTGAGTAAAATTCGACTTATCCTCCGAACGGATTCAGGCCTAGGATTCAATATGACGGCTGACTACGGCCTGGCCTTAAAGTTGAAACCAATTGTGAAGAATATATTTAATAATTAGCTTCTGCATTTTTCTTCAGGTAAAACACCTACAGTAAGATACTCAACATTGAGGCCAGGCCGTAGTCAGCCGCCATATTGAATCCTAGGCCTGAATCTGTTCGGAGGTTAAGTCGAATTTTACTCGACCAAATGAATTGGGATTTCACATGCACTTACAGAATGCGTGTCTAAAGGGGGGTACGACGCCAAATATGTCAATTTCACTCAAGAAAAGTATCCAGACGAGGTTTACTTGAGACGTCGTATGTTGCCGCTCATTAGCAGACGACATTTGTGTACAACTCGTCTGGATGATTTTTTGTAGGAATTTGACACATATGGCTTCGTAGCCCCCTTTAGACATACATCCTCTAGGTGCATGAGAAATCCCAAGTCATTTGGTTGAGTAGAAATTGACATATCTTCCGAATGGATTTAGAGCTTTTGGCGGACTACGGCCTCACGTAGGCTAGTCCGGAGTCCCCGCAAAACCGCAACCGCAAGACACGCACCGGCGTACTTTGAGGTTGCAGCTGCATCCAATGATTCTGAGAGCGGTATTATTGTTTATACGCTTTTATTGGTACTGAATGTGTTATTCAGATACTAGGCCACCTTTGAAATCTAAGGGTGATGACAGATAAAGCGCTACGCCACGATTTTGCGCCACGCCACGACGCGCTATCGCACGCCACGACCCAAAAATTTATTTCAGCAAACCCGACCATCGATGGACTCGATTTTTTGTCACAGTATCAGTCGTTGATTACGAGAATGAATCAAATCCATCGATGGTCGGGTTCGCTGGAATTAATTTTTGGGTCGTGGCGTGCGATAGCGCGTCGTGGCGTGGCGCAAAATCGTAGCGTAGCGCTTTATCTGTCATCACCCTTATAACACGATACCATGCGAAGTTTCATGGCATTTCATTCATCAGGAATCGACAAAAACTTGAAGGCAATTTTTTGGTGGAACAGAGCGCGTTCTCGACTATTCCGATTTATTCCTCAATAACAAAACAGTTTTGGCCAATATCAGATACTAGGCCACCTGTGGATTGGAATTTCATGTCGAATAAGCCCTACCACGCCCGAAAATTCTGAATCTAGCTCGCAAAAAACTTGAACTAGTGTGAGCATCGAGCAGTATAACTTGCTCAGCGAGCCAAAGAACAATGATTTTCTGGAGATATAGAATGAATCCCCGGGTGTGGAACAACTCATTCGATGGAAAATATCATGGTGTTTCAGTTGCCATATCTCTTTGGGGTTGGAAATGTGAGGTTGAAATACTGTGAGGCAAAAAAGTGGTTCATAATCTCCCATCGCACATGCAGTACGACCAAAGCGTCATCTATCGAGCAAAATATCCGGATTCTCTACGGACTAGCCTTAAAGAGGCTATGGAAGAAAGATGACGATGGATCAAATATTTTTATAATATCTCATTTTATTCACAATCGCTTCACTAGATACATGTGTTGCTGAATAAACTCTTCTAAGCGTTATAAATTCTCTTGATTACTCATCTCTCATGGACAGTTTCATCATTGATGGGCATATGAACTTCAAAAATCTATTTGAGAAAACAAATCAGCAGCATCGCAGGCTGAATCTTTGATTATTTCATTGAAACTTTCGATTTCTCCTCGCGCATTTTCTGAATCATCAGCATCTGCACCCGAGAAATCCTTCTCAACCTGCGAAAAGAAACATCATTCATTTAATGATGGATTATTTGACTCGGCAAGCTCCTGAAAGTTTCTCATGGAATTTTTGTTGATATTTCATGATCATTCAGCTTTGAGATTCTGGATCACGTCAAAAACCCTCATCAAATTAACAAATGAGCACATTCAAATGGGATTTCACAGCATCTAAATATTGGTGATCTCATCAATGGATCCTTCCAGTAAAAAAAAAAAAAAAAAAAAAATAGTGGATGTATCTAGGTTGAACAAGTTTCGAAAGATGCCTGAAAACTTGTGTAAGAAAATTATGTACTTGTAGAAATTTTTGTTCCCAGCCAGTAATGAAATGTCATCATTCTCCCAATCGTATTTAGAACGTGACACGAAAGCGATATTATTCTTGGTTCCATGATGAATAAATAATGTAAATCCACTGGTTAGGTCTTCAGTCTGTACGATTTTTCTCGAACGCTTTAGGGATTGTCCAGTAAGGCTCTCAATCATGAACATATATAATTATATATAGCTCTCGAAATATGGAATTTCGACTCATGACTTCTATGGATCAAAATTTATAACTCAAGTAATCACATTTGGGAACTTTTTCTTGAAGAAAATCTGTAATAAAAGTACTGATACCGCGCTATCCAAGTCAAAGTGAGTCTCACCTCATCGCTCTCAGGAACTATGCATGACACATTAACGGTAGTTTCTTTCGTTCCTAGGATTTCATCGAATTTCTGCAAATACTTTGAAACTGGTGGTAAAGGTTTACTCCTTCTGTGGCCACCTTCATTCCTCGATTCAATCATGCCCCATCGAATGTATATTCCCTCAAGACCGTCGTTTTTTCTTTGCTGAATGATTCTTTCAAATACCATATCCTCTTGTGAACATCCACAATAGTGATTTGAATTATTTGTTGACGAACATACGACAAATTGACGAAGTTCAGGACAAGATCTCGATAATTCGTCAGCTATTTTTGTTATGAAACCTTTCGGATCCTTTTTACTTTCCTTCGAGATATTTATTCCTGACAAGTCGAAAATAGCATCGATTGGTCCTATCGATACTGCCTCTTTAAACACTGAGTTCAGATTTGATTTTTGTGATATGTCAATTCCTTCTCGCACCACTACTTGAACACCATAGCTCTGCCAGAGTAATATTCTTAGATTCTTGTAACTGCTGTTGTTGTCTGATTTCGAGCCAATAACGATATGCTTCGCCCCTCGTGTAATTAACCAATCGACTAGTTCCAATCCAAAGTCTGTCAGCCCTTCAAGAATCACATACGATTTCTTCCCTGAACAGTATAGGCGGGGTATTGCCAGAGCACCGTTTGTTTTGGAGGTTTCTGGTTGGACTCTGATTATGATCTGAAATGTTTGAATATCAAGAATCATTACCTCCTGTTATCCTCAGATAGTTTGTCTTAGACAATTGATTTTTGTATGAAAAATTCGACTTTCATTGGGGCTCCGAATGAAATTGGATAGATTTACTGAACAAAGTTCCCCTCAAAGGAAGTCAGTACATTGTAGGTACTTTGAGAGAGTTCCAGACCAGAATGGTATAGGCCCGTTTCAAATTGTCAAAAAATTATATCAATATATTGAAAGATGTTTTATTCGACGATCATTTTCCAGAGCAATTCCGACGATATCATCTGGATTAGGAGCCTATTAGCGCGGTTTCGAAATCGACCAAAATAGTTTCTCTAGGAGGCAATCATTGATGAGGACAGTGTTCGAAATACCCAAGCAGCTCACTGAGAATCGGAAACGGTATCATACTGTTCTACTTTGGAGTAAATCCACTTCAAAACACGTGATGAGATTTCGTCGTGACGATTAGGGTCCAAGATGCCTCAGCTACTTTTGAAAGTATATGATCACTTGAGAAATGGACTTGACATACGATTCGAACAGTTCAGAATTATCACCTCCAGATTAGGATTGTCGACATACTGCTTGCATTGGGAGCATATAACAATTACCTTGTTGTGGAATCCATTCTGCAAGGAATCACGGAAAACTTCTTGTAAAGATTCACGACGATGTGTAGTTCTGGGGAGTGGTTTCACAAAACCAGTCTTGATTCCATCGCTTACAAGTTTTGCCAGAGCTTTCTTGGTCCTCTCATCTGAAGCCAGAATTTTTGCGGGTACAACTGAGAAGAGACTTATTTCTCTGAGGAATATCTCCAGTCCGACATATTCATGAACTCTCGAGTCAGTCAAGTCATTGATCAAAACGACTCGAGCATTGTGTTTTGTCACTTCGAATAACCTCTCAAGACTCTTGACTTCATCTTGATTACAAATGATGACATCAACACCTTGGCCACCAGTTTTTGTTCTGATTACATCTCTGAAATTACCTTTTGTGTATTTCAGAAGATTCTTCTCTTGAATCTCTGGATTTATTGTTTTGATGAGTTTTTTGTCAGCTACTGTTTCGTATGTCACAAAAACTTCGCATTTCTTCTTTATAGCAAGCTGGAATATCGCTAGACCGAGACCATCACAAGTATTGGTTAATAATACTTTTTCACCGGGTTGAACTTCAGCCTTCACCACTAAAGCAGAATATGCTAAAATATAGGAGAAAGGCACTGTAGCTGCATCTTCGAGAGTCCAAGAGTCTGGTACTGGCCAAGTCCAATCAGGATCTATCTGAACATTGTTTGACAAAGAACTACCTCGAGTGATACCCATTACTTTCTTTCCACGAGAATCTACTCCGGAAAATTCGAGACCCAAACGAGCGGGTAAAATTCTATTCTTCCCAGATAAATCAGCAGGATCAGCATGGAAACTGCTTTTAGCAATGAGGATGTCTTGTCGATTCAGAGCTGCGTATTCAACTTTGACAACCTTGTCAGACTTTTCTATGATTGGCCCTTCGGTCCAAATGATATCTGTAGGATCATAAGAGTATTTCGAGTCAGCGGTCCAATTACTGCAAATAGCTGGTTCCAAATTAATTTTTCTTGCACGAAGAGTTGACCAATCGCCTTGTGAAGTGGCTATGTTGATGAATAAGTCAAGTGAAAACTGTTCGATCAAATCAGGGCTCTTGAGAATTTTATCTGAAATCTTCGACTCCAAACCGATAAAAACTCTCAAATTCTTCGCTTCGGGAACTTTCTTGAGATTTTGAGCTGCTTCAATGGTATTTGTTATGTTGTCCGATCCAGCGATGAGAATAATCCTTTCATTGTCCGAAGTAATTTTAATCTTCTTGATCTGAGAAAGGATATCCTGCGAATCTTTATATTGGTGAATAGAGCTGACGATTCGCAGAGGTTGAACTTTTCGCACCAAGACAATGTTCTTATCTTCCGATTTTTGGACTGATACAACTTTCAAACCTGATTCTTTACAGATTTGTAGGTAAGAAGTTAGTTGAGTCGGAGCGATGAGACTCAGAAGGAATTTTCCGTCGGAAAGATTTTTTGATATCTCAGCCACGTTGTGTTCTAATCCACTGAGTACGACATTCAGAGATCCATCAAATCTCTTTGCTGTGGGTGTGATGAGTTCTGTTTTGAAAAGTGCACTCTCAGGTATGTGACGGAGCAATTTTTGGAATGCTTTGGAATTCTCGGAATCTTCAACCTCGATCAATTTGATTGTTTGTAATCTCGATGAGAATATACTTTCAATGACCAGTTGAAGGACCATACGTAGTGCCACGATTCTTGGTAGATCTGTTTTATTAATATTAGGTACGACAGATAAGCCATCGGTACATATTATATCTTGATGAAAAATCTTCGCCAGCGGAGAACATTTGATCCCTTGAATTTCGACTCCTCCAGAGGTTAGGTAGTTTAACTCTCTGTGGATGAAGATTTCGACTTCTGGAATCAGAAAATATCTTCATGAAGAAGTTTTTTACAGTCACGAAAAGTTTCTCTGGAGTAATTCCACAATACATTGAAATTTGATTGAAAAGCTGAGGGTCTTAATAATCTTCGCAAGAGTACAGCAAATTCCTACCTACCATTATTTTTTACAGAACTTTCATGACGTTTCAAATCAATAACTATTTTTCTTATACTCAGTGGTAGCTCCGCCTGACGCAAATCATTGCCCAAAATATATGATTGAATCAGACAGTCTATGAATGAGATCCAGTCTTTTTTCCATCTTGCAACAGCTCGAGTACCATCAATTGATGCTCTGACAATATTTTGGGAATCATTGGAGTATTGCAGCCCTCGCATTCCTAGCTCTTTGTAAAAATCACTTGTATTCAGTTCAGATTTCTTATCGAGTGACGATTTTGATGGTTTGATATCTAGGCGCTCTTGCTCAACTGGTTTATCATTCCTTATAGTACCACATAAAACTGATTCTTCGGATTCCATGATCTCAAAACTTCCACTTCCTGGTGAGATGAATAGCCATAATGAATGCTTGTCATATTTTTTTATGCAGTGATTTTCTAATCTAAATTTTTGATATGGGTACAAACCTCTACAAATTGCAACGGTAAAAGTGACATTCTGATCCCCGGGTACAACAATTTGCTGTTTGTTGACTCTGATATCTTCAAAAATAACGTCTTCCGAGGTATCCGAATCTAGACTTTTCAGAATTTCCCAGGCATGGAACAGATATACTGAGATTGGTATTGTTATCAGCCCGTCAACGATGAAATCTTTCAGGTACTGATGATCTTTATCGTTAAGATCGATTTGGAATGTTTTTTCTCCTTCTTTCTTCTCTTCTGGAGGCTCGAAGTAACGTACACCCCTGAAAAATAATGGATCAAAATCTTGCTTCCGAAATGCGAAATGGGTAATTACCGAATATCTTGAAACTTGTGACGCTTATTTGAGGCAAATATCAGTTGATGAGATCGACTTCATCTCGATAGGCTACTTTCTTTTGAGTTTAGAAGTCAAAGCTAACTTTCTCATGCCTTATATATCCTATCATCACAGTTTTAAGAAGATTGGGAATTCTTTCGTTCAAGTACAAATTGTTGAATAGTGATGAAAATCGTGAGATTCTCGATAGTTTTCGTGAATCATCCGAACGTCAGAATGATGTGTCTCTAGTCCACTGCCTGTTATATCATTAAAATTCAGAATACGTTTCCTTGGGATCTTGAAAATATTCCACCCTACATATTACGTAACAACTCGATATTTTCGATGGTCTGGCAATGCAAGCCCAGGAAGTGTGAACCCGCAATCCGTCATCATGTTCGGTATAACCCAGAATTTGTTCGGAGGATAAGTCGACTCTCACTCAAGTAGATGACTTGATATTTCATACGAATGTGTATAGATTGCACATGGGATTTCAAGTCATTGTATTGAGTGAAAATCAACATAGCGTTCGAATGGATTCGAGGCTATGTTTGAGATGGCAAATTTCTATGGGCTTTCCTCAATTAAAACTCCAAGAAGGAACTCCTTTCTTACTAAAATGTATGATTTTCCAAACTACACAGCCTTGCGATCAAGAATTTTCAAGCTGCAGCCCATAATTCAGATAACATCCGCATTGTTAGTTTACCTAATTATATTTTTTTCCATTCTATAAGCAATGATAATTTCTCAGTCTGTACTTTCAAGCCCATTAAATGTAAAAATTTGCAGAAATGTAGTCTTTTTGCATAGAAAAATACTACTTCTTCGTGTAATTCTCGACCAAATACCAAATTCACGCTGCTTGGGTCATTCTGGTGAATGTGAAGACGTTAGTTCTTTGAAGGAGAATATGCATCCTTACCAATCGGCTGAGTGGTCCCACTTCACAAGAGATGAAATTGATGGCGTTCCTTTTCCGACTGGGAATTGTACTTTCGGATATATATTCGATATCTGTGGTTGCATTCCGATATTGTACATCTGACCGATTCCTGCCAGCAGAACTTCCAGGTTATTTGGATGATCTCGCCTGGTCAGTGCAATGTTTATGACAGTTTTTGGTAAAGATCTTTTTACAATGGCTTGCAATAGACCATGAGGAGCTATTTCTATACAAACGGCATTTGCTGGAATTTGGCGAGCTGTTTCGTCAAACAATACAGCGCTTAGTAGATTATTAGTGTGATACTCTGCTGAACTGAGTCGAGCTTTCATTGTGTTCCACTCTCTTCTAGGTACTGAAGAGCTCACCCATTTCGAACTGCGAGGTTTAGGATCCGGAATAACTTCTTGCAATCGTCTCATGAGATTGGGACCAGCTGGTGCTATATACCGACTGTGATAAGCTATATTACTGCAATTGACTTCTCGTGCGAAGATTCCTCTGGCCTGAAAGAAAATATCCAGTTGTATGTACTAAAATCATCTGCAGGGTAATGTGATAGTTCTTCAAAATACTTGACTACAATGTGAAGGATGGAATCTGTGTTTCATCCTGATTCGCCAACTTTGAAATGGAAGTGGAATCCTGATACATGGTCAAAAATGTCTCATAGATGACAAGTGTACAAAAATTACGATATACTTTGTTACACCCATAAAGCGATCGTGAAAATGATCTATGGATTTGGCATTTTATGAGATGCTATGGGTCGAATCTAACCTATAGATATAGTGACTCGGGTTGAGTTTACCAGGTTTGAGATGAATCTTCACCCCGGTATCTTAACTGAATTGATTCCTAATATCACTCAGTCGGGACATTATTAGTCAAGAAAGTGCTTACAAGAAAACATTATTCAATTACAAGATACAAGATGATGAAGTAGGCTCGAAAAACTGTTTGATGGCGAATTGAGTTCATTCTGATCCTAAGCAATACATATCATCTAGCAAGACTGATACACCATAGGAGAGGAATTTCAATCATATACTTGGGATATTTAGTGGAAATTCCCTAGCAAACGAGATGTTGTGGGAATGCGACCTAATCGAAAGTAATGGTTGCCAGGATTAGTCTCTTCATAGTGAGGAGATAACCTTAGAGTGGATGTTTTCAGTTCATTGGATTCTTCAAACAAAAAAAAACGTGTCATTACCGATAAGCTGGCGACGAAAGCTTTCATGGACTCTGCAGGTCCACTAATTGTTGAGCTTTCAGGACCATTGTGACAAGCCACATCGATGTCTGGTGGACATAATGGATGCACATCCTCGTAACCCAAGCCCACTGCAGCCATTGAACCTCTGTCTAGTTTGGTTTCCACGGAGGCAAGTCCACGAGATAAGGCTGCTAAGATCATTTGCTCGGCGGTAAAACATCCGTCAGCATAGGCACAGCCCAGTTCTCCAACAGAATGTCCAATGATATAGTCTGGTTCGAGACCAAGTGATTTCAGAACATCTGTTAAGCCTATCTACAATCATGATTGATCAATGTATGTATGTAATGGTATGTATTTAAATAAACTCTGTGTGAGCATTAAACATGTAGAAATAGCCAAGACGTTTCAAGAGCCTACTTGGATGCTCAAAATTCTGACATATTCATTTTAAAATTTGACATTGACCACAAGCTCCGTTCTTCAATGAACTGAGACAGATTACAGATATTCATTCACATTTCTTAGTCTGAGGAGAATTTTCTCCCGAGAAGGAATTGATTCACTGTTAGATGAGTCGGATATCTCTTCTAGGCAATCTCAAATTTTTGAAGCCATCAGCTATTTTCATTGTTCTTTGAATAATGAGACCCAAGAGTGGAGATATGTCATTCACCTGTATAGCAGCAATTCCGATGAAACTATTAATGATGAGATCGAACATTTTTGGATCTTTGTCAGTTATAACTTTGAATATGTCATAGCCCCTTGGTTTCAAGACAGCGTCACATTTTCTTATTGCGGCTTCGAATACTGGTAATTGTAATAGTGCTTCGCCTACAAACAGATTAGATCTTAGAGGAGGATCTCAGATCAAAATCCCATTCATGAATTATTCGAGCATCTACTCTCGAAAGAATGCGATCAATGCTGAACAAGTTTGAGCTTTGAGCGCTTACCCATTCCAGCCCACTGTGAGCCCATCCCAGAGTACACCCACCAAATCTCTTTGGATTCTCCAGAATTGAACAAAATTTCCCGTTTCTTCGACCTTGAATTAAGAATTCCTTTAGCAGGTACGATGCTGTATCCTCTGTACAAATGTCCATCAATATCTGACTGGAAGATTTCGTGCAGTAGAGCCACGAGCTCCGAATCTACTGGTCTACTTTCAACCTAAAATTGTGTGCCCCATATGAGAAAATAAATCCATTATCCTGGTGCGTATGGATTTTCTGAGGATCATCTCGAGGAATGGATCGGGAGTAATTTTCTACGATTTGAGCCGAATCAAGAAAATAGACCAAAAAAAAAATGGAAGAACTGAACGGAAAGAATTAGAGGATTTTCATTTATTCAGAGAAATGCCACGTCATGATCCATTCATCTTCGACTTATACTTACGTAACTTAAAAATGTTGATACTGCTTCTTCCGTTCGACCAGATGCAAAAATAATACGTGGTATATCATCCTCTGGTATACCATCATTAACCTTTTCTTTCTTAGGTGATTTTAATATTAAGCTAGCAAAAGCACCTAAGATGGAACTCGAATTTACATTCGTATATTCACCAGTCCAGGGAGTCAAATCTGTAGGGACGAATAACCTTCCACTCTTCAATCCTGCTGCTTTGGAATTTGGCTTTTCATAGTTCAGATTTGCAGGTATCAAGCCAGTTTCTGAGCCGATTACCATCTGTAATTATGATGCCATGGAATATTAGGAGACCATACAATGCATTCATCTCAGTTCAACCGAGCTTCCTGAGGCAATGAAACTTGTTTTGTGCCTCAAGTCTGTCTTTCACAACCGCGAAAATATTCTGCATCCCCAATAAAGTTTTCTGGAAGAGTCTCTGTACAATTCTACGGTTACGAAGAACTTCGAATCGTTAGTTCTCCACGTAAACGTTCTGCAGCAGTGGAATGAGCTCTGGATGAGCGTTAAAGTGGTACCAGTTTCCAAAGTTGAATGAATGGACACAAGCTCCACCTCAGATAATTCTCGCGTAGTAGTAAATTCTTGGAATGAAATTTCTCGATATGTCATGATTTTATGATTATTCAGTAGGTTGAAGAGCTACTATCAATTATGACCCGACTCATGTTATGCGGGTGAAACATTCCAGATTTGGAATTACCATATGATGAATGATAGAAAATTCATTGATAATATCACTGTACAACAAAATTCTGGAGTCGGGGTACCAAATCGATTGGAATACGATTTCTCCACGTGTATTTTAACGCTGAATTCAAATCGAGACCCAAAAGCTCAGAAATTTGTAGAAATGTCAAAAAACTCGTTGCTTCCGGATTTTTTCTGTATACAAAAATCATGATGATATAACTCAATATCGAGCACAAAATTGTATCTGGTTCGTCTCTTAGACTTGGAAGTAAGGTAAGTGTACCCAACTTGCCTCTGTACCCAACTTGCCCCCATATGCCGATCTCGGGAATTGGCACACCTTGGCCTCCCGGCAAATTTTTTTTACGTTTGTTATGTTAAAATATGAGAAAGTAAGTAGTTTGCATTGATCCCGGATCATTTCTGCATTCTCCAGAAAATCGAAAGTGATTTTTCTATTTTTCGTGATTGCTTCGATAAGAAAGCACCGAGGGAGTCGCCTTCAGTAAAACTAGTGCCAAATTTTTTGAGTTCAACCAATCTTAACGTACTTTAGCGCATTCGATTCCTTGTTTCAAGACCTTCAAAATCCATTTTCCAAAATTGCAAAATTCGGATATGGAGTTGTTTTACGTGCAAAACACGGAGATGATTTGTAAACAAGGATGCCAACATCGGAGTGTACCTAACATGCCCCCATATGTTTATCTCGAAAGGGCGTGCAGAACGACTTTTTTCACCACCCAGAACGTGTTTATCACGTCAAAATGGGTCAGGAATAGTGTTTCAAACCGCCGAAAAGCTTCAAATGTGCGTGCACGGCGATAAAAACACTTTATCGCCGATTTCCATCATTTATTTTGGAAGAATTGAGACAGTTCGGCTTCAATTGGTCCAAATTGAACGTAGTTTAGTGCATTTTGAAGGTCTTTAAACAAGCTTCAAAATAAGCTAAAATACGTTGAAAAATGTTGAGATGGACCAGAGTTGTTGGAAAAATGGCTTAATAGGGGCAAGTTGGGTACACACTTTTGTAAGCTCTCAAAAATGACCTTTTGGGAGATTTAAAACAGTTTGGCTCCAGTTGGTTCAAATTGAATGTACTTTGACTTATTTTGAAGGTCTTAAGGAGGCTCGCGCAAATTTTAACAAAACGAAGAAATCGCTTAAATGTTACTTATATTAATAGATCAACTAATGAGGAATCATAATCCATCAAGAAAAGTAGGGGTTGGCGATAAAAATCACGAGTAAACCCGTTTGGCAGAAAAAATCCTTACACACGTAATCTTATGGGATAAACACGTTAAAACGAGCTGGTACGACAACTAATCGACCAAAATCGACATTCATGGAATAATTTGACGCTATTTTGCATCACGCGTTTAATGGTGTGAAGAAATTAACACGTTGGCGATCTAAATTTTGAGTAAATTGAGTTCAAAGTGAGTTTCGAGCGTGGAGCAGCGCGCCGCATTGCACAGCTTGCACTGTGAGTATACCTATATGTAGCGTCAGGATCGTAACGGAAAATAGAAAGGCCTGACTACCTGCGCGTAGGGCCCCGCGCTCGGTACGGCACCACGCGCGCGAGCCTCCTTAAGACAAGCTTTAAAATGAGCTGAAGTACGTTGGAAAATATGGAGATGGGCCAAAGTTATTAAGAAAATGGCTTAATGGGGGCAAGTACAATTACCTTACATATTTAGATAACCCGTGCAAGCGAGAAATTTAGCTCTTGATCTTTGAACAACAAAGGTTATTGCTCAAAGAGGTCTTTTTGACCCCAAAAATCCGCGAAAACATCCGGTTTTGGATTATTCTCTGTTGTTCAAAATTTTTTGAGGCTAGCGTGGGGTGTCTATAAGTATGTTCTTTCGATGCAAAACGACCATCGGGGGACGACCTTGTGCTTCCTTTTTAATTACGTTGGCAGGATTTTTGTTTACGTCACAAAAAACCTACCAGAAGCGAATTTTCTGCGATCAAGAAAAATCCTGACATTATGGAGCAATGCAGGCCTCGGGTTTGGTTTCAGGGTCAAAAATTACACAGAAAACTCATAATTTGATCGATGTGACATTCCGATGCCAAAATGTTGTTGTACACTGTAATCAACCCTAAAATCATCAACTTCTCGCCATCACAAACGTAAAGAAGATCCTTGAAACAATATCTATACTTCTGCCTCCCAAACAAATCCATTACCTTCAAAATCGAATTGAGCACAGCGACTGCCGGAGCATTACCAATCACAGATTTAATAGATCCAATGGGTAATGGCTTTTTCCTTCTACCGTAGACTGCGTCGATAGCTTCAAGTTCTTGTGCATCAGCCTCTTTTATACCCATGCCAGAGCCTTCTAAATAAATTATATCATCTGGAGATAACCCACTTTCGTTGAGGACATTTTTCATCATCTCAATTTGGTCTTCGACTTTGGGAAAATATAGAACCTCGTTGATGTCAACTGTATTACAATGTTTTCCCTTGATATTAAGGACCTCTTGATAGATTCGTTTAGCATCATCAGCTCTCTGCAGATAGAGAGCAGCGACTCCATCACCCCTTGTGTGACCATCGGCAGAATCGTCGAAACATCGAGTGTATCCATCCTCAGACAACAGGCCTTGATCAGAAAGATTGCTTAGTACTTATATCATCCAAAATTGTGAAGACAATTCTCAGTTGTCTGATTTTCTTATCAAAAATCTGACTTATACTCATAATTCTTATTTCTTCCATAGAAATTCAATCGATTTACGTCTCCTGTTGTGCAACGATAAATATGAGATTCCAATCTCATTTCTGGAGTGGAAATTCCAAGTGGTAATTTGGTTGATTTCGGAGCTGTTTTGAGCTGACGCAAGATCCAAAAGTTGGATCTTGCGTCAAGTGACTGTTCGCGGTGCAAGCGAGAAAATGTCGGCATTGCCACTAGGATACCAAAGGGTGACATGAAAAAAATGGTCGAATAAATATGGTTTTCCAAATTGTTCTCATGATTTTTCACTGACTGTACACCTCGAAGTCTAATGAACAAACGGTCGCTAAGGCTCCAAAAAATGTTCTATCCTTGATTTTATACTCTAATAATATGAGCTATACAATGATCGGGTCCGTCATTTTAGGAATATGTATCTAGCAAGGTGCTAATGCGGGCATCGCGAGCTTCTACACTATTTGTTCTCTTTTTAAAGTTTCATAGCTTCGGACTGAGGGCATGGAAATGAGCTCTACCACGGGTCAATTTGGAAAAAATTTTACAGACTATCGATTGCGCGAGGTTTTGATCCCGTAAAACAACGCGCATGCGCAGAAAACTGTTGTATTTTGATTGGTCTAAGAATCAATTTGTGAAGAATCGCTTGAAACTCATCTTGGAGTGCAAAACCAAGAGTTGAACATTTTTTTTGAGGAAAAACGACAAATTCCACATGAAAAAATGTGTTTCCCGAATTCTTTCAAGATTGGGGGTTTGAGAAAAATATTAAAAGGAGACTTTCACGAAATCTCCCATATGAGTAGTTCCACGCGAAAGTGACCCACGAAAAAGGGTCATGTCTCAGATCCTTTTGTTAACATTCTTATTCGATTCTATGGTACAAAATATGAACTTTCCACTACCCATGGGGTCCCAAAAAATTTTTTGGTCCCATGGCAAGAATTTTCGAAAATGAAGTAAGCAGCTTTTTTGCACTCAAATGCGAATAAGTCGAGTTTGCTCCCACGGATAGAGATATGCGGTTTGCAGCATTCGAAAGGTCTTGCAAAAACCTTGCGAAATCGCTATTGAAAAATTGATTTTGAGGTTATGGGCAGCCTGTACGAGAAAAAGTGTAAAAATCACTAAACAATGAATTTCTCAGTTGCCTATTTTTTTTTTAATTTTCGAAAATCACCTATTTGATGTGAAATTTTGTGCTCTTCCGGGGAAAAATGGCCCCGATTCCCTTTTCTGATGTTTAGGGCCTGTTTCTTCAAATTTTTGCAAACCCATTTTTTAAGGCAGTTTGGAATTGTCTGTTTACTGCGCGTGCGCAGGAATTTGGACTGTTGAAACCAATTCCATTGGGAAGCCAAGAAAATTTCCTTCAAAATGACCATTTGACAAAATCAATTTCATCTATTTGGCTCGGAGTTACAGCCTGCGAAAGATAAAGCTTCATCTGGAGTGCGTCAATAGGCAAACGATACATCGGGCCAGAGATTGTGCCCGGATTTTCCTATAGGTAGTATACTATTGTCGCGGTGTCTCCGATCCACCTCTTGTCGGTTATCGAGATTCGGTGGTCTTTCAAACGTTGTAGCTCCGAGCCAAATTGATGAAATTGACTTTGCCAAGTGGTCATTTTGGAGGAAATTTTTTCGGCTTCCCAATGGAATTGGTTTCAACAGTCCAAATCCCTGCGCATGCGCAGTAAACAGACATTTTCAAACCGCCCAAAAAATAGGCTTGGGAAAATTTGAAGAAACAGGCCAAAACGTCGGAAAAAGAAATCGGGGCCACTTTCTTCTGGAAGAACACAAAATTTGACATCAAATGTGTGATTCTCAGAAATTGAAAAAGATATGCAACTGAGAAATACACTGTTTAGTGATTTTTACTCTTTTGCTCGTACAGGCAGCCCATAACATCAAAATCAATTTTTTGCAACTGTGTGCGCAAAGTTGTAAAAAAATGAGACTTCTCTTCATTATTTACAGTGCGAGAAGTAATGCGTGAATGACTTCTCGCACAGTTTTATACATTTACGCACTGGTGAAGTGTGCGTGAATGTAACTTCTCGCTCTAATGCATTTCATTCACGCACAGTTCCAAAATATGATGTCACGTCATCCCTCTGAATTTGGCCTTTCTTGAAAACTTCGTTTCCAAGATAATCTTGCTCGGACAGTGGTGCATTTAATTACAACTTCGCGCACAGTTGCAAAAAATAGTATACGCAACACGTGCGAGAAGTTTCCGCACACGTTGCCAACTCGCGCGAGAAGTAACATTCACGCACACTTCGAAACTTCTCGCACACCCAGAAGTTCCAAAGTGTGCGTGAATATTAACTTCTCGCTCTCGTTTGGCAACTTGTGCGGAAATTGACTTTCTCGCACTTGTTGCGTAATATACTATTTCAATAGCGATTTCGATAGGTTTCTGAGAGACCTTTCAAATGCATCAAACCGCATATCTCTATCTGGGAGCAAACTCGACTTATTCGCATTCTAGTGCAAAAAAGCTGCTAGAATTTTGAGAAAATGTATTTTACTTCATTCTCGAAAATTCTCGCCATGGGGCCACAACATTTTTTTGGGACCCCATAGGTAGTGGAAAATTCATATTTTGTACCATAGAATCGAATAAGAATGTTAACAAAAGGATCTGAGACATGAACCTTTTTCGTGGGTCGCTTTCGCGTGGAAGTACTCATATATGACGCCATTCACATGGGAAATAATCCTACGAGGCATTATTGTGATAGGGTTTTTCTTTCAGGTTTCTAATGCATTTACCTGCATGTCGATATCTTGTGTCGTTTCACAGCTAGAGCAGTTTTAGTATGAAAAATCAGCCCTTTTTTATTGGAAAAATTTAAACGTTCTATCAATTTGCTCATAAGCTACGCTGAAAAAATTTGTGGGGCCCTGGCGACGATTCGTTCCCCATATTTTGAGGTATAGAATTGATGAAAAATGACGAGGAAAAGATTTGGAACACCATGTTCATCCGATCATTTATTTCACGTGGAACTACTACAAATCGATATCCTACGGCCTCTTTCGTACACTATCTTTTGACAAACTGATGGAGAGGCTCAAAATGAGAAGTCCGTGCAAAAAATTCAGTTCTGGGTACGGTTAGTCAAAAACATTGCGCTGCAAAATACATTGAGATTCCATTAACTACAAGGTGGAAAAGATTCCTTCCACATCACTTACAGCAAACTCTAATTCATACGTCCATACGTAGAAACAGCGTGTTTCTGCGTACAGACGTATAAAACTGCATACGCGTCTCGTGCGGAAACATTTTTCCTTCGGGAAAACCAAGCTGGACGGTGCCATCGCCCACAGCTTGGTTTCCCAAAGGAAAAAATGTTTCCAGCACTCGACGCGTAATGTACTATTAGCTGACTCAGATGTATTTTATTGAACCGAAAATGAATTACCTAATTTTTTTAGCTGAAAGGAGATGTGAGGATGCAGTGATACCATGCAACCTGTCACTAAGGCTGCATCACAGTGGCCATCCTTGATCGCGTTATAGGCACATTCTAACGCTGTGGCCCCTCCTGTCATGTCATTGTCAACATTTACGCTAGATCCTGTGAGACCCAGGAAGAAAGAAACTCGATTTGGAATCATAGCTTTACTGCCTCCCACAATCAGGAAACCATCTTTCTAGAGAAGGAAGAAAAATGATTCCAATGTCAGAGCCATAAACTTAAGGTGGTCTTGCCAATGTTTCTATTTTAGAAAACCCTCAATTCATCATCATTTTTCCTCTCAGAAACTTCATCAAGAGCATCTTTGGATATCGGCAATGATCAGTTGGCCAACAAAATTTCTCGAACACTCCCTTGGATCTAATGGCATCATGATAATTTCCATGAGTTCCGAATAAAATGAGTAAAATACAAATAATCCAATCATTGAAGTGCGGACCTCGAGCCCCAAGATTTCCGAGCTGTCTTGATTAATTAATCTAGGATTCTAATTTTCAAAAAAATTCCGAGAATTTTCATGCAGATGAGGAGAAATGCAAAGGTTACCTGAGATTTACGGGAGAAAATAACTTTCTCCGATTCAGATAAATTAGAGGCGTTGAACACGGATACATTTGCTCCTCTCAAAGTTCGAGGATTGATACCAGCATCCATCACAGCTTCGAAAGCACATTCCAGTAGGATTCTGGCCATGGGATCCAACGCATTACATAATTTTGAGTGGATTCCAAAAAAGACGCGATCGAACTTTTCGATGTCGTTGCATTTTCCTATTCTTTGTGGGACATGTTCATGACCTGTTAGCAGAGAGGAATGTCAAAGAATAATGAGTATCTTGGGATATTCCAAGTGTGATCAAGCATGAGTTCTATGAGGTCTATGAATCACCCATCGTTTTTGTACGATTATATTGGGACATCAATCATGCACGACGAAATTCTTCACATCATTCACCCCAAACTGAACATCTCGGGTCCATGTGTTCTACCACCATCATCAAGCTACTAAGTGTCGATTCTACATAAACGTGATAGTGGATAGTTGGCTCCTAAAAAACCCAACCAATTGGATAAACTCTTTCCTGACAATTTTGAGGTTATACTTCAAAATCACTGAGGCGAACACTATCCTCAAGTATCATAACTCAGAATTCTGGATCACTCTGACTTATCATATCAAAAAATGATGGAGCCAAATCACGTAAGTCCTTTGCTTTTCCATCTGCATGCTAGTAGTTTTAATTCACCAGAGAACACAATTTTATCTCCAGTCAATAATCGTCTAATGGATCCTGCAGGGCCCATTAACAACATCCCTGAACAATATATTGAATGTCGTAGACCAATGACGATATTTTATGCTTGTCATGGGTGTAACATCTAGTTTTGAGTTCTGTCGAACTGTTTCATATCTGATAATTGAGGTCTATTCACGGTCTATGAGTTTCCAGATTACTCTCAAAATATCACGAGTCCGAATTTCAAATTGTCTCCTGACAGAAGGACTCGTCATTGTAAGAACCTTATTCAACATTTGATGAGATGCAGATCAGCTTTGAGTCTCCGGGAGTGTCTCAGGGACGTAAGTCGGATCATTTCGATCAAGAATAGATCTCCAAGATATCCGTAAGTAACCAAAATTGTCAGAGATCTTAACACGACGCTCTACATAACCAAATTCAAAAGTGATGATTCCGAATATTCTACAAGATTCTACAACCATTGCACCTGATTGGAACCTACAAGGTAGTCGTTTAATTTTAAATAACACAATATCCACGCGATTTGAGATAATCCTGGTCTTCTTAGGTCGATCTAGGTGTTCGGGAAAGATTAGAAACTGTTTGCCTGTTGGATGAAGGGTGTTTTTATCATTAGAAGATACTTCATAGATTCATTTCGTGACACCACGATGAAAACATTTCATCGACGAACATAGCAAAGGTTTCTAAAGTACTTCACTGTCCAGAACTGCTCGGTATCCTAATTGTAGCTCTATTGAACGTCATTATTTCGAACGCACTTCTTAGCGTGAAACGGTTTTACCCGTGCTGCCTATCAACCGAGCGAATCCTGCAGGATTTCAGTAATTATTTGAAATAATAAGGAGAGCACCAAGTCTGCGGAACACGGATCTTGACGAAACTCTGGGAATCATCTTGTATTGGTGAAAAATGAAGGTATCTCCAAGGGTTAAGTCCAATGGGCCTCCTATCCCAAGATACAGGTATGGAGGTTAGCATTGTTAGTATATCCACATATTATGAGTCATTTTAATAAGTGCTCATATGGACAACGCTAATCCCCATAGCTGTATTTTGGGATAGGAGGCATATCGGATTAAACCCTTGCAGGTATCTTCAGTTCTGACCGAATCAAGATAATTCCGAGAATTTCGTCAAGATCCGTGTTCTGCAGACCTAGTATTCTCCTTATAAGCCGTCGAGTTTGATAGAAATTCAACAAAAGAAACTAACGTGGCTTTGTGGATAATATCTTTTCAGAGACGAAGCTACGGTTCGAACCTCGACCATCAGAATTGTGAATTTTCCATAAATGCGTGGAATGAGCATTTCTCACGGTAGTTTTAGTAGTTCAGAACTCACACAGAACAGCCAAACAACCTCGAAAAAATATTGAATTCTAAGATTGGTGTTGCAGCTCTCATTCTTTATTTCACTATTATTCTCCGATTTGAGATGTATTCAATGAGAAATTGTCCATCAGGATTTGATCGGCAAGACGTTAACCCTTTGAGAATGGGATCATCTCGGCTCTCGGAAAAATTTCTTCCAACTCCAACTTCCTCTTTACAGTAAATTATTTAGGTCAAAATTAATAAAAAAAAAAATCAAAAGTGACTATCGCATAGTATTCACTCTAACCACTTTTCTTGCACGTTGAACATAGAATCTATAGAACATAGAATCTATAGAATGTATTAGAACATCTCTAGAACATAGAACATAGAACCAATTTCATTCGGTTGGAATTCTCTGATTCAGAGAAATACATAGGTAAGTGTTCACCAGTAACAGCTAAACAAGTCATCTTTCGATTTTTTGAATATGAAAACTGGTTAATCTGAGGAATTTTCAAATGCGACAGAGTTTTCCGATACAAACATGGGTAAAGTAGTTCTCGTGATTATAGTGCTGGTTTTCAGACAGAGCTGGAGGCAAAGTTAGGAACTATCACGAAAAAGCAAATGCCATCTCGGTTGATGCTTAAAAATCTTTTTCAGTGACTGAGAATCAAAATACTTTCTCAAAAAATTAGAATCTGAATCCATCATTCCTTGGAAAAATAATTTTCATCCAGATCTTTCAATATATGATTCGATCAGCAAAAATAGTTGAAAATCTGAAGATAGAATAGTTGGCTCAGATATTTTTGGTGGATATAGAATTTGACAGAGGGTTCGGGACCATTTATCATTGGAATTTCTCAATCATCCGGCTTTTGGGTTCTAGGAACCATCAAGCTTAGAGAAACTACTACAGGAAAATTGATGTTGCAGCTCCTGCAGCTGGTTCATTGAAGAGAAATTTATATCTGAATCAACAAAATTTTGTAATCATTACTAAAAGATAGTTAGGAGAAACTAATGCTAAGATTTTTTGACTCAAAATAAGCTGAGACACAGTGGAACGATGCTTCGTTACATCGTTGAGTAAATTCACAAAATTCCTCGAAACTTGATATACCCATGCTGAAGATGTTATAGCTCTTTTTAATGGAAAATGAATGAATAGATGAACAAATTGGAGTAAATTTGGTAAAATTTCACTCCGCCTCACACTCTACACTTCGAAAAATTGTCGCGTGTAATTTCAGCAGAATAGGTCAACACAAAAGCGACATCTTGCTCTTAGCACTGCATGTCCCTCTGAATCTCCTAGTCTCAAATTTTTGATCAGCATTCACAAAGGTGCAAACCCCACCTCATCTCAACGGTTCACTCTCGATTCGAATCAGAATTCACCATTAATGTCATCAAAAGGTCATCTACTGCTTAACAATCAGTTTAAACGGAGAAACGAACTATAGACCCGGAACTGGATCAAACTCACATACGCTTGGTGAAATGTTTTTCTTGGGCAGTCTATTTCTAATCCACTCAAACCAAATGATCATTCATTCAGTAATGTAATGAGCACCATATCAATCAATAATATACAATCTTACTGAAATTCCATCTGCCATGTTCATCGGTCGTACAGTCAACTTTGTTTAATAAATTATTTTTGAACTCATTAATATTATCTGCATTTGGAAATCGTCCCGAAATTCCCGATATCACTACTCTGTGCCCTGACATATTTTCACCAGTTTAAAAAAAAGTTCAATATCACTGGGTCCCGATTAGTTTCGCTAGAAGACTCGCACTATTTCTCGACCGCACTCAGAACTAGTCGAACTATCTAGCAGTAAGAGCTGTTTAGCTCGTTCACATCGCGCACGATTCTTGATCGAACTGGTGAAAATCTTTTCAACAAAGCTCATAATTTCAATCACCTGTTTCTCATTGCTTGAGAAGGAAGGGATGGTAGATTTTATGCGCATGCGCTTACAGTCTATTTAATACTGGTAGATTAGAACATTCTGAAGTATTCTTTCATGTTAGAACGAGGTTCGATTCGTTTTGCGGAAAATCATCGCCAAGTTTTGAATAAAACATCGTCTGTTCAATTCACTCACGTTCTAATTTTCGTTGAGAGATTTTTGAGTATTTTTGTGGCTCTAAACTCATGTCGCATGATTCGCTCCTTCAGAGGATTAAATGGAACCAAAGAAACAATCAAGAGTGACCAACATTTGCATTTGAGTGCAAGAAGGAAACTCATTCACGTTTTTTTTTTTCAGCAAATTAATCCCAATTGAGATAGTCACTCCAATGATAAGCCAATTTTCATTCGACCTACTCTTTCAATATCTGAATTCCGTTGGATTTTCCAAAAATTTAATGATATTAGCAGGTTATCAAAAATTCTTATACATGGTTCACACTCGCTTATAAAAGTAACCCGTGATGTGGTGGCCATTCTCAGTTCGTCAGTCTCATTGAGATTACAGACTCGTGAAGAAGCATTTTTGTTCTTTCTATTCGAGAAATATATGTCGATGTTATCATTGATCTTGAAAAATGATGTAGCTGAAATTTTCTTCTAAATTTTGTCTGTAAGATGTGTGGAAATTTTTGTTTCGTTCATCGATGTTTTATTCACCTAATTCTTACACATTACACTGCTTTACAGCTTTTTTGCTACATGACAGACATGCAGTACCAATGATTTACTCATGCTTTGAGAAAATCGACATATCAATATGATCCTGGTATGAACTAACGACCTTGATCACGATACTTTCAAAAATCGAATGTTGTTATTCTCGAGGACTACCCCATACTCATGAATCGATTTTATTTTTTGATTTTCTAAGTTCGTATCACTCTGAGTTCCAGGTCTGTTTCTTGATTTGTGACCAAATATGATTTTCGAGTGTGAATTTTCAACAGTTAGGATTAAAATGAATTTCCCGATTAGAGAAATGAGATTATGAACTTAACACAAAAAGATTCGTGTCTTGCAGATTTGAATATAGACCCGGCAATGAAGAAATACAGTCTAATGGATGATAATTACATTATTGACAAAATTCGTCGAATCGGCCTGTCACATTTGATTTGAATAGATTCTCACGCTATCACTCATGTATTCTGGGTATAGCATATCTGCATTATTTATCATCACGTGTACCTCGTAACTGTCTCATTTTGGAGTTGGTCGATTTTATGAGAATACATGACGCAAGTAGATCTGGTTTTCTATTGAATGTATTGGCTGGAAATTGTGACATTATTTACAGATAGTAATCCATAGCACAATGACGATGAAAAGTTTATTGAGTGAAAATCATATAACCGTAATTCTAGCCACAAATCGAATTCTGTCTGTCTTTTCGTGACATACTCAAGTACCGGCAAATTGCCTGAAAACGAGTGATCTGGTGTTGGATTCCTCTAGAATATTTTCTTTTAGTTCTAGATTTTTAATCAACTCATGCAGTTATTTATTTCAACCAAGGAATATGGTTTATGGTAATTGAACTATATCCTTAGCAAATTAATACCGGATATATTCTTCAACAATTGACATTTTTTTGCAAAATAAACCATTTGTTCCATTATCTTTCTACATGAAATTTTCGAGCTCGGTAGAACTAAATCAAAAGTGGATACAAATTCAAATAAGAAAAACACGATGGATGTTTCAAAGTTTGTGAGATGCTTTTGTAGCATTGTTAAATGAAACTATACAATGCTATAATTCCTCAATATATATTCACTCATGAAATAAAAATTAAAATTCAAAGTTCAAGTTCTGAGAGTTTTTCAAGTGCACTATTTGATTCTTTGAATAGTCCTTCAAAAAGTTCGGCTTCTTCTTCGATTAATGTCTTCTTTGCACCAGATATTGAACCTGTTGTTTCCTCTTGCACCTGAAAGTGTAATTTAGAAAGCCAATGAGCAGAAGTAGAACACAATTAATTGGGGATAGGATTTGTGCAAATCCAATAATTCGCGAATTTTGCTATGTGTGTCAGGATAGCAGGCATTGTAGGATATCTTATTTAACATCACCGCAGAGTAAAAGATGATGTTTTAGAGTATGTCCAAGAATAGTGAACAATTTTTGAAGATGAAAAAATGACGCATTATACTTAGAAACTCTCACGATGATTCAACTGATTGTGTATTACCGAGGGTCTCAATTCATTCATGGAACGCAGATATCTAATATCAGTTGATTGGACGCAACGGAATTCACACGCATGTTATGATGAATTCTAAGAGGAATCCGTCAATCCAAAGTCGAACGAAATCATGATAACCGAAATAATCATGTTTTGTGTCAATTTATTGAAGTCTGACTTCGATCAATCTTTGATGTGAAAAAATGAGCTGCCATATCGGCAAAATTCAACCATAATTAGTTTGTCATAAAAGCTGAGCTTACCTCATCACTCAACGGTCTTATGCAATGTACATTGACTGTGGTCTCATCTGTGCCCAGGATCTCATCGAGTTTCACCAGGTATTTCGAAATCGGTGGGAGAGGCGTCCGCTTTCCTGTAGTTGTACCCTCATTTTTTGATTCCAACAGACCCCACCGAATATGTAAACCTTGCAAGCCATCATTTCTCCTCTGTTTCACCAGTCTATCCATCAACTTATCTTCTTCTGAGTAGATTCCACATCCACCGCAACCATTCGTTACAACTGAACATATGACAAATAATCGGAGATCTGAATAGGACCTTGAGATTTGATCTGCTTTTTTTGTAATCGATTCATGAACAATACAGTCTTGTTTTGACCGCTCAGTTGTAATATTTGTTCGGAAAAGATCAAAAATAGCGTCTATTGGTCCTACAGATGTAGCTTCCTTCAAAATTCTCTCCATAATTTGATTCTGGGATATATCAATGCCTTCCCGTAATATTATTTGTACACCATAAGTCTTCCAGAGTTTTAACCTCAAAAACTTGTAACCACTAGTAATTTGAGATTTTGATGTGATAATTAGACGCTTAGCACCGCGGGTCACCAACCAGTCTATCAACTCCAAGCCAAAGTTGTTGAGTCCTTCAAAAATAATGTAAGATTTCTTCTCTGAGCAGAATAGTCGAGGAATTGCTAAGGCGTTGGACTTATCAGAGGTCTCTGCTTGGATCTTCAATATGACCTGAAAAAAAAAAAAAATTCGACATGAATCATTGCATAACGATGACGAATTGTACTATTTCGTCGATTTCTTTCCTTCATCTTGTTCTCGTCCTTGAGAATATTTTTCAAAGTCTGAGTTGTGAGGGGTTGCAGGCTGATTTTGCATCAAACTAGTATCACCTGTAGCGCCTGACAATTATCTCAACGATTCACACTAGACTTTTCTACACTGTTTCCTTGAATGATCGAGTTGATCTATGGAGTCTTTGAAATTTGACTAATGGAATATGTTTTCAGGGTTATTTGATCAGTTTGTATCACGAAAAGTTAGTATGACGAAATTGGAGATTCAGTATTTGACTCAATAACTGGTTAGAATGGTCATGACACATAAAACATGACACATTTCTCCTATTGAGACTTTTTTCTGAATCAAGATGACTGTACCAAGAAAAATTCTACAAAATTTTGGGCCATTTGATAATGCTCTCAACTCTGACGAAAATGAGGTTATAAATCCAAGTTATAAGATCGATATCTTGTGAAAGTTCTCACCTTGCCGCAAGATTTTTTCGTATTGCAATCGTCATATGCCTCTTGAAGATGATCACGATCATAAACTATTCTAGGTAAAGGTTTGACGAAAGCAGTCTTGATTCCTTCGCTCACCAAATCAGCCAACGTTCTTTTAATCCTTATATCGGAAGACAAAATTTTGGCAGGTACGACTGAGAACAGACTAATTTCTCTCAAGAAAATTTCCAATCCAACATACTCGTGAATTTTCATATCGGTCAAATCACTAATCAGAACAACTCGTGCGTTATGTTTTGTAATAGCAAAAAATCTTTCCAAATTCCTGATTTCATCCTGATTACAAATTATTACATCGACGCCTTTTCCTGCGGTCGTAGACTGAACCTTGTTCCGGAAATTATCTTTAGAGGATTGAATTAGATGTGTTCCTTGTATATTGGGACAGATTGATTTTATTATATTCTTCTCTGATTCTGACTTATAAGACACAAAGAGTTCACATTTTTTCTTTGTGGCTAATTGGAGGAGAGCTAAACCAAATCCATCACAAGCATTAGTTAATAAAACGGTCTCTCCCGGTTTAACTTCAGCTTTGATCATCAAAGCAGAATATGCTATGATGTAAGATAATGGTACTGTAGCTGCATCTTCAAGACTCCAAGAATTTGGTACTGGCCATATCCAGTCTGTATCAGGTTCGACAAAGTTTGATAAAGAACCTCCTTTAGTCAATCCCATAATTTTTTTGCCATGAGAATCGATTCCAGAAAATTCCAATCCTAAACTATTGGGTAATATCCTATTACTGCCTGTAACTTCAGATACTTCTGTGTAAAAGTTATCTTGACTCAGGAGAATATCCTGGTGGTTCAGAGCTGCAAACTTTACGCTGATGGGCTTAACAGTATCCTGTAATATGTTGCCATCGGTCCACACTATACTACTGGGATCATGAGAATATTTTGAATTTGCACTCCATCGCTGACACATGATTGGTTTCAGTATAACTTTATTGGAACGTAAGGTTGACCAACTTCCTTCTGAATTCCAAATATTTACAAACAAATCCTGATTGAGTTGATCAGTAAACCTTGAGCTATTGATGAATTCTTCAGACATCTTTGAACCGATGCTATGGAAGATCCTAAGATATTCTGCATAAGGAAGTTCACTGATCTCACGTTGAATTCTCACCATATCTGTAACGTCATCTATTTGAGTAGTAATAACTACCCTTTCGGTACTTGTAGTCAATTTGATTTTCTTCATATTTGATATGATATCTTTTACATCTTCATGGTTACCCGCAAGTTTCACAAACTTCAAAGATGGAACCTTACGGAGTAGGATTAGATTTTTGCCATCTGATTTTTGACAACATATCAATTTCAATCCAACTGAACAAGATGATTGGCTATATGAAGATGTTCCATTCAAAGAGCAGGAAGTGAGTAGGAATGCTCCATCTTTCAATTTCTTTGAGATCTCAGTCAAATTGACAGTTATGTCATCTGCAATGATGTTCAGCTTTCCATTATAGTTTGCATCTTCTGGTTCAATGACCGAGACTTTGTACAGACAAATTTCTGGTATGCTAAGCAGAGCTTCGCATAGAGTTCCCACGTTTTGAGAATCCTTGCCCCCTATCAACTCAATCCTTTGGATTTTTGGTGAAAATATATTCTCTGCAACGAGCTGGAGTATGGAACGTAATGCCACTTTAAGAGGCAGTTCTGTTTTGTTCAAATTAGGAACGATGGACCACGAGTCGGTAGCAATAGTTTCCTGGTGTTGGACTCGAGGAATAGCATGACATTTGAGACCTTGAATTTCGACACCTCCAGCGGATAAGTGATTTAATTCTTGGTTAACGATAACTTCTATGTCTAAAAAAGAAGAAGATTGGGTTGAGAATAATTCTTCTACACACGTTGATTGTACTGTACAACAAAATTTTGGGGTCGGAATGTCATATAGACCAGACCACGATTTTCTCACGTATGTTTTTTGACGCTGAGATCGAATCTGAATCCAAAATTGCACCAGAACGTCAGGATTTTTTATGATTGCAAGATATCTTTTTTCTCTCAATTTTCTGACGTAGGCTAAAATTTTTCTGCGTCAGAAATACATATTTACATAGCCAGCGTCAGCGGGAATTTTTTTCCTCGTAATTCTGAAACAGTAAGGGTTATCGCAAGAGCAGGTGTTTTTGACCCCCAAAATACGTGAACGCACCTATTTTTGCGATAACCTTGACTGTTCCAAAATCACGAGGGGAAATATTTTCGCTGAACCGGGTATCAAAACGTGATCTTTCGACGCAAAATCATCATCCAAATACGATCCCGGGCTTTGTTTTGAGCTATTCTGCCAGGATGTTTGTCTATGTTGAGGAAACCGATAAAATATTGGTTCCTTCCGATAAAGAAGAAATCCTGAAGTTCTCTGAGGCAGTTCTAGGCTCAAATCCGGTTTCATCGTCAGAAAATATGTAAGGAAATCATATTCTAGTCTATACGACACTCCGACTCCAAAATTTTATTGTACCGTGTTAGTAACGAATTTGTATGTATGAGGATACTTAGATCGTCTCCATTAAAAATTTGATTCGTTGGATGTTCACGTACCATTCGAGTTTTGTGTTAATGTTGCATGCCGTTGCGTATCGATTATGATTTTTCGTATACAGACTGGTAGCTCCGCTCTTCGCGAATCGTTGCTCAGAATATATGCCTGAATTATGCAATCGAGGAATAATATCCAGTTTTCATTCCACCTAACAATAGCGCGAGTACCATCGAGTGATGCCTTTATAATACCCTTAAAATCATCGGAATGTTGCAAACCTCGCATACTCAATTCAGTATAGACATCATCTTGATTCAATTCGAATTTATTCTCAGTCGAAGATTTTGACGTCGCAAAATTGAGACGTTCTTGTTCCAGAGACTCGTCGTTCCTCAGAATACCCGACAGAACAGTAGCTCCAGATTCAATGACTTCAAATTTGCCAGTACCTGATAGAAAATTTAATGTAAGTCGAGTAATGTATTTAGAAATTTCTTTTATCATGTAAATGTTTATTCTCATCATGATACAAACCTCTCGATACGACGACTGTGACTGGAATAATTTGATCTTTGGAAATCGTTATCTGTTGCTTACTGATCCTAACATCTTCGAAAATAATATTTTCCGTCATTTCATCATCGAGACTTCGTAATATTTCCCAGGCTTTTACCAAAAATAGAGAAGATGGAATGGTAATTTGTCCATCTATAACGCATCCTTGCAGATACTGGTATTCTTCGGTTTTTATATCGATTTGGAGAGTCCTGTCTCCTCCTTTCTTTTCTTGAGTTGGTGTGACATAGTGTACAGTCCTTGATCATAGGGAAGAAAATAAGTTGCATATCGAAGTAAAGGCAAACCCCAGTATTCGCAATTAATTGGTTTATAAAGAGTACCGCAAGTACAGAAATCGTCGATACCGGGCTATCTAGCATATTGGAAATGGGGGTTCTGTCCAATTAATCTCCTCAAATCAGAGACAATGCTATGAAAATCGAACTATCAGAATCGTTGAAGAGTTTCAAGCTGTATCTTTCGAAACAAAAATCGGCTCTCCGTGACTTTGAAGTATTTCCCATGGGCATCTAAGTCTTCATCAGTTTCCCAAATGTGAAATTCGTGAACACAAATTGAACTTTTTATAAATTTTCTGACACCGTGGATCCACGCAAGCACTCTGACTTGTTCCCCTCCCTCGAACAATTTTGAAACATCCAATACTGTATAGCGATGTACATGGCTTTTTGCGATATCGACACAGCCCCAATGACTTGACAACATTAACACGTTCGCTGGGGAGGCTGAAATCGATGATCATTCCCCAGGTGCGGCGGGGCCCACTGGTGGTTCCCCCTCAATGTTATTTCCCATAAGGCCGAAATTCTCAGCAAGAGGGGAAAGAGACCCAGAGCCCACCGGTGGGCCACACCGCAGCGAACGTGTTGAATTCTCAGAACAACCGTGGTTTGAACGTCGACTATCGAAAAACTTTCTCACTGCGTGAGGTGAAGATAGCAGTTGTCGATTTCATTACGCGGAATCATAATTCGCAACCAGAATCGAAAATCCAATGTGCACAAATACATTGGAGAAAATTAGTTGATTCAATAATATTCAAAGAATCATACCGTGAATACGGAGCATACTCTACACTCGGTGATCGGGATATCCAAGGATCGCGAATACCGGGGTTTGACTTGTAAAGACAGAGTGAAAATCGGTAAGCTCGGGTAATTTCAGTCTCACTGGGTATATCTGCATTTCTCGACAGTAGATTCCTCTCGATTCCTTTCGATTCGGAAAACTATTCGTGTGATATACTTTTTGGGTCTTCAAGTGGATAGTATCCTGAAACTGCAGAAAACTCCAAGATGGAGTACTACCTCTGTTATTTTGGCAACGGTTGGGAATCACGAAAAACTCCAGGATACTTATTCTCATATTCAGAAGGCACGTCTGATCATAAGGGTCATTGTCAAGGTCATTCGCTGGTTGACTTGATTTTTGAAAATAATGATGCCTACTTTCAACTTTGAATCCCGGAAGAACGATGAAAAATCATGTTTCTCTTGTATCGAACATTTTGTGATCTACAGACTCACTCCTCTGACGAGATGAGGGGAAGCGGAAGGGATCGATGATGAAAAATGGCTCTTCTCGATCTCTTTGAAATCAAGAAAGAGAGTTTCCTCAGGAACTCTTTCGGAATAGGCATTGATTTTTGTCGAAGCCAATATTATATCGTAATCTTGGCATTGTTCTTAGAAGTCATTAAAGGGTTTATATAGGCGGCAACTCATTTTCTAAGTGAATGTCCTCTGACCAGAACGCCTGTTCACGACATTGATTTTAGGAGAATGTGAGAGATCACGGAATTACTGCCGAAAATTTCTGTGCTGTGGTTTTAGGACAAATCTGTTGGAACTACGAGGGGCATCAAGTTGGCACCAGATCCAAAAACCTTTCATCTGGAGTATTCATAATTTTCCACGTTTACCAAATCAACAGGAAAATAGGCGTTCCTAATCACTACATTGAATCGCTTTATAACCACGAGAATGACTTTCAAGACCCCAACATGATTCAATAAATTTTCCTCTAGAATTTCCAATCATCTTGAAGCTATCTTCTATCTTATTGAGCTTGAGTCAGGTCAAAAAATATTTGAATTCATTATAATGATTAAATGTCCAGCCAAAATTTGTCCGTCAGTATCCCGCGTAATGGGTTACCTACGTGGAAGGGTTGAAATATGTTCATGATGGGTAACCGTATGGGTCATGCATAGGTCGATAAGTGGATGGGTTGGTGAGTGGGTGGGTAGTCGGTCGGGTAGATGGGTGGATCGTTGGATGGTCTGATCTGATCTGATCTGGTCCGGTCTAGTTGAAATTAATACGGTCTAGTTTGGCCTGATTTGGTGCTGGTATGGTTCTAGTACGGTACTAGTTGCTCTAGGACTGCTCTCTGGTTACACTAAGACCTCTAGAACCGCACGTGAACCGCTAGGGCTGTTAGGATCACTCTAGTCCCGCTAGGGCCGATTCTAGTACCGCTAGGACCGATTCTAGTATCGTTAGGACTACTAAGAGGCCGTTGAGACTGCACTAGTACGGCACAAGTACCACTAGGACCACTAGGGCCACCAAGACCGCACTAGCGCCTATAGGATTACCACACTAGTACCGACTAGTATTAGCTCAAGAGTAAGGTACTAGAATAGCCTTACTACCATAGTCTGACTGCTGTCTAGTTTGGTACGATTCGGTCCTGTTAGGACTAACTTGGACTCATCGGGTATAATTCGACCTTATTAGGTTTAGTTTGCCCAATAAAGTCTGATCCGGTTGAGTTCGGTTTAATTTGGTCTAGCTAGGTCTAGTATGATCTAATTCGATCTAGTTCCGTATGGTTGTACCTAATCCAGTCCACTTCAGCGTACGCGGTTTTAATCGGATTGGTCTGGCTGAAAAATAAGTGGTCATGTGGGTTATGGTCAGGACTGACTGATCAATTTACTAACTGACAATAGGCCATCTTTCCAAACTTGATAAAAAGCCTCTTTCCAATATTATCAATCGATCATCCACCATCTTATAAATATCATTTTTGAGCTGCAGAAGCATTTGAAGAATCTCTGACTTATCGAGAACATTTACAAACCGAACGAGCGTTAGCAAGAGTGACAATAACGCTAGTATGATTCATTTCACGGACCGGGTTTTCGAAGCTTCCATGTGTGGTTACGAGTATTGATACGTCAATTAGAATTTGAAGTTACAAGTGTGTTTTTTCCTCTGGAAGAAGCTGGTGAGTCTTCCAATGACCTAGAAAATGAGCACCAAGGTCTATTCTAATATATCCCCCTCAAATTTCCTGGGCACAAGTCCCAGAGTTTTTTTCGATTTCCAACTATTCCCGAAATAACAGGAGTTGCCGGGGGTCACTGATACCATGGACACCATACCATGTACTTAATGATCTGATTCTATAGTCTAAAAATCTCTTCCAATGACAGAAACTCACAAAGAAAGATCCAACCTTGCGGAACACGGATCTTGATGAAACTCTGGAAATCATCTTGTTTTAAAATGAAAGTATTTCCAAAGGTTTAATCCCATGAACCTTCTACCCTGGGATACAGCTATGAAGATTAGCATTGTTAGTATATCTGCTACGGTTTTTGACATGAGCCTATATTGGCAATTCTAATCGCCATAGCTGTATCTCAGGCCCATGGGATCAAACCCTTGGAGATACCTTCATTTCGTACCAAAACAAGATGATTCCCAGAGTTTCATCAAGATCCGTGTTCCGCAAGGTTGGACCCATCCCCCTCCCTCCTTTGTTAGTCGGTCGAGTGGAACTTGAGAGGAAATGATGTGGCGATGGCACGATACAATCATGTTTCCGGGAATGAGAGACATAACTAGTCACATGAACGAAAAATAGTGATATCTAGTACTGGCTTACCAATCAGTTGAATGATCCCACTGAACTAACGATGATATTGATGGTGTTCCTGTACTGACGGGGAATGGGATTTTTGGATATATATTCGATATCTGTGGTTGCATTCCAATATTGTACATTTGGCCAACTCCTGCCAACAGGACTTCTAAATTATTTGGATGTTCCCTTCTAGTCAGTGCAATGTTTATGACAGTTTTTGGTAAGGACCTTTTGACAATGGCTTGCAATAGACCATGAGGAGCTATTTCTATACAGACAGCATTCGCTGGTATTAAGCGAGACGTTTCGTCAAAAAGCACAGCGCTCAGTAAATTGTTGGTATGATACTCAGCAGAACAGAGTCGAGCCTTTGGCGTAGTCCATTCTTTTCGAGGTATCGATGTGCTCACCCATTTAGCACTACGAGGTTTAGGATTTGGAATAACTTCTTGCAATCGTCTCATGAGATTGGGACCAGCTGGTGCTATGTACCGACTGTGATAAGCTATGTTACTGGAGTTGACTTCTCGAGCAAAAATACCTTTGGCCTAGAAGGGGAAAGCAAGAGATTGTCATTTGTGAATGAGGAAATGATCTAAGTTTATTGAGACTATATTC
The DNA here is from genome assembly GCA_029851415.1 of Eretmocerus hayati. Lineage (NCBI taxonomy): Eukaryota > Metazoa > Arthropoda > Insecta > Hymenoptera > Aphelinidae > Eretmocerus > Eretmocerus hayati. Next base: position 176,571,912 of record CM056742.1, on the reverse strand, counting down.
AGGCATCATGATAGCCTGTGTCGATAACTACATAAAATCACGTCAAAGTGTAGCTAATAGGGCAAGAATAGTTTCCATAAGCCATATATAAAAATGATTGAATTCAGAGTCACATTATTCATTCAACATATTTAGTGGATGAGTTTCAAGAAAATGTTAGTTAAATTCTTGAAAGTACGACAGCGCCACTCCTCACAGTTCTATTCTACACATATGCGGCAGAAAATGGCTGGTCATTTTCAAATTGTCGATGGCAGTTATGACAGCTGTATGGATCTGAATTAGAGCTTACCAAATAGAAACGGATTACTGGATCTATTCGACGATTTTTGTATGCCCTATATTTCAGTATATATTTCAGGAAGGCAATCTTACAATGATAATTTCTGATGGCGACATGGGAGTGGACAGCTTATACCATAACCAATGGCTCGTTCTACATAGGATGCGCTCAGCGTGTGAGCGTACGCGCATACGCTCGCGCTCAAAGCACTCAATGCAGGGAATTCCATGAAGCAGCCTTACCAGTCGTTTTCTACACAGAATTTCCCCAAGGGATGAGTTGTTTGATGATTGGTGGGCTCCGAGTAACATTATCGAACCAAAAATCAAGTTTCTCCATGTTTTTCCACAACCAATCAGAGCAAAACATCAGCGTTGACCACCCTAAGAATTACCCGCTCTTTCATTATCGGTGAAACATGGGACATATGACATTGGATGATGGTCCGGATGACACCTTTGGGTCAAAAAAGAAATTTTCTTCGTGTTTTTTCGTGAACAAATAGGATTAACCAGCGGTGGGGTACCACGAGCCTTTTCGGGAAAAAATATAGGTTGAGCAACAGTCCCACGATTTAGTATCCGGATTGGTGACCACCCGTCTTAGTTTGCAAAGACTGTAACTGTGTTTGGGATCAGAAACTAAGCAAAAGCAAAATAAGCGGTCACCAATCCGGATACGGAATCGTAACAATGTTGCTCAACCTATATTTCTTTCCGAAAAGGCTCACCCAGCCAACGCTAATGTTTTTCTCCATTTATTCATGGAATAACACAGAGAAACTTGATTTGTTGGATCGGTAATGTCACTCGGGGCCCACCAATCATCAAAACCAACTCTTCCCTTGGGGAAATCCCGAGTGGGAAACGACTGGTAAGGTTGCTTCATGAAATTCCCTGCATTAAGTGCTTTGAGCGCAAGCGCATGCTTGTACGCTCACACGCTGAGCGCATCTTATGTAGAACGAGCCAATTGGTGGAAAAAAATTCAAAGATATTGCATCATCAGGTCGGAAAAATAGGCGAATCAAGATTCCATCATTACCGTCAAGTCAGCGACGAAAGCCTTCATGGACTCTGCAGGTCCACTAATTGTTGAGCTTTCAGGACCATTGTGACAAGCTATGTCAATGTCAGGAGGACAAAGTGGCAATAGATCCTCGTAACCCAAGCCCACTGCTGCCATTGAACCTCTGTCTAGTTTGGTTTCCACGGAGGCAAGTCCACGAGATAAGGCTGCTAAGATCATTTGCTCGGCGGTAAAACATCCGTCGGCATAGGCACAACCCAATTCTCCAACAGAATGTCCGATGATGTATTCCGGTTCGAGGCCGAGTGATTTCAGAACATCTGTCAAGCCAATCTACGAAGAATATCCATGGTGGTTGAGTTTATGATGGCGAATTGCTCAATTTATTCTTCAACCATTGAGATAGCCTAACCGATCAAATATTACCATGAGAACTGTCCCTAAGCTATGATGATTATATATTTTCATGGAAGCTGTTACAATGATGATACTATCACAGAAACGAGATTAAGCTATTAAGATGTAGAAAATAGTATATTATGACACTGCACGTTGATGGGTAGTTTCATATGATATTTTATAACACGAGAATCCAAAATGGGCTACCGCGCTCAGTACGGAAATACACTATTTTTTTGGTAAGAATTTTGATTTTATCCAACAAAAAGTGGTATTCAGGCTCCTTTCAATGAATAACGACATTGTTCATGCAATTTGCCGTCATTTGAGCTCTTTCACATTTCGAAATTTTCACGCTATTCGGGCTTGTGGCTTTTGTGAAAATGAAGTTATAAAAAATCTAAGCATGGCTCGAATGTCAGATGTCAATATCATACCTCCTTTCTGCTACACATGAAACTAAATATATTCCATTCGGATTACCTGTATAGCAGCGATTCCGATGAAACTGTTGATGATCAGATCGAAGGTTTTTGGGTCTTTGTCAGTAATAACTTTGAATATATCATAGCCTCTAGGCTTTAATACAGCATCACATCTTTTTATTGCGGCTTCGAATACTGGTAATTGTAAGAGTGCTTCACCTACAAACAGATTAGATCTTAGAGGATAATCTCAGATCAAAATCCCATTCATGAATTATTCGAGCATCTACTCTCGAAAGAATGCAATCAATGCTAAATGAGTTTGAGGTTGAGCGCTTACCCATTCCAGCCCACTGTGAGCCCATTCCGGAGTACACCCACCAAATTTGCTTGGTTTCTCCAGTGATGAAGAGGGTCTCTTGTTTCTTAGTAGCTGGCTTAATTAAGCCTTTTGCTGGCAATAAAGTGTAACCACGATACAAATGACCATCAACATCTGATTCAAAGATGTTATGTAAGAGCCTGATATATTCTGCATCTACTGGTCTACTCTCTACCTAAAATCAATCCGAGTACCGTAAAACTGTGTAATTTGAACCGGATGGGTACTTCGATCCACTTGTAGTCTTTGCGATAACTTTGGACTCAAGAATCCCACAGTATGATGCAAGTTCTCATTTTGAAGATGACAGTCAAAGCTTCAAAATAATCACTCGCAGCATACTGTGTGATTGCCGGCACCAAAGTTATCGCGAAGACAAAAAGTGTCCCGAATTATCCAATTTCACGGTACTCAATCACTTAACATCACATATTGTTGACATCTCTAATATGGTTGATGATTAGTACTCACATAATTCAGAATCGATAATACTGCTTCCTCAGTTCGACCCGATGCAAGAACTAGGCGTGGTATATCATCGTCTGGCACTCCATCATTTTTCTTCTTTATATTTGGTGATTTAAGTATCAAATTGGAAAAAGAACCAATTATGGAAGTTGAATTGATCGCTGAATATTCTCCAGTCCAAGGAAGACTATCTGTATGCACAAACAATCTGCCACTTTTCAAACCGTCTGATTTTGAATTTGGTTCTTCATAGTTTGAGTTTGCTGGTATCAGTCCACTTTCTGATCCAATTATCATCTAAAATTAGAGATTGTTCTGAATTGAGAATGAATTATGAAACGAAGATTCGACCTAAGGTCGTGTCTCCAATTCAAACGCAAGCCATCCCACGGCGTACGACATGGTGCATGTGTCGCAGCTTTTTGGTAGACTCAGTCGTTTCATTTAATAACGATTGATTCTACAATCGGGTGGGCTAAGACCAGACTTTTGGTCAAACGGCTACCGTGCCCCAGCCATTTGGTCAAACGACGAATCGTGCGCAGCCTTTTCATATTAAAACTTGCACGTTTCAATATTTGGCGGTAGGTTCGTGAACTTGAGCTCGTGAAAATGAGGTAATGGGAATAATCTAAGGAATGACAGATGAGTAATTTGACGTGAAATAAATGATCGGTATGACATGATGTCCAGATCTTCTGCGCATGATTTTTCACCGATTTTATATCGTAAGACGTGATCGAAAAGTGACTGTCGGACCCAGAAATTTTTTTTGCCCAGCTGGTGAACAGATTGGTTTGAATTTTGATTTTTTCGATGAAAAAGCACTGACACGAGGTACTGACGTCTTCGCATCGAAAGAGCTATAGCTCTGAAACGGAAAGAGGCATAGACGATAAGTTTAGTGCATTTGAAGACTCCGTCAAAATTGCTACTCAATTTCATCCTTCAAACAGGGTTCTGAAAGAATTCTGATAACACTTATCTTTAACATTTATGTTCTCAAAATTTTTTGACAATATCTTTCCGGAAGAAAACCTGGATAGTGATTCTCCAGAAAGCGTAATCGTACGAGATTATGACTTTTTACAATATATTCCAAGGTATACTCTGATGAATTTCTGTCTTGGCTTCCAAATGCGCTGAATCGCTTGTCGATATCTTGAGCCATTTCAAAGCGATAGCTGTTTTTATCTAAAAGAAGTCAGTGCTTTTTCATCGAATGAAATCAACAGTTAAGACAATATGCTCACCGACCACGTAAAATATCCCAAGCGGTCGGCGTTTCATCACATTTTGAGATATAAAATCGGTGAAAAATCATGCCCAGAAGATCTGGACATCATGTCTTACCGATCATTTATTTCACGTGAAATTGCCCCTCTATCATTCCTTAGATTATTCCTATTACCCCATTTTCACGAGCTGAAGTTCACGACTGGGGTACGGTAGCCGTCTCACCAAAAGGCTGGTTTTAGCCCGGCCGATTGTAGAATCAAACATTTTCAAACGAAAGGGCGGCGTTTGGCCAAAATGCTAGGCTTCAGGTCAAACGGCTGATTCTACTAAAAGGCTGCGACACATGCACCACAGGCACACAGGCTTACGCGCCGATGTTTATTTTTCTTCACAAAGCGCTTCTGTTGACATTTTTCAACTCTTGAATATTATAAGAGAGCATGTATATATCCAAATTTTGCGATAGCATGTGAGACAATGAGTTTTCAGCGCTTTGTAAACAAAAACAAACATCGGCGCGTCAGCCTGTGTTTGCGGTGCGTCGTGTCGTGCACTACGGAAGAGCCTATTAGGGTGATGACAGATAAAGCGCTACGCTACGATTTTGCGCCACGTCACGACGCGCTATCGCACGCCACGACCCAAGAATTCATTCCAGCGAACCCGACCATTGATGGACTGGATTTATTGTTACAGTATCAACCGTAGATTATGAAAATGAATCAAATCTATCTATGGTCGAGTTTGCTGGAATGAAGTTTTGGGTCGTGGCACGCGATAGCGCGTCGTGGCGTGGCGCAAAATCGTAGCGTAGCGCTTTATCTGTCATCACCCTTAGGGTGTGTCCACAAATGAAGCGCATGAGCCGTGAGCCGGCGTACGCCGAGCGTGCGCTGGCGCACGGCTCATGCGCCGCTCACCAAATTTGAGCCGACTTGAGTGTTATTGACGTAACCAGCCGATCCAAAACAGAACTTTAGTTTAGCTATGAAAAACGATAGACGATCCCGTAGCATACTGATGCAGTAACACACAAGCGGGCTCAAATTTGGTGAGCGGTGCATGAGCCGTGCGCCAGCGCACGCCCGGCGCACGCCGGCTCACGGCTCATGCGCTTCATTTGTGGATACACCCTTAGCCACTGCGAAGCACGCGCGGCGCGGCAGGCGCGCGAAGCGAGGCACAGTTGGCACACTAGGCACATGTAGCGAGGCACAGGTTGCGCGATATAAAGGTTAAGATTCCGTGATTCAAAATTTGCGAGTAAGCATGCGTTCCGCTATGGCTCGTGCATCATTCAGCATTATTATAAGTTGCCCACAAACAGTGATGTATCGATAAGAATGAGATTGGTGTCAAATTTGATATATTTTTAACTAACATAGATCACAGTAATTGGTTGGCCAAGTACTCAAGTCCGCAGTGCTATAAGAAAATGCTTCCAATAACAGACATATATCAGATGTTGTCATAGGTTGTGCTCAATGTCTTTCAGATTTTGTATTGCTGAAACTGGAGATTGAACAAGATGTTGAGAATAGTACTCCAATGGTTTTTGTATATTGACTTGCTTCCCCAATTGTGTGCCCTTGTGAGTTGGGATATCACCGGCTTCATATATGAGAATTGGGAAATGATTTGCAGAGGCAGTATTTCAACCAACACTTCTCTCAAAAGTCTTCTCCAAAGTCCAATAAGATCTTTGCGGACAAGTTTGTTGTGTTGACTGATTTAAAAGCTAAGGCCCTTTTCTTCTTGCGTTCTGACATTGGTCCATTCACCCGTGCTATTTTTACTGGATCAGTAGTCAGGATGTTTGAGTAAATAGAGATCAAGACCACCATAATGAGATCACAGTCTTGTTTCATTCCAAGGACCAGGTAAGTTAAAGTCTTTCCCTAGATTGTTAACGACTAATTCTTTTTAGTCATGCAGACATACCATCTTGACATCAAAATTTGTACAATTCATCTTTACATGTTCCAGATATCTCTGAAAAAGCTGAGGGTTACATGGATCCAGAGAGCAACTTTCATGTCTGGATCCCAGCGGTCTAAACCAACATTGAGCTGTGAGCATGCTTTGCATGTTGACTGTCGAGTGGATGCTGGATCCAGGTGTACTGAATGGGCTAAAGAGCCTGAGATTCCTATCATTGTGACTGCAGAAGCTCTGGTAGTTCTATTTACTATCAACATCTTGACGACGGTGATGAGGATACATTGAAATAAAAGCACCTTGGATCCATGCAACCCTCAGCTTTTTCAGAGATATCTGGAACATGTAAAGATGAATTGTACAAATTTTGATGTTAAGATGGTATGTCTGCATGACTAAAAAGAATTAGTCGTTAACAATCTAGGGAAAGATTTAAGTTACCCGGTGCTTGGAATGAAACAAGACTGTGATCTAATTATGGTGGTCTTGATCTCTATTTACTAAAGAATCCTGACTACTGATCCAGTGAAAATAGCACGGGTGAATGGACCAATGTCAGAATGCAAAAAGAGAAGGGCCTCGGATTTCAAATCAGTCAACACAACAAACTTGTCCGCAAAGATCTTATTGGACTTTGAAGAAGACTTTTGAGAAAAGTGTTGGTTGAAATACTGCCTCTGCAAATCATTTCCCAATTCTCATATATTCAGCCGGTGATATCCCAACTCACAAGGGCACACAATTGGGGAAGCAAGTCAATATACGAAAACCATTGGAGTACTATTCTCAACATCTTGTTCAATCTCCATTTTCAGCAATACAAAATCTGAAAGACATGGAGCACAACCTATGACAACATCTGATATATGTCTGTTATTGGAAGCATTTTCTTATAGCACTGCGGACTTGAGTACTTGGCCAACCAATTACTGTGATCTATGTTAGTTAGAAATATATCAAATTTGACACCAATCCCATTCTTATCCATACATCACTGTTTGTGGGCAACTTATAATAATGCTGAAATATGCACGAGCCATAGCGGAACGCATGCTTACTCGCAAATTTTGAATCACGGAATCTTAACCTTTATATCGCGCAACCTGTGCCTCGCTACATGTGCCTAGTGTGCCAACTGTGCCTCGCTTCGCGCGGCGCGGCAGGCGCGCGAAGCGAGGCACAGTTGGCACACTCGGCACATGTAGCGCGGCACAGTCGGCACAGGTCGCGCGGTGGGATTGAGATTCCGTAATTTAGACCCCGTACTCATCGGATTTCAGCCTGCGAGGGTTATAACGTTACTCGGACGTAGGATCTCGTAGCAGACCAATGTTTGTTGTGGTCGAGTCTTCACAATTTCTTGCCTTCAGAAGTATTGAAGTCAAGTCAGTGACATATACAGTGGCATACTTGATTGCCTTGTATATGATCAACTCATGCACACATTTCCAACACACATACTGTGGGAGATCATATGGTAGTCATATTTTTGTTTACCATGTCAAAAAAAGTGAATTTTTTTCTGTGTCACTTTTTGAGGATTACGTGCTCTCATATATTTTTTTTTCAATTCTCTACATAAATTTCCAGCTGGCAGATCCCAAAATCAACACCAAGTTCTTCATGGATTGTACTTCTATCAGATGAGTATATCCTACGCAGTAGAAATGAGGAATCAATTCAGTATACAAGTGAACTCGATTCTTGGTGAAGAGATCTTACTTCTTTTTCAGGTTCTTGGTGTATCGGAATACAATGGACAGGAAAAATGAAACCGTACAAGTTTTGCACTTCAGCCTCACTCAATACTGATTATTGAAGAACATGCATCTGGCAGATCAGAATGATGCTCTCCATCATGTCCATATAATGTCATTCAGCCCCAAAAACCCGTGAAGAATCCGAACAGCATCCAAACTCGCAAACACAGAAGAATAAAGTGATAAGCTTATGTGGAGTAATAGAATATTCAAGATTTTTACAGGTATTTTTCAGTTCATAATTCCATATGTTTGTATTCCATGGTGCGTACTGCTCCCATGTGAAAGTAAACAGTTCTGTTGCAAGACAATTCTTGGTCTCGGCATAAGATAGTTATCCATTGATTCAAGGTGGAACGTTCTCCATGAGCCCAACTGCAAGCTTTGAGAAAATTCAGTTCGGTTCAGATCCAAGACTGGAATAGGAAGATCCTACATATTTTTCTACTACACCATCTGTACTGATGAGTGTTTATTGGTGTTGGTACCTTGATACAGTTGTAATTGATATACTCACTCCGTAGACTGCATCCATCACTGTAGACCAACCAATCTGGATCACAGCAGATTATAGCTCGTTGTGCAAGTCAAAATCTAGTTCATGACAAGGTGACTGGGAATCAACAGGACTGATTGAGTGGAACGTACTTTTATTGCAGATTGTACAGGTACAGAGCAAACTTTTGAGCACTGGATGCACTTTAAGAGTCATCTTTTTCCTGTCAGATATTGGAGGAATCTTATGTCACATTCTATTCCCTGCATCAATAATATCAGTGGCAGTACCCAGAGCGTGCTCAAGTTATTCTTCAACAATGTGGATGTGATGTAAGATGTTGTTATATATTTTTGGACTCCAAGAACCAGTATCATGAATCAAGAGTCATCTCTATGAGAAAAAATAATTTCTTCGGTTAACGCAGTGTTTTTCTGTGATATCATCTACAATAAAAAATTGTCTCAATAAATTATTAATGTTACTTCTCAGTCTCTATTCACTTTGTCATGAACTTACTCTTGAATAACCCAAACAGCCATGTTCTTCTGCTGTGATCCAGATTGGTTGGTCTACAGTGATGGATGCAGTCTACGGAGTGAGTATATCAATTACAACTGTATCAAGGTACCAACACCAATAAACACTCATCAGTACAGATGGTGTAGTAGAAAAATATGTAGGATCTTCCTATCCCAGTCTTGGATCTAACCGAACTGAATTTTCTCAAAGCTTGCAGTTGGGCTCATGGAGAACGTTCCACCTTGAATCAATGGATAACTATCTTATGCCGAGACCAAGAATTGTCTTGCAACAGAACTGTTTACTTTCACATGGGAGCAGAACGCACCATGGAATACAAACATATGGAATTATGAACTGAAAAATACCCAGAAAAATCTTGAATATTCTATTACTCCACATAAGCTTATCACTTTAATCTTCTGTGTTTGCAAGTTTGGATGCTGTTCGGATTCTTCACTGGTTTTTGGGGCTGAATGACATTATATGGACATGATGGAGAGCATCATTTTGATCTGCCAGATGCATGTTCTTCAATAATCAGTATTGAGTGAGGCTGAAGTGCAAAACTTGTACGGTTTCATTTTTCCTGTCCATTGTATTCCGATACACCAAGAACCTGAAAAAGAAGTAAGATCTCTTCACCAAGAATCGAGTTCACTTGTATACTGAATTGATTCCTCATTTCTACTGGGTAGGATATACTCATCTGATAGAAGTACAATCCATGAAGAACTTGGTGTTGATTTTGGGATCTGCCAGCTGGAAATTTATGTAGAGAATTGAAAAAAAAATATATGAGAGCACGTAATCCTCAAAAAGTGACACAGAAAAAAATTCACTTTTTTTGACATGGTAAACAAAAATATGACTACCATATGATCTCCCACAGTATGTGTGTTGGAAATGTGTGCATGAGTTGATCATATACAAGGCAATCAAGTATGCCACTGTATATGTCACTGACTTGACTTCAATACTTCTGAAGGCAAGAAATTGTGAAGACTCGACCACAACAAACATTGGTCTGCTACGAGATCCTACGTCCGAGTAACGTTATAACCCTTGCAGGCTGAAATCCGATGAGTACGGGGTCTAAATTACGGAATCTCAATCCCACCGCGCGACCTGTGCCGACTGTGCCGCGCTACATGTGCCGAGTGTGCCAACTGTGCCTCGCTTCGCGCGCCTGCCGCGCCGCGCGTGCTTCGCCGTGGCTAGTAGGCTCTTCCGTAATAGGCTCTTCCGTAGTGCACTGTAAAATGGCATGCGTTTGGATTGGAGTCACGTGTCCCAATGCAGTACACGTGCACTATCACGATAGAATTCGTGGTTCGGTTCCGGATCATCTCAATATAGGTCTGAACCAAGATACGAACATTGTGATGAGTTATGAAGAATAACTTGGTTACATGAATATGCATACCGGTTTCAATGAATTCCGCGAATACCGAAAGTGCGGATGTCGGGGCTTTGTGTTGATGGGAGTATGGAGGTTAAGAAAGTAAATGAGAAAGGCCAACCATAACCTAAAAATGATGAATTTACATGAGAAGCCTTGCGAATCTACTCTACATACGAGAGAATACAAAGTAACAGTATGATACAATTAAGAAACTCTCGTAATTCACTCCAAAATCTGTCGAAAGGATCATCAATTAACGTGTTGGTGAAGAGCTTGCTCATTTCCCACTGGCGAGTTTAGCAAACATAGTCACAATACAATCCCCGATGAGTGGCTATTGAACGTTTTAGAAACTCCGGCCATTTTCTCTCCAAAAGCGAGCAAGTTTGAGGCGACGCGGTCACCATGCAAACTGAAAATCATTCCCATCTTCCTCCGACTCTGTTGCAATTTGGGCTAAACGACGAGTGCACCAATATTTGTTATCATCTAACTTAGATTCGTCCACTCATGGTTAAGCCCAAATTGCAATAGAATCGGAGAAAGTTGGGAATGAAAATGTGCGTATATTATAGGTTAGGAGGTTCCCACGGCCGAGTTATTCCCACTTTTCTCCGATTCTCTTGTGATTTGGGCTAAACGACGGATTGAGGAATACAAGTTGGACAACAACAAGGATTCGACAACTCGTCTCACACTTTGAATCATCAAACTTCTTATATAAGATGTATTTTCAAAGTTCATGGTCGCGGTGCACGGTGATCGCCTTAACATTCCGAGCTTCCCCAAAAGGCTAACAACCTTTTGTCACGTTTTGTAATCGATAAAGAGATGCATTCAATCCGCGTACGGTGCCATAACTTGAATTAAGATAGTACACAGGTGCACTAATCGATTCATCAGGGAACAATTAATCAGTCTCAGATACCGATAACAATACCAACAACCTAAAGATGATAAAAGCTCAGATCATGAAGTTGTTGCAGAATGTCGCATTTGAATGAATTCTAACAGAGACTAATCTTTCATGAGCTGAGTAATATGAAAATTCAGGTCCAAACCGCGAACAGACGAATCCGAGCACCGCGAATACCGGGTGCACTGCATTCCAGAAACCACAAGTAAGCAAATATGGCGAATGCCGGAACAGCGAATAGCGGAGGTTGCCTGTAGTGCGAAATCTCTCACTTAAATCAGTTAGAAAAGTTAGAAGGATTTCCTCACTATGAATTTCAGACAAATACAGAACTTCAGGCCACAACGTTATATCTTTCATCCAAAATGGTCTCGTAACCACGGTCTATCAGAGACTGTATTGAAATGTACATTTTGCAAAGCCCATGTTCGAAATTACCTTGATGATTGAATTGATGAATGACACTGCTGGAGCGTTACCAATAACTGATTTGATGGAACCAATAGGTAGTGGGCTTTTTCTCTTTCCATATACTGCATCGATAGCTTCAAGCTCCATAGCATCTGCATCTTTCATACCCATACCTGAACCTTCAACGTAAATAATATCATTCGGTGTGAGTCCGCTCTCATTTAGAACATTTTTCATCACTTCAATTTGGTCTTCAACTTCGGGAAACATGAGGATGTCATTGAAGGTAATGGTTTGGCAATGTTTGCTATGTACATTGATAACTTCTTGATAAACTCGTTTAGCATCGCTAGCTCTTTGTAGATATAGAGCGGCAACCCCATCACTTCTTGTGTGACCATCGGCAGAATCGTCAAAACTTCGAGTATATCCATCCTGAGATAAGAGACCTTACACAGAAACATGATATTCTGATATCAGATGAAGGGATTCTGATTATTAAGGCAGGTTTCTGGTAAAAATTTCTCCAAAAAATTCTCCCAACTAACAAAATCCGGAGTTTATGAGTGATCATTCCAAACCGTATGAATTCCTGTTGCATAGGGTATCTCAAAAGAACTTCTGATTTCTGAGGAAACCGAATCACTGTACACGCAACAAAGCCCGTTATTCCTAATATAATGACTTTTAAACGTTGCACGTACAATGATGCAATATCATGCGTTCAAGAGCCAGAATAGCGCGATTGATGGAATCGACTTTGAGCAAAGTATCAGTTTCCAGAAGAGGTATGAGCTCCATGAAATTTCAATCATATTCATCATCATACTTTGGACTTGCTGATGTATCAAAAATCAGGATAGAATCTTAATTTTTCAAAATATGAAGAGATTATCTCACCTAATTTTCGCAGTTGGTAAGAGATGTGTGGATGCAACGCCACCATGCAGCCCGATACTATAGCGGCGTCACAACGTCCATCTCTGATAGCATTGTATGCATATTCTAAGGCTGTTGCACTTCCAGACATTTCATTATCAATATTTACACTGGGTCCTGATAAACCCAAGAAGAAGGAAACTCGATTTGGGATCATGGCCTTGCTACATCCCATTATAAGAAATCCATCGCGCTAAAGATGAACATCGTTAAAGTTGTTAGCCATTCAGACAGAATCATGATTATTGTGAGTATGGTAGTGATTCTGAAATTCCAAGTGACACACCATCAGGAGTTGTGAATCTAACACATCATCAGAAGTTTCAGCTATACAATCTGGTTCTCCGAAAAAAAAACACACTGGCGACAAAAACTGATCGAGGGGCTTTTTCATATTCTTTCACATTTTCACAAATTTTTTCTTAGAAAAAAAAATGATGCCCTTGACAACTATGTGCGCATGAGGGTAAAATCTCCTGAGCGAGAACTCAGAATTCTCTGCATTCCAATCGCAGGGGTTGGAACCGCTGGATAATTGTCCACTTAAATGAAATGATGAATGCGGCTGCTATACGAGTCACTTTGGTGCTTTTTATTACACGACGTTTCGACGACTAATTTGCCGTCCTCTTCAGTTTCTGAAGAGGACGGCAAATTAGTCGTCGAAACGTCGTGTAATAAAAAGCACCAAAGTGACTCGTATAGCAGCCGCATTCATCATTTCATTGATTACAAACACGAGTGCAATAATATCATGATTGTCCACTTAAATGTTTGCTCCAAAGGTATCTTTACTACTGACGGATGACCAGAGATTATGCAATATTCCATGTGAGTGAGATTTGAATGTATTCTTCAAGTTCGGAATGTTTTCGAATTGGAAATGTAAAAAGTTGATGAAGAACTTCATATGTGGTCAATTCATTCTCAAAAATATTGAGCTGAAACATTAGTAAGAGCTTCGAGGTTGAGAATTAATGAAATAATCGAGTAAACATTCTCCAGATGCATTTATTGAGATTATGCAGTACTTCAAATTTGAAAACAACGAAGGTTGGTATCAAAGTTCTACATATCTCTTGACAAAATATTTGAGGTTTGGTCGATCCGTAATCAATGAACACTCTGCGCTTGCATAATTATAACGCTGAGCTTGTGTATGGAACGGCATGTATTCGATTTCAGACTCCGAACTGATCATTTTTTTTCTCGCACTTGTGCGTTATTCTGTGTTATTCTCGAGTACCGGTGCCCCCCCCCCCCCCCCCGACCACAGCCTCTGACGTTGCTTATTGCAACCTCAGGACTTGGATTCGATGGATGCTCAAATACCTTGAATAGAATTTTTCCGCTAAAACAGGGGCATTTGAATCATGAAATATCATCATCTACTTTCTGCAGAGGCGTAGGATAGGTTTGGGATATGACAAGTGACTCCTAACAAATTTATCATCCAACCCCTTATAGATTGAACAAAATTTCCAACGTATCACTTCAGTTCAATAGTTACACTGTCAATGACAGATCTCTCCGTCGTCGCTCTAACGAGCCCAAGCGGAGAGACTGGGGCGAAACACTCCAAGTTCTCGAACATCGTATTTGTAACCTCATTCTCTTGTGTACTTTTCAAGATCTATTTGAATAATCCTTTGAAATTTCCCGCTCCATGAAGAGTATGTGGTGCAAACTAGCGTCAACACTCCATGAGAAGCTTCGGAGGTATCGAATCCTCGGATTCGAATATCTTGATGTGAGCTCAGACGACGATCTTATATCGATTAGTAGTATAAAAAATGACTTTTGACGGTGACTTCAACCTCGTACACGAAGAATGAGGATGCATATAGTTTCTGCATGGGAAAATGCATTAGAATATCTAAATATTCATTGCACGCAACCCAAAATCCGCACGAGAGCGTACGCGACTTCCGGAATATGGGTTATACTACTTGTTACTCGATTACTAAAATCATCACAATTTCAAGTCAAGAGCAGCTAAGATTTTTTCGGAAAGATTCCTTATGGTGAAGTGGATGATGAAAAAGATCCCACGATCAGTTTTTGCCGTCATCTCTCGTAATGAATCCTTCCTTTTCGGAGACCGCGATGAGTTTTAGATTGGATTTGCATTAATGATCTTACTCTAAAGGGTTATGACAATGAGTATCGAATCTGGATCAGCAAAAAACTTTATCGCAATCATTCGAGTAATACAGCAAAGAATCATCAAAAATATTTCATCACATAGAAAACAAGATAAAGATACGAGAATGACTCGGTTAGGGAGTTTTCTATCCGAATAGAAGTTGTTCAGTGAATTCATGCAGCAAAAGAATCAGTATTCAAAGATGAACTTACAAGAAGAGCGACAGACTTGCGAAACACTGAAATTAATGGATCTCCATGAAACGCCTCGTTTTAGTGAGAAATAAAAGTACTCTTAGGCTCAGCCGAAAAAGAAATTTAACATGTTTGAAGTGGTGAAATTTCTGCACTTCTAAAAATCTCACCAAAATTTTTTCGCAAGACCGTGAAAAAAGTATGGTGATATTTTGTGACCTGGACCCTCCGGACTCCTCTTGTCAGTTGAGAAGAGCTTGGAGCTTGTTATGCTCAACTCAACTCAATGTTAACAAACAGCATGTGTGTTTGGGAATCATTTGATCAGAAATATTCAAATTCCTCTTCCGATTCTTACCTCAGATTTCTTTGAAAATACTATCTTTTCGGATTCCGATAAACTAGAAGCGTTGAAAACGGCTACATTTGCACCTCTCAGGGTTCTTGGATTGACACCAGCATCCATTATTGCTGAGAAACTGCATTCCAAGAGAATCCGGGACATGGGGTCCATGGCATTAGTCAATTTTGAATGGACCCCAAAAAAGATGCGATCAAATTTCTCAAGATCGTTGCATTTTCCAATCCGTTGTGGGATGTCATCGTCATCTGATAGCAAGATAAGGAAGATAACATAAATGTTAGAATGCTTCAATGTTGATTCAAATTTGGTTGATGATTCGCTCGCTATTTTGAATACTGAACCTTCACGGAATGACATTTTACTTGCATACCAATAAAATGTTATTCTGTGAATGCATACCAAACTCGAGGTAATGTCGTTTTCAATGTTACCCTGTCTGACGTGGAGAAGTAATACATCTTAGAATCTTCGGAAGGGAGTTTTGGGGTTGATGCATTTTCGACTTTCACATACCCAAATAACACGGATACATTGATATTTCTCTTTGATTAAGGAGATGGCGTATAGCGGCGGAGAAACGTTTGCTAAATGACCCCAAACTCGTATATTCCATCTCACGTCATCAAAACTCATTTAATAGACTTCAAATTCCATACAGATGTAGATAAACCTCGTAAAATTGGCGGAAAGTCAGTGATTTATCTGACAAAGATCTGTGAAAGTCGAAAACTGTCCCAAAAGTGGAAAGGCTTTGAGGTTAGGCTATGGATCACCTCTAGAGGAATTTTCCACTAATTCTAAGGCTCTATTGCTGGACGAAATTTCGTATCGATTGAATCAGCTTTGGGGCCGTGAGACGAAATATGCATTCTTGGGGTACCACGAGTGAGCATTTCGTATTGCAAAGTCAAAAATTGCATTCGTCAAGTTGGCAGCCCTGTCATGATCTCTGTTTGGCTCGGCTGCTCGATAGTCATCGCCAGCGTGTACTCACGTCACGCGTGCTTGCTTGTCGGTATACCACACACGAATCCTCGCAACCGACGTTCTGCGAGAGAATCGTGGCTTCCCGGTAGAAAAGAGTGCCCGGATTGTTTACCGAGGTATGCTTAGTTATATGTGATTTGTGCTGTGCTGAGTGTATGGTGGTGTACAATAGCGAGCATTGGAATTACTCGCATGCCACGCAGGCAGGTGCTATGAGGATGCACATGGCGCCGTGGCCATCTCCCATGACACGAATTTTTTATTCTTCGTAATAACACAAATATGTTTCAGGGACATGAAAAATATCATTTCAGAGCAGTGCAAGGCCTTCTGGAAGCTAGCGAGACCAAGAGAAAACCTGCATGTTGTGGGTTCATAGCGTGAGTGATGGTATATTGCAGCACGATTTTCTCATCTAACTGCATTTACACTCGGCAGGAAGGTAAATTGCAGCGCATCGAGATCTACCGTCTCACTCGCACTCACAGGTTATGGTACTCTAACGTATGAGTGCGAGTGAGACAGTAGATTTCGATGCGCTGCAATTCACCTCCCTTCCGAGTGTACTTGCTTTTGCCAGTTCTTACATTTCCCCCCCCCCCTCCCCCAAATATTTATTGAGAAAAGTTTTGAAAGAGTTTTTGGATCCAAAATGATGTGATAAATGTGGAATATTGTATGTAATTGGAATGGGGTAGATTAGTTGTCTAGAAGGTATTTTAGTTGACTTGCTGAGTATCCTGGTTCAGAATCCGCAAGTAACATGAACCTCGAACACTGCCTCTGACCTTGTTATTGGTCTCTAGTTGTACAATCATCACCCCTGAGTCACCTAGAACTTGGAGAACTCCATTTCCCATTTTCACAGTTCCCCAAGATGCATGATTAGCATGAATCCATGGCGAGCAATCGTAGAGTGAGACATGAAATTGAGATCAGCAGTTCGTTAGGCTTCCAGAAATAAGCTAATTTATCATTCATATTGGAATGATATCATGAATAGAAGAATATTCATGAATGTTTCTCTATAATCAAACAATTGCAGCGACATGTTATGCATTGTTACAAAAGATCACGAATCAATTAAATATCTCTGAACTCAATTTTCCAAATTCTTGACGACCTAAAACTACACTTAGTTTCAGTTCTAAATTCTGGAATCAGTCAAGATAATTCAAGTTCATGAAGAGAACTAACAATGGGAGGTCCAACCTTGCGGAACACGGATCCTTATGAAACTCTGGGAACCATCTTGTTTTGGCACGAAATGAAGGCATCTCCAAGGGTTTGATCCCATGGGGCTTCTACTCTGAGATACAGCTATGGAGATTAGCATTGCACATAAGGGCCTAAATTGAAAAATTGTATATATAGATATGCTAATCTCCATCGATGTATCTCAGAGTAGAAGGCCCATGGTATTGAACCCTTGGGAATACCTCCATTTCTAACGAAAACAAGGTGATTCCCAGAGTTTCATAAAGATTCGTGTTTCGTAAGGTTGAACCTCTCCTTGTAAGAGCACTCTAGAGGCTGTTTTATAGAATAATTAATTTCCTCTCAATGATGGTTGATGAAAGTACTTGGGGTGCGAACTTGGATATATTTTTATGAATGTGAGTTTGCATGCTTTGATACGTTATTCCAATGTGTGAATTGAATTTACGCTGATGAATACCAATGGGGATGCCTATCTGTTTTGGAGAATCGACCTGCTTTCCAAGGAAACTCTGGATCCTTTCTTGTTCCTGAACATGAATTTTGGAACTCGGGGGGACGGCTAATTTCTAGGATATGGATCTTCTGCTCTCAATCAGGAACCCTGAATCACTGATTGGAAATCTCATCATCGTTGAAAAATGAGTATACCCTTTATGTAAACATACTTTAGAATTCATCTTGCTTTGGGGAAAATGCTCTCTTATTTTCAGACCATTCGCGTTTGAGAGGGTGAATATATTCAATGCAGGGGTATAGATGGTAGATCCATTATGATTTGAAAAAATCCGACTTCTTGAAGAGTATTTTCAAATCATTCGCTTTGGTCAACATGGAAAGATTGAAGTTGAGATTTGCTCATTTTGAAGAGTAATTTTTTCACACTTGGGATTGATTTTGTCTGAGCTTTTAAGCGCAGATTCTCAGTCGAGCTAGTCCAGAAGTCATTCACTCGTGCGCCAAAAACTCAGTGTTGCCAACAACGAAAGATTACATATGAGAAGCTCATTCTAAGTGTCACTATCTATTCTTAGGATAAGCTACTAATATGAGCCCGCCTGATAACCCAAGAGAGTCCCACATCCCCTCAAAATGTGCCTTTCATCACTCGTTATCATATTCCACCTACTACTTTGAATCGCCTCGATTTATCTTGATTTTTTGAAGAGCATTCTGATAGTAACGTATATTATTGGCCAGTGGCAACTTGAATGACTCTCCACGAAAGAATCTCGTTGATTCCGATCTGTACACTGAGAAAAAAAATTGAACGATTTTGAAGAAAATTTTCCTGATTTGAATAAATATACTTCCATATCCCCCTAGGCAAACATTTATTCAACATGAAGGAATACACTTTTTTGGAATGAATAAATATTCATCAAATCCGGTATAATATTCGATAAAATCTGATGATGATTTTATCGTGAGAAACGCATTTGAACGATTTGCGATGACTCAAATGAATAAATGATATTCGAGATGGATAAATATTCCTTCAGAACGATGAAATAAAATTCATCTCAAAGAAATATCTATTCATATGGAATAATCATAGATAACCAAAAGCAAAATCTACTTCACATGGTTCATTAGCCAACCATGGAAAGATTATTCACATCAGATAAATATTTATTCAAATTACTCCACTCAGTTGGGGGATCAATAATTATTACTATTATTAACAATTGTCACTAATTTCATCCTTATGTAAATAAGATACTCGCTACTCATATCTAAGATAACAACGCACTTTATAACCATTACCTATTTGTATCGCTTCGCATTGATATTGCTTATATATGTTACAAGACTTTCCGAGCCTTATATATCAACCGAGGACCAATTTAGTCGCTTGCGAGAGATGGTTTCATGCCTCCTTACTTAATGAAAAATTGATATTAGAGCTTGAATTTCTATTACGAATTGACTAATCGAGTTTCGCCATTAAAATGGCGAAAAGATCTGTCGATTATCCTGAGAAATTTTTTGTTGGGACGATAATAAAGCTCGACAAAATTCATTTCAGGAGATATAACATTTGATGTGCCACCTAGTTGCAAGGATCGGTCGAATACAGATTTTGAGAGTTTTAATAAATATCTCATCAAAATCATTAACTATTCCATAACTTATTCCCAATGGGTGAATAGCAATGACCTATATCAAACGAAAGTTTGACCAAGTTGGATAATTAGAGAGGATCCTTGAATTTATTTTCACCAACTCGATAAACATAAGAATCATCAGATTACTTTTGAATAAATATTTATTCGGAATAAGTATGAAACTTCATTCATCCTGAAGGAATGGTATTTTAGTACAATTATTATCCCTTCAACACAACTTGATCGTAGAGAACTACACTGAGCACATGATTTTCTGGGATCAAGCTGTGTAAACTATTAAATGAAATTTGAAATAAAAATCTATTTGAATGAAATATAATTCCTCCAGTCGGATCAACTCGAGTACTAAATAGATTCATATTGTTTTTATGAATACATATTCATTCAAAAATACGAAACTGATTTATTCGTAAAATTTAGGTGATATTCGTCTTATTCCAATACACGTGTATAAAATGAGTCTGTTGACTCCAGGTGCGAAGAATGCAGGATCCCATTACAATGTAGTGGAAACTCAATCTTCCATTTTGAAAAGAAAGTTATTGATGTAGGATTAGAGCTCATTCGTCTCGAATTTATTGATGACCTGAGCAATCAGAGCGCTTTAGAAAAATGATTTCTGCACCGTGAATGAAACTGACTCTTGAATCCAGTAATAGTGATCTATCTTGAATAAAGGATTGATATAACCGTGATCTGGTCACGTGTTGAATTTTTCAAAATCCATATTATCAAAATGAGACTTTGGTTCTTGAAATCCATTGGATCAATCATATAGAATTGGATAAATACTTATTCAAATCTAGTGTAATAAATGTGAGTGGTAGTGTTACTTCTGATTGAATACGTATCAATTAAATTTAATGGAATGACTCATCAAATATCAATGCAAATGTATTCAAGTTGATTTATTTGATTTGGAAAAATTGGATTATCAGAATTGAATGTTCGATTTCTTCAATTTACATGATGTATGTTCAGTTTGAATAAATATTCTTTCCCATTAAATACAATTTTTCTGATTCCGGTAATTTGATGATTGAGTACATTTCTATTGTAAATATGAATAAATGATTATTTGAAAGTATGAAACCTCATTCATTCCTGAAAAATTAGTTTTCGAATCAGTTAAATCTTCTATCAACAAATATATTTATTGAATTTCAATAATTTTTTTTCTCAGTGTAGTGGGCGAATTCATATAAAACTGCTCGTACATGACCCCGTATTGTGGCTCACAGGTTCTACTGCAACGCTCGGAATATTTTTTTTGCTCAAAGAAAGGTGTGAAATCCTGTTCCTCATATCTAAATCCCAAATTCTTGAGAAGAAAACTTCGTCAAGAGAGATTTTCATTTCAAAACCCATAATGGCCCCCAAATTTGCAAATCCGAGGATTTTTGAGATGATAGTTTCGATGGAGGAGGAATCAATTCAAAAACTCAGGAGTACCCCCCCCCCCCAATTGAGAGCTAGATTCTCGATATGGGGTTTTTGGGTGCAAGAAATCAATCTGGAATCTCGGGGAAACTCAATGGAAGAAGAAAAATAAATCTCCAGTTGCCATGGAGAAACAAATGACCGCGTTAGAAGCTATTCGCGATTAGAATGACTCACCGATACTACCGCCTATGATAGTGCATATTCAGGATTATGAATACTTGGGGAAATAATCGATTCAAATTTGCCGTACGGGAAAAGGAATGCGGATCTTTGAATCATCACCTCGTCTACTCCAGAATTCAATCTCCAGCGAAATCAAAGCCAATAACGTCATAAAAAATCTTGACAGAATCATCAACTCGGATTTGCGGTTCAACTAGCATCCATCTGAGGCATCATTGAAACATATTAGTTGAACGTATTTCACGAGAGCCGACGAGGTCTTGTTGCATCCGATAAAAAATTTCAGAATATTAGCAACAACAATTCACTTGACAGATCCTCTCGTACCCAAAACATGCATGTAATTTATATTTGTATGGACAGCTCGTATTGGACATAGAGAAGAATCTTTGCTAGTTGAAGATTCTAATTGTAAGCGGGATATCCACTCGAAGCAGAAAATTTACATTGAATTACAAGATTCGAGAATATGATGTACATGATTAGAGGATCGGATCATTGTTTGGAAATTTCCCGAGGAAATTCTGCAGCGAAGTCCCTAGAAAAACACTGACAGAACTACTCTGAAACTTGTGAGGAAGCCATCGGGAGTTTGACCAATACATTTACTACCTATATTGTTCCACGTCGTGCTTTCACGCGAAATCTCTAGGGAGAAATCGAGCAAAACTGAAAAGGGGTGGCGCAGTTATGACGAGAGAGGGTAATTTATCATGATTCGAATACCCCAAAATAGAGTTACTATTACATTTTCCAATCCTTATCTTATAAGGTATGTATTTTGATTCAAGTTATCCCACAATATAATAAGGTAATTGTACCCAATTTGCCTCTGTACCTAAATTGCCCCCATATGGCGATCTCAGAAATGGGCACTCGTTCACCTTCTCTCGAATTCTTTCAAATTTGCTATATTGAAATATGGAAAAGTGAGTGATTCAAATCGACTCTGAATCATTCCTGCATTCCCCCCAGAGAATTTGAAGCAATTTTCCCATTATTTTCTCTTTGCACAGCTAAGAAATCACCGAGGATATGGTGTTTGGTAAAACCGATGCCGAACATTTTTTAGCTAGACCAATCTTGCCCTACCGTAGCGCATTCAATTTCTTGTTTCAAGACCTACAAGGTCTGCTTTTTAGAGTTGCAAAACTTTGATCTGGAGCTATTTCATGCCCAATGATGGAGATGATTGGTCAAACGAGGGAATGTACCCAACATAACCCTGCATCGACGCCTCTTACGAAGATTAACACCTCTTTTCTTGTGACTGACGAAGATTAACGTTTATTCGTTGTGAACACGAAGATTAACGGATTCTCCTTAGGTCCACGAAAACTAACCCTTACTCTTTAGGGGCACGAAGAAACAGCATCCTCGTTAAGTCCACGAAGACTAACATTAACTCCTTAGGTCCACGAAGACTAACACTTGCTCCTTGGTGGTACGAGGACTAACACTGACTAACACTTACTGCTCAACGGTCCATGAAACTAGCACC
Source organism: Eretmocerus hayati (assembly GCA_029851415.1). Classification (NCBI taxonomy): domain Eukaryota; kingdom Metazoa; phylum Arthropoda; class Insecta; order Hymenoptera; family Aphelinidae; genus Eretmocerus; species Eretmocerus hayati. The sequence continues at coordinate 176,549,135 of CM056742.1, read as the reverse complement.
TACTCCTGAACGGTATGAAGATTATAACACACTTGCACACGTTCTCGTCCGAAGGGACGGAGACCAAGTATTTCGTCTTAGGGTCTTGAAAAAAAACACATTCCCTTTAGCGGCACGAAAATTAACGCATCCATAGACTTCACTCATGGAGGGACGGAGACTGTAAGTATTTCGTTCAAGACGAAGCACTTATAATCTCCGTCCCTTCAAGAATGAAGTCTACGAATGTGTTAATTTTCGTGCCGCTAAGGAGAATGTATTACTTTTCGTGGCCTTAAGACGGAATACTTGTAGTCTTCGTCTCTTCAAGGAAAAAATGCGCGAATTTGTTAATCTTCGTGCAGTTTGAGGAGTAAGTGTTACTCTTCGTGGTCTTAAGGTAGTTGTACACCAACTACGTGAGTCAGAGAGACTTAACCTCACTTTTTTGCCCACTTTAAAATAGTCGAAATTATTATTTTTGTTAATAACTGCACTCTTTCCACCAAACAACAAACAAAAACGGTCATCTAAGACTTCCTGAACCGAATCAGGCATGGTTTCCAAAGTTATCTAGCCTAAAATCAAAACCACGTGTCGCATTTTTTGCATTCTACGCTTTGTATGAACAATTACTAAAAAACGACGTGATCCATCATCTCCAGACTTGGCCATATGATTCATTAATACATAAACTCGGATCTCTCGCAGTCCTAACATTTTCTGTTGATCAGGTTTTGCGCTAGACCCATTTTTGTGCTGTTTTTGGGGCCCGCTCCCATAAGCGCAATGTTAAAAATGTGCAAAACTAGTCAAATTGCGACGATCAATACTCGAAAACGGGAAGGTCAGCCGTTCTGGAATTTTGCACACGTACTCTTCGATATTAGAACTATCTCTCTGCAGAATCTCGAGAAATTCTGTTGATGAATAATTTTGGTGTACAACTACCTTAAGCAGTAAGAGATAATCTTCGTGGAGCTGAGCCGTAAGTGTTGATCTTCGTGGCGTACACAGTAAGTGTTAATCTTCGTGGCCGTAACAAGAAAATGCAATCTTCGGCCCCCGTGTTAGTCTTCGTGGGGGTTAGCGGATGTGTTCATCTTCGTAAGAGGCGTCGATATGGTTTTCTTTAAAAGTCGTGCAGTACAACTTTTTTATGACTCACGACGTGTTTATCACGTTAGGATACGTCGGAAATAGTGTTTTGGGTCGACAGAGAGCTCCAAATGTTGTTGCATGGCGATGAAAATAGATAAGGAAATTAATGCACTCTACCGCCGGTTTACATAGTTCTTTCTTGAAAATTGAGACACTTTTGCTACAGTTTGATAAAATCAAGTGTCCTTCTGCTTATTTTGGAGGTCTCAAAATAAATTTGGTAATGAGCTGGAGAATGTTGAAAAATTGAGAAGATGGCTCCATGGGGGCGAGTTGGGTGCACCTTTTCGTAAACTTTTAGAAAATTATGTTCTGGGAAAATTGAGATAGCTTGGTTCTAGTTGATTTAAATGAGACGTACTTTAGCTCACTTCAAAGGTCTCAAAACAAACTCTCAAATCAATTGGAGTATTTTATGAAGAAAATGTTGAAATGGACCGGAACTGTTGTGAAAATAGCTTGATGGGGGTAAGATAGGTACACTCACCTCACTATGAGGAACTGATTCATTATGATAAGAAAAGTCGAAAAAAGACGTGAAAAAAGATCCTTCTTGTAAATGTCACTAACTCACCAATATTCCATCTACCATGTTCATCAGTTGTGCAATCGACATTATTCAAGAGGTTATCTCGAAATTCATTGATGTTGTCAGCATTGGGAAATCGCCCTGAAATCCCCGATATCACGACTCTGTGGGTCGACATCTTCTCCTTCCTCTAGAATCTATATGATATCACGAGGATAGCACAAAATCGAACCACCTGAAGAGACAAACAGCACCACCACACAACACACACCCAATATATGAAAAACCACCGTAACTTCACGATTTCACAGTGTCGGCGGTTCTTGGTCGACTGACACCAACTCATAAGTATTGGCGTAGTTCTGTAGTTCTCATTACATTCATAGATGAAGAGGGAGTAGTTTTCGTATGCATGTGCATACATTCGCAGCTTTTCCGGGAAACTTTCAGATGGACATAACATTACGGAGCCGGAAATAACACCACCGAACCGAATTCTAATTGGCAGAAATTGGCACTATTCAGAGTTGTATCGATCAATTACCTGAAATTCAAGCACCCGTTGACATTGAGAATCTCATTTAAGACAAAATACGAGAAATCCGATTAGCCGGATAACACCGATCAAGAAAATTTTGGGGTCGAAATGATACATCTACCAAAATATGGATTTTCCTCGCATTTTCCAACGTAGAACCCGATCCTGTAGCCCGTTTTGCAGAGATCGGAATTTTTCTTGAATTGCCAATGGAATCGCCGTGGAGATACCTTCTTTCGCGGCCATGACTCAAGAGTTGGCATCTCATGACTCTCAAGAGTTGAAATTAGTATCTGTCAATCATATTTACTTCATGTCACGTTCAAATTTTGCTAAAACAAAATTATTCTTCATATTCTCGCGGATTTCATAACTCCCAAGAAGTCAAGTTCATATTTTGATCCCAGACGAGGTGGTACGGAAAAAAGGTGGTTATACTCGCCAAGTTAGACTTTTGGAAAAAGTGAAGTGAGAGAGAGGAAGATACATATGATACTCAATGCAAATTTGCGTAGAAATGGGGAAAGAGTCAATTTGAACCTGTTTTCAATTTGTGCTCTTGATATTTTATGAATTTGCCTTGCTATACGTTGACTTTACATCAACTGACCACCAGAAAAAAGTGTTTTCTACACTTTCCAATAATCTGCGAATCTAGACGTAGTTCGTCATGAGAGTTCAGAAAATCCCCGGAATGATTACGTGCAGAGCTGGAATCTATGTTATCACTCAGCACGTACAGCATTTTCCAAACCTTTGATCCAATCCTCGTGGAATCCACAGTGAATATTCTCACCTAAATAGTAATGTTACTCATTCCGTTTACAGCTCCACTTTTCCCAATTTTTCCTTCTTTACATCAGGCTACCAAAAATTTCACAAAACCTTTAAACCATAAGTGACCGCTCACTCTCCTATCTACAATTTGCTGAATAAAACTTTCGAAATAACAAGTGTTACCCGTTATCATCCTGCAGAGATGGCTTAATAGAGGATTTTGATAAAACATCCTAGTTTCGGGCAAAGAATTCCCTCGTTTTCTTGTATGAGTTACTCAAAAATTCGTAAATGCTTACATAGTTCTATCTGGAAAATAGAGGCATCGTTTAACCTCCTCTGAAGATGGATCCAGTAATCCTTCAACATAATTCATCAATCTCTTTTGACGCCATTCTTTTTTCAATGCAAATCTTAGTTTTATCGTAATACCTACTTGTCCTTTGCTCTGCAGTCAAAATGCAATCATCTCAAATAAATCTCCGTGCATACTTGCATTCATAGATAACATAAATAGCCTTCATCTCAATCGATTGCCATTATACATGCAGATATGCCAAAATAATGGAACGCAAGCAGCATGAAATCGACCGCGCACCCAGAAAGCTCATTGGTTGATCGTCGTCGTCGTCGTCGCGCCAAAGCCACAGGTATGCGGGTCACATAGTCGGTGCCAAGCGAACTCGACAAACGATTACAAGCTCTCTCTCGTTGGGGAGGGTGGTTGAATGGCGTGCACTCAACGTGGCAGCATCAGCACTACCGCCACTACCACCTGGTTACACAGTCAAAGCTTTCATTTTATATCTATATGAGCTTTTCATATAAGGGCGCATGCCCGAGGGTTGCGCACGCCAGCTTGCCCCTGACATTCGTATAGGTAAAGCAAGAGCCGGCAAAATTCGTGCATCTCTCGTGCCAGTCTGCCGTGAGAGCTTGCACGCGCCCCCGCGTTCAAAGCTTGCAAGCTCGCGGTTTGTTTTCTGATAAATCATCGTGGCTATCAGGGTTTTGAAATCTATGAATTTAACTACGAGAATCTTGAGTGTCGTGATGTGTGCTTCGATTGTGATTGTGATGATTGTGTGACGTGACGAGTGGTGAGCGTTTTTAGCGGTAAATTTAAATTTGCCAAAACAGTGATGTTGAAAAGTTTTGAGTGTTTAAGTGAAGTTGGTGAGACCGGCACATCTGCCATCCATAAGTGGTGAGTTGATGAAAGTCTTCGTTCCTCATTCAATTGTGTGCTTGCAAGCTCTTTCGGAGGCTTCGGTCTGGAATTGCGCGGTAAATATGAATAGAATGGTGATAAGAGGAAAGAAAGAGGATTCAACCACGTGATGTGTAACTGCCGGTTCTCAGTGCATCTATTTGCTTACGGATATAAGAGAAATGGCTTGAACCGAACGTGACTCGTACCAAACTGGGCTGGATTACTGTGGAAAAGAATGAAAGTATAGTGTGATGGGAAGGTTCGCGTTGACGCGGAAATAACGAGAGCTTGAATCGATGCCCGGATAGGCACGCTCTCTCGTTTATTAAAATTTACGACTTGGCTCCGGCACTGTTACGGATCTGCTGTGTGCCACTCTGCACAGCTTTAGAATTCCTAACGTAACGCTCCAGTGAGGGAGACACTATGATATTTGCATAATGGGTTACGGTAAATTCTTGCAGGGGAACCAATCGAATTTCCAAGATCGGGTTAATCGCGTGAATAAGGGACCAGCTGGTACCATGAAGAATATGCGTACGGGTAGGAAAGCTGGTACTAATCATAAAATGATGAAAGGCGCAGAATCGTTGATGGAATTTTCATTGGTTGGAATTTCGGTATGGTGCTTTTTCAAAAGCTTGGTTGAGACACGTAACTATAGAAAAATGGGTCTATTTTGTTTTATCTGAATCAAATAGGAAGCTTAGGCATATATGGGGAAATTACAACAATCCGTACCACGATGATGATTTCGAAGGGAAACATTGTTATCGAGAAGAGGCTAACCGATCGATCCGATGTGATCGTCAACCACAAAAAATCTTGAAGTTGCTTTCATCCCACGTATGAATAATAAAGGGCATTTTGTTGACAAATGTGTCCCTTGTAAGTTTATGAGGAAATATATTATCGCGTCTGTTTCAATGATAGCTTAAGAGAAGATTTTTTTGATGTTGGCGTCAGAGTGACCACACTTTTGAACCAGTAAGTCCGCACACTCACAATTTAATACAAAATCTGCAATATTCAAGAAATTCGTCGAGTCAAAATAATCTCAAGGACCTATAGACCCAGAATGCAAAATCTGTACAGGAGCTTGCTATTCAATTCGCAATGTGGATATGTTTCAATTAGATTTGCTTGAAGAAATCAAAATTATTCCATTCTTATCAAGACGTTTTATTCAGTATTTTGTGGCTCTATGCAGTAAAATTTTCGAAATGTTGACTACTTTAATTTTCTTTGGAATTCAGTCATCAATATGAGGAGATTCTTCAATATCTGACAAAATCTGGAAAACTGCCGATTTTAGTGTATATTTTCGTTATTCATTGAAGACACGAGTGGGTTTTTAGACTGAACATTAACAACTCATCGAAAAATCGGATTGGAATGATGTCTGTCTCTCAATTATTTAATTAGGTACATAGATATTCCATTTGGAGGATAATAAACATTCGGGATTTCATCATGAATTCGTAACATGAGTAAAAGGAGAGTGGGATGATGGCCAAATGAGGATTGCTTATTTCAATTTCAAAACTCAGCCACTAGTACGAATAATGGTGACTTCTAATTTTTAAAGATAGTATCATGAAAACATTTCTCTTTGCTAAGATTTTCAACCTCGTATATTTGTGAAGGCCGGGTGTTGGAGTTTATTTGAGTTAATGAATGGAATAATAATGCCAGGGTCAAACCAGTGATTAAAGAGGATTGGCCATTGCCAATACGATGTTGATGAAGTTTTTAAGTACTGGTCCTTCGGTAACATTCATCTTCATGATTCACTGATCAATTGAATTCAAAAATGAGCCTGAAGTTCCAATAAAATGGAACAGTGAGTGAAGGTTAGCGGAATACATTGTTTGAATTGAAGTCATTTGCTTCACTTATGACTGAACTCCCTTATGACTTATGAATCATTTCCCCGAATTCCCCTAGAGAGATTCCCTCATTTCTTCTACTCCACCTCTTTCACTCGTTGTTTCCCTCAGAAAAAATGAGATGCTGGAATAGTATATAATAGAGTAAATACAAAAGGATATACCGATAGTGTGATACGCTTCTTTCCTCAAGAGTTTGAGTGAACTCGTACTGAGGAGTACGAATTTCGCCTACGACGATTCTCAAAACAGTAAAAGCTTATTCAGAGCTCGTGAAACATGCGAGTGAAAATTTCAAAGTGGTGACTGAGGAAAAATTATGTTGCAGGTCTAGGATCGGAGCTTGAAAAGTTGTTGTTTCTGTTGATGTGGGCTTTGAGATTGCAAACTGCAGAAATATTCCGTGATTACTAACATCAGCTGCAGTGATGAGGTTAGAGTGAGTTGGATCTTATTTATCCTCGCTAAAGGGGCACAGAAATACGCGTGACTAAAAGTCACCGAGAAATATTGAAATCCCGCATACCAGATAGTATATTACGCAACCAGGGAGTAAAGTGGGCCTTTTACTTCCGAGTGTGTATTATCGCTCGAGGCGAAGCCGAGAGTGTTAAACACACAAGGGTTAGAGACCCACATTCACTCCCGAGTAGCGTTTGCTATTTTTTAGCCTAGTGGGACTAAAGTACGCCCCCCCCCCTCCACCACCCACTTGCTCCTGACGTTGAGCTGCCTCAACGGCCGCGCTATGTACACGGAACTCGGGATGTTTACTGAGTTGGGGAAGGAGGACAGGGGTGCAGGGGGTGGAGCCCCCCTGACTGAGAAAAAATTCTAAAAATGGTCTAAAAATGTTTCCTTCTTTCACGTTCATATTGATTTTGCTTAGTTTTGAACTAAATTGATTCTATATTACATCTCTATTTAACCGCATACATTCAAATTTTCGAATAATATACAGAAAGGTCCTTCATTAATCGAAAAAATACTCGCGGTAGCAGACAACAACATTCTACCGCTTGCATCTGCTGATGCGAGTGCCGATGTGAACATGCTCATACCGCAAGCCGCGCGTTATCTCGCCATTCTCATCCCCACTCTCCATTTCTCTATCTCCGTTACTTGTAAGTTACGATGTGGGAGTTATGTAGACGTATACGTCCTTCTCAACTATCTCCCTCCGAAGCTCAGTCGAGAGCGTACTCGACTGCAACGCGGTAGGCTAGGGTTCGATTCCCACCGATGGCAAATTTTTACTTTGACTTTTTTTTCCGCAACAACTTCGTTGCCGGGACTAAAGTGAAAGTATCCGGGAGGAAAAGACTCGGTTTAGTCCTCATAAGATGGTGGTTAAAGTACGTACTGTAGTCCTATTAGGCTGAAAAATTGATTAATTGCCATCTGGCAAATGACACACGTGATTACAGTTACAATCATCAGGACTATTCATATCTTCCATAAAATACCACATCGGTAATCAGATTTGAAGCTCCATTCCTATTCATTTTGCTCATGAGAAATGTGTAAGCGGTTAAAGTTTGCAATCCGCAGTGTGTATAAGAACTCGTGTAAAACAGACGGGAGTTGGGTGAAATAAGTGCGATTCCGTGTGAATTTTTGATAATCTACAAGCACAACGGTCAAGAAACGAGTCGAACCCGTACTAGCCCGGCTCTTGCAAGCTCTATTTCCGTAGCGTCCCGAGCGTCCCGTATCGAATGTAGTAGTTCCCTTGTAGTTTTCCCGTGTTTACCTATGGCGCTGAATTTTTCCATTCTTGCACAAAGTGAGGATGGCTTCTCTTCCGTATTACACGACTCATATGTATTCCGAAAACGAAATTCTTGATTTAATTCGACCATAAAAAGATTCAATAAAAAAATCCAAAATGAGTCGAGCCAAGCGGGGCGTTTCAATTTCGGTTCAAATGACCGACACTTCAATTAATTGACCCCTCATTTCCGCGCGCTCATTTTCAGGTCAATGTCAAAACCTCGCAATTGACTATGTCAAGTCATCATTTTTATCAAGTGTGTGACAACATTGCGTCCTGACACTTTCTTAGAATTCCAATCTGCATCTCTGTTACGTAGATGGTCAATTATTATCTTCGGTCCTGTTATCCGACAATTCTTGTTCTTGTGAACGCGTCAATCAAAATAAGGACCTTGATATTCTTGATCCTGCGAGAACTGGAAATCTTGTCTTCATATTATCGTATTGTAGTCGATACGGTTTTCATCTTTGCGAGTGATCACGGCATAGTTCAAACGTCATGGTGCATAGGACGTTGATCTCTACCCTCACCTCAGCAGTAATCTCCATCTTGAAATTTTTCATTAATGATGGCAGTGGGGGGAAATCACGATAGAATTATGGGGTGAATGATATCCAGAGGAATACCAAGCTACCAAGTATACTCTATGTCTTATATCTTACAGGCTTCTGTAAAAAATATTTACAAATACATAAAGATGAAAGGAACAAAATCTACCAGTTTAATGCTTGGTGGGGGGGGGGGGGGAGGACTTACGCAGCCCGTGAATTAGTAAGGATATTAAAATGATTATCTTAATCAATTTCGTATACTGCCCACTCATGCTTCAGCAATGCTCGATTTAGAATCAATCAAGAGGCGCGGTAGCGCCTCGCTGGCGAGTATGAGCAGACGAAAAATCGAGCGAGGCGCTGTGCCTATCTATACTTTGAATTGGGGTTTTTTAACCTCACACTTTTTTTCTACTTGGATTATTAACCTCTTCACTTTGCTCATAGAGCTCTGCAATGCTTCAGCAAAGCCTTTCTAAATCGATTCAGAGTTCTGTAGAATTATTTTCTCAATCCGAGCACTGGACGCGTTTTATTCAGCACCGCAAAATTCATGCCTTCGTTTTACATCTCAGTTCGATTTCACCAGCCCCGTGCTTCGACTCGAGAAATATCGAAACGTCTCTACTACACATGCGTTGGGTAAGTAAGATGGTCAAGAAAGAGAGAGAGATGCAGAGAGAGAGAGAGATAGAAGCGCGTGCGCAAGAATGAGGCTGTCTGCTGCGTACCGGGCAACGCGGGCACCGACCAGCTGGTTTGTTATCGCGGATAAATGAATTTTCGAATTATCTGAAAATCTCGTTGCATCAGATGTGGATACTCGAAACTAGCCACGACTAGAGGTGACGTAAATATCAAAGCGCCACGCGAGAAGGACAGGGAGGAGAGATTCGTCTGCTTTGTTGTGTTTTGTGTGTTCGTCGCGGCTCCGCAATATTATTCTTGCATGTAGCTATGCATGGCTCTCCAGATTGAACTGAACAAAATATACACTGATGGTAGTGTATTTTTTTTTATGGAAAAAATGACGGAGCCGTGTGTAAGAAACTCTCAAGTGCGGTGGGGACAAGTGCTTGGAAAATTTGTGGTTACCCTTGGATTTTCATAACCAAGGAGTGAGATCCCCCCCCCCCTCATTCACTTTTTTTCAAAAGTAAAACTAGGCGAGTATGATGTTTAGAAAAGAACCATTCATCTCCAGTACATCAAAACTTCAAATTTTATACGACATGGTTTAAACTCTTGAAGGGAATGAGATCTAAAAAAACCATGTCGAGTATTTTTCGAGCCGATTTGTTACGATCAACATATCATCACTGGTAGAGACTAGAGCCACTTTCCTCCAATCAAATCTTTCTTTCAATTCATCCTAATGGTGGTGGTTTGACAATTTCTTACTAGCTAATTGTCGCTGAAATGACCCGAAGTTTAGGTGAGCAAAAGAATACAGGGGAATATCGAAATAGAGAAAATATAACTGAGTTTAATTTGGTGTTTATGATGATTCACTGAAATCTCATATCATACTCAGTTATATTTTCTCTATTTCGATATTCCCCTGTACCTCTTCTACTCACCTAAACTTCGGGTCATTTCAGCGACAATTAGCTAGTAAGAAATTGTCAAACCTCCACCATGAGGATGAATTGAAAGAAAGATTGGATTGGAGGAAAGTGGCTCTAGTCTCTATCAGTGATGATATGTTGATCGTGACAAATCGGCTCAAAAAATACTCGACATGGTTTTTTAGATCTCATTCCTTCCAAGAGTTTAAACCATGTCGTATAAAATTTGAAGTTTTGATGTACTGGAGATGAATGGTTCTTTTCTAAAGCTCATACTCGCCTAGTTTTACTTTTGAAAAAAAAGTGAATGAGGGGGGGGGGGGGGAGGTTAATAGAAGTACACCAAAATCCAACAAAAAGCTGGGGATACCGTTTCTTTGATCTGTCTAAAAGACAATGGAAGTGAACTAATGAATATGTATATTCATGGACTTTATAGCTACTGCTGTATTAATCTTGTTTGGGTTTACTCTGTAAGCGGAGTCTAGCCTGCCCAGGGGGTTGTTTACAATACAAGCACTCAGAGTCCTAAAGTTGAACTCCGACGATGAATTGTTTTGGTTCTTAGCCTTATACAGCTGCTATGAATTTCATCACGGTGCAAATTAGTTCAAACTTTATTCCCTGAGTACCAAAATTCTGTTCACAGAAGGCGCTTGATTCTTGAACTGATGAATTTTATCATTAATGCGGGTTTCTTCTTACCGTGACTTCGCAGATTTTTTTCCGTGCTATTTTGGGGAAACTACTGGACCGACTGCTGCCATCTTTCGTGAACCATTCCATCATCCAACCGAGGGTGCATACCTCGAGTTTTGTACAGATTAATGCATTCAAAACGAAGATTTGGTTGATAACTTGAATATACAGTATGTCCAAAAAGTACCGGACCCCCGCGTATCTCCCCAGGGTTGTGTCGTGCGAAAAAATGTTGGTTACAAAAGTTGTTGGATATCGGATGAAAGTTCAGATATGCTCTCTCAAACTTCCTCAAAACCCTCCCAGTTTACCCCATTGCTGCTAACTTCAAAATTTCAAATAGAACCCCCCATTTTTGGCCTCAGATTCTGAAAGAACGGAAAATTTTACATTCAGGCGGGTCTTTATGACATTGGTCAAGGTGATCTCCAGGGGTGAATGGGGCCCATAATAACCTACGAAGTACGGGACCCCCCTGAATATTTTCCAATCTCAACTACTGTTTCATATCCAACAGCTTTTGTTGTATCTTACATTTTTTTGCTAACAAAACCCTGGGGAGATACGGGGGCTCCCGTCGTTTGTAGGTTATTATGACACCCATTCACTCCTGGAGGTCACAATGACCAATGTCATGGAGATTTATGTGGACGTCCGTTCTTTCAGAATTCGAGGTCAAAAATGGAGGTTTTCATTTGAAAAACCAAAGTTAACCGCAATGGGGCAAATGGGGAGGGGGGGGGGGTTTCAGGGACCTTATTCTAATACATTTTTCCCGCGACGGGGTGGGAGAAAACCCAGCACTTCCAATTTCCGCCTCGTTTACATTTAGTAAACAAACTAGTTTGTAGCATCGTTTGCCACGAAAATATTATCAGGATATACTCAATGGCGTATCCTTCCGAACCTTCAAACATTTTTTAACATCACACAATCCTAAAATTGGGCCAAAAGTCATCTCGACAAGAAATTGGATCATTTTTCGATCACAATCAAAGTGACAGGTTAGTAAGCGGAAATATCGTGGTCAAAAAATGATTCAATTTCATGTTAAGATAAGCTTTACGCCTCTCTTAGAAATGTGTGGTGCTAAAAAATGTTTGACGTTCGAAAGGATACGCCATTAAGTATATCCTGATGATATTTTCATGGCAATGAATGCTACAAACTAGTTTGTTTACTAAATGTAAACTAGGTGGAAATTGGAAGTGCTGGGTTTCTCCCGCGACGGAGCGGAAGAAAACTCAGCATTCCCAATTTCCGCCTGCTTCAAATTTAGTAAATAAAGTGGTCTGTTACTATCATTTTTACGAGAATATCATCTGAATATATCTTATGGCGTAATCCTTCGAACTCACAAATATTTTTCAACATCGCACAATTCTAAAATTGGTCCAAAAGTCATCTCAACATGAAATTGAATCATTTTTAGATCGCAATCAAAGTGATAGGTTTTCAAGCGGAAATTTTGTGACCTAAAGATGATTCAATTTCATATTGATATGACTATTAGACTAATCTTAGAACTGTGTGATGTTGAAAAATGTTCACGGGTTGGAAAGGATACGCCATCAAGTATATTCGGATGATATTTTCGTAGCAATAAACGTTACAAACTAGTTTGTTTACTAAATGTAAACGAGGCGGAAATTGGGAGTGTTGGGTTTTCTCCCACCCCGTCACGGGAAAAACGTATTAGAATAAGGCCCCAGGGGAGTTTGGGGGAGGAGAAAAATGATTCAGAAGAAAATGGTCCCGAAAATTTTTCTTGTCTCCTGAAGTGATTTTTTGCTTTTTTTGCGAGTTTTTTCCCGATGATTGAAAATCGTCTGTTTTCCGCGCATACGCAGGAATCTAGATTCCTGCAACTCTAGCACTGATTTTAAAGAGCCAAGAAAATTTCCTTTGAAATGACCACTCGGCGGAGTCAATTCCATGCATTTGAACCAGAGCACCAACGTCGATGAGACCACTGATCTCAAGAGTTAGCTCGAAGGTACTGAAAGGAGTGATGAAGATTATCCGCGCAGGATGGCGTACGCTTATGAGCTGAAGACTCATCAAGAGGCGCGGCAGCGCCTCGCTGGCGAGTATGAGCAGACGAAAAATCGAGCGAGGCGCTGTGCCTATCTATACTTTGAATTGGGGTTTTTTAACCTCACACTTTTTTTCCACCTGGATCATTAACCTGTTAACGTTGCTCATAGAGCTCTGCAATGCTTTAGCAAAGCCTTTCTAAAGCAATTCAGAGTTCTGTACAATTATTTTCTCAATCCGAGCACTGGACGCGTTTCATTCAGCACCGCAAAATTCATGCCTTCGCTTTACATCTCAGTTCGATTTCACCAGCCCGGTGCTTCGACTCGAGAGATATCGAAACGTCTCTGCTACACATGCGTTGGGTAAGTAAGATGGTCAAGAAAGAGAGAGAGAGAGAGAGAGAGAGAGAGAGAGAGAGAGAGAGAGAGAGACAGAGAGAGAGAGAGAGAGAGAGAGAGAGAGAGAGAGAGAGAGAGAGAGAGAGAGAGAGAGAGAGAGAGAGAGAGAGAGAGAGAGAGAGAGAGAGAGAGAGAGAGAGAGAGAGAGAGAGAGAGAGAGAGAGAGAGAGAGAGAGAGAGAGAGAGAGAGAGAGAGAGAGAGAGAGAGAGAGAGAGAGAGAGAGAGAGCGAGAGAGAGAGAGAGAGAGAGAAATCAGAAGAGGTCCAAATTATTCCAGGAGGAATATGATGAACTCAAGAGGGAAGAAAGAAGAAAGAAGAGAGAAGGAAGAAGAGAGAAGATCGAAGAAAGAAGAGTAGGAAAAGATCGAAGAAGGAGCAACAACACCTGCAAGTCGTGAGAGAAGAGAGTCGCTTGATCCCGAGCGCGATACGCCTCCCACCCTGAAGTAATGCTAACGCGGTTCCGGGGTGGGTTGGTTAGATAGTGGTTAGCTGCCCCCAGTTCTGCAGTGATGGCTTGCCAACACTGTGGGGTTGAGAGCAGAAGGTTTTAGCCCACAGGGCACACGGGCGCTGGATTCATGCTCATCCGGTTCACCGGGTGGGCAAAATGAAAGCGCTCATGGTCTGCCGGTGGGACATCCAATAGGGATGTCCTGTCATCAGATTTTTCCTTATATTCCACTTAAAAAAAAAAAAAAAAAAAAAAAAAAAAAAAGAGAGAGAGAGAGAGAGAGAGAGAGAGAGAGCGAGAGAGAGAGAGAAAGGAAAGAGGCGCGCACCTTCTCAACACCGTCACTACCTCCATCATGCTGTACGGTGCACCCGTGTGGGGAAGAGGGTAGAGAAGACCATCATCGAGAAGAGAATGGGGCCTGTCCACCGAAGAGCGGCCTGAGGAGTATCCGTGCCTACCGCACTGTGTCAGGAGATGCGGCTTACGTATTGGCGAGTACTCCGCCCATCCACTTGCTCGTCGCGGAGCGAGTGAGGATCTGGGACCGCCAGAAAGTGATCGGAGCCGAACGAGTACTCACTCCGACGATGAAGGAGATCATCCGCGACAACGAGAAGGAAACCACCCTTGAGCATTGGCAAACTGAGTGGGATTCGCCATTTTGCGAACGGCAGATGGACGCACCGGCTGATCCGTGACGTAGCCAAGTGGGCGGAACGCACCCACGGAGAGATGGACTACTGGACGACGCAGGCACTGAGCGATCATGGTTGCTTCGGTTCCTATCTAACCAGGTTCAAGAAGAGGACGACCCCAGCATATCAGTCATGCGGGGACGAATGGGATGACGCCGAACATGCCCTGTTCAAGTGCAGCGACACCCGGAGAGAGCGCGCCGAGCTAGATGAATGGCTGGGTGCTCAACTAACACCTGAGAATCTCGTCCCGTACTTACTCCGCAACCAGGAGACATGGGATAGACTCACCGGATACATCAAGCTGGTGATGACCCGTAAAGAGGAGAAAGAGAGGGAAGTAAGGCGCCTCGAAGCAGGCGAATTACAGTGACTCTGCCGATTGAAACAGAAGAGGCCCAAATGATTCCAGGAGGAATCTGATGCACTGAAGAGGGAAGAAAGAAGAAAGAAGAGAGAAGAAAGAAGAAAGAGAGGGAACAATGAAGAGTGAAGATAGAAGATGCCGACAAGTGGCCGAAGAGAGAAGATGGAGAAGAGGAACGCTCGCAATCGAGCGCGAGACATGCCGCTCATCCTGAAGTAATGCTCACGCGGTTCCGGGATGAGATGGTAGATGCAGGTGGATCTCCTTCTTGATTGCCCGATGCCCTAGGTATCGGACATCGAGGGGAGAGGGATATTACACGGCCGGGCCCACCTCTCGGGGGGCCCCACCCAAACCCGTGTCCCGCCTGGTATGGCCTGCGTGGGCTATGCGTAGTCCGCGTAAGCTGAACCAGTCCGGTGTCTGGGGACGGATCCGAGGGATCCTGAGGCAGATTTTGCCCTCTAACCACCTTAAAAAAAAAAAAAAAAAAGAGAGAGAGAGAGAGAGAGAGAGAGAGAGAGAGAGAGAGAGAGAGAGATAGATAGATAGATAGATAGATAGATAGATATCCTTTATTCGTCATACGACAAAATACACTTACATATTTTCATATGTGTCACATATATATATATTATATATATATATATATATAAAATTAATAAATATTCCGATAAAATCATATTAAGAAATAATTTGGTCAAGGATAGATATATCACAATTGTGACTAGTCATACACTTTACGATTTCACTTGAAAGAAAATGAGATAAAGGGCATGGGTTCACAGAAATATCACAGTTTCTCTTCAGTCTGGTGACAGAAGGTCACTTACAATTAAAAAGAGATAGAAAGAAAAGGAACAAAGCCCTAGCCCATCAAAGATTAAAGTAATGCTGCTTCTCCGGATCAATCCTCTGAGGAGACTTTGTTAATAGGAAATCTTTCAAGGACTCTTCGAAGAAGGGTGTTTTCCCCAGCTGCCGAAAGCCCGGAGGGAAAAAGTTCCAAAAATGAGCACATTGGACCTGGAAAGATCTTCTTCCATACTCAAGTCTCATATTGGGAATTTTGAGTACCCGCTCTTCTGCATCACCGCGTGCGGGGCGTTCAGATTGGTACCTGGTGAACATCGCAGCTAGGTAGCCAGGCTCTCCTAAATGCATGATCTTATGCATCAAGAGAGCTGCGAAGTACATTCTCCGCGAATCAGTACGTAACCAACCCAAGCGCTCCCTAAACGGGGCGATGTGCTCGTCTCTCCTAAGATCAAAAATGTACCTCACACATGAATTGCTCAGTCGTTGTATCCGTTGCCGCTGTTCGTCCGTGGCGTCGAGGTACACGACTGTGCAATAATCTAAATGCGGTTGAACCAATGACTCGACTAGGCGAATCCGGAGAGGTCTGGTGATACACGCCCTAAAAAACCGCAATCCGTATAGGGCTCTATTCACTTTCTTAGTTACTTGGTCGATGTGCGGTTTCCGCGTCAGTTCACTATCAAGTGTAACACCAAGACTCACGACTGTATCGCTGAACGGAAAGAATTTTCCTTCCTGTATCTCAACCCCTGGCAAGTCCATTCTTTTCAGATCTTTGATGTTCCTCTCAGAGCTGAAGAAGATTGCCTTGGTCTTGCCAGCTCTGAGACGCAGGCCGGAATTTCTGGCCCATTCAGCAATTAGTCGTCCTACTTCTTCCAGCCGAGTGATGCCTTCCTTGATCTTAGTTTTCTCGACTTGGAGATAAATTTGCAGGTCATCCGCATGAAATAGATGATGATAGATATTCACCATTCTGTGGACTCTATTCTCGGCATTTGGGGCAGAAATGCGATTGGCTGAGGTGCTCACGCTGCGCGTGAGCACACCATATCTCCTTTCCACCATGGTGGCTCTAGTCTCTACCAGTGATGATATGTTGATCGTGACAAATCGGCTCAAAAAATACTCGACGTGGTTTTTTTAGATCTCATTCCTTCCAAGAGTTTAAACCATGTCGTATAAAATTTGAAGTTTTGATGTACTGGAGATGAATGGTTCTTTTCTAAACCTCATACTCGCCTAGTTTTACTTTTGAAAAAAAAGTGAATGAGGGGGGGGGGGGGGATCTACCATACGTTGCAGCTCCGGTACCACTTGATCAAATTGACTACGCCAAGCGGTCATGTTGAAGGAAACTTTCTTGAGCTTTCAATGGAATTGGTCTCAGGAATCCAAATTCCTGCGCATGCACAGAAAACAGACTATTTTTAATCGGCTGGAAAATAGATTTGCAGGAAATAACATAAACAGGCTTTAGGACGCAAAAGAATATTCGGGGCTACTCTTGTCTGAAAGAATACAATGTTTTACATCAAATATCAAATTTTCAAGGAATAAAAGGAATGGCTTTTTGAGAAATTGGCATTTTTGAACTTTTTATACTCTTGCCCACTGAAGCCACCCACAACCTCAAAATGAGTCCAACAAGATTAATTTTGATAGGTTTTTCAAAGAACTATCAAAATCTTTCGAATCCGCCAAACCGCATTCTCGTATCTCTCATGTGATCCGAGAAATATGAATTTTATTGAAAAAAGACCAAAATCTGGATATTGGAGATGATTAAAATGGATTAATAATTGAAACATGCCCTAGATACCTAAAAAGTTTCCATCGGTTTCCATGGGTGGGGAGAAGATCATATTTTGTACAATTGAATCGGACGGAAAAGCCAAGAAAACAATCTGAGATATGACCCTTTTTCGCAAGTCTGTTTCGCGTGGAATTACTCATATGAGGGTTTCCATGGAACTTTTAACTATTGACCCTCTGAAATAGAAAAAAATTTTTCTCAACGCACACGTTTGGAATGGGTTTCATGTGATTCTTAGACCTCGAAAACATGTGAAAAAAGTGGTGCCACTCTCTTCCAAGCCGAGGTATCTGGTTCAGAACGACATGTACGGGATTTCACACTTGAAACATTCGTGAATCAACTTCAATCGAATAGATTCGATTCAAAACATTGTCTAGACGATCGATACGGATTATATTTTGCCTGACTTGACCTTGAGATGAATTTCATCATCGATTTCTCCGAAATTCGATATAAATTTCCAAAATCAAGTCAAGAGCTATGAGTCTCATTTCAATTTCTAGAATACACTGTAGTGTCATTTTGTTCATATTTTAGCCGTATACTATGTAAAAACCAAGAAAATCGCGATACCATCATATTTAGAGGCTTATTTAGCTTACCATCCGGATTCAAATATTTCTCCTCAGCTTCTCACAGAAATACCGATCGACAATTGCAACTAAAAATAGTGCGGTTATATCCTCTTTGTGATGAAGAAAAAAGAGCACAAGGTCCCAACCCTGTGCTTCGCGTCTCCTGAGTATAACATCAATAAAATAATTAAAAAAAAATAATTTTAAAAATTCGCTTTTATGAACATAATAGCAACGCAAATGTGAAAATAATCTTGAATCTCCTTTCTGCATCTGTAGCATAGATGTTGGCTAAGTTTACTGACTTACATGCTCCAAGATATTCATGATTTTATGAATAAATATGATAAAAGCGTGGGTTATCAACTGGATTCATTAACAGTAGTCTTCATGATGTAACCCACGCTTTTATCATATTTATTCCTAAAATCATAAATATCTTGGAGCATGTAAGTCAGTAAACTTAGCCAACATCTATGCTACAGATGCAGAAAGGAGATTCAAGATTATTTTCACATTTGCGTTGCTATTATGTTCATAAAAGCGAATTTTTAAAATTATTTTTTTTTAATTATTTTATTTTCATATTTTTAGTTCATATCTAATCATTTAAAATGGACCATGATTCCAAAAATTTAATATCAGGCAAAAGCTTTGGATAATCTTTGAAATTTCTCTGGCTGATTATAATGAAGAGATGTGTCCATTTCTGCATAAGTATTGGGATAAGAAGGGCTGTAGAGTACAAATGGATTAGTCAGGAGTAGAGCGATCAGCCACGGTTGATCCCAAATTATGCTTCTTGTCATGTACAGCAAACCGGTAACTTTGTAATGAATGCCAAGTTATTGGCAAATCAAATCCAGGAGGCTGTATATAGCTTATTGACAACATCAGTATATCTCTATCAATTAATATTTCATAACACTTTACAAGTCAGAGCTCAATCATGAATAGGGATATCTGCTAATTCTAATCAGTCGAGCGATGCTTCATGCTTGTAAGAAACTGAATAATCCTTGAGCCCTCTATGCTGATACCGCACTAATACTTTGGTATTAGTGTTGGAGAATTGTAAACATCTACACAGAAAGCATTGGAGTGGTAGAATTCAGTTGAAAATGACTGTTAAATTTTTGTAATGGATGTGTCAATGGTAGGAAGCATCCTCAGGAGTGTAAACGAACCAGCACTTGATACGCATGGAACTATTGCAACTGTTCACAACATAAATGGTCTAATCCATCACTAATCTGGAGTTCTGAACAATGGCATACCTAATTAACATTTAGGAGAGAGATTGATGTCAGTTACTAATCAAGTGACACACAGTGTCTCATGAAATACAATTCATCACTCTTTTAGCACTTGATCAGAACTATCGCTTGATTTTTCCACTGTATACAAAACTTGATTGCGTACTAGAAAATTTAGCTCCTCACAGCTATATGACAAAATATAGAACCATCAATCACCTGTCAGTAATTCTACTGGTCTGAACATTTGTTTCTAATACTCTTCTTAATTGCTTTGACACTGTTCACAAATTTATCTACAAATTGATGAAGATGAGATTCATCGCAGGATAGATCAAGAACTGAAACACATTAATGAAATCACTTCATAACACAAAATATCTGCACTGAGCTGCAATCTGCAACAGCATGACATAACGCGGTTGAAGAATCGTAGAGGTTATGGGTATGTAATTTTCGCAGGCCGGCGGGCGAGAGCATTGCTTTATGGCCCTTTATACCGTAATCACTGATGATCATTTATTGAAGTACTATTACGTACTCATCATGCGCAAATTAGAGAGATAGCGAGGATCTCTCAGCATCTCCGGCTGATCGGCTGATGTGCTATATATGTGCTCTGCTCACAGCTGTGAGTTGTGACACCTCATAGATTCTTTCTCTACTGTTCTCTACGATCCTGCGCACAAAGCCGCGTTTGCGTTTACACAATGTTAAATCGCGCATCAGAGCATTCAGAGCCTCGACACCAACACAACTATACCAAAAATGTGTCAATGACACGCCTCACACAAAGTTCCCCGACAGAAATCTTGTCTCCGCGCGCCCGAGTGCAATAAAAGCGAATAAAAAATGACCATTTTGAAAGCCAGTGGCGCGATAACTTTATGAACTTTGAAGCTCTATAAAATTTGTCCGGATCAACGCACACTCACAAACCAAACGGGATTCGATTCGTCTTCTTTTCAACTTCAAAAACTCATTGCTAAATTCTCCGTTTCGCACAAGGTATTTCATCAATTTCGTAAACAATAGCCAAAAAAAGTTTTCCCACAAAACTCGGTAACATCGATGAATGAGAGCTAATATCATAGCCAAATCAGCGCACAGCTCTGAATCAAAGATTTTCTCAAAATATGAGATTAGTAGATAGATATATCATTCCACCGAAGTAGTTGAGGCATAGGTATTTTAGTTACAGCCTTATCAATTCAAAAAATCGCGTTGGTACGTTTGTAAACTACCCAAAAATCATCTTTTGCGGTCTGCTATTGACCAATCGGGATGCGTTTCAACAAAAAACAATGTAGTCCATATTGAATGATGCCAAATACTATAAAATGCCACTCAGGCGCACTCCGAATAGTTCAAAATACTTCTGGAACACTGCAGTAACACAAAAGTTAAAAGTTCCGTGGAAACTCTCATATGTAAGGCTGCGACGCCGATGCGAGATTTTGTATTGAATACTCGTCAGCAAGGTGCTACCATGCTTTTTGATTCAAGAGAGATAATAGGCATGGAAGAGTACATTTTTATGATATGAGATGATGCGTAGTAGATACTCTTTGAGTTTTTCTATAGTCCAGATTGATTGTTTGATCAAAATACACAAGCCCGAGAAAGAGTGAACAAACTTCGATCCCGCCATTCCCTCTAAAGGAACTTATACAAGAGTTGAATCGAAATTCTCGATCCCTCTCAGAACGCTGTGTTCATCTAGAATCTTTCCTTGCGTAAACGAAACTTGAAATCTGCACAGTAACTGCTTCCCGCCTGTTGCTACGTATTTCAGGGTGTGTAGGAGGTATCGAAGCGCGTAGAAATGCAATTAGCCCCGAGGCAATGCAAAAACGATTGACGCGTCAAGAACACATGGGTACAGCCCTAGTATATAGATATAGAGTGCGTGTAACTGGGGATATTGCGCGTAAGAGCGTGGAGAACTCAATTTTGGAGCTACATGGGATACGGACTCATGTGGAAAGACAACACCAAAGCATGATTTTCGCGATAGTGAAGATCTTGTAAATTCTAAAATACTGCATAGAATTCTTCATTTCTCACTAGTGCCTGGACCGGACCATTCGACGTATTTTGTTGATGAATTCATGCTGAGACTAAATACCTGTAATTATTTTAATTCTGCGGCAGGTTTGAAGTATGGAACTTTATCAAATTAATCTATCATACTAGCTCTTCTTTTGATTTTTGTAAAGTATCTCAGCCCAGTTCCGGTAGAATTGACTCTATGATTAATGAATAAAAAATCAAACGTCATTCATGATCCGTCATTCTCTATCACCAACAATGCATTAATTTTTTTGGAGCAATCAACTAAACAATCGAAGAAGTTGTACACCTCGTACATCGTTCATGACTGATTTTCCACTGAGATTTCAGTAGATCTGTGTAATAGTTTTGGATTCAGCAAAGGACTTTGGCTTGACCAGCGAAGCGAACATGTAATCCATAGAAACCAAGACCATCTAAAGATGGGTTGATATTTTATTTTTAAACTTGATTCACTTCTTTGGAGGTTCCAATTAGGTGCAATGCATGCAGAATCTCACAAAACATTCAAAAACGTCACTTATTACACCGGTCATCTAGAGCGTCATGATTTATGAATATTTGGGAGGTGTATTCTTGGTTAAAAGAGTGCCTATTTATACCACTGAGAACTCCCGTACAGTCAAACTTAATCAAAAACTCAGAAGACGTGAAATGGTGTTCGTACAGGTGACGAGTGATTTTTGACTTTTGGCCATACGATGTCTTGAGAGTGGTTTGAAAACTCGGAGACCAATATTACCCCTCAATCACCATCCGAAATAATTAAGTTGGGCCTCAAGCAAAATGATGGAACCTTGAGGAGCATGAGAGATTCACGTGGATGTATGAGATTCGACATGTTGATGGGTCCTGCAGGACCCATACGGCTCTTATAGGTTAAACACAACACTAGGTCTAGCACGACAGCTAGATTATGGGAAGCAGATTTCGACCTTACATGCTTCAGAATCACCTCATTATAGTCAGAGATGCAAGCATCTCGGCGATTTTGCCTTTTCCCCGACATCCCCGACCTGGATCAGAATACAATCATCGAATGACTCATGTGCGTACATTATTTTGAATGGATACAGATATTCTAATGCTATTTTTGTAACCGCATCCCCGAAACAGGGTGAGTAGAGCTAGATAGAGCTGTGATCTAATAAAATAAATGAGTCCCAAATAAGCAACTCAATTGTGGATCACTTGCAACCAATAAATGAAAGGCCAATCCAAACACGCTAAAATGCATTTTACGAAATTTATTTCGTCACAAGTCCCCAATCGGCCCTCAGACCTTTTAAAGATAATATATCAACGATGTTCCAAACCACCAGAGAAATTGGCATCCTTTTGCACAAGTCCAAATAGATTCGGAACACGTCCTCTTGGAGTGGAAATATGAGAAATTCACTTTTCACCACGTGGGGCTTTCCTATACTCTAGAGCATCGAATTCGAAGTTGGAATAGGTAGGACGTTTTCTATGCACCGACAAACTCGGTCTCTATAACCGTCTCTCTCTCTTATACCGTTATGTTCTCTGTGTGACCGCATTGAGGTACAAATGCACAATGCTGTTCGTTGGGTACGATTCTATCTCTGACTCAGGATAGAATAGCCCAGCATTAGCTACCACCGCGTGAAACTATGCCACGTCAAGGTCCTCAAATACACTTCTCTTTATCCACGTGAATGAGTTCTGAGAGGCGAATTTTCTCGACACGATAGCATATTTTGATTTCGTGTGGTTTGGCACGATAAGAACTCTTAATAATTGTGATTTTCATCTAATGTTCGGTTTCTGCTCGGGTTTCTGTGGGGGGACATTGATTGCCTCATTATTTTGAGGGTCTATTGAATCCAGGTGCATGCAAATTATAGGATGATGTACTTACCACGTAATCAATTTAAAATTCGAGTTCGAGTAATTTTACTGATCCACATAAATATCGGATGAGCTAACTGTTTAACTATCAATGTTGTAATTCGATGAAGAAAGTGCAATGTTCTGAGGTATGAAACCTTCTAATTGGTACAAACTCCACAACTATTATTTTGGGAGTACAGCTACTCTCAACTGAGTTACGAAAAAAATTAAAAAAATATACTTGGTAACTTGAATCCGTCAGAAAGTCTGATGCTATTATTGTTAATTTCCGGTTCCTCTTATTTTTCTTAAAAAATGTAGTGTTCTGAGTGCCATCTCAACAGTTGTTTTCCTGTGTTTATTGAACAAAAAGTGAGCCACAAAGGAATATAGTCGGTACAATTTTGTTATTGCGAGTGGCGCAAGTGATGATGAATCACGAAACTATTTGAAATAGCTTTCTATAGGCCGTTGTGCTTAGAGGATTTTTGTACAAATTTTCCATCGTATCTTGAATATTGCTACGAGAATCGCGGACTTGTAAAACCACGACAGCAATTCCAGTGGCTGATGGGTAACAATTGTTCCAAGACTAAAACAAGTAAGAGTTGAAGAGAATTCTTAAAATACGCTCTCATGAACTGCGCAGAGAGCGTTGTAGAATTTGGGATGGTGTGAAGTAGATATTTTCTGATATTAAAGAAATTTTGCAGGAAAAAATTGCACGATGTAATAGAACAAAAACGCGAGTGCGATTTCGCATTCCTCGTATTCAGATAAGGCGTAACTATGTCGCGGAGTCACCTATGAATGCAGCAGACATCAGTAAATACGTAAACAGATTAGCACTGCGCTGGTCAAATTTTCGTCATCTTCCGTGCAATGGAAATGCCTCATCAACTAGTTCAAGCACGCACATACATATGTGGATCAGGATATAGGTGGATGTGTACCGGACGTCAAAGACCGGAAGCCACAAAGATGGACCCGGGACTAGATCTAGGGGGGAGAAACCAGGGCTCGGTAAAGTGCAGTAAAAGCGTTTAAAATAGTACATTTCGATACAAGGAAGGGAAAAATAAGTTTTACACCCGTGTATCGAATACTATTTTTTGACAAGCTGTGAGAAAAAGTGGAAAATCAGTGCGGAAAAGTTACTTTCTCGCACAGTGTGTCAAAAAATCAAGAGGCGCGATAGCGCCTCGCTGGCGAGTATTATATGATATGATTATTCCTCATTTTTTCATGAATAAGTTCCACCATCGTCGGAGCTTATGACCAGATCTCCAAAATTGTTTTTAAACTTGGCTCTTCGATGAAATGAATATCAAAAGCTATCGATAAATTACGTGACAAAAATTTAATCTAGACACCTCCTACCCCGTTGCCCCTTGTGAGATTTCTCAAGTGGAACATCGCTGAATCGTACGCTCATCGTCATTGTGATCCCGAAAACCCTCGCATGATTTATGGATGTCCTTCAACAGAAAACTCGAGTACCGTAAAATCAGGTAACTTCGGCTAGTCGATTCGGTCCACTTCTTGTCTTTCAAATAACTTTGAACTCAAGAATCACACAGTACGCTGTAATAACTTATTCCAAAGATGAAACGCAGAGCTTCAAAATGTGCACTTGTAGCGTATCAAGTGATTTCTGAGTCCAAAAATATCGCAAAGACAAAAAATAGACGGAATCCCCCCCCCCCTCGCCCCGCGGCCCGGTTTATACGGTTTCACGGTACTTTAAAATTACAGTCGGAACTAAGTCTACAGGACGTGCATTGAGAAATTCTATCGACCTCACTTGCACATCACCAAATGTACCGTACGATTAATGATTCTGATATCAATTGTGAGAAACACCGGACTCTTACGAATCATGCAATATAATAATTCGCAAAATTACCGTAGAGAAGAATAGAAGATAGCAGAATCCACTACCATCCTTGATTTTTTTATGCAACGTAACTCCCAAAAATACGACAGTCTTTGGGTTGACCATACCTAAACTAAAATAAATTTTCTTAAGACTGATACTCTTTCTGATTTCCTTGGAGATTCTTGATACCCATTGAATTACACTGACATTATCTGACAAAGGGTCAGCTTTGAATCAACTCGATATAGATAAAAGGGAAACCGAGGGCAGACAGTTCAAAAAACTTTTAGTCCCTTGGGTGAGATTCTCTATCCCATATCGTTAGCTTCATCCGGCTTTCCATTTCTCTATAGCAGCACGGAGGAAAAAAGCTCTTCCTATCTTCTTCTTTGCTTCTATTCACTACGACTTCGTGTCACTTTGGCTTCTTTTATTCAAGCAACGAGGGTGTTTGGTAAACTTCTTGAGCTCCTAATGCGCCGTTTTTCTTCTGATATTTGCTATTCCTCTTAGTATAATCTAACAAAAAAAGAAAGAGATAAAAAAATGTTGACTCACAGCCCATGGAATTTCACGCATTCTCGCTCAGACCTTGTTTCATTATATATCAGTATATATACAGAGGGGAAGAAAAATTTGCTGGTCATCATGCGAGTCTGGTATGTCTGACTCTCCATCAAAGATAATGATATCTCATTTTTTATGCTTGGAGTTTGAGTTGGGGTTCATGCAAAACTCGTGACACGTTTGTAAATAATAGCCCACAAATGTGTACAAATTTTGTGATAAGAGAAGGTAAAATTTTACAGTGAGTAAATTTTGTGCTCCACAACGGAAGGTCGGACGAACAAGATGGATTTTAAAGCTTAATTAGAGTTGTAATTATGATAAAGGCTTGCTAGAAAAGTGGACTGGAGTGTCAGTGGATTTGATGAAGATAAATTCTGTTCATTATTTTTGCTGGTGAAATTTTTTTTGCCGAGTTGGGGGAAAATTTGTACGAAAATGGGACGTAATCGACTAGGAGTCAGGTGTTATCAGTAAAGGTGGAACATATTAGGAAGCCTTCGTCATTGCATGTAGAAAAACATGATTAAGGCCCCTGATCCTTGAGCTGGGATCAGATTAGTTTCTTGTGTTGATAATTCATGATCAAATCCACAGGCATATAAAGACTACAGGAGTCTAGGATTCACTGAGTCCCATAGTTCACAGTCGATAATAAATATGGTAATTGCCTCACATTTTCACTTATCGATCAAGTAGACACTGAGATCAGAAGTGTATGATGCAGATTAAAGATGTCATGTTCAAATGTGGGCACTCTGAATGTTTGTAATGCTAACAGATAGTCTTTAAAATATCCCTAAAGTGAATGCCAAAGGAACTTGGGTAAAAACACTGTAATGAAGACAAGCCCTCTTGCATGAAATTTTCAAACTTCCCTGAGTATGGCGGTAATCCTCCAACCAACTAAAAAATTTGATGAGTATAATCTCGTCGCCCTTCGCAAATACGTTGGCCTTTTGCTTTTTGTGTTCAATAGGGAAATTTGTCTTATTATTTTTAATGAACTCATTGCGTATAATCGTTACAGAATGAATATTCTAAAGCAGTTGTGACCGACGCGATACCTCGGATAATTAGGGTGGAGGTATGCGTAGTCTATCCGGCTCTGGATCTGGGGAGAGAGCCGGATATCAGAGTTCATGACTTGATCAGAAGTAATCAAATGCTATCAGGGATAAGGACAAGATTTTTACGGTGATGTAATCGACTATCAATTCTCAAACCAATTCGGTGGATCAGGGCACATCCTTGGGAATCAATAGTACGATCTCTGTATCTTTTATAGTTTTTTCTCAGACTAATGGATGGATCAGGGCACCCATTAATTCCAAGAAAATCCTATAAATATGTTATTACGGTAAAACACAGCCATCCAGTGGATCAGGGCACCTTCTTGACCTGTTTTACACGTAACTTTCATTTCGGTGGGTCTTGCTGATAACAAATACAGGGGATCAGGGCCCTGCAATATATCACCAGCAAAATCCAATGGTTTGATTATGCCAACTATATAGTCACACTGTGGGTTCCATCGTGCAATTGGAGCACTTAGGATTACCCACAGCAATAAGCACACAAAGGGAATATATGTATATATAATCGATTTTATTCAAGATTCCATTACAATCATAAGATTATATATGGAACCCTGAGGACTTCGATTTATTCGCTTTGTGAGCTGATTTTCGACTGAAAGGCAGAATCCTCGAGCACCTGGTCAGGGCTCTATTTATACCCAGTCCTCAGAGTTCCAGAACATTCTGAAGATAATTTATTCATATGCACCGTAATTATTTATTAAAACTGAAAAGCTCTGTTAGTCCCACTATATACATATTTACAAGTTATCAAAATTGCATCGATTCCAACACCTATTATTCCAAATAAAAATCTCGATTGAGTGTAATAAGTAAAAGATAATTTTTAGATAATTATATAGAACTTTCTAGAAGTTGATCGAAGACACGTGTTTTATTGATGCACTCGTAAATTCACTTCGAAATGCCACAGATCTTTGGAATTTTTTGTAATATTCGTCAATAGTGAAATATATGGTCAATATATCACCTTGAATTCACGATATATTAGGTTTTTTACAGTATTTCACAATAAAATAATTTTTTAAACAATACTATCAAAATCGTTGATAAAAAATCTATATTTCATCAAAATAAGTCAAAATAATTACGTTCTAGCTTGATTTGTATTAGAACCACTAGTTAGTCTGAAAGAATCTATTTTACATACAATTTTACAAAAGCTTGAACTTTGTAAAATTGAATATTGCAAATAATGCATTGAATTTTAGAATTTTTTTATAAGTACTATGAAAATAATGAATCCTAGAACTAGATGACGGAAAGATTTTTTAGAATTGATTGGATGAATTTCACAAAATCTTGAATAGAAAATCATAGAATTTTCTATGTATAATAGTATATATGTATATGTAATTACGTATATATATCTTCTATATATATGACAAGTGAGTTCGCGAGGCTCAGCTAGACTGGGGGGTAAGCAGTGAGTGACATTATCGGCTTGTAAGCGCGCAAATTCAATATTACTTCGTAGAAACTTGCACGCAATTACTGTTTAAATTTTTAAAAATGAATATCGAAATTTTTCGAGATTATGGTTGTCACACAGTAGATGGATAGAAATTCAAAATTCACCTGAAGAAATGGATTCTTGAGGGGATGTCAGAGTCCTATTTGCAATGCATACTCACCGACATTGTCAACTTTTGAAATTTCTCAATAAAATTTCGAGATATTACAAATATAGAAGCTATCGCTGATTTCAAACATATCGACAAATTAGCGATAGTTTTACTATCAGCAATACCAGAAAATTCATAGAATAAACTCGAATGTCGACAACGCCGGTATCTGACATCAACTAAATGCGGCTAACATCTTTCTTGATCGAAGAGTGTGCATTAATTTTTCATGAAAATTGTATTTCTTTGTTTTACCATTTGATGAATCTTCGAGGGAGATACATGTATCTTTGGTTCTACCGGAACTGGTAAAAATAGTAAAACAAAGGATGAATTGATTCGAGAATAAAACTATGAATGGGTGTGATGAGGAAGCAAAGTAGAATCCATAGAGCTGTTTGCTGCGAAATTTTTCGTTCAAATGGCAAAAAAAGTCAATCGAAAGCAGCAATCCCATTTAGAAAAACAACGCCTGCGTTGAATAGTGGCGCGCAGCAAATATCCAAACAATACATTTCGAAATTCCAAAGTTTGTGAAAAAATTCGCTTCCGCAACGTTGTACAATGAGAATATGGGTCAAAATTTTGCATGCTATTGCATAGAACAGTAGCTGCGAGCAGACTCGTATTTCCCACGCCACAATACCTTTGCAAATATGCATCAAGTGATGTAACAACCTTACTTACGCGATCGATCAAAAAACGTCAACTCTCAGCCAACTCTACCGATTTACCGTATTTTCTTTCGAAAGTCCATCAATCGATACACATCCAAATTCATTCGAGATCTGATGAACAGGAGTTGTGCAAAAATCATCGTATCTTGAAATAATTGTCATCAATGAAAGTAAATGAGTAAGGTCATTTGCATAATCATCGATAAATTCAAATTATCTCACTATTGGCTCATTAAGTATGATGCCGTTCTGGTGGATTAGACGAAGTTCGTGGGTCAGAATGGACAAAAAGTCCAAAGTCAATGAAATAAGAAAATTCTTGTGGAGTTTGAGTCTAAGTGTCTCGTCGGTCATTTTCCAACAAGAATCAAGAAAACTTGTCGGTGAACTTTGAAATCAAGTCAGTTTTTCGATTTTCCCATTGGGAATGGCGTGTGAAAATTTGTCTGTTCCGCGGTTTTTCGTTTATTTGTGTCTACAGTAATAATTCAGGAAGACTGAGTCTCATCGGAAAATTCATAATATAGTTCCATGGTTCAATGCGGTTCAATTTCATTCAATTCATAGAAGTTTTCTGTAGATTCTTCAACAATCCACAAATTAGTACGTTTTCATTTATCGACGAGAATCCAAAAGCAGCTGCTGCGAGACTCTGATAAAATAGAAGTATTGTAGAAACTTGGGAGTTGTTTGCAATCTTCCCTGAAGTTTCTTCAATCACAGTTTTTTGATGAATATAAACACACAAACTCGTAGATATTTGAAAAATCTAAAGAAAACTAATCGACAATTTCCTCGATAAAACTCATTTCTTCTTAATTGATACGGTATAACTACAGAAAAAAGACGGGAACCGTTGTAGAGAAAATTTTTTACACCCTTCTTTGCAGGAAAATGGAGAAGTCGATCTAATTTCAAAATCCACCGGCGGATTCCTTTTGGTTCTTGTTGGAGAATGATCGTAGAGACACCTAAAATCAAACTCCACAAGAAATTTTCACACGATCGAGATGCGATCCGAATGAATTCATCCAGAATCTATAAGATATTCCGTTGCCCTCATGGGGGTCCATTGGACCCCAGGCCAACTTTGACGGGGAATTCAGCCCATTAAAAGTCCGAATTTGCATTACATCTGTCGTCTGTTTGGATGTGTTACTACACAGCCGCATTGGTTTGGAGGCCCGGTGACTCATGAGTATGCTGTGAGCGGGCCAAAAAGTTAGTGCGCAGTTACTGTGGGGTCCCTCGGACCCCAAGTGGGGGAAATATAACCTTTTGATCTTTTGTCGTGTGCAGTGATTCCTTCACTCTCGCATTGTTTGACTTACTTGGGAGATACTACAGTAATAGATGAAATTGATACGAATTACTAAGCCAAGAAAAAATATATCCATTGCCAAGAATATGGGGGATAAAAGATGAAATTCGGAATGAAATTTAAAAAAAATGCCCATAGACTGCGAACTACTCTCGATGGGGGATGAGAGGTGTATGAAAAATGAGCAGAGGCTATTTCTGCATCACATTTCATTAGAATAAGTTATAAAAAGTATGAAAATGGTCTCACAGGATGAAAAATTTTGTGAGAAGTTACAGTACACCGCCGCAATCGTTGCAGAGTCAACCCGCGGGTCATCGCATATGAGGCAAAGGCAGGATTCGATCTTGGAGAAACACGTCGAATCCCTAGGCTATTCTTGAAGGTATGAGGCCTCAGTTTGATAAAGAACGCTGTATGCTATGTCCAGAGCGGCTATGTCCGAAAACCAAGCTAAAATGCCTGTCCTGTCTTCACCCCACACTGAGAGAAGTTTGGGATAGAATACAAATTATGCGGGATCTACGATCCACCAAATACGAGACAGAACTCGCCCGCTCGTTTGGCACAGCAGCCATGCCAAATTTGGGTAACAGTTACGCGGCTGAGAGAGCGCTGCGTTGCCAACTAAACAGTCGACCCGCTACCCCGAACGCTGGTACCGATTCCATCCCTCCGTCAATATCGTTAGAAGTGCCGCAAATTCAGAGGAGAGCCGCCACAAAATCATCGGTATTTTGATGATGGATGAGTTTTTTGTATCCAGTGGCTTGGAGCATTTGCGACCTTTCTTTGCAGGTAAGTTCAATGAACATAATTGAAGGTTAGTTTGACTGGATCGATAATGTTATTCTCCACTCTCTGCGTGTAAACATTGATGTAGCTGTCTTCAAATTGTAGACTTTTTTTCGAAAAATTAGACTTTTTTCAAAGTTGTACTGATTTTATGGAGTGTATTTGTTTTTTTTCTTTATCGAGGGAGTATCATCTTTAACGGATGATGAACACTTGATATTCATATACACGACCAAAAATTCAAGAATGTATATATCAAGGGGTGACACGCCCAAATTTTCCGTGCGTATGGTGCGCGACATTTTTATTGAGCTTCTTGATGGTAAGATATGGGGATGAACTTTCTCAAGATTTCTTAGGATACCCTACGTGGCTCCCGTTTTGACTCCTGTATCCAATTTTGAAAATCAATTTTTGCGAATTTTCATGCCGAAAAAATTGCAGAATTTCAAACTACATTGTCTCATAAAGATCTGCCCAACGACGATGCAAAATTTCCTTCAGCGTGCTTGGTGGACTATCTTACATTGGCATTTGAGTGTGCTTGGTGCCTTTTGAGTGTTGCAAATACGTAAAAATGATGAGAACCCTTTCTTGAGGCAATTCTTTCCACACGGGACATTGATTTCCCCGGCACACATGCTTGATCGAATGTTTCTGAGTAAACTCTGACCTAGTAGCTGAAGCAATTTTCTTCAAATGAGAGTTTGTGAGAGTTTATTTCCAACGTTATGGATGATGGAAAAAATATAGAGATTCGAGGTAGCAAATCCGTGAACCTGCGGCTCGTGTCGGGCGGGGGGGGGGGGGTGAAAAGTGGCTCTCCGGATTAGAGTTTTCGGTAAGAAGGAATATGTATCTTTCGTGTAATATTCGACGTTGACACCACATAAGAAATGTGCTAAACGTGACTTCCACTGATCCCTAGATTTCGTAATGAAAAAGATGTATTACTCGCCGCATACTCAGTCAAATAAGATGTTCCGAAAACAAGCTCAATTTTGTGGATCAGATCTACCCTCTCAAAAACGTCCTGGGGGATCGGTTTCTATTTGGGTAAAAAATTGTATCTTGAATTGCCTTTGCAGTCTGCGTCGTTTTCAGAAGTGACAACCGTTTTCAAGACACGTTGTCTTCCTCCTAATCTGGACTTACCGTCTTGTGAATCTTTGAGAAGGTAGACGCGATCCACAGAATTAGGCTTCTATTCGAATTATCTCGAACATTTGAGTATGTGACGAGTGATGAATATTTTTCGTGATGGAATACGGAGGTCGGTAAGAGTAAGGTTCGGCAACCTCCTTATAAATAGTCCCGAGTTAGAGCGCGGATTTCTAATTCTTATCGTATTTGAATGAGCTGAACACGATACCGGAATTGTTCAGACATTTGGATGAGATTTGAGAAAATTCAAAAGGTTTTTCAATACATTTTCGAGGAACGGCATCGAGCGAAAAATGGTATCCAGAATTTCATGTAACAGTCAACATGAAATCCACATAGGCTATTTCAGAAAATTGGCGAAAATCTCTCTCATATCCTATCATCATGAAAATGGAAAAAGTGCGGGTGCACCGACTGGAGGAAATAAAACGACAAATCTCCTGTATCTGTGTATCTATTCATTCTCAGATCTGGAGGAGAGTCAGTTTTTTGAATTGAGTATCATCGAAATATCAACTAGACTGCCGGATGATAATGAGGGCGAGGTGATAGAATTCATGAGCAAATTGCATGTTGCGAAGAGCAACTCCATGAAGATTGTTGAGCAAGTAGTTGAGGTATAATATTTCATTTGACCAAAGAATAGATCAGCGGATCCATTCGAATGAAATCTCATAGTTCTATTCTGGAAGTGGTCCTGATTACAATGATTCTCCCAACTTCGTATTTCTCGATACAGGAGATGGAAGTAGATGAAAACAATGAAGATTTATCTGACCATCAAAACGATCAGATGGTCCAACCCGGTGATAGTGTTCCTGAGCCTGATGCATCGACTGGCTCAGGTAGCTAAAACTTCATCGAACATAAAAGGAACCTCAATACATTTTAACAAATCATTCAAAGGAAAGACCCTTTCCATTTCTTGTTCAATGCAATTCCTGTGCAAGTCGGAGTAGGAATCCATAGGCTTCGGTTCAAGGACATTTGATATTTGATTATCCCTCACAATGAAAACTATATCAAATCGACTTCAATACTTGAATGCACGTTGAAGTTAAGAAATACTCGTGCCATCATCAACTTTTCCTTCGTAGCCAACTTCGGATGCTCATCTCATTTCCCGGCAGGAGCCGCACCAGATCCAATTTTGAATCAAATATTCTCTGTCTGAATTGTTCTAGGATGAATTCCACGCTAAAGTGACCTACGGAAAGAGATCATCTCTCAGATTCTTTTTAAACCTTTCTCATTCGATTCTATGGCCTAAAATAGGAACTATGGACCACCTATGGGGTCCAAATGAATTTCTCCCCTCATTGCACGCATATCTGTAAAAATACCGAAAATTCATCGTGTAAAAATCGATGCTTTTTCATTTCCGGAAATGGGGATATTTCGAGTTCTTCGATAGCTATCAATTTGCGGATTGCAGCATCTCAAAGAGCATAAAAAAACCTATCGGAAACGTTGTCGTAAATTCCTTTCTTGAGACTTGGGGGCCTCCTGTAGTCAAAAATGTGTTTTTCACCAAAACGGTAATTTCTCAAAAAGCCATTTTCTTGGAACTCAGATATTTGACGTAGAATTTTGTGTTCTTCAAAAAAAATGGGATTTAGAGAAGTTTGGGGCCATCCAAGCAACTTATGTGCCATATTTTGAAAATTTGTTTTTTTCGGTATTACAAAAAGGCCATTTTCCGCCCATGCGCACAAATTTAGACTTTCTGCGCCATTTTCAATGGAAAAATGACAAAATTACCTATAAAACGACTACCCGCAAAGTTGAGATTCATGCACTGAAACAGGATCTACAACAGTTAATTATATCGAATCAAAATCACATCAAAATTCAGCCCATTAGCGCCTTTTGAGATGACACATTTACGAGATCTGTAAGGAGCTCATTTTTGAGTACGAAATAGCCCTTAAAAAAAATTTGGAATAAACGGTTTCGACGTGAAGTTGTCTAAATTTTCGAAATATGTGATGAAGAATCCTGTTTGAGGCGATCTCGAAGTGCTACATTCAATTTTTCGCTGAAAAATACGATTTTTCGCATTCGGAATGGCGAAACAGGATTTTTTATCACATATTTCGAAAATTTAGACAACTTCACGTCGAAACCATTTATTCCAAATTTTTTTCGAGGGCTATTTCGTACTCAAAAATGAGCTCCTTACAGATCTCGTAAATGTGTCATCTCAAAAGGCGCTAATGGGCTGAATTTTGATGTGATTTTGATTCGATATAATTAACTGTTATAGATCCTGTTTCAGTGCATGAATTTCAACTTTGCGGGTAGACGTTTTATAGGAAATTTTGTCAGCTTTCCATTGAAAATGGCGCAGAAAGTCTAAATTTGTGCGCATGCGCGGAAAATGGCCTTTTTGTAATACCGAAAATAACAAATTTTCAAAATATGGCACCTAAGTTGCTTGAATCACCCCAAACTTCTCTAAAACCCATTTTTTTCGGGAGAACACAAAATTCTACGTCAAATATCTGAGTTCCAATAGATGACCTTTTTGAGGAACTACCATTTTGGTGAAAAACACTTTTTTGACTCCAGGAGGCCCGCAAGTCTCGAGAAAGGAATTTACAACAACGTTTCCGATAGGTTTTTTAATGCTTTTTGAGATGCTGCAATCCGCAAATTGATAGCTATCGAAAAACGTGAAATATCCCCATTTCCGTGAATAAAAAAGCATCGATTTGTACACGATAATTTTCGGTCTTTTTACAGATATGCGTGCAATGGAGGAAAGAAATTCATTTGGACCCCATAGGTGGTCCAAAATTCCTATTCTAGGCCATAGAATAGAATAAAAAAGGTTAAAATAGAATCTGAGAGATGGCCCCTTTCCATAGATCGCTTTGGCGTGGAATCCATCCTAGATGAGCAGCCTCTCGCACACCTCTTCACTTCTGAGTGCTTCTTACACAAGTCAGCACCAAAAGGTTGCGAGCATAAATCAAGATTTACAGCATTAATTCAATGTGACATGAGAAAACGACTGTTTCCTACTCTATCTCAATCAAAGTTGATAATATCAATTAATTCCATGAACTCATGATGAATGATATCATACTCCCACATAGATTTTTATGCTATATTTGAAGCTATGATATTCATATATTCAGTAATCATTATCATACATTAAATAAACATCGGGATATTCGAAAAAATTCCCTGCTAAAGGGTGAAACATTGAACTAGCAGTGGAAAAACTCTCGAAACTCGATTCCTTCCTTATCATACGATCTTATGAGATAATTTCGAATTCTCTAGAAAATCCTGTTGAATTTCCCCGGAATGATTTGTATGAGCTCTTGAACAGCTCATTGAAAGGAAGAGAACTCCTTGGGACGTATGCTTACACCAAAGTTCTAAACGTGACTGACTTGAAAGATATCATAGTTTATGAAGATATAAGTAAGAATCCTCTGACTCACAAGTAAGTCACCACGCCTTGTTGTGGTTCCCAATCTCTCCCAAAATCGTCACCAAAACATACGAATGGGTCGAAAGTATCGTTTCATAAATGAGCGTCTTTCGAGCGTTTGGAACATTCCATCAATACGATTCATGATCCTGGATAATACTCAAAGACAAACAATTTGTCGGTGGTTAAGTTTTCTTCGACATCAGGATTCGCTTCTGCTTTTGACACCGACGCGTCATCTGAATAGTACCCTTCAATATATAAAGTCCGAAAGTAGTTTTTATTTAAGCACGCATCAAATCGACTCCCATCGAACGGTTCCTGGATCATCGCGATATCCGAACGATCATGAGCGAACCAAGCACTCAATCAGCGCCGAATTGATCAATTTTGTTCTTGATCCAGTTCTTTTTTTGACGTGCTTTGCAGACATACGAATTGAGGTGCCGTTATCATGATCAAATATAGAATACCGTTTTGAATTCGAATTCAACTAGTTGACTTTCCGGGCGGGACTTGATTTCTGGTGCCTAAATCTCATCCCCTTTCTTACAGAGTAACAACCGAGACATTTCTGAAGAGAAGAGCAGAGATTATTCAGTTGTTTCCTTCGGAGAAAAATGCTATCATTTATGAGCCCCCTTCCACTGACTTGAATGGCGGCTCTGTTGGTGCTAGGGGATATCTCTATAATTATTATAAAATTGTGAGGCATAGGCTAAGACAAGCCAGAATTCTGTCAAGCTCACGTAACACTGACTCGCCTCCGAACGACGATTCTGCAGCCAATGACAACTCTGGTAATTCCATTTCACTATGTACAAGAGTTATTTCATTGCAATGGAATCTCATCAAACACCCAACAGAGCGGATCTGTTTCTTGACTTCATTGATATTTGTATCGATCCAGAGTAGATGAAGTTTACGGCACGAGAGAGATCACAGAAATAATGAGATCGCTTTTGCCACTTTCAGTTTCAGACAGTACCGATGCTCTGTGTCTCACAGATCGTGAAAATCGAGGTACTTATACACTCTCCGAGATATTGAAAGAGTGGGCAAAGATTCGTGCAAAACGAATCATTCTATTGACTGGTGACCAAGGGAAGAAGAAAAAAAGTAATAAAATAATTAAAAAAAAAATAATTTTAAAAATTCGCTTTTATGAACATAATAGCAACGCAAAATGTGAAAATAATCTTGAATCTCCTTTCTGCATCTGTAGCATAGATGTTGGCTAAGTTTACTGACTTACATGCTCCAAGATATTCATGATTTTAGGAATAAATATGATGCAAGCGTGGGTTGTCAACTGGATTCATCAACACTAGTCTTCATGATGTAACCCACGCTTTTATCATATTTATTCCTAAAATCATGAATATCTTGGAGCATGTAATTAAGTCAGTAAACTTAGTCAACATCTATGCTACAGATGCAGAAAGGAGATTCAAGATTATTTTCACATTTTGCGTTGCTATTATGTTCATAAAAGCGAATTTTTAAAATTATTTTTTTTTTAATTATTTTATTTTCATATTTTTAGTTCATATCTAATCATTTAAAATGGACCATGATTCCAAAAATTCAATATCAGGCAAAAGCTTTGGATAATCTTTGAAATTTCTCTGGCTGATTATAATGAAGAGATGTGTTCATTTCTGCATAAGTATTGGGATAAGAAGGGCTATAGAGTACAAATGGATCAGTAAGGAGTAAAGCGATCAGCCATGGTTGATCCCAAATTATGCTTCTTGTCATGTACAGCAAACCGGTTTGTAATGATTGCCAAGTTATTGGCAAATCAAATTCAGGAGGCTGTATATAGCTTATTGACAACATCAGGATATCTCTATCAATTAATATTCCATAATATTTTACAAGTCAGAGCTCAATCATGAATAGGGATATCTGCTAATTCTAATCAGTCGAGCGATGCTTCATACTTGTAAGAAACTGAATGATCCTTGAGCCCTCTATGCTGATACCACACTAATACTTTGGTATTAGTGTTGCAGAATTGTAAACATCTACACAGAAAGCATTGGAGTGGTGGAATTTAGTTGAAAATGACTGCTAAATTTTTGTAATGGATGTGTCAATCGTAGAAAGCATCCTCAGGAGTGTAAACGAACCAGCACTTGATATGCATGGAACTATTGCAACTGTTCACAACATAAATGGTCTATTCGATCACTAATCTGGAGTTCTGAACAATGGCATACTTAATTAACATTTAGGAGAGAGATTGATGTCAGGTACTAAGCAAGTGACACACAGTGTCTCATGAAATACAATTCAATCACTCTTTTAGCACTTGATCAAAACTATCGCTTGATTTTTCCACTGTATACAAAACTTGATTGCGTACTAGAAAATTTAGCTCCTCACAGCTATATGACAAAATATAGAACCATCAATCACCTGTCAGTAATTCTACTGGTCTGAACATTTGTTTCTAATACTCTTCTCAATTGCTTTGACACTGTTCACAAATTTATCTACAAATTGATGAAGATGAGATTCATCGCAGGATAGATCAAGAACTGAAACACCTTAATGAAATCACTTCATAACACAAAATATCTGCACTGAGCTGCAATCTGCAACAGCATCACAACGCAGTTGAAGAATCGTAGAGGTTATGGGTATTAGTAATTTTCGCAGGCCGGCGGGCGAGAGCATTGCTTTATGGCCCTTTATACCGTAATCACGATAATCACTGATGATCATTTATTGAAGTACTATTACGTACTCATCATGCGCAAATTAGAGAGATAGCGAGGATCTCTCAGCATCTCCGGCTGATCGGCTGATGTGCTATATATGTGCTCTGCTCACAGCTGTGAGTTGTGACACGTGTGTGACACCTCATAGATTCTTTCTCTACTGTTCTCTACATGCTCTCCCCTCGATCTGCGCACAAAGCCGCGTTTGCGTTTACACAATGTAAAATCGCGCATCAGAGCATTCAGAGCCTCGACACCAACACAACTATACCAAAAGTGTGTCAATGACACGCCTCACACAAAGTTCCCCGACAGAAATCTTGTCTCCGCGCGCCCGAGTGCAATAAAAGCGAATAAAAAGATTTCACTCGAACAGTACTACCTAAGCTTCCAATGTCTACAGTTTCCTCACGGGAATCTATTGGTGAGTATCAATTTAAGAAATTCTCGGATTATCTCACTGGATAGCCAACACGGGCTGCTATTATT
This sequence comes from Eretmocerus hayati, assembly GCA_029851415.1. Classification (NCBI taxonomy): domain Eukaryota; kingdom Metazoa; phylum Arthropoda; class Insecta; order Hymenoptera; family Aphelinidae; genus Eretmocerus; species Eretmocerus hayati. The sequence goes on along the minus strand of CM056742.1, from coordinate 176,510,304 downwards.
CCTCCTTCAGGGTTTTTCGAATCCCTGGGAAATTCCACAGCCTAATAGAGGAAAGTGACAGTATATACTTATAGATATCACAAAGAAAGCGCTGGTTCAAGGCACTTTTTTGTGAGGCTGTCTTAGCTTTCATTTTCCTTTCGATGATTCTTTAAGAGAATATGCTAACTCAAGGAGTATTTTCATTTTCATGGTACTTCGTCCGATCTTCATTGACCCCTCTCATATACGCTAAGTACAGCTGGAGGATGATTGGCTTGCATGGATCCAGAGTTTAGTCCAGAAGAAGATAGTCCCACCCTTGAGAGCTCCGACATACCCCACTCGTTTCTCTACTAAGTGGCCGGAAATAGCTCCGAAAATCATCAGCCACTTCAAGTCGTCTAAAAGCACGGACGTAAAAAAAGCGATCCATGAGTTTCAAGATTTAATTGATGAAGGTATCTGGTCGCACCAGTGTGTGCCTCAAAGATTGAGTATGTATTGTCTCATTCAATCTTTGTTCGTCAACAGGAGTTCATGATGATATAATTGCCCTGCTACTCATATCACTTAGTCCGAGAGTGCCGAAAAAAATTAAAGTCGGATCTGGAGGGTCTGTTAAAATCAGAACTCTCACCAGAGAAGAAATCTCTCAGAGCTTCATCCTCCGCGTTCAGGTACAGTCATGTATATTCTTGAGTGATTCGGACAGTTTCTACTTGTGAAGTATCGAGGCAATCGTGATTGTGGCAATTCATGTGGTACATCATCGTTTTTCAGATTGCAAGCGAAAGAGCTAAGGCTCAGGAAAAGTTTGAACTGTGGCTGGAAGCCCTCGGGATCGCCAAATACCCTTATATAACCTTCGTGGGAAAATTGCCAGAAGTGGTAGCTTACGTGACATTCAATGGTGGTAATTATCATTATCCCGAACCCCTGAAAGCAGTAGAAGCTTGCTATAAGTTCTTGAATGCTCTCCACATCTTTCCACCATCAATCCCTGAGTTTGCATGGTCGGTGATCGATCTATTGGTGTACAGATTCACGTGGAAGACGAAGATCAACGCCAATATTTGTAACTTTGTCAGAGATATCGACCCTACTCTGGCTACTGAGGAGACTTGACTTCTGCCGATTTAAGTCTTTTTTGGCCTAACAAATGTGAACATGTAATAGGCACTTATTTATTATTGGTAGAGCTAAGTTTTCGACGATTATTTTTTTCACTCGCAGGATTCCTCTTCTTTGGTTTTTGTCTTGATTTTTGCCCTTTCTAGTCGTTGTCTAAGACTATAAAATGGATTATTTATTGATTGTTAATCACCTCTTGTCTTTCATGCTAATGCTTTATGCCGATCCTGGTTTGCCTAGAAAATTAGTGACCACTATTATCTCATTTTTTGATAGATTCCTCAGAGAAACCTATATAGCTTCCTTGAGACGTGATGTTTTCAAAATTCTCGAGGGGGAAAAAATATCAGCCACTTGTCGAAAGAAACTAGAAACGTGTTTTCAAGATTACAGTTCGATATGCAATTACATAAATACGGAGTCAAAATGTTTTACTATCTTGCGACAAAGAGGATTGATAGATCCAGAAAAATTCAAAATAGGGACAACTTTAACTGAGAAATTATCCGGAAATAAGACAATATTTGTGCCTGAGAGTCTGTATGGTGTGTGGATCCCATTGAGAAAAAGTTTGAAAATGTTTCTAGAAATCCCTGGCATTTTTGATAAGGTAGTTGACTACGTATCCAAGTTGAATAGAGAGAAGCGAATAATCAGCAATATAATGCAAGCAGATCTATGGATCAGGAAGTACTCCAAGAAATTTGTGGATGAAATTGTCTTTCCTTTGTACATATTTATAGATGACTTGGAAGTAGGCAACGCCCTCGGGAGTCATGCAGGTGTCAACAAATTCCTTGCAATTTACGCCATGATCGCATGTCTGCCTCCAGAGATTGCTTCTCGTTTGATGTCAATTCTGTTTGTAGGTCTACTTTACACGTCAGATAAAAAGGACTGCAGCAATGCTGATATGTTCAGAAAAATCATTACTGAGCTTAATTTTCTCAGTCGTGAGGGTATCATGATACAAGTTCGTGGAGTAATGAAACGTATCAAATTTCAATACGTCCTTCTTTGTGGTGATAACCTTGGATTGAATGGGCTCCTCGGTTTCCATGAGTGTTTCACGAGTGGCCATTACTGTAGAATATGCAAAGCTGCGATGGATGAGGCTTCCAAAATGTGCGCTGAAGATGTAGGCCTATTGCGAACCAAAAACAATTACAATTCGGATGTCGAGTCGAACACGCCCTCTGAGACGGGCATCAGAGAAAACTGCGTATTTCACGATGTCGATGACTATCATTTGACTGAGAATACTAGCCTTGATATGATGCATGACTTTTTAGAGGGCGTATGCGTGTTTGTGATGAGTAACATGATACATTTTTTCGTTTTCAAAGAGGATCCGTATTTCGATTTGCATACATTGAATGCTCGAGTCAAAGAATTCAACTATGGTAGTAGCGACTCCATGAATAAACCTCCACCAATTACTGCTGAAAGACTGTTGAAGAGAAATTTGAAAATGTCGGCTTCTGAAATGCTCAATTTCGTGAGATATTTTGGCATAATCATGGGAGATCGCATACCGACAGAAGATAAACACTATCAATCATATTTGTATGTAAGAAGAATATTAGATATACTCATGTCTCCACGGATCGTTCGTGCAGATGCCCGTATCTTACAAGATCTACTCACCGAATTAAATCGACTGTTCATCGATTTATACGGAAAATTGAAGCCAAAATTACATTTCCTTATCCACTATGCTAGACTTATCCTCGAACTTGGTCCAGTGGTCAACTTTTGGGCCATGAGATTTGAATCGAACCATCGTCCGATCAAAGCTGTAGCCGAGTCGACACATAGCACAACAAATTTGCTGAAAACTATTGCAACCAAAATGTCTCTAGAAATGTGTCAAATGATGCATTCTCTGCGATTCGATCCCACGACAATTTATGGAAGCATTGATTCAAACGCGCATCATGATTGTCATTTTGGGCATGAACTTTCAAATGATCCATGCAAGTATTATGTAGAAGTTTCTGTAAATAATGTACAGTACAAAATTGGAACTCATCTAGTTTTAAGCTTAGAAAATAGCGAGGTTGAATTTGGTAAGATTATCGAAGTTGTAAGCGCTCCTGACGGGATCTATTTCAATTTTGAGGTCTTCGAAGAATTATATTTCAATTTCCATTATCATGCGTATGTCGTCTCAAGGACTGGAAAATTCAAGTTGATGGAGCTTTCAAGGGTCCCAAAGATTGCTCCGGTGTTGCTCGTCGAGAAAGATGGCGATTTATACATCTCCCCGCGTCACGGTTTGTAAATGGACAGATTCGGAGAGATATTCATCTTCACGATGAAAAGTACACATTTGTCTAACGATGCGAAAGATGACTTGTTATAGTTTTACATATGCCCCGTGGATATTGTTTATATACCATGGGATATTCATGTGTGACTTTGAATTATTAAAATAAATTTTGAAACCAATCTCATGTCCTTGATTTATCTTACGTTGCCAATTGCAAATTCGGACCAAGAATGGTGCAAATCCTGTGCAGAATTTGGATCGCCCCGTAACCCCAAAATTTGATTTGATGCGCTCTCTTGTTTCCGAATAGCATCCGCGCCAATTTGGGAGCTATGGGGTGCCAAAAATCTGGCAACATTTCTGCACTGCTCGGAAACCGTATGCCGTCCCAAACTTTCCTCAGTGCATGTGCGATGACAATCGGGTTTGGCTCTGCAACGATTGTGGCGGTGCACAATGACTCATTAAGTACAACATTTTTGATTTTGTAAGACAACTTTTATACTTTTTATGACTTATCCCAATAAAAAATGATGCAAAAATAGCCTTTGCTCATTCTTGAAACGCCTCAAACTCCCCATAAATAATGATTAACTGACTATGTTCAGCTTTCCGAATTTTACGTTTTTCTCGCAGAAGTTCTTCAGAATAAATATAGTTCTCTTTACTTTCGTGATTGCTATCAATTCCATCTCTTACTGTAGTATCTTTCGAGTACTGTCGCACAAAAATTTTTGAAAAAGGTTGAAAATTGACGAAATGGCGAATTTTCCCCGCAAAATCGCCGATTTCGCATTGATTTTGCAAATCATCAAAATTCTTGGACGATGCGTCAGAAAACTTAATGGAACCTATTAGATACTTCGATGATGATGAAAATGGTCACGTACGTGAAATAGTTATATCGATAGAAGCCGCGGTGGCAGCGTGGTTAGAGCTCTCGCTTTTCAATCGAAAGGTCATGGGTTCGATCCCCGGTGCCGGCACCACTGAAAATTTTTTCAAGTGCCTTTATCGCGGTTTCGGTCGTTCGAAATCTACCTTAAACGGCCCTACCTTAAACTGTAGGTCCAGTGGAGATGTAAAATTTACTCTCCGAACGTTCGGAGGATACACGTCCGACACCTATTTTTCATTCAGTGTACACTTCGCCTCAATAGAAAAGAAGTGTCGAAGATGGATTTCTCGTCTCCACTATACGGAATCCGGCCTGCGCACAGGAGCTCTAAGCACCTTCTGCAGGAGTACCTGGTACACTCTAGGTATTTGTTGATGTAGAAATCAATCTGGTATTAAATCAAATCAAATCAAAAAAATATCCCCATTACTCGTAAATGAGAAGCAAATTCCTGCGTGGGGTTCGGTGGACCCCATGTGAGGGCACGATGATTTCCCGTAGGTGTGGGGGCAACGGGATATAATAGATACAGGAAATCCCCGCAGGTCAAGTTCATCAGAGATTCATCCCGAGATCTTCATTTACCTAGTCGATGGAAGATAACTACTATCGGTTTAAAAATGATTGACACCTAGAGAATTTCTGCTATCCTGGCTCCAAAAAGAATCGCTAATTTTTTCAACTGGGATAACGTCGAAGCACATCTAGTCGCGGCCATGATAAAATTTTTTTGAAATCGATCGGATGACAACTGCGGCTGTAGCTGTTATCAGAATGTAAAAAAACGCGGGTATAAGGCCAATTTCAGAGGTAGCTCGACTTTGGGATGCTACAGCTCTGCCAAAAAAAATTCTGGGGCGCTGTAAAAAATGTAGGTGATTGATGTTTGGTTCCCCAATAGCGTCCAACAACAATCAGCCAAAAAAATTAATAACTTTTGGAGATAATCCAGTCATTGTTATCTCGGGATCTATTGAGGTTGAAGACTTGATTCAAAAACAGAAAAATCATAAAAAAAATATGGATGTCAAATACAAAAATGCAACATGCGATTTTAAATAAACAAACGCGTGGCAAGGTCGCAAAGTTGAAAAAAATTAAAGTTTGCGCCTTTTGTGAGGCTTTTATTGTCCTTTACAGCCGGGGCCCGTAAAATCGTCGATGGGCGAGACTACCTGACCGCGGACCATAAAAGTCGTAAATTTGCGGTCTCGGAGTCAATAAGGGTACCATCAGTCTGCTTCGGCTGGAATAACGAAGCTGAATTTTCAACAAAGAGAGCAATAAAACTATTTCGAACGGGATTTGGGCCTTGCGTTACTATTACAAATATCGCCGATTCATCGATGAAGCATTGTCAATGATGAGTCGAACAGTATATCAATGACGCGTGTGTGCAGGTGTCTTTCTCTTTCTCGGAGTTTCGCGATATCTGCATGTAAGTATTCTTTGGCGGATCCTTTAAATGATTGATAATATACAATCAATACTTCATCCACATGATTCCGGTGGTGAAAGAGTTGGATATCATCCGTATTGATAAGATGGTAATCAACAGTTGAATGGTTTTATTATTTTCTTGTTCGACCGATCATTTATAGCATCATAGAAATGAATGTATGTCGTGTTATTGCGCGTTTCGCACAATCAATAATTATATCAGTCAACGATCGAACAAGATAATAGTAAAATCATTCAACTGTTGATTATCATCTTATCAATACGAATGATATCCAACTGTTTCACCATCGGAATCATGGATGAAGTATTGATTGTATATTATCAATCATTTAAAGGCTCCGCCAAAGAATACTTACATGCAGATATCGCGAAACTCTGAGAGAGAAAGACACCTGCACACACGCGTCATTGATATACTGTTTGACTCATCATTGACAATGCTTCATCGATGAATCGGCGATATTTGTAATAGTAACGTAAGGCCCAAATCGCGTTCGAAATAGTTTTATTGCTCTCTTTGTTGACAATCCAGCTTCGTTATTCCAGCCGAAGCAGACTGATGGTACCCTAATTGACTCCGAGACCGCAACTTTACGACTTTTATGGTCCGCGGTCAGGTAGTCTCGCCCATCGATGATTTTACGGGCCCCGGCTGTAAAGGACAATAAAAGCCTCACAAAAGGCGCAAACTTTAATTTTTTCAACTTTGCGACCTTGCCACGCGTTTGTTTATTTAAAATCGCATGTTGCATTTTTGTATTTGACATCCAGAATTTTTTTATGATTTTTCTGTTTTTGAATCATGTCTTCAACCTCAATAGATCCCGAGATAACAATGACTGGATTATCTCCAAAAGTTATTAATTTTCTTGGCTGATTGTTGTTGGACGCTATTGGGGAACCAAATATCTATCACCTACATTTTTTGCAGCACCCCAGAATTTTTTTTGGCAGAGCTGTAGCATCCCAAAGTCGAGCTACCTCTGAAATTGGCCTTATACCCGCGTTTTTTTACATTCTGATAACAGCTACAGCCGCAGTTGTCATCCGATCGACTTCAAAAAAATTTTATCATGGCCGCGACTAGATGTGCTTCGACGTTATCCCAGTTAAAAAAATTAACGATTTTTTTTGGAGCCAGGATAGCAGAAATTCTCTAGGTGTCAATCATTTTTAAACCGATAGTAGTGGTTGATTTTCATCATGCGCAGTCAATATCATTCTTTAAAGGTCCAGAAAGAGCGAGTCGCGACTCTAAGTCCGAGCATATCACCGCCTAAATGGTGCGATTATGTATTTTCTGTCTTTCAAATAACCAAGGAACATCAATATTCTATCAAAAATCCACGTGATTGAAATAATGAGTCTATCTGGGGACGAAACTTCTCTTTCCTTTCTGATCTCTCGCAAATCTTCTTGCTCAAATTTTTAGAGAGGATCTCGCTACTCATGGTCAGTTGACATGTATTAATAGGATGCCTGTCAATTTCTCGAAGGAACAAATACATCACTAACTCTCTTTACCACGTGCGCAAGGATCAAGTGTAAATGACCTTCTGTCAAAGAATCACAATCAATATTTAAGCTCAGAGGGTCTGTCCCTTTATCAATGTTTCAAAATGCTGTAGTGAAACGAAGGGCGACGTCCCGTCGAGACAAATATATCACCGAATGTCCTGATCAGTAGCACGAAAAAACGAAAAAGGTGTCAAGGTGTCCCAAAGTTTTTCAAATACCTCGGCATAATTGTCCCAGAATCGACCACTGCAAATAGTGAAATGAATAGTATATCTCGGCTCTGCTAAGATATTATCATGTTCGATATAATTGGCCCAAGATCTCTTAATATACACCCTCGTATCTATATCCAAGGCTCAATTTGAAAGATTATACGTACGATGGAAATTCAAATCTCGTATTCTATGCCTATTCCACCTGCACCGCACATCAAATTTGAAATGATGAGCTTCCAACTCAAGGACCCTCAAATTCTCTATTAAAGCCCCTCCCAAATTTTCATTTCTGTATGGTGCAACCCTTGGGAAAACTTGAGAGGGAATCATCTCCACCCCGACAGGTAGAACCTTGGCTTCTGTCGAGGCGAAAAAAATGAGTCAGCATGAAAATTGCATCACTTAGCCGAACGCGAGACGAAAGGACTCTTTTTTCCTCTCTAAGGTTAATCCAATTCTGAAGCTAACGCTGGCCGAGCATGCGGTCTCGAGTCCAACGTCTGGCATCGTTTGAAGAGCTCATATTAGAGCTGCAGGCACTTTTTGGCAGAAAATTTAATTCATCCGTACCCTCATTATCAAACATTAAGCGTGTCTTGATGGCACGTGCGTATTTTGCACTGCATGCAAAATAGCTTGGGAGAAGGAAACTTATGCAATGCCCAGAGTTGACGCGGACCAAACTTCACTCCAGAATGCGGAATCTCTCGTTTGATTTGGTGTTAGTAATTTGATCTGCGGGTAGTGCTGCCTTCGTTTGAGTGAGCTATATAATAGGGAGGCTTAATCTGTCCAGACATATGAAGTTTCTGAGGCAAATTTCTTCGACCCAAGTCGAGGTTTCCTTCAAGTAGAGGAAAGACCTATTAGCTATTTTCCTTATTTCCTTCACGAACGAGTTTGCTCTCGTTACAATATAGTGGACAGGATACGGAAGTCCATTTCGAGGCCGAAATAAAACTGCAAAAACCCAACGAACTTGTTAGCGCCTTACCTGATAAACCTAACCTGCATGATGCATCCTCTGATGCTCAAATCACACAAGCCATTCTTTTGATAACACTTTATAACACGTTAACACAGCAATCATAATTCTTTCTACATTTTCATTGACTTATATACAGTACCCTGCAAAAAAAATGGAACACGTATACCTTCACTAAAACAGCCATTTCTCCGACGCGTTTAGGTCTACGCCAATTTTCTAAAAAGCACTTGAAAGGTGAGAAAAAAATCTATCAAATTATGTGTTTTAAAATTTTTTTTGATCGAAATTCCATGCCTTTAATTGACACTCAAAATTGGAAAAATTCTCATTTCAATCAATCATCAATCATTTATCGGGAAATTACGATAGCGTAGAAATTCTCGCGGGATATTGTAGCTCTTTTCAAGACCTTCAAAATCGTTTTTCTATACATTACTCTACGGTTTTTTATACTCAAGTTACGAGCGATCTCGTACAAAGAGTTTTGTACGAGTTGAGGGTAACGAAAGTATGGAGACATGAGTTTTTCTTAGTTGAGGTGGGCGGAAGTCCTTTCGACCAAATTTTGGAATAAACCTGGCAATTATTTCTTAGAGTTCTGGCAATTTTACGTCAAAATCGTAGATTATGACCTTTCCCGTATTTTTGTTACACTCAACCCGTACAAAATTCTTTGTACGAGATCGCTCGTAACTTGAGTATAAAAAACCGTAGAGTAATGTATAGAAAAACGATTTTGAAGGTCTTGAAAAGAGCTACAACATCCCGCGAGAATTTCTACGCTATCGTAATTTCCCGATAAATGATTGATGATTGATTGAAATGAGAATTTTTCCAATTTTGAGTGTCAATTAAAGGCATGAAATTTCGATCAAAAAAAATTTTAAAACACATAATTTGATAGATTTTTTTCTCATCTTTCAAGTACTTTTTGGAAAATTGGTATAAACCCAAACGCGTTGGAGTAATGGCTGTTTTAGTGAAGGTATCCGTGTTCCATTTTTTTTGCAGGGTACTGTATCAATCTCATGAAATAAGTTCAAACTCAATACACTTTGTAATCGTTCTATTTCCTGATTTACTCCCTCATTTGAGGCCAGATCATCGCTTACAACAACATTCAGAGAGATAAATGAAGGTAAACAAACCTTGTTCGTTAAACTCTGGCGTCCAACCAGTAGATCCTCGCTGTGGGATATATCACTATTCTCGAATCCTTTGGGAACTGATGCACCATTTTCAAGGGAAAAGATGGCTAAGGAGCGTCTTGCCCCATCATGCTATCGCAAGATATTAACGTCAGTCGTCCGGTGGGAACTTCTGGCTCTCGACGCAGGACTGCAGTCATATACGTAAATACCACCAAGCATTGGAGGATGAAACTCGCTCGTTAGTGTTGGCTCAAGAGATCTTCACACGTGCTATACTTCTGTGCATAATTGATTCCAATTCAATTTTGAAATTATTTTTGTCAAAGTTCACGAGCGACTCTGAATTTCCATTACGATGAGGATCAAGTCAAGGTACATCTGGGAATTTCAAGAGCACTTAAACCTTGTCTGATTTCCGAACTTTTGTGACAGCTGTGCTAAGTTTAGCTAATTTGTCTTCCAATGTGATGAATGCAGATTGTATGGATGAGAAATGAGTGATACCAAATTCGGAGACTTCGTAGGGACTCATAATTAACGATAGCAAATGATCAAGGGTGCAATTCTTTCAATTTTTCTCAGCTGTGACTGTTTCAATTTTCAAAAACAACGATTTCGGACTGAAAATACGTGGATTTATCGAATCTCATCGATTCATTGCCGATGAACCTATTAGCACAACCTCCATCGCAAGTCATCGTAATGTAATTGTGGGATTGAAATGTCCATGATAGCTCTTCAACCTGGTCGGAAAGACATAGTATAATTGTTATGTATGCATGGTTATGATATGAAAAAAATCATTTTTATTGACGAATTGAACCAACATGAAATTATACTTGCATTCGAAGCTCAAGAATATTTTCTTCTACTCCTTTCTCCACTAAAATTTTGCGACTCAAATATCATAAGAAAGATGCAAAGTCATGTGAGTGGAATTTCCTCCAGAGATGCATACTTATTTTGTTCATTGAAGCGTGAGACATCTCAAGTATCGAGGCGATACATTCGCGAACCCTATTTTTCTCAACAGGGTCAAGCTTGGGACATTTCACGCCGCCGAATATAGTTTTGCGATCGATGCAGTGACCTGTAATACTAGGTATATGACAATATTGAATTCATCTGCCTGCAATATGATACGGTTTATATAGACATATAGATGGATTCGAGCAGAAAAATACCATCTTATTTTGTGAATACATTGAGGGAATTTTATGTACACGATACAGCTTCACGGTATGTTTGAGAAACATTCTGATATTTTATTGGGTTTTCCATGAACATCATAAGAGTCATAATTCTCATATCGAAAACCTTTGGATACTGATGGCTACTTCCCAGCAGAGGTATTCCTCCCCCAAATAAATAATCAGATTTGAGTTTTTTGTGCAAGAATTCTTGGAAAAGTTTCCGTTGTTCTCAAAATTCCATGGGATCATGTAATTTTGGATTCGATTTAGAACTCAAAGATTTTTCACGTAGCTGCACTACTGAGCCATCGTTCTGTTTTTTGGAGTATATTGTGATCATACCTTCACAATTCAAATTTTTGACATTTTTTTTCAAGATATATGATGAAGAAATCTGGAATGACAACTTGAATCTCCCCTCACCATGAGATTATCTATGGATGCAATTATAATATCGAACCGAATATGAAAAAAACTTGGACCCATATAGTTTCTTGAAAATCTGACTTTCTCTTCTTCCAAGTCAATTCCAGAAAATATAGACGGCCGATAGAATAAATTATCTGATTCTGTGAAACACCATTATGACACTAATGTAGTAGTAGATATCAGTACATCGATCAAGTGTCGATTCGAAGGATTCAAGAAGAATGGTTCTCTATTTTTGATGAGCGTTTGCTAAAAGTTCACAAAACAATCAGAAAATTTTTGATCATTTCGTACATGGAGAACCCTACCTTATTGAATCTGGATTAAAACTTTCACATCATAGATATCATTCCCCTCGTAACCATCCCGGAATCGTATACTTTCTATTCCACACACTACCAATCCATACACAAACGAATAAATCAGTGATATGAAAAATAAATCCAACGAACAAAACCAACATGTTCGAGGAAAGATGTCACAACAGATTGATTGCTAATCCATACAAGACTCGCATGGACTTTCACATAGTTCCCAACTTTTTTAGCTCGATATTCATTCTACCAAATTTAAAAAAAACGAAGCATGGTTCGGTTATCCGTTGATCGCTGTATCGGTGTTTCGTTGAAACATTCCAATCTCTAGATACTTCAGTTGGGTAAGCTTGCAAGAATTGCAAACAACTACAGTACTACGAAAGAGAGAGTTTCAAGAGCTATCTAACGAAGCTTTGATGGGAGGATGGGCTTAACGAGATTTTTTTTCTCTGGAATTCATAGAATTTTTGCCTGTTCACTTGAAGATGGGAGAACCGACTGCTGCTTTGTGTAGGTTTTGTGTATATGAAGAAGAATTTATAGGAAATGGAGAATCTCCAAACTCATAATTCTTTTTCAACAATTTTGATGGATTGTGTTGATCTTTGAATTAGCATAGGTACCAACTACCGTGGAAGTTTTCCATCAAAACTCTCAGAATTTCATTTCATCATTTTTATTCTTTCTTCAATCGATTTTTAATGAGTGATAAGACAAACTTCTTGATTCCTAATACGAACTCTGAAGTTCGACGAGGCTCAAAATATCTTTTTCATTCCCAAAGTTTGCCGATGTTATATCTAAATGGTGTAAAGTAAAATCCGATCAAAGAAACTGGTTTAGGTTGTGGGATACGAATCTTAGCGACGATTTGCACATCTCTTTGAGATTTTCTCACGCTCGGACTGGGTAGCAATCAATTTTGCATGGGGTAGAAATTTGCACAGGACTGCTATCCTCTTCTTTGGCAAAGTCTCTTCATTAACATTGCAATCACAGTTTCAAATCGAATTACTTTGCAAAGGCACCTCCTACTATTCGCACTGTAGGCAACTTAACTTGCTAAAACAGTCGAGCAAGTTCGCGCTTCTTGCTACTTCTCACTCTTATATCTAGTGTATTCTATCAAAAGTAAGAACTTCCAAATCGAAAACGGAAGCATAGTGAAAAGAGTCCTTCCGATAGAAGGCTGCATGGAAAAGTTTGAATTTCTCGATTCCCTTATCGGATTTGTTATCTTTACACCCTTCGTCTTTGCACCCACTCAATTTTCACTTTCTTTCTTCTACTTTTTCAAACCTGGCGTACAGGGAAATCAAATGCATTCCGATTCTAGAATCTTGACTTACAACAAATACATATGTACGGACACTCACTCAATTTTCACACATCCTAGGATTTGAAGTACGGGTGACAATAGAACCGGTCAGGGTTTTAGTGTGAAAGAAATTACGCTCGAGTGCCATCCGTACCGTATATGACATCAAAATAGAAGATCAGAAGTGAGTAGAGTGAGAGAGGGGGGGGGGAATTAACGCCTCGAGAGCTACACTCCCTGTACATTTTGCGAGATAAAAGGGTTTCCCTTTGAGGTTGTGAGCTCTCGGAAGAGGATAAACAAGGCTAAAGCTTTTGCTCTATACCTTTCCTCGTAAGGTCGAGATTTCATTAGAGACCGACGCCGTGCCGTGCCGTGACGACAATTTCCGCTCTCGTTCTCACACCTTAGACCACTTCTCTGGCTTTGTACAATTTTTTGAGCTTCAACGAATTGTGTCTGTGTGATGCTGTTTCATGATGACAGTTTTTATCTGCTTTTCTTTTGTCCTCTTGTATTTTACGAGGCTGACGAGAAATTACGTTTGAAATTTTTATAATTTTCACCCTATACACATCCTGCCACCTTTCGTTAAATTATAATAATTTTGAATCAAGTGAGGGAGCGCAAGATTTTCGTTTGTTCTTCGCCTATTCAATTGCAAGTATGTGTTTTCCTTCCTCAAAAAAATGTTGCTCATGTCCACGTACTGAGGAACTAACCTCTATGCTATTAGAATCCAAGAAAGACGGATCTTAACGATATTCTGGAAACTATTTTGATAAGAATACATGGAGTTTCCAATATCGAACTGTAAAATTAATGCTAATCTGCATATTTGTAGATTTCGTTTGTCCACCCATCGAATCGGATGCTTGTATATTGATCTATTTGACGCCAAAACAAGATAATTCCTAGAGTTTGAGCCAAATTCGTAATCTGCTCCGGTTGGTATTCGTCTGGTGAATTCGCAAACAAGAATTATTCAACATTGTAGAAACTTCATCAGGTAGGCATTGAATTGACCAGTTGTCATGACGTGAATGATCTGAATACGGCTTATTGTAGTCGTTTACACACATTTTCTACACGGAATTTTTAGTTGATCCTCCTGTAGAAAATTGGGACGCACGTTTCTCCGATTTTCTTCCTGTTAGTCATCCGGCATAATGAAAATTAAATCACAAATAAAAGAAGGAAATATTGATTCTTAATATCTTGGATAATTTATGTGGATATCAATTTTACTCGTGAGTTTATCGGTGAATTGTTCTGAAACAGAAATAAGGTGAGTGTACCCAACTTGCCCCCATTAAGCCATTTTCTTAATAACTTTGACCCATCTCCATATTTTCCAACGTACTTTGACTCATTTCGAAGCTTGTCTCAAGACCTTCAAAATGAGCTGAGATACGTCCAATTTAGATGAAGTGGAGCCGAGCTGTTTGAATTCTCCCAAAAGGTGATTTTTGAGAGTTTACAAAAGTGTGTACCCAACTTGCCCCCATCATTTAAAACAATGTAAATCGGCGATGAAGTGAATAAAATCGCTTTGATCCGTTTTGATCACCGTGCAGCGACATTTGTAGCTTTTAGCTGGACCAAGACATCGTTTCCGACCTATTTTGACGTGATAAACACGTTCTGAGTGGTAAAAAAAGCCATACCTCACGCCTTTCCGAGATAACCATATGGGGGGATGTTGGGTACACTCCGATGTCGGCCTTTTTGATTCTCAATCATCTCCGTGTTTTGTACATAAAATCGCTCCGAATCAGAGTTCTGCAACCCTGAAGAGCGGATTTTGAAGGTCTTGAGACAAGGAATCGAATGCGCTAAGGTACGTCAAGATTGGTCGAATAAAAATAAAACTGCACCGATTTTACTGATCGCGATTTCCTCGGTGATTTCTCAGCCGCGCAAACACGAAAAAGGGAAAACTCGCTTTATATTTTCTGAAGAACGCAGAAATGATCCGGGGTCGATGCAAACTACGTACTTTCTCACATTCTAACATAACAAACGTAAATAAATATGCGGGAAGGTCAACGAGCGCCCATTCCTGAGATCGGCATATGGGGGCAAGTTGGGTACAGAGGCAAGTTGGGTACACTTACCTTAGATTGACGAATGATGAGATTTTTTATTCAGCAAAGATTCTTAAGATCATTATAATTTGCATCATTGCTACTCAAAGTTGCATCCATTTGAAGCGCAAGATATCGTAGTGAAGCCATTGATCAAATGAGAGCTCAAAATCATTTCAAAGACCTGAGAGAATTTTTGAAATAAAATGTCATAATCGAATTTTTGTGAGATTGATCAGCATTTATCGATCATACCTTTATCAAAGGATGCTGTCAAGATGAGTATTTTTTGAAAATTAACCGAACCAATTGACTTAAGCCTCAATACGGCAAGATGAATTTGAAAATTGTTTCTAAGAACAAGGGCTTTCGGGTAGAAAGTGAAAATATTCGACGCTCTACTTTTCAATAAAGAATTGTGCCAATTTTTTCTAATGGAGATAATATTAGTGTGATACAAGTTGGGAGTATCATGGAACCCCGTGACATTTTCTCACTTGATGTTGTAATGTCACATACTTCCATTACACCTGACCCCTTTTGTGCATATTCCCCGGATGAATCTAAGTCTACATGGAAACCGAGATGGAATAACACCTCCTCGCTACCAACAACTCCCCTCTGGCAGGCAAGACACGTCTCTCTGACAAGATCATGCCCTCATCCCCGTTAGATAACTGTCTCACTGGCCTCAAGGTAAAACGACCATAAGAAAATATGAGACCAGGCTGGGGGGATAGCTGAGTTAATATCCCATCTTTCTCGATATCCAATGGAATGAAAGTCTGCGGATTGTTTTGACGAATGATGAATGGCGCGCAAGCTACTGCGAGAAAAGCGATTGTAGACCTTACGGAAGCTCGGGGTTGGCTCGAGGAAATATTAATCAGAGACGGACAAGCTTTTTCTTCCTATCCTTTCTGGTTTTTATACTCGAGATGAGCCAAACGACTTGGATTGTTTTATGAAATTTTTTTCATCTTCTTTTCTTATTGAAGCTTCAGATGATGAATATAACTACAGTGTTGTTGGGGTTGTGCAATTATACTAAGAAATGCTTATCAAGAAGCAGAATACAATTTGTTCTGACCTCAGCATCTTTTTTCTTTTACAGAATTGTGGAGGGATTGATGCTAATGGATTGACGCAGAACCAGACATCACAGGAAATTGAGGCAGTGAACGTCAACTGGAATCAAAATCATTGTGAGTCTGAAATTGAGCACAAGCATTCGTCTCATTACCTTCCCCAAGTCCTGAACAAATACAGCATCTTCAATTCATACCTGAAAGAAATGGGGTTTTCCTCATTTTTGTGGTAATAAACCTGCAACATGTGAAGTCTTTTTAGATTCTTTGAGTCTTTTATGCAGGGAGAAGTGGATGTCATGCCACCGATGAGCATGCCACCGATCAACTCTTTGGAAGACACGGGGTAGAGAACAAAATACCACCTCATCTCTTTCTGAAGGATAAAAAATTTACTAGAGTCAAAAATTGGACTTGACGCGGGAGATTCTACGGTGTCACTCATTTTGATATTTTCGGATCTGTTCGTCTAATGTAGGCTATACAATTCCGAAAATTGAGTATTCATTGGTTGAGAATGAGTTGATCTTTCCATACACATCTCATATTCCAGTACCGATGTATGAAATTCCAATACAAATTGAACAAATCTTAAAAGCTTTTACCGGTTGATGATACACTATTCTGTAAAATTGCTGCAACTCAGGAAGCAAGAATCGAGATTGAGAATAGTATCAACCATTATGTTGGGCTTTCAGTAATTCCTGGAATGAACAGTTTTTATTCACTTCCTCTGATTCACTCCTGTTTTATTGAGCAGTACAATTCCAGTGGATTATCACAAATCACGTCTACTTTCGCTAATCAAATTCTATAATTTCATTGGTCATTGATCTATGATGTCATGTCAAAGTCCTGAAATCAAAAAATTACAACTTTTATGTAGGGTATTGGTCGTAATACCTCTGAGAATGAACTTTTCATGAGTTCTTGTTTGTTTTACAGACGAATAAATTGTGAACTCGTGACAGTTGTACGGAGCTCACAAGCACAAGGGGCAAATAGATTACCCACTCGCTGATATGCGTGACATCAGAAACGTACATAGTCAACCTCTACCTCGCATCTGGAATGTTGAATGAGACCTACTTCATTCTGAGCATCGAAGTGACTGCCATAGAACTCTTGATGTGTTTGTTCAAATCACTGATTCTGTTTACATCTAATACCACGTAGCAAGCATCAAAAATTGAATGACAAACTACATTTTTTTCTGTTAGATGTTACAAACTACTTAGAAGTGGTACTAGTCCCTCGCTGCTGAATAGCACCAGTGTTCAAACATTTCCAGATAATCAATAGCCTCTACTCTTTGATCTTGTGTCTATGTACGGTGTGTATCAAAAGTTTGGCGCTCATTCATTCAAGTCGATAGGAAAAAAGGGCTATATTCAAACTTTTTAAGAGATAACGAGTTATACGTTCGATCGACGTGGTATCAACTCGTGCATCAGGATTGACACGAGACTCGTAGAGAGAGCCAAAATTTACTAGTGAAACGCGAGTTTCATTCTGCACTGCAGTGCCTCAGCCTCAAACTTTTCCAATCTGGTGCACGACTAAAAGCATATGGGTATGGAGTTTGTATGTGAGGACAGAGGGTTCAGGATAGTCGAAACCTTTCCAGTTAACACATTATGGATATCCTAGAATCTATTATATTCCCTTTTCCACCTCAACGATCAGCGATGATGAGAATCATGCTACGGTGATTTTGAAATTTCATGAAGTATTTGGCACTAAATCGATCGATAACTACTTTTGATATGAAAAATTATGATTAAAATTACAATATTGAAAATTAATAACTCTCGCAATTTTTCGGACCTCCTTACAATTTTCTAAGAACTCATAAAACTGTAGAAAATTGTTCCTTATTCTTTAATAAAGGCATGTATTATAGGTACATCAAAATTGATGACTGATGGCGTCACAAATATGATTCTAAACGTTTTGTGGCCATTTTGAATGTTAGAAATAATCTGGGGTCCAGGTGACCCCTAATGCGGTGAATAAATTTAGATGATGCATCCCACCAAAGTCATCACGAATTTTAATTTCCAACTACGAGTGAAATTTTGCGCAAGACAGCGCTACGAAAGAAAATCATGTCTGAGATTACTTTCTCGGCTGTTCATTCGATTCTACCCTGCGAAATGTCAACCAGCAGAGTATCGACAGTAATCATCATCCTACCTTTGCGTTCTCGCGGTTATATCATTCGATTCATCACATATCTCAATTGAAACCCAGCCATTTCCCAGCCTTAGGTAACTTTAGAATAAACCAAGTGCATCCAACACACTTGATCTATCCCTGGTAGAAATGTTCAACATTGGAAATGTTCTCCGTGGAATTTTATGTACATTTTTCACGGACTAAACATGCTGTGGTGATAATTGGCCAAGAATTGGGCATTTTACGGGCATTAGTGTGTAGATCCCTGACTAAAATAAAAGAGTCTTTTAAAGAGTCTTTTAAAAGACTCTTTAAAAGAGTCTTTTGGAGTGTTTCATTATAGAGAGTCAGTAAACGAGAGTCATGGCCGAGAAGACTCTCGCAGAAGAAGACTCATGCGATCGCAAATATTCTGATCATGTCCACTGTAATTTTCTTGAATTTTTTTTCAAACAATTTCCAGTGCTTTTATGGAAGAACGATGAACGTATAATCTGTGGAATTAACTCGATGGATGGAATGTCGAATCAACCTGGTTTAGAGGTTAAGAGGGAAAACTCTGGGTTCATCATTCAAAGTACGCGCTGGACTTGACAATTAAACTCAAAAATTCCTGAAAATATCTTTCACGCTAAAAGATAATCGTTGTCAGGCTGAGAGAGTCTTTGGCTTGCGAAAGAAGAATATTCCACCGTCAATGTGTCAAACTTATTCTAAGTTGATGTGCGTATTTTCTGGGATGCGACACCCCGCAATGACTCTTATCGTTAAAGACTCTTTGACGATATGACTCTTTAACCATAAGACTCTTTGACAAAATGACACTTCGACTTCAAGACTCTGACAATATAGATATTCGACGATATAACGCCTCAACATTGAAATAGTCTGCTACGCGGCAAGTGCGCGCGGCATGCGATTTTATCTTTGAATCGTGTCTGCTGTAATTTTCTCAAATTTTTTTAGAACAATTTTCGGGTGCTTTTCTGGAAAAATCATGAAATACAAGCCGTGGTAAAGGCTCGTTGGTAGCAGTATCGAACATACCTCGTTTAGAGGTTTTGAGAACAATCTCTTGGTTCACCATTCAAAGTACGCACTCGACTTGACAATTAAACTGAAAAGGCCTGGAAATATCTCTCGCGTGAAAAGATAACCGCTGTCTGAGAGCTTTTGGCTTGCCAGAGTACAATATTTCACCGTCAATGTGTCAAACTTATTCTAAGTTGATGTGCGTATTTTCTGGAATGCGACAACCCGCATGACTCTTATCGTCAAAGACTCTTTGACGATATGACTCTTTAACCATAAGACTCTTTGACAAAATGACACTTCGACTTCAAGACTCTGACAATATAGATATTCGGCGATATAACGCCTCAACATTGAAATAGTCTGCTACGCGGCAAGTGCGCGCGGCATGCGATTTTATCTTTGAATCGTGTCTGCTGTAATTTTCTCCAATTTTTTTAGAACAATTTTCGGGTGCTTTTCTGGAAAAATCATGAAATACAAGCCGTGGTAAAGGCTCGTTGGTAGCAGTATCGAACATACCTCGTTTAGAGGTTTTGAGAACAATCTCTTGGTTCATCATTCAAAGTACGCTCTGAACTTGACAATTGAACTGAAAAGGCCTGGAAATATCTTTCACGCTAAAAGATAATCGTTGTCAGGCTGAGAGAGTCTTTGGCTTGCGAGAGAAGAATATTCCACCGTCAATGTGTCAAACTTATTCTAAGTTGATGTGCGTATTTTCTGGCACGCGACAACCCGCAATGACTCTTATCGTTAAAGACTCTTTGACGATATGACTCTTTAACCATAAGACTCTTTGACAAAATGACACTTCGACTTTAAGACTCTGACAATATAGATATTCGACGATATAACGCCTCAACATTGAAATGGTCTGCTACGCGGCAAGTGCGCGCGGCATGCGATTTTATCTTTGAATCGTGTCTGCTGTAATTTTCTCAAATTTTTTTAGAACAATTTTCGGGTGCTTCTCTGGAAAAATCATGAAATACAAGCCGTGGTAAAAGCTCGTTGGTAGCAGTATCGAACATACCTCGTTTAAAGGTTTTGAGAACAATCTCTTGGTTCACCCTTCAAAGTACGCTCTGAACTTGACAATTGAACTGAAAAGGCCTGGAAATATCTCTCGCGTGGAAAGATAACCGCTGTCTGAGAGCTTTTGGCTTGCGAGAGAATAATATTCCACCGTCAATGTGTCAAACTTATTCTAAGTTGATGTGCGTATTTTCTGGGATGCGACAACCCGCAATGACTCTTATCGTTAAAGACTCTTTGACGATATGACTCTTTAAGCATAAGACTCTTTGACAAAATGACACTTCGACTATAAGAATCTGGCAAGATAAGACTCGCAAAGAATTACAAGTGCTACTCCTTGAATGTTGATCGCTTCGAGAAGTGGCTTCCGTACATAACGGCGGTTCCCAACTGCGATGATTAAAACATTATGAATACGACTGAACAATTCAAATTCCATCGAATCGTCAGAGCGAGTTCGTGGAGAGCTTGCCCATGCTCGAGACAGCGAACTACAATTTTCCAATGAGCAATTATCATCGAAGTTTCTTCTTGCTTCCACTCATCTCCAAAAAGTCATTGATTCCAAAGCTATATCGTCGAATGAATCAACTGTCTTGGGGAAAAGAAAATAGCTCTGCGAATACAAAAGAGTTATAAGAAGGAATATTTCAAAATGATCCATTTTCATATGAGGGTGTACAATATTTGTTTCACGCGTGATTGGTGCGTTGGAATAATCACGAATAGGAAAAGATGTAGGTTTTGCTACGGCGTGCGGAACTATCATTTTTTTAAAACTGTAACTACAAGCCATCAAATTTTGCGCAATGTACAATTCAAAATTTCAGAATCACGTCGTTTTCGTTAGTCTCAAACTGTTGGTCTTCTATAATGAGCCATTCCTTAGTAATACAGGAAAATGACCAAATTAGTTACTTTCAAGATGAATATCAAACGTGTTTTTCAAAGTTCACAACTAATTCCGATCATGGCTTCCCTACAAATGCGCGGGGCTTTGGGACCAGGTATTCCACGCCAAAAGAGGGCGTGTCAGCAGACTCTTTGATTGTGAGACTCGTTTTGTTTTGTATCCCTTCCATATAAGACTTCTAAACAGCGACTGTAGGGTGGTGAAATCAGTTTAGAGATGAAGCTCATCGACAGCAGATTGACATGTACGCGCCTTGGAAGGACGAGCCAGGTAGGTTCAAAAAACCTCATTCCATTCATTCTCATGGCAATCTTTTGAAAAATATATGATGTCTAGTTAGATTGCAGTTACTGATGTAACTTGATATCCGACGAATTAATCTGATAACTACTGGAAATACAGAAGCATGGAAAACGAGTCCAGGCGCGTGCGATTTCCCTGTGGAATGAGTTGCTGCGATAATAATCAACATCTTTGTGGGAAATAGAAGTCATCCATCGTACGACAGCGAATTTGCTTAAAGTTGCCAGCCATAAGTATGCTATTCTCTTTTGTTCTACAGAAAATGTACACGTTTTGTGTACAATTACTGCTTATTTTACTCACCGTAGATTACGCGTCCGTGTGAGAAGACAGGCTCTCCTGCAAAAGGTAAAAGCTACAAAAAATTGTAGACGACATCAATATCACCCTTGCACGGCTTTTTGCTCACAAGACTCTTCGGCCACAAGCCTCTCCGTCGATGACACTTTCTTATATTATGATTCTTAGACGACAACGCTCTTCAACGACGAGACTCTTTCAGGATAAGACTACTTGCAGACAAATTCATTTTGAACACTTGGTAGGTATATCATGTGCCCAGAATCTAATGACTACTTCTCGTGTTTTTTCTAAGAGTCCCTAATAATCAACACACGTCGTCTCATTCACTCTACATTCACATCAATTGGCTAGGCTAAATGTTGATCGATTTTTTGACGATGCGACTTACGGCTGAAGAGAATTTCAATCGAAATTTCTCTGTTTCGACAAGAAACGCGAGGAACCACGGGTACATGTATTATTGCATAATGATTAGACATTGAGAGGGGGAGGGGCAGCCTTCAAGAATGCGCTACACAAATTAGGTTATTCAAATTCCAAATTAGAAGTGGGCTATATCTATTGTCGATTAACGATTCCACTCTCTTACACGAATATGCTTCTCATATTCTCTGCTGAATGTACCTTAAAGTCTGCGGAGTGAGCGTAGGTGTAATATACAGTTCTACCATCTCTACACGAGTACATGTGCCTGACGTGCTACAGTTATGGCTTCAGGTATCCAGGAAAAATATTAAGAACTTCCACCCTATACGCCTGTACAATTCTGGCGCAATCACCTAATGGACTCGGCCCAAAACCAATAAAATACGGGATTTTTTGACACAGTGTGTGTGCGATGTGTATCTGAATCAGAACGGCAGATATAAGGGTCAGGGTGACTTTATTGATTCTTCTCATACATTCAATAAGAAACGCAAGGAATGTATAGCGACAGGATAAATTAGATACGATAAGAATGCGCATATACTGGGTACATTGTATTGGTCATACACTAAGTTCTTAAATCAAGGGTGCATCCGGCCTATGAGCGATCACAGTGCCCCGGATCCCTCCCAGTCGGATCAAGTTTCTTTATATTTCTTCATCAGCGAGCTTTGTAAAATTAGTTTTTGGGAGAAAGGCCCACGTCATAGTTCTAAGCTCAAAAAACAATGAAAATCCAGATTTTTAGTATGAATGTCTAGATTTGCGCTAACTATCCCGATAACTAGTTGACTCATAGATGGAATTGAATCATGCAACTGTAATTTGAATAGTTTTGTTGCAATCATAACAAATCTCTAACTACGAGCGGAACTTGGGAATTTTGGAATACACCGTTGATATCGAAAATTTTTCCATTATTCAAAAGCTCTTATTACATGTAAATCGTCAACGATGATCAAGGAATCGAATGCAAATGGAAATTTTATTATCCTTTGATTTTGCTCCACAATGTGAAGAACGACGGAGGACTGACTGGCGTCCGACGTCGGTTACGCGAGACCAGAACGATCAAGAAAATTATTCGAACGAAATTAGTGCAAGAGACCCTGAGCAACCGAATCATTTAGATTTCGGACGATCGGTCGGTTTCACGATTAAATGTAAGATATTTGAACGCAGTTTGGATAAAAATAATCGCACTATAGAGTACATACATCAAGCCGTGTTTACTCGGATTCATCAGAACTAGCATCAGATTCTGAGCCAGAGGATGAGGAACCTGATGAGCTGGAGGTCTCAGAGATCGAAGTTTCACCTCCTCCATCTTCGCGTCTTTTCGCTGAAACAAATAGAGGTCCATGCCTTCAGCAAGAGATAATAAAATACATCAATATGCTACATTTCACATGGAAAATATTAAGAAAGTTTCGGGTAATGCTTTACTCGACTTAGGTCTGTAGTTCAAACTCCTTTTGAATACGAAAATTGAAACTCACGTTGAATACGTGGCTACGGAATCGCATGGACACAGAGTGAGAGAGAGAGACAGAGAGAAAGAGATATGAATAGGTGAATCAATTGATGTATCAAAGATCCATGCTTCTCAAAACCTGACGAATCTAGCTAGTTCAGTCTAATCAAAAATCGAATCAGCTGGCTAGCCGTGGCGACCAACTGTACCATTAGAATTATTATGCTGGCTTGACTTCATCCGCTCAAGAATTTCTCATATTCAACAGAACGTTGGAAAGATTTTATTTTCAGAATCGGGAGCCTGTACTGTAATTTATCCTCAATAAGCTATCGAATATATCTCCATATTTCCATATCAAAATTCCAAATGTCTTTGAATACTTTATCACGAAAATGCAAAATGTGGAATATAACTGATCCTAACTTTGGCCAAGTTCACCATACACTGTGCATTTTAATAAAATAATCTGTACGTAGGCATCCTATTCAGCTTGTCCGTAAGACAATGAGGAAACGACATATACATTACAGAGAAAAACACTGCAATCAGTGGCATTGCAACATCTAATAAACCTTCATAGACAAGATCAATTATCTCACCTTCTCCTTCTAGATAAAGCTTATGATGCGCAGCACTCATAGCACTGCTCAGAACAGTCGACCACTGGGCTTTCAGCTTCTTCTTTTTTTTTGGTTTAATAGGTAGATTGTCTACGTGTTCGAAATAAACATCTGAAATGATAATGAACACACTTAGCAAAACTTTCCACGTTTGAATTAGCTCGTGATGTAACCGGATATAAATAGCATATAACGTATATGATACAATAAAAGATCTTGAACAAAACCCGTTCCCTGCATAACTTTCTCACTAAATCCACGATACATCGTAAAAATTTGGTGTACAACTTGAACCATATCCTACAACCACAACTTTTCTTGATTTCATTTCGGGATGTTGCAATACCAAGGTGACAGAAAGGATCTAATTGAAAATGGCGAAGATTGAGCTAATCATAGTCACAAAAGCATGAGCACTGGATATATTCCAAAGCGTTCTTCAAGTTGTTTAGAATTTCACTCGGGAGGAAGGTGAACTCAGTGCATCGAGATATACTGTCTCACTCGCACTCGTGCACTAGGGCACCATAACCTATGAGTGCGAGTGAGACAGTACATCTCGATGCACTGCAGTTCACCTTCCTCCAGAGTGTACATTGTTATAACACGCATCATGAAAAAATGCATGAATTATTTTCAACATTGCGGCTCTCTCTCTCTCTTGCTTTCTCTTTTTTTAAAAATAACCGAGAATGATACAGAATCGAACCGTCTATTGCACCACAGTTGAGATTACGTATGATGAATTGTGATAACAAGAGAACTCTAGAACAATCCCTCAGAATTTTTGCGAAACGAAATTCGAATACCAACACCCCTAATTTAGGGGTGGGGGATCCCAAAAGTTCTAGTACTTGTGCATATATGTTTTAGAAAGATTTCGTCGAAAATATTTTGAGGGATAGTTCTACTATAGCTTAAACAGAAAGCGAAACAAAATCTTCAAAAACATTTAGGTACGAGCATTACATTTTTTAGAGTTTTCCAACCCCTACGTTAGGGGGTTTTTGCATTCGATTTTGGGGTTGCAGAAATTCGGGACGACAGTTCGAGTGTATATACAGTACCGTGCAAAAATTCCTGAACGGGGGTTTGAAATCCTCTCTTGCAAAAAAGACGATTACTCGAGCCCAGATCAACGTAGAGGAATTAAAAAAAATAACATGAGAAAAAATGCTAACTTTTTATGGTCTTCGATTTTTCTTTCAGCCCTTTTTGGTACCTCAAATAGCTGATGTAATTTCAAGGATTTCGAGAAAAAAAACCGTTGTTTTTACTCTATCGGCTGTAATTTGGACGTGGATAAAGATAGAACAATTCGCAAAAGGCATCTTGAAGAGCGGAAAAAATGCCATTTGCATTGATTTTTCGACTATTTTTTACGTCGTGTGAATAAGAGTGTGTGAGCTCTCAAAGTAGCCAGATTCGCGGATTTTCAATGAAATACATGGAAAAATGGCAAAAAACTACGGTTTTGGCTAGTTTGAGAGCTCTCACACTCGTATTCATACGACGTAAAAAATAATCGACAAATCATTGCAAATGGCATTTTTTCCGCTCTTCAAGATGTTTTCTGCAAAATTGTTCTATCTTTATCCGCGTCCAAATGACAGCCGATAGAACAACAACGGTTTTTTTCTCGAAATCCTTGAAATCACAGCAGCTATTTGAGGTACCAAAAAGGGCTGAAAGAAAAATCGAAGACCATAAAAAAGTTAGCATTTTTTCTCTTTTTTAAGATGCTTTTTTCAAAATTCCTCTACGTTGATCTGGGCTCGAGCGATAGACGTTTTTGCTAGAGACGATTTCAAACCCCCGTTCAGGCATTTTTGCACGGTACTGTAAGCAAACATATAGAAAAATACTTCCAAAAACATGTAGCCACGAACACTAGAATTTTTGGACTTTTCTACCCCTAAATTACAAGTTTTTGCATTATAAATTCGTGCCGCGTCAAGTCTGAATGATAGCTTTACTGTAGATTAAGCGGAAATCGAAAGTCAATCTTCCAAAAACACATAGGCATACCCCGTCGACTGGAGCAGCGCAGGCCGTGACTGTCAAGGCGCCACGACCCCTAATTTACGGATGCCTACACAAATAGTCGAGGTTCCATTGTTGACTGGGGTACCTCCCGAGATCGACCCATGCCCACCGGGTGAATACGAAAGTCATTATTGGAGTTTATGAAATTATTAATTTTCGATAATTTTTTTCGATTCATTATTTCCATGAAAAAATTTGTGAAAATATTCTTGTGGTGGGAACTGAACTGAAGCATTTAAAAATAACTCTAACCAATTATTTGCCAAGAAGAAGACGAAAGAAAGAATTGATGACTGAGCTTGACTGAAAGTTCATGTGCTCCATCATAGGACATGTTTTCATCAAATCAAAATGCCTCACCTTTTACACAAGCAACTTTTCTCGGGGTGAATTCTTTCCTTGGCGAACGATTATATATATGGAGTTGAGCACGAGATGGAGCAACGGCCCTGTTCCCCATTTCTCGAGTGGGCCAGACAACGTTGATTAGAGCTCGAAAAAAGGCAGTTCCGATATTTTCTTGAAGATTCTCCCATGTCTTCGGGTCCATACATACACCGTTATGCATGTGGAACGTCGGTACCTAGAAAATGAAGAGCATGTGAAATTGTAGAACATTTTCTCAAGACATATTTCGACAAAAGAGACTCAGCATACAATTTTGTTATCAACGACGATCAGTGCCATTAATTGCTACAGTACCGTGCAAGGATTCAAGGACGGCGTATTCGAATTGTCTCCCGCACAAACTTCGATTTTCTCAAAGCATATAATACAGCTGAAAGAACCCCACGTACAACAACTCTTCGATGATTTCGCACGATGTAACAGTAAAAGAGCGGGACTCTCAAAGTCGCCGGATTTTCTTATTTTCACTGAGAAACAGATGACCACGACGAAATTCTACATTCTTTGCTAATTCGATATCTCTCACATTCGTGCTATGACAACATACGAAATAATCAAAAATCCATTGCAAATGGTATATTCTCGGCTACTTAACACGCTTTCAGTATAAATGCTTTGACTTCAACCGCGTCCAAAGTGCAGCTGATCGACTCACAACGTTTTTATATACAAATTCTGGAAATAACATCAGCTGCTTGTGACGCAGGCACCAAGAAGGATTGTAAAATAATCGAAAACCGTAGAATGTTAGTCTCTCTTGTCTCATTTTTTATGCTTCTTTTTGCATCATTAATCTATGTTGATCTGGCCCGGATGAATCGACGTTGACATTGAATGGGATTTCGGGAACACCGTTCACGAATTTTCGCATGATACCCTGCTCATAATTTTATTGGAAGAAGAAACACTCCCCGAATCCCATCGAGCCAAATATTTTCAAGAAATTTAAACCATTCTACACTACAACGAGTTGTGTGGAAATTGAACATGGTTTTGAGCTCCTTACGATTTGTTATATAATGATGATGTGATCCTGCTCATTATCTAATCCTGAATTCTAGAAAAGATACTACTCAACCTCGAATTCACTAACAATTTACCAATTCCACTCCCAAGATTTGTGTTTTCATGAATACATGTTGAATTGAACAATACTCACAGCTTTGTTCGTTTCTGGATTTATTTCATCATAGATCGCCATCGGCGCTCTGCCTTTCTCTTCAGCTTTAAATTTTTCAAGTTCTTTTTCGGTAAATTCGCCAAATTTGCGTTTCTTGCCTTTCTTCTTCTTTTCTTTCTTAGCTTTCTTTGATTTTCTATATTTCTTCTTTTTAGATTTCCTATGCTTTTTCGATTTCCTTTCGTGGTTGTCTTCGAAGTCGCTATTATTGCCTGAGCCACGTGCCTTTTTCGATGTACGTTCATTATCAGATACTTCTTTTCTCTTATTCACTTTCACGAGACCTTCTGATGTGGGGCGAGAAGATGTAGTTGGTACTACTTCAAATACATCTACAACAGAAACGGTGGAAAATGTTACTCTACACTAAAAGGCGAGGAATGGTTCTTCCAAGAATCCCTCAGCAGCATTATTCGGGATACACTGTTTTTCGGTGAGAAAGTATGGCAAAAATTAAATTGTGCGCTCAAAATGATATAAGGCTTTTCTCTTTCTCCACTTAAAAGTCTTTACGTGGATATCGCTTTATTATTTGTGTGACGGGCAGACTTATTTTCGTTTCTCTACGTACTTTTGACCCATTAAGACTGGAATTCATAGTCGTTAATCCGAGATCAGGATCGGCGGATTTACGGCGCTGCGATCGCCATGGCGAGTCATTTTACATCTGGGCACATAGCGTCGGGCACAGCGATCGCAGCGCTCTCCTAATTCGCCGATCCTGATCTCGGATTAACGACTATGAATCCGAGCCTAAAGGCGATACCGGTGGTTCCAGGGAGCCATGATTCAATGAAGTTTAATTGTTGAGTAGTGTAAAAGGCAAAAATTCGTGGAGAACGATGGAAAATATCTTGAATCACGAGCTGATGCCTCGTTTTTCGCACATCACTTCTTCCTGAGAACACTGAATTCAGGTTCAGGATAGAAAAAAATTATTGAACATAATGGATTAGCTATTTCAAAATTCCAAAGTCAGTTAAGTGTCATCATCATATCCAAATAGACCCTCGATGAGGTTTTTTGGGTTATTCAAGGCAATAACAAGTTACCGATCGCCATCTCGGGTCCGCCATTATTTTGATGATGTGAGTTTACTTTCGTAGTGGATGACACAAACAATCACAATGTACAAAAATTAATAGGCCTTCCTTATTCGGATAAATGTTTGCATGTTACGATTACTAACATTTTGGAGCAGGTACAGCGTTTCATGATCAAATGTACTCACCATGACCGTCTTCTAATCCAATAAGTGAGTCGTTATCTTGGCTCAGTTGGACGGGAGAATGCCGCTCCGCGTCATTCTCATCCCTTGCGCGTTCAGTTTCGTCAAATAACTTTTTTCTCGCCAATGGCTCCCCACACGTGCTTGACATTTCTCTTCTCTGGATATTTTGAACTTCTTCAGTTAAAGCTGCCCTGTTAACTTGATTCGCAAATACCATTGACGTAAATTTTTCTATCTGCTTCATCATCATTTCATTGAATGTCCTTTCTCTCTCATCATCTCTCTTCATCAAAAAATCGATCTTCTTCTGAAGCTCTAACTCCTTGGCGCTCTGAGTGGCTTCGTTTGTTGTTGCACGCGATGCGGTTTTATTCATGTATCCACATTCTTTTTCCTTCAAATCTTGCTCCGGTGTCTTTTTATTTGTTGTCCCAGGTGATGTAGAATTTTTCTCGGATTTAGAATGTACTTCTGTCATATCCACCCCATCCGAACTTGGTGTGAATTTAGCGGCTGTTCCAGACGATGAACGATTACGGACGTATTCACAATCTTCTTTTGTTGAGCCTTGTCTCGTTGTGCCTGTTTCGATTGGCCCAGGCGGTGAACAATCATTTACGAAGCCAGAATCTACTATCAACAAATCCACCACATTTGTATTCGGCGTGGATTCATTCGTTGTTTCAGACAATTGTTTATTGGAGACGGATCCAAAATCCAATTTTGGAAACTCCTGTACAACATTTTGCAAGACGCGCTCGTCTTCTGATGTAACTACTCTTACAGTTTGACCCTAATTAAAAAGAAAAAATATATAAGAAATTAGTGAAGTGTGTATAAGACTAATATCGAGAATGAAAGAGGAAAACTTACCAACATATGAGGTTATCCGTCGTTCCCTCATAAATGTGTGAAGAGTCTCCAAACACAACAATTTTTATGCTATCACGCACATCCATGCTTTTCACACACATTTTTAGATCCATCAGCGCTTACACACATACACGGTTCGTACTCACATGCAATTTCTCACAGGTTAGTTACCACATACACAGACAATCATACAAGCATCTACAAAGTCAGATAAGTTAGAGTCAAAGATTTATTCACACCATGCATAACTTCACGTCATAGATTCATCCCTGTGTTACACTCAGATACAAGTAAGAAAGCACACAGTAATTTTTCCGCAGGTACCTTTGTTTTCTTTTGCACGGGTTTAGTAACTTTACTCTCATTTTCGTCTTCAGTAGACGAAGATAATGACTTGACATGTCTCCTTTTACGTTTCTTGAATTTAAGCACTTTTGGTGCAGGCTTAGGCTTTTTTTTTTCATCTGCATTCTCAGATGAAGATGAAAGCGATCTCACGCGCTTAGTTTTTCCTTTCTTAAATTTTGGCATTGGCTCTGAAGCTTTATAACTCTTCCCTCTTTTACCATGCTGCAAAGTACGATAACAGAGATGATTATGACGTTTAGGCTTACAATAGTTCAGGAAACTTAGAAGCACTTGAAAATTAATTTTACCTTCTGGTACTTTCTCTCTCCCCTTTCTCCCAAACTACTCGGTCTAATTTCATCACTGGAACTGTTGGTATCACTAGGTGCGGCATGTATGTTGAATTGCTGAGTGATAGAGAAAATCAAAGGCAACACTTATTATGAGATAAGGATTTTCAAAAGTACAATTACGATTTCATATGGAACATCAGGACGGAGTAGGATTCCACACTTGCAATAAGATGACTGGTGATCTGACTATAAGAGCTTAATTCGTGTAGATGGCCCCCCGCTACAAATTTTCCATCAAAACGAATCTGTTTTAGACGCGTGTTAATCGGATGACTTTGCCATTAAGCGTTGGACGGATACGTAAATCTTGAGTGAATTTTAAAATTCTCATCTCGTGTATGAATCTCCCAAGAAATACAATATCGGCCAATAAAAATTATCACAGATAGCCATAGCTCGAAATACAAAATTTGAGGGTCTCCCCCTGATGTTAATTTCAAGGTTTCCTATCCGATTTCTTCGTGCGATCGGGATCGGGGAACCTTTCTCAGACTCTGAAGATGATCAAGATCAATGCCCGACAATTTCAGTTGAGAATTCTCCAATCAGCTGGAAGAGAATGAAAGAAAGAGCCGTGAAAAAGAGCAAAAAAATACTATGCTCCCTTTCTTACGGTTCAAGCTCTTGCGTATTCAATTTTCGGTCGGAAAATAAAGTGCAGGACCGTACTCAATTATTGGATATGGAATACATTAATGCCCGAAAATATCCGCTCGGATCCGCTTCAATCGGGTCAGGAAAATTGACTCCCAAAGCCCTCGGTTGGATAGAAGGAAATTGTGACTCTCGCATCGATTTACGTTAAAAAATCCCAGATTCGATTATCAATAGCGAAATTCATTGTAAAAGCTTCCTAAAACTCTGAAGATGACGTATATCGATGCTCGAAAATATTCAATTACAATTCTCCAATACGCTCAAAACAACTATCCCCACAAACCCTGAGCTGTATATAAAAAAGTTGAAATTCTCGCCTCGATTCGACTATCAAAATTAACAGATTTAAATAAAAATTGCAAAGTCTGCTGCAGAAATTCGTCGAGTCATTGGAAATCATATACATCGACGCTCGAAAAAATTGGATTTTAATTCTAAAATTGGCTGGAAGAAAACGAACTGAGAACTCATACACGCGTAACATAAATCTGCGATACTCCCTTTCTTTGAAGTTCAAACAATTACAGATTCAATTTTTAATCGTAAACTAAATTGCAATACCGTCCTGAAACTTCGGGGACGATGTGGATCAACCCCCTACAAGATTGGATCACTATTTTTTAATGGGCGCAAGGAAAATTAACCGGTTCATCCAAAGATCGAAACGAAAAAATTGCGATCTCACTTTCATCCAACTATCCTACTTTACAGATTCAATCCGAGGCTGCTAATCTTCCGGGGACCTCTTTAAGACTGTAAGATGATACAGGTCAACGCCCGAGAAGATTGGAGTAGAATTCCAAGATCGGCCCAAAGGAAATGAGCAAAAAATCGTAAATGCGACAGAAAAAAAATAAAATACTTTCTTTTTTTGAACATCAAAAATTATCAGATTCAATTTTGATTTGCGAAATAAATTGCGAGTACCTTCGTGACACCCTACAGATGATTAAGATTAACCCTCCTGCGCATACGATTGTTATATGGGCGATTCTCAGGAACTTTTGATTTTTGTGTTACCATGCTTTCGCCTAACACTGCATTTCGTTGACTCTAGTTTTATGCTTGATAACACTCAGAAGTTCTTGAATGATAGGAAAACAATATATTTGTGGAGTTTTAGATCATTCTGAACGACTCAAAACTCATCATGATCACTTGAATCAAAGAAAATCAGAAAAATTGACTGTTACTAGCTCGAGTTTTCCCTATTATTCTTCGAACTACTCCTATGCCGAGCGAGGAATTATCTCAATTCGAACAGAATAAGCAAGATCATACTATTATACATACCTGGAATTTGCCCCACTAATGTGCTGTGAGTAGAAAAAAAATGACGAGTACTCAAAGATGTGTTACCAAAATTTAAGGTTTTCTGAATTCAACGCGTACCATTCAACTCATATTGTCTATGCCGTAGAAACAAATTGACTGGCGAAGAGATATATTCAAATGTAGTCAAAAACGAAGAGATTCAGCTATCGCTCAATGATGTGCTGCAATTTGCCTTTGATTGAGAGCTTGGAGAAAAAAATTTTCACCCGCGTGAATTTCCAGATAGATCTGGTTTTTTCAACGGCACATTAACGAATCTAATTTTTCGGAGCTGGGCATGGTTGTGCATGCTCTTTTTCATGACTACTTCGCTAATTTTTCACACGGCAAAGTCATATGTTGATATCTGGATTTAAGCCTGGATTAGGGTACACACATCACGGTACAACATCAATGCGTACATCATGAACTTCATATACTAACACTGTAATTAAGTATGTGATGTTTGCATTAACGTTGTAAACATAAATTTCTCCGAATTTTGCGGCAAAGTTGCTACTTCCTCACAAGTGAGTTACGGTACTCCCACTCTCTTCTCCGTGCAGAGTTCCACTCAAATTCATGAAATACATAGCCCCACAATAAGTGTTAGTCCGATTCGTCTAGTTATGTAGAACTAGTTCCATTTTTTGGGAACAAAACTCTGATTCCTCTCGTTAAAATGCTTCAAAACTCGGAAAATATCGCCTTTTTCGGAAACTACAGGGATACTCTCATGTTTGGATCAAAAAAATACAGGAGAAAAGTAGGAAGAATTGCTAAGGCGAAGGAAAAATTGTTCAAGCGTAAAGAAAAAATACCATCGAAAATTATATAATCATATGTCCAATTCTTTCATAACAACTTCGACTCTTGCAATCCATTTCCCACTATTTCGATGTATTTTTTTCATCGAGCAAAATGAATATTCTTGTGATTCTCCAAAAAGCCCGATATTGTTCGAGTTTTGAGGCATTTCATTGAGAAAATTCAAATTTCAGACATGAAAAAAATTGAACTAGTCCGATATAACTTGACGAGCGTTCTAAGATCTATGTCATGGTTATAATTTATGAATTTGAGTGGAATGTCGTATGGGTTTGGCGATTCTCTGAAGGGGGCGCGAACGAGAGAATAAATATAGACGTAAAACAATTTTTCGCAAAAACGTATTAAAGTGTCGTCTTACTCTCAAAAAATACCTGTAAATATAAATATTCAGCCTCCATACGATTTTTCAGTCTAACTCAATTTTGGGCATTTCACGTCTTACGACGATGCCGTGGATCGAAAATCGTGCACAAACTCGTAATCATCATTCAGGAAGATGTATCTCAAGGTGAGCAAAACCTCAGAGATGTGCTCCAAGTTTGAGAAAAAAAATCTCAAAACGCCAAAAATCAAAAGTTCCTGAGAATTGCCCATATGTTTCCCGGTCCAAAATGCATGACTTTTTTATAAGCTTGCATGACCTGGGAAAGTGCTTTTCTATACATTTTCGGGGTCTCTGAACACGAATCCGTTGCCCAATAAAGTAATTTTCGCATTGTGGAAGAGGTACGGCGGTTTAAAAGTGAGGTTTTGAATGTCAAAGTTACGCAGTTTGCAGAAGACGAAATGCGGTGGGAACTCTGTTCTCACAACTCATTGATCTGAAAATCCGCCATATTGGATCCGCCGTCTTGGATTTTGATTTTCCGAGGCCGGATTTGGATTCCCCCACCCCGAAAACCCCCGAGTAAGGATTTCAGAAGACAAAATGCGATGGGAACTCAGTTTTCAGAACTCATTCATCTGAAAATCCGCCATATTGGATTTTGATTCTCTGAGGCCGGATTCGGATTCCCCGACCCCGAAAACCCCCGAGTGAGGATTTCAGAAGACAAAATGCGATGGGAACTCAGTTTTCAGAACTCATTCATCTGAAAATCCGCCATATTGGATTTTGATTCTCTGAGGCCGGATTCGGATTCCCCGACCCCGAAAACCCCCGAGTGAGGATTTCAGAAGACAAAATGCGATGGGAACTCAGTTTTCAGAACTCATTCATCTGAAAATCCGCCATATTGGATTTTGATTCTCTGAGGCCGAATTCGGATTCCCCGACTCCGAAAACCCCCGAGTAGAGAATTTGAGCTGAATTCAAGAGCTCCGTGAAGTTGGCCCGCCACTTTGAGATGAATATACCAAAAAATCGAGCCAAAAATCCCGAATCCAGTGGTGCAACTCTTTCAATTTGAGTAATTTGAGTATTTGAGGAATTAATTTTCAAAGTCTGAAAAATTACCCCCCACCAAAACATAAGAAATGCTCATCACTCCTCGATTATGAACATTAGGGAAAGTTACATAAGCTCAAATTGAAGCTCTTAATCTGAGTATTTTGATTCCAGCATCCAAACTTATGATTATTGACGCAAAATTGTTTAAACAGACAGAGAGAAGTCCCCATGTATAAGGTATAGGCGGTGCAGACTGTGACGGGAGCGGCAGCAAAGTGGGGAGTCCGCATACTTCCCATGTTGGCGCCTGGCCCATGCCTTATACATGGGGACTTTTCTCTGTCTGTTTGAACAATTTTGCGTCAATAATCATAAGTTTGGATGCTGGAATCAAAATACTCAGATTAAGAGCTTCAATTTGAGCTTATGTAACTTCCCCTAATGTGTATATTCGAGGAGTGATGAGCATTTCTTATGTTTTGGTGGGGGGTAATTTCTCAGACTTTGAAAATTAATTCCTCAAATACTCAAATTACTCAAATTGAAAGAGTTGCACCACTGGATTCGGGATTTTTTGCTCGATTTTTTGGTATATTCATCTCAAAGTGGCGGGCCAACTTCACGGAGCTGAATTCAAGCATTTTTATGATTTTGTTTGTACATAGAAAAGTAGACCTCCAATATGCATAAATCTCATAAATTATCACAGTTTTCCATCGCTATTCTATCATCATAGCAACGAATTATCGAGAATCTTAGTTACACTATCTTCAAGGGGAACATCTCAGCTTCAATTTGCGCTGTCGCACGTGTCTTGAACCGCAACTAGTCGAGATTAATTGGAAAAAAGGTTAGGACGAGTACAGGGTGTCCACCGAAGTCTGAGTCGTGGATTTACTGAGGATTCCCTGTGTTTTCCAGAGTGAGATCGCTAAATTCCAGAGCCTAGCGGACAAGGTTATTATTGAGAAATCCCACCGGAGTTGTATGGGAATCGTCAAATTTCTTTGGGAAATCGTCAAATTTCCAGCCACATCAATTCCCTCAAAAGTCACAAAACGAATTTCTGGGAGACCTTGTGACACACCCGGATAGTTTGCACAAAAATGTCGGGGAACTTTATTGAAGCTTCCAAGAACCTTTCAGTAAAGCTCCTTACTTATGTGAGCGGTGCTATGAGACAGACGCAAGAACCGGGTTATTGTCAACGTGTCTACTGACCCTTGGAACCCTCGGAACCCTCAAAATGTTCTTGAATTCGAGTTTTGATCCTTAGACGCTTGGAATGTCCTTGAATTTAATTGTATAGTCTTCAAAAATTTCTCAAGGCAAAACCAATGAAGAAATTTTTTCTTGAATCATTGATATAAAGATAATTGATTTTAGCCTTTAAAAATGCGTTCTCGAATCCAAAAATAGCTATTTCTAGAAAAAATAGAAAAAGTCTATTGACACTAAACTGAGAGAGAAGTATCATAGGAGCAACTTTCAGTGTTGTTGGAGTACAACTTTGACAACTCATGTCTGACTTCCAAAGGTTTCAACGTTGATCCAATTTTGATGAAATTTCTGGGAGTTTCGACTCTAAGTACGTAACAAAAATCTGTTGGTCGATTGAAAAAAGATTCTAAAAAGTCCTCTGAGTGCTTGGAAAAATCTACAAAGTGAGATGAAATGATGTCATTTTGGACAAACGAGACTGAAAAATCGAATTCTTTAAATTACGCATCTCATTTTTAGGTGTATACAAATTTTTGATCGATAATGTGATTGAGAATATGTACGACTGTGAATGTGCGATGGATGTGGTTCTCAGAAAAACCCAAAAATATGTCTCGACAAAGAGCTAAATTGTTCAGTAAAATACAAGGCATCGGAGATTCTTCGCGTTTTGATCAAATAAATTCGCAAATTAGTCTGGGATCTATTAACAAGGGGAGAACCAGGCGTCCGGATCACCAATCTTTTCCAAACTTTTTTCACGATTTTGTACTACCTAGAGTATGAAGAATCCAGAGTAACTCTGTCAAATGGGTCTCCTGACCAAAGATACAGCCACTGAGATTATCATTGCTCATATAGGCTCATGTTAAAAAGTTGTATATACAGATATACCAGCAATGTTAATGTTTTTGGCTGTAGCTCTGGACACAAGGCCCATTTGACGGAGTTACTCTAGATTTTCCATATACTGGGTGATACAAAAAAAAAAGTTTGGACAGGATTCGTGTTCAGGAGACCTGGTCCTTCCCTCGTAAGTACTTTCTCCCATGAAAATGTTCTTCACGCAATTTATAGAGTCACCTTTGACTCAATCGTGGAGTGAAATCCGGCGTTGCTGTTATTTCACTCGCTCTGAGTGATTCCACTCAAGTATGAGGAATGTTGAATTTTACTCCATGTCTGGAGTTGGAATTTGACTCTCACAGATTCCGAGTGTCCGTATTTGAGTATAGTTCCGCGCGAAACCGACCTATAAAAAGGGTCATGTTTCAAATTTCTTTGTTGACTTTTTATTCGATTCTATGGTACAAGACAAGAACGTTCCACCCCGCATGGGGCCCCAAAAAAATTCCCCAAGTATCTCCGACGTAAATTACTTTGTTCTTTCGAATTATCTCCGACAAAAAAGTTTAGGTATTTTCTTCAATAAAATGCATATCTCTCGGATCCGTTCAGAGATACAGAGATGCGGTTTGCGGCATTCAAAAGGTCTTGAAAAAACCTATCCGAATCAGTTTTGTGGAAATGATTTCGAGTTCTTGGGTGGTCTTATCGGGCAAAAGAGTGAAAAAAATAGAAATTTCAATTTCTCCAACACCCAATTTTTTAGAACCTGGGAAATTTAATATTCCATGTAAAATGTTATGTTCTTACAGAAAGAAATAGTACCGATTTTTTTGCGTTCTAGAGCCTATTTTTGTAAATTATCACAAATCCATTTTTCAGGCTTTTGGAAATCGTCTATTTTCTGCCCATGTGCAGGAATTTGGATCCTTGCAACCAATTTCATCAGACAGCCAAGAAAATTTCCTTCGAAATGACTTCTTGGCGAAGTTAATTTCATGCGTTCGACCCGTAGCTACAACGTAACAAAGATGAACCCTCAGCTCGAGTGGCAAGTCGGTGGGCGCCATCGGAGGGGGGAAGGCGTGGAGTTTCCTTGACTTTGGCAAGCAGTCATTTTGAAGGAAATTTTCTTGGCTTTCCAATGAATTTAGTTCCAAGGATCCAAATTTCTGCGCATACGCAGAAAACAGCCGATTTCCAAAAAGCTGAAAAATGAATATGTGGTATTCGGCAAAAATAGGCTTTAGAACGCGAAGAAGGAATTTGAGACTATTTTTTTCTGGAAGAACAAAACATTTTACATGAAATATCAAGTTTTCAAGATTCTAAGAAACTGGATTTCTGAGAAATTGGATTTTTTATGATTTTTACTCTTTGGCCCGGTAAAGCCACCCAAGACCTCAAAATTAACTCTACAAGACCGATTCCGATAAGTTTCCCCAAGACCTTTCGAAAGCCGTCATCTGCATTTCTGTATCTATGGCCGGATTCGAGAAATATACCTGGAAAATTGTTTTGGGCCCCATAGATGGTGAAAATTTGATATTTTGTACCATACAATCGAATGAAAAAGTCAAGAAAAAAATTTGAGACATGAGCCTTTTTCGTACTCCTCTTTCGCGCGGAACTACGAATTTCCTTGAGTGCTTCTCTATCGCATAGTCTAAAAATGTAAAACATTCGGGCGTCCATAATGACAGAATCAAGGCCACCATTATATTATACAATCATTGAAATTTGGTCTTGTAAAGTCCTTTAGGTCTTGTTTTTTTAGGTCTTGTAAAGTCCTTGAAAACCCCTTGAAACCTCCAGAAAAAAGCCAGTAGACACCCTGATTGTTTTGATGCGATAAAATTCAAGGTGGGAAACGCACATCACGGGAGTGTGGAGTGTGGTTACCTTTGTGCTTTCAGTACCATTCGCTTGTGATATTATACATCTACCAAAAATTGTAAAATTATGTCCCAAATGTTGACGTTGAGTGAAATGATGAGGTGATTTGATTCGTGCAAACCGAGAAACGTATTAATTTCGCGAGTATTTCAATAGATTTACTGAGATTTCCCTGTTTTTTCCAGAGCCTCGAGCATTTCCTGAGGATTCCCTGTGTTCCCTGTTTTTTCCAGAAAGTGGACACCCTGGAGTATACTCGCCCTGGCGCAAAATTAACACGCTTAGTTAGGACGAGTATACTCGGCTTTGTGCGCAGGAGGGTTAATGTGCGAAAATATTAGATTATAATTCTTCGATGAGCTCAAAGCAACTGAGCTAGGCTTAACACTCTTTTAGTTTCTTCCATCGTTTGTTTCACTACAATAAATCGTGGGAAGTTGATCATGATTGGAAAATACCGTACATAGTGAGCAGATTCAGCACAATGATGATTACAATCTCTTTTGTTTGCTTCGCGTTGAAGGTGAGTTACATGGCAAAACAAAAAACAACTAACAGAGTACCTTAAAAAAAGGCACACGAAGAAGTGATGTCACGGATTGGTTTATCATGATTTTTATTCCATTCTGAAGAATCTAATAAAATCCTTATATACGTCCCATGACATTAATTTCTCACCCACTGGAAGATCCAAAAAACTATTTGAGAACTCCTGCGGAAGTATTTTTTCTTGCTTTTCTATTACAGAAAGATTGTATTGCATTCATCCCAAGTTCGACTCGAAATAATGCAACGCAGTTTGCACCATCCTACATCTTGACAAGACTCCCGACGATGAACTACAAATGTTTCGTTTCGCTACAGTAACGTGATACCTGTGGTAAAACAGCGATTACTTTCCTCCCCCCCCCCCCCTCTGGGTGTGCGGCAATTCTTCCCGAAACAATTGAACCACTATTAAAATATCCATCAATTTATGCTTCCAAAAAAATATCCTGATTGAAAAATTTTGCTTACAATCGACGACCAAAATTCAAAATATTTAAAGATTAATCAATCACCCTTCATTTGCATGCGAGTCATACTAGCTCAGAAATTGTTGCGGATATTTGTAGCTATCTTCAGGACCATCACAATTTTTCTTTATACGCATTGCTTTAGAAATTGGAAGATCAGAGTTACAAGCGATCGCGTGAAAGGAATCTTGTACCGGTAGTAGGTATAAAAAACGAAAAAACGGTCATAATCCACGAATTTGACTACAATCTTCTGAAATTCATGAAATAATATCCAGGCGAATCTTGAAAATTGATCGGAAAGACTTTTGCCCACTTTAGTCGGGATAAACGTATGATTCCATACTTCCAATACCATCAACCCGTACACAACTCTTTTCGCGCAATCGTTTGCAATTCTGGCCTGAAAAAATTGTAGAGGGATGTGCAAAAAAGGTTTTCCAGCTGTCTACGCCGAAAAAGCTTTTTTCGATTTTATGTTACCATTTGGTAGCAACATCAGTTAGGTCGAATTAAGAAGATGGGTGGAGCGAGATGACCCACAAACTGTGTTTCCTTCTCTTTGGTGTAAAATTGAAAATCGTAGTTTTTGCGAGAAATGCGTGATTTTAACGCAAACAAATGCTTTCCCCCTGTCATACGATGAGGAGGGCACATGATAGCCGTGTTGGAGTGAATAAAATCGCTTTAAAATTTGTCTTGCCCGGGATTTTGTGATTTGTGTCAAACCTAACCTACACAAAGTATGTATTTACGTACGTTTGACATACATCTGCGCATAACTCGATTTGAGGCTCATATTTTTGACCCAGGGATCCAAAAATTTTGGGATAAGGTCATAAGTGTACCTAATACGCCCCCGCTGGTTTAGCTTTGCTCTCAACTTTGACCTGTTCAGTATTTTTCCGAGCTGTCGCGATTTCTCCAAATATTGATGGGAGCAAGCTCGAGAAAGGGTGTGCCTGATCTTATATACTTCCATAGGTTTTCCGTTAAATCGAGATATGTCATCAGCTTACAGGCGTTTAAGCGAAAAGATCTTTTTATTTTGCAGTCTTCTGACCACTTTCAAACTTTTTGAGTTGAGTGAATGCAATTTCACGGGATGAAGACCGAAACTCGACAAACGCTTCGAGAGTAATTTAGTCACACTGCGCCTTAAGTGAAAACAGTTATACTAATCGAAAGTCGCGCAATTCTGCAAACAGCATCTATGTCAAAATTTTAGCTCGGATTTTCAAACCGTTTCAATGTTCGTCAAAGCACTTGTGCTCATTCTGAAGCTTGTGTCAAGCCCTTTCAAATGAGCCGAGGTAAGTTCAACTCCGACGAACTGGGGTTGAGCTCTCTTAATTCTTGCAAAAAAAGATTTTTGCGATTCTTCGATGTTTCGTTACTTACAAAATAGCAAAAAATATCAAGTATTCGCACCACGTCCTCGAGGATCTCCGCTTCCGAGCAATCATTTCGACACCGTTACCTCTTTCTAAGATCGAAAACCAATCGCTTAGAAGCGAAGTACAACTTCATAACCTCTGTGAAAAATGTACTGTTTTGTGAGTTTTCAAAAAAGTGTGCGTAATTTGCCCCCACGGATGTAAGGAAGCCTCTTTCCGCGAGATTATAAGGGTTCTCAGTAAAAAAAATAGAGATACAGTATAACCCATCAAAATGGATGGAACACAGATTTCTTTACTGAAACAGCGTTTACTGGGACGCCCTTTGGGTCTCCAGCTATTTTACAAAAAGCATTCGAAAGATGAAGAAAAAAGCTATCAATTCCTGTCCTTCAAAACATCTCTCGACGCAAAATTTATATTTTCAATTGGTTTCGCAAAGTGACAAGTTTCTCATTTCAATCAATCGATCATCGATCATGATTGGGAAATCATGATAGCCCAAAAATTCTGCAAGATCTTGTAGCTCTCCTCAAAACTTAATAGTTTTTTTTTATATATTATACTAGTGGAGCTCCACGGTTTTTTTCACCCGAGTCACGAGTGATTTAGCAAAGACAAGTTGGTGCATGTCGAGAGTACTGTGATTTTCAAGTAATGAAGTTTTCCTTCTTCAAACTGTCTGATATCATTTTCAGTGCGTTCTAAAACATACCTGACCCGCCATATTTTATAAATTTCAGAAGATTGTACATACGCCGAAACCGTGGATTACGCATTTTTTTGTATCCCCGCTACCCTTAACGCGTGTGAATTTTTCCTCACTCGACCGCTTGTGCCTCGGGTGTAAAACCCGTAGAGTAATTTATAATAAAGGTTATGAAGGTCTTGAAAAGAGCTACAGAATCCTGCAAGAATTTTCACGCTATCACGATTTCCCGATAAATGATCGATGATTGATTGAAATGAAAAAATTTCCACTTCGCGGAGACAACTGAATCCGTGAACTTTGCGCAAACCAATATTATGAAGAACGTAAATCTATAGCTTTTTTCTCATCTGTCGAATGCTTTTTTGTTAAAATTGCCGTAGACCCAAGGACGTCCGAAGAATTTCTGTATTAGTAAAGTAAGCCGTGTTCTCGTGTGTTCAAGCCGTGTTCCATTAATGTAGTCGGGTACTGTATTTCTGCATCAGCACCTTCAACTTTAGTCCCATTTTCCTGTTTTTCTCACACTTTTTCCTACTATTTGAGATGAGTGGATGTATTTTCATGGAGTGAAGACCAAATCTAGAAAATGGTCATGTAGGCAAGATAGGCACATCTTATCTTTTCAATGCAATGGGCGTAGAATCGGCCAGGAATCGAATTTTGCAATTCTGTCTAATGCAACCTCAGTTCAACAAAGGAATGAGTTGAAGCACGTTTCAGTTAATTACATCAATTTTGTCAAGGAAAATAGACCCGCACTATCTTCGTTGATTTTGTTGAGCGTAGCTCTCAGCGTCGCACAAAAAGGTCAAAATTAGCAAAAACAGTGATATCGTACTAAAAAACGTATCAGCCATTAGAGATCCTGAGGGGGGGGGGAATTAGGCACACTTATGTATTCGAAGAGTCGAAAGATTCTGTAGAAGTTATATAAATAGATCTACAATAACTCGTCAAGAAAATAATATTCCGGTTTCCTAAGAATGCTACGAGAAATATAGAATAACGTAAGTGTACCCATGCTTGATTCTGCTCAACAGATTTTTTATATGGTCCTCGTTCAAGAAAAGCGCATTTAAAAAACCCGATAAGTGTGAAAAGTGCAAGAAAAGTTGCAAAACTAGATGAGGAACAGTTCTTCCTAACGCCCAGCTGAGATACCTTGATTTTACGAAAAACCCTTGTAATCGTAAAATCGTATGAAAGTGGTAGGCCCTGTTATACGTGCGTGGGCAAATTACAGTAGTAGGCCCTGTTATACTTGCGTGTGGACAGTCTTCTAAAAAAAAACCCTTAAGGTATTTTACAAATGGATTGCCATTTGAAATACTGTTGTGACGATTTTTTTTGAAGATAATCACAGATGGAAACAGTCTTCAAAACGCCAGCTCAAGTTGTAGAGAATCTTAAATAACATTAACTCTCGGGACAACTGTTTCTTTGACATTTTATAACCGATGTTTATAACTCATATTACTATCAAAAACTATAAAATTGAGAGTGTAAACATAGATTTCCTTTAAGAGGAGTTTGTATTTACTCAATGAGTTACTTCAGACAAAATATCCTCAATTCATCTGACTTTGAACATATCTGTATTGCACTTACGTGTTACCTATCACTAATAAATTCTCAACATAGTGTAAAAATCTGACAGATAAAATATACAAATCACTCATCTCGATTAATATGATTATTTTTAACTTGCACTTCAACAAGTTATATAACTCCATGACATAAGAAAATCGTGGAGTTTGATATTCAGGAAGACAATTCGTAGATAGTAGCAAGAAATAGATATGTGAGTTCACTCGAACCTTGACATTGCACTTGATAATAATAATAAAACAATTACTAACAATTGAACAGTTCATTAAATTTTAAATCCAAGCAGATTGTTTTGACCATGTCGTTCATTCGGCCTTTGTAGAGATTTTGGTTTGTTTTTTCTTATCATACAAATTGCACAAATACGACAAAATCATGCCTATGGGTATATATACTCTAGCTCCGTGTGGAACTTTCAGTCTGAAAATCAACCTTTTGCAGTTTACAATTCTCATTTTCAATTCGAATAAGACGTGAATGATGCTCATTCATTCACATTTCATACTTTATAAACTTCATTAACAAGAATATATTTCAAGATATAAATGTTAACCAACAAGTACACATTTTGATACTTGAG
This sequence comes from Eretmocerus hayati, assembly GCA_029851415.1. NCBI lineage: Eukaryota > Metazoa > Arthropoda > Insecta > Hymenoptera > Aphelinidae > Eretmocerus > Eretmocerus hayati. The sequence continues at coordinate 176,466,056 of CM056742.1, read as the reverse complement.
TGGCTCAAGGTTCGAGTAGTTTTGTTTCCAAGACAAAACGTTTTTTTAACTCAAGTGATATATGAGATGCGCCGCGTCATAGAAGAGCAGATCAGATAAGATCCGCAATATGGGCTTGTTTTCTGATTGCATCCATCATTTCAATTCTTGTGATGAGATTATAGTTAAGTTCTTTCCCCAATATAATAGGCAGGATAAATATATCTCTGGCATTCACAAGATCAAGATCATTATTGAATTGATTATTTAAGTTTTTCCATCTACAAGGCACTACTCATATTATCAAGGCACAAACACTTTCTGGAAAACAGCTTCAAGATCTAAAAAAACCGTGATGCGAGGTGAATCCCTCACGCATGACATTTTTAGCAAGCGATGGAAGGTTCAAAAAGTTGCATGGATTCAGATGCCTGATGTGTGTCATGACTATAAAAACCGTGTGATCATTCATAAGAACGGTTTGCCCAAAACCTGACGATTCATTCAAAAATACAATCTCAGATTTGAAAACTAAAAATCCCTACTGAATCAATCTGACATCGAATGCTTGTTCAACACATCAGAAGTCAAGCAAGATTTACGTTTAGTTTTGTAATTACACAAATTGCATAATTCAAGTTTCTCACGGCCACATTCCACGTCCAGATGTCTCTTTAGTGTGCATTCATTCTTATACAATCTTTTACATTTTGGGCAAGGAAAATTGGTCTTCTCGGATCCATGAAGTCGAGCTAGATGTCGGATGAGATTTACTTTTTGTAATGTACGGTAAGTGCAATGCTGAAGTATTAAAATGAGTATTGAAATACCTGAGATATTTCACTAGTTAATGATTAATACGTGATGTAAAAAATATTTACGGACTGAAAACACACTCTCTCGAGCTTGCGAAAAATCACTATTCGGAAAATCACTATTGGACAAAGTATTCAAATATCAGACCTGTCGAGCATGATTCTGCATCAATCAGGGGGATCATTTCATGCTTAACTTATGGAATAAATCAGAACATGTTCGTGCCCAAGGAATAATAATGTAATGAGGAGTGGTTACACTTACTCTCAAAGCTTTGTCGACACCTCCATCAGAGCTGGAGGATTCTTCTGCTCCTTTCCCATCGTCAATCGAATTGCCATCAACATTTTCCCTTTTCCGAGTATGAACATTGGCTTCAATTTCACCATCTCTCTCTTCAATGACATCGATGGCTAGTGATTCTCGTTTTGGATTCTTCCGAGGCCTTTTCTCTGCTTTTAATTTTTCCAATTCAGCTGTGGATCCTAAGAAATGAATGAATTGTTATCAATGTAGGCATAAAGGAATTTGAAACTGGGTGAACTCCCAAAGAAATGATTATAAACAGTTCAATTTAATTGTGAGCATGATAACAAAAGAGGATACTTTATGATTCCCAAATAACAGTGAGAAACACTCACCTCTCACCGCAATTACTTCCGCAGGCTTGTAAATTTTTTCTCCATGTGCATTGATCCAAGCCACGTAATAAAATTTCATTTTCTCCTCTTCTAATGGGTCTAACTTTTTCCTGGTCGACTTTGCAAGTTCCAGCTTCTTCATATCATCTTCAAACTTTCGATGGTCAAAATTTTTTATGTCCTCACAAGACACAATTTGAAGAGACTTATCTCCAAACTTTTTATCAGAGTAATTAATTAGAGCCACCCATTGCTCGCCCTCCTCCTCCTTCTTGCTCTCAATCTCCATTTTAAAATGTGAACAAAGTCAAGCCTGAAACAAGATATCCAAAAGATCAAATCCCCATGCAAGGTTAAAATTTCCGTTGAGCATCCGAGCTCGGTCTTTCCTCAACATGTATATACACCATTTTCGTTACTATTCTCTTGGAAAGGCCACCACTTGGTATGACTGATAAACCGGCTCGCTCTCGAAGGATATTGTCAACCGAAAATTGACATGCTATCGCAACCGAAAATTTTGAGGTTATGAAACCGACTATCCTCTACGAATGTCATGAATTGAATCGAATTTCAAAATATTTTAAATCAAATTCGGATTTTACCTGAATGAGATTACATAAAATCATTAGTGAGGAATTCAACTGGCTCCGGATCAGTGAAGGTCGGGTAGAAATGTAACCTATCTGCCGGAGTATTAATGCCTGATTTTCAACCATAACAACCGGTAAATGTAAAAATACAAATGATGGATTATTGTAGAATAAGGTTTATAAATTTTTGATACCGCGGTAAAATTTACAACAGCGAGATTGTGATGATATTTGGAGATTCGTTTACCTCGGCGTTGGGTTACTTGAAGATGATCGGGTAACGTACGAAGACGGTGCCACTGGACCGGGTTGCCACTGGAGAAGAGGACCGACCATGCAGCCTCCTCTGCAGGTTGGGCTGGTTGGCTGTCACGCTCACCTATAGCTCATAAAAGTCTGCAGCGCCATCTCACCATGCATGCACGAGCATGGGGAACTCCGTCGGGGCGTGCTCGGACCTCTCTTTCTAAAGCAATGAGTAAGAGAGAGACATCCGAGATCGAGTTCGGGGCGCTTCGGCAACCAGTTGGCGCCAACTCTGTCAGGTATAGAAATTCTAAAGAGTGTTTTAGATGGAAGAAAAGCACCTTATTCCGAAAACGCGTTCCAAGAATAATCCTAATAATTTCTGTATTTTTTAAAATTAATCAACAGTTTCAGTACAGAAGAATCTGCACGCATGACCACGCATGCGGCATGGCCATATGACTTTGAATCAACTATGACAATTTCGGCGACACAATGACGGTAATAATACTCGTATGGGAGAGCTACGCTGAGGAGAACATCCGACCCCACTGATTTTATTCGCTTGTTCTAGACGACGCAACGACTCCTATTAAATCATGAAATAACGAAAATCTTCGGTTTTCTATCATCAATTATGAACCACTTCCCGAATATTAGGTACACACGTTAGAGAAATTATATCCAGGCAGTGATCAGGTAGCCTTGAAATCCAGCTATTCCGATAAAATTTGTGAACTGCGCATGCCCAACAACTTTGCCTTGGCCCAGCCTGAAATACATTCTCCGGCTGCCTGAACTGGGTAGCTGTTCTGTGGCCGGAACTCTCATCAGGCTCTCCAAAAGGCTCTTTCCTGCCTGCGCTCGTACCTGCTCCTCGAGCACGTACTGCGATCATCCCGAGCCGCTCTTTCATATAAACACATTTAAATGCAGATGCACATGGCTGCTCTCTCGTGAGCGCTTGATCCTTCGCATTGTTTCGGAGCACCATTAGCAATTTGAGTGAACTGGCTCGATTGTTTTCAATAATTGGCGATTGGTGTCTACATCGATAAATTTTCCTGCAGACTGGTCGAGGTAATTATGATTTATTGGTCGATGGAACCAAGCATCAACATTTTCCGGTCACAACACGTGCCCACCAAACTACCATAACCTTATTTCCCGGAGTCTTTTTGGCGGGTACCAAATCACTAATCTACAATGATTAGTTAGTTTTGATGAAGAGTTATTTGTTTCTCTAATAAAATCGAGTAAAAATATCCCTTTCATGTTCCAGCTCTGACCATCTGTTGTCAAGTGAGAAATCATCAATCTTATGGAGAAAGAGGAACTTGGTTGGCATTCAATAGGAAACAGTTGTCTTTAGGGTCAATAAAATCACAATATGGCATTACCCGGAGACAAAAACCAATGGCGTTTGAATCCTGGAGAGATAGACCAACCTCGGGCATCTGCCTACAGGCATCACCTAGGCGAGTCATCTGATGATGTATCTTCTGCACCTGGTGCAGATCATCCAGTAAGATGCAGTACATACTATTGATGATTTTTAGAATTCATTCCGTGACACACCTTTACACATTTTTTGATTTCAGATTGTCCAAGCTGCTCAACACATTGCTAGTATACCCATTCCAAGCAACAACTATGAACATGAGCCAAATAACATCCAGGTAAATCAAGATTCCTCTTATTCGTACAGGATACAAGTCCGAAGTGAAATTGATTGATTCCCTTTATAACATTCATCTATTCATATGTTGCTAGGCTGAGCATCAAGCTCACCCCCCCTCTCCTGCTAATGCTAATGATAGACAGGAACGGATGCAAGATCACCCTCCTGCTCCTGCTAATGCTCCAGGCGTAGAAGAGCAGATACAAGCTCACCTTCCTGCTCCTGCTAATGCTAGTGATGGAGAGGAACAGCTACCGGGGGTAAGTTTGGGAACTGCATGATTTAAATGGAGATTCAACAATACTTATTCCTAAATGATAAAAGGCGTAATAGTTTTGGGTCTCTGATAGACCCTAAGAATAGTTTTATGGAAATAATGTCTAAAAATGAGGCAAAATTTTTTTGGATATTTCTTGATATGTGATAAATATTCATCTATCAAGTGAGAGGCATCATCTTTGATTGTTCTCCTCCCGCATGAAGAAATTCACTGGTTGAAGTGATGAAACCCTTCCCACATGTATATGATGGGATATTCGTGAGCTTCACTCACCCATGATTGCTCTACTAATCAGTGATGTATGCACAATCTTTTACTTGCTGAAAATGTTCACGATGGATTATTCTTATCTCAACTGAGTCTTCCAATGTGGACGATTTGGAGCAAAAGTTGTTCCATTGATGTTTTTAACCCAATCTGAACGTTACTAGTGAGTGCAAGGTAGAATGTCTTTATTAAGCTCAGCCCATCTTCATTTGAACTTGATATGTGAAACTTCCTTGCAATGTTGAAAGTTTATACTGGAATTGGTAGAAGGATGATGAGACTCATCAAAATAGGATCCAATAATTCTCTGCAGCAAACCTGATTTATCAGTACTGCTTTGTTTACACTAGCTATAATGGCATGTCTACATTTTCAATGTAAGCAATCGCTCAATGTTATCGACTGTGAGGCTAATCTGTATTTGTTGAGAGTAATCCTTTCAATATTTGACATAGCATTGAGGGCAAATAGTTGAAAATCGAAGAATCTACAAACAAACTCAGAACCTGTGGAAAAAATTGATTGAGAACGAAGATCAGTTACATATTAGAAGAATTACATTCCCATTTCATTCAAACTTTACAGGTAGAAATTTTGCTTGTTTTCATATCAAATGAGGAAGGAGTAAGGTGTTGCAGGGGTTTATTATGATCTTATCGGGTGTCATAAATAAGATGATATATTCTTCTTGAATACTTTGCCACTGATATGTATTGGGGGACAACAGAGGAGACTGATGGTTTGCTCTTACGCGTATGAGATTCAATAATTCTATATTCCAAGATTTCTCCCCTTAATCCTAGCCCAACTATTCTAGAAGCATATTCTGATCATTGTGTTGGGTCACAATTAGTCCTCTAAAGGATTTAATCTCCGACGATCCTCGAGATGAAAATATTTCCAAGAATTGTGGTCGTTTTATGTGATGAGTAGGCTAAAAATGTTAGTCCTGAATCATTTGCATTCTGGTAAGATGTGAAGGGCTCTGGACCAAAACGGTGTGAGTCATTTCTTTCCATTTCTGAGAAATAAGTTTTTTACTATAAAATATAGTCAGTTGTCCCAAAATTCATACTCTGATGTTTCCACGAGAGCGATTGCAACAACTCGCGTTTGCATATGAATTTATGATTATATGATCAAATCTGAACGAACAATTAAAAATATTTGATAGACCAAAACGATTTCATATTGCATATGTGTGATACTGAAATGCAGATAAACGATAATCATATCAACCTAGCTAGAGATCCGTATCCTTTTGTTCTACAAATCTTTGATTTCAACGGCTTCAAAGACTCTGAGTTAAATGATTAAATTCCAAACAATGTTTACCACTGCAGAATCTTGAACATTTTGAACATTTGGAATATCCCCGGATTTTTGTCATGACTTCGTCAAGGCTCTGAAAATCCGTATGAATGTTTTCAACAAAAATAATTTAAATTTGGAAGCATTTAATTTCATCAAAAATGTTTGACATCCTAATTTTTGAAAAATTGGTTGATTCTACGATCTGCGCGCGGGTCGCAACCATCTCAAACTCTAGTTTTATTTTTCAATTTGACTTCAGAGAAATGTCTGAGGCAAGAAGATCCAATGAACGATTGAGTTGGTCACATTTATGTACAATACCATTCCACACTCATAACATAAAATGACTTGAAATACAGTAGCGTGAAAAAATTCCTGAGCGGGGGTATGAAATCCTCTCTTGCAAAAACGTCTATTGCTCGAGCCCAGATTAACGTCGAGGAATTTTGAAAAAAGAATCTTAAAGATGAGAAAAAGTGCTAACTTTTTATGGTCTTCGATTTTTCTTTCAGCCATTTTTGGTACCTCAAATAGCTGATGTAATTTCAAGGATTTCGAGGAAAAAACCGTTGTTTTTACTCTATCGGCTGTAATTTGGACGTGGATAAAGATAGAACAATTCGCAAAAGGCATCTTGAAGAGCGGAAAAAATGCCATTTGCATTGATTTTTCGACTATTTTTTACGTCGTGTGAATAAGAGTGTGTGAGCTCTCAAAGTAGCCAGATTCGCGGATTTTCAATGAAATACATGGAAAAATGGCAAAAAACTACGGTTTTGGCTAGTTTGAGAGCTCTCACACTCGTATTCATACGACGTAAAAAATAATCGACAAATCATTGCAAATGGCATTTTTTCCGCTCTTCAAGATGTTTTCCGCAAAATTGTTCTATCTTTATCCGCGTCCAAATGACAGCCGATAGAACAAAAAACGGTTTTTTTCTCGAAATCCTTGAAATTACATTAGCTATTTCAGGTACCAAAAAGGGCTGAGAGAAAAATCAAAAACCATATAAAGTTATCATTTTTTCTCATCTTCGAGATGCTTTTTCCTAAATTCCTTTACGTTAATCTGGGCTCGAGCAATCGAGGTTTTTGCAAGAGAGGATTTCACACCCCCATTCGTGAATTTTTGCACGGTACTGTATCTTGAGGCTAAATGGATGGTCGATTCTTCATACTCAGACTAAAGGTTATCACAATGATTATGTTCCAGCTCAATGTATGAGCCAAGTAAATCTGATTCGAACAGTGTCCAATTATCCAATAATCTTCATGGGAGGAAGCAGTCATAATTAACAGCGAAATATATTCTTTATTCTGAGTAGATAATAAAGAACGATACATGTATATGTATATGAGGGTTTCCGCGAAACTGTTCTCAGTATTGCCTCAACTAAGTTTCTGGGCGGGACTCGTCCTGTTACTGCGTTACAGGGCAAATCCGTGCGCACGAGCCCCGCGGATCTTTCCGCCAGTTTTTGACATGAAAGTGTGCTCCAAAAATATTACTTTCCCAGAGGTTCAGGCTTCAATAACAAATTTCAATGAGAAATTGCAAGTCATACGTAGTAAATAATCAGGAATATGAGAGATGTTGGTCATCGGTAGAATATTGTGGATTAATTTTATTTTCTATATCAACAACCATTTCACTCACAATCAGTTTCCCATATATACGTTTCATCCAAGACATTTTCCAAGCAATCTCGTTTTTCATGAACAAATGAATTCAAGTAAACTTGTACGTTCTGATAAGAATCAGGATATTCGGGATGACATGGATCATGTGACGTCTCTGATTTTCCTCCCTGAATACTCCAAATTTGGACGGAAGTTGGAATATTACATGGTGTTCCTTTTTTTGCAACGAGATTACAAGATGTGAGATGAATTCTAGCACCGCATTTTGGTCATGAGTTGACACAATATGTTTATTTATTTAATTTTTTTTTTTTTTTTTTATGATCCATTCCTCAGTATGTTTTTAGATTTGGACGTGCAAGGGCACAAATTGAGGTTTTTTTGAGACAAAAAAAAATGTTGAGTTGGATGTGAAAATATTCAGATGCGTCGGAAGAGCATCTATTTCTAAATAACCTAAAAATCGAAAAAAAGTGAATGTATGTATTGTCGAGTACAGTAAACGCCTTTTGTTTTTAGAGATTCACATATTTTTTTTTTATTTTTTTTTCTTAAAAGTTCGCAGTAAAACAAAGAAAATACTACCTCGCAGGTTACGCTACGATATTTCTGGTCTATTTGGCATTTTTTTTACCGCTAAAAAGGCCTTTTTCAAAACTTCAAATATGTCTAGCGGGCTGAAAAACTTTCCTGGGTCCTGAAACTCTGGGAAAGTTATTTTTTTTGTGTCTCCTTTCATGGGAAAAATTGGCGGAAAGACCCGCGGGGTTCGTGCGCTCGAATTTGGCGAAATATACGGATCTGACGCGCATATATATGTAACATACAAAGCCCGAAATCGTACAGAGTCAGGCTCCGTACAGCTATTTTGTACCGAGCCCGGCTTTGTACAAATTTTTTGTGCTGAGCTGGAAGCTCCGGGCTCTGTACAGGCGATTTTGTACTAAGTGAGCTCTGTACAAGTAATTCCGTCCAGAGCTGCCGCTCTGTACAAGTACACTGTACAGAGCCTGGCTCTGTATGGAGATTCCTGTACACAGCCGTACACTGTGCAACATTTTGTACAGAGCATGACTCTGATAATTCTCGGAAGAAATATTCATAATTTCTGTCATACTCATTTATTTGGAAAAACGCCTTGTCCTGTAACTCATGGAACCTGGAGAACATAAGATTCAATGAGCATACATGATCATGGAATCCGTAAATGCCATGTTCATATATGATCAGTCGTAGAATCTGTTGAAAATTTGGCATTTTTATCCGGGAAAGACACGATATACTCAATTACAACTGGTGTAATATTTATAACTCATAGTATTGATCAAACATCACCCAGGAAAACCTTTCTCTGAGTCATTCTCAGGTTTTGAACATTTGAAGCACTGAACAGAAAGGTTTCGTGAATAATGTCACTTTCTTGAAACTCGAGACCGACTCGATGCTCACTCTTGGAGTGACAGCGGTTACCGTCAACCCGTGCTGACCTCCATTTATCTCGCCGAAGTCAAGTCGGGTCAAAAAAAGTTTCAAACAAAAGTTTCATCATTTTCCATGTTCTTCCAAAATTCGAGGTCAAAAGTAGGTGTTTTCATTTAAAAAAATCCAGTTGACCTCCAGATTACCTTGAAAATGACCTTCGAGGTAAAAAACAAGGCCACCATATGATGTCCCCTTCAAAATAAGGAGACACGTGTTCGGGGGTTTTTCCCAATTTCCCACCATTTTTGAAAAAAATGGGGGGGGGGGGGGTACTTGCTTTTCGGACACCCTGTATCTCCTAGCAATGTCATGATGTTGGCTGTACATGGAAACAGAATGAGTATTTGACGAAGTATCTCTTGATTATTCGTGTTGTAGGTACTGCGGAAATTTGAAGAGAGTTTGAACAAGATCGGTGAACCGGACACGTGATCCGTGGTATACTGTAGCAAGCTTTTGACTAGAGAAATTTGAGTTCGTCGATGGATTACTTGTCGCGAATAAAAATGATTTTATCCTAGTTTATTTGTGGAGCTACAGTAGCTATGATTTGCAGAGGTCGTTCGTGAATTTTGGTATTATTACGCAAACTCCTCAATCTTGGAAGGATTTATTAAAAACCAGGGTTTATTTAACGAAGTTCATTTGGAATCTCGTTGAAAATCGTTGAGTTTTATTCAATGACGAACCTTATTACGAAATTCCATTCCAAAAATCATAATGGTCATATTATGAGTTTTAAAGTGGGACTCCAACATGGAATTGGCCATTAGTTAGAACTCAACAAAATTTAACAAAAATTGAAAATGGATTTCAATAAAAACCCTGTTATAAACACCTTGGATCCCAGAAGAAACCCTGCTCAAAACTTAGCGGAGACTCGAAGTCCATTCGAATTTCTCACCAAACTGTAATTACAAATGATTTCATTTGAAATTATTCTGAAAATACCTTCATTGACTCTTAGAGTACTGTACATAATTCCATAATTTTCTTGAGCGAAAAATTTTTTTTCATTTGTTCAGGGTAAAATTTTTGAGTTGGAGTACGGCTTTGTACAGGCAAAAATTGTAATTTGGATACTTTGACTTGATATCACACATCGAATTTCATGATTCCATTTCTCGGCCGAGCTGAAAAATTGCGTTCTGAATCTTTTTACTCTGTCTCAGGTTGGATTACTTGATTTTATTTGAAATAATTCCAAGGATAGCTCATGTTGTTCTCAAGAAACATAACTCCATATCTCTTGGACTGGAAATAATTTATTTATTTGTCCGGGATGAAAGCTTGGACTCGGAGAACGGTTCAGGCGAATCAAAATATTACATTTGGGCTCCTTCGATTTCGTCCACAAATCGGATTCCATAATTCCATTCGAGATGATTTTTGGGATAGGTTCTCATATCCTTGAATAATCTAACTTCATAACACCCGAACCACAAAATAGATGTAGCCCTTTAGGTGAAATTTAAGTTTTTCATTTTACCGAACCCTACTTCAACTCGACATTTGTATACTGAAAGAAATTGAAATTCCTTTTATAGTTTCAAGTGGTTCAGAATGGGTTTTTTGAAATTCGATATGTGAGAAGTAAAAGGAGCCCAAACGCATTTGTTTTAGCTCTGCCGATTCTTATGCTGAATCAGAAAATTCGTATTGGCCTCTTGCAAGTCTCCCCACTCCAGATCCGTGCGCAAGTATTGTGTATCAGTGTGACTCGTCCGCGGGCTGCTTGTGTGCGTCCAGAAACGCCGCAAATTGGAGTTCACGCATTTAATAATTGTAACTCATCAGATCTCGAATACTAATTGTCGTAATTACTCCAAAATTTGCACAAACCCTTGCTAGATGTTCAGCTTGCCGAATGTTCACTTAAATTTTCTTCAAGGCTCTTAGAAAAAATTAGAAAAATCCGTAAACACGATGGTGTATTTGGCATGCTTTCAACTGAAAAAAGTATGCGAGGAAGTATCTTGGAATCACATTTTTCTTACATGGTATTATTTGGTATACCTTTATCCATGACTGTGTGAAATTTCAGAGGCATACAGCTATTAGAATCAGTTTTACAGGACTATTTCTAAATTGAGGCCCTCCGATTTCTACCGAGATTGCTCAATTGTATGGGTTCTGCAGGTCTGACAGGCTCAAAAAGAATTGCACAAGAATCTACATGATCTGTAGATGAGATTTCATTCCTCACTCATCATAATCGAAGCACAATTCATCGAAATAAAGGGTTTTTGTGCGATTCCCTCATATAAGCCCTGCAACACGCACCCGCAGTTGGGCCGCCTTTTTTGGCCACCGGAGCGCTGGTTGTCGCGCCGTTTTACCTCCCCTACCGACACGCAAATAGCCAATACTGATTCAATTAAAAAATAATTATGGACTGAAAGGTATGAAGTTATGTTCTCTAATAGAAGAATAACATATCCATGATTTCATTTCGAATGAGATCATGGAATTCGATATGTGAGACAAAGTCGAAGGGGTTGAAATGTAAGTTTTCCACTCTACCCAGCCAGACTCCAACTCAAAGTCTTAATCCTGGAAAATTGAAATATTTGTATGGTTTCGAAGTCCTGAAGTTCCTTGAACATGAGAAGCTATTCTTAGGATTATTTCAAATGGAATAATGACATTCGATTTGTGAAACAAAGTCGATGGAGTTGAATCGCTTTTTTTCAGCTCAGCCGAGCCGTACTGAGCCCGACAAAGTCCCATCCTGATCAAATTGAATATTCATTTTGTGAGGACCGTTGAATTGCATGTAATGCATAAATTCTTAAACCGCTGTCTGACTCAGCTGTGAAATACCGAAAGAGCGGAGCGAATTCGTGCGTTAAGGACATGTGGAAGTCAACTTTTACCGACACTCCAAATCCTTACTTATTTAATTATTTCCACAAAATCTACGACATATATCAAAAAAGTGCTTCCAAGAAGCCCTGCTACAGATTCAGATCTATCAGTTAAGAAAAGAAACGAGTGAATTGAGTGAATATAGCCTCCACAATCAACTTTTGAAGATCACAATTGAATTGAGAAATCTGCACTTTACCGACACTCCAAATCGCTACTTTTTCAATTTTTCCCACGTAATCTAAGAGATGAATCAAAAAAGTGCTTCCAAGAAACCCTGCTAAGTCTTCAGATCTATCGTTTAAAAAAAGAATCGAGTGGATTGAGTGAATACTGCCCCCACAATCAACTTTTGAAGATCACAATTGAACAAATTCGACTTTGACATCCCCTTAATAGTTATACTATCGGTTTAAAAATGATTGTCTCCTCGAGAATTTTTGGAATATCGGCTCCAAAAAAAATGTATAATTCTTTTAACTTAGATAACATCAATGCACATCTAGTTGCGGCCATGTTGAAATTTATTTGAGGTCGATCGGATGATAACTGCGCCCGTAGCCGTTATCAGACTGCAAGAAAACGCAGGTAGAAGGCCTATTTCAGAATTAGCTGGACTTTCGAATGCTGTAGCTTCGCGAAAAAAAATTTTAGCGCACTGCGAAAAATTGAGGTGATAGATATTCCATTCAGGAATAACCTCCAACAAAGATTGTCCGAAATAATTAATAACTTTTGGAGATAATCGAGATTTTATCATCTCGAGATCTACTGAAGTTAGAGACTTGATTGAAAAACAGAAAAATCATGAATAAATTCTGGATATCAAAAATGATAACGCGATATCAGATATCGGAAAAACGAACGAAAGGCAAGATCGCAAAGTTAAAAAAAATTAAAGTCTGGCCGCATTGTGCGGCCTTTATTGTTCTTTACAGCCGGGGCCCTTAAAATCGTCGATGGGCGGGACTACCTGGCCGCAGATCATAAAAGTCATAAAGTCTCGTTTTCAAAGTCAATTAGGGTACCATCAGTCTGCTGCAATAAGGAGTCCGAATTTTCGACAAAGGGAACAATAAAACTATTTGAAGCGCGAGTTGAGCCTTGCGTTACTATACGATATATCTTCGATTCATCGATAAAGCGTTGTGAATGATAAGTCGAATAGATTATCAGATAACATACAAATGTCCTTCTCATTCTAAGAGTTTTATGATCGATGTGACCTTTTTTAAGACGATCCTTCAAATGATTGATAACGTAGGATCGATCCATTGTCCTTATCATTTCGTTGTGCATCTGTTCCATATCATCCGCATTGATAAGATAACAATCGATAGTAGTATGATTAATCTATTATCTTGTTTGCTTGTTGACTGATCTTGATTGGTTGTGCAAAATGCGTGATAACAAGACACACATGCATGTCTATGATCTTATCAATAATCGGTTGGACAAGTAAATAGATTAATCATACAAGTATTGATGTTTATCATATCAATCAGAATGATAACCAAATGATGAACCATAAACCGATAAGGACAATTGGTCGATCTTACATTATCAATCATTTGAAGGATCGTCTTAAAAAAGGTCACATGTATCGACCATAAAACTCTAAGAATGAGAAGGATATTTGTATGTTATTTGATAATCTATTCGACTTATCATTGATAACGCTTTATCGACATATCGAAGATATATCGTATAATAACGCAAGGCTCAACTCGCGCTTGAAATAGTTTTATTGTTCCTTTTGTCATAAATTCGGACTCTCTATGCAGCAGACTGATGGTACCCTAATTGACTTTGAAACCGAGACTTTATGACTTTTATGATCTGCGGTCAGGCAGTCCCGCCCATCGACGATTTTGAGGGCCCCGGCTGTAAAGGACAATAAAGGCCGCACAATGCGGCCAGACTTTAATTTTTTTTAACTTTGCGACCTCGCCTTTCGTTCGTTTTTCCGATATCTGATATCGCGTTATCATTTTTGATCTCCAGAATTTATACATGATTTTTCTGTTTTTGAATCAAGTCTGTAACTTCAGTAGATCTCGAGATAATAAAATCTCGATTATCTCCGAAAGTTATTAATTTTTTCGGACGATCTTTGTTGGAGGTTATTCCTAAATGGAATATCTATCACCTCAATTTTTCGCAGTGCGCCAAAATTTTTTTTCGCGAAGCTACAGCATTCGAAAGTCGAGCTAATTCTGAAATAGGCCTTGTACCTGCGTTTTCTTGCAGTCTGATAACGGCTACGGGCGCAGTTATCATCCGATCGACCTCAAATAAATTTTAACATGGCCGCAACTAGATGTGCATTGATGTTATCTAAGTTAGAAAAATTATACATTTTTTTTGGAGCCGATATTCCAAAAATTCTCGAGGAGACAATCATTTTTAAACCGATAGTAGTTCGATTGGTGCCATAACCCTGTGCTAGCCCAGTGAAATCAGCGACTTTGCGACCAAACTATTCAAAGAAGAAGATTCGAGAATAAGAGTTCTCCGGGCTCAACGGTAATAGAGACTTCCGTTTAGCTATTCAAGATCCATCAAATGATTTCCGGTTCGGTCAACTGAGCGTGGTACCCACCCTTTCATGAGTTGTTTTGAAGAAACCCCCCCCCCCCCTTTCAAAGTGATCCCGGTTGACGGTACCGTAATCGGTATTTAATAAACCGCTATCCACATTACGCTTCTCCGCTATAGCTATAGTATGATGAACCTGTGTTGTGTTTTGAGCAATTCCTTCATTCAATTTTGTTATTACAAATTTTTGTCCACAGTACATACTGTACGATTGTTCATTGTCTCTTGTCGCAGCTGATGAAAGCGTATAATATAAATTTTCTTAACACTCGCACATTTTGGTTCCAGAACATTTGGTTTAGAGACGCGCACAGGCGGGTACTTCAAGTTCCCGACACAAGCGACGAGGAGAGCGAAACTGAAGACGAGGAGGAGAACCAAGGCAACTTCAGTAAGCTGAGAGATTATATGAGGCAAGACGAAAATAATGAGAGAGTTCCTACAAGCGGTACTGTAAGCAAAGTAGAAATTTTACTGGCGGTGCTCACGTTTGTTCTTGCGTATAATTTGTCCCAGGCAGCCCTCGCCGATTTGTTGAAATTGATCAATATTTTCTTCGGATTGAACTTCCTACCCTCGACACGTTATCTAATTGATAAATTATTCCGTAACACAGACGGGATCAGATATCACGCTTGCTGTCCTAGATGTAAAAAGTACATTTCCGAATTTCGAAAAGAAACGAGAACGCTGACATGCCAGCATTGTCAAAATGTTATCAATGTGAGACATCCAACATACAGGGATTTTTTCGTGACCCTTGATGTTCGGGCTGAAATTGCAAATCTCCTAGAAAGCAACTGGCAACATTATCGTGAAACAATACACAAAGTTGGAAACCCAGGCGTTTACACCGATATAACCGATGGTATGCTATACCAACAGTTTGTAAACTCTCTCCCTGCGCATTTAAGGCATAATTATGCCACATGTATATTTAACACAGATGGCGTTCCAGTTTTCAAATCATCGAAGAGCTCGATATGGCCTATCCAATTGGTCCTAAACGAACTCCCATACACCTTTCGAGTTTCAAATCCCGTGACATGTGCCATCTGGTTCGGTAAAGATAAACCGGATATGAATATATACTTGAATATTTTCGTACAGACAATGAACGACCTAGAAGATACTGGAATCGAGTGCAAAATTGATGGCGTGAACCACAATATAAAATTGTTTTCTCTATGTTGCTGCGTGGACTCGATTGCTCGCGCTCCCATGCAAGGCGTGAAGCAGTGTGGTGGTATATATTCATGTAATTGGTGTTACATTCCTGGTACATACGTTGAATCAGGGCGCAAAGGTGCTTACAAGTATCTCGTACTGGATGATGAGATTCGCGAACGAACCAAATCCAGTTTCATCCAAGATTTGCGAGAAAGTCATGGCACTGGTAGAATTGTTTACGGCGTTAACCGTACATCTCGACTACTGGGACTGCGGTTCTTTGATATTGTAAGAGGATTCGTGCCCGACTATATGCATTTCCTGTGTCTCGGTGTAGCGAAACAGTTTATGGAGAGGTGGCTAAAAATGATGACACCAGCTGAGAGAGAACAGATGGACTCTGTGATCTCATCTATTAAAGTCCCAACTGCTGTGCAACGATTAGCTAGATCCATTCATGATAGGAAATACTGGAAGGCTAAGGAATGGGAAAATTGGCTTCTTTATTATTCTCTTCCAGTAATTAGTCAAATCAATTCATTGAGCTCGATCCGATCACATTGGGCGCTATTGGTGAAGGCCATCCATATTTTACTGGGAACCAGTATAACTCGAGCAAATATTGAGATAGCTCATGAATTATTGAAGAGTTTCGTTGTCAGAACAGAACAAATGTACGGTGCTTCATTCATGACTTTTAATGTACACCAACTCATCCATGTAGCACAAAGTGTGATCAATTGGGGCCCGCTATGGGCGCACTCAGGTTATTGTTTCGAGAGCAACAATGGAGAGCTAAAAAAAAGAATCTACTCTCCAATTGGCGTAATAAACCAGTTATGCCGCTACATCTCGTTCATTCAAAGTTCTTTGATACTTAAGAAACATGTTTTTGCTATGGAAAATTCCAAAATTCCAGCGTTTGTTGAATATCTCGAATGCAAACGAGCGCGTCATACGTTCAAGCTAGGAGATACTAGATTTTTTGGTGTAAATAGAGAGCCAACAGTGGATCTTATACGACGTCTTCAATTGTCTGATCTAGGCCGCGTATACTTCAAAATTGTCAAACACGGGTGTCAGTATGGTACAAGTACAAGTCATGCTGTGAGGTCAGACAATTCATATAGTAAAACACACAACGGGGAGTACATCAGAGCCACTCGGTTCATCCTCGATGCTGCGGATGGACGCTCATTTGTAGTGTGTCAAGTATTGAATGTAGAGCAGTCAATGATGGGAGACGAGTCACCGATGGTCAGAGTTGTTGGCCAATTGCGTGAAAATGCCGTACTTGATTTGAATGTTATTTCCACAATCTGCGTGGCTGTGAGAGTAGGCAACACGACATACTTGGTAACCCCACCAAATCTACTTCGCTGTTGAAATGTAGTGGTAGGGAATAGTAGTGTTTTGGTTTTCATTTACTGTGGGTATGTATCTGTAATGATTCCCATGAGGAACAGCAGTTATACATCAGCCAAAATAACTTCTAAAGGAAAATGTGAATGCTGAAGAAAATGACGCCGCCATAAATCATAAGATTTTGGATATGCAAATTATATCGATAAGGTAGATCTCATCGATATTTTGACTCTATCGCTCGATTTGATGAAATATATTTAATGAATGAATTTATCGTTCTTTCGAGCCACTTATAATCGTCGCGCTCAGGCGGCGATCACAGTTTGACAAATGTCAAACTGCGACCTTCGAGGCTCCACTTTCATAGTGGCTGCATCACGAAGGGATTTTTTATTTTTTTGGATTTTTTAATTTTTTGTTGAAAGATTGACCAAGAGATGAAAAAATTCTTCCTCGGGCGGGACTTGAACCTCGCAATCTCCGGTACTCCGGACCGGCGCCTTAACCAATTAGACCACCGAGGCGATTGCGTATTCACTCGCTCGGGGAAGCCTTCTCTCATCTCTTGTGCCAATCTTTCGATGCGGTCAGTCAAGGAACCATGACCATTCGAATATGCAAATTATATCGATAAGGTAGATCTCATCGATATTTTGACTCTATCGCTCGATTTGATGAAATATATTTAATGAATGAATTTATCGTTCTTTCGAGCCACTTATAATCGTCGCGCTCAGGCGGCGATCACAGTTTGACAAATGTCAAACTGCGACCTTCGAGGCTCCACTTTCATAGTGGCTGCATCACGAAGGGATTTTTTATTTTTTTGGATTTTTTAATTTTTTGTTGAAAGATTGACCAAGAGATGAAAAAATTCTTCCTCGGGCGGGACTTGAACCTCGCAATCTCCGGTACTCCGGACCGGCGCCTTAACCAATTAGACCAGTAATCTGTCTCGTAATCGAGTTGGGATGCTCTTTGTGTCTGACTTAGTATACATTTTAAGATTCCCAAAAAATAGTCTGCGATGCGACTGACGAGCATTAACATGAGACCGGAATCTACCGCCATTCTGAATGTTTTACTTCAGTTATAGTAAATTTTACTCTATAGCGCGATTTCGACGCGATTTTTATAAATTCATACGAAATTTCACTCAAATTCGTGCAGGTATAACTTGATTTACTTCCAAATCGGATTTCAAACTATCTCCGTATACGGAAATATTGGATAGCCTATAGGCTTCACGATATGGCGGCCAAGTGTAGCCTCACGTTGATAGCATCGGAA
The DNA here is from genome assembly GCA_029851415.1 of Eretmocerus hayati. Lineage (NCBI taxonomy): Eukaryota > Metazoa > Arthropoda > Insecta > Hymenoptera > Aphelinidae > Eretmocerus > Eretmocerus hayati. The sequence continues at coordinate 176,447,823 of CM056742.1, read as the reverse complement.
GAACACTTGGTTGACAGCATCTCCCATTTTCTGCAGAGTGATTTTGATCAGCCATGTATTGACCTCCAAGCCTTCGGTATACGTACTAGCCATAGCTAAGCCTGCAATTTGACTCGGAGTACGCGCGCGTGCGTATGCCGCGACATCAGCGCATTGGCATTCGAGTAGCTAGGTCTTGTAGCGCGATATCCTAACTGCCTGAGAAATGTTCGAAATCAGTTTGTACAGTGCCTACCCAATTTGACAATTACTACGAGAAAGTTGGGCTGCATGTCCTAGAAACTGTCGGCAGAGAATCGGTGGTATCAGATTGATAGTATCCTTCGCAACAAAACGCACCGATACGTAGGACACTACCGCTCATAAATTTGTTAACGGTGATCGCATCATCTCCGAGACTTCAAATAACGAAAATTCGAGTTTTATGCATCGCACAGGAGCCTTATCGAAGCGGCGCGGAGAGAAGTTCGCGCGCCTGATGATTGCCGGATTGTTGTTGATGGCATACCATCGGAGGTCAGTCGGCCAATATTATTATGTGATCTTTCGGTGCTGAGAGTTTTGAATTTTTACTGAATTGAATGGTGGCGATGAGTTATGCAATAATGTGGCATGCATCCTGACCCACTGTGAGCATCTGAATTTGCTAGCGGAGAGTCATAGATTGAATAACAAAAACTTGTGCTCGTGCTACCCTGACTTTCTCTCGCAATGTTTTGCACTCATTTACTAACGCTCATGTGTGACATGGCACCGAAGGTGGGCTTCAAATACAGAACTGCACACCGTAAGAGTCGACACGAAGTTCAAAAGTTCCATCTCAAAACATTGACTGTATCAGATACTAATGCTCTCCCTTTCAATTTTGTGTATGAGTGTATGATGTTTCCGTATTAAGTGAGTGTATCGAAAAAATTGCTAAGCACACCACGTCAAAGCAACTGCTTCATGGTCTCAAATCGTAGTTGAGTTCTGGTGATGAGTTTGAAGGATTAGAAAAAAACACTGAGGTAACAATAGCATAAGTAATCCTACTTTGACCATAGATCACTATGACCTTCCGGTATCAAACTCAGATTACAGCGGATTGGATGTGTGCCTCATCATTACCGAATTAAACACCACCGGTTGAAGCACCAAATTCTAACTTGGCGCCGAAAGATCACATAATAACATTAGATGACTACGCGTCCCAGGTTATGCCATCAATAACAATCCGGCAATGATCTGGCGCGCGCGGGATTGCCGCGCGAAAACTTTTCTCCGCGCTGCTTCGATAGGGCCCCAGGGACTTCAGAAAACTAATCTCAAAGAACAAAAAATGGTAATTTTCTATGGGTTCAGGGGACTCTCATCAAAGTATATCTAATATCGTTGACTTTGATGAAAAAATAGAGAATCGGTTAATTTCTTTCGCAAGTTTTTTCTTTCAGGGATACAGCTGCAGTTTTGTTGCTACCTAACATATGGAAATTTAGAAAAGCACGGGTTGTATATCAAGTTAACTTGTTTTTAGAAGTATTGTTGGCGTTTCTCACTGTTTCGCAGGAACGTGTGAGCTATTAAAATGTCCAAACGGGTTTTCGCCGTTGTCTTCGCGGTTGACGGTGAGAACCCGTCATTATGTGTATTTCGATAGCCTATACGTTCTCATACGCAGTCCGTTGAAAATGATCGAAAGATTGTTACGCATAGCATATCCTCCTTTCTACAAGATGCTCATGATTGCCGTATCTTTGTTTACGATGAAAGTGCAGGTGTTCGAGGGGAAGAAGAGAATTTTCACAATTTCCCATTTCCTCATGAGTGCCTCGGACCTTCAAGAAATATTGAAAACGATGTAAACCCGTAGATGCTAGTGTTCTTTCTGCTCTGGAGTATTCAACAACTATCACTACTCTCTTCATCACCAAAAGATAACGATGTCATATCTGCAGTGGTATAACATTGTTGTGACAGCCTGGCCGATTTGACCTTGTTTAAAATTAGATTTTATTATAGGGCCGTAAATGGGAAACATTTCGCAAAAATTCTCCTCACTAACAATCTGTTCGATGCCTTATTTTGGCTCAACCCTGCCAAATTGTTAGGAGTTTGCGATAAAACACGATGAAGTTTCTATAACTGTTTATATGAGGTCGTTTCAATTGCTCAATTTCTTTCGTACACTTCTATGAGAAAAAGTATCTCATAATATGAAGCACATTCGAATATCCCTGTAACAAAGTGTCACGAATATTTGTGTTAGTAGCACTCACGTAGGATCCAATTATTACAATTTTTATAACATGTTCTAGTGATGGTTCTATAGAACTCCAAACTCATAGGTTGGTCGATATTTGTCACGCTATCAACTGAAAGAGGAGTTCTGCCACTCATACAAGTAAAATTGATATTGGCTCCTTAATTCAAAAACGAAACGATATTTTTCCTCAAATTCCTTGGATCAGTTCTAGTAGAGTTGTCACGAATGTACATGAGAGCTGTTTCGCAGAGAGCATTTTGTGTTCTAATGTCTGCTCCGTGACTTACTAATACATCAATTATCTCAGTGTGATGATTGACTATCATGAATTGTAATGGTACATTTTTATCAGAATCTCTGATGTTGGGACTTGCACCTTGAGAAAGAAGCAAACTCGGAAGATCTAAACTCCGCTCCAAGTTACTTGGAATTACTGTGTGAAGAGGAGCATCATCATCACATCCGGTACCCGGCAGCTACACCGAGAAATTTGGATCAACACCATGTTCACGAAAGTATTTCACCAGTTTCAAATTTACTCTGTTGCAGAGGCGGGCCATCATCGGATATTTCCCCGTTCCGCCAATTTTCCTCAAAATGTTCCTCATACATTTTCATTCTCAGTGAAATACAAAAACACGTGTAGACATTATTATTTATGAAATCGACGATACCTGATATATGCTCCCCCCCCCCTTGGCAAAGGCGTGCACAATTAGACTGATTTTTGGGTGTAGGTTGTGTGCACTCTTGACCAGCCCCCTCGATATATCGCTTTTGTTCAAAGAGCCCTTGGTCTCATGGTCTTACACCACTCTGAACAGCTGCTTGGAGAATACGCAATTACTCGCACTCTTCAGGCATTCCCCATCCTCACCCGCTGAGCGACTCTTTTCCCAATGAATCCGTTCATTCCACGTTCCTGCAATAGCGTGCACAATTGGTCCCACTTTTAATTCCTTTATAACGGAGATGTTATTCCTAAAGCAATCGATGTGCAAGCGACTTATTACGTTAGCAAACTTACGACTTATTTCCACCAAGCCACCTCGTTACTGACTGCACTATATGTAAAATGCATCAAAGTTTCACGGCTGGTTTACGTTCTAACTTGACATCCCATCGCATGCTGTGTATGTTATTCATGCAAACATTTCAAGAACCTCTTGAGGTTCATTAGTATCTGACCCCCGCAATAAACACCATTCGGCTGTAGCCATTATATACCCTATCTTTTACATGAATTCTTGCTGAAGAACTTTCAGCAGAGATGCATCTTCTGCATTCCCCCATGCGCAGGAAAACAGCTGATTTATTGGCATATGCTCCTGCGAGCTCATCTGGGTACTGAAGCGCGTACGTGATTCTGTTCGTTATTGTGTGAAAGCTCGACGATACCTCATATATACTCCCACCCCCTTGGCAATAGCGTGCACAATTGGACTGATTTGAAGGTGTAGGTTGTGTATACTCTTGACCAGACCCCTCGATATATCGCTTTTGTTCAAAGAGCCCTTGGTCTCATGGTCTTACACCACTCTGAACAGCTGCTTGGAGAATGCGCAATTACTCGCACTCTCCAGGCATTCCTCATCCTCACCCGCTGATCAGCTCTTTTCACAATGAGTCCGTTCATTTCACGTTCCTGCAATAGCGTGCACAATTGGCCCCACTTTTAATTTCTTCATAACGGGATGTTATTCCTGGAGCAGTCGACGTGCAAGCGACTTGTAACGTTAGCAAACCTACGACTTATCTCCACCTAGCCACCTCGTGACTGACTGCATGATATGGAAGATGCATCAAAGTTTTACGTCTGGTTTACGTTCTAACCTGACATCCCTCCGCATGCTGTGTATGTTATTCATGCAAACATTTTAGGAACCACTCGGGGTTCATCAGTATCTGACCCCCGCAATAAACTCCATCCGGCTGTAGCCATTATAAACCCTATCTTTCACATGAATTCTTGCTGATAAACTTCTAGCAGAGATGCATCCTTTGTAGTCCCACATGCACAGTAGAACAGCTGATTTATTTGAATATGCTCCTGCAAGCTCATTTGGATATTGAAGCGCGTACGCGATTATGTTCGTTATTGTGTGAAAGCTCGACGATACCTGATATATGCTCCCACCCCCTTGGCATTTCGTGCACAATTAGACTGATTTGTACGTTGTGCGTACTTTCGACTAGCCCCCTCGGTATATCGCTTGTGTTCAAAGAGCCCTTGGTCTCATGGTCTTACACCACTCTGAACAGCTGCTTGGAGAATGCGCAATTACTCGCACTCTCCAGGCATTCCTCATCCTCACCCGCTGATCAGCTCTTTTCACAATGAGTCCGTTCATTTCACGTTCCTGCAATAGCGTGCACAATTGGCCCCACTTTTAATTTCTTCATAACGGGATGTTATTCCTGGAGCAGTCGACGTGCAAGCGACTTGTAACGTTAGCAAACCTACGACTTATCTCCACCTAGCCACCTCGTGACTGACTGCATGATATGGAAGATGCATCAAAGTTTTACGTCTGGTTTACGTTCTAACCTGACATCCCTCCGCATGCTGTGTATGTTATTCATGCAAACATTTTAGGAACCACTCGGGGTTCATCAGTATCTGACCCCCGCAATAAACTCCATCCGGCTGTAGCCATTATAAACCCTATCTTTCACATGAATTCTTGCTGATAAACTTCTAGCAGAGATGCATCCTTTGTAGTCCCACATGCACAGTAGAACAGCTGATTTATTTGAATATGCTCCTGCAAGCTCATTTGGATATTGAAGCGCGTACGCGATTATGTTCGTTATTGTGTGAAAGCTCGACGATACCTGATATATGCTCCCACCCCCTTGGCATTTCGTGCACAATTAGACTGATTTGTACGTTGTGCGTACTTTCGACTAGCCCCCTCGGTATATCGCTTGTGTTCAAAGAGCCCTTGGTCTCATGGTCTTACACCACTCTGAACAGCTGCTTGGAGAATGCGCAATTACTCGCACTCTCCAGGCATTCCTCATCCTCACCCGCTGATCAGCTCTTTTCACAATGAGTCCGTTCATTCCACGTTCCTGCAATAGCGTGCACAATTGGTCCCACTTTTAATTTCTTCATAGCGGGAATGTTATTCCTGGAGCAGTCGACGTGCAAGCGACTTGTAACGTTAGCGAACCTACGACTTATCTCCACCTAGCCACCTCGTGACTGACTGCATGATATGTAAAATGCATCAAAGTTTTACGGCTGGTTTACGTTCTAGCCTGACATCCCTTGGCATGCTGTGTATGTTATTCATGCAAACATGTTAGGAACCTCTTGAGGTTCATCGGTATCTGACCCCTGCAATAAACTCCATTCGGCTGTAACCGCTATAAACCCTATCTTTTACATGAATTCTTGCTAATAAATTTTTAGCAGAGATGCATCCTCTGCAATCCCCCATGCGCAGGGAAACAGCTGACTTATTAGCATATGCTCCTGGAAGCTCCTCTGGGTACTGAAGCGCGTTCGTGATTCTGTTCGTTATTGTCTGAAAGCTCGACGATACCTGATATATGCTCCCACCCCCTTGGCAATAGCGTCCACAATTGGACTGATTTGGACATTGTGCGTACTTACGACTGGCCCCCTAGATATATCTCTTCTGTTCAAAGAGCTCTTGGTCTCATGGTCTTACACCACTCCGAACAGCTGCTTGGAGAATGAGCAATCGTTCAACTCCTCCACAGAGATCATCAGAGTTTATAACTGTAGAACTCATCAACAGATTGATCATCTGTTCTCGTTTACGCTAGTTTTCAAATAAATTGGGCTCTTTTCGAATGATAACCGCGTAAGTAGCATTGCATGTGTGAAAACATATTCCGTCATCATCAGCTGAGCGTCGTTTCTCACAATGAGTTCACAAACTTCCTCATTTCTGCAATCAATTTTACATTAATGAAAATCACAACTTGCTAGTCGCTATATTCCGCTGAGACATCTCGTAATGCCGTTTATTGCCTCTGTTATTCCTGTCTCGCATGTAGACCAAATCATTTGAGGAATGATGATTTAAAGAGGTTGATACGCCAACTCTTCACTTGTCTTCACAATGGGTTCATAAACTTGCTCATTTCTGCAATCAATTTCTATTATCAAATATCAAAAATTGCTAGTTGCTATATCTCGGTGTCATATCTCGTAATGCCGTGAATTCCCTCTGTTATTCCTGTCTCGCATGTACACCAAATCACTCGAGGACTCCAGGAATATGTAGTACCAGGGTTCTACGAAATATGTACGGCCCGTTGATTATTCCTATTGTCATCAAAAATCGCGTCAATACTTGGGTGATTCTCTATCTATGTTAATACTCTATGCATATCAATCTGCATGATTAACTTGACAATGCGCTCGACTCCCTGCTCTCGTTGGTATCTTCCTCTTAATTTCTCCCCTGGGTCGCTTCCCCCGATCTTCATTCACTTTTCTCGCGCTGGATGTTAGGATATTCTATAAATTAGTGATAACAAGTTATTATTGATGAGTGAGGGACCCAACCCAATCCCAATCTCTGTATTCATCGAATCGATTCATTTCTGAACGAGAGAGATTTGTTTAAATTTGTATGTGTGGAAAATCCTTGAAATTCTAAAATGTGTCTCCTTGAAAATCCTTGAAAATCCTTGAAATTGTTCTGATATTCCCAGTAGGACCCCTGTTCTACTTACCCAATAACAATGAACTTTGGAGAAAAATGTATGTATGCTGTCAACCAAGTGTTATTTTGACGGAGTTAATGGGGAAGTCTGAGATATTCTGGTAAAATTTCGAGGAACCGAATAAATTATTAAAGCGAACCACTTACAACCATTAAAGCGAATATATAACGACGCCGACCTGGTCCGCTTTAATGTTTCTCCGAATGAGAATGTTGAAAATGTTTTTCCAGCGTGAGCGAGTCCGATTCTAAAACAGTCGTAATATAATTGTCAAAAAGATTTTGCTCTTTCCTTTTCTTTGCTTCGGTATTTTGCAGTAATAGTTTGAGGGTGCGTTGTGACACAACACTTCGTCGGCCAAATTTCGCGAACGAATCGTTGTCTGCCTGAACATAATGGGTAAAATATCTGAATGAAATGATGCTTCAAATAATGACTTGTGCAAAGACTCAAATATTGGACTCATTGGTCTTTTCATTGGAGATACATCGATGAGGAAGGCATCCGACATTGTTATTAGCTGCGCGGTTGAACAATATTGATTCCGCGAATTTTGTTTCAGTAGTATCATTGAACAACCGCAAGTAAGGAAATAAATGTAATGCGCCATAAAGCTGTGATATCCAAGGTCAAGTACCCGAGCACCTGAGAATATGCTGCAAAGCAACTTCTGCGCAACTTACGATTATACTAGTTTTGGTGGGCAGCTACGATTTTACGTTGCGGTAACGCTGACATGTAACAAAACTTGGTACCTTTATCATTATAAGGAATTGACAGAAGAATTTGCCGAAGCCAAAGCCAATATATTTTACCCAAGGATTATGTCTCGAGTTCAAGAGTTACAGTTATTAAAAAACCATTGTCGACGTCGACATAGTAGAGCGATTCCGTGTCAGAGTGAGTGCATTTCATATTTGTCATGCGTGGGTATCATGACTTGAAATGTGTATTTCGTAGATGAATTTGCGAATCCCACTATATGAGATAGATGGTATGTATATTGTTCTTAGAGGGATTGGAATTCTATGCGTGGAATAATGTTGTCCCCACTTTCAGCGAAAATGAATGGAAAAGTATGGTTTTTGTATTAAAAGTGTAGCATGTGAGAAGGTGCAAAGTTACTATTAACGAGGGTAGGGCTGGTGTTTTTCATTTTAGCAATGATGTGAATATTCATTTTAGCTTGTATAAATTTATTTCAATATTGATGATATCTCGCGATAGTATTGGCTGTGTTGTACTTTAGGAGCTGTAGAATGATTATAGAATAAAGGTTGTCGTAAGTTTCGATAATGGTGAGTTCTTGTTCTGTACTCCGAATTGTTGTACGTTTGACACGGCAATTGTTCGTGTGACTTTACTTGGGAGAGTAGGGTATCTTAAAAAAAGAAAAAATTAATATTGATCGTAGTTCTGTTATTGACTTTGTAACGATTGAATAAAATTTATCTACAAGTTTCGTCGTTACGGGGTCTTGTCATACAAAAATCTTATCAATGAAGAGTGTAAGGCCTGAAGAGGCTCACAAATATGGATTTAAACATTTTCGGAGCATTCTATGGAAGCTTCCCGTTACGTACAGAATCATACCTCGTGGACTTCGATAATGCTGCTCCGGTAAGTACTGCAATGAATGACTGAAAGATTATGCATCGTGTGCAGAAAATGGAATTATCAATTTGGTATTTCGAGTGAATAACCGTGTACGTGAAAATTTTATTTGGTTGCCGTATACAAATACACGGTAAGCTGTAGCCAATTTCTGTTGAAATGTCTTTGCTTGCTCGTCAACTATTCTTGTGAGATCTATTTCATGATGTTTGGATCATTTTCTAACGACAATCCAAATATTCTGTGGAGCTGTTGAATTTCAACTGAATAGTTTGAAAAATTGTGAGAATTTCACTAGCTAATTCGAATCATTGGACAAGTGCCTGAGTGTTGCACGTTCAAATTTCCAAATAAACATGAAGGCACGTGTAATCTACGTTAATTCTGCCAAATATTCAAAGTAGTTTCTTACTCAGTGTGATTCGGTCACTGCCTCGATGAAATCTTGTAACTGTCGAAAATGGAAAATGGATTATATTATTTTTATCCTTATGATTGTGGCCGAATTTTTAATGGACCACGCTCGACAGCCTTTATGCTACAAGCTTGGATATTTTGTCATTCAGGCGCATTTTTTGCTTAGCAGACCATTTCAAATATACTGATGAGCTAGTGAGATCCTGAAAGAGTTTTAACGCTGCGTAGTCTTATTGTCAATTACTCATATCAGCGGAGAGTCTTGTGGCCAAAGAGTAATTTCGTCAAAGAGTAATATGATCAAAGGTGTTCGGGACTGCTGAAAAGTCTTCTAAAGATAATTTTGATTTGATCCGAGTTTTTTTTCAAGTCTTACCTTGTACAGAAAGGTCTGATATTTTAGCAGTGATTCAGCAGCTACGGTGAGTATTGTATATTGTAGGCCTAAGTGAAACAAGAGTTTCGGAGGGAATAAGAGAACTATGTCCTCATCGTTTGCGATGGTAGTTTTTGACACACTGTGCGAAGAAGTAACTTTTCCGCACTGATTTCCCACTTTTTCTCACAATTTGTCAAAAAATAGTATTCGATACACAGGTGTAAAACTTTTTTTTCGCATCCTCGTGATGATTCCGACCCTCGCCTACGGCTCGGGCCGGAAACCCATCACTCGGACGCGAAAAAAAAAGTTTTCCACTCTTGTATCGAAATGTACTATTTTCATTCGCTGGAAATGAATAACGGAGTTGGAAGCGTCTCCCGTGAAATCGTTGTTGTGCGAGGGAGGACGTATAAGTCACCAAATTTTTATATTGTCAGATTCTTATAGTCGAAGTGTCATTTTGTCAAAGAGTCTTATGGTTAAAGAGTCATATCGTCAAAGAGTCTTTAACGATAAGAGTCATTGCGGGTTGTCGCGTGCCAGAAAATACGCACATCAACTTAGAATAAGTTTGACACATTGACGGTGGAATATTCTTCTCTCGCAAGCCAAAGACTCTCTCAGCCTGACAACGATTATCTTTTAGCGTGAAAGATATTTCCAGGCCTTTTCAGTTCAATTGTCAAGTTCAGAGCGTACTTTGAATGATGAACCAAGAGATTGTTCTCAAAACCTCTAAACGAGGTATGTTCGATACTGCTACCAACGAGCCTTTACCACGGCTTGTATTTCATGATTTTTCCAGAAAAGCACCCGAAAATTGTTCTAAAAAAATTGGAGAAAATTACAGCAGACACGATTCAAAGATAAAATCGCATGCCGCGCGCACTTGCCGCGTAGCAGACTATTTCAATGTTGAGGCGTTATATCGCCGAATATCTATATTGTCAGAGTCTTGAAGTCGAAGTGTCATTTTGTCAAAGAGTCTTATGGTTAAAGAGTCATATCGTCAAAGAGTCTTTGACGATAAGAGTCATGCGGGTTGTCGCATTCCAGAAAATACGCACATCAACTTAGAATAAGTTTGACACATTGACGGTGAAATATTGTACTCTGGCAAGCCAAAAGCTCTCAGACAGCGGTTATCTTTTCACGCGAGAGATATTTCCAGGCCTTTTCAGTTTAATTGTCAAGTCGAGTGCGTACTTTGAATGGTGAACCAAGAGATTGTTCTCAAAACCTCTAAACGAGGTATGTTCGATACTGCTACCAACGAGCCTTTACCACGGCTTGTATTTCATGATTTTTCCAGAAAAGCACCCGAAAATTGTTCTAAAAAAATTTGAGAAAATTACAGCAGACACGATTCAAAGATAAAATCGCATGCCGCGCGCACTTGCCGCGTAGCAGACTATTTCAATGTTGAGGCGTTATATCGTCGAATATCTATATTGTCAGAGTCTTGAAGTCGAAGTGTCATTTTGTCAAAGAGTCTTATGGTTAAAGAGTCATATCGTCAAAGAGTCTTTAACGATAAGAGTCATTGCGGGGTGTCGCATCCCAGAAAATACGCACATCAACTTAGAATAAGTTTGACACATTGACGGTGGAATATTCTTCTTTCGCAAGCCAAAGACTCTCTCAGCCTGACAACGATTATCTTTTAGCGTGAAAGATATTTTCAGGAATTTTTGAGTTTAATTGTCAAGTCCAGCGCGTACTTTGAATGATGAACCCAGAGTTTTCCCTCTTAACCTCTAAACCAGGTTGATTCGACATTCCATCCATCGAGTTAATTCCACAGATTATACGTTCATCGTTCTTCCATAAAAGCACTGGAAATTGTTTGAAAAAAAATTCAAGAAAATTACAGTGGACATGATCAGAATATTTGCGATCGCATGAGTCTTCTTCTGCGAGAGTCTTCTCGGCCATGACTCTCGTTTACTGACTCTCTATAATGAAACACTCCAAAAGACTCTTTTAAAGAGTCTTTTAAAAGACTCTTTAAAAGACTCTTTTATTTTAGTCAGGGATATGACAATATTTGACCTAACCTCAAATATCCAAGGGCGGTTTTGAGCCATTAAATGCCCGTGATAAATGTCGTTGGAAACTGAGAAATCCAAAACATTTTTCGGGCATTTCATGGACATTTGATGGATTAATTTTCATGTTGGTGGTCTCATAACCTACAATATCAGCGAGATCGTTTTTCATAGTGACAAATGTCAATTTGGGGTCAACAGTAAGTCAATGATTCGAGCTGTCAATTCAACAGTCCATATCCAAGGCAAATAACTCTTACGTGGGAAGAATTATCTATCGATTGATAGATAATTCTCTCCACGCTGAAGTTACTTTATATGGGACAAAGCGTACCGGAAGTAGCTTCGAATTCCTTGGGATCAGCCTCCCTCTCCACAATACTATTGCATGATTCTATATAGCCATAGAGAAACTTTGAGTAGCAATGGTCGGCCAGAAATGCATCGAGCATCGAACCAGTTCCATCCGGACACGTGATCTGAATTATATTTGCTTTAATCTCCATTCCTGAAAACTTGGGCGATGTGGACTACGTGCCACAGCATCAGTTTAGTATTAGTATCTGGGCGAGGTTTATCGCTATGGTATCAGACCCAAAATGAGACTCACGTTCATCAAATAAAAAGTTTGATGATGATATGGGAGAGTCCAGACATGATGTTGGAATAGGGAAAACAAATTTGACTGAAATGTTGTGAAAAACTACGCTTGTGACGATTTAGTTACTACTTCCAAGGATCAAGACTCCGTTGGGATTAAGATCCTGCGTGTTCTTAAAAAATAATCAAATGAAGCGAGCTCGAAATTTATTTATTTTACAATGGAGATGAGAAAATTTTCAATGTTTTGAAGAATTTTCGCTCTGAAAGATCCTCATGAACTTATGCAGCAATAATGAAAGTTTCATTGATGTAATGTATCCTTTTGGAGACTCCACATTGCGAGGCAAAAAAAATTTGACGTCAAATATCGCGGGCACATTTGCGAACATTCATTCTTTCGACTTAGGGTCAATTATACCCCAGTATGGCACGTATGTTTCATTTAGGGTGGGAGTCAAGTATTTGAAAGTCCATATGATTTTCATCTCTAGGAACCTGAGAGAACGGCTGATCAGGTACTATTCATAAAATGAGCCATGAAGCATTTAAGTGAATTTAGAGCCACATGTGTTTGTCAACGAGAACATAGTGCGAATTACGTTATTTAACATATTTCAAGTCTTGCTGCTGAGCAGATATGACCAGAGTCAGTGCTTGCGTGTAAACTGCCCATCTGTGTGGATTGGAACGAGGTTAGGGAGTTGTAATTTTGCATCTGTGTGTGATGTAGCGAGCACGCGATTTCGTAGTTTCTCTTTCCGCGGTTATACGTTCTTTGAACACTTTGTTTGCTGATTACCCAACTCCTGAGCAAACGTCTTTGGCTCGGTGAAAGGGTAGATTGGACCAGTGCCAAATTAATCTGTCGCTATCGGTGTCATTCCCTTTCAAAGAGGCGTCCATTCACCCTAAATCAGAACTCACTTGACGCCGGGATTATTAGACCCTACTTCTTTTGTGTGATCTTTTTTCTCTTTCTTTGATACGTTTGTCACATAGAGCCAGACGATTGGAACTAAATATTAAATTTGGTTTGGACCAGAATTATGAAATTATGATCGAGTCGGAAGATCAAAATTGTCTTTGTATATCTTCGACGTTTCTTCAATGATACAGGAGTCCAAGATTTGCTCATGATCCTGTTACATTGAGAAAAGTACAATCAAGACGCCACTTCTCCAACAAAATTTTCCCAATTCGATCTTATACACTGTCGAAGACGTTAGCTTTCAATTGCTTCTTGGAATGTCCCGATCGGATGTTTCCACGCCGAGTAATGCTCATTTCAAGTTAATCAGCTATTCGAACCAATTTTCCGAAATTAGACAGAAATTCGTATGGAAATTGAAAATTAGTCCAAATAGCTGATTAATTCCAAATGAGCGTTACTCAGCGTGGAAACATCCGATCGGGACATTCCAAAAAGCAATTAAATGCTAACGTCTTCGACCTCGGATTCCTGAACAGAGAGTGTCGATTCTCTATTTTAGAACAAAAGTAACATGAGTTCAGCTTGGAGTGTCCCAAAGTTACCCCACCCAAGGTTTTGTGAAAAGTGTTTTGCTTCTACAACCGTATCTTTGAATAGAACCCTCGAATCGAACTCTAGTTCACGCCAATCGAAAGCTAAAATCTCAAGCTTTCGACTGGTCACTGGCTGAGGTGGGTTTTATCGTAACCTTCTCGAGCTTTACGAAAAATAATAACAAAAAAATCGAAATTGTCCTAAAGTTACCCCAGTTGACGGTAATGAAAATCCTGATTAACGAAATCATTCGAAATTAAGAAATCAATCCCGAATACATCTTTGCTTCAATGAAAAAAGCATTTGAACACACGATTGAATACTTTGAAAATTATATCTTGGATAATAGATTCTTGCAAGATTCTAACTGGAACGTAGATGCCTTGTATCCCAGCCCCTGCTACGGAAGAGCAGAATATTCAAAGTCACGTAAGGCTCTTCATTTCGAATTCCGTCTCGAGAGTTTGGAAGTGGTTTGTCTACCAGGGAAACTTCTTACATGTCAGGAAGAAGGAGGGGGGGCTACCATACTCCAGGTCGATTCATACTATATTCTCTTTCCTCTGGCCTAGTTGATCCTTAAAACGTCTTGAATTAGTTGCAAGAATGATGCACACACACATGGCTGAATCATTAATAATCTCAGGAACAACCAAATACTAAATGGATTTTCTTCATGACAAGTTCAATACCATGTGCTCAAACTTCTTCAGCATCAGTCACAATGCAAATAATTCCAACCAGTTCTTTGTTACACATCGAGAGCTCCTATTCCTTGGATGACTTCAACACTGGAAGACAAGATGAGACTTCCGATTCGTCGATCGCATCCATTGTAATCCTTAGAAACTAAGATGAAGATCATCGATTCCCTCTTTAGATTGCTCATGCGTACACTTTTCACCGAGCTTTTCACTTATTTCTCCGGTCTTGTGTCTGGGCCACAAAAATCTTCAAAGTTTCTTTTTAGTTTGAGATGGATATTATAATCTCAACCCCCGTGCCACAAAAAAAGGGAAAACAAAATAGATGGGAAGTGGAAGATCTCGAACGAAGGATGAATATCTGTGGTTTGCAATCGCAGAAGATAACGAGAAAAACTCGAGACATAATTAAGTGGATTGTCAGGGTGCGATTGAGAGTTCTCGTCGAAGTCTATTGTGCCTTGCAGCTGACTCAATGAAAAATAAGACAAAGAGAAAATGGAAAGATTCGATCGGAAAAGTTCTCTCTTTCAATTCCTGAACCCGATTTCCAACTTATTCCAGTAGTTTCCATCGGTACTCTTGCGTATCGGCATTTCACAACCGATATCACAGTTACCTCGAGCAACACAAAAACTCTAAAAAAAAAGAATTCAAGAGGTGTGCAGCAGACTTGAATTTGATTCAAGTGTACCGTGCCACCGTACAATAAGAGTCTCTCCACTTTACTTTGAATTTTGCTGACACACAGAAATGAGGGAGATGAAAATACTTTGACTAGTCGTGGTCTCATTTTGAGTTTTAATTTGAGTCTGAAGAGATTGAGACAGAGTTTTGAAGTTCATCGGAGTAGTTTTACCTCAACTTCATCGAAGCTACCAACTCCGTTCAAATTGAATATTTTTAGAAATTTTCCGTACGTAGCAGCGATTGATAGTTTTCGGGAGCCGTATACAAAAGACCATACCAAATTTGAATTTAAGAGCCTCTAATGATGAAATGAGCCATGTATTCATGAGAATCAGTGCCGTGATCGCTCATTTGATTTCCGATAAAAAAACAAGACGCTGGAGGGATTCCAAAAATATATACTTCTTTGGTACAACGGATTCCTCAGGAAATAGTAATCTAAATATGTATATGATTCACTGAGATTAATAAAATTCAGAGTTCAGCGACCTGTTTCGACATTCTATACAATCACCTAAGCTAATAAAATTTGCATGTGTATAGTTCAAAACATTCAAGCTATTCCAACCAGCCATATCACTAAATTCTGACCATTTGCAGGATGTGTGTATGCCATTAAGTCAACCTACGTGCCGTATCTATTCGGATACCGACTCGTCTATCAAATTTGACGTCAATATTGACACGCTCACGCGTGAGTTACAAACCGTTACCCCCAAATGATCGACTTTCGCATGCGATGTCAGCACAATATAACCCTTTGATACTGTGCAGAATTCCCTTAACACCAATCTATTAATCGATCTATAGATAGATAAATTTTCATCGAAGAAGCACTCAGAGTCTCCAAAATGAGCCCGGGTTTTTTCAAAGAGTGAGCTTGCAAGGAGGCAAATAACCTTCGTTAAAGTTCCGACCTCTCAATCCATTCCGTCTCTATACCACGGCAGCTTTTGCAATCATCCTCTCGTGAAGACTCCATCTCTCTCTTCCTTAATTGTGCCTCGTGATATTGTACTGTACACTACTGTTTCTGTGTTTTCTGCTTTAACCTCGGTTTGCTATACGGTGCACATTTGCGTAACTCGTTATCCAGACACTCAAATTGCATCAGCTGGCAATCTTAATTGGGATAGCAAAGGCAATGGTTTTGCCCGTTACTCGTTAGCCGTCGCATCGTTTGCTTCCTCTTTTATTCTCTCTTTTTTTCAAAATTCGCAAATAACTGTAAGGGGTTTTATTCAGAAAGTGTCAGAACTCATGTCGATGAATTTTGACCTTAGATCCGTAGAAATGATCAAAATTTTCGATAGCCTCGTGGTAATTGTTAAAAGAATCTCGTCCCATCATCTTTTGCATGTGAAATTGTATGACAATGATGGATATCATCCACTCGTGAAGTAATTATTACTCGATTTGAATGGTGTTTTAATCATGAATCCAAATCGAATGAAATTGTCAGCATCAAGATTCTTTGTATTCTTCTAGTTCGCGGTCAATTTATCGTAATCACTACTCTCTATTGTCGCAACGAAGAGTTCGTCGACCTTAGTTCACTCGGCACATTTTCCTCACTATCCGTGATGTTTTACCCGTAAATCTCACAATCGTAGCGTGTCTGAGATTTTGAATTAGTTTCCGAGAATGTAACGAACGTATTGTGACGATCACGTGCTTTGTTATGTAAACTTATTTGAATTGTATTGAGCGGCTCGCTCAACTATAGCCGTCCATAATTCAAAGCTAGGCCATATAATCTGG
This sequence comes from Eretmocerus hayati, assembly GCA_029851415.1. NCBI lineage: Eukaryota > Metazoa > Arthropoda > Insecta > Hymenoptera > Aphelinidae > Eretmocerus > Eretmocerus hayati. Next base: position 176,431,127 of record CM056742.1, on the reverse strand, counting down.
TCATCATACTGACAACTGTGAATTATAGAGATTATTTATGAAATGAGAACACTTTAGAGACGAGTTTCGATCGAGTCTGTATAGTCACACGCTGTTCATCATTCACAAATCTCGCGTCGAATTGAGTGATTTTAATTCGAAGAAGACCATTCGGAACGATGTGATTGACTAAAAATTATTCATCTCAAATCAGATAAATTTGTGGACATCTGCAATGATCCTGTTCAGAATGAACGAAGTCGACTACAATTATTGAAGAATCTTGTTGTATCATGTGTAAGCCTGAGATTGACTCGAAACACCAGTCTCGCCATCATGTTCAATGGACTATTTGAGATTTGGAATCTCATTCAATAATCTCGATCCTTGAAAGATCTCAGTGACACCAGTCCCGGTTTGTCGTCTCAAGTTCTCTTACTCTAGCCGTAGTTCTGGCCTCAAGTTATGTTGGATTGGACTGAGTTAGGCCAGGTTAGGTTCGATTAGGTTAGGTCAGTTTAGGTTAGGTCAGAGAAGGTTGGTTTATGCTGGGCTAGGATACGCTAAGTTGGGTTAGTTAGGAGGTTAGGTTAGGTTAGGTCAGGTCAAGTTAGGTCAGGTTAGCATTAGGTCTCTCTACTCCTAGGACTCGATTTCGTCCGCTCAGTATCCTGTGATCACTCGTGTTCTGTTTTACATCGGGGTTTCCTTCAAGTTTCAGCGAATCTTTGGTCCTGCTTCTATTCAACTCTGGCCACAGCCTCGGGGGAAACTCATGGCAATTACAGTTCATCCAAAAGCTGTTTTATTCCCCCACAAACTCTCTGTTCAGGAAATGCTCCAGTTTTTTGTGCTCCAGTCTTCGGTGAGCCTGGATGAATACTCTGCCTCTAGTTTATCTGGGTATACTCCTGATTCAGTTTTCTTCTATTAATTCGACTCCAGAATGGAAACCGTCGACTTTCTCTTCCCAATGTTAGGATTGTTTCCTCAGCATTCAACCACCCAGTTGATGATTTCGATGGTTTTTCCAAAGTGGGCCAAACTAATTGTGTACGTTAATCATTGACTTAGCAGTTTTTTTATGTGGTTGTTTATCTTGTCCGTCATCGTTTTCATCATCTTTGGTAGTCATGTCTTGGTCTATTTCTGGATTTTGAAATCCATTAATCTAAGAACTCATTGGGTGGCTGTTCTTGTAAAGGAGGATTTCAGGGTTGGTAAGATTCAGCATTACATCTGAATGCGTCCGGTGTCCCGAAGGTTGGATCTTTAGACATTCTTGGCTTTCCTTAATTGCACCTAACTTGCCCCCATATGCCGATATCTCAAAACTGGGCACTTGTGGACCTTCCCAATAAATCTATTCACATTTGTTATGTTGAAATATGGAAGATGAGTGGTTGGAATCGACACCGAATCATTCCTGCTTTCCCCAAGGAATTCAAAGGGATTTTTTTCATTCTTTGTGTTTGCACAGTAAAGAAATCGCCAAAAAAATTGTGTTCAGTAAAATCAGTGCCAAAATTTTCTGGTTCTACCAATCTCCACGCATTCGACACATTCGATTCCTCATCTTGAAACCTTTGAAATTTGAATTTCAGAAACGCAAAACTCAGATGTGGGGTGATATGTGCAAAACACGGAAATGATTTGTAGGGAGAGAAGGCAAATGTCGGACTGTACCCAACATGCCTCCATACCGTTATCTCAAAAACGCTTATGGTGTGCCCCTTTTTACCACTCAGAACGTGTTAATCGCGTCGAAATAGGTCGGAAATACTGGTTTGTACTGGCAAAAAGCTCCAAATGTGGTTGCACGGCAATGAAAACGCATGAAAATGATTTGATGCACTTCATCGCCGATTCACATTGTTTCAAATGATAGGGGCTAGTTGAGTACACAATGTTGTGAATTCATAAAATTACTCTTCGGAAAAATTGTGATAACTCAGCTCTGATTAGTTGGAATGAGAAGCACCTTAACTCATTCTGAATCTCTTGAGATAAGCTTTAAAGATCAACACCATAATTCCAAACCAGGCCAACGGTATCTACCGAGTACGAAATGTTCATAATCAATAATCAGTAAAGAAGAACGTCGTATTTCTCCTCATCTTCTCAATAATTATGATAGAATTATGGTAGAATTTTCCAACTTCGTACGACTGAATAGCGCCGATGCAGCCATAATCATTCTCATGTAAGATACTCACACACCATCGTATTGCGACTGAAAAGTGTGTGCAGACTTTCATTCATGAGTAACCTACCCGTCATGGGTTTTTCAGCACTTCCGGAGTCATTTTTTCCCACACAGACGAGCCCTTTTTCGTACACAATGGCTTCCATCACCTTTTCACCCAAACCCTTTCAAGAGAATCTCAACAAGAGCTTCAATTCACTGAATCTCGACTGCATGCTCCGCATGAATTATCTTCAAAGTTGCGCATAGCACATATATGTATACCAAACAAAATTCAGTATAGAGATTTCTCTCTCTCTCTCTCTCTCTCTCTCTCTCTCTCTCTTCCTACCCTGAAGCTGTGTATTGAAAATATTCAGATGAGAATATTACGCAAGCGGAATATACATTGTGCTGATCGGCAGCAGCGTGTGCCATGGTATAAAGATTCTTTTTGAGATTCTACCGATAAGACCACACCTGCTTGCGTTATTTTTCTGAGTGACGGGATCGAGAACTTTTGCCAGAGTATGTAACTATATGTATAAATATATGTTCATTCGATGACAAACTTGTGTCCAAGGTTGGAGCTAGGAATGGAACAGGTGAACCTATTTTGAGGAAGATGGAAATTCTTTCGATCGATATGAAGTTGCTGCAAATTCAGTGAAAGAGGGATGGAATAGTGCGGGTGCGCTGGAAACGTATTTGTGGTTGGTGGAAGATTGAAATTCTTTCTCAATAACAAACCTACGAAAGGGCCATGTCTTAGATTTCTCTTGAATTCTCCATTCGATTCCATGGTACAAAATATGAACTTTTCACTCATCGGACCCCATGAAAATTCCCCAGGTATCCGGGATTCAAATGGATTTATCCTTTCGGATTAAGTCTAACAACGAAATGTGGGCCTTTCTTTCGTTAACTGCATATTTCTCGGATCATATTAGAGATACGGGAATGCAGTCCGCAGCATTTGGAAAGCCTTGAAAAGAACTATCTGAATTGCTCACGTGGAATTGGTTCTGAGCTTATGGTTGGTTTTAGCAAGCGAAAGAATGAAAAAAACGAAAATATTGATTCCTCATGAATCCATCTCTTCTATTCCTTGAAAATTCAGGATTCGATGAAAAATGTTGTGTTATTTCAGAAAAAATGGACTTTTCCATTTCTTTTACGTCTCGAGGACTGTTTTTGCAATATTCTGCGATTCTATCTTCCAGGCGATTCAAAATCGCCTGTTTCCTGCGTATGCGCAGAGATTTGGATTTCTGAAATTAATATGAGGAAGCCAAGAAAATTTCCATGAGAATGACTACTTGGGAAAGTCAATTTCATCAAGTGCGACCTGAGCTGGAACGTATGGTAGAAGAACTCTCAGCTCGTAGGCGCACGCCATCCTGCGCGAATTTTCTCCATCGCTCCCCTCGGTACCTTCGACCCACCTCTTGAGATTCAGTGGTCTTCTCTACATCGCGGCTCTGGTTCAAATGCATGGAGTTGACTTCGCGAAGTGGTCATTCTAAAAGAATTTTCCTTTGCTTCCTAAAATCAGTTCCAGGAATTTGCCTGGAGAATAAATTTGCAAAAAATAGCAAAAGGACGCAAGAAAAATGTTCGGGGCCGTTTTCTTTTGAAATTACACAACATTTTACATCAGATCTTGAAATTCCGAGGAATGAAAGAATAGCTTCTCGAAAAATCGACATTTTTGTACATTTCATTCTCTTGCGCGCTAAAGCCGCCCATAACCCCAAAATTAGTCTAACAAGATCAATTTCGATAGGTTATTTGAGACCATTCAAATTCCACAAGCCGCATCACCGTATCTCCCATGTGATTCGAGAAGTATGAATTATATCGAAGAAATACCCAAATTTTGTTGTTGGTGATGATTTGGAAGGGTAAATTAGTGTCCCGGATACTTGGAAATTTTGTACGGGATCCCATAGATGGTGAAAGGTTCATGTCTTGCAACGAAGAATCTAATGAAAAAGGCAAGAAAACAATGTGAGACATGACCTTTTTTGTGGGTCTGTTGTGCGTAGAATTATTAGAAAGTCAATAGGCAAAGGACAGATATAGCTCAGGGAAAAAAATCTCTCGTGCGAAAAAATCCGTTGCGGGACTGAGGTGCAACTGTTGTGACGGTACCTAATCGAAGAGTCAGATGCAACAAGAAAAATGTAACAATTATACAGAATGCATTGTCGATCTCCGTCCAAGTTGAAAAAATACGGCGCCCGTGTCGGCCTCACTAGCGTCGGTCTGCAGGTATAGGCGCTTGTCCAGCTGGGGTCGAAGAAGCTTCAGGGGTTCCTTGAAAGCCTCCTTGATGCGGTACATTTATGCTCGCACCTCCTCAATCCATCTCCACGTTTTGCCTTTGAGAGGGCCCGTCATTGAAACAGTGATCTTGGCGAAGTTTGGGATGTATTCCTGCAGCCAGCCGCAGTTTCCGAGAAACTTCAGCAAGCCTCATCTGTGACGAGGAAGCTTCGACTCCAAGACAGCACGGATGTGATCCGTCTTTGTACCGTTGTGGTTGTTCGTGACAACATGGCCCAGGAAGTCCACGCGGTTCTTTTCAAACACGCATTTTTCGTCTACACATGCAAGGCCATACATTTCCAGCAGTTCGATAACTTTGACGACGTGGACGAGATTGTTCCAAAAACACCTCCACTCCGATGAGTTGTTTACAAGTACGACCGGAGTTCTTCAGTCCGAAGACCGCAACGTGGAAAACGTATTGTCCTCCGTACGACATGCACGAGGCGGTGAATAGTTTGGAGTCCTCGGTTAGCGGAATCTGCCAATAGCATTTCCGAAAGTCGATCGTCAAGAAGATCGTGGCTCCGCCGAGCTCCTTTAGAATCTCATGGATCACAGTGTTGGGCTGACCGGCGTTCTCAGTGACACTATTGATCAACCATTAACTATTTGTTGTGATGGGGATCACCTAAGATTATCACTGCCATATCCGACAGAACTTATTTGTGTGCCATAGCTTTGCCAAAAAAATATCAAAATTGGCATCGTTATCGATATTATCGCGATATATTGCGATAAGATATCGGTCAATATTTTTTATTGATGAGCTGGATATCGTTATTGATCTGTTTGAAAATTTGACATATCGATGTTGATATTGATATCAAAATTATTGATATCGCGATACAATAACGATAAATTATCGACTATTGCGGCAGTCCTAGTACGTTCGAGCTCTTAATACCCTCTTCTTCTTTCAGCTGCAACCAAGGCGGTCGACGTCAATGTTGAAATTCTTTTGTAAAAATGAATCATGATTAACAGCCAGAATATGAGTGAATTTCTTGCCATGACATCGAGAGATTGACCTCACAAGTACCATTCCAATAGAGAGAGTCGAGTGAAAATACCATTTCCTTGGCGAAATTATTGCTATGAGTGGAAGCACTTGATGGCTTCAGGTGAAGAGAACGAAAAGGAGAGAGGAAAATGTAATTTGAGTGCTCTTGATGTGCCCCAACCACTCAACTCTACCACTACTAACAAGTCTGTGTCTCATCATTCTGCAGGTGACATCTCGCTTAAAACTTGCGCAAAATTGAGCTTGCAAGCTCTACAAGAACTAGAAATATGAGCCATCAGCTGCAATTTAGACGATGGACATGAAATAATGCATATCGAGAGATCATTGAGATAATTTATTCATAATCACGGAAGCAAAATATGCTATTGGAGTATTTTGCATCAAAGTCATTTGCGACACAGATGATGAGACAGGAATCCATCTGTAAGAACTTGATCTCACTAAAATAGTCAATGCCTTGCGCTTCCTCGAAATTTAATTATCTGTCGAGGGCCAAAAATTACAGTGACCATGAAAAGTGTCAGGTTTGAAAGGGCTGTAGATGGATTAGCAGTCAATTAATTAGCGTCACCGTTCAGGTGTTTACTTAATTAACTTAAGCAGTAAGTGAAAACAAGCGTCGAGCTAATCGAAGCTCATCCGCCGACGGTCAACCGCTAAAACCTTTATCTCAATCAATGAGATAGAAATGAATAAGCTTCTTGATCCATACCACAATCCGAAAATTGCGGTCGACTGTTATAATTGAATGCTAATCTAATGGGCCAACTGAATTATACACCTTGGAATTGGATAATTTTTTAGTTATTTTAATCATCTAGCATTCGTACAAGTGGCTGATTTCCCGATTGATGAGTGGATAGTAGAAGCATGGATGAATGTAAATTGGATGCTTCAGAGAATGAACGATATGAGCAAAAGATTTATACTCAGCTAATTTCAGTCTCAAATTCAATGTGGCAATAAATACTCGTAAAACCGATCGATGGAGAGATAAATTGCTCTCAAAGTAATAGATAAAGCTAATTGGTAGAATTGCCAATGACGTGCAGCTTTGCAAAGAGGAAACGGGACAGGAAAGAAAGGAAAAAGAAGAAAAGAGTGAGATCGGGTTTCAGGTTAGGAATGAGTTATGCCTCGTACGTGTCGGATCGTTTTGCACCTAATCGTCAAGTAAACGCAGTGGATCCACGATTTCATAGCCGACCAAAGTATTTTTACGCATTCTTTATTTTCATGAAATCAAACGAGACAGAAATGGGAAGAGAAAGAATCACGTTTTTACACTTAGCATTTTTCTAAGACAAGCAAAGTGTGCGAATTTTGGAGAGACTTCCTTGTAATGTCTTTTAACAATCTGCACAACTAGAGATATTTGTAAAGAGGATGTATTGAGTTACAGATTGAAGAAAATACATTCAAGGCTGAAGACAAATTTCTCTGGGGTGCAGGATTTTTTTTAGATGCTCGTATACTCCATTTTTGATCAAATCTTGTCAAATAACATACTTAAGATGTAAGACGAATTTTTGACGGGCAAAAAAATTTCTCCCACGGAACGGCTATGCAATATCCATATGGATCGTGGCATGGTTTTCCTAGAGCATTGTAAAAATTTTCATTTGCTCAGTAAACTCGCACATATCAGTCAGCGCAGTAGTCCATGAGTCATACATTTAGTCCAAATTTTTTTCGTCGGTGGACTTGAACGGATTTTGAAGAGTGTAGATGTTGTAATGAATATTCATCCAAGTACGACAAAGCCTACCATGATATGAGGAAATGTGTCCAGGTCTGATAGCACATAGAGACTATGTATCGTAAAATGAGAGCAGACTTGAATAAATTTGCACAATATCATTGTAGCTAAGGTACAAGCCTCGACTGTTGCCCTGGAGTTGTTTGACAAGGTTTTGGGATGATTCCGTTTGGATTATCATGGGATTTCCGAGGGATGAGATGGTATGTGCGCACTTGATCTCGTTGATGCATAATTAATTGCCACACAGGCCCGAGTGTCTGCAGACTTGAACAGACAGTATCTGGATCTCACGAGATGGTTAGTAATGTGAAATGTGCCATTGAAATGATTTTTGAGAATGGATAGATTTGGAGGAACTTCACATGTGCATGGGTTCTCTGAATTTATGACATCTGACTATACACGGTGATTTTAAAGTACTCGACCAGCCGGGAAATTCCGAAAGCCCGATGCGTTGAGAGTTTTGCAAATTTTTTTCGAAGTTATTCGAGTCGATTTGAAAATTTGCGGGGATGTTGAAAATTATCAGATTGTTGTGACCAGATGGATCAGAAAAGGGATCAGAGGGGTCAGTCGCGCGAGGATCACATGGGATCAGCAGAGGGATCAGTTTGTTTTGCTGCCACACACGTGGTCTGGTTCCGAGGTTATGTGTCGGTGCGCCAGTCACAGTATTCGCAGCCCGAGGAGGTGGTTGTCGAATTTAGTGGCGGTGGTGATGGTAAATTGCGCGACTGCCGTGCTCTTTGTCGTGTTCCTGGGCCTCGAGGTTGCACGGGTCCGTGCTTTTTGTGTTTGTCGCGTAGCCGCGCGGGTGGTTTCCTTGGTGTAGGAGTGCCGAGCGCGATGGGGTTGATTATTAATTTCGGTCGCCGCTGGACCCGTACGGGACCAGTTCGACACTCGCAGAAGGCTGGTACGGGACGAAATTGACACTCGCCGAGGACGGGTACGGGACCAGATCGCCACTCGCCGGGGATTGTATGGTCCCCCATCGCCACTCGCCGAGGACCGGTAAGGGACCAGATCGACACTCGTCGAGGACCGGTAGAGAACCACATCGACACTCGCAGAGGACTAGTGCGGGACCCAATCGACACTCGCTGAGGACCGATACGGGACCAAAGTGACACTCAGGTGTTTTTCCATTACATGTTTAAATGCTCAGTTGAATCTTATTCTCTATCACAAAATACTGCCAGCAGGCAGATAAAGTGATCAAAAATGAACCCTAACCTAACTGCAGCAGGTGTATGAAAAAGATTTCTATGGCAAAATAATACAAGGGCCATATCATTCAGCTCGCACTATTTTCACAAATCACACTTATTAGAAACTTCCTCCATTGCATGCCGCCAAGTCAGGTTTCCATCATTCAACAACAAACAACAGGACAAGCTGTTTAAGTAAACAAAACCGCGGGCTGTGCTGTGGACGTCGTCTCACAGTGTGCGCAGCAGACGGAGAATGCCGGACTTAGCCAACCAGGCAAAAGTCCGGGTCGGCTCGGCAGATCTCAGAAATTACCCGCGCGGCTACGCGACAAACACAAACACCACGGGCCCATGATACCCCGAGCCCCAGGAACACGACAAAGCGCACGGCAGTCACACAATTCACCGTCTACACCGCCACTAAATTCGACAACCACCTCCTCGGGCTGCGAATACTGAGACTGGCGCACCGACACATAACCTCGGAACCAGACCACGTGTGTTGCAGCAAAACAAACTGATCCCTCTGCTGATCCCATGTGATCCTTGCGCGACTGATCCCTCTGATCCCTTTTCTGATCCATCTGATGCCAAAAATCTGATAATTTTCAACATCCCCGCAAATTTTCAAATCGACTCGAATAACTTCGAAAAAAATTTGCAAAACTCTCAACGCATCGGGCTTTCGGAATTTCCCGGCTGGTCGAGTACTTTAAAATCACCGTGTATCTTGTCAGTTTTGTAACAATGGACGAACAAAACTTCAGAATAATTAACAAACAGAAATTGCATTATCTGATTATCCCACATTCCAAACTTTTTTCTTTGAATATTTCAATTGTAGCGAACCATTTCCTTGAATCTCTGATTCTTTTATTCAACAAAAACCAACATCATCACCAGCGCCGTTGAGAAATTCCAAACCAAATGAGCAGACATCGGACCCGGAAGATCCAGACGATCAAGTCAAACGTGAAATTCAGAAGTAATGTCTGTAAATGCATTCCATACATCAACTCTGTTAACTTCACAAAAATGCTTAAGGGCAAAATTTTCAGAGATTCCCAGAATGGTTATTTGATCGTGAGCAAAACGAAGAATTTTATATCGTTATATTTCTTTCAGATTCGATAACCATCAATCGCGAATCTACAAACTGTTCAAATTCTGCAATGATCTGGAACAACTATACCTAGATGATAACGTTCCATAAATCCAAAAATTCAATTCAGCAAATCATACGTCCTGAAACTTCCCTATGGAATATTCTTCACAATTCAATAGTCTGGCACCGACTGGTGTTGAACTAACGTTAAAAATCAAAGCAATGAATAACAATTGAATTCTCAAATCTCAAAGGAACATCAGCAAAATCTCACATCATATACTAAAAGTAGAATACATATATCTGCCATACACCTCGATTACCACCAAGTCTCTAGAGAGCCGCATCTTTTGTCTGCTAGTACAATTTACGGCGTCGATGAATTTTGTAAAAGCCGAGTCTGCCTCATGAGTAAGAGAGAGAAACACAAAGTCACTGGGGGCCCGTTTGAATTCATTTATTCCATTCTCGCTACTCGCAGTCTCGAGCTTTTGCGTAAATGTACATGGTATATATCGAATGTGCAAAAGCACTGCTTTTGCGTCAGACTTTTGTCGGGTGATCTTTTTTTTTACATTATAATTCAGCATTTGGCCAACACGTGCACAGCTCGAAATATAGGAATCGAGGTTTGCTGGTGCAAAATTTTTTCCAACTATTCAGCCGCTACTGACTTTGTGCTAGTGGGCTTAGTGATGATTCCATGATGATGCTCCGATTCACGCGCGCAAGTAGATATTTGCAATGAAAATGAACGATCGGCTGGTGTAGATGGCGTGTTCACGGGTCAAGGTGTATCACACATAAAATAGTCATGATATTTAGTCTAAGGTGGTATTGACCTCTGCTAAGGTTTTTTCTTCCAGAGAATTTGATCGACTTGATCTCAAACGAGTGATTGAGATTTCGAGGTAGGTACGTATTCATATGGTCAAAAACATTGCATGCGAGTGGTAATGGTTGATTTCGGGAATCAAGCCTCGGGTTTTGAAATCTGCGGTATACGAAATTTATGCAGTCAACGTAGACAACTCGATTGCCCGGAAAATTTCGACTTTTCCGATATTTTTTTATTTGGTATCAGAACGTGCTATTTTGAGGATCAAAAGATTAGAAACAAAGTAAAATGGTGCTACCCAGACTCATCATCATGTAAGGTGAGTGTACCCAACTTGCCCCCAAAAGCCAGTACGTACTGCTCACTACTCGTTCACTACTCCGTGGATGGCGCCACGGTGAGTTGCATAGCGTAATTCAAACAAAATTAAATTTTTGAATAATTGCAAACACTTTTAGGGCCAAATGATTGAGTTAGCGCGCTTCCCAATAAAATTTCCAATCGTTTGAGCTCTGTTGCATCTCACAACTCGTGGTATATTTTGCGAGATTTGACATGGCAATCGTGCATAACAGCGTGGTTCCTGATACGTTAGTGACAGCTCAAGATTACCGTGTTCTAAATCTCGCAAAAAAATACATCACGAGTTTTGAGACGCAACACAGCTCAAACTATTGGAAATTATATTGGAGAGCGCGCCAACTCAACGATTTGGTCCGAAAAGTGTTTGCAATTATTTAAAAATTTGATATTGTTGAAAAACCTGAATGTACTCCGGTGCGTGTCTGGTTGCGGTTCTGCGGGGTTAAGCCATTTTCTCGACAACTCTGGTCCATTTTTAACGTACTTAAACTCACTCTAAAGCTTGATCCAAGATCTTCACAATAAGTCAAAATAGGTCTGAATCTAATTCTTTGGAGCGCGCTATCTAAATTTTCCCAGAGCAATAAGTAATTTTCTTAGAGTTTACGAAAGGGTGCACCCAACTTGGTTTCATCGTGCCATTTTCTCAACAACTCTGGTCTACTTCAACATTTTTCATCGTAGTTCAGTTCATTTTGGAATTTATCTTGATACTTTCGAAAGAAGCTGAAGTAGGTCTGATTTGAATCAGCCAGAGCCAAGCTGTCTCGATTTTCTCAAAACAACCGTTTTAGATCAGGGGTAAAGTCTATGAAATCGTTGTCATCACAACCACATTTGAAGCTTTTCGCCGATCTAAAACACTGTTTTCGACCTATTCTAAAGTGATAAATCCATTCTGAGGCACTTTCTTTCGAGATAAGCATATGGGAGCATAAAAACCATCTTCCTTGTTTCTCACGTTAGATATAACCAGATCAGAGATTCACACAAATGGACTTTTGAGGGCTTATGGTTTTTTGAGGTCTTGGACAATAAATCTCATGCGTTGAAGTACGTTGAGATTGGTTGAAAAGAGGAAATTTGTGGTTTTAATAAACGCGAGTCTCTCATTGTTTTCTCAGCTTTACAAACAAGGAAAAAGAAAAAATCACTTCAAATTTCCCTTGTCACGCAGGAATGATTCAGGGTCAATCTGAACTACTTGTTTTTACTCTGATATCAGAAATGTGGAAAAAAATTTGAAAGAATGCCCACGAGCTCCCATTCCTGAGATCGGCATGTGGGGCCAATAGTTGGATACACTTACCTTATTCCAATAGACAAGATAGTTCTTTGAATATATTTTGAGTTCCATGAACAGTTCAGGTACAGTCATACTTCCAGCCAAGGAAAAAGAACATTTTTTTGTCGTTCAATTAGAACCTCAAGTGACCGGAAGTTTGTTCCAGAATTATCAAGTTTTGAGTCAACACCAAACTTCGTTGGCAGATGTTAAGACTCTCAAATAATCCCCATATCCGCCTAACTTGTACGAGTCCAAGTCTGCTCGTGTGCTGATATGAAAGGAATAGGAAAGACTCATAGGTGTGTCTAAATGATCATACATGATTTTAAATAACAAAAAACTGGATGGTCGTATGTACATCATTGCGTTACGAAACCTAGAGAACTTCTATGATAAAATTCAACTCTAATCATCAGACAAGCCTCCAGCTTAGACCATCAAACAGGCTCATCTGGTCTGATTATCTTAATACCTCTGAAATAGATTCATGGCCAAGGATAACCCCAACCGATTCTTCCCAGACTGGCCTTGCATGAATAATTGCTTGGAGTCATGAAATTTGCAATGAGGCTTTCTCGGATCCCACGAGTTTTGGTCAGATTTCCTGACACCTACATTCGATATAAAATATCAAAAGCTGAAACCACAGAGGTGGACGATACGAAACACATTTGGGTCTGGGCAGACGAAATATCGATCGCAAAGTAAACTCTCGGGAAGGCCAGCTTTGATCCCAGGGGAGACTGACCTGATAAAAATTTCATGGGTATATCTAGCTGAGTGTATCCCTTTCTACAGATACACTGTGCCCCGCATTTTTCAGGGTTCCCACGTGACAAGGACACTGCGGAGTACATCAAACGCGATACGGAAGCTCTGGGCAAACGGAAAAAAAAATGAAGCATAGAATATGCATGCGCTCAGATTAAATTTTTGTGTGACAGCACTATGTGCATACGGCATGCTCTGTGTCATGTCGTACGATATGCAAGTTTGCCGGGCAATTTAGAGAATATTTTAATTTACATACAAACAGCGTGTAATTTTGGACGCGGTTGAGATCATCATTTTCGAAAAGTGAAGCTGAATACATTTTGTTTCACTACATTATGATTCTCCAAAGTTAGTGAGAATACTGACCAGGAGAGGTCATCACATCCGGATCACGGATGTGGCTGGAACCTTGGGAATGGTCTTCTTTTAGTGCCAAAAGATGAAACCCAAAATTATAGACCCCAACGCTCAAGTGTTTCCGAGCTACAGCCAAGGACATTAGCATTGCAGGTATGCCTATATGTATAATTTTTAACATGAGCCCATATGGGCAATACTAATGTCTATGGCTGTAGCTGGGAAACGCTTGAGCGTTAGGGTCTATAATTTTGGGTTTCATCTTTTGGCACTAAAAGAAGACCATTCCCAAAGTTCCAGCCAAATCCGTGAGATCCGGATGTGATGACCTCTCCTGGTGAGCCGTATAGCAAATTATTGGGACTACTTTCATAGCAATAATGATCATAGCCTGCCTTCGTTTGATTATTCTATCACGTTTATTTTGTCATCTGAGAGTTATCGGATTGAACTAAAATTATATTTGCAAGAATTGAGTTACGTCCCTCAAAACCGTGATTTTAGAACACACGAAGAGTGGAGCAATTGATTTAAGACATCTGTTTATGTAGACATGTCCGAAAACCAATTTTTGGGATAATTCCAGCCAGATTCATCGTAAAAATCTGATGAAATCACATCAATTGCGAGCAACCCTAAGAACATATTTCTACAATAATGAAATTTTTGTATGATTCTGCGTTGTAGAAGAACGAAAGGGACCCAAATATTTCAATTCTAATAATTTTTCCATTTATTGTGATTCTTCTGTCGACTACTCAGTAATTTTTTTCATGTCGAAAAGTGGACTTTGAATTGAAGAATTCAAGGTGTTGTATCCATGCCATGTGATTGAATTGTATATATGTATAAAAGCAAGGCTGTTCCATCAGATATAGTCGTACACGCGCGAGGCATTGATTTTGTCGGGGTCGTTGCTCAGGCTAAACGAGGCAGTCCTTGCAACACGCGATTCCTACTCCAGGGGATCGTTTTCAGATATCTTGAACCTTGACCGAGTGCATACTCATTATGAACGATCAATCAAATTAATTGGGAAATCACTGGTCGTTAAAGAGTATTAAGAGCCAGATAAAAATGATTCATTAGGAAACTGTAACCTCTACTGCCTGTCTCCTAATAACCAAGGAAGATTTGAATTGCGTCACCGAGTTTAATGAGACTGATAAAATCTTAACCATCCAGTCCCTGATTCTGGAATTCGTTCATGTTATCGAATGAAAAATTTCAGATGAAATTATCATTCATAATGATACGGATATATCGATTTTCCAAACATCGTTAAGAAGATTCTCTTGCAAAATTAGGAACCAAGAGTAATTCATTGAATAACAAATTTCAAGTGAGAACTTGGACGGTGCAATGCCCTTCGAGCGTTCGGTCAAGAGCTTGCAGCTAGCAGAAGCACCAGCATCAGTAGAAGCGTTGATGCTGGTATGGAAGGAATAGGGGTCGAGTGGTTTGGTTCGTCCGGGCTCTCCATTAGTAGCTCCGGGATGTCTTGACGTCAGATAACGTTGCACCACCACGCCAGTGGCCTCTACCAAGCTTTCTACCTCTATTATATATCTAATAGGTATCCCATATACCTAAGCGATAATAGCCCCGCAGCTGACGGAGACAGCAAGGCGTTGGGAAGCTTTTGACCCTTCTAGCTCTGATATCTGGCCACACAAAGCTCATCTTGAGACCCCCTTTACTTGATCTTTCCGGATACACCTCCTCCATCTTCTCAGATTCTTTGTAGGTAGATTGGCATTTTCTCATTATTCTGATAATATTTTCGACGACATTTGAATTCAGCCATGTTAGTCGAGTTTTTATCCAAATACCTGGTCGGATTGCCAACCAAATAGCTGAATGTGTTGGTGAAGAACTCATCAATCCCTTACAGTTGACATGAAGGCGAGCTACGGGATGAGTTAGAATTAACTACACAACGGTATTGTGTATTGCCTAAATTTTTAAAATATACACGCTGTTGAGGTATCTCTATTTAGTCCCCCGAAAATGTACGAAAATGTTACCTAAAAACTATAGTTTCTATTCCATCTGGAATTAACTTTGGAACTCAGAACATTCAATCGATTTATTTCTTTAACAGTCTGTCTTCAGAACTGTCATCAAATCTCGGTTCATTTCAGGCTCATACTATTCACGCAACAAAGATTCTCATAAATGTCAATGTTAGTATTCATGGACGAGATTTTTATATTCACGATTCTCCATGCAGTTTTTCAAGAGGAATTTTATGTAGATTTCATTCAGACAATCTTCATGCGGGATATAAAATCAGCATGTGAAGTGTCCCTGATGTGAAGGTTTCGAAAGAAACATTCTACGGATGAGAATGAGAGTGTCGATTATGATGATAATTTGAGCTTTGAAGTAAATACCTCTGTACATTTTGCACGAGCTTAACCGGCGCCTGATGTCTTAAGCCCTCGAGATATTCCAAGTCCAGCCGATGCTTCCAACACGTGTTACATTTACCTGACCACTTTGCCTACTGAGAGGTGGAGATCTTGTTACGTTTGTTTGCTGATGTCCCGGTGTGTGAGATTTTGAGAGCAAAATGATGAACAGCATGTTGGGCCTACAATATTTTAGATCCAATCATTAAAGATTTCCTTACTTCATCTTTCCTATTGTGATTCTTCATAATGATTGTCGTTTGAACCCTTAGATATTTTAGATGAATCGTCAAATCTCGTAATGTATTTGTAATTCATTGCTAATGGATGGGGAGAGTGTCGAGATCATGAACTGTGGTCTTTTTGGGCCTGACACAAGTGTTAGGTAGCGTATACCATTGAAATATCGGCTTTTGTACAAGGGAACGTCCATGATATTCCTTCTCCCCTTTTTAACATTTCCCGAATGAAAAATTACTGGCACATGAATGAAACTCAAGGACTTCCCATTTCCCCGCCCCAAACTCTCACATGACTCATGGACGTTGTCTTAGTAAGCTTTGGTGATGTGAATTTTAGGATATAGTTTCTACATTTTCAAGGACGAACCAAGATGATTCAATCATGGAATATTGGATAAAATCTTACACAATTGACCGACTTCAATCAAAATAATCGTTGCTCTTGAGAAAATATTGGTGTTGTCCTATATGGTTGACCCAGGTTTGCATGGCATGTTCTTCGAGAAAATCACTTTTATCAAGCGTTCATGCATCCCTTTAAAGTTTTAACAGTATGAAGGTACTTCTATCAAAGTTGTGACTAAAATTCAAATCGTTCCTCTACAGGGTCTGCTGACATTCCACCGTGACACAGCTTGTGTATGACTCCAGTTTCCCTTCCATACACCTCGCGCAGCCGAAAAAAAAATTCGATCCAATGATTGAGTCTATTATTGTAGCACTTTTACCAAGACTGCACTGTACCCAATACTCTAGACTGTGTACACTCGTACGGTTCATATCGAAAATACGAGGACAAAGAATTCAGTGGCAAAAGCGAAACTGAATGGGTACACATACTACACTTGTAGTATAAAACCACTCCGAGCAATTGAATGGGGCAATTGAATCTCACATGATGTGGAAATTTTATGATTACTCCCAGTGCAACCACCTAGAGAGGCGTGAGAGATATTATTTATTATTGAAATTGTTGCTTGAGGTGCCAGTACTTTTCATACGTCCGATTGCTGATTCCATTTTCACTTTTAAAAAATGCCATTATCTACATGGATGTGAGATTCTGTTAATTGTCAGTTGAATTTCGAATTGACTATTAATTTTAAACCTTTGTCGAGGGATGTCATAAAAATACCTCAATTTAAAGGACTGTGACGAAGTTGATCCAAAAATGGTACGAAAGTTTGCGATAGTCAGAATCTACGCATTGGGGACTTCTGCGAAGGTGAGTCCTGTACCAGTATTTCATAATTCACGTGCCTAAAAGTTTTTCACTCAACAGCCAATAGTTGATTCACGGAAAATCTTGAATACATAAATCCGCCAAGTACGATTCAAGTTTCTCAACAATATACATCTCAAAGCATGCACATGAGTCAGCAAAATTTATGACTAAAATTTCGTCATCAGACTAAAAAGCGACCCGATTCTAGATCACGAGATTTCAAAAAGTACAAAACCACCAGAACTTGGCATCTTCATCAAGAATATTTTTTCGTTCATCATAAAAAAAAAAGCTAGACACATGTAAATTTTTTATCTCTCACCTTAGCACGAGTGTAAGAATAGTAGAACCTCGAGCGGAACCTTTTTGACGTGACGCCCGCTCTTTTCTCGGTTTCGCGCCTCTCAGACGAATATGAGCAAGCGAGCAACAAAACACGCGTGGTTGACACCCTTACGCTACAATGCACAAGTACACTTGTATACTACCGATGCAAAGTGACTCGCACAGCCCTCATTTCGCCGAGTACCTGCACGTCTTTTTGCAGTTTCCAAGAGTTGCAAACGAGCTTGGAAGATATGCTTATATTCGTGACAAGCCGACTTGCCTTCTTTTGTAGATTGCTGAGATGAAATATTCAGAACGTGTGAGTATAGTTTTGTACGGATTTTAAAATGTGTAATGGAAATGAGTGAGCATGAGTTTGGATAAGTTAAGCTACTAGTCGATCTCGAAATTGTATGAAAAATCTTTACATTTTTTAGATGAGCATGTTAGGTAACATTGAGATGGAGTGATTTGGAAAGTTTTCGAGAGCAACGCTTGGCCGACACAAATGCCAAGTAAGAAGTTTACTCGTGGATGGGGTAGTCTCGGAACGGCCAAGTTCGTTGCAATAACGGCAAAATTCTTTTCCAAAGAATGGTGAAATTACATTTTTATTCAGACATACAATAATTTGTCAAATATGCATCATATACGAGTACCATAAACACTTACCATAAAATTGTGATAGATGAGAACGGACATTTCTGAGGCACCGTATAGACACCCACGTCCTTAGAGATTGTTACCTTCCTAATATGAAATAAGGACAACTTAAAAAATATATTTAATACTCGAAGTCGGATTTTTCGACTAAAGTCAGACCTTCGAGCTTTTTAGTGAGACAGACGAACAATATTATGGGAGAATTTTATTTGGGGCCTTCACTGTAAAAAGGCCAGTGTGGTTTCACATGCCGCATGTAATCGAGGACCTAACCTAACTCACGCTGAAAACGGTACAAAACAATGCTCAACAAGAGCCATGCTGACCGCACTCGAAGTACAGGATCCTGTAGTTTTACAGTGGTCTTGTAACTTTACAGTGCTCAGCAGAGGAAATCTGTCAAGTCTCAACGTGTGTGAATCCCGGTAAATCTACAAGAATCCTGTAGTTTCGGAGTGCTCAACACTGTTAGCAGAGGAAATCTCGTGACCGTTGTTGAGCACTGTAAAATCACCTGGGGATTTTTTACAGTGTTTGATCTCGAGTAAAAACTCAAATCATGCAGCAAAACTCGTGAATGAAAGAAATGGGAAAATACTGTCGCAAGCAGATATGTATGTCATTCCATTCGATATGTTTGTTTGATCAGCGGAAGAAGTTATGGAGGCAAATTAAAAAAATTGAGTCGGTACAAGATCTTCTCGCAGAAAATAAAGGGCAGGGATTGTATATAGGCCAGCACTTTGCCTTAAAAATTGGAGATAGAATAGAAAGAATCATCTCAGTTGTGTTTTCGTACTTTGGAGAGAAGTTCGCCATCAAGCGTTCAATTGAGGCTCATCCTGAACATATATGTATAAGGGCCTTGAAATTGAGACCTTGAGTTTTACGAGTCAATGGAATATTCTCGATTTTATCGATCGGAGTGAATGTTTTATTGGTTTCCAATGAGAATGAAGATATTCTGTAGATTGAAGTGAACTACCGTCTCAGGAATTTGAAAGAACCCTTGAAAAATCTTCGAACTCAATTAAAAATTCTGTCTTGAGGCACATACGAGCTATTTTGAAATGGTTTCGGATGAAATGTTTCTTGACAAGTCTGTCCTGAGATATCGTCAATAGAAATGGATGACAGAAATTAAATCCGAAATTTTCTCAGAGGTCATCATTTTCTTGAACAAATATGTGGGAATCTTATCAGCATCTCTATTATCTTATCGTATTCTGAGTCGCCATTGCGATCAATCAATTGTCTGTGGCTCTTTTTCCCATCCTGAAACCAAGATTACGGTATGGACACAGGCATCGGTACTGAATTCAAAGAGGCTTGATGATGTAATTTTGTGAGCATATTTCATTATCGTTACTTTTGGGATTGCGCATATTCAGACTAACAGTACCGCTGAGCTAAATCCATCATCATCTCACCAGAATACCCTCATTGATGAGCACTGTACTGATTCAGCATTTGAATGCTAAGCAATTTGTATTCAGAGCTGTATGCACGCACAAATTAATTGTGTGGACAATCCGCTCGGTAAGCTATTAATTCAAGAGGCTGAGGATAGTACTACCGCAACAATGCCAATCGATCTAACCGTGGGATTCATCCAATTCACAACAAATATACCCGACACTATGCATAAGGATACATGTATCATCTCATTCATCGCTCTCACCTCCCTCTTCGGCGCTGTTGTGCCAGCTACAGTAACATGCCTGATATTTGTGATATTTGTGAACTTCAATTTACAAGATTTTGACCAACCGCTTTTTCGAGTGAACACAGACTGAAATTACATACTTGATAACACTTCGGGTTACATCAAGAGCTCACACAATTTTCAGCTCTCGTCCTCATCATGGGACTAGATACAAGTGAGATTCCGCCGAAAGTGGGATTTTTTGGGGCCAAAATCATCACCAGGAGTGATTTGGGTCAAAAAGTTATTTGAGACCCAGACGAGTTTTAGTAGATCGTTGCAGTTGGTTTCCACTTGTTTTGGCACGAAAAAAGTGCTTGCAGCTACGTAGCTTAAAATTAATGCCGGACAAAGATATGTCGAGTTTGAGAGGTTGCAGAGGGGAGCGGAAAAGACATTTCGCCTCCAAAATTATTCCCGTGGCTTGACAATTAATCGTAGGCTCTTTTCCGCCTGGATTTCATCTAATCCAACCAAATCCTTCGAGAAAGCGTGTTCGACAAAGCGATACAACGCCTTAACGAGAAGTACAACATAGGGACGGAAAGGACAGGGAATTTCGTACTCCACTTTGGAAACATGTTTATTTGGTGCGCCTGGGTGCAGATTCGACTTTTCGGCTACTGTTGCGCATGGATTAGTAGGTGTATTTGAGTATCTAGGAATCAACTTCATTGGTTAGAAAGGCTCAATAGACAATCGGGGACTTTGCCGACCTAATTAGTGCTGTGCAAGCAGTTTTGGTGCAAACCCGTTTTCAAAATGTCGGATGGCCGTGCGCGAGCTGAGGGTTCAATTTCAACTCGCAGAGTGGTAGATTACGTTGTTAAAAGTATTACAAATTGAAGTGCATAGTTACATATAGGGACTCTTGACTCCGCATATGCATCGTGATAAATTTAAAAGTTGAAGTCGGGTTGCCTACAGGAGGCGGGATTGACATTTGGACCCTTTATCGAGCGTTATAAAATACAGGAACGATAGGATAGTCCCCGAAACTATTAAGGCGTTGCGCACCAATAGATTACACCTCAGAAAACTGCTACAATGCATATTCCAACCCGTAAGAACTTGAGAGAACTCGGAAGACGGAAATTCCCACTGCCGACGAAATTTATATATGATTCGTATTTCGGATGAGGAATCGCTGTTGGGATATTTACGACTGTGGTCGTGAATGTTCCACTCACCAGATGGCAAGCAATCGATCTCATCCGCGAGTAGATATCTCATCTGAACCTTTCAAAACAGAAAAGACTCCTCAATTTGAGTTTGAGAACATGGATGATGGATAAGTAGCATTTTCTTACTGGTTTGCAAGGTTAATATTCGATTATCGTTAATCATAGCACTGATTGTCTTACCAAGAATGACTTCCATCATCGTGGTCCGCTTCAAGAGCATTTTGGACAGCATCGTGGGGAGGGAGATCGTCAACCACGTTGTATGAGCCTGAATTTGAACCCATTACGCTAATTTCACGAATGCCATATATATTGCGATGCAAATGAAGAATGTGTTTACAACCGAAACTCTTCCTACAAACCCGTTGATTTACTTAGCCCATTCGGAAACATGTATCCTTTGTAAAGACGACCGTCGAAGTCAGGTACGAGATGTTCCAAGTCAACATTGTAACAGTACAGATAAGTGTCATCGTCAGCCGTGGAAACATTCGGCAAGAGGCCGTCGCCGTGGAAGCTGCGTTTGTTTTCGTCGAATTCCTCAATCTAAATCTCCACCAGATCGTGATTTGGTTTCGATTGATCGAAGACTTCACATTCATACTTCTGTTGGTGTGTTACGGGAGCTCTTTGCGGCCTTGTGTCTGTGAGATCTTAGTTGTGTCAATCTCCTTTGGATTACTGACTATCTCAGTCCGTAGCACCATAATTCCCTACTCCTCTCTGTGAGCTGGTAATTTCTCATTCCATGCCGTTTGTCACAGACAATCTTTTCAAACGTTCACCAGTGAGTTCCTTACACTCCTTTGTGGACTCACTAAGGTCCCTTAGGTTCTCCAGTTCCACGATAGTGGAGCTTACCGTGTCCGGAGTAAGATAATGAATCCGCAGTGAGGACACATTGAGATCTCAGCACATTGTTTTACAAACTCAGATACATCGTCACTTTCGGGAGTATCGGGCTTCCAGTATGTTTGATTGATTGATATTCTTTATTCGTCCGGGGACAAAAGTTCTAATCACATATACTTACATTTGTCTATTAAAATATAAATACACGCGTGAAAAGGAAATATCTGTATACATGAACACGTGTTTGGTCAAGGACCCTAGATATCACAATTGATGACTAGTCAGAGCAAATACACTCGGAATACTCATGTATCAGAAGTGCAAAATTGCTAAAAGAGAAGGGGCAAGGTCTCCCAGTCTAATCACAGTTTTGTTTCGTCAGTCTGGTGACAAAAAGTCAAATATATAAATTAATTCAAAGTAGAGCCCAACCCATCACAGGTTAAAATAATGGTTCTCCTCCACATCAATCATCTGAGGAGACTGTATCAATGAGAAATCTCTCAAGGCCTCTTTAGATAACGATATCTTCCCCAGCCGCCGGAAGCCCGCAGGGAGAGAGTTCCACAAATGAGCTCATTGAACCTGGAATGATCTTCTTCCGTACTCAAGTCTCATATTGAGAACTTTGATTACCCGCTTTTCTGCATCATCGCGTGCGGGCGTTCGGATTAATACCTGGTAAACATCGCAGCTAACTAGCCAGGGTCTCCTAGATGCATGATCTTGTGCATTAACAGAGCTGCAAAGTATATTCTCCGCGAATCAGTGCGTAACCAGCCCAATCGCTCCCTAAACGGGGTGATGTGCTCGTCTCTCCTAAGATCAAAAATGTACCTCACACATAAATTGCTTGGTCGCTGTATCCGTTGCCGCTGTTCATCCGTGGCGTCAAGGTACAAGACTGTGTAATGATCTAGATGTGGTTGGATCAACGACTCAACTCGGCGAATTTGGAGGGGTCTGGTGATCCATGTCCTAATCAACCGCGATCCATATAGGGATCTGTTTACTTTCTTAATTACTTGGTTAATGTGCGGTTTCCACGTCAGTTTACTGTCAAGTATAACACCTAGACTAACGACAGTGTCACTGAATGGGACAAACACTCCATCCTGTATCTCAAACCCTGGAAAGTTTATGCAGGTCTTTAACATTCTTCTCGGAACTGGAAAAGACTGCCTTGGTCTTACCAGTGTTGAGGTGCAGGTCGGAGTCCCTAGCCCGATAAGCAAGAAGTCACCCTGTGTCTCCTAGTCGAGCAATCTTGTCCTCGATGTTCTTTTTATTAACTTGGAGATAAATCTGGGGGTCATCCGCGTAGCAAATGCGGTTGACTAACTTTCCATTCAGCAGCCCTGGCAAATCATTCACATACAAGCTGAAGAGGAGAGGCCCAAGAACGGGCCCCTGTTGATCACCCAGATTGGTTTCGAGCGAATCAGATTTACCTACTCTAGAAGTGATTAGTTAGGTGCGTCCCTGTAAATATGATTTTATTCACAGGAGTGCCGATCTTGGAAAACCAAGATGTCGTAGCTTCCTCAGCAGCTCGGATGGTGAGATTGTATCGAATGCTTTGCTGAAGTCGAACAGTAGGAGCAGAGTGATCTCTTTTCTGTCAATTCCTACTCTGATGTCGTCTGTCAACTTGAGCAGTGCCATCTGAGTACTGTGGTGTTGCTTGAAACCGGCTTGGAAAGGATCAAGTAATTTCTCTGTTTTCAAGTACTCCGTGATTCGGTCACGTGCGATCTTTCCCGGAACCTTGGAGAGGAAGCACAGCAGCGCTATAGGACGGAAGTCCGAGACTGTTGATGGAGCAGCAGTGTTCCTTAATGCAATCAGCTGCGCTTGCTCCCAAGTCTCAGGAAAAGTGCTACGGGTGAAAGAGGAATCAGAAATATGTACAATAAGATCACCAATAGCCAGAAAAGCTATCGCAATCACGCTCTGGTGTATTTGATACGCCCGCGGGCTTGCGAGGAGAAATTTCTAATAGCAAGGACTAATACATGAATGTAATTTATGGGCTTGAATTCAAGCTCCTCCTCCGCGTGATGGGAAGAAAAGCATGGCACCAAATTCGTGCACCCCTACGCTCTTGATTCCTCAAGGATATGTTTGCCATATACTACATATGCCGGATCAATAATTTAGAGCTCCTGCGTTACATACGAGCAGCAGTATAATGTGAGTAGCCGCGCTCGCACGCCGGTCAATTGGGAGCGCCTCGTAAAATCTAGGCGCATCGGCGATTTTCCTCACCCGGCGCATATTTTTTGCTTCCCGTCAGACAAAAGACAACCCCGCACAGAAAATCGAAGGTTAGTTCAGAAAAATTCGGCGTGGCGCTCCATTTCAAAACAGAGATGGATAGTTTCTAACCTCCGCTGAGCGCGGCGCGTGAAATCTGCCCGCTCATTTTTCTCCGTGCAGTGCCGAGCTAATATTGTCCATCGCTTCATTAATGTTTTTGTGGGGCGAAACGAAAATCCCAGCAAATAAGAGCATTCAACTCATCCGGTGTGAAACCATGAAGTTCTTCCTCTTTGCTCTAGGGCAAGAGGCCGAGATGGCGCATCTCCTTTCAAATGTTTTTATTCTGATCAAGAGCGTCTGAAAGATGGTTTTGAAGGAAGAAGTTATGCTCTTGTTCCATGCGCAAGTCGACTTCTTCAATAAGCCAAAAGTACTCACTTTGAAGCTCAGGACACTTGCGCTAGTTATGTTGATTTCGTGTCCAGTCCCTGCACGTCGCATCCCGCTCATTCGTGAGTAACCTCAACTCAGGACCAATCCAAGGAGCATCATTTTTTCTCGGGTTCATAGTTGTTTTAGGCGCTGATTTATCTATAACAATATAATGTCTTCAATCAACAATGTCATCAATCTCTCATTCAAGCAATGAATTGCGTCTTCCAAGCTGGTTTCGGCATTTCAAGAGCTGTCCAGTCGCAGTGAAGCAGACGATCATTCAGCATCTCCAGGGCGATGTTACGATAATCCCTGTAAGTGGAGGAATTTTTTGGCGGAGTGGGAGTGAAGACGTTGATGGTGACGTCTATGACCGAGTGCCTGCCGAAACTGGGCAGGAGTCTGTTGTGAAAGTCTGTAATGATATCGTCGTCATCAACGTAGATATGATCAATCCACGTGTGAGATAGATATTGGGTTTATGTTGGTGAGTCGGCCAACGCTGCACTATTTGTAGAGCAAGTTCTTCTGTCAGTGCAGTCAGTGTCTTGGTCTCAGGGTGAACAGTGTTTAACAAATCCACGTTCAGATCACCCATTTTAATTTTATGACTGTAATCTCCACACAGTCGGCGTAACGTTCAGAGAGGAATAATCGAAGACCATTTGAATGATCAAAGAACTTTTGATGGGGAATGTCACTGAGTTCTGCAATAAGCGGCTTGATTGTATTTCTGAATCGTGTATCATGTAGTAAGAAGCCTTTTATCGCATCGGCCATCAACGAGGGGACCATTCGCATCTCCATAGTAGAGAATGATCGAGAAATATGTATATTACCCTCACATATTCTATTGGGTTGCAGATAAAATTATTGAGTTTCCCCGCATAATCTGTTCCGCCTGAATATCATGATATATGTAGAGATATGCATTGTCCCGTATTTTGATTGAAAGAATAACCTCAAAGCCATTGTAGGGCTACTAGACCGAAAATTAAAACACCAAACTTAACGACGGTGTCTGGCGTGTGATACATTCTCACCCGCAGTACCAATTATACCGATTCTGTCACAGCATCGTGAGTACAAGCGTTTGAGTGGGGGCTCACGCTTTTCATCTTCATCTCAACCCCGTCCAAGAAACGACATCTATGACATCTCTTCGTCATTGAGTACGAAACATTCCATGATTAGAATGTCCAGTACACGAAATCAACGTAAATTGTGTAAACTTTTGAAATATGTGACAAAAAATTTCTTAAAAAATCGATAGCAATTGCCTTTGGAAGGTCGAACAAACTTGTCATTGGATCTTGGAATACAAAATCTATGGGTTCAAAGATTTTGAAAGACGTATCTGGGGACGGGATATTGACCGAAACATAACAAAATGTTCACGCTATTCGTACATAAATTAATTCCACAGTTTTGAACATTCAGCTACCTCGGCGTTCACTTTGTTAGTCATACCATTACAACTCTGCTGCTTCAGGTTTGCAATCTGGACCACATTATCTATTTCATACGAATTGAGTATCAAACAAGTGCATATATGGGCTCATTCTCGTCAGTCTATCGCCACTAGGTTTTCTCAGTCACCACGAATGATGGTTCAGAATGATCTCCCTTCTACACAGAAACGAATTCAAACCGAATGGGAGAGAAGAAAAAGCAACACCCTATATAGGCATATCACCATTTCCTCTGTCATTCTTGTTCTCCACTGGAAATTCCCTCAAGTTCTCTCGAGCCTCTCCTATTCTTCCTTTTTTTGGCAACCTCTTACTTGTGAGTGTACATCCAAGTATAGACTGAGAGTGTTGTATACGATAGAAGGCCAAGAAAGCGTAACGGGGCAGCTGTTCTTGCCTCCCACGTCGTTATTGGTATCCTGGCCATCAACTCAAGATTGCCACTTCTATATCCATTATAGTCTCACGTTCACCACGTATACGCGTGATGTGCACACATTCATCGATGAATATAGACAAAAAGGACCTCTCTTCTTGTTCCATATCGTCGCTCGTATGTTATGCGACACCTTATACATAGTTTGCTCGGGAATCTATTTCTTGCTTGTCATTGGCTTTTGATGTGCTTGTTTGACTGTACGCCCACCATGTCAGTTTGTCACGCTAGATATGGGAAAGAGGAAGTGACAGATTTGTTTACCGCATGGTTAGAGTAACTTTTTTTGCTGCCGCATTTCAAGGATATCATCAATTTTTTGATGGTCGATCTTATTTAGCAAGACCAACATTTTCGACAACTTTGGTCACCCAAAAATGAAAAGAATAACATTCGATATTTTTTTGCAGTCCGTAACCGATGGTATGAGTGAAATAATCATCTTTTTTTCTCAAACTTCCTTCATCGTAAGTGTATCGATGGTCAAAATCCATCAAGAAACTATTTCATCAATCACTATTATCGCTGTATGATCAATCATTTCGTCATCTTGAAATACTCGGAATTCGTTATCCACCAATAACTCCATCAGAACTCCAATGAGAACCATAAAGTCGTATT
The DNA here is from genome assembly GCA_029851415.1 of Eretmocerus hayati. NCBI lineage: Eukaryota > Metazoa > Arthropoda > Insecta > Hymenoptera > Aphelinidae > Eretmocerus > Eretmocerus hayati. The sequence continues at coordinate 176,404,066 of CM056742.1, read as the reverse complement.
CTTGGTAAGATAGCACAATTCTCTCAAAATTCGTGCCGGGTACTAAAAATCTTTTGGTATACCTACAATAACAAGACATGAATCCCAGAACTCTTTTTAGTTGAGTCTCGATCGGAATTTTTCATTGTCCTATACCCCTCAGAATATACAAAATTTGGAGTAAGTGTTTTGTATGGGATCTCTGCTCAACCAAATGCTTATTAGTATTGAAAAATAGTCTCCATGAATAGAATCCCCAAATGGATCAGCTGAAATGATGCTAGATCCATTTTGGTATCCTTGACCAGGATTTACGTGAGACTCACAAGAGAATCAATCATCACGGTTTCAACAAGCTGCATATTTACGATTCTGTCTAGACTTTTGCCAACATTCTTATTACTTGTAGAATTCTACAACTGATAGTAGATTCAAGAGTTTTTACCCAACTATTTTTTCAAAGGATGCTTAAATTTTATTCGAAATGTGAGTATTTCTGAGGGAGGAGGTACGAGAGTCTATCAAAATGAATGAGTGATGGAGAGCATTGGAGCAAAAGTTTAGAAGAGGCTCAGAGAGGAAGACTTCCACTGGCTCGTCATTAACTTTTTTTTTCCACCTTCAACTAAAAGTACGCTTTCTCCACGGATCTTTCGCTTAAGCGCTAGAGGCTTACGTAAAAACGAGCCTCTCACATCGTACATCTTGTTCTCTCGTCTATCCTATCTCCTCCTCCTTCGACTTCTTCCGGGTAGAGAATCGATTAGCTCAAACTTAGGTTCCAGAGCCAACATAGACGGGTTTAAGTAGTATAGGTCGAGTTTAGCCAGCCAATCGCCGGTAGAGTTTGAATTCCCATTTTCGCATTTGCGGGAGATTTTTATGCAGCTCTAAAAGAGATTTAATGTAGAACCATGATCTGTTCCGAATCGAATTTCAACAGATGGATAATCAACCAAGCACTGAATTCCATCAGGAAGTTTCAGTATTTGGGTCTTAGGGATAACAGCGTTCGGCAATCAAAATAGGAATCCAATAGAACATGGATAGTTGAGGTGATGAATCATCGGACCATCATCAATCGTAGGTTTGGGAAGACATTGATGGGATCAAAATTTGAATTTTTGCCTCTAAGGGTGGCTGAACGTGAAAAGCTGAGGTCATTGTGATACTTGCAATTTATGATATCCGCAAAATGACGAATATTACGGTGAAGTAAACAGGTGATCATTAATTCGATCTCAGAAAGAATTTGAATCATTCCGTTATAAGTTTCCGACAGAAATACAGACTTTGCACTTCCCAAGAGGCTGAACATATTCCCAACACTCTAATGCTCAAAAAATCTACCACTTGTAACTTCGATCGATTCTATATTCATTGAATTGCAAAGTTGTGAACGGAGTTCACGTCGTATCTCGTCTGAGGGACTCTAGAAGTAGTTGCAAACGTGTCCAATCAATCCTATTGTGGAACCATCGGGTCATCGCCAAGCTTTGCCGCTTCGAGAGAGTTGAGTGCTTGGATATATGTACACAACTGCTACGGATCGATCGCGCCTCGTTGGCAATTTTTTATTGTCAACTCGATCGTGTACGGTACTTCTTGATGCAAAACCGGAACGTTTTAGTGAGATAGTAATGGGCATGTGAGAGTTACTGGCTCTGAACTGGATAGATGTTCGATACTTTTGGTTTCTGTTCGGGATTTGGATTCAAACAGGTAATCTATTTGATTTTCCTACAGCTGTGGCCGAGGAAGAGAAAGAAATTCTCTGTTTTGTGATAAGCATCAGGGCTGCCGTGATGATTGATAAATTATCGACACCGTATTGCGATCACGATTTTTATGATAAGGATAATGAAATCGATACAGTCTAGGAGAATTATTGATTGAGAACGATTCCTCTCACGTTGCAGAAATTATTGTTCGGAAATTATTCGCGATATATTTCGAAATCCTTGATATCTTGACAAAGTAAAAGCTACCCTTGAGATAGACATCAAGTAATAGGAATGATGAAAATACTACTGATTGATATAAAAAGTGTACAGATTTCATGGGCCCATTGAGTCAACATGTTTCAGCTAGCAATGCACTATGATATAGCTAATACCAGCGACTATCAATATTATTGACAATACGACAACGATAATTCTTTCGCAATAATTCACCATAACGTAGTCAATATAACCTCAACCATCGAATGAGGATCAATAACGATGTACGCAAATTATCGGCATCGATCGTATTGAAGCAACTCTGATTGAGCATACTCTATTTTGTTTGGTCGGTGATGAACTCGAAATTCTGTCGATAAAGGTTAGTTCAATAACCGATGGGTGTAGAATGATCTAGTCTGGACTCATTCATGCACTTCTGATATGGGGGACTCTGAATGGTAATGGTCCAGACTTATGACGAACTTTCAAAAAATGGCTTTGATATTTTGGAAACTACTTTGATCGATGGCGCTCATTCAGACAGAGTCTTGTAAATTTTTACGCATGAGTTTCTACCCTAAACGATTGGACAGTGATGACCAATAAGAAAAACCTTCCAAATACAAAAGCAGTCTTTGGAAATTCTGGAATGAAATGATACCGTTCGAATCCGGAGTCATTCATCAAAAAAAGTTTGAGGCTGAAATCGCCCGGCAATCCAGTGAAACTCACGGTTTTGAGAACGTGAATGTACTCTCAATCCGAAATCACCAAGCTCATGGACAGTTCCACTGATTCGAGAACGAATCTGACTCTGTCTGCTTCATTCAATCGATGGCTGCACATTGCTAACAAATAGATTCGATTTGGTAACACGAAGAGTCAACCCGGAATACTTGGAATTGACAGACTTCATCTTGCTTCTAGTCATCGGTATATCAAACTTTTATGTCAACATTTACTTCTGAAAGTTAGTCAGTTGAGTTTGACGTCCAGTAACGAAGTTTCTGTCATCTTAAATGGCAGTTGTAAAGTCAAAAGAATCCAGGTATTGCTACAGTGAGAGACAGAAGTATAATAAGTGAGAGATCAGAATATCTCAGAAATGAGCTAGCAAGGACCTTTGGAAAGGGTCATTATCCCCAACCAGATTTTTTTACGCGACAAGTATTGAATTCTCTGACTCTCTCGCTGAGCGACCATTAAAAGTTTTGGAGTTTTATCGCACTAACGAAGCTCACTGCTCAAATTATCGCACTCCTCGACACGAGCGAAATCCATTTCTCGCATTCATTAATATTCCCAACTGACATCCATTCATATCAATGATAACGATAATCATTAGTAGACTCATGAGAATGAAGCGTGTGATAAGTGCAGGCGTAATTTTAAAAAATTTAGAAGACTTGAGGGTGACCACTAAAAATTTTTGCAAGATCAATACGTCGTGATGAACTTCTAAGAAGGAAATGAATGTTCTAGAAGTTATCTTCACGCTTCGATTCAATGCTCGATCCAGACGAGCCGATGATATATCTTACCATTGATGCCCTAACTATAAGGTATTTGATTAGGTTTGTAGTAGATTGCTCGTGTACTATGTACAGTTCACTAAGCGCTGTAAATGAGCTAGGGCCATTGAGAAAAGCAACTTGCAGACGAGGCCAGAGTTGTGTTCAGAAGCCACAATTGCTTCAAGATGGGCAGGCGTTATCATTAACGACCCGCACAGCAACTACCAATCAACCTCAAACCTTGTCAATCCTCACTGATATCACAGTTATCGTCCAATTTCGCCTTGAAGCTAATTATCACCGTCATGATATTGAGACAAAATTGATTTAGAACATATCGGAGCGCATTCAATTTTTTTCGGAAATTGTATATCCGATCACATGAAATGGGTTGACGGGTGATCAAAAGAAAGAAAATTGGCGCAAGTAATATAATTGATTGATGCACGCAGAGTCAACTTTGCGTGACGTTTTTTAAAATTCAAAATCTTATTTCCTCACAATTCTCATTGCAGATATATTCATTCTACAGATTATTGATCACCTTAGCACTTCGACAGTTTTGATCAGGCGAGGAAACTAAGCAGATGTTCACCGAATAAAATCTGAATAATGAATTAATTTTCCGTAAGCTCTTTTCATGTAATATAATCCTGTCCCTTCGAGTTAAGAGATTTCCTCCTCCGTAAGCTCATATTGTGAAATTCGGAATATAATTCCCATGCTAACGATGAAAATACAGCCTCACCTGCCGTAACTTTTATTCGTGAAGAAAAGTTTTACGATAACACGATAGCATTGTGCGAACCTAGGTAGTATGTTTTGATGAAATTCATAAAGAATCATCCAGTTTCGTGTCACAACGGATTCGGGTATTGTGAGTTTCAAGTATCTGTGCTATATGATACTCCGATTTCAACAATTGGACCAACAAAATGTTATTCAGCCTCGTGAAAATCATTCTTGTAAATAAAATAGTGATGGGACAGTAGCTTGATATCTTTCCATCGTGGAACTATCTGTAGAACAAAGGTTTTCAAAGGACTCGTGTCAAAACTTGATGCTGGAAAGACGTAAGACTGAAAATTCATAAATATGGACGACAAGTATCAAAAGCATCCTTTCCATTGAGATTCATTATTCTACGTCACTCACGGACCACAAAACTTTTGCGCAAAATTATTGTCAAACTCACCACATTTCATGGAGTGAGGGGGGGGGGGGGGGGGGGTGAGGTTATGGATACAGCAGAGCGTTGAAAGTAGATATTCTCAAGTGCAGAACAAATTTCACCACAGTTTCGAATAATAATGCGAAGCGAAGCTGTACACTTCGAGTGGCAAACCGACAATTTCGCATCACTGCCACAAAGTTGGAATGGCTTCGTCAGAGTCTCGAGAGAAGCTCGATTGTTCGCGCGCCGAGCTTGCTTTTTGCGATACTCACTCATTCGATTCGCACTTGTCGACGTCTGCTTCTAATGCCACGCCACGCCAATTAAGACTAACGAGATGAGCTTTACCGTGTCTCTCTTTGTGACGAGTTTAGTTCAAATGCTTTTTTTCACTTTTGATTGTCTTCACTCGTCAATCTTAACAGTACACGTTTTTTATCTTGCTTTGCTGGCATGACAAAACGACGAGGACAAGCGAAAGATTCGGTTTCATCCACGAATCGAGTCTGCCCTGTTGGTTGAGCTCACGAGATGAGACGAATCCATTTGAGATCCTGCTCTATGACTTCTGTGATCACGGAACATATGAAATTGCCTATAGGCTGCTTTTATGATTCTTGGTGATACGATTTGAGTCATGAACTATGACAGTTCTTCCATATTAATGAGATGACAAAGTAATTCAGGTTGTGGTTTCAAATTTTGATGTTTATTTTTGTTATCAAGCGAGAGAAAATATCATATTCAGCTTATGTAAGGGAAGGGAGGCAAATTTCAAATGAATTTGTGTCATTGCACTATTTGTATCCGTAAGACCTCCGTATCATCCCGGTTTTACCAGTGAGGCAATGAAAAATCTTCTTGGTTGAAAAAAACCCGTCTCCAGAAGCTCGGCGCCTTCATCATAGGATACCGATTGGGCATAGATTTCTATTCTCAGTTATTGTAAATACCAAATAAGGTAAGTTTACCCAATTCACCTCCTGTACCGAGCTTGTCCCATGTGTCAACCTCAGTAATGGGCACACGTTGACCTTTGCGCAATATTTTTCACGTTTGGAATATCGAAGTATTGGGAAAATTGACGATTTGGATCGACCCCGAATGATTTCTGAGTTCCCCAGGAAAATTGGGGTGATTTTCTCATTTTTCATGTTTGCACAGCTAGAAAGTCACCGAGGAAGTTGCGTCCAGTAAAACCAGTCCCAAATTTTTTTAGTTTGACCAACCTCAACGTACCTCAACGCATTCATTTCCTTGTTTTAAGATCTTCAAGATCCGTTTTCTATAAAAGGAAACGGGTTCTGGAGAATCTCTCATCCGGACTCATTTCATGTGCAAAATACAGAGATCTGTTGCAAAAAAGGAGCCCAGCATCGGAGTGTACCCAACATGCCCCCATACGGTTATTTCGAGAGGGCATGCACTATGACTTTTTCACCAATCAGAACGTGTATATCACGTCAAAATAGGTGGAAAACGTAGTATTTTGGATACGCTTTTAGCTTTAAAGATTACACGGTGATAGAAGCGGATGAGAATGGATTAAAACGATCGTATACAATCTATCGCCGATTGAAATGGTTTTAAATTAGGGCAAGTCGCGTACACCTCTTCGTAAACTCTCAAAAATCATTCTCTGGGGTAATCGAGACAGCTTGATTCTAGTAGATCATCTTCTAGTAGAACAGGAGATTCTAGTAGAACAAACCCTGATTACTTCGACTTATTTTGAAGGTCCTGAAACAAGATCTAAAATAAACTCAAGTCCATCGGAAAATATGGAGGTAGGCCAGGGTTGTTGAGAAAATGGCTTAATGCGGGCAAGTTGGGCACACTTACTTTATGTGGACTTCGCACATCCTGCGTGCATTCCAGAGTCGTAAGCATCAACTGGACACTCAAAAAAAACCATGGTAGGTCTGGATCTCTTCTTAGAAACGTTCACAGGAATTCTTACCACACCAACAGATTCTTGAACCAACACAGCCAAATCTTGCTATTCATCTTGTGTAAAAAAGCTTTCTCATCAAAAGCAGATTCAGTTTCTCCTATGAAATTTCGAAACTGCGAGTTTCCCAGACAGGGAATTATTAATTATTTTAAGAAATATCGTCCGCGAATAAAATATGTAAGCAATTTCCATGTTGAAATTCAGTTCGTCCAGAAGTGAAATTTCGAATTAGTCATAGAATATGCGGGATTTCCCACATCTCATTACGCTATGGTAACCACACTGGAAAAAATTTTACCACTGGTTCACTACTAATCCAACCACTGGTTGATTTTTTTCTCCACAACTAATATATAATTATGAATGCGGCGCCCACGATATTGGTCGGTGGTGGTCCCCGGGTAACACTTCTGAGTCGGAAAACCAAGTTCCATCATGTTTTTTTACCCAACAAACAGGAATAAACATCAGCGCGAGTCGCACGAGCATTTTCGGGGAAAATTCAGGTTAAGCATCGTTTTTGCGATTCATTATCCGCATTGGTGACCGCTCGACTGGGGCTGCCACGCTTATAGCTGACGTAAAAAATTCACTTTTCTTTTGATATGGGTGTTGTACGGGGTCCATGAGACTGGTCAGTGGTACTCCCCGGGTGACAATTTTAGGTCAGTGAAACAAGTTTCGTCGTGTTTTCCGATGAACAAAGAGGAATAAACATCAGCGCTGGCCACGCGATCATTTTCGGAAAAAAAGTTCAGGTTAAGCATCATTTTTGCGATTCATTATCCGGATTGGTGACCACTCGGGTGAGGCTACCAGATGGAAATAGATTATGGGCTCGCTTAGGTAAGCAGGCAGCCTCAGCCGAGCGGTCACACTGGATAATGAATCGCAAAAACGATGCTTAACCGTAATTCTTTTTTGAAAATGTTCGCGTGGCCAGCGCTGATGTTTATTCCTCTTTGTTTATGGGAAAACATGATGACACTTGTTTCACTGACCCAAAATTGTCACCCGGGGACTACCACTGACCAGTCTCATGGGCCCCGTACAATACCTATATCAAAAGAATGTGTGAATTTTTTAAGCGAGCTGTAAGCGTGGTAGCCCTAGTCGAGCGGTCACCAATCTTGATAATGAATCGCGAAAACGATGCTTAACCTGAATTTTTTCCCAAAAGTGCTCGCGTGCCCGGCGCTGAGGTTGATTCCTGTTTGTTGGTAAAAAAACATGATGGAACTTGGTTTTCCGACTCAGAAGTGTTACCCGGGGACCACCATTGACCAATCTCATGGGCCCGGTATAATTCTCATATTCGCTGTGGGGAAAAAGTCAACCAGCGGTTGGATTTGATAGGCAAAAAGTGATTGAATTTTCAACCACCTGGTTAAATTAGACAGTCAACCAGTGATTGCCAATTTGGTGGAAAGTCAACTAATTGTTTACAGTGCAACATTAACATTTTACGGAAGAAAAAGTTTATCGCAGCGTTCGATATCCTCGTCACACATAATACATTACATACCCCATTCAAGATTGGACGCCCTAAATCGTAAATGACTCCTGCGTATAGGATACGAAAAATAGCATGAAAAAAAACAATGGGTTTGCACGGTTCATAATCGTCCATGTTGCATTACTCGCTTGGCTTTTGGCTTCATCACAGAACTAGGCGAAGCTCTATATTACAATGGCTAGACATCAGCCATAAAAGTCGAATGAGCGCACTTGTATTGCGGCATTACTCGCACTCGGAGAGATTTCGTCGTCTTATATTGTCGTAACGCTGAGTCAAATTTTTCCAAGATGCATGAAGATGCATTGCATCTCCAAGATTTGCAGACGGATATACATACACTACCCTTACTGACATTGAAGGAAGCTTCGAACAAAAGAATTCAATAGTCGTTTTGTTCATGAACCTGTGTAAAGCGCGTTTATTTGTTCTGCAAATTCGCATCGATTTCAATCTGTATACTTACAACACCTCGGCGCATTCGAAGAATTCCATTTCCTTTGTGTGAAGATAGACTGAAGGGTTGTTTGCTGCGTTCCAGATAGGAAATTGTGTGTGCATTGAAGGGATTTCACGCCATGAGCTCCACTCTAGTTTTGCTCTCAATGGAGACATAGAGTAGAATTTTGTTTGTACAAATGTACGGTTGGACACCTAGATGTCTTTTTTGATTTGAGTACAGATTAGAAAATTCATGAAGTCTTGCTGGCGTTGAGACAAACCTGGGAGAAAGAAATTTCTGTACATAACAAAATTCAATGAGTAACGGATTTTATCTCCTTTGGACCTACAGGACTTCTTTCTATCGTATAGATGGCTACATTTAACTTCTTGAGGCCAATTCTCCAGAAAGATGAACAGGCTGCACGGAGTTTGTAAGACCATACTCGTGCATTCAAGGGCTAATGCACATATTGATATTGCATGATATCAATTAAAAAATTGAATTGACATCCTTCTTGTACCTTCATGAGTACCCATGAGTTTTTGTCCGACTCTTGGAATATCTCATACTGAAAATTCAGTGACGGAATACAACAACGGAGGGCCTCGCTTTCACAAATGGTCCAAAGGACCCAGGCCAATTTTTTCCACACTGAATGATTTCCTGCAGACGTTGAACGGGATCTCGATCCAGCTCTCTAAAAGTATTCGAGTGAAATTGTACTCGAAACGAGTGGTTTTTCGACTCGAAGCTCGAGTACTAGCGTCGCAATCCGGCTTCGAGTGATTTTTTGCTCGAAGACCGAGTGAAAATTTCACTTGAATCGAGTCGTTTTTTTTACTCGATCCTCGAGTCGCTTATAATTTACAGTATGAAAAAAAAACTAACTATTTATATATTGTGGAACGATATTGAGACTAAAATGCTGAATGAGAACAATGGGACTGCATAAAAAGAGTGAAAAACACACTTCCATCAAAGTTTAGTACCAATCCATGATTGGTCGTCGCTGGGGTTTGAACCTGGTTCTCTTCCTATGATATATCTTCGCTGTCTGATATTTACGCCAATCATTTAACCAACTGAGCCATTAGGGATATTGACAAGAGGGACTTCGAGAAAACAGTGATGAGGGCCGTTATGGCAACCAATCGTAAGTTTTTCGACGAAAGTAGTTTACTGTAAATCTGAGTATGACTACTTTCCACTGCTCCACGTAAAAAAGCTTGAGTAACTGATTGTTCGCGTGATATGGCGATAGAATCCCATATGAAAATCCAAATCTCATGATAACAATGAATGAAATCGACACAAATAATTGCTATTTACGAATTGAATATTAACGCATTGGATGAGATACACGTGAAAATTCAAGGATATGCCCTATTCGCATCGAATTGTACATCTAAAGTGGTATCAAGAACGTATTAGTAAAAGTGTCAAGGTGATCATGTTGGTTTAGGTTATGTCGGTTAATTTCACTCGATATCGAGTAATTCAAACGACTCGGGACGATCGAGTGAGTTTTAGTTACTCGATGGCGAGTGATATCGTCAGAAATTGACTCGTAGACGAGTCATTCGAGAAGTTACTCGAGCTTCGAGTAAGTAAAATCACTCGAATACTTCTAGAGAGTAGCCAACCGTGATAAAACCAAAGTTGTACGTCACGTGGAAACAACAAGTGCCGCTACTGGCCCTGTATCTCAAATTCTGATACTCTTCATCTGAGTTCGAAAAATGCTCGGGGTCTTTTTGACCCAACATGACCACGGCGGTTCAAGTTCAGATTGAAAAACGTTCTGGCTATGCTAGAATTTTCAATTTTATCGAAAAGTAAATCAGCTTTTTGAGAGCTATACGTATCCAATTTGAAAATTAATGTTCATCAAGGGTGCTTTCCAGTTGGAGCTCATCTACCTATAACTATAGATGAAATTGCTTTCACAGATGATCAAGCCGTGGCAATATGCGATAATTCAGGATTAGCTCAATGGGATCTGAAACGCAATTCTCGGCTACGTAGTCTCTCTTGGTTGAACCTCCACGTTAGTTGAAAGCTCACAGGGGACCACATTAATTACTCCGGCCGCTCTAATACGAAACGTTTGAGATTGAGAGAGCACCATGAAATTCGCTCCAGTATAGATGAGTCATTCCGTCGGAACTGTTATACATCTTGAATTATCAAAATTTCTTGTCATGTTCATGAAGAAATGTTCTAATTGAACAGTTTCTAAAAAATCCTAATCAGGCTGGAATGGAATTGATGATTTAAATTGCTTTAGATGGTACTGGATGATTTCCAACTCGGTGATTTAATCAGTTCCCCGGCATTTTCCATAGTTGAAAGACTGACTCTGGATAGATATTATGCTATTATGAGCTATGAATCGCAATCCATCATAAACTGAATCAGTCTGGAAGTGTATCTCATAAGTTTGAATGTTCCCAATATCTGCGACAGTAGATTTTGCACCGAGCTTATGAGATTGTAGCTCGCTTCTGAGCAAATGGTTTCCAGTCTAAGCCGCAGGGAAAGATCGAAATAATTGCTTGGAAGCGGGGGATCTCACGAACGAGTTGCGAATACTACTTTTTTACAGTTTTTCAAGCACCCTAACATCGGAAAATTGCAAAAAATCTGTTCTTATCATCATTTGGCCCCCTCAACAAATAAAAATATTTTCCGTTCTCTCTCAATGTATTTTTAAATAAGAACGTATTTACCCGTTAGTCGTGACGATTTCATGATGAAAATCTTACGAATGATAGTGATTTCTATTCAAAATTTGAGTCAAACTTGAGAGGGAAAATTGCGAAAAAAGCCCTCAATTCTTTATTCTACAACCATGATGCTCTATTATCTCGACCAAGGAATAATGGTGTCGTGAATATCCCAGGAATTACCTTTTCCCACGATTCCAAAACTTAGAAAGAATAACACAGCCATCAGCTGAGCAGTGGCGAGATCGAGTGCTTGTGAAACGACACCATAACGTAATCTCGTCGACAATTTTCATCCCCGAAAGGAAAACTTCCGCATACCGGATAAATTCCTTCTTTCAAGTAGGATCGTAGTAAAGAATAGTTGCGAGCCATTCGAGAAAAGCTCCTGCAAGCTTGAGAATCGTCTCACACATCTGCACGCCTTTTTTCCCCAACACTCAGCATATGTGAATGTATATGTCTATGAGTCTATCTATATGTATATGTCTGCAACAGCTAGTCTGCAGTGGAATATGACTTTTGCTCGTATCGTGAAACATTTATACTCGTATCCCAATCCGAGGCCTGTGCATTTTTCATGAGGTACAGTCTGTTGTTAAGCCTGGTGGACTACGAGCTGCAACTTTCGCCATTTATTTCATTGCCACGTGTTTTTCACTTTTTAATCAACGAGATTGCTTTGGAAATTGTTATCTTACGGAGTCGCGTGACTGTTTGATCGAACATCCAATTTTTCTGGTACACAATACCGCAAAGACTTTGCCATTCGAGGTTTTCAAAATTGTTTTTACAGAATTCGCGTCGTTCTCAAAAATGAAATTTTCAACTTTCTAAACATTTTTAGTAAACTATCACCTAAAAACGTCGATGAAGTAGATAACCGACTGAAATGGAAGTAGGTCGAAAGATTTAAGGTTTAAGAAATTCGAGTGGTGCAAGTATACTTTTCTACTCCAGAGATATTTAGACATTGCGCTATCATGAAAATCCCCTTACCTGTTCTGCAGAAAAGAGTCGAGGTTAAATGGAATAGCGAAGACATTCAACCCAAGCCAGTTGGTGGAACAGTGAAGTCAAAAGCTTCTCTTGGATAAAGAAACAATGATATTTTATCATGTCTGTCGCTCCTCGAGTCTTTGTCTTTTCAAACGTTATCTCATTGCAGACGGCAGCTATCTTTTGCCGGGCTTGGCATATTCCATTTTCTGCCCAGTTATCTTATTGAAATGAAATCGAGCTTAGATCTGAGGCTTTCATCTCCTTTCTGAGTGGTTCGTGGACTTCAGATCTATCATTTCTCCTTGAATTTTTCATGAATCAAATAATTAGAGTTGATTTTGTACTGAACCCATTAATGCCTGGAATAACACATTCATAAGATCTTTTTGGTGCTCGATTTTGAGTACGAAATAGCCTACAGAAAAAAAATTGGAGTGCACATATTCGACGTGAAATTGTCTGAGGCGATCCTAAAGAACTGCTTTCACCTCTTTGCAGAAAAATACGACTTTTCTCATTCCAAATCGTGTTTGGACAGCATTTTGACTCCCAAAATTGATAGGTTTGGCTATGCAAGGTCAAAAATACGTGTCATCGAGTTCTGAAAAACAAAATGTATGGGTCAGAGAAATTTTAGAAGACATGTCTGGGCCTAAGATATCGACCAAAACAAAAAGTTGACGGAACGCTTTTCCATCGTCGTCAAAACTTTCCAACCCTTTCAATGTCAATCCTGAGCATTGAATATCTCCTGGAGAAATATCATACAAGATACTTTTGACGTAAAATTGTCTGTCCTTTCTAATTCCGTGATCGTTATTGGGCTAGGATGACGCTTGAAGTGAGAAAAAGCGTAAATTCATCAGAATCTACTTATTATGATAAGAATTTCATTTCGAATCCGATTTCATCGTAAAAATTGATACACTGTCACTCGAAATATTGTGATATCAACTCTGCAGACCCTGAACCTCAGAACCCAAGATGATGTTATAAAGTCATTCCAGGCGTTAATGTGTTAATGCAGGCGATTAACGCAACCCAAAAATTTGATGAAAAACCAGGTTTGAAATGACAGTTTCAGTTTATCATGGATTTGATGCTTGATTGTAACAGACCGAGAATTCTTGTGACTGGAAACCAAATTATGGTGTACATTCAAATCAGACTATTATTCGATTTTGCGTCTGGTGACAAAATTCATTATATGACATGAATTAATCAGTTCTACAAATCCTAACACTGGTGAAATTGCATTAATGGGACATGGGATGATCAAGGGTGGCTGGGAGTCGTATTTAGCCAATGGTAATTTCTTAGATCGTTCAGTAGCCTCTTGGCATCATTGACCGTCGGAAGAGGGCGGTCCCTGCAGTATAGTTGGAGTAAATTTCTGATTACCGTCAATTTACTGCGCCAACATCGTATAAAGTGGAGCTTTTCAAGCTCATCATTAATGCTTGTGGATTCATGTGTGTAAGTGTGTGTGCGTGTGTATGAGTTTGTTCATGGACGCGCATGTCTTTGTTCGTGTCTACGTGACTCGATCACCGCGTGAGTCTGATGTTTCTGTCTCAATTCAGTTTGGAAAATGAACATTAGAGGGGTGAATAATCAGGATTGTCTTATATGCTTGCAATTCATACTCTAGTTGCTATAGCAAAAAGAGCATGAGGCGCCTCATAAATCCCAGTATGCGGCGTGCAATCGTTCTCAGGTCTCAGGGGAATAGATTGTTTCACTGTCAATAACTAGATGGGATAATCTTCTTTCTCCAGACCAGAGAATGGTCTGACCCTTTCCAAGTATCAGCCTAACATTTAGGTGAATCGCCATATGAAGATGCTCATTGGGAAAGAGGTTATCTGAAAATACTTGCGTTGTCAAAATGAGTTAAGAGTTTTCAACCATAATGACAATAGAATATAATAAACAAGAATCTAAATGCTGATATAAAATGAGGTGAACAAGAGTCAGAAGGTATATTAGCCCATTTGGAGATTTTTTGGTTTGTCAACAGCAAACTGCAAACACCGATTTTTTGAGGGTTTGGCGTGCGAACTTTCACTTTTTTTCAAATTGATAGAGCTCTAACAGAAATACCTATCCCTCAAAAATTCTGATGATGAAATTATATATTGACCTTTTATGATCATATTTCTAAGGTGAAGATTTGATTCAGAGGCGTGCCTGGCTTTGGCTATGATTACAGACCTCATTCGTCGGTGTAACTCGATTTTGTGAAAAAATTTACTCAAACTATAGTTCACTCAGATGATGATATACCTTGTCCAAAACAGAGACTGTAGAAGAGAGATTCCAAAGTTCGAAACAAGATGAATCAAATCCCTTTCGGTTCCGAATTATTCCATGATCGGCAAGAATTTTGCACGGCTCAAAAGCTTATAAAGATGTCATTCCACTGGCTTAGGAAATCATTATTTTCAGAGGGCACGCTTGGCAGACGCAAGGGACAAGTTTTGGAATGTTTTGCACTTTTATACATCACGAGAGGGATATGATCGCATTGTTTTGACTTGCAATTGTCGATCGGTATTCTAGTGAGGAGCTGAGGGAAAATACTCAAATCTCGATCGTAACCAAATTAAGCCTGTAAATGTGATGGTATCGCAAATTTCTTGATGTTTACACAGTATACAGCTGGGATATGGACGAAATAATACTACAGTATACTACAGGAATTGAAATTAGGCACATGGATTGCGATTTGATTTCAAAGATTTTCATCGAATTTCGAAGGATTTAATGATGAAATTTCTCCTAAAGTGGATTCAGGAAAAATACAATCTCTAACAGCCATCTAAACAATGATCAGAGTCGAATCTACTTGACTGAAATTGCTCCAAAAATGTTCCAAGTGTCAAATTCTGCAGTTTTTGTTCGTAACCAGATACTTCGGCTTGAAAATGAGTGGCACCACTTTTTCTACATGTTTTCTAGGTCCAAGAATCGGATGAAACTCATTTGAAATGTGTGCGATGAAAAAATTTGTTTTCATTCCAGATGCTTGATAGTTAAACGTTTCGCGGAAACCCTCATATATCGCTAAGATAAACTCTCCGGACTAACTCCTTCCGCATGAGTTGCAAACTGCATACCAAGCCTACAGATCAGTCAGAATCTAGTTTGACTCACATTTTTCATCCGTAAGCTCGATAAAATCGTGCAAACACGGTGGATAGAATGAATCAAGCCGATATTTTGGGAGTTGTTCTACAATCCAAATCCACTTGATCCATACGAGGTATCAAGCTTGCGTAAATCCGTGAACAAGATATTATATATGGAATCGTAGTCCACCTACACCAATCATAATGATTGTAATAGATTACATCATCGTTGGCGAAAAAAACTCATTCCGTAGTGTGAAGTGACTTTCATTACAAGCCACTGCCATAGAGCAATACAGTTTCCAAACAAACGTCCCCTCAATTTCAAAGTGTCACGCGGTGAGCTTGCAAACCTCAAGAGAAGGATACTCTTGTAAAAGAGCCGACGTTTCATTATCACACGGAGTCAACAATGTTTACACAAGCACGAAAGCATCCTGTTGGTGACAGCACAATACTCGTTAGCCTCATTCTCGAGCTTCAGCCAAAAAAAAAAAAAGTCTGAAAGCTCGACAGCCTGAGGGATCAAATGGGAACAAATGCCAAGCGAAGCCATTGTCTCCCTCACTGCTGATTGCCATTTCTCCTCCTCTTTGCAAGCTCAATATGAGTATAGTAAATGACTGATACAGGGTGAGTAATAAAATAAGGTACACAATGACCGAGCTTGCAAAGTTAAACCTTGGAAAAAATCGGATGAAATGATGAGGTGAATGAAGTCGATATTGTTTGCCTGATGCCAAATAGTTGCAAGCTCGCCGATGAATTGAACGAGCTGTGCTTACTGATTCGATCGAGACTATATGGGTCTATGGGTCGATACATACGTGTATGGCGTATGCTATGTCACGCAGAATGAGATAATCCGTTTTGGTTCTCTTGTGGCCGTTATCAGCACTCCGATTTGAATTTTGCAACCTTGGATATTCTCATGGTTGGTTGCCAATCATCCTGAATATTGATAGTGATACGATAGGTGAGTTTTTTTTATGGGACGTTCGATCGGTTGAAAATGTTACTCGTCAAATTACTATTCATTACAAGGATTTCTCGTCGGTTTCTCGGTTTACAGCTTCCACAATCTTCAAGACACTCGCATAAGATGCTCACTCTATTTTCACCTTACATTTATAATTCTCAAAATTCTTGAGAACGCAGTTGCTTCGGATCTCCATGCATCATTCAATTCTACATGCAGGAGTTGTTTTCATTGAGCGTACATGAACTACGTTGATTTTTGAAGTTTCTTTCATGCATGAAGCAATTTGAGCATCGTCTGATCCTAAACTTTTCAAAGTTGATTCTACTATTTTATCAGAGGATTTGGGAGCTCCAATAATCTTGTGATATTTCCCACTCGAAGGCATGAATCTCCAAATTCACGTCGGTGATAAAGTTTCCTCGTCACGCATACATACTCAGGAAGCACCAAGAAATTCCGCATAATTTGAGCTCTACTGTGGAAAATTGATGGAAAAGGGGAAATTCTCTTTCACTCCTGATTTACATCCAGGCTTGATGATAGCGAGGTAAAAATTGTCTTTCAAGCACGTTCAGGCATGCCACGTGGATGGTTCAAAAATATATGAAAGGTAGAAACGACACGCAAGAATTGCGGGATGAACCGGCTTATAAAACCTCGCATGATTTATCATGTCTGGATGAATTCGTTGAATGGTAACTTGCGGAATTTGTACGTTCGAATCGTGCATTCAATATGCGCACGCCACAACTGTGCACACGGAATGAGTGGGGATTCAAACTCAACGATGAATCCAGAGGTCTTGCATCCATCCTCTCGCTTCGAAAAATCTACTTTGACGTTTTTCAATCAATGAGGTTGAATTTTTTGATGTTTGTGCGTGAATGGGTGTGTTCATATCTCAAAGTGATCAGTGGCCATGAGGAAAGTGCAAAAATTTCGCAGCTCAAAACCGCAACCAGACACGCACCGGCGTACTTTGAGGTTGCAGCTGCATCCAATGATTCTGAGAGCGGTATTATTGTTTATACGCTTTTATTGGTACTAAATGTGTTACTCAGATACTAGGGCACCTGTGAAATCTTATAACACGGTACCATGCAAAGTTTCATGGCATTTCATTCGTTACGAATCGAGAAAACCTTGAAGGCAATTTTTCGGTGGGACAGAGCGCGCCCTCACCTATTCCATCTTCAACAATTTTCCATGAAAAAATTGTGGGGAGGAATAAGTGAAGCCAGTGCGCCTAATTGGCCCCCAGTGCCTAATTAGACGTGACTCAAGATCTCAAAAGGACGTTCCCGCATGCTTGCCGCACACTTTTCTCATATTTTTAACATTGATGCCAACTTCTCAGCGAATTGGCTCATTTGCTTCACCAGTGTCTCATCTTCAAAATGCTTTTCCCAGAATTGCAAAATTCTGTGACTAGAAGATTCCACATGCATATTACGGGAAAAAGAGATGGGATGCCCTCAGCCTTTTTTGGCATATAGAAGGCTTTGAGCAGAAGTATACTTTTATCAGTTATTTTCCAAAAGGAGGAGAGTTTCTTGGGTATTCAACTTCATTCACCAGCATGGAGCCGGATCTCACAAAATTGGCTGAAAACCGACTTCTCATGCTAACTCTGAGGCTAATTCTGAGGTCACGGCGGATATTTGAAAATACCATAACATGCAATGAGTTATTGTCCATTTCGAATATTATCTTTCATCTCCTGGAACATACTCCACATATTCGGCGTTTCACGATTGAGAATCGACCATGCATACCATCTTGAGATTGCAGTGAAATTGATTTCTAGAATAATTGAGATAGCTCGGCTTTTGTTGATCAAAATTAGACGTATGTACCTCAGCTCATTTTGTAGGCTTTAGATCAATATTCATAATGACCTGGCGTGAGTTGGAAAGAGGCAAAATGGGCCAGAAATCAGAATAGTGAGCAGGATAAAAAATGTGGTCAAATTAGGCACATTCACCTCACAAAGAATATGGAGGTGGCTAACTCATTTGCACCATGCAAAATAATTCATTGTAGTAACTCAAATTTTCGTGAGTGGATGCTTGGGATTTCAGAAAAACTTCGTGCACGAGTTTCTATAACTTTAGTTGAGTTCAAAGCATCAGTATTATCAAAATTTTAATGATATGCATGGGACTTGACCTTTCATTCTAGTTTTTCATTCCCCTTTTACGTTC
Organism: Eretmocerus hayati; assembly: GCA_029851415.1. Classification (NCBI taxonomy): domain Eukaryota; kingdom Metazoa; phylum Arthropoda; class Insecta; order Hymenoptera; family Aphelinidae; genus Eretmocerus; species Eretmocerus hayati. The sequence goes on along the minus strand of CM056742.1, from coordinate 176,385,496 downwards.
TAGAATGATGTAACGCATCAAGCATGCATACATGAACTGATGTTCAGAGTAGTAGTTCTAATCAAAATTCATAATCGCCAGCACATAGTCACAATCCGGTGTAAAATGAGATTTCTGCAGAGTTTCTATTCATCATTGATGGACTAAACACAATGCAGCGCATCAGTATGACGTATATTCCCACAAATCAAATCGCGTTGTGTACTAGCCGTATGTGCAAAGTGGATTGCGTAAAGTGAATTGAGTCATGCACACGATAAACGTCGTTTAGTGACAGTAGGTATGTCGATCGTACATGAAATGATCGAAGAGAATTTTGTATCTCACTCGAAAGTGGCTCATGAAACTATCACATAAATTAAGATCCATTTCATACTACTATATATATGCAACCAAGATTGCTTCTCAAATTTGAACTAAATCGCTACTCTGTCAAAAAAGATCTCAGAAGAATCCCCTAACCTACTTGCAATTTTATCACGGGCCAGTCAAATCATCCACTGATACTGCGCTCAGCAAAATTGCTAGCCAAAAATTGCAAAATGAACGCAGTAGTGATTTTATTACGCTCAGCGTAGGTCACCCGATTTCCTTCGCTCAGAGTAGTGATTTTCTTAGAGATTTCCTTCACAGTGTGTGTTTTCGTTGTCAAATATTTCAGGATCTTATCTCGTTCTCCCGATCCTGTGATGCGAATTACTCATTCAACAGACAGTTTTGGCTATACTGACGGTTAAATGTGAGATGCCTGAATAGCAATGAATAAATAATATTCAGACGAGCAAACAATTGGCAAGGAAATACTTATGCAGATACAACGCCGATACGCCGGTCCGGCATCACCATCGGCGATCTACTTACTTTTCGTGGCTCGAATTTTTCGTAGACCCATCTCGTTCCAAGCCATTCTTCCGGGGATTGACCACTGCTACTTTCATTGCTTCTAATATACAGTACCGTGTAAAAATTCCTGAACGCTGGTATGAAATCATCTCTTAAGAAAACGTCGATTGCTCGAGCCCAGATAAACGTAGAAGAATTTTCCGAAAAAGCATCTTAAAGATGAGAAAAAATGCTAACTTTCTGTGATTTCTGATTTTTCTGCCAACCCTTTCTGGTTGCACAAAGAGCTAATGTAATTTCAAGAATTCCGAAAAAAAACTATTTTTACTCTATAGGCTGTAGTTCGGACGCGGGTGAAGATAGAACAATTTTGCAAAAAGCATCTTAAAGAGCGGGAAAAATGCCATTTGCAATGATTTTGAGATATTTTTTTGCGTCACTCCTGCACAATTGCGGAAGCTATAAAGAGCGTCGCTTTAAAATTTTCCTTGAAAGAAAACGAACAACGAGCCGAAAATTGTCAATAATGTTCGAATCGTTCAATTTTATAGTTTATCACATAGTTATAGTCATAGAGTGTTTGCTTTTGCGGATATTTCCACGGGGGCACGCAGTGGCTAATCCAATTTTCACAACACATGTGGATGAATTACTCGGAGGATTGTCACCTTATTCAAGCATTTGCGCGAGCGTGCGAATACACAATTCTACTACGACACACCATTCAGTGTGAGATTGATACATCGTCGTCTAACTGTCTACAATGTTTTGTTTATATTTCGAGCTTGAACAATTCAGCCGATCAGAATATTCACGCGATTGACCAGTCGAACATGGGTTTTCAACGCAAAAGGACGGCAGTGCAAGAAGGATTGGAAATTCAAAATCTACGAGAGCGAGGCTACTCATTAGCAAAAATCGCTAAAATCTTGCGTATCCCATATAGTAGAGTGTATTCGACGGTATCGAAAGGTGTAGAAAACATTTCTGAAAAAGACAGGACCCCTTGCATTAGGCGTGAAAGTGCATCATCCAGAGAAGAGTATCGAGCACAAGTGCTGGCTTTGCGAAATGAAGGATATCCTTATCGAAAGATTTCGGAGAGGATTGGTATCTCAGTTGAAGCTGCGCATGAGGCTGTCGTCAGGTTCAAAGAGACCAAATTGGATAATGATCGCTTTCGGCCAGGTCGACCTCGTAAGACCTCAATAAGAGAAGATTCTACAATTGTTATGTTGAGCAAGCGTGATAGGAGACTGACTGCTCCCGATTTAGCAGCGAGCATAAATAGTTCAAGAGATTGTCCAATAAGTGATTTAACAATCAAACGCCGCTTAATCGAGAATGGACTGGGCGGGTGTGTTGCTGCGAAAAAGCCTCTTCTTCGGTCTCCTAACCGCGTAAAACGGCTCCAATGGGCAAAAAAACATAAGAATTGGACTATTACAGATTGGAATAAAGTGTTGTGGACAGATGAGTCAAAAACCGAGTTATTCGGTTGTAAGCGTCGTATTTACGTCCGCAGGAGACCTGATGAACGATTCGCCAAGCAATGTCTCGTGCCAAGTGTCAAACACGGTGGTGGGGGCATCATGGTGTGGGGTTGTTTCGGCAATGGTCGAGTTGGTGATTTGAAGAGGATAGAGGGCATCATGGACCAAAAAGTCTATCATAATATTCTGCAACGTCATGCAATACCATGTGGTTTGAGATTGATTGGCAAGGCATTCCACTTCCAGGAAGTAAACGATCCGAAACATTCTTCTAAATTCTGCAGGAATTATTTGAATAATAAGGAAGAAGCTGGTGTCCTCCGGAGGATGGTGTGGCCTCCTCAGTCCCCAGATCGGAACCCTATAGAGTTGTTGTGGGATGAATTCGATCGTAAAGTGCGCAAAAGCTCAATGGCCAAACGAAATGTGTCTGACTTATGGAAGGTTGTTCAGAGCTGTTGGAATTCCATTGACAAGACTGTGTTGGACAAACTGGTATTTAGAATGCCGAGGATCTGCAATGCTGTAATCAAAGCCAAGGGTGGATTTTTTGACGAGTCAAAAATGTGATTACAATTTTGCAGCGATGATCAAAGAACTTTTCTGTCTTCACTGATCTACTAGACTAGCCTATGCACACTTACTGGAATTGATGTTCTATTCCGGATGTTATGATGATCTGACCTTTGATTGAGTGTGCAAGTTTAGAAAATGCAAGCTATACTTATTTAGTAAGATAATTACTGACTTGCAGAGAAACATTTCGCAAGCATTGTTTATGTGATAAATACTGACTTGTAATGAGACATTATTCATGGAAACTCCTAATCAGATAATTATAGTTCACAAAATAAAAATATTCGTATATTATTGACAATTTTCGGCTCGTTGTTCGTTTTCTTTCAAGGAAAATTTTAAAGCGGCGCTCTTTATTGCTTCCGCAATTGTGCAGGAGTGATGCAAAAAAAATATCTAAAAATCATTGCAAATGGCATTTTTCCCGCTCTTTAAGATGCTTTTTGCAAAATTGTTCTATCTTCACCCGCGTCCAAACTCCAGCCTATAAAAAATAGTTTTTTTCGACATTCTTGAAATTACATTAGCTCTTTGTGCAACCAGAAAGGATTGGCAGAAAAATCAGAAACCACAGAAAGTTAGCATTTTTTCTCATCTTCAAGATGCTCTTTTCGAAATTCTTCTACGTCAATCTGGACTCGAGCAATCGACGTTTTCCTAAGAGATGATTTCATACCAGCGTTCAGGAAATTTTGCACGGTACTGTAATTCAAAACCACGACTTCAATCATGTACATCGGAAATAACAAAAATTTTGCTTCATAGACTTAGTACCAACAAATTCGCTCCATTGATGCATGTGATTCGATGGAATTTCTGTCTCCATTCTCGTTTTTCTGATCCGTAATAATCGTCTAACTGTAACTCATATCCATTCAGTACGCATTGGTCTGAGATCGAATCAATCTGAACCCTAGTCGCGATTACCAATTTTCTCATTTTTGCCCGAGCAACATGCGATCGTTTTTCGTCACAAATTTATGATTTTACTCGCGTGATTTTACTATAGCGAATCGCATGATTTTGCTACACTCCACAAAGAAACATCTCGAAAATAAATGTTTCGTCGAACGTCCCGGTCTCGGCTTTCGATGGGTTCATCATCCAAAGACGATAATGTCCAAAGGCACAGAAACTGCCCGACGGACATTTTGCCTCCTGAGGGATCACGCTTTGTTTTTATGTTTCAAGGTTATGTACCTTATGAATTGCGCAACGGGTTAGTTTGGCTGTTCATCCTCTGGCGATCTGGGAACCAGAGAGTGATGCTCGCTCGAGCGACGACTCATATACCAAAAGCCTTGTGTGGTCCCGTTTTTCCAAAATTCTGCAGTAGGGCAAGTAACGACGTGCACAGACACGCGTTTCTCATGCATTATATGAAAAATCCGCGCATCACCTAATTTTATGCGTAAATGTGTGCGTACAGCTTTCAAGAAAGGGAAATTTATATATTTATTTAGGGCTATTCCGACTAAACTATACCACACAAGCTGTACAAACTCCCCACGCACGCAAGCACACTTAACACGTATACACGCACACCAGCATATGACCGACGGTTACACTAACCTCACCACATCCATCCGTAGCAGACAACAGACGGATGGATGATCCATCCGTCTGCTGTCGACGAGAACAGTGAAAAAGATGTAATTGTTTTCAATAAATGCAGCTACTGATAATGTATCGGGTGAGGGGATGGCAAAGCAAGAGCAATAATCAGCTGGTATCAATGGTGCGCTGGTATTATCAATTGAGAATGTGATCAAGTTCTCAAGATTTTTTCCTAAAAAATTAAGCCTATACCAAGTGCTGTTACTATGTGACAGATCTTGAATTTTTGGAACGGAGTTCCTTTACGCTCGTGTGAGGAGTAAAATCGCGCGCGACCAGCTGACCGACACGGCCCCGTGGAACGAGATTCGATGCAACCCGCCATACGATGCAACGAATAAGCGACACTTTTGCGATATAGGTATACTGCTTGCGCTCCGCAACCACCGCGTAATCATTCTCATCAGCATATCGCATCATGAGATACCGAATGCCGAAATTCGTCTGCTATATGGTCTACCGTCTGAATGCATGCAGCACTATTAGATTGTTGTTCATAGTATTATGCTGGATATACAATGATGAAAATGATATCTACGTGTTCCTCTGGGCAGAATTTAAAGTCCGGACGAATAAGACATTGCTTCCATATCTGAATGGTACAAAGTTTCATTGTGACATCTTAAATCCAAAGATTCAGTGAATCCCAATAAAATTCTCTTCTTAATATTCAATCAGCTCTGATCCATTTTGTGAACCTAAATTAAGTAGTGAGGATTCAGATTCAAATTTAGAAGCTTTTTATGTCCCCCACCATAACCTTCTAAAGAGTTCACTCAAGAAGGCCAAGGACTCGTCATTTTATTTACATGATAGTGCATAATACTTGAAAAAATGATCCAAACTATCTCAACCACTCAGGGGCTTATTGGTGTGCATCTTTACCGGTATCGTTACATGATGAGCATTCAAAAGCTTGAAACTCAGTTTGAAGTCGATCAAAGTTTTAGACTTCATTGACATTTCCACACGTCTTATCGAGACGAATTTTGGAACTCCGTTACTTGCGCGTTTCTCAAACGCACACGAATTTTTTTCTAAAAAATTAGGCCTATACCAGGTCCTATTAGTCTGTGTCAGATCTTGAATATTTTTTCTAAAAAATTAGGCCTAACCAGGTCCTGTTAGTTTGTGTCGAATCTTGACTTTTCAGCAACTACTGACTCTGCAAACGTGTTTTTATATATACTATTGTGGCATATTAGGATGAATATGTTTTATGTCTATATAACAAACACATTTTCGAGATGCGAGATATCGCAAATTGCGATACTACTAACTTCTCGATCGTACTGCGGATTAATAAAAGGAACATGATAGCCGGATGATTGGGAATGTTAACCAAATCTTCAGCAAGTTTCTTATGTGAAGATGAGTACATAACTCACCACAATAATAGATAATCACTGTGGGGAAAATGCGTTGAGCTCAAAACCCAAGACCATCCTGTAGCTCCTTCTAGACTTGTGAATGGGTTGATGGATCTTGCAGAGGATGGGTTGAGCATTCAAAGTCGATTGATACCAGCATAGTGAGATAATCTTCACAGATTATGTTTATTGACATTCTCAATGTCATAATTACGTACATAGTAGAATTACCTGATTGAGTAGGTACTTATATTGTGCAATGAGAGTTAGAGTTTGTAGTTGGAAAATACATGCTGTTCTCCAAATGAATTGTATTACTGCTTTTACTGGATTTTGCACGCAAAATATTCAAAAAAGGCTGAAATAATTACATCCTGCTTTGTTTTTCTAATCTGTATACTCGTGAATCGAGTGCCTCAAAAATTCCGAATTAAAAAGTGAGATAAAAGGTAGTCTGATTCGATTTTGCACGTGAAAGATCCTAGGAGGACTAACAAGTTATGTGCTGCTTCGTTCCTAAATCTTAAAATCGTATCATCTAACGCCCGAATCAGGAAAAAATTTGAGATAAATGAGCATGTGGTGAAGTCAAAAACCAATGAATCGAATAAAGTTCATGACAATCGAATCAGTACTTGTGACATCTTGCGCAGCTTCATAATTGCCAAAAAATAGTACTGTAATCCAAAAAAGATAGGAAATGGGTTCGGGGGATATATCCCCCATACAATTTTTGTTCCGGTATCTGTCTCCTATGAATCAGTCGAAAAAAATGAAAACCCTCTAGAATACGCCCCGAAAAGTAAAATTTTCCATCTGAATTGGAATAAGGGTGCTAGTTTTCGCAGTAAAACTCTCCTCAAAGAAAATATCAAAGCATGGGCTCGAAATTGCGTAGAGAGACATTCAAAAACGAGTATTTGAAATCTCACAATGTCTAATCTGCCAATACACTTCATATTTGCATAAACCAGAGGATTCTCTCAGAAATCATGAAAAGTGATACTTTCTCAAGCTTATGTTGGGAAGATCCCGATTCCTGTAGATAAAAATAAAATTCGCCATCTTGAAGTAGGTAAAAAGACCTCTAAGATACAGTTTTTATCAATCGAGGTGAGCATTTTAGTTCGGTTTCCAAGATTGGAAAAGATTTCTGGGTGCCCTGAAACATCTGACCGTCAGTGTACAACAGCAAAATATCATACAGATATTGCATGAGTAATTCATACAAATTCTATAGGAATCTCGAGTTTAATTGAAAAATCTGACATCTTTCATAACGATAGTATTCTTTTCATTCAGACAGAATTGAAATCAAGCTTATCACATACCGGGACCTGGCTATTGGAAAGTGACTGAATTCCCCTAGAATACTCGTATTCTTTGCACCATTACAATACACGTCACCGTTTGATGGTGCAGAACGATGAGAGAGAAAAAAAGAGAGTAGAATTGTGAAGCGTAAAGAACGCGTGGCGCTTGAAAATCAGTCTCTCAACGAATAAAGCTTGGCAGATGGAAGCTCATTGAAAAGCTCTCGTGGAGTAGAGCAAAAAAAGCACGATTTAACAAACTCGTACCAAACTATGGATAGACGGACGAGAGAGGAAAATACTCAGCATACTTGTGCAAACGACGCACTGGCGCGTGAAGAATCACACTCGATTCTGAAAATTTCTGATTTTTCATGCTTGTTATCTTTAAGAATCAATAAAATCTTCTGTACCATAATGCAGATACTACGATTCCACGAGGAAACGTTATATTTCACTATAAAATCATTCCAGAGGAACGTTACAGACATTACTTGCAGAATGGAATTTTTTGAACAATATAATACAATAACGAGGGTGACGTCCAGTTGTCCCATTCGTTCCAATAATTGTGATAATTTAATATCTTTTGTGACATTTTCCAGCTTAATTTGATCGATGATTTCGGTGGTGCGAATTCACAGTGAGGAGAGGATTTTTACATTACCTTCGACGTAAATGACACTTCAGAGTGATGAATTTTCCAAGCGTAATTTGCTCATCCATCGTAATTTAGTCGTGTAGCTTCAGCTAGTTTGTTCGGAAATTATTACATTTTAATTAGGCATTATTCGAGATGATGTTGAAAAATCGTGATAACTGTCAGAATCGGCGAGATGACCTTATAAAATTCCACCGGAAATCAGAATATTCAATCCAAATCTTATCAAACTAGATGATCTATATCCCATGTCTGACTGAATACTGACCTTATCTACTTGAATCAATTCATGTCAATTCTCACATCACAGCAATCTGAAATTATATTTTCCTTCTCTGAAGGAGTGAAGTATCACTATCAAAAGTGAATTCGTCGCTGACTATCAATCTACATTGAAAAAGCTCTTTGACGTAAAGAAAAGTCAAAGCACACTAATCGAGTTAGCTTGACTGAATGTTCAATGGAAGCTGGGGCTGTCCGTTGAGTGATCTGCTCATAAATTAATCAGCCCGAGCATGTTGGCCACAAGTACTGCAGAGCTCGTGCATAATTGAATGCACTTGTTATCGTGACGCTGCAGCATGGTGCTTGAAACACTGCACCACACACACACACACACACACACACACACACACACACACACACACACACACACACACACACACACACACAAAAACATAAACTCAATTAATCCCTACACGTTGCACATAGCCCATTCATACCGTTTCCAAAAAGACCTCGACGAAAGCTTTGAGACTTCAAAGAGTATATGAAAAGTACAGAAATTATCCTTTGAAGTTTCATATCATGAACCATTTGAAACCATTATGTCTCATATTTCATTGGAAAACTTTGTCGTATAGAAATAGTGTGTCTAAGAAAAGCTTTCATGTTAGTTTGTGATCCTAAAATCTGACAAGCCACTCAGATTCGACGGCCTGGACAACAATGTAATAAAGCATAGTAAAATTAGTCCAAGGGAGATTGATGTATTATTTTAGCTTGTAATATAATTCCAATGAAGCAAGATTGTGAGAGTTTCGAATGAGAAGATGAAAAATAGTTCGGATATGACGAGTGAACAAAAAATTGTGTACTTTAGGGTGGGCCGAGAAATGTTTTTTTTTTCAATATTGATACGCTTAAGGGAAGTCGAAAAAATTGGGTTTCTGCAAGTAGATGTAAAAGTTCTTACGCTGGGTACTGAGGAATGAGATATTCCGTGGTGGCAAGAAGCATCAAGGTTTTTTTACAAATTAACACAGGTTTATGTGAGAGTTTCTCTTTGGTCATTTTCCTTTTATTGTCTAGCAAATATTTCTGAAATTCCTCAACATTTTCAGACGAACCTCAGCTCATTTTGAAAAGTTTAGAATGTGCTAATTCTAGTCAAATAGGGCCATTCTATCACAATAGTCCCAAGAATAAGATTATCGAAAAAAGCATGAAATTGCAACTCTAACCTTCTAAACCTTGCTGAGCGATCAGGTCTTCAGCAAACTGATGAGGAGGCACTATTGCTGGATTCCCTGAGTAGATTTGGTATCTGTGGTCTTAACTAAGGATTATGAGAGTAGATACAGGGAGAACTCCGAAAGATCATGGTCTATATGCTGTCTCATCAGTTTGGCGGGCTCGTTGACGGGGCTCTGATGGCTCAGCAAGATTTACAAAGCCCAAGTTGCAATTTTATGCTCTCTCCGATAAACATTCATCGATAAACATTTGGAAGAATCAAGATTGATCAGCTCTCCTTACTCAAAATTAGAAGTAATTCAGCTCATTCCAAAGGCTTTCGAATAAGCTGCAAATGAGTCGGATTACGATGGAAAATACTGAGTTGCGCCAGAGTTATCTACTAAACATGGATAAATATGCAGTTCCCCGTTTCAACACATATCGTTTTAGGAAAAACTTTGATGGTTCTTGCCGGAACGCATGATCTCATTTCTTAGCACCGAGCAGGAAAATTTTGACATGCACTAGTATAAACCCAAATTTTTCGACCCAAAGCAGATTGATATAAGAAAAAAGCATCTCTCGGCCCAACCTCATGTAAATACTTGATTTGTTGTTCACCGATAAAGTTACCTGTGAATGAATAATTCGATCAATGCAATAAGGTAAAAGTACCAATGAAGGGACACTTTTTCATAGGTATCGTGGTTACATTGGAATTCCGTCTCTCACAGAGTAGTTATATCGTTTCCTAGTGAGTCATTGAATAGATAACTGTCTGTCGAACAAGCTCAATTTTTTTCGTGAGCTCCAATTCAATAGAAAAAATATAATAAATCAATTACTGGGGCGTGGTAATGTCCCAATGGTGGGCCACCTATTTGAGCTATGCCTGTATAATGGGACACCCGAGTCCCAGTGGTGGACCACCTTTGTCCGTATGGTGGGACACCCGTGTCCGAGTGGTGGGCCACGATACTTTGCGCACATATTATTAGCATACCTAGTAGGCTGTGTTTCTCCATTCTCTTAACCTTATGTGGATTAGGTACTTTTCACTCATGAAAGATAGTAAAGGGACTAGGGCGGGTTGAGCACGGTGAACTGGCCCTTGCCAGATATGGCACACGGAGTAATTTTCCCCACTTTCTAACACCCAAGTGAGTGGGGAAAAAATTCCTTAGATCCCAAGGTCGCCCTTTTTTGTACGGCACCTAGAAACCCATTAAAAAGCTGATTTTGATGTTGCATCAATTGAATCGCATTCTATCGCATTTCGATGAATAGTTTCGAATTTCCTTCGTAAAGCCTTGTAATTATACCAAATAACGAAAAAAAATATTTCCGTAACCACAACTTTTAATTCAGGTCTCTAAAAAAATTCCAGAAAATTGCAAAGTTTCCCTGGTAGAAATCTGAGCATTTTTTTTGGCCACCTGACCAATTTTTGGCCAGTTTTCTTAGGTTAAAAATGGTCTCATGTAAATGGCCAAAAAATGGCCAATTCTTGGCCAGTTTTCTTAGGTTAAAAATGGTCTCATGTAAATGGTCAAAAAATGGCCGATTTTTGGCCATATTTCTGCCAACATAACCTTAAGAATTGACAATCAAGTTTCAAAATGGTAATAACTCAAAGATAAATCGTCTATTTCGTTTCTCAAGGGAACGGTTAACATGTGTTTATGAATTCTTGAGAATTCCCCAATTAGTGATTTTAGAGCTCATATCACATATTTCAGGGGAGTTACATATTTTTTAAAAGTACCCACAAATGTATCTTATGTACGTGGTAAATTGGCCACTCTGATAGCTTATATACTCAAAATGTCAAGCATAATCTGAAAAAAGCACTGAATACACGTAAATACCAGAATTGAGGTTGACGCTTACTCTATCGATGAACACATCTGTGCTTTCGTAGGGTCCCAAGGCAACTTTTGTGTTGAGATAATGGTAAAATTCATCTTTGAGGATGATTTGTTTGATAATTTTCAGTATTTGTTATTGAATTATCAACGTGAAATCATTGATAAACATCTTCTCAGGGTTTTTGATTAATGGATTTCATCGTTATCTCAATATAGAAAATTGCCTTTTGAGTCTTCGAATACCCCTCCAAGCCCAGATATGATCATCGAAAGAGTAAGAGCCAACCTTGATTTTGGTATTTAATTGTATTAAGAGCTATTTTGAGATTATGTCCAACATTACGGGTATTGAGATTATGTTTGACATTTTGAGTATCTGAGCTAACCACACTCTTTGGTCAAATTTTTTTCTCGCGAACACTATTCCATATCCTAGAATACTATCCTCATCTTTCTTGATTACTTCATGGACATTTCCAGAATTTTTGAACCGTCATCTCGCATTCATTTTATCGATGTCCTTGACAGTTTCATACAAATATTCATAATAAAACCATGCTGTAATCCTGGTAATTCCGATAGTTCTGAAAGACAATATCTATCAAGATCTCCAACTTCATCTGTATAATATATTGAAGCTTGACGTGCTCATCCGCTAAGAATTTCAGGAAAGATAGATATTGCTTATACAATTGACAAAATTCATCATGAAACCATTCGAAGAGCCGCTGAAATAGATTCGTGCTTAATCCCATTGGCCAAAAACTGGCCAAAAAAGCATTACATATTTGGCCAATTTATGGCCAGTGGCCATCCTATTTGGCCAGTTATTGGCCAAAAAATGCTCACCATTTCTACCAGGGTTTTGACACAATTATTAATCCAAACGGGATTTAACAACTTCATCGTACCAATCGGGCCCTTTTGCATCGAAAATCTTTTAGAATTATATCAATCTGGTGGTGGCAAGTGGTGAAGAACGCAAAAAACCATTTTCAAGGCAAATTTTGAAACACTAATTGTCGACTCCTGCGCATGCGCGTTCTTCTACGCCTGTGAAAGTATTGTTAATTGACAACCAATGTAATTTCCTTTGGAATGACCACTTGAGAAAGTCGATTGGATGCAGTAGAACCAGAGATCTAGTCGATCCAAAAAAAAAATGAATAAATCCAAGGTACTAGATCTGTGAACCCACGGCTCCTTCGATTATGTCCATCAAAAATGTGTATCCTAAATCGGAGTGTTTCAAAGAAATGGACGAGTGTTTTTTGCGAATTTTCCGACTTAGAGACCAAATCCATGGCTAACCATAGTCGGGGTCGAGACTAATCTCGACCCCGACTTTCAGGTTTTTCATTAGGCTCAAAAAACTGAACCCAGTGGAGGGTCATTTTCAGATTTTTTACACTCACTTGGATGATTCCGATGCATTTTGAGAGTATACGCAGATTTGAATCGTGTGTGTATCGAATTAAACCATGCTTTTTCACGTGTTTTGATCAGTTGCAAACGATGCCGACGGTTTCGAAACTCTCGGATGAGATAGAAGTGAGCTCTTGCTAAAGGAACTAGATCTCGTTCTCTAATCTTATCTCGAAGAAACTTTCCCAGATAGTCAATGCCTCGCACTGATCTCGTCCTCGAGAATCGATATTATTGGCATCATTTTGCCAAAAAGCTGGTCAAAACGCGCGAGAAAGTATAGTTCAATTCAATACACACACGATTCAAACCTGCCTATACACTCCATGCATCTCAGGTGTGTGTAAAACGGCTGAAAATGACCCTCCAATTTCGGTTCAGTTTTTTGAGCCCACTGAAAAACTTGGAGGTTGGGGTAAAAACGCACCACGCATTCGGTTTATACTTTGGAGAATTCACAAAGAACACATGTTTACATCTTTGGAAAACTCCAAATGAAAATTTGCATTTAAGGTGGTCAATGGAGTGGCCATGGATTCCCGGACTTGGTACCTTGGATTTCCTCTTTCATTCAACCAGCTAGGTCTCGGATTTAACTGCATCAGACCGACATTCTCTAGTGGCCAATTTAGAGAAAATTACATCAACTTTCGATCCAAGATACTTTAAAAGACGTAGAAGAACGCGTACTCGTAGGAGACGCTAATTAGTGAGTCGGAATTTGCTTTGGGAACAGTTTCATGCATTTTCAACCACTTCCCGCCACCAAAAGTGATATATTTCAGAGTTATTTTGATGTAAAACGGACGGATCAACACGATGAAGTCATCAAATCCCGGTTGAATCAGATATCACTGTGTCAAAAACCAATTTTTGATTCTCTGGAATTTTTTTAGGGGTCGAAATCAATAGTTGTGGATACGGAAATATTTCTCTATTATTTGGTATAGGTTCAAGGATATACAAAAAAAAATTCGAAACGATTCATCGAGATGCGTTAGAATGCAATTTAATTGCGGGAACATCGACTTTTAGTGTTCTTCAGAGGGCTCTTAGGGTGCCGTACAAAGTAAGGTTGATCTTGGGACCTAAGAAACTTTTTTTTCCACTCAATTTAGTGTTAGATACTGGGTAAAATTACTCCGGGTGCCATATCTGATGGGTAAAGTTGAGACGGCAATGTTCTGTTTTCTTGAGAAACATCGGCCAAAAGTTCCAAGGAAGATAGGCGGCCTTTTACTCGTTGAAAACTGCACTACAGTCAGTCTTGAGATCGATGTCCCTCCATAGGGGCATGTCCAAAAAAACAAGCACCTAATTAGGGACACCGAAAATTCCCTGTCCCTTTATCGGGACATGCGTGAAAAAAGTCGACCGATGAAGGGACATGCTTGTAATAATGACCAAACTTGATGTATTGATGTTTAATTGTAGGTTTTCGCAAACTTTGAGCAATTACCTATCATAATTAATTAGAGAAACGTCCTTTCACAGCCTCATATGATTGGTCCCTCTGTGAAGTGACTTTTCGGAGCGGTTGTGAAGCCAAAGAGACCAAAAATTGGCCGTATAGAGACCTCCTCATTCTCAATTTGTTTTCAGAATTACTGAGTAAGTAATCATCTTTACACTCATTCAATCGTCAAAAGAGATGGATGAACTTTATTATAGGATTTTTCCCCTTGCATTTTAATGGCTTATATTCTCGTACCAGCACAGTTATTGCAGTGTCCCATGATTGGGAACTAAATCAAGGGGTGTCCCTTCATTGGTACTTTTACCTTATTTACTATCACTCTTCGCTCCAGTTAATTGAAACAGGATCACTTTTCGTATTACGTACTCTTGATTCACAAAGCAAAATCGAATATTCCATTAAACGCGTCAATACTCGAGAGCTCATAAGCCTCTTATCAAAGAAGAAAGAAAACGAGACAGACGATGATTCAGAGGACGCTCATACGGGTACTGGAGAGTTGAGAGAATTAGTGATCTGAATGAGGATTAGAGTGGCAGTAGATAGCATGTCACGTTTGAATGCAGTGGCACGAGCTTGCGAGCAAATTATTGAATGGACGAGACACTAGCGTTGATTGCGAGATTTTCGATGAACAAAGGGGGACTCTCACATGGTCTCGAATCAAAGCCCCCGTAGTATAATTAGGCAGCAAAGCCTCGGTGTCCATGGATATTTGGTGACTATTCGCGAGTGATTGTTGACGATGAAGCTCTGCTTGATGGACAGATCTAAAATGAATGGAATCAGTTACATTTCGGGCTGCCGTTGAAGAAGGCACTTCATAAGGTATTGGAACAAGGCCTCAGGCTGATTGCTTAGAAAATTGATCGTGAAGGAAATCAAACTTCTAGCGAAATGTTTCAGAGGAGTTTGGATGGAATCTCGCGAAAAATAATTTCGTGGGCTGAAATTAGTCACCCGTAGTCGAAGGATTTGAATGACACATTTACGACAACATGAAAGCACTGGCACTGATGTGAAGTTTGCTGGAATGGACTAGAAGAGTACATGATTCATGAACGAATTTTGACGATGAGTGTGATTTCCAGTAATGCCTGTTGGCTCGAATTCTAATGAGTTTGTACCGAGTGTAGACCGTTTTCCCCGTTTTTTAATATCATCAGTCTGGAGTCAATTCAATGGTTCATTCATTGAGTTGGTACTATTTTTTCCACAACAATATCTTTTTTCTCATCAAACTTGATCTAGGTTAACACATTTACTGCGATGAACCCCATCGCTGGGGCCCACAATTCTCCATTTTTCAATCTTCGGCGACTTAGATTTGCTGAGAAATTATTCTCAAGTAAAATTCATCACGGTGATTTACTTTGCCAAGGATTCGGACGAGGAGCCAAGAATGGATTTGACCGTATTCTCAATGTATTTGCCGGAACAAGGAATTTCAATTCATGACTGGAATAAAATTTTCATGTTTATCCTTGGTGGACAGTTGAATTTGATTCCACGTGCAATGGTTGCCGTAAGTATATTTATAACGAAATATTTACGTGCAGACTACTATAGACCTCTTTAAATCCCTAGTCAAAAATAAAGACATTCATTCATTCATTCATTTATCCATCAAATTTCAAAGAGATAACAATTGGAGTATCAAAGATTCTAAATTTCCAGCTTGATTTTGTACCTCTCCGATGGAGGGGGGGGGGGGGGGGATACAAAAATCAAAGGCAACCAACAGCTTTGCCAGACTATATTTTGAAATAAAATATTTGAGACAATGATCGGTTCGGTTGGAGAGCTATTCTTTTTTCTTTCTTTCCATACTTGGAAGAAGACCGAAAAAGAGTCAAATTAGCTCAAAAATCCGTGTACCTTCCAACTGCTAAAACAAAGTGAGCTCATTCAGCAGGTGAAAATCAATTCAAATAGCGCGCCGAGCTTGCACGTTGCCCCATTCAGCATGGGCATTTTATTTGTCAGTGCGAGACGAACCAAATTTTACTGCTTAGTCAAAGATAATGCTACGACGATTTCTGAGGCCTATATTCTCAATGAGCTTGCAAGCTCTAATCCACAAATCTCTTTCTCTCTCTGTATTTCTGTATCACTCCTCTTGCAAAAAATTGTCGCTGATCTGAATAATTTTGCTGAATGCTCTGATTGTTGTCCTTGCACGTCAAGTGGAGTTTGAATTTCAAAGGAGCATTATGCTACTTTCTTCGCTCGAGCCTCGTTATTCTGGTGCGTCCAACTGCATATCTTTGTACTCTTAGGAGAAAATCACTCTTGCAGTGACATCAAAGAGCTCAGACTGAGTTGTGAAATTTACGCTTGAAGAATTATGATGAATGACATCAAGCCTGCATCTATGAAAATGATTTGGGAGTCATCGTTTGTCTGAACCATTCCGTCTGTTACTACTGATGAATTCAATAACACCTTTAAGTGGATGAGTATTTTGAGACTGCTGAGTATTTCATAAGATTTGAATGTAGAAGACGATTTGATTGCTAGCGCTTGAACCAACCTCGAAACAAACATACTTTTTTCAGCATATCAGGATAGTTTTGAATGAATCAAGTTCAAAGCGCACAGGTATTCAAGTTGTTCAGAATTATGCTGTCCTTTCCTTTTGAATCGCATGGAAAATTACAAGAAAGATTATTTCAAAGCTGACATAGGACGACGTAGTTGAAAGCATACGTGACCGTATAATCGTCATTCACTTTTTGTAATATCAGGAGATAAAACAACTTTGCTGCAGACATTTTTATGAAACGTAATTCTTTCCACATGCCGTGGGAGATAAAGATAGCGGCGTGGGTGGCCACTAACGAGTACGTTCGTTTGTAATATTCGCTCTGACGATTCTTTTCATACTAATTTATCAAAAAAAAAAAAGAGGAAATAGGACTTTGTACGGGACTTGGATATCAATTTTTGACCGTTTTTTTTAAAGATAGGTATATGAAGAAATTTGTGGACTGATTGATGTAATCTGCGTAACGAGTTTTCGATAGATTGGTTACTCATCTCGGAGGTGCTTTATAGAAAACTCTCATTAATCACTTCTTTTTCTAGCCTTGTTTTACATGGAAGGTCTTTCTATTACAGATCGATATATTTAGAGATTATCGAATTTCAATTTTCGCTTGCATGCTATTCTTCTGTGTAACTTTTTTCTCACTATCTAATTCAATGAACCATTCCAAGACCCTATACATGATTCAGGGCAAATCTTTATACTGTTCTATATTAAATTGTATTCCATTGCCGGGGTATCGACTTGCGAAGATTTTGAGTTAACTACGAGAAAAATACTCTTCAGGATCAAACTCTGTATCCCCCCCCCCAACCCTCTTTCCTCATACCAAAAACTACATCGATCGATCAATCTATCAATTTTTTGCAGAAGTAGGTGTGAAGATACCACTTCGTCAGCCGATAATTTGAGTATATACAAACACAGGAAATGTGAAGAGACTGTCGTCGTGGTAACTATGTTTGACTAATGTGGGGTTGATCTAGAGAGGGGAAATTATCTTATGCTAACGAGAAAAAAAGGAAAGGATAGTTTAGGAGCATCAGAAAAAGCAGGGTGAGTGCGGAAGAGCTGAATAGAGGGAGCGAGAAAGGGTTAGATTCTGCTTCCAAGAGTCACCTATAACCGACTGTCGCAGTAATTTTCACCGCTCAGCAGTGCTGATTGTGCGACCCAAAGGTAATTAGAACCTGCGATAGGGGGACACAAGCTGTACCACCAAATCTGCTATGACTATACAGCACACTGAATCCTTCTGCTCTAACTACCCACCTTTTCTTTTTCTTTCTCTTTCTCATAGGAAAGATAGACCACCTTGCATTAAAATTTATTGCAATCTTTGCGGTAGTTACTTTTTATTTTTTGTTTTGTTTGCCAAGGACCACAAACTGTACTTATAGTACACAGGTGATTTATCACTGATAATTCCATAAGGACTGCAAGAGTTTCGAGGACTTTGGAAATAATTTCCTACCCTATGTGGAGAGTAGAAAATCGATATCATCCTCGTCACCGCGTAGGTATAATGCGCTCTATAATTTGCTGGCAGATGTCCAGAATTCAGTTTCGCTCCCTCGATTGGAGTTTCCCCATCGGTTTCGCTTCGGTTCAAGCTGATTATTTGGGAAGTTGAACGTGGATAGTTCAATGAATATAGGAATATGTCGATCAATGATTGAATATTGATCGTCTAAAGTGCGGGGTGATCAGAGATATATAGCCTCTGGTGTAACACGAGAGATGGGAAAGTCATTATTTCATATCGGGATACGAAATATTTAGAGAATCGTTTCAATACAGTCTATTCACATAGAATTCGAGTACAGGCAGCCCCTGTTATTCACGGTCGTGGAATTCGCGGTTTCTGATTTGCACCATTCCCCGGTATTTGCGGCGCCCTGACTCGCTTATTCGCGGTTTAGGTCTGGATTTTCGAGATAACTTAGCTCATGAAACGTGATTAGTCGGACTGCGTTGTCACAAAATGAGAAATTCTGGCGATTTTCCTTCTTTTAAAAAAGTAGTCACGCGTTATCAACGGGAAAGAGTTCCACGCCTGTTAGCAGCACATTTTTGGGCTTGGTTAGAGAGTCATCTTGCCGCGGAGAACATATCGATGTCCCACACTTCATCCAAATGGCGACTTTGATACTGAAGGAAATGAGCCATGTCACGCGTGAAATTTCATGATTTTTCAAATTTGATGGACCGCCATTCCTGTCTATTTCATTTTTGAGTCTCCAGCTCCTCACAACTTGGTCATAGGATCGTGAAAAAAGTGTCTGTTTTGGTGCAGAGTCGATAGACATCCATTGGCACGAAAAATTTGACCATCAAGGGCGTAACGCACGCACGGATCACCGCGTTTCGTGGATTTGGCCGTATAGAACATTGTTTGTGAGTAAAAATGAGAAGGAAAATGAATGTTGTCCTGGCTGGCGTTCAATTAACTCTGTAAATGATCCATTCGGAGAGTTACTGGACTCAGACGATATTTAATATGGAAGGAAATTCTCACCTTCATCATCGGAGGTATGCCTGAAAATGATGTCAGAACAATTCTTGACATATGTAGAAAACTCGATGGAAATACCAAAAAAATTGTAGTCAAAGGTTTTCTAATCAATCGAAAAATGGGATGGAATCCGATGTCAGACAAACTCTACTGATAAGGGGAACCCACGAAGTGCGGGTCACCAAATCTCACCAAACTTTTTTACATTCTCGTACCACCTAGAATATGAAGAATCCAGAGTAACTCCGTCAAATGGGACATCTGTTCTGAGCTACAGCCAGAAACGTCAACATTGCTAGTATATCTATATATATCACTTTTTAACATGGGCCTATATGGGCAATGCTAACGTCATGGGCTGTAACTTTGAACAGGAGGTCCATTTGACGGAGTTGCTTTGGATTCTTCATATTCTAGGTGGAACAAAACTGTGAAAAAAGTTTCGTGAACTTTGGTGACCCGCACTTTGTGGGTTCCCCTTGTGAGTCAATTTCGGCTCTGAACAACACATCCACCCTAACCTACACTAGCGATGAATTTGATTAAATCATTGCTTAGCTGACACATCACTGTTCCCTTCGACATCATCAGTTTTACCACCTTCCCTCTACCGCAATTTTAGAACAAATGCACACCTTCGATGTACACCATGAAGAACCTCAAGAGAATTCATCAGTCGGATGAAGGCAGGCCTCGTTGATTGGATTGATTGATTCACGCATGAGGTGAGATGAGGCAAGCAGCATAGCTTGTGGTAATCCCTGGCGGATATTACGCTGATCCCGATTGAGATCAGTCGAGCAGTGTTGAAGCTATCTTTAGGGTACTCGAGCGATGAATTTGCTGCGCATACGCCAACGACGACGATGAAGGTACAGATTCTCTCTATCTCCCTCTCCTGAGGATTATCCCACTCGAGAACGTTGAGTTGAGATTGAGCTTGAAGCTGCTGACGCCACGTGTGGTTAGTAATGAGCTTGGCCACGACGTGGGTTTCCACGCTTCCGAGATTTTTATCGCTCGAATAAATTTTTGCTTGGTACTTTTGGAGTCTACGAGAAAGATTTCTACTTCATCATTATCGAAAGATACTTTGGATGCTTGAGTTTCGTGGGATTCATGAGGATTCATGATTCAAAATGAAGTGAGAGATGCTTGATTTCTTGCTTGTTATTTTGAAAAAAAAGAGGAGATTCATGAAGTTATCAGCGTTCAACACATAATGAAACTGTGCAAGTCAATTGGCTCAAAAATTTTTTACTATCCTTGAAGATGCGTTTGATCATCTGATATTATATTTCTGAGATGGATGGGACTCAATTCAAAAAATTGAATCAAATGTCTGACCCTTTGATCTCAGATGACGCAAATATCAAATTTATTCTTGTGTAAAACTCTGCATGATATCAATAGAGTTGATAGTCAATTGAGTGTTTCCAGAATACTCTGATATAGAAAAATGCGATCAAGATATCGATGGGCAGTATTTTCTCTAGTGTCATTACTACAGTACTGGAGTACTTTCACTAGTTCATCATTTTTATTAGTGTCTAATCTCAAAGACTCGATTATTAGTTCGAATACAACACTACCTAGCCAAAAATCAATAAAGCAATCAGGTACGGTCTGTAGAAATATTCCTCTCGGTAACGCCTCAGTTCTTGGAAACGAATCCTGAGTTCGACCGAGTTAACTTTGATCCCTTGAGAGCAAATTGGAAACATGAATCCTGGAGATCTGCAGTTAGTGCCACCATCATCCGATCGTTTGAGACTTGCTTTGTCGCCGTATCGTATCCAATCAATGCTTCACAAACAAGATACTGTTCTAGACACGCTGTGTGACGGAACCAGAAGCAACGTTGATCCTTATATTGAACGTTTGACCTGGGAGATTGAAATTCAAAAGATACATTGTCTTCCAAATGATGACCTTGATCATGATTTGGATTAAACTGTAGGTGATATGGAGTCGGTCACGATCAATTCCATGCCCACGATGTTAAGAAAATGTATCTTTTGTACAAATGGAATGATGCACACATGAAATTGGTCTTGACCACGCCTGGTTATGGTCAATGTAATGCTCATTCAAATTGAAGATGTACCAAGGTTCTAATGAGCCCTGAATGAGTAATTCACTCATGGATTGGAACTGAAAGTCAACTCAAGTATTTACTCATGAACTCGATACCTGCGATGGGCAACCCACACCTATGAGATCCATGATTTTTTCAGTCTTTAACCCTTATCGACTCACATTTTTTCGAAATTATCCTCAATTCAAATCTATCGTGGCGATTCACTCTGCCGGAAACTTGAGTAATGGTTTCAGAAAAAACCTTACCTCTAGATACATACACTTCAATCTATGATCGGAATGAAATCACGGCAAGAATGGCCACTTCAAGACGAAAAGTTCACCGTTGCCTGATAATATAAAAAAATTGTTCTAATGAAGGTTCTCTGCGTCATTCGCAAACCATCTATCAGACTCCTGAAACTTCAAAAAAAGCTTTTTTTTAAAGAAAAAAAAGCTTTTTTTGAAGTTTGAGAAAAAGTTCTCCACGACTCGTTCATTTGTATATCTCCCCAAGGAAATGAAAAGGTGAGAAGACGCCCAACGCGCGGAAAGGCATAGCTACTATGAGATGCGTATCTTCCCTCGATGGTTCGATTCTATTTGTATCGAAAATGAAGGAAATGGCAAAACTCACTCTTGATGAAACCGTACAAATGGAACAATGGCAAGAAATGTGCGTGACAGGTGGCTGTTCAATGCGTCGTTTGGTACACGACTGCCTCTCTTCAAGCACAACCTCGATGAAGATACCACTACCGAAGCTGAAAGCTTATCTAAACTTTGGAGGTGACGCTAGCGAAATGAAAAATTCTACACCGCAGACATGTGATTGAGGTTTTTGAATCTGGCATCTGTTGATCAGAATTATAAAAATTCTCAGGAACATACCATGATGGCACCCAAACATCATTCCACAGAAGAAATTTCAATCCCTTCCCATCTGATTACTTCATCAAATGCAACATCATGACTCAAATTTTCTCGCACATGTGAATTAATTTTTCACCTGTGCAATGTTTCAATGACAATGACTCCTCAATGACCCAGATGTGGAAAAAATGTAGACAGGTGGAATTAGATTATGGAAAACAAGTCGACGCCCCAACGAACTACAAGTGTCTTACACTAAAATAATCATGAGTATCATGATTTTAGATTGTTTCTCCAATCTAGAGCAGCCCACAAGCAATAAATCTTTCAGCAAAATTTAGTTTGAATCCGAAGTCCATCTGTTGCATTTGGATAGACAGTGGAAACAAACAGCCTGATGTAGATTCATGAGCTGTATTTGCTGCAATATTAATCTTGTTTGAATTGACTATGTTGACAGGGTCTACCCTAACCAGGATGGTGTTTACATTACAAGCGCCAGGAGCCTTGTTCTGAGTTCAAACAATGTATTGTTTCAGCCGCTAGTGCTGCAGAAGTGATGCCAATTTGATTAGTGTACACATTAAGGGAGTAGTATCGAGCGAGTCAATTTTCCTGAAGGATTTTGATAAAATCAAGATAGGATAGTTAGTATATTTGGCATCCGGATTACTCAAGGGTAAATCAGCGGAAACTTCAACCTTAATTGGACTAATTCGTGTTCAATTTTTAGTGACGGAATGATGAAAAATGTGACCTATGAAAAATAGGTTGCAGAACTCCTCAAACTTCTTCATCCTTTGATAATTGAAGAGAGTTTAACAGAGCATACTTGACGAACTCCATTTTATCCATAGGACCTCGTCAAATATGCAAAATATGCGTCGAAAATTCCGATTCCTGGGCATGCGGTAGCTGTGCAAGCTAAATTTTGTTTCAATTTCCTTCGAATTCTCTTGCAATCTGGCCTAAATAACGGAGTTAGGCCATGCTACTTATCACCTAACTTGAATGGACTGACTCGTCATTTAGCCGGAATTGCAAAAGAATTCGAGGGAAATTGGAACAAAAATGTGTGTATATTATAGGTTAGGATGTACCAGAGACGCCCGCAGTGGTTCCCACTTTTCTGCAATAATCTAATGATTTGGGCTGAACGGATCCTGAACGTTGAGTTGATGATTATACGTCGGACAATAACAAAAACTAGACAATTATTTCAAACTTTGGACCATTAAAATTATCACATAAGGGGTGGATATAACTTTACGGAGGTGATGCACGGCTACCACATGCCCTCACGCTCGTAATACGTGTTATGATCGTCTTCTGCAAATTTCGCAATTCCAAAATGAGGAATGGAACTTGTAGGGTGGGAATATATCATTTCCAACTATCGAACCGTTTTCTCATCAATTCAAAGTTTTTGTTGTCTCAAGCCATTCTCTATTGAATAATAAATGCGTAATGGGTGTTACCACCCTCAAATAAATTCACCTTCAAGGGAAATATCAAAGGCCTAGATTTCTTGTGAAAAAAGTTCTGAGCGCCCAAACTTTTGTGACTCTCACATGTGGTTTTATGAAAAAATACGTTTTTGTTCAATTTCTTCGTTTTTGACCGGACGGATTTTAATATGCTCCCAAATTCTGATTGGCAATGAGAGGAAACATACTTAGAAGTCCTTCTTACGGAGCCTGGTTATCTTGTGGCTTAGCTGTAAGTCAATATTCACCTGAATCGCGTGAGGGACAAAATTGACCATGTTTGTGACTTGCTCTTTCCGGTAATACAAATCGTAAGACTCTCGAATTTTGAATAGACTAGGGTCAAATCAATACAAAGCTTTTGACAAAATCTGGGTTGATTTGAAAAAGATCCAAGTACCCCAAACATTTCGAAGAGTTGGGTAGCGAGAATACAACCGCAAATTGAATATCATTTTTCAACCCTGCAAGATTCTGCAAAACCACTCCATCTCAACCCTCATACCCCGGTCTCGAGGAAATTTTCTAGACCCACATGAACCAACAACTACTTGCAAACTAACGAAAAATGTGAATACATAAAATTGAGATTTTTCAGTTCTTCCCACATTTCTCCACGCTATCGTGGAGAAATGTGCCGAGAAATGTGGCGTGGAAAGATGAAGGGACTTTACTGTGGTGAGAATAGATTCTTGTATTCAATCACAATTCTATTACAAAAGTCGTTTTCCAGACACGAATACTGCAGTCGGCGAAGCACTGAAAGGAGGATCAAGGAATGAAGAGCGATTGATCTTCGATTATTCGATCTATTCTTCGAATGACCCCTTGCAATCCTTTCCATCATTTTCCTAATTTGTCTCCTTGTCTTTCTTCCAATTGATCGTTCATACTCTCATACTTCTTTAGATTGCATCCTTGATCAAATTGAAATCAATTAATATGTACATTGTTCTATAAGAATGTTGTGAGTATTTTTGACTGCGGCCCAATGAAACAGCATTCATCCAACACACTTCATTAATACTCACATCTAAATTCTTGTTATAAGACTTCGTAAAATTCTTTTTCGACGAGATTGTGAAGTATTATTCGGCTGGTCTCTTGGTGTTTTGTTAAGTCTAAGTAAAGATAGAAAATATCGGTCATGCACAAATTACATTATATTAAGTCGCGTGACGACTGTTTGGTGTCCGGAATCACTAGATTTTTTCCCCTAGATCGGTTTTAACCTAACCTGACCTGACTTTTCTCTAAAGAATAATATCCCTAGATTTATTACTAACCTGACCTGACTCAAAAGTTGCGCGCTGCCGTCTTAACTTTACCTGTCTTGATTTGTCTCCAGAGATAAATATCCCTAGATTTTACTAACCTAACCTGATAAGACCAAAAAGTTGCGCGTATTTTCCTCTAGATTTTTTTTACAATTCTATCTAGGGTCTATTTTACCAATTTCTTTCCATCTGTTATACTTCACCTGTTCTATGGATTTTTTACCTATTTTGACTTTAGACTTTTTATCACTTTGGATATTACTTATTCTATTTTACCTGTTTCGTTTCACCTGTTTGTTTAGATTTTCTACCCTTTTCAGATGTTAAATTTTGTAAAGCTGTCAAAAGTCTGTTCGTTGTACCCTTGCCGTGTTATCATGTTTTCGCGCCAATATCCCTTTTTGATGCATCCGCTCACCTTACTTTCGTATGGTGTCGGACACAGGGATACGGGCTACTCCCATGTTTCCAAGCGTTTTGTGGGTACCGCTGTCTTTGTCTGGCTCGAATTGATGTAAGAGTTCTGTCGAAAGTCTGTCTGTTGAACCTTCGCTTCGAGCCATCGTCGAATTCGCACCATTTTCTACACTTGCTCACCATACATAGGTATTATGATGTCGCAAGTGCAGAAAATGGATTGTTCCAACGATGGAAGCTTGGGTCCCTCTGTTTGCGTCCGTGGATGGAATGTGATGGATGAGAGAATGTATGATGATGATGATGATGATGATGATAATGGAAGGAGAGAAGGGAAAGAGAGGAAGAAGAAGTAGGGAAGGAAATGAGATGATATGAAAGGAGAGAATGGTATGAAATAGAAATGAGATGCAACATGCAATGAAGATGAAATAGTTTGTGATGTTTGAGATGGATGCATGATTGGAATGTTATGGATTGAATGATTGCCTCACCCTCCTACTTGGATTTGAATTCGGACACAACCTCTGCACCCGAAGGCGGCTTACCTGCGTACAAGAATTCGCCTCCAAGTAGGCGATCATTGGCGGATGTATGATGAATGATGAATGTGTGATAACCTGGTGAGAATGATATAGGAAAGGAGATATGATGGTGGTAAAGTGGGGGGTGGTATGGAAGATGATGTGATTTAATGAAGGTACGATGGGATGGGTAAAGAAGAGGGAAAGGGATGAGATGTTAGAGACTAATAGCATTCATGATGAATGTGATGAGGTGGTGGGAATGACGTTGAGGAGGAGATGAGATGGCGGTGAAGTGAAAAATGATATGGAAAATGATCAGATTGAATGGAGGTGAGATTGGGTGGAGGTGAAGAAAGAGATGAAGAAGATATAGACAGGAGATATAGGAAAGGAAATGAGATCATATGAAAGGGAAGAATGGAATGAAATATGAAATAGATATGTGATGTGACATGCAATAAAGATGAATTAGGCTGTGATGTATGAGATGGATATACGAATGTAATGTAACGAATGAAATAATGATAAAAGAAGTCTTTCTATAGCCATTTAATATTTTTTCGCGCAGCTCTATCAATCCTTGAAAAGTGAGACTGAAGCTTCGTAGAATTTATGAAAATTGAACTTCATGTATGAAAATAGTTACAGCGTGCATCTGTAATTAATTATGGTTGCCATTTGAACAAAATTCTTACTTTATTCAAAATCAAATATTTGTTTTGAAAAATAATACGATTCGACTACTCAAACTCCCTCCAAAGACTCTTAAGCGCAGCGAGCGGAGCAATTCTGCTAGTCAACTGTGAGTGAATAATTCGGAGAACTATCAAAATTTTTTTTCAGAGAATTCCGAGACGTTAGAACCTAAACAAGAAACTCAATTCTGAGCTCATCAGTTTTCATTCTCGCATGATAAAATTCTGGACCAAATAACATTCAAATTCTGTAGAGGCCAATTTAAATTTGCACTACTGCCTCAAAGAACACTTGAGAAGGAATGATCTCCACAGCAAAGGCCGAGGCTTTACCCAAAAATATGAATTAGCATAAAGATTGCATTACTCTACTAGGTGTAAGATGAAAGCTCCTATCGCTCTCTGACCGTTAATTCAATTTTAACCGAGCACGCGGTCTGGAGTCCGATGTCTGGCATCGTTTGAATAGCCTCAGGGCTCTTGGCACTTTTTGGCTGAAAATTTAATTCAGCTGTACCCTCATTATCAAGAAATACGCGTGTGGCTTAATGGCATTTATTTGTCTGCACTGAATGGAAAATAGCTTGAGCGAAAGAACCTACATGACGCTCAGAATTCCGAGAATCAATGCTACCCAATCTTTTTTTTTTAAGTAAAAGTTTGCGATGTTCAAATTGATGAGGGAGAATTTAATCTGGGTTGCATTGTGAGTTGACGATTCAGTATCATCAAATGGTGACATTCACTGTGCAGTGATACGAGAGTTCGTGTCCTGATATTTCGATACAAATATCTTTCTCAGACATTAATCAATAAATCACGTGATTACGGCTAAAATTTCGGAATTGCGGATCGTGAATGAAATTGATCAAGAGGGATGCATGGAATGATTGCGTGAAGGTTAGTTCTTTTTGGTATCTAGAATACTTACCGGACTCACCATGATAATGGAATGAATCAGTTTCAAACCTCCTAACTATGATTCCTTGATTAGGTACATCGTTTTCGAGGAATCAAGTTTCTTCTCTTGTGCTATTAAAATGATCAAATGAAGCATATGATCCCATTGATAAGTTGGGATATCATTTCCAAGATGTATTACGACTCTCATCATCATCAAATGAATAACCTTCATCTGAATATTCTGTCAAGGTGGCCAACTTGAATAACTCCACGTAAGTCTTTCGTTTGTGATCAAAGCGTTAGACCTACATAATTTGCTGGTACGGATGCACAACTTCTCGTTACCCCTGCATAATCAAGATTCGTGTATCAACATCTCGCCGTTCTATACGGAAGCTGCGAGTGTAGCTTCTCTATCATAGCTGTAGATTAGTTTGCGAAGCTGCGAAACTCGCCAAGCTGTAATATACCACGGACCACATTTCGTGCTTCTCACAAAGCTATCCCAACATCTCCAAGAAATATAGAGGCATACACTAGTATGAGATTATAATAGTATCTGTATAGCAACTATACCTACGTAAATGCATGAATTGAAGAACCGTTGGGTAGTTAAATTAAGATGTAATCACATTGGTCACCGCTGATCAAGCCATACTAAAAAGGATGAAGTATAAGTTCTCAGAAAAGTAGGCTTCGTAAGTGGATTTTAACTTTTTCCCTAATTATTCTTTTCGCAGGAGCATTATCGCGAGAATTCACACGCGCCTATGCTCGAAATCCAAGGGTTGAAAATTGAGCCTCCGCATGTCTATCCAACTTTTTTTCCATTCATTTCGCATATTAAGTGATGATATGTTATGCAACGTATGAAGAAGTTTTTAGGAATGAGTGAGAGTGGTATATGTGACTTTTACATGTATGAGAACCTGACATTTCATGGTCTAGCGAGAAATCCTGATACGATGGGACCAAGTGACCTTGAAATTCGTGTTGAGATAGTTGTAAGATGGGTGATTTAAATCGGGAATACAGGCTCTGAGGCAGATAATTTAATGTCTCCATCTTGTCACGGTGGCCCTGAACTATCGTTTAATTCGTCGAAAAATAACCATGAAAATTCTCGTGGGATATGATTCTGGAGTCCCTCAGGGTCACTCCCCATTTTTGAGCGAAATCGTAAGCCTAGCCGTTTCTTATTTTTTGTTATTTTTGTGTACACGGAAAAAAGGATGAATTATCTTGTTTCCCGAGCGATGCCAGTGCTCACTTTCTCAGTGAAAGACTGCAGCTGAGTCAAACTATGCTTATTTCTCTTTTTTCTTGTCATCAACTTCGAGTCTAAACATTTCTAGAGCCTGTAAATCAAAGTGCTTCGTTTCGATCTCCGAAAAATGAATAGCTCATGCTTCTCCGATCAGCTATCTTCTGATTCCCTTGAAGATATCAATGATTTTAAGAGAAATTTCTTCGACCTAGGCATACTTGTGACTCCGACAATTCATGCAATTTTTTATCGTGTTGATGATTTTTGCCGTGAGCATCAACGAGGGCTAGGATTTCATAGTGAGCAAGCCCAGACTCCGTTCATGCAGATTTCAAACCAATCTTGAGTAGATATAAAGTCCACGAGAAACATCCGAACTACGGTGAAAAGTTATTGAGAGCCGTGATTGAATATAATAGCCAACATTTGTGAGCAGGTGCAAGTAATGGTAATTTGAATGGAATAGAATGATGTGTATGTATACGTCATATGAAATTTTCTTCCATGACTTGAAAATTTCAATGATATTATACCATTCAAGATGTATACTATTTCATGATTTCATATCCTTTCCTGTTTCTGAGAATACCAATTTGATTCGTATTAAATGATTCGTATGATTCTATCTACGAATCTACTCATATTCTTCAGGAACAATTGATCCATTCCTTCCCCACAGATTGACATTCGATTAAACCATCCCCGAATCTCGATTGGGTGACTTGAAACTTCTATCGAGTGCTTTCCAGTTGAGAGAGTGATTGAGTAGAATTCGAATGAGATTCCTATTTTCATGAACAGTCCAATGAGACCGGGATATACGTTTCTCTTTTCCTTGAGTCTTTGGAGAATCATTGAGATATCCTGTCAGATATTGAAGTATGAGTTTTAGAAGCATGCTTGATGAGTGATTCATTGAAAACCGAGTAGCAGAGTATGTAATATGTCAACTTCAACTGAAAAGAACCGTGTTAAGAAGGCCAAATACTGTTTGAAAAATGGAACAATTCATCCTTCCTCCCGTGAACACAAGAATTAAAAAACGGTTAGGTTTCACTCGGAGTTGGCAAGTGACCCAAAAGGACTTCAGAATCATGTCCCACAAGAATTTCCATGGTTATGTTTCAACGAATGAAATGATACTCCAGAGCCACCGTTCGTACTTTTGAGTATCCCACTTGATGGTTTTTAAGTCTATGGATTTGATATACATAGAACTGTATTCTAATTGGTGGATTCATCCTCGTCCGTTGACAAAATCAATGCAGTAAATGACTCCCAGATACTCGATACAGACGGACTCTATTGTCAAAGTCTGGTCAAAAGTTGATTAAAATTCCGACGTTTCGAGTGTGTGATATACACTGTGGCTCAATAAGAATGTACCCCCATTTAATTTTTTTTTAAAGCAATTTTGATCGGGCAACGAAAGTTTTTCCAAGGTTTTGGGACATTGCGAATCTAATGCCGATGTCGGCGAGTTGAAACAAATTGTTGGTAAAAAATTAGAAAAATTATTTTTGAAATTTGTAAAAATATCCGGTCCGGACGTTGCTAGATAGAAAGCCCGTCGAATTTTATGAAATCTAGGCTATTTGCGCATGTGATTTGGAGCTTGATTCGTTTTTAAATGTAATTTGTAAAAGTGCAATTTTGAGGGCTCGTCCGGGGTGTCGTAAAGATGACGCGACCGTGACTTTTGAAGTCACGTACTCGCAGAAGTGGTGGTTATGTTTCCCGCCGCCACGTGTGTGACAGACCGTCGTGTTGTTAGTCATTTTCGATTTCGGGTCTGCGAAGCACGGACATGCGTGTTGAGTTATTTGTCTCGAGTTTTTTCGAGAGGCAGGTGTGTGTTGTGATTAAATTTTCAGTCTTACGTGTACTGTGCAGTGTAAAGCAGACTCGGTCGTGAAGGATCATCGTCGGCTGCCACCGCACATCTGTATTGCGTTTCCGTCGTCGTCGTTGCATTAGCGGTGTGCATCGATTAAGCATTGGCGACATCGAGCGAGTGCCCATTTTGTCAATCAAGAGTCCAAAAGTAGTGAAATTTTGGTGTTCGAGTGTTGCGTGCTTGGGGGACTTGCGCCAACATGAGGTGTGGATCTGGCTGTCGGCTGCTGTCGGATGATGAGTTTGACTGGTGCTTTGATTTCTCTGTGGATTGATTGAGCACACCAACACTTGAGGACCTTGTCTTTTTGTCTCGAGCCAAATAAATGATGATTAGTGAAACTCTCATCAATTATTTGGCTCGAGAAATTACAGTGGACTATTATTCGTTCATCTGGAAATCGATGCGAGGGTACTTGTTTGTGGCTTTAGCAGGCCATTTGTTGTTGTTATAATCAGCATACTACAACATCCAACTGCCTACTAGAGTAACTGTAACCACTTTTTCCAGTTGCTGAATGAACGTATTAGATTCTCACGGACACAAAACACATTATACTGTAATATCCCTAAGGATATTCTCAGGATGGCGCGCGTTGCTCAGGTGAAAAAGTACGAGTCGCGAGCTCGTTTAACCTACCGACGCCCACCGGGGCGTTACCGCGAGCTTTGATATCGTTGAATCTCCCTATCTGAGGAAATCCCTTGAGCACTACAGGGTCAGACTCTGCAGAACTCTAGGGATCACCCCGGGCATCCGAGCTCGGTCCAATGCTTCTCAGCATTCACCTGTGCTCGAACGCCCTTCTCTCCTCAGAGAAATCTGATTTCTCTGGGAGGAACTAACTAGAGCCCTACCCCTCGGATTTCGGAGGCTATTCCTCCGTCCACCGAGTTCCTAATCGGAAGAGATTGGGATATTTCTTGGAAATGGAGAAACGGGGATCGGGAAGCAGGCACAGGGGTCGGGAAAAGTCCTGGAATACATTTATTTAAAGAGGTTCCTTCTTATTCAGTCAGAATCAGAGTTATCTATTTATTTGTGCTCATGCCTATGAGCACCATGTTAAATAGCCTTCATTGCTGTTTGAACCATTCAAAGCAAGCCTCAATTTGGAGCAATAGAGTATTGAAATATATTCGATATCCGTGAAAAACAAGTTCATTCAATAACGTGCTAGGGTTCATTACTACCTGGATAGTTCAGAGGAAAATTAGTAGATTCGAAATGGTAACGAAGATCGACAAAAGGTTTTGAGGTTTAATCGATAGAAAAGATAGAATGTGCATTTATTGAAGGTTTATTAAATACTTTTAGAAATTCAACTTACATATTTGTTCAGAATTTGGTCTGCCTCGGGATCCGGGTATAACAAATCTCGGGAACTTACAATATAGTGTCTATTTAAGAACTGCCTGCCCGGCTACAAAGGTGGTCCTTTTATATTCACTGATAATTTCGGGGGAAATGATAGCAGATGACACGGGTTTTCCTCTCAGCCAATCCCGTGCGGCCAGCAAATGAAGGGGAAAACTCGTGACAGACACTATCAGTTATAACGTATCTTACAGAAATTTCAGATAGAATGATAGTGTTACTAGGCCGGTAATTTCTTATCCAAGTTCATCTTGATCACCACTAATTACATTTTTATCATCGCAACGATCGATATCGTATGGGTTGTTGGCCAGTCACGCGAAGAATGTTCGAAATTATCTCGACCATAATAATAATACATGCGATTTCCAATCAATCTTAACCTAATGCTTCCACATAATATTTTCGTTGAATAATGCCCGTCACCGCGAAAATGTTTAGAATGGTTTTAAGTTATACTTTTATTCATATGATTTCTAATTGATCTTAACCTAATGATTAATGTATAAAAATTCCATTCAACAATGCCCGTCACCACGAAGGATATCGTAAAATTGATAATTTGCATGAAATTGAGGGCAGATTGCGATCGTCAGGACGTCACACCCCCACCCTTAACGTCTTTCTATGGGGTTGTCATCAAACCCATAGAAAGCGTATGCCTCCATTGCCATCCAATCTTCCGACTTAATGGGTCGCGGGGACAATATTCTAGGGAGGGCTTGAGGGTTTCTGTGTTACGGGTGTTGGTGAGGATGGATAATCGGGAGTTCCGTTTACAGGTGGATTGCAAGATTCGGGGAAGGGGTAGAGATATCTTGGATTTTCGTGCAGACGAGGATACAGGGGTGATGCTGAGCTGTAGTTTGGGGTGTATATCTTTCCGGGACCATCATAGGGGCTTGAAAATTTCCGGGGAGGGGGGTATGGGGAAGGTATATATTCTGAACGAGTGCCGTCAGAGTGTTCGGTATAATTGCGTCGGAAGACTGGGAGGGGTGTTAATTTCTCTGGTGGCGGAGATTCCGGAGAGCTGGGTGGCAAGGGCAGCAGCTCGCGGCCCTGTTCTGCGTCCCCATCTTGACGTGGGCGCTGTTGCGCTACGAGTAGACAGTGGGCTAGCGAGCTCCAGACCGCACCTAATAGATGAAATGACCATCCAAATACAGAATGCAGGGTGTATCCTCTGATAACGACATCCATGACAGTTTTAAAGAGGTGTACAATCATGAAGATGGCTATGATTCCGGCGCTGGCGGTTCCGAAGGACATGAATTTATCCCAAATTCTGTCCCAGAAAGAGTTAGCTAGTTTAGAAAGAGTATTTTCATTCAACAATTTTTCTAAGGCGGTCCCTGATTGGGGAACTGTGTTTCCATGCATTTCTCTAGCCACTTCACTCAATAATGCGTGACTTTCGAACGGATACATGATTCGCTCTCTCAGCGTGCTTAAATCTTTTTCTGTATAGATGCCGGAAGTGGCGAGACCTTCGGGGTTCATATAACGCCAGGTAGGGCGAGTTAGGGGCTTGATTACAGTGGGGGCTTTGGCTTCCGTGGGACGGGGTAAGATCTTGTACCATTGGTCTCCAACGGAATAGTATACGGGTAAAACTTCGTTACAGATGACTTCAGTCCCCCGGTTCTTGAGTATGTGAGTCCTGGGTTGGAGAAATAGGGTGGTTTCATTTAGTCTGACTTGTAGCTCCGCGTAACATTTCTCTCCATGTTCTATTTTTACTTCTACAGGGATGCATTTCACAATGTGAGCTACCTCTCCGGCGACCAAGGCCATATAACCCGGTCCCTTCATAAGGTTGTAAGCAAACTCGTCAGGAGCTTGGGTGGCAATGGAAAGGGAGTTTTTGATGATCTGCCTCTCCAGATCGCATCTGCCTCGTATTACATCTCTATATAGGGAACTGAATTGCGTACGCATCCATTTCTCTACATATACGAATTTCGAATTCACATAAGCGAACATATCTAGATTAATAGGTATAATTTTTTCCTTATTAGCAAACGAATCCCCTCGGACGGTTTCAAAAATGAGCAATTTGGGATGTTCTGTTCGTATTATGGTGTATCCGCAAACGGATTCCTCTTCCTTAGCCGTAAGGGCAAAAGTGGTATCCTGGGTGGTTACCGTATAAATTGGTTTCGATTTGAAATTCGCGGTGTCAATAAGCTTTTGGGCTTTACCTTCGTACAGAATCCCATATTTATGAAATCCACATGTATCGTGAGGCAAGGGTTTCCAGTAAGTTTGTCCCCCGTGAGGGTCAGTGCAGGAACCGTCCGAGAGGGTACATATGGTTCCAGACTTAAGAACTAATTGATTTTTATCCAGTTGAACGCTAGCCGCGTAGGTAGTTAGGGTGACCTTTACGTCCCCGGAAGCGACTACGTCATTCCAGGACCCATAAATATCCGCGTAAGACCCGGCTTCGCAGTCGCCGTCATCATCGCTTTTTCCGGCAAAATCCATTCCGAAGGGCGCGGTTATTCCGTTAGCCTTAAGACCGCTGATTTTTTTTCCCTGATCTAAATATAAGACTCCAGTTCGATGTACGTCAGCACACGTTTGCGAGTCTAACTCTCGTATAAAACCTAGATAGGTACCGCGATGTACTCTGGCGTTCTTTTTGCGCCACAGACATTTTTGGACTTCTCGATAAATCTCAACCTTACATTGTATTACGGTTGTCTCGGAATAATCGTTGAGCTGCAAAAGTTGAATGTATTTTTCGGTAGATTCGACGGTATCTTTGGGGATATCGCACTCGTCTACGTCAAGTAGAGATATGGTCGTCACATTCAACGAGCGGGACCCGCAATCGTATCCAATTATTCCTTCGCTGCATCGGAAGACGGCGGCGTAAAGAATGATGCTAAGGGTCCGGTGCATCTGAAATAGAGGCTCCCGGTTAGAGTGACACGATCGTTGCGGATTGAAATGTAATTGCGGGTTATTACGACTGTATACATGAATTACTTCTGTGGTAGTCTGCGTCTTGAATTGACTTTCTCGCAATTGCGTAACGTTTTATCGGTCTCGGTGGCCAGTTTGGGGTATCGTACAAAGGTTCGGTAGTATCGCTATAGGTATTTTGTACAATGAGCTCGTTCTGTTCGCGCTGTTTGGTCAATACTTCTGCTAATTCGGGTTTTAATAAAGTGATTTCCGGCCTGTTATCTCGTCTTAATCCGTTCTTACATCGGTAAAAAATTACTATAAAACTTATCGTAAATATTACAAGGGCAAAAATTACTCCTACATAAACAACCGTGTACTCCCCTAACTGTTGTGGGTAGGCCCCTATTTGATGGAGTGGCTGGGGAGCACAGGGGGGGTTAGAAAACCCCACGTCAATTCTGGGTGGTATAAGCTGTAAGAACTTCGTCTGTGCCCTACACTCTGGTGGTACATGTAGGATTCCTAGCCCGGTCACAAACACGGTTCGAGCGTGGTTGTTACAATTTATTTCTATCGTTTCCGCGAAGGGAGCGGAGAAAAGCCACGAAGACGTATCGGTGAGGTGCGTCCAAACAGTGCTTCCCAAATCGTGGATAACTATCTCACATTGTTCGGCGGGTTTGGTCAAATTGTTGGACAGAATGGTGTATTCACAGGATTGTTCCTGTAATGTCTGTACTTCGGGACAATAGAGTCGGTCCTCCAAAGTGATACAATCGGTGGTCTGTTCTAAGAACCCGTGGATTGTGGATCCGCATGCGGTGAAAAGAAACCGTCCATGTGGATTTATACTGAGAGCCATATCTCCGTTGTGTGGCCCCGGGAAAGGGTAGATCTGATACAAATTGTATCCCTGTCGATCGTATAAAGGGATAATAACACTGAATTTGAGGGTGTCGTTGAAGAAATTGAAGTTGATGGAGCTGAGTCCGTCAAAGAAGTTAGTCGGGGGACTAAGACTTGGATCGTCTGCTCGGAGGATCAAAGTGATATTGTGGATAACAGCGGTTCCTAGGAGAGAGGGGTGGAGTTCGTTAGCGTCTAAACTCACAAGAATATCGATCAAGTCGGTTAAAAGCTTGATGTGACGTCTGATTCGGGTGTCCATAGTCTGAGTCCACGTCTGTATGATGTGCTGCGATGTGTCGTTCAGTAACAGTCTGCGATAACAGTGTGAAGTAGTCTGTTCTAGTTTGGTCAACGCGGTTAAGTTCTGCAAGAATTCTGATTCGATGAAGTTTTCTTGGATTGGTCCATCCTTGCGCATCGTGACATGGTCTGAGATAGTAGAATCTATGAACCGGAAGGTGGTTTCCGCAATGCCGAGGAGGGGCCTCAGGCTTTGTAATTCGACCTCGTAAGGATCGCAAAGTTGTGGATGTTCTTGACACGCGTGATTAACGCGTTTGAGTTGCGCGTCTATGTTCTGGTAGTAAACCTTCAGCGGAGAATAAGGGATCTCTACCGCGCCCTTCCAGTTTCCCTGGGCGAAGTGTACCTGATCTTGATACTGGAAATATAATCCGGGGCTGTGGTGGATCTCAGTCAGGAATTTGTTCGCTAGAATGGGGATCAGTCCTATCGCTAAGAGAGCCCAGCTGAACATCCCTGAAACAGACCAGAAGGTTAGTTTTCAACGGTCTAGTGGATGTGCGAAATTCGGAGTCGGTTGGCGTGTACGATCTTGTCGGTTTTATCGGTCCTGATTTTAACGTTAACCTTGTCTATGATTTCTAATACTCGGAATGGGCCCGAATAATGATCTCCAAATTTCCCGGGTTTGGGGCCCGACAGCAAGAACACTGCGTCTCCTACCTTGAAGTTTTTTGGATTAATGGAGCGGTCGTAGTACTCCTTATTACGGAGTTTCGAAGCGACTAGGTTATTATAAGCCAGTTTTTGAATGTCGTTCAGCCGCGTCACTAGGTCAGTCACGTATCCTTTGTATGTTGGTAACATGTCAGCGTCGTGTGGTGGTTCGTTTGACGGAAGACGGGCGAGTTTACCGAATACGACCTCGAAGGGTGTGTACTTAGTGGATTCCTGGACACTTGTATTGTAGTTTAGACAGGCTATTTCAATCCAAGTGTCCCATTGTTCTTCTGTAGTGGTGTATTGTTTTAAGAATTCCGCGAGCGCGTGATGTGATCTTTCTAGGGAGCCGTTCCCTTGAGGGTGAAAACTCGTGCTACAGATCCTTTTGATTTTAAATCGTTTCGCGACGCGTTCCATGAGTTTACTTATGAAGTTTCTTCCTTGATCCGTTAGAACGACTCGGGGGGCCCCAAAGGTACAAATAAAACGTCTCACGAAGGCATCCGCGATAGTCGAAGCAAGCGTGTTAGGAAGCGGTATAGCCAGACAGAATTTCGATAATTGGTCTTGTATGGTTAATATGTATTCACTACCGTTGAGAGTTTTGGGGACGGGACCAACAATATCCATAGCTATTTTCTCAAAGACAGAAGCGGGGGTATCAGAAATCATCATGGGTTGTTTGGTTTTTAGCCTAACGAGTTTCTTCAATTGACATTTCAAACATTGTTGAATGCGCCGTTGCACATCTTCCTTCAGATTTTCCCAATGGTATACTTGTCGGATTCGGTTATAGGTCTTGGATACCCCTCTGTGTCCTCCTACTGGCGAGGTGTGTAATTCCTCGAAGATTTTGCCCCTTAGTTCAGTTGGCACATAGCGCAAAGAAGCGTTACATACAATTACTTTGAAGGGTTGTACTCCGAAGACTTGGTTGAGGAGTGACACTATTTCGTTCCAGGGCAGATTTTCGATGTATTTGCTGCGGGCTATACTGATTTCTTCAACCCGGAGGCGTTGCATGAGTTCTCGGAGTACAGTAAGGGTCTTGAGAATGTTTTTCTTGATGGTGACCATTGATTCAGGAGAAGGGCCTCTAATGCATAGCGAGAAACGATACCGGTTCTTCTTGATTCTGAATTGATGGACCTCTCCAACTTCTATCCCTTCTTCAAAATCGATTTTTCCTATTTCTGTGAGTTTCCTGGCACCTTCGTCACAAGGCGTATTATCGCTTGCGACGAAGTACATGACGTTATCCTGACGATGTTGTATACTTTCTTTGCTTTCGATGACGCAACGGTATCTGGGCCGGTGGACCGGAGGTTCGTCTATTTCGGGGGCGTTTGTAGCTTCTTCGGGGTCGGTTTCCGTTGCGGGAGATGATGAAGGGATAGGGTTCAAGGGGGTTGGCGCATCGTTATTGTTGGAGGCAGTTGTTTTTTGCAATTCCTGGGCTTTTTTCTGAGCCCTGGTGAGGGCATTGACCTGTGCGCTCTCTGGAAGTTGACGGGAAAGGGCGTCTGCCGTGGAATTAAGCTTTCCAGGCTTGTAAATCACTTGATAATCGTACTCGGAAAGCTTGAACCTCCACTTCTGTACTCTGGTGTTAAGGTCCGCGGTCTTGAACCATGTCAGGGGTTGGTGATCCGTGATGAAGGTGATTTTTCTCCCGTAAACGTAACTCTTGAAATTTTGGACGCTGTGAATCATGGCTAAAGCTTCTTTCTCATATACTTCATAAGAAAGTTCAGGACCTCTGAGGGCTCTGGAAGTGTACGCGATGGGTCTGTCTTTCCCTATTTCACCCTGGGATAATATACCTGCCACGGCGTATCCGCTTGCGTCGGTCCTGATGATATAGGGCGCTTCTAGGTCGGGAAAAGCCAACACGGGGGCCGTGCAGAGGGCATTTTTAAGTGTCTGGAATGCGGTCTCAGTTCTTTCATTCCATTCGAAGTCGACATCCTTTTGTAAGAGTTTAGTGAGAGGTTTCGCTATGTTCGCGAAATCTTTGATGAAACGACGATAATATCCCGCGAGTCCAAGAAAACCCCGTACTTGCCTGATGTTTTTAGGTACCGGAAATTCTTCGACGGCTGAGACCTTTGAAGGGTCGGGACTGAGGCCTCTCTCGCTTAACACGTGACCCAGATATTTCACTTCTCTCTTGAGGAATTCACACTTGTCTATCTGGAGCTTCAACCCGGCTTCTCGCAATCGATTAAAAAGTATATTGAGCTTCCTCTCGTGCTCTTCTAGTGTGTCTGAGTAGATCACGATATCGTCTAGGTACACGAAGAGGATTTCGCCCTGTAGGCCCTTTAGGAGCGTATCCATAGCTCTCTGAAAAGTTGCTGGAGCGTTACATAATCCGAAGGGCATACGCAAAAACTCCCAGTGACCATGCGGAGTTGTGAAGGCTGTTTTCGCCCTATCGCCCTCAGCCAGCCATATTTGATGGAACCCTGAGGCTAGGTCAAGGACAGAATAGTACTTGGCGCCACCGACTTGGTCAAAAATTTCCGTGATGTTAGGTAGTGGGTACGCGTCCCCGATGGTCTTCTCGTTTAAGGGTCGGAAATCTAGCACCAACCTCCATCTGGGGTTTCCTTGAGAATCGGGTTTCTTCTTCACTAACCAAATAGGGATGTTGTAGGGCGAGCTAGATGGTTGTATGATGCCCTTATCTAATAATTCTTGCACTTGTCGATTGATCTCTGCTCGATATGCGTGAGGAAATTTGTATTGTCGAACATTTATAGGTTCGTCGTTGACGGTGGGTATTCGATGGGTTACGAGTCGGGTTCCCGGCAGGTCGTCACCCGGGAGGTAGAATACGTCTCTATTGTTCTTGGTGATTCTTTGTACAAATTCCTTTTCTTCCTGGGACAGATGGTCTGTGCGTAACAGGTCCCATATCTCAGGTACGTTCGACCCTGCAACTTCTTTGCATAGCGTGTCGATGGAGAACTCGTAGATTTTTAAGGGTTGCGTCCCATGGTGTTCGGGACAATCGTTCAACAAACATCGGTTACACGCGAGACAGCCCTTTTGATTCAGCAGTTCCCGGGCCAAATCTTCGTCAGAAAAAGCAGACATGATATCCGGGTTATACTCGCACAGGACGGTATCTACACGTTGGAAAGTGACTTCCTCGTTGAACACAAGGGTTCTAAGTCTTTTGGCCTCGAAATCTAAGGTGCTTTCGGATTCGGTCAAGTATTTGGCCCCTATGATTCCTCCGCCCGGGAAATACAGATTGTCAGGTACTACGTGGAATTCCACGGTAGTTCCGAAGATGGTTAGCTCTATAGTTCCTTGGGTTAGGATTTCATCACTCCCAATGCCTTGGATGTTTGTTTGGTTGCTTCGGTTGATTGTAGAAGAATGCGGGACTAAGCTCCTACGGATCAGGTTGATCTCCGATCCTGTATCTATTAGAAAATGTGTATCACCGAACCCGTTATCGTTCTGTAGTATCATGAAAGGCAATTCACCTCCGTCATCGTCTCCCAAGCGAGTTGTAGAGATGGAAAGGGGTTCGGTTGAGGCGTCTTGAATCTGAAATCGGATGCTGTGGTCGCGGATGATGAGACATTGTTGTTTGAAGTTAATCTGGACCTTGGCCTTCAAGAAGTAATCTGAGCTAAAGGCCCCATCATAGGCGAAGGGGAAATAATCGGGCACGACGATGAAGTCGCTAATTACTCCCAGGATGTTTATTCTGGCTACCCCTAAGGATATGCTGGGTTCGGCTCCTAAACCCCGGATCTCATGTCGTATACTCTTGTTTATGCACCTCGGGTTTTGTATTAATGATCTTTTGATGATGTTTCCCTCCGCTCCACTGTCTAATAGGAACCGATGGCTTTCTTTGTTGGGTCCAAGGCGGAGTTGGATGAAAGGGGTGCATCTCCGGTTCTCTTTCAATCCAAGGGTAGCAATTCGCCAAGTAGGTTGTTTACCTGGTTGATTTCGAGCGGGCGTCTCTCTTGGTGTGTCTCTCCCGTCCCGCTCCTGCCGGGGAGGTTGCGTTCGTTTCCCTGTTGATTATTGTATGCTCGTGCCCGGCATTCGGCGATCCTATGACCGGGTTTTTTGCAGTAAAAGCAAGTTTCCGGAGGAAGGTCCACGTTCGGCGTTGGTCGGGACCGGCAGGTTGCGGCCGTGTGGCCGATTCCATTGCATAGCTGGCACGTTAAGTTTGACCGGTTCTCTAGTCGAGGGTCAATTTTTCCCTTGGTCGAATCTTGGAGCATAAAACAGTGGTTCGCGCTATGTCCTATCTTTTGACACAGTTGGCATGATACGGGCTCGGGAGCAGCTTCTTTGGGACAGTATTTCGCAGAATGACCAAACCTTTCACATAGTTGACATTTGATCCTACGGGGGCATCGGGGCGCCGCATGACCCTCGCGCCCACATAATTGGCACTCATCTTGGTCTTTGGCCTCTAGCGCTGCTTTTTCTCTGCAGGTGTCCATGTGGTGACCCATTTTGCCGCAAAACTCGCAGGGTCTGGGCTTGTTTCGCTTGGGACAATCCGCCACGTTGTGAGTGGGACTTTCACAGGCGTAACAAGCAAACAAATTTCGTTTCTGAGGCTTGGGGTTATAACATGGAGAGGAAGATCCTTCTCTCAACATTCTCTTGGCTTCCAACTGCCGCTCGATGCCGATGGCTTTATTCATCAGATCGATCAGGTTATCGACCTCGGGTAATCGTTGTTCTATCTCTGGTTTCAGTCCCCGTCTTGCACATTCTAGGGTGTTAGAGTCGGTTGCGGCATCAAATGTATTATCAGCTTGTCCTGTTGCCACTCGTTTTGCTTCTTTGATGCGATTCCCAAAATTCTTCATACGGTTAATATAGGTTATTACCATTTCATCGTCCTTCTGGAACTCCTGTCCTAGTTCTCCCATCAATTGGTGAACGGTCTTAGCCGGGGTGTAGATGTTCTTCAAGTACTCTGTTAGAGCTTTAGTGGTGGTAAAGCTCTGTTTGGCTATCGCTTGTCGGGCATCTCCCAGGATTTTGCAGCGAAGAAGTTTCGCGAAGCTTGGCTTTGCGGCTTCGGCTATCATTTCTTCCGCTTCGGAGCATCCTTCTAAGAATTGTTCAAAGGGGATATTGGTCCCGTCGAACTCCGGTACCACCCGAAGGGCGTCCTTGAGGGGGACTGGTTGTGCCATGTCGGAGTCGGAGCTGGAGTTTGAAGAAACGGAACTAGATCGCGACCTTGAACTGATGCTAGCTACGGGGCTTGGAAGGTTTTGTTCGTCCTTCAAGGTCTCCGATTGTTCAGGGTTTATGGTACGATCCTCGGGGTCGACCGTGATCACGGTCGAGGAATGTCTCGGGTGTTCGATGTTTTCGAAGGAGTGTTGTAATCGGCTGCGGTTGGCAAAGGGATCAAGCGATTGGGGGCCGTCGCTACCGTGTCTACGACTCAGATTAGCTTCAAACCAGGGGTTATCGAGGGGGTTGGCGGGGGGTGAGTCTAACTGGGGGGCCTTGCTTTGGCTGCGAGTGACCCTTCTATCTTGGCTCATTCTCTTCGGACCATGCCGGGGGTGGTGTCTCTATTTCGGGCACTTCAACGCAGTCGTAATCGTAGGTGGAACCTAAATGGTTATAGTAGAGTATTCTATTGCGCCAGGATAAATAAACGCTATCGTCTATTAGCCGGTAAAAGTCGTGCGTCTGCACAAGCGCTCTAATCTCAGTCGGCCACTGTCGGTACAGCCTATAAAATTTGTGGATTCTAATGTATTGCAGAATGTTTTCGTCGATATCGAGAGCTGTGATTGGAGAATCTTTAAGCAGAAAATTTGGTGGCCGGTCTAGTAAAAAATGTTCTATAAAGTATTCCCGATCTGACTGGGACCACAGTCTCCACCTAGTGTAAACGCATCCGCGTATGATTCGGGCTGCTTCCTCTAATCCTTGGACCTCTGTGCTTCCAGGATTATATCCCTGAAAAGTATTTGGAGATATCTTTCCGTCGATGGTTTGTAGATAGTGGATTTCTTTATTCTGATGACGAATTTTTCTGAGTTCTCCGGAATTTATCTTCGGGTGAAAAAAGAAAACGCGGGGTTCTTGTCCACGTTTTTTGAAGGCCTTGATTAGTTCTATGGCTTTGTAGTAGTGCAACTCATATAATTTTTCCCATGGCAATTCTGGGTTTAATGTTAGCTTTATGTTCATAACTCGGGTAATGAGGGGGGGTGTGAATATAAGTAAGACTGGGCCTCAGTGAATGAGAATGAGAAGGCTTTATTGTGATAGTGCTTTCGGAATCTCCTCTTTTGACAATACTACTTCGCTCTTTTCCGAAGGTTCTTTATTCTCTTTTGGTTTTATGATGTATTGCCCGTTATCGATTCTGACGAGCTGCACCCGCAAATCTTTGGGCAGGCTCACTACTTCCTTGATCGTGGGTTTGGACTTCCGCTTCTTCTGACGCTCCGCAAGGCGAGCCAATTTCCTGTTTTGGTCACGCCTCCACCGACTCTTCCAGAAATTTTTGATCTTGATGGTCACGGTCTCGATGAAAGCCCGGGTGCACCACTCGCATCTCTTTCCTGGGGAGCACTCTTGGTTCGCCTCACTTCCGTCACGCCAGCATTGGAATGCTACGGCTCGGAGTGCGGGGGGTGATTTCTTGGGGGGTGGTTCAATGGTCCATTCCCCACGTGATTTCTTCTTTGCTATCCGTGTGGCTCTCCTTACAGAGGAAGAAGGTCTGCTCACTACAACATAGAGTTTTGAGCGACACGGGTCATTTCAAGGGCTAGTTCTTGGAGGGGGGGGAGGAACTCGAAGTCAGAGTCGGAGAACACTGAGCGTCCGTTGCGAAGGGTGATTATAGTGTGATCCGGGACCGGTAGAAGAAGGGACAGAGTGATGGGAGACACTTGAAGCCGGTAAGTTTCGATGACGTCACGCGTGCATCTCGCGCACCGTAACAAGGGCTGAACTAAAAACAAAGGTTGTTTGCAGTAGTAGCAAGAGGGTATAGTACGATCCCGATCCCAAAACTCGTGTTGTGCGCCGTGTACGGTGTAACTATCGACTAGGAATCTGGCGACCTCTTTGCATACGCGGCAGGCAAAAAACTGTGACTGACCGAGTTGAATGAAAGGGGAAGCCTCGCGGTTCGTTATGACACAGACGAAGTGATTTGGAAACCAAATAAGGTCCGACGTATACTGGCCGGGGGCCTCTCTAATTAGAGGTGCTCGCGGGCACATTTAATGCGGCTTTGACTTATCGGCGCGAGAACGAGGTATAATGTCTACGGCGCTTGGTGAAAATTGGTGGTGTCTTCTCTGGATCGGTGACAATCGTTGACCCTCTAGTGCTTACTTT
Source organism: Eretmocerus hayati (assembly GCA_029851415.1). Lineage (NCBI taxonomy): Eukaryota > Metazoa > Arthropoda > Insecta > Hymenoptera > Aphelinidae > Eretmocerus > Eretmocerus hayati. The sequence continues at coordinate 176,341,362 of CM056742.1, read as the reverse complement.
TGTTGGATGAACGTTCCTTGGGGGTTTATTTATGGCCTCTTCTTGTCTTCAAACTCCTGGTGACTCGTTCGTTTCTGCAAACACAATCAGATATTAGTTTAAGATCTTTCGAGAGTCTCCAAAGAAGAGTTCCATGGTCTGCGGGGTTCATCGCGATCTTTCTCTAAGTTGAAGTTATGAAGTATATCTATAAAGCTCAAAACCTCGTCGTGTTGACTTTTCACATGAGACCACAGAAGTCACCATGCCCGCTGTAATCTTTACAGCGGATGGATTCTGTGAACTCCGTTCTACAATTGCCTGTTGTTATTGTTGAACGTAATCGACATTGAAGGCGTTTACAATTTACTCTGGTCGTAGCAGAATATACGAGAAACGCTGATCAGTACTATATTGAGAGCCCTTTCAAAACAGGGTAATGGGAGCTATCAGTGATACTACTATGACCCCGCAGAACCATTAGGACTCTTCTGGCCCTCTTCACGGGTCCTTGGCTTGAACATTCGTTTCAGCGGTCGGATTGGGATGACTCATCAAGGAAGGGCGTATTAGGTTTTGATCCAAGGGCGGGTAAAGGAGGTCCGTGATGGTGTCACAATCCAGACTCGATGGGTTGCTAAGAGATAAGATTGCGATGCAAAATGCGGGCTGTCTGCTAAAGAAAATGTTTCCAAAGAACTACTGCAAGCCATCTTTAAGGGTTTTGAGATTGAGCTATTCCTAAAAGTGTGCTTTTCTGAAGTTTGGGCTTAAGTACAATGCATCCGAGGTGGTGGCGTCACGAAATACTTGAATAGTTTCCTGACTTCAAACTTCTGAAATGAGAGTCGTTCGGTGAGCTGGGTTCAAAGATTATTTTTGAAGTCAAAATAAAGTTACGGAATGGTCATCATTCGGTTTGCTCAGCGTCCCGATCACTTCGCTCCCCCCCGAAGTCGTCAAGTTATGATAATGTCATTTGGTCATCTGGGTCCCCGGACTCGAGTGAGCGATTTGTTTGTCCATGGTGCGCAATGGTTTTATTTTGTGTCGAAGCAATGAACAAATGAATTCCTTCCTTGTGGAATGCCGTGACTTAATATTCCAGACATGATGAGGCCAATTTTTCTGGCCCGCCAACCTATGTATTAAGGATCGTGAGTGGCCTTAAGGCTAAAAAAAAATTGCCATGCGGCTGGCGTAAAATTTTTTTTTCGTGTCGAAGCATAATGCTAAGCACTTGGTGATGATTTAACATGTGACTGCTGTGGAAGGCAGTCAACAAGTGGTTCCCGGTGCATTTACATGTACCATGTCTCCCGTGGGCGTGGCTGGACTCGTGGTGATGAAGTTTAATCGATTGAGGCTTTCAGTAGAAAATGTCAAGGTAGGTGTAGAACGGTATCGAGTAGTGAGTTGATTAATTTCGGAATTTTATTTCACGGGCGAAGACTTTACAGTGGTGACACAAGTGTACGTTAATTCGCTTTGGTGATACCCTATGATGATGGCACAACCGGGTATGCTTGGTGGTGGCTATACGTGTTGGTGGCTGTATCTCACGCGAGGAGTATTGGATAAAAGTGGGTTTATCAATAATTATTCACTTAGGTGTTGTACGCAGTGTCTCTGTGGTGTAGAGGCATCACGTGCGCTCGGCCGGGCGTGGCTCTCTCTCTCTCTCTCTCTCTCTCTCTCTCTGCGGTACTATGTTACGGTCGTACCACGGCGGCGCGGTGGCTTGTATCATCCGGCGCTTCCGTGGCGAAGTCAAACTGCCGGGTTTCGAACGGCTGATGCGAGAGGTGAGCGCGACTATTGAGGTGTTTTGAATACTGAGGTGTTTTTGTCTGAATGTGTGGGTTTTCTCCGGTGGTGCGAGTAATGTGAACTGAATGTCGAATGCCTACTAATTCACGTGATGTTCCTCTCCAGGGCGGGGTCACTGGGCCTCGAGTGGCCGAGCAAGTTGCGCGAGCCCACCCGGCACCATGAGGGAGCAACGATCTTGACGCTGAGCGATTCGACCACCACCTGGAGTAATGTTCAAAACTGGATTTAGTTGGGCATTGCCCCCATTGATGGCTGATCCGATTTGGGAGCATTTAAATAGATTAGACGCTATCATGGCAAAAAGAATGAGCATGGAAATGTCTTTTTCCATCGTGAATGACTTTATTGATTTTAGTTCGCGCGGAGCGAAATAAAGTAAGTATGCCGTAGTTTCTTTTCTGAACGGAGCCGATGGCACTGACTGTTTCTCTGCAAAATTCACACCGATCTCGGAATTGTTCGACTTTTCTGCTTCTCGGGAGCTTTCTTGAGTCTCGTTAGTAGCGAGTAAGAGTCCGTACCCCCGCTCAAATCTGATAGCACTGCCGATAGCTTCTTCTAAGTTGTTAGGTCTGGCCTTGAATTTGATTTCTAGTTCCGGTAGGAGTCCGTTCAGAAACGCGTCAACTACGAGTTCTTCTATTGATTCATTCGAGTAACCGAGTGTTCCACCGAGCTCGGTGATATTTATAATTTGACTTTTTATCTTTTTTATCTTGATAGCAAATGATATTACTCTTTCACATTCTTGTTGAAACATTTTTCCTAATTTACCAAAGATCTGAAACACAGACTCATGCCCGGCAAAAGCTTGATATAAAAGTTTTCTACACTCGCGATAAGATTTAAATTTGTGTAGTCTCGCAAATTCACGAGCCTCTCCTCTTAATTTCGTGGATATTAATTTAACAAAGGCGGGGTCAGTCGACGCCCCGATTATGTGAAAAGCTTCATCGCAAGCCTCAAGAAATTCATCAATGGTGATATTTCGCCCGTCAAATTTGGGAATTGAGGCTAAAACTAGCCTTAATACAGATTGATCTTCCCTTTCAGATGCCATCATTGGAGACTGAGCTTGATCAATACATTCTGGCCTCAGACTGGCCAAGACTCGAGTTCAATTCCAAAAACTAATGATAGAAATTGTTCAATTTCTTAGTTTTCTGAGATTTGAGATCAACTGTTTATGCTCTTTTGCTAATGGGTTCGGTAACTGGGGGCAGTGTATTCGGTGAGACCGGTCAGAGCCATCTCCAGGGTAGAAGAGTGAAGCAGATTGGTTTCTTTTTCTGAAAATTTTGGGGAAATTTTCAATTTCCGTTCGCGAGTTGTGGGTTTTGAAACTATAACGACCCCTTTTATTTTGATTCTTACTTATTCGTGGCTTTCCTGAGTGAATTGATCGGTTTACTACATCACAAATCAACATTAAAGTTTTTCTGACACTTCCAAAAGTTGCTCAAAGTTCTTGATTTTAATCACGTTAGGAAGCTTAAAATTTTTTTTTTTTTTTGATGTAGATTCATGTGATACGAGGAAATATCTGATTTTTACCATTCTTTGTATCGCGTTGCTTATCACTGTATTATCTCGTCCAAAGAGATCTCTGTACTGACCTCGGGAAATTTTTTCTTATTCCCAATGATTGAAGAAAATTTGGATTGAACTGGTACTGATAATAAGACCACTTACGGTTTTCTGATTTGATTTTTCTTGCAAAAAAAAGTCACTATTTTTCATACTCTGGAAATTTCTCTGATGGGATTCTAACAAAAATAGAGCTTGCAGTAGGCTTCGGTGGGGCCGAGATTATCCCTACGTATGGCCTCCAAAACTTACCCTGTAATATCCCTAAGGATATTCTCAGGATGGCGCGCGTTGCTCAGGTGAAAAAGTACGAGTCGCGAGCTCGTTTAACCTACCGACGCCCACCGGGGCGTTACCGCGAGCTTTGATATCGTTGAATCTCCCTATCTGAGGAAATCCCTTGAGCACTACAGGGTCAGACTCTGCAGAACTCTAGGGATCACCCCGGGCATCCGAGCTCGGTCCAATGCTTCTCAGCATTCACCTGTGCTCGAACGCCCTTCTCTCCTCAGAGAAATCTGATTTCTCTGGGAGGAACTAACTAGAGCCCTACCCCTCGGATTTCGGAGGCTATTCCTCCGTCCACCGAGTTCCTAATCGGAAGAGATTGGGATATTTCTTGGAAATGGAGAAACGGGGATCGGGAAGCAGGCACAGGGGTCGGGAAAAGTCCTGGAATACATTTATTTAAAGAGGTTCCTTCTTATTCAGTCAGAATCAGAGTTATCTATTTATTTGTGCTCATGCCTATGAGCACCATGTTAAATAGCCTTCATTGCTGTTTGAACCATTCAAAGCAAGCCTCAATTTGGAGCAATAGAGTATTGAAATATATTCGATATCCGTGAAAAACAAGTTCATTCAATAACGTGCTAGGGTTCATTACTACCTGGATAGTTCAGAGGAAAATTAGTAGATTCGAAATGGTAACGAAGATCGACAAAAGGTTTTGAGGTTTAATCGATAGAAAAGATAGAATGTGCATTTATTGAAGGTTTATTAAATACTTTTAGAAATTCAACTTACATATTTGTTCAGAATTTGGTCTGCCTCGGGATCCGGGTATAACAAATCTCGGGAACTTACAATATAGTGTCTATTTAAGAACTGCCTGCCCGGCTACAAAGGTGGTCCTTTTATATTCACTGATAATTTCGGGGGAAATGATAGCAGATGACACGGGTTTTCCTCTCAGCCAATCCCGTGCGGCCAGCAAATGAAGGGGAAAACTCGTGACAGACACTATCAGTTATAACGTATCTTACAGAAATTTCAGATAGAATGATAGTGTTACTAGGCCGGTAATTTCTTATCCAAGTTCATCTTGATCACCACTAATTACATTTTTATCATCGCAACGATCGATATCGTATGGGTTGTTGGCCAGTCACGCGAAGAATGTTCGAAATTATCTCGACCATAATAATAATACATGCGATTTCCAATCAATCTTAACCTAATGCTTCCACATAATATTTTCGTTGAATAATGCCCGTCACCGCGAAAATGTTTAGAATGGTTTTAAGTTATACTTTTATTCATATGATTTCTAATTGATCTTAACCTAATGATTAATGTATAAAAATTCCATTCAACAATGCCCGTCACCACGAAGGATATCGTAAAATTGATAATTTGCATGAAATTGAGGGCAGATTGCGATCGTCAGGACGTCACAATACCGATTGTTGTATCAATCGATTGCCAGCTTAAAAATGTGCCTCCTCATTTTCATTTTTCTTTACCACTTAAATATTTGTGCCACTTTTTTCCAAATGTTAACCTTCACCAGATTCTTTTTTATTCCAATAGTAAGTGCTCTGGCACCGAGAAATGCTTCTAATGCACTAATTTTTAAAATATGATTTTGAAAAAGTATATTTTGCACTGGGTTCATGAGGTTGTAGCTCGCTTTTGAGCAACTGACATTTTTAGTAGAATGTTTTCTCGGAAGCGAGGAAATTCATGTGAAGGGCGCAACAGGTCTTTCTCGCAACTCTGTATGCCCACAATGAATAATTGCGAAAAATGATATCTATCTTATTTGTAAATTGCACAACAAGGATCTATTTTACTATAGAGGTCTTTCTCTGGACTCATTTTCTAGATCTTTTTCGACGGCATTACTTAGTTTTACCATCACAAATCATGATCAATCAAATTGACGAGTGTCAATTTGGTCCCGTATCGGTGCCGAGCGGGTGTCGAGCTTGTCCCGTATCGGTCCTGTACCGGTCTTCGGCGAGAGTCGATGTGGTCCTGGAACTAACAGTCACCGACGAGTGTCGATATGGTCCCGTATCGGCCCTCGGCGAGTGTCGATGTGGTCCCGTAACAGTCATTGGCGAGTGACGATGTGGTCCTGTTACAGTCATCGGCGTGTGTCAATCTGGCCCTGTAACAGTTATCAGCGAGTGTCCATTTGGTCCCGCATCGGTCCCGTACCGGTCATCGGCGAGTGTCGATCTGGTCCTGTACCGGTCCCTGGCTAGTTTCGATGTGGTCCTGTAACAGTTATCGGCGAGTGTCCATTTGGTTCCGTATCGGTCCTGTACCAGTCCTCAGCGAGTGTCGATCTGGTCCCGAATTGGTGACCGGCGGGTGTCGATCTGGTTCCGTATCGGTCCTGCACCAATCCTCGGTGAGTTCCGACGTGGTCCCGTTACGGTCATCGGCGAGTGTCAATTTGGTCCCGTATCGGTGCTCGGCAAGTGACGATCTGGTCCTGTTACCTTCATCGGCGAGTGTCGTCGATCTGGACCTGTATCGGTCCTCGGCGAGTGTCGATGTGGTCCTGAAACAGTTATCAGCGAGTGTCCATTAAACCTGTCAAAAGTCGGCTCTCCTTTGCTGCAACGAATTTCACGACCTGTAACAAAAACAAGACACACGTCACAAAGAATTTGATCCTTCACTTGAAATGAATTGTTACGAAATTAACATTATGTAATGAAAAATAATACTCATCTGACTGAAAACAGATTCTCAAAATGCACTGAGCATGTTGTCCTCATCATCCGACAGCAGCCGACAGCCAGACCCACACCTCATGTTGGGGCAAGTCCCCCAAGCACGCAACACTCGAACACCAAAATTTCACTACTTTTGGACTCTTGATTGACGAAATGGGCACTCGCTCGATGTCGCCAATGCTTAATCGATGCACACCGCTAATGCAGCGACGACGACGGAAACGCAATACAGATGTGCGGTGGCAGCCGACGATGATCCTTCACGACCGAGTCTGCTTTACACTGCACAGTACACGTAAGACTGAAAATTTAATCACAACACACACCTGCCTCTCGAAAAAACTCGAGACAAATAACTCAACACGCATGTCCGTGCTTCGCAGACCCGAAATCGAAAATGACTAACAACACGACGGTCTGTCACACACGTGGCGGCGGGAAACATAACCACCACTTCTGCGAGTACGTGACTTCAAAAGTCACGGTCGCGTCATCTTTACGACACCCCGGACGAGCCCTCAAAATTGCACTTTTACAAATTACATTTAAAAACGAACCAAGCTCCAAATCACATGCGCAAATAGCCTAGATTTCATAAAATTCGACGGGCTTTCTATCTAGCAACGTCCGGACCGAATATTTTTACAAATTTCAAAAATAATTTTTCTAATTTTTTACCAACAAATTTTTTCAACTCGCCGACATCGGCATTAGATTCGCAATGTCCCAAAACCTTGGAAAAACTTTCGTTGCCCGATCAAAATTGCTTTAAAAAAAAATTAAAGGGGGGTACATTCTTATTCAGCCACAGTGTATACCCCTCATCAGGGACAAATCTAAGCGACGAAATTTTAATTGTTTGTAAGTACATATTCACCACATTGGAACATAAGACAATTTGCTAAGTAATTCACATTGGTCTTATGAAGTTCTCACCAAGAAAAAGTTATAATTCACACAATTTCCTAGAGATTATGACTCATCATGAGTATTTTTGACAACAGGGTATCCTCGGTCTAGAACAGAAATAACAACGCACAATATGTAAAAACCGTCAAGATAGAGGATAATTATTAGACGTCGAGCTAAAGCTAGCAACTGAAGTGAGGAGGATTTTAATTTTTGACTCACGTAGAGACTTCAAGAAGAAGGCCTAGGTGTAAAAATATAAATCAGCTGGAAATTTCACTACTTTAGAAATGTAAACTGTTTTGTATGTGTGAGTGTGATGAGAGCGACAGGGGAACGCAGATGTTAGGCGTTCGATCACCTGATGAGCACTGACAAGAGTATGAATGGGGCGAGAAATGGCAAACAGAGAGGTCAGTCAAGCCGGGATCTCACGTAAGCCTGTGATGAGATGTTATTGATCCGCTCATTAGATCTCCTTCATCTCCACCGGTTTTGATGTGTCTGAAGGCTATCGTTTTGATTATGAGAGAGGTGAGTTTTGAGTGAGTTTGACGCACGTTTTGTAGCTATTCTTCAGAAATCTGGTGTCCTCGATTTTATTCATGTTACAAGTGAAAAATTGGATATTAAGCATTTTCGAAAATTCATGAATTTTCCAAAAAGCTCTTTGTCCACAATCTCAACGTTCCCAAAATCAAGAGTGTGTTTCTCTGAGGTAGCGTGTAATGCAGTGGCATATTTTCTGTCCTTCTTTTTTGTGGCAGCAATGTGCTCTTTGATACAAACTTCTAATTTCCTTTTTGTTTGACCAATATGAATACGAGGACAATCTTGACGATTGATTTTATATACCACATTCTGACAATCCCGTTCATCAAGCCGATCCTTGCCTAATTTTATTAATTTCCTAAAATTATTGATGTTTTTGTAAACGGGAGTTGTTCTTTGACTATGAAAATAGGCTTCCAAGCGCTTAGATAATTGCGGCACATACGGAAGGAAAATTTTTGGCTTGGTGCGAAGAATGTCTTTGTAAGCTTTTTTCTCAGCCAAGGTGAGTGGTTTTGACGAGGGAATTATCCTATTCTTGATGTGTTTGTGAATGAACTGTATAGGATAATTATTTAAAAGAAGAAGATCTGTAATGCGTTTGAGATTTTTATTGTAGAATCGGGGGCTAGATAGTTTCATCACCTATTTACCAATGAGCAAACAATGGCTCTTTTCTGATGGATGGAGTGGTGGGAAAGAAGATGCAAGTATCTACCCGATGACCTCAGATCTGAAGATGAATTTTTATCCTTTGATTGGTATCACAAACCCACGTCATCGGGTAGATAGTTGAATTTCCTTTCCCACCAATCCATCCATCACAAAAGAGCCATTGTTTGCTCATTGGTAGACAAGGTGATGAAACTATCTAGCCCCCAATTCCACAATAAAAATCTTTAACGCATTACAGATCTTCCTCCTTTAAATAACTATCCTATACAGTTCATTCCCAAACACATCAAGAATAGGATAACTCCCTCGTCAAAACCGCTTACCCTGGCTGAGAAAAAAGCTTACAAAGACATTCTTCGCACCAAGCTGAAAATTTTCCTTCCGTATGTGCCGCAATTATCCAAGCGTTTGAAAGCCTATTTTCATAGTCAAGGAACAACTCCCGTTTACAAAAACATCAATAATTTTAGGAAATTCATAAAATTAGGCAAGGATCGGCTTGATGAACGGGATTGTCAGAATGTGGTGTATAAAATCAATCGTCAAGATTGTCCTGTAATACGAGATTCATATTGGTCAAACAAAAAGGAAATTAGAAGTTCGTTTCAAAGAGCACATTGCTGCCACAAAAAGAAAGGACAGAAAATATGCCACTGCATTACACGCCACCTCAGAGAAACACACTCTTGATTTTGAGAACGTTGAGATTGTGGACAAAGAGCTTTTTGGAAAATTCGTGAATTTTCGAAAATGCTTGATATCCAATTTTTCACTTGTAACATGAATAAAATCGAGGACACCAGATTTCTGAAGAATAGTTACAAAACGTGCGTCAAACTCCTCAAAACTCACCACTCTCATAATCAAAACGATAGCCTTCAGACACATCAAAACCGGAGGAGAAGAAAAAGATCTAATGAGCGGATCAATAACATCTAATCACAGGCTTACGTGAGATCCCGGCTTTACCGACCTCTCTGTTTGCCTTTTCTCGCTCCATTCATACTCTTGTCAGTGCTCATCAGGTGATCGAACGCCTAACATCTGTGTTCCCCTGTCGCTCTCATCACACTCACACATACAAAACAGTTTACATTTCTAAAGTAGTGAAATTTCCAGCTGATTTATATTTTTACACCTAGGCCTTCTTCTTGAAGTCTCTACGTGAGTCAAAAATTAAAATCCTCCTCATTTCAGTTGCTAGCTTTAGCTCGACGTCTAATAATTATCCTCTATCTTGACGGTTTTTACATATTGTGCGTTGTTATTTCTGTTCTAGACCAAAGATACCCTGTTGTCAAAAATACTCATGATGAGTCATAATCTCTGGAAAATTGTGTGAATTATATTTTCTTCCTGGTGAGAACTTCATAAGAATAATGTGAATTACTTAGCAAATTGTCTTATGTTTCAATGTCGTTAATATGTACCTACAAACAATTAAAATTTTGTTGGTTAGATTTTTCCCTGATGAGGGGTGTATATCACACACTCGAAACCATCGGAATTTTAATCAACTTTTGACCAGACTTTGGCAATAAAGTCCGTCTGTATCGAGTATCTGGGAGTCATTTATTGCATACATAGAACTGACCTCAGTTGCACACTGGACATCTTGAGAGAAATTGATCGTATAGAAAATTCATATCACTAATCTTCTCTGGTAGGCAAGACACGTATTTCTACTTGGATCGTACCCTCATCCCCGGGATGATTGTCTCACTGGCCTCAAGGCGAAACGACCATATGAAAAAATGACGCTAGGTTGTGGGTATTCCATCTCTCGATACCCGATGGAATGAAGGTCTGCGGATTGTTTTGACGAATGATGAATGGCGAGGAAAGCGATTGTGAACCTTAAAGAAGCTCGGCTTTGGCTTGAGGATACAATAATCAGAGACGGACAAGCTTTTTCTCCCCACCCCTCCTGGTTTTTATACTCGGGCCGTGCCAAACAATTTTGATTACTTCATGAAATTTCCTTGACTGCTCTCCCTCCTCCCTCACGGTTTTGCTATACTGATTTCTTGTTGTTGAGGTAACATGATCATCCCAAGAAAATTATATTGGAGAATACACTGTACGCAATGTGACCTTCACGAGAATTCTGTTATCTGTTTTGCAGAGTCAAAAGAGAATGCCATGTAATCATGCGATGTCAAATGAGCAGAAAATGCAGATGCAATGATTCAAACATAAATTATTGTGAGTACTACAATCAATATAGAATATGGTGATGTTGCTTGGATACATGATTGACAGAGTGACAATTGATATTTGAGAATTTCAAAAGTTGTACGCGTTGGTGAAATTGCATTGGTAAGAACTGAGGTCGAGTAGGTTAGGCGTGCCCCGATGCTGAGATGATATCCCTCCGCTTGTAAAATAGCCGATACAACTCGATCAAAACGTGTAAGTGGTTATCAATTTATGTGCATCTTCTTTATGTGACATTGGAGATAGAATATCAAAAAACTGTTCTGGAAATCAGATCGTCCGGAAAAATTCTTCGTGATAGATTTTTTCAGTTTAATCCACCAATAATGATTCGCTGACGGAATACACGGGGTGTATTAAAATTCTATATTGATTATCATTCACCAGATCTCATCACCGTTCCTATACGAATAACATCGAAATTTCTCAAATTTTGGCCTCGTTTTCGTTCCGCAGATCATATCTCAGCTTTCGTTCTTCATGTCCATTCCATGTCCTTGTCTTTGCTCTCCCTTATCAGTTCCTCCTTTTCCTCGCACCACTTCCAAACCATTTCGTCCGTCGTAATCTTTCCAATACCAATGACCACTGTCTATTCTTCGTTCCTCTCTCCTTTCACCATTTTCCTCAAAATGTATTGTGTTCTTCATTTTCTCTTGGTCGATTCGTGCTCGATGAATGCATCGGAACCCTTCAGCAGATGTCTCTTGCTCATGATCTTCTCCGTTCCTTCTTCATTTCCACAGGGAATTCTAACCTTTCCTGGTGTTTTATTCATCTCTTCTTCTTCACTGGATTCTGGCTAATAATTAAATTTCTCCTCGAATCACATCTTCATACTTTCCTCATTCTTCTCTGTTCCTTTGAGCCCTGAGATCACGATGTTATTCCTTACACTCAGTTTTTCTTCCGTTTCCGTTTTGTACTTTTCCTCAACTGCATTTCTTCTCCTTGCTCTTTGAAACCTGTTACCTTCTGCACAACAATTTCCACTACTGTCTCGATCAGATCTTTTCTTCGTTGATCATACCTTCTTGCTGTCTCTCCTTTCTTTTTGAATTCGCTCTCCTTCGCTTCTTACGCCCTTCCATTCTTTCGATTTGCTTGACTCATCCTTATACCTTGAAGCATCGCTCACTTTGGGAAGTATCCAATCATTCCTTGCATTTTGTACTTCTTGTCATCCTCTCTCTTTTGCCCATTTTGACTTTTGTACGTCATTTCTTTGTTCTCCACCATCTTACCGATCTCTTCGCTATACTCTTTGAACAAGGCTTTCACCTTTGATCTACCATTCTGTCTCATGAATTCCTCCATCTTCTTGTATTTTCCAAATTTTTCGCGTTCTTGCTCCTCTTGAAGAGATTCTTTTTATTTATTGACATCGATGTCCAGTCCGCAATCCTTATAATTGTCAAGATCGGTGAAAGGAATAATTATCTTCCTTTTTTTTCTTTTATTAACGCATCTTTAACCTGTTTTCGAGGTTATTCTGCGGGACCTATAGTTAAAGGTGGGTTCCAAACCACCAAAACCACCGTAGAGCACTTATAAAAATCACATTGGCACCGGCCGAGATTCGAACCCCAGCCTCCTGCGTTGAAGGCTAGGACCTTTTCCACGAGGCCACGGTGGCTTTAATTTCAATTTTGCTCCTCAATTATCTTCCTCACCGATCTTCACATGATTTTCCCTGGCTCGCTCCGTCTTCCCAGCCCTAGGTATCCTCAGCATTGGTTGCTCTGTGAGGCTTCTCGGTATGCTACCACTTGAATGAAAGAGCGGAAGACTCTGTATGCGTTCCATCCATCGCCTGCAATTTGGTACATTGTAATCCGGACTCATCAGCAGGGTTGAGTGAGTGGTGGGTCACGCGCTTCGTGCGCTCCACGACTCACCATCACTCACCGTCGACGGGTTTTTGATCTCCAAAATATAATTACCTGTGCATTATGCATTGATGAAATCAACAAAATTTTGATCCTAGGAACGCAGGCATGGTCAGTGCATGTGCACTAGTAGATCTGGGCAGTTATAATTAGGAGATCAAAATCATTTGGTGGTGAGTGGCGAGTCGCACGCTCTGGTACGCTCCCTGAGCTCGACGATTACGCTGACACGGTACAGGCCCTGGAGACATACCCAGAATCACCACAGCCCGGTTTTCACCTCGCTCCTTCAATTCCAACCTCACTCTCTTGAAGCACATAAAACTTTGTTCTCCTCAACATTTCTCCTCCATACCCTCACTGCATTCATCATATACTCTTTCCCTCCTTCCTTGCACAATGACCTGTTTCAATTCCTAAGCTTTTTTCTTTCTTGTTACCTTGTATACTACTTCTTCCTATTTTACCTACTGTTAACACGTCGTTTCGTCCCGGCGACCATTTTCATCCCGTCCTCTTCGTGATAGAAATTCAACTCGAAATGTCCATGACTGCAGATTTTTTGATTCCCCATTCTCATCAAAAACCAGAGAATCTTTTATCAGAATTGACCGATGAAAGATTATTTTTGTTGATCACAATCTCCTGACTAATTCCAAATTCCAGATTCCATTATGGATTTTTTTTCCTAATTCTGTCAGTCGATACACGATCATCCGCCAATGTCGAGGAAAATAAGGGAAACTAAAGCAAAAAAAGAGAACCAGATAACTTTCCCCGTAGTCGTAGCCTAGCACTTCCTTCCCTATAGAGCTCAAAATGAATTTTCGTATAAAAATCTGCCATAAGTTCTCGTCCACTCGAGAATAACATTGACTGAGAGTCAACAGCCTCGTATGGATCATGAAGTTATGACAGCTGTTTGGAGCTTGCACGCACGCGGGACGAAGAGGTTATCTATATACACGGATTATCGTGACATCGCAAAGTCAAATAGAGAGCTTATGTTTCACTTCTGCTACATTGAGATCTGGTCTATACTCTATCAATCAAAGTTACTATGATCGAACTTTTGCGTTTGCTCGAATGACCAATACAATCTCAACGAGGCATCGAGTTCGTTGAGTTGTAATTTGACTTGCTCTCCATCGTATTAATCAAAAGTGATATTTCAATATCTTCATAGAATCAATAAACTCTGGGCTTGCTGCTTCATCAATGTTCAGGATGCATAAAAAAGTTGGTCCTCATTTATTGAATTCGATAGGGGAAAAGGGCTATATTCAAACTTTTTTAGAGATAATGAGATACGTTCGATCGATGTGGTATCAACTCGTGCTTTAGAATTGACAAAAGGCTCGCCAGAAGAGCCAAAATTCACTAGTTAAACGCGAGTTTCATTCTGCGCTGCAAAACACGAGCTTCAAACTTTTCCAATCCGGTGCACGCCCATAACCAACCGCATGAGCTGAACGCGTATATGTGGGATGCAAAAGTACGAAGACTTAGTATCAGTGTAAGAAAACTTGTTATATTAATCAAAAGATAGGTAATCAATATATCCTCCTCCAAGTTTTTTTATATCAATCGAACTTCAGTTATCTGAGAGGTACCGATTTCCTATGCTGAAAACAATGTGAATTCAAAATGTGTCAAAACAAGCTCAAGATTCTAAGATAAAAGAAAAACCTTCACTCTAGGACTTCAAATAACTTTCGTATTTGCTCTTATCGATAATTTATCGGTCTCGGCGTACAATTTGAGAAATTTTGATGCAAAAACTTTCACGAGTCAAAATTTCACGCTCGCTCAATGTCCCCTTTCAGTATCACTCATCCATTCATTCATTATTTTCGACAAAGAAAATGGATGAACGTCATACAGGATTCAAGTCTTTCACGCCCTATCTTTCTGTTGCAAAATTCCCCCTCTGAATGAGTTACTCTCCCAATTGAAGTAATGCCTTATTAAAACGAGAACCTGGCGAAGTAGAAACAGTGGAATCCTCAAATTGTATACCATAAAATTGGGTAATTCGGACCGGGTGGGTGATTCGGCCCACTTTTTCTGTCTTTGCGATAACTTTGGACTCAGGAATCACACAGTATGCTGCAAGAGCTCATTTTGAAGTTCTGCGTCTCATCTTCAGAATGAGCTTCTGCAGCATACTGTGTGATTCCTGATTTCAAAGTTATCGCAAAGATAAAAAGTGGGCCAAATTACCCATCCGGTCCGAATTACCCAGTTTTGCGGTACTCGAAAGGGTCTTCTACGTTGGCCATGTCTACCACAGGTGTAATGATTCAAAGTCATGATTACATGACTTTGAATATTTTCATTATAATAATAACGACTCGATTTGAATTTCCGTCTCAAGGGCTCGGGAATATTCTGTAGAGCAGGAGGAAATGCCACATGAAGGGCTGTTCTATCCTTTGGGGGTCGAACCTCTTGTCAGATTCCCCTCACCACTTGAGCTATTTTGTCCTCCGAAAGTCTTGAATGCATGTCCAGATAATTCTCTTATGTGCTCGAATCTTATAATCCAATGACATTACACATACGATCGAGAAATTTTCGTTTGCCACATTTATCAAATTCCTCTAACAGACTATCGTATCGTTAATTTTGATGAATTAGAAACATCAATTCCAATTATTTTCCCGTGCTTTCATCTATCTTCTTTGATTGGGAGCTCTTTCTGCTAAGAAGACTTCAAAAGTAGATGACAAGACAGGGCCTGAGACTCGTTTTCCTCGACTACACCGATTGTATGTCTTCGCAACTTGGACAAAGATTAATCAATAGCCCTTAGTCAATCGCACATGTATACTCTTACTACTAATTCCACCAGCATATCCATCTGGCCTGGAGATACTTCAAAGTTCTTCTCGAGCCCGAGATGAATATCTGAATTTCAATCACCCCATCTGTTGGGATACTACCAGTTGGGAAAGAAAAAATCTCCGTCAAAGAATGAGTATTTGTAGCTTGCAATCGCGGTGAATAATGAAAAAAACTCGAGACATAATTGAGTGGATTGTCGGGGTGCGATTGAGAGTCCTCGTTGTAGCCTATTCTAGCCTGCGGGTAACCCAATGAAGAAAACAAAAGTAAAGTAGAGAGATTCGATCGGAAAAGTTCTCTCTTCCACATTCAATCTCAATTTCTTCTCCATTCTAATGGTCTCCACTTAACACTGAAAAGTTCATACTGCTCTTTAACCTCGAGACATATTCAATGACCATTGAACAAAACTTGAAGAGAATATAGTTCTTTTAGAATTTGCTTCGGAGACTAAATTGGGATTTACGTGAGCATGCCCACACAATTTCAAAATTAAAGAGGAGGGCAGTGACCGATTCCATTCAACCGTTGAAAGATACGATCGTGCTCCGGAGTTTTGTAATGAAATGTCACGTCTTGAAATTTGAATCACTGCCATGAACTTTAACATTCATTTTTTCCTATTTTTGTCCTCAGTTACATCGCTATGAAAAAATAAAGCAACTAGTGGCTCTCATTCTCAACTTACTAAACTTGAGATGAAGAAAAAAAGAAGGACGAGTGGTAGGAAAATGTGATTCGAGTGTTCTGAACATTCTACGCGGAAACCTGGGATACCACTTTACCACTACTACCACTATTATAACCGCATCTGTGTCTCAATTATTCTGCGAGTGAAATCTCACTCAAAACTTGAGCGGAAATGAGCTTGCAAGCTCTCAGATAACAAAGCAAAGCGATCAACTGCAGCACAGTCAAAGAGGACAACAAATTACACGGGCCAAGAGATCGAGAGATGTTGCCAGTTAATCTCCGGTGCGAGACAAACTCTGCTTTACTGTATCACCGAATACCATCATCTCTAGTATGGTTGGTAAAATAGGTATCTACTGATCAGAGCTCAAGTAACTACCAGAAAAGTACGAGAAATCACGCAATTTCTCGTCGATAGTCGGATGCAATTAGCTGAACCAACTCGTAGTAGTGTCAAATGAGAGCCGCTCGAGTAAGTCTGGATTGACTCTACGGTATAAGGTTAGCCGACTAATTATCGCTCACGTCTTGCTGTTTGCAGAGTTCCTATCGAAGATCCTTTTACCTCAATGGAACTTGCACGTCGGGCTATTTCAAGCTCACTCTTCGATCGACAGAAGCGACCCTGTCAAGGCATTCGATGAGAGATATAGCCGTAGAGGCGAGCGAAGCAATTTGTATTTGGGTGGTTTCGATGAAAATGGAATTTTTGGGGGCCAAAATACTCACGAGGAGTGATTTGTTTGAAAAAATGTTTCAATTCTGGGCGAGTTTTACATGCTCGTTGCAATTGATTTCCGCTTGTTTTGGGACAAGAAGGAGAATTCAAGAGCTGCGTATATGTGCCAATTCTAAGGGGTCGTAGAGGGAGACGTAATTGACATTTGGCCGCGAGAAATATTCCCATAGCTCGGCAACTAATTGTAAACTTATTCCCGCATGGCCTTGGTCTATTGCGATCAAACACTGCTAGCAAATGTAATCTACGAAGCAATTAAATACGCGAGCATAACATGCGGACGGAATTGCCCGAAAATTCTGTACGACATTTTGAAAGAACTTATATGAAAAAAAAAAACACGTTTATAGGGTGCGCTCGAGGGCGGATTCGATTTTTCAGCGAATTCCGTGCCTGAAATGGCTGTATTTGGGTATTTAAATGACAACCTCATCGGTTTAAATGGCTTCATGGTCAAGTGGGGGCTTCATCGAGCTAGTCAGTGCTGTGCAAGCAGTTCCGGTGCGAATGCGTCTTCAGAATGTCGGATAGTCGGATAAAATGTTCAAATGAAGACACAAACTGATTGAATTCAAATATAAGATGGAAGAATCAAGTCCTACAATTAACTCATTTGAAAAATTAGAATCATTCTTATGTATTGGTGATTATTGAAGAAAACAGAGATTTTCACATCTCCAATGAGAATCTGTATATTGTGGCCGAGCGAGCATGCAAGCGAGGCAGTTCTGCTAGTTGAAGGCCAGAAGTATCAACACTGGTATTAATAGTCAATGGTAACCTGAAGGTTAAGAGTTGATCCGCGGGTTGGGCGCTGTTGTCTGTGTGGCGTAGGGATGAATTAAAGACCTTGCATAAAATCAGAGACTCGGACTGATTCTCAGCCCCCGGCGACTGCACCATTGACATTGACCCTCGGGTGACCCCGGAGTATTAATAGCAGTGTAGAAGATTTTACTGATGAGCTGGTTATAATTAGACCGAACTCAGCCGAATTAGACAAGACTAGATCGCAATAGACTGAACTATACCCAACTGAACCTAACTACATCGAATAAGACTGAGCTGGTCCAAATTATCTCAAACTAGATCAAACTGGATCGAAGTACGACGAACTGGGCCGAGCTGGACCGAAGTAAACTTGATCGGACATAACAAAACCGAATTAGATTGAATTTTACCGAACTAGACTTGACTGCATCGAACTAGACTGAATTAGACTCATTTAGAAAGAACTAGACCCAACTAAAAGAAACTAGATCGGACTAGACTACACTAGATGAAACTAGACCGAATTAGACCGTTCTAGACTAACCTATACCTAATTTGACCAAAGTAAACCGAATGAGACCGAATGAGACCGAGCTAGACCGAGTAAGACCAAATAAAACCTAACCAGACCGTACTAAAACGAACTACACTGAATTAGACCAGACAAATCGGACGAGATTTCAGCATCTCTATTCCCAGTGCCACATCTCGTTCCTCATAGCTCGTTCCTTACAGCCCGTTCCTCATAACTCGTCCCTCATAACTCACTCTTCATAACTAATTGCTCATGAATCGTTCCTCATGACTCATAACTCGTACCTCGATACTCATTCCTCATAACTCGTCCCTCATAACTAATTCCTCATGACTCGTTTCTCATAACTCTTTCCTCATAACTCGTTCCTCATGACTCATTCCTCATAACTCGTAACTCACTCCTCATAACTTTTTCCATATAACTCGTTCCTCACACCTCATCCCTCAAATCTCATTCACTCATTCATCCATCGGTACACTCATCCATCCATCCACCTGACCACTAACCTATCCACCCACCCACCTTCCCACCCACTCATGACCCATACCGCCATCCAGCACACCTCACCCCCTCCACATAGTCAACCCGATACGCAAGATGCTGACGGACAAATTTTGGCTAGGCTTTTAATTATTTTAATTCGCAAAGTGATGAATTTTTTTTCTTCAATTTCATGTGTTCAACGGTCATTCTCAGCCAATGGACTATTACAACCGGATCTTGTGGGTTTAAGATTTCGTGTTTTATCGTGGCGTGTTTGAGATCCGGCCACTCACCCTAACCTAATTCTCTCCGCATTTGCCTGGGAATCATGTCCGTGGAGCGAGGGGAAACTGCTGAAGGGAGAAAACCTGCTCCGGAGAGTTCGGCACATTTATCATGCTACCCTTGAGGTGCTCATGCCACATTTCGTGAGCATGAACACCGCAGTTGTAACGATTCGTGCCTCCCGCTTACGTTGCTGAGGTGTAAGTGTCAACTAATCGATCAGAAAAGTCAGCAAGTCGATGTTGGTTAGACCGAGATGGGCGGTCACCCATCCGAGTATGAACCGCGCTGAACGTTGCTTAACTTCGATGATCGTCCGAGCTGACACTCAGCGATCTCACCAACTGTGTCGGTGCAAAGTGATGAATTATGTTGTTTGAAGTATTACGAATTGATGTGCATAGCTGCATATAGAGGTTTTGGACTGTGCATATGCGTTGTGATGAATTCAGAAGTCGAAGGTGGGCTGTCTACAGGGGACGGAATTAACATTTCGGCCCTTCATAAATCACTACTACATACGGTCACGTTAAAATCACCTCAAAAACTATGAACAGTTGCGCACCACTAGAATACACTCTAGAAAATCGCTACAATGCGCATTCCAATCCGTATAATTTCAGAGTAACTTGGAACACAATAAATCCCTCTCTCAGTGGAATTCACTCATTCATGTGTATCGTTGACTCTCACAAGACTAAAATATCAGCCAACATGGTGAGCTGACTCCTTGCAAGTGATGTTTAATTTTCGCGCGCATTTAGGTCCTGAGAATACTGCGACAGTCAGCCGACCCCAAAATTCGTTAATTCTTTTACTGGCCTAATTAGATGTGAGTCAATGAAAAATGGATTCGCTGCCGTTCATTGGAGCCGAGCATGGTGCTAGCTACGCTTGGGTGGCCCAAAAATATGATCCTGATTTCATTCATGAACTCAAAGCGAATGGACAAAGCTACCTGTACATCAACTTTCAACCGTCTTATCGGTTAGAGTTTCTTTCTAAAGGAAATATTTCCCGAAGTACTTTATGGATGAACTTTTCAACAATTTTCAGCTCAGGTCATATTTTGATTCGTCTTTTTTCCGTAACTCCCAATATTTGAAATCAAAACTGGACATTGACCTACTAAATGTAGTAACAATGTAATGAGGTTAGACTTGGCCAGTTTCTGGCCAAAAAATGCTCACACTTTTTACCAAGGATTGACCAGAAAGCTGTCTGTTTGTTGCACACTCTGCGAATGATCACGACACTGATTTAGCCATGTCAACTACCGCGCCGCTGATAGCTACGAGGAAACTGATTACGGGGGAAATGTACAATTTACAGTAAGCAACATGATTTTAATAAACAACAAACCTCGTAAAAACTTCTTCAGTTAACCTTTGAAAGCCGCGCTATTACCTCGGATATTTGATCCCTTGCATGTTTCAAGTACACGGGAGGTATCTTTACTAGTACCATTGCGCGGGATTGGGGAGGAAATACATAGCGTGCGAGGGTTGACTATCTATATCGATCGGAGACCTTGGGTAGATATCATATGTAGGTGATGGTGTATTGTGAGCCTGTAATTTCAAGCTAGGCCTCGTGAGGATAGGTAGCCGTGCCCTTGAAAAATTTACATACATCGTCGATAGCAGGCGTGATTGGATCCTTGGATATCGTTTGCGATGAGTGGGCCACCAGAAGAGTTGTTTCTTCAAGGTATAGTTCGGTTGTGACGGTCGGATCAAACGGGTTCAGCGGGTGTTATCCGTAATGCCTCGTCTGTACCATTTGCTAATGATATAGCCTGATTGAGTTTGATGACTAGTTATTGGCCTTAAGTTTGTGATCAGCGAATTTGCCATTCCCGAATGTATTACCTAGTGTGCCATCAATTATGATTGTCTCTCGTATATTCATGAGTCGCACTTGTCTACTTTGGATTCGGCTGGTGGAATACCGACAAATTGGTATCTTCTATTATAGGTTAGCTTACATGGACGTATTGTAGCCTCCGATCATAATGGTAATGTGAATTATGAAATGTTTCTTTTTTTCTCAAAGAATTATCGACAGCCATGTCAACCGTGAACCCCTCTAACAATGCATAGCATTGTCACATGATTCTTGTTTCTTATCTTGATTTTGCATGGAGTCCCACATTGGTGATATTGCAAAACCGCTATGTACATTCGGTACACAATTATAAGCTGAATCACGAGCATCAGACCGTTGGAGAACAAACGTGGAAAAAATTGCTCATGGTTTCTGTCTAAGAGTACATTTGGCGTATCTTGCACTATCGATGATGAGCATTTTTATCATGAACGTCGGTAATGAATCACCAGACATCCAAAAACAATCCGAGTGTAATAAGAAAAGCTCAGACATAAATCGTCAGTCTAAATGAGGTGAGTGTATCCAATCTGCCCCCTGTACCCAACATGCCCATATATACCGATCTCAAGAATAGGCATTCGTTGGCTCTCCCGCAAATTTCACGTTTGATATGTTGAATAGCGAGATGACCAATGCTTTGAACCGACCCCGAATAATTTCTGAAACTCCTAGAGAAATTAGAGCGAGATTTGCATATTGCGCTTTTGCACAGCTAAGAAATCGCCGAGGAAATCGTGTGTGGTAGAACCGATCTTGATCCGTCCAATTTTAACTCTCTTTATTGCATTTGATTCCTTGTCTTGAAACCTCCAGAAGCCTCTTCTTAGTGTTGCAAAATTCGAATGTGGAGCGAGTGTATGATCAAAATACGGAGATTTGCAAAATTTGAAGACCGAAGTTGGAGTGTACCAAACATGCCCCATGTGGTTATCCCGAAAAGGCGTGCAGTATGACTGATTGATCACTCAGAATATCCCTATGGCGTCAAAATCAGCTGAAAATTGTGATCGGGATGGATCAAAAAGCTCTGTATTTGGTTAAATGGACATGATTTCTCAACTTTATGCACTCCATTGCCCATTTACACTGTTTCAAAGGATAAGGGCATGTTGAGGACACCCTTTCCCGCGAACTCGCGAGAAATCACTTTTTGGAGAAATCGTGATTGGTCGGCTCCATTTGATCCAAATTGAACTAACTTTAGCTCATTTTGAAGGTGTTAGAACGAACTTTGTCATGCAATAAAGTACGTTGGGAATTATTGAAGTTGTCCAAAACTATTTGCTATATGGCTATAGGAGGGGGACTTATTGGGTGCACTCACCTTACAATGGAAGTTTTCAAAGATGCACCCGACGGTCACCATGCTTGTGCCTTCATCTGGCCACGTTTTGTTAGAAAACTGGACAAGCGATGTTCCAAGATTGAACGAACCCATAACCCTAGGTCAGGAAAAAATACCAACAGATATCAAAGTATTTCGTTATCAAGAAACTCTTGAAGAAATTTCATTCTCCAGCTCAAGGACAACACCAGACCGAACTAGCTCCAAAATAGATTCATGGCCAAGGATAACTCCGCCGATTCTCTTTGGACTTGTTGCATGAATAATTGCTTGGAGTCATGGAATTTGCAGCAAGGCTGTCTCAGATCCCTCGAGTTTTGGTCCGATTCCTTGACACCTACATACACTCGATTATAAAATATCGAAAGATGAAACCACAGAAGTGGACTATACGATACACATTTGGCTCTGGGCAGAAAAGATATCGATCGCAAAGTGAACTCTCGGAAAGGCTAGCTTTGATCCCAGGGGAGACTGACATGATAAAAATTTCATGGGTATATCTCTTTGAGTGTATCCCTTTCCATAGATACATTGTGTCCCGCATTTTTCAGGGTTCCCACGTGACAAGGACACTGCGGAGTACATCAAACGCGATACGGAAGCTCTGGGCAAACGGAAAAGAATAAAGCATGGAATATGCATGTCTGAGATTAAATATTTGCGTGACAGCACGCATACGGCATTCTCGTTGAGCTCTCGTACTTTGTGCTGAATATACGATGCTTGGATGCTAAAGGGGGGACTTGTTAAATCTTTATACTGTACAATAGCGTACTGTGCTGTGCACTGATCTCATCCGGAATTGATGAAATTTTAACTGGCTACAGCTTTACCACTTTGGATCCCTCAAATACTCGGTATTTGATATCGGTTATGCAAGGATTTTGATAGAAAACTTGGAAATTGATGATGTTAAAAATGAGAAAGTCAGCCATTTCTACCCAAATTGTCAAGCATCTTTAGCTAATTTCAGTATGATTAATAGATACTGCGAGTGGAAAATGAATTTCTTCATACCAAAGCTCCGGTTTTGAAATTTATGATGAACTTACGAAGGCTATCTTGCTTGACACGCTAGGCAAAAAAAAGCTGTTGTGTATTGAACGTAATTACACACGTGTGAGGCATCGATTTTCTCGGGGTCGTTGCTCAGGCTTAAACGAGGCGGTCCTTGCGACACGCGATTTCCACTCAGCGGGATCACTTTTAGACACCCTAAACCTTGACCGAGTGCATTCTCATTATGAGCAATCAATTAGATTGGGATACGGAATGTGCGGATCGTTTGTCAGTATTTAAAGTTAAACGGATATTTTTAAGAGATTTCGACCTCTGTAGCTGAGGCTTAATTATGGTAGCATTTGAATGAAAGTTTGGCATTTCGTGTAGTCTCTAGAAGAAATCCTTTTGGTATATCAAAAGTAGATTATGAACTGTCATTTTGAATAATAATTGAATCCTTTACATAATATGGACATAATTAGATGCGAAAATAGCCTCGAGAATACAACATCTATTCTCTTACACTTCGTCCGCAAGAGTTCCGTTTTCATGCAGTTGTGTGACTTTCACTCACGGTTTGTTGAAGTATAACAATCCATCCGTGATAATTCCAAGCCTCGCCTTAGGCTCGTACCGGAAACTATCATTTAGTATGCAAACCCAAACTTTAACCTCCGTTGTATCAAAATCTATTATTCGTCAGTATATGAAATTAGACCATATGCCCCCACAACTGAAAACAACT
Organism: Eretmocerus hayati; assembly: GCA_029851415.1. Taxonomy (NCBI): domain Eukaryota; kingdom Metazoa; phylum Arthropoda; class Insecta; order Hymenoptera; family Aphelinidae; genus Eretmocerus; species Eretmocerus hayati. The sequence goes on along the minus strand of CM056742.1, from coordinate 176,317,408 downwards.
CGTAGCTCAAATGACTCATTTTATATAACAAAATTCGTGATATTACGCCAAGGAAATGGATACCATGGAACATCAAGCCTTTCAGAAACAAATCATGGCATGATTGTTTCATAGATTTTGCTCCATTTTATGAACTTAAATCTGAAATAAATCTTTTAGCATGAGATTCAATACCAACATCCGACAAGGTCTTGTCTCAATAACTCGAGCTCTGATTTGCAAGCAAAATGTCAGCTGAAAGGAGAATCAGCATGAAAGATATTGTTCAGAAGAAAATTGATCGGTGGCTGAGGGATGTATGGTATATCTTGAATCTTCCAAGATATGAGATTCCTGGCCAGATACCGGATAAGCCGCGCATATTGGAAATGCGATATCGCTAGACAATATTCGATACAATATCCAGAAGGATATGCGAGATTCTCACGAATCGTTAACATTCGGCTTACAGGAGAATCAAAATTTGGATCCCAAGTTATGCACCCCAGCGATGGTTCAGATGGTTGTTCATGGTTAGAATAGTGAGGAAAATGTCGGGAGCATCATTTTTTCCATGGGGTCTTCTGGAGAATAGAAAAGGCATTTTGGTCTACTACGGTCGAAAATCGATTCATCTAAACTTGAAGACATAGGATGGAGGAAATCAAATTCAAGGCTTTGGTCAATATCCTATCGAAAAGTTGACGCAGTTATCATCAAAATGCGATCCTACAGGTCACACAACGATATTCCTAGTCCGTTTGACAAGCCTCCCAGGTTCACGTAGACTTGGCTCACTTACATAATCAAAGTGAGATTATGGATGATCTAAAAACCTTTGTTAACGGCAAAAACTCAAGGAAATGATCATTTCACAACCAAATTCGGTCAAAGAATACTTTTGAGATGCATAGGTGAATTTTCAACAAGCAGGGAAGGAATTGTCTCCCTGAATTTTGCTTCATATATGCAATGAAAATGATTTCGCAAGCTCAGAGAGCCAAAATCGATTAGAAACACTTCCTTATATCATTTATTATGATTTATTCGAAAGTACTCAAGAGTGAATATGGAGCCACCGTTCAACTCGCAGATGTGGTCTAGGTATTTGTATTTCTCGCAACCGATTCTCGCGAAGTATCTCATCTCTTTAGTGATTATTTACTCCAATCTCAGACTAGGCACACTCATCTGGCTCACGGTATTTTGTTCGTGAGATCAAGACCTGAACCAATACAATTTTAAGATGAAAAAAAGTATGGGTCTTTTGAATTTTACGCCATTTGTGAGTGGAGATAAAAATTCGGCGAACCTGGGTAACGATTTTGTAGTGGCTCGCATTTCCGACCATCGATAGGCACACGTACCTGACGACAAAAATATCACGGTATACATCTAGATGAATGGATTTGCATGGGTAAGAACCATTTTCGAGGTCGGGTCTTTTGGTAATGAGGCTGGAAAAGTCAAAATATCGTGCGAGTAACACCGGGCGGAGGATGAAAATCGACTCTTATGGATTTTTTTAGACTCAAAATAGTCGCGGCTCGGGAAAAATACCGCTCATTCTAGGCTGTACCTATTGTGAATCATATTTGAGGATTTTTAATTTTGGCCTATCGCTCCAAAAAATTCACTGAAGGTCAGGTAACAGGAATGTTAACGAGTTGTGAGAACTACCCATAGATATGTTGTGTACCGACCGAAATGGAATGAAACGGTCTCTAATTATGAGAAGTCGTTCCAATAAACTGACACGAAGGCTTGCTAGTAAGAATCAAATTTGACAATCTCTTTCCAAGGACTTATGGATGTGATACAAGTATATCTTGAGGTAATTAGACACTGATTACAAACTAATTTTGAGGTTCTTGTGGAGTGTTGCAGTCGACTTCATGATGATTTCCAGATTAATGAGGGCTATTCCATGAGAAATAGCCAAAACGTTGCGCTTACAATAAGGCGTCAAGTAACTGTGACAGGAAAAACCGATAGTCGTTCAATTATTTGATTCAACGATAGTCCAGCAATAAACTCTCAGTGAGAGAAACGAAATGGAATGAGCTGTTGTACCTAACCCTCACATTAGAACATCCAATACAAAATTAGCAACCAGCAGGATGAATTGGTATTCTTGTACGTATCATCGTTAGAGTATAGAGTATGAATTGAGGGGCTGCAAAGATGGAAATGAGAGCACCTGTAGTAGCAGCATCTCAAGCTTCGAAGGAAATACCTCAGTACATTTTGCACGATCTTTAACTCCCACTGGATTGTCAAACCTTCGAGGTATTTCGAGCGCGAGGCGCGACCGATACGAGCTACAAACGCGTGTTACTACACCCATCTATTCACTTTGTCGACTCAGAACACGTGATCTTGTCCCGTTTGTTTGCACACACACACACACCACAAGATGTGGGCGTAATGTACACAGACAGATTGGCAAGAGTGATTCAGCTTCAAATACAGCTTGGAGCCTGGAACGTGTTTGAATATTATAGAATATGGGCTGGAAATTTTTTCAAGTTTATTGTTCTTCAAATTAATTTAGTTTTAATTTCTATAAGAATATCGGATTCTAATAAATTTTATTCCATCGTAAGCTCAAAACGGTACTTTTTGATCGTCTGTGCACAAATGAGTCATTTGCACACTGTTTTTCGCTTCTCATTTGCTCACAGAAGATCAAAAACCATAGTATGACACTCGCGCGCAATGGTTTTCGCTTTCTCGTGACAATTTAGACCCTCGCCTGCGGCTCGGGCCTAAAAAAGTCACTTGAAGTGCGAAAACCATCGTTTGCGACCTTGTATCATAATATACTATTTTACCCTATCAAGTTCATAAGATCACTACTCGCTTTTGAGCGTTTGAATTTTGGCCCAAGCCGCAAGCGAGGGTCAAAATGATCCTTAGAAAATAGGAAATCTCATGAATGAGGCAGGGCAAACTCTTCATTCAATCTTATCAGCACTTGGATTTTTGAAAATTGCATAAGGAATTTGATCGCTCAATTCATCAGCTCAACAATCAGCAGATTCTTATTAACAACCATTGACCACCATGATAAATCTAATCCAATAAAATTTCTCATATTGGAGGATATGTGCAAAATGACCGATATAAAACAATCCGCGTGATGAAAAAAACACAGACGTGACATGCAGACTACAAATGGGAGAGGTCAAACCAATCTGACTGATGCAATTCATTGGCTGAGTGTTTTGTCGCAATGAATCGAACAAAATTTTCAAGCCTAGGTTTGCCACATCATTTTCAAAGAAAAACTGTCATGTATGAAGATTCGGAGGCAATTTTGATTGTTTCATCTTCATACTTGCGATCAAGAGCAAATCCATGGCTTTTGCTACTTGCTTTAAAGCCGCAGGAGGGTCATAATTGGCGGAAAGAAGTGAGTAACCTCATGAATGAGCCGTGAAAACTTCTTTATGCGATTTCGCAGGCGCCCAAACATCAGAAAATTGTTATAGAACCGCAATTTGATCAAGATCGATCCCCGATTTATTGCGTAAAAATCAGTAAAATACGCTCTATACAATAAGCGTCAAGTGAAAATCCGACTGATGTCATGGGCCGTACGGATGAGCTACACCGTGATCGAGATCGTGTGTACCTCTTTGCTGATGGCCTCTATAATCGAAAATTCAATAAATCTATTATCCATCTGCGGCCAGGATAGCTTTTGAGATTGAAAGCCTGTTGATTATTCAGGCTTCATTTAACGCACAGCAGTGAGACATAATGAAAAAGTCCTCGTATACCAACAGCATCATCCGTTTGCATCAATGAATATGGAAATTGGAGGCCTTTTACGCAAAATTTGCGATGAAAGTTTCATTGAACGAGCCATGAAGCTTGCAAGCTCTTTCCACAATATTCCATGATTGCAATACCTGCACCTGATTTTCTGGTGTACGGGTATATCAAACACATTCCTATTTCGTATCAGAGGTATTTTTGAGAGATGAAATTTGTTTGGAAGCTCTCAATGCTGCCCTTGTCATACGCGTTTCAAAAAATAGAGAGCTCGGCTCGGTTATTCAGTCCATCGTAAAAGAGTAGTATGAGTACCGGTATAGCGAGACACAACAAATGACGTCATCGCTTATCTTATCTTATCAGTGACGTCACGGTGGTGTGGGGGCAGTCTCGCCGAGTGGCTTATCTTATCTCTTATCTTATCAGCGCGGTGGTGTGAGGTAGTCGAGCGTCGGGGCTTATCTTATCGCTGACGTCACCAAGGTCGGCGTGTGGCGTAGTATTTTCTTATCTCTTTCGGTCAGTGGGTCACGGCGATAAGGAGGGGGTAATAACATTGGGAGCGGCTGGCGTAAGGTATTATCTCATCAGCTGATGGTGTTTACGCATTGTTTACAATAAAGCGGAGGTGCGCCCAAGGTCGTGGGGGTGGGGGTAAATAAACAAAAGGTGGGGCCGAGCAGCTGATGGTCCCGCTGGTGTAGCCGTGTGTATAGCTATATATATCGCCACGATATATAGATATACACATTACGGTGTGACCGAGTAGTACTCTGAGTTCACGCAATGTTTATATTGTTGATAATCAGTGGTCAAGGTCAGGTGGTGGGGGTGGTAAACAAAATATGGGACCGAACAGCTGATGGGCGAGGTCCCGCTGGTGTAGCCGGGTGTATAGCTATATATATTTATCCGTCGTGGCCAGGTGGTAGGGGATAATTAACAAAAGTGCTGCACATGGGCCTGATGGAACGCAGCGCCATCTGGATTATCAACTGTCGGTAAGTGGGAATGCGTTTTATCGACGTGTGGTAATATATGATGACGGGTAATGATTGTTATCGGCCGGTAACGGGTTGCCTTCCTTACCTACGCGTGATATTTTTTCAGGGGAATGGTATTATCGGCATTCTTGGGGGAAATCATTCAAATTATGGATGAGGACATCGTTTCCGCACCACCCAACGAGGTAGATGTCTCGGCGCGTTTTTGTTTACGTGGTATCCCCTGATGCGGGCCTAATCCACGATCCGTTACTGTTTTTCTAGAACCGGAGAAGTGAAAATGAATTCATATCTTAGGATTTCTCGTACCTTCCTTTCCTTTTGTCATCTTTTGGGAGCAGACGAGTCTTATCGCTCACGCTATCCGGAAACTTCCCCCAGGTTGATGGTTCTTTCTTCTCTCCTGGTCTCTGCCTTCCGCTCCTGTCGTCTTCCAAGCGGGAGTATTTACTATTGTCTTGACCCATCTTGAGAAAGTGCTTTGCACCAAAAGAACCTAATGTGCACGTCCGCTCTATGAGGCGGTGAAGAATGGACTGAATGATGATGTCAATCATCTTTGATTTTATGTTTTTCGAGAACATTAAGAAAGTTTGATATATATATAGGCGTATTGAAATAATTCGTCTTCTGGGCGAAGTTATTTGATGGGAGGGGGTAACTTGGAAAAAAGATAAGCATAAGAGTACAGATCATCTCATTTTTTATTCCCATATTTCACTATGTACAAGGGAGTCGAGATATTTATTCATTATCGCTTTACAATTGAGCATTCGCATCCATGTAATCAAATATGTCTTTTGCAAGATTTGCCATACCGAATGCACGCAGTTCCAAGAACAATATATTCAAATTATCGTTACCAAATGAATAGTCGAGTCTTGATATAACATCACTTTTGATAAGTTCACTGTTCATCGTAAAGAAATGACGGAATGAAACCACATCTTTCAATATATTGAATCTCATCTCGGTGGATTCTTTTTGCATCAATTCACGTACAAAATTGTTCACGTATTCAATCGCACGATTCACAAAAGCACACACTTCTTCACTTTTCTTCAATTTTGTAGCTATGCACTCACGCAGACGTCGTAGGCCTTCGAATGTAGCCTGCTGCATGACGAATGTTGGCGTGGCGTCGAATTTTCTCTTCTTCTTGCACGGCTCCTTCTCTCCATCTTGCGCCTCTTCCTCGATGGTTGACAGTCGCACCACAGGAAGTTGTGGCCGTTCGTCGATGAATATTGCCCTCGACCCGTACGAGGTGGTGAAGACGATGTCGTGGGATGGCAGGAAAAGTTTTGATCCGGTTCCAGGATTTTGGGCCAAAGAGTAGGAATTTTCGAGATATCCGGTAATTGCTTCCATCTTCTCAAGGAAAAGCTCCCAATTTGCCGCATCAAACGTGACGTGCTTGAGGGGTGTCCCATGGCTGCCGAGCTTGACGACGGGTCGGTATGTTCCTCCCGAATATTCTAATCCGACAAAGGCTCTCTTGGAGTCGGACTTGTTCAATGCGTAAGTGGTCGAGAATAGTAAGTTGGGTAAATCACGAGCCAATTTCACCGCTCTGGATCCGTTACGTGACACAGGTGCAGCAGGTGGAGCCATATTCTCCTTGGCAGCTTGAGTGTCGTTGTTAGACTCGAGCGGTTGAGATTCAGGAATGTTAAAATCAACCACCTGAGAATCGGGGATGTGGTCGCCTAGCTGGTAAGCAGCAACGTCGTCGAAAGCTGCGGCAGCGGTGGCGAGGGCCTCGTCTTCGATGTCAGCTGGAGCGGCGGCGAGGGTTATGAGATCGGCCATCTTGAATATGGAGTAATCAACGATCGGACTAGACTCGCGGACTCGATTATGTCGACTGTGTGCCCGGCAGCGAGCGCGCGGGCCCCTTATACCCTCATCCCTCCTCTTGCAACATGTCGTGGTGGAGGAAGAATGTTGTAGAGAGAAGGGGAATACAGGAAGGGGAAACGAGTCACGTCGTGTCAACGGTTCTCCCGATGACTCATCGCTCGAGCATCTCGAGAGTGACCGTTACTGCAACATGAGCAGATGAGTGATAAGACGCATGTGAACCGAGTCTTGCAACGGAATTGAGTAACCGTTGGAGATATCGATATCATATAAACATCGTATAGTTCTGCGTGAGCGGACGACACGTGCAGGAATTCCGAGACGTTACGCTATATGGATAAGCGATAAGACGTATGTAAACCGACGCTTGCAAAGGAATTTAGTGACCGTTGAAGATATTATATAAACATATTTTTAGACGTTAAGATTCATAATTATCTTATCTCAACTACTTACCAACCGTTTGTATGCTCAGCAACGACGGAGGTTGAGTTTGGGGTCTCAAATTACCCTTGGTATCGGGATACTATTTGCATCGTGGTATTTTTCAGCCGTTATTTCCGGCTTGCTTGATAATTGAGCTATTTATCATTCGATAAGATATGATTTACTCCAAACATTCTTTGTTACAGAAAAACCGTTGCAAACTTTTTGAGTGAGAGATGATTGTCATAATGCTTGAATGGTTTGGTATGAATAACTCTCTTCATATGTTTTCGAGGGTGTGGGTGAATAACAAGAGATCGTTTGTATATTTGTCAAATTTATTCAATATAATAAGGATTCATACATATATTACATATCGGAGATGTGTTAATTGAGTCTCGACTGACAGGATTGTACACACGAGCCCGAGCCCACCGAGCTTTCTCGAGGAAATTTATAAACTCTATTCTTCATCACGCGTGCGCGTAATTTCTTCATCACGTCGCTCCTGAAACGCGCAACGATCTCATCGTTTGAGCGGGTGTTGGAAGAAAAGATGCGCTGAAACGCGCGTAGAGTACCACCGCTGCACATAAAATACAGAAACATAATACAATATTCACCACAAACTTGCGAGTCATAACTCTGCATCGATTTCTTGTTCCATTCGTAGCGGTTGCAGTTTCTCTTGAGACGGTCGAGATGATGTGGTGAAGAGGGTGGTTGACCGTAGCTGTCAAAATATTTGCCATGTCCCCGCCTGTCAATGTAGATCCCAATCCAATGAGAACCCGGTTTGTTCGCCGTATCCAGATTCGAGATGATGGCGGCAGGCAAACTCAAGGTCTTCGGCACGTGATCGGCTGCGTAGACACCAATTGAGTTTGCCTCCAGGCCTCTAATCGCTTGCATTACCTGGCGTGTGTTCATCGCTGGTTGTGGACGTGGATGTAGATTCACTCGTCGGACCGTCGATTATGTCGTTGACACCCTCCTCGCCGAGGGGGAATTGAGGTCGGTCGTGCGGGCTACGTTTGATGTAGTCCACTGTATCACGGCCTGCGAGAGTTGCAGTTTTTCTTGAGAGTATTTCGTGGTACATCAGAGCAAATCGAACGTCTTCTTCCTGAATGTCGGGTCGGTCTCGAATCTCAATCGGTAGAATTGAACGAAGCCACTTTCTGATCTGTTCAGCGTTGTGCAGAGCGCATCTGTTTTCCGCTTGATTGAATTCGTCTTTCACTGTCCTGAAAGCGTGATGAGTACACGTCGCGTTCCCGATGAATACTTTGTTGAGCTGCCTGAAATTCGGTCCTCTGTGCTGCTCGAGGTTGATAATTTTTCTGCCCATAATTGACTCGAGGTACTGAGCTTTTATACGGCCAATGACGTATATATTACCCGAATTCCTCGCAATTTCGATCAACCGGGCGCGCAGCTTGTCAATTGATATATCTCCATCCACCCATTCCAGTCCGTGAACTCGGCTCGTGCAGTAGTTGTTGGTAATCTTCATATCCTCCGTGAGGAGATCAAAAGCGTGCGGTGGTTTCACTATCCAATGCTGAACGATGCGGTTCGGCAGCGACACCACGGCGACTTCTTTGGGGACGAACTGCCTGGTCACATCTCGAAAACCGTGAATATCGATGGCAAAATCCATGACCATGGTTACTAGCTTGCTGCGTCGATATTGTAACTGAGCGAACTGATGCTCTCGGCCGGCCAGCAGCCACCCTTATACACGCATCCCCTCCACCAGCCTCTCTCCCACCTCATGCGCCAAAGTCCGTTATGATTTGCCTGCTCGCGTCGATTTCGAGGACGTTGTCGTACTCGGCGTAAACTACGCAGTTGATGGTCTGCGCGAGCGCCTCGTCGAATCGGACTTCTATGCGCACGCTACCCGAGCGAACGAGATTCCAATGTGTTGCCGAGTGGGCTGATAGATCGGGAGTCAGATCAAACGCTGTGATAAAGTTTCCTCTTCTGTAGTTGAGTCGATCGATGCCTATACCCTCGTTTGCAAAGTGAATTCCCGTGCCCGAAAAGAGCGTTTGGAAAGTATCAATGTATAGTTGATTATTTCCGGTGAACTTTGGCTGTAGTGGTTTGCATGGAACCTGTACACCGTCGACGTATAGAGATAAGTAATTGATTCCAAAATGTTGGAAATTGAATGGGTTCATCCGGCGGTTTCCGTTGAATGCTCTGTTGTCCACGAATCCAATGATGATTCGCTTAGGTAGTTGCCCGAGAATCACGTTGTCCAATGTATCTCCGAGGATGCCCGTGTGCATCGTGAAGGATTTTACCTCGACCCTGGTGATTGGATATTTGGCCGTTGATTTGGATAGCGCGTTTGCGTGTCCCACTAATACTCCGGGACTTATTTTAACTCGACGAACCACGAGAGATACCTCTTTGATTTGAACGCTGAAGCGCCCGTCGTCAGAGGCGTCCATGAGACAGAAAGCATCTTTGCTTCGTACCAGACGTACCCTCATCTCCACACCGTTGATGAGCATACGGTCTTGGTTGAACAAATCGCAATGTAGATGGCCGATCATGTCGACAACTTTACCACCCAACGTGAAATACTGACGATAGGCTAGTCCGTTGTTGGCTGCTTCTCCCTCGGCGTTTGCAGCAGCATCGAATTTGTTGCTCGTGTCCTCTCGCCATAAGCACGATGTCAAGTGGGATTCCTTAGCTGCAGGACTATAGTTTAGCAGAGATTCCAAGTAGGCGCGGTATGGGTAGGCGTTGTTGGGTGGCGAGACAGCTTTTTGATTGAGGAATACATCAACCTGATGGAAGAGCGAGTGTAAAAAGTTGTTGATGGGTCCTGCCTTTCGATTCTCGGCTTCCGCGGCTACGGGTATGATTCTTGCTTGCACATGGAGCATAGTGTGAGCGAGATCCAGGTAATGCTCGCTAGCGGAAGGGACGACGAATTCGATTGGGGCGTCACCCTCATCTGTCAGCGAAGAAACAGGCTTGTAATACAGAAAACTGCTGCTTTCGATCGAGGTTTGCGTCGAGGGCAGGGAAAAAATGTCCAGCTCGCTCGACATGCACTCATTGGAGTGGGTATGTAAGAACGCCATGTCTACTCTAGATACCGTGTGGGCCAAAGATATCCGACAAATTTCTCACTCTCGGGGTCTTCCGTTTCACAGATGATCTCCCAGTCTTCTTTTTAGCTTTGCTCCGAGTCACTTTTCTTTTCTTGACCTTACTGCTGCCACGAGAGGCTACGGTGCGCACGGATCCACGCGTTTTACGAGACTGTCGTCGTCGCTTCGCCGCTCGCGATTTATAGCCAGAACCTTTCATCATTTCTGCCAATTTCTCAGCTGCTTTCCTTTTGAGTTTCTTACCAGATTCCTTAGCTCGGCTTTGCAGAGAATCCGTAAAATTCATGCCGTTATTTGCCACGTCGTCCAATACGTTGATGCCTGTACGCATGGCCTCTTTACCCACTGCTTTGACACCACTTGCGATGTACGGTAGAATCCTTCTCGCGAGCCCACCAAGCCAAGCACCAACACCTCGGCCGCGCTGATAAGTGGATCCCGTGAAGTATCTTTTCACACCACCACCGATTTGGTCCTCGTAATATGCTACGTAATGACTCATGATATCATTTTTAGCGGTTGCGCTTGAAATGAAGCGTAACCGTCAGAGTACCGTACTCAAATGGTATGTGGCGCCCATGTTGATTCCTTATATCTATCTCTATGCTCTGAATACCGTGTTGGAGCAGGGGGATGTAGTTAATCGGTGCAAACTGTTTGGTGATATTGCCGCCAAACTCGTATCTAGAACCGTCCAATGAGACAATTCTTAGTAATCCCGCTTGGGTGTCACCTACTGTATACGGCTCACAAATATCTGTGTAGACAAATAGCTGGTCTGGTATTGCTCGAGACAACGAAGCGGGTCTTGTCCCCGCAACAATGGTATCGGGTGATGTTTTGAATGTAGCCGTGTTTCGCTGCTCGGGATCTTCGAAGCCAAAGATACGGAGAATTTTCTCGTTAAAAATCGTGTAATGCGACTGTGTGCACGAGCAATTTTGCCTGAAAACGTAAAACCCTTTCCGCAAGTCAGCAGGTTCGAATACGTAATGTTTCTCATCTATCTGCGAGCTATTGATTTCGGCGGCCAGTTGTTCAATCGTGGAGTATATACCGACCGGATAATAGAGTTTTTGATCAAAGTCGTCCGCCGATTCTCCTCCGGATTTGTTGAAAATGTACGTGTTTTCGTTCTCTTGAATGTGCATTATCGTGCAGGGTATATGGATTTCGGCGAGGCCAACACGCCAATCACCCGTGAGTCGAATCTCTCGTGGCAGATGGGTGGTGAAGCACGTCGTTGCGTTGTCGGGATAGTATTGCATGCTGCTGTTGCTCGGCAGAACCAAGTAAAAATCGTCGTGAAATTCCATCGCGAGCCTTGAATCTCAAATCGACTCTAATTCGCTAGCTTTCACCCAACTGTTGAATTTGGCAGGATATCCGAGCCACTTGACAAGTACTTCTTTATTTTTACCACGTCCTCTGGATTTTATGACACTCTCTACTTTGAAATTCTGATCATCCGCCAAACGTTCTTTCCCGACCAGGGTGAGTTCTTCGGTATAAAAATACCCGTCGATGATCTCGTCGTTCAAATCTTGGAGCTCGTACGTGTACAAATTCTGACGGAGTGAAACCCTGCTTATTTTGAAAATTTCTTCGCTGTAGTTTCTTTCGTGACCTTTCTCAAACGTATGTTTCGTGCGACTAATGCGTACGTAATCACCGACCGCGTATTTAGCTGTAAATCTCGCGCTTCTTTTCCGGTTGACGGTTTGGCTCAGCGCGCGGTGTTCCAAATTTTCTCTCGCCACTCTGGCATTATAAATCGTGACCTTTACAGGCCTCATTTTCGTGCCGGTGTGCAAAGTGTGATTGTACGCGTGTAATATATCCTGTATGACGTCGATGTAGCGCTTAGTGTTTTTGTGAGTAAAATAGCGCCAGATACGCTCTTTGATTGTTCTGATGAGACGTTCTACGCACGCGCACTTGATATCGGGATTTCTCGCAACTCTGAAACTGATATCTCGCTCCTTGAGAAGCTTCTGAAACGGGGCACCGACAAACTCCTTACCGCGATCCGATTGTAAGCAGATTGGAATGCGGCCGTTGGCACTCTTGAGGATGTTTTTGAACGCTGTTGCCACGGCCGAAGCAGTCTTATCGCGAAGTAATTCTACCCATGCGTATTTACTCAGCACGTCGACGACAACGAGGAGATAATTGTAACCGTCGTTGTATTCTTGTAGCGTTGTGAGTTGCATCAGATCGCATTCCCATACGTCGTCGATGTTGGTGACGTCATATCGTAATCTCGGGAATCTCCTGCGGATTGGCCTGTGTAGGGTATAAGCGTCTTGGTTGCTCAGCCATTTATACACTTGTTTTCTCTCTTTATCGTCCGCAAGGGGGTTACCTTTTCTGTTTACGCGTAGCAAATTCCGTGCACCCGCGTAGCCAGCCTCGTGGCTGGGATCGTAATACTGCTCCGAGTAATCGCGCATTTCTTTCTTCACAGATTCAGCCTCTGCCATTTTCTGATCTTCCCTTTCGCTGTGGGTGACGCGTCTTGCGCTAAACTAGCGTTCAGGCTTGCGGCTGCTTCGGCCCAGGGATCAGGGACTGAGCGTGCGACGCGTCGTTTTGCTGTATTTATGGGGTCCGTCAGCCTTTCCCCTATTCGCACGATGTTTGCGTTACCGATTAATTCGTTCGGGGTATTGGTAATTCTTATAAACTTTGCAAATTCTAGCTGGCCGACGGGCAGTGCGTTGCTATCCTCATCTCCCTCTGTCTTTCTGCCTCTTTTGACGGGTCGTTTCCGAACGACATCGTTCAAGAGCTCGACAATATTGGAAGCTTGAATCGTGTGACCGTCTATGGTAACAGTACCCGTATCGTCCCACTTGAGCCGGTCGGGCGCTGCTATTTTCCAATGCTGTAGGAGTCTCTTTGCTCGGTTTTTGTATAAGCGCGGGATATTGCTTAAAATCTCTTGCTCACTCAGAGGTAATAAATCGGTATCTGGCTCGTTTGATTCTGCTGTTTCGGACTTTTCGTTTAATCCGTCGCGTAGCACGAGAAAACGTCGCAGTACTTGCAGATATCGTTTGCATTTTTCGTCAACTGTACCAAATTTTTTAGTGTGGAGAATATCAAACATCTCCGAGTCGAGTCTCGAAAGCGGGTCACCAGGCGTTTGAACGGATTCTGTGACCATTTCATCAGATGGTTTTGGGGTATCTGACGTTTGCGGCTCCGAGAGGTGTTGCTGGTGGCGTTGGAGTCGATCCAACATCGTCTCGGGCACAACGACCATTTTACGGAGTCTGTCCATGTCACTGTATAAGTTTAGTAACCAGAGCGCCGAGAATTGGACTCAATAGTAACGGTAAAAACGACCCGCCGCTCTGAACAATGGTCTTCTTCTTTTTGCGCCAATCCGATGTATTTTTATGAGCCAACTGTCGTAATACCTTTTTGTGGCGTCGGAGCCTTCTCTTTTCGTTATCTTTCAGAGATACAACACCGTGGAGCACGTTGAGAGCGCACTCGCAAATACACTTTACGAGTATCTTATCGGCTTCGCGCAACAGCACACTTCGTTGACGGGGATCAGCGTGTCGGAGAGCTTGTAGAATAGCGATGCGTTTCTTCGTGAAATGCTTACCGGGCAAGCACGCGCTTTCCGATCCTGCTCCAGCCATTGTTCGCGATAAACTGGAGCATTTGACTATGTGAAGCCAATACTTGTCCTCGAATCGTAGTCCTCCTCAGGAATTTAATTTCACATACTTTGGGACGTAAGCATAGTGGACTTTATCATCAGGGAAGATCCCTGTGCGGAATCTGAATTCGTCGAGAGCATTCTGCGAAAGATCTAGAAACAGGTACGAGTGAGGCTCTCTCGTTGCGTCCAGATAAGCGTCGCGTAAGAATCGCGGATCTTCCGGACAAACTTGACGCGCTAGATGTTGTATTTGCGCTCTGTCTCGAGGGTTTTTGAAAATGACCAAATATTTCGTGTTCAAGCTGATATCTCTTTGCGCTTTGCCTTGATGGAACATATTCTGCGTGATGAAAATGACACTGATGTTTCGATGATGCGACCCCTTTGTGAATAAATCCAACACCAGGTCATTCGACGATTCACGCATCAGGTCATCCAGGATCAGCAGCTTTTTCTTCTCGTTATCGTTCGAGTAGTCGCTTGGTTGAGGAAGACCTTCTCGGAACTCGATTTGGATGCCGGGAATACCCGGTTTTAAATCTCTGGAGTAGGTCTCCTGCCATTCAGCGTAATAAAATAAAATTCGATCGAAGCGCACGTTGCAAATATCCGGCAAATGGGCGAGAAATCTACGGACCCACTGAGTCTTACCACATGAAGTAGGTCCGCAAATACAGCTCGTGAATGGGTGCTGCCACCTTACGTCCATCTTGACAACTGAGAGGAGGAAGAAAAATTTCGCAATTTATATCATCTGCCAATGAAACTCGCGTCAGTCATCTTTCGCTACGGCCGCTGGACCAGGCCATACCCGCGGGCGGGCGGGTGGGCGGCGGCGGCGCGACGCGGAACGTGCGGCTATGAGCTCACGGCCGCACGCGCGCTCCGCAAAGAGCTAAGCCGAGTCTCGCGTGAATAAGCTTAAGACCGCGCGGATGAGCTCTACCCTCCCGCGGGAGAGAGGAGCTTACCCACGCGTGGATCAGCTTTTCGCGCGCGAGAATCAGCTCAGCCACGCGAGTTGCGATCGTGTTATCATCGCCTAGGCGCATAGAGAGTTCAATCTGGAGATGTAGGATGGTTTCAATGAAATGGGAAGCGTCATTCATGGTACGAGCAGTATTTATTATTTGCATCATCATCATCACAATCATCAAATATATTATCATATTTTACACTTATCGAATCTGTCCAAGTAACGTGAGATCATCGCGTATCGTCATCGTCACGGTATCCAAACGGGAGAGAGAGAGTTGGTGAGATATAACGCCTCTTACGCAGGACTACGGTGCAAGTTTTGAATTCCTTGCGCGTTATCACGTCGTGCAAACGTGTTCTTCTTATCGCTCTGAAATCTAATCTTATCGAGTCTAGTTCCTGATCGGGCTCTCTGTCGAACCACTGGTCCACGAGCTGTTTTATACTGCCGAGATTGATTTTCTTACTGTTATCGGAATTCAACGAGATACCCTTTACTTTGCATGTTTCGAATACTTGGTTGCTACCCGGGACAACTACCTCGTAACCGTAGAACTTGGGTCCCCCGGATACAAACGAGCGTATGTACGCGTTCTCGCCATAGCATTCCAACTCGTCGGTCATTTCACCGAGAAACGGACCGAGGTGTGGTTTGTATTCTGTCGGATCGTCTTTGCGAGAAACGAAGATACATGAGTCCGTGTCCATGTAAAGAGTCCGTTTTCCGAGCTTTTCAATCTCCTCGTATAGTCGGAGACGCGCTTGCGCAGTGGTATAAGCAGCTAAGAGTACGTTGGTGTTGGGAGAAGACTCGACCGCTTCGTTTCGATACCGCCAGCTGACATACAGAACCTCATCGCTCGCGATCAGAATGTCGTGGACTTCTTTTTCTGGTGCGTGCAATAATTTCATAAGTGCCCTGCGTGATTTCACTATCTCGGTCTGTAGCAAGTTGTCTCTCTGCCCCCACTTCCCCCAGAACGAGTTAAGCGCCATCTTGGCAACGGAGCGGAGCCCCGGATTGTGCTCGATCTTGTCAATATCCAGTTTGATACCCTCGGCCCGCTCGTACTCTTCTATGTACCGCTTTTTACTCGCCTCATCGACGCATCCAGGCGGAAACCCGCTAGCCTGCTGTTTACTCTTCAACAACATATTCACATACTTGACAAACAGACCCCCCTCCCCCGTGACGGGGTCAAACTGCGTGATCTCATATTGCCATATGACGTGTATCTCGATAATCCGGTATCCGAGCTCGATAGCTTTTCTCAGTTCGTCAACTACCCACTCGTTTTCGAACGTACGCTGATCGATGTTTTCGTGATTACAATCTTCTTGACGCATCTCCTGACAGCATGAGCGACACAATGCAAAGAGTAAGCGACCGTGCATCTTGATTGGAAGAAGTGGTAGGTACAAGTTCCGCGGTGGTAATACTCGACATTTGACTACGCCTTCGACTCGTGATAAATCATTGTTGTCTCCGCCCGTCAGAGCGTCACACTCGCGTCCGACGTATATCCTGCGCGGATGCCCGATGGGGTATTTACCTTTTTTGTTGACAGAGGGGTACAGTGAGGTTACGTCATGGTAGCAGATTATTTCATTTTCTTTGACATCGTAATGCGTCACGAGATTTTCAGTGCGGCCACCGAAGAATGTACCCCTAGCATTCAGCGTGATCTTACTCATTAGGGGATGGCTTGAGACGTAATCTCGAATGACCGGGTCGTTTTCTTTGATTTTGTCGAATTCGCATTCCCACATCTCGCGCACCGTATACCCGAAAGATTCCATCCGTTTGATTTTAGCTTGAGTGCTCTCATAGACCTCGTCGTGTGACCGCCCGGAAACGACTCTCCTGCTCCGATTACCGTTAAAGCATTTGAGACATCCGTGATAAAAGCACCCCTGATATTCAAACACTGTACCCTTACTGTTGTTGGGATCCAGGCTCGGTAAGTAGCCGTCGACGGTGAAACCTTCGGGTAATCTGTACTCTCTCGCTCGACCAGCGTGTATAATCTCTCTATTCAAATCCCTCTCGCACGTCAATAACCATTCCAAAGACTTCTGAGAATGCTTGTCACCCCTCCTATAACCGCCGCGCGGGATTATAGCTATCGTGTTTGGCTTCAAGAATTTTTTCCGAAAGAGTAGATTACATGCGGATGCAATCGTGACAGCTGAAGCGAACGGGTCCGTGTCACCTAGTTCGAGGAAGAATTTTCTGAATTCTCTGCATGCCCCACGCAGAATCTCAACGTCCATATTGCAGTATTCAACAATTTCATTCTTGAAAACGAAATAATAGCTCGGTTTTGTAGCGTTGTACCATTCGAAAAATTTTTCTCGCTCACTGGGTGACATTGTCCCAGGGGAATAAAATTTTTCGTCTGGCAGCTCTCCTTCATATACCCAAGCGTCGGGACTAGTGAATAAATGCGGGAAGTATCCCTTCTTACTGCTCTCGGGCAAGCCAAACGTCTTTGGGCAGAGACTCAACCTGATGTGGAAAAAGTTCAGGCTGTCGATAAATTTTGTGTCTCGTACTTTCATACTTATAATTTTGTTCCCGCAGAGTATCACACTGGGTAGTGGGTGTTCCGAATCAGATACTAATCGTTTCAAAATGAATTGTCCGTCAAAATTACCGCTATTGTGCCCAATCACAATTATCTCCTTAAACGCCGTTTGCTTCCGCACTGTGAGATCAATGAGCTCTTTCACGGGATCTATCTTGAACTCAAAGTACCTCGGACCGCACGTATCGCAATTATTCTTTATATCATCGCCGCGATCTATACAGTCCGTGCATACTTGATGAGCGATTATAAGTACCACCTCGTGTTCGGTTGTCGTCTCGTGACCATTGTGTTTTTTAACCTGCTGAGTTTCGCAATCGTAAATCACGTAGCAGTACTTGTGAGCAGTCGCATCCGGTTTGACAGGCTGGACGTAACACAGCTCGTTTGGGGAATGCGCAGTATGACATTGCTTACAATATTGAACTCCGCACTCGTGCCTCCTATTATAAATATTTACAGTCCTGAAACAGCTTTTGCAAAGCTTGAGAACGTCACACAATTTTTTATTGTCTTTTTTGTAACTACCATCTGTTTTGTGTTTCTCATAGCAGTCGCGACCGTTGAAATATCTGTCGCAGTCATGACACTTGACGAGTTCTGTATTTTCTGTCGAGCAAGCGGGTGATGAGAAACACCGCGGACAAGATTTCTTGCATTTGTGTTGATTGACTCGGAAATATCTAAAATTACAGTGCTCGCAAAAGAATTTTGCCTGTACAATACCCGTTAGATTGACAATGGTATCAAAGTGCCGTGCTCTGCTGTTGTACAAAAGATTGATCGCGCCCACGGGTACACGACGGATATCCACATATTTTGTGCCGTCGAAAATCGCCGACTCACCCGTGCCCATGTTCGCCTCGTCGAAAACCCTGATGACTATACCTTTTGCCGCATAGTATTTCTGAAATTTTCTGATTTCGCGCATACCGCAGCCCCCTCTGGGAACGACTACGCCTGCTTCGATACATAGCAGTCGCGCGGAATCTCCCTGGACTTGTCTACGCCCGTCACGGATCACGTTCCACGTTTGGATGGATTCTGCTGTCCCGATGTTCTTTTTATCCAAGTGGGCTTCCCCCACAACGAGAGCTCTGGGTAAACACAACTCATCGTCATCGTTCCGAATCGCCACGACCGACTTAGATCTGACAACATCTATGGTGACTGGTTTCCGTTTCCCCGCACCTGCAGTCATGTCGACGTATACTGCTCGCACCTCAAAAGTCTCGTCGAGCTCGCAATTATCGTTACTCTGACTCAGTCGCTGGATCAGATTCCACAAATCGGCGTGTGAAAAATTATTTCGCGGACGCAGGGACATTCCACCGGCACCACGAGCGAAGCGGTCACACCGAACCGACACACTCACGAGGTCGTTTTCGTTACCCATCAGCGAAACTAAATACGCGTGAATATCTCTCATAGCCATCTCGTACCAAATCAATGAATTTATATTCTCGTTGGGGCGTTCGTTTACCCGCATCGAAAAGTGTCTACCCATGACCCCAAATCTCCGAACGGGGCGATCGTTTTGGCTCGTGATTGTGAATCTCTCTCCCGGAGGACGAATGTCGATATCGGCGTCTCCGTCATTGTCGTCGTCGTGGTCACCCCGCCCCTCGTCACTGTCAGCACTATATCTGTCACTATCGTATTCGTATTCGCTATCGTATTCTTCGTACTCGCTATCGGATTCATTTTCACTATTGGAATCGGAATACTCGCCGTCAGCTTGTTCCCCGTTCTCGTCATTGCCGTCGTTGTCGTCGTCGTCGTCGTCGCCGTCGATCGCGTTGTGCTCTCTATTCCCGTCGTCACCGGTTTCGCCGCCGCCAAGCTGAATGACGGGTATTTCCCGTTGTGCAAACTGAATCACCGACGGTCTTACTTGTTGCGGGTGCTGAAAGGACTCCTCGGCTTCTCTCAAACCTTGTTCATCGACTTCTCGGATTACAGGTGATAATCTAACCCGGAGATCGAGTGGCTCGTCTTGCAAAACTACTTGATTTCGCGTGGCACTCAGATCCAGCGGCGTATCCTGGGGATCACAACCCCACGCGAGAGCCAAGCGACCTTCATTGCTTTGAGCTGTGAGAAATGATATAGACGAAATTGGTTATTCATGAATTCATTAAATTTGAATTTGAACCGGAAAATTTATTGCTACTTCAACATAAGATATTTACAAAAATACAAAAATATTTAAATTCTCTATAACAACAGTCAAGCGCAACGATAACAAAAACAACAATCAATCTTCGGGGATCCCGTAAAAAGTTTCACGCACAGACTGGAGGAGATCTTGTAAATCTGGCTCCAAATAGAGAGGCGAATTCGGATCTTCCGACTGGTCGTCAAACCAGCGGAGCTCCTGCGCCCTCGGAGCCCAGATCATCCTTCTCATGCTACATTCTAGAAAATCTGGATGTATACCTTGTAGTGGGGGTACACCGTCGTTGATCCATCTCCTCACATCTTTTGTCAGGAACAAGATCAAAAAGAAAGAATAAACTATCAATACAGATCCTTTTAAACAACGATAACGTATGAATGAGTGTAAATGGCTTACATTCGTTGATGTTTCTTTCATTACTGTTGTTTTCGAAGAAGTCAACCGGGTACTCCACCCCGTGCCTGTGAAGGTAGAATTGGTTGTGTACTGCCGAATTATCTCGCTGGTACCAGAAGTCAATCAGCATATCCCGATGCTCTTCGTTGAATCCAAATCGTGCATCACGCTCTTGTAGGACATGCAGGAGATTGCCAAATGGTGCCTGATAACCTTGAGCTCGTAGGAGCTGCGGCAACAAGTCACTTTGTAATTGGTGCCATTCTTGGGACCACAACGGATACTGGTTGCCGGCATTTATGATTTCCATCGCATCTTGCCAACCCTGCTCAAGTTCTCGGGCTCTCACTACTTCAGGGAATACCTGCTCAATCGGTATCGCAGCTGGAACTGGACCTGGGGATGCACGGTCGCTTCCATCGTCATCGCTTGTGTCGCTACTTTCGGGTAGAGGCATGTTTTGGTGATGGGGGTGGATTAATTCACCCATGGCTGCGCGGGGGCGTTCTTCTTCTTCTTCGGAATCGCTGGTATACCTTCTCAACCCCGCGACAGCGTCTCGCAGAGAAATAGGATAAATGTCGGTAAGTCTCTCATGCATCGGAAGATCTTCCGCTTCGCGTTGTTCCACGGCGGGATGCCCCACGACAACTTGTTCCACCACGTCAGGGCCTTCGCTAGCCCGAGAGTCCGATTCATCGACGACCGCCCTTGAGTCATCGTGGCGCTCTCGGTCCTCTTCATCTTCCGTGTCAACAACGAGCACGGATTCATTGTCGTCGTCGCTGCCATTTTCAGCTGCACCATCATGCCCCAGTTGTGCTGTAAAATAGAGGCAAATCACATGAGAACATGCACGCATTATTTCAAAACGCTCGATAAGTCGGCAACTCACGTTCAATTTCCATCGGCTGTGGCTCGTTATCGTGAACCACACCATCTTCTTCGCCGACAATATCGACGTCCTCATCCTCGGAATCGGTACCGTCAATGGCCCCCTCCTCCTCATCATCATCATCATTATTATTATCCTCTTCCCCCTCTTCCTCCTCCTCCTCCTCCTCCTCCTCCTCTACACTCGAAAGATCGGAGTCGTCTTCGACCCCCGAATCATCCTCGATCCCCATCATCTCGTGGAGCTCCGCCACGGCCCTGTCGATGGCGGGCCCGTCCACGACGATAACCTCATCGTCATCGCTGTCGTCGTCACTGTCGCTGTTATGACCACCCGCGTCGGCATCTTGTATGAGACGGTCGAGAGCTGGAACACAAAAGAAGAAAATCATTCACTAAACGCATAAACGAATCTCATTCATATCCATAAAATCCCAAACGTTGAACATCCGCTTCGACCATGCGACAAATCTCGACCATACGGGATTCCGTAAAAACACGCTCACGATGGATAAGGCCTGACAGGTCTCTACAAGCCTCCGTAAAAACAAGCCCGCGATGGAAGGGCTTTGCCAGGTCTCTACGGGCCTCCGTAAAAAACAAGCGCGCGATGGATGGGACTGACTCGTCTCTACGGGCTTCCGTAGTCGAGTCTCTCTCTCTCCACCTCCATCTATCCCCACTAGCGCGCTGATCCCACCCGAGCAGATACACTCTCTCTCTCGCGCCACGGCGGAACTACGCTGTGTAGTGGGGGCGCGGAAATTGGAAATTATTGAAATTTTGGAATTTTGGATTTCTGATACCAGTATTAGTTAAGTACCACCAAACTAATGAAAGGCTCGAACCCAAAGGTAATCTGCACTCAGAACTGCGATTGGAGCTACAGGGACCGAGTTATGACCCAAAATGTGATTTTTCACCAATTTTTCCGCGAGAAAAAATTAAAAATGCAATATAGTTGAATGCGAATGCATATACACGCGCATACACACACTCACGGTTCAAAATTGGTAGCGCGCGTTCGTTGATTATTCAACTGACGACTGACAGTCGCGGTTACTTAACTGACTAGGCAATTGAGAGACGGCACGTCTGAATGAACTTTCGTTAGCGAGGTCGCCGTCACTTATCGGTCTAGACCGTTTGTTAATACAAGCATTCGTGTATATGGATATATATATATATATATACTCGAGTATATGGGTGTATATATATATATATATTACACACACCCTATCGCGCACGTGACACGCACACACTCACATTGCGCGCCTGCATTCTGAATGCATCACGCGCATTGGCTGCACCACAACTCCTTGTGCAACGCGGATTGGCCCCCGGAAAACTCACCCACCTATAACCGCACTCAACACTCGCGCGCGGGAGGTATCATCTAGTTTGTATGAAACGAGCGCCGGGTCACTTTATCATAATTGAATTTTTCATAATAAAATTGTACTTACCGAGAGCCTCGCGGTACTCGTTCATGACCTCTTCGAGAATCGGCAGCTGCTCCATCCTCGCCTGTAGAATGTAGTCCCCGACGAGCATGAGGACGTACCTCGACCGCATAAATACCGGGTGCAACAGTCGGGCGATGCGCCGAAATGTGCATCGCCCCAGCAACACCCTGAACTCTCTTACGAGGTAGCCCAGCGAGACATCCTCTCGCCGAACTCGCCGAAACCACTCGCGGTTGCACCTCCGCCACACACCCACGTTGTCATAACGTAGGCGCTGTGCCAGGGCGAGGACTGCGTCACGAAGCTCTTCTACGGGGCTTGCCATTTTTCACTAACCGTGTCTTTCGTTCAAGATTTGTCACGAGACTGACCATTGCAGGGCATTTGGCACGTGTAAAGAATTACCCTGCTCGCAAAATCCCCGCCCACGAATATGCTTACTCAAAACAATAATCGACGCTTAGCCCAAGGTTCGACACGTGCGGATCGTTACTCAAGGATATGACTCACTAGGATTTTGAAAAATGTACACCGAGATGTATCATATACGAGAGCGAGAAGAGATTATTTTGGCATTCACATCCTGATGTGAAGGGTTATTCGAGAAATGGTCCATAAATTTCATCGCGATAAGGCCATACTTCCCATTCATTCATATGTACGGATTCATAATACATATATTGCCGGGGTGAAACATGAGTATCGATAGTCCCAACGGTTTCTGAGCAATGTAAAATATTTCCAAACAGAAAGCGATAGGATATTATTCCACTGTTCATATCCTGGCCGAGGCGTCAAATGATATGGGTAAGATGATCCGTAATCTACCAAGCGATAAGCTCATCGACTATTATTTTCTTCACGCACGTGTGCAAAAATATTGGGGGTATAATATCTTTGCCGCGTAAAATTCAGAAGGCCGGTAAGGCAGATAACGCGGAACCATGGGTGGATATGATTACCGATGCTCTATTATCGACAGAGGGGCGCTGCGATCGCTCAGTGGCCCAGGATTCAAATATTACAACTATTCACTCATATACGCTGGCATATGGACCAACAGCGTGAGAATATCACCTGACGCTACTATATATATATATATACCGTGGCGTATATATAGCTATACACGCGGCTACACCAGCGGTACCTCGCCCATCAGCTGTTCGGTCCCATATTTTGTTTACCACCCCCACCACCTGACCTTGACCACTGATTATCAACAATATAAACATTGCGTGAACTCAGAGTACTACTCGGTCACACCGTAATGTGTATATCTATATATCGTGGCGATATATATAGCTATACACACGGCTACACCAGCGGGACCATCAGCTGCTCGGCCCCACCTTTTGTTTATTTACCCCCACCCCCACGACCTTGGGCGCACCTCCGCTTTATTGTAAACAATGCGTAAACACCATCAGCTGATGAGATAATACCTTACGCCAGCCGCTCCCAATGTTATTACCCCCTCCTTATCGCCGTGACCCACTGACCGAAAGAGATAAGAAAATACTACGCCACACGCCGACCTTGGTGACGTCAGCGATAAGATAAGCCCCGACGCTCGACTACCTCACACCACCGCGCTGATAAGATAAGAGATAAGATAAGCCACTCGGCGAGACTGCCCCACACCACCGTGACGTCACTGATAAGATAAGATAAGCGATGACGTCATTTGTTGTGTCTCGCTATACCGGTACTCATACTACTTAAAAGCTCGACCACAGAAAATTCACTTTTTCCTGTGCAGTGGCGAAAATTCGTGCGGTCTGTGTTGAAATATGTGTGCAAAACATCCGGTGACAAAAGAGAGATTGGCTCTGTATTGTGTATGGTTTACTGCTGCATTCTGGGAAATTCGATTAAACTTTGCATCATATGAAATTTTTACGGATTTTAAGCGCAGGCACAGAACGATACCTGAGTAATCTCATTTTTTATCCAGATTGTGTATTCAGAAAAATTCCTTTTCTTGCAGATTCGGCTTTGAGAATTCTTAAATTTAATTTACAAGTTTATGTTATTCTTAGATATTCCATAACACCTTGAGACAAAAGTTTATGATGTACTTTACCGGTTAGAAGTTTGTGCACATCTAAAAAAAATTTTCGATTTTTCCCACTTGACTACTCAGAACTCCTTGGTCCAAAATAACTCTATTTGGGCGCATGTTGTAGCTTTTTTCAAGCACTTTGAGAACTATTCAGTATTCCTTCCGTGCAGCTCAATAGATTCTTGCAAAATCAATCTGAAGCCTTGTAGAATTCCATAAAAATCGGGTCATTACGCAAACTTTCGCAAGTCTGGCGGAGATTAATGGATTTAGATGATCCAAAAAGCATCCAAAAGTAGAAGTCAAGAGCTTCAAAATTCGTTTTTAGAAATTATTCTAGGTTATTCCTGGTGCGAGCTGTGACATTTTTTGTAGAGGAAGATTTTTCTGGAAAGAAAGGACCAGTCATTGAAAAGTTATGAATGGACTCATTTTTTCACTGGTATTTTGCTCCCTCTCACCAATAACACGGAAAAACTTGGATCAGAGAATTATCCACCGTGAGCCCGATTCCTCCACCCTTCGTGGTTTTTGGGATTCTAGTTTAAAAAGAATCTTCCCTCACAAAAACGGTCACAGCTTGGATCAGAGATGAGCCAGAAGCTCTTGACTTTCACTTCTAGGTGCTTTTTGAATCACCTAAATCCATCAATCCCTGCCAGACTTGCGGGGGTTTGCGTGATGACCCGATTTTTATGAAATTCTACAAGGCTTCCGATTGACTTTGCAGAAATCTATTGAGCTGCGCAGGAGGAATACTAGACAGCTCTCAAAGTGCTTGAAGAAAGCTACAAAATGAGCCAAAGTAGATCATTTTTAACCAAGGAGATCCGAGCAGCCGAGTGAGCAAATTCGAAATTTTTTTTTTTAAGTGTGCACAAACTTTTGACCGGTAGTGTAGCTGATCTGAGGATGGTACGAAAGTTTGCACTAGTCCGATATTTACGCATTTGGGACTCTTGTGAAACTCTGTTTCTACGTCACCTCCCCATAATTCACCTGTTTCAAAGTTCAGTACCAACACCAGTAACTGTATTCCAGCAGTCGTAGCCGATTTCCGAGAAATTTTGAGCGCATACATCTCCCAAATATGATTGAGTTCCTCAACAAGAAACATTCTTGGAAGCATAAACTCGAGTCAGCAAAATTTACGGCTGGACTTTTGTCAACAGACCAAAAACTGACTTGATCCTAGATCACGAGATTCCGCGTGGTACAAAACCAATAGAACTTGCCGTCTTCCCCAAGTATACATTCGCTCTATGCAAAAAAAAACTTGGCGTATATACTCTCGAATGGATACAAACGTGGCACATCTTGAGTCACTACCATCCCAAACACATTATTTCTCACTCCTAAAAAGACTAGGGTAACAATAATAAGAAAATTGTGTGAAAGCTCTGTCTCACGCTTCTCTGCTCTTTTTCCGGTTTTGCACCCACCGCAAAATTATGCAAGCGGCAAACTCTGCATGGCTGAACAAGACTGACATGAATCTTCGGCTGCATTTTTATCTTAAAGAGTATCTCAAAGTCTCCCTCAAAATTTTTAACATCCCAATATGGGTCTGGGGGCTTGTAAAATATTCGACAGTGATCTTCTCCACTTCTTGCACTGCTTCGAGTGTTTATTCTTCAATAAGATATAGTGCTCATTTTAGATAGGAAAGCGTTTGGTTAAGACGAGAGATGGGTCGGTCAGGGCACTATTGAAGATCGATATCTCATCCGAGTCCCTGGTGAATTGAGATGTTCGATGGGATATATACGATGAATTGAGAGGCTTTTGCGGGTGATACGTGACTAGTTTTACTGATGAAGAGTATGAGTATCCGTGGACGATTCAAGTGGATGGATAATGGCCGGCTATCGAATGCCAGCAAAGTGTAGTGAGGATGATCGGTCCTTGAAAAATGAATGAGACTTGCATTTTTTATCAAGCCGTCACAGTTTATTGACTATTGTCCCGATAAACCTTGTTTGTCAATGGTGATTATTTTTCCATCTGAACTTGCGCTCAAAATGGGATTTTCCAAAGTATCACAAATGCCATTATTTCTATCACAATTTTGACGGTCCCGGATCAAAACCATATGAGTCCATTCCAGATTCTCAAACAATTGTCTTTGTATTTTGGAAACCGCGTTTCATGCGACATGACTGTCCGGGAAAATTTCAGTCCCGTCGTTTGAAATATAAGCGAATTTGTTCGATACAACGATAGTTTTCGCAAAAGAGTAATAAGCGATAAGAATAACCTCTGGAACGTCGGATAAGTTTTTTGAAAATTTGATACGAGCCTAAGGTGGTCTGTTCCGGAGCCATCCTCAAATTCACGAGGTGAAAAAATTGAAATATGGTTAAATTAGACCTTTGGGATATTGAGATTTCTACTTTCTCCTATTGATGATTTCACATTGAACTTCTTTCGTGAACCTCATCATGAGAACAGAGATCTTTGAGAATAATCCATTGGTCGTTGAAGCATCATAAAAAATTATAAATTATTAGCAATCAATATTGTCTCCTGAAAGGGATGGATTTAATTCAAAGAACGGAGGTCAGTGCTTCTTTTGTGATAATTCCACTTTCAGCAATATACTTGATCACTTTTTCGTCTCAACTACATGAATTTGATGCCCTTTTCTCCATCAAAAAGCAAACATGTGTCACGTACCAAAATTCCCATGAATCCAAAATTATTTCTTTGGAAAGATATGTAATATTTCTCGAAGAATAAAAAAAATCATACACCACTGAGGATATAAATTTTTTTTCTAGTGCTGCTAGATCTAGATATTTGAATTTCTCTGTGAGAGCACCTATGCACTCTACAATAGAAAAGAATTTCATCCTGGGCCTTTGATCTCGAGTAAACGCCGAGTTCTTGCAGGTCGACTCGAAAAATACTCTTGAATATAGTCGCACAGACAATGGAAGAGAAAGATATTGCGTGCAAATTTGAATATTGTTTCAAGCGGGTAATTTGACCAAGTGCACAAAGAAACGAGATGGAATTCTGGATATAACCATAGCTCTGCTAAAAAAGTTTCCAAATTGCATCGCAGCCATCGCAGTCTATACCTGAATACGGTAGATATCTGTCTTATTTTGTACTCCAAAAGTTCAAATTTTTCTAACGGGAATAAGTTCAACGTTTTCGTGACTTGAGGAATTTCTGAAATTTTGATAACATCGACAGTTATGTTGAAAGCACAAGTCATTCCCGATAAAATTAAGTCAATAAGGAACTTGCGTGAAAAAAATTCGGCTTGCTTTTGATCTGGATCTGATTATTAGGGTAAATAAAGACTATCTAAAGAAGTTTCGGCTGAAAATATGCCGTTTAAATTTATGAATTTGCGATTAAAATCGTTGAAAAATCGTAATTATTAGATTCGCGCTCAAACGATTTTCATTGGCCAGACAACCGTGACGTCACGATTGCCAGGACGCTAAACCAATAGGAATCTTTCAGCTTCTAATCCCATGTTAATTTGCTTCGTCTTCTGCGAAGGCTCGGCCGCTTCATTGACCGCACGGCGTTTGAGGTTAGACTCGATTTTGGGATCCGCACGATGACCACAAGTCTCGCAATTCGGGAATAACCATTACTCCGTGATTTCTGTGATTTTTGTCAAACTGGAGGGTATTATTTATCATTAGATTTGGTGTGTTGATGATGTTATTCGTTTCGAACGTCATTTTAAACATGACACACAGATGTAAAAAATGCACGCGGGCGCTACTCGGGCACGCTCGGTCATGTCGCTCGGCTTTTTCCGGAGCGTTTGAAACCTTGCAAATATTGAACGGTTTACAATAATTCATTACTCGCAGTCCGTGCATATAGAAATTTCGGGAATGATGATTACTTTATAAATCGTACCTCGTCTGTCTCTTAAAATTAAAATTGAAAAACATGCAAGTTCCTAATTATCTTGATATTGAGCTAAATAAAAAGAATACTGCAAAAATCAAATATGCCTCGAGCTTGTACCTGACTATTTGATTGAATCAGGATTCTATCACAGGATGGTTGTTTGATTTGGAAATAATACTTTATCGGTGGTTCCTGCCACCAGATTCATTTTGAACTTTGGTAGTTCGGCGTTTCGACTGTGTCAAATCACAGCCCATTCCAAGCTGGAATACAATCATAAAATTGATATTCAAATTCTTTCATACTCTCAATAAAATTATAACATCGAAATGCAGTTATCACCTGAAGATTGCAAGATAAGTTACATTTCTGGTGTGGTCAACGATGTTCTGTTATAGATTTTATTGGGAGTATGAAAGAATTTGATTGCTGATTCTACGATTGTATTCTAGATTGAATAGGGCTGTAATTCGACACAGTTGAAAAATCGCACTAGGTAAATGCAAAATCAAACTGGTTGTACTATTTCAGAATCAAAAAACCGTACCTGCCTCAAAAAACAAATAAAATACACGGCTATCAAAATTGGACACTCTCACGTTCCACAAAAATGCACAAACAAGAAAACCAATATGCTCGCTCACACCCTAAACGGTACGTCCAATAAGTAATCGCTCATCTTACACGTGCGATCCACTCATCATCAACACAATCTCTCACTAACTCATCTTTTAGTAGAGGATTATACGTGTAACTTTTTAGTAACCTCTGCACGTATCCAGCTTACGATCATATTACCTCAGCTCGATCGTTTATTATTTATGAAGTTCTACCAGTCGATATAGCCACATGAAGTATTCTAGCTCAAAGATGATGTTACCATAAAATTTTGGTAGGTCGAGGGTATTTTTTATCGAAAGGACTATAGAGTAAAATTATTGAGCTTCTAAATGTATAGCTAGACCACTATGACACTTTTTCATCCATAATCTAGGGTAATATTTATCTTATAGATAAGGGTAGATAAGTGACATCGTTTTTTCTTCTATCCACTCATTCTACGTGCGATCACTTCAGTAATGTAGTCATATAATCTCGATGAGTACTTGAAATAGCTGCAGAAGATTTTGATGGATGATCTCGATCAGTTATCCAGCGCTTCGTCGATACGGTCTTGAATTTTGATAATCGTAATGAGCTGGATCCCTGATTATGGCATTTCAAGAGCAGTTTTTTGTTTACAAGCGGAAGCCTGAGTCTTGGATCGAATTTTCACGATCAGAACGTCCAGACATGAGAGCCAGTTTTACGATCCATTGATAATCACCCTTTGATAAAAGACGAATGAAGCAACACAGAATTCTCGGGGATAAAATTTTTCAATGATCCTGGTGGAAATCCAATGACAAAGTCAAACCACAGGAATGTAGAAATTTCACTTCACTTTTTTTCTGTTAGCTCTTTTCACACATTTCGCACACTAGATATCACTTCTCACACCTGATTTCACAAATTCAAAAAGTTATGAATTCATGATATTAACTACATCTACTAGAAAATTTATCATGATCATTCACCCCAAAAACTGAACGAGAGGTCACAAGTTGGAATTAAGTTATGATCAAGACAGATATGAGAACGAATATTTGTGAGAAATTGTGTGCACTAGCAAATTGTGTCTCGAGTCCATGACCCAGAGAACTTGAGACAAAGATTGAGAGGACTATGAAGCAAAGTTTCCGGAAAGAAGAGCTGCACGAATATAGCTTCAAGGAGGAAATCTTCTCGTATACGCTACTGACTCATGATATCATTTATAAGGGAAGCCCGAAGCGTAATAATAGCCCGGCGTAGCTCGAATCACTCTACGTCTTGAAGTACATCTATCAAATATCAAGGCTGTTCCTTTTTTGGAGAATAGAAGCTTTACACAAAATGTGCATCATGAATTTTCTACTGCATCTATTCGGTACAGAATCGATATTGGGCAGATGATGTAGAGAGATGTATTATGACGGTTGAATAGTTAATGCACATTTTCTAGAATTATTATTTCTATCCATACCGTTGTTCAATCACGACTTCGTGTTTGAGGTGACAAACCTGGAGGTATGATGAATTTATCATAGGCTTATGAGTTATTCATGTCAACTTGTAAGTTGAACGAAGCTCAGAATACCTTAATTGAATGATCAGGGTTGATTTTGGACTGATTGGAGCTGCGAGCCAAAGCAGAAGATACTGTGGTTACTAAGAATAGAAAACCTGACAGATGGCTTATTTCTCTTCTATGATTCGATTATCTGACTCACGAATTTTTCATGAGCATGGTTGATCTCTATTCTGGCCATTCCTTGCTAAGGAAATGACATTCTATTTTGGCTGACGAATTTCGGAGAGACAATTGCTATTGAGACTTGAATTAAGCTTTTGATCTGATCCGTGGAGACTGGTTCATCTTTATTACTGCAACTGACCATTGCAGGATCCATTTGTAGGTGAATTTTACATCATACATTTTATTGTACATTCATACGGAAGCAGAATGTACTCAATTTGGATGGTCTCAAATTTTTTGGAATTTGTGAGCCTCCTATTGAATGGAAACGGCTTATTTTTGATCTCCCACCCTCTTTCCTACTCGTATATCATATTATCCTGCTCGTATATCATATTATCTTCACCGAAATTTTTTTCAGATAGAGCTGTCAAGTCTGAGAATTTTGCACAGAATCTCATGACTTGGGGGCACTGGTCTGATCGAAGCGTTCGGACCATTCCTTGAAATCAAGTATACCCAGGAAAATTCTACTCACAAGTTGTCTAACATTCTGTTGATTGCATGCAATACTATTTATAGAATTCACTTCCTTATCTCTTGAACTTTGAAAGAAGCAATCATGAAAATTTGGTATTGACCACTGAATCCCTTGTCTAATGTGGAATGGAAACTCAACAGAGGCAATGCTCATTGGTCAGCTAGACTCCAGAAAATGTCTCTGTGTATTCCGATTTCATGTAAATGCAGGAACATCTTCACAGCTCCATCCATTATCTCATGCAAGGCTGCTGCGGTCAATCCAAAGTTATGAATAGCACAGTAGATGCATGAATTTCCCTATGACACCCCTGCTCCATTCCATTACTTATCAATGCCTTACAGAATGACGAATCAGCCATGATTAGGTAGAACACGAGTTTGAGCAGGAGTGGCTATTCAGATCCATTTGAGTAACAGAAATTGGAACGTACACTTCGAGACAATGGATACATCCCAAAGAAGATGCAGAAAGTCACCACGAATCTCATTCGTTTGCATCGTTAATCCCTACAATCGTAGTGAGTTCTTCACATACGTTTGAAAAGAGATAATTGACTCCAAATGTACAATGTCTGCTGATACTAGATATGCGTGATAAATAGGATTGTGCTTGACACTGATTTGACACTGTCTCATCTGCCATCGTAACGCGTGAGTACTTTTTAAAGTGGACTGAAGCGAAGCAGCTTTCTCATTGTTGTCTATACGCCCGTGAGTGGTGAATATCGATATGATACGCGTGAATGAACCGCCTAGATGGTCATCGTGCGTTCAATATCTTCACAGAAATTATCACGCCTCTGTGGTGAATAGCACAGGGGGAAGAATCTATTCTTGTATCCTGCTTTTAAAATAGAATATGCGTGTATGAGATTGACCATTATGCATTTCCATCAGAATGTCAATTTTTCAAGCGGTGGGAATGTGATAATATCCTCAATCGAAGTGCTAAATCTCAATATCACAGTCCTGCGATTGGAAGTAAACTTGAGATCGTGAAGTAATTATCCTAATCCAAACAGCCTCGAATAAAGATCATGTATGCGATACAATATGGAATCTATTGAGCATGCACCACCCCGATACCGTAGAGTATCGGAACATGCCTTACTTCATTCATGAAGCATAACAGCCGAGGATAATATGTCAAGATATTTCGATTCCCATGCTTCTGAATCAGAATAAGTTCAAGATAACCATGCCTCTTCGAAATTAATGGGACAATATTGTGTTTCTCGTGTTTCAGATCCATGTATAATCCTGGGACACTAATGCAGATCACGTCTATAGAAGACAGAGTTATGCACCATAATCTACCATCTGCGATCTGCTCACCAAAAATACAACATCAATTTAAACCACAGAGTGGCGTGTGCCCTTGTATATGCTAAAAAAAGCGTCTTAGCATCACAACAGGTTGGCTGAAGGGCTTGTCATTCTTTCTACTAACCAGGATCCATAGTGAGTTATATTTCCATGATATTGTTTCTTACACATTTAATCAACAACAGATCTTCACTATCTTTCTCGCATGTGGAGGATAACTTTCTTTTTATTCATTAGTTACATTTACCTTCAATTTTTTCTCCTTGAAATGGCGTTAAATTTACTGTACTCAGGAGAACTGTAGATCATGGAACCGTTGGAATGAAATCATTTGATGAAGAAATATACAGTGGATGATCACTTCAATGAGAAATGCATTCGAACGAGAAAAGCATGGTCTTCTTTCATATCATCCACACTTCTGTAGACTATAGTGGAGAGTTGCCTTTAAAAATCCTTAAAAATGAATCCCCCACCTCACATATATCATCATCTCGTCTATCTGATTTCTCATTATGGTTAACTTCGGATCAACCGGATATCGATTGATCCACATGTACTCTAGATCTAGCGAATATGCGAAGACGATTGACAGTGGAGATCAAATCGGCGTCAGTGATGAAATAAGGCGTCGAAGTGATCATCAGAGGGCACAGAGGGTTAAACGTTGTTGTCGCTGGTAAATTGGATTGCGTCGGTGTTGACTTCGTGTGACTCTGTTGAATCTGTGATGAATAACGAGTTAAATCGGATGAGTGCTACGCAGTATGATGCAAAATCTTTTTCGACGACAACAAGCAAATTTATTAGAATATTTCTCACGAGTATGTCACTTCAATTGATCCCAGGGGAATAGAGTGACAGTAGAATCTCAATAACGCAAACACCCTCGGTATATAAACGTCCCCGCAACCACTTGATTTACTAAAAGTATCAAACAAGTTGACTTCCCAACCTGCGATGGAAAGAAAATGGAACGAATTGATGGAGAAATCTGTTAAGGGCATGTGAAAGCCAACTTTTACCGACGACCCTAACCATTGACAAATCGATTTTTCTCCCGAGTTCTACGGTGAATCTCAAAAAAGTGATTCCAAGTATGGAAGCTTTAGAATCAGATCTATCATTCAAAAAAAGAATCGAGTTGATCGGTTGAATATTGCCTTCAAACTTTGGTTTCGAAGTTGACCATTGCCTGAAAAAATACTCACACGCCTGACTTCGAAACCAAAGTTTGAAGGCAATATTCAACCGATCAACTCGATTCTTTTTTTGAATGATAGATCGCATCCGAAAGCTTCCATACTTGGAAGTACTTTTTCCGAGATCGTCCTCAAATAGTTCAGAAAATGATCAGAAGTATGACTTTTCCGAAAGCCCATGAGCTGTGATTTTGGCTGAGTCGAGGCAAGGTTGGGTTAGGTCCTCTACCGCCCACACCAGCTGTTGTTATTGTTTTGAATGAACGGTGATGGACTGTCGTGAGTTGTCGCGCGGTACTTATATATTTGACTTGCACATAATAATAATCAGGAACAGAAAATTCATTCGTTGGAAAATTTTATGAAAAATAGTAATAACTTTGTTCATATCTGAGGAGAACCAATCCAAGTATTGACAATCTGAGTGACAATCCTGTTTCTTGAGGCAAATACTTGCTCCTTGATTTGAAAAGCAGTGAATATATAAGAGTGACAGTGATAATCATTCTGAGCCTTGGAGTGACTCAATAATTAACAATAATAGTAAGCAACGAGGCAATGCTTTATTGATATTGACATCCAAATCTAAGCCTTTCGAGGTATGAAACTGTCTTTCGTGGACATCAGAAATCTTTATACAGAATGTGGAGTTAGCATTACCCAAGATATAGATGAAGTTATGTACTTGAAAACAGATCAGAGGAGGAACCAGTTGATCGATGAACTGAGAGGAAAAGCATGCATCCACCAAACTTGCAAAAAATGCTATACATGAGATAGCTCATCAGAAAGGTTTACAACCTTTCGGTCTCACCAAACTCTATCTATTTGTGCTAAGAATATGTATTGATGCAGCTCAGAATGTTCCTGTGATGTCGAGGCCTTCAGATGGTTTCAGAGCAAACTAATGATTCTGTTTTGATGTTTCAACTACAATATGTCTAAATACTCTATGAAAATAGCAAGCACGGGTAAGTCTTAGAGCAGAAGTAAATATTTGGAAATTGCAATAAGCTTCAATTTGTATCTACTAAAATCTCTATACTATAGAGGGGTGAATCCACATTCATTCATTTAGATCTATTGAGAATTAGAGCTTAATCGTGGAAATTTTGTGACTTGAGTTGAAAAGTCACAAGGTGGATTTCACTCTACCAAGAATGAAAGTGATGAAATTGAGAATCTTATCCTCATGAGTTGACCTCTGGAACATATTTGATTGATCTCACCATGCTACTGAAGGTTTCAACTAGAATATCTTGAAATTACCTAGATCAAATGGCGCACCCGGGTGACTCTTAGAGCAAAAGTAAATGAGTGGCCATTGCTATAAGCTCCAATTTTTGTCTGCTGAGATCCCTGTATTTTAGAGGGGTGATTTCATATTCACTTTTCTTAATCTATTGAGAATTGGCTTAGTTGTGGAGTTTTTGTGACTTGAAATTGAAAAGTTACTTGGTAAATTCCATTATACAAAGAATGTAGTGATGAAATTGAGATTCTTTTTGCCAGGAGTTGACCTCTGAATCATGTTTAATTGATTTCACCATCCTACTCCAGGTTCTAACTAGAATATCTTGGAATCACCTGGTCCAAATGGAGCGCCCGGGTGAATTTTAGAGCAAAAGTGAATTAGTGGACATTGCAGTGAGCTCCAATTTGTGTCTCCTGAGGTCCCTGTATTTTAGAGGAATGATTTCATATTCATTTGTTTCAATCTGTTGAAATTTGGCCCAGTTGTGGAACTTTTTTGACTTGGAATTGGAAACTCATAAATTCCATTATACCATGAATTCATTGGTGGAATTCAGAATCTCATTCTTAGTTGTGTGCCTTCATATTACTCTGATCAATCTCATCATTCTTTTCAAGGTATCAACATGAATACCCTAAGATATTTGTTCAGAATAGCTCGCTTGAGTGACTTCGAGAGCAAAAGCTGATCTTGAGTATGCCACGAGCTCCCAATTATGTCTTTTGAGATCTTTGTATTCGAGAGGTGAGATTTCATCTTCATTTTAAGGTATGTCATGAATGTATGTACTCCAATGTCTACATAGCTTCTATCTGTATTTACCAATTTCTAGCTGTTTGATATAAATCATGAACTTTGGATACTAAAATTTTTGGAATAGGTTAACTTTGTGGAGTCGCTTTGCATGAAATTCTGGAATTGTTTTGAGTCCCAAATAGAGTCAAATTTGTGTCTACAATCTGAATGGATGCCATAACATGAATAGTGATACTATCACAATGAATCCTTTTAGGTACAGCGATAACATGAATACATGACTTTGGCCAATAAGAGGCAGCGATGTGTCAGAATCACTACACATTTGAACAGGTTTTCTCTCCTTGGAACTGACAAAACAGCTCAAGAGTGTGTAGAGATGTGCATTCGAGTATTTGCTTAGAAAAAGTTACCGAGGAAGATATTCCTGCAGAAACCACTTCACTAAAAATGAATACACATAGTACAAAAATGTGTACACACACATAGTACAAAAATGTGTTTTCAAGAGTAAAAGTGATGGTTCAACAAAAAAGCCACATAAAAAATATACTTGAATGCAAGTATATACAAAAAAATGTGAGCCCAGCAGAATTATCACTAGATGTCACATAAAAAATATACTTGACAGTATATAAAAAATGTGATTAGGAACCTTCATTTTTTACATCAATAACTCATCATCAGTGTACCTAGAAGATAGCTATTCAGTCATGAATCTACGTATGCATCAATAAGCATGACGCAGTTATTATGACGCAGAGGAAGGGGGGAGGATTCTCACCACCCCTCCCCTCCCTTATAATATATTCATATATGTAACATCTAACCCAACCTCCCTTACCCTTAGTACGGTCCGCTCGGTCGGTAAAAGTCGGCTTTCACATGCCCTTAATTTTACGCACTGTGCCACTCATCAATTGCGCAAGATGACTTTTCATGCAAGCTCCAACTAGGAATCTGAATCGCGTGACAAGGAATTCGAGAGAGAGCAAGTGATATTCCGTGGTCGTTCAGGTTTTGCATCAAAATCCTGTAATAAAAAATGCACCGTCAGCTCAAATTCAAATTTGAGTATAAATATTGTGGCTTGTTCTACATAGGATGCGCTCACCGCGCGAGCGTACGCGCATACGCTTGTGCTTGAAGCATTTAATGCAGGGAATTTCATGGAGCAGCCTCACCAGTCGTGTTCGACTCAGAGTTTTCCCAAAGAAAAAGTTTGTTGATGACTGATAGGCTCCGAGTGACATTATTGAGACAATTAATCAAGTTTCTTCATATTTTTCCACAATCAATGAGAGAAAAAACAGCGTTGCCCACCCTAAGAATCACCCACTCTCTCATAATCGGTGAAATACGGGACCCAAGACATTGATCGACAGCGTTCTCTGGGAGATATCTTTGGGTGAAACAAAGTATCTCCTTCATGTTCTTCCATGAACAAATAAGAAAAACCAGTTGTTGCGACTCAGGTAGCCTTTTTGGAAAGATCAAGGTTCAGCAACTTTTCCGCAACTTAGTATCCGCATTGGTGACTACGCGTCTTAGTTGGTGGTGACTGTAACTTTGTTTGGGATCAGACACAAAGCAAAAGCAAGATGAGCGGTCACCAATTCCGATACTGAACCGCGAGAACGTTGCTCGATCTATATTTTTTTTCGAAAAGGCACCGTTGATGTTTTTCTCCATTCATTCATGGAAAAACATGGACAGTCTTGATAATGTCACTCAGGGCCCATCAATCATTAACAAACTTTTCACTTGTGAAAATTCCGAGTGGAAAACGACTGGTGAGGCTGCTCTATGAAAATCCCTGCATCAAACGGTTTGAGCGCAAGCGTATGCGTGTACTCTCACGCGCTGAGTGCATCTTATGTAGAATGAGCCTGTACGATACGAGCGAGGGTCATACTTTGATGCGAACGCACATCTGGGGGAATTTGCACATTGATATAAAAACACGAGAACATATTTTGCGTATGTGTAGGATCGATATAAGCAGGCTCTCTGAAGCTAGCGAGAGCTTTTCTGGGTTAGCTACTATATTTTACGGTAATCCCGGTCTGAAGAAGGAACCTATTTGGTAGGCAAGAATTACCCCCCAGAGGATGGAAATTGTCAGCGAGATTACCTTACGATGTTGTCACATATTCACGGTTGCATAGTGTATCTCTGTTCTCTCGCTTCTCCTAAAATGCATTCCTTTCACAATTTCATTCATCCATCGCCTACTGGGTATGAGACTCTTTTTCCATAGTCCACAGGTGTATCCGAATGGGAATGGAAAAATACAGGAGATAAAATATCCCAAAGAATTTCCTTGTTTTGTTGAATTTCTGTGATTAATATCACGGTTGGAATACTACCGAGATGAGTATAGCAAGCGGAATAAGAGAAACAAAAATGGTCGGAAAATTTGCTCATCTCTCTGTAATAATATACATTCTAACTATCTTATAATTTTTGTTTGAATTGGATGATACAGTACAAAATATACCTACATTTATGATAAATACCCGAAATAAACTTGCAACATGAATGCACAGTTCTATTCAATCTTTCAATCTTACTCATAATTTTAGTTTTCATTTCACCGATCTTTCTACAGAAATTCTCAAATCTGTTTCACGTACAGCTATCATCAAAATCTTCAAAAGGCCAGATGAGGTTAAACCTCTTGGTTTAAGTAAGTACTAATGTAATCCAATCTAATCTTTTATTCCTTTCTCTTGCATCAACTCCCAAGACCTCATCGCCAAATCATTCCATCTCTGGAAAATCCTCACACATCATTCTCTGCTCATTGCATTCCAGTCCTATGCAACAAATTCTGTCTGACTATCATCGTACTTACTCCAAGCAAACTCACACAAAGTACCCAAGCTGTTGAGTAGTTGAATAATTACTCTTGTAATTACTGATTGAGATTTTTCAATATTCTTGACGCACGACCTGATTCTCTAACCTATAACCTCGAGACATTATCATGACGACAATTGAAAAGTACTCAAAGTGAGAAGTTGTTGCGGTAATTCAGAAATTACTTTTATACTTACAGGTATAATCGCGATAACTTACACATTTTGTGTCAAAAAATTCAGAAATTGAATATTGTGTCTGCGTTTGTCTGAGTCGACTTTTTCCATTTCTTCCCCCATATTGAGCAATAATATGTGATAAAACGTATACAGAAAGTTTTTTTGGACGTTTTAGGACGGTAAATGTGATTTTCCCGTGTATAAAGCATAGGCAAAGTGGTGCACGGGACTGACGTTCGCGGTTTTTGACGTTTCATTGTCTAGTGAGGAATCCTGACGCGATGGGACCAAATGACCTGGAAATTCGTGTTTAAATGGTTGATTGGAGTCGAAAATACTTGCTCTGGAACACATAATTTCATTTTTTCGTTATTTTCGTGCTATTGAGTATCCCAGGGAAAGATCTCTGAATGCACAAAACTAACATTTCGCCTTAAAATCGCTCGCAAAAATAACAGAGAAACTTCTTCTTGTAGATTTCATCTATCCCCACCATATTTCAATGGAACATGTTGTTCCCGCCCAGATAAACTGACTTTTAATGGGGTAACATGGTATGCACAGAACTGACATCACATGGCCAATTCTCGGCTACGAATCTACACGCAGCACTCAAAACTTTGACATTGGGCCTTTTCTAGTGCTGGGATTTGATTATTTGAACCATTTTCTTGAAATTCCGTCCACTACGAAGTGATTGAGACTTAATCTAGCATACGCTGTGGATATTTTAAATAAATGTCCCATTTTTAGTGAAAATCCCGTAACAAGATTGAGGCACATGGCTTGGGGACTAAAATACGAGTTCTGGACATAAACCCTATGAAGAATGGTTGGTTCAAAATTTCACTTCGAGGAAAATATTCAAAAATCGTATAATCGTATAACACTATATGGTTCGTGAATGGTTGCATCGGGTCCAGAAATCCATTGATCTCTATTTTGGGTGCACATTAACTACAAAAACATTTCCAGCAAATTTATCACTAAACCAGCGCCCCCAAAAACAGGTTAGGAGAACCATTCGAATTGTGCATAAATTTGGGCTTGATAAAATTACATATAAAATTTTACCATGACCATGTGAGGCTGCAACTAGAGATGCATACAGGAATGTCCAATCATTGAATCTTTGTATGAAAATACGTGTGGTTCTACGAAATTTTGGCTTTGGATGTCGGATATGTTGTGTAAGAATCAAGACGGACACACAGGTACTACGCGAGCTGAAAATCCAAATTTATAGACCATGCGCGGTGAAAATCTGTCTCGTAAAAGTGAATCTTTGGACAGCTTTCTGTTTGAATTCGTTTTTTTTTTTTTTCGTTTTACGAAGTTCATTCCAAGTTCAAAAAGTTGTCAACCGGACTACCGTTTACTTATATTTCCATTCGCTAACTCCAAGAAGAGGCGTAGTGTATTGATATCTCCGGCTACTAGAATTTTTTCTTTCGAAAAGATACAACCGTGTTAAAGAGAAAAAGTATCAATTAGTTTTTGTTTATGGATCCAACGCATGGGATAAACCTCTGCTTCACGTTTGGATGTCAGGGACTCTATTTGCAGAAAAGTACGACAGTGATAATATCCTGATGCCAACGGTATTCGTATCCCGCGCTCGTAATCATGATGGTAATTTCCATTGAAAAAAGCTCTAAAGTCTTATCAAAGCTCAAGACGGTATTGAACAGACGCCAAACAAAGCCATTGTTTCTAAGGTCACTGATTGACATTTCTGGCCAGCTCGTTTAAAATCAGCTAGAAACGGAGAAACAGAGAATGAAGGAGTGAGAATAGGTGGGGGGATGGAGGGAGGGAATTTGCAGGATCGAACTAGGGAGGAGAGATCAAACGAAATTATAGGGAGAGGTGAACAGACTCTACTGATTGCGTGACATGGAATGGCAAAAGCTCGATATCACCGTATGTATAATAGAACGCGTACGTGCATGGAATACATAACGTATACCATGTCATATACGGAACAGGATAACTCATTTTCTTCCCTAAGCAATTGACACGTGTTTCTCATTGGAACTGGCGAGCTTTGCGTTGGTAATAGATTCTTCATCTCATGGTGTAAATTTTCTTAATGATTGTCGAGTATTTTCCAATCTATTGATCGTTGACATGGATACATAAATATCTAGAAGAGAATTTACGTACCCCACGATTCTTATGTGAGTGATCCCGCCGAAAAATTGCACTTTATTAACGCGTTTTCAGAATAGAGTACAAAGTTTTTGGTTAATTCCGCCCACATGTTGTGCTCCTTCCTGGCACGCTATATCACTTCCTATAACACATCACTTTGAAATATTTAGTTGCACCAGAACAAATCTATGCCGGTGAGAGTCTACGATTAGTCACCGCACCGTGGGAATATTTTTGAGTCAAAATGTGCATTCCGTCCCTGTTCGTTCCGTCCAGCTTTGCAACACCTAGAAGTTGGCGTATTCTCCGGATTCAATTTTCAGATACGTAGCTATAGATACTCCTCTTTTGTACCCAAACAAGTAAAAGCCAAGTGCTATAAATTCACTGAAACTCTTCTGAGACTGAAATAATTGTTGGACCCGAATCACTCCTCGTGACGATTTTGGTCCCGAAAAATCCCGAATTTTGTCGGAATTACTCATGTATCATCAATCTCAAGGATAAACTCATATAAAAAAAATGTCCATTTTAGGTAAATCTTCTATCCTCTGAATCAGTTCGACTTTCTTCGGACACTGACGAGGAGCACGCATGTGTTCTGGGCCACGGATTTGGCTGAAACTCTGAGGATAGTCTCCTCTTACCGCCAATAGATGAAACCCAGAGCTGCATTTGCAAATACCCAACCGTTTTCAAGCTGTAGCCTATGACATTAGCATTGCAAGTATATCTATATACTATATCGTCTTTCAACACTAGCCTATATGGGAAATGCTAATGTCTTAGCTCACAGCTCGAAAAACGGTTGGGCGTTTGCAAGTGCGGCTCTGGGTTTCATCTATTGGCGGTAAGAGGAGACTATCCTCAGAGTTTCAGCCAAATCCGTGGCCCAGAACACATGCGTGCTCTTCGTAGGTGTTGTTCTTTCAAACTCGTAAACGTGAGCATGCATTCTTCATTCAGGTGAATCTACTCACAAGGAGAGCGCCAAGGGTGAGAGTCATGGATTCGGTTGAAACTCTGGGAATAGTCTTCTTTTAGCACCAATAGACGATATTCAAAGCCACGCTTGCCAACGCCGAAGTATTTTTGAGATACTAGCTATGACTTTAGCATTGCCCATGCATGTAGGTCTGTGTTAATAACATGGTATACATAGATATACAACAATGCATAAGCTATACCTCACAGTTCGAAAACGCTTGAGCGTTGGCAAGCGCGGCTTTAGATGGTGCTAAAATGAGACTATTTCAGAGTTCCAGCCGAATTCGTGACCTGCATCCCTTGCGTCTACCTTGTCAATATGTATGTGACTCATACAGAACATGGCAAACCATACACTCAATGATGCAATGTTCGATATTGGAACTAAATCAAAATTCACAATCACCGATGATGGATGATGGCAATCAGTTACAAATGAGTTCACGATTGGTGCAAAACTTCTAATTTATCCATCACATGCACTAGAATTCTATATTCAACGTATTGACATAACGTATATTGGCATGTAATGTACATTTGATGCTCACAAAGTGGATTGCACAAGGTAAATTGACACGCAGATATAATCCGCGACAATTTACCAGTACATCAATCGCGTATGAATTTATCGAAGCAAATCTGCACCAATTCAACTCATATTTTGAAGTATCGGGTGGAATACGAAGGTGAGCACGAGGTTTAATTTCATTCCATCAGGTATTTGTACAGTATCGCTATTCATATTCAATGTAAACAGATCGAAATGTATCGTCAAATATTTAGCAATTCTGTATCGTCTCTGAAATTGACTGACGTGAATTATTCATTGGAAAAGAAAGAGATTATATAGTTCACCAGCTACAGTCGTATTTTTAAGCAAATTTTTCAAAAATGTCAATGCAAAGTTAACTTTTGATTCGTTTTTTTCATGATAGGATGGTGAATTTTTTAACCTCTAAAATGATAGTTGAGTTTATCGTCAGCCAAGAGTCAACAGCTGCACTAGACGGGCAGTTAACGCCTCAACGATACTTGCACTCTTTGCACTTTGATATACGTCACCATTTTTTGATCGTGAAAAAGAAGAAAAAAAAGTTATGAGAGTCCAGGATGACCCTTTTGATGAATAGAAGTATGGCAACAGGGTGCATTGAAGAGCTCTCGAGGCGAGGTGCGTGAAAAATATGGCTCAATGGGTTCGCATCGTAAAATACTCGAGATGAAAGGACGTAAATTCCGTGAACCAGAATAGCTCTACAATTCTACAGCCTTGGTACGGTTTCAACGGATGATTCGATCTGAATTCGAGGATTAGATTCTTTGAGAAAGTAATCATGAGTGATTGAAAAATTCCACTACGATACAAATTTAGGATGCGACTTTTTACAAATTTTTGCTTAAAAATATAACACAGATAAAAAAATCAGTTTTCCCGCTCGATTTGTTAGTCGATTCCTCCCATTCTCCATGAAAACAGGTTATAAACTTCCGATAAACGTCAACAGCTCCACATTTTTGTTCATCTTCTATAAAAGTTTTTCAAATGATAAACTTTTGTAGAGAAAATACGGTGCTAAAGTTTCGGTATTGTTGCAATTTTTCACTCTCTAGTACCGGCCTCATTCGTATACATATAAATCATGAATGTCGGACGCACTTTTGTCCTCTCTTCTCGAGATGCGATTAGAGTTGGTGGTACTTTGTGAAAGGTGTCTGAATCGCTATTTAAAAAAAGCACCTCTTGCGCGAGTCAGGAACTTTTTAAGCTAGCTGTAGAGAATTTGCAACTGGCTCAAGTGCTATCACTAAGAGGATGACTTTGTGAAGGCATTCAAGAGTTCGTCCTCAGTGTGAATTTCATTCGTTACTCAGGTATCTAGCATGGCATTTGAAATACCAAAAAATATCTGTAAACGAAGAAAAAGAATGATTCGAAACATAATGATGGTCTTCTTTG
Organism: Eretmocerus hayati; assembly: GCA_029851415.1. Classification (NCBI taxonomy): domain Eukaryota; kingdom Metazoa; phylum Arthropoda; class Insecta; order Hymenoptera; family Aphelinidae; genus Eretmocerus; species Eretmocerus hayati. The sequence continues at coordinate 176,273,590 of CM056742.1, read as the reverse complement.
AAAAGCTTTCGTCGTCTAGTGTATTCGATTGAATTTACTACATTGTTTTACAAGATGTTCTATGTGCTACAATTGTTCACTCCGTGTGGAGTATTATCATGATAAATAGGTTTGTTTCTACATAAATATCAAGTTATTGGATTATGATGACTATTCCTCATATAAGAGGTGTACCGTACTCTCAAAATTCGGAAGACAATTATACAATTAGTTCAGTAACATTTTCAATCCCATTACCCGAGTTTTGTTATTTGGTGTGTTTGAGTCAATCTTGCCAGCTAAGTTGGTTGATTCATTCTGCTCGAGGCTCACTTTTTATTATGAAACTATCTTCCACTTTAGTGGATCAAGATTAACTTTTAAATTTCGCTCGAAGAAGTGTCGCTCTTGACACTGTTTCTTGCGACTCTCGTTGGATATTTTCATTTTTCCACATGAAATATTTGATCTATGTATGTTGCGAGGTTGGGTTATTAGTATACTTATATTACTAATGATTTGCTGAGCAAACGAGTTGCATAGCTTACCATTTGCAACTATATATATATGTGATACCGCTCTGCTACACTGCTTGCGCTGGAACGGCTACTTACGTTTTACTCGGATCGATCGAACACCTCGTATTTTCGATCGGTGAATCGGGGACGCTGCTGTTGGGAAAATCTGCATTCGAATTATACTAGCCGAAAGGGCATGCTATGGCCACATGTTATTCAAAGAAAATCATTTCAAGCATGAATATATCGTTTTATATAAGCAAGATAAGCTCATAAGTGAATTATATCGAAATTTCGTATTTCTACATTTCAATCGATCCGCACGCTGGTACACAGGCAATTGTTGCTACGGCTTTATGTATGTGGACTCGAATTAAAGATACTGGATTATATCACATGCCCAAACGATAATATAGCCCAGAAAAATCGGCTTACCCATGCGTGTGCCTGGTCAAACGTTAATTTCATGAAAATTCTATCTTTAAAACATGCATGCAGGATATCGTGATATCTCAAATATATCATTGAAATCTATCGATCTAATATTGCTTCCTGATCGATATTGTGTATATCTAGGTGGCACTCAGGCAATGACTTTGATTTTAACAGGGAGGACCTGAAAGTATTTAAAATGATATTGGGGAAGAAAATTATTGGGATGATTTCTCATGGAAAGATTGTCGTCCAATTAACTTGATCATTTATTGATTTTAAATATATTTCAAACCACAGTCTCAACCGTGTACATAGAAAATAATAGAAATTGTCCATATATTGATGATTTCATGATTCTATAAGATTTTGTATGTAATATTCGCATATTAACTACTTCGTCTATCTGTAACATATAACCAGTATGATCTGTTTCCTACCGAATTTCCTATTGCATTTGTGTGTAATAACGTATTATACGCCGGTGTTCGGACCACCGCAAAGACTCGAATACGCGTAAATTTCGGCTCATCGCACAGATTTGAATTGTAAAAAGATGGTTTTCTGGCGCGGACACGGCAAAATTCCCTATTTGTGAAAACCTACACGATCCATAAGCACTGGGTGATGCGGGTCGGTCGTGAGTCAATTCCCCATCCTGGGTAAAGAGACGGCCGACTCACGCTTGGCAGTGTGCCTGGATTTTATATTTTTATGAGCCAACGCGAGCTAATTCAATGCCCAAGTAGTTCGTCCCTGTCTAAGCAGGTTTATTCGTACCGGGGCCGCGATTTCTTGCCTATCCCATTCCAAATACATCTCGAGGATGTCTTATGAGGGGATTTTTATGTTCTAACACAATATCGCATCCGGGCGATGACTTACTTGTATCTCGGGGAGACCTGCTCGTTCGTGGGTATCTGGATGTTTGGAAGTGTTGCCACTTTGGCTTTTCAGGATCAAGAGAACGAGCATTGCTCGTGCAGCGATTCATATACCCTCGGACGGCCAGAGCCCCACTTCGAGACATTTTTCGGCGGCTTGGACCCTGCGTCGACATAGACACGCGTAAATACCATTACATGCAAATATCTTTCCGAATATCAGGTTCGATTGGTTGAATCATAGTATAAGTGAATCGATGGAGAATCGATTGGAAAGGGTATGGATCTATATCGGCTTTATATATATGTTATGACGAGCGATGCAATGGAATTGATCTAACCAGCGTATATATATGCACGGTGGTTAATACACAAAATTGCAAGCATATATGGGTTAGTATTAGTTTGATCGACACCAACGTATATGATTCTACTCACACGACTGGTCTGATAGTCAAAACTTTTTAAAATTATCTGAAAATTGCAGACGTTGCAGTACCCATACCATGAGCGCATCCCGTATACTGCGAGCTAATATCGGGCGTAGGTCACTAAATCACAAATTCATGAATAGACGATGAATGAAACAGGTTTATAACGTAACGACAACACAAATTATTCGAACAGTGCAGAAGCCTCCGAAAAAAAACTCATCGAATAAATTTCTCCGGTAGAGCTCAGTTGGAGTACATAGATCGAATTGGAGTAATCCAATATCGATCTATATCACTCAATCAACAGATCTGTTGATTAAAATTAGCTTGCAGTAGCCGAGTCATGTGATGATATGATTTGAAATTCCCGCGAGCGATAAAGTCTCGATCGTTCATATCGATCGAGACAAAAAGTGATTCTAACTCTCAGTTGGAGATTCTTATTCAGATGGGTTGTTTCAAATATGCCAGAATGAACTTGGGATTATAAATTGTTCAAAATTGAATTATTCAGCGGCTCCAACAATGGAGCATCCCCCATGCACGAACCGGTTCGGAATACAGGAAAAACCCCCGGATTCGCACAGGTTACTTTTCGGAACGTCTCCATGAATACGGAAAACGCGAATACGGAAGGTATTTACCTTATCGAATTCCATGGGTTACGTTTCATCGATCCAAAATATTCATTCATCTTTCTTGCCGGAGCAAAAGGACAAGTTAGTGAGATCGTGGCAGTTATTCAATCTCCTATTTATAATGATTGGTCAGCAAAGGTTGTTTCAATCAACGGAGAAAATCGATGTAAATGTCTTTGTAAGAATACTGCGCCACCTGACACTATCGTGCTTAAATTTCAAACTCCGCGTGAGAATTGAACTATACTCCATCGTTTCATTGACGGCCCCTTCTAAGAGACTTGGATGATTTTGACGAGCGATTTTGACCTCAGAGTAGGACCAGCTAGAGTTTTCTACGGAACCATGTTGTTGAAGAGCAATCGTATAAAATAAACTAGTATCTCAACACTGAACTAATGTATCAAATAACGTTATAATCAACCTGGATAATAATCCTATTCAAACTTTGAGAACAGAACGTGACGATAACCAAATAAAAAAATAAATAAAAAAAACAATAGATAGGTCTATTGATCTAAAATTGAGCCTGTACCAGACTCAAATCATTCGATCAAAGTTCGAAACACCAATTTCTCTGATAGGATAAACCTGACCAACTAATTGCGAATAAGCAAGTTTTCATGCGTGAATATGGAAAACGGGCCGCAAATGCCAAATCGCAAATAAGTAAATCCGCTAAAACCGAATGCGCGAATGCGGAGGTTTTCTGTATTACCATAAGAATGAAATTGTATCTTGGACCAATTTTCAAATACCACAATGCGAAAAAATTGAGGAAAATATACAAAATTTATTTGCATCTAAAATGTTTAAAACAGCACTTTCGGCTTTGTGCTGTTCCAATTCGAAGGTATATGAGCACAGCCAGAGTGATGTACGCCTCCCGTCGTCGATATTAATCACAGGCTAATTGAATTCTTCTGTAACACATTGCGCTCGAAATTCAATTTGCTCACGCATAAATTGATGGATGCATTCGGTGATGCGATCCGAATGTAAGGAAATTCATTTTATTATTCCTACCCGGGGGAATGTGTTTACCGAGCAGCATATGATCATCCAGCATGATTTAATCACTCAATAACAAGATTAAAATTCCATCGAAATGACACAACATACTACGAAATACTGTTACGAAATTTTGTTTTTCCTAGATTGAGGGATCAGAATAGGGACTAAAATATTCTGAGCGTAATTTATCTCCAACTAGTAGATTTGATCAGGTCAGGCTGTCACGTTAACGAGGCATCTGGTAGTATCCAATGTCTGGCCATATCCATACTCATTCTACTTGCGGGTCGATCATCCTTTATCTTGATCTCCATCAGCTTCATGTATCGAATCGAAGTCGAACACGATCAGCTGTTGTCTCGAATTGTGTTCGCGGCCGTCTTCGCATCGGTCGTCAAGGACGTTTTTAGGGTTCGTTCACAAAATCATTTAGGTATTGTAGAAAAAATGATAAATCTGAAAGTTTATAATCAAGATCACTGTGATACATCATTGAAATTCTGTGAAAGGCAAATGAAAACCATTTCCGTTAAATGGAAGGTCCAAGAGTAGGCTAAAAGTCGCGAACGTAATTGGTGGGTGGTCCCTGACGAAAGAATTAATCGACGCGCAAAGAAGTGAATTACCGTGCAAGCTCGTATAGAACACGCCCACTGCAACTCCACTTTGAGCGTGCACATTCAAAGCTCGTTTAGAGAGACCTCAAATTCACTACTGACATGTATCGTTTATTGTCACACCGATTTTTGAGTACATATGTAACAATGAACGATATTTCAGAGCAGTTTTTCTGGGCTCTGATTATTTTTATGGTGACTAATAGAAGTTTTTTCCCCATTGTGACCATAAGAGTATGTGTCGCATTGCAAATTTGTGTTATTTTGGCAGATATATCCAGTTTTTAGTACGAAAATTTGGTGTGGGGGAAGAAACGCCCCCTTAACAATATGCATGGAATATTTGATTCGTTTTGCTACAGAAATTTGGATACGATTTCCATCTCGAATGGAATAAAGCTTACGGTTGCCGTCAAAATTGGAATTATGGTATCCCAAAAAAGATAACCATCAATTCAATACCGGTTTGATTTCGATTTCATAAATCAAAAAGAAAACATGATGTCCCGCGCGCGGAAAGTACTTAGTATAGCAGATAGCTTACTGTATAATCGGGTGAATCGAGAAACAAAAATTGTCTCGAACCGTGATCAGAAAATTGGTATTTTGACGTGTGAATGAGGAAATTTTCCCGTCAGTGCCTAAGAATCAACATTCTGCATCCGAGCGAGAGCCCTGAACGTTTCAAAAATTGACGAAAGTAAAAGCTTATTCCACGTTATTTTCGAAAATAAAGGAACAGGGTGCGGGGCAATGCTGTCACGAGTCCTGTCGTTTGAGTAATCATGCAAACAATCGCATCTCATTCATTTTCAGCCGTAGGAACCGAGGACGAGGTTTCCTTAGGCCTGAGAAGTCAAGATTCTTCGTGAATCGCGAGGTACCAATCCTAGCGCAAAAATAGCACTCTTTCAGGAATCATCATAATCCGTTCAAAGTGGCGTGATGGTGTGGAAAGCGTTCAAATGGGCTTGGACTCTCATCAAAGTTCAGATGCGTCAAATTCGAATCATGAGCAGATGAGTCAAAACCCGTGTAGGTATAAGGATGGGAATTCCATGTATAAGACAGGAAGTCTACGGTTATCTGCTCAATACTAGAATCTGACGCATCCAAGTTCTACAAAACCACTTCCCGATAAGATACCAATTTGAACAGATTTTGGTATTCTCGAAGAATAGCCAATTTTTGTTACTAAGGTCGGTACCTCGCAGTTTACAAAGAACTTTGACTCCTGAGGCCTCAGAAAACCTTGACTTGGATATTGACGGGTGGAAATACACAAGAAGTGATTGTTTGCATGATGATTCAGACGACAGTATTGTCCTGGGCCTTGGTATTCTGCTCTCGAAAATAATGTGGAAAAAGTCTTTATTTTCTTCATTCTGAAAAATCTTCGGGGCTTTTGTTCAAATGCAAGATATGAATTCTCAAATCTGAACGGACGGATTTCCACATTCACATGTAAAAACATGACTTCTCTGACCTTGCCCATAGCGATTTAGAATTTTTTATTTCGGTCTACCCTACTGTATGAGCATCAATTTTTAATAATGTAGGCACATCCATGCCTTGTTAAAAAAATTTATAGGACATTTGGATGAAATATTTAAACATCGAATTTTTTTCCCGAGACAGTGGAACACAGACCTCGTTATCCAAACTTGAATTGCTCCGGGCAAAATCCACTTCTATCTACTCATTAATTAATCAACGGGAGTAAAACGGATCCAAGCCGCGCAAAACTCTCGCATAATCAAACGCACTTGTTATCGTGACACTGCAATGCCTCTCAAAGCTTCACATCACTCACACATCACTCCATACCTCCATACCTGTGTACAGTGTAAACGTATGCCTATTCATACATTGTGCCACAATGCCTTGGGCAATGCTTTGAGTGCTTAGAGATTAAACGGAAAGTACAAAAGCTCCTCTTCGTAGTTTCACACCGCAAACCATTTCAAAGCTCAGTGGCTCGTCTTTTACTGAAAAATTCTATTGCACTTGGTATAATATGTGGGTAGAGTATGCTTGCTAGCTTGCAATTCTGGAGATTAGTTAGAAAAATACCTCTCAGAGTCAAAATTTTCTATATTTTCATGAAGGAAAATTCTGCGAAGTATGATGATACGCTTTTCATACAGCTTGATCAGCGAAATTACCCAGCCTAACCTTTATTTTACGGTTCTAAATTCTGAGGGTGTATATATGATTGCTTATATCCGTGTTGTGCGATTGTTTGTGAATGTAGGAACTGTGCATCTTAGTAATTTACTCTTGTACTCAATCATTAGTCATTGAATGATGCTTTCGCAAATTTCAATAGCAATGAGAAGGGATATTATCAATTTCAACCAAAATAATGTACAGCCACGTTTACGAGGGAATAATTATGACAGAACGAAACGCTCGGTCCCGTAACTTACATATGTTAGCACGTGTAATGTTTCGCGGTTGAAACGAAAATAATTATGAGTCAGGAGGGATTCGAATTCAAGAAGTCTTTTGCATCGTTCCATCCAAGGTTGAATCCAAGGTCCGGTCTTCGGTGGTGGTTGGTTTTTTTTGGGGGGGGGGGGAGGGGGGATGACTAGCTTGATTCATCAACAACTATGATTTTCTGGGTCCATTGAGTTTCATTTCGAGGATATTCCACTGTATTATTCTCTAAATAAAATGACCTCACCATAATTATACCAGAATAACCACCTCACTCATGCCAATTACATGAACCATTTGAACACGAGTGATGAAGCGTTACGACTCATTTCTATCTGAGTAGCTGTAAGTGCAGAAAGATGCCTTCGTCTGACTCATTCACAAGCTTATTCTAAAAAATTCCAAAAGTTAGGACATTTCTGAAACAAGATAAAATCTTCACACTGCCGTATTCTATAGAATAACAATCCAAACTTTCTAATAGCTGAATCCGCATGGTCTTCAAGTTTATCCATTTCGCACAAAAAAAAGTCTCGAGTGCCACAAGTGAAGAATGATTATCAAGGTAGCTCTCTATAACATCTTACTGGAAAGAGCTTATATCTTGCCAGTTGCCAATTTGAATAGAGTGCCAAGTTTGCAAGCTGCTCTTCTCAAAAGCCTGCACTTTGTTTTGTCGGCTCATTTTCTTTGGTTGAAGTTGATACGCTATAATGATTCCTGACGCCTGTCCCCCCCCCCCGCCCCAGGAGAGCTCGCATACTTAGTTGCATGGCTCTATATTTCTGCTACACGTCTTTGTCAAATTGAAGCAGCCGCTATGGATATGCTACCATAGCGAGGAGTTTGAAATTCAGAAGAGCATTATGCGACTTGCTCGTCTTGGGCCTCATTATTCAGGTGCATCCAATTGCATACTTTTCTACTCTTGAAAAGAAGCTGGGGAAATGCTTGAGGTGCATCAAAGATACGAGATCAAGTCGAGAAATTTGCGCACTATATGAATTTCATTCAATGACAAATGTTCATCTTTGAATATCATATTCAAGTGAGCAGTCAGTCTTACTTTGTTTTAACAAAGTCGTCTTTCACTAGTTGATGCTTCCAGACGATAACGGTGCCTAATATGCCCCCACTCCTTTTGTTTTACTCAGAGTCTTGGTTCATTTCAATATTTTTCGACCTATCTTAGCTCATTTCGAAATCTTTAAAATCTCCAACATGCCCCAACTACGTTCAATTTCAACAGATTGAAGACGAGCTATCTCAATTTTTGCAGAGAAAATTTTTTTTTTTTTAGTCAAAATAGTGGGCGCATAAGTCACCCCCTACGTGAAAAACAGATGTACTCCCAGGATACTATAAGATTTTACCGTGAAATCAGAATGTTTCGGCTTCCAAACCTATGAATGAGACGCACTGTAGCTCATTTTTCAGTTCTTTCCCCCCCCCCCCCCCCCCTTCCAATTTTTTTCAAGTTGAATTGATGAATTTCGTGAGATGAAGAGCGAATTTGGAAAAAAAACTACGGAGACAAATCAGGTACACTGCACTTTATTTAGTACTATGAGCGTAGAATCAGCTAAAAATTGAATCTTGCAATTCTGCAGAGAGCATTCTAGAGTTGAGACAAAGGCGAAAGAAGTGAGCTGAGATACGTTGGAATCGATCACATTAATTTCGTTTGGCGTAGCTTTTGGTGACTAACGAAGAGGAAATTGAAAGTACCAAAAACCCTTTTGCTTGTTGTAAAAAATACGTGGGTCATTCGGGATCGGTCTAAAACGTTCATTTTCTGATAACGTAACAAACATTTAAAAAATGCGCGGCAAGGTCTGATGGTGCGCACATTCGAGAACTTGTCCTGGGGCATATTATAGGGGTTGGGGGCAAATTAGGCGCAGTTACACTACCGGTCAAAAGTTTAAGCTCACCCAAAAAATTTTTCTTCGATTTTGTGCGTTGAACTACTCGGCTCTATTTGACCGTAGAGGACTCTTCTGGAGCTCATTTTGAAGGTTTTTGCACGTATTTTAAGATGGCATAATTCATTTTTATCCGTACGGATCGGGATCTTTCCAATTTGAGCTTGGAAAAGTGTCAATTTCAACGATTTTTGGGAGAATCTTTTGGCTCCTGCCAATTTGAGCCACATGAATGTTTCAATATGGGAGTTGTGGGATATGAAAGTACCAGTCTAGAGCTTCAAAATCCGTTTTTGAACGCCCCTCTACGCCACTTCCAGTCCGAGCTATGACACTTTCTCTGAGGGAAGATTTTTCGGAAAAACTAGCACTCCAATTCGAGAGAGACGCATTTTTATGAAGTATAATCATCATTTCTGTCATCTTTCATCAACATCTTGATTAAGGGAACGAGGAACCTTTGAAATATGCCCCAAAAAGTGAATTTTCTCGTCATTTTTGAATCCAGGTGCTAGTTTTTGCGAAAAATCTCCCCTCAGAGAAAGTGTCATAGCTCGGACTGGAAGTGGCGTAGAGGAACGTTCAAAAACGGATTCTGAAGCTCTAGACTGGTACTTTTGTATCCCACAACTCCCATATTGAAACATTCATGTGGCTCAAATTGGCAGGAGCCAAAAGATTCTCTGGAAAATCGTTGAAATTGACACTTTTCCAAGCTCAAATTGGAAAGATCCCGATCCGTAAGGATAAAAATGAATAGTGCCATCTTAAAGTACGTGAAAAAACCTTTAAAATGAGCTCCGGAAGAGGCCTCTACGGTCAAATAGAGCCGAGTAGTTCAACTCACAAAATTGAAAAAAAAATTTTTGGGTGAGCTTAAACTTTTGACCGGTAGTGTACCTCATGACGTGACATACACTAGAACCCTGCAATAGCGGACAAATCGTGTATCTCAAAATTTACCGGGCATTGCAAGGGTCATCATATTGTTCGATCTATTTAGACTAAATTCATAACGTTTCAATGTAGAACCATCAGCAGGTAAAATACAGAGCGAGTTCAGCGAAATAATAGTGTAAAAATTTAATCTACCACCGTATGGCCAAATTCTATTTTGATCGCGGGAGCAAGAACAGTAATGACTGTAGATTAGCAAGGCAAGTAAGAATAGAAATAAAAGCTGACTCCTGAGATCAAGTGAGTGTAAGGCTTTCTCTTCTGAGGGTCACCTAAATCTGTCGCAGATATTTTTACCATCATCCGTCGAGGCTGATTGTACGCCACTGACGTAATTAGGCCATGGAAGACTTCAAACCATATCTGAGGGATTCTGCCAAAAGTGGGATTTTCCGTGTTCCAAGGTCCTCCGAGTTTCTAAGGGGTTGAAATGTGCATTGTAGCAATTTTTTGGGTATATTCTATTGGTGTCCCATGAAGTTGATATTTTTTTAGACGATCCCAACGTTCCTGTATTTTGTAGTGCCTGATAAAGAGTTCAAACGTCCTTTCCGTCCCCTGTAGTAAACCGAACTTGGACTTGTAAATTCATTGCAACGTATATGCAGAATCAAAAACCCCTGTATGAAGCTACGCACATCAATTCGTAATACTTCAAACAACATAATCCACTCTCTTTGTGAGTCGAAACGAAACCCTCAGCTCGAGCATGGCTATCCGGAATTTTGAAGACGGATTTGCGCCGAAACTGCTTGCACAGCACTAATTAGCTCGGCAAAGTCCCCGATTGTCCATTGAACCTTTCTAATCAATGCTGTTGATCTTTAGATATCCAAATACATCCAATGTATGTGCGACAGTAGTCAAGGCCTAGAATTTGCACTCAGGCGCACTACATCAACGTGTTTTCAAAATAACGTGCACAATTTTTTGTCCCTTCCGTCCCCATGTTGTGCTCTCTGGCGTGGTAAAACGCTTTAAGGAACATATTTTCTTGTTGTATTTGGTTGTATCAGAGCAAATATATATGGAGAAGAGTCTACGACTAGTTGTCGAGCTGTGAGAATATTTTTAAAGGCAAAATAATTTTTGGACCTAAATCACTCCTCATGATGATTTTGGCCTCAAAAAATCTTACTATCGGCGAAATCACCCATCTATATTTTCTTTGACTCTCCGCGTACTTGCAGCGACCATAGAGCATCTCTTCCCGTTCCTACCCAACTTTCGCAGGAGGCGAGACTCAGGACGATTTATTGCAGTTCTCATGATCGCACTGTGCTTTCTCGGCAGTTTGCCTAGGGCTCTAGATATAACACGCTAACAATATATCACCGATAAAATTCTATAAGGATTGCGAGATATTTTCGCCATTTTTGTATAATCTCTCTTACCTTCCTCACATTGTAGAATCAATATTGTTTCCGCCACGGATCCTATTGATTGCCATTTACAAACACTCATAGAAATTGCTCATTCACGATTCTCAATTTTTTGATTTTAGAATAGTTTCGACGACACGTAGAGTAATGGCTGAGTATTGATCCGGTAGATTTCAACATGACAACGTATTAGTTGTGATCTCACGGAATAAATCAATTCGTTTACACATACCTAAAAATATCTGATGAGAGTCATACCTCGGTAAGAACCTTTTAGTACATCATATGTGCAAATTTCAGGGTTTCCAATGATTTCAAGCATCCAAAAGAAGCATATGTATATCAAGACGACATAGTTCAATGTAATATAACCCTGAATTCCACGTGTATCTTTGAGGTGTAGTAGACTTTCTACGGGGATTCTCATTATCTTCTTGGATTTTTCACAATTTCTTCTGATGGAAACCAAATGTGTGGTACACTTCAATGTGGTGGAGATACAGTCATTCCAATGTGTATGATTGAGGTATTTCATCTCAATGATAAGGATCAATATTGTAATATTGTATTCTGCATTTATATCATTCAAGCTGGAAACACCACAATTTCAGGGGGTCTTGACGCGGGTGGGGGTACCTAGAAACTCGGCGTTTTTCGCGAAGGTAGGTGCTGTGTTTCTACATGATTGAGTTATTACTAGATTTCCATAGACGACCCATAACCTCCAAAAGTTATAGATGTTGAAAAATGAATCCAAACTGGTATTTCAGAAACTATGTGATGAGTTTCAGTGAATCAGTACAAGAATGATACATTTCATTAATCCCATTGGAATATTGAAATATTGGCACACACAAAGTAGGTGTGGCTGATTACGCTTAGATAATAGAATATTATTTCTGAATCGTGGGATTCTCCAGCAGTGACCCAACTATCAAGCATAGAATCAAAACATACACTTCTCAGATTTTGATGCCACATCTTGAGCACAGATTTCTAATCCATCCATCATAGAATTGGAACTTGCACGCGTGGATGGATCATTCGCTGGCAAGTAGTCTAATCTCTGAGATAGAATTTTTTCAGCAACATTTCAGACATCATCATTTTTTGGTGGTACAACTTGAGCAGATTTGTATCAGATTCAGTTGTTTCAGCAACACATCAAACTATAAGGGTTACATCTTGGGCAATTTGTTTTGATATATCAAGCATAGAATCAAATCAAGCATAGAATCAGAATATGCACTTCTCAGATTTAGATGCCACATCTTGAGCAAAGATTTCTCACGAATGACTGTTTCACGAATATGAATTTCACGAAAGACATTTTCACGAATGATTTTGTCACGAATGGCTATGTTCACGAACAGAAGAAAAACATTATTCTGAAAATAAAATATTTTTATTCAGAGAACAATGTTGCTTCCAATAAGTTCAAGGAACTTCAACTCTTCCTCATCTCTTTTGTAAGCATCATAGTCATTGGTGATGTCCTGGATCCTCTGCTGATACTCGATCCATTTTCTCTTAGGAGCTGATTTTGCCTTTTTCCCCAGACATAACTCAGTGACAGCAATTTCAGTGTGTGCTTGTACTTTCTGAATTTCAGTCAGTAGAGAATAGAGATCTGGATGACTCTTGCCAACGAGGATGCGAAAACGGTCATGCCACCCTTCACTTACATTATTCGTTTTGTGTTCTCCTGCCAAAGCTGCTTCTCGTTGATTCCAAAGGTCGAGTAGATATCTTGCAATCACAGCTTGCCTCCTTCCACGAGCAGGCTTACCGACGTAGTTTTCTTCAAAATAATAAAAAATTGGCTCCATATCAACCACAGCCGACCTTTCAAGCTTTTTGGAGATACATGGAACATCATTGACAGGAACGAATGCCAATGCAAGTATCATGTGCGTCTGAGATCTTACATCTTCATCATTAGGATCCTGATACCGCTGTTGTAATCCCTCTGCCTGTACGTGTCGGTAAACCGACTGTCCCAAGTGGAAAAAACAGGATTTCACGTGGCAGTTTTGGAACGCCTGAGAACTCGCTATTATGATCCCTTGCTCGAAGTCAGTCATAATTTTCATCGGTCTGCAACCAACAAGGTCCCATCTAAGAACCACGTTTCACTGTCTCTTAATAGCTCCAAATTTCGTTTTGTGCTGAATACAAGTATCCTCCCGAGTATCGCCCCTTCCACCTCCTGAACATCTCATCCGGATCTGGAATCGAATATGAGAAACTTCTCTCCAGTCAGAGTACTTCTAAATATCTCTGGCAAATCTTGCAATGCAGCCAAGCTTGTCGGATTTGGTGGTAAATGTCTACGGCGAGCTGTACGCATAGACCTCTTGATATTCTCGCGATCTGGTAGACGGGCAAGAACACGCTGGGATAAATTGCGTGTTTCGTCTCTCGCAATTTGAGAAGGAGGTCTCTCTGGATGCCTCTCGGATTCTTGTTTCATGCGATACTTGGCAACCTCTGCTGCACACTTGTCTTGATCTGGAGCATGGCTATGTTTCGGTTCATGTTGTGGGCCTTTGAAAATCGCTGGGACATTTTCATCGCGCGCTAGAGACGAGATAGCCCGAGCACGACACTCTTTCCGCCGCAAGCGAGTGCAGTCCCAATATGATTTATCTTTCACCGGTATATCTCTAGATTCATGGTAGAGAAACCCATCGATAATGAGCTTACTACCGAGCACTGTCACATTCATATCCATTTTCACATTTCTATCAAAATAATTATGTAAAATAAAGTATCAAAACAACATGTTATAAAAGTCTAGGAATGCACAACAATAACAACAAAAGTTAAAAGTTATGCGAGCGTGAGCCAATTCACGTGGCTGGAAAGTATTGATTAGACATTCCATTCGAATTATCCAATTCGTAAAAAATGTCATTCGTGAAAAATGCCATTCGTGAAAAAGGCCATCCGTGACATTATATTCGTGAAATAACCTTTCGTGAATATGCCATTCGTGAAATTCATTTTCGTGATACAGGCATTCGTGAAATTCACTATTCGTGAAATTTGATTCGTGAAAAATGACGGATACCCATCCATCATGGAATTGAACTTGCACGCTTGGATGGATCATTCGCTTGAAAATAGTCTATCCTTTGAGATAAGGTTTCCTCAACAATGTATCAGACATAATCATCATTTTTTGGTGGTCCAACTTGAGCAGATTTGTATCAGATTCAGTTGTTTCAGCAACACATTAATACTCGCTAACTTTTCACATTGATTTTAAATAGGCATTGAAATAGATTCAAAACATTGTCTAATATTGGTTGCACAAAATATGTCATTCTTGTTCTAAATCATTGAAATTTATTGCCTTATACTCACAATATGACTATTTATATCATTTTCATTAACCTATGTTTCATCGCTTTTCCTTAACATTCCTCATCGATATTCTCATTGCCTGTTTTCTTTGGACCATTGCAACGTAGACACACAATATAAACAACGCACAAAGTGAACAAATAAAGACAGTCTCCCGAGACACGACCGCAATTCCACGCAGTCTGTCTCCGCTCGGTTAGACGTCGCGCTCCGCAAATCAAGCGCTCTCGTCGTGGCATTTCTCATCCAAAGTGAGCTTGCAAGCTTGTTTTGGCGCTGCCATTCGCAACCTCACTTCCCTGGCCACGCGTACACGGCTTCTCACGAAAAAAGCTCCGGTGACACGTGCCGTCACGGGCTCGGTATTGTCCCAGTCATATCTCGCTACGGGGGGTAATTTCTGGCAGCATCAGAGCCGAGCATTTTCGACTGTCGTGGCGGAATTTATGTCGTTGCAAGCTCATATACTGCATCTGCCACCCAACATGTTTACGCAATAAATTTTGCCCCCGCTGTTCAACTGCTACTTTCATCCACACTTGTTTCCTACGTGTCTGTGTGAGTGTGGGGCGGATTCCATAGTCGGCTGATGGAAATCTCTTTGGTTCGATCGATTGATTCTCATGAGTTGAGACGAGATGAACAGAGCTTGCGGAAACTTCCGAGCGGATGTTACGCTGATCGCAATCATTGATATTAGTCAAGTGAGGATGGAACTTCTCACGGCGTTTGAGCTTCAAATTTGCTAAGCTTAAATGGCCGAAGAGATAATAAGAAGATTAGGGTTATGTTCCGCAGTGGATTATCCACTTCGTGTCTGATCTGAGATGAGAAGAACTAGTTGTAGTTGTCGTTCCTTGTTCTCAGTAATAAATTTGTACGAGTATGACGTGAACTGTAGCTGTCGTTCTCATACACCCTTGAAAAATTGCATAAGTTGTCAACAACAGTTCAAGCGCGTTGACATACGTGATGTACGTAAGGAAGTATTCGATCAGGATTTTTCAACCCCATTCTGCTTAGTTCTGATCGTAAATCGGCGAATTGAATGCTACCGATGAACCTAGAACCATCGAAATCAGATCAGTGGAATCGAGCCAAATTTCCACGCACTGATCGAATAAAGATGGCACTATTAGGTTGTCAATCATATGGTTCAAGTATCGTAGAGAAAATCAAATGACAATCCTAAAATCTGAGTAGCTTTGTTTACCGAATTTGAGCAGTATATAGATCCAACCCAATCCAAATTCTCATATTATTTGGTTCCGAATTTTTGAGAACTGAGCAACCTATTTCAAATATGAGATAGTAATATTCAAATCTCCCCTCAACTTGACGATTTTGTCAAAAATTCTGAAATCTTATGGAAGCAAATAAACACACTCAAATACACGCCCCTACACATCGATACGCACACATACACAAGATAGCAGGGAGGATGACTTGTTCGAGATTCCTCCTAATAACTTGCAGATAAAGTCCTCGGAAAAAGTTTGACTGATCCCTTCTGAGAGCGTTATCATTTCGCTACTCGAAAAAATGAAACAATGAAAGGGTGTACCCATGGTGTAGATTGTATTCAAAAGGTCATACTAACAGTATCGCGCATCCCTTCCGCCGCGAAATGCTCGAGATTTCTCATCCGGGAAGTGAGGGAAAGGTAAATTTTACTCTTGATGAAATTGTATAGATGAAAGGGTGGCAAGAGGTGCACGTGACAGGTGGCTGTTGAAAGCGTCATTTGGTACACGACTGCTTCTCATCGAGCAGAGTTTCGATAAAGATACAATTACCAGAGCTGAAAGCTTATTTAGACTTTGCAAGTGACGTGAATGAAATTATTGAATTTGTGCTTACAAAAGTGTTATTGAAGCCTCAAAATGTTCAGCTCCTGTAGGTGAAAAGCTACCAAAATTGCTCGGCAGGGCTTTCCGGGAAAGTTTTGTGGGTTCATGTTGCCATCTTATAAGGGAATTCATATGGAAGGAACTAGTTTTGTTTTTTGTACAGGGATCTCATTGAAGATTTTAGTGAAGTATTTCAATACAAACGGCTACTACGTAAATCGCCACTGAACGGTATTCACTTTCTACATGGTTGCATCGATTTTTGTTACTGAATGCTACTAGACTAGACCACGTGGAAGTAAATGCTCGCTCTCCAGTGATTTCATTCAATTTTGAAGAAAAAAAGTGAACAATTAGCACGAAAAAAGAGTCAGGTTGCGATGACTATCCCGCGACTTATTATTCCAACATCGATAATCTGATCATGATCTTTCCCCACCCGACCATCTCACAGGGAATCCGTTTTCAGGCAAGATCGAATGAGTGTAGTTGTTGAGTGCGGAATGCGGTAGACAAGGACTTTCTGTCGACTTCCCCGTATTCAATGATTGAAAATTAAGATACTTCATTCACCTACCGAGACCTACTGAAAAGATGATGTACATGACAACCACGTGCGCAAAATTAATCGAATACACGAAATCAATAAGTAACTTGTATCGAGAGTTTACATGGATCTGATGAAGGATTCACATGCACCTCTCAGTTCAAGTTCAAAATATTCTTGAGTTGGAATATGAAATTTTGATACACAGTAGTTTAAACATGATTATTCGTTTTCCAAATTTCTGAGCTTAGACATGCTTAGGAAATTTGGATTTGGACATTTACAAGGAGTTTGAGCTCACAATCGACGTGACATGTATTTAAGTGAGAATTTTGAACTCATAGTTGTTGTAGGCGTGTTCATGAATATTCAGATGTATGAGTTCAATATGTAACTATTGAATGTGTGCACGTATAATTCGTATATCTGACCGATCAGGAACAGTTTACATAAGATTATAGCTAAAATGTTGAACGCGTCGTCAAATCAATCATCATATATACACACTCTCAATTCACAGTGCACATTGAATCCGAGCATTTGAATTTCGTTATGCATTGGACTCTCAGCTCAGAGTGACACATCCTCGGACACATCGAGAACGCGAAACTGTATTTTCACCCTGAAGCACATTGAACTGGGAGAGCGAGTACATTGTTGACTATTCAGAAGACTAGCAAATGTAAGAGATACAATCATCACGTCCAATTAGATCAATTATTCTGATTCACATTGGGCTTAGCATGAGAAATCATGGTTGGCTATCCAGTTGACGAAGTTAATATTTTGTCTGTCAGCTAACATGAACTGTTGTTGACTATTCAAAACATGGATTGAATACCCCTAAGATGCATTCACTAATGAGAGGAGGTATTATTTTACTACACTTGGAGGGATGAGCAACTAGAATCCATCGATCACTCGTTCCCTAAAATACTTGACGTTGCGGAAAAATGTATCACTCCACTGCATTTGTAGATGAGTAACTTGAATCTTTCCACCACTAATCATGCACTGCAGATTTTTCAAGTGTAAATAAATGAGGTTATGATCATCCACTGGGCTCGGTAGATGGGTAACCCTATTCATCGTCGTATTTGCTAAGAGCTAAGATGTATGAATACAGAATCCAAGTCATACAGAATAACACAAGTGACTGATGGTTCCCATTCGAAAATACTTCAATCTGTTCGGCCCATTAGCTGGACTAGGCCCCCGCGCGCTGATAGCTTCATGCTGTGGTATCTAAACCTCATTCACGGTGTTCTTGCGGGGTCTATACGTGGCAGGTTACGATACTCGCAAACCTAGTACCTGTGAGAAAGTTTCACCCTCCGAACACGGCGTTTATCCGGCAAAGTATTACCGACCGTGTGAATCACACGGTGCGATGTTTGCATCCCGATCAGAAATATGTCCAAGTGGCTTGAGAATTTTATCAAATCTTGATCAAGTTTTTTATCAAGACTTGATCAAGAAAAAAACTCCCAATTGATCAAACTTGACCATTTTCTTGATATTTACTTGATGTTTGGTCGTTTGTTTACCTAGTGTTACAGAACAACGCGAAGCAAAACGCGTCTGTGCCGCGTATTGCTGTTACAATTCTTTGGCTGCAGTGGATTTATAATCATCTGCAGCTCTTTCCAGACTTAGAAAAGACACGCGTGATGCTGTTATTATTATTATTATAGTACTCCAAAAAGTAACATAGACTGCGACCATTTTTAATTTAGGTGTCTTCAGGATATCCATGCCTCGATAGGAGGGGCTTTCGCAAAAATCACTTGCCTCTCTCTAATATACTTAGCGATCGTTGGTATTCATAAAAACAAGCTTCGTAAATATTCTACGTGATTCTTTGTCACGTGAATTTCGTGTTTTTTTCATCAGACGGTCAATCTATGCCATGGAGCAACCATTAGACTCCCACTGCACCTATGATACATTGCTAGAGCAGTCGTTCGGAAAAAATGAACCTAGATAAACAAATATCAACTACACTGTAAAAAATTTCCGAGGTAAAGATACCTGGTGGGGTTGTAGATTCACAGTGTTGAGCATGGTGAATTTACCAGAAAGTGAGGAAACCTACGAGCGGCTTGTAAATTTACCATGCTCAGCACAGGAAATTCTGGGACACCATGCTGAGCATGGTGAGTTTACGTTCCGGAGCTTGTAAATTTCCCGTGCCAGGCTTGTAAATTTCATTTGGGTACGCGTGCGCGAGTTGCAATCTGAAAATTTTTGAATCGGCCGTTCAAAGAGAACAACTGTATATGTGGGAGTGGAGCAGACAGCAGACTCGAAAGTCGAAAGTGGGCATTCGTCAATGTCTACGTAAATAAACGATGTAAATAAATTAGGGTGCTGCTCTCCGTGACGTGCTCGATGAGCACTGCTCGTGAACGTGTGTGATTGTGTGTGATGCTGGCAGCGAGAAAAGAGCTCGACGTGACTCTCGATATTAGAAAACATTTTCATCCGCGGATTTCTTTTTATAGAATGATTCAAGCGCGATCAATTTCTGTAACAAGGCCTCTCACAGTAGTAGGTTGACGGGGCTCGGAATTCCGCTTACGGGAAACCTCGTCAATGGGGATGAAAATAATTTCACTCCCGCGTCTCGCTGGCCGGAGACGAGATAGTTGAGGGTTGAGCAGTCTTGTTTTGTTGAGTTGAGGCCTCAGCTTTCAACGCTCCGAGCAGCGCCAAGCGTTTGGCCTGTTGAAGTCCGTAGAGGTCTCGTCGGTGCTCCTCTTCGGAGCGGGGTACGTAGGTCTTGGGACGTCTGTGCCGTTGGCTGGGACGGTCCATCCGTCCGGTCCAGGTGCGTGGGCGTGCTCACGCCGTCGTCGGGGTAGGAACGGGGTTAGGCACTCGAATAATTCTCACAGTTTCAAGACACAATTGCGACTCGGTACTCGAGGTGCGAAACACAAACACTACGCACACTTGGTCACTCATGCCACCGGGGCAACTTGGAACGGTCGCGGCGGGGCACGTTGAGTCGGGTGCGTCGGGCCACGGCTGGGCCAAGTGTCGTGGAGACAGCGTCGCGACGGCGAGCTGGAGAAGACTGAGCTGCCGAGCTTGGGAAGCGCGGCCTTATATACCCATGTTCGTACGCTTGAGGAGCGTACGCGTAATGGGAGCGGCGCATTACATTAGCGGGAATGTAATGCGTGAGAACCGTACGGAGCGACGTACATTTGCTGGATTTTACTAATTCGAAGATTTATGAGAGTGAATTTATGATCTGCCGCGTACGTTGGGGGAGCGTTACTTTTCCGTTGTCGTAATAGGGCTGTCCAGTTACAAGGGTTTTTAGTATTTTTCCTGGAAAACTTTATGGCCTGATCGGTACGGTGGATAAGCGTTACTTCTCTGTTAATGTAATGTGACTGTCGAGTTACAAAATATTTTGAATGACTTTTTCTCGGAAAACTTTACGACCTGGGGCGTACGTTGGAGAAGCGTTACTTTCACGGTAAAGTAATGGGTCATGTCAGTTACAAAGTTTTCATGTCAAATTTCTAGGAACCGTAGATACAAGATCTATGCCGTGCGTACGCTGGAAGAGCGTACTATCGTAGTAATGGAAAAATTATATATTCGCGGCGATCAAAATTAAATGCGGGGGTATGCCCACGTCAAATCGTCCGGGGGATCGACGCGGATATTATTTTTGCATGAACAGTGCCGTGAGTGTGCATCGCATTCGGTACCTTGTCGACTTTTTATTCGACCAAACTAATTCTAAGATACATACTATGATTATACATGATTGATTATATATTCTGGCCAGATAGTTATACTTAATTATTGTTCCGGAGCTGGGGATTTCCTCCGGCTCCTCAAATTGTAGCGGTGGCTAGGCGGTGGGTAGGCGAGCTTGCGCTCGGCTTCTCTCCGTGCTGCTTCTGCTAAGGTAGGTCGCCCTCTACGTCGCTTCCATTGCTGGTTGCTCAGGACTCGGGGCGCATCCGCTACCCCTGGGTATGGTTCTGCCAAGATGTCCACCTCGGCAACGTTTGTCGGGGAGTCCTCCTCGACGTGGTTTGCGATGTCGTCCTGCGCACGATCAGGGGTCGTGGCAATGGGGACGGTTGCGGATCCATTCCGACCTTGGTCCTCGGACAAGTGGGCGTCCCCACCGGCAGGTGTGGTCGGCGGATGTGGCCGCTCGATTCGGGGTCCGTCCGCATCCTTGGCGCCGCTGGTTGCGGGGGATGGTGACCCAGGTTCAGCCGCAGGAGGGGCTGGAGCTGTGTGGTCTCGCTTGACCTGCGAGATGTGCACCTTCAGGGCGGTGTTTCCGGGACGGTCGACGGTGAACACCTGCGCTGAATGACAGTGGACGATCTCGTATGGGCCTTCCCATTTCGGGGCGAGGCCAGCGTTGAAGTTATCGGCAGCTTTGGAAAGGGGGTGCGTCTTGATGAACACCATGTCGCCCTCCGTGAAGACTTCATCCGAAGGTCTCCAGCTGCTGGTGAAGTGATCCTGTGCCTGGTTGGCTGCAGCGATGCGGGTCTCGAGATCGTCCGATCGTGGCGAGACTCGTTCCCCTGGGCGAGCGATGTTGTGTCCCAGGAGCAGCTCACTAGGTGAGAATCCAGTGGCGGCGTTGCATCGGCGGCGCATGGCGAACAGGATTCTTGGGACCTCCAGGTCCCAGTTGGTTTGGTGTTGGTACGGAAGTAAGGCCAGGCGTAGTCCCTTCTTGATCTCTTGGTTCCGACGTTCCGTAGGATTCGCCTGGGGATGGTATGCAGGCGTAGTCCATACTTCGACTTGCCACTTGTCGCAGAGGCGAAGCCATTTTGCACCTTTGAACTGTGGTGCGTTGTCGATCCAGTTGGGCGCCACTGGGTGTTTCCACACTCCCAGAAGTGCTTGCCGCTGTCTGCCGGGTCGTCCGGGTTGCAGGCGGCGTCCGGGGAAGACTGCTCATCAGGTCGCAGGTCCTAGCATCTCCTGATGCCGACGAAGTCCGAAAAGTCCCTCCTCGTGCCCCACGTTGGGCGCCAAATTGACGGGGCTCGGAATTCCGCTTACGGGAAACCTCGTCAATGGGGATGAAAATAATTTCACTCCCGCGTCTCGCTGGCCGGAGACGAGATAGTTGAGGGTTGAGCAGTCTTGTTTTGTTGAGTTGAGGCCTCAGCTTTCAACGCTCCGAGCAGCGCCAAGCGTTTGGCCTGTTGAAGTCCGTAGAGGTCTCGTCGGTGCTCCTCTTCGGAGCGGGGTACGTAGGTCTTGGGACGTCTGTGCCGTTGGCTGGGACGGTCCATCCGTCCGGTCCAGGTGCGTGGGCGTGCTCACGCCGTCGTCGGGGTAGGAACGGGGTTAGGCACTCGAATAATTCTCACAGTTTCAAGACACAATTGCGACTCGGTACTCGAGGTGCGAAACACAAACACTACGCACACTTGGTCACTCATGCCACCGGGGCAACTTGGAACGGTCGCGGCGGGGCACGTTGAGTCGGGTGCGTCGGGCCACGGCTGGGCCAAGTGTCGTGGAGACAGCGTCGCGACGGCGAGCTGGAGAAGACTGAGCTGCCGAGCTTGGGAAGCGCGGCCTTATATACCCATGTTCGTACGCTTGAGGAGCGTACGCGTAATGGGAGCGGCGCATTACATTAGCGGGAATGTAATGCGTGAGAACCGTACGGAGCGACGTACATTTGCTGGATTTTACTAATTCGAAGATTTATGAGAGTGAATTTATGATCTGCCGCGTACGTTGGGGGAGCGTTACTTTTCCGTTGTCGTAATAGGGCTGTCCAGTTACAAGGGTTTTTAGTATTTTTCCTGGAAAACTTTATGGCCTGATCGGTACGGTGGATAAGCGTTACTTCTCTGTTAATGTAATGTGACTGTCGAGTTACAAAATATTTTGAATGACTTTTTCTCGGAAAACTTTACGACCTGGGGCGTACGTTGGAGAAGCGTTACTTTCACGGTAAAGTAATGGGTCATGTCAGTTACAAAGTTTTCATGTCAAATTTCTAGGAACCGTAGATACAAGATCTATGCCGTGCGTACGCTGGAAGAGCGTACTATCGTAGTAATGGAAAAATTATATATTCGCGGCGATCAAAATTAAATGCGGGGGTATGCCCACGTCAAGGTTATGACCGGTCCGCAACAAAATCGATGCATTTTTGTCCAAAAAATTCCATTCACCGTAAGAATCAACACATCTCAATATTTCAATACTATGCTAGGAAAGAAGTCCAGATGTAAGATCAACAACAACTCGGCATTTTACAGAGACTTTGATAAGGATCTGTAACAAAGGCACGGCGGCTCCTCTCAAGCGGAAACGGGAATTTGCCATCCGGATCCGTCGGTAAGAAAATTTACAAGCACGCTCGAAAATTCCCCATCCGGCCAATTTTTATAAAAATTCCTTGGAGGAGTGAATTACAGTTCATTCTCAAATTTGAGTTCAAAATTGAAGGAATAGAGCTTTCGTTGTGATTTAGGCACATTTTTGCAGGCAGTATCTCTGAGCATTTTTTTTTGTTTGATAATCTCGGATTCGAGGTTAAGCTGAACTTGTCAACTCAAAGCTCAAGTCAGAACGTCAAGTTTGATCAAGTAGGAGTTTTTTTCTTGATCAAGTTTCTTCCTTGAACTGCAAGTCTTGATAAAGTTGATCAAGCCTTTGATCAAAACTAGATCAAGACTTGCAGTTCATTTCTAATTGGGATCGAGCAAATTTTTTTCCGGGGCCGAATCATTTTACCGTCGGTAAAGAAGGTTTCACCTTCAAAACATTGCGATAAAAATCACGGGACCCGAGAAAACTGCTTGCTAGATTTTATGGCGTCAAGATGTGTGAGAGGTTCCAGAGTAGGGCGAAATGCAATTAGCCCGGAGGCAACGCAAAAATGATCGACGAGTCACTAACACATGAGCACATTCTAGTGTATACATATAAGGGTGAGAGTGAGAACGGATATATTGCACGTGAGAGCATAGAAAACTCAATTTCGAAGCAGGATCGAGTTGAAACAGTATTATGCGCGAGTATAGCCCTCGTAGAGGTACCAATAGTATAGTGTCTAGAACGTTACTATACGTTGTCTTTCTTGCTTGGCTCGGAAGATCTGCATACGTCTCTCTTCGTGACTTTATCGAATTTCTTCCTCACTGAGATTGAGAGCTTGTACATAAGGTATGCGTATATGGTGCACTCGACTATACTCTGGCGTATTTATCGATGCGAGAAACCTTGTACATGGAATATCATTCAATACATTATTTTGATGACCATATGATTCTCATGTGCTCTCTGAATGATCGGTATTGAGAACTATACCCATAAGAAAATCAATTCGTTAACAAATGGAAAATTACTTACTCGTACGCGAACAATCGAGGTTGACGTGTAATGTTGATCATGTAATGTTATTGGAGTTGAATTTATTAAGATCATATTATAAGTGCTACAATCTTCCAGGTTTTTCGATTGATCCTACTCCCATCGAATCGAGTATGCATTGCAATTGTATAAAAATGAATTGAAAGTTAAATTGATTGAATTAAGTCATTCAATTCGACTTATACAATTACGATCATTCCGTTTGCTGAGCTGCCCGATAAGGTGGGTAACGTAGGGGTTTTTTGAACTGGCCCAACGTGCACGGAAGAGGTACGGGGAATGTAGGTCTCACCGGTATTGAAGTTTGAGTCTCACCAATTCCATAACCTTGAAAACCATGAAGAGGCTCCCTCCGGGAACGCTCAGGGTACATCTGATCCGATGTCCCACTTTGTGAGATGGGGAATTTCGGCCTTACCAGCATTCGGAGGGGGTCATCCCATGGCTGCTGGCTATGGCGTAGGTCACTCCAGGGATGCTGGGATTCATAGGTAAAAGGAAATTCCGGGCCAGAATCTTCACACCAAGGTGGTAAAAAGATCCCCCGTGCTAGCACCCCAGTAGTGTGCGAAGGGATCTCGAAAAAAATGAAGATTCTGAGTCATCATGAGCGAAATCGATCAAGGTGAAAATTAGAGTTCGCAATATTGCGTCAATGAGAACGGTGATGGCATTCTTGAAGAGGTTAGATAGGCAAGTTTGGACAAGAGGGAGTTCTGTGTTGAATTGGTCGACCGAATTCATGTCCATGTTTTTGCGGGATCAAGCACGCATATGCTTCCGAGCGAGTATATCGTGGTGAGAGGGGAAGGGGTATGTGAATATCAGGTATTTATACCCGGGGTACCCGCTTCAATGGGCTCACTTTGGCTGCCCTCAAGGGGCAACGATAAACCCTGACAGCCCGTCGGCTTAGAAAGTCTTGTATTCCCGGTCTCACAAGACCATGGCGTAAAAATAACAAGGTGTGTGACCGCGCACGTTTTCGCTAGCCCACCGACCGACGCCATGATGAGATTTCGTCGCGGGACCTTTGAATGAACGTAGCACAGTGTTCTGCCGCCGGTTTTATGACTTTACGGCTTCATTCATTCATACGAACGAGGGTAGAATGTTCATATCAACACATTAATCAGTAATTGGAATTTCTCTATGAATGCCAATATTCAATGACGATATTGGAGTTTAGAATTCTCATTTATGCTCCACTTGTCCTAATGCATCTGCTTAGAAGATTTTTAGCTCGATAAAATCGGTAGAATTACTTTTTCTTTCCATCGCAGACTAGCCCTATCATATTTTTGCATTGATTCTCAACATAACAATATAACATTTCCAAGCTATTGGATGTGGGACTTGTGGAGCTACATGCAAATTTGTGCAACACGGCACGACCGCTGGTCGTCGGTTACTCACACATGCACTCAATTCAACATCTAAAAATCCTATATGGATGGCGTTGGTGGGCCGCCATGTCTGCGCGGTAGCCGATGCATTTTAACCGCTCGGGGTCCCACACTAGGGAGGACCCTCCCTATCCCACACCTTGTTGTTATCTTTACGCCATGCACAAGACCCTACAATAACTGACCCTCAGCCGACAACTGACTTTAGCGCCATCTGACAGCACACAGCTGTACCATCAACACCCCCCCTCCCGCTCCCCAGCGGGAGATAATGGACTCATATTAGAGCTTTGCGAGTCCTATAGATTCCCCAAATGGTCTTACCGTTCTCGTAGTGAATAGTTGTAGTCCATTCTTTAGTAATATTTGGAGGACCCGTAGTGGCCAAATACTGCAGATAGCCCTAATACTGCAAAACTTGTCCAAATTTGACTCACTCTCTCCTACTGGCTGATAGCTTTTGAATTCTGTACAGCTCGTTGGGAGTTTTGTATAATCCGATACAAAAACACTTCAATCAAGAAATGTGACTCTATCGTTTATTCAGGCTCGTCATCGGGCTATGCCGATGGATTACACCAAGGCTTGAATTAAATATCAAGCACATGGACCTTCGTGGTACCACTTTTTTCTATGGTGAACTCGCCTGGGGAAAAAGTTTTTCCTCTCTTTGTCGCTTTTTGAATTAGATTCTTCATTTGGAGACCATAGAAAAAAGTGGTACCACGAAGGTCCATGCTCTTGATCTTGAATTCAAGCCTTGGTATGATCCATTGACATAGCCCCATGATGAGCCCGAATAAACGATAGAATTACATTTCTTGATTGAAATTTCTATTTAGCGATAGATTCAAATAATCTAATACAAAAAGACTTTGTTGATGGTTAGTTAATGAAACGAAATTAGCCAAGGAGTAGTCGATCATGGTCTCAGGATCCCACTTTTTTGAGTCCAGAATCCTAATGGTAACATAAACTATAGAGTCCACGCACTCATTTGGATTCTCGCTCATGTGGTGCGTACAAAAAGTCCCCCCAAGAAGATTAGCATTACTCACACCGAGCATGCAGCAAAGTTTATTTTAATAACCCCCGAGTCAGCGTTGTGAAACGTCAATAACTTCTGCAAATCAATGAATCGTGATATAAATTGATAATTATAGATTCCACCATCGACGTTACAATATTTTTATTTTTACATCAAAGTTCATTTTCATTCCTCCTGCAACAGACGAATGGAGTACGCTGAAGGCTAATATTTATTCGGCTACAAAGTGGTTCGAGTTGGAAGAACCGTGAAACAACTGATGGGTTTTGCTCTTAATGCGTGTCTTTCATCGTACTAAGAGGTTGGTAGAGCTAAAATTTCAATAAACTACAAGAAGAAGTCTTGTCAAACTGCGCTTGATTTGATATGAAATTACTTTCTTTCTGTGTTTTCCCTTCCTTCTTCTTCCAACTCACTGTTAGAACCTCGACGCATCTTGAAGGGTCGTTTTGATCAGCATGGTTTAGTTTGCTATCTCTAATCCTTTTTTTTACTATTTCCATGAATTTTAAACTTCATCAGAAGTAATGGCGTGCTAAAACTGATCATCTTGTCGATGGATGACACCGTCTAGGATTAAATCTAATGGCCTTCCGAATGCGAGATACACGATGAGCACTCTAAAAAACTGACAATGACTCGCACCATTCCTGCTTGAATTCAATCAGATCAATCGAAGATGAAGAAGTTTATCTCAAGGTCTAGACAAAATTATGAATCTTCTCATCGGGACTGATAGTCGAAGCGCTGCTTCTGATTAACCTCGTTATCTCTCAGAAAGGTTTGTTTCATTCATCGAGTTCCACCGACATCATCTGATAGATGGTCAACATTTATGTAAGTCGATATAGATCAGCAAGACCGAGGGATTGACCCGAAAGTTCAAGCTCAAGGAACTTCTGTTTTTTGAGCAAAATCATCTATTCCATATCGTTAGCCTTATCCAGCTTTCCATTTTTCTTATCTAAGGAGGATAGTGTTCGAAAATGTTGTAGTTACGCGCCATGGCAACCGTAGCGCCATCTGTTTGTCGCCCGTCAAACTTAGTAGTTACCGTCGAGCCACGGAGCGAAACACATATTGTCAATAAAACTTGTGTTTTCAATTTGTAATCGCTGCCTCACAGTTATTACGCCTCTCCAAATCTGAACATTTGGTCCTTCGAGAGTCGGATAGTGAATCCAGTGACGCACGGAGAGCGGATAGCTGCTGGAAAAAGAAACATCGTTGTGTGCATCTACCGACGACACGGCGAGCCTGAACGTCAACAAGGGTTCGTCTGCTGGTGTCATCGTGAGCTCCGTGGTTTTTCGACAACGTCTGCTGGTCCGCTGTAAGCATCTGTGGCAGTGGTGCTGTTGCTGCAGCATTGTTTACGTCGCGCTGTAATAGCGCAACGAGTGCATCGCTTCCAGGTTAGCCATGTGGGCTTTTCAGAGGCACGTGCACTCATAGCGGGCAGACAGCAGTGGTGCAGAAAGCGTCCGTCCTGTGTCGGCGAGGCGGCTCTGGAGATTTTTGGCGGCAAGGGTGAGCTTCGGCAGGAGAGAAAGCAATCCTCTGTTTCTTTCCACACCATCTACGCTCTGATTTGCTGCGTCGAGGAGCCTGCTGTCAACGTCGCAGATTGCAGCGGCGGGAGTGCTGCGTGTCATCATAGTACTGGACATCGGCTACGAGAACAAGGTCTTCGTTCCGGCCATTTTTGCGTCCTGAGCTACGCGACGTGCACGCAACTACCTACATCTTTACAAGTACATCGCAGTCATAGCGCAATGGGTATGAATGTAGCCCAGCTGTGAGTACAATTTGAATTTGTATTTTTGGTGCAATCATCTGCGCACTTGATTGTTTTGAGCTGTGATTTTTCGACTCGCTCTCGGGCGATTTGTATCGGAGAATCTATATTGTGTTCGAGTAACCACAGCTAATTTGAATCTTCGAGTTTCTTCGAGCCAATTCTTTGGATTCTGATATTTTCGGCTCTTTTGAATAATAATGGAGGGATTTTTCGAGAGTCAAAAGCAACGCTTTTATGAACTTTGTACTGCTTGGGACATGTTCAAGAATAAGAGTCCCGATAAACAGCATAAAGGAGCTACTGTGGTTCAGATAGACAACATAGACAGTATTTGGTCAGATTTTAGACTTGATCATGACGATATGTGTTCAAGTGACGAAAAGGACGATGATCACCAGTATTTCACTTCGAATTGTTTCTTTCAATTCAAACAGAAGTATCTCGAGGTCAAAGGAGAATTCCTGGAGCATCTTGAATCACTGAACAGTAATGTGAGACTGTGTCCTGATTCTACAAATCCGCAGCCAATGGTGTCTTCAGCTTCTCATTCTATTGAGGCTGAGCTGCAAAAAGTACCGTTGCCCAAATTCTCGGGTAACTATAAAGAGTGGTCAGCTTTCAAAGGAAAATTCAATTCACTCGTGGTATCGAAGAAGAAACTTTCAGATACCTCTAAATTACATTATCTAATTTCATGTCTGCAGAATGAACCACTCGATTTGATCAAAGATTTTCCTCCTGAAGACGATAGAAGTTTTGAAAAGGCTTGGAATAAACTAATTGAGCACTATGAAAACATTCGTCGGACTACTTCACTATATTTGGCAGCTTTGTTCTCTTTAGAAAACATGAAATCAGAATCATCTGCTGAAATTCGCAAAATTCTATTAGGAATTTCTGGACCACTCATGGCTTTGAAATCATTGAATCGACCTACTGACTACTGGGATGATATGATTGTTCATCTTGCTACAACGAAGTTGGATATGAAAACACTTAAGGACTGGGAAATTTCGATTGGCAGTACACGGGAGCCTCCAACGCTTGCCACATTGACGACATTTCTCAAGTCGAAATGCTCTGCTTTAGAGGTTGTAGAGGCTAACATGAAGAAAGTTGGTAATAATTCTTCCAAGCCATCATCTAAGAGCTCCAATTCTCATTTCATTGCGGCAGACGGAAGTAAGTCTCAATGTGTATTTTGTGAAAAACCTCATCCCCTGTATTTGTGTCCTATTTTCAAGAAGAAAACAGTTAAAGTTCGTCATGATTTTGTAAAATCCAAACGTCTTTGCTTCAATTGCTTGTCAGACCACAAGATTGCTGATTGTCCATCAGAATCTCGCTGTAAAACATGCCAAAACAAGCATCACACGCTTTTACATTTCGAAACTAAACCTAAAACCGACGATTCTCAGGCCAGTTCTGAACCAGAGAACAAGAGTAAAGTGAAGAATCCTGCTGTTTCTACTCACTTAGTAGAAACCTCAAAATTCTCTCCCGCGAGTATTTTACTTTCAACTGCTTTGGTGACGGTGCATGGTCCTCATGGGCATAAAGTTGTGGCACGAGCGCTCATTGATCAGTGTTCGCAGCCATCCTTCATTTCGGAAGCACTCTGTCAGCAGTTGCGACTACATAGAGAACCCGTTGCTTGTCCTGTGACTGGGTTGAATAGCAAGCGATTGATTGAATGTAAAAGCACGGTTGAATTTTCGATATCTCCTTATTTTGAATCTTTTTTTAGTTGTGAAGTGGACGCCAACGTGGTGCCAAAAATCAGCAACTACAGGCCTGTCACAGATGGCAACGAGAAGTCATGGAGTCATCTTTCAGAGCTTCAGTTGGCTGATCCTCAGTACGCTCAAGTTGGAAGAATTGACTTACTTCTGGGATCTGCAATCCACGCTATCATCATTGAGAGCCACGTGATAAAGGGTGCTTCGAACGAACCAATTGCTACACAATCGCAATTGGGCTGGCTGATTTCAGGGCCTACATCGGCAACTTCACATCATTTAGCCGTCAACATACCACAGGTTTTGCATTGTGCTGCAGAAACCCAGGTATATGATCTACTACAGAAATTTTGGGTTCGGGAAGAGCAACCTCCTCTCCCTGTTGTCACTTCAGATGAACAGGCTTGTGAAACTCATTTTCGTAAGACTGTTCTTCGTAATTCTGATGGTAGATATACAGTTAGTTTACCATTCAAGGCAACACCTCCGCCTTGTTTTAAAGATACTTTTAATACGTCGTTGAGAATGCTGTATAGAATGGAGAAGCAATTTCAGAGTAACAACGATTTTAAACGAGCGTATCATGCTTTCATGCGCGAGTATTTAGAGTTGAATCACATGTCACCTTTTCTTGTGTTGGAAAATGCTACTATCCCTTCGAATTTTGTAGGTTGTTTTCTACCGCATCATGGTGTGCTCAAAGAAAGTAGTACAACCACAAAACTTCGAGTCGTTTTCAATCGTTCTTCAAAAACTAAACAAGGAGTCAGTCTCAACGATTCGTTACGCATTGGTCCTAATCTTTCACAA
Source organism: Eretmocerus hayati (assembly GCA_029851415.1). NCBI lineage: Eukaryota > Metazoa > Arthropoda > Insecta > Hymenoptera > Aphelinidae > Eretmocerus > Eretmocerus hayati. Next base: position 176,242,400 of record CM056742.1, on the reverse strand, counting down.
AATTTGGTTCAGTTATTAATTAACTGGCGGAAGTATGAATTTGCTTTCCTTGCTGATGTTGAGAGAATGTATCGTCAAATCTGGGTTGCTCCAGAGGACCAAAATTATCAACTCATCTTGTGGCGTTTTGATGAGTCACACCCGGTCATGATTTATAAATTGACAACTATAACATACGGTCTGAGTCCTAGTCCATTTCAAGCCAATCGAGTTAGAATTCAATTAGCCAAAGATGAAAAATCTCGATTCCCTCTAGGGTCTGACGCCCTTGAAAATGAAACATACATGGATGACGTTAGTTCGGGTGGTCACTCAATTGAAGAAGCCAAGCAGAAACAAATTGAGGTGACGGAACTCTGCAAAGTGGGCGGTTTCAATTTGCGCAAGTGGCTGTCCAATGAACCTTCTATTTTGTCTGATTTACCTGATGATGCTTTAGCCAGTGAAACATGCCGTTCACTTGGTGAAGATACTTCATTTGCAATTCTTGGTCTGAAGTGGCAACCAAAACCAGACAATTTCATCTTCAAAATCAATCATGACTCTAACGTAGCTCAATGGACAAAAAGACTGGTTCTTTCTCAAATAGCCAAATTATACGATCCCCTTGGACTTGTTTCTCCTGTTGTTGTTTTTGCTAAAATCTTTTTACAGAAGCTTTGGCTTCACAATACAGTTCTTGACAGTGGTGAGAACCAGCAGTTGAGTTGGGATGATCCATTGCCACCAAACCTCGCTGAAGAATGGAAAATTTGGTACAATGAACTCCCGTCTCTAGCTTCGATCAAGATTCCACGTTGGTTAGGTTACAAGCCAGATTCCGCATCGTTGCAAATCCATGGATTCGCTGATGCATCCAAGCTAGCTTATGGTTTTGTGATTTATCTACGATCAATTATTAATGGTCGAATTTCAGTTGCATTGATTTCATCTAAATCTAGAGTCGCGCCACTCAAGTCAGATAGCCTGCCTCGTTTAGAGCTTTCTGCAGCTCTTGAGTTGTCGCGTGGCATTGAAAAAGTGCTCACGTCTTTCAAAAATGACGCAATAGACATATTTTGTTGTGTTGATGCAAAGAACGTTTTGTATTGGTTGAAAGAGATTCCGTCTAAATGGCCGACTTATGTAGCAAACAGGTGCGCAGAAATTCATAATCTGGTGCCCAATGCTCGTTGGTTACATGTTCCTACGGCAGAGAACCCAGCTGATCATGTTTCACGAGGCGTTTTGCCCTCACAATTACCGAATTTGAAGCAATGGTGGGACGGCCCTGAGTGGTTGTCTCATGAGCAATGTAACTGGCCATCTTCTTTGATGGAAGTTACTCGCCCTGACTTTGTGACACCATCGAAATCCGAGGCAACAACTCATGTTGTCGCAGCTCCGAAACCGATTTTAAATCCAATCGAAGTGGATCAAAGTAAAGTGAACCCCTTTTGGTCTCTTCTGTACGATCGATGTTCTTCACTTTCTCAAGTACTAGGAGGGACTATGTACATTTTGAAATTCATAGATATATTCGTGAGAGAGAAACAGAATGATCACGATTTGAAACCTATATTATTCCAGCATGATTGGTTCAAGATTCAACGTACAAGTGGAACTCCTTCGGCAGCTGAATGGAGACGAGCTCGTTTATTTTGGATATATATTGTGCAGCGTTTACACTTTTCAAAAGAAATTCGTGATCTCGAGCTTGGTCGACAAGTTGCCAATTCGTCAAATTTGATCAAGCGGAGTCCTGTATTGGTTCAAGGTCTCTTGAGATGTGGTGGACGTTTGGAGAACTCATTACTGAACCGAAACCAGAAAAAACCTTTGATACTACCATATTTTAGTAAATTTACAGATTTACTGATTCACGAATGTCACGTACGAACTCTTCATGGCGGGATCCAACTCACGCTCAGTACGCTCCGCACAGAGTATTGGATTGTGAAAGGTCGATTGAGAGTCAAAACGGTCATAAATAAATGCTTTAGATGTTTACGTTACAGAGCGAATCCAGAACAACAGATGATGGCTGATCTCCCAGGAGCAAGGGTACAACCTAGTCGTCCTTTCAGCAAATTTGGCGTGGACTATGCTGGACCTTTTCTCATGCGGCCGTGCCGTGGTAGAGGTCGTACAACAACCAAAGGATATATAGTCATTTTTGTCTGTCTTAGTACAAAAGCATCTCATCTCGAAGCAGTGTCCGACTACACAACGGAGACATTTCTTTCCGCTTTCGATCGTTTCGTTGCTCGTCGAGGCCATTGCAAGACAATCATCTGTGACCAAGCTGCCAACTTCAAAGGAGCTGACAGGGAGCTCAAGGCTCGTCTCAACGCTGCTTCTACTCAATCACAGGAAATCGTTACAACCTTGGCACATCGAGGCACAACCTGGCGTTTCAACCCACCTGGCGCTCCTCACTTTGGTGGTCTCTGGGAAGCAGTTGTCAAGTCGACTAAGTATCATCTCAGACGTATAGTTGGACAATTCAAACCTACTTTTGAGGAATTTTCCACTATTTTATGTAAAATTGAAGCTTGTCTCAATTCTCGACCTCTTGTACCTCTTTCGGATGATCCAAATGACTTACAGAGCTTAACACCAGCTCACTTTCTTATACAATCCGATTCCTTCGTGGTTCCAGAACCAGATTGTGAACAAGAAAGGATCCCCATCACGAAACGTTGGCGGATCACTCAACAGATGCTTCAGAGCTTTTGGCGCCAGTGGTCACGGGAGTATTTACAGACACTGAACCAACGCCATATTTGGCACCACCGAAGTCGTCCCATCGAAGTCGGCGATTTGGTACTCGTACGTGCAGAAAACACTCCTCCCGCCCAGTGGCCCTTGGCTCGAGTTACAGCCATTCATCCCAGCAACGATGATCTTCCACGCGTCGTCACCATACGCACCGCAACAACAACACTGGACCGTCCAATTACTAAGCTGATTCTTTTACTCCAGAGCGACGAAGACAATGATGATTTGATACAATGATTTTATTGTTTTTGATCTACTTATTTTCAATATTATGAATGATACTTTGTTCGATTCCGAATCTACTACATTCGACATACTTGAATTTTGAAATGTTTGTGTTTTCGCTCCATAGGGACTTTGTATTGTGTTCAAATTTTGATAATTTCTAGAGAAATTATAGTGGGCGGAATGTTCGAAAATGTTGTAGTTACGCGCCATGGCAACCGTAGCGCCATCTGTTTGTCGCCCGTCAAACTTAGTAGTTACCGTCGAGCCACGGAGCGAAACACATATTGTCAATAAAACTTGTGTTTTCAATTTGTAATCGCTGCCTCACAGTTATTACGCCTCTCCAAATCTGAACAGATAGAGATCATCTTTTTTCTTCGTCTTCATTCACTACAATTTCGTATCACTATGGCTCCTTTTATTTAGGCAACAAAGGTGTTTGGTCAACTTCTTAAGCACCTATCTCGCGGTTTTTCTCCTGGTGTTTACTTCCTTACCAGTATATTCTCAAAATACGCTGCAAACAGACTTTTGGGGGATGATTTATCATTTCATAGTAACCATTCAAGCATTTAAAACTCCCATTTATTAGTGTTCTGTGTAGACAACAATTTGAACTTGATTCCTTCCATGAACAAATATGACGGAATAGAATCTTCTAAGCTTACAGAAGGATTATCAATCTTACAACTGAGATCCCATCAAAAATGTTCTCCAAATCAATATATCAAAAAATTCGTCATACACATTCACAAATGAAATATACCTCACTCATTTCAATTACTAGTATGAAAGTTTGCTTATCATGCCAGATTCTATCACTCACTGTTGAATCTGTGTAACCTGGGACACTAAAGCATTGGTAGAGTCGTGATTTATAGATCTAGTTGAGTTATAGATTTTGAGTTTAATAACTGGGAAGGCAAGATCAATTCATGTAAGTGGAAATGTGCTGAGACAATCTCCATTCAATTCAACACAATCTCTAGGAATTTCATGTACATTCGTCATTACATTCTTCAAATATGAGAAGTGGAACACAACTAAGTAGTGAGGAAACATTCATATTCATGTGAAGAACACTCCTTCTGTCGAAATTAATTGACAAACGGTTCTCAAAAATGACTGGGCTCGTCGCACAAGAAATTAAGTAATGCCTCGGAATTTCAAAGAGATCCATTGAGGTGGTTGGGAAAGTTTTAGTGACATTGAGCTTGCAAATGTTCGGAAAATTTTTCTTGGAGGAATAAAAATTCCAAACAATATTCCGTATTGATTTACCTCTCTTCCGAATCACTAGCGAATATTCAAAACAACCATGTACGATTTATGTGTTGCTATTGCATGGATGCTAGAGCGTTTGGATAAATATGTCGAGAACATTATGCTTGATTCTGAGTAATAATCAATTTGACGTGAAAGGTGGATTATTGAGAGTATGAAGCTGCCAATGGATTGAGCTCATCATTGATCAATGTAGAACAAACTCGGAAAGTGTAATGGAGATTGGTTGAAGAGTTCAGGAGAAATCGCGTGACAATGGGAAAATGAAGTACAGAGACATATACACACGACCCTACACGGAGTGTAGATGAGAATAACTCACAGAAAAAGTTTAATATTTGGAAATAAATTTGTAAGGGTACTACTATTCGATAGGCCTCGGCGAGCAGAATACGACTCTCGATGAAAATTGGAAATTGTTCTTTCTGATGATTGTTGGGTGATCAGGTGAAAGCCGTTTCGCGACACGAGTATTTATAATAATTTGTTCAGTATTGTGACCAATATCATGATGAGGGAAAAAATATTCTTGTTATGCAAATTGCGGGCAGGAAATGGATCAATTCAGCTCGGATGACATAGGGCTATTGGTTTCAATCAGACTAATCAGTTTGCATTTGGGGAAGAGTGAAAAATTGTTGAAGATAATACTCTTTGAGTGCTTTTGAGGTAGTGGAAAATCTTTGTGGTTGTGTGTGGCATGCCAGGAACAGCTTATTCAATTCGAAATATGATTGAATTTGAGCGATTTGTCAGTAAATAATCGTTCAGGTTCAATCAGTGTGGACGTAAAAAGTTTGTATGGAGGAGTTAATTTGATATCCGAGTATTATCTCCGTCTAAAACCCCTCAACTAAATCGATTCTATATCCCATAGAATGAGGATTTGAACAGGTTAGCAGAGTAAAAAATTGAAATTGAAGAATATGTCACGCACACGCTACATTGATGTTAATCGTGAAAGTGGCCTCAAAATTCTACAAAACTCGTGGTGAATAATACAGTAGAAATTACCTTTGCCTTACTTACTCAACCTTTGTGAAGTACAAGCACCTTTGTCTTCCCTCAACAATGTAATCCTTCTATTGCCCTACAAAGTCAATATGCATAATCTCTTTGTAGCTTATGAATAAGCTGAGCTTCTGAAATTAGCCGTGAATGGATGTGAGCAAACAAGCTGGAGGCGTACCCAATCTTCGTCAAGGCGGACACACTCTTGTAATTTTCATCGGATCAGTGACCCAATTCTGGAGGCGATTGGATGATCTGAAATAACTGAAATGGCTTACGAGTTCTTCGAAGGTGGTTAATCGATCAGTAACTTTTAGTATAGGAGAATCAGACAACTGTCCTCACTGCAATGTCTTCTTTTCAATTCTGTCTGATTATATAATAATCTTGTGGAAAAGAACTATGACTGTGCCTAGTGCATGATCAACAGTAAACGAAGAGCTCCTTGTCTAGTATTCAATACTGTGATACACCTATTATTCCACAAGTAAAATTCCATAAGTGTATGAATTTTTAGTTGGTAGAAATCCCTCTCTTCAAATACGACAAATACTCATGCCAAGGGGTTGCGGCGCTGTCAGTTTGAGGAAAATATTTGTCTTTGCGATTCAACAAACGAAATATTTATGTTTAGGTGAGATCGCGATTTTTCGGTCAAATTGTGAGCGTGGCTCCTGCAGTTTCATTCGTCAATTTGTTACATGAAAGAAGGGTTTGCGAGTAGCATTATACTGGTATTCAAAGCCAAGGAAAATTTTTCAGCACGCGGAATTCCGTCAAATTTGAAATTGGAATATGAAATCGATTTTCCGCAAATTTTGGGCAACTTTAAAAAATCTACGATCTCCCCGGACCTTGACATTTCTTGAACCAGCTAAGCTAGTTTTCTTGGTCTCAAAAGGAGCATGATATGTATTCTTCAAATCGTATACATGTAATCCTTCAGAGTGGAATATTCGGCTCTTGAAAATTATACTGGATATGCATGCAGCATATTAATTTTTGATGATGAACGCTCGATCAAATGTACTTGAATTCTGCAAATGCCCAATAAAACACGCCCTACTGCGCTAGGGAACATTTGAGAGAGGATTAACTCCGCATCAGCGGCAGAGTCTTCACATAAAAATATGAATTAGCATAAAGATTCTATTACTCTGCCAGGTGAAAGACGAAAGCACCTCTCCTTCTCTTAGGTTAAATCCAATTTTCGAGCTGACGATGGCTCAGCATGCAGTCTTGAATCCGACGTCTGGCAATATTTGGAGTGACACAGATGTGGATGCTTTTTGTCGGAAAATTTTAATAATTCGTGCTTCCATTCTGAGGCACTATAAACGGCAAAGTAGACCAAACAAATTCGCACCCCTCGCAGAGTATCAGGAAATGCAAAGATAATTCAGATAAACTACTCCGACATTGCTCGATTAGATGATACTTGCAATTGGCTCACGCGTAGGCTGTGTATTTGCTAACTGATTGACCTAATCCTCTCTAGTGAGATTTTTTCTAAGAAGAAAGACTTTAAACTCGGACTTCGAAGTAAAATCATAGCAAGTTCGATTCGAATGACCACTCGCAAAATTGTGGGAAATTTCCCACAATCCGAAAGAATTCGAATGATATTTCGCTAGGATGGAATGTTTCCATTCAATCGATACGTACTAGGCTGTAAAATTGGTAAATAATTATTGGAACTCTGATGCATGAGATGAAATGGATGAGACCGCTACATTCGAATCAGCATGTTTGATTCGATATTTTTGTCATCTGGAAAGTTCTGAATTAGGAGAACTAGAAGTTTCCATGAGTCGCACCTGAGTAACGCATCCAAGTGAGGTCCTCAATGTGATGAGATGTATCAGCATCATCCTGAGCTATCTGAGAAACTGTTCATCTTTCTTCTGAAACCGCAAGATTTCATGTCCATTCTCTCAGAATCTCTGACCCTCGCGGTAAAACCACAGTTATAAAAGATATGAGAGTTTGAGAAGGGGTGGAGAACTTAAGAATTACCAGGGCCAAACCAAGTGAGAAACTGAAGGGTCCTCGACTTCTCCAGATGTTTCTATGACTGATTCCTATCCAATTTACAAGAATCTTATTCTTGAGGGGGCCACAAGTGACTCTAACTTGCCATTAACATGAGAGCCGGGGCGCAGCTGGAAGTCTCAAGAGCACTCAGATTTCCCCTCATTTCGGAACTTTTGTAACCACCCTGCCAAGTCGAGCTCATTTGTCCTCCTGATGTAATGAGTACAGTCATTCTTACAATCTTGAAGTTTCGAAAGAAAGTTTATTCCGTTAGCCAAGGATATTCATCTCTATAGTTAGTCATTTTTCCTTAAATTTTGCTAGTAGGTTGGAAAAGCGATGAATGATGATCCGAGCTTTACCGGCATGGACAATGTCTAGCTGAAATGTTGAGCTTTTGTTCGATAATTTCTGAAGTTATATCAAAAGAAACTCTCACGACGAATACTCTGGTTTTGTTCAAAATATTTCTAATAGCTTTACTCCCCTCATTCGACAAAAATCATTCACTGCAAGCCAATAATCACTTGTTATTGTTTGAGTATTGAGAGTTTTCGTAATTACGGCAGTGTCAGCATTACTGGATGAGTCAAGTGTGGAATATATTCGAGCTTGACTCCCCTCCGCCCGCGATATAGGTATTGTCACTGAGGATTCACTAGGGTGATGTTAAAGTTGGTTTCAGGTCCTCAAATGATCAGAAAAGCCGAATTTGTGATATCAAATATGAACTATTCATTCAAGTCATGTACAGTGGTGAACCCTGTGAATAAAAGAGGAAGTATATACATGGTTTCCGGAAAGTAAGTACCCCACCCCCCATTTTTTCAGAAATGGTTGGGAATCGGGAAGAACCCCGGAACATGTGTCCCCTTATTTTGAGGGGGACATCCGATGGTGGCCTTGTTTTTTACCTTGAAGGTCATTTTCAAGGTCATTTCGAGGTCAACTGGATTTTTTAAAACGGAAACACCTACTTTTGACCTAGAATTCTTGAGGAACATAAAAAATGATGAACCTTCGGTTTGAAACTTTTTTTGACCCGACTTGACCTTGGCGAGATAAATGGAGGTCAAGCACGGGTTGACGGTAACCGCTGTCGCTCTAAGAGTGAGCATTTTATCGAAAAATGTTTGGGATGAAAGTTGTTCGTGATCACAGTAGAAAATAGCTTATGACCTAGTTTATGACCTTGGTGGGCATTTTCAAGGTCATTTGAAGGACAACTCGATTTTTTAGAATAGAAACACCTAATTTTAACCTCAAATTCCGAAAAAACATGAAAAGTGATAAGACTCTTATTCGAAACTCTATTTGACCCGACTTGACCTTGCCGAGATAAATGAAGGTCGGCACGGGTCAGCGGTGACCGCTGTAACTCAATGAGTGAGCATTTTATCGAAAAATGTTTGGGATAAAAGTTGTTCATGATCACAGTAGAAAAGACCTGATGACCTTGTTTCCGACCTTGGAGGTCATTTTCACCTTCAAGGTCAAGAACAAGGATGTGAACTCATTTTTGCTGTGATCATGAACACCTCCATTCGGAAAAATTTCCGATGAAGCGCTCACTCTTGGAGCTACAGCGGTTACCGCCAACCCGTGCTGACCTACATTCGTCTTGCCAAGGTCAAGTCGGGTCAAAAAAAGTTTCAAACAAAAGTTTCATCATTATTCATGTTCTTTCAGAGTTCGAGGTCAAAAGTGGGTGTTTCTTTCTATAAAAAAAATCCAGTTGACCTCCAAATTACCTTGAAAATGACCTTTAAGGTAAAAAACAAGGCCACCATCGGATGTCCCCCTCGAAATAAGGGAACACATGTTCCGGGGTTCTTCCCGATTCCCAACCTTTTCTGAAAAAGTGGGGGGTGTACTTACTTTTCAGACACCCTGTATATACAAAGAAGTACTGATGAATTAGTGTTCTAGTGTAGCTGTGGCTCTACAAAATATGGTCTAGTCTTGAATACCGGAATCACAATCGGGTACTATTACGGCGCCTCTAAGGCCACCAGAGAGCTGCTCTGGGCGATTAAAAAAATATGTGGTTACCCTGTGTGAGCGTGGATGGGCCCTATCTCCTCACCACTAGAGCTCTTACGGGTGGGTAACACTTTGGTACCCTGCTTGCCATCACGAGTCCTGGAGTTCTCAGGGAGTCGAGAGGCGTTTGTCTGGATGATGAAGCGGATGGGGCATTCTCACTGACTACTGCGCTTCAGGGGACAGTCATCAAACTACTCTCATTTGCAGCATTCCTGCAGATGAAGAGGAGTTGCATGTTAGTTGATGCGTAGGCCAATCCTAGACTAGAGCTTCTAGACTGGAGAGGCGAATAAGTTTAATTGCCGAGGTGGTCTGATGAAACTACCGCAATTCACGACTTGTAGTGCGTGTACCTGCGTGCGGCACGCGGTGGCTTGAACTTGTCGCTTTGACGGGGGGTAATCGGCACCTCTGGCCTGCGCATGTCTGTGCCACCGCCGAAGCCCAACCGGTTGCGAGGGCTGAAGAGGTGCTCGTCACAGTATAGTGAATGCACGCAGTAGACGACAACCTAACCCTGAAACTACCAAATGAATCTCCATTTTTTTAGATCCCGCTTGATAGACTAATTTGTTAATATAATGCAAGTGTTAATATAATGCTGCGAAGTGTTCTTTGTACATCCTTACTATTGTGTACCCAGTTTCATGGAAATCTATGCGTCAGGTATCACTGTACTTATAATTGAGACCATTAGTAATACCTTGATTAGGCCATGATTGAATCCTGTTCAGATTCTCAAGTGGGATACAATTATCACTTGAACGTGAATTCCATTCATCGTGCTTCTTTGCTATGCCTATGCCAGGGCTGTTCCTCAGAGTGGCTTGCGGATCGTATTTTGACTTGAAAATACCACGATTCTTCCCACAGGATCCGATGAGGAACCATACCATACTTGATGTCTAACCTGCCTTTTGAAATTGTTTGTCGAAATCAAAATCAACAATGGTTTGGGAGCTCGTTTGGGAGAAGGCGATGGATAATATGATATCATCGAGTATACCTAAAATTGTTCCAATTTTGGAAGAGGAATGTTTCTACTGTTTTGCGGACTCTAACTTGATGAGATATAATACCAGAATAATCATGTCAGAAATAAAACACGCATCGGTAGTGAGTAGGATTGTCACGTGACATTCGAGCGAGGAGTCTTCTCGACTATAGGCTTATAACCGATGCCTCAATTTACTTGAGAAATCTCATTACTTGCATCAGACACTCATTCAAGAGTTGAAAAATATCACTTTCACAAGAGAGGCCTATTTCTGCGAGCAAGGTACGTCTCTCTGACTGTTTCAGATTTCTAGTCTCTCTCGGTGATTGTATCTTTGCTCTCTGCCTTTGGGACCAAAATAATCGAGGAATAACGGTTATGATTGTTGTGCACCGATAAAGTTAGTTACCAAACTTCATTCCGCGATATCTCATAGAATAAATTTTCGAGAATTATTTCATCAAGGTAGAATGAATGGCGTGGTTTGCCGCAAGCTGAGTAATTTCAGTCTCGGTCAGAGGTAGGTTGGGGAAATAATAATCAGTGCAGGGTAAGATTTTTATTCTTGCCATCCAACTAAATTGAACAGTTCTGTTGAGTCTCCCTCATCCTCCTTCCATTCCGCAATGCTTACCATTACGTATATTAAATGGTGCCGAGAGAATTACTGTATTCACAACATAGTTTTCACCTGAGCTTGTTTTTGTTTCCAGGTCAAAGGCAAATACGTTATCACGTCGATGGGTGAAATAAATCATAAGAAGTGACCTCCACTAGAAACTTTCGTGAGTACTATTACAATGTATAATGTAGCCCTGTCCATCCCAATTAATCTTGGAAAGTTTTAAAAACCCTGTACGCCAAAGAAACTCAAGATTAAAAAGGAATTCGTCGAATGTCCATAGTACATCAGAATCGGAAGCTATATGGTGTAAAAAGAGTGCATTGGTGTGAGGTTAGTATAATCTACACTTTTAACCAGAAAGGCCTGAAAAAGAGAGCAAAAGCTCCACACTTGCGGCAGCAATGGGTGATTTCCATCCTAAGGTACGTCTACTAATTGACACTCTTCCATCAAATTTGAATGGTTTCCGATACGGTTTGAAAGCATAACCATAGTCTCCCGATGCAATCGTCACTCTCACTTGCTCCGCTCTTCCCACATAAAACCGAGCATCCGAAACTCAATGGATCACTCGATCCCCGATTAGCGGTCGCGACGTACTCTTCGCGACACCTGGCCGTAACGTGATTCCGCATCTCCGATACTGCACCGATGTGCACTGATGCCGTCAGACTCATCGTCACCGTAACCTAGTGACACTTTCATACCTGTATTTTGCGTTTCGCATTGTGATTCTTGGGTCATATTCGTGACGAAATTTTGTGTGCCATTACACTGGAGCACCATCTCCTGAACGTCCAACTTATGCCGAATTAAATCAGTGACAGAGAAATTATAAAGGGTTCTATCAGCCCCTTCGACCGCAAAGGCCCCCTATTAATGAATTTGGCGCCCAACGAGTAGGCTACCATAGCTGATTCGCGCTCAGGTTCCATCGATGTGTGGGGATACCAACGACCTACGAACCCTGTGAGGAGGCAACAATTACTATCGGTACTTTAACCCCGAGAGAAGAGGAGAATCCACCAGACCTATTAACCCTTGACGGGAATCGACAGTAATTTTGGAGGCCATGGTGCCCGTGCACACGCTGTTGATGTATCAACCACAGCAGCAATTCTGGGAGTGCCCATCAACACCAACAGCGCACAGCGAATAATAGAAACAAAGTTTTTGTCACTAGCGGCTATCTGAAAGCATAGGCGATAAATACCAAGAACTCTCATCGATTTCTCACTGTGCGGCACCTACCTGTCCACAGCAACATCACACATTTGATAAGAATGTTACTTCATGGCCTCTACCGTAAAGTCCAACCCCAAATGTTGCGGTTTTCCTGCAGACTAACTATAATAGCCACTTACACATGAAAGTGACTAGTAAAATGATGAAGCAGGGGTACTATTCTGCTTCACCTCGATACTTGAATGACAGGAGCGCTAATCAATTGGTGAGCACGTACAGACCGCTCGTTTAAGGTGATCCTCTACAACAATATAGCCCATCGGTAGCCCCTGCACGTATCCAACTTACGATCACGCCTCGGTTCGATCGTTCAGTATTTATGGAGCTTCCCCGATCTATAGCCACGTAAAATATCTTCTAGCCTACTAATACCCTCATAAAATAAAAGAGATCCGAGATGAATTTTTATCGGAATGGTTGTGAAGAAATTATTGGAGTTTTAGATACATTGCACGACCGACCGCTGCGGTAGTTTCCCGGATTTTAGGAGGGGCCATAACCTATTTGCTGGGTGTAGGATCGATAAGTGGCTTCAATTTCTCTTTGACCTATTCGTTATGCAAAGAATTGCTTTTGTGATAAGGTTATTGATCCGCAGGAACAGTTGATTCAGGTTCAAATCCTGTTTCTGATATTCTTTCGGGGAAAAAATGTTGAAACCATTACAGATCAGTCGTTCATCCTGAGCTCTTGTGCCTAGCCTGAAACGATCTCGAGGCTATTTCCGTTCACCCGGCTGTTCCTTGTTCTCCCATATGTCATGTTGCTTTTACATTAGGATACCGCAAGAATCAAAATCGCCTACGGATCAGTTAATGGTTGAAGTGAAAATTACCATTCTTCTATATAATTAACATGAAATCGAAAGTAGCGATTCAACCACGAAACACCACTATTCTTCTGTGTCTCAAGGAATACTTATCTGATCAGTTATGAAGTGGAATATTTTTTGTGGAGCTTTTCAAAATCTACAAAACAGGTCTTCCGACAATTTTCAGAATGATATGTCTATTTCGAGCTGTAAGGTATCTTTGTGAAAGTGTCCTGGATTTTGCTATATTTTTACCATACATGATACTGTATTCTTCACATTCCCAGCATATTCAGGGAAGCCATAATATTCTGTGAAGCTTCTCCCGCGTACATCGATTGAGTGTATTTGAATTCAAATGGTTATCAAGTTAGTCGTCCATCTTCTCGGAATTCGCTGGGAGTATGAAATATACAGTATGATGTATAGTGGAAGTACAGCCAAGTTTAGAACATTTTAACAAGGATGCTTCACAACTCGGAATGGAAGGCATTACCCGAACGATTGTCGAAGTACCTTTTCTGTCAATTTCAAAAAGCCCTTCAAAATGTCACTCTCAGCATTTTCCGATAAAATGAATATTCCTCGACTGACTGGTTTCTTATGATCAAACCCTTACTTTTGACTTCATCCCAATATCTTGAAAGGACGGCTCGGTAGGTAATTGTGATTGTTGCAACATTGTTATGTATACGCGATATACAACCCAGGAGAACGGAAATCAACCGAGTGATCGGAAAAAACATTCAGATCTTTTCAGGCCGGGTGTACACCAGGTGTTGATTAATTAAAGATTTAAAATACTTCAGGGTTTCATTCAAAAGATTCTTACAATCTTCAGCTCAAGAATAATCCTAAATGTCTTGAGCCACATCTACAAACTAGGATTTGATCAGTAAGTTATGAACACAAATGCACAAAAATTGCATCTTGAGTCAAAACCTCGGGTGGGATATTCCATCCCAAGATATTGAGAATCATTTCATTCTGACAGTACACAACGTTCTGTGATATAGGTATACTTAAAAGCAGAAGATGTTCATGAAGCATTCCAAACAATTGACCTTTCTAACCAAATTTGTTGAAGCCCATCAGCCACCTCAGACAAAAACCCGAGACGAAAAGAGAACAGGAGATTTTGAATGTTGATGGTGCCATATCAATCTCCGAGGAAATTTCTGATGAGCTTGGATCAAGCATATGATTGACGTTTTACAGATAACGGAGAAATCTCTCACATGTCACATGTCATTCTTCAGCTCTCATTCCCCATCAATTCTACGTTCTAAGCCACCACGAATCGGAATTAATCAGCAAATGAAGAATTTAGAGCAAATTCGAATGCCTAGCCAAACAAAGGAGGATTTCAGTCTCAGTAGTATAAAACGAGTTCAGTCAGACAATCCTGAAGAGATAGTACACCTTCCTCGAATTGGATGGAAAAATGGATTGGATGTGTTAGTCATTCTCTGAAGAATTGAATTTGTTGATTTCATTCAATTTCTCGTGCTGACTCATTCGTTTAGTAATCCAGGTGGTCCTCCGAAGTTGAGTTTGACATGAGATGTTATGTTATCCTGTTGGCATATGAAGACGTACGAACAATACCATGGAATGATCTCTCAACATTTCTCTGTCAAGTTGTCCATTCTCTCAGAATTCATGATAAGTTCCACTCACCTGATCCAACAATCTACGCTCTGAAAATCAGGAACACAACCCTATTGGAACTCTAGATAAGTGATCACCCATTGAACGAAATCTCAAGACAAGAAACCTCACAACAGCGAGGACGACGTCGGTCAAGAAGTTTACCAACAAATTTCAACAAGCCACAAGGATCAACCTCAACAAGATGAGGCAGTTATCCGTGTAGTTACGGTTAGCTAACAGGAACAGGCATCAAAGGCTCAAGATTGGGCAAAGTTTGACTCAAGATTGTACAAGCGTTGACGGCGTGTCGATCATCTTCGATCAATTTACGTTCTAGACGATCCAATGAGGTTAATATATATATAGAACTACTTCTACTACTTCGTCTCGAACGATTATAATCCAAGTTGAGCATGCGGTTCATGTACCGTACGAGTCCTCAAACTATGCACCATGGAAGAGAGACCGGAGAGACGTGGATGTGGCCAAAGTCGAGTTTCAAAGCCACAACTACTCTCTGAACTGTTCGGTCGCTATTATCATCAGTCCGCACCAGCACTGTTAATCATTCCCATACTCAGCATGTCTCTTTCTTGTGGTTAATTACCCTAGGAAACTTTGCCTTGGGTCATTGTCATCGTTTTCTGCGAATTTTTCTAACAATGGCAAATCTACGGAAATTTTGGTGAATTTCTTTAGAAATTTTTGGTTTGCTTCATGAGGGTGAAGAGGGGTGATGAATCAAAATTCTTCATTCTCAATAGACAAATGATAATATCAGATTTTCAATATCTCGAAATCTGAAGTACACTGAGATAGTGTTGGCAACGTTCAACAACTAGACAGCAGAATTGCTTCTCTAATTAAGATTCATCAATTGACCTTGTTCGTAAGCTGCGAAAAATTTGGGCATGATTATTGTCAGATTTGCAGAAGAATTGAAGTAGAGAATTCATGATTGTGGACGAGTCAGGCATGGTATTTTGAACTGTACCGAAATTTTCACGCCAATAGCGAATAATAATAATGCAAAGCGGGACCCTTACTTGGAGTGGCGAACCCACAATTCCGCGTGTCTGTCACAAAGTTGCGATGGCCTCACGAGTTTCGAGATGCTTGATTATTGGAGTTGTAGAACTCACTTTCATGATGCTTCCTCATTCGATTCGCACTTGTCGTCGTCTGCTGCCTCTTTACGCCACGCCAATTACGACTAACGAGACAAGTTTTGTGACGTGTTTCTTCGACGAGTACAGCTGCACCATTTTTCTCTCTTTATTGCTCATTAACACACTGACTGCGACGAATCACATCATTAAAGCTCAGAATCCCTTATTTTCGATCTTTACTAACTCATACTTGCTCGAAGAATATGACCAATATCAATGTATCGTGGCAATTCAGTTTCCCAATAACACGATTGATAGCCCAATAAAAACTTTAGACCCATACAAGCCGTGTTAGCTAAAATGTGAAAGTCTACCTTATGGCTATCATAAAGACACTATGAGCCACTCTCGCAGTGGAATCGTTGATCGTGTCCTACAAGTAATGGAATAATGGTTTGAGTCTCAATCTAGAAATGCAGTCTTTATATCAACACAGGATGGCTATCCTTCTGTATCTTGCGGTTGCATGGATCAGTAAGAATAGATCTGAATCGAAAAATTTTACTGAATTGATATTCAAATTTTACTAGTTCACGATGAAATTCCACTGCGAATTGATGTGAGTTCACTGATTCTTATAGAATTCATCAATCAGTGCAGAGATAACACAGAGCTATGATCGTAAAGTGTTTGCGAATATCTCACAGCCCGATAAATTCAGGTGGTCGGATATAAACAATAACTAAAATTTTGTAGGAGGGTAAAAACCTGCGTGTTGGCTTGTTCAATGTAACGTCTATCAAAAGAAAATCTTCGTAAGCGAGAACGTGAACCTGCACCTCCTCAATTCCCCAACACAATCATCTTCAATGATGTTATCATCAGCATATATACATATCGCACACATTTATATATATAAATGTGTGTGTGTGATTCTGCCGAAAGTGGGATTTTTTTGGGACCAAAATCATGACGCGGAGTGATTTGGGTCTAAAAATTTCAGTCCTGGACGAGTCCCGGTGCCTCATAGCAGTTGGTTTCCACTCGTTTAGGTATAAGAAGGAAGTATCTGGACCCACGCACCTCACAACTGAAACCAGACAAAGATATGCCAACTTCAAGAAGTCGCACAGAGGGAGGGAAGGACATGACGCCTCTCAGATTATCCCCACTGCTCGACAATTAATCGTAGACTCTTTTCCGCATAGATTTGCTCTAATGCAACCAAATACGAAAAAATGTATACCACGAAGCAGTACCATACGCTTTATTGAGGAGCACAACATGGGACCGGAAAGGACAAAAAATTTTGTACGCCATTCTGAAAACACGTTTATGTGGTGCGCCTGGGTGCGGATTCGAGTTTTCGGCTACTGTCACGCATTGATTAGGTGTATTTGGGTTTCTAGAAATCAACTTCTTTGGTTAGAAAGGCTCACTAGTTTATCGGGAACTTTGCTGACCTAATTAGTGCTGTGCAAACCCGTCTTCAAAATGACGCCATAAGTACCTGTGTGCAAGCTGGGGATTTTATTTGGATTCGCCAAGTGATGGATTACGTCATTTGAACTATACACATTTGAAGAACATAGCTACATATAGGGGTGTTCGACTCTGCATATGCGTTGCAGTGATTGCAGAAGTTGAAGTTGGGTGACCTACAGGCAACGAAAAGGACATTTCTACCCATTATCGAGCTCTATTAAATACAGGAACGTTGGGATATGCTCAAAAACTATCAATTCAATTGCATATCAATATAATACACCCAAAAAATTGCCACAATGCACATTCCAACCCTTAGAAACTCGTACCTTGGAACACGGAAAATCTCACTTTGGGGGGAATCACTTATTCATGGGTTATTTTGCAGCATTCCACTCCGTACCTTCACCACGGGCGTCTGGAAAAGACCCCAAATAAAGTTTCCCATCAGTACTATGTTGGAATACTGCGGAAAATTGTTTAGAACCTTTGACTGAGCCTAGCAATTTCTAGGAGCTTTTTGCTGAGAGCAGATTTTAGCGATTTCTGGTCCACTCTCAAAGTAATCTAGCTCTGACTAGACATGTGATAATCGACCTTCACCGGTAGTCAACTTGAAGGTCTTGAAAAAACCATTTGACTACTAGCAAAAGTTGTTCGTCGGACTTTTCATATTGAACAGCTTCGTAAAAAGACGAAACTTCAAGCTCAATTCAAGGAAATCTTTCTTTTTCTTTCGACCCCACAGCTGTGTGGATATTAGGGTGGGCCGAAAAATTGAATTTTTTCCACATCAAAACGCTTGGGGTCCAAGATTTTACCCATTTGCATGTAGATAAAGACAAAATTTTCCTGCGATTTTTATGATGAGGTTCTCTGCTGGAGCAAGAGCTCTGAAAATTTCTACAAATGAAGGTTTTTTTATCCCTTTTTGCATTATTTTTCAAACTGATCGGATGAGGCGGAGGACGCATCCAGGATCTAAATCATCTTACAAACCATCATTTCTTATATATTTTTGCACGTAGAAACCGAATTCGTGGTCCGCTTGAGCCTCAGAAGTCAATCCTCTCTGTAGAATGCAAGACACCGATCGCAGCGAAAAAACTTCACTTTTCCGGAAAACAACCAATTACGTCAAAATCGGTATGTGTGGAGAGCTCCCTATTCGCGGGGTCAAAATAGCATCACACTACTTTTACTTACTTATTATGACCTGCTGAAAACGATCCCGGTGGTTTCAAGGGGCTTGGATACGTGAAATTCAAGTAAAAAGAAGCTGATGACCGATGTGTCAAAGAGCGTGTATAACGATAGGCAGTCAATGCATAAGCATGTAGGACGAAAACCGTTTGTCGTCATCTGCTTCATACCTACATTTTACGTATCCAAGCTTCCTAAAACCACCGGGATCATTTTCAGCAGGTCAAAATACGTGAGAAAAAGTAGTGTGATGCTATTTTGAACCCATAAATGAGGAGCTCTTTCATCCATACTGATTTTAACGTGATTGGTTGTTTTCCGGAAAAGCGCCACTTTTTAGCTGCGATCGGTATCTTGCAGTTTACGAAGAGCCTGGACTCCTGAGGCTGAAGCAGTCCACGAATTCGGATTCCACGTGCAAAAACACATAAGAACTGATTGTTTGTGAGATGATTTCGATCCCAGGTGCGTCTTTCGACTCATTCGATCAGTTTGAAAAATAACGCAAAAAAAATAGAAAACCTTCATTTTTAGAGATCTTCAGAGCTCTTGGTGCAGCAAAAAACCTCATTCTAAAAATTGCAGGAAAATTTTGCCTTCATCAACGTGCAAAATGGCAAAGAGTGGGACCCCAAGCGTTTTGATTGGGAAAAAATTCCATTTTTTGGCCCACCCTAGTGGATATGCTTGATATACAAATACTATCAATTAGAACAATAATCTAGGCGAGATATTGAATCCTCGATGGACTCGAATCACTCCCAGAAATACCCCTTAATATGTATAAGAACTTTCGGAGGTGGGCATGAAGCCAGAATCAAGCTGAGGGCTCGAACTAACAACTCCAAAATGCGCATTATTTCATCTATTGAGGCACAGGCGTACGTGAGGGTGATTTCACTCATTCTAACTCACTAGTGAGATGAGCGGCTAAAATGAGAATACAAATGTGTATTTCCGACTCAAAATGATCATCTCAACGCGTTCTCGTGGTCAATTTTGATCTGAATCATGAGCTGAGGCCACTGTATCTAAAAACATGTAAATAATGTGTTTTCTAGTCTGAGAGCAAGATTAAATATTTTCGAGCCATACCATCTACGAGATTGTGTAGATAGTCATTTCGAGTCGCAAATATATGATTGTATGCCTATTTTGACCACTCAGCTCATTCGTGAGCTGAGATGCGTGAAATCACCCCCGAGTTCGCCTGCCCTCAAATAGACGATATGATGTCCATTTTCAACTCGTCAGATAAAACCTCCAACTCGCATCTAGCTCAAGGCTTGCGTCCGGGAGATTTTACACATATTTGGGGGGTACATTGTAGAGCAATTCCACACAGATATTGGTACACATTAGTGCAGATCGGAGCGTATACGAGCCACACCTCTGAGGTCATTTTGAGCAAAAAGTTCAGGGTGTTTTAAATTGCCTGAATGAAAATAAACATTCAATTTTCACCCAGATTATCGTTCTAATTGGTAGTATTTGTATCGAAAAGCATATTTGCACAGATTTGGGGTTAAAGAGAAGAAAACGGTTCCTCTCAATTGAGCCGAAACTGCTCAGCTTGTGACGACTGTAACTTTTTGTGAAAATCGCAATAATTGACTTTCACCAAGAGCCAAGGTGTAGTTTTTTTCAAGACTTACGAAATGACCATTGATGAAAGTCAATCATCACATGTTTAGCAGGAGCTAGATCACTTTGGAAGAGGCCCAAAAGTCGCTAAAATCTGTTCTCAGCAAATAGCTTTGAGAAGTTGCTTGACTCTATTATTATCCAGGTCCTGAACGATTCTTTTTTCAAAAGTATTGGTCTCAACAAAAGAAATGCGCCCCAGTACGTTCAAAAGAGTTCAGTGTAGCCAGAGTTATGATTTTCTAGGAATGAGCTGGAGAGGGGCTCCGAAAAGACCGAAAAAAGATTTTTGTACTATCTCCACAAAATACTGATAGAAAAAATTTTCTTTATTCTCGACAGACTCCCCTGGTGCAGGCATTCGGTGAAATGCCCCAAAATGGTTTATATTGAGCCGCAGAATCACATCAATCCGTACTCTTTGAGTCGTCAAAGAGAATTCTGAGTAGCTTGTTTTGTGTGGCGCCAGAAAGAAAGAGATTACGAAATAGAGTCACAAGTACATTGGATGAATCCACTCGGACAGATTTTACTTTGCGACGGTCAACATACGGGCACAAAAGAAGTGATTCTATTTGCACGTCAATTCAGGTGAAAGCCTCAAAGCTCACTGAACTCGTGGAACGGCTTCGAGGAATGGAAAATTCAGAAGTTGCGATTGAGGTAGATGCGAGTGGGATCGGAAGGAATAAACATGAAATGGAAGGTCAAGCGATACAGATATTCGTTCAGTCGCAAGTCCGAGGTGGAAATTTGTACTTTACTCTATATTGACCGATGGCGAACGAAAAATGTACATAAAAAAATCAAGCTTGGCATCACAAGGTCTTCATCGCGTGTAGTTTGCTTCTAACTTGAGCTCAATTTGTAACGTTTTTCAGAAGAAGAATCTTGTGTAGATGGAAGGAACGCAAACTTCTTAATCGCGAGTGCCCAATTTTTTGAATCCCAAATGCCATCTTGGATGGTGCTTTTGTCAATCGATTTCATACATCGAGATTCTTTTTTTTTTCTATTGAATCCAAGGAAATTTAGTGTTCTGAATAATCAAGACTGGAATTTAGTTGTAATCAACGGGTTTATGATGGAATCCATTTCCGATTCTGTTGAAGTTATATTTACCGCGCGAGTCCGTGTAGGAATTTCAATTCTGAAACTGACAATCTTCTTAATCATCAAAAAGGAAGCAGTTTTGATAGCTTTTGGAATAAGTTTGAGTAAAGAGAACAAATCTACCAGATTTACCAAAAACGCAAACGGACATCGTGACAAACCCATACAGTTCAATGTTATTTTAATCTCGATAACCCACGCAAAGATTGGATATATTGAGTAGGTATAGATTACTCGAAAATTGAACTTGACGTCGGAAACAGCAATCGGCTTCGGAGGTAGGATGAAAGTGGAAAGGTAATAGATCCGTGGAGAGATGGAATCCCATCTCAGCAGGCACTGCTCAAACCTTTCACTGCTCTCAAACTATTTTCAGAAAATCGCCCATCAACAGATCTCTGAGTTGCGTTCTCAATTGTCAAGATTATGTAAAAAATGCTATATAGTCTGAAAGCAATTGATAATTTTAAGACTTTACTTAATAATCCTAAATAATTGAGTTGTTGTTCTCATCATTGCATGTTTGATACAACAACAGAAAAATGTAAATCCCTGTAATACCGTATCTGACATGTTTGTGAAAGTATGAGCTTGAAAAGAGAAAGAGATATGCATCCGTGAAAGTGCGACGTAATCTCGCCGACAGTTTTCATCATCCGGAGTGTAATTCCCGCATGCCGGATAGGCTCCACATCCTATGCAGGGTCGATCTGAGATATAGTTAAGAAGCTTGCAAGTCGTCCGAGGAAAGCTCTTGCGAGCTCGGGGATGGTGCGTTACATCCTCACAAATGTACGTGCTCGTACCTGTTTGAGTGTACGCGTGGGTCGTCTGTAATTTCCTTCAATATTCTTACATCAAGTATCATCGTTTCAAGTGTGAAATATTCATACTCAGATAAACGATTATAGAAATTGTGGATCTTCCATGAGCGGGACTTACTCTCACAACATGAATCAGCTATGTTAGCTGATTTGCAGCTAACGTGGACGGATTTTCATTGAAAATCAGCTGAAATAGCTGATTTTCAATCAAAATCCGTTCGTGTTAGCTGATTCATGTTGAGAGAGTACTGTGCAAATAGGAGGCCTTCACTTTTCCTCTCTGTTTTTTCGGCTCGCGGGTCATTTTCGATCCGCAGATTGCACCGAAAGTTGTTGTCTCTCAACGTTGAGTAGCCACACTGTAAAGAATTTTTTCGAAAAACTTCAACCAACTGGTTGAATGAGAAATTCAACTTCTTGGTTGAAAATTCAACCAGTTTGGTTGAAAATTCAAGTAGTCTGTTCAACCATTTGGTTGAATTTTCCATTCAACTAGCTGGTTGAATTTTTCATTCAACCAGTTGGTTGAACTTTTTCGGAATATTTTTTCACAGTGCCATGAACTAATTTGAAATTCTCAATTCGACAAGTATTGCATTAAATTTGCTATCCAAGATTCGCTGGATTTGCTTTCGTAGGTACAGATAATTCCAACTCGTCTGATAATAAAATTTCCATATGTAAAAATTCTTAGAATGATTATTGTAAGATTCAAACTATTCCAACGGTACATCACGTGACCTGTGAAAATTATCCTCCAACAACTATCACGATCACGCTCTCAGAGCTCAAGGCGTAAATATGAGCTGATTTAGGGGTACAGAAATGGCCTACTGCCAGCAGTAATTTCGAATCGTTCAACGAATCCCTTGCATTCGAATTCCCTTGCATAGAAATAAGAACTACATATTCGGTCAGGTTGATCCGAGTCGATACGAGCTCGCGTGGTGCTCTCAAAGTCGAAATGTTACAATCCGTGGCACACCGAAAAGGTCACACTTCGTGGCCAACTGAGGCTTGCGATGACTGCGGCTCTACAGCGTATCTGCGCCAGTTGAGTTGTGACCTACAATTTGTTTGGATATGTTCTTTCCATTCTCATAACTCCCGAACACTTGTCTAGCTCCAGGAGGAGACGTCCGGGCACTGAACGAGTACGAGAAATTCGGAGAAGCGGCTGTATATGTACAACATATACACCGTAAGCATATAAGCCATATAAGCCCTCGTTCTCAGAGTTTCTTATGCTCGTTCAGATTCGCAAAAAGGCTCCCAGAGAGAGGAATAGATACATGCTCATTGAGTTTACATCCAGTACACAGTTAAAAATAACCACGAAGCTCAGAAAGCCGCCGAACGTTTCAATTTGGATGAAGAGACGAGCGTGATGGAGATCGCATGTTGCAAACGTCTCGGCCTGTTTTTGCTATTATAGTATGAAATTCGCGTTGTGTTCAGGGTCATCGAAATAGAATTATTGGTATATAATCTCTCTGGAAATGTTACGTTGTTGAGTAATGAGTAAGAATGGGTAAGGCACTGCCGCGTTGGTCCATGTATTGCCTTCCCGTTTTTCTCGTTTCTTAGTGACCAGAAAATTATGAGATTTTGTTTAGCTTCATAAAGTGAGATTTGGGAGGCGGGATGATAGCTGGGCAACTTATCCAATTCCAATTAAAGCGTATAAACAATAATTCCACCCTCAGAATCATTGCATGTAGCTGCAACCTAGAAGTATATACCGGTGCCTGTCGGGAGCGTGGCCTTAAGGCCATGCGGTAGCCGTGAAAGCAAAATTTTGTTCCAAGAATTCTCGAATTCTCTTGCGATTTGGGATAAACGACGAGTTATGCCACAATTGTTATCATCTAACTTGAATGGCTCAACTCGTCGTTTAGCTCAAATCGCAGTAGAATTCGAGAATTCTTGGAACAAAAATGTGTGTATATTATAGGTTAGGATGTCCCAGGCGCTCAATGGTCCCCACTTTTCTGCAATAATCTAATGATTTGGGCTGAACATTGAGTTGTCGAGAATTAATCGGACAATAACAATAACTAGACAACTCATCTCAAACTTTTTACCATAAAAATGTTCACATAAGTGGTGAATGGAACTTTACGGCCGAGTGACCAGAAGGGATTGTGTATCCGTGGGAGTCATTGAATATTCCACCTGATAAAAAGAATAATTTGTCATTCTTATGTGAATAGGGAAACTCGAGATATCGAAGGACAACTTCTACATGGATCTGGTTGTTTCTGATGCAAATTCACACTTGAAAATCCAATTCTATGACAAAAATAAGTGTGGATTCGTAGCATGACCTTAGGATCAGATTTTTAGTAAGAAAAATGCAAGATCGTCACCTTGATGTTCAATCGGGGCTCAAGTTCTAACAATACTGGAGCATGGATTGTGAAACCACACTGAAAGTAGACATAGTGGAGGAGATGTTGGTTTACAACGTCAAACATTGGATACACGAGTCGGGAAGTATGTTAGCGTAGGAAGCAGACAAGCCGGAAATCCAAACTTACCGCTGCACCCGTGTCAAATATGTCACAAGAGTAAATGTCATGAGAGTAAACTTTCTGAGCAAACTTCTTCCTCGTTTCACGCATCAGACGCCAAGCTCACAAAGCAATAGACCGGATCAAGGGTTCAACCATTTACGAGTTCAGCAACGCGACGTAAACGGTTCAGAAAACGTTTAACCTTCAACAAATCGCGAAATAAACTGACTGTTCCTAGTATCACACCATTTAGATCCTGCACTCAAGTGAAAGTTGAAATATTTTCACGACTTTGACACAATAGTACTGCACCTGTGAACGATGTGTTGAGTTTGTGCAAACTCTTCAGTAGTAGCTACAGTGAGTGAGAGATATTTTTCGACCCATATAAAGTTCATAGTCGAGTCATGATAGTCAAAGAAGCTCACCCTGTGTGGGAAATACTATGATTTGCATTGACTCTACATGCCATTCCTTGAAAAGGTGTACCTTCCGAATTCGTTCCCCCAATACTAGTGCGTAGACCGAGATTGCGATCGTCAACAAGATTACGTTTATGAACAGACTTTGTCTAATTTTTACTACCAAATTATCTAACGAAAACCTAATGAGAATATCCCGGTTGGTATTCCACCTCCATAATCCCTTAATTTTTCCAAGCGAGATCTTGCTCGAGATGAGTGTTTTTTGACCCGGAGTTCGGAGTGAAATTGCGGCAACTCGGGTTCGACTGACTTTGACTCGGAGAAAGAGATCATCAAGTTTTAGCGAACAAAGCTCGTGAAGCTGAACAAAACTCAAGATGTCAAAATTACACGCCAAAAGCATCTTTCTCATGACTTTGATTCAATTGACGAGTAACTCATCCGTTGTAAGCCAAAATTGAGATCAGAGAAACAGGAGAAGAGAATCCAGAAACAGGTGAACATGCGTATCAAATCGAGTACTAAACTGGAACAAGCGATCAACCGTACTTTAGAATTTGAAGTTGTATAGTCTGATGATTGAGCGACGTGATTTGATTTCTAGCATGAAATTCAAGCCGACCGTTGAATTGGTTGAGCGGCGGTGTACGTGACACAATAAATTGGCATATACACGGTAGCGCACACGCTGCACCACAAATGGAATGAGATAATCCATTTTTGTCTCTGTGCGTTTGGCGCGAGTTTTTTTGTAGAGATCGCAAGCGTAGGTCCATGAGTGACTGCCCGTAATAGATCGTATTCATATTGATCCGCGCTTGTTCTTTGACATTTATTGTGTCGAAAAAAACGTATTCGAGCGTATTTTTTATTGTATGGGATCTTGTCACAAACAGACTTTACATATTTGTTATATTCCGGTGGTCATATCAATCATTCCGCGATCGTATTTTTATAAATTTTAATTCGTACTCTCCAATTTTTTCATGGACTTCATGTTGATTGGTCAAGGTACAGTTTTCAAATTTACATCTGAATTCAGACGATTGGAATCCACGAGAGATGGTCAATGACACAATAATATTAGATGATTCATGGAAATGTTGTCTAATAACTCATCTACAATTCTAGTGAGTCTCACTGTAATTCAAAAATTGACACCCCGGCGACAACGGGCCCGCAAAATTCATCTTTTTAAACTTTCTTAGGGGATACCATATGAATTCTACCCGGAACAATCAATACTCAAGAAGTGAATATTAGTTATTCTTAGACAGATTGTTTCCTGGGTCCACCTTCTCGTTACATCTGGTATTGTAACTCGTAGTTAGACAAGTGTACCCGACTTACCCCGTTCAAGCCGTTTTGCCGATAATTTTGGTCTATCTCAATATTTTTCGACGCACTCAAATCTATTCTGAAACTCGTTTCAAGACCTTCTAAATGAGCTGAGATACGTACGATTTGGACTGACTGGAGCCAATCTATCTCAATTCTTGCAGAATATGGTTCTTGAGAGTTCACGAAAGGGTGTACCCTGCTATCTCTCATCATTCGAGGGAAGGTTAACGAACGCCCATTATTGAGATTGGCATGTATATGCGGTTGGGTTGAGTACATTTACCTTCGTTCTCTATTTGAGATAGTAGTGTGCATTTACAGGGACAGATACAATACCAATTAGATTGAATTGAATTGAATTTATCAATCCAGGACTAAGGACGCATTGGTCCTTCATAGTCCAAGCATGATACAACCATTTTACATAGAATATCATAAGGTTCTTAGTAAATGCATGTAATATCCCATGCATGGGTTAACAACACAACAGGGAAGAAAACAATTATGATAATAATGATAATAATGATAATAATAATAATAATAGTGATAAGATAATGATGCTACCTGGTTTCATACATTGACATGGTAAATCGCTTTGTCGATACTATAAAGATATACCCAAGCCCAGGATGAGCATTCTCACAATCACACAACGCTCAAAAACGCTTATCATGTTCAACTGTGAGTATATCATTACTCAACACGGACTTGAAACAGTTTTTCTTAAAGTGAGTTCGAATTTTTCCAGGGACCAGGTTCCATTTGCGTGTTATAGCGATTTCGAATGAATTCATAAGTATCAGTGCGAGCAAATTTAAAGACGAGATCAAGAGCCGAGGCTCTTTTAGAGCCTATTTTCTCTATCGGTTTGAAAGTGAAAGTATGAGCCAAATACTCTGGTTCATTGTGATGTAGAATACTAGCAAGGAGACAAATGCAAAGAAACTCTCTCTTTTGTGAAAAAGACATGATGTCATTATCTTTGTACACTGCAGAGATGTGGTCAAATTTTCTCAAGCCGAACGCAAAGCGCAGTGCGGCATTTTGGCATCTCGTGAGCTCGCAGATGAGTTCCTTGGACAGATATAACAATAAGCCCGCACAATAATCAAAGTAGGGGAGGACGAGTGACTTAACCAACATTGATTTTGTATTTTGAGGGAGACTGTCCTTGCATTTCCTCAATTCGGGAAGGGCCGCGAATGATCTACGTGTTGTGATACAACATTATTCATGCATGGAGAGCTTACTATCAAGAGTTACCCCGAGGATTTTAATACGTTCACTGTATTCAATAATTTGTCCATCTATGATTACTGGCGGAGGGGGTGATTCTTTAAGCTGTTTCAATAAGGACGTAGACCCAAACCACATCGCTTTCGTTCTGAATTCATTCATCTTTAAACCATTCCGGATGGCGTATTCATGAATATTTTTCGCATCCTCGTTGACTTCCCTTACGATTTCTTCGACTTCCCTTGTATGTCCTGACTAGTAGAACGTAGCGTCATCTGCATAGAGGTGGTGTAAACAATGCTGCAGAACCTCTGGCAGATCAACTATGCTTAGAGAAAAAAATGGAGGGCCGGCTCTACTCCCTTGATGGATCCCTGAATACCTTTCCTCTGGTGCGGAACGCTGCCCAGAAGGAGACACAACAGTTTGAATACGATCACTTAAGAAGGATGTGACCCAGTTGCAGGCCGAGTCGGAGAATCCCATACGGCATAATTTACTCACAAATAGATGAATATTCACAAGATCGAAAGCTTGCGAGAAATCAATGGCCATTAGCAACATGACTTTTTTCTTAATCCCTAGCCTCGCGAATGTCGTCTGTTATTTTAATTAGCGCGGTATGTGTGCTGTGTTTTTTCTTAAAACCCGATTGTAGTGGGTCAAGCAGCTTGTTCGCTCTTACGAACTCATCAATTTGCCCCAGAGCCAGGGACTCTAAAATTTTCGAGACTGAACTGACAACATTGATGGGTCTCCAGTTGCCATACTCTTTAGGGATAGGGCACTTAGGGACAGGTCCTACGATTGCATGTTTCCACAGAGTAGGAAATTCACCCGATTGTAGCGAGCAGTCAAAGAAATGTACGAGAATTGGCGCAATAGTTGGTAAACATTCTTTCAAACACCTAATGGGAATGCCATCCGGGCCACGCGCATTTGTCCGTGTAGAGTGAATCGCTTCCAGAATATTCTCCATTTCTACATACTTGAAGTAAAATTGATTATCTGTCGAGATTCGGACAGTTGGACGTGAGTCTACTAGGAGGACTGGGTTGGACTTACCCACAAAAAATTCATTCAGAGCGTTCAGGTCGGATGGTGAGGATGACGCTTCCTTGGAACTAGACTTAACACCGAATTCATCAACAATTCTCCTCAAATCTCTCGCATTCCTTGTCCGTGAGATTTAGATTTCATAGTACAGTGACCTTTCCTCTCTGCCTGCTTTTTGCATATCATTCCTTAATTTATTGTAGATCCTTTTGTCAGCTGGGCTCCTAGATTTTTTCCATTTGCTCCAAGCTCGATTGCGCGCTCTCTTAAGTTCTCTTAAACTATCACTCATTCGCGGAGTGAATTTCGCCAATCGCTTCATAAAATAAAAATTGGGTATCTAGTTACTTATATTGAGTATAATTCACAAATAAAACACAAAACGAATAAGAATCTTCTCAAACTTTGGACTGCGAGCATTTTTCTTCAGGAAATCAGTGTTGTTTGAGAGACAATTTTATTTATCGAAGAATTGAATACGTCACGAAAATCATGCAATCTCACGGGAGGCTTGTATTATTACCCAGGCCGGCAGCCTACGGGTTGGTCATCGATAATCCTCATGGAGACTACATCACTTATTTGATGAGAGCCTCTATCTTGGAGGCTGTCGTTAAGAGCTCAAGTTTTGCTCTGGTCTTCAAAACACTGCCTCTAATTCTGACATATATGACACGCAGAGAGAGAAAAGGAATGACACAATTATACTTAAAACACGCACAACCACGTCTGAGATACGTCCCTGAACAATCAGTGCAGACACTATTTCATTTGACTCCCGAGTCGAATCCAATTTCGGCCAATCAGGAGACTCCACGCTATTCAAATCATCCAGGCAATGATGGGATATTCAAAGTATAAGAATAGTACATCAAATTATGATCACGTGGAAGGTGAAATTTCTATGGTTATTTTGTATTACCAAAAAGATCGATCGAGTCACCTCTATTACCGAGATGATCTTGGGTGACGTCTTGACCCTTCAATTTTCCAAGGGTATCAGCTTGGATCCCAACTGAAGTTGGTTCATCATACCATCACAGATTGTGTCGTATTCATGATCTCTCTCACTGAATGTCTAACCACACATAAAAATCGTTGCATTTATATTCACAATTTGTAAAACTTGCTTTGCTGAAACTCTGGTTTTGATAACTCTACGATCTCACAGCGCCATAAAAAAAGCTCAAATCGACCGTAACAATCAAAGTAAACCGATTATACTTCATTTAATGAATAACTGCTACTATAGTGGCAAATGTACCCAAGCAGAGCAAAGTTTGGGTACTAAAATCATGGAAACGTTTCAATTACACGCCATTCAAGCAGAATGGCCCTTTAATACTCGTCAAAGAAGTTGAAATGGTGGAAAGAGCAGCGTAGAATTTACGTAATTGATAAGGCATAATTCAGACGCGACTCGCTCCCCGTTCACTTGAGCATTCGAGAGTATTCCTTGCTTCACATAAGAAATATCGTCAATTTTCCAACTTCTCGGTTCTTTCAAAATTTTGGGGAACTTCTCTCGTCCTCTTTCTCCATACTCCTGTACCTCGGTCTTCTGATTTCTAAGTAAATGAGAAAAGTTTTGGGGCAGTGCGGGAGTGAACTTGGGTTGGGACGGTACGGACATATTTTTTGGTTTACGTTCATTTTTCATGTGGTTCAAGGTTTGCGATTGACAAGAATCGTTCGATCTGACTTGTATTGAAATGGAGGAGTGTAAGAGTCGTCATGGACTATTTATTCCGCAGGAGTTTTTCGCAGGCTGGGTAATCCATAGGCATAAAGACAATCTGGAAAGTCTATACAATAAGGATACTAAGGATTTTTATTGTCTTGAGAATTAAATTTGAGGAAGCAAGCTTGCATTCGAACTCCAGACCATACCTCGATCTTCAAGGCATCTGATCCACAACTGTGCAATCTCAACTTTGCTCCATCGCCATAAATGTTCGATTGAATTATCACAGCCTAGCAATAAGCAAATAATAAATCCTACGCAAATGAGTTATCTTCCAACTAGAAGTTGATGATTCACATGTTCAAATGATCAGAAAGTTCCAATGGAGTGTGGAAAGTCAAAATGGTACTTTCACATGGAAAGGGAATTTTGAGAGTCAACAAGTTCTGATCATACGGAACGGACATATTTGTCGAAATGCTTGCGCACAGGCGTGAGATGGCTACCCCTGAAACTGGGTTCAGCTTTGATAAGGTTCCTGGTGAGGCTAGGGCCCTTGTATTATTCACGGCTAATCTCATTCAGCCTGTCACAAGGTACCTATGTTGGAATCT
Organism: Eretmocerus hayati; assembly: GCA_029851415.1. Classification (NCBI taxonomy): domain Eukaryota; kingdom Metazoa; phylum Arthropoda; class Insecta; order Hymenoptera; family Aphelinidae; genus Eretmocerus; species Eretmocerus hayati. The sequence continues at coordinate 176,211,456 of CM056742.1, read as the reverse complement.
GTTCTATTCATAATTGCATTCGATGAAATTCTATGTCCGGGAAGAGCTAGAAACTCAATGTTATGAATATGGCCACATGCATACAATGCCAAATCTAGATTTAACGCTGGGCATCTTCGAGGGGATAATCGCCTATTTGACGACAATCCGACAACCATGTTCAATCTTCATGAAGTATTTTCCATCCAAAGTCAAAGAAAATCCAAGGTACTCGATTCAAAGATGTGTCCACATGTGTGAACCAAAATCATTCCGAAATGAAACATCAATTCTTGTGAAGTGAATAACTCAATCAATATATGAAGTCCCCGTGGAAATCACCGGAAATAAGCTAATTGTTAGACAAGATCCATCAAAATCTAGTCCATGTGTAATGCTTCAAAACTGGAATAAACGGAACCTCGTCACTGCGCAATAAAAGGTGTACCCAAATGATATGCCACGCGAAGACAATTCATGATAGTGATTTGTATGACAGTCGAATTTCGAATTTAATCGCCTTGTGCATCACCTTGATCGTCTGGAATAGAGAAGTGCGGCTAGGGTAGTGAAACGAACCCCTGCCTCGTATAGCTGAAATGAGCTTATACACCGGCTACTCGGTAATTTGAATAGCGCGCCGAGTTTGCAAGATGCTCGTTTTCAAGAGCTTGCAATTTGTTTCTTTGGCCCGTTTCGTCTCGTTGAATCTTGGATGGTGACGATTTTTGACGCCCATCCCCCCAGGAGAGCTTGCAAGCTCCATTGTATGGCTGTATTTGTACGAGACGCCTGTTCACCGGTCTGAGCAGCCTCGGCAAAAGCTCTGATTGTTGTCCCGGCATCGAGTGGAGTTTGAATTTCAGAAGAGCATTGGACAACTTTCTCGGCTTGGGACTCGTTATTCTGGTGCACTCAGCTGCATATCTTTATACTCGCGAGAAAGAGACCAGGCTCAGAATTTGCATCAAAGACCCAGGACTGAACTGAAAATTCTCGCTCCGAGTGCCGAGTTCAATGGCAAAAAAGTGACTCAAAAATAACTTTGATGATAATTTCAAAGCATTGATACAGTGATACGTTAGTAACACAACCTACTCGTTCAAGGAAGTCAAAATATTCGATGGAAAACCTCTCTAACAGGCATTCGGTCAGCAGGATTAGATTTTTCAATCCGCAAATATCAAAACATCTGCGGAACTAGCCACGCATCACTAGCGAGCAATAATTATACCCAGGGTACAATTACCTCTTACGCTCTCGTTGATGCTTCCTGTCCAATGCAGACCACTATACGTTCAAATAGCTCACCCTAAGCAATTTAGTGCCACAATACATGAGTTTACATTACTAAATAAGTTGCATACCGAAAAAAAATGAGACTTGCAATTCAGCAAGTTGAGACTTCGATCCTTGAAAACTCTATCCCTCATATCTTTGTAAAATGACGGTCCTAAAGGAGCTCGAATTCCTCCCCGTCCCCCCTTCTCGTTGAGGATCAAAGGCTTCGCCCTTGTAATTTGCTATCACGGTAGCACAACTTCTCGTTGCCGGCGTATAATCGAGATTCGTGTATAAACATCTCGCCGTTCTATACGGAAGCTGCAAGTGTAGATTCTCTATCATAGCTGTAGATTAGTTTGCGAAGCTACGAAACTCGCCAAGCTCTAATATATCACGGACCACATTTCGTGCTTCTCACAAGACTATCCCAACATCAGCAAGGAATACATAGATATACTACGTGGTACCAGTATGTATGTGTCAACTATATCCAAGTGAGTGCATGAATTGCAGGGGAAATGAGCGGTCAGATCACCATGAATAGTAGTCTTTGATAAGGAAGCCATACTATTAGTGACAATCGGATTTCAAGGTGGTTTGGGACCTAGAGTTGGTGGTTTTTTTCTTGGAAATTATCACGGAGATGATTCTCAGAGATCAGCCAGATTCTGAAAGGATCAGCACCGAAAGATAATATTTTTTAGTCGCATAGGCTAACGCTCAGGCAAATCTGAGCTAACAGACAGTAACCTATTGAGTCCGTGCGGGATAAGAAGCCTATTAGATTGAACCCTTGGAGATACCTTCATTTCTTACCGCAACAAGATGATTCCTAGAGTTTTATCAAGGTTCGTATTACTCAGATCTGGTGCTCTCCCCATGAGAGGCTAAACTCGGAACCATAGCACAATTTTGGGCTCAAAAGACAGTGGCATGCCCAATAATCAATTAAAAAACCAGCGTTATTGTCCCTTTTGCTACCGTTCGTCTGGCTTGCACATGTTCAAGAAGTCGGAGGCCGCTGAGATGCGTTTGTAGCTCAAAAGTGACATTTGTGAATGATGTGTGTGATGGTGAATTGGTGGTATCCAAAGAATTTTTCTCATGAAGTCGTGAAGACGACATTCTGTTGAACTGGAGCAGTAAATAGTTATAATCACCCAGCAGCCCGTCTAGCCACACACTTATCAACCTGTCCACCCACCCGCTCGACCATAAACCTACCGAAGTGGTGAATCTCCTCCCCCCCACTATTACCTACATGGCTAGGTATTATTTCAGCTTGCCCAACCCTGTTCAGCTTGGACCAGACCATTTCAGACCGTACCAGACTATTTCAGACGATTTTAGGTCAACCCAGACCGTTTCAGATCGTACGAGACCATTTCAGACCGTTCCAGATCGTGCCGAGCTGTTTCAGACCATCTCAGATCGTTTTAGAGCGTACCAGATCATTTGAGGTGATTTCAGACCTTTTCAGACCATGTCAGACCAATTAGAGTATATCAGAAGGTCCCATATAGCACCAGACCGGGCCAGACTGTTCTACAATCTTCCACACTGTGCCAAATCATCTCAGATCGTTTCAGACCATACCAGACGATCCCAGATCTTTCCAGATTGTACTAGAAAGTTCAAGGACGTACCAGACAATCCCAGATCGTTTCAGACTGTAACACAACGTTCCAGAGCATACCAGACCGTTCCAGACTATTTTAGACCGTTTCAAACCATTACAGATCGTTTTAGACAATTCCAGACCGTACCAGACGATACCGGATCGTTGCAAACCGTACTAAAACGTCGAAGACCGTATACCAGACCAGCCTAGACCGTACCAGATGATTCCAAATCGTTCCAGACTGTCTCAGAAGGGAGCTCATCGTCCAGATAACCAATCATTTACCCACCTGATCACCAACATTGACCCATAAGGCCACTCATCAGATACTTCGACCCCTCCACGTAGGCAACCCGATATTCGAAAATTGAACGGGCAAATTTTGTTTGACCGTTTGATTCTCATGATCATCGTCACAAAATTGGGGCATGGCATAAATAAGCAGTGAATACATGACTTTTCTCGCCTCTTTGGTTCATACGTGATAGGTCGAATGATATTGGTTTTTCGGGTAGATTTGCTCAGAGATAGTTTATAGATCGCTGAAAGATTTCCGAAACGAATCTGAACTCTATTTCTTTCGGAGTGCATACCTTTGGATTTATCCTCGATCAAAGTTATGACTGAATGTGTCCAAATAAATTCACTCAAAAATTGGTCATAATAGATTCAAACTATTTTTCTGGGATGATTCAGTCAATTTCGAACAAAAAAGTCTCCTGATATTTTTTCTGAGTTTGATCGTTTTCAAATTCCAAAAATAGTAAATTTCACGTCATCCAACCCTAAATGCAGTGCTTCCCTGACTGTATTCAGAGTTGGAAGTCGCGAGATCTGTTCTGTTTATGACTCGAAAACAATCGAATTGGAGAGATAGTACCAAATGACCTTTTCCATCATTATTTGATCGAATTATCGCAGGATAATAGTTCGAACCGATTGTAAACAATTTTTAGCAATTTCTCGAGACACATTCAATCATATCTTTGATCGAATATAACTCTTGGAAGATGCATCTTCGGGAGAAGCGTTATTGATTATTTTGATAGGTTTTTTCAAGGTCAACAGGAAATTCTCTCAAAAAATCTTTCCGAAAAATCAAAATTTCTTACTTATGTATTACGGAACGACCAAAAAAGAACGAAAATATGCGTGTTTTTGTTGTTTATTTATATTGCATCCCAATTTTCCAACAACAATTTTCATCAACATCGATTATTATCGGATGTATAGTAGTACGTTCAATGAATAATCACTTGTCATTTGAGCCCAAAATCATGCTGTTGCACCGAGCTTAGCCACTGTGCTGTACCAGAAACGTTTTTGGATTAGTTGCGTACCGGCCTATATGCATGACTGTGAATCTCTTCACGTCATTTCTCACATCTATAGAATAGATCCATGTACAGTGGTTGTAGGTAATAGCCCGTAGCTTGGAAACGTTTGAGCGTTAGACTCTGCAGGACTTAGTCTCCTCTTGTGCGATCACAAGTAGAATTTTAGAAATATGCACACTGAAAATTTTGTCTCTAATGAAGCATAGCACATACATCGAATCGTTAAAAAGATGTGCAAAATAAATACAGCAGAAAATCATGTCTTCAAATCCAACATCCTCCTCAATACTGTATTATCGTTACTCGCACTACTCACGCCCATGACTTATCTCAAAGTCAAAGTTAGGGCACATGATCAAGGTTGGTGGGACTATGAGAAAACTCGTGATGTATTCAATTAATAGGAAATGTCACAAATTCTACGAGCTTGTGATATCTTAGTGTACCTAGATACATTTCCAACCCACAAGAAAATAGTGTTTGAAAATGAAGACATGTTTCCTGTCCATGAGAAATATTTTAGCCAGGGCATCGTCAAAATGAGGTAGTAAAATAAAATTAGTTCAATTATTGATGTGCCTTGCGAAGAGGGAATCGAGGGCACCAATCCTAGAATACCAGAACAGACCAAGCGTGTCAAAGAAACGTTACTAGTCCATCGGAAAACGATTCTCGTGCATCGAGTTGGCATCGCAACCAATCAGAATTGAGATCAAAATTATCGCGTTGCATCTGTCTTCTCTACTGATATGTATGACCTCGTTCGTCTCGTTTCATGTAAACTGTTGAGGAGTGTGTCAAGCCATTTGGAAATTTCACCCTATTTTTCATGCTCTCATCAATCCATATCCATATATATAGAAATCATTATTATACCCTCAAATTGGGTGATTCTGGGACGGTTTCATTACTTTTATTTTGTTTGACTCTGCATTTCAACATACATCGACAAAAATCACCTCAATTAGCGGCCAATCGAAAGCTTACAGTCTCAACTTTCGATTAACGGGTTACAAAGTTCAATTTGATGAGTTCAAGCCGGAGCTATTAGCAGTTGAAGAAGTGTACCAAAGTTGGACCCCGACCGGACGACTTTGGTACACTTACAAAATATTTCAGTATAAGCCCCCGCGAAGTGAGTGAATCAATTTTAATCGTTCATTTCATAACTGCATGATTCGTGGCTAGATTTACTATAAGGCAAGCAAGAACTGTCATACAAATAGGTATGCCAGAGTTAACCTGACGTAACGCTTCTTACCCAGAGTTGGGGAACTCTGGTTCACTTTTTCATAGTTTTTTTTCTATTTTTCAGAGATTGCAAATGCTGTAAATACCCCAATGTAACGATAGTTTCTTCTTTATGGTGATATGTGGTCAAATTGTACAATTTTTCACCCGTGGTTCGTTCCGGAACAGTTCTTGCCAGGTGCACTAACTCGACCATTCGCGTACCACTGCTAAACACCTTTTTGAAAACAGCCCCAATGAACAGCCACAATCATCCACACGGGATCTACGGTGTAGCTCAGCACATTGTTCATACGTGCTACAAATGGGGCGAACAGATTTCAGAGCGATGAAATCATTTACCTGGCCGAACGCAGCTTTGAAAGTCATTTTTTAGGGGTGTACGAAAGTTGCACCCAATGTACCGAAATTAACCAATCTGACGGTATAATACTCACGGTTAACATAGGATGGATCAAGATGCAACGCAGATAATGAATAGAGTATCGCATGACTTCATCGTCAAATGGGGTCTATATTTGATCAGGGACTTGGGAAATCTTCTAGAAATTCTCGCAAACACACTCGTGCAAATATGACTGGAATAAGCATATGATTCATTTCCCTCAGGCTTAGAAACCGAGGCAAGTCGTATTTGGATATCCACAAACCAACGACTGAAGCAAAGTGTATTTTTGAGCAAACTCGTGAATAATTCCATCTGCGTCTCCTGATATCCCCCGGAGATCCATATTTGATCTGCGTTGCGCTACTTTCCATGCAATTTCAATTTTATGGTATGCTCGATTTCCTCGGGTAACAACTCTTGAGTGAAATTCATGTACATTTATACGAATAGATACCAAAAATCAGGGCTTGCCAGAAAAGAATGTCTGAGTTTCATACTAAATCAAAAATTTTCAACATAACTTGTATCCTCCCACTTGGAATTCGTTCAAAGTATAGCTGCCCACCCAGGGTTTTTAGTACCGTCAACCGGGGTAACTTTGGAACACGGGGGGTAACTTTGGAACAACCCATGAAAGAGTGGTTATCACGCACATTCGGCTAGGCAGATGATCCTGAGACCTTGATACTAATTTCCCCCACTTGGGACAAGCATAAACAATGTTTTGCATTGGCGCGAGGGCCTCCATCAGCTATCTATCCATTTATAAGCTGACTCCTTCAAAAGTACGTTTTCAATCCAACAAACAGTCTCTCGAAAAAAGTGGTGTGGTTTTGACTTTAGCAGGTCAAATCCAAAGTAGCCTAGCTAGATTTCACTAGTCTGTACACATATCTGGACGAATCCATTGTTACATCGGAGTATCCTCAGCCAGTTTCTATTTTGTACAGTAAAAACTGACAAGTACGTATTTTTTTCAGAAACCAGGGTAACTTTGGTGCACTTGTTCATGTACTCTCAATCATCTCCCAAGATCTATATCATCATCAGATCCTACTTACTTGAGTAGTCGTTCATAAGAACTTCAAAATGAGCCAGAGAACGCCTCATTTCGACCCACGGTAGACAAGTATGGCAATTGTAAACAGAAACTGACTTTGGAAGTATTTTCCTCTTTGGAAGTAGTCATGGCGAGGTCAGTACGGTGTGCTGGAGGTGGTCTTACTCTATTATATGAGTCAGATTCAATCAAATGAACTTTTGCAAGAGGTCAATATAAATCCAAGACACTCAGCTTTTAATAACTGATGGTGAAAATCGATAGCGAGACCTAGTTTATGGATGAATTAACGAATGAATAATAAGAATTTCTGTTCCAAAGATGTCCTAGTCCGTGTTTGACTTCGAAACACGACTTTCAGCGCTCATAACTCGAACCAGAGATGTTGGACGTCATAAGCACCGCAATCAGAAGATGAAACTGTAACCTTTCGATTGATCGCAAATAAAAAAGAGCAATTTTTATTACAAAGTTACCCCGCTTGAAGGTAGCAAATGTATCATTAGCTTGATTTCTAGTCTCATCAAATCTTTTGAAGACTGATGAAACCAACATAAGAATAAGTGCCGTATAGACCCAGCTGGACTGTGATCATATATTACCACATATGACATAAAAGAATATTAAGTCAAGATATTTACAGTTAGTCATAGGTATACAAAGCATGAAGTAGGGTATTGTAATCGAGTGGGTATGGATTTTTTTTCATATTGGACAGGAGCCTAAACAGTCACAGATACAAGTGCCCTCAATCGGAAGCTTTAGTGACGTAAAATTACCAGGGTCAGCAAAGCTATCACAACAAATGACCTCATTCTCATGATCACAAGTAATAATATATGACCACACTTCAGTCAGGAACGTATTCATAGATGATCACGAGGCACTTCTCTTCATGATGGTTTGCGATTGGTTTTTAATGAATCTGGTGATATCGGAATAGTATTTTACGCAACGATGTCGAAAAGTTGGATTTTCGCAATTTTCCGATGTTTGGGTGCCTACAAAATTTCGAAAAATAACTTTCGCGCCTCGCACATGAGGTTCCCCGCTTCCGAGCGATCATTTCCACCCTCGCCTCCGGCTCGGGCCGAAAACCGATCGCTCAGAAGCGAGCTACAACCTCATAAACTCGGTGCGAAATATACTATCACGCACGAGTGAAAATCTTTACACACGAGTGTGAGTCTTTACGCACTGGTGAAATTCTTTCTCAACAGTGCGTAAAGATTCACATCTCGTGTGTAAAGTTTTCCGAGTGCGGAAACCTTTCGACAGAGTTGCGTACGATATTGTTCGAAATTTTGTGCGGAAAGTTAGTATTCTGTCGGTCATCTCATACGCCAGTAATCAAATCGTGATCGGGGCAGGTGGAGGAAAAGGGTGCAGAGCGGGGATGCAGGGGGCGAAGCCCCCGCCGGGGGGTTCGGGGGGGTGGAGCCCCCTGACTGAAAAAAAATTCTGAAAATTATTATAGAGTCTTATGAATATCGTCAAGGACGGGCAAGAATAAATCAACGGATTGATGAAATAATATGCCATTTCTATTGTTCAATAGAAAGAACTTGAACAATTCTAATGATAATAATAATGCTCTGAATACACGGGATAGAAAGCGATTTCGAAACCTATGGATTCTTTCTTATATAAGAATATAAATACATCGCCGACACTCTTTTGTGAGGCGAAGTATCCGAAAAGTGAATTTACATTTCCTTTGGACGTACGGTCCATGGTAGATTTCAAACCACCGAAACCACGGTGGAAGCACTCCAAAAAGGTCTATATATTGTATTGAACTCAATTAAATTCATGATCCACCAAAGTGAACTATTTCCATGTTCAATTCGATGGGCCGACCAGGATATTTCAATCGTATGGACTTATCGAGAGAGCAAGACTGAGTATAACAATTTAGAGAGCTCATAAGTTTTCATCCTATCGAGTGACAGAAGTCATTACACCTGCTTTGGGCAGCTTCGAATCAACGATTGGAGCACTCCGATTCTACAGAATTAAGACAGAGATCATTTTGCTAAACAACACAGAAACTTCAAGAGATGTTGTAGAATATCAGGCTATAAAGAAAATACGGCAGTGCGTAAAGATACGTTCCAGTGCGTAAAGACCTACCTTACGCACTGTTGGTGACTTTACGCACAGGTTTTCACGCATTCCGTCTTCAAAAATTCCTTTACGCACGGAAAAATGTTCCTTACGCACTAACTTTACGCACATGATTTCGAAATAGTACATTTCGATACAAGGGCGTAAAACGTTTTATTCGCGTCCGAGTGATGGGTTTCCGGCCCGAGCCGCAGGCGAGGGTCGGTATCATCACGAGGATGCGAATAATAGGTTTTACGGCCGTGTATCTAACTATACTTTTCGATAAACTGTGAGTAAAAGTCGACAAACCGTGCGCAAAGTGCACTTTTACGCACAGTGTATCGAAAACAATTTTCAATGCACTGGCTCATCACAGACAGAATGAACTCCGGTGGAACTGATTTAGTAAACGAAACAGATAATATTCATTTGGATTATGATATAGCGAACGAGATTCTGTTGTGTTCACGAATCTCACGAGTTTTTTCATTCCCATTATTTTCCATAGTCTCATCTTCTCAACTACATAAAATCGAGGTTATTTACTGACTTTTCGTGAATCGATGCGTTGAATAACATATTGTTTTCCTACAGTATCAATTGTGAGTAGATCTTACAAAACCTGTGTGACAGTTTATCCCAGTAGAATTCTTTTTAGAGAGAAAAAAGAAGAAAATTCGAATCGCTCAGAGTCAGTTTACTCTCACAAAGATATATGATTTGTAATGACCGAGCGAAAACTGGAATTTGAAGGCTCTGATGAGTTGATGCCGGAAGTCCTGTACTCCCATTAGGGCAAAATTAGTATTGAATAGTGGAAAAGAACCGGGACTCAGGAATTAAGTGATTCATAATTAGGTACACTCAGTCACATCTCACCTGAGTTATAACGCTGTTCTTTAATAAATTGATAACGAATCAGAAAATTGCTTCATTAAATATAACAAAGTTTGGTACCTCACAATAGTCCAGATTCCTCTTCAAGTTTGCTGGAGCAGTTCACAAAGAGAATCGTTCAATTCGTGCTACCGAAGAAGTTGGTGTCAGCGGTAAGATCGGCTTAGCTCTTCACGGTCCTCGAACATTCCTCTGAACTGAATCTCTCCTACCACATCCCAGCATAGGAGGAATCAATTTTGCATGGTGCTGATTGTACACCAGGCTCTTCTCTTCTTTAACAAAGTCTCTTCATCAAGATCGCAATCACGGTTTCAAATCGAATTACTTAGCTAAGAGACGTCTCTATCTCAGGTGGTAGCACTGGTGACCAAACTTTTGAAAATTGGAACAAGTTTGCACTCTCTGCGATGATGTCTTCGCGGTGCTCTGAATCTCATATTGAGTGTCTTATCAGGCGTTGGAACTTTTGAATCTTTATTGGTTGCAAAAGAAACCTCCATTCATTTGAATTTGAGGAATTTTGCAATGTTCGGCTTCCGACGATCTGACTGTTTCAGATTACTGGATGACATTCGTGCTATTCCTAATATTTTGTATCTCAAACTTGACTAGTTTCTTCTCCTGATGATAATATCATTTATTTGGAACATATGATTTGAATATGTATCATACGATTCATATAACCTTCTCATCAATTGCGCATTGAATTTAGATGAATTTTTTCGACAACTTTAGAATAGGAGAATTCATTAGGAGGATTCATATTCATCCTCAATCATGATGCCAGAGTCATCAAACTTGCACCAATTCAGTCAAGCACGACATGTTTCTCTTCTCATGGATCATGCCCTCGTAACCGAAAGACAATTGTCTCACTGGCCTCGGGGCAGAACGACCATAAGATAAGATGAGACCAGGCTGTAGGTATCCGAGTTTATATCCCATCTCTTTCTCTCTCTCAAGATCCAATGGAATGAAGGTCTGCCGATTGTTTTGACGAATGATGAATGGCGCGCAAGCTGCGGTGAGGAAAGCGATTGTAGATCTTGCGGAAGCTTGGAGTTGGCTCGAGGGAATATTAATCAGAGACAAACGAGCTTTTCTTTCCTACCCCTCCTGGCTTTTATACTCGAGATGAGCCAAACGACTTGGATTGTTTCATGAAATTTCTTTCATCTTCCTTCAAGTCCCATGGTTTGCTATGTTCTTATCCGGTTGTTGAAGAAACACAATCGTTTTGAGCCATTCATATTAAAAAACGCATAGCCCTCTATTTGGTTGTATTTTTAGGTGATCGAGGGACTCAAGTCCAAACTTCGACCGATGAATAACAAGATAAGACAGGGAAATAAGATATCAAACAACATTATACCAATAATTATGAGTATCACGATATATGGGATAAGTGTTCTTAATTTGCCCTCACTGTTTTTGTTTTGCTCACAGAATTGGCTCATCTCAATATTTTCTAACGTACGTCAGCTCGTTTCAAAACTTATTTCAAGACCTCAAGAATGAGCCGGAATACGATTCAAGCAGATTGAAGCCGAGTTATACTGAAAAAGAAATTTTGGTCGTACGGCCATGCGTTTTACCAAATGACCAAAATGATATTTGCCAGTTAATAATACCGATCTTGTTATCGCATCAATCCATTACAACGGTTTGGCGATCTGGTATGACTGCCAGAATAAATTAATACAATCCGTATATTCTAAATGCCCCGATACTTAATGGAGTCACAGTCACATCACGACTATTTTGCTACGAAAGCTACTAATCTTTCGCATGGGATAGTGGTACCGGAGAAGATGTAAATATAATCCAAAGATTTTTGAGGTTAGTCGTGCCAGATTGATGCAATAACAGAAAGATTTAGCTGTGGTGACAATCCAGTATTGGTCTGGCAGTAATACCACGTAACAATACAGTCGTATCTTCTTTGATTAAGGTATGACTCATGGGACAATCGGGATGAAAAGTTTACGCGAGCCGTGTTGTTTTGATAGCAACGCGACCTCGCCGTCTTTTATGTACAATCGCGTATATACAACAAAGCAGCTCGTGCACGTACACGCTCACACACACACACACGCTCTCCGTGAGGCAGAAAATCAACATAATTGCGCGCGGACCAAAATCACAAACATTCGAGCCCTCGTGTAAACAAAATAAATGGGCACCGGTCCCTATTTTTGGCAAGGATGAAGATAACACTTGAATGAATGACATATCAATTTTTCAGCGAATTCTCTGGAGAATTGTCAAAGCAGTCGTGAGTACAGCCCAAAAAAGTTGCCTTCCGCTGGGCCGTTTCTATCCTTTGCGTGTTACGAGCTCGAACTTCCAACATCGAATACTCGAAAACAAAATGGACAAGCTCCTTGAAATTTCAGCAGAAGGTGTGTTATGGATAGTTGAATCACCACACAAATCGCCAGAAGATTCTTTAAATTTCAATAAACCCGGAGACATACCTCAACATCTCGACAATCAAACCCCAATCGGATAATTACTCATTAATAAGTAAGAGTTAAAAAGAATTTTTAAAATGCACTTCTATGAACTGCGCCTGGTGCAATGCAATACATGAGCATCTGAGACGCGTGTGTGCAGCTGGTTTCCCGAGAATGAGCTAAGGCGCCACTATGTCGCGAGGTTCCGAAGTCACAAACATGCAGCAGACGATTTGCGACTTTCCTCGCTTGCCACTCGATAGGCCCGAGGCCGGAACGAATAGTTTTTCTTTATTAATCAAATAATCTAACACTGCGATGATTAAAATGACACGATATTATGTATTCTGATCGGCCTCAACAGTGCACACCGAAGAGATCAAATGGAGCGACTAGCCGGAAGTTAATTATCGGAAGTCACGTGATATGACTAAAATTACTAGATCTAGGACGGAGAAAACACCAGCTCGGTGAAGTGTAATAAAAGTGTATAAAAATGGCCTCAAATCTGAGGTCAACAATATAGAAGTAAAAATTAGTCCTCCAATACGGATTTACGAATTTAATATCATTGATTCCCTTAAGGGCATGTGAAAGCTCTACCCTTACCGACCGAGCGGGTACTCGTTTGGGGGAGTTGTTCCAAGGCAGCCCTACAGAGGCGCCACAGTGAACTACTCCGACATATATAGTCACTAATAGAAGTCGGGCTGGGAAAACGTGTTGCTACAACAACACACTTACACTATTTTATAAAATCAAATGGAAATAGCGCGCCATAACAAACTGCACTCTACAAAAATTCCATTTATTTCACTTTCACTGTTCGACTTCACTTCACCAGAATAACACATTTCTCACTCCACTCACATACAAACCGACTATCACCGGCTTCAAATTCCCAACTGGCGAAGTGGTGATTTAGAAATTCTTATTGCAGAATCTGCTTGCATTTCTGTTGTCGACACTCACTTCACATTGTAGGTGGGGAATTCTGAACATATAAAACTGCTCGCTTGAATATCTAATCTGAAATCCAACTCACCATTCTTGACTCAGAAATTCTTATTGCACAAACTCACTTGAATTTCTGTTATTGTCACTTGCGACAAGGGAGTTCTCGAAGTATCAAAATTTCCATGTTTAGAAAAAATGACAATCTTACTATAAATCCCTTCTGAACCTATACCTGGAAAAAAGGAAATACAATACCAATATGATTGACCGTAATAAGTTACCATTAGTCATGTAAATATAGAACAAGTGAATTAGCAAGTTACCAGGACTGCGGATGCGAAACGTCAAAGTACTCTCCTTGTGGAATTTCAGTATCTCGCTGGCTCTTACAATTGGATACAGTATCGTGTGTATGCCACATGCCCCTCATCAGATTCCAATGAATGTGTTGAGACTAGAATAAGCAATTTTCTTGAAGTTTCACCTGTGAAATTGAGTACAATTAGTTCTCAATAATTAACCGATAATCCATCACATCCACCAGAGTAACTTCTATAATTTGGGAGAATAACGCGAACATGAATTCCTAAACTTTTTCTGAGCAATATCAGAAAACCATAAAGCTTACCACCATGACAATCAGAAAAATATCACCAAACAGAAGCAGTTTGAATCAATAATAGTCCAGTCTACACATTCTCCTTTATCCAAGTTTACAGTCAGAGATCTGCACTTGGTCCAACTATATAGACCCCCACAACATAAATACCTGGACATCCTTCCGATATGTCAATGAGTTACCCAAGAGTGGTTGCTGGGGGTCTGCAGAAGTATTCGGAGTAAGTATTTGGCTTCTGAGATCCTCTGGATAAGTTTTGGGCCAGAACTTAGAATTTTATCTCAAAGTGCGAGGTTCTGGAAATAGGATAAAATTAAGGAAATTCTTCAATTCCCATATCATATTAATTGTAATAGGGTGATCATAATTTTTGCAATCAATTGAATATAATAACTCTGAGTCAAGGTGGAATTGATAGCAAATATCTGTGCAACAAGATTTGTTGACATCTAGCTCGATTGGGCAACATAGCAAAAGCAGACAACTTATAACCTCGTGGGTAGAAGAACTATATTGCACAGCGAGTTGATTTCAAGCATCGTCGATTGCTCCTGAATTCAAGTACCACCGACGTTCAATAATTGTCACGGAAAACTTAATCTTCTTCCTATACTCACGTACAAAGAATCGGCTTGAAAGCAGTCGACAAGTTGTTGTTGCTGCGAAAAGATGCGAGACTGCGTTGTCAGATGCAAGCGCCCACTTCCCACTTTTCACTTCTTCACCAGCACCACAATGTCACCGACAACCGGGGCACTCGCGTCTACTCGAGCACTCGAGGATGACAAATCGGGCACCCGCGACGGCACCGGGAAGCCCCAAACCGGTAACAAGGTGATGGGCTACCTGCAGAGCGAGGCCGTAACGGGTATGTGTATGTGTGCGTCGTCGCTCGTTGTAGTCATTGCAGGTGGCTGCAGCAGACGACGGATTATGCGCCGCGGACGCCGTGGTTATGTCGGTATATGAGTAGGGTCACTTTTTCCTTTTTGATTCCTGTCTTTTTCGGGAAAATTATGGGACCGTGTATAGTTTAGGTTGTACTTGAAGATCAAATCTATCATTTGCTCAAAGTCTGAAGTTGATTGGAATTGTTGTTTTGACAGTAGTCTGAGGACTGTGATTCATGTTTACGGGCGTAATGACAGTCCTCACACTACTTCCAAAAGAACAATTCCAATCAACTTCAAACTTTTACCAAATGATAGATCTGATCACAAAGTACAACCTAAACTATGTAGGGTTTTGAGATATTCCGCCAATTTTTCAGGAAAATTCATTTTAATTGTGATCGGCTCATATGGCAGGGTAGAGCTTTCACATAACCTTGAGAGGACGATTCAAGTTTCGAAAAAGTACACTTGGGGACATCGAATACTCTCTAAATGTGTAAATCTCACGCTTCCGAAACGACATGGGTGTGAAGTTGGGTGAGGTTGTGTTGGTGAAAAACATTGGTCGGAGAGCGTATATAAGATTCGACACGTTCGAAAAGTATATTCGATGTCATCAAGTGTACATCAAGATTGATCAGTCAAAAGTACCGAAAACGACTTTCTTGTTCAAAGAAACGCGTGGGTCATTCGGTATCGACCAAAAACTTTTATTTCTCACATCCTAACGTAACAACCATGATAGATATGCACGGTAAGGTCTGCGAGGAGGTACACTTGAGAACTCGAGTGGGGGCAAATTAGACCTTGATGTTAAGAGAATAATGAGTTGAAGCTGATAACTGCGGGAAAATTAATGTGAAAACTTTTCCAAGATCACATTTTGGGCCAAATTTCTCCGGCTCCACACCTAATTGTGATTATGAAATTCAACCGTTGACTCTTTGAGTTACCTGCAAATTGGCGATTTCCAGGTGATGCATGTAAGAATCTAGGTCAATCCAATACAACCCTAACAATCCAGTATTGAAGAACGCTTGACGAGCGTGAATGAATTCCAAGCGGTGCAATCATCAGTGATGGCTATAGTCAAACTTTTCTCTCACATCTCGTGAACTTGGCTGAGTAAGAATCACCAATGAGGGTCGAACCGGAACTAACCCGAGATCGCACGTGACATACTATGTCACACAGTACCAATGAGTCTATCTAAGATGCATGCAGCATCGACTTGTTTCCGTCCAACTACGTGGTCTGAATAACATAATCGGCTCTTGCTCAGTCTTGAAGATTCTGTTGATTCAAACTATACACTCAAGCAGTAATGCGGGGTTATGAAATCAAACTCATTGTGGGGCATAATTGAACAGAACTTCTGTTCTCGCTAATCCCAAGAACTAACAAGGGGGCGTCTTGATTCAATTCAATATTCTGTTTATTCAATCGAAAATAATAGGTACAATATCGGAGAAGACAAGAGAAACGTTGCCTCGCTTCGAGCCCTAACGAGCACGGAATTGTTTACTCCATAAAATCGCGTTACTAACCTAATAGAAAAAATTGACACACGCACATCGAATGCTTTCTCGACTGGCCAATATTACGCACTCAAACAGCCTCTACGCTGAGTCGAGCCGCAGAGGTCTTCAAGCTCGAAGACAGCCGTAGCCCCGGATAAATCCGTACTACGGCCGATGAACACCGGGAAAGCGTCCCTCTAGTTCTAGAGGAAGCATCCACAAATTCATTTCATTCTTCTCAAATACAAAAATTTAATGCTAATTGAAGCGAACGCACTTCCAAGTATCGTGAATCACTTTAAGGAAATTCAAATTAACACGTTCACTGCGATGGGCCCCATCGGTGGGGCCCACAATTTTTCAATTTTCAATCTTTGCCGACTCATATTTGCTCAGAAAATATCCTCAAAAGCCATTTCCTTCTGCGTTTTAGTTTATCAGGGGTATAAATGACGAGTCAGAACAGAATTTCCCTCGGTGCACTTGCATTAGTCCGAGAATGAGGGTCGTGATTACAAAAATCTGCCTTCGCAGTGAACGTATTAATATTCAAGTACTCATATTGATCAGTAATCGAAAAGATGTGTAAATTGTGAATATGTAAATAAGAATTTACTCAAGCATAAAAACCAAGTTTTGATCTTGAACAACTTCAATGGACAAGCTATGTGATAATGCAAAAAACGATCGAAAAAAGGTAAATGATTTCAGAGTTACACCCATTTGTCGAAAAGAACATTATCAATATCAATCTGCAGCTCTAGCAATGAGTACATATGCTAAGAGTCGGTACTTGCGTGTACACATATCTAAATTGCCCGTCATGATGGATTTTAACGAGGCTGGGAGTTGGAAAGCTTGGAATATCTTTGAGCACGCGATTTCGCAGTTTCTTCTTCTGCGGTTATCCGTTCTCTGGACACTTTGTTTGCTGATTATCCGACTCCTGAGCCAAGTTTTTTTCCGGATGATAAAGTGGATGGGATCAGTGCCAAATTAATCTGTCGCTATCGGTGTCATTTCTATACTCAACGAGGCATGCATTTATCCGACATTGTGATCAGAAGTCACTTGACGCCGGAAAATTAGATAACACATTTTTTTCGGGCTTGCCATCTTATTTCTAAGGCCTTGTCGAAATACTAGCGCGGGTGGTGATGGTATATGATCATCTATACCATGGATTTGCACTCGCCTTTTGATGAGAGGTAGAACAAACTTTTCCAACTGATTATTCATAGATATACGTTCTATTAATTAATCTACTACTCTTTTATTTTACAAACGTCTGTACAACCTACTTGAAATTCTTTCCATGGTTCGCTCGTGGTTCTAATTTATTTGAAATTTTCATTCACCCATCTACCATTGGTTTCAGCAGAGAGATAGTGGTAAAGTTTCGAATGAGGGGTAGCTATACTTATACCATAGCACTGGAAGAATAATGAGAAAAACTCAGCACATAATCGAGTGGATCGTCGGGGGTGTGATTGAGAGTTTTTATCGAAGCCTGTTATACGCTGCGGGGGATCCACGAAGAGTGAGACAAAGGGAAGAATAAAAGGATTCGATCGGAGAAACTTTGAATCTCTCTCATTTATCGGTTTGATTTACTATTCATCCCGGTAGTTTTCGTTTATCAGGACATAAAATTGATGAGTTCATATGCAGTTTCAGAGCTTTGAAGAAAAATTTAGGTACACTATCTTTTCCTTTCATTGTAATACACTTTGTTAAGGTACTGTTGAATTCCCCAAAGTATTTATCTTCGCTTCATCTCACCAAATGCTGAGCAAGAGATGTAGAGTCATTGCAAAACATTTTTTCAACTCTTCCTTACTTTCTTATCAATCATGAGTGATGCAGGATGTAGTTAAAATCTCTCCCACCACTATTTTTCATCTTAGTTCAGGGGATTTCGATGAAAAATCTAGCTCATTCACGAAGGATATCCCTGATAAAACTGAGACCATTCTTGCTGTCCACTCATGGACAGTAGTAGTTCGACTTGACCAATTATTCGCCGAAAACTGTTCACCATTCCTACCAGAGATTTCCATATATTGTATAAGCAACACATTCATCGATGGCAGCGTATAATTTTCCTTAATCAGCTGTAAAGGTAGATGTGTAGCGCAAGTAAGAGCGCCACAGAATGTTGCAATGTATGATGGTCTCAATCCTCATTAAATCAGAATTTGCCAGTTTGGTAAAGCTCGTAAATGCATCAAATAAATTTCCTGATGAATCCAACTTCATTTCATGTGATTCAGAAAGCAACAGGGTTGATCTTTGCCGGTGTACCAACTCAGACTACTCCAGATGTGCTTGGGTCTTCTCAATTATCATGACCGTAATATTCCAGAAATTTCATCGCCCTTTATTTATGCTGTCTCTCCTCGTAAGGATCAATCGATCTAATCAACGAAGGTTCTAACGATCTGCGAATTGTCCCGAGATTCACACAGACACGTAGGAAACCAGTGTGGATGAAAGTAGCAGTTGAACAGCGGGGGCAAAATTTATTGCGTAAACATGTTGGGTGGCAGATGCACTATATGAGCTTGCAACGACATAAATTCCGCCACGACAGTCGAAAATGCTCGGCTCTGATGCTGCCAGAAATCACCCCCCGTAGCGAGATATGACTGGGACAATACCGAGCCCGTGACGGCACGTGTCACCGGAGCTTTTTTCGTGAGAAGCCGTGTACGCGTGGCCGGGGAAGTGAGGTTGCGAATGGCAGCGCCAAAACAAGCTTGCAAGCTCACTTTGGATGAGAAATGCCACGACGAGAGCGCTTGATTTGCGGAGCGCGACGCCTAACCGAGCGGAGACAGACTGCGTGGAATTGCGGTCGCGTCTCGGGAGACTGTCTATATTTGTTCATCCTCCTCAAGTAGTTGTTTCCGGTCTCTGCTCAATCGGCAATTTTTTACGGAATTTCCAACTTAAAATGAAAAATCACTCCATGAATGTAAACGTTAGGCTCACTCACAGTCTCCAGGGTGATGATAAGATTCAAATGAATCAAATAAAGGATACTTACACAATCAAATTCTCTGTGACAGATTTCATTCGAAAAAAGACATACCAGAAAAATTCGATTATTTCCATCGTTCTATAGCTGCAGATACGGATATTTCAACGGATAGTCGAAACGTTGAATGGCTATTTTCTGATCCCATTCAAGTGAATGATAGTTCTTCGTACAGCGTATCTCACCAACGTATTCGTGACATTTTCTAACCAGAATCGCATGACAAATACTCCTCCGCCCAGTCGAAGGGGTGAGGTTCCAGTGCGCTCGCACCAACGTGGGCAGGCCAGAGGCGCCGTACCTCCTGCCATAGGCTGAGTTTACATAGACGCGC
This sequence comes from Eretmocerus hayati, assembly GCA_029851415.1. NCBI lineage: Eukaryota > Metazoa > Arthropoda > Insecta > Hymenoptera > Aphelinidae > Eretmocerus > Eretmocerus hayati. Next base: position 176,191,708 of record CM056742.1, on the reverse strand, counting down.
TCACTCTTGACGCGCGCGCGCTCTCTCCACTTGCACTCTACCAAAACACCGAAGTAGGTCCTGAAAATGGGATTTGAAAATATTTTGACGAGTATTCCCTCTCAACTTGAGTATCAGCGCGAGTTTGTGAGATGAAAAACGGCCAGTTTATCGCGTAAATCTACCAAAAAATTCATTTGCATCGAATGAAGATCGAAAAATGAGAGAATTGGATGTCGATCGTTGTGCCTAATATCACCAGACCCCCAACTTTTCACGTTCCTGACTCGCAGCTTATTCAACATTATTTTGGGTCGGCATTGAGACTTTTTCCGGAAACTGTGAAATGAGCAAAGGTATGCAGAATTCTGGTTGAAAAGAATCCAGAATTTGTATTACAAGAGTCACTCCTCCGTGAATTTGGGACATCTTCGGGTGGTCTTAATCAGGATTTCATACACTTTAGCTCATTATTCAGATTCTGAAATAAGTACCAATGTATCACTAAGATGATGCTGAATATTGCTGAATGGTTTGCAAGTTGGAGACCTGCTGAAAAGTTGGGGGATGATGATATGAGACACAACCACGCCTCTCATTTTTCGATCTCTATTCGATGCGAATCAATTCTCTGGTCGATTTACGCAATAGACGGGCCGTTTTTCATTTCACAAACCCATGCCAATACTTCGATTGAGAGGGAACACTCGTCAAAAGATTTTCGAATCCCATTTCCGGTACCTACTCTGGTGTTTAGGTGGAGAGTGCAAGCGGAGAGAGCGCGCGCGCGTCAAGAGTGAGCGCGTCTATGTACACTCGGCCAGAGCAAAAATTCCGAGCCACCACACCGCAGATCAACGGTGATACGTACAAATCGTGGATTGCAACGGTCTCGCAAATCTGCCTCGTGCACCGAACTCGCTCGTCTCCCCAGCCCAAAAGCTCTAGCTTGAAGATGAGTCGTGGGTCTACCAGCAAGCAACTCTTTCTTGTCCTTAGAATATCTGGAACTCCGGAGTAGTTTGATGGCTGGCTACTGGAGTAGATTAGCTGGTCAGAGAATGCTTATCCGCATCCAGTAGCCGTCCGGAAAGGCTCATCTCGGCTACCCGGGGAAGCCAAGATTCGTGATGTTTTCTGGGTACCGAACCACTCCTCAGCTTTAGGAGCTCTCGGAATGAAGAAACGAGGCTCGTTTAGTTTGTCTCCATTTTAATGTAAGAAGGAACTCTTGAGATCACATCTAAAAATTTAGATTGCAAGTTCGGAAAATTTACTGTGACGCAGTACGATTTTTTTCTGACTTGAAGAATTATTCCTTACACCGTTCTCCTAAAATCCTATTTTAACACTGTTTCATGATATTTGACCCGCCCAAAAGGAGCACTATCGTGACCGCAGAGTCACTACCATATGTCTATCTTAACATTTACTTTCATTCCTGTATCAGTGGCCAGAAGCGAACTATATTTTCAACGTGAGTCTGGCATTATTGATCATTTGAGGGCCTGAATCCCAATTTTTTCAGCCCTTCAGAGATTTTTCGGTTACAATCATAGAAACTGAAAATCAATACTAGATCAGGGGATGTGGTTGAGCAATATCAAGAGGCAATTGGAAAAAAATGAAAAGACTTGGATGTAAGATCGGATTTTGGATAGATGCCAAAAATCATCACAGCTGTTTTGCACAGCAACGAGGGACAATATCACTTTCACTGTCGATCAATGGTTGCGAACCGCACAAAAATGTCAAAAAATTCTCGCAGTCTCCATAGAGGCATCCGAGATGCCTTACCGTCATGATATACCAGGCAAACAGAGAAAATAGTAGAATGCAATTTCGTGGATAGCAATAAATTGAACTGCGGGTGGTCTACCGCGCCCCCAAAATGAAACGAGAAAGAGGAAAACAGAGGCTATATGGTTGATGTACTGGCATTGAGAGTTAGGGTAGTACACCTATAGGTATATTTTAAGTCTTTTTATGGTTCAGTGACCTTGGTCACGCACAATCAGTCCAAGATAGTATAGAGGAAATATCTTTGACAACTACAGGCAGCCGTTGGAAGAATGATCCCATACTCTTCTTCGTTTTTTTTTTTTCAACATCAATTGTTTTCAGCTCGTTGGCCCATATCGTCTTGTAACACCCATTCTCTTTTACAGCCTGAAGCCTGTAAATGATGTGGCTGAAAATGATGATAACTCTGGCTAGTTTACTTCTAGTGTTCCATTTGAAATCGCCAATGACCATAGCCGAGCATTATTGGTAAATTATAGGATATGCATCAAGTTCAGTAGACTCTAGTGGCTCCGATCCAGAATAATACAAGCCGATTCCGGATTCCTGAAAAAAGCTCCAGCGCTGTAGGAACCTGTCTTGCTCGATGAAAATTTATTGAGGAAAGTATTTATGCATTATAAAAATAATTCTTCGTTGTGTGAATTATTGTAAAGATTTTCGTTGAGAGTGATCGACGTCAGAAACCGCCAAAAAATGTTACTAGATATCTTGTAGAATATTTGAATCTGAATTGAATTTTTCCAATCCGAATATCACACAGAGACATACAAAGATCACCATTCCAAAGGGATATCATAAAAGAATATTGAAGACAAATGGGATGTTGTATTGGAGGAAAACACGAGGCATACAACATAGAGATTCGTGCAGAACTACGTAAGTGAGCAAGATTTGATAGTTTTTCTCCAGCGCCCCCGTAATTTTGCTTCATCCAGATCCAGGAAGACTTGCAATCGTTTGACTTTATAATAATCATTTGTGTATTTCAACTTCTTACATCTATAAACTCAATAAACTATTGATGTTCGACTTCTTCCAGACCAAAAAAAAACCGTTTCAAACATCATTTGCTGTGAACTCAGTCCAAAATGATCATTGTAGTCACTCCTCGCTTTCTTGACGACATGAAGCCTGTTATTTGAAGCAAGAATCTTCAACCACCTTCAGACTTTTTGACGCAAGTTTGGAACCTGATCTCTTTCTCGCGAGTATAAAAATATGCAGCTGAGCGCACCAGAATAACGAGTCCCGAGCCGAAAAAGTCGTCCAATGCTCTTCTGAAATTCAGACTTCACTCGATGCCGGAACAAAAATCAGAGCTTTTGCCGAGGCATCTCAGACCGATGAACGGGAGTCTCGTACAAATACAGTCATATAATGGAGCTTGCAAGCTCCCCTGAGGAATGGGCGTCAAAAATTGTCACCTTCTAAGATTCAACGAGACGAAACGGGTCAAAGAAACAAATTGCAAGCTCTTGAAAGCGAGCAGCTTGCAAACTCGGCGCGCTATTCAAATTGCCGAGTAGCCGGTGTATAAGCTCATTTCAACTAGACGGAGCGAGAAATGTTGCTCGTTGGACCGCTCTCGCTTTTTTCCTCTTCTTACAACCGAGATGATTTCCTGCGGATGAGCTAGATAAAGTTTTTAATAACCCGAATCAGGCCTGGACGTTCCATTGCAAGATGCCGCTACTGCGTGTTCTTAGCCGCATGATGAAAAGACACAAGACCATACATAAGCCCTTTTTCAAATGGTGACTCTCGATTAAATAGGGTGAGGTGGATGCCCGAGTCAGATTAATTTGAGACTCGATTCCGCAGGGGATTTTATTTGTTCGCCTCATACGGCGGTCTTTTTTACAGAGTATAAATCCCTCATTCATCATAGACGAAGAATAAGTTCAATCACTCACAAGGAGAGGTCATGGTCTGTGGGTCGTGGATTCGGTTGAAACTCTGGGAATCGTCTCATTTTGGCACCAAAAGATGATATCCGAAACCGCTTACTTGAATGCTGAAACGTTTTGAAGCTACAGCCTATGACATTAGCGTTGCCCATATAGGCCCATGTTGAAAGTTGATATATATAGGTATACTAACAATGCTAATGTGATTGACCATAACTCTGAAACGTTTCAGCATTCAAGTTAGCGGTTTTGGATATCATCTTTTGGTGCAAAAAGGAGACGATTCCTAGAGTTTTAGCCGAATTCACGACCCACAGACCATGACCTCTCCTTGTCAGAAGGATTATTTAATCGCAGATTTATCATCGAAATATATTGGTAGTGACATTTGAGTGTAGAAATATCTGTAAGATATTGATATGTTGCTGTTTCAAACAGATAAAATTTTCTATCCATTGAGGATACCCATCTAGAACATAAGATTCCATGAACATATATGATCATGGAATCCGTGGATTCCATGGTCATATCTGTGGCGGTCAGACTAAAGGGTGTAAGTCCAATTTTCATGAAATTTGAGTTGAGGCATCTACGATGTTCTTCTGGATCATCTTCATCACTTGGAACTCCTTCCAGACCAAAATGTTGCATTGCTGGCAAAAAATTCCATTTGTAAGAGGGCGTAAGTCCACTCTCCTGTATTATAATGATAGCATTCAAACGCACTTTTCTCGATTTTTATTCAAATGGACTTACGCCCTTTAGTCCGACCGCCACAGATATATGATCATAAATAAAATCGGTTTCGAAGTTGGTCCTTTTCATTACGAAAGCGTGCGATATACCAATTTACAACATCAGTACTTCACGGTGATGATCGAATATTACTCAGAAAATTTTTTCCCCAAGTCATTCTCAGGTTTTGAAGTATTGGAGAGGTACTGAATGAAGTATTTGAAGTACTGAAGAGAAAAAATGCACATCAAATATCATTCTTCGTCGAAAATGTCAGTTTTTGGGAACTCGAGACCGACTCCTGGAAAGATATTTTTCAGTAGTATATGATCAGTATCGTGACGTATTGATATTAGAATAGGTTTGGATCGATATATCACAAATTTTTGGAATAAAAATGAAATGTTTAGAGCGGTTTTACGTATGATCATATATGACCATGGAATCGTATGTTTTACATGGGTACCCATGTAGACCATAGATGAACGAAGTCCAATAGTTCGTATGGATTTTTTGGCTGAGAATGAATTCAGCACGATTTCTGTTAATCACTCACAGATGGACGAAATTCCATGAATATCAAAGGTTTGCAGCCTAATTGTGAAAGTATTTTGATTCAAAGTCACAAGAGAGTCCACCTTTGTCTCATAGAGATTTATAAATCACGTCGAATGCCGGGCTCAGTTATTCATTTGCTCTCTCAAGCTCGAGTTATGGCATTCACCCACGACATCCTATCGACTGTCACTTCATTCCACCATTCGGTACACACTAATAATACTCTCATATCTCGAGTGCTCGCGTGAGCTTCCTCTCCATTTTCATCTGACTCATTCCATTGCTTTTCCAATAAGAGGCTTATGAGCTCTCGAGTATTGACGCGTATGATGGAATATTCGTATTTCTTCTTTGACTGATGATTGAAAAAATATATCGTCAGGCTCCAGCACATTTCAGACTAAGACAAAGACTACCATATTCTGCCCACACTCAACCATTGGTGAGATGTGCCGGTTTTTATAGAGTCTGACAATTTCAGGTTCAAGTTCGAAGAATTACCAAAAATGTAAGCTATAGATAGAAAAACTTGGCTGTAAAATGTCCACTAAAAAATCTCTTCCTGATTAATTCGTGGTTTGGCAAATTCACAAGAACCCTTGGCTATCACAATTCACCTATGCAATATAGTCCGTCAAGTGAGAGACGAGCCATTGAATTTTGAAATGATTTGCAGTGTAAAACTACTAAGAGGAGCTTTTGTGCTTTCCGTATAATACTCTCCGAGCCTCTGATAGCTCTACCCGAGATGTTGCGGCGCGCAGTATGAATGGGCCACGCTTCAATCGTCTATAGAATTATGTCAGTGTGTAAAATGTATGTATGTAAGTGTGAGAGTGGGTATGATGCAAAGCTTTGGGAGCTACTGTAGCATCACGATAATAAGTGTGTTCGATTATACCCAAGCTTCGTGGTACTTGAAGCCAACCTGCTTGGGCTGATTGATTCATGAGCGGATCTTGCTGGGAAGATTTGAAGCTTGCAACAAGCATTGCATCACGCTAACTCAAATAGTGATCGTAGATTCAAGGGCTCCGTTGGAAATTTTCAGTACTGGTCCATAAAATGTATTGATCGATCTGTGATCAAGCTGTTCAATGTTATCATTGTGTATCATTTGAAAACTGGTTCGGGATTCAACAGTGAGTAGGTGAAAATCCGTGTCAAGTAGATCAAGTATGGATATGGTCAGACATAGATCATAACACATCGTGCTTCAATACATATTTTGATAGAAACTTGTATTGAATGATTTATCTGGCTTGTGAAATTTGATGAAATATAACGTATAAGTAAACATGAATCAGTTCGTCTATAAGTGAGGCCATTGTGCCTAACATACCCCCTTTATCCGTTTTGAGAATAGTTTTTGTCCAATTCGATATTTTTCAACGTACTTTATTGCATTTCAGAGCTTGTTTAGAGACCTACAAAATGGAATGAAGTTCAACCAACCAGAGCCAAGTTATCACAATTTTCCCAAGAAGTGTTTCTTAGCGAGTTTGCGAAAATGTGTGCCACACATGCCCCTATGATGCAATTTCTCCAAAACTTCTGGTCTTGATCAATTTTAATGTACTTGAATATCATGTTTGTCTTGATTCAAGACCTTCAAAATGAGCTCAAGTACGTCTAAGTATGATGAACTCGAGTCAAGCTTTCTCAATTTTCCCAAAATAACCCATGTTAATCGTTGGTAAAGTGCATAAGTTCGGTTTCCAATATCAGCGTGCAACCACATCTATAGCTGTTCACCGGTCCGAAACACTCTTTCCGACTCATTTTCATGTGGTAAATACGTACTGAGCGATAGGAAAATGACGCTGCTTACCCTCTTGAGATAACCATATGGGGACATGTTGGGTACACACCACTTTGCCCTTGATGTTTCGCGAATGATCTCCATGTTTTGCTTATGAAATCGCTCCAAATCCGGAATTGGAACTCTTGAAAAGATATTCTGAGGGTCTTCAGACAAGGAATCGAGTGCGCTAAGATACGTTGAGATTGTTGAACTTGGATGGTACCAGAATAGCAAGGGCGCAGCTGTACCAGTTCGAGACTGATACGGGACTTCTCCGGCACTCCTTTGGGACTTCGATGGTAACAATATAGCACTAGCGCAACAGTACCAGTTCGAGACTGACACGCGGACTTCGCGATACTTTTTCTGAACTTGGATGGTACCAGAATAGCACTAGCGCAGCAGTATCACCCCGAGACTGATACAAGAGTTTTCCGACACTTTCTTGAAACTCGGATGGTACCACAACAGCACTATCGCAACGGTAACTGTTTGAGACTCATATGGAACCTTCGCGGTACTCCTTCAGGATTCGAATGATACCAAAATAGCACTTGCGCAGCAGTACCAGTTCGAGACTGATACGCGGGATTCGCGATACTTTTTCGGAACTTAGATGGTACCACAATAACACTATCGGAGCGCTACCAGTTCGAGACTGATATGGAACCTCCGTGGCGCTTCTTCTGAATTTGGATGGTACAAAAATAGCACAAGATCAGTAGTACCAGTTCGGGACTGATACGAAACCTTTGCGACACTTTTGCGGAACTTCGATGGTACCAATATAGCACTAGCGCAACAACACCAGCTAAAAGGAACCCATGTGGACTCATGAATGAGTTACGAAACATCACACCGATATGATGGCTTATTTCACCAAGAATAGAGTGAGCTTACATGAAATCGAACCAACTCGCATACGGAGGTGCAAGAGAAAATTTCGATGATTTTTCCTGCTCTTGATACACGTTGCAACGCAAAACTTTTGTGAGAGAGGTTGAATTTCAATTCCACACCTGAAACAAAACGGTGTTATTAAATGAAAAAATCTCTACATCTGAACGCCCATTTACGAAGACATCCTCGCGAACACTTCTGCGATTCACAGATTATACTCATCGTTAAACCATGTCACGGACAAAGTTCACGCACTTCAAAGTTTCAAACACCGCTAAAAAATCCTCGTTCGCGTTGTCGTCGTATCTGAGCTAGTTGTCTGATAAAAATTTCGTAGCTCGCTTAAAAAGTTTCTGTCCGGTGTAAATGGTGCTTTTTTGAAGTCTAAATTCTCGTCTCAAAGTACCGCCAACTCTAATCGCAACATGGTCAAAGCAACAAAATTTGAGATTCATGAGCTATAAAGATATATGAGTGAAACTACGTGGAGGGCACAAATGAAATCACAACAATACCATAACTTTGGATCACATCAAAATACGAATGAGTACATTATGCAAATTTTTGTGACAATAGGTATGAGTGTCTTGAACTCCTTTATCTTCTCAAAATTGAAGAAAATCTCAAGTGCGAAAAGCCGCTGATAAATGAGAGGAACCATAAGGAAAAAATCTCCTTTTGAATCCTGAAACCTGCGAGGAAATTTTATAGAATACAGAATTGTGAGATCTCATTACTATCTGAATCAACGATCATTACTGATTTCCACGTAATGGACGGGAAAAGAGAATCCATCCAACTTTTCTAAATGACTGAAATCTTCAAATGAATACATCGGTTTCAATCAGGTTTCTCCGCTCCCTCTCTTCCCCAGGGACATCATTTACTCATTATCAGATGTTCTGACAATGCTTTAATCAACTTAAATATCGTTCTCTGGGACTTGATTCCAGTGAACCACCTTGAATTGTACATTTTTCCTTGGATCCGTAACTAATCGGTAACCGTTTGGAATATTCTTTACAGGTGTTTGAATTTTCATCATTTGTGAACAGTACACTAAGTACCCCATACGACGATGTTGGTACATACTTTTTGTTGAGAAAAATATAACAACTTCATGGGTCTGACCATATTATCCTCAAAGCTTAGATTTTTTTCCCACATAACTCTTTAGCTTATACGTTTTTATAGACCAATAATTGTGGAGCAAACTCGCCCAGTTTTTTACACAGTCTACATAACTAATGATTTCATTCACAGTTGATGTGAACGAGCCCGAAATGAAAGATGTTTGTTGTTACAAAATTCATTTTTGACGAATTCTTTCTTTGTGAAAAGTGTCAATGTAACCGGTAACGGTCCATTTCCCTTTTTCCATCTAACGATCAGACGAATCTCAGTTGAGTGTCCTTCATACCATACAGATTCACTGCTCTCAATCACTGTGACACCAGCCTCGGTCAAAATTCGTGAATTCTCTATCTCTTACGGATATCCCAAAGGCCCAAGGGTCAAAAAAGAGCATAGCCACCCATCCAAATCGACTCAAAAACAAAATTATCTCTTCGGAAAATCAGCATGAGCAAACGCAAAGCAACATCTAGTCCGTAAAATATTTTCAGTAGATTCAGTACTCTATACTGTGTTTGTACTTTTCAGGACAACTCTTTTCTACCGCATACTTGGGTCAGGGAAAGAATAGAATTTCCTCTACGTATTCCACTACTACGAGTATACATGCGACTGTGCAGAGTAAATAAACGTGTCTTGCGACTATACATACGATTCAATACTAACATTGGGTCCTTTGATTTGAATCCCTTCTGGAATTTCTCCAAGCGTGAAAAGATGCGGAGTGTGTCGTATGTGTACCAAGAAATGTCTAAGCTATACATGTGTATCTCAAGAGGTTACAAACTTTCGGAATCCTTCGAGTGGAAAGCATGCTGCACTTCAATTGATCACATCCTACGTTTTCGGATGACGTACTGTTTCTGTGAGGATAACTGAGAGACAATCGAAATTAAGTAATTAGGATGATAGTCAAAATTTCTCGAATAGAATCGAGATTTACCAACAACGCCTAATGAATTCTTGCTCTCCACCTCGTGGAAGCCTCGCAATTTACACAAGACTTACTCTAATCTGCCTCCCAGTTTTGAGTGGATTGAGAGTAAACTAAAATAGATCTTAAGAGTGCTCTCTACCGTTTGACAAGCGACAGTTGCCCCTTATATTCCCAATGACAATCTTGAAAAGTGAAGAGGAAAGAAACCAATCCATAGTACCACCGACCATGGAGAATTTTACGAAAAAGTTTCATCGAGATAGCTGCAAAATTAAGCTTAAACAGTTGCGGAAAGAATCCAACTATAGTCAAGAAAATTCTCCCGCAACTTTTTGGGCTCAATTTCGCAACCATCTCGATGAAACTTTTTCTTGAATTTGCAGAAAAATTCTCCGCAGTTGGCGGTACATCGCACATCGTTCTGCGTTGTTTGGTTGATTTTATATTTATAATGATCCAATTTGACCGTAGAATGGTGTTGCAAGGTGGAAAGCTTCTTCAACTCAGGTCGGTTTATTCTTCATCCGTTCTCAACGTCATCTGACATTTGCCACTAGAATAGATTTCACGGCCAAAAGGTTTGAGCTACAGTCTTGAGGTTTTGAGATCTATATTTGGCCATCAAATACTTTGAAATAAGTTAACTAGGACCTCTATGACCTTGCGTTCAAGAGTAACTGCTCTGACACGGAACTGACCATAAAGTCTAGCAAGAGTGAATTTCCACGATAACACTCCCCAAAGTGTGTGAGCTAATTTTTTCGATAATTTGGGACATGAAGAATTTACTTTTGACAATGAACTTTGGAAAAAAATTGGTGCGAAAGGCCTAGAATAAAGTGAATTCACTTCTATCGACGGAAATGGAGCAAGTGAAAGTTTTAGCAGAATTACGCCACAATGTGTACGTACTTGCCATGCATAAAAAGTGATCCTGTGGCCCTTGTGGAACTATAAGATTTGATGCTCAAAACAATTGTATTTGATGAGTTTGCCCGTCGAGGTCTCAAACGAGCCTCACCGAAGCACTCCACACTCACTAACGCCGAAAAAAGGAACGACCACAGAGCATTTTATCATGATGATATTTTTGAGTAACTCCGAACCAAAAAACTAAAGATTGCGCTAGGAAGATTGCCAAAAAGTACATCAAAAATGACTCGTGTGATTTCTTTCCCAAGCATTGTAAGAGTTCATACAAGGTGACACGCGTTATTTCAAAATTTCGAAGAAGCTACTCATGTACTCAAATCTTCACTTTGAGTCAAACTCATCGATTGAGATCAAGATTGAAATACTCCATCTGAATCTGAAAATCATTTTGATTTCGTGGAATTTATGAATTCTCACCGATGCTGATAGGGTAGAACCTTGTGATTTTTTGTCTACTTTTTCACGAGTTATGTGGCTTTTGTGCGATAGTTTTCCAAGGGAAACTTGGCACTTGACTGGACACTGTCAGTGAATAAGAATCATATCTTTTCCAGAATACATTTATTGTGATGCACTTGAAATCAGAATCGGCTCTCAAGAAAGATAAAATAACGCGAACTGTTTTTGAGAATAATCCTCCACTCGAATCCATTATATGTTGTTACATCTCAAAAATTCCAAAAAATACAGTTATGAATCGAAATTCCCTCCTCTTTCCCAATATACGCACGGTAACAGCTGCTGTCGGACAAGCGCTACCATGTAGTCATAAAAAAGCGCACGAAAATCAAAGGGTGCGAATTTTTATTCGAACAGCGTCACGCAAGCTTTACGACACGAGCACACACCAGGTGCAGCGGGAAATTCGAGTCGTAAACTTTTGTCGCTTACTGCGTTGATCCTTTGTTTTTCTGCCACAAATCTATCGAATGCAATTCGAGTAAAACGTTATAGATTTAGAATGTTACAGTGATTGCAAATATCTCCTCCTATTCAATCAGACATTCAAATAAAATTTGTTACGCTCGATGGCGATAGCCAAAAATAAATTCCTTCAAGATAACTGTGGTGACTGATAACGTGTAAGGTCTCTTATGTGTTCGTTGTGGCAGGACCCACCGGTGGGTCCCACTCGTTCTTCTCTGTAAGAGGCAGATTTTCTTCTTATGGGATTTGACATTACGCGGGTCCCGCAGCACACAGAAAAGGAACTGCGATTTTCACCGTCGGAGCAAACGAACGTGTTCATCGATAGTTTTGATGACTACTACTGATCATCACAACCTGATAGGTCGCAGCAGTCGTAGCGAGAATCGTGCTTCTGAAACTGATCAACTTCAGCCACGTCTGCAAGTTGATCTTCTGGATGACTGTAGGATATGGCATTACATGCTCAACTTAAATTATGATCGATCAGCGCGTGGAAGTAGTAACGCGGCTCTTCCGGCTTCCAATCAATCAGGAGTGGGTGTTTCGCCGTCAGGGTTAATATCCAATCTCGGATCAAACTTTGCATGGATCTTAGGGCTGCCGCCGAGCTCGAGAATTTCTCGTTCTCGTCGAGCGAGATCGGGCGAGAACGAGAACAGAAGTCACGAGAATTCTCGTAAAATTATTTCTCGACGAGACGAGAAGCTTCCTGTGATTCTCGAGATTTCTCGCGAGAATTCCATGAGTCCGAAAATTTGATTGAGATAGAGGAATGAGTATTAGAAAACATCTGCATTATGAACGAAGGTACATACTACTTGGAAACATTAATAACATGATTTAACACCATACCTGTGATAATATGGGTAAAAATATATAGAATCGGATTTGAAGAATAAATTTATGACCAATTCTACGGGTGAAGCTTTTTCAAGCTGAATGCATCCACCTGTTGATGCGTAGAAGAGCTCTTAGAGTGATATCACTCAAGGACCATCTTTGTTTAGTTACAATCAGAGACCCTTCAGAAAAAACTCTCTCCGATGGTACCGATGTTGGCATGATGCATAGAATATCTCGACCCATTCGTGCCAGATTTGGATAAATAGCTGCAGAGGTTTTCTACCAAGCCAACACATTAGTATCCGCGGGAGCTTTGTGCGCTCAGATAAGCATTATTTGTTTCAATATTCCAAGCTGAACGTTTCCTCTGCTGAAACATAACTGTGGAAACATTTTTACGTTGATTTTCGGAATCCATTTATCAACGTCTTGGGACTCATGACTTTGATTGGATCCATCGACGAGTTATTCGTTTTTGTAAATTTCTCCAAATTTCTTGATAGATTTTTCCTTCAACTCATAACCTTAATGGTTGACATCAAATGACTCCACCTTGTGTCTTGGATCCAAAATAAGCGTAACGAAATGAACCCAGTGGATTTTCTGAGAATGTTCAAGTTCTCCTTTCACATTCGAGAGCGAGAGAGGCTGCATCTCAACACCGTTCTCATAAACTTTTCTGTTGAATCGCCAGATCGTATTTTCTATCGAAAACCTTGTTGCATGCAACTCAAAATATGCTTCTTGATTCAATTCATTGCTTTGATCGACTATATTTATATGTGGAACCGAACGCTATAGCTCAGTCCAAAATTGTGTCGAGAAGTCTCGTCAAAAGCCGAGAAATTTCTCGGCGAGACGAGATTAGAAATTTTCGTTCTCGAGTCCCGAAAACCGAGGACGAGAACGCACTTAATTTTTTCTCGTCGAGACGAGAATATGTAAATTTCTCGGGTTTCTCGCTCGACGGCAGCCCTAATGGATCTTCGACACCTTGAGCGAAAGCTCAGCTTTGCATCGTGATTTTTAGAGAACGCCGTGGCTCCGTGGATAAGCTCTCGGGCTTTCATGCGGAAGTCCTACGTCCGTATCTCGGCCGGACACCACTGAGATTTCATTTCGAGTGCCTTTTTTCGGAGGTCTTAGTAGTTCGGATCCCGCCTAAAACTGTGAAACTCACGTTGGTGAGGTCACCTTCACCGACGTGAGAATCGGTAATCAGCGGTATGCTAAGACGCTGGTTGAGCGTATTTCAATCCCAAGCATATAAGTGCCCTCTGGGTGGGACCGAAGTCGAATTCCTTTTCTCATTGTGATTTCGAGTCAAGTAACATTTGTGGAATCTGCAGAATTGAAAGGAGGACTTATTGAGCCATGGCACGGCTGCTGTTGAGTTTTTTTATTTTGATCTGATCGATGCTCGCGATAATTGTGAAATCTCGTATTTGAGAATTATTGCATGTTTGAAGAGATCTACCGTGAAGGTGATTGTTTTATCTTCTACGAAGAAATTGGCCAAGAGGAAACATAGTCTTGAACTCTTATATCTCGTACAATGAAGTGAATCAGAATATTCGTTCTAGTTATGATCTAAGTCCATTGCATTCCTACCTTCACCAGCGATCATACGTACCTCAAAAGTCAGATAAAGATGAAACGATATCTTCTTGCATCTTAGGTTGATCTCATTGAAAAGTTGGTCCGGTTCTATTTCATTTAAATTGATACATTTCGCTCTCGTTTCCATACCATTATAGGCTCTATCGAAATTATATTGATTTCAATTTCCAAGATTTGATCAACTCTGACAATGGGATGTTCTCCCGATACAATAATAAGGCACTCGGATCATGATCAATTCTTGATTGTAATTATCCAAGGCGCATTTTTTTCAACGGAAATAAGAAGGTCCCGCGTCGTCGATAGAAAAACTCTTAATATTTCGTGATTCACTATTGAAAATCTTAATCCATTGAAGATCCAGATGGGTAGATCTGACAAATTGTTCAGTCTCGATTCCCACCGGGCATTCATCCATTGAAATACATTCCGTGAAAAATACAGTTCAGCGCAGTACAAAATGGAGTGCAATATCTTAAGCAAATTCCCTTCATTTCTGTGAGCTCGTTTCCAAGAACATGACAACTGCGAAAAGACAATGAAATGCTTAGCAAGAGGACGACTAGAGTTTTGAACTACTCTGCATGTTTAATAGGAGTACACTCGTGTAGTTGCACGTATTTTGCCACTCGGATGATTCCATAGTACTAAGTCGCCAAACCGAGAAAAGGCCAGAAAACCACGAGACAAGGCTTGCACGTGAGTTTCTATTGTTCCATCAGTCATGTGATGAGAAATAGTGTATCCATACACTTCCTCAACAAATGACTCACCCAAAATGTACTACACTTATTTCCATCATTTTCACTTCATGAAGTTCATTTAAATATTTTCAGATCCAATATCAAGCCACTACCCTGGTGGAAATGTACACCATCAAAAATGTTCACCCGAATATTTTATCGCCAGTTCTTACGGGTAAAAAATGTTGAAATGAAATTGGCCAAGAACCGGGCCGTTTACGGCGATGAGTGTGAATGTAACAAAATTCACCTAACCTCACTTGTATCGCGACAGTTTCTGGCCATAAAATGCCCGTCGTAACTGTTGTTGGAAATCGGGTAAGAAGAATATTTTCGAGGCATTGTTCTGCCCATTTTATAGCTAGTAATTCTTCGAATATTCATAACTTTCAGTAACTTGCAACGATGTTTTGTGCGATTTAGGTATTCTATCCGCATAGTAAGAAGCTTATGAGCAAGAGGAATGACCAAGGCTCTATCTTTGAATTTTTTAATTGCATTTGTTTATTCCAAGACCAAATTTTCAAATTCAAATAACTTTGAAGTTCTATAATAGCAAAAGACATCATAGTTTCATTAAAGCCTCTTACATCTAACAGTATCAACTGGCTCTTGTAATCTACTTTTTATGCACTCTCCACCATGACAATATACATTAACTCCTCATTGTTTCTATTTTCTTTACAACTAACCACTGCCAATACTGTGAATCCACTACTTCATGTGTCGCATACTCAGTCGCATACCCAGATATGCACATACTTTATGATCGAGAGCTGCTGTGAATCGTGTGATTCTATATGGTGTAAATACTTTGCGTGTAATAATATATCATCAATATCTAAAATGTTTGTTCACAGGCCACGCCCCAAGTAGTTAAAACAACGTCATCCTACCAATTACTATTTTAGGGTAATGGTTAGCAGCACGGACTTCTACGCAGGAGGTCCCGGTTCGATCCCCGCCAGCCGCCAATTTTCTTAAATAATTTATTCTACAATACCATTATCAAATCCGAATTTTCTTGGATAGAAATATCACACACGTCCAAGAAAATTATTCAGTCCCACGTTGGTTTGATTTTTTATTTTTTAACATAAACTTATTAGTAGCACGTATGCGATCTCTTTGTGCAGATGAAATCCTGAAATTCTGGTGGAAGTACTACAGAAAATGGCCAGAAACTGGCCTGGAAATGTTCAATGCCCATAAACTGGCCGAAATACCGTTTCATAGATATCCGGTTTCTTGGCGTAAGAACTGGCCATAAAATTCCCAGTACGCATTAGAAATGGCCAATCTGGTCGTTAAATGTTGGACATTTCCACCAGGGTAGTAACAATTTCAATTTAGTTATTGAGTGAGTAACAATTTATGCCAATCAGGAGAATAAAAGACACACGGGTAGACGGGTCGGCACGGATTCGATGGGGAGAACGTTCAAAACGGATACACACGGTCGCACCGATTCGCACGGATACGATGAGTTTGCTGGCTGAAAACGGATAGACACGGGTAGACGGGTGTGCACGGATGCGCCCTGCAGCTCAGGGCATGAAACGGATCGGCACGGCAAGATGAGCTTGCAAGCACACGGAAGTTCACGGATACACAGCTGCATATGCTTTAAAATTCCTCACGGATACGCACGGAAGACGTGGTTTTTTACCCCATTTTGGCTCATTTTTTACACGGATATACACGGAACGACTGCAAATAACCAGGGCCGATCCATTGGTGACCACCAGTGTACATTCAATGAAGCCCAGATAACTGACACTTTTTCAATCGCAAAGGTTCTTTCAACCACTGGCGGATGACAGATTGGATTTTTGATTAAACGGGCGATCAGTGGAGTGACCCATGGTCTTATATCTCTTATGCGTGTAGCAAATTTTGTTGGCGGATGCAAATGACATCCATGTCACGCCTCAACCTATGCTTTTTCGTATTACAAAAATGAACTGATCGCCCTTGAAACGAGTACATTGATTTTTAGTACGAGAAATAAGCTGCTGAAGCTAACACTGAATCAAATTTGTGCGTCAAAAAGTCTGCTGCGTTTATTGTTACCAATCCTGAATTCAATTGATTACGAAATTGATTACGAAGCAGCGTGATAAGGATCAAAATTATAGATCAGCATTCCAAAATAAAAGTCACTGCAATAAGTTGAAACCCTCGCCCCCCCCCCCCCCGAAAAAAGCCTATAACTCCCTTACATCCCATTTGATTGAGTATTCATCTACATCACACCAAGCCAGGTATAAAACAATCTCCCAAAATGGTCGGCGATCCGCAAGCTCACTTTCAATCAGCCTCAACGTATTATTGAGGCTGGTAAAGGAGTGGGGAAGGTATTCCCCCCCCCCCTCCAACAAGGCAATGAATCGTACTTGTGAAACCGCGATTAGTGCCACACAGACAGGCACATTCATGCATACATTATTGGAAGGGCAACATCCCAATTATAAATTTCATACCTTACAACAAGTCTATATAACTTCGTTGCCTGATGAGTATCCTAAAGTATCCTTCTGTTGTATGTTTCAGTCTTATGTGACCAGGTTAAAGATGTTGGTCAACGAAGAAATGTGTGATAAAGTTACGATGCTCACAATCATCCACTCGCATCACCTGCTCATCACCGTCTAAAATTCACCGGTAAGTAAAACTACATATTTTAAAATCTCAAAGTGGTAAAAAGGTAATCCGCTCAAGCTCATTACATTTCAACTCCGCGAAAGGCTTAACCCAATTTGTACCCAAAATTATGCACAGTCAAAGTGAGAGATTTAAAAAGTTCCTCCTTTAGCCTCCAGGCAAGTTTTAATGCAACGCGCGACATTACTTTGAGTTTGTGTAGACATCACGAGTGCTATGCAAAAATTTAATCTTACCTCATACATATTCTAACCTCCAATTTTCCCGTGAGTGGAAATTCCGAGTTGCAATCTACCACTTCATAGTGGAATACAACACAAGAGAATCTTTATAATTTGATGGGGATGCAGAACACTGTTAGAATCGATATTACTCCTGGTACGCTCAATGAAAACTGATGAACGGATTCGGTTGACGTTGGGATTGGGAACAGCTGTTTTAGGTGTTCTCTTTGCAACCGGAACTGTTTAGAAATTTGAGTCGCTGTCATAGCACACACGCTAACTTATGATCCTCACGAACGGAACAGAAAGTTCAAAGAAATTCCAGAAGATATCCGATGAATCATAAATTTCTCTTTCAGAATAAGTCGGATATAATACAAGAAATGTGTTCCTGTGTTCTTCTCGACTAAATCGACTTCTCTAACTGAGTGTTGCATATTTATTTCGAGCTGGAATTTCATTCTGCCAGTGATAGGGTGCATCGCTTTCCGATTAGCATGAGATAAACAAAGATGTCATCATTCTTGACGATATACAAATTGCAGTACTCGATATATAACGACTCACTCTCGATTCCAAAAATGGTAAATGGGGTAGATTTCCCTTCTTCCTATCTCGTTTTATTGAATTTTGATTCATTGATAGCAAAAATGTCCGTTTGCAATCTGTTTGAGATTGTGAGTGAATTGCATGTCATTCCCTTTTCAAAATTCACGAATCTTACCAATATGCTGAGGCAATATTCGTTCTATATGGATAACCGATCTCAATTTTGTTGATTGATTGTATGAATATTTATTATAGCATGAAATTCCAGCAAAAAACAAAAGGTGCATGAATTTTTTCAAATATTCAATACAGTAAATATACTTCGAAATTTAGAACCCAATCACAATCTGTGAGCTAATCGGAAAATATTTATACTCAGATAGAATTCTTCAATCATCGCATCAACGAATCAATCTATGCAGAATCCAAGATGCGTCCCTTCAATACTCAACGTCACACTCTGGTTAATTTTTCAAATATCCTACCCCTGCAGTAATATGAAAAAATTAGTGTCAGAAATTCTATGTAAACTCCAATCATCCAAGCATGAAATACAAACGAAATGCCTTGCTCGCAGTCTCATTAAGGCCGTGTCGGAGTCTCGCGCGAAACGGGGTTACAAGTTACGCGATGGTTTTTTTATCAATAGAGACGAGGTTGGTCGCAAATGACTTGAAATTGCTCCAGGAATGTGCCTCTGGTACGATCTGTGAGGATAAACGTCTCTATCTCCCTCAAAACTTGATGTAATGTGCAAAATCGCGCTCTCTGAGAATCAGAATCGGAATATCCCTCGATTTTTCGATTCCTACTCAAGAGTGAGAGATGTTTATCCTCACAGATCGTACCAGAGGCACATTCCTGAAGCAATTCCGAGTCATTTGCGACCACCCCCGCCTCAATTGATGGAAAAACCACCGTGTAAGTTGTAACCCCGTATTTGCCCCGAGACTCCGACATGGCCTTAAACTATCGAGATGGGACTTTCTCCGGTCGACCAGGAACAGATGAGCTTGAGATAGTCCGACGTGTGATTGACTCTCCCAACTAAACTCTGCAAACATCGAGATGGAGAATCTAATTAGTCGGATAATCCCCGTAGAGGCTCTCAATACTTGTATCTGCCTCACTTGACACTACTTCGAGCTCTTTTGACTAATTGCACCCAACGTTTTGCTGGAATTTTCCAGAAGCAGACGATCAAACCCTTGCGTGATATACTTGTGATTTGCTGTAAATATGGATCAAAATTCCATCGACGATTCAATTCATTAAACTTCACAAAACATTCACTGTGAAGACTTCAATGACCTAACAAGTACTGGGAAATGACACATCACTCACTCGTCTCACTACACCGAGGTTTTAAACAATCGTTTTTGATAAAATCCCCAGAACTTCCTTGATTAACTCTGTTTCGTTCTTTTTCTTCCATCGGCTCAACGAGCGTTCACCAAAATAGCTCGAAAGTTGCATCGGCTGAAGTTTTCCAAAGGAGCACTCTATTCGCTACCGCAACTGAACCACAGAATTGAGCGCATTGTCTGCGGTTTGGACTACAGTGCAGTGTGACTAGACTCGCAAGCACGAAGGATTAGACAATTGTATGGATCTTCGTAAGCGGGGAATGCTTGGAATTCCTAACTAGCGGTCGAGACTTGAGTGTAAGGCGTGACTCGTTTGTTACGTATGGCTAAAATGCTGACGAGGGTAAACTCGATGTTTCCAAAAGTAGCAGGTCGACCCTAATCTTGAGTTGTCTTAGAGGGGTGATTAGGGTGGAAATGGTTGAAGATAAGCATAGGTAGACGAAGTTTGCAGGGTATGAACAAAAAGCGATAGTGTATATTTGCAAACTCAATGCTAGGATGTTGAATACGAATCTTCGCTAACCAACATCATCACTGATTCGTGGGCAAGTAATTTGCACGACTCTTCAAGATGTGATGCAGCAATTCGTTGCCATAGTTGTCGAGGGAAATGAAGGGACCGAGTATTTCAGAATCAAGGGAATAGTGGCAACCTAGTCAAGATCTATTCATTCTCTGAGATTTTATGCCTTTAATTTCGTGAAACTCCAATAATACTATTTACTAGGACGTATTCTCCGCGCGCGGACATCATGTTTTCTTTTTGATTTCGGAAATTAATATCAAACCGGTATCGAAATGATGGGTATCTGATTTGGTGTACAATGATTCCAATTTCGACGGCAACCATCAACCTCTACTTCATTCAAAATGAAAGTCGTATCCAATTTTTCGTGGCCTAATGAATGAAATATTTCATACATATTCTTAAGGGAGCGCGTCTCTCCCCAAGTCAAGTTCCTGCGCTGAAAACTGGATATGTCCGTCAAAATGGCACAATACCGCAGTACGACTTATACTTTTATAGACACAATGGTTAAAAAACGTCCTATTGATCAGCATAAAAACAATCAAAGCCCAGAAAAAACTATTCTAAAATATTGATCGTTGTGACATATGCACTCAAAAATCAGTGTGACAATTACCGATACAAGTCAGTAGTGAATTTGAAGTCTCTCTAGGAGAGTTTTGAATGTGCGCGCCCAAAACGGAGTTGAAATGGGCGTGGCCCATACGATCGCGCACGCTGATCGCTTCTTTGCGCGTCGATTAACCCTTTCGGCAGGGGCCATCCATCTATTACGTCCATGATTTTTAGCCTACACTTGGATCTTTCATGACGTCCTAACTCAACGGAAATGGTTTTCATTTGCCTTTCACAGAATTTAGATGATGTATCACAGTGACCTCGATTGTAAACTTCCAGATTCATCATTTTTCTTCTACAATACCAAAACGATTTCGTGAACGAACCCTAAAAACGTCCTTGACGACCGATGCGAAGACGGCCATAAACACGATTCGAGACAACAGCTGATCGCGTTCGACTTTGATTCGATACATGAGACCGATGGAGATTAAGATATGGAACTAGACTAAAATTGCGCGCGTCGCGCGCGATGTGTCAAAGGGGATGTTTTGAAATAGATACCAAAAAATATCCCGACTTCAATCCGAACCCCCCAATCTGAATAAGTGAACATATAGGAATCTTCTATAACGACTTCAAAAGTGAGATAACCGATATATCGATAGAAATCTTCCATACCGACGCATTTTTTCATACCGACGTTCAAAGAGCCAACATGGCGGCCTCCACGAATAGGTCGGTCCACAGAATCGATTCGATTTTCGAGCTGAAAAGAGCGATTCGATACATGTGAACACTTATCGCAGATGTGGATTAATAAACGGGGGGGACTAGGAACTGGACACGCGCGCAAACACGCGGATGAGTTATTATTACCCGCGATTCCGTTGTTGTTGCCCGCGATTCCGTTATCGCAACTGAGATTTCGTTATTGTCATTCCCTGTACTTCCCTATGATGTGGGCTACTGGAATGATTCTGGGATTAAGCAGAACTCAATTCTGTGATGTATTTTGACGCCATAAGCAATCCAATAAATAACCAACCACGCGCACAAGACTGCGCGTTGTGGCAGTGTTTGACTGCGCTCGTGCGTTCACCGGACTTTTTTGATGGGTTATCGTTACCCGCGATTCCATTGTCGTTGCCCGCAATTCCGTTATCGCACCCGAGATTTCCTTGGTGTCATTTTCTGTAGTTCCCTGTGATGTGGGTTCTGAGATTGAGCAGAACTCAATTCCGTAATGTATTTCCACGCCATAACTAACCCAATACATAACCACGCGCGCAGGACCGCACGCTGAGTATTCGTACGTTCATCGGACTATATAGTATTCCGTTTGAATTTTCCCGCCACACCGCCTGAGCAGAAACAACAAGACTCCCTGCGCGCGCGCCGCTGCTGAGACCCCTTCCACCTCGCTTGAGCCATGAGCGGCGGGAATCTCGCGTCTTTTATGCTGGCGTCCGCGTGGCCGATGTACTATACCCTAGTAGGCCACGTACAGTCCCATCGAGCTAAAGCCGTCGTGGATCGGCACCAATCAGCGCGAGAGCACCCACACCGAGGCGACCTCACGCACGTTACACACTCTCGGGAATTCGCGAGATTTCTCACCGACGGGAATCAGCTGATCTTCGAGCGGGACCGCGTCGACTTCGACCATCGAGATTTCGACCGCTAGCGGAATAAGATAGGGACTAGGAACTGGACGCGCGCGCAAGCGCGCGAATGAGTTATTGTTATCCGCAATTCCGTTGTCGCTGCCCACAATTTCGTTATCGGACCCGAGATTTCGTTACTCTCATTTTCTGTACTTCCCTATGATGTAGGCTACTGGAATGGTTCTGAGAATGAGCAGAACTCAATTCTGTAATGTATTTCCATGCCATAACCAACCGAATAAATAATCACGACCGCAAGACCGCGCGTTGAGTATTCGCGCCTTCACCGGACTATCTCGTATTCCGTTTGAAATTTCCCGCCACAACGCCTGAGCAGAAACATCAGGACTCCCCGCGCGCACGCCTTCGTCGGGATCCCTTCCTCCTTGATTGAGCCATGAGCGGCGGCGATCTCGCGTCTTTTATGCTTGCGTCCACGTGGCCGATGTAGTATACCCGAGTAGGCCACGTGCAGTTTTATCAAGCTAAAGCCATCGTGGATCGGCACCAATCACCGCGGGAGCACCCACACCAAATTGATCTCACACACGTTACACACTCTTGGGAACTCGCGAGATTCCTCACGGACGGGAACCAGCTGATCTTCGAGCGGGACCGAGTCGACTTCGACCATCGAGATTTCGACCACTACCGGAATAAGATAGGGACTAGAACGAGAGATGCGCGCTACGCGCGCGGATTTCCAGTTAGGATTTTTGTCCAAGGGTTGAGATTTCCAGGGGGATATCTGACGCATTGCGATGAAAATCTTACGATTCTCGATTTGTTCCGAACTATAACGTCTATATACAGGTTCTTAATTGAAGAGTTTCATGTCATCGCAATTGCAATCATGGATTTTAGTCGGCAATTTTTTTGCGAGTCTGAGATGTTCTATGCAGTCTCTCACGTTCCAGTATGGATTCTAGGTGGTATGGTTCAATTTCGAGAACAACTCCCTAGAAATTCTCAAAAGAAAGTTTTTCTTATCACAAATGCGTTGATTCTCGAAAGTACTTATCAGCCACCCTTCGAATCGAAATCGAAAACTTCGATTTCCAACACATACCTCCCCAGGGTCTCTGTGCCTTTATGGGGACATTATAATGACAACTTGAAGCTCAATACGCTCCCTCTATCTAATTCATATCGTGTAGGAATCATCTGAGATTCTATCAACAACTTCACGTATTTCTCATCCGAGCAGTATTAGTTCAACTGAGAATTCAACAAAGTTGTTGAATTCTCACTAAAACACGATGCACATGTATCAACCGACTGATTGAGTGCACTGAATCGTAATTCAATTCATTAAACAATTCGTATAGTGCAGATATCTAAAGGGAAATTCCAAACCAATTAGCACACCAAATGCTCAACCATATCACGTCCATTGTTCAAAATTCCAGAACTTGAAAGAATTCCAAATCTCTACACAGACCAATTATAGACTGGATAATTGTACTTGCACGGATTCCAAGTTGTGAATTCTTATCCAAAACTCGAGATATTTTCTTTACAATATCCGACGTTTTTAAACAAGAAGCTCCCAATTGCCGTTCCTATTTCAAGCTGGACCGTATTTACAGATTCCCCAAAACATAGTTTTATCGCATCACAAATGCAATCATATACCCAATAGCGAGACCTATTTCTATGATTTAATCTGCATTCTTTTGCCCAGGGTACTATCACTCTAAGCAAGATTTGTAGCACTCCTGCTGTGTGAAATCGATTAGAATTTGTATACATTAGTATCGTATGAAACACAATATTTCCTACAGATCCTTGATACAGACATCCCTCTTTCAACATATACATTCTAATATGCCGGGACATTATCATTTCCGGCAAGACACTCATACATCATGTTTTGGAGGCAGTTTGACAAAGATTCTAGTTCAATACGATTTTTTCATCTACATCATGTAAATATCGTGTAATTGTGAAAAGAGGTGAAGACTTTTACTGCTGCAAATTGAAAAACTCGAGACTTTGATAAACTTTTAGTAGGCAAAAATTACGAGATTTAGAAAATTTGTGTAAATCGAAAACTCGATCTGATGATGTACCAAGACTTGATATTCCTGCATCAACCAACAAATATGTATAACCCAAATAAGTATACGACCTATACGAGCTACCCACCAAGTATCTATTTAGACGTCTCGGCTAAGGGATTATCATTCCAAGCAAATTTCTCGGCGCTAATGCTCCTTAATTGCAAAATTCGAGAAGATTTGAAGAATCTCACGTTTACAAATTAGAAAGTTATGGACTTCAGTAAGCCCTCAGAAGGCAAAAATTTTGAGAATCTAGACAATTTTGCATTATCCCGAATTTTTTTGATGATATTCATCTCTAGTGCCCTTTGTCATGGTGAACCGGCGATTACCAGAAACTTCGAGTAATAGTGACGGATATAAAGTCCTGACGAACATTACAGCTTCATAATCTGATGACACGAATCATAAAAGCAGACACATTATTTGCATGTTGCATATGCTCTCGCGTGAGTTTAGATATTATCGATATTTCCTTGCCGGATTCTGAACTGATCCTTCGACACCGGGTATTATAGGGAATGACATGATTACCATTTGTAGTATTTGATAACTTCGTTATCAAAAAATCAATCCGTCAAATCGCTGTATGAATAAATGAATTCAATATTCAATACCTCATATCATTCGATCGTCGTCAAAATTCCGAGTTAAGATGATGTCGAAATTGTTCCAAACTACCTGATGTGATGTTTTCACGTGATGTTTTCACATAGATTCAAATAGCACTTGAAGAATTTAGAACTTTTTTATTCTTGTTACAATATCAAATTCACCTAAATATTACCCCATGAATTCACAGTTTAATAACTTGAATAATTATAATTGAAAAGCTTATATTCTTTTCATACCATACAGAAATGGAAATAGTTTAATTTTTCCATTTCTTATTTGAATTCCTAAAATTATCTTGAATTAGTATTCAAGTGAGGTGGTGCATATTGAAGAGTGAATAAATTATCCAAAGAATCATTCTCCGCCAGTTAGAAATATACAAATGTAGGATCTGGGAGAGCTATGAATGTCTAATTTCTGAAGTAACTGTTCAACATTTTTAAGCTCAACAGATTATCCACGTTGCTTCACATAAGCAGCAGTGTATGATGAAATTTCAGAGTCCTAGAAATTTACCAGGCAGTTTCAGATGAGATAAGTGGTTTCAGAAATACCTTAGACCATGAGGAAAATTCCAAGTCGAAAGAATTGACTCTTGGTTCCAAATGCGTGTAATGCTTTGTGGGATTAATGGCAGTTGTTGAGTATCTCACTTTGAGGATTCCAAATCACCTTCACGGAATTGAATTCAACAATCAGAATTGATCTTGAACCAGGCAATATACTCTTATTCCTAAACTGATTAAAACATGTACATCAGAAGATGAAATTATTCTTCCCTTATTTTAGTCAGATAATATATGGGAAGATGTATCTTTTGCTGTCGAGTATTGCAGTTCGAGTACCATAGAGTGCAAATCATTGAATAAAAAAAACAAGCAGTCGACAGAATATCCCTAAAGTCAGTATCAATGGTGCTCATGAAGCTTCACCATGGTCAAAGTTATAATTGAATTATATTTGGAGACTACTGATGTTCACCCATCCAAATGAATACAGTTCTCTTCAATTATTGGAGTTCAAAGTGCTGTTGTGTGCAAATTATTTAGTGAGAAACCAACCAATGAGACTCGGTTAATCACAAATTTTTTCTGAAAATTGTCAATCGTACTTGTCAATCTTTACCTACTTGGCTGTTATCATCAAATTATATTTGGGCAGCTACAAATGTCCATTTTTCTGAGAATAATATTTCTATCCATTTCCATCCTGTAACTCACTACACAGCAGAACTTAGTGATTATATTCCAACATGGATTATTATACTCCACGACTCTAGTCAGTGTAGCTGAGCTCACAAAAATCTTAAGCATGAATTTGGCGTAAAGTGATAATCTCATTGCTCTGCTACAATCTGGACCCATTCATCCCTAAAATTCCTTTCATAAGGTCTATCTATTCTTCATAAATCTCATCCATCTCTTTTGTTGAGAGAGTGTGATGAAACTCTGAGCGCAAACTCTGATGATTTAAGTTATTTTCTACGAGAGTATGGAACTCAGTCATAGCATGCTTAGATTTTCACTAAAATTTTGCCTTGAGATACAACAAATTTGACTTTACCATACCTCAGAAGTTGGACATAGATTTTGCGTAAAGTCAAAATCTCATTGCTCCGCTGTAATCTGAATCCAGTTATCCCTAAAAATCATGAGGTTTATATATTCTGTATGAATCTAATTCATCTCCTTTATTGAGAGAGTGTGATGAAACTCTGAACGGAAAGTCTGATGGTTGAAGTTATTTTCTACGATAGTATAGAACTCAGTCATAGCATGCTCGGATTCTCGCCACAATTTTGCCTTGAGATACAATGTTCTATGATTTTGATGTTATTTCACACTCAGATCAATTATACCAGAATAACAGAATGAAGCATCCCAAGGCACAATTGTGGTGAGAACCCAAGCACTATGCTATGACTGACAATGAGTATCATACTCTCTCAAAAATGACTTCCATCATCTAGACTTTCTGCTCATGATTTCACATTTTTTGTATGAAGAAGATGGATTAGATTCATGGAGAATGGTTCTCTCTTCATAATATGATCGACTCTTTGATCGGATGGCAAAATGATTTCAAGAACTTTATTACCATCAGTTATACCTCCAACAATTCTATCTTCAATCATTTTACTTGTCTGCAATCTTGGAGCAGTCTTC
This sequence comes from Eretmocerus hayati, assembly GCA_029851415.1. Classification (NCBI taxonomy): domain Eukaryota; kingdom Metazoa; phylum Arthropoda; class Insecta; order Hymenoptera; family Aphelinidae; genus Eretmocerus; species Eretmocerus hayati. Next base: position 176,164,475 of record CM056742.1, on the reverse strand, counting down.
ACTATTCCTTCTATACCTATAAAAAATAGAATGATGTAATTAAAATTGAAATTGAAATTGCAATATGAATTATTCACGAATTTTGAAAACTTACATATGATACCTTGTGCATTATTTAATGATTGAAAGTCAATCTTACAAAATCCACAATCTGCTGGCAATTTTTCCGAATTACCTAGGATTTTGTAAGTTGTAATTGATTGTGTTTCGAAATATAATGTACCGCTGCCCAGATTATTGCGTCTATCTTTTTTGTCTTTAACCATTAATCCTTGAATTTCTAAAACCTGGAAAATAAGATTACGTAGTATGAACAACAAATGCTGATTGAAGGCAATACAAATAACTGACTTTTTGGATCTTCAACCTTTTCCAAGATCATTTTCACTATCACTTACGTTTCCTATTTCAGCAACGTCCATTATAGCGGGAATATTGGTATTCCAAGATGTTATCATCAATCTGCGGTTCCCATTATTGTTGACGACTAATCTAAACAGTTTTCCGTGTTCTGGAATTTCTTTCACCTCATCCACAAAATCGACGTATCCAGTAAACTCTCTGAAAGTAATTGAATTGATAGCAATCACAACAACTATAATCAAAAGTTTGTGACATTTACCCAGAAGCATCATTTTCTTCCATTTCATCAGCCACATCTGAAGGAGTGAAATTGATCTGTTGCCTAAATAAAAGGTTATTATGATTATAATATTATCACTTCAATAACATTACTTAATACATACCCTTTATTTCTCACATCATCGGAAAATTCAATTTCTATATCAGAAGGCATAGCATTGTTATTATTTTCATTCGTCGAGGAATCAGATTCTAATTTTAATTTGTCTCTCACATCTGTGTCAGGCTTTTGACCTATAAAACTTTGAGTAGCAATTATGGATGAACTTTCTTCAACCATATCTGTATCAGTAGTATCTTGTTTGTTGGTGGTAATAGTATCTTCAAGATTCTGAGAAATTGTAATACCATGACTATCCCAATTTTCTTGGTAATCCAATACTTCAATTGATTTAGATTCCAAATTGCTCTGATCACTATTAGAACTTGTCACAGCTACGTTGCTAATAATTCTTAGTATCTGACGATATCATTGAAAACATATTAATGAAATACCTTCTAAACAAGATTACTTATATAACACTCATATTCTTCAATTTGGTAATATTTTTGATCTGTACAGGTGACATTTTTGTAGCATCTAACTTTGTTGTCGAATTAGCACCAGAATTTGCTCTAGTAGTATGTTTCGTTTCTGATACAATATCATCTTCACCCATGGGTTCTTTTTTGATTACAGGGACCTTAGATTTTCCAATTTTCTTGCTCATTACTATGACATCAGATTTTTTTATTGTGTGAATACTGGAAGATGAAAGTATGAAAAGCTTACAAATTTTCGCATGTTAATAACGTTCATTATGATAGGTAGGTTGCAACTTAGAATGCCTTTATAGAAAAATTGGTTGATTTTAATTGATAGCTATAATAAAAAACTAAAACATGGTGAAAATTATTATTTATAAAATTCTGAAGCACATTTATAAGTTATATATGATGTTCAAAACTTCTGCGAGCTCGGTTACCGCATGTCTTCAAATTTCACCTGGTGGAAAAAAATGAGCCGGTTCACCACGATGAAATGAAATTGTTTTGGGAGACAAAATTATTTCAACATTTAAAGTTGAAATTCGTTTTCTCGTAGTTTTCAAATATTTCGTGATGCAACGAGATGAAACGGTCAAGATCCATAGAATTCAGTGATATTGTTATTAGGTTTATTCGAATACGCCGGCCACGTCGACGTGGCCATCTTTTTTCTTGTCTAACATGGCAAGAAATAAAGAGAGGTCCGATGAACCACGCCGGCTTGGTCGGCGTAATCGAATAAACCTAATACATACAATGATAATGAAAGAGGTTAGAAACTGCTTTTTTTGAACGTTACAAAGTACCAGAAATTATCGTTTAATAATACTCACAAATAAAAATTATAAGTGTTGTTTGAGTTTGGTACACGTGGCTGAAACGGAAAAGCAAGAGGTACTTCGAAAGGCGAAATATCGTGTCAAATTTTAGGTTGTCATCGCTACCTCGCATATTTCTAATTGTTTGGCGATGCATCCAAAAAATGATTCAAGACGATAGCATTCGATGGGAATACAAATACATACAATTCATGGAGATAAAATTAAATACACGTTTTTGTGAACATGACAAAATTTCAGAAATTACCATTTTCTATTACTCACCAATGAACACTATGGTTGATGTTTAAGCTTAAACACGTAGCTGAAACAGGTCAGCAAGATGTACTTCATGAACGCGAAATATAGCATGTGATATCCGACTGAATTTGACAATAAATTTTCACATGCGAATTATTCAATCAATATCGTTGTTTCTAGAACATTCTAAACGTCGCGACTACACTTATGGCGATTCAACGCAAAATGGCCGACCATAGCTTGCATGCATTGTCGATTACGTGTTAGCGTGTATAAAAGACACATACTGTACATTACGTATAAAATGTACTATACTCCATGATGTCTATACGGTACACTGTATTCTCTCTGTGCACGCGGAGAATGAAAGAAAATTCTAGAATTTCTGAAATCGAGTCGCAAGATTGCTTGTAACTTAGCATTGCAAGAAGACAGTATGAATAGGTGTTTTAATTCTACATATTTCTGTGATTTGAAGACAGTAGTGAAATGGCTCAAATGTATAGGAATCTAGATCCTGCTAATAATTTCGACAGAAATTTGACCTCAAAAGAGGTTATGGGGGACTTGAAAACTACAACATTCTGCAAGTTTGTATCCCTATTTTCCTTCTTCTCATGAATTCAGTATCCAAATCAATTTAGTTTTTACTGATCGCAATTTCCAGTGATATCATAGCTGAAGTCATGAGAGTTACTGTAAATAGTAAGAGTTTAAAAGTGATGAATTTGGAAATCAAAACAAAAGAAAATTGTAGATGGGCTGTCGTAGCATGGGAAGAAGACGCTACACGTTTGGAAGATAAAGTACAAAAGAACAACGTAAATGACACCATAGTTTTCTATAGTTTCATTGCAGTGATGGAGAATAATCATGATTTTTTACTTAGGGTTACCATTTTGATGGTTTATACATACAAGGTGCAGACCAACACGGAGATTATCATTTTGGTAAAAAAATTAAATTTATCATAAAATCAAATACAGTAATCTCTAATTTGACAAAGCTACATTATCAAGATGATGAACCTCCTGCAAATAGTCACTTTTCCATACAAGATGTCACAATCTATGACAACATCCAAGAGTGTGTAACAGCAAATTTAAAAAAAAACACTGTTGTTTGCTTGGTATATGTTTGGAAATTTTTTGACTTACATACTCTTCATTGTCAATGTGTAATGATGATATTTTGACAGGACTGAAAGCTTTCATTGAAGTGCCATTCGTCCAAGGTAATATCGATATCCCACTAAGATGGGGTGTTCTGACCGATGGACGAATCAAGATAACAACTGCAATCAAAAACTACTGTGATGCAAACATAACATTTGAAATAGGTCAAAGTATCACAGCTTATGGCAAAGTTTTCGAATACAAAGAAAAACCTGCATTCGAGTTACTACATGTCAATGATCTAAGAAAAAACGATTCTGGTCAGAAGGATCCTATAGAATTGAAAAATGTTGTCAAAACGCCAAAAAAACCTGGCTAACTTTCCTCCATACATCCCACAACGTCTGTTGCCAAGGTAAGCAAGAATTTGAGTGTAACGTAACATATATTATTTTACAATAGTGTAAGTGATCCACTTTTGATGTTTTAGAAGCTCAAAATGGATACATCAAAGTAGAAGAGAATATTTGTCCCTCAACAATGATTTGTCATTCTCCGTCCAACATTTGGTAGTTGAAGAAGAACATAATCCGCCTTTTTCTATCATTCTTATCCGTAAATGAGTATGATTCAAGCATTTCAACATATAATAAGTATTGCAAGGTAAAAAGTTCAATGCTTGAAAGAAGTTCCATTTTTTTTTATTGGGACTTTCACTCGAAATCATGACTGCATTTGATTTCAGAGCCATGAGTCTGAAATTTCAAAAGAAGTATAACTACAAATGGTAGATGTTAAAAATTATGGTTGGAACTGGTTGAGACAGTTGTTGTCACAATTTTAGTGCCTACAATTTCTCAATCAGGAATTTTCTATTTCATAAGATTATATCATACTTTCCATCGAGTACTTTATAGAATCTTATAATTAAGTTCTATTACACTGAAACCTTTTAGGATTGAACAATTAGTCCTGAATGTGTCTTGAAAAAATCTTTTTAGTCGATTAATAGTTTCTAGGTTCTAGACCTATTTACATTTTAAGATCAAAGGTTTGAGAGAAGTTCCTGTTCTTTTGATTGAAACTTTCAATGCAAATCATGACTGCATTTGATTTCAGATCCATGAGTCTGGCATTTCAAAAAAAGGATAACTACAAATGGTAGATGTTAAAAATTTTGGATGTAACTGGTTTAGACAGCTACTGTTGTCACATTTTTAGTGCCTACAATCTCTCAATTAGGAATGTTGGATTTCATAAGATTATATCATACTTTCCATCGAGTACTTTATAGAATCATATAATCAAGTACTATTACACTATAACCTTTAAGAATTGAGCAATTAGTCTGAATGTGTTTTGGAAAACAATCTTTCTAGTCGATTAATAGTTTTGAGGTTCTAGACCTATTCACATTTTAAGAATCAAAGATTAAGGTTTTTTAAGGTTTGAGGTATAATAACAGCTAACTACTGTACACTTAATTTGAGTGCCTGTTAATCCACAATTATAACTTTTTACTGTGCAAAGATTACATAGTTGTGGATTTTACAGATTACTCATGCGATTATAGGACTTCAATTTTAAGAACTAACGTACATAGCTCTTATCGGGCATCTAGTTCTTACTGTAACATTCAAGATTCTAACCATGCTCAACTTACAAATGACATTCTACTGGTTCAATTTCAAACTAATCTACACATTTGGAATGGTGAATCTATATTTATGCTATAATATATTACATGAAATTCTCAAAAATATAGATGTGATATCCCAAGATTCACCTATCAAAGAGCGAAGATAAATTAAGTATTTAGACCTCTTTGAACTACTGATAGTTATTAATTACAACAATTGGAACAATATCAGTGGCATCTACACAAAAAATGTAAGGATCTGGCTCAGCTAGAGTTCTTCGAACAATAAAAAAAGAAATCTGAATAATTTGTCCTTCTCTTAAATGGTGTGAAAGTCCTACTATATTGTTATTCCACATCATAACACTGATTTGGCTATTGTACAGTACAATTTCCAGTTGAAAACGTAGCAAAGCGTCTTCTCTTATTTGTCTTGGTGGAAACAGTTGTACAACTCTTCCTGTTATTATACTGAAAATGTTGATAGGAAAAAATCTTTTATTCCTAATTAAAATCACACATGTTTATCATTGAAAAATGTATCTCAAACAATATTACCTATTTTCGTAATCATCTATGAAATTTCTACTAAAAATATCACGAACCAACTTATACGATTCTTTTAGAGCTGACAAAAAATTTTCAGATGTTAAACGCATTTTAGATAGGAACTTTGAAACAGAATTCAACGAAAAATTAATATAACACCAATCAAACCTAACCACAACTTCCACTTGGATGGAATATATTTTCATATATATGCGTTCACAAAGAAACAACCATTACTTATACGCATGTGACTAAGTGCAGGTCATGCTAAACGGCAAACAGCGCCACAAGCACTGTATTCTCAGCCACAGCTGATGTGCCGACAAACTTCGGCTGCTTTTACCTGTTGCTTGTTGTGCTTTGTTAAACTTATTTTGTCTTATTCGAATACATTTTTGAACCAATGATCAATTTCCACGTTATAGGTTATACGTGCAAAGATTTCTAAAAGTTCCAGGGATAACAACTGAAAACTTCTGGACACTTGATTTGAAATCATGGGATTTAACAATTGAAATTATCTCTTCTCAAAAGATTGCATGAAATTTGGAATCGAGTACTTTGAGAAATCATATAATAACTAACTAAGTTGTAGTGGTAACAACTGGTTTCGGCTGCTTTTACCTGTTGCTTATTGTGCTTTGTTAAACTTATTGTGTCTTATTCGAATACAATTTTTGAACCAATCATCAATTTCCACGTTACAGGTTATACGTGCAAAGATTTCTGAAAGCTGTAGGGATAACAACTGAAAACTTCTGGACACTTGATTTGAGTTGTTGGGATTTAACAGTTGAAATTATCTCTTCTCAAAAGATTGCATGAAATTTGTAATCGAGTAATTTGAGAAATCGTATAATAACTTACTAAGTTGTAGTGGTAACAACTGGTTTCGGCTGCTTTTACCTGTTGCTTGTTGTGCTTTGTTAAACTTATTGTATATTATTCGAATACAATTTTTCAACCAATCATCAATTTCCACGTTACAGGTTATACGTGCAAAGATTTCTAAAAGTTGTAGGGATAACAACTGAAAACTTCTGGACACTTGATTTGGGTTGTTGGGATTTAACAATTGAAATTATCTCTTCTCAAAAGATTGCATGAAATTTGTAATCGATTAATTTGAGAAATCATATAATAACTTACTAAGCTGTAGGGGTAACAACTGCAAACTTCTGGACACTTAATATAAGTGACAAAGTTTTATTTTAAAATAGTCATTGGACACTTGATTTGAGTGACTAAATTCTCTCTTAAAATAATGGTTGGATTCAATTCTTACTGCATGAGCAACTTTGAGAATCAGTATCACTTAAAATTTAAAGATTCAAGGTTGAAAGGATTGTTACAAGTTTTACGTGTTACAATTATAAACTTATAAGCGTACAAGAACAGGAAATCATGTTCGATAATAGAAACTTATGATTAATGCAATTATCTTTTGATAATAGAAACTTATGATCAATGCAGTTATTCAAGAAAAATATAGCACTGCCGCAAGCTGGTGTCTTACTACAATACAGTATTATGAAAAATAAGTATTACAAAGCATTCCGTGTCAGTGCAAGAAGAAACATCAGTTTCTCCACAAACTTATCGACTAACATATATACACAGCTGTGATGGTACATCTCATCTATTTTCTTCTAAAACTTTCAAACATCTAACCATGCTAAGAGAGTGGTGAATGTTAATTACGTATTATGAACTTTTTAAATTAAATTCATATCCACCTTATGCGCTTTTAATTGTTGACTCCCAACTAAATATTATCAATATTGTGTTTACTGGTTTAATTCTGTTTGCTGATTAACATACAACGTGAGGAATGCCACCAAAATATGGTTTATTGTGTACACAAAATGAACTGAGTTGGACTCGCTTCTCATCACAATTGTAGCAAGAAACTAATGTACACAACTATGATAACACATATAGATCATGCTATAACATTCAATCATCTAAGCTTGCTAAACCTAATTGTAAATGTAAAATACTTCTTATTACCTGTCAAGATTATTTTCAAATCCACCTCATACGCATCTGATTGTTGACTCCCAATTAAACATTGGCATTATTTTCCCATATTGGTTCAATAGTGGTTGCTGACGTACATACAATGTAAGGAGTGCCACCAAAACATGCATTCCTACGTACAAAAAATGGACTGATTTGGACTCGTTGGCCAATCCTCAAATAACCCTCTAAGCGTGGAATGTCATCATTGAAAATCATTACACCAATTTGGAATGAGGCAGTCAAAATTTGCAATTTAAACTTCAAAATCATAGCACAATTTCGCAAAATTCTTGGTGGCGTCATTTCAACTATAATTCCCATGACAGACCTGAAAAAATGAAGCAAGTTGAAGCTAAAAAAAGTGAAACACATAATCACAACTGGATGTCTAACATCAAAACTACATAGTATTACCTGTCAGGATTATTTTCAAATCTTCGGAATAAAATATCAGAATAAACTTGATATGAATGATTCAAAGCCATGTCAATTTCTAGAGCGGTTAAATACATTGTGACCTTTCTGTTATTCGGCCATGCCGTCTGATGCCGTCTGATGCCGTCGGTGATGATGATGCATGTTACCGTCTCGTTCGATCTTCTATCTCTGCCTATCTCACTCACTCTTGATGCCGTCGATGATGATGCATGTTACCGTCTCGTTCGATCTTCTATCTCTGTCTATCTCGTTCACTCGGATTTCCCCTCCTTCGCACACACCAATACACCATTACCCCGGTGTATCTGTGCATCCGAGCAGAAGGCGTGCACAGAGCTAGACAGCATAAATCGATTCAGCAAGAATCGAGATATACCCATGGGCAAGCCAGCGATTAATGCGAGCGGCGATCGAGAAAAACGATTAATTTCGAGAGAAAATCACGTTCTAGAGTAATAAGTGCGGACTAGGAACTGGACACACGCGCAAGCGCGCGGATAGGTTATTGTTACTCACAATTCCGTTGTCGTTGCCCACGATTTCGTTATCGAACCCGAGATTTCGTTATCGTCATTTTCTGTACTTTCCTATGATGTAGGCTACTGGAATGGTTCTGAGAATGAGCAGAACTCAATTCTGTAATGTATTTCCATGCCATAATCAACCCAATAAATGCTCACGACCGCAAGACCGCGCGTTGAGTATTCGCGCCTTGACCGGACTATCTTGTATTCCGTTTGAAATTTCCCGCCACAACGCCTGAGCAGAAACAGCAGGACTCCCCGCGCGCGCGCCTTCGTCGGGATCCCTTCCTCCTTGATTGAGCCATGAGCGGCGGGGATCTCGCGTCTTTTATGCTTGCGTCCACGTGGCCGATGTACTATACCCGAGTAGGCCACGTACAGTTTTATCAAGCTAAAGCCATCGTGGATCGGCACCAATCACCGCGGGAGCACCCACACCAAATTGATCTTACACACGTTACACACTCTTGGGAGTTCGCGAGATTCCTCACGGATGGGAACCAGCTGATCTTCGAGCGGGACCGCGTCGACTTCGACCATCGAGATTTCGACCACTAGCGGAATAAGATAGGCATAAAGTTGGCAAAATTCCACCTAGATCGTTACTTGAATTGGATCAACTGAGTATTGACTTGTCAGTTTGAATGTGTGTCTCAACAATTGATGAAGTTGACTCAGTTCTGAGATTCCACGGAATTTCTCCTGTATACTAAATTTTCACTGTGAAGAATTTATCCGAAAAACTTCCACCAGTTGGTTGAATCAGGAATTCAACCAATGAGAATTATCATAATAATTAAACGTCGAGTCAGGATCTCTTCATCCGGTTCCTGCATATCAGGTTGTCCGCTTGAGAGGGGTAGGATAATATAGGTGGTCATATAGGTGGATGAGTATGGATTACTGGATGGGTGATGGATGATGGGTGAATGATGATTGAATGGATAGGTGGATGGATAAATGGTTCATGATTTGATGGGTGGGTGGATGGATGATGGGTGGATGGATGCATGAGTGTTTGGTGAATGGATCAATGATAGGTGGTTGGGTGGGATGGATGATGGATGGATAATGGATGAATAGTCAATGAAAGGAATGATGGATGGATCAATGATGGGTGAATGGATGGATCGATGAATGGATCGATGGTTGATGGTGAGATAGATAATGGGTGAATAGATAATGGGTAAATGGCTAGATGGATGGATGTTTGATGTTTGGATGGATTATGGGTGAACGAATGAATCGATGGACGGATGGGTGTCTGGTGGATGAATGAATGGTGGGTGGATGGCTAGGGTGGATGATGGATAGATAATGGACGGTTAGATGATGGATGGATAGTCAATAAATCGATAGTCAATGGATGGAAGAATGGATGGATCGATGATGGGTGAATGGATAGATCAATCGATGATGAGATGGGTGGATGGATGGATGGATAAATGGATGGGTGAAAGGATGGATGGATGGATGATGGGTGAATGGATGAATGAATTGGTGGTTGATGGTTGGTGGGTGGTTGAAATGATGGATAGATGGATGGATAATAGTGGATATAAGGATGGATAATGGGTGGATAGATGGATGGATGGATGAGTGATGGATGGATGATGGCTGGATGGATGAATGGATGGATGATGGGTGAATGGACAGATGGATAGACAGTTAATGATTTGATAGGTGGTTAAATGGATCGCAGGATGGGTGGTCGGATGGATGGATGGATGGGTGGTTGTTTGGATGATGGATAAATGGGATAGGATTCATCCATTCAACAATCCTTCTATCCAGCAACCCATCCATGTCTCCATCCATCCATCAACCCATTATCCATCCACCCTCCCATTAAACGCTTATCCACCCATCATCTATCCAACCGCCCATCATGCCACCTAACACCCATCCACCTGGTCATCCAACCATCACTTAACTATCGATTCACCCTTCATCAATCCAACCATCAATCGCCCACCCATCATCCTTGGACCCATCCATCCATCTAACCATTCATCAAACCATCAACCATCCATCCCATCATTCTTTGAACCATCATCCATCTATCCATCCATCCATCATCCATCCATCGACTATTCATCCACCTGTCGATCATTCATCCATCATCCATCAAACCACTCATCCATCCTTCATCCCTATACTCACCTATCTAACTATCAAACATCCATCCATTCATCCATCACAAAATATAATTGCTTGGTTCAAAATTCAATAAATTGGTTGAATGGGAAATTCAACCAGTCTGGATGAATATTCAACCGTTTGGTTGGATTTGCAATCTGTGTGGTTGAAAGTACAACCAGCGTGTTGAAATCTTGATTCAAAATTAAACCAATTTTCTACAGTGTTGGCTATAACGGAACCCAGCTATCATGAACAATATTCTTTGGTCCCTTGAATTCCATCACGATCAGATTACACTGCATTTCCAAGCTCAAAGCGGGATGTTATGGATTTAAGGTAAAAGCACCAATAGTGGAACACCGTATTTTATACTGAAATTTGGCACCTATACCGGAACAAGGATTTTCTCCGTAAAAAACAGACCAATCGTCAAACAAAAAATGTTAACATGCTCTTCATTGTAATGGAATTTGAGCTCATGCATTGCGATATGTAGGAAGAGCTTTTTAACTCCACAAGAAAATCATAAAGTATATGGTGCTCCAACCACCCACAATGGGGTGTTCCACTACAGGTTCCACCCCTGAAAAATGGGACCAATAGTGGAACGAACCGCGATTTGGTGAAATCTAGCTTTTTAAAGGATCAAAGCTAATGAACAATATCTTTTCGATTACCTAATTGATGAATTCGAGTAATTTACCTGTCAAGGCACAGTTGTGATGTAATAAGTTCACTAACATGACTGTTCCGGTATAGGTGCCACGATCTTTGAATCGGAACCTATACCGGAACAGAACCATATTTTCCAACAAAGCTAGTTATAGATAATCATTGAGGTCATGAATGATATGATTTTGAGTACAAATCGTCTGTATTTATGGCAGACTAAAGTGATTTACTTTACAAATTGCATCTGAATAGAATTTTGTTCAAGTGAAGTATCACTTAGTTGGCTGTTCCATCGTAGGTTCCATGCACTTGAAAGTGGGAGCTATACTGGAACAGGTAATTTCGAACCTTAAATGAGATTTCAAGTCAACGAATCGTATTTTTTCAAGTACATATACCTCGTATTTAGTGAATTAATCTATTCTGACACAACGAAAATACTTCAAATTAGATTAATAGTCTGTTCCACCATAGGTTCCTTTCATGCGTTCCACTACTGGTACCTAGGTTGAAAGACGGTGTTCCACTAGAGGAGCAAAACATGCTACCGTAAAATACTAATTACTCAAATTCTATAAGTCCTTTCGGGGTTTTCTTTTTAGCAAACTGTTCGCAAAGAGTTTCTCTACAATCTAAACCAATCTGATCATATAGCTGACTCAAATTGTTTCTCCGAAACTCAAGTGATCAAAGAGCACTCGACTTTCTGTTCCATTATTGGTGCTTTTACCTTACCCAGTTATTCTCTAATTTGGGCCTCAATTGAATATTGCATCTCCTTACATCCAACGAAATGAATTAGTACAGATTGTTTCGACAAATGGCAGTTGACCCGATCCGTTGCGAGGGATGTGATTTCAACCCTTGAAAACTCGGAGGCATCTTGGAAAAAATGTCAGCTGAAAGCGTCCGAGTTTTCTGCACCGTGAGATCCTATTCCGGGCGTATTGAATGAGCTCTTCATTCTTGCAAAATCTCTCTCATCCGATCCTAATCTGTCTTTCACTTGAGATAATGTGTAAAGCTTAAGGGATTCAATGATACTATAATATTGAACTGGTAGATGAAGTACGACGTAAAGTCCTGACTAAATCATTATCTTTTTCAGACAAGAGCAAGCATTGATGCAAAAACTGGGTGGCCAAGTGCCAAATAAAGCTGTGAAACGTCACCCCTACTCGAAATCATTGTAAGTACCCCGCAACATGCATGAGTAACATCGTGTTTGCTATATTTATATGGCCTCTCCGGAATCACAGTTCATGGAGTCGAAAACGTAAGGAACTCGGGCAAATCCATAATCAACCATTGCGTCTTGGGAATATGCCCTGTCACGTGGGACGATAAAATTGGACGACATAAGACGAAACAATGGAAAGTCGATAAACTCTTGAAGAAGTAAGCGATCGATTTAAATGGAAACCGCGGAGATTCGAACCCAGGACCTTCGACTTCACAAAATCCATGTGTCCCGGATACGAAGCGTCCGAACTACTGAACCACGACCGCCTATTCTTCTGTCGTCTCATCGACTTACACCTCCAGAGATAGAATCCGGAGATGCCCGCGTTGCACTTATTCGAGGCTCGGCGCGTAGTGACATACGTCACAGCCCAATGCGAGGAGTATGACAATCGGACATTGTCAAAGACCATGTCGAGGATCCATTCATCATCTCTGGTCGGGGAAATATGAAGGGAAGCTTTGACAATCGTCATACTTTCCGAAATCTATCCAAAAAACTTTTCTGCGCGATCGTCCTTGGTTCTAGGCACATATGATTCCAACATGTCCAAGAGCTCTCGTTTCTTGTAGATGCTTGTCTCACTCCCGTTTTCGTTGCGGAATAGTGACCACTCATCATCCATAGATGAATACGTATGTCTCTTTAATTATAATCTTAGAATATTGTTGCCGAATTTCTTACACTATCCACAATTATTCTTAAGTGGACGCTAATATATTCCGATATCCCGAGACTCGTTCTGCATCAACTGACGATTTTAATTAAAAATTATACAGAGGCATGTTAAAGGTAACTCGTTGACGTTCGTTGATTGATCGTGTTATTCGTTTTTCAACCTTTGCCATTCCGAGTATCCATGCAGCTATGCTGTCAAAGAGGAAAGCAAGAAAGTGCGATATCGACATTTGCTATATCTTTTAGGAGTTTCGTTCGTCAGCATTTTCCAGGCGATATGCAAAAGCAGCATTGCAACATAGAACTTGATTCGATGAGAGACTCAAGTCGAGCGCGCAGCTTCCTTTTTTCTTTGCTCGGTTCTAGTTGAGGGTGGAAAAAATTCGGAGCAAAAAATGCCACGGAATTATTCATTTTTGTTCCGAGATGCTGGCAGAACTCCTTTTAGGAGCGGAGAGACGGGCTGTATTGGCTAGAAAATGGTGCATGATGGCTGAAGTGGAATAATTTCCTCGGAAAACGACGATACGAAGGTCTACGTCTCTTCGCAAATCCAATTGATGGTATCGGTTGAGAATTATTTTTGTCAGAATGCCGACTGAATTGGGGATAGAGAAGTGATTGGTATACTGACGAAGGTACAGTTTATCTCTTCGATTCCTAAGATGAGTCAAGAAAATTGAGTATTCCAATCCAACAAATCCAAGATCGAATGTCTAGATCTCGTAGTTCACACATCTAGCACCCTCGACGGTGGGACTGCCCCGAGTCATACGATAGAGTATAAGTAATAGGTAGCAGTTGTAGGACGCTCCCTGATAAACGCAATCGGATTCAATTAATGAATCAACCATTGATTAATCGTGCGAAAATAAAAAAATTGAAGACTATGAAGTATCTCGCTTCAACCGATTTCAGAATTTTTATAATAATCCCTCCTACAAAAGTGGCACCAGACGGTGAAAGTAGCTGCGGTATTTCTCACAAATGATCGTCATCTCCTCCATCGCCATCAACTATCATATTCTGTACCAAATTCAATCACATAAATGTGATTGATGTTGTCCTAGCCGATGAGCCCCATTATTATTCAAATCTTTTGTTATTCTTTAGTGTGTCATTAATTGATAATGAGCAACGACCACATAATTATTAAAGTTGTAGAGTAATCATAATCCATCTAAGATCATGTTTTAATTAGCTTAATGAAATTTTCTCAGTGCAGATGAACGATGAAAATTTCAAAAGCACAAAAGACAGCAAGATAGGTGCATTCCTCAGCTAATCAAGCTCAATATTAATTACACGTCAGCAATCTCTCTTATCTTCCTCGATTTAACAATGGTGGAAGCTATGATCACCCCGATAAACGTCATCATTATATTTGCTCGAGATTGTCATTGGCTGTGGTCAACCAACTGATCAATTCTTTGAACGCTCGTGAAGGCATTTAGCAAATGTTTGTGAGTGTGCATGAATGCCTGTAAAAAATGGCTGCAGCAACAAAGTTCATGCATGATGAGGACGTCAAAAGTGACTCTGAATTTGAGTTTGCAGCAGGGAATGACATAAACTTTGATGCGACAGAATAGAGTCCATAATGCCGCACGTAATGTGCCAGAAATCACTCGGAATGAGGCCGTGACGACAAAAAACCACTTGAAGCAGACATCATTCGAGGAAAGGGTGAACTGAAAACTCAACACGAAGGCGGTAAACTCAGTTCATACCAAATTCGATTCTGGGAACGATCGTACGGTTTGAGCATGTTTTTTTTATTTTGTTTTCTTTATAAATAGACCTTGGTACCAATGTGAGTCGGCTCAGTCAATTTTCAATTTTGTACTGACGATAATCATTGTTGTGATGAAACACGTTGATTGAGCCGAGAAAAAACCTAAACAGGACAAATTTATCGACATCAGGCACATATTGTTGACATTACATCTCTGCCCGTTGACATGGGGACATTTTCCTTGAAGTACACATATTTCAAAGTACTTCTTAAGCCTGACTGGTACATTTACAACCAGCCCATAACTGTACAGAGCAATTCTCGTAAATCTTGCGCATACCTGCAACTTTTAACTTGAATAAGAAATAAAAACAAGGCAGGTGACTCCCATCATTTTTATCTCGAGTTTCACTGTACAAACCTCCAAAACTTTCCTCATAAGCTTGATAGTAGAATGACCGCGAGGCCTAAAAAGCGCAAGGAAGTGTAATCACCTAGAGTTTGAAAAAATGGCTGGGAAGTCACCTTTGTTTGATATACAGTAGAACATTATCTAGAATGTTTGAAAAGACGTCGTTGCAAAGCGAATCGTTTTTAAATTCTGCCTCGTAGATTATGTAAATGCGAGAGTGGCTCCTTTCACCATTTCAACTTCTTTGGCAAGTATTAGAGGGCCATTCCACTCGAATGCCGTGTAATTGAAACGTTTCTATGGATTTCAGTATCCAAACTTTTCCCCGCTCTGGTACACTGGCTGCTATGGTCGCATTCATGCATTGAATGGGATCTAATTGATTTTCTTTGGTTATTCTTAGAAATTTCAACCACTGATCATGCTGATATTGAACGATCAAAATGAAAATGAAGCTCAAGAGTAGTTAGCTGACGAATGATTATCAGGAAAGTTGAGTTTGGAATAAACTCTGACTCTTGGCAGAGATGCCCGTAATCAAAGATCACTCTGTTCCGTAAAATACCAAGCACTATCATTGAGGATGAATTGAGGGGATGGGTGGAACAAGGGCCCAATTAAGAAATGGCCATTTCGAGAAAAACGATGAAAACTAATTGTATCTTGCCCGTGGCATGATCCGATGCGCATACCTGGCTTATTTCAAAGATTTTGGCATCTCCAAAACAACCGCACAGAATTTGGAGAATAGCTGTTGATTTTGAGAGGTATGAATCCATTAAAAAAAATGTAATTAGGCCCTTCTCCCCAATACTGAGTCAATATCGGGATAGTTGGGCGATTAAGAGTTGAATAAGGATGCGAAATCAAACTCAATGACCTCAAAATTTCATCAGCATATCTATGGGTATGTCACACAAGATATCCAATTGCAATTTAACGTCTCAATGCATTTTCATTGATTCTGCACGTGAAAGATGGTTCCATTGAGTGTGTGAAACTGAGGTCACTCAATATTCACTTCGCAATCATGAAGATACATTTTTTGTTGAAGGCCAAAGAACATGATTTGATAACCAGAATTGGTACAAAAGAATGTCTCTTTCCATGTCGGAGGTCATGAGCATTTTTAAAAATTTTTCCGTGAAAAATTAGGCCCTTTCTACCAATACCCCACCACTTAGGCCCTTTATCCCGATATCGATAGTGGAGTTAGGCCCTTTTGAATGAGTTTCTCCCGTAACTTAGGCCTTTTTCACTAACACTGTCGCACTTAGGCCCTTTTGCTTTCTCTAAAGAGAAAGCTTTGTTTTTGATACAGCAAATTTTTGATCAATTTTTCCATTCAACTCAATATTTTCTTCAACATAATTCATCTTATCACAAAAGTGCTTTAACCATCTTATTCCTCTCGCCAAAATCTAACGATTGTAAGTAACACTTTTCCCCTTATAATCCTCAAAAACCCCCCAGTGACTCATCTCTCCGACCCTTTGTCTGTGTCTGTGTGTGTGTATGTGTGTTGTTTTTTTTTTTTGCGCCACGCTTTCTCTTCTACACTCCACTTTATCGATTTTTGCTTTTCTACAAGTTGTATAGAATCAGTCAGAGATAAGACCAGTGATTTGCCTGGTCTCCTCTCCAAATCGAATTTAATTTAAACGTTTTTTGAGGTAAAATCGCTGAAATTGTGTACTTTCATACTAAAATATCTCTTTCTAACTTTACCTTACCCCAATTTTGATCACCTAGGCTATGGTTTTTTTGGCTCAATCTATCTTTTGGTTAATACCGAAATTCCATTCAAACTCCATCAACGTAAATTTTTATAAAAAAACCAAAATTTCCAACAAAAACAGCAATTTGAGCATGTTTAGACCTATTCTATCGAAATTCTGTTTTAACCAAATTACACGTTTTGCTAAAAAAACCTCACTTTAGGTAGCCCAAATCCCGATAACTATTTTCCTCAAAAAAATAACTCAAAATATACAAAAATATTTTCTTCAATATTCATACTTTCCTCATATCTCTCCTCTCAATTACTTTATTCAAATTTTGCTCAACTAAGTTGATACTTTTTCATCGTTCTAAATCGATTGGTTCATACCGATTTCTCTCAAAATCCGTTTTAATACATGCAAAATCCGATTTATTCCCGAAAAATCCAAATTTTTTCAAAATACTCCATTTTTATAATCCTCACACCAACTATATTAAAATTTTCCCTCAACCATACTTCATATATTCCATGGAAAACCCTAGTTTAGGTCATCTGAATTCCCCTAAAAGGCAATCTCCTTATAATAACTCAAAATATTAGAAGAAAATCGCATCTAAAATTCATTTTTCCGCTATTACCCACCCCCTAAACTAATATATACAAATTTTACTCAACTAAGTTTATACTTTTTCATCGTTCTAAATCGATTAGTTGATACCGAATTTTTCAAAATCCTTTTAACACGTTCGCTGCGACGGTGAAAACCGGCATTCCGTCACAGAGTGCGAGAGAGTACAAACGCGTGATTTTCCACCTAAAATAGTCAAACCTTTTGATTTGTGATCAGTTTAGTATGTATATACAAGAAATCTAAGAATTTTCGCGGGTCCCACCGGTGGGACCCGTCGCACACAATTAAGTCTGACTCTTTTCAGTGCGACGGGTCCCACCGGTGGGACCCGCGAAAATTTATATCGTGCAAAGGGGGATGGTGTGAATGGCCGAACTACCAAAATTAGTGATCCTGAGATGTGGTATTTAGCTTTTCGGGAGCATTCGTTGATTTCCCGCTACCATTCGGGTAACTCGCGAGCATGGCCTGAATTGGAAGCTTTTGCCTAGTGAGAACAGTGGATTGCGATTGTGGTCCACGCGAGTATGATTTTCTATCCTCGAGAATCTACGAGACACAGCTGGTCATTCGATATACTCTTCAACTTCTCTGGATACAAAAAGTTCCTCATACGCGGGGAGATAAAATAGATTGAGAAGAGAGGAAGTACAGTGTCAACCATTTACTCGGTTTGCCTCATGGTTATTTTGCGTCAAAATTTCTGATAACTCGGTTCTATCTCGCTCAAATTACGCGTCTTTGGGCTCATTTTGTAGCTTTTGACGTAAGCTTTCGAATGAGCTAAGATACGTTGTGAGATATTGAAACGGACTTGATATATTTACAATTTACTTGCTATTTTTGTGTTATCCATCGCCGTTCCCACGAAAATTCAGTTTTTGTGGTATAACTCGCGCGAATCGATTCCGATCCTCAAACTGGCGTGTACGCATGTTCTTGGCATCGTATATAGTGAGTAAGAACCGCTACAGAAGCCATTGGATGTGTCTACGTTGTTTGGTGCACACTAGAAGCCGAACCAAAACGGGTCCCACCCGTGGGACCCGTCGCACACAGGGAAGGACGCGCGGGTCCCACCCGTGGGACCCGTCGCAGCGAACGTGTTAAATACATTCAAAATCCAATTTATTCCCGAAAAATCCAATTTTTTTTTAAAACTCCATTTTTATGATCTTTTCACCAACTATATCAAAATTTTCCCTCAACCAGACTACATATCTTCCATGAAAAACCCCAGTTTAGGTCATCTTAATTCTCCTAAAAGTGAATCTCGTAATAATAACCCAAAATATTAGAAGAAAATTGCAGCTAAAATTCATTTTATCCTCATATCTCCCTCTACAACTAATCTATCCACCTTTTAATGGACTAGAGAGATACTTTTCCCTCATTCTACATCGATTGGTTGTATCCAATCATTGGATTGTGAGTGTGATATGAAATGCGATTAAATTAGATTGAAAAATAAAACTATTCTGTAGGAATCCCAATCATCATTATGGAATTTGATCAGTTTTGCAAATTTCTCATTAGTTTCAGTGAACCTCTTAAACTATTCCGCTAAGAGAAAGCATTCTGCTAATCTCATTTAGCAGCGTATTTACCAATACTGCTACACTGGAGCCCTTTTTTCAATACTTCTACTAGGCTTTTTCCAATACCCTTGCACTTACGCCCTTCTCTCGAACAAAGTTTTTCTGTGACTTAGGCTCTTTCAGAAAATCATCGAGGTCTTGGTGAATTTATGGGTACCTCTCTCTGCAGTGATAAGACCCTTTTACGTAGTCACATTCGTGCTGAGATTCGATTCCTAAACGAAGCTCCCTTCCAGATTCTCATTATTATAATCTCGAGACTTTCTTGTTCATTTTGGAAGTACTCGTGATATACACTCGCGAACAAGGTGAAATTCAATGGGATGACGGTCAGCGGCCATTCGACATCTTTCGTCTCGCTTGCGCCTAATGGGTTATCCCACGAGTGTGAGTGAGATGACAGATCTTGAACTTTGAGCAATTTCCACCACAAACACTGTCAGTTTTTGGAACGGTTTTCGCTGTGGAATGACCCGGCAAACACGATGAAGTGGTTAACTAACGTCTTGATGACGGGTAACATGGTTAAGAATCAAGTTGTATCTTTTATGGATTTTTTTTTAGAGTCCTCAATCACAGGGTATCAATATGAGAGTTCTTCTCTTCTATTTGTCGAAGTTTCGAAGATATGTAAGGAAGAATCATTTTGATTCATCGAAATCCATCAGAACGCGATTTTATCAATCGAATGCCAATTTTCAACTTTTTTGGAGGATTACTTAGAATGCCGTACGGCGCACAGGTGACCTCGGGACCTTGGGCAGCTCTTTCCCCACTCAAACCTAATGAAATAGTGAGGTCATGCTTTTCAATTTCAAAATGATTTGCGAACCATTCGTGTCCAATAGTGCAGCATCGTATTTAGACCATTCATTCTCACCCGTCAGAACTTTACAACTAGCTGTCCAGGGGGTCTAACTGCCTTCAGATAATAGACAAAGGACGTAACTCTCATCATACAATCGAGAAAAGAGCTTAGCCCCCACCATTTAATCGACAAAAGGGCCGAAGTGCATTTAGGCCGTTTTATCAAATACATAGAAGGGCCCAAGTGCACTTAGGTCCTTTTTCCAATCTGTGGGTTTTTCAAAGTTTATGGAAAAACGATTCTCATGGGGTGATAAATCATGATTCAAGGGTTCAAAAAAGCGATAGGCCCGAAGAAGGGCCTAAATGCGCTTAGGCCCTTGTTCCACCCACCCCCTCAATTGTTGCTCTGAATTGGAATGTAAGAGGTCCTTATTATAAATAATGAGCAAGAAAGTGAAATTTTGTGTACAGAGTGATGGAAATGTCAATACACTTTTGAAATGGGTACATGTAGAAAGGACTAAATTTCAAGAATGGTCATCGTATCTATCCTCCACAATGGATTGCCCCCCTATACACAACCACACATGAATGTATAATCTAATCAATAGAGACGACGCACAATGGTTCATGTACTTACACTATGTCACATGTGCCAGAAACCCGGACATTCAACGGATATTATGCGATGTGAATATATCTACCAGGGTGTGCTACAAAAAAGATTGTTCAGGGGTAATTTTACGTAAATATGGTTTCACCAACTGTGGGACATTCTCGATTGTCCAGATAACAAATGTCGAATAGGAAAATTTCAGAATAATTTCCTTCAACACCTAGAATATGATGATTTCTTTGATTGAAAGGAGAGAGCAAAATCTTTTCATTTATGATTCAGCTTCAGGAGCGTACGCACAGTGGTACTTTTCGCAAAATGTCAGTCAAAGCAGTAATTCACCTGGTGTTATCAATAAGATCATCAAACTGTGTCACGATCTTAGGCCACACAACAAAATTATTTGTGAAAAATAGATGATTGAATTTCAAAACACACTACCATCGAAACTTTGTGACAGACAACTGCAACTTTCGAGTAACTGACTAGAGGACCCTTCATACAGGAGTGTACGTGTGTGTAAAGTTTTGTGGGAGTGCGCGCGCGGGCGTGTGTGTGTGTGTGTGTGTGTAGGATGCAGAATTCCGAGCATCACTGCAGCGTCACGATAACAAATACGTTCGATTATGCGCGAGCTTTGCGGTACTTGTAGCCAACATGCTCAGGCTGATTAATTCATGAGCGGATCACGCATGGGATGGTTCAATCGTGCGACAAACGTTGCATTGATTCAATAAGTGAGCAAAAGAGAGATTAGGTTGACGTCCGATTGGAGATTTTTTTCTGGAATCTCGATGAGTTAATCAAGACTATTATATCTGTAATTCATGGACCGATGAATCTGTACACACATTCATTTTAATATGCCGATTTGAGACTGTATCAAGTTTTCTAGCAGTATGATGGTAAAAATAGCTCAAATTAAGACCTTCCTTGCGATGTCTATCTTTGCAATTGCATTTCAATCATGATCTGAACTTCCTTGTTTTGGCAAGTAATTCGATATGGGGCTGAACTCTTTTTTGACTCATTGATTTTTTTTGGCAATGCGATTCATCATGAGATATTGTTATACGCGGAGCATCTCCCAAGCCAATACAATTCGGTGAAAATTTGAAAATAAGAGATCGTGGGCCTCGCCTATGGGGCCTATCGCAGTGAACGTGTTCAGTGAATCAAGTGCCAATATGGTCAGACATCGATCATAACATGTTGTCTCGTTAACTCGACATGACATCTCCTTTTCTATAATCGAGTCCTTTCAACTAGAAATACTTCCACTTTGTCCAGAGACGAAACCTTGAAAATTCAGAATGAAATTCAAATCTCAGAAGTCTTGGGAACCTCACAAGATTCAACAGGGTATATTTCAATTTCATCTTGAAACGTTGAATCATGAATAAATCAGGGCAGAAAATGCAATCCATGCTTTTTATAAGACAGTTTTATAATGACTCTTGACCCAAAAATGTGAATGATTTTTACATATCAGACTACACATGTTTATACTCATATTTGTACGGAATGGAATACTTGAGTGATGGGTTTCCGGCCTGAGCCGTGGGCGAGTGTCGGAATCATCAGGCGGATATTGCGACGAATAGATTCTACTCTCGAGTATCGAACTGTATCATTTGACAAACTGTGAGTAGAGGTTGAAAAGAGTGCAAAATAGTACATTACGCAACAAGTGCGAGAAGGGCGATTTCCGCACAAGTTGCCGATCGAGTGTGAGAAGTAAAATTCACGCACAGTTTTTGAATTTTACGCACACCCAGAAGAGCACATTTACGTGAATGTGTACTTCTGGGAGTGCGTGAAGTTCAAAACTGTGCGTGAATTTCACTTCTCGCACGAGTCGGCAACGAGTGCGGAAACTTCTCGCACGTGTTGCGTATATTACTTTTTGCAATTAGTGCGCAAAGTTGCATCACTGCGGCTACAAAAGCTGTGATCGGGGCGGGGGTGCAGGGGGCGGAGCCTCCCGACTGAAAAATAAATTCTGAAAATGGTCTAAAAAAGTCTTCCTCTCATAAGTATTCCGTAGACACTGCACAATTCCAACCATAGTTGATTTTTGAATAATCAAAAATTGAAGGGTATACAGATGAATAATTGGATCATTCCAAAAGAATTATTCCCAATAATTGATATTCTTTGGTGAGTTATTAAATGACAAGTCTTTGAATTAGATTAGTCAGAATTTTTATGATTTCAATGACCTACCTACAAAATTCAAATAACTGAAGACAAGATTAGAGTTCTGAGTATTAAACTAAATATCTGTTTTCGTTGGTTGAATATATACACCATCATTAGAGCATACATTCAGAGTTTTCTCTAAGTTGATCAAAACTGAACATCTCTTCGAACATCATAATAGAATATAAACTCATCAGTCATCTCTATCACGGACATTCTTATCAAAAGAATGTGATTAGATGGTGGCGAGAACTGATTAAAACTTGAACTAACTAACTTGGAACGTTTTGGACCGTTCAGTTTCATGGATCGGAAAAGACTCTCGAGATCGTCAAACATCTCACAGATATGCCAAGTGACTTGTGCGAGAATTTACATTTACGCATTGCAATCTGTGCGAGAAATGAATTTCACGCACAGTTCATCGGTGCGTAAATGTGAAACTGTGCGAGAAGTCTTTTCCGCATTACTTCACGCACTGCTGATAATGAAGAGAAGTTGGATTTATGCACAACTTTGCGCACGAAATTACAAAAAAGATTTTTTCGCACTCAGTGTGTCAAGACGATAATGTATGCTCTGAGTATGATAAAGTAAGAAGAGGTTAGAAAATAAATTCGGTTAGGGAAACACATTCCGAATTGTTGTAATAATAAGAAGCATCAAATGGAGAAGGCCGAATTCTCATGTGATCTTCAAGATGGTTGAATGTTGGCGATAGACTGAGTTGTCACGTTGGAATGTCGGCTCACGAAAAAGTTGAGTCGACCTCTTTCGTTATGCGAAGTTAATACCAACCCTCAAACACTGCAGCGAATAAAATTCACGCAGCACAAAGTTTCGAATGCTGTCAAAGAATTCTCGTTCTCACAGTTGTTGCAGTTGAGCCAGTTGTCTGATGAAAATTTCACAGCTCGCTTAAAAAGTTTCTATCTCGCGAAAGATAAGGTACTTTTCTCAACAGAGTGAGCCTCTGCGGCCTGAGCGGTTTCTGTCACAGAATCCCACCAACTCAACCGTAACACGGTCACAGGAATCAGAGTTGACATTTTATGACTAATATAATATGAATTTTTGTAGTTCTTTCAGCCCACGCGTCATGCACTGAAAGAACTACAACAATGCTGAAACTTTGTGCGAGCTCCTTTTCTCTTCTGTGAGGGCATGTGTTATCTAAAAATTCCTCGAAAATGGAGAAAAATTCAAAGGAGCAATTTTGGATGGAATGCTCTAAAACTATTTGCACCTAGTGTCACATAAGAAAAAATCGACAGCATAACGGGGAGCAAAATGTTTTCGATTGAAAAGATTATTTAGTATTAATTATTGTCGATGCTGAGCCGGGCCGTCGAAGTATTAACTTGCGGTGCGAAAGGAGTGAAAAGGGTGTTCGCGAATTAGGCTGATCGCGAAATTGAGAAGCCGCATGGCTTGGAAACATCCGTTATTTATAAGTCAAGAAATGGGATTATAGATCGCCAGGTAGTCGAGTTGGATGATGTTCGTTGGTCGTGCAGCTGCATTCTTCGTCTCAGCTTCCCGGCGTGTTTCGTTCTCGCAGAGAATAATTGCGACAAGCTCACATATCGCAGTGGTATGGGTAAAATTTTGTATTGAATAACATGAAGACGCAAATTTATGTTAAAAATGAAAATCGACGGGCAGATGCGTCACAGTTCCCGAAATCTCACTTTTCACTCGCACACGCACATCGCGATACCGCTTAGAGATTATGAGAATGTAAACAATTAGAATCGGAACGCCATACAAAGGGAATTTGAAGTGGTACTCGATATAAAATAATGTATATAGATCTCGATCGTGGAGCGGCGCCCGCAGCGGCGCGGTGGCTCCGATCTCCGCGACGTTTACCTGTCCTCCTGTCCTGAGCGGCAGGCGCTTTTTATACGCTTTTATTCTACTTCACTTTGGCCATATTGTTTCATGCACAGGCATCCGGTACTCAACTAGTCAGCAGGCACGTCTCTCGCCGTAAGAGCAAGAGAGAGAAAGCCTTTTCATACACGCGGTTCCGGTACCGAGCTAGTCAGCGCGCGGATGAGCTTTTAGGTTAGATTTGCTCTCTGAAATTTTCGCGCCCGTAAGCTCCATCTCTTTTTTTTGACTCTCTCTCTCTCTCTCTCTCTCTCTCTCTCTCTCTCTCTCTCTCTCTCTCTCTCTCTCTCTCTCTCTCTCTCTCTCTCTCTCTCTCTCTCTCTCTCTCTCTCTCTCTCTCTCTCTCTCTCTCTCTCTCTCTCTCTCTCTCTCTCTCTCTCTCTCTCTCTCTCTCTCTCTCTCTCTCTTTTTTTTTTAAGTGGAATATAAGGAAAAATCTGATGACAGGACATCCCTATTGGATGTCCCACCGGCAGACCATGAGCGCTTTCATTTTGCCCACCCGGTGAACCGGATGAGCATGAATCCAGCGCCCGTGTGCCCTGTGGGCTAAAACCTTCTGCTCTCAACCCCACAGTGTTGGCAAGCCATCACTGCAGAACTGGGGGCAGCTAACCACTATCTAACCAACCCACCCCGGAACCGCGTTAGCATTACTTCAGGGTGGGAGGCGTATCGCGCTCGGGATCAAGCGACTCTCTTCTCTCACGACTTGCAGGTGTTGTTGCTCCTTCTTCGATCTTTTCCTACTCTTCTTTCTTCGATCTTCTCTCTTCTTCCTTCTCTCTTCTTTCTTCTTTCTTCCCTCTTCAGTTCATCATATTCCTCCTGGAATAATTTGGACCTCTTCTGATTGAGTCGGCAGACTCACTGTGATTCGCCTGCTTCGAGGCGCCTCACTTCCCTCTCTTTCTCCTCCTTACGGGTCATCACCAGCTTGATGTATCCGGTGACTCTATCCCATGTCTCCTGGTTGCGAAGTAAGTACGGGACGAGGTTCTCGGGTGTTAGTTGAGCACCCAGCCATCCATCCAACTCGGCGCGCTCACTTTGGGTGTCGTTGCACGTGAACAGGGCGTGTTCAGCGTCATCCCAGTTGTCCCCGCATGACTGGCATGCTGGGGATGTCCTCTTCTTGAACCGGGTCAGATAGGCACCGAAGCAACCGTGGTCACTCAGTGCTTGCGTCGTCCAGTAATCTATCTCTCCGTGGGTGCGTTCCGTCCATTTGGCTACGTCACGTATCAGCCGGTGCGTCCATCTGCCATTCGCAAATGGCGAATCCCACTCAGTTTGCCACTGTTCGAGGGTGGTCTCCTTCTCGTTGTCGCGGATGATCTCCTTCATCGTCGGAGTGAGTACTCGTTCGGCTCCGATCACTTTCTGGCGGTCCCAGATCCTCACTCGCTCCGCGACGAGCAAGTGAATGGGCGGTGTACTCGCCAATACGTAAGCCGCATCTCCTGACACGGTGCGGTAGGCACGGATACTTCTCAGGGCCGCTCTCCGGTGAACAGGGCCCATTCTCTTCTCGATGATGGACTTCTCTACTCTCTTTCCCCACACGGGTGCACCGTACAGCATGATGGAGGTGGTGACGGTGTTGAGAAGTGCGCGCCTCTTTTCCTTGGGTCCTCCGATATTCGGCATGAGCCGCTGAAGCGCCGCACCAACCCTGCTCGCCTTCTGGGCGGCTTCCTGGATGTGTTTCCTGAACGACCATTTGTCGTCGAGCCATACACCCAGATATTTCAGCTCTGTCTTGCGTGGTATCTCTTGCCCGTTGATGTAAAAATGGGGCAAGTCGAACTTCCTGCGCCTCGTGACCACTATGGCTTCGCACTTTGGAACAGCCAGCTCTAGGAGCCTGCTGATCATCCATTCGTAGACTCGGGCCAGCGCCTCGTTCGCGCGTCTACCCAAGAGCTCCTCGTTGTCGGCCCAAACTATGAGTCCCGCGTCGTCCGCAAAAGCCACTATTATTACTCCTTCTGGCAGTTCGATAGACAGTAAGCTGTCGTACTGGGTATTCCAGTTGAACGGCCCGGAAACCGATCCCTGCCCGATTCCGGCGGACAGCTCTCGAACCTCTTGTCCCTCGTCGGTGTCGTACACGAGGGTCCTATTCCGTAGGTAGTCGCTCGTGACTGCTAACAGGTAGGGTGGCACTTTACCTGCCTGGGATGCGTACACTCGCTCCCAGCTCGCACAATTAAATGCGTTCTTTATGTCTAACGCGATGATCGCGCAGAAACCCCCTCTCCCTTGGTATGGTCTCCCCACCGACGCTTGAACCCGTTCTTGGACCGCCTCGATCGCGTGTACAGTGCTCCGTCCCTTCCGGAACCCGAACTGCATTGGTGACAGCCCACCGCTCTCTTCGTAGGCTTTCTCCACCCTGTTGAGCACCATCCTCTCGTACATTTTCCCGATATTGTCGAGCATGCTGAGAGGGCGTTGACCTCCTTGACCCTTAGGTATCAGGACCAGCTTCTGGCGTTTCCACTTGTCCGGGAAAATTCCCGCGCTCAGACAGATGTTGAAGAGGTCGAGGAGTAAAACTGGCTTGTATTTGAAGACCAGTTTGAGAGCCTCGTTTGGAATGCCGTCCAGGCCAGGGGCCTTGCCGTTTGGCAGCCTCTTCGCCGCTATAAGTAGCTCTTGCATGGTAAAGAGCGGGATGGGATCTTCGCTCTCCGGAGGGAATGTCACTCTGGGTTCTCCTGCTGGAAAGAGGTCTTCCACGATGCTGCGCAAGGTTGCTGCATCGGTCGGTGCTGGGTTGCCCTTCCGGGTTCGGACCTTTGACATAACCACGCGGTATGGCGTGCCCCAGGGGTCTCCGTTAACCAAGTCACACAATTCAGCCCAGCATTTCTCTTTGCTTCTCCGGATGGCTAGAACAAGAGCCTTCTTTGCTTCTTTGTACGCTCTGTCATCGTCCGCCAGCGATGGTCGTTGCAGCTTCCTTGATCGCCACGCGGTTCTCCTCTTTTTATTGCTCGTTCTTCGTAGAGCCTTTATCTCGTCGGTGATCCAGTACTCTGGTTTCCTCCAGAAGCATGGTGTTGTCTTGCGAGGCATCGAAGCGTCACAAGCTCTTGTGATGGTGGTCGTCACCATATCCACAGCCTCGTCCGCGGTGGAGTTCATCGGGAGATCTCCGGCTGTTTCTATCGATTCCCGGAATTTTCCCTCTTCCAGCTTGCGTACCTGCCACCCCGTCGGTCGCGGTCTGCGTGTCGTCTGTCTCTGTCTGTCAGTCCTAAGTCGAAACCGAATATGTCGATGGTCACTCAGTGTTTCCGTGTCCAGGACCTCCCACGATGTCATGCGTCCCATGAGCGACGGGCTCATGAACGTCAGGTCGAGGACCGATGACGAACCCCCCTCCCGGGACCGAGTGTCGTGCCGGTAGTACGTGATAACCCCCGTCTCGTTCGCGAGCACTAACCCTAATGCCTCCATGGTATCAGCGAGTATTACCCCCCGTCTATCGCGCGGCCCCCCGCTCCAAGTCGGTTCCTTGGAGTTGAAATCCCCCGCGATTATAACTGGGCCCCCCCATTGCCTGACATCTTCTTCTAGGTCGTGTAGCTCGTCTTCAAATTCGTGCGTCTTGAGCGACGGCGAATAGTAGCAGCTATAGACTGCCGTGCCCTCTATGGTCTTTCGAGCGAAACCGCGGCCACTAACAGCTGGTCCAGTCTCACGAATCGCAGGATTCATGATCTGGATTACAGCGGTCCCCCAGTGATCGAATGTGGATCGGGAGAATTCGCGCTTCCGAGGCGGTTCGGAGATAATCAGAACATCGATCCCCTCTTCTTTGGCAACAGCGCGTAGAAGGTCGTTCGCGTCCCCGCTCTTCCTGAGGTTGGCTTGGATGAAATTAGCCATTCCGACCCCTTCTCCGTTTGTACGTGCTCTTCGCCTTCTGGTAGGCAGTGCAGTTGCTCGCCCCAGATCTGTGATCAGATTTGGACCCGATCGCCGCACAACTCAAGCACTTCGGCTTCCCTTTGCAGGTTGCGGCGAGGTGTCCTGGTTCGCCGCACTGGAAGCAGAGTTTTGGTCCCCGCTCCTCCGTCTTCTCCTTCACGCAGCCCGAGGCCTTGTGGCCATACTGGAGACAGTTATAGCACCGTGGAATGCCACCTTTTTCGCGGATCTTGACTCTGCCCCATCCAACCTTCGGTTCCTTCCAGTCCAGGAGGTGGTGGGCCAATCTTGTTGGGATCGAGACGACCGCTGTTTGGGTGCCCCGATAACCGATTCGGAGAGACTTCACTGCGATATTCCCTCTCTCACTCTCTGGTAGGGCCTTAGCAAGGTCCTTGAGTACTTGGCCCTTGTCAACGTCGTAATCGACTCCGAGCACCTCCAGAGTAGAAGTGTTCAGGAGGCAATGGACAGCTCCTTCTTCGCCGACCACTGGTGCCAGTGCTGTCTTCACGGCTGTGGCGTCGGCACCCTTCCTCAATTCGATGAGGACTTGGCCCTCTTTTGTCTTGCGGAAGCCCGTGACTTTTGTGCCTACTTCCTCGTCGGCGGCATTCGTCTTTATCCTTCGCAGCATATCTGCGTAGGTGAGCCCTCCCTGATTGGCCGTGACGAGGATGGCCTCAGGCTTGGCTCTTCTCGGCTTCATTTTTGCCTTCTTCGCGGCGGTATCATTCGATCTACCGCTCTTCTTTGCCTTCTTCGCTTGTTTCTTCGACACCACTTCCTTCCAAGGTCCATTCTGCTCGGGCCGATTGGGCGTTGATGTCGAGCGCGGTGTTCCAGGACCTCCCGGTGGAGGTCCGAGTCGCGTCCCCTTCGAACCACGCTGTTGCCCCGGTCGCGATTCCGGTTTCCCTGCCCCCCTTCCCTGGAAGCCACTGCCCGACGCGGACGGTTTTCTTGTGGTCGGAGGCTGCGCATTCTTCCTCGCTATCAGGGTCTTTTCCGTTTCGAGAAGCTTTGTCTCGAAAGCAGCCCGCTTCACCTTGTCTGCCGCGAGTAGGTCTTCGAGCGCAAGGCCGATCTTCTTGAGCTCTTCGATGTCGCCCTTGGTCCCTTCTGGATTGCTGGAGACGGACTCGGCTATCCCGATAACCAAGTTGAAGTGCTCGAGGAGGAGATATGTCTTCTCCTCCGTCTCTTCCCGGCACGTTTTTAGGTCTCCCCATTTCGCCATGAGATCACCCGCTTCGTTTCCACTTCTTTGTCGTGCCATATTTCCGGATGAGGGGATAGGGTCAATCTCCATCTCATCAGACTCTTCGTCGTGAACTCTCTTGTCGAGTTCACCGATGCCGGGAGTCAGGATTGTTCCGTTCCCCTGGGACCCTATAGTGGAGTCGGACTCGCTCGAGTCTGAGCTCAAGTTGACGGCGTCATCAACCCCGTTGCTAGGTTGCGTAATCTGGATCCTGAGCGCGGGGTTGTTCTTCAGCAACTTCTCTGCCGCTTCTTGTGCTTCTGCTGCAACCTTCGCATTATTCCCTAGTTGGACCGGAAAAGTGAGCTTCGATTGCTTTAGCACTCGTTTTTCCGCTGCCTCACCCAAACCCTTCCTCTTCTTGCTGTTTGGGGTGAGGTCTACCTCCCTCTTGTGTTGGTCCTCTCCTCCAACTATTTTCGCCTGGGGCGTATTTCCATCGCTTGTAGCTTTGCGCGTAACTCCACCAGCCAAGTGTGCCACTGGTAGCGCGTTTTGCATCGTTGGGGGGCCCCCCCCCAAGATCCGAATGGGGCCCCGCTTTACTTGGGGAAATCTTGCCGTCAATGCTGGACATCATCTTCTTTCTTCTTTTCCAGGGCCTGGAATCGCATGCTGGCCGACCCCGGACCAGACCAGCACGGCTGTGGTGTTTAGTTTGATGCGTGTTCTGCATAATGTTGATATGTCTGTGTAGTGTTTGAGCGGGCGTAAGTATGGTGCGTGTAGGGTGTAGTGTGTGTAGGTGTAAGTGTAGGACTCGGGTCCGGAGGGGCGTCGCTCCCTCAAGCTCCGAGTGCAACCCGAAGGTCACACCCAAAGCCCCCTACGGGTCTCTCTCTCTCTCTCTCTCTCTCTCTCTCTCTCTCTCTCTCTCTCTCTCTCTCTCTCTCTCTCTCTCTCTCTCTCTCTCTCTCTCTCTCTCTCTCTCTCTCTCTCTCTCTCTCTCTCTCTCTCTCTCTCTCTCTCTCTCTCTCTCTCTCTCTCTCTCTCTCTCTCTCGGCGATGCTCACTTATTGAATCGGCGGCGCTGGTGAGTTTAGATCACACCTATTCCATATCGCTCCTCAGAGAACCACAATTCTAATACGAATATCACGTCCCTGAGTGGGATATTCTTACAGGGTGGACCTCTCCTGCAGGCTCTCATCTTTGGAGCATCAACTGCCTGGCTCCTTTATCGAGCCTGGGAGAGCTATCCATCTCTGAAAAATCAACTCTGGATACTCGACATTGCTGAAAGTGCCGACATTGCTGGCGCGCGGATTGATGCGACAGCGCATGCTCGCCCGAGCCTCATCTATCTTGCTTTCTGCTCTGGCAGGCGTCTGCTTGTTATTGTCTGCTGTGATGAGCGCGAGCCTGAACACCCGATATAGCTGACCCTGCATCTTGCTGCCATCAACGTCGTGCCGTATTACTCAGATGCAGTTTGGTGCATGTGTTGTGGAGTGATGTGCGACTGTGACAACTTTCAATTGCGGTAACTTTTCCAGTGTCTGAGCGTGCAGTGTCACATCATACCACATTCATAGCAGACCATTGCTGAGCCAGTAAATCTGCACAAAGTTTATGCTCCACGCGCATGCGCACTGGGTGCCTGTTCGAAACTGCTCTCGACTATCTATCTCTCACACCAACACACACATCCACCGAATGCCTACGTGTGCAAAGTGCCAAAAACCCATAGCGGGAGAGTTTATACTATGTGAATCGGACAATTGTACACATACTTTCCACCCGGGTTGTGCTCGTGCATACGCGAGTTATCGCTCGGCCAAACCTTGTTGTGCGCTCACAATCACTGGGTCCAAACATTACCAGAAGAGTGTCGGTATGGACGGAACCGGGCAGAATCAATTACCTCCCGTAGTGGGAGCCTCACAGCAGCAGCAACAGCAGCAGCACCAGCTGGGTCCCCCCGGTACGTCACCCCTCACTACCACATTCGCCAGCGCTCATAACACAGCTGCTATTAGCACCAGCCCGGCTACACCTCTATACACTGGCATGCAGCAGCCACCAGAGCTTGATCCTGCACTTGCTTCTATCTCTGCTTTAATTGAACGGCAATTCAATGCATTCTCCATACGCCAAGAAGAACGGCTCCATGTGATGGAAACGAATTTTCAAACATCGATTGAAGCCTTGAATAAGCGGGTTGACGATTTGAGTGCCATTAACACCAAACTGGCAGAGCATGATCAACAAATCAGTAATTTGAGCGAGAAGATGGATCAAAATTTCTCCTCTATGCGTGATGAACTAAGAGTTATGCAGAACAAGGTTCTCCCATCTAATATACCAGCTACGAGCACCTCCAACGTCGTCTTCAAGGAAGAAGCAGAGATTATTGCATCTGGTATCCCAAATAGTATTGATAAAACCCCTTTTAACTTAATCAAATCCATTTTGATAGCGTTAAATCTAGCACACCTTGTTGGTGATATACTTGATGCGAGAGTTTTTCCACGAGAATCGTTGAAAAGAGGCAACAATGGTCCACCCACAGCTTCAACGAGCAGCCAATCGTCGAAAAGTATAGTTGTGAAATTCAAATCTGCGCAGATTCGGGATTATATTGTTTCAACTCGCATGGCCACCAGTAAATTCACTGCTGCTGAAGCTTTTGGAGAGGCATCTTCCAGCAAAATTTTCATTCGTCCTCTTTATCCAAAGCCTCTTTACGAATTATTGAAAAAAGCTAGAGCCAAAGCGACTGAACTCAAATATATGTCCCCGCGGATCATCGACTATACTATTTTCATGCGCAAAGATCTCAACTCGCCTCAGATTCCAATCAGATCTGATCTAGATCTTGCCACACTTCATTCCTGACAAATATAGTCAACAATTTTCACATCCGCCTCGCGATAACTCATCATTCAGGATTTCTCATGCAAATGTTAACGGCATACTAACGCATTTTAATGAAATAGAATTATTTTTGTTTGATAATCCTAAGCACGTATTTGCAGTAACGGAGAGCAAGCTCTCTATGCAAGACACAGACACATCTGTGCACCTTCCAAACTATACTATTGTTCGCAATGATCGAGTAAATCGTGTTGGTGGTGGAGTTGCAGTATACATCCATCAAACATTACCATTCAAAGTTCTGGTTAAATCCGATAACTCTCGCATCAAGCAGCCCGAATATTTAATTGTCGAGATCATGGTGAGGAATATCCGCCTACTATTTGCTGTTCTGTACCGTCCTCCACATGGCCCTCTGCCAGTAGAGTTTTTCGATGTTCTGTCAAAATTTCTCCCAAAATATCAATTTATTGTCTTAACTGGGGACTTCAATGTAAATATGTGTGCAGTAGACTCAGAGTCTAAATTCATACGGAGGCACATAGAGACTCTTGCACTTGAGATAGTCAAATCAGATCCCACACACCATACGATAAATGCTCAGAGGCAACTTTCTCATACCTGGATTGATTTATTTATTGTGAACTCAACCTCTATTATTGATTCCTATCATAAATCTGACACCCCTTTCACTTTTGGCCACGATAGAATTGACCTTAATATTAAACTTCTACCCCCTAATCACCGGGAAAACACATTTGTCAAGCGTGATTTCAAGCACTTTGATCGATCAGAGTATCTGAGAGATGTTCACATTGGAATGACTATGATTGATGAAGGCATGTGTCTCGAGGAAAAGGTCCAAACTTTCACTGATTCGCTCAAATCCGCCTTAGACCACCACGCCCCCCTGCGTAAAGTCACCATTTCTGATTCGAAGAAGCCGTGGGTGAGTTATGATATTAGACAGCGTATGAAACAACGGGACCGCGTCTTCAAAAAAGCCAGAGAATTAGATTGTCCTGTTCTTAAAGAAAACTACCGCACCTTGCGTGCCGAGGTGAAATCTGATCTGAGTAAAGCGAAAAACAGCTACTACGCTAGTCAGATAAATGCAGCTAAAGATATGAACAAGCTTTGGAGTGCTCTCGACAGACTCGGTATGGTCAAAACGCGCCCCCCCTCTCCATTCACCATTTTCTCACATAACGCTATGAACTCTCATTTTGCATCAATCTCCAGCATCCAATCATCAACTAACTCTCACAATCCATTCCTCGATTACATTTCACAGCATCGCCAATCTATCACACCATTCACGCTTAGAGAAACAACGCCAGACCAGATCTACTATGAAATGCTCGAAATTAAATCCAAGTCGTCTGGCATCGATGGTTTCACCATAAAAAACCTAATCACCTCATGTCCTGAAATTCTCGGGCCCCTCACAGATATTTGCAACTCATCAATTTCATCGGCATCCTATCCTTCGCTTTGGAAACGCACGCTCATCACGCCGATCCCGAAATCAGCTGGGTTGTCTGATGTATCTGATCTCAGGCCCATTGCTCGCATATCTGAGTGCTCAAAGATTCTTGAGAGGATTGCTGCCCAGCAACTCACACGGCACTTTGAAGAGAATCACCTACTCGATCCTCGCCAAGCTGGCTTTCGAACAGGCCATAGCACTCAGACTGCTCTATTGGGTGTTCTGGATGACGTGAGGCAGGCAATCGATAAATCTCAATATACTGTGCTTGTGCTTTTCGATTTTTCCAAAGCGTTTGATAGGATCCCACATAACATTCTCATCCAGAAATTGCGCTCCTACGAGATCGACAATCACACCATCAAATGGTTTCTTTCGTATCTAGCTGATAGGTGCCAAGCGGTAGTGGATGGGGGAGGTACAGTATCTGACTGGCTCAAAGTTACTGCAGGAGTTCCCCAAGGATCGGTGTTAGGTCCACTCCTTTTTTCGATCTTTATAAATGATCTACCTCAGGTTCTCAAGTATAGTCGTTACATGATCTACGCCGACGACACACAGATCTACAGGAGCTGCCAGCATTTCGAGATCCTTGACACGCTGAAAAAAGTTGAGACAGACGCTAATGCCATAAATCAATGGGCTATCGCCAACGGCCTCACACTAAATCTAAAGAAGACAAAAGTCATGATCATGGGCAGTAAGGAAAACCTGCGACTTCTCAACACAAACAATTTGCCGAAACTTCAAATTGATGGCACTCCTGTGGAATATGTGTCTGAGGTGAAAAACTTGGGAGTCTGGATAGCCAGTGACCTGAGTTGGAAAAAACAGGTGTCATCCATCTGCCAACAAGTCTTCGGTACATTGCGCCAACTCAGAACTCACCGACATGCACTCTCATTCTCAATTCGGAAAACCCTTGTTCAATCCCTTATCTTGCCTTTCTTCGATTATGCTTGCTTGGTGTTTCATGATCTTGATAAGGGGTTGAATCTTAGGCTTCAGAGAGCGCAGAATGCATGCACCCGCTTCGTTTTTGGTAACATCCCTTGGCGTGATCATATCACCCCCTACCGAAAACAGTTAGGATGGCTCACCGTTGAGTCACGTCGAGAGTACTTTCTGGCCAGTCAAACCTTCCAAATACTGAAGACCGGTATCCCACTGTACTTATCTTGTAACATCACTGAGATATGCAAGACCACTCTCCATAGATCCAAACGATTACAGACTGGTGACCTCGTTATTAAATCTGCCCGTACCAATGCATTCAAGAATTCATTTCAAATCTCAGCTGCTAAATCATGGAATGAGCTACCTAAAGTTCTTTCATCACTTCCTCGAGACACAACATCAATTGAAGCGTTCAAAAGTCATCTCCTCATATATTTATCTAGCCTTGATGAAGACGTTGAGACGTAATTGAAGATCTGTCTGGAATTTGTATATATATCCTCGTGATGAATACCTCACTACTTCTATTGATCTTATCATTATCATTTTTACATTGATCTCATCATGTTTATAATGCATACTATTTAACACAGAAATCTGTGATTCGCTCCAACGTTGGGTAAGGTCAAACCACATGTTAGTGGGATATAAGTAATGGAATCGACAACTCTAGTGAATCACTGTGATATATTTTACCTTTGATGTACGTCCTACTGTGTTTCAAATGCTTAGCATGTCTTGGTATCCTGACTAGTACTATGTATATATTCATTTTATTTTTGTACTGTGTAAATTATATATCCTTTATATTTCGTTTTGCCCCATGGGACTCAGTGTCCCCGGGCTAATAAAGTTAAATCAATCAATCAATCAATCAATCTCTCTCTCTCTCTCTCTCTCTCCTCTCTCTCTCTCTCTCTCTCTCTCTCTCTCTCTCTCTCTCTCTCTCCTCTCTCTCTCTCTCTCTCTCTCTCTCTCTCTCTCTCTCTCTCTCTCTCTCTCTTTCTCCGCCTTTCTCGTGCACTCTACCCTAACCTAACATGCGTCAGCCGCGCGTTTCCACTCTGTGCAGCAAAATACCGAAAGCGGCCCAGGGTTGGCTAAACAACCAGACCAAACTCTACTGCAAGGCTTGGTAATCCATACGTCATTTTCGATGCATTTTTGCTGGCAGCTGGCGGCGCGCGCACACACAGGCTCTTGAGATGAGATGACTACGGTTATTACAGTTTCATATTTTTTTAGTGACACGGATATGCTTTACGCATAACCATCCGACTAAAAAATATAAAATAAAAAAAGGTTAGAAAAAATGAAGTTTTTACGATACGCTTTTATTCACAGCTCTAATATTTTTCTCAACAACTAAAAAGCATAAAATAATCTGAAATCCCATCAGTCAGCCCAGTTCATTTTGAGAAAAATCTTATGACATGCCGTTGCCTACACCTGTTATCTCAGAAAATAATTGTTGAATTCGGTGTTCATCTATCTCTCGGGGATCCCTCTCAACCCATCATGATGAATCTCGGAGAACATTCACTGTACCATAATTACAGATGATAAAAGCGTGGAGGACATTTTCTCATTAGCAATCGAGAATCTGAATCATGGGAAAATAGCACTCCACGCTTTTATCATCTGTAATTATGGTACAGTGAATGTTCTCCGAGATTCATCATGATGGGTTGAGAGGGATCCCCGAGAGATAGATGAACACCGAATTCAACAATTATTTTCTGAGATAACAGGTGTAGGCAACGGCATGTCATAAGATTTTTCTCAAAATGAACTGGGCTGACTGATGGAATTTCAGATCATTTTATGCTTTTTAGTTGTTGAGAAAAATATTAGAGCTGTGAATAAAAGCGTATCGTAAAAACTTCATTTTTTCTAACCTTTTTTTATTATTCGCTTTTATTGAACTCGGCCGCGGCCGCGCCACCGAATTCTTCGTGTGAGTGTGTCACTGACGTGGAATTGCGTGGTATCCCGTGTATTCGTGTGGGTTTCCGAGCTCTGCGCGATTCAATATTTGTGTAAATGCAAATAGGTTTGTGCGCAGCGTCGGACCTCTCTCTCTCTTTCTCATCGCATAATTATGTAGAGGTTTATTCGCGCGATCAGCAAGGGCAAGAGCCTCGCTTTAGAATATCACAGCAGCCGACGCAACTCGTCGATTCTTCGCAAACCCTACAAATTTCACTCTTTCTAGTTTTGATTAATCAAAACATAATGATTATCAACAAATAGAAATGAGATGCCTATCCTATAACAAGTATAACAACTGCCTGTAGGACCCATATAACCTCGAAGTGCTGCCACTGCCACGCGATGCTGTCCTGTCAAGCCTAAACTGCTGCTGGCTGTGTTGCTGCTTTTTATTTAGTGCTGTTATTGTGATGATTTGATGTTTCTCAGTTTTCAACAGTTTTCAGAGTGCGGTCGATCTCGCCTAGCTATTGGATTCTTACAAGTTTTCTGCATGCGGCCTCGCCATACCATGGTCTTATCAAAAGTTTCTCTCCACCATGTGTGACCAATAAGTGTGTGATTAGTGTTAGCAGATAAAAAATAATAGGTACCTCTAGGAGTTGAATGGTTTCATCTTTTTGCAAGCTCAGAGAGGAAGTTGAGGCCTCAGTGTGCAATCAAGTTTTGTGGTGTATGTACAGTAAGCGCGCTGAGCCAAAGTCCTGGTCTTCAAATCATGAAGCACAATCAAGGTGATGAATGATATTTCATGAGACACTGTGTGCTTCTTGATTTGTCATTGAATTCAGACTTTCTCCTCACTCTTAGTATCGTATGCTTCAAGAATCTTCAGATGAATGACGGAATGGACTACATTCAAAAGTAAAATAGTCACAGTGGCTCTACGCGTTATGAACTTGTTTATTTGAACCATTGAGGATGCTTCCTGTCACTTCTTGATGCATCACAGAGATTCAACAGTCTCTTTGGATTGAATTTTCATAGGTCCAGCCATTAAAGTGTAGCATACCATGTGATATTGGGCTAAAGACTCATTCCATTTCTAATAAATTTCACTCTACTGATCTAGGAATATGATCATCCATGTTCGAGCTTTGGCATGTGATGTATCATATGATCTTAACGGATGGAGATGTCCTGATGATAAATTAATATGTCATTGGATGTCTTCATATTCTAGTAATAAGGGTAACATGGGCTCTTAAATGTGATTGGACTATAGCTTGGGGATCAATTCAGAATTATCGGTATGCTTAACATGAGATGAGGAATTATGTCTGATCAGCCATAACTGACTGATTTATTCCACTTTTTATCAATTTGCACTCTGAAGCGCTT
This sequence comes from Eretmocerus hayati, assembly GCA_029851415.1. NCBI lineage: Eukaryota > Metazoa > Arthropoda > Insecta > Hymenoptera > Aphelinidae > Eretmocerus > Eretmocerus hayati. Next base: position 176,125,779 of record CM056742.1, on the reverse strand, counting down.
GAGCAAAAATGAATACCCAAGGAATCTTAAGAATAATATCTCAAGATTCTGGCTGATATTAATATCCTTCATTCATGTTCTATATTCCAAGCGATTAGGAGTGAACTAAAATTGAGAAAATAAAATAATTAAAAAAAACATTTTAAAAATTCGCTTTTATGTGAACCGTTAAGCATAATTGCATGTCAAAATTTGAAGAAAATGAAAACTGTTATCTATGTTCCTGTCATAAACAAAGAGTGAGTCAGTTGACGTCCAGCTTCACGAATTCCATAATTTCAAGATATCAAAATGGTAAAAGCGTGGGTTGTAAACTTGACACATCAAGAGTAGTTTTCACCAATCAACCCACGCTTTTACCATTTTGATATCTTGAAATTATGGAATTCGTGAAGCTGGACGTCAACTGACTCACTCTTTGTTTATGACAGAAACATAGATAACAGTTTTCATTTTCTTCAAATTTTGACATGCAATTATGCTTAACGGTTCACATAAAAGCGAATTTTTAAAATGTTTTTTTTAATTATTTTATTATACACTGACGTCATTCCTCACGTATGACGATGGCAGTTTCTTCATATTCCCCCCATGATTCGTCATGGGGGATCGATGACGGTTCGATGCCCGAACATGCGTTGAGCTCATATCTAAACTATGACGTGGTCGATAAGTTTTATGGTGCCATTATGTACTCTTGTCGTACGCGCGGGCCGTCATGCTACACCTATGATGGATCATATTGTTTACATGACGAGCCGCCGAGTTTACTAAATTTATGAATTAACGATTGGTCATAACTATAACAGAAGGTCATGCATTACATATGATTTGTCATACTCTATGTATGACAACCACTAGTCGATACGGAAATTATTAGTAAATTATGATGCGTCATACCTGACGCATGACGCTCACTCAATTTAACGCCTACTCAGACGGAAGTTTATTACAACTACTCCTTATTTTTAGGACGATTTCCTAATGGCTATTTTATTTTTCTACGTGCAGATACCTCGAATGGCATCTGCCCCGCTTTCACACTGCATACTCGGCGACAAACGAAAACTAAAAAGCTTACATAGATGACCCGAAAATCGGCAATAATATTTTAATAAGAATCATCGAGCAAGTATTGATTGATCTTGAATAACGAGATGATGTCACGATCATAATTTCGTTCAGAAGAAATTTTGAATAGTAAATGGAATCGTTACTGACTATAGCCACGATATGTGAAACGTCAAAGGTGGGCAGATATTTGATCGTCCTGTTATGGGATCTTCAAATATTTGGTGGACGTTGAGTGGATCTGTTTCGGGACCAATGCCTCGTCGATCCTATGTATGTACTCGTAGTCCTCGAATTTCGTGAAGTGTAAACCCACTCAGCCATGTTTTTCCTCCTAACGCGTTTCGAGCGCTTTTCAATGCGCTCCCGTCTGTGGAGTTTCGTTTGTCGAGAGGGTCATTCCTGAACGTTTTTTTCTTTTTTCATATTCCTTTGCACTAGCAAAAAGTGGCATGCATACACCGTGATTGGGATAGTATGCGTATTTTTCAGGTATTTCTTGCCAGTCCACTGTAGTTAATAACTCTTCACGTGCAATAAAATCGACCAATGTTCGTTCCAAAAGGGCAAGTATTTCAGATTTGAATTAAACTCTGAGATTATCATCATAAAACTGAGTCGTTTCACTCGAGGTTTCTATTCCAAATCTCATTAATGGAGACATAACTGGCCTTGTCCTATTTGTACGAAAACCCCACGTACCATCATCTACAAATTTGCAGTAAGACGTTCAAAGTAAGAAGATGTGTGTGAGGAGTTATCGAGATACATAATACTTTCCATAAATTTCATTAAAATACTCTTGAGTGTAATACTTTACCTGTCAATTGCACTCTGTCAGTGGGATTGAGATATAATTGCACTCATGCACAAATACTGAATAAAAAAGCTACGTCAAGGGATTTTCATGCAGTATACGATCTTTGAGGACCAGCAGAATCCATCGTCGAACTTTCTCGTTTCTTTGAATACACCCATGACTGAAGATTGTGAAGATGCTACATGAATTTCTGAGAGCCGCACGAATACGCGAATCGCTGACTAGTGAACCCGACCTAAGGGTGAAATGTACTTCAATTCTGAATTACTTCATCCCCACCCCCTGACTGTTACGGGTCTTACATACTTTTCATCTTTTCAAATCTCGAGCACGTATTTCTCGAGGTAATTTCCTCTTGCGATGGCAAGTTCAAATGTGAATCAGAGAGAAGAAAATTTTCATCCGGCTTCGCTGATACTCTGCGTCGGATTTCGAATCCATATAATTCCTTCGCATTACTCTGAGCAAATATGAATTGGCACGTGCAAAAAAAAGAGAGCTTTGCCGTATGAGATTGTCGTATTTGAATGGGAAATCTTTTTTCCGATTCCCATGCACGACGAAGCGGATGTGTTGCCGACTCAAGATCGCAAATCTTATGCGCTACGATAAATTCCATTGATATGACATTCACGCTGCAATGAAGAATTGTCATGAAAACATAATCATTCAGCTCGATGAATTATTCATGATTTGATGCCCATAGGTATGACGTTTTTTCTCCCTGTCATTCCGTTCATCGTCGAGTTAAAAAGTGAAACTCACACGGAGTAGTCCTGCATTGCTCTGAATTTTTGAGTGCTGAATCTCGAAACTTAGGATAAATACTCCAAAATAAAGTGCTTGTTCTGAATCTAACAAGAATTTGTGCAACGTAAAATCCTGCCCAACTCTATAGCCTCGTACTGCGCTGGATTTGGTGATTGGGAAATATGGCTATAATCATGGGATTCGTGATTCAATCAGTAGATGGTGGTCTCCAGGTGACATTACAAGATCGAGAAAACAAATTTTCTCGTTGTCTTTCGGAAATGAATAAACGATGGTGGGAGCACTCAGAGCCTTTTTGGAATAGCATCCAGGTTAGGCAATGTTTTTGCGGATTGGTCACCGCTTGCCTGAGCGACCACGCTTAGTTCGCGTGAAAAATTAGCCGACTCTCTTATGATTGGTATAATACATGCTCGGATACAGGGAGAGGGGGTGGAGGAAGCGATCGCCCCCTCCCCCAAACCACTTTCCAGGTCCAAATCCCCCCCCCCCCCCAAATAATTTTCTTTGTGTCGATTTTCAGTGAAATTCATCTCCCGCTGAGTAAATGTAGGATAGGAATGTGAGAAAATGAAAAAAAATTTGAATTTCGGCCCTTATATAAGCGAATTACAGTGGATTCCATCTTATGAATTGTTCATGAAATTTTGATGTCGGATTAACAATACAACCAAATATATATGTGTGTATGTGGGTGTTTATATATATATATGAGTCATTTCGGAGCATTTCGGCCAGAGGCGTCACCAGGGGGCTCAGGGAAAAATCCCAAAAGATTTTTTTCCATTCATACTATGTTCAAAAAGTACAAAAAAAATTTTTTGGGATTTTTCCGAAGCCCTCCACTGGCCTTAGGGCCCACAAAAGGTCTATTTTAGGCCCTTTTTCGCCTAATTCTGGAAAATCATAGCTCCGACTGGACTCAATCTTTTTTTACGTACTTGAGCGCATTTTCTTTGTTAAGACTATGACGTGTGCCATTACTAGCAATAATATACCTAAAACCCACAGGCACACGATCATTTATAGGAAATAAGAATTCTTCACAATCGCGCACTCGCGCATGCAGGGAGCATCACGAGTTTTTCCTCCGCAATTAAGAAAAGTGTACATAATGACGAGCTTAAGATCAACGGCACACACACGTGGCGGTTTCACATTCCTGGAGCCGCCGGGCGGTCGCGCGAGATACGAAACGCCGTCGCCCGCGCGCCTGAGAGTCGTGAAACCATAAAAGAAATAATTCATAGGCACAAATCTAATTGAGTAGCATAAAACATTCATAGAGATAATCCTGATTTACAATTTCGGCATCTCCGCAAATCTGCAGATCTGCAGATCCACAGATCCAAAGATCCAACGATCCGCAGATCCATCGATCCGTGGATCAGACGATCGTGCGATCTGCGGATCGACAGATAGTAGTTAACGATAGGAAAAGGTATAAAAAGCTTGCACACCGAATAAAACACACACAGTCCCGCGGAGCTTATCGCCGACGCCTGTCCCAGGCAAGCTTACGTTCGCCTCGCCGGGCCGCGTGCCCGCGAGCGCAGCAATTTCTGTATAACAAATTATCTAAGTCGCGCACGGCGTTGTAAGGGCTCGAGCGGCCTCGAATAAACGTGTTAAATGAAGATGTGCGTGTACGTTCAAGCATGATTATTTCTCAATACGAAACATCTCAAAAATCCCATCTCGATCATACCGCTCCGGCCACGCTCCGCTCCAAGAGTAGGTACAGTGCCGAGCAGCGTGACGTCATCGCCAGCAGACGAAGCAGCAGCCGCAGCTTGAAGCCGAGTTGGAGAAGCAGAGAGAGCGAGACACACGTTTCGCGCCTGCCCCTCTCAACGCACGCGCGTTGGGACTTCACAAGTCGCCGACATGACCATCGCCCGCACGCGTGCGGATAAGGCCTAACCCTTATCGTCATCAATTCGATCACGCTTTTCTCCCCACACCGGTCGGCCCTAACAACTACTACTTTTAAGAAAAAATAGTCCGGAATCAATCATGTAGCCTAGTAACTTCTAGGAGCTATTTGCTGAGAGCAGATCTTAGCGATTTTTCGGCTTGCTTCAAAGCGATCTAACTCCTACTGAACATGTGATAATCGACTTCTGCAGGTAGTCATTTTGAAGGTCTTGAAAAAACCTACAATTTGACCACCTGTAAAAGTCGATTATCGTACTTTTTATAGGAGCTATAGCCGATACAAGTTGAGCAGTTTTGTAAAAATGCCAAACTTTGAGCTCAATTTAGAAAAATCGTTTTTTCTTTTTCGACCACAAACCTGTGCGAATATGTTTTTCGATACGAACACTATCAATTAGAACAATAATCTGGGTGGGCCATTCAATTCTCGATTTTTTCAGCCAATTTGAAACACCCTTTTTTGTCTTTTTGCTTAAAATGCCAACATAGGCATGGCTCGCATATGCTTCCATCTGAGTTGTTGTGCACCAATGTGGGTGGAATGACTCCCCAAAGTACCCCCAAATATGTATAAAAACTTCCAGAGGCGAGCCTCAAGCCAGAAGCGAGCTGGAGGCTCAAACCGTCAGGTCCGAGATGGGCATCATTTCGTCTGTTTTTGGGCAAGCGAGCGAGGTCTCGGTTCCTCGTGTTCTTGCCCACAAACGAGACGAGTGGCTAGAGTATGGACACAAATATGCTTTTCCGACTCAAAATGACCATCTTAATACGGTCCCGGGGCCTATTCAGCCCTGAATGATCGTCATTTTGCAGTAGAGGCGCGAAACCTGTTATTACGGAGTTTAACGCCGTTTGAGGATTAGATGATATCCTAGGCACAAATTGACCCCGGGATCGTGTTTAGATAGTTATTTTGAGTCGGAAAAACATGTTTGTGTCCCTACTCTAGCCACTCGTCTCGTTTGAGGGCAAGAACACGAGGAATCGAGACCTCGCTCGCCTGCTCAAAAACAGACGAAATAATGCCCATCTCGGCCCTGCCGGTTTGAGCCTCCAGCTCGCTTCTGGCTTGAGGCTTGCTTCTGGAAGTTCTTATACATATTTGGGAGTACTTTGGGGAGTAAATTCACCCAGATTGGTTCACAACAACTCAGATGGAAGCATATGCGAGCCATGTCTATGTCGGCATTTTAAGCAAAAAGTCAAAAGTACGTTCGAAAACTGTATTTTTGAACGTACGCCAAAAGTAGGAAATGATTTCTCCACCGAGATTCTTCTTGATATTGTTAGTACTTGTCTCAAAGAACATATTCGCACAGGTTTGTGGTCGAAAAAGAAAAAACGATTTTTCTAAATTGAGCTCAAAGTTTGGCGCTTTTACAAAACTGCTCAACTTGTATCGGCTATAGCTCCTATAAAAAGTACGATAATTGACTTTTGCAGCTGGTCAAATTGTAGGTTTTTTCAAGACCTCCAAAATGACCACCTGCAGAAGTCGATTATCACATGTCTAGTAGGAGCTAGATTGCTTTGAAGCGGGCCCAAAAATCGCTAAAATCTGCTCTCAGCAAATAGCTCCTAGAAGTTACTACTAAAATTTTGTACTTTTTAAACATAGTATTAACGGAGAAAAATTTTTTGGGATTTTTTCCAGACCCCCCTGGTCACGCCTCTGGCCGAAATGCTCCGAAATGACTCATATATATATGCGCGCGAGACCGCCCCCCCCACCCCCCAATCCGAACCCTGTATCCGCCGTTGTATAATACGGGACCCGTGAAGACGTTTGTGGTTCAGAAGAACAAGGTTATTCATGTTATTTCATAAACGTGGAGGCCACGCAAGCCTTTTCGGTCAAAAGTCCAGGTCAAGTAACGTTTTCACGGTTCATTTTTCAGATGCGTGACCGCTCATCTTGCGTTCGCGTAGTTCCTAGTCCTAAAAAAGCTTGGCTATCAGAATAAGCCAGGACCTTGAACCAAAAAGACTCTTGGTGTTGCCGCTATTGATTATTTTGTTTCCTTTACGAAAAAACATGAGGAAACTTGTTGTTTGGTTCTGTAATGTCACCCGGGGACCACCACCTACAGTAGAACCTGTCTAAGTTGGACAGTTTGGTTCCGAAGAAAAGTGTCCAATATAGCGAGGTGTCCAACATACACGGACATGCCAAAAAATCGACTCATCGTAGCGTCAAGTCACTCAATGAATGGATCTAAACATCCATAATATAAACACTCATTCACTGACAAATTAATGGATAACTCATACTTGAGGATCAAAGTTATATTCTTCGAATATTTGTTTGAAAGACTTGAACAATGCAATTCCCAATCATGTCGTCAGTTAACCGTTCGTAATTTCAAATATTCAATAAATGAATCAAAATATCCGTAATATGTACACATAATTCATTGAGAAATCGATAGATAGCTGATTCATACTTGAGAATTCTAGATATCATATTCGAACATCTGTGAAGAAAAATGAACATGTCGTTTCGTTCCACCGTTCCCCTATAGAATCTTCTTGATAGATGTTATTTGAAAATTCTGGAAGCCTGCTTCCTTAAAGCATTCCAAAATTGTCGTTTTAGAGACAGTTAACTACAAGCGTGGATTTTTACATTTTTTACACCATGTATGTGCGTACATCATATTTTGAAATGGTCAGTAGGCAATACAGACTTATTCTGATAACGTGAGCTGATGAACGTCCAAGTATGTGTCATAAAGTTTGAAATGTCCAACTTTGGAGGTTTTTCATACATTGAAATACTATTTCTGGATTCCTAGTGAGGGGTAAAACTTAGCGAGGTGTCTAATATGTAGAGTGTCCAACATACAGGGAAAAATTCCCATTTGAGCCAATGTAATTTTTTCGGTTCCGATGAAAGGCGTACAACTTAATAAGGTATCCAACATAGGGAGTGTCCAACTTTACAGGTTCTACTGTATCTATCTCATCATGGATCCAATATTCATAACCATATTCATGTGTAAATTTTCAACCACCAAATAAATCCAGCGCAACGCGAGCAGATCGAGGTTGTAGAGTCGGCCACTGTCTCACGTAAGGTTTTCATTCAGAACAAACATAAAAAATGTTCTCCTGCGATATCAACATCGATGAATAAGAAGACAAACGAATATACACCCCTGCAAGCTCTGAGTTGAAAAGCTCGTGTCAGTCACAGGTAGACTAGAAGCGATTTCATTGGTTAGCGTGACATGTGACACATAAACGTCTCGCCCATAGAAGCACTCATTATGAGATAAATACAGAAAAATTGAGCTTGCGGATAATCCAAATCGCGCAATCTTTGAAATCTGTTTTCTTTTTCGTTATTCTTTCCTTTCAGTGGCATAAATCGATGGAATTCTTTAATAAGACAACAAGAACATTCAAAAATTTCTTGTTCTAATCCTGCAAACTCATCCCCTTTCACCTATTGTATCTTCCTCACTTTGATTCTGTATTTGGTTTACAACAAACCCTGCAAGGAGTTATCCGTCAGCAACGACAATCAACTTCACTAGTACGTGAAACAATGGCTCTGCTCGGTATTTGTTTCACGATATCTCGGGTTGTCGAGCTTTCGGAGCTTTTCTGGTTGGATTTTAAAAACTGGGCTAACGAGTACTGTACTGTCAACAACAGGATTCTGCTGTGATCCCTCTGTAAACATTGTTGACGCCGTATAATAATGAAGCTCTGCTTCTATGTAAAATTCTTTGTTGAAAATTGCAAGCTCACTACATGACGTGCTAATATCGAGGAAACTCTTGTTCGAGAGCTTTCGATTTCTTTGGGAGATTGGTCTATTGTGGAAAATCTTGCCTCGTGTGGTTTTTCCTCCCTTATTCTCCTTACCTTTTCCGAAAACGTAAATTGTTATTACCGTTGAGGTTATGTCCGACCTATTACATTCGTAAACATTAGTGAGCTTGCGCAAGTTCGAAAAAAAATACGCGAAGTATGTCTCTTTTGTCAATATCATAAATACTATTCTTGTCCGTCCATGTGGGTGTGAAATTGGAATGATCTCACTCAAACAGAAGAAAAACGATGCTCCACAGTATGTTGAACTCTACTGGTTCTCAGAAACCATCACGAATGCTTATCTAGTTTTTATATAATATCGCGACGTCTTATTCATTTAGAGTAGGTATCATTCATACGGAACAAACAATAGCAACGGTGGTACAGTGAAACACCAGCACAGAAAATAGTGACAAACGACGATGTGCGATGGGAACTGCAAAGTTTTGTATCATCAGTTTCCACCCATCTCTCTCTAATAAAATGTTTCACTTTATCACGTAACGCTCACGGTGTTTTCTCGCTTCTGATTTTCATTTCAATACTCTCTATGTAATATCACGTATTATGTTTCTTAAACCGCATTCATCCCATACTGATAATATTCACTTCCGTTGCAACTCACTGCGATTGCCTGTAGACTGTGTGAGCAGATTTTGCTCAGAACAATATAATCCTACACTTGATCGAACAGAAAATAGAATGACTGTGTAAACAATAGGTCTTGAAATAGTAAACCAACCGTAAAAAATATCATCTCATTCGTTGCGATTGTCTCAGAGAAGAATTGAGTGGAAACAGAGTTCATATCAATACATCGTATAGCGTGCATAAAACTTGCAATTCATTGCATCAGCACAATAGCATGCAAAATCCTTGAAGAAGCCATCGATCCGTTTCGGGATATATTTCTTCTACGTAAGGTATCCGAGCTTGAAATCTCCGGTAGATGTCATTTTTTTCGTCCGACCTCGGCTGACCAAACACGGCTTCTACTACTTATACCGACTGGTGCTCCTCCGTATGTCTGCTATGAGATATGATGATCGGAGGAATGAGTCTCTAGTGAAGAAAGCAATTGACGAATGGTGGGATGTGATAAAGAATGAGTAGAAATTTCGGTTTTATTTTATTATCTGAGGTATTGTTGTGGTGCACTGTTTTGCTCGCTGCGGTTAAGAGGATGGCGTATACCGCCTATACCGGCCGAAGTTCGTCTGCTAAATGACCTCAAAATCGTATTTAAAGAACTACGGCTCTAAAATCTAACGAATCGATACCAAATTTTCCACGGAGTTAAAAGATCCTCGTGGAAACGGTGGAAAGTCAGTGATTTCCTTGGGAAAGATCTGTGTCAGTCAGAAACTATCTCGAATGTTGGAACTCTTTGAGGTTTGGCTACTATTATACTCACAGTGTAGGATTCCTGTGAGCTGGATTACCCCACGAGGAACTTTCCACCAATCCTACGGGGATCTTCTAACTCTGTGAAAAATTTGGGATTGATTCGATAAGTTTTGGAGCCGTAGTTCTATAAATACGAGTTTGGGGTAATACGAGTAAGTATTCTGTATCGCGAAGTCAAGAACTGCATTTTATAAGTTGGCAGCATTGCCCTGGTCTCTGTTTACCCGTTAGGTTGATATCGGCTACTACGAGACGAGCGCCGACCGCTAGTGACCCTCTAGTAGTGATGAGCAGATGTGTCCGCCATCTTGGATTAGATCCTCTTCTCAACATTGGTAGTATAGGCGAAAAAAGGATCTAATCCAAGATGACAGACACATTTGCTCATCACTACTAGAGGGTCACTACCAACCGCAAGCGTATGCTGTTGCTCGCACGCTTGCTTTTCGGAATACCACAAATCCTCGTAGTCGGCGTTTTGCGAGGAAATCGTGGCTTCCTGGTGGTGATGAGAGTGTCCGGGTAGTGTGAAAGTGTGATAGCTATGAGTGTTTTGTACTGTGCTGAGTGCGCTAGTGTGCATACAACCGCAAATGCTCGCATCCTGCGGGTGGGATAGGATGCACCTGGGCTACTACCGTGTCTACCTCCTTTGACACGGCTTTGTTATTCTGAAATAACAGAAATTTGGTCCAAGACCATTAAAAAATTGTCATGACGGAGGAGTGCAACATCTTTTGGAAGCTAGTGAGACCAAGAGAAAGCTGCTGTTTGTGTATTTGTAGCGTGAGTGATGGTTTGTTACAGCATGTTTTTCCCATCTTAGTGCATGCATTCGCTTTTGCCAGTTCTTAGATTTCCCCCCAAATATTCATTGAGAGAAGTTTTGGAAGAGTTTTTGGATTCAAAATGATGTGATAAATATGGAATATTGTATGCAAGTGGAATGAAGTAGAATAGTTGTCTAGAAGTTATTTTAGTTGACTTGCTGAATATCGTGGTTCAGAATCCGCAAGTAGCATCAACCTCGAACATTGCTTCTGACCTTGTTATTGGTCTCTTGTTTCTTAATTATTACCCCTAAGCCACCTAGAGCTCTGAGAGAACTCCATTTCCCATTCTCACAGCTCCCCAAGATGCATGATTAGCGTGCACTCATGGCGAGGAATCATGGAATTAGATTTTCAATTGTGAGCAGCAGTTCCTTAGACTTTCAGAAATAAACTGAATCATCTTTCATATTGTAATGATATCATGTATAGGAAACTATTTTGCTTGCTTTCCTATAACCAGACAATTGCAGCGACACGTTATACATTGTTGGAAAAGACCATGGGTCAATTAATATCTGTCACCTCAATTTCCCAGATTCTTGATGACGCAAGACTATACTGATTGTTAGTTTCAATCCCAAATTCTTGAACCAGACAAGATAATTCAACTTCATGAACAAAACTAACAGCCCTCTAGAAGCTGTTTTATAGAATAATTGATTTCCGCTCAATAATGGTTTATATGAGTACTTGGTGTGCGAACTTGGATCTCTTTTTATGCATGTAAATTTGAATGCTTTTTAATGAATGTACGTGTTATCACATAAGACAATTCAATTTAAATTGATAAACATGAATGCAGATGTCTATCTATATGGGAGGATCAACCTGCTGTCCGAGGAATAATCTATTTCCTCTCAATAATGGCTCATGTGAGTACTTGGTGTGCGAACTTGGATATTTTTTATGCATGTGAATTTGCATGCTTTTATGTGTATTTTCCAATCTGTGAATTGCATTGACGCTGATGAATACAAATGGAGATGACTATCTATCTGGGAGGATCAACCTGCTTTCCAAGGAAGCTCTATATCCATTCTTGTATTTGGAGATGAATTTTGGAATTGACGGATGATACAACCAAGGAGGATCTGTTTGGAAGAATCAACCTGCTTTCCAAGCGAGCTCTGGATCCATTCATGTTTCTGAACATGAATTTTGGAATTGAAGGATGGTGAATCTCTAGAAGGATCTGATTGGGAGAATCAACCTGCTTTTCAAGGAAACTCTGGATCCATTTTTGTTTCTGAACATGAATTTAGGAATCGACAGATGGTGAATCTCAAGGAGGATCTGTTTGGGTGAATCAACCTGCTTTCCAAGGAAGCGCTAGATTCGCTCTTGTTTCTGAACATGAATTTTCGAAATCATGTCAAAAAAATTTTTTTTGCATCGATAGCAAATTTCAATAGATGGATCTTCTGCTTTTGATGAGGTATCCTGAATTACTGGTTAGGGATCCGATTTCTGTTGAAAAATGAGTATACCCTTTTCGTTTACATAAATCTTTGAATTCATCTCGTTTTGGGGAAAATGCTGTCTTATTTCCAAATCATCTACGTTTGTGAGCGTGGATATATTGGATGCAGGGGTATAAATGGCGGATCCATTATGGTTTGACGAAATCTGGAACATTTTCGAATCATTCGAGCTATTTTTCAAGTCGACTACTCGTGCGCTAGAAAATCAGTGCTGCCAACAACAAAAATCTACATATAAGAAGCTCATTCTACGTGTCGCCATCTACACTTAGAATAACTCCTTGTATGAGCCCGCTTGATATTCCAAGAGAGTACTACATCCTCTTAAAGCTTGAGCAAAAACTTGTGCTACCACATCTTGATTATGCCGTTCCAGTGATTCATCACATGCAACGTATACTGAATGTAAGACTTCAATGCGGGAGGGAGTCATTTTTCCCCAAACATTTTTCCCATTGAACAAAACTCCCCGGCTATTCTTTTTCCCCGAGGCAAAATTCCCCGAATATTATTTCTCCCCGGGACGAAATTCCCCGCCTATTATTCTTCCCCGGAGTCTCATTCTTGAACGTTCTCCCCACGGAGGGGCGGAGAAAAATCTAGTGGTTCCCATTTCCGCCTCGTTTACATCGAGTATACAGTATCTAGTATTTATTGAGGGATATTTACGGTCCTGTTGGATCATCTGTTGGGATGATTGAATTTACCCGAGTTCACTTTTGTTGCCATGAAATTGGAATGATGGTCTTTCTCAACGAAATTAAAAGCCTTCCAACGCAATAGGTTAGCGTCAAAACAGTTCGTAATTTCAAGTCTGCTTGCAGGATAAGGTGAGAGGCAATTTGCAAGAAGAGGAAGAGAGGAAACCATGAATAACTATGATATGTATATCCTTATAGCCGAAAACTAAGCTTTATTTGAGCGTAATGATGAAACAGTGTTTGAGTACAATAATAATGGAGGAAACTCCCATCTGCAGCCGCTTCGAATCATTTTGAGCTGTACTTGATATTCTGATCTTTGGATCCTATAATTGTGGAGATAATTATCCCTTTTCATTTTCTATTACTACTAGTTTACGAGTGATTTAAAGAGTTGATATTTCCAGCTCGAAGATCTCATCAAACTTTCTCAAATCGAATATACAACTTGAAGATTTACAAACATCAAATACTCAAGAAAATACTACACACCATTAAATACTTCCATTAATTATTCTCGACTAAATCATAACAGTAAGTATTAGGAATAAATGATGGTGAGTGATATTGAGCGAAATAGAGCCACTTAACAGCAAGTAATGTGAACACAAGACATAGACACCATAGATCTGTGGCGGTCAGACTAAAGGGCGTAAGTCCAATTTTCATAAAATTTGAGTTAAGGCATCTACGATGTTTTACTGGATCATCTTCATCACTTGAAACTCTTTCCACACCAAAATGTTGCATTGCTGGCAAAAAATTCCATTTGTAAGAGGGGGTAAGTCCACTCTCCTGTATTATAATGATAGCATTCAAACGCATTTTTCTCGATTTTTATTCAAATGGACTTAAGACCTTTAGTCCGACCGCCACAGACATGGTGGGTAGTCTCTTTCGCAATGAAATTGAATTAACGATTGTTATCCAATCACTGTGAGGGGTTTGAGTGAGATGAACCTGATGAGGCAAAAGAGCTATGGCACTAAAACCTCATAGGTATGCAAATCTCAGGACTGCACTCATCAGGTACAGCAATCTTCATCTCTTAAAAAATTAGCCCTATAACTCTCGTGTTTTCACGGATTGACTAGATTAATATATGTCGCAGCCTTTTGGTAGAATCAGCTGTTTCGCCGCTTTTCCATTGTAAATCGATTGATTCTACAACCGGGAAGGCTTGAAGCAGCCTTTTGGATGACGGCTGCAGTAAGCCAGCCATTTGGTTAAAGGGCGGATCGCGCTCAGCCTTTCATAATAAAACTTGCACCGATGACTTCTGGGTTTGAATACTACTTCACCCAAAAGAAGATTTCCAGGTATGTCCTGCCATATTGAAATCTCCCAAATTTTTCAACGAAAGTGGCCCGGATTCTGAGATTCGTCCAAATATTACCTATCGACGAGTATTTTGAAGTTTCAAGGAAGATACACCACCACAATGGTCACGGTGGACTGGATGAAATTCTCTAATATGTCGAAAAGAAGTTTTCTATCCCGAAAGCAGTGATTAAATTGTTTGTTTCATCAGGTAGGAACCTTTTGATGAAAAAAATCCAATCCATGAAGAGGTTGGTTGTGAAACCAATTGTTTCTGACGATTTTGATTGCAGAGGCCAAATGGACGTAATTGATCACCAGTCAGTTTCTGAAGATGAGGACGCATACAAAAGGTTACTCAAATGTGAAGACCATGCAACAAAATTCAGCTGTTTGCGACCTCTTCATGATAGAAAATCGTCCACTGTTGCTGTTGAATTGTTCAGAATCTTCACGAAAAATGGTGCTCCATATATACTCCAGAGTGACAATGGTATTGCATTCTCAGCAGAGGTTATCAAAGAGCTGGTCAAACTGTGGACAGATTGCAAGATTGTCAATGGACGTTTCAGACATCTCGAATCCCAAAGGAGTGTTGAGCACAGCAACCAGGATGTTGAGAATATGCTGAGAATTAGGTTGGAAGATCATAAGACAAAGGCGTGGCATATTGGTTGCTATCTTGTTTAGTGCGCAAAAAACACATCGTTTGATAGTCATAAAAAGTTTCCCGTATCGAGCTCGATTTTGACTGGATCCAAAGGTCGGCTCAGCTAGCAGTTGACTGCCCAGAGAAATTATCGCGAAACTCGATTCAGAAAATCAGATAGTCGCCTTCTCCAACAGCAGATCTACGGCGTTAGAGAGCGCAGCTCCTGATTTCCAAGTGGGTTTTACTCATAAAGACGCCACAGTGACTAATCAGCTAGCCAACGATGCTCATTTTGATCGCTTTCGGGAATATATGGAAAAAGCTGAATCAGAACGAAAGTCTGTGACAACCATTCCGCAAAAACCGGGCTCATCTGAAGAGCTTTGCTGAATTCCTCGTCAAGAAATAATCACAAGTGCTCATAAGTGCTCCTTTTGTCAAAGCCTTCTCCACATGGATTGTGGCGCATCATTTGATGAGGTTGATGAAATTGACGAGTTCTACTACGAGCCAATAAAATGCTACTACGGTCAGAGTGAGATAGATAAGACTAATGAACAGTGATGTGCTCGAAAAGGAGTGAAGAGAGCTGCCTGAAAATGCTCGAGTCTATCCGGGATAAGTTTCGGCTCTTGATAAAGGATGCTCGGTACTAGTATCGGTTGCAACATTTGATCGCGGCCTATTGGATGCCACAACAATCTTGGGTACAATAGTGGAAATCAAGAATCAAATGTTCAAGGTTGGGACATCGGTGGGATCACTCAAGAACTGGTATTCGTGAGGCGATACCCAGCCTAGCTCTGTGAATTTTTCTGGTACGATTTGCAGTGATGAGATTTCACTTCACGAAGCCTTGTCCAATTCGTCGATCTTTGGAAATCAAGGATTCCAAAGATGTAATTGCCAACCTTCAAAAAACTCAGTCCCAAACACTAAGATGCCCTTGTTTCAAGGAAAAATTGAAGTGCGATTCCAGGTGCCATGCAAGTTCATCGTGCGCCAATAGAAAGGAGTGCTTATTTTTCATACGACTCGCGATATGATTTTCGCACGACGATATACATTCTTCACAATTCAATACATTCATGACTGACAATATACATTCTTCACAATTCAATACATTCATGACTGATGCATCCGTAAAAATTCGACGGCAGAATCTTACATCTCGTGCATTTTTAATTATACAATGAATCTATGATTGATGCATTTCCAAGATTTGAAAAAAGGCTACGGTTTTCGCCAAACGGCTGACTCTACCAAACGGCTGCGACATATATACCATATTGGTAGTAGTTGAGTGCCATCTATCAATAAATTCTATGTGCAGGAAGGATTCAAACATCCATACGTTGTCTTGCAGGGCACTTTGAACATTTCAAGTGTACATCGAGCACTGATGAGATTATTGTGACCGAAAAATGGCTTATTATTGGGAGATGAGAATATGTAAAAGTGCCATGAACTTGATATTCGATTGATCAAATCTTAAGATATTGATTCTTGGACGAGATAGAATTAGGAATTTTTTAGTGGAGCTACATTGATTGCTTAGAGTCAACTACTGGACCCCCAAATCAATCGTGCTGATATACCACATCACATGTAACACGATTCAGAACTGATGTTTAGAAGTTGCCGATAAGATGCGGGAAGGTTATTCTACTCTTTGGTATTTATGAGAGGCGAGTCTTGATAGAGAAGAAAACATAATACGATCGTAGTGTGTCAGCTAGCTCGCAGTCCAAGCACCCAACTGCTAAACCATCATTTGAGTGCTACAACTTTCGCTATGAGGTGACAACAGGCGGGGATTTGAAGGGGATTGCAGCATTGACCCCTCATCCCCCTCCCGAGTGGGAAAAATCTGCACGGGGAACATGGGCGCCCGTGCCTCTGCTGTCCTACGGGAGAAAAACCGTATGTCACAAAAGTTGAAACTGAGATATAAACCAAAATAGGTTTCTTCCAACCACAGCTCCAGATGGAACCCTAGAATGCTTTTTATTTTTCATACAAAACCTACATCCGATAGAAATATCCTCCGTGCTTCGTCAGATAGAGGGCGATCAGATCTACACGGTGATATTTTTATCTCATTTTTGACAAAATATGACATACGGTCTCTCTTCCGTATTACAGCAGGCCTGTAAATGTCCGTGAATCCACTCTCCCTCGAATAGCAGTCTCCCCTCCCCTCGATTGGCCACTGGATCCGCCCCTGGGTGGCGATAAGATCGTTTTATACCCGTAACACTACGATATTGATACTGAGTGTTTCTCTGCGAGTGAATAAATATTAATAAGTGAGTGAGTCTGTGCAAGTGTTGAATATCTGATCACACATGAGTTATACAAAATATACAGGTGAAATTCTTCTGTGATATTCATTGATCCGACAATGGCCTACTTCTTTTCGCAAAATACCGAATTCTGCAATTGGCCAACAGTATATGGCCGAACCCGACCCTAGGTTCTGTGGGTAAGGAATCCATCTTCTGAATTCCGAGTGTTCAGCTCTCGCCTGCACCACAACTTGGCTCCGGGAGCATGGAGCAGGGAAACAGCCTGCTACACTGTAAAATCGCCGGTGTGAATTCATAGGCGCGTATGTAAAATCACAGGCGAGCCCGTATAGGGCAGCATCATTCTGAGAAGGTTATTATTACAGTGGTCAACAGCGTTAAATAACACGCGTCTCGAGAATTCACAAGCACCGAGTGTATGCATAAAATCCTGAGATCTGTCAAATTACGGGCGCCTGTTATTCCGCAGTTCTGGGAACTAGAAACGATATCATCAAGGCTGAAAGGGGCGGAATCCAGGGAGCCTGTGATTATGCGGTCGACCTGATGTTTGTACAGTTTCCGACCTGGTAAAAACTCACACCGGGCCGGTAAAATTCACGTTCTCAGCACGGCATTTCTACCACGCTGAGCTCTGGGTCTCATGGTTTCCAATGCCCAGCACTGTAAAAGTACAACCCGAGTTTTTACAATGCAGCACATCGGTTTAGAGAGAAGCCATTTCTTTGCGCCAACTACCAAATTTCTGGCAGGCCACCAGCACACGACCGTACCGCCCCTGAGTGTGGGGCTGGGGACCCATCTGGGCTTCCTTGGAGGCAAGGGCTGCTACAGAATATGCCTAGACTCATTCGATCCCGCGGATTATGACTGCCGGGGATGGAGATGAGCGGTCTTCGGGGTCCGGCAGGCGCTGACTCGAGCCAAGAGTTTGGCCTTCATTTTCATCCCACCCGCGTAAACCTTTTTATTTGTCCGTCGCGTACAGTTGTATCTTAGAAAATACTGGGCCAAAAGCGCCCACCTCAAGTTATTTATGATGTAGAGGTAGAATGATAGGACTGAGAGAAAGGTGGGCATGTTTTGATTAACAACGATTCCTATACGTGGGCTTGGTTTGAAGTTCTGTACGATGGACAAACTAAAAAGTCTGCACGAGGCGGACTATTGCGGGTTTTCAAGAGAAGCCAGAGCACGTCATGCATCAGTCTCGTGGCCAGGCTCCTTCCTACCGGATTTGAGCTGTTTCCCGGGTACGGTGTCCCATTAACTGAAGCCGGGGGGATCGTCACACCCCGAGACCTTGAGATCCTCCCTTGGCGGTTAATCTTGTAAGTTAGCCAGATTAGGTTCGCAGTAAATGATCGTGGTGGGCAGCTTGGACACAAGTCCCACGACTCGCTCACTCCTCGGGTATGATGAACCATTGAAAGAGAATGAGTAGTCTCCGTGCGCCAGCAGACGCTCACTGGGGATGGAGAATCTCTGCTCGAGATTCAATCTATGTGAGTGGTCTGACTTCCCTTGCGTATATAATCAAAGTCATAACTAGTCTGCGAGATTCAGGTGAATCACGCGAACAAACTCTGAGTATGCCCCTGGTTAAAAATTTTTTTCCCGAATAGGGGCAAAGATGTTGAGATTGCACATACGTCCTCCACAAAACTTTCTCTCTAAATAATTCGATTGTGGGATGAGTATACTTTTCACTAGGATATTGAAGATTCTCCAATCATTTCAAAGTTCTTGAGAGACAGAGGACGTCCGATGATCAATAGTCCATCGCCTCGTTCATAGATCGAATGACGGCGGAATAGCTCATCGACATTTTGAGCAACTGAAATTTCAATTTCCTCCATCAAGCGTGGCAATAATGTTAAGTATTGCGATGATTGTCTACATACACTTGCAAATGATTCCAAAGAAATGATGACGAATTTTCCGGCTGTCAAATAATATGGTCGTAGCGCACAGTTCATCAACATGACAATAATATTGCGTTGCTTTGGCTGGAGCAAATGCCAGTTCGTAGAATACCTGTATCGAAGTGCCATTAGGTTTCACGAGGAACTCTGCTGAGAGTGGATTATTATCGTACTCACCCTGAATGGAATACTTCTTCACAGCTGTCGATGATTTCTTGACCCAGACAATTGAGAGCAAACATGATAATGTAAATTGCTATGACCATCTCAACGTATTCAAGCTTGTCTAACGATGGGATTTCTGGATTCCTTACCTAGATTATTCGATCTCCGATTAGTACAGTTCGCAGCTTCTGAAAGCGTTTCGATAACTTACGAAAAAATAGCTAAGAGCCAAAAGAATGACAGCTGTCATTTCCAGCCCCAAGAATATGTTTGCAGTTATATCTTTGAACTTTTCACATAATCTGAAGAAACAAGAATCATCGAATCACCCGTCAAGCATCTTCGTCGATCAGAATATGAGTAGTTCCGCGCGAAACAGACCTACAAAAAAGGGTCATGTCTTGAATCTTTTTCTTGACTTTTTTATCCGATTGTGCGGTACAAAATCTGAACTTTTCACAACCTATGGGACCCCCAAAAATCTTCCAGGTATCTCTAACGTACATGACTTTGTTCTTTTGAATTATTTTCATAATAAAAGTTTGGGTATTTTTTTAAAGAAAATGCATATTCCTCTAATACGTTCAGAGATACAGAGATGCGGTTTGCGGCATTCGAATGGTCTTGAAAGAACTTATGAGAATTGGTCTTGTAGAGTTAATTGTGAGGTCTTGGGTGGTTTCATCGGGCAAAAGAGTGAAAAACATAGGAGATTAAATTTCTCGAAAACCCAATTTTTTTAAATTTTGAAAATTTGATATTTGATGTAAAATGTTGTGTTCTTTCAGAAAAAAATAGTTCCGAATTCCTTTTTTGCGTTCCATTATCTATTTTTGCCAATTATCACAAATCCATTTTCCAGGCTTTTGAAAATCGTCTGTTCTCTGCGCATGCGCAGAAATTTGGATCCTCAAAACCAATTCCATTGAAAAGCCAAGAAAATTTCCTTCAAATGACCAACTGCCGAAGTCAATTCCATGCATTTGAACCGTACCGTCGACTGGGGTAACTTTGGGACAAAAGTCGCATTTTTCCCTACAAACTCGCGTAACATGTACGTCTTACACCAGAGGCGCATCGTATGTGTGGTCAATTGAAAGTTTACAGCTTCAGATTTCGATTGCGGTGTCCATGAAGTGCATTTGGACGTCTGTAGTTGGAGATATGAGCTCTCAAAGTCGTGTCCCATAGTTAAACCGGTTTGGGGCAACTTTGGGGTAGCATACATTACATAGAGAATTCCACTCCTACTGGAAACTGGGGGAACTTTGGGACAAAAATCGCATTGTTCTCCTTAAATCTCATGTAATCTGTATATCTCGCAGGAGTCGCATCAGAATTGCATTGTGTATGTGGTCAACCGAAAGCTTACAGTCTTAGTTCCCGATTGACAGGTATGAAATTATATTCGGACATCCTTAGTCAGAGTTATGGGCGCTCAAAGTCGTGTCTCAAAGTTACCCCGTTTAACATAAGAAAACACACACTTTTTAGTTTTTCCGCTACAAAATGGAGACTGGGTAGAAGTACGGCAATGTAACAATAGATTCGTCTAGATATGCGTACAGACAAATAAAATCTAACTCAGCTACCTTGGATTCGACCTACTGAAGTCGGAACCACACCACTTTCTCCCAGAGACTGTTTGTTGGGTCGAAAACATACTTCTGAAGAAGTCAGCTTATAAATGGATTAATAGCTGGTGGAGGAACTTGCACCGGTCCAAAACATTGCTCATGCGTGCCCTAAGTGGTGAGAACAGGTACCAAAGCCTCAGGATTATCTGCCTTGCTGACCGCGCGGGATAATGACTCTTTCATGGACTGTCCCAAAGTTACCCCCTGTCCCAAAGTTACCCCAGTTGGCGGTATCTACGACGTATGGAAGATGAACCCTCAGCGCGAGTGCGGCAAGTGGGTGGACACCATCGAACAGGGGCAGGCGCGAATTTTCCCTACTGCTGTCTCCGGTACCTCCGACCCACCTCTGAGGAACCATCAAGATTAATTGGACTTTTGAACGCGGCTCGAATGCATCGAATTGATTCCGACAGTTGGTCATTTAGACGGAAATTTTCTTGGCTTTCCAATGAAATTGATTTCAAGGATCCAAATGTCTGAGCATGGGCAGAAAACAGACGATCTCCAAAAACCTGAAAAATGGATTTGTGATAATTTTCCAAAATAGGCTTTAGAATGCAGGAAAAAAATGTGGAACTGTTTTTCTGAAAAAACACAACATTTCACATGAAATATTAAATTTTCAAGGTTCTAAAGAATTGGGTTTTCGAGAGATTGAATCTTCTACGTTTTTCACTCTTTTGCCCGATAAAACCACCGAAGACCTCAAATTAAACTCCACAAGATCGATGACAATGGGTTATCTGAGACCTTCCGAATGCTGCAAACCGCATCTCTGGATCTCTGGACGGACTCGAGAAACATTCATTTTATTGAAAAAAATACCCAAACTTTTTTGTTGAGAATAATTCAATATAACAAAGTAATGTACGTTGGAGATATCTGGAAAATTTTTTGGGGCCCCATAGGTGGTGAAAAGTTTTTATTTTGTGCCATAGAATTCAATCATAAAGTCAAGAAAAACATTTAAGACATGGCCCTTTTTCGTACGTTTTTTTCGCGCGGAACGACTCATATATATGAATTCAGGCATAATTTCAAGACTTTCATATTCAAGCATGGAAGGAATCATACTCGACCAAATTTACATGCAGCGATACAAGGTCTCTCAAATCATCTCGTCTAATGACACCAGTAGTGGTTTGATTCGGTTTGTTAGTACTTTGCTCTAGTTGGACAATTTTCCGTAATCTGAAACTAAATCATGACATTTTGGATGTTAGTTCCGACATACAAAAGTACGGACTATGAATCGTAGAATCGTAGTCGACCTAAATACGAAAAATCGTCTCTTCGCAGACAGTCTTGGGTCATCTGTTCCGACCCTGAATGGTTTTGCATTTCTAATATTCAATAATTTGCCGGCTTCATTCGCCTTCCTCTAAATTACACCACCAACATCACAACCACCTCACCTTTCAGATATGCAAGCTCAATACATAACAAAGTGCCCATCAGTGCAGCAATCTAGTTCTGTGGAAGGCTCATAAGCCGCTGTACATGCGGCTTGCCATGTTTCGACTGGGTGTGATTTTGTTTAAGAAGTGAATACTCCCTCTCCCCTTTTTCTGAGGGCATCGAAAAATTCAGACGAAAGAGGAGGGCGGATGATTTGATTGAATACGCGTACATGGCAGTGATGCAAATCAGACTCAATGAATGAAAAGGTCCGTAAGGGCCACCACAATTGATATTCAAGTCTGTGATTGGATATTTGCCTCTGCATGCAGAGGTGATCTTCATCACAGTTGCAAAAAACAGACATCCACATTTTAAACGATTTTTCCAAGCCCAAGCTGAAGGCGAGGATCTAGGATCAGATGAGCGTGGCGCCACGTAACTTATTGCAGATGATGTTTTATTTCAGTATATTCTAGGAATGGCGACTGTTTTCAAAATATGATGTAGATGATATACATATAACTCCTGTATGTCCCGAATTTTTGTAACTCTGAACAAGTTTCGAGGTATCACGTCAGATGTTGTCAGTCAGACAGCTCGCAAAGTACTCGTTGTTAGCGCTAATGTCAGGCCTGACACCGCTTATACATGAACTAATCTCAATGAAAACAAAAAAACCGCTAGTCAATCATGAGATTCCAAATCTACCCAAAGGGTGAGAGCACCATCTAAATATTTTGGATTTGAATCTGGACTGACAAGAAGAGTCCGGAGTCTCCGGGTTTTGAAATCTCACCAAAATTTTTTCACAGTTCCGTACCACCTAGAATATGAATAATCTAAAGCAACTCTGTCAAATGGGTCTTCTTTTCTGAGCTACAGCCAGAAACGTCAACATTGCTAGTGTATCTATATATATCACTTAATAACATGGGCCTATATAGGCAATGCTAATGTCATAGGTTGTAACTTGGGACAGAAGGCCCATTTGACGGAGTTACTCGAGATTCTTCATACTCTAGGCGGTACAAAACTGTAAAAAAATTTTGGTGAGATTTCAGGACTCGGAGACTCCAGGCTCCCCTTGTGAGTGAAAGTCATCTTGTTTTTTGGGAAAACTCTTCAGATGATCTGGGATGAAGGTAGCTTGCATTGACCATTACATCACGAGGTTGGCTACTAGCAAGTCGGTCTGAGATTGTCTTACCTTACTACATGCAAAAGACCGCATGCCTCCTTCAGCTTCATGAAAGCATAAGTTATTATTCCACCAATTTGATCCAGGAGTATGATCAGTACCATGCCACAGTGCAGTAATGGTATGGATAGATGAGGTCCAAAAACATCGAAAAGTTTTGGAAGATTTAGCTTATCTAGTCTTGTAGAGTTGCTCAAGGGTAGAAATTCATCCAGCAAGATGAATGACGAGATAATTACGCATACTGTAACGATTGCGAGGATACAGAACCCTGAGGGAATTCGGACAGACTGATTAACTTATCAACATAAAACCTAACGTAAGAAATTATCAGTTATGCGGAAAAATGCGATATCCCAACTAGGTGTGGAATCAATAGACTGGTCAGTCGAAATAGTACATTTCGATACAAGGGTGGAAATAGTACATTTCCGTACTGAGCGCGGTAGCCCATTTTGGGCATGAGGACAGTTTGTCTGTCGAGCGAAGCAAGACAGACATGACCTCCAGTGCCCAAAATGGGCTTGCAAGTGAAGTGCGGATATATTTTTCCATTACGAGAAGCCTAAACTCCCATTTAAACGTGGCATTTTTTTACTGAGAGTAATGAAAAACTTTTTTTCGCGTCCGCGTGATAGGTTTCCGGCCTGAGCCATAGGTGAAGGTCGGGATCATCACAAACACCCGTGTATCGAATACTATTTTTTGACAAACTATGAGAGAAAGTGGAAAATCAGTGCGGAAAACTCACTTTCTCGCACAAGGTGTCAAAATGGTACATTTCGATACAAGGGTGGAAAAACTTTTTTTCATGTCTGAGTGTTGGGTTTCCGGCCTGAGCCGTAGGCGAAGGTCGGAATCAATACGAGGATGCGAAGAATAAGTTTTACACCCGTGTATCAAATACTATTTTTTGACAAACTGTGAGATCAGAAAATCAGTGCGGAAAAGTTACCTTCTCGCACAGTGTGTCAAAAAGAATTTTATTGCATAATCTGATCAGAAATGATGCGAAAACCCCCGAATAAGGCATCGGCAGGACCACACGCAACCTTTTTAGAAGTTGAAAACGCGTTTTAAATTCAGGAAATGTTTACTTGGATTTTCCACAATAGCTGACGCACTCAATGTCGCCGAATATCAAAATTTCAGGCAAAATTTATACAGGGTGTCCGAAAAGTAAGTACCCCCCCCCCATTCTTTTCAGAAATGGTTGGGAATCGGGAAAACCCCCGAAACACGTGTCCCCTTATTTTCAGGGGGACATCCGACGGTGGCCTTGTTTTTACCTTGAAGGAAATTTTCAAGGTCATTTGGAGGCCAGCTGGATTTTTTTAATAGAAACACCTACTCTTGACCTCAAATTCTGAAAAAACATGAAAAGTGATGAAACTCTTGTTCGAAACTCTTTTTGACCCGACTTGACCTTGGCGAGATGAATGGAGGTCAGCACGGGTTAACGGTGACCGCTGTAACTCCAAGAGTGAGCATTTTATCGAAAACTGTTTGGGATAAAAGTTGTTCATGATCACAGTAGAAAAGACCTAATGACCTTGTTTCCGACCTTGGAAGTCATTTTTAAGGGGATTGGAGGTCAACTCGATTTTTCCAACGGAAACACCTACTTTTGACCTCGAATTTTGGAAGAATATGAAAAATGATAAAACTTTTGTTCGGAATTTTCTTCGACTTCGGAGAGATGAATGAAGGTCAGCACGGGTTGACGGTGACCGCTGTAACTCCAAGAGTGAGCATTTTATCGAAAAATTTTTAGAATAAAAGTTGTTCATGATCACAGTAGACAGAATCCGAGGTCAAAAGTAGGTGTTTCCGTTGGAAAAATCGAGTTGACCTCCAAATCACCCTATAAATGACCCCCAAGTTCGGACAGAAGGTCATTGTGTCTTTTCCACTGTGATCATGAACTGCTTTTATCCTAAACATTTTTCGATAAAATTCTCACTCTTGGAGTTACAGCGGTCACCGTCAACCCGTGCTGACCCATATTAATCTCGCCAAGGTCAAGTTGGATCAAAAAGGGTTTCGAACCAAAGTTTCATTCTTCATTTTTTTTTAGAATTTGAGGTCGAAATTAGTTGTTTCTATTTAAAAAAATCGAGTTGAGCTTCAAATGACCTTGAAAATGACCTCCGAGGTCGGAAACAAGGTCATAAGCTCTTTTTTACTGTGATCATGAACAACTTTTATCCCAAACATTTTTCGATAAAATGCTCACTGTTGGAGCGACAGCGGTTACCGTCAACCCGTGCTGACCTCCATTAACTCGCCAAGGTCAAGTCGGGTCAAAAAAAGGTTCAAACAAAAGTTTTATCATTTTTCATGTTATTTCAGAATTCGAGGTCAAAAGTAGGTGTTTCCGTTTTAAAAAATCCAGTTGACCTCCAAATGACCTTGAAAATGACCTTCAAAGTGAAAAACAAGGCCACCATCGGATGTCTCCTTGAAAATAAGGGGACACATGCTCCGGGGTTATTCCCGATTCCCAACCACTTCTAAAAAAAATGGGGGAGGGGGTACTTACTTTTCGGACACCCTGTATGTGTCTTTTTCCCAAGGGATACGTGACTGGGAGGTTGATAAGCTGCCACCTAAATTTTGTTGGGAGTAGCGATCTTTGAAAGAATGGTTGATGGCGGGCTAGTTCTTGCAGAATATTGAAGATCCATGGAGAATATACAGATATGTGTAGCTCAGATTCTTCCCAGCACAATACACCAGTGAGAAAGTTGTTTAGATCCACAAAAACAGGCTCTGAGAGCGGTTTCGAATTACTGTAGGTAATGTCAATGGAGCTGAAGGATCACTTCTGCGCTGAAGGACTACTTTTCGCAGAAAATTCAAAATCTATCCAGAACACATGTTCTTAATCTTTGCCTGTCAGATATGATACTGAAAATTGTATTTTGAGCTACAGATATAAATTTATATGATATAAACTAACTGTGACCCAAAAGAAAATTCGGCCCCGAAAATTTTTTTTCTATTGAATTCTTGGAAACTGACGTGGTCACTGTAGGTTTTGGAGGTCGGAGCTTCCAGAAAAATAGTTTCCAGGACCCAAAAACTTACGAGTCGAAATTTACTCGCTTTATACCAGAAAATGCGCAAAATTTGTCGGGATAAGTTGGGCTCAATTGAGAGGCCGTAAAACTGCATGAAGGGATGAGTCCTTGCATTTGCCATTCAATGCTATCTATATATTTCATCAGGCACAGTTGTCAGTCTAGGGGGAAATCTAGGAATTCCCCAGCAAGTTTATTCCGTCTGGGGAAAAATCTAAATATTTCAACAAATAAGGTTGATCTATGTGGGAGTCGATAGGTTCTTTTAGGCGAGGTTAATTGTTCTTGATATTAGAACCTCGATATTTACGAGGTAAGGTTCATTCCACTTGTTGAAAACTGGATATTCTATTAGGTCTCGTTAATCGGACTAGGGAAAAGTCAAGAAATTTTTGAAATGATGTTAACCCTTGTAGGAAAAAATCCATTTGCGTAAGCTTAATCGGTATGGGGGGAAATCTGCACTCACCTGCCACTGATATCCCAATCAGGCATGCAGTGCGCCGATAACCAAGGATCAATTTTCTTTCGTCTGCATCAACGATACTCTCCCAAATCTCGTCGAATCTCGAAATGGCTGAATGAATCTATTGACAGTAGATGAAGGAACACAAAGTTGAGAGTATTCGATGTCAACCATACAGGTCAATATCCCAGCAAGCAACGAAATTCTTCGCGATTACTTGATTAATGTATCCTTCGAAAGCTATTGAGAGTTCCCCAAGCAGTACTCTAAGAGTAACCAAAGAGTTCTCACATGCAACATCAGAATCAAGTCTTTGAGGGTCCTGTGTGCAGTTTGTTAAGAGTTCTTGAAGGATTCTCAAAGAACTCTCAAAACGCTCTCGAGGTATTCGCAGATTAATCTTGAAGAATTCTCACAATTTGTGTAAATGAATCAGTTATTAATGTGATAGACAGTCATTTACTCGTATATTGATTATTCTTATTCAATCATTTTTCTCTTGTATTTGTATCAGTTCGATTCGAGGAAATATAATCGTAAACAATCTATTTATTCTTATGATTATATGGGTCATAGAATTATCAAGAAATCACGAGTGTACCTCTCACGTCAAACACTGCAATAGAGTATTCCTTTTATTCAAATTGCAGGGCTCCCCAAGATTCCAGGAGTCGCTTATTGATTGTTCTAGCTATGGTGCTAGGTAATTTTGAAAGCGCTTTCTGAGAACAACTGAGATTCGTTCTATTATTAGTGATTAATTTTTTAAAACAGCTCTATCCCGATTAGAATATGACGTTTACAAGGATAAATCGTCTTCTCTGATTTGTATGTAATTTGATAAATTGATAAAATGGGGAATCCCAATTGTCAGAGATCTGCAATGTAAGAACTTCTTCCAATGGTACATTCTCTCAAATGTATAAATTGCGATCCGAGAATCTAACAGAAATGTAATTGCAACCTACTCACAAATGCGTCAAGAATGAACTTTCTAAGAGTCCTTCGTGACCTGTTGTGAGAATCCTCAGAGAACCAATTCCGGTGGCGTATATGAGAACTCCCTCTGAGCCCCAGCGAAGTCATTTATTGAGACCTCTTTGCGAACTTTTCAGGAATCATTTTGATTGCTGGTATAATCCAACTATAATATGTTGTGAATTCCAAATACGTTACCATCTTAGCTTTAGAAGCGGTCAAACCATATATGCCCAAAAAACCAATAGAAATCATCAGACGATATACATTGTTCATTATCACCGCATAATCGCTCTTTCGTGTCTGTATTATGCTCATTACCTAGATCAATTTAATGAGAGAATTTTTAATACTCATTTCGGCTAACTTTCTTGAAGCTAATGTGCAGATGTATTGTGAGAAGCAACTCTAGACAAATCGGGTTTTATTAAGACGCCAGTGTCTTCCTGGTTATGACCTAAGGGTGTTCTTGGGTATGGAGACGGAATATGTGAGAAATGGTCTGGTAACACACTGCCATGTAGCTGAATCCAAGTCTGAAGACTCAACCCACAATCATTTTTTGGGCATGCGTGCAAGCATCATCAAGCAATGAATTGTTTTGCCAGTACATGTTGGAAGAGAAATATGGAGAGCTCCTTTGGTGGATACGTTTTTGTCTCGGCCTGCGCAGGGCCCAGCAGCAGCCATCTTGGTGTCCGAATTTCAAATTAGTGAACGGATCCTTCAAAATTGCAACTTCCGACCGTGGTCAAGTCTAAATTCATCTTGCTGGAACTCGGTCATGAACAGAATAACTCGCTTTTACGTAATCATCGTAAGAATTATGGTATCACACAAGGCAAATAATTTGGTATACGGTGTACAGGCGATTCCGTGTTCAATCGTTCATACTTTTACCAAACACTTTTGGGGGCGAGGAATAACATCTTTAACCATGGTGGGTAAAATGGTCAACCACGACAACGAATCTCAGAACCCAAGCACCTTTATGGAGCGCCGATGAACACTAACAATTTTCAAGGACCGGGGGTAGATGGTGTTAGTAGTCTCGCGCATGATCTTTCGCCTCGTGAGCAATAGGTCGCGGATTCAAATCCCACTTTAGTTGAATTCTTTTTCTCACTGAGATAATTTCATCCCTCTCAACACATGTTTTGTGTTCGCACAGCTAAGAAATCACCGAGAAAAATGCGTTCAAAAAACAGTTGCCAAATTCTTGTAGTTCGACTAATCTTGGTGTACTTTAGCGCATTCGATTTTCTGTCTCTAGAATTTTGAGATCTGCTAATCAGAGTTGCAGAAGTTGGATCTGGAGCTATTTGATGAGCAAAAGACGGACTTGAGCAAAGACGGATGATTTTCAAAACAAGATGGTCAACATCGGAGTGTACCCAACATGCCCCTTATGGTTAATCTTACAAAAACGTGCAGTATACAACTCTTTCCACTACTCCGGACGTGTTTATCACTTGAAGATGGTGTTTCAGACCGGTGAAAAATTCCAAACGGGGTCGCACAGTGATAAAAACGTTTTACCCCCGATTTGCATCGTTTCTCTGGGACAATCAAGACAGCTTGGCTCCAATTGATCAATATTAGTCGTACTTCAGCTCGTTTTGGAGGTCTAGGAACAAGCTTTAAAATAAATTTGAGAACATTGAGGAGTGTTGAGGTAGACCAGAGTCTTCGGGAAAATAGCTAATGAGGGCAAGTTGGGTACACTCTCTTGTGACCTCTCAAAGAATCATTTTTCTTCAATCCCCCTTACGCATGTAGCGAGGCCCTTTTCGCGTTCCGAGTACAGTCCTGACACGATATAGGTGTATTCACAACGCCGACACGGTGGCTGCTCCACTTTTAAACTCAATATATTGAAAATCCACGCCCGCAACCTATTATTTCTTTTATATCATTAGACGCGCTAAGCAAAAGAGCGGCGATTGCTTACTCTATCGTTGGCGGTGACAATCGAGTTGGTGCATTTTTTACGTTTTATCTCGCCTGGCCGATGAGAATACGCGTACAAGGATTTTTGCCCCAAATCGGTTTTTTCTTGATTTTGGTCTGCAACAAGCCCCCCCCCCCCCCACTTTTTTTCGTCAGCTTATGATTTCTTATAGGTTTATCCATGCTTGCAGCTACTTTCATACCCCTTGCTAATTGAGTTAGAATCTGTGCGAGCCATCTTGACTTGCAGTAGCTCACAAGACGAGCAATTTAATAAAAAAATGACACCCGTTTTGGTTTGGGAACTGCGTGTCTCGTGTGCTAACGCAAATTTCGGATATGTGAAGAGACTCTCTTAAAACCCAAGTATTGGAAAATGTCAACAAGAGTGCCAAGAAGTGCTTGGTCAACTGGAACAAAAATCGCCAGGTGAACCTGTGTGCCATAGATTCATGTGTGTGGTGCATCGATTCGGGTTGTGTGTCGTAAGAAGTGCCCAACAGGAATTGGAATTCATTCCGTCGAAACTGACCATCGATGCATTCAAGGGCATAGGATGGTCTGCTATGAAATTTTTTTCATTACGAATGAATTTATCGAAACCTCTTAGACAATGTTTCCCATACTGAAAAGGTGAAGAAAACATCTTAATGGAACGTGTTCTTGTTTATATATTCACACAAAATGCTATTAATTGAATAAAAACAGTCATTCTCGTTTGTTTGTTGGCGACGAACCATAAGGTTCCCATCCTGGAGATTTTTTTCTGCTGGTAGATGGACACAATATGAATCTTCTTGTCAGAGGAATTTTGAATAGATTGACGTATGTCAAAACTAGAATATTATTCAGGTGAGAATATCTATTTAGGCCTATAGTTTTATCAGTTTCTGCGCATCAAGACTGTATATGGTTCCCTGACCAAGAAGACTTGTCTGACCAAAATACTTTGTGACAATTTTGTTGGTATCCATATCGAGATATTGTGTGTGAAATTTCAGCAAGGTCGATCTAAGCGTTCATCGCCAATTTAGATGTCTATGGAACCATTGAGTCAAAAACTCAATTGCTGGTAAATAGCAATTCAAGGAAAAATTGTCCACATACAGTAAGGTTAGTGCACTAATTCTACTCAGTGCTCTCTGTTCTGACAAGGGCATTTTTCAAAAACCTTCTCCTCAAATCTCTTTTATCTCTGATTTGTAAACCAAATGTACAGGGTGATATGCCATGTGATCCTTTTGACAGCGAGTTCAACAAGCACACTACTCCAATTTTGTTGATTGCCGCTAGTATGACACCTTGGCCAGTGCAAGAATGTCTCCAGACAAATAAAAGTCCATAGATGTATCTCAAGTCACTGCTCACTATGAGAGAGTAAACCCACGGATATATTCACTATCTATAATAATGATTTGTACAGTATAAGTTACACCACTATCCAAGTTCTTTATAACCGAAACTTGCACTTTTAAACTCTGTTGAACTATGCACCATAGAGATTGTCAGGGATTCTTCTTCTGCATATATACTGTTCATTCAATTCAATCCATAAGCTTTTTCGAAACTTTAACTCAATAAGCAGATAACCGACAGACTTGTATACATAAGATGTGAGTGAATACACAATTGAGATCATCCGAAAGGCTGATTCTAACACCAAACCTTGTTTGATCGGACACTCTGTTTCAAACTGCTCTGGTAATTCACATGATTGGATGGCATTTTTCTTAGTTCAAACACTTTCTTTGAGAACTCGTGATGGTATGATTAAGAAGGAGAAAACACGAAGAAAATGGATAGTCCGGGAGCCTAGAAGGGTTCCGTAGCATCTTGGAGGTCGCCGGGTAAAACTTGGTGACTCCGATGTATATTGACCCGCTGAATCCGATTTATAGTGGTGCAAAGTCGACCGAGTGGTCGAAAAATTGTCATGACAAAATTTTATAAACAAATGAAAAAGTTGATAAATTGGCAGGACCCATTTTGTTTATATTTTTCGGGCGATTTGCGTCGAAAAGGTCTCCTGCCACTTTTCATGAAAATGCGTAGTTTTTCCGCAAAAAATTCTCTTTGAAAAATGTCGATTTTCGCAATTTTCAGATTGTAGCTGCTCGGTTGCAAATTGAAATTTTTCAACGCATCATGGCTTGAATTACTCTTTAAAGCCTCCTTTATCAGTAGGGATAATGAATCTGGCGGAAAATTGCTTACCTTGTGTGCAACGTGAGCGAAAACGACCCCATGTTTCCTATACATTTTTCCATCATGATTACTCAAAATGATCCATAGCGGCATGGCTTTGCTCTGGTATCTGGAGGTCGCCGGGTAAAACTTGGTGACTCCGATGTATATTGACCCGCTGAATCCGATTTATGGTGGTGCAAAGTCGCACGAGTGGTCAAAAAATTTGTTATGACAAAATCTTATAAACAAATGAAAAAGTTGATAAACTGGCAGGACACATTCTTTTTATATTTTTTCGGGTGATTTTGCGTCGAAAAGGTCTCTTGCCACTTTTCATGAAAATGCGTAGTTTTTCCGCAAAAAATTCTCTTTGAAAAATGTCGATTTTCGCAATTTTCAGATTGTAGCTGCTCGGTTGCAAATTGAAATTTTTCAACGCATCATGGCTTGAATTACTCTTTAAAGCCTCCTTTATCAGTAGGGATAATGAATCTGGCGGAAAATTGCTTACCTTGTGTGCAACGTGAGCGAGAACGACCCCATGTTTCCTATACATTTTTCCATCATGATTACTTAAAATGATCCATAGCGGCATGGCTTTGCTCTGGTATCTGGAGGTCGCTCGGTGGAAGTTGGTGATTCCGATGTATTTTGACCCTCTGAATCCGATTTTCAATGGCGCGAAATCACCCGAGTTGTGTATGAATTGTTATCAACAAATTTTTATAAACAAATGAAAAAGTTCATATATTGGCAGGGAAGTCCTCTTTCATGTTTTTGGGTGATTTTGAGTCGAAAAGTTATCTTGACATTCTTCATGAGAATGCGAAGTTTAAAAAAAGTAGATTTCTGCAATATTCAGATTGTTGCTGCTCGGTTGCAAATTAAAATGTTTCAATGCACGCGAGCTCAAATCAAGTGGGAATGATGTATTTGACGGAAAATTGCTTAGTTGTCTGCAACGTCAGCAAGAACGACCCCATGTTTCCGATACACGTTTCCGTCATTGACTCAATACTGACAACGCCCTACATATGTAACATCGAGAAACCGGAAAAATGGGGTCGTTCTTGCTGACGTTGCACACAAGCTAAGCAATTTCCCGTCAGTTACATCATCCCCACTTATCAATGGGGCTTTAAAGAGCAATTTGAATTGGGTGCGTTGAAAAATTTTGATTTGCAACCAAACGGCAACAATCTGAATATTGCAAAACTCTACTTTTTTCAAACTTTTGCGGGAAAACCACGCATCTTCACGAAGAATTTTTGGATACCTTTTCGACACAAGATCACCAAGAAAACATGTGAATAAATCTTTATACGTCCATAATCTTTATAGAAAATTTTTATACGTTGTAAGTGCCATAACCCCAAAATTTTAATTTTTCATTTATCAAACTCTAAAATGCACGTGCTATTAAGGCTGTATATAGTATTCAAATCTTCGCGCGTATTAGAGCCGATAAGGCAGATGTTTGCTTTTCTTTTAGTGTCACGCGTGGTGAATAGACACACACTAAGCCGTAAATATGTATATACTCATACATAGAAACTCTAGAATATTCTATGAATTTCTATGAGGAATTTCTTATATGAAACTTCATGAAATCGTAATCTTTCCTTTGTTATGATAAAGCTCATTTTCTGAGCTACAAGATGTATATAGACACTTTTTAGAACAAGTTGATTTTGCTTGTTTATTTTATTTTGCAAACGAAATGTTCTTGTTAAAAAACAACAACGATTTTTTATTTTCACTTTCTTGATGTATCATTTCATTTATACTCTGAAAAAGTGTAATCTATCACAAAATTCTTCATTTAAAGGAAAATAGACTCAAAATCAGATTTGTTGTAAATACTGTAAATATTCATTGCAAAATGTATTTGTGAGTAAAATAGCTTTTTTCCAAATGGAATCATTGATGACTAGAATAGCCCGATATGAAAAGAATTCAATTTTTCTTTTGATTATCATTAAATTTCCAAGATAGATGAAAAGCCACGTGCTTCTGGAAAGTTCTAGGAATTTATCTTTTTGTTTCTGGCAATAAATAAAAAATGAGTCAATTTGAATTTTGTGTTGAGTTCATATCCTTTAGAGATGAAGAATCGAATTTTGTATTCAGATTTTGCAAGATTTCTCCATTTGTATTATTTTTTCAATGAAATAGTAATTCTTCGAATTATCGATAATCTATTCGTTCATCTACCATACGATATAGATATATTGTACAGTCAAAAGACCAGGTATAAATACAGGCTCGTCAGGCCATTTAGGCCGGCTTATGCTCAGTTGGAAATCAGAGCTGTATCGAGCTTGGTCTCTTGACTATTGCTGTGCTCATGTATATGAGATTTTGAATAAATGCTATTTGATTTCCATATCTCTGGAGTTTCAATGTGTACTCAAAATTTGTAGAATCTCGATGCAGCTCAGAGACGCGATTTGGGTGGAGGAACGGCCCTAAGTACCCGTCCTCACAAAAAATCAGACGTCTCATCCAACCTCTACGCAGATGTCTAGGATTGGTGGGTCGGTGGCCCTAAGTACCCACCACCCCCATCTGTGTATATCTGCTATATCAAAGTTGGGTGACTTTCTAAGGATGATATGCGAGTGGCCCTAAGTACCCACTCCATTCACCTTCTAAAGTCATACAGTTTCTCTCATCATATTTCATTTCGTCCAAGGGCCTAAGTACCCAAGGATGGGTAAAATTTGATGGAGAAACAAAACAAGTTGATCATCCTAGAAGCCCATTATTATTGCATGAATATACGCACACCTCTATCGAGGTATCCCTCTACAATCATTATGCTCCGGCTCTCTCCCTAGATCCAGAGCCCATATTTGTACCCTTACAACGTTTGTAGGAAAACTTATATAAAATCTTTTTCGTTTATATAAAATCTTTATACGATTATAGAAAAACTTTATAAAAGATCTTTATACGTCCTTCTCCTCGCGTAGCTAGGAGGCCTGGAAACAAGCTGTTTCTGCGTACAGACGTATAAAACTGCATACGCGTCTCGTGCGGAAACATTTTTCCTTCGGGAAAACAAAGCTGGACGGTGCCATTGCCCACGTCCAGCTCGGTTTCTCGAAGGGAAAAATGTTTCCAGCACTCGATGCGTAATGTACTATTCCTGCCAATATATGAACTTTTTCATTTGTTCATAAAAATTTGTTAATAACAATCCATAAACTACTCGGGCGATTTTGCACCCAGTTTCACCCAACGACCTCCAGATACCAGAGCAAAGCCATGCTCCTATGGATCAGTGTTGAGTAAGTGATGGAAAAATGTATAGGAAACATGGGGTCATTCTCGCTCACGTTGCACACAAGGTAAGCAATTTTCTACCAGATTCATCATCCCTACTGATTGAGGCGGCTCCAAAAAGTAATTGAAGCCATGGTGAGTTGAAAAATTCTAATTTGCAGCTGAGCAGCAACAATCTGAAAATTGCACAAACCAACTTTGGGAGTTTTTTGCGGAAAAACTTCGCATTTTCATGAAATATAGCAAGAGACCTTTTCAACGCAGAATTACCCAAAAAACATAAAAAAAATTTCTTGCCAATTCATCAACTTTTTCATTTGTTTAAACAAATTTGTTGATAACGATTTTTTGACCACTCGGGTGATTTTACACCATCAAAGAACGGATTCAGCGGGTCAAAATACATCGGAATAGGCTTGCGTCAGAATCACCAAGGTTTACCCGGTGACCTCCAAGGTGTTACGGAACCCTGCTCGGCTCCCGGACTAGTAAGGCAATTGAATAATTGGGTTACCTTTTCAAAAAATTGGTTCTGTTTTCAATTTGAGCTATTGGTTTCGTTGCTATAGCTACTAACTGTTTCCTGCTTCAAATTCAGAGTTCATTTGGCTGGAGAACAAGTTGTTTATGTCAATCAAAACAATATGAGAGTCACTCTGCAATGGCGTTGCGTGGCGAAAGTAAGAGATGGCTCGCATCAGGGTGCATGCAGATTGCGAAACGGACAGGATTCTAAAGATCATACACCCAAATCACTAATTGACTACTTTTGCGTAATATGCAGGGGAGTTCCATTGTGAATTCAAGAGTCAGTCTTTGTTTGTTTATGTCCGAATCAGTCCGTAAAAAGCTATTCATTCCGTTAGGAGAAAGAGTGTTTGAAACTGCCGCCGGAGAGAGAGAGATTTGTTTTTATGTCAAAACTATGCGTGCTACGCTCTACAAATTCTACGGTCATTGTCAAATATCTAATTGATTCCTAAACTTATCGAATAACTTCTCAATAATTGGGACCTCTGAACCAATAAATTACTATGTGGAGCAATCGTACAGGGTCATGTTGTCATGCAAAAACACAGGATACAAAATACTTTATAGAAAAAACGTATTTTCTTCTACTATCCCTATGACAATCAAATCCATCTTTGGAAGTGATACTACCCCCTCTGGGTGTTCATAGAACTTTCTCCTTGTAGCTTAGGGTCGAATTGATCAAGATTCTCAATGAAGATTAATTCCGTGAAAATTCTCAATTTTGACCAAAAATAAACCATCCTATGCCCTTAAATCATTTCCAAAGTTATGGGTTACGAGGATGTATCATGGATTCTGGTCACCTCGGAAAATTAACGATGATAAATTCTTTCATATAAGCTTGGAACCAATTCTACATCTTACCACTGATATACCGTACAATGTAACTATGAATAGATTGCTCGTAACTATTAGCCATCTGCATAACGGTGTCTGGTCCGGCCACAGCCCACCTGTTTTCATAAAGAATCGGACGAAATACGTACACCTGTCATACAAGGTTCCTGTCGGAATGAGATCCCGTAACCCCATAATGAATCATGGAATGTGGTCGAATTACGGACTAACTCTTGCTTGTGACCATTCGAGCAACGCTCGTGGGGATGACTAAACAATACTTTACAAATGTGCAAGTGTGAGCCCGCTATTGGCACAGCACGTTACCAAAGCAACAGTCGAGGCAACAGTAATGTATAAACTGAATCGAAAATTCACGATCCTTCAAAGTGTTGACACTCTTTTTAAACGATGTCACTCTAACTGCAAGCGATTGTCTTGTCACTTTCACTCATTTTCATGAAGCGATTCCGTATTCTAGACATCAAACTCTGACAGGTGCACGCCATGGTGTGCGTGATAAGAGTCTGATTGAATATATCGTGAGGTGAGTTGGTTGAGTCGGTGTTCCAAAGTCGATGCTGTCAAAACATGGATCAAACCCAGGCCACGGTATAGCTCATCAACAATTTTGCGTTTATGCTGTCATGTACGGATGAATTCTTAAAACCGAATCTATATTATCATTGATGTGGTGGGAAGAATATTGAATGAACCTTTCATCGGACGGTTTATGCACTGTAACTGCGTAGAGAGATTTTTTCGAGATCGAATCCGTTCTGAAACCTGGTTGGAAAAAATTGAATCACACATCCCCCAATCACTGAAATTCACCCAGGTACTATTTTATTCCAATACTATTCAAATATTTGGCCTCACTCATCCCTGATTTGAGTGGTGAACATATTTTGGCCAACAACTGGCCAGTATCCATTACTACTGGCCATAGGTGGCCAGAAAAAATTGTGACATTCTAAACGGGGACAGCACCTCGACAATCACGCGAAGTATCAAAATTGAATTGATCCAAACACAAGTATGCTTGACCTTCAGCGTCAAGATGGATGAATGCGTGTGGAGATAAAGATGAAGGGATCATCACATTTCGTTTTTTTTTGTTTTTTTCTTTTCTCATACTATTGTCCGCTTTTGAGGTTTTTAGAGATCGTAATGCAGACAATTGTCATCCATAGGCTTCTCAAGGATCTCCCTTCCGTCTTTTTCGTGCAATACTGACAGAGGAATCAACCGAATCATAGTCACAAAAGGCAACAGTCACGACGAGAGATGAAAGATTCTGTATTATCACTTGCTTTCCGTATCGAAACCGTTCACTGGATCTTGTGGAGCTCATGGTCCCTCGCTGATTGGTGATTCTAATGCAAATACTTAGCAAGATATGTTATGTCTTATTTTATGATCTACATCTACCATCTCTCGATTATATTTACTCCCGTTACAACTCAATTCACATATCTAGCCAGACTGTCTTAGTAATTTTGCCAAGAATGATATAAATTCACATTGAACCCAGATGCGGATAGAGAGAGTTAGTTTATTAACCCATAGGCGCTTGGTGAGTCCTGCAGGGACCAATAGCCATATGTTGAATTTCATACATGCATGTCAATATCTCATGCCTCTCAAGGTCAAAAGACGCGGTAGTGCCCTGCTGGCGAGTATAGAAAACAATGATTGGAGTCAAAATGACAGCGCGGACACACGAGGTCACCGGGCCTTACATATAAACGTTGAGTTGGGTCGTTTTAACCTCATTTTTTGTAGTCACTGTATTTATAGCATTGAGGGCAATGTTGGACACCTGCAGCTCTCGGCTACCGAGCTTCGATTGTGAAAGATGATATCTTGCAAAATTTTCGCCGTTCTGTACTTTTGTATTGTTAGTCCCGCACTCGCAATTTGGCAAGCCACTCAGATTATTTGACGCTCGAGACAGAATTTTTCATCGTCCAACTTTCTCGAGTTTTGACTCATCTCGAAGTCGACACTGCGTCGGTGTGGCGCGAATCGGCCTTTTGTACGTGAACAAGCGACGAACGCAAAAGATATGAGCAGACTATAATATTGTAGCAGACGATTACCTTGCCAATGATTATACTTTGGTTCACTTTCAGCACGAGTACAGTAAAGGTTAATGATGCCAATTCAAGTCAATCCTTATTCTCGTGCAAGAATCACCTGTGTGTTCTCTCGTTTGTAGTGATTTGAGAATAGTGGACCAAAGACAAAATACCGTATTTTGCCTATTATAAGCCACTCTCCAAATATAAGCCACCCCCAATTATAAGCAACCTCCAAATATACGCCAGTCTCCAAATGTAAGCCGACCCCAAGTATAAGCCGCCCTAAAAGAGACAGATCTTGAGAGGAATATGAAGGTTCAGCGGTGAATGACGCTTGCTCCTCCCATCAACAGTAGGTGAGACAGTTTTTTGTTATAGATAGATTGTCAATTCGGTGAGTCATCGCTGATCATATGTCAGAAAGTCAACAGTGACTATAGTATATATAATTCACATGATCGATGAATATCAGTATCAAATTATCTCTAGATTGTGGACAAAGTGCTGAGAATTTTTTAGCAATAAGTGAAACCCGATGTATACAGTAATGTGTCAAAGCCATTTTTGAATAACAGTTCATCATACTTGATTGACATTTTATTTGTAAAATTGAATAACACTTGGTTCTTATACTTGATTTAAATGAATCTAGGTACTTGACGATAAAATATTCGTCTGAGAATATAAGCCACTCTCCAAATATAAATCATGCTTCAGAGCCAAAAAAAAAATTATAAGACATGGCTCATGATAGGCAAAACACGGTAAATGTGTGTCATTCTCGCGGTTGTGCAGTGTCAAGAATAATCTTCAAATATATTCGGAGAATTGGCCATTTGATCTCAAGGGAGTGTGGGTACCAGCATTAACCTCAATTCTAGCGGTGCATTGGATATAAGTAGCCTTGATACTTGAGACAGACCCAACTCTGAAGCTATAATTGTGCATCTCAGAGGAGTGTTCATAATAATCTACGCTAGTTGAAGAATCAGATTGCAAACAATGGAATATCTTTCGTGCTGCTTTTTGTATCTCACCAAAAACTTATTCTTGTGTAACCCAAGAGAAATTGTCTCTCACAGTGAGATGTTGCGAGACTGATCAGTGGACTAGTGCGGTGATTTTAGTACGGTACTAGTAAGATTCCAGTACGGTTCAAGTATGATTCAAGTATGGTTGTAGTACGATACTAGAATCGTTTCAGATCGAAATAGACAGGACCAGACCAGAACACACATTCATCCACCCAT
The DNA here is from genome assembly GCA_029851415.1 of Eretmocerus hayati. Taxonomy (NCBI): domain Eukaryota; kingdom Metazoa; phylum Arthropoda; class Insecta; order Hymenoptera; family Aphelinidae; genus Eretmocerus; species Eretmocerus hayati. The sequence continues at coordinate 176,085,668 of CM056742.1, read as the reverse complement.
CGACCCACCCATCTACAGTACGATTTATACGGCCACCCGTTATACTTTTACTTTCTCGTGGATATAGGCAACCGGAGGCGCGTGATCCGGACGGGCGAATTTTCGACTGGCTTTTGATTTATTATCATCTCTCTTATTTGCGGATGAATGACAAGTTTTCGATTACAACTTGAGGAATAATAATAATTTGACATGTCAACTTGGAATCCATAGAAAATTTTCTGTAACCCCCCGACTCTCCCTTCACTTCACTTTGCCAACCCTAGTGATTTGGAAGGGGTTTGCGGCGTGGGCGGGTCAGCGTCTTCATCCGGTTTGATTTGGCAGCGATAACATTAACACCAGAAATACTGATAATGACGATGAATGTGACAAAGATAACAGTTAACTACATCATTCTCGTCACCATAGTAAATCCAGCCGTTTTCCTCCTTTATCTATTATTACTGTGACGGGGCTCGGATATCTGCGTGATGGGAACCTCGTCAATGAGAGTGAAAAGTAACTCCCGGGTCTCGCTGATTGGAAACGAGACGGTTGAAGCTTGAATAGTCTGGGTTGAGGCCGGGGCTGTCAACGCTCCGAACAGCGCCAAGCGTTTGGCTTATTGATGTATGTAGTAGAGCTCTCGTTGATGCTCCTACTCGAACCAGGGTGCGTAGATCTTGGGACGACCCTGTCGTTGGCCGGCACGGTCCATTCGTCTAGTCCAAATGTGAAGGCGTTCTCAAGCCGTCGTTGGGGTAGGAACGGTGTTAGGCACTCAAATAATTCGAACAGTCTCAAGACACAACTGCGACTTGGTACTTGAGGTGCGAAACACAAACACTATGTACACTTGGACACTCATGCCACCGGGGCAACTATGTTCGGTTGCGGCGGGGCAGGATTAATTACGCCGGTAACGCCAAGGCCATGGCTGGGCCGAGTGTCACGGAGACAGCGTCACGATAGCGAGCTGGAGAAGACTGATGATTTTGACGTTCGAGGGTGCGGTCCTAAATATCCGTGTTTCATCCACGTTTGTACGCTATCGAAGCATACGATTCTATGTCTCTTATACTGCGTAAGCTGTTGAAGCGTACGTTTATATAGAGGAAGATCTTCCCGCACACGTCCCGGAGGCATACGAATCTCGATGACTTGGAGATCGTACGCTTAACAGGCGTACGTGGGTTTGCATCTAAGGTCAGTGTACCCAATTTGCCCCCATTAGGCCATTTTCTTAATAACTTTGGCCCCACTCCATATTTTCCAACGTACCTTAGCTCATTTTGAAACTTGTCTTAAGACCTTCGAAATGAGTCAAGGTACATTTTGAAGGTACAGTTTGAACCAACTGGAGCCAAACTGTTTGAATTTTTCCAAAAGGTGATTTTTGAGAGTTAACAAGAGTGTGTACCCAACTTGCCCCCCATTAAGCTTCATTCTTAATAACTTTAGTTTACTTCAACAATTTTCAACGTGCTTTAGCTCATTTTGAAGCTCGTTCAAAGACCTTCAAAATGCACTAAACTACGTCCAATTTGGATCAATTGGAGCCGAACTGTCTCAATTCTTCCGAAATAAATGATGGATATCAGTGATAAAGTATTTTTATCGCCGTGCACGCACATTTGGAGCTTTTCGGTGGTTCGAAACAACATTTCTGACCTATTTTGACGTGATAAACACGTTCTAAGTGGTGAAAAAAGTCGTTCTGCACGCCTTTTTGAGATAAACATATGGGGGCATGTGAGGTACACTCCGATGTTGACATCCTTGTTTAAAAATCGTCTCCGTGTTTTGCACATAAAACAGCTCCATATTCGAATTTTGCAATTTTGAGAGATGGATTTTGAAAGTCTTGAAACAAGGAATCGAATGCGCTAAGGTACGTTAAGATTGGTTGAACTCAAAGAATTTGACACCGATTTTACTGAAGGCGATTGCCTCGGTGCTTTCTTAGCTAAGCAATCACGAAAAATGGAAAAATCACTTTACATTTTTTGGAGAACGCAGGAATGACTCGGGGTCGACGCAAACTTTTCACTTTCTCATATTTCAACATAACAAACGTGAAAAAAAATTGTCAGGAGGCCAAGGAGTGCCCATCCCCGAGATCGGCGTATGGGGGGCAAGTTGGGTACAGAGGCAAGTTGGGTACACTTACCTTACATGATTTATGGATACCAAATCTGTTTATCAAAAGGCGCGGTAGCGCCTCGCTGGCGAGTATATGACAGAGAAGAACATATGTGAGAAAGAGAGAGAGCGCGCGCAAGGCCCCTGTGCCTTATATACGCTGAGTTGACGTGGGCCGTTTTAACCTCACACATTTTTTCGAACTTACTTATTTCATGGTTTTCTGGATTCAGGAGGGTCTTATTCCCTCTGAACCCGTTATTTCGGTCCTGAACAAGGATATTAGCAGGTCATTTCGCCGCTGACAGCGTGTAGTGCCAAAATATGTTGCTCACTGATTTCGACCCTGTCCAATTTTTTCGCGTCAAGATTTCAACCGCGTCAAGACACTCGAAGTCGAACACAATCGATTGTTGATGTCAACCACGCGGCTTGGTCGATCGCGAGACCATCGTGATGATTATGCAGCCGCGTGTGTAGCAGACGGCGTTAGCAATGTTAGCATTCCGTTTCAGCAGTATACTATTTTCGCTATTTTGATTATAAATATTATGTATACAGATAACAGCAGAGATTGAATGCCAATTGATGCCAACCGTAATTGTTGGAGGAATAATAAGAGCCACCTATTTTTGTGTTTCTTTGTCTGTAGTGATATAATAATAATAGGCCAAATGCCAAAACGTGTGTCATTCTCGCTGTTGTGCAGTGTCAAGAATTGATCTTCAAAAATATCTGGAGAATTTAGGATTTGATCGTGAGGAATAATGCGTGCCAGTATCAATCTATATTCCAGCAGTGTATTGACTTTCAGTTTTCTCAATACTCCAGACAGACCCAACACTGAAGCTATAAATTGTGCGACTCAAAGGAAAGTTCATCATAAACCACTCTAGTTGAAGAAGAGTGCGACCAGTGGAATATCCTTTGTGTTTCTTCCCATGTCTCAATGAAAACCTGTTAAAGTCCACACATCAAGAGAAATAGTCTCTCATATTTAGATGTTGTGAGACAGATCAGTCCGATTGACGACTGTCCAAGTACAGTTGTTGTGATATATAAGCACTGTTCTCTGGTGCTGCTCTGGTAACTTTTGATTATCATACTTCCATTGCGTAATACTCTAATCCAGAGGTCTCAGCTAGACTCTTACTCATATGGTATACGGACTTTACTTTCTTGGCGTGCCACTCACATTCTTGCCATATACTTCGAGAACATGGTGGCATAGGTTAATTTCTGATTAGGATTAGAAAGTTGCACAAAGTTCATCTGTTCTATCAAGAGTATTATGGAGGAAGAAAGGCACAATTACGCTCTTGGTGGGAATTGGTGAGTTCAAATTGAAGAATTAGTGGTTGAAAAGTCAACCACTAAAAAAACTGGATCCATACATTTATCCGGATGTATCTTGAGAATGATCTCATCACTTTTTTCGCTACTTGCGATTTCAACTGAAAATTTCTGATTGCGTTCATCATTAACGCCTACGCTAAATCTCACTAAATACACGCGAAAGAACTAGAGAGTTGAACTATTTGACAACTTGAACTACAGAAAATAACTTTGGCAAATTAACAATAAAAAAACTAGCGTGCGCGGAGAAAGGTCGTGAACTGCGCTTACGCAAAGTGGTCCCCACGAACGGCCCGTTGGATGGCAACTACTTCAAAATTGCGCGCTAAAGAACTCAAAGCGCGGCTCCCAGGCCATGTGCAGAATCACGCAAGGTGGGGCCAACGGCACGAGCGTTGAGCAATTCAGAGTTTTCTAGAAGTATTCAAATTCGAATTTGAATAGACGTGAGTGAATCAAACAACCTAATTGACAGCTAAGTAGCCTATACATAGTGGCTAGTGAAATCTGGGAAAACTTTCCAAGTCTCTACGCGTAAGCTCCACGCGTGAGAGATGGAAAGTCGAACAAGACGCATCACAACGCGATGGCAGCAAACGCCAAAAGATTTCATGCAAATAAATAACAGTGTAACAAAAAATATGTGTGAGATGATGGGGTGCACTCGCGATATAAAGTAGCATATGCTACTCGTGCTGGCCGAGCAGTTGCTGCGGGAACACGCAGTTTTCAACACTCGACGCATAATATACTATCTTCATCAGCACGTAAGTTCCTCGAAAATATTCGATAAAAATCATCCAAACCCGTTAACAGCTAGTATTTTTTCTACTCTTCAAGATGCTATTTCAAACATTTCCGTACGACGCATAGAACTCAACTTATCGCTGTTATAAGTCAGGGGATTCGAGGGATCACTCATCGAGAACTTCTGAACGGTGCTGTACATCCTCGACAAAACTTTTTCTTCGAATTATTCGATCGTTGGATGAGTATACTTTTCATGCGCATATTATAGATTCTCCCATGATTTTGAAGCCACTGACAAACAGAAGACGTACGATGATCAATGGTCCTTCCTCTCGTTCATGGATCGAATAACGGCAGAATAGCTTATTGACAATTTGAGGAACTGTAATTGCAATTTCCTTCATCAAATGTAGCAATAATATCAAGTATTGCGATGAATGCTCACATACACTGGCGAATGACTCCAAAGAAATGGGTACGAATTTCCCGGCTGTCAAATAACATGGTCGTAGCGCACAGTTCATTAACATGACAATAATATTGCGTTGCTCTGGCCGGAGCAAATGCCAGTTGGAAGAATACCTGTATCGAAGTGGTTTTGCAAAAAACTCTGCTGAGAGTGGAGAATCATCGTACTTACCCTGAATGAAATATTTCTTCACTACTGTTGGTCATTTCTTGACCCAGAGAGTTGAGAGCAAACATGATAATATAAGTTGCTATCACCCCTAAAGTATGTTGAGCCCTCTCTAACGGTAATATTTCTGGACTTCTTACCTGAAATATTCGATCTTAGATTAGTAAAGTTGTCAGCTTCTGGAAGTAGTTCGAAAACTCACGAAAAAATAGCTAAGAGCCAAAAGAATGACAGCTAGCAGCTCCAGTGCCAATAACATGTTTGCACCCACATCATTAAACATTTCACATAATCTGAAAAAATAATAATCATCCAATTGAATCTAAAGCATGATCGTGGACCAGAATATATGATTTGAGGCATAATTTCAAGAATTCCATATCCAAACATGAAAGGAATCATACTCGACCAAATTTATATGTAGCGATACAAGGTCATTCAAATCATCTCGTCTAATGGCACCAATGGTAGTCTGATTCGGTTTGTCAGTACTTTGCTCTAGTTGGACAATTTTTCGTAACCTGAAACTGAAGTATAACATTGTGGATGTCAATTAGAATGAATTTTCATCTCGATCGATATGAACGATCGGGACTTTATCGCTCGCGGGAATTTCAAATCATATGATTACATGACTCGGCTGATGCAAGCTAATTTTAATCAACGGATCTGTTGATTTAAGTAACATAGATCGAATAACTTGGAATGATAATAATTTGAAATTCCCGCGAGCGATAAAGTCCCGATCGTTCATATCGATCGAGATGAAAATTCATTCTAATTGACACCGGTTCTCGGCGAATATACAACCGACATGAAAACCTTTCTCACGAGTGGCTGCGAAAGCCCTCGTGTAACATATAAGCCCGATCAAAATCATGACCATCATGCCACTTTGGCTAGGTAACGTCGGGGGCCAACCTCTACTCGGATCTCTTCAGCCCCCCTGAATAGTCTGATCCGGAGAGGAATGACAAAACGCGTCGACATCTAGCGTAGAGTAGAAAATTCCTCGTTTCTCATCTAATTTTTCATGTATTTGAAATTCCATCAAAATCCTCCAAGTTGCGACACTCCAATTGCGAGGTGCCTTGAAGGTACATAGATCAAATTGGAGTAATCCAATATCGATCTATGTTACTTGAATCAACAGATCCGTTGATTAAAATTAGCTTGCATCAGCTGAGTCATGTAATTATATGATTGTGGATGTCAGTTCCGAAATACAAGGGTATGGACTATGAACCGTAGTCGACCTCAATACAAAAATCGTCTCGTCGTAGACAACCTTGGGTCATCCGTTCCGTCCCTTAATGATTCTGCATTTCTGATATTCAATAATTTACCGGCTTCATTTGTCTTGCTCTTAACTACACTACTTAGATCACCACTACCTCACTTCTCGAATAGGCAAGTTCAATACACATCAAAATGTCCGTGAGTGCGGCAATCTAGTCCTTCTGTGGAAGGCTCATGAGCCGCTGGACATGCGGCTCAACTCGTTTCGGCTAGGCCAAATTTTGACTATGAAGTAAATACTTCTTTTCCCTTTTTGGAACGGAGTTCCTTCCCGCTCGTCTGCATGAAGAGAGAGATCGTGAAACCGACAACGCCCCGTGTAACGAGATTCGATGCAACCCGTCATACAGATGCTACGAAAAATCGTCACGCAATATAGGTATACTGACTGGGCTGAAGAACTACGCGTATTTTTGACACATAATATCAGCATATCACAGATGCAGAGATAACTGTGGCGTCTGCTATAGGGCTGTCTGATGCTCCCCATGCATACATGTAGTGGCTCACAGCAACATGTGATTCTAAATCCTATTCTGCTTATTTATTGTTATCATATTATCAGTATTGCTGCTTATGATGCTTTTGATACTCCTTGCTGAATTTTCACTGCTAATTACATACGGAAAGTGACACGGGAGGATTGAATTTTGAAATGACCTCGTTCATCTCTTGCCGGAGGATTTCTCGTTCTACTCCGTGATCAGCGCCGAATTCTCCGAGAAAATCGGATTTATCTCCCCCGGGAGGGATAGGAAGGCCTTCTTCTTCAACTGTCACAAAATCACTATCAGACTGCTTGTCATCACTTGGCTTTCCCCAATTGGAGGAAACATGGAATTGAGATGCGATTGTCAGATAACAATTTTTGCACACAAATGTCCCCGCATCAATTCCCTCTTTGGGATACGGATTTCTCACGAGTGTAGCTAGGTCACCAAATCCAAAGAATTGGTTATTTCACTTTTTCTCATGAATACTTTTTCTATGAGTTTAAGCGAAGTCGGGGGATTTCACTAATTTAGGAAAACCTTGTGCATCGGGATCTTTCGATTTCGGAGATGCATCACATAATGGCTGGCCATTGTTCTCGGCATGTGACTACAACAGCACTTTCTCGCTGACTCTTAAGAAGGGTTTGGAATGCCGACCTTGCGAGAGATTCTGCAAGCAGAGAGAGTAGATATGATCCCCCAGAACTCCTCGACCACGCACTCACAAGAAGGGTGCCAGGCCTTCGGATCACCAATCCTCCTGAAACTCTAGGATATGTTTTGTCATACCAAAACATGTAACAAACAACTCTTATAACTTGCCAACGCTCCCTAGAATCATCCTGAGTACCAGGGTCAATATCCCAGCAAATAAGGCCTTTTCCAGGTGGATTGATGCATCCATAGCTCTCCATAAGCTGGCTATTCTACGGTGTGGGACTTTCCTTCAGACTAATAAGAATGGTTACATGAGATAGAGACTGAAAATAACAAATTCCAGCCATGAAAGACTGGTATAGCTCATCTCAACCATGGATGAGGGAAGTTGAGGCTCAAAAGACTGGCAAACTTGAGTTTTTCATCGACGGAATGATGAGTCTGAGAGAATATAAGACTTTCCAATAAACATACATTAATGACTATGATTTACTTACATTCAGAGACCATCACTTTCCAAATTAATGTTGTCAAATTGCACCTGCACTGTGTAAACTGCCAAGGCCAGCCAAGGAGAGTCACAAGCAATAGCAGATCCTGCGACTGACCTGTAAAAATTTGACAACAAAGTATCGTGCTCAACTCACACTCTGACTCTGCATATTCTACACTGATTTTACATGTTTCTATCCACAAGTTGATTGAAAAAATTTAATCTGAACTAATCTGAAATAGCTCTGTTGACACAAAGTTAACCTGATTTTGACCACGTTTAGAACAACATCACAAGCAAATTCCACAGCACCTAAAAATAAGTACTCATCTGAAAACCCCAAACTGCAATCAGCCACGGATTTTCAAGATGCTTAATTGTCGACGAAGGATGGTAAATTGTGAATTTCTCTCAAGCAGACTAATGAATATCAGGCCAGGTGATAATCTGCGAGAAACTGTTGCACCGGCAGAGTTTGCCATGCTATGAAGGAGCAGACGACAAAAGTCATACAAGTGTCGTATTTTTTTCACTCCTTGTTTAGCTTCAGAGAAACTCGCACTTGATCACTTTTCCATCGCTAAAATAGTCGACAACCATCCTCACAGTCCGTAGCAGACAGCCTGCGGTTTGGAATTATCAGATAAGTATTCATTTTGAGGTGCTTAAGAGGATGTCGGATACCGACATTGTCGAGTTTTCGGATTTCTCGATGAATTTTCGAAATATTGGGATTCTACTAAGTAACGCCGATTCTGTATGGCTCATGAAATCGGCGTTACTTGTTAGATTTTTGACATCTCAAAGATTCATTGAGAAATTCGAAAACTCGACCATGTCGGTAACTGTACAATATTGATAGGACTCCGACATCCCCTTAACAAGACTTTCCTTCTGACATTGTTCTGAACGTGGTCAAAATCAGGTTAACTTTGTGTCAACAGAGCTATTTCAGATTAGTTCAGATTGAATTTTTTCAATCAACTTGTGGATAGAAACATGTAAAATCAGTGTAGAATATGCAGGGTCAGAGTGTGAGTTGAGCACGATACTTTGTTGTCAAATTTTTACAGGTCAGTCGCAGGATCTGCTATTGATTGTGACTTTCGTTGGCTGGACATGGCAGTTTACACAGTGCAGGTGCAATTTGACAACATTAATTGGGAAAGTGATGGTCTCTGAATGTGAGTAAATCATATTCATTAATGTATGTTTATTGAAAAGTCTTATATTCTCTCAGACTCATCATTCCGTCGATGAAAAACTCAATTTTGCCAGTTTTTTGATCCTCAACTTCCCTCATCCATGGTTGAGATGAGCTATACCAGTCTTTCATGGCTGGAATTTGTTATTTTCAGTCTCTATCTCATGTAACTATTCTTATTAGTCTGAAGGAAAGTCCCACACCGTAGAATAGCCATCTTATGGAGAACTATGGATGCATCAATCCACCTGGAAAAGGCCTTATTTGCTGGGATATTGACCCTGGTACTCAGGATGATTCTAGGGAGCGTTGGCAAGTTATAAGAGTTGTTTGTTACATGTTTTGGTATGACAAAACATATCCTAGAGTTTCAGGAGGATTGGTGATCCGAAGGCCTGGTACCCTCCTTGTCAGTAAGGTGTACATGTTCACGTTGCAGCGCGTCTTTTCATGCGTCAGCACTCTCGAAAGCAGTCATAATGCTCAGCGAACACTGACGTCTATGTTTCTCTTTTTGAGTGCTCTTTAAATAAGACGTAACCGAATTGCCCTTCCCGCGATGAACACTGCCCTGGGGGAAGGGAGCAAGACAATCCTCCTACGGAAAAAAGTCCTCGAGCTCATGTAGATTTCTTAGCGCAGTTGGAACTAATTATCCCTCAATTATCATGTATTCACGTAACTCCAAAGAAAATTTTAGCCAATGTCTCGATAATGTTTTTGAGCAATTTGAATTTGATACCTTTTCATATATTTTGATTTCATCCCAAATCTTGAATAATCTAGCCAACTCAGAGTGATTTCAAGCGTGAGATGTATCACCTCACCACATCCAACAAAGTTCAAGGGAAAATATGGAGAGACTTCAGAATGATTACAATTCTTCTGACTTTCATATGCCGTTTCCCGGCAAAATCGCAATTGAGCTTCCAATGAACAACTACCCGTAACTTTTGTAGGAAACGTATTTGGGCCAAATGAAGAAATACTTGTTGGTTTATTTTGACTCTAGAAACATATATTTCATCGACAGGAAAATTTGTGACTTGAAGTATTTCCACTGCCTGCTTTTAGCCGGAGCTGGCCCCTAATAGATGAACTAATCTTCATGAAAACAGAAAAACGTACAGTCAACCGTGAGATTCCAAATCTACCTAAGAGTGGAGACATCATCTAAATATTTGAAACGAGATTGAGTGAAAGTCACATTGTTTTCTGGAGAAACTCTTCAGATGATCTGGGGTAAAGGTAGCTTGCATTGATTATTACATGACGAGGTTGGCTATAAGCAAGTCAGTTTGAGATTGTCTTACCTCACAACACGCCAGATACCGCATGCCTCCTTCAGCTTCATAAAACCATAAGTTGCTATCCCACCCATTTGATCCAGGATTATGATCATTACCATGCCAGTGTGCAGTAATGGTATGGATTGATGAGGTCCAAAAACATCATAAAGTTTTGGAAGATTCAGCTTATCTAGTCTTGTAGAGTTGCTCAAGGGTAGAAATTTATCCAGCAAGATGAATGACGGGAATACTACGCAAATTGTAGCGATTGCGAGGATACAGAACCCTAAGGGAATTTGGACAGACTGGTTAACTTATCAATATAATACCTAATGTGAGAAATCATCAGTTATGCGGAAAAATGCGATATCCCAACTAGGTGTGGAATCATTCGACTGGTCAGTCGAAAAAAATTTCATTGCATAATCTGATCAGAACCGATGCGGGTACCGCAAATGAGGCATCGGCAGAACCACACGGGATCTTTTCATAGGTTGAAAACGCATTCGAAATTTGAGAAATGTTTTCTTGGATTTCACATAACAGCTCACGGACTAAATGTGGCGGAATGATACAATTTCAGGTAAAATGTACACGTGTGATTTTTCCCAAGGGAATACGGGAGTGGGAAAGTGGTAAAAGCTGCCATACAAATTCTGTTGGGAGTAGCAATCTTCGATGCTATGGTTGATCGAGGGCTAATTTTTTCGGAAAATTGAAGATCCATGGGAAATAAATAGCTCTGATTCTCCCTAACACAATACGTCGATGAGAAAGTTGTTTAGACCCACAAAAGCACGATGTGAGAGCGGGTTTGAATTATTGTATAGGTAATGTCGAAAGCGCTGAAGGCTTTTTCTGTTCTGTGGCTGAAGCACTACTTCTTGCGGAAAATTCAAAACCCATTCAAAAGGCATGAATTCAATCTCTGTCTGAAAGATATGATACTGGAAAATGTAAGGTAAGTGTACCCAACTTGCCTCTGGAACCAACTTGCCCCCATATGCCGATCTCGGAGATGGGCACTCCTTGGCCTCCCGGCAATTTTTTTTTTTACGTTTGTTATGTTGAAATATGAGAAAGTAAGTAGTTTGCGTCGACCCCGAACCATCCCTGCGTTCTCCAGAAAATCTAAAGTGATTTTTCTGTTTTTCGTGATTGCTTAGCTAAGAAAGCACCGAGGGAATCGCCTTCAGTAAAATCAGCGCCAAATTTTTTGAGTTCAACCAATCTTAACGTACCTTAGCGCATTCGATTCCTCGTTTCAAGACCTTCAAAACCCATTTCTCAAAATTGCAAAATTTGAATGTGGAGCTGTTTTATGTGCAAAACATGGAGACGATTTGTAAAGAAGGATGCCAACATCGGAGTGTACCTAACATGCCCCCATATGTTTATCTCGAACGGACGTGCATTACGACTTCTTTTACTACTCAGAACGTGTTCATCACATTAAAATAGGTCAGAAATAGTGTTTCGAATTACCGAAAAGGTCCAAATGTGCGTGCACGGTGATAAAAACACTTTATCGACGATTTCCATCATTTATTTCCGAAGAATTGAGACAGTTCGGCTCCAATTGATCCAAATTGGACGTAGTTTAGTGCATTCTAAAGGTCTTCAAACAAGCTTCAAAATGAATCCAAGTACGTTGAAAATTGTTGGAGTAAACCAAAGTTATTAAGAAAAAGGCTTAGTGGGGGCAAGTTGGGTACACACTTCTGTAAACTCTCAAAAATCACCTTTTGGGAGAATTAAAACAGTTTGGCTCCAGTTGGTTTAAATTGAAAGTACCTTAACAAATGAGCTAAGGTACGTTGGAAAATAGGAGATGGGCCAAAGTTATCAAGAAAATGGCTTAATGGGGGCAAGTTGGGTACACTGACCTTATTTGAGCTACAAATTCACACTGTCAGCCAAAGAATCGGGAACGCAAATTTTTCTTCTGTTGAATTTTTCGAAAGCTTACGATGTCACTGTGCGTTTCGGGGGTCGGAGATTCCAAAAAAATAGGCTTCAGGCCTCATGAATTTAGGAATCAAAATTTACTCAATTCATTCCCAAGAATACACAAAATTTGTTGGGACAAGTTAGGCTCAATCGAAAGGCCGTATAACTTCATGAGAAGGAATAAGTCTTCACAAATTCCGTGCAACGCAGAACGACCTTCTCATTTAGTGTGGAAAATAGCAAGATTCAAAGAGCAAAGTGACTGCGTGAACCTTACCACGTCCCACGTTACCCGTACCAAATCCCTCAACTTTGTGAAAATTCTGAAGTCATGGCGTTTTGTAAACTGGTGTCTGCTAGTGTTTACATTCGTTATCAGTTCGCACAGGACTTGATTATAAGAATCCTGAGAATATGTGCTGTTTCACACTTCAAAATGAATGAGGAATCTGGAGAAGCATTATTTGGAATAAGATACATCGCACACGCCGATAGTAGCTTAACCCAGACCAATGATTTTCCGGACATGCAAGGCTCGTTTAACCGAATTGGCCAACTTTTGAGTTCTCCAAGCAGTTGACGTATCAACGAATTCAAACAAAACACTTCACTAGTGGAAACTTGAAAACATTCAATGAGATAGTTCATAAGCAACGCCATATGAATATGTAGTTTCCGACGAGCCAATGCGAGCCATCCAACGCCCCCCCCCCCAAGTCCCCGTTACCCCGTAAGCTAAAATTTGCAGGAAGCTCACAAAATCTGGTCGTTTCTGCGCTCGGACCTAGCACAGCCCCGCGCGTAAGAGGGCCAAATACTCACTCGTTGGCCCCGTACTCGGCCCCCTGGAGTGACGCAAACGCATTCCCACTCGGGTGGCTGTGATACCTAAGTACGAGGGGTTCGAGTCCCGTCACTATAATTTTTCTTACCATTCAATGAAAGGATGAGTCTTTGCAACTGCCGTTCAATGCTATCTATATATTTTATCAGGCAGAGTTGTCAGTCTAGGGGAAAATCTAGGAATTTCCCGGCAAATTTATTCCGTCTGGGAAAAATCTAAATATTTCAACAAATTAGGTAAGTTATCTATGTGGGAGTCGATAGATCCTCTCAGGCGAGGTTAGTTGTTGTTGATATAAGAATCCCAATATTTTCTAGTTAAGGTTTATTATTCTTGTAAAAAAGCTGGATATACATATTTAGGTTCCTTTAATCGGCCTCAAAAAAGGTCCCGAAAATTCCGATTCATGTTAATTCATCTAGAAAAAACCCATTTGCGTAAGCTTAATCGGTATGGGGGGAAATCTGCACTCACCTGTCACTGATATCCCAATCAGGCATGCAGTACGCCGATAACCGAAGATCAATTTTCTTTCTTCTGCATCAATGATACCCTCCCAAACCTCGTCGAATCTCGAAAAGCCTAAATGGATCTATTAACAGCAGATGAAGGAAGACAAAGTTGAGAGTATTCTATGTCAATTATACAGGCCAATATCCCAGCAAGCAACGAAATTCTTCGCGATTACTTGATTGATATATTCTTCGAGAGCTATTGAGAGTTTCCCAAACAGTATTCTAAGAGAAACCAAACGGTTCTCATATCCACTACCAGAATCAAGTCTCTGAGGGTCCTGTCTGCAGTTCGTAGAGAGTTCTTGAATATTTACCAAAGAACCCTCAGAAAGCTCTCGAGGTATTCGCAGATTAGTCTTAAGGTAGTACTACACTGTAAATCTCAAATTGTGAAGAACCACAATGAAATTGTCAATATTGACATTTTCAATCCGCAAAAACTCGCCCACAGTCAAATTGTGAATATGAGCAACTTGAAATTGTGATTTTCCCATCACATATTCAAATTGTTGGTAAGCACAGCTTCGTTCCAAGACCATTTCACAAAATCATTTTGTGAATAAGAACAAATTCAAAATGCGCAGTTGCATCGATTGATACATGGAATAGGTGGGGATGGGAATAAATACATGGGATTCTCAGTCATTCTTTATAGATTGAAAAATCTCTAATTCTCAAATGCCAAGTAGCTCTTGGATGCAGTAGTCAGTATTCGCACCACATTTATACGTTCATTTGTAGTCTAGAGCATCTCCAACGGCAGCTGGGACTCCTGTCACCTGTGATCACGGACGGTAATAACTGCTAACATAACCTCCAAGTGTCTTCACAACTCGTGTTACGCGGTGAGCAGTAAATTATCGCAGACTGTTGACGTCTCACGTGTTCTCTTTGGTTCGAATATGCTAGCATGTTCTGCCCCTTGCATTGACTCCCAGGAGTTCGTGCTGCCGATGGAGACGCTCCTAACTATATGTGCAGTAGGGTGGGCCGAAGAGGGGCTTTTTTCGAAAATCGATACGCCCTAGCGTGGAAATGTTGTGTTTGTACATATAGATGAGAACAAAATTTTGCTGGACGCTGAGAAATCAGATTTTAGGTCCCAGCAAGAGCCATCAAGCTTTTATCAAAATTAACGCAGGTTTAAATGGGAATGTACCTAATCCGGCACTTTTTTCTTCCTAACTTTGACCGCATTTCTGGAGGATTCGAGCATTTTTCAACGTACTTTAGCTTATTTTAAAGCTTGTTCCAAAACCTACAAAATGAGCTAAAGTACGTCCAATTACAACTAACCCGAGCCAATCTATCTCAATTTTTTCAAAAGGTGATCATTATTAAAAAACCCCAAAAATAGGGCGATTCTCCTTTCAAACTTTGCTTGTATTTCTGGTGCATCTGAACATTTTTCGACGTACTTTAGCTCATTTTCATGCTTGTCACAAAGCCTACAAAATGAGCTATAACACGTCCAATTTCAACTAATCCGAGCCAATCTATCTCAATTTTTCTAAAGAGTGATTAGTTTTGAAAAATCCGAAAATAAGCGACTTTCCCCTCCCGCCTCACTCCTTTCAAAACTCGCAAAGGAAAAGTTGAGATAGATTGGTTCGGGTTAGTCGAAATTGGACGTACTTCAGCTTGTTCTGTAGGTTTTGGAACAAGCTTGAAAATGAGCTAAAGTACGTTGAAAAATGTTCAGATGCACTAGAAATACGAGCAAAGTTTCAAGGGAGAATCGCTCTATTTTTGGGATGTTTTATAATGATCACCTTTTGAAAAAATTGAGATAGATTGGCTCGGGTTAGTCAAAATCGGACGTGCTTTAGCTCACTTTGTAGGTTTTGGAACAAGCTTCAAAATGAGCTAAAGTACGTTGAAAAATGCTTGGATGCGCCAGAAATGCGAGCATAGTTAGGAAGAAAAAAGTTCCGAATTAGGCACATTCCCATTTAAACCTGCTTTAAATTTGATAAAAGCTTGATGGCTCTTGCTGGGACCTAAAATCTCATTAATCAGCGTCCAGCAAAATTTTGTTCACATCTATATGTACAAACACAACATTTCCACGTTAGGGCGTATCGATTTTCGAAAAAAGCCCCTTTTCGGCCCACCCTAATGTGCAGGTGTGGTCACTTGAATACTGAGATCACTTGGTCTGCATTAGCTTCCGCGACTTGGTAAAAAACAAGTCAATGCTTGCACTTAACACGTTCGCTGAGGCGGTGAAAACCGGCATTCCATCCCAGAGTGCGAGAGAGTACAAACGCGTGATTTTGCACCTATGAAAGTCAAACTTCTTGGAACGTCATCAGTTCGACCTCTTTTTACAAGATCCTCACGAATTTACGCGGGTCCCACCGGTGGGACCCGCGAAAATTTCTATGGCCGAGTCTACATAGACGCACTCACTCGGGGCGCGCGCGCTCTCTCCGCTTGCACTCTCCACCAAACACCGGAGTACTCGCCGGAGTAGGTACCGAAAATGAGATTTGAAAATCTTTTGACGAGTGTTCCCTCTCAATCGAAGCATTGGCACGGGTTTGTGAGATGAAAAACACCCAGTCTATTGCGTAAATCGACCGAAAAATTGGTTTGCATTGAATAGAGATCAACATAAGCCATTGGATGTGTCTACGTTATTTAGTGCACACTAGAGCCCGAACAAAAACGGGTCCCACCACTCCCACCCGTGGGACCCGTCGCAGCGAACGTGTTAACCGGTAGGTGGAAATCACTGCGTGACCTCGTAGACGATGCACGGCGATCAAGATCCAAGCTGGTGCCAGATATCTATAGGTAGGAGCCGGCACCCGATGCTCGAACAGCGAGGCTGCTTGAGCACGCGGGACAGACTATGAAATTCGGTGTCTGATGGGCAATGATTACCGCACATCAAAAAGAGGATCCAACGGGAACTTATGATAGCGGAAATTGTAGGTGAGAACGTGCAGAATATAAATCCGTTTCCCTCGAGATGCCATGTGGACGCGTGTTACGAGGCGAAGGTTACTCTACTAAGATCGAAATTTCCGGAACGCTGATGAAAACCCCTGTATAACTTTTCCGGATTGCAAAATTCACTATTGTGGTGGATAGGCAAATTCTACGCATTTTCGACGAGAAATTTGATAGAGACTTTTAATTTGACCTTGAGTTCAATTTTTGAGGTTATACCGGGCTCATTTCGAGTTTATCGAGAGTCTATCATTTTTCTGGCATCGGCATTGAAAAGAGCGTAAAATTTTACGTCGAATTACGTACTTTTGAAATTTACAAAAATTACCCCCAAAGGTCGCCACCAGGTCGCCACCAGAGGTCGCCACCATTTAACCACCAGTTAAATGCCGTTCAGGTCACGTTTTACCCGAAAATCACCCTCTAACTCGACTGGGTTGCAAAATTCTCTATTGTGGTGGATATGCAAATTCTACGAATTTTCAACGAGGAATCCGTTGGTGACCTTGGATTTGACCTTGAGGTCGATTTTTGAAGTTATACCGGGGTTAATCCGAGTTTATCGAGTATTTCTCATCATTCTGACACAAGATTCGAAAAGAACGTAAAATTTTACGTCGAAATACGTACTTTTGAATTTTTCGAAAATGACCTCCAGAGGTCGCCTTCAGATCAAATGTCACACGGGTCGCATTTCTTTGGATCTGAATATCCAGGTATAGATTCATCTCCTCGGAGAATCAATGACTAACATCCTAGCAATGTGCGTCTTGGGTTCTGTTATCAAACTGCATCCTCATCTATTCAAATCGTACTTCACTGTCACTCATCGTCGTTCAACTTTACTGTTGTGTCGTCTGCCGATCGAGGGTATTCTGCTCCCTCAAAGAGAAAGCTCGGTACTAGTATGGACAATTTTGCGGAGAGGGTTCTCGATCTTACTCATCCTCTAGCTCGCACGCCTCACAATGGTTATCTCATCCCATACTACTCGGCTATATCTATCAAGTATCATCCTCACAACACATAACGAATATGTTGAGTCTGTATTAACTACTTGGTCAATATGTTCATGAGTGTAAGAGAATGGGTTAGTTGTATTTCCCTAGTGGAAACTAATAAGACTTTTGGTAAATCTAACTGAAAATTCAAGGAATCGTTGATATCACTAAGTAACGGAATTTTAGGGTCAGAATGTCTGACTGATGAGACAATCGCGTACTTGTAGATTTTTTGACGTAGAAGCTGAACCTGCAGTCAACTTGCAACTGCACGTTGTTTTTGGGGTTTTCTTGACCTGTACCGAATTCTCGTTAGCACGGGGTCGTTTTCAGATGGTTTGGATGATAAACTCGGAATATCCCCGGTATACCCTCAAAATTGACTCCAAAGTCCAATTCAAGGTCACCATCGAATTTCTCGTTGAAAATGACCATCACAATAGTCAATTTTGCAACCCAGTTGAGATTGAGGGCGATTTCCGGCTAAAACGTGACCTGAACGGCATTGACCCTGGTGGCGACCTCCGGGGTAAATTTTGAAAATTTCAAAAGAACGTATTTCGACGAAAAATTTTACGCTCTATTCAATGCCGATGTCAGAATTATGATGAACCCTCGATGAACTCGAAATAACCCCGGTATAACCTCAAAAATTGACCTCAAGGTTAAGGTAGTTGTACACCAACTACGTGAGTCAAAGAGACTTAACCTCACTTTTTTGCCCACATCAAAATATTCGAAATTATTATCATTGTTAATAACTGCACTTTCTCCATCAAACAACAAACAAAAACGGTCATCTAAGCCTTCCCGAACAGAATCAGGCATGGTTTCCAAAGTTATCTACCCTAAAATCGAAATCACGTGTCGCATTTTTTGCATTCTACGCTTTGTATGAACAATTACTGAAAAACGACGTGGTCCATCATTTCCAAGTTTGGCCATATGATTCATTGATACATAACCTCGGATCTCTCGCAGTCCCACCATTTTCTGTTGATCAAGTTTTGCGCTGGTCCCATTTTTGTGCTTTTTGGGGCCCCGCTCTCATAAACGCAATGTTAAAAATGTGCAAAACTGGTCAAATTGTGACGACCAATACTCTAAAACGGGATGGTCAGCCGCTCTGGAATTTTGCACACGTACTCTTTGATATTAAAACTACCTTTCTGCAGAATCTCGAGAAATTCTGTTGATGAATAATTTTGGTGTACAACTACTTTGTTTGGTGTATAACTACCTTAAATCCAAGGTCACCATCGGATTTCTCGTTAGAAATGCGTAAAACTTGCCTATTCATCAAAATAGTGAATTTTGCAATTCACCCAAGTTATACAGGGGTTTTCCTCAGCGTTCTGAAAATTTCGGCCTCAGTGATCTTCACCTCGTAACACGCGTCCAGATGGCATCTCGGGGGAAATGGATACATATTCTACACGTTCTCACTTACAATTTCCGCCATGATAATTCTCCGTTGAACCCTTTTTTCGATATGCGGTAATCAGTGCCCATCAGACACCGAGTTTCATAGTCTGTGCGCGGGTCTGGCGTATACGAGCGAAACCTCATGCAGCTTGTGATGGAATGATCTGCGCGTGCGAACTAAAGTTGCATATTTGAATTTGTGACTATTCACAAGTTCAAACTGTGACGTGTGCTACGTATATCTCTTAAGTGTCACCTTAACAGTTTTGTTTGTCTAATTCCACAATTTCATTTGTGAGATTCATTTTCACAAATTCGATTTGTACTTTTTCACAGTTTGAGATTTACAGTGTAGCGGTACTGATACGTCCAAGTGCAGATTAGACCCGCGCTTGGCTCAGATATTTTGGGGTAAGGTCCTGATCGTCGATCTGTTCGTTGCTATGCATTTTTCATGCACTCTTACACCTGTGTGATCGCTCCCGTGAAAATCTGATAACCAGAGATGAGTGTATCGACCGTTTCCCGTAAGACGCCGTGTTAATGGGCTTTTACGAAATTACCCAGACCTTTTCTCCCCGACTCCAAAAGGTTTCAAAATTTTGACTGTGTCTATTCGATACACTAATCTACCACTGTGCCGAATTTCGTAATTTTCTAATTGTTAATTCGAGTACCACTACTACGACCTTAAGGTATCGTCACAGTTCGTGAAAATGAATCAGTCATCAATACGATAGATGGTTATTTACTTGTATATTCATTATTCTTGTTCATTCATTTTTCTCTTGAGTTTGTAGCAGTTGGATTGGAAGAATCTAATCGTTACCTATCTATATATCCTTGCAGTTCTATGATGAAGAAATAACGAGTAAATGACTCTCACATCAAACATGGCGATAGACTACTTCTATTCTATATTAAAGTTGGTGTCTTGTTGATCTTGGAGGACGGAGGGGGGAAATCAATTCTCAAAATTTCGTGATGGAAATTTTATGTTTCGTCTCCAAAGTTCCACGGACCTCATCAGGCTTAGGTTTCGTTATTCTTCAAATCGTCATGGTATTTTTTGAGCGATCTTGTGCTGGGGACCAGACATAACGTCTGGCTCCTGTCAATACAGGTAAAAAAAGTAAGATTTCTGCGGAAACTATAGGAGAGCCGTGAATCGAGACCTTTTTGCGAATTCTTCGGGAATCATGTTGATTGCTGGGATGATTCAATTATAATCTATAGTGAATTCCAAATACGTTACCATCTTAGTTTTGGAAACGATCAAAACGTATAAGCCAAGAAAACCAATGGTCATCAGCATACGATACGCATTGCTCATTATTACTTGATAGTCGTTATCCCGTGCCTGGATTATGCTCATTACCTTGATAAATTTGATAAAAACAATTCTATCAATCATTTCTGCTAACTCTCTTGAAGCTGATGTGCAGATGTATTGTGATAAGCAACTGTAGACTAATTGGGTTGTATTTGAACGCCAGAGTTTGTCTCCCTGGTTATGCCGTAAGGGCCTCATGGGTATGGAAATGGAATATGTGATAAATGATCTGGCAGGCACTGACACATAGCTGAATACAACCCACAATCATTGATGGAACGTGCATAGCATCATCAAGCAATGAATTTTTTTGCTAGTACACATCCGAACGGTCTGAACTGTTCGAGCTCGACATCGCGCTGTCTCACTTGCACTCATTGACGAAGGTCAGGAAAAAATTAAACAGACAGATCGTGAAGTGAGCTGTGATGATCAGTTCAGACCGTTGGAAAGTGTACATGGCTGTTGGAAGAGAGATATAGGGAGCTTGTTTGGTGGACCCCTTTTCATCTAGGTCTGCGCAGGGCCCAGTAGCAGCTATCTTGGCAAACAAATTTCAAACTGGTGTACGGATTCTTCGTTAGTTTTCATTCTCCAAAGCTCAAAATTGTGACTTCCGACCACGATCACATCTACATTTTTCTTGCTGGAACTCGGTCATCAACAGAGTATTTCGCTTTCGTGTGTGCATCGTTGAAATGATGATATTACACGAGGCAAATAATTTGGTATTAGGTGAGTAGCCTATAGGGGGTGGCACGAGCACACGATGGTACGAGCACAGTCCTATCCTTTCAACATGTAGAATGATATGAGCACACCCAACCCATAACCCAATATTCTCTCGAATTCTACAACCCATAAACCATCTCTCTCTAACCCATATATCTAACCGATAACCCAATTTTCTAACCCACCTACCTAACCGGTAGCCCATAACCTAACTTTCTAACCCATATATCTAACGGATGTTCCAACTTTATAACCCATAACCCATCTACCTAGCCGATAACCCTCTCAAAACATCTCTACAAGCCATAACCCAACTCTCGGACCTTAACCCAATTTTCTAACCCACGACCCAGCTCTCTCACCCATAACCCATATCTCAGCGGATGATGCCCCGAGAGGCCCCGCGTCATGTGCATTGAGTCCTCCGTGAGTCCCTCATTAATTTCCACACTGTGCTCCATAACCCAACTTTCTAACCCATAACCCAACTCTCCAACTCATAACACATATTTCAAGATCTCTCGTCCATATCTCAGCGGATAATGCCCCGAAGACCCCTCGACAAGTGCAATGAGTCCTCCATGGGTTCCTCTTCAATTTTCCACACTGTGCTCCATAACCCAACTTGCTCCATAACCCATACCTCAGCGGATAATGCCCCGAGAGGCCCCTCGACAAGTGCATTGAGTCCTCCGCGGGTTCCTCTTCAATTCTTCACACTGGACTCCATAACCCAACTTGCTCCATAACCATTATCTCAGCGGATGATGCCCCGGAAAGCCCCGTAACAAGTGCATTGAGCCCTCCGTGGGTCCCTCTTCGATTTTCCACACTGTGCTCCGTAACCCAACTTGCTCCATAACCCATATATCTCCGAGAGATGGGTTGCTCCATAACCCAACTTGCTCCATAACCCATATCTCAGCGGATAATGCTCCGAGAGGCCCCGCGACAAGTGCCTTGAGTCCTCCGTGGGCCCCTCTTCAATTTTTCATACTGTGCTCCATAACCCAACTTGCTCCATAACCCATGTATCTCCTAAAGATGTGTTGCCCCAAAACCCATATATCTCCAAAAGACCTGTTGCTCCATATCCCAACTTGCTCCATGACCCATATTTCAAGGTCTTCTGGTCGTATCTCAGCGGATGATGCCCCGAGAGGTCCCTCTACAATTTTCATTTCTGAGACTGTTCCACCATTAATTTATTTTTTCAAGCGAGGTGACAAGGGTCCCTCCATCGCCCTTGCCCGTGAGGTGCTTCCCGCTCTGTATGTCTTTTACTACAGATAAAGGACATTCAGGGCCTCCAACCTCTCCGTATTGACCTCCGATTTTTTTAAATCTTCATTTCCAATCAATTGTACATAGTGTAGATTTTTTCGCGTTCAGCTGAGGAGAGGGGGCGGCGACCTGGTGAACCAACTCCCGTAGAGCTCGAGTCGATCACGTCCTCACCCTCGTCGTCGTCAGGGTCGCGGATGAAAGTCTGCAGATACCGGCGATTGTTCATCATCCACTGTTGGAGCTTGTGCGCAGTTTTCACCGAGCAGGAGGATTCAAAATGCTCAGGGTGGAGATTGCACAGCACCATGTCCGCGACATGTATTATTCTCAAAGCCGGGCAGCCGAGCTCCCCCAAGTCATCGATCAAGCTGTAACGGAATGGAAAGGTTAGGTTGATGACGACAGTGTGTCGATACCAATACCCACGTGAAGGGTAGCTGATTTTCCAGCCATCTCTTCTTCTCCAACCCTTTGAAGAAGACCCTCCTAGCAGTTCCCAGCTTGTCCTGGAGGACCGTCTTAACCTCGCTGGAAGGAACGTCTCCAGCACCCTATCTCAAACCGTGGAAGTTGTTTTCCAACCATCGGTTACTTGACTTATGCTCCCGAGCCAGTGTATGCCATAAGTGAGGAGGCTGAAAGTGGTAAACGACAGGAAAAGCTTCCTCGAAAACTACCAGAATGGCCACCTCCTTGGCTACAAAGTTGTTGTTGTAGGCTAGGAAACCCTGGACCTCCAGAACGTGATCCATCCTGACGGCTACTGAGCTTCTCCGCGATCTGCCTCCCTTATATATCCTCGACATGATGAGCTCGTCCACCCCCACTCTGACATCTAGAGCCCCACTAATTCTCCTGTAGAGGAGGGGGATAGTGAGGAAACATACGGCAGCCGTCTTTCATACGTAAAAGTATCTAGTTCTATAATGTGTGAGAAACTTCTAGAATATACCAGAAATATCGTTGAGATACACTGCTTCGCTGGTCACGCCAGATGACCTGACGTTTGCTTCCAAGGTGAGCTTGAATATTCTAGTCAGAATGTTCAAGAAACGATTGTCGCTATTGCAAACAGGAGATGCAGGATGTGAACGTGTGCAATCCTGCTCCACCAACTCCTGTGAGCTCTACACGGTGCTCCTGAAGCACGTAAAAGTTTTGCAAAAATGACGAAAAAAAGTGCCAACGCTATCTTGTTTGTGGCATTTTCCTCTTTCAGAATCATTTTCGATTGAAATCCTAAGAGATTTGAGATCGAAATGGCAGTCAAAATGCGATATAATGAGTTTTTCAATAAATCTCCCTTCATCGATTGAGGCCCAACCTACTTGCTCAAGTCTCTAACATCGATTCGAGTCAATATTCTTCAGCGTGTCTCTACACATCGAGGAGCTTATCTTAAGACCTTCAAAATGAGCTAGGACACGTGAATTTTCGAAGAATTGGAGCTGGGCCCTACTATTCTCAAGACCTACGGAAAATTTCGTTTCCGAGAATCGATCGTCTTTTATGTAAAACAGTTGAAGCTTTTTTGTTCAGTGGGTCTAATGAAATTCCATAGATTTCATAGGATGAAAAACTCAAACGATCGCCCATTCATCGCCCATTGTCTTCGCTCGTGTTATTATGGTGAAAGTCACGAGATGGTAGTTGTGCGAGATCAGTATAGTAATAACGCGATCGAGGAAAGATACATATAATAGATTGACGATGAACAGCCATCCGACTCATGTGATTGTGGGAGAAGAAGAGGTAGCCTGACAATTCACCTATACATCAGAAGTCTACCACACCGACGGAGTGAATCGGAGAAACTGCGAGCTTGAAAGCTCGGGCAGGTAAACATAGCGTCATTCTGCGAATTCGTCCTATGAATAAAATAGTTGAAGGGAGCTTCTCAGTGGGAAAGGTGAGCCAAACACTGAGCTCTGATATCAGTGAGTTTTAAAAGGCTTTTAAAACGACTGGACTATCGAGAACACCAAAAATCCATGTCCTCTTAGACCATCTTGAAGACTGCTTGGAATTCTTAGGAGGTTACGGATTGGGCATATGGTCGGAGCAGGCAGAAGAATCGATTCACCGTCATTTTTTCAAGTATTGGGAGAAATATAAGATCAACTCCATGTCGAATCCAAGATACGCCGTGAACCTAAAAAAGCAGTCGTGGAATTTTCGTCGCACCACATTTAAAAATGACTCGTGGAGATTGTGTACTTTTTTCGTTTTCATAAGTATATGTAGCTTTTTCTTAAGAACTCATGATGTTTGATTGATATTGAATACGAATGTTTTATACAGTTGATGAAAGTTGGTAAAATTTAATCCATTTACTATACAATTGAAAATTCCATGGTGATGAAGATGAAGCACCGTATATAGTGGGTATGAGTTTGATAATTAGAATTGATATCATTGGAGTCTGTTTGAATATACTTCGAAGTTTATCCGTTATATAAAAGATTGATACAGTTTGTCCGAAGTATTTAAGTTATTGTGTATGGACCCAATCCGATTCTTTCTTTATAAATAAAGCACCATTCTATATGCATTCATTTCTATTTATTATGAGAAGGATGGACCTTTGTGAATTAACTTCGAATGCTTCTAGAATTAGGCAATGAAAATCAACAATACATTGAATTGCATCAGTCTGAATTAAAAGCGTCTACTTTTTCACATAAAAGACGATCGATTCTCGGGAACGAAATTTTCCGTAGGTCTTGAAAATAGTAGGGCCCAGCTCCAATTCTTCGAAAATGCACGTGTCCTAGCTCATTTTGAAGGTCTTAATATAAGCTTCCAGATGTCTAGAGACATGCTGAAGAATATTGACTCGAATCGATGTTAAAGACTTGAGGAGGTAGGTTGGGCCTCAATCGATAAAGGGAGATTTATTGAAAAACTCATTATATCGCATTTTGACTGCCATTTCGATCTCAAATCTCTTAGGATTTCAATCGAAAATGATTCTGAAAGAGGAAAATGCCACAAACAAGATAGCGTTGGCACTTTTTTTCGTCATTTTTGCAAAACTTTTACGTGCTTCAGGAGCACCGTGTCTAGATGCTTCTGTTGCATTACCGAGCCAACGGAGATAGAAGTAGAAAATTCGAGAAGTAATTGGTCTGATTCATCGCATCACAATGAGCGTGTGGAAGCCTGCTCCAGCGGTTTCTGCGAGCTTCTCGATCCTTCTAGAAGCTTCCATCCCCGACCCTATATATACGGGTGTGTGCCACTGGGCGCGTCAGTTGGAAACGATCCTTTGGTGGCTTCAGTTCTCCAGTATTCCCGTGCTCCAGTGCTCTAACCTAGTTCTCATACCCAGTGTCCAGTGCTAGAAGACGAGGTCGAACGTTACGCCTACCGAGCGTGCCACACCCGCGAACAAAGTGATCATACTCAGTGTCTTGTGCCAGAAGACGACGTATCTAGTGTAGCAGACGACATCAGGTACACCAGACGCCAAATTTGGCTCAGCAGCCGACGCGATACTTCCGAAGATCAGTGCAGCAGCACGGTAAGTGCCTAGCGTTAACTACAACCTCGGACGAGGGGTTTAATTCAGCCTCTTTGCGTACAATATTCATGTCTTGTCATTGCCGACCAGGGATCATATTCATTATGCATACATAACCTCAAGGGAGTCGCATGTACTCTAGAATCTATAATAGCCGGTAACCTCCAGACCTTAGCTCATCCTCACGGGAAATAACCTCAAAAACGCATTGTGGGGAAAGGTGCATGAGCTACTTCTTCGATATTTCGATTTTTTGTCATTTGGAGTTTTGATCATTCAGACTTTTGGCCGTTCGGACTTTTGGCCATTCGGAGTTTTGTCCATTCGGACTTTTTGTTTTCGGAAAAACGGCTTCGGAGAAAGGTCTTTGGAGTTTTGGTCATTCGGAGTTTCGTCCATTCGGATAAACCGGGAACCTGTTGTCCATGTCGTATTGATTGTCAATAGTTAATCTGAACCCAATGCCGGGAGGGCCACGTTGTCCGCTACCCTTATCTTGCTTACGTCCGAATAGATCGACATCCATATTGGGACTGATTGAGAAGATTGAGGGTACTTAGCTTATATAGCCTCGCTCATGCAGTTCCTCCAATATCGAGCGTATCTCGTTGTCGTGGCTTGGATTTCCGGCGGTTCTCTCGGCCATCAGTAGGCGCAAACGTTCGACTAGTTCATTGGGATCATCCAAGTATACGTAGTCGACTGATGTACCAAGTCTTGCGACCTTAAAATTCGGCAGGAATGATTTATTAACTCTCGCTACTGATCCTCCCCTTTTGCTCGCGAATAGTGGAGCGATGATGCTCGTGAATTTCGAGCTATTGAATTGCCGCAATTCACCACTGCTATTGTACCCTTTCTCATGTACATTTGAAGCTTCTAGTATGCGTTTTTACTTGGCCAAATCCTTCTTATTGTGTGACTTTGGTTTTTTTTTCTAAATAAAAGATCCATCAGTCCATCAGACCTTGGATGTTCGACGCCATCGACAATGACCGAGTCCTGTGTGAAATCTATGGCCACGTTCCCGATCATAGTCTACCCTCGCTCGAATCTAACGCGGTAGAGCTTATCGACATTACTATGTTCCCCTTTCTTCTTCAACAATGACAGATAGTCTCTGTATTCGTTGATGTTTGGTCAATCGGTCTCCTATGCTGATGTATTTTCGACCATTGTTTGATACTCAGTACCAGTATCAGTCAGCTCGATCGCTTGCGAGGTCTCCTCGGCTTTACTTGTCCCCTTGATACGAGTCGGTCGTAACTTTGCTTTCGTGACGAGCCGCTCAAGAGGATCGACGATAGGTTTGAATGTCTCCGCTAGAGCTTTCTCCGTCTCAGCTTGACCGTGCTGTAGCAAACTATACTTTTTTATACTTTTTCTTGATAGCATCTCTAGCTTCAACTAGTCGACGCATCACGTTTTCCTGTTGGAGATAGTCTTCCATGTTTGTAATCCAACATCTGTCCAAAGACTGGTCGAGCTGGCCGATTCAGGCTATATTTATAGCAAAACTATCGAAACCTTTTCTGTAGCGACCCTCATTGAGAGGTCTATCTTTGTCTATGACGAGGAACCCATGCTTATCATCTTTCCAACACGAAGAGCAGAGTTCTTCAAAGCGTGCAAATGACATATCTGAGTTGACATGGTCGTCGTAAACATGCTTAACATTGGTGTCATCCTGTCGGAAAATGACCAGGAGATTAACGTTGTCTCTGACCAGGTGTTTCGGAACGAACGCATATGATTGACAGAGATAGAAGCAGTCCACAGCTTTATGTCTCCCCATGCAGAAGTAGGCTTTCACGCTATCCTGTTTTTCACAAGCTATATCATCGAAAATCATGATTGAATTTGGCAATGCGTCGTCAGGGGAAACGACTGACTCGTGCTCGCTAAAGGGAAAGAATTTTATTCCACCAACGGACTGAAGCACGGCTTCGAGGGGTTTGTACTTTGGCTGATTCAAAGACTTCGAGTATAAGTAGACGTTGGCAAATCTCAGACCATTGGGGTGAGTGATGAGTGTCATGAGACTATTTGTCTTGCCGCAATTAGATGGGCCGCAGATTACCGCTCTGATAGTATCAGGCAGTAAGTCCCCGTGCTTCTTAAGTCTCTTTTCTTCCCCAACGTCGAAGTTTGTGACTGGCAGTTTCACTCTCTGTTCCGAGAAATTCATGTTGCCCGCAAGAACTTTGGTCGACAAATGAGTGTACAGGATCGGGTCTGGGCTTATATACTCGAGGGGGAGTATAAATAGACCGCATGCAGCGACCTCGGTCAGTCGTGAATCTACTCTCGAGAGAAGATGATCATTCACGGAAAACGTGAGCGAGGTCGCGGCTTCGTCTATACGCTCATCAACAAGTTACCGGGTGAGCTCCATCTACCCGGTTACCAATTCTGCGGTCCGGGTACGAAGCTTGCTATGCGGCTGGCGCGCGGGGATCGGGGTATCAATGCTTTGGATGCAGCGTGCAGGGAGCACGATATAGTTTACTCGAAAAATCGTGAGAACGTCCAAGCGCGAAACGCAGCTGACAGGGACCTGGCTGCCAAAGTTTGGGCGCGCGTTAAGTCTAGGGATGCAAAACGTGTGGAGAGAGTTGCTGCGTACGCTGTTACAAATGTTATGAATGCTAAAAATAAGTTAGGGATGGGGGTTCCTCTCAACAACGTGATTGAAGCTGCTTCCAGCTCTCTAAAGCTTCACGCTAAAGCTCGTAATGTGATCAGCTCGGCGCTCAGGGGTGCACGGGATGCAAATAAAAAGGCTGGTGGTAAAAGGAAGGTCAAACTTCCTCGCGTGCCTCCTATACCTAGCAAGATGGGAGGGTTTCTCCCATATCTGGTACCTCTCTTTGCTGGATTGAGTGCTACTGGTGCACTAGCGGGAGGAGCGGCGGGGGTTGCCAAAGCCATCAAAGATGACAAGGCGGCAATGATGAACTTAGAGGAGAAGAAGAGACACAATCAGGAAATGGAAGCCATTGCAGTGGGTGGGAGTTTGTACCTGAAACCCTACAAGACTGGAACGGCACTGTACATAAGACCATATGGTTCGGATTTTCGGCCAAGAAAACGCACGGTAGAAAGAAGGAAAGGGGTCGTAAAAAAGCAGGCACGGAAAAGGGTGGTAAAGAAACGACCGGCAAAGGAAAGGAAGGCAACAAAGGAGAGAGGATCACGCTCCCGGACCGCGCGCTGAGTAATCTCGATCTGGAGAGGTTCGCGAAGATACTGAAAATTCCCTACTTCCGCGGCGTGTTCATGCGGAACGGTCTCCCGGCGCGCGGCCTGCGGTACCGGGAATCGGCCATTGTCAACCTAGATGACGCGAGCGGACCGGGAACGCATCGGGTGGCCTACCGCAAACGCGGTGGTGACGAGGTGTACTTCGACAGTTTCGGTGACCTTCAGCCACCACTGGAGTTGATGAATTATCTAAGAGTTGACGCGGTCAAGTACAATCATGAGAGGTATCAAGATTTTGGGACCTACAATTGCGGACATCTATGTCTAGCTTCTTCCAGCGGCAGACTATAAAAGGAGTGCGTTCCGCAGGTCTGAATCATTGTGTATTCGACCGTCATGGATAAATCAAATACACTGAGTCTATCAGGCAAGTCATCGTACCTCGGAGCACCTGTCGATCCTCCACTGGAACTATCACCGAAGAAAAAGTACGAATTGGGACTAGTAGCACTTCTTACCTCTCACTCAATCCCAAATATCGATATTGGTCGAGATGAATTCTACTTTTGAGATCAAGTTATTGTCATTCCAGTTGGGAGTTACGAACTTGAAGATATAGAAACTTTCCTTGTGGATCAGATTCCCAAGGGCGAGTCATTGAGTGTGAAACCTCGCAACAACATAAAGTCTAGTCAGCCAGTGGATTTTCGTCCATCGGATAGTATCGCAGCGATATTGGGCTTTCATCCACGTCTCCTAGAGGCAAATTTGAGACATACCTCAGACGGAATCGTCAGTGTCTCTAAGGTCAACTCTTTGCGAGTCGAGTGCAACGTCACTGGTGGAGCCTATCTGAACGGCAGAAGAGTCCATTCTATTCACGAGTTTGCTCTAAAAGTTGCTCCTGGGTTCAAGGTCAACGAAACACCGAGTCAGATCATCTATCTCCCGGTTATTACAAAGTGTATAGATTCCTTGCAAATACGGATCGACGATCAGGACGCTGATTTGATGAATTTCAGAGGCGCCGAAGTCACGGTGAGACTACATCTCAAATCAATTTGATCATGGGTCTTCTATTTGAATGGAGGGTAGCCAAAGAGTATATAAAAGCGTCGGTATGTCGACCAGTCATCAGTCGTCAGCAAGCAACCAGTGTGCTAACACGGCGAAACACTCAGTTCCTACGGAATCTGGGATACACAGTGAACCCTGGTGGAAAATAACTTGTCTATTACGTTGCAATGGAGGACGCTCTAGATGTTCTATCTCGCGCACCATCAGACGACTCCGTCTCTCAGTACGAAGTTCATGCACATCAGCCATTTGCAAGTTCTTCTTTCGGGAACAACGATGAATTACGGATCATAATTCAGCATCAAGATCTGTGCCTTCTACCTTCGCGCAGTTTCCTGAGGGTTTGTGGGGAATTAACGAAACCCAATAGGCAGGCTCTGACCAGCACAAAGTTTGTCAATAATGGTGTCTGCTATCTATTCCAGGAAGTTCGTTATGAAATCAATGGGGTAGAGATCGATAAGAGTAAAAATGTAGGCCTTACCACTACAATGAAAGGCTGGTTATCTCTCAAGCCTGGTCGAAGTAAGATGATAGAGAATTCCGGGTGGATTGGTTTAGAGGATGATATTTCGATTGTCGATGAAAATGGTAACTTCGATGTGTTGATCCCACTCAGCTCGATTCTGAACTTTGCAGAAGATCTCCAGAAGGTCATCGTTAACGTGAAGCATGAGCTCGTCCTTGTGAGATCCAGGGACGACTTAAACGCCATTGTCCAAGAAGCCATTCCGGTAGCTGGTGGGGGCGCCGCCACTTACGAGAATTTCAAGATTGAAGTGAACTCAGTGGAGTGGAGAATGCCATATGTGACGCCATCGGACAGAGAGGAAATCAAGTCCATCAAAAACATCAAGAAGGATGGATATCTGGAAATGGGATATCGAACTTGGGAACTCTACGAGTAGTGGATACTCGTAGAGTTCCCAAGTTCGATATCCCATTTCCAGATATCCACTGCTTCCCTCAACATCGAGACACGTTTGGACTGTCAAGACAACAAACCAATTGGAGAAACCTCGTTTCGTCATACAAGCTTTTCAGTCAGCTCGGAAGGGGCAGAATGGATCGGATGCGAGTCGCTTCGATAACTGTGACATAAGTGATATCAAGCTCTACTTGAATTCGCAATACTATCCGTACGGAAACTTGAATTTGAACTTGAATCAGAATCAGTACTTCATATTGTACGATATGTACAGCAACTTTCAGAGATCGTACTACGGAGATGAACCTCAACCACTCCTTAACAGACGTGACTTCATCAGCAACGTTGCGCTCTACTCTATTGACTGTGCCATGCAATAGAGTCATTGAAGACAGCTGCTGTGGACATTCGTATAGAGATAGAAGCGAGAAACAATTTCCCGGCCAATACTTCGGCGTACTGTTTAATCTTACATGACCGGATCACCGAGTACAATCCCATGACCGGCGATGTCAGGAAACGTTTGAACAAGTAGTGGGGATCAGTGGTGGGGAGAAGGACTCGATGTAAGCAGTCTTGTGGCATGCAAGAGCTCATTCGCATCCGAGATGGAGTACGTCGTGGACATGCAGGGCTTCAGACAGCCAGTCAATCAGCCTATTTTGAAAGAGCTGGCTGTGGTACCATTTCACGGTGATGCTGAACCTCAAGTATTCCTATTCAAGGAGCCATTTCCTCGAAAAAAGCTCACAAAAAAGTACAAAGATCGGAATAGATGCTTGGAGCAGCACTATCATGGTATTCCCTGGAGCTCTGGAGACATCCGATACAATCGTATCGGTGAGCTGTTCAGAGAGGTGTTGGATGATGCTAAGATAGTCATTGTCAAAGGTTCGATGAACAAGGAGTGGCTCGGACGATTCGGGTTCAACGTCCGAGATATAGAAGATTCGGTATACCTATCCTTGCATCAGCTGTATGATCAGAAGCGAGTCACGGTGTGCTCCAATCATACAGAGTCAAAGAAGGCAGTGTGTGCGTTGCACAATGTCAAGCTCATCAAACACTTTCTGCAAGAGCATGCAGTTTTCAACGAGTCGATGGAGTTGGAGGATATAAATAGCGAATGAACATGACGTGATTATCTCAGTCTACAATGGGTAACCGTCAGAGTAACAGCGCTGAGCGTACTCCTCTCTTAGATGAGGGGAAGCAAAAGCAAGGAGAACCTTCCGAATGGGAAGAGTACTCTCAGAAGACGTATAAGGCTCAAAAACCAACATATCCTGACCACAAAGATTATCGAAAGCTCCAAAGTTCTGACACTTACAGAAAATTTGAGAGTTAGAGGCAAAAATGCCGAAACTCGGATTCGAACCGAGGACCGGATGATCTTCAGTCATATGCTCTCCCACTGAGCTACTTCGGTGAGTGCTAGAGCATCCCTGATTATTACCCATTGAACCAGAAAAAAAAATGCCAGAACCCGGATTCAAACCGAGAACCGAATGATCAAAAGTCATACACTCTACCATTGAGCCATTCTGGCTTGAGCGAATACTCAAGAATTCGAGATATGCGCGTGCGTGCGGCGTCGGCGGCTCGACTTGTAGTGGGGACGACTGGCATATAAAGCGCGGTTGGACGTGCAGACGAATCATTCTGTCATCATGGGTTTCTCGTCCGATATCTGCATCCATTTTCTGGGTAAGATGGGTGTACAGGAAGAAAGGAGACCTTACAGTCCTGCAAAGGGTATCCAGTATCCAAAGATGGGAGGCTCTTGCCCGGTGAGGTAGCAATCAGCGTTAATTTCTTCGATGAAGAGGAGTCGTGCAAGAGATGCGTTGAATCGGCGAAACTCGAGTTCAACACAGTGGATGACAATTTATGGATTGATGATCATTTCTTCTACAATTTCGACACCGGATACTACTACAAGCATGATGCAGAGATCATAATCACAGATGTCGATCTATACATGCAGAAATTAGTTCGATGGGAAACACCATTCTTACGCAAGTTGAAAGCCTGCGTGGATAGAATGAAAGAGTGTGGAATATGTAAAGACGATCATGAACGGATGAAAGAGCTAGGTATCGAAATCGTGGAATTGGATTGCTGGGTTTCTTTCTCAGACGACTGGACAATATTCCACTGAGGATGAAAACATGTACTCATGCGCATGCGTTGAATGCGGCTCGATGAGTCCTGGAGGGGGACTATAAAGCGATGATGATAGGCTCCATGAAGTCATTCAACACTTTGACTGCAATGGATCAACAACGTGGTGACGAGCGTGGCAGAACAATGGGTCAACGTTTTGCTCAGCCCAAATTGCCGTCTATGCCCATCATAGACATTGAACCGAGACAGCGAGAACCAGCAGTGGTTGTCGAGGTTCGGGTCACCCTGTCAACTCCATGGTTACCACCTCCTCGAGAACCATGGGTCAGGATCCCAACAAGACCTGAGCCAGTACCAACATCAAGATCGGTCAGGAGGATGGATGTCCCAGACTCCTGCTCACTCCCGAGCTAAGCGGAGAAGAATCACAATCGGCCCTTTTCAGGGCCACCAATAAGACTTTGAACGTATGGGCTCTTTGTCCTCGTACAAGAACACTAACTCCACGATAAGCGCAAAAATCTGCGCATGCACATATGAGGCTCGCAAGTTGGGTTATGAGTTAGAGAGTTGGGTTAGAAAGTTGGGTTATGGGTTACCGGTTAGGTAGATGGGTTATGGGTTAGAAAATTTGTTTATCGGTTAGATATATGGGTTAGAAAGTTGGGTTATGAGTTACCGGTTAGGTATATGGGTTAGAAAGTTGGGTTATCGGTCAGATATATGGGTTAGAGAGAGAGGTTTACCGTTTAGGTAGATGGGTTATCGGTTCGATATATGGGTTAGAAAGTTGGGTTATGGGTTACCGGTTAGGTAACCCATAACCTCTATGTTGAAAGGATAGGGCTGTGCTCCTAGCATCGTGTGCCCCTGCCATCCCCTATAGGCTACTTCGGTGTACAGGCAATTCCGGGAGCAATCATTCATACTCCTACCAAACACTCTTGTGGGGCGAGGAATAACATTTTTCCCCGTGGTGGGTTAAATATGATCGACCACAATAACGAATCTCAGAACCCAAGCACCCTTATAGGGCGCCAAGGAACATATACAATTTTCAAGGCTCATTAGCAAGTGGTGTTCGTGATCTCACGCATTATCTATTGTCTCGTAAGCAAGAGGTGATGGGTTCAAATCCCACTTCGGTCAAATTTTTTTTTCGTCAATATATCTTCATGTCCTGCACCACTTTAGTATTGAAAAATGTCAACAAGGGTGTCGAAAGGTGCTTGTTCAACTAAAACAAACATCGCCAGGTGAGCCTATGTGCCCTAGATTGATGTATCGTGCATTGATTGGAGTGTTGTGTTGTAAGAATTGCCCAACAGGACTTCCCGCAAATCATTCCTCTGAGACCGAACATCGATGCATTTCAATCATTTCCACAGTACTCGAGACGGTACTAGTAATGGGTTACGAGGATATATCATGAATTCCTATTGCCTCGGAGAATTAACGATGATAAGTTTTTTCTTATGAACTTGGAATCAATTCTACATCTCACCACTGCTATAGCGTACAATAGAATTATCAATATATTGCTCGCAACTATTAGCCATCTGCATAACGGTGTCTGGTCCGGCCATAGCCCGCCTGTTTTCATGAAGAATCGAACGAAATACATACACCTGTCATATGAGCTTTCTGTTGGAATGAGATCCCGTAAGCCCATCATGAATCATGGAATGTAATAGAATCGCGGACTAACTTTTGCTTGTGACCTCTCGAGCAACGCTCGTGGGGATGACTAAACAATACTCTAAGAGTGTGTTAATATGAGGCCTTTATTGGTTCAGTGCGTAACCAAAGCAACAGGAATGTATAAACTCAATGGAAAATTCACGACCCTTCAAACTGTTGACACTCTTTTCAAACAGTGTCACTCCAACTCCAAGCGATTGTCAGTTTCACTCATTTTCATGAAGCAATTCCGTATTCTAGACATCAAACTCTGACAGGTGCACGCTATGGTGTGCGTGATAAGAGTCTGATTGTATATATCGTGAGATGAGTTGGTTGAGTCGGTGTTCCAAGGTCGGTGCTGTCAAAACATGGATCAAACCCAGGCCGCTGTATAACTCATCAACAATTTTTCGTTCATGCTGCCATGTACGGATGAATTCTTAAAACCGAATCTATATTATCATTGATGCGGTGGGAAGAATATTGAATGAAC
The DNA here is from genome assembly GCA_029851415.1 of Eretmocerus hayati. Taxonomy (NCBI): domain Eukaryota; kingdom Metazoa; phylum Arthropoda; class Insecta; order Hymenoptera; family Aphelinidae; genus Eretmocerus; species Eretmocerus hayati. The sequence goes on along the minus strand of CM056742.1, from coordinate 176,050,285 downwards.
CTTTCATCGTATAGCTTATATACTGTAACTACGAAGAGAGATTTTTTCGGGATCGAATCCGTTCTGAAACCTGGTTGGAAAAAATCAAATACACATCCCTTAATCACTAAAATTCGCCCAAGTATTATTTCATCCCGATATTATTCAAATATTTGGCCTCACTCATCCCTGATTTGAGTGGTGAACATATTTTGGCCAACAACTGGCCAGTATCCATTACTACTGGCCATAGGTGGCCAGAAAGAATGGTCACATTTTTACCGGGGACAAGACCTCGACAATCATGCGAAGTATCAAAATTGAATTGACCCAGACACAACTATCCTTGACCTTCAGCGTCAAGATGGATGAATGCATGTGGAAATGAAGATGAATGGATCGCTACACTTCGCTTTTGGTTTTTTATTATTATTATTGTTATTATTTTATTTTTTTTCCATATACTATTGTCCGTTTTTGACCTTTTTAGAGGTTATAATGCAGACAGTTGCCCTCCATACGCGTTTCAAAGACCTCCCATTCATCTTTTCTTGTGCAATACTGACATGAAGAAATTGACCGAATCATAATCACCAAGCACAACAGTCACGACGCGACGAGAAATGTAAGATTCTGTATCATCACTCTCTTTCCGTATCGAAACCGTCCACCGGATCACGTGGAGCTCATTGTCCTTCCCTGACTGGCGATTTTAATGCAAATACTTCGCAAGATATCAAATGTCTCATTTTATGATCTACATCTACCATCAATCAATTCTATTTACACTCGTTACAACTCAATTCACATGTCTAACCAGACTGTCTCAGTAATTCTGCCAAGAATAGTATGAATTCACATTGAAGCCATGAACCGAGATCCGGAATGAAGAGAGTTGGTTGTTTAACCCATAAGCGTCTGGTGGGTCCTGAAAGACCCAATAGCCATACATCCATGTTGAATTCCATACATCCATGTCGATATTTCATGCCTCTCGAAGTCAAAAGACGCGGTAGTGCCCTACTGGCGATTATAGAAAACAATGATTGGAATCAAAATGACAGCGCGTTACGTTGAGTTGGGTCGTTTTAACCTCACTCGTTTTTTATAGTCATTGTATTTATAGCATTGAGGGCAATATTGGGCATTGACAGCTCTCGGCCACCAAGTTTCGATTGTGTAAGATGATATTTTGCAAACTTTTCGCCGTTCTGTACTTTTGCATTTTTAGTCCCGCACTCGCAATTTGACAAGCCACTCAGATGATTTGACGCTCGGGACAGAGTTTTTCATTATCCAACTTCCCCGGATTTCATCTCATCTCGAAGTCGACACTGCGTCGGTGTGACGCAAATCGGCCTTGTGTACATCAACGAGCGACGAACGCAAAAGATATGAGCAGAATATAACATGGTAGCAGATAATTACCTTGCCAGTGTTTACTTTGGTTTACTTCTAGCACGAGTACAGCAAAGATTAAAGATGCCAATTGATGTCAATTCTTGTTTCTGGTCCACTAGTGGAAGAATCCCTGTGTGTTCTCTTGTTTGGAGTGATTTGAGAATAGTGGACCAAAGACCAAATAAATGTGTGTCATTCTCGCGGTTGTGCAGTGTCAAGAATAATCTTCAAATATATTCGGAGAATTGGCCATTTGATCTCAAGGGAGTGTGGGTACCAGCATTAACCTCAATTCTAGCGGTGCATTGGATATAAGTAGCCTTGATACTTGAGACAGACCCAACTCTGAAGCTATAATTGTGCATCTCAGAGGAGTGTTCATAATAATCTACGCTAGTTGAAGAATCAGATTGCAAACAATGGAATATCTTTCGTGCTGCTTTTTGTATCTCACCGAAAACTTATTCTTGTCTAACCCAAGAGAAATGGTCTCTCACATTGAGATGTTGCGAGACTGATCAGTGGACTAGTGCGGTGATTTTAGTACGGTACAAGTAAGATTCCAGTACGGTTCAAGTATGGTTCAAGTATGGTTGTAGTACGATACTAGAATCGTTTAAGATCGAACTAGACAGGACCAGACCAGAACACACATTCATGCACCCATCGACCCACCGATCTACAGTACAATTTATACGGCCACCCGTTATACTTTTACTTTCTCGTGGATATAGGCAACCGGAGGTGAGTGATCCGGATGGACGAATTTTCGAATGACAAATTGTCGAATACAACTTGAGGAGTAATAATAATTTAATATGTCAATCTTGGAATCCATAGAAAATTTTCTGTAACCCCCCGACTCTCCCTTCACTTCACCTCGCCAACCCTAGTGATTTGGAAGGGGTTTGCGGCGTGGGCGGGTCAGCGTCTTCATCCGGTTTGATTTGGCAGCGATAACATTAACACCAGAAATACTGATAATGACGATGAATGTGACAAAGATAACAATTAACCACATCATTCTCGTCACCATAGTAAATCCAGCCATTTTCCTCCTTTATGTATTAATACCGGAGCTCGGAATCCGCGTGATGGGAACCTCGTCAAGGAGAGTGAAAAGTAACTCCCGCGTCTCGCTGATTGGAGACGAGACAATTGAGGCTTGAGCAGTCTGGGTTGAGGCTGTGGCTGTCAACGCTCCGAGCAGCGCCAAGCGTTTGGCCTGTTGAAGTAGGTAGAAGTCTCGTTGATGCTCCTACTCGAACCAGGGTGCGTAGATCTTGGGACGACCCTGTCGTTGGCCGGCACGGTCCATTCGTCCAGTCCAAATGTGAAGGCGTTCTTAAGCCGTCGTCAGGGTAGGAACGGTGTTAGGCACTCAAATAATTCGAACAGTCTCAAGACACAACTGCGACTTGGTACTCGAGGTGCGAAACACAGACGCAATGCACACTTGGTCACTCATGCCACCGGGGCAACTATGTTCGGTTGCGGCGGGGCAGGATTAATTACGCTGGTAACGACAAGGCCATGGCTGAGCCGAGTGTCACGGAGACAGCGTCGCGATGGCGAGCTGGAGAAGACTGATGATTTTGACGTTCGAGGGTGCGGTCCTAAATATCCGTGTTTTATCCACGTTCGTACGCTATCGAAGCATACGATTTTACGCCTCGTATACTGCGTAAGCTGCTGAAGCGTACGTTTGTATAGAGGAAGATCTTCCCACACGTCCCGGAGGCGTACGAATTCCGATGACTTGGAGATCGTATGCTTGAGAGGCGTACGTGAGTTTGCATCTACATGATTTATGAGTACCGAAGCGTACGCCTGAGAGGCGTAAGAACCCTGTTTATTTGGTTCACTTCACGGAACGTACGTTGGGGAGGCATACGTTTGAAATCTGAAAGTGGTGTTGACCGTACGCTTCTGAGGCGTACGAAATATCCTGAAAGATTTCACGATTATTGAGTTTTGCCTGATCGCGCGCTTGAGGGGCGTACGAAAATGAGTTGACTCTACTTATGATTTGAGGTGTATCAGAATGCATGCCTGAATGGCGTATGAAATGAGCTGATTGATTTGTGACTCAAAACGCGCTAAATCGTATACGATTGAACAGCGTAATTTGTGTGCGTCAGTTGCGTACGCTAAAACCCGTACGCAAATAATTTGTTGGCGGATGTGCAAAAAAATTGTATGTTTGTGGTGATACAAAAATTAATGCGGGACTATGCTCACGTCAACCGATCTTAAATTACTCTGAGCTAATCCTAGAGAGTTGCTCGCACAAAGTAGCCCTGTAGAAGCCCCGAATATGCAAAAATATTTCGATTCATTTGGCTTACAAAAAACTCGAATCTTGGGATTCGGGAGGTTTCCGCCCCGTGGCTTAGTGTGCTATACTCACAATCCGGATTAAAGATGAAGATATCGATTTTCTAAATCCTACGTCAGATCTGATACACGTCTCCCAAGACCTATTTTTTTTCCCCAAGAATAATTCTCCCAAGATGACATAGCCGAGCTCGGGGTCAAATTATTCTTGTTCCGCGTATTCCTTCTCAAGTCCCTGTCAACTGCAATAAGATGAAAAGACACTCTGCAAAATGAGAGCAGCAAGCAAAAAGTCAATGAGTCACTTCGCACCTTCGGTACCCACATGTATGTTTGTGCAGTCTGGCGTATTTTGCCACTTGCATAATTTTGCAGTCAGCGAGAAACCGAGAAAAGAGCAGAGTAGCGCGAGGACAGAGCTTCCACGCGAGTTCCCATTCTTGTTGCTCGAGTAGTGATAGAGGTTAGGGAGGACGCGATCGCACTTTTTAGATTGAGATATCTCTCAAGTTGGACTTCGCCATTCATATTTATCAAGGAGTATGAAAAAAAGCTATGACTAAGATATTTGATGTGAAAAAATGTTGAAAAAATCAGCCTAGATTTATGTCAGTTTATGGCCAATATCTCAAGCCTAGATTTTCCTATAGAGCGAAATTATATGCTTTCAGAGGTATTACTTGTTGAGCAACTCAACTATATTTGTCATATTTGTGCATTCAAAATTCACTGCTAACTGACTGATGTTTCCAAGCTGCCTCTGAACTTTACAGCTCTGATTTTAACCACATTTCCGACGTTTTTCAAAACTTTGACGTACAACGAACTGTCTTTCGCAACCTCGGTCGGCCTGAAACTCGTGACGAATCAATGCTTCTGTAAATGTCTCAGTGTCTGATGAAAAATTTGTGACCGCATTCCGATTCTAACCATGGGTAGGGCGTTTTTCAGTTTCTTAACACGTTCATTGCGAGGGCAAAATCGCGATTCCGGTCTAGATTGGGAGCGGGTACAATTGTGCGTTTCATCACTTTCGGAAGCCAAATTTGGAAAATCATCAGTTTAACATCTATTTACAATATTTCTATAAAATCTAGTGGGCCCCGCCGGTGGAGCCATAAAATTTTTTATAACGCTGCGAATATTCATCGGGTAATGAGGATTATCAACCAAATCGTCGAAGTCAATGTTTGCAGCCTCTAGAAGGACCTGTGCTGCTTCGATATCTGTTCGAGGGATACAATAATTGTGACCAGGTTTATGCCGCGCTTACAACTCACATGCATGACTGAGCTAGGCTGGGTTTCATTGACGTACTTCAAATCTCTGCAGCTTTGGAAACCAGATACTCAAATAAATCAATCTCTCTTCTAGTTGGAATTCTGAGAGTTACAGTGCATGGTAGTCCAGATAAGATGGAGCAAAGGCTGTTCTTGAAAGCACTCACGTTCTTCAATTTAGCCTAAACTCTCTATTGAAGATTACTCATGTGAGGTTCAATACTTTGCAACGTACTTGAATTCAAGTTGTAGGTCTTGAAATGCACTTTCAACTGAGCTAAGATACATTGACAATGATTGAATACAAAGTGAGTGATCTACTGTTCATCGATTGATCTCACTTGATTAATGAATAATTGCGTGAAAAGCGGAAATTGTGCAAAACTCATCAAAATCGAGTTCAATACCGAAACTGCTGTGTACATATGTTCATCACAACATAAACAATGAGAGATAACCACGACATAAGCCATTAGATATGTCTCCGCCATTTAGTGGGAGCTGAAACTCAACAAAAAAGTGGGCCCCACCGATGGGGCCCATCGCAATGAAAATATTAACCTCCAAAAAACTGCCTGTCGCAGCTCCGATCGGCCTGAAATTCGTGGCAACCATAAATTCCCGTTCAAGAATGTGTTTCCATGCTATAGATGAAAATCAGTACAGAAGTAGGTCGGATCTGATCTTCATTAGATTCCACCAAACTGCCATGCAACTTGTTTCATAAGAAATGCTTTTGTCCCCTCTCACTCTCTATTAGCTTGGATGAGCATCATCGTGAACCTTAGGATATAGTGGCACAAAATTATCCAACGCAAGTAACCCAAATTCTGAATCCCCTCCCTCTCCAAAACCAAAAATGTATCGAGCAGTGAGCTCTTCCACGCTCCTCTTTGTGACTGCACTGAAAATCATGAAATGCAGGATTCAATTGCTCAGAGTAGCGGCACACCATACACATCTAGCCTCTCTTTTGCCACTGAATTCTTTGTCCGCGTATTTCGACATGAACCGGGCGAGTATGCGTCAGTGCACACAAAGAGTGCAATTTTCCATAGTGAAGCTTTGACGACGAACTGAATCATCGAGCCAGACTCTGTATTTTTTTCACGTACGAAGAGCGCTCCAGTGAGAGCTTGGGAACGAATTTTCCCATTCAAAACTCCCTGTGGTACACAGTGGAGATGAGTTCTATGCATCAGTGAGAGAACACAGTATTGAGGCTGAGGTGAGTAAAAGTCAGGCACACAGACGATCCGATGATGAAATTTTGTGAAAAGAGATCTAGCAAGCTTTGTGACGGTTGAGACTGGATTTTCATCGTAGATTTGTTGGAAAAAAATTTTTGAGCTACGGGAACATTTGAATAATTTACTGGAAAGATATTATGTTGAGAAGTGAAGGGTGTTGAGAGCTAATCTATGCATGCCACTGTGAATTGAATGGGTCGTGATCTAAGAAAAGAGTTTGATTACGATGATTTGATGTGTCCGTATCACTGGGTGATCTTCATTCAAATGAAGTCGCACTTCAAGAAAGTTAGATTTACTGATTGATTTTATTCCAATCGTTCAATCTAATTATTGGATGAATTTGAGAACTTGTCATCAAAAATACTGAAGGCAATGAGCTATGAGCCAATATTTCTTTCCTCGCACGGTATGTGATGTAGAACATGATACCAAACTACCTCGAGTGATACAGAATTTCCAATATGCTGGGCTCATCCGTTGTCAGGCTCGGGAATCTCATATATTGAGACGATATAAGGTATGCCATACGACGCTCGGCAACAGGTCAATTTCTTTATGGAAAATCTCTCGTCGTCCGACATATTTTGTGTTCACTTGAGATTTTGCTTGCAAATCCGTGCTCAAAACATTGAGAACAAGATCGTATTGAATATTGATATCGAATGTCTGGCGACGAAATTCTTTAAGAATCATGCTCACGTCATATCGAGAAGAATAAATTGAAATTCAATAATGGTCAAGTATTTAATCGAATTTCGGAGAATTCGATCGTTGCATGAATTATCACAAGACACAATAAGGTGTAAATGAATCAGATGTTGAGAAAGATCATTAAGGATCGAGAAATAAGTAAGATCATGATTTCAACGGTGATGAGTACTGTCAACTGATACATATAGATCGAGTACAAAAGAATCCTTCATCCGCATGAAGTTATCTTTATAGTTCAAAGACTGTTGAAGCTAGTTAGGTTGGATTTTCTGATCGGAATAAAACCTCTCGAGCTAATCCAACCAAGGAAAGGACCAAAAATTAGCCAGAACGCTCGCCCCCCCCCCCCTTCTTGAGTTATTTATGCGTCAGGAAGCCTCGGATTACTCATTCATTAGCGTTATTGCTTTTCTGGCTAGCGTTCATCAGGTTTGTATGTGTTCTTGATAAGTCAGAGGCCCCTGGGACCGTATTGTAAATTCGACGGTAGAATTTGCCGGCAAATTTCATCGCATAGGTAGCACTCTGCCGGTAAAACCTGTAAAATTTCCCGCTGTTGTTGCAGTTTGCCACCAGGGTTTGCCTCATTTTTTACAATGATAATGATCAATTGATGGTATTAAATAGAAGTTTCTTATGAAATTCGTAAAGTTGACATTCTGTAGAACTAGTACCACTAATATTTATAACCACCCACCAGCCCCTCTAGCCACCCACTCATAAAGCTGTCCACCCAGTCACCCAGACATCAACCTGCCTACCTACCGGATCTTCCACTTCCCAACCAATAACCCACATGGGCAAGTATTATATATCAGACAGCCCCCAGCCCAGCCTAAACCAGACCGTCTTAGGATATTTCAGACCATGACAGACCATGCAAGACCCTTTCAGATCTCACCTGATCATTTCAGACCTTTCTGGACAATTGTAGACCGTATCGAAGCGTTCCAGATCTTACTCCCAGGTCATACCAGATCGCCTGAGACCATTCGAGATCATACCTGATCGTTCCAGTCTATTTCGGATCGAACCAGACCATCGATCTACCCAAGCACCTACCCACCTACCCACCTACCCACCAACCTATTCGGACATCAATTCACCCATGAACCATACGGATACCCATCACACTGTACCCCTTCTGCGTAGGCAACCCGATGCGTGTTATCCAGACGGACAAATTTCGGACTGGCGTTTATAAGGATTCGGTTTCAGACTGACAAGAAGAGATCCAACTTTGCGGTTCATAGATTCAGCCCAAACCCTGTATCATCATCTTGTTTTGGTGAGATATGAAGGTATCTCAAAGGATTTAGTCCAATGAGCCTCGTATCCTGAGATCAAACTATGGAGATTAGCATTGTCAATATATCTATACAATAAGATTTCCCGGCATAGGCCTACATAGCCCATGCTAATTTTCTTAGCTGTGCCTTGGAAAACATGGTCCATGGGACTGACTGCTTGGAGATACTTTTATTTCTCACCGAAACAAGATGATTCCCAGAGTTCGGAGCGAATCCAGGACTCACAAGGTTCAAGCTCTCCTTGAGCACAAATTACTCTATGTAAACTTATATGAGTATTTTTGAGGAGTATGAGGTTACTTATACCTCTAGCGTGTACAGTTCTCCAAGATTTCAAATATCTATAGCTACCGAGAGTGATACAAAGAACATTTCGTTCCCCCATGCATCTCATACGGACGTATCCTACTGGGATGGGTGAATCCTCACCATGAATTCTCTCTTGATGACGAGTGATTGTGCTTATTTCCACGAAATAATGTGGTATTTTTTTCATATTTTTCAGTCTCGCGCGGCGGAGGCCGTGCCGAGGATGCCGAACGAGGTGAGAACGGGCAGTAGGCCCACGATGTCAACCGTCAACCACTCGAAGCGGCCCATCGTCATCTATCCTACCGGTAAGAATTGTTATCCCAACTATGCTCATACCTCACTAAAATCCAAGATTTCTAAGTGATAGAGTAATCTGCTAAGGTTGATCTCATCCTGCCACTGCAAATGGCTAACTCAATCCGCAAATAGAATTATGCAATCTAGGAAGGGGATTTAGAAATTTTCGTTGCTCCCCAACAAGTTAAGGTGAACACACCGCTAAATAAAACATGTACATCATGAGGTGGAGTAAATATTGAACCTCAACGCGGCATATCTTCGTTCCAAATTTTGTACACCATGAGCTTTTCGTTGAGTCCAACGCGTGTGCGATGAGGATATTCTCAATGAGTTTGATTGAAATATTGAGATCGAGATGAATTGTTCCCAAGATACTTTGCTGTCAGTGATCACTTTGCCCAAGGATAAACAAACACATCTCTTTTCACTGTTCTGGGCGACAAATCTCGGAACGCATTTCCATGGTCCGCACAATGGAAAATCAGAATCTCTTAGGGTGTGTCCACAAATAAAGCCCACGCACTGCTCATGGCTCACAGCGCATACCCACGGCTGACGTGCGCCGTGCGCTGCTCATCGGATTTCGGTCAGCGAGTGATATGAATTTCTCATGTTCCCGGCTGGATCCAGACCAGAACTTGTGGTTAGTGACCGAGAATGATAGACCATCTCCTGAGGAATCCATATCACTCGCCGGCCGAAATCCGATGAGCAGCGCACGGCGCACGTCAGCCGTGGGTATGCACTGTGAGCCGTGAGCAGTGCGTAAGCTTCATTTGTGGATACACCCTTACGAGAAAACTCGATTATACAGAGTCCATATTAGGATCTTAGCGACTGTACAAGGAAAGAGTAACCATCTTAGAATGTAATAGGAATCTAATCTATTTTATGGTCACCCAAGGAGATATGTGCGCTGCAGACTTTGGATCACTTGCTCTATTTTAGGGTGTGCCCACAAATAATGGATATGCATGCATATGCAGTGCACACTGCGCGTATGCACTGCACTCGTGCACATGTGCAGCTCAACAGATTTTAGCTGGAAACAACCGGAACCCGGAACTCGTCGAGTTTTGCTTTGAATTAGCCGATGACGAGGGAAATACACGAACCGTCTCAAGTCAGAGATCTTCTAATTCGGGCCCTCCAATTTCTGCTCAAATTCGACGAGCTGCACATGCTCAAAGAGCACTGCATATATGCATGCACATGCATCATTTTTGGACAAATTTCTTATGAAGACAGAATCTACAACAAGTTAACGATGAAAATCAGGCTTGAATTTTTTACAAGGAACGGTCCAAATCTTTCCGAATGAGATTGATTTACATTGCAGCAAGAAGTAAAGTGATGGATGAGTTTGGTGACGAGAATTTCTCTTGTTTCTAAATTCATAACGATGATCTTGATATCAAAGGTATATTTGGATGGGTCATTCTGAGTTGATGGATTGACGAAATTTTCGTTTGCGTGAGTGAGAATTCAGGCGTGAGCAATATTGCAAAATTTCGAAATCTTCGCTGAATTGTTCCAACTAATCACCTTGAACCCTGCTCTCAGACATGTATTGTAGGGATCTTATCTCAGCATTTACAGACAAATAAGTATGTTTGGACATGAATGATTCATTCCCCGAATTCGAGCGCGCGCACACTGTCTCATAACCCAAATTCCTCGCCAAATTCCCACAGAAATCCAAACAGTCCTAAACGACTCGAGCAGTTTGGAATCAACAGTTTCACCAGGTCGGAATTAATACCTTCAGTACTATTCAAAATTCATACCATTACTCTACTCAGAGATTCATTTCAGTCTACTCCTCGTATCAAACTCATTCCTACATCAAATTTGTTTACATAATGTACTCATATCACGAAGAATATACCAGAATAGATATCTCAAATAATCCTTGAGAGCTATTGACGTTTCTTGTAGATCATGAATATTCACGAATATTGACATAATCGTAGCAATGAGTATAATTTGACGAAGTACGCACGAAAAAATCCACGCCTTGCATCTGTCAACTCACATCGGAAGTGAGACTCTGTACTTGTATTTTTTCGTGAATCTTCTCCCTGAATACTAGCACATTTCATATCAAAACATGAGTGCAATAACAAATATAAAATATCGGATATTATGCCACACTGCAGCCTTTATGGAATCTCTACATCTCAGAATGATGAAATCTCAACTCAGAAACAATGCACGGAAAATCGGATTTGAGAGAATTTCTCCTTTCCACATCATCTCAACCTGTAGATTTTCGAGGTGATGATTCTTCCAATGAACGCATTCGAATCATATGTAAAAAGTAAGAAAGCTGGTCGATATCTATTTCCACTTTTCTGGTTCTGGTTTCCCAAGCTTCATCAGAAGGAAAGAAACGGGAAGGGCAGAGTGAATTAATCCCAATGAGAATATTCTGACCATTTACGTAGCAAATTTAGCACGAAATCACACGGTAGTTGTCGATTGTATACTAGTATTCTTATGCGAAAAATTGCGAGTTTTCGTCGGTCCCGTGAACTTTTGCTCATCGTTCACAAGTTTTGGCAAATCATCGTGTATTTCTTTTTATCTAATAATCCATCTGATTCAACTCTTCCCGATCATGAGTTTCATACAATAAAAAATTAGATGCAAAAATTTTATCTCGCGGTGTAAAACTAGAGGTTTGAATTCTCACTTCTGTGCTTTAGTCTCCAAAACAATAAAAAAATGTTAGTCTGACCTGCCATGCGAGTCCAAGAAAAGAAAATCAACATCAACGGGGCTTCTTTTGTCAATTAAATAGAGGGATTTACAAGAATTCAAGAGTACAGAAGGATCTTTCTTCCCTGGTAGATCCCTATCTTACCGTTGCAACACTATAGATGACGATGTTAGACAATAGTTCAACAGTTCAGCAGTAGTTGTTGAGTCTCACGTCAGTTGTTATGACTTAGCTGAATCTCTCCATCTACTAGTCCATATGATTTGTTGTCCTTCTACTGCACTGCCCGATCGGAAACTTTCTAGGGGCACCCGGACCAAAGATCAGCTCCCTATCAGGTTCTGGCAGGGGTAGCCCTACAATCTGATCTAGGTGCGGCAGGGCTTGGCGACCGTTTTTGATCAGCCTCCTATCCGTTTCTACTCCGGCTACCCGGAGTTAGGGTTACCCGGATCGAACCCTTGGCCACCCCTGGCGTCGATTGAAAAAATTGAATTTCTCAGTGAGCCGTTTAATAGCTCATGCTCATCAACTTTGTCACCGCACGCGTGACTAAATACTTGACGTAATTATGCGTGCAATTCATTATGATTAAAATTTTCATTTGTCAGGACAAGGATTGATCTCTCTCCTTATTAGATTATATGCTCGCTTATATGTGATACCGTAAAATCAGGTGATTTGGTCCGGGTAAGTAATTCGGACCATTTTTTGGCCATGAGACAAGTTTTTATTTAGAAATTACACGAGTTCTCATTTTATAGCTCTGGGTCTCATCTTCAAAACGAGCAGCATAATGAGTGATTTCACAAGACAAAAAGTGGCCCGAATTACCCACCTGGACCTAATTACCCAATTTTACGGTAAAGAATAAAAATCGAAAGGTAAATCAAATTCATATACAATCTACCCAATCGTTTCTATACCTCTACTATCAAAAGTCACGAGCCTTCCACAACTTTCAAAGTCAAACGCATCTCCATTTTTTTTTTTTTTTTTAATGAAAAAAGACGGACATTTTTGATCAGGCATTGGTAGGGAAACGGATTGGGCAGCCCTAAGTCCGGGTAGCTGGATCAAGCCGGATGGGGAGCTGATCAAAAACGGTCGCCCAAACCCCCGATATCCGGACAGGGACCCTATAAGATTCTGGGGTACCCTGATAGAGAGCTGATCAAAGCCCTCACAAAGTTTCCGATCGGGTCTGTGCTTTGAGAGCTGGCAAGCTCATTTTTTGCTCGAGTTTTGAGAAAGATGTCACCAGCAGTTATGATGAGACACAGACTTGTTAGTAGTGGTAGAGTAAGGAGTGGTGAGGGAGTGAGGGGGGGGGGGCACGCCGAGAGCACCTGAATTGCATTGTCTATTTTCTTTTTTGGCGACGACCGCAAGAACTGTGAGAGACTTTTCTGTAATAATTTTTTTGAGTGAATGGCTTCTTATTCCAAGACCTATTTCTCAGAAAATTTCGCTTGGAAATGATTCGCTCCTTTCCCCTCAGTTTTACCAAGTTGCATCGTGATCTGTATCCGTAAACTCATCTAGATGTTAAAATATGAGCATATACGTGCAAGTCGATATGGCTCAAGATATAGATTCGGTGCACGATATCAATTTCAGTCGCATCTTGAGATAGATATGCTTTGGAGAATCGAGGTCAGTCGTATCAAAGCTTCTGATATGAGGTTCCCTATGAGTTTCTGCGGATTTCGTGATGTAGATACCGATTGGGTCCATGATATCTCACAGATTCTCCGATATCTTATTACAGATGACATCTGAATTCTTGTTCGTGTAAATTTCATGCTCTTGATGACTATATTCCTGAAATCAGAGGGAATTTTCCAATTGTTTTTCAATGCCAGAAATTATGAGGACGAAAAATAACCGAGCAATGACAAGGCGAACTATTGAAAATGATTATTCACTCCAGTGATGGCATAGGTTATCCGATATAATGCTACAATTTCAAACTGGACATCAGAGAAATAGATCTTTAGCTTCTTTGACATCAAATTCAAATTCCAAAATTTGAGAACAGTTTTCATAAAATCGACATTTTTATCGCAGAAACCATCATGACAAGTCTGACCTCGTCGGAAGATTGTAATTGACAACGATCAAAACTCATTTTATAAAGAAGAAAAATTGGTGCATTCAATTTCAAAATCCAGGCCGGTGACAGCGTATGATCTTGAACGTCGTGCTTTTGATAATTCACAAATTCCTTCCCCAACATACGCCCCCTTGTAACCGGTCCATGAGCTCAATTTTGGCTGGATCAAAACTTTATCGGGCAAAAGGTCTTCCCTTTCATGTTCTTGCTCTTATCTATTTTTCAACGTCAAAGAGGAATCTCAAGGAGTCTCGGCATCTGCCACAAGTGTGTTTCAGCGCACCCTCAATATTACCCTCGCCCTTGTCTCAGCAATCTTTCGGCAAGTTTGTCAGTATAAAAATGTCCATTTATCTACAGACAACTTTACCTTTATACCAGCAAACTCAACGTTGTTGGACTTTAAAAACAAGTCACCTATCAGATATGAGTAAGCCTATGCACGGGGTTAAATTTCTTCTTCGTTCAAGAGCGTAAAATTTGCTGCTCTTATCAAAAGTATAGCTTGAATATCCTTATAAGAAAATAATCTCATCTATGGCACAAGAAGTGAATAGATCCAATGTCTTGCTCTCGTATTCTCATCTGAATATTTTCAATAAAGAGCCTCGGGGAAGGCCTCATATTGCGTTTTCACAGGCACACGTGCGCTCGGCTCGATTATTTGATGTGAACGATCGAGATTTGGTGGAATGAAGCTGCCATCGCTGAGATATTCATTCATAGCAGGAGTACAAATTTGGATACATGGAAAGCTATTGCCGCGCACAAAAGGGCTCGTTTGTGTCGCAAGAATTACTCGGGTTTACTGGGGGATTTTGAGAGTAGAAAACAGTTTTTTCACGTTTAGCAAAGAATCTTGATGTGCAGGCACAAAAAGGTTGCAAATTCGGTTTCTACGTTGAAAGATATACAAGAAAAGCATTGTGTGAATCTCGTATACTTCCCTGGTAGGGGTGATGAGCCTTTTTGGGCAATATCAGGCCGAATCGCATTATTAGTAGCTATGAAAGGCCCGAAAAAATGGTCACATTTCTACCAAGGTTTTGACCCTAAAATTTGGCTGATCCGTGTTGTTGGTTTTGACTGAAAGATTTCATGAACAGTCTCGAGTAAACTAGCATCACACTCTTCCCTTAACGCTCGCGTAGATTGCATCGAATCATGATTACTATCAATATCATGATGAGTTTTGTTATGAAAAACTTTAAAAATTGTTACTCAATGACGCTGCACGGGGATGAGTAGTTCCGTTGAAACTTTGATATTTGGAAACCGAAATCGTGCCAACCTCAAATTTCACTTCGGAATATTCTAAGGTATGTTTTTCAACTCTATCAAACATACTAGAGTATAATTCAACTCACGCACGAGTGTGAAAATTTCCACTCGTCGGTGCCATAAGAATAACATGGACGACATGACACGGAAGCTGACATTTGCCACTCAAATTAAACTCCCGGCCAAACAGTTTGAGCTATAGTTTTGAGGTTTTGGGGTTTTCATTTGTTCACTAAATGTTTCGGAAAAAAAAACTGACAGAGACCTCTGCAGCCTCGCGTTTTACGGTCGCACAAGTAGTGTACCGAACTGACCAAAAAGTTCAGCAAAAGTAGATTTTTGCTAAAAAGTACTTCCCAAAGTGTGAAAATCAATTTCTTTTTGATACTTTGGGGCATTAAAAAGTTGCGCCTGGTGATGAATTTTGAGAAAAACTGGTACGTAAAGGTCTGGAATGAGGCAAATCCACTTTCATAGATTTAAACTGAGTGAGTAAAATTTTAGTTGGAATTGGTAAACAAAATGTAAGTGCTCGCCGTGCACACAAAAAGTAGTCTTTCAGCTCTCATAGCAGTGGAATTTGGCGCTTAACACCGTTAAATTTGATAAGTTTGTCCGACCGAATCCTGAACGAGCCACGCCGTGGCGAATCACACTCGTAAATCCCGGAAAAAAGAAAAGCGAAATGTCGCGGAACTGGCACTTTCACCTCTCTTTCCATGATAATTTTTTTTGGGGCACTCTGGATGGCAGCACGAACAATTGAGCAAAAAAAAGACACCAAAAAACACATCGAGAGTGGGATGTGTGGTTTTTGCCAAAGCGTTTTGAGGGTTCATACAACCAGATACACATCATTTCAAAATTTCCACGGAACTACTCAGATATGCAGTTTTATTCAAAGACCTGTTCATGGCACGGACAAAGAGAGTTTTTTAAACCTGCATAATGAGGAACCATCTCATTGGTTGTAGTCTTGTACAATACGTTAGAGCGCGAAAATATCAGAGTAATGTCTAAAGTCGCGACTTTTCGGTTGAAATAATATAATAGATTTTATCAAAAGTTTTCAAGTGCCCCCGGAATAGCACCACTTTGCGCACCCTATAATTAATTATAAATGATAATTGTCTTTGAAAAATCACAAAATACGGGAAACGTACTAACATGCGCTCATTTGCTCCTACATCTAAGGATACTGCCAATTGAATGTACTCTATGGTAACAAGTAGTACGAGTCAATATCTGTCAGACATGGAGATTGAAAAATTAACTACGGGGAACTGGGATAGGTCTTTGCATGTAAAAAATGTTTGAAACCAATTTTTTCGAAAAAACCTCAACTTTTCATGTCAAATGTAACTCCTTCTAGAAAGAAAATCAGCTTTTCAAAGATTATTTTCCTGAGTTTTCCCTTCTTTCGACCGT
This sequence comes from Eretmocerus hayati, assembly GCA_029851415.1. NCBI lineage: Eukaryota > Metazoa > Arthropoda > Insecta > Hymenoptera > Aphelinidae > Eretmocerus > Eretmocerus hayati. Next base: position 176,033,855 of record CM056742.1, on the reverse strand, counting down.
ACAGATCATAGATCTTCTGATGAATAGTCTCCCCTGCATATTCTTGTATCTTCACCAGAAGAGAGATATGGGCATTATAATCTAAAGAAGGCCTGATCATGTTGACTGCAAATAATTCAATAAAACAAAGTAAATTGGCTCCTCAAAGACCTGGAAAATTTCTTCCCACAAGCGTACTTCGCCGGGATCACCCGGGTAGAATCTACCGGTAAAAGTTATCAGCTTCATCCACGCCCAATGCAACACACCACACAAAAAATTTCTTTTGAAAAATCATCCGCTGGTACTGTGACCTGCAAGCACGGTATACCTCATAATTGAGCTTGCAAAGCTCTTGGGCGATGATACCGCTACCAGTGCTATCTATAAACAAAGCCCTCAACGCAACGGATGCATGGCGCAGTCTCATTAACCGCTCTATACCGACATACGAAAGCTTTCCTGCAAACACACAGTATTTCTCTGCAGGCTCTGTCTGCAATGAGCTTGCAGGTATATCTCTCGCTCACCACATTCGCTAATTACGATTGCCGAGAGTTAAGGTTTAGAGCTTTTGGTGCTTTGTTTTCGTAGATCTGGGTAGGCGCAGCGTGAGCTTGTAACCGCACCGAGCTGTGAGACTTATTGCATTTTCCTACTATGCGTGTATAATGTATACTTATTAGGCAAACGCAATTAGTAGTGCAGGACTGTAGTGCACCTGAGTCTGTGAGAATTGAGCCTTGTAGAATCTTTGCGCAGTGCGCCACAATAGAGTTGTCTTGGATGGCACTGCTGGAGATTTATTTTCCGGTGCGCTTCCGTCTATGAAATTTCTTCTCCTCCTGTCGTGCAAAAATTCGTGAGATGGTGCATGAATAAGATCACACTGGCTTAGGCTAAATACGAATTCGCAAAATTGGGATACAATGGGTTTTGCAGGTTTGATCTGTTGTCGTGTCTAGCAGTAAAAGCTCTTCATTCCTCGGAGAGAAAGTTCTCAAAATATATTGTGTAATACTTACTGTTCAGGTTGTTTCATGAAATAACGCTGAATCAATAGCAATCCTCGGAGCATCATTAGGACCACAAAATTTAACTCAATATTGTGGTATTGATAGATTTTTTCCCAATCATTAGTCCATTGAAATTGTTACTCAACAAATTAGCCTTCTCAGCAAGATCGTCCACAAGAACCAACATCAAAATGTCACAAAATCCTTTATCATTTGTGTCGTTGCAGGGGAAAATCTATAGAAAGAATCCCTCTCCCTCAACCAGTTCACAAGAATATACTATCATTTCATAAATTCCGAGAGAATCTCAGATTTACTGAAGCATTCGTAATTTGAGCTATGAAAGAAGCACGCGTATAGTCTCGTCTTCTAAACTTGCTAGGAGTAAACTGAGAAAAGATTCTGAATTTGTCAACTAGATGGTTTCTCCCCTCGTTTCAATCCAAATAACATCTTTTTCAATCTGTGAGTTTCTTCAACATAATTGATCGGAACTTTCTCGTGGCATCTGCAATATCCTGAGTAGTGGCAACGGATCGCGAAATGAGGGACTGCTCGATCAGAGAAGATGGTCACAAATTGACTATGGTAACCCACTTTTGAGGTCAGCTTAGCTGTAAAACGTCGTCTAATACTTCAACGGCGTCCAAACTCTTCTACAGAGTCGAAGTTCTTTTGAGACAGGAGGATGATCTTTGAGGGCAAATCTGATCATGAAATCGTATTCAGATAATCATTCTGAGACGGAGCGTTATGTTTGCATCCATATCCTAGCCCATTATCTGATTTGTAAGAACGAATACAATCAGGCCCCCGTTCGCGTGCACTCCAAACGCCCAAATACTGCTTAATTTTGAGTCAATTAATTGAAACTACAGGTCGCTCCTGGCTTGAAGCTCATCAGTGAAAGTTTATGCACATATGTACTTGAGGGTACTTCGAGGAGTATTTCCATGTAGATTGGTGTACATTACTTTAGATGGAAGCATATGCGACCTTGGCAAAAAATGCCGTTTTTGATAACACGACAAAATGCGGTATTTTGTTACTTCCGGCCAAAATTTTTTTAGAAAATAGCTCCCGACAAATTTCTTCCACTGAAAGTAGATGTCTCCAAGAACATTCTCGCATAAGTTTGGTGGAAAAAAATTAAGATATATCTCTGGAATCAGGTCCTAAATATTTGATTTTTTCGAAAGTGACGCAACTTCTATCGACTGTGGCTCCTACAAAAAGTGTGATAATCGACTTTTACAAGTAGACAAATTGTAGGTCTTCTCAAAACCTTCAAAATGCAGACGGGTGAGAGTCAATTATCTCCCACCCAATTGGACTTGCAAAATTCGCAAAAATTTGCTCTCATTAAACAGCTTCTAGAAGTCACCGGGCTCAGTCATCGGTATTCGACAGTTTTTTGTTTCTAGAAAGTACTTGCATCAACGAAAACAACGCACCCAAGTACGTTTGAAAATGTTGGATACCGTTGATGCTATGATTCTTCCATAATAGGCTCGAAAAGGTCCTGAAACGTCCCAGTCACGGGCCCTAAGGTCTATAGGGAGGGTCGAAAGGATCTGAAAAAGAAATTTTCGTATTATTTTAATATAGTACTGTCTGAGAAAATTTTATTTCGACTTTCCCCAGACCCCCTTGGTGACTGTTGTGTCCAGCTTGCTCGAAAATGACTCAGGTTGAAGTAGAGAAACATTTTTTGGACAGCCCAAAGAATTTTGTGCTGGAAGAGGTAATAGATTTTCATTCAAATTCAAAACCAACCTCAAATCTTCACAAGAACCCACAAAAATCTATCAAACCTATTCAATTTTCTATGACTAATTTGAGTGGATTTTCTTCATGGAAAGATGGTTTTTCATGTGCTAAACTACTGCTATGAGTCGTTGATACCCGCTGGTGAAATACCTTCAGCTGATCCGTGACCGAGTCCGTTTATTCTGTTGGCTTTGAACTTCAAACTATCGATCGTCGAATCAACGCAGTCTTTACTCACTTTGACAGACAAACCCTTCTGAGAAATGCCTGCAGCTCTCGGAAATAGATCTTGAATTTCCCCAGAGTTACTTTAACAGACCGCTTGGAGCATCGTTAGATTTGAATGGAAACACAAATTCTAGGGTTTGCATTGATTGCTGCGGGCTTTGTACGATCGTTTGTGGCTTGCTTTGTCACTGCCTTGTGCAATCAATGCAAACGAGAAACTGTCATAGACACGTATTTCGGTGAAATCAATGGCTCACTTACTGTAAAAGGCTATCGATCCAAGGTATGATCAGTAAGAAAATCACGAAACGGGGCGTTTCTTGGATGCATAATGAAAGGGAAAGCACATACTTCTGATTCACAAACTATTAATGAAACTTCATTCGTCAACCTGACTCTGCATTTCATTATTTTTGAGATCACCTGTAAACGGAGAACATGTATATTATTTGTACTCCCCTAGTTTTGATCATTCGTGGAGTAGTTCGAAGGAATTATTATCATCAGAGCAATAATCAGATAGGTATTACTCTCGTTGTACATAAATCCTGCACGAATGTTGGAATATTACTGGTCTTGTTTGAGTTCTAAAGTCAGTTCAGACCGTTTTGGGTGTCCAAATAATTTCGAAACTCTGCACATCCCTCATAGGTTCGAGATCTAATTTCAGAATTTTCTACAACAGCTCAAAGACAAATTTTCTTCCGATTGCCAATATAATCAAACTTTTTCCTGATAAATCAAGCTTACATAATTGAATGATCTACACTCGTGAACCTAAATTAACAAATTTACGATGACTATGCCTTAGAAAAAAAAGATCTGCCATACTCACAAGGGGAGGTCCAACCTTGTGGTACACGGATCCTTATGAAACTCTGGGAATCATCTTGTTTTGGTGAGAAATGAAGGTATTCCCAAGGGTTTGATCCCATGGGCCTCCTAGCCCGAGATACAGCTATGGAGGTTAGCCTTGTTAGTATACCTATATATACGACTTTTCAACATGGGCCCATTTTGGCAATGCTAATCTCCATAGCTGTATCTCTGGAAAAGGAGGCCCATGGGATCAAACCCTTGGAGATACCTTCATTTTTCACCAAAACAAGATGATTCCCAGAGTTTCATGAGGATCCGTGTTCCACAAGGTTGGACCTCCCCTTGTCAGTCGGACAATAACAATGCACCCAATAATAACGATTAAACGACTGATTCATACATTTTTGCTTGCAGTTTCACCAGAGAGCGTGATAGTACCGATAGTGTCGTGCATCTTTGGCTTCCCAGTTCTCGCTCTGTTGCTGATTTGCTGTCTGAGGAGGCGAGCAAAATTGGCCAGGGCAAGGGCCAGACGGCGCAACTGCGACGTTGAAAGCGGAGCGCTCAGCCTTGTACGATTCAGCCCCGTACATAGAATTGGTAAGCCATTTTTAAACATTTTCTCCGTAGTATGGGAACCGCAAGGTGGACAATGAGTCCTGGGCTATGACGACCCTCCGGCCTCAGATAACGGGACGCCGTACCCAGGTTCAGGCCCGAATCCGGTAGGGAGAAGCCTGGCCCCGAGACTGGTGCTGGGTGTGCTTTGGCCTCTCCCAAAAAATTGAAAGGGGGTTGAGACATCTCGGTGTCTTGGTCCTGCAGGAATCTGACGAACTCTCGGCCCCAGTCAGCGCTCGCCGGAGCACCCAGACCGCACATCTCCATCCGGCGCCTGGGAATGGGCGAATCTATAGGGACTCATATTGGAGCCATTCGTGGATGGTCACGATGCAAGTCTGGATGACTCATCCAGCGACTCGGAGGGGCTCCCTGGGCTCCAAGGAAGCCTAGAAAAGTCTCAAACCCCCGATCCCGCGGGATCCGACCATCACTTTGAGTTAGGGAGTTTCGACTTGAAGAGTTTCTACGTAATCATAGTTCATTTATGAGTGTGTCATAACATCCACATTTCATCAAGAAATAATGCTGAGGACACTGATAGTGAAAAAATTTGTTCCAGTAGTCGATTAGAGAGACGTTCATTCATTTTCCACCCGGAAAATGAAAGTATACACAATCTCGTGTTATGGAAGATATATAATTTGCAGAATTAAAAACCTCTCGATAAAAAAAACTAATGATTCTAGTCGAAGTTGTAGGAAATGAGAATCATCAGCCCCTGTTTAATATGTACAGTCCAAATTAATTTGCCAAGGTAATGATAATGTTTTCCATGTACCGAATCGCTAATTTTAGCCCAGGCAAAATTGTGATATGCAGGCTACCCACAGTCTTCCAAACGCGAACAAATAATTTCCCTCCTCCGTAGTAGATACTATCGCAAATTACTGAAAATTTGTGGAATATCCTACTCGCGATATTCTCGTATTCAATACATTCATTTTTTGGAACGGAGTTCCTTTACGCTCGTCTGAGGAGTAAAATCGTTCGCGATCAGCTGACCGACACGGCCCCGTGGAACGAGATTCGATGCAACCCACCATACGATGCAACGAAAAAGCGACAGTTTTGCGATATAGGTATACTGCTTGCGCAAGCAACCGAGCGTACTCATTCTCATCAGCATACTTCTTATCGCATCATCAGATGCCGAATGCCGGAATCCGTCTGCTATGGTCTATCGTTTGAATATGCACGGAGCACTATTCGATTGTTGTTGATAGTATTGCTAGATATAAGATGATGAAAGTGATATCTATGTGTTCCTCTGGACAGAATTTAAAGTCTTAATGAATCAGATATTGCTTCCATATCTAAAAGGTATGAAGTTTCATTGTGACATCTTTGATCCAAAGATTCAGTGAATCCCAACAAAAAACTCTTCTTAATATTCAATCAGCATTGATGCATTTTGTGAACCTAAATTAAGTAGTGAGGATTCGGATTCAAATTTAGAAGCTTTTTATGTTCCCCACCACAATCTTCTGAAGAGTCCACTCAAGGCCAAGGACTCGTCATTTTATTTACATAATATAGTGCTTAATACTTGAAAAAATGATGCAAACTATATCAATCACTCAGGGGCTTATTGGTGTGCATCTTTATCGGTATCGTTATATGATGAGCATTCAAAACCTTGAACCTCAGTTTGAAGTCGTTCAAAGTTTTAGACTTTGTTGACATTTCCACACATCTTATCGAGGCGAATTTTGGAACTCCGTTCCTTACGCGTTTCTCAAACGCACCCGAATTTTTTGATTGAATATTCGAGAGAATAAATCTGGAACAAGCATTGAATGAATAGTACATTTTTCAACAGCTTTCATTGACTCAATTTGAGCATAAAAAGTAAACATAATTCCATTAAATCCATCCACCCACCTGACTTTTATTCAATTCCATATTAATCGTATCAGAGCAATGATTTGAACAGGGAAAAAAACTGTATCGGACATCGGCTCAATTTTATAATTCAGAAAAGGAAATGAAGCTCGTCGAACACGGAATCTGATCAATCGAGACTGATTGGATATCGAATGCTTCGCAAAGCTTTGATTCATTTCATTCTTGTTCTTTATCACTGAAGTAAAAAAAAAATAAAAAAAAAACAGAAAAAACTCATGAATTCATGCAATACCAGTCGATCGGAGTCGCGGTAAAATAACAGCGAGATAGAGAATAATGGAAGTGGCTCGAATGTCCATATATACATATATATATATATATATATATACACAGACAAAGGTAAACGTACCATCAGAAGCATCGACCTATTACTGCAAGCTCACAAGCTACATAGGTATCCGCTGCAAAACACGATCGAATTCAGTTCGTCGAGTCCGCAAACAAGCTCTTCGCATCATACCATAGTTCTATATCATAGCTTGTTTTTGATCAAAGCCAATGTTTACGCGTGAAAATTCAAATTTTGGAGCATCATGGCGTGGAAGGCATTCCAAGTCAATTCATGGTACTTCTATACCATCTACTATACCATCAAATATCACTCAATCTTCTTCTTCTTTCCGAGTTCCCTGCCAAAAAGAATAAGCAGTCAATTTCTTTCGTAAGATAATTGCTAGCAATCTACAATACAGCCCCTGAGCTTTTCATTACCCACCCCTTTTACCTCTAGTTTTAAAGATTATATCCAAGCTTCTATAGATATATTATTCGACTATTCTTGAGGGGTTTCTCTTGTTACTGACGCTGCAGCTCGCGTATCTCCGTAATCAAGCGCTTTGTTTTGAAAATTTTCGCTAGTTACTGTTATTCTCTACACTGCGAAAGATTGTACATACATACAGTAGCTATATACGGTGGCAGAAAGCTAGAATTCTGGCTTTTCGTGCTTTTATTATTCGGTAGAGATGAGAAATGCAGTAAAACACTATAGATATAGTAATATTAGTGAGAAATATGTAAAATGGTAGAGGAAATTATGAGGCGTGCATTGAGGGTAGCTTCGTTTCGAGCAATTTGCTCAGCCTCGAGTACACAATGTTATAACATAGATTATAACTATGATGTTTACCTCGAATATTTTGCGTGGATCAAATGCGTACGTTCAGTTTGATGGAGTCTGTAAATTGAATTCTGTGTTATATAATATGGGTGATTCCGCCGAAAGTGGAATTCCCCGTGGTTCCAAGCTCCCCCAAGTTTGAGCGGCTTAGAATGTGCATCATTGGAATTTTGTAGGATGTATTCTATTTTTGTGCAACTGTATTGATAGTTTTTGAGACGGTCCTAACGTTCCTGCATCTTACAGTGCTTAATAAAGTGTCCAAATGTCCATTCCGTCCTTTGTAGTAAACCCAACTTGGACTTTTGAATCCATCACAACGCATATGCAGAGTCAAAAATGCCTCTATGTAGCTACACACTCAATTTGTGATACTTTCAACAACGTAATCTACCACTCTGCGAGTTGAAATTCAACCCTCAGCTCGCGCACGGCCATCCGACATTTTGAAGACGGGTTTGCACCAAAACTGCTTGCACAGCACTAATTAGGTCGGCAAAGTCCCCGATCGTCTATTGAGCCTTTCTAACCAATGAGGTTATCATCTAGATACCCAAATACACCCAATCCATTCGCGACAGTAGCCGAAAACTCAAATCTGCAGTCAGGCGCACCACATAAACGTGTTTTCCAAACGGGGTACAAAATTTTTTGTCCTTTCCATCCCCACATTGTGCTCCTCCTCATCGCGAAATATCGCTTCGTACAACACGTTTTCTTGAAGTATTCATTTGCATTAGAGCAAATTCATGCGGAAAAGAGTCTGCGATTAGATGCCGAGCCGTGGGAATATTTTTTGAGGCTAAATGTCGATTCCGTCCTTTCTGCGGTCCCTCACAGTTGGTATGTCTTCGACTGGCTGTACTTTCGAGATACGTATCTCTAGGTATTTCCTTTTTGTGCCCAAGTGCGAGTGTAAATCAAGGGCTATGAGCCACCGAAACTCGTCTGGGGCTAAAATAATTTTTTGACCCAAATCACTCCTCGTGACGATTTTGGTCCCAAAACATCCCACTTTCGGCGGAATCATCCATACATAATGGAGGCACGATTGAAGGTTTGAAGGGTAAATATGATGAGATTATTATTGGAATATTTGAGCTTGCGTAAGAGGATTTCCCGGGAATGCAATCTTCTAGGAGTAATGAGCTTGCTGTTTGCTACGGATATGTGTGTGTGGGTTCATGGAAAATGTGGGTAACGTAATTGCTGCTCGTCGGAAAATATTTTTGCGCAGAGAGTTCATCACATGATTGTGGTATGTGATGAAATTAGGTTCGATTTAAAACTGAAAAATCGGAGATGAAGATTTTCAGAAAGATCCCCTGGATTATTGTACGGTCTGGATAGTTCTTACAAGGAAGTAGCTTCTTCTTATACTGACATAGGTGGGTGGGCATGCTTCATCATTTACATTTTTTCTGTAACATGAAATTCATTTTTGGAGAGGCATAAGAGTTTTTGAAAAGGAATTATATACCATGTTAAGCGAAGTTTAGATACTACTACAATCCATTGATATTTGACTTTGCGCTTATGAAGAAGCGACCACAAAAATTCAACATCATATGCAACATAATCCACGGCCAAATCTTACCTGTATCCTCTTCGAGATGTGATTAAGAGTGAGGATATTTCACCTCGAAAAAAGTAGGGACTCATTAATCTGATGACTTCTGAGAGCATCAAAAGATTTGGGATAAGAAGGTAAGTGTACCCAACTTGCCCCCATTAAGCCATTTTCTTATCGATAACTTTGGCCTACCTCAACAATTTTCAACGTGGTTTCGCTCATTTTGAAGCTTGTTTCAAGACCCTTAAAACAAGCTAAGATACATCTAATTCAAATGGAGTGGAGCTGAGCTGTCTCAATTATGCCAGAGAGTGATTTTTTAGAGTTTACAAAATGGTGTACCCAACTTGCCCCCATTAAGCCATTTCCACAACAACTCTGGTCTACATCAATATTTTCCAAAGTATTTTAGCTCATTCTGATACGTCTCGTTTCGATAAATTGGAGCCGAACAGTCTCAATTCTTCCGAAATGAATTATGGAAATCGGCGATAGAGTGTTTTTATCGCCGTGCACGCACATTTGGAGCTTTTCGGTGGTTCGAAACACTATTTCTGACCCTTTTTGACGTGATAAACACGTTCTGAGTGGTAAAAAAAGTCGTACTGTACGCCCTTTCGAGATAAACGTATGGGGGAATATTGGGTATCACCATTTTTCATCTCCATTTTTGCGAATGATCTCCGTATTTTGCACGTAAAACAGCTCCAAATCCAAAATTTGCAATTCTAAGCAATGGATTTTGAAGGTTTTGAAACAAGGAATCGAATGCGCTAAGTTACGTTAAGATTGGTTGAACTCAAAAACTTTGCCACCAATTTTACTGAACGCAATTCCCTCAGTGCTTTCTTAGCTAAGCAATCACAAAAAGTAGAAAAATCACTTTAAATTTTCTGGAAAATGCAAAAATGATTCGGGGTCGATGCAAACCACTTACTTTCTCATATTTCAACATAACAAACGTAAAAAGAAAATTGCCGAGAAGCCAAGGAGTGCCCATCCCCGAGATCGGCATATGGGGGCAACTTGGGTACAGAAGCAAGTTGGGTACACTTACCTTAAAACTGACACAAAGTCGAAAGGAGAATGCCTGATTGCTGTAACACGTTCGCTGCCGAGACTAGAAAGGGTGATCCATTTCCAAAGTGCGGCGGAGCCTACTGAAATAAGCTCCCCATAATGCCAACATTTTTCCGGTTCTAACTCGGAATCTGTGCAACTTGATGAAATCTTGCACGCGAATACTTTATGCGAAGATCCTTTTAAGATGTACAAAATAAGTTATATCGATCATTGCTCAGAAACTTACCAATTCTGAGATACGAGCAAGAGTAGGTTTGATAATGGACCTTTTTCATCCTAACTCGAGATCTATGCGATTTCATCCTCTTAAGGGGATACCGGAGTCCTATAATTATTACACGCTTACCAACATTGTCGAGTTCCTAAATTGTTCAATGAATTTTTGAGTCATTCCAAATCTGGGAAGTAATGTCGATTCTTTGAATCGTTTAGAATCGGCGTTCCTTTGATTCATCACCATATCTCAAAAATTCTCGGAGATATTTGAGAATTCGACACATTGTCTAATGAACGCACCGCAGAGATAGGTAATTTATCCGTCCTCGTCCTTGAGTTGGTATCATGAGGAAACTCTGCAGAATCTTGAGGAAACTCCCAAACACGATTTTAGATGATGCTGGGTACGAAGGATCTCGCTAACTTTTGGGTAAAATTGATTACAGCGGGAATCGAGAAGCCGCCAAAGTCTCTGCCACTGCGAGGTGAACGAGGCTCTAGGGCATTTGCTGCTTTGGAATTGGACACCGTTCTAGAGGAGAGATCGGATCCTGAGCTCAGCTGCACAGCCATGGAACTCAGCAGTCCCGAATAACATTCAACCCCGGCGATCCAGAGGTAATAATTCATAAATTACTCTTTTCTTCATCTTTTTGAGGCATTCGTCTTGCAAGATGTTGATATTCAAACAATTGAACGGGTTCAGATCAGGAAAATGGAAATCCAGATCAGATTTTCAAGATGATTCTTATTAGTGTTCTGAAGGTTGTTCCTAACAGTTGATCCTTTTTGAGATATTTATCAATGGTATCGCACAAGTAAATTCTTATTTCGATGAACGTCATGAGGGTTTTTCGAGACTGAATAAATAACCGATAAAAACAGACTACCTAAAATACCACAGCGATTTTTTGAGAACTTGGATCGGGTTAGTAGCACTTTGGTCCCGAGCCGTCTATTTGATTGAAATATATCTCTATGTTAACATGATACGGACCGATCTCATATAAACTATGTTTCTTTTTTGGGAAACTTTGGTTGCACTGTGTGATTTAATACGATAAAATTAGTTTTGTTGAATAAGTCGGTAACTGCAGTTTGGGGTCTGTTTGCTCGGGAATAACAGACTAGGTATACCATCTGTGAGTCAGAAATTGTTGTGGTGAAACCATTCCGTGCCGATGAGCGGGCGAAGAATGAACTTTTGCCTCTAATTTTGGGTAGATGAGAGAGCGTATTGCGTATGGAAGCCCTTTTAATTAGTGTATTTTATACCCTGTATCAAATATCGCTCTGATGAGAGTTTTGGGTGAAAAGTTACACCGATGTTTCACGGAATCTGATCTCACCAGAGAGAATATATTTCGTATAATACTTCCAAAATGTAATTTTCATTGCAATGCATAGCATGTTAGGGTAAGATGATTGTTTCCCAGACAAACAAATCGTAGACTATGTTAAATATGTCTTAAGTCGAGTCTTACGTACTTACTAGGACAATATCTCATGAGAAAATTGAAATAATCAGAAATGAAAAAGTATATTTTCGATGTATTGTGAGTTACAGAACAATGACGCGATTTTCGCCACCGGCGTTAACAAAAACCCGCAAGCTCAAAAAAAATGTTATCAGTAGTTCGCAGATTAGCACATGAGTGTTGTTGTGGATAATTAATTAGGATAATCATTCTACTGTATGACTTCGTAGTAGCTATTGAGTCAAGGATGTGTAGCACGCGAATTTCTTTTGCATTCGGATAATACCCATGTATAAAATGTTGCCCTAGTCTCAAAACCTCAACGTAGATGAAATGAACAACGATTTTTACTTCCGCCTCGAATCAGAAAATGAGCGTTTAGTCGCCCTGATACCAAAAAATACTAGATGCACCACGCATCGGATGTGCAATCATATGTTTTGACAAGTCTTGAGGTATCACCTGGAAATTTAGATCCTGAATGAACCCAGTTTTCACCATGAAACTTGTCCAATTTAACAATCACATTTTCATGTTATGCGTCAATTTTGCTAAATTTCGTTGTTAAACATTATGAAGGACTCAGACTTTTCATTGAGTTATACTGAAGAAACTGACACGAATCGTATTTTGAGCTGGATGTATCCCCTCAGGTGACCGCACCGATAGAATTGAAAGGTGACTTGCTGCCGTGGCATTCTGTAGATCTATACCGTAATATCTCTGTAATAGCTATTGAGAAGGAACAAAGAGAAAGCACTTCAATCAACAGAATCGGACCAACTTCAAAGGACAATTCCCTTTTGTCGGGTCAGATTAATCAGTTTCCAAGAAATGGGATTGGATTGAACTGTCATTTGGCGCTCAAGTTTGATAAAGAAATAGTTTATCTCCTAGTACAAAACTATCAAATGATCAGACAGCTCTAATCTTTGGAAAGATTGTCATGATACAAATGACACAAAAATAACAATGCCCAAAATAATACTTTTGTTTCCATTTGGAGCAACGGAAACATGAGAGCAATTATACTCAATTCGATGCAGAGGGAGCTTTTCAAAATGAGTGTCTCAAGTATAGTTCTCAAAGTATTTTGTGATGAGTGGAATTTTTATCGGAATAATTTATAGCATTTTCTCTGAGAGTTTGAGGTTCTTGGAAAATCCATATTAAATCACGGCATCACTCAGATCCTTATAGACCACCTGATTTATAATTGAATAGGCATGCAAATGTCATGAAAAATCATCTGTTATGAAATGATCTGCTTTTGATTTAGATGCAGGTAACTTTTTGCCCTCGGCCGAAATCATGCACATCGAATTTCAACTTATTCGGCAAGCCCAATGACACTTATTAGGCACTATCCTAAAAGGAATAATTTTCTCTGAATGTAGTAGGAAATTACCAATGCCAAAATTAGTTACGAGATTCCGCACATGAGAATCAAATTTGCCTTTCAATCCTTGGGATATATTCTGAATATAAAGGATCGTTCCGGTTTCTCTGCAGATCTATACTTATTCAGACGTCTACAAGGCTTGAAATTAATAGTTTCAAGTGACGAGATTACATATCCCATCAAATTGTGATCCAATGGAAGCAATCTTCAAGCTATAAAATCTTTTAATCTAATATAATCTTGATCCAAACTGCCAAATACCGATTCGAAGTAAATACATCCTGCATGACTTTCTAACTACTTAAAAAGACACGATCAAAAACCTATACCTTCGACTGATAATTTATGAATTCAATTCACCAAGAATATACTTCAACCTTCTCATAGCTTCATAAAATATCATTATTTCTGTCAACAGATCGCCGAGGTCATTGAGAGCCAGCGCCGGAGCAATAGATTCTCACGACCACAGCCCACTATGGACAGCTTTAACAAACGCTAGCATAGTAGACGATGATGAGCTAGACAATACCTAGCAGGAGCTCCAGGGCACCAGTTATATTGGTGCCCTGGTTCTTGATTTACCTATAATATACTGACGCGAGCCAGGGCTGCAGCCGGTTTATACTCCGGCCGCAGCTGATGCCTCGCCACCATCAAGGGACTGACGATTCAATTCGTCTTGCCGATTATTCGTCGTTCAAAGGAAATTCGAATCCCAAATTGTCAGCCTGGAATCTTGAGTCTATTACATGGATTTTTGTGTTTTATGAGATGGAACTCTATTTCAGGGCTATAAAAGTGACAAAAAAAGATAACAGATTAAGGATGTAAAGAGTTGAGATAAGATCGGTATGGAGATACTTACGTAGATCAAAACGGCCGTGTCTTGTAAAGATATCTTAAAATAGTTGTTTACAGGGTTGTCCTAATATATAATTATGTTGAGTGGAAAGTTAAGATGTACGTTTTCTAGGATAAACGAAAATTGTAACATTCCAGGGAGGATAGTCTTGGAGCTATTATATTTGTTAATACCCAAGTGGCTAAAGAAGTTACCGTGGCTTGAATTTTTCAATTCAGTTTCTCAAAATGCTTGGCAAATCATGTTTTATTCTCAGGAAAAATTGATATCATCAAATCCGTCACCAACTTTTGAGTATGAGGAAATAGCTAATTAATATTAAAACTTTACCTGATGAGTGCGGAAATCAGATGATATTTTGATTCGCGAAAATCAAAGTAATAGGCCCCTTCCAGGAAGAATGTGCTTATGAACAATATTTTACCCGTAGATCAGCCTTTTTTTCCAAATATAATACCGATTGGTACGAGCTGAAAGAATTATAAGCCCGGCCATACCGTGGGAGACACGCGATAATAATAGTTCTCATTGATTTCTGAAATTCCTGAGGGAATAGTCCTATGATACATCCTCGTGCAGAATACGATGCACAAGATGTGCTTCCTTTGTATAATATCACCAAAACTCTCCTTCCAAGTTAAAAATATATTATTCAGATGTTTATATTAGCTGTAATACTCGAAATTCTATAAGATATTCAGGGTGATTCGATGTACATGTGTGGTTACAAAAATAAAATTTAATACTCATGTGTTATGCGCCACTATATGACAGTATTTCGACGATCGGATAAAGCATTCTGAGAAAGTGATTAAGCGTTGTGACTAAAATTACTCAATAGATCTACGTTTGAAAGTATAATCCGGATACTTCTGTCCTTTGTTGCTAAAATGATGGCCGCAAGGGTGATTTGGAGGATTCTGGTTCCGATAATACGAGAGTCGGATCACTTTGTATCGTTTCTCCATTAGCAAAACCTCGTTTTATAAGGAATTGATTTGGATGAAACCCAACGAAGTAAAATTTCATGATCTTTCACACTTTTATTTTAGTTTCATCCAATGAGCGCTAATACGTGACTCTCAAATCATACTGCAACAAAATAAAGTGTAAGAAGTTTGAATCTGCGCAACCGTTCAAAGAATAATGAGTATTCATTATTTACATATGATTATTGCAAGTACTCACGGTGGATCTGCGGGAAAGTTGAAAATCCAGAAGAGAACAAAATTTCTGTGGGGTGTGATCCCAGGCACCCCCAACATCATTTTTTGAAAAGAACTAAAATCTTTCGACGATGAAAATTGGAATAAAGTAACTTTTTATTTGTTTCTCGTGGTTTTTCCGTAATGAGTCGGAAGGGATGACTTTTATCGAAAAACGTGTGGAATAATTTTTTTGTGAATCTTTCAGAACTTTACAACTGATGTGCTCACTTATATGGAAAAATTAGATCCGTTTTGGGAATTGGAGAAACTTCAAGAAAAAGTTGCAGGTTCTACGAAACTCCAACGATATTTCTTTCTCTTATCTAAGAATCCCACAGAGCTGTTCCTCATTTCGGGATAAGGGATATATGATCTTGTAAGATTTACAAAAAAAATACTCTATACATTTGACGAGAAAAGTCAATCCCTTCTGACTTATTATGGAAAGAATACAAAAAACCGAAGAACCACGATAAAGGCAATTCTTTACCCATCATTTATAATGGTAGAATTAGGAAAAATGACTTTATTTCAAAATCCACCGACGGAAGATTTTGATTCTTCCCCGAAAATGATGCTGAGGGTACCCTAGAATCACACCACACAGGGATTTTTTCCCCTAAACCTTCAATTTTCCCGCATTTTTAGCCCACCTTGCTCTTTTTACTCTCCTAAATCATCATTGAATGAGATCTAATCGTTTTATTGGCGTTTGTGTGTACATTATTGGACCTGAAAACGGAGTAGTTCAAAAGTTTATACCAACTTAAAATCATTCAAGTAGCCCCATGTTACTCTTCAAAAAACTAAAAGTCACATTATGATGAAAAAGTTTGTTCTAATCTCAATAGGTCACCAGATTTTCTTTTTAATTTTTTTGGCAAATGGGAAAAACAAGAAGTTACGGACAACACTGTACATATGAAATTGTTGCAGTTATAGCTATATATATGGTTTGAATTATTTTAATTCAGCATTCTCGAATCTCACAATTTGTCAAACGAGGAGAAACTCACACGTAAAATAAATTCCAGTAAGATTTGAATTTTATTCTGAGTCTCATATAATGATGAGTAATCCCGGCAATTTTTATTGATAGATCATTTTTCCAACTGTGCCGATTCGATTTTTGCTATATAGCGGCATTTCAGGAGTCTTCCACACAATGTTGGCATGATTTAAAAGGATTACTTACTAAAAAGTTTCAAAATATTTTTCATCGAAAATTCAAAAAACGATACGGGCTCGGACTGGTTTTGCATTCCTCATCATTCGAGCAATCACGCATTCGTTCACAAATCCTAAATAAGAGTAAAACTATTTCATCCACAACTTTCGTTGAATTTTTTGCATGAGATAGATTTACCCATCACAGCAATTTGTAATCTACAGATGAGAATGAAACATAAAATGACTATAGTTATACTCACAGGATTTTGTCTGAAAAAGTTTGTCAATAAAAGCTTTAGGAAGATGGTTAGTATATCTTGTAAAAACCATTAAACCGAGGTATTGAATATGATTGTAATGAAAGTAATATGTCAAAAAACATGAGGAATTATATAAAGCGCGTTCCTTCAGCGAATTTCAGTCGATTCTCTCGTTTAGAAAATGTAAAAAAGGCCAATCAAGTCAAATAATGATAGATGAAGAACATGTAATTCATTGTTATCATGTACTCGAATGTTAAAACAAATCGCTCAAAGTTGAGATGGATTTCATAATTTTTTTCTGTTCAACCTTGGATAGTGTATAGAACAATTTTACCACGAATCGTTTCTGTAAAGCATTCATTATACATGTGTAGACGTTTATGGCTCTAAAGAAAAATTTAGCATTTTAACACGTTATGAAAAATTATTTGTTGTTGAATGGAATATTTAAATGTCGATCGGCCTATGCGAATTTCAATGAATCCAGGTGGAATGACTGTGAAACATGGTTATTGAACAGCAGTATATTCTCTTGATATTTTGATAGAAAAAGCATCATAATTGTGGAGAGACATATTACTAAAGATATAATCCATAATGTATATACAGTAAAGCTTTTAATTTCCTAAATGAATTTTCAGTCTAAATTCGTTTTTCCTTAGACCATATTATTGAGGTGATTAAATGAAAATAGCGTATGACGCGGAGATTATGATTCAATTTTGCAAGAAGATTGGTAGCAATTTATGAATTGACAGTAGAACCATTAGAAATGCATTGAAATACTCTACAAAATAATTGAATAGACACAAAAAAGTATATTGGACTGGCTAGAGAACTGCATTGATGATTCAATTTACTATTAGTGACATCAATCATCACAGCTTGGATGTCAATGATGTTAGATTTTACACATTTTTCTTAAATACATATAATACACAGTTTACCAAGATAGTTCATTTACATGTATTGTCACTATGTAAATAGCAAGCTATATGCATAAAAACTTTGCTGTTACATATCTACACATGTATTCTTTAGGAAAGTTTGTTAGCTTTGCACTATTTGAGTTTTATACACATTTCACAAAATTCTCAAGAGAATTTTGAGTCTATATTCGTTCATACAAACAGAATATTTGTATTTTCTGATAGACTGCAATGTTTAATAAAAAACAATAAAAAAACAACAATAATGTGGTGATAGAAAGAGATGGTGTTTGATTCATCAACCCCCACACTAGATCATTATAATAACAGCTAAATATCACTTTTAGGTCTAAGGTTTGATTAAAAGCCAGGGATAATTCGTCCTTTTTTGGCTGCCTTTTTCATTTTGTTCGTTTTGACATCCCTCTTCCTCTTCAGTATATTTTCCGATCTCTTCTGTTGCTTTTCTTGCACAGCTTTCTGGACCTTCTCTTTTCGTGCTTCCCACTTCTTTTTGCTGTGTTTCTTTTTCTGCTCCTCTCGTTTGATTGTTCGCTTCAATAACTCAGGATCATCTTTGACCTGTCCACACATGTCTCATCAGTGAAAAATTTTAAAAATTGAGTATGAATAATGAAGAGGTTAAATACCTTTTCTCCTGTTGCTTTAGCTAGAGCTGATCTCCATGCCTCTTTTTCTTTGACTTCTAGAACTTTATCTTCTTCTCCAGCTTGTTGTAGCTCTTTTATTTTTTTCTTTTTCTCTTCAAGCAGTTTTAAAATCTTCTTAGGATCTTTTTCTGATTTTTGTGGTTTTTTCTTTGCTCCAATTTCTGAGAAATCAAACTTGCTAAACACCATATTACCCTTTGAGTTGAAGATGGGTTTCTGTTTCATTGTCTTGGGTGAATCAGTCTCCTCTTTTGTTGTTGACTTCTCGGCAGCTGCTCTTTCAGTTCTTGCCAGCTTCTTACGCATGAATCTCTCTTCTCTCTTAGCTTTTTTCTGAATTCTATTCTTCAAGCCTTTTTTCACCAGCCGATCTTTATGGTTTAGTTTTTTACCTTTGAGTTCATCCAGTTTAGCATGAAGCTCTTCAAAAGTTTGAGCGCGCTTAGATTTGTGCTCAGAGGAAGTATCTCTTTCTGGAAAAGAAAACCAAAGTCGATAGGTTTTGGGAGATGATGTTTTCACACAAACAGGAAATAATTTACCTTTCTTCTGTTCCAAATATTCATTTTCATATTCATCGTGTCCGTTTTGAGCGACTATAAAATAAAGAATCTCAATTTCATTTGTTCAAGATGTTTTAGGTTAGGAGTAAGTATTTTTATACCTAATTCGTTCAGAGGCAGTGGCATTTTCGAAAATATATCCGAAATGAACTTATCTTCTTCAAGAAGCATCTGTCTGACTAATTTGGCATTGAAGGGTTTCTGCATTTTAAGCTTCATTATGATGAATATTCTTCACGTGTTTTGACAAAATCCAGACATCCAGACCCTAAAAATACTAAAGCCGAGCAGACTGAATTCGACACGAGCTCAAGCCACGAAGAAGTTACATTATCGGCGGAGCAATCCCGGGTCCAGTGTCCAGTCCAGTAGTCCAGACCCTACCAGGAGGGTCTCTAGTGACCCTCTATAGCCGGCTCCGGCCAGTTACGAGGTTTCACAGAAAAAAATCAACAAAATATATCAATAGGAATATTTATTTCATTTGTTTGGTTCAGAAGTCAAATATACAAATAGTCGATATTGTTACTGCCACAAGATGTAAAACATACAAATGTTTGATAGAAAAATATGTGCAAGGACATTCCATTAGTAGGATGCAATTGCCGACTTAAAAATATAGAAATTACAAGGAGTAAAGGACAAGATTGACAAAATTTGTTCGACAAAACATTCAAAGCCTTACAAAAATAAGGTGGACGAAACTTGTGGTACAACACATATGTAAACATAGAATTATTTACAAATTTTGGATAGTAAATCTTATACTCTTTACAGTCTCCCTCCCCTCATTAAAGTTGATACTCTCAAAACAATCAGCTTCTTTCCAGACAACATTAGCTGGTCAAAATTTTTCTCTGCTTCAAGAGAATCTTCTTGTGATTTAAAATATACATGGCAGTATCTGACGCCGCATTTTGGTACTTCCCTAATGTAGCTAATAGCTATAGGTTCATATTGTTCAAACAAGTGTAACATGTATGCGCTTCCATAATCTTCATGAATATTGCAGACAATAACTTCTCCAGCTTCAACAACCCTTCTCTTAATTTCATTGCATGTTCTAACATCTGATTTACTGACAAGGGCAGAATTTTCATTAGAGTCTTCTGATGGATACCTATGTGGTGCGCGAATAGCATGATCATTTCTGTTCAATGAAAAAGTGTTAGCCACAGCTCCTCGCGTTTTCAATAGTCTCTCTCTCTCTACAGTAGGACTCATAGATGAATTTGTCATTGATAGACCAGCCATCTGTAATGGTAAATGAGAAGCTGGTTTACCAACCAAGGGTGAATGGTTTTGTAAATTTTCTGAATGAGAGTCTTTTCTACTCAGGTTCTTGTACTTTTGAGTAGACTTGGTGCTGCATATGGAAGCAGTATCCGAAAGACTTTCTTCTTCATTTCTCCCCCAAGGAGTTTCACCACTGCACTGTGAATGATAAGATCTGCGCGTGAAATGATCCTTTGCCATAGTGTTACTGTTTGCACTATAGTCGTTATCCAATCTTCTTTTATCAGGAGATTTCTTCCAATTGTCCCAAGAGACATCATCATCACGAAATTCTAGAGATCTAGGGTCTGTATTAGCAATGTACAAGGCTTCAGTGCACTCATCAGTTGAATGTCTCTTGAAAAGATTCCTCTGATAATTTCCATTAGAGGGAGGAGACTGAAGTTGATCTGATTCTCCATCACATTTTGACACAATATTTGTTTTTTTCTGTTTTGGGCGATATGGTATCAGTTTTACTGTTGGATGATTCTGGAGACCAATCACAGCTCTATTGGCCTCATGCTCATGCTCCAGTTGAACAAATCTGAATCCTCGTTCATCACCTGCCTTGTTGATACAGCAAACAGTGCCAAACTGGATGAATATTTTTCTGATTTCTTCAAGGCTCAGCGCATGCTTGTTTGGGAATAAAAGTCCATAATTGCCATTGTCCTCTTTGTGCCAAAGTGGTTCACTGTCCATTTTGAGTTTCTGCAAAAAAGTGCACTCATAGGATAGTTTAAATTTTAGTGTGTGCAGGAGCATCAGAAAGATTTGCAAAGAGCTCCAGCAAAAACAAATACTAACCTGATGTTTAGATATCAAGAACTTGTCGAAAGGACTCGGCCGGGCACAGCAAGCCGGTGCCTCTGTTTTTCATCAACTTTTCATACCGGTAAATGTTGCCGAGTCGGCTTGGCGACAGTGCGAGGACGCCAGGCCAGGACGATAATAAGGACCAAGCAGGATCAAGGAGCACCAACACCAAGGACGGCTGCTGACGGCTGCTCGCTGCTCTGGCGACGACGTCACTCAAATTATTCAGCATAAGACAGCGTACTTTCTATTATAATTTCAGCCTCCCGGACGCCATAGTTGTGACTCACTCATTGTCAGTCTGAAGTGAGATGTGCGTTACGCACATCTGCGTATTTAGATGGAGACAGACAATAGTATTGTTATGCCTCGTGGCAAGTCCCTGAAATAGACATAGAAAGGCGCTCGAATAAACCAATCTAATTTCCTTGCACACAAGCGCTGTCTTTGGGGCGCGCGCTTGAGTCAGAATTCAAATAGAATGGCCGAGTTCAACCATAAGTAAATATTGGATTTATGAAATATAAACATCTTTCTAGGCTAATTTTATTCATTTCAGGAGACGAACGGGTCCAGTTGCAGATTTCACGTTGCAAATTTCGAATACAATTCATATTCATACGTAAGAAGTATTGCATAAATTGACTCTCTGGAGCAGGTTTTCCTTCAATTAGCAGGTTTTCCCTCCCCTGCTAGAAACAGTCCATTGGAAACAATTGAAATCCTATTGGATTGAATTGGATCCAACGGAATCCTATCGCTCCAATAGATCGATGCGATTGGGCCAATGGTACATCCAATCAGAATGAATCGGACTCTATTTCAACGTATCTCGAACTGTTCCCAATATGACGCAGAGATATTGGATGAATAGTGTTCTAGAGGTTTCAATGCGACGTGTGGCTGTTGGAATCTTTCAAGTAATGTATGACAATAATGGGGATTCACCAATCCTACTCAATTCGAGATGACTTAATTAGATTTAGAGACGATCCAATGCTACTCAAAAGAGGCATCGACGGCAATGTTTTTCAATGCGAAATCGTCTATTGATTCAATCGAGGGATCCTCGCGAACAACATTGATGCCATGATTGCCTAATCGTTTCTAAGGATGAACAATGACATTCGACCATCCAATCATGATCAACGGACATGGATCAAATTCAATCCAATGTCGTTTAGTCGGCTCCAATCGTTGACTAATTTACTTCTCAATGTCATTTAATGATACATAGGCTATTCATCGCTCGGGATACAAATGAGTATAGACAAAAGGATGCCGCTATTGGGGAATCGTTTCCAAGGGCGGGGAGGTAATTGAGAAGGTGTCGACCGGATACTGACCTATTGCATTCATTTTTGCAATAGTATTCAATCGACATGAGTCAAATTCGACCTAATATACCTCAATCGGTTTCAATCGTCGACTAATTTACTTCTCAATGCCATTTAATGATCCATAGGCTATTCATCGCTCGGGATACGAATGAGTATAGACAAAACGATGCCGCTATTGGGGAATCGTTCCCAAGGGCGTGGAGGTAATTAAGAAGGTGTTGACCGGATACTGACCTATTGCATTCATTTTTGCAATAGTATTCAATCGACATGAGTGAATTCGTACTAATAAACCTCAATCGGTTTCAATCGTCGACTTATTTACTTCTCAATGTCTTTTAATGATACGTGGGCTATTCATCGCTCGGGATACGAATAAGTATAGACAAAACAATGCCGCTATTGGGGAATCGTTTCCAACGGCGGGGAGGTAATTAAGAAGGTGTCGACCGGATACTGACTTATTGCATTCATTTTTGCAATAGTATTCAATCGACATGAGTAAAATTCGTCCTAATATACCTCAATCGGTTTCAATCGTCGACTAATTTACTTCTCAATGTCATTTAATGATACATAGGCTATTCATCGCTCGGGATACGAATAAGTATAGACAAAACGATGCCGCTATTGGGGAATCGTTCCCAAGGGCGTGGAGGTAATTAAGAAGGTGTTGACCGGATACTGACCTATTGCATTCATTTTTGCAATAGTATTCAATCGACATGAGTGAATTCGTACTAATAAACCTCAATCGGTTTCAATCGTCGACTAATTTACTTCTCAATGTCATTTAATGATACATAGGCTATTCATCGCACGGGATACGAATAAGTATAGACAAAACAATGCCGCTATTGGGGAATCGTTCCCAAGGGCGGGGAGGTAATTAAGAAGGTGTTGACCGGATACTGACCTATTGCATTCATTTTTGCAATAATATTCAATCAACATGAGTGAATTCGTACTAATATACCTCAATCGGTTTCAATCGTCGACTAATTTACTTCTCAATGTCATTTAATGATTCATAGGCTATTCATCGCTCGGGATACGAATGAGTATAGACAAAACGATGCCGCTATTGGGGAATCGTTCCCAAGGGCGTGGAGGTAATTAAGAAGGTGTTGACCGGATACTGACCTATTGCATTCATTTTTGCAATAGTATTCAATCGACATGAGTGAATTCGTACTAATAAACCTCAATCGGTTTCAATCGTCGACTTATTTACTTCTCAATGTCATTTAATGATACATAGGCTATTCATCGCTCGGGATACGAATGAGTATAGACGAAACAATGCCGCTATTGGGGAATCGTTCCCAAGGGCGGGGAGGTAATCAAGAAGCTGTTGACCAGATACTGACTTATTGCATTCATTTGTGCAATAGTATTCAATCGACATGAGTCAAATTCGTCCTGATATACCTCAATCGGTTTCAATCGTCGACTAATTTACTTCTCAATGTCATTCAATGATATATAGGCTATTCATCGCACGGGATACGAATAAGTATAGACAAAACAATGCCGCTATTGGGGAATCGTTCCCAAGGGCGGGGAGGTAATTAAGAAGGTGTTGATCGGATACTGACCTATTGCATTCATTTTTGCAATAATATTCAATCGACATGAGTGAATTCGTACTAATATACCTCAATCGGTTCCAATCGTCGACTAATTTACTTCTCAATGTCATTTAATGATCCATAGGCTATTCATCGCTCGGGATACGAATGAGTACAGACAAAACGATGCCGCTATTGGGGAATCGTTCCCAAGGGCGTGGAGGTAATTAAGAAGGTGTTGACCGGATAATGACCTATTGCATTCATTTTTGCAATAATATTCAATCGACATGAGTGAATTCGTACTAATAAACCTCAATCGGTCTCAATCGTCGACTTATTTACTTCTCAATGTCATTTAATGATGCATAGGCTATTCATCGCTCGGGATACGAATGAGTATAGACGAAACAATGCCGCTATTGGGGAATCGTTCCCAAGGGCGGGGAGGTAATCAAGAAGCTGTTGACCAGATACTGACTTATTGCATTCATTTGTGCAATAGTATTCAATCGACATGAGTCAAATTCGTCCTGATATACCTCAATCGGTTTCAATCGTCGACTAATTTACTTCTCAATGTCATTCAATGATATATAGGCTATTCATCGCACGGGATACGAATAAGTATAGACAAAACAATGCCGCTATTGGGGAATCGTTCCCAAGGGCGGGGAGGTAATTAAGAAGGTGTTGATCGGATACTGACCTATTGCATTCATTTTTGCAATAATATTCAATCGACATGAGTGAATTCGTACTAATATACCTCAATCGGTTTCAATCGTCGACTAATTTACTTCTCAATGTCATTTAATGATCCATAGGCTATTCATCGCTCGGGATACGAATGAGTACAGACAAAACGATGCCGCTATTGGGGAATCGTTCCCAAGGGCGTGGAGGTAATTAAGAAGGTGTTGACCGGATAATGACCTATTGCATTCATTTTTGCAATAATATTCAATCGACATGAGTGAATTCGTACTAATAAACCTCAATCGGTCTCAATCGTCGACTTATTTACTTCTCAATGTCATTTAATGATGCATAGGCTATTCATCGCTCGGGATACGAATGAGTATAGACGAAACAATGCCGCTATTGGGGAATCGTTCCCAAGGGCGGGGAGGTAATCAAGAAGCTGTTGACCAGATACTGACTTATTGCATTCATTTGTGCAATAGTATTCAATCGACATGAGTCAAATTCGTCCTAATATACCTCAATCGGTTTCAATCGTCGACTAATTTACTTCTCAATGTCATTCAATGATACATAGGCTATTCATCGCTCGGGATACGAATAAGTATAGACAAAACAATGCCGCTATTGGGGAATCGTTCCCAACGGCGGGGAGGTAATCAAGAAGGTGTCGACCGGATACTGACCTATTGCATTCATATTTGCAATGGTATTCGATCGACATGAGTCAAATTCGTCCTAATATACCTCAATCGGTTCCAATCGTCGACTAATTTACTTCTCAATGTCATTTAATCGTAGCTACGACTATTCATCGCTTGGGATCCGAATAAGTATAGACAAAACGATGCCGCTATTGGGGAATCGTTCTCAAGGGCAGGGAGGTAATTAAGAAGGTGTCGACCGGATACTGACCTATTGCATTCATTTCTGCAATAGTATTCAATCGACATGCGTCAAATTCTTCCTAATATACCTCAAACGGTTTCAATCGTCGACTAATTTACTTCTCAATGTCATTTAATGATACATAGGCTATTCATCGCTCGGGATACGAATGAGTATAGACAAAACAATGCCGCTATTGGGGAATCGTTCCCAAGGGCGGGGAGGTAATCAAGAAGGTGTTGACCGGATACTGACCTATTGCATTCATTTTCGCAATAGTATTCAGTCGACATGAGTCAAATTCGTCCTAATATACCTCAATCGGTTTCAATCGTCGACTAATTTACTCCTCAATGTCATTCAATGATACATAGGCTATTCATCGCTCGGGATACGAATGAGTATAGACAAAACAATGCCGCTATTGGGGAATCGTTCCCAACGGCGGGGAGGTAATCAAGAAGGTGTCGACCGGATACTGACCTATTGCATTCATATTTGCAATGGTATTCGATCGACATGAGTCAAATTCGTCCTAATATACCTCAATCGGTTCCAATCGTCGACTAATTTACTTCTCAATGTCATTTAATCGTAGCTACGACTATTCATCGCTTGGGATCCGAATAAGTATAGACAAAACGATGCCGCTATTGGGGAATCGTTCTCAAGGGCGGGGAGGTAATTGAAAATGTGTCGACCGGATACTGACCTATTGCATTCATTTTTGCAATAGTATTCAATCGCCATGAGTCAAATTCGTCCTAATATACCTCAATCGGTTTCAATCGTCGACTAATTCACTTCTCAATGTTATTTAATGATACATAGGCTATTCATCGCTCGGGATACGAATGAGTACAGACAAAACGATGCCGCTATTGGGGAATCGTTCCCAAGGGCGTGGAGGTAATTAAGAAGGTGTTGACCGGATAATGACCTATTGCATTCATTTTTGCAATAATATTCAATCGACATGAGTGAATTCGTACTAATAAACCTCAATCGGTCTCAATCGTCGACTTATTTACTTCTCAATGTCATTTAATGATGCATAGGCTATTCATCGCTCGGGATACGAATGAGTATAGACGAAACAATGCCGCTATTGGGGAATCGTTCCCAAGGGCGGGGAGGTAATCAAGAAGCTGTTGACCAGATACTGACTTATTGCATTCATTTGTGCAATAGTATTCAATCGACATGAGTCAAATTCGTCCTAATATACCTCAATCGGTTTCAATCGTCGACTAATTTACTTCTCAATGTCATTCAATGATACATAGGCTATTCATCGCTCGGGATACGAATAAGTATAGACAAAACAATGCCGCTATTGGGGAATCGTTCCCAACGGCGGGGAGGTAATCAAGAAGGTGTCGACCGGATACTGACCTATTGCATTCATATTTGCAATGGTATTCGATCGACATGAGTCAAATTCGTCCTAATATACCTCAATCGGTTCCAATCGTCGACTAATTTACTTCTCAATGTCATTTAATCGTAGCTACGACTATTCATCGCTTGGGATCCGAATAAGTATAGACAAAACGATGCCGCTATTGGGGAATCGTTCTCAAGGGCAGGGAGGTAATTAAGAAGGTGTCGACCGGATACTGACCTATTGCATTCATTTCTGCAATAGTATTCAATCGACATGCGTCAAATTCTTCCTAATATACCTCAAACGGTTTCAATCGTCGACTAATTTACTTCTCAATGTCATTTAATGATACATAGGCTATTCATCGCTCGGGATACGAATGAGTATAGACAAAACAATGCCGCTATTGGGGAATCGTTCCCAAGGGCGGGGAGGTAATCAAGAAGGTGTCGACCGGATACTGACCTATTGCATTCATATTTGCAATGGTATTCGATCGACATGAGTCAAATTCGTCCTAATATACCTCAATCGGTTCCAATCGTCGACTAATTTACTTCTCAATGTCATTTAATCGTAGCTACGACTATTCATCGCTTGGGATCCGAATAAGTATAGACAAAACGATGCCGCTATTGGGGAATCGTTCTCAAGGGCGGGGAGGTAATTGAAAATGTGTCGACCGGATACTGACCTATTGCATTCATTTTTGCAATAGTATTCAATCGCCATGAGTCAAATTCGTCCTAATATACCTCAATCGGTTTCAATCGTCGACTAATTCACTTCTCAATGTTATTTAATGATACATAGGCTATTCATCGCTCGGGATACGAATGAGTATAGACAAAACAATGCCGCTATTGGGGAATCGTTCCCAAGGGCGGGGAGGTAATCAAGAAGGTGTTGACCGGATACTGACCTATTGCATTCATTTTCGCAATAGTATTCAGTCGACATGAGTCAAATTCGTCCTAATATACCTCAATCGGTTTCAATCGTCGACTAATTTACTCCTCAATGTCATTCAATGATACATAGGCTATTCATCGCTCGGGATACGAATAAGTATAGACAAAACAATGCCGCTATTGGGGAATCGTTCCCAACGGCGGGGAGGTAATCAAGAAGGTGTCGACCGGATACTGACCTATTGCATTCATTTTCGCAATAGTATTCAGTCGACATGAGTCAAATTCGTCCTAATATAACTCAATCGGTTTCAATCGTCGACTAATTTACTTCTCAATGTCATTCAATGATACATAGGCTATTCATCGCTCGGGATACGAATAAGTATAGACAAAACAATGCCGCTATTGGAGAATCGTTCCCAACGGCGGGGAGGTAATCAAGAAGGTGTCGACCGGATACTGACCTATTGCATTCATTTTTGCAATAGTATTCAATCGACTCGAGTCAAATTCGTCCTAATATACCTCAATCGATTTCAATCGTCGACTGATTTACTTCTCAATGTCATTTAATGATACATAGGCTATTCATCGCTCGGGATACGAATGAGTATAGACAAAACAATGCCGCTATTGGGGAATCGTTCCCAAGGGCGGGGAGGTAATTAAGAAGGTGTTGACCGGATACTGACCTATTGCATTCATTTTTGCAATAGTATTCAATCGACATGAGTGAATTCGTCCTAATATACCTCAATCGGTTTCAATCGTCGACTAATTTACTTCTCAATGTCATTCAATGATCCATAGGCTATTCATCACTCGGGATACGAATGAGTATAGACAAAACAATGCCGCTATTGGGGAATCGTTCCCAAGGGCGTGGAGGTAATTAAGAAGGTGTTGACCGGATACTGACCTATTGCATTCATTTTTGCAATAGTATTCAATCGACATGAGTGAATTCGTACTAATAAACCTCAATCGGTTTCAATCGTCGACTAATTTACTTCTCAATGTCATTTAATGATACATAGGCTATTCATCGCACGGAATACGAATAAGTATAGACAAAACAATGCCGCTATTGGGGAATCGTTCCCAAGGGCGGGGAGGTAATTAAGAAGGTGTTGACCGGATACTGACCTATTGCATTCATTTTTGCAATAGTATTCAATCGACATGAGTGAATTCGTCCTAATATACCTCAATCGGTTTCAATCGTCGACTAATTTACTTCTCAATGTCATTCAATGATCCATAGGCTATTCATCACTCGGGATACGAATGAGTATAGACAAAACAATGCCGCTATTGGGGAATCGTTCCCAAGGGCGTGGAGGTAATTAAGAAGGTGTTGACCGGATACTGACCTATTGCATTCATTTTTGCAATAGTATTCAATCGACATGAGTGAATTCGTACTAATAAACCTCAATCGGTTTCAATCGTCGACTAATTTACTTCTCAATGTCATTTAATGATACATAGGCTATTCATCGCACGGGATACGAATAAGTATAGACAAAACAATGCCGCTATTGGGGAATCGTTCCCAAGGGCGGGGAGGTAATTAAGAAGGTGTTGACCGGATACTGACCTATTGCATTCATTTTTGCAATAATATTCAATCAACATGAGTGAATTCGTACTAATATACCTCAATCGGTTTCAATCGTCGACTAATTTACTTCTCAATGTCATTTAATGATTCATAGGCTATTCATCGCTCGGGATACGAATGAGTATAGACGAAACAATGCCGCTATTGGGGAATCGTTCCCAAGGGCGGGGAGGTAATCAAGAAGCTGTTGACCAGATACTGACTTATTGCATTCATTTGTGCAATAGTATTCAATCGACATGAGTCAAATTCGTCCTAATATACCTCAATCGGTTTCAATCGTCGACTAATTCACTTCTCAATGTCATTCAATGATACATAGGCTATTCATCGCTCGGGATACGAATAAGTATAGACAAAACAATGCCGCTATTGGGGAATCGTTCCCAACGGCGGGGAGGTAATCAAGAAGGTGTCGACCGGATACTGACCTATTGCATTCATATTTGCAATGGTATTCGATCGACATGAGTCAAATTCGTCCTAATATACCTCAATCGGTTCCAATCGTCGACTAATTTACTTCTCAATGTCATTTAATCGTAGCTACGACTATTCATCGCTTGGGATCCGAATAAGTATAGACAAAACGATGCCGCTATTGGGGAATCGTTCTCAAGGGCGGGGAGGTAATTGAAAATGTGTCGACCGGATACTGACCTATTGCATTCATTTTTGCAATAGTATTCAATCGCCATGAGTCAAATTCGTCCTAATATACCTCAATCGGTTTCAATCGTCGACTAATTCACTTCTCAATGTTATTTAATGATACATAGGCTATTCATCGCTCGGGATACGAATAAGTATAGACAAAACAATGCCGCTATTGGGGAATCGTTCCCAACGGCGGGGAGGTAATCAAGAAGGTGTCGACCGGATACTGACCTATTGCATTCATATTTGCAATGGTATTCGATCGACATGAGTCAAATTCGTCCTAATATACCTCAATCGGTTCCAATCGTCGACTAATTTACTTCTCAATGTCATTTAATCGTAGCTACGACTATTCATCGCTTGGGATCCGAATAAGTATAGACAAAACGATGCCGCTATTGGGGAATCGTTCTCAAGGGCAGGGAGGTAATTAAGAAGGTGTCGACCGGATACTGACCTATTGCATTCATTTCTGCAATAGTATTCAATCGACATGCGTCAAATTCTTCCTAATATACCTCAAACGGTTTCAATCGTCGACTAATTTACTTCTCAATGTCATTTAATGATACATGGGCTATTCATCGCTCGGGATACGAATGAGTATAGACAAACAATGCCGCTATTGGGGAATCGTTCCCAAGGGCGGGGAGGTAATCAAGAAGGTGTCGACCGGATACTGACCTATTGCATTCATATTTGCAATGGTATTCGATCGACATGAGTCAAATTCGTCCTAATATACCTCAATCGGTTCCAATCGTCGACTAATTTACTTCTCAATGTCATTTAATCGTAGCTACGACTATTCATCGCTTGGGATCCGAATAAGTATAGACAAAACGATGCCGCTATTGGGGAATCGTTCTCAAGGGCGGGGAGGTAATTGAAAATGTGTCGACCGGATACTGACCTATTGCATTCATTTTTGCAATAGTATTCAATCGCCATGAGTCAAATTCGTCCTAATATACCTCAATCGGTTTCAATCGTCGACTAATTCACTTCTCAATGTTATTTAATGATACATAGGCTATTCATCGCTCGGGATACGAATGAGTATAGACAAAACAATGCCGCTATTGGGGAATCGTTCCCAAGGGCGGGGAGGTAATCAAGAAGGTGTTGACCGGATACTGACCTATTGCATTCATTTTCGCAATAGTATTCAGTCGACATGAGTCAAATTCGTCCTAATATACCTCAATCGGTTTCGATCGTCGACTAATTTACTCCTCAATGTCATTCAATGATACATAGGCTATTCATCGCTCGGGATACGAATAAGTATAGACAAAACAATGCCGCTATTGGGGAATCGTTCCCAACGGCGGGGAGGTAATCAAGAAGGTGTCGACCGGATACTGACCTATTGCATTCATTTTCGCAATAGTATTCAGTCGACATGAGTCAAATTCGTCCTAATATAACTCAATCGGTTTCAATCGTCGACTAATTTACTTCTCAATGTCATTCAATGATACATAGGCTATTCATCGCTCGGGATACGAATAAGTATAGACAAAACAATGCCGCTATTGGAGAATCGTTCCCAATGGCGGGGAGGTAATCAAGAAGGTGTCGACCGGATACTGACCTATTGCATTCATTTTTGCAATAGTATTCAATCGACTCGAGTCAAATTCGTCCTAATATACCTCAATCGATTTCAATCGTCGACTGATTTACTTCTCAATGTCATTTAATGATACATAGGCTATTCATCGCTCGGGATACGAATGAGTATAGACAAAACAATGCCGCTATTGGGGAATCGTTCCCAAGGGCGGGGAGGTAATTAAGAAGGTGTTGACCGGATACTGACCTATTGCATTCATTTTTGCAATAGTATTCAATCGACATGAGTGAATTCGTCCTAATATACCTCAATCGGTTTCAATCGTCGACTAATTTACTTCTCAATGTCATTCAATGATCCATAGGCTATTCATCACTCGGGATACGAATGAGTATAGACAAAACAATGCCGCTATTGGGGAATCGTTCCCAAGGGCGTGGAGGTAATTAAGAAGGTGTTGACCGGATACTGACCTATTGCATTCATTTTTGCAATAGTATTCAATCGACATGAGTGAATTCGTACTAATAAACCTCAATCGGTTTCAATCGTCGACTAATTTACTTCTCAATGTCATTTAATGATACATAGGCTATTCATCGCACGGGATACGAATAAGTATAGACAAAACAATGCCGCTATTGGGGAATCGTTCCCAAGGGCGGGGAGGTAATTAAGAAGGTGTTGACCGGATACTGACCTATTGCATTCATTTTTGCAATAATATTCAATCAACATGAGTGAATTCGTACTAATATACCTCAATCGGTTTCAATCGTCGACTAATTTACTTCTCAATGTCATTTAATGATTCATAGGCTATTCATCGCTCGGGATACGAATGAGTATAGACAAAACGATGCCGCTATTGGGGAATCGTTCCCAAGGGCGTGGAGGTAATTAAGAAGGTGTTGACCGGATACTGACCTATTGCATTCATTTTTGCAATAGTATTCAATCGACATGAGTGAATTCGTACTAATAAACCTCAATCGGTTTCAATCGTCGACTTATTTACTTCTCAATGTCATTTAATGATACATAGGCTATTCATCGCTCGGGATACGAATGAGTATAGACGAAACAATGCCGCTATTGGGGAATCGTTCCCAAGGGCGGGGAGGTAATCAAGAAGCTGTTGACCAGATACTGACTTATTGCATTCATTTGTGCAATAGTATTCAATCGACATGAGTCAAATTCGTCCTGATATACCTCAATCGGTTTCAATCGTCGACTAATTTACTTCTCAATGTCATTCAATGATATATAGGCTATTCATCGCACGGGATACGAATAAGTATAGACAAAACAATGCCGCTATTGGGGAATCGTTCCCAAGGGCGGGGAGGTAATTAAGAAGGTGTTGATCGGATACTGACCTATTGCATTCATTTTTGCAATAATATTCAATCGACATGAGTGAATTCGTACTAATATACCTCAATCGGTTTCAATCGTCGACTAATTTACTTCTCAATGTCATTTAATGATCCATAGGCTATTCATCGCTCGGGATACGAATGAGTACAGACAAAACGATGCCGCTATTGGGGAATCGTTCCCAAGGGCGTGGAGGTAATTAAGAAGGTGTTGACCGGATAATGACCTATTGCATTCATTTTTGCAATAATATTCAATCGACATGAGTGAATTCGTACTAATAAACCTCAATCGGTCTCAATCGTCGACTTATTTACTTCTCAATGTCATTTAATGATGCATAGGCTATTCATCGCTCGGGATACGAATGAGTATAGACGAAACAATGCCGCTATTGGGGAATCGTTCCCAAGGGCGGGGAGGTAATCAAGAAGCTGTTGACCAGATACTGACTTATTGCATTCATTTGTGCAATAGTATTCAATCGACATGAGTCAAATTCGTCCTGATATACCTCAATCGGTTTCAATCGTCGACTAATTTACTTCTCAATGTCATTCAATGATATATAGGCTATTCATCGCACGGGATACGAATAAGTATAGACAAAACAATGCCGCTATTGGGGAATCGTTCCCAAGGGCGGGGAGGTAATTAAGAAGGTGTTGATCGGATACTGACCTATTGCATTCATTTTTGCAATAATATTCAATCGACATGAGTGAATTCGTACTAATATACCTCAATCGGTTTCAATCGTCGACTAATTTACTTCTCAATGTCATTTAATGATCCATAGGCTATTCATCGCTCGGGATACGAATGAGTACAGACAAAACGATGCCGCTATTGGGGAATCGTTCCCAAGGGCGTGGAGGTAATTAAGAAGGTGTTGACCGGATAATGACCTATTGCATTCATTTTTGCAATAATATTCAATCGACATGAGTGAATTCGTACTAATAAACCTCAATCGGTCTCAATCGTCGACTTATTTACTTCTCAATGTCATTTAATGATGCATAGGCTATTCATCGCTCGGGATACGAATGAGTATAGACGAAACAATGCCGCTATTGGGGAATCGTTCCCAAGGGCGGGGAGGTAATCAAGAAGCTGTTGACCAGATACTGACTTATTGCATTCATTTGTGCAATAGTATTCAATCGACATGAGTCAAATTCGTCCTAATATACCTCAATCGGTTTCAATCGTCGACTAATTTACTTCTCAATGTCATTCAATGATACATAGGCTATTCATCGCTCGGGATACGAATAAGTATAGACAAAACAATGCCGCTATTGGGGAATCGTTCCCAACGGCGGG
Organism: Eretmocerus hayati; assembly: GCA_029851415.1. Lineage (NCBI taxonomy): Eukaryota > Metazoa > Arthropoda > Insecta > Hymenoptera > Aphelinidae > Eretmocerus > Eretmocerus hayati. Next base: position 175,999,499 of record CM056742.1, on the reverse strand, counting down.
GAGGTAATCAAGAAGGTGTCGACCGGATACTGACCTATTGCATTCATATTTGCAATGGTATTCGATCGACATGAGTCAAATTCGTCCTAATATACCTCAATCGGTTCCAATCGTCGACTAATTTACTTCTCAATGTCATTTAATCGTAGCTACGACTATTCATCGCTTGGGATCCGAATAAGTATAGACAAAACGATGCCGCTATTGGGGAATCGTTCTCAAGGGCAGGGAGGTAATTAAGAAGGTGTCGACCGGATACTGACCTATTGCATTCATTTCTGCAATAGTATTCAATCGACATGCGTCAAATTCTTCCTAATATACCTCAAACGGTTTCAATCGTCGACTAATTTACTTCTCAATGTCATTTAATGATACATAGGCTATTCATCGCTCGGGATACGAATGAGTATAGACAAAACAATGCCGCTATTGGGGAATCGTTCCCAAGGGCGGGGAGGTAATCAAGAAGGTGTTGACCGGATACTGACCTATTGCATTCATTTTCACAATAGTATTCAGTCGACATGAGTCAAATTCGTCCTAATATACCTCAATCGGTTTCAATCGTCGACTAATTTACTCCTCAATGTCATTCAATGATACATAGGCTATTCATCGCTCGGGATACGAATGAGTATAGACAAAACAATGCCGCTATTGGGGAATCGTTCCCAACGGCGGGGAGGTAATCAAGAAGGTGTCGACCGGATACTGACCTATTGCATTCATATTTGCAATGGTATTCGATCGACATGAGTCAAATTCGTCCTAATATACCTCAATCGGTTCCAATCGTCGACTAATTTACTTCTCAATGTCATTTAATCGTAGCTACGACTATTCATCGCTTGGGATCCGAATAAGTATAGACAAAACGATGCCGCTATTGGGGAATCGTTCTCAAGGGCGGGGAGGTAATTGAAAATGTGTCGACCGGATACTGACCTATTGCATTCATTTTTGCAATAGTATTCAATCGCCATGAGTCAAATTCGTCCTAATATACCTCAATCGGTTTCAATCGTCGACTAATTCACTTCTCAATGTTATTTAATGATACATAGGCTATTCATCGCTCGGGATACGAATGAGTACAGACAAAACGATGCCGCTATTGGGGAATCGTTCCCAAGGGCGTGGAGGTAATTAAGAAGGTGTTGACCGGATAATGACCTATTGCATTCATTTTTGCAATAATATTCAATCGACATGAGTGAATTCGTACTAATAAACCTCAATCGGTCTCAATCGTCGACTTATTTACTTCTCAATGTCATTTAATGATGCATAGGCTATTCATCGCTCGGGATACGAATGAGTATAGACGAAACAATGCCGCTATTGGGGAATCGTTCCCAAGGGCGGGGAGGTAATCAAGAAGCTGTTGACCAGATACTGACTTATTGCATTCATTTGTGCAATAGTATTCAATCGACATGAGTCAAATTCGTCCTAATATACCTCAATCGGTTTCAATCGTCGACTAATTTACTTCTCAATGTCATTCAATGATACATAGGCTATTCATCGCTCGGGATACGAATAAGTATAGACAAAACAATGCCGCTATTGGGGAATCGTTCCCAACGGCGGGGAGGTAATCAAGAAGGTGTCGACCGGATACTGACCTATTGCATTCATATTTGCAATGGTATTCGATCGACATGAGTCAAATTCGTCCTAATATACCTCAATCGGTTCCAATCGTCGACTAATTTACTTCTCAATGTCATTTAATCGTAGCTACGACTATTCATCGCTTGGGATCCGAATAAGTATAGACAAAACGATGCCGCTATTGGGGAATCGTTCTCAAGGGCAGGGAGGTAATTAAGAAGGTGTCGACCGGATACTGACCTATTGCATTCATTTCTGCAATAGTATTCAATCGACATGCGTCAAATTCTTCCTAATATACCTCAAACGGTTTCAATCGTCGACTAATTTACTTCTCAATGTCATTTAATGATACATAGGCTATTCATCGCTCGGGATACGAATGAGTATAGACAAAACAATGCCGCTATTGGGGAATCGTTCCCAAGGGCGGGGAGGTAATCAAGAAGGTGTCGACCGGATACTGACCTATTGCATTCATATTTGCAATGGTATTCGATCGACATGAGTCAAATTCGTCCTAATATACCTCAATCGGTTCCAATCGTCGACTAATTTACTTCTCAATGTCATTTAATCGTAGCTACGACTATTCATCGCTTGGGATCCGAATAAGTATAGACAAAACGATGCCGCTATTGGGGAATCGTTCTCAAGGGCGGGGAGGTAATTGAAAATGTGTCGACCGGATACTGACCTATTGCATTCATTTTTGCAATAGTATTCAATCGCCATGAGTCAAATTCGTCCTAATATACCTCAATCGGTTTCAATCGTCGACTAATTCACTTCTCAATGTTATTTAATGATACATAGGCTATTCATCGCTCGGGATACGAATGAGTATAGACAAAACAATGCCGCTATTGGGGAATCGTTCCCAAGGGCGGGGAGGTAATCAAGAAGGTGTTGACCGGATACTGACCTATTGCATTCATTTTCGCAATAGTATTCAGTCGACATGAGTCAAATTCGTCCTAATATACCTCAATCGGTTTCAATCGTCGACTAATTTACTCCTCAATGTCATTCAATGATACATAGGCTATTCATCGCTCGGGATACGAATAAGTATAGACAAAACAATGCCGCTATTGGGGAATCGTTCCCAACGGCGGGGAGGTAATCAAGAAGGTGTCGACCGGATACTGACCTATTGCATTCATTTTCGCAATAGTATTCAGTCGACATGAGTCAAATTCGTCCTAATATAACTCAATCGGTTTCAATCGTCGACTAATTTACTTCTCAATGTCATTCAATGATACATAGGCTATTCATCGCTCGGGATACGAATAAGTATAGACAAAACAATGCCGCTATTGGAGAATCGTTCCCAACGGCGGGGAGGTAATCAAGAAGGTGTCGACCGGATACTGACCTATTGCATTCATTTTTGCAATAGTATTCAATCGACTCGAGTCAAATTCGTCCTAATATACCTCAATCGATTTCAATCGTCGACTGATTTACTTCTCAATGTCATTTAATGATACATAGGCTATTCATCGCTCGGGATACGAATGAGTATAGACAAAACAATGCCGCTATTGGGGAATCGTTCCCAAGGGCGGGGAGGTAATTAAGAAGGTGTTGACCGGATACTGACCTATTGCATTCATTTTTGCAATAGTATTCAATCGACATGAGTGAATTCGTCCTAATATACCTCAATCGGTTTCAATCGTCGACTAATTTACTTCTCAATGTCATTCAATGATCCATAGGCTATTCATCACTCGGGATACGAATGAGTATAGACAAAACAATGCCGCTATTGGGGAATCGTTCCCAAGGGCGTGGAGGTAATTAAGAAGGTGTTGACCGGATACTGACCTATTGCATTCATTTTTGCAATAGTATTCAATCGACATGAGTGAATTCGTACTAATATACCTCAATCGGTTTCAATCGTCGACTAATTTACTTCTCAATGTCATTTAATGATCCATAGGCTATTCATCGCTCGGGATACGAATGAGTATAGACAAAACAATGCCGCTATTGGGGAATCGTTCCCAAGGGTGGGGAGGTAATTGAGAAGGTGTCGATCGGATACTGACCTATTGCATTCATTTTTGCAATAGTATTCAATCGAAATGAGTCAAATTCGTCCTGATATGCCTCAATCGGTTTCAATCGTCGACTAATTTACTTCTCAATGTCTTTTAATGATACGTGGACTATTCATCGCTCGGGATACGAATAAGTATAGACAAAACAATGCCGCTATTGGGGAATCGTTTCCAACGGCGGGGAGGTAATCAAGAAGGTGTCGACCGGATACTGACCTATTGCATTCATTTTTGCAATAGTATTCAATCGACATGAGTCAAATTCGTCCTAATATACCTCAATCGGTTTCAATCGTCGGCTAATTTTCTTCTCAATGTCATTTAATGATACATAGGCTATTCATCGCTCGGGATACGAATAAGTATCGACAAAACAATGCCACTATTGGGGAATCGTTCCCAAGGGCGGGGAGGTAATTAAGAAGGTGTTGACCGGATACTGACCTATTGCATTCATTTTTGCAATAGTATTCAATCGACATGACTGAATTCGTCCTAATATACCTCAATCGGTTTCAATCGTCGACTAATTTACTTCTGAATGTCATTTAATGATACATAGGCTATTCATCGCTCGGGATACGAATGAGTATAGACAAAACAATGCTGCTATTGGGGAATCGTTCCCAAGGGCGGGGAGGTAATTAAAAAGGTGTTGACCGGATACTGACCTATTGCATTCATATTTGCAATAGTACTCGATCGACATGAGTCAAATTCGTCCTCATATACCTCAATCGGTTTCAATCGTCGACTAATTTACTTCTCAATGTCATTTAATCGTAGCTACGACTATTCATCGCTTGGGATCCGAATAAGTATAGACAAAACGATGCCGCTATTGGGGAATCGTTCTCAAGGGCGGGGAGGTAATTAAGAAGGTGTCGACCGGATACTGACCTATTGCATTCATTTCTGCAATAGTAATATCGACATGCGTCAAATTCTTCCTAATATACCTCAATCGGTTTCAATCGTCGACTAATTTCCTTCTCAATGTCATTTAATCGTGGCTACGACTATTCATCGCTTGGGATCCGAATGAGTATAGACAAAACAACGCCGCTATTGGAGAACCGATCCCAAGGGCGGAAAGGTTATTCAGAAGGTGTCGACTGGATACTGACCTATTGCGTTCACTTCTGCAATAGTATTCAATCGACATGAGTCAAATTCGTCCCAATATTTTCCAGTTGATTTCAATCGCTGACTTATTCATTTCTCAATGTCCTTCAATGGTACAAACGTTACGGGTACTGATTCGATGCTCGCGTTCATTTTTCCAATAATGTTGAATCCACATGAGTCAAATTTGTCCCAATAGAAATCAAACAGTTACAATATTGATTGAAAAAAATGACGAAAGATGGAAGAGACTATTTTGGTAGGAAGTATAAGATACGTTGGATAACGTCGCGCAATCGGCGAAGAAATTTCGAAGCTACCTGTAAAATTACAGCCCTGCAGTGGTTTCTTACGAGTCGTGAATTCACATCACCCTTTCTTACACTGTGGGAGATGAAGAATATTGTTGTCTCCGTCATAACACATTCGACTTTTATTTACATCAATATACATATTTCAGCACATCTGAGAATGAAAAGTTGTTTCAATGTCAAAATATCATATACATCTTATAAGGCGTCATTATTCTAGCAAATTGAGAACTTCATGAATACAGTCACTTCGAGAAAATCAGCCAGATGGAATTCCTGAGTGTTTTCTCTCCATCGTACACTTCCTTTGATGTTCGTGTGAGCTAATTCCTTTCTCTAACGCACGAGCTGGGCGATAAGAAAAACTGGTAATCCTCGATGAGAAACGGACGAAGCTATCAATAATCGCTGTAACTTAATGAGCAAATTTCGTTGAGAACATCCAAAAAGTAACCAGTGCCCATCCATGAGCCAAGGATTCAGTTGCTGGGGACCACCACAAGCGTTAGCGAGATCAAGTGGGATATATTCTGGTGAAGCGTGTGATGCCGAAGATGATTAGAGTGAAGCTGCTCCGAATACTGTCAATTTATCTATAGCAAACTAAGGAGACGAAGAATCTCCGATTTATTGACTAATATTGAATTTTCACTGTAATTCTATCGTGTTTGGTAATGTGCTCAAATATTGCGCGATTCCAACATCGATGAAAAGGATCTTACGTAGGACGTCTTCCATACTAACCATTAGAGTTCTACCCTTCGGACAAACAATCTTCCTAATATGGGACACGTGTCGGAATGGAAAATTTCGACATGTTTCAATCAAAGACACTCTGAGAAGGCACTTATCTGGGGCTTCGAGGATGTCAGAAATCCGAACATATTCTCCTGATATCAATTGAACCACGGTATCGTCAGTCTTTTGAGCCCGAAGGTATTTGTCACTATGGTACATGACGCCCTTATGGATACACTTACTGTATACGTTACAATCCCCTATTCTCGGGACTCGTTCAACTCGTGAAAAGTTGAAATAAGTGACTTCTGAATGCTTACATGTGACAGCCGTAACCGATCTACCGATTGTGAATATATCATCGATGAAATTTTTCACTGATTGCGCCAAACGAGGATGTTGTGTGCAGCCAGTTTTGAAATACTGCAATTGAAGGTGTTTTTTGGCTATCTGTTTATTTGGATCTTTTGGTCCATTGACAAACTTTTTTAAGTAATATATGTGACTCTCTGGGGGGAAAGCAGAGTTCAACGGAAGAGGCCCACTTTGACGAACAGACTCAGCAGCATGCAACCATGTGTGAACGTTAAAAGTTGGTGGTCCATAAATTTCCTCGTAACCAGTAACAAATTCAAGTGAATCTCTCTCACATTCCAGGAGTTCTTGCTCAGTGTTCTCACATGTCAGGTACGTATAGAGTGTTTTAGAAAATAGGCCAAAATGGTCCATCACCTTTGGCTCCAATATCCCGTCAAAACAGGGAAGAAAATAATGTAAAGCCCAAGATTTTGCTTCAGAGGCTTTCATTTTTGCTTTTCCTGTCAAGATTTTTTTCCGAGGTAGTCGATGGATTTCTTGACAAGGTTTGATCATCGTGAAACGACGTTCCACCTCAGCAAACTGTGAAGGTGTTAAATGATGGGGACACCCAGTATCTTCCAATTGCTTGAATATATACAACATTATGCCTAGGAGCGGTCCATGCATATACTCGTAAGAGAATGACCATACCATGTCCCAATCTTCAGAATCTTCAGATTCCATGAAGCAGCATGAACCTTTCACACCATTAACGTCTTTTTTTTTCTTCAACTTCTTGAACTTTGGATTTTTTTCTAAGATCTCCAGTATCTTCTTCACATCATTCAGATGGCTCTCGTGAGTCCTGGGAGTCATTTCTTGCGAAGAAGGAAATCTCACACCACTGAGCTCAGCGAACCAGGTTCCATATATATAGCACCAGCTACAACCATGATATGCGCTGTGAAGCATTCTGTTTTGCAGTATGCCACGACACGGAGAGTCCAAGTTCGCATTCAATATCCTGAATTTAATCGTAAAAGTTTCTCCATTCATCTCAAGGGTGATGGTTTTACCATTCAATTCTTTCAATTGATCAAGAACACATACTTTAACGAACAAATTCAACAGCTCAGGGCTTGGCTCTGCGTCAGTCACAAGAATACCACTCAAAATCATGTACTTCCATCTCAACTTAGGAGACAAGTCATTCAAGAACAGCTGTTGAGGCCACATACTCCTCTTACCACTTCTATTCAAAGGTGCTCCATCAGTGCTCAAATCAAATGTTGCTATTATGAAATTCTTATTCACATATTTCAACACGATTTTCCGGTGGATCTGACCATCTTGAACATCTTTTATCGGATAGCAGTCACTTTGAAGTGGATCTTTCCTCGATTTAATATTACATACAAAATCCTTCAATACTTGTTCAACTCCGAAAAATTTCATCAACTGGTATTCTATATTAATAGAAGTGAAGTAGTTTTGAGAATCAATGGAAATTTTGTTCGCGAACGCGCAGGATTCGTCTGGACATATAGAATTTGATTTCTTAATTTTTTCTTCTGCACTAACGGAGAGGACAATTTGTTCACTGCACTGAGAGCAAAAATAGTGGTAACTTATTTGATCATTCCTACAAGGAACATACTTGGCCATAGTATACTTGGATAAACTGATATCTTCGAAATCTGGTCCTGCACAAGTTTTGAGCAAATTCCCCAATTTAGCTTGACTATCATCGGTCAGTTGAGCCTCCAAAGAAAATGCTTTAATCATCACAATCACGTCACCGACGGTCAAACCTGAGGCAACGAACATGACTCTATCAAAACTATCTCGTTCGTTTCCGAAAATCTCGTTCCCGTCACCAATGTCAGAAACATCAGAGTCGCTGTGATTAGAATCACCGTGATCAGAATCATCGTGATCAGAATCACTCCTGTTTAGGCGATGATATTCATCAGCCGCGTCACGATCGCTAACTTCATCCAAACCTTCAACATTATCCTCATGTTCAAGGTTATGATTAGGAACATGAGAATCACACTCAGAGCCGTTTCTGTTCATGTGCTCAATATTGCTGGATGAATACTGAGCATTTTCGTCGTCTTTTACTCCATTTCCGACATCCATGTCGTTCTCTCGACGATTATCAATATCCGAGTCAGTTCGGTGCGGGAAACTACCATCTATATCACCACTCTCGAGATTTGGTACAGTTCTCATTTCAAGGATGTCCTGGCGGTGACCTTCGCTGAGTTCGTCTTTGCTGTCAAATATGATGTCAGATCCATCATGATTCAAATCTTCCGAAGCTCGGCAACTTGGCGATGTTTCATTTGAATCGGTTTTCCTTGTCGACTTGGGCTCATGAGAATCAGTCGAAGTAGACGAATTATCAGATGAGTCATACACTATTTAAAATTAATTGGTATCATTCGTATGTCTGCCAATCAGGTGATATATGAGATTGGTTCAAAATATTCATACCGTTTGCTTGCAATTTCTTCTTCTTCTTCTCATTCCTCCAGTTGGTTGTTCCACTGACTAAATTGGGATTATGATTCCCATAATTAATAGATTTGTATCTCTTTGGCGAGCTTGGCTTTGCTACTGGATCATCAGAATCAGAATCGAAGCTACTCATACTCCTAGATTCAAAACCGCCTGAAAAGTATTCGAAAGAATTCAGAATGACTAAATTATTCACTTCGATATGTATACGTGATAACTTGCAATACGATTCGAATTGAAAAAAGTTGTAGTGCCAAAAGTCATTTAATTTAAAACCTCAGGAGTTCCGTGCATGCAGGGCGACTCGCGTCAACTATCTCTAGCCTGCTTTTTAGAGGGTAAAACATATACTTTTGAGCCATCGCTGTAGAGGCCGTAGACTCAACGTGGAAATAAATCAATGACAAGAATTCAGCGTGTCTACCGGATTTATTACGGGGTAATAAAGGACTCTTTAAGGACCTTTTGAGGACTGAAATCAATCATTTGAAGGACCAAAAGGAATCATTTTTAGGAGTGGGTTTCACGTAAGCAATTTTTGCAGAGTTCGAATGATAAGTCGATTATAACATTTTCAATGCAGATATCGATCTACCAGTTATAGTATTGAATAATCAGCACACAAATCTCCATAATTATTGCCGAATAGAGAGAATTCAGGGCCAGATTTCTGGCTGTAAATTTTTGTTGAAAAATCCCCTGGTCAACAAAAGAAGGGGAGAATGTATTCGATCTTATGTCAATATTGATAATAATCATCCAATGATTATTATCAATATTGACATAGAGGGTTACATAGGTTTCTTAGAAAATCGCTCAGGGCGATGTAGTGATTGAAAATCGAAGGTATCTTTCAATTTGAAAAAAGTTGCCGTCAAGATGTATTGAACGAATCAAGTATTTCATCTATCTCGCCATTAAGAGCTAATTTAAGCGGATGTGCTGATAATGACATAGCTTAGTAATGAATTACTCCAATTCGAACCGAGTACCTTCAAGGCCCTTTATAAGAGATCTTGCATTAAAGAGCCTCGCCTTGAAGGTACATGGTTCGAATCGAAGTAAAGTAATATCAAACTAAGGTAATTGTACCCAACTCGCCTCTGTACCCAACTTGCCCCATATGCCGATCTCAGACATGCATGAGCACACGTGGGCCTTCCTGCATTTTTTTAACGTTTTGTATGTTAATATATGAGAAAGTAAGTAGTTTGCATCGACCTCGAATCATTTCTGCGTTCTCCAGAAAATTTCAAGTGAACTTTCCATTTTTCGTGTTTGCACGGCTGAGAAATCATCAAGGAAACTGCGTTCACTAAAATCGGTGTAAATTCATTTTCATTCGACCAATTTTAACGTCCCTTGGCGCACTCGATTCCTTGTCTCAAGACCACTAAAATCCACCCTCCAGGGTAGCCAAACTCTGATTTTGAGCGATTCTATATACCAACACGGAGATGATTTGAGAAACAAGAAGGCCGCGACGACCCCATATGATTACCTCGGAAAGGCGTGCAGTATGGCTTTTTTACCACCCAGAACGTGTTCACCGGATCAAAATAGGTCGGAAATAGTGTCTTGGGCCAGCTGAAAACTACAAATATCGCTTCACGTTGATGAAAACGGAAGAAAACAATTTTATGCCCTTTATCGCCGATTCACATTGTTTTAAATGATGGGGCAAGTTGGGTACACACTTTTGTAAACTCTCAAAAATCACCTTTTGGGAGAATTGGAACAGTTTGGCTTCAGTGGGTCTAAATTGAATACTTCAAGTCATTTTAAAGGTCTTGGGACAAGCTTTAAAATGAGCTCAAGTACGTTGGAAAATATCGAGCTGGGCCAGAGTTATTAAGAAAATGGCTTATGGGGGCAAGTTGGGTACACTCACCTTATGTCATAATCAGCATAAGTATCAGCTAACTGAAATAGCTCTCGTTGGCCAAGTTCATGGAATAAACGATTTGAGGACTGAGCTCCGCAATTCAGGACCTTTTAAGGACTCAAGGACTTTTCGAATCAAATAAGGACTTTAGGGACCGGTAGACACCCTGAAAATTCCGACGTATTTTCCTTCAGCTTTCTGATGGCCCGGTTTGTTTTTCGGATTTGTGTCACCATAACCTCATAAGCAATCAAGCTTCGGAACGGCAATAACTCAAAATTACCCATCTTTGAGGTTTTTGAGATTTTTAATCGAAAGATCAGGCCATTATCACGCGGTATCTATTTTTCGCGGGCGTTCTGGGCATTTCAATTTGACGCAAGAAAAACATCAATCAAGTCACTATTGAAGTATTTTTATGTCATCGTTCCGATGATTAGCTCCGTTTCTCCAATTTGGTTCAACATAACCTGAAAAAACGAAAATCATCCATCGAAAGTGTCTCAACTCGTTACGGCCAATTTTTTCGGTTTCTCAATGGTATTTTTGGGGAAACTAATCCATGTTAATGATGGGATAGTGATTGACGATTGGTTTTCTGACTATTTTCATGAAAAATAAGATTATGGAGAAGAAAGGCACTACTGATATCAGGTGAACGCTGAGGACTCAGATAACTGCGTAGAAGCAAGAAACCAGGCCTTTATTGGACTCCATTTCACCATAAGAGATTGTGAATCACTTCAAGGATCATCAATGACATTAGAAATTGTTCATTGAATGAGGCCAGTGAGACGAAAATAGGTTAGTTTGAATCATCATATTCGAATTCAAACTGATTCTTTGTGGAATGAGAAAACTCTGAACGAGAAATTCCCATGAACGAGAAATCAATTCAGCGCTTCAAAATTCCTAAGTGTGGAGGCTGGATCTTGTGCAGGCCCATTCGCGAATGTTTGGAATATTCGTGGCCTAGAATTATCGACCATCAAGTTCTACGACGAATTACTTCAAAAATCCAATTTTGTGACAGTCGGAAGAATACTCCAACACGTTTACTGCGACGGTGAAAATCGCATCCGGATCCTGTGTGAAATGGGCCCCACCAGGACCTGAACCATTTAATGGGAGTTTGATTACCGCTACACAAATAAGAGTTGGGCGCGTGGGCCCCACCGGTGGGATCCATTGCAGTGAAGGTGTCAAGGATTATAATCAGTAAATTGTCCTAAAAGAATTCAAAACCTTATAAGTGTTCTTACTTGCACACATAGAAAATTCCTGATTCCCCATATACAATTAAAGAATCTTGAAATATAGCTAAAGAAATTTTAGATATTGGAGTGACTGATTAGCACGATAGCTCACTAGAACCGATTTATTTTGAATGGACCACCTAAGAAATTTGAATAATATTTCAGCAGTTACCGCACTTTTTTTGAATCAGTATTCAATCTGCACTTGAGGGAGTGAAAATTTTTCAGAAGAAACTTGATGCAGAATCAAGAACTTATTCATCCTTTATTACAAGTGTCATACATGCTCAGCTAGATTCTACTCCTCTGGAAAATATTATACAAAATTCAGGCTCTGTGAAAACAGTATTCTTGAATCCTACACTAATTGTGAGTTATTCCTGTCACGACTCAGCTAGCGAATCCTAGTTTTGACTTCTGGCTTCCGCTTCAGTGTAACAGAGTGTATTGATTATTCTCTCAGCATCTTGAGCATATGCTCTTGGAGTGTTTTTCGACTGCAGTTCGAATAAGCATTCATTCTATCATGAAGTTTTTCCAGAGCTTGAATGTTTTTCCATAACTCTTGGCTTCATGTCACACATTTTATATTGTACAATTATAACAGTAGACTTAAGCATTATGATAACTCAATCATTGCAATAATATTTACAGTCGACTTAGTTTCATCCAAAAGTATTTTACTATTCTATGGAAAAAAAAAAGATGCAAGAGAATATGTAGTGAGCGAGTTTGCGAGAGCTGATTTACTATGACATTTTGGTATCTCTACTTCCTTTTAAATTAGTAACAGAAATGCTTGCAATTGATCAATCTTTGTGGTAGAGGGTTTGAACTTGTAAGATGGAACGATTTGAGATAGTATGATAAAGAATCGCTCTTATCCTTTTTCTGACAAAAATTGAAGAAATAAGTTTGATGTCATGTGCCACGCTTAATATCACTTGATTTTGATCCGTCAAGGAAGACTTTTCTTGAACAAGCTGATGATCCGTGCCAGACATAACTGAGCATAGCATTCATTCAAAGTATATCACAGTACTTGCACTTTGTCTGATTAGTCGAGTAAGTGAGCTCCTGAATTCGTTCACTAACCGGCTAAACTCTTCCAAGCCCTCCAGTTTTGGGCTCAAATGATAGGTGGTACATCCAATAATCAATATTAATAAGAATCATTGTTCAAAAATTGGGGGAAGGCGTTAATAAACAATAAAAACATGCATTTTTCCGTCCTTTTTTCGGTTTTTCCATTATAAGTCGGAAAATATTGGTTTTTGGGAAAATTTGTACAGAGGTTATTTGTAGATCTCTGAACGATCTACAAAATTGGTTTCTTTACTTTTCCGCGTAAAATGCATCCTTTTGGAGTTATTCCTGATCAAAGTTATAACCGAATTTGTTTCAATTAATTCGCTAAAATTGTTTATAACGGGTTCAAATTATTTATCCCTAGGTAATGAGTTAATTTGGAAAAGAAAAGGTCTCTTGGTATTTTTTCCTAAGTTTGATCGTTTTTGAGTAATGAGAAAAAGCAGATTCCGCGACTTCTAACCCTCAATGCGGTGCTTTCATGACAGTACTTGACTTGGAAGTTGCGAAATCTGCTTTTTCTCATTACTCAAAAACGATCTAACTTAGTAAAAAATACCAAGAGACCTTTTCTTTTCCAAATTAACTCAATTACCTAGGAAAAATAATTTGAACCCGTCATAAACAATTTCAGCGAATTAATTTAAACAAATTCGGTTATAACTTTGATCAGGAATAACTCCAAAAGGATGCATTTTACGAGAAAAAGTAAAGAAACCAATTTTGTAGATCGTTTAGAGATCTACAAATAACCTCTCCACAAATTTTCCCAAAAAACCAATATTTTCCGACTTATAGCGGAAAAACTGAAAAAAGGACGGGAAAATGCATGTTTTTATCGTTTATGTATGCCTTCCCACAATTTTTGAACAATAATTCTTATCAAAATTGATTATTGGATGTGTCACCTCTCATTTGAGCCAAAATTTGGAAGGTTTGGAAGAGTTTAGCCGGTCACTCCTAGAAGGAAGCGTCTTTTCGGGGCTTACTTACTTGACTAAATGTTCTAGAGAGAGGTCAAATCCAGCAGTGGATATATATCAGGGTTTGTAACGAAACTTATGTTTCCTTTCGTTTCGTTTATTTCGGTGAAATTTCAATAATGTTTAGTTTCGTTTCGTTTTTCAATAACCATAATCAAAATTCCAGAATTTAGTTTAGTTTTTTCCATTAACGAAACTAAACTTAATAATTTGATTTGAATTACGTTTTTCATTCCGTTTATGAGAAACGAAACTAAACAAAAACGAATTATGGTTGAGCTAGAAACTAAACGAATCCCAACAAAAATGTCGGTGAGAGAAACGAAACAAAACGTTAATCATGCATAATTACGGTTACAATAAACGAAGCGAAACATAATCGATATGTTCCGTCAGAAAACCAAACGAAATCGAACGAAACTATTTCGTTTGAGGGGAGGAAACTAAACGAAAGTAATTTCGATTATGATTATGATAAACGGAACTAAACGAAATTGATATGGATTATGTTTATTATGAACGAAACTAAACGAAATCGATTTGAATTATGTTCATGATAAACGAAACTAAACGGAATATATTTCAATTATGATATAAAACATCAGACGTAATCAATATGAGTAAACATCATTTGGAACGGAAGCCGAGCGTATTGATACAGGAACGGTTGCATGAGCGAACGCAAATTTCCTCCTCCACCCCCCCCCGCCTCTCATCCGCTTTCGGCAAGACTTCGGCAGAACAGTGGTAGGTAATGGACAACACCCATGCTAGTCGATCGGAATTTCTTTGGAAATGTCTCGACGTGCATGTCTGAGCATCCGAAAAATTTACAACAACAGACGACGATGGTGGCGACGATCCTAACCCTATGACCCACAAGGCTTCGTGACGTGGGCACCCGAGTTTGCAAAAAAATTATGGGAAATGTACTATCTGATTAGTATACTATCTAATAGTATTCCATTCAAACAAGGGCTGTCAAGTAAATGTGATGATTGGTGAAATCTCAGAAATTTTCTTCAACAGCGCGTATGAGCTGCCAGCTCCCAGAGGAGTCTTTGGATTTGGGAATTTGGGGTTCACACAGACCTGAGTTCTTTGGGAACCAACAGTGAAGATAGGATATGGGATCAGTATTGGACACATTTCTATTATTTCAGCATTAATGCAGTTACGCGAATTTGCATTCCACTGCACCATCTCCGTTCGATCGTTGCATTAGTAACGGCACAACACTTGGTGATGGGGAGGGTCTCTCTACCCTCCCTAGGCGAGAGGATTGAAGTCCACAGGCCAATAACGCAAAGAAGAAGGAGAGCAGAGACGGTGAAAGCGGCCGGCCAATCTGCGAGCGCCCTCCGGGTTAGCCATGTTGGATTCCAGTGGCTGCGCGAGGAAGTGAGCTGAGTCTGAGCGCCGGAGGCAGCAGACCTTCTTCATATGATTGTGGTCTCAGTGAAACCACCTGACTGGATCTTGTATGATTTCGTGCTCCGCGGCAACTAACGAGCTTTTTTATCGAGCACCTCATACAATAATGATCATTTTGGGGACATAAGAGAACTTACTTCACGGTAGCAGAAGTCTCGTACGGATAGTAACACCACGATTGCTGCAAAAAAAATCGCCCGAGTTTTCTTAGCACCTAAAAACTCCCCAATCTCTTTTCGAAAGAACTCAGGTGTGTACAAATTATGAAAAACTTGGTTTCCGATTGCGCTCAACGTGATCAGTTAGTCTGTATCGTTCCATCAATCTTTCAGTAACTTTGGTGTTACAGTTTCTCACAAGCCATATACGCAGCACGCCACAAAGACACAGGTCCGACAGTGTCACAGGTGGCCACCGCAATGTGGTACTGTGCTACTCGCATCCACTCACATCGTTATGCCTTCGTCAATTGCAAACAGATTACGTGACTCTCGTTACCTCAATTGAAAATTTTGAGGGATACAAAAGTATCGGATGATCGGAGAATCCGTGAACTCCTGAGTGTAAAATCGATTCGAGGCATCGGAACAAGGCATCAGTTGTCAGAGTTCGCTGCAATGCGACGATAGCTTAGAAAACTATCAGTATAACAGGATTATACGATATTTCTTAGAAACGATATTTGCTGATTTGCTTTGGATAGGTAAGTACAGTCACTACCAAAACTCCATCGAAAAATGGAATTGTGTTCTGCGGGTCTCTATCTGCTTCAACGTTGACATCAAGGCCTCCATATTGTTTTGAATTTTAGAGTTTGCTGTCTCATTTGCTCTCACGTGCTATAGTGTACATTACTTATTCTTTGATGTCAACAGCAGAACGAGACTGACAATGTCGCAGCTCCAGCTATGCGTACTGTAAACATTCTCACAAATCTCGAGCAAGGTAGATATAACTACAATAGAGCGTTTCTTACATCCCACTTAGGTATTCCTGCACAATAATTGTATTCGAGCAATATCGAACCTCACTGACATACAGATCTACAAGTTTATTAATTGGTGGATTCATCAAGCTGATACCAGTAATGCAGCTCTAAAAATTTGATTATGAGGTCAGTAACAACAATATTTGTATTTTCGTTGAAGAACTTATTTTCGTACTGTACCCCAATGTTCTGTCTTCCAGAAAATGTTGATTTGACTGTAAATGTATCGTACTTCTAGAAGTTTGAGAGCAATTGAATATAAATAAATACGAGAAATCGGTGAAGTTATACAAAATCAATCATAATTCCCACGACATTATCTAGGTTGACCCCTACATAACGCAGGAGTGCGTGGTTATGGCTCTTCGAATGAACCTTCAACCCTCTTCTTCCGAGAGATCTCAACTTGGAGTAGAATGTACCTGAAATGATTCGCATGAACCTAACTCTGCAGATTTTGGAACAAGCAACAATATCTTCTATGATTCCATTGGATGGGAAGATTTCTGTCTAGAAGTGGCCCACCCCAAGGGATTCCTCTTTATCGTCGAACCCTATGACTACCCTAAAATGGATCAAAGAAAATCCTTTGGATACACAAATCGATGGGATATCTTGCAATGTGTGGGACGCTTCACTCAAGATTTCTTTCTAATATCAAACCTCCTGAAACAATCTCCGGTTCAATGGCCTCTGGAATGATACACTGTTTATGAAAGGAACTGTGCGGTCAAATTTGTTTCGTGGAATTTCGATATTTTTCGTTTCTTAGTCAATGGATTGCTGTACAACTCTCGGCTCGGTCCTGGGTGACCCCTCTTGGCATACCTAAGACCCCAAATAATAGTTGTGTGCTAACGAAATCAGCACGAGGACTCCAGGCCTTTATCGAGGAAGGACTCCACAGCTATCACACTGTGGCCTCCCAGTGCTCCCTATCCACCCCCCTCCCTACACACATTCACACAGACACACATTCGGCCATCCCCATTGTTCATACGATCTGGCCGAAATCAAACTGTATCACACGACACGTATATACTGTTCTTTACCGTTATTACGCCGAAGTGTTGCACAGATTTGATGGAGGGGGGGTTGGCTTGGCTCAACGTTTTGAATTATGTTGATTTGTTTCAATTACGTTTAGTTTCGTTTATCATAAACATAATTAATTTTGATTTTGTTTAGTTTCGTTTATCATAAACATAATTAATTTTGATTTCGTTTATTTTCGTTGATCTCAACAAAATTTCGGTTGGAATCATTTTCCATAACTAATGAATCGTAATTCGTTTCTGTTTGGTTTCGTTTCTCATCAACGAAATCAGGATCATTTTCGTTTCATTTCGTTTTTGAATGAACGAAACGAAACTCAATTGCTTTTGAATATGTTTTCATCTCTGTTCAACGAAACGAAAATCAGAATAATTATGTTTTGTTTCGTTTACCTAATTCTGTGGATATAATGTTTACGTTTAGTTTCGTTTTTCATGAACGAAATTATGATTGATTTCGTTTAGTTTCGTTTTCCAATAAACGAAACGAAACATATTCAATAATTTCGTTTAATTTAGTTTAGTTACAAACCCTGATATATATATATATATATATATATATATATATTTTATATCATCTGCACTGTCATACAAAGGTCTTGATTCTGCATCAAGTTGCTCCATATTTTGATATCATCACCATACTTCGATAAGTATTGATAATTATCACACTCACTTCTCGCACAAGATACAGGCCAGCCTTATCCAGCAAAGAATTCTCTCCACAACAAGCTGCAATGAAGTCAATTTAGTTGCTACCAGTTGCTACCGTCAACCCTATCTGCAGCAGCGTGTAATAACCAGATCAGGCCAGATATATAGCTATCTGCTATACATATTAGTAGCTCACTGCATCAGTGTAACCGCCATCTTTTCACGGCTCGCGGGCGCCTGCGCAAATTTGCATCTTTCTTCGAGCCGCCGTTCCAGTAATTTCTTAGTCATCAGTGCCACCAAATCTACCCAGACAGCAGGTTCATACAAGCTTGACGAATAAATGTATGCAGTTGAGCCAAGTACTCATCAAGTGTGATAATCGTCGTTAATTCTTCTACAACTGTATACACTGCATTTAGCATTGAGCGAATCAGAATATATCAATGTCATTATTCTGATTCTTTGCTCCGCAGGCTGCTGTCTCCGTTCCGACTTCATCGGACTAACCTCAAGCTAGAGGTTATATTATGAATTACGCTCGCTGGCCGAGCCTCCTCTGACAAACATTATAATTGTGTGTGCGGATTATTAATTCACTACTTTCGTGATGTCGACTCCACCTTACTTTGTCATGATCCGCGTGACAAGTGGTGCAGAACAAGGAAAAGTGAAACTTGTGTCTACGGAGGAAATGAAAAATCCTTTGAAGACCAAGACGTTCCAACCGAGTACGAAATATTTCTTCAAATATCCATCTAAGCCTGGCGAATTCTACAAGGCCTCCATATTGGTTATTGAAGGTAAGTCCAGAGTATCTTTTACGGCTGAATACGGTGAGTTGAACGTGATCATGCATGTGCTTTTTACTTCTGATGACGCCCATGATCTTATCAGTATGTTCCTTTTTGTCAGGCTGTGTAATATTGCACTGAGATCTTTTCTAAGAAAGTTCTACAGATGCGTGCTCCTCATGCTCTAAAGTCACTCTAAGGGGACTCATAACTTCAAGTATGATTAACAAACATCCTTGATGCCTCATCACAAATGATATTTTTCCATGTGAATTGTCGTGTTGACAAAATTATCACCTCTTATTACTTCCCAAGTGGTTGACCGATCAATCTCAGAGTTGACTTGTTGCATTTCTCAGTGCCTAAAGCTACTTTCTGCATAGCTACAGCTCTGTGTAATATCTAGGAATCAATTGAGCATCATTTTTGAGCTGAATATGAGTTATTACAAATTTTTGTAACACTTATCGTATATTGCAATGATTCCCTTCAAGGCTCTTCGCAGTATTTCAAATTGTAACCCTACAATCCTTGATATGATTCATGATGATTTCCAAGCCCTGTGCTGAATTTCTCTTTTTCATCCAAGCTTTTATATTTACCATTTTGGGGTCTTATAGCTAGAATGTCATTTTTCCATCCGGACTGATATAATGACAAAGTTGAGTCCTCCGATCACTCCCAGAGCACCTCACAGATTATCTTGTAAGTTCAGAGCGCAGTATCTTTCAGTGCCTAGGGCTACTACCTACAAAGCTACATCTCTCATGACATCTAAAATGAGTATCATTCTAGGTCACTTTTTTACAATGAATATAGTTACATATTTGAAACATTTTTCAGCTCCTAAGATATTGAATTAATCCACTCCAGATTTTGTGAACAGTATTCCTCATGCTCTGAAGCTGCTTTGTACAACTGTCGATATGATTCATGATGATTTTTTAACTCCTACCCCAAGTATATGGCCCAAACGTCATTTTCTCATCCAAACTGTAATGTTCACAAAGATACAAACATTTTCAATGTTCTACATATTAGAAAAGAGGCCAAGATCACAAATATCTCATGCGACGCATGGATCTTTGAATGACATGAACTACTTACTCATTATTATTAATACAAAGGAAGATGGCTTCCTTGCATGTTGTTAATTATGAGAAGTCATTAACAAAGATCTATATGGATACTTCCATCATAAAATTTCCAACCACTGAAAAACACTACTTCAGCTCTCGCTTTCAGCAATGTCAAATTTGATGATTCGAAGCATGCACAAGATTGAACCTGATTCTAAATTGGCATAAGTTGAGTGTGTGGTTTTTGTTTTGCTCATGACTGTGGCCCATCTCAATATTCTTAATCTCAACCTACCTTGAGTGAGGGCAATTGGGGGGGGGGGGCTAATTGAGTACATTTACCACATTTAATGATGACCTAATATTGTTTGTGATTTATGGGTTCTAATTCACGATTACTTCACCCAAGCTAAATATAAACTCATACTTTTCCTAGGGTTCACTCACGCATGAGTACGAAGATCTCTCACCTATATCGCATTGCACTCCTATAGGGGAGAGTGGGGCGAATTAGGACAGGTTTTGCAGTGGGGCTTTCTGGCGATACTTGGGGATAGGCGCGCTACGGGACTCTAAAGTTCAACTATTGAATATATTGTAAAAAAATTTTCAGACCTCCAGGTCACCGCTTTCATAATTTTTTTTTGAAGTTTGAGGACAAAAATCTGTCCTAATTCGCACCGCGTTTGGGGGCACTTTAGGACAGTTTTGGGGGCAAATTAGGACAGCCTTTGAAAATTGAGGTATACTACAATATTCCTCAACTATTAGAGTCGAGTTTGCTTACCAAAACATGTAGTAGTGACCCTAAATACAGAGGGAAACTCGCCCGCGACATTTACATCCTCCTAGAGCCTCAGAAAGCGAGCCATTTTTGTGTCATTTTTGAACATGATTGAATTAGGCACTTTATTGGCGCACTACCGTCTTTAGGAATAAGCAATCGTTTCGCAGCCTCTAAGAGTCTACTTTCATTAGTTTTTCTTCATATTGGAGGTACTCATACTCGCCCTAAGTCAAGGATCCCGCTAATAGTGTGTAACATTCAAGGCAGTGTCACCAAATGCGAGAGTGAAAATGCTTAAATCGAGGACTATCTTGGAACACGGCGAGAGCGACTTTTGACCTCTAATCTGACTCCTCAGACCGTCATTAGACATCGTAACTTCATTTTCAATCATCCAACTATCCCTGAACCTCCCGCGCCTCGAAAAACGCCCAATATACATCATTCATATATAATACACCCAATATACATCATATATGGGCGGCTCCGGATCAGAACGGTATAAGTCCATTTTGGTGAAAAT
The DNA here is from genome assembly GCA_029851415.1 of Eretmocerus hayati. NCBI lineage: Eukaryota > Metazoa > Arthropoda > Insecta > Hymenoptera > Aphelinidae > Eretmocerus > Eretmocerus hayati. The sequence goes on along the minus strand of CM056742.1, from coordinate 175,978,280 downwards.
TGAGTTTTTGACGGGAAACGATAGAAAATACATGTGAAAACATGTATGCACAACTCCGGCAGTAGAAATCCGTTCTGAAGCATCACATGTGACATGGCCGTTTTTGTCTCGAAAAAAGTTTCGACTTTTTTTCAGGATCAGAACGGTATAAGTCCATGTTCCCGTTCAATGATATCGCTTTTGGGTCATCCACGTTTAGCTGTCGTGCTTTTACGAGTAGTTAGAAGTAGTAGCTACTCCCAGAAAATACGAATTAGGTTTGCTATGTTGTCCAAATGATTACATCGAGTGGTTTCGAAGGAGGTGGGCCGAAGTCCGATCACTTCTTTTTTACGCGTTTGGACACAGGGGAATCCTGTGAAAATGAACAACCTCCGGACAGTAATCCATGGGCCTGAAATTTTTCTCTTTGAAACTCTGAAGTCTTTTTTCCTAATCTCTTATCATAATTGATAACCAAGTTGTTCAATGATGGTTCGAGAATCACAGTTGTGAGAGCGATTGGTACTGAGCTTGCTAGGAAATTTTATTTTCCATCGTGTTTTCAGGCATCTTATCGAACGAAAGATCAACTGCGTCTAAGATACGCCAAATTCAACTGAGCTGTACAGTTCCTTCTCAGGAACAATGCCAAGGGTGGAGAATTCCTAGCTTCATTACAGTAATTCGGTTACGATTTCACTATGAATGATTGTGATCTATCAACTGGGGTTCTTTTTATTAACAGTCATCCGGCCTTCGGTTCGATCTCCCCGCCACTCGGTACAAGTGAACGTCATTTGGGCAAATCTCGTAGGTGAAGATACTAGCCTTCCTGAATTGAGCTAACTGCAACGAATTTCTACAGTTGATCAACAATCCTTCTTGGTTGTTGAGTGGGGATCAATCCGAATTTACCGTTTGGATTCCCTGATCGATTAAAGTCTCTTCAATACGAATTTTCCTATACAATTTCAAACTGTCTCTGACTCTTTGAACTCAAGCGGCGTGCTCTGTGGTCCCTAAAAAACTAGATTTTGGGACCGAGTTGATCGGACTGTCGTTTCCAAATAGACCCTTGTTGACCTCAATTTCAAAAATATATCCTTATTAGTCACGATATCCTGAATGGGATCTCTTTGCAAAAAAACAGTCTCGGCTGTGAATGAGATTCAATAGAAGTCATCCTAGATTAGAGAAAGGCTTTGTTTACTGTGAGAAAAAGTCGAGGATAGTCACTAAAAATCCGAAAAATTCTCAATTTATACCGTTCTGATCTGGAGAATTTTTCCACCTTTCTTCTTGCTAAAATCAATTGGTCCATGTAATAAGTCCATGGTTTCTTAACGTTTTTTGATCTCAAAGGTGGAAACTCATAGTTTCTCGATATTTTCGTATTTGAAACAGTAGAAATCCATAATATCAACTACTTCTCCTGATCTAAAATATTAAATGTGAATTTTTTTCAGAAATGGTGGACTTATACCGTTCTGATCCGGAAAAAAAGTCGAAAAATTTTCCGGATCAGAACGGTACAAGTCCATTTTTTATTGCAAAATGAGATGTAAAAAGTGTAAACAATTGATAATCAATACGCCCCACGTGAAGAATTACATGAAAACACACTCACTACATGGTAGAATAAGAATATTTACTTTAGATGATAGCTCGAATTTTCCATATCACAAAAACTTTGAGGCGCATTTTCCAGAAATGGAAAATGCACCTCAAAGTTTTTGTGATATGGAAAATTCGAGTTATCATCTGAAGTAAATATTCTTATTCTACCGTGTAGTGAGTGTGTTTTCATCTCATCTTTCGCGTGGGGCGTATTGATTTTCAATTTTTTACACTTTTCACATCTCATTTTGCAATAAAAAATGGACTTATACCGTTCTGATCCGGAAAATTTCTCAACTTTTTTTCCGGATCAGAACGGTATAAGTCCACCATTTCTGAAAAAAATCCACATTTAATATTTTAGATCGGGAGAAGTAGCTAATATGATGAATTTTCACCGTTTGAAGTAGTAAAATGTCGAGAAACTATGAGTTTCCACCCTTGAGATCAAGAAACGTTAAAAAAACCACGGACTTATGCCGATTTGAGCGAGAAAAAAGGTGGAAAAAATTTTCCAGATCAGAACGGTATAAATTGAGAATTCTTTGGATTTTTAATGACTGTCCTCGACTTTTTCTAGCAGTAAACAAAATTCCTCTCTAATTTAGGATGACTTTTATAAAATCTCATTGACAGCCGAGACTGTTCTTCGCAGAAAGATCTCATTGAGGATATCGTGACTAAGGATATATTTCCAACATTGAGGTCAACAAGCGTCTATTTGGAAATCCAGTCAAGAAGAGTTTACTCAAGCGGCCCGGTGCGAAGTATAGTTTTTGGGGATCACATAGCACGCAGCTTTACGTCATGTATTTAGAGGCAATTTAAGGTTGTATAGGAAAAATCTCAATGCAGAGACTTTAATCGACCAGGGGATCCAAACGATGAATTGGGACTGATCCCCACTCACCGAACAGAACTGTTGATCAACCGATAGAATGAGGTTAAGATTAGTTGCAGATATCTCAATTCAGGAAGGCTATCTTCATCTACGAGATTTGCCCAAATGAGGTTCACTTGTACTGAGTGGCAGGGAGATCGAACCGATGGCCGGATGACTGTTAATGAAAAGAACCCCAGTTAATAGATCACAACCATTCTTAGTGAAATTGTAACCGAAATTCTGTAATGAAGCTATAGTCTTTCTCTACCATTGGCATTGTTCCTAAGGAGGAAGTGCATAGCTTAGTTGAGTTTGTTGTATCACGGACGCAGTTGGTTTTTCTTCAGAGAAGATGCCTGAAAACATGATGCAAAATCAAATTTCTTTGGAAGCTCAGTACCGATCGATCTCATAACTACGCTTTTGGAACCATCACTAAGAAATTCGGCTCTTTCAATGACGATAAGAGATAAGAAAATGAGACACCAGGGCTTCTAGAGAAAGATCACAGGCCCATGGGATTACTGACCGGTGGTTGTTCATCTTCATAGGACTCCCCTGTGTCCATACGCGTGAAAGAGAAGTGAGCGGTTTTCGGCCCACCTTTTTCGAAACCACGGGATGCAATCATTTGGACAATATAACAAACCCTACTAGTAGTTTCTGAGAGTAGCTATGACTTCTAACTATGCATAAAAGCACGACAAATGAACGTGGAAGACCCAAAAGCGATATTATTGAGCGAGAACATGGACTTATACCGTTCTGATCCGGAAAAAAAGTCGAAACTTTTTTCGGGCCAAAAATGGTTGGGTTTCTTGTGATGCTTCAGAATGGATTTTTACTTCTGGGGTTGTACGTACATGTTTTCAAATGCATTCTCTGTCGTTTTCCGTCAAAAACTCAATTTTCACCAAAATGGACTTATACCGTTCTGATCCGGAGCCGCCCATATATTATATAATATATAATATACATAATATGTATCATTATACAATATACATCATATTATATCTATATAATATCTATATAATATATATAGATACGGGTAATTATCATCGAAAAACACGGACTCGCGACCGGTCGACCGATTTTAAATGGGATTTAGCATTGTCCTAATTCGCCCCGTCCAGTTTGTCCTAAACTGCCCCCAACCGTTTTTTTCGCAAAATTGCGATTACTTGAGTTCAAGTGGGCCGATTTTGGCCCAGGACGGCTCAAAATCTTTGTTTTGTAGTGTAGTTTTTGACCCCCAAACGGCGATGAAGTTTGTCCACTTATGCAGATATAAGCAGCGTGTAATCTTGCATTTTCAAAATAAACCGCGTGAGGCTCCCAAAAAGCACCCCTATGTCAGCGTGGAGGACCCAGTATCGTTTCGGGAGGTCTAACCGGGATAAAAACCATTGTCTGTGATGGTATTGAAAATGTTTTTATGCGGCGGAAGCCTAGACTCGCCTCCGACCGAGCTATCTTGCTTGTCCTAATTCGCCCCTGTCCTAATTCGCCCCACTCTCCCCTATATAGAGTCATCACCTAATATACATGCAAATCATCCATGAGACGTCATTGATTCATAAAAAAAAATCATTTTTCTGCATGAATAGCGAGTTAACCTCTTCAGACCTGCAGTCGCCGACTTCTCTCTAGCTTAGAGGGATTCTTGCGTTTTACCTCTAAGCTTCGAGGTAATCAGAGCTTAGAGTTCGAATTCTCTCTAACTCGAGCTAAATTAACTTCGAAGACGATTTCTCTCTAAGCTTCGAGATATGGTTTACCTCTAAGGGATTTAGAGTGTACATACGGTTAAACAAAAAAAGACTTGTTATAAGCAAATGCTAGTTAATCTTCCAATAGTTGAAGTATGAAGCTAAAAACCCACACAATTGATAGTCCTGATAAGCATACCAAATTTAGTGACGATTTGTCGAACCGTTTTTGAACAACCCTATTTGTTTGTAAAAAATTGTTGTTCAGGAAAAGTGGCGTAACTTTTTTATAAACAAAGATGATGTTTTGGGAAAAATCAGGGTGATACCTAGAGGTCTACTCTCCAATATCCCGTTGGAATCATCATCTTATCTTGTATAGGCGATTTTTGAGAGCTGATTGTTTATAATTTTAACACACGACTCTCATTATGTATTAAAATCTCAAAATATATCTATTGGATGAGGAGGAACCCGAAAATGAAACCAGCCAATCGTGTTTTTTCCTCAAACTACCCTAGATTAAAGAAGAATGAGGGAAATTGGTTGCGAAGAACCAGAAATATTGCGAAAAAATCCTCGGCGCTCGATTTTGAATCGCATCAAAAATTAGCTCTGGCTGGCTCGTGGCGCGTGACAAACAGTGAACTTCAAAATCGAGCGCTTGAAATTTTGTTCGTGACAGAGTCCACTAAAGTGAATTTGGGACGCGCTGTTGTTTTGAAGAAATGTCTCATAATTAGTGAAAATTACAATCCAAGAAGGAGGCACATGGCTCGGGGACTAAACCAACTATTCTGGCCATAATACCTATGAAAAATAGTACATTATTGCCCTGGGCGCGTACGCCCAGTTCGGGCGCTAGGACAGTTTATTTCCCGAGCGAAGCGAGGGAAATAAGTCCTCCGCGCCCGAAATGGGCTTGCGAGCACAGAGCAATAATGGTTTTTCATCATGAGATCCCTAAAACCGCATTTGAATGCGGCCTTTTTAGGTTAGAATGATGAAAAAGTTGATTCAATATTGTACTTTGCAAAAAGAATTTGGGAAATCCAACTATATTGGTTACCTCGATGCTAGCACTGAGAGTATGCGTGGAATTCCAATTATTACAGTACACGGACCTGACATTTCGACCCTTAATCTTTAAAAATAAAGAGACGTGTTGACGGATCGATCGAAAAATTCATTTCCAGCTGTATTTTAAAAATATACGTGGAGGGAAATTTAAATAGAGTGATTCGGAGCTTGCTCGTCGGAATGCAAGGTCAATACATGTTCGAGATAAGTTCTCGCGTTAACGCCCATATAACCATATGAAATTTCTAAGTTGGAACTTCTTCTAGCCGATATCACAGTGACTCCCTTCTCAAAGTTTCATAGCAGTATTTTTCATACCCTACAGCTTACAATGCTCGATATGAGCCATTTTCCCATTTTCCATGCATATACAACATCAAGATAGCTGTTCTTCCAAATTTAGTATATTTCTGGGCGAATGAATCAGATTCGTCTGATGTAATGAGCCTTCGATTAGAATTTACTCTTCTTTCCCTCCAAAATCTATATTTTCTGCCAAGATGGTCACTATGTCTTGCAGATACGGAAAAAGCTGCCCAGGAAGCATTCGTCGCCGAGCATCCGAGACGTATTCGTCGACAGCCTTCCACCTTGTTACATACCGAAACTGAACAAGAGGATACAGATTCAGGATTGACGAATGAAAAAAATTCTTCATCCAAATCGAAACCTGCTTCTTTTATTCAAAAAGAGAATCACGCAAAAATACAAGATCCAATCGGAATCCAAGATGATTGTGATCTCATTTGCGACAACGATGAGAAGGTACTGCTTTCGAATGTCATTCATGTGGAGAATTGTAGAATATGCTGGACAAAAGCGTCACTAGGAGGATCGAGGAAAACTAACAAAAAATTTCCTGCCTGTACTATGTTGACATAAAGTGGAAATTTTTTTGGGACTTTTTCCGACCCGCCCCCCCCCCCCCTCTGGGACCTCAGAGACCATGAGAAACTCATTTCAGGACCTCTTTAGGCTATTTTTAAACAATTGCAGATCCAACTAAATTCAACCTTTGCTGACGTACTCGAGCGCGTTTTTCCCTTGTTCTAGTACTATGGAGAAGAAGATTTCCCGAACCAAAGTTGAGCCTAGCGACTTTTGGGAGCTGTCAACTTCGACCAAAGTTTTTCTTTATTAACGCATTTTCAAGCCCTTTTCGAGGTTATTTCACGGGACCTACAGTTTAAAGTGGGTTCTGAACCACTGAAGCCACCGAAAAGCACTTATGAAAATTCGCATTGGTGCCGGCCGAGATTCGAACCCCAGCCTTCTGCGTTGGGGGCAAATAGGACCTTATCCACGAGGCCGCGGTGGCTTCGTTCGACCAAATTTGAGCAACGATTGGGTTTTCTTCGAAGTAATCTAACTCCAACTAGAGAAATGGTAATCGACTCCTACAATAGAGCATTTTGGAAGTTTTTCCAAGAACTACAATTTCACAATGGTAAAAACTAATCATCACGTATCCTATGTATGTCACAGCAGAGAGAAAGGGAATATTTTTTTAAAAATATCAAAAATTCAGGACTAGAATACTAGAAGAATCCAGAATATTTTTCATGAATGTTCTCCGGTATGCTAATGAAAGTGTCTCTTTGTTCAAAAAAAATTTGAGGAGATCACTTTTTCTCTGTTTCTCCCCAATACGCATTCCAAAATACCATTTTGCGATTCTTTCAAAAAGTTCGCATATGCTTTCATCTGGTTTCAATCCCACCAGAATAGAAGAAGACTCCCCAAAGTATCCTCAAATATGTGGGAAAACTCCCGAAGCCGATGCTCAAGTAGTTTGCGAGCTGGGAGTTCCACCAAATGTCTTGAATATGAGCAGCATTCCGTCTATCCCGACGCTTGCGAGCGTGAGTACAATTTCATTCGTTCTGGCTTCCAAATGAGATAAACGACTGAAACAGGGACTCAAATAAGTTTGTCCGACTCGAATTGATTGTCTGATATTAGGGGAACTTTCAGTGTGAGCTAGATCACTTCAACGGAGGCCGAAAAATCCCTGGAATTTGGTTTCAGTTAAGACCTTCAAAAAAAGGCTGAATTCTCCATTTCGGACAATTATTTCCTCAATAGCACTAGTCCTGACGGAAAAATGCGCTCAAGTACTTCAGAAAAGATTGGACGTAAATGGAGCTGATTTTTTGCAAATAAGCTCAAAAAGGGCCTGAACCGAGATTTTATGGACCCTAGGATCCAAAATAGGTTTGAGAAAATATGAAAAAAATGTTCAATTCATTGCAACATCGTACTCAGATTTCTCCCTACCCTCTCTGGCGATATTTCTATCTTGCTTGCTCCAAAATCCCCCATGCAAATATCGCTCAATATTTCCGATTTGGAGATCATTTCCAAATTATTACTTGCGCATTCTAGATTTTAGATGTTGTCCCAAAGCGTAAAGATATTGAAAGAAGTGGTAATGAGATTCAGGAGGAGAAGAAGAAACATGAGATCAAAAGTCAGAGTCTAAAGAGTGATGAGAAAAAGAGACCAAATGCCTCAAAATTCAAGGTTAGGGCAACGGTTTGTATGGAATTTGATTTCTGATGAAAGATGATCTCATTTCACGATTGATCCATTCTTCGAGCTCTTTATCAATGATTCCTTATGCTATCTCTCATACCCACAAAGATTATCTTTTCCAACATTCTTAGATCACCAGCAATGTCAAAGTGCACGATGAAACCGCCTGTATTGAAAAAATGAAACAAAAAGATAATGAAATAAAAGAGCTTAAGAAACAAGTCGAGAAGTTGAAGAAAGAGGTTGAGAATCAGAAGCAGACCAAACGTGAAATCCAAAAGAAGTACAGTGATCTAAAAGAAAAGAAAGAAGATGTTGAAAACCTTAACATCAAACTTCAGAAAAAGATCCTCGAAAGATTTGAAGAAGAAAAGCGTGAGTAAACTTCTGAAAAATGATTGTCTTGTTGAATCATTTCATTTGAACTAATTTCAAAATTACTAAGCAATAGCTTTATACCATACAGATATATGAGGGTTTCCGCGAAACTTTTAGTATCGAGCCTCTGAGATGAAAAAAATTTTTTTCATCGCACACATTTGAAATGAGTTTCATATGATTCTCGGACCTTGAAAACATGTGACAAAAGTAGTGCTACTCATTTTTAAGCCGGGGTATCTGGTTTCGAACCAAAAGTGCGGAATTTGACTCTTGAAACATTTCTGAAGCAACAAGTGTAATAGATTCGACTTTGATCATTGTTTAGATGGCTATCGGGGATCATATTTCGCCTCAATCGACTCTAGGAGCAAATTTATCATTCAATTCTCTGATATTCGATGAGAATCTCCAAGATCGGATCGTGACCCATGGGTCTAATTTCAATTCCTAGAGTATTCTGTAGAGTTATTTCGTTCATATTCCACCCGTATACTCTGAAACATCAAAAAATTCGCGATACTATCACATTTAGAGGCTCATTCTGCTCACTATCGAGATTCAAATATTCTTTCTGAGCTCCTCACTGGAATACCGATCGACAATTGCAAGAAATAATGCGATTATATCCCTCTTGTATTGGAGAAGAAAGAGCAAAATATTCGAAGCCTGCGCCTTGCGACTGCCGAGCCTGTCCTCTAGACATAACGACTTTTCATGCCAGTGGCGTTACATTTTCTTTCGAGACGTGAAGTAGTTTTCTGGATTGCGGCACAGCTACGAGCCAAACGGGAATCGATTCGTCTTGTTTTGAACCTTGAAATCCCCCTCCTTTATTCTCCGTTTCAGACAAGGTATTTCATCATCTTAGCAAACTATAGCTAACGTAAATTTCTTCACAAAACCGGGTTACATCGACAAATGAGTCTGAAATCGTAACGGAAGCCAGGCACACCTCTGAATCAAAATTTTTTGAAAATATAATTATAGTAGATGAATAAATGATTTTATCAGAATCTTTGAGGGTTAGGTATTTCTGGTACAGCAGTATCAAATTTAAAAAAGTGGAAGTTTGCACGCGAGACACTTGAAAATCGGTATTTGCGGTCTGTCATTGACAAGCCAGAACGCTTTTCAACCAAAGTGAATATAAAACGTCTTAGATGATGGCCCATACTGTATCATGACACTTTCTTCGGGCACCAATAGCTCAGAGTATCCGTAGAACACTGGAGTAACACAAAACTTGTAAGTTTCGCGGTCGCGGAAACCCTCACATGCAGATTTGCCCGAAGATTCGTATCCGAATTTATGCATCCCAACATCTTCTCGGTTTGACTTGTGCTTACCTCTTCGAACAAAAGTCAATCACAATTTTGAGTCCTCAAAAACAAATTTATGGACTCGATTCATAGCTCTGGCCACACAAAGAAATCCGATCATTGCCTGATCATAGCCTATACTTGAACCTGTATTCATTATTTCTTACTCTGAACGAATATATCTGTAGACAAGAGCTTTTTTTAATCTCGTGCCTCAATTTTTTATAGACATTCGATTTTGTTTGCTCAGAATTTCGATAAACATACTCTCTATTTCTTGAACTAGAATAACAGTGATTTTTTCCGTTGAAAGTCGTTGCAGATAACTTGGAGAAAGCTGGGCCTTGCCCAAGTCTGGAACAACAATTCGTACCTATTGGAACCGTTCGCAAGATCGATAGAATGGTATGAAAAATAACGTGTCAAATGGCACAATTTACTCATAGATCTCTCCGTCTGTGTCTTGATGATTTTTTTGCACTCTTTGTCTTTTCCATTCATGATATCACTAACCCGTACCTGTATCGTATGCATCAAGTTATTTCTTGATCTCCCGATCCTCGGTGACTCGATTTTTTTGTGTGTTCGCTATTACTTTTTTCGTTAGAGTCCTTGGTAGATTGGTCGAAACGCTGCAGTTGAGTTGGGCATAATACGTTGGAGACAGAATTCATCAACGAATCCGCGGCACTCATGAGTCACTTCACAAAATGTCTCTTATCCAAGATCTGACTTTTATCGTAGAATATGTAGGCTAGGGTATAATGAATAATAAGGAGAAGTTTGCATTGATTGTGGAAGTCTCCAGATCGTTAATTACGGGGATAACATTAGATTTGAATCTCCAAAGATGAAAGCTGGTTAGTGGATTGCTTATGGTTTTTCAGATGATGTTAAAATTCTCGTTACATAAAATTGTCATAGACCGCTGGACCTAGACAACAAATGAGATATCATTAGTTTATCGGTATATTTCGTGGGAACTTACTGTACGTCGGTTATCAGATAATCCGAACGACTTACGTTTGACAATCTTCCACAGTATCCCAAAACATTCTCTGGTTATTTAGAACGTACGACTCTAACTTCATTTTCGTGACAAGCGATGCGCAACATGTGAGCTACAGAATGTTGACTAATTTACATGGAAATTAAAGATAGAGATATTGTTTAGAATAATTTCTCATAGCCTATTTACCACCGTCACACTTTGTAAGAAGACACGTATTCGTCTGCCTTATTTGACTGTGTAGATTTGTTGTAGGCACTAGAAACTTTCAAACCATGGTGAATGGCTCCTGCTGATCAGTAATGCATTTGTTCGAAATTTAAGAGTTGATTCGTTCCTCTACAGATTCACGTCGGTACCAATCGATGGTTTTCCCTCGATTCGTACACCGAAGCAAAAGGGTCCGCTACCGACCCTTCAGAAGTTGTGGGAAATCTTCTCACGAAAATCTTCAGCGTAGAGGAGCTGAAAGAAGGTACCAGGACAGGAAAGCCGAGTAATGCAGTCATCGGGCGATATAGGGAGCTTCTAAAAAGTAATATAGATGAAGCAGCTGCGTACAAGAGAGCTAAAATTGACAGTGTAAAGACACTGGATCAGTCGAGAATGAATGATTGCTTCGGTAATTCTATTCGTAGTTGATCATTCGTGATCGTAATCATTGATATTATGCACGGCATGCTGTAATATTTCGAGTAAAATTATGAATCTAGCTGTATCTCATTGCTCAGATTTCCTATGTTTTTGGAAAATAGTGGGTTACGGTACGTGGGCACAAAAAATGGATTTGCTACACTGGGCGACTTTTTCTGGTCCGAGCCGAAGGTGAGGATTGGAATGGTCTCAAGGAGGTGGAATCCAGATTTTGTGGCTACGTGCGACGCTATTTTTGACAAACTGTGAATAGAAGTAGAACATCTGCGCTAAAAAGACACTCTCGCTTACAGTGTGCCAAAACAATTGTGTTTTTCCTTCTTTGGCGATGAAAAATGTTGTTAGCACTATTTGTATATTGATAAAGTCCTGAATCTCTGACTTTCCAGAACTGTACAAATATTGGTTGAGAGAGAAAGGTCACGACGACCCTGCATTAATAGGAAAGTTTGGAGAATACGTCACCAAAAAAATCGCAAACGTGAAAAAGGGAAAGCAGTGTCCAAAGACAGGTGAGACGGAGTCGTTTATAATTTTCTTGCTGATCATTTCATAACAAATGTTTGCTCTGTGTGATTTTCGAGTACTACCTATGGGCAACTCAGTCTCCTTCCAGTTCCCCTAACCATAAGTTTGTTATTATGAATTGAGTGGCTCGTAACTTTGTTGGAATCGTGGCTTTTTGCAAGCTGACTGACTTTTTCTTCTTCCTCCATCAAACCTGGATTTTCCAATTCTGTAGCAATGCCTATGACTTCCTACCATATCTTCTTTTCAACTCTTGTACCCTCATTTCGATGTGATTTTGTAGACAAGTGTACCAAAAAAGATACAGAGGCAGACGATCGAACTGAAAATCTACAATTGGAGCCCATAATCATCCTTGAGGAACGTGAAGTATCAGATGAGCATTCTAGTGAGCAGGTAGATAATGGAGTTGAATCTGTCATTGCCGAGTCAAGTCTGCCTGGAACCAGTTCAAATTTTTGTACTCAAGAATCTGGTGAACTCCATAGTCAAGTTTCGAAAACGAATGAGGACGATTTACCTGCAGAAGATATGAGTCCACTAAATAATAATGAGTCATTTGATGACATCACAAGTAATCAAGAAACACCAAGTCTATTTAAACAGGTACGTTGGCTCTTCACAAAAAATTTCAGAGTCTCGCGTTCTCTTCTTCAGTCTGGGCGCTCTAAAGGTTTCTATTGAATTTCGGATCTACGTGGCTGAAAATTGTTGATTCCAATATATTTTGACCCACTGAATCGTTTCGATGTTGCAAATTCCAATAAATGGTTGATGGAAAAAATGCGCTACGAATTCCCATTAAAATGTTCGTCTGAAAGTTGCAAGAGACGTTTTTATGCTCTGGAAAACTTCTTTTGGCATTTCGTGGCTCAATTCTAGCGGAAAAGCCATATGAGTATATCATGAAAACTCATGGTTTACGCATAGATTCGGAAGTTCCGAATATCGACTGCTGGCGCTTCTGCAGGATAAGATTATTGACCTACCTTATCTTGAACTGCCAGTTGGAGTTTCCACTCTAAAAGACTTCCCGGAAAACTCTCCAACAAGGCTGAGCTACTGTTCGCCAGAGTGCTGTTAGCAAAGCTGTTCTGTTAACCAGAATCAGGCCTTATTTTTTATCATTTCTCCAGCATTTCAAGACGTGTGATCAACGGTATCGTAACTCTACCCGACTCAATTCTCTCGGAATATTTACTTCTCACACTTGCCGTCACTACATACGTCAGAAAAAGGGACTCTCTTGGAAAATTCTTAAAACTTTGTGAAATTGAAGTTGTGAAGTCCTAAGCAACTTTCAGAAAAATTTCAGGATTTTTTAAGAATCTTACTCTCGGAAAACGCAGCGGTGGCCGATTTGTAGAATATGAATTTCAGAAGAATTCGGTTACATAGAGCTACGTTATCGTTCGCTACATGCCTTGAGATCCTGAGAAAGTGATGAAAAATATAAGTAACTAATTTTGACACTCGATCGATATGATCGGATATCGTATTTATCACTCGCGGGAACTTCACATTATGGAGATATAACTAAAACTTTTCATTCAATTTCATCAAAATCCTTTAGATGCATCCTCGCAACCATGCGAGGCTCTAAAGGTGCATTGATCAAGAGTGGAGTAAAAGTCCATTCTCGATTGATGCCAAAAACTTGAGCAATATCAGCTAACTTTGACTCGCAAAGACATATCAAATATATCTCCATAAGATGAAAAATATAGTCTCACTCTGGCTAACAGTACAGCCTCGCTTGTGGGTTTTGGGCTGATCGCAACATTTCCCATGTTGTAGCGCTTTCAGCGAGTGAAAAGTATCCCAATTCATCAAACATACTATTCATTTGGATTTCATTATTGGTGATCTGTGATACTCGTAGTTAGAGATGATACATTTTCGTGAGAGATTCAACGATAACCGTGGATTAAACTTTCACGAGACTGGGAATTAATAGTTGATTTACCGTTTCAGGATCAGTACGGAATCTATGATCAGGACTCTGATGACCTTTCAGCAAAAACTGAAAGTGAAGACGAAGAATAACTGGAAAATGAGTGATCAAAGATTTGTTTTTACACGTAGTGTTAATTAATTATTTCACATTGATGTAACTTCTTACTATAACATTCCTTGTTAATTTTTTCACCGAAAAATGATGAAATCAAACAACGGTTATCCTGACTCAACTTTGATGTTACTCTTTTACCTACGTCTAAGTGGTGCTTGATGTCAGATAAATTTTAATTTTAGACAGCCGCAATATTTTGCCTTGAGGTATGAATTTCTATCCTCACTGAAATTGAATCTTACATCGATTATTGTTATTACAATCAGCAGTGTTCTCGTGGATCGACAAATTCAATTCTGTAAGCATTTTAAGACTCTGCTCTCCGTCTTTGATGTCATATCAGTACTTCCTCAAACAACTGTTAGACGAACAAATGATTCCAAAGAATTTTCTTGGGAGCCAACTGGAACTCTTTTTGAGTATAGACTCGACAATACTTTTGGTTTATTCACGTAACATCACAATACTTCTCAATTCCAGATCTCAAGTCCGAGTTCTCGCCTATATTAATCGTAAATAGATATGGCAGCTATGTCATCATTGTCTGGGGATGGGGGAGGGGATTCTCGCAACCGTTTGTGAGGTGGTGATGATCATATTTGAATCATCTCTAGTTGTATAAAGGCATTCGATCATTCAAGGGAGATTTCGATTATTTTGAAGAATCAATACTGCGATCAGCCTCAGAAGAAGTCGCAATCACAGGATTGGAAACAATAAAATCCTCAAAACTTGGAAGGAGCAACACATGCTACTTTAATGCCCAAAGAGAACTCGTGGTGAAATAGTATCGGGATAGGGTTTGCGTTTATTTTTGGGACCTGATTCCTTGTGGGCGCCCTGAAAATATGGAAGATTCCCTTGAGGGTCATGGTTTTACCACGAAACTCTTACATTCAGTAAATGGCAGTATTTAATCATTGTTTGATGACTTGACGGGACTTGTCAAGATATTTTAGCTCAAAGACTTCATCTATAGCCTCTAAGAATGGTCGAAACTACAATCACTGTCAAGTTGCACTCGTGCAAACAACTACTTGGTTAGGAGGAACCGAGGACATTGATCAAATATTTGGCCAGTCATCGCGATTTGGAGGTGTTGTGGTGAGTCATTGACATCATTCGCTTTCAGAAATATACCCCCTCCGGCTCCCTTTCGATGCAGCGCGCGCGGGAAAACTTCTCACTATTGGGGGAGATGGCATAGTGATTAGGGAGTTTCACATCTCTTTCGGATTCCATTGGTCGAATTCGCGATCCAGATAGATTGATAGAGATTGGATTCAACTGGGAGGAGTTCAACCGAATAGCGTGGATTTGTGTATTTTTGCCAAGAACGCAAGACATTGGGAACTATTGCTGGACGATGAGTTAATACCTACGATATCAATTAGCGCTGGTTGACTGACATTGAATCCAGCCAGATTTCGTCGTTCACTCATACTGAAAATCTCCGATCCAGTTATACATCATACTATTGAGGGCGATTGAAAGGTGATTGGCGGAGTGTCGCATATGCTTTGGATCCGATTGCATCATAATTCGCGATTGGAATTCGACTGACCGAAGTTGGACTCCATTCAATGAAATTCAACCCTGCAGTTGAAATACATTCGTGTTCTATTGAATATATTGAGAATCATTGCGCAGACATTGGTCAATGGATGATATCCCTACTCGTGCTGATTGATTAACTGACATTGGAACAGCTAGATTCCGTCATTCACTCGCATTGAACATCTGTCATCCAATCGTCGACCGTGCTATTGAGGGCGATTGAACGGTCATTGACCAAGTCTCGCATATGCTTTGGAAGCGATTGATTCATAATTCGCGACTGGAATTTGACTGACCGAAGTTGGACTCCATTCAATGAAATTCAAACCTGCAGTTGAAATACATTTGCGTTCTATTGGATATATTGAGAATCATTGCGCAGACATTGGTTAATGGATAAAATCCCTACTCGTGCTGATTAACCGACATTGGAACAGCTAGATTCCGTAATTCACTCGCATTGAACATCTCTCATCCAATTGTCGATCGTGCTATTGAGGGCAATTGAACGGTCATTGACCAAGTCTCGCTCATGCTTTGGATCCTATTGAATCATAATTCGCAATCGGAATTTGACTGACCGAAGTTGGACTCCATTCAATGAAATTCAAACCTGCAGTTGAAATACATTTGAGTTCTATTGAATATATTGAGAATTATTGCGCAGACATTGGTCAATAGATACAATCCCTACTCGTGCTGATTAACTGATATTGGAACAGCTAGATCCCGTAATTCACTCGCATTGAACATCTCTCATCCAATTCTCGATCGTGCTATTGAGGGCAATTGAACGGTCATTGTCCAAGCCTCGCTCATGCTTTGGATCCTTTTGAATCATAATTTGCGATCGGAATTTGACTGACCGAAGTTGGACTCCATTCAATGAAATTCAAACCTGCAGTCGAAATACATTTGCGTTCTATTCAATATATTGAGAATCATTGCGCAGACATTGGTTAATGGATAAAATCCCTACTCGTGCTGATTAACCGACATTGGAACAGCTAGATTCCGTAATTCCCTCGCATTGAACATCTCTCATCCAATTGTCGATCGTGCTATTGAGGGCAATTGAACGGTCATTGTCCAAGTCTCGCTCATGCTTTGGATCCTATTGAATCATAATTCGCGATCGGAATTTGACTGACCGAAGTTGGACTCCATTCAATGAAATTCAGCCCTGCAGTTGAAATACATTTGAGTTCTATTGAATATATTGAGAATCATTGCGCAGACATTGGTCAATAGAGACAATCCCTACTCGTGCTGATTAACTGATATTGGAACAGCTAGATCCCGTAATTCACTCGCATTGAACATCTCTAATCCAATTGTCGATCGTGCTATTGAGGGCAATTGAACGGTCATTGTCCAAGTCTCGCTCATGCTTTGGATCCTATTGAATCATAATTCGCGATCGGAATTTGACTGACCGAAGTTGGACTCCATTCAATGAAATTCAGCCCTGCAGTTGAAATACATTTGAGTTCTATTGAATATATTGAGAATCATTGCGCAGACATTGGTCAATAGAGACAATCCCTACTCGTGCTGATTAACTGATATTGGAACAGCTAGATCCCGTAATTCACTCGCATTGAACATCTCTAATCCAATTGTCGATCGTGCTATTGAGGGCAATTGAACGGTCATTGACAAAGTCTCGCATATGCTTTGGAAGCGATTGATTCATAATTCGCGACTGGAATTTGACTGACCGAAGTTGGACTCCATTCAATGAAATTCAAACCTGCAGTTGAAATACATTTGCGTTCTATTGGATATATTGAGAATCATTGCGCAGACATTGGTTAATGGATAAAATCCCTACACGTGCTGATTAACCGACATTGGAACAGCTAGATTCCGTAATTCACTCGCATTGAACATCTCTCATCCAATTGTCGATCGTGCTATTGAGGGCAATTGAACGGTCATTGACCAAGTCTCGCTTATGCTTTGGATCCTATTAAATCATAATTCGCAATCGGAATTTGACCGACCGAAGTTGGACTCCATTCAATGAAATTCAGCCCTGCAGTTGAAATACATTTGAGTTGTATTGAATATATTGAGAATCATTGCGCAGACATTGGTTAATGGATAAAATCTCTACTCGTGCTGATTAACCGACATTGGAACAGCTAGATTCCGTAATTCACTCGCATT
Organism: Eretmocerus hayati; assembly: GCA_029851415.1. Lineage (NCBI taxonomy): Eukaryota > Metazoa > Arthropoda > Insecta > Hymenoptera > Aphelinidae > Eretmocerus > Eretmocerus hayati. Next base: position 175,960,783 of record CM056742.1, on the reverse strand, counting down.
GAACATCTCTCATCCAATTGTCGATCGTGCTATTGAGGACGTTTGAACGGTCATTGACCAAGTCTCGCATATGCTTTGGAAGCGATTGATTCATAATTCGCGACTGGAATTTGACTGACCGAAGTTGGACTCCATTCAATGAAATTCAAACCTGCAGTTGAAATACATTTGCGTTCTATTGGATATATTGAGAATCATTGCGCAGACATTGGTTAATGGATAAAATCCCTACTCGTGCTGATTAACCGACATTGGAACAGCTAGATTCCGTAATTCACTCGCATTGAACATCTCTCATCCAATTGTCGATCGTGCTATTGAGGGCAATTGAACGGTCATTGTCCAAGTCTCGCTCATGCTTTGGATCCTATTGAATCATAATTCGCGATCGGAATTTGACTGACCGAAGTTGGACTCCATTCAATGAAATTCAGCCCTGCAGTTGAAATACATTTGAGTTCTATTGAATATATTGAGAATCATTGCGCAGACATTGGTCAATAGAGACAATCCCTACTCGTGCTGATTAACTGATATTGGAACAGCTAGATCCCGTAATTCACTCGCACTGAACATCTCTAATCCAATTGTCGATCGTGCTATTGAGGGCAATTGAACGGTCATTGTCCAAGTCTCGCTCATGCTTTGGATCCTATTGAATCATAATTCGCGATCGGAATTTGACTGACCGAAGTTGGACTCCATTTAATGAAATTCAGCCCTGCAGTTGAAATACATTTGAGTTCTATTGAATATATTGAGAATCATTGCGCAGACATTGGTCAATAGAGACAATCCCTACTCGTGCTGATTAACTGATATTGGAACAGCTAGATCCCGTAATTCACTCGCATTGAACATCTCTAATCCAATTGTCGATCGTGCTATTGAGGGCAATTGAACGGTCATTGACCAAGTCTCGCATATGCTTTGGAAGCGATTGATTCATAATTCGCGACTGGAATTTGACTGACCGAAGTTCGACTCCATTCAATGAAATTCAAACCTGCAGTTGAAATACATTTGCGTTCTATTGGATATATTGAGAATCATTGCGCAGACATTGGTTAATGGATAAAATTCCTACACGTGCTGATTAACCGACATTGGAACAGCTAGATTCCGTAATTCACTCGCATTGAACATCTCTCATCCAATTGTCGATCGTGCTATTGAGGGCAATTGAACGGTCATTGACCAAGTCTCGCTCATGCTTTGGATCCTATTAAATCATAATTCGCAATCGGAATTTGACCGACCGAAGTTGGACTCCATTCAATGAAATTCAGCCCTGCAGTTGAAATACATTTGAGTTGTATTGAATATATTGAGAATCATTGCGCAGACATTGGTTAATGGATAAAATCTCTACTCGTGCTGATTAACCGACATTGGAACAGCTAGATTCCGTAATTCACTCGCATTGAACATCTCTCATCCAATTGTCGATCGTGCTATTGAGGACGTTTGAACGCACATTGACCAAGTCTCGCTTATGCTTTGGATTCGATTGAATCATAATTCGCGATCGGAATTTGACCGACCGAAGTTGGACTCCATTCAATGAAATTCAGCCCTGCAGTTGAAATACATTTGAGTTCTATTGAATATATTGAGAATCATTGCGCAGACATTGGTTAATGGATAAAATCCCTACTCGTGCCGATTAACCGACATTGGAACAGCTAGATTCCGTGATTCACTCGCATTGAACATCTCTCATCCAATTGTCGATCGTGCTATTGAGGACGATTGAACGCACATTGACCAAGTCTCGCTTATGCTTTGGATTCGATTGAATCATAATTCGCGATCGGAATTTGACCGACCGAAGTTGGACTCCATTCAATGAAATTCAGCCCTGCAGTTGAAATACATTTGAGTTCTATTGAATATATTGAGAATCATTGCGCAGACATTGGTTAATGGATAAAATCCCTACTCGTGCTGATTAACCGACATTGGAACAGCTAGATTCCGTAATTCCCTCGAATTGAACATCTCTTATCCAATTGTCGATCGTGCTATTGAGGGCAATTGAACGGTCATTGTCCAAGTCTCGCTCATGCTTTGGAAGCGATTGATTCATAATTCGCGACTGGAATTTGACTGACCAAAGTCGGACTCCATTCAATGAAATTCAGCCCTGCAGTTGAAATAGATTTGAGTTCTATTGAATATATTGAGAATCATTGCGCAGACATTGGTTAATGGATAAAATCTCTACTCGTGCTGATTAACCGACATTGGAACAGCTAGATTCCGTAATTCACTCGCATTGAACATCTCTCATCCAATTGTCGATCGTGCTATTGAGGACGATTGAACGCACATTGACCAAGTCTCGCTTATGCTTTGGATCCTATTGAATCATAATTCGCGATTGGAATTTGACTGACCGAAGTTGGACTCCATTCAATGAAATTCAAACCTGCAGTTGAAGTACATTCGAGTTCTATTGAATATATTGAGAATCATTGCGCAGACATTGGTTAATGGATAAAATCTCTACTCGTGCTGATTAACCGACATTGGAACAGCTAGATTCCGTAATTCACTCGCATTGAACATCTCTCATCCAATTGTCGATCGTGCTATTGAGGACGATTGAACGCACATTGACCAAGTCTCGCTTATGCTTTGGATTCGATTGAATCATAATTCGCGATCGGAATTTGACCGACCGAAGTTGGACTCCATTCAATGAAATTCAGCCCTGCAGTTGAAATACATTTGCGTTCTATTGAATATATTGAGAATCATTGCGCAGACATTGGTTAATGGATAAAATCTCTACTCGTGCTGATTAACCGACATTGGAACAGCTAGATTCCGTAATTCACTCGCATTGAACATCTCTCATCCAATTGTCGATCGTGCTATTGAGGACGATTGAACGCACATTGACCAAGTCTCGCATATGCTTTGGAAGCGATTGATTCATAATTCACGACTGGAATTTGACTGACCGAAGTTGGACTCCATTCAATGAAATTCAGCCCCGCAGTTGAAATACATTTGCGTTCTATTGAATATATTGAGAATCATTGCGCAGACATTGGTTAATGGATAAAATCTCTACTCGTGCTGATTAACCGACATTGGAACAGCTAGATTCCGTAATTCACTCGCATTGAACATCTCTCATCCAATTGTCGATCGTGCTATTGAGGACGATTGAACGCACATTGACCAAGTCTCGCTTATGCTTTGGATTCGATTGAATCATAATTCGCGATCGGAATTTGACCGACCGAAGTTGGACTCCATTCAATGAAATTCAACCCTGCAGTTGAAATACATTCGTGTTCTATTGAATATATTGAGAATTATTGCGCAGGCATTGGGCAATAGATGAAATCCCAATTCGCGCCGATTGACTTACATTGAAAACGCCAGATTCCGTCGTGCGATCGTATTGGACGAGGCCCATCCAATTGTACACCGTTCTGTTGGGGTCGATTGGATAGACATTCGTCAACTTCGACATATATCTACACGGAACTTCATCAATGTATCACTATTATAACAAATTGATGGCAATTGAATTCCATCCATTGAAGTTCAAGTCCTCGATTGGATGAGATTGGTATCCTATCCCGAAGAAGATTGAAACGAATAGAGTATCATTCAATCGTTTTTGCCCACATGCTTTTTTCGAATTGGTTAGTATTGAAACCCATTAACGTCATCGGAAGAACCTCATGCTCAATAGCAATCACGCAATTTTTGACTATTGGTGGAGTATTCCGCAATCTCCAGAGACGTCTTCAAACTCATTAACAATCGTCACATGCCATTGAGTACAATCCAAAACGATTCGTCTTAATGGAAACAAATCAATTAAACAAACTTGGCTGAAGTACGCTTTCAACTACTCATCACTATTGAAGTCTCATCTCTCTGGATATTCGGCCATAACGACGAATGTCGAAGTCGCGTTTCAGATATCGAATTGAAATCTCATTGAGGAGGATTGTCTCTTGAGCAATCGTTTTCAACAGAATATTTCTAGCAGGGTCGCTCCACGGGTTTGGCATCATTTTGGATGATTCCAAACCTGGGCAGATGCGGAGAAGTTCAATAAAAACAAACTAAAAGCTAATAAATCCGTAAAAGTATTACAACCGGAAAATGAGCTGCCAACTAAAATTGAAAAACACGGAGGAGTTGACAAACGATCATCCCGAAACTACGAGTCACATCGTCGCTTTTGATACCCTCTTCAAACTCGACAAGTTCCAATCACGAAATCAGAGGCGTAGATGGGACTCGTGTTCTCATGTAACTTTTCAGCTTCCGCCCATAAACTCACAAGACGCGACGCTCGTAAACTCAAGAGGGTTGCGTAAAGCATAGGGGCCTCGCGCAACACGTGCTCAACTTACTTAGGGCGCAATGCTATAAAAATTGACCTGCTTAGCGGATTAGGGATGCGCGGCTGACGTGCATAAAGCTATTAAAGGAATCTCTTGAAATCAGGACAAATTTATCACTCTTCTGCATGAGAATTTAACAACCAACTTAATGATTTTTGTGCGTTTCCTGCCATCTACTAAAGTGAAAAACACCCTTAGGAAACCGACCTATTTCGACGTATTAGACATGATTCATGTAGGATGTTATGAAATCAATTCTCGATCTCATGATGTTGAAGGAAGAATTCAAACATACGAAGTAAAAGCTCTGGGATGACCGTCCTCAATATTCTAAAATAATATTTCCTGCCATATGCTCAACCTAATAACTTTTCTCACGTGAATAAAACCGGGAATAAAAATCATAATAACGAACCAGGTCATCCCTCTTTCTCTGTATACGATCCACCCTATAAATAAGAGACACTTCCCCAGTCGGGGCACTCTCCGATCTAGACTCATTCGATAAAGACCGTTATTTTCTGTACTCAAAAATCTCGACACAAGTTGAATAAAATCATATAGTTTCGCTGCAATTCGGCCTTTTTATTCAACAATCCTGGAGCTCTAGACACTTTCAAGTGTCGTGCACTTGAACCCACAGCCGAGGAAGCAGGAATCTACTCGAAGAAAACGGCGCTGCTGATACGAGATTCCGAACTTCATCATCGTCTCGACGAGCTACAAAATTCTATCACCAACGGCAGAAAATCGAGCATCTAGATATAACATTATTCTAGATCACTCACACTCTCTTATACGAGGGTCATAACAGTTTTGGTGTCAGAAGTGGGATACTTCTAGTGCGAGTTCCCGAATTGTCATGACTGAAAAACCATCAACAATCGACGAACAGATCAAAATTCAGTACAAAAGGATTGAAGACGAGATCCAGAGGAACCAACACGATCAGGACTTTGCTGAACATCGGAAGCCTTATCTGGAAGCCAAGAAGCTTTCCTTGCTCGGAGCCCTCCAGTATAAACCCGGAAATACGGAGGACAACGAAAGGAATTTCCTATCAATCAGTAAGAAACTTGAAGAGCTGAAGCAGAGGAAGGCAGAAAACCGGCATAATATCACGTTCACTCATCCTCAGATAGCTTTCCTAGAAGCCGAGCGTGAGTTGTACTTCGACGCCTACAGTTATTTGCGAGCTCCCGACGTTCCGGAAGGATTTGAAGACTTAGAAAGAACTCCTGAGGAATATAACGCCGTGGATCACTATTCCCAGAAACGGATCAAGGAGCTGCGGAAAGAGATCGACAAGTATCGTTGCGATCGAGACTTCTATTTCCAACAGATTAGGTCTCTCGAGAAGGAAAAGTACAAGCTTCAAGAACTGGCCCGCACGCAACCACCAGGAAATTCTAGTACGCACCGTGCCAGTTCTCAAAAACCATCATCGACTTCTGGATTGAACCAACCTACTTCATCGAAGGACTCTCCCCGGTCACCACCCCCTTCATCATCAGCTAGCGATTCAGAGATTGAAGAAATCGTCTCGTTCCTGCCCCGGAGTCCTTCCCCAATTCAGGAGGAATCGATTGCGGCCGACTCATCAACCATTGGGCAAGCCGATCAACGAATTCCAACGCCTACACCCTCTCTACGGCGAGTTGCACGCTTGAACGACCTCATCGAATTCCAAGAGCGTAATCTTTCCACGGCGGAGGAGTCTTGGGATACTGTGGATTAATTGGACTGAAAATTTTCGAGAACCAGCTGAAGCTACAAGCGACGAAGCAGCAGTACTAGACCAAGCTAAGTTTAATTTTAAGGTCATGTCAACTGAGGAATTTTTGAAGGAAGTTCATGAGATAGAGTCTGTTTTCCGAAATCAATTGAGCCTCTTGCGGAATTTAAAAACCGAAACACGAACAGTTCAGGAGCAAGTAGCAAGGGCCGATCCACAATCAGATTCAACTTCAATAATAGAATCTCTACGTGAAAGACAAATGAGATTTTTGACCAATTTACATCAGATTTGTACAGACCCAGAAATTCATCATAAAGTTGAGAAAATTGAAGGCTTCGTAGCATCCCATACAATTGATAAAGAAAACAGACATCATGGACCCAAACATAGATCTGAGTAATATAAATACGATTCATGTGGTGGACTCGGCCAGTTCGAATATTCCCGACGGAACTATTAATGTTATCATCGCAAATTCTGATTCAAATGCAATATCGCCCATAGAGGGTCAGCGAGGAGGGCAAAAAGAGCTTGACGATAGACGATCCGAGAATATTTTCCTGCCGACCACTCAAACCCTTTCATCAAATCATTTTACAAATGGCGAGCAATTTTCAAATCATGTTGCTTCAAATGCTGGCAGTGCGGCTGCTCCGAGTGATCGTGGCTCCCGTTGCTCTTATCGCAAGGTCTCTGACGTTGCGAGGATTTTGCCGGAATTTGATGGACAAAATATTTCCATAAATCAATTCATTCGAGATTGTAAAAACGCAGAAAGGTTTATCGATCCTCTCGATAAAGATTTCTTTTTGGAATTGATAAAGTCAAAGATCACTGGAAATGCGAAAATCTATATACAGGGGAGAATTTTTGAAAATTTCGAAAAACTCATAGACCATTTTAAGAGATCCTTCTCCTCTGCTCAAAATTTACCACAAATTCAAGTTGAAATGGCTCGGGTAATGCAACATGAAAGAGAAAGAGTGTCAGATTATGGACTGAGAGTTACAAATCTTCTCCAACAAGGCATCGATCTAGTAAGAGAAAATTTTGAGAGTAACGCCGCGAAAGGTATGATCGAGGGTATGATTCGAACAGCTATAGAATGCTTCGTGCTCGGGTTAAGTAATGAACTAATCCCAATGATGATGAACCAAAATCCAGCCACCTTAGAGTCTGCAGTGAGCTTGGCAATTGATTTTGAGAAACGAGTTGAACAAAGAAGGAATCTTTATTCAGCATCTGAAAATTTTCCACGAGTACGAAAAGTATTTTGCCATCCAATTGAGAATATAGGAGATCAGAAAACATCGGATCCCATACGGCCTCGGAATTCCCCGCGGCACTTTCAGAATTCTTCGGGAAATAATACTACTGATAGAGAACAAGGAATGTGTTATTCATGTAACAAGGTTGGGCACTACTCAAGGAATTGTCCAGAAAAGAGGGTGAGCGATGCCCGAAGAAACCGGCCTTTCTGTACCCACTGTAGGAAAAACGGTCATTTAATATCATCCTGCTTTCAGCTTGCGGGTAATGTTGAGAAATCCGGATATTGTGAGTATTGCAAAATGAGCGGTCACCCAACTGAGATATGCGGTCGCAGGATGCGCTATGAAAAATCTCGCCAGGAGAAGAATTTAAACTGGAGGCGCGAGCATCTGAATGGTACGGCGGAGACCTCGCGTCTTGTTGGACAGCTTCCGTCCAAAACCGTGCCATTGTCGAATTGTCCCTAAATCACGCAAAATGCCCAGTGGTTAGACTATCGAGCCCAGATATGATACAAGAAAGCAACACCTTTTTGATTGACACTGGATCAGAACTGAATTTGATTAAAGCAAATGTCCTGAAACCGCATGTCTCGGTGAGAGTCGAACGGGTATATGGATTGGCCGGCATTAATTCTGACCTTGTCTCTACGTTGGGTGAAAGTACTATCCGTATAGCTGGTGTTCAGTGCATAATGAGCGTAACCCCTTCGGATTTCTCGGTACCTTATGATGGAATTTTGGGTGTTGAATTTTTGCGGGAACATGGCGCCTTATTGTCCTTCCGTACGAATGAGATGATTCTGGAGAATAACGAGCATCTCCCTATTCCCTTTATTTCCCATAATTACCTCCATTTACCTGCTCGTACAAAAAGCCTACATAAAATTAATATAAAAAATCCGGAACGAAATCTTGGCTATATTGAACGTATTCAGGCAGGACCAGGAATTTTCGCTGGCGAATGCCTCGCTGAAAATCGAGGTGGTCAAGCGTTTATTTATATTATCAATAGTAATGCGGAGGATGTGAATGTGCTATTGCCGCCCGTGGAACTACACGAATATTATGATACAATCAGACCTGTCACTTCAATTCGTAAAATCGACAAAGAAGACAGAGACCGGGTTATGAAGGATCGGATACAAGAGATCCTGATGAAATTGGATTTGAAAGGGCTTAACGAAGAAGAAAGGAATCGAATCGAGAAATTAGTCTCATTATTTCCGTATCAGTTTCATTTACCGAACGACAAATTGAGTTGTACTAATCTGGTGGAGCATAGAATCATCACAACGGATGATATTCCTGTGAAAATAAAACAATACAGGCACCCCCCTCATTTACGGGACGAAATACAGAAACAAGTAGATCAACTGCTGAAGGACGATATTGTGGAACATTCAGATTCTCCGTATAACTCGCCTTTATGGATTGTCCCCAAAAAACCCGATTCCGAAGGGAATAAACGGTGGCGTTTAGTGGTAGATTTTCGCGCGTTGAACGAAAAAACGGTAGCTCCAGCTTATCCCTTACCTAACATCACTGACATTCTTGATCAACTGGGTAAAAGCAATTATTTTTCAACCTTAGATCTTGCCCAGGGATTTCACCAGGTACCAATTAACCCTTTAGATAAAGAAAAAACTGGGTTCAGTTGTAATTATTCGCACATGTGTTTCAAAAAAATGGCTATGGGCTTGAAGGGCTCGCCCTCCACGTTTCAAGCCCTTATCAATAAAGCGTTATCAGGTTTGCAAGGCATAGATTGTTTTATCTTTCTCGATGATATCATCGTGTTTTCGCCTAATTTACAAATACACTTTGAAAAGATGAAAAAACTTTTTGGGCGTCTCAAAACGGCGCGATTAACGCTTCAACCGGACAAGTGCTATTTTCTGAGAAAAGAAGTAGGCTATCTGGGCCATATCATTTCTGAGAATGGCGTAAAACCTGATCCTAGGAAAACGGAGGCTGTTTCAAGGTTTCCGAGTCCAAAAACAAGGAAGAATGTCAAGCAATTTCTGGGATTGGCTGGATATTATCGTCGCTTCATTCCCGAATTTGCAAAAACTGCTGCCCCACTGAATCAGCTTCTGAAAAAGAATGTTTCCTTTGTGTGGGGAGAAGACCAAGAGGAAGCTTTCAAAATATTAAAGGAGAAATTGTGTTCTGAACCGATTTTACAGTATCCAGATTTTTCCAAGTCTTTCACTTGTACTGTGGACGCATCAAGTCGTTCGGTGGGAGCTATTTTGAGTCAAGGTCCGCATGATTTACCAATTGCTTATGCCTCCCAGGCATTGGCAGATAGCCAGTTAAATTGGACTGTAACTGAAAAAGAACTCTATGCTATGGTTTTTGGAATAACTCATTTCAGACCTTATTTATATGGAAGGAAATTCACATTAGTCACGGACCACCGACCGCTTGTCTGGTTGCATAATGTTAAGGACCCAGTGTCTAGATTAGCTCGTTGGAAAATTAAATTGAGGGAGTTTGACTTCCTGGTGAAATTTAAGAACGGGAGCCGTAATTCTAACGCTGATAGTCTTTCACGGAACCCTATATCCAATACACCTGGAGTAGAAATTTGTTCATCAGATGAGGAACCCGACGGGCATGTATCGCACGAAGCCGCGAAAATCGTCGAAAATCCCGGAAAAATTACAAGCATGGTCAATGATCTGGTCAGCAATCATTTTACGAAGAAAGGCGTTGATATCGATGATCATGCGTTTGATGATGATGAGAAAATCTGCAGTAACAACAGAAGCAATGATGACAAATTATTGAATGTGAATGAACTTGTATACGGAGATTTTGTGGAACCAAAAGGATTTATAGCACCGGAGACGTCCGACTGCTTGTCTGCTGGGGACACTGGATATACTCCATCAAATAACAATCCAGTCAATGCAAACGACACTGAATTGTGTCACATTGTTGGAACAGAGGAAGTTTGTGATGCGACGTCCACTAATGATCCAATCAATGCAAACGACAGCGAAGGGTGTCACATTGTTGGATCAATGAGTGGAATAAAAAGGAAATCTGACAATATTGAATTGAAAACAAACACGAAAAAGATAGAGATTGCAACGATCAATCCAGACATTGGACCGGCTTGTGATATACAATGTGAGGAATCAAACAATCTACCACCGAATATTTATTTTGGGAGCAAGGATATAGATGAAGGAATGCAAATTATAGAGATTATTCCGGGCCCCAAAGCAGGAGACAAGTCCCTGGCTAATGCTGAAATACCTGTAAAATCAATTTTTTCCGTGATACCTATCGAATACACACCAGAGACCCTGATAGTAAAATCTGATAACATAGTACATTTTGTATCACTTGATTGTAAATTTGTCACACCGGTCGCACAGCAACTGATCGACTTGGAATTAATCAATATGGAGGCAATAAAGTCGGAAGAACATGAAATTGGGGATATTGTAAACACCACCATAAGTGATGGACGTGAAATCTTCACGATGTTTATTAAACTGAATCACAATGATATACCGTCGGTAGCCTGTGTGGTACATTGTCTGGGACTTTTAAAAACCCTTCTAGAAAATTCTGGAATTAAATCAATCAGTATGGCGAGACGTGGAGATGGAATCGATAATATTTGTTGGCCACCAATAGAATCGGTTTTGCGCACCTTCTTGGAAATTGAGAATTTCAAATTGACAGTTTGCACGGGGGAAATAATTAGTCCACCTCCCGAAGGACGAGAAAACGTACTACGCGAAGCTCATGATTCCGCCGTAGGGGGACATCAAGGTATATTGAAAACTTATAAGAGATTACGGGAAAGATTTAACTGGATCGGAGTCAAGAAAGATGTGAGCGATTACGTTCGTTCGTGTGACACTTGTCAGAGGAATAAATTATCGAGAATTAAAACCAAGTTACCAATGACCATAACGACCACACCGTTTGAGGCATTCGAAGTTCTTGAAATGGATATAGTGGGGCCCTTACCGGAAACAAAAAACGGAAACAAGTATCTGCTCACTCTACAGTGTAATTTGACCAAGTATTCCGAAGCAATTCCACTTTCAAATATCACCGCAGAAACCGTGGCCCTAGCATTCGCAAAAGAATTCATCTGTAGGTTTGGATGCCCAAAAATAATTAAAACCGATCAAGGTCGGAATTTTCAAAGCCAACTCCTAGCAAACTTCGCGAAAATATTCAAAATAGGTCAAATAAGGTCATCGGCGTTTCGACCACAGACGTTGGGTTCCCTCGAAAGAAGTCATCATTGCTTCACGGAGTATTTGGGTATTTACGCAAAAAATAACGATTGGGATGAGTGGGTGAGGTGCGCCGTTTTCTCATATAATTCCGCAATTTCATGCCCACACGGATATTCTCCCCATGAGCTAATCTACGGCCGTAAAGCTAGGCTACCATCAAATTTTGAGGACGAAATTAAAGAAAAAACTTATTCCAATTTTGTAGATGATTTAATAGCCAAGCTCAATTACACGCAATCGAAAGCTAGAATCAATATAATAAACTCAAAAGAAAATAGTAAAAGATATTTTGATAGGAAAATCAATGATCGATGCTTTACAGTTGGGGAAGAGGTGTATCTGCTGAAAGAACCACGAGCAAATAAATTCGACGAACAGTACAGTGGTCGATTTACAATACTGAAATTTATAGGTGAAAGAAATTGCCTACTCGATCTCAAAAATGGACGTACAAAAATAGTTCATCTCGACAAACTCAAACACGCTTTTACGCGCTTCAACCAATCGTCAACTACTGATCAATAGTGTTCAGAATTCAGTCTTCATATTTGGCTATTCAGGAGGTGAGACATGATATCAATCTCGAAGGAATTAAAATAAAAAATTAGTGTTGAATTAGTATCACACACCAAATCGTTGAAATGTCAATTCTTCACGTAATCTTTTCTGTTTTGCTCATGGAAACTTGGCTAGGTGTGTTTAGTATATAAGTGGCTCACTATATTAGAGCTTGATTGGTGTTACGGCTAATAATTCACTTGTAACGGTCTAATGAACGGTATGCACAATTCAGAGGTATAAAATGAACCTGATTATCAAACCTCGGCTATTCAAGAATTCAATACTAACAAAAATCGAGCTTACATATCTTCTTAAAATTTTTGAAGTGCGTATTGACAAGTAGTAGCATAGTAGATTGTATTCCTTATCATTATGTGTGGAAATAAATGTATCACTGTGTGGAAATAAATAAAAGAAGTGAGGAGAGACTTGGGAAAACAGGGAGGAAATAAATCACTTTGAGTCTCCAGTCTTGGACAGAGAAACATTGTGATGAGATCGGAAGACCCTCATGGAGACGAAGCGATGGTGGGAGCTTCACCTCCCCTTGTCTCTCTTCCTTATTAATTTAGAATGGTCATAAGTTTGGTAATTGGATGATAATCATGGTCACATTCCAAATTCGATTGAAACTCACATGAGTAATAACAAAATTGAATCATTGAGGGTGCAACGATAAGAAATGTACACAGTGACATCATTTTGTCTAGGATCTTTATTTTTCGTTCTATCAGAAGATTATCAATTAGCTGTTTAGTCGAAAAATCAGGATCGTGTATATTTTTTTTTTACCATCTTCCTACAAAAAGCACGATCAATTGACAATGATTCTAGCCGCTTTTGGATCTATACGGATGAGTTTTCAAGACATGAATTGGATAACAGTCCAGCTTATACTCGAAAAACAAAAAAAATACGCTGCTAAATGAGATTAGCAGAATGCTTTCTCTTAGCGAAATAGTTTAAGAGGTTCACTGAACCTAATGAGAAATTTACAAAACTGATCAAATTCCAAAATGATGATTGGGATTCCTACGGAATAATTTTATTTTTTAATCTAATTTAATTGCATTTCATATCACACTCACAATCCAATGATTGGATCCAACCACTCGATGTAGAATGAGGGAAAAGTATCTCTCTAGTCCATTAAAAGGTGGATAGATTAGTTGTAGAGGGAGATATGAGGATAAAATGAATTTTAGCTGCAATTTTCCTCTAATATTTTGGGTTATTATTACGAGATTCACTTTTAGGGGAATTAAGATGACCTAAACTGGGGTTTTTAATGGAAGATATGTAGTCTGGTTGAGGGAAAATTTTGATACAGTTGGTGAGAAGATCATAAGAATGGAGTTTTTTAAAAAAAATTTGGATTTTTCGGGAATAAATTGGATTTTGAATGTATTTAAAAGGATTTTGAAAAATTCGGTATCAACTAATCGATTTAGAACGATGAAAAAGTATAAACTTAGTTGGGTAAAATTTGTATATATTAGTTTAGGGGGTGCGTAATAGCGGAAAATGAATTTTAGATGCGATTTCCTTCTGATATTTTGAGTTATTATAAGAAGATTGTCTTTTAGGGGAATTCAGATGACCAAAACTAGGGTTTTCCATGGAATATATGTAGTATGGTTGAGGGCAAATTTTAATATAGTTGGTGTAAGGATTATAAAAATGGAGTATTCTGAAAAAATTTGGATTTTTCGGGAGTAAAACGGATTTTGAATGTATTAAAACGGATTTTGAGAAAATTCGGTATCAACCAATCGATTTAGAACGATGAAAAAGTATCGACTTAGTTGAGTAAAATTTGAATAAAGTAATTTAGAAGAGAGATATGAGGAAAGTATGAATATTGAAAAAAATATTTTTGTATATTTTGAGTTATTTTTTCGAGGAAAATAGTTGTGGGGATTTGGGCTACCTAAAGTGAGGTTTTTTTAACAAAACGAGTAATTTGGTTAAAACAGAATTTTGATAGAATAGGTCTAAACATGCTCAAATTGCTGTTTTTGTTGGAAATTTTGGTTTTTTTATAAAAATTCACGTTGATGGAGTTTGAATGGAATTTCGGTATTAACCAAAAGATAGATCGAGCCAAAAAAACCGTAGCCTAGGTAATCAAAATTGGGGTAAGGTGAAGTTAGAAAGAGATATTTTAGTATGAAAGTACACAATTTCAGCGATTTTACCTCAAAAAACGTTTAAATCAGATTCGATTTGGAGAGGAGACCAGACAAATCACTGGTCTCATCTCTGAGTGATTGTCTACAACTTGTAGAAAAGCAAAAATCGATAAAGTGGAGTGTAGAAGAGAAAGCGTGGCGCAAAAAAAAAACAACACACATACACACACACAGACACAGACAAAGGGCCGGAGAGATGAGTCACTGGGGGGTTTTTGAGGATTATAAGGAGAAAAGTGTTACTTACAATCGTTAGATTTTGGCGAGAGGAATAAGATGGTTAAAGCACTTTTTTGATAAGATGAATTATGTTGAAGAAAATATTGGGTTGAATGGGAGTATTTTGAAAAAATTTGGATTTTTCGGGAATAAATGGGATTTTGAATGTATTAAAACGGATTTTGAGAAAATTCGGTATCAACCAATCGATTCAGAACGATGAAAAAGTATCAACTCAGTTGAGTAAAATTTGAATAAAGTAGTTTAGAGGAGAGATATGAGGAAAGTATGAATATTGAAAAAAATATTTTTGTATATTTTGAGTTATTTTTTCGAGGAAAATAGTTATGGGGATTTGGGCTACCTAAAGTGAGGTTTTTTTAACAAAACGAGTAATTTGGTTAAAACAGAATTTTGATAGAATAGGTCTAAACATGCTCAAATTGCTGTTTTTGTTGGAAATTTTGGTTTTTTTTATAAAAATTCACGTTGATGGAGTTTGAATGGAATTTCGGTATTAACCAAAAGATAGATTGAGCCAAAAAAACCGTAGCCTAGGTAATCAAAATTGGGGTAAGGTAAAGTTAGAAAGAGATATTTTAGTATGAAAGTACACAATTTCAGCGATTTTACCTCAAAAAACGTTTAAATTAAATTCGATTTGGAGAGGAGACCAGGCAAATCACTGGTCTCATCTCTGAGACATTCTCTACAACTTGTAGAAAAGCAAAAATCGATAGAGTGGAGTGTAGAAGAGAAAGCGTGGCGCAAAAAAAACAACACACATACACACACACACACAGACACAGACAAAGGGCCGGAGAGATGAGTCACTGGGGGGTTTTTGAGGATTCTAAGGGGAAAAGTGTTACTTACAATCGTTAGATTTTGGCGAGAGGAATAAGATGGTTAAAGCACTTTTTTGATAAGATGAATTATGTTGAAGAAAATATTGGGTTGAATGGAAAAATTGATCAAAAATTTGCTGTGTCGAAAACAAAGCTTTCTCTTTAGAGAAAGCAAAAGAGGGGGCCTGCATCCCAAAACACATGGGAAGATGCAGACGCTACAGGATGCGACGATGAGCGGCGCGAACTCTGCGGCGGCGCTGCAGTTGAGGGGCGACGGAACCGGCCGAATCAGTAGTGCGTAGCGAGACAGCTAGAAGTAAACAAGAACACGTGTGCCGCGCGAAACCTCTTCAACACAAGCAGCCATTGAAAATTACTAATTATAAAGAGATTATTGCGTTTTACCGAGCGCTGTTTAGTGAAATGGTATTTACTGAGGTGTCAATCGACCCAAGCTCAAGGTAAACTCTCAAATCAAATGTTCGTGTGTGAAATTAGTGGTGTGTAATTGCAAAGGTGGCACTCTTGGTGTCCCGAACTAGTGAATCTGTGCAGCAAGTGTTGTAAACAATAACACAACTAACATCCACAATATTAGACGCGAAACGAAAGCCGTGAAGCCGACAACGAATCATCACTTGATCACTTGTGTCCACAAGCGTGGCGATGAAGACTAAACAGAAAACATCAAGTAGTCGGCAGACAACAACGCACGTGGACCATTCTCATCATCACAAGAGTGCAAGACATCAACGAAGATGCGGACAAATGAAGAAGATACACAGAATCGAGCAACCGGCGGCCCGAGAAGGCAAACGGAAAATACAGGCGCGATGAGACGACCATCCCAACAAGGTTTAGAACATCGGAGGCACCTCGCAGTTCCAAGGTCAATCACTGAGGGGTCAGCAGGTCAAAATAGAGGAGTGATATTAGAGTCGGCTCCTGCCTTCACAGTAAGATCACGTCTGAACAGCGGCGGAAATGTAATAGAAAGAAGACCACTCTCTGTGATCTATTCTGTGCCACTGGCCACAATGAGAGGCCCTCGGCCTGGCCAACTCGGGTCACCCGAGTTCTACAAAACCTGGACTGCGACGGAAGAAGAACTGGCCCTGATACGAAGAAGGTTGCGAGACTGCGGAACTGAAATGACTGCAGCCACATCAGATGAGAATCAAAATGATCCAGTGGATCTAACGACGCCTAGATCGATACTCAGAGACCGGTTGATGTGGAAAAACAAAACTACTGGAGAAAAGACAGAGGAAGAACCAAGTGCCACAGAAGAACTAGAGGAGTTAGCCTCAAGAATTTCAAGACGAAGAGATGACGACGATGATGGGCATAGCGATTCATTCCAGAGAATTTACAATGTCTATTATTGCCGTATAAGATACGATTGGAAAGAAAACATCATAAATGAGGTGATACCACCGATGCCAGGGAACATACCGATCGGAGACCTTTTGAACCAACAACAAAACGAGACTCGAGAAGAAGAGCGAGAAGAAGAGGATCCGGCACGTGAGCTTGGAGTGGAAGAGGAGGCACAAGCCGTTCAGCACGAATTAATTAGATATGAAAACATCCTCGCAGAGATACAGGATTTGCATAACTTCTTACCACCAATGGAGACGAACAACTTTCTTCAAGCCATAGAAAACGAGAACGGAACGGACAATTATGCACAAGTTGGAAATTTGCAAGATCTAAATGATGTTGGACCACAGATCGTGTCAGTCCATTGCATGAGCGTTGCTGGAAATCCCGGCAGCCTGGTAACGAGAAATCTTGTAGAAGAGCCAATACCTTTCATTATCATTTACGAGGGACCAGCACCGGGCCTTTTAGGAGGAATGCCGATGGAAGGGCCGATGGCGGGCCCAGCGACTCTGGAGGCCAGCATGATATTGGAAATCTTGGCATCGGGGCTGTTCACACACACACATGTAGGTGAAGACCCAGTAGTGCATTGCACTGGGATAGTCTTCGTATCTCGGAACACATTCTTCGAGAATAGAATCTGGAGATGTAGGGCGTGCAAAATAGATCATCCAGAGGATTTCGAAATGAACGAATGGGACGTGCATTTCATTCATCTGATTGGAGTGACATCAAGCTTCAATCCAAATGATAAGTGCGTGTGCGGCGGACAGTACTATGTCCTGGGAACACTGGACAATTGTGTAAGCTGCGGAGCTGCAATGTGCACCTATGGGAACAAAATTATACAAGGTCAAATATGTGAATCGGATTATCCAAAGGTGAAGAGACCATGTGATCTCGTGATTTTTGGGTAAATATATATGACCACATGATGAACATCTACTCCAAGGGTCACATTGGGTGACCAATTCCACCTCGACTGTATGTATTTGATAATTTTCAGTTTTGTAGTATCGTAACTTATCCAGAAAGGAAATTAGATATAAGGGCTCCAGTATTGATACATTAATGACTAAAAACCATTCGTAAAAATATTCTTCCATAATGACACAAGGGACTAAAATCATTTCGAGACGTTGCGTTGAATGTAACATATCAGTTCACCATATATGATTAAAGGGCGACTATGATTCAATTTTTATTCGAAGGAATATTCTGAAATTTCGATATTAGTTGAGAAATTAAAATCAAAGGGTTCCACACAGTGATCGGGATTTAAGATTGTTCAAAATCGGTTGAAGATTTTCACTAAGACTTCAAAGCTCTCAAAGTAAATCGATTAGATCAATTCGGGTGTCATTTGATTTAGAAGTGTGCAGAAGTTCATTAGAATTAAATTCCACAAATTCGTGTGTGTTTGGGTTTGCTGTGTATACTTTGATAAGGATATATATACTATTCGGCGTATAGTCGAGTGATCAGTTGAAATCTATTTTGAAGGACACAAGATCATTTTTATCATAATGTTTATCCACTATTGACGGTGAAAATTATTGTACTAAATTATAACTCATGTGTGTTAATAAAATTGATGTATGCTCACTAACCTGCATTGAATGATTCCAAAAAACGATCCGTGATAAATCATCAGAACAAGGTACAACTACCAGGAAATAGGATTGAGTATGAACTGTGCGCGTGAACTCTTCAGGTCTTACAATTTACGTATAAAAAAAAAAAAAAATTTTTCCCTTCCAACAAAAATTTTTTTTTTCCACGGGCAGCGGAGGTGTTATGCCTCGTGGCAAGTCCCTGAAATAGACATAGAAAGGCGCTCGAATAAACCAATCTAATTTCCTTGCACACAAGCGCTGTCTTTGGGGCGCGCGCTTGAGTCAGAATTCAAATAGAATGGCCGAGTTCAACCATAAGTAAATATTGGATTTATGAAATATAAACATCTTTCTAGGCTAATTTTATTCATTTCAGGAGACGAACAGGTCCAGTTGCAGATTTCACGTTGCAAATTTCGAATACAATTCATATTCATACGTAAGAAGTATTGCATAAATTGACTCTCTGGAGCAGGTTTTCCTTCAATTAGCAGGTTTTCCCTCGCTCCACGGGTTTGGCATCATTTTGGATGATTCCAAACCTGGGCAGATGCGGAGAAGTTCAATAAAAACAAACTAAAAGCTAATAAATCAGTAAAAGTATTACAACCGGAAAATGAGCTGCCAACTAAAATTGAAAAACACGGAGGAGTTGACAAACGATCATCCCGAAACTACGAGTCACATCGTCGCTTTTGATACCCTCTTCAAACTCGACAAGTTCCAATCACGAAATCAGAGGCGTAGATGGGACTCGTGTTCTCATGTAACTTTTCAGCTTCCGCCCATAAACTCACAAGACGCGACGCTCGTAAACTCAAGAGGGTTGCGTAAAGCATAGGGGCCTCGCGCAACACGTGCTCAACTTACTTAGGGCGCAATGCTATAAAGATTGACCTGCTTAGCGGATTAGGGATGCGCGGCTGACGTGCATAAAGCTATTAAAGGAATCTCTTGAAATCAGGACAAATTTATCACTCTTCTGCATGAGAATTTAACAACCAACTTAATGATTTTTGTGCGTTTCCTGCCATCTACTAAAGTGAAAAACACTCTTAGGAAACCGACCTATTTCGACGTATTAGACATGATTCATGTAGGATGTTATGAAATCAATTCTCGATCTCATGATGTTGAAGGAAGAATTCAAACATACGAAGTAAAAGCTCTGGGATGACCGTCCTCAATATTCTAAAATAATATTTCCTGCCATATGCTCAACCTAATAACTTTTCTCACGTGAATAAAACCGGGAATAAAAATCATAATAACGAACCAGGTCATCCCTCTTTCTCTGTATACGATCCACCCTATAAATAAGAGACACTTCCCCAGTCGGGGCACTCTCCGATCTAGACTCATTCGATAAAGACCGTTATTTTCTGTACTCAAAAATCTCGACACAAGTTGAATAAAATCATATAGTTTCGCTGCAATTCGGCCTTTTTATTCAACAATCCTGGAGCTCTAGACACTTTCAAGTGTCGTGCACTTGAACCCACAGCCGAGGAAGCAGGAATCTACTCGAAGGAAACGGCGCTGCTGATACGAGATTCCGAACTTCATCATCGTCTCGACGAGCTACAAAATTCTATCACCAACGGCAGAAAATCGAGCATCTAGATATAACATTATTCTAGATCACTCACACTCTCTTATACGAGGGTCATAACAGTATATTATGTATCGAGTACCGAAAATGCGTTTATTGGCCGATGCTAGCGGCACGTACGGCCCGCAACGATTCCGCGTTCCTTATACGTGCCGTTTATGAGCGATGCCCGGTGATTTCCTCGACTGTCGCGATATATTATATTGGTGCGGTCGAAATTCGAGCAGTAGTTAGTGTAAGAAAGCCGTAGAAATAATGTTCGTCTTGATTGTTTGTCGGATTATCAAAAAGTAGGCTCGATTGCAAAACAAATACCAGCTTGTGTGTATGTGTGTGTAGTGCTTATGCATAGGTCGTCTGTCTCTCTCGCTCCAATGGTGATATTCCCATTCGATTCGTCGCAGCGACATGTCACTGTATGTCACTGTATATAAATATTGTCTGCTGTGCTCGGCAAAGATAATAGAGATTCCGGCGACAATTTCAATGCTTTTCAAGTATTCGATCAGATCATCTGATGCTATCCAAGATCGAAAATTCCCTGAGCTACGGATTTTCATACATTCATGGGCACAGATATATAAGGAAAATCCTAATAAAACCTCTGATATGTACTGACAAAGAATTAATTCTCTACTAAATACGAGTACCTATATATTCATGCATACGTACAATCGACCCAAGCATAAGCATACGCATTTGAAAATTAAAAATCGTTCCTAAAATGCTGACAAACCAGGATGGGGGGGGGGGGGGGGAAGGGTATACATCAAAATATTGTATAGTTATTAGGAACCCAGATTAATAACGAAAAAGATACTTCTTTAGGTTCTGTATAAAATTCTGATAAACCAGGAGGGGAGAGGGGCATGAGATAAAAACAATAAGCTGTAAGTACTGATGAACCACACTGGAGAACTTTCCCATCATCAGTAAAAAATCTAGGATTCGGATTTCATTTCCGCTGTGTATCGACTTTCTTTGCATATTATTGGGAGAAGATGTAATTGATGAAAAAGAAATTTAAAAAAATTTCGACGTGGTCGAGAATCGAACCCCAGGCCGACAAAACTAAAGGCGGACGTGCTAACCACTCTGCTACCGTTACACTTGTGGTTGGTAATCACAAAAATATGTCTGAATCCGCAGGCATCCGAAGGGAGCTCAGGTTTTGGATTATAGAATGGGGGTTGTACTCTGATCATATTATAAATGTTTATTTACGTAGAATCCCGTGAAGAAAAGAGATGGGCTTAACGTTACTTGCCAGAACAGACGTAGCCTCGCACCTAGCGCTGCCCCGCGCGCGGAGGAACGCTGGGAACGTGGGCCATACGTGCCTCTATCATCTCCCCAGAATTTTATGGCTATCCATCGTGGAAGCCGACTTTCGGCGCATCTACGCGTAGCGTAGATGCGTCGAAAGTCGCGCTTTCAACAATGCATAAAGACACTTCAATTAACTACCCAGACAGCACTGAAAGGTTTTCATGAAACCTTTCACGGAAAACTTTCAATGAAAGCTTTCCAACAGGTTTCTGAAAGCTTTCATATGGCTTTCTCCTGTGCTTTCATGGAAAGGATACCATGAAACCTTTCTGAAACCTTTCAGAAGCCTTTCAGTGCAAGGACCATCAGAATTTTTTATATCTTTGCAAGGAAACTTTCGATGAAATGAGCTTTCAGAAAGGTTTCCTGAAACCTTTCCGAAACTTTTCCGTGCCAAGTGTCCGAAAACTTTTGAAAAACTCTCTGAAGCCTTTCAGAAGTCTTTCCGTGAAAGTTTTGATGGAACTTTTAGATCCTTTGAGGGATAATTTTGATGAAAGCTTCCAGAAAGCTTTCAGGAGCCTTTCAGCGCGAGGACCATCAGAATTTCTAGATCTTTGCAGAGAAACTTTCGATGAAAGCTTTCAGAAAGGTTTCCTGAAACCTTTCCGGAACTTTCCCGTATCAAGTGTCCGAAAACTTTTCGATAAACTTTCTGAAGCCTTTCAAAAGTCTTTCGGTGAAAGTTTTGATGGAACTTTTAGATCCTTTGAGGGATAATCTTGATGAAAGCTTCCAGAAAGCTTTCAGGAGCCTTTCAGCGCGAGGACCATCAGAATTTCTAGATTTTTGCAGAGAAACTTTCGATGAAAGCTTTCAGAAAGGTTTCCTGAAACTTTTCCGGAACTTTCCCGTATCATTGTCCGAAAACTTCTCGAAAAACTTTCTGAAGCCTTTCAGAAGCCTTTCGCTGGAAATCCCGATGGAACTCCTAGATCCTCCGAGGGAAAATTTTGATGGAAGCTTTCGGAAAGATTTCAGGAGCCGTTTAGCGCAAGGGCCATCAGAATTTTCATATCTTTGCAGAGAAACTTTCGATGGAAGCTTTTAGAAAGGTTTCCCGAAACCTTTCCGAAACTTTTCCGTGCCAAGTGTCCGAAAAATTTTCGAAAAACTTTCTGAAATAAACCTTTCAGAAGCCTTTCGGTGGAAGTTCCGAAGAAAATTTCAGATCCTTACAGGGGAAATTTTGATTAAAGCTTTCAGAACCCTTTCAGTGCAAGGACTGTCAAAATTTCCACATATTTGCAGTAAAACTTTTGATGGGAGCTTTCAGAAAGGTCCTCTGAAAACTTTCACGAAACTCTGCCCTGCCAAGTGTCCAAAAATTGTTCGAAAAACTCTCTGAAACCTTCCAGAAGCCTGTCGGTGAGAGTTAAAATGTAACTTCCTCGTCTCTACAAGGAAAATTTCGATGAAAGCTGTCAGAACGCTTCCGAAAATGTTTCACAAAACTTTGCCCTGCCTAATAGTGTCCGAGAACTTTTCGAAAAACTTTCTGAAACCTTTCAGAAGCCTTTCGGTGAAAGTTCCAATGGAACTTCCAAATGCTCACAGAACAAATTTCGGTAAAAGCGTCCAGAAACTTCCATCAGGCAGTGTGTATAGGGTCAAGTCTGGTCATGTTTGGGGAAGTCGGCCATCTTGATGGTTTGTTGACTATCCCGAGTTCCCTCGTGCAAGAGTGAATTTCGCATTAATCATTTGGTTCGAAGTCAATTCTGCAAATTATCGAGTGCTGAGAATGTCGGTTCTCTTGATTGATGCCTGCTTGCCGATTCGTGGTGGAAATCTATTTGTGCAAATCAGAACATTCTTGTGTATTTTACATGTCTTCTGATTTTTTCTGTTACTCACTTCCTGGTGGAGTGTCCTCATCGCGATGAGGAAAAAATAATCTCTGAACTCTGTTTTCGCCATAGACTTATAGAAGTGGTTTCCTAGATAAATTTGTAGAGCTGTGGGATTTGCGGATCAGATGAGTATATCTCTGTGTACTAACCTTGTTAAGTCTTAAGTTTTGAGCAAAGAGCAAGACCCTTCGTGTAGAAGAGAACATATATTTTTATGAAAATTGGTGCCAGCATATGTATTGTAGATGGACTCTACCACTTGATGATAGTGCAATTATACACCTTGTCATACACAATATTTACAAAGCTTCCTGGAGTCGTCAGTGATGGTTCCAGGATTCTGTGGAGGTAAGTCTCATAGTACACTTTTCCTATTCAACACAACTGATAAGCGTAGTTTTTTATTCCATTCTTGGATGCTTTGTTATCATCATCGAGTGAATGACAGTGCTTTTCACAAATTGTCATTGCAGAATATTCTCAAGTCTTTCATCACAGCACAAACTCACAGTAGTCAAGATCAATTTATCTTGACTACTGTGATCTTGTGCAATACCTATCAACTCAGGCTGTATTCAAAGTCCTTTCTTGATGAATTTATTGGCTAAGCGATCCTATATAAAAACAGTGGAAATATCAAAGACTGTGAGGAAGCTTGGAGGAGTTCCGCTACCAGACTGGAGCCACAATAAGAAGTATCCTTTCCATATGTTAGGTCAGTTATTTTGAAGATACAATTCTTTGGGAAGAAATGAAGTCAAGTTTGGGGATTATGCTTCTGTGTTTTGGGTTTTGTCACGCCATGAACAGTCAACATATCCGAGAAGATACTCTCAAGAATAATTAAATATGTAAAAATTCCTCATTGAGCCAAATCTATATGACACTTCGCCTTAAAATCTGAACTAGTTCCTTACCCCAATTCTGAAGTCTAATCCAGTTAGGATATACTACCTATTCAACGTCAATTCTCGATTTTGCTCCCTCAGAGCTAATCTTATCAAATCCGTTCTAAGGAAAGTTGATATTATAACTAAATGGTTCAACAACAACTACTCAAGCTACTATAAGGGGAGTGAACAGATTCTAACTACGCTAGGAATGATTTTATTACCATATCCCATTTTCATTCGAGAAGGGGAATACTAAAAACTATCCAGTTTTTTTTACTCAGTCCCCACAATCAGAAGAATGAATTGGGTCTGAACTTCAGATGAACACAACGGATGTACAATACATTGTCAGTTTGACCAACATGGCTGCTTTTTTGCTGTGAACGAAATCAATTAATATCCGCCAGCTCTTTTCTCAGATTCGCCATGAGCGTATACTTCTAACTTTGAGATAGTTTTAGTTCTGGTTCTAGAGGAAACTGCATTGGATCTCTATCATTGAACTGTTTGTAAGAGAATTCAGGAGATTATAACTCGACAGTGAAAGATCCCACAAAATTTCTGAGGAATCTAGATGCAACATACTCAGGATTTTTCCTGAAATATTTCAGAAATATTACCATGAATCTTTCATGAAAGACTCCAGGAACATTTCCAGCTGCGGACATAACTATATGACAGGAAGGTTTCAGTGGAATCTTCCAGAGATCTTTCACTGAATGGTTTCTGGGAGATTTCCGTAAGATTTTCAGGGATCTGTCCATGAAAGCTTCAAGAAAAATTCCTAGCCGAGGACATAACTATATTCCAGAAATATTTCAGTGCAATATTTTTTTTTCTTCATTTAAAGCTCTGAAATCTCTATTGAGATCCATCAGCTACACATAATCATATAGTATCTACAAAAAAAAAAACAAATCCATATTCCTTATATTATCCAATCATACACGTAATTCGCAGTCATTAAAAATTCAACAATAAACTTAAATGCAGCTATGTTGGGTTCTGCGAGGAAACTGGAAGTTTTCATCGGAAGCTGTAACTTAATTTTACGTAGTGATTTGATGAGTTTCACTCTCTGCTCCTCAAATAGTGGACATTGCCAAATAACATGATCTAAATTTTCATCGTATTCATCACATGCACATTTTGGGCTTCTGACTACCCTTACTCTGGCTAGAGAGGCTGCCAGACCATAATGGTTTGACCTACATCTATTGATCGTTACAATAAGCTCGCGGGAAAGTTTCTTTTTATGAAACCATGGCTTCGTAGAATCTTCAAAGTAATTCTCAGAATGATCCTCACCGGTTTCCAGACTCATTGCTATCAGGTCAGAGATAGAGTCAGTTTTCATTTTGATTTTAAAATATTGACGGTAGTCCGTGGAAGGAATGTATAGTGAGGGGTTGGTTTCTCCCATATTCGCCTCTTTGGCTGCTTTATCCGCCATTTCATTACCCATTATGCCTTGATGAGACGGTGTCCAAAAGAATTTCAAGCTCGAACTGTCACTTTTGGTTGATATATATTCCAGATACTTCCTTTTAATCTCTAAAATATACGGATTGAGGCAAACATCGATTGAGATTCTACTCAGAAATTCTAGAACGCTCAAGGAATCTGAGAACATTCTAATGTTTTGATTAGATTTTCCAAGTACCAAATCCATAGCTTTGTTGATAGCCGCACATTTCGCTGTGAAAATCGAACAGTGTTAATTCCAACTTTCCATCGATGTGATTTCTAACGAGGGACAAACGTACGCTGAACCAACCGAGTTCGATTCACCCCTTTTACTTCCATCGGTCCAAATATCAAGGGTGATATTTGGAAAAATGGTCGCATCATTCGGACTTGGTACTCCTACTTCCGTTATTACCCTATCGTGAAGAATAGGGGTGAGTAGGACTTTGAAATCGTATTTGAAAATATTGTATGAGTCATTTCTGATGAAAGGTGACGGATTTGCTATCTGCTCATCAATACACTTTTCAAATAATCTCAAGCGCTTGAACGCCCGCCTCTCAAGAATATTTTCATAGTACTCTCTGATTTTTATCGTGACTGGTAGACTTTCATTACTCAGTATCTTTAAGAGGTATGAGTTGCAAAGAAATTTCACTCTAGATTCGATTGAGGGGAGTTTAGATTCACCAAGAAGAATGTTGATTGGCGTCGAAATGCGGTAGCTAAGGGCTAGTCTTATAGCAGTATTTTGTATCCGCTCTAATTCCTTGACACTGTCTTTCCTTGTAGGAAAAAATACAAATGAACCGTACTCGATCTTTGACCTGATGAGACTTTTGTACAAAATCAGTAGAGTGCTCGGGTCAGCACCCCACCAAATACCTCGCAAATATTTGACAACACTCAAGGCTCTAGCGCATTTGCTTTGTACTCTGACTATTTGAGAAGCGAAGGATAAATTGAAATCGAAGATGACGCCGAGAAACTTAACTTCTTTACAGGATTTTATTTTCAAATTTGTTTTTAACTAAATTTCCGTCTGGCCGGGTAGAATACCACAATTATTGAAGTTGACAAGAATAGTTTTGTGCGAGGCAAGTTCAAGGCCGAGACCATTTAGGTTTTCTTCGACGATTCTATAGGCTCTCTCAAGGTCGTCTTTATTATCAGACACTAATGCCACGTCGTCTGCGAATTGAATATCTGTGACTGTTTTTGGGATTCGAGTATGGATCAGGTAGACGTAGATAGTGTATAATAGGGGGCTGAGTACTCCTCCCTGAGGAACACCTTTGAAACTCAGTGAGTATGTCTCGCTTAAGTCAGTGAAAATTTTACATTGGTAGGTGAGAAATTTGACAAGTTTCACAATTTTGATCGAGCACCCGATTTGAGCTAGCTTTTGCAACAGAATGTCAATCTTCACATTATCAAAGGCTCCCATAACATCTAAAGATATAGCCGATTCTTCAACTTCTCTTGTGGGTGCAAGAGTAGATTGAACAGATTATTCGTGCACGAATGGCCTTTACGAAAGCCATTCTGAGTCTTTGGTAGTATATTTTAGGTCTCAAGCCAGTACATAAACTTATTTTTTACAATAGTCTCAAAAAGTTTACAGAGAGATGAGGTCAGGGTAATGGGCCTCTGACCTTTTCCATCTGGTTTTGGGACAAAGTGGGCGTAAGAGTTTAATCATTCTTCTGGAAAATCTGATCTACTGTACATCTCATTGAATAAGTCTAGTAGTAATGAGTGGTATTTAATCGGGAGTGATTTCAGTAACTCATAGTCAACGCCATCCATACCAGGGACTGATTTTGTGTTACGAGAGGATAAAGCGAGATTGAATTCTGCGTATGTGAACTCAGCATCTAGAAATTCATTGTCCTGACAATCCGGAATAAAATCCGGGTTAGTCGGTACCCATGGAGGACATATTTTGCTAAGCGCGGCAAGTTCGCTTTCATTCTGCAAGTTTCCAGTAACATTGTGGTTCGCCTTAAGATATTTGTTTTTTAGAATTCTTGCCGTATTCCAAACATACTTTATGCTAGTGTTCATATTTACAGAATCAGCAAATTGCCTAAAATTGGCTCTACGTTTTTCTCTGAAGGTACTACGACGCAGAACTCCCAGTCTGTTATATTCAATTAGGTCATGAAGGTAACCTGAATCATCCCATATTTTAAGAGCTGATTTTCTCTGGTCAATAATTAATTGGCATTCAGCATCACACCAAGAGACGGGATTTCTATGCTTTTGGTTACTGACTCTCTTTTTCTCAGGAGTATTCATTGAGATTGCATTGAATACGACATTCATAAAAAGCTCATATTTGTGACTAGGTCTGAGTGAATTGTAATCTGATGTAAAAAATTGCGAAAAATTTTTTTCTAGATTGATAGCCCTTTCCCAATTAGTTCGAAGTGACGAGATTTTGAAAGTTTTTCTTCTATGAAGAGATCTACTTAAATTAATATTGATATAAATAGGACAGTGGTCCGAGCCCCAGCTCTCTTTCTGAACTTGACACTCTACATTTTCAGAGGAATTTTGACTCGAAAGAACCAGATCTATATTAGATCTTGTTCTACCTAGTTCTACCTATATAAGTTCTACCTATGCGTGTGATCGTATCTGGATTATGAATGAAAAAATTTTGACTCTCTATACATTCAAGAAAATTGGATCCATTCAAATCGGTCTTTCTACAATTTCAATCTATGTGATGCGCATTAAAGTCGCCTACGAGAATGTTGTGGTAATTTTTATTGAAATTAGACAAATTGGTTCCCCATTGAGTCTCAAAGTGACACTTGGGGCTCGGTAACATGCAAAGATGCTGAAGGAGGGATTGGTGTTGTTAATGTGGATGCCTAATAATTTCACATTTGAGTGTGGTGTAACTATGTTTTCAATTTTTTTGAAGGCTAAACTTTTACGTATTAGAAACATAATCCCTCCTCCAGATGTGTGTGTTCTGTCCTTACCTACGCAGAAAAAACCAGGTATGCCGATGTCTTCAGTTTCTGGAGTAAGCCAAGTTCCAACGCAAACAAAGATGTCGACGTCTCGGAGGACTCGCGCAAGCTCGTTCTTTCTATTCAAAAAACTCCTCGCATATCAGTACAGCATCCTAATATTCCTGCGTAGTGCTGCCATTCCTGCTTGCTGTTGGATTGAAGCCTTCGTCATCAAGTTGATCATCAGTTGTCATACCTTCAGCTAGTGACCCGGCATCAGAGTGTTTATCTTCTGTTTTGCTGTCAGATGGGCAGAGGCATTTCTTAATCCTCGTAAGCCGAGACCGGAGCGTACGGCTACTTACATATTTGTAAATATGGCAAAGCATATCGTCTAGTGAGCCGAGATCATCACAGCTGATACGAGCCAGCTGAGTGATTTCGCTTCTAGATTTTCCTTGGGTCGATTGGAGAAATTCTAATACCTTGTTATATGACATCGGCAATTTAGATTCGTTCGTGTTTACAAACTCTTTTGCTGGCTCAAGCTGCTGTCCCATATTTTTCGGCGTGCTACTGGTGCTGTTTTTCGACTTTTTGTTTGTTTTTTTCTTCACCACTTGGAATGGGAGCTCATCTTCATCCTTTATTAGTACATCGATGCTCGATACATCAGATGAACGAGAACTGGGTAATGGTCTTTTCACTCCGGTCTGCACGATCGCCGGAGCATCATTTTCTTGAGTCGAACTTGATGAATTGTTTTGTGGATCACTATGCTCAATTTTCTCAGCTTCTTGTTGAGTAGTGTTCAAAACAAGATTGCTGGCTGGGTCCTTATCCTTTTCTTTGCAGAATCTCGAAAAATGGCCCTCTTTCTTACAATGATAGCAAATTAATTTTTTCTCCTGAGAAGTATATCCAGTGAGAGGTGGTGTCGATCGTTATTTGTATACTGTTTGGTATTTTAGGTACATCCTATTAGGTACATTTTTTCATAAGGGGCAGAAGCCTTCTAGCCGAAGTCGAAAAAGAATTAACTTTGTGGCCGTTGCAGGGAAAGTTCTTGTAAGAACGTTCAGAAACCTTTGGTCAACTTTTTATGGAATCTTGCATAGCCAAGTGTCTATAAACTTTCTGGACACTTCCTGTAAGCTTTCGAAAACTACTCAGCGAGGAGTTGAATAATACTCCTCGGCCATTGCAGGGAAAGTTTTGGTGGAAGCTATCAGAAAGCTTCCATGACATTACATGAGAACTTGCATTTTTGAGTGTCCGATAACTTCCTGAATCCTTCCAAAACCTATACTCTAGATGAGACCATCCAATGGAATAGGATCAAGTTCCCTCCCCAATGAGGTATATATGTTTTTTGAGTTGGAATGACGCGACACGTATGTTTCTATTTAGCCCAGATCAACTTTGTTTCGGAACTATGCAAATTCCCAGTTTGGAGTCGAAAATTCAAATTTTCACTCTGAAATCAGGAAAAACTTCGAAATAATTCCACTCACATAATGGCTGTTTCGAGATGAATCATGATACATTGTATCAAACCCAACGTATTTTATCAGAAAAACCCCTATGGTGCTGAAAAATTCTCATAGAACGCCAAAAAGTGACAATTTGATGAAAAATGAGAAAATGCGATTGCTCAAAAATATAAATCCGTATCCTCTTGAATTTTCTTTAGAGTACTTTAAACGATGTTGAACATGATGCAATTGGTCCGGTAGGCGCTCAAAAATAGTAGGAGGTGCTAAGAAATTTTTTCTGGAGAAAATTCAAATGCCGGATAGTTGATGGAATTTAAGTAACAAATGTCATGCAAAGATTCGTTTCTTCGTGTTATAACCCCATGGAACTATCCCGAGATGATTATTTTCAGAACCGAAATCGAACTGTCATCACTCAAGAGAGGATTCTCGGTGAAACCTCCCAGCGAGAGCTGGTTTCATCGACACCTCTTGGAAACTTTTCAGCGAAAGTTTCGAAGAGCTGATTCCAGGGACACCTTTCGGGAACCTTTCAGAAACCTTTCAGCGAAAGTTTTGGCGAGTCAATTTCAGGGACACCTTTCGGGAACCTTTCAGAAACCTTTCAGCGGAAGTTTTGGCTCGCCGATTCCAGGGGCACCTTTCGGAAACCTTTCAGAAACTTTTCAGCGGAAGTTTTGGCGAGCCGATTCCAGGGACACCTTTCGGGAACCTTTCAGGAACCTTTCAGCGAAAGTTTTGGCGAGCCGATTCCGGGGACACCGTTCGAGAACCTTTCAGAAACCTTTCAGCGAAAGTCTTGGCGGGCCGATTCCAGGGGCACCTTTCGGAAATCTTTCAGAAACCTTTCAGCGAAAGTTTTGGCGGGCCAATTCCAGGGACACCTTTCGAGAACCTTTCAGAAACCTTTCAGCGGAAATTTTGGTGAGTCGATTCCAGGGACACCTTTCGAAAACCTTTCGGAAACCTTTCAGAAACCTTTCAGCGAAAGTTTTGGCGGGCCGATTCCAGGGACACCTTTCGGAAACCTTTCAAAAAACTTACAGCGAAAGTTTTGAGTAGCAGTTCATTCGCTTTCTCCCAGAAACTTTTCGAGAACAACTGCTCAATCTCTCTTAGGAAAACTCCCACAATGGTTTCCTGAAGTGTTTGAAGTAATCATTCCAGAAATTCTTCATGAAATCTTTCCTGAAATATGTCCAGCAACTTTCGCCAAAACCTTTCGGAAAGTCCAGCCAACAGTGGCATAGCTAACTTCCTGAAAACTTTCCGCGAAAGTTTTTAGAAAGGTTTCGAACCTTCCACGGAAAGCTTTCTGAAAGCTTTCAAAAAGGTTTCGGTGCCGTCTGGGTATTCTCATGGACTTTTTCTTTTAACAGCTCTCCGTTATCATTCATCTCATTATTCCTTCTCCTTATCTCCATTTTCCCTTTTCCTTTCATTTATACCCTTCCCCACCGCGTAGGGAAGTCAAAAGTGGGAACTTCCCACTGGGAAGAAGACCTATCCCAGTGCAACAGTGTGTCATGGCTAAAATCACATCTGCACTGTAGCAGAAAGATATAGCCAACTTTTTGAAGAAGAAGATAAGAAGCATGCCAACCCAAAAGCTCATCTTCCGCTTATACTCACGTACAGCCTTACTATGGCTTCGTTGACTATGGTGATGTATGGTGAGATACGGTCGGAGCCGGCCAGACAAGCGAGAAAGAGACAAAATTCGTCTACTTCGTTTACGTTTTCAAGTTTTTTCTCCATCGATCTCTCTTTTTGGAATTCCCGCAGATGACAAATTCAGACATTATACCTGGTGATGGCATAGCGACAGCAACCAGATACCCTAGAAGTGAGTTTGAGGAGCTGCACAATTATTATTCATACTAAATTCAAAATTTTCCATTCAAATAAATACATTGGTTCTCCCTTTGTAACCTCACCAAGAATTTTTTGTCTGAATTGGTGCAGTAGTGCAAATGTGATGTGTGATGATGTGCCTCAATCCTCAATGAGAGTTGTGGCAAAATTTCTTTCACAGGTTCTCATTTTAATGCTGTAGACTTCTCAGCCGAGAGAAGAACATTTTGTTGTGCCAAAGATTCTATGGAAAGAGTTTTTGGCCTCAATGATGCTGGTCAACAAGTGAATTTTATTTTACCAACTTCAGATTTAGAGCATTGTTCGGAATTGATGTCAAAAACTCATTGCTCTGCTACAACCTGAATCCATCCAAACTGAAGATTTGTTTTGAAGTGACATCAAAAACTCATTGCTCTGGTACAACCTACTGAATCCATCCCTAATGAAGATTGGACAGGTTTATTCTTTCTTGATGAATCTAGAGTGTCTCCATGATTGAGTGAATGTGATGAAACTTGGAGCAGAAAGTCTGATGATGGATATTGAAAATTTAAAAAAGTATGAAACTTAGTTACAGCAAGCTTAGATTTCCAACATATTCGTGCCTTGCAATACACTATTCTATGATCCTGGTATCATTTTTCACACTCAGTAATTGGAGTAGAGAAGCGACAAACGTAGATCAACTTGAAAGTTAATTATTCAGCATTCAAGTTTCACTGACAATCAGACATAGTCATTCAGTGTAAACTCTTATAAAAAAGGCCAATTAATTGTGTAAAGATTAATCACCAACTGTAAGGTTGGTCTGAATGTGATAGCTCTATGTCAGCTTGAGCCCGGTTCGAACTATCTGTCTATTCTGACCTCAAATTATATAACTCGAAACTAGGAAGGAAAATGGCCGCCAATAAGAGCGGACGTGTTAGTAGACAGTAAAGAAATAGTAAGTGGATAACAAGTAATTAGAAAAGCGAACTCGGAAAAAAGATTGGTAGAAAGCAAAAGTAAAAGATAAGAAAGCGAATAAAATATAAAATTGGTCTCAGTTAAAGCGTAGTGCTGTGCAAGAAGCGGGAAAAGGAAAGTGAGGTTAGAGTGCCTAGAAGCACATGCTAAGGGGTGAGGAAAAGAAAAGAAAGGCATGGGAGATAAAAATTTGACAAGGAATAACAGACAGAGGACAAGCTCAGTAGGAAATATGAGAGATTTCTGCTCACCAAGAGCATCGCAGAAGAGAGGTACAGATCAGAGATCCCCAGAAAATCAGCTTGAAAATATAAGTAAGGAAACGTTCACAGAAAACGACCCAAGAAGTAAGGATATAAAAATGACTCTAAGAGATGATGAGTACACCTCAGAAGGAATGGCAAGTATTATAGCTGAAATACAAAAACTGGAAAATAAATTTGATGAAAAAAAGGAAGAAGAAAAAAAGGAGAGAGAAGAGACAACAAACTGGATGAGAGAAATGGTGGTGCAAATGAAGAGAGAAAATGAACTAAGACAAAAAGAATGGGACTCAAAATGGGAAGAAAAAGAAAAACAGGACAAGAAAAGAGATGAAAGACAAGATGAGCTGGAGGAAAGGATGAGAGAAATGGAGGCTTTGATAAGAAAGAAAGGAGAAGGAATGGAAGTGGATTTTGTAGGTTATGAAAAAGACAAGGAAAGAGAGAAAGAGAAGGGAAAGGAGATAGAGAACCTAAAGAAAAGAATTGAAGACAGTGAGAGAAGAGGTAAAAGGAAAAACATAGTAATAACAGGTCTAAAAATGAAAGAGGAAGATCTCAAAAGCAACGTCGAAAACTGGATATATGATACTTCGAATGTAGAGGCTATCCTTATAAAAGCATGGAAAGTCAAAGCCAGAGCACGACAGGGAATAATTGGTGCAGAATGTGAAACAGAAACGATGAAAAAGGACATAATGATGAACAAAAATAAACTGAAAGGACAAGAAATTTACATTGACAAGGACCTGACATGGAGACAGAGAGAAACGAGAAGAAAACTAAAAGGAAAAGCAAAGGAAGCCAAAGACCAGGGCAAAAAAGCTACATTAAAAGGAGACATTCTAATCATAGATAGCAAAATCTACAAGTGGAACGACAGAGAACAGAAGTTATTTCAGACAGAAAGAGAAAAATAACGAGGAAAAGGATGAATGAAAATACAAGACTCCTAGCATGGAATGTGGCCGGCACAAGAAGTCTGACGCAGGATGACTGGAAGTACATAAGAAAATTTGACATGATATGTCTGACAGAAACTTGGGCCGAGAAGAAAGACAGGAACTGGATAGAGAAAAACATGCTAGGATATAGATGCGAGTTCAGAGATGCCATAAAAGAAGAGAAAAAAGGAAGAGCTGATGGAAGAATGGTATTAGCAGTAAAAAGCAGAATAAAGCTAGAAATAGGAGAAGAAAGCATACAGGAGGAGCTAATCACAGGAAAAATGAAAATAAACAGTGAAAAATGGGTAATAATAGGCGCATACATGAATAAAGAGAAAGATGAGAACTGGAAAAGAATTGAAGAGGAACGCGAGAAACACAAAGAAGAAAAAATAATCATTGTAGGGGACCTAAACGCCAGGACAGGAACAAGAGGGGGAGATCCTACCGCAGAGGAAAACAGAAACTCAAAAGACGAAGAAATAAACGAAGAAGGGCACAGACTCCTAGATGAAATAGGAAAACAAGGTTAAATGATAATAAATGGTGCAATAGAGGGGGATGAATTAGGAGAATATACATACATAGGACTCAGAGGCAATACAGTTATAGATTACGCCATAACAAATGGAAAAGGAAGAGAGGAAATAAAAGCATTAGAATCGGAAATAGTGTCAAATCGCACCACCTGCCAATGGAAATAGAACTAAAGCAAAAAGGAGAGGAATATGAAGAAGAAAAAAGGTTCATACAAAAGTGGGACGAAAAAAGTAGGAAAAAAAAACCTGGAAAGTTGCGAAGAGGAGCTGGAATGGAAACAACTGAAAATCAAGGTAAAGAAGGCAATGGTATTCGAAGAAATCAAAAATGGGAAAGAGACGTCGCAAAGCTAGTAGGATGAGGACTGCTGGGAGAAGAAAAAACAGCTGTTGGAAGCCTTCGAAAGAAAGAGGAATGACGAGATAGACCCGAGAGAATACTTCAAGCTGAAGAAAGGATATAGACAGCTTATAAAGAAAAAGAAGGGAGAAGAGGGAAACAGAATAATAGAGGAAATGCTGAGAGAGAAATCAGAAAAGATTTTCTGGGAAAAAGTAAACTCAAAAAGAAAGTGCAGAGAAAAGATGAGCAACAACATATCAGGCGAAAAATGGCTAAAACACTTTCAAACACAGCTAGGGGGCCAAAAGGAAAAACCAAAAAACGAAAAGAAGGAAAGGAAAAGATGGAAAGGAAACAGCTTTACGGAAGGAGAATTGGATAAAGTGTTGAGAAAAATGGAAAAGAAGAAAGCGAGCGGACTTGACGGTATCGGAAACGAAATCTGGATATACATGAATAAAAAAGGGGAAAAATAATATCCTGAAGGTGTTGAATGGAATCTGGGCAAGTGATGAGCTACCGGAAGAATGAAAATCTGGGAAAGTGATTCCGATATATAAAAACGGAGACAAAAACGAAGCGAAAAACCACAGAGGGATCACGGTCATGGACACTATGTACAAAATCTACGCGGAACTGATAAGAAATAGACTAGATACCTTCTTGGAGAGAGAGAAATGATTAAGAGATGAGCAGATGGGTTTCAGGAAAGGGAGAGGAACAACAGATGCGGTATACATCCTGAAAAGCATTATAGGTAAGGAAATTGAAAAAGAGAAAGGAAAACTCTTCCTGATGTTTGCGGACCTGAAGGGGGCATTCGACAAAATCAAAAGGGAGGCTGTATGGAAAGGTTTAGAAGACTTGGGAGTAGAAGAAAAAATGAGAGAAAGAATAAAAGAGATATACGAGGAAACAGAAAGTATAGTGGAAGTCAACGGAAAGGAAGTGGGAAAATTCTACACAAAAGAAGGTCTAAGCATAGACATAGAAGTATAGACTGCTAATCGCCTATACCGCGCGTTGACATCGAGGCCTGGCAATGAGAGCGAGAGAGACACACATAGGAATCGCGTGCGAAATCGCCTTCCTCTTAGAGCATGCTTTCTCTCTCACTCTCACGTTAAGTCCTATGCCTCGATGTCAACGCGCGGTATAGGCGATTAGCAGTCTATACTTCTATGTCTATGGGTCTAAGACAAGGCTGTCCGCTGAGCCCTACATTGTTTAATGTGGGGACAGTAGACGTGTTCGAAAAGCTGGAGAAACTGCAAGGAGGAGGGTGTTTAATAAACAGAAGAAAAAAAGTCAAAGGGCTGAGCTATGCAGATGATGACTGCCTAATGGCCACCGATGAAGAAAGTTTGAAAGAGATGATAAGAGCTTTTGGTTACATCATGAGGAGAAAAGGGCTAGAATTGAATGTGGAAAAGTCGAAAGTCATGATCTGCCGTGAACGGAAAGGGAGGGAGAAGAAATACAAATTCACGTACGAAGGTAAAGAACTGGAAAAAGTAAAAGAATACAAATACCTGGGATATATAATTAGAAAGAATAATGAAGATGATAGCCACATAAAGCAAATATCTAAGAAAGCAAACATGGCACTAGGGAAAATCTGGAGTATAGGAGAGCGTCTGCTGAAAAACAATTGGGAAGAAAGAATAAGATTACTTGAAGCGCTCATCGAAAGCATAATAATGTACGGAGCGGAAATCTTGGGTCGGGAGGAGAAAAAAGAAATAGAAAACACACAAATAAAGTACATAAAATGGCTACGAGGACTGGACCCGACTACCCCAGGGTATCTCATTCTGACAGAGGTAGGAAGGAGGAATATAGCAATAAAAGCTGGAACAAGAGCCCTGAAATACGAAGAAAAGCTAAGAGAGAGTGAAGAAGGAAGAATCCGAAGAGGATGTTGGAAAGAGATAGAGAATGGCATCACAGACAAGAAGAGGAAGCAAAAAAGAGTAAAATCGCTCAATGATAGAGGGTGGTCAGAAGAAGAGTTAAAAAGAAGAATTGAAGAAGGAAAGGACTATTACAAGACTTTGGAAAAAGTGAAAGAAGATTCAGACAAGCAGAACGCGATAAGTAAGGTCAGAAATTCAAGCTACTGCAAGGAACTAAGGAGCTGGTTACTGAAAGACGAACAGGGGCCATCATCACTACATCAATTCAAAGGATGAAAAAATCAGTAAAAATAGAAGCACGATCGCGAGATTCAGATTGGGAAACGAGTCCATTGCAAATAGGTATTGGGTGAGCGAGGAAATGAGTAAATGCAGATTTTGCGAAATAGAAGAAGAAATAATGAAACATATCTTCGAAGAATGCGAAAAGACAGAGAGAAGGGATAAATGAATGGAGGCAGTGAGCTTTCAAGGGAAAAGAATTGGTTAGGAGAAATATAGTGGGAAAGGAAAGGAAAAGAAGAAGAGGAACAAAACCAAGAAGAACCCCAGAGAACCAACGGCAGCCCGTCCGCACAAGAAGGTCACCACGTGTGGAAGAACCTTAAGGCCCGAGCGAGGAGACGGCACGCGGAGACAAGTGCATGCAGAAGACAGTCAAGCACGTGGAAAAGCAAAAGAAAGGAAAATAAGAACTCTCCAAAGGGAAAACCAACAAAGACACAGAAATGGAAAAAGATAGGGAAATAGAGAATATAAAAAGGAGGATGCTAAGAATGGAAAGGTTAATAGTAAGGCAAGATGAAGAGATAAGAGAACTAGAGGAAAAACTGGAAGGGAGAGAGAGGTTAGAGGACTACAGTGACTCTGATGCAGGGAAAGAGGATCCCAACAGTGAAGAAAAAAGCACTGAGAATGCAGAGTCAGAAAACCTGGAAGAGGTGAGGAAAAGACAACAACAAAAAGCTTACAAGGAATTGGAGAGAAAAGAGCTGGACAACAGAGAAGGCAAGAGAAAGCTGGTAATCAGGAAAGGAATTGCATGGAGGAATAGGTATGTGGAAACTTGGATTAAAGAGAAAACAAATATGAACTACGACGACTGGACACTGGAACCGCTAAACAAAAAAGGTACATACACCCACAACGCTTGGGTAGTGGAAACCCACTCCAAAACTCTGGAGAAGAGACTAAAAAGAACAATGATAGAAAGAGGAGAGAAAGAATTCACGGTGGAAAGTTTTATAAGTGTAAAGGAAAGATGGGAAATCAAAGAAGCAACGAAAAGGAAAGAGATCTATGAAAGACTAGGATACAAAGGAAAGGATATAAGGGAAAACAGGATGGGAAAGAGAGGATTCTGAGTGAAGAAAGCAAAGCACAAACCATAAGAGCTTGCCATGAAGAAGTGCCAAAAATCCAATGATTTAAGTTGTTTATATAGGAATGCACTGACAAAGAATGTTTATTTAGTTTCTACGAGATGGCTATTTTTTGTATTTAGTTGAATAAGAATACTCACTCACTTGTGCTAACTAAGATAAGGAAGTTAAAACTGTCAAAAACAAATGTAGACTAACGTATAACCATATATCGGTTCAATAAAACTACTACTACTACTATAACTCAAAACTATTTTGGATTTAAATCACACTTTCATCCATAAAAATTGGTATAAATATCAGATGTTTTTTCTGCTCGTCCAAATTATTTCCATGAAGTATTCAATACAATAACCACCTAGATCCTGATGTATAGCTATTGACATATGCAAAGACATAAAAGATTTGTATAGCGTGAACTATGGGATGATGAGATACATTCGTACCCACTCAGAAATCGTATTCCTATTGTCCACGAACTAATGAGCGCTCATCTTTCAACAACAAATATTCCAGAAATTCAATACACTCAGACCAAGGACATGATTACAAGAACACTGACACACAATTTTATTGGATACTCTCGTGAGGCTTACATTGAACGGCTATGCTTGATGGTCAGTAAAACTTGATTCCTGAAAGATGTACTGTCATGTTAATACGAGCTTGTTGCTTATCTATACCAAAATCTGAGTGTGGAATGATACCAGAATTATATAATGGTGTACATTACGCTGCACAACTGTGTTGAAAATGGAGCACGCTATAGCCAAGTTTCATACTCTTGTAAATTCCCAACTTTACCATCAGACTTTCCGCTCAGAGTTTTATCACATTCACTACACACATTGGATTCATCAAGAACGAATGAACCTATTGAATCATCAGGATGAATGAATTCATTCATTCATCAGTCGAACAATTCATGGTTTTTTTTGCTCAGTGCATTCTGAGCCCTGATGTTATAGTAATATACTCAACTGATCCTGCGATATTTCATTTCCAATCTGTCAGCAATCTTGACTCTGAAACATCTCCGTAAGGTTTTTAAAGGTTGATACTAGAAGATTTCAGAACGATATTCCAAAACTATGACTCGTACGTATCCCATAAATATTTGAATGACAATTTTTCATAATTTTTGAAAGGTTTCACAGAGCTCCTAAGGAAATTCTAGTGCCTCATTCCAAAAGTACCATTTCCATGGATGTCTACAATACTTCAAATATACACATCTTCAGTAATCTTGCTTTGGAAAATTTTTGATAATTTCCAGGAAGTTTTTCGGAAGGTTCCTCCTAGGACGGGCTCTATGAAGAGTTTCCAGAATATTTTCGAAACTTTTCTGAAATATTTTTAAAACGTTCCTGAAACAATTCTGGAATGTTTTTGGAAAATTTTCCTGCAATATTCCAGATATATCATTTGGAAACATTTATGTTATGGCACAGAGATTTTCCAGCAACCTCGCATCTAAAGATTTCTGTAAGGTACATGAAAGATTTTCAAGAGATTCTTGAAAAGTTTCTGAGAATTCCCTTGAAGATATCCAATATATTCAAGGGTTATGTGAAAATGGTACTTTTGAAATGTTGCACCGAGATCTTCCAGAAATCTCTACGAATTTCTGCAGGAAACCTTGCAAAAAACCCTTCAGAAACTTTTCAGAAACCTCACGGAAACTGTACAGTAAGGTGGGCTGAAAAATGACTTTTTTCGAGAATCGATACGGGCTAGTGCGCTAGAGTTAGGTTTCTTCTACCTGTAGATGTGCTGGGCGCTGAGAAATGAGATTTCAGGTTCCAGCGAGAGTCATGAAGTTTTCATCAAAATCAACACGGGTTTAAATGGGAAAACGCCAAATCCACCATTTTTTTCCTCCTAACTTTGCTCGTATCTCTGGCGAATCTGAACATTTTCCAACGCAGTCCAGCTCATTTTGAAGCTTATTTAAAGACCTTGAAAATGAGCTCACGTACGTTTGATATTAATATACCAAACCCGAGCTATCTCAGTTCCCGCAAAATGTAATTTTTATCGAAATAACCAAAAATAGGCCATTTGACGTTGTGGTGCTTGCTGAGCGATCAAAGCTCCGCAGAATCACATTGAATGCAAATGGGCGTCTGGTGGCTGAGTGGGTCTTCAAAAGTACATTCTCACTCGTAGATATGAAATATTCAATGCAATATTGACTCAAATTATATTATGAATGCCTAATCACTACCGGCAATTTGGGTAATTTTGGTACGATTTCGGTCCTTTTTATTTTGTTTGACTAAGTCTCTCTACATACATTAACAAAACCCACTCCTATTAGTGGTCAATCGAGAGCTTATAGTCTCAACTCTGTATTGATAGGCCACAGAAATCAATCCGATGTGTCTAAGCCGGAGATATTAGCAGTTGAAGGAGTGTACCAGACTTAGACCCCGATGGGGAAACTTTGGTACACTTACAAAATATTTCAATTGCAGCCACCACCACGTGAGTGAATGAGTTTCAATCGTTCAGAAGTCTTGGTCGAAGCTGTTCGAAACATTTTAAAAACTGATAAGTAGACCATCACTCGACTTGAAATTAGTTCAAAAGAAGCTGTCATAGAAAGGTATACTGAAGTTACCCCACCGTAACGCTTCTCACCCAGAATGGGGTAATTTTGGTACAGTTTTCCAATGATTCTCTCACGGTTTTTCATTTGTTAAAATTCCAACTGCTGTAAATACCCCAATGTGACGACGGTTTCTTCAATATGGTATTATATGTGGTCGAATTGTATCACTATCCACCCGCATAGTTTGTCCTGGAACAGATCTTGACACGTACACTAACTGGACCACTCGCGTATCGCTCCTAAACCAGCCATTTCGGAATAATCTTCAATAAACAACTACAATCATCCACGCGGGATCTACGGTAGCTCAACACATTGTTCATGTGTGTTACAAGAGGGGAGAATAGGTTTCAGAGCGATAGAATCATTTTTTCCTTGTCAAACGTAGCTCTGAAAGTCATTTCCCAGGGGTGTACCAATGTTACCCAATTTGACGGTATGTCCCTAACTAACTCTCTTGATTTCTGCAAAGGAGATTGATGATGCTGGGGGTTCAGAATTCTCCGCCTTTACATAGGTATAATAAATCAAGTGAACGAAGTACTTATACAGTAAACGAGACGGAGTCGATGTTCCGCACGCTGAGTTGCCGATTCTTACCTCTACATCCAGTTCCGCGCCCTACTAGGCCAGGAGAATTAGCTCAAAAAGAACCACATTTTGGCGGTGGAAGGTGTGCGCATTTTATCTTTTTTAGGTGCATGATACCCCCTGGAATCATGTCTACCACTTTCGAACAAATTTCGCTCGTCGCAAACATTGTTAATAATGAATCACCGTAAAAAATGACACTTTTTGCACATCAAGACCCATAGCTCTGTGGGTACAACTTTGAGCGGATTCGCTCTGGTTTCATCTTGTAGCTAGTGAAAAAACCTATCAAGTGAAGAAAAATTTATTGCTCTAGCACATTTTTTGTCGGGGTTACATACGGTTAAACAAAAAAAGACTTGTTATAAACAAATGGTTCCTAATCTTCCAATATTTGGATGATGAGGCTAAAAACAAACAATTGATGGTCCTCATTGAGGTCAATAAGCATACCAAATTTGGTGACGATTTGTTGAACCGTTTCTGAACAACCCTATTTGTTTATAAAAATTGTTGTTCGGGAGAAGTGGCGTAACTTTGTTATAAGCAAAGATGATGTTTCGGGAGAAATCAGGGTGATACCTAGAGATCTACTCTCCAATATCTCGTTAGGATCATCATCATATCTTGTATAGGCGATTTTTGAGAGCTAATTGTTTATAAGTTTTGCACCCGCCTCTCATTATGTATTAAAATCTCAAAATATATCTATTGGATGAGAAGGAACCCGAAAATGGAACCAGCCAATTGCGTTTTTTCTCAAGCTATCCCACATTAAAAAAATAATGGAGCAAATTGGTCACGTAGAACCAGAAATATTGCGAAAAAATACTTGGCGTTCGATTTTGAATCGCACCAAAGATTAGCTCTGGTTGGCTCGTGGCGCGTGAGAAACGGTGAACTTCAAGATCGAGCGCCGAGTATTTTGCTTCCTCTAAAGAGAAAGCTTCGTTTTCGGCACAGCAAATTTTTGATCAATTTTTCCATTAAACTCAATATTTTCTTCAACAAAATTCCTCCTATCACAAGAATGCTTCAACCATCTTGTTCCTCTCGCCAAAATCTAACGATTGTAAGTGACACTTTCTCTTCTAAAAACCTTCAAAACCTCCCAGGGACTCATCTCTCCGTCCCTTTGCATGTGTCTGTGTGTGTATGTATGTTGTGTTTTTTTTTTTGCGCCACGCTTTCTTTCCTACACTCCACTCTATCGATTTTTGCCTTTCTACAAGTTGTAGATAATCATTCAGAGATGAGACCAGTGATTTGGCTGCTCTCCTCTCCCAATTGAATTTGATTTAAACGTGTTTTGAGGTAAATTGGCTAAAATTGTCTGCTTTTATAGTGAAAAATCTCTTTCTAACTTGATCTTACGGCAATTTGGGTTACCTAGGCTATGGTATTTTTGGCTTGATCCATCGATTGGTTGATACCGAAATTCCATTTAATCTCCACAAACCTTAATTTTTAGAAAAAACGAAAATTTTCAAGGAAAACTTCATTTTGAGCATATTGAAACCAAATGTATCAAAATTCCGTGTTATGATTTTATTCTCCGTCATGCACTGAATAAAAAGTGCGGCCGCCGGGAAACGATCCGGCGACCTCTTGATCAAGAGTCTGACACGCTGTTGACTGAGCTAGTCCGGCCGCACCAAGCGGCGGTCCTTATATGCGATACACTTGAAGTGCGGGCGCCTGTGTAACTTGCGCCCGTAACACACCCCCTAGGCAGAGTCGACGATGTCCTCATCGTCTGAACTTAATGTCATTGTCTTCTAATTGTCGTCTATGTAGATCCCGAGTCCATCTTGTCGGTACAGCAGGTCTACGCGTGGGCAGCGCCACCTAATTATCATCGTTGATTATCCTCCGAGTACGTAGTCCACTTGTGGGCGGGGTTCGTTCCGCTTTCTGACACCAGTTGTTATGATTTTATTCTCCGTCATGCACTGAATAAAAAGTGCGGCCGCCGGGAAACGATCCGGCGACCTCTTGATCAAGAGTCTGACACGCTGTTGACTGAGCTAGTCCGGCCGCACCAAGCGGCGGTCCTTATATGCGATACACTTGAAGTGCGGGCGCCTGTGTAACTTGCGCCCGTAACATCCGTCTCGACCAAATTACAGACACTGCTAGAAAAACCTCAGTTTAGATAGCCCAAATCGCCCTAACTACCTTCCTCGAAAGAATAACTCAAAATATACGAGAATATTTTTTTCAATATTCATACTT
Source organism: Eretmocerus hayati (assembly GCA_029851415.1). Classification (NCBI taxonomy): domain Eukaryota; kingdom Metazoa; phylum Arthropoda; class Insecta; order Hymenoptera; family Aphelinidae; genus Eretmocerus; species Eretmocerus hayati. The sequence goes on along the minus strand of CM056742.1, from coordinate 175,917,021 downwards.
TCCTCATATCTTCCCCTCAAACCGACCCATTCAAATTTTAATAAACTAAGCTGATACTTTTTCGTCATCCTAAATCGATTGGTTGATACCGAATTTTTTCAAAATTTGTTTCGGTACAGTCAAAGATCCAAAATTAATTTTTTGCTCGTATTTCTCTCTACAACTAATCTATTTACCTTTTAATGAACTAGAGAGATACTTTTCCAGCATCCCACATCAATTGGTTGAAACTAAATTTGATTCAACTACGTTTAAGTCTGATTCAAATCCAATTTTCACTTCAAGAATCGAAATTTCCTCCAAGAACTCCATTTTCATCATCTACCTATAAACCAGCTGTATCAAAACCCCGCCTCAACCAAACGATTGTTTTCACTTGTAAAACTAGAGTCTAGATCATCTCAATCACCCTAAAAGTTTTTCTCGAGAAAATAAATCAAGATCTACAATCAAAATTTGATCTGAAATAAATTTTTTTCTCATATCTACTTCTGTTCCTCGCTGTTTGAAATTGTATGATTGGCGAGATCGCTACTATCCGCATGTTGCAAAACACGTCGGCATCCGACGAGTCCGTGCGAAACGTCTGATTCGTAAGCCTGTAATGTTGACGGGAATGGACTTCTAGTTTTTAATTTGAATTGTGACGTATCTAAACATTTTCAAGATTTATTGATCTTCATACTCTATCAAATCATTCGCCCTTCTCAAGTCAGATGTTGATTACGATCATGATGATGGTCCTCAGCCCGAGATCCCTTCATCATTTTAGTGTTATATGAGCTTGTGCAGATGGATGCTTCATCAAGATAGAGGGTTTTGGTAGCATCTTATGGAATTTAAATGCATGATTTGCAGATTCCAGTGGTCGCGACGGTGGAAATGCTAGCGATAAGGGAGATAAAGATGCTTCGTCTAGCACAGGCTGATCCGATTCCATTGATGAGGATAAATTTATTCAAGCACTTAGGCAAGAATGGCATGGCCAGTGTATCGGTGAGGAAAGGTTTGATCTTAACCCGTACACTTTAGAATTGCCCCTGGTATCACAAACGCAATTTTCCTCATCAGAATGAGTTTCTGGGGTGGAAATCGGTGAAAATGGCAAAATTAGGATTCTGAAATTTTTTCCTTTTGATTTTTCTTCTTCTCATAATCTCATTTTGAGATCTCATTAATGTTCCATCATGTTCCTTGTACTGACGGATATTTTTCGAAATTTTTTTAGATTTTTTCAATGAAATACAAAAAAATGATCACATATTTTTTGCAACCAATAATGTCCCCTATAAGAGACAAAATAATGAACGAGTTAAGATACCTGATCTGAGTAAACATGAATTGACGATCTTTATCTTTGAACATAACTCATCTTTCAGATAACCACCATGAAGAAAGCGTGAAAGGGGTTTCTAAAGATGAATTCATGCGTCCGAAACATGCATTGCCTACCGGGCGTTCAGATATCAAAGCAGTCATTAAAACGGACTACTACGTCGTAAAACCCAGTATGCAAAAGAGTTGATTGAAAATGAGAACCCTGTCTTCATTATTAGACCTGGAGGATTTGGGAAATCTCTGTTTATTGATACGCTGGATACTATATGCAGTGGCGAACAAGAAACGTTTAAAGATTATTGTATAGGTGAACCAAGAAATGGATATAATTAGAAGAAATATCCTGTTATCAAACTAGATCTTTCCGGGACAAGTAATGAATCATTAGATTCATTAAAATTATACTTAGAACGCATGCTCACAAAGGTTGCTTCGAGGTATAAATTAAGGCTTAGAGGGCTTGAGTTCGAATCAAAATTTGACAATCTGGTCGAGGATATGACGCAGTTAGGAAATAGCTATGCATCCAAAATAGTAGTCCTCATAGATGAATACGACGCCCCAATTATTCATTCACCCATAGGCTCTGACCTAGAAAAGGCTAATTTAAACGTCCTACGGCAATTTTTTACGAATTTGAAACGCCTAAATAATTACTTTCTATTCACTTTTGTCACGGGGGTTAGCGAATTCAGCCTATCTGAAATATTCTCAGGGGCTAATCATCTAAGTGATATAACTGTGCACGCATTTGCTAGTACTATGTTTGGATTAACGCAACATGAGATAATGAGAACTTACTCATCTCAGCTGAAAAATATTGCTTTAAAATGGAGTCGGGACAGAGATCGAACAGTAATGACGGAAATGGTAATGGAGCAGATGGAGAAGCACTACAATGGTTACAGATTCAGTGGGGAAGGTGGGTCTGTTTCCAACCCATGGTCAGTGCTCAATTTCCTCGATATAGGTGTACTCGATAACTTCTGGTATAAATCAGTCACACCAACTTTGATAATTGATCAGATAAAGTCGAACCCTCATAGATTTGAGTATTATATGAGAAATTTTCAAAAGAAAGTTAGTGGAATGAAACTAATGTATTCAGGCGATAGGCTCAAAATGAGCTGAGAATCACTGATGTTCCAAAGCGGCTATTTAACAATTGATGACTATGGTGAATCGACTCGTCTCTACTCTGTGAAGTTTCCAAACAAAGAAGTAGAAGAATCTTTTCAGTTGAGTGTGAAGACCGGCCTCAAAGAGAATATATAAGACTTTTACGCACACGAAAGTCACAGATTGAGAAACGCTGTAGCTTGTCATGATATTAATACCTTCATTGACTTCATCAACACAGCGTTTCCCACACTCCCCTACTACATCGACATGAAACAAGAAAAACAATACCACAGCAACCTCCACATGTTGCTACAAGGATTTGGTTTCCTAGAAGGTAGAAACATGCACATGCGCAGTGAATCTACCTCCAGTCAAGGTAGATCCGATATTGTGCTGGAATTGGGAAGAGTTGTATACCTGACAGAAATGAAATACAGATCCAGTGGGGAGAAAGCCTTAGAACAAATAAAAGAAAAACAGTATCATAAGCCTTACTTACTCAGGCAGGAAACGGTTATACTATTAGGCATTAATTTCAATGAAGAAACTAGGATGATTGACGATCGGGACTACGAGATACTAGAAGAACATGTAAAGAAGTAAGGCCGTTGAATTTATTAAGCAAGCTTCATGTGAGAGATTTCATATAACTTGAAAATATTCGGGTTACTCATCCTCATCATCATCATCAGTTGATTTCCTCAGGTTTACATGTTTATACCTTCAAATCGAGTCTATAATGAATTCTTGTTGATAGTGTATTGCCCGTCTAACGCCATCGAAGCGCCCCACGAGCTCTATTACTCCAAAGTCTCATGTGATACAACTCCGTTATGCTTCTCACTGAAATATCATTCACTCTCAAGACAGGAAAAGTGAGTTGTTGTTGCAATTGCAAACCTGCCTTTTTTGATCGTGAACTTCTATTCTTTGAGTGAAATAAGCTCTCGATTGTGATCCAGATGAGAGTTTCCGATGAAAAATGACATCACAACAGTTGGCGAATCTAGTCGCACATGTGCAGCCACCGCCATATTGGAGGGCGCTGATTTAAATTGTCAAAACTTCAATGATGATTTCAAAACCATAGAGGCGTCATAAAAATTTCAACCTTTTTTTCCTATATCTTTTTCGCCGAGAACTCTCAAAACATAACATTTCCCGGAATGATGTCAGTTCCTTATTGCTTAAATTATAGTCAATCGATTGAATTACTGATTTTCGATAGAATAGATGTACTATCTATAAGTAAAAGTATCATGATTAGGCCATGATAGGATTGGCACTCACATGCAATAGAGATTTACCAAGTATAGAAGTATGCACAATTTCTTTTTCCTTTAGTAGGGTGAATTTTTCTGAGGATACAATAACCATTTTGCGTTATTGCCGATGTATATCTATTTTTGCCCTAAAAATGTGAAAGGTAATGTTTTATTCCGTGAAGCGGAATAATAACTGAGAATGAGTTCTCTATTCAAAATTTATTCAATTCGTTCGATAATAATATCGTTACAATAAATATATAGAGGATACGACGTTAAGTGAGGAAAGGTGGGGTAATCATAATTACACAATAAAAATGAATTAAATAAGTCCATTTATTCATGAAAACGACTCAAACATTATAAAAATGAGTTTTATATATTATAAAATGAGTTTTATCTTTAATCACGCAGTGATAAATTCGTTCATTATGACAGATTTATCACTTTGGCATGCGCTTTAACAATGGAAAATGCATAATATATTGTCCATGACTTACTATTTGCAGCGACGAACAATTGCCTATCTAACAGAAATGACTTTAGAGAATTACTATTGACTCGACAACTTTGATCTGAAAAAAAAATAAGTGCAAAGAAATAAATAAAAAGTATGAGCTAAACCCTTAGCACATGGTGGCTGCATATAGCACTGGCCGGTGTGCTATATAGAACATCAGGGCAGGTTGCTGCATAGAGCAGTGGCCATTAGCCTGATGCCTATAATAGACGAGAAAAACTTGCCGTTACCTGCAGAAGGCAGAATGGACTAATGAGCAAAGCTCTGACTCTGAGACTGCTGGAGACTTGAGAGACGATCGCTACCACAGAGCCCGGTAACCTTTCATATAGACGTATATTTTACATTAATGTACTCTGGGTAGCCATCTGTTGGCGGAATATCAACCACGAGAGATACAAAATCTGAATTTAGCGGGTGATTTGAATAGGTAATTACATGTTTCAATCATAACGTAAATTTCCATAATTAAATATTGATGAGATTGATATTAGGATTTCTTCTTTCATGCTGCAACAGGTCTGGATCATTGACACGACGATCCAATATTATTCCTATAAGAAATCCTCATAAGAGAGTTCCATAGATTTGAACTTGGCGCCCTTGAGCATGCGCAATATGATCAAGCAGTTGTTATGAACAGATGTTGGAAATCAAGATGGCTGAGAATTTATGATTTTGTTTGGTGAGAAATTCGGCGGCGAAATTCAAAACTTCTGAATAACTTTTGAATTAGTGAATATTCAGAACTCGTCTCAATAGTTGAATCGATAGGCGTGGGTCCACCCAATAAAGAATGGAAATTCACGAAGCTTCGGGTGTAGCGCACTGTATATTTTGGATATAATGTACAAAATATATAAGATGCGTATGGTACGAGTCTGAGTATAAAAGTGAAGAGGAAAGCCCTGTGACCAGCCCTCTTATATACTATTCTATCGGTCTCCAAAATGCACGTTATTAGATGCATTTTAGGGTGAGCCCCCGTGCATTTGAGCGCGAGCCCCTTTTTTATACATTAGAATCCTTCGAGAAGTGCAGCTTCTGCACATAAAAAGCATGTCCGCAAAACGCGGGCGAAACGCAGTCTCGGTCTGAGTGAGCCTCCGTCTTTTGATGGCAATCGGTACTTATAAAGGTACATGTAAAACGGGTCCAAGCGCCGAGCTTTTCGTGTTCAGATAGCGGTGGCTTCATCTCTGCTTCACGGTACTTGGCCTACCCTGAAAATTCGGTTCTTTTGCAGCAACTCTCTTTCTCGATACTCATCCTTTTTTATACATACGAGCGATCGAATAATCACCGTGGAAGCCCCTCTTTGTTTCCTCAAAATACTTTCGTTCCACGAAATTTGGATCATAATTAATTTAAGCTATAATTTTGAAAATTGAGTAAGATAAGGTAGGTCACTGTAGAAAGAGGCCTTCCTTATCCATTCTCTACTCTAGCAGCCATAGCAGACAGCGAGAAGCAAAAATCAGTAATTCCCAAGCTGCCCTTTACACAGTGTAGCCAATCAGAAGATGGCAATATACAGCAGACTACATCAAGATATCCAATGCATCAATCATATGGTTTGTGGTTATGACAGGTGTTTGTTTACTTCCAACAATCAGCTGGGTATTGTGAGTATTTGTAAAATGATCATAAATAACCAGCAGCAGTGGGTAAGTACACCTGAAACATAATTCTAAAAGCATGTGTAAGCATATCATGGGTGTTAGTACTCATGGTATGATGTAACGTAAAATATTAGTGTTTTGGTGATGTATGTTGATGGGTGATTTTGGTAAGTAACAAATAAACTATTGTTTTTGCATGATAGTAATGTTATATGGGTTGGTTACTAATAGTTCATGTAGTGCTGATGTCAGAAAACTTATTCTGTATGTGGTTTTACAGGAAAACTTGGTGCGTCAACTGGAAAATATGACCCACGTTGTGGGCCAGAGGCATCAGTTGAGCTGCGTTGGACAATCACCATCATCAGATGGGAGCCAAGGTGCAGAATCTACATCATTTCCTCGGGATGGATGGGATTCTAGGATTCAGAGGGAAAAATAGGTATGGACTTCTTACTATCTTTGACCATTCAGTGTAAATTTCTGTTTTACTATTTATATATGGACTTGCTCAACCATAAATGTTGAGTGAGTATAAAATATGATCAGCTGATGGCTGTCACATTATATGTACAAGTATATGCACTGACAACTATTATGAATATGGTCAGAATGAATGAGACTGAATGAAATGGCTTTCGCATGAATTCTTTTCTATTACTAATGTTTCTTTTCTTACTAATAAAGAATGAAATATATTATCATATACTAATTCATGTTTTTGTCTCATGCTGCTGATACTACCTGATCCTGGTTTGGCTCCCTGACTACCTGCTAATTGCTCCAGTATCCTGCTTTTGCATTTGGATGTCATTCAACTGTCATCGATGGAACCATAAATACACCAAGGAAGTACTATATTGGATTGGGTAACTATGTATCAGCCATGCTTCTAATATTAATTAGTGTTAGTCTACAAAAAAAGGATTGTTAATAACTAAGATATTTGTTTTAGGTGCTGACCACTAAACCATCTAATAAACCTTAAATCAAACTCTAAATAAACAAAGTTCCACTCGCGTAACTAAGTTTTATGAAATAATTCAATAATATTCAAAATTGCCCAAACGTGAGCGTTGCAAATGGTCGGGAGCAATTTTTTTCTGCTAAATGTAAGCGAGCTATGTGCGTGACTTCTAGAAATTACGTAGACAGCAGCATACCAAGTGACTCCTACACTTCTTCGACGATCAGATAGTATAGAGAATAGATTGTACAAAATACTCAGGAGTTACCTTAGACTGCTTCTTGATATGGTATCTTAAGGATAGTAACAAAGTAAAGAAAATGAAATATATAATTGACCTCCAAGGTAGACTCAGTAAAATATTGAAGTCACAAAGCTTAAGTATTGTGATGTATGGAATATACTACAGCGTTGATTACGAATAATTGAACAAATTTCATAGAGAAATCATGAAAACATCAACGAAAAAGAGTGACACTTTCGTTCCTCCTATATGGGTTAATATATTGAAATTGAAATTAAAAATTGAATGAGTCGTGTTAGTTTTAATTCTCTCGTTCATTCCTATTCGTCATTTCATCAATCATTTCCATCATTTATATCCGTTTTTTACCCCTCAATTATGATTTATCTTTGATTGATTAATCGAGTTGGAACATCCACACGAGAAGTGGATCTCTCCGGTCCAGCTCGAGTATGCTGGCATATATATTGAGTATATATCAATATAATCACATGTAGTGACTATCATGGACTTCTGCTCTCCACTCCTGAATAAATACTACATCCATGTACATACCTCTATTTATTTTCGCCGTATGAATATATCGGTGTTATGGTTATGATTGATTCTCTCTACTGCAACTCGAACCATCTTTTCCACGCGTTCGTTTGGAGAAACTACCGGTACAATCGTTAGTTCGGCGGCCGAGCATGGTTCTGTAGCATTTTGGGATGGGACCGGACAAAAGTTATGTATTCCCATGTATTTTGATCCGCTGAATCCGATTTTCGATGGTAGAAAGTCGGAAAAGTGGGACGAAAATTGTTATTAACAAATTGTTGTTACCAACCGTAAAATGCACGTTTCCGCAGGAGACTCCGAGTTTATGAATAATCAAAAAGAACCACGATGAGATAACGTTGATATTTCGTGCCAGTGTCTTCAAACGAGCACGGGCTAAGATGGGAAACTTCTAAAGAAGATATAATTTAGAAGAAAATTTCCAGGTAATGATTTACAAAGCCAAACTGCTGTGAAATTCTGGACCAAAATTTTCTCATGCAGTTTTATACATTTGATCTCTGAAGGTAAATTTTGTCTTGGACAGTGTAGGGGCAGTAGAATTAGCATCCGATTATTTCCGGGTTTCGGGGATGGTTTTTTTTTACCGACAGAATTTCCAATCTGAGCATGAAATTATTAGCGAGTTTGATTGCCTTTCTGAGGTTTGAGGTTGATTTTCACCTCGGCAGAATTTGTTGGTCCGATCATCCGGTTAACGGGTTCCGGGGTTGATTTTTTCCCCGACAGAATTTCTAATCCGAGCATCCAATTATTTGCGGATTAGATTGCCTTTGATAGGCTTTACGGCTGACTTTTCCCACGAGATAATATTTAATTTGGGATCGAGGTATGTGTTGGTTAATTCCTAGGGATCAATTTCTTAAAATCCTCAAATTGATGAAGGATTTGTACACTGGGGAGCAAGCTGAACTGTCCACCAACAGCTCACTTCACGATCTTTCTGTCTCTTTTTTTTCCTACCTCGATTCATGAGTGCGAGTGAGACAGCGCGATGTCGAGCTTGGACATTTCAGCTTGCTCCCGAGTGTACATCGTACTCCATGATCGTGTTACAATGTGCATATATGCACATCCGCCCGGTCGTCAGCCCGAGTGCTTGAAGCGCGGGGCGATCTGAAAAGAATGGAAATTGTGTTCTCTATTTTTTTCCGGTCCGGAATACCCTAGAGGATGATAATATCACGAAGCGAACAATTTTCCACCGCGGCAAAAAATTACAACCAACTAATAGTGCCCGATTTTCAGTTTTTTTCCATTATATTGCACGTAGCTCTGTCATTATGAGATTTGGACTGTTCATTCTCATCACATAGTGTAGGCAATCAAATTCTTTGAATATTCAAAAAAAAATTCATGTTCGTATCTAGTATCTAACTCGCTAAAATTAGCAACAAAGGGAAAAAACGACGAAATTTTCTTTTATTTTTCATTCCGAGAAAACTCAACCAATCGATGCGTGGTTTCATGGAAAATGGAGCCCTCGTAGTATCTTGGAAAAAATCGCCAAGTCAATCCATCCATGAACGGCCCACCTGAGGCAATTTGTTTATAAGAAATTGTTGTTTTTGCAACAGCTGCCAACAATTTTTGACCAGACCAAAAATGTTCCCAAGAAGCAGAGAGCTTCCTGAAACTCTCTGCCATCATTTGCAATGATGAAACTGGGCAATTTTATATAACAATTTCGCCCTGGAGCCATTTGTTCATAAAAATCGAAAAATTGCATTCTTTTTTTGCATGTCAGGCCGCAAATATACCGAATATTGATATGTATCTTCTAGCATCGTATAGCATTTGATTTTTTCTAAATTTGAAGAAAAAGAACGTTGCTCTACGACCCTTTGAACCGGAGTTACCGATTTTTCTTCAAAAATCGATATTGAATAAACAATTGAGAATTAAGAGTTCTAACTTTGGGAAATGGTAAAGGGATGTCTGAAATTTACTATAGAAGATATTTGGTACACATACCTCGACTTCTTTCTTCTTGGTGGCAAGTAAAAGTTGGTGTCCAATTTAACTCCCTTTAATTTCAACACAAGAAAGTTTTGAACACAACGTGTTCAAAGTTTTGAACACATGAAAAATGATTTCCAACATTTGAAATTTCAACGCAATTTTTTTCCGACACGATTCTAATGTGTTCATATTTTTAACTCGGACCATAACGGATAACAAAGTAATTTCAACACCAAGGGCAAGAAAAAAGAACACCATCCAGAATAAATTCGACACCGTTGCGGGAAAACCAACACAAGCTTCGTAATTTTCAACACAAGTTGTGTAAATTTATACACACAATCAATAAAAATCTACACCACCTTCAAGAAAATGCACACGCCTCTAACACCATCCAGAATAGATTCAACACTATAGCGAAAAAAACCAACACAAGCTTCGTAACTTTCTACACAAGTTGTGTAAATTTATACACACGACCAATAAAAGTCAACATCGTCTTCAAAAAGATGTACACGCCTCTACCAAATGTATATACACCAATCTCTACTAAACTCTACACTAAATATAAAATTACGGAGCTTGGTGTTAGTTTTTTCTGCAATAGTGTTGAATTTATTCTGGATGGTATTATTTTTTTTGCCCTTGGTGTTGAAATTACTTTATTATCCGTGTTGGTCCGAGTTAAAAATATGAACACATTAGAATCGTGTCGAAAAAAAATTGTGTTGAATTTCCAAGTGTTGGAATAGTACATTAAGCAATCAGGGTGGGAAAGAGGATTCCCGCACGAGTGGCCGGGAAGAGTGCGAGAAAGTAACATTCTCGCACGATTCCATTTTCTCGCACGGTCATATGTTGTTCTCGCGAGAATGTGGAAATAGTGCGAGAATGTTACTTTTTCGCACGGTTCCGGCGACGAGTGCGGGAACTTCCCACCCGTATTGCTTATACTATTTTATGTAACCCGTGCGGAAAACTGTGCCACCACGGTATTTGAAGGCATTAGCTGATAAGATCATTAGAATTGTGTTTTGAAATTCTGTCTTCTATTCAATCCATGGACGATTCTATTCCGTTGATAAATCTTTTGAAATTTTAATCACATTGATTGACAAATAGTTCCTGATCATTATGAATGGACTGCAAAATTTCGACTAGTACACAAGACGCACTATATTAACCATTATTGATCTGGTACATCAAGGCGAATCAGGGGGTAAGGGGGTGGCGTCGGAGGGGTGGAGAGCGGGATTCGGGGGGCGGAGCCCCCCGACTGAAAAAACGCCTGAAAGATGTATCAAAAAACGAACTTGCCATCCAGTACATTACGATGCTGCACAAATTGAAAAAGTTCTCAATTTCCAGAAATTTCAAATTCTGTTTGATGAAATCCAGGTTCTAAAAAAAAATCAGTAATAGAACTTTTGAATAAGTAGATTTTATTGAATTGAAATCACAAATACTCATAAAATATACTTTTGTAAGTATCTTGGCTCAAATTAAATGAACAGCACATTTTTCATGAATATCAACTACAATACAAAATGCATGAAATCATTTCGAACTAGTTGAAGAATCAATCTCCTCATATTGTTATGAACCAATTTCAATTTTTTAAATTGAATCCATCTATGATGAATTCCACGCCAAAGCGACCTACGAAAAGGGGTCATCTCTCAGATTCTTTTTTAACCTTTTTCATTTGATTCTATGGCCCAAAATAGGGACTTCGGACCACCTATGGGGCCCAAAAAAAATTTCTCCTCTCCATTGCACGCATATCCGTCAACAGACCGAAAATTTATCGTCTAAAAATCGATGCTCTTTTATTCACGAAAATGGGAATATTTCGAGTTTTTGAATAGCTATTGATTTGAGGGTTGCGGCATCTGAAAGGGCATCAAAAAACCTATCGAAAACATTGTCGGAAATTCCTTTTCTATGATTTGGGGGCCTCCTGGAGGCAAAAGAGTGTTTTTCACTAAAATGTTGATTTCTCAAAAAGCCATTTTTTTATTTTTTTAAAATCATATACTTGACGTAAAATTTTGCGTTCTTTCGAAAAAAATGAGTTTCAGAGAAGTTTGGGGCGATCCAAGTGACTTATGAGCCATTTTTTGAAAATTCGATTTTTCCGGTTTCAGAAAAAGGCGATTTTCTGCACATGCGCACGAAGGACTTTCGGCGTCACTTTCAATGGAGAGCTGACATAATTCCCTATGAAATGACTATCCGCAAAGTTGAAATTCATGCACTGAAACGCGATCTGCAAGGATTAATTATGTCGAATCAAAATCACATGAAAATTCAGCCTATCAACGCCTTCGTGGCGCCTGCTGAGATGACACATTCACGAGATCTTTTCGGGACTCAATTTTGAGTACGAAATTGACCTGAAAAAAATTCGGACCACATGGTTTCAACGTATAATTGTATGAACTTTCAAAATATGTGATGAAAAATCCCGTTTGAGGTGAACCCGAGGTGCTACATTCAATTTTTTGCCAGAAAATACGATATTCCACATTCAAAATTGCGAAAAATTGAATGTAGCACCTCGGGTTCGCCTCAAACGGGTTTTTTCATCGCATATTTTGAAAGTTCATACAATTTTACGTTGGAACCATGTGGTCCGAATTTTTTTCAGGTCAATTTCGTACTCAAAATTGAGTCCCGAGAAGATCTCGCGAATGTGTCATCTGCGCAGGAAGGCGTTAATGGGCTGAATTTTCATGTGATTTTGATTCGACATAATCAATCCTTGCAGATCGCGTTTCAGTGCATGAATTTCAACTTTGCGGGTAGTCATTTTATAGGAAATTTTGTCAGCTTTCCATTAAAAGTGGCGCCGAGAGTCTACGTTTGTGCGCATGCGCAGAAAATCGCCTTTTTCTGAAACCGGAAAAATCGAATTTTCAAAAAATGGCTCATAAGTCACTTGGATCGCCCCAAACTTCTCTGAAACCCATTTTTTTCGAAAGAACGCAAAATTTTACGTCAAATATATGATTTTAAAAAAATAAAAAAATGGCTTTTTGAGAAATCATCATTTTAGTGAAAAACACTCTTTTGCCTCCAGGAGGCCCCAAATCACAGAGAAGGAATTTCTGACAACGTTTTCGATAGGTTTTTTGATGCCCTTTCAGATGCCGCAACCCGCGAATCGATAGCTATGCAAAAACTCGAAATATTTCCATTTTCGTGAATAAAAGAGCATAGATTTTTACACGATAAATTTTCGGTCTGTTGACGGATATGCGTGCAATGGAGAGGAGAAATTTTTTTTGGGCCCCATAGGTGGTCCAAAGTCCCCATTTTGGGCCATAGAATCGAATGAAAAAGGTAAAAAAAGAATCTGAGAGATGACCCCTTTTCGTAGGTCGCTTCGGCGTGGAATTCATCCTAGAGAATATAAACAAAAAATCTTCTATTTTACGTGTGATCATGGGATTCATTCTCCATAACCAATTGTCAATTTTTATAAAAATATTGAGCTCCTGCTCATTGTGATTTGATCACCTAGTTGCCTATCATCTGTTGAATGACAGAAACATATCTAGAGAATATCAACAAAACATGTTCATCTTACGAGTGATTCTCGAATATATTCTCTAGTACCAATGGTCAATTCTAATGATAATTTATTGAGTCCTGCTCATTCTATTTGGATCATCTAGTTGTCAATCATCTATTGAATGACAGAATTGTATCTAAAAAAATTATCAGGCTTCCATCTGAGAAATGAAATTAAAAATTTTACACAACTGTTGCAGCAATGTCATTTACGAATCGATCATCTTTGACAGAATCATTATCACGCTATTTCCGTTGATTCGCTGCTGCGAAAAGTAATTCTGCAAGATATATCGATAAAAATTGACTAACTGATGGATTTTTACAAGTTTTCAAATTCTTATCAGAATCGTGATCAATTCATTATTGTACTGATCTGATTCTCCTAGAAACATAGTGCGAAAGTTACTTTCTCGCACGCTTAATCGTGCAGTAATGTCATATTCTCGCACGGATGGGATTTGGAACTGTGCGAGAATGCTTTTACGCATTACTTTTGCCACGGGTATCATGCATAAAAAGTTAACTTTACACACAGTTTTACGCACGGAGTTACATAAATCATTTTCCATGTGTTTAAAACTTTGAACACGTTATGTGTTCAAAACTTTCTTGTGTCGAAATTAAAGGGAGTTTCCAATTTTGATCGGGTGGCAAGTGCTGAAAGGGGGCATGGTGGGGGTACGCCCGCGACGGCGGGCCGCGGCTCCGCAGAAACCGAGACGCGACCTTCAAACTCGAGCGCGCGGATTTTTTTACTATATTTCGGGTTCTACTGAACCAATTCTCACCATACTCTTTCTAAAATGGGATAACTCGTCGAAAAAAATACATTTTGGCCCATATTTTGGGAAGATTGGATGATCGGTACCTTGTCTATATTAATCGGGAGCTGGGGAGGGGGGGCGGGTCGGAGTAGACAACTATTTCGACAGTTTTCGAAGGGTTTTCTTATGTATTTTGAGGAGCTGAATCGATCGCTCTAGGTCACTAGCTCGAACAATCCAAAATCTTTTTGTTGTTAACAATTTTTCGTGCAAAAATATGGTTTTTTTGCAGAAAAGTCGAGGAATATGCAGTTTGGTGGGAAATTATATTGAACCAAAGTTGCAAAGCACAGAATGACCGAGAACCAGCCATATCGTAATCTGTAGAGCGCCAGCTCACAACCAGCCATATCGTATAAATCCGTAGAGCGCCAGTTTTTGAATACATTTCGTCTATTATAAGTGCTATCACAATCTTATATAAGATCGTGAGTGCTATATTGCATGGGGACTGTATTACTCGTATTGATAGTGTGAGTGATAGCCATTTAGAAGCTGAATTCATTGAAAAATGAAGACTCAATTTTCAACCAATGTGAAGAAAATGTTCACTTATGTAAGCTTCCCTGCTGAAAATAATTTCGTGGGATCCCATGGGATCCCATGGGATCCTATGGGACCTCGTGGGACCTGGCCCTGGTAAGATATCCAATTTCCATATTTTGCAAAATTTGTCACCGAAGACGTGCAGCATACAAGTTTCGAACATTATTTCTCCGGCCCACGAAGGGGTTGATACATGGGGAGTGAAGAATAGATGCTTCGTGGATTCTGATCTCGATCTCTGAATGATTATGGGTATGAATATTCGAAATCGATTGATACTGCAAGAGTGTAAAAAAATCAAGCATCGAGAATCAATCCCTCCACTTCTCTCAAAATGTGCCTTCAGCCGAGAGAAGAAGCCTATGACGTCGTCACGTGTCAACAGATCAAGTGAAGAACAATGCTCAGAGCGACACATGTCGTGGATTTCATTTCGAGAACGTGTATATGTTACGGTAAATGTCCGAAATCCGTCAATCCTAGGATTGACTAGTTATTGCTGATATTGACTAGTAGTGGGACCAGTCAATGTTTCGTAAAGATGAATTTTGGACATTTACTAGAAAATCTTAGGATTGACTAACTAACCCCCGTAAATGTCCGAAACATATCATGAGCAGAGAAATAAAAATATATGTTGAGCAAAATTCATTCATGCAATAGTATATTACGCAACAAGTGCGAAAAGGTCAATTTCCGCACAAGTTGCCAAACGAGTGCGAGAAGTTAATATTCACGCACACTTTGGAACTTCTCGCACAGCCAGAAGAACACATTTACGCACGCTCGCGAAGCGATGCGCAAATATGTACTTCTAGGTGTGCGAGAAGTTTCGAAGTGTGCGTGAATTTACTTCTCAGTTCTCGCGCGAGTTGGCAACGTGTGCGGAAACTTCTCGCACGTGTTGCGTATACTATTTTCTGCAACTGTGCGCGAAGTTGTAATTAAATGCATCACTGTCCGAGCAAGATCATCTTGAGAACGAAGTTTTCAAGGAAGGCCAAATTCAGAGGGATGACGTGACATCATATTTTGAAACTGTGCGTGAATGAAAATGCATTAGAGCGAGAAGTTACATTCACGCATACTCCACCAGTGCGTAAATGTAAAACTGTGCGAGAAGTCATTCACGCATTACTTCTCGCACTGTAAATAATGAAGAGAAGTCTCATTTTTTACAACTTCGCGCACACAGTTGCAAAAAATGATATTTAGCGTAAATGTATCACAGCTGCACTATAGTCTAAGTCCATAGGATTCGGATTTGATGTTGTCTTTGTTTTTAGCAATTAGTACAGCTACTTGATCATCGATTATGATAATCAGACGAGAGTGAATATAGGAGAATATACATATGTTTGTGAATAAACCAGACCAGATAGTTTGAATTATTCTTCTTCCAATCCCATCATGAGAACTTGTTTAATTCGCGTGGAAAAATTCTCAAGAAGATAAGATTATGTATAAAACATCATTGACGAGTCCTTATCATTAGATGACTCACAAGGGGGGACCACGGGGTCCGGGTCGCCAATCATCCCCAAAATTTTTTCACAGTTTGGTACCATCTAGAATATGGAGAATTTAGAGTAACTCCGTCAAATGGGCCTCCTGTCCAGAGCTACAAGCGAAAACGTTAGCATTGCGAGTATATCTATATATGTCACTTTTTAACATGGGCCTATATGGGCAATGTTAATCTCGGTGCCTGTATCTTTGGACAGGGGCCTCATTTGACGGAGTTTCTCTGGGTTCTCCATATTCTAGGTGGTAGGAGACTGTGAAAAAAGTTTGGTGAGTTTTGGTGCCCCGGACTCCGTGGTCGCCCCTTGTCAGTATATATGTTACGTGCAAAGTCCGAAATTGTGCACTCCGGGAAGTGCACAACGATGGTTTGTGCAAAGCCCGGTGGATCGGACTTTGCACAACGCGAGTTGTGCAGAGTCCGATGCATCGGGCTTTGCACATGAATTTTCTGTGCAAAGCCCGGTGGATCGGACTCTGCACAACTCACGTTGTGCAAAGTCCGATCCACCGGGCTTTGCACACAGAGTCGGTCTGGGTTCTGTAATCTTCAGACGAGAGTCGGGAAATCTGTGGTAATGATTCAAATGATATTCACAGCAGTCAGTCTTACGAGGCCAATCACAGAGTGACGGATTCGGGATGTTCGGAAAACGGAACCATGAATCAAAAGAGCACTGATTCAATCGATATTTCGATGAAAATTCACATTGGAACCGAACATGGAGGATATCATCAAATATGCTAATACAGCTTAGATAACTTCATGTAATGTTGAATATGTTCAAGGTTACATGGGGGCAAATCTCTCAAATTATTCGTTCTCATCATTCCATTCAAACGTGCACGACAGAATTCTCGAAACACGAGAGTTGCTTCGCTCGTTACACTAGTATTTTCGACTTTCACGGCGTCTTTAATCTCATGGCATCCTCCATGTCCGTTAAAATTTCAACGTGAATTTTCATCAAAATATCAAAATTTCCTGAATCATGCGAGGAGTAACTCACTTGGTAACCATCAGGACATCCGCGATAAGATTTTTAAAGCCTACGGCGCCCTTGATGGAACTGCCATCATCTTTCAACACAATCGAATCGATTTTAGGCATAAAAATCAGTGCTTTTTCGATCCATAATTCCGTATTCCAGATTAGTTTTGCTGAGATTGGCCTCGTGAGACATGGCTGCTGTATTCATTATTTGAATCATTCCTAGAGATTCCCCGATCCACCTTTAAAAATTACAGATCCCAGACCGATTCTGTGTGCAAAGCCCGGTGGATCGGACTTTGCACAATGCGAGTTGTGCAGAGTCCGATGCATCGGGCTTTGCACAGAAAATTCATGTGCAAAGCCCGATGCATCGGACTCTGCACAACTCGCGTTGTGCAAAGTCCGATCCACCGGGCTTTGCACAAACCATCGTTGTGCACTCCCCGGAGTGCACAATTTCGGACTTTGCACGTAACATATACACGTTCTCGAAATGAAATCCACGACATGTGTCGCTCTGAGCATTGTTCTTCACTTGATCTATTGACACTTGACGACGTCATAGGCATCTTCTCTCGGCTAAAGGCAAAGGGACTAGGCGGTTAAGCATGGTGAAGTGGACCTTGTCAGGTATGGCCCGGAAAGTATTTTTCCCCACTTTCTAACCCCAAATTATGACGAAAGCAAAGGTTTGTAGGTCCCAAAGTGACCCCTGTTTTCTACGGCACCCTAGGAATCCTCTAAAAAAACCCTCGAAATCGATGTTCCTTCTATCAAATCGCATTCTGATGCATTTCAACGAATCAATCTAAAAATTTTTTGACATATTTTTGAAACTCCATCAAATAGAAAAAAGATGTTTGCATACTGACAACTTTGGATTTAGGCCCCAAAAAAAATTCTTGAATATTGAAAAACGATTTTTCTCATAGAGGTTGGAGATTAGCACGGAATTTGAACATTCCACCGTGTTTGTCAGGTTATTTTACATCGAAAACTGCTCAGAAACATATAACTTTAGGTGGTGGAACATGGTCAAAAATGCAAAAAACCATTTTCAAAGCAATTTTTGAGTCAGTAATTTGCATCTTCTGCGCATGGGCGTCCTCCTACATCTCTGAAAGTATTCTTAATCGATAGTTGATGCAATTTCCTTCAAAATGACCCCTTGAGGAGGTCGATTTGATGCAGTAAAACCTGAGATCTAGCTGGTCCAAGAAATGAAGAAATCCAAGGTATCAAATCCGTGAAGCCGTGGCTCCTTCAATGGGCCCGAAAAGTGCGAGTTTTGAGTCGGACTGTATCAAAGATGTAAACATGTGTTTTCGATGAAATTTTTGACGTAGAAACCGAATCCGTGGTTAGTTTTGTTCCAAACCTTCAAGATTTTTGATGATTCTCAAAAAACCGACCCGAGGGTGTACGGCCATTTCCAGCCTTTTTCTACACATTCGAGATGTATGTTGGGTATGGGCAAAGGTTTAGACTTGTCGCGTAAAAGATGCAAGTATGTTTTTCTTTGTATTTTGACCAGCTGAAGACGATAGCGATGGTTTCGAGGCTTGGGAATGAGTTGGGAGTCACATTTGGACTGATGGAGCTATATTTTGTTTTATGATCTTATCAGAGAGAACTGCATCATGCACCTCATATCTCTCTCTCTCGAGTTATTCCTGTGCCTCGAAACCATCAGCATCGTCTTCAGCTGGTCAAAATACAAAGGAAAACGTACTTGCATTCTCTAGTATCAAGTTCAAACTTTTGCCTATACTCAACATACATCTCAAATGTGTAGAAAAAGGCTGGAAATGGCCGTACACCCTCCGGTCGGTTTTTTGGAAATCATCAAAAATCTTGAAGGTTTGGAACAAAACTGACCACGGATTCGGTTTCTACGTCAAAAATTACATCAAAAACACATATTTACATCTTTGAAACAGTCCGACTCAAAATTCGCACTTTTCGGGCCCATTGAAGGAGCCACGGCTTCACGGATTTGATACCTTGGATTTCTTCATTTCTTGGACCAGCTAGATCTCAGGTTTTACTGCATCAAATCGACCTCCTCAAGGGGTCATTCTGAAGGAATGTGCATCAGCTATCGATTAAGAATACTTTCAGAGATGTAGGAGGACGCGCATGCGCAGAAAATGCAATTCACTGACTCAAAATTTGCTTTGAGAATGGTTTTTCGCATTTTTGACCATGTTCCACTACCTAAAATTATATGTTTCTAAGCAGTTTTCGATGTAAAATAACCTGACAAACGCGGTGGGATGTTCAAATTCCGTGCTAATCCCCAACCTCTATGAGAAAAATCGTTCTTCAATATTCAAGAATTTTTTTCGGGGCCTTAATACAAAGTTGTCAGTATGCAAACATCTTTCTTCTATTTGATGGAGTTTCAAGAATATGTCAAAAAATTCTTAGATTGATTCGTTGAAATGCATCAGAATGCGATTTGATAGAAGGAACATCGATTTCGAGGGTTTTTTAGAGGATTCCTAGGGTGCCGTAGAAAACAGGGGTCACCTTGGGACCTACAAACCTTTGCTTTCGTCATAATTTGGGGTTAGAAAGTGGGGAAAAATACATTCCGGGCCATACCTGACAAGGTCCACTTCACCATGCTTAACCGCCTAGTCCCTTTCGAGAGAAGTGAAGGGATTGATTCTCGATGCTTGATTTTTTTACACTCTTGCAGTATCAATTGATTTCGAATATTCATACCCGTAATCATTCAGAGATCGAGATCAGAATCCACGAAGCATCTATTCTTCACTCCCCATGTATCAACCCCTTCGTGGGCCGGAGAAATAATGTTTGAAACTTGTATGCTGCACGTCTTCGGTGCCAAATTTTGCAAAATATGGAAATTAGATATTTTACCAGGGCCAGGTCCCACGAAATTATTTTCAGCAGGGTTCCTAATCAATTGATACGGATAGACTTTTGGTGGGAAAATTTCTTTCCTGCCAGAATTGTATACTTTTGAAATTACTATGTATGGCTACAAACTTTTGTTTGTAGTGCTCAAGTATGATAATCATCTGTCAACAGCTTTTTGACAAATAAGCGTGAGTAATTTTACTATGGTTGCAACTGCGTATGAAGGTAAAGAGGTGAGATATTAGTTCAAGTGTTGTTTCTATGTTTTATTATAAAAGGTATGCTCTTATAATGTAAAAGTCCCATAAGATTACTATGATTACAAAAAGCCTTCATGAAATACATGATTTCCATTTTAGTACATGATTGTGTCAAAATATTACTATCTACATACGATTTTCATGCTCAGAAAAATTGTATTTCAAGTCTATAAAGTAATATGTGTGCAGTTTTTGCTTTTCTTTGGGTAGTCATTGTATCGGTCTCTTCTACAAAACAAAATTAATTAGGAGAGTTCACATTTTTGAGCCATATCACATTCCTGATTAAAATGTATGCAAGTGTAGAAATATAAAATCCATGCAAAGCAACAACATATGATTTTATAGAACTTCATCAAAAAGCAATAACTCTTTTTCCCAAAATGTACAACATCCAACAATGATTTCAAGATGTCTATAAGTGATCTTAACTGAGCTATTCTATAATTATCCTAGCAGAGTAAGAAATCTACATCATAAGTATCATAAGGACAGCTGAGGTGTATAATATTCTTCTCAAGTGTATAGTACTTCACGCTCTCATTCGAACCAATCGATCGGGGCGTAGCACAATTAATTTTTGCTGGGATAGATTCATTCCATCAAACTGTTTTTCAACTTTCATTGACTGAGAGTGACTCTTGAAATATACATGACAATAGCGGATACTGGTTTGAGGGAGTATTTTGATTTTAGTTATAGCAATTGGTTCAAAGGAATCTAAAAGATGTAATATGTAGGGTGAGCCAAAGTCAGGATGAATGTTTCCTACTATGACCTCCCCTGCTATAACAAGTTGAATCTGAGAATTAGCATCAAAAGCTCCAGGTTTTCTACTTGAAACCAAATCAGGGAGTCCATTTTGCGAATAATCATCTGACATTTTATCAGAATTGAAAGAATTATTCATTTTTCCTTTGACTAACAGTGGGATGCTCTCCCAACTGCCTCTAATAGAGGCACTCCTCACTGACCTTTCTTCCCACCTGTCATCCAAGCTTTTCTCTCCTCTACTCATGGGGAAATCACCATCACCATTCGTACTGTGATCCCATGGTGCTGTGGTATTCTGTTGGTGATGATGTCCATTTCGCTCTCCTCTGTTAGGATTAAAATCACTTTCTCCATTTCTACCTTGCTCCCATGGTGCCTTTACATTTTGTTGATGGCTGGATTCATTCCACTCTTCTCTGCCAGCATTAAAATTATCTACAGTATTTGTGCCTTGCTTCCATGGTGCTGTCATGTTTTGATGTTGACGTTGCTCATTCCTCTGAGGCATGTCTCTGCTGTGGGCTGACTGTTTCCTACCACTCTTCCTATCATTTTTTCTATCACTTTTTTTCTGTTGAGAGCCAGAGTTATTTGCTCCAGCATTTTTTCGATCATGAGGAGGGAACAGCTTGATGTGAGGATGATCCCTCAAACCTTCAACAGCGTTTCTTGCATCACCATAGGTTGGGTATCTCACGAATCGATATCCTCTTTCTGTTCCAGTCTCATTGATGCTGGCAATGGGACCAAATTGGGAGAAAATCCTTTCAATCTCATCTCTTTTAAAGCCTTTTGCATTCAAAAATGATATGCAATATGTTTCAGCTCTTGAATCTTTCAGAATGAGTTGTTCCGCTTCCATCGTGTAACCTAGAAAGCAATATACATTCTTAATCACACTGCACACTATACCTGCTATACTTCGAATGAAATGGGATGTCAAATGAACTTACAATCACGAAAATGAATAGTTCACTTTTCACAGAGACTTATATCATGGATAATGATCGATGCACTTAATAATTCGAACAAAAGGGCTGAATCGTTAGAGCAATGAATGTCAATCATTGTTTTGATGAAATCGGTGGTGATCACGATTAAGGCCGGGCATATAACGCCATACAATGCGATTTCAATGTATTTACCGCACAGACATTGACGGGAATGCTATGTGTATCTTTTTTCGATAAATAGATTTGATAACCTGTCCAATTATATTATAGTTAACTGGGCTTACCTTTAGTGGATTCGTAAGAATTCAAGAAATCAGCTCGTCATAACCTCGCTGAGATTTTGAAGCAGCCGGAGCACGTGGGAGCACGCCTGATGATGGCTGATCTGGGTTCATTCACTTGCTAAAAATACAATAGAGTACAAAACATCGATCAGTGCGTAGCAAACATTGGCAAACATATGACCACTAGCTACCTGGAGGGTCTCTATGAATGACCACATATGACTAGCGATCCTCCAGGTAAGGATCGCTAAATCGCTACACAGCGTTGGGTTTAAAATTATCGAACATGGCGGAAAGTGGCACCCGAGCCCCCTCTCCTGTGAGAAAACGAGGAGAGGGAGCAAGTCCGATGTGGCACCCAGCGGTGGCGGACTGGGGCGAGATGAGCCGATGAAAACACATGCAGGCCTGCAGCAGACGATGACGAGCCAGGTTGTTGATTAACCTCTCCGCGCGCGGATTTTACGTGTTTTTGCTGCAGAGCCGCATAGACAGAATACCAAATTCAGCGCATCAGCTGATTTGTGATGATTTATGTATTTCAGTTTTGAGTGAATTGTTGCTTTTACTTCCAACGTCGCGCTACTTTAATTTACCGCAATTTTGTGCTGGCAATATTCACTGAGATTCCTCAGAAAGTGATACTTGATTACGGTTTGTGAATTATCCTAAATAGACAAGTACTGCTGCAGAAAGTGAGATGACGAATTTTCCTTCTTTTTTTTGAAAGCGGAGTGTTAACCAGATTCTGTTTTCTGTGAAAGTTTTCTGAGTGCCAGTTCTGTGTTTCTGTTCTAGATTATGAGATTATGATGAATTACATCTCATGAGCCAATGTGTTGCTTGATTTGTCAATTAGCTAAATTTTGTGAATCTGGAATTTCTCAGATATTATTACTCGATTCAGAGCTGGAGTATATGATTGGAGAAGTATCGGATGGAATGGGCAGTTCCCAAATTTAACATTTATAGCGTTTCTGTAGGTTTCAATTGCATAGTCTTTGCTCTCCGGCAATCATGCTTCCTATTTTTTTCTCTACTTTAGATCAAAGTTTCAGTATTCACCTTCAATGATGTTTAGAACTCCAACCATCATAACTTGATAGAATTGTGTTCGGATGCTGAGCTGAAAATGTTTGTTGATTCTCTGATGAGCTCCATTACAATGTTTGGGATTGAACAGTATGATCATGGATGATTCAGCTCTGACCTCTAATGTATTGCAGAATGGGAGAAAAATTTGATTTCTTGGAGGAATTAGTGGCCAGCTGGCCACCTGAATATCATCTGACAATATCTTCTCACTCAGTTCAGGAATTATCGGTATAAGGTACTGAAAACTGGGAATCATTCGATATTAACCATGGCTCTTTGATTTTTTTCAGCTTTACGTTAAATATAATCAAGTACACAACAAACAAACTGCTACAGCTGATTGCTGCACCACCTTCTTTGCTAATGAATAAGCAGAAGCATATACAATTCTATATTACAGCTAGACAAGAAAACTTTGCGAGAAATGAAAGAGATTGGAGCTATTGATAAATCTATTCCAGGTTGCACTACTTCTTTTTCAGGGATTTGTGATGTAGTTGGTGGTGACTACAAAATTATTGAGGTACCAATGAAGCATGTAATTGTATATTGTCAGATAGTATTTGGTAACGTAAAGCAGTTGGAGGACTATGCATACCCAATTGCTTCTCTTGTTCTAAACTAGTTCAATCCTCTGAACACTTTCAGAGTTCAGAGTAAGCTGCAACAGGCACTACCTATAAGGAATTGTTTGATGAAAGAGGGTAATAATTGTGTAAAAAAAAAAGTTGGGTCAGAAAAAGTTCATTGATCGAACAATGGCTTCATTGTGTATTTCACAACGTATACGAGTTCTGCGGTCGGACGTATGAGTATTTTATTAAAGACACAAAAAAAGGATTTGCCTAAAACCCGAATTTTTATCGTTACTTGCTCATTAGGGTAATTGAGAAATCTGCTGACTCATTTTTTTAGTTGACCAGGGATTCATGAAAACTATGATCTTCTATTTTGCTTCGCTGAACGTGGTGGTAATCTCTTACAATGGCTATGACGCATCCAAAAGAATAGACAAAATGATATTTTCAATTCGTATAAGCAAAATCCGACCCATGTTGCACTCAAACTCGAAAAGCTCGCGGACTTGCTCAGAAACACCCTTTCTCATTTTTCGAGGGCACATTTTCTCAGAATTTGATGTACAATATAACATATCACGAATAGCAACGATAGTCGAGTGTGTCGTATCGTATTTTCAGCTCAACTTTTTAAAAATACTTCGCGGGAAGTGCGTCGTCATTTCGAGATATTTTCAATTGGATAACTGGAACAGGCGCGATTTTGATATTGCCCTAAATATATTGAATATTCATTCGTCGGTGGTGCACTGTGTGTTTGAAGTTAATTTTATTATTCATGTCCTTTTTAGAGTCCATGGGAGTGCAACCACTAGAAGCGTCAAAGAATGGTGTAGCCGACAACCACCCGAAAGAGGAAAATGGAACGAAAAATAACAAAGGTATCGTATGAGTAATTTTAAGAGTTGCATGGGTAGATAATAGTTAAGTGCGAATAATTTTCACCAATCTTACATTAACGATTTCACTTGAAAACGAGACACGGACAAGTGACTGCTTTCTAATCACGAGAAAGTGATTCTTATCCAATTGCATAATGAACCCATTATCAATTATCAATTATCGATTCTCTCTTGGCGAAATTCATAGGGAGAAGATAAGAAACCAACTTTGCGGAGGCCTGAGGAGTTATTCTTTTCTCACCTTTCAATTCCTCAGAGCCTGGAAGCGAGGTATTTTGCTTCGTAGTTGTGATGAATATTTACTGTGTGTACCTCCAAACAAGGTAACGGTGTTTGAGCAGTCGTAAACTATTACAAATAATTCACATTTTTCGAATCTGTCACTCCGCTGTAGCGAGGGCCAAACTGTAAGAATATGCGGATGAAGCGTGCAGGGCATATCTTGATACAGAACGGGTGAAAAACTTCAATACAATCCAACATCTATTTATTCAATTTTGTGAATTTGACTACCAGCCTCGGCGTGACTTCATAGAACTTTATCGGGGCAGAAGTTGAAGGTATATTTGAGGGCTTCAACATTGGGTCCTTGAGTATTATCGATAGAAGCCTTGATCTTGACAGTGTTAGAAAGGAGTGTGT
This sequence comes from Eretmocerus hayati, assembly GCA_029851415.1. Classification (NCBI taxonomy): domain Eukaryota; kingdom Metazoa; phylum Arthropoda; class Insecta; order Hymenoptera; family Aphelinidae; genus Eretmocerus; species Eretmocerus hayati. Next base: position 175,891,576 of record CM056742.1, on the reverse strand, counting down.
CAATTGAAGGGGGTTTCAAGAGAATTTTGTGGTTCTTGAAGGACCAAGGTAAATCATTGATTTGGTAGGGAAGTTGTGAGATGTAGATGTGGAAATCTAGGGATTGAAAATCCATCGTAGAACGTAGAACTCTTAAATACTTTTACTGTGAGTGATGACATTTTCGGTAAGGAGAGACTATTAGCAAAAAGCTGAATTTCTTGACAAATGCATTGACTTCTTGGTGACATCTCATGGAGATTCATAGTTTTCTTTATTGACATATAGTACACAGATATTAGGAAAAAAGACAGCATTTCGCATAAAAGGCATCCCTCAGTTAAATATTTTAATTTATTAGTCATATTTGAGTTTTACATTCGTGTACCTGGGGAAAGATCACCGATTTGAGCCTCCACTAGCAACGTGTTGATTGGAAAGATACCATGAATTACACGAAAAGAGCCACCACCGTCGCTCGTTTAGTATGCGCGAAAAAAATAAAACTTTCATGAAATCCGGGAAAACGTGATAATTGACAATAGAAATCCATGTTGCCATGCTATTCTCTTAACATGAATCTCAACCTGGTTTGAGAGCGAGGCTTATTCGCTATGCATTTTACTGTATAAATTGGAAAGGATTAAATTGAACGTCAGCCAGCAGACTGTGTTATATACGCTCGTAAAGAAACATATGATCCACGCAAATCCATCAAATGCGTGATAATTATTCTTATCTGTGACATATCCAAAAGCGAATGTGAAGGTAATATACTTGTTGGTTTGTCAAAATTATAGGTAAAAGGAAGAACAGAGCTGGACGCTACGTCCAAGCCAAGAAGTTGAACAGAATCGTCAAGCAAGAGCGAATTGCAAATCGTGAGGCAATGTTTTCGTTGAACCATCTGCTCAGGGGGAACATGGACCAAAAGTTGTGTGAGTATCCAAAAATCTATCCACGTAGACGTCGGGTGTAGTAGTCCAAATAAAGTATAGTTCGCTGAAGTCAGGGTCAGAATAGCAGAGGAGATGGATTTTCTCGTGTTAGAATGGTTTTTGAGTAGGACAAAAATTTTGGATTGACCGAAAGATACGAAAAAAGATACCAATTAGCGTAAATTAGTCGTTCTTACCTCGATCTATGCAGTCGTATCATTCGAACCGTGTAAAGGCGCGTAACACCGTTGAGATAATGCTGGTCCTTACGAGTTATTAACTGTGTATGCTCATGTAATAAAAAATTTGGTGATAAAATACGGGCATGGAATTACTGAAATACGACCAAGTTTGCGGAGAATAAGAACTGCAATAAACTTGGCCTGAAAACCAGTAATCAAACGCTTCCAGAGTCGTCTTAGTCTATTTTTCTCCTGGAAATATGGATTTGTTTTTTTCAATGCAGAAGTAGTTGCGGTATTCTTCATAGAATTGTACCCTTCGTCATAGACCGTATCCAGGATTCTGATTGTATAATTCTTGGAGTGTATGAGTAGAAATCGTCACTAGACTTTGCGAATGAAAGTTCAAATCACAAGTTCTTTTCGACTTTATTCAATCTTTACCATTCCAAAACTAGAAAAGGACTGACTTGATCAGAAATTAGTAGGGCATCTTCGTAGACTTTGAAAAAAAGCATAAAAAAGGATTCCATACTTGACCTCATAAGACACACTACTTCTGCAGTATATTTGTATTGCTTTCAGAGAAGCATGTTTGTAACATAAGTTCATAACTCATTTTCTCAAACATATCAAGTTTCATAAGCAACCATACTGATGAATTTATCGCAGTGTAGAAAATTTTCTCTGGGAGTTCTTGCAGTTCCAGTGATGGGGCGAAACACGTCAACTGTCGTGGGTTGCTTTTAATTGGAGGGTAAAATATGTGGTTTCGAGCCATCTGTAAATACCGTAGACCCCGCGAAGAAAAAAGCCAATGACATCATTTTCTACTTATTCTTGCCTCAGCTTTCCGATGGCGGGATCTGTTTTTCGGTTTTGTGCCACCATAACCTAGTAATAAAGTCATCAGCAAGGATATGGTGATTTTTTGGCAAATCTTTCAGGGATGAAAATACGATTATCGTGCCAAATTGAACGAGTAAACGTACTTGGGCGAATTTTTTTCGTTGAGATTGATAATTTTCGGATAAAATTATTTCAGACGAATAAGTCAGCCTGACAACTTCTGCAAGCTATTCATTGAGAGCAAATTTTAGCAATTTGTGCGTCATCTTGTGGGCGACCTAGACCCAACTAGAGAGGAGATAATTGACTTGTACCAGTAGTCATTTTGAAGGTCTCGGAAAAACCTACAATTAGACCACTTGTCAAAGTCGATTATCACATTTTTTGTTGGAGCTACAGTCGGTACAGGTTGATCTATTTTCGAAAACGTCGAAAATTGAGGACTCAATTCCAAAAATATATCTTAATTTTTCTTCCACCAAACTTGTGCGAAAATGTTCTTTGAGACATCTACTTTCAGTGGAAAAAATTTGGCGGAGGTTTTTTTTTTTAATTTTGTTTGCCGAGCGATAAAAAATACCGCATTTCGGCATTTCAGCAAAAACAGTATCTTTATCCACAGTCACATATGCTCCCATCTGGACTGATGTGCACCAATCTGGGTGGAAGTACTTCCCAAAGTACCCCCAAGTACGTGTAAGAAGTTGCGGGGACGAGCCTCGAGCCAGGAGCGAGCTGTAGGTTTTATTTACCGAGTCAAAAATAGGCATTATTTTGACTATTTGGGCGTACGCGACCGAGAGCATGATTGTACTTGTTCTGGCTTAAAAATGAGATAATGGGATGAAACGAGGATCCAAACATATTTTTCCGACTCAAAATGACCATCTAAACACTATTACGCAGTCAGTTTTGCCCTATAGAATTATCTCTATGTCCCAAAAGAATTTAGATTCTGTGACGGGTTCGGACACCAGTGAGACGTTAGACGACGTTCTAGAGCCGGAATGGCCTCACATTTGTGTTCAGATGGCCATATTGAGTCGCAGAAGTATGTTTGGATCGTCATTCTCGCCTGTAATCTCATTTGTAATCCAGAACAAGTAAAATCATGCTCTCGGTTGGGTACACCCAAATAGCCAAAATAATGCTTGTTTTTGACTCGGTAAATAGAACCTACTGCTCGCTCCTGGTACGAGGCTCGTCCCCGCAACTTGTTACACGTACTTGGGGGTACTTTGGGGGGTACTTCCACACTGATTGGTGCATATCAGTCCAGATGGGAGCATATGTGACCGTGGTCAAGGATGCCGTTTTTTCCAAAACGACGAAATGCGGTATTTTGTATAATGCTTGGCAAGAAAAATTTAAAAAAAACCTCCGCCAAATTTTTTCCTCTGAAAGTAGATGTCTCAAAGAACATCTTCGCACAAATTTGTTGTAAAAAAATTAAGATATATTTTTGGAATTGAGTCCTCAATTTTTGACTTTCTCGAAAAAAGTTCAACTTGTACCGACTGTAGCTCCAACAAAAATTGTTATAATTGACTTTTACAAGTAGGCAAATTGTAGGTTTTTTCAAGACCTTTAAAATGAACAGTGGTAAAAGTCAATTATCTCCTGTCTAGTTGGATCTAGGTCGCCCACAACATGACGCAGAAATTGCTAGAATTTGCTCTCAAGAAATAGCTTGCAGAAATTGTCAGTCTGACTTATTCGTCTAGGACAATTTTTTTCCCAAAAAGTATCAATCTCAACGAGAAAAATGCGCCCAAGTACGTTGAAAAATGTTGGATTTCGTTGGAACTGCGATTTTTCTAAAATAGACTAAAAAGGGCTTAAAATGGCCCTCTCATGGGCCCTAGGGCCTACAGAGAGAACCGGAAAAACTGTTGCGTACTATTTAAAGATAGTATTAATAGAAGAAAATTTTTGCGGATTTTTCCCAGGCCCCCCCGGTGACGGTTTTATCCAGCTTGCTCCAGAATGACTCATATATAATGTCTTTGCAAATGTTCCCATAAAGTGAGTCCTGTTTGAGTTATTGGAGGAGGAAGATGAAAAATAGGTCGGAAAAATAATATTTGTTGAGCTTCCTCGACACCGATGTAAGAGCCGATTTTGATTCCCATGAGAAATGAGCCCCTAAGCCTACAAATATATCCCATAGGAATCCTGGATAGGTTATTTGCGGAATTTAGATGTTTTATGGGACCACCGTGGGACTGAGATTGTTTTTGGTTCTTATTTTGATGCGTGAACTCCTGCAAGATAACGAGGGATTATCCCAGTTCCATTGAAACTTATTGACGATGACGATCGTGTTTATTATGGTTCAAATGTGTTATGGGAGATGTAGGTATCTGCAGAAGTGGATATTCCTAGTAGATTTTTGAGTGTGGATGTATCAAAATGCAGAAAATGAACCGAATCCGCTTAGATTTATAAAAAGTGATTCGGAAGGCCGGTTGTATGATTAATTACTTTATGCACTTTCAGATCAATTCCATCAACAACGATCTTGGAACCGCAATAAAGGGTACAAGAATCAAACCACGCACCAGCGGAACGGACATGGCCATGGGAATAGAAGCAAAAGTCAGGCCGATAACAAGGACCATCAAGAAAATGCCATGAAAAACAAAAAGCAACAATACAGGAAAAATAGGCGCACTTAATTGAAAATGTACCAAAAAGCAACGTAGTCAACACACATTGATATCCTCTTGAAGAGTTTTGTCTGGGTCCTGGAAATGGTAAAACATACATCTAGTGTTCGATCGTAAAAGCACATGTAGTCGGCAATAATTTTGCACAGATTGTCTGATTCTGCGGTTAAAGCTCAAAAACACGAACGAGGGTTGCATAACTGGACAGACACTTTCTTCGTTTGAAGTTGCTTGGGGCGTACATCATTATCATACTCGTTCTAGGTCGAGCAATACGCGACCCAGGGCACTTTGACGATTTCAAATAAAGTTGAACGAGATGAATGGACCCGATTAATATAATTCCAAAGTGTAATTGTAATTCTAATTTTCAAAAAATTTTGCGGATATTGGTGTAAAGACATTTGGAATAATGGCAATCAAACGCTAATCTGAATAAATTTCGTCGAATTTAATTACTGCGTTATATAGATCATTGAACTCCATTGTACCTTGACATAGTTGCATCAGAAATTTCAAAAAACACAAAAGTACTTCCGGGCTAAACAAGGATATCAGTGAATACTTAATAATTGTAGAATTTGGAATGAGTTTCAGTTCGTTTTTAAAAAGCCACCCGTTGCTGGGGAAAGACAAGAAGATTTGCAGCTACACTTAAGGAGTAAACTTCAATTTTACACACACACGCTTATTCGAAGGAAATGACAAACTTGAACATGCTATTGATGTACTTCTTATGACCAGGACATTTTACAGTGAATTGCCGTTGATAGAATGTTAGATTATTGTGAGTACATAGTCTGAGCTCAATAGCTCAATAATCAGAATCGTTTTCTCTATCATCGGAGTATACAATTTAGAGAATTAGATTAGTACGGGTGTTGAACCTTTCTTCTTCTACAATTGACAGACTAACATGACTAGTACAGAACTTTTAATTACAATAAGGATTGTGATTCAAAGTTTTGAAACCAAGACAGTATTTGTACCGTGGAGGATCGCGTAAAAGAGAAGACTGTGCGATGAAATATTAAATTGAGATGTAAGAGAGAAGAGAGACTTGATGGAATCAAACCAAATTTTTATCCACGGCTTACGCTATTCTTTTGATTTTGGATAACTAATCGCACCGATGCGTCTGAATTCGTGCACAAGCTCACCCGTATATATTCAGTGCGTATATCTGATTGTTACGTATGTTACTTTAGGGTGCAAACTGGAAATGCAACGGCATATCATGTCTTCTGATCGAAGCTTTGGCTCTCAACATCGTACATGCCTTTCAGAAACCGTTCAGAAATGTTCTGTAGGAGGGTTCCTGGAATATCCTCAGAGTCATATTGCAACACTGAAATCTTTTAGAAACCTTTCAGCAAGTATTCAATAATCTTTAGGAATAGCATTGCTGGAAGAAATCAGTGGAAGATTTTAAAGATACGTTTGGAAGATTGCACCGAGATCTTTCAGCGAACTCTTAGATGACCTTTCCAAAACTTTTTAGAAGAAAATTAGTGATTGTCAAAGAATTATCGCAGACGTATTTGGATATGATATAATCACGAAAAATTGCACTGAAATGGTCGAGGAGCGTCTTGAGGACCTCCCAAAATCTTCCAGAACCTCCCAAAAACCTTGCAAAAACTGTTTATGCAAGATTGCTGGCAAATTCTCGTCCAATATTACAAAAATATATTCAAGGTGATATGTGTGAGATCTTTATCTGAAATATGTCATGAACCTTATAGAAATATTTCCAAAAACTTTCAGGATTCTTTTAAAAATATTTCATGATCTTTCAAAAATCCTTTGAGGCAAGATTGCTGAAACATTGACCGTAGAATATTATGGAATAGTGTGTAGGCCTTATTGCTGGAATATTGGATTGAATTAATTCAGAACTCTTTCAATGCTTCCTTTAGTAACATTGCTGGAAAAGTGTCAGTCGAATATGGATGAAATATTTCAAAGACGTGGTTTTGAGCAACTATTGGCACTGGAATCTTGTAGGAACTTGTCAAAAAACTCTAAGAAATGTCTCTGGATCAAAGTTGTTGTCAGACAGTCTGTGGAATATTACAAAAATATCTGATGATGGTATTGTGGGAATAATGCATTCAAATCTTCAGGATTATTGTCAGTAACCTTTTGTAAAACTTTTGGCTAAGAATACTCCAAAACCTGCAATGGCTTTAGAATTGTTGCACAATAGTGCAGGCAAATTTCTAAGCCAATGTTTTTGAAGGGTTGCACAGAAGCCTTGCAAGTTGTATGTTGAATCAGGCTGGACACAATTTCACTTTAACCAACCTTATTTTGAGAAATTATAATAGGGATTCTGATATGGTCCTCCTTTCGCTCCAAAATATTGGGTAAGATTCTCAAGGAAGTAAAACAGAGGGAGCAAGAAAGCTCTACAATGTTGTGACTGCATTTGAGTTCAAGTTCTCTGCTGAAAATAAAGCCCGATCAGTTGATTCATTCACCACTCAAGTTTCGTAGATTGTTCAGGAGATGAATCGAGTTATGAAAAAGATAATCAATTGCGTATACATGGTCTCTTAACAGCTTCCTGGCACGAGTTAACATCTGACACATTTCCTCAATATCTCAGCTGTTCTACATTTACCGCCCTTCATTACATATCCTAAAGAATAAGGTAAGTAGATAAGAGACTTTGATTGGATTGTTAAATCGTTCAAGTTCTCTTCCATTTGTGACAAGGTTTTCTTGGCTAGCCAAAGTACAGTATTATGTACACTAATGCTCGATTACTGGTGTAAAAAGTACTGCAGCAATCATCTTGCCTATCTAGTCAAGTGCTGAAGAAATGAGTAATTCATAACTAGTATCCAAATATTTCTAATGTAACGTATACCACACCAATAATTTCTGTAACGAGTCAAAAGTTATTTTCAAATCATATTCACAAGACCTGCTATTCACTCATTTCTTCAAGATATCTCATTCTGTTCCCATTCTGTAATAAGTCAGAGCTCTAATCATTGTCCAATTTTTAATAACTGTAATGGAGCTCATCAGAGAATCAACAAACATTTTCAGCTCAGCATCCGAACACAATTCTATCAAGTTATGATGGTTGGAGTTCTAAACATCATTGAAGGTGAATACTGAAACTTTGATCTAAAGTAGAGAAAAAAATAGGAAGCATGATTGCCGGAGAGCAAAGACTATGCAATTGAAACCTACAGAAACGCTATAAATGTTAAATTTGGGAACTGCCCATTCCATCCGATACTTCTCCAATCATATACTCCAGCTCTGAATCGAGTAATAATATCTGAGAAATTCCAGATTCACAAAATTTAGCTAATTGACAAATCAAGCAACACATTGGCTCATGAGATGTAATTCATCATAATCTCATAATCTAGAACAGAAACACAGAACTGGCACTCAGAAAACTTTCACAGAAAACAGAATCTGGTTAACACTCCGCTTTCAAAAAAAAGAAGGAAAATTCGTCATCTCACTTTCTGCAGCAGTACTTGTCTATTTAGGATAATTCACAAACCGTAATCAAGTATCACTTTCTGAGGAATCTCAGTGAATATTGCCAGCACAAAATTGCGGTAAATTAAAGTAGCGCGACGTTGGAAGTAAAAGCAACAATTCACTCAAAACTGAAATACATAAATCATCACAAATCAGCTGATGCGCTGAATTTGGTATTCTGTCTATGCGGCTCTGCAGCAAAAACACGTAAAATCCGCGCGCGGAGAGGTTAATCAACAACCTGGCTCGTCATCGTCTGCTGCAGGCCTGCATGTGTTTTCATCGGCTCATCTCGCCCCAGTCCGCCACCGCTGGGTGCCACATCGGACTTGCTCCCTCTCCTCGTTTTCTCACAGGAGAGGGGGCTCGGGTGCCACTTTCCGCCATGTTCGATAATTTTAAACCCAACGCTGTCGCTACATATGACCACACACACACACACACACACACACACATATATATATGAATTAAGGAATGGGGGTTGAGAAGAAACATGAAACACTACACCTATGTATACATATAGTTATAAGGCAATGGGGTCCCTACCGGAGTAGCAATCGATATAGTCATGTACAGATAAGGTAGGTGTCTCTCTCACGAAGAATCTCTTTTTGCACGAGAGGATCATTTTTAAAAGGTATATGAGCTATCTATAGTCGTGCTTTGTTCATTATTTCTATTGTAGGATGTCTGATTATTTGATTCTCATCTCCAGCCTACTTCAAAGACGTTATTTTCATCAATCTCACAACCAATACTGACCAACAATCGATAAGCTCGAAACTTGCGGGCTGTGGAGAATACAGATACTCAAATATTCTCACAGAAGGAATTCGGAAGAATAATGAAACCGGAGACATGAACATTCTATTATCATTGAGATCAACAAACCTTGTATCATCTACCCGCTTGCAGACTTTCCTCAATTGCTACGTTATTCACCTTGAGAGTTGAGAGTTGAGTGCTCGATCCGCAAAAAATGTATCAAAGCAAGAAAGATTACTTTAATCCAGGCTTCATGTTCTCGTGTCCGTTCATAAGCACGTCATCGGGGAAATATCGAAATTTTAACGAATTACTGATACGATTTTCGAACATTTTCATCATTTTGAACTGTTTCGCCAGAAGTTTTTTATTGATAAGCGCATGCGCGCCACGAGTGCGTCTCTCTCGTTGTATCCGAGAACAAGAAAAGGACGCATTGATGCAGTAAATAGCGAATCAAAAAAGGACAAACAAACGAGACGCGACAAAGTTATCCGAATGCAAAGAGAGCAAGTGAGAAAGAAGACCAGCATAGAGCGTGTTTTGTGACTTGGCGGCGCCGCTGATTCCATAGCCCTCGTCGGTTGTCGCGGTGCATCGGTGCCGAGCTGCTCGATTCTCGCGTATAGAACTTTATAGCAGCAGTTCCGTCGTTGTCTGTCTGCATCGTCTTCGACGCGTCAATCGTAACCACGTATACGAAAGAAAATACAGTTAATCAGTGCCTGACCTTATAAATACCCAGGACGTTGAATACACTATTTGATCTCGAGGAAGCTGAGATCAGCAGCTAGTGCACCGCTGGCTTCATCACGACACGACATCCACAAAACTTACACACGTATACGAAAATAATACATACACATGTACAGACGCTTACACAAACAAGTGTATAAACTGCATATCGCGAAGTTGCAGTGAGATATATAGTGCATTGCGTGCGGGAGTGCAGCAAAAGATAACGCGTCGAGGATTATCATCGGCGACAAATGTAGTGAGGGGCCCTCTCCGCCAAACAAGCTTTTGCTCATCAGGCAGTCCAAGACAAAGAGACGAGGTTATAACCTCAAAGCCGCTGCCGCCACTGCCGCTATTTCGCGAGTGTGTGCGTGAGCGTGGCTCTCCAACGAGAGCAAAGAGAAAAGACAGATAGAACCTGGTGAAGATCATCTACGAGGAGTGCGTCAACACGTCACGCACTTGGTTTACGTGCAGCTTGAGCTACACGGTATATGGATGAGAGTGGCAGGATGCTGCAACACGGTGCTTCTAACGTTGGTCTGATGGGTGGAAATCAGGGCCAGGGTGCGCCAAATAGCGCAGGTTACATGGGGCCTGTTGATGGCTCGGCCCCTCAAGGGCCTGACCAAAGTGTTGAATCAAGGAAGCAGGATATTGGTGACATCTTGCAGCAGATTATGAACATTACCGACCAGAGCCTTGATGAGGCACAAGCAAGGTATGCTTCAACAAAATGCAGCTATTGCTCACCCTGAGTGCTATTTTTATTGTATATGCTGTAATTCGTAGTTCAAGCCTCTGCCTTCAAGTTTCATACAAGGTTTCATTGATTAGTTCATTGATTGCGGCTTTCTTTATTTGTGGAATTGAAGTTTTGGAACAGGCAAAAAGAAGCAAGCTCTTTTATTTCAACGCTCTACAATTTTCAAGTTCTTTCTGGTTCTGTTTAAATTCTTATTGGTGAAATTCACCATATCCTGAGCAAGACGTTTCATTGCATATAAATTCTATATGTGGCACTAGCAGTCGAGCCCGATGATGATGTAAAGAAATGTAGTAGGTTCTGGTGCTTCCTTGTCTCTCTTCCAAAAACCTAGCATTACTTAATTAATCTCCATAAGGGTTTTGGAAGTGATCAGACTCACAATAAGTCGTCTGCTATGGGCCTTTCATTATTGAATCTGTTCTCATTGTTGAAACCAAACTCAGTGGTACTATATTTAATCTGTTCTTACAAAATGTTAATATTCAGATTTATTTTGTCAGCATTCTCTGGATGACTATAATGTCAACGATATGAAAATATGTTAGTCTTGCCTGTGCAGATCCTCAAACTAGTTCATTTCATTGAACTGTGAGCTTTTGTCAATTTTGTGAGCATAGTAGTTCAACGAAGGATTCAATTTAATGGAGAACATCTCTGCCTATATTTCCATGGTATATGAGCATATTATGTCTTTCAAGTGATATATACTGAATAATCCTTCTACGTCAACCCAATTTTTATATGCGTTACTAGTAAAAGACCATTCATTATTCTTTGATCTTAACCTTCAAACTTTCCTGCCTACATTTCTTAGGAGATTGTAAGTCTCACATTCCATTGGAACCGGACATTCTGGCCTATGGTTTCCCTTCAATAAAAGAACCACAGTTACTCACTCTTCAATCTTTGTTGAACGTCCTTTCAAATGATATATAGCAGGACATTGTCGTTGATATGCGTACTTAAGGAGATGAGAACATTTAATGAAACTTGTATCTCTAATCTTCTCTTTGTGCTGATGAATATTCAATGATTAGGAGTAACATTTCACCATGATTTTCATTTTCAGGAAACACACACTAAACTGTCACAGAATGAAGCCAGCTCTGTTTTCGGTGCTATGTGAAATCAAGGAGAAAACAGGTAAACTAGAAAATTTTTATAAAGATGGAACATTTAGAACTTTTCCGATCAACAGAGTTGTGTATGCACAATGTCAAAACAAACATGGAATTTTTAGTGGACAGAGGAAAGATATCACAGGTTTCTTTTGAGCAGCAAAATAGGTTTTCTATTACACCTCGCTTAGAAGAGAATTTTGTACCTGTTGAATGATATTACTTTCCATCTTTGCCCCACATGTTGACTCATTTTAGTCTAGCTCATCAATCTACTCAACAAACAGCAAGGCCTAACACTTTGACTAAATACCTCGAGGCCCAGTGTATCAACAATCTGTTATCAATCAATATAATCAGTGACCGAGTAATCTGTCAAAACCATTTGAATGGCTGTATCACAATTCGTCAGTTTCTCACTCCAGATCAGCCAATCTTCTACTTCACAATTCACCCCACCTCCAATAAATCGTCGGATCCAAAGAGATTCCTGACTGCACAAATCACCCAACGATGAACCGACGAAAGAGAGAGCAATGGGTTTGAAATTATTGCCAAGCAATGAAATAAAAACAAACGAGGATCTCGTCGCGCGTCGGTGACGTTTGCGGCTTTTATCGAGATAATGAAATTGAAAATCGCATCGCCCTTTTACAGAACCCCATCATTATACACTATATAAAATCACGCACGAGTGCAGCAGCAGCCGCAAAAAGCACATCATCCCCATAAGAAGGTCTACAGCCCATTCAAAACTCGTAAACACAATTTTTATGCGCTGTTTGGATTACTTACATTCGCCACTCTCTTCCTTGCAAGCGCCTCCTAACAATATATATTATAGGCCGATCGAGAGCAACCGCGAAATGCGCAATTACGCAAAGGGAAGTCCAAGACTCGGATAGAGAATACCATAGAAGAGATCTTTTACCCCTCGGATATAATATAACACCATCAGAGAGACAAACACACAAGGGTACCACGCCCCTAGTTTAGGATATGCACGTTGTTCCTTCATTTTGTTCCCCTATACTCCTATACACGTTTGGATATATATCCCCCCAAAAAGCTCCCGTGGCGCGTGACTCTTCTCGGGGCTGGATGCTGTGATACTCTTATATTCACACGTGCTTTAATACTCGCTTCATCCAAGTTGGAATTTCAGCAGAAGTCGATCGCGTTGTCGGCATGTGACGAGAGGGCTATAAGAAAAAAATATACCAAAAGCTATTCTTGAACATGCTTACAAGCATTTATAGAACTGGTGTGTCGTTTTCCCCTACAAAATTTTTGCTCGCTTCTTTTCAATTTCTGTCTTCTTCGATTATAGTTATGGTTGATGATGTGTTTCTTTAGGAGAAGAGTCGGAAAGCTAACGGTGCCGTTGATAATGTGTTCGGATCTTCTCTAAATCGCAAGGCACTAATCGACCAGGTCGTCAACGTTGGTTTTTTTTTCTGACACGATTCCATTTATGGAAGATTTATTTTCAAGCTCACAAACTTCACTCGCCATCTAAAATATGAAAAAGAGTAATCTGCTAGAAATGTAGCTTTAAGTCCCATTCACATATTTTCATTTTGAGTATATTCTGGTTGCCAGAATTTCTTTGAAATTTCACGCTATTTTCGATGAAATTCCATTGCAGAATTCAATGAAATCCTCGTGATTTTATTCAAAAATATATTAGCTGAGAAGTATGACAATCTTGGAACATCTTCCGCCATTTTCATCGTTTTTGCAATCATCCACTGAATCGAAAAATGACGTATTTTCTCTTTTGGGAGTCCACAGTCTTGACTCAACTATAAAAAAAAAAAAAAAAAAAAAAAAAACGAGAAAATGTTAATTTGCATAGTAATAATGGCCAAGAAAATATCTGCTTCGATTTTCGTAAAAATCAGGAAATAGAGCCGGCTGAATGCCAAGACTTTTTTTTGCGCCCTATGGTGATTGCGAGATTCACCTTTCACTATCACTACGATATACATCATACTCAGCTTCACCATATAATAGTCCATATCTTGAATCGCCAATCGAGTTTCCACTCAAAACTCACTCGCAGTGCTAAACCTTTTCATTACCCTTACAGAAAATTATTCGTAAGCTCAATCCCTCATGAATTCACACCCTCTCTTTTTCACGCACTCAACAATCCGGTCGATTTCCTCTTTTGTATTTCATCTAAGCAGCTTCGGTATTTGTATCTTGTATAGGATAACCGTGCGAAGAGCGAAATGGATAATTTATATTTTTGTTGCGACGAATAATAAAAGGGATGAAGCCAAAGAGGCTGATACTTGATGCGGCGGGGGCTGAAACGAGTCTGAGAGTGAGTAAATGACGATGGAAAGAAAAAGAGGATGGGATTTATAATAGAGAAAGGGTTAAGGATTTTAACTATATATAGTCACGTTGTTGCGAAACAGAGGCAAAGCGTACGAAAAATTTTAATGAGAATAAGAGAGACGAACGATGATGATACTTATAGCTATACAGCTATACATATCTATAGATATTACTCAAAGGAGGCAGACGAGAAGCAGAAAGTACGGAAGTTTACGACGGATGGCTCTCTTTCTCTGTCTGACGAGGCCGTGAAAAAGTAGTAAAAGCAAACGAGAGAAAAGAGCTGCATCAAGAGGATAAAAGCCATGTTGAACGGGCCGTTTTACCAGCAGTTTAATATAATCAGCTTCTAAACTTGCCATTTATAAGAGAGTTGGAATAATTTTCGACGAGCCGCGGATCTCAGTGATGATGATGGGAATCATATAGTCTGAAGCTGAGTGTAAGTGTCGAATCGGTGTCTCTTTGGATTTTGTCATAAAATTTGCCCAGGGTGTGAGAATGTATGCCCGGTATGCGCATTGACGATTTTATACGGCCGATGTATATCGAAGTAACGGTCGTTACGGGGACACTTTTGGTGATATCGATGATGAGCCTGATGGGCTATTTTCACTCAACGAAATGTTTCACGCCTCTTCGCTCATTCATGTCGTTGTTGGTGATTATGGTGTGTTACTGTGTGTCTGTAGTTGATTCATTCAATTTTTTCGGAAGCGCTTTCATACGAGTGTATATAGTTATTACCGAAATTTTGTTTGTGTAGGTTATGTGTAGCTGTAAATTTTCATGACAATTGCGATTCTGGTCGTTTTACTTTTTTATATTAGCACTTTTGGACGACGAGTGTTTCGATAAGCATTTTTATATGCCTACAAAAGTAGTCACGTGCGCGCGTTGAAAAGGGGAGATGGAGACGAGGAAGAGATTGATCGGGATCGATTTTTTTTAGTACCGGTGTGTGGCCGCAGAATTGTCGATTCGATGGCTCTTAGTTTTTCTCACAAAAAGCGCTTAATCGGCACTTTTGGCGATCGTATATCTTCTCAATTACCTCCTTGTAAAATACTTGTTGCAATTCTTTGAGATATCTTTTTTTCTGCTTCATCCTTCTTCATGTTTTATATAATTATCACTTGACGGAAATAAGGTGATAGTAAAATGATCCACATCCTATTTTTCACGTGGCAGCTTACTGCTTGTCAATAGGTTACCTTGTGAACCTCGGAAACTCCAAAATGCTTTCATTTCTTGTTTCATTTTCTTCACCCGTAGAATGTAACATCCGTTTGGAAACGAAGAATCGGAACACTCACTTATTCAGATGATGATCTTTTCATTATTAGGTTTTTTCAGTATTCAATTTCCCATCTCTTCATTTTGCGTCACTCTCTGTACCTCAGAGAATCCAAGCCTCAGGGTCCCATCAGTAAAGTTCACAACATCATCAAAATGTCAGGATTGGACATCTCATTTGGACTCATCAAGGCTGACGTTAACTCCTAATAAAATCCTTGAGGACAGGATTACTTTGATCCACAAATCTCTGCAAGATCTAAACCCTGCAAAAATACTTTCAATTCAGCAAAAACATAAACTTAGGCTTGACCGTAAAATTCTTCCAGATCCTTCACCCAAGAGGTTCGATAACAAAACCTTGTCCCTCGGGAGATGGACACACATCCTTTTCTGATACACCCCGACGACCGGCTCATCATCCAAAATCTCCTGATCTCTCCTTCCCTACACGCTTCCAGCTAATATATAGGATCCTTCTGTAGTATATCTCATGTACATCCCCAGTATAAGCTTGTAATATCAGCATGATCACACTCTATAACATCTAAGGGAGCTCTGGATATATATCTCATGGATGATTTTGTGAGAGAAATAGGCATCGAAAAGAGATGGCAGCTGATCCAACACCACACCTAGAAGAACGCGAGTAAAGCTATCTAATAATAAGTTAGAAACACCGGGCGTCTATTTCTCTATCTTTCTTCGCTCTCTGTGGATGTAAGATGCTGAGATTCTCTCGTGTATTATATGTAAAGCGTCTGTTTAGTAGAGAGGCGAGAAAGTCTTATGGCCTCAAATATATTAGTACAGCAAAATCACACATGAGAGCAGCTCAGCATCACCAGAGAGTCTGCATGATTATCTGATTCGATCTATGTACTCATGAGAGTCATAGCCGTACTGTAGACAGACTATGATGATAGATTCTTGTAGAGCTTTTTGTATGTATGGGGGATAAATTTGTTTGAGTTATTGGGCGTCGGGTGGACGATAGTGAGAATCGGATTTGCTTCTTCTTGTGGGACATGACTTACTTGTCTTTGCTCTCGACGCAACGGTACCGCACCCTAGTGGGATGTTGCTCACTCTGTAGGCTGATGAATGAGAAGGGAATGTTTTGTTGAGATGGAATCTACTAGTCTTGGCCGTATTGCACTTTCAATTCTTGTCTTTAGAGTATTGAGTTTCCACAGGAAATCCTGGATCTGAGTAAGGTTAAAGCATGCAATTCTCAAAGATCACAAGCTTTTCACGATGACCTCACAGCACTCATATACTCCTTTCCTATTGGGAGTTAAAATCCTTTGAGACGCAGCCATCTTGCCTCTGCGCATTTCTTCCGGAAGAACTTCTTTCATTGTTGGCCATCTTGGGGTTTTCTCTCATCTCAGATAGAATAGGCACGAGTTTGACGACTCCCTATGGCGAACGTGAGTTCTAGCCTGTTCAAGTTGATGTATTCGAATTTTCTCGACGGTTCTGAGCCCGAGAAGTTTGTTGAGCCTTCTACGTTCAGGTCAAAAAACCTATTAAGAACAATTCTAATACATTGGAATAGTTCTTCCTGGACTTTGATACGAAACATATTGGAGAAATCAAAAACCATGTCTGATGCCCTAATAATCAGTCTCAACTGCAGGAGCGTTGGCGATGGTGTTCGCCTCCAACTTACTTCTAGACTGATTTGAAACTGAAATGACTTTGTCGTGAATAATGTTATGACGTGCGCTTAGATCACACTTTTTTACTTATTGAATTACATTCACATCTGTATGACTGACCACAAGAACCACTGGTTCCCATGGTCTCGTATGTATGTTGCAATTGTCGACCGCCGGTTGCCGTGGTCTAGCATTCTAAAAGATGATTTCGACCGCCATCCGGTCTTTGCGGCTGTGAACAATTCGACCATTGTCGACCGCCGGTTGCCACGATCTCACCAATGGTTGGCATTCATTGTCCACTGTTGCTCACCACGGTCTCGCGTGTATTGAGACCACAGGAACCACCACCCGCGGTTTCGAGTGGCATTAGCAAACCGTGGAAACTGCGGGCCGCCATGACTCTCAGAGTCTTCTCTAAAATTTGCCTGCATTAGAGCGGCATCGCAAGCTCTTGTCATCATCAGTCCGTCTCTCCATAGCGCAATTCTGACATTCATTATACTGATGCATACAAAATCTCATGTGATTTGGTTGAGTAGAGCTGGAGATATATTCCCCCAGAACGGATTCTGGTCCACAACCCTCTACGCTATTCAACATGGCGGCTGGCTATATGGCCTCGCGCTTGTAGGGCTCCCAAAATGGTCCAGTACAGATTTTCTTCTAAAACATCTCTTCTCTAAAAATCACGGGATATCAAAGCTTTCAATATTCAGATGAAATGATCTCGATGAATTCAAGAGATATATTCTTGCACTCCGATTGTCGATGAGGCGCCGTACTTTTGAATCGACCTCTGTCACCCATCGTCCTCGAATTTCCTGTGACCCTCACAGCCTTCCAGAATCAAATTGTGAGATCTCGCTAACACGAGTTTGCAGCAACTCTTGGGAGAGATATCGAATTTCATCATCTCCTGAAAATATCTCATTCGCGAGCAAGAAAAAGAGAAAAACAAATATACGGAAGAAGAGTGCGGGCGCATTGTACTCTCTCGCGCTTTAATTAATTCCGCTTCGGCTCTCCGTTTTTCCATTCGCATCGCACGTCCGGCCACGATCATATATTCGCATCTTCATTATCCAACCTGCCATCACCGCTTCACTGATCATTCTATGCTCCAGAGAAAAGGGAATAGTCTTTGGGATGTTCGAAAGCGAATGAAAAAGTAGAAAAAAATGGAGCCAATGCTTACCGAGTTGAGGAATATGTAATAGGAAAGTTCTCGGTAAGAGATACATATAGAAAGAAGATGTATGAAGGCAAAAAAAGGAGGAAGAGTGAGAGGTCGTTGTGAGGGTGGTAGCACGCACGGATATCCCGATGGTATAGTCGCTTCATCAAGTCTATCCGCGTTCGAGTTCGCGCGCGAGGCGTTGTAACACGGGTTCAATGGAAAAAGCTGCGGAGCAAGCTCCCAAAAGGTCTCGTCTGGTTCCTGGTTATACAGATTGCAAGTATTGCCGACGCGTAAGACTTTGACTCAACATATTTATCCTCTTTTTACATCTTTGAATGTTAGAATCTGGAATTCGTTTCCCACCAATTTATTGAGGTACTATGTCGTTGAGTCATCAAATTTGAACATTTTGAGTGAAGACTCGTGCATTTTGAAACGTTTTGTTCGTAAAACCCCTTATATACTGAATTTTATTTAGATTGATATTAATTCTGGTCTCATCTTATGACAAAAAAGAATAATGAATAACGCAGCTGAAAATCTGCATGAGCGTAGGCACTCGGAAAATTAGCCACAATAGACTAGGAATGTCCGTGCTGCAAACGAAATAGGGCGAAGCGAAGTTGGGGGATGGCCGTGTCGTTGTTCAAAGGTTCCTCTAATCATTTTTTGTAATATTTGAAACTCTCAGCTAATTTTTGCTCCATGGTCCAGTCCAATTGACTGATTGTCGATGGATAATCACTCAAACGACTGACAATACAATTCAACGTTGCGTTACGTGCCGTGGATTTTTTTTGCAAATTTCAGTATAAGTTCCATGTGAGTTGATGCTGAACTGAGTGTTTATAATCAGGAAGGAAATATCTGACATTTGCTCAGGGAGGAGATATCTGCTGTTCATCTCGGAGCACGCTCGGACCAGTTTGAACTGAAATTCACATCGATCAGCGAGGGTCCCATTATTTTCACTCCTGAGTGGTGTGAAATGAAGCGCGCCCGATCTCTCTTCACATCGCTTAGCGAGGTAAAGATAGAGAGGTTTGTGATATCACATCGTCCAGCGGGGTTAAAATACTTAACTGTGGTGAGGGAGTTTTGTGGTGAATTGTGGTGGTAGCAGTTTTTGCTCCACGATCTTTTATAATGCGGGGTGCTGAGATCCCTCTTGCTGGAAGACTGCACTGTTGGAGGCCCTGCTTCAAATCACATTCCTGAGCAGTGAAAAAGTTTGGGACCCTCGCTGTGTGAAGTGATTTCACAGAACTGACCGATGTGAATTAAGGGGATGTCGGAGTCCTATCAATATTGTACAGTTACCGACATGGTCGAGTTTTCGGATTTCTCGATGAATTTTTGAGATATCAAAAATCGAACAAGTAACGCCGATTCTATGAGCCATACAGAATCAGCGTTACTTAGTAGAATCCCGATATCTCGAAAGTTCATCGGGAAATCCGAAAACTCGACAATGTCGGTATCCGGTATCCTCTTGAGAATGCTTGGCGCTGTTTTTAAACCCGGAATTTTTCGAAACAATGCGCGACTGAATTCACGTCAACTCGCGGGGGTCGTTTTTTTCTATTGCTCAGCGATATGAAGTGACGAGCGCCTGTTTTATTCACATCGTCCAGCGATGCAAACGTGCAGGATTTCGTTGTATCACATCACGGGTTAACATCGAGCTTCGCGAGATTTTTGACAGGTAAGACTAGGTTTATGAATTGACAAGCGCGTTAGTCTCGCCAGAACTCTCCACAGTTTGGGGCCGTGGCGTCGTTACTCTCAAGATCCCAAGATCTTCCTTGCAGGAACCCTGATGAACCTTGGGGGGCGGAGGGGGGGGGTCTTCATGGAGTTCCACAAGAGTGTAGGTAGTGTCGGATTTGTTTGAAGATACTCGGGCACCTATCGACTAGAATCCCTCCGTGGAGGGCGCCAATCCGGAGGTTGTAGTCCCAGAAGAAGGAAGGAAGAGATGAAGAGTAGAGTAAAGATGAAAGAAGTATGTAACGGACTTGCGAAGAAGCGGGAGCCCTGAAGTGGTCCAAGACGCCACTCAGGTCTCATACGCACAGAGGCGGACGAGATGGTTAAAGCACACACATACACCCAAGTGCTGGGGCTGAAGACTGGGGGCAAGGAAGTTGTTGTGTGCTCCCGAGATACTAAAATCTCCGTTGCCGGAAGACTGGGGCCGGGGAGTGCGTCTGTCTCCCAGGATTAACTAAGGATCCTCCTTGCGGTTAACTGGGACCGGGGAGTCGTCACTCTTCCAAGACCCAAAGATCTCCCTTGCGCACCCTTGCGGGATCTCAGTTCAATTTTTTTTTCTGGTAGGCCGGGAAGGGGAAATCTTCATAGACACCCACAAGAATGTGGGTAGTGTCGGATTCACCCGAGAAAACTCGGGCACCTACCGACTACAACCCTGCCCCGGAGGGCGCCAACCCGAAGGATATAGTTCCAGAAGAAGGAAGGACGGAACAGAGAGTAGAGGAAAGAAGAAAGGTACAGGGGGCTGGAGAAGAAGTGGGAGCCCTGGAGAGGTCCAAGATGCCACTCAGGGCTCATACGCACTGAGAAGGACGAGGTGGTAAAAAGCACACACATGGCTGCTGGGGCTGAAGACTGGGAGTGGGGGAGTTGTCGTTTGCTCCCGAGATACTAAGATCTCCCTTGCCGGAGGACTGGGGCCGGGGAGTGCGTCTGTCTCCCAGGATCAACTAAGGATCCTCTTTGCGGTTAAGTGGGGCCGGGGAGTCGTTACTCTCCCAAGATCCGAAGATCTCCCTTGCGGGTTCTCAGTTCAAAGAGACGAGTTCAGTTTACTTCATATACATCAACATTTCGCTATAAAGTACAACTCGTCGCCAGCTAGTGGTGAGGGTTTGAAATGCTGTACTGAGTTGTGAACCGCGTGGCGAGAGTGAGCAGAAAGAGATACCGATAATAACATCAATGTATGCCGGTCATCGTATATTCAAGATAATATTGAAATCCCAGCTCTGAGTGCAACAATCTGTGCGACATTCAAGATATGCACCCTTCGGTGGGACTTGGAGAACCAGACCAAATTTGGTGGAGATCGGCTCACTTGTTCCCTTAAAATGGCATGAGCAGAATGTGCAACCGCGGTAAGGAGGGGCTCCTCTCCAAGATGACATCTATCATGCACACTATATTCTTCAACTTTCCTTCGTATTGTTCGAACATCTAACAAGTCAGGGTTACTTAACCTAAAGAATCTTACATTAGCAAAATTTTCTCACCCTCGGATAACTTTTTGTACACCACTCCAAAGTTATTCGCCCAACGAGAGTATAATGAAACCATTGCAACATCCTCGAGATACCACACGGCACATTAGCAGACTACATAGAAATTGCTAAGGGCGAGAAGGATGGATCGATTTCTTCATGCGGAGCAAAAGACACGCGACGCGCCACTTTTTTCGCGCTCTCGGATCGTTGCAATAATTCTACACGGGCAAAGCTTAAAAACCTGGTGGCGTGTAAAGCTTACCCACGAATGGGTATAATTCGACGCCGTCTAATCGTTCAGCTCGCGAACGATCCGTGCGAGAAAAAGAGCAAGATGTATGTTCAAAGAGAAAAAGAAAGAGAGAGAGAGAGAGAGACGGTATGCATAGCGGGGCAAAAGAGTCAACGCTCCATTAGTTTTTTGCCCCGAGAGCCGGGTCTTTATTGACGCCCTGGATGCTGCTGCCTCAACTCCCTCCTCCTCCTCTTCCTCCCACTGCCCATCTCGATTTTCTACATCTTTCTCCATCTCTCGTGTGTGTATGTGTATGTGTGTGTATCAGTGTATCTGCGTGAAGAAGAGAAAAGAGAGAGAATCACGAATCTCAACAAGATCGGCATCTTCGTCGCATGATGCTCTTTCGATCCAAGCTGATGATGTTTCTCTCTCTCTCATATATGGATCTCGCTGTGCGGGGTTCTCCACAAGCTGTACCATCAAGCTTTGGTGAGAGTATGCATGCATGCAGATTGTCCGATGCAAGGTATGAAGAAGAAGAGAACTCCACGCGGGTGTATACAGATACGGTCGGAGAGCAGTCAAGGTGAACCGGCCGCCTTCCTTTCTCGCGGTTCAAAACTTTTTCTCCTCCCTATATACACTGGAGGCGCCCAGCTCATCCTCCCCCTCCTTCATTTCATTCTCGTCCTGTTGTGCAGCAAAGGACGCGTATTACCAATGTTCCACTGTATGCGTATATGTATGTGTATGATGGTATAGCCAATTCGCGACTCTAACGAGCCGGCATAACCCCATGCGCAACGAAGCTTACATGAGAAAAGTTGTACATTATACCTATAGATAGGTTATGTATGCACATGCAAATGTCCTTACTATACCCTTGTGATTCGCTCTTTGCAATCCGATCCGATGGCGCGAATTGATGCGCTAGAGTAATCATCGTCTATGATTATGGAATTCTTCTCTTTTATCAACTTGCAGTACTCTTATTGCACATGCGCACAAAAGAAGCTCCTCAAGTGCTAGAGAGAGAGACTCTCTGTGTCGGTGTATATTTTTCAAATTTAAGGGACAGAATTTGAATTGGGAACGACGAGAGTTGTACTTTTGTGTGAGAAAACTGGAACTAAGTATCTCGTACATTCTTCCTCTTATTCTCCTTTTCTCATCTTTGTTACTGACTCTTCCTGCTGATGTTTCATGTGCTTTTGCAGTCTGTTCCTCGGTGCACGAATTATGACCCCCGTGAATAATATCATGTTGTGAAGCTGACTTTAACCTCCGACCGGTCGCAACTTTTAGCCTTTCTCTCTTTCAGTCTCTGGCTCTGTCGTCGTTTCTCGAATGTTGCGCAGAGGGTTCTTTAGTCTTTTTGCCGTATACCACCCGCTGATTTCAGCGGTAGTGAGTCAGATTGCAAAAGATGCTCAAAGTCGTCTTGGGAAACTAAAGAATGCCGTGCGCAGGAATTTTATTCTTCATAAAATTGCTTGAGGAGCTGAAAACTTTGATTAGCTATGAGCCGTGGCAATAAGGTCGTTTAGACCAACAATGCTCTCTGTGTTGATGTTCCTTATGATGTGGTTTCATTGGAAATGTTCTTTGTGTATACTTATTCCAGTTAATCCTCTAGATTTCCTGTTATAATGCTATCTGTAGAATGTACGCGGAATTAAACTTTGGATTTCTTCCTTCGAGTGAATCCTCCCACTCCAAAAATTTTTTGGATTGATTCTTAATCAAAATCAGCCGTATTTCACTTGCTTAAAGCCCAATTCACACGTGTCTTATTTGAACTTCATAAATAGGTTAAACTCGTTGATCATTCGAAAGCTCATGATCTAGAGGAGACTTATCCGAGCTATTTACCTTGAAACAAGGTTATGGCCATGAAACGAATTGTCAGGTGAGAAGAATAAAAACCAGGCCTGATGAAAACTTTGGAACCGTCCGTCCTGAAACCTTCGCCTGCTCTGACACATGCATGCTTCATACTCCTCGGATCTTAAAGTAAAAAAATACGCCTATCTAAACTCGCTAACGGAAATGTGGGGGACACATTGCATGGTTAGGTTTTTGAACTTCTTCTACCGCTGCAGGGCAAAAGTTCCATAGTATGGATACGAATCGAAAGCGAGTAAAGCTTGCAAAGGGCTGAAATAGAATGGGTTTTGAGGTTGCCACGATTTAACGAGCCATAAGTTACGCTACGATAAAATCTTTCTCGCAAGCGCAAGTATAATAAAAGTATATACATACACCCATGTGAACATGCCTGTAAAATGTAACATGCGAGAGCGGAGAACTGTGTTATGTCATAAAAATACGATAAAAAATAAGTGTACTGGATGAGTGTAAAAGTAAGAGACAGGAGGTGCAAGCTTGCAAGCTCAAGCTTTTTTGCATACAAAAAACTTTGAGTATACAGTATGTGGTGTCTGTTTCTACGATTTTTGTCGATTTTTCTTGTGTGTATTGGATGTATTCTTCAAACTGTCAAGTGTTCTTTTTCGCATCTCAGATGAATTGGAAAACAAGAAAGCTTTCTTCTTGGATCGAAAGCACTTCGTGAATGAAAGGTTGACAGGAAACAGCCTTGTCCTTCGCCAAGTTCCCATGGCTGTGCTTGTTCCTGCTTTCAGCGATCTCTATGCATGCACTGTAATAGTTATAACAATGATGTGTTGGCTTGTCCGAGCAAAACTTGTCATTGCCATGCCGATAGAGTCCGAGGATCAGCAAACTAGATCGCCTTTATTGTTACTTGCACTGCAAACTCTGAACTTTTGGTGACAAGTCGCGTAATAGATGCTCATTGATAGCTGTTAGTCGAACTTATCTAGGTTGTATCGATGACTGAACACATTTTGATGTGTCTCGAATTGCAATTCATCTAGTTCTACAGAGTGCGTAGTGTTGTACCTGCATTCTTCCACACCTCAGTCAACTTGTGAGGATATTGTGGCTGAATTCGTTACTATATCCGTTTTTGTTCTCCTCGTGGGGAGGAAATTCATCCGTGAATCTCGTGTTAGCTCTTGTATTGCTGATGTGTACCAATTACTTATTTGCCCGAAAATATTTTGTCAGAGTCAAAATTTGATGCGCTTTGCTCTGCATTTTAGTGTCATCCAATCAGAATCAGTATTTTCGGTAGCCCTTGACCAAAAACCAAAATTCCTGAATTCCCTAATATAATTTAGTCAACTCAGGCTGACTTAAGTATCTGGAACTAAGGTAAGTGTACCCAACTTGCCCCCATTAAGCCATTTTCTTAATAACTTTGGCCCATCTCCATATTTTCCAACGTACCTTAGCTCATTTCAAAGCTTGTCTTAAGACCTTCAAAATAAATTAAGGTACATTTAATTTGAACCAACTGGAGCCAAACTGTTTTAATTCTCCCAAAAAGTGTTTTTTGAGAGTTTACAAAAGTGTGTACCCAAGTTGCCTCCACTAAGCCTTTTTCTTAATAACTTTGGTTTACTTCAACGACTTCCAACGTGCTTGAACTCATTTTGAAGCTTGTTGAAATACCTTAAAAATGCACTAAACTACGTCCAAATTGGATTAATTGGAGCCAAACTGTCTCAATTCTTCCGAAATAAATGATGGTAATCGACAATAAAGTGTTTTTATCGCCGTGCACGCACATTTGGAGCTTTTCGCTGGTTCGAAACACTATTTCTGACCTATTTTGACGTGATAAACACGCTCTGAATGGTAAAAAAAGTCAATTAGAATGAATTTTTGTCTCGATCGATATGAACGATCGAGACTTTATCGCTCGCGGGAATTTCAAATCATATTATTACATGACTCGGCTAATGCAAGCTAATTTTAATCAACGGATTTGTTGATTAAGTGACATAGATCGATATTGGATTACTCCAATTCGATCTATGTACCTTCGAGGCACCTCGCAATTCGAGTGTCGCAACTTGAAGGATTTTGATGGAATTTCAAATACATGAAATGGAGTAATCCATTTCCGAATTGGAGTAATCCAATATCGATCTATGTCACTTAATCAACAAATCCGTTGATTAAAATTAGCTTGCATTAGCCGAGTCATGTAATAATATGATTTGAAATTCCCGCGAGCGATAAAGTCTCGATCGTTCATATCGATCGAGACAAAAATTCATTCTAATTGTCACCGGTTGTCGGCGAATACACAACCGAGATGAAAACCTTTCTCGCGAGTGGCTGCAAAAGCCCTCGTGTAACATATAAGCCCGATCAAAATCATGACCATCAAGCCACTTTGGCTAGGTGACGTCGGGGGCCAACCTCTACTTGGATCTCTTCAGCCCCCCTGAAGAGTCTGATCCGGAGAGGAAAGACGAAACGCACCAACATCTAGCGTAGAATCAAAATTTTTCGTTTCTCATCTCATTTTTCATGTATTTGAAATTCCATCAAAATCCTTCAAGTTGCGACACTCGAATTGCGAGGTGCCTCGAAGGTACATAGATCGAATTGGAGTAATCCAATATCGATCTATGTCACTTAATCAACAAATCCGTTGATTAAAATTAGCTTGCATTAGCCGAGTCATGTAATAATATGAGGTAAAAAAAGTCGTTCTGCACGCCCTTTCGAGATAAACATATGGGGTCATGTTAGGTACACTCCGATGTTGTCATCCTTGTTTACAAATCGTCTCCGTGTTTTGCACATAAAAAGGCTCCATATTCAAATTTTGCGATTCTGAAAAATGGATTTTGAAGGTCTTGAAACAAGGAATCGAATGCGTTGAGGTACGTTAAGATTGGTTGAACTCAACGAATTTGGCACCGATTTCACTGAACGCAATTCCCTCGGTGCTTTCTTAGCTAAGCAATCACGAAAAATAGAAAAATCACTTTAGATTTTCTGGAGAACGCAAAAATGATTCGGGGTCGACGCAAACTACTTATTTCCTCATATTTCAACATAACAAACGTAAAAAAAAAATTGCTGGGAGGCCAAGGAGTGCCCATGCCCGAGATCGGCATATGGGGGCAAGTTGGGTACAGAGGCAAGTTGGGTACACTTACCTTAGTATTTCTAACAATTGTATCGTCAGAAATTTTTCCATCACAATAAGCAATCCGAATCAGATTTATCCGAAAATAAACTCTCACCAAGTAACAAGACACCAAACCTCATTACAATACTTGAAGCAGCAAAGAGACGCATCAGGGCCAGTCCCATGAGAATATTGAAACACAAAAGCCGGCAAAAGTCGAGGCCACCTCATCCTCATCGTCGTCGTCGTCTTCGTCGTCGTCGTCTTCCAAGATCGGGATCTATGGAGAAGTATGCCTACATATATAGGTATACAACTTACACATACTATATCGGCAACCGACTGCATTCGATCTATAAGCATGCAGGGCCAAAAGAAAATCCCTCTCGACTGCAGTGACTCGTATTGGGTCCAGGGGGGACCGACTCAATGTTAGAATGGTGGCGTGCCAGCTCTGTGCCAGCTCGAGTATTCGTGCATGGCGGGTAAGCGGCTTGCAGGCGCATCGCTGGCAGATGCTGGCGGCTGCGCCAGCACAGCCTGGCCTGGCTATATACTCTGCTACTGAAGTTGTCGAGTCGAGCGCAAGGCGTGATTTTGCACATGCGAGGAAGTTTTTCAGTTTTCAACTACTATAAAACTCAAAGCGAGAAAGTTGTTCGGAATTGTCTAAGTTATGTTAATTTCAAAGATTCAGATCGATTGATGCAACAGGAAAAAATTTGGAGCACTTTTTGTCTGACGGATACAATTCTAAGTCGACAACCCGCGGCGCGTCTCCGAACAATATTTTCAATGAAACGCTTAGAACTTCTTTGCGATTGCATCAATCGATCTGAATCTTTGAAATTAACATAACTTAGACAATTCCGAACAACTTTCTCGCTTTGAGTTTTATAGTAGTTGAAAACTGAAAAACTTCCTCGCATGTGGAAAATCACGCCTCGCGCTCGACTCGCGGAAAGAAACCATGGAAATATCGAAAAATGGTATAACTTTTCTAATTTTTCTGTTATCGTTTTTCATTAGGTCGATTCACCGTGATTGCGTATTAACACGCCGCGGCTTTCATGTGGACTATAGGCGAAATCACCACCCCTTGCTCGCGCCGATATCCTATGCTATAGCGTGCGCAACTACCCATTGTTGACGTTCAATAAACAAAGGGTTATAGCATATTATTATATTATTATATAATATAATCATATTATTATATAATAATATTATTATATTATTATAAGGGCTATATATGAGATGATTTTTCTAAATTTTTCAGTACCTTTTTCCGTCACAAAATTTCCACTGTATGAGAGCACTTTTATTTTAGATCCGGCGCCGCGCTGCCTTATCAATTGCCACCGGGTGCATTGTTTACGATTTGCTATGTTTTCTTCTGCTATGTTTTTGTCTCATGTTACGTTTCGCCGTTTCTCACTCGCACTCATAACATAACCTTAGAGTGCGAGTGAGATAGACGTATCCTAACTGATATTAGTTCGCAACCCTATAACTCGTTTTTTTGAACACAACATGTGACTCGGTTTGAAATTGAAATAAAATTCCAATAAATGGCATCACGGAAATGTGTCGTATCCGGATGCAAATCGGGCGCTGGTATTTCAAAATTCAAATTTCCAGCTGATGAAAGCGTCGGCAAAAAATGGAAAGAATTAGTGAAAAATGATGAAGAATTGGGTCAACTTACTTATGATCAAATTCGCTTGGCACGTTATGCAGTCTGCATCGATCACTTCAATGCCGATGATTTTTACGAGAAAAAAGACGGATCTCGGCATGTATATAAACATGCCTTGCCAAGCAAGAATTTGCCAGGTAAGATAAATTTTGATTCAAAGAATATATATATTATCTTTATCGGGCTAAAATACAAAAACTTTTTACATTCTTGTATGAATTTCGAGTTTGAATTTTGAATTTGAATTATATTTGTATCATAAATCAAGAATTTTCACTCCGAAAATTACTAATAATTTTGAGATAGTTCCTTTTACTCTTACGATTTTGGAGAGTTTCTTTTTACTGTGAAAAACTGATATGTCGTAAAACTGGAAAGTCAACTTCAGGTAAATATCGTGATAAAAGAATACATTTTTAGGTGATTCGAATACACCGGAAGTTACTGACAGTGCTGTACGCTACTGTCATTGCAATCAGCGTGCTAAGGAGTTACCTATACAGGATGGTGCTTATGCGGGACAAGCTATCTTCAGTTGCCATAAAACGTTAGAGGAAGAGGGGAGGTGTAATTTTTTTGTAGTGGAATCGCACCCACAACCATCGACCTCGACGGCGACTACTGATAGTGCAAGCAGAAAACGTCAGTCTCAAATAAACTCAGCCTCAACTGTGGGAAAAAAATCGAAAGTTTCCGAGGAAAGTATTTCGACTTTCGCCGAGACACTTGCCAAAATGGTCAAACAAAAATCACATCTGCCCGGTAGTACGTCTGCAGTAATGGAAGCGTCGGTGCATCAGTACGTGGAAAAAAGATATGCAGCGTCCCCGTCGACTTCTCTCTCGAGTTCTCGTCCAAGCACGCCCTTATCATCCCGTCCGTCTACTCCCTCGTCAACCTCTGCATCACGAGCAGCTACCCCCGTACCGGATCGATCAACGCCTACTTCTCAAGAGCCCATCAATCTTTCCCGTTCATCAACACCCACGTCTCGTAGTTCTATATCTTCGGTACCAGACAAATTGAAGAGCAAACTCCAGTCCGTGTCTAAAGATCTCGAGAATAAATCAAAGCAATTGAAAAGGTAAGATCGCGCGATGTTTTGACGCCCATTGACCTGATAAAATCAATTCTTGGTGTAGGTTGCAGTCTTCTGTAGAAAAGTCTTCGGAACAACAGAAATTTCACGCTTCAATTTCTAAAAATTATGAGAAACTGACTCAAGTCCAAAAAACCGTAGTAGATACTATTTTGAACAATGAGCCGGGAAATAGAGGAAATCGACACTCGCCGGAGGCGAAGCTGCTATTCAGTTCAATATACAAGCGAGGCCCTTCATCTTACAAGTGAGCGTTTCTTTCATGTTTTTTTTTCGGAAATCTCGAATATTTCGTTTCTGATCTGAACTTTTTTTCGGCCAGTTATCAGTCTGGATTGCTGGGTTATCCGTCAGAGAGCACTCTTCAAGAGTTTTTGAAAGAGATCAACATGGAGACCGGAGTGCACGAATCATTGAGATCTCATATGATAGAACTCATTAAAGACCTGCCTGACATTGAGAGATACGTCGTTCTAATCTGGGACGAAATGAAGATAATGTCGCATCTCGATTATGATCCAGTAAAAGATAGAGTATTCGGTTTCGAGCTGTGGGGAGATGATATGACCAACAAGATAGCCACTCATGTGATCGTTTTTATGATTCGAGGTGCAAATTCAGGGTACAAAATGCAGCTAGCTTTCGGCTTCTGCAAACATGCTACGAGTTGGCCTCAGTTGATGAAGATTGTGAAAGAACTCACTTTGTTTCTGAAAAATATTGGTCTCATCGTGATTGCAAGTGTATGTGACCAAGGGAACCCAAATGTGTCTGCAATATCCAAGCTTATCGAGGACACTGAAAAATTGCGAGCACTCCTCAAATTAGAAAAATGTGAGTGTATAGTCAGTAAGGAGTGTAGTGTTTGAAGCTCATTATCTGAAATTTTCCCAGTTATTGAATGATCTATATTACTCCGATAGACAATACTTATTACATTCATGGCTTGGAGATCATCCACATCTGGGACATTCCGCACGTATTTAAAGGGATGAGGAATTTGACAATGAAGAAGTGGCTTGAGTTGGATGTCAAAATCTCGAAAAAAGAGTCTGAGAAAGTGTTTTTGAGGTGGGACGTGATTCAAATCCCTTTCGAGATCGACGCTTACCGACGTAATATTCAACGGCTAATGCCTCACCTTACCCGTGAAGATGTTTATGAGAAAGAAATGAGTAAGATGAGGGTGAAGAGTATGGCGCATGTTTGGAGTGAGAGGACGGCTAAGGGAATCTTAAAATTAGCCGAAGATGAAGGTACACATACCCTGGTTTTTCTAGGAGCTCTAACTTCTCAAACAATATTCAGTCATCTAATCTTCTTGCAGGGAAAGTATACGATACTGACCTCGGAAAGAGACAAATGCCAAAGGATTCAGTCGAAGGAGCTTATGCGATATTGTTTTTTGACGAACTTCTAGACCTTCTGAACGGTTCCGCTGTTTCTGATAGAGATAAACCAAATCGGCGACCTATCACGGAAGGAAGTGACCAGATTGAGAAAATCACCAAAGCCAAAGAAACTCTACACAGAATGCGATTCTGCACGTTGGATAAGAAAAGTGGTTTACCCAAACCAGTTCCGAAGTCAGAAGCTCCGAGCCTTTATAATTTAATATTTGATTTGGATAGTTTCCTTTTGCTCAGGAAGAAATTGACTACTCTGAAGATTGTATATTTATATCAGCGATTTTATGATCAAGATTGTGACGAGAACTTATTTGGACAATTTCGACAAATTTTGGCTAATCCTACTTCATACCAGTTCGGCCCAATGTTCAGGGGGCTTATGATACAAAATCTCACGTCTCAGAGCTCAATTCGGGGAAGTAATTGCATGCTTGATGAGGGAGAGTTTTTAGTGGCAATGGGAAAGCATCACCTTATGCAGAAAACCGTGCCATTACATCGAGCTATTGATTTCGGAATTCCGTCCGAGTTGACTGGCTGCATGCCCTTCAGCAAAAAACACGTATGCTTCCCTGAGTTGAGCTCTCTTATTCATGAAATAGGCACTAAGCTTAAAAAGTGTAATACCTGCCTTGAGTCATTAGCCAAAGAAGACTGTATCTTGAAATCTGTTTCGGTCTATAAGGAGGCTCAAAATCTAGTAACTGATCTACTCCCTCGAGTTTTCGGACCAAAAGAAAATATAACGACTCGAATTCATTACAAAATCTTGAAAGATCTTTTTGGCCAAGAAAAACCAGTGCAATGTGACGTAGGTAACCACGACAGTATTATAGACCTCTATGTAAAAATTTTAGTCAGAGGATACCTCTTACAAGCACTCAATTTCATAAACCGGATAATAAGTGGCAAAATTAGCCTACTTGATGTGGAAAAGCATAATTCTTTCGTAAAAGAAGCACACGACATTCGTCAAAAAATGTTACCAAAGAAAAACCGCCAAGGAGGCAATATTGCTACTTCTCACTAAGGTTCTTTGGAGATAATAAAAAATTATTCTGAAATAAATTTTACATATCATCTTGTGAGTGTTTTGCCTTGTTATTATCATTACTATCAATATTTTTATGATCATTGTGTTTATCAACTTTGGTAGAATTTATAGAGTAATGATATCTGTGATGAATATTACTGTGCGTGCGCGAATCCGCCGCACGCAGCCACGCCAGATAGTCCGTGGCCACTTTAAGCTCCACGCAGTAACTTGGAATTTTCTTATGTATTTTGATTCGCTGAAACGATTTATCGAGGTTACCAGCTCGAATTCCTGTGACGTCATTAGTTATTAACAATTTTCAGTGCAAAATTAGGGTTTTTCGTCAATATTTTGGAAAATATGCATTTTCCGGGCAAAACTCATCAGGTCAAAGTTGTAGATCATAAAATTTCCCATAGAAAAGGTCCTCACGACTTTCCTGGGAAAGCCAGTCCTCAGCCTGTAAACGCATGAAAAGCGTTCGGCGCGATTAACATGGGCTTATATGGGCGGGCGTCGCTTCGCCTCTTAGATCATGTGCGTTTCAAAGAGGATGAAATCGACTCTATGCTGGTATCGGTAGGATTGAGATAAGTTTGGAGATTTCCGATTTCACAGCGAAAGAGAGCAAAAATTGAGCCCCAGCCCTGGCGCATGGGAGCAAGCCCGTGCAGTAAACGCTTGTACATGGAGTTTATAAACTAGCTTTTAAATGCTATCCAGTGCCCATTATTGTACTTTATGAACAAGAATTCACCCAACAAACAAACTTGTTCATGATAACAATAACAGGCGCTGAATAACACTTAAAAGCTAGTTTATAAACTCCATGTACAAGCGTTTACTGCACGGGCTTGCTCCCATGCGCCAGGGCTGGGGCTCAATTTTTGCTCTCTTTCGCTGTGAAATCGGAAATCTCCAAACTTATCTCAATCCTATGGATACCAGCATAGAGTGGACTTCATCCTCTTTTTAACGCATTTAGTTACTCTTCAATAAAATCACCAGATCCAAATCTACATCCGATCTAAGAGGCGAAGCGAGCATACGTGGGCGCCCGGACTAACAGTAGTGCAGAGTAGTGCTGTGCTGCCCCTGTGCCCCTGCGGAACGCTTACCCGCCTGACACGCAGCCCTCCACTTTCTCCGCCACGCTGCCTATGCTAGTCGGTCCCCCCTGATTGGGTCCGCGGAGAATATCGTGGCTAATTAGCCCGAGTCGTCTTCTTTGAGCGTCCCGCCGCACATCCAGACACTAGCGGGAACGCTATATAGATATAATACACGATACCTTTGATGCAGGCTCTCTTGTCCACGACGACGTTCCTCGTTCTCCTCCTGGAGCTCGTTTCTTACATTTATGTGCACGCGCTGCCTCCTGGCCCATGCATACAGACTTTTGTATATATATATACATACATTCTTAATCGTATGCTAATGCTATGGAGATTGCTTGAGAGAGGAGGCGTATAGTAGTATTAGATACTATAGACGGAGAGAATAGGGCACTATCTTCCTTTGTCGTCCTTGCAATCCTCTATTACAGGAGTGTATCACCGTCGTTGTTTTCTTTTGGTGACGATGAAGCTGCAGGTTTACTGGGTGGTAGCTCTTTTTCGATTTGGTCATCCAAAATGTGTTTAATCCGTTGCATATTGTTTCTCGATGACGTTTTTGTGTTGGTGGGTGGAATTGACTGTTATCGAAAGTTTGTTCAAAATGTTTGTCATCATTTCCAGTACATTTGTTCCAAAAGTGTCCCGATCGAACGTACTAGTGGCAGTGGACATATTGTACTGTCTAAAACTTTATCGATAATGATCAGCTTTTCATTAGTCATCCCACTGGTGTCACCAAAATTGTTTTTCTTGATTGCTACGGTGAAACAAATTCGAGAGATTCGCCCTTACGAGTAGAATTGTGTGATGCTCAAGACCTATATCTCGCCTATGGAACATCGTCAAACTCTAACTGATCTCATCAATGAATTTCGACAGTTTGTCTCAACAATTCACACCATCACAGAGGTTTAGACTGGCAAAATAATCCCCTGATGTAGTAGAAGTTGCTTTTGATTTTTCAAACAAATTCGAACATTCGACACCTCGTTGAATTATCAAATAATTATCCTACACACCGAACTCCAATATAAAATCAATAATACTCGGTACAGTAAGGTTTAAACTCATCCAATCGAGCAACTTGATTCTTATCGCTAATGAGCAACAACGCCGCCGCCGCCGATCCTGGGCACAAAATTCACGTTATTTCCAACCCGTATTCGAATTCGGCGAACCGTTACGCGCCATTAAACTCATTACGCGAATGTATCTCTCTCTCTCTCTCTCTCTCTTTTTCGTGCAAAAATCTCCATATCGAAACGCATAAATATCTCATTGGAGTATCACTATCTCTCTGTGCTCTCGTCGTCAGAAGCCCTTGCATAAATCGGGCATTATACAAAGAGGAGTAAAGAGTCTGGAAAAGGGAGAAGAATGACAGGTGAATGGTAGCTCACCCTCGGGCGTAAGCACATGCTTTCCACCTCCAATACTACTACTACTACTACTACTACTACGTTCACTATATACAACATTGAGTATATGTAGTCCGAGAGAGCCCCCGTCGACGCAAAATAAGCTCCCCTGCATGGTGGTTTGGCCAAGCCCTTATGCATGGCCTCACTACTGTGATGCTGTCGCTCTCATAATTTGCGCAAGCCACGCGATACCGCTCTGCTGATAAACGATAAACTCACAGCCCCGTACTAGCTTTTAATGAGAATCCCCCGTTACACAGCTCTCTCTTTCTCGATTTCGAATTGTGGCACAATATATATTCAATGAAATTTTGCATTGTTTTTTCATTGCTCTCGAGAGTGGAGGGCTATCTCTGATCAGTAGCACAGTGACGCGTATAGGCATATCAGGAGGATACGATATTGATGCGATCGGTATATAGTAAAACTCAGCAGAGTGAAAGCATGTAAAATGCTCATTATCTTTTTTTCCAAACACTGAAATCTGAATATAATCCGATTTTTAATGGGCACGTTGCCGGCAATATACCTTTGAGCGGAAAGAGAAGCGGCAAAATCTCGTTTTGAATATGGAATTCGATGGCCAATCTGTAATTAGTATTCGTGAAAATACGTGCACACATATATTCCAGAGTTGTGTTTACAAAAGCTCGTTAAAATCTATCCGATCGTGAGTTTTAGTGGCTCTCAACGACGACGATGTGGTGGTGGTTGTTGCGGCATTAGATTTATCGAGAAAAACTCAGATTTTAACAACGGCAGTGAGTCCATTCAATTATGCAAATACCCTTAGTTGGCGTTGATCATTGCCGATCGAATTTCATGTTGGTATATTCCACATATGAGTAGTTCCACGCGAAAGTGACCTACGAGAAAGGGTCATGTTTCAGATTCTTTTGTTAACATTTTTGGGGAAAAATATGAACTTTCCACTACATATAGGGTCCCGGAAAATTTTTTTAGTCCCATCGTGAGAATTTTCAAAAATGAAGTACGATACATTTTTTAATAGTACATTACGCGACAAGGGCCGAAAGTGACCCATCGCGGCCCGGGTAGGTTGCCGCACGAGCCGGTAGGCGAGGGCGGCATACCCGCGGCCGCGATGGGTTATTTTTGGCCCGAGGTGCGTACACTATTTTTCGGTGACACTTGTATCGAAATTCTATGCTTTCCGACGCGGTGTCGGGACAAAATGCCGCTCCGCCGTACAGGTTAGAAAACGTCGGAGCATGCAATGTAGTGGCCCGAGGGCGCAGCCCGAGGGCTACTGCGCATGCTCACTCGTTTTCTAGCCTGGGCGGCATTGCGGCATTTTCTGCCCCGGGATCGGGGCGGAAACCATAGGCTTTCGATGCCAGTGTGCCGAAAAAATTCTAGCAGCTTCTTTCCACTGAAATGCAAATAAGTCGAGTTTGCTCACGACATGCGGTTAGCGGCATTCAAAAGGTCTTTCAAAATCCTATTGAAATCGCTATTGAAAAGTGGATTTTGAGGTTATGGGTGGCCTGTATGAGCAAAAGTGTAAATATCACTAAACAGTGAATTTTTCAGTTGCCTATTTTTTTCATTCCCTGAAAATCACATATTTGATGTAAAATTTTGTGTTCTCTCAGGAAAAATGGTCCTAATTTCCTTTTCCGCCGTCTAAGGCCTGTTTTTCCAAATTTTCGCAAACCCATTTTCTAGGTAGTTTGAAATCGTCTGTTTACTGCGCATGCGCAGGAATTTTGAAACCAAGGACTCTTAAAACCAATCCCATTGGAAAGCCAGCAAAATTTCCTCTAAAATGACCACTTGGCGAAGTCAATTTCATCAATTTGGCTACGTGCTACAACGTTTGAAGGATCACAGAATCTCGATAACCACCAAGAGGTGCGCGACAACAGTTTAACGTGTTTAGTGAGGGCTTCGGTCTTCTTATGCATTTAGCTCAAAAACCATAACTCGGATGTCGCAACAGTGTGCGAGGCAATTGCATTAGGAAATTTCGGGCACGCGGAGCCCTGATTTATGTATGTGTATATATATATATATATATATATATATATATACGATATATCGTCATTATATCGTTTGCCTATTGACGCACTCGAGCTGAAGCTTTATTTTTCGTAGGCTGTTACTCCGAGCCAAACTGATGGAATTGACTTCGTTAAGTAGTCATTTTGAAGGGAATTTTCTTAGCTTCCTAATGGAATTGGTTTCAAGAGTCCAAATTTCTGCGCATGCGCAGTAAACAAATGATTTCAAACTGCCCGAAAAACGGGTTTGCGGAAATTTAAAAAAAAACAGGCCTTAGACGTCGGAAAAGGAAATCATGACCACTTTTTTCCGAAAGAACACAAAATCTCACATCAAATATGTGATTTTCAGAAATAAAAAAAAAAAGGCCACTGAGAGATTCACTGTTCAAAGATTTTCACACTTGACAACCTCATATTTCAATAACGATTTCGATAGAGTTTTGAAAGACCTTTTGAATGACGCAAACCTCATGTCTCTATCTGTGAGCAAATTTGATTCATCTGAATTTCAGTGGAAAAAAGCTGCTAGAATTTTTACAAAATGTATTTTACTTGATTTTCGAAAATTCTCGCGATGGGACCGAACAACTTTTTCGGGACTCCGTAGGTAGTGGAAATTTCATATTTTGTACCATAGAATCGAATAAAAATGTTAACAAAAGGATATGAGACATGACCCTTTTTCGTAGGTCGCTTTCGCGTGTAACTTCTTATAAAGTATATATTTCTCTACTTTATCTCTCAAGTCTTGTGAGTTCTAATAAAGTGAAAATACTATCAGAGTAAAGTACTGCAAAGATACAATCAGAAAATCTTTAATCAAGTTAAATTTTCTATGGTATACAAGCCAACACCATACTTACAATGCGGATTCCTTAAGTTTTACCCCGTAGGAGAAACCTCGAATTCTTAATTATCATTCTGGTATTGGTTTACTTCGTAAGGTCGAGGTTACTATCAATTAAATCATCATCGATCGGTCGATCAACTTTCTCAACACCATCTGTAGACTCTCATTCTCGTGATCATTATACTCCATGTATCTCACACACTTTTTGACGGACAGTTTTACCAAAACGGTTCTGTGCGTTTTCTCCTTCTTTGGTCGTACGGGAGGAAGAAATCGCCTTAGATACCCACACGAGTGTGGGTAGCGTTGAATCAATCCGAGAAGATTCGTGTACCGACCGACTAAAACCCATTCCTGGAGGGCGCCAACCCGGGGGTTAGAGTCCCAGAAGAGGTATACTCTACTCTCTGCTCCTTTCTTCCTACTTCTTTTATAAAGATAAAAGATACCATGGCGCTCACGATGAAGCGAGATTTTTGATTTCTCTCAAGACATCACAGCTCTCATACGCACAATGGAGAACAAGATGGTGAAGAGTATACATTGGCGTTGCTGGAACTGGAGACTGGGGTGAGGGAGTTGTCTAACTGCTCCTGGCATATCCGAGAAAGCTTCCTGTCGCAAGAATACGGCCGAAGAGTACATCCGTCAACCCAAAATCAACGAGGAATCTCCCCTTGCGATTGACTGAGTCCGGGAAGTCATCACTTGTCACTCTCTCAGGATCTAGTGATCCTTCTTACGAGAGAAGATGGTTTTTGGTTAGGTCGGAAAAAAGAAGTCTTTATAGAGATCCACAAGAGTGTGTGTGGTGTCGGATTCACCAGAGAGGACTCGTACACCTGGAGACTGAGCACCTCCCCGGAGGGCGCCAACCCGAAGGTTATAATCCCTTGCGAAGAAGCGGGAGCCCAGAACTGGTCCAAGATGCCACTCAGGGCTCATACGCACCGAGGTGGTAAAAAGCACACACGTGGGTGCTGGGGCTGAAGACTGAGTGCGTCTGTCTCCCAGGATTAACTAAGGATCCTCCTTGCGGTTAACTGGGGCCGGGGAGTGCGTCTGTCTCTCAGGATCAACTAAGGATCCCCCTAGCCGTCAACTGGGGCCGGGGAGTCGTCACTCTCCCAAGATCCGAAGATCTTGCTTGCGGAGGACGACGACGACGATTAAATTGCCGTTCGGCGATATTGGGTAGTGACGGCAACTATTGCTCTTGTGGAATGGTTGAGTAGCTGTAGTACCGGGGCTTTAATTAGACGATATGCTGGAGGCTCAGAATTTCGGGCCAGTATGGCTTAGGTACTCGTCACGAGTATGAATAATTGGTACTAGTAATGTTCTTGCAAGTGTTAACCTTTTCTCGAACAACCTCGCTAAAAATTGTCACCCAACGAAGGTGTCTTTTGACTCCGAGTACTCCTGTACCGACTTTTGGCGGTACGTAAACGTTCGCGTGCGAGAAGGGCGCGCATAGCTCGCCTCAAGCGCTCCCCGGTCACCCATTCGCAGATATCTTTCATCAAGGGGTTGCTAGATCTCCCTTCAGCCTCGTCGAGTAGGTCCCTCTTTCCACATCACCCTCTCACTACTACTACTACTACTACTACTACTACTACTACTACTACTACTACCACCCTTGATACCACAATGAAGTACGCTTGTAGGCATTGAAGGACATGTAAGCGCGAAACCAAAAGTAGCCAAAGTTTGAGGGCTGCTCATTTCTATGTGTGAATTTGTATATTTTCATACGTGTGTATATGTCTACTTGTACAATCGTATATAAGAACGTGATAGTAGTAGTGGTCGATACAGGCTTTCGACGCTCTCTCGCGAAATTTCATTAAAATTCATGAGGCGTACCGGGACGCGCCGCTGACTTCTGAATTTCTCGTCGAGAGCTCTGCTCAGGGAGTTGCAGTAGTATTAGTAGTAGTAGTAGTAGCGTGGGACTCTTAGCTTTTGCTGTATTCGAGATATCTGTATACGGTACTATGTGAAGGGGTATTATACGCGTTGGAGCGAAGAGACCGAGGATCTGAAACGTATAGAATGCACATTCTGGTGAGATGGTATAGTTGTGAGCGACGCCACGCCGCCCGTGTGGCGAAAAACGAACAACGCCAAGAGCGCGGCGAGAGAGTTATGAATAATGCGCAAAAGTTCTAATTGCCCGAGACAAAACTGTAGTTGCACGAGAAAACCAAGTTTGTCTTGGCGTTTCGGGGGGCTATGTACCTTTTCGCTGTGTATAGAAGTTTGCTATCCATGAGAGATAGAAGAGAATGAGGGGGAGGGATGAAAAAAAAACTTGCCACTTGTTCCTCTCTGTGGTCCTTCCATAATATCAAAGACCACTCGG
Source organism: Eretmocerus hayati (assembly GCA_029851415.1). Lineage (NCBI taxonomy): Eukaryota > Metazoa > Arthropoda > Insecta > Hymenoptera > Aphelinidae > Eretmocerus > Eretmocerus hayati. The sequence continues at coordinate 175,852,025 of CM056742.1, read as the reverse complement.
ACTCCCGGTTCACGTTTTCGATGGATCATACTAAGCTTTATCTTGCTGAGGTGACTTTTTTCAGTTATTTTTTGCTGCTGAAGTAAAATGGTCAAGTCCGTGGTCTTACAATGTCGATATTAGACAAAAAGTGTCTGTTCTGGTCGTGATAGTGAGAAACAACTGTCATAGACAGAGAGTGTATTCATAGTTTGTTGAGTAATGTCGGAGTAGTCATGTAGATTACCCTGATAACAACGCTAGTTTTTAATATTGTCTTCAGTATTTTGGATAATAGTTGTCGAGATCTAGTTAACAATCATTCGCCTTGCCTTTCGTTCATATCATCCATTCTTCTCAAGCTCCCTTGCCTCTTCGAAAGTCTGCGGGCTCCCTTGGACCATCGATCCAAATCAAACTCAGTAATACCTGATGTGGATATTAGGAAATCGTTCCCAAACTCTTCAAACTTGATGATATGAATGAACGAACTCTTCCAAACCAGATCATTTTACTGGCAATCATATCCATTCTTTATTATTTTTGTTTCATATAAAAATGCGTGGGTACTCTGCACTATTCCAATTTGTTTTGGCTACATTGTCAACGTTTCGCCGATCCCCATGTCGGCCTCTTCAGGGCATCTTAATTCTAGTATGACATATGTCCAAGAACATTGTCACCTGTCAACTACATGATTAAGATGAAGGACTGTATGGCAAAAGGCATCCCACACAGGTCGAAGGCGCAGCAGACTGCAGATCCGCTAGTCTTTGGTGGTGATTGACCAGCAATGTCAACGTTGCTGGTATTGCTGGTCAATCAACACCGAAGGGGAACAGGTCTGCAGTCTGTTGCGCCTTGGACCTGTGTGGCGTGCCATTTTGCCATGCAGTACTTTATCTACATTGTGTACTTGAAAAGTGACAATATTCTTGGACATATGTCATACTACAATTGAGATGTCCTGGAGAGGCTGACATGGGGATCGGCATCGGCGAAATGTTGGCAATTTAGCCAAAACAAATAAGAATAGTTCAGAGTACCCACGCATTTTTATATGAAACAAAAATTCCTCGATCCGCTTGGACACAAAAAAGCATTTTCCAAGTATCATTCTTCATTATAGCCTATATTCTTCATCATAGTAGTCACTTGTCACTACTACACAGGTGACATGGACTTGGCATTCACTCTAAAACTTGTAAATGCCGGTCACCCGACATCGTCATCGCAAAGTAATCTTTATTTTTGCTTTTGATATGATGACATTACGTACATTCCAGCATAATGTTCCCAGATAAAGCTGTATATCTTTCATACCTTCAAAAAAAAATTTGGTCTCCTCATGATCTATATATGTATCACTTGGATCATAGCCGAAGCTCGTATTATTGTGAAGCTCACCACCTCCATAAAAATTTTCATATCTTCAACATTCAATGTTACAAACTAAGTACACAAAGCTCACCAAAATACATACAATTCAGAGAAGAATCACATGCAAAGTGAATTCAACACCACTTATATGCAATTGTCAAAAGAATGAATTTGAACCATAGCAATTTTCCTCTCCAAAGCAGGCCAAATACCGTGTGAAATACTTCTTAAGGTAGTATAGAAGCCCACATATGCGTTTCTAACCATCGTAACGATAATAGCCACTCTTATTCTCTTTTCGTATGTGTAAAACCCAAAGAATATACAGAGGAAAGAACGAAAGTAAGCACTTATGTGCCTCTGATGCGCGTGCCGAGTGCAAATATCGCACAAACACCATCATGCTCTACATCTACCTGTACACATGTACATAAAAGGGTTCATTCAAAGTTCTCTTACACATGTATATGTTTTCAATATACGTATATAGTGAATATACTCATGTGGCTGTAACGCCGATCGTAAAAACACCGTAAACCGACGTGGTGTATTATCAGCAGCAACAGGTCGCGAATATGCTATGATGGTGTTGATGGTGGCATCCTGAGAGTCATCCTCTTCATCGTGAACTAGTGTATTAGTATAAAGACTTTCTCATCCTTCTTCTCCTCTTGCCTTCTCTTTGGTCGAGAATAATAATAATATCGTGTAGGCGTTGCATCAGATCAAGTGGGAGGTCTTGACGAGCTTCTTCTTGCACATTATGCATATAGTGTTCTATGTGATTGTCGAGAGCCGTTTTGTATAATGGAATGAGGTATATAGAGGCGCATGCATTGAGACTGCTTGGTAATGAGCGAGTACTCAACATAACGACGACACTTTGCAAGGCCTCTATCATTAGGTCCTTATAACTCCTTCGTTCGTTGTAAGAGAGACTCTCTTTGATTGTATGTACTCATCTTCTCTGGTGTTCAATTTGTAATAATTGAGAAGGAGGTGTTTTCAGAGATTATCTTCGTCAATTTGCGTAATTTCATCGTTATAATTCAAGTGATTGTTACCTTGATGATGGTGAAATGATGCGATTGGATGGGTGTGATGATTCGATTTTGATTCGTCTCAGTTTTTTTTAATGGATTTTACCAGAATCTTCTGCAGGTGGTTGTGTTGGTCCAAACCAGCGATCTTGTGTTCGTTGGGAAGTTTACTCAAGATTCAGGCTAGTTGGGTGATTTTGAATCATTGTTAACCGCGAGCTCTGGATGTAAAAAGACGTACCTTTGAAATCCAGAGTATTATAACGTACGTACCAATAAATAAGCCGAACAATGGAAAAATGGGAATTCTTCAAAGTTTTGGTTTTCATTTTCTCCCTTTTTTGCAACTGGGTATTTTTGGTCGCAGTGCAGTACAGATTGATACATTCTCTGTATCAACGGGGGGCTCAGAGACTTTTCTATCCTTACGGAAGAGTGTGAATGAATGAATAGACATTCCATCATGCTTCATAAACTTGTAATTGTAATTCTCTTTCCCTAGAATTCGGTACTTCCCAAATAATCATGGATTCTAAAACTGGACTCTGATCAATTCTGAGAAAGTAGAGTTGTGCGACTCGAAAATTTGAGTAGAATCAGACAATGTTTTTGGTAGGCAAGACATCTTTCAATTCTTGGAACACACAACTGGATATAGCAATTCTAAGAATCAAAGAGACGATGTCCTTCCAATTCCCAGCAGGATGTCTCTTCCGAGAGTAGAGAGAGCTTGTTTTCAGAAATTTCCATATCGAGTGCGCGCCTCATTTCATCTTTTATCGCGTGTGATCTCTTTATACTGGTCACCGTGAATCCTTGCTTCTCTATGTCTTTTTTTTTTCCAAGTCAGCATCAGACACATCGAGAAAAGGAACTCTCTGCATTCACCGAAGATTTCAAATTCTCTGTTCTTTTTGGTCGCTTGATGCTACTATATGCTCCTGATATTCTTTCTCTCTCTCTCTCTTTCCACTGATGCCCTGACGACGACGACGACGACGTTCCAAGCAGCAATGCCAATGCATTATGCATGCGATACCTTATGCGTATGTTCGCGTATCCGTATGCAGAAAAGCAAGGAGTATACACAAAAGGCAAGAGATATATGCTTTGAACGCGACCAGAGCTTCTCTCTTGTCTTTTTTTTTCTTCTTTTGTGGTAATATTTTGAAACTTTGCGTGAAGATCCTGTGAAATTTTTGGCCACATTCGGTTTGGAGCTTCTAGTTTCATGTGTGGTATTATACTTGAATGATGCTTTAATGAGCTTTGGAAAAAGATTACTTGGACGATCATCATGATATTTATGGAAGATGCATGATTGTCTTTAGATGAAAAAGTCACATCGTTATAACTTGAAATGTAAGAATCCAGTCATACGTGTCCAGTAATATACCAGTATTTCCGTTTTACCGCGGAGAACTTTTCTCTGGCAGCGCATTGTGTAATCTGTAATTTTCAAACGGTTTCATGAACTGCAGAGCCAACTTCCATTAACCCTAGACAAAGTTTCTGAAAGCACACACTGACACGCAATCTGAATCGCAGTATACAATGTACAATTCTTGTGTACGCTGATGTCTGTCAAAAGTATGTGTTCTTTTGCATTGCGTAGAATTGCCGGATTTCCTCACTCATCCAATATGAATGCTCACTATTTGATCCATCTTATTATCATGATCCTGTCCTTCCTGCATTACACTGCGACTTATGCATATTATTACATTCTTTTGATCTAGAGAGACTTGACAAGGACTCAAATTTTCTCCAATTACCGGTGGCTATGCATTGGTTTTGGATAGTTAAATTATATGATCCTCCTCGTCGATGCAGTAGCTTCCCATATTGTCATAGTTCATAGGTATCTCGACTTATGTTCGGACGCTCATAGCTGAAGTATTATCGAGTATGACTGAGATTATGGTTCTCTTTCAATTTTCTCATTGACACAAAGTACAGAAAGTCAACAATGTAATTCAATGTTTGAACAACTTCGATCATTTCGATTATTATTTCTATCTGTATACCAGAGACCTTATTGTGAAAAGGGGAGTTTTACACAGTTTCCGAAGGTACTTGATGAACCTTTTTGGAACCATCAGGCCTAGGTCTACTGAACTACTCATAATCTGAAGTCAAAGGCTACCCTATTGTGCTCAAAACCCAATCGCATGGAAAAAAACCATTATTCTCCGATGAATCTTTCACCAAGAAATGTATTAGAGGATCACTGAAACTCGTATTCTTGAGTGTGAACTAACGAAAGTCTCTGATTGGTACGTTCTACATGGTTCATCACATGTACATCCACAAAGACACGTTCCTTTGATTGAATATTCTCAAGAAGTTGTTATCTTGACATGAAAATCCTGCAAGTGTCCCCCTATTCTCACCCCAGACTTCCATCACTCATTTTTCGAATCATTCCACCCCCTACATGCTCCTATGCAACTGTACTTGCGTATACATAGAAACTACATCAAGCTTCCTGGAACATGGAAGCTTCATATAGCTTCAACATCAGATCCGCAAAGAAGAAGCGTCAGGGTCATAAAAGTAACGCTTGGCTCGTTCGGTTCTCTCAGCTTTCGTACATCTAGTCCTAGCTCATACTTACTCTATATAACTCTATTCTATGCTTCTGTGCTCAGTTGCTCACATCTACAACTTCGCGGAGAAAGCTCACCGAGCGGAATTCCGTACGCGACTGACACTGCTGATTCTACTATACTACTACTACTACTTCAAGCAGGAAGCGGAAGTCTCCGCCATCGGGGCGCCCTTGTGCCGCCACTGACGACGACGACGACGACGACTTACTTGCCTTTTTAGCTTATTCGCAAATTTTCCAGGGTGCGCAAAAAGGATATGGAACTCTGGCGCAATGCTGCTGCTGCTACTACTGCAGAGATGTATCATTATTGCTCTTGGTACATATACTGGAAAGAATAGAAGACATTGTGAAGCCAGAAAGAGAATGAGAACTTTTGTTTGAATTCCCGCTTCTTTGCTGAGAGAAAGAGAGTGAGCGGGATATGCGTGCTCAGAGCTTGAATTATGTTACTGAGAGCTTTCGCTTTGGGTTTTCTTCTCTGAAATTGGAGGAATTGTGTGGGATATAGAACAGCATGATGTGGTCAGCTCTTGTAAGAGATATAAGTTTGGTCGTATCTGTCTGAGATGAGCTTGATCTGGTGAGTCATTTTGGCGCCAAAATTGAATTTGTAGCCTTTGTCGGTCTGCGAGATTCTCTATCCATGGTTCTGATGACTCTTGAAATGTATAGAACCTGCCAGAACCTTTCTCACAGTATCAATTCCAAGATTCTGGATCTTAAAATTCAGTTATTCTTGAATTAGAATTCAGTTACCCATCATCATGAACTTCTTTTGCTGTTCTTGCTCAATTCACTCTATGGGATGTAATGCAAGTATTTTGAGAGTCTTGCTTTTAAAGATCCGTGGCACAATTATGAAAAATCAATTTTTTCCATAAAGTTGTAACCGCCATTATTGCTAATTCTCCTATGAATTTGGATAGCCAGGCAAGGATCATGGTGCAGGGAGTGCATTCAAAAAGAATACTCTGAAATCTAAACAGTGCTTACTTCGACTTACACTAAATATAGTGACATTTTACTTCGAGACTCTGGTTTGGATAACAACAGACTAGTTTTGTAAGAAATTCAGAGTTTTAAAATTTCAACAGAGTCTTATTGATTAATCATCATTATCATCAACAACAAAGTGGGAACAGCAAGAACCCATTCTTCGTATCTTATAATACAACATATTTCTGTACTATTTTTGATGCCAGGCCACGTGTTTCCGTTTGTACTTGGCGCTCAGGATGTTTTCTTCTTCTTGACAATCGCACGAGGCTTATTCCTGCAATTTTGGCGTCTGCGCATGGCGCATATTCACGTAAACATAGTCACAACACGTTGTTGCAGTAGTAGTATATAGCAAGTTTCTCAACCCTTGTGTATACTTTATCGTCGTCTTTGCCGCCGGGCTTAATTTCTCTACAACGTAATATACAAGAGATGATAATGCAAATCGTACCATAGCTAAGATAGACAAAAGCGAATTGTGTCATGCATTGCAGTGTTATACACCCTGTCTATCGTGTCTTCGTTTATACATTTATAGTTCATTGCCTCTTCCTATGTTACTTTTTTCAGTCAATCGACTCTCTATCAAGTCTATAACTATAGATATATAAGTAAAAAAATAGTATTTGTCCTATATGATGCCTTGCACCACTTCTGATCTTCTATTCCTGACGCATTCATCTATCACAGGTTACGATCACTTTCACAGTGATGTATCTATTGCGTTTGATATGGTGTAACTCGAGGGGGAAATTCAAATCTTTTTGTGCATCGTTTTCCGTTAACGTCGAGAATCTGTCATCGGACTGCATGTGTCTATGATATTTCTGGGCAATTTTTGGGCGTTTTGTAGACCTTTTATGTTTGAATAAATGGAGTATCGAGTACACATCAGACTTTGTGATAACGATGAGAGAGCGTGAGACAATTTCTCGGATGGTTGGACAAGTTGTTCAAACGATCGAGTTTTGAACTTGATTGACATTTCATGTTATTTGGTAGATTTCTTTGATTTCGGAAGGTTTTCTCAATTTTCTACTACTTTGATTGAATAGATCTGAACCTCGTTTATGGAATCGACATTATGATAAGAATTTGAACTAATTTTTTTTTTTGTTAATATCTGTGAGTGAATTGCGAATTTTTACTTTTGCCAAAGGTTTCTGTCATAGTAGTTGATGTTTTGATATTCTAAGATATAGGTGCGTGGATCTATTTTGCGTGGCTCTTTCAGTGTAATATCCTAAATGGTCGTTTTGGTTATGGTATAAATTGATAAAATCCAAGAAAAATAATGGGATGCTCTTGAAACTTACTGTCTATACCGAGATGGAACAGAAGAAGGTTTGGGTTTTGAATCTCGGATGATGGCACCAATCTGAATTTCCATAAGTGTATATTTATATGGACTTCGGTGGTTCGGGATCCACCTAAAATTATTGTAAGCCCCACAAAATTACCTAAAAAAAAAGATTAAAAATACGTAAATAAGGAGAAAAAATAGTCCAACAGGATCAATCAATTTAGTATACGAAAGCTGGTACGATTTTTTTTCAAGACACCATGATCATACTAAAAATTTGCAGTGTTACCAATGAATTTACGATCATTCGACTACAGCATACATTTTTCCCAGTTTTCCGGCAACGCTGACCATCTGGATCCAAAAATTAAGCGTCAAAAATATTCCCATCTTGCACATCTCATATTTTCATACTCAAATATACTTTTAGCACGTCAGAAGGATAATATTCGTTTTGCAAGCGATTTCATCAAATTCAATGATGAAGAAATTCACTCCTACCAGCCAAACGTTGAGGCCCATCAGCCATCAACATCTCTGAGTCCTTCAAAATCATCCATTGAAGAGTCCAAATAAATACTATCACTATAAACCAGCTAAGCGTACTTTCCAGTGTCCATACTAGGCCAACATTCCTCAAAATTTCCAAAATTTATCAGTTGTTACGAACAATACAAACTGCAACACTCTCTCTCCGCATCACCAACATCACCCACCCCATTTTACCCATCTCTCTCTCTCTCTCTCTTTTTCTCTCTCTATCTCTCTTTCTGCACATCTCTCGCCGCGGTCATAGTATACACACACATACACACAATCCATATACAGAAGAGCAAATACAATGATATATATATATATATATGTATAGAGAAACAGAGCAAAGCTTCAGTCTAAAAGCTGCTGGTGCAAACCAACACATAGATAAAGCCACTCGATCAATACGCCACGCTGCTTCCGTACAACGCCGGGCGCAGTTTTCCCTCTTCCTCCTCTTCTATACCTCTCTCTTCTATACACACATATATATGTATATCGAGTCAGTTCGCTCACCCCTCCGAAGCTCCAAGCTCGCCATATCACCCCCTTAAAATCTATATAGTTATATTCGTGTTGAAAATGTGTTTGTGTACGTACATGCTATGGACGGTCCAACACCCACATATACCTCGCTGACAGACTCGCACCCGCGCGCATGAGGGCAAATCCAAAAGCTAGCTACACTTTATGTATGTGTATATACATTTGGCAAACGGATGTGCAAACCGTAGACTCTAGTGTGAGCTTATACTTGGTTTTGTTGGTTGGTGGTTTCTCTCTCTCTCTCTGGAGCTTTGAATTTCAGTGTGTGAATCTGGATTGTCTGTCTCACTCCGATGCTCGTCTCTTCTCTCTATGGAAGCTTTTGTTTTCCTTGGTTGCGGATATGTACGCTTTGTGTGTTTGTGCTTTGAAAAGTGGTAGGTATACATGCTTTGAAGCATGCAATTGGTTTTCGGGCAAAATTGGTCCCGAGAAATCTTATTTTTTTGCACTTTCCAGACCGTCAAATTGTGTAATTTTGATACGTTTTCGGTGCTTTCCATTTTGTTTGGCTCGGCACCTCAACATACATTAACAAAACCTACTTCTTTTAGTGGTCAATCTCAAGCTTACAGTGTCAGCTTTCGATTGATGGGCTACAAAGTTCAGTTTGATGTGTCTGAGCCGGAGCTTAATAGCTCCGGCTCAGACACATCAAATTATCAAATCGGAACTGCTAATGCATTTGAAGGAATGTACCAAAGTTAGACCCCGAATAGGCAACTTTGGTACACTTAGAAAATATTTCAATCCTGCCCACCACTATGTGCAGTGAATCATTTTAATTGTTCCGAAGTCCTGTTTGAAGCTATTTGAAACATTTCGAGACCTCATAGACCATCACTCGACTTAAGATCAGTTGAAATGAAGCTGTCATAGGAAGGTGTTCTGAAGTTACCCTATTCTCGTGCTTCTTACGTAGAGTGGGGTAACTTTGGTACACTTTTTCGTGGTTTTTTCCCATATCCATTCATTAAAATCCCAAATGCTGTAAATACTCCAATGTAACGATGGTTTCTTCAATAAGGTGATATATGTGGTCAAAATGTAACATTATTCATCCGTAGATCGTTTCGGAACACTTCTTGCCAGGTACACTAACTGGACCACTCGCGCATCGCTGCTAAATCGACCTTTTTGGAAAAAACTTCAATAAAAACGAGTACAATCGTTCACGCGGGATCTACGGTGGCTCAGCACATTGTTCATACGTGCTAAAAAGGGAGAGAACAGGTTTCAGAGCGATAGAATCATTTACCTTGCCGAACGCAGCTCTGATAGTCATTTTTCAGGGGTGTACCAAAGTTACCCAATTCGACGGAATTATTATTATTATTATTATTATTTTTTTTTCGAGATCCCCTTGCAGCCTTCTCGGCCTAGCACGGGGGCCCCTTTACCACCTTGGTGTGAAGGGTTATGCCCGAATTTTTCCTCTACACTTGGATTTCAGCTTCCCCGGAGTGACCTACACCATGGTTTGCAGCCATTGGATGCCTCTCTCCAATTCCGGTAAGGCCGACATTCCCTGTCTCACCAAGTGAGCAATCGGATCCGCTGTTCCCTTAGCGTTCCCGGAGAAAGAGCCTCTTCATGGTTTGCAAGGCCATGATTTGGTGAGACTCAAACTCCAATGCCGGTAAGACCGACATTCCCCGCACCTCCCCGTGCACTCAGAAAGGCACGTCAAGTCGGCTTATTAACTCCCTACGTTACCCACCCTCCCCCTGCTTCGCATTCGCCCAAGACCCGCTAGTCGAACCTCGGGAAATGGGAAAACCCAGGATTTTTCTGAAGGATGATCCCGGGGAAAACGCCATTCCAAAGCAGGCGGGGTGGAATGGGTCCTTTTCCCGTCAAAAAAACCTCAGAAAAAATTTCCGAGTGATTTCGCCGGGAATCGAACCCACGACCCCCCGAGCAGTGTTGATTCCGAAGCTAGCGCGCTACCGACTGAGCCAACACTGCCCTTTTGACGGAATTATTATTATTGTGAAATATTGAGAGTGGGATAAGTTGAAATATTCTCTGCCCATATAGATTTGTTTTTTAGTAATCGTTCCTTAATTAGTTATGCCTTATCGTCTGATAAATTTTCCGATAAATACTTTTGACCTCATAACATTGTCTCATCGATTGAACAAAAACCATTTTCCCCTATCATTTCCTATAACTTTGGCAAAATAAATGAACGAAAGTTATCAATTGCATTTGGTATCTCTTGTTTTGTCAAAGCAATGTGAAAATATATATACCTACTTGGATGATGTACAGCTTGCTAGATTCACAGAGAAAATAAAAGATAGGAAAGGACATATAGAGTCACAGAGCAAAACAGAGCAAACTGTTACAATACATAAAGTGAGTGAGAGCTATTATAGAGCAGAAAGAAAGAGAGTGGCATTTCGTACACCTGTTCTGTATATTGCAAAAATACCAGACTAGATCTCCACAGCAGCAGCAACAAAGAGCAATAAGAATTCCCTTTGGTCTCTGGGTTATCTGGTGTATGAGGCTGTGATAGATTTTATTATTGCCTTTCCTTCAATTTCCACGCTTTTCTAGCTTTTTCTATTGTATCAACTTTCGCTTCATTCATCCTCTTTTGTCCCTTTATCCTCTGCATGGGATACAATCAAACTGTACGCGATAAAGTATACAGAGTACAGCTTTTTCATATAAATGAACCATACTGTTTCTGATAATCAAATATCTCTTCAGTGTTAGTTCGGTCTCCATTAATCCTTTGGTATATCTGCCGATGCTCATCTTCAAGGCAGACAAATAGTGCCCACTTTGATCTTATTCGAATCTAGAAAATATATACATATGGGTGATTCCGTCGAAAGTGTGGATGCCTACAGGGGACGGAATGGACATTTCGACCCTTTATCAAGAACTAAAAAGTACGGGAACGTTCGGATCTGCTCAGTAACTATCAACATATAATTTCGTACTGATAGATCTCACCTCAAGAAATTGCTACAGTGCACATTCCGTCCCTTAGAAACTTGGAGGAACTTGGAACACTGAAAATCCCACTTCCGGAGGAATCACTGATATGGATTGGAATAAGATTAAGGTGAACGGCACCACCTTATGTCCAATAATTATCATGGATGATGAATTTGGATTTGGATTTCATGGACATGTGAAGAAACAGCTGTTGGAGACCGAACTACGTCTTTCGGTAGATGATGGCGTAAGTTTGATATTTCATGCTCCGTCTGAAGTTTTATCGGTCAATTCTATCTTTCACTCATGTAGAGTCGTGCATTTATTGTTATTTCTAATCTGTGCTCCATATAATCTTGAATCTGATGAAGTATATTTTCCATCCGACATTTCAATAAAATATGCTCACAACTAATCGGTAATCAATCAGGAGGGGACAGGAAGTGCGTCTCACGGATTCGGCTGAAGTTCTGAACATAGTTTTCTTTTATACCAAAAGATGAAACCCAAAATTATAGACCCTAACGCTCAAGCGTTTTCGAGCTCTAGCCTATGACCTATGTACATTGTGGAGCAAGCTGAGGTTTCCACCAACAGTTCACTTCACGATTATCTAAATATGTAATTTCTTCAACACGGGGAGCCTATATGGGCAATGCTTATGTTTTTGGCTGCGGCTTGGAAACGCTTGAGTGTTAGGGTCTATAATTTTGGGTATCTTATTTTGGCACTAAAAGAAGACTAATTGCAGATTTTCATCCAAATCCGTAACCTGCACTCCCTGTCCCCTCCTTTTGTCAGTCCGACATGAAAACCAACAATTCTGTTTGAAAACTTTATTGATTGCCTTTCAATTGTAAAATTTGAGATTTTTGGTGTCCAAACGTTTGAGATATGGATAAAGTTGAGTGAGTGTCTTTTCTTCCTCAGAAGCTCAAATTACAAATAATTTTAACATGAGTCATGAAAGCGTTGAGAAAAACAGTGCACTGGAAATCCCGATTGATCCTAAAGATTATTTTCTTATGTTAGATCTAAAAGCAGTTACTTCGAACAAGATGATAAAACAATTAGTAAACTCGATCAGATGCACATAGCTTCCTTTCTTTTATTTTCAATTTCAGTTTTTGATAATTCCAACATTAATCTAAATTCACAGAAAGTTCACCGTTACCCTGTGTACAATACATGCACTCTTATTCGCTTACACGTGTGCTGGATCAAAGTGCGAATAGGGGAAATGGCATTCTCGAGGGCATTCTCAAATCGTTCCCTTACATTCTAAGCATTCCTGCCCATCCGGGTATTTTCATTAGAAGCCTCTGTAGTATGCGAAATGAATAAGATCTAGCCACACTATGTATATCAAGGTGACGAGTAATATTCCTGTCCTTCGAGATCGTGTAGGCACTCCATAACCTCCAGCAATTCGTGTTGCGTAGGTGTGCAGAGACTAATACAATACGAGTTTATTAAATTATTTTGACCGTGGATTATTCCATGAAAGTGGCTCAAACGTGAACAGAGGTTGTTATCACCACTATTATTATTATATGAAATTAAAAATACTATACAAATATTATTTTCATACTGAAGATGTGGAGAAATAAATACTACTTGTTGCATTTAGGGGATGTTCGTTGAGGTGATTGAATGACATTTTCTCAGGTTGGATCTGAAACTAGTCAAAAATGAGTGACGACTATTACCAAGCCTATAAAAATGACACTCATTTGAAGCTTGTTGAGTTGTTATGTTAAATTTTTTTTCTTACCCCCTTTCATAACTTAGCTTCTTGTTTTGAACTTTTTTATTAATCTTCTTTGCGAAAAAACATTGCATAATAAGAGCTGCTTGATTTTATTGGTTCAGATGATGGATTTGAGTTTTGATGGTTTTCCAAAAAGTTCGATTTCATCTTAAACTGATGTCTGACAACGAATGAGTGTCAGATTAGAAGAATCCTCAAAAATGTATTGGTTGAAGTAAATGATTGCCCGATCGCACCTCATCTTCTTGACTTTTACGACGTGTTTTACACGATTGGGATGAGACCCGAACAATTATTGCCCGATTCAGCGATCGTAAAATTTTATACGTCGATCCTGTTGCAGCTTTATCGCATTCGTCGTCAAATGGGGAACAGTCAATCAAACAGATTGCTCTCTCAATTTGATTCCAATCTTCCTCTTGGCATGAATTAGCCTATCAGGATTCTGCCGGTTATGCTTCTAGAGCTGAAGTGTTCGCATTTGTACCGGTTATGATCAAAACCCTTGGTGCAGCTCTTAGTATTGCTCTTACTCAGCCGGAGATTTCCAATATTTTTTTGAATTTTGATTCATGTGGATTGATCTTCATCAATCCCCATCGGAAGGTGTTATGAGAATTAATGATTTAAGTCGAACATTATATAAGTCTGCTCGTTTTTCGGTTTGGTGTTTTTTGAAAAACTCTTTATCTGGAATTCACTGCTCTCCAAAATCTGAGTGCCCATCCATTCATAGTATATATTGATTTCTCATTTCTTTCAAAAAACTTTTGAAAGAACTTCGAGTCTCAATTTCTGCTCACTCACCACTCTCTTCAATTCATTTTGTTTTTTTCTCCCTTTGCTTTACCTCATCCCATGTGCCCATTACTGAATCCCCAAATCGTATGCACGCATTGTTTTATCGTCTCCTCTCAATTTTTAGCAACCCCTTGTATCGCATTTCAAAATTCAAACGCCTCACCCTTGGAACAGCAAAACCTTGAGATATATAAAAAAAATCGGAGCGCACAGCTCATTCCCCATTCACAAAATTCATAGATGCTGATACAGAACACGGTTGACGACTGTCTGTCAGACAGATCTTCCATATCCAGTGTCATGTAACGGCAAAAAGATACCGCAGACATAAAACTCTCGAAATCTCGATTCACTTCCATTTCATACATATAGAACCTAACCCCCACATTCGCATACAATTCATATTTCAAGCCATCTCGTTGCCCATCAAAATTTTCTTCTATGACTTTACCATCACACTCTACTCCATCGGTATAAAAATAACGCAAAATCGCTTTAAAAAGAAAAGAGAGGGTTAGGACCAAAAGCAGTAAAGTTACGGGGGCATACTTCTGCAACGAAGTTTCAATCCGGACTTCCAAAAGTATACACTTTCATCGTTCTGCATCGACGGTGCTGGTAATAGTAGTAGTATGGAAGAGTATAGTCGTCGTCGGATTTGGCGCGAGGGTGGCAGCAGTCGTTTTGAACAGCCGGTGGTTCGTCGTCTGCTTGGCTCTCTCAGCAGCGTGGTGGCTTTTCAACTTGAGCTTGTACGGTGATTTACGAGTTCGACGCAGCTTTCTCTGTCTACTATGTATTATACTATCGTTCTCGTGGCAGATTAAACTTGTGCGCGGGCCGGTACCGCAAGCTCTCTGTGCGCGAGCTTTATTGGATTTTTTTTTCGTCCGATAAGTGGATTTCCATAATTCGATGGGGGGTAATTTAGCATACATCACGTGGTGGTGGTGGTAGTAGTTTTAAGAAAATCGGTAGAGTATTGTGGCAAATCGTTATACTTATTTCTTGGTTTCGTGTAAGTAAAATACAACTACGAGGTATAGGTATCATTTCGATTGTGAAAATTTGAGAGTGTGACCGGGATGTTGGATCCGGAACAAATTGAAAGAGAAGTTTCGGATGCCTCTTGGAAGGCCCGATTCGACGCGGTTTTGTACGCGTTGGAGGAAGACGCGCCCGGTTTCGGTGGGATATTGCACCCTCGGGCGGTTAATGTTCTGCTGCATTATTATCTTCCTTTTCTTCATTTTACACGTGAGAGAATTCTGACGTATCAACTTGAAGCATTTTGCGTGACGAATTCGGTCGGAGTGACGGGAATTGACATGGGGTTCTGTTCAACTAATTTTTGATCTTGACACTATTCAAGAAACAGAATATCGGTTGAATTCAAGATGGTTTCAAGTCAAAATCCGGACCAATATTCAGCAGCCCAGTGGTATTGTGTTCAATTGAGAAATATTATTTTCCGATTCGAAAAATCTAGAATAGGACCCAAAAAATACTGCCGTATAAAAAAACTGTACCTTGAATAATAATCAGTGGGATCTATAACTATTTCCTCGTAATAAAATATTTAAGATACCAGATAATAGCCCAAAAACACCACCCATTCTCTGGAAATGAGCAAGAAGTGTCAATTCGGAGGTCGAATCACATCATTAATGGCACGACATCATCGTAAAGCTGCGTACAGCACTGAATTCTTCCCACCATCAACATCAGAAACAGCCTCTTGCAAAGCTCTCATTGTAATCCCCGCAAGCTTAAACTATCCGACACTCGTCGCTGTAGTGTGCACTGTTGATGTCGAGCAGCATATTGGACCAGTCGTAAAATCTTGACTGGCAGTAAAGCCCGAAGTTTACGCGTCTGTATAAGGATCTCCTGGACACGAGTCCATCCACCACCCACCACTAACACAACCATAACCTCAACTCAATCAAAATCTACACCAACACGAACGTTCTTTTATGTAAACTAACCACTATCATTCAAAATTTTCTACATTTTCACGCTACTACACGAGTAGTCACGCAAGAAAAAAATTCTCACTAAAATGAGATAGAGTACCGCAGTAAAAGTGTAACGCCGTCTCCAAATTCGCGCGTCATTTTCTTTGAAAGTCGGAGAAGCTCTTCTCTCAAGAGGCCACTCTTTCTACACTCTACAACTTCACCTCATCTTCTTTTCCACACTGATCTAGCTATACATGTAGAGTACCTTCAGAATCCGAATCAGCTATTCGCACCCCGAGAAAAAAGGACCAGGTTTAATTGCAGCGCTTCGGGTAATTGCATTATATGAGCCCGCATTCGTTTTACACGCTTTGAGAGACTCAGCCTACTCTTAAAACTTTTTATTTTTGCCTGTGGGTCTTTGAGGGGACTGTAGAAGAAGGATACACCCTAGATCTATACCGAAATGCTGTCAGGAGTCACTCTCAAAGTATTGCTCCTTCGTCATTTCTCGATTTAATGGTCTCGGATTCACGCTTGCGAGGGAGACGAATTGATTTTTAGCAGCTCTTATAGTATAGATGCTTTATTTTGCACCCCATTGTTATTTTACGACGTTCGTAATGGGCTTCTAAAGGAATAAGAATGGTTATAAAGCTGAGCATCGTTTTTAGCGTCCCACAGTTATTGATCAGTTACTTCATCAGTACGTTCAGTGCAATAATGTCAACACGCGATTTTTCTCACTTTCATATATGTTGGATTCTACGAATGTTCAGAAAAATTTTCAAGAGCAATGCATTTTACTAATTTAGTTCGTACTTACATGCCAAAATAATAAATCAAAAAAATGTACATCCGTACAGATGATTACTACAGTCGAAGAATGATTTATCAGATCTCATCTGCCAGTATAGAATCGTGAAAAATGGCTTACAATGAGCTTGTCGAGAAATGTTTTTAAGCATGAGCAATTATTCATGACATCAATGTCATTAAGTGCTAACGAGTCGATTGAACCAATGTTTACCAACCATTCAACATGATGATGAATGCATGTTTATCCAACACATGAATTTCTTATAAATTTTGATAGCATACTCAAAACAGACACGAGTAAATATGATTTAGAACAAAACAGGTTGAACCCGTTTTAAAATCCCCTGGCGTAGGCGTTCATTCCAGATAATGGACGAAAAATTTACTGAATTTCTTTCCGTCACTAGAGAGACCAATAAGATATTCAGACTAAATCTAGTGGAACCGCTCGATACGAATTCTTTCAAAGCTGCAAAAAGCATTCCCATTCGATTATCGGTAAAACATTTCAGAAACCGACGTCGTCATCGGTTTGCCATAAATATTCGCCGGTATTCTCAAATAGGGTAATCGGGAACAGTTTGCAACCCAATAGCACCCCCTACCACCCCTCATCATGATGAGTAAATCATTCAAACCGTACCAAGATTCTTCTATCATCGGTATCTATTAATGAATGATCATTTTTATCAAACCTTACTTTTTTCTGTACTAACCTCACGAACAAACATTTTATTTTCGCAAACAACCCCTTACCATTTGCAAAGCTTACATCTCATCCCGCATCATCCACTCATTCATCCAGAAAACACAAAAAAAATTTCAACTGCTCGTACACGGTTGTTCACGTTTTTACCTCAACCTCAGAAACGTAAAAGTAGTAGTAGTGAAGAGTACCACATCAGCTTCATGCACAAGCCGTAAAAGCGCGATAAAAGCTCTGCTGCAGTAGCATTACCCCGTGGAAATTGATTCCTTTACGATCGGTAAACGCACCTCGCTCTCTTTCCTCCTCCTCTCGACAATGACGCCCGTGCCATACCGTCGACGACGACGACGAGCGCGGATTCTCCATGAGTCGCAATTTTTATTACAAGCCCGATCGTGCCAACCACCATCAACAGTGGTATAGTATACGAATATGAGCAGACTTTCATCACTAATTTACATTGGCCACTTTATCTATGTGTGCACAAATTTTATGTATTCGCGTATGTGTGCCACGTGGACGTACTACATGGAATTTTTACTGCAAGCTCGAAATGAGCCTGCAAGCTCGAGGTGAGCTTGCGGCTATCGAATGATATCTGAGTGGCGTAGATAAGTGTTGTATTGTTAGTTAGGGTCTTGGTTCTTTTTTATCAAGTGCTTGGTTGAACTGCATCTGATCGAGGGGAAGGGGGGGATACGAGATACATACCAATAATCGCAAGTAGAGTAATAGCAGTTAAGCTTTCATTGCGAGTTGAGATTCGGCTGAATGAAGCAGTTCAATATTTTTGGACCCAAATTCTAAGATCAGAGCAGTTCAACTTCCTCACTGATTTTACACGCTGCACTAGCTCAATCCTGATATATTGATGTAAGAGTAATGGTGTACACTCGCAGTATTTGATCCGTCATGAGAAAAATCAAGCTACCTGGGCTATTGAAAAAAATTGGATGGAACATCAAAAGGAAAACGGTCTCGTTTCGAAATATGAACCAAACCAACGTTCTATCGAAATTAATTGAACTACTGAGCAAATTGATTTCAAGCTTCACCATTGACTCATTCAGAAAGGCTGAAACGTATTTTGAACAATGTCCACGTACCTATTGGTGACAGTCCCAGACTGTCTTTTGAACAAAAACTATCCAACAAAATTCATAATTGTCACTCATATATTCTCACTAAATTTTCACCATGAATGAAATGAGAGTTCAGGAAAACAGAATCCATCGGCCTTAGCCAGTGTGTACATTTTCCAAGTTCGATAATGAGCAATAATTTTTTGCGTTCCTTCTGCGCGTAGTAATAATCTTGATGAAATATCTGTCAAGATCCCAATAACAACTTTTGCTTCGTGTGGAAGATTAAAAACATCTGGTTAACACGTTTGCCGCAACGGGTCCCACCGGTGGGGCCCGCGATTTCTCATTTTTTAATCTCTGCTGACTCCAACTTGCTCGGAAAATTTTCCCAAAAAAAATCTATCGTGGTGACTTACTTCTCTAAGGTCGTGAGCAATAAGCCAAAAACGAATCTAGCTCCATATGGGCATTTCTACCTGATCGCGATGGTTCAGCTCATGATTCAGATCAGGAGAACTGTGAATCTAATAAGTCTGCGAACCAATTTTAATGAATATTCATCGAGTTTCTCTGACAATTGTGCATACACAAACATTTGAAATCAATCACTAGAAGATAGAATCTAGTAAACTTTCCAATAGTTGTACTAAGAGCTTTTCTTTCACAAATTACAGTATTGTCGCTGAGAAACACGCAGGAAGAAGAACCCCCAGATCCACAGTTGATGAGGTTGGACAACATGCTGATCGCGGAAGGAGTGGCGGGACCCGAAAAAGGTGGAGGCGCCGGTGCAGCAGCCTCGGCCTCGGCAGCAGCCGCAGCAGGACCACCCGGACAGGCTGACAATGCCATTGAGCACTCGGATTACCGAGCCAAGCTCGCACAGATCAGGCAAATTTACCACCAGGAGCTTGAAAAATACGAACAGGTGGGTTTACGATTATTCTCCATTGTTATTTCTTGAAGGTTGTAGAATTCTGCCCATACAATTTTCTCATATCTTTTCTCACCTTGGAACTTTTTTTGTACTCCGAGAAAATCATATTCAGTATTTTTGCTTTCTCTAAAGAGAAAGCTTTGTTTTCGACACAGCGAATTTTTGATCAATTTTTCCATTCAACCCAATATTTTATTCAACATAATTCATCTTATCAAAAAAGTGCTTTAACCATCTTATTCCTCTCGCCAAAATCTAACGATTGTAAGTAACACTTTTCCTCTTAGAATCCTCAAAAACCCCCCAGTGACTCATCTCTCCGGCCCTTTGTCTGTGTCTGTGTGTGTGTGTGTGTATGTGTGTTGTTTTTTTTGCGCCACGCTTTCTCTTCTACACTCCACTCTATCGATTTTTGCTTTTCTACAAGTTCTAGAGAATGTCTCAGAGATGAGACCAGTGATTTGCCTGGTCTCCTCTCCAAATCGAATTTAATTTAAACGATTTTTTAGGCAAAATCGCTGAAATTGTGTACTTTCATACTAAAATATCTCTTTCTAACTTTACCTTACCCCAATTTTGATTACCTAGACTACGGTTTTTTTGGCTCAATCTATCTTTTGGTTAATACCGAAATTCCATTCAAACTCCATCAACGTAAATTTTTATAAAAAAACCAAAATTTCCAACAAAAACAGCGATTTGGGCATGTTTAGACCTATTCTATCGAAATTCTGTTTTAACCAAATCACTCGTTTTGCTAAAAAAACCTCACTTTAGGTAGCCCAAATCCCGATAACTTTTTTCCTCAAAAAAATAACTCAAAATATACAAAAATATTCTTTTCAATATTCATACTTCCCTCATATCTCTCCTCTAAACTACTTTATTCAAATTTTACTCAACTAAGTTGATACTTTTTCATCGTTCTAAATCGATTGGTTGATACCGAATTTTCTCAAAATCCATTTTAATACATTCAAAATCCCATTTATTCCCGAAAAATCCAAATTTTTTCGAAATACTCCCATTCAACCCAATATTTTCTTCAACATAATTCATCTTATCAAAAAAGTGCTTTAACCATCTTATTCCTCTCGCCAAAATCTAACGATTGTAAGTAACACTTTTCCACTTATAATCCTCAAAAACCCCCCAGTGACTCATCTCTCCGGCCCTTTGTCTGTGTCTGTGTGTGTGTGTATGTGTGTTGTTTTTTTTGCGCCACGCTTTCCCTTCTACACTCCACTTTATCGATTTTTGCTTTTCTACAAGTTGTAGAGAATCACTCAGAAATGAGACCAGTGATTTGTCTGGTCTCCTCTCCAAATCGAATCTGATTTAAACGTTTTTTGAGGTAAAATCGCTGAAATTGTGTACTTTCATACTAAAATATCTCTTTCTAACTTCACCTTACCCCAATTTTGATTACCTAGGCTATGATTTTTTTGGCTCAATCTATCTTTTGGTTAATACCGAAATTCCATTCAAACTCCATCAACGTAAATTTTTATAAATTAACCAAAATTTCCAACAAAAACAGCAATTTGAGCATGTTTAGACCTATTCTATCGAAATTCTGTTTTAACCAAATTACACGTTTTGCTAAAAAAACCTCACTTTAGGTAGCCCAAATCCCGATAACTTTTTTCCTCAAAAAAATAACTCAAAATATACAAAAATATTTTTTTCAATATTCATACTTTCCTCATATCTCTTCTCTAAATTACTTTATTCAAATTTTACTCAACTAAGTTGATACTTTTTCATCGTTCTAAATCGATTGGTGATACCGAATTTTCTCAAAATCCGTTTTAATACATTCAAAATCCGATTTATTCCTGAAAAATCCAAATTTTTCCAAAATACTCCATTTTTATAATCCTTACACCAACTATATTAAAATTTGCCCTCAACCATATTACATATATTCCATGGAAAACCCTAGTTTAGGTCACCTGAATTCCCCTAAAAGGCAATCTCCTTATAATAACTCAAAATATTAGAAGGAAATCGCATCTAAAATTCATTTTCCGCTATTACCCAGCCCCTAAACTAATATATACAAATTTTACTCAAGTAAGTTTATACTTTTTCATCGTTCTAAATCGATTAGTTGATACCGAATTTTTTCAAAATCCTTTTAAATACATTCAAAATCCAATTTATTCCCGAAAAATCCAAATTTTTTTTTAAAAACTCCATTTTTATGATCTTCTCACCAACTACATCAAAATTTTCCTTCAACCAGACTACATATCTTCCATGAAAAACCTCAGTTTAGGTCATCTTAATTCCCCTAAAAGTGAATCTCGTAATAATAACCCAAAATATTAGAAGAAAATTGCAGCTAAAATTCATTTTATCCTCATATCTCCCTCTACAACTAATCTATCCACCTTTTAATGGACTAGAGAGATACTTTTCCCTCATTCTACATCGATTGGTTGGATCCAATCATTGGATTGTGAGTGTGATATGAAATGCAATTAAATTAGATTAAAAAATATAACTATTTTGTAGGAATCCCAATCATCATTTTGGAATTTGATCAGTTTTGCAAATTTCTCATTAGTTTCAGTGAACCTCTTAAACTATTTCGCTAAGAGAAAGCATTCTGCTAATCTCATTTAGCAGCGTATTGGTGTCTATTACTGATCAACAAATTCTAAGAAATGCTTGATGCGTCTAATCAGGTATTCAGATGGAAAAACTCGAGCAATAAATCGTACTCCAGTAATGTGTGCTTAGAAAAAATATCGTTCGATTTGGTATTTACCATTCAAACAGATTTGAAAATTGTCTCCACTCACTGTCATATATTAGGCAATAGCTTTTCTTGTATAATTTAACTCGTGAAAATCAATATCTTTGAATAGAGATTCAAACAGCCTCGGTCAAATTATAGATTGCTTATGAGTATATCAATTGAAGCTACCTTTTTCAAATGAGCAAACATTGAATAGCCAAATTTGTTTCCCTATCAAACAACACTTGTGAAAATTTTACCTGAGTAAATACACTATTCTTCATCGTTGAGCTTTTGAATCGAGTGTCTGGATTGAATCAAACAAAACATTGTCCATGTTTGATATGATTTTCCTTTTAAACTGCTTTCGAGCAAAAATCAACTCAACGTCAATCTCCAAATTAATCCACATGTAATTTTTTTTGCGCCACGTCAAACTCAGCCTCGTACGAATCCAACCCACATAAACTAAACGGAGTGGGGCCAAACACATTCGTAAAACGTCTACTTTACTTCTCATTTTAAAAGTCTTATTGCATATTTCATCAAAGTATCATATTGGTGATGAATTGGCCGTTCTGATGGTCAGTGTACCACCACTTAGATACTGAAAAAAAAAAGTCAAATATAATCTCGAAAAAGCTCTCAAAACCTCAATTGAAATTGGGTTATGGTCATTCGATGAACATTTATGAGCTTTGGGCTGTGTATTCAAAAGGTCATCGAGCAACTTCTTATATTGAGATATAAGTAAAGTACGTATTCGAAAGTGATTTGTTAGTTGTTTGAATAAGTTACATTAAATGACCCTTTGGACACTTACCCTTAAGCTCAGATACTTTTGCTCGAATGACCATTACCCAACTACTTTCAGATTTTGAGTACTTTCTTGTGCTCGATATTTTGAAGATCTGAGCTATGAATATGAATAATTTTGTAGAACTAGTAGTACATATCCTTTCAGAATTCTTTAATAATGGATTCCATCACAATCTCCATGTGAAAAGTTGCTAAATGGTCTTTCGAACACTCACCCCCAAGCTCAGGTACATCCATTGAATGACCTTGAGCCCACTCAAACTTGGATTTTGAGTTCTTTTTCTACGTTATGTTTGACATTTTAAGAATCTAGGCTATAAATATTAAAAATTTTGTGAAATTATTGATGCGATCCTCGGAGGATTTGGAACCAATGGATTCTATCATGATCTGAATGTAAAAAAATTTTAAATGGTCCTTCGAACACTTATGTCCAAGCTCAGTTACATTTATCGAATGACCATAAGCCATCTTAAATTGAGGTTTCGAGTGCTTATTTCACGTTATGCTCGAAATTTTGAGGATCTGAGCTATGAAAATGGCTAAATCCTACCAATAAAAAAAATGTACATGAGTGTTCTCATAAAATACGCAATGTGAGTCTTAAAGTATGAAGACATTTTTCAAATGTATACCTGTCCCTTCTTCATAATGATAACCGTGTTATTAGCAAGTGGGCTTCTCTCGAATCACCGTTTGTTTTCAGACTATTTCTCGGCCCTCAATAGCTACCAAGAGAAACTATCTCAGAAAAAAAGATATGTTATACCCCGGTTTAAGAATAGAGATAACCGCGCAGTTAGAGTTAAGAAAAACTGCGAAAAAATCGAAAAATTCGTCTTGTATGTGGAAGTGAGAGAAGAGAATGGAAGGAAGAGAGAAAAGCTTCGCAAGATCCCTGCAGAGAGCCACGCGAGAATCCAAAGAGAGTCAAAAGGGGGGTTCAAGCATAGAAGCCAGCATATCAGCCAGAGAGAAAGCCGACGTGGCTCGAGAGAATAATGCATTATTCCTGGGCGACTGGCTGCCGGTTTTAAGGGAAGGACTTTGCTCGATATCAGTATTCGAGAGAGAGAAGAGCGCGTGTCGCCGTCCAAGCTCTCTCTATATATATATATAGTTTTCTCGATGCGCCAGCTGGGGTAGCTTTTCCTGAGGGAGGAAGCAGTCGTGCCGTGGCTGGGTTTGCAATTTCGGAATGGATTCTCTACGCTCTCTCTCTTTTCCGACCATAGTAGATGCTAAAGGGGGCGGATCAGCTAGAGCACAACGCATTCTCGCCACTATATACTACATATCTTATAAATATATATATATTAGTCTTTTCTTAAGGACATAGACCCACGGTTTATGAGATTCGAGATATGGTTTGGGTTTTTGTCAAGGGAACTCGAGGCCACGTGTGTGTTCTTCAAGATTTTGAAATTTTGTTTCCTTCTTTTTTTTTGGGAAAATTTTGAGGTGTAAAGCGTTGAAGAAGATGGAATGCGCGATGTTTTATGAAAAATTTAGGTGATATCTCGGTGTATGCATGGTGTATGGATGTAGTTTACGTGCTTGGGGTAAGTTTATCGTGTAAAGCACATGCAATGTGGTGAGAGCTTGCGCAAGCTCGACTACTTTTTGACGTTATCTTACGCTGACTGACGTTTGTGCAAAAGCTTATATGTTGCCCGGTGTAGTAGCTAATGAAGAATTTTTACGGTGTGTTTTTAAAATATTTTCCCCTGTACATTATTTTCTTAATCTGAGAAAAAATTTGCTAGGCTCATCAATAATTATTATTGTGCAACAAAAATTTGGGCTCAAACCGATCTAGTGTGCTCATTGAAAAGTTGCTGGTCGTCTTACTTCAGATAGATTGTATTGCGAATCTCTTTAACTTGCCTGGCAAAGGTAAAAGACGATTTAGAAAAAATGAATCAACATCTTTTTATTTGTTCAGAAGCGAAAAATTGTGATCAGGCTCATAAGACATTTATGTTATTTAGAAATGTACAAACTGCATTATAGTCAAGAATATGATTATATTACCCGGATATTCAGCCAGTTCCATTTTTCTATTCTAAATTATCTATGCAAGAACATCAAGTCCATAACTCGATAACAATTTTTTTGTAAATTCCAAAATATCACGCGATAATTAACTCAAATTTCCTAGATCTCTCGTTCTTTTCCAAATCCAATTCACTGAAATGTACGTATAAAGTCTCAGAGATGAAAATTCTGCCATTCATGAATTCTTTTTTTTTCCCATTGCTGCTGTTGTACATTACAAAGCACCTCAGTCCTCATCGAGATTGATTTCAAATTCTAATATTTCTCATGAGCATGAGATGCAAAAACCCGTATAATTAATGTCCAATGACTTAAAAAAGAAGACGTTGTAGTAGGATTGAGATCTCAAAATCTTCTTTGCTATAGTGGCAGCACGCACATATTATTA
Organism: Eretmocerus hayati; assembly: GCA_029851415.1. Lineage (NCBI taxonomy): Eukaryota > Metazoa > Arthropoda > Insecta > Hymenoptera > Aphelinidae > Eretmocerus > Eretmocerus hayati. The sequence goes on along the minus strand of CM056742.1, from coordinate 175,826,581 downwards.
AATCGGGGCGGTTTTCTCGTCTTACTGTTTCATTTAGATCTGTGCCAGACAGACAGTAGCTTGCAGTGGTGATCACGCGATCGCATTGAATTTGTGAACTTCTATTTCCGAGGTTGTCACGCCATTTTGCATAGCCACGCAGGCATTAACCCTGCGCTTCGGTCTCCAGAAACTTGAGCAAAATCATAAACACGGACAAGATTTTGTTTTTAGTCTCTTTCGTTCAGCCTCTCTTCTCTTACAACTTATTTTACATCCCAAATTGTATACGTTTCCTTATGTAGATTCAGAGTATATCTTTCTGGAAGAACTAGGATGATTTTTCTACTTTTGTAATACTGTACAACAAAATTTTGCTGTGCAGTGTAATCTATTGAATCGATCAAAAAGCTTATTTAATCGTAGAACATCAAAATAATGATGCTAGTAGGAGGATTTTCCGTATGAAAATTCTGCTGCAGATAATCAAATTTGGATGATGATGTACACAATCCCGAAAAATTTTAGTCGTCTTTTGCGTCATCGTCATTCATACATAAGAATCGTTTCCGAACCTGAATGACACGATTTCGGTAGCTTTTACGTAATCTCATAGAAGTTCAGAATAAAAAAACAGATGAAGAATACTGCCCATATAAGAATTATGATCATTTTTTATCTTCTTCCTTTTTTGTTCTAATTCCTAACTTTGACCCTTGAAAAGTCCTCAAATATTTCGTTTATGTCCTGGTAAACATGAATCATAACTGTTGGTAGCGTTGACTCCGTTGAATTTTTTTCCAGAATCCTCTATAAGACGTGAAGAATAACGGAAGTATTATATAAGCTGGCCACACGTAGTCATCCATCTCTCATGAAATTCGATCAAATGAAAACTATATTTTATCACTCAAATTTCTGGACTCGATTTCTTCACCTCGATACACATCTCGATTCATATCTGCCAATTTTTTTCAAGTGAATAATCTCGGATAATTGTGAATTTGATATCAAAGAAAATATTTCTTTTTCTTTGATATGCTATCGATATAATTGACTACTTAATTTCTAAATACGTTTTTCTTTACCAGGCCTGCAATGAGTTCACAACTCATGTGATGAACCTACTAAGGGAGCAGAGTCGTACCAGACCCATAACCCCCAAGGAGATCGAAAGGATGGTACAGATTATCCACAAAAAGTTTTCCAGCATTCAAATGCAGCTCAAACAATCAACTTGCGAGGCAGTAATGATTTTGAGAAGTAGATTCCTTGATGCAAGGTATGTTAAACAAATCAAAAACACACTCATATGGTTATTTAATCATTCCTGAATGAAAAATTTGAATATTTTTTTCGATAGGCGCAAAAGGAGAAATTTCAGTAAACAAGCTTCGGAAATTCTCAATGAATATTTTTACTCACACCTAAGCAATCCATATCCCAGTGAAGAAGCAAAAGAAGAACTCGCTCGAAAGTGTGGCATCACTGTCAGTCAGGTATATAACTAAATTGATATATTCACTGAAACCGTATGATAATATTCTCAATTTTTTTTTCTTTCGACGATGTCTAAATCCCTCATTTTCGTATTTAGGTGTCTAACTGGTTTGGCAACAAGAGGATACGTTACAAAAAGAATATAGGCAAGGCACAAGAGGAGGCAAATTTGTACGCCGCCAAAAAAGCAGCTGGTGAGTCATTCGTTAATTTGGAAACAGGCAACGCTTCATTTTTCTCTCATTAATAATCGATAGAAATATGATCATTTGATTCGAAACGCCAAGCGGAAAGTTGGATGGATAGAGTTAGCTAAATAGAAATGAGCTGCTTCAAAGTTTTGTGATGGGAAAACTCAAATACCAATTTTGAACTGTACCCTGTCAATATTTTCTGCGTTGAGTATATGAATCTTCCTCCGCGCAACACCAGTTTTCTTGTTAAAAATATAATCTTTCGAAGAGAATTCTCATTATACACCAAGCCCTCGTCACTATATAAATCATAAATGACGTGAGTTATTGAGCATTGTTACTCGGCCACTCAGAAATACTGTTATTGCAACTGTCAATACCTCACTCTGGAGTGAGAGGTACCTGATCCGTTCACTTTGAGTTCTCCGATTTTACTCACTTTCAAGGAGTATTAGAATTCTTTCCAAAGGCTTGGCATAGCTACCTCATTGAGTCTTGTCATTCTTGTTTTCATGATTTGAGCCATTGTCAAGTTTTACTCAATATGTTTTGCTTTGACTGATGTATTTTCCACTACAAATTCAAGCAGAATAATTTCTTAGATGGGACTAAATTTTTCAACACATAGGTGAACTTGTTAAGGTCTTTGAAGGGATTTCTGAAGCCTTCATCATTTTCATGACTTAAAATTTCTTTCGCTTGCGAAAATGAAATTTTGCACGAGAAAGAACAAAAGCTCCTCAAATTTGTTAGCACGCAATCGTTCTTAATAAAGCCTTTGCAGGAGCCTCGCCATACAGTATGGGTGGTGCTAGCCAAGGAACTCCGACGCCTATGATGTCACCAGCTCCTCCTGGTGGACCACAAGATATGGCTGGATACGGAATGGGCATCAATGGCAGTGATTACGGCTCTCAAGGCTACAACGATGGTTCTATGGGCTACGATCCTATGCACCAGGTAAGCCGCCAGAACGTTACATAGCTTCTCTCAAACTGCAGCAACGAGTAGACATGTAGAAATAGAGCAATTGAATATTTTGGCAATTTTCCGATTTGGTAAACTGATGCTCAAAAATTCTTCTTTGACGTAATCTCTTGATCAATATTGCCAAAAAAATCTCCAAAAACTTTCGTGTAGTTGCTTCGAGTTTTCTTGATCAAGATTTCGATTATTTTATTTCGTACCGAGATTTGCCTCTTTCATTTCTAAATTATCTTTCTGCATTCAACGTCTTAGAAGAATTTTTGTCCAATCAAATAAAATTGGAACACGGACCAGTGTCAGTGTCAAATTTTATGAGCAGTTGAGATCCAAGATGATTTACTTTTGCAGTCATCTCAGTTGTAGCAAATTCGAGTTTATATTGCAACTATTACAATGCCGAGTTCACACTTAGTGTCAGAAAGATCGTGTTAATTTGAATCACATGATTCAAATACTTTCACTGAGATGTGGTCCTGGTCCAATCTTTAACGTCGCTGTACAAGCTTTCTCGCTCGTATGCTAACAATAAGTCTTATTGACACTTGCTGCTTGCTTGAGGATAAATTTTTGCTCCAAAGTACTCTGCATGCATACTTCTACAGTCCCTTGCACGAATCGTTGAATATTCCTCGCAAAAGCAATCTGCTGCCAAGAAATTACCCCACGCATCTTCATTCTCCTCCGCAAGTTTCCGAACTCGCCCGACCATCAGAGCAGAACAACCCATATCCTATCCAATCCTATCCACTCCTGCTCTGACATGAAAATGGTTGTAGTTTTGATGAACTTCAAATGTAAATTGATAACACAGGGCGTATTGATGATGAGCCTTGGAACAATATTTTTATTCTAGAATAATTACCCTAAAATTGATTATTGGTCTATATGAATGGTATTAACAACCCTTAAGATAATCATATACTTTACAAAGACTCCCTCTTATTTCGTTATTACATCGTTTTGACAACTCAGAGGTGGCACTCAACAGGTGCCACATAGATGAATTACGTAAATGTTTTAGTCTATGGCCCACTCGTATCTCAGTTTCCCAAATCATTCTTGTCAGGACCCAAGAACTCGATTCATGTGTGCGATACTTGTTTTCTCGAATACAACAGCTATGGATGCTCAAAAATCGATCACGGATGCTGGCTATAGAAGACTGGTTACGAATTATTGCCCATAGAAATTCGGAGTTGAATTATTTGGTTTCATCTCCTCTACCTCAATTATCTAAATCGGTCAACCTTTCCAATGGTTCATCCCTGGACCAACTTTGTAAATAAAATCGTGCTTCTCCTATCATCTGTGGAGACTCATTCTTGACGGACACAGCACATAGCAAGCAAAAATAGTCACGTAGACGGTCAATATTTTCTCATAATGAGACGATTGTGGATTATTTATTCAATAGCCCTTGATCACGTGGTAGCCATTTGGCACACACGAAATTCCAATCGCATCCAAAAACTTGAATCGATCTTTTCGAGGTCTGGAACGTCCACGTCATTTCATATCTTGACATGATCTCTCAAATGAACCAAAACCGGGATTGGAAAATAATCCCCCCAAAATATCGACAAATTTTATACTGAAAATGCATCACCAACAAAAGTCAAAGTGCTCATTTTCAACTCTGTTATTATTTTGATTCGGGTATCTATAGCTTATTTAAAGTATATTTGAAACATGGAAATAGTTATCAGAGTGATCTCAACAGGCACTGGTATAGTTTTTCCAAGACTTGTAAAACTGCTCGATGGGGTGTTTGCTGGTTTTCAGCCTTCCTAATTAGTCCTATAACCTAACCCTGTCTGTAATCAATCACGAATGAAATCGCTTCAGATTTTTGTTTGTGTTCCAATGCAAAAAAATAGCTAATTCCTAATAACTATGCTCCTAGGTCTGTTAATTAACATTTATTCGGATTGTGTTTGTTGCTACAAGAGTGAAGATTTGATGGAGATGAAGTTCTTGAGATAGTGTAGGGTTGGCAAGAGAAACCCCTAACGGCTTTTTAGGCCCTTTTTGAGATATGGTTGATACTGATGAGTTCCTTCTTCTGGTAAGAAGGATCGATGAATGATTAAATATCTTGTCTCGGAAACACTTCCTATAAGCTACGGTTGTATTGAAATCATTCATGTAGATCCTGACCCGTGGTGGTTGTCTTAAAACGCATAATAAACTTCTAACAGTTGAAGATTGCTAATACTCTCAGAGTATTCCAGAGGCAAGTTGTTAATTCAAACCTCTATCAGTCGCCAAAGCCTTCATTCTCACCTTATCGCAATTTTGATCAATTCGATTTTCCTCTGCTTTCAAACTTATATAATCTGTGCTGTAAATTTTCTATTGGATTCTACAACTCTTGACTTTTGTGCTAACTATAATCATCCCATTGAGTATTAACCATAACAAATTCAAATTTGTGAACTCGCAGTAAACTGACCAAGTAATCCTGTTGAAAAACATGAGCTGTAGAGAGAATTCATTCAGAACTAAGATTTGAGAGTTGTAAGCCAATAACTATAAATTGGACTTCGTATTTATTATGTTTTCCAGTGATTCAACGTCGCCATTATAATCGTATCTCATGAGCATGCCTAAAAGGTGAAGCTCACCACCTTGAACTACCTGAGATCTCAAGTCCGTTGCAACACTCATAATTTGAGAATGAAATTAATCACTGAAGAACTGAAGCAGTCTTTGTATGAAAATCAATCCTTCCAAGATGTATCAATGTCTAACCGTCATTGAATCCACTTACAATTCCTTTCACCTTTCCCTGGCAATCTATACATCATTTGTATATGTGTTTCTTATCATAAATAGATAGTACAATCTAATAAGATCTTAGCCATGTAAGCTTGAACAAGACTCATCTTATCAATTACCCTCATTTCATTGCATCAGTTGCACATTATATAGTTTTATGTTCATTTCTTGAATGATTGACATAGATATAGATGTTCAATCTTGGTTCAACCGTCTATTCTCAACTGGAAGTTGCTTAAACTCATAGTCGAGTGACATGTGTGCAATAAAATGGTGATGATGTCAGGTTTGCCTGAAGCATATCCAACTGTAGATCAAATTTTAACTTGAAATAACTATCATTATACTCAATGTAATTATTAATAGTTCACCATCTGAATCGTGAAGAGCAATTCATTCATAGATGTGTCTCTATCAGATTGATTTGGCTATTATGAGCAGTAGTCACCACCATCTCATTCTTCATTTATGTCGCAGCTAATTCCTTCTGTACGAATAATTGGAGAGTAATAGTGTATTCTGTAGAAATTGAATTGCTACACTCACTCTTCTTTAGAAGTGCATTCAAGTTTCATAGGCACCCTCTCTTTGGAATGATGACGTACTTTAGATTAAAACTTTGTATACTTTCTATCCTGAATAGAGAATGATGTTGGGTTCTCGATTCAACCGGAACAATACGTCCAAATGACATCCTATTGTAATCGAATACAATAGCTTGCTGGATGAACAAACTATTAATCTCGTCATCCATCATTACTTTCCTAAAACACGACCAATAAAATCTCCATCTGACTTCATTCTGTTTGTGTGTGACAATCTAAGAATTCTAGATAAATAAAGTACATTACTTTGGATCTATATGAAATTTGTAGGAAAAGTTGAAGTTTGAAGAGAATATTTCTGCCAATAGAGTTTTTAACGTAGCTCTCCAGGTTTCTTTGTAGAATCGGCTTGCTGAATCGTCGACGATGACTGGTGAAGTGAATAATTATTTTTGAGATCTATTCTACATCATCAGGGATCACGTAATTTTTTTTATTCTCTCCATTCATTCAATATTATTCGACAAGTTTGTTCTGAAATGATAATCTGAATAGACAGAATGGAATAATTTTATCCCCTAGCAAGCTGATACTGCAATCAAATCTTTTTTTCGTGTTTTCATGTAGAAATTCATGATAAAGATAGATGTGTGATAAGAAAATGAAAGAAAAATTATGCAGGGTAAAATGACTGGTGGATGGACAACTCAAGGTCGTGAACCGGTACCAGACTTTCCGCCAATCCACGGCGATTCCGCTGACTCGGATTCTGATCGAGAAAACAACATCAAACCGCGTATTTGAATGGTATATCGACTTCAAGCCTGAATAAAATTTTGGAAACACCACCATCCTCCCCAACAAGTGCAGACTCATAAGTTTCTTCGAGGTTATTCAGAAGGCAGATTTGATTTTTTTCGAAATATGATAAATGCAGTTAGATCAAGACCTGATATATTGTTTTATCCAATGGGATATTAAAATTTTCAACTGCTCTGCTCTAGATCTTGACAATTTCCATTTTGATTGGAAAATGTTGAGTCGATGATGGGGCTGAAGGGTTGAATATTGATTCCCATTTATCATAGTTTGTAAGTGACTTTTACTTATGATTTTCAATATATTTGGTTTCCTGTCTGTCATTTCAGTTGCAATCATTAAGCTTACTGACATCTCTTGATTCATCAAATTGATCTTGTGATCCAGATCATCATGTACTCACATATCACACAACTGACAACATAGTTTTTCAATAGTTCAGACTATTGAAAATTTGTATATACTCATATGTATACGAGGTTGTTCCAATGGGCCCAATCTAGAAAAACTTGCCTTCCAATTTTTCCAAGATTGAAGTTTTCAACTGAATGGATCAAGATGCCTTTGCTAATAAAAGTAATACATTATTACCTTTGAAAGACTCAAGGTCATCGATAATGAACCCAATTTTTAATGCGTTCCCCAGTGATAAGATATTGATGAATTGTTGTAAAGGTTCTTCTTAAGCTACTATAGCAATAAGTATGGATACATTCAATAGAAATTGCAAAAGATTTGAAATTCACTCTAAAGATCAAAACAATTTAACTACAACTCAAGGTTTTTGATGAGCATAATCTCTTTAATAACGAATCGCAACATGTTCATGATGGAAACTTATTGCATAATTATGTGTATTGATTGATATGATTAAGGTTTTTTATTCTATGATGGAGTCAAAAGAGTTGAATTAATGATAAATAAAATAGTTAACCCCATATTCATTAATAATTAGAATAGAAGAGCGCTGTGTATAGATCGATTACTGTTGTATATGCTGATTCATCATTCAGCCTCTGCTAGTACCCTTTGTAGAAATTCATGTCTTTACTTTTGCTTCAAAACTTATCCCGCTTCTAGTATTAAAGTCATTATCTCTTCTATCTCAATATTTAATCTACTTTTATGGTTCAACAATGATGGTTAGTAATTCTATGAAGTTCACTCGGTTTGATTCGTACCATTGTCATATGATATTAGATAGTTGGGCAATTTCCAATTATAATTGATGAGCATAACAATAATACCCTATTTTCGGATAATATTCATAGATATACTCATCTCAGACATTGATTTTCACGTCTATGCTCAGTGGTGATTTCCTTTGTATATCACAGTCTGAACTATAATTCAATCGATATAAAACTCAAATTCCACATGTTAAAGTTTTCCATCCTGGAGAATAGAGCTGATTTGCATGAATTGTACTATTACCCATAAAAATTGTATCCACAAGGCTATATCCAATGAGATGATTGAGAAGTTGAGAATGACGGGATTACGTACGCCTATATAATTAACTTAATTATCTCTTTCAATTGTAAATACCCTCTTAGAGCTGTCGCACATTATTAAGTGGCGAATCTTGAATTTTCATGTTATTAAAGTTTGCTTTGCTATCATTGTTTGTTTTATTTTGGACCGATTTGAACCTTCTTCATTTTCATCCCATTTTGTGGCGGTATCTCACTAGCTCATTAGTACACTTGGATCTGCAATGCATCGGTATGCTAAAATAATGAGGCTGTTTGAGCCATAATGATACATTAAAGTGGCTATCTCTGCGGATTTTTTGTATAAAATACTATTAGGTTCTGAATAGTAGTAAGTTTGTAATCCGTCATTTTCGAAGCACTGCTCATTTTTGGCTCTGATTTGATTGTTGAACTCTCGAGCAGAGCAGCAAGAGAGGCAAGTCCCGCGACTTTGGAAATGTGTGACGAGACAGAGTTAAACAAATTCTTGTTCTATAGAGACTCTATTGATTGTAGTTCAAATTATCTTTCCATTCATTTGGGAGGTTACAGCTATGCATTTTCCACATCTTTGAATGTCTTTGTTCACTAACAAATTCCATCAAAAATCTATGTGCAAATAACTCGAGAGTAAGGCAAAAAAGCCAAAAATTGAAAACATTGCGCAGAGTAAGATAGAATGGATGCTCGCTCCTCTCGTCTACTTACACCAAATTTTGACTCTGTTTCCAGGAGCTGTCGCCTTGAAATCCATAGGACAACATATTTGCTGAGCGAAAGGTTTTTGAGCTTGCAGGCTCATACCGTTGAAGAAAACAAACTCAAAATCACAAAACTCAACAAAAACAACAATGCTTGCGCACTAATTTGATCACCTTACTATCTGTGATCTGGAACTCGTTGTGATTAACGTGACGAGTTATACGAACTTAATCTAATATTAGATAAGGTCATTAAATTTTACAATGGACGGCCCGAAACCGTAGAGTATTCCTAGTATTTGTGCAGCCTTCCGATTTCTCTTTTGGTCTGCTCCGTAAAAATTGCATGAATGAACTATTCAAATCTTTAGTATTTTTAAACAACCTCTATCGACTTTCTATTTTAACCATTTTTCAAAGTGTAGTTCCTACAAGTAACTTTTGAAGTATGATGGTATGTACATTCCTAGAGAAAAATAATCTCTATGCGTATATTCATCGGCGAAACTCGTCGAAGTCTAAAATGCGCTGTGTACATATGGAGTACATTAAAAAGTTCTTAGTGTAGGTAGGAGATACCTATATCATGATAATGATTGTTTTTCAAGTCTTTTTACAAAATTTTTCATGAATAAATATTTGTAATGAATAGGATGGTCAGGTACTCTTGGTTTCGGTACATTCTTTGTAAAAGAATTTCAAGTAAAAGATGGATAATGATTGAGTAAGTATATTATAAAGGAATGGATGGTATAGTTTCGGGAATACTTTGACAAAATGAGTACTAAAGTTAGAATGGAAACTAGCTAAGCAATGATCTTGCTAAAACACATCCGATGTATACGATTTTTCGACATGAATATTATATATAGCTATTCATATGGAGAGATGATGATAAAAATATTCTTCTGAAGGAGGAAAATCTCTTAAAGGAGAAATGATTGATAACACAATAAGAATCAATAGCTAATGATGCCAGCTATTGATTCGGTTGTACTTGCCATTATTAGTACATTTCTGTTAATGTATGATTATATTTATTATATTAATACCATCTTCATAATACAATTGTTATCGTTCCGGTATTTATTTTTATTGTCGATTATATCAACCTTTACCCATTGATTTTAGAATTGCTATACCATGATCATTTTGATGATGATTTACTTATCAAATTTCCATTAGGGCTAATAATTTGAAAGAAATGATTGCGCAGTCTGTTGATAATATTTTTCTTACAATGAATGACGAATGACCAATCCGTTCCGAATCAAGCGAAAAATCAGTTTTTATACGGAGTAAAACAATCGAATCGTGCTATGTAATCTTCTTGAAAGATGAAAGCATCGCAATATTGAAATAGATTATATCACCATTATCTTTATCTTTGCTATTATGATATTTGCAATTAAATTAATCATTGAGTAGTGCATAGAATTATGATATTCTTTTCATTGTATAAAGGATTTTAAACAAACAGAGGTGCGATTAGGTTATCATTTCTACTCTTAACACATAATATGTCGCGAGTAGATAGTGGGGAGGCCAATTATTGATTTTCACCCTTGTACGATCCATGTCTTACTGTAACCCAACGATCTCTATAAAATCTATGCCTCTAATCCAAGATTGTTTTGCTCTTCAATGATTACATTTGTCTAGATTTTATCATAATATCAGATACTATTAATCTGAAGAGATTTTGGACAATATTGAAATTTTAGAGAATCGGGGTTGCAAATCAATTTTTGGCCAAAATGTAGTCGATCTCCTAGCGACAAGTACAAGTGCATCGTGCACAGCTAGTATACGAGCAAACGATTTCTAAAGGGTAACCAGCAGAGCATCATTGGTCACCCTTTGGACTAAAACTCTTGAGCTTTCATTGAGCGAACCAGAGTTATAAAGTTGAACAAAATGACTTCAATCAAGACATTTGATGTTTGTGAGCACGTGATATGGATCCAACTATATTCATATATTCTAAAAATTTTAAAGAAATATTGCCTATCCCTTACCCAATCTTTTTTCCTCTTATTAATTGAGGAACATCTTGGGAAATATCTTCGCTTTTTGTGCAAAAACGTCACAGAAATGCTTCTGTGAGATATTTTTCGCATTTACGTTTTCAGAACGCCAAATTGTTGAATAGAGAAATAAATGCCACTCACAGTAAAATAACTATTTAGGAGTCATCAATTAACACTCGATTGTGAAACTGTTACATTGACAATGGATGTTTTTGTATCGTATACGTCTAACTTATGCTCAATTGATATACGAACAAACCTCTTCAAATTCGAAAAGACTTTGAGTGGCGTTTGTTAAATACGAAGGTATACCACACGAATCATTGTACGAAATGAAATCATAATAGCTGAATAAAATTCTAAAAAAATCTCCATTGTGATTGTATCTATTCAAGAAATAATACAGATTGCTATTCCTCAAATTCCCTTCTATATTCACAATACTCAGGCTATCAGAGATGTCAACGTTATCTGAAGCCCTATACTTCTCATCTTCACCCAAGCTGATTCAAATCTTCTTAGGTACCTAAAAGCTCTTATCCTGACTCGATTCTTTATAGTTGGAGTAAATTTGTTTATTGTTCTTTTCTGCCCACCACTAGTGAATAAGAAGTATTCGTGAAAAGGAATGAAAAAAATGTTCTATAATAACAATTAAATTATTGCTTGCAATTAGTTTGGCATAAGCTATTGTATCATCTTTGACAAATTTCATCATAGCTAATTCACCACCCTTTTATGCCAATCAAAACTCGTATCATCGTGCCTCGATGGGTCATTACATACCTCAATCAAGTAATCTTCTCAATACGACGTGCAGCTTCACGTTTGCGCTCAGTGATTCTTTTCTTTATAAATGATGTTCACAATGATTTTTAACATTGATCACTGATTTGCCAATTAAATTCCTTAGAACTACGTTTACGAAATTATATTATCTTGATTGAATCTTTGTCGTATTGTAGATCATACGTTTTTCTTTGTTTTCATGAGAATAAAATATATTAAAAAATTGCGCTATCTATCTTGAATAAGATACTTCTGCACTGTTCTGGACACTCAGCATCAAGTGACTCTCTGTTGATGAATTTTGAACGGGCTCCATCTGTTCATCTTGTTGCAGAACTCATTCATCAAGGTAGTAGACTTCAATTAGATGTTCCTCCTCAATGTTTTTTGTATAATCTTCACTGTATTCCTGTCGATCTTCTTTGACCTACAAATAGTACTGATTTTTTGAATCTACCCTATATTGTAAGCACAATATGTTCCCAAATTAGCAGGGTTTTTAACGGAATATTCGTTTTGTTTCGTTTGGTTTAGCAAATAAACTAAACAAAACGAAACGATTCCGTTTACGTTGATGATAAATGAAACTAAACAAAACATTATTCATATTTAATATCAATAAACAAAACTAAACGAAATTCTGGCATTTTGAATACGTTGAATTTTGTTTTTGGGAAACGAAACGTAAACACAATTTCTTTCGATTATGTTGGAGGGAAACTAAACTAAACGTAATCAGAAGGGCTCAACGTAATAGCACACGAAACAAAACTCGCATAATTTCGTTTACTTTTGTTTATGCAGTTCTCTCATTCATATCGTTTCGTTTAGTTTTGTTCATCATCAACGTAAACGAAATTGCATCATTTTGTTTCGTTTCTCCCTTAAACAAAACTAAACGAAACAAAACAAAATGTTTTTTCTCTCTTTTATCATTTTTCTAGTTCACTTCACTTGCACTCATCTATCATTGTTTGAAGGTGGAAACTATCAGTGCTCGATCGCCTCAACACCACACTTCATTTGATACGTATCATTATTCGCAGGAGCTCTAGTTCTTTGGGTGAGGGTCTTATGGGCGAATCTCGGCATTTGAGAGATACTGGTTGGCAAATTCGAGATATTCCAATCTGATACGACATTTCCGGGTAACTTTTTCATCGATTAATTAGTACTCAAACAATGGTATGACACTCGCGTGGACAACGGATATTCTCATGTATTCAAATAAGAACCTCGTATTACAACTATTCTGATTAGTACATTTCATCCTAGGAATGAGCTGCCCTCGGCGTCAGAAAAGTGAACAGGGGGGATTCTAACAGTTTAGAGGGGTTCCCAATGGTCCCTGTTACAAGATGAAGGGACTCCTCACCTACTAAAATGTACGTTTTTGTGAGTTTTCAATTTTTGTTAGCCTCGCATTACTCCTGGGATGGATGTATGACAGAGGCGATTTTTACATACGTTTCTGCTAAAGTAGAAATCAGATTACACGTGGTTCAAGTTACAATGATGTCCTCATTTTCATGTCTCATGCAAAGATAATACATTTCGATACAAGGGTGGAAAAACTTCTTTTGACACACTGTGCGAGAAAGTAACTTTTCTGCACTGATTTTCCATTTTCTCTCACAGTTTGTCAGGAAATAGTATTCGATACACGGATGTAAAACTTATTTTTCGCACCCTCGTAATGATTCCGACCCTCGCCTATGGCTCGGGCCGGAAACCCATCACTCGGACGCGAAAAAAAAGTTTTCCACCCTTGTATCGAAATGTACTATTTTGTGCTTGCGTGCATAAACCTGCACGGAAAAGTTACCTTTCCGCACAGTTTTGCGTGCGGAAAAGGGTGCGAAAAAGTACGAGCCGTGCGGAAAAATGACTCCTTAGGAAAAAACGCAGAACGGATATCTATCATCGGAAAATTATGACGACCACCAAATTTTTGAATACTCTTCAAGTTGTTTCGCTAATCACAGTTTGCATTACCATGAGATTGAGATAGAGACGTGATGTCGAGACCCAGATAGCTAAGATGTTAGAGCATCTTCTCGGCAAGAAGACGGTTCTCAGTTCGATCCTAGATCCAGGGGTGAATATTTTTCTCGATATAGCTTCTCTCGATATTGAGCCTCTCATTTTTTCTCGATTAAAAACATTTCGATTATAACGAGCTTCAAGGGACCGAAGGAAAAATCTCGTTATATATGATTCCGTTACAACTATCTTTGATGGGTGGAAAAAACTAATCTTGAGTTTGTAAAGTCTCTCTTATCAAGATTTCAAATAACTATAACATTCAGAATACGGTGACAGGACGACAATGACGTAGAATTCGCATTTGTCATAAATTGAATGAACCGCAAGATGAAATATGGACTAGTACAAATGATGGAAAACTGAAAAATTGTAGCTGAGAAATTTTAATTTCGCGTCAAAGTTTACCAGGTTGTACTCGTCATGAAATCTCTCTTCCTTGTATGTAATTAATTTTGACAATCGATCGATATGATTGGATATCGTATTTAGCACTCGCGGGAATTTCAAATTATGAAGATATAATTTTTCGGTCTTTGCGAGTTGAAGTCAGCAGATATAGCTGACGTTTTTGTCATCAATCGAGAATGGATTCTACTCCACTCTCGATCAATGCACCTTTAGAGCCTCGTATGGTTCCGAGGATGCATCTAAAGGATTTTGATGGGAAGGAATGAAGAGTAAAGATGAATCGAAAATGAAGCGTAGAATCCAAATTTCTCATAAAGTTTCTCATTCCTCATCTTTCCTCTTCATTCCTTTCCATCAAAATCTTTTAGATGCATCCTCGGAACCAGACGAGGCTCTAAAGGTGCATTGATCGAGAGTGGAGTAAAATCCATTCTCGATTGATGCCAAAAACGTCAGCAATATTTGCTGACTTTAACTCGCAAAGACCGAAAAATTAGATCTTCATAGGTCTCTTCCTTGTATTCGATCTATCCATTTCGCTCACTTATAGAATCATACTGCATGCGTATTCGCATTGATACTCGTATCCACCTCGAGTCGTAGGCTCCCAAACTCATAGGTGAACGGCTTCCACATCGATTTGTTCGGTATAGCCGGTGCCAAAACCAAATTTTGCCAGAATTTCCGCTCGTTATGACCGAATTATTATTATATCCGGATCATTATAGCCGGATTCTACTGTATTCTCATCGAAAAACATCTTTACGGTCGAAACTACGATTGAAAATCCCATTTCGAGTTGCTTTGGAATTTGAGTGTCTCCTGGGATAACATGGATTCGGAATTTGCCATATAATGGGTCATGATTTACAGATTCTTTCGCTTCTTTGGACTTTTTTATGATTATCAGTAGCTCAAATTTGCGATCGAGTGAGACTGAAAAGGATGTAGATGGATCATTCTATTTCAAAATATGTACCAAAATCAAATTTTTCAAAATTGAGTTGAAGTTTTATTCAAATATAATGCACTTATATCAGGACTTCTTGCCATGTGGGGGGCTTCGCCCCCTGGACCACGCCCCGCCCCCGCGCACCCTCCGGAAGCACTACCTTCTATACTCATTTTTTCGTGGCTTTCACAAATATTCTACGGAATTAGATCATGAATCTATCGGTATTATAAGCAAGTACCTGACACCTGTTGCACATATAATGCAAAAACTCTCTCACTAATTCACGTGAATGAATTTTTTTGCAACTTTCCGATGTTTTGGTGTCTACAACACTGTAGAAAGAATTCTTTTAAGAACTATTGAATAAATGTAACAGGGTCCTATAAGTAATCTGAATATCGTTCATTCTTCCGAACATGAATCGTCAATCTTCAATCTCATTACTGACTTTTACTTCAATTTTGGTACATGAGAACTATCGCAAAAACTGACACGGAACGACTAAGGGCCCTATTCTGACTAGTGAGCTGCAAACCACTCCATTAGAACTTCTGGCCACTTATTCTATTGAATGACAGTTGGTAATTGAGTCTAACGTCAATCCCTAAACGAATCATTTTCAAAATTTCAAATAGTAAGAGTCAAAATATAGCTTCCTCGGACTACAATAATCTAGGTTCCACGGATTCCCATGGAGCTTCCATCGAAGTGATCGATATAGTGAGTTAGCCCGAATTAATCCCTCAAAATACAATAATGACCGATTTATTCTCGATAGCTTGTAACCCCGAATGCTCAGACTAGACTTCAAGCCATACATATCTCTCTTATCAGAAGGTTTTCTCTAAAAATGAGGAATTTCGTTAAGATAACAACAGCATGACCTAAATTTAGTCTGAAAAACTTCGTGACAAGTAGAGTTGAAAGAAAACATGTCAAACAACCAAATCCCGTCGCGGGAAAAGCTTAAAAAATTAGCCATGTAACTATTTCTTTCATCGTCTGTGCGGGAAAGAGCTGTTATTTTGATTTTCTTTCCCACGCCGACGATGAAAAAATAGTATCCGACACTCGGGCGGGGTGGTTTCCGCTTCCGAGCGATGATTCCGACCAAGGCTCGGGCCGGGAAAACATCGCTCGGGCCGCGGAAACCAACATCCCCGCCCTTGTATCGAAATCTACCATTTGGATTTTGACATGATGGGAATAGATTGAATCCACGCGGCGAAAATTCTAAGTCACATCCATTATTTTTGCCAGCGATCATCAGGGGGGAATGTCATATCCAGGGCCTCAAAAGTCGTTCTGTGAAATACTGGATAGCACAAAGAAAGGAAAGAAATGGAATCATCTGCTCCAAAGCATGTATTTTCGACTCGAATCAACCATCTGAACACAAACTCTAAGGTCGGATAGTCTCTTCGAGTTAGGACTCTCCGCTGATCTACCAGATTACCCTCGATTATGTTCGATCTTTTCAGCTCCAAAGATCTACGAGAAGGCCACTCTACGGCTGGTCCTGGGTCCATCGAATGAGCTTAGATTGTCTTTCGTCTGATCATTCAATTTATTTTTGATCAGACGAGACAGCTTGCCGCACTCAGCACAAAAAATAGTATACGCAACACGGGTGGAAGTGTTCCGCACTCTTTCCGTGACGCGTGCAGAAATAGTATATTTCCGTACTGAGCGCGTTAGCCCATTTTCGGCACTAGGACAGACATGTCCTCCAGTGCCCAAAATGGGCTTGCAAGCGTGGTGCGGATATATTTTTTCACTACGAGAACCCTAAAATCCTATTCAAACGCGGCATTTTTAGGTTAGAGTAATGAAAAGTAACTTTTCCGCACTGGTCAATATTTTATCGTGCGAAAAAGTGGTTTTCCGCACGGCAAGCCGTGCGGAAATAGTAGATTTCGGTACAAAGGCGGGGATGTTGGTTTCCGCGGCCCGAGCGATGTTTTTCCGGCCCGAGCCTTGGCGAGGGTCGGAATCATCGCTCGGAAGGTGAAACCACCCTGCCCGAGTGTCCAATACTATTTTTCCATCGTCGGCGTGGGAAAGAAAATCGAAAAAACGGTTCTTTTCCGCACTGGTCACGAAACTCGTGCGGAAAACGCACTTTCCACCCTTGTTACGTAATGTACTATTTTCGCGTCAGAGTGATGGGTTTGCGTCTTGAGCCGTGGTCAAAGGTCGTAATCAAAACGAGGATGCAAAAAATAGGTTTTACATCCGTGTATCGAACTGTGTTTTTCGACAAACTGTCCGTGAAAGTGGAAAATCGGTGTGGGAGAAACACTTTTCCGCACAACGTGTCGACAATTTTTTTTCATCACTCTAACCTAAAAATGCCGCGTTTAATTACGATCTCGTCAGGGCAAAGTTCTCGATAAACTGAACTAAACAAAAATATTTTTGTTTCGTTTCGCTTAATGACATTTTGTTTATGTTTAGTTTCGTTTACCCTCAACATAATCATACAGAGTTTTGTTTGGTTTCGTTTATCGCAACATAATTATGAATGATTTCGTTTATGTTTTGTTTGTGAGAAACAGAACAAAACATATTCGACAGAAAATAGTTTTGTTGAATTCCGTTTATTCACGAAACTAAACAAAATTATTGAGTTTTGTTTATCCCGTGAATGAACAAAACTAAACGAAACATAAATTCTGAGAAACAATATCCAACGAAACTGAATTACAATAATTTTGTTTAGTTTCGTTTATGAAAAGAAAGACGGATTCGGTTTTCGTTTAGTTTTGTTTTTATTCAACATAATTAGAAATAATTCTGTTTCGTTTTGTTTTTGCTAAAATGAACGAAACAAAATTAAAAATCGCGTTTTGTTCCGTTTCGTTAAAAACCCTGCAAATTAGATCGGGAAACTTCCCTCAACAATTTCCCGTTATTCCCTAAAAATCTTTTTGCAATTTTGTGCATAAAGTTGAACGTTAATAGGTAGTTTCCGCACGGTTTCCGATGCGGGAATGAGTGCGAGAATGCATTTCCGCACAGTTTTGAGCTAAGCGACGTGCGGCAAAGACGAAAAACTGTGCGAAAATGTTACTTTCCGCACAGTTTGTCGACTTTTCCGCACCTCGCTTAGCTCAAAACTGTGCGGAAATCTTACTTCCCGCACAATTCTTCCATATCTCTGGTGGGACTTCATCCTTCACCTCTAAGACCTTTGAATATACAGATCTATACGATTTCCGTCGTAAGTTCCTTCTTTTATTGCAAGCTACAGTTCAAGTATGAGCGACGTAATAGACACTTGACGTGTGTCATTCAAATGACGTTCAAAAAGCATTTGCTATTCAAGATTTGAAATTCCGCAGAACAACGTCTTCTCGTATCTATATTAGAGTGGAATGAGGGGGAAGGGGGTGGAAGATTGATCGAGAATATAAAGAATGGTATATAGTTTTGCCAGAATAGTACGCATCTCATATCGGAATATCATCGATTGCATCGTAATTGGTGAATCATTCTACGAATTTCATCTGAATTTTGGAGAAGGTTCGTTCACAAAAAGACGCCCGTGCCTGGCGTGAGGGGAATTTCAAAATCTGACGTTTCTGATAATATTTACCGACTCGAGTATCTCCAATCTCGGAAGATCACGAATTGAGCAAGTGGAGTCAGCTCAAGACAAGACTCAGCCTCTCAGCGCTCTTAAACTTGCTCGCTCAACTACTTTTAAATACTACGGTAAATCGCTAATCCAAGTCCGTGAGAACAGTAGTGACCAGTCAGATATATAACTCCAATATTTCCGCAGTGACTCCATGGGAGAAAGTTTTCATGTGACTCGAGCTTAACTGAAGTTGCTATATAGCCCGTTTGACTGATAAAATCATACAACGATGGAGTGAGTCGTAATCTTTGAGAAATCTATTGTTTGATAATATTATCTTCCTCCACTCATACAGTCAAAAAAGATTAGGATGGATTGTACGCTTTTTTCCTGTATTTCTTCATAAAATGCCCTTTTTCATGTCTTTGTGAAACACGAACATGAATGCCAATTAGTCAATTATGTTTTTTCAAGATCACTCAAATCAAATCATTGACAAAAAAAGGGGGGAATGACGTTTGTGACATCTTTCTTTAGAGGAGTCGGTTCCAGTGTAATACGGTTTACAAAGGGGAGAGATTTCTGTCAAAACTAAGTTTTTCCTGAAATCTGGTTGAAGTCCCCATTAGATGTAACGCACTCATATCAGAAGTTTTTTCTCAAGTGGCCCCCCCCCCCCCGCCTGACACCCCTCGCCGGACGCATTTATCGCTCTGTGCTCCATCACACTGAACGAGGCGCCCTTACTGCAAGGGTTTTCTTTAATTAGGAATATCATCTATCAACGCATTAGAAATATAATGGCCACTCTTAAAAATACGTTAGAGATATGTCCACGAAACTGACACAAAAATTCCATCGCGAGTCAAAAAGTGCGTAGCTCCAACTCTTGTCCATACATTCCAGATCTGAAGTCAATAGAATATTTTTAGTTCTATGCCACATTTTGGTTCAAATTTCTACGTAAATACCTGTATACATGAAAGAGTTTGCAGTACCGAGCACAAAGTCGTCTCGCGAAAGTCAATGAAATATAATCTATGATTTGATCAACACAATCACTCGGAACCAATCAACTCAAAGTTAATACCTTGGCGTGTCGAACAAATTTGTGTAACACAAAATCTGTGAGTCCAAGTCAAACCCATACATCCCTAGAATCTTACTCCCTTCAATGATTGCTGAGAGATATCCGAGGGGATACCCTATGGTGATGAAGAAGAACATTCGCATCAAATGTAAAGAATTCCCAATTCGAGTCAAATTTGGCTATCTAGTTCACCGAACTATTCAAACACGAAGTTCTTGGTCAACTTTCCGCACGAGCATTACAAAATAGTACATTACGCAACAAGTGCAAGAAGGTCAATTTCCGCACAAGTTGCCAAACGAGTGCGGAAACTTCTCGCACGTGTTGCGTATACTATTTTTTGCAACTGTGCGCGAAGTTGTAATTAAATGCACGACTGTCCGAGCAAGATTATCTTGGAAACGAAGTTTTCAAGAAAGGCCAAATTCAGAGGGATGACGTGACATCATATTTTGGAACTGTGCGTGAATGAAAATGCATTAGAGCGAGAAGTTACATTCACGCACACTCCACCAGTGCGTAAATGTAAAACTGTGCGAGAAGTCATTCACGCATTACTTCTCGCACTGTAAATAATGAAGAGAAGTCGCATTTTTTTACAACTTCGCGCACACAGTTGCAAAAAATAGTATAAGAAACTCGGGTGGAAGCTTTCTGCACTCATCGTCGGAATACGTGCGTGAAAGCTCTTTTCCCGCACGCCGACTCGTGTGGAAAAAAGCTTTCGCGCACTTATTCGACGATTCGTGCAGAAATCACGCTTTCCACCCTTGTTGCTTAATGTACTATTATTGCATATGATATCATTCTATCAACGATGGATAAACCTACGATTGCTTTGGAACATTTCAACTTTTTCAGAAATATTTTCCCAAGTCTGTCACATGTTTCAATTCATCAGTTTGGATCAATATTCGAGAAATATTATCAAAGGGTGCAAAATTTAGCGAAATGAGTTTCCAAATGTAATAACAAAATTTGAAATTTTCGCGTTCGGATTGAGCTCAACAAATGGTCGGCAGAATTAAAATGTGAACGCTTTGACTGAAAAACTCACAAGCAAACGAGGTTCTGGTTCCTTTCCCGCATTATTATTTCATCATTTCTGATTGTCAGCAATAGGAGAGAAATCAAAAGCGCCGAAATATTTTGATAATTATTTATTTTTTCTTATAAAAAGAATCGATTTCGAATAACTTGTTCATTTTGAGTTCTGTGAGAAATGATCGGGTGATTAAAAGCGACAGTTCATGCAAATTGGACTAACTTGGTTGTTATAATATATTTATACCTAAATTAGTTCCTTTAGTTCATACTCAGTACATAAATCATGTATCGTCGTATTGATATCCTATGTCTAATAGAGCATCAAATTCAGTTTATTCCTTTATTTTGTACATACCATTCTAATGATCCTTTGATTGAATCGTACAACACTTTCGCCTTCTTCGGAATTCGATACACTAGATTTGAAGCTCTGTCCGTAAGAAATTTACAGAATACTCAGACTAGAAGTACGCACACTCGTAGTTTTCATCACATCGTCTGACACAAAAAATTGTAATAATGAGACATATTCACACATGATCGCACAAATGATTTTTCATTACTCTAACCTAAAAATGCCGCATTTAAATAGGATTTTAGGGTTCTCGTAATTATTAAAAATATATCCGCACCTCGCTTGCAAGCCCATTTTGGGCACTGGAGGACATGTCTGTCTCGCTTCGCTCGACAGACAAACTGTCCTAGTGCCCAAAATGGGCTACCGCGCTCAGTACGGAAATATACTATATTTTTCCATAATATTCATTGAAGAAATCTCAAGATTGGCTCTACATCAGTTTCACAATCAGGACTACGATCGCCTTGGAATTTCAAGTGAATATTCATTTGCTATAGTAGCTTATTCAAATGCTGAAGTCATTCTCCAGCACCAAGATATAAAATACTCGATCATATCCATGCAGTGTGCCGCAGAAAAAGTGGATTACGAACGAACTGAGCTAAATCGTTATTCATGAAAGCTCGGTTTTTCAATAGAAAAGTTGATAATGAGAGTTCGTTTTGAATAATGATAGGGTTTGCAATTCGAATACTTTTCGTTTATTTTTACACGATCTCATTTATCTGTTGCTCCATCATTTATTGAATTTTATTTGATGATTTATCCTACGGTGTGGTACGGAATCTTGTACACATTATTTATATTTATGTCGTATGTGTAAATATATAATATTACCATCTTACGTACAAAGACGGTGAAACCACTTCAGAGACAAAATCAGTTACGTGATATAGAGGAGAGTGGGGCAAAATTGGATAAGTGAGATAGCTCGGTCGGAGGCGAGTGTTATAGGCTTTCGCCGCGTAAATTCTTTCTTAATACCATCACAGACAATGGATTTTATCGCGGTTAGACCTCCCGAAACGATACTGGGAGTCCACGCTGACGTAGGGGTGCTTTTCAAGGGCCTCACGCGGTCTATTTTCCAAATGCAAGATTGCACGCTGCTTCTACCGAAGTGCACTGGCTCAATCGCCATTTGGGAGTCAAAAACTAGGTCACAGAATGAAGATTTTGAGCCGTCGTGGGCCAAAATCGGTTCTTTTGGGCCCAAATGATCATAATTCTGCGAAAGAATGCATGGGGGCATTGTTGGACCAATTGGTGGGGGCGAATTTGGACAATGCTAAATCCTATCTAAAATCGGTCGACCGGTCGCCTGTCCGTGTTTTTCGAGGATAATTGCCCGTATCGAGGCGCGTATGCGTTTGTGCGAATTTTTCGAAGTGCTGGTTGTCGAGGGTGAATTAGGTGATTGAAAATGAGTGAAAAAGTGAAGTTACGATGTCCAATAGCGGTCTCAGGAATCAGATTAGAGGTCAGAAGTCGCTTTCAACGTGTTCAAAGATAGTGCTCGATTTACGCATTTTCACTCTCGCATTCGTTGAAATTGTCTTGAATGTTACACATTACCAGCGGGGTCGTTGACTTGAGGCGAGTATGAATACCTCCAATGTAAAGAAAAACGAAAAAAAGTCGACTCTTAGAAGCTGCTAGTTGATTGCTGATTGCTGAAGACGGTTGTGCACCAATGAAGCGCCTATTTCAACAATGCTGAAGAATGACACAAAAATGGCTCGCTTGCTCGGGCTATGGGAGGATGTAAAAGTCTCAGTCGGGTTTCCTTCTTAGTTCTGGGTTATTACCACGTGTTTTGATGAGCAAATGCGACTCTAATAGGTGAGGAATAATGCCGTATACCTCAATTTTGGAAAGCTGTCCAAATTTGCCCCCAAAACTTGTCAAAAGTGCCCCCAAGCTCGGGACGAATTTGGACAGATGTTTTCTTCAACTTCAAGAAAAACTGTGAACGCTGAGACTTAGGGGTCTGAAAATTTTTTCACAATCCATTCAATAGTTGAACTTCAAAGTCCCGTAGCGCGCCCAGCCCCAAGTATCGTCAGATAGCCCCACTGCAAAATCCGTCCAATTTTGCCCCACTCTCCCCTATCTATATTTATAGCTATTACTGAGTGATTTACAATAAGTCCTCGCTGTATAAATTTATTACATGACTGACGAAGACATGATGTAGGGATTTTCAAATGCATACGGCAATTTTGAAATTTCGACAATATCCACCAAAGACTAAATATAAGAGCTTATAATGATACAATGCAGGAAATTTGATATTTTGTATTTGAACGTATACGATTTTGCTTGATGTATCAATTGATACATAGTTTGGTTTTGTTGATCCGGATGTTGATGAAGGTTCAACGACTTCGAAGACTTTAATCTCGAAAGTTTTTGAATACATTGTCTCTGCTATAGAATGAGAACTAATTACGTCGGAATCGCTCAATTTGACAAGGTAAGAGAATTCTTCAATCTTTATATTATTGGTATCACTAAATCTCATTTTTTTCATAGGATTTTTTAATTAATGTATACGAAATATTATTTTTCTTGAACGTTGATTAATTCATTTATGATTTGAAATTTCTCAATATTTTTCGAACGAATTTTTGGATGAAAGATGGATGTCAGTCAGTCAATTTTGTCTATGATCATTTTCAGACTCGTTAAAGACAAACGAATAATTAGTTCATTCGCACTAGATTGATGAACTGGGCAACGTGTGAATGCAGTCGTTATTTGGAATGATTATAATTTTTCGTTGTGGTAAATAACGAATAGTTCGATTGGAAAGAGTTTTCATATTCTCATTCCCAGTTGACGATCTTGAAACAAACAGTTATGAAAGACTAGTTACAATTGCTCATTCTCAAGCATGAAATAAACGGAGCTAATCATATAATACATTCTGAGGTGTACGATTTCGAGTAAAGCTATTGTGAATAGATACTTTTCCAATTACTAAAAGTAGCTGCATCAAGTTTTATAATCCTTTCAAATTTGTTGATGGGGACTTAATACCGAATTCGAATGATACAAAGCATGGAGTATCGTTCAGTATTGAGTTAGGTAACTATGAGAAGTATGATGGTTAATTTTGTTTGAAAAAACATAAAATCTCCAATTGATGTTCAGTCCATTTCTCCGAGAAAGATACGGAGTACCAACCATAATTCTTTTTATGAAAAACATCTGTAACATGTGGGTTTTCACTTGCAACACGTTCAAACAAATGTTTCATCATCGAAGTCATGAAATCGTCCCTGTGTTACTCTGATAATTCGTGTTTATTTTCACATAAAAACGAATTTTTTAATTTTTATGTCGGAACAAGAAAGGTGATAAATTTGTTTTTTTCAAGGAAATGAAACTCACGGTCTCCGCCCAAATTACATTACTATTCACATCACAAAATATGCTATGCAATTTATGATTTCCTTTAAATCATGATGCATCAGTTGTATACAAGAGAATCTCATTGATCAGCACTCATTCACCGATAAGAGATTCATAATCGCGGACTTATAGTGAATATATCAATTACTGCATAATAATTCCAAATCTGACGGGTCGATACTCTTTATTTTTCTGACACGATCCAAAATTATTGTTTTTATACATCCATAATCGTAGGATTTATCACAGGAAAACATTACGATTGTACAACTACATCCATAACTGCATTCACTCACTACTCGAAGCCATTGGTATCTTTACCAAATTACAGTCGACTTTCTTAGATGAATGGAAATTTTGCTTTACAATTGACTCATTTGACGCTACCATCGAAAGTAACGCTTCAGTTTTCTCTTTGAAGTTCATGCCATTTCATAGTTTTCATCATGTATTTTTTTTGAAAAAACGCATTTTTATCTTCATAATAAAAACAAAATTAATCTTTCATCCAAACTTCATAGTAAAACGGCTACACTAGCGCGACGCACAAACAAGAAAATAATAAGAGATTATGTTATGGGCAGTGTTACTCATGAACGAAATCCCAATGCCCCAAAAGAAAGAGTTCGTGTCACGGGAAGTCTTTTTTTTTGGGCAGCAATAGCATATTTCCGTACTGAGCGCGGTAGCCCATTTTGGGCACGCTAGGACAGTTTGTATGTCGAGCGAAGGGAGACAGACATGTTCTCCAGTGCCCAAAATGGGCTTGCAAGCGAGGTACGGATATATTTTTTCATTACGAGAACCCCTGCTATTTAAACGCGGCATTTTTAGGTTAGAGTAATGAAAAATTAGTTTTTATTACTCTAACCTAAAAGAACCGCGTTTAAACACGATTTTAGGCTTCTGGTAATGGAAAAATACGTCCGCACTTCGCTTGCAAGCCCATTTTGGGCACCGGAAAACGTGTCTGTCCTGATGCCCGAAATGGGCTAACGCGCTAAGTACGGAAATATTATATTTGCGCTGAATAGGCAAAAATTTTCAAAAAGTGTCGATTTTAACAATGAACAAAAATTTGCAACACTTTCTTAGGTTTCAATTAAGATCAAAAATATTCCATAGAAAACAATCTTTTCCCAGCAGATTAGCATTCTAAACACAAAAAAATCCCAATGAGATCAAAATCAATATGATATCGCTTCTCATTTCCACTTCAGGGGATGAAATTTTTTATCACAAGGTTATTTTGTATCCTATCTCAACATTCTTTTCCGCTTCGAATGTTTCCGTCTGAGAGCTTCTCTTTCGGATTCTACTAGTTAATTTCGTCGATTCATCATTAGATGTTCCAATTTTTTCACTCTCTTTTTTATTTTGGAACACGATGGCAGTTGGGTTATAATATGTCATTATACCAAAAGAACTTACAAACCTCTGAAACCATAATCCTATCTCAAACGATTCAAACTCTCTGTGACTTTATACCTCTGCTGCATGTGTATTATCAAGAGAAATCATTTGACCCTTTTTACGATACGTCTTACTCGTCCATAATTTGTAATAAATGTGTGTTTCCAAAGATGGATTTGACGAATTAAATACAGTGCGTCAAGTAACAATGGATTTTTCAAGTGTCATTTTATTTTCCAAACAAATATTTTCTACATATCATATGTTTGATGATGGTAACTTTGTTAGAATTTCAATATATGAAAAATATTAAAACAAATGTAACATTCAATCGAATAAAATCTGCCCGTTTCAATAAAAAACATTTTAACAACATTTTCAAAGTTAGTATAAATTCTAAAGACGAGGGGATTCCACCAGATCTTTCTTCGATCTAACTTTTCCCACGATGAAATAATCCACATAAATTGAATTCAATTGTCGTTGTTTGTAAACTGAGTTCCTTTTTCATAACGATCAATTCTTGATATAATGTTCAAGCGTAATACTAATACATATTTTCAGATTCGGGTATGTCCACATTGTATTTAGGTTTCTTCACATAAGATTTTTGCTATCAAACAGGGTGCCCATGATTTTAATGTGGATGAAATTTTACGATTATAATGATAGCCTCTTTCTCTCACTCGTGAATAGACATACCTCTCTAAATTCAAATATTCATTGCTCTCATTCCTTATGTATATTTATTATTATATTTGATGATTTGGCAGTTCAAAGGGGATACAAAGAACGCATCATGACCGTTTTTACTAATTCATCAGTCATTTTTGACTGCCTTCTCCTATATTGTGAAATGTTGTCCACGACTTTCCACGTTCCTATGCTACATATTCTTATCGTACTTTTTAATGAATGAAAGATGTTGTGGCTTGTCGAAGATGTGAAAATTCAACTACAGTGATTATTTTTCTACAAAATTTAATTGTGTGATTGCAAACGCAGTCGCTCAGCGAATATATCCAGTAAGATGTGACGAAAACCTCGACGTTTGGTCATATTGCGTTAAAATTGATACGCGTCGCTACATTTTAAAACTATCTTGACTCGCTAACGTTTTTATCTCATCAAGTTTTACAACTTACACGTAAAAAAATCTAAAAGAAAAAAGATCTTTCTTGACATGTATATGAGAGTAAGTGTATTTACATTACGAGTCGTGCTTTTTATGATAAAATATGCATATAGAGTAATGAACTCTTCTCGTCACGTCATATATATATACTATATATATATTATATAAAAAAGAGCTCGTCAAAGGTTCAGAAAATGATACTGCTCGAGGTTTAACTGGATCGAGTCTTGGTTACAAATACACACAATGTCTGTAAAGTTTCACTGAACTCGATAAAGCACACATCGAAGCAGAATAAGTCGAGTAGAGAGGACACGCGCGGTCAGCTTCAACCCGGGATCTTGATTGCGTGAACGCGTTTATTTTCGAGCGCGTCACGCTCACAGTGAAACTGATGACAATGACAATTTGACGGTGCGGGGCTCTTGCGGTTGGCAGTGTGGTCCCGGGTCCCACCGGGGCTAGCACCAGTCATCGTCATCGCTGTCCGAGTGCCTGGAGTGGGCCGTTCTCTGTTTTGACTAGGTAAAACAAAAATATCAAAAAATTGGTTAGTTGGTATTTTGGATGTATTTGCTGAAGAATGTGATTCGGGAATGGCTTGTCAATTTATAAATTCCACAAAACCTGGATCTTACAAAATGACAAACAATCCCTTGCGTCAATGATTATGTCTCCTTTCGTTCAATGTTTGAGATATTATGAAAGCCACTGTAGACAGCTAGCTCGTTCAAATATTTGATCTCTAGTCACTACTCATTACACGCAATTT
This sequence comes from Eretmocerus hayati, assembly GCA_029851415.1. Taxonomy (NCBI): domain Eukaryota; kingdom Metazoa; phylum Arthropoda; class Insecta; order Hymenoptera; family Aphelinidae; genus Eretmocerus; species Eretmocerus hayati. The sequence continues at coordinate 175,798,560 of CM056742.1, read as the reverse complement.
ACTAATTTATCATTATCTGGAAGCTTCCCATCCCATTCATCATGATTAATCGAATCTTTAATCTCCACCGAGCAAACATATACAATACACGCACCTGTGGTTTGTATCCGTTTGGCACGGGACTGGGCAATACCCTCCCACCTCTTCCCATCGCCACGGCTTGCTCGAAGCTCATTGGACATGGCGGCGGAGCTGTTGGCATTGGCTGGCCCGGCACTCCCAAAGTCGGCCCATTCGTTGGCGGCAGTGACGGCTGCAGCGGTTGAGCAAAGGGCCCCCTCGTTGGAGACGCATTTAATTTTGGAAAATTTATATTGCCCTTGAGCGTCAAGCTGGATGGTTTATTGGGCGTTGGTGGTAATCTTCTACCACCTATTCTCCTCTGAACTAAAACTGGGTAACTGTGCTGATGTGGCTGATGATGATAGTGATGGTGGTGATGTTGATGTCCACCACCACCGGCCGTTCTTCGAGCCGTCATTGGTGACGGTGAGCGAGAACGTTGATCCAGAGATGTTGTACCGTAACGGCCACCATGTTGATCCAGTAATTGATGCACCGGACTCGGCGATCGCGCTGGAGAAGTTGATGCGCTCCATGGACCTGATGTCCCATTCACGTCTGTTAGCACACGCGCATACTCGGAAAGCTGTTATATACATACTTGGGCTGTGCTAGTATTACGGGTGCGTGCAGATTGACACCGCGAACTAATTTATGAGTATAGGATAGCAACGGTGGGAATCACCTCATTTTTTTACTCTACTGGTATGTGCTATAATTATTAGGCTTTGACTTAAGCATGGTTGATCTTGAACGAGTCAATAGAGCGTCCTCCCACTGATTAAGGAAGTTCATTGTGTTCGACATGTTAACAGGTTTTCTGAATCTCAAAAATGTTGAGAATAACTGCACTCCAATTATTACGAGTGCCTAAAAAAATTGTTTCATATCCGAGTTATTTCATATTCGAGCCGAATTTGGTTTCATATCCGAGTCCATAAAATTGGACGAAGTAACAGCAAATATCCCAAGAGCACATATCTTTTCGAAAGCCTTCTTCCTTGGCTCAAATATCTGTGGACAATATCCACGAGTATAGAAAACACAAGGACAAGTTGTGTAGTACCTAATGAAAATTCTACAGCAACTATCATTGAAAGGAAAAGATGATGAATACACTTGGCGTGAAGAGATTCGAACAAGAATTGATCTGCTATCTCTTAGCTCGCGATGAAAAATCAGTTTGGGAACATATCTCACACAATCACAATCATTGTGCGAGGCTCTATAGACTTATTCAAGAATATAGCGGGCGAAGTAGCGTAGCAGCTTTGTCGTGAAATTGATGACCATATATCAATAGGATACAAAATGAGACCAGAGTTTCTTTGAGACATCAAGTCAGACAGCTAAATTCCTCTGACATTCTGATGTCCTGGCAGAATCCATGATATTCTTTTGAGATGAACCAATAGCAGTTGTTCTCAGAAATGTTCTGAATCAAAATTCTTATTAGCGCGCATCTCAAAATCTATCATGCGTTAGTTTTTTTTTTAAAGTTTCAAACCCGCAGCTTCTTGAAATGCACAGCTGCCAACTTCATTTAGCCATATAATAAAAATGCACTCATCATTCATCTCGAGAATGACTCTTTTCCATCCATAAAGATTGTGTTCCAGTGAAATAGTACATTTCGGTACAAAGGTGGAAAAACTTTTTCTTGCGTCCGAGTGATGGGTTTCCGGCCCGAGCCGTAGGCGAGGGTCGGAATCATCAGGACAATACGAAAAATGAGTTTTACACCCGTGTATCGAACTGTGTTTTTTGATAGACTGTGACAGAAAGTAGAAAATCAGCGCGAAAAAGATACTTTCTCGCACAGTGTATCAAAAATAGAATATCTTCGCCTACGTCCAGAAGAGTTTTCTCAAAGAACAAAGTTTTTCGGCAGTCGACACATTATATACTATTTCCACCCTTGTATCGAAATGTATTATTATTAAGAATCAAATTTTGACGAAGAGTTCCAATAAAGTCCATCCTGCTGAATCTCATTTTGCATCAATTTTAAGCAGAATCCTGGATGCCATAGCCACATTGCCATCTCTATCATTCTTTCACTGAGAGTTTGAAAATATTTTATTACTAAAAATAGCTCAAAAATCGCCTTGCAAAGCTTGAAAAAGCATAGAACCTGATCATCATATGAAGAATGTCAATTACTGTTTTGTTAAGTGACACGTGTATATTTATTCAGATAATTTCGTGAGTTATACTGGAATTATGAAGGTATAACAACGCTAAATAGCACAAGACTCAAAAGACAAACTCTTAAAAGTGGTCTAGGTGATTTTTTTCCTTTCTACATTCACTATAATTGCACTGAAAAATGGAACTACAGGTGCTTCAACCATTTTGGTATCATATTCTACAACGCTTGAAGTCAAACGTACTATGGGTGCACTCACAAAAAAAAACTAATATTAAAATCTTGGAACTCTGTGAGATAGTGTGTGTATTCAATGAACTCGCGCTGTCTGTGTTCAAATCTACCTCGAATATCTTCTTGATTAAATTGATGCGTTGTATTGGACAGTTTCAAGAATTTCAGAGACCCGCGCAAAGTCTTACTCATCTGTAATTAAATCTATCGGGCATACAATTATTGTTCAAGAGATTCGAGGTAGGTGAATTGATGTTTTTGATATTTTGTTATACCAAATAAGGATGCGTGTAGTGCATATCCAACGCTATTTACAAAAAACAAGATAAATATTGCGGAAAGCAGTTTTGCATGGTAAGATTGAAGTTATGAGAAGGCATTGGTGAAGAGAATTACCATCGTCGTAATAGTCGCAGTGGTCGTAATAATCTGTGTAGCGCGTAACAGAACAAAACGAGTATAACTTATTACATCAATCGACATTTACTGAGCTTGTCACTTGAAATGCGCATCAACTATTCACAGCGACATCCAAATGATTTGACAACTCTTGCTGCAAGTCTAAATCTTGATGAATATCTTTGAAAATGAGATATAAATAGTAGAATTGAGAAAGAGTGAACAAATTACCCAGAATAAAAAGATGTTCAAAATATTATCGACATTCAATGAAATAATTGAAGGAAATCGTTATTTTAAAGTGAGGCTGAGGCCGAAGAACAAAGGTCCGTCCAAAATGACTGACTTCACTGTATATTTTCGATATGGTCAGATACTGTAACACTATAAGCATTTAGTACATTTCGAACCTCGTGAACGAGGTGCAAATACTATTTTTTTCAATTTTTTTGGCACCCAAATATCCAAAAATTGCAAAAAAATATTTAAGTTATTATCACAACTTCGGAGAGTAATGATAACTTGCAGCTTCGAGTTTTGATTTGTTCAGATGATTTCCGCGTGATTGCATGTTAAAAAATTTTTAAGGTTAACGTACCTCTTATCCGTCGTCTATATGGAGGATGCGAAGGATGTGTATGCCTCTGGATTTCTACGACATCGTTTACAGTTTCACTGAATCCGATATCATGATACTGATTGCGATGATCATATCCGTGTTGCCTAGGCGATGGCGATCTATAAATCAAATCAAATTTTTCTAAATTCTGAAACCACCTTATCCTTAAACCATGTTAATCAGAAGTTGGAAAAAGTCACATTATATGAAAAAATATAATAAAAATTGTTCAGTGAAGCGAAAGATTTTGGTAGCTCACCTCAAACTTGGAGATCTAGAATGTCTTGCTGGATGTGCTGTATGTACAGGATGAAGCCTTTCACCATTATGTGTGAGACTCTCAAGACTTCCAGCTCTCGAATCGCCAACGGTGACATCTTGAAGGTCCATCTAAACACGAATTCAGGAGAATGTTACAAAAAGCTTTGATTCAGATAAGTATTTTTTGTTTTTTTTTGTCTCCTAAGTGAGACCGATTCATTCAGTAGCAGTCTAATATTATTTTGGTTCATGTTGCAGGTACACATTCTCGACTCTTACCCTTGATCATCTTTCAAGAATTATTCAAGATTAAGAGAATCACGATGCATTTCTATGCTTCGTTCCCTAACTTTTTAATCATTCTCAATTATGTATATGCATTTTCGATAAGCAGACTAATGCATTGGTTGAACCTGTTAGAATTGAGGACCCGATCATCAAGTAGTCGAATCTGGCCCTAAATAATTGAGCGATGCATTTTCGGCATACTTTGGCACGTCACTTTGATGACTGAAATTTTTTCATCTCCGTCTTCTCATTCTCACAATGCCAGAAGATTTCGATGTGTGAGACAACAGATTTTAATCCGAAGAAAAACAAATGATTTTGGGGGAAATGAGTTAGTCATCGAAGTGAATTTCGCCGGATACATTTTCTTCAATATTATTATTTGACAGACTTTAAAAAAAATTATCCTGGTTAGGATTCTGACTCAACGCCTTTTGCCTCTGTGGATCAATGTTGTGAGGCGTTGTATTGTAATGATCCACATCGTTGACTCAAGTGATAAAGCTTGCTGAACTTTGTTAGCTGCAAATTATAGTGCCTCGTCAAAAAGATTCTTTTGGAAGATTCATAAATGTTCATCAAGGATCAAAGTCTACTCGGAATATTGTTATCAATTTGAAAAAATTTAGTCTTTATCTACAAGAATCACTCCATCAAGGGATGAATCGCCTAATACTGACTCTCCTACTCATCACCGTTCAAAATTTCTTCAGGTCTGATGAAGGTTAGTTTGACAGTGTTTCAAGAATCAGTCAGACTTTAACCGATGCCGTTGTCATAGCAGATATCTACAAGAAATTGATTTGAATATTAAGCTCAATTCCTTGATGATTTAACCATGTACAGTGCTTCCAAGCCTTGACAAATTTGTGAATAAAAGAAAAAAAAACACCAATAATAGATTCAAGCCATTTTTACAAGATCTTGCCGATTGAATCTTCCAAAAATCTTAATGAGTGAGATAAGTGAAAATTGTATCATTGCTTTGTCAATCGTTGATCTTTGTTGAGTGAAGATGCTGTACAATCCAAGCAAAGAGATAGATGTGAGACTGCTTGCAAATATTGAGCTTGCAAATGGTTCGATATGATCAAGAGTCTTCATGCTGCAGTGAGTGATTATTGTTAGTTTTGTGCATGCTCATGCAATTTTTCTTTATAAAAAATTAGTCAATTCATTCCATTCTTCATACCCAGGCGGTAAGAATTTTTCTGTACCAAGAGTTTGGTCATGTGGTGCGAGAGATTTATATACCTCTCATACTCACCAAACTTGATGGAATTCTTATCATCTAATAAAGCAATCCCCTCAATCAATTTTTTCTCAGTCGATACACAATATTGATCGTCCTACAGACGGTTACACCATTAGATCAATGATGTACCTATAATATCGAAAGCAGCTAGAGGAGGGTGGGTCTATCTATATTCACTATTATATACTCACGATTCTTGTCTATACCCTCTAATAATCTTGACCATTCAATTCGACTGGTAGATCAGCTATCTATCATGTGATCATTTAAATTCAGAGAAGTTCTCTGATCTGAGCAAAATATCAAATTATACTTTTTGACTACGACCGCTGCTAATTCCAAGACTAATATTATCTACCTTCCTTCAGAGCGATTGATTTTACTTTTGTCTACATCTGACTATATGAAAATAGGTTGATTTTTCTAGTAAATACCGGCGAATCAAAAGAATTTTCCAAGTTATATACAAAATTATTTCCTAATTATTGGATGCAACTAGTCGAAAAAATTCACCCAACTAGAAAAATTGAACGTGTCTTTGTCAAAATCTAGACACGTGTTATATTCATATGCAAGAAAAAATGATGGGGTTTAAGGTTAATCATTGGAAGATAGAAAGAGTGAAAGAGATCTAAATTTCACTGATACGACAATAATAGAGAAATTTTTCTAATAAAATTTCTTGGTTCAAAAACCGAGGGTTGAAAACCTTTCGAGAACGAATCGAGGATCGGGATCCATAGGTGTCGCAGACACGACGACGGCACGAAGATGATCGATGATGGTAACAGTGATGACAATGGCAATGACGGTGACGATGACGGTGACGATGATGCTGATGACGGTAACAGTGATGACGATGCCTATGGTGGTTTCTATGATGTCGATCACAGTGACGATCGCAATACCGATCACGATTCAATTCGCGAATGCGATCTTTTTCCCAATAATAATTCCTATCGTAGGAATAATTATTTTCATCTATTTGGTCACTCCGATATTTATTTTGACTCTTTGGACGATTATATTCTTGGTATTCGTGACGGGAATAACGAAACTCATTTTGACTTTGAGGCCGATGGTAATACACGTGATCGTGACGAGGTTGACGATAATCGATTTGACTTTGAGGCCGAGGGTGATGTTGGTCAACGTAACGTGAGTGACGGTGGTCATTATGACTATGAGGTCGAAGGTCATGTTGGTCACCGTAACGAGTGTGACGGTAATCATTTTGGCTCTGAGGTTGCAGATAAAAGTCATGATTGTCAAGATGACTATAACCGCTGTGACTTTGAGACCGATGATGCAGAGTTTGGTCACCACGAAAATGACCATACTTGGATTGACTCACGCTTTGATGATGAAAGTCATAAATGTCACGTGGGTGACGGAAGTCGTTTTGACTCTGAGACCGTTGGTAATCATTTTGGTAATCGTAACGAGGGTGACGGTAATCGTTTTGACTCTGAGGCCGATGGTAATCATTTTGGTAATCGTGACGAGGGTGACGGTACTCGTTTTGACTCTGTGACCGATGGTCGTGTTGGTAATCATGATGATGGTGCCGATAGTCACTTTGACTCTGAGATCGCGGGTAGCGGTCATGGTTATCAGAAAGACGATACTCGTTATGATTTTGAGGCTGATGATACAGATTATCGTCACTACGAAGATGACCGTATTCGTTTGGACTCTCGGACCTATAAACATGGTCATAGTTATCCCGAGGATCACGGAATCCATTCTGACTTTGAGGTCGGTAGTCGTGATTATAGTAGTCATTACGAAAGTTACGGTCCTTATTTTGACTTTGAGGCGAACAGTGATGATCATTGTAGTCATGACGAAGATGACGGTTTTTATTTTGACTTTTAGGCCGATGATAATGATCATGATCATGATGAGGGAATTCCTCATTTTGATTCTCGGTCTGATGATAATGGTCGTAGACGTCACGAGGATGATGAATTTCGTTGTGACTCTGGGACCGATTATAATTGTCTCTGTTGTAATCCTGCCCTGAATCACGATAATCTTGATAATCTCGTGAATCAAGATCGTTCAACAATGGTTCTAAATCAGCTCCGCGGTCCTTGTCATAATCATAAATGTCAGAAAAACCCGGCCCACCCTCTCCCTGGCTACTCTCCTCATGAGTTGCAAGCTTATTATACTGCTGTGACGACGCCGGCCACTTCACCTTTTTATTCCTGAAATACAAACAAAAATTTTTCATATTATTCGATCAAGTTGAATAGTTTATGAAGGTAGTCGTATCGGCACTCAGCAAATGATTCTTATGATAAATGTTCGGTTCTGAAGGTGACTCAGAAATTTTCGTGGATTAAATTAACTGTTTCGAGGATGGAGCTTTAGTTTTAGCTCTGAACTTAGAATCCTTGTCCAATTACTGAACACAAAAGAATGGATCTCTTATGAAGGATAAGATCAAAGAAATTTTCGAGGTCCATCGTGAGTTATAGCGAAATATCGGTTATCGTTAATAGACGGCTGATTCAGATCTGCGATAAATTTCTCAATCGTGACTTTGAAGTTGACCTTGGGATTCATTCTTGGAAGTATTTCAGTTCAAAAAGTCTTGTGGAATCATATCTGAATCATCAGAAAGTCTTAATTCTGAATGAAAGGGTGGAATTTCTACAATCAAATCACAACCGAAGTTCTCTATGGCAACACTCTTTCGAAAAATAGCATACGAGCTCGGAGTCGTGATCACCGTCAAATTCCTTTCCTTTAGGAAGCAATAGTATAAAAAATTGTTTTGATTCCAGCATTCTTCCATAGTTTTCATAAATGAATCTCTTACAACAATAACGAATTGTACTGGGAAGTGTTTTCGTTCAACCACTTGAATTTTCGGCTAGGAAATTTGTACTCAATATAGTCTTTCAGTGTCTGCAGTTATTTTGAATATATTCGGTAATGTACCTGATGCTGCGTTGGCGTCTTTCCTCGGCTGCTGCAAAAAGTCCAAAGGATCTCTCGTCTTCGTGATCTTTTGATCCTCTTGGTCCTTGATGACCATGATGATGATGATCGTCTGGACTAAGGACACCGGTTGGTTCCAAACTATTATGTCGACTTCCCGTATGGCCATTACCATTTCCCGGATGATGATTCACTCCAGCTACGTCCATAATTGTATCGAAGAATGTTGGATGCTGTACCGTGAGAGGAGAAGCGAAATAACACCCGTATAATCAGACTTCGATGATTTTTAAAGATTTTTAAATTTTGAATAACTTTGCATGATTTCTAGATCGATAAATTTTTCTCATTTCTCTGTTGAAATTGTAGAATCTTTATGTTATCATTTTGATGTACACTGTCACATACAGGCTTTTTTTTTCTTCTGACACAAAAAAGTCTCTTGCACTGTTTACCAAATTACCTTCTCCAAACACATGACTGAACATCTATATGAATTCATAACCAGGTCATAACCATTGATGGAGTATATAACTTGCAGAAATATATAAAATGGACCAACAGCGATAGACCAAATAATGACACTTGAAGAGGGGAATAATTCTGAAGAGAAGATTTTTATCAAATATGACAAGTATCAAGGTTCGAATCATGCTAAAAGAAGTGTTTCTGTGGATATAAGTGCAGAGTGTTTCATTTTGGATAATATAGATTCGAAAATTACATGCACGATCATTCGATTAAAGACAGCAATCATGTGTTTTGTTGCTTCTTTGGGAATTTACTGTGAATTCAAGATCCGTGCTGTTTCGTGGAATAATGAGAGTGATCTATTTTTGATGATTCTACGTGATAATTTGACAATAACCACAAATTGAGTGATAATAGTGGAATTGGACAATTTCTTTGTATAATTTGGTTGATAGGCCGATAAGTGGTTATCACTAGTGATCAGTCTCCAAAAAAATGCTGTAGAATTTTGAAAAAGATTTAGCCAGATATTTTTCAAGCCTGTATATGTTGTTGAAATAGCGTACATTTCAAATTCTGATACCACGTTTAATATTTCATATGCTTCAAAATATATCATCGCAAAACCATATTATTTATTCATCAATCATTGATCATTCCGAGTGGTAAAACATGCATGGCAAACTAACCGACTATGAGTTCATTATCTTCAAAAATCTCAGAGTCAATTACATATTTGAAAGAATCAAATTCATGATCACTGGAAAAGTCACAGTCGATGAACGCTTGCATTGTTTTTTCTCATGTGGTGGATTTTATCGATACTGATTTTTCAAAGATTTTGAGAAATTCATGGTTCATCTCATTGAGATGAATTGACGAAGCAATTTTGAAAGTCATCAAGATTTTTTCATTATTTTCATCCTGCTATTATTCACCGATGAATTATTCAGACAGTACTTAAACTTTCTTCACACTCGATTGATTCAGAGAAAATGAGCTATATAGAAGATGTACTACTGAATAGCGAAATAGTTTGAGAAAAATGGACATTCTTATTCCATAAAAATCTACTAGTATCATCAATCAAATCTAATCTACAAGATGCTTGATTCAAAAGTCTTTAAGAAACATTCCTAAGATACTTTTCGTGTGTCGTGTTCTATATTTCTACGATATTATTTGAGTCTCAATAGACAAAGGCATAAATTTTAGCATTTTCATCGTGAATATTCTGATTCGTCCATTAGATGACGATAAATTTTTAAATCAACAGCCAATTTGTCGTAGAGACTCAACTATCAACTACTGCAGGTGTTATATGGTGGATCTACTGTGAGTGTATCAATATTTGTGTCTTATATTATTAGGTGTAATATATAAGTGGTAAGTAAGAAAGACGGAAGAAGAATAATTCTCCTATAGCTTCGATCTAAGATCGACTAATTTTGACTAGACTATGAGTGAGATATATAATCTATCATAAAAAACTATCACATTCAAGGAAAATTTTGTTAAAACGTGCCGAAGATAGAGAAAATGCATTAATTTTTTCCCTTTGAGGCAAAAGGCGACTCAGTTATATCAAATATCAGATTTACCTTCTCTAGAGAAGTCAAAATTGAAGAAATTCCATACAAATGAAATTTCCTTACTTACATATATCATAGAACTATCTCAGAATCTTGCGATGATAACGAGATGATGGAAATTTTCACAAATACTTGCTAAAAGAATTTTCTAATGGAGTTTCGTCTCACGCAAGATATATTTGTTCTCATTCCGTTCAACAGGATCTACTCATCAGGATTTCCTATTTTCTATCTATTCGTAGTGCGTTGATCTTTATGCGCTCATAATGTGTCTATAGATACAGGGCCAAATTTATTCACTCGTTTTCAGCATTTGAAAGAAATTAGAATGTATTTAATTGTCGGTCACCCAATAAGAGGTTTGGAATTTGCGAGATAGCGGAAAGTCTCTCTAAAGTGTATTGTAAATTCGGCCCTTGCAAGTTTTTCAACCTCCGTTTATTTTATGCAAATATTGAGCCATTGAGTAATAATCAAAGGTTGAATTTCTACTGAACTACATCTCTTGATAATTTTCTAATTCATATGTGCTACCATTATCATGATATCATTTTTCTATATAGTTTTATTCCCATTTTCAGTAACTTTATCTAACTCTATAGCTTAGCTCGGGATATCTAAACTCATCCAACTAATGCTGATCAACTTTGACTCAGAAAAAAAAGGGATTAATCTATATGCTTGCATTGCTTCTGAATTTATCAACTTAAGAAGGTCAGTTGTCGATGGTAGAATGCTATATCAAAATGACCGCATTGTAAACATCGAAAACTGTTCTGTTCTTAATATTTTGAAAAAACGTGTAATTTCCAATGCAGAACTAAACGTATAAGATCTGATTAATTCTATAACTCAACTAAATTATCAAAATGCGTAAACAAACAAAACTAAATTGAAAAGTAATGAGAATATAAACATTGAATATAATAAAATTCTGAACTAGTCGAGCAATTGATGGAGGAAATAGCAAAAAATTTGAAGTCCTCTTCGAAAATTTTCAAATTTTTCTCTACTAATTGTGCATAATATCGTTTCAAGAATATTTTGAAGAAGATCCTTCATAATTTTTTGTGATAAGTAATGATTTGGCAAATGGTTGCAAAAAAAAAAAAATTTTTCATGATTGAATATGAAAATGATGATGTTTTGAATGAAAAGAATTAAGATAAAAAGTAAGTACTACCGCCTGGGCTCCAGCATTTTGCCCAGCATTATCGATAAGATCGTTATCGTTCTGTAAAATAAAGAAAAATCATAAACAATATAATCAAGTCGTATTAGAAGTCTTGCCATAAAATTAGATCTCCAGTAAAAATTTTTGGTCGTCATTGATATCACATATATGGAAGTTGAAGGAAAATCTATAAACTATTATAGATCGACAGTCTATTCTAAATTTCCTAATATATAATCGCCCGACGATGCCGAGCTGTGGTTTCGTAATTCCTTATAGGAATCATACGATGAAACAGATCGTTCAATCTGAGTTCCAAAGTTGATTTACCACGAAATATTTAGTACTATGTAATAATGAGTGCCTACAGCTTGGAATTTCAGACTTTTATTCACAGTGATCTCTAGAAGTAGAAATATCGTATATCGCATACCAAGTCTAATCATGTACAATTAGAATCTATATAAGTCAGATTTCTAAGAGAGATTCCGTATGTATCGTTCAAAGCGTATTCTACGTATAATTTTTTTTCATTAAAAATCTAGGACAGTATATTGAACTTTTTCTATGCATTTACGGTGGCACTAAAAAAATAACCGAGGCGTATCAAAAAAATTTTCTTTCTTTTAGATTAAAAATGAAATTCCAAATGATCGAATTCTGTGGCTGTGGCAATGAACGCATGTTTTTTTATGCCAAAATCGCAATGGCATTTTATTACCATTCTATATGATTCATATTCAAATTCAAAGCGATCTCGACGTATTCGGTAGATCAAAAAGGAAGCCAATACTCCGTCACTCCATCGTTTCCTATATTTCGAGTGATGATTACTATGTTCTGATATAGACAATCACAAATGAATGAGAGAAGCTCGATGAATTGACGATTTCGACTGAAGCTAAAAATAGCTATTTTTTGAGTAGTTGGATTTGGGTAGACTTTCACAAAGATCAATTGTCAGCGCTACTCAACACAAATGATTTAGTATCAATTATTCTTATTCTTCAATTTCCCATATATATTTTTTCATCTTCCAAAATGATTAATAGTTGTTGTAAGGGAATGAACTCGATCTCAGTATGATTCGATCCATATAGGAAAATGGAGACACTGACATCAGTTGGAAGAAAAAAAAATTAAAAAATTAGAGACGTTCATCTAAAAGCTGCTGTCTAACAGCTGGATTTACTAAATAGACTTCACAATCATGACATTATTGGCCGTCAAATTCTACGTCGAATAAGCCAACGTTGAACATTCAACCGGACATTTACAATTGAGTAAGCCATATAATATGTATATTTTTTCTCTAATACCCAATCCCAATCCCTTGCTTTGCAAGAAAAGTTGATAGGGTAGATTTCCCTGTATAGAGATTGGAATTGTATAGTTAGAGTGTTTTTAATGACTTTCGGGACAGGTTTATCGGTTGACACACAACGGCCGAGGTTTCAATATCGCAAAATATGTTGAAACAATTTTCCAAAAGTCTTACCTGAGTCGATTCTTTCTGGCCAAATCTCGTACTCTTCCAGCTCTCGAGTATTAATAAGCCAGCGTAAATCTTACCAACTGAGAGTTTTTCTTTTTTCGTTACTGAAAAACCAAAATTAGATAATTATTTCATGATACATTGAATCCACGCCAGATGCATCTCATCAGAAGTTTTTACATGCACGAAGAGGAGATTTCGGTTGGGAAACTGTAAGAAATTGCACTCGAAAAAACAATAACTATCACCAGCATGATATAGATGTCAGAATTCGCTCTTAATTCTCTTGTGATAAGTCGAATTTATGTCTCAAAATGTTGAACAACAAAATTTTGGCCATAACAGCGAGGAAAATTTTTCCAGTAGAAAGATTTTTGTGACTGAATTAAAACCTACTCAGAAGATCCTTCAGGAATAGCGTGTTTTCTTAGCGGGCCCAGACAAAATTTAAGATACGAGGTAAAATCATATAATATTTACACAAACCGACAAAGCAAAAAAAGCACCTGTTTCCAAAAACCAGACACCGGACGTATATAAATATCGTGCGCTGAATCTGGAAAGTTTTTTCCCGGACATCCCCAAATTGTGGAGAAGATTGGAGATAAAATTTCAGAGCCAGATTTCGAGTTTCTGAATTTATATTCAGGGAGAGGAGGAAATACACTCGAACGTGAAATTCATAGAATTTTTATTCAAAGTGGTAATTCCAATCCAGTACTCAAGATGATACTCGTGAGCGAGAAGTCAGTGAATCAGTCGGGACGAGAACTTGAAGTGGCACTCATGATCAAGCACTCAAAGCAGCACCCGGTATCGAGCACTCGAAGAAGCAATAGTGATTGAGAACTCGATGTAGCACTCGTGATCGGGAATTTAATGTGGTACATGTGATCGAGAAGTTAGAGTACCACTCGCGATCGAAAACTCGATGTGACACTCGGTTGTACTCATGGTCGAGAACTCAAAGAAGCACTCGTAATCAATCACTCAAAGTGCTTCGTGATTGAGAACTCAATGTAAGACTCGTGATCGATAACTAAGAGTAGCACTCGTGAAGGAAAACTCGGAAGAGCACTCGTGATCGAGAACTCAAAGTGACACTCGTAATCGGGATTTCAATAAAGCACTCGTGATCAGTATAAATCAATGTGGTTTCCGTGATCGAACAGTCAGAGTGGCTCTTGGTATCGAGCACTCAGAGTAGCAATCGTGATCGGGAACTCAATGTGGGACTCGTGATCGAGAACTCAAAGTGGCACTCGTGATCAAGATTTCAATGTGGCACTCATGATCAGTATAACTCAATGTCTCACTCAATGTCATGATCAAGAACTCAAAGTAGTACTTGTGATCGAAAACTCAGAGTGGAACTCATGGTCGAGAACTCAATGTGGTGCTCATGATCGAGAACTCTAAGTTGTTTCCGCGATCGAGCAATCAAAGTGGCACTTGGTATCGAGGTACTCAGAGTATAGCAATCGTGATTGGGAACTCAATGTGGGACCCGTGAATGAGAATGTGAGAGGCATTTGTGATTGGCATTTCAATGTAGCACTCGTGATCATTGTAACTCGGTGTGGTACTCGTGATCAAGAATCCAAAGTGGCACTCGTGATCGAAAACTCAAAGTGGCACTCGTGATCGAGCACGCAAAGGAGCACTCAAAGTATTACTCGTGATCGAGAACGCGAAGTACTACTCGTGATCACATTGAACAATCAATCAGGATCGTCACTCTGAGTTCTCGATCACGAGTGCGACATTGACTTCTTGATCATGAGTGCTACTCAGAGTTTTTGATCCCGAGTGCTACCTTGACCACGAGCACTGGATCACGATCACCACCCAGAACAAAAATTCTGAAAACCTCATGGAGAGACGCACGTTTTCCACTTCTTTCTATTCCGAAATTAGAATTTTGATATCTGTCTTCAAAAAATATTTCCCTAAAACTCCTCTAGATCTTAGGGGGGGGGGGGGGGGTCCGGGAGAAACTGTTGTCATTCTCGGATTCAGCGTACAATTTCATATAGGTCTGGTTTCTCTCTGGGAGAGGATACTTTTTTCTTCGTTGACGTGATTTCATTACACTTGATATTCTGTGCGGTCCTTCGAACATGTATGATCTTTGAATAAACAGATTTTCACTAAATGTAAAATAGACTGAATCATTATGCTTGGCATTACCTTCAACTCGAGGAACTAGAAGATCCAACATCTTTTTGGCTTGTAACGGCCAAATATTTCTGATTGTATCCCTTAGTTCGTCATCTGCTCGATCCATCTCATCGGCTGTAGGAAAGCATAAGAAAAATCCGTGAATAATCTCCGAGTTGTTATTCTACAATCATGGTTTATGATGCAATTTTCATGAAGAATTGAAAAAAAAAATCATGGTGCTGTAAGCAGATTATGATCAAATTTAAGGCAGGGAATCGTAGCTCATCTAAATACGGCGAACTACCTATTACCGCTGGTCCAATCCCTGTAAATCTGTGATCCGATGAAAAGTGATATATTGCAAGAAAACGGTGCGAGATTTTGAAGAATTTCCCATAATCTTTGAATCTCTTTTCATAGTTTGGGGAATGGCTCAGCTACACGGATGCATGCCAGAGCAAGGTGGACAGTCTTACGGAGAGAAAACGAACTTCTACTCTTCGACGCGAGACAAGCGGTTGTTCAGCTTAAATATTGGTATCAATCATTCAATGATCCGGTGAATTTCAGTAAATCTGCTATGATAAAATATAGAACAAAGTAAATACCTTTTTACGAGAATAGGTCAAGTTCTGTAGGTCGTGAATTCGGCCAAAACTTTGGGAATCATCTCCTCACAAAATGATAACCGCTTACTTGAATGCTAAAGCTTTTTGACATTAGCATTGTCCACATACGCCCATGTGAAAAAGTGATGGATATACGTACACTGTCAATCCTAATATCATAGATTAGCGTTCCAAAAGGCTTCAGCATACGAGTCAGCGGTTCGAGATATCATCTTTTGATGCCAAAAGGGGTCGATCCTCCAGAGTTTCAGTCTAATCCACGGCCCACAGACCATGACTTCACCTTGTTAGTTTTGCATCGTTCGTTAAGTATCCCCCAATTCCAGACAAAAATTTCCTACTCTCTGAGTGAGACGCATTACTATCACGGAATGCCATGGCTCACCAACAAAATCAATCCAATCCCATTTCAAAAAGAGAGAAATCCATAAAAACTTACCATTTCTCATCTTGATACTGAGATTCTCTCGAATCAGAGCAAACAACGTCGTTGTAAAGTTAACTCTTCCATCAACGTCTACTGGCATATTCATCCTGATAAGTTTTTTATAAGCCAATCTATTTGGACACTTGTTACCAAATCCTAAAGGTGGATCCATATTCTTCAACATATCGTACATCTCGGTGTAGTGTATCTTGCCCGTTGCATTTGGATCATATTCTGCCCATATTCTTACAAATTCATCCAAATGATGAGCACCAAGAATAGATGAGTCGCGCGTCAAATAGTCAAAATTGTCCATGATGACGGCAACGAAAAGATTCAGCATGAGAAACGAGCAGAAGAAGATGAAACTGACGAAATAGGCGTAGGCCAAATTCGATCCGCATTTATCGCCACTCTCTTTAGAGCGCGGATCGCAAGGCTGGTCAGCTATACAGGCAAGCATTATATTTGGCCAGGCTTCACCCGTTGCACACCTATTTTTTTGTATTAGTGGGAGAAATTGATGTATCAGAATTTTTTTTTAACAAAATGGTTGTTGGATCATATTGGGATCTTTTTGTATGGATTTTTAATAAGCTATAATAGTTATTTACGATACAAGGGACCTAAGAGCCTTATTATTACACGGCGTGAAGTTGGCGCCCGAGCGCTTGCGCGAGGGTGCCAATCACGCCGTGTAATAATCAAAGCTCTTGGGTCCCGTGTATCGTACACTATTTTATAGCATCGAGTGACATAAACCCGCCCTTTGCGGGGGTCATAACACACCCGAGCGCTTGCGCGAGGGTGGAAGCGGGTGGCTAGGGCGGGGGTAAGCGGGGGGGTTCGGGGGGGCGGCAGCCCCCCCGACTGAAAAAAAGTTAAGAATCTGGTCCTATAAAAAAGATATCACACACCTGCGATTAAACCTATCGAGTGATGATAAAGACGTTTCTTGTATCTAAAATAAGTCATCAGCATCGTTGGTTATTATAGTAATATAAGGGTTGTGCAACCCTCATCCCGGCCAAAAACTGAAATTTTCCCTCTGAGACTTCATCATGAAACAATTTCTGAATTTACGCTGGTAACTAGACTCCAGAAAAATTAGCAGTTTAATTCTTCGTAGACATTCCATAACGGCTGTTTGAGAAATGAAAACTGTGTAATAACACATCCTCACCGCAAGGATGACGAATATGCGTATTCGATCTTTTACTGCCATGCAGTCTCTAATTTTGATACCTACTTATTTGTTGTGATTTGATCACGACAGTGTATTAAATGGAAATCCAGCATGATCAAAGGTTTCAAGGTTAGCACAAATATACATGTGCAAAACTCAACTACGTGTTTATGTTTATGTTTATGTTGATGATGATTTATAACCATGAGTGGGAGTATAACAGTCATGACTAATTTTCTTGCTCTTTACAATTATTGATGCGGATACAAGTGCTCCAGACATGATCCATCATAAATTTTTTATAATATTATCTCAATTTCGATGCCTGCATACATAATATGCGCAAAAATTGCCAAAAATGTCCTAATAACCTCACAGTGAAATAAACTGATTGGCTGCATCCTGCACCCACGTGAAGTGAGCGGACGCATTATTTCACAGTTGAATAATAGGCCATTTAAGTCCCGCAAATGCGTTAAATAAACGCGGGTTTAGGTCACGCAGTGCTATAAAATATCTATTCTGAAGAGCAACTGGTCTATTTTTTTGCTAAATACTCACAACTTAACAAACTTTTTCATCCCGACTATCAACTATGAGACTCTCTACGATACGATTTAAAACTACTCATAGCTTTTATAATGGGCTTCAAAGATTAAAGTGGTTGAAAAAGGAACAGCTTGTGAGGTTGGCAAGGCATAAAAAAAACTATTTTCATAATTTTCACGAAATTCTTAATTTTTTACGTCCACGGGATTTTTGGTTCATTCTCATAAATTATCAAATTGGCGGACAATGCCATGATAAAAATAATATTCATGTGAAATTTTGAAACTTTCCTTCGAAGACTATTTTTCGATTCAGTCGAGACACATAAGTATACCGATTTTGAATATTAAAAGTCTCAACATTGATCAAGTTGAAACGAGTTGACAAAAAACTCAAGATGATTGATACAAAATCTTTCTCATGCCTTGCTTTCTCAAAGTAATCTACGACTTATCTGATTTGTGCAAGAAAACTGTAACTTATCTTCCTAGTTGAGGCGATTTCAGTGGATGATGATGAGCAATTATTTTTTGATGAATTTTTTTTCACGAGTTATAAACGTCGATTCAATTTTCATGGAGTGTATTTTAAAATGAATTTTGTATATGATTGATTTGTGCGTGATGTATATATATATACGCGATCACGATTCCCTAATATAGTTTTCGTGCACATCAAGTCCTGAGAAAGCGCCACTTACCGAAATAGTAACATCAGACCTTGAATGAAACTCTGAAAATTATTGTGCTTGTTGATTGAGTTTCTCTCCACCAAGGCGATGTTACCAAACACCTGAGCGAAGATAAGCAGATGGCCGCAACGCAAAACAGAGCAAGAGCCACATTAGAAAAAAAAATTATAATAGAATTAATGTACAGTCCTATAATTTGAATTCTCATTCTGACTCCTCAGGTTTTGCACCATTCAAATCCTGCATTTGATGGATTGTCAATTCCATCATTTTTTAATCTTTTTTTTTTTTATTCAATAAAGATAGCTCTCTTTTGCCGGGCCAATAACTACTGAAATAGTTAGCGTAACTATAGCAATTAACTATTAGCACTATCTGCACTTTATGGTATTGATAATAATGGACAAGTAACTCATGGAATGGAACTATGCCTACGATAATAATTATCAAAATATACAGCCCTCTCCGGGTATACATTTCATATGCAGCTGACATGAAAACTCTGGTACATTATTTAAATTCAAGGAAAGCATTTATAAAAAAAAAATTTATACGAGCCATCAACTTTTCAATCTCTTACTTTGATTGTTGAATTGAATGAGATGGTTTCAATTTGTCAAATGAACAATTTTATGATAATGTTCAAATTTTCAGCGCTGGAGCTTTATATGCGGGAAGCAAGGCTACTTCGGAGAAGACTGTATAATCTAAATACCTTATTTATATATAGTATTGAAAGAGCAGCTTATAAAATTCATCAAATTACAGCTATTAGACTTGATTGTCGAGCAGCTTACTTCTATGCCTACGCTCGCAAACTGTAACTAAAATTTACCATATTTTTCTCATCAAATATTACGGATCAAAATACAACATTTCTATGAACTCTTTCTGGTAAGGTCAAAAAATTGTTCAAGTATAAATTCTTCAAGCGTATCAACAGTTACATAAGAATCCAATAACTTCTCTCAAATAAATCATCAGCTAATAATCAAAGAGGAATGACTATTTATAGAGTCCCGAACATTAAATCAACATTTACAAGAGAAAACGGAGATAGAATTATAAAACTATTGCTCGTAAAATAATAATTGAGCGTTACAAATGAGTCAAAAGCCTCCTAAATTAATTACTCGTATTATATTAGCAAGATAATTTTGCTTTGAAAATTTGCTGCAAGTTCGGCTGCTCGACTCACCGAAAGAGCAACATAAGACCACCAAAAAATGACTGAAAGTTGTTGTGTGATTCGATCGCAGTCGTTGGATTGTTCGCCAGATTTCCAAAAACCTAACATTTAAATTTTTTTTTAGTTTCTCTTTCCTCATGAATAGTCAAGTCTACTTCTAAATTGATATTTCTCCCGTTGTTCCATTTTTCGATTTTTCTATTGTCATAACAATCTTGTCCACACAGTTACCCAAGCCTCCAAAATTTAAATCTTGTAATCTGATTTCTCATCAATTTTCTCATCAATATATCATTATTATAATATGACTAATGATTCTCACCTGCATCCCAATAATGGCATAGATGAAGAAGAGCATTGCTATGAGTAAACAAACATAAGGCAAGGCCTGAAAAAATATATAATCAGATTATTCCGGTTTTCAGAAAAAAATATTTTTTCGAGATTCATATTAGTATATTATTTCATATTTCTATACCTTGAACGATTGTACGAACGTCCAGAGCAATATTCGTATAGTGTATCCCTGCCTCAGTAGTTTTATCAGTCTGGCTGCACGGAAGAGCCTGAGAAATCCGACATTTATGAAGTTCTCCTGCAGGGGGCAGATAAAATTACACTTAAACACAAAATATGTAATGGTTTTTGTATTTAAAAATCAATGGCTTCGCGCGTGCAAATGAGACACCCAAGCTGTTTTCGACAATTTTCTCCTTTCCGAGTAAAATTGACGAAATGCTTTTACAGGGTTGTACTCTTGCCCGTTCGAAGCTATTAAGATCTCTCTTGGGAGACGTCGTATCATTTTTTACTATTCTACATTTTTTCAGTTGTCTAAGGAATTATTTTCACATGGGGTTTTAACTTTGTAACAACATTCTCGATTTCTACATAAATTTGGTCGTATTCTACACTTGAATATCACTTATGTATATATAGTAATGTCACTATACATTTTTTACTATCCCAAGTGTGATACTAGCCCAGTTTATACTATCCCAGTTTAGGGCCTGACCATCTAACTATGAATACATTTTGTTCCATCTTACGAATATCAAATATGTTCTACCACCAATAGAACGTTTGTAATCTAATATTTATTTTCTAGACTACATAAGAGATGAATATTGCACTGTAGTCGTGATGGATCTGATGCCAACTATTCTATTGAACAAAACACTGTTTGACGTTGAAAAATCCCGTTGTGAATTGTAAGATGTTCATTCTAGAGCTTTGAATCCGATAAAATTCTCGAGTCATGAGGATTACTGATGGACTTCACCATTCTTCTTTTTTTATCAAGAATATAATTATTATGCTTTAGTTTGACACAAAATTTGCATTTGTAGTAATTCTATTGGAAAAAAAATGATTATTAAATGTAGTTTTCCCGGTTTTTATCTAGTCATCTCATTCTTTCCTATCAATTAAAGTTTCATTACCAACAACCACAGGAAGAATTACAAACTTTTTCAAAATCTTTCGCATTAAACTCGAAAAAACCTATCAATTCCCGCTGCAAATCCCAAATTTCATGTCATCGGGCTCATCACAAAAACTTCAAATTTTTTAGCTTGACCAGTCATCATACTATTCAATCAAGTTTCTCCCAGGAAAACATGATTTATTCCGCCAGTGAGTCGTGTTCTCCAAGGAAATGATGGCTAATCAACCACAAAAGTATAATCTTTACTTCCATTAAACCGCGTACTCCAACCTAAGATTTTTGAGGTCTTAGTTCCTCCAGATAGGTTTGGTATCCTATAAGGGCTATAAGAATTCAGAATCCAGAGTATCGATCGGACCGTTTGAAGTTCGATCTTCAATGATGCGTCTCATTACACCCCTGGTAGTCTTACATCGATACATGGCTATCAAGCATTGTTCGATTTCAATCATGAGCGAAGCACGAAACATTGCTTTATAGTATTTTACAATAGTATGAGAAAGACTTATGCGATAAAAGCAGAGAGATAAAGTCTCAGTGTTGCCAAATATAGGTGGAATATTTCTGCGTCTTCAAGATTTCTGTTGATAAATCTGGAAAGATCGTTGGACAGTGAAAATAGTGTCGTGGGTAAAAAAGTGTGGTGATACTTCAGGGTGTCAAGATTCCAGAAAAATTCTGAGAAAGTGAAACTTTACAGAATAATTTTCTCACTCTAGAAGAATCGTCAGATATGACTTCCTAGCCTTTAACCGGTCGCCTACACTAGGGGTCATCAGGACCCCAGACCATTTTCAACATTCAGACTCGGCCGCCAAAAGTTTGGAATCATATCACCTGTGGTACCATCAGCCATCAGTTCGGATGTGTCACTATACATCCGTTCGTTATAATCATAAGCGACAATTTCCTGCATGGGGTCTGACAGACCCCAAGTGCGGTCAATGATATGTTTTGGAGGAGTGTGGTCGACGGCTAGGACTTCAAATTATTCTTGAAGGCGTACAATTTACGAGAAAAGATTCTTCCAAAGCGAGAAAATCATAATTCTGGGGAATTTCAGGTGTCAAACTTTTTCCAGGCTTTGGAACCTCTGAAGTAAGTCAATAAATCATTTGTGTTCAAGTTCGAGAGTGAGTCTGCATTATTGTGTGCCGTGCTTCCAGTGAAAGCTCGCAGAAGAATGTTTTTCAAGCACATCAAAGAATGAAGGGTAAACACAAACAACTTCACAGAATAGACATTCTTTCACACATACAAGTATATGCAGAGATAATGAAGAGGGCAATGTGATTGCTTGATAAGTTATTGGTAAATGTGGAGAGTATGTGAAGAAAAATCTCACCTTTCTACTTCTACTGACGCTCATACTATCCTTCTGTAACTTGAAATTCTTCTATTTAAATACAGTTCGAAGAGCAATGTTCTACATAGAAATCGACGGAACCTTTGATATCTAAGTTGCATAAAACTTATCAGAGACGTGATAATATCTATTGAAATATATTGACTATTTTGTTCTAATCATGAGGATTGCATCAATTTTACACATCAACGACTACAATCACGTCTGGAGTGATGCAGCCATTTGAACGATTCACAAGTGATTCCAAAGTGGTTTCAGACATAGAAATTATAATAACAATACACTCGATAGGTGTGATCACGCCGACGCAACGTACAAAATACATGTACACAAATGACAGAACTTGAAGTTCCTCAGGGTGGGTTACAGAAATCACTCAGTGAGTACAGTCACATGAACGAGAAAATACGGTTATCACGTTGGATCCACAAACAACTATGATTATGAAGTAAAAAAAAAAAATAATAAAAACTAGACAAAAAATCGACGGTGACTGACAGAAAATTGATGCTATTTTCACAGTGATGACTTGTATTGCGAGTCCGTCTAGCATGTGTAATTTGAGTGTAAAATCGTGATGTTTGGCAACACTGCGATTCTTTTCTTCTCACATTTTCGAGAACAGATCACCACATTTACACAGTTTACTGGCTGTAATACAGCTGACCAAAGTCATAGTATTCGAGATAGAGGGAAAATCCATTCATTTGGGAAATAGACGCCTATACTAAGATATTTGCATTACATAGTCTTGCAATTCAATTCAGTTTGAATCGGATAAATCTCACGGACTAAAGTGAGAGTAAAAGAACGATCTATATTATAGCTAACAAAAGATGATTATCCAGTAAAAATCATCTTGAACTAGGTACTTTGGTGGGACACCAATTAAAATCAGGAGTTTTTCACGAGGTTGGACTACTAAAACTAGCTAAGGAGACTATTTGGGGCTAGATGACGATTTCAAGTATGAAGTCATCAAAAGTAAGTATTAGGATGATCTGTTGGGTTAGCAATTCAGAAGGTATTACATACAGATGGGGATTAACCAACTGGTTAATAACGACAACAACTTATCGAACCTCAACTATTTTGAACAGTCTATTTTCAATGAACTGACTATTGTAATAATTACAGTTCCAGTATGGAAACGAGACTACATCATCATTCTCAGATGACTCTCCTATACGACTTACCCGGCGACCCGAACCTTCTTTCTCGTTTTGGAATAGACGCGATATGGTATCCTAAGTAGAGAATGAGTTTTTGAATATTTTTGAAATATTATCTCAACACAGTTTTGGACTGTTGAAGAAGTATAGAGGTAGATTTTTTCACTTCGTCGATTCTAATCGTAAAAATGATCGTGATGTTAGCATAAGTAGACTTTGAAACTTGATTGGGTTCGGGCATTATATCAGTCCTCCAATATTGGAATAAAAAAATTTTCGGGCCAAACAAATGAATGTTACTGCAGAAACAAAAAAGAACTGACACTTCGGTCACTATACCACTCTACACCCGCGTGGTGAAAGTGAAAGTGCGTACGTGCTGCATCGATTGGAAGACACCACACAGGGTTCCCCCACTCCCAACTCGGTGTCGGGAGTGGGGGGACCTTGCGATTCCGGAGAATGTATTATTCATGTATTTGAAAAGATAATTAGTATAACCGATCACATTTATTGATAAAAAAAATTGAAATCTTTCACTTTTAACATACAGAAAGAACTTGGTTGATGCTTGAGACGATATTTGATCACACAGGGTAGCAGTATTGTACTGCTCTTGTATACGTACATAAACATTGAACTAATTGTTGGTTTGTTTGAGGACTCATATCAACGGTGTAGTGAATGACAATAAGGGTGAGATGAACTTGGACTTTACATACCCCGAATTCGATGACTAAAGCGTCCACGATGCTACCGATGACCGTGATGAAGTCAAACGTATTCCAAGGATCCTTGAAGAAGTTCTGCATTCCAAATTTAGAAGAGATTTATTATATTTTTGGACCAAATAATGCTGAAATGTTGAGTCAATCGGAATCATTCGATGACTAAGTCAAGTACTATTTTGAAGTAAATACTCAATTTAGAATCTCATCTCAATGACAACAGTTTAATGTAAGATTATTGTATTCTCAAAGAATGTTCCGAATGACTTAGCCAATTGGTCAAACAACAGATGTACAATGTGATTGCGGTAAAAATGTTGAGATCATTCATACTTTACTCATTCACAACTATTGATCGCATTCATTCCCATTTGATAAGTACATCTTGATTTGAGCTGTATCAGTGATTCAAGACATGAATTTCTTGATGATCAATCAAATAATTTTGCAAGCTACATTCTCAACTTCCGATTTTCAATATTCTTGTTTCGTGTTACATATTTATGGTGATGTTGTTCATATTTTTCTAAACGAAATTTAGTATTTTTATGAGTCCTTTTACAGTGATATTGATATCATTCAATGAATAACATTGTGCTCAGGTGTATGATTAGAGCGAATCGAACCTAGTATTAGCCAAGTGTTTTTCGCTCATTGTGAAAAAATACGACTAATAAATGTATTCATGTAAATATATCTGGTGATACGCGTTTATTGTGAGCTGGTGCGTTTTAACTAATATGTGTGGTCAAAGATTAAATATATAAATATATATATATATATATATATACGATAGGCATACTCATGAGGTATACTGCTATATTCGTATACTTTGAGGTTGTATTATAGTAGGTATATAAAAAGTGGTGACGTTCATTGATTGACTAATATAATATACGAATAAGAGGGGTAACTCTATTGTAAAAAAAGGTATCTACTGGATCATGCCGATTCATAGCAAGCATTCTAAGAGTAGTATTGAGGTTGATCAACTCGCGAGCTTTATTTAGAAAACAAAAAAACATTAGAAGAAGCTCATCTAATATACTTGACAGCACACAAGGTTTTAATAGTTGAGAGAGACTTCTTCAAGAGTAGCTTTATTTCAATAGTTTTTAAAAAATGAGCTTTAGAAAAAACGAAGGTTTGTTCACAGTTTGGTGTCGATATTCCAAATATCAAGGACCAATTCAAAGGTTTAGAGAATCGTCGTGACGACAGTATTGAAGAAAAAACGAGTCTAGAACTTTTTCGACTAGATAGCTCACAATAGAAGATTTTCAAATCTGTAGTTCCTAAGATCACGCTTTTTAGATTGATGATATATTTCATCTAAGTTCGTAGGAACTTAGGATTCGAATGCTTGAGAATAATCATCAGCTCACAAAAATTAAGAGCTCAATTTCTACAAGGAGCCAGAATTCAGAAAATCAAATTTCGGAGAGTCAAAAAAGCAAGAAGATCAAATGTTCGATTACAAGATTACGGAAGGAAAAATATTCGAAAATTAGGTATGTGGTATGGGAGGAAGGGGAAGCAAAAATCCGGAATGCTAGAATTTGAAAAATTCTCAGAGATACTTGCAATGCCTTCAGCAAAGGCGGGAGGATCAATCGAAATTTTCATTGGCAATATTTCGCACAGCCAAAATTTTGGAGTGGCGCTACCAAATTTTCGTGGATCCAAATTTTAATAGTTTTCAATTTTTTTTCCTCCAAATTTTGAGATTCCGAAATTTTGTCTTCACGAACTTCTGCGCTCCGAATTTCCGGCTCTTTGGAAAATCACAAGAAATTTCAAAAATTTATAAATGTTACTAAGACTCTCACCAACAGTTGTCCTCTTTGGCTCAATCATAAAATTCTTACATTAGTCAAAATTCAAAAACGATTCACCTTTGATTTTTCTGACCAATATTATCTTTCACATGACATTAACACTGCTCAAATACGGTGATGAATTCAAAAATTCATTCTGACACCATCTGTTCTGGACGATGTTCATTCCGTATCATACAAAACAGATTATCTATCGATCTTATCATATACAATGATGAGTGAGGTGATGAAATAAGTGATTTAAGGCTTTTTTGTACCTTGCAACCGAAGGCGACGAGTTTAAGGATGCACTCAATGAAGAAAAGGAGGGTGACGACCAAGTTCACGTAGGTCAAGATGTCCAATAGAACTGTCGGCGCATCGTGATACTACAAAATACATCCAACACACAAACGTAACACACTCGGCTACTCTGCTATTTTTTTCTTATTCGACTAACTTCTCAGAAAATCAATCTGTCAAAATTTATCTTGTGGGAAGTCCAAATCTAATATTTTCTAAATATTTCTATCTTTATCAGCTTGCCTAATGCGGGTGTTATAATTTATGATTTATACGCTGAAACCTGAGTCCTGAATTCAACGTTTTGAACAGGGAAGCTAATGGTGAAAAAAATAATGTAAATCACATATATATGAATTTAGATATGAATTTTTGGCTTTGAGGCAAGATATGCTAAGCGACTAACTACGAATCTTAAGTCTATTTTAAATGCCAAAGAAAATATTTACATAACTTGATGCAAACTCGAAAAAAAGTCGTGCAAGCAAAGACAAAAATGGCTACACATATCACGAATACAAATATATATTGGAATGCAAATAATCAAATTAGTATAATTTCTAACATTTTACATTCATTGCGCAGTCAGGCTTTCTTGCATTGAGAAAATACGATAGTTGCAGTGATCAGCCATGCTCATGCGTTTGCTAAATTTATATGCAGGGGCTTCTCATGGGCATCTGAGAGTTTTTCTCCCATAAATCTCGTACGAACACTTGGGTAAGATCATCTAAAACTAATTTTCCATGTCAGTTTGGATATTTTCTTGAAATTGTTTGGGTAAGGGATATATTTATGGGATTCTAAGTAGCCGTAGACTAATAGTAGCATACAATGAGGTATTTTTATAGTTAAATACTGGAGGTAAGAGGATAGATCGATAGATGGCAAATAGGTTAATTCTATAATGAAAAATAGTGCGTGTAATGATGTTTGCTTGTTGTGAAAATTGTGAGTTAGTATAAATTGGAGTGCCAAGCATGCGTGTTTGAGATTGTGGGTGAATGTATTTTGTTAGTATTGTGACATATTTTTTTTTATTATTGAATCTTTGTATTTGAGTATCGTATTTATTCCTGAGTATTTCGGCTATTTTTTCTATGTAAGTGTATTTTTCTGTCGGAGATATATCTTTCATTCGGCTAAGAGGATACAGCTATCTCAGTTTCTTTTTCGTAGTCAAACATTTTATCGATTTAATTGCATCAAATATATCTTTCAGAGCGATTCATCCTTAAATCATTTCGCTTTACGTTTCCTCTACGAAGCAAAGCTTACCAGTATTGGAAAGAAAGTAAAACAAGATTCGTGACACGCAAGATCTCAGTCTTGATTGACTCGATGATTCGAAAAACATGTTACATTGATTACGCAGGCCCACAAAATAAAAAGAATTTCCTGATCAGAAAAGGTGGAGGTCATTACTGACGTATTTTAAACTGCTGAACACGAATCCGAACTCAGAACAACAGCTTCCCCTTGCCGTTTTTGAGTTATGGCCAAATTCACGAATTACCAAAGTACTAAAGTACGAGTTTATGCGTTTTAGAGGCAAATTTTTGAAGCAAAGCTGTTGACGGAATCGTTCTAATCACCAAATTTTACGACGAAAATAATTTTCTCAAAATTTTTTACCTCCTAAGAAGCTAGAAAAACCCCTAGATGAGCTTCAATTCCCTAGGCAGGGTATTTTTACCCTACACTACAATGGTGACCAAGTATGTCAAAAATGAGGGCGGGGTTGGGTTCTGCGTCAAATTTTATATCAACAACGTATTTTTTGGGAATTTTCAGCGATGCTGGAGAGCTGAAAGAAAACGCGAGCGAAAGATTACACAGTTTAGGCTCCGGATCAGCGTACTAATGCTGGGTGAGATTAGTGATTTTCTTAGTGATTTAAAAATACATTTTTGATGTGAAATTTGACGCAGAACCCGATCCTGCCCTTAATTTTGACCTACCTGGTCACCATTGTAGTGTAGGGTAAAACTACCCTGCCTAGAGAATTGAATCTCATCTAGGGGTTTTTCTAGCTTCTTAGGGGGTACAAAAATTTTGAGAAAACTTATTTTCGACGTAAAATTTGATGATCAGAACGATCCCATTACCAACTTTGCTTAAAAAATTTGCCATTTGTACCCAAAAACTCGAACCTTAGTACTTTTGTGAGTTATGAATATGACCATCACTCTAAAATGGCAAGGGGAAGCTGTTGTCCTGACTTCGAATTCGTGTTCAGTAGCTGTTAATACGACAGAAATGACCTCAATTCTTTCTGATCAGAAAATTTTCTTTATTTAGTAGGCCTGAGTTATGATTTTAGTATGGCAAAACTTGAGAGGTACAAAGGAATCGAAGATGCAAGATTTTTTTTTGTGGGAAGATAATCCATTTGTAAAACTTGTCAGTGAATACGAATTCAGAAAATTGTCACGTGATCTTGTAACACTTTTGGACGATAGAAATGGATCTATCAGTAGGTTTTTGGTGGGATCTAGGGATGAGATAAAGGAATTTTCATTTGGAGATGAGGCTCTTACCCTGACGCCAAAAGCGGCGATCTTCATAATGCACTCGACGGTGAACATCCCCGTGAAGCACATATTCATGTACTTGAGTGTGTTCTTGTACACCTCGCTCTGCCGGTGGTACTGCAATGCACACACTGACAAACACACGGCCGGCAACAAAACTTACGGACATAGAAGCTTTCTGATATCAACATTAATTCACTGCCATTTAAGAATTCAAACCCTTTTGCAAATATGCTGTATGATCAATACATGCGTCTCACAGGAATTTTCAAACAATTCAAATAATCCAAAAGAGTTCCTTTTCACCGATAGTTTAAGTGATACAAATTAATTCAACCCGTCAATAAGACTTTTTTCATCCAATTTTACTACTTATCCCATAATTACCGTTGGAATTAGTCTCATCATAGTTGATACTCTCTTCGAGTCAATGAGCTATCGAGTCATTCATTTTTTGATAAATCATGTATTGGATACAATTTATCGCTCTATTCGAGTGTAAAATTCTCATTCAAATTTAATTGTTGAGATTCTTATCATTACTAAGATTAAAATATTGCACTGAAGAATTTCTGTGAATTCGTTTGAGCCAATTTTCAATGAATCATTTAAAAGACAAGATCTGTCAATTTGACGAATTCATTCTCAAAGTCTCAGTTGACAGACAGAGATCTATGATAGGACTTACTCCTTCTATTCCAATGACTCTAGCCTGAACAAAGTGAACCATTCAATCTTTTGGGAATATGCTAAATGTTACTGATATTTTTCAACAAGTTTGAATATGCAGGATATTTTAGGGTTCCCCATTCTTCCAATTCTGTTTTAAATTTATCCATGAGGTATTCCAATCAGTGGAGTCAAATTGCTTGTTCAGGTACCTAATTTTGATCTCAGAAAGACGAGATCTCACTTTATTTGGGAGGAAATAAATTCTGTGTAACTGTCCCTTGCAATCAAATGGTGAAAGTAATAAACATTCCATAAAATTTGGTGCTTTTAAATTTTTTGTGCGACAGCCATATCATGCGACACGCATATGGTACAAGTAGGTGATACAATAAAATGGTGCATAATCTGAAGGTGGGGATGATCTCTATTCTTGCATAATTTTTCGTGGATTTTTTAACTGTGTTTCTATCAATTTTTTGACCATGTTCAATCAAAATACTGTGAAGAGACTACAGTCACAAACAGTTTGGAATGAGTTGAAATCCAGTTTTAATTGAAACTAGACCAAGCTGGATTCACATGTAACATTTCTAAGAGATGATTTATTCCTAATTCTTCAGGATTTGGAGGGAGATCCGCGAAATTCATGTAGCACACAAATTCGAGATTTTGAACTGAATGGAGAATGAATTTTGCATGCAAAATGGCTCAATGGATCGTAGATCAAAGGCTTTCCTTACGGCCAAAAGAGATTTGATATTCAAGTGGTTTTTGGCATTATCAGATATCCGAGTTAAGTGCGAAAATCAAATACGAAAGTGCGTTCATAAAGCCTTTTTCTGAGTACTAACAAGTATCTCAACCGTAACATAATTTACTAGATTGGGATCAATTGAAAATGGTAATCGCGAACATAAAATGGTGACAAGCTTTTTACTAGTTTTTATTCGGCAATCACTTCGTCGATGAGAAGTTTTGATTGATAGCCCACATTGTACTAAATTTAGTGTTGAAGCTAATTCTGTGATCATTTCTCCATGTCTAATAAAATATTTCTTGAAATAATACGTGAATTATAGAATATGATCACGCTGGTCGGAAGTATCAGAAGTCAGACAATGTTCTTTTTGCGTATAATTCAAGATATAGAAACCGATCCCGCAGCTTGTTCTTCGCTTGCATATCATAATTCTCGCTCGATGCAGAAAATCTGTCAGTATGAAATCGTGTTTAGACGGTCATTTTGCGTCGGAAAACCACACATCGATACCCCGTGCAAGATAGAAACTATTTCCAGGTGTATTCATACCTTTGGGGGTTAAAAACATGTGAAAACACTTGTTTCTGCGATAATCTTTGCTGGTAGAAAATCACGGGGAAAAATTTCTTACTCGTGCGGAGTACTCAAATATGTCTTTCCGACGCAAAGTAATCGCTTGAACACAATCCCGTGCTCCGCCTCAAGCTACTCCGTCGGAATCTTACGTCAAAAAAAACCTCTGAAATGAGGGGATTCTGCGTCTTGCAGAGAAACCTAAACCGCGCAGCGACCAAATAAGCTACCGAATGGATTAATTTCTACGTTAAAAAATACACAAAAATATCAATGTTTGGTTTTATACACTTCCGACCTCAAAGTTATTAATGCAAACAAAGCAAGAAAATTGATAAAATAATCATCATCTGATTTAGGCTCAACAGAAAACGCGATATGTAGAAATGGATTGTGCCAATAAAAAGAGACAACAAACACACAATGAAAACAACCACGTGGCAAGCAAATGAACATTGAACTTTTTTTTAACAATAAGTGCGTGGTCAGATTACAAACTTTTGCACATTTATAGCAATTCAACTCAAATCAATAGAAAGCTCCCAATTATATTCTCCTGACCGATAAAATTTCTTTGCACTTCAAAACTGTTGCACCGATTCTCTATCATTTTATATTCAACGGAATAAGTTTTCTGTATTCGATTGAACTAAAGTTTGATTATTCCTGCGGCATTCAAGGTTGAAAAGTTATGAATCCTCCTTCTAATTGAATCAAATCAGACTATCAATGAAGGAAACAGTTGAAAATTTGAATGTAACTAATGGCCCTATCTGCTTCAACTTTTAATCAATATAATAAAAATGCTTACCTTCATCATCAATAAAAGAGTATTGAGAACAATAAGAATCATGATGAAGTACTCAAAAGGCGTCGACATTACTATCCTCCAAATTTTGTACTTCATACTGTTCCTTTCCTTCGGCATATACCTCTCGAGTGGTCTAGCTTGTATCGTAAAATCTATACATGATTTCTGAAAAGTTAAAAATGAACGAAGTATGAGAAAATAG
The DNA here is from genome assembly GCA_029851415.1 of Eretmocerus hayati. Classification (NCBI taxonomy): domain Eukaryota; kingdom Metazoa; phylum Arthropoda; class Insecta; order Hymenoptera; family Aphelinidae; genus Eretmocerus; species Eretmocerus hayati. The sequence goes on along the minus strand of CM056742.1, from coordinate 175,766,389 downwards.
AATCAATTCTATTAAATGATTTTTAGTTTCCACGGATTACCTGATTCTTATCAATTTCTCCGTCCTGAAGCTCAGCTTCGCCTTGCTCTTGGAAGGTGATGATTATCAAGGCCACGAAGATGTTGACGAAGAAGAATGGAAAGACGATGAAGTATATTATGTAGAATATGGACATTTCTATTCGAAAATTTTGTATAGGGCCCTTATTCTCGTAAGTTGCGGCCATAGAATTTTGAAGTATTTGTGGCCAACCTTCGCCTGTTTGGACCGCAAATAATGTTAACATAGCTACCATGACGTTATCGTAGTGAAAAGATTGTGATTCCCATTTTCTCTCTCTTGCTTCGGGATGCAGTTCATTCTCTTCGAAAACGAAGAACCAGCCCCTGAAAATGGAAATATTGAATGAAGATTTCATATTTTTTAACGAATCTCAGATAACAGTTCTTATGAGATTCTTGGTTATACGCTATAGCTTTACTGTGAAGTGTAGCTTGGAAAGAAATGGCTCGCTCTGTTATTCTTTGAATTTTTCTTTTTACACACGAATTCTTGATTCATTACTCGTCAACACTGGATAATGAACTACACTATAATTTTGGGATCAGAATGTCACATCAACCGGACCACGGTATGCTCATGTATTTTTTTGTCAATGAAACCGAATCAAAGTCAGAAATAGCTCCAGAACGTCAAAAAAATCTTTTAATTGCCAAGAATGATTTTTGAGATTTTAATACGACGTATACGAAAACCCTAACGTCGTGGCACGAAACACATCAAGGGATCGCGTTCAGATCAGAATGTAGATCGTTCCCAATTTTTACCCTTCTTGATATCCAAAATTTCCATCTCTCCGAATTATGGCATTCCGAGGTTCCACTATTCCAAATTCTTGATTTTCGTATTCATGACCTTACATAATTCTGTATTTCCAATTTTAGCCTTTTAGATTATTCCCGTATCATTCCCGCATTGCGAGTTTTCAGCTTTTCGAAAAGTCAAAGCCACTATGAGTCGTACAATGACAGAATCGAGGGGTCAATCAAGTACACAGTCCATGAGACTTTACCACCCCTAGAATTGATTGTATATGCTCTATTCCGACAAAACGAAAAAAAAAAAATCAAAAAAATCTTCCAATTTTCCAAAATTCCCGAAAAAATTTTGTAAAAAAATTCTAAACAAGTTTCCATATTTCAAATTCATCATCACTCAAAGTTTTCAAATCTATCATAGATATAATTAATAAGATTTAATACTCACTGGCATTCCTTAGCCGTATATTTACTATCATCGGTGCAGTAGAAGAATTTTCCATTAAACAATTGCACCGCAATGACAGCAAAGATAAATTGAAACAATATATACACAATAAGAATGTTTATAACATTTTTTAAACTGTTCACAACACAATCAAACACTGCTTTGAGCTTTGGTACCCTCTTGATGGTTTTTAAAGGTCTGAGCACTCGAAGTACACGTAACGATTTAATAGTCGAAAGATTTTTACTTGCAGATCCACCACCCTCTCCTGCTGTCATATCAAAAGCAAATGATACACCAGCACACACTACCACTATAGCGTCCATAAAATTCCAAAATTCACGTAAATATGATCCTGGATGTAATATTACTCCAAGATCAACTATTTTTAGAACCAATTCCAATGCGAATACGCACGTAAATGCGTAATCGAAATAGTTCAATATTGTATTTCTTGGATTTGCATCATTAACTGGATCCTCAGCTGCTAAAGCTATACTCGACAGTGAGATTACCACCATAATGAAAAAATCAAAGTATCGCAGATTTACAACCCAGTGAGCGCCTTGCCTCACCCTGAAAAGAAAAATTGAGTAATTAGAGAAAATAAGATTTTTATGAATATTTTTGGATTTGCTACTCATGTTGGAAATTTTAATATATACCAGATCTATTATTGTATTTTACTGAGATTATGAAAAGAATTTGAATGATTATGAAGTGGAAAACTTACGGATTCGTTGGGGATAATATAAACATAGACGAATATGGCAGCATAGGCTTTGGTCCCGAATCATCTTCGTCATCTTGTTTCTTTTCTTCGGATGCCGTTTTGCCACCCTTATCACCTTTTCTGTAAGTGCAATCGAACAAGATTTTCATTTTTTTATTTTTTTTTTTTGACAAATATCGGATAAGTGGAGAAAAGAGTCAATACTAACTTTGCTGAGGGGCTTGGAGCATCGATATCTAAATTAGGTCCATTTCCATCGCTTGGCTTTTGTAATGTTTCCATTTCCTTATCAAGTTCTTGCATTTGTCTCTCCTTGTCTTCTTCTTCCTGTTCTTCTTCGGCAGCTGTCAGTTCTTGTGCATTTGCCAAATTATCGACGGCGATAGCCAAGAATACGTTCAGCAGTGTGTAATTGCCGAAGAGCACCAGGACGATGAAGTACAAGGAGTAGATCATACCTTTTTTATGTCCACCTTGTGATTGGATACCTTGATACATTACTTCGTTCCAATCTTCGCCAGTCAGTATCTGTAATTAAAAAGAAGGTATGACATAAGTATCCATAGGGGATTAACATCTATCTATTAAATTAATTATATCGACCGGAAAACAAAATTAGAGATCATCTGAATGTCGCTAAGAGTGATGCTGTATGAGTGACATTGAGAATTTTCTTATTTTATCAAGTGTGCATCATTTATTATGACTTCTTCGTGAAGACTCTATCGCAGGACTATCTCTGAGTTAATAAAACTGAAACTATCAGTTCTCCCTTCTAATTCTTTCATTGCACAATTAGTGTGCACTTATTGTGCAACAATCAAATTACCAGGTGAACTCTTTAGTTTCGGTTTCATCAAATATTATTACTTGTGGAAAAATATTCTGAAATCATATTTTGTTATTCATTAATTTTTAGAACTGATTTCTGCTCACAATCTTTGAATTGCATCAAAATAGCACTCCCCAGGACACATCGGTGCCTTTGAAAATGTTGACATTCGACTAATGTCTCTGTGCAAAATTTTTCAGTGCCTGACCAATTATTAACAATTTTAAACCCTTCTTGCGTTCGGGATATGACAAAAATCACTATAATTTGAAGAAAAGCTTGGAGAAAATCCTAAAAAATACTCAAGTATTCAAGAGTTGAGCTCATCTACGGATATCATCGAGATTTTATCCCATATGCTAGCAAGTAGTACAAGTGAAATGAATGAACATTTTGAAATTGATGGTGTTCAATGTTTTTTCCTTTTTCTTACATCTATCCTCGACCTACATATCATTTTTTAACCAGAAATGAATTATTCCGAACACGAGCTGCAACTGATCTGATCTGTATTGAGATCTTGATTAATTCAATCGATGTGTTATGATGGGTAGATGCTCATGAAAATGATAATTTTTGCTCAAATATTTCCAAAAATATTGAAATTGGTAGGTCTCAAAAACAAGTCGCTTTTTTTGTGCACATACAAGTCATAACTTTGAATGGTTGTCAGATATTTTTTGTAAATTCTCAGATGCTTATTTTATCTCATTGCGAATCACTCCTTCCATAATTTAGTGAAAGATGCCTAATGCAGTGACAAAAATTGGAGTTCACAATGAATTTCAAGCGCCAAATTCTTTCTTCGTAAATAACACCAAACTCTTGAATCTTCACTATCATTTTGCCGATTCACGATAAAAACAAAAAATACACAATTTTTTTCAAAAAGCAGATACCATTTGAGAAAGGGATGATATTTTTTTTTAACTTACTTGGAAGACAGTGAGGAGTGCAATAGGGAAGGTGTTGAAGTTCGTTGGTGGAGTTCCTCCATCAAAATTGAACTGGCCACCAAAGAGCTGCATGCCGAGTAGGGCAAATATAAGTATGAACAGGAAGAGCAGGAACAGCAGTGAAATAATACTGCGCATCGAATTGAGTAGCGAAATGACGAGATTTCTCAGACTTGACCAATATTTTGTTACTTTGAAGATTCTTAAAAGCCGAAGAGCACGGAGGACGGAAAATCCAAACGAGCCAGACTTAACGGCTGACCAGATAACTTCAAATATTGAGCCAAAAATAACTACGCAGTCGAATCGATTGAAACTCGATTCAAAATAAATTCGTGGACCGAGGGCGTACATTTTTATGAACATTTCAAACATGAAGAGGCCTAGAAATATGTACTCCGTGTAATCTGAAACAGAGAGAATTTTTATTTCAATTGGACATATTCTTATGTACCTAACAAATCATGATGAAAAACCAAACTCTCAATCATGATATTTTTCTTCATCGTCAGATCTCTGAACGAGTTAAACTCTGAATTTATCAGAATATTGATATTGTTGCTCACTCTACATTTGATATCAAATTTTGCAAGTATTCATCGGTAGGTAGAACTTTCTCCGAGATCATGCTAGATTTTTTGAGGATAGGATGAAAGAATTACGAAACCAAATCATGAGAGGATTTTCGCCATGTTCGGCATTTGCCTCCTGTATAAAACTATATTTGATTCATTTTGATGAGAAAATATTCATGTATATCGAGGGTAACATTCATTCCTCAAAAATCGCCCAGAGTTCCACCAGGCACTTTGAATACAGTATTGCAAAAAATCTTTCACGAATTGCTGAAGGGTATGATTTCTAGTTTTTATAACGAGATCGGATTTTAGGAACCCGAAAAATGAAGTTGTTCCCGAGAAAGTCGACCAATAAATGTCTTTTTCATTTCATGATTCTTTTGAACCGTTTTCTAATTCACAAATATCCGTGTAAAGAAGTATAGAGACCAAGATATTAGGTACTCACATAGAAATTCTGTTAGCCACTCGGGTTGACCATAATGTTCAACAGCTACGGTTACTGTATTGAAAAATACTAGAATTATGACTGTCCAATAGAACGTCTGAGTTTTCACTGTGTGTCGAATCCAAAATCGTAACCTCTTCTCGTTGCGCCAAAATTCTGCGCAAGCGCCTTGATTTCTCACTTTTGATTTGAGGTACGAGGTTCTCGAAAATCCTGGAAAAATTAAATTTCTTTTTATCATCATTGTTCAAAAATTACATTTTATCTCGTTTTATTCCCATTTGTTGCTGAACGCTATAAGCGCCAAACGCTCATATCCACATCATATTTGTTAAATTTGCAATGACCATTTATTCAGCTGCAAATAATATTATTTCTACTCTAACATTGAGAGACTGCTGCGCTCTCGACAGAAGAAAGTCTCGTGGATACACATATTTTTTTTCTTTTTTATTAAAGTTCACGACTGAAATTTTGATGAGCTCAAGACCAATCTTACGTATCCAAAAGACTATTCTGATGCTTCATTCAACTACTAACTACTTGTATTGCTTCTGCATTAATTTTACTATGAGCTTATAATAATTCAACGAATGATGTTGAATGAGTGAATAATTTACATCTAATGATTCATCAACTGACTATTTCTAAGATACAAATTCTGGATTTCATTGAATCCTGATGTCTAAATATAGATACTCTTGATTTCAATACTTCTAAATTCATTTCACAATATTACGTAAGTATAAATACTGATTTTCGACACGATCGTGTTTTCTAAGTTGTTTTAATATTCAATATAGTCTACCAGTCGCGGATTATCTACATTTCCTAGTCGATATTCCAATTTCTACTTCAGTTCTGACTAGAGTACACTAAACTATTCTGATCCAGAGTCAATGTATTACATTACTATATGCAGACCATCTATATTTCTTATGTTAAAAATGCACTCGCCTTTTGCGACATACTGCATTACTCGAACCTACGCCGAATTTCAAGTATACTTTGTTAAAAATCAAATACAGATGCATCTACATTTGGAATCTAAGTCTAAGAGTAAGTATTCTTATTTTTTTGTCTGAATGAAGTTTAAGAAACGACACCTTATTGGTCACACTTTTTAATGGCCACCGTCAAAGCAGAAGAGTAATTTTTCACCATTCCTCACTTTTTTTTGGATGTATTTCACAGTATTGATAGCGTGAATAAATGAAATTGAGTCAAAAACTGTTCAAGTGAACGTATTGAGTCTTCCAAACTGTACAATTCGATGTCTATGAACATTATTTGATGTGTAATATTACCAGTTAGGTATATTTCCTGTCGATGGTGTAAGTTCTAAAAACATTTTTTCGTTTTAGTTGAAGAAGGTGACATAATGCTTATTTTGAGATAACAAAATCAATGAAAAAAATTTATAGAAAAAAATCACTGTATTTTGTTTGACTATTCATTTTAACCTCTTCTGACCGGTGTACACATATGTAGACACATGTTTGAGTCGGTTCTGTGGGCTGAATTTTGAAGATTTACTAAAAATTCTTGTGCGATCCCTTCCTTTGGTCTGAATTGATGAATATCGCATTGTTTTCACATCAAGAACGTGATTGTTAGTTGCTTTTTCATGCTAATCAATCGGATTGAAAAATCTGTTTTTCAAAAAAGCCGAAAATCATTCTCACTACTCGGGGATGAGGTCTAAAAATCGGATTGCAAGGTCATTGTATATTTCTGAGGAAATAGGAACTATTGCCACAAACCTGGTCCGAAAAGTGAGAGAACATAGAATTGTCATGCATGTAAAGTTTGTCTGCATACGTGTACACCAGGTTTACGCGGTACACTTGTGTTGGAAAAAAGCGAGTGTAAACGAGAAGTGGATAGTATTTCTTGCGTCAAAATGTATGAGAAATTGTTAGACTGACTCTCGTATCTCATTCCTAAGTATTCAAAGTAAAATCTAGCTCTTCCGAGAAATTTGATTCCTGCCTGCGTTATAACAATCATATTCTTGGAATAGAAACGATGAGATATTTCATCTCTTGGATGAGAAGAAGTCAACGTATACATGAATTTCAGGCAGAAACCGGTGATTTTTAAGAATCAGTTGTTGATATTTCCATTCCCCATCGACCTGATGTCCACATATGTGGACATAGCCGAAACTCTTACACAATGATTGCTTTGTCACATCTTACTGGAAACACTTTTCGGTGCTCCCCCGACTAGAATTTACCAAAAAATAATTTTTCAATTGACGGGAAATAGGTGCCGGTCAGAGGAGGTTAACGTTGAAGTACTCTGTTGGGTTCAAAATATGGATGATAGTTACCACTTTTTGAAGGCAAAATTATTTTTTCAGAGTTAGAAATGTATTTATTATACTATCAGAATGGAGAATGAACGCTTCAATCGAAAATTCAGAAAGATGTTTGAAATTTTTGGGTCCAGAAATATATTGGAAAATCTCTCGGTCAGATGATCGATTTGTGGGGAAAGTCACAGACCTTCTCATTGCGTGGAATCAACAAAATCAATGACTATTTCAATTTGACTGCTTATTCCCCGGTAGAAATTTACTTCGATGTAACACATCAATAGACATGAAATGGCTATTTTTCGCCAATTTTGGGTGAAAATGGCCATTTTATGGCTAATAATGTGTTACATTAGGATGAATTTCTACCAGGGTTGTTTATAGCGTAGATACTAGACAACAGACATGAAAAAATTATACGGTTCAGAGTCTTCGTAGGCTCCTAAGGTATTTCTCTTGATGACCTTCAATTTCGGCACCATTCATTTAGCCGTATACGCATTTTTGTATCAAAAGGATGCTATATATATCGTCATTTTAAGGCGATACAATTTTTACTAAACTGCTGATGAAATTTCTAAAGTAAACTTCTAGGGTCGAGTTTTACTTTCGGAGGTACTTTCCGTGGTCAAATCATTAATTTTATAAACCTTCTACTGAAATCTATGTATGGATTATGATCTGGATGTAGATGAGTAAACAAATGTGATTGAATGGCTCATGAAAATGGAGAAATCCAAGCCCAAAGGATGAATATGGCAAAAATGGCATTCTTCGATAGCGGGAGTAGAGGAGTTTGATTTTTGCTTTTTGAGTAATATTCCTGGCCTGAGCTGTGTCGAGGGTCGGAATCATCACGAGAAAAGCATCAAACTTCTCACCTGAAATTCAAAATCATTTTTTGATCGACTGGGCGAAAAGGAGAAGAAAAATTGAGAAGCACAAAGCAATGCTTTACGGCCAGTTGACCAAAAACGAATTGAAAACACATCGTGACAAGACCAGAGAACCTCAAGGGGCGCGGTATTTTTTATTCTGCAAGAGGATTAGATACGGGTGATGAATTGTATCCCAATCATTAGTGTGAGCCAAGGACATTGTTGAATACGAGTGGATAGTCAAGTGTTTGTTATGAATATTGTAATGTTTATTTGTGTAAATGTTGTTCTCTTTTGCGCTCTGTGTTCGCGGGTCTGTGTCTAATGCATGTGTGTGTTGTAAAATTTCCTCTCAATTTGAGATTACAATCCTGTTTTCCAGTCAAAACTAAGAATGAAAAAAAAAATCCAAGCTAATGTTCTATCTACTGCAGCCAGTCTGTATGAAGTATATGTTGCTGCACACAATCAATTTGGCTGTTTATTTTTTCACACATTACTGAGCGCAAACATAGATTTGCAAGAAAATGTTTTTTTTGCGGCTTACCCATTTTATAATGACATAATTATAGTGTCCGAGAGCTTGTGTAGATGTCATGTCTGGAGTGTAATGTGTTTTCTCGCATACGTGTTTGAATGATTCAAAAGTTCTTGGATACGACTCATCATACTTTTTTCTCGTACTATTATGGGCTCAATAATGAAAATGTTTATGAATAGACTCGTAACTCTCTCAAGAATTCAGATGTTTCTATTTTTGTTTGATAGATCACGGTGTTCCTCGAATTTTTCAGAAGACAATCCTTAAACGCAATGTACCCTGTTTCTCCGTGACTCGAGTAGAAAATTTCTACATTATGGAAGTTCCTTATTTTTGAAAGGGATGAAAAGATTGGGATTCCCCTCATTTTACTGTTTTTTTCCTACATTTTCAGGACTATTCCATGGAAATTTTGAGAAGTAAATAGAAGAATTTGAGATGTACGAACTTTGATCAATACCTCGATCAATACATTAAATACACACATAAGATGGTTCCACTGAGTTTATGCACATAGAAAATATAGAAAAAATCGAAAATATGTTTTCTGTTTCCAGGTATGTATATCTGACAAATCCTCTACCCGTTAGGAATCCAATGTTTGATCCATCAATCAACAGATTTTATTATTTCCAATCGGAAAATCAGGATCATAATTCAAAAAACTTGAGTAATACACCGGGCATTTCTCGCTCACGTAACGAAAAATTCCAGTGAGACTGGAAAGTTTGTGAAACATAACAAAGCAATTTTTTTCATACGGCATTGAAATTATCGCCTTGAGCATCCACGCAGTTACTAAGCCCAAACTGAGAAGAAAATGATAAAGTATCAATGTACTATTTTTCTTCTGTTTAATCATTCAACATCACGTATGCGAGTGTACTTCGATGCACGTAACCAGTAACTCTCGATGACGACACAAATAATAAACAAAAAACCATGTGTAGACTTCAATCGTAACATCGACAATATATATAAATATATATCGATCGATACGATGTACTGTAGTATGACCTGGGTTGTAGTTACCTTTCAGTTTTTTCTTAGGCTCTGAAACAAGAGGATCATCTGATAGCGTGTGTTTAAAAGAGTTTTGTGACAATTTTAGAGGGATATGATATTTTTGATGTTAATGATAATGACGATGATGGGGGAGGGGGGCAAATATGATAAGGTTAATTACAATCTAAACTCTTCTGTAAACTGATTTCCTTACATGAATATTAATCAATTCACTATGTTATGCTGTGGGATCAAAAACTTTCTGTACCTAATGATGAATATGAATTTAATCAATGATGATTGTAACCTTTTTTTACACTAAAGTTCAAACTTTTTAATCTGTAGGTAAAATTACTGAATCGATATATACCAATGATATTCTGATACCTATGGGTATTAAATTATCAATAACGAAATTTCATGTATCAAAATGCAATAAGAATTTTCTGGGTGGAAGAACAATCAACAGTTTGATTAGTTATGAACTTTCGTAAGGGAGACGAACGGGAAAAATACAACTCACCATCGTCCACGTCATCTTCCGCATCCTCCTCTTCTGTGTCTGTACTCTTGCTTTTCCCAAGATTTTTCAGCTTTTTTCTTTTGGCTGCTGCTCTTCTCCTGGCTAATGGACAAAAACGATACTATCATTACACTTATTCCCAGAATTATAGTCAAACAACTGGCAAAAAATCGAGACTTTGTATTTCAACAAAATTTGTAGTGACTAGCTATGCTCAATTCAGAACTAGAAAGAATCAGAGATGAAGGATGGGAGCCAATTGGTTGATGTCATCAATTGAAGTAGAGTCGCATTGATTCTAGTGTACCGGGTGAAAATGAGGTATTTGATCTTTTTATGACGACTCTTCACTTGATTGCAGACTTTTGCATAATGTGACTATTGCACTAACAAATAGGGTTCCAACCTTCCGAAACAGGAATCTTGATGAAACTTTGACAATCATCTTATTTTTGTGAGAAATGGAGGTATCTCCAAGAGCTTAATCTGATAAACCTCCTATACCAAGACATAGTTATAGAGATTGGCATTGCCCAAATAGGCCTATGTTGAAAAGTTGTTTGTACACTCCCCAACGACCCAAGCTGCTCCTAACTGTGACGGTCAGAGACCTTTCGCGATCTTCTGTCTAACCCACATTTATGGGTTATGGTACGAGTGCAAGTGAGACAAGAGATCTCGAGTGGTTATTGACCGTTACAATGAGGACAGTTCAGATCGTTGGGAAGTGTAAAGGGTGTCCGAAAAGTATGTCCCTCCCCCTACCCCTGATTTTTCAGAAACAGTTGGAGATCGCGAAAAATCTCGGACCATATGTCCCCTCATAGGTGACCTTGAAGGTCATTTTCACAGAAATTTGGAGGTCAACTCATATTCCGAATGAAAACCCCTACTCCTGACCTTACATCATGTAATAACGTAGAAAATTATGAAACTTTTGTTCGAATCATTTTCTTATCCGACTTGACCTTGGCAAGGTAAATGGAGATTCATAGGGCCGGAAGCTAACCACTGTAATTCCAAGAGTAAGCATTCTATCGGAAAACATTCTGGATGAAAGTTGTTCATGATCACAGCGAGAATGAGCTATTGACCTCCGTTTTAACCTTGGAGGTCATTTTCAAGGTTATAAAAAGGTTGATTCGATTCCGTCAAATGAATTACCCAATTTTGACTTCGGTTTCTGAAAACGTAGAAAATTATCAAACTTTTGAATGAAAAATTTTCTGATCCAACTTGGCTTTGACAAGATGAATGGAAGTCAGTACGGGTGGACGACAATCAACGTGGTTCCAAGAGTAAGCGTTTTATCGAAAAATGTTTGAGATAAAAGTAATTCATTATCATAGTGCATATGAGCTAGTGACCTCGGTTTTGGCCGTGGAGATCATTTTCAAGGTCAAGCCGGACCAATAATGTTTCACACAATAGTTTCATAATATTCAACGCTCCTTCAACATCCAAAGTCAGGAGTAGGAGTTTTCTATATGGAAAAATTGAGTTGACCTCCAAATAACATTGGATATGGACTCCAAGGTCCAAACCGAACAACTCAAATAAGAGGATGTGTGTTCCAGGGCGAATTCCAACCGTTTCTGAAACAAGATCGGGGTGGAGTAGAGTGGGGGTACTCACTTTTCGAACACCCTACACTGTAAAAAATTGGTTGACTTCCAACCAAATTGCCCAACCAATGGTTGAAAATTCAACCACTTGGTTGAAAACTCAACCACTGGTTGGATGCCAAATTCAACCAGCTGGTTGACTTTTTTCCCACAACGAATATATAAGGATGAATGCGGCGCCCACGATATTGGTCGATGGTGGTCTCCGGTTGACACTTTTGATTCGGAAAAACAAGTTTCGTCATTTTTTTCACAAACAAAGAGGGATAAACATTAGCCCCGGTCCCGTATGGACGACGAAGCGGGTTGTCTGTCCTGCAGGAGTCGAATATACGTCGTAAGGCTGGAGGGATGGATAGATGGACGGATGGGGTGGGAGGGTAGATGGGATGGATGGATGGAATGGAACGGAACGGAATGGAATGAAATGGTATAGGATAGAACGGAATAAAATGGAAGGGGATGGAGGTGTGGAATGGAACGGAGTATAATTGGAGTGGAAAAAAGTTCCGGTCCGTCCCGTTCCACCCCGTTCCATTCCGTTCCATTGCACTCCGTTCCATTCCGTCCGATTCCGGTACTTTTAATCCTGTTTCGTTCCGTTCCATTCCATTGAGTTCAATTCCATCCATCCATCCTGTCTACCCCCCCCCCCCCCCATCCTTCCATCTATCCATCCCTCCAGCCTTACGACGTGTATTCGACTCCTGCAGGACAGGCATTTCTGTATATATACAGAAATGATGAATGTTCAACCGGGATGACTGGTGCTTATCACGCTTTTTTTGAATTTAACTGGTGCAAAAACTGTGATGAGACTTTTTAAATCTAATAATGTTCCCTGATTGGGTCCTCCATTTATCCACTTCCCGAGCTGCACGTTCAGTCATATGGCGACGGAATCAACCAGTGGTTGAATTTGGTGATCAACCACTGGTTGAGGGAAAAACTTCAACCAATCGGTTGAAGTTTTTGCCACGGATTTTTTACAGTGTATACACGATATCTGACCAATGCTAATTTTCGTATCAATGGGGATCAAGATGGAAGGCCTATGGGAATAGGTTTTTCGAGGTACCTCTATTCCTCACCAAAACAAGATGATTCTCAGACAATAATCAACATCCGTGTTCCACAAGGTTGAACCTCTTCTTGTGAGTTAATATGAAGCACAAACAAAATGGTCTTTGGGATCCCAGGGGGCGTGCAACGAAAATGAGGTATGATAAAGATGGGTTTTTCAACAATTACCTTCTATTATGTGCATTTTCTCTTCCTCTGTTGTTCGCTCTTCTGCCAAAATAACTTCCTCTGGAAGAGAAAGGATTCAAAATTGAATTAATCCAATCGATGAGTTTTTCGAAATTTTTATAAGGAAACGTAGGTTCTACTTAGTCCTAGTAGTGCTCAACAAAAGTAGCCAAATGGTCTAATTAGCCCAAGTTTCTGATGATATGATGTGATTTTATTGCCATACAGAGTGAGAATCAAAAATGAGGTTCTCTTCCATCAAGGTCTCAAGGAATGCCAAAGACTTACGGCTGAATTTGATGATCAAAGAACTGACCATCTCACAATAACATGGTCAATCTGAGTATTGATTATGGTCGTGTTAGTCTTGAAGATGTCATTTTTATCCACACTGTTCGATTATGAGGCAAAAAACTCGAACTCTCAATTACTTGAGGTCAGAGTTTTAAACTAAACATTGGTGTTTCTGTACGCAAGATGGTGAAAAACGGTGAAATTAGTCATTCAAGTGCTGAATTCAGTAGAAGAGATGACCATATCTTAATATCTTTATTGAAATCTTGAGTAAAATAGGGAAAAAGACAATCAACTTTTTGGTAATCTGCAGAGTACACTCCCCAGGAAGATGGACTGCACAGCTATGACGGTCACTCACCGTTCGAGATCTCCCGTCTCACTCGCACTCGTACCATAACCTATAAGTGCGAGCGAGATAGAAGATCTCGAATGCTAGTCTGACCGTCATGGCTGTGCAGTTCACCTTTCTGGGGAGTGTACATAGCGCACTACTCGAATATAAAAATGAATGCAGGCATGGACACTGAATGATATGATGAAGCATCTAACCTGCTTTACAGATCCACTCGACGTAACCATTTAGTTCACGTTCTAGCTGCTGGTGCCTTCGCATTTTTAGGAAAGTCTGCCGGTTCTCCACTTTTTCTCTCTCCTTGGCAAACTCTCTACAAGCGTCATGAAATAGCTCATGATACATGATGATCCAATTTGGTATTAAATAGCATTCTACATTTTATGGATGATGTACAGACTGACAGAAATCCTAATAGATACTTCTATTATTTATGACTGTTACACAGTATTTGTTGACGACTAGCTTTTACTTCCATAGCTCATACCTTTATGCAAATAAATCATAGAGCATGGAGTTACTCTAGCTTAGAGTTGGAGCCACTCCACATACGAAGTGCTACAATAAACAGGATGAAAATTTGTACATTTTACTCATTTTATCCGAGGTGCAGAAGGGAGAAGCATTTTTGAAGATGCTCTCTGTGTAGGTGACACCAAAACATGGGAATTCACGAAAGTTGTTATCTTTAGGGACGGGAAAGTTATCTTTTTACTGGTTGACGCGAGAATTTTTCTAATGGGAGCTGAAAAAAAAGTTCATATATACGACTCGACGTACAAACTGCGTGTCTCGTCGGATAAAACAGCATATGTATCTCGTGCCAGCTGACGTTCAACAAGGTTTTTGTGAAGAACAAAGTTTTTGGCACTCGACACATGACATTGGTAGTAAACCTGTGTTGAAACTCCGCCATCTTGGCCCCGTGTATTTCTTATTGGAATGTTTTGAGATTCAGCTATATTGGATTTTTCTGCCATCTAAAATAACACAGACTGAGGTTCTTTCCCAATACTATTTTTCAACATAGGGCGACTAAAGCGCCACTTTTACTCTCGGCTGGGAACATAAAATTGGCGTTTATTCGCCCTAATGCGAAAAAATAGCATACTTCCCTCGCTCGGCAGGCTGTTTTAAGGCACGGGGAATATTTTGCACTCAAGGAAAACCATCCCCGTGCCCCAAAACAGCCTAGCTTCGCATCGGGAGTAATATACTATTACACCGTTGTATCGAAATGTACTGTTCAGTATTGATTTTCCACTTTCTCGCTCAGTTAGTCGAAAAACACAGTTCGATACACGGGTGTAAACCCTATTTTTCGCATCCTCGTGTTGATTCCAACCCTCACCTGCGGCTCGGTCCGGAAACCCATCACTCGGACGCGAAAAAAAGTTTTTCCATCCTTGTATCGAAATGTACTATTATAATTCTTGTATCATTTTAATCAAACTCTCAAGGTACTTGGTGAGTCTTAAGATGTCATTTATGATGCTCCAACAGATACATCTCCATTTCTACCAGTAAAATCACAA
The DNA here is from genome assembly GCA_029851415.1 of Eretmocerus hayati. Classification (NCBI taxonomy): domain Eukaryota; kingdom Metazoa; phylum Arthropoda; class Insecta; order Hymenoptera; family Aphelinidae; genus Eretmocerus; species Eretmocerus hayati. The sequence goes on along the minus strand of CM056742.1, from coordinate 175,751,249 downwards.
CTCTCACGACCTAAATCATATCAATTTTCGGGAACTTTTCCATTTTTCGTGTCAACCTACTGACATTACCTACAGAGAATCGTACTCTTACCAAAGCGTTACGTTAATTTATCTCTACTCATTTACTAAAAAATGATCTCTTTTTCAAGCCAGGTATCACCAAATAGTTGTTAGAATCAAGACCTGCTTGAGTAATCCAGTCTAGATATGAGCTGAAGGCTGTAGTGAACAGACGTTTCATTTTTGCCTTCTGATAAGCTGCTCGCCTTTCAACGCGCGTCCTTTCATTTGAAAATTCCCTGAGAAAAATTACTCTTCCTAATACTCGAACCATCATAATCAAAATAATTACCTTGATCAGGATACATACAGTTAAATGATCAGTAAAATTCCGTGAATGATCTTGATGATGGATGAAAATTGATGCTGAACCAGGAAAATTATTCAAATTGGTAAACTTACCCGCTCAATACTCCGAGAACTAAGTTCAGCATGAAGAATGACCCAATGACGATCAGTGGAATGAAGTATATCCAGTTGAACGTACTACCAAGTGCGTCATTCGTCTACAAATTTTATCAATTAATTGTGAGATTGATTCATTATTTGGATAATTTTTGGAATCCATTGCATGTTGGAAAATTATTTGAGTGAAATACATATATATGTAATAGTTGAGAGAAAGAGTGGAAACACGCACACAATATAGTTGGCAACATCGAGAAAGATTGAGCTTACAGTTCGATTGTAGAGGATATACATAGCTGATGCTTAGGAAAGTGCTGTCTTCTGAAGATAGGATAAAGACAATATGAATATCACAACGATGAAAAGATGACATCCAATTGGTGCGCATTCCAACGATATTGTACATCATCATTTCCATTGCAATGCCGTTGAAAATATGGATAAGGTTTTGATCTATTGGGAGGTGTGATGACTCAGTTCTGATTGCTTTACACGATGTCACAATTCTAGCTCTAGGAGTATTCTCATTACTTCGAATAGTTCAATACCGCAGTAATACTTTACAATTTTCTAGCGTACTCGAAGTCTTTGATATATATATACATTATTTTCAAAACTATTAGAAAAATGTATATTATATTAGGCTTACTCAGCTAAAAACTATCTACATGATGAAGGAAGATGATATAAGTGGGTCGAGACTAATTCTCGACGATAAATGATGAGATATAACTAGACTTATTATTTCACACCTCCCGAAATAAATTTGGAATTCTTGATTGAAAAGAATTATTCATCTTGAGAATGTTGGTGATCCATCCACCCAAGATTTCCAAATGATTTCAGACTCTAGACCACGTGATTATTTCGATTGTAGGGAATTATTTGGTAAGGAAGGCTGAAACTGACAGTGTCATACTGAGCAAAGTGAATATATACGTCAGTGTTAGCAAAGATCCATTGAGAAACCATTAATCAATTGGATCTAGGATCATGCTCATTATCACGCATGATGAAAATAAATGAGAAATGGTAAAGGGAACTAATATGAAATGAAGACTAGAAAGAAATGAATAGATAAGGCAGAGATAATGCAAGGTTTAGAAGATAGAGGGTTGATGGAAAAAGTCCCTAGTGTATGTTACAAGCTTTGCTTGGGGACGAGAAGTCGTGCCTGATAGGGGAGAGGGGGCCATCCTATTGTCAAGCAAATCAGTTGGCAGTTGAGTTTTTGAGAATCGCACATAAAGCAGTTTTGCACATTTTCCTTGACGATGATGCCCAAAACAGCCAAAGCAAACACCAATACTTACACTGATGCACGAGTCGATGCAGAACAAAAGTGGCATTCCCAAATGGAGGTCGTAATTGTCAAATTCACTAAATATGTAATAGCCCACATATGCTTTGTCAAATGTTTGAATGCCGCAAACCGCATTCTCGTATCTTCAAAGGGACTCGGGATATATGAATTTTATTGAAAAAATACCCAAATTTCTTTAATGAAGATGATTTTAAAGGATAAATCAAAATGCATTCCTGATACCTGGGAAATTTTCATGGGGCCTCATAAGGTGGTGAGAAGTTCATATTTTGTACCATAAAATAGAATGTGAAAGCTAAGAAAACAATCCGATACATGATCTTTTCCGTAGGTCTGTTTTCAGTAGAATTATCCGTATACGTCACAAAATTGATTAAAAGCCAGTCCGGATGGGGATACGGGTATTTCGCTGAAAGATGGCACTTTGATCGCTCTATGCATGCGATTGGAGTTCATGAACCAATTTTTTGCCTTGTAGTATTTCAATCTCACATTTCTGACTCAAAAGGAATGAGGCAAATGAAACATCATAACAATCCCAGCCAAATGAGTTGTTTCACGCCTAGAAATTGAGTCTATATCTCGAGAAAATCGTAGTTCCTCGATCCGCTAGGCAAGTTATCTCGAGTTATACTGTTCCATGCTCATTTTCGTTCACGTTTTTTGCGAAGTTGATTTCGAATTTTTGGACGTAAATGGGATCACTCGATTGGAAATTTCAATACACCGGCGGAATACTATCTGATTTGGGCTGGAAATACTATGTTGACGAGTAGTAGAAAGGAATAAGTGAGACAACGCTGTATCCGACCCCATTCTCTGCTCATGTTTTTGTCGTTCCCTAAAGAGCAGAATAATATGAGATTTAGTATGGCTCCACAAGGTAAAATTTGCGAGACGGGATGCTATTTGGATAGCTCATTCAATACCAATAAAATCATATAAACAATGATTCCGCTCTTAGGTTAATTGCATGTAGCCGCAACTTGAAAGTACGCCGGTGCGTGTCTGGTTGCGGTTCTGCAGGGATTCCGAACTGGCTTTAAACGTTGATGAGCGTCAGGAATTGAGTTATAATACCTCATGTTATGTTGATTTGATGTCTAGAATTTTGACGATGTCACAAGCACACAAAAAATTCACGAATCAGAGAAAGTGGAAGTCATTTCTGGCTGACTGTAATTTTTGTAAGCTACTAAATACGAATCTGGATCACAACATTTTCCCCGTACTCTTATCAACGAACTCTTCAAGCTATTGCCCCGAGTATGAGTTGATTGTCTGCATGATATCGATGGGCTACAAAATTACCGAGATATGAGTTTTTGTGTTTTGCACGTAAATCGAAACATGTTCCAGCGGAAGTAATGACGGAATCGTTCTTTTCGTTGAACTTTACGTCGAAAACTGATTTTCTACATTGCACACCCTGGGAATCTAGTCAAGTTCCTCAGCGTGAAGGAATTCTCCACACAGGGATAACTCTATCCCTAGATCGATGAAAACTGGTGATAGGATCATGTAATACGTCAACCTTCATGTCCATAGTTAATTCTTTGGGAATTTCGAGCAAAGTAGTACATTACTGCCCTGGCGCGTACGCTCAGTTCGGGCGCTAAGACAGAAAAAAGTTCTCCTGAGCCTGGGAGCAAAGGACAATAATGATTTTTCATCATTAGAACCCTGAAACAGCGTTGGAAGGGGGAATTTCAGCAAAAATTCATATTTAGGCATTCTTACGCCGCAGATCTCGGCAGATGATCTTCCACGACAACAGCATTGGACAAGCACTAGAGCATGCTACAATTGTGAAAAATACTGGAAATTTTAGCTGCCATCACAATAGAGTGACCCCCTCAATTTCTTTTTTTCCGAACAACTATGATGTGGATTCTGAATGAGATCTTAACATTCCGAAGGAAAACTAATAGAATGATGACAATGAATGAACCTATACTTCCATGAAAATGAACCAATATTCAGAGTACTAGTGCGATATGTTTGACTTCTTTTATCCAACTGAAAATTTTCCCTTGTGATTCCTGTATCAGGATCTGGTCAGGAGCAAATTTGAGAACTAAATAGTGTGCTTGATTAGCTTGAATCCATCCAGGTATTTCACCAGAGTTCGAACGTCTTCAATTCGTCGGAGGAGCATGCAAAGTGGTGAAGTGCTTTTCTGTACTAAATGGTCGTATGGATATGTACACATCATGAAACTATACAGATTGACGATGATAAAACATCAAGTAGGAGAATAGAGGCGTTTCAGGCACGATTTCTCTTAGAGGTGAGCCAGTTAGGCCGTTATAAATTTTTACATTTAGCCAGACCAATATGCTGCCAAAAAATTGAAACAAACAAGAAGTAAATTTCAAATCATACTCCAAATCAAATCACAAAAATACATCAAGTACACAACAATAACAGGCTTTGGAATTCAAATTTGTTGATCGGTTCGAAAATTAGTATCATGAATGATGATCAAAAAGGAGAATCAGAGAAGAAATCGAGTTCCAAAGCCTGTAAAAGAATACACCAAATCAAACTCAATATAAAAGGTTTCTAGAACAGTGCAGTTCTTTCAACCTGTTATTTTTTTCACTTGTTTCTTTTTTTTTTTTTTTTTCATTCATCTGTCAACACTGATGAACATATTTCTGTCATTTACCCAGTACAATATGGCAGTCCAGCCCTCCATGGTGATACATTGGAAGACTGTAAGCATGGCGAAGCCGATGTTATCGAAGCTTGTTATTCCGCTGTTTGGTCCCTCCCAGCGATCCGAGCACTTTGAGATATTAGAATTACAAACGTGAGCACCCAATGGTGCATCGCTCTCGTTGTCTGTGTTACATGGATTTGGCTGCTCTCCATCCTTTACTATTTGATCTGTAAAGAGACATGATTAACATTTTTAGTTCACAGTGTTACCGAAAATTTCATCTGAATACTGATTCCATAGTTGGCAAATTCAATGCGATGGAACTATAGGTTTTCTGATCTTATTTACTGTAGTGGATTGTAGTCCATCATTGCTCAAATTTTGTGAATACATTTTTTGACTCTTAACTCATTTGGTACACATAAATTGTCAATGGCATCTGAAAATCAGAATCTCTTTTCGTAGTATTCGGTACATCAGCTCAATTATACTCTTTGGCCTTATCTTTAAAATGCACCAAGTCAAGAATTCCACAGAAAATTTTTCCTCTAAAATATCAGCAAATGAGATTTGTAGAATTCATCCCTGACAAAAGTCAAAATGTACCCCAAATGTACTAAAATCTATATGAATGACCGGGAGATGGAATTTCTTGAATTTTTGAAAAAAAATGTATTTATTTAAACCTATGAGATTGAATTTTTTATTCCATAGTTACATAAAGTCCATCAAGATAGTTTTTATTTATTATTATCCGTAAAGATATTGATGAAATAGTATAAATTTGGAGAGATTAGCTGATAAATGTACAAAATTGTCGATAACTTACCTACATACTCTATGCTATAACACGTCTTGTGTAAGGTGCCTGAATAAAACTCAAGACCTATGATGGCAAATATCACAATGGCAAACAAGACGAGCAAGCCGATCTGCAAGAGAGGAGCCATCGCCTTGATGATAGACTTGAGCACCACCTGGAGACCTATTAAGAGAATATCAAGGAATAACGTTAGCAATGCTTCATCGACATACAGTCTGCCTCTTCAAAATGAATTGTCCAGCCTTGTTTTTGGTGAATTATAGACAAAATACTAGACTATTATCTTTCTAAAGTTTCTATCTAAGAACGTTATCTATAGTTTGCTATGTGCTATATCTAAAACTCTAATATTGTCCATAATTTTCAATTTTGCATGGCTACTCAACAAAAATTTACGCTAATGCATGGACTCCACTGAAACTCTTGTTTTTCTACAGCCTTTTCTGTTCCCACATTTGATTTTGGAATGATCAAAACTTGTCAAAATGCGTGAAGTATTTGGAGATAAATATCTTTGCAAAGGAAACTGCCCGAGATTATTATTCAAGAATGTGACGAAAATGAAAAAATTTGTGGAAGTTTTTCAAAATGCTGAGAATTGAAATTAAAATGGAAGAATTAGCCATTGCTAATTAACTGGAGATTCTTCAAAAAATTCTCCTAAAAATAAAACAAACTCATTGACGTGAAAGTTAGTATTCTACACTCTTTGATCCGAGTTTGAAATCAGAAAAAATTCAAATTACTCACTTGGTATGCCGGAGACAAGTTTGAGCGGTCGTAACACGCGAATAGCGCGCAACGTTCGCAAATCCATGTCCACGCTTATGCCTTGAGGGAACGCCGTGATGAACCTGCCCCGAACATACACGCACATCCAGCGTACTTTACTACTTGCTACTCTAGCATTTTTAATTACTACTAATAATCTAGATTCTAATAGACTAGCGACTATTCTGGCTGTTTTTTTTATAAATTTTTTTGATAACTATAGATGGACTCGAAAATGATTGAGCTCAGAAAGCGTGATGGAAGTTACAAAGAAAGTGTATAGCCGATGAATCATATTTCGAATGCATCTAGTTATCTGTGATGTTTCATGGTTTCATAATCGGCAGATACTCTTTCGTACAGCAAACTGATTGCTGTCACTCTAAACTAAACTCCTATAGATATATTCTGCTAAAATATGATAGCTTATGTGGACCATTTAACCAATTACATAAAACCCAGGAGCTAATGGAGTGGGAACTAGATCGATTCAATGATTGCTATAATATTCATAAAAATAATGAATGAAATCAATCTCATCGATTGATGTTATCCATAGACTATAATTCACAAGGACGAAAACACACATATGAATCTCACAAGACGTCAAATAGATCGTTAAACTTACACAGAAAATCTATGTGGGTAATACAATTGAAACCTATCGCAATCCCAATCTAACTTCTGATTTCTTACCCATCAGCCATATCTTCGTCTTTCTCAAAAACAAAATTGATGAAAACAGCTCGTGTGAGCTGAGATACTTGAACAATTACCATAAGAAATTTCATCCTCTGTGGCCGTCATTGTCTCATACTTGAATACATATCTTTGACTACGTTTGTAAAGGTTAATAAAAATGAGTCAATTTTTTTCCCATTCATCCTCGATTACGATTGAGAAATGTTATGAAATGACACAACCTCGTAACCCAAAACTTTGTCGTGAATTCCTCTCCTTCCAAAGTTTTTGAAATCTATCGGTTCGTCCTGCAAGTTTTCTCGAATGAGCTTTCGGTTGGGGCACGTTAAGAATTTGAAGTTATAGTGCATTTTCTGCAAATTTTGAGGTTATGAGATTTGGCATGCTCGCATTATTCCGAGTTCGGGAAATTGTGACGCATATCTTTGACCTGATCACTATTTTTGATACGTAATCATATTTGAGAGACATTTCACCAACTTTTGAGTCAAATAATTCAAATAAATCATTGAATATGTTTCTTTTAACTATTTCCATTTTACCATAGAAATAGCGAATTGAATGCTCTTTAAGATCACGAACACTCGCCGGTAGTCTTTCAAGGTTATGCATATATCCTTAAATTGAAATACTCCAACAAAGCACACCACGCAGACAACCCCTTCTTTCACTATTCTACCAAAGATAGACGTGGCTAAATTTAGAGTATAATTACTTCAAACGAGAGACTATTATTGCTTGCCTATGGACGCATCAGTAGTACCACGCCTTCGTCTTTCTAGTGACATCTATTTCCATTCAAACGAGTACTCCCACACAACGAAAGTACCAGTACTCTGGCCGTTTTTTTAGAATTAAATGAGTGGTTTATTCTCGATCCATGGGCTTATCAACGGCTCCTCCATATAGTCTTCGAAAAATTTAAATTATTTTCGATAATGGTTATCTTTGGAGAAGTCTTTTCACACTGAATAATGAGTATTTGTTTTCCAAAAGTACCCGGAATAGATTTTTTTCGTTATTTGGAACCCTGATACTTTTTATAGTACAATATTGAAGTGATTGATCAAATTTTTCATTGGATGATAATCGATTCTACAGATTTCTCTCTTTTCGGCATTGATGATATCACTAAAGTCTGTAGTTGGGTGCTCGATGTACTGGACCATTCTTATATACTGGTCCAAAGAAATCAGTACCATGATATACTTCTCGAATCTTGTATGGAGAAAACTTTCAATTAGAAATTGTCTGAATACCACATCTAATAAGACACTTGAGTATGTTATTACTGTTCATACGACGGTCAACCTCTATGAGGTCTAAATAGTTATGTCTACTCTGAAAATAATCTATTCTAATAGATGATATCTGTGAGGCCATACTGCTCTAGCTGCAATTCGAATCAACAATTTCCAAGATCCTTGCGCTCTGTCATCTATCTATTCATTGGAAAAATAGCACTACGATGAGTTGAAAATAAAAAAACACGTTAGGACGATAAGATCATCTATAGACCTTATAAAATATTCACTATTGCCACGAATAAACTTCTTATCATGAGACTATGTTTCTCTATGTAGACGCGACTAATTCGAGTCTCAGACTAGGTATAGATTTCCAATAGAGGTGAGTAAATGAGTCATAAACGAGCCTAGCACATGTATATTCTATTCATAGATTTTATGATAATATAGGGAACAACAGCTCTCTATCTAGATCTCATGTTTAGGGTAAAAATGTTTCTGAGGCGTTGAGAATTTTCTTTTTTCAAAATTTGCACCACAAATGGTACTTTGACTCACTTGGAATTTTTGAGACGAGCTTTAAAGGTCTGAGCACTCTGAAGGAACGTAGCATACGTAAGTCGAAGTCCACGTTCGTTTCGGCGAGTACGGTCATCGACCTAGCATTTCATTTTCAAGGTTATCCCTCATTCGTACTACACGCTGTTGGTCATTCGGGCATATATAATTGAAGCCAAAGTACCAATAAGAAGCTTATATGGATTATTTTCATTTTATGAAAGCCAGAAGTCTGAACGAGTTTTTACTAACACTTATGCGAGTGCTAGGAGGGTCCTCCAGCTATAAAGATCTGTTTTGGTCAGTAAAAAAGCTGAAGGATTCTTTGAAGGATTTTTGTTGTCCTATCGGGATTTTCATGCATTCTTAATAATTTTAAATACTATTTTCTTCTATCAATGCATCATCAACCTTACTCTAGAGTTCTTATCCGGACTTATCAAAATTCATCGTAGGGCCGGACGAAATTCGAAACCAGGCCCTCGTGTGTTGAAGGTCACGAACTCACCCACGAAATCGCGATAGCTTTCAATGAGTAATCCTCAATGTAACGTTCATGAGGAGGAAAATTCTTGAGAACCTTATACATCTTTGATTCACTACTTACGTGGAAAAGTATCTTATATTCCGACTTGACAAAATTGATAATGATGTTGCTCACTTGAAAAATTTTGATAAATTGTTCCCGGCAAAATAAAACTCATAGGTGATTTCTAGTAGTGTTGCATTCAACGGTCGAGCTCCCATTGGTACTTTTGCTTACAATCATTCATAGTTTTTTGGGCACGGGCTTGCAAATTCACATGTGGAATTTGTCCTCAAGTATTTGAGGTCTTCTGACTCGAGTAATCTCCACTTGGTTCGTGAGTCTCATTATCACAATCCTCTCTAGATTTTGTAAACACTTAGAATAATCGATCATAATTTTCTTAATTCCATGTGAATACACAAGCTCTTCTTCAAAAAATTCATTGATTTCGATTGGATTCATCCTTTCATCCATATCTTCCTCATCTTTCTCATCTTTCTCATATCTTACCTATTTGCATGACCCATTTTAGCATCCAGTATAGCTTGTATTTCTCAATATAAGTAAGAATGAAACTCACCCCGTAACAACAACGAAAAAATCCATGATGTTCCAGATGTTTCTCAAATACGAGCCTCGATGAAGCACAAAACCAAGAGCCAGAATCTTGAGGCTCGCTTCGACGCAAAAAATTGCGAGGAAGTAGATCTCGGTTGTTTCGAGCTTTTTCGCAAGCACAGTCTTGTCCTGGCATGGCAGATGTTCTTCCAAAGCCAGGACGACGCAATTGGCAATGATGGTAAGCAGGACGGCGTACTCGAATGGTGGCCATTCTATTATGAATCTTGTATGCTTCCTAATGCAGTTATCCTCACTCAGAATGAACAGGGACGAGGGACCCTTGCTTGCACCGTCCCCCGTCCCTCCACCCTGATCTCGGCCTGGTGCCATTGCCCCGGAACCAGAGCCCTGTATAAAATGGAAGAAAGACGAAAAAAAGTTAGTATTTTGGTATTTCATTGGTTGGTCTTGGTGGTAATGAGGTTGGAATCAGTTTGTGACTGTTCTTTTCACGTTCCATATGCTCTGGATGGCTACCATAGACCGTTAGTGAAAGTATCAAATCTAATTTGAATGATTGTCAGATGTTAATTGGTTCAGAATTTTCCATCAAATGTTTCGGTATGAGTTATTCTATCGAAATACTTTATAATAACTCGAATGATGAGGAATATTTCACGGATTTTATTGACGAGGCGATGAAAAATCATTGTCGGAATACTTTTCTTAGTTTCCGAATACTAAAAATTACTAATACATTGGCTCAATGAATTGGTCATGAAATGAGGCGGTGCATTCGAAATATTGAGGATGAAAAATCCAGTGTTCGAGTAATATGACATTTTGAATAATTTAGTATTTTCACATTTGTCAAAGAGAAATTGAACGTAGTCTGACCAGATTACAGACATTTGTGACCGAATACAGATGTTAGAGACATCTTATTCCTGAGGAACCCACGGAGGTCATGGCTCATGGAATGGATTTGCTATCTGATCGTAGGTATATATGATGATAGACTGGTGATGATATTCTTTCTCAACATCTCATCCTCTGGCAATCATTCTTCAAGTGAGATGAATTTCGGCTCTTGAATATTGAAATCAATTGAAAGATTCAAACGCCAAATTGCCATACTTTCCCTTCGACGCAGTTTTTGACGTTGAGATTTTGACCAAAGATTTTAGAGCAACCAAGACGAATCATGGGTTATGCATCCGACGACTTCTATTGTAATATCTTCGTAGAGCTCACACGTTCGCTGCGATGGGTTCCACAAGTGGGATTCACTCATCGTTCTCTGTGTGCGGTGATTATCGAAATCCCATCCAATGCGTCCCACCGGTGGGGCCAATTGCACAAAAGGAAGGAGCTGCGATTTTTGGCGTCGCGGCGAATGTGTTAAATAAGCATTTATGGACTCGTTGGAGCAGCATTTTGCGTCATAGTCATACAGTTAGGTATGATAGTATTGGTGTGGCAAAATTTTTCTGGCATGAAATTTACTAATCCAGTAAAATGATGTTGAGTTGAGAACAATAACAAAGATGGACTCAGATCAACCATACTACAGTTTTCACACTCTTCAGTAATCTGATACACCCAAAATACTGAGTATATTCTAACATTTTTCCTTCGATTAGAACTCAATGTGAAATCTCAAGTCCAGAGCCTCGTCTATATCTGATGGGGTTCATACTGACCCTAACAAAGGAATTATTTTCCGATTGATTGAAATCAAAATGTAGACTGCTCTATTCCTAGACAAAATTTTGATGCTAAATAGATAGGAATTTGGATGTATTGGTGCACTAACAAGATATTTTTGATCCTGACTGAATTACTGATTCAGATGGTAACTTTACTGAATCATATTTAATTTCGACTAAAATTAGCAAAGTAGCTGATTAATCGAAACTCACCAGGAGAGGTCATCACATCCGGATCACGGATTTGGCTGAAACTCTGGAAATAGTCTTCTTTTAGTGCCAAAAGATGAAACCCAAAATTATAGACCCTAACGCTCAAGCGTTTCCGAGCTACACCTTCAGGCAATAGCATTGTTCATATGGGCCCATGTTAATAATTATACATATAGGTATACCTGCAATGCTAATGTCCTTGGCTGTAACTTGGAAATGCTTGAGCGTTAGGGTCTATAATTTTGGGTTTCATTTTTTGGCACTAAAAGAAGACTATTTCCAGAGTTTCAGCCAAATCCGTGATCCGGATGTGATGACCTCTCCTGGTTAGATGAGTTTCGAATGATACCTCAATTAGCAGTGCAAATGGTGGTTAATGCAATTTTGATTCTGAGAGTGGGTGTAAACTACACTCAACATCCTCATCTAAAGCAAAGAGCGTATATACACAACGAATGTATTACATTGGCCTGTTGCGCATTTGTTTCCGGAAACGTCATAATCATCGATTTTGTAAATGTTACGCTGGACTGCTGTTACTCGCGTACTGTACGTGTCACTCGCTACTATCCATTAATTGTGAAATTCGGCATGTTTTCGTGAAATTGAACAGTTTGCTGACCACAACTACACCTGGATTCTTGGGTTCATAATGATCCATTTAATAAGTGAATGTAGATAACGACTGTTGAGTGCATTTATTATCTCGATTTTCGTTGAGCGATATGTATATTTCTTGAATAAAAATCGAGCAATGTTACCAAGAAAAATTTTATGAGCACTGAAGAAAAAATTCTTGGCCATACGGCCAAGCTTTATGCTCTATAACTGTTTTGACCTTCCAGAGCCATATTTTCCGGTTTTGGGCATTAAAATACCGTCGAACCGCGATTTTGAATGAAAAAATCGTATTTTTTTGCAAAAAGTTGAATCACCCCAAACGGGATATTTCTTGGCATTTTCCAAAAGTTCAGACTAATTTCCGGAAGCAACCAGGTCTCGACATTCAAAAGTGTTCGATGACTTTAAATTGCTCTTGAGTGCACTTCAAAGAAGAAAATAACATATGCGTTATGAAACGTTACCTCCCCTCCAGCGCCAGCCCAGTCACCGAGACCGCTGAGCTCGGCGCTTCTCTGCAGCCTCCGTTTGTACTGGGTCGTATATCCAGCGTCCCTTTGTGCCGCCTCTTGCGCTGCCAACCTGCAAAAAGCAACGTAATACCAACACAAATTACACAACTTGCATCAACCACTTTTAAGTATTTATCGGGTTGGTCAGGAAGTAAAAAAAAAAAAAAAAAGACTTTGTGGAAGTAGAATTTTCGCATTCTGCAGCATCAAAAAACTCTTTTGTTCTCTATGAGAATACACAAAAGTACGCGTAAAAAAGCTCCGTGCGCATACATATCCATAGAGTGTACAAAATTTCCCAAAGGAAATCCAATTAATCTAGATTGCCGGAGAATACGTGCGGCAGCGTACTTATATGGGAAATCGATTCTAGCACGAGAGAGTACTGATGCGGAGTATTATAGTTAGTGAAGGGGCAGCTTTGTGGTGCATCGATGCCCCGGACAACGAGGCTCGCTAATGGTTGTGGCTATTGCCAATACCTGTATATATGTGTCTAATACCCTGACCTCGTGCTCTGGCTGATTGGATGCGTGAGCCGACATATTTTCCCTACTCTCACCTACTCTACCCCTGTTAACGATCTTTGGTGGTTTGTATGGTATGCGACAGTTGTCAGATTCAATATGTCGTGGGCTTGAATGGCTTTAGTAGTATTTTGAGCCCCTGATGGTGTATTGTTGTCCTCGAGGTCGACATGTGCTTTTTGAGAGGACAGGTATTCTTTGTATTTGATCACAATTATCAAGATTCATGCTGATTGTAAATTTGTGAACGCTCACGGTTGTTAAGGTCATCTTCGTGGGGAGGGGGAGGGGCAAAGAGGGCATCTACCCAGAGCCCCGCAACTTGATGGGGTGGGGCCCCGTGAGCCCCTGTTATTATAGAATCGTCAACGCCATATGAGCATGAAGCATCCGATGTGAATCAAAGAATAGACTGTCGGATCTCTTTCCAAATTAGTCTGAGGACTGAGATTTCAATTATTATACGAAACATACATCCGAACATTCACAGGGATGACCAAAACTTTGATCCTACTACCGTGTGTCATGGACCCCTCCGTTAGGACCCATAGATACAATACCCTGCAAAAAAATGGAACACGGATACCAACTTTCCAAAAAGCACTTAGAAGATGAGTGAAAAATCTATCAAATCATGTATTTCAGAAATTTTCTTGATCGAAATCTCATGCCTTTACTTGACACTTAAAATTGAACAAATCTCCATTTCAATCAATCACCCTCGATTTATATGCAAGTCATGCTAGCGTAAAAATTCTTGTAGGATCTTGTAGCTCTTTTCAAGACCTTCGAAATCTTTTTTTCAACGTTGCTCTACGATTTTTCACACCCGAGTTACAATCGATCTCGTAGAAAGAATTTTGTGCGGGTTAAAGGGTAACAAAAATACGAAAAAGGCCATAATCTACAATTTTGATGTAAAATCTTCAGAATCCCATGAAATCATTGTCAGCTCCATTTCAAAGATTGGCTCAAAGGCCTTCCGACCTCTTCAATGAAGAAAAAAATGATATCTCCATACTTTCAATAGCCTCACCCCGTACAAAATTCTTTCTACGAGATCGCTTGTGACTCGGTTGTGAAAAATCGTAGAGCAACGTTGAAAGAAAGATTATGAAGGTCTTGAAAAGAGTTACAGCATCTAGCAAGAATTTTTACGCTAGCATGACTTGTGTGCGTTCATGAGGAAGAGAGCATTTTGAAAGATTCAAGAACAAGTTCGACCTACGATCACCAAGGGATTGAGAAATTCATTTGACCGATTCAGAAAGGTTCCCTACTCACGTTTCCAAGCATGACTCATTGATGCTCAGAATTTCTGTGGGCTCACATGGGCTCCAAACAGCCTGCGCCTAGAGCTTCAACATAGTTAGATATAGCCCTGACCGTTGTAGGCTATTTTTTGTATTTGAGTTAAGGCTACTCATAGATTTTTTAAAGGTTTCAGGACCGTATTCTCCCAGTTACCTGCGACTGGTATCTGGATACTCTTCTGTTCATAAAAAATGATACAAAATTCCTCCAAACGAATGAAATAGGGCTCCCCGAATTTTATTAACCATACAAACAAAATGTTACTCGAATCTCGAATAGGCTGTATGAAATTTTGCCGCAAGTTCTCAGAAGGTAAAAATATTTCTCAGAGGAGTCTGAACTCCATGGTCTGAGAGTATCTGCTGGCTCAGGTCTTACTTGGATGCAGCTCATAGGATCTCAAGTAAAACTGGCAAATTTATGATGGGAGGAACGGCCGAATTGCGAGGCATTTCTTACCGAAGCTAAATTTCTTGACAGAGCTTCCGTCACTCTGATTGTCTGGGGAACATACATCCGCTATAGAGCCACAGAGCCATCGGGGAGATATCAAGAACCCAACTTCAATATCATTATTAGTCTCAAATGCAGAGCTGATGATAGTTTCCATCCTTGCCTCTACACCGTACTGGATTCTTTAAACTGTGAGGGAAGTATGTGATATCAAGTATATGTTTCACCCTGGTCTCTCCCTTGGGCTCGTCAGTGAAACGAAGAGAGACCTCTCAGACACTATTGAAATTTTGGTGGATTGACATCAGGTTAAGAGGATATCGGATACCGACATTGTCGAGTTTTCGGATTTCTCGATGAATTTTCGAGATATCGGGATTCTACTAAGTAACGCCGATTCTGTATGGCTCACAGAATCGGCCTTACTTTTTAGTATTTTGATATCTCAAAAATTCATCGAGAAATCCGAAAACTCGACCATGTCGGTAACTGTACAATATTGATAGGACTCCAACATCCCCTTAAAGAAGGGTTAACATTGAAATTTTTGTAAAACAATCATGAAAGAAGGTTGCCATGTAGTGATAAAGACACGAAGCAGATATTTTCGTGTGGTAAACGATTTTATACGGCCTCATGTCGTTTGGTGGAATAATGAAAGGTTCCCCAGACAATCAGAATGACGGAAGCTCTGTCAAGAAATCTTGCTTCGATAAGGAATGCCTTGCAATTCGGCTGTTCCTCCCATCATATATCAAAACATAGCGAGGGTATAATTTTCATCAAAACTGGCAAATTGTGAAATCATATGTTTCTCCTTGATGCAGATCGTTCTCTCATGATGCTTACAATAAAGCCATACGCCCGAATGTTTATCAGAAATTGCCACATCATATTAGGTTAGATCAACACAATTACTTAGTTTTGATCTCAGATTCAATGGAATTGTGATGAACCTTCATTGCTGCTTTAGTTCAAGAGGAGCGAGTTATGAACTCGACTCTGATAAAATTGTGTCTTCGAACGTGGACACCAAGCAAGAGATTTCTCAAAGTTTGCGTTGTTTTACACAAACTAATGAGGAACCGAAAGAGTCATAGAGTATTTTTGAATCTTTTTCAACTACTAAGAATCGGGGTCTAGGGGTCACCCATCCGGATACGAACAGCATCTAACGATGCTCAACCTGAATTTTTGACCGAGAAGGCAGTCTGCACAGCCATTGATATTTATCTCTATTTCTTCTAAAACTACATAAAACTGTGATGGAACTTGTTTTCTGGTATCAATGAAACCCCCACCGAGCCACACCACCAATGCACCTCATGATACGCGTATTCACATCCATATCCACAGTTGTGGTAAAATTTTCAACCAGAGGTTGGATCTGATACGCAATCGGTAGTTGAATTTTCAATTATTTGATTGATATTTCGATTATGCGTTCGATAAATTTAGTGAGAAGTAATCAATTTTTGTTGTACCATATAACCGATTTCACACATTGTGTTGTTAGCAATCCCACCACTGAACGAATGCGAGAATCCAAACGTCAATACCGGTAGATGGAAACCTCCAAAGCAACTAATTTTCTCCCACAGACTGGATCAGACCTTCCTCGGAGTAGCAGAAATCGAATTGCGAGCCGTAAAAGCCCTTATGTTATCATGCACTCGTTCACGCGCGCTGACGCATCCCACAGCCGAAACTGAGCTTCCAAAGGAACTGCAAAGAGTTGAATGTATAATTCACACATCAGTTGATTGGCAAATGCGTTAGAAAAGATCGGGAATGAGAAGGCTTCGTCGAGAGATTTTTGGGATACAGTATGAAGTTGGAATCGAAAACTCTTTCCGCAGAGTCTTCGAAGCCCGTGTGATTTAATCAACATCGCTGATTGAGTAGTGAATGGCCTAGTTTATGGAGCAAAAACATTTCATGATTCATCATGAAGAAGGAGTGAGACTGTGAACCAGGAAATCCATGATTTTATCGTAAATGGACTCATGATATATATTGAGCGTAGTTTACATGTGAGCAAGTATTCGACCTGTAGCAGACGATTCGATTTTCTACTTGGAATCGAGTATAATTGAAGGCAATATAGGACCTTTTCAATATCCAACTTCCAGAATTAGGTAGTCTTACCAACTAAACTCCTGGACTCGTGTTCCTAGAAATCGGCGCTTGTGAAAGTTTTATCTTACAATGGATAAAATCATGAAAAAAATACATATGCAGAAAGTATTTAGCCCCGCAATGCATAACTAAAAAAACTTTTGATATGGAAACTAAAAGTGCATGAAATGATCCCTGGGTTGTACCGGAAGTGTCCCAAGGACTACGAACGTCTACTTGAAATCAGCGATAGTGACGTTAATACTCTAGTCTCGCTATGTTTCAAAGTTTTCAGATATAACGACCATGTTATTGAATAGCTTTAATCATAAAACATTACGATTTCAATTTCACAGTGTAGTCTGGCTAATGAGTAGCGATTCCTTATGGAATGCTTGAGAAAATTTGCGGAACGCCCTACTCTTTTATGACGTATTAGTAGCCTGTGTCACGCGATCTCGAGGGGATTTGAGAATATGAGACTGTTACTTTTTGTTCTAATTAATTCTCCTCGATGAAAACTATGTCATTTTTGTTCTAGTTATATTTATTAGCCTAATTCCATAATGAGATTCAAATGATCGCCAAAGAAAAATATACCATTGAAACTAGCAAACACACATTCTCCAATTCTTTTCTTTTTGTGATTTGACTGAATTTGATTGCACTAGGGTTTTTAAGTCTAATATCAACTTTTGGCATACTGCCTTGGACAAATTCATAACTCCCATGGGCTATCAAAGCATGAAAAGAAGAATATAAGCATTTTTGTTGATCCGCTCACGTTCGACTTCACTTCCCGGTCACGGAAAAATTTTCTGGTACGAAAAATATCCAACTAGTTAAAATTGACAAATTTATGGAAATTATAGAATTGAAAATTTTTGGATTTGTGCATTTCCCTCCAAAATAGAACCATATGGAGATTTCATGACTGTAGGAGGTATCGATATGTTCTTGGCATTACCAGAAACGAATGGAATTCTTTCAGTTTTCTAGGAGGTAACTAGAGTCCTAAATATCAGCTTTCGGTCATGTGGGGGAGGGGGGGGGGGTTAAATTCTCCTTTGCGCGTAGTTATCAGAGTCAAATGGTATGACCATACCTCATTAAGCATTCATCATTCATCCTGCAATCGCAGCTTTGATTGATATAGATTTACAGTCTGAAGAATCCTCCGAATCACTTTTCAATGTTATAGGAATTAATGACCATGGTAGAACTAATCTCAAAATTTCTCTGAAAATATTTGGTTTTATCGTGGACTCATGGCTATAATGATCTACACAGGAACCCACATGACCTGTTCTATGAGTATACGATTTTGTTTCTTTTTGGTTCCTTTGAACTAATCAAATACTTGGAGCTCCTTGTTCAGAACTATCAGCACTATCTGAGTAACATGATCAAACATTCAGAAGTCTTGTACAAACAAACTCTTTTGTCCATCAATATTCCCCTAGAATTGATCTGAAATTTATCTTGCTTAATACGAATACATGAAATAATCACAGGTCCAAAATCAAAGTCAGCATATCCAGTTCATCCGAACCCCTCAAAGAGTTTTTTTACTGAAACTTTTCCGCAAGGGACTGATTGACTGATTGATAATAATTTTATTGAGAGCGAGAGGTAAAACCCTATTTACCTAGTCAGAGATGAATACAGCTCGATGAGTAGGTAAACAGTCAAATCTAGCCAAATTTGATCATCCTGAGATTCAGATTTCATCAGAGCTACTTTGACCAACACCGCGCACATTCGAAATTGCCGGTGCTTGGTTCTCAGAAATATACACAACCATATACATCATATAACTTTTATACGAGCATCGGGCAGGTGTGGGTGGTATGAGCTAGAGCTTGCAACTTGAGGTTCAAGCTCCGCGCGCCACCACCACCACCACCACCGTCGCCGCCGCCGCCGCCGCCGCCGCTGACGTTTTAAGCTATATGCACACTACTTTATACTCGCTCGATCTCGTGACGTCACGTCACCGCACCGAGTGCTATGTACTGTATATATAGATTGTGTGACGTCAGCTCAGACTACGACAAGCTGAGCCACATTACTTCAAGCTTTCAAGTTGTGGCTGCTACTAATACTACCGCTGTTTTAACTCGGCATTGAAGCTTTTTTATCTTCAATTGTTACAAAGCTTTAGACGACTACAATGACTCTCTACAGATTTACTTTCACTTGTACCTGATGCTTATCAATGGATTTCTTTTGCAATCACACCTTTTGTCGAGACTTTTGTTTGTAGTTGTGGCCTGTACAAATCGTTTACTTGGTCCAATTGGATTTTTTTTTTCAAGAATTTATCCTTGAACAGGTTTTAGCAGTGCTTAATTTTGCGATTCTGTGTCTGAATTCGACAATATTTGAGAACGCAGAGGTTGTTGATTGCTGGAATTCATTCATGAATGATGATTGAAATCGATGCGTTGAGCACAGGGATTTTTGATGTTATCACATTCCGTTGAAAGGGTGTTCAAAGCGATCGGATGATTTGGTTAGGTAATTAGGTTTAATAAGGAATTTGCATGTTTTTCAATTTTATCATAAGTAATTTCGTAGATTTTTCGTCCTTGATGTTTAATATATAAGTTGATTATTTGGTCTCATCGATCTTGAAGGACGGCGAAGAACTAAATTAATTCCCAAAATTTCATGAAAGAAATTTTATTGCTACGTTTAATTTGGACTCATTCTATTTACCTGTATCGACAGGAGCCAGACGTTATGTCTGTGCTCTATTCCAAGATCGTTCAAAAATATCATGACGATCTAATGAATAGCAAACCTGAAGCCTGATGAGGTCCACCAAACCTAGTGAACGAAACGTAGCATTCAAATTTCTTTCATGAAATTTTGGGAATTTATTTAGTTCCCCACCGTCCTTCAAGATCGATGAGACCAAATAATCAACTTATATATTTTTTAATTTCAAATTCAACAGATAGACCAGGTTTGATATATAAAGCAAACATTTTGATGACGAAGTCATCTTATCGCGCGTTGAGATTTGTTGCGGCCGCACTGAACGATCCACGTAACATGCGTGATGGAGTATATCTATGTCTTGCACGCTTATCTCATCGATGCGCCGATATTGTAAACAACCACGGGTGGATCTCTCATACATATAGGTTCTTTACGGAGTTACAATGCATATTATAAACACGAGGCATAAGATGTTGCATATTTGATAATAAGAGCATTAGCTTTTCAAAATTCAAAAATACAGTGACGTCCCTTTATGGAATCTTTCATTGCTTTGGGGCATTTTAATATGAGTATAGTCTGGTGAAAACTTCAAAACAATTCGAACCACCTTATTCAAACCCTTACCACTCTTGAGAAAAAAAATCATACATTTAGTTGTTCTTGATATATTTATTTTTGGTGCTGCTTCTGGCTCCGTGATGGCCATTTCGATCTAGGATTACACAAAAAATTAACAAAATGAACATGAGTCTGAATGTCAGTTCCGTGCCTTGTGGGTTTTCGTAATTTCGATCTTTGTGAGTATCAAATCCATCTGTTACGAGTACCGAAATCCCATTCTTTATGTGCACGCTGAGCTCGTACATTTCGTGGCGCAATTTTGCCTAAAATTTTACTCGATCAGCTTTCCTCGATAAAAGTGAATTCACCTCATTTCAAGTTTTTCCGCGCCAATTTTTTTGCAAAGTTCTTCGTGAGTTGTTTTTTTTTTCATGATCCAAAGTATCGAAAAAAAATTGATTTCCATTCTTTAACTGAATAGTTTTTCAAGAAAATTCGCGCTTGCTAAATTTTTACGAAAGTTCCCTGCATTACTAGTGCGACCCACTGTAAAGGTCTTACAAGGGGGGACCACAGGGGCCGTGTCACCAATCTCCCCCAAGATTTTTTTACAGTTTTGTACTATCGAGTATATGAAGAATCCAGAGTAACTCTGTCAAATGGGTCCCCTGTCCAGAGATACAGCCACTGGGATCAACATTGCTTATATAGTCCCATGTTAAAAAGTGATATATATAGATATACTGGTAGTGCTAACGTTTTTGCTTGTAGCTCTCGACAGGGGGCCCATTTGACGGAGTTACTCTAGATTTCTCATATTCTAGATGGCACCAAACTGTGAAAACATTTTGGGGATGATTGGCGACCCGGAACCCGTGGTCCCCCCTTGTTAGCCTGCATTTTGACAGATATCTGATGGCCGAATCAAAGCCCCAAGACTGTTGCTTGAACCGTTTATCGAGATCAATTTCAGTGACAAAGTCGAGTTCCGTGTCCTCTCTAAAATCGTTCCCTGATACCAGTTTGTCCATGTTATTCCCATGGCACCGATGAGTGGGAAAATGTACATATGTGTGCGAGTGAATTCATACTTTATATATTCTAAAAAGTCGAAATATGCATGTTGCAGAACCTTTGGAAGCGAAATTCGGTGGTGGCACATTGGTGCTTAAATATCGGAATTTCGTTCTTTGAAACTTCCTAATTTGATTAAAAAGTGTCTTTCATCAGAATAGATGTTATGAGTCGAGAGATAAGACCAGTGTACGTGTAATAACGAGAAAATGTCCCTCATCGATTACACCTCGAATCTGTGCAACTCAATAATCTCACTCCAAAATGAATGAAAAGATGAATTATGTGGCAAACGAATTACGAGAAATTCAATCAAATAGTATAGTACTCCCTAGCAAACCTTCATGACTTCGTCATCAATCGTGCGTTCTACGGACGCAATTTTTATCGGAGTTTTTATAGGCACGGACTGCGAGTACTAAGTTATTATGAATCACTCAATATTTACAACGATTCAGACGCTCCAGAAAAAGCCGAGCGGGCCCGAACGCTTGCAAGCGTGTATTACATCTGTGTGCCATGGAACGAATGATACCATTAATGCGCCAAATCGACTGATGAATAACTTGCTGCAAGTTGACAAAAATTACAGAGATCACGGGCTAATGGTTATTTCCGACTTGCGAGACTCGTCGTCATCGTGAGGATGTGAGCATCCCGAAATTGAGTCTAACCTGAGACGTCGCATAGGATTAGAGCCTGAAAGATTCCTATTAGTCATGCATGGTGGCAATCGTGACGTCACGATTGTACGACTAACCAAAATCGTTGGAGCGCGAATCTAAAATTACAATTTTTCGAAAATTTCAATTGCAAACTCCTGAACGTGCACGGTGTTTTTAAAGCCGAAAATTCTGCAGATATCCTTTATTCATCCTATTAATGAATTTTAGATCAAAAGTAAATCGAATTTTTTCCCATGCAAGTTACTTATTGGATCAAACATATGTGTGATTAGAATTGTGACTTGGAGATCTAAAAGAGGTACAATTATGTGAGGAAGGGGCCTGAAAATGAGTAATTTTTGACAGAAATTTTGCAAGCGTTTGCATGAGTTTCGCGCCCTCGTCTACTACACCATTCATTCCTTCAAAATAATGACAGAAAGATTCCCCGAGGGCATTGATAAATGAATGAATTCGATCAATAATGGAAGATAATTATGTGTTCAGCTTTGATTTGGTTTTAATTCAATTCTTTGTAAGAGATGGAAATCCGTCATACCGGATGAACACAGCTCGAGCATCTTGTTCCATGAAATTACATTTGTATTGCAATCAAAATATAGAATTTTGATGGGAGTGATCACCGTGTATCCAAAAGTATTTTGACCATAGATATGTTGACTTCTTTCGAAGAACATTACACGTATGTACAATGTGTTTTTCATTGATATTCATTGAAGGAATCTTTTCTACAATTCAATCTAAAAGTGTTCTAATGAGTGATCCAGAATGATCTCTTAGACGAATATTCGTGTTGAAATAGTCTTCCACATGAGGGAAGGATGAGTCAAATTTCTTGTCTTTCAGAGTCAATAAATTATTATACGATACCTGTCACACAATTTGATAGAAGAACAAAAGTGGAGGAATGTTCAATTCATATAATTGAAGTAGATACTGATTGCGAAACGTTAGTCAGAGTCTTCTTCAATTATACGCATTTTCTTTAAAGAGCGAGTTAAGTATCACCAGATCCCCAATGATGATAGCCTCCGAATTCGTTCTAACGAGTGAATTGGAGAAATTCCATACTAATTAGTACGGAATTTCTAAGGAAGATCAGGAATAAAGATGGACAGAATGAGAATTTCTACTAATAGAAATTTTCATTCTGTCTATCTTTATGCACGATCTTTGAGAGTCCCTTTATGACAATTATTCTACCTTGATTACGACGATATGAACAATCGAGTGCACCTAAAATGAATGGAAAGTCGTCATAGAACTCAGAGTCGGGAATCACTCATTCAAGTCCGATTACTTTGTAATTTCGATTCGTGAGGTGAAATTTTACGAATTCTTCCCGACAATTTGGGCGCTAAGCATGGCCTTTCTCGCGAATTTTTACTTCGCACAAATTTACTTCTTACACACAAGCGAAAATCATAGTTTCATAAATTTGTGGTGATTTCAATTGACACGCCTGGCTAAACCCGAAATCTCCCCTGCAATCTATTAAAAAATACCCTGAGCTCTTGTTCTGAACCTTCGGACTCGAATTGGAAGTTTTCTTCTACACAAAAAGTTCTTGCGAATTTCTGCCCGAAAAAGTCCAGACAGAAGTTATATCTAACGGGCGTATCATTATCTAGTGACACCTCTCAATTTCTCATTCACAAAACCTCAATTGCCATTCTCCACTGTTTCTGAAATATCACGACACTACATATGAGAAAATAGCGCAGGAATAATCTTGATCCATTTCTAATTTAGATATCGGATACAGCTGATGTAACAACTTTAATTATAGATCAATTGTCGCTATATGGGGCGATTTACGTCAACTGTCCTAGCCTGCTTTTTGGCACGTCAACCATGTACTTTTGAGCCATCTGAAGAGACCAGAGGCCCCATGTAAGAAGAAATCGGTGATATCATTACCGGAATATTTTTGCCTTAGCCTTTCGATGACGAGGTTTGTTTTCCGGATTTGTGCCACCATAACCTCAACAATGAGCATTGAATTTTCGAAATGGCAATAACTCAAAATTACCCCTCTTTTAAGGTTTTTCGACATTTTCAATCGAAAGGTCAGGAAATTTTACATTAATAGCTTTCGAAAAAGTAGGGGTTTTTGTATTCTTACGAGGAGTAGAGCAACGATGAAAGTAGGAATGGTCATTTACGTGCAGTTTATTGTCTTCCGCGGAACTTCTAAGCCATTCGATTTGACGCAGGGAAAGAATCAATCCAGTCATTACCGACGTATATTTATCTCATATTTTCGATGGAGAGCTCTATTTTTACAATCTGGTTCATCATAATCTCAAAAAACGGAAATCATGCATCGAAAATGTCTTAACTCAATTCAAACTACTTTTTTGTCTTTTTGATGACATTATTCGGGAAATTGATTCATGTTCATGATGGAATAGTGTTTTACGATTGGTTTTCTGACTATTCCCATGAAAAGAGTATGAATCAGAGGAGCACTACTAATGCCACGCGTATGCCCGGACTCAGTTATTCAGTGGTTTGTTCCTCGTAGAAGCAGGGAACCAGTTATTTGGACTCCATTTCATCATTAGAGGTTGTGAATTACACTCAGAATCATCAATCACATTGAGAATTGTCTATTCTTCCCAATGAGACCATCGAGAACACGAGAAAATAGGTTAGTTTGAGTTCAAACATTTTCAATGTATGATTCCCGTTTTCTGAGGTTATGGTGAATCGAATTGTGAAAACGGAATTCTCCGTTAGAAAGATGAGGTAAAAAGACGCCGAAAATGACTGGGTTGGTCCTTTACCTGCGTCGAAATGAACGGTTCAGAACTCCCGCGAAACGTAAATTGCATGTAGATGACCATTTGTACTTTCATCGTTGCTCTACTCCTCATGAAAATCGTAAAATCCCTAATTATTCAAGAGCTACTTCGATTCAAAATTCCCTAATCTTTCGATTAAAAATGTCAAGAAATCTACAAAAGGGGTAATTTTAAGTTATTGCCATTCAAATAATTCAATGCTAATTTTGGGTTTATGGTGGCACAAATCCGAAAAATAAATCCCGCCATCGGAAAGCTGAGGCAAGAATACGTTGCATACGATGTCATTGATTTCTTTTTACGTGGGGTCTTTTTGTTACGTCGGGTCTATCTACAGATGGCTAAAAATGTATATGTTTTACCCTCGAAAAAGCAAGCTAGCACAGTTCACGTGAATCGTCCATATATAACCTATGCAAGTATAGATTTGTATCTCGATTACACTATTATAACCTGGCGTATCATCTTCTGAAAGTTACTAGGTGCATCACGTACTTTGAATCGGTTGGACTCATCGGTATCACACTCACAACTTCCAAAAGTTCATTTAATCGATCCATGCAGACATGATATAGTATTCCATCGTGCACTAGGCTAGGCACGTCCCCTAAATGATTATTATCGGTCTGAAAAACGTGTCGACCTACTTTTTGTTGCGCTCTCTTTACCTCCCATTCAGATAATAGTTTTCCACAAAATGGAAAGCTTGATAATTGCTTTCTCTATCTCAATGCAATGGATCCTTTTCTCTTCTCCCATACCAAATATCTATATTTACAATCTTAGTCAACAAAAGAGAAGCTTTGCTCTCAATGAGTTTTCAAATATTCGAGAGAAATCTCGTTTATCAGTTGTGCTTGCAAGAATCGCCTAACATATATCCACTATTTGAAAGCTTCAATCCCATTAGAACGAGGGACAGAGAGTAGAGAAAGACAGCTTAGTTATGAATGCGCCCATTCGTATAATATAGGCCTAGAATCCTGTGACCCTTTGATTATTATGCTCGATTGTTGAATCGTCTCTTATTCTCTATTTCTCAGTCTAGCATTGAAGGAGATGCTAAGCCGACACTGTGTATTGGACGAGGTTAGATTGGGTGCCAATGCAGTTCTATAGGAGTCGGCAAAATTTTCTGAGAAATTTGCCAAGTAGTACGAATCCGTGTGTGGTCAGACATGCTTAGATTCTTCACTCTTCAATGATTTCAGGTCACGGAGTAAAGTTGCGACGGGAGACGGTCGAATTTTATCAAAGAAGAGACTGTTAGGAAAGTCATATCTTGACGGTGAATATTGCTTGGAGAAGATTTCTAGCTCATCCTGACGAATGGGATTGGACACAGTGCGAGAGGATAGTTTTCTGGCGTTTGGCCAATTTCAACTCTTGAGACTTGGCGAGTTTGGTGGCTTTCGTGTTCTGACTTTGTGACGTACGCGGAAGTAATAGGAGAGTCCAGATGCTGTGATATCTGAAATGATACTGAATAGCAGACGAGAGAAGCCGATCGGTTTGATTCGATTGAGTGAACATGGAATGGATTTTACATGTATTTGTGATATCTTTTGAGGTTTTGATTATACATGCACCTTTCAAATCTCTGCTGGAATCTCTTGGAGGATTCTTCATGATCTTCCACAAGGGGAACGACGTCAAAATTCTAATATTTCAAAATGGATACTACCCCAGGGGTCCCGTATGAAACTTCTTGTTTCTTTTCGTCTTCCTGATTGAATTGTAGAGAAATTTGTGCGATTGGTAGTCGATTCCACGATCCATATCACGATCGAAATTTCCAAAATTCCTTTCAAGTAATTCAAAATCTTCTCAAGATACTGCGAAATTGGGTTATTTGGTCTGAACAAGGAGAGGTCCAACCTTGCGGGTCCTGGATTCGACCCAAAGTCTGGGAACCATCTTGTTAAGATGAGAAACCGAGGTATCTCCGAAGGTTTAGTCCCATGGGCACGGGTCTCTAGAACAAAGTCTAAATCCATGGTGCAGACCACTCAAGGGATTAATGTGAGATATCATTCCTGGCCCCTGTGGGATCATTTTCCAGCTAGTAAAGAAATTGCCACTTGGGACGTTTTTTAATAAAGTCCAAAACACGTGTTTTTTCGCGACCTTTCGACCTCTCACGTTCTATAGCTCGAACGGGACTCGTTTTTTTGAGAAATGTGTGGAGATCTTTTTTGTAGATCCGAAGAAATTGACGAAGAATATGTCCTTATCCAATCCCGCGAGACTCACCTGTTGGAGAAATTAGAGCTTTTTTCGCGAGAAATTATATTCTTCCCGTTCTCTCGGTCCACAGCTCGAACGGGTCGCATTTTTTCGAGAAATGTGTAGAGACCTTTTTTGTAGATCTTGAAAAATTGAGGAAGAATATGTCCTTGTCTCATCCCGTTAGACTAATTTGTTGGACATATGAGAGATTTTTCTACCAGAGATCTTATTTCCCTCGTAATTTTCCTCTGTTTTATGGACATAATCATAAAATAATGTGTTCCATCGATATTCCTATTGGATAATTTTCTATGAGCTATGGACTTCCGATGGAACACATTATTTTATAGTTATGTCTATAAAACAGAGGAAAATTACGAGGGGAATACAATCTGTGGTGGAAAAACCTCTCATATGTCCGACAAATGAGTCTTACGGTATGAGACAAGGACAAATTCTCCCCAATTTTTCAAGATTTACAAAAAAGGTCCCCACACATTTTTCAAAAAAACGCGTCCCGTTCGAGCTATAGAGCGTAAGAGGTCGAAAGGTCGCGAAAAACACGTTTTTTGGACTTGATTAAAAAACGGCTCAAGTGGCAATTTCCATACTAGCTGGAAAATGATCCTACAAGGGCCAGAAACGATATCGCACAACAATCTCTTGGGTGGTCTGCACCATGGAATTAGACCTAGTTCTAGAGACTCGTGTGGGCCTTCTGGCCTGAGATACAGCTGTGCAGATTAGCATTGGCAGTCAGTCTATAGATGTAACTCTTTCAATATGAGCCTATATGGTCAATGCTAATCTCCATAGCTGGATCTCTGAAGGAGTCCCATGGGACTAACAAGTAGAGCATCAGGTCTGTGGAACACGGATCTTGACAAAACTCTTGGAATCATCTTTTTTTGGTGAAAAATGAAGGTATCTCCAAGGGTTTAATCCCATGGACCTCCTATCCTGAGATATAGTTACAGAGATTAGCATTGTTAGTATATCCATACATATGACTTTCCAACATGGGCCTATATGGACAATGTTGATCTCCACAGCTGTATCTTGGGATAGGAGGCCCATTGGACTTCACCCTTGGAGATACCCTCATTATTCATCTAAACAAGATGTTTTCCAGAGTTTCATCAAGATCCGTGTTCCGCAGATCTGATGCTCTCCTGATGAGTCCTTTGAGATAGCCTCATTTCTCACGAAAACAAGATGATTTCCAGAGTTTGGAGGGAATGCAGGACCCCCAAAGTTGGACCTCTCTTTGTAAGTCAGTAATTCGGGCCCAGCAGATGAGTATTTTGGGTAATTTTTTGGGAATAAGATCATTTCAGTTGCGGCTGCCGACTAGAACACCGTACAAAACTTTTGGGAAGCACATTTTGAAGCTCGGGGTCTCTGCTATATTTTTGAGCAACACAATTAACCCATACAGTTTTTCGGTTCAAGTTTTTTTGAAAAATGGAGCAATCAAAAGATGTTACCAAAAATCGATTATCTGAAACTTTTGGCTGGTTTTCCGCGTAAAAAGGACCCTTGGATTCCAATCGTTCCTTCTGTTGTCGTTTGTGATGACAACATCGAGATCCAGTTGGAGCAAAGATCTCAAAGATCTTCACTTCTCCGAGAGAAGGTGCGGAATTGAAATGGAGTGAGTTTGTGTTTTAGACAGGGTGATTCGGGCCATTCGAAGCAGCTACAACATGAGGCATTATTTATTTTCTAAGAAGTGTAAATTCAACAAAGATTTCGAAGGAAGTTGATCTTATCGCTCACAGGTGAATTCAGACGTACGTTAAATCGTTCGATTAGGTAATGAGCGCACAATTTAATTGAAACAATTCCTGCCTATGTTCCTGACCTTTCAATGAGGAATGTTGCTTCGAAATTCAAAATAGTCTTCCATTCTCATACTCTAAACTCTGCCCTATGTCGATATACTCTACGAACATTTCCTTGCACCTGCAAAATGAAATTACCATCCATAAGACGTGAATTAACACAACCAGAAATATACCAATGATCAGATGAAAAGCACCCCGAGAAAATTTGCGAAAATTTCTGCAGCAGGTCAAAACAGCGAAATATCCCGAAGACAAACTCATAAATTCAGCAAAATTTCCAGATCGACTCTACAGAGAAGATTAAAATCGGGTCGACCTTCTCTGAGGAATTGAGAAGCTATTCATTGGATTAAATCTTGTCTCCCTTGTGTGATTTGTTCAACAGACTACATCCAATGATACTTGTGGGACCTACTGAAAGAAAAGAGAACGAGACATGGCCCACACGACTATTAACGTGGAAGTACAGGCCGATATCTATATGTCTCCTGGAGGGTGACCCGAATTACCCCACCAATGAGGGTAATTATGGGCCACCTAAATGATCAAGACCCAGATTTTGCCCCTCTGAACATTCTTGTATAGCCCTGGCCTAGTCGGAGTTATGGCATTCAGAATGTCGAATCTGGATCCAAATTACTCGTTTGGCGATCGATATTTTGATAATTCAATCTGTATTATTCAAAAATATAGTCAATTTGATTTCCTATTTGGACGAGCGGTCAATTTTTGTTTTTAATTAAGGTCAGTGTACCCAACTTGCCCCCATTAAGCCATTTTCTTAATAATTCTGGCTAATCTCAATATTTTTCAACGTACTTCAACTCATTTTGAAGCTTGTCTCAAGACCTTTAAAATGAGCTAAGATACGTCCAATTTGGATGAAGTGGAGCCGAACTGTTTGAATTCTCCCGAAAGGTGATTTTTGAGAGTTTACAAAAGTGTGTACCCAACTTGCCCCCATCATTTAAAACAATGTAAATCGGCGATGAAGTGAATAAAATCGCTTTGATCCGTTTTGATCACCGTGCAGCGACATTTGTAGCTTTGAGCTGACCCAAAACACTGTTTCCGACCTATTTTGATGCGGTGGACACGTTCTGAGTGGTAAAAAAAACCATACTGCACGCCTTTCCGAGATAAGCATATGGGGGCATGTTGGGTACACTCCGATGTTGGCATCCTTGTTTACAAATCGTCTCCGCGTTTTGCACATAAAACAGCTCCATATTTAAATTTTGCAATTTTGAGAAATGTATTTTAAAGATCTTGAGACAAGGAATCAAATGCGCTAAGGTACGTCAAGATTGGTCGAATACAAATAAATTGGCACCGGTTCTAGTGAACGCGATTTCCTCCTCGATTTCTTAGCCGTGCAAACACGAAAAATGGAAAACTCACTTTATATTTTCTGGAGAACACAGAAATGATCCGGGGTCGATGAAAACTACGTATTTTCTCATATTTTAACTTAACAAACGTGAAAAAAAATCTCCGAGAGGCCAAGGATCGCCCATCCCCGAGATCGGCATATGGGGGCAAGTTGGGTACAGAGGCAAGTTGGGTACACTTACCTTAGATATATCTATCTCCATGCACCAACAAACGCTATTCCCGTGCATCTCTCAGAGTGAGACCAATTTAGAATTTCGAGTGCACTTAGTGGCTTACTCCAAAATGATATATGAGCGTGCTGGAACTATTGCGCTTTGCTGGAAATCGTTGGAAAATGGAAAACGAAAACCGCTCAATGCACATATGGGAGTTTTTGCTCACGTATTTGTGTAGTATTGAGATTGACAAATCTACAATTGAAACTCACATAGCGTTGGTGGCCTCGCCAAAATCACGTTAACGAGTCGAGCTTTGAGTAGTTTTTCGTCGATTTTCAGAATTTCTTAAGCATACATTTGGCAAGATTGATAATTCCAACGAATGCCTTGGGCTTTTTGTAGCTTCATAGGGTAAGGGTATCTAATCACAAGGTTTCACCCACATAAAGCTCAATCTGCCTATGTGGGGTGAGAAAAACTGAACTTTTTTCGTGAGTCACGTTTTTTCCATTTTACGTCAGAACGGTCGTGTTCTAGACAGGAATATCGCACAAACACGAGCGTTGTCGCAAAATCTTCAAAATTGCATCCACTTTAGATATAAATTCAAAAAATTGCGTTCAGAGCCACGGCATGAGCTTGGCGTAATCATATTTGAGTTGACGAGACAT
This sequence comes from Eretmocerus hayati, assembly GCA_029851415.1. NCBI lineage: Eukaryota > Metazoa > Arthropoda > Insecta > Hymenoptera > Aphelinidae > Eretmocerus > Eretmocerus hayati. The sequence goes on along the minus strand of CM056742.1, from coordinate 175,719,976 downwards.
GATTGGTATTTTATTTCTAATTTTCGAGGTCGTGAAATTTTGGCTGACTTGGTATCACACTATCACGCTCCTGAAACATCTTTCTTCAATATTTTATCCACCAAATACAGCTGGAATCAACCTGAAAAGTTGCGTGGTGTCACCAGAATATCCGTGAGACTGTACGAGCGTACCAAGTATTTCCACAGGATTTTCTCCACATTTTATCTCTTCGAATGCGCTAGAATGAATCAACTTGGTTCTAATCATACAGAAGCCAAAGATATCTCAGTTTGATACTTATTCTCACTTCAATTGGGACCGATAGATTCGATTGTTCTCTTATATCATCATTCATAGCTGTATTCCAGCAGGTGTAAAAGTTCCAGAGAAATGCTTATATGCAAATTAGGTAGGGTTTTCATGGATATTATTGTATGATACAATTGCATGATCGCTGGCCTTGTTTCATCAAATTCAATTCTGAATCTGGTTATTCTTGAGGAAATGAACCATACCATTCATTAAAAAATTCAGTTCCGAGTACTCCAATACTTCCGCATGCCCAGATAATGTCGGTTTTCGTTTAGTCAATTCAATAAATAATCCGTTCAGAAGTCAAAATATTCGAAAAATTTTCAAAGAGTTGTGCTGAAAGTATCTCGCCAAACTACATGCGCAGTCCATAAACTACGTAGATGGGCAGGGGGAGGGGAGGTCAAAACATAAATTAAAAAAGAAATCAACGTCAACTTGTCCCGGGACCAAAATGTAACAATTGTTTCTGGTAGGACTCCAATTGTTATAATTGTTTCCAAAATGTCAGGATTTGCGTAATTTGGGATTTTAAGAAAATCGAGTTTTTAGTCGTCGATATAGCTCCGTTTTCAAGGGCCGTAGCTCATCGAATATCGCAGCTAGACCAACGTGCTTAGGTTCGAATTGAAGCTCTGCGTTCGCGCAATTTTTTTCCTCTCAAATTATACCGAAACAATCTAAGAGAAGAGAAGATTTTGAGAGAAAAGTTGCACGTGTACAGAGTATACTTGGGTATACTCAGTTGGCAAGGCGGTGGCGAAGGGCGGTGACAGCGCGGGAACATGAGTCAGAACACAAATTTTTTATCCCCCTATTTGACCTGCAGACGTTTAGATCGACTCTACTTATCTCGTAGAAGGTTTCAATGCAAAAACTTGCCAAGTTACACCCCGTGAACGTAGCCAAGGTCGACATCGCGGTATTATCACGACTCACAGAAGCAGTGTTGTCGTCTGCTCGGAAACAGTAGCCCCCTCCGCTCGCCACCTCGCCATATATGTATAAGATATATTTTGTACTATACGCACAGACCTTGACCATGGAATTTATCCATTTCACTCATTATTTCGGTGATTTGACGCAAAAAACAATTTTTGCAAATTCAAACCTTCAATATTTAAGCCCAAGCACGTTAGTCTAGTTGCAATATCTGATGAGCTACGGCGTTTGGAAGACGAAGCTATATTGATGACTAAAAAGTCGATTTTCTCAAAACCGCAAATCAGGCAGATCCTGAAATTTTGGAAACAATTCCCCTGTAGAAAGTTAATGGGGTTTACATCTGTAAGTTATAGTCTGACATAGGAAATGGCACGGTTAACTGTAAATTACAGCTGTAAACTCCATTAACTTTCTTACAGGGCCCACCAGAAACTTCTTCTTCTTCTTCTTCTTCTAATTTTCTTGGCTATAAGTATATCTCTCTGTAACAGATGGCAGATGTGACTTTAGCCATTACACAAGTGGATTTTGGTAGACGGTAGTTGCTTGATGGTATGGCGGCATTCTTGAATTTTTGTTGTTTGTTTGTGTATTTTAAAGTGTGTAAGGTGTGTATTTCGGGCAGGAGGTTCTCATTCCGACCCGGAATAACCCGGAAAGTTTCGTCAGAAAAATTGCAAGTTGATTCGGACGGGATACGAACCCGCGCCCTCTCGAGCGCCGTGTTTCTGCCCACCAGAAACAATTATTGCAATTTTTTTTCGGGTCAGGCTGATGTTGGTGACAAAAGCTAAGTCAAGCTACGGGGGAGGAAGGGTGGGGGCAGTCCATAGGCTTTTTATACGTAGACTCATCGTTTTGAATTGAGCGCTCAAAGCCGCGCCCGCGCTCCTCTTCCGCCCTTCACGTTCTGACCCGGCCGAGCCCTTACGAAATTAAGTAATGTATGACTTGGGAGAATTCCCTCTGTCATATTTTGAAGATGCGTGATTATTTTGTTCGAGTTATACATGGCTAATTTTTCATGTTCTTCGGTTGTTTTTGGTGAAATAGAGTTTTTATCATTCTTGAAAAAGCTACGTAGTTTTTTGGGGAAGGGGGGACGGATGGATCAGATTGGCCAAAAAGCTACGATTGGCTACGGGAGAGAGAAAGGGGAGGGGTCAAAAGAATCAAAATCTATCTACGTAGTTCATGGAGATGGCCTCATAGGCTGAACGTCTCAAATACTGTGAGTTCTTCGGATTATCTTCGACTCAAACACCACGGATTTCGTCCTTATCATTACATATCGGCCCGAGCTTTTCCAAGGTCATTTTATTTGGGAATAATCTCCATGAAAGCTCAGCAAGTGATCATTTTTAAAAAATGTCATTAGCTTAATTTAATTCACCCAGTGACATCCAATTTCCAGGATTTTTCGAAACATTCTCAATGCACATCACAGGGCATAGACGTGATGTCTAGCACGTGGTGCTCACCATTTTTGGAAACTTTTTGGTTTTAGCAATGCTTTCAAAATTTCCAAACTTCCATACCTCCATCAACATATCTCGAAAAATTTTGAAAATCAGAATTGCTAGGTCAGCTACTCTCTCAAAAATGTCAAAAACATGCAATTCGTCTTTTAGATTCTCTATAAAAGGTGACTGATTTCTTTCTCCACGAGTCTAGATTTCAAAGAATTTTCCATCATCTAGATGCCCTCATATTTAACTTCTCACACTTCCACTTCAAAAACCGGCGTGTAAATCCAATACCCTTGTAACTGTTAGACAAATATCAGGTTGGTTAAAGATTGAGATCCTATGAATTAGCTCCCTTTCATTCCAACGGATATGGCGTCGGTAAACCGAATAAGATCATTCATAGAGCCACATGACCTCGAGATTATTCTGAAAAAGAGGCGTGGCTCATGACAGATCGTCTCTATGTGGTAGAAATATTCGTCTTTCACTGGGGAAATTCTCACGGATCGATCCCAGACGTCGGGCAATCTTCGCCTACACAATCCCGCACCTATTCACGTCATAGCTCATAGAGAACTGGTAACTTCCTTTGAATTGAATCGCTCGTTGTTCACGCAAATATTCAATACTAGTCGGAAATATCTCATCTAAATCATACATGTATCTGGAGAAACTCGTTGATTTTGGCATTAAAAACAGTTGTGGAAAGAAGTTGAAGATACACATGTAATCATTAACCAAATGACTTTTCATCAAATACATTCGAGCGGTTTGCCCCGGAAAAAAACATTTATCAATGCAAGTATAATCGTAGTCGAAGTAATGATTAATGATGAATCATATTGAAAATATAGAATAGATCCTTATAATCATGATCATGTCATTTCCAATCGATCAAAACTGGAGTCGTTCATCTTTGAGGAAATTTTTTGACCAAATGTACAATTTAGTGAGGTATTCGTCGAGCTTCTATAATTCAAAACGAAAGAATCGTATACGAAGGAAGAACCTAATTCCTTATCTTTAATTCCATCGATCAATGATGATTGTCAAGAAAAAGACTCCTCTTCGTTTTAGCAAAATATTAAGTCAACGTTTATTATTCTTTGGACTTTTCAACTGATAACGGAATGTATTCGAAAATTCTCTTCAGATATGGAGGGTGATAAGGTAACCTATCTGCTTTTAATATTTAGCGATATCTAGATTCTCATTCTTATAGTTCATGTCTTTGGAGGAAAATGAAGAAACTTATTTTCATAAGCTTCCCAACATCTACGACTTTGTAAGATTCAAACTCAATCATTAACTACTCAATGTAGGAAAACTCTTTAGTGAGCATTTTAATCATAAATGTGCTGTGAATTTTTTATTGAATAGTCTGATGAGGTCGATAAATTTCATTCACAAAATTTCGCAAGAACACAACAAATGGCACACTTTTTCGAGTTATTCCATCCACACGGTCCCTAATCCTTAAGAAATTGACTAATATTTTCGGTTTCCAATAAGAGAACAAAATTCGTAAAGAGCCAGCTTAGAGCAACGGTCAGAAGTGTACAAGCCAGTCAGATAACAAAACAAAAAAGCCGATGAACTCTTACAAGACAGCAAAAAGTTTCTTGCTTAGAACGGTAATATCTGAGCGTTAGACTATGTATGTATAACACCAGCAACATTCGCACTCACTATATGCCTACTGAAACAGAATCAAGACCTCATGGAAAACAGAATCGAGCAAGAGTTTGAAAGGGAAACGACCCCGCATGCGTCGATGTTGGTTGGGATTGAATTTTGGCGTCTGAATGTCGTGCCAAAAGACAATCCACGTCGCGGTGCTGATCCAGCTTTTGGCAAAGAGACTAATACCCTGCAGCCCTTTGGACGAACAAAATATCTGATGTTCTATAGATAAGACGAATCTAAATCACATATGTATATATCAAAAGCTTACGAAAAAAAATATTCGAGTTCTGACGTGAGAAATGAGAAATTAGAGTCAACTCTGCGGAGATAAACATTTATTATAGGATCACGATTATCAGTTTCCGTGAATCATAAAAGGTGATCGTGTTTTGGACCGAGTTTTTTCACAGAGAACATTGTCGGTTTTAATCTTCAACTATTTTTTCTATTTTGGATATTATCATTCTTTATCACATCAAAACTCTCGGTAACTATTCCAATCATCGTTACCAACTGTTAGTCGATAACTAACTCTTGTAATGAGTTTTGAGGGCGTACAATTTGCGTCAACGCGCGATTTTGTATTAAATGTACTATCTACATTTTTTGGGTTTTAAAATTGCTACGTTTGAAAATTTTCAGTACTTTGTGTCCTAGAAAATCGCTATGAGCCAGAAATTCTCTGAATGGAATTAGGGACCCCGACTACATTATAAATCCATGTAACAGAATCATTGTGTTACATTATCATCTGTGTACAAAACTTCTGTCTGAGTCTGTCAATGGATGGATGAATTGGTAGATAATGGACTTTTCAAAGGTATTTTACGAACTTTTTCTCAGGATAGAGGACAAATTCAGTCTATTGGGAGACTTGATTGAGCACAGTTCTCTCATTTTCACTTTGAACGCATGCTGTCATCCTAATTCTCTTTATAATCTGATCGAAAAGGCTGTGGTGAGTAGTTTGAATAAATGTCATCAGGGTACACTGATTCATTGATGAGAAAAAAAAAGGAGATATTTCCCAAATGTACCGAAGCTGAGTCAGTATCAAACAAATGCGATGTTTCAAGGACGAGAATGTTACGACCCTTCACCTAAAGCAAGCTTCTAGGGGCTTAGATTAATCGATAACTCAGTTATCCCCTTCCTGATTTTGTCAGGGAATAACTTCTACCCTCGTGACTGGGTCACCCCATAGCCGAATAAACTTGACCTAATAATGCGACCCTATATACTCTCCCTTCTGTCTACCTTCCCAAAAAAGTTCAACCTCCATTATTTTACTTCTGAGAGTATGTCTTCATCGAGTAAAGTTGGAATTGATCCAGTACGCGTGACAGTTGAATAACTTTTCGTGAATTTACTGAGGATATTCATATTCACTCCGCAATGATCTGATGAACTGTACTAACCGAGAGACCGTTCGAGATCTTCTGTCTCACTTGCATTCATAGATTACGACATGATCTCAAACGGTCATTGACTGTCATTTCAGTTATTACAGTCCATATTATCAGGAATTGTAGATACACTACCGGTCAAAATTTTGTGTACATCTGTAAAAAAAAGTTCGATCTTGATCACTGGACTGCTCCGACCTGCTTTGTCGAAAACGACTCTACCTTAACTCATCTTGTAGCTTTTTTCGTGTACTTTAAGATATCTTTAGAATTTTTCCCGTGCAGCTCGATATATTCTTGCAAAATTATTCTGAATCTTGGTAAAATTTTATAAAAATCCGGTCAATACACAAAACTCTGCAAGTCTGACTGAAATCAATGAATTGAGATTATTCAAAAAGCACCTGATAGGAAAAGTCAAGAGTTTTGAAATTCGGTTTTGAAAGTTATTCTAGGATATTTCTGGTCTGATCTGTGACTGACTACGGGGGAACTTGGGGGGAATCAGAAAAACATCACCGTAATTCCGATTTCCTTACCTTTCTTAAATTTTGGGACTCTTTTGAGGATAATCTTCCTCTTTGAAAAGACTCATAGCTCGCACCAGAAATAACTCGGAATAACTTCCAAAAATGAATTTTGAAGCTTTGGGATGCTTTTTGAAACATCTAAATCCATCAAACTCCGCCAGATTTGAGGAGGTTTGCGCATTGGCCTGATGTTATAAAATTCTACCAAGGTTCAGATTGATTTTGCAAGAATCTATCAAGCTGCGCGAAGAAATTCTAAAAAGATCTTAAAGTGCTTGAAAAAGGCTATTTTTGAATGAAGCAGATCGGCGCAGTTGAGTGATCAAAATCGAACTTTTTTTCAGGTGTACACAAACTTTTGACCGGTAGCGTAGACATGATTGCTGAGTGAACACAACTTTTTGGTGAAAATTATTTCGATATGGCTCTTTCATTTGTCTGTTCTACGTCGAGAACCGAAAAGATAAAAATGTGAGCTGGTAAAATAGAAATAATTGATTTTCTGCAATGATTGAAATACAAGAATTAAGATTTGCTGACCGAGAAGCGCTTGTATACGCCTGATTATAAGATACACTTGAATTTGTCTTACTATGTGCACAGAATTATTTGGCAGATATGCATTTATTCATAATATACGAGGACCCTATGTACACTCCCCAACAAGGTGAACCGCACAAGCTGTGACGGTCAGTGACCGTTCGAGATCTACCGTCTCACTCGCACTCGTGGGATGACCCGTTAGGTGCAAGACAGCCGAAAGATCTCGAACTACCGCTGGCCGTCACGCCAGTGGAGTTCACCTTGTTGGGGATCATACTAATTTATCATTGAATATCTTAGTAAAAATGAGAACAGTATGAATTTGTACCGATGATTATTCATCAGACATGCTGATGATTTGTCAAGGTGATTACCTGAATTTATTCGAAAAATTGATTCTTCCACATTCACAAATTTTGATGTCTGCAAGTAACAGATCTTACATTAATGCAATTGAACTAGGTGAAGATTGCAGGCGAGTTAGTCAAGAGATTGGTCAAACATACGTTTTTTTTAGCGCAAAACAATGACCGAGTATTGTCTTTTTTGTTGGATGATGACTACAAAATGAATCGAAATTTTCTCACTGAACGAACTTTCCCTACCATATGAGCACACAGAGAATCAAGTTTCATTCTTTCTACGGTCGATCAATTTGCTTGCGTCTTGATAGTAACATAGATATCTTCAAGAAATAATACGTTTGGCAAGCAATAGAACTGAAATAGAATAACAAACACTCGAAACAATGGGAAAATTCGAAGGTTTGAGTTGCTAGTCGATTTCATGATTGTTAAGTGAACTGATTTGTCGTCACGCGCTACAATAGTTGTGACCCGCAACAATGAATAATTTCCTTGGAACTCAAATCAGAATATTCCATCGGTGGAGTTGTCGTGGACAAGTGTTTGATTGGAATGTACTGGAGCAATAAGAAATCAATTTTTCTCGAGTGTATAATCGAAGGGTACATATTTTTCATAGAGAAATTTTTTTCCAGTATCACGATGACTTGACGCCAACTTTTTTTGCTGAACTGTGGTCTTCTGGTCACGTTACCCTGTGTTCTCGCCACAGAAAATATCAAAGGGCGAATAAATCGAGCGAGTAGTGCACATAATCTGGAAACTAAAATACTTATTTTGAGAATTATTTTCTCCGTAAAAAGAGAATCCGTTGGAATCATTATTCCAAACAATCAAATCTTGGAGGCAGAAGGCTGAATCACGCAGAGTATGATCTATGAACCGAGTGACCGAATCAATAGACATGTAAATGATCAACGTTTTTTGCCGTGGCCCGTGAGTATTGGAACTCATTTCGATGATTCTACGGTGCAGAGTTTCAAAGGGACAAATTCTCTGACTACCTTCAGAATTATTAGAAATGTTGATTCTATCGCCCTGTGAGTCAATTCACTATGCAAATCGAGTCTAGTTTGCAACGAGAACTATTGTTTATAATAATCCAAGAATGTATAAGGAGTTCAAGAACATAAAACTATTGTAAACAGAAAGAACGCGAATTTTAATTCACGCAACTGCAATTTTCATCAATTGTGATCACATTTTTTTTTTGGAACGATCTATTGATTTTCTCAGAAACAATAAAAAATTGTACCGAATTGTTACATGCAAAAGATGTATACATTATTAAAAAATCTATTCAAATTCGTGCTTAAGTTTCAGTTGAATACTTCCTGTCCCAAAAAAAACTACAATACACCTCGATAAAACGATAAAACTTGACGTAACACAAAATGCTCCTGTGACACGAACAATCTAGAAATTTGGCGCGTGAAAATTGACTGGAATTAGCACACCGATAAATCAGATCGTAATTCGATCGCATGGGATATACATGTCCATATGCGAACGCCGTCACACGTACACAGCTATACACACACACATACATAATATAAGCTTCGGACGTGCGTTTGAAATTCAACGTGCGAAACAAGCGAAAACAGTAGCGGGCGAGAACACACCATTGTGATGACTCGGAATAATATTACGACGTGGGACGTATATTATACACATCAGCCTATGCCAATTGATTTATAGCGGAAATGCGTCGCATAATCACGAGCATAATCATGTATTTAGGAGTAGCTCACGGGTGCTACTTTTCTTACATCCTTTGTAAAATTTTTCTCCAATACACCTGGATGTAATCCTGGATATGCTTCGGTGTGGCTTACAATCTGATGGTACCGTTTTGGATAAATAGGTTAATTCATGAGCGATAGTAGAATAAACAACTGATAAATATTGATCAGATTTTCAGGTAGACAATAGAAAATTTGATGATTTGAAACTTGTGTAAGTTTTGTTAGACTTAAAAATTTTGAACTCTCAATAATTTTCCGAATAAGTAGTCACGTGGAAGTCACAACTACACGATTTAGATGGGGAAAGGACGAATGATATCCGATATACAATAGTTTCACATACCCAATCTCAGGAGAACGGATGTTTTATTCCCAGAAATTTGATGAGTTTTTACTCTACTTGATCTCATCAGAATTGTAATGTGCAAAATAGATCATATGGATTTGGTTTCAAAATTTGAGGTAATGAGGTAATCCATCCAATCATTTGAGTCTCAATTAGTTTCCAGAATTCAGAGTGATTTCGATTATAGTAAAAAATTAATTAATTGGTGAGAAATTCAATCTTTTATAATTTTTGAATTGTTATGTTTGAGCATGCCTGTGATTCTTATTAAGATTCTGGATTTGTAAGAGTTCTGGCTCCCAATTGCAATGATTACAAACGCCCAATCTCCATTTAGGAAATAATTGAATATGGAATCCAATCACGATTAAGCTCTCTGGGTCAACAATTTCCATAATTGAAATGAGATTGTTAGGCAAACGGGAAACCCTCACTGATTAAAAATATAAGAGTTAAACCAACAATGTTTTCCCTTCTACGTTCCATCATAGGATTTACATTTATGGATATAAAACATTTTCAAAACTTGACTAACGGTATAATTTTGATGAAAATTGACAATTCTTTCTCGTCTTATCTATGGTTATGGTCAAAAAGACGTCCGTGAAAACATTTTTTGATGGAATAAAATATTTCTTAAGAAAAATTTAGTTCTATTCAAAAAATCTGGAGGTAAACTTTACTTTTCCTTCACTCTACTGGACGGATATTTAATCGTACAAAACCGATATCGATAATACTCATTCAAATCGTCACAAAAATATGATGAATTTCGAAATAAAACCGGGTCTCGGTCAAAAGATCAACAAACGCTGTGATCCGTGCCCGTGATTATTCAAATAATTCTGTAATCCATAATCATTGCCGTAATTCTGGTTCTAGAAATATTACATAAAGAATCATGCCGGATACAATCGATATTAAAAAATGATAAATGGATAACCTTCTCAAACGTCGCCATGAAATATTTTCGGCTTGATCTGGAGCATCACTCAACAATAGCTCCCTCAAATCTCCTTCCAAATTGCTTTCAGTTCAAAAAAGTCAAATTTTTCTCTTGTATTTCACACTTTTTAAGCACAAAATTTCCTCTGAAATCGATCACACAGACACGCACAACACTACACTACAACACAAAAAACAGCCATCGCAAGAGTTTACAGCACCCAAGGTATTACAATTTCACACGAACGGAAATTGCAATAATACTCTTTCCGAGAGTTGCCTATATTCTAAAATCGTCGCAAAATACCTCGACTAAAGTAATATGTATGCACTTTGCATTTACACACATACAAACACAGAAATATGCACACAAAACTTGGCGATGAGTCAAAGGTTCACGAACTTTACCCCGGTACATACTATACACTGAGACAGAAGCGAGAAATTGGCAGTTGCAAAGTATTCGTGTTCGTCTTGTCGGATCAGGTGTAGTTAGTAATATATGGGCATTATCGCGCAAACTTTCTTTTTTTGGTCCTCAAAATCCAGAAGTTGAACATTGATGTCCTGCATGTCTATACCGACTTATTCCATTCTTTTTCGCGTATTGAGTGATAATAAATTATAAAACATATCCAGAAATTGTTTCGGAACGATTTAAAACGGCATATGTGATTTTCACATGTACATACAAGACATAGGGACATAGAGAGTAGCACATGGAATTGACATTTCTTGACGTTTCGCGATGAAAGCACATGATCTCGAAACTCGTGCTTATGCGGTTGATTTGAGTTGAAAATACATGCTCTGAAGCAGATAATTTTATTTCTTCATCTTTCTCGAGCTATCGAGTATCCCATCATGGAACGGATTTTGAGTACATGGACCTAACATTTCGACCTTAAAATTCCTCGCAAAAGTATTGGAGTTGGCGTGGGAACTCCATCCTGTATATTTCATCTAATTCCATCATATTTTAGTGAAAAAAATTGTTCGCACCCAGACAAATTGAGTTTTATTAGGGTAACATGGTATACACAGAAGACCTGACATAACTTAATTACATGACTAGTTTTCGGCTTCAAACGTACATGCGGCACTCAGAACTCCAATTCTGGGCCTCTTCTCGCAATGAGATTCGATTATTTTTGTCATACTCCCTTCAAACTTTGTCCGTGACAAAGTACTTCAGATTGGATTTGGGATGCGCTGTTATTACTCTGAGCAAACGTCCCACTTTTAGCGAAAATTCCATTACAAGAAAGAGGCACATGGCTCGATTACTAAACTAACCATTCTAGCCAGAAGACCTATGGAAAATAGTTGGTTCACCATTGTATTCTGAGGAGAAAATTTGGCGGTACCCACTAACTCGAGCATTTCGACGCTGGCGCTGGAGATATACGTCGATCTGTAAGTGACATTTAAACCCTTAATCTTAGAAAATAAAAAAAAAATGGCTCGACGGATCGACCTGAAACTTCAGTACCAACTGCATTTCAATAGAATAAATGCTGGAGAATTTGAATGGAGTGATTCGGACCTTGCCCGTCGAAATGCAAGGCCATAATACATTTCAGGTAAATTCTGGCGGTAATACCCATATGTGTGAGCAGGTATCTATAGGTCGATTTTGAAAATGTGTCAACGAACTGTAGTAAGAGCTACATATATATTATATATATTAGACTGACGACGATTATGTATCATTTCGAGGTGTCTTGTGGTTTTGACTGGTAGGTATGGTCGATAATATGTGTATGTGAGTGGGTGAGTAAGTGAAGGTTGCTCGTTTGTTATTCATTGTCGAGAAGTTTATAAGCTTTGTCTCGACGCTCTTGGACTGCGATGTGAAATTTGCTCAAATGTTGTGAAACGATGAACTGTAAGGTAGATTTTAGTTTATTGATGAAAACGAGCCGTCTGATGATGTACTGTGAGGATGTGTACAATATGTTAGGAAGTTGACGCGTGAACTTTTTCGCATTGATTACAGTCATTTTTCTTGTTCATTCATCGTTCATCGCTATTACCGATCTCCATGAGTTGGCAATATGTGGATGACATTTCATCCATAGACAAGAAGACATATATGTTTTTCTGATCTTCGCGTGGGTCAAATGTTTTTGGTTTTTTCTTAACCAGCTGTATTTTCATGCAGCCAAGATCGGATGGTATGATTTGGGGTGAATGAATTGGTAGGCAGATGCTCATGATAGAATATTGGAAGTGGTCAAAATTACTCATTTTGAGATTGTTATTTACGAGTCTAGATAGAATGGACGCAGATGTGTACACTGTCCATATTGATTCGATTCATCATTTTTCTGCTCTCTCATGAATTTATTTGGAAAGCTCAAGAGAATGGCCTTGCTCGAGTCTATTGATACTTTGGGATAAATTTGGTCAGGAACATCGTTCATGTGATAATTTGCCTCTCCCCTCCCCCACCCACTTAAGATCTCGAATGTACGCATTCCTGGAACTTGGTGCGAATTTTTCTTATGTTTGTAACACTAAGATATGAGAGAAATAATTGTTTCAAGCACGGCCGTAGATTTAATCCAGACGCTGGGGGGGGGGAGGTCTCAGTAAAAAATTCGTGTTCCAGAAGGTTTGGACGTGTATTCTTATGTATTTTGAGGCGCTGAATCGAATGCACGAGCCCGAAAACCCCGGCGTTTTTCTGTTATTAACAATTTTCAATGCAAAATTATGGTTTTTGCAAAAAACTCGCCCCCCCCTCCCAGCGCCCGGATTATTTTGAGCGATCCAAAATGTTCTGTGCGTTTCTTAGGACAGAAATACTGTTTTTGTCCTAAGAATGTTGACTCATTCGTCAATTGAAACAAGATGGTTACCGTGTCCATATCATCAGTCCTTCACTAAGTTAGTGGCTCATGCATGTACAGTGTACTCCCTTTCTACCAGTAATAAAAGAAAAAAAAATCAACACCATAGAACTGAAATTCTTATTGTCATTGATTCTTCACATTGAACTTCCAAACCTTATGTGGGTTCGTTTGTCAGGAATTGGGAAGTGAAATTGATTCATATAGAAAATTTTGTCGAGAATGAAAATGGAATGCCGTGTGCGGGGCTTGAATGCGTCATTGCGTGGGAAGTGTTAGCATTACGTAGCCAATTTTCCATGAGTATGATAATAAAATATTTGACCATGCAACGTCGTACTTCCTGCTCACGTAACGTGTAATATATTTTCCAACGAAGCTCTCTAAATCTGTTTGAGTGGAATTTTACTCGAAGCTTCAAGTCCACACGCAAAAATTGAATTCGGATCCTGTGTGCGATTTGCCCTACCGGTGGGATCTATTACCCTGGAGCACGAGTGGAGTATTCAATACATAAGACCAATATTCTAAGTTCTTGTCACGAAAAAACTACTAATAAAGAAAAATGATAACCTCGTGAACTTTTTATAGTTCTGTCACATTGAAGATCTAAACCAGTAGTATTCACTTGGTTACCATTTGGAAGTCTGATACCATCAAACCACCATGACCTAGTCCTGAACTGTTCAGAATGTGTATTTTATAAAGATTTAGGGAGGGGATAATTTAATGAGTTCGCTAAAGTTCAACTAATTAGTGAGGACAGTATCCAATCGGTTAGTTGAAACTTGCGGTTGAAAATTTAACTAATTATTTCCATGTTTGTATTGCTGCGAACGTTCGATGAATGTATTTTCAAACGTACTCGACAGATATTTTGACTGAGCTCGAGTAATTTTCGGAATTATATCAAAAAAATACTCCAGTCAATTGGCATATAACTGGTGGAAAAAACACGCATTGATGAAGCAGCATCATTCTATAAGTTTTCCTCACTTTTTGCATGAATCAACTCTGAGATTAAAACCAAAGCCATGGATAGTATATTCACGTACTGGCAATGAGTGCGTTAGCCAATTACGGATAGTAGAAGAGACAAGTCCTTCAGTGCCCTGAATGGGCTTCAAGACAAGTGTGTAGTTTTTTATTACGAGAACCCTAAAATCACATTTGAACGTAGCATGCTTAGATTGGAATATTGGAGAATTTGTTTTCACTTAGAATAACTTTTTGCAAAAAGCTGACTTGACGAATTTTCAACAAGAAAGTTAACCTTCAAACATGATGGTTCACAAGATCTTGCTCATGAGTTCAAACTTACACCGACTACTTGTGAGGAATGATCCTGATAAAATTATACGTAACGGTTGTGCCACGTTAACGAGAATCTATGAGACTAACCTCTGTAGCATGCCATTATGAAAAATCCTCCCAGGATTTCATTTCATCAACTAACTTCCAAAACCATCACAGGGGATTCGCATTCCTTCGGAGATACAAAGAGTGTGTTGCAAGGTGTATTGGCTAGAACAAAAAGTTGGTATCCTGGTTTTCCCTCAACCAATCTGGGAAGAAATTTCTATCAAAATTCTTATCTCTAAAAGAAAGACCTCTTCGCTTTGACCCTTTAAGTCCATGGCTATCTAAATATGCATATTTGAGTTAATTCGCCAATTTGGATGTTCTGACTAGGCACAATGCAGGTAAAATCTCGGAAAAGATTCGAGAACATCACTTTCTAGATGGGTCATCTGAAGCATCTTGATGAGATTTTTCACAATTTTGGATATTCATGGATGTTTTGAGTGCGTGGTCACGGAACATTTTTGGAAATAAATTTTGGGCTACAATCCTAAAACATCTCAGATGAAGTGCGTTATACAATTTGAAAGTGACCACTCTTTCCGGTCAGTCCTTCGAAAATCAAAGAATAAACATGGACCCACATTTTTCTTTGCTTCTGGGTTATTCGAGGAAGAGATTTGAATGACGCTAAAAATATGTTTTTCGACACGCTGTGCGGAAAAGAGTCTTTTCCGCGCTGATTTCCCACTTACTCGCGAAGTTTGTCGAAAAACGTAGTTTGATACACGGGTGTATAACATATTTTCGCGTCCTCGTGTTGACTCCGACTTTTGCTCACGGCTCAGGCCGGAAACCCATCACTCGGATGCGAAAAGAAGTTTCTTCAACCTTGTATCGAAATGTACTATTTGAACATCAGGTACTTGAAAACCGCCTGAGAGCTAATATCAATCCCAACAAGAAAATGATCCTTCAAGACCCCAGAAATATTTTCCACCAAAACCTTGTGGGGTCGACAAAAAAATTATGTGAACGTGAGTATTTCAAGAACTCAGTAAGAGTGATCATGAAAAAATCGACCCCCATGCATAGGGCCCTACCACACTGTTCTCACAGGCCCCAACCATGCTTAATCTGGCGCTTGACCTTGGTAAATAAACGCCTATTCCTATCTTTAGAAAGCACTTGTGGTCTCAGACTTGATCAGAATCTCAGGAAACGTAAAATGAGGCGCGTACTATGACGAGTCATTTTGATCGATTGAAAAAAATTTGTCCGAATGATGTTTTGAATGTAGTCTAGAAACTCGGCGATTGTTGATACACCTGAATTACTATACAAAACCGTTAGACAGGACCCAAAACAAAATATCAGACCTCCGAAAAGCGTGAAATATTGACAAAGATGCACATCTCTCTTAACCTACCCGAGTGATCCCCCCTTCCCCTTTATGGCATCCATATTATGAGAAGGTCATGCGGTAACCACCAGGTTATACGGGATGAATGCCTTACAACCCGGTGAGTCCCGCAGGACTCATGGACAATATGTTGAATTTCGTGCATATAAATCAATATTTCGAGCCTCTCAAGGTCTCATCATCTTGTTTTTTTGGCTCAACTTGACTATTTTGTATGGTCATTTAGGTCTACCAAGCGTCTTCAAGTTTCCAGACGACTTTCAAAACATCATGCGACCAAATATTCACATTGCGGTCGTTGTACGAATCGTATTTTACGTTTCCTGATTTTTTTTGATCGGGTTTGAGTCTACAAGGTCTTTCAGTGGTGTAAAAATCCACCCTTCTGTCCAAAATTGCATCCCTAGAAAATTCACAAATGACAAAAATTGTGAGAAATCTCATAATGACGCTTCAGATGACCACGGTCATGAGTGACGTTGTCGATTGTTTTATGAGATTCTACGTGCATTTCGCCCAATTTGAGATTCCAGAAGAGTAAATTAGGTGTAAGAACAACATATCTACCCATGATTTGACCGCCCAAATTTTGAGTGGTTGAGTGGATATGGAAATTCATCTTTCCCCATCAAAAGATATCTGATCTATGTAAGAGACCTCAAAATGCAGCAGAATAATGGACTCCCCCCTCATAGCTATCGATCTAACCTACATAGAATTTCCACAACCACAAATTCAGTGTACAACTGATTCAAAATTCAAATTAACTGTTGAAAATGTATGCGCATTCGAGAAATCCAGCTATATAGAGACTAGTGGCCGTTATACATCACACTTGAAAATGTAAATGTTCCTGTATATTCCAGGCCAAACGATGTAAATAGAACCACGTATGGAGATGGTTCAAAATCAAACCAAAACGAGTCCACATAGTAACCGTGGATGAATTAGCATTTGTTTGCACGAGACGAAGAGTGAGCTGTGTTTCTAAATTTGACTAGAAGTCCATCTTGATATCAATATGATGCACTTTTGATGATTGGAATTTCAGCATTCTTTGAATTGAATTTAAATTACGAATTCAATAATTCAGGGCTGAGTATGATTAAACCATTGTTAACCCGTTCGCTGCGACGCTGTTTTTCGTGATTTATTCCTGTCTTGAACTGGATCATCACAATTAGGTAGAAACGTCCATATGGAACTAAATTCTTTTTTGGCTCATTGTTAACGCCTTTGGTAAATTAACTCACCTCGATAGATTTCCAAGGGAGCATTTTCCGGGCAATTCTGAGTCGGCAAAGATTGAAAAATGAAAAATTCGCGGGTCCTACCGGTGGGACCCGTCGCGTCGCAGCGAACGTGTTCAATCGATGCATAGCAATTTTTATTGAGAAGCAGAAATTATGACACGAATGTTTACTAAATAGAACACAGAAACGGTGAAACAGAGATACTACAACTCAACTTGCAGCTCATTTGTATAGATTTCGTGCTGGCAACTGTCAATTCGGAATCATATCATCACTATTCTTCACTCATTCATTCACTTATTTATTCATCATGATATACAAGCTTGTCCTTCATATGATGAATGAATATATTTCGAATTGACAGTTGTGGGTACGCAATCTATGAAAGTAAGTTTCAAGTTGATTTGTAATATTTCTGTTCCATTATTTTTACCTCCTACTTATTCACGTCAACGAATACCTACGTCAGGTATGGTTCACCGATGACCAAATTCATGAAATTCAATTCATTTGTTCGGAGTGACAATTTGCATACATCTCATCATCAAGGTGGTTTGAGAATTCATAATGGAAGCATGACTCCTCACACATCCATTGGTTATTGAAAAGGTTTTGAGTTTTGTACATTTATCCACTTGGTTCTCGTTGTAAATCATATGTTATAATTTATGTTTGGTAGGTTAGTGCAATTCCACAGTAGTCATCATTAATTCTAAGCTCTTAAGGCAATGACATCTAGAAAATTTGTTGATGGCTCATTGAAATCCGCGTAGAGAACGAAGTGGAATGACACTTTTTACAGCCTTCTCAACTATCTAACTAAATGTAATTCGTTGATGAACCAAATTCTCATCTGATAAAAATAATGCTGCAACTTCATGTAAGAGTGATTCTGATTTCACACATAGAATATGTTCATATGTACGACAAATTATGGCAAATACGAGTTCTGACTAGACGTAGAGAGGTCAAAGATAAATCTTCGGTAGAAATCTGGAAGGCAGTGACTACTGTACCGCAGAGCAATTCTATTGCAAGATATTTTCCGGGCTGGCGCCACCGCGCAACATTCATCTTTCTATCCCCTTTTTCTTCCCTATTTTCACATTCCTTTGCTAGTATCGTGTTTTGTCTCTGACATATTGTCAAAGTTCAATACTCCACAGTCTGTTCATTTCCTGGTGAATAAATGAGCAAATATTCTATTTAATCCTTCTAAGATTTTCTTGAGACTGGGATCATGTACCGCACCAGAATATTCAAACGACGTAAGTGATGGGAAGCCAATGAACTTTAGCTCCCCAAACTAATCCTACATTCTTTTTCCTCAAAACCATAAACCGCAATCTCAAATCGATCGACTACCTCTAAGAAATAGATCAAAGACCCAAACCATCTTTCTCACTTTCTTCAATCCACCTTAACCACATTCAACTCAAACCACAAACCACAAAGACAACCAATCCTCATTAAACAATCCAATAATAAATGTTCACTGAGCAAGTAGTACAAGTCAACGTAATCCCCGGCGGCGCTGGATACAAACCAAACCCCTGAGTAAGTTTATATCGTTCACTACTCTTTTCAGCCTATATATTCTAGTCTACCTATACCCCCTCACAATCTAAAGCATCAAAAGCATCGCAAAGAAGAGGACACGCGATCAGCTCCAGAGGCTAACGCTCTCTCTACGTTTCTGCCTTCTTCATCCTATATCTATACATATATAGATACCCTTGCAACACCACCAGGTTCTGGTCACAGCGCGCGCGCACCTACATTTTTCTTGACTGATTTTTATAGGTTATGTCAGCTCTATTCTTCAATCTATCCAGACCCAGTCTTCAATTTCACCACCCAGTGTACTCCCTACATTCACTAGCAGACGAAAATTATAAATCTCACCTCTAAAAGGTTTCGGTGATAATCACCCATCAGCAGCAGTATATCATCATCCATGATGTCCTACATGTATCTGCTACCTTTCTGTTCACCGTCTAATACTATCACATCACATTTAGTAGATCTACTACTAGTGATAATAACCATCAGTGCTTTGCATTTGTCTTGCAAGCCGGTCAAAATCACTTCATCACCATTTTAATCACAGAACACACATATCAGTCTATCAATCATTATCACTTATCACACTCTATGTCATGATCACACGCGCCCGATGAATAAAACATCTTTAATCTGGTGTATGGCATTTTTTTTTTTTTTACTAAGCTCCAGGGCACCGATAGTATATCTCACACTGAACGGTTCTCTTTTTTCGTCTGTTTTTTATTGTAGAGATCTTTTCCCTCTGGCTGGATTGATATCCGTCGAGGCACTGGTTTCACAGCAGCAGCACCAGAGAAAAGTAACCCCTCCCCAAAGTCTCTCCGTAGTGTAGCCGCCAACGTGGACGCCGAGTTGGCGCAGTGCAGCGTTGGTTGAGCTATACACCACCCCTTGTTAGACAGGTATGTGTCTAGTGATTTAATGGGCCCTGGGTTTTATTTTCAGCGGGTTATTGAGGTGTTTGAGAGACTATGTTGAGAGAAGATAATTTGAAGAGTGATTTTTATGCTTACGGCTGTTTCTGCGATTTTATTTTTAGAGTCTTTGAGGTTAGGAGGTGGGAGAGGGTGGTTGTGGATGGTCGAGAAATGGAGTAATAAAGGAGTAGATGATGGTATTTCAAGAGGGAAAATTAAGGTGATGATTTACAAAGTGCTGACCTTCGAAGTGATGTCAATGAATACTTGTGCTCTAGATGTAAGGGAAACCTTTCGACAGCTTTGATTGAAAGGCTGGTGACATTTACTAGATTTGTATTTTGCTGTGAATTCTTCAAGGATATTCAAAGAAAAAATTGAAGATTGATTGATGCAGGAGGTAGATTTAATTTATTTAGGGGTGAGGTTATTTGTCAGGGTAATCGATGCAAAATATTTGGAATTAAGTCAGTCTTTTTGCTATGATGCATCGATTTCGATGAAGACTTTGAAGATAAAATGCAATCTGTGATGTATCACTTTTAGGAATGTATTCGGCATCTGAAGAGCTAAGGATCACCATGGAGGTCTCAAAAGAGGCCACCCAAAATAATGAGTGAGTGATAACTGACATGGGACGAATAGCGAGTATTCCAGCTAATTATGACATCATCACGATAATCATGATTCTACGTCAAAAAACTACTTTAATTTCTTGCTGCGGATGAGTATTTCGGAAAAAAAGTCTCGGAACGACATTCGCCACCGTTGAAGAAACTTGTCTCACAAACACTTCTCATAGAAGATTGAGCCCAAGTATGTGAAAAAAGTTGAGTTGGAGGCATCAATTTTCAAAAAACAAAACCCTGCTGCAAAGGAGCTTCAACGAGTCTCAAAATTCATGAAGAGGTTGGAAACAGGATAAGAAAAATTTTTCTACACCATTCCAATGAACGTCTCATTCAATGGAAGTCGAATACGCGCTAGCTGTTTCCGGAATTGGACGATCAACGTTTTTCAAATCTTTTATAGCTTAAAAGTGAAGTTGAACGTATATACAGTAGATACTGACATTTTTGCCAATATCGCACAAACGTTTATACTGAATTTTTGACATGTAAACGTCCATATTTTTGTTGCTTATTATTCCAATTCCCTAGAGAAAACTCCAGTGTAAAGTAGATGACCGGTGGAGTTTGCAATTTGCTTTTTGCGAAATTTTCAAGATAATTCACATCAAGTTATCAGAATAATTCAAATAAAAAAATCAAGTGATAAGACAACACAGATAGCATGGTGCTCAGGCAATAATCATCCGTCAAATTTCGCTAGCTACTTTTTTACCAACAAATTGATTGCAGATTCAACAAATAAATGAGTGATGAAGATTCCTGATGAAACTCTTTCAGAACTACATAATGCTGTTGTTTTACATTTATTTCAATGATATTCCTCCAATCATGCATCAGAAGTCAGTAATATGAGAAATGAACAAAGTCAATACGTTGCGCGCACGTGGCACAGAGGCGAAGAATTACTTCTATTCTAAAAGAGATTGTTAGCCATTACAGGGATGACTTGGATGATGGTGAAAATCATCCAGGAGATGATTGAGGACCATGAACAGTTCTATTCAAGCTGAAAAAGATGAGTTTAGATGTGTAAATGAAAATCAGCAAGATTGTTTTTTCAACTCAGAAATGGTATAAACTCAATCCTTCTCTCAAAAAAATGTAAAAATCGATAAGAATTTGTGATCGCATGATAATTGAGTGAGGAAAGAGTGATTCGGTGTTGTATTCAAACATTCAAATTGTATTGGAAAAATAATTGGAGTACTCTCTAGTATTGAAAAATTCTCTGAAAATAACACACTGTTGAAAATTCAGGATGCAGAAATAAATTGAACTGAAATGCAGGAAAATTTATTCACACACGCAAAAAGTTTCATTTTGAATTCCGCCTGTCGGGCTGATGAATGGCCTGAATGTGCAATCACGAGACAACTTCATCCTGTTTTGGCATATTCGTGAAATTCATGAGCCACTCGATGGAAAATTCTCTTGATAAATATGCATGAGTATATCGGTAGTATATTTTTGCCAATATTGGTACACAAAGAGTTCAATAATGTAATATCAACGAAGATTTTACATCTCAACTGATTCTGGTAAACAAATTTCATAACATAATTTCCTCAAAAATAACGTTTCAGTTGATAAAATAAAATCTACGCATTGAAATCGTATAAAAAACAAAATACCACACACTCCATAAAAGGATTGAAGAACTTTCCTCTCAATATAAAAATCTCACAAATTCAGAAATAATCCGACATTCCGTAGCGATCAATCAACCCTGGGCTCCGTACAGCCAACAGAACCATGTACGTACATACATACATAAAGCATTGACAATTTCAGGCATGTCGACATAAAGTAAAAGTAGAGATAGGCGATTGCGAATGCCAAATTTTGTCTCTGACACAACAGATCAGCTCATAACTCATTGGAATTTACTCAGCGAACAAAATTTTGTTAAACCAAGTCTGACTGACGAGAATAAAGTACGCCTCGATAACAATGATATTGATAACACGGTTGACAACCAACCCTCGAGTCTATATAACTTATACCTACCTACCTACCTATCCTCTATTTCACCATCCACTCATCAGAAAGTATCGGAAGCATCGTCTGGTAAATATAGGCAATACCAGCCAGATATAACTCATTCTTCTTTACTGCGCATGCGCATTCAGTATAATAGAGGTATCTCAGGGCCGTACTAGCCGAACTCAGATAACCCTATCCTAAAAATTATTTCTGCAGTATAATACTAGAGACTAGAGAGACTCGAAGCTTTGGTCGTTCTGGGTTTCTGGGTTCGCGCGCTCGACCATCTCTCTCTCTCTCTCTCTCTCTCTCTCTCTATCTCACTCTTTCATGTTCACCAAATTCGAGCGAGTATACAGTAAGCGCGCCGTGAGGACGAATGTAGAACAGTAGGTCAGCGCACTCGGTGACCCCCGCTCGCTCCCTGTCGCACTTATAGTACTAGTAGTAGTATAGATACTAACCCCCACTCCCCCCTAACCCCTCCCACACCTTCTCTGTCTCTCAATTGTAGGGGTAGTGGAGGGAGTGGGGGAAAGCCTAGGCGACGAGCCCTTGCTCTGACCAGCTCGTTGCGTGTTTCATGGGGGTATAGATTATATATATGGATTCGTGGTTCACTGCAGCTTCTGGGCACATCTGCAATCGCATAGACCGGATTTTCTTTGATAATTGTGTGGGGCTGTTACTGGGGATGTGCGTGAGGTATGATTTTCTTGGAGGGGGCAGTGAGGGTGAATCTGAAGCTAGTGAGTATAGGGTATTTGGTGTTGTTAACTTAGTACAGAACGATTGAAAGCTATACGGTTGTGATTGCGATGTTGATTGACTGTTTGACAGTTCTTGATCAGCCTTTTATATCAGATCAACGAAACGAAAATTTCATACCTATATGCCGCAATTTTTTCTAACTCTATGGCGATTAATCATCTAAGTTTTGAGTCCTATCTAATCATTTTTTGTCGTACCTAAGATGACTAACCATAACAATTTCAATTCCACCCTATTAGATCCAAAACCAAAAAAAAAAATGAAAATAATAATGGTATAGGAGTGCTTTGAAAAAATGAAGTGTGCACAGTTGTGGGATAAAGGGGTAAGATATGGTAGGCAGGGTGGACCCGGCGGGCCCTCCTAACCTAACCCGACGAAGAGATGGAGATTAGGTTTGAGTCTACGAATGTCTTTCGATATTAGAATCGAGATTTTCTAGACTGACACGGGACCGTGAAGACCACGGGCTTCGGGTCACCAATCATCCTCAAAATTTACTTTACACTTTGGTACCACTGAAAATATGAGGAATCCAGAGTAATTACGTCAAATGGGCCTCATTCAGAGTTATGAGCAAAAATGTTAGCATTGCCAGTATATCATTTTTCAACATGAGCGCATATGAGCAATGCTAATCTCAGTATTTATATCTTTGGACAAGAAACTCACTCGATCGAGTTATCCAGGATTCTCCATCTTGTAGCTGGTACCAAAGAATACAAAAATCTTGGAAAAAATTGGAAACCCGGACCTAGTAATCCATCTCGTAAGAATATTCCTTCAGGATGATTATTAATATTTAAAATCAAAAGGGGAAAATTTAGCATGACGTGCTACACAGTCGTTCAAAAAAATTGGTACACTTAAATATTGTACGAGATCCTAAATTTAAAAAAAGTAATGGTAAGCTGTACAGGAATATTTTCACTCTTTGCAGCACATGGGTGATTCTGAGATAACTTATGCGTTTGATGTCCTGACCTCGCATTCATATTGAATGACCAAATACGATGAGTCTAATGATGATATCTAGTGTATTCTATTGAAATGAAGATGTCCCAATAGTTCCAGGAGCGGATATGAGTTTAATGTGGACCTGAGCTTACCAAAAGTGGTCAAAATGTCCTTACCGTGGCATGTCCTAAACTCGAGTTGCACATTTCAATCGTGCAGTTTACCGAAATATTCATTCAATCTCGGTCCCGCACCACTCAAACATCAAAGTTGGGTTGTGAAAAGGTGATATCATGTAAAAATCGAGTATCATGTCTCACTTCAAAATAGTCAAAACACAGCCGACATTTTGTCCTGGAATTCTGCAAATTATTCGAATGCTTCTCGATAATTCGACTCTGGGTCAGCGAATCGCTTCAAACGGCTCTATAACGGCGGTATATGATTCCTAATACACCGAAAAACAAAATTCTACCACCAGCGGAATGATGAATTACGTGAACAGCTTTCCGCGCGATGACTTATGGAAAATTTTTCCGTTGCAAAATAAGAATTGTCCTTACCGTGATCACTGGCTCCCGAACACTATGCAACGTCAAGGTCCAGAAATTTTTTTGCAGTCTACTCTCACCTCAAATATGGGCCATCTATTCGGAAAAAACGATCCGTTCTGATTTACGCCTTTGAGATCACTTTTCATGCCAAAATGTCCTTACCGTGGCTGTCCTTACCGTGGCAAAAATATATCGAAAATTGCTCATATCTTTTGCATAGACTGACTAACGTTTACGCCTGTCTGGGAAATGTTTTTGGATGTCAGATAGATTGGGAAATAACTATGAGCAGTCAGATTGCAGCTATATTTCAACTAGTCAATTTTGGTCCAAATCCCGACTCCCGCCGTTTTTGCCCTCGAAATACCTAAGTTATCTCATAATCACCCACATACCGAATTTCCTTTATTATAACACCTCCTCCAAAAAAGAATCCTCAGTAAAAATGCAACCTAATGTTTCGTCCATACATAATTACAAGCTAACGATTCCAGTGTTTTAAGCAATAATTATGCGTCTTTCTACGACCCCATCCATAATCATACGGTTCGTACTTCTCACATTCGATCTCCTCTTATCTCAGATAAAACTTTTGCTCATTTCTATGAGCCAAAAAGAGTATAAGACCGGTTTTACCATTACGGATACACGGTATTTATCCCGTGGGTTTCACGATGGAAGCATGATATGGGATAGCTGTCATCGGTAATGGGCTGAATTGGTTATTTGAAAATATCAATCTTGGCTCGTGATATGCAAGCTACAAACCTGTGAGTGACGATAAGGTTAGACGGGGAAGAGGTTGAGTGTAAAACCGCTTTCAGTACATAATGTACCCAGTAAGGGAATTGTCTGACCAAAATCGTCTGTTACTACTTCAACGGTTTTTTTCCCTTTCGGTTTCATACTACGAAATATCGCAAGAATACTATCGCAGAATCAGATGAATTGTCACTTCCAGGTGTATGTCACCATACGTTGATTGATCGAATATTGTCTTATGAATCTACCAGGTTGCCTAGAGCATATACCTAATTATATCATTCTAATTTCACTCACGGTATTTTTCGCCTTGATATGCTAGACCCACAATATTGCAGCGTATCTTTTTTAACAATCATATTTTTACGATTTTAAAGGAAAACACTAACTTGTCGAGATCTTTATTTGAGAATGAACGTCTGTTTACTCGTCGATTAACTACGACGATAAGATTTTCGTGATGCACCCAATTATAAAACCGTATCAGATGTGGATAGGTGCAACATGATATCACTTGTCGTGCATATTAACTCTCTACATTGAGTTTTCAATAGAATTTAAGCTCAGTTGGTGATGAAATTTTGAACCTTTTATAACCCGATGGATTCTGCAGAACCCACGAAGAATATGTTGACTTTCAAACATTTGGATCAATACTTCATCCCCCTTCAAAGTCCTATCGTTTTGTTTTAGATCCTAGTTAATTGTTTTATATGCTAGTCAGTATTCAAGTTTGCAGGCTATTTTCGAACCTTCATTCGGCCAAATTTTCAAATCGGTAAAAATGACTCGTCATTGTACGAGCCTTATTCCACGATTCCTGAGTTTTTGATCGGGTTTAAGTCTCTGAGATTTTTTAGTGGCGTAAATAGCATTCTTTTGACCGAGACTGCGCCCCTAGAATATCCCTAAATATTCAAAATTGTAAAGAATCTGAGCATGACGTTCTAGATGATTGATCGGGAAGTGAAATTTGCGAACTTCGCACGTATATTGCCCTAAATCGGAATGTCCGTAGAAATGAATTTACTCATAAGAAAAGTATTTATCTGGTTGGCGATGATCTGAATTTTCAGGAGTTATAGACTCCTATGATGTACATCAGCGTAATTACTTTTTGTGCGACACTGGTAAAATCAAAGAAAATGTCACATCAAAATGAGAATGTATCGGTGTATTGTATGCCCATTAGCGTTAAGTCTGCTGTTCAATATATTTTTTCTTATCGATGCATTTTTAACCTGTTTTTCAGGGTCATATTGCAGAGTTTACAATTTTAGGTAGGTTTCGAATCACTAAGTCCATAAGAATTTCGCGCCTATGAGAAATCACTATTGTTCCAACCGAGATTCGATCCCATGATTCTACGTTGAAGACCTGAACCCGTTCCACGAATCACGGTAATTTTCTGAATTGTCTCAGATTTTTCCACGAATCCATCCCAAAGTCATCGACAATTTATTGTCACTCCTGTATGTTCATAACTATACACATCCGTGTTGAAAAAAAATTTAGAGATGGAGATGGCGCGGTTATGTTCGACACCTACACGGATAAATACGAATGAGCTCGTATATAATACATAATACATAGCACTATTACTGTCCGAGTTTCCGTTACCAGGGCAAGGGTACGTACGTTCGACGAAAAAGAAAAGTGACAAAAGTCAAGAGAAGCATTGAAGATGCAAGTTTTAAAACGAGTGAAAATGACACGAGCTTATGCATGACTAAGCACTATTTCAAGTTCAGCCTCGAGATTTTTTACTCTCCTTCTCCCCTCTCATCTCTTTCCAATCCACTCAAATCCACATATTCTCACATCTTATGTACGTATGCAAAAATTCAGCAAAATGATTGTAGTAGTAGTAGTGGTCGTTTTCGTCTGAATCGGCGATATCGAAAGAGGCAGACCAGCCACGGCCTTTTTTTATTTCAAAGCCTCATCATCGAGAAGAACGACGTGCGAAAAATTGAACAATGTCAATCTTTTTCGGCCAAGCTAGGCAAAAAAGGAAGGACGCCACGCCACTGGTGTTCACTTTTCAAGACGCATTTTAAATTTTCAATAGGCTCGTCGTCCTTGCTAACCTTGCTTTTATGAATAATCGCTTGTTGAGATTTACGATGACGCTTAGAGTTTATAATGACGATAAGAGAGCTGATAGTTACTTCAGTTTACCACAACTTTTTTTCTGGATAAGCGATGAAAAGTTTGAAAAAATTCTTAGTCGTGATGGTATTGGCTGTAAGGTAAGTTGACGTAATCATAGGTTCGAGATGTTGGGTAAACTTTTGATGAGAATTTGGTAGGAAGTTTTCCTCTACCATCTTGTTGAACACGTGCTTGTGAATGAGGTAAACTTGAATTCAGTGTTCGATCGGGGTAGTTCACTCAATCGATTCTGTAATGTACGGTCCTGGCATAGTTTTCGACATGATCAACTTTTGAAAGACTTTGAATAGGCTTTTGAAGCTCTTGGTAATAGTCTCTTATTCGACTATCGAAACCCATTTGCGAAATTGACTTTGAAAAAGAATCAATTGGCAGTTTATGAAATGCATTAATTTCATAAGAATATGAAATTCAATTTTAGTAAGACCCACATGAAAGAATTTTGCTTGATTCATCGATCTGGCATCACTGTCAATCCAATTGATTGAAACAATAGTAAAGTTTTCCTGGGTATCTCATTTTTTAATGGAATCCTTTTTTAATAACTTCCAAATGGCAGAATATCATGAATCTTGAGTAATTCATTATCATTGTTGAGAAATACGAGAAATATATGTAACCGAACAATAAATACTCTGACTTTTAGATATTGTATTTAGAATTTACCACGTTCAAAAAACAATCATCACAATACGTGTGAAGCAAAACCAACGAAGAGAAATGAGAGCGCATTTTTGATCTGAGATGGAGAAATAATTGGAGTGGATTTAGCCGTCGACGATAAATTGTTCGGAGCCACTGTAGCTCACGGGAGGTCATCCATTCAGAGCCTTTTAGTCGAATGAAAACGCTTACATCCCTCAGAATCAGAACTGACAGAATCCGGCCCTCAAAGAAAAGAAAGCAGGCCGACACAGGTCTTGATCATTTAGCACAAATGTCAGTAGATTGACTTTTCGAACGAAAGATTTAGAGTGGAGGTCATGAGATTCGGAAAACCGTGGAACAGGATCATTTTGCTGTTTTGAGGCATAATCAAACACTTTCCTTGATATTTATGATTTTCCCCCAATTTTTTCTGCATAGTTCATGGAGCGTACCTAAGTCCATTGACTCATCAATAGGTTATGCGACATTCCATCTTATACCAGAAATATTTTGACTGTGTTGGCCTCAAGTTTCAAGAATCTTAGATGTAAAAAGTATAGTTTTGATTAAAAAAAACCAGAATCCGGCAACACTCTAAATTCCTTGGAGTGGATTTCAACCTTAAGCAGGTGGAAATTTCAGCCGAAAAGTTACTAGAAATACCCAAGCGAGTTTAATTGAAAATTCCAGCCCAAACAGAATTGAAACAATCGTCAAAAAAGAATTGTGAGCTTGGCGTTAATTTTGTTCAATAGTGCTCTTGGATTTTCAATTGGAAAATTGAGTCATCCAAGCTTTGGAAGAAGAAAATCGCAAGATATCTGATGTTTACGTTTCTTCAAACATCAATGCAAAACACTGACAGAAGGGGGGTTTCAATTGCACCATATTTGGGTTATATGTATAGCATATCCCTGACGATGTATCATTTCTTGTTGCGATGGCGAAACTTCAGACACCATCAATTGAAATCAGTTAATGAAAAATTCTGATACTCAATCGCATCGATAAAAACGAACACTTCCCAGCTTGGATTGGAAAACGTCTTCAGTGCAATGCTTGGACTGAAATTCTAGTCTTTTGAGGTAGGTTTCGATTACAAAACGGCTCGAGTGGAGGTTTCAGTAGCTTCTTGGACAGAAAACTCCACCCCAAGGAATTAGGAATGAAGATTAGACAGCGTATCTGACCAAATGATTTGTCCTGAGAGTATTCTTCTTTTATGAAACATCTTGTATAAAAGTACAATTGAGTTGGCAAAAATTCGTTACGATTTCTCAGATTTTGTAAATGCTGACCCAGTGTCCCCAATTTTAGGATTAAGCTTGTTAGCTGTATCGGACATTTGAGCTCGGGAGTATCCAAAGCCCATAATCTCTCTTCATCGATAGAGCTTGTCTCATGGATGGAAATAATCACAAATGATACGAATCAAAAGTATGCGGAGTTTAGAAAGACAATTCATTGAAAACGCAACGCAGATGCGGCAGATACTTTTCCGAGTAAGTAGAAAAATCCGGCTATAGTCAGTCCTCCTGTGGGCAACAAGATGAATTCGAACTGCTTGTGGACGATATTGTAATAATTCTTGGTAGTATTATGGCTCGATTCAGCAATGACATTGATAAATACTTTCAACTGTTTCTGTGTAAAAGAAATTCGAACTCACAATCATTCAGTCTTCTAAAATCGTATCTCGGACTCCTCGAAGCAGAACGAAAAATCAACAAAACTCGTAATTGATATTTGGAATGTTGAATAATCTCTCATAGAAGAGAGTAAACAAATGTCAACGTTGGACAGATTCAAGAATTAACCAGAGGACACTTGTGGTGTACAAAATCCAACGAGGGAGGGAAGTGAAGAACGCTATCTCCGCAAACATCACAAGATGACTCATCAGAGACGATCCCTGCTCCGAAAGCGTGCGCTCGCTCGCTCGCTCAATCAAAGCTTGTCTGTGTCTCACTAAAATTAGCTCACAATCCGACGCAAGGATGTGAGATACCTCGGTCAATAATCCAGCTCCATCAATCAACCACACAGTTATGGAAGATTTTGGATTCTCTTGCAATATTCATACAGCTGAAAGAATATGGATTAGTAATCGACAGATGGAGTTTTCATGTATAGATCAGATGGATGTCAATCAGAGATTAAGAATGGAGATTGTGGTGCTCCGTAGTTTTATCCGGTGAAAGTCGATCCAAGACAGTATTTTTACTGGTTCTTTCTCAGGTTCATGTAACACGAAGGGCTCACGAAAATTTTTCCAATTTAATTGCATTTTTATGGTGAAAGCATTTTTACGTGAGCATAAACTGTGTTTCTAGTCTTCATATCAACTTTGGGAGACTCGTCAGTTTTTTGTGTCAAAATGCAATCTGAGGCTCGAATTTGAGAAATTATCGATTATTATAAGGTAAGTGTACCCAACTTGCCTTTGTACTCAACTTGAGCCCATATGCCGATCTCGAGAATGGGCACTCCTTGGCCCCCTGCAATTTATTTCACGTTTATTCTGTTAACACATGAGGAAGAAAGTAGTTTGCATCGACCCCGAATCACCATTGCGTTTCCCAGAAAATTTGAAGTAGTTTCTCCATTTTTCGTGTTCGCACGGCTAAGAAATCACTCTGGAAATCGCGTTTTTGAAACCGATGCAAATTTATTCCTATTCAACCAATCTTAATGTATTTTAGCGCATTTGATTTCTTGTCTCAAGACCTTCAAAATCCGCCCTTCAGAGTTGCAAAACTCTGACTTGGAGCGATTTTATGTACAAAACACGGAAATGATTTGAGAATCAAGAAGGCCGACATCGGAGTGTACCCAACATGCCTCCATATGGTTATTTCGGAAAGGCGTGCAGCATGACTTTTTTCACCATTCAGAACGTGTTTACCGCGTCAAAATAGGTCGGTAACTAGTGCTGCCACGATACGATAAAAATCGATAATTTGAAGATGTCGTTATCGAGCATCGACATTTCATGGCCTATCGATGTCGTTATCGATGTCGAAAAATGTCGAAGGTCAATTGTCATTATCGTATTGGCCCTCAAAATAATTTATCGACGATATTATCGATATCGCAGAGTTTTTTTCAATTCTCAGTGCGAGTAGGGGTATGCCAAACATACAAAATTTTCCCTCACGTGATTAATGGATTACTTCGTATGCTGAATGTGGCCGTGTGATCAATGTGCGAGTGTAAGTTTGTAAACACGAAACGCCAGATGGAACCGGTACTTCAATTAGTTATATCCTACCTTTCACGCGTAATAACGCCGTCGTCAAAGACACTCCGTGAAGATTCAGATTCAAGTATAGTTTCGATCAAGATCAAAAAAGAAATCAAAAAATGAACCAACAAGTAGCCAACAACAGGATATAGCCTAGCCAAGACCTTCAACGAGCGATGAATTCAAAAATAGTAATCAGGAAGTGACATCAAGGTCAAACATGGCGGCCGCACGCCCCGAGCTTAACACGGGCTTGCACTATCACATGCCCCCAGAATTTAACATGGATGTCACTTCCCAATAGAATCAGTGAAACATTAAATGTGTGAAGTATGAGATTCTGCAATATTTCTTTGGAATTCTCGTTAAGTTATCGTGCACCACTGGTATATGTGACATATTATCCTATCTAAAATAAATGACTCATTTGAAATGATTCAAGGATTTGGGATACCAGAAATGACTCGTTTGAAATAAGATTCAGTTAATTGAGTCATTCCAATTGGATCTTTCTTCAAATGAGTCTTTGAATCTATCCCAAATCCCTGAGTCATTCCAACTGAGTCATTAATTTTAGGCAGGGTATTCCGTCATATGATAAAATTTTCTGTTCACAAATAGTTGACGCTCTCACTCATTTTAATATTCTCAAAATTCATACTTCGAATGTCATTCTAGGGATGATTCTGTTCGGATTAAGGAAAATAACCTCGATATCGATAATATCGCGACATGTCGCGATGTAATGTCGATCGACAATTAATGTCGCTCGAGCAATGTCGTTATCGATGTCGAAAACAATAAGGGTTATCGATTTCGATGTCGATATCGTTTTTATCGATATCGCGATACGACATCGACAATTTATCGATTACCGCGGCAGCACTATCGGTAACAGTTTTTTGGGCCAGCTAAAAGCCACAAATGTGGCTGCGCGGCGATCAAAACGGATCAGAGCGATTCTATGCACTTCATCGCCGATTTACATTGTTTTAAGTGATGGAGGCAAGTTGGGCACACACTTTTGTAAACTCTCAGAAATCACTTTTTGGGAGAATTAAAACAGTTTGGCTCCAGTTGGTTCAAATTGGATGTAGCTTAACTTACTTCGAAGGTCTTAAGACATACTTTAAAATAAGTTGAGGTACGTTGGACAATATTGAAATGGACTAGAGTTATCAAGGAAATGGCTTAATGGGGGGCAAAAACTTGAGTACTTGATTTCGTCTATTTCCGAAATTGATTTTATTCAACTTTGCATGCCGGGCTCTGGTGAATTTCAACAACAAAAAGCAATGAGACAACTCAGTTACAATGAATCGAGGTACTTCTCACCGTTTCAAAATTATTGCATAATGTCACATAGTACGAGTGATCATCAGTCATTCACATAATACGCCCTCCAGAGTGATTAAAGCTCCACTTTTAGCAAGAGCTACTGAGAGAGGGAGGAGGCTTCAAAAGATGGCTCGATTATACAATAGGGCAGTGAGTGATAGTGGGAAAGAGGGTGAGAAAGGATAGCTCGAAGCGAGATGTGGATTTATAGTTAGAGTATGACAGAGTGAAAAGGAGCGATGTGAGAGAAGTGGGACGCGAGAGATATTCTCGTACTTATACTGCAGCCGCAGCGTAACGCATAACGTGCCCCCTATAGATTATAATGTGCCCGCAGCAGCAGCAGCAGCAGCAGCTCTCGCTGCACGAGATTGCGCACGGGTATGCAAACTTTTCAAGTCACCCTCATTTCCGACCTTTCTATACACTTTTCGATTCAACGCAAGTGTAACAGCAATTTTCTACCTCCTTTTTAACTTTTAAACGGGAATGACGGATAGGTGACCCTTTTTTTGTAAGACAAACGAAACAGGATGAGAAATTTAAAAATTTCCGACAAGAATATAAGGTAAGTGTACCTAGTATGCCTCCATTCCCTAATATGGCCTCACTCGACTTTTCGAATGTACGAGCCCGCAGACCTTGCCGCGCTTTTTTTCATATTTGTTACGTTAAAATATAAGGAAGTCAACATTTTTGACCGATCCTAAATGACCCCCGCTCTTCTCGCAAAACAGAAAAGGTGGTTTTCGCTACTTTTGACTTTTTTCTGTGTCAGTCACTAAAAGCTATGCTAAACAAAATTGATGTGATCAATTCCAACATACTCTAACTCACTGTCAATGTTGTCCCAACTTTTGAATGGTTTTCACAGAATTACAAAATTCGATTTTCAGCCGATTCTACGCCCATATTATCTAGAGAAGTGCAGTGTTCCTAATTTGTCACCGACCCTTCTTTTTTCACGTACAAAAGGCTCTGCGCAATGCCGCGACCACTTTCATCACTTTTTTGTTTAGATGAAAGTAGTTATAGGTGTTTCGAGCAATATCCAGCAGCGTAGACCATCAAAACGCACCAGATTTCACCAAATATGCTAAAAATCGATTTTTATCTGAATTTTCAGGCTATGTCCACTCTAAATGATCGAGATTATTACCGTTATGCTGCGGGACCGAAATCACTTTTCCGGAGCTTTAGAATCGCAAAGTGACTAAGGGGGCGCATTAGGAACATGACACAGTGTCAAAAACTCGCAAAAATCTTCTTTTGCGAAAATTGCCATAGCTCGCCTCCAATTGCTCAAAACCACACATACTTCAATTCATTTTGAACGTCCTAGAACAAGCTCCAAAATGAGTCAAAGTTCGTTGGAAAATTTTGAGATGAGCAAAAATTATGAGCAAAACAAAAGTAGTGGGGATATATTAGGCACACTTGCCTTAGAATTGAATGTTCCTAACCTTCTCGCCCGCGAAAATTTCAAGGACTCGTTGTCCTTGCAGCAGATTTTTTTTCTTTGTATGTTTGTTGAGTTGAGTAATGGGAACCTCGGAGATCTTTATTGAATCGTGTGGGTTTTTATATTTTGCAAGAGTGACAGGCTGGATTTTTGAGCTGTGATGATTTTTTCGCCAAATCGTTAATGAATAAGAACGGTTAGTTTTAGAGGAATTAGAACTTTGGTGGGATATGAAAGTACTATGTGTGAATAGGTGCAGAGGAATGAATCGAGCGTATATATCTGTGATCTTTGATGCAGCAGCAACAGCAGCAGCTTTTGATCTTTGGTAAGGCCTTATACTTTTGACGATCTCGACGTTCGATTTCGTTTGGAGACTATCAGTAACAGAGACTTCATATATATACATCGACAAAATCGAGTAGTGACCTGAATTGAAAAAAAGTGACGACCACGTTAACTCTGCATTTTAGTGTACAATCTATGTGCAACGATTACGATATATTGGTATAACTGCAATGATATTTGGGATGTATGTTAGAATATTGGTGATGCATGAAGTAAACGTGATACATCAATATTTGGAGAAATACATACATGTATATGTGTGTTGAATGTTAGGTACAAAAATGGATTCGGAATGTTGTAATGGATGCTACAGAACGAGCAGCTGAGAAAGCGTTTATGCAGAGTGGATGGAGGAAAAACACAGAATATACGTGCTGCTAGAGATAATTTTGTGAGATGTAGGTTAAGAGGATCCCCATCGTGTTGGCCAGCTCAGGCTCTGATGCTTGTGTATACTATATATTTCCCTTGCATGCAAATATTACCGCAAGCTTCATTTGGGGTTGGATGTTTACTTTAATCTTAGGCATAACTTAGATCTGGTTTACTTTGGGCAGGCGATGCATGGAGTAAATATTGTAAATTTTGAAACCATTGACACGGAGAGAGCACATATATAGGGTATAGGAGCAAGATCACATATTCATGTTTCCGGAAAATGTTTGTGCTTTTTGGATGACATCTTCTAAGCATAGAAATCAGGACACTCAAATTTTTTTGAATAAAAAATTAAAATTTCTGACTGGGAAAAATTGAAAAGATTGAACGAGCTCATCGTACATACACGTTCTCAATAATCATTCTTCCAAATCAAGACTCATGTGCTCACCCATAAAATATATTGTCCATTTTCCATTTTTATTGGTAGATCTGAATGCAACAGCATGATGTCATGAAATAATTATTTTTCGTTACAAGAAATATCTCAGAAGAATATTTTCTATGACGATAACGAAAGCTGGACAAATCATGCAGGTTTAATGATATTTCATATTTCGAAGAAATAAAATGATTTATTTCGTCAGGAAGAAGTTGAATTGACAGCAAGTACTTATTTCGAATCAAACTAATTTTTGAGAGTTGACAATGAAATGAGAGAAGGCTGTGCATCATGCGAGTGCCCGATAAGCAGTATATGTACTATTTTTCTTTGTTAAGAATATGGCTGTATCGAATAGTTTTTTAGTTACCATCAAATTTTTTAATTCCATTTCACACGCATTTAGAGTGATAGATACGATGACGAACGGATCATGTTATTTCATGAGAATCAGGATCTCATACGTCAAAATAAGTCCTTTTTTGAAAATGGGCCATATTCCAATATTTCTTCCTGGAATCGGTCTCATATTAGAACGATGCAGTGGGATTTTCAGAATTATGGATGGAAATTGAGTGTATTAGCTCTTTTTCAGTGAAACGACTTATTTTTGGTATTTTCTTGCACATTCTTACACTCCATGATTTTGTATCACAATTCTCCAAAAATTTGCGAATAATGTACCATGGAAGATGTATTAATGAGTTCACAGAAATATTTTAGAGACTATATATTCACTAAGGAAGTCATAGCATCAGTTGCTTAGGTTTAGAGGTAATCTACCCAAGTGGCCAGCTACATCATATGGAAGTCGAAGACCACCTCAGGATTAATCATCAAGACTCAATGAAAAATACTTAGATTTAGAATCAATGATTATAGTCAACAGTAGAATTTGATCATTTGGTGGCAATCGTGGTAAAAATTCCCAACGCATGATGAATGATCTAAGATCATTTAAATAAGAAGACACAGAATCCAGAATACCATTTCTGTCAGAAATACATCAATATCACAATGAATCCCTCACTCTTACAACAACGATAGAAGCAAACTTGAACATATTCTTCTGGATCTCGTCATAAACTGGCAGCACATTCATCCCCCTAATCCCACCTGAATCGAGCTTTCATATAGCAATTTGCTTCCATCACTCCCAGACGCCCATTTCTCCACAACTAATTTCTCCATCGCAGACTAACTGATCCTTCAGCCACTAAGACTAGAGGACATCACGTATATCCAATCCCATGACTCTCGTAACTAGTCGACCCGTGACCTTTGGCTATGCTCCCGCACAACCTCTCTAATACTCATCAATATATCTATAGCTATTTATAACCTGGCTCGCTTGAAATGTTTGGGATATGGAATAGTTTCGGAGTCAGTCCCATGCAAAAGAGGGGGGAGGGGGCGGAAAGCTTTGCTTGCACGTTCTATTTTCAATGTCTCGACTACCACGTAGCAAATTTTCGCATCGTCTGAGTACTGAAATTCTGTACATCTGTACATTACCAAGGCCGACTTATGTAGACACAACAGGATATTGAATAGGCGCATAGCATCCATAGATACTGATGAAGCTGTATATCTGCATATGAGAAATCGTACTCGTACCGAGAACTGGAATGATCGCATTGGACTTTTTAAGATGGAAAGTTACTGGAAAATTCAGATAGCTGTCTGTTTTGCCGCCTCTGATATTCATTTTTCAATAAATACCCATACATTACTTCCAGTATACCAGCTCTGAGCTTATGAATCTATTAAAAAAAATCAATCTGCGCGGAACAAAGTTTTCTGAGTTAATCCTTATCCCACATATCCATCCATCCACCCATCCATCCCATCCATCCATCCATCCAGCCATCCCATCCATTCATCCCATTCATCCATCCCATCCATCCATCCAGCCGTCCCATCCATCCATCCCATGCATCTATTCCATTCATCCATTCATCCATCCATCCATGCATCCATTCATCCATCCATCCAGCCATCCCATCCATTCATCCCATTCATCCATCCCATCCATCCATCCAGCCATCCCATCCATTCATCCCATTCATCCATCCCATCCATCCATCCAGCCGTCCCATCCATCCATCCCATGCATCTATTCCATTCATCCATTCATCCATCCATCCATGCATCCATTCATCCATCCATCCCATCCATCCCATCCATCCCATCCATCCCATCCATCCCATCCATCCCATCCATCCCATCCATCCATCTCATCCAACCATCTATTCCATCCATCTATCCATCCATCCATCCATCCATCCATCCATCCCATGCATCTATTCCATTCATCCATTCATCCATCCATCCATGCATCCATCCATCCATGCATCTATCCATCCATGCATCCATCCATCCATCCATCCATCTATTCCATTCATCCATTCATCCATCCATCCATGCATCCATCCATCCATCCATCCCATCCATCCCATCCATCCCATCCATCCATCTCATCCAACCATCTATTCCATCCATCTATCCTCCCCGTTCATCCAACCATCGATCCATCGGTCCATCCATTCATTCATTGATCTCATCCACCCATCCATCCCATCCATCCATCTCATCCAAACATCTATTCCATCCGTCCATCCATCTCATTCACCCATCCATCAAACCAACATCGATCCACCCACCCATCAAACGATCATCCAACCACCTATTCCATCCACCCATACATCGCATGCATCCAGCCACCCATCCATTCATCCCATCCATCCCATCCATCACTCCATCCATTTATGCACCCCATCAATCCCATTCATCTTTCCTTTATTACACTTTTTTTGTATGAGGAAATTGGATTGAATTCACTGAGGATCTTATCGAAAAAACGGACACATGTAAGAAGTTGAGTCAACATCCAAGATTACATCAAATGAAATCCCATCATCTTATAGATGGTACAGAGGGAGACCGAAATATCACTTCCTGAGCGTATACTGGTCGATGTCCATCCATATTCCATCGTTGAGATCACTTGATTTATCGAGTTGAGGCGCAAAGTGAGCAACGTTGCTTAGCTTCGGATTTACAATTTCCATCCGGACGAATGGTGATGTCCGGAGATATACCGATGAGTGTTACGAAGAGATGTGGAAATGCCGATGGCTGTGATGTAGATAAGCTTGCAATTCTGAGCTGATACGATTTTTCCGATGGGAAATTCAGTGTTTCCTGTTAGCAATGGAGTTTGATGCCTCTTTCATCGGCATATTTCGATTTTCGTTCGTATTGATGCAGGAGCCGTGGAATTTATTTATTACTGATTGGAGAATATTTCTCCTCTAACTTAGATAGACAGCTGTGAATATTGTTTCAGTTCGATTTTCATTCGCGATAAAATGTAAGGAGTAAATTTGCATTTCATTTCATTCCCAACTTGCTGATTCTATCGTGCATCATGAACAGAGATTAGATAGTTATAATCCGTGTCAAGAGCAAAACAGTACAGTAAGCTATCGTAAAATACCTAACGTTGTTCTGATATTTGGTATTATTAAGCGAACAAAGAATGAAAAAATGAGTCCTAACTTCGTTTCTTAAAAGCTCTAGATCTGTAGAACAGACTGACCAGTTTTGATAGAATTCGTGGTAATTCCTGGCACTTCACGATAGTCCTTTTTCTGGCTCTCTATGCTTATTTGACAATTTTCTTGGACTCTGGTTGATGCAATATTTCGGAGGAATACAAGCTTTTATTTTGAAATTTCGAGGGATTCCAACCTCAATTTCATTCTTTTTTCTAGGTAACGTACGATTCCAATTCTGGTATATCGAAAATAGCTCACCGAGGTCTTTTTCTATGGATGAATTTCAAAATTCCAATATTCATTCTATTGGAATTCAGACCCGGAATTCAGCTTGATTATATTCCAGGAGGGATCCGCCACGTTGTAAAATATAAGTACTAATTCTAAGTGAAATCTTACGAACTGATTTTGTCGTTTGTTTCACTACTCAATTCTCCTCGTCGTCAGTTTCGCAATTACGATACAATTGAGCAACTGGTTGGGTTTCTTTTACAAGTTTCACGCAATTCTCTGTCTCCCAATTCAGTCCTTATAGGTACAGTTGAGGCTGCTATCCAGCGAGAAACTTGAAAAAGTTGAGAGAAAATTCTCTGTCTTCTCGTCCACTTTTTTCAGAACTCGAGACCAAAATTTCTTGTTTTCGTCTCATCGAGAAAGACCTCTCGGATTCCATCAAGATTTCTTGGTAAATACTGTAATCAAATTGTAGCAAACAGCTCACGTTCACTTATGATAGAGTGGTCTGACACTTATTTCTCGATTTTTCTGTAGAGGTAGGGACAAGCCCTGAAGTTAAACTTCAAAGTAGAAGAAAATGGAAGGAATTTTTCTTGGATTCCTAAATATACAGTTTTTATAATGCCGAATTTATGATGATACATTCTGAACGCAAAAATTGACATAATTGAAGTATCCATTGCATGTTTAAGATTCTTACTGCTGTTCAAAAATTTGGAAATCCTTGAAAATCCTTGAAATACTTTCTGTTCTCCTTAAAATCCTTGAAACTCCTCGAATTCACTCAACTCATCTTTGAGCTTTGAATGAAACTCGATTCATGAGTCAAAGCACGAATCGAAATGATAATCTCGGAACGAAAGGTGTGGATGAGGAGACGGAATCAGTACAGATCTCGTTGGAGTTTTACAAATGAGACTTTATCGGGTCAAGATGTCAATTGAAGGGTGCTCTCCAGTCTCAAAAAAACGACCGACATTCTGTATAGAAGCGGTAATCACCCTCAAATTCGCAGAACGCACACCAACTGAGCGAAATATTTCAGGATTTCTCGAAAAAAATTATGGTTTTTCGAAAATTTATAGTTCTGTGTCTGCAAATGGGCTTGTTCCATGGAAAACCGTGGAGTTGGTTCATTGTACTATTCACAAATGTCATTTTCTTGTGAATTCTTGATCTACTTCAAATTTAGTTCAACAATGAGCCTAAAAGATGCTTTCAACTTCAAATCTGGGCATTTTTCACGTCCATCCAGTATGGTTACTTTCTATGGCAACATTTCATCTGTGTATCAGTGGAACCATGGAACACTCGCGAGGAACACCGAGAATCATACGAAGTTTCTCGTTCTCGTCAGACAATAATTTTATGAGAATTCTCTTGGACCCCATCTTTTTTCTTGCTTGATCTCGCTTGACGAGAATAAAAAAATCCTCGATTTCGGTGGCAACTCTGAGTATAGAGAAAAAAAAATAAGTCCCCAGACTTTTGTGGAAAAACATTTCCAAAATTTATGAGGTCCATCAAAATTGTACTTTTGCCGGAGATTGAAAAATAAGTCCCCAGACTTTTGTGGAAAAACATTTCCAAAATTTATGAGGTCCATCAAGACTGTACTTTTCCTGGAGATTGAAATTTTTCACAAAATATCTTTGTGTAACAATAGTAAAATTATACATAAAGGAAATCTACGCAATTAGGAGTTTGGAATCATGTCTTAGCTCCAACATTCATTATTTATTCACAAATTCTTTCATGATTCTTTGTGAGCCAATTCAACCTTCACATGGGAAAATCTTTTGATCCAGAAACGCATAGACATTCGGGTCACTTCCGTGGATGTCTCTCAGCCAATTTTCTCGCTCCCACGAGATTATGTAACAGTCTTCAAACTTCTCAAGCTCAGCCTCATGCAATTTTCACAACGGTCTGAGCAATTTTCAGCGTAGAGCTTCTTCGTAAACTCAAAGGCACGAACTAGCCAATCCCCGTACAATATAATACTGCGAGCTTTCCCTGTAGACCTCTCAATTCCTTCAACACTCGCTTTCATTTTATTTTTCCATTTGTATGTACGAACTAGACCTTCCATTCACGAAATATAATCTTCTGAAAGCTGACATTCTTGTCAACGAGATCATTCACTGGAAGATGTTTACACAAGTTTGCCATTCTCAACTCACACATTTTACTTCACTGTTTGTTCTTGGATCGTATTATTCGTGTTTTTTTTTGTGTTCTATAGGGGAAGGAAAAAATTTCCCTCTCTGAACGTGTGAGTGTGTACATGCTAGAAATGAGGGTGTAAAATGAGAGATAAATGTACTCTTTGGATGTGTCTAAGATTTTGCAAGGGAGGCGCATGGTCGTGCTAGTATGCAGTGTTACGAGAAAGTGCGTCGCTTGTGGATTCAGAATTCAGACGGCAATGAGAACGGATTGTAGTGAAAAAGACCGAGATTGACATACCTATAATATCTGCTCGACGTTCGAGACTCAAGACACGTGGATAAGGCAGGCAATAGACGAAGAAATTGCGCAATCGTGAACCGTCTCTCTTTTCATTCTCCGAGTATTTTGTACACGGTCGTATCTTGGATCCTCGATTAGAGATCATATTGGAATATTTCCAGCCTTACTATTCCTCGAGAGATTCTGGACGTTTGAAAAATCTTAGCAATTCTAGAGCTACGATATTTTAGTAAACGGTGATCGATGCTATGGAAACCTTGCGATTTTCAGATACTTGAAAATTCGTATAAGTATTTCCAGTCGTTTATTCGTTTTAATCACGACTCGGGATCCACCTTCGGGTATCGTTGGTTTTTCTCTATATGATCAAGATTCTTGTCTTAAACGATACAATATTGTGCGAAGCTCACCAGCGGGTCCTGTCGTACGTACATAGAGTAAGAACTGGCTATGACGCGGTGAATTAGTGCAGCATTGCATAGGAATATTTTGTTGGAAACTCAATATCGACTTTGATCATAAGTGTAATCAAGATGTCAAAATTATCTTGAGTGTGAGTCTTCAGTAAATGTGTCTCACATTTCGGACTTTCACGTATCATGCCACTGTGGCTATATTTCAACCGGAGAAGTTTCGACCCAATACCGAGCTGACCAGCTTTACATAATGATGGAAAATTTAACCTCATTCTCTGTTCTACAACTCTCAAGAGTACCTTGAAAAGTCATAGTTCTTCAGTTTTACAGTTGAGAAACTCGACAATCTCATTCCATTTTGTCATTTTCCATAGAAAAAATTTTTCCAAGACTCTTCAGTATTCGGTGTGTTTTTGCCACATTTTGATAGCTCACAAGCCTACATCATTACCATTGTGCGATTCTAATCATGAAATCTGAAAGTTAAGACTCTCTCACGTCCATGCAAGTATTCTAAGAGACTCTCCGACGCTTGCACAATCAAAGGAAATTTAGAAACGAATTCTTAAAAAATTCTCAAAATGTGGCGCAAGATTTGTTCTGTTAGCCGTTTAGCGAATCTTATCAGGTGATCCATATGAGAGGTTATGTTTTTGGAATCTTCGAAAAAGTTGTATAAGAAATTGCAAACATGTACATCCGTTTTTCTATATTTTCATTTTTAGAGGCCAAAAGTTAAACGTTTCTGGGATCTCCCCATATATTTTGAAATGATGAGGAAATGGAAAAGAGGTGAACTGATGGTGAGTAAAGAACATGAAGAATGAAATAGTTGAGGAATGAAAATTGAGAACGAAGTATTAATATTCGGAGCACTAGATAAATGCGCCAGAAAGATTGATGCAATTGAAATTGCCGTCTACGTTCCCTATACTCAATTTTAATAACATTCTTGTACGACCTCTAACTGAAATAAGCTTGACGAATCATTTGAATTGTGAATGGTGAGTCGAATAGAAGCAAAGTGATATCAGACAGTAGTTTTGACTTGCAGCTCGAGCCAAAACAGGTTCATGACAGAGAAATGTTTGCTAGCTGTTCAATTACTCAGCTCGTAGTTGTCGAGATGGAATGTAGCTCAGTTAAGTCTGCCCAACTCTGGCAAATTTGTTACCAAGACAACCCCGAAGACAACGCGCTCGAGCTTTGAGAAATGAAAAGGGGAGGTAAAAGAGGTATCTCAGTACATACTCTGCAAAACATTATTCAAACTAGCTCGGCGTTGTGCTTTTGCAGTTATTCATTACTGTAAACTTTGATAAATATCAAAGGAATCTACGTCTTACACGACATACTGGAAGTCACGAGCCCTAATTAGACGAATTCCGGTCAGAGATTTCCTCGTCGTGATTTGAATTTTCGTCCTCAATTTTCGCCTGATTTGACCTACCTGATGAATCTCAAAAATACAAAAATTCATCTCAACTCCCTCGTCATAATCTAAAATCTTTCCTTTATTTCCATGGGCTCAAATCTTTCCAAAGCAGCAAAAACGCCTACTCGTATTTTCACAGCTTCCTGAACTCCAGCAAAAGTTTCAGAAGACAAGAACCTCACTTACATATAGTCCCACGCATGTGATACAACTCTTCTCAGCTTATCGGAGTGCACCTAGCGAAGATGCGTCTATATGCGCTTGGCGGGAACTTTGAAAGGGTTAAGCACGAAGCTCCTCCGTAATGCACATATATAAATATCTACCAAGTAGGTAGTCTGAGCGCGTGACTCGAAGCTCTTTCAGCTCTTTTGAGGCAACGAGAGTTTGCCCCCTCCACCCCCCCTATTGTTTGCTATGCGTCTTCGGGTCGTCGGCTTTCCGAGCTTG
Organism: Eretmocerus hayati; assembly: GCA_029851415.1. Taxonomy (NCBI): domain Eukaryota; kingdom Metazoa; phylum Arthropoda; class Insecta; order Hymenoptera; family Aphelinidae; genus Eretmocerus; species Eretmocerus hayati. The sequence continues at coordinate 175,676,122 of CM056742.1, read as the reverse complement.
CGAAAAATATTCTTACCGCTTGTGTATGAAGTATAGAAGGTACCTATAGCTATCTGCTTGTTCGAGACTGCTCATATTGCGGAGAGGGTATAAGGTGTATATTGGCGGATACTTTTTTGCCGGTCGATGAACTTGCGTGCATCGTTTCTGCGGCAACAAAAACACGTTTGGTGTGGTATAAGGTGTAGTTTCTGACGTTGATTTTGTATTTGTTGATGTGGTGAGTTGGAAAATAAACTGGTAGTGAATTTTTTTGCGTAATATTCTTTGGAATATTAGCTGAGATGGTTAGTCAAGTGTGGTTTTGTCGTTGGGAATTTTTTTTTTCCTTTTCTTAGTAGAAGCTTGCCCTTGGAAAACAATGTGAATCGATGGAATCTGTTTCACAACTTGCATTCAAAATTTGAATTGCACAAACTATAGGGATGGCGTAGAATGTTTTTAATTCAACATTAATGAAATGACTGTAATAGCGTCTTTAAATCATATCATAGCTCCACGTGTGGTATTTGCACTATAGTGCAACCATGCCGCGAATACTGGAACCGCAGATATCGGGACCCTGGGGTTATGGGAAAAGGGGAGAGAGCACGTATACATACGTGAATTTGTGGGTAACTAAAAAATCCACACATCATCTTTGAATGACAAATTTATGTAAGAAGCCTAACGAGTTGACTTAATATATGAAAAGTTCGTAGTAACAGTATAATACGATCGGAAAACTACTGTAATTCACTCTAAAATCTGTTGAAAAATCAGTCACGAGCGCTTGGGTAAAGAGCTCTGTCATTTTTGACTAGCGAAATCGACGAGCATAGTCACTATACAATCTCTGGTGGGTGGTCATTGGAAGTTGTACAAACTTAGGCCATTTTTACTTTAAAAATTTTGCAGTCTTCCGAAAGGCTCACAGTTCATTATCACGTTTTGTAATCGACGAAGATGCATTATTTTCGCGTACGGTGCCATAACTCGAATTAAGATAGGACACAGGTTCACTAATAGATTTTTTATATAATCAATCAATCAGTTTTGGAAAGCAATAAAAATACCAGCACCCTGAAAATGATGATCACTCAATCACAAAATTGTTTTGGAATAACACATTTGAATGGAGTCCACCGAAAATTCACGTTTCATGAGCTAAATTATTTTGAAAATTCAGATTCAATCCGCGAATTACTGACGAGGGGAGCACCAACCTTGCGGGTCCTGGATCTTGAAAAAACTTTGGGAATCTTCTTGTTTTGGTGAGAAATGAAGGTACCTAGACCGATTTCGTCCAACGGGGCTCCCATTCTGAAATACAGCCATGGAGCTTAACATTGTCAGTATATCTATATGAGTCATTCTGGAGCAAGCTGGACAAAACCGTCACCAGGGGGGTCTGGGAAAAATCCGCAAAATTTTTTTTCCATTAGTACTATGCTAAAATAGTACGAAAAATTTTTTTTCAGATTTTTTCGGCCCCCCCCCCCCCCTGTGGGCCCGAGGGCCCATGAAAGGGCCATTTTAGGCCCTTTTTTAGCCTATTCTAGAAAAATCATAGTTCCAACGCAATTCAACATTTTTCAACGTACTTGGGCGCATTTTCCTTGTCAAGACTAGTACTTTTGAAAAAAAAATTGTCCAAGGCCACTTAGTGAGCCTGACGACTTCTGCAAGCTAATTATTGAGAGCAAATTTTAGCGATTTTTGGGCCTGCTTCTAAGCGATCTAGCTCCTACTAGACATGTGATAATCGACTTCTGCAGGTGGTCATTTTAAAGGTCTTGAAAAAACCTACAATTTGACCACCTGCAGAAGTCGATTATCGTACTTTTTATAGGAGCTATAGCCGATACAAGTTGAGTTATTTACGAAAAAGTCGAAAATTCAGGACTCGATTCCAAAAATATATCTTAATTTTTTTCCACCAAACTTAGGTGAAAATGTTGTTTCAGACATCTACTTTCAGTAGAAAAAATTTGGTGGAGGTTATTTTTTTTGATTTTTTTTGCCGAGCGTTACAAAATGCCGCATTTCGTGGTTTTAGCAAAAACGGCATCTTCGACCACGGTCCCATATGCTCCCATCTGGACTGATGTGCACCAATCTGTGTGAAAGTACTCCCCAAAGCACTCCCAAGTACGTGTAAGAAGTTGCGGGGACGAGCCTCCAGCCAGGAGCGAGCTGTAGGTTCTATTTACCGTGTCCAAAATAGGCATTATTTAGGCTATTCGAGCGTAAGCGACCGAGAGCATGATTTTACTTGTTCTGGCTTACAAATGAGATAATGGGCTAGAATGAGGATCCAAACATACTTTTCCGACTCAAAATGACCATCTGAACACAATTCCAAGGTCATTTTAGCTCTAGAATGTCGTCTAGTGCCTCAACGGTGTCAGAACTCGTCGACAGAATCTAAGTTCTTAAGGGGTAGAGGGACGACTATTTAGAGCAAAACTGACCTCGGAATTGTGTTCAGATGGTCATTTTGAGTCGGAAAAGTATGTTTGGATCCTCATTCTAGCCCATTATCTCATTTGTAAGCCAGAACAAGTAAAATCATGCTCTCGGTCGCTTACGCTCGAATAGCCTAAATAATGCCTATTTTGGACACGGTAAATAGAACGTACAGCTCGCTCCTGGCTGGAGGCTCGTCCCCGCAACTTCGTACACGTACTTGGGAGTACTTTGGGGAGTACTTTCACACAGATTAGTGCACATCAGTCCAGATGGGAGCATATGTGACCGTGGTCAAAGATGCCGTTTTTGCTAAAACCACGAAATGCGGCATTTTGTAACGCTCGGCAAAAAAAATCAAAAAAAATAACCTCCACCAAATTTTTTTTGCTGAAAGTAGATGTCTGAAAGAACATTTTCGCCTAAGTTTGGTGGAAAAAAATTAAGATATATTTTTGGAATCGAGTCCTGAATTTTCGACTTTTTCGTAAATAACTCAACTTGTATCGGCTATAGCTCCTATAAAAAGTACGATAATCGACTTCTGCAGGTGGTCAAATTGTAGGTTTTTTCAAGACCTTCAAAATGACCACCTGCAGAAGTCGATTATCACATGTCTAGTAGGAGCTAGATCGCTTAGAAGCAGGCCCAAAAATCGCTAAAATTTGCTCTCAATAATTAGCTTGCAGAAGTCGTCAGGCTCACTAAGTGGCCTTGGACAATTTTTTTTCAAAAGTACTAGTCTTGACGAGGAAAATGCGCCCAAGTACGTTGAAAAATGTTGAATTGCGTTGGAACTATGATTTTTCTAGAATAGGCTAAAAAAGGGCCTAAAATGGCCCTTTCATGGGCCCTGGGGCCCACAGGGGGGGCCGAAAAAATCTGAAAAAAAATTTTTCGTACTATTTTAGCATTCTAAGCAACGGTTGGGAGCTGACGACGTACAGCATCAATGTCCTATGAGAATTATTCCAAAATTGGTTTTTGTTTTGAACTGTCTGTGCTGTTTTGAACTGTATCGACGTGACTTGAATTTTGAGTTTTTGGTATCCAGAAAAAGTATTAGTATCCCAAAATAGGCCTCAGTGTGCTTGCTGTCTCGTGTATAACCTATATTATTGTCTCAAGAAACTCCTAATGAACATGAATGATGAAAACAAGAAGATCACTCGTCAATCCACTGTGCAATGGCTTAATTCCCTATCGGTGGCAAAATTTAATAACAAATCTTGTGCACATTGTAAAGATCCATGTGTTTCAGGATATGCATGTAAACAATGCTCAAATGTGTATGATCAAGCATGTGCAATAAGGTGTGTTACAAGTAAGGTGGGAGTTTTCAAGTGCTGTATGGTGCAATCTAAGCCACCCGAAGGAAGTCATAGTCAAATTATCATCCCTCCGAAGACTTCGAATGGTACAAACATGAATCTTGAAGCTCATTCAGTAAACAATAGTGGTGCTTGTGTGGGGAGTGATGCTACTAGCCTCTCGAATGCTCAGATGAGCTCACTGGATTTTAAACTACTCAATATGCAAACTTCCTTAGTAAATCAGCTTTTTGGTAAACTCTCAGAGATGAAGTCTGAGCTGAATCAAAATATCAGTGATTCTAAAAATGTTGTGGAGCAGACATTAAAGAATGAGCTTGCTGATGTGAAGTCTTCTATTAATAGTATTCAAGAGAGTGTTGCAAAATTTGAGGATAGAATAAAGAAAGTGGAAGATGTAGTTGATGCTCTTAAGATTAATGACATGAAGCTTGATGAATGTTCATCTGATATTACCAATGTCAAGGAAGATCTGTTTCAGTTAAAATCTCAGTTTTCAAGTATGACAGCTCAATTCTCAGGATCTCTCTCAAATTCTAATCAATCTTTACATACTGAAGAAATATATTCTGAAGTAATTGAGAGGAGCAAGAGACAAAATAATATAATTTTATTCAATGTACCTGATGGTGAATCTATCCAAGACCATGTGACAATTAGTGAGTACCTAGCTGGAATTGATAAGTCACTGGAATCTTGCTCTTTTGTAAGTAGGCGACTGGGAAAATTTGTACAAGATAAGACTCGACCAATTATAGTCACCTTTACTGACTTTAACCATGCTTTGTGTGTGCTGAAAAATAAGTTCAAAATTCCTGAACCTGTTAAAGCTGCTGCTGACTTGACTGCTAATCAAAGGAAACATATGGCTGAGTTGCGTCTTAAGCTGGAAGATCATAACAAGCGTTTTCCAAACAACCCTATGACCATAAAATTTGTGAACAAAGTTCCTCAATTAGTTGATGCCTCTAAAGCTGCCCCAAAAAACTCTCAAGGTGGCTCAGCTCCAGAAAAATCATAATATACTATCAAAATGCTGGGGGTATAAACAGCAAATTGGCATCTCTCAGACATTCATGGCATAGTCTCTCACCTAAACCAGATATCTTTATTCTTACTGAGACATGGCTCTCTGGCATCAACAATGAAGAGCTTGGCCTAAATGGTTTTTGTGTGTATCGCATGGACAGAAATCCCAGCACAAGTTCCTCCACGATAGGTGGAGGTGTCTTGATTGCAGTAAAATCTGACTTATCATCAAAACAGATCACGCCTATCTCTAACAATGTTGAGCATGTCTTTGTTCAGGTAACTTTGAGTAAATTTCAATGTATAATTGGTTGCACTTACATTCCTCCTGGATCAACTAGTGATAAATACAAGGAACATGTGAGATCAGTTACAGATATAGCTAGTGCACATCCTTCCCATAAATTACTCTTATTTGGTGACTATAATCTTAGAAATGTAAATTGGATGGATGGTGACAACATCAGTGCTCAGTTTACTGACTATGTTGCTCCTGGAATGAGAGATGCTGCTAATTACATGTCTTCTGAACTCTCTGCTCTGGACCTGTGTCAATGTTACCCTAATCACCACTCTAAGGCGTATAGCTTAGATCTGCTGTTTTCAACTAAAGGGCTAGTTCAACAAGTTGCTGATTTTGAACACCTCCTCGTTGCTGACCAACATCACGTACCTGCTGTTTTCTCCTGTGATATTAATTGTGCTAATGACTCTAAGAATTCTAGTAGGTTGGTGGATAGAAAATTCTTCAAAGCTGACTATGTGGCCATTAATACAACGTTAAGTGAAATAGATTGGGTAAATTGTCTTGATGATACTAATATTGATAGATCTGTTGACTCCTTCTATGACCTTTTGAACAATTGTATCAATAAACATGTCCCTCTCGGCAAGAAGCCAGCTGCCAATGAACACCCTGTCTGGTTTAACAAAGCTCTTATCGATCTCATTGAAGATAAAGTGTCTGCTCACACTGCTTGGAAAAATAGCAATGATCCAAATGACTATATTATATTTAAAAAAATAAGGGCTCAGTGTATTCGTTTGTCTAGGTCTCTGCATAAGCAATACTTAGATAATGTACAAAATAATATATTTAAGAATATCAAAGCTTTTTGGTCGCATGTCAACAGATCTAGAAATAATATTAATAGTATACCTGACAAAGTTAGATTTTTACAGAAGACGTCTTCAAGTGATTCTGAAACTTCAAATTTATTTGCCACTTATTTCAGTAGTTTTTACTCAGGATCTAATTCAATAAATAGTACCTTTTGTCAAGACTATATCCACAATGATATTGATTTAAGCATTACTGAAAGTGAGATCTCTGATGTTATAAATTCTCTTAAAGAATCAAACTCTGCTGGTCCAGATGGTATTCCATCGGTATTTGTGAAAAATCTGTGTGATGTGCTCATCAAACCGTTATGTTTATTGTTCAACTCATCAGTTCGTCAAAGGATTTTCCCTAGTAAATGGAAGCTATCATATGTTACTCCTGTGTTTAAATCTGACGATCGTTCTGATGTTACAAACTATAGGCCAATTTCCATTACCAGTGTTTTCTCAAAAATTTTTGATGCAATTATGTCTCACAAAGTATATGATTATTTTCTCCGTCATTTGGCTCAAGAGCAACATGGTTTTGTCAGAGGAAGGTCAGTTGTTTCAAATCTTGCCATATACACTGATTTTATAACAAGTTGCCTTGAAAACTTCGAACAAGTTGACTCTGTTTATACTGATTTTTCGAAGGCCTTTGATTCGGTTGACCATAGTATTTTAATTCAGAAACTATACAGTTATAATTTCAGTGTCGATCTTATTCATTGGATAGCATCATATCTTACAGAACGTAAACAATCTGTGAGATTAAATAATTCAGTTTCTAATTTTTATGAATCCACCTCTGGTGTTCCACAAGGTTCTCACCTTGGTCCTATCCTCTTCATTATTTTCATTAATGACCTTGCTAGTCAAATGAAGTATTGCTCTATTTTAATCTATGCTGATGACGTCAAGCTATATCTTCGTGTACGTAGTGTATTGGATTGCTCAAAATTGCAGAAAGATTTGGATGCCTTATTTGAATGGGCTCGCGTGAACAGACTCAACTTAAATATTGCAAAGTGCCATGTTATGAGTTTCGTGCGTAACCATAACCCCATTTTATTTGATTATAACATTAGTTCTGAACAACTTGTGAGAGTCAATAGAGTAAAAGACCTTGGTGTTATTTTTGATTCAAAACTATCTTTTAGAGATCATATAGAAAGCATAATCAATTTGAGTAGTAGAATTCTGGGTTTCATCAAAAGAATGACCTCAGATTTTTACAACATCAACTGTATAAAATATCTTTTTTCCGCACTAGTGAAACCCAAGTTAGGTTTTGCGTCGAGTATTTGGCGCCCTCATGTTGATTATCTGAAAAATGATTTAGAAAGACTAAATCATCGATTAATAAGGTACCTTGCATACAAGAGCAAAATCAACTTTGATCGCTTTGATCACAATTATTAGCCTCTGTATGAGCACTTTAATATTCATACTGTAGAAAGTCTTCACAACTATAATGATTTACTCTTTTTCAAATCATTCATTAACTTGATCCCTTGCATTGAATATGTTGGTTCCAAATTGGAAAGAATTGATCCGCACTACAGCACGAGGCACTCTCCATTTTTCAGGAATCTATCTTATAAGTCTAAATCTGGTTCTAATTCGGTACTGTGCAGGTGTTTGAAATCATGGAACACTTTACCTGGGAATATACCTGGGATGAGTGATATCTTATTCAAATCCATGATCAAGACTCTATGTAACTCCTAATTTATTTCAAATTGTATTTTATATTCTACCCCGCTTAACTGTGATACTTCACATGTGTGATATGAGAAAAATTTTATATGATTTTCCTATTTCAACATTTTGTAAATCATTGTTATATTGGACCATTGGGTCCGTGGATTTTCCCAAATAAATACTAAATACTAAATACTATTTTAGCATAGTACTAATGGAAAAAAAAATTTGCGGATTTTTCCCAGACCCCCCTGGTGACGGTTTTGTCCAGCTTGCTCCAGAATGACTCATATATGTGTCATTTTGACATAGGCCTATATGGACAATGCTAATTTCCACATCTGTATCTCAGAATAGGAGGCCCGTTGGACTTAACCTTTGGAGATACCTTCATTTTTCACCAAAACAAGAAGATTCCCAAAGTTTCGTCAAGATCCAGGAACCACAAGGTTGGTGTTTCCGTTGTGAGTCAGGGCACCGCGAATATCGGGGAATGCTGCAAATCGGAAACCGCGAATAGCGGAAGTTGCCTGAAAAAACTGTGACTTTTTCTCAATATAGCTCTCAAGATGACAACTGCATACCAAAATCTAGTAATATTAAATAGTATTCGATATCAAGGCATGAGAAATCCTCAGTGTATATTCGAAGCAATGATGTCTTGACTAATGATAAGATCAAGAATATGAACTAAAATTACCTTCCGAACTACCACAATGGTGAGAATAGATATCTAGAATCCTAGTAAATTTTGTCATGTACCACATACTCTAGGAAGATTTTGCGTCGATTACTCCATAAAGTCCTGACTGATTGAAATGATCATCTATCATTAGTGTCCTTGAAGACTGGAACTAATTGAAGAATCTCAGATTCTCATTCATAATCCAGTAGGAGTAATAAATATCAAAAAAAGGGTTCTTTTCCATTTTCAAACGATCTTAATATCCTATTCATGTATCCAATGTAATGGAAGTGCCGTAAAACGTAGCAAGAACTCTCATAAACCGTATAACACGGAAGAAAAAGCAGTCTTTGCTCTATGTCGTACACTTTTTTACAATAGTAATGAAATGGAAAAAAAAACTAAGAGTTGCGTGTCCGGGATCATATAATTTCCCAAGCGATTAAGTCTCTCTCTCTCTTGGAAACGATGTTATTACAGGAGTGGAAATCTTCCTTCTAGCGACTATCCATTCAGTGGACCATTAGCAAATGAAGAAGCGAATTAATTACATACTTTTACGGTTTCATTACCTCCTTGCCTCACAGTCCAATTTTTTTCTTCTTTTTCAAAGATAATTCAAGCTTAATCCAATGGACCAGTTCACGTAGTTTGTAAATTAAGCAGGCCAAAAGGTATTTTTATTTATCAGAATTTTCTCGAAACAGACTCCCAGAGCTCTCTTCTAGAGTACTTTGAGACTCTTCTTTTTTCCATTCATCGACGAATGAAAAATATTTTCACACTAAAACTGGACAAAATCATGTGGAATCTGTCAGTATACAGAGTGAACCTACAAGTTGAATCTAGCCTAGAATAGTTGCAAGTCTCATCTGTCTATACTCCAGCTCAACCTTCCCCAAATAAGCTAGATTTTCCAGTTGGCCGAGCCTCGTTGTCACTATGTACTTAGTTTGGTTATCAGCAGTAGTAGCTATGGCACGTTAGCGTTTGTTGCCTATCGCTAGCTGGCGCAAAACAAGGTCACACAGAAACAGATAGAAAGAGAAAACCCGGACGCAGAGAAGCCCTATTAATACAAACCAGCCCTTCACGTGACATTGCGTCACCCTACTATACAGCTTATCTTATTTCCCCTTTTCTTTTCAAAAGCCTCTATACGACCCCATCACAATCGATCAAAGTCTGTGAGCACACAAGATCAAACGCTATATATCTACCTAAAAAGATCTCATAAAATTCCCGTCGAAAGAGGGTAATTGTACACAGTACAGGGTTTTCCCAACACCTTCGAAGATTTTCTTGGCTCTGCGCGTCGATACGGTTTAATCGAATCAGACGATCGGGTGATCAAAGGCATGTATCCCTTTTCTTTCTCAACCTTACTATTCTTCGGCGAACACGTGGTTTTAATTTACGTAATTTTGATAGACTTGGGTGACTGTCACATGGACCATCTATATGTGTGTGCGCGCAAGCGTGCGTGCGTTCGTGCGTGAGTGAGTGAGTGCGTGCGTGTTTGAGTGAGTGGAGTGGAGACTGTATGTGTGTGCGTGCGTGAGTGAGTGAGTGAGTGAAAGAGTGTGTCGATATGTGTGTGTGTGTGTGTGTGTGTGTGTGTGTGTGCGCGCGCGTGTGATTGATTGAGTGAGTGAGTGAGTGAGTGAGTGCGTGCGTGTGTGAGTGAGTGAGTGTGTGAGTGCGTGTGTGAATGTGTGTGAGAGAGTGAGTGAGTGAGTGAGTGTATCGATGTGTGTGTGTGCGCGCGCGCGTGTGTGAGTGAGTGAGTGCGTGCGTGTGTGAGTGAGTGAGTGGAGTGGTAAGTGAGTGAGTGAGTGAGTGAGTATGAGTGAGTGTGTGTGTGAGTGAGTGTATCGATGTGTGTGTGCGTGAGTGTGTCAATGTGTATGTGTGTGTGTGTGCGCGCGCGCGCTTGTGTGAGCGAGTGGAGTGGTGAGTGATTGTGCGTGAGTGAGTGTGTGTGTGAGTGAGTGTATCGATGTGTGTGTGCGTGAGTGTGTCAATGTGTATGTGTGTGTGTGTGCGCGCTTGTGTGAGCGAGTGGAGTGGTGAGTGATTGTGCGTGAGTGAGTGGAGTGGTAAGTGAGTGAGTGAGTGAGTGAGGGAGTGTGAGTGAGTGAGTGTGTGTGTGAGTGAGTGTATCGATGTGTGTGTGCGTGAGTGTGTCAATGTGTATGTGTGTGTGTGTGCGCGCGCGCGCTTGTGTGAGCGAGTGGAGTGGTGAGTGAGTGAGTGAGTGTGTGCATATGTGTGTGTGAGTGAGTGAGTGCGTCGATGTGCGGGTGGATTTTTGCTAGATGCTGCGTTTTTTGCTGAACGATGCAATGCTGCTCCGTGGAAAGCTCGACCTCGACAGAGCGATCGAGCTTTCTCTGTTGTATGTGGCTGACGCGGGGCTTCTGCAAGACTCGGTAGAGCATGTATAATGCATGTTTTTTCCAAGCCCTTTGGCCTCGAGCTGCAGTTTCTGTAAGTTGTCATCGCACTTGGCTATAGATTATGAGATTTACATTGCGTGTATGAAGATAGATGCGAGTTCCGATGAGCTTCTTCTGTGAATGTCTGCTCTGATATTTGAGTAGAAGATGGGGTTGACAACTGTAATTTACAAATGACCTCGTCATTTTCCATGGTGACTGTTACAGCTGTGGATTCTTTTCGTACCTCAATCGTAAGTCCCATTGATTTTCCTCTTGACAAATTACTATCTCACTTAAAATAATCTCGAATCAGCACAAAATTAAAACATTAATACTTGGATATCGAAGACCATGAAACCGTAGGGTGCTAGGAAAATGAGGAGTATCTCCGCATTTTCCTCTTGGACAATTTCATGGTGTAAGGTGTTCGAAATATCGATATTGTATACATTTTTTATGGAAAAAGATCTTAGTTGAAGGATGGTTTTAAAATTCTTGATGCTTCTCGGCTATGTATCATCATGAGAGATTCTTTTAAAAGAATTTGTTTTACATGTTGAATTATGTATCTGCTCAAATTCGATCCAATGTTCAAAGCGCAGTGACTAGAATTCGAGAGTTGTTCGCAGAATCTGTAGATCACCACGATCAAGTTTCGATATTGAAAGATAAGTCTGCTCGAGCTGTTAATAGGAACAATCACATTTTTGGTAAAAAAATTCCTAGCAAATGCGGCGGATGTTGTTTGGCTGATCTAGAAGACAAGGGAGAGAAATTCGTAGGTCCTTGACCAATCGCTTCTGGTAGCCATTATTCTTACATAGATCCGATTTTTCGAGCTTTCTGTGCGTCGGAAGTAGAATTTAGGACCTCTTGAAAGATGCTCAAAGATTTCTGAGATCACGACTCAAATTTTGTAGGATGTTTCAAAAACTCTACAAGTTCCCCACTGCTGACCACGACTGAAATTTACATTGAGGTAATTGTATTCAAAATTATACTTCGACAATTATTGAATTTGCAGCTGTTCAATCCTTATATCATAAATCAAAGGAGAAAAAAGCGCAACGAATTCCAAAAAGTTTTCGATGAGGTCTCCACAACTGCTTTAGCTTTGCACTTCGTCTGCATGCAAGTAACAGACTCAACGTTATCATTCGACGACCTGACCCTCTTTAAAAAGTCGTATCTCTTTCTTTATCCTAAAGAGGCGGATCTCAGAGGGTTCTTCCCACTATATTTCATCTCAACGTTTCGTACTATCCAGAAATAATGTGGTTCTGTTTTGAAACCAGTCACAGCTATCCGGAAACTTTGGGATATCCCGCACAATCATCGATCAACGGATTTCTACTACTCCGAACAAATTAAGCTCTCAGTTTGTATAATCAAATGGTCCTTATCATATAAAAAATTGATAATTCCTCCTAGGAAGAGTCTACCAGCCAATGCAAAAATGGACAATTTTCTCTCACCGAGTAAACAATCAATGTTACCCTTGACTCGACTAAGATTACTGCGTAGGCATTATAGCGTCACGTGACTTTGTACAATCGTATATCAAGTATCAGAAGCGTACACAATTGCAGAGTATATACTCTTGGATAGCAAGTTGAACAGGGTTCGAGAAACCCGTGTCGCGAGACTTACGAAACCCTACAACGAACAGACGCGTCGACTATGCGTTATTGGCACACTGCCCTGGACACTATGACCTATATTTTCATACGGCTTGATGGCGTCTACCAAAGTATAGAAAGTTTCTGTTACCTACCCTCTAATACCGTCCCTACCCAAAAAGTGATATAGATTAAAGAGGCATCGGGGATAAATGCAGGTCCTGAGAATGACGAAGAGTTTTTTTAATAAGCAATATTGAATTGTATGATATCAGCGATGGGAAAGTGTGTCATATACGAACGTGTACAAAACAATATGATTATTACATCCACCTTAGCGCTATAGGGGCTGTGATAACGTGAAAGTCATTCGATCGATGTAAAGGATTGGGAATGGTACTTGGTCATGGTGTAGTTTGCTGAGGTTAATGAAATGCGATGATTGAGCAAACAATCGTATCTGTAATGCACGATTAGGATTGCGAGAGTAAAATGAAAAATCTGTTCAGATCACAAGGGTCAGACATTGATCTCAAACTGGGCTTTGAATCCCGCGTTTGAACATTTCAAATCACAGTTCGTTATCGATGTGTAATTTGAGATACATCATGGCTCATATTCGAGTAATTCCATGAGAAAACTATGTATCAAGAATGAGTGGGACTCGGATTTTATTCTGAGTCAACTCCTATCATTCTATATGTGTCAAAATATCGATCTCTTCCACGCCCGTGAACAGAACTAGGAAACTTTTTCGCAGTCCCGGCACGCTAATAATAATTTTGTTTGGAACTATTTTTTGCAAAATTTCTGTTATCTTTTTCACTAGAATCATTGTTATTAAGAAGAATGCTCGATAGCAAAATGTGTTTCAGCGCATTCGAAAGATGAGCAGAAAATCTGAGAGGAAATCTGTCGATTAAACTTCCGCCACCATCTCAACAACCTTCTTATGAGTGATTCCATGACAATTGCTTGTAAATCGTTTTCTAGAAGCTATCCTATACAATTTTTCTGAACTACATTTTCTCATGTCAAAAGTTTCTTTATGAAAAAATAGTTTCAGAATACGGTTTTGGTTCGGTACCTTTCATTTTGCACTTCTTGACTTTTGACCTAAAAAATGTCCATTTTTTGCGCATGCGCAAGAACTTGGGCTCTTTCAAGTTGCAACCAACTTCTTCGAAAAGTTGAGGAATTTCCTTACCGAATGACCATTGATTAAATTCAATCTTGGCATAACCTGTATCGAAATCACAATGTTCAAGAGATTGGTGGTAGATTAACTTTAAATATGAAAGAATATAAGAGAATCTAAGAGAATCGGAGTAAATGAGGGTCCTCGAACTTAGTTACTTTGTTTATCAAAAGCCAGTGTGACTTCCGTCCGGATTGGCGAGATTAATTCAGACCAGTAGTCACTTACGAAGAATTTTCCTTACCTCTTCGGAAAGATTGGTTTCAAGAGCCCAATTGTCTACGCGTGCCCAAAAAATTTCAAGAAAATAAGAATTCAAAGAATAAGAGGAACGCTTTCTTAGAGAAGAAGACAATTCTGAACACGAGGGAACCTATTCCGGAAAAATTCTAAAAAATAAAATTTTAAGGAATCAATTAGAAGACATGGCACATTTAATGGAATCATCCATGTAGACAAGTTCAGTGAGATGATGGCAGGGGTTTCAAAAATGTTTTCGACAGATGTTTTGCTCCCAAATCAAATGCGTTTGGTCGCATTTCGCTATCCAGCTTTTTTTTCTCAGAAATTTTTCTGAAGATACGAAGAGGCTGTCTTAAGGCGATGCGGTCACCGGGCACGCTGAAAGTTATTCGCACTTATATCCAATTCGCTTGCGATTTGGACCAAACGATGAGAAGACGAGTGTTTATCATCATCTAACTTGAGTTCGTCTTCTCGTCGTTTAGCTCAAATCTCAAAAGAATCGGATAAAAGTGAGAATTACAAAGTGCCTGTATTATAGGTTAGGAGGTGCCTGCGCTTAAGTTATTCCCACTTTTCTCCAGTTCTCTTGCGATTTTAGTCAAACGATGAGAAGACGAACTCGAGTTAGATGATAATAAACGTGGGTCTTCTCGTCGTTCCACCCAAATCGCAAGCAAATTTGATAAAAGTGCGAATAACTTTCAGCGTGCATAGTGCACGGTGACCGCGTCGCCTTAAATTCTTCTAATGTACGTATACTTCGCTCAAGATTTAGATAGATCAAATAACTTTCACATGAGTGAACTCACACATGAGCGAGCTGCTATACTTTCAACGACCATTTTTCCAAAACGGGAACAATGATCACCAAAAAATCGTCAAATGGGTTATAAAAATAGAGTTGAACTCTATTCGTTTTGTGATCGTAGGACCGTTGTACCTCAAAGTTGCATTACACCTAGACCTCCAGAATTTTCCACTCTCAGAATTTACTTCCGCGCGTCTATACATTTGTCGTCCAGCAAGCGAACTATTGCCCGATATTTCTCGATACATCTCTATACAAAACTCAGAGGGAAATTCTTTTGTCCGGTTACCGATAGCTCTCTCGCGTAACTTTCTATTCCTTTCATACCTGAAAATGCAGAATCGCCGACCCGAATCTACTTTCCAAACTCTCATATACTGCATCAACCGTTTCTCCGCTTTGAGACAAAATTCAATGGGTCCATTGCCGAGCATGGATTCGTATTTACCCGCATTTGTCTGTATTTAGTTCACGGTATCGGTGTTTCGATACGGAACAAATTGTATGGTTGGAAAATAGATCCAGGTCTCGGCATTGATGAATTATTGTCGCTAGAAATACGAGTGGACCTCATGAGCTTACTCAAATGGACTTTGATAATCTGAGCTGTAGCTTGAAAGTTTCATCACGAATTCGAGATTGACAAAATATCTCAATTAGGTAAGTCATATCGCATTTGAAGCTCGTGCAGGTATATGACACAGCACATACACTTTAAACTCTCATTGTGACTGTCCAATTATATCACTGATATATCCCGTTTTGGCTTATTGAATCGAGTTTCATTGATGCGATCAACTTCGTTTTTAGCTCGAATGAGTAACTGGGTCAGCCGTGAATGAATAAGCAAATTGCATATATAGATATCTGTGACTGAATCACAAAATAGAGACAGAGAGCCAAACTTCGACTCTGGAAACTTTATGAATCGAGTTGTTCAATATTTTGTCAGTTCTCTCGCATGTTCTGCTACTGAGAAATTTTCAGTATACCTGGAGTCATAGAATTCACGAACAAAATTTATTTCGTGAAACTCAAATTTTTGAAAATTCCTTTTCGTTTTTCGAAATAATATTTCTCGTGCATAAGATATGTAACGAAAATGTTACAATGTGTACACATATTTTTTTTTTTTAATGAGCAGTTGGAGTAGTAAAATCACGATGGAGCTCTATTCAAATAATATAATGTGCACCAGTTGAATGTTACAATAGATGCTTTTTGATGTTCTCCGAATAGACAGAGAATGATGTCCTATTTCTGCTATGGAGCGTTTAATAGTAGTAAAATTTCCATCAAATAAATTAAAGGAAAACTCTATATACCACAACCGAGGTTACTTTGAATAGACGAGGTAACTTTCAACACTCGTTTCAAATTTTGAAATCAGCAAAGCAGGGATGTGCAAGGGTTCTACTAGATGGATTCCATTTCAAAACGACACATGAAAAACAGTGATGTCTCGGATCGGTTTCTCGTAATTTTGATTCGATTTTATAGTTTAAATATGAAGTTTCCACCCACTGGGTGATCCCAAAAAAATTTCGGAGTCGCCTGCGGAGCTATTTGTGTTTTGCCTCTCGATTCCACCAGAGCATCAAAATCCTGATCTTTTTGTACTAAATTGAATATATCTCAAGTTTGGCTCAAGATAATGGAACGCGGTTTGCACCATCCAAAAGAGCTTGAAAGAACAAAGCTCAGCTTGTTTTCGTTCAGCTTTTTCAGGCCCTAATCAGACAAAATCCGGAAAAATCAGGCTAACCTAATTATCTCAAAAAGCATTTTTTTTTAATTTTTCAAAAATATGATTCCTCATGCAAAATTGCACAATCTTTGCGATGAAATTAGTCCAAAGTTGTTTTTGTTTACTGTTTTATGCATTTTTTGGTCAAATTTCCGATTTTTCATTCTCCGGCCAATCAGAAAACAGATATTTCTGCGCATGCGCGTAATTGACCAAATTTCAAAGTGGTTCCAATCAAGAGCTGAGGAAATTTCCTTAAAAAAAATGCTTTTTGAGATAATCAGATTAGCCTGATTTTTCCGGATTTTGCCTGATCAGAGCCTGAAAAGGCTGAACGAAAATCTTCAAGGTCACTTTTCATAGGTTGTCTCAAGCTCTTCTGAATGGCGCAAACCGCGTTTCATTATCTTGAGCCTAACTCGAGGTATATTCAATTTAGTACAAAAAGATCAGGATTTTGATGCTCTGGTGGAATCGAGAGGCGAAACAGAAATAGCTCCGCAGGCGACTCCGAAATTTTTTTGGGACCTCCCAGTGGGTGGAAACTTAATATTTTGAACTATAAAATCGAATCAAAATCACGAGAAAAAGATCCGAGACATCACTATTTTTCATGTGTCGTTTTGAAATGGAATCCATCACTGCTCAAAAGGTTTCAAGATAATTATTTGTTCATAAAATAAGTCAGACCAGTGCAAAACGGTTATCTTTTGACTCTTTCTCATCATTTTTCAATTTTTTTCTGCATCTTTATTGACATTGATGAGATGTACCTCGGAACAAGCCGGAAATCGACACCAAATTCTGTGCCCGTTCACTATGTACCAGTAGAAATGTGAGAGATATTTACATTCTCAATCTTTCATCATTAGATAGTGAATTATCGTGGAAACCGCAGATTAATCAAATCACGAAAAAGGTAAATAAAGCTCTCCACAGCTTGCGATTCATGAGAGCATGTACCAATGAGACTCCTCGAGTTCGACTGGTTGAGTCCCTA
Organism: Eretmocerus hayati; assembly: GCA_029851415.1. Lineage (NCBI taxonomy): Eukaryota > Metazoa > Arthropoda > Insecta > Hymenoptera > Aphelinidae > Eretmocerus > Eretmocerus hayati. The sequence goes on along the minus strand of CM056742.1, from coordinate 175,658,762 downwards.
GTTCAATCTAACCTCGATTACTGTGCGATCATTTACCTAGACGTGACAAACGAACTGAGGACGCGGATACAGAGATTGAGTTATTCGTGTGTGAGATACATTTTTGGTGTAAGTAGGGATGAGCACATTACCCGGTTCAGGGAGCGCCTGGATTGGTTACGAGCCGATTCGAGAAGAATGTACTTTGCAGCTTTATTGATGCACAAAATCATGAATTTAGGAGAACCTGGTTACCTTGCTTTAATGTTTACCAAGTACCAATCTGGACACCCTCAGTGGGGAGATGCAGAGCTCCAGGAACTCAAAGTTCCAAGAATGAGACATGAGTATGGACTAAGATCCTTCCATGCTCAATGTGCTCGATTTTGGAATTTTCTCCCCCGGGGACTTCGGCAGGTACCAACAATATCGTTATTTAAAGGGGCAGTGAGAGAATACTTGATGACGCTCCCCCCTCAGAGTAATTCCGCGTCAATTCAGCAAGGTTTTCTCCGACCATTTTTGCTTTCTCTAAAGAGAAAGCTTGGTTTTCACCCCAACGAAAATTTGATCAAATTTTTCATTAAAACCAACATATTATTCAACAAAATTCCTTTTATCTAAAAAAGCCAAGGACCATTCTCTTCCTCTCGCCAAAATCTATCAATTGTAGATAACACTTTTCCTCCTAATGCCCTTCCAAATCTCCCAGAGACTCATCTTGGCACCCCTTTTTCCGTGTATGTGTGTGTGTGTGTGTGTGTGTTGTTTTCTATCGGACACGCTTTCTCTTTTTCCGTTCACCATATCAATTTTTGGCTTTCTACAAGTTGTGAAGAATCCAATTTCTGAGAGCCCAGTGATTTGGCACCTTTCGGCTCCCAGTCAAATTTGATCCATGAGCTTTTTCAAGCAAAATTGCTCAAATTTCGACTTTTAATACATAAATATCTCTTTCTAACACGGTCTCACCACGAATTGAGTCACCTAAGCTATGATTCTTTCTGCATGATCTATCGATTGGTTAATACCGAAATTTTATAAAATCTTTACAAATCTCAAATTTTCGAAAAAAATCAAAATTTCCACCAAAAATTTCATTTTGACCCTTTTAAAGCCCACTGCACCCAAATTCCGTCTCAATCAAACAATAGATATCATCCAAAAAGCCTCAGACTAGATGGCCCAAATCCCTCTAAAAAGCTTCCTCTGAAGAATAACTCAAAAAATAATGGGAAATTTTTCTTAATATTCATTTTTTCCTCGTACCTTCTTTTATGACTCATTTATCTCGATTTCAATGACCTAAACTATGGTTTTTTCTGCATTATCTATCGATTGGTTAATACCGAAATTCATTTGAGTCTTCACAAATCTCAAATTTCCGAAAAAATCAAAATTTTCACAAAAAATTTCGTTTTAACCCTTCTCAAACCCACTGCATCGTAATTCCATCTCAATCAAACGATGGATATTGTTAAAAAAACCTCAGTCTAGATGGCCTGAATCTCTATAAGGAGCTTCCTCAAAAGAATAACTCTAAAAGTAGTAGAAAATTAGAATTAATATTCATTTTTCTCTCGTATCATCCTTTACGACTAATTTATCTCAATTCTAATGACCTAAAGACTTACTTATGCGCCATTCTGAATCGATTGGCTGATACGATATTTTCATAAAATCCGTAAAACATTGTTCATATGAAAATTTTTTCGGGGGAAGGGAATTTCCACAAAGGACTCCAGTTTAATCATCTTTAAACCGACTATATCACAATTTTCTCTCAATCAAACAATAGATATTGTTGGAAAAACCTCCTTTCAGATGACCCGAATCTCTCTGGAATGCTTCCTCGAAAGAAAAACTCAAAATATAGGATACTTTCTTTTTCGTTAAAATTATCATCATATAACGCCGTGAGAAAGCATTCTGCTAATCACTTTTAGCAGCGTATTTTATCCCTCCATAGGTTTTCTTTCCGTTTCATAGTGTTGAAAAAAGATAGTTCCAACAGTTTATTGGGCCAAAAAAAATTTTCTCTATCACCCAGGTCTATATAAGTGGTTTTGCTATAAATCCAAGATTTGAAACATTGCCTCGGCAATTTGCATATAACTTTTGGTCATCGTCACCAATCGCAATTCGGCTTACGGCGTTCGAAAGAAGGGTCAAAAAACTATGAATTCAACACCTGCAAAGTCTTCTAAAAGCCGTTCTGGCCCTTTCCAGACTCAAAATAACCTTGATTCACGGTATAGCCCATATCTTTTTTGACCCCCCAGAAAAAAATTTTTCAAATTCTTTTTTCGATTGATTTTGTTCCAACCTACATGTAAAAGAAATTCGGAGTATTTTTTCTGAGATATCCCTTCTCTGGAATTTTTTTTGTGCGTAAGAATGTCAAAAAAGTAGGAAATGATTTCGCATAAAGCTGGAATTCCTCCTAGAGCTTTGAATTCATTTTCATCCTGTTTGCATCGAAAAGTATTTTCTAAGAATCATTTGAGCCATTAAAAGTCGTCAAAATACTGAACGAGCATGTTCAAAGCACATTGTTAAACAGGAAATGGTCTCACCAGCATGACCATTAAGATTTGGGTTCGTAAAACTATTTTTGAACAATAGCCCTTGAAATTTCCTTCAAAATGACCCATTGTAAGAGTCTATTTAATGCACTAGGAGTAGATTTGTAGCCACTTGAATCAAAACAAGAATGTCAAGAATGAAATCTGTGCGCCCTACGCAGCCTTCTCATAACTTCAAAGACTCTTTGGCAGTTGTGTACCACATCATTTGACGGAATCGACTTCGCCAATAGGTCTTTTGGATGAAAATTGACCCAGGTTTCGATTGGAAATGGTATTGAGACCATAAGGTTGGTCCCGTGTGGGCAGGAGATCCACCATTATAGAAAAGAAACAGAATTGTTAATTGAATATCGTTCGTTGAACGTGAATCACCTGCCCACGGGACCAACTCTATGATCTCAATACCATTTCCAATCGAAACCTGGGTCCATTTCCTTCCAAAAAACCTATTGCCGAAGTCAATTCCGTCGAATGATGTGGTACGCAACTGCCAAAGAGTCTTTGAAGTTATGAGAAGGCTGCGTAGGGCTCACAGATTTCATTCTTGACATATTCTTTGATTTGAGTGGCTACAAATCCACTCCTAGTACATCAAATAGACTTTCACAATAGATCATTTTGAAGGAAATTTCAAGGGCTTACCGTTGGAAAATAGTTTTACGAGCCCAAAACCTAATGGTCATGCTGGTGAGGCCATTTCCTGTTCAAAAATGTGCTTTGAACATGCTTTTTCAGTGTTTTGACGACTTTTTATAACTAAAAAAAAACCCATGGAGGGATGAAAAAATGGTCAGAGAAAACCTTGCTGAATTGATGTGGAATTACTCCTCAGCGGATCGATGTGAACAGAGGGCAATTTCTCAATTTGTAAAGGCTTGTTGCCAATTCAGTGCAATTTTCCAATCCCGAAGGCTTGTTTTCTCTGAATTCCTTCGTTTTTCATGCTTTTTCTAAACTACACAGTGACCTTCACTCACAAGACTTACATTTTTCTGACTGTAGTAGTACTCTATGCCCTTACTCTCATGTATATTACCTATGATACTTATAATCAAGCAAAATGACTAGTCACATCTGTGATCATCATATCCCTGACCAAATTGCAATCATTATTTATATGTGAATTATTGAATGTATTGAGTATTTCTTTTGCCTATGAGCAAATAAAAGGATATCTATCTATCTATCTATCGTGGGTCTGTGAGAAAATCTAGTGGTTGCTACTTAATGTCACTTAGACTCAAACTTGGGCATAAACTGTGCGAATGTGTCGATGCAATCCAGAACCAAACTTGAAATAAGTCAAAATCAAAATATTGTTCATCATGGCTATTACTTTCCTAATTGATATGAAAAATTGTACCGAAATGAGAACCACTTGTCAAGTGGTGCAAGAATCACATAACTCATCCGAAATCCACACGATGGCGTTCGAGTTCACGCATTATTTCCAGGCTCATCCAGTTGCAGTAACCAGTATCATCCGCTTCAATCTGGATCACACCGGAAATGTTCATGAAAAAATCTTTCCCCAAATAGCAAGAAATTCCAACCTCCCGAATAAAAATGTTCGTAGAAGTAGTGAGTCAATCAGCTCAAAATCCCATTTCCGGCATCAAGCTCTTTTTCATTCATATTTTTTCCTCTTAGTCATACCCAAACACAACCACTCGTAATCTAATGGCCAGATAAACATAACCCAACGAATCCGTTTACCTCATTGATAAATCTACCATCTTCCATCTGACTCAAGAAAATATTACACACTTAATTGACCCACGCAAAATCACCAAAATCTCATATCCTCACTCCAATTCCCACCCATTCCCCTAAATCTACAGCTCTACACCAACATACACCTAAATAAATACAGAACTCAGATATCAAAGACAAATCTGTCGATTACATTATATTAGAGCTATATATATATTCAGGCATTGCAGACGACAACATAGGGTGTCGGAGAATTGGCGTCGAGGAAAAGCGAGAGAGAGAGAGAGAGAGAGAGAGGTGGCACGCGCAATGCGGGTATTGATTCACGGTGGCGGTATACGGTCGGGTAAAATATAGTGATATAGAGGCGCAGCGCTCCCTTAAGCGAGACGCGGCAAGGAGAGACCTCTCACTCTTATTCTACAGCTGCTGTTGCTGTGATATGAGAAGGTAGAAGAAAAAAAAATTGCAAAAGACGAGAATAACCGTGGGTGAAGATTGATTTTTTTCTTTCTTATAGAGCTCTTCAGACGTGCCTCTACACACTCTAAAATTTTTCTTTTTTTTTTTAACCCTTCAAACACGCATGTATGTAGGTATAGAGTACACTCGAGTTGTACGATATGAGGGTGTGCAAAGAAATACCCCATGATTTTTCAAGGGTTGCAGAAGAAGGTAGTAAATAAAAGCAAAAAAAAATGATGATGGTGAAAGATAGGCGAGACAGCTGCCGGTATTGTTCGGTCAAAGATCGATGAACGGTCGATGCCTCGCGAGTCGTCGCAAGCCACGAGGTGAACCGCGTGAGATTTGAAACTATAAGGTATAGAAAGAGGTTCGTTGGTTGGTTGGTTGGTTGGTTGGTTGGTTGAGTGGGAGAAGCGCCCACCCGAACAAAGCTCAAAGCTTCTAGAGCTGCAGGGAGGCACACGACCGGGACATTCCCGGGGTGTATTACCAGGCTGCAGTAGTATAAGGCTATATTTGGTCAGACATGAGTTAGAAAGAGTAGAGTACGCCATCTTTTGGACTGTTTAGACGTTCTGAGTAGTGTGCAAGGGTAGGTTAAATTATCTACTGAGTTGGTTTTAGGGTACGAGGGTTGAGGCAGGAGGTTGAGGGGTGGAAGTTATTTGATTTTGAAGACGATTTTGGTTTTGAGTTTATACGTGATTCAGTGATGGTAAAAAAAGTCGTTGCTTCGATGAGGGTGGTTGATTGAGGGTAAGTAGATTCGTACAGTGTCGATAAGAGATAGGTATGTCGGTATGATTGGATTCTGTTTCATCGCGAGTCGGTGAGCTTGCAAGCTCGGAAAGCTCATCCAGTGACCTAGTGCGCCATGTGATGAGATATCAGTAGGAATACCAAGATGCGATCGAACAGATATTTTATGGATGAAAAAATCGTCGAGAATTTTTGGGTAGAGAAAAAGTCATTTCTACTCCATCTTCCTTTCAATTATTATATACGAATGCAGTTTCATCGTACCCTGGTAGAAATTGACGTCAGAGTAAATCGTTAATGGACATAAAACCCAAGTTTTAGGTGAGTCTGCTGGAAACTGGCTATTTCATGGCTACTAGTGAGTTACGTTGAAATGAACTTTCAACAGGGTCAGATGGCAAAAAATTCATGCAAGAACATGGATCAGATTCATATTAAAATATAAGATTGTCTCGTTTGGGTAAAAACTCTTGAACAAGTAAATATCGACATCAAGCGCAAATTGAAGTTTTCGGAAAGTCTCTTCTACTCAAATTTGAAGATTTTTCGTTTTGCGGAAACTGGCCAGAAGAATTAACGTTGCTAATCTTTTTCTATGTGTGAATAATTTTCGTCGTTCCGAGGAAAAAGTTCCTTCGAAACGGGACAACATGCTTCTGAATGTTTTGAATTCGCTTGGAAAATGAATTATTCTATGGATGATAATAAAAAAGCTCATTTTAAAGTACTTATGAGGAATGATGATGTACTATTTATTGTGAGCTTCTGTTAGTATTATACGGAATGACGTGGAGATTGCCACATGCAAGACAATCAATCAGTCAATTGATACATGAGATAAACACTCTATAGGCATTCGTCATTTTTATAGCAATCAATCTTTGATCGTGATAGTGATTTTTTTTCTTCCGATTGTGGGCCATTTTTACTGCCAATTTCACGGCGACTTTTTTGTCTAGAAATCTCGAATATTTATTGGTTCACAGGTCCAAATCAACTCATACCGTATTTAGAATCAATCAAACTAAATATCTGGGGAATCGCTTCCTACAGTGGAATTCTCAGATTGATGAGCTGATTGGTAATTTTACACCACACGCAAGTATACGACGAATTCTAAAGTATTTATTCCAACATTGGACGCATGGCTGAATTACAATATTGCGAAAAAAATTGACATTAATTCAGATTGAGTGTGAGAGCTTATAAAAGCTTTGAAAATAAGTATTGATAACCCCCTAGTGGGTGTATTTAGTAGTTGCGAGCAGGAAAATATTTTTCATTAAATGAAATTTATGATCAATTGCTCCGTAATCCTTTCAACGATGATTCAAAAAAGAAAAACACTGTGAATAAGCGTTGCCCCAGAAAAAATATCGTGCATCTCGTTCATCCGTGAAATTCTGCAGGGATAGCAGGATCAATAAAAATATTCGAGATAACAAAAATTCATCGCTATCTGAGCTGATTGAATTGATTGGAGCACGATTCTCTATCGTATTCTGTTCATCTCCGTGACGAAAAAAATCTGATGAAAAATGTTTGCTCGGGATTCAATTTGTAATAAGAGTATCAAATATACACCAACGGATCCAACCGTGCGAAAAAAGTGATACTCGATCCTCGAAGAATTTCGATCTGATGATCAAACAATGATTGCCCGTCGAGCAATCATGATTGATTGGTAAATCCAAAATCATTATCGGATGAGCCAATTGGGTGAGGAATTTTGGTTTGACACATTCATATACGAATATTTTAGACCTTCATTGAATAAATGAGTGATCGCTTGGAGTTTATGATGTATATATTCAAGCTCGTAGCACTGCCCATGCTTAAAATCTACTATGACGAGAACACAGTCTCACGCTAAAAAAAGTCAGGTTGAGGATAAATCAGGACCACCAATCTGAATAACATTGTTAGTAGTTCGATGTCAGTGGGATTTTCGGATTCAATGCCTATCCCTCGGAAGAATTTCGACACAAAACTCAGAAGCTCAATGGGGAATCGTAAATAGTGTGGAATCTGTACTCATGCGAGCAATCTTTCCGAAGTTATCCAGACATGCATTTCTATAATGAAACCATGGTACCACCGTCGGATTGAGCATAGGCGAGGGGAGGGGGGGCTGCAAGCACAACGGGGTGGGGGCTCTTGCGAGGGGAGAGCTTTTTCCACAATTAGGAAGCATAACCAAAATTTCATGAATAGATCAGAGATGATAGGATCAGCAAATACGATTCTTTTCCATTAATTGATTCATACAATTCTAATTACCCATTCAAAAAAATATATGAGCTCACTAGCCGCTTACAGAATAGTACATTTCGATACGAGGGCGGGTATGTTAGTTTCCACACAACGAGTGATATGTTCTGGGACCGAGGCGAAGTCAAGGGTTGGAAACAATATGAGAATGTAGAAACCACCTCGGAGATTGCCCCGTCCGAGTCTCAAATACTATTTTATCATCAGCTGTGCGGGGAACGAAATAAAAAAAAATACCAAGTAGAAAAGTCGTTTCCCGCACAGGAGATGAAAAATATAATTATGGATCACTATTACAACGATTTAGTATCACTATTGGGCACCTCAATTTCGTAATTTTGGGCCAGAACATAATTTGTGTTCAACATTCGTCGATTAATATGACAGAAGGGCTAGATAAGAATTTGACTCACATAATGTCTCCGAGCTTGAGGCGGGTCTGTACAAGAGCGCAATTTTTGTGATCGCTGGTTGTGACGGCAGTCCTTCTCCTGGCATATCTTGGCGCGTCCGACGACGGCTCCAACTCATTTTTTGATCCATGACTACCGGGAGTGGCGGCGCCGAAGCCGAGACCTCCACGCACCAACGGGCTACTACCCCGTCGACGCGTAGATACATGCCGGCCTCCCACGCCGCCCAGCATCCTGTCAAACATAAAAGTTACAATTATTGTTCCATACCCTCAACGATAGTTTCTTTATGGCTCAAAATTTTGGTTTCATTAGCTGATTTCTAATTAGAATAATTCTTTTCAGGCTTTTTGAAGATTCTGGGCGATTCTGAAAGATGATGAGCCACCACGATGAATCTAACTATTGGGCATCGGGTGTGTATCATTATGAGGTATTGGATCATTGTACATACAGTAAGGTTCTGAGATACTTTTTGCGGAATAAGATGATTGATTCCATCAAGTTTACCTCGAGATTCAATTCGAAGTGGCACTGATGAAGGGAAGCTCGAGTGTACAATTTTTTTATGGGGAAAAATATTCTACGTAAATACATGTGTGTCACAGCACTCTGTACAAAAAAGGTGCACCTCATTCGAAAGGGATGAAAGTTGAATTTCCCAAGTTTGCAAGTAACTCTGTGGTGGATAATGGGGATGATTTTGCGATTTGTTCGGATACAACTTTCATAACCAATCATTTTGAAATCAGGTTTTCGAAACCATCGCAAGTAACTTTGTTCTGTTCACCGGAGATTTTTAACTATCTATCATTCATTTCGACCCAATTTCCGTGATGAAATGATCCCGAATCATGCACTCGACACCCAGGTTTCGGTGAGGAAATTTGCTCCCTGTGGGTTTGTTGTATTTTTGGTTCACTCAATTTATATTGAGTGCTGGAAGATATAGAGGAGTCTTCCTAAACCAAGGTCAACCATGAGTTCTTCCACTCGATTATCGTGATCTCTCAAATCAGCATTCCATTTTCTTGATTCGCAAAAATAAAAAGCCCATCTCTGCTTTCTCAAAAATCTATTGAATTTCAGAAGAAATCGGGATCAATAGAAGGCTACCTATTTAAAAAAGAAAATACTTCATCATACCAAAGTAAGTAGCCTTTTCGCAACTTTCACGGGCGGCCTCGCGCGATAAGTGTGCGTGTGTGCCTTATCAGTCGACACGAATATATACCTATATGCCAGAGGCAAAAGATAGAGAGAGAGAGTGGCGCTTAACCGATGCTATACCTTTCAAAATAGCTTCGTCGCGTTCGCTTGCGCGGAATCGCGCGGGTAAAGTTTTGAGTGAGCCGTGGTATGCGGGTGGTGCTATAGTGTTTGTAGTATATCTATTGAAATTCAAGTACTTCACGAGAGCTCTGCTGAGTATAGTTTTTGTTTTGACGGCATGAGAGAAAGAGGATGGAAGAGAAGAAGAGAGAAAAGGGGTGGGAAGCTTGGGCTGAGATTGGCCGGGTCAAGTTTGGCGGGAGGAATGTAATGATGAGGCTGGCTATTTTATGATCGTGAAATCGATATTGCACCGATTTTATGGACCCTCGCTCGTTCATTTTTAGAGAAAACTTGAGAGCAACTCTTGCTAATGTTCATCGCTAGGATTCGATAATTTTATACTCATAATAGGAGATTTCATTACGAATTGATTTCCGCAACTTTCGTTGATGTGATGAAACTGGATTGGATATTGTTTAAAAAATCTTTGAAACTCCTCTGAATTTTCTTCTTGTATAAATTGTAATAAAGTCATATTTTGCATATGTCTAGAATAATCCAGAACCAGATCGTATGGAATACAGAGAAATATGATTTCCTGAATTTTAATCGCAACGACAGTGACATGAATAATGCGCAATTAAATATAAAAAATCTAGTTAAGTTGGATATTGCGTGACTTTTAATCTGACTGACCGTGCGTCGCTCAAACACCACGATGAAAAATATGAAAAAATATAATATCCCGTGAACCAGAATAACTTCGGGAATCTTTTGAACTTGTTTCTTATTGTAATTTCCTTTGCACGTCTTACATCAGGAGTACAATATGTCTGTGGTCAATTAAAAGCGTACAAGTTCAGTTTCAAACTGACGGGTATTGACGTCTATTCAAATATCCTTAGTGGAAGCTGTGGGTGTTCAAATCCCGTGTTCCAAAATTAAATCCCCTTTGATTGAGGATCTTGAGAAGAATAAGAGTAAAACAATAAAAGTAAAATGGACATTTTTTTCTCTATCGAAGTATTTTCAACCTCTTTTCGAGGTTATCCTGCGGCACCTCCATTAAAAGATGGGTTCCGAACCACCGGAGCTATCGAGAGACACTTACAAAAATTAACATGGATTTCGACCGGGATTCAAACTGCAGCCTTCTGCGTTGAAGGCAGGAACGTAATCCACGAGGTCGCAGTAGCTACCATCGTTTCAAACTCATTTTTACATTCTGAAAATTCGATTTACTATGCTTTTAATATCATTGATGTCCCCATTTGCGATGGTAGATCTCGTGAAATAGTACATTACGCGACAAGGGCCGAAAGTGACCCATCGCGGCCCAGGTAGATTGCCGCACGAGCCGGCAGGCGAGGGCGGCATACCCGCGGCCGCGATGGGTTATTTTTGGCCCGAGGTGCGTACACTATTTTTCGGTGACACTTGTATCGAAATTCTATGCTTTCCGACGCGATGTCGGGGCAAAATGCCGCTCCGCCGTACAGGTTAGAAAACGTCGGAGCATGCAATGTAGTGGCCCGAGGGCGCAGCCCGAGGGCTACTGCGCATGCTCACTCGTTTTCTAGCCTGGGCGGCATTGCGGCATTTTCTGCCCCGGGATCGGGGCGGAAACCATAGGCTTTCGATGCCAGTGTGCCGAAAAAGACTTTTGAACCTCATTGTGCGCTTCCTGAAACTCAATTCCAAGTGTTCCAAAGATACCTTACCTGATTTATAGAAAAAGTCTGGTTATCTCCAATTTTCTAAAGTGTTCCGAAGTTAGTTCATACAGTGTAGAAGCATGTATTTTCCCAATAATCAAGTCTTCCAAATACACTTGTTTGCAGATAAACACGTTTTTCTTCAGTTTATACACTACAATATTAAAACAGGATGAAACTATTCTAATGTAGCGATAGGATCGTCAAGATATTGGCGAGGTTTCGCAAAATCTAGCGCGATTACCTTGGATTCGGCCTGGAGGTACTCGAACGATACTGATTTTTTTGAACAACTTTTTCTCGCTCTCAAATCATCTTATCGGGAGAACTCGTTATACATAAACATGTAGCTGATTGAAATTCCTACACCAGTGCAAAACATTGATAAGGCATGCTACTAAGCAGCAGAATTAGTTCCAGAACCGCAGAGCAATCCGCTCTTTCTACCCCCAGACATTCTTAAAAAAAAGTCTTACTAGCATCTTCCAAAGTTACACCGGTGGTCCAAAGTTACCCCGGTTGACGGTAATTCATGTATAGATATAGGCAATCGGAGGATCTCAGAATGCGCGCAAAGAATTGATTTGGAATATTTGGTTTATTTCCATTTTGTAACAATTGATTCCAGAAATCAAATTGAATATCAGAAACTGAATCTATAATACATGTCTATAGGATTCATGTTATGAGAAATCAAAATTGTGCTCCTCAAAAACTATGCTTTACGTTCAGTTCATGATAAGTGATATTGTTTTGGGTCCCTTTGACTTTGCGTGACAATAGTCGGACCAAAAAATTTTGGCATCTGTTTTACTGGAGATGACTTCTTAGGTGTAAAAACACGAAAAATGCAGCATTTCACTTCAAATCGTCTAAGAAACGCATGAATTATCTGGAGTTAGGTCGAATCACTCATTCTCCCACGAGACAATTTTATGAACATGAAAAAATTTGCCCGGATTGCCACAAAGGCCAATTTCTGAATTCGGCATAGGTGGGAAAGTTGGGTAATACCCAATGGGTATAGGGGCATATTGGGTACACTGATCATATTTCCAAATTATAATTATGAAGCTTGGGTAATCTACTAATGAGACATAATCACCTTATTCAAAATGATTGTTAGTTTTATAAGTCAGTGTCTTATTGATGAAAAATTTTTGAATCGCTCCAGAAACTTCTGTACACAGCAAGCGCCAATAATCGGAGCAATTTCGCAAATTGCTGAGTACTTGTCGTTAGCACGTGTATTCTTATGAGTTTTGAATCTCAGCATGCACGAGAATCGCTTCAAATCCACCGTACAGCACAACTCCATTGATCAAGATCGTCAATTGAGTAATAAGAAGCTATGTAGTTCCAACAACGGGCTCGGGGCTATAAAATCCTTGAAGCATGCAAAAACTACCTGTTGCAAAGCTGCCGTTGCTTCACAGAATGCAATGAATTGATACCTAGTTGAAGAGACTTGCCTCTAGTCAAAGCAATTTTGATCCATTTTCTCTACATAAGAATAGGCAGTACTAAAATTAGATTCTATGCATTTATGAAAATCTTGCCAATTACCTAGCCAAACTGAAGTGACTTGCAGGGAGTAATTTTGAAACAATAACAAAAATATATTCGTCATGTTTATACTGGAATCGTATCTTTTATTCTTACAGTAATCAGTTCCTCATTTTTAAGTTCGAACCGAAATTTGACACATCAACAGGTTACGAATAAGGAAGACCGAGATAGGAAGAGAGGTGAATGAGCAATTAGGTATAGATAAAGGAAACAGTCTGCTGACAATCAAGATCAGGTCATCCCATGCTGCTAGGTTAGTAAGACCAGCTATAGTGAGAACAGAGTGGCTTGTTTGAGCTTTGATCAGAAGCTTCGGTATCACAATGTTGGTGGTATTGCAACTCACACCTAGTGGTATCTATGCCAACCCACCACATCTTATCAGTATCAAGTTCAAATGCCTGGTCTGTGAATAGCTTGATTTAATGGCTATATTTTAAAACGGTACAGAGTAGGGTGTACCAAAGAAAGAATATTTTGGTGTTTTAGCATGTTTAAATATTCTCACGGAAACAGTTGTGGTTCACGGTGAAAGATGACATTTTTAGCCTCGGCAAGAGCCTTGAGGTTCGACACAAATATAAAAGGTAAGTGAAGCCAACATGCCCCATATCACTCGTTGACCTTTGCGCAAATTCTTTTACATTTGTTATATAAATCTCCTCCCACAATCGTCCACATATGTGGACACATCTTCAAATCGGGTTCCTTTGATTCTCTTTGACTTTAGAGAGAAGATACTTCATGCATTATCTTCCCTGTCCCGAAGTGGAGGAGGTTCCTTAATTTTGGTGAACATAATCTCATCATTAGTTATCCATTACAGCTAATGACTATTGGGAGTAAACCTCTGTAAGGACGAGGGGGGCCGAGGGACGAGGGAGGGGAGGGTAATCCAATATGGCCGAATCCCAAAACGAGAAAAGTACTGTTTACATTGAACTTTGAATGATTTTAACTGATAATGAGGCTTGAAGTTGAAAGAATCCACGATTACGCCGGAAAGAATTTTGCTGCGAGAAAATATGTTGAGGGCCAACATGTCTTATGGTCTGGGTTCGTTGTCAAATGTGGTAGTCTGCAAAATAATAAGTCAGCCGATCCTAACCTCGTTAGAATTCATTCGGAGTGTGTGCAATCATGTCACATAAATGATCAGGTCCCATTTATTGTCACCGGAGAAATACACAGAGATGGAAAAATCAGCAATTTTATCTGTTCGTGTCCAGCTGGGAGCTCTGAGCAGTGTAAACACATAATTGCTACACTATTGCATTGCTATTTGTAAGTACCCTGGAGCTTCGACCAGCCCCTATATTTATCTCAGTTCTCTTTCACATAAGGTATTTACTTCTGTATCAATTCCAGCAAAGGAGAAGATCTACCGATATTATCTAGCACAGATGTGAGCTGCTCGTGGAGCAAAGTAAGGGAAGAAACACTCAAGAACTTCAAACCTATGCCAATAGAAGATCACCCATGTTTCTATGGGCAAACATCAGCTGATATGAAGAAGAAAAAGCAAGAATTTCAGAGACCTAGTAGAAAGAAGAAAAATTCTAGCTATAATGCAAAGAAAAGCGTAAAAGTGTTGGGTGATTCTAGTATTCTAAATTCAATGAATGTTGTAGAAAGCAGTGGGCATGCTAGCAATCCTGAAGAAGTACTAGGTGATCCATCAACTTGTACGGAAGGAGTTACTGTAAGTGAGTCCAAAGAAGATGATGGCCAGGTCAAAGCAAAGGGTAAAATTCGAGGCGCTGACTCAGATACTTATGTAGTAAGACAATGGAAAAAATTTAAGGCAATGCCAAATTTTAGTGAGACACAGCTTACAGATATGTTACAATTTAGAAACGAGTTGTCTACTTCAGGTTTATTGAAAGAAACTTTGGGGAGGCACAGTGAAATACTAGTCAAGGAATTCTCCAAAGTCAGTGATTACGATAGACAAATCTATAAATTCATCCTCGACAACCAAAGTAGTAACTTGTTAGAGGCAGTCAAATTATTCAAAGTGAAGCCTCTTGATGCTTGCTGTGAATGTGTAATGGAAAAGTTGCTAGAAGATCCTTTGTTGATATGTGAAAAAACAAGGAACTATTTTGCAGAATGGTTAGAAAATAGGAGGTACCGTGTGACTGGAACTACTGGTTACGGTTTATTTACTTACTGCCAAGGCAATCATGGCCCTGAAGATTGGAAGAAAAAAATAGTATCTTTCATCACCCCAAAAGACTTCACTACTGGAGCTACAGAATATGGCAAGAAGAATGAGGCCCCTGCACGAGAGGTATTTAAACAACTGAATCCTAATTTGGAGGTCATTGAAACTGGCCTTATCGTATGTAAAGAATTACCATGGCTTTCTTGTACTCCTGATGGCGTGATACTCAACAATGGAAAGCCAGTGAGTTTATTGGAAATCAAGTGTTTTGTCTTGGGGAAAACTGAAAGTATTGAAGCAGTTGTTGAGGGTCAAATAAAAAAAGGATGTTTGAGAAGGAGAAATAATGTTGTAGTACTCAGAGAACGGAACAGATACTATGGACAAGTGCAACTTGGAATGGCTCTGTTAAATGTAAACAATTGCGAATTTGTTATCTATTCTTCTTTTGATAAGAAGATCTTTGTTGTAGATGTGGCCATAGATGGGCTATTTCTGGTAAAGATGTTGAGAAGACTAAAAGAATTATATTATTGTAATATACTGCCAGAAATTTGTTCGTCACTGTCAGATGATCCAACTTTTAGCCTTCACGCTGATGGAAAACATCTTACTGTTAAAAGTGAGTTCCTGCATTGTCCAAAGCCTAAGCCTGTCATTAGACCTAAGCTTGTCAATAGACCTAAGTTTGTGAAAAGGCCTGAGCTTGTCAAGAATTTCAAGGTTGCCACTAGTCCCAAGAAGCCTAAGGCTAATTTAGGCCAGAAACTTCAGTCAAATGTTGTAACTAAAAGTCCCTCTAAGATTAGAGTTTAATCAAATTTGTACCTGAAGTCATAGTGAACAAGCAAATTTTTGAAAAAACTACTTAAAAGAGTTGTATTCATGTTTGAGAATCTATCAGAGATTAGAATTTGTTGAGATGAGAAGTATATATTCGTATGGTTATGTATATTACACTTTGTAAAAACTTCTCTCTTTGTAAGTCTGCGTTGATATGGAACTTTCCAAAAAACATAAGATCTTCACACACGACCTCAGTCAATGACATTCATTTCTCTAACTAGATCTGTGAGTGATGCATTTTCTGCTCTCAATAGAAATGAGCAATGATGTAGGTCAATAAAAAGAATTTTATTACAATCAACACACATCTTGTATAAATTTTCTTCATCGATGTACATTTTCAAAAAATTCATCAAAAATGATATATGTACATGAATGATTAGACTTTGCTTTGCATGAATTTATCATCATCTATAATGGGAGAACTTAAATTAACGGTTCCACAAACAACATTGAAAACTTCCCCAATTATGGGGACAAGTTTGATGGGATATACACCACCAAGCATATCAAACACCTTTATTCTTTGATTGAATCTTTCCACGTGCACTCTAGCTTTAGCTATGCTCGCTTTAAGAATAGATTCCTTTGCAGAGAATTTTCTATTATTCTTCTTTGTGAGAAATGGTGGTCTTATCAAACATAATTTCTTCATCTCACAAATTTCATGTATTAGAAACCCTTTGTCTACCATCACTCCATCACCAGGCTCCAATAAGTTCACCAATTCACTTTGCTCAAAAATAGCAGAGTCACTGTACCTTCCACCATAAGGCTTGCTGATGAAAGACATGTTCCCTCCAGGCTCACACCTGTCATTAGCTTGATGGTATCCCCTCCTTTGTAGTTAGAATACACCTGAATCCGACAGCATAAATTCTGTGGCTTTTGAATGAATATTTCTGTGCAGTCAAGAACTATTCGATTATTTTCAAAGCCTTCAAAACATTGAGGTAGGTTTCTCTTTATGGTTTCTCTTGTCGGCCAAGGCAAAGCAATAGCTTTCATAATTTTGTTCAGCATCAATATAGTCTGAACAAAAATCCTACCACAGTGTTGCTCAGTAATGATAGAACCAAAAACCAAAGAGAGAAATCTATACGAAATGTTATGTTTAATCTTCACATATGTCATTATGACTCTCTTCCTAGTATCCATGATGATGTTCTTTTTTTCATATTTGTGATCAGTGGCTGTTCTCATACAATTGACTATAATATCTAAGAGCTTGAAAGATTCAATACCCGTGGCACTGCTTAGTTGTTGATCAGTTCTCAGCATGTCCAAAACACTATACTTGTGATCAACCTGCACTGCTGCGTCTTGTTTTGGGCTGCCTTGCCCTACTCTTGCCTGGTTGGTAACATCCGCGCTTGCCTCAAAACATTTACAAGTACATGAACAAGATTTAGTCGCAACATTGCTTTCAGAGGACTCATCAAATGGTTGATGGGAGGTATTCATGCCACTGAGATCATCCACATGATTCTGCTGAGAAGAATTGGAGACTGCGTTATCAACGTAGCTGAGTGATTGAGCCTCAAACGCATCAATACCATCCACTGAAACTCTATTTTGACCATTGACATGTTCCATATTAAAAGTGGACTCATCAATAACGAGAAATCCATCAGGGCATTCCTCGCTCCCATCATGAGCTAGGGCAATATTTTCACCTTGGAAAGTGTCCATCAAGAATAGTTGCAGACTATCTGAATTCTCAAGACCATGTTCACCAACACATGAGCTAATGCAAGGAACTGTTTCGTCTGGGACATTACCGTAGACTGTTTCAGGAATCAAGACACTGTCATCTGATACAAGTTCACTTGAGTCCATTTCTGAATAATCGTCTCTACCATGAACTATCACATTTTCTTCTTGTGATAGGATATTTTCATTGTCATTTGCTACATTTACATCAACAAAAGAATGATTTGCTGCTAGCTGATCAACTGTAAAATTTGAGAGTGCTTCTCGTCTCAGCCTTCTTTTGAGCCGCTCTTTATTTATTCCATCTTTCACTTTGTCAGCTACTGGTAAATTCAAGGAGGGCACAGCAGTCTTGATCAAGAGTTGTCTTTTACAGTGATAGTTTACATCTAGGAGAAGAGAAACAAATCAGCCACAATAAAAAGAAATTATCACTCCACTGTTACTTCACATGTATAAATAATCACCTGGGAAAGAATAATCCTCTTTTTTGAAATGTTTTGAACACACTCTCATGCCTTTAGTGTGGTATTTTATTTTCAACGCATGAAGCCACGCCGTCAGCTGATCGACTTTAGTCATATTACCAAACCAGTCGCTGATGTAAACAGAGGTGGCATGCCGGTCGGTTTGCGGGTTAGGAAATGAATGGAAAGTGAGATTGGAATGATCCCAGGAATTGTTCTCACATCCGTTCACTGCACATTTATATATTCGAGACGACTTTTTTTTATTCGGTGAATAGGCCATTTTATGGACCGTGAGACTATTTTGATCAACAAACAGCCATCCTTTCCTATGCGAACAGTACTTTTCTCGTTTTGGGATTCGGCCATATTGGATTACCCTCCCCTCCCTCGTCCCTCGGCCCCCCTCGTCCTTACAGAGGTTTACTCCCAATGATGAACCATCTCACTTGATCATGCGCTTTTAAACGATTCTTCTTGTGACTGTTATAACTTACTGAATTTTGATGATAGGATGAAGATACTTGTTGTGTCATGTTCTTTGATCCAAAGTGATGATTTTCCATTAATTTCATCGTGAAATTCTCATTGCTAGAGCCTCGTTCGTGTTCGACCTTGAAAAGTTCACGATGCCCTAAGTCTCATATGGCATGACTTCATCACATCGTGTTTGAGCTCAAAATAGTTCTCCCGATCCTAACTATAGAATCTAGTGGAAAACAAAGGTCTGGAAGCACAGGAAGTGGGTACGTGCACGAAGAGGTTAAAATATGGAAAAATCAATTCTTCGGACCGGTCCCGGATGATTCCTGCATTCCCAGGAAATGTGAAATAAGTTTTTGCATTCTTCGTGTTCGCAAACTCAAAAATTCGCCAACGGCATTGCATTCAGTGAGATGGGTACCGAAATTTCGGTTCCTTTGGTGCATTCGATGCCTCCTTCTAAGATCGTCGAAAATCCTTTGTTGAAACTTGCAAATCTCGGATTTAGAGCAATTTGATGAGCAAAATACGGAGATCGTTTGTAAGACATGAAGGCCAAATGGTGTGTACCCAATAAACCCCCATGTGGTTATTTCGAACGGGCGTGTATTTGCGACTTTTTTACGGTTCAGAACGTACCTATTATGTCTAAATATGTCGGAAATGTTTTCAACACGCTGTAGGTGTGTCTTTTCCGCTCTGATTTTTCACTTTCTCGCACATTCTGCCGAGAAACACAGTTTAATTTACGGGTGTAGAACCTATTTTTTGCATTCTCGTGTTGATTCACGCCTTCGCCTACGGCTCAGTCCGAAAACCCATCACTTGGACGCGAAAAAAATTTTTTTTCACTCTTGCATCGAAATGTACTATTTGGACCGGCAAAAAGGTTCAAATGTGGTTACACGGCGATGAAAACGATCTCGGGCACTTTATCGTCGATTCGCATGGTTTTCTTGCGGCATTCAAACACTGATGTTTCAATACTGCCCACTGATTGTCTAGTGAGATACACTGGATCTTCGATGATCATGATCCGCCGGGACTCTTGAGGCATTGAAATTTCAGTAAATCGTCTGATTGATTCATCACCGATGCTCACTCAAACTTCAATGACAACAACCCGTCCGACCCCCGCCAACTCACTGAAGTTTTAGTACGAATTCAGTGGATATTCACTGAAACTACAGAGTATGTACGCACTGAAGTCATTGGTGGAAAGTTAATCCGAGATTAATTGAACTTCAGTGACCTCTCACTGACTGAGAGAGTGAATCTCAAGTAAATCTAGGGAATTTCAATTTTCCAGAGCCGCAATGGGTTCATGAAACATTTTATAAACAAAATTCCCACGATAAGGCTATTTAGATAATCTGATATAGTATCCTTGTTGGCGATGCCAGATTCAACATTCATGATTTTTTCACTCTATCTCGTGTGGTATATGATTAGATACTAGAGAAAACCCATGTAGAACATAAGATTCCATGAACATATATGATCATGGAATCCGTGGATTCCATGGTCATATATAATCATGAATAAAATCGGCTTCAAAATTTGTCATTTCCATTCCGGGAAGGTGGGATATACTAATTTTCAACATCAATACTTCACGATGATGATCGAATATTACTCAGAAAATTTTTTTTCGAAGTCATTCTCAGGTTTTGAACATTTGAAGCACTGAACAGGAAACATCCACATTGAATAAAATTTTTTTATATGAGATGATTATTTGGTCTTATATATTAAACATCAAGGACGAAAAATCTACAAAATTACTCATAAATAAAATTTTTCGTGAAAAATGTCAGATTTTGGGAACTTGAGACCGACTTCTGGAAAGATTTTTTTATGTAGTATAAGATCAGTATCGTGACGTATTGATGTTAGAATAGGTTTGAATCAATATATCACAACTTTCTGGAATGAAAATGAAATGTTTAAAGCGGTTTTAAGTATGATCATATATGACCATGGAATCCTCGGATTCCATGACCATATATGTTCATGGAATCGTATGTTTTACATGGAAATCGATTGGTGTTATTTGAAGCAAGGTCATAATCAATGCTGTACAATAGTCAATTCGACGGCAGAATCACAACAAGAATCATGAACGCAAGACTGGGTGAATATCTGTACTCACGCACACATTAATTGGGTCACTGAAATTCCGATAGGATGATAAAGACAGCAGCATGAAACTCATGACGAGAGCTCAGTATGTAGGACAAGATATGCGACACTTTTAACGCGAGACTGGCATAATCATTATCGCAGCTCTCGCTGAGCTTTCACACTTGATGACAGACACTAAAAGGTGATGATTGTGGGTAACGAGATGGGATGTTTATGCAAAATACCGTTGTTTGTGATATGACCTGATTTATGGATTGGCGTAATCAATGAAGAAAATGGTTGACTATTCATGACACATTAACAGCATGAGGATGATTTAGCCCGTACAAATGTCATAATACTCCATGGGCATGATGCGATCTTGAATTGATTGCTATAACCTTGAGATATTCCCTGCTCGATTTCCTGACGATTGAAAACAAATCTGGTCAACTGAAGAACCATTTGACGGATAAAGGGTGATATTCTAGTTTTGATTTTCAAACATTCGAGAGATTTTCAGAAAAGTATTTGGATTCTTCCCGTTTCTTTTTGCTTTCTTCAAAATTAACATGAAAATGTGGCCATCCTGAGTAGATGGTTCGGGAAATTGAAAAAAACCATTTGACTGACATTGATACTTGGTTCAATGGAGTACATCATTAATTATTCTGTCTGACTATTTCGGATAAAATGAGTATTTGCAAAATTATCTGATTCTTGATTGAATACCCGTTCCGGTGGCTTCTTGTATTTGGTCTTTTCTGCCATTCAGAAAAATTCATATCACAAGTTTCATCTTAGGTTGGCGTGCTATAATTCGTTTGAATGATGAACACATTTTATCTTCAATCAATTCCACGGCACTCTTTCATGAATGTGCGATCAATGAAATTCACTGATGTAAAGCGCCACCAGGGTAGAAGCAGTTGTAAATAGTGAATGTCGATACAAAGACTAGAATGGTGATTTTTGCTCGAGCAAATACAACATACACCAAGTGACATTTCCCACCAAAAGCGAGCGTCGGAATTCTCACGCGGATGCGAAAACGATCCTTCCCGAGTGTCGAATACTATTTCGCTAGATTCTATGCAGGATGTGACTCTTCTGCACGAGTTTCCGAAATTCTTTTCCACGTAACTGATGGAAAAATAGTGCCCGATTCCCAGAGTTGGTGGTTTTTTCCATCCTTGTGATAATCTCGACGCTCGCATCCGGCTCTGTCTGGAAAATATCACTCAATGTGCAGAAATCAACATTATTCCCGGCCTCGCATCAAAATTTGCTGCTCCTCTCAGCTATGTAGGAAGGAAATTGAAAGACTGTGTGGATGGCTCACATTCCTGCTTACAAGAAGGAATAGTTATATTTAGATGAGTTTTCTGATCTAGTGGTTTGAACTAGATCCTATAATAACGTTTAAGGCGATGCGGTCACCATGCAAGCTGAAAATCATTCCCAACTTACTCCAATTTTGTTGCGATTTGGGCTAAACGACGAGCGCACAAATATTTGTTATCATCTAACTTAGATTTGTCCGCTCTTCGTTTAGCCCAAATTGCAATAGAATCGGAGAAAGTTGGGAATGAAAATGTGCGTATATTATAGGTTAGGAGGTTCCCGCGGCCGAGTTATTCCCACTTTTCTCCGATTCTATTATGATTTGGGCTAAGCGACGGATTGAGGAATACAAGTTGGACAATAACAAGTAATCGACAACTCGTCTCACACTTTGAATCATCAAACTTTTTATGTAAGGTGTATTTTCAAGGTCCACGGTCACGGTGCACGGTGACCGCATCGCCTTAATACGATATTCAATACAGTGTTCGAAGTGAATAGTTCACCTGTGATTTTCGAAAAGATAGCTGAATTTGTGGTTTTGAAAAAAAAATTTTTCGGTAAAAGTAGGTGCTTGAGACATATAAAAAGTATACAGTCAATTAGTTTTCTGATACAGATTTCATCTTTTGGGAGCTTCGTAAAATATTCAAACTGATAAAAAATGCACGGTATCGACATTATCCCATAAAATACTCGACAGACTTTTAGCATTCAATATTTTTCAAGAATATTCTTTACCCACTGTTGATGCTCGTAAATATGAGCATACGGAGGATAATAACTTTTCCACGCGCAGACGAAGATGAGTTAAAAGGAAAAAGTAAAAACAGGAATAAGCCCCCTTGAGATTGAATCGACGCTAATGCAAAGTATCGTAAAATAGAGCTCACTTGGATTGTTGGTTTTGTGATTTTACCAATACCTATGTTGCGCTGAAATCGAGTAACGCTCTGATGGAGTCTGATGGATTACTTTGCAAGACGTCGATACAATTCGTCTCCGATCCCAAGTTTCTAGATTAGTCAAGACAACTACAATGGTGCAATTCAGATATAACATCTGTGATGGTGTACAATCCAATATTTTCATGGATAGGGAATGATTTTCTCCAGTTTTGGTCGAGAAGCAGACATAATATGCCGTTGAAGAGATCATATGTATTTTATCGAAGAATAGCTGCAAATGAGAGGATAGCCTCGGATTCGGATGATGGTCCTCATTTACAGAATATTGGTTTGATTCAAGAATGTAGAGGTAACGACACCAATTGAATTAACAGGCGCCAATTCAAGACTGTGCAACAAATTGTGTCATATCACCATGGTTGCCAGCTCGCACCTCTAATACAAAAACTGGAACGTCCCATCAACTCAATTTCTTGATGATATCTGATGATTTTTATTTCAAAAGAGTATCAGACTATCATTTTATCTGTTGTAAGTGATATCACAATTGATACAATCTTCTCACGATTCTTTGAAGATGAAAGTTTGTTTGCACGAATGAATTGACCAGTTGGATAATTTCATGAATTTCTATTCCTTTGATTAAATTACTTCCGACGCGGATCCTGAATGCCCTTTAATGGTCGGCAATCAGGCTAGATTGATCAACCACACGTAAAATTGTTTTTTACAATCATTTAGGAGCTTTCTATTGGGATATTGAAATCATAGCATCCCCACATTGACCGCAGCTTTGAGTATAAAATGGCGAATTCGGTACAAATCTATGTAGCGTCAACCAGGGTAACTTTGAAACAACCCATGAAAGAGAGGTTATCATGCACAGTTCGCTAGGCAGATACAATGCACTTCTGATGTAAGACGTACAAGTTTCGCGAGATTTCAGGAAAAAAATGCAATTCTTGTTCCAAAGTTACCCCGGTTGACAGTATGTAAGATGAAAAAGATCAGGAAAGCCTTTCTCAGAATCAAGAGGGAGTGGAAGAGGTGACGTGTGATGGTTGTCCGCATGATGAATCATGTATTGGTCGATGAATGGATGAGTTGGTGAAAATAGGTGGGTAGGTGGTCGGATGGATGAATGGATGGTCTGGCCTGAATCGGTTAAGTTCGGTTTAGTGAGGTCAAGTTCGGCACCAGGAAGGTTCTAGTGCGGTACTACTACGGTACCAGTACGGTTCTAGTACGGTGCTAATACCGCTAGGGCTACTGTGGGACCAGAGTAGTGGCTTTTAGACTGGTTAGGATCGTGTTAGTACATAAAGAACAGCCAGGGTCACAGTAGGTCTGTTACGACAACAGTAGTACCATTAGAAGTGCACTTATACCGCTAAGACCGCTAGGACCGCACTCGTATTAGAATTAACGCACTAGACTTGCCGTGCGAATATGGTCTAAGTGCGGTAGAGTTCGGTCAAGTTCAGTCTAGTACGGTCTAGTTCGGAGCTAGAACGGCTCTGAAACGGTACTAGGGCCACACTAGTATCCTTAAGACTGCCATAACCGCAATAGTACCGCTAGGACCATTAGAATCACAGTAGTACCGGGAGGATCACTAAGACCACACTAGTACCGGTAGGGCCACACCGATACCGTACTAGAACTGCCGTACTAGTTTGGTCTGATTGCGGTCTAGTTCAATTCAAAACGGTTTAGTTCAGTCTAATTCGGTCTATTTTGGTCTTATTTGGTCCAGTCCATATAGATCTAACTTGTCCTAGCCCAATTCATTTTGATCTAGCCCGGTCTACTTCGGTCTCATTCGGTCTAATTAGTTCTAGTTTGGTATAGTTCGGTCGAATGCGGTCTGCTGTCTGAAAGGTCCAGGTCGGTCTGGATACGGATAGTTCGATTCAGTTTGATCTGTTTCGGTCTAATTCAGTCTAAGTCGGTCTGCAGAACTGGTTAGAATAAATTACGTGGCAGAGTGGGTTATATTATGGTTGAGACTGACTGATCAATTCGCTGATTGACAATACGCGATCTTTTAGAACCTCATTAGAAACTTCTTCTAAATATTATGAATCGATCATTACTCATCATTCTACAAATATCATTCATGAGCTGCAAAATCATTTTAAGAGCCTCTAACTATCAGGAACGTACAAAAGCCAGAGATCTGTAACGAGAGAGGCAATAACGCTAGTACTATCGATCTCTGACGACTTTCAGTTTGAGGAACTATCATTACAATGAAATAGAAAGATCAGTGGTAAAAAATAATGATAAAATACGAATAGGTACCACAACGGATGGTGTCACTATGTGGCAAGCTTAAACACTGCAGCAAAGAGGGTAATAACTCATATCCGTGTAATGAATGACCACGGGTTTTATGATCTGACACATTTCAGAGTCACGTTGATGCACAAGAAAGTTTGCGTGCAACTATCTGAATTTAATGTTGGGTACTAGGCCTTATGCAAGAGATTAATCGTATTTTTCATGCATTCACGACGTAATCCATACTACACTCTACGTCCGCATTAGCCCATTTTTGCTCGTTCTAATACTTATGATAATGAAATACAACCTCTTTACAAGTATAATTGTCCTTTGTTCCCCCATTCAAACGAATAAACTAGACTCAATCATTTGGACTTTTCTGAATATACCCTGTTTTAAGGTATTCTCATCTCATCCGATATTTTGGAGGGTGATCGAATTGAATCCTTTGTCAAATGTAACAAAATTCTGATTTTGGCCACCAGTGCGCAACTCCTCAACACTACAAACTGATCTTGAAAATCAATTGCATTGCAGATGCTATACTGAAATGAACACTGTAAATTTGTTGTATTTCTAACCAGATCCATCATACCCGGGAAAAATGTCATCTCATTGGAATCGAGAGGGGTAGTCAGTGATCTAGACGAGTCTCTGATTTTTTATCCTACTCAGAATTAGTTTTGAGTACTCGATCGTCATGAACGATGCAGACCATATCGTGCGCGGAAATTTCAAATTATGGTGAAATCATTGGCCACTGGTACGCTCATTTGAAATAGCAACTGATATTTTTTTTTTGGTGAAGTAGATTGACATTAAGGACACCCGATTCAACTTACGTACCTTCGAATCTCCTCGAAAACTGTAATTTGCATCGTGAAGGATTTTGATCGTATGATGAGAATCTCGATTGCTCAGCCACCCAGGCTAGTCTCCTTTTGAAGAACCCAATCTGTCGAAGAACCGCAAAACGCACCAACATCAAGCGTACTTAGAGTCAAATTTTTTGAGATTCTCGTCTGATTTGTTTTTCCAATAAGTTCCACCCCAAATACAACTTTGAGATTTCGAAAAGCTTTCAAGGTAGGTGAGTTGATTTGGATTCTTCCAACATTAATCTACTTCACTGAAACAAATAGACTTGCTGTTTCAATTTTGCGTGCTTGGTGCCAGTGGCCAAAAAGTAATATCAATATCCTACTAGAAACGCTAATTTGTGGCTCACGAATTTTCTCTCAAAGCTGGGACTGAATGAGCATGTTTACATTGAATGATACCGCTAATAAACTCGAAATGTTAGCTCAGAATTAATTTACACAGACTAGGATAGCTTTCGGGGTACTATTGGAACAAGAATGAACAGAAGTATGATAACAGGATCTCGAGCTCTTGCATTCCGTATAACACACGCGCCAGATTTATTTGTTAAATCGCAAACTTTATTATGAAATATACTCGCTCACAAATAGCTTCTGATAGATTTATAAGATTCGAAGTTTGACGTTGATCTCGATGAACATTTTCATCCTAAATAAATCGAATTTGAAAGTTGAGTAATCCGATTTCAGTGCTACTGAATCCTCTTTGTACACAGGATTCTACCAAAATATTCTTCAACACAGAGCTAGAGGATTTTGCTAAAAATTTAGCCGCTAAAATCCATTTTTCATTCATCCAAAATACGACGGTAATAAATGAGAAACGCGCAAAGGGATATTGGATATTCTTGACTGGATTTCATTTGATACTCTTTTGCATTCTTAAAAAGAGTTATTTCCGTGATGCCGGATGTTTTACTACCCTTACAATCAAATCAAATTTCTTATTTCAATAATCTCCACTCATCAAAATAGAGTCTCGTCAATTTTGTTTATTTCGCCAGCACTCGTGAATCGCAGGCCGTCACCTCAAAAAAATCCGAACATAAATTATCCAAAATTCTGTAAAAACTCGTGGAAGATGACGAGTAAAATGAATGTGAACTAAAAATTTGCATCATGTTAATTGCGTTGGGAGTAATATTCACCTAGCCAATTTCAATTTGCAGCCCATCATCGATGGCGTACAATTTTTAGGAATAGTCTGGATTATATCAATTTCTGTTATCCCAAGAGCTGAAATGTGAGGTCGGACCAAATTCCAAGTTCCAAACCGTCCGCTCCTCATCATTCTATACGATTTGAAACTACCCCTATTAAACATGATTATGTGTGTACAGCACCGTGCGAGAATTCCTGAACGGGGATATGAAATCTTTGCCAAAATGTCGATTGCTCAGCCCAGATTGGTGTAGAAAAATTTTGAGAAAAGCATCTCAAAGATGAGAAAAAATGCTAACTTTTTGTGGTTTTTGATTCTTCTCTCAGGCCTTTTTGGTACCTCGAATAGCTGATGGAATTTCAAAGATTTCGAGAAAGAAACGGTTTTTACTGTATGGGCTGTAATTTGGACGCGGATAAAGATAAAACACTTTTGCAAAAAGCATCTTATTTTGAAGAGCGGGAAAAATGAAATTTGCAATGATTTTTCGATCATTTTTTACGTCGTGCGAAGAAGTGTGTGAGAGCTCTCAAAGTAGCCAGATTCTCGGATTTTCAAGTGTAAAAACAGCAAAAGATGGCAAAAACTACGGTTTTGGGTACTTTGAGAGCTCTCACATTCTTATTTAAACGACGTAAAAAATGATCGAAAAATCATTGCAAATGGCATTTTTTTCGCTCTTCAAGATGCTTTTTGCAAAATTGTTCTATCTTCATCCGCATCCAAATTACAGCCCATAGAGTAAAAACGGTTTTTTTTTCTCGAAATCCTTGAAATTACATCAGTTATTTGAGGTACCAGTAAGGGCTGAGAGGAAAATCAAAAACCATAAAAAGTTAGCATTTTTTCGATCGACTGTGCGTAAAGCACTGCTTTACGGACGGTAGTTTTCGTTTACTTTACGCCCAGTCGATCGAAAAACGTTTTTCGATACTCGGGCGTGAAGTTTTTTTGCTTTACTCGTGCTAATTCCGACCCTCGCCAGGGCTGGGGCCGAAAACATTCACTCAAAAAGCAAAACCAAACTTCCCTCCCTCGAATCGAAAAATACTATTTCTCACCTCCAAGATGCTTTTTTCAAAATTCCTCTACGTTAATCTGGGCTCGAACAATCGACGTTTTTGCAAGGGAGGATTTCATACCCCCGTTCAGGAATTTTTGCACGGTACTGTATTACGGGTAACGTGTAGGCGAATTGAATATGTTTTTCATCATAAATTGCTATATGTACGCATACCGATTACAATTACAGAGGTTCCTAATTCCTGAATTTATCTCAAATCCTTCGATACTATCATGGTTAACTGATGATGACAAGGACTTCTCCATCGAAGGATTTGTGACTTATCGTGAGGACAGAGTTCAAGGGCGAGGAGGAGGTCTCCTCATCACCGTCCGAAGAAACATCGCTTTTTATGAGATTTCTAAGTTAAAATCACCTCACGAGTCTGTCGAAGTTCGCGAAATTCGTATCAACTCTACTTATCCATCCGTGAATCTAGTATGTTACGGAGCTCCTCGCTCAGGTCTATCTCTGTCGCAAGCACAATGGGATATGATTACTGGCAATATTGAGCGTAGCTCGCATAGTATTTTTTTTTTTTTTGGAGATTTTAATGCTCATTAGCAATTTTGGAATTGTAGAGAAACAGACACAAATGGCAAGAGATTTTTCAACAGTATCAGTGATTATGATATGTTTGTGCACAATGATTCCACCAACTCTAGAGTTGACTTCCACAAGAACCAATTTTCTAATCTGGATCTATTACTCAACACTATGAATTTATCTAATATAATCAACTTTTTATTGAAGAAAGACCTCTTGGGGTCCGGTCATTTGCCTATTCTCTTTTCAGTCAGTATGAAAAGACATTCCTATTAAAAGAACATTCAAACTCAAATTCCTCCGAACAGACTGGAATAATTTCTCGACCGATCTGAACAAAGAATACCCTTAATTTCTGACCCCAGATTATGATCAGTTACAGTCTAAACAAAAAAACGAAATGTTCACAGAAATCATTACAGCTTGTATGAAGAATAATACTCCTACATTCAAAGCCAAAAAATTAAACAAAGTTTACAAAGATAACCCCGTTTCTTGGTGGAGTGATGAATGTGCCAAAATGGCAAGATTGAAGGAAGCTAGTTTTCTGAAATGGGATCACACGAAAAAATTGTCAGATTGTATAGCCTATAAGAAATCATTAGCTCAAGCGAGGAAAACGTATAAGAAAGCTAAGGAAGATCATTTCCGAGAGTTTGCTGACACGATCAACTTTCAGCAAGATAGAGACTATGTGTGGGACAAATGTAAGATTCTGAGTAACAAATGGATTAAAATTAAAAATGCTCACACAACTGAGAATTTACAAACAGATCGCATTTTCACATCTCTTGAGAAAATATGCCCGCCATGGGTGAGTAGTGACCCAGCTCATAATCCAAAGTGTTCTGGAAATGATTTTTTTGACTCCCCCTTCGATTTCTATGAATTCAATACTGCCCTTCGCGAAAAAAAAATTCATCGCCAGGAATGGATGGTATAGACTGTAATGTAATGAAAAATCTTCCCATCAAGTTTCACTTTTTGCTGTTAGATATTTACAATGAAATGTACCAACTAAACTCGTTTCCGGACTGTTGGAGAGACACTTATGTACACTTCATCAATAAACCCGGCAACAATGGCGTTTGACCAATTGCTTCAACACAGAGTTTGTGCAAACTTTTTGAAACCCTTGTGAAAAACAGATTGCAATGGTGGTATGAGCATTTTGATACCCTCCCAGACAAGCAAACGGGGTTTCGCTCAGGTAAATCAACTATTAACAACCTGATCAATTTAGGTATGGACATCAATGAGGCTTTCTCCAAACTTCAGGACCTTTTAGCTGCATTTTTAGACGTCTCTAGAGCCTTCGACGATGTAAATTGCGATATTCTCCTTGCTACGCTTTTGGAAATTCGTTGTTCAGGAAAATTCATGACATTCGTCAAATTCATAACCCATGAAAGGCGAGTTTTCGCGGATGTACTTGGTGGAGAGCATCGTACGGCTGGTAAAGGAGTTCTCTAAGGAGGGTCCTAAGTCCTCTTCTTTACATCATTTTTGTCAAAAACATTCTTGATAATTTATCAAAAAGCATTCAAAAGTTTCAGCTCGCAGACGATATCTACCTTTACAGCAAATTTGACCCCTTTCACAAATGTAAAAATATTGTTGAAAGAGCAGTTGAATCTGTACGGGGGAATCTTTTGGCAATAGGTCTTGAGTTGAATGACTTGAAAACTGTTCTTGTTCATTTCAACGAGAAAGACATATCCCCAGGACTAACGTCTATCAAAGTAGGCAATTATCGTGACAAATCAAGTAGCCCTGTCGAATTTATAGGCATCATCTTAGATTATAAACTTACATTTGTTCTTGACATCAACCACGTCAAAGACAGATACATGAAAGCTTTGAACATTATGAAATACCTTAGCGGTACGTGGTGGGGGTCTGATCCTCAGACTCTCACTGCATTATACAAAAGCTTTGTTCGCTAGAGTACGGTTGCTTCATTTACTCTCCTAATCGGGAAGACTTGATGGAATCCATCGAAAGAATACAGTACGCAGCGATTCGCAAAGCACTAGCTTATCCTCCAAAAAATATCTCACTTGCTCTGGTATTCATAGTCGTTTCTAAACCGGGGGTTAGAGTTTGATCCGCGGTTTAGGCGCTGTAGTCGTCGTGGCCAGATTATGAATTTGAGTATTTGGTGTTCTGCTGCCTGGTATGATGCAGAGACTTTAGTTCATTTATTGGCCGCACCGACTACAGCGCTTAAACCGAGGATCAAACTCTAACCCTCGGTTTAGAACTGACTATGAATACCAGAGTTGGTAAATCTAAATTATTCCTTCTTGAGGAAAGATCAAAATTTCTTTGTAAAAGTTTCATTATCAAAAGTACCGCAAAACCAACATCTTTAACAAAAAAGATAATCTTCGAGTCTCATTCAAAACTACTTTGAGTTGAACGTTTACAAAAGAAATTGACGATATTGTATTTCTGAAATTTTGTCCGAAACAGGAGACGTTGTTCTGAACCACAACATTTTTACTCACGATTATCGAACCTTGATCACAAGCATCAAAGCGGACTTTGCTCTAGGAGAAACTCTTAGAGTGGCAAATGATCCGAACATAGTTCTTAAAGACTTCGTCAGTGAACCCAATCATTGTGTCATCTTTACAGATGGTAGTAAGATGATCAATGCCCAATCTGTTGATTCTGCTTGTATTTGCCTTGAGCGTCATAAATCGATAAAAAAATCTTTACACAGTTCTGCTTCAATCTTCACAGCCGAATGCGTTGCGATAGAAAGTGCTTTTGATATCATACTCGATGAACCCGAAAAAAGCGATGTCATTTTTGTGATTCAAAAAGCGTACTCATGTGCTTATAGTCGATTAAAGTCAATGTCAAGGTCAACCCACATATTTTCGGAATCAAAAAGAAATTCAATGTTCATAAAAATCTCAATCCTGAAGGTAACTTAAGATTAGTGTGGATTCCATCCCATACCGAATTGTTCGTAATGAAGATGTAGGCGAGTCCCCTCGTTAAGGAAGTTACTTCTGAAAATGTACTGCCAGATATCCGTACATCCTTTACCGATTTTTTTGAGTCGTATAGAAATATCAGCAAGGTCTCAACCTCTGCTGCCATTCAAAATCAAGGTGGTACGACGGGAACGAACTATTTTCAAAATTTCTTCAGCCTACTCGAGCAAACCTTGGTTCTTCAACAAAAAACTCAATCGACGGACAATTGTTACAATCAAACGCTGCAGAGCGAATCATTACAATCTTGCAGCATCCTTAGCGAGCGTGAAAATAATTGATAACCCAATGTGTAATTGTGGTAAAGAGGAACAAAACTTAAGTCATGTTATTTGGCAATGTGAAGAATATCATCACCCTAGGAGTGAATTATTGAGAAAATTGTTTCAACTGCGAATGCAACTCCCTCTCTGTGTAGAAATGCTGATTACTAAACCTCATGTGGAATCCTGTAAAATTTTATGCGAGTTTTTCGAAGAATGTAATCTAATGATCTGATATCTGATTTTCCATCATAGATAATCATGACTTTCACTTTCGTTCAGAGATATTCACCTGAATGGAAGGAATCTTCATTTATAAGTTCACTAATGTATCTTTAGCATAATAAGCTCTGTGTAAGAGACTTCCATGCAAAAAAAAATCCTTCGACACACTGAATAATACGAGTATGTATTAAAAAAAATTATTGGTCCTCTGTTTCGAGAAAATAACGATTCGGAAAACATTCGAAGTTCATGCCTCACCGGTCCCCAAAACCACAGAGTGTAGATCAGGTGAAAATTCAAGTGAAACTTTGCATACCCGGGGATCAAGCATAATTTACTTGAGGTTTCGAAACTCGTTCGAAAGCTGCCTCATCCCTCTACTCTCTCAAAATGCCACTGCTAAGTCGATTAGGCCGTAGTAGTTGGTTTGAAGGTGATGCATTCACGTGTGTATAGATGCATAAGCCGCTCGAGAAACTTGTTGCTCTCGTGACTTTTTCGGCTTTGAATCTACTATGTGTATATGGGCCATTCTATACGACATACAACCACTGAAGTGTATATGTAGCTCAAACTATTTCACTCCGGTTGCTTTGCTTCAAACACACTGAGGATGCAGCCAAACTCGCTTGAGTGCCTATCTCTCTCTCTCTCCATACCATCAAAATCTACCTAAATATCTACCTATGTTATAATATACATGTATTTTGATGGCATGGAATGCAACACGTGTCCATTTAGGAGTTTCAACGTTGAAATGTGCTGCAGCTGCAACTGAGGCCAATATGCGTACGTAGATGACCGCATCATGGCTATTATATTGAGTATATGTAGGTGAGCTAGTTTGAATTTGATGGACGCGGTGTATTGGACACGTGTTTGACCTCTAGTTTGATGCATCATTGTTTCTTGATTTCATTAATTTGTTCATTCGAGTTTCGGAGTAAAAGTTATGCCAACGATATTGCTATCAGTGTGTAGGTTATGATATCGAGGTATGGGGATAGAGATATCATAAAATCGTTGCATCAATATAAACTCCTTTTTTTGGGCTGGTGTATGAGGTAGATGCGAATTGAAATTTATGTTACCTATCGAAATATTTCTTGATTCTCAAATTCATTACAGACTATTTCATCTCCCTTGATATAAACATCCGCGTTCCACGAGCATTTAGACGAGATGATAATTTGGATGCACGAGTTTCTAATTTATTGATTTCAATCATTGGTAGGTGAATTGACTGTTCAGAAGCCACTTAAGACACCTGTATGAGGTCCTGTCCGTAAACGTGTGAGACTAGGGTTGATTCTTAGATGGCACTAAACTAGAAAATTCCAAAAAGTCCTCACATGGAGACCTTGGATGATTGGAATGGGACCTAAAATAATTCATAAAAGAGGCTAAGAATGAGTAGACTGTACAGAATTCAACATTCGGTTACTTTTTTGGTAACCTGATTTGTTTCAAAGAGTACTCGATAGGTTGGGCTGAAAAATGGATCTCTTCGGGAATTGATATGCCCCAACGCGGAAGATCTGTCATATGTAAATATGGAAAAATTCTCGTTGGGCGCTGTAAAATGAGAATCCAGGTTCCAGCAAGACTTATCTTACATCTAACGAAATTAACACAGATTGAATGGAATATTGGGAATTGATGAATTCAACCCTCTTTTTGATAGTCCTGCTTGTACTTATACCTACTAATTCCTCTTGAAACTTATTTGAAACCCTATGAAAGGTTCACCCAAGTGCTCATCACAAGTTCATGATTAGTTCCAGGAGTTTAATAGAGATGCCCGGATTCACGAAAATAGCAGCTATGATGAGAATATCATTAGTATATTTTGGCACCGTTCATTTGTACAGCTCGTTGTTCTGTACATTTGAATTCACCACTTTCAAGCCATGAGATACAAATCTTCTTCTAAAAAGGTACCAATTACGGGCGAGTGGGGTGAATTTGGACGGGGGTAAAATTGGATAAGTGAAATAGCTAGGTCAGGATAGATTCTAGGCTTTCGCCGCGTGAATTCTTTTTGTACGTCCATACGTAGAAACTGCATACGCGTCTCGTGCGGAAACATTTTTCCTTCGGGAAAACCAAGCTGGTCGGTGCCATCGCCCACGTCCAGATTGGTTTCCCGATGGAAAAAATGTTTCCAGCACTTGACGCGCGCGTAATGTACTATTTTCATATCATCAGAGACAAAGGTTATGATGGCACTTAGATCTCCTGAAATGATACTGGGAGTCCACGCTGACATAGGGGTGCTGTTCGAGGGTATCGCGCGGTTTCTTTTGAAAACGCAAGAAATTACGCTGCTTCTGCATAACTGGATGAACTCTGTCGCCCCCTTTTGGGGGTCAAAAACTACATCACAAAACGAAGATTTTGAACCATCGTGAGTTGAAGTTGGTTCAATTGGACACGAGTAATCGCAATTTTACGAAAAAAAGGGTCGGGGGCATTTTTGGACAGATTGGATGGGGCGACTTTGGACAATGCTAAATCCCATTTGAAATCGATCGACCGATCGCGTATTCGTGTTTTTCGAGGATAATTGCTCGTCTCGAGGCGCTTATGCATTTGTGCGATTTTTTCGAAGCGCGGGAGGTTGAAGGTGAGTTAGGTGATTGAAAATAGATGAGGAAATGAGGTTACGATGTACAATGGCCGTCTCAGGAGTCAGTTTAGAGGTCAGAAGTCGCTTTTTACGTGTTCGGAGATAGTGCTCGATTTTCGCATTTTCACTCTCGCATTAGCTGATGTTGGGTTGATTGTCGCACTGTAAAATTTGGATCGTTGACTTGGGGTCAGTAAAGGGACCTCCAATATGAAGAAAAACGAATGAAAGTCGACTCTTAGAAGCCACGAGTGGATTGCTAATTGCTGAAGACGGTAGTGCACCAATGAAGTGCCTATTCCAATAATGTTAAAAAATTATATAAAAGTGGTCCGCTTGTTGAGGCTATGGGAGGATGTAAAGGTCATGGGTGAGGTTTCGTCTTGATTTTGGGTTATGGTGAGTGAAATCAACTCGGAAAGGCGGAGAATATTATCGTATAACTCAATTTTAAAAGGCTGTCCAAATTCGCCCCCAAAACTTGTCAGAAGTACCCGAAAGCGCAGGGAAAATTTGGATAGATTTTTTTCTCAACTTCAAAAAAAGTATGAACGCTGAGACCTAGGGGTCTGAAAGAATTTTATTACAATCTATTCAGTAGTTGAACTTCGAAGTCCCATAGCGCGCCTTGCCCCAAGTATCGTCAAATAGCCCCACTGCAAAATCCGTCCAATTCTGCGTCAGTCCCCTATATACCACCTATTTTTACATTTCTTCAGATTTTCTTGCAACAGTTCTGCTACGTATTTATGAGTCAAGGAATACCTTTAATATTTCCCATCATCGTCTCAAGAATGTTCCTATCTCAGGTGCAAAGTAAATTTTCCCCAAAATGTCTGTAAGGCGATTTCAGGAACTTCCGGCTGCATTACCAATACGATGAATATATTTTAGGGACTCTTTCATAAATTTACGAATACTCACTCCACATTTTGATCAGATGGCGGTTCATTGGCTTCCAGCTTACCTGAAACAAAATGGAAATTGAAGATTGATTTTGTGTATATGCTATGAAGAAATTTTTCACATTGCCCCTCATCTTCATTGTTATGAAGGAATTTTGGGTGTCGACAGCTATGTATATAGTTACCAATAGATCACGGAAGAGTATTTTGTGTGTAAAAATCATTACATCAGATATTCTGACCAAATATTTGTTATATGTAATTTTCTCACAGGGATCGATCTTTTTTGGTTAATTCACGATTTTACACAATCGTGAAAGTTTGAGGCCCAGTTAGGATAGTATCACCGATAATGCTGAATATCAACACCATCGGACCAGACAGAAAGGCATTCATTGGAGGGATATCTTTTCGGTTCATTGTTATTGTGCAGTGACTCTAAATGGAAAGCACCAGCTCAAAATTTATAGATGGGGAAAAAGGGTACCAAAATTCATTGTAATAATTTTCTTCTCAAATACTCGGATTATTGGAGGTGGGGAAGAATCGAACGACAAAACTAGTCGACAAACTGTATACCATCATGTATTTCATCATGCGCCACCGTGTTCATCATATTCATGCATGAAGCGTGCAGAAGTCATTACAATTAATACAGTTCGCTCTTAAAGTTGCCCATGGACATCGAAGCCACGGTTAACTTGAAGTGGTATTTCTGCTACAGCACACTACCATGATCATGAGGCGCGCCTTATCGATATGTCAAATCCGTAAGTACCAAACCGTACCAATAATTGGTATTTTCTTCATATTATTTATCGACAGTTTTTCTATGCCACGATTCCATTACATCTTGTATCTGTTCAGAAATATGATCGGTTAATTAACATTTTTCATGTGATTGGATAAACCACGAAGCGATTCCTAGCTGATGGATTGAAGAAGAATTTACGGAACAAGTTTGGATTTAAGGTAGTATTAGCGGTACTGGATGTGTCAAGTGCAGAACATACTCGCGCTTGACTCCCTTTCGCCCGCGATATAGGTATAGTGAGTGCACGCAGCAGACGACGACCTAACCCCGAAACCGCAGAAATGAGTGACACTTGGGCTCACATCTTTTTTTGTAGGCTCTGAATCGTCAATCTGATCGCTCCTGAGTGTTTTTTGTGCATTCTTACATCTGTGTATTCACTGCCATGGAAATCTATGCGTCAGGTATCACTCTACTGCTGGTTTTCCATAAGACGCCGTGTTAAACGACTTTTACAAAAACGCTCATAACTTTTTTCCCCCACTCTGAAAGCTTCTGAAATTTCAACTGAAGCACTTTGAGACCCTAATATACAACTGTGCCGACTTTCGTGATTTTCTGAGCGTCAATTCGAGTACCGCTAATACTACCTTAATTTAAATAGTTCACGATGTGACCTGAAGTGATATCTAAAACAATGATATGGAATTATCGCCTTGATAATATGAGTCAGTTGTGAATCAGTGAATCTTTGATCAAGATCACGATCAAGATGGAATAAGATCTTTCGTTGGCGTAAGTTTCATCATTTCATGCTAGGGCACCAATTAGTCAAAAATAGTCTAAATCAATGGAATCCTCGTAAAAACTCGGAATTCACTCATTAATTACGATGATTATCCGGTGCCGAGCAAATGCACCCAAGAAGCTTTGTAGTTCAAATGCTTCTCAGCTCCACATTAAAAAAGAGTGAATATGCGAACAAAGCACACACAGACAGACTGAAGATCGGAGGTATTGACTTGGTGTCTATTGATGCGAAAATTAATCCTCAGAGAAGCTCAGTCGAATGAAGCAGATTGAGTCTTCAAAGGCCAAGATTTCTTATGCCACTGATTCTCTGATCTTTATTTCAACTCTTGAGACTCATACTTGATTTCCGAACTTGGGTAGTACCTTTGAAAGATCGTGGCTCATCAAAATTGTCGAATATCAAAGATTTATGAAATAGACCATTAAGAGAAGGATAATCGGGCATATTCTAAGCTACATTTGAGTTGTTCAGAATCAAAGTAGACTAAAAAGGGGAGTGCGGAGGGTCCGGGTCACCAAATCTCACCAAAATTTTTTCCTTTGTATGTCCACTTGGAAAAAGTGCAAAGAATCAGCCCAAAAATTTCCCGCGTTCTGGCAGATTTGAATATATTTTTTGCAGAAAATTTTTTCCATCTCTTCTAGAATGATCTTCGACTTGAAGAATAGTCCCCGACCGGTTTCCATTCATGATAGTACTGTGTGAGACAGTGGAGTGAATGAGTCTCGAAAGTGGACTAGCAAGAAGGAGTCCAACCTTGCGGGTCCTGGATTCATCCCAAACTTTGGGAATCATCTTGTCTTGGTGAGAAATGAAAGCATCTCGAGGGATTTAGTTCGATGGGCTTCCTATTTCAAGATACCGCTATAGGCATTAGCATTGACAGTCTATCTAAGGTAAGTGTACCCAACTTGCCCCCATATGCCGATCTCGGGGTTGGGCACTCGTTGGCTTCCCGGCAATTTTTTTTACGTTTGTTATGTTGAAATATGAGAAAGTAAGTAGTTTGCGTCGATCCCGAGTCATTCCTGCGTTCTCCAAAAAATTTTAAGTGATTTTTCCATTTTTCGTGATTGCTTAGGTAATAAAGCATCGAGGAGATTGCTTTTAGTGAAACCAATGCCAACTTGTTTAGTACGAGCAATCTTGACGTACCTTAGCTCATTCGATTTCTTGTTTCAAGTCCTTCAAAGTCCATTTCACAGAATTGCAAAATTTGGATCTGGAGCTGTTTTACGTGCAGAATATGAAGCCGATGTGTAAAACAAGGATGCCAACATCGGAGTGTACCCAACAGTCCCCCATATGCTTATTTAAAAAACGCGAGCAGTACGGCTTTTTCAACCACTCAGAACGTGTTTATTTGATAAAAAAAACTCTATCGCTGATTTCCATCACACATTTTGGGAGAATTGAGACAGTTTTGCTGCAATTCATCAAAATTATACGTAGCTTAAAGCAATTCAAAGGTCCTGAAACAAGCTTCAAAATAAACTTAAATGCATTGGAAAATGTCGAGGTAGACCAAAGTTATTGAGAAAATGGCTTAATGGGGGCAAGTTGGGTACACCATTTCGTAGACTCTAAAAAATCACTTTTCGGAAAAATTGGGACAGCTCTGCTCCACTTGATTGAATTTGAACGTACTTAAATTTATTACAAAGGTCTTGGAACAAGCTTTGAAATGAGCTAAAGCACGTTGAAGTTGTTGAGGTAGACCAAGGTAATTAAGAAAAAGGTTTGACGGGACAAGTTGGGTACACTTACCTTATATGCACGAATTTTAAACATGGGCCTACATGGACAATGTTAATCCCCATAGCTATATCTTACGATGAGAGGCCTATGGGACTAAATTTTTTGAGACACCTTCATTTCTCACGAAAACAAGATAATTTTATAAAATTTTAAACGAATCCAGAGCCCGCAGGTCTGACTCTTTCCTTATTAGTCTACTTTGATCCTGAGCCACTCATTTGTTGGACAAGGCAGACACTTCTGCTCTTGAATTTTAACTGTACAGGATTATATACGCTTCGACGTATCTCAAAGTACTAATGTTCTGTTGTTACGAAAAATGTATTATATTGGATTGATGAATATGTAGGTAGTGCGAGAAAAGATGTATCCATCCGAAGGGTATGCAATAGTGCAGGAAGTAAAATTTTATCAGCGTTGCTTCGCATATATTTTTACTATCAAAATAGAACCCGTACAATACTCGAGATTGCCAGTGAACATTGAATAAGGGTCGGATATGACGAGATCGTAAACGCTTGAGGGTCGTAACAGTGCGATGAGTAAACTTAATGGCTTGCAACAGAGTGATTTTCATGACTTTCGGAGCCTGTGCGCAGGGATAATGTTAGACTCGTGGATGAGCTTAAAACCATACGCCTAAATTGTAACATCGCGAACCCAAAACATTACATACGAGATGAGTAGTAACTTGAAACTATACCCGAACAAGATGGAGGTCGTCACAGTAGTACATGTATTTAAAGAAGGGAAATCTTACGAATTCAATGAAAGGATTCAGCGTCTATATTTGACAGAAATTCCTTATTCCTTCTTTGAGGCAGAGAAAAAGTTCTGGTTGATTTTAATCAACTTTAATTTTTTAGGACGACTTCATATGTTATAATATGTGGGAAGGAATCGCATAAATTTTGAGTCATATTAAAGACATACTGATGGAAAGTTCTCCTCACCAATTAGCTATTCAAACACTCTCTCAACGTGAATCAGCTAACATAAACGGATTTTGACTGAAAATCAGCTATTTTAGCTGATTCTCAGCTATTGTAGCTGATTTTCAGGGAAAATCCGTTCACGTTAGTTGCAAATCAGCTAAAATAGCTGATTCATGTTGAGAGAGCATATTTTATTCTTACATCTTACATGAAATGAAAGACTCGGAAACAAAGAGATACGCTAATGAAGAGATGCAAATCTCGAGCTAGAAAGAATTCAAATCTGAGAAATGTTTGCCCTTTTTCCAGAGATCCTTGTCATTAACATGTTACACGGAAAATGCAATACGGAAGAAGCTATAATTGAGTTTTCTTTTGAAATCCGGCTTACAAGGGGAGGTCCAACCTTGTGGAACACGGATCCTTATGAAACTCTGGGAATCATCTTGTTTTGGTGCGAAAGATATCTCGAAGGGTTTGATCCCATGGGCCTCCTATCCCGAGATACAGCTATGGAGGTTAGTGTTGTCAGTATATTTATATATACGACTTTTCAACATGGGCCTATATTGGCAATGCTAATCTCCATAGCTGTATTTCGGGATAGGAAGCCCATGGGATCAAACCCTTGGAGATACCTTCATTTCGCACCAAAACAAGATGATTCCCAGAGTTTCATAAGGATCCGTGTTCCACAAGGTTGGACCTCCCCTTGTTAGCCTTTTTCATTGTACACCCATGGCTTGGATGGTTGCGAGCGAAAAAGATGCTCATCAGAAGTCAAATACCCATCTGCCATGTCACGGGTTATCACCAGAGGAAAAATAAAGTGAACTTATTTTGGTGTCTGTACCTGGAATTTTAAGAATAGCTTCCGCGGATTCAAGAGTAATTCTGGGACGAAAAGAAACCATCGCGAGAACAAAAAATTACCTATTAGAGCTTCGAGCTTGGCTTTTACATGAGGTTTTAATTTTTTCTCTGAGATATGCACATGAATGGTTGCCTTAGGCGTGTCTCAAATCGTTGCATTTTTTGGAAATCCGATCAACTCTATAGAGTTGTACGGAGTTGAAAGAAAAAACTTGAAATAATTTGCACTGTGAAAAATTTGTTGAATTTTCAACCAACATTCCAACCAGCTGGTTGAATTTTCAACCAAGCAATTATATTCCGTGATGGATGGATGGACGAATGGATGATGAGTACGTGGACAGATGAATGGATGGATGGGTGATGAGAGGTAGATGGGTGAGTAGGTGGATGGATGGATGGATGGATGGATGGATGGATGGATGGATGGATGGATGGATGGATGGATGGATGGATGGATGGATGGTTGATAGTTGGATGAGTGGGTGGAGGGATGAAGGGTGGATGGGTGGTTGGGTGGATGATTGATAAATAAGGGATGGATGGATGATGGACAGATGGTCGATACATGGATGTTTAGATCGCATTCAACCCATCAGCCCTCCACCCAACCATCCACCCATCAACTATCTATTGGCTATCCATCCGTCCACTATCCATCCATCATACATCCCACCCATCCACCCACCATTTATTCCTCGAGCCATTATGCTACCATATCCATCGTCCATCCATCGACCATCGATCCATCATCGATCAACTCATCCCTTCGTGAAGCCATCCCGGCCTCGTGGATAAGGTCCTTGTCTTCAATGCAGAAGGCTGGGGTTCGAATCTCGGCCGGCACCAATGTGAATATTCATAAGTACTTTTCGGTGGTTTCAGTGGTTCGGAACCCATCTTAAACTGTAGGGCCCGCAGAATAATCTCGAAAAAGAGGTTGCAGAATGCGTTATTAAAGAAAAAACTCATCCCTCCATCCATTATACACCTATCATATTCTACCCCATCATATTCTACTTCTCTCCCGTAGGCAACCAGAACCACACGGAAAAATTGTGGTTGGGCGTTCAGTTATCATGATAATCCATGTTGATTGAATATTCAACCAAACTAATTAAGTTTTTCGAGAAATTTTTCCACATTGTGGTTTAGGAATTTTCCTTTCGAGGAAAAAATACACTTCATCAAAGTTTTGATCGATATAGTAGGAATCGATCGTTTTTGCATTCATCGCTCGTGCGGAAATTCAATATTACTAGAATGAATTTATCGGTTATACGAGCCAAATCCATCTATCATTGCCAGGTAAGAACTGACAATGATATTCAAGCTGTATTATAACAGCCCTCTTGAAAATCCGATTAAAGACATCAAATTTTCGGCGCTCCAAGGAACGTTATTTTGCGTCCACTACTTGGAGCATTTTTTAAGAGAAAGATCAGAGATGGAAAAAATCCACCCGAAAAAATACACTTTTCAATACTACACGCATACCACTTTTTTGGTGTCTCAAATTTCAATCTACTACAAATCAACAAATCTGACATCCAACCCTCTTTTTGCTCTATTAATTCCGATTTGGTTATACCAATATAAATTTATCCCTTCTTTCTTCAAATAATCACAAAATCCTACTTTTCAAAACAAGTACATATAACACGAAATCTGAGATTGAGATTTGTACCAGACCATACGATGGTAGCTCCAATCAACTCATCTACGATTCAGTAGAACTTGAAATTCATCAAATCATTGTTCGTGACCACTTGACAAATTCTTAGGACATCAAATAATAGTATCAATTGATGCAATCTCAAGTCAATTTGAAGCATAGTGATATTGGATTAATTAGTAATCCTGATAATTAATTCGATGATCCGATTAATGAAGCAGGGGTAATAAATTCTAAATATTGCATTACCTAATGAGGTTAATAGAATGGTACTGCAGACATCATTAGGGCGAGAGTAGATACAAGGCTGATAAGCCAGTTGCAAGCACAAAGCGATGGCACAGACCATGATCAAACCACTGCATCTCAGACAGATCTGTCAGACTCCAGAATGCAAGTAATGCAAGCAACAGTTGTACGATAATAGAACATACTATAGGGATTTAGATCGCATGAAGGTTACTTCCTGACAGAGATGGGCGGGATCTTGTTTCTACTGTTCCATGCGACTTGTGGTGACTGTGTTGATGTAATTAAATATGATTATCAAAAATGATTCATTTTGTACCAAATTCATGACACTGGCGATGAAGTCTCTTGGATAATCATTAGCCAGAAGGATGATTGTTCGTTAGTAGCTTGAGCTATTCAAAAGGTAATTTTATGGGGGAATAGGAATGGATGAAGTCAAGTTATTGAAAGATCAATCGATCATGGGATGACGGGCTCATAGAAACACTGACCAGAATTTTCCCTGTGTGATAGACTGATGACAACGTTTGAAAGTATTGAAGATAAAAGAGCAAATAGACGGATATCATGGTAGAAATTCAGTTTCAAATCACGTAAATGAAGATGCTCTTTAACCATGTGGATTTTCACACTCTCATCACACCGTAATCAAGTTTCATAAATATATTTCCATTCATATTTGTGATATCAGCTTAGCTAGGATATTCACATTTTTTTGACCAAAACAGATAAAATCACTTCTCAAAAACCAAGATTTCCAGTTCAGATTTCATAATATGAGAACTTTAGAACATCAAAGGTAAATATTATCATTAAGGTTGAATCTAAATTAGAACCTGTCTCAGAAACACGAATGTCGTACTTACTTCAGCGGCAAGATAGTATTACATGTAGACTCATTATACGAATGCCCCGGATACTGAGAGTAAGTAGCGAGTCCAATGAGATATGCCTTTGTAATTTGCTGTTTTACATTGCATTAGTTGAATTCTAATAAACTGGGCCATGTAATGAGATCTTAATTGAACAGTTTGACAGAAAATACAATGTTGGAATCTTGTGGGAAAAAATTTATAATGAGGTTCAGTCGTCAAATAGTATGAAAGCCTTACAGCCCTTTTGATAAATAAGTGTTGTATGTACAGACTTCAATTCCGATATTTTCTACCACGCTGATACCACATTTTTTGATAATAACATTACACATACGTTTTATTCTTCCGCATTACCGAAGAACCGTCTAATTTCTACCATGCATCTTGTATTCGAACACGCGAATAACATGGGATTAAATTATCATCTTGTATCAGTCAGTTGTGAATCAGTAAATGTTGAATCAAAATGGAATAAGATCTTTCGTTGGCTCGAATTTCATCGACCGGATGATTTTGCAATGATATCCTAACAGTACATGCTGAATTTTGTGTTCATTCCACGCAGAATCTGAGACCGCTAAGGTTTTTGCGTGAAGTGGTAATGATCGAGTGCTATAGTTGGAGTACTAGACACTCGCATGATTTTGGTGGCTATCTATCTATGTCAATTTGGAAATTCTCCAGAAATGCAAGAATCCTTGCAAGGTTCTTCATAATCAAAAGAGTAACTAGATA
Source organism: Eretmocerus hayati (assembly GCA_029851415.1). Classification (NCBI taxonomy): domain Eukaryota; kingdom Metazoa; phylum Arthropoda; class Insecta; order Hymenoptera; family Aphelinidae; genus Eretmocerus; species Eretmocerus hayati. Next base: position 175,614,321 of record CM056742.1, on the reverse strand, counting down.
AAAAAATACGAATGGGATTATAGAGCACGTCCTTCATACAAAAACAACTTAGAAAAGATTCAAAGTTCCCGTCTCAAAATTCAACAAAAACCAATAATTACATTCTTATCACCTAACGCGAAACATCTCCTGGAAAAAATTGACATAATAATCCAAGCGCTCAGACACTAACAATATGTCAACTCCGCGAAGCTCAACTTTAAAACCGTTGAAATATTCTCGTTATTCTTGCATTACTGAGCCGCAACGGAAAACACTGAGAAAAGCGTTGGCATCTCCATTACGAGAAATATCATAATAATGCGAGTGGGCAATTTAGCGCGTGAGCTTTCGTATCTCGTGACGATGGGTTGACGTGAACGTAGACTAGACGGATTAGAACGCTCGAGCGCACCGCAATAAGAAATCCCGAGTCGTTTTGCGCCCGCGACTGAGCTTTGTCGTCTCGTGAGTATAGTCAAGAGAGACTCTTTGTAATGCGCGAATTTCCCTTCCTTCTTTACCTTGTTTCTGTCTTCTTTTTGCTACGATAGGGAGACTTTTCTATGTAGGTAGCAGCAACGATGTGCAATGAGATGGAGGTATGTTCAGGTGACTTTGCGATTCGACTGGTTTTTTTTATCGTATTTGAGAGACGTAGTTGATATGGGTCCAAGGTGGGCTTAGAGTTTTTCAACAGGGATAGATTTCGACGATGAAGGGAAGGTGAGGCCATTCAAGAGAAATTTCCCCAAACGCCCCCCCCCCCCACCTAATGATTGAGGAAAACTAAAATAATATTGGACGTGGCGTTGTCTCTCTAGACTATTGTATTATGTGGGTGAATTTCTATGTGATAATCCACAAAAAATGTATCGATGAATCGTTCTGTCCTCGCATGGAAGAAGATCGCTTCACTTATAACTTCATAGCTTTTAATCTGGAAGATAATTTTATAATGGATTTTCCATGAACTGATTATCCGTTTTTTTAACCTTCAATGAGTTTTTTGATTCCGACATTATGCATCGTTATACAGCAATCGTCAATTCAACTGCCGTTTTGTCCTAAAAAATTGTGGCTTCTTGAAATTCACCACCGCCCATTCTGTATGTAATCGTAAATGATGGAGCTGTGGAATTCTTAGAGATGATACAACGGAGTTGTGAGTTCCAAGAATATAATTGGATGAACAATGTCCCTTCAAAAAGAGCTACAAATCCCTGCTTCTATCTCTCAATTTATGATTCAAAAGGCGTTTCGGAGCACGGTTTTACAGTCAGCCTTGACATCATTTTAAATCCTCTTCCTAACTCAATTTTGGATGGAAAACAGTAATCGATATATCTGTTCGTTCATTTTGGATGAATTGATTCTATTTCCATTTGTTCTCTCACCCTATAAGAATTTCTCCAATGCCAGAACTGTACTGATACGCATGGCCCAATTTGAGAGAGCAGAATCATCAATCAGACCAAACACAGGATGGTCACTTTCGCATTCACTAATTGAAGAATCTTCCCTTCTCTAGCGCTTCGCTGTACTCGCGTTCGGAATGGCGAAGTTTCAGAACTTTGGAGATAAGAATCGTTATACTCATTCACTCCAATCGTTATCGGTTACCCCTATTATTCGAAACAAGAGGAATAGGATTGAAAGTATTGCTTACTTCAATTGGTTAATTGGAACCGTTGGTCTGGAAAATTTTCCAAGTTTTCAATTCAAACTTTATGTGGTTTCGCAGTCTTCCATCATCATTCTCGTACGTCCGAACATCCATTCGATTCTTTCCTTCAATTTCTGAAGATTCAAAATTTGTCACAACGTTATCAGACAAAGGCACCGATATCAATTCCAAAATCTGGAATGATTAATTCAACTCAATATGGTAGCAAACGTACAGAACTCAACCATGATACAACCGACTTACTACCCACTGTCGAACCGACTCATTTTACGATCAGGAGTCCATCAAATATGGAAGGTCTGACCCACTTCCCCATTGCTTGTATCGGAAACAATCCAAGAACTGTGTAAACTCCTCTAACAGAGAGTCCAAGGTGATGGTATGCGTGGAAGAGTGAGTGATGCTTTACCGAGCTGGATACACTCCTCTACATTTCGCTGTTCTTCACTGTAGAAAGAAATCCTTGGAATCAGAGAGCTAGCACTCTGAATTTTGGAAATACCACAATTTAGCAATCATCCAGGTGAAAGTCCGCAAGCTCCCTTCTGATCGAATTTCAAACTGAATGATCTTCAGGTTTACAGAACTCATCGGCGATGAAAAGTTGACCGATAATTTCAGATTATTGATGAAAAGTTGACCTGAGGTTGTATAAGGGAGGTCAGGAAGATTTTTAGCGTTTGTCCTTTGAGAAATCGGTCGTCACATCCATGTTAGCATCTCATGAAAATCAGAATCATTGGATGAAAATCAAATTCCAGGGGATTTTTGAGTTATGACTTTCTTCACTCATGAAATTCGAGTATAAAAATTCAGGTGTCCTTCTGGCTTCATTTCATAAATTTCTTTTACAGTGGCAAGTTTAGTATTCACAAAGAGTTGGATTATTACTGATTTGCGGTGCTGATATCACAGTTACGGAAAAGAAAAATTGACGCCTCTGCATTAAGCTCATTTAAATAAAAATGAAAACATAATCGACTTGTTATCCAATGCTCACAAGCCTTGGGCTCATAATTCCTCCCAATAACGAAAAAATCTTTCATTCCCATATTGCTTTTACAAGACATGATGTATCCGTAATTGAACACGTTTTAGCTACACGAATGAAAAGTGATGTTGAAGCATGCTCATCATGCAATCAGGGAGGTTTCAAACCAATACACCCGGCTACACTGTATGAATGTTACAGTGTACCAGAGTTGCTCTTGAATTCTGAAGTTCAGTTGGAAGTCGTTGTTTTCCTGACTTGTTGGGATACGCTCACGTTGTAAGGGGAGGGGGGGGGGCGGAGTATCACCTACAATCGCTAGGTTTTGGGGATATGAAGATTATGATGTGAAAAAGGAGTTCTCCTGAAGAATACATTGGATAGCATCGAACATTTGTCGAAAAATTTGATGTGCCAGAAACAATCCTTCTCATTCAGAGAGCGAAAGCCACAAATCTACAGTCTTCAAAATCCCGATGTTGCTAACTGATGTCCCTTATTGTCTTGCTATATAATCTTTATAAGATTAATCTAAAGTGAAAAATGGTAATCTTGATTAATGTAGATGTTGCGTGACCTGCAACTCTCCTGGTTAGCTATACCGCGTGTAGTTGGTACTTAACAAAGCCTGTTGTAACCAACACCATGATCAACATCCCTGATTAGATAGTGGATCTTTCAAGTATTATGAGTGTTACCAGGTGCGCTTGGAAAATGTCAGCTCGAGAATATTATTCGATTGGCGTTATCAGAAAATTTTTATCTTTTTAAATATTAGCCTCCGAGTTGTGTGGTTTTCAGGAAAAAATTTCAATAATCCTGAATGCAAGCAAAGACATTTTTAGTGCTGCATAAGACGTTTGAGATACCTTGAGCAAGATAATGTTCGGAACTGACATTTACTGCATGCATACTTCACATGAATTAGTAGCTCTTTATGAATTTGCCCCGAGAAAAAAAGTTATTTCCAGGTGTTACTCTCAAATTAAGTCTCCGAACTCTGGAAAATTTTTCGAAGCAATATTACACTGTGTAGAAGAATAATACTGCAGTATAATATGGCATTGATCGAGCTAAATTGCACTGAGGAATGAAATTCTAGGTTTGGTGCAACCCATCTGAGTTACTCATAGCTTACATAATTTTTGTACTAGGATAGCGAGGTTAGATTCAAAGAAGGCCTACATATAATTTGAATCATTTACTGACGAATGATCGAACTATCTATAAAATGTTTCATTCTTCAAAGAGACATCCGATCGTTAAGGCAAGTATAGATGATCTATTTCGAATAAGTGTTTTCTGACTCCATTGTTCATAATTTTGAATCTTTATACACGAGGATATAAACGAAAGATGTGTAACAAACCTGACTTGTTGAACCGGAGGCAAACCAACTAGATCAATAGTTGCAATCCAGTGCATGTTTGTTCTCATCTAATTTTTAATCTTCTACTTTACAAAATGGATTAAAAATGTCCTTCATAAATTTTTTCAGAGATCAAAGAAAGAGATATCGTTCTGGACCTGTCTATAAAAAACTCGTGTATCTGTTTACAAAGTTGGTTTTAGATCACAAAAATAATATTTCTATACATTCTTATAGACATTTTTTGTTGATTGAAAACACAAGAAAACGATGGGAGTACGAGATTCTCAAGACGTGATATCCTCGAAGACGTAATTTCCGTTGAAGCGATCTGGTTCAAGTTGTTGATACAGCGAACTTGCTACGTCGATAAGTTAAGGATCTAATTGGTAATTGGCTTGTACCGAGTTTCAGTAGACGCCCTGCGTAATTAGCCAAGGGTATATCAGTGCAAGAGTTTCTCCCATTGAGTCTGACATTAATATTCCAAGAATTCACTTTGTTTGTGTAGCCAGTGGTATCTGTATTAGTTCTAATATAAGCGTAGCACGGAAAATGAATAAGGCATTCTTGACAGTATGAAGAATCTGTCAAGACACTGCATTGCAGATCTTGGATATGAATAGTTGGTGGATTTTCAGCCACAAGGAATTGGGCGATTCATAATGCAATAAATATCACAATACCATCATCGTAGTGAAAATTCGCTCAAACATGTAACAGCCTCCTTCAAGAAAATATTCATGTTGAAATTTCAAAATAGAACATGACCCACTTGGATTTTTGAGACATCTTTTCAATTATCGATCGCCATTTCAGCTATGTAACGATCGACTCAAAAATTCAATCTCACAGTTCACTATAAATTTGATCTAATACCTTAATTTCCTACGAAGGCCAACATATTGATCTTTGACCTTTCGAATCGATTGGTCATCGCTGTGAACTTTGAAAATTCAATATGACTTCATTATCTTGTTCTCAAACGGAGTCTTGAAATTGGTGATCCTCGTCCCACTTGTGCTAGCCAGAAAGTTCTATTATCAATATGTAGTGCTCACTGTACAATCATTTGTCTACAAAATGCACTCGTAGATAAATAAGGCTCAAGTAATCCAATTGGGTGAGTTGATAAGGGCGCAACGATTAGGGGCCCCGGTCGTCGTACCATTTGTAGCTGACTTATCTAGAAGTCCAACCGCACGATTAAACACTCCAAGTATACCCTAGGCTAACATTGGTCTGGACTAACGGCAATTCACCATCACCAAGGAGCAATCAAAGATCCAATTGTATATATCCGTGAATCTTGTCTTGGAAGACATCCGTGATGAGGGATCATTCTTTTATCGTGTAGGGGCTCTTTTGGGCTCTCGTAGGACCCCTCTACCCTAGAATATAATGCCACGACATTTTGCGCATCTCGTGACCCACCGCCTTTCATATCTTACGTAAGTTTATGTCCATCCAAAAATCTCATAAATAAGACTATTTCATATTACTCACGTTCATTTTATTTACACCAGCGTTATCGCCTCCCTCGCTAACGCTCATACGGTTTGGAAGTGTCTCTGATATGGTATGAGCCACTGAAATACTTCTGTACTTCAACAATGTAACAATAGAACTTCATAATTCAGTGAGTCAGGAGAAAAAAGAATATTTTCTTGATATATCGTAGTAATTGTGATTGAAAACTTTTGAGTTGGTGTACTGTTGCGCATAGTAGAGTTCCTGAATCTCCAGTGAGTATCTGAAAATTTCACCCAGTTGGCCAGCCCCAGCCTTAGCCTGAGCCCCAACACCAGCCACAATCTCAGTCCCAGCCTCAGCCTCGGCCTACCCCCAACCCAATCTTAGCCCCAGCCTCGGACCCAGACTCAGCCTCAGCCTAAGCTCCAGCCCCTGCCTCAGCCTTCGCCCCAATCTCAGCCTAAGCCCCAGCCTCAGCCTGAGCTCCAGACTCAGCCTTAGCCACAGCCTCAGCCTTAGTCACAGGCCCAGCCTCAGCCTCAGCCTCTGCCCTAGCCCCAGCCTCAGCCTCAGCCTGTGCCCTAGCCCCAGCCTCAGCCTTAGCCACAGACCCTGTCTCAGGCTTCGCACCAGTCTCAGTCTCAGCCCCGGCATTAGCCCCAGCCCCAGACTCAGCCTGAGCTCCAGACGCAGCCTTCGCCACAGCCTCAGCCTTAGTCACAGGCCCAGCCTCAGCCTCAGCCTCTGCCCTAGCCCCAGCCTCAGCCTTAGCCACAGACCCAGTCTCAGCCTTCGCACCAGTCTCAGTCTCAGCCCCGCCATTTGCCCCAGCCCTAGCCTTAACCCAGCCTCATCCCTAGCCACAGCCTCAGCCTTATAGTCACAGGCCCAGCCTCAGCCTCGGTTCCAGCCTCGGCCTTAGCCCCAGCCTCAGCCCTAGCCACAGCCAAGCCTCGGCCCCAGTCACAGCCGAGCTTAAGCCCCAGCCGTAGATAGAGCCCGAGCTCCTGTCCCAGCCACAGCTCATTAATTCAAAAGAAAAGTTTCGACTAACTGGAGCATAGATCAATTGATGGTCCCATTAAATCAACTAAGTAGCCCAATCCGTACGGAATAGTTAAGAGCTGTCACCAGCAACACCAACGACGTCACCAACAACACCAACAACACCAACAATACCAGCAACGCCACCAACACCAGCAATGCCCCTTACACCGCCAACACGATTCGAGGCATTCGGACGGACAAGATTTAGACAAGCACTTGAATGATTTGATGATTGATGATGATAGTATATGATTCATAGTATATGAACGATGAGTCCATCGATCTCATCCGGAAATCGATCAAAACCAGAACGAATGTTGACATTTTTGCAATCTACAAACAACTTTTATTCAACATCCTTCCCAGAAAGTGTTGATCCAGTCCCAGACGATGGAATAATTCCAAGAGAGTTTAAACGGGATTCTGACCAGAATCCCATATATAAACACGCTCCGAGGATAATTCCAGAAGAGTTCCGTTGAGGTAGCAAAATGAAACATCCGTTGAGATCCCAACGGATTTACAAAATTTTGGGAGTGACTCACGACCAAATTGAGTGTTTTTGGGACTGTCCCAGAACTCCGACAGACCAGTACAATTCTTCAGCACCATCTCGTCGGTTCTCTCGAAATAAATTTTGCTGGCTCAAGGGTGATTGTATTAGCGATATTGGCAATATCATATTGCATCGAAAGAATATTAAAAAAAATACCTTCAAATAAAACTTTATTAGAACCCAGAAAATTCGTCATTCCTCAATTTGTCTTTAGAAACTCGTATTTTGTTTTAAGGGTTATTTCAGTAGTGAAATTTTGGGTTGTAATTTTCAATAAAATTTGACACATTTATTCCCAATTGCCTAATTTTGGATGGAATCAGAAAATATTGTCAGTATTCAAGACAATGGCCATCAGCTAGTTTCTTCTTTTCCAAGATGTCAACTTCAAGGGTTGATGGTGTATGTACAATTTCTTAGCATATAGTATGCAAGGAACAAAATTAACTGAGATAGGCTAGATGCATGCACCGTAATTCAAACGTCTTTCGAACATTTCGGTACGTCTTCGTACTCTATGAAAATATTTATTCATACTAAAAAATTTCTGTGGATCGGAATTTTTGCGAAAACATTTACATACGATATCTATCGCGAGTTCTAAAAGTACCGCTTTAGTGAAGTTCGTAAAGCTCCTACCGAAGCAGGAATAATAGTCAACTGGGGCTTACTCAACAGGAATATAACTACTTTAGAAGCCCTTCACAACTTTTCGGAAGTTCACGTCTAGAATCCTTGAAGTATCTTTTTCTAAGATGCAATAAGATGTCAAATTTTGCTGCTCCGACAGCCCTTCGGGAGAGCTCGATTTTGATTATTTTGTAGCCCAAACGGGCTCTATTGGACGTCTTCAAGAAATGTCTCACGTTCTGGAGGCCCTTCGAAGATTTAATGTTCTTGAACTGGTTCCTCGGTGTCATTTGTACTCCCTCCTTTAAAGCTCACGCCGGCTGATTGATAGTCATCGCAAACAAAATTTGACCCTTCAACCAATTTTACTCATGATAATGCTAAGCCTTCTACCCCTCGGACCCAAAGTGAAATTTTTGTAACGATCGCTCCGGACCCCCCTACCCCCCTACCCTCGAGGCCTTGACTCAATAAAAGGGTGATCCTCAAGGAATATGTAATTTATTGCCTTAGTACCTCTTCTAAAAAAGCTCAGCCTATCAAAATTCGACATCACCCAAAATTCCGTACAATGGCATGAAATTCACTGTAACGCTGCCTCATGAATCTCGTATATCGAGTCTCCTTAGGACGAAGAGAAGGAGTGAGTGGAGTCGATTGTGCGTGTCGGCCAACTATATACATTTTCCAGGGTTTCACGCAAGTCGATTGAGCGAGAAATGCATATACACTACTATACTACTCTGCGCGCGCGCGCGCACACAAAGTGACTGAGATATTTCGAGGAAACAACCTGTTGCTAGGCAGCCACGCTACATCCTGTGCAATATTATTTGCAGCCCGAGTTATTCCACGATTTCCCGGGGCACCCTTTGTACTCCAATCCATACATGTATTCGCGTAAATTCTCAATAGACTTGCGTATTCTCAACGTGTCCTGAATTTTCAAGCAATTTGTGAATAATTTCTGGATTCTCCTGGAATTCACAAAAATATTCCTGGAGTCTACAAGAATTATTCAACAAGTTGAACATAGCTGAATTGACTTTTTCATCGATTTTTAAAAATTTCTATCACGGCGTAAGTGTAGTGAGTGGTGACACACTTGGTTGATTGTTCTGATCAAAATTTCTTTCTCAAATAATAATTTTATTTAGATGAGACTGGATAAGAGGAATAAAGAGTAGACAAACCGAGAGCCTGAATGATGCATCAAGTATGAATTTTGACACCTGAAGGACATGATGAGGAATTAATGACTCACATCAATTGTATAAATTTCACACCATTTGAGAATTCACAGCTTTCCGACTTGAATTTTATGTGCTGTTTTAACACGTTTCTCTTTTTTCAATCTTTGCCGTCTCTCACTTGCTCAGAAAATTCTCCCGAAAAAATCTAAAGTGATGGTTTACTTCAATAAGGGCATAAAAAACGAGCCAGAAAAGGGTTTAGCTCCATATGGGCGTTTCTACCGAGTTGCGATGATCCAATTTAGGGCCATAATTAAATTACGAAAAAACAGTGTCACAGCGAACATGTTAATGATTTCTCGTAGATTGAGTTAGTATAATTCGTTTCGATCTGTACATATCCGAGTCTCGTGTTCAAGATTGTACCAATAAATTTTCATGAAGATCGAAAGATGAGGCAAATATTTTGATTTGCTGGTCTTGGCGCTGGCGTGCCCTACGTTTCTATCGAAATGACAAGTTCAACATACTCAACCTAACATACACGCCCTTCCTCGGATGGATTGATTGTATATTCGACTAATATTTCACCTGTTACGTGGGGATTTATGGATACTCGACAGACTTGTGAAAAAATGAGCGATCGATTTTACATGGGGACCGCGAAGATTCGAATCCGAAACTCTGCGTTTTCTTATCCATGAATTAATCTTATTATACTCAAAATTGAAGCTTGCTCAAAGCGCACAACTAGTTTTTGTGATCAATTCTGGTTTGCAATAATCACATCTGAGATAACCACGTGGTTTCCGAGATTCTTGAGTTGTCTTTTGCAAGCTATGCAGATTTTCATGTACCAATATTCGGGAGAATCATGTAGATTGATTTTTTGTGTGCCAGACCAAGGTATACTGTATTCTAGTCAACGGTTACGCTTCTAATACTGCCTCACAGAAACGGATGATTTGATGTTGTTGAAGTATATTCTGTGTTGAAATATCTCTTCTTGATTTTTTGATGGGGTGACATTGCAAGTCAGATGCCAATGTTTTCATCAATCCAATATTGATTCACTAAGATTGATCACTTCCTCTGTTCACTGCACAGAAATAAGTCGAAGAAAGCCTTGGAGTTCGATAACAAGAATTCTACAGGGGAGACCTTATGATAATTTATTCATCAGTGACGAGGGTATCTCAAATGTCAACCTTGAACTCTCGAAACTTTCTATCTACTTCGTAAGTCAACGCTTCGGTTATCACACGTCTCACCACAGCATCGAAACAATTGCAGAGATATAATCCATATATTGCTCGAATACTTTGTATGAATTCGAACAACCGCTCTATAAATATTCGTGAAAATCAATTTTCAAGTTCTTCAACATGCAAATCATCGAACTTTTCTTTCAATGAAACACTCTATCAATTCTCTTAAATGTCAGATATGACAACTCTTTACGAAAATTCTCTCTACTGAGACTTCTTGTCGTGGAATTTCTGAAATCTGGAAGAGTTATTTCGACAGAGAAATTTTTCAATCACTCCTAAAATTGTCTCTAAAATTACGAGGTTCTCGATCGGCATCTCTACCTCGAACTTTTGTGTGGAAAATCTCAAAGATATACACTACCTACCAAAAGTTTGTGCACACCTAAAAAAAAACTTCGATTTTGCTCACTCGACTGCTTGGACCTCCTTGATTTAAATTAACTGTACTTCGGCTCATTGTGTAGCTTTTCTGAAGCACTTTGAGATCTATTTGGTATTTTTTCTGTGCAGCTGAATAGATTCTTGCAAAATCAATCTCGAGCCTTGTAGAATTTCACAAAAATCGGGTCATTACCCAAACCTCCGCGAGTCTGGCAGAAATTGATAGATTCGGATTATTCAGAGAGCATCTGAAAGTGGAAGTCAAGAGCTTTGGAATCCGTTTTCAAAAAAGATTCCAGCTTCTTTCTGGTCCGAACTGTGGCTTTTTTTTATAGAAAATGATTTTTCTTGGAAAAAAGACCAGTCATTGAGAAGTTATAAATGGACTCATTTTTTCACAGGAATAAGCACTGATCTTGGTTTCTCTCGCTAACAACATGGAAAAACTTGGAAAAACTGGAGGGAAGAATACCACCGTGGTCCCAATTTCTTCACCTTTCGTGGTTTTTGGGACTTTTCTTCGAGAAGAATCTTCCCTTACAAAAACAGTCACAGCTCGGACCAGAAACAAGCTGGAATAATTTTCAGAAACGGATTTTGACCCTTTTGACTTCTACTTTCAGATGCTTCTTGAATCATCTAAATCCATCAATTTTCCCCAGACTAGCGGAGGTTTGCGTAATGACCTGATTTCCATGGGATTCTACAAGGCTTCCGATTGATTTTGCAAGAATCTATCGAGCTGCGCGGACAAAATATCAAATAGTTCTCAAAGTGCTGTAGAAATGCTACAAAACGAGCCCAAGTGGAGTTGCTTTGGACCAAGGAAATCCGAGCAGTCGAGTGAGCAAAATCGAAATTTTTTTTTTTAGGTGTGCACAAACTCTTGACCGGTAGTGAAGGGAACGAATCAGGTTTAAATTTTATTTATATAGAGGGCTGCGCTGTATTTCCTGACGACTTGTTATTTTTTCAAGTAGTGGGCTACGGGAATTATTACTTGCTACACCGAAGTGATTTTGCCTCACCACTCTTTCCTCAGATACAAGGTAGAAGTAATGAATCTTTTCTCAAAATTGTCCGAGTAAGTAGTGAGCCAGATGCTCTCATCCTCAGCACCGAGGAGAGGATGATAAACTGCGAGACAGATACGGCTTGAAAAAAGTTTTACTGGACCAACGTCAAGACCCTCTTATGGGTAATTCCTGCTTGGTAGTTTGTTGTTGATGAAATTCATCGCTTTGTCCTTTCTCGGAAATAAGCTGGGTAGCATAAACTTTTCTTGATTTTTCCTCGAGCTACAGAGTCAGCTATAACGTAGACTCAGTAGCTCAGTAGTTGAAAAAAATTTATTACAGCAATATACGGTGAGTGTGCTGGTGATAATCCGCCACAATCTTGTAGGTTTTTCATTTTATTACTCGTATGAGAGCTTCATCAAGGATGGCAATTATGATTCTCATCAACAAAAATAAAATAAGCCGAAGGACGGAATCGTAAGTTGAATATTTTTCAGGAAAATAGATCATACGACTAACAAAATTCCACAAGCAAAATGTCATAAAAAGTATCAAATTCCAGATTGTAAATGAGTGGATAATTATCTATAATCGAAGATTAATTTAGTTATATATTTTTTGCATTCTGTCGATGTTTGGGTGCTTACAAAATTGAAGAAAAAAAATCGTATTCGCAACTCGTTCATGAGGTTCTTCACGACTACTTAGAACCTCGCATGTGGCTCGGGCCAAAAACAATCACCCGAAAAGCAACTCCAAACTTCCCACCCTCGTATTGAAAAATACACTATTAACCTCTAATGAGAGTCTATTCAAATCAGATGAAATATCAATTTGTAAGGATATCTTGCATTGTAATTTTCATTCCCATGCATATTTCCACGTTTCCAATTACTTGAAAAATAAAAAAATACAAGTAACATGCCAACAATACATCAATTCCTCTCATCATCTCTCCCCAAAAATGTTCAAAAATCAATATTCTCCATTCATTCATCATTTCTAACTCCAATATCAGACGCAAACGAGTAACACAGAACCAAAAACTATGGAAAGAAAGTATAATCATGGAAAACATTTGTAACCAACAACAGCTTAAAATTGAAAAATTCTGCAGCACCATGTGTAGCCTATTACTCTGCTGTGCTTAACGACTCGAAAAAAATTCCCAAATAAGCGTCGTAAATTGCCAGAGGCGCGGGCAACAACTTGGCATTATTGCTATATACGGACAGAATCGATCCAAGTGAGCGTGAATTTGCTGTTTTGCACTTTGTTATTAGGCAATTCGGGGTCGAGGCTCAACCGAAAAAAGTCACGCAATCCTTAAATATAGGTAGTCACTCGTGACTCTTGGCCTTTTCTCGTTCGCCTAAATTGGCCAGGAGGGCCACAATTCGTTGGCCTCTTCTTTTAGCTTCTCGTGTTACCTTCTTTTTCTTCAGAACATTCTTTCGTGTTATACTAATATCTCTTTAGATCTATATGGATGCACGATTTGACATGGAAAGGAAATAAAAATCTAAAGGAAACGATTTACCACTGTTCGAGTCGTGAAGTTATCAGATAGATCTTCGATTCGCGTCCAATCGATACGATTCTCATGTCTCATAATAATTTTTTTATGCTAGTACTGCTCGAATCAGATAGTTCGATTAAAGTGATACCGAGCGAGAATTTGGGGTAATGAGGTGGATATTTACGATGTGTATTTGTTGGTTTTCTGATTGATTTGATAGCGAGTATCACCAAGTGAATGTCTTTCCCGTATACGAATGAAAGCTTGTTGTGTTGCTTTTGTATCATATTTGAATAGAGCCATGCATCCCAGCATTGAATAATTTTTATACGCTTCATTAGTCGGTTCTTTTTGCGAGGATCGACTCGTTCCCTAATTTCAATCGATATTTTCCATTGGGCCTACGATGCAAGGATTAATGGAGAAGGTTTCGAATTTTTGCCTTGTCAATAAGAAAATTCGCAATTTAGACACGCAGTTTGCATTTTTCTAGTTCCTCCGCCGGTTGGTCCATTTCAAATTATATTACGAATTATTGGAAACTTTAAAAAAATATGTTCCAGAGATTCCCGAGGAGATTCCCGATACGGTGTCGGAGGATGTCCATCATTCTACCAAATCTACCAAAGTTGATTGAATCGGATTGCCCTTTTTAGAAATTAAATCGTTGACATATCGTTGAAATTAAAGCTCATCAGGATAATCCTATCATCCATTACAGTCAACCTGGCGAATTTGATTCGACCATCGAGATCGATTCTCATAATACCAAGTGCTAAATTTTGTAATTGTTTGACGGAATCATTTCAATGGCGATCATGATTGCTTAACAGCATTCGATTTTGATGGATTGATTCCATTTATTTCTGTGACACGAATCATGATTGGAGTGTCGCAAAATTGTAGCATTTATCCATTCACGATGATTACCTGCACTGATGTTCTCTACTCATCATGACGCTCTTGATGTCAATTTTGTCCTTTGGATTAATGGGAACACTTAAGAACAGGCGTTTTATCATCATCGTGCAATTAAAGTAAATTTTTTAGTGCATCGAAGATAATTGATTGAATAATCCATCTTTGTCAGTGTTGAAATCGTTTTTATCAAGGTTCAAGCAGATTTTGGTGATCTTCAAAATTGATAGCATACTCATTTTGAACTATGAATGAATTATCATCAAATAATGGATGATTACGGATATTCACAGCTCTAGAATTTGAAATTCAGTCTACATTTTCTCGCCACAAACTATATGAGATATCGACCTCACAAAAATCCAAACCAACTGATGTATAAATGTACACCGAATTCAAAATTAGATCCGCACTCAGCGTTTCCATCCTTAGCAATTGAAATATCTCGTTACGACCGCAGTCTCAAGTACATGAATTTTATTTCTTTCTATTTACAACGCCGTGGCTGTACGCTCTATCTTTTTCTCACCTCCCTTCAAAATTTTTCACCCTCTCGTACCCTGAAATAAATTCCACCTTACATGGGTCACCTCATACACAAATTGGACAGACCCTTAGCGTCGTTGTAAACATTTGGGAATAAGAAAAAAAATCTATGAGCGAAGATGATACGCAGACCACTAACGATGTTCTTGTCATAACTCAGCGGAATCTCACGGATCTCAAAAATCAAGGTATAAGATGAAAAAATCGAAATGACCGGGATTTCGCTCCATTTTCATTTTAAAGTGCAACGAATTCACTCTAGCGAGAGACTTTTTAACGACATTTCATCGACTGCACATCGGTTGGATATGAATATATCTCACATTACATGATCGTAATATATACATTATCAAACTCTCTTGTTTGTATTCCTGAAAAATTCATTTCCAGTTAAAGTATGAATGTTTTCTCCAACTCATGTATTGGCCCAATCATACTCAGTGGGAAGTATTTAACCAGTCTCTGAAATTTTGATCACGCAAGTCAAACAGCCTGACAATTATCGTGGTGATATAATGAGAATTGAGTAATTGTTGATTGGGGAGCATAAATAGCAGGATCATAAATGTTCCAAGTCCCGAGACCCTGTTCGATACATGTTCAACTCAGTATTTTTGAATAATGTCCTTTGGGGATGTAATGATGTATTTCCATCGAAAATCAAAAAAAGGAGTGGTGAAGCATCAGAAAATCCGTCATTCGGGACCAGTTACTCGAAAGAAGTTAGCAAAATATTAAGCTACTGTTATTATTTGAACTGCGGTCGTATTCCAAAGCATAGACATTTCATTAATGCCGTTGGTAATAATAATAATCAAACCCCCTGCCAAAGTTTGAACTCCCAGATCCCGTGTATTGGGTTGCTCTCTTGGAGGGTGATGCAATGGGCCTCATAGGTCATGGGTTGATGGGTTGATGATCACGTGGAAAGGTGGCTGGGTGAATGAGTAAAACATTTCGAGTACGTACCAGTACCGCAACAGAATCATCGCACTAGTACCGTACAAAAAAGACCGTACTAGTACTGTACAGGAATCATCGTACTATAGTTCCGTACTGGAATCATCGTACTGGTATCGTACAAGAATTATCGTACTAGTAGTGTATGCGAACCATCGTACTAATATCGTACAAAAATGATCTTACTAGTACTGTACAGGAATCATCGTACTATAGTTCCGTACTAGGATCATCGTACTGGTATCGTACAAGAATTATCGTACTAGTAGTGTATGCGAACCATCGTACTAATATCGTACAAAAATGATCTTACTAGTACTGTACTAGAATCATCGTACTAGTTCCGTCCTAGAATCGTCGTACAGGTATCGTACAAGAACTATCGTACTAGTAGAGTATGCGAATCATCGTACTAGAATCGTATAAAAATGATTCTACTAGTACTGTACGGAAATCATCGTACTAGTACCGTACAAAAATTATCATACTAGTACTGTGCGCATATCATCGTCCCAGTTCCGTACGAAAATCATCGTACCCAGTTCGGTTTAGTTTGATCCATTGCGAACTAGGTCAGTGTAGTTCGGTTTACTTAGGTCTCTTTCGGTGTAGATATATCTTACATGGTCTAGTTTGGTGTAATTAGGTCTAATTTGCGAGTTGAATATTAACCATCAAGGACGAAAAAATCTACCAAAATCACTTATGATAGGTCTAATGTGGTCTAGTTTGGTGTAAATCGGTCTAGTTCGGTACTCGTAGCATCTAAAACGGTCTGGGTAATCACTCATTCGTCGGTTCGGCAAGACTGATCGCCGATACGATTCCCCTGACTTTGCACTTTTGAATAGCGACACGCGAAGGACCGCGGCCATGTACGAACCACCAATTGTGGATGCCACAGAAGATCGCTCGGGAGACTCCCACTTGGAATATTGGGAGGCAAAACACTCACATGTTTTGCCTCAAATACGTCATTCTTCACTCAAACTTATATCTGCTCAACATATCTGTAGCTCATAATTCATTTACGCGTAAATTAAATTGCTGCCCTCTGCTTAGCCTCGAACCTCCAGGTAAAAGTCTTTCTCTATGTAGAAGGAATCTTTTAACTGCAGTCACAGCACTTGGAATGAAAATAATAGGTTTTGGCTTGAATTCTTCCATTCAATATGTATCATAGACTCTAATATGGCACAATTCAACCTTTCATAAGAAATTTAATACTCATGCAGCCCCCAAAAAATACGTTATCCCAGTCCCCTTGGAATATCCTCATGAATTAAACATGCATCTCATTGTGCGTCCTTTCCCCTCCACGTATCCAATCGATACAATTAACAAATCGACCGCCCCTCACTCGGTATCTCACACTGGTCAAATCGAACTCAACATTTTTATCTTCTCATCTCTCTTGTCAAACATCGTTTACCATATCAATACCCGATAGTAACAACTCTTTAACGAGTGTCTAATCAATGAAAATATAGCCATCTGTAACTAAATGAATATTTCAGGGTAAATTGAATCATCTTCTCAAAATACGAGAATATTGAGATTTGCTGTAGCTTCAAGAAGCGTAAAATTTGTATTAGAGTATGTCTGGAGCGCATAATCACGTTACGCGTCGAGTATAGAGTATATTAGTTCGGTCCGAGTATAAAGGGTATATGGTTCAAGAGCTTCACGTAGTCCATAAATATGCGCCAGTTGTGAGTTTTACTCGCGAGCGCAGCATTGATTTTTCATCTTGTGAGCTCGGAAACGTCCAAGCACGTCCCATTTATAGAATATTCATTTCCCATATGTGAACCAGTCAGGAATTCGATCATCGTGAAGAGCTAAAAAGAATTCATCTTTGAATCTCCGGACTTTAGAAAATAGCTTCCTATTCGAATCTCGAGAGTTCATTCAAGAAGTTGGAATCAAAGAGTCTTCAAGGTCTACAGCTCTATGAATTTTTGATTCATTACTCCAGGTCAAATATTTTCTGAGACGATTCACTAACTCAAGTGAAACAGTGATATTGATAATTCATGTTGATTGAGTTCCAAATGATTAAGGGCATATCATCTACTCAGAACGAAAGATTTGGTTGTTGTGGAATGGTTGCAGCTTTGAGTGTGAGTTACGTCAACCTGTAAAATTCATTAGTAAATACTATTACCACTGATCAATTTAAATAGATCTTTTTTACTCAATTTGACGACATCTCGGATAATGTGAAATCAGCAATATTGAGGAAGAATTTCGATAGCAATGATCATTTTTGGAAGATGTATGATAATTTGAGGGTCAATAACTCGATTCCCGGGAATCCTAAATTGGTTTTTTTCTCTTTTTTGACACACGATGCTTGCATTTTAGTCTTATTCTCAATGAAAGTCTCCCACTTTTCTACAGGGAAAATAACTTTTTCTCAGACATGAGGTGGTCGATAGATCAATTCAATAGTCATACCTCTTACAAAATGAAAATGAGCCATTTTCTACATTCGAAGTGTGCCAGCCTTGTCATGTTCGGAATCGAATTCTTCAAATATTATCGGCTGGTCTTCATGGAGTTAGAATCTGTTCATAGTTCGACTCAGGCATCGCAATTATTGATAGATTTTTGAAAAGGACGTCGATTCTTCAATGAGGAAATTCCTTGCAGACAAGAGCCAAAACTTTCAGTTGGGTAGTCTTTCATCTACGTAATGGACATAGATTGATGAGACTTACAAGTAGGGGAAGTTCAGCTTCGAAAAATTAATTTTGAGTTATGGAAGTTTCTGTTCCACATTCATGCACCTCACAGCAGAAAAGTTATTGGATGACCCAGAATCTTTCATCAATTACTGATTCTTCCCAACCCAGTCGGAGAAGATCAACTGTATCAAAAATTGTCCAGGTCTTCAAATTATGATGACTGATATTTTCAAATTTTTACATCTATCCAAGAGATAGGGAAGAGGTAGAATCACTTTGGCGTTCGACTAGGTCATTCCCAGAACAGGAATAAATCGCTCAAGGTTTTAAAATATCTTTTTTTGTCGCACAAATACACCGAATGATTTAGAATGTGTGAGGATGTGTCAGCAGAGGCGATATATCGATTGGCTCGTTTGTTATTACTTGGCTGTTCAGTCATACTCACTCACGCGTGATTTTCCGTTAGTTTTGCTCTCGACCAAGCGTGAAAATTATTCCCGTAGAGGTAAAGGTCATTGTTGATCGCTAAGTGGTGTTCACACGTCGCTGGTACGTGGGTATTATTCCTGGCAAATTGTGGCCGTGACAATACTTATGACCTTGTCATAAAACTATTTGAATATTTGAAACAACGTCGATATGATTTTGAAGGAATATAATCACGAAAGAAATTACTTTTACGAAACTATTCTAATCAACTATAATTCTGTACTTGAGGGATTTTTCCCTGACATCTTTGCTTTTCCAACAACAATAAATAAATTGCATAATTGGAAATTTCAAAATCGGACTGTATTGTAAATCAGAGTCTTTCGAATCGACTTTTTCTGTGAACAATGGCACACAAAACACACACAATACCTGCGGAATACAATGAAAAACAGCCAAAAATGATCTCGAATCCAGATAAACTTTGCTTTATTACTAATTATTTCCGATATTTGTTACAACTGGATTGAAATTCTAAAGGTATTGTTCCCAGGAAATGATGAAAATATTTTATGTTCATTCTCGCGGATATTTTATCCTAATTGGCACCCACAGAAATGATATTTGTGTAAAGAGTAGTGTAAATCGGGTTTGGTCAGACATAATTTCTGATGAATGCAGAATGTGGTCAAGCCATGGTTCTTTAAAATACCAGAAAATCTTCGCCAATTTGTAGAATTTATTCCTTCATTAATATTCTATCGGAGCTGCATCCGGTTATTTGCATATTTAGAGAAACCCTGCCAAGATTACTACAAACATGATATACGTCTGCACGATCACGCTCCAATAAGCTCATCTACTGAGCTCTCATAACGACTTTCTAATGATCTATACTCTTTCACCCCAATCTCATCTAGAAATAGCATCAGAATAATAACAGAGAATGAATAATCTCCTTACAGTTATTCTATCCGAAATTTCAATTTAATTTTTGACATCCATATGTTGGGGCAAAATGTGACACTTTCGGACCTAGGGGAGGAAGGGGGCTGATTCTTCGTGTGGTCTTCGAAGAGTTATTCAATTCTTCTCCAACTTCTGATACTGTCTACCGATCAGAATATTTTGAATTTTCGTGGGAATATCTCAAATAAAACATGCCATGGCAGATTGAGTCAAGGCGTGCTAGTTTGATTACAATCGCAATCCACATGTAATTGGTAAGTATTCAGATGGATAAATTACTCCGAATCTTTTTCAGCCGTTCCACGTGTGTTTTCATGGAACTCCAGCTCGAAATTGAATCTAGACATACTTAATTGAGAATGGTGGATGGATAGCATGATTATTTCCTTCTCCTCTCCAAATATAGTTTTTATGTGATTTTTCACAATATGAAAATGTCACTTTCATTATTAAATCATGTTTCTGATGAAACTTTTATTGTACGATCGTAACATCAATCAGAAATGACTCGAATCAAATTGTCATCGAAGGAAAGAGGGTCATGAAAATTGTGACATCTTTCCAGGCGGTGGAGGGGGGTCGCTCACTCAAATGTGACATTGTATGACAGGGCGAGGAAGGGGTCAAAAATCCACCAAAATCCTCCGGACTTTTTTGTGAAGAGCCCCTAAATTTGTTAATAGTAAACAGTGCATACAAAAACTCCCTTCAACGAAATGTAATGAAACGAAATTGAACTGACAGATGCATCGATCTGTAGGATGTCTTTCCAATCACTACCAACCCTCAAAGTACAGAAATATTCGATACAGAAAAAAGTGGGTGAACCAAAAGGGAGGGAAGGAGAGTCTTTACACAGAATTTCACCACACGAGAGAAATCGAATGAGACTAATTTGGTATTCAACGACCACTAGCTGAAAGAAGGAAGTCGTAAAGGCCCGGGGGCCAGTATAACCAACGACAAGAGTAAACCTACTTTTCGTACCGATAGCGATGAGGGAGATTTCAGTTCAGCTCAGGGGTAAGTCGACATAAATAACGTCAACGGCAATTTCACAAAATTGGGGTGTGAGGGATGTTTCGATCTTGTACGTGTGGGTATGTTTAAGTATGCTATGAATGAGATAATAGTCTCTTTTTGGATGGTGTAGAACGTAGATATCGCCAAGGATGATGAGCTTGGAGATCTGGATATTCTGGATGAGGTGAGCGCAATAAAGTCCATGGTTTCGTGTAATCGGGGGCACTATTGCGGTCTGTATGCTGTGTAATCTTGACTGCGAATAGCTTTGCCCTGGATTTCCTGTTTTGTCAGATTTTTATCATTTTCTCGGAGCTTTCTTTCGTTAGTATGTATATATCAACTTTCTTCTTTCCTTATTTCGTATCTTTCACGGAAATTTTAGGAGTTTGAATAAATATTGTAATAACTTTGAAATATGTTCGCTCTCACACCCAGGGTGATTAACGGACCTGGAAAACCTAAGAATAAATTTCAGTACTTGGAATATTCGGGAAATTTGCCGTATTCAGACCAAAATACCCCAGGATTTTGGGAGAGGGATCTCAACCGATTCATCTGTAGTACCTCAATGCTCTTGGCGCGTAAGCTTGGTTCGGGCGCCAGGACAGTTCATTTCCCGAGAGAAGCTAGGGGAATAAGTCCCCCACGCCCGAAATGAGCCTGCGAGCACAGGGCAATAATGATTTTTCATCATGAGAACCTTAAAACCGCGTTCAGAAGCAAAATTTGTAGGTTAGCATGATGGAATAAAATTGCATGAATCCGATTTGCCGCATTAAACTAACCGATGCGTTAGGATCCTAACGCATCGGATGAACGTTAATTTTCCATATGATTGAATTTCAATGATTGAATTTAAATTGATCGGCTTTTGCCAGTAGCATTGTGTCAACAAATTTCGCTGACTCATGTCATAGATCGAGTTGAATTACTTCAACTCGAACTATGCACCTCCAAGCCTCGTATGGTTGCGAGGTTAACTTGGAGGATTTTGATGGAACAAGGGTGAGAAGAGACACATGGAAAAAATTTTGACTCTACGCTAGATTACAGTGCGTTTCGCCATTCCTCGTCAGATCTGGCTTGTCGAGGGGACAGAGTTAATTTTCCATAGTTTTTCTGGGCGCACTGAACATTTTTGAATTCATCCTTTCAACGTGAAATTCTACAAGAAATATGATGAAATTGCCAATTTAGAGCTCCGATTTGTTCGCCAAGACAAAATAACCAACTCTTCGAGAAAATCACTAAAACCACTGGATGGCCGATTGATTGCTCAAATTTGACATTTCCATCTTATTATTTCTCGTGAAATTTTTCGTCGAAATAATGCGTATCGAACATTCCTAATCATGGACCGTAAAAAACATTAAAGGGACGGGTGATTGTTCCATTACAGGCTTTATTGTGAAGAAATTTATTCTCGTATGGCATTATTAGAGTATTTCCAAACATCTACGGAAGGATTGTTTCTCCCCCCTACCGACTAATCACGAGAGTATCGAACATGGCGAGTCCTAAGAGAAATCAAAATTTGAGGAACAAGTGTTATCTTTGTCAAGTGTTCCGCCATTTGAACACGTAAATTCTAATTTCAATTACAGTAGTTTTGTTCAGAGATTCTTCGACTCTCCAAGCCGCAACCTGGAAAAACGACATTTTCAAACCTGGAAATTCATGCTAGGATCCCGCTAGACACCCTACCAGAGGTTAGTCACAAAAATTTGAAATCCTTCGAAAAATCTAATATCACCTTCCCTAGCCACAAGAATGACAACAATTTCAATCGACCAGTTTCTGGAATTTCCTAACCTTCATGAATTTACTCAAGTTTGGATTCTGTGATATGATTGTTCTTCAATTTCATTGTCTGCAAACGAACTAAGATTAGATGTAGAATTTTTTCGTACACGTGTGCAATTTTCCCCCTTGATATTACACAACCATTCTATTGCTTTCTGCAAGGCAAACGTTCAAGCTTGAGAAAGTTGGAGCTTTGATCGGTTGATTCGATCACGGAAGCTGATTGAACAAACTCTTGAAAATGGATAATTTGTTAGCTATAGCCACTGCCATGTTTCTACTGAGTGAAAGGAGATACTAGTAGACGAGACGGATATAATTTTTCACGAAGAAACTTAGTTACGGTATGATCAATGAGATAAAAAAAGACAGACTCGACGGTATAGCAATGACGTAACAAATCGATCATCCCAAGCTGCAAGACTTCTTTATCTCCATAATAATCTTGATGAAATTGAGAAGGGATAGTATTCCAATTTTAGTTGTACATACAATCAACACAATATATTGAACCAACACACAACAAATCATTCATAGAATTATCCAAGATTCAAAACAATGATCTTACCATGTATTCTAATAATTCTATCCCAAACTGGATCTTGAGGAGTAATCATATCATTATTTTGAGATTTCTCACGAATAGAATTAGAGATGAATCGACAGTTTTTTAAAAACGTCAGGATTTTCCTCTAAGTATTGCTGTGATTGAAACTTCTCAAATATTCGACTCACTCTATTGGTAATGTTTTTCTACATGCTCAGATACCCATTAGAAAACAGCATTTTTGACTCATGAAGTGACTTCCTCATTATGCAAAGTGGATGTAACAGGCTCATAAAACTTTTAATTGACTTGGAGAAGAATTGTGAGATTCCTCAAGTAGTTGGTGAGATATGAGTTAGTGGACAGTGCTCATTACTATTGAAATTGCTCTCAAAATTGAGTCTTAGTCATAATCGAGGTCATAATTTGACCGATACAAACCGAGATACAAACGATACCGTGAGAGAATTCTCACGTCTGATTATAATAGAATGCATTCCAAAGACAAAGCATAGATGATCATAAATAGTAATCTCATTTAAATTGTTATGATTTTGAGAATCAAATTCAATTTTCAAGAATCAAATATGTCAGATGTGATCCAATACTTCTATCCGATGACAAAGACATTTCTTTCAATGTTTCGACAGACGGATCATTTATCGTATTACCTGTGACAAGATAAGGAAATATAGATGTAGAAAGGCAAATATAGAGGAAGTAGGCTACAGGGCTAACAGCCTCTCGTGCAACCGAGTATAGAAGCGGAGGCTGCGCTCGCTCATCTGTTGCTTCCACGAATCAATTTGCTTCCACCTGTAGCTATGAATTTGTCAGTAAGCTTTACATACAGTGCTCTAGAAATGGGACACCGAACAAAATTCTCTGTTGTACCTTACGATGCAGTTTGAATGGACAAGATGCGTGTTCTCGGGCGGAATTATTCTCTTTTGTGTCATACAGACCATTGATACAATAGTTGATCTTTTAATTTGAACTCTGCATGATTCACGAGAGAGTAATTTCACGCGAAACAAACCTACGGAGGAGGGTCATGTCACGGATTGTTTTCTTAGCTTTTTCATTGAATGTGAATGGATGAATGTCTTTCTTTCCCTGTAGGAAAGTTAATGGGGTTTACAACTGTAAGTTACAGTCTGTCACAGGAAATAGTACGGTTAACGGTAAATTACAGCTGTAAACCACATTAACTTCCTCATAGAGTTTTGACTAGGGACTCACAGGTCCATGATAAATCGTACGTAATCGTCATGTTACAAATATTCACTTTCGATTCTATGGTAAGAAATACATATAAATTCATCACCATCTATGAGTCCCCAGAAAATTCCCAGATCTTCGTCAAGAAAATTTAGGTCTTCTTTTCAATAAAATTCATATTTCTCGAATCTCGCTGGAGATACGGTAATGCAGTTTGACGCATTCAAAAGGTCTTGAAAAAACCTAACAAAATTAGCCTTGTAGACTTGATTTTGAGGTTATGAGCGGTTTTATCGAGTAAAAAGTGAGAAACACAAAAATACCAGTTTCTTATGTACATAATTTCTCTTCAATTCATTTTTTTATTCTTTAAAGATTTGATAATTGATGTGAAATTTTGTGTTCTTACAGTGGAAAATGGTCCCGAAAATTTGTTCGGATCCCAAGGCTTATTCCTGCTATTTTTTGCAGATCTATTTTTCAGGTGGTTGTAAATCGTCGGATCCCTGCGCATGCATAGGAATTGAGATTCCTGAAACCTGAAACCAATTTCATTAAAAATCCGAGCAAATTTTCACCAAAATGACTGATTGGCGAAGTCAACTCCATGCATTGGAACCAGAGCTACAACGTCCACAAGACCACTGAATCTTAATAAATATCAAGAGGTGGCTCAAGGGAAATCCGCGCAAGGTAGCTTTCGCCTACCTACCGCACTCAAGCTATAGGTTTCATCTTTCATACGTTGCAGCTCCGCGCGATCCCAGTTGATAATCTTGACTTCGCAAAGTGGTTATTTTGAAGAAAATCTTCTTGGTTTCTCAATGAAAGAGGTTTCAGGACCAAATTTCTGCGCATGCGCAGGAAATAGACGATTTTCAATCGCCCAGAATATGGATTTGCAAAAAATAGCAAGAACAGGCCTTGGTAAAAGTATTTGGGCCATTTTTTCCTGAAAGAACACAGAATTTCACACCAAATATCAAAATTCCAGAGGATACAGGAGGTGGCTTTCTGAGAAATCGATATTTTTATGTTATTCACTTTTTCACTCGATGAAACCGCCCATAGACTCAAAATTAACTCTACAAAACCGATTCCAATAGGTTTCTCAAGACCTTTTGTCAAAAAGTCCCGCTACAAGCGGAATCTATCCTGGATCGGAAAAGTGACTAGACAGGTCGAAATTGAGAAGGGGTCAAATCTTCCGCCAAGAGTCGTAATTTTGGGGAATTTTCAGCGCTGCTATGAATCTGAAAGTGGAGGCGAATTTATCATCATACATATCGCACTCCGTATCATCATGTTCATTCTGTATCCAATGATTTTTCTGTGATTCTTGCTTTGCTTCTCAAACCTGTGAGTATTTCCATTATTCGAGAAACGGGCAGGGAAAGGTGCTGTCACGGGTTCAGATTCGTGTTCAGCGGCTCAAAATGCGTCAAAGTTGTTTTCCACGTTTTTTGATCAGGAAAACTTCATCCATTTTGAGGGTTCGTGTTTTCTGAGATGGCTAATTATTTGTATGTGCTTCTGATCTTTCCGTTGATATAATCAGGAGAAAAATGTGTACTGAAATCTTAAAGATGTCGAAGGTTTCAAGGCAAGGTCAATCATTATGGAATTTCAGATTTTTTCGAATGTAATATGTTTCACTCTGATGTATACTTATGTTATACATCGTTACTGAATTCGGTAGACATCTCTGAAATTGGCAATGAAACATGATATTTGACAGACTATTTCGGAAGTTTCACACTTATCAGGATGAAAAATGATGGAGAATTGAAAGATCTTTTTCACAACAGGCTGACGAGATTAAATCATGATTTCATCGGGTGAAAAGTGTACTGAGCAAATAATACCCATCCCATCACTACCTTCGCTATTTCTCATTACTCTTTCAATATTGAAACTCTCTTTGAAAAAGGAAAATAACGAATCCCGTCGTTGAAATATGAATAAACTTCTATAGGAACCCTACGGAAAATCTATCGGAAACGTGTCAAAAAATTTTTTACCAGAAATAAACGGCTCACTCACAAGCTCAAAGTTGGATAAAAATCGCAAAAGGGATTACGCAAAAAAAGTATTATGACGATACTTCATTTGGAAGCCTTTTTAAAAATGAAAAAGCGAATTTCTCGTTTCACAGCTCAAAGTTTCAGTTTACTTCAATTAACGCTCACCGAAGCAAGTTAGACGGGTTGGCTATCGCTATTATATAGTATTACCTGTAAAATCAACGAGTTAACGCTGCCACTGACGGAATGCAAATGCCGTACAACCTATACAAAAGTTGTTGCAACGATAACAGACTTGCCAACAGCAAAAATTGAAGCGAATGTACAAGTGTCGCGAGGCTTTTGCTTCAGTGTTGAATTAAAAAAGTTCATTTGAGAACCCGACAGATTGTCGACGTCCAAGTGCGGACTCTTGAAACTAATGAAAAAGGTAAGAGCTCGCGACTGTAAGGCCAGCTTCCTTTTCAGGTACATATATATATATATATATATATATATATATATATATATATATATTCGATTTTCCAGTACAAGTCTGTATAGCTTAATATCAACACTCAAGGGAAAAGAAGTGAGAGAGAGGGAAAATGGTTCAAGAGTTGCAATATAGTTGTAGATATAGCGTTTTGTGAAGCTTGGCTAGCCGGTGAAATGAGCCATCGATGGATTGACACTCGTAGAGAAATGGCATTTCCCAAGTGGCTGAATAATTTGAAATTGCGAGCCAACCGGACGATTCCGCTATATACTGAATAACTCCGTTTTCAAGCTTAATCTCGCGTATATAGGTAGTTCGAGGCAATTGTGTATTGATGCAGTGACCAGTTTCAGACGAAAATCATTATGTATGAGGTAAACTATTCATCGGACGGAGTAATGGAAATCAGAGGTTCGATCAATCAACGATTGCGTTTGGTATGCAGAGTTCGTCGTGTTTAATGGATTGTCATTCAAATAATTTGAAATTACATTATCAGGTTTCACGAATCAAGACGATATATCTCAAAAAAATTTTTTACGATTGAAATGTGAAGTAAAGCATGAACGCGATGTTTGGACAGGGACGATTGATATATAACGAATTTTTCAAGATACGCTGCTGAAAGTGATTAGCAGAATGCTTTCTCACGGCGTTATATGATGATGATTTTAACGAAAAAGAAAGTATCCTATATTTTGAGTTTTTTTTTCGAGGAAGCATTCCAGAGAGATTCGGGTCATCTGAAAGGAGGTTTTTCCAACAATATCTATTGTTTGATTAAGAGAAAATTTTGATATAGTCGGTTCAAAGCTTCCCCCGAAAAACTTTTCATATGAACAATGTTTTACGGATTTTTTGAAAATTTCGTATCAGCCAATCGATTCAGAATGGCGCATAAGTAAGTCTTTAGGTCATTAGAATTGAGATAAATTAGTCGTAAAGGATGATACGAGAGAAAAATGAATATTAATTCTAATTTTCTACTACTTTTTGAGTTATTCTTTTGAGGAAGCTTCCTATAGAGATTCAGGCCATCTAGACTGAGGTTTTTTTAACAATATCCATCGTTTGGTTGAGACGGAATTACGATGCAGTGGGTTTGAGAAGGGTTAAAATGAAATTTTTTGTGAAATTTTGATTTTTTCGGAAATTTGAGATGTGTGAAGACTCAAATAAATTTCGGTATTAACCAATCGATAGATAATGCAGAAAAAACCATAGTTTAGGTCATTGAAATCGAGATAAATGAGTCATAAAAGAAGGTACGAGGAAAAAATGAATATTAAGAAAAATTTCCCATTATTTTTTCAGTTATTCTTTAGAGGAAGCTTTTTAGAGAGACTTGGGCCTTCTAGTCTGAGGTTTTTTAAACAATATCCATCGTTTGGTTGAGACGGAATTTCGATTTAGTGGGTTTAAAAAGGGTCAAAATGAAATTTTTGGTGGAAATTTTGATTTTTTCGAAAATTTGAAATCTGTGAAGATTTTATAAAATTTCGGTATTAACCAATCGATAGATCTTGCAGAAAAAACCATAGTTTAGGTGACTCAATTCGTGGTGAGACCGTGTGAGAAAAAGATATTTATGTATTGAGAATCGAAATTTGAGCACTTTTGCTTGAAAAAGCCCATGGATCAAGTTTGACTGGGAGCTGAAAGCTGACAAATCACTGGGCTGTTACGTGGGTGATCGACGATAAGTGAAAGACTCGGGAATAGATGGAATGATATATATATATTGAATGAATGTAGAATTGATATGCAAAGTGGTGTGTAATGAGAGTGAGTGGAATGAGCGGTCTGGCGCGGCGCGCACGGATCGCGGCTTATATGCCCGCGATCCGCGATGTGTCGGCCAGGCCGAAAAGTGCAAAGTTCGGCAAAACGTGATCGCGCGATGCATATCTCGCGGATTGCATCGCTCGATCTACTTTGCCGAACCCACGACGGTGCGATTGCCCAAGTGCGGCAATCGCCTACCTCGTGACAGGGCTCTCAGAAATTTGATTCTCTACAACTTGTAGAAAGCCAAAAATTGATATAGTGAACAGTAAAAGAGAAAGCGTGTCCGATAGAAAACAACACACACACACACACATACATACACGGTAAAAGGGGTGCAAAGATGAGTCTCTGACGGGTTTGGAAGGGCATTAGGAGGAAAAGTGTTACCTACATTTGATAGATTTTGGCGAGAGGAAGAGAATGGTCTTTGGCTTTTTTAGATGAAAGGAATTTTGTTGAATAATATGTTGGTTTTAATGAAAAATATGATCAAATTTTCGTTGGGGTGAAAACAAAGCTTTCTCTTTAGAGAAAGCAAAAAAACTGAGTACTCAAATGATTTGGTACTATGTCCAAGGATCAACATCCCGATAGAATCGAAACGGAGCAGTCCCCCTCTTGGGAATGCGAGCTCCATTCCCATTTTTGTATTTCAATCTTATGGATCACTTTTGAGCATTTCCACAAGACAATAACACTTCCCAAAGTTCACAATTTCAACGCATTCCGATGTTATTCAACGTACTCGAGCTCATTTTCAAGTCTATTTCATGATCTTCAAAATGAGCTAAAACGAGTTTGACTTCCACGAAGCAGAGTTGCGCGATGTTATTTCGGATCGATACCCCAAATTTCCTTAGCTAACGATTTGAGAATTTTTGAGCTGCAAACTTCTGAGATAACTCGATTCAATCACGTTGGAATCAAATATATCAAAAATCTTTTCGAAGTATTGAAATAAGCTCTAAGATGAGTTGAATTACATTGAAAAATATTGAGATGCGTTTGAGTTATCATCTTAGTGACCTGTTACTGTTCTTGCCACGTGAAAATGCTCAAAAACGCTCCGTTCGATTACCATGTGAAATACAAATCAAGCTCGCATTTCTAGAAGAAGGATGGCTCTGCAGGCATCCCTCGTTCACGCAACTTTAGATATGGAAATTATTTTAAAAACTTTGAAAAACTCCACGAAAGAGACGTATTACCCCGCAAAAATGTTGAACAATTAACCTGATGAGAAACTGACTTTTCCGAAAGAAAAGCAACTTAGTGAAAAGGTCATACAAATTGACATTGGTTCATACGAATTCACATTGGCTTATACAAATTCACAATTCAATGTACGAGTCCAAAATAATTAATTGCAATTAACAATGACTCCATGATGAGAGGGACTCCTATTGAATATTAAATCAACAAAAAAGGTCAGTTAGTAATCAATACTGTCATCACGATTTTGCATGGCTATTATCACGTTGATGAGTCACAAAATTTTTGAAAACGACTGAATATAATAGGATGTCGATTCCATTGGGGATCCAAAAATCTAGACTTGTTAGTTAATACGACCAAATGGCCATTTGATTAGGACCGACTCACAAATTAACTCACATCCGAATTCAGGGTTTTACAAGTCATAGAAAAATTATAATTTCATATCTTAATTCGTCACTATTGAGCACCCAAATCAAGATTCAAATTCTTGTACTGAATTTTTATTGCTCAGAGGTTCATGAATTTTCCAGAAATTTTCAAAATAGTTTCGAAAGATATGTCCAAAAATGTTTCATGGCAATTGCATCATTATAATTTTTTTTTGTTCTGTCTCTCAGGAGAGAAGGATAATGAGGGTTGATTTTTTTTTTTTTTTTTTTTTTTTCATAAAATGCGTCGTGGTGTTGAGAGAGTAATCTCCAAAAATTAACGTGGCAGAAGAGATTATATCCTTTCATTTCCACGCTCGTGAAAACATTGCACTCATATTCCTGGATTGTTGGGTTTGCTCTTCGCTCTACACCACGCAGCTAGGATAATATTCACGGGTATATTGAGAAACAAATATCGAAATATCGTTGTTTGCCTATGTTTTTCTTCCATAACACATTGGTTACATTGTCGAATACAGATACGTAGGTGTAGAGTAGTGAAAAAATAGGAGGCATTCAAAACGAATTGATGATTTGACTGTCGTTCATTTGTAACTCGTCCAGTGATTTGGACGCCCCCGAACCAGAATAATTATATGAAAACGTCTATGTCTGATTATCGAAAAACATTTTGATACATTGGATATTGTTCTTATCAATGACTGCACTCAGAAAAATTCTATTGACTTCCTAATTCAAAATAGCAGCTGAAATATACTATGCAAAAATGATTCTTTCAGAAATTCATCGCCAATGAGAACAGAGTTTGGTACTTGAAAGTACCAGAAACATTTGAAAGTTTGATATCAACTCATGACATTCTAGTTCGGGACCATCAATTTGATTGAAAATTTACAATTAGTTCGTTTTATCTATGGTAGATTGCAGGAACTAGCCTTATTCATGCCTCAAAGGAATCAAACTGTTGTACAAGAAATAATTTTATCCTTAAGATTTGCTCATGGGTTAAATTCTTCCAAAAATGTACATATTTCATGGCGATTTTGTCTCGACGAGACGGATGAAACTCTTTGTGGTGTGTTGACGGGAATGGGATCGAATACGGATTATCGGGTATCGTTGAGAAATTCTTAAATAACTCGTATTAGGAAAATCTAAGAATCAAATTTTGGAATCTCATATTTAATACTATCTATCAGAAACATAACTCTAGATGTGGAATTCATTGCAGATTAAGGTTGCATTATTTGCATGAGTTTGAGGTCAAAATTTGTAAAACGCACAAATGCCATGCAAAGTGATGGACAGAATATTCGCTCAAAATCTTTTTCACAATAAACGCGTGCTCTGAAAGAGACAGTATGACGTTGATTTCTGTTGAAAGCCATTTGTGAAGTGAATAATTCATCATATTATTGTCACTCACGGCATTAATTTGGATCATAATAGCTTGATCATCGTACACGTTTATCTTAAAATTCACAAATCATGATCAAATGAAATTGATAAAGTTGAATAAAATCGGCCAATTAAAACTCATAATCCTAGCAAGTGAGTGAAATAAATTGGTTTTCCACCGGAATCTCTTGTATTTTAAAATGACAAAGATTGTGCTGTAAGATGGAGCTCCTACTCTTATAGATGTTGTACTTGAATATCAAAATTTCTTTCCCCAACGCACATCCATACTTATTAGTATCTGTATTTTAGATTCAAACACTTTGAAATTCACTCGAGTCTCAGTGATTTTCAATCCCCAAAAATATATTTGATAAAAGACTAAAACACGAAAATCACAGGAAAGTCAACAGAATTCAAGCAATAAGATCTCATAGCAAATATGTATGAACCAAACAGCAATCTCAGTATTCACAATCTCCAATTCAAACAGATTTTTCTCTCTCTCACTTAGATTGAAAATCGTACAGAATCTAGAGAGAGAGAGAATAAAATACGAGGAATAATCGATAGAAATAGACAGGAAACTTTATGAAATGCTCGAGAGTCGATTTTACTTGGAAAAGATTGAACCGATATGCAGACAGTAGTTCAGCATCGGATCATGGCAGTGTGAAAACATTGAATGCACATGGAAAACTGAGAGAGAGAGAGATAAAATAGTAGGGTGAGATCCACGTATACTATACATATGCACAATTTTCTACGATCGACACGTACAGAAAATATCCTTTTCCTAGAAAGCTAGACCATTGTTGTTAGTTCGGCTCAGTACATTTGTTCAATACGAGATAGGAAAAAGTATAGAAAGTTGGAATAAAAGAAACAATGAGGCAAAAACTCAAACTCACCGACACTGACTGTCTGTATGTATCTATTGGTAAAAAGTTTAGCGCCGATGAGCCGCAATATTCAAACTTGGACGTGAGGTGGTGACAGAAAGAGAATTGAATGTGATCGAATTTTTCTGGGCATCAGTCAAGAATCATTCGTTGGCAATGGTAGAATATTGGTTTTAGTAGGAGGGGCAGGAAAGAAGAAGAGCGCGGAAAATATCGAGTTGTTTCATATATATAAAAGAACGATTCAACTCTTATCGAAATGTTATTCAATAGACGTGAAATGGATTGACTGTTGCTTGGAAAAGGCACCAATAACAAGTGTATTGGAAGCTTGAAGTGGCGTTGGATCAACCTGTTGGATACGTTATATGAACTTCACGGGTCGGCGATGCCGATTGTGAGATAAAATTTATTGGAAGAAAAATTTGAGATACGATATTATCATGTTACTAACTCAAATTTGAGTAACAAGGGTAAGTACAGTACCCACCAAAATGAATGGAACACGGGTTCCTTTACTAAAACAGCGATTACTCGGACGTCCTTGAGTCTACAGCAATTCTGCAAGAAGTATTTGAAAGATGAGAAAAAAGCTATCAATTCATGTCTTCCAAAAATTTTTCCAACCCAAACATCCATGTTCTTGATTGGCTCCGAAAAGTGAAAAATTCTTCATTTCAATCGATCGTTGATCATTTATCGGGAGATCACGATGGAGCAAAAGTCTTTGCGGGATCTTGTAGCTCTTTTCAAGACCTTCGAAATCGTTTTTTAATACATTAGTCTACGGCTTTTTGCACCCGAGTTACGAGCGATCAAGTGAGAGCAAATTCACACGCGTTGAGGGTAGTGGAGATACGAAAAAAAAAATACGTAATCCACGATTTCGACGTAAAATTTTCTAAAAATTATACAACATAAATCAGTTATATGTTTTAGAACGCACTCGAAACGACCTCAGACAGTTTGAAGAAGAAAAAGCTCATACCTCTAGATCACCAGTACCCTCGACCCGCACCAACTTCTCTTTCCCAGATCACTCGTAACTCGGGTAAATAAAAAACCGTAGAGTGATGTATGAAAAAACGATTTTGAAGGTCTTGAAAAGAGCTACAAGATCCCGCAAGGATTTTTGCGCTATCATAACTTTCCGATAAATGATCGATGATTGATTGGAATGGAAAATTTTTCACTTTGCGGAGCCAATTGGGACCATGAATTTTGCGGCAAAAAATATTCTAAAGGACATGAATTGATAGATTTTTTTTCTCATCTTTCGAATGCTCTTTTGAAAATTGCCGTAGACCCAAGGATGTCCGGGTAATCGCTATTTTAGTGGAGGAATCCGTGTTCCATTCATTTTGGTGGGTACTGTGGGCACAATAATGCCAGAGTATCGACTTTTTAAAAAATTGTACCAGTTGAATCTGATGATTTTTACGTATCAACATGACAAGATTTTTCACCTATTTTGATCTCAGGAAAATTTCACAGAAATTCAAAGTGGACTGACAATAAGTTTATTTCGGTGTGAGTTTCATTTTTTTTACCTGGTCAGAATGACCGACGCACGCCCATCCCCAGGATCGATCATCCGGAGGTCGAAGAATTTCCCATATAAATCTGAAGATCGAAAACTTAATCCTCAAGATCGAATACCAGAAGATTTTTGACACCCAGCAGATGAAAATTTTGAATCCGTTGAAAAATTTCTTGACATTTTTAAGTGAGCAAAGCAAATTATTTCCAGTGTTGATTTCCAGCGTTCAATTTGAATTAAAATGGATGATCCATCATCATTTATGAATTTCATGATTCAAATCATGAACTATCACAAATCCAGTAGCTGCAACATTCCAAAAAGTAAACAATATGGTCAATGGCATGGTTATCTCATCTCTTACAAAGCATCACACAAAATTTCTCTTTTCACAATATTTACCATTCACCGCGCGAAATAAAAACACATTTTATAAACAAATCCAGCTCTCTAATCCTTTCCTCTCAACGCAAAATCTCTTCGTAAAAATGCTACTAAAAGAGGCATGTACAATTTTGCATCACGGTCGCCGAGCTAGTCGTGAAGCGGAATACATTCATCGACAGATGGCTAAGCCTACAAACTTTAATCCTAAGCTCTCAGGCTATAAACGCGCCACACAGTGGAGAAAAAATGCATATAAAAGTTGCGCTTAGCCAAGCAAAAAATTACGTGTCGAAACAAACATTTTCCAGATTCCTGTCTCCCCTTCCTATATGTTTTCCCGCGTCTCGCTATTTTTCATCTCCAAGCTTTGGAGTGCCTCCATAATTCATTTTTCCCAGGGATCAGGATATGGATGAAAACGAGAGGTGAAAAATGCGTAAAAGGGCATACACCTTTTTTTATTGGAAATGAGAGAGGTGAAAATATTTCATTGGGTGCAGTCAGGTTACATGATTTTCAACGTATCATACTGAGGGTTTGAGTAAAAATGTTGTGTAAACAGCGGAAGGTAGTTGAGAGCGGGCACAGTTTGGCTGGGAGATGACGAGCAACAAGTTCATCGATCATTTATTCGTCCCGAATAATCTATACTAAGGGCGCTAAGCTGGTTGATTTCAATCGTGAAATAGTAGGACGGGGCCAAGGAATATCTCAATTAGACTGGTAAGGTTGTTCGACTAGTAAATGTATAATTTTGACTAGTAAATGTACCAATTATCCTCCTGTATCCAATTAGTCCCTATAGGGGAGAGTGGGGCGAATTAGGACAAGCAAGATAGCTCGGTTGTGGGTGAGTCTAGGCTTTCGCCGCATAAGAACATTTTCAATACCATCACAGACAATAGTTTTTATCCCGGTTAGACCTCCCGAAACGATACTGGGAGTATTCGCTTAATCGCCATTCGGTGGTCGAAAACTACGTCCCAAAATGAATATTTTGACCCGTCGTGGTCTAAAATCGCTTCATTTGGGCCCATATGATCACTATTCTGCGAAAAAAATGCCTGGGGGCATTTTAGGACACACTCAACGGGGCGAATCAGGACAATGCTAAATCCCATCTATAATCGGTCGACCGTTCGCGTGTCCGTGTTTTTCGATGATAATTGCCCGTATCGAGGTGCGTATGCGTTTGGGCAAATTTTTCGAAGTGCGGGAGGTTGAGGGTGAGTTAGGTGATTGAAAATGAAGTTACGATGTCCAATGACGGTCATAGGAGTTGAATTGAAGGCGAGAAGTCGCTTTTTACGTGTTCGAAGATAGTGCTCGATTTTCGTATTTTCACTCTCGCATTCGCTGATATTGGGTTGATTGTCGAACGCTATCATTTGGCTCGTTGACATAGGGCAATATGGGTACTTCCAATGTGAAAAAAAAAACTAATGAAAGTCGACTCTTAGAAGCCACGAGTGGATTGCCGATTGCTGAAGACGGTAGTGCACTAATAAAGCGCCGATTTCAATAATGTTTCAAAATGACTTAAAAATAGCTCGCTTGTGCAGGCTCCAGGAGGATGTAAAGGTCGCGGACGAGTTTTCTTCTCGATTTGATATTCCTACCACGTGTTTTAGTGAGCAAATTCGACTCTAATAAGTAAGGAGTAGTGCAGTGTACCTTAATTTTCAAAGGCTGTCCTAATTTGCCCCCAAAACTGTCCTAAAGTGCCCCCAAACGCGGGCCGAATTAGGACAGGTTTTTCTTCTCAAACTTTGAAAAAAAAGTATGAGAGCAGTGGCCTAGAGGTCTGAAAATTTTCTTACACTCTATTCAATAATTGAACTTCAAAGCCCCGTAGCGTCCCAAGCCCCAAGTATCGCCAGATAGCCCCACTGCAAAACCTGTCCTAATTCGCCCCAGTCTCCCCTATATATGCTGATCTTAGGAAAGACCTCCGTTGACGTAGCTGCAGATTTTCTTTTTCTATCTGAATCGACCCCGAATGAACCCCTTATTTAGGAGAAAATTCAAACCGAATTTTGGCATTTTTCATGTTTGCACATTTCAAAGATACGTTTCCAGTAGAACCGGAGCCAACATTTTCCAATCCAAGCAATCACATTTGATTAGCTGTCACAAGTCTTCCAGAGTTTCTTCATCAGAGTTGCAAAGTTCAGATCTGGAGCAATTTTATGAGCAACATACGGAAAATCGTCGTCGAATTTTTAAGTTTGCTCCTATTTCTCTTCCTCACTCTAGTTTTACTACTGAAGATTCATATAATGATTTTAAATCAATCCTGAAATGTGTGAATTGAGCTGAGGAGTGTGTCATCGAGCATATTTGGCAACGAGTGAATTTTTTTCAATAATTCTAGTCCTCATGGATGGAACTATTACAACACTCAAAACAGGAAAGCTGACCTTAATAACACTCAACGTATTAGATTTTAATTTCACGGTAATCTATTGACTGGAAAAAATTATACCAGAGTTTGAGTTATAAAAAAGCATACATAATTCATGTCTCAGTGTGAAACACATAGAGCTATTGATTTTACAACGAGATTGAAAAACTTTGTAGGCCAGAATTTTTTCAACGTCTCATTTGAATTAATCGATTATTAGCCCCTGTTCCACCAAGTTTTCAGGAACCGATACTCTCTAACTACATGGAGAATGAGGAAGCCCTGGAGTACCGAGATGAAAAGTTTGACTACGTCAGTTTTTTGTGCCAATGTATCATCCTACAAGATTGTGTATTGAAATAGTGGAGATGACAGACCGAAAATGTTGAATCTTTGTAACTCAGTGATGATTGAAATTATGCAAAATGATTATTCTTTCAAAAGTATGAGTCCTGTAAAGATCCAATTTGGAGGCATCTAGGATTGATTCAAGTATGAATTTTTATCTCAAAACGTAGCCAGAAGAAGCGTGTGAAAATTAAATTCATATCAGTATGAAGGATACTTATCGACAGGTCCATATTTGTCGAGCTTACATTTTGATTCTTAAAGGAATCACATCAAATAATATAATCAAAATAGCAGTCATGAACTCATTCTATCACCTCTGAAAATCATTTTCTGCGTGAGCATAAATAAGCGCAGCGCGTAGTTCAATCTCGTCAGCGCGTCTCTCATCGATAAGCCATGGAATCATTTATCCGATTATCACAAGCAGTGATAGTGAATCTCGCGCATCGATGGTCAGCTCATTACTCCCACCTCAAATTTTCATTCTGCATCATTTTCCTCCAGTCTTCATCCATACGCGCTACTGTCGGCTATCACTTCAACAGTAGTATAGCTCGACCTATGGTCAGACATATATCAAAATCCACCTGATGCAGACCTGATGGTTTCGAAATGAATTCTATGAACTCACGCGGCTTTGTCGGATCCTATACGTGAATTTGAAACAACAAATTCAGCATGAAAAGTATTTCTATGGATTATTTTAGACAAAAATATGTATCCTGTAATTTTGTCCTCCCTTCTCTCTAAAAACTGGCTCGCCCTTGAAGAGCAAATACAAAATACTGGATTGAGTGTGGATTCATTTTATTGTGTGTATCGTTCCAGGTATTTTGACGAGTTATCGGTTGAGACAATTCTTTGATACCAGAATTAATGTAGAATTTTGGAGAATATCATCAGTATTTCTCTAGTAATTTTGGCATTCAGCTTGTTCAAACTGCTACCGGAAAACTCATTCCTATGAGAAATCTGTCAAGGGAATTTTTTGAAATCTTTTATTGCATAGAAGAGGGTTTGGTCTGTTAAATCAACTAAGAAGCACGAAAGTCGACATTCTCACACACAAAAAATTGTGGAAACAGAAATAAACACGATGCAAAAGATAAATGACTAAAAATTGATCGAGCTATAGGAGGCTTAGGCAGAGATACTTATCGTCAGTTCATCGAACGATACGGCAAAACATCAAATCTCATACCTACTCATCTCGCATCGATAGTGTTTCCATGTACGAAATTACTGAATACACTCGATACGTACACTGCAATCTCATCCGCAACGAAATCGAGCTGAAGCACGCTAATGAAGCATCCCGTTGATAGCTTCCAATGGCATTTACTACTGCGATAAATACACATATATCTATATACCAACTGAATGAACGACATGCGAATCGGATTGGAAGAATTTTTTTATCACTCATTTTCTACACATCATCCG
Source organism: Eretmocerus hayati (assembly GCA_029851415.1). Taxonomy (NCBI): domain Eukaryota; kingdom Metazoa; phylum Arthropoda; class Insecta; order Hymenoptera; family Aphelinidae; genus Eretmocerus; species Eretmocerus hayati. The sequence continues at coordinate 175,575,769 of CM056742.1, read as the reverse complement.
TACTCATCTCCGAGAGGGAATGGATCGTATAACTGCTCAACTTGTCTATTGGAAAAACTTTGCGGGGAATAGTATGAGCTCATGTATATGTATGATATATATATATAGACTTGAAAAGCTTGGAAACGAAGAATTCGATCGATTTTTATTATACGAATCTCGTTTGAATCCCGAGAATGGAAAATTTGCATCGTGAATTGGATTTGATGAGTAAGAGATAGTGATATCGATTTGAGCAGAGTTAGAGTATTGATGATGGTGGTAGAGTGGAGTTTAGTGGCCAAATTTATGTGTAGATAATTAACCCATTCGAGATCCATATCCTTCGTTTGTCGAATTGGATATCGGAATACGTATATTAGTATGTAGTGAGATGAGAAGTCGATTGGTTTCGCAATTGGCTTGAGTTCGGTCGTTGTTTCATCCAATAGTTGTGAATAAAATGGTCGATATAATGATTTGGACCGTGAGATTGAATGTAATGTATGATATGAAAGAGAAATACTTGAGAATCATAAGCTCATTTTCAGAATGCAACACTTTTCAAGTGCCCACTTGATGTAGGAATCGATTGACCAGAATTGAATGAAATGAACTCCATTGAAACTTTCCAGAGAAAGCTCTGGGTCAGTATTCTGAATTTTGTGGTAAAATTTTCTGGCATCGGTAGCGCTCAGTAAGTAACCTGTAAAATTCGCTGCTATCGCTGCAGTTTGCCGACGCGGTTCGCCATATTCGCGTTGCCGACGGCGCGGCGTTTGTGGCGAAAAAAAAAACACGGCAAATCGTGACGGCAAACTGCAGCAACTGCGGAAAATTTTACAGATTACTCACAGAGCACTATTGATGCCGGCAAATTTTGCGGAAAAATTTGGCGGAAAATTTAACCCCAAAATTTGAAATACGGCCCCTGAGGGATGATTTGGCTAAAATTAATCCAAGCTAACCATGAAGCACAGTCTACTTTCGTACTTTCAAATTCCAGCCTAGTCGTAACTGAGTATATGAACTCTCATGATTCCAATGACATCTATTTGAAACTACAAGATTCTTTGCAATGTGATTTTTGACAAGAACGAAAAAAATTGTTGTGTAACTATCTCAGACAGAGTACGAGAACTCAGTTTGTACATCAAGAAAAACCTCGAAAAAAACACTATTTTACTCTTAGAATTCAGAACTATGCGTATGATGTGACGAAATACCACAAGAATAGTGAACAATACGTAAGAAGTGAATACAGAAGGCCCCATTATTCATTGACAGATAAATGGTCTACTCGGAGGCTTTTATTCTCGATGAGGTTATGGACAACTATTGTCCGAGCTACTTTTTATCAACGAGAACCAACCCCAACTCACTCAAGTGAATGTCGAATGACAACATTGTCATGTTCTCAAATAAGGTAAGTGTACCCAACCTGCCCCTCCCCCCCCCCTTAAGCCATTCTCCAATAACTTTGGCTAACCTTAATATTCCCTCACGTACTTCAACTCATTCTTTATATTTTCAAAAAACAGCATTACTTCATGAATTTATATCAAGTATTCATCGAATAATTCAAGAACTCAGCATTCTCGGTAAGTGAATTGGAATAAAATTGGAAGTTCTTGATAAATACCTTACATAGAATAAGTAAGGCATTTGGTAGATATCTATGCTCTCTAGATCTACAAATTCAACAAATGTATATGATGATATTTACACGTCCATACGTAGAAACAGCGTGTTTCTAGGCGTCCTCGCAAGCTGTTTCTGCGTACAGACGTATAAAACTGCATACGCGTCTCGTGCGGAAACATTTTTCCTTCGGGAAAACCAAGCTGGACAGTGCCATCGCCCACGTCCAGCTCGGTTTTCCGAAGGAAAAAATGTTTCCAGCACTCGACGCGTAATGTACTATTCCAGAGATGTGCAATAATTCATATCAACGGCTGCATGTATTTCCGAAGAGTCTTGCCTGTGACTCATTCCATGATTGTGAATAATTTTGCTCATATCATTGTCATATAGTTCTAATCTTTCACATGTATTCATCTGATCAAGGGCATTTTACCCGTTTACGAATAGATATGAAAAAATTGATGAATAAAAAAATCCAAACAGGATCATTAATCATACGACACCCATGACTGCAATTTCATGAATATAAATTTTAGCAGATTCGTTCATAAGATCCTCTGCATCTCATCATCTTGAAAAGACTGAGCTGAAGCTCAAAGAAAACTCTTTGATCAATATCATTGACATAAGTAAGAAAAGCAAACAAGCTCAAACATTTTTCTTATAAAATATAGTAGACCAAAGTAAGAGAGTTCTTTGAAAGAATTCAGCTTGCAAACAAGATATACGAGTCTTTTGCGTATTTTGCAACAGGTGAACATCTCTGTGTACCCGGATTTCCTCCGTCTCCGTTAGAAAGCTTACCCGGTTGGAGTGCAGTTTGATACTGTTATCTTTCAACAACTTCTCCTTTTCATATCAGTTCTTGTGAGTTTGTAAAGGATTACTCTAAAATATGTCAGTGTCCACTCCATTACATCGAATTGGATAATTACTATACTGAGTCTCTTCTTGCAAGAGTTTGAGCCATTTTCTCCTTCAATTATTCCAGTAAATTACTTGAGCTCCCTGACATCAGTTCAAAAATAGAAAATCCCACAAAGATCTCCACTTTGTAGCATATTTTTATAGCTCATTATGAGCATGCATATTCAAGCTCTTCCACGGTAGAATACCCTTAGAGATGATAACTTCATTGCTTAAATTCGCAGAGAAAGCGATGAAAAAATTTACCATCGTATTCATTCAGAGGTAATCCCTTGTGTCAGAATTAAACACGCTCGGGGTCCGGGGACAAAAGCTCATCCCTTACAATGAGTCAACTGTAACAGTTCGAGTTGAAAAAGGCAGAATTCCCTTATAAAAATGTACCTGGTCTCGGTCACATTAAATGGATGAATTTTCTCCCTTACCGCGTACGAGAGCTCGCTTTGATTTAGCTCTTTGTTTTTGACGGGGTTGACTTTTTTTTTACGTTCCTATGAACTATCTACCACTGGAGAAACAAAGAGGCAGTTTTTATTCAGTACGTAACTATTTGATGCTTCTACTTGCATTAGCATTGACCTCCTATCCTATCGGATAGCGAGGAAAAGAAGGAAAAGGAAAACTGCTTTGCGATGTGAATCCGTTATCTTTGGTATGAAGTGGGTTCTTATGTGATGAGAGGATCTTGCTAATTACATTTCTGGTTTAAATGACGAAGAGGGTATACTACTGACAAGAATTTTCGAATTTTCTTGTCATCATATCGAATTACATCACTTTATTTGAGTCTGAGAAAACTTTTGTTTCTTGATGATCCCTTTGGGGTTATGTTGAACCAAAACTTACAAGCACTGAGCTCAGTTATTACGCAATCGTATGTACCAAATAGAATGTTCTAGCAATGGCCATTCATCTGATTTGATTTGACTCGAGTAGTGTTAATTATTGAAATAATTCACCACCCAGACAAAATTTGTTCTTCCGAATTCCACGTATCGGATTGCCTACGTGGAAGTGAAGTATGCTGAGTTGGCCGTATAGGTCGATGGGTAGATGGGTTGTTGATTGAGTAGGTAGGCACTCGGTTGGATGAATAGATGGTGATCTGGTCCGATCAATTTCGGTCTAATACGGTTCTAGTACCATCATGAAGCCATACTTGAACCGTACTGGAACCTTACTAGAATCATCGCACTAGTACCGTACGAGAAGATTAGCACCTTTTTCAGCCTATTTCGGCCCGCTGAGGTCTAGTTCGGAGTGATTAAATTTAGTTCGGTCTAATTTGGTCTAGTATGGTCTAATACGGTCTAGCTCTGTCTGGTTCGATCTGGTGCGCTTTAGTTTGGTCTGGTTCGGTCTATTTAGGTCTGGTCCGGTCTAGTTGGGTCAAGTTCGGTACTAGTTCGGTCTAGTTCGGTATGTCTCGGTTTAGCTCGATCTGATTCGATCTAGTTCAGTCTACTTTCGTTCAATTCAGTCTAGTTCGTCACTATTACGGTTCACTACAGTAGTGGAACGGCTTACAAGGGGAGGTCCAACCTTGCGGAACGCGGATTTTGATGAAACGCAGGGAATTATCTTGTTTTGGTGAGAAATGAGGGTATCTCCAAGAGTTGAGTCCAATGAGCCTCCTATCCCAAGATACAGCTGTGGAGATTAACATTGTCCAAATAGGCCCATGTTAAAAAGTCGTATATATAGATACACTGACAATGCTAAGCTCCATAGCTGTATCTCGAGATAGGAGGCCCATGGGATCAAACCCTTGGAGATACCTCCATTTCTCACCAAAACAAGATGATTCCCAGAGTTTCATAAGGATCCGTGTTCCACAAGGTTGGACCTCTCCTTGTTAGTACGGTTTCGTACGGTCTAGTTCTGTCTAGTCCGATCTGGTTCGCTTTAGTTCGGTCTGATCCGGTCTATTTAGGTCTGGTCCGGTCTAGTCGGGTCAAGTTCGGTCTAGTTCGGTGTGTCTCGGCTTAGCTCGGTCTAATTCGATCTAGATCAGTCTAATTTCGTTCAATTCAGTCTAATTCGTCACTGTTACGGTCCACAACAGTAGTGGAACGGCCAAGTACGGTTTCGTACGGTCTAGCTCTGTCTAGTCCGATCTGGTTCGCTTTAGTTCGGTCTAGTCCGGTCTAGTGCGGTCTAGTGCGGTCTAGTCCGGTCTAGTCCGGTCTGGTCTGGTTAAAATATATCACGTGGCCGTGTTGGCCATGAATGAGATTGGCTGATCGATTGATTGATTGACTGATCGCACAATTCACTGATCGGTCGTGTGTCATGCGTTCCGCGTTGTGTGTCGTGCATCATGCGTCGTGTATGGTTTTGACTACACTATGATGCATCTCGAATTCGATTTTTTGCTTTCTCTAAAGAGAAAGCTTTGTTTTCACCCCAACGAAAATTTGATCAAATTTTTCATTAAAATCAACATATTCTTCAACAAAATCCCTCTTATCGAAAAAAGCCAACGACCGTTCTCTTCCTCTCGCCAAAAGCTATCAAATGTAGGTGACACTTTTCCTCCTAATGTCCTCCCAAATCTGCCAAAGACTCATCTTTCCACCCCATTTTCCGTGTTTGTGTGTGTGTATGTATGTATGTTGTTTTATATTAGACACGCTTTCTCTTTTACTATTCGCCTTATCAACTTTTGGCTTACTACAAGTTGTAGAGAATCCAATTTCTGAGAGCCCAGTGATTTGGCACCTTTCGGCTCCCAGTCAAATTTGATCCATGGGCTTTTTGAACAAAAAGTGCTCAAATTTCAACTTTTAATACATAAATATCTTTTTCCCACGCACTCTCACAACAAATTGAGTCACCTAAACTGTGATATTTTCTGCGAGATCTATCGATTGGTTAATACCGAAATTTTATTTAATCTCTACAGATCTCAAATTTTCGAAAAAAATCAAAATTTTCACCAAAAATTTTTTTTTAGCCTTTCTAAACCTACCGCATCCAAATTCTGTCTCAACCAACTAATAGATATCATCGAAAAAACCTAAGACTAGATGGCTCAAATCCTTCTAAAAAGCTCCCTCCAAAAAATAATTCAAGAAATAAAGGAAAATTTCCCTTAATATTCAATTTTTCCTCCTACCTTCCTTCATGACTCATTTATCTCAATCTTAATGACCTAGACTATGATTTTTTCTGCGAGATCTATCGATTGGTTAATACCGAAATTTTATTTAATCTCTACAGATCTCAAATTTTCAAAAAAATCAAAATTTTCATCAAAAATTTTTTTTTAGCCTTTCTAAACCTACTGCATCCAAATTCTGTCTCAACCAACTAATAGATATCATCGAAAAAACCTAAGACTAGATGGCTCAAATCCTTCTAAAAAGCTTACTCCAAAAAATAATTCAAAAAATAAAGGAAAGTTTCCCTTAATATTCAATTTTTCTTCCTACCTTCCTTCATGACTCATTCATCTCAATCTTAATATGATTTTTTCTGCGAGATCTATCGATTGGTCAATACAGAAATTTCATTTAATCTCTACAGATCTCAACTTGTAATAAATAGTATAAATCTCTCTGATCATAAACCAATATACGTATCGATCGATGAAAGAGAACTGGTGGATAGTTCAAAGTCGAACTCATTCGATGGAGAAATTGATTCAAATCACATTGAAACTGATGAAAAAAGTTCGGAAGGAATGGAAGGGGTTCAAAATCATTTGAAACAACAATCAAATTCCATTGTTGTGAAAAATATAAAAGTAATCGAGGAAAACATTCTAACAAATGATTCTTGGTTATCTGATGAATCTATTAACGCGTTCTTGAATGTACTGGGCTCGAATTTCAGTGAAATTGAACCGATAAATACATCAGTGATAAAATTGAGTGAAATGATTATTGGAACAAACGAAGAGGATGTTCGAATAATACATAGCGATAAATACAAGCACTGGAGATGTCTCCACTACAACCCGCCATCACTGTACATTTATGACAGTCTCTATTGTGATGAACATGGATATGAAAATTTGGATCCAAGAGAAAAAGCTTTCATCAGAAAGAGATATCCAGAACTAGACGTAAAAGAAGTGATATTCAAGAAAGTACAAAAGCAGCTAGACCAAAGTTCATGCGGTCTATTCGCAATTGGTTACGCAATCACTGTATGATTTAAAAATGATCCCTCGTTCACTATGTATTGCAGAGATTCAGAAGTAATGAGAAGACATCTACTGAAAATTATAAAATCACGAGTCATAGAAGAATATCCAAAGGAGATTTTCTTAGGATGAGATTTTGCTTTGATGTAAAGTTCGTCAAGTGATGGATGATATTGATAATTTTGAACTGGTATTTTGATTGTGAGAATGTAGAATTTTTTAACGAATATCTGATTTATGAGATTTATATTGATATTAATAAAGATACAAAAAAATATAATATAGTTTCAATTATCATGTGGAAAGGAATTTCACATTATATTTTTCATACAATTTTAGAATGATGATGGTCTGGTTATTCTAATTATCATCATATGACGCTTGGAGAAAGCTTTCTGCTAATCACTTTTAGCAGCGTATTTTCAATACATTGACTATTCATATCTGTAACTGAGGTATTTCAAAACCTGAGAACAGTTTATCTGAATTTTCTGGATGATCTGGATTAAAATGGTCTGAACCCGCGTTCTTACTATGTTACCTGATGTTTTTCGGGTCGCTGATTCCGGATCCGGTGTCGTTATGCATCGATCACATTGTTATTTCCCGAAATACTGAAGGTCAACGCGAGAAGAAGAGTGGAGGATTGCTTTTTAATCCTTACATCCAAGATTTTTGGGTCACTGAACACGAATCCGATGCTACACTTCATCAACTGTCACACAAGTCCGAGATATTGATCGTAACTTCAATTTTCTGACGATATTGTTGATTTTGGACATCAAATTCTGAAAGAGCGCGGAATTTTACGTCCAAAAATGTGTTTCTAACAAGGAGGGTGCTAGGCCTTCGGATCACCAATCCTCCTGGAACTCTAGGATATGTTTTGTTATACCAAAACATGTAACAAACCACTCTTATAACTTGCCAACGCTCCCTAGAATCATCCTGAGTACCAGGGTCAATATCCCAGCAAATAGGCCTTTTCCAGGTAGATTGATGCATCCATAGCTCTCCATAAGCTGGCTATTCTACGTCGTGGGACTTTCCTTCAGACTAATAAGAATAGTTACATGAAATAGAGACTGAAAAGAACAAATTCCAGCCATGAAAGACTGGTATAGCTCATCTCAACCATGGATGAGGGAAGTTGAGGCTCAAAAAACTGGCAAAATTGAGTTTTTCATCGACGGAATGATGAGTCTGAGAGGATATAAGACTTTTCAATAAACATACATTAATGAATATGATTTACTCACATTCAGAGACCATCCTTTCCCAATTAATGTTGTCACATTGCACCTGCACTGTGTAAACTGCCAAGGCCAGCCAAGGAGAGTCACAACCAATAGCAGATCCTGCGACTGACCTGTAAAAATTTGACAACAAAGTATCGTGCTCAACTCACACTCTGACTCTGCATATTCTACACTGATTTTACATGTTTCTATCCACAAGTTGATTGAAAAAATTCAATCTGAACTAATCTGAAATAGCTCATATACCCTCCCTAGTTGTCGACGATTTTAGCGATGGAAAAGTAATGCTAAACAAGGAGTGAAAAATACGACACTTTGACTTGTATGACTTTTGTCGTCTGCTCCTTTATAGCATGGCAAACTCTGCCGGTGCAACAGTTTCTCGCAGACCATCACCTGGCCTGATATTCATTAGTCTGCTTGAGAGAAATTCACAATTTACCATCCATCGTCGACAATTAAGCATCTTGAAAATCCGTGGCTGATTGCAGTTTGGGGTTTTCAGATGAGTACTTATTTTTAGGTGTTGTAGAATTTGCTTGTGATGTTGTTCTAAACGTGGTCAAAATCAGGTTAACTTTGTGTTAACAGAGCTATTTCAGATTAGTTCAGATTGAATTTTTTCAATCAACTTGTGTATAGAAACATGTAAAATCAGTGTAGAATATGCAGAGTCAGAGTGTGAGTTGAGTACGATACTTTGTTGTCAAATTTTTACAGGTCAGTCGCAGGATCTGCTATTAGTTGTGACTCTCCTTGGCTGGCCTTGGCAGTTTACACAGTGCAGGTGCAATGTGACAACATTAATTGGGAAAGTGATGGTCTCTGAATATGAGTAAATCATATTCATTAATGTATGTTCATTGAAAAGTCTTATATTCTCTCAGACTCATCATTCCGTCGATGAAAAACTCAATTTTGCCAGTTTTTTGAGCCTCAACTTCCCTCATCCATGGTTGAGATGAGCTATACCAGTCTTTCATGGCTGGAATTTGTTCTATTCAGTCTCTATTTCATGTAACTATTCTTATTAGTCTGAAGGGAAGTCCCACGACGTAGAATAGCCAGCTTATGGAGAGCTATGGATGCATCAATCTACCTGGAAAAGGCCTATTTGCTGGGATATTGACCCTGGTACTCAGGATGATTCTAGGGAGCGTTGGCAAGTTATAAGAGTGGTTTGTTACACATTTTGGTATAACAAAACATATCCTAGAGTTCCAGGAGGATTGGTGATCCGAAGGCCTAGCACCCTCCTTGTAAAAAATTTTCAGTGACTTTCAAAAGTCCACACAATGGGGAAAATTCAACACTTGACGAGAATATGACCATCCCAAGTTGCTGCTCTGTCAGATGACGTGCTGACCCCCTGACCTATCGATCTGATGCATGACTCCCGAACCCACTGACCTGGTGAGCTGATGTATGACCTACTGAGACACCAATCCCTCTATCTGCCACATATTCCATCATTCCGTCAAGCTGGTGACCTAGAGACCCACTGCCCCATTGACCTATAATATAACTCGCCAATCCGCCGACCTACTGGATGACCTACCGACCTACCGAAATCTTCATCTAATATCTTACCCACTAACCCATCGACCTGGTGACTTTGCGGATGACCGATGGAGCTACCTACCTGATGACCTGTCAAGAAACCCGCCAAACTGTGGAGCTATCGGATGATCTACCAACCCTCCAACCTATTTATTTGGCGCATGACCCACTATTTATCTGACACATGATCCATGCCGACTGCAGAGTAGGTTTTGTGGCAGATTTGTGAGTCAATGGGTACGTAGGTGATACTTCGGGTTACATGATCGTTAGATCATATGGCAAGTTAGCAGATCGGCGGGTTGTACGGCGGGTCAGTAGGTCGAGGAGCAATCAGGTCATACATCAGATCAGTGAGCTGGTGGATCGGTGGGTCAGCTGAAACATCACCCAATCTCCGAGTTAATGGGTCATATGTCAAATAAATAGGTCGGAAATCAGTAGGTCATACCGCAGATTTGTTTGAATGATACTGTATTGGATTTTTTGCGTTGGTCGCTCTCAGCGGAGTGAGTCACTCTTGAGCCATGGCCTAAGCAAGTCAACAACAATGGCGTAGCAAAGAATTGTGAACAATGTTGCTCTGATTATTTCGGCGAGTGTTTGAAGTACACATCATGTGGGACTTGGTTCCTGGCCTATATTTTTGGAATCACGTGGCGTCGCGGTGGGATCGGGTCCCGGCTTGATGGTTCTCGACCCTGGACCCTCGTGCCAATGCGTGTGGGACTTTTTCCCCAGGCCCAGATTTTTGGACTCACGGATCACCAGGTTGACAGGTCAATGGGTCATGTGCCAGATGAATCGGTCCGTGTGCTGGTAGATCAACCGATAACTCCACAGTTTGGCGGGTCATTTGACGAGTTAGAAAGTAGGTGGGTCCAATGGTCATCCGGAAAGTCACCAGGTTGACGGGTTAGTGGGTCAGATGGTAGATAAAGTGTTTGGTGGGTCGATAGGTCATCCAGCAGGCCGGTGGGTTGGCAGGTCATATGACAGGTCAATGGCCAGTGGGTCTATAGGTCACCAGTTTGACGGAATGATGCAATATGTGGCAGATAAAGGGGTTGGAAGGTCAGTAGGTCATACATCAGCTCACCAGGTCAGTGCGTTGGTGAATTATGAATAGGTCAGTAGGTCAGGGGATCGGCACATTATCTGATAGATCAACGAGTTGGGATGGCCATATTCTCATCAAGAGCTGAAAATCTTTCGTTGTGGGATCTTTCAAGAGGGACTAAATAATCCTCAAAAACACATATTAGCACGTCATAATTTGTACTCTTCTAGAATTTAATGTCAAAAATCAAAGTTTTCGTCACAAAACTGGAGTTACGATCCATATCTCGAATTTGAGTGACAGTGGATGGAATGTAGCATCGCATTCGAGTTCTATGACCCAGAATATCTGATGATATGAATTTCCAGCCATTTTCCACTTCTCTCCTCGCTTTGACCTTCAATATTTCGTTGAAATGATTTAATAGGTGGAAACCGACACCGGACTTGGAATCAGCAACCCTAAAAACCTCGCGAAAAACATAAAAATAACATAGTGAGAGGGCCGGTTCTGACGTTTTTACTCTTTTGTGGAGTTGTGTGTTTATTCTACGACTATCAATATTCAACCGCGAAAGCATTTTAGGGGCATCTGACATTTTGTGAACATTTACAAGCCAATCAAGTGGTAGCAAGTGAGGCAATCATGCTAGTTTTGACGAATGAAGATTGTCCGCCAAACTTTGAAGTGGCAGCATCATAGCAGGACTAAAAAGTTCACGTAGAAAAACTCCAAGCCATTGAATTTCATCCAAGAGCGTATGATTATGACCGGAATAGTGTCAATATTTAGAGTTCTATTATCCAGAGTAAACCTCTTTTCCTGACTGAACAACGTTTTCTCAGATAAAAAACTCGATGTGGCAATGAGATCAGACAAGTAATCCTCAACGATCATGACAGCGAACACCGAGTGAGATCTGAATCCTTCCCCTATCTCATTTATCTAAAGGGGGTTTGAGTTATTTGAGAACAGTTAAGCTGTTATCATAGATGATGACGTTCCAACAGTCCAGCCGTTCCCTTTTTTCTCTCAAGCTCTTAAACTTTTCATTGTAAGGAATAATCTTTGACAAATACACAGAGGTGATACTCTACTGTAAGCCCATAACCGTAGCCTTAATCTTGACCGCACAGCTCGCAGGGTTTGCAGGTTCAAACAGGCATCGTCACCGCCACACTGCCATCTCTTGTCGTGCTAAACAACTAATTATCGTAGAACATTTGGCCGAGCATAATGATTCGATAGCTTGATGTCTCAACATTTGAATCATCAAGTCGTTCACGAGTGATGAGAATGAAGTTCTATTTTTGGGGTGCATGATGACTCCAAGCCCTTGAAAGCACAAATTGTAATCAGATGAATGACCTGATTATTCCTACAGGCCATGAAATCTGACAGCTATTCTTCATCAAATTTGATAAGACGGTAGTCAGGAAATGGTGTCAATTTTGGTGAGTTCCATGCATATTACCCCCAAAATATGGACAGAGAAAATTATTCAATGAAAATTTCTTGCTTCCACCTCGTCAATACATTTGAACGATGCATCTAGACGTGTGCGCGAATGATTGATTTCAAGAATCTGGTAAGGAAGTATGAGCTCAAAAGAAAGACAAAAATTTTCGAGAAATGTTTCAGAAAATGAATAACGTCACATTCATATCTCGACACATATCTACCTCCTCAAAGAATCCTTTGCACCTTTCACATTTCTCCAATGTCCATGAAATGCATCTTACGGTACATATATCATATAGTATGCACATCAAAGCTCTTACGCATGAGAGAGTACAACACAGAGCTCTCAAGACTCTATTATTCAATTTTCTAAAATCTTGCTCTACATCAGTATAAGAGCAAGTCTACGGACCAACTTGTCAAGTTTCATCGATGACGAATAAATGAAAAAGTTACTGACTAGTACCTATATATAGAGCTAGAGAAAGACCAAAATGGTCGATGATGAGATACGGTATGTATGCAAAAGTGCAAGGCCCGTCGGTTTTCTGCTCGTATATTATTCTGTAGACTACAAACTTTTGTTATTCCCGCGCGTATACATTATATTTATCTATCTATCTCTCATCCTGCGCTTGCAAGTTCCATTCAATCTTTTCGCGCGTATAGATCTCAGGACTCGAGCTCTGACAAACTTGTCCCGCAGTTTCTCTACGTTATTGAGTCGTGAAACGGTAATTTCTCGACAATGAGCCAAGAATTTTTCAGGAGACAAGTTTGGCTGTTCGGTCTGCCTCGTCTTCTTCTTTCAAGACTTGAGAAGTACTTCGAAATAACAGGGGTATATAACCTATAAGGACATTGGATCTCCTTTTGAGAGTGGCCCCTTTTAAGTGAAATTGATTTGGGTGGTGATTCTCTGAGTGAAGGAGTCCTTTTGACATTTGACAGGGAATTCTACGTATTTCCCTATGGCATTTTCCCTGGGAAATAATACTTGGCGAAATTACTTATGTTCACTGAAGAATATTCTTCACGAAAGTTGGTAGATTTCGATCTGGAATCAGTTGCAAAGAGGAAATCGTATGTAACTCAACCAAGAAATATGGCCTCGCTTGCTTCACTCACAATTTCCCAACGTCTTTTATCCTCTGTCATTTTGCAAGTTTCTCAACATCCATCCAAGTTACCATGTTCTCATTGATCAACAATTTCATGGGGGAAGTAACTTTCTCACTACTGACATTTATAGGACATCTGACTACTGTTAGGAAGGTCTCACCATAAATATATAAATGACCTCAAATAATCTGTTTGTCCTCTCAGATCAAGAGTATTTGTTTTTACCCACAGCGTCGGGATTTTGATCTGGATGTAACAATACTTAGGCACTATAACATACGGATTATAAAATGTCTAACTCGTCATACAACATCAAAGAAAATGATGAAACTGAATATTTAAAGAACGCAAATAGTACTTTTCTCGGAATAGATTGATTAAGTACACAAGCAAATTACCTGATGAACAAGAGAAAAATCTACCTGTGCGTATAGTTTTGAATTACTAGTCAAGTAATTTCATGCGAAACAGACCTACGAGGAAGAATTTCCCAGATTTTCTTCTTAGCACTTTCATCCGATTCTACGGTACAAAGTATGAACATTTCACCACCTATGGGTCCACATATTTGCAGATATCTAGAACGTTTTTGCTTGATCCTTTCAATTTATCTCTGACAAAAATGGTAGATTCTTCTTTTGAATAAAATGCACATTCCTCGGATCCGACTAGAGATACGTTAATACGGTTTATGGCATTCGAGATCTTGAAAAACCTATGAAAGTCGACCTTGTAGAGTTGATTGTAAGATTATGGAGGATTTGATCGTGCAGAATAGTGAAAAAATCAAGAAATGATTTCTGGAAGACCTAATTTCGTGTATCCTCGAACATTTTATATTCATGATGCGTTCTCCCGGAAAAATAGTCCCGAATACCTTCTTTGTGTTCTAAGGCCTATTTTTGCTAATTTTTGCAAATTCATTCTTCAGGCTGAATGAAACTGTCGGATTCCTGCTGGAATATGAACTTCTGGATCCAATTCTATTGGAAAGTCAAGAAAATCTCCTTCAAAATGATCCACTTGACAAAGAGCAAATTTCATGCATTTGAGCCAGAGCTACGACAACCAGAAGATCTTCGAACCTCGATTACTACCAAAAGGTGGGTCGGAAGCATCAGAGAAAGTAATAAATGAAATCTGCGCACAATGACGTCGGCCTCGAGCTGGAGCTACTTATTTCATAGGTTGTCCCGGATGACTCTGTCTTGAAATTGATTTCAGGGGAATTTTCTTGGTCTTACAATGAAAGTGAATTCAGGAATCCGAACCTTGGCGCATGCGTAGGAAACAGACAAGTTCCAAATGCCTGAAAAAATTATTTGCGAAAAAGTTCAGCAAAGTTTGGAGGTTTGAGAACGCAAATAAGGTGTTCGGGATCATTCAAGTCTGAAAAAAAAAACACGGAATTCCATACCAAATATCAAATTTTCAATGATGCATATCATGGGGTTTTGAGGATTAATTTTTTGTGTATCTCACTATTTTCTTTCGATAAATCCATTCATGAACTCAAAATTGACTCTCCAAGACCGATTTTGATATGTTTGTTCAAAACCATTCAAATGCTTGATCTTTGCATCTCTGATCGGATTCGAGAAATTATACATTGTATGGAAAAAAGGCCCAAATGTATTCGTTGGAGGTAATATGAAAAGATGAAATGGAACACGCTATATAGGTACCTGCATGATTCTGATGGAGCCCCATGAGGTGTTAAAAATTTCATTTTGTGTATCATCTTCTGAGAAAAGATCCGAGACATGACTCTTTGTTGTAGGTCTATTTCGCGTGGAATTGCTCAGTCATTCTTCCGAGCACAAGGTAGTGATGTAACAATCTTCATCTTTAGATTATTCGAGGATTTACACGAAAGAACTGAAATTTTCCAGAGCCATGATCAGGAATGGATCACTCTCCAAATCAAAGTTTTCTACCAAATAAGTGAATTTATGTATAAAATCGTTTACTTATTGTAACTAAACTAGTGGATCAGGATGCAAAAGTTGGAGCCATCCACAAATTACGTAAACGCATTTTGGACATTTTTGGGCCCAATCCACCTCCTTAGGGAGTACTGTAACAAGAAATCTAGTACCAATCTTATATTTCCCTTTGAGGTTATTTGCATCGGAAAATTTTGAAAATTACTGAAGTGCATGTCTTCGGCGTGAAATTCTCTGTTTTTTCAGAAAATGCTCTCAGATTCTAACTCAGATTCTAATTGTACCGACAAAGCATACGATATTGATAATTTCTCTACATCCAGTAGGGTTGCACATGAAACAAGGATGGCAGGCTCACTCTAGTCAAATGTGATAGTTCAATCCAATACAGCGGAAGAAGATTTTAAATACCCAATTATTTATGTGGTCAGATAAGGGATGAGGAAAAATTGCAGCTCACATCTCTTCTACCTGAAAATGTGTACATTTTCTATGACTGTGAGGATGTATTTCAGAAGACTGATTATAGAATAATTTTTGCATTCAAGAAGGCCATTACAATAAAAAATTCAAGACTATTTTCTTTATGGTATGTGGATCAGTCGACGTGGTCGGCTCTATAAACCCCTACCCCTCTCTGTAGACTTCCGTATTCCCATATTTTTTAAAGAAATATTTTCAGCCTCCACTCCCCTAAGCTGTTTACGCAGTTTGTGGATGGATCCGTCAAAGGTGTGCATGAATGTACTCTAGATAAAAGAGCGTCAGTGAAGTAACCTTCTTTCTATTTCATTTGACATTGAGGAGACGTGGTGGATAGCCCATACTTTTCAAATTGAATCGAAGGCCCAAAAGCTTTGTATAGAGCCGTTTAGAAGTATAGAAAAAGATGAAAATTAAGCATCTGCAGTATCTATTGTAACGGGGTCAAGAGAAAAAGGACGATGGTCCCTGTAAACATCTCAACCTCACGGATATGATTGGTAAACTTTGTGATTTTGTAAAATGAGCTCATTTAGCTGACTCACACTTGATGAGAGTTTCAACTGAGGAAAGTTCATTCGCCGTAAAATTCCGGAAGAACTCTGAAATTACGTATTCTAGGATAAGGGCTACGCAAGCCTGCCCACGGCCCTGTTAGTATACCGAAGGAAACCCCATTGCGAGCTCGAGGGAAACGGTTCTGATAGTATCGAGGCTCACGTCTAACGAATGAATGAAGATAACTTGAAGGCAGGAGGTGCATTTTAGCACGATCATATTTAACACTGGTGGCATGGAAAAAATTTTCCCTACTCTCGGACTAAACTATACTTAGGCTGGTGTACATTTAGTACGAAACTGAGGCAGATACGGATCCAAGAGATTGCTTCGCTTGCGCGAGCTATCCGGATTATAACGGCGTACTTTAAGCGTAAGGAACTTATTACGATGTTTAAATTCCCTACCACTCTTTCTAATACTACTGCTACTGGTGAGTGAGCTTGAGGAAAGCGTTGAGACGTTGGAATTGCCGGTGAATTTGTGCGAATTTCTCGAATTAGCTCTACGTCTATGTGGTTTGTGGTATATTTCCAGATTTTCAAGGGCTCTAGGTTGTGAAAAAATACTTCTGTAACTATCGTAATTCTTTTTTCAATGAGCGCATCGGTAGGTCTTGATCAGAAATGCATTGGAAGCAGAATTTTAATTAAGAAATTTGATGACTTTGGTTGGGCAAGGAGAATGCTCGACGATGAAAGAATACTCAAAAAGAAATACTTCTGACCATATAATCCATAAGATCTTTATTGACGCTCAGCTTGCACGAAGGAAAAACAGAAATTTACTGTTATGGTCAGTTGATAGCTGTGTGTAATTTTACTTGATCAAACTTTGAGAATTTTGAAACGTTTAATTCTTTGCGGTGCGCATGGGTTTACCTATCATTCAACTGAAAGTTCTAAGTTAGATAATTTAGTCGAAGTTATGAATTCTCATGCTGGCGAGTACCACTTCACTTGATTCAAGGTATGTATTTTACACATTGAATCAATGCCCACCTGTTTTTGGTGATAAAATCAATGATAAAAGCATATTGAAATCATATTATGCACAGTTTTTATACAATCATATTTGAACAACTTGAACACTTTCATTTTATCTCCGAAGTTTGTTGAAGGTCAAAGATAAGGTAAGTCTCGCTAGCCCAATACGGAATCAAGTGAAAAACAGAAATGAGAATTACTAATTACAATATATTCGCAGTGAACACTAAAAATTGTCAAGGTTCGATAAAACCAACGCATATCGAACATATTTCAACCAGTTCGTTATATTCTTGCGTTTCTTGATATTGGCGCAATGCATGTTTCTGATGATGAATTCAGTTTCTAATCCAAGTAAGAGGACTGAGCTGATTTTCTCTCTAACGCCGAGATCTCCTTTCCTGTACGCCAACAATCAAATGTGGAATTGCGGCCCCTTTTGGCTCCTCATTACGATGTTCATCGGCGTGAAACTAACTCCCATAATATACATTGTAACACGATCAAACATGCATTGACCTAATCGGATTGATCCGCATCAGCAAAATTCCGATTCAACTCCGTGAATGTGGAAAATTTGCAGATATTTGTGGATATTCAAATCGTCCCGAGCTCTTCTGCTTTCTCTAAAGAGAAAGCTTTGTTTTCACCCCAGCAAAATTTTGATCAAATTTGTCACTAAAACCAATATTTTCTTCAACAAAATTCCGTTTATCTCAAAAAGCCTTAGACCATTCTCTTCCTCTCGCCAAAATCTATCAATTGTAGGTAACACTTTTCCTCCTAATGGCCTTCCAAATCCGTCAGAGACTCATCTTTGCACCCCTTTGTCCGTGTTTTCTATCGGACACGCTTTCTCTTTTACTGTTCACTATATCAATTTTTGGCTTTCTACAAGTTGTACAGAATCCAATTTCTGAGTACCCAGTGATTTTGCAGCTTTCAGCTCCCAGTCAAATTTGATCCATAGGGTTTTTAGAGCAAAACAGCTCAAATTTCGACTCTTAATACATAAATATCTTTTTCTCACAGGGTCTCACCACGAATTGAGTCACCTAAACTATGACTTTTCCTGCATGATCTATCGATTGGTTAATACCGAAATTTTATAAAATCTTCACAGATCTCAAATTTTCGAAAAAAATCAAAATTTCCACCGAAAATTTGATTTTGCCCCTTTTTAAGCCCGTTGCATCCAGATTCCGTCTCAATCAAACAATAGATATCACCGAAAGAACCTCAGACTAGATGGCCCAAATCCCTCTAAAGAGCTTCCTCTAAAGAATAACTCAAAAAATAATGGGAAATTTTTCTTAATATTCGTTTTTTTCCTCGTACCTTCTTTTATGACTCATTTATCTCAATTTCAATGACCTAAACTATGGTTTTTTCTGCATTATCTATCGATTGGTTAATACCGAAATTTTATTTAGTCTTCACAAATCTCAAATCTTCGAAGAAATCAAAATTTTCACCAAAAATTTCATTTTAGCCCTTTTCAAACCCACTGCATCGAAATTCCGTCTCAACCAATCGATGGATATTGTTAAAAAAAACCTCAGTCTAGATGACCTGAATCTCTTAGAATAACTCAAAAGATAGTAGAACATTTGAATTAATATTCATTTTTCCCTCGTACCATCCTTTACGACTTATTTATCTCAATTTTAATGACCTAAAGACTTACTTATGCGCCATTCTGAATCGATTGGCTGATACGAAATTTTCATAGAATCCGTAAAACATTATTCGAATGAAGATCCTTTCGGGAGAAGGAAATTTTCACAAAGGACTCCAGTTCAATCATCTTTAAATCAACTATATCAAAATTTTCTCTCAACCAAACAATAGATATTGTTGGAAAAACCTCCTTTTAGATGACCCAAATCTCTCTGAAATGCTTTCTCAAAAGAAAAACTCAAAATATAGGGTACCTCCTTTTCCGTTGAAATTATTATCATATACCGCCGTGAGAAAGCATTCTGCTAATCACTTTTAGCAGCGTATTTTATTGTGCCCATGGTGCAAAGGAGATATGGCGTGTTCAATTCGTGAACGCGTTTTCGACTCGGTTTACGCATCCCCCGGCGGCAGCCATTTTGACTGTCGACAGAAGCAGAAGACAGCGCGTCGCGTATGGCAGGAGTCACACCTCACACGTTTTGTTTTTCGCCATCGGGAGGATCACTATTGTTTTTAATGTTGATACCAAAGAAATGCCTCTCTATAACGTGTATTCTTGTCATGATCGGAGGTGAAGTACAAACAAGGATGGGAAAATTAACTCTTTTTATATCCCAGACGATGCACGTATAGCCAATAAATGAGTTGAGTTTTGACGTCGTGATGTGAGCAAACTCAAAGAAAGTAACTACTTTTTTTGAGTTTGCTCGAACTCAAGTTATGAACTTCAGTTCGTAATGTATGCCATTCTCCATCAAACATTGACTCAAATTATTCTGCTCCCATACGCCAGTTATCACAATCTTCAATTCGTGTGTGGTCAGGTCATTCTTAACCAAAATTAGTGATAAGGCCCCCAGGACAATATTAATGATAAGCCTCCATTATGATGCAATCGTTGTAGAACAAGTACTATCATGTGAGGGCCCTCAAAATAATTGTAGTCGATAATTGATGACACCATCCACGCCCATTCGGAATGCTACCACATTCCATTTTTCATGATACCAGGCGGGGGAATTACGCTCCCTGGCACTGGAGTGACCATGCTAGCTATTAGGATTCGATTCACAATTGTTAATCATAAATATCTAGAGTTGCGTTTAGACGGGAACTTCTTCCATCAGGACTTGAGAACACTTATTTGAATATTATCCAGTTATAAAAATATAAAGGGAAGCCTTGCCAGATCGATCCGATATCTCTGTTCGCACCACGATCTACCTGACCAGTAGGTCAATTTCAAATGGAGAATAATTCCCTCTGTAGCTCTCATTGGCTAGCTCGCCAGGGGCAAAATCTGATTGGTTGGGAGTTCACGCTGCGCGTGAACACACCATATCTCCCTTACACCATGATTGTGCCTTCATTATCTCGCTGAGATGAAACTGCTGCTTCTACTATCACAGGAATCTATCTTGGAGAAAAGTCGCCATTAAAAATTTCTTCGCTGAAACATTTGAGAATATCCGCAGTTACATCGAAGCATAATGAACAAAATCGCTCATTTTCTGATCTGGATACTATAATTTCTGTTGAGATTTACAGAGAAAGCCTTGGAATTTTATGTCATGGGTTTAGGTAAAACTTTGAAATTAGTCTCGTCTCAACAGCTCCAAGAATTGTATCCAAGGCCACAGCATGCTCATGTGAGTTATCAATTTTCTGTTACAGGTTAGAAGAAAAAATTCTCAACTGGCAGAAGCATTTTCGAGCGCGAAATGTTGATATGTACAATTCAGTGCACATGCGGACCATCATGTAATAAGGATCGAAAATGTTCAAACGTTAGGGTGCATGAATATCGATCTAAATTTCCAGTGTCAGAAAGAAACTGTTCAAAAAATTTCATCCGAATCCGTGTCGCACTGTCGCGTCGTAACACTCTGTTTATCAGAACGAAAAGATAGGACATCCTATCTCAGAAGATAAAACTGTCCCTTAGGACAAACATTTGAGCACATAAGAAAATACTCGTCTTCAGATTGAATCCAAAACCTGGAAAGATCTACACCATATAGAAGGAGTGCAGAGATGAGTTATTCAGTTGAGCGTAAAAACAGTCTGTCAGTGAACTCTCATAATCCGATCATTTTCAGTGAGCCATTCAGATCAGAAGCTCTTGAGAAGCTCACTTTATCCCTTGCTATGACATAGGTACGCCAGGTAGATTCAGTTTGCTTTAGGCTATCGGATCGCACTTGCCGAGGTTAGCCTACTAGGAAATGCTCGAGTTATCTCCAGCCAACATTACAGATTCAAGAGCTTGCAAGCTTTGGCACACGCATTGAGTTCTGTGGTTTGCAATTCTACAACTTCCTCTACTTTTGCAACTCTTGACTCTAAGTCGTTGCGTCGTCTTTGGCTGATCTTCCTTCCAGAGGAATTTTTCCTCCGAAATCTTACTAAAGTAATTTCTTATAGTTCTGTAATTTATGGAAAGACTTGCTTTTTGGTTTTGATGCTTGAATGACGATCGAATGAAATCTGAATGGGCGATACGGAATCGGCCATGTTTGACGAAAATTTGATGAAAATATTCAGGTGTATTCTCTATGTTCTACATTGTTCAGGAATTTTTGGATTTCAACCATGTACATCAAACCAAACATTTCTGCTAATCAAGTCAAACAGGAAAAGACATGAACAATGAGTCCAGGAATCAGCAATCAATCTCGAATATCTACCTGGTTTATTGCCCGAGGCATGTCCTCGTGAATATCCAACTGTGACTACTGATCAAGAAGCCTGTAATCAGTTATTTTCAGCTGATTCGACGTATAGCATGGGAGCCCATTCGGAAAATCCACGGGAGATTTCCGAACTTTTATCCCCCTGAATTTAAGAGATTTTGAATACCAAAGTAGTTTTTGGATGAGAATCATGAGTAGAATTTCTGGACTTTGAACCTGAACAATTTCTTCTTAGTTTCCCCGTGTGCTGTCTCGAATAAATTGCACAGAGACTCATCGAATGGATATTCTTCAGAGTTTAGGTTATTTCTCTGAAGGCTAGGTTGGATCAAGGAAAAAGATTCTCTTTCCAAAAATTCAAATCTTCCAGCAAGTGGACGGGAAGAATTTCTACGTCCACGTGTTGATCGCCGCAGGATTCAATCAATTGCACAAAACCGAAACTAGACTAAAAGTATAACCACATCTTTACGATGTAATAAGGCTCAAAATGAGCACCATCCCAACCGATCATTAAAACAAAGCTTTTTGATAAGAGGTCGATGGTCCGATCGTTACATTTGATGTGGGTTATACCTGCGGATAGTAGCAACGGCTTCGTTGATTGCTTTTCGTTGGGCAACGTTCATACCTAACCGCAACTTCGGATATATGCGGTATACGAAAGGTGCGAAATATCAAACTCCAATCTCACCCATTAATGTAATTTGTTGGTTAAGTGTGGCTTTATATTGGTATATACTAGACGAGGAATATTCTCTAGGGACAAATGTTTCAACATTTTAGTGCATCATTTATAGATAGTGCTACAAGAGTATACGGAGAGCTTGCATTAGTGTTTGAGGCGTGATGACGGGTGAGTTGATGAGATACTTCGAGCCGGATGTTAACATGAAATAGCGAGATGTTGGAATTTGTGATGGGGCTGTTACTCTGTGAAGCTAGTGTTATTTGTATGCTGTACAAACTACAGACATACTTCGTCTGAATCAAATTATACTTTCTCTTGACTTTGAGGCACTCCCGATCCGTCACTTAGAAAAATGTTGAATGTGCAACGAATATGATCCGAACTTTGTCGTTTTCAATATAACAATACAATGTCAATTGAAGTTTGTACAATCGTCAGGAGCTATCGAACATTTTAGTTATCGATTCTCTCAATAAAATCATGGTGTACATATCTATAAATAAGGCAAAGCTTAGAGCTTCTTGTATCCTTGAGATTGACCCCTTGACTCGTGGAAGATATTTGCAACAAAATTTGCACGACTTGTTTACTCTTGTGAGTGAAGACCCGGGGACACTTTTGCAGCACTGAATGTTCCATCAATTCAAATTTTGAATGAAACTCGTCAAGAGATTCTGTTATACTGTAAGTGCGTACCCAATTTTCCACAAACTGGATTGCTGTTGAAATCCAATGATAAAGGGAACTGAAGAGTTCTTGTTCATTTGTTGCCTTCATTTTTTATGAGTCATGGAGTCTAATTCCATAATCTAGGATCAGTGATAAGTATACTTTATACATTCTACATAATATCTGATATTGACTCAGTAGACTAAACTGTTCACTAAAACAACAATTTTGGAATATAAGGGGACGACTCTCGTTCAAAAAGTGTATCCTAAGTTATTCACTTATCAGCTATCTGAAAATATCGTGATCGTTTTGGACGCGTACGAATATCGAAATCATGTGGGCAATTTGAAACTAAATTGCACTTTGGGTCAAACTCATAGCCTCCGATCGAGTGGCACCAATACGTAAACCACAGATTGCGTTCGTGTAATACAGTTACAAACTTGACCCCGCTTGGAACACAAATAAATTGCTTGGCCAAAAATTCCGAAGCGACGACGGTGAGGATAGCTGAGTGTTCGTAATTCGAAAACCGCGTGATTGTGACAAATTGGAAATTCTGAAAAATGGTGCTAGCTACATCATTGGAGATCACTTTCAAAACTGTGCGTATGGTTACCTCGAAGAGACTTCGTACAAATTCAGATTCGCAATGGAATAATGCTGGAATGTAGATCAACTGATAGAAGCAGTCATTTTAAAGATATTCTAGTGGTGAGAGTGAAGGGAGCAAGACATGTCAGATGAAAACAGATGAAAAGGGTGTTGATAAAATCTCTCGTTGGTTTTGAGTATGGACATCTAATCTCTTCATGTAAAAGTAGGGTCTAGTTTTCAGCAACGGTTCCAGCCAGGTTTACCGATCGGTTTGAAATTGAAATTCCTCGTAAGGTCAACGGCTCCTTATGTTGGATGATATTTGCTAGAAGACAGAGGCAGAGATATTCACGTCAACTCGTGTAAGGCAAGATTTCACTATCTCAATAGACGGGAGACATATGCTCTCATTTTCGCAAACTAATAACAAATCTTAGTGCGGCATTCTTACACACTTGGAGCTTGAGGCAGAGCTTTTTTGACGAATTCAGAAACAAACAAACATAATTGGGCGGAGTCTGTTAAGCGAAGCCCTCTCCCCCAACTTTCATGTCCATTTCTCGCACAGTACTACTCCGAGACCACCGTACCGATCGAGATGAAATTTTTCGGGTGCATTCGTGATTGTCTCAAGGGTGTATACATTGAATTTCGAGTAGAAATATTGAGTCGTTACGGAATATGGCTTCATAGACTGAATTTGTAGCGGAAATCAACACTTTTCGAACTCTTAGAGATGCCCCTACCACAAATTTTGAATACCGGATCGTCATCAATCGATGGATGATTGAGGGAGGGATGGATGGATGGATGGATGGATGGAAAAATGATCATAAGACAAGGTTCCCGATGAAATATTCTGTTCTTCAATGATTTCTGGTCAGAGCTATAATATCATGCCATTTGATGTTTTAATGACGATGAATAGGCGTTCCAACAACTTTCTATGTTTCGGTCGATATCTTGGGCCCAGATACGTCTTTTAAAATTGTTGAACCCATCAATTTCGTATTTCAAGACCCAATGACGAGTTTGTTTGACCTTCCAGAGGCATAGCTGTCAATTTTGGGGCACAAAATGAGGTCTAAAGACAATCCTAAATGGAAAAAATCATATTTTCTGGAAAAAATTTAAATGTGGCCCTTCTGGATCGCCTTGAACGGAATTTTTCATCACATATTTTGAAAGTTTAGACAATTTTACGTCGATCACACGGATTGAGAATTTGAGGAATTTTTCGTACTTGATACCGAGTCTCAAAAAGATGTCATAAATGTGGCTCCTTGGGCGTTAATAAGTTAAGTGGCTGCACACTATCATTGAGATGTCAGTAATTGTGCTCATCAAAAATCTAGCTAAAAATTTCGTCAGTCTCAGCCACACATAGATCTTGGAAGGAAAATCCACCGCCACAAGTTCATCCTTTCTTCGATCGTAAAAACGTGCACCACCAAACTCCTCAATATTCACAAAAGTAACTAGACATCAGGAGTCGATTGCGTAAGTAGAGAGTTATCCACTCTAAATTAGCCCGTCAAAAAGTCTTAGTAGTAGGTACATACTCGAACGTTCGAATCGTGCATGCATGTACAGTAGGTAGGCTGGCCAGCCAGTAGTAAACTATCTCAAGCAATATACTTGCAAGGCCCGTGCATGAGGGCTGTAGCAGCGATCGGTATATATAGTGGCCTCGTTGCAAGCTGTGTTGGCGGCTTATCACTTATCTCGTGCTCGCGTGAACCCGCTGCCACTTCCTTCCTCGCCCTTCACCCCCACCCTATTCGGACGCCCCTCATCGCATTCTTTCTTGGCGCCCGTAACGTGTGGCTATGGGTGCTTTGCAGGTATGTAGATGCTTATAGAAAAGGTGAGCTGGTTCAACGGGTAATTATGCAGCTCGGACTTGAACAACTGCAGAATTGGGTGAAAAGGATTTTTTAGAAGGTAGATACTTTATCTGCAGGGCTATCGATTGTGGATCGATTTTCACTTGTTAGCAAAGATGCTAGAAGTGTATTTTGATATTGTTAATCTGATAGGAGTGGTTGTGGTTCATCGTGGCATGGGTTCAAGCTTGAACTGCATTAGTGATAGTATTTTAAAAGTCAAAACAACTTGTCAAGTGCCCATCTTTTTTCCAAGAATTTAAACGCTTCAGTGATATCCTTTCGCTGAAACTCTACCAGCAGATGGAATATAATCTTTAAATGCTTGAAAATCAGGCAAAATGATATTTTTAGTATAGGCTAATCATTGAGTTTGAAGGAAAGAAACATCCACAGAAAAATCACGACATAAGGCCATTCAATGATTTGATTGCACTCTAAGATAAGTACATTATTGAGCTTCACTCTCAATCTGTGAGTCAAAATATTCATCTCATTGAATATAATCTACATGACCATGTTGAACATAGTTGTAATGCGGGGGCTATGTAAATTTTTCGGATATGGAAAATTCAGTGGTTTCGTCTCGTTCTCAAAACTGACAATGATAAGCTTCATTCAGGTTGTCTATCAACGCTGTCACTGCGATAGGTCCCAACATCGACAATCATAATTTTCCATCTTCTATAATATTCCACTCATATCGGTTGTAAAGTGATTTCCTTTAACAACTTATCGTGAATATTAAGTTTGCCAGAGACATGAATAATGGATCGAAATACATCTGATGCCTACACAATCGTGTTAGTTAGAATATGACGGTCCACTTTGTGATCTTTATGAAGTTGTGGGAAACCACTCTGATGGAAATCGTGTTAAATTATAACGTCAATATCAGAGAAAGAGACGAATTTTATGTTCGCGGAAGCATTCTGCGACTTACCAAGTGGATTCCTCGTAACTTCTAGAAGGACGTATGATGAATTTTTGCTGCCTTTGGTTTTTTGAATCTAACATTACAATCAATTTTTCACTTCACCAAATCAACTATCAATATTTGATACGAAATTTTATATAGGTAACAATTATTCCACTGATGAAATCAAAATGTTTGATGAACACCAACATTTCTCTCAAATAGTGAGATATGAATTTTCCGAAAGCTTCTGAAAGAAACTATTCTTGCTCACCTAAATTTCTGACATTGAGTGAGTTTTTAATTCAATGAAGTGGTTCCCGTCGAAATTTATCACCTTCGACTACTCAATTACTGACGGCAACTCATTACTCTGCGCTCCGAGAAGCGTTGAGAATTTTAGTTGTCTAAGCTCTTTAAAGCCGAGCTTGTACGTCTCACTCTCCTGTTTCAGAGTTCGTTTCGACATAGCTCCTATAATTTCATATCGTATAACTCTATGAATTTCTGATGCAACAGAGAAATACTTGTGTTCTCTTTTGGAAACCATGCCGGACAATAATTTGCAAAATTCATTGGTGTGGGTGTTGTAGAAAGTACATTTGTGGAAATTTCAACAGTATCTACACAAATTTCTCTGGCTTTCCAGAATCATAATTACAGAAACAACCGTTATTTGTTGCCCCGTAAACAACAGCGGAAGTTGAAACTTTTTGCCGCAAAAAGCTCTAATTTTAATGAGGTTAATTTCATACAAAAAATTCATAAAATGACACACAGTCGCGTTCCATAGCTACATTCACACGGTCCCCTAAAAAGGTGTATCGAAAATATCTTCCTCTAGCTCGCCAGCTGAATCAAAAATCTTCGCCCGAAAGTTCTGACCAAAATTATTCTTACAATATCGACCTTTGGAGATAAATTACTACACGCTGAGTCATATTTCAAGGTACACAAGAGGAAGCAAAATTTGTGATATTGTCAATTTTTTTGAAATGCGACCAATGACACCGTACAAGGAGAATCTTTCACACATTGCTGAGATAGCATATGCCACAAAAATCGAAGAAAAATGAAATTCAAAGCTCACTCACATAGCCAACTGTCACGAACCCACAAAGCAATGGGAATTCTATAGAACGAACAGAAAGCAAAAGAAAACTGATCTTGGAAAAAGGTCTTTCACGTAAAGACGCATCTTGCGGAAAGTATCCCACAAGATGAAAGGACGAATTGACTCTCTCTTGGCAATACTAAATCGGATTAATGAATCAGACTCGCACGTACCTCTCAGTCTAAGCCTCTATACTGCATTCAGGTTTCTCTAATACATACATCTGATGCATCCTAGTCGAATTGCCAATCCCACAGTCAATAATATGTGCAATGTACGTGGTAGTAAATCTACTATATATATATATATATACCTAGAGAAGGTAGTTTACGTATGGTCATACATGTTCGACATGGCTTCATTGGTGAAGTGAACTCATCAAAGACTTGGACGTATACAAAGCCTCGAAATGCGTTACTACTACTATTACTACGAGCAGCTATACACACAAAGAGATAGTCAGGGTCTAATACCGTATGAAGAGGTCGACTCTCAGTTGAGCTTGCCTCAAATTTGTAGGTAAATTGACGTGGACTGAAGGTATATGTAGGGTATTACACCGATGTAACATCGAGTTATATTCTGTCAGGTGGTGGTAGCTCAAGTTTTGAATGGTCTAATCGATGGTTTTAGAAGTAGTCATACGAGATTGATGTTCTCTTTCTACTGGAAGATTTTTCTTCATATTTCTAAATTTTAGTTGGATGATGAGACAGAAATCAATTACTTCTCGTGTTGTCGTGGATATTTCTACATTTTATCAATAAGTTCTCGCTACCTTTTCTCGAAACTTTTGCAATAGTTGGTAGATCTTTGTTTGAATTAACGAGGTTAGTCTACTGTGATCGATTGGGATGAGAAGTCAAACTCATGAGTGGTCAATTTGGACGGGTTAGAATCGTCATCACATGAGATTTTGATATAAAAATCATCTCTATTCTTGAGGAATGTCTTCCTTCCAATGAACAATGTGGAGTTTGTTGTAAAATATTTGAAAAAAATGTTATCTAGACACATAAAGACCGCAATAATTACTCACTCTTGGAAAGCCGAGGAAGAAAATATTCAAAGACACTCACGACACCAGTGTATTGAAAATATATTAGAATTTCATAGGCTCTGCAAACTAAAATTATTCTCTATCGGATTCTAAGAGAATTTCATAATCTAAAATGAAGACAGAAGAGACCAGGAATGCATCTGCCATCATTTTCCGAATCTCATTTCGTTTAATCATTCATGAAATTCCCCAATAACCATCATCACATTGTATCATAACCAATTCCACTCCGATAAACTCAACGGTTACGGCAATCCGAGATAGGAAACTTGTGTAAACTCGAGCACAAAAGATTGAGAACGTAATGAAATAAAATTCGGAAAATTAGTTCTGAAGTTATTCTTTGGAGATAGAGGGAATGCAAGAGGGACAAAGATGTTCCAGAGTCGCGGAGATCAGGATTTATGATATGTGTTGTGTAACTTTTAGAAAGTCAGACGAGTAATTGCTAAAACAGCGAGCATTATTGGGTGCGCCGAATAATAAACGGGCCAATGTATGAAGGAATCTCGAAATCCGCAAAGTCTGCAGTTCGAAATAATAGAAGCTTGAAGTGGATGAGAAAGTCTCTTCGGAGCGTATTTCAAGGGTATTTTGAGATGGGTAGAGGGACAAAATTGACAGGGTTCCGACTGGCATTTCACGTTGAATGATGCATTATTGGACCACGGCCGGTCCCTAAGACCGATCAAAATCTTTCGATTCTGGAATCATTCTCTTCTCACAAAAATAGCCCGAATAATGTAGACTCAGCTAGAGGGCGATAGACAAATATGCAAATAATAATATACCTGCTTCAGGAACGTCATTGTCGTTCACTCAATTTTGCATAAAAGCCGCGAAATCCAGCGCAGCCATCATTCATTGTCAAATAAAGTGCCGAAGAATGTGCTATTTTAAGAATGTAGTGTACCCGTTCTCATGATCATATAAAGCATGGAATCGTCTTCAAATCAAGGGTAAGATACGGGAAAACAATCTTTATAATACAGAAATCGCCATTTCAGTAGAACAGTCTGACTTTGGTCAGACAGGCTGCATACGAGTCACTTGACCGGAATTAGTATTGCAACGATCAGAACTATAATCTTGATTAACGCGGGGTAAAGCTTTCAAGTATTTTTGGTACAATAAGTAATGATCACAATTCCAGATTTTTGGTAAGACAGACGGTACTTTGTTAATCACTTCACCATTGCCAGAGCTGAATCCATGTAATAATTCACGACACAGAAAAATTTTCCATATCAAATGCTTTCAATTTTCAGATGTGGAGGATTTGAAGACACACAAAAAATGTCTAGTAACCACCAAAGGTATGAGTAAATTCTATGGTGATGGTTTCGAAGAGGCTACTTTACGCAGAAAATTTATCGTCTGTTTAATGATCTTGTTCGGTTCGCTGTAACCCAGCTGAGCCGTAGGTTCGTAATAGCCCAGACTTGTGACGCCACCGACCGCAACATGTGCGTTAATCCTAGCGCCAGCTTCAATTAAATTGATGCTGAAAGCAACATCGGACTTGGAGATAATTGCCTTGTTCTACAATGTTTTGCTCATCACTGATTCATGTTTATGATAAGTTCACGACCTTTACACGGCTCATAGCTGATTGAAATAGATTTTTCGTCAGTATGGGACGTCTCAATTTAATTAGAATTTGATTGAATCGACTATGTTCAACTCCGTCACTTACCTTGTTTTCTACAGTATACATGCCCAAATCGTTTGATATTTGTGAGAATTTTTTATTGATGCATGATGTGAATATAGGAAAAATTATATGCATTTCGGATAGTTCTGGGAAATTATAACTACGAGAAGTCCATCCACATCTGCTTATTTTTTGGACCGAAATGGAAAGAACAAAAATTCCCTGCTCCGTGATACTAACACTTTTGATAATTTTGCAACTACTCGTCGATTCTTTTCGAACCAGAGAATTTTTCTGAGATAAGAAGATCTATAGTGAGTCTATAATTATCCGCACAAGCTAGGGAGTCGATTTCGATGGCATAATGAAAATATAGTGCAAGGAAGATGGATTTGTTTCGAGTTTTGGCAGTATTTATCTATTTTGCATGTAACTAATCAACCTAGATGACCAAGACTCTTGGTCATTTTTTAAACGTTCTAAGACCTGTTTTTCCTATTTTCTGCAAATATGTTGTCCAGGCGATTGACATTGTCAGTTTTCTACATATGCGCAGGAATTTGGATTCCTACAACCAATTTTATCAGAAAACCAAGAAAATTTCCTTCAAAATGGCTACTTGGCGAAGTCAATCCCATGCATTTGAACGGGAGCTTCAACGTCCAG
This sequence comes from Eretmocerus hayati, assembly GCA_029851415.1. Lineage (NCBI taxonomy): Eukaryota > Metazoa > Arthropoda > Insecta > Hymenoptera > Aphelinidae > Eretmocerus > Eretmocerus hayati. Next base: position 175,545,002 of record CM056742.1, on the reverse strand, counting down.
AAGACCACTGAATCTCAAGAGGCGGGTCGAAGATATCGAAGGAAGTTTTGGAGGAAATCCGCGCGGGATGGCGTACGCCTTCGAGCTGAAAATTCATCTGATAGCATACGTTGCAACTCTGGTCCCAGCTGATGAAACTGAGTTTGCCATATATGGTCATTTCAATGTGAAATTTCTTGGCTTTCTAATGTAATTGGTTTCAGGACCCGAATTCTTGCGCAGGCGCAAAAAATAGACGAATTTCAATCACTAGGGAGATAAATTTGTAGAAAATAGCCAAAACAGGTCCTAGGACGTCAAAAAATGTCCGGGACTTTTTTTCTGAGGAAAAAAGCAATTTTCATCAGTTATTGGCATTTTCGAAGTATAGAAAAAATGGCTTTTCGAGGCATTAATATTTTTGTAAGTTCCATTCATTTGCCCGGTAAAACCGCCCATAACTTGAAAATCAATTTTTCGGCACACTGGCATCGAAAGCCTATGGTTCCCGCCCCGATCCCGGGGCAGAAAATGCCGCAATGCCGCCCAGGCTAGAAAATGAGTGAGCATGCGCAGTAGCCCTCGGGCACCGACGTTTTCTAACCTGTACGGCGGAGCGGCATTTTGCCCCGACATCGCGTCGGAAAGCATAGAATTTCGATACAAGTGTCACCGAAAAATAGTGTACGCACCTCGGGCCAAAAATAACCCATCGCAGCCGCGGGTATGCCGCCCTCGCCTGCCGGCTCGTGCGGCAACCTACCCGGGCCGCGATGGGTCACTTTCGGCCCTTGTCGCGTAATGTACTATCACAAAACCGATTTCAATAGGTTTGCTAGGACCTTTCGAGTTCCACAAACCGTATTTTCGTATCTCTGACGTGATTCAAGAGATATGAATTTTATTGAAAAAAGACCCAAATTTTGTTGTTGACGATGATTGAAAATGGGGAAATCAAAATATGTCCCAGATCCTTGGAGAATTTTCATGGGGTTCCATGAGTTGTTGAAATATTATATCTCGTTCCATGGAATTGAATGGAAAATCCAAGAAAACAATTTGAGTCATGGCCTCTTTTTCGTAAGTTTGTTTCGCGTGCAATCACTCTTGGAGTGAGTCATCGATGCTTAGAAGTCGTAACCGTTCTCCCCAAACTAGAGTAAATAACCTAGCTTGGAAAGCAGAGGAATATATTTTTTCCTCCAGCAAGGATTCCTTCGTGGTTTTCTCGAAACTTCACGCATCTCCGTAAAGTGAGACAATACAATCACCGAAATATTTCATCAAATTTATATCATATTCAACGGATCATACTCTGACAAACGAACTTTGTAAAACCGATAGAAAAAATTCATTGCTGCTCTATAGCACCATGCATAATTTTCTCAACTATAGACAGTACTGCTCAAGACACGTCACCCACTCAATTCAGCACCTCGAGACTCTCGTACGTCGAAAATCACACTCAAAATGCTATTACTCAGGACGCAACAAGCAAGCTTCAAACTCAATTTACCCTCTCTGAGTGCCAAAAAAGAAGACAAGCACCCACGTGCATCCAAGTGCCACATACACATCGAAAAGGTGAAAAACTTCACTCAGCTTTAAACTGATGGAAGGCACGCGTGTTCAATTTTCCCGAGCTACCGAGTTTATACCGTGAGAAAGTGGAACGACACATACCACTCGATTCCTTATCTTTTTCAGATCCACACGTCAAGATTGGCTCCTGCGTTGCACTACGGAAATGATGAATAGCTTCAGGTGAAGCGTCAGACTCAATGACAAACCTTATCACACGTTAAGAGGTTACCAATATTCAAAGGGTATAATCAGCGATTGCAATCAGTCATAGATACACGTGTCATGTATCCTTTACCTTTACTTATAAGGTAAGTGTGCCTAATATGCCCCCACTACTTTTGTTTTGCTTGCCATTTCAACTCATCTCTATATTTTTCAACGCACTTTAGCTCATTTCGAAGATAATTCCAAGACTTTCGAGATGTGCTAAAGTACGTTTGATTCCAAGAGGTTGAAGCCGAGTTACCTTGATTTTCGCAGAAAAAGATTCCTTGCGAGATTTTGACAGTGTGTTCCTCATATGCCCCCATAGACCTTTCGCGATTCTGAAGCTCTGGAAAAGCGATATCGGTTCCAGAGCATATTGGTAATGTAGTAAATGGATAAATTGTCATAATTTAAGGTATTCTCGACGGTTTAGAGTGAACAAAACCTTGAAATCAACATAAAAATCGAATTTAGCATATTTTGCAAGATCTGGTGCGTTTTGAAGGCTCGATGCTACTGGATATCGACAAATACTCACAAAACTGATGTTATCTTGACAAAAAAATTCTAAAAATACTTGCGGCATTGCGCAAAGCCCTCTACATGCGGAAAAAGGGGTGGGGGCATGTTAGGAACACTGCACATTTTTTTAGTGATGTGAGCGTCGAATCGGCTAGGAATCGAATTTTGCAATCCTGTAAAAAGAATTTCAGAGTTGAAACAAAAACAAAGAAAATGAACTGGAGTGCGTGTGACTTGATCTCATCAATTTTGATTGGCATAGCTTTTAGTGACTAACAAAAGAGAAGCAGAAAGTACCGAAAACCAGTTTGTTCGTTTCAAGGAATGCGCGTGTCATTTAGGATCGGTCCAAACCGTTGATTTTCTCATATTTTAACGTAACAAACATGAAAAAAATGCGTGGCAAGGTCTGCGGGTCCGTACTTTTGAGAACTTGAGTGGGGGCGTATTAGGGAATGGGGGCATATTAGGCACACTTAGCTTAATACCGAATCGTGACTCATGAGTTTGATATCTGCGAGTGGTGATACACATAGCAAGAGATAATTCAAGAGCGTAGAAATCAAGAGTATATATAAACGTATCGGAGCACGGAGAAGTTAAGGAGCGCATTGGGGAAGACGTGAATTACGGTACAGTGAGCGAGAGTCTAGCCACAATCTCGCGGTTGCGGTCGTACCCAAGGAGAGACCTCAGTTTAACAGTTTGCGAGTTTGATGATTTTTGTTGTGCTAACTGTATATTCTGTGTGTGTGTGTATGTGTGTGTATGTGTGTATTCAGAGAAGTAGTGATGGTGGTGCTCGTTGCTAAGGATCTGAACTCACTCAAGTTTAATTACTACGAGATGTTTCCAAATGTACGCGCAAAGTTCTCGAGACTCTTCCAATTTTACGCTTCTGTATATGGTAGAATTGTGTGCAAAAAGTTGAGATCGCTGTGCGTTAAGTAACTTCATCGAAGTTTGAGATATTGAAGATGGATTCTTTGGTAAGGTGAGAGATAATCTATCCTCACTCTCAAATTTAATCAAAATTTTTTTCCAGATTCCACTCTCCTCGCCTTCTTAACACGTTCGCTGCGGGGCCAATTTTTCGTAATCTTATTTCAATTATGAACTGAATTCCCGTATTCTGGTAAATATGTCTATATGGGAGTAAACTCCTTCTCGGCTTGTTGTCCATGCTCTAATCAAAGTAAATCACCTGGAAAGATCCTTATTGGGGATATTTTTCGAATCATTACAAGTAGGTAATGATTGAAAAATGAAAAATCCTTAGGCCCACCGGTGGGCCCCACGATTGGCCTGGCGAGCGTGGAATACATCCTAACCTATAATATACACACATTTTTGTTCCAAGTATTGTCGAATTCTCTTGCAATTCCGGCTAAACGACGAATTAAGACATTCAAGTCAGATGATAACGAGTGTGGCTCAACTCGTTGTTTAGCCCAAATCGCGAGAGAATTCGACAATACTTGGAACAAAATTTTGTTCCAAGTATTTTTTCTTAATTTAGCTTGCACGATGACCGCATGCTGGCCTTAAGTCAAACACCGGTTTTATATTTGGATTGGCTTACTACAAAGACGGATCTCAGTTTTCAAACACGTGGTTGAAGTTTTTTTTCTAATTCTCGATTCCGATGACTCGGGATACAAAGTTTTACGTTTGATATTTGACCACGTAAAACATTTTGGATGACTTGAAACCGTAATGCAATAGAACTGAGAATGAGAAAACAGTATGCAAGGTTGATGTGATCTGAACAGTCAAGTTGTTGATGCCCTTTTGATGGTTGATTCAGCATCATTTCCTGCTATCCGCTAGAAAAATTGTTAAACATTGCATTTTGAGATGTCTACCTTTCGGTTATCGAGCTCCGTGATGTTTTTGTGTCGAAGGCTTCAATTTTTTGAGAATTATCGAATGAAAATGTTTAGACGCGACAAGTCTCACGATTCTTACCTCGATTCGGATTCTCCTGATTCATGAAATGTATAATCTAGACACATAACAGATAGGTTAATTTATAGTCAATCCATAGCGATCGGGACCATCTGAAAATCCAAAATTATACCTCTTATGGTTGATAATTTTCATCGGTAGACATTCGTTTACGTGCAATGTACAGAAATTTTCATGAAATATTTGAAAACATGACTCTTTTTGACCAGGTCTGTCTAGCGTGATGCTAAAATTCCTCTCAAGTCTGGAAACCTATGAATATCCTGAGTTGTAGGCTTGTTTTATGAAGTCGATGACGGGCTGGTCCGGGGTGAGGGTGAAAAATGTGATGGTCTGAGCTGGGCTGAGCTAGGATGGGATGGGCTGGGCTAGGGTGAGATGCGATGAGATGTGATGGAATGCGATGGAATGGAAGGGGTCAGGATAGAATGGTTTTGGGAATGGGCTGGGCTAGGCTGAGCTAAGATGGGATGGGCTGGTCTAGGCTGAGCTGGGATGACATAAACTGGGATAGAATAGGATGATTCCGGCTGGACTGGGCTGAGGCAGGATCGAGTGGGATGGGTTGGGCAGGGCTGGACTGGGATGGAATGAGATGGTCTGATGTGGAATGGGGTCGGATGAGATGCATAGATGGATGAGCAGACGACATATAAGTATACCTTAGCGCTGGCATGCGTTCAAGCGTAAATGTAGCCCTTCACGGTAGTTTCGGAATGCATTTTCAGCTAGGATTTCTCCCTGCCACAATGTCGGTAAAGAAGGTTTTACCTTCAGAAATTTTGAAGCCGAAAGATAGACCATAGGATCAACAGCATCAATCTTTTGACCTCGGCGAAACCCAACCAATTCTGACAGCTATTTTAATTGGCAAAAATGTATCAGCTAAGGGATAATCTCCATAGCTGTGCTTCAGAATAGGCCTATGGGACTAAACCCTGGGAGACTTTTTTCTCTTATATAAGCACCTGGAAGATACCTCCATGTATCACCAAAATATGACGAATCCCAGAGTTTCATCAAGGTCATTGTTTTCGAGATTATAATTTCTCTAATTTGTGGCATTTTGTGATTATGCACATGAGACTTTCTTGGTCCCATAAAAAATTTTGGGTGTGACAGTGGTACTCTAGCGGTACTTCCGCGGTACTTCTACGGAACTTCATCGATATCATAGCGCATATTGAGCTATTTCGCGTATCGGCAATTGTCTAGTGCTCTTATTATATTTTAGCAGCACCTTATCAATATCGAGAGTACCGGGATTAGGTAGTAGTACCAGCTGGCTTTGTAAGATTTACTTGCAATTCCATTACTCGATCAGTTATTCTCGCGGTATCGCAGTAGTACTTTGCCGGTACTTTCGCGGATTTTCATAGGCACCGTAGGAAATTGTTTGTGGTCATTTATTATCTATCACTCGCTATCTAGTTTTTTTCGTTCTCTTAGCAGGATTGTATGAATGATTTTCAGGTGTTTCATCGCTGTTGGGCCGGATGCCTCGGTGTTCGGTGTGGGTTTTTTGATACACTATGCGTAAAAGTGGACTTCGCGCACATTTTATTGACTTTCACTCACAAGGAGAGGCTAGGGAGTGCTGGTCACGGATGAAACTCATAGATCCTATGTATTACAGAATATCTATATGGGTAGTTCCGTGGAAACTTTGAAATAATGTGTGCCTGCTTGTACGAACCCTTAAAATGATTGAGAAAAAATTCGTACAGGTCATTTTTGACGTATTCTTGGTATTCCTTTGGCACAATCATTAATTTGGCGATTCAGGGTCGCAAAAAAAAATTATAATTAAAAAACGGGTCAAAATGTCAGGTCGGTGTGTTGTGTTTTTTCATTTTTTCAACCTTTGTGAGTGTAAAGCGTCGCGGTGAGGCTCGTTTGAGATTCGGGCGGGCAAATTCATCAAATTTGATGGTATTGAGAACCGAATCACACTATACTATGAGAGTCCAAAGACCACTTTTTGTGTGTGCGCTGGGCACGTACATTTTGTGGCGCGATTTTACCTAAAATTTTACTCTCTCAGTTTTTCTCGATAAAATTGAATTTGCCTCATCCTAGACTTTTCTGCATCATCTTTTTCTTGAAGAAAATTGTCAGGCGCAACTTCTCCATGCCTCAGAATTTCGAAAAATATTATATTACTCCCGATGCGAGGCTAGGCTATTTTGGGGCACGGGAATGGTTTTTCCCCGAAAGCAACGAGGGGAAAACATTCCCCGTGCCTTGAAACAGCCTGTCGAGCGAGGGAAGTATGCTATTTTTCTGCATTAGGGGGAATAAACGCCAATTTTATGTTCGCAGCCGGGAGTAAGAGTAGCGCTTTAGTCGCCCTATGCTAAAAAATGGATTTTCACACTTTGCGAAGTACTTTTCCGCGAGAATCTAGTTTTGCTAAATTTTCATGTCAGGCCCGTGTGGTATTGGTGCGACCCTTAATCACGAGACTACAGAGGTCCTAGTCAGTCTTTTCGAAGTCAAAGCTATAGGTCAAACCGTTTGGCCGTGAGATCAATTTCATTGACCAAATGTCAGGTCCGTGTGTTATTGCTTCAAAATGTCAGGTCCATGTGACGCTACCGCGTCTCTCCATGTTATCCTTATGGTACTGATGAGTGGGAAAATTCACATCCGTGCGCGAGCTTATTCATACTTTATATGTTACAAAAAGTCGGAAAATACATCTTAGACCTTTCGGAAGTGCGAATTGGGTTTGGCACATTTTCGACCCCCAAATATGGAAGTTTACGCGGAACTACCGATATATCATCATCCCTTCAATCGACATGAGCTCATATGGGCAATGTTAATGCTATGGGCTGTAGTTCGAAAACGTCTGAATGTTAGACTGTGCGGCTTTGGTTATCATCTTTTGGTGCTGAAAGGAGACTAATTCTTGAGTTTCATCCAAATCCTTGACCCGCAGTCCCTGGCATCTCTTTGTCAAAATTCATCAATGAGTACAGTTTGATACTTGGGAGTAAAACCTATTCATAGCACATTATTTTATAACCCTTGTTATAAAATAATGTGCTATTCACCCTACTCTCAAGCTACAGTAATGTCAGCTCTTGCTTCTCAACTCCTACCCTGAACCTTAGTTGATAAAATTGTATCTTCTATAATTTTAGCATCATAGATATCAGTCTATCGCTGAGGTTACGAACTAACCTTAATATGTGAAAGACATCGATGTTTTATTCGGATTCTTATGACCGAAAAAAGAATATTTCCCAATTTTTCACATAACCCAAGCTCTTGCCTCAACATTTATCTTTTACTACAAATATACATTTCTATAGTTGAGGTCACTCCACGCAATACGATTCTGTACATCATGTTGTCGAATGCAAAAGATCGAAAGATTCGTACATGAAACAAATTCCATGCACATATGAAATTACTTCACGCTCTAGAAATTCAGTGAAAAGTTCACGTGAGAACGTTTAAAAAATTTTGACAAAATTTCGAATTATGTGTGGTACTATTGCGAAAGAAGAGTTCTTTTGATGTAAATACACTTTGAGCTATGTGAAAAAGAAAAGTGTCTCGCGCAGTTTTGAAAGAAAAGACGTTTCGCCACTTAAATGGAACAATATTCGACAAGCAGAAGGAAATTTTTCAGAATTTCTAGTGCATACGTTATTTGTTCAATGTGAATTTCAACTTGTATAAGACTCCACAAAAAGAACGTATTCTGAAGCATTTGACAGCCCCTAAATACTGAAAAGTCAACACGCACTCGACCCAAATCAGCCATTCACATATTGTTAACTACACATATTCTTTTTACAAAGTCACTCTCTGTCTCAGATTCAGTCAACCTTCCTTCAAGCTCAAAATTCCGTGCATTAGAAAATTTCGCAAAACTCCAACATTTCATTCCTTCTTTTCACGCAGGATCCATATATAATCGACTTGCGTCCCGCATATTTTTCCAAGCGCAATGAGAAACGAGATACGTTTGGTAACGAGCTCAGAGCTTCTACTTCTCTTGGCTATACTCTAAAGTCCAGCTCACATATGCCACATACGAGCAATGTGCCTTTATGTCCGGAGGTTTCCTCCCCGGGCGAGAATTTCCCGAACATCATTAGCACTTCCGAGCTGGGTACATACATACATACATACATATACATACCGTGTGGAATGCGAACAACGCGCGAGGAATAACAGTGAGAAGAGGTTTAGTATGAATAGGTAAGTCAGAATATGTCTGTATATGGTATAGCTATAGGTATGTAGAGCTTGAAGGTAGTAGTGAGCAACAATGAGTTCGTCATTTTGGACGTGCACCACATAGAAAGTCTTCATTACCGAGCTTGTGATGGAGGTGAAAAGATTGATGGATGGGGAATGAAATGGGATAGTACTGATGAGGATGCTGACGACGGTAAAACTGCTAATTTTAGCTGACGCACCGTTATGCGTATGGCTCAGTTAACTCAAATTAGTGAGGTGAGTCTGCCTAATATCGCCCCACTCAAGTTCTCGAATATACGAGCCTGCAGATCTTGCCACGTATTTATCCATGTTTGTTACTTTAAAATATGAGGAAATAAACGTTTTGCACCGATCCTAAATGACACGCGCATTATTTAGACCAAAAAAGTGGTTTTCGGTATTTTTGACTTTTTTTTGTTAGTTACTAAAAGCTATGCCAAACAAATTGATGTGATCGATCTCAACGTACTTTAGCTCATATTCAATGTTGTCCCATCTTGGGAATTGTCTTCACAGAATTGCGAAATCCGATTTCTAGCCGATTCTACGCCCATATTAGTTAGAAAAATGTATTTTTCTAACTAATTTGTAAAACATTTCGGTTGCAAGAGTATGACACAATAGGGCTGTGAGTATGACACAATAGGACAAATAGTGTGCGCTGTTTCTAAACTTTTGATTTTCCACGATATGATTGCGGATTTTCGATCTTTGATTTGAAAAAAATGGTGGAAAACTTTTGCCGCGCCCTGTACGACGTATCATGCTTTGCCGCACCATTCTTAATATTGAGAATCCTGTACTGAAAATTTCGCCCTCGCAAACCTCCGTGTCTCTGAGATCACTACGATTTCTCATGGCTCCTCTTGGATCTGAAAAAATATCAAAACACATCATTTTCCCGAAAAAGTTTACCAGGGGACCCGATGGAATTGTCACTTTCAACGTTAGTGATAGTAATATGAGTTATATTAGTAATTCTTCCAAAAATTCACTAACACCACGTTGAGGTCACAGATTTTTTAGTATAGGGTTCTCAATGTTGAAAATGGTGTTTGTGTGGCAAAGCAGGATACATCGTACCGGGTGAAAGTTTTTCCCCATTTTTTCATATCAAAAATCAAAAATCCACAACCATATCGTGGAAAATTTAAAGTTGGAAAATAACGCCCACCCTGGTCATACACCATCTACTGCCACTCCTAAACAAACTTCCATATACATGAAAAGAAAACGAATTACGTCTCAGCGATGATACATCGCAACTTTACGAAGGCTACAACAACCTAAGTTGACTGTACTTATTCCACAAAACCGATTTTTCGCCAGTGTGTTCCAAGCACTCGAAGCTTTGAACCTTTTTGAACTTTGATAATTGAGCAAACTACACTTGAAAGCCCCAAACTTGAGCAATATCCTGGGATAGCATTAATCAGAGAACCAATAAATACTTTGCACATGAGGGTCCTTCTGATTCACGTACTTCCACCTCTTCGATATCGGTTCAAGTTGAAAAGCTTGCAATACGACGACTTGTCCCTGATTCCTTGCATCGTGTGAGACTGCCTCCTAAATTTTAATCTCGTTAATCGTGGGATAATTTACTTAGGTCTTTCACTTCGTTTAGAAGTGAAGTCTCATGCCTAACGAGGTGGCGGTTAAACTAATTTAAAACGTAGGTGTCAAAGTACAGGTATAGGTGTGTCTGTGCGCTTCAGATAGCAGAGAAACTTGTTGCTCTTGCGCGACATATGGAATCTTTGGTTTAGGAGTGGAGTACTAAGGTGTAAAGCTTCTTTACCGATTGCTGAAAAATTTAGAAATTTTATGATGTACAAACTTGAGGCAAATAATTAATGATTTTGAATTTGATTGAATTTTTATTCGTGATTGAGATGCAACATATAATGTCTATTACAGAGCTACAAAGTCCAACTGTGAATCCATACTAGCAAGGGAAGGATAGAACTTCTAGACATTTGATGAATTAATGAATGAATAGTGAAAATCAATCGATGCTAAATCTTGAAGATATCTTCATCCATACTCGACTTGCAACATTTTTGTCGCTCCCATGCGCTATTTTTGTTGCAGTTTCTATCGAATTCAAGCTCTCACGGTAGGATTATCATCTACACACTCTAATTCTTACCGAAGTACAGTAGAACTCGGTTATAACGAGCTCCAAGGGACCGGCAATATTCGCTCGTTATAACCGATGCTCGTTATAACCGAGGTTGACTCAAAATGGTTGGATTTACGTGTATATTAGTGTAAATAAGTGATAAATTGATCATCTTACATTAGAGAATGTCATTCAATCGAATTTCACTCCTAAAATGGACTTTCAATGTTATACACAGAAAAGATATGAGAAACGTATACTTGGATGTGTACATAGATATAGATTCGCAGTCAGAACGATGAATTGAAAAATGGCTAGCCGATTAAAAAAATGCATATTGAACACTTCATCCCACTTCGATCATAATCACGATCTACAAGATTGTATCTTTCCCAAAATCAGTGATCAATGTTTGTTTCGTGGCTCGAAGATTAAGTTTTTAACAGTGTTTTTCAACTAAGAAGGGGAGTCCGGAGTCTCCGGGTCCCGAAATCTCACCAAAATTTTTTTACAGTTTCGTACCACCTAGAATATGAAGAACCCAGAGTAACTCCATCAAATGGGCTCCCTGTTCAGAGCTACAAGTAAAAATGTCAGCGTTGCTAGTATATCTATATATATTACTTTTCAAGATAGGCCTATATGGGCAATGCTAATGTCATAGGCTGTAACTTCGGACAAGAGGCCCATTTGACGGAGTTACTCTGGATTCTTCATATTCTAGGTGGTACGAAACTGTAAAAAAATTTTGGTGAGATTTCAGGACCCGGAGACTCCGGACTCCCCTTGTAAGTAGTGGTGGGAAAACTCATCACCAATGTTCTCAATAATGAGATTAAAAATTGTTCGAATCTTTAAGATTGTTGATTTCGTTGACTTGCTCTCATCGTAGATCTTACAAAATTCAGCATTGTTTTCGCCTTTCAGCGCAAAAGCTTTCCTTTTATCTGTTTTCATGTTGCTTGCATCAATTTTAATGATTTCAATATGATGATACCTGTTTACAGATAGTGCCAAGCCCTCAAATTCACCATCACGTAGCGTTGAAATCGTATCTGCTCGCTATAGCAGAGGTCCAAATCCAAATTTGGGCGAAATTCGGCTCGTTATAACCGAGGTCTCGTTATAACCGAGCTCGTTATAACCGAGGCTGATTCCATTGACTTAATACACAAACCAACCAAATTTTCAAAATTTGCTCGTTATAACCGAGTTCTCGTTATAACCGAGCTCGTTATAACCGAGTTCTACTGTATTTCACAATTTTTTACTACTCAGAATATAAATTGATGGCCCAGAGTGAAACAATCCAGAAAGGTTAGTAGAGGAAATTTCGGAGAATTTTTGGTTGAAAGAAATATCCAAAAGTGTCAAAAAAGAACTATCTGAAAGGAACTATCTGTAAATTCTAGGTTAAAGGGGACTATCTGTGAATTTTTGGTTAAAAGAAACTATCTGAAGATTTTCGGTTGAGAAGAACTATCTGAAAATTCCTGATTCCAGGAAAAAATTATCTGTAAATATTTGGTCAAATGGAAATATTTGTGAATTTTTGGTTGAATGGAACTATGCATGAATCTTCGGTTGAAAGTAAGTGTCTGAAAGATTTTTTGAGACGGTTCGTTGCGATAAAAAATTTACAGATAGTTCTTTAGTACCTTTCAACAAAAAATATAAATATGGTTCCTTTTAACCAAAAATTAACAGAAAGATCTTTTCTACCAAACTTTTTTTGGATAGTCCCGTCTACATAAAATTTTAGATAGTTCCTTTCGATTAAAATTATCTAAAAAGTTCCTATTATTTTTACGTTTTCAGATAAATCCTTTTTACTCTCAGCCATCGAGATAATCACAAGTAACTCTGTCTCGTGTACCTGTCAACCATGGTTGAAGTGAAGAATTCTATTACTGCCCATGTCAGAAATGATTGAGTGCTGTTAGTATCCTGACTAGGGCGATATATGGTACCGTGCAAAAATTGGTAAACGCTGGGATGAGATTTTTTTCTGATTCAAACGTCGATAGGTTGGGCCAAGATGAAATCGAGGAAAATTTATGAAGTGCATTGTGAAGAAGAAAGAGGTCACGGCTAACCTTCCAAAAATCAAGAAGGAACTCAGCATACTTCTTCATGCGTGCACCACAGAATATCAGCTGACAATTACCTTCCCCCCTGGCCCCAAACATCACTAACACATTCAAAGAATAGAAAACTAGCCAATCCTAGATCATTGAGACTGGACTGAAACAGAATCTGCCCATAATCTAAAAAAGCCGATGTTTCATGGAATTAATGCCAGGTTTTTTATTTTAGTCTCAGCAATCATAGGTTGACGCTTGGCATAAAAAGTTGTTCAAACGTCCACCGATCCGAACGAATTTTATGAAGGTAATGTTTTTGCGATGCAGTTAAACTCTAGAGGGCAAACGTACTTTAGACGAGTCTAACGTATTAAACGTAACTTTCATTAGTACCTTTACGATGGGAGATTATTGCGGAACGCAGCAGGGCTACATCACGCAATAGTGCTATTTGCAACAATGAGTAGGTACATATCTGTGCGCGTGAATTGAAATTTTTTGACGACCCGGATGTGTATCAGATATAACATTCAACCATAAGAACGTTTTATTTCTTGCTCTCACATGAGAATAAAAAAGTTGCATTAAAACTTTATTAGACAGATGGCGGGCTCGTGCAAATTCAATGATACTAGTAAAGTTGACGGGATCTTTTGGATCATAAAATTTCCATTTGTTCGCAATATTCTTACTGTTATAACACGAGTAGCTCAGATGATACTATAGCAAATGGAATAGAGGGGACCGAATTCCTTTGTATGTTTCGGAATTGAACCGCAAAATTCAGGATGAACAGTGAGTTTGAAAAGTCTCTGTGAAACTCTGTAATCACAATGAAAAATTAGAAACCGTAAAAGGTATCAGTTATTCCAATATTTCAAAGGCAAACGGGCGTCTAATGCCATGCTATATGATCGCTTATTTGCTTTTTCATGATATTTTTCATGAAATTTTCCTCAAAAAGTGAACAGTCTGCATTTGTTGAGCGGGAAAGTTAATGTTTTTATCCCTGTGTGTACGTTTTAGTTAACTTGTTTACGGATGAATTTCCACGTTGAATGATGCATCGGTGAGCCGTGGCTCTCTAAAATCGACCATACCTGTCGATTCTGGAATCGCCCTCTTTCCACAAAAATACCGTTGCCCAAACGAAGTAGACCCACTGTGAGTAGCCGTGATCGAAAAAAATACCGCCAAATTCGTTACTGACATTGAGTCAATTTTGCATGTATGGTGCAAATTCCAGTGCTGCTACTTCCTATGAACAAATGAAGTGCCAAAAATGTTTTAAATCAATAATACAGTAAGTGCTCACTTTAGTCATCATGTGACATATGGAACCAATCTCAGTGAGGCAAGATGTGGAGCAACCTTCATCATAATACAAAAAAATCACCCTTTCACTAGAAAAATCTGACTTTAATCAGACCAGATTCATACGCATCACTCAACTGGGATCATTATTGGAATTTTACCAAAACATGACTAATTTGTAACCCTTGCCCTAGATACTCAATCGTGTTATTCCTGTGGGCACGTTTAAATTGACTTCATTCCGAATAAATTCTTGGGAGTTTGACAATACTTAATTCAAAAATACATTCTCTACATAGCAAAGTTGTACATCAATTGTCCGATAATATTTTCATCATATCTGTGAGTTCGAACTCTATTACCGAATGGAAAAAGTGAGACTGATATATCCGATCAAATATCACAAAATGTGTCGTACACATGAGGGAATACTAGCTTACACCATGTCAAGAAGTAACGATGGACATTATGAACAGATCACTCCACTTGAAAGGACATTCGACACTCCTAACTCTGAAGAATGGAAAAGTTTCAGACTCTTCAACAGCAAATATACCAACTTGTGTTGTGTATGATCATTCCATGCTGGATCAGTCTTGGAGTTGGTGACTCTGTCTACCTAAAGCTTGACCTGTACTACTGCAGCGGGCAACGGATATCTGAATATGTACAGAGTTTTCAATTCAACAAAGAACCTCTCAAACTTCCTATACCTGGTGAAAATCTGCTGACATTTCGATCAAGCTCTGGCTACGATTTTCTTTCAAACTTCTTCTGAATATTTTGAGAGTTACATGTCGAACGAAAAATTGTTCGTCAAGTTCTTTCGAATATGTAAAGAGTTCGCTCGGCGAAACTTTGTCCTTCTTTACTTCATCCAGGAAACTCGAGAAATATTTACTAGAAACTTGGCCTTTGCTACCACTACTCAATAATCTACACACCTCACAACAGTTATTACAAGCTCCGGACAAGTGAGCCGCGTTATAAGCTTGCCTTATACGCAAACAATGGAGTTTCAATAGCGTGCACTGAGTCATTTCGCCATGTAATTAAATTTCCTAGAGCTTAAGATGACGGTGTACAAGGTACCCCTTTGTCTTATTTTTGCATGAATTGTAAAAAGTCTTACACTTAAATTCAAAATATTAATTACACGCGACCACCCTTGTGATCAATCTTGAAGGTTCAGACAATTCAAATTCTAGTATCACCATTATACACATTCCGGCAGTGATTCCCAAATTTTTTCTAGGAATATTATTCCTAGATCACTTAGATGGAAGGTTCTTGCCATAGTTACTTTGTATAATTTTGATTACACAGTTTCTTGAGCTGTTGATTTCGTTCCGTAATAACCTATTGCAAATATTAGCACCAGTTTAATCTTCTCACAGAGTAAATTGCGGATCGGGTAATTGCCATGAAAAAACGTTATTACATCCCTTTAGAACTGAATATAAGTCAAACTCTCGCAACGTATCTGCTCAGCACCTTAGTCTGCGGAAGTTTGACGTTTTTTCAGTGAAAAGAAAATGAATAGTATGATTGAGAGAGCTCACCACCGGTATGCTAGGGAAGGTTTTGATGGTTTTCCAAAATCTTGTCTAAAATGAGGTGGAGCCCACAAATTCTTGTATCATGAGTTTCCATGTTCAGTTATATGAAATATTTCAGACAAATTGCAACCCTCCACATCAAAAACTTCGATGTTTCGACATGGATTTTAGTTGATAGGAACATTTCATACGATTTACACGAGTCATCCACGAGCTTTTATTATCGAAGTAAGTTCAATGGCATCCATTATTTCAATATTGGTTTCCTATGATGGCTTGAATGAATTTCGTATTCTTGAATTCACGACGATTCACCTTCATCGGACACTGGGACATCATGAACGTTTTCTGGGCGAAAAATCAAGATCTAATCTCTACAATTGAAATTTTTTTCGAATCTTTGAAAAATACTTGACCCTTGCATAAATGAGCGAGTAATTTTGTCAACAGTGATCAGTTGGAGATTAAGAATAAGACCATGATCAAAGCTGTTTCACTTCTAAAATAGTACATTTCGATACAAGGGTGGAAAAGCTTTTTTTCGAGTCCGAGTGATGGGTTTCCGGTCTGAGCCGTAGGCGAAGGTCGGGATCAACTCGAGGATGCGAATAATAGGTTTTGCGCCCGTGTATCAAACTGTGTTTTTCGATAAACTGTGCGAGAAAGTGGTAAAATCACTGCGGAAAAAACACTTTTCTGCACAGCGTGTCGAAATTAGTAGATTTCGCACCGAGTTTGTCGTAGCTCGCTCCTGAGCGGTTGGTTTTCGGCCTGAGTCGCAGGCGAAGGTCGGAATAATCGCTCTGAAGCGGGGAACCTCATGAACGAGTTGCGAATACTATTTTTTACAATTTTGTAAGCACTCAAACATCGGAAAATTGCAAAAAAGTTTTTTTTAGCTTACTTGTCCAGAAAAAGTTTAAAACAGAGTTGTACCCATTCCGGATTGTATTCCTCATGATGGATTCTCATTAAAAAGTACCTCAAAGAAAGACACGTTGAAACATCCCAATTTTTCACCTATCACCTGAATGAGACCTACCAAAAAGTACCAAAAAATAATGGAGAAATGACCTAATCTCACAAAATTAGCTTATCAACAGTAAAAACAAGAAAACACGATCTCTCAATTTTCCCTACATTAAAGAACTACTCAAAAAGCTCGTTATTTTACACTTAACTCCCAATGAATCCAACAGCTAATACCTTCTTGGATCATTTCAACAGATGGATATAATCCTATCTACCGGATGTCTCACAACTGCGCGACATTCTTCGCAAGCGTATCCCTTAATCCAAGTTGAATCCTTCAAAAATAAGCGAGACCAAAGACAGATACAACGACAGAACAAGATAGAAAGAGACATCACCAAAAGGTAATCGATACAGAGCTCATCCAACAGGTTGGTTCAGCTCAAACTGTAAATATATATATATTCTATCTATCTATCCATCTATTCGTGAATGTCATCTACCGTCGTCGTCGTCGTCGTCGTCGTAGTCATTGGGAGGCTATTGCCCGATCTTCTACGCTGACAGAGAAGAGATAGACAATTTAAGCTCCCACTGCAGGGGCTACTATAGATTCTAGCTTTCAGCAATTCAGAGTCGAAGATTACGCTAGAATAGTATACCAGTAGCATCAGCAGTATAGCTGGAATAGTATAGTAGTAGTAGTAGTAGTAGTAGTAGTGGGTCCAAGAAGATGAATAGTATGGCTAGGAAGAGGTTGACGCCAGGCGGGGGCGCGCGAGAGACCCGCTAATCGAATCGCCCTACCTAGCAAATTGACGCTCTCGATCAGGGACGTCAAGTTGGGATGAAATTCTGGAAACCTAGACAAATGTGTCGGATTGTAGATTTCATTGGGGAGGGTTTCAATTCTTATTTGATGCATTATTTACGGGTGATTTTGTGTAGATTTCATGGTAAAATTGAAGCCATGTTGTCCAGGGTTTGGGCATGTTCTTGATAGAGTAGCTGTACTCATGTTCATTGTTATACAGCATCAGAGTATTCTTGATACCCGTTCTGGGGGATACGGAATAAGCCAATTCAATATGCTGTTTAGTACGGCTACTTTGACCTGATGTTCGAAATCTGCAGTTGTCTGGTCGATTTAGCTGGATTTAGCTTGGTCAGGGATATATCATTTATGTATCAAGAGACCCTTGATCTTGATCTTCCTCGACTCGCAAACAAGACATCGGAAGAGTGAACATTTTTTATGGTTATTGAGTGTAAAGTAACAGCACACAAAATACTCTCCCATTTTTTATGCAATATTTGGTCACAAAATCGGACCATCACTCAGATATTGAGGAAATGACTAAATACAGGGAATGAATTCATGAGTTTGATGAAATCATTTTCAACTTTGGCAGAGCTAAGAGGATCACAATGGTGCTACTACTTCAAATCTCAAAATAAAGCTCCATGCATACGGAAAAATGTGCATATCTTGCGAGAGTTGAAATAAATGATACAGCACAGAATTTTTTAGAAAAGGGAAACAAAGTTGTCATGAGAATGCATCTGAACCAGTTTGGTTCTATGGAATTTGCAAGCACTGATGACATTCATTCTAATCAACAACCATCACAATTTGAGGTAAAACACTTAGAAAATTTCATGTCACGAGAATTTTTCATAGTTTGGTAGTTCCAATCCTGACCATTTACACAAACTCCGAGCTTGGATTTTATGCATCACCAAAAGTGAATTATCATGAGTGACTTTTTGGATGACTTTGGTGGTTCAGAACCCAATTAAGAAGTAGCCAACTGTTTATCAGCTGACGACTATCTCAAAGCTGCCATATCATCAGCTACATTCCGGAATTCTTAGTAAGGCTTGTGATTTATCAGAAATTATTCAAATCAATTTCGTTAGAATTTTGAGATTTTTATGAGTGTATTTCAGAATCCGAGTTCATTTTTCTAGCGGAACAAGAAAATGGAAGCAAGCAGAGAGTACACAGTATGAAAATTCAGAGGATGCATTGGAATCAATTTATCGTATTTTAAACAAAATGTGAGAGAAAAAGAATTTGGACGGATTTAAGGATGATTTTTTTCTCATATGGATTTGAAAAGATTTTTGCAACTCTTTGTGGCAGTTCTCTACGAATATTTCAAAGTCAGAGAACCGGGCGTCAAAAAGTTCACCTTGACCGATCCAAGTTATTTTCAGCTCATTAGAATTTTCAACGTGAGATATGAAATTGAGTAAATTCATCCATAACCTTATGAATCCATTGTGAAATATGTCAATTCCGATTCTGAGTCGGTTCAGAAAGAAATGTACAAACACGAGACGACTGAGAAAGGACAAGCTTGTAAATCCTCATGGGTCAATCCACGCAAATGAAAATAATCTCAAAAATATTTTCATCAGCTTCAGATACTATTCAAATTATCCGAGTACAGGTTTAGTCTGGACGAGAGTTGATGAGGTGAAGCAACCGGACTATTTTTTTTTCTCTACGAGTAGATAGAAGTCACGATCAATCCGTAAAATTGTGGAGTCTAGCCTCCTGGCACCTGAATCATCAGACTCATTAAATCATATTTTCATTCATGGATTTCATGAATCCAAAGCTATCAACGAATGAAGAAAGCTTCATTTGTCATTGAGCCTCACGAGAATCAACTCGAGTGTATTTGAAGATGTTGAGGTGCACCAAAGTAAAAGACTTGAAGAAGCTAGGATGATGAGATTGGGCACACTAATACACTTCATTCTGATTTCATTCTGATTTTCCTTCTTCATCATCAAAGGTTTCTCACATCAATGACAAAATTAAAAACATGGGAACAATTCTTATCTTTTCATGATATTTCTTTTTGACTCGCCTGCAAGGTCCATAGTGATACCCAGAAGGAATGTGGCGTGAATTTCTAACTCTGATGAAGATTCATCTTTACTAACGTGTAGAAAGGCTGTTGATCGATTGTGATTTTTCATGAAAAATTCTCGGGTCTCTACAAACCTATTGCCCACAACATTGACAATTTTCCTATCTAACCACTATGAAAACGTACTACAAAAAAAAATCTCAAATGCATCTTCATGAGAGAAAAAAAATCTCACCACCGCCTTCAGCAGCAGCAACCACAGCAGCCTCCCCGTTAATCTCGGTGTCGCTAATGGTGTCAGGCGCTCGCTAAAATCGCGGCGCCCGGCACTCAATCGAGAAACAATCTCTTCGATCCTGATTCTGCATCCACCATAATTACACAATACCACACCAATACCATCATCCTTTTCATGATAATATTCATTCTTCATGAAACAGCCAACAAATAGCAATAATCGGTAACGATCGGCATGTACCAATCATTGCTTAATCTTTCGAGGAAACACTGACACGAAGATATATATATATATATGTGTGAGAATAATTATGTATGTACACCACAGGAACATATATATGTAAAATATATATATAGAGCACAATTATTTAGGCTATTAGGCAGGATTAGAGATGATACAGTAGGCACAGTCATAGTAATATAGATGGTAGAATTTTTTAAAAGATGAGACACCACACAGCACAGATAAATTTTTTTTGGACTGATGTATCACCTGCGATGTGATCTCGACGCTACCTCAGCTTCATGTAAAAAATACTGCCGATCGTCAGCTTTCCTCGATCATTTTTCCAATGTTGAACAATCACTATATCATGTGATATCACAAAAAATATAAGAACACTGAGATATTGTAACACAAAAAATTATTCAAATCACTCGCGAGAATTCCGATTAGAATTTATTACAATGAACACGAGTTCATATTTTAAAGGGGGTTTGTCCGATATAATATGCCTGTGGCGCACTAGGCAAGCGACTGACTGTGACTGATGGAGCTTTCTACATTCGAAGCTTGCAATAGCTAGTATAGGTACAAAACTCCCCGGTTGAATTCGAGCGGCGCGCGCCCACCTGCGGCTCTCTGATCAAATGTTTCTTGCGCGCAAGCGCCCCTTAGAAGTTTTTTTTCTATCATATAGCTGTGTATGTACGTATACCCCCCGTGACTCGTGTGTCTCGTCTCAAGTTCTGCGAGCTTTTGAATTCCATATAGATGTGTATAGAATGATGATAGAGAGAAAAGTGAGAGGAGAAAACGAGACGGAGGGTGGCGGACTCTCTTCTCTGGTCTGCTGCACCAGTGTTGGTGTGGTGTATTGTGAGGTATCATATAGAACTGCATGGACCACCTGTTGGAGAAGGTGCGCTTTTGTTTCCATGGATGTATACATCGCGCATCGTTTCTCCGATTTTCTTCTTTTCTAAATAAATACATGTTCAAAGACCTTTTACATCATTTTAAAAACAAGTTATTGAAGATTTGAAGCATTCTATTTTGGAATAGTATCGTTGTCAAACTTTTATTTAGTACGCAAACCAGTTATTTTAACTGTGATGGATTTTTGCAATAATCACTTGAGGTGCACTACCGCTCATGAAGTCGAAATAATAAAGTCATAAAGTAAAATCAATAATCACGTTTCCTCAAAATAGCGATATCTCTTCGGATATCTCGTACGCGTCGTTGGGCGGTTCTGGTAAATGCACCCCAAAGAGCAGAAAAGATGTCAAATCTATTACTAGTGGTTTGGATGATTTTTGTTGCTTATTTTGGAGGTACCGGAAGCTGGTCAAAAGTTAGAGATTATTGAAAATTTTCCTTTTGATTGATACACCTGCAAATTGTTGCAAATAGGGTACGGCAAATGGTATCTTGCACAGCGGAGAGAATGCAATGTGTAGCTTATTTTTTGATCATTTTTTACGTTTGACGTATGAGAGTGTATAAGCTATCGAAATACTTGAAACGGTGGTTTTTCACCAAAAACGGCACCTCAGAGTTCAAACGGTGAAAAATTATCATTCTGCATGGGTATTTGTCAGCTCGAGAGCTCGTACGCTGTCATATGTAGAACGTGAAAAATGATCAAGAGATAACTACACATGGCATTTTTTCACTCTTGCAACATGCAACCGTTTGCAGGATTGTCGTATCTTTATTTGCAACAAAACTGCAAGTGTATCAATAAAAGTCAAAATTTTCGAAAATCTCTAACTTTTGACCAGAATCTAGTACCCCCGAGATAATCCAAAAAAATCATCCGAACCACAAATCGAATTGACATTTTTTCTGCTCCTTGAGATACTTTTACGAGAATCATCCTACGACGCATACAGTCCGAGATATCACTATTTCGAGGGTAGGCGATAACACGTTTCGCATTCACGAATTGATGAGAGGTAGAGTATTTCAAAATTTGCAAAAGTCCAAAGCGAATTCTTGGTTCTATTTTATTGTTGACGCAATGTTCATTGTTCACTCATCTCATCGCTTCGGCGACTCGGGTGAGTTCTTCCTCTGGAAAAGTGGACAAGATATTCTACGTGTGCAAAAATTTTCCATCAGTGCGAGGAACGTCTCAATAATTCGAGAAATGGAGACCATTGTGAAAAATAATGTCAGTCATGCAAAGGGTTCTTTTTGACCGACTGTGTGTGAATAGTATTTTTCGGATGAATTTTCTACTCTCGCCCACAGTCTTTCAAAAGTA
This sequence comes from Eretmocerus hayati, assembly GCA_029851415.1. Lineage (NCBI taxonomy): Eukaryota > Metazoa > Arthropoda > Insecta > Hymenoptera > Aphelinidae > Eretmocerus > Eretmocerus hayati. Next base: position 175,522,832 of record CM056742.1, on the reverse strand, counting down.
GCATATGCTACGCAGCCACGAAAACTGGATTTTGCACTCTTGCCACAATTTCGACCCTCACCTCTAGCTCGGAGAAAGTCAATCGGCATGCAGAATCCAACCTTTACGCTTGTCAATAGATCCTCATGCTGTCGTTGTTTGGAATGTTACATTCCATCGTCTGCTGGCAATTCTCCACGGTATATCGATTTTCTTCTTCGCAAAGTTGATGGTAATAGTACATTTTGCTCAACATTTCGATACGATACCATCAATGTTAGTTTCCGCTTAACGAATGGTATTTTCTGTTCAGAGTCGAAGATGAGTGTCAGAAGCACTACGAGAGTGTGGTACCCCCTCATCCGAGTTTTGAACACTATCTTTTTTTATCATCTGAGTGGAAAACGAAGTCGAAAGGCTGGGCGGGAATGTTAAATTGTCGCAAGGCAAATGAAAATAGTTCATTTTGCACCAAGTTTATGAGATATAGCTCGGTTCTGAGTGATTGGTTTTTGGACTGACAAGAAGAGCATCAGGTCTGCGTAACACGGATCTTGATGAAACTCTGGGAATCATCCTGTTTTGGTAAAAAATAAATTCATCTCCTTGGGTTAAGTCCAATGGGCCTTCTGTCCGGAGATACAGCTATTAATTGTCCATATAAGCCCATGTTAAAAAGAGACATATATACTCTCTCAACATTAATCAGCTAACACAAACAGATTTTGATTGAAAATCAGCCGTTTCAGCTGATTTTCAGGCATTGTAGCTGATTTTCAGCGAAAATCCATCCACGTTAGCTGCAAATCAGCTAAAATAGCTGATTCATGTTGAGAGAGTAGATATAGATACTGACAATGCTAACCTCCATAGCTCGGGACAGGAGGCCCATTGGACTTGCCCCCTGCATACCTTCATTTTTCACCGAAACAAGATGATTTCCAGAGTTTCATCAAGATCCTTGTTCCGCAGATCCTGATGCTTTGCTCGTGAGTCGGAGGCGAAGGTCAAAATAATTGCTCGGAGGCGGAGACTCTCATGACCGAGACCTGAATAATATTTTATGCAATCTCGTGAGCACCCAAACATCGGAAAATTTCATAAAGTAGTATTCAACAATCGGACGAGACGGTTTGTGTCTATCCGTGCTAAAAAAATCATTCAAAGTCTTTCCTGTCGGTCAAAAAAATTCAGCAAAGGTTTTAGAGCCGTCGGCATTATCTATGACAGACGTCAAAAATCTAAATTGCCTTCTGTAAGTCAGCCAACGTCATAGTACAGTGGCAATCGTGATATCCTACGGCGTTTTTCAACTTTTAAGAGATGATAATGGTAAGCGAGGAAACATTGCGTGAGGTAATAACATTCGTTGACTATAAGTATACACGCACAAAATTTTTCGATGAAAATCATGGGCACAGTCAGGGTAAATGTAATACGTTCGACATTTCAGCCTATTTTTTGCAAACCATTGCCAAGACAAATTATCCCTGTTATAATAATCTGTACATTTTATTTCAGGTCAAAAATCGTATCGAATACTGTGAAAAAGTACGGTGACTTTGGGTTAATTTTTTTACTCTGATATTGGACAAAGATCGTGACTGTTAGTAGCATGGGAGAAACCATTTCCTTGATACAGAGAAAAAATTAGCCTGACATGCCCGTCGTAAGAATTGCCGCTCGTAAGTGGCGCATCACACAATTGCGGGCATGTCAGGGCAATTTTTCCTGTACTATTGTCGTGATTTTTATCGAATTTTGTGCGCGCAACTATGGACCCAACCCTTGTGTTTCTACAAGTTTGTCCTAGTAATACTGTGAAACATTAACGAATGGTTGTCTATGGAGCGATGGGCAGTATACCGAGAATGATGAAAAGATTGTGGGGTGTAGAGACACTTTATTATAAAAATAAATAGCTCAATGATACTCGCACCATACATGAGCGCACTACAGTAATATTTACAGATGTACAAATGTTTCGGCGCTTTGAGAACATTTCGAGGTATATTTGACTTCTTTTTGCAAAATCCAATTTGCATATCGTTCAACGCTTCTTCGCAAACTCTTCCCAGAGTCTTAAAGACTGATACTACGATATTTTATATCTTGATACTGTACACTAAGAGTATGCGAAGGCTTGGAGATCGATTGATTCTGGACCGCGGTCCCTAACCTAATCATTATATCCATTGGTTTCCTCTAAGAAATAACAAAAGATACTCCAATCACTCGTAGATAAGGAGTGTGAGGTCATATGTACATCGTTGTTGACCACTTATTGACTCAAAAATTCATGAAGACTCACAAATCCATGAATTTATCTACCACAGATTTTCCAGATCCAGCTAAGGTCTCCGCCACAATCTTCAAGCTCATACCTTTATTCTCTAAGTCAATCAAGTGCTGAGTCTTATTTCCCAAACTGTCGAACCAAAGATTGTACGTTTCTATAAAAATTTTGGGAGCTTTATCACTAGTCTTTCTCAGAATTTCAATTATTTGCGACAACTCGACTTCATTCTTTTCTAAAGTTGAAGTATATTCTGTTTTCACACCTTCAGGCGTAAACCACATGTGATACAACTCATCTATTACTTCTAAAGAATTGGGCTTTAATGTCTTAAACAGCTTCAATAGCCGTTTTAAATCTAAGTTATTTTTCTTGAAAGTACTGTAAAGATTTGTTGGGGTTCCATCTTTATGCATCCAAAAATCAAAAAAATTATTGAAACATATTCTAATTTGAGTGCCAAGACCTCGGAATAAGGTTTTCACTTTTATTAAACTAACGCCTTCTTGCTCCAAAATGGTCAGTTCTCTCACTTTATTACCTTCTTCGTCAAACCACAAATTATAAATCTCCATGAAAACCTGAGAACTATTTTTACCTACTTTATACAGTAAAGTTGCTATTTTTCTCAAATTCAATCCATTTTCTTCAAAAATTTTCAAAAATTTCGTCTTACTGTCGTCATCTTCAAACCAACATTCGAATAAGCTTTTATATGCTTTGGCAGCGTCGCATCCCGAAGCATGTAAAATTGTTGCCATTCTTGATATTGTCAACCCATTGTTCTCAAGAATTCGTACATAACGTGTTTTCAATGCGTCCTCGTTGAACCACAATTTATACAAATCATCGAAAGCTGACTCAATGTTGGATTTCGCGGTTTTCAAGAAAAGAGCTATACTTGAAAGATTTATGCCTGCTTTTTCTAAGTGCTCCAGGCGCTCACTTTTGTTACCCTGGTCATCGAAGAGAATACGGTGCAACACCTTATAAGTATGTGAAGCATGTGTTTTAGTCCCTGTCAACATGTAACCCATTGTGGTTAAACTTATTCCATTCTTTAGTAACGTTCGCAGATACACACTTTTCTGACCGTTTTCATCGAATAGAAGATGATACAAATTTTTAAATGCTTGGGCAGCACGCGCTCCTGAACCAAACAAAATTGTCGTTATTCTATGCAAATCAATACCATTTTCTTCGAGAACTCTCAGATAGTGTGTCTCATTTCCTTGGTCATCGAACCATACATGATACAAATCTTTGAAAGCTTCTATTACATGTGAGCGCGCACCACTAAGAACGCTATTCAAATATACCAAACTAATATTTTTCTTCTCCATGTTGATCAAATAATGAGATTTATTCCCTTCTTTGTCAAAAAAAAGATGGAAGACACTCTTAAATCTACTACCAGCATGTGGACCTGATCCGTTCAATAGAGGACAAAGTAAATCCAAATTAATACCGTTCTCTTCGAGTATTCTCAAGTAAAAAGACTTTTCACCATTTGAATCAAAGAGAACATCATATAATTCTACAAAAGCTTTAGCTGCATTTCGGCCAGCACAGTGTAAGATAGTAGAAAAATTAACAAGATCTAGTCCTTTTTCTTCCAACAGTATCAAGTATTTTTTTTTATTCCCTTGTTCATCAAAAAGAACATTGAATAAATCTTTGAAACTATTCGCCACGTCACGTCCTCCACCATGCAACATACTAGAAAAGTGAATCAAACTTATTTTCTCTCTTTCTAAGGTACTCAAGTATTTCGTTTTATTACCCTGTTGATCAAACCACAAATGGAATAAATTTTTGAGCGCGTCTGCAGCGCAAGGACCAGCTTCATTTAAAAAGCTACTGACTGTGCTTAGTTTGAGACGATTTCTCCTGAGAGTTTGTAGGTAATGACTCTCTCTTCCTATGTCATCATACAAGAGTTCGTGGAGTTTGTCAAGAGTGACTATTCCTTGGCAACCTGCTCTATGTAAAATGCCAGACACGCTATTCAGTTCCAGACCACTCCTTCGAAAATCTTCAAGGTGTTTCTTTCCCCTTCCAGAAACGATATATTGCAGAAAACTTTTGAAAGCAAGGGAACCTTCTCGTCCAGTAACACTGTTAGTGAATCTAATTTCTGCAGCAATATCTGTTTTTTGTAACTTTTGATAAGTGGAAATGTTATTTTTGATATCATACAGAATCTGTTGAGCCTTATTCTGTGTGATCGATCCCAACTTATAAGATTCTGTCCAACGAAGAGCCAGCTCTTGTAATAATTCATAATCATAAGAATATTCATTATCAAGAGAGATTTTATTCTCAACTATGTTTTTTATCTGGCTTTGACTCGGTTGATTGGTTGCAAGTATCAGTTTATGTAGAAATTTTCTTTTCATTTCTAGGATTTGGCAGTCAGTGAATGGATCATCTTCATCTTTTGGAAAAATCAAGAGATTGAATATGCTTTCATTTTGGCTAATCTGGTAAAGACTATTCTCATCAATTCCATTGAGCTGATGTAGAATTTTGAATCTTCTCTTGGAGGTATCGATAGAGTGAACCTGAATGGGATCCCTCAGTTTTGATCCTCTAAGTGTGTTGTTGTTCGTCAAATCAAGTTGGGTATTGGTATAAATGATGAAAAATTTGATATTCTCATTCTTCCTAAATTCATCAATGAAATGGATGAATTGTTTATTGAGATTCATGTTACTAGTCCTCTCTTGGGCTATTTGAGGAAACATCTGATTATGGCTAATTCTCTCACTTTCCAAAAAAATCTTAACAATCGAGACTTTTTTTTTGAATGTTACCAAAATATAGCTATATGAATCATTGCTCTCATAATTCAAGAGCATAGGTTTTCCAAGCACTATACTATGCAGAACTGAAACCAAGAAGTTCAGCTCATACATGAATAATGGTCTGGGGAATATTGAGCATAGTACTTTTTCTTGGAGTTTAAAATAATTGAGGTTTGTTTTGGCTAACTCATAACTAATTATAGATTTCAGTTCTTCTCTACATGGTTGATTAGTGAAGAAGACTAGTTTATTAAAGAACTTCTCTTTGATTTTGTCAATGAAGGTATCAGCGAATTTTCTGTCATTCACAGCTTTTTGCATAGTATGTGTTAATTTCAATTTTGGAAACAAGTTTCTCATTGTCTCCTCATCTTGAGAGAATCGATAGCAATTGATGTTACAAGTAATTTCATTCAGAAGTATACTTTGTAACACTCCCAGTTCTCCAATGGGAACTTTTTCAAATTTAAAAGGGTAGAATTCTTTCTTTCGATCATAATTCAATTCACTGCTTTTGCCAAGATCCAATTTTAAATTTGTGTAGATGATCAAGTGTTGTACAGAGTTCAAGAATTTGAAAGGCTTGTGAATGGAATATTTCACAAAACTGTTAAAGAGAACACTCAGAGAAAAAATTTGATGTTCTCTAAAAAGTTTTGAATATGTAATATCATAGTTCATGAAATGATCATCTACAACTCGTACATGCATTGATTTTTGTTGATGCCGAATGACAATATCCTTGAATTCGTTAATTTCTCTATCTCCAAATGATATTGACAACGATGAATACTTATTATCACACTGTAATTTTCTCAATAAGCACAGTATTGATAAATGGAGTTTGTACATGAAACTTACAAACCTACTCGGATAACACCTCTTAGACTGTATGCATTGGACAGAGTCATTACCCTCAGATGTGTCTCCTTTTTCATACACTTGTGATTCTCCACAAAACTCTCTACGCAGTTTCTTTGTAGGAGAGTCAAAGCTAGTGCTTTTGTTCTTACGTTTTAAAGAACTGGTCATTGTTTTTGGATGCTTATCATAATATTGCTATGACTTAAATATTGGTGGGGAATAAAATTCTTTTACAATGTTTCTATTCTCCAGTCACAGTTGACTTAATTGCTTCATGCCTCAATCTCAGTTTTGATGATTCTCAATTGAAGAGAATATTGTATTATTCTAGTGGCGTCCAACAGATCACTAGATGAGTATTTTTATCACCTAAAAGCAAAAGGCATCGTCATTTGCAAACTTCAACTCCAAAAGTCAATGAATAAATTGATGATACCAATTACTCTTGAACTTTTGATATTGATTTGGGTCATTTTTATCACACTTTAGTCTAATTTTGTTTTCCAAAAACTAGCAACCATGTCATAAAAAGCTCAACTCTCATCCACTTTAATTTCCATGCAAGAATTCTAATTCCCGACTCCAGATCACGACACGACTCAAATAGTTTCTACCGCGGTATGGCCTATAAATTATAAAATCACGCACCTGCAGCAATCGTGAAGAACAACTTGGTATAAAGACATAATTTGCTGTCTTCTTTGTTAACATAAGTACTAACAAACTAACAAATGTTAATCAGGACAAAACAAATTCTACACGTGTTGGCTTCTCGAATCGTCTGCTGGACTTTTGTAAACACACCGTGACTGAATTCGAACTTAGGGAACATTCATAGATTAAGGGGTACTAAAAATGCATACTAAATATTGTGACTATCTCCACTGTCGACCTTAATTGATCACGGAAGAGCATGAAAAAATCCAATCGAAAATATTTTGAAGACCGCGGTCCACACACACGGCCTTTCGCTTGAAATTTCCAAGGCGTGAGGCAAATGCTTATGGGTCTATGGTAGTCTATGGACGACCCCTTATTTACTCGACTTTTGCTGCTGGCCCTTGGGCCTTGAACCCAAGATTTTTGTATCATCCATGAATTTGGAAATGATTGACACCCCAAAAATCTTTTTCAATGCACCGCGATGGCATTCCTCTTAATTCCTACACGGAATCGACGACATTTCGTCATTGAGTCACCTGATGGATTTTACGAAGGGAAATATGCTCGGAAATATGCGTCACTAATATATTAGGATTGCATTACGTTGCGTGGAAAATATCCTTGTATATCTGTCTCCCCTAGAAATCATATCACACAGTGTGATGAGCAAAACATTAAACATGCTTTATTTGAAAAACATAACCCCCTGCTCTGTGTAAATATTTTTTATTTTCATCCCAAGTCAATCAAAGTTTAAATTCTTACAAACAAGTTCACCAACTGCATGACAGTGGGGCCAACAGCTTTATGGACATGGGAACACACCCAAGGATATTGGAATAGGCGTGTGCTGCATTGCCGGCGTATCACATGTGTGTGTCTGCACATGACGTATACGTATACGTTTTCTATACATCAAAATATCTGCACTGCATCGTTAGCCACGTTGAAAGTTGAAAGACCGAGAAATGAAGTGACGGATGCCGACGAATGAGTGCTACAACGAAGAAGTAATTCTGTAGATATAAGAAGTTTTCTCGTTTCCCAGTGCCTGTCAACTTATCTCGAGGTAATTCCTTCCACATCCTTAAAATTAGATTCTCGAATGAACTTCTTGTTTCAATGCACCAGCTTGAACGTCGTGAGCAGAATATAGCCAACTTGACAAGTAGACATTTAGCTGCTTGGTCTTTTTATAGCTTGTATACGCAAATTTATGAGTGGGCAAGCAGCTACTCATAAACTAAACAAATCCATATGTTTATCCAAAGTCTTTATTTTCAATAGTCTCATGATCTTCGTTTCACTCGGTTCAGTGACTTGTTCTGTTGGAACATGTTGAATTTTTGCATCAGATTTGAATACATACGTACTACAGAATAAATCAAGGAGATTCATCTTCCTTGTTTTCCAGATCCAAGATGAAGATCAAGGAACTGCACAAAACTGTGAATGTGGCGTGGTCACCACCAGGGCAATATCCAATATTGTTGGCTGCTGGCACAGCTGCTCAACAATTGGACGCTAGTTTTAGCACAAATGCTAGCTTAGATTTGTATTCTTTGAATCTTCAGCAGCCTGGATATGATATGCAACTTAGCGCCAGTGTGCCAAGTGATCAAAGGTTTGTGCTTTGCTTACTCTTCTCAATCTCACTTGGCTACAATGGATATCTTACTATGGATGTTATTGCATGTACTGAACAGGTTTCACAAGATAATATGGGGCTCGTATGGCAATAACCCAGCTGGTACGATTATTGGAGGATGTGATTATGGAAAAATCAAAATCTATTCTGCTGCCAAGATTTTAGCCAATGATGCTAACTGCCTCATCAGTAGTACGGATAAGCACAAAGGGCCAGTCAGGGCAATGGATATGAATCCCTTCCAATCTAATTTGCTAGCAACTGGAGCTACAGAAAGTGAGATATATATTTGGGATCTCAACAATACCAATAAACCCATGTCACCTGGCTCTAAAAGTATGCCGGCTGAAGATGTTCAACATATAGCCTGGAATAAACAAGGTACATAACACATTTATAATTGGTTTTTCATGAGCAATCACACTCTTACCTACTACTTTTTTTATAGTACAACATATTCTGGCTTCAACATTCTCACAGCGCTGTGTGATTTGGGATCTCAAGAAGAATGAAGCAATAATAAAATTAACTGATGCAAATTCTAGGGTAAGAGATTGAGATGCAATTATGAAATCCTGTCGAGTTATATCTAATCATACCTTGTCCCCCGTAGGTAAGATGGAAATCAGTGCAATGGCATCCAGATGTAGCTACACAACTTTGTTTAGCTTCAGAAGAAGACCAAAGTCCAATTATAGAGTTGTGGGATCTCAGATTTGCAACTTCACCATTGAAAACATTACAGAGTCATCAGAGGGGTGTTCTGTCTATTGCTTGGAATATGCATGACTCTGATCTTCTTCTCAGTTGTGCAAAAGACAATAGAATTCTTTGTTGGAATCCAAATTCTGATGCCCCTGTAAGTGCTTACTCACAAATATAATAATTTTGTTCTCATCTTATCAAGTCATCATCTCCTCATTTATTATTTTATTGTAGAATGGTGAAGTAACTTGTGAATTAGCTCAGACAAATCAATGGAACTTTGATGTGTTGTGGTGCCCTCGTCATCCAGGGTTGATTGTAGGAACTAGTTTTGATGGATTGGCTACTGTCTATTCCTTACTTGGTGGACATAATCAGGGATCTGCAGAAACGTCTAACAAGATTGCTGATTCGTTCCCCGGTATGGACCCATTCACGCAAGCTCGTCCAATAATCCAAACGGAACCAGCAGCATTCTTGAAAAAAGCTCCCAAATGGTTGAGAACTCCTGTTGGTGCCTCATTTGGAGTGAGTAAATTCAAATATCCAAAGCCGACAAACTGCACGATCTATTAATCATTGTCAATATTTTAGTTTGGTGGCAAATTGACGATTTTTGAAAATGAACCCGTCGATCCTAATATGCCGCCAAACTCCAATAGAAAAGTGTTCGTTTCCCAAGTGGTGACAAATCCTGAACTCGTCAAGCGTTCAAATGAACTGGAATCTGTCCTCAAAAGTGGTGAATTCAGTCATTTTTGTCAAGGCAAAATTGACAGTGCAACAGATGAACATAAAAGAAAAGTATGGAGTTGTATAAATGCCTACTTTGGTGAAAATGTGAAACTGGAGTTGTTGACTTTGTTAGGTTTCAATATCACTGAAATGGATAATAATTTGAATCAATATGTACCGCAACAAGATATAGACAATCTCACTGATGGAGTCTCAAATTTGAATAATGTAAGTAACCATTATTGTCTCGAAAAATCATCTCGACTCCACTCATATTCAATTTCATTTCGAATTTAGATGGTTAACGGCAATGCATTTGATGGAAATGCGGCATTCGAAGCTATTGCGGCACAAGAACAAAATAGAAAGTCCATCACTCCAAGTAAAGCAGCCAGTAAATCAGTGGATACAAACTTCAAAATAAACACATCAAATGGTATTGACTTTTGGTTGATCTAAATTTTTTCAAAAAGTTAACATTTTTATAGTATGTATTGGCTTACTGTTTTATAGATGACGACGGCTTGATTACTCAAGCTATTCTCTTGGGGAATATTGAAGCCGCAGTATCCTTATGCTTCGAGAATAAGAGATACGCAGATGCACTAATCCTATCGATGGCTGGCGGTCCCGACTTGCTCGCTCGGACGCAATACAAGTATTTCTCAGAACACTCTGGTTCCGTAAACTCTCTTATTAATTCACTTGTGAGCGAAAACTGGTTAGATGTTGTGAAAGGTTGCGACTTAAGCAGTTGGAAGGAAGCTTTGATTGGAGTTTTTACACACACGAAATCCGAAGAACGCACTGTTCTATGTGGTGAGATAATCTTTCTCTCTTTTTTTTTATTTTTTGTACCAATAACATATTCATGACAAATTTTTCAATTGTTTCAGATATTTTGGGAGATCGACTAGCGGCAAGTGACAACGCAAATTTAAGAAAAGAAGCACAAATATGCTACATTTGTTCAGGAAACATTAATAAAACTGTTGAGACGTCAAATTGCGATATTCAAGAGACCGTCGAGTTGGTAATGATTATGCAAAAAGCTCTCGAGAGTTACTTGGCGCAGGATGTCAATATCGAGGGCAGTATTGCTTCAGTGCTGACTACATATGCGGAAATGCTTGCTTCCGAGGGTGATCTTCAAGCTGCACTAGGATATCTTGGCAACAGCCAAGAGCCCAGAATTGTTGAGTTACGAGATAGGTTACTCAGATCTTTGGGCCATATTCAGTCGCAGCCTCAACGGTCGAATCCTGCAAGAAATACCTCTTACATAGTGAGTTCATTGACCGCAAAATTGATTTGTGATACGTCTCAAAATGAGAAACCCACTGAGGATTCGATTCGCGAGTATTATGCACATGATTTAATTGCAAAAGATTAAACTCCTATCGGTTCACAGCAGTAGTTTACGACTGATAAGAGTCGACGCCAACACTTGGGTTGTTTTCATGCCGATATCTTGAGACCAATAACATTCAGGATGCAATTCCAACAAGCCTTTCCTTATCTTACGAAATGTATCGAATTATCAAGGTCAAAATTTTTAATGAAAAACTGATTCTCACTCAACTATAATCCAACAAAACAAGTGATACCCGTGGTGTCATGACAGCGTTGTAGAACTTGTAAAATACATGAGTGCTAACTTCTCATTCTCAATTTTAAACACAACCGATTCCTAATTGTTTTCAATTTTCAGCAAAACGCTTACGGCTTCCAACAGCAACAGCAAGCTCATCATCCTCACCATCTACAACAGCCGGGCCCTGGTGGACTACCTCCACCATTATCTCAACAAATCAAAAAGCCGGTACCAGGCCTCGCCTATCAAAATCCTGCTGCAGCCGCTCCTGCGTGGAATACAGTACCGACAAAGCAAACATTCCCAGCTCAACCTCCAGGTCCCTTTGGTGGCCCAATTTCAACTCAACCAAATGCAACGCACCAGCTTCCTCCAGATTCGTATGCAAATCAATTTGGGGGTCCACCAGCTCCAATGCAGCCTATGACACCAGCTGCAGCAGTTCCTCCACCACCACCACCAACTTCGGCAACCCAAGGCCCGGGTTCGAGACCACCCAGTGTTGGTCCGACTCATGGTCATAAATCTAAGTACATTCTTGATCCTTCTGTCAAGTCTGGCCCATCTTATGGATCACCTAGTGGTCCAGGTGGTTATCCTCAGCAGCCAGCACCTCAAATGTTTGGTGTGCCACAGTCAAATTCAGGATTTGGTGCATCGCCTGGTAGTGCTTTCCATCCGCAGCCATCGCCGTATCAGGTGAGCTTGCAGTATAAGCTTTTTTCCAGTGTCATACTTCATCACTATGATCCTACTCGGCTATAAGAATCTGTAACTATCTATGATTGAATATGAATGTATTTCAATATGATTGAATATGAGTTTATTTCAAAATAACTGATGATTTTTTTGGCTCTGGATTTATCTATGAGTAGATTACTCAAAGCTATGAAGTTCTTGTGCGTCAAAGCTCATGATGAAAAAAAAAACCAAGTGCTTCGTAAAATTATGAAAAATTTCGGTACAAGATAGATTTTACACATCATTTCCCTCGATACGTATATGATCTTGATTGAGAATACTTCCAAAATTCACCACAATGTCACACATGGCATCTTCCACCGGAAAACTTGATTTATACAATATTCACAATTTACCATCCTAATTAGTCTTGTTTGTGCGCATTTATAGAAATGACCAAACTCAATCATTATATTCCATGTCATTTGCAGCCTCAGCAACCAGGAGGTGGTTTCGGCGGCTACGGTGGCGGAGTTGGGTCAAATCCTGCAATGAATACGCTTTACAATCCAGCTGAACCAGAGCTTCAACAGCGTCCCGCTCAACCACCGCCAAGCTTGCTCACTCCGACTCCAGCTAAAGTGCCATTGCAACCTCAACAGCAACCCCTTTATGACCCTATGATGCAGCCAAAATCAGGTCAACTTCCACCATCTGGACAACAACAGCAACCTGGCTACCCAAGCGATGCTGCGTATCAGCCTGGTCCACCTCAAAGCTCTGGATGGAACGATCCCCCAGTTTCCACGAAAAACAAGCCCCAGGTGAGAGATTCTGCGCTACTCTTGATGAAACTCGTGCCTCTCGTGACCATAACGAAAGATATTTGAAAATATGACATGATATACGATGAGGATATCATCAACTTTTCGAATTCGAGCGATTTCATAGACATAATTTTATGAATAAGTACAGCCGGTCATGGCTCTGATCGTCAAAAACGAAATGTGCGCCGAGCATGCTGGCAGCAGAAAATGGAAAGCCAAACATACACAAGGTGTTGATGCAAAGGTATTTTTGCGTTGCCCCGAGTGATTCCCGCTAGAGAAGAGATTTCTTTAATAGTTTTGAAATGATTGAAATAATTGTCGCTTTTTTTCCATCCACGAAGTTCATTGAGTTCGTCTATGCTTATAATAGTGAACTTGCTCATCAGAAATTGAAAAAAAACGACGGAACAGTTTCATTTGAGTGCTTTGTCACGAGTTGGAACACAAAATATTCCGTAGACAGCTTGGATAGAACTTAGCAACGTTTTCAAATCCCCTGTGGTACCCGCCAATGCAAGGATTCTTGCATTCACTACTAATATCATCCATGATTTTGTTAGTAACTGCATCAAAGTACGTGAAGTTTCATGCTCTTCGTATCACTTTGAAGTGTGGCCATTAATTTTTTTTTCGATAATCATTTGTTCCATCATTGTTGAATATCGATTTACCTTTAAGAAAGAGTAATGAAAAATGCTGTGTACTTTTTTCTGAGATATTAGAATCCGTAATTTACCGTGAACCATGAACGATGACTGATTATACAATTTTTTTTTTCAAGCCTAAATCAGAATTCCAACGACAGGACCCAATATTCCATCCACTAGGAGGAGCTGCTCCTCCTCAACCAGAGCCCACGGTGAGTTCATTATTCAGGAGTATTAACCAATCCTATTTCTCGTGAAAATATATATTATCTTAGTTTTTGTGAAATAATGCAAATTATTCTAACTTGAGGAAATGGTTTATTCACACAGGTTTACCAACAAGACCCATACGCACATCCTCAGCAAGGCTATCCAAATTCTCAGCCTATGTATAATCAGTACAATCATAACATTCCTGGTCAACAAGTTCAGCAATTCAACAGGCCAGCTGAGAACTTACCGCCAATCCAACCAGCTCAGATAGTCAGAGCTCCTGAGCCTGAGAAACCAAAGGCTCCTATTCCAGAGGAACACAAGCAATTACAAAGCATTTTCAACGAGTTGAAGGGCCAATGTTTTGAGAATGCTAAGAACGCGGTACGACAACAATCTTTCATCATCATTTAATTCCTACGTTCCACTTTGGTATCTCTAACTTCCAAGTTGATCTTCGGCATTAGTGTTCCCAACTCACATTTTTATCGCAAAAGAGTTTTTCATGATCTTGTGAGCGTCTCCAGTTGATAAGATATAACTCTAGTCTCTTTCACTTTTTCAAGTGATTCATTTTGACTCACTCATAGAATGCAGCGGGCCTGTAACCTTAAGAATCTGATTTGGATCGCAGTTTAAACATCTTTCCTTTCTTTGTGATTTCAGCAAGTCAAGCGGAAAATCGATGATGTTTCAAGGAAGCTCGAGGTCTTTTATGACTGTCTGCGAGAACAAAAAGTGAGTAGCCTACTTTGTTCATCATAATTTTCTTTGATAACTATCTTAATAATACTTTTTCTCTCTAGATATCTCAGAATACTTTACAAGGCTTGCATCAAATATGTAATTTAGTCCAAAGTGGAAACTATCCAGAGGCACTATCAGTTCATACGCAGTTAGTTTCAGGACCAGATTTCAGTCAAATTGCCTCATTTATGCCAGGAATCAAAGTATTGATACAAACTGCTTTACAATTGGGCGTTTACATCAGATAAATCGCATGATCAGTTTTTGTAGATCATATATCTGAGCATCTTTGGTCCATCTATACACCACCGAGCTTCAAAATGGTACCACGCTTTCAATAATTTCATCAAACTAAACAATTAATGCATGGTAAAAACGAGAATGAATTTGACATTAATCAGTAGCAACTAGTGGGATTTTCACGCAAAGTTATTGTTTGGTGATGAGTAATATTTGTACATAAAAAGAATTTCTAGGTGATTTTTTCGAAAAACAACAGGAACAACTCCAAAGTTGACCTTATCATCTACAATGATGAAATAATTGATATTTGAACATAATTCAAACAAATATGTATACGGGTACCCCGTATCTTGTTATATAGCATTATCATCTTTTATTAATATATTTGAGTTGATATTTATTGAGTTATGATAATGGACACGATTGAAAGAGTGAAGTATGAGAAACGTGTGAGAAATTATAATTTTTATATTCTAGATATAAGTCTATCTCACACGCCACATGATTGAATTGAGTAACTCGTACTGATGGAGACGCGCCAAAAACACTGAAGATATTCAGGAATTTCGTGTCATTTTTACAGAAAGCGATGTATTTTCATTTTCACCGTGTGCAACGGCACAAATGAGCCAGCTTGCATCACATAATCTTGGAATTGTAATTTCTTGATTGTGCATTGATAGCGAGAAGTGTCTGTACTAATATAATATCAATTTTGTAAGAACTCAATGATTCTAAAGCTGTTGAAATTTATTAGCAAATAAAGATTTTACAAAACAATCTTCAATAAATCGTCACTTGATTTGAAATGTCATCTGTACAAGAGTTCAGTTCTGATCTATAATTATTAACTAATCAACAAATGATGTAGTTACATCTCAATGTATTATCAGGCTTAAGAGTAAGGCTTCTTTTTCATTCAATATGAATCTCTGCAATAACTCATCGAGGTGATCAACGCCATCTCTTGCAGCTTGACGTCTCATTGTTTGCCTTACTTCTTCTCGTACTCCTTTATCCGCACCTCTCGTAGATATTCTTCGATCTAAAATAATTTCCTTATTGAAAACGGAAATAATTTCATTGCATTAGATGAAGACTGATTGAACTTACTTTGTAAGATACCAGTGTTGACCGCGACATCTAAAACGACGCCTCCACCGTGATCCATCCACAAGTACATCAACTCCTCTAAAATATCTACATTAATGACGTATGCTTGAAACAAAGGATAACTGAAAGATCTTCGACTCAGAATTTTTTGAGTCAGAATGTGGAGGAATGGCGCTTCTTGAGGCCAGTCAATCTGCATTAAGACCAGAGCATGGCCAATAGCCAAATCCAAATTTGCATTCGCCCATGAAAAGTTGTCCTGGAAAATGAGGATCCACAGTTTTAAAAAGATCTCTAAAATCTCATGTCGAGTTTGGCAGTCATTTGATTTAATTTCAGTTTACCTTAATGGCTGTCAAAAGCAATCTACAGCAATACTGTAAGACAGGAAACCTTGCCAGTGTCAAGTAATGTAAATGCCTCACAGCGGGAACAGTCAAACAATTGGAAGTTTTGCCTTCCAATTTAGGTAATGTGTTAGCTATCAACATGATATATTCTATCATTGACTGAAAGTAGATTGGGGAATTGTTAGTAAACAATGTTTCAAATCATCATTCAAAAGTTTGCATTGCAAAATTTACCTTATAATCTTTAACAAAAAAACACGTGCTAGCTAACCGAAGCTGAGCACTCAAGGTATTTGTCTCCTTGGGAAGTCTCAGTAGCAGGTCGTGATGCATTCCTTTGTACATGGCAAGATCGTTCAAGAATGGATTCAGCCACGCGTCTAAGCGCATTTGCTGAATTATTTTTAGTGATTCTCTTTGGAGGATTTCATTGCTGTGTATGAGATCATACAGTTTTACTGCTAGTGGTAAACCACTACCACTATATTCATTATCACTTGTCACTGCTATGGCAATTTCTTCTCGCTTTCTCTTTTTTACCTTTGGCTCTGGAGCTGATCAAACAAAAAAGTTAAATAGTGAAGTATCGACGATTCAGATACTATATGTGATGAGATGAGATGAATAGGAAGATACCTGTCTTACCTAGCAAAGGCTGAACAAAAGCTTCTATCAGACAATAGGAATGTTCATCATTACTGAATGAAGTAGCATGCTCATTCAATATCCTCATCAGAACAACTATGGACGATATGAGCAGTTGTCGTATCACAGGTTCTTCACATAAGTTTCCAGAATGTGCACTTGCATACTGCTGAAGTCTATCACAGTACAATTCTTGATTCCACGTTGTTGCAAAGTGTGAGCTCAATTCCCAACCCAATTTTTTTCCAATAAGCTCTATTACTTGGAACAACTTATCCCATGGTTTGGCTATGTGTGGGTCTTGAGGTTGCTGAATGTAAGCGAAGTAAAATTCCACAGCTTTGCAGAGTAATCTCAAACTCAATCTAGGATTTAGTTCTACTGATGAACTTCCTAAGAGGGGGAGAGCCTCCATAGCTAAAAGTTTTCTAAATTCATTCACTGCTACTCCTGGATGGCTGTGCTTTTCTGCCGTTAGCAGAGTCTCTACAAGTCGCGGCTGAAAGAGTAGTTCAAGAGATTAAAGTTTGTGAGAGCAATCAGAATGACTTGAGTTATTTTATAAGCAGGTAATGTTTACATGGATAGGAGCAATACTTACACCATGAGTGGCAGTAGTTTGAGGAAACCTATTTAATAATAAGAGTAAAAGTTTACAATGCTCCATTGTATCCTCACTATGGTCTGCTGTCATAATGAGTAAACGATGTTGTAAGTCCTCAGGAATGTGTTTGAACATTTGACACAGTAACTCCTCGTTTTCATCTCGTTGCTCAGCTCGTAATGAAGTTGTGATTCTATCAATTTCTTTCCATATTTCTTGATTGTCAGGGAAGTTTTGAAATCTGCAAGATATTTTGTAATTCAAGCATGACATTGAAAATGTTGTATCAGATTTTATAATAACACCATCAAAGTATAGAACAAAGGTCTTACATCTCGCTGAAGCATGTGGCTGCCTCTTTCATATTTCTTGAAAGTTTTTCAAGGCGATAAGCTTCGAACTGTAACAATATATTAATTAGTGAGTGTGCACAAATTATATTGAGTAGGAGACAAGGGAATGGAGAAGCTTTTAGTCTTCATTCATCTCTCTTTTAAACTACTTCTATACCATGAAATAGTGTATGGGCTGTTTGTGACTTTACCTGGATTTTGGCACTTTGAGGAAATAAGGACTTTGCAGTTATTAGCCATGATTTAGCTGCATAAATGTCTGTGGCAAGAGCTTCGTTTGCACGCCTTATCAAATAATCTTCTTTAGAGCTCTGCTGATTGTTAGCCACTTCTGGTGCACCTTCCATCATCATGCTACTATTTTGCATATTTTCAGTATGCAAAACTAATTACACTTTCATTCATTCCAACTGTAGAGCTTCCTTTTATCCCCACCAATCTTCACAATTTTACTCACGAAATAATTACAAGGCACGAAACAGGAATAGGATCGATTGTTACATTGTTTTGAAAAACATAACCAACGAATATAGCAGAAGACGTTTTGGTCGATAACGTCAAAATCCAAGGGTGTATGTTGGTAAGACAGTTTGAACTTTGAAGCGGTAAGTTTTCGACTTTTTTGATACGCATTTTCGGTTTTTGGAACAATCTATATAGCTCTGATTGCAATTTGCTGACTCTAAATCTAATTGTAACAGTTTAAGTGATAAAATAAAAAGGGAACTCAATCTTCCCCTTAGAAACGTTGATATATAGAATTTTGGAGGAGTCAGTTGAAGGGATATTGAAATTTTAATCTTTTGAGAGATTCATAAACAAGTACATATCTCCGGTCGACATCGGGGCTACTTTGGCCGGACTGTAGAATATTGGAAAAATTTGGATTGATCTCGACAAAAGGAAAAATTCATTTGCGGCCCTCGCATATAATATGCTAATAATACTCTCATTCGCGTGCCTTGTTGGATCAAGCCTGGAAATTTATCGATCAATTCAGAGATAAAAAAAGTTTACAGCCCTTCTGGGATCTTTTAATGATAATTATGAACGCGGAGAATTATCGAAAGTTGAGTTATGATCGAAATATTGTTTTACTCAGGAAATTATCTTGACATAAACCGCAAGGCCAGACTTTGCGGTTTATGGCGATGTCTCAACATTTTTTGATACATTTTGAAAAATTCAGCCACACTTATGAATCATTTACCATCATCTAGTCTATCAATAGCAATTCAAAAAATTTGACCGGCTGTATTACGAGATAGATGTTTCAGCGATACCGAGAGCTTACAAATATTAGACGAATTCCATGGAAAAAAATAGTGTCATTTTAGTGAACCGGGAACTGACATCGGTTCAGGAAAAAATTTATTTAGGTCATTTCGGAAGTGGTTTCTTGATTATGCATAGAAACAGAAGGGGAGATCAACTCTTTATAGCGTTTTTAAATCATATATCGGATTTTAAAAGTTGAATATTTAACGAAACAACGTTCCAAAAAATTGGAAACTCTTGCTGACACATAAACGAACCACGTTACTGTTCAGTCAACTCATTTTTGGACTTCCGGATCCATGTCAGTTCTTGAGTTATACAGAGTGGATCCACGTATCAAATTCTAGGGAACCTACAATAAAGTTCGACAGAGTACGAACTATTGAGATGATTCTCTATCCACAGGATTAGTTGGAAAAATGCAAGATCTTAACCGTCTTATTAAATAGAAACTACTCGTTCGTGCACGTTGAATGGTTGTAATACGTTAGAAATTAATTCGTAACATTCTAGAAAAGTTCTTTGAGTTTCCACGCCAGCTATAACGTTTTGAAATGTAAATGCATCGAGTAGCATTTTATCGCCAACTCTCCAAAAGGTACCGAGATCTAGCGAATAGCTGCGTCCGACGTAGATTTTACCTATATTAATCAGCCGTACAGTAAGACTTTTTGCCGAGCTTTTTGCAGTTTCACTTTCAAATTTGGTAGTCAACATGTTACCTATACTGCTAGTTCTCATCATTCTGCCAAACTCAGAATTGATTTTGGTGAGTCTTTAAATCATCGTTGCTATTTGAATATGATATTTGGTTATTTGAGATCATTTTCTCAACGCGCGGTATTGTGTAACTTGGAAAATTCTCGACTTATTCCCAAGAGTTATGAATGTGCTATAACGTCTCGAATCATCATCCAATCAATTCGGCATAGCCATATAGGTACTAATATACTCTCACATGCAGCTGTATTTGTTTTGCAGTTTTGATTTCTCAAATTGAACTTCTAAAATCAATCTCAATTTTGATTGTGAACAGTTTCTCTCTCTGCTATCAGTACCAGAGAAATTTACTCCGTACTCATCAGAGGGTATGAAGATCCTTCTTGAACATGTGTAAATCGAATTTTCAAACAATCACTGAGTTCCACGATCGAGCTCAAAATCCGTAGAACATTGCTAAAAATGCCCGTAACGCGACACACTGTGTTTTGTCCTCAATTCCTTACAAGTAAAGAAATCTCCGAAAAACTTAGGATAAATTTTGAAATAGCTAACTAGTAACAACTTTCATTTCGACGAAATGTAGGTGTGTGTGACTAAGAATTCCTTGAATAATGGAAAATATGCAAAAAAGAGTTTTACTCAAGATGATAGCTTTTTACACGTGTCTCGTGATGGTATATCAGACAGGTCACTATCAATGCATCTCCAGATTGGTTTCAAGAGCAGAGCCGTCATTTATAGTCCTCTATAAGTTTGATCGATCCAAATATCGGGTGATTCAATATGATCTCAATTTGATTCACATGACGATTCTGCAGATGAAGAGAGTTGTCGATAACTTTACCGACGGCTTCTATACACAAACTCCCGTTAGCAGATGGGCGAGTCTCAGGATTCGGGCGATTTTGGTTGGAGAAATAAAAAAATTCTAAAATAACAGGACACTTCCGGCAAACTTTTTTCTCAATTAAGTAGTACTTAAACAATGATAAAATACTCGGGTAACTTATTTTGCAGCTTCGCCGCGCCTATGCGGTCAAATAACGGATATTCCCATGCATTTAAATGGGGACCTCGTGTGACAATTATTCTAATGAATGCGCTTTCTCGTGGGGATGAGGTGATTTTGGTGTCCCAAAAGTGAGAAGAAGACGTTCCCAACAGTTTACAATACTTTCCAATGGTCTCTTTCAAGATGAAGGTACTCCTTACCTACTATCATGCACATTTTTGTGAATTTTTAATTTTTGTAAGCCTTGCATTACGCCTGAGATCGATCTATGATAGAGGCGATTCTTATGTCCATATTTGTTCAGGTGGAGATCAAATTACACGAGGTTCTACATGCATCGGTCTCGAAATTTAAATGTCTCATTCAAAGAAGAGATTTCTGTAATCGAATCACGCAGAAACAATTTGCGTTTCCTTCGTGACCACGGTCACCAGAATCATAGGTAATCTCTTCTTGAATCCGGTGCCTTTTCCAGAATTTCATTTCTTCCGTCACCCCGATGGAAGTAAGCCAGATAGTAAGCAAGAGCAGTTTTTAAAAATGGCAAAAATGTTGTGACATGCCATCAAGTCTGTCAGCTCTCGAATCGTATGTCGATGAGGACGGCATTGGGAAAAGTGGAGTTCGATTCTCCGAAGTATATGATTAATCGTCATCGAATCCCCAAGCTACGCCGTGGCGTAGCTTGGGGATTCGATATTCAGGTCCACGGCACGCCGTGGACCTGAAAATCGTTGTGACAGCCAAAAAATCGAGTTTTCTTGCACAGCGTATATCGTTGGTCCAAAGCTAAATATGAACCTCAAGAGTGTTTGATAGTGTTAGAGACAAGTGAATTCTTGAAAGTTTCCAGCAGAAGTTCTCATTTGCCGTATATTATGATTCCTGTTACGCAAAATAGGTCGTAATCACAAAATCGCCCGAGTTCGGAGACTCGCCCAGATGACATAGATGTGCATGTGAAAAAGGTGATTCATTTACTCTATTAGCGTTCCTCATCGAATTATAATTAGATATTCACATTCGTAATATAGGCCATTTCAAATAGCTCTTTGATACAAAATATTCAACTAGTCTCAATGAGACTGAACGACATCCTCAAACATTTTTGGATTTTTTTGAATAGTTTGCATCCCAGATGAGCGATCCTGATGGTATTGAGACTCTATCCTCCGACCAAGATGGGACAGCATTGCAGAAATTTCCAGAAAACTCCCAAGAAATGAATGAACGAGCAGTATCCAAGAAGACTCATCACAATGATTCGAGTTGCATGAAAAAACAGAATTCGATTGTAAAGTTTTGCAAGGCTCTTATAAAAAAACTGAAGGATGCTAGCAAATGCTTTATTTATATAAAAAAAGAGATCATGGCTAAAATTTTGGAAAAGATTGAATTCGTCCTAGACATTCTATCTACATTCATGGACAAACACTGAACTCGAGACTGAACTTGATTCACGGTCATGATTCGTTAATCATCTTAAGCGTGGACCACAGTCCTGAGAGAATGTCTGGACTCATAATGTCACAGAGTAATGGGATTAATAAATGCTGATATAAAAAAGTGAGTCTATTTTCAATATAACCTTATTTGCGGTGATAGAAACTGTTCAAAAGGATATTTCATTGAACGAATACGGATTAATTTGATCTTTGCCTTATCTTGACATGTGGAAATTAAGAGTGTATTGTCACAAGATGACAATGAAAGGTTAACTCGTCGGAGAAACGTTTGCTCGTCAGAAGGCGTATGAATATACGTTTAGAAAAAAGCGGTGGTACTCTATTTTTTATGATGCTCGCAAAGGGTCACCCGCTTCGATTCGCTTCAGCGTCACAATCATAGGATAAGAGGGAAAAGCCTATCTTGAAATGGTATTCGGTTCCCTTCAATCTTTACTTTTTATAGAGGAGGAAGGTTTGTTTTCGGTTCAGCCTACCAGAATTAGTAAGTATAAAATTTGACCAATTTAAAAAAAAATTCGTTCCCAACAATCTAATCTCTGTCAATGTATTTTATCCCAGAAAGCTCCTTAAAAATCGCACGAGTTACAAAAGATTCTTCGTGAGTTTGGTCTGCTCTAGGGTATGTAGGTACACTTGGAGTCAATGAATTCTTTCCGAAAAGTCAGCAACAAGTCACCACAACTGTAAGGATGGTGAGTTCTTGTCAACTTTTTAGAAAGTATTCATTGACTCCAAGTGTACATGAAGGCGTAGATTGGCCGAGAGCGATATGTAGTACGATAGAAGGCATCTGATTGCCATATATCACCAAAATGCGACGCGGATTTGTTGTATCTATCCTTTGTTCAAGAAAGATCAAGTTCCCTCAAGCGAAAATCGCATCTTTTGTTCCACAGTAGATTTGCTGTGTTGGTGGGTATCTTAGAGCATAGAAAAACCCGGGGATCTTTTTTGCTGTTTTGTTGGAAGTATTTTGAACAGAATTATGAAATAGTTCGTGGAGCAAATTTGGGCATGATAGAATAAATTCAAGATCAGGCAATTTCATTTTCATTTAGCTGGCACTTCAAAGTCATGCAGCAATATCTTGGTAACTCATTAGCTCGCAAAATTTTACTTTGGGCAGATCGATGCGCAATATAATAAAAATTGTTTCGTAATGTTCATATTACACGACAAATTATCATGTCAACAGATTTCCATATCAGTTTTCAACATGCAAATAGTTCCCGAGGTTGCATGAGAAAACCGTATTGATGGAAATCTTTACTGATTTTTTCTCACGGAGATTGGTTACTGTACCTCATTTGGAATTGAAGGAGTGAGAATTTTTCTACATTCCGATGCAATGGTGCAAAAAATAAGTTTCACTCTCGTACATCGAACTTTACTTTTTGATAAACTGTGAGTAAAGGCAGTGGTGGATCCAGGATTCTGGCGGTGGGAGAGGGGGGATCATAGAAGGATATACTGTGGAACTTCTATATCTAAAAATCTATCTAGAAATCATATCGGATGAATGGAAATCTAACAGCTCGTATACAAATAAAATTCATCAGTCTCAAGAATTCAGTCACATAATGGAATGATGAAAATAAATCAAGGAACGAGTAATGTCAATGGTCAATGATTTTAAATTTGACAGCCATGATGAATCCAACCAGGAGAGGTCACCACATCCGGATCACGGATTTGGCTGGAAATCTGAGAACACTCTTCTTTGAGCATAAAAAGACGATATCCAGAGTTATAGACCCTAACGCTTAAGCATTTTCGAGCTACAGCCATTAGCATTGTCAGTATATCTATATACATCACTTTTTAACATGAGCATATATGGACAATGCTAATGTTTAAAGGTGTAGCTCGAAAACTCTTGAGCGTTAGGGTCTATAATTTTGAATACCGTCTTTTTGTGCTAAAAGAATAGTATTCTCAGATTTTCAGCCAAATCCGTGGTCCGGATGTGATGACACCTCCTAGAAAGACTAGATGAAAATCTATCAGGCGCATGGTATGAAGTCATCATGAGTTTTGATCCTCGCTGACTAAAGAAAACATTTCAACTAAGCGTGTGCATCGTCTCTAGATTGTGGAATTTTCCGCTCGGTGTCCACGATCAACAACCCCTAAATTATTTGTTAATTCAACGTCACCTTTTTATTAGAGAAATAAATAAATCTCTGTCAATCGTGCACAGCTTTCGGAGCTTGATCGTGGTAAAGAATCGTATCTGTATCGCTTCCTCTCAAATCTCTCTCTTTATCATCGATCTCTTGACTTTTTGGTGGCGGGAATAGATTTTCAACAATGGTTTGTATCTACGAAAGTAGAAATCCATGGATAGTGAACCCGATGTCCAAAAAAAATTCGATCGATTGCCTGTCCAATACGGGAAGTGCTTGTACATGTGCAAAAAACAAAATCATTAGTATTTCAGTGCCCGTGTCTGGATCAGACTACGTCGTTGTTAGAGAAGTTGCAATACAAGGGTGAAAATAGGAGCCCGGCTGGTCGCCAGAAAATCGCCCGAGTCATGCAGGTGTCCTTCATAGGGATCCGTCCCAAACGAGAGGTTTCACTGTAAACACACACGCGCACTCAATGGGAATTCAAATAATTTTGCTGAAACAATGCTTAATATAAATGCATTCGCGGATGAATTTATCAGTAGTAATTATTGTTAGATGTTTATATGTATTAGGATTCGTAACAACAATAAATTCAATTCACCTTCTTTTGCACGTGAATATGAGTCTCATCAGATTCGATGCGTTTGGAGGGGGAGGGGAATTTGAGCATAAAAAGAGGGTGGGGGGGGGGGGTCACCCGCCACCCCCCGTGTATCCGCACCCGAATAAAAGTCGTTAGATTGTGCGCAATAGTACATTTCGCGTCGGAGTGATGGTTTTCCGGCCTGGGCCGTAGTCGAAGGTCGGAGTCAACACGAGGATGCGGAAAATAGGTCTTACACCCGTGTATCGAATTGTGTTTTTCGACAAGCTGTGCGAGAAAGTGAAAAATCGGTGCGGAAATAGTATATTTCCGTATTATACTGAGCGCGGTAGCCCATTTTGGGCACTAAGACAAATGTCTGTCGAGCGAAGCGAGACAGACATGTCCTCCAGTGCCCAAAACGGGCTTGCAAGCGAGGTGCGGATATATTTCTTCATTACGAGAATCCTAAAATCCTATTTAAACGCGGCATTTTTTAGGTTAGAGTAATGAAAAGATACTTTTATACGACTCGACGCGGAAACTGCGTGTCGAAGAATACATTTTTTGACACACTGTGCGAGAAAGTAACTTTTCTGCACTGATTTTCCACTTCCTCTCACAGTTTGTCAAAAAATAGTATTCGATACACGGGTGTGAGACCTATTTACACGGTTCGACGCGCAAACTGCGTGTAAAGTGGCATATGGGTCTCGTGCCAAAAACTTTGTTCTTCACGATAACCTTGTCGGCGAAGCCGACGTCCAACAAAGTTATCGCAAAGAGCAAAGTTTTTTGGCACTCGACGCATAATATACTATTTTCTCATCCTTGTGATGATTCCGACCCTCGCCTAATACGGCTCGGTCCGGAAAGCCACCAGTCGGACGCGAAAATAGTACATTTCGATACAAAGGTGTAAAAACTTTTCTTCGCGTCCGAGTGATGGGAAAAATAAATTTTACACCCGTGTATCGAATACTATTTTTTGACAAACTGTGAGAGAAAGTGGGAAATCAGTGCGGAAAAGTTACTTTCTCGCACAGTGTTTCAAAAAAGTCTTTACACCCTTGTATCGAAATGTACTATTTACGAACGGTGTATAAAACGGCTGGTTAAACTGTCTGGAGTCAGAATTTTCTCGAATGATGCAGTTGTCGCGGAAAGGGGAAAACTTATAAACCATGGACGTTTTTAAGATCTCAGTTTTTGGACAGATTGTAATCATTGTAATCATTTACACGACCTCAACGCAAGTGCTTTCGGTACGATCAAATTTCAAATATTCTGAAATGAATGTAATGAGTTCTAGATGATAAGGTAATGAAAGAAATAAATACAATGTATGAGAATTAATTGATTTGATTTCAGCATGATTTTGTGGTTTTGCTAGTTTTTACAGCTGTTTTGTTCCCTATATGATGGACTGAGAACTAACACGCGCCTCAGATATCTTCCGCAGTCCAAGATGTTATCGTCAAATGTATCATTTGTATTAGTCTTGGTTGGTTCTATGCTAATTTGGGTGAGTTGAAAGATTTTTTCTAAACTGATTTGAACAAGAAGGTGTCTTTGTAAAATGGAATAGAAAAATTGTCAATGAAATAAAAAAAGATATAAAAGAATACTTTTTCAACCAGGAAAAGTAAGTCAAGCCAACCAGTGATCAAAGGGAGGTAACTTACCTATTTGAACTAATGAATCTTGATGCACATTCTACTCTGGAAATCATAACGATTCCGACGTCAAATTCCAACTCATTTATTTCACCCTCGAGTTTAGTCCCTTTGCTTATTTTCTCCACTACAGTGCACATGGCCAAAAAGTGATATTTGTCATAACTCTTATTCAACGCATCGTCAGAATCTGGACAAATTTCAAAGAATCTTTGGCAAATTCCGATATGCCTTTATCTTGGAAAAAAATGGAAAAAGCAAAAAATTTCAAGTTTTGTCATTTTGACATTTTTTTTTTTCATTTTTCGACTAGTTATGCTCGTTTGGCAATGTTTGAACATATACCACCCGGGACATTTTCCATATATCGGAGTAGTTCCGTCAAAAGACATAATAATATAAATATGAATGCCTATAGTTATTTGATCGTCTCGGATCATGAGCATTTGCGACCGTTAGTAGAATTTGTACGGGTTGCTTTAGTCCTTCGACAAAATATTCAATTAATTCCTCTGATCAGAATTGTTGAAAACTCATAGGTTTAACGCATTGTAAAAACTGATCTTTCGACGACTTTGAGGACAAAGAATTCCATAATTCATGGTAAAACTCCATAAAAGATATCAATTTTGCACGAATGTTTTGATTTTTAGGGTAACTCCGAGAATCCTCCAACAATGCCGGAGTCGAAAAAAGAGAATCCACCATTTCGGATCGGATGGTGAGTGACAACCAAAAGTTATCCTTCAGAAATAGATCTCGAAATCGCTTCTTGCTGAATTACGGTAAAAGTTAACAAAGTGAGTCAGTAATAATTATTTTCGTATTGATAAATTCTCAATTTTAGGTATCCTCCTGGCGTAGCACCACCCAAGGTCGAATCTCTAACTGGATCAACATCGCCACATCTGTCTGAATCTTCTCATATCTGAGGCGAGATCATATTATTTGAGGGGGAGGAGGGGGATATCACGAGGGCTCCAGCTGATCTCGACACGAAAAACTGAGATGAGAATTAATGGAAAATTTTCAAGTTATTCATCACTATATTAGGTGGATTTATTCCTTCTTATCGTCATGTGCTTTGAACTGAGGTCAATTGATTCACAATCGAAGGAAAATACTGATCTAAGTCTTGCAGAAAATATACAATATGAATAAAAAATCATGCCAGAAGTTCTTCGATTATTACATTTATGACTACATTAGACTAAAATATTTTCAACTTCTCCATCCGGACTTAATGGAAGAATTTTTGAAAGAAAAATCCATTGGTTGTTTCCTGATACTCCATTGAAATACTCCAAATAAACCGCACAAAGCACTTTGATAAAGTGACAGAGAAAATCGATAAATTCTTTCTTTAAATTCTACGAACATCTGGCAATAGAATCTTGGAAACTAAAGTCACTCAAAAAGTGTCAATTTTTAGAGGAAAGCTACGTATGTTTCATTCGGAGCGTAAATCTGTAATTCTCCATCTGCCCACACAGCATGAGAATCTTTCAGAAAGGTTTCACTGAGAGCTTACCTCAATAAAGATATGTCCCACTTCAGACACCTTCCTGCAAGATTTCATGAAATCTTGCCGGGAATATTTTGGGAAACTTCCAGAAACATTTCATTGAGATATTTCAGTGAAATGTTTCTGCAAGATTTCATGAAAGCTCACAAAAACATACGCGTGAATGATCTGTCTGTGGAATCCATATTTTGCTTGATCCAGTTTCTTAATCATTCTAATGCATGACCTCATCATTCTGAATCGTACTTCAACTCCATTGTGACGTTGAATCCAAAGCTTCATGTTGGATTCATCCAGGTTTTATGAACTCTTCGATGTACGCGACACCTAACCGATGAGCCGTCCTCCTGTCTTATATACTAACCAGCGTCTCTTGTAAACGCCTGCGAGAAAGCCTGCACGCATCTTCAAATAATCCTCACGTATCATTTACAGACTACCATGCATAGCTGCTTCTGGGTATGTCATCACACATGACAAAGCTTCTGATGATCCCATCAAATTTCCTGATAGATAGTTTCCCAAAAACCATATAATTCATGAGAACAAAATTTGAGAACTAAAGTGTGTCATGCGACATCTAGCGGGAAGAGAATCTTCCAATGAATTGTTCCTGGAAAATTCCTACAATCTTTCACTGCAATGTTTCTGGAAGATTCCTACAATCTTTCACTGCAATGTTACTGAAAGATTCCCAGAATGTGCCACCGCAATATTTATGTGTCATATCCCACAGATTCAAGTCGTTAAGAATTATTCCTCGCAATACTTCAACATCATAATACGTTGTTACCTCGGTTGTAACGGTTTCCGGTATTGATATGCAGCACCCCGTCACATAATTTTGCTCTGAAAAATTTTAGGAAGCTTGAGAAAATCTATCAACAATATCTCAGTGCAAAATTTCTGGGAGATTACCTGTGGAATATTCCCAAGTAATATGTACGAAAGCAGCCAGAAAGCTTCCACAAACCTATCATTATGATGGTTTTATTCATATGCGATGACTCGTGATTAGCCTAAATTCAAAGAGGATTTGAATTAGTTAGGAATTTAATGAATATATATCACAGCGGAGGTATCAACGGTGCAGCAGTTCCTATTCCCAGCAATACTCTCATGATCTCGGCTAAATGACGAGCTGTCGAGTGTAAGTTATACAATAACAGTAACTCAACAACTTATCTCAAACTTCGTCGTATCGTGACAGTTTCCACGTGAAATGTGAATAAAACTCTACGGCCGTGTTGCATGGCTACCGTGTACCTATGACACAATGTTGATCTCCTGAATCAAAGGGATGTTGCACAGACAAAAAAGCTCCAGAATAACAAGAGGATGAATTTTGGAATCGATCGCAAACCTTTGTGGTTCTTCCTGATGTAAAGTGATCATCAGAAAATTGTATGCACGACATTCATTCAATCCTGTCTGACCCATTCTCCAGGTACTTGCTGACGATCCTGCAATCCTTGAAACCTAACAGATCCTCCCACAAAATTTCGCGAATTCGTCATCATGATGAAACATTGCCTCCAATATCGTAGGAACATGTCGATGGTATTTTTTTCACAGAATATTGCATGGAATCTTTCAGAAATGTTGCACAAATCTTGCAGAAATATTTCAGTGCAAG
Source organism: Eretmocerus hayati (assembly GCA_029851415.1). NCBI lineage: Eukaryota > Metazoa > Arthropoda > Insecta > Hymenoptera > Aphelinidae > Eretmocerus > Eretmocerus hayati. The sequence goes on along the minus strand of CM056742.1, from coordinate 175,493,081 downwards.
GTTGCTGAAAGATTGAGGATAGAATTCTTTGAAATATTCCCGGGAGCTCTCGGGAAGATTACTCCGAAACATTGCAACGGAACATTATGAAATATTTTTTGCAATATCCCTGCAAGATTCCCGGAAGATCACACTGGAATATTTCTCTGACTCTTCCTATGAAATATTTCCATGCTGTGTGGGTAGTTTGAGTAATATGCGTAAGCCGCGAAGCATCCGAAACGGCATCAGATTCTTGACTTTTTCTGTTTTCAATTCTGTGTCGATCTACTAGGCGCGCAGTCTGAATGTTTTCTTACTCGTGAATTCCAGGATCATATCGCCCGAATCCTTACTTCATTATCGAGTTCATTATAGAACTATCAGATTTATTAGGGATTTCTGTAGGACATGAGCTGGTGCGCCCACAATATGTTAGCGAAATGCTCTTCTAGAATTCAAAAAAATTTGAGAAAAATTGTGGAAGACGTTTATCATTTCTTCAAGAGTGTATGAATCCATCTGGGTAGTGGGTCATATACAAAAAATCAGTCTGATTGGGAAAAAATCAATCTTGGATTCTTTATTGATTTATTGATTGAATGAAGCCAGGTTGATATAACAAAACAAGTACATACTATGTGGTACAATGAGTACCCTGATGAGACTCATTTAGTACCTATATGCAGGCTCGTTCGAGGAAAAAGGACGAGAAAATAAACTCATGATATACAAATTCAATTCAAAATGAAAAACATAATCATGCTAATTTCACATGGTCTTCAAGAGTATAACAAACCATAATAAAAACTATATCACAGCATTGACTTCTCTGCGAGCTCCTGTATGAATTTTCAGACCTCTCGATGCCGCGCCGCGAAGTAGACTTTCCATTTATAAGATACACTGTAAAGAATGATTATATAAATTTACCATCCACAGAGGGGGTAATTTTTGGATACCCCCCCCCCCCCCCTGGGAGTTGTGATTTTACAAGTGGCTTGTTAATTATTCCACATTCCGACGGTAAATTTCATACAGCAGCGCCAACGCGGTTCGGTTAGCTTAGATCCATCATCGCTTGTAAACCTCCGTCTGCTATTTTTTATTCTATTTATTTATTAATTTTTTTCATTTCAAGGAGCACAAAGGGAATAGCTAGAAGTTCGGATGAGAGTAAAATGTAGAGTCTTGTGTAAAAATATATCGAATTCATTCAATTGTATAAAGACGATCATGATATAAACGTATTTTAGAACAATTTGAGAGAAACATATTTTCCTGAAAGATAACCTCAAAACCCAAATCATATTCCAGATGGAACACCCGCACACAATGAAGTTATCACACTGGATTTTAAGTTTGAAATAATTAGAGCTGGCCGGACTACCATGAACCGCCCGAGGATGTCGTCGGAGTCTCAGACTCCTTCTGCAGTGGCAACCTCGCGATGCCGAGGAGAGGCAAGAACAGTTTTGTTGTTGGTTCGTGGCAATAGGTGCCTCCATTTTGGATGAAACTCGGCATATATGGCATAGAGAAGTTCGTCGAGGTGATGGTTTACAGCAGGTGCATTTGAAATTGACGGTACAGCGGTATGTCTGACAATCTAGTATGCAAAGGTAGGCGTCCTGGGTGTGACCTCGGGGTCATTCGATTGATTCGAAGATGGGCTTGAGTATGCCACTCGTCCGAGTGGGTTCCAGTGAGTCCGAGTGAGTGCCTTCCTGGTTTCCAGGGTAGGCAAAGTTGTGGTACGAAACTTTTTGGCATAATTCACATTCGTCTGAGTTCCAGGGTGTTCAAATTGGCCGTTCTGGCTTGTGGGGTCGGCTGAGTTGGGCCATTGAAGTTTGTACGGCATGATGAGATTCTGAGTGCCTTATGTATCCGTAACAAACTGAGGAATCAGCAGCTGTTGATCTCCAGACATCCGGCTTGGTCAGCTGTGCGTATCGATGATGAAGGAAATGTGGAGAATTTTTGTGAATGGGGGTCGTGAGGCAACCTGGAATAGCTAGTCCCAGAGTGCGACTTCGTAGTGTGATGATCTCGAGTCTGAGGAGTAGCCAGGGTACTCAGCCAATTGGGGATCATCTATAAGTTTGTTTTTCAATGATGTATTCAATGACCCTGAAAAAAATTGAGCCTCGTCCAGGGCCTGGGCTGGTTGAGACGATCTTTGTTGTCGTTGATCTGCGCGAACCGGATTCTGATGCTTCGCTATGCTGCGAGTCATGATGTGGCAGATGCGTATCCCTATGTGGATACGGTTACCCCTGGTTGTTGATGAGTTCACCTGGACGATGGTGAATCTCGTCTGAGACTTTAAGTTGATTAAAATGCTCTTCTCGCCATTGACTTGAGCGAACCGAGCATGGATGCTTCACCGAGTTGCGAGAAGCCGTGTGACAGGAAAGCGTCGTTTCGACGCGGAAACGGGCGCCACTGGGGATGTTGATGACCACTCCCAGCAGTGCTGAACTGGTCGGAATGTCTTCAACGTTAGGATGAGGTCCACAGAACGCAACATCACCGGTGATCTTCGTCGGAAATCGAAAGACCGGGTGAATCATCCTCTACGTCCGGGGTTGCGGTGACTGATTGTTGCCGGCTTTTCACAGGGCCGTTTGGATACGGCCATCCTCCAATGGAACTCAGAAGCAAAGCAGCTCCTGCACCCTCACATTGGGGACCAAATTAACAAAGGCGGGTTGTTGATGATGAAAAGTGAGGATTGATTACAGTATTATTCGATTGTCTCCATTTTGACTCAATCCTGATCTCATATTTCTCGAGAGTTGGAATTCATATCTTAATCTCAGATGAAACTATAGGGGAAAAGGATGGTTATACTCGCCAAGTTAGACTTTTGGAAAAAGTAAAGTGGGAGGGGAACAATATGTATTGGTATATTGTAACGCATAGAATTTCGAGGGTGTTTAGCTTGGAAAGAATCGAATGGTAGGATCTATCATTTTAGACGTCTCTTTTTGGTGCTGAAAGAAGACTATTCTCAAAATTTCAGCCAAACCCGAGATCCGGATCTGAAACACTCTCCACTGCTCATGGGAGGAAATTTTGTATGATTCAAGTACGAATGGCACTTGAAAATATCGGCTACTGATGGATTTGCAAATGACCTGGATTGAGAGTCCTCCTTTTAGATGAATAGTTTCAAAATGATGAGTCTCACATAGCTACGCGTGTCTTGTGAGAGCGATAATTTAATTTATAATTTTACAACCCAAAGTAGGCGCTAATCGTACTGAATTTTTTTATCGATGTCATTTTCAATTCGTTTTTGAACTCGGGCCTCTTTCGAATTTATTCTCGTCAATGTCTAAAATATTCAAGGTCTGCGTCTTGACATTTCATAACAATGTCAATTCTCTATAGTCTTTCTCTAAAATTTCAACATAACAGAATCGTCAGAGCAGAAGCTACCACCCAAACCACATTTTCAACTCTCAGCTTAAAGCTTGCAGCATACCATATTATATACCCCCAACATGACTGGATATATATCCCATACATTGTATAGAACAGAGAAATCGAGCCATACGTGACACGCTTGGTAAAGCAGCCAGCGGGCTTTGTCGTTGTCGTCGTCGTCGTCGTCGTCGTCGTCCTTGTCGACAAGGCTAGCTATATTATACCAAAGGATATTCTGAGTGCCTTTGATACGTGTACTTGCACGCTAACTAACCAACCGGTACCGAGAGTCTCGTCTCTGGATAGATTCCTCCTATATATACTTGCAAGCTCCCGCGTCTAATAGCGCATCGTGCAGTGCTTCGAACAGTTCTCCAAACGATCTCTCTGTGTATATACTGGTATTAGTCGTTGGGGAATTGAATTTCCTGCTTCTAATTGTAATAGCATTGCAAGACAGACAGAGCGAAACTTGCAAGCAATAGTATCTATGACCAAGTACACGAATATATTGTGTACCCGACGACTCTTCTCGATGTCTTGTTTAAAATTAAATTATCAAGAAGTCTATACGTGTAGATATTAGTTTGATGATATTACCATCAAAATTAGACGATTGATGCCAACTCACGTCTAGTTGTAGACTGAACAGGATTCTGGAGCCTAGGGAAAAAGATGAAATTGAACTTTACAGCTCAGAGATGCTCATCAGGATTTTGATGTAACTTGGAGACTGATTGAACATTTTTTTGTTGAGAGTTTAGGGAAGTAATTATCTCGAGCTGTTTAGTTGGATTCGACAGATACTAAAATTGTTCGTGGAAAATTTTACAAGGAATTCGCCAGGCTGATTTTGAAAGTGCATTAAAAAATTTCCCCTTGTATCCCGATGATGTCGCAAAACAAGTCACCTCGACAGTAGAGGCTGAAATTTTTATGATGAATCCTGCAGTCCCAAGTTTTTCGTATCGAATAGTCACAAAATATATTCAAAAAAATTTTGGCGACCAATGCGGAATAAATTTGCCGAACGAAGCGAGGTGGATAAATATTTCTAGTGCCTGAACTGGGCTAACGCGATTACGAGGGACGCTCATGGATCAGGCTGAAGTTTTGAGAATAAGTTTTGAACTCCTACAGAAGATGAAACCCAAACTTGCGCCAGCAAATGCTCCAACGTTTTTTCATCAGGCATATATAGTAACATTACAAGTACTTATATCTATTTATGCTTTTTTTACACAAGGGCCCATGAAGGCAATATCAATAATTCTTGATGTAGCTCAGAACCGGTTGAGCATTTGCAAGTGTAACTTTCGGTTTCATCCATTGGTTGTCAAGGGAGCGATTATTTCTGAGGTTCTAACCTAATTCGTTTCCCACAAGCCCCGATGCTCCTTGGCAGAATGGAAATGAAGTATATTCTTTGGACCAAACCCTCATATATTCCCGTGGTGTTCCTCTTTCACACCAAATATCGCATAATGGTGAGTGTTGTGATTGAAAAATTCTCTAAAAGGCCTCAACGTGCTTGACGGAATAATGTAAGAACTTAGACTGTGACAGATTTTTTGTCTCAATAAAAAGACAACTCTGAATCAGAATCTAAATTTTCTCCTCAAAATTTGGAGGATTTCAAGATACGCGGACAATTGGATTAGCCCTTCGCGGCAAGCTCTTGTGTTATGGATGACTTGAGACCAGAACGGATTACGTCCTTCACCAAATTTCCAAGAAATTACTCTGATATTTGAAGATTATTTCTGTTGGTGATTACTTGTTGGGAAGATTTGTTTTTGCACCGTACAATTAGGCTGCTATTATAAATAATATTATTGGGTTTTTCTTGGGAGGCGAAACCCGACAGCAACAAAGCTCAAGCTTGTACTTTTCCAAACCTGAAATTGATTTGTATCATCTTAGTCCGGAGCCATCCGTCTAGGAGCCGAACAGCTGATCCCATAGAGCTAATCATCAAGTGATCCCATTCTTAGAAAAACATTCTGATTTCTCAAAAACTTGGAATTAACTTATTCAAATTTAGTCAAAATGATTACAATGTGAATGAGATTCCATAAAGTTAAAGTTCAACAAACTGATTTGAGAGAAGATTTGAATAAAAAATATACAAAGACAACAAGGAAAGGCCAGAGCAAGACTTTCCGCATGCACTTTTATCAACATTTAAAAATTGATTCGTATATCTTTGTACGAGTAACTTGATCAATTGGAGTCTCATCAATAGATTATTTTTATGAAGATCATCTATGTTCACACGCATAAATATGAATGAGCAATGTCCTTGAACTATAAACATCCACAAAATATAACAAGACAGCAATTTATGTGAGATAAAAAAATATCAATAGACATGACTCTTCCGGCTCGGCTTGTGGCTTTGGATAAGATGATACCACATGAAAAGAAGCCCTCCATCATTCAGATACAATAAGTCATTCCCGTACCAAATAGCGAGAATCTACATGCAGAATCATGATTGCTATGAAGAAATATATGCATCGAATCATTCACGTCACCACACTACTCTATTCGGATGATAATACTCATCTCTTTCACACACGTTCTCTGAAGTTTGCGATAGCATATCTTGCAGTCACTGACAGCTTAAGACCTTTACTCCGCTGAAAATTGTTTGAACTGATAGAATTGGAATAAGTTCCACACAACAGTATGAGAATCAAAATTGATCAGTCCGTATTCGACTTTAATGCAACATGTTACGTCTGAGTTTCTTGATAGGAGTGACAGCTTTGATTGCAGTTTTGGGTAAAGAAGATCAACCAAAAGTAAAAACACCTCTGGGTGGTATAAAAGGATATTATAAGACATCGGAAAATGGGAAAGTGTACGAAGCGTATGAAGGAATTCCTTATGCTCTTCCACCAGTAGGGAAACTGCGATTCAGAGTGAGTCAATGGAGCTATAATCATTGTTATATCTTTATCAACAAGAAAATTTTCATGCAAAAAATCCGCAGCTTTTGATAGACACATTGTGTGGAATTATATTCACGCTGATTTAATTTTAAATGAGTAGAGCTTGGCAGTTTTTATTCAACTTTTGTTGATTTATAAATGCGATAATGTATGCCCTAAGAATCTGTCAGAAAATACAATGTTGTTCCAGACTTTTTCAAGAGTTGACAGATTGTTGTAGCTCTACAATCTAAAAAATGACAAAATCAGACCGTTTCTGGTCGTTTTCACATAATAAAGAATCATCATTCTAGGCTCCGAAAAGAGTACCTGCGTGGACTGGAGTGTTACAAGCAACAAAAACAGCCGATGAATGCTTACAATATTCTCATATTCCTGCAAATAAGTTTGACCGGGTTGAAGGAAGCGAGGACTGTCTGTATCTCAACATCTATGCTCCGGTACGAAAAGAACGATCAGCTCCTTTTCCAGTCATATTCTGGATACATGGAGGCTGCTTCCAATATGGGACAGGATCAGTTTTTGGAGCTAAATATTTGGCTGACAAAGATGTCATCCTTGTGACGATAAACTATCGTGTAGGAATATTAGGTAATTTCAATAACATGCTAAACCAGAGTTAGTAACAAGATCCATTTACGATTACTGTGTTTTGATTTCTTCGATTCGTGGATTTTAGTTGAATCTACTCCGGGAACTGATCAGGGCAGCTTTTTTGTTAATAATATTGACGCCTGATTTAAATGATGAGATTTGAGATTTCTGTGTAGACCTCCCTGGTAGAAATGGTGATCATTTTTCGGCTAACGAGTGGCCAAGTCACATTGCTATTGGCCATAGGTGGTCAGAAAAAATGATCACATTCCTATGGATGAGGAAACATATGAAATTCAAAAGAATACAGGAAAATCGAAAATGTATTTCAGCATGAAGCATGTGTTGAATTCATCGGAAATAGTACATTATTATTATACCTCTAAAACCATCATTCCAAAGAGCTTGTTCATGATAATTTTACTTCAAGGTTTCCTGAGTACTGAAGATGACACTGTTTCTGGAAATATGGGACTTAAGGATCAAAGCTTAGCGTTACGCTGGGTACATGAGAATATTGAATGGTTCGGTGGTGATCCTAAAAAGATTACCTTAACTGGATTGAGTGCTGGAGGTGCAAGTGTACATTATCATTATCTGTCACCTCTAAGTAACAAACTCTTTCAAAATGGTATATCGTTTAGTGGAACATCTCTTCTTTGCTGGACTCAAACTGAAAAACCATTAGAAAGAGCCAAAAAACTGGGAGCTATCATGGGATGCCCTACAGAAAATGTAAAAGATATGGTACAGTGTTTGAGATATCGACCAGGTAGACCGTTGGTTCAAGCAACATCAGAGTTCATGGTAAGTCGGACATTTTTTGATTCTGGATCAAAACCACATTCTCATCTTCTAAATCAGATAAGGAATGTATGCATCTGTCAAAATATGAAATAAATCATTGGTTTCATAGCCATGGATTTACTATCCGTACACTCCATTTGGTCCAGTCGTCGAAAAAGTTACAGAGGACTACTTCATTAATCGACCGCCAGTTGAGATCATAGCAAGTGGTGATGTACAGGATGTACCTTGGATCACTGGTGTTGTCAGTGAAGAGGGCCTATATCCTGCCTCTGGTACGCAATATGAATAACAGTATTATTCTTGGCAAATAACAAATAATGAATTGATCCATATAAAAAAACCATACTTTGTTTTTTAGAGTTTGTGACCGACAAAACCCGCCTGGAACATTTAAACGATAACTGGGATTTAGTGGCACCTCATCTCTTAGACTACAACTACACAATACCAAAACAGAGGCATGCAGAAGTGGCAAACAAGATTCGTAAACATTATCTGAAGTCAAATCCCATTGATAGATTGAACGTGAAACCCCTTGTGCAATTAGTCGGTGATCGGTTGTTTGTTGTTGACGCAGAGAAAGCAGCAAGACTACAGGCTAAAGTTAACGAAAATCCTGTGTGGTTTTATTATTACAGTTATAGAGCTGCACAGAGTTTGAGTGATGTTATGAGTGGGACTAAAGAAAATTTAGGTACAAAGAATTTCATCAAAATCGAGAGATGAATAATTATAGAATCCTTTTCGTTTCTTCAATGTTCAAGTAATATCGATAAAATTTCTTTCATCAGGAGTAAGTCATGGCGATGACGCTTACATGGTCATAGAGCAACCTTTCATGAACCCCATGACTACAAAAGAGGATCGTGCAATGCAGAATGATTTATTAGATTTCTGGGTATCGATTGCGGTTCAAGGGTAAGTGAAGAAATAAGGAGTAAAGTCAGAATTATGAAAAGTTCAGAATGAAAAACTAATCATTCTTGTCTGTGAATAACAGCGTACCAGGTATGGGAGCGAAGTGGCCCCCAGTCAATCCCTCTCAAAAAGAGTTGAAGTACTTGCATATTTCTGGACCTGGAAAGTTAACACTGGAAGAAAATGACAACTTAGGAGAGAAAAACTTCTGGAATACTCTAGATTTTGACGAGAACAAACTGAAAAGAGGCTCGAGTTCAAAAGATGAATTCTAAAATGACATTGATATAGAAGTTCGGCACGATGAGCGGCTCGTTTTGTTTGTAAATTTATGAAATACACAATAGTTCTCAGGAGATTTACATATTTATTTGAAATTCACCATTTCAAAACTATGTATGTGAAAGGTCGATTTCCCATCAACATTATCTGCAAATCTATCAGTGGACAGTATTTTCAAGGATTATTCGCACTGGTATCATACAAAATTTCCTCCCATGATATATCCAATATTACGATACATTATCTTGTTAGTGAGATAAGGAGTCCTCCCATATTTTTCTTGTAGTCAAGATTTCACCGACGTCACAATCAAAAAGGCTTGTTGCAACCACATTCATTCATCTACTCTTTCCGACTGTCATCAAAAATTTTGTTCTGCGAGTTTTGTTGATTTTGGTAATCGGAAACTTCCCTTAAATTTTTATTGGCGTTGTTTTTTAGTAGAAACATATCAATAGGATCGCAGTCATTGATATGAATTTCGACGATTTTTAGAGTTTCAATAGGAGGAAAAAACGATTGCGGCTAGTCCCTATCATTTTGTTCCAGAAGTTCATGTAATTATCATGTGTAAATCTGGTCCAACAGAGTAAGACATTTCAATAATTCTCCAACTCGTGGTCCCTAATTTTATTGAATTTCCATTGTTGAATCAAAACACTTGATATGACTGTCATTCGCTAATTGGGGGTGCCATTTTCAGATTAGGATGAATGGTGAACTTACTTTTTCGAAGTGACCATAACGAAATGAGTTATTTGTAAACCCATTAGTACAAAAATTTTCAATGCTCATTGACAAGCAATAAGATGAACTTGACTTCATGAATTACCAACTTCATGAACAAAAGTTAATTATTATCTAACAGGATTGTCATATAAAAATAAATTTTTGCAACTGTGTGCGCGAAGTTGTAAAAAAATGAGAATTCTCTTCATTATTTACAGTGCGAGAAGTAATGCGTGAATGACTTCTCGCACAGTTTTACATTTACGCACTGGTGAAGTGTGCGTGAATGTAACTTCTCGCTCTAATGCTTTTTCATTCACGCACAGTTCCAAAATCTGATGTCACGTCATCCCTCTGAATTTGGCCTTTCTTGAAAACTTCGTTCTCAAGATGATCTTGCTCGGACAGTGGTGCATTTGATTACAACTTCGCGCACAGTTGCAAAAAATAGTATACGCAACACGTGCGAGAAGTTTCCGCACACGTTGCCAACTCGCGCGAGAAGTAACATTCACGCACTCGTTTGGCAACTTGTGCGGAAATTGACCTTCTCGCACTTGTTGCGTAATATACTATTCCTCAATATTTCGGATAAGTTTTCCGTCTCGAGCGGCCGTATTCATTTTGGATCGATAAAAACATTATCATTGTTCATTTTAAGAGAAGCTACCCCGAATAAAGGAAAGAATGGTCGAATTCGGTCGGATTGTCTTGGAGATAACCGTGATTCTTCAAGCGCATCCGAATTTGAAGCGCGCGCGTGGGGGAAGCCGGAGAGAGGCTGTTCGGAGAGCGTGCAGAAATGGAATCGCGCGCTTCAAATTCGGATGCGCTTGAAGAATCATGGTTATCTCGAAGACTATCCAACCGAATTTGACCATTGTTTCCTTTATTCGGGGTAGCTTCTCCTGAAATGAATAATGATGATGTTTTTATCTATCCAAAATGAATATGGCCGCTCGAGACGGAAAACTTATCCAAAATATCGAGGAAATCTATTTTTATATGACAATCTTGTTGGATAATAATTAACTTTTGTTCATGAAGTGGTTTATTCATGAGGTCAAGTTCATCCTACTGCTTGTCAATGAGCATTGAAAATCTTTGTACTAATAGTTTCGCAAATAACTCATTTCGTTATGATCACTTCGAAAAAGTAAGTTCACCATTCATCCTAATCTGAGAATGGCACCCCTAATTAGCGGAAGAATGAAGGAAATTGGACCAGTAGATGTCGAAATATTGCCAAAAAGTTTAACGCGTCCGAGTTTGAAGCGCGCCATTCAGTTTCTCGCGCTTTAAGTGCGCGCTGGCTTCCCCCACCACGCCTCCTCCGGTCGTTCCGCGACCCTTTCCGGATTTCCTTCAACTTTCACTCTTGGTTTATGATTTATGGGCAGACTAGTAATATTCTTCGATGCCTTGTAGCATTTTTTGGAAACTCATCCACATCTAGACCAAATTTGAGCTCTTAATCTCATCTATTTGTTTATGAGATTTCGATTTAATAAAAAAGCATATCTCGAAAATGAATCACTACGGTGGGACGTACTTCGGCTTAAAATTTGAAGGAAAAATGAGGTATCATAGATCTGAAAGAATCATTACAATAGTCCTTACTGTTCCCGAACAGTTTGACAAACAAAATCGGCAAAATTATCTTTTTTTAAACAAATGCAAAGTTTGCGCATACCCAATAATGTATTGAGGATTTTTTCGATGGTTAATTGAATAGTATGTTTCAGAGGACTCACCTGATTTTTGGCCATTAACTGAGAGGATCGGAACCCAGAAATTTTTGAACATGAACTTTGCACTATTTTCTTATAAACAAATAGGCTAAAACGGGCTAATTTAATTGTATCGGGTTCTAATTTTGCCAATATCAAGAACATCCCAGAATACGTCAATTCCAGCCATTTCAGACTTGTTCTGCCAATATTCAGGGAGCAATAAACAATTAAAATATTGTGTCAAATTCATTGTTTATCGCAGCTGCTGACGACCAGATCAACATATTGTCATGTTTCATATTTTTTTTTATTCGCTTCGAAATTTTATTAGCTTCAAAATTGCACAAGCCGAAATCCCGGGAAATCCATAGTTTTCCAGCTATTCGGTGAGAAAGGGAAAAAATGCAAAATTTTGCACTGAATCGGCCGTATAAAAAAAAGCCGGCCGAGTTCGAAGGGCAATTGGGTATATTCTGACTCTTGAAAGTCCTGCGCATCCAAAAAAAATTAAGCTGTGGACTTTGATGTTCGGACCAAAATCTGCCCCATTTCGATCTAATTTGCCTGGACTATCGAGGCGTTTCAACAAAACTACCAAGAGGACCTTTGAGGAAGACGACGGAATAATGGGGTAAAAAAAAATTCTCCCCGGCGAGGAATCGAACCTCGGTCTCCTACTTTTCAGTTTATGTAGGCGCACTTACCACTGTACTACCAGGGACGGTGACTGGAGAGACATTGGATTTGTACAAGAAACCGATAATGTAGATTCCTGAAAAAATGAAACAATTATCGAATCAAGTCCAACACTTGAGTAACTCTTCATCGAGAATGTTTGAAGTGCCCTAATATATGTATAAATCACACTTAGTCAGAATTCCTTAATAAATTTCTTTTAACAGTCATATCTCAACCTGAAATCTCCATTTACTCCATCGACCTGACACTTTCACTCATCATCGACAGTGAGGAGTGGCAGGATTAGGAATCTCCAAGTCATCCGTAAGTGAAATCAGAATCTCTGTATAGGAGAATCATACGTTTCGTCGCATAAAATTCACTGAATGCAAGAACAGGATTTGTGAAGATTTGACATACACTAGTACCAAATTCCTCGAAGAATTGAGTAGTATCACATTGGAAGTAAGACACTAGATTCCTACAAAATAGTGACAAGGCCAACGTGTCTGATGAACGGGTAGTCTATGTCGCGGCGTTGAGTTGTCTGACAATGTGACAATCTACAGATGAGGAGGGCTCAACACAATTCTAACCTGTTCACTATTTTGTCCCTTTCAGGTCTTTTGTATGTCTACCCCTCCAGAAAACAATCCGTGATCGTTCTATCGTGATATCCTGGAAAAATCTATAGAAATTCTGAAAAATCTTTGTCACTACAAGGGGAATAATGGAATACCACTGGGATCTCAATAAGAAATCACGCCAGAAATTATGAGACACAGGAATTGAAAAAACAAAATTTTCAAAAGATTATAATTCTGCATACTTCATCATTCGTCACACCAACAGGATTTTTGTTGAGGGCGAGAAATGAAAAATGAAATAACGCCATTGGCAAGAGTTTTCCATATCTTTGAGTGACAAGGCTTGGTAGAGCCACCAGTCAATGTGTACATCGACAAATTGAGACATTTTGGTACAGTGCATGCGATTTTGGTACACCCTCGAAAAATGACTTTGTTTTGAGTTCTCGCTGTGCGACGTCCAGAGACCACCGAATCTCAAGAGGTGGGTCGAAGGTACCGAAGGATGTGATAAAAATCTGCACCGATGGCGTAAAGGGTTCATCTACCATACGCGTTGTAACTCCGGCTCGAGCTCTGGTCCCAATTGATGAAATTGACTTCGTCAAATGGTCATTTTGAAGAAAATTTTCTTGGCTTTCCGATAAAATTGGTTTCAGGAATCCGAATTCCTGTGCATGCCAAGGAAACAGACAATTTTCAATCGTTTGGGAAATAGATTTGAAGAAAATGGCGAAAACAGGCCCTATAGGTCGCGGGGAACATGTTCGGGGATATTTTTTTCTAAAAGTACACAATAATTTATATAGAATATCAGATTTCCAAGGAATACAAAATATAGCTTTTTGACGAATTAATATGCATGTGCTATCCATACTTTTGCCGGCTGAAATCGCCTATAATCTTAAAATCAATTCTCCAAGACGGATTTGATAGGTTTTTTTGGAGATCTTCCGAGTATTCCAAACCGCATCTCCATATCTCTAATGTGATTAGAGAAACATGAATTTTATTGAGGAAAAGCCCTAAATTTTGTTGTTGGAGATAATTCAATAGGTTAAATTTTAATTTATCCTATTAAATTATATTCAACAACAAAATGTTTTAATGTGTCCCAAATATCTTTTCACCACCCATCGGGTCTGATGGGTGGTGGAAAGTTCATTTTTCGTACCATAGAATCGAATGGAAGAGCCAAGAAAACAATCTGAGACATGACACTTCTTCGTAGGTCTATTTCGCGTGGAATCACTCATAAGCTTTTTTTTCGACACCTAGTCTCAAATTTTCAGGGAAAATGAGACAAGGAAGTTTGTGATCTAGATCATCTAGCAAGTTTTCTCCACCAGTTACCTGAGCCTCTTGAATCTTTCCGTCAAAGATGTCAGACAATGGTGATCCTTTCATTTTCCTCAGTAATTTCAAAATTTTCATCTTCGTCACCGGATTCCTGAATTTTCCATCCCTCCTTTCGGGGGTAATTTTACGTGGTGGATCCATGATGAATCCCTCATTTTGATAACCACGTTGATATTTCTTACTTGACATAATAATAAATCATTGAATATGAACGCAAACCCCAACTTTCTAAATGTCTGGTTTCGAATCGTTTTTTTCTAGAAGATCGTTGTTCTGAATATCAGCTCACAATCGCAGATGAGCAGATGAGAAAAGGTTGCTATTGGCCAATCACGAATGAGCAAAGTTCCCAAAGTTCACGAGTACCATAATCCGCGAATACTGACATTTGGCTGTACTGTTTATGATGTAAGCTATCCATGAATTACATCCTGGAAATTCACTCGTATGAGCCTCACCCCCCGCGTAAGATTTTTTGTATAATATAAAGTTGCCGATTCAATTATGCATGGTAAAGAATGGGAAATCCCCCCCCCCCCCCCCCCCGAACTCCGTACGTAGAATTTAAATGGTTCCTTATCTTGTTTTGTGGTTTGAACTTCGAAGTGCAAGCTGGTTGAGGTATCAACCTCCTGACTGCATTTTCAATCGCTTGAGTAAATTTCTAACCAGCCGATTAAAGTTCTTAGAAAAATTTTCTTACAGCGTGGTTACTCAAATCTGATCCTTCTACCCGAGGTCTCGAAGGAAAGACTCAAAAAGTTTAGAACAAAAGGCGATATAGTTTCTCGAATTTTTCAAGTGCATATGATTTATAATGAATCAGAGAAGTCAGTAAATTCGTTATAAATTCTGTATGCAAGATTCATCGTTGTTTGGTATACATATGAACAGCTCCCAGCTGAGGTTGTATAATTCAATTCGTTTTCTTGTGTCATTTTGATGTTCTATAGGACTGCTTAGATTTCTAAATACTTCTAGAAAATATGTCAATAACATTTCATTCCGGAACTAATTTGTATACGATCCATGTAATTCTTACAAAAATTGGTTATCGGCAAATGTGGCCTCCAGAATAACAACAACGCGATGTTTTATACCCAAATTTGTAAATCTCACCATTCACCAATGTCTGCCCATCTGAAAATTGGTTTTTCATTGCCAAGTTACGATGGAAACAGTGAATCATTCTGTGCCAATATGAATTCATTTATAGTAATCTATCAAACAGTAAGAGATGATAATGATCGACACTCTGCTCACTGGTGTTGAATTCTCCACATAAGCCAAGAGTAAAGATATCAGATAAATAGCGAGCAAAATTATATTTCGGGATAATCAAGATTAGCACAGCACGATATGACTGTGGCCTCTAATCGGCCACAGAACAGGCTAATATGTACAAATGCACACACAAAAATGTGGACGCGTATTTCATTCACACTTTTATGAATAGCACATACAGATCTATATCCACTTTGAAAATATCTGCGGAGGGGTGATTGAGAGGGAGGCGCGTGCGTGGGGTCAACTTCAAATACAGGGTTCCAATGGCTTGGCTCACTCGATGTGCGATAAGGGATGAAAAGAAGGTCAATCTTCACATAATCGCCACAGGCCAAATGTGCAACGGCCTAAGTATGCCTACTTATATGAATTCTAAATCCCCTACTCTTCTTTCCTTCTGTACGAACGCGCATTGGGCCGTACACACTTACATATCACTGTATATATTACATTCACACACATATGTATATTTATATGTTCGCCGCACTTCAATGACGGATTTATACGCTCGGATTTTCATCTCCGATTGAGCCATTGTGATGAAATCCCACCACCTGACACGGCACACGAATGCTATGAGCCCCTTTTTCCTTATTCGAGCCAACGACTCTTTTATGCGCTCATCCACGGTGCGTTACTTGAATGCTAATGATTTGAAATGTATAACAGTGATTGTATGTGCGCATCAAAAATTTGATTTATACATTTCATTGAATTTGTATGGTATGCTTTATCCAACCATTAGCGATGAGAGCTCTCAACATTAAGTAAGATTTGACATTTTTGTAGATTAATCATTTACGCATTATACCATCTTAAAAGTTTATAAAGTTGAAATTGTGCGTAGTTCCATTCATTGAACGGAATATTGTTGACACTTGGACTTTGAAAACTCGTATCTGATAAGATATTACTTACAAGATTATATTCCAATCATGGTTTGATTTATAATCATGGATACATAATTCTATCCCTTTCTCATAAAAAAAACTGATAGGCACAAAAGTTTTAAAGAAGAAGTCATGATTTTTATATATTTAGTCAAACTTGTCTGAGTGGAACAAGGGTAACTGGGAAACCCCTGTAATTGGGATAAAAATCTCGGTTCCTTGAGAAAATCTTTTTTAGTGGGGCGAAAACCGCCTCTAAGTAGGATAGTTTGCGGATCATATGACACCATATCTGGAACCAAATTCTAGGAAAACTCCGTAACTGAGACGCGATGTTAACAAATACCCGCGTCAACCGAATTTTCGGGGACCGGTAATTCTTTATTCTCTGCTTAAATTTCTTATCTAATTGGTATTTTCATAATATTTGATTTATACTTATAAACATTCAATGGAATTGATACATTATGGACGTAGATATGGATATTGGTGGGATACACATTATAGGAAACCCTGATGTTTAGATAAGACTCAGATGGTTTCGAGTCCCTTCTTATCTAAGGGAAACTGGGACTCTCCTCTAACTGACGGGGGGGGGGGGGCATCGCTCCCTTCAGGTATCACTTATATAGATTCGACTGTACTGAATTTCCAGACAGTAGGAATGAATATCTTGACATTTTTGTAATTTTTGGTGAAGTGTTAAGAAATTGAGTTTCAAATAAACAAGACAAAATTCGAAAAATTGCATTTCTGATACGGAATCAAGATTTCCACATAGAACTATATTATTTCGCAAGATTTGTATGGACCCTCGAAGATCGGAATCTTGAACTACTCACTGCAGAATCAATTGCTAGCATTGAGAATGATGATTCGTAGATGCAAAAGGAAAAATGGGGACTAAAAATTCCAAGAACTATACATTTTTCTTTACTTTTTCCTCGAAAAAAGGACCCGATTAACGAGCCACCAAAGCATAACCTAACAATGGAGTAATCCAGTAAGCCAGTTCAAGTGTCTTGAAAGTATTCTGGAGTTTTTGAAATCTTTTCGGCTGTTCCATTCAATAAAATATCACAAATTATGGGGACCAATCGGAAAATTTTGCTCGTACATGCAACGCTCTACCACTTCATTAACGCGGACAAAATAATTTTGGAATTTTTTCAATTAATACTGATATGTCGGTCGAAATATGACCCGAGTGGGTCAAATCAGAGGTTATACTTTATCTTGATTCTAACGCCACTCTGGGGGTGTACTCTAAATTTTGCGGTAAAATTTTCAGGCAAGTCTTACCACAGAATTTGCCAGCATCGGTGGCGCCCTGTCGGTAACCTGTGAAATTTGCCGCATTTGCTGCAGTTTTCCGTCACGATTAGCCGTTTTTTGTATTGCCAGTGGCGTTTACCGTGAAAAAAATACATCAACCGCGATGGCAAACTGCAACAATAGCGGCAAATTTTACAGGTTACCGACAGAGCGTCATCGACGCCGGAAAATTTTACCGAAAAATTCAGAATTCGTGCCCTGAAAGTGTCCTAAATCAAATCATTGCACCTCAAGACACACCTTTGACCAATACTTATATTCTGAGTATCGCAGGCACTGCAAAGTGAGTCAACGATATGGCTGTTGGATCTTCTAAACATGAAAGTAAACCAGTATAGCCCCATATTTTGGTCTAATGTTTGAGGCTCATGGCCCAGATGTATACTTTTTTTGGTCGATCTGTTGTACACCTTATCCCTCCGAATGATAATCGGCAATCATCTTTCAACAGATTGAACCAAAAAGCTAATCTCTCATTGTGGAACAAAGAATACATTATGCCCAGCTAAAAAGAAAGTGGCAGCATTGAAAACTTGTAAAGCTACATTTTTTCAATAATCTTAGCACGTGCCTGCCTATATACCGCAGAATCCCATGTGGACCTACATCCTCACAAAAATGAATGCTCCATTCTTAAGAGTCCGCATAAAAGCCATCATCGATATGAAATTAGTGCCATTATATCCATGGCAAGTTAACACCCTCGACAATTGAAACAGATCTTCGAGCATATGCGAGGGTCACGAGCCCACCATACTAAAGTCGAGGTTTTGAGACTCAAAATCATGATGAATGGATGGAAAATGCGAAGAATATAAGTGATGTGGCGAGAATAGCATGCACATCTGAGATGACTTGGTCGCGTGGGCTGCGGACGTACACTTTACATTGTTGTGAGTGTAAAATGGGTGCGCGTGACGTTACAAGCTTCTTTGGGGTCTATATCTTGGCAGACAGGACATCAGTTTCGTAGAGAAAGCCTAAATTAGCCAAACAATGGTCCTTCAAAATGCTCGCGTGCGTGGCGTCTACACATGCCTGTTTATTATTCTTTCAACTTTTCAATTAGACTTTCGAAAATTGTATGGCTATCTAGGTCGCCAGTAACGCATTAGTTTTGCTTCTTTTTACAAGGCGAAAATAAGCAGAAAATTATCATTGTGGTTGGCCCTAACCGTTTACTTGCAATGACCTTGTTTTGTTCACGAACGTCTTGGAACACGAAATAAGCACCTATTGCTCCCTGTCAACCGACAGAATATTGATCATAGATATGCTCGAGCTGTCTGTGTGGATAATTTGATGACTTTCATGGTTTATTCATATGAGACATCTGTGGCGGTGTCATGAATATTCGTAGTACTTATCTTATGACGAGGAGATTTTGAGATATATTGTAATAGGATCTTGTTGATAGAGACTAAGATGATATTCAGAAGTCGAGCCGAACCAAACAGAGCTTTGAGTCGATTAATTTGATAATTATTTCGTTATCAATGGAAAAGTTATGATGAACTAGAATCAAAATTTATTGTGACTATTTTTTCAGTAATTTTTCCTGAATGACATGTTACCTATCAGGTTTACTTCAGCCACGGTAATTGATTTTACAAGTCATTCAACAAATTGAAGACATTATTCTGTCTGGATTCCTAAAGCTTAATATGATTTTCATTGAAAAATGACCAATAAACCCGCGTAGTCATTTCTTTGGTCATACGAACTTTTCCTGAACTTCATGTTATTTCTAGTCGAGATTCGCGAAATCCCGACCTGCGCGAATTTTTTCGTGTAAACTGTAGTAAATACCTCTCCCATAAATAATCACAAATCTATCGATGACCCATCCTAGTCATAATCTAATCCGGATTGTAAAAAAACTAAAAGTATCTATGTTGGCAACATTCAGAGTAAGAGAGAGGTAACTAAGGGAGGAAGTTGAGTCTGGAAACGATTGATTTGTCAAAAGATCAACACGCCGTTATATTTGTCCTAAATCGCTGAATCGGCGTGACGGCACGAGCGGCTTATTGGCTGAAATCTTTGAAAATGCGCGCCAGCTTTTCGATTAGTTCCGTCGATTCATCATACAATACCCTACACAAAGTATCTGGATCAAAAGAAGTTTCCAGAAATAGATGACAAGCGTGAAAGTTATGATACCCTGACATCTGAACAAAAATGATTCTTCTCATCGACGTTTTGTTCCGTAGCTCTAAGGATATTCACGTTTCAAAATTGATTGTTTTAATGACATACTGAAACAATCAATTTTGAAGTTCAGTTGTTCACCGTGGAGATATCAAATGTTTTAATGAAAGGAATACGCTTCATTTTGATGGTTGATCCGTTGGTGAATTGGTGTTTAGAACCATAACTCTCAAAGTACGGAGTTTGATCCAATACTCACTAATCAGGATTTTATAGAATTCCTGATGTCATGTGACCTGTGCAGGGAGTGTGGTCAATTTTTTGGAGAACCGAAAACTTGTATGAGAGCTCAATTCCAGAAGGCCATAAGTTTGGGGACCGGGATTTGGGATGCAAAATTACCGGAGGAAAAGAATTGGGGAATCAGAGGAGAGGCAAAAATTGAGAAGGGCAAATAGACAGGTGGATTTTAGAGGTAAGAATTCTTGGAGGAAGATACTCCCGAGTTATTGCTATTCCGAATTTTAGTCGTCCCCAATTTTTGCAATTTAGAGTATATCCCGAGTTCCTGTCCCTACAATAATTGACATTCTAGATATTCATCTTCCCGCATTCCTAACTTCCGAACACTACTTCTCTCGTTATTCCTCATTTCAAATGTCGATCTCTCCAAATGTTTGGCTTTCCAAGAAGTTGATTACACTTGGGGCACGAGTAAATTAGTAAGAAGATCCATTCAGCCAAAGAATAATAAAAAGTAAACAATATTCAATGTTGACACCATGATCATAGACGCATCATCATCGCATTAAGATACATGAGTTCACCATAAACTCCATTTGATTCCATTCTGATGACCGCCATGTTTGGAGAGATTCTTTCATCACGATGCTAATTTGGCTACACGCACTACTTTGATGGTTTCTAACCTCTACCGTTATCTATAGTTATCCCGCCATGAACGCTCTTTCTTTTGGTGAACCCTGTTTGTAAGATTGAAAGATCGTGAAGAATTTTAAACTTTTGAAACTTCTAAAAATGTTCCGTGTTTCAATTTTCTTGTTATCGCGACTCAATCATCCCTTATACAGATACTCCATCCAATCTCTTATATTAACAAAAAATTTTCAAGACTCTTGCAGGGTCACCATCAAAGAATATTCTCGAATTGCTGACATTCAGAAATATTCAATATTCAGGACTTAGCACCGAACGAGTTAATGAAGACATTGGACATAACTTGAAATGGCCTGACTAAGTAATCGAACTGAAAACAATGTTTTTTTCTCAACATTTCTGTTTTTATAAAATCATAAAAAAGAGAATTTTCTTCATAACCTCCTGATTGCATACTGCAAAAAAGCTCGTAATGATTCCAAACGAACGAGCCCTCAATGGGTCATTGAGCCCCGCTCTCAAAACCCACAACCAACACTTCAACACCCATCGAATATCTATACCTCTGATTCCACTTCATAGAGATGCTCATTCGACCATCGAACCATCATCTAATGGTTACGATGCCTCAGGCCACTCAAACGATGCTCTCCAAATCCGATACAATACCCAGACATTAGGACATTACACACGAATTCAAAAGGAAGCGCACTCGAATGCTCCGACACGTGATTTGCGCTGTGGGCGGGCATGCCATATCTCCTATATATAACCCCACAGAGTCTCTTTGCACTCGAAGCCTATTGTCGTGGTGAAATCGAATCTGTCAATTAGGTATATGGAGAAGCTACTACATGTATGTCTTAACGCTTGGTTAACGTTAATTGTCGACAATGTGACCGGCTGTTTCAAAGCTTGGATTTGTCGCAAATATATACATATGTAGCAACCCAACTGCTATATTCGAATTTGCTTCTACGTTCAAAATCATACCTCGAGGCATTCGATTCCACATTTATGGTCAATGAAGATGTTATCCCGAGCTTGCACCTCGACACAATGCAATTTGTGCATCCAAATTGTGCATTCATATTAGATACTGTATGTAGAATGAGGTTAGTTCAAGTTAAGTTCAAGTGAAATATTGTGCATTTTCTGTTGTTGAATGTTTTGTAATTTGAAAAATTGTGTTGAAGAGGCGTAAATGATTCTAGAAATGATAATGTGATGATGAAAATCGATTAAAGTAAGCGTTGTGATGTTGAATGGGCACGTGTTATTCTGATTCTACGCTTCACTCTGGATTCGAAAATATTTATCCCTGTTTGTTTGATCAACTGGTCTCGGTATTGAAGTAAGAATTCGATTGTTAACTATTAGACCATGAAAAACGCTTGTTCGATTCGAAAATATAAGGAGTAAAAGAATCGTAATCATATTCGAAGAATTATAAATGCGATCAGCGTCTGTTGTATACTCACATTCAACTTGGGGTTTATTTGGTTCTTCATCGATTAAGTATGGTAAGTTCAGCTGACATTATTGATCGTATTGAAACCAGAAATATACGCAGATAATTTTGGAGAAGCTGTACGTTTTAGATGTTGATTCAATCTCACGTGCAATGTATTCTAGAATTATACTTCATCTGAAGAAACAACAGCCACTCCATGCGTCAGTTGTCAAAACAAGCCATTATTTTACTTCAACATTAACGAAGTTGCAGCAAAGTTGGTCCGTGTATTCATCACCCCGCAATAATTCAACGGAAAGGCATACAGGGATGAAAGATGGATTTAAAAAAACAGTATATCAATGATATGAAGAAGTCAAAAATTGAAAGTTTATCTTCGCGCTGAATGGAGTAATGAATATGTATATGTATCAACTTTTCAATTCGGGAACGAGATCTTCTTTTTTTCCATATTTCCATCATTGTATTCACGTATACGTGTTGTTTTTTAAAAATACTTCACGATTAGTTGAGAGTATTTTAATGATTAAAAGTGAATAATGTGTTCTATTCACGTCAACCAATACTTCAATCGCTCCGCTTTGTGTATCTAGATACCAGACATACGTGATTTCCAATATTTGGTGATAACTTTTGAAGAAAGCATTCGAAAAATATGAGAGAATTCAGTAAATCTCCTGAATATCTGAGAATCGTATTGTCATGCAAGTTATTCTCCAGAGATGATTGATTTATCTGCAAAAAATTGGGAATCGACAAAATTTTTGACTTGTTATAATTTTGATGTTTACGTGCGGAGAAATCTCTGTTTTCTGATGGGTCAGAGTATGAAAAATCAGAAAATTGACCAAAAAATGCATGAACAGTAAGAAGAACAACTTAGGACTAGTTCCATCGCAAACATCGTGCAATTTTGCATGAGAAATCATATTTTTGAAAAGTTAAAAAGAGTTGCTTTTTGTGATTATCAGGGTAGCCTGGTTTTTCCGGATTCTGCCTGATCAGAGCCTGAAATAGCCAAACGTAAATCTTCAAGGTCATTTTCTATAGGTTTTTTCAAGATCTTTCGAATGGTGCAAACTGTAGCATTATCTTGAGCCAAACTGGAGATATATCCAATTTAGTAAAAAAACGATCATGATTTTGATGCTCTGGTGGAATCAAAAAGGAAAACAGAAAGAGCTCCGCAGGCGACTCCAAAATTTTTTTGGTACCTCCAAGTGGGTGGAAACTCCATATTTTGGACCACAGAATCAAATCAAAACCACGAGAAACCAATCCGAGACATCACTATTATTTCTGTGTCGTTTTTGAATGGTATTCATGAATGCTAATATTGTAAGCTGCAGCTCGAAAACGTTTGAGCATTTGCAAGCGCGGCTCTGAAATTCATCTTTTGGCAGCAAAGGGAGCATACCCCAAGAGTTTCAGCGAAATCCGCATTCCACAACCCCTGGGTGTTCCTCGTGAGTAAAATGAGATGACGTATCTGCTTCGGCTTGTTATTGAATTACTTGACTTCAAACTATATGAGCGTTTCTCTGGAACTTTTCCACCGGCTGGAATGGATGATGATACAAGAGAACAACAGCTATGGATGATGATATAAGAGAACAATCAAATCTATCGGCCCCAATCGAAGTGGAAATATCATTATTCAAGTCTCAATATGAGATATCTTTGGCCTCTGTATGATCAGAAAAAGTTGATTCGTTCTAGCTGACTCGAAGAGAGAAAATGTGGGGAAAATCCTGTGGAAATACTTGGTACTCTCGTGCAGTCTTACGGATATTCTTGCGATGCCGCGCTATTTTTCGGGTTGATCCAAGCTGCATTTGGTGGAGGATATATTGAAGAGAAATGGCCCCGAAGCGCGATGGTGTGCTACCAATTCAGCCAAAACTGTATGACTTCGAAAATTGGGAATAAAAAATCAATCATGTCTCGTTCAACTCAAAGATGATTACGCCAAGCTCCTGCCATGACTCTGAACGCAATTTTTGGAATGCGTATTTAAAATAGATGAAATTGCGAATATTTTGCGACGAGTCTCATGTTGGTGCGATATTTCTGTCTAGAATACGACCGTTCTGAAGTGAGATAGGAAAAACGTGACTCACGAAAAAAATTCAGTTTTTCTCATCCCACATTGGCGGATCGAGCTCCATGTTGATAGAACCAATTGTGATCGGATACCCTGATCTTACGAAGCTGCAAAAAGCCCAAGGCATTCGTTGAAATTGTCAATTTTGCCAAATAATTGCTTAGGAAATTCTGGAAAATCGGCGAAAAACTACTTTTTGTTCGACTCATTAACGTGATTTTGTACTCTATATGAGTTTTAATAGTGGATTTGTAACTTTCAGTACTACACAAATATGTGAGCAAAAGGTCCCAGGTGTGCGTTGAGCGGTTTCCATTTTTCGTTTTTCAACGATTTTCAGCAAAGTGCAAAAGTTCCAGAGAAACGCTCATATGTACGTTCATGCGCTTCTAATTTGAGGCTTAACCTAAAGCATTTTGAACAAATGCAGTAGATAGATAAGACGCTCAAACATTTTGGACTATACGCTAGATATTGGATCAATGATATATAAATGGAAGACAAGATACATTTCTTCGGCAGAAGTATAAGTGAGTTCAAACTCAACTTTCGATTACATTCAACCAACTGAATCCTGGAGTAAAACAAGTATACACGTCAAAGTTGGATATCAAATTCAAACTTTTTCTAGATTCCATCATTAAACGAGGTTTGTTATTCTTGCGGTATGTGAAAGCAAACTTTTACCGACGACCCTAACCATTGACAAATCGATTTTCCTCCCGAGTTCTACGGTGAATCTCAAAAAAGTGATTCCAAGTATGGAAGCTTTAGAATCAGATCTATCATTCAAAAAAAGAATCGAGTTGATCGGTTGAATATTGCCTTCAAACTTTGGTTTCGAAGTTGACCATTGCATGAAAAAATACTCACACGCCTGACTTCGAAACCAAAGTTTGAAGGCAATAGCCAATCAATTAAATCGATTCTTTTTTTAAATGATAGATCTGATTCTAAAGCTTCCATACTTGGAATCACTTTTTTGAGATTCACCGTAGAACTCGGGAGAAAAATCGATTTGTCAATGGTTAGGGTCGTCGGTAAAAGTTGGCTTTCACATGCCCTTAAAAGGCTCTCCAAACATTAGCGATTGCGCACACAGTCGGTGCCAAACTAATGTCGATTGCGCACATCGGTCAATTTGCCGGAAATATTTACCCATCTACCTGTCCCTGGCAATAAGCGGAAGCGCACTTTGTAATATTGTAATTCTCACTTTTATCCGATTCTCTTGCGATTTGGGCGAAACGATGAGAAGACGAACTCGAGTTAGATGATAATAAACGCGGGTCTTCTCGTCGTTTCACCCAAATCGCAAGCAAATTTGATAAAAGTGCGAATAACTTTCAGCGTGCACGGTGACCACATCGCCTTAAGGGCATGTCAAAAGTCAACTTTTACCGATACTCCGAATCTCTACATATTGGAATTCTTCCACGAAATCACGAAATATAAAAAAAATGCTTCCATGAAGCCCTGCTACGACTTCAGATCTATCATCCGGGGAAAAAATCAAGTGGATGAGTGAATATTGCCTCCCGAACCAATTTCTGAATATTATAATTCGAATGGAAGATATGCATTCTACCAAGACTCCGAATCTTTACTTATCTAGTTTTTTTCACGAAATCTACGAGATATATCGAAAAAGTGCTTCTGTCTGAATAAGGAGCTCTGCAACGACTTTAAATCTACCTTTTGAAAAAAGGATCTCGTGGATTGAGTGAAAATTGACTCCAGGATCAACTTTTGAAAATTACAATTGAAAAAAAGACGACTTTGCCTACCCCCTGATGAAGAATATACCTTTTCATTTTCAGGGAATTATCCAGAAACTATTTTTAGAAATCATTCTTCGATAATGAACTCAGAGCAATTAGGACTTACCATGATTATGGTTTTGAATATCGTCTCCTTCGGGAAATCATTGAAACTCATGAATGCAAGCCTCATTACCATCGAAGAAATGGAAAATTTTCATCTTATCGATGAGGATTTCAGTCCAAATGACGAATATATATTTTTGGGCCAGTGCAGAAATATGGGATTTACTGAAGTTACACCACACTATCAATGCGACATCGTTCTTCGTCGATTACCAATCTCTGAATCTTCTAAGCCAATCAGAAAATGTAACATACAGCTCACAGAGAATTCTATGCTTGTCGATATCCCGATTTCAAAAATTAGATTACAACATTTAAATGAGGACGTGGTGATCTTGAAGTGGGATGATCAAACTTCGGGTAACATATACACTAATTTGCTTGTTGTGAGTATGACTGATTGTTCAACCAAATCATTGCAGTTTTTCAATGATATCTCAAGTAATGTGATCACAAGTAATATTTTGATTAGTAAGGACTCATTCGAAGTTCTGACTGCCGACAAAGAATTGTGTTTTACCAAAACGTGCAAAATAGGATATGACAGAGAAGGTAACCGAAAATATATACAGTATTTTCCCTTGAGTTTGAATAACGTTTTCATCACACCGATGGAAGATACTCAGGGGAACAGGAATTTTTTTGTTTTGGGATTCAAAGATGCAGGTTATGATCTTGATTTCATCAGCAAATCAAATGATAAAATTAACCTTGCAACTTTCCAAAGACCAAAATTTCATCACATACCGGTATCAAAGACAAATCAAAAGTATGGCTTATGTTTCACATTTCTATCATCTGATAACAGAATTAAATGTATTCAATACGATGCAAGTGTGGATATGAAAATGGACTCACTAATAGAAGTAGAACGAAATTATTCTCTCCTTGGGACATATAATCTCGCCGACAATGCTATGTTGGTCGTCATAAGTGATTGTATGAAAAAATCATTCCAAACTTTCAAATGCAATAATCTACTTATCGCGAAACTCAAAATTGATGATTATAAGCCTAATTTATCTCGCTTCTATAGCATTGCTTTGAATGAGTTTACTTGTAACTTTGACGACGGACTTACTAAAGTTGACATAGCAGAAAATGATGAGGATATTTGTTTTTACGTTATTTGTTCTCACAAAATAGCGAACGATGATGAAAATCTTGCTGTTCATTCATCATTTTTGAGGAGCGCGTGTACTCAAAAAATGCTAATACCACATTTTTTTGAATGAGTGTAACATTTCCAATAAGGCGTTAATGAAATATTCCTAATATAGGCGTCCCTGGGATAACGCGGGGATTGTGTTCCACGAGATTACCGCGTTATCCAAATCCGCGTTATTCAATGCATTGTCCTCATGGAGAAAGAGAGGATGCGTTCC
The DNA here is from genome assembly GCA_029851415.1 of Eretmocerus hayati. Taxonomy (NCBI): domain Eukaryota; kingdom Metazoa; phylum Arthropoda; class Insecta; order Hymenoptera; family Aphelinidae; genus Eretmocerus; species Eretmocerus hayati. The sequence goes on along the minus strand of CM056742.1, from coordinate 175,465,611 downwards.
GGGACTCACGACTTACCATCGAAGAATGGTCATTTTTTGGTTGATCTTGCATTTTGTGTAATATTCTTGATCAAATATTATTGTAAATTTGTACAAATTGTTGTGATTTTGTATGAACAATGATGAATCCATATGAAATATTGTAAATCTGCTGCAGGACAGCTGATTCGGAACTCTCCGCGATTTTCTCTCAATTCGTACAAATAGTCCTGACTGTGGATTCGTTTACACTGAATTTTCGGGCAACTTCTGCAACTCTCATTATTTCAACAGACTTGAAAAATTTCAATTTCTCTTCGGAACTTTTCACCTTTTAAGATTTCTTAGCAGTGGGCAAATATTTGCTGGGCAATATTTGATTTCAGTTTTCTTACATTCTTACAAATTTCACTGTATTGTCGATTCTTCTCTCCAAAATGAACTGCCAATATTGATGTTAACAAAAACTTAGAATTGTTGGTTAGTGCCTCGACAGAAAGTGCGCGATATTCTTTTCTCCAATTTTTGCCCTGTGTATAAGCATATATAGGCGCTCGCTTTTTCCCCGTTTTTCTCCGTGGAAGTAGCGCCATTTCGCGCCCGTGATGGCCACTGCAACTACAGTGCCTATGCTTATACACGGAGGAAAAAATGGAGAAAAGAGCATCGCGCACTTTCTGTCGAGGCCCTTAGGGTGTTGAATAGTCAAAGACGTAGACTTCTCTTCTTTATTTGGAATAGGGCGTCAATTTCAAGGACGATAATTCTTCGCTGGATTTTTCGTCGAAAAAATGTTGACATATTCTCAAGCTACAATCTAGATTCCAGCGTTCTTTAACAACCTGTGAGCAGTTACAAATAGGTGTATCCATTACTGATGCTGATTAATGAGAAAACTGTCCGAAGAATTGGAGTAGCTTGAAAATATGACAAGAATATCAAAAAGCAAAACTCAGAATCTGCGATGTTCAAGTTTTGAACCGCATAAGTTGAAATTAAGGTGGTCTTTCCAAAACCGTATGTAACCATTACCGCGTTATTCGAGGGACGCCTGTATTGTGAAGAGAGCTGAGCAATGGCTTCAAGTGATATTCAGTCAAGTCAGAACGAATAAAATGGGACACAGTTCCAGCTCACAACTATATGTATTGTACAATAAGCCCAAATACTATGGAATGAGAAATCATTTCTTGAACGATTAAATTTGAGCCAGTTGGAAGAGTTGGATCAATCGATCTAGATCGGATTTTAGTCGATCCATAGGATTACAGGAGTTGTTTTAGTTTCGCTATGATTTCTTGGAAAGTGATACAACCGATTCAACAAATTTGAAGAAGTGACGGAGGAACTGCAGAATAAGCTAAAATTATCCCACTTGGGTTATTTGGGAGACAAAGGTGTCATAATTTTACGGAAAGATCTTGTATTTTCACGCAGAAGTCATCAGGCAGCTCCTCCCAATAGCCATATTAATCTTTTCATCATTCTAACCTAAAAATGCCGCTTCCAAACGCGAGTTGGGAATTTTTACGATTAAAATCATAATGGCCCTGTGCCCTCGTAAGCTCAATTCGGGTGCGGAACACTGTCCCAGCGCCCAAATCGAACGAACGCGCATGAGGCAATAATGTTTTATTTCTTATTAATAAATTCTAACTTAAATCCAGGATAACTCAGAATGAGTCGTTCTGAGTAGGACGCGTTTTAAATTCTGGAAGGATGCATATATACTTCTGGAACTAGGCTGCGTAGGAAGGTATGAATAAAAAAGTGAGCTATGATGTAGGTATAAGATGAAAAAAGTGTGAGATACTTTAGAGAATTAGTCACACGCATATCAGACAAAATACATGTATGATAGTTGTATAAATATTGAACAAGTAAGATCCTGTGTATAACCCATATGATTGTGAATAATAACCAATTCCATATCAGAAACAGTTTAACGATTTTTTCAACGATTTGAAACTAGATTCCCAATATATTTCTATCAACATCTCGAGCATAAGCCAAAATCATAGAATTTTTAAGGGATTCCTTCTCTTGATGTATGTCAATTGAAATAGCACGGTTTCACTTGTTTTCCGATGATAAAGAGTTAATTCTAATGAGAACTGATCTTGACAAATACTGCCCTAGCAAATAGTTCTGACTGTCAAAAAATATTGTCCACAAGATTCAACTAGGGAATCGTTCTCATATGTGATAACACAGGGCTGACTATTTTCAGTACTGGTATAATTTTTCGATATGATTCGGGCTATTCCTCATGACTATGTAACAGTTTATGATCAACAATCGACTTGAGATATGAAGAATGATACTCCTGACAATCTTGGGCAACCAAAAGTTTGGTTTCATAGAATAGAGTGAATCTGCCGGTCTCTTCATCTTATAGACTATATCCACAGAATCAGAGGACGCCCAACTTCTCTCCAAAGTCAGACTCATGTATAATTTGCTCCTATAGAGTTTGGATAGGTATCTGCTATCGCTTTGTCAGTGATAGTGAGATTTACCTGATTAAGATGCGCGGGATTGCCAGTGAGCGAATATCCTTCGTGCTAATTTTGCCCGCCAGACAAAAGGTGTTGCTCGCGCCTCGACGCTCCTTACCTTTACATAACTATAGATAACCCCTTTGCCACGGGCACAAGTTTGCCCTGGCCTTCTTGGTTAATCACTATAATTGATATTCCGTTGATATCACCGCCTGCCGAGTAACGGAGTAAAGCTGTAACGAGATAACATGATTAAAGGGAGCCTCTTTATTGACTGGTTCTTCTCTTACCCCCTGCATAGAGGCTGTATGTAGACTCCACCCATCTGTTCGTTGCCTCCAATCGAGTTATATCATTATTTTCTTAGCAAAAGCTTCACTTATCCATTCCTATCCTTTTATATAGCTATTTAATTTATTCTAGTCATTATCTCCCTTTTTCAAGATTGGGAGATGTGTCAAAAAATGATGGGTCAACTTTCACAATTTCTAATTCTGTTCTCAACTTCGTTTTATAAAGGTCGACGGTAATGGCTTATTGAAATTTAATCAATGAAAGACCATGATGAGGAGATAGGTAGAGGGACAATTTTCCATATTCATTTTTCCGAATGTCAATTTTTTCAAAATCAATCTTCTTAATCAAATAGTTTCTTAATGACAGAATTCCCAGAATAATTGTTGCCCAATTCAATTTTTGCCAGTAAATTCTTCCCCTAAAGATGAAATGGACTGAATCTTTTTATCTGTTCTGGATAAAACAGATCGTACAAGGTTCATGTAAATATATCAAAACCGAGTCAGATTTCAAACAAAATACTAATCATTTTGAAACGATATCCTAGCATTCGTAAACATGAGGAAATATCATCATCTGCTAAAAATATTCATGATATTCTGAAGACACCCCGTAAACATGCTCTTCTATTGTCTTCTTTTTGTGGCCAAACCTTTTTTGATTTTGCGATCCAGCTGGTGCTCTCGGAGCATTATTTCAGTGTCGGATTGTTCTCTTCGTATTTCTTCCAAGAACGCATGCGGTCTCGGATTCAGTTTAGCCACGATCACTTGAAATCAATTAAGCCAGCCTTCTGCCAAGTTGTTGGTTCTGTCAGTATGGAGTATCACCGTAAGTTGTGGTTCATATTCAGGCGCAGCAAGAGTTCGCCTCACTTGCCTGACGTTCATGAGCCCGTCGCTCATGGGACGTATGACATCGTGGGAGGTCCTGGACACGGAAACATTGAGTGACCATCGACATATTCGATTTCGGCTTAGGTCTGACAGACAGAGAGAGATGACACGCAGACCGCGATCGACGGGGTCGCAGGTACAGAAGCTGGATGAGGGGAAATTCCGGGAATCGATAGAAATAGCCGAAGATCTTCCGATGAACATCACCGCGGACGAGGCTGTGGATATGGCCACGACCACCATCACAAGAGCTTGTGACGCATCGATGCCTCGCAAGACAACATCATGCTTTTGGAGGGAACCAGAGTACTGGATCACCGACGAAATAAAAGCTCTACGGCGAACGAGTAAAAGGAAAGGAGAATCACGTGGCGATCAAAGAAGCTGAAATGACCATGACTGCCGGAAGATGACGAGGCGTACAGAGAAGCGAAGAAGCCTCTCGTTTTAGCCATCCGGAGAAGCAAAGAGAAGTGCTGGGGTGAGTTGTGCGACATGGTTAATGAAGACCCGTGGGGTACGCCATACCGCGTGGTTATGTCGAAGGTCTGACCTCGGAGGAGCAACCCGGCACCGACCGATGCAGCTACCTTGCGCAGCATCGTAGAAGACCTCCTCCCAGCAGGAGAACCTGGAGCCACATTCCCTCCGCAGAGCGACGACCCCGTCCCGCTCTTCACTATGCAAGAGCTACTCATAGCGGCGAAGAGGCTGTCAAACCCCAAGACCCCTGGACTGGACGGCATTTCAAACGAGGCTCTAAAACTGGTCTTCAAATACAAGCCAGATTCACTCCTCGACCTCTTCAACACCTGTCTGAGCGCGGGAACTTTCCCGGACAAGTGAAAACGCCAGAAGCTGATTCTGATACCTAAAGGTCAAGGATGTCAATGCCCTCTCACCATGCTCGACAATATCGGGGAAATGTACGAGAGGATGGTGCTTAACAGGGTGGAGAAAGCCTACGAAGAGAGTGGCGGGCTATCATCAATGCAGTTCGGGTTCCGGAAGGGACAAAGCTCTGTACACGCGATCGAGGAGGTCCAAGAACGGGTTCAAGCGTCGGTAGGGAACCCATACCAAGGAAGAGGAGGATTCTGTGCCATCATTGTGTTGGACATAAAGAACGCGTTAAACTGCGCGAGCTGGGAGCGAGTCTATCAATCCCAAGCAGGTAAAGTGCCCCCTATCTACTAGCCATCACGAGTGACTGTCTGCGGAATAGGACCCCCGTGTACGATACCGATGAGGGACACAAGATTCGGGAACTGTCCGCCGGAATTGGACAGGGATCGATTTCCGGGCCGTTCAAATGGAACGCCCAGTACGACAGTTTACTGTCTATCAAACTGCCAGAAGGAGTGATAATAGCGGCTTTCCAGGACGACGCGGGACTCATAGTCTGGGCCGACAACGAGGAGCTCTTGGGTAACGAGGCGCTGGCCCGAGTCTACGAGTGGATGATCAGCAGGCTCCTGGAGCTTGCTGTCAAAAAGTGCGAAGCAATCGTGGTCCCAATATGCAGGAAGTTTGACTTACCCCGTTTTTAAATCAACGAGCGAGATATCCCACGCCGAATAGAGCTGGAATACCTCGATGTATGGCTTGACGACAAGTGGTCGTTCAAGAAACACATATAGGAGGCCGCCCAGAAGGCGAGCAGGGTCGGTGTGGCGCTTCAGCGTCTGTTGCCGAATATCGGGGGACCCAAGGAAAAGAGGGGCGCACTCCTCAACACCGTCAGCACCATTTCCATGCTGTACGGTGCACCCGTATGGGGGAAGAGAGTAGAGAAGACCATCATCGAGAAGAGAATGGGGCCTGTCCACCGAAGAGCGGCCCTGAGGAGTATCCGTGCCTTCCGCACCGTGTCAGGAGATGCGGCTTACGTATTGGCGAGTACACCGCCCATCCACTTGCTCGTCGCGGAGCGAGTGAGGATCGGGGACCGCCAGAAAGTGATCGGAGCCGAACGAGTATAGGAGATCATCCGCGACAACGAGAAGGAGACCACCCTCGAACAGTGGTAAACTGAGTGGGATTCGCCATTTGCGAATGGCAGATGGACGCACCGGTTGATCCGTGACGTAGCCAAGTGGGCGGAACGTGCTGACGGAGAGATGGACTACTGGACGACTCAGGCACTGAGCGATCACGGTTGCTTCGTTTCCTATCTAACCAGGTTCAAGAAGAGGACGACCCCAGCATGCCAGTCATGCGGGGATGACTGGGTGACGCTGAGCATGCCCCGTTCAAGTGCAGTGACACCCGGAGAGACCGCGCCGAGATGGATGAATGGCCGGGTACCCAACTTACACCTGAGAACCTTGTCCCGCACTTGCTCCGCAACCAGGAGACATCGGATCGAGTCACTGGCTACATCAAGCTGGTGATGACGCGAAAGGAAGAGAAAGAGAGGGAAGTGAGTCACCTCGAAGCAGGAGAAATACAGAGAGTCTGTCAACTGAAACAGAGGAGGTCCCAATTGTTCCAGGAGGAACATGATGCTTTGAAGAGGGAAGAAAGAAGAATGAAGAGCAGGGAGAAGACCAAGGAAGAAGGAACAAGACCTGCGAGTCCTGAAGAGAAAGCCACTAGATCTAGAGCGCGAGACACCACCGGCCCTGAAGTAATGCTCACGTGGTCCCGGGGCCGGATTGGTAAGTTCGGTGGATCTCTTCCTTGTCCAATGGCCGATGCCAACGGAGAAGGAAGAGAGGGTTTCAATCGGAAGGGGGTGGTCGTATCCATGCAGATCCCAGCCCGGTACTGTTGGGGGGGGGGGGCACGGACAAGCCGTATTGACCGAGACCTCACCAACCCGGAGCAGCAGAAGGGTTGCTTCCCGGCAGAACGTCGCAGCGTTGTTCGCCCTACAACCACCTAAAAAAAAAAGTTCATCTCACTTGAAGATTCCGACCGGCTCGGCCACGACCACGCCTCACAAGTACAAAAATTCGAAATTTTTTCGTCGAGTGTAATTTGCCTCCAACTATTCCACTACATTTCTTCGCACAGAGGCCCTTTCACGAGGCTTGATCCGCAAAAGCGCACACGAGAGACTAGTTCACGAAATCATGTTGAACTATACCTATAGTTACCGGCGTACACCTATATTGCTGCTCATGTATAGGTATAGTCCTACATGCTTTCTTGTACTAGTCTCCCGTTATGCACTTTCGCGGATCAAGCCTCATAATACGAACCCAGATCGCAAAGTATTGCGGTTGGAATTAAAATTTTGAGCTATCTGCTCAGGAGGGTAGAATGCCAGGATGAAGAGACTGTGTATGCCTATTTTGGTTTCGCGATTTTCTGGGTCATAATACAGTACTGCCAAATCTTCACTGAGACGACGTATCGATACACACTCTGCCAGGAGTGAAATGAACAGCACCCGACCAAATCTCTGCCAAAATCTTCTTTCGTTGCATTGATGATATCTTTTTCGACTTGACTCATGATCGATCTCGGATGATCAACTGGGGGCTCTAGTTTGCGAGCTTCTCGAAAAACGATCTGGAATACGAGCTTTCTTGCTCGTCATGTAAAAGTGCGTAAACAAATGACAGGTCGATCGTCTGAGGCGATCGACCTGTCATTTTTAACCAGTTTAGTCGATTATTCGAGTCTGAATTGGGCGTGAATATGATCTTGAGAAATCATGATATCGGGAAAAGTGTCTTCGGAAGAAAATTATTTTGGGATAAAAGCGCTCTGGGGAGAAAATCTCTGGGAAAAATGCCCTTGGGAATACTTCCTTCGGGTAAAATAGATTGGAAAAAATGTCTACCGATCCAGATCAGATTGTATCCATCCTTATCATTGACTCTTGCGACTCTCAATCGATGTCAGCTCAAGCAGTTCGAGAGACTCAAGTCTTGAATTTTGTTGTCGCGTGAATTCTGGTTGCTCAGAAAATACTCACTTAAATTCGAACGAATTTCTTGAGTAATTTGTTACTTCACTTCACCTGTATTTGAGACACAATTTTACGTGGAGAAACTTTGACCCATTATTCTGTCCAGTAACTGAATATTCATTACAGAGCGATTTCAGCTCCATAATTTTCGGCAATCCCTCTCCATTCTCTGTCACTAATATTTGTTATCATTCATCGCTGATGAACGACACTGAACAGAGTTATCTGTGACTCGTTTATTCCTCCTGAGTGAAAATTCTCGTTCGTGGCGAAGGTTTTCTAATACTGCCGCACAGTAGGCAAGACCAAAATTTTTGATGACGAAGTCATCCTTTCGCGCGTTGAGTTCTGTCTATCATGTGGACACGATTGTTCGTACGATCGGGTGCGCGCGCAACTCCCCAAGGCGTAAGCATATCGTGCCTTGTGCGTTGCATGGCTTTGTGTGTGTGAGTGGAAGTATGAATGTATGAAGTATATGCAACCATTGATATGCAGCAGTTGACAGAACCTTGATATTTATAGAACTCAACCTAAAACGATGGCATGGCTGTGACGACGGTGCTAGTGTAAAACTGTTCATTGTGGAATGTAGCCCATCATGCAGGGAATGACTCTCACGAATGAGTTAGAAAAGTATTTTCGATTTCTTTACATGCTACTATCCATGGCTAATTATTTTCGCTAATTTTGAGGTGTAAAGATAATAAACACCCGGTTCGTACACACCCTAGTAAAAATGAGTGCCTCGTGATCATATATGAACATGTTCCCGACCGGACTGTGGTTATACAAGACCACCTATGACCATGAGGCCGGAGTCGTAGGTCGTCATTGGTCTCCATACTTGATCCTAGGAATTCATGTTGGAGATGAAGCACTTCATTGCCAACTCGAGATCTTTCTCAATCCGAAGCTTCGAAACGAGCGCGCTTGGGGCTCCAACTGCTAGGCCTCCATCCTATATTGAAAATGTCATGTACAACCACTTGGTTACAATACCCTACGGCCATGTACGAGTTAGTTTTGTGCACCTATGACTAACCATGGAGACATAATATTTTCTGAGGTCATAGATGGTCATAGGTGACCACAATTTGGCTGGGAACATGTTCATATATGATCATGAGGCACTTATTTTTACTGGGGCAGTTTTCAAATTCAAATCGCGCGTTTACCATCTTTGTACCTCAAACTACGGGAATTTTAGATCATGTGCGTCAACAGACCCAACCAACGTTAGGAAAAGAAGGCGGATTGGGAATTATATTTAAATTTGGCGTTGCTATTATCTCCGAGATTTTACATCAAACCGAACTCATACATTCTTTAAAATCGTTCCATTCAGCAAATTACCACCCATAGAAATGCAAATTAGAAATGGTCAAGGCTGGAGTAAATTTCCTTGTTTCCGTTTTCGTCTTATTAGTCTCGATTGGTCATGATTTCAATATCTTCAGTAAACGGGAGAGATAGTAGGTAATTCTTGTTAGCAAATCCCAAAGTTCAGCTGAGTATAGTATTTTTGTTACGCCAACTATACCTATGACTTCATCATCAACCGCGCGTTCTCCGGACGCACATCATTTTTTTGCTCAAAAATGATCACACTCGAGCTGTTTTACGTTTTACCTAAATAAGGTAAGTGTACCGAGGTTGACTCTGTACCCAAGTTGCCCCCTTTATGCCGATTTCAGGATTGGGCACTCGTTGACCTTTCCACAGATTTGTTTCACGTTTGTTATGTCAAAATATGAAAAAATAGGGGTTTTAGTCCGACTCCGAATTTTTTCTGCATTCCACAGCAAGTTTCAAGTGATTTTTCCATTTTTCGGGGTTGTACAGTTAGGAAATCACCGAGGAATTTGCGTTCAGTAAAACCGTTGAAAAATTTTTTGAGTTCAGACAATCTTAAAGTACTCTAGCGCATTCGAAATCCTGTCTCTAGAACTTTGAGATCTGTTGATCAGAGTTGCAGAAGCCGGATCTGGAGCTATTTGATGAGCAAACTACCGAATGATTTGTAAAACAAGAAGGTTAAAATCGGAGTTTACCCAACATGCTCCCATATGGTTGCCTCTAAAGGGTGTGCAGTACGACTCTTTTACCACTCAGAACGTGTTTGTCATCCCAAAATAGGTCGGAAATAATGTTTTGGACTGGCAAGAAGCTGCACGTGTGGTTTTATGGCGCTAAAAACGGATTTTATGCACTTTACCACCAATTTACATCATTTTTGGGGAAGTTGAGGCAGTTCGGCTCCAGTTGATCAAAATTGGACGCACCTCAGCTCATTTCGAAGATTCAAGAACAAGCTTCAAAATGACCTGAAGTAAGTTGGAATATGTTGAGGTAGACCAGAGTTGTTGAGAAAATATTTTAATGGGGATAAGTTCGATACACTTATCTTAACTTAGATCTTTCCCCCTATGTGCCGTCTTCATTGGCGAAGCAATCAAATGTTATTGATGAACTTGTCTTCATCGAGCAATATCATCATGGCACACCTATATTAGAAACTCTCTCTGAGTTCTGATTAACCATTAAACAGAATAAAGAATACACTCTGATACCCGCTTGCAAGTAGACTGGAATCATCTTTCTGGATCCAAATCGATTGATTTGTATGAATAGTCATACCCTGCAACTTGTAAAGTTACCATAATTCTAACCCCCCCAGTACAGGAAATCAAAACTAACCCTCATTATAATGAAGGTACTTGCGCGGAAAACAACATAAAAAAGGCTCGAAGTCATACTTATGCACTCTTAAAAACAATGATGCGGCAGTTGCACCCCTCATCATATGCCCAAAAGTACGATTTCCGGTGACTTGACAACTTTAGGTAGGAAGACTTCCGCTCGACTCGTATATTCGAGTCTGACTTTACCTTGTCTACGCAAATCATAATGAAAGAGCGCTGCTACATAGCGTGGGTGATATGCATGTCATTTATACAGAATATAATAGGCAAAATCCGTGCGGGTCGCACGCAACTTGAGAGTACCGCCTCTTCTAACGACTCGATCATTTCCACAAGGTATATATTGTGTATATATATAATGTAATGACATATTTGCAACGATAATGCTCTGTGTAAACGAGGGTATTACGTGATGACGGGATGCATAAGTTGTCGCAGCCTGTTAAGCTTATGACTCCGTTGTGTCTTTCTTGCGTATTACCTGTACGATTACATGCATCGTGTCTCATCTCGTTATTACATATTACGCTTCACTCGGCTCAATTGGAGTAAACGTTGCTAAAAAGGGCTCGAACTAACAAGCATTTTTCTCACGTCAGAGAAAAACCATACTCCACATTTTGAGTTTTTTGAAATAATTTCGTTCAGAATTCAGAATTCAGAATTCGAGTGGACTATCTCTTACTGTACTAAGCTCTTACTGTGGATCGAAAGAGATTTTCATCTTGATCTTTCGGGGAAAAATCCCAATAGATTATCTAAATCAGCCTTTGACATGGAATAAATAATAAATATGTGAGAGGAATTTCGATAGAAGGTCTTGAGCCTAATAAGAAGATGTAGCCAAAGCCCTAAGGGCACCAAGACCCCGTGCCCAAAGATGAAGCCAGTCTACTCTAACTCTGAACAGCTCATCAGATGTGGAATAGAATTCGTATCTTTTATGACATTTAGACCTAGAATTTTCCAATAAAACCGTTCATCAAAGATTTTTTCTCCTCAAGAATCTAAAAGAATTGATATTTAGAATGAAATATCAATAACGATAGTCTCCGCAGGTTTACTCACATACTCTTTTGTTCCCATCGCCTCTTTAGCACAAACTTTTGAGAGTCTTAGATTGGTATTCGTAGTTATTGGTAACCCGAAGGCTTTAGGAGAGATTCGCGGATTCGGCACTGTAAACGGCGTCGCAAAAATATTAACTCAAGTCTTTGCATTTATCTCACGTCATTCCAGTGCAGTAGAACACCAGAGATTTTGATTCATTATTTATCGATGTCGATTACAGCTTCTAAGCCGCGGATCATTCCTGAACCCTCGGGTTACCAATGACACTGACTATGATTACCAGTGCCTTTTACACTTGGTTCAAGCTGAAACAACCATATTGCTGTAATTCTTGAGCGCAAGGACAAAAATCAATCCAGATATACGAAAATTGGTAATCTGATGTTGTTACTGATCAGTATTTGGTCAAGCATAGTTAATTACTACTAATTTTACATGGGTCTCGCGACTAAGATTTCTCACATTTTTTTGATATCGTGCATTCCTTTTATTACATCGTGTGATATCAGGAGTTTTAATAGATTTTTTTACATCTGATTGATTATTCAACAACTTCCACTTATGTGAAAATCTATGTATCTTTGAAATCAAGAAAATAACGAAAATTTTACGTTATTTCATCTTATCCTCCAAATTCATACAAGCTGATAACAAGATTGATTTGAATTGAAAATGCTGACTCCATGAAGACGTTTTTCCATAGACCACTTCCATAGTGAGCGGAAGATTTCACATTTCAGCTCACCCTCAACACCATCTAACTTCCAATCATCTAGAAAGTTTGCTGCAAAGTTGGATCCATTTGAATTCCCACGTCGTAAAATTTGCCTGGGAAAATCCTGGGAAAATCACTCTGGGGAAACCATGGAAAAAGCTTGGGAAAATCCTGGCAAAATCCTGGCAAAATCATGGGGTTTGGACAAGGGCTATGCTTTTCCCATGGTTTTGCCAGGATTTTGCCAGGATTTTGCCATGATTCTATCACGTTGTTTCACTCCTGCGCTGGCAATTCTGACGTGGAAGAGACCTGAAATTTCACAAAATTCGCAATCTTCTCGGCGATCTACCCACGACTTTTCATCAGACTGCTGCGGGTTTCCTGGGAGAAAATTCAATGTTGTTTTTTTTATTGTCAATGAAAAGATGGATACCCATTGAATAATTCCACATAGCTATAGAATTTGAGAGTTCGAACTTATGAAATTTGAGTTGGTTATATAGGAAGATTGTCACGCTCACTTCTTGCGATAGCTGGTAAATTTTCGTATCCCTAATATGTAAAAACGCGACAAAGCCTACGCACAGACACCAACGCCATATCAGAGGGGGCACGAGACAGGAGAAAGAGTAATAAAGGTAGGATAGAGTACGGGAGCCGTTGTCGAGCTGCTATGGTCACAGGAAACGTCGTATCAACGTAATGACCATCATCAAAATGCCAAGCGGTAAGAAGCAGGTCGAATCAGCCTTATTATAACATTCAGTACCATATATACTTACAAGATTTGACGTTAGGAGGTAGAAATTTGTCGTTTCGGAAAATCATTGTAAGAAATCGCCTTACAGAGCTATTAGGCTCGCGTGTGTGGGTACAATATACGCACCATACGCTATTTCAAATCTAAGCTTCGTTAAGTCAAACCATCCTCGTAATGTCTCATTATAAACTATATGTACTTAGAAATGGGATTTGCCGTTGTATAATCATCATCTAGCAATCGTGGGAGAGTTACGCGGCCTGTGGAAACTTGATTTTAGATGATTGTTGGAAAAAAATGTATCCTTCATGAACTGTATACGAGATAATGTAATTGAATAATCAATTGGATCTTTCATTCGATTGACATGGTGATGAATACTCGGTAAATTGGTAATGGAGAAACTGAGCTTCGTTGGATTATTTCTTTGAATGGTTTCTATGCCTATTAATTTCCATATCATGGGTAGTAGTCAAAATTATGATGTACATTTCAAAATCATAATCTGTATCTTTGAGTTCGCATTCTATTTCCGTATCAAGCTATGGACAAAAATAAATGGACCAGTCGTCTAATATTGAATTTTCTTTTGGCATAATGAAACATAATACTTCAAGCCTCATTCATCATACGGCAACATCAACATGAATCTTATACTCATGAAGAGGTAACAGAGCTTTTCTGATTCAATGCAGCAAGTTTTGTCCCACAATCATCATCTCATCGTCTATAATAGCCAATCTACAAACAGTAAGACTTTTCGAGAATTATTCTTCGTATCATGATTACCATGTCACGTGCACGATATGTGCAGAGAAAATGACATTGTTGCTATTTTCACTTGCACGCGCAATAAGAGGTTGAGTCCTGTAAGATTCGCTGAAATGCGCTAACAAGTTCAGAAAACGGGATATTTCATTGTGTCTTTGAAAATAACTTTACTGTCGTCAGATGGATGCGCTTACATGGATGATCCGATAGCAATTCACGTGTGCGTACACTTTATTGGATTTACAGTGAGGGTGCAATCAGCCTACGAAAATGAGTTGGATCTTTGCGTACGCGAGTGCAAATTTCCTGGATAGGATTAGAGTTTTTGAAAGTTTTATATGTCGTGACGTCGTTATCCCATCACAGGTAAAAACCATGAGGTAGCTCGTTTGCTTTCCTTTTTTCAACAAGTAACAAGCAAATGAGCCTAGAACCGTTATTATACGTCTTCGTCTAATTCACTACCTCATCTGCATTTCTCTTATTTTCAATTCCGCAATTCACTCATTCAATCTGACCAAACTGTACAACATTAGCTTATTACATTTGATACTTAGATTGGAATAGACTTTGTTCGGTACGAAAACTATCCTACCGGCGAGATAGTCATTATTCATGCATGGATGTGTATAGATCTTTGCCTTATCGTAACAATGGAGCCACATTTTTTAGACGTAAATCGGGATGATGTTGAACTATGATTATTTTTCTTCAATAGATGCGGAATTAGATAGGTCAGATCGGGGACATACATATGGGTCATTATTTTAATCATGGTGAGGAGTTGTACTTGAGGTCTCGGACTCTTCTGTAACTTGGAAGATATATTCTATTTGCTAATATAATTGCAAACAATTTATGATCATTTGCGAATAAGTAGAAAAGAAACTTTGAAACCATACAACTATCGTGCTCTCATGCTGGTTTGAAGGGAAAATTGAATTTTTAATGGAGGAACTTAGTGGAGAGCATTTAAGCATTGGAATCATACATCAACATCATGTTGAGTTTGAAATTTCACGAGATCGAGTTCTGAGAAAATTGGAACGAGGGGACCATTTTCAAAGGCCTCATACATACAATGAATTTATGACCACTGGTTCCCGCAATTTTAATCTAATACTCAGTGAAATAGTCTGTTTAAGAAAATTGTGCACAGGCAGCCCCCGCTATTCGCGGTCCCGGGATTCGCGGAATTCGCTTATTCGCGGTTTCTTATTTGCGGCATTCCCCGGTATTCGCGGTGCCTTGGCTCGCTTATTCGCGCTTTGGATCTGGATCTTCGAGATAACTTAGCTCATGAAACGTGAATTTCATCCGAATGTGTTCTTCCAAACCAACTTTGTGATTGAGTCATCATCAAAATCAGGGTGGTTTCCAAGACTGATTAATTGGTTATGCGACACAGTTATTAGTGTAACTGTGTACTATTTCAATTCTACTAATAGCACCGTGCTTAGAAAGAACGCATATTCGTCGATTAGACAACATGATAATGAATTGTGAGCCTTCCGAAAGAATTGAAAATGTCAAATTTGCTTGCCACTAAAGGAAAAATCGCCGGAGTTCTTAGAACTTCCAATGGCCACTCGCCAGAGATTGTATGTTCGTCAATCTAGTTAGTATATAAAAGAAAAAAAAAAAAAAAAAAAAAAAAAAAAAAAATCTTCATCCGCATGCTCGTGAATGGATCTTTCCAACTGATTCAAAGTGAATTTCAGTGGTTCTTCAATCGTATCATACGGTTACTCCGTATCTTTTACATTGTGAGTCAAGCTGCTAGGCTTCTTAGCTTCTTACATGAATTTGTTTATTGAAGATGTGTGGATTTTTTACTTACTCACGGATCCACATGTGTATACGTAACCCCCTTTTCTTATAAGCCCAAGGTCACGGTATTCGTGATTACGGTATTCGCGGCATTTTTTCCATACGCATTAACCGTGAATAGCGGGGTCTGCCTGTACTTCTCTTGACCACAGTTGGCTACAACAAATTCGAGAGTTGTTTTCATGTCCAAAAATGGCTCTATTACATTCTTTTTTTCAGTTTGCATGAGTTTAAAAGAACTTTATCTCGAATTACAACTGATGAAAGTTTACAACGGCCTGAGAATTCAAATCATTCCTCTTTGGTAAACTTGGAGTCGGATTTGAATATATATTGCGAAATCGTGGGTTTTTACATTCTCTCACATCAACTACGAAGTTTTGAAGTTCTGGCACATCCATAGCATCAAAAACTTTACTTACAATCTCACTTTGCGAGAGATTCAAGTCACGAGGAATGTTAGTTACTATCATTTCAGCTGAGTCTACTACTGTTGATCTCTGAGAAATCTGAGAAAGCTTTTCACGAATCTTTGAAATATAGTTTTCAATGGTAGTTATTCGATTTTCGATCCTGTCCTCAAGTTCGGTCAGCTTTGTGGAAAGTTTTTCTTGACAAGCATTGAAGTGAATAACAAACAGTTGAAAATAGGATGGCATTTCACAATTGTCAGCGTTCTCTGAGTTGGTCTCAGATTCACGTGATTTATCCGAATTAACTTGATCTCTTTGCGAAGAACTCACTGTGATTACATTTGGTGCCACGCTGTAAAAAAATGTCCAGGTTATTTTACAGTGCTCAGCAGAGGAAATCTCATGACCGTTGATGAGCACTGTAAATCAACAGTACTGAGCACTCCCAAAACTAAAAGATCCTTGTAGATTCACCGGGATTCACACACGTTGAGACTTGGCGGATTCCCTCGGCTGAGCACTGTAAAATTACAAGACCACTGTAAAATTACAAGACCACTGTAAAATTACAGGATCCTGTATTTTGTATGCACTCAGTATGGCTCTTCTAGTGTGTTGAGCATTGTTTTGCACCGTTCTCAGTATGGGTTAGGTCAGGTCCTTGATTACAGGCGGTATGTAAATTTCCACTGGCCTTCTTACAGTGCATGGTGTTCCAATCGTGGTTGCAATGGAAGAGTTGGGCCCAGTGTCGGTGCTGTCAGGACTCTAACAGTGTCAATCAGGTAGCTTACTCGAGCAAAGCACTCAGGGTGGATCATGCTTCACATTTCATAATACAGAGATCTGTTCAAGTTTGCTGCTATCTAGCGTCTCACAATGGAAGTTTGCGGATCAAGCGAACGTAGCTTAATATAAGGTGCAAACTAACCTCAAAATCCAAAACGTGCTGATGAAGAAGGTGATGAAATTATTGCAGAATGTGTAGATTCATAGAAATATATGAATCCAGCGAATCCTTGCAAGATTTGGCGTGCAAGAGTCTGTAAAAGAAAAGCCTGGATGCACCTTGCGGCAGAAAAGTGGCGAAATACAGAGAGGCGCTGAAGAACACTATTGTAACACTCACTGAGAGAGAGCTTGCTGCAGGAGGAACTTTCAGGCAGAGTGCTCGGAAATCGCCCGGAATGGTCTAACCTGAGTTTAATCAACTCATGAAACATTGGTGGTTCCTCATGAGGCTAATGTGACAACTAAGCTGTTCCATCCATCCAAAAATCAGCCGCAACATAAGTGATATAGATGACACGGTATTTGTACAAGGGCAATAACGAAGTACTCTGACTCTGGTATTTATAGTCGTTTCTAAACCGAGGGTTAGAGTTTGATCCGCGGTTTAAGCACTGTAGTCGGTACGGCCAATAAATGAACTAAAGTCTTTGCATCATACCAGGGTAGGGTTTCAGCGTTTACGAATTTACGAATTTACAGATTTACAGATTTACGAATTCACAGATTTAGCAGAGCGCATGCCCAGTGCGTTGCATCCAACAAGCTTCATTCACACGATTGGGCCCGCCGGGTCGGGCCGCTGATTTGTATACGAATTTAGACAAATTTTGGACTTATTTTTCTTGTGCTCATACATTTTTGATTTGTTGCTTCACTCCAACATTCCAAACTAGGAAACATTAGACCAAATTAATTTGTCTGAATTCGTTTACAAATGGGTGGCCCGATCCGACGGGCCCAATCGTGTGAATGAAGCTTGTTGGTTGCAACGCACTGGGCCGCCACTGGGCATGCGCCTCGCTAAATTTGTAAATTCGTAAATTCGTAAATCCGTAATTTGTAAATTCGTAAACGCTGAAACCCGATCCTGCGCGGCAGAACACCAAAGACTCAAGTTCGTTCTTTGGCCACGATGGTTACAGCGCCTAGACCGCGGATTAAACTCTAACCCACGGTTTAGAAACGACTATGAATACCAGAGTAATCTTCAGATAGTCTTGCCCTATCCTCGATCCAATGTGGTAATAGTGCAAAGCTACGACTGGACTTTGTGTATCCACGTGACCGGCAGTACTGAACAATACAGTAAAAGTTGCCTCTCCACTATATTTGATGAATTTCTATTAATCGAATAATGATCGGAATTAGCATCAAGATTCATTCATTACCCACTGAAGACGTGTTTGCGGGGGTGAAAGTGGAGAAGGGGATAACCACTTCTCTTTGCAATCTAGAACGGTGGCAAGTGCGGTGCGTATAATGAAAGCCACGCCCTGAGGCCGCAACCAATGGCGCACGACTTGAGAGCCGATCCGGCCTTCTCTTTTCAATTGCCTTATATATCTATATTCTTCACCATCTACTCTGATCCTTTTGTTTAGCGTCACTCTTCTCATCTCTTATATATATGGCTTGAACTCGGCTGCTGAGCAACCGGGTGCGAGCTTGATGAATCGTAAAGCTGTCTCCCGCAGCCATTAATTCCAGATTTTCGTGAGCTGCTGGATATGTGAATGTATGTGTATACCTGTTTATAAGGCTACGAGTGGTAATTAATTGTAGTCGAACCATCACGTCCTGCAGATCTCCTTTTCCCACTTTTTGTACATGTGTGCGCTCATAGACTAGCCGATAGGTTATAGATTGATGCAAAGGCACAGGATTTGTGATCATGGACTTGGAAGCCATCGAGAAATCAACAGTGATAAGAGTATGAGTTGATTGGATCACAGCCCACACAAGATAGAAGATAGATAGGGATACGTTTATTGAAATCTTGAGCTAGAACCCCGTCTGACTTGAGTTGATAAAATACAGTAGTGATTAGAACCGCACCGTTACCTTCGCACATCGATATCTATCGACATATCGTTGCATAACGTGTCATCAACACCGGCCTATTCTTTCCAAGCTAGTTGTGAACTATACGCAGCTGCTGTTACCTCCACCAGTATCGGTTCGCCAAAGTCTCTCACTCAACGGAACGGGGACCGACACTTTTTCCAGATCGGACTGTTGTTTTGGTGCTCATTTGGCAATTCGCTTGGAAGGAAATTGGTCAGTTTTGGTCATTCGTGAGCATGGGTGCATGACTTTCTATTTAGAGTGCTTCATCACGTGGAATCATATCAAGCTATATACAGGGATCCCTTGTTATCCGTGGGGCTTCAATTCCAGAAAAGTACCGCGGATAAAAAGACCCTTGTCTTATGAGGAATGGGGAGTTACGTTCCACTGATTAGTTCATCACGATGATAATCCATGGATGTCGAGATCAGCTACCTATAATACTTTTGACGAAAGCATTTTGCAATATCGTTACATGAAAACATCGAACCTGGGTGCCAAAACCTCCAAAAGTCTATCAAAAGCTGCTTCAAAACTCGGATGAATTAGTCATTTTCGACAATTGAGCAAGTACCGTGTAGTCTTTGTGAATTTTATCAAATTGTTACCCTGAACTATAAAATTGAGATTCTGAGTCATCATAAGCTATCATCTCAAAAATCGTTGTTGACCTCAATGACTGCTCATGTGCATCATGGGTAAGATTTCTTGTCGATGGCTCAAATCCAAGGTCTTCAACACTTATGTGGTGTAAGTTGGTCAGGGTAAGGGAATCTGAGATTGATTTGATCGTTTTAGCCTAATTATAGTAGAGATATAAATCTTATTCAATGCGATCACAGACCTCATTGAATACCATCAAAGTTGCAGGCATAAATAAGATCATTTCCGTGAAGTAATGACCACCGGATAGCAAGACTAAGACCCCGTATAACAAGGGACCGGCGCAAAGCAAGGATCCAGGGATTTTAACCTCTTCCCGCATTTGTCCACATATGTGGACACATCTTTGGATCGGGTTCCTCTAATTCTCCTTGAATTTGAAGGAAAAATACTTTATGTATTATCTTCCTTGGCCCAAAGTAGAGGAAATTCCATTATTTTGGCGAACATAGTCTCATCATTAGTTATCCATTATACCTAATGATTATGATGAACCATCTCACTTGATCATGCTCTTTGAGTCGGTTCATCTTTTGACTGTTATAACTTACTGAATTTTGATAATAGGATGAGGATACTTGTCGCGTCATGTCTTCTGATCCAAATTGATGATTTTCCATTAATTTCATCGTGAAATTCTCATTGCTAGTGCCTCGTTCGTGTTCGACCTTGAAAAGTTCACGATGCCATAAGTCTCTTTTGGCATGACTTTATCATATCGTGTTTGGGCTCAAAATGATTCTCACGATCCCCACTATAGAATCTAGTAGGAAACGAAGGTCTGAAAGCACAGTAAGTAGGTGCGTGCATGAAGAGGTTAAAATCCGCGGATAATAAATACGCGGATAATGAGAGATCCTTGTTATACTAGAGATTCACTTTCAATACTATTTTTGTTTTTTCGTAAGAGCGTTATGAAATTGGTAAGATAAGCTACGGGAATGGCGAGAGAGATAATCTCTTTCATGTATGGCTATCACGATACAGCAATAAGAGCATGGAGATGGAATGAAGCAACGCTCTGATGCGGGGTGCGAAAATTGGCCCGGTCGGATCTCGGGGTGAGATTCGGGGAGAGATTGGCGCCATTTTCCATCGTTGCGAATCTGCATAAAGATCACGGACTGCTGCTCGCAAGCGCGTGTTTATCCAAGCTTTTCTCCGCCATCTGCATAATTTTGAATCTACGTAGCCAAGCAGCACTATCGGTGTAATATAGAAAGCGACAGAAGCGCGTTTTACACGAGCGCCTCTAAGTCCTGAAACTTTAACGAGCTTACGCTTGTATCACACTGTCTGTTCCACTCTAGTCCGTGGACAGAATAAATTGTGCGAGCTTCAGAAGTACATTTTTGGCTTGTGGATTACACACTCATATTGCTTTTTGATTACTTATATAGTACCGTTCAAAAGTTCTCGATGGGTCATTCCTCGAGTACCCTGACTTGCAACAGCGATAACTCGAATTTTATGCGTTATGCGAAAATTTTCAAAGGAGCATCTTGAAGAGCAGAAAAAATACTAACTTTTACGGGTTTGGATAATTTTTATCGAATATTTTTGAAGGTTCTACACGCTGATGAAAAAACAAAAAATCTAAAAAATGTTTACCTTCATTGAGACACCTGCAGTTTTGATGCGAATGAAGATATGGCAATTCTGAAAAAACCATCTTGTAGAGCGGAAAAAATGCTACGTGTAACCATTATTTTAATATTTTTCACCTTCCGTGTATGAAGACGTGCGAGCTGACCAAATCCCCAAAATCATGGTTTTTCACCGTTTTCTGTGCCATTTCTGCTAATGAACAGTCATTTTGGGTATCTAGACAGCTTTTACATTCTCACACGGGTTAAATAAAAAGTAATAAAAAAAAAGTTACACATAGCATTTTTTCCGCTCTACAAGATACTTTTTCAGAATTGCCGTATCTTTATCCGCATCAAAACTGCAGGTGTCTCAATGAAAGTAGAAAATTTTTAGATTTTCAATTTTTTCATCAGCGTGTAGGACGTTCAGAAATATTCGATGAAAATTATCCAAACCCAGTAAAAGTTAGTATTTTTTCTGCTCTTTAAGATGCTTTTCTGAAATTTTCCGTACAACGCATAGAATTTGACTTATCGCTGTTGCAAATCAGAGTACTTGAGGGATCACCCATCGAGAACTTCTGAACGGTACTATAAGTTATATCCTGATCTCAATTTTCACAGATATGTCATTTGTCATCATTCAAGCGGCAAAAATAGCAGACGAGTAATGGATGAAATCGTCGTATAAATATTTGCACGATTATTTTTGCTATTCTCCGGTGTTCGGGTGCTTACAATATTGCAAGGAATAGTAATCGCACCTCGTTAATCAGGTTCCCCGCTTCCGAGTGATTTATTTTGGAAACCAATAGCTCAAAAGCGAGCTACAACCCGATGAACTCGATGCAAAACGTATTATTCCCTCATATCATGATAGCGTATTATCATTCAATCGATTAATCATCGCTACAAAGTAGTATAATGATTATTCCCCCACAAAGCAGTGGATTGCATGAGAAAATTCGTGGTACATGATGTTTAGGAAATTATTTGACAAGTTATCAAGTCTTTTTACTCACTTACTTACAAGTTATTACTTACCTATTACTTACCTATCTTTACTTACAAGTAATTTTATTAAGTAGAGTACAATTAAGAGTAACGGATCCCAAACCATGGTAAACTTTTTAAGGAGCAGATATTTCCAGTAACGGATAAATAAATCACCATTGAATAGGATGGCCAGACTGGGGAATGATAGCCTTCACTGGTGGAACTGCTTTGGTGACTCGTTATCAAAGTTAAAAAATTTGGCCAGGCAAAACATATTCAAATTTGAGTAATAATATCATCTGGTTTCGATTATGATTATATGATTTTCTACTGTACAGTAGTATTTTTAAGATGTAAAAGGCGAATAGCCGTTGAGGAATAAAATAAAATAAAATAAAATAAAGTATCCATTCCAATCAAATGCTATATCAAATGTAAGTTTCACTATTAGGTACAGTCATGACCATTGACCAATATGGAAGCATCTATTCCTGAACATTTATTTCCTTATAAATTCAGTCAATTTGGTGAATCAATAAATTAAAATTATTTGACGTTACAGATATCATATCTCAAATCCATCAATGTCAAGAATTATGCACATACATTTGAGTAGATGATTCATGATTCTTCTAGATCAGTTGACCAAGAAATACCTTAACTCTGCTGGGCGCTTGACCCACAAATATCACAGCCTCCTTGAATCGAAAAAATCTCACAATGCTTTTGCGAACCAAAAATATCTCACTACTTTTGTGGTTTCGAGCTTTCAGAGAGTTTCCGGGCCAATAAATTAATATTATATATCTATTCAACGTATTCTGCAATAGAATCATCATTCAGTAAGATGCTGGATCACTCCATTTAGGAACTTGATTGGTGTAAAAAAAAATTAACTGAGACAGAGATCCTTATTTGTTCTGAATGTTATCAGAGGCATTCTGATTGGCGATCCTCTCGTGACAGAGAAATTTACTATCCTGTACTAAGATACGAAAGACTACTAGAAATACTCATTCGATTCCTTTGACGAATAAACCCTTCACTTACTTGGTCTACTACAGTAGACATATGCCCGTAAACCCTTATCTGGGTTAACTTTATTTGGGTACTAAAAGAACTTGAAGAAATTCTGACAATACACGGAACATATCTCCAAGACACTAGAGGAATAACAAGACTTGAAGAATTATAGGTACAACCCCAAAATTTTTACCTAAAACTCAACAGGCTTTGGTAATGGCAACTGCCTAAGAAGAAAATTTTGAGAAGAAAATTTAGTGTTGTGCCTGTAGAAAACCACAGTGGTGGTTCTTTATGTTCCTATTTTGAAGAGACGTCGAAATTAGGGGAAATGTTCAACTTTTTAGATTTGCCATTTTCCATCATTTCACAAATAGTTATTGGCTTATTTAGTTTTAAAAAATTTCTGCGACACCAGAAGGGCAGTCTAAAATGAGCGAGTTACTCCTCTGAACGGGACCTATCGCATTGAATACCTTAGACGAATGGCTCAAGGTCCATCATGATAAGAAATATTCAGACACAAAGTCAATGTTGATAAGAGTTGCGAAATATGTCAAATATACAATTTTTCAAAACATACTGTCCTTTTGCACGATTGATCTGTTCAGTAAGGGCTGATCAATCTCAAACTATTCAGTCAATTCGTCCTGCCGGGAAAAATATTTAGTGACAAGCCCCAAGAGGCATCAGGTACATGGGGTGTGCTCATTAGCCCGGATCAATGCACGAGCATATGGAACAGGACGGCTGCGAAAGGGCGCGCGCCCCAGAGAGATAGGCATCGCTCCTTAGTAAACCGCGGCTATAATACATCCCTATACTATCCATTGGATGAACTGACAAGTACATGAGCTGTGAGGGGGCCAGCTTATTCTCGACACTTGGGTTATCGGCCCAACAGGTCCTGTTTCAAGGGATTAGCTAGACTATCCACTCGGTTTTCGTACAATCTACTCTTTTCATCTTCGAGTACTTCGATAATATGCGCGCGATCAGCCATGGTAAGAAGGGATTAAATCGATTTGTTCTCTTATCTTTGCGTATCATAGATGGAATAAACTTGTAGATACACTCGAGTTGAATTTCAAATGGACTTCTCAACGCAGTAAAGTTTGGTTGTAGATGCTGGATCACTTCGCACGATGCATATGGAAAAATATATTTGGTTTGAAATGAGTTCAAGATTGTCAAGTCAGATGTTGCTGATGAGGTGATACTGAGATGATCTTCATGAAGTACCCAACATGATCCCATATGCCGATCTCAGGATTGGGCACTCGTTGACCTTTGCGCAACTTTTTTTTACGTTTGTTATGTTAAAATATGAGGAAATTAATGATTTGAATTGACCCGGGATGGTTTCTGCGATCCCCAGGAGATATGAAGTAATTTGGATTTTCCGTGTTTGCACACTTCAGGAATCGCCAATGAAATTGCGTTGAATAGAACCGGTGTCAAAATTTATAGGTTCGACCAATTTTAACGTGCTTCAGAACATTCGATTTCTTTTTCAAGGCTCTTAGAATCCTTCGCTAGAAATGCAAAATTTGGATTTGAAGCGATTCTATGAGGAAAATACGGAGATCGTTCGCAATAATCGAAGCCAAAATTTGGCGTGTACCCAAGATGCCTTCATACTGTTATCTCGAAAGGGAATGCAGAACGAATTATCCTACCACTCAGAACGTGTTTATCGCGTCAAAATAGGTCGGTAGTGATGTTTTGGACCGTCTAAAAGCTCTACATGTGGTTGCACGGATATGAAAACGATTTTATGCACTTCAGCGCCGGCTTACATTGCTTTTTTTTCGTCAAATTAAGACAGCTTAGCACAAGTTAATCGGAATGAAATGTACCTCAGCTCATTCTGGAGATCTTGAAACAAGCTTTAGAATGAGTACATTGAAAATAGTTGAGGTCGACCAGAGTTGTTAAGAAAATGGCTTAATCGGGGCACGTGCGGTACAGAGTATAGTGCTGATGAAAAATCACTTTTTGGGATAATTGTGATATCTCAGCTCTGGTTAGTCGAATTCAATTCACTTAAACCCATTTTGAAGCTCTTGGAACAAGCTTTAAAATGCAACATTGTACGTTGGAAAATATTGAAGTGGGCCAAAACTATTAGCAAAACGGCTTAAGGGGAGCCATGTTGGGTAAACTGATTTTAGATGGATACTGATAATCGTGTCATTTGATTCGGCCTTGAGAATGCAAGATTTTCTTCTTCTTGTGAGATGGTATTTCACCATCTTCAAAAACTTCCAAAAACCTTCTAGCATAAATCATAATCTATGCATTCATTCTGGGACCAAGCATTTGAAACGACTATTTATCGGTATGAATATCAGAAGCTGATTCCAGAGTAGCTAGAGGTGAGAATCTTTGAACTAAGAAAGCTTCGGTTCTCATTTGTTCCGCAATGAACGAGCCTCCTACCGAGAATAACTAGTGCAGCAGCATTATTTTTCGAAGTTCATGGAGTAACTGAATGTTCAGATATAACCAAAGCTACAAAACTCAGAATAGACACCAGAATTCAGGGATTTTTTATTTATTTTTTTTATTAACGCATTTTCACCCTCTTTTCGAGATTAATCTGCGGGGGACCTACAGTTTGAGGTGGGTCCCAAACCACCGGAACGACCGGAAAGCACTTATGAAAATTCACATTGGTGCCGGCCGAGAATCGAACCCCAGCCTTCTGCGAGTGGTTTCTGAGGGATTTGTTACCCTTTATTGAATCAGAATCGAGATTAAGGTTGTTCAGTCGGAGAACTTCTCTCAAATACTATTCGGAAATGACCAATTTTGACACGAGAATCCAGAGTTCGAGATCCTTGGGTGGAAAATATATAAGTTCCTTTGAGCACTTTCGCTAATATTAATGGATCGCTTTGCTTTTAAAACTCACTTTCTTTTGGGAAATTCGTCGTCAGAAGGAGAATTGAGTTTGATGAGAGATATTTACAAAAGTAGTACTTCAGCAGGACTTGAGAAATACTTGTCCAGTATTTCAACGGCATTTATCCAGTACTTCAGCGGTACTTCTGCAGTACGATGTCAAGACTCCTATTATTCATTCGTGATTCTGCATAAATACTTACGGCAAACGTATTAGCTACTGATTAGTCTTCGACGTATCTTTTTATCACTGCTTTCTCTGTACTCATGCTCAATACTGAATATAAACTAGTTTTTCAGGAATTTGACCATTTATATACAGAAGAAAATTCCCAATCCTCGTTCATATTGTGGAATGATCTAGTTCTACAGGTTTAATGTTCGAATATGTCTGTTATGTATTCGAACAACAATGATAAGTCAATCAAATGACATGATTTGAATCCATTAGCAGAATATTGCAGATTGATTGTAATCTTGCCTATTGAAAACATAATGTTACATTCAGTCCAGTACTGGAGACCGCATGAGGCGAAGATTCAATCACATTTGAATCTTATCCTTATATCACTCATATAAATCCAACCGATGTGACCACAGAATCTTTTGTGTTACTGAATTTGTCACAGATGTATGCTCTTAGTAATTTGCCTACGCACAAATTTTCATCGGCCATCCCATTTCAATCTTCCATCTATGACCGAAGAAGGTATCTTTCACCCATCAGACTTTGCTTAAAAGTCGTATCGTGTTACATGGCAGTCGGTGCATTAGTACTGAAGTCTTTTTTACGCCGGGTGTCTCGTCGATTTGTATATGCATGACACATCATTCGATATTAATCGCAATCAGCGAACCTTTGCGGTGATTCTTTAGCACGATAGCGGCTAAGGTTCAACTCACACTCATATAGCTCGTTCTTTTTTTCAGAATCACGAACTATTTTTATTAATTCTACAACTCTCGCATGTAAAATTTCATCTCACAGGAGCAGAATATTCTCAGATTCAACATACTCAAACGTAGAATATTCTTCTCTGAAGAATTTTGAGAAATTGATTTCGAACGAACACCAACTACTCTCGAAGCACCTGTCATCTAATCGAATGAACGTGATTCCACGATCTTTGATTATTCCGTGATGATGAAATAATATAGGAGGAATCAAGAAAAAGTATTCATGAAACGAGCTCAACTGTTGTAGAAATCGGTGTTGAAATTTGACAGCATTTATTAGAATCTTTCGATACAAGGGTGTAGGAATAGGTTTTACGCCCGTGTATAGAACTATAGGTTTTGTTTAACCGTGAGTAAAAAACGGCAAAATGTGCAAAAAGTACGTTTTCACGCACAGAGTATCAAAGACATATTTTCGCAATTTTCCGAAGTTTGGGTGCTTACAAAATTACAGAAAATAGTATTCGCACCGAGTTTATGAGGTTGTAGCTCACTTCCGAGCGATCACTGCAATTTTTGCCATCGGCTGAGGTCGAAAATCAATCGTTCAGAAGCAAGCTACAACCTCATAAACTCGGTGTGAAATGTACTCTTGTGAGGTACTTGAACTAATGAATGTCCAACCTCAATAACCCGCTCTGGTCAAGCTCAAGTTTGCCCCGAATGGAGATACAATAGGTAGATTCTGAGATTCGTCAAATACAATAATACGAGTTATCAAGGATGCTGTGTGTGAGTTGGCTAGGAAATATGAATACATCCTCAAACCTTCTTCTCGTAATTGATAGGAACAAAATAAATATTTTTGTAAAATTTCATCTTCCTCATACCTAGATTTTAATCTCATCTCATCTTGGAAGCCTCGAAAACTTAAAGGTCAAGAAGGAAGTCAGGTTAAAGATCTGATCATATTCTATTTGAAACTGGGAGATAACCGCTGAGATTTTACAAGAGAAAATACCGTGTCAATTCCATGACTTGCTTCTGCCATCAAAGTGTGATAACGTACTCTGCTGCTCTAAAGAAATTGAAGTGAAGAAGTTTCTATGCATAAAGTAGCGATCTCATTTGAATCGAACCATGCAAAAAGGGATTTTCGTGCCAATGATAAAGTGTCGGGAATACGAAAAAAAACTGTGTTGCATCTCTACCATTCACAATTCCCCAACGTCAATGTACATACACATACTTTTTATCAGTATGTACGATAATCTACTCCATTTTTGACCAAGGGTGGCCTGCAGAGTTGTTTTTTAATGAAAACTCGAGTGGACTTGGGTCCCTTTTAGCATGGATTCCTTTAAAAAGCTATGATTTTATATCAAGACACTACGAAACTGGAAAATATTGCATTTAAACAATATCTTGATGATTATCATAGATTTATACCGGGATTTAGGTATTTTTTTGCTCGGATTGACTGAAAATACTTCGGATATAATTATGAAGTTCATGACAACAAACAAAACCATTACAACTATCTAAATCACGTAACATTAACATTCATAAGATCTATAAATCTATGAATGTGTTCATTTTGGCTATTTCAAAAAGGCTCGCCACACGTTTTCGATCTTTTCCTCTCATCTCGTGCCCAAGATGAAGAATCGCTACGACTTTTCCGTTTTCCGCCATCCTTATTACTGTCACAATCCATATTCTAGATTTTATACACTATGAGACAGACAAGATCAACGTCTGCAGAGCTATCACACGATACACTAGATACTACAGCACTTTTTCATCATTTCAAAATTCGAGTTGAGTTCAGAGCGAAAAGTATACACTTATATGCCTATACATCATTCGAGGCGTCGCAAGATGTAAACATTCAGCTCGACGACCAACTGGCGCCAAGAATCACAGCGATCGATTGTGTGAGTGATAGATGTGATGATACAGTGCGTAAGTATTAGTTTTTGTAGGTTCTTCTATCAATCCATGCAAAAATGGCCCCATATCCTGTACTTGGGTCCCTTTTCGCATGGATCGGGTCTCAGGGATTGGCCATATCGGAAAGATTTCATATGCAGGTGATAGAGGAATGTTCAAAGAGTGCAAATATCACCTTATCTCAATTTCGCAAAAAATGGCACTTAGGTCACTTTTTGCATGGCTCGATTCATTTTATAACAGTAGCTGAAGATGCATGGGAGCTGAACTCGCATTTTACAACCCAAATGACTTTTTCTGGACCGAGTCAAACGTAAGGATCAGAATTGTCACGAAGATGTGAGATATGGGGGTCTTGAATGTTTATAGTATGCTATTTTTTTGACAAGCTGTGGTTGAAAGTGCAAAATTCGCGAACAGAGGACACTTTTACGTATATCGTGTCAAACAAAGATTTTAAGAATTTGTTCACTGTCTTTCTGTCAATCAGTGGAAAGGTTGTGAACTTCGGTGTATTTCGGATCAACTTTGACTTCAGTGTGTCTTACTAGCAAATGAGTCGGCAGCCTTCAAACGTTGATGATGCTCTATGAATCTCCAGTAAATATTATTCAACAGGACTTGTAAAGGACTAAAATTACAGTGAGCTGTCTCACTGATTCATCAGTGATGCTCACTGAAACTTCAGTGACATCCCACCAATTGACTTAGAGAGTGGAAGGTACTAGCTGGTATCACGGAGAATCTTCAATATACCTCGTGCGCCCCCGCGTCTGTGTGGCACCTTCCACATCTCATGATGATATGGTTAACATGCGGATACATCTGTGTCTCTAATTAGTTTTGAGTTCAAAAAGCAATTGATTGTAATCTACTTTTAAAAAGTAAATAATTGACGATGTCGCCATCTTTCAATTTTTGTCCCGGACTGGAATAAAATATTCCTAACTTATAGGTTAACATAACCTCTCACATTCAGTTACATATTTCACATAGTCAACTGTGAACTGCTCATTTTGAATTCAAAAGACCTAAATAGTATATTTATCCATCATCTTGATAAATAACCACCAGACTGGCATTTCCACGCTAAAAGGACATTTCAGAACAATCTGTTATCGCAATTCAAGCGAAAGATAAGAGCCAAACGAGCCATCATAACCGTGCTAGCATGCGCGCGTAATACCCGTGTAAATAACAGACATGCGCATTATCACCCTTATCTGCACATCCATCTAATGAAAAAAAGACCCCATCCCCAAATGAAACACGCATATAACACACGACTCCTAGTCATCACTCCATAATAACCGTCGAGGCGAGAAAACAGCTTACAATCTCATATAGCAATATACCATCAATGTCACATCGCATTCGTATACAACGTATACGCCAAATGATCGAAGGTAGCTGATGGGTTTACTGACGCGCAAATATGAGGGATGTAAAAACAGATATACACACACATACATACATACATACATACATACATATATGAGTCTCTTAGAACTCAATAATGCACGAGTCGTCGTAGGATATCACGTTTTATAAGTAATGGAACTTTGTCCGATGACTGAGCTCTACTCGATTCATCATGTGGCAAATTGACGCCTGCAACTTGACATACTCCTTTTTCTTTATTTATTACCCGATAGCATGTTTTCACGCGTCTCTGAATCTCATATCTTTTCTTAAGAAGAATTTTTATTTTCACTCGAGCTGATAACTTTGGAACGGGAATATGTATGTATGTGTTGCTACTGAGAGAACGATGAAAATGTACTTGGATCGCATTAGCATTGCAGTCTTGGACTTGATGCCACTGAAAGAGGTTTGTACATCAGAAGTTAGCATGGAGTTCCAGGTAGATGGAGTATGATTAACTGGGGCGTGAATGAGTTTTGCATACAGGTAGCAATCGAGAGGAATGAATTATCTCAAGATGGATGAGGTACGATTGCAGTCTTTTAGTGTACATATTCATGTGCGTGCGGCCGTATGTGTTAGTGAGAATAAGATAATTTGCAAGGTTGTGTAGAAATGGCTGACCTTTGAAGGATGGTTGTGAAAAGGGTTGAAGTAGAGCAGAGTGATGATGTAAATCATTATTACGGTATGGTTCCACTTTTTATGCATCTTTGAATCAGATCAACTACGTTAGGAACACAGTAATTAATGGACACTGGTGGTCATTAAATGGCCACATGTTTGATTGTAAGTTTCCGTATACACAAAATGAGTTTCTCTCAAGATGATACTGTAAATCTACCCCTGGAGAGATCTTGGTGCTCTTGAGCTCTCATTTTTTTTACTTGTGCTATCACAGGATTCTTGTCGAAATGACACTCGATTGTAGTGGTCAATCTCAGCAAGCCAGAATTTTTTGTAAGTATTTTTCGGACACAGACATTTGAATTCATGTTTTTTGAGCCATGTGTAGATTTTTTTACCGTGAAAAATTTTGTGCACTCCAAAGGTAGGTATTTCAACATCTTCAGTTCAGGGTTCAATGGTGTCATGGGCATGATTGTCAGAACCAGTGAAAATTGCTCCCAACTTGCTGTTTTGCAGTCAATTTCACTGCGAACCAGTGCATACGCACTGCAAATCAGTAGTTGAGAGCGATTTTCACTATTTCTGGTGGAAAGAGCGGTTTCCGAAGGGCTCAAAATGACCTACATATATTATCCTTCCTAATAATCGTTGATAGTCAAGTGTCACGTCGTCCAGATTAATGTAGGAAGTCGACTGTTTGCTCAATCATAACCTTGATTAGCGAAATTTCAATTATCTTGCGTGACCATCACAAGAAAAAATCACTTAACTTTTTTCGACCAGTCAAGGTCTTTTTTCGAACCTGGACTCACACGTTATGTTTGATTCCTCCCTGGCCATACAATTGCATAGGATGGGATGTCATGGTTCAATAAATCGTTATCACAAACTCGTCCCCCAAGAACCCTCGAAGGAGATTAGAAAACCTCAAAATAGTGAGAATACCTGATGAGACAGGTGAGTTAGGGAATTTTTTCTTCACAAGATGTTGATGGCTCACCGATCAAAAAGAAGTCTCATCTGAGGCTCAATCAGAGTGTAAAAAGATCATGACCGAGGACAGTTTATTCATCAGAAGTTCAGAACTCAACATAAATCTGACTAGCAGAGCATACGAAGCACCAGGAAGATGGTCACAAAACGATTACAACTTGTCGTACTTATGCGCACGTGCTACTTGGTTGCCCTGATTTTGCTTGTACGCGATTTTTGATTCTGGTCTTGCATTCGTGATGGAGGTTGGGTGGAATCTGTAATGGTCAATTTATCATGCTATCTGGCAAGTGATGAGAATAAAACTGATTGCTGCGAGAGTTAGATCGCACAATACAGTATTTTCTCTTGGGTAGGGTCAATCCCAGTTTTGTGGAGAAATACAGTCGAGTCTCTAGTCGGAAACATGTGCAAAGTAAGTGACAAGTTCGAAATGGCTTCGCTAAGTCTTCAAAATGAACGTGAGAGACGTTAAAATATAGCATTTCATGGCTAGTAGCTTGTTTTTGTCTTAACCTTCAAAGAGGAGCAGTTTTGATTTAGGGTTGATAAGATTTCTCACTCCTAAGCATAAGAAAAAGATTTCCTTAGCATGTTTTGATCGTCATTGGGAACTAACTCTGTCCACTTTATAGCGGAAATAGCGGGTTAAAATCATCTTTCCCGCAAGCGCTTGCGCATGTAAGACTTTCATATATAAGGCCGTTTAAGAGCTCGATGTTCGGCCATTTAGGCCAAGTGCGTCGGGGACTAACCTCGGCAGATCGTCTGTCCCCTTGACAAGCCAGATCTGACGAGGAATGGCGAAACGCACTGTAATCTAGCGTAGAGTCAAAAATTTTTTCCATATGTCTCTTCGCACCCTTGAACTTTCCATCAAAATCCTCCAAGTTAACCTCGCCACCATACGAGGCTTGGAGGTGCATAGTTCGAGTTGAAGTAATTCAATTCGATCTGTGACATGAGTCAGCGAAATTTGTTGACACAATGCTACTGGCAAAAGCCGATCAACTGAAATTCAATCATTTGTAATTCCCGCTAGGGATAAATACAGTGCTTGATCGTTATTACGATCGAACACAAATATTAGTTTGATGAATAGACGTCAGTTCGTACTTACTGACGTCAGATTACGGGTTTCGACGTTAGGATACTCAAGTCGGAACAGACCCGTAATAATCTCTGATCTTGGCTAGTGAAAGCGTGTGTGAAATTTGGCCGATTTTAATCATCAATTATAAATGATAGAAGACGAATAAAAAAATTCTGCGAAAACAGGAAATCTTTTGGCATGGACAAGCGTATAAAAGAGCCAAATCGAATTTAGCTGAAGCATGATTATTCCCTATTGTCATCACAAAGACGCGTAGTTGACGACAAATTGGTTTTGTATATTGAAAAGATAACGTGGTAGCAATCTGTAAGCGTCTAAATTGATTATCATCAAATTCAGAGCATCAAAAATAAATTCTAAAAATTCTATCCTCCTACAAGTGTGTAAGATACTGTGGTCAGCTTTCTGATACGCATTGTGAATTGGGAACGTTCATTATTCTTGTATGACCGAATGAATGACAGTTTAAGTTCATGCCACTGTATCTCTGATTTTTCTTGCGCCTATAAATATTTGAGTGAGAGAAACTCATCAAAAAACTTGAAAGTCAAGCACGGGGACAATAGCCATTCGGACATAACCTGACGCGGAAACTTGTTATACTTCAGTATTTCATATAGTATTCCTTTTCTTTGGAGACAATTGTTCCGTAAAACGATGGATGGTATGAGCTCGGAAGGTATTGGTGACTCTATCTTCCCCTAATAACCTTTCCGTGTGGACTAAGAAGCTTCTCTGCTCTACACGAATCCTAATCCAAATTTAATACAATTGTATACGTGCTGCGATTGCGAGCAAATTTTACAGTGTGTAACAAATCTCTGCACTACTCCCATGTCTCGAGTAAGTATTTA
The DNA here is from genome assembly GCA_029851415.1 of Eretmocerus hayati. Lineage (NCBI taxonomy): Eukaryota > Metazoa > Arthropoda > Insecta > Hymenoptera > Aphelinidae > Eretmocerus > Eretmocerus hayati. The sequence continues at coordinate 175,431,845 of CM056742.1, read as the reverse complement.
TCTCAGTGTGGATATAGATCTGAATTACATATGTCTTTCCTAAGCATGATAGATAATATATCAGATACACCTAACTTGTATGCGCTAGAAATGCGACTCAAGATTTGGCGCAGTCAGGCCATTCTATGGGAACCATTAGATTTTAAGCGGATTTTAGAATCCGGTAACCTATGTTAGTGATATTTCCAACACTGATTGGGAACGAGCCTTTTATTCAATGATGATTTTGTGTCAACTTTTTTGCAGAGAGTTGAAGTAATAAACTGTTATGAAAGCCATCATGGTAAGCAGATAGAATCACTCTTAAGATTCGTGGGAATGTGGCCATTTCAATCATCGGTCAGGAACTGGCTCAGTTTTATTGCTTATGCAATTCTAAATATGACGCTGATTGTGCCATTGGTAACGTACATTTATAACCAGTTCTCATTTCTTACAATGGACGAAGAACATTCATCCACAGAAATACGAACTCAATAACGGCGTGACCTTGTCAAAAAAAAGTTCAGACCAAATTACGATGAAAATTGGCAATTGGGGTTGTTTTTGTCATGCTTGGAAGTGATGAAATCACATCGATTAGGAATTAGAAAAGTCCCTTTCCCCGAGCTATGTCGAATCGACTGTTCTCTCATTTATCCCCATGGAACTGTACCCAGAGCCAGCTTTTAGGAGGCGGGGGGGGGGTGAACCTCGGCGGCCGCGAAGCGCGCCGGGTCACGGGGGGCGCCGCAAGCCTGCAGAGATGGTTAGGCCAGATATTCTGTGGAGGACACGGTAAGTCATTCAGCCGAAAAAGGTCGAGTTGCGTGAACATGGGATTTTTCTCTGGGGTATGTTTCAGGGTCATTAGTAGATCATTTTCCAACGAGAATCAAAAAAATCGGTCGAGGGTTTTTTTAATAAAGTCGATTTTTCCTTTTTTAAGTACTTTCCGAGAAAAGTCGATTCATTTCATTACTCACTATCGTTTTTTGCTTTGAAATCTACTAATGATAATAATTAAAGTTCCTATATTCGATGTAAAAAGATCCAATCTTTCGAAATCCGAGGTCCAAGTTGAGCCCAGATAAGATCAGAATAATTTGGAATGGTTTATAGTACAGGGAACCCTCTTTTTACCGATAAAATTCATGGGAAATTCAGGTTTTTCTGAGATTGATATCGCTGTCATGATCGCTAAATATACTGCATTAGACGTATCTCAATGTCACCCACTTTAATTCAAATAGGGAGAAGTACTCTACTTTGCCAACAGAATTGCGTACTATGACCGTCACTGAAAATTGAATGAGCTTTCGAAATTAAGATAACGATAAACGAGCGAGACTTCTGTTTGTAGAAACTGATGATGTGAGAGTCGTCTTTAATGTGTCAACAAGATTGTACTTATTGAAAATTCAATTCGGATTAAAACAACAATTCGAAAAAATTCAAGAACTTTTCGTTAGGAAGCTGTTCAGATATAGCTCCTTAATGACATTCAGAATTCCAATCGAATGATGAGAAGGTCTCGGGCATATCAAATACTAGTGGAATACGTCACTATTGATATGTCAAAGGATATCCTTGGAAATTTAAGGTAATTTTTTCGGTAAAAAGAGGATTCCCTGCTCTTCAAACCATTCCGAATTATTCGGATCTTATCTGGGCTCAATTTGGACCTTGAATTTCGAAATATTGGGTCTTTTTACGTCGAATATAGGTACTTTGGTTATTTCGAATAGTCGTTTTCAAAGCAAAAAATGAAAGTGAGTAGCGAAGTAGATAGACTATTTCCGTAAAATAGCTTAAAAATATGGAAAAATCGACTTCAATTTAAAAACTCTCGACCAATTTTTCTGATTCTTGTTGGAAAATGATCTACTTATGACCCCAAAGCATACCCCAGAGGAAAATCCCATGTTCACGCAACTCGACCTTTTTCGGCTGAATGACTCACCGTGAGGAAGAACGAGCCCCGAACCCACGGAAAGCAATCGAACCAGCGAATGCCAGGATGCTCGGACCATATATTCTGTCAGAGAAAGAACGAGCCCCAAAACCTAGGAATACATCCAAACCTGAACATAAGCGGATGCTCGGACCAAAATTCTGTCGGAGGGAAAACCAATCCCAGAACCTAGTGACACAGTCGAATTCCCAAATCCCTGAATGCTGGGCCAAATATTCTGTCGAGGCGCGCATCAATCTGAAGTTTCAGGAAAGCAGTCGAACCCGCAACTGCCAGTATCCTCGGGCCAGATATTCTGCGAGGAAAGAATGAACCCTAAAACCTAGGGAGGCAATGGAAGTCGCAAATAATCGAATGCTCGAACCAGGAAGTCTCTCAAAAGAAACCCCAAAACCTGGAAAGGCAATCAAATTCGCAAATGCTTGGATGCTAGAACCAGATATTCTACGAGGAAAGAACGAACCCCAAAACCCAGGGACGCAATCGAACCCGCAAATTACCGGATGCTCAGGAAAGACATTCTGTCAGGCGGGAGATGAGCCCCCAAATCTGAGACGGGCAATCAAACCCGTAAATCCCCAGATACTTGGACCAGATATTCTGCGGAGAAAAACAAATCCTCAATTCCAGGACTGCAATTGCAAACCCGAAAATGCTCGGATGCTAGGATCAGATATTCAGTCGGGGTACAAATCAACCGCGAATCCCAAGAAAGCACAAGAACACGTGATTACCGGAGACTGGGACCAGACATTCTAATAAGGTAAGATGAACCCTAAAACTCAGAGAGGACATGCAGTGAACCCACTAGTACCTGGATGCTCAGACTGATGCTTCGTCAAAAAACCATGTATGAATTCCAAACCCCAATAAGCCAGTCAAAAATACACACACCCGCATGCTGAAACCAACATATTAACTCTGTTTATGAACTGCCGAATTGTGCTTCCACTAATTATCGAATCTTGGACCGGGCGGATAGTTGAGGGTCTTATCACTCTTGTGAGAGTGACTCTTCTTCTGACAGATTCCTCCGCCCAGCCATGTGGGCATTAACGTATTCGATCTCTTCCTTGAGTTATGGGATTGATTTGTTGCTCAAGAGAATATTCTGGTCCGAGCACCCTGGCATTTGCGGGTTCGATTGCTCTCTTAGGGTTTGCGATCCGTTTTTCCACACTGGTAAGGACGCATGGAGCCCACCCGTGGGGCTCATCGAAGTGAACGTGTTTAAAATTGAAAACATGTGTGTTAAGCCACGTCGAGCCTTGATTAATATTAAAAAAATGCCGAATTCTGATGATGCTTTTGTATAGGACTAATATCGAAATCATTATGATCTAGCTTTGTGACGTTATGTTTCTAGGCACTTATTTTTCCCAAATCCCGCATAATTTTGGCGATGCCAGGGCAAGCCACAAGAATGATGAAAGGATCTTAGATCCGGCCCGATCCAGTGAAAAATATTGAATTCCACACCACAAAAAAAGCTCACAAAATTTCGACCAGTCTCAGCTCACTTTTGCGTCGATGAATGGGTAATTCGAATCTGTGAGGTTGACAGAAATATGGTTCTTTTACTTTTTACAGATGGTGTATCTATGTAGAAATGACAACTGTGGTTTTGACATTTTCATTGAAAATGTCATGATTGCAGCTCTCAATATGATTTGTTTATTGAGACACACTGTCATGAGTACGCAGACCTCAAAGGTGAGTCTGATTCCTTGTCTCAAGATGTTCTAGGATTTTGTAAGGTGATTCTGAGGGTACGGTAAATAGTTTAACTTTACGTGCAACAAACGCATCGAGTGGATAATTTTTCTTCAGAAGTGACCAATTGCGCTCGAATTTTCCAGGGATCATAATTCAAAATCCTTTGTTTCGCGGAAACCAGCATCCTCGGGAATTCGAATATCAAAGGAGATTCGATGAGCGTCTTCCAAATGGGCATTGAATAAGAAAAGATCCACAAAAAGTAAACGAGAGTAATCGAGATAAGTCATCTTGTATAGGTGAAAAATGGAGGTATCTCAAAGGATTTAATTCCATGTAGAGCTTCACTCGAGCGAGAATCCCGAGAAATACGGGCGCTCTCGTCTCGTTTCGAGTACTGGATGTACGAGCTCGATCTCGATCCGAGATCAGAATCAGTTGAACTCGATCTCGCTTGCTCTCGCTCGACGAGATTCGAGAATTTCTCGGAGAAAATTTGAGAAAAAAGAATTGCATTGATTCAATGGGTGAATTTGAATCATCTGACGCTGGTAAGAATGGAAACTGTCGAGTCTTGATCGTTCTTCTACAACATCCCGATTAGGAATGAACTTCAAGCCTTGATCAGATTTATCAAGCCTTGATCAAGAGAAAAACTCCTACTTGATCAAACTTGACATTCTCACTTGAAGTTTCTAGGGAGTTATAGGGTCACTATGTGTTGACAAGTTCAACTTAACCTCAAATCCGATGTCATCAATATTTCAATTTTGAAATCAAATTTGAGAATGAACTGTAATTCACTCCTATACTGAATTCTTGGTTGATATTTGAATATCTAGGATTATTTTCCCGGAATGCGACTACTCTATCAATATATAATTACAGTTAAGATTTGGTTATTCCAGTATTCATTGACTCTCTCTTGGAAGCACGAGACTCACGTAATAAAGGATTACATCAATTTTTTACGGCACTTATTCATGAATATCAACGATCACTGAATCTATTAACGCAATAAGGCATAAGTGATCTTTCCAATTAGTCCACATCCTATCTAGGCACAGATATCCTAAAAAAACCTAACCTAAAAAATGGTCGGAGTCTGTGTCACTTTTTAGAGTACTATAATAATAATAACAGCATCACGCGTGTCTTTCCTAAGTCTGCAAAGAGCTGCAAATAACTATAATTCCTCTGGGGCCACAGAACTATAACAATAACAGGCAACACAGACGCGTTTTGCTTCGCGTTGTCTACAGCACGAGGTAAACAAACGACCAAAAATCAAGTAAACGTCAAGAAAAAAGTCAAGTTTGATCAAGTAAGAGTTTTCTTTCTTGATCAAGTCTTGATCAAGATTTGATAAAATCTTCAAGCCACTTGAACATATTTCTAATCGGGTTGGTCGAGAAATCGTACAAATTGAAGGTCCCGCTCAACATGATGTGTGGAAACCCTGATATTGAGCAGTTCAAGATAAGTGATGCACAATGGTCTCTTATAAAACAGGCTTTGGACTATCTTGAATGGTTCGATCAATTGACGAACATAATTTCAAGTGAGGAAAAGGTCGTGCTGCCGACCGCTGTGAATGCTTTCAACATGCTCCTGGATGAAGTCGTGAAAACTATTTTGAAATTGGACAGAAAAGTTGCCAGGAATGCTGTCAATGAACGTTCCATCCTCGCATTTCAAGCCGCAAGAGACAAACTCCTAGAGCACTACAGGAAATTCAACTAGATTGATTGTGTATCTTCAATTTTAGACCCAAGGCACGAAGCATACTCGTTTGATGGTAGTAGCTGGGGTTCCGAGTTGAAGAAAGATTCTCTAAAAAAATCCAAAGATGTCTTTCTCACCAAGTATTTAACCGATACTGGCAGTGAGGTTGCAGCATCTGATGATCTACATGATAGCATGGAAGTTGATCATATCGACGTCAGCTTGGCCATGTCTCATTTTGAAAAAGTCTCATGAGTCTTGGAGTGTGTGTTCTCATTTTAATTCGGATGTCGTTATGGAAATACAACAATTCAAAGAAATGTGATCATCTTCCTGAATAATCCTGAGTGTTTTACTCCTTTATCAGTACTACTTCACTTCAGAGTTCAGAAAATTTAGTTGATCTAACAAGTTAGGTCTTGAATTTTCCATTCCACTGTAGTCTCGCGAGAATGGCCGAGAACGAACATTACATCTCGTCTCGACTCGAGGATCATTTTGGCTGTACTCGTCTCGTTTCATTCTCGCGATCTCGAATTTTCTCGGACGCCCGGACTCGATCTCGCTCGATCTCGCTCGACGAGATTCGAGAATTTCTCGATCTCGAGTGAAGCCCCAATTCTATGGGTTGCCTATTGTCAGATATTGCTCCAAAGACTAGCATTGGGCATATAGGCCCATGTTGAAAAAGTCTCATACATAAGATATTCAGACTATTAATGGCCATAGACTGCACTGATCTCCAGAGTTGTATGTCATCTTAGTGGGTCTATGAGAATTATATCCTTTAAGATACCCGCATCTTCCATCAGAATACGATGACTCCCATAGTTTGGGACGAATCCAGGACCCGCAAGGTTGAATCCCTCCTCATTAAATCAAATTTGGCCTGGTGTGATGATCTACAATAGCGGATCCCTGTTTCAGTGCGTTTCTCTTCAAAACCTCTTTTTAGATACTGATCCAGTCCTAGCCTACAGTCTCCGGTGTAAAGCTCCGTTTAATTTTCCGTGTAATTTTCCGTATCCGTGTTTCGTGTGGAAGCTTAGCTATGCGGCAGGGTTTGATTGATCCTTGAATACAGGGAAACTCCCTTTCTGTAGAATAGAACCTACCGTAGACGACTTATTGTTAGTATATTCATCATATTATTAAGCTTTCGACTCGTGATCTCACGAGCCAGCTGAGCTCACAAAAAACAATGGTAACCAATACGCAGTAAATCTGGATTACTTCATATACCCACTCATATTGCAAATTCGTAAGCATTGACTTGACACATTAACAATTGAGTTAGTAAAACATCAGGTACGGTTGCGTCACCGTGAATCGGATACTCACCCGTTCATGTACTTTAAGTGAGCCGAAAGTTACGGCGATCAAAAGAGCGGACTTTCAGCGACCCTATGCTTTATATCATTATTCTGTCTTTTGTTTTCATATTCCTTTCACAATTCCAGTTCAAAGACTTATACCTTCAATTGATGGACATCTGGAAAAATATAGACGATGAAAATGAAAAGCGGATGCTTAACAATTTTGTCAAATTTGCTAGTCTCCTGGGTGGAGTTTATTCAGGTATTAAGATTTAGTCAATTTGACTTCAATATCGATTTGAGAATCTGAAATGCCCAGATCCAAATCTCCTGGGTTCCCTTGTACGAACTTTTATACTCGAGAGAATAGAATTGAAGTTGATGAATTTCTCAAAATGTTCAGTGGTCATAAACCCATGGTGTTCCTTATTCTTACCAGGAGAGGTCATCACATCCGGATCACGGATTTGGCTGAAACTTTGGAAATAGTCTTCTTTTAGTACCAAAAAATGAAACCAAAAATCATAGACTCTAACGCTCAAGCTACAGCCAAGCTACAGCCAGGAACATTAGTATTGCCCATATGGGCTCATGTTAAAAATCATACATATAGATATACTTGTAACGCTAATGTTGTCGGCTGTGGCTCGGAAACGCTTGAGCGTTAGGGTCTATAATTTTGGGTTTCATTTTTTGGCACTAGAAGAAAACTTTTTCCAAAGTTTCAGCCAAATCCGTGATCCGGATGTGATGACCTCTCCTGGTTAGTCCCATGGCTTCTGATATCAAATCGTATGACTCGAAGGTTTCAGCACAAATAATTTGCATATTTTCGAATTTTTTCAGGATTGGCAGTTAGCGGTTCCTTGCTTTTCGAATGTCTTGTGCCAGCTGGTTGTCATTATTTGGATCTAAAATTTCCAATGGAAGATGATCTGACATATAAATTTATCATTGGGCAACCTGATTACATATATTTTGAAGCGAAAGATTGGTATTGGTTCACTTGGTTCCACGGAGGAATAGTTCTTTTTTTCGATATGACTGTAATAGGTGGATTTGACAGCAACTATTTCCTTCTCATCCGACAAATCTGTGGAATATTCAACATTGTCAGGTGAACTAACATAGTTCTCCAGCTACTGATTCTCTTGAACATATAATTGAAATACAACTAGTATACTTGATTCCTTATGGCACCACTTAGATTCAGAATATCGAACTACGTTAAGTCAAAGTCTTTTCTTTCTGAAAATCGCCGAGAACCACGTGCTAGGGTTAAAGCTGAGAGTAGTTTAGTGGATTGCATCATCCTACATAATCTGATCCTCAGGTAAGAGCTAGAGTTATGAGAACAACAGCAAAAAGTTTCACGAGTCAATCATACGTACCCATGGGCATGTTCAGATTTTATTCTCACTATGACTCAATAGGTTCTGCTCATCAATGGAAGATATGTATAGTTCTATGATGATGATGATGCAGATCATTTTTGTCTTACACATGTCTTTATCTTACTGTTATGTAAGTATCTTACTATGTAACTGGATTATGTACTACATATTTAACTTTCCACGAGATTCCAGGAAGTGTAGATCATGTATTTGTGAGTAACATTGAAAACACACTATTTCAATCATTAAATGATAATTTTCAAAGAAACAGAGCTCAACAGTCAACCTTTTTCGATCTACTGTTAATAGCGTTAGCATTGGCAGTTCACTCACTCATATTATCTTTCACCAAAGCCCGACGTTGGCAATGCTAATTTTGCAGGCCATAGTTCGGACAATCTTGAAGTATCGGAGCTATCCATCAAAATGATATATTATTTACAAATTATTGTAAATATCCTAGGTAATGTTTGCCAAAGTTCCTTTTCTCAAGATCGTTGGTGTTAGTACCTTGACGGTCGGAGGCCACATTCTACTTTTCATAATTCATTTGGTGGGACAGCAGGTCATCGATTACAGTGCCAAGATATTTGATGATGCGTAAGCGTGAATACGATTTGACAGAATATGAGTGATAGATCTGACATGTTCATTGAGGTTAACATCATGATTCATTTTCAGATATTGTAGTGATTGGCATCTCATGTCTTTGAAAGAACGCAAGATGATAATGATAATCATGCAAAATTCATTAAAACCTTTCTCCTTTAGTTGTGGAAAAGTTTTTCCGATTTCAATGGGATCATTCGTGAAGGTAAGTGTGTATCAGCTTATAAACATTCGATTTTTGTCTTGTCCAAGCAGCTACCTTCATGGGATGCTTTTGAAAATATCTTAGTTGCTCCTATGAAGTGTTACATCATATCATACATTTACGATAAACTCAACTTTACCTCTGTGGCTATGACTAGGAAAGTATAAGAATCTTTGAATCCCCATTTGCGCTTCATGCAGGCACGTGAAACTGTGGTCTCAAAATTTTTCATCGCATTTCTGTCTCCTCCAACGCTTTATTTTGATTTCTCCAGAATGACCTGATACTCCGGCTAATTGGCATATTCAGGGTTGCTAAGAGTATTTTTGTTTAGGCTCTCTCTTGTTCATATAATTCGATCACGTATTTAACATAGACTCACGGTGCAATCCTCATTCTTTCGGACTTGGAGTTCAAGTCCTTCAATTTTCACTCAACCTTGGATTTCTCGGCTTAATTTGTACTGTACCAGAGTATATTCCCGCAATGAAGAAATATTTCAGGAATATGACGCAATATTAATTCGATGTTGTGGGGATCAGTTGCTGATATTCCACCAGAATGTAGAATAATATCCAGTTTTTCTGCATGTTCATATGCTTGCTGAATGATGCCATGGTATCCCCATTTATGACAACGAATAAAATATATTCAGTCTCCATGAGCTATTAATCTTATCGTAACTGACATCACGTGCTGAGAGCGCTTGATTCAGAGAATGCATCAGATCCTTGAGCCACCTATGAGATGTGACGGAATGGTTATTGAATTTCATACTTATGTAAACTTCTCTTTCTAAACGCTCTTATTGAACTTCACCTCGGTCTAGCGCTTTGTAACTATAACTAGTGGTGCATGAATTTTAAGCTTCCGGCCCACCGCCAACAGCCAATCATGATCATGAGCGGCATTTCAAATCAGCCAGTCACAGTCATGACTTTATAAGTTCTGGGGAAATCTCAGGAACCCCCTCGGTCTTGTCAGCAGTTGTGAGTGACTATACCGGCACAAGGGTCAGATCTTTTAAGTTATATTTACGTCCAGTTGCGTTAGTGCCTGATGACTCTGATCTACTGGAGCTCATTAATAGACGCTTTTATTACGCTTCACCGAGCTCAAATAGGTTTTCTCCGGACTTAACTCCTCTATTGTTCCCCAAATTTTCGTACTCGATCACACATTTTTGAACACGTGTTCGTGCAGGCTCGGGGCTCGGGTGCGCGTGAGCCAGACCGTGAGCTGGGGAGGATATGGGGAAATCGATATCGATGCGACTGATATGAAGTGAGCAGCGCTCATCACCCGCCTCATTGGCGCCGAAATTCGAATACGATATTACGACACCCATACACTACAAAAAGGATTTCTCAAAGTGATTTTACTTCTCAAAATAATTTTCTCGCAATAAGAAGGAAATTTTTGGCAAATTTCTTGGATCGAGAGCTAATTTCTCGAAACGAGAAATTTTCCTTCTGGTATGAGAATCATATCTACTCGGAAGGACGATTTAAGAAAAAAGCGAACACCTAAAGAAAACTTTTCTCAAATTGAAGAAATCAATGTCTCATGCGTAGAGAAAGAATTGCTCACACCCCCAAATTATTTATACTTGTTTACGTTGCTTCAATATGGGTTACTTGGTGGTTGCATTGCAAACTGGTCGTGAATGATTACCAGTTAATATTGTTAAATATGTATCGATAAAAGTGGAAAACGCGGAAAATTTCTCCCCCCCCCCCAGCTGATAGGCGAAATTGTGTTAAGGTATGTACCTATGATCATTTTCCCGTGTCGCTGGAAAATCATACTTTTTCATGAGCTTCTTTTTCATCATACAAGCCTTTTTAAAGTCACAACACCCACCTCATTCGTGGTTAGTTTGAGATTTTGAGAATAATCAACGTCAATTTCGAATAGCCTGAGGTCAATTCACGTGAATCAGACTCGTCGAGCTTTGAGTACACTTGAAATCGAGTGCGAATGCAAGAATCATATTTTTGATAGGTTAGTTGCTGCTTGGGTGTAAGTTTAATTATTCATTCCATCAAGATATTCGATTTCTCAGAAGGAGAGACTATATTCTCGGTTTGAGAAAAGTCCCAAATGAGAGATTTGGGATTTCTCAAATTTGCACGCACTCATCTGTAGAAATTTCGTTTCTCGTTCCAAGAAATCCTTTTTGCAGTGTAGATCATTCTTCTCCAAACACCGCATACTCTGACATTGTACTTTTTTCCCGATGATTTTCATCGTTCTACCAATTTTCATCTCCTTAATATCATGCCAAGGTTGACAAAGTTTCTTAGTATAGTTCATAAAAGCGTTTCTTAAAAATTCTTTTCACTCTCACTTATTCTAGCTTGAGAAAGCTACTTTCACATATTTCACAGCTATAACTTCAATGAGGTAGATGGAAAATTATGAAGACTTCACCAATATTCAACACGTAGCATGCAATGAGTTGGAGCTAAAAATTGTGCCGATCCAGACATGCGACTGCGAGTGTGTTAAGCTGAACTAGTTTTTCCAGGGCGTACGTTGTGCCAGGAGAACTTTGATGACATAAGTATCCACTTAAGTAGTAATTTATTGTATTAGTATTGGGATGTACATGAAAATAAATCAAGTTTATAAGTTCCACGATATGTTTAAATACTGATTTGGAGTTATACATATTTTGAAAGTCCATACAATTTTACGTTGAAACCATGTGGTCCGAATTTTTTTCAGGTCGATTTCGTACTCAAAATTGAGTCCCGAGAAGATCTCGTGAATGTGTCATCTCAGCAGGCTCCACGAAGGCGTTGATGGGCTGAATTTTCATGTGATTTTGATTCGACAGTATTAATCCTTGCAGATCGCGTTTCAGTGCATGAATTTCAACTTTGCGGGTAGTCATTTTATAGGGAATTTTGTCAGCTTTCTATTGAAAGTGGTCCCGAAAGTCTAAGTTTGTGCGCATGCGCAGAAAATTGCCTTTTTCTGAAACCGAAAAAATCGAATTTTCAAAAAATGGCTCATAAGTCACTTGAATCATCTCAAACTTCTCTGAAACCCATTTTTTCCGAAAGAACGCGAAATTTGACGTCAAATATATGATTTTAAAAAAATAAAAAAAATGGCTTTTTGAGAAATCAACATTTTAGTGAAAAACACTCTTTTGCCTCCAGGAGGCCCCGAAATCACAGAAAAGGAACTTCCGACAACGTTTTCGATAGGTTTTTTGATGCCCTTTCAGATGCCGCAACCCGCAAATCGACAGCTATCCAAAAACTCGAAATATTCCCATTTTCGTGGATGAAAGAGCATCGATTTTTACACGATAAATTTTCGGTCTGTTGACGGATATGCGTGCAATGGAGAGGAGAAATTTGTTTTGGGCCCCATAGGTGGTCCGAAGTTCCTATTTTGGGCCATAGAATCGAATGAAAAAGGTTAAAAAAGAATCTGAGAGATGACCCCTTTCCGTAGGTCGCTTTGGCGTGGAATTCATCATATTGTAATTGGCATTTTTTTATACGCTTTTATTCTACTTCACTTTGGCCATATTGTTTCATGCACAGGCATCCGGTACTCAACTAGTCAACAGGCACGTCTCTCGCCGTAAGAGCAAGAGAGAGAAAGCCTTTTCATACACGCGGTTCCGGTACCGAGCTAGTCAGCGCGCGGATGAGCTTTTAGGTTACATCTATTGCTCTCTGAAATTTTCGCGCCCGTAAGCTCCATCTCTTTTTTTGACTCTCTCTCTCTCTCTCTCTCTCTCTCTCTCTCTCTTTCTCTCTCTTTTTAAGGTGGTTAGAGGGCAAAATCTGCCTCAGGATCCCTCGGATCCGTCCCCAGACACCGGACTGGTTCAGCTTACGCGGACTACGCATAGCCCACGCAGGCCATACCAGGCGGGACACGGGTTTGGGTGGGGCCCACCGAGAGGTGGGCCCGGCCGTGTAATATCCCTCTCCCCTCGATGTCCGATACCTAGGGCATCGGGCAATCAAGAAGGAGATCCACCTGCATCTACCATCTCATCCCGGAACCGCGTGAGCATTACTTCAGGATGAGCGGCATGTCTCGCGCTCGATTGCGAGCGTTCCTCTTCTCCATCTTCTCTCTTCGGCCACATGTCGGCATCTTCTGTCTTCATTCTTCATTGTTCCCTCTCTTTCTTCTTTCTTCTCTCTTCTTTCTTCTTTCTTCCCTCTTCAGTGCATCAGATTCCTCCTGGAATCATTTGGGCCTCTTCTGTTTCAATCGGCAGAGTCACTGTGATTCGCCTACTTCGAGGCGCCTTACTTCCCTCTCTTTCTCCTCTTTGCGGGTCATCACCATCTTGATGTATCCGGTGAGTCTATCCCATGTCTCCTGGTTGCGGAGCAAGTACGGGACGAGATTCTCGGGTGTTAGTTGAGCACCCAGCCATTCATCCAGCTCGGCGCGCTCTCTCCGGGTGTCGCTGCACTTGAACAGGGCATGTTCGGCGTCATCCCATTCATCCCCGCATGACTGACATGCTGGGGTCCTCCTCTTCTTGAACCTGGTTAGATAGGAACCGAAGCAACCATGATCGCTCAGTGCCTGCGTCGTCCAGTAGTCCATCTCTCCGTGGGTGCGTTCCGCCCACTTGGCTACGTCACGGATCAGCCGGTGCGTCCATCTGCCGTTCGCAAATGGCGAATCCCACTCAGTTTGCCAATGCTCAAGGGTGGTTTCCTTCTCGTTGTCGCGGATAATCTCCTTCATCGTCGGGGTGAGTACTCGTTCGGCTCCGATCACTTTCTGGCGGTCCGAGATCCTCACTCGCTCCGCGACGAGCAAGTGGATGGGCGGTGTACTCGCCAATACGTAAGCCGCATCTCCTGACACGGTGCGGTAGGCACGGATACTTCTCAGGGCCGCTCTCCGGAGGACAGGCCCCATCTTCTTCTCCATGATGGTCTTCTCTACTCTCTTTCCCCACACGGGTGCACCGTAGAGCATGATAGAGGTGCTGACGGTGTTGAGAAGTGCGCGCCTCTTTTCCTTGGGTCCTCCGATATTCGGCATCAGCCGTTGAAGCGCCGCACCAACCCTGCTCGCTTTCTGAGCGGCCTCCTGGATGTGCTTCTTGAACGACCACTTGTCGTCAAGCCATACGCCGAGGTATTTCAGCTCTGTCTTGCGTGGGATCTCTTGCCCGTTGATGTAAAAGTGGGGCAAGTCAAACTTCCTGCGTCTTGTGACCACGATTGCTTCGCACTTCTTGACAGCAAGCTCTAGGAGCCTGCTGATCATCCACTCGTAGACTCGGGCCAGCGCCTCGTTTGCGCGTCTACCCAAGAGTTCCTCGTTGTCGGACCAGACTATGAGCCCCGCGTCGTCCGCGAAAGCCACTATTATGACTCCTTCGGGCAGTTCAATAGACAGTAAACTGTCGTACTGGGTGTTCCAGTTGAACGGCCCGGAAACCGATCCCTGTCCAATTCCGGCGGACAGTTCCCGGATCTCTTGTCCCTCGTCGGTGTCGTACACGAGTGTCCTGTTCCGCAGATAGTCACTCGTGATGGCTAGTAGATAGGGCGGCACTTTACCTGCTTGGGATTGATAGACTCGCTCCCAGCTCGCGCAGTTGAACGCGTTCTTTATGTCCAACGCAATAATGGCACAGAATCCTCCTCTTCCTTGGTATGGGTTCCCTACCGACGCTTGAACCCGTTCTTGGACCTCCTCGATCGCGTGCACAGTGCTTCGTCCCTTCCGGAACCCAAACTGCATTGGTGATAGCCCGCCGCTCTCTTCGTAGGCTTTTTCTACCCTGTTGAGCACCATCCTCTCGTACATTTTCCCGATATTGTCGAGCATGCTGAGAGGGCGTTGACTTCCTTGACCTTTAGGTATCAGGACCAGCTTCTGGCGTTTCCACTTATCCGGGAAATTTCCCGCGCTCAGACAGATGTTGAAGAGGTCGAGGAGTAAATCTGGGTTGTATTTGAAGACCAGTTTCAGAGCCTCGTTTGGAATGCCGTCCAGGCCAGGGGCCTTGCCGTTTGGCAGCCTCTTCGCCGCTATGAGTAGCTCTTGCATAGTAAAGAGCGGGATGGGATCTTCGCTCTCGGGAGGGAATGTCACTCTGGGTTCTCCTGCTGGAAAGAGGTCTTCCACGATGCTGCGCAAGGTAGCTGCATCAGTCGGTGCTGGGTTGCCCGTCCGGAGTCGGACCTTGGACATGACCACGCGGTATGGCGTACCCCACGGGTCTCCATTAACCATGTCGCACAATTCACCCCAGTACTTCTCTTTGCTTCTCCGGATGGCTAGAACGAGAGCCTTCTTTGCTTCTCTGTACGCCCTATCATCTTCCCCCAGTGATGGTCGTTTTAGTTCCCTTGATCGCCACGCGGTTCTCCTTTTCTTATTGCTCGTTCTTCGTAGGGCTTTTATCTCGTTGGTGATCCAGTACTCTGGTTTCCTCCAAAAGCATGATGTTGTCTTGCGAGGCATCGATGCGTCACAAGCTCTTGTGATGGTGGTCGTCACCATATCCACAGCCTCGTCCGCGGTGATGTTCATCGGGAGATCTTCGGCTGTTCCTATCGATTCCCGGAATTTCCCCTCATCCAGCTTGCGTACCTGCCACCCCGTCGGTCGCGGTCTGTGTGTCGTCTGTCTCTGTCTGTCAGTCCTAAGCTGAAACCGAATATGTCGATGGTCACTCAATGTTTCCGTGTCCAGAACCTCCCACGATGTCATACGTCCCATGAGCGACGGGCTCATGAACGTCAGGTCGAGGACCGAAGACGAACCTCCCTCCCTGGACCGAGTGTCGTGTCGGTGGTAGGTGATAACCCCCGTCTCGTTCGCGAGCACTAATCCCAATGCCTCCATGGCATCAGCGAGTATTACCCCCCGTCTATCACGCGGCCCCCCGCTCCAAGTCGGTTCCTTGGAGTTGAAATCCCCCGGGATTATAACTGGGCCCCCCCATTGCCTCACATCCTCTTCTAGGTCATGGAGCTCGTCTTCGAATTCGTGCATCTTGAGCGACGGCGAATAGTAGCAGCTGTAGACTGCTGTGCCCTCTATGGTTTTTCGAGCGAAACCGCGGCCACTAACAGCTGGTCCAGTCTCACGGATCGCAGGATTCATGATCTGGATTACGGCTGTCCTCCAGTGATCGAATGTGGATCGAGAGAATTCGCGCTTCCGAGGCGGTTCGGAGATAATCAGAACATCGATCCCTCCTTCTTTGGCTACAGCGTGTAGGAGATCGTCTGCGTCCCCGCTCTTCCTGAGGTTGGCTTGGATGAAGCTAGCCATTTCTTCCCTTCCTGCGTCTATATGTGGTTCTTGCCCTCTGGTACGCAGTGCAGTTGCTGGCCCCAGATCTGTGGTCAGATTTGGACCCGATCGCCACACAGCTTAGGCATTTTGGTTTTTCCTTGCAAATCGCAGCAAGGTGCCCTGGTTCGCCGCATTGGAAGCAGAGTTTTGGTTTCCGTTCCTCTGCCTTCTCTTTTTTGCACCCCGAGGCCTTGTGCCCGTACTCTAAGCAGTTATAGCACCGTGGGATGCCACCCTTCTCGCGGATCCTGACTCTGCTCCATCCAACCTTTGGCTCCTTCCAGTCGAGGAGATGGTGGGCCAGTCTCGTTGCGATCGAGACAACAGCGGTTTGGGTGCCGCGGTAGCCACTCCGGATGGACTTGACTACAACGGAACCCTTCTCGTTTTCTGGTAGGGCCTTCGCGAGGGCATCCCGCACCTTGATTATGTCGACATCGTAGTCGACTCCGAGAACCTCGAGGGTCGTGCTGTTTGCTAGACAGTGGACAGCTCCTTCTTGCCCGACGACTGGTGCCAAGGCTGCCTTGACGGCGGCGACATCGGTGCCCTTCTTGAGTTCAAGAAGGACTTGGCCTTCTTGGGTCTTGCGGATGCCCGTGACCTTGGAGCCCACTTCTTCATCGAGGTCATCCGTTTTTATCCTGCGCAGCATGTCTGCGTAGGTTAGCCCACCTTGTTTGGCCGTAACGAGGACGGCTTCGGGCTTCACCCTTCTCGGCTTCATTTTCGCTTTCTTCCCGGCGGCATCGTCCGATCTACCGCTCTTCTTTGCCCTTCTCGCTTGTTTCTTTGACACCACTTCCTTCCAAGGCCCATTCTGCTCGGGCCGATTGGGCGTTGATGTCGAGCGCGGTGTTCCGAGACCTCCCGGTGGAGGACCGTATCGCGTCGCCTTCGAACCGCGTTGTTTTCCCGGTCGCGATTCCGGTTTCCCTGCCCCCCTTCCCTGGAAGCCACTACCCGACGCGGCCGGTTTTCTTGTGACCGGAGGCTGCATATTCCCCCTCGTTTTCAGGGTCTTTTCCGTTTCGAGGAGCGTTGTCTCGAAAGCAGCCCGCTTCGCCTTGTCTGTCGCGAGTGGGCCTTCGAGCGCGTGGCCTATCTTCTTGAGCTCTTCGATGTCACCCTTGGTCCCTTCTGGATTGCTGGAAACAGACTCGGCTATTCCTATAACCAAGTTGAAGTGCTCGAGGAGGAGATATGTCTTCTCCTCCGTCTCTTCCCGGCACGTTTTCAGGTCTTCCCATTTCCCCATTAGATCGCCTGCCTCGTTTCCACTCCTCTGTCGTGCCGCATCTCTGGTTGAGGGGATGTGGTCAATCTCCACCCTATCAGGCACCTCATCGTGCACTCCCCTCTCGAGCAAACCGTTTTCAGGAGTCAGGATTGTTCCGTTCCCCTGGGACCCTATAGTGGAGTCAGACTCGCTCGAGTCTGAGCTCAAGTTGACGGCGTCATCAACCTCGTTGCTGGGTTGCGTGATCTGGATCTTGATAGCGGGGTTGATCTTCAGCAGCTTCTCTGCCGCCTCTCGTGCTTCTGCTGCAACTTTCGCGTTCATCCCTCGTTGGCTCGGAAATGTGAGCTTTGATTGTTTGAGCACTCGCTTCTCTGCTCCGTCACTCGGGCCCTTTCTCTTCCTGCTAGGGGTGAGCTCAGCTTCTCCATGGCGTAGGTTTTTTTCTCCCGCACCCTCCACCTGCAGCGTATTTCCATCGCTTGTAGCTGTACGCGTTATTCCACCAGCCAAGTGTGCCACTGGTGGCGCGTTTTGCATCGTTGGGCCCCCCCCCCCCAAGATCCGAATGGGGCCCCGCTTTACTTGGGGAATTCTTGCCGTCAATGCTGGACATCATCTTCTTTCTTCTTCCAGGGCCTGGAATCGCATGCTGGCCGACCCCGGACCAGACCAGCACGGGTGTGGTGTGTTGTGTGATGCGTGTTCTGTATAATGTTGGTATGTCTGTGTAATGCTTGAGCAAGCGTAAGTATGGTGCGTGTAGAGTGTAGTGTGTGTGTTAGTGTAAGTGTAGGACTCGGGTCCGGAGGGGCGTCACTCCCTCAAGCTCCAAGTGCAACCCTAAGGTCACACCCAAAGCCCCCTACGGGGTCTCTCTTTTTTTTTTTTTTTTTTGAAGGTGAAACCTTCTTTACCGACGCTGAGGCGATTTGGCCACAGGGAAAAATGTTGCTGGATGCGAACTCCGGCGCGTAACTTTTTGCCGCGTAAACGCCGGGTTCTAAAGGGGGGATCTTCTTACGGGCGCCTTGGCTTGGCGGTAACAGCGTTAGCCCCATGCAAACCCCGTCCCGACTCCGCAGAAACATCATCATTTGTAAGCAGACGCGTCGATACGGGCGGGCGATGAGATATATGATGAGATATGGTAGATTCATCAGATCTACTATCAGATATATCCATTGAGTGGCCACGGAGTGTAACTAAATTATATCTCTTTTGTGAGACTTTGATATACGATCAATGATCTTTCGTATGGATCCACCCAGATGACCATAGCCTAATTTATTATGTCAACATCAACAGATGTGTTGTGCATGAGTGGATTGACAAGGGGGCACCAGACCTTTGGATTACCAATCCTTCACGAAATTTTTTTACAATTTTGTGTCACCTAGAATATGAAGAATCCAGAGTAACTCCGCCAAATGGGCCTTCTATTCGGAGCTTCTAGCAAAAAAGTTAGCATTGCCAGTATATCTACTATACGTCACCTCTGAACATGAGCCTATATGGGTAATGCTAATCTCAATGGCTATATCTTTGGAAAGGAGCCCCATTTGACAGAGTTACTCTGGATTTTCCATATTCTAGGTAATACCAAACGATAGAAAATTTTGGAAAGGATTCGCGATCCAAAGGCCTGGTCCTCCCCTTGTGAGTGGTGATGAATCACAGTTATTCAGAGGTGTAGTGAAATATATTACCTTTTCCCTTGGAAAGAACATGTTCATTGGATACATTTGAATGGTTGGTACTTGGTAGCGGTTAGTGTCAGATCTCACTAGGAATATTGATTCCGTCGTCTGAATAGTCAGGCTGCATCCACACTCTCAATCGAGTTAGCACCAGAATGGTAATTCATTTGCTTTTGTTGGATATGTCGATAATGAAATGGGATGTGTTACTCTGAACTAAGACAAGAGTTGATTCGTAAGAAAACTCAAGCGCACATATTCAATTTGGACTACAAGCCTGAATGGCTATTATCAGTGACGAAATGGAGCATCCGATACACTGGCTGAGACTTCTTGTTAGCTATTCTTGATCATGCCGATGCATGGATTCAACATGGGTACGTTTCTTATACATCTCAATCATTATGATCATACTCGCCAATTCAACTTGACTTCATGAATCTGAATTGTCATAAATACACACACAAGAACTGTGCGTTCAGGATGCTCAGTCTAATACACGGCATATCAAATGTGAGCTTTAGTTTCCCATGGAGCCCGAGCTCAAAATTTTCTACAATGGTCCAAGCTCAAAGTTTTTAAAAATGATCAGATCTAACTGAGACCTGACACAAACCGCTACCAATCATTGAAATGTGATCCTCGAATTTTCATGAATGTCGAGCCCAAAGTTTCTAGAAATGTCTCAGCTCAAGATTTTCAAAAGTGATTAGACCAAAGTTGTGATTTATTATCAACATGTTATGTTTCAAACTAAGAAACAATACATTTGATCGTCCCATAATAGAGTATTGCATGCTCTTGTCACAAGCACCAGGATTCTCAAGTAGTGGCTCGTAAACTCTCGATACAACTTGCGTATTGCCTCTGTGACTCTGAATTGTCATGAGCATATGCACGATCAATATGATCTCAAAACAGCAAGTTTAATGTGTGCATTTGCAAATTTATGAGCACATCAAGTGTAAGCTCCAAGTTTCGATATCCGTTAAAAATCGATTATTTTTAAATTTCTCAAACTGTAAGTTAGTATTATGTCAACATTACACCATTCAAACTTCAAGATACTATCAATATTCCATACAAGTATGGAGTTGGGACCAAATACTCAACAAGCAGACAATTAGCCAACATAGACCCCTTCAACTGAGAATGTGAATACATCCATGTAACCACATTGGTCGCATCTCATTTGAAAAATCATAGAATCCTGAATTTCCGGTCAGAAGGTTTCACCTTCCTGCGCACGTGGTCGCCACGCACATCATTTTTTTTTTTAAGGTGGTTAGAGGGCAAAATCTGCCTCAGGATCCCTCGGATCCGTCCCCAGACACCGGACTGCTTCAGCTTACGCGGACTACGCATAGCCCACGCAGGCCATACCAGGCGGGACACGGGTTTGGGTGGGGCCCACCGAGAGGTGGGCCCGGCCGTGTAATATCCCTCTCCCCTCGATGTCCGATACCTAGGGCATCGGGCAATCAAGAAGGAGATCCACCTGCATCTACCATCTCATCCCGGAACCGCGTGAGCATTACTTCAGGATGAGCGGCATGTCTCGCGCTCGATTGCGAGCGTTCCTCTTCTCCATCTTCTCTCTTCGGCCACTTGTCGGCATCTTCTGTCTTCATTCTCCATTGTTCCCTCTCTTTCTTCTTTCTTCTCTCTTCTTCCTTCTTTCTTCCCTCTTCAGTGCATCAGATTCCTCCTGGAATCATTTGGGCCTCTTCTGTTTCAATCGGCAGAGTCACTGTGATTCGCCTACTTCGAGGCGCCTTACTTCCCTCTCTTTCTCCTCTTTGCGGGTCATCACCATCTTGATGTATCCGGTGAGTCTATCCCATGTCTCCTGGTTGCGGAGCAAGTACGGGACGAGATTCTCGGGTGTTAGTTGAGCACCCAGCCATTCATCCAGCTCGGCGCGCTCTCTCCGGGTGTCGCTGCACTTGAACAGGGCATGTTCGGCGTCATCCCATTCATCCCCGCATGACTGACATGCTGGGGTCCTCCTCTTCTTGAACCTGGTTAGATAGGAACCGAAGCAACCATGATCGCTCAGTGCCTGCGTCGTCCAGTAGTCCATCTCTCCGTGGGTGCGTTCCGCCCACTTGGCTACGTCACGGATCAGCCGGTGCGTCCATCTGCCGTTCGCAAATGGCGAATCCCACTCAGTTTGCCAATGCTCAAGGGTGGTTTCCTTCTCGTTGTCGCGGATAATCTCCTTCATCGTCGGGGTGAGTACTCGTTCGGCTCCGATCACTTTCTGGCGGTCCGAGATCCTCACTCGCTCCGCGACGAGCAAGTGGATGGGCGGTGTACTCGCCAATACGTAAGCCGCATCTCCTGACACGGTGCGGTAGGCACGGATACTTCTCAGGGCCGCTCTCCGGTGGACAGGCCCCATCTTCTTCTCGATGATGGTCTTCTCTACTCTCTTTCCCCACACGGGTGCACCGTAGAGCATGATAGAGGTGCTGACGGTGTTGAGAAGTGCGCGCCTCTTTTCCTTGGGTCCTCCGATATTCGGCATCAGCCGTTGAAGCGCCGCACCAACCCTGCTCGCTTTTTGAGCGGCTTCCTGGATGTGCTACGGGGTCTCTCTCTCTCTCTCTCTCTCTCTCTCTCTCTCTCTCTCTCTCTCTCTCTCTCTTTTTTTTTTTTTTTTTTAAGGTGGTTAGAGGGCAAAATCTGCCTCAGGATCCCTCGGATCCGTCCCCAGACACCGGACTGGTTCAGCTTACGCGGACTACGCATAACCCACGCAGGCCATACCAGGCGGGACACGGGTTTGGGTGGGGCCCACCGAGAGGTGGGCCCGGCCGTGTAATATCCCTCTCCCCTCGATGTCCGATACCTAGGGCATCGGGCAATCAAGAAGGAGATCCACCTGCATCTACCATCTCATCCCGGAACCGCGTGAGCATTACTTCAGGATGAGCGGCATGTCTCGCGCTCGATTGCGAGCGTTCCTCTTCTCCATCTTCTCTCTTCGGCCACTTGTCGGCATCTTCTGTCTTCATTCTTCATTGTTCCCTCTCTTTCTTCTTTCTTCTCTCTTCTTTCTTCTTTCTTCCCTCTTCAGTGCATCAGATTCCCCCTGGAATCATTTGGGCCTCTTCTGTTTCAATCGGCAGAGTCACTGTAATTCGCCTGCTTCGAGGCGCCTTACTTCCCTCTCTTTCTCCTCTTTGCGGGTCATCACCAGCTTGATGTATCCGGTAAGTCTATCCCATGTCTCCTGGTTGCGGAGCAAGTACGGGACGAGATTCTCAGGTGTTAGTTGAGCACCCAGCCATTCATCCAGCTCGGCGCGCTCTCTCCGGGTGTCGCTGCACTTGAACAGGGCATGTTCGGCGTCATCCCATTCGTCCCCGCATGACTGACATGCTGGGGTCGTCCTCTTCTTGAACCTGGTTAGATAGGAACCGAAGCAACCATGATCGCTCAGTGCCTGCGTCGTCCAGTAGTCCATCTCTCCGTGGGTGCGTTCCGCCCACTTGGCTACGTCACGGATCAGCCGGTGCGTCCATCTGCCGTTTGCAAATGGCGAATCCCACTCAGTTTGCCAATGCTCAAGGGTGGTTCCCTTCTCGTTGTCGCGGATGATCTCCTTCATCGTCGGAGTGAGTACTCGTTCGGCTCCGATCACTTTTTGGCGGTCCGAGATCCTCACTCGCTCCGCGACGAGCAAGTGGATGGGCGGAGTACTCGCCAATACGTAAGCCGCATCTCCTGACACAGTGCGGTAGGCACGGATACTCCTCAGGGCCGCTCTTCGGTGGACAGGCCCCATTCTCTTCTCGATGATGGTCTTCTCTACTCTCTTCCCCCACACGGGTGCACCGTACAGCATGATGGAGGTAGTGACGGTGTTGAGAAGGTCTCTCTCTCTCTCTCTCTCTCTCTCTCTCTCTCTCTCCGCCTTTCTCGTGCACTCTACCCTAACCTAACATGCATCAGCCGCGCGTTTCCACTCCGTGCAGCAAAAGACCGAAAGCGGCCCAGGGTTGGCTAAACAACCAAACCAAACTCTACTGCAGGGCTTGGTACTTAATCCATACGTCATTTTCGATGCATTTTTGCCGGCAGCTGGCGGCGCGCGC
Source organism: Eretmocerus hayati (assembly GCA_029851415.1). Taxonomy (NCBI): domain Eukaryota; kingdom Metazoa; phylum Arthropoda; class Insecta; order Hymenoptera; family Aphelinidae; genus Eretmocerus; species Eretmocerus hayati. The sequence goes on along the minus strand of CM056742.1, from coordinate 175,408,569 downwards.
GCACACACAGGCTCTCGAGATGAGATGACTACGGTTATTACAGTTTCATATTTTTTTAGTGACACGGATATGCTTTACGCATAACCATCCGACTAAAAAATATAAAATAAAAAGAGGTTAGTAAAAAATGGAGTTTTTACGATACGCTTTTATTCACAGCTCTAATATTTTTCTCAACAACTAAAAAGCATAAAATAATCTGAAATTCCATCAGTCAGCCCAGTTCATTTTGAGAAAAATCTTATGACATGCCGTTGCCTACAACTGTTATCTCAGAAAATAATTGTTGAATTCGGTGTTCATCTATCTCTCGGGGAACCCTGTCGACCCATCATGATGAATCTCGGAGAACATTCACTGTACCATAATTACAGATGATAAAAGCGTGGCGTGCTGTGCTTCCGGGCAAGAAGTGCATGATCTATGGACGTTTTCTCATTAGCAAGCGAGAATTTGAAGTATGGGGGAATATCACTCCACGCTTTTATCATCTGTAATTATGGTACAGTGAATGTTCTCCGAGATTCATCATGATGGGTTGAGAAGGATCCCCGAGAGATAGATGAACACCGAATTCAACAATTATTTTCTGAGATAACAGGTGTAGGCAACGGCATGTCATAAGATTTTTCTCAAAATGAACTGGGCTGACTGATGGAATTTCAGAATATTTTATGCTTTTTAGTGGTTGAGAAAAATATTAGAGCTGTGAATAAAAGCGTATCGTAAAAACTCCATTTTTTCTAACCTCTTTTTATTTTCACTGCACCATACGTTTCTCTGAATCATTGGAAGATTATGTACTTATTAATATACATCAGTGTATTGACTGACTGTGTTGACGTACTTTGGCTTGTTCGGCCTTCACTGGATCGAAGCTAGAACTGTTGAGTAGTTACCAATAAGACGTCACAATTTATGAGGGAGATGGTTGCCATTTTATGTGAATACGAAGATACTGTGCTACTTCAATGTGTATTCGAAAGTTTCAGGCTGCTTTTTTACGGCATAAAATTCCCCCCCCCCACACGGGAGGGAATCCGACGTTGAGAGATGGGTTGTGGGGGGAGAAGGGGGGATGTTTCGACGTGAAAAGGTACCCTCATATTATTTGTAGAATATAAATGATGCAGAGCTATTCGATGAAGGAAGCGTTGCCTTGTGATTTTCCCATTCTTTCGTCATATTTTCTTCCACGAAGCTCCGGCAGTTTCGAATCAATGCTGTCGACGAGAAACTTCTAGAAGAGAAGTGACTTCAAATGACGGAAAGTGATATCTTGACACAAATAAAGGTTTCGTAATATCATCGTAAAAAGTGATGCTTGTTTGGCATTGGTAGTTTCGATTTAGCCATGGCATTCAATCTGTGTATATAGGATTTGAGGAATAATTCTACGATTCCAACAACATTTCAGCACCGCCGTAAGCCACACGATCACCAGACAGCTTACATTGACATCATGCATTAGAGTAACCACCTGCAGCAACCTATAGGGCCAACTAGCGGCAGCATTCTCGACCCCGCAAGAGAGATCTTCGGATCTTGGGAGAGTAACGTCTCCCCGGCCTCAGTTAACCGCAAGGGGGATTCTTCGTTGATCATATGGGAGACAGACGCACTCTCCGGCCCCAGTCTTCCGGCAACGGAGATTTTAGTATTTCGGGAGCACACGACAACTTTCTTGCCCCCAGTCTTCAGCCCCGGCACCCGCAGTGTGTGCTTTTCATCATCCTGCTCGACTCTGAGCGTATGAGCTCTGAATGGCATTTTGGACCACTTCAGGGCTCCCGCTTCTTCGCAAGCTCCCCTGTACCTTTCATCTTTTCTCTACTCTCTGCTCCTCCCTTCTTCTACGCCCACGTGAACCTGGCCCGCCGAATTGGACCAAAATACGCTCGTGGTAGGTCCGTAAATGCTCAAAATGCTCGTCCAAGTCCCGAATTTTGGTCCGGCTGCGTTTTTGAGTTATGAGCCCTCAAAGTAGCCGGATTCCACCCCCAGTCCTCCCACCTGCACATCACAAAAATGCTCCGATCGCCACAAATTCGATTGCTAGGAGGACGTGTCCGGGCTCAAGTTGAAGCTCTGAACTCGGGCAACAACGAGCATTTATCAAAATTCCGAAATAATTGTGTTAAACCGTCAAAAACGCATCAAGCCCCCATGTATAAGCAATTAAGCATACGGGCGGGTGGTTGGCGGAGAGGGGAGATTCTGATTCTCCCTCGACTCTCCCCTCTCCGCCAACCACCCACCCGTATGCTTATACATGAGGACTTGATGCGTTTTTGACGGTTCAACACAATTATCTCGAAGTTTTGATAAATGCTCGTTACTGACCGAGTTCGGAGCTCCAATTTGAGCCCGGACACGTCCTCCTAGGACACGGTGGAATGGAATTAGCCCAAGATTCATTAGGAAAGCTCAATCTGACAGCAACGCTTGAGCTTATGATTGTATTGGACAAAAGGTAATGGAGGACCAAATAACGCTCTGTTGCATAATTTTATGATGTATTTTTCCACGTAGAATCCAAGTTTGAGCTCGGTGTGATCCTAAGTCTTCATGCTCCCATTTGACATTACAAGAAACATTCTTCACTTCACAGAAATCATCATAACTTTGCAAATAAATACTCGCAAAGGCGGTTCGGAGAACGTTCCAATCGCGTTATCCGATCATGGTAACATCGACATCATATCCAGCGGGTCAATACAGTTGTTGAATGTAGAGTGTTCTATGAAGATTCTCGGGTAATAGTAGAAAACGGCACTTGATCGATCGATTTGAAAAATGTCGAAAAATGATGATTTCTGGGAAATTGTGATAAATTCCTGCGATTCAAATGGGAATCTGAGGACTTAGGATGGAACCGAGCTCAAACTTGGATTCAACGTGGGAAAATACATCCAAAAACTATGCAACAGATCGTTATTCGGTCCTCCATTCCTTTTTGTCCAATACAATCATAAGCTTTAGCGTTGCTGTCAAATTGAGATCTCCTAATGAATTTTGGGCTATTTCCCCCACATTTCAAAAGCGAAGCCAGATTTCAGAAAATGAGTTGAACCAGCCGATTTTACGGGAAATTTCCTATCAAAATGCATACTTGTTCCCCTCTAACCTGTTCGGCGAAGTTGGATAAACAATCATGCTATTTTTGTCCGTCCAGTGATTATCCATGCTGATCAGAATACATGCAATCAAACGGATAAATTTGTTCAACATGAAAATTGATCTGTAGATCGTTTTAGGAAGCAAATTCGATTTTGTGCATAAGGAACTTTTTTCTTCAGAAGAACGAGAAGAACAAGATGCCGTGACCCGTTTTTGGCGTCAGTTTTGTTCAACTTCCGCTCGCTTCAGGCCACCCGTGTGCACGCAGCAGACGACAACCTAACCTCGAAACTGCCGAAAGCGTAGTGACATATTGGCTTGGATCTTTCTTGATAGGCTCCTAATCGTTAATCTGTTTATTTCTATGCATTTTTCATGCACTCTTACGCCTGTGTGCACACTCCAGTGAAAATCTGATTGTTAGAAATCGATGTATCGATGCTAATCGGCTTTTACGGAATGTACCAGAACTTTTCTTCCCGACTCCTAAAGGCTTTGAAATTTTAGTTGTGTCTGTTTAAGACACTTATCTACAACTGTGCCGTATTTCATCATTTTCTCTGATATTTAATTCGAGTACCGCTAGTACCTTAATCAGTTCGAAACTTACGAGAATGCGTGTATTACGATAAGTGTAAATATTTCGCAGAAAATAAAAGAACGAGAAACAAAAAAAGTATCAGAGACCCCGACACTCAAGAGGTGTCTACTGTACGCAACACATGTACAGAGCTTGCGTAAAGCTCGGGCAAAGCTCGTAGGCAATCATGAGCTTCGAATGCAAAACAGAAGCTTTTGCAGCGTAGCTTTTACATTTAAATGTAAACTCGCAAAGTGCCGCAAGTCGGATACGGGCAATGGATGCCACGACTGTATATAACGGTATATGGTGCGGCTCGTGTGCGCGCAGAGATTTTGAGCGTGTTGGAGAAAGAGCCTGAATATTTAGACGACGAATGGAAATGTCAAATGCGCAGTGTAAGCTTCACTTCCGTATGTTGCGATGTAGTGGTGCAGCTATGGCAATGATTTATGAGCTTTTTTGTATGATGGAGCTTGTAAGAGGTGTCGCAGATTGACGAGCTTGCGAGAGAAAATCGTACTTGGAGGACATATTGCGACGCTAAGTGTGTGGAAGTTTTCTCTGTTTGGATCCTATCTGATGGGATTAGCAGTGCTCCGTTGGAGAGATTGTTTTTCAAGAGATCGGTTAGATGGTACAAGTTTCTTCTGAATTCCATAAAGACTCTTCTTTAGCCCGTAAAAATGGCAATTAGAATCATTTTATAAATTCTAAGATGAGCATATTGAAATAAGCAATGAGAAAATAACGCATGGTTTGATGGAATTATATAGATACACTCCTTTCACCCCATTTTCAAATAATCAAGAAATGAATATTTACCTATATGATGATAATCGTACATAGAAACAGATAAGATCATATTTCTATTAGTACCTACAGTGAGGTGAAGGAAGCTTCCTGTGAAAAAAATTTGCTTGGGATCCTGGCTTCCATCAAAATTTGAAGATGCTTTAGGGATAAGAATATTATTGTGACTGAGCTCGAAATTCTGCATTCCATGTCAAAACTTCTTATTCGTTTTTTCCCCCAACCCATTCATGCTCGCAAATATATATCGATTGTAGCAATGCTAGTGTATTGCACAAACTCATTTCTGTCTCATAATCTATAATAATGCTTCAAAAGTCGAAAAGGACGTATAAGCAAGGGCACCGGGCTGGAAAACGAAAGAAGCAGATTCAAAGTTCTACCTGGCAAATCTCACATATTCATTATTCAAGATTCAAAAATTAATTCGAGGGATTACCAGATTTATTCTAATCTTTCTCATTCTAATGTTTAGATACAAACGCCAATTATAGAATCTACATTATACAGTAGAACTTCGATATAACAAACTTGAGGGGAACCGCCTCCGCCTTCGTTATATATCAAGGTTTTGTTATATCGAGTTATTGTTCCAGAACCTCATGTGCAAGCCCTTCTGTACACAATTTGAGCACGGAATGGGCCATCTTTGGATAATGATTTAACATAGAGACCTATATAGCAGGAACACGCTTTTGCCATTGAACAATTCATCAATAACCAAAATGAGTAGGTCAATTAATCTGTTCTGACGTTCGGGTTTTGTTGCCCCTGAATAGGGCGAATTTTTGGCTCCGGAATGGGTCGTATGGGTGGGTTTGGGCTCAATTTTTATTAGAATTTCGAGAAATAACTTGCTGCCCTTTGTTGATTCTTCTTTCCACTCTTCAAGGAAGGTCTCGCAATCTTAGAGAAGAAAACCCGGTTTGATATCCTCAAAAAAGAGTCGAGCGGTGGTCTCGAATCTCGAAATTCGATTTGTCATCAGTGAACCTCTCAGCTCATTGGCTTTCAATTCACCGAAGTATTTCAGGATTCTGTTGGCTGATGAGTCATTGACTGCACCCTGCATGTGATTTTCAACTCTGGGACCGTCATAAATCTTTCTTAGAGATCTAGAGATCACTTCACATTTAATCCCTTTTCGAATCGGAAACTATCTTCCGGGCAAAACTTCAGTATACCGAGGTTCAAGTTCGTATTAACGAGGTAATTTAACACAGGCGGAGATAAGAAGTTCAAGGGAACAGAGCTCTACTTCGTTATACCGAGGATTTCGTTATATCAGAGTTCGTTATATCAAAATTCCAGTGTAGTACCAATAACTCATCTCTGAAAAACATGTCACCCACATCATTTTTTATCTTTACGACACGACAAAAGCTTTTGGGTGAAACAACACCAGAAAAGTCTATAGAGAAATACAGTAAGTTTCCAGGTTTTGGAATCACTTATATTCGTACAAATGTCGGTGAAGTTTTGATTGATCATGGATCGAATTTTTTTTTGCTCTATTTCGAAAATTTCCTCAGGAACACGATGGGATGTTCAAAATTCCAGTCCGAGGTTCAAATCATGTCTAAAATGCGGATTTTGTATCAAATAATTTTTTTTCTCGAACACTACTAGCCGGAGACTGGTGAAAAGTCACCAGTTTCGTTGAAGAGGTCGAAAAACACCATATAATTTTTTCCGACCAGATCGGTTGCTGGGAAGACCTAGAAATGGGGCTCAGACTGAGAGCGATATTCATTTCTATGCCGATTCCTTCGAGGTTATGGGTCGGAGACCGATAAAAACTCCCCAAAAATATCTCCCGATTGGAAAGCTACACCCATATAACTCCTCGACCCGATCCATCGCTGGGAACACCCAAAATCGACGTGACGGGATGACTGAAATGCGGTTTTTGTCCGATTTCTTGGAGGTTATGGTCGGGAGACCGGTGAATTTATCAGTATTAAAATGTTACGTTGAGAATATAAGCACATGATTTTTTTCAACGGGATCAATTGCTGGGAACATCCATGAACGAGGTAATGGAAAGGCAAGAATGGGGTTTTTTTCCGGTGTTTTGGAGGTTACTCGGGAGATTATGGCCAAGAGAACGGTGAATACTTCCGGAATTAGTTGCTTGAATAGGGGATCGTGCTACAGATTTTTTTCGACCAGATCGGTTGCTGGGAAGACCTAGAAATGGGGCTCAGACTGAGAGCGACATTCATTTCCATGCCGATTCCTTCGAGGTTATGGGTCGGAGACCGATAAATACTCCCGGAAAATATTTTACGATTGGAAAGCCACACCCATATAGTTTTTCGACCCGATCGATCGCTGGGAACACCCAAAATCGACGTGATGAGAGGGCTGAAATAGGGTTTTTGTCCGAATTCTTGGGGGTTATGGTTCTGGAGACATGTATGAAGTTTGAACGTAAGAATATTATCCCGATGAATTCATCGGTCTCTCGGCCATAACCTCCAAAAAATCGAACAAAAACCCCATTTTGGCCCTACTATTGCCTCGATTTTGGGTGTTCCCAGCGACCGATCGGGTCAAAAAATCATACGGGTGTAGCTCCTCAATCGGAAAATATTTTCCGTGAGTATTTACCGATCTCCGACCCATAACCTCCAAGTAATCGACGTACAAATGAATATCGCTCTCAGTCTGAGCCCATTTCTAGGTATTTCCAGCAACCGATCTGGTCTAAAAAAATCTGTGGCACGATCCTCCATCTTAGCAACTAATTCCAAAAGTATTCACGGGGCTCTCGGCCATAACCTCCATAAAATCGAAGAAAAACTCCATTCCGGCTCTTCCATTGCCTCGTTCATGGGTGTTCCCAGCAATCGACCGGGTTGAAAAAAATTATGTACATATATTCTCAACTTAACAATATAATCCTGATAAATTCACCGGTCTCCCGTCCATAACCTCCAAGAAATCGGACAAAAACCCCATTTCAGCCTTCCCATCGCGTCGATTTTGGGTGTTCCCAGCGATCGATCGGGTCGAAAAATTATATGGGTGTAGATGTAGATTTTCAATCGGAAAATATTTTCCGGGAGTATTTATCGGTCTCCGACCCATAACCTCCAAAGAATCGACATAGAAGTGAATATCGCTCGAAGTCTGAGTCCTATTTCCAGGTCTTCCCACCAACCGATCTGGTCGGAAAAAATTCTATGGTCTGTTTATCGACCTCTTCGATGAAACTGGTGACTTTTCGCCGGTCTCCGGCTAGTAGTATTCGAGGAAAAAAAATTATTTGATACAAAATCCGCTTTTTAGACATGATTTAAACCTCGGACTGGAATTTTGAACATTCTATCGTGTTCTTGAGGAAATTTCGAACAAATACAGCAAAAAAAAAATTCGATCCATGATCGATCAAAACTCCACCGACATAAAAATTATTCAGTGTTGGCTGGTTCCTACTGTGAAAAGAAAAAAAAGAAGTCATAACTGATAATGTTCAATTGACCATTTTTGGTTCTTTTTGCTATTTCGATCTCATCATAGATTCGTTGTGTCCGACATTGAAAATCTATTCTGAATGCTGGAAATTGGTTTCCCAGTGAAGTGCCTCAAATTTCCCTTCCATCAAGAATTTGTATAGAAATAAAACACGAGTCGACAATTCCAAATGCAGATTCGCACAAGAACTACTACGTTACTCGAGTGAATTTCAACAAGCGTGGACTAGATTCAAGCCTCATCACGTCATAACACAGCCTGATACCTTGTCGCTCATTTCACCAGGTCGAGTTTTATTCTCTTGACGTCTCACTTGGCATCATTCGCGTGCACGAGAATTTGCAACGCGAGGCAAATCTAATTTACGATGTAATTTCTTTTGGCTTTCGCGAAAAATTCTACTGCTACATATATACACTCTTGTTTCACAACCAACACAGACCAGAGCATTCAAGTGTTTGCAATTCTCTTCTCTCCGAGACTATATACAATTGTGGAAATGAGGATTTCTTTAGCGTTAAAAATTTCATCACTATTTATGACTTCCCGCTTAATTTCGACTCACAGCGAGATTTACTCATGTATCCTCATCGCTCAAGAGTATATAATTCTTTCATACACAAATACAAACACATGAATACACACATGCATACATGGAAAATGCAAAGAATGTTCAAAAGAGCTCCGTAATGAAACGTAGAAAGAATACGTAAGCGTAGGAAACGAGAGGAGCTATATGCTGCTGGGACTGCTGCTAAGGGAAACGGGTAAAGTGGGTGGGACGGGCTATATACAAGGATAAAGCGAGAAAGAGAAAGAGTATTAGTGATAGTGAGAGGCGGGAGCATTTGCGCGAAAAGAGCGTTCGAGGCGGGGCGTGCAAAAGCGTACAGCCATGAGACTTTAATATTTCACACCTCGAATGAGTGTATAAGAGACGGAGATATGCAAAATAGTATACTAAAAAGATACAGCGAAACGAGAACGAGTAAAAGAGAAGGGGATAAAATTTGCACTTTATCTCAACGATGGAACGGGGTGGAGCGAGATTGGATTCAAAATGCGCGCTAATTTGTCGTTGCTGTTGATGCTATGTTGGCAAGCCTGGAGATATTTCAACACATTAAGGTAGGGTGCTTTACTTGATTTTCTCGAGCGCGCGAAACCGTGGCTTTTTATTGGATGGAACGCGGGGAAATAGAGGAACATATAGAGGTGGAAGTGGAAAGCAAGTATAAAGAGTTTTGCGTTTGGATAGAAAGAGTTTTTGCCCAGTCGAGAGCAGTTGCCGATGCAAATGATCTTCCGACACGCCTACAAGAGAGAGCTGGGAACGTAAAGTGTGAGGACTTTGAGCTTGATGGTGTTTAATTATACATCGGTGAATTTCAGAGCTTTTTGCTTGGTGTCCTATTTCTTCAATTTTATAGCTTACGTTTTGAGATTTTTTTGTGAAATTTGTCAGAGAGAATGATGGGATCGTGATTCTTAACAATTCATGCGATCCATAGTTTCATTTTTTATTCTTAGAATAAATTGATCCATTGGCCCACTCTGACATCTAAAGATATGGAACTGATTTGACTTATCCATGTCTATTAATAATACAATTGATATTGATTTCACTCGTGCTATACTGACGAATCATCGAACAGCCTATGCTCTTCATATTTTGAAAGCTATAAAATATGAATCGACGACCTAAAATTCACATATTGTTTGGTCTCTTCTTTCAGCCCATAATAGTAAAATTCGATACAAGGGTATAAACACTTTTTTCGCATCCTAGTGATGGCTATCATCACGAGGATGCGGAAAATAGGTTTTACTCCCGTGTATCGAACTATACTTTTCGATAAACTGTTAGTAAAAGTCGAGAAACTGTGCAAAAAAAACACTTTTACGCACAGTTTATTGAAAATTGAATGAAAAAGATACCCATTCGGAAGCGCTAAGAAGAGAGGATAATAAGAGATTATTTGAATATTTTAAAAAGTAGGTACGACTCGAAACAATTCCTCGTTAATTTTTTTTTCTTTCTTATTCAAGCATTCTCAACTCCTCAAAGAAGTTATTTTACAAACTTCAGAATTCGAATGACACTGTGCATATTCAACAGTTGGTGTAGAATCAGGAGCAGTTTCTATTTGCTCGAAAGTAATTCTTTTTCCTTCTCTTGATCAAGGCAAGAAAATATTTATCGGGTGCTTTTGCTACAATGGCAAGTTTCTCTGGAGTCCCCAACGAAAACTGTGCAATTTTTATGAAATTTATTCCCAGGTTCATGAGACTTGTTGAAAATGATGTTTCCAACATTGAAAAATCAGTTGAAATCATTTCCGAATCTGCAAAACTTATTACCAACGTTTTTTCCAGTCTCTGACTGAAATTGGAAAATCTCAGGACGGCCGCAAAAAATCATATTTTATTCTCGATTTTATTGAGAATTTTTCCATCGCGTAACTAATGAGCCCAATTCTATCATCAAAGATATACTGGATGAGTGCATTTAGTTCCAAACCTCTGCGTGCATGGTCAGAATGACTTAATTAATACATCTCAAACTATTTCAAAACTCTATTAACCCAAATATGTTTGCAAGAAAGTTTGTCATTAATAACGCACACTATTGAGCACAGTTATCAAGTGGGGATTCGATCCATCCATCCGGATTGCATATCACAAAACAAAATTAATGAAAGAGTTAGACAAAATGTTCAAAGAACTCGGATGGTGGGATCGTCATAGCTCTGTACGTCTGTACATGTGTACACCATGCACGCGAGCAGTCACCCTTTTGCATTTGAATTTAAAATCCACTTTGCATAATGCCCGGGCGGCAGTGCCTAATTGCAGCTCGCGGCTGTTACGATGTATACACCATCACGCTCGTTTCAAATTCTCATCACCATGCTATGCTTTTGGTCCGCAATATAATAACCACACCATACAAACCAAAGTCTCTTATTTTGTCGTAATGCAGTCCTTACGGTCTCGTCTACAAATGAACAACGACTTTTATCCAGCTGCAACTTTTCACGAATTGCATACATGCAAAAAAAAAAAACGATTGCTCGAAAACAACTGCTTGCGCGCTTCGACGCCTCCGCTAGAAGCAGCCATTTTATTTGTAAACTCGTCGGCATTTGTGCATTACTTCCGCTTATATACCTCGCATCATATTATGATTCTGGATAATGCAATTCTGTTGTCGTATTATACCTTTTGTTGGCTATCCCACGCACTTTTGACGATATAACATGACGAGGTGATTATGTACTGAGTGTGCATATTATATGCGCGGTAGTCAATCGCAGCGTTTCATACGTGACTTCTGTTTTGCGTGGATTGATGATGAGTATGTCTGTGGATGAAAAGTTGTCGCGTGGAAACCGGTATAGATAAGAGTTCGCAATACGTCTTCTTAAAAGTTTCAAAATTTTTACATCCTGAGGCTGTGTTAACGTTGAAAATAAATACATTCATCAATATTTTAGGATTTAAATGAAGGCACATATCACTAATGTGTCAAATTTCCTAAAAAAAATTTCACTTTACCGAACTTTAATATGTAACATTAAAGCTCTCCCTCAAAACGGTGTAAATTTTCTGCATTAAAAATGACTACTAATCAAATATTTTATATCGTTCAATAGTCCTAAAATGCACTGGGAAAATCTAATTCTTGACGTTGACACCCTCACCCATTTCGCCCATCGAAGCAAACATGTCCATTTTCCGATTTTTATCGTAACTTTTGATTTTGATTAGTGTATAATGAAAATTTTGATATAATCATCAAGTTTTTATATAGATATTCCAAAAGCTCATTTCCACAAGAATGAAGTCTCAGGTTTCGTGTTTTGACGTAGAGAAACTCCAAAAACCTATGTTCTCTCGTTTTGTTGTCTTGGCATTCTTTTCTCATTTTGCGACCAGGTGTCGATCATTTTTGTGACAGAAAATTGTCCTGAGACCGGAAATTGTGGATGTGAGCGAATTTAGAAAGTTAATCCTAATATTAGAGCCCTATTAATCAACTTCAAGGTATTCAGGTCATAATCAAAATGATGAAGATGATTAACTCGTTATATTGCATGCAACTTTTTCTAAAGCTTGATCATTATTCACAAAAGCCAGAGCCTGAAAACTTGGAATTTTTGTTTCTCTTCAGTGCATGGGTAATTGAATCTGTTTACGGAGGATGTGCAACTCACATATGTCTGACATGACAAAACAAACGCACAATGATTCTCGAGAGTTGCATACTGCAGTATCTGCCTCATTATTAAGTGGGTTGACTGAGCGATTTATGTTTGAAAGCACAAAGAGCGGGCGCATGATGAGCATATAATTCGCTCCATTAAAAATTATTATCGAACCTTTTCGTTATTATTTTGCGCAATATGTAGACCGGAAGGTTGTTAAATTTATTAGCGATGCATTCATCTTTTTTCAGTTGGCTGCTCTCAATGCAAAAGAGGAGCATTCGGCCATGATCATTATGAAAACGCAATTATATCCGAGGCGATGCTCCTATAAGTAATCATCAGAAATTGTGCCGATTCTTCATACAAATACCGCCCCGTGATGAGGTAATCGTGTTGGGACAGATGTAATATTCTTGCGCAAAGTGTTTTTTAAATTGTCCAAGAAATCATAGTTGAACAAAACATTACTTTGATACTTTAATATGTAATAACATGATAACTGAAATTTTCGTCACTCATAAATGACTTCATAATCTGGTTTTGAGCCAAATATATACTTGATACAAAAAACACATGCCCAAAACTGAGATTTGGTAAAAAATTTACGTTCACAGATGTCGAACAAAAAATACAAGCAGCATGACAAATTAAAGCTACACATGGCTGCTCATTTGTCAAAGTATGCAAGTGTCCAAGTGTGAATGTAGACTTATTCTGCAATCTAGTGAAAATCTTGATCATTCAGATTATTACAAGATGCTCATACCAAGCACGATTTTTTCATCAAATCATGCTCTCACAACTCTTTGAAATATTACAGACTCATCTTCAGCCTGCATAGATATCATGATGTAAATACTATCATGCTTTAAGATATTGTGTATTAAAAATCATACAGACAAAATATGTGCTTAGTATTTGGTGAAAATATATCTGAGAATGAATAAACGCGATTTGGTCGTATGCAGCGCAGATGCAGCAGATTCTGTTGTTTTTTGAAGTGAGCTGAAAACCTTCGGATTCATTCTTTGATGACTAGGAGATCTCACTACTTTTGAGAAAGTATTTGAGCACCAGCATTTTCCCGTAGTGATGAATATAGTTCCAATCAAATTTTCTAATGAAATTGATATGACTGATTCATGAAAAGACGTAGTGAAGAACGCGTTTTAGCTGAACTTCATTGTTTTTATAATTATCTCCAAAAAATTCTCCAATAAGCCAATGGTCTTGCGTATAAAAATCCACAAAGTGCTATGAAATTTTACCTCGAATAATAAATGACCACAGATCATGAAATTGCAAGTTCAAGAGAATTTCTAATGAGTTGGTCAAATTGTCCATTCAGATCAGCTAGTTTCAATATAATTATGAAGAATCTTGTGCTTCTGATTTACACATTTTGCAGGGAATAGTCAAAAACCAGAGACCAATGAATAACATTAAATGTGAAACTTAACAAGCTATACATTTTCAGTACTTGTAGACACATTTCAAATCCCTATAGGCGAGTGAAGCATTGAATGCTTGTTGACTCTAGAGAACAAAAGCCAAGAGAGTCAATAAATGCAGTAATTACTGTGCAAGAAATATCTGTATCTTGTTACTTGTCGAATCCAACCATGAGCATGTTAACAACCAGAACTCATTCATCTAATTACTATCAATATTCCCTACTCATTCAATTCCGTAGGTAGATTTGGCTCAAAATCTCTGTATTCAATCGTTGGAAACGGCAGTGCGGCAAAATATCAGGTGGAGTCAGATCAAACAAAATTAAGCTTTCATGAAGAGTATCATGTATAATATCAGGAAAAATAACTTGCATGTGCTTACCATAAATATCAAGTGTAGAGCGCCGAAGTTCCTAATCAAACTAACACATGAGATTATATTTTACATAATGTAGTCATCAATTCAAACATTAATTTGGGATCCATGATCCTGAGAGTATTCTCAAATCCCGGTGTTTCTGCAATTTCTTCCCTATGAGCAATGAAAAAGTCAACTGCTTCTGATCTCAGTTCATCTACCTTATACATAACTGCAAAGTTCAGATAATTCATAACATCATCAACAGATAGCAATTGACTAAGGTACTTTCCACAATGAATCTTCAACTGATGGACATTATATTTGTCAGCAGCAATAAGGAGCTTCTTTTGGAATCTTCTCAATATTACGCGCTGGCCCAATGTAGATGAACCTAATCAACTCCAGCATCACTGTGAACTCAACATCATCTATATTGATAACATTTTCTTTGCGCTCTTTCAAATCATGAGTGAACATAGCCTTGAATACGTCACTTCCATTAACAAAAATGAATTTATACCACTCGTGCTTCAAACACCACCGTTTCCAAGGCAAGAGACGAGGTGGGGACGCATGGAAACACGCGCGTTACGCAGCGTTAAAACTATGAGGTGTCGTGGAAACGAAGAGTTTCCACCTCGCTAGAAATGTACCAGATATCCCTAGATACTCGCAGGCGACATAGCAAATGATGGCCGTATAACCTCAAATAAACACGAACGTATAGAAGCGAGAGGCTTCATCCGCCTCGCTAAGAATGCAGATATTTTATTTACTTGCATGCAACCTCGCGAACGAATGACACTTAACCTCATTAGATGAACATTTATGATGAGTAATGAATAAAAAAGATGATTAATTGACCAAAGTGGGCAAGGATAAGGCCACTCCTCCTTTGCAAAATCCATAACTGGTGATGGTAGAAGACTTGTACAATGACTATACAAAATAAAATTCAAGGTCACAAAGCCATTTCATGATAAGATTCAAGTTGCAATAATCATATAATGAGCTGCAAAAACATTGGAAAATATCAACCTTCTTTATGCGTGTGGGAATGGATGTGAATGTTCCAACACTTGTAAAAACTTGTGTTGAATGTTTCTTACGACAAAGCCATCTAAATGAGTCCACGCAGAGCAAATTTCTTGTCAATCTGATTCAAGCTGTATTGGATGATATGAGTTTAACGCAGGACCAACTCCTTAACCAAGAAATTAATAACTCCATGATATGTCAGTCTCTAAGGAAGGTACCAAACATTTGGTAATTTCCTAGCAAATTTATTGTCAAACTGAAATCTCCACTGGATTAGCTCTCATATTCAAATTCTCAAGATAGCAGTTTCACATAGAGGAATTTGCGCAACCCTCATTTGGCTCATTCTGATGTCAGAGTTGTCATCATAACTCTATTGTTGAGGGACATCAAGAATCAGATACAGAAAATCTGAATTGTCTGTAATGTTCATAAACTCATTATTGATGGTCAAGAGAAAATGATGGATGAAAAATATTGTACTCAATGTTAGACTCTCAAAATGAAACAGAGAACAGCCACGCTTATCATATATTTTGAGAATTTTGAAGGAGATTAGTAGATGTCAATACTTGTATGACTATGAGTAAAAGACAAACTTATGCATTTGATCAGTTCTCATGACTTACATGTTTCTCACAACAACGCTATCTAAATGAGTTCATGCTGGGCAGATTCCTTGCCAATCTGATTTGAGCTGTATTGGATGTGTTTGTTGTTGGGCCTACATTATATGAGTTTAACGCAGGACCAACTCCTTATCAAAGTAGTTATTAACTTCATTAGATGTGCAGTCTCTCGAAAGAATTTCTCGTCAAACTGGAATTTCCACTGGTTTAGCTCTCATGTTGAAATCTCTCAAATACCAGTTTTACATGAGACAGATTGCGCAACTTTCATTCGACTCATTCTGTATCAGAATTGTCATCATAACTCTATTGTTGAGGGACATCAAGAATCAGGTACATAAAATCTAAATTGTCTGTCATGTTCATAAACTCACTATTGATTGTCAAGTGAATGATGGGTGGAGAATATTGTACTTAATGTTAGATTCTCAAAATGAAACAGATAACAGCCACGCTTATCATATATTTTGGAAATTTTGGAGGAGACTAGTTGATGTCAATGCTTGTATGACTATGAGTAAAAGACAAACTTATCTAAAGTCGCAACTAGAGTGTTTGTCAGAAGACAGTGAGGAGAGAGTAAATTATGACTCTTGGATCTTCAAGTTGAAATTGACCCTCAAAATGAATGACTTATTCAAGATAGCAACGGGTGTTGAAATACGGCCAGATGGAGCTGAAACCGACCAAAATGTCAAAGATTGGATGAAGAAAGATAAAGAAGCCCAAGCTCTGATTGGTCTGAACGTAAGTAGTAACACAGCTGCGAAAATTTCAAACTGTACGACTTCGTATTTGATGTCATCGAAACTTGAAACATACCATGGCAAAAAGTCTGACATAATAGTAGAGGGCTTGCAAAAGCAATTTATTGGACACAATTATGACGAAAGTAAGTCTGCCGTGGAAAATTGTTTGGCTATACAGAGAATCGCTGATTTGTTAGAAAAAGAAGGTGAAAAGCTGAGGGAAAGTTGGAACATGTCCAGAATGCTAAACATGTTACCACCTAAATTAAATCATTTTGGAACTTCATGGTCGATTATGGCACCCATTGATAAGAATTTAGATAAACTTGTAGAGAGTTTTTGTCTTGAAGAAGACAGGGCAAATTTGAATGATAACAGGCCAGAAATTTCAGTTCAAAATGCATTAATTTCGAAAACAGTTGAAAGTCAGAAACAAAGTGTCAAGTGTCAGAAATGTGAGAAATATGGACATGTCAGAAAGTACTGTAGGAATAAGTCAACCAAAGGGTACTTGGAATATTGTAAGAAAAATTATCCCTGTAAAAATTGTAACAAAATGGGTCATTGGGTCAAAGAATGTAGGGAAGCCAAAACTGATAAGAAAGTCGATGAAACTAAGTTAGACAAGAATGAAAATAAGAAAGATCAGCGAGCTTTTATATCAGTCAGTCTGTCAGCTGCTAACGTTAACCTTCTAAAGTCAAAGAATGAGTACAATCACGTATGGTACCAAGACTGTGCAGCGACACAGCATATGTCTTCCCACATTAAGTGGATGATTGATTACGTTGAATTTAATGGGCCAGCTGAAATAGTCATTGGAGATGCCACAATCATTCAAAGTATTGGAATGGGCAATATAGAGTTAGAAGCATTTAACGGGAACGAATGGTATCCAATCAAATTAGAGAATGTGTTGTACACTCCAGAAATGCCTTTTAATCTGGTCTCTCTTACAAAATCACTTGACAGAGGTTATGTTCAGAAATTCGATTTGCACAAATCCATTTTTATGAATTCATGTAATGATGTAGCTGCTATAGCCAAACGAGAAGGAGACTTGTTTAGATTTATGTTTCGCAGGGGTAATAATGAAGGAAAGCAAATTCAAAGATGTCTGGCTAGTATTTCAATTAAACAGTGGCATGAGCGACTTGCTCATCAAAACGTCAAGTATGTGAAAAATGTTTTAGACAGAAGCGGTATAGTTGATCCCTGCAGTAACGTGTTGTCGCTTAATTTTCTTCATTCCGATTTTCATTGGCATATTCTCAGTAGAGATGTTTTTTGAATGTAAAAAAAAGAGCCTTGCTACAAATGGACAGTTCTACATACTTTCTCGGGCAAACATCACGAGCATAGAACTAATCTAGTCTAGATATTATCCACAAATCTATCTTTCTTTGGAACTCAGACCTTGTATTTTGAGGATCGAACTGTAGTAAAGTACAGTAGGATACGCAAGTGAATAAATACGATCGAACCTATAAAGTGGTCGGCATGGGTTGGGTATCAACCCGAGCAAAGAGCGTTCAGGAAAGCTAGTGTGAGCCAATTTGTACCTTATTGCAAACTTTTAAAATACTATACTTGACGCAAGCGGGCGGGAAAATATTGGGTTGACAAAAATGTCTGAAAGGGCACAGGTTCAGGTCTGCATCACACCCGAAGTATTGTAAAATAAAACATAACTTGACTTTTTTCTCCAACCAAAACAACAACAACTCACAAGGAGAGGTCCAATCTTGCGGGTCCTGGATTCATCTCAATCTCTAGGAATCATCTTGTTGTGGTGAGAAATGAAGGTATCTCAGAGGATTTAGTCTCATATAGCTCCTATCGCGAGACATAGCTGTGGAAATTAGAATGGCCCATGTCGGTCCATGTTGAAAAGTTGTACATATAGATATACTGCCAATGCTGATCTCCATAGCTATATCTCACGATAGGTGGTCTATGAGACAAAATCGTAGACCTCCTATGAGATCTTCTGAACAGTTCTAAATGAACTCTCAAGGAGTTTTTAGAGCCCCAACTGAATGTCATTTCTGCCTCCGTAGGAGCCTCATGAACGTCATTCAATCGGTATATATAAAAAATAAAAGAAATATTTTATGATTAACTCAAAATTTCGTATATCTCTTGAATCAATTCAAGTCGACTTTCTTATTTTCTATCATTTCTATCACATGTGTACTGTTGAATTTGAGGTATTATGTATTCTCCACAGCATCACAACAATTTATGATTTCTACTAACGATCGGGAATTAATCTGCTCGTGAAACGTGTACATATTTAAAGTAATAAATGAATCAATCAAAATTGTAACTCAATACAGCGTGCTGAATTATTTTGAAGCATTCCCATCACCAGCAACACACGCAACACCAACAATACCAACACGGACCCATCGGACCCACCGACCCACCGACCCACAGACCCACCGGACCCACTAACCCACCGACCCGCCAACCCACCAGCGACGCCACCACGATACGAGGCATCCGGACGGATAAAATTGGACAGGCGCTTAATTAATTTAATAATAAATTCTGCTTGAATATTGAACGAATTTTTCATAATGCATGTACCAATAGGAATGGATCTGTGTTTAACGAACGTACATCAAATGGGGATCTTGCAAAATCAAGTTGTTTTAGGGCCCTTTTCACGACGCAAATTTTTTTCCTACAGCTTCTCTGCTTACGGTCTCTAGATCAACAATCTCTCTCTTTCGGTCCAATGGCGAGAGATAGGCTGTGGAGAAAACGTTTTATGCCGTGAAAATGCAGCCACACACTCACGGTGTACTTACAGTAAAACTACTATGGTACCTATCTCACCAACAGACGACAAGCCGAAGTCGTATTCTGAAGAAGAAGGATTGTATGCAGTAATAATGAGGTTCCGAAGGGTCGCTCCGGTCTGTTCCAACTTCTGAGCAATCCATCATCGGTATCAAAAACATCGACCAAAAATTATCCATCAACTCTATCGTATCATACATATACCTATATGGGCTATTCACATAAGTGCCCTCAAGTCTCCGCTTTCTGCATATTTGATGCAGAGATGTCCATGAACTTGTGCCTCCTAAAATCGAGCCAGAAATATATACTGAATCACTGAATCACTGAATGAGCCGTCGATATCTGCCCGATCTGGCTAAAAATTTCAACGTGCGGTGCTTGAAAAGAGCGTAGATTTCAGTAATGTACGTATAGCATAAATGCTGCATGTATTCTCCACAAAAGAGAAACGATTCCAATAGCCACCATGTAGGGAAATGAAAAAATCAGCATCCTGATGCAAAGTGGTAATACAGATGTGTGGGCAAAAAAGTAAAAGAGCAAAGTACATATATTATTGAACGTAAGTTGAGTGCTGCGCTATCGCAAATTTGTCAAAAGTGTTCGAATGAAGTGATGTACGAAGGAAGTACCAGTGGACGGACAGTGATCTAAGATTTTTCATGTTCAAACGCCCAAAATGAGTAAAAAGCTATCTCTCTATAAAGTGTAGGTCCTTTGAGAATACTGTTCGAGATAAATCAGCGATGGCAGTGTACTAATAGACTATAGAATAAGGATACGATACTGGAGCTTTTGGCGCTTTTACGTGAAAATACGCCCAGACAGAATTTCAATCGTAGCGTCCGCTTATCCCCTCGTGTGCGACCCCCTTCGACCCTTCATGCTTGAGCGATACGCGTTAGTACAGAGCTATTCCTTTTACTTTGATAACAGACGGCAATTTTTTACAGAATTTAGCCGACTTCCGGTAGACATGGGGCGATTCTGGGCTCTGCTATGGTAGGTTCTGATAGGGAAAAATGCGTCTGAAAAAGCTAACCATTGCCCATGTTTAAGACCCGGTGGATTTAAAAAATTTAGCTAAGTGATGAATTATGACTCATTTTACTCTGTTCACTACAAAAAGAAATCCTTACCTTCAGATTGAATTCGTGCTTAGTGCAAGATGCAACAAATAAGAGATGAAAATCTTCAAAATGAGCAAGCGCTTCGTCTGAAGCGGGATTTGATCTTACAGCAAGCATCATTTGTAGCTGAACTGTAGAACTCTCAGGCTCACCGGTACATGTTTATGTTTATAATAGGTTAGATTATACTTCTTTTGCAAGAGATGTCAAAATAATTCCATTCACATTGTAAACCCTTCATGAATCCACGATTAAGATTTTCACGATTCGCGAACACTCAAAATTCAAAATCATTATACAAAATTATTTGTCGAGCGATTGAACATGCAACTTTGAACAGTTTCACACATTTGTAAACATAGCTCGTGTAGCAGATGTGTAAGACAAAATTTGCCTGATTTTTAGAGGATGAACCTTTATTAAAGTCGAATACTCTTGTCATCGTCGTATTTTCTGACATGAAGAAGAAAGCTGTTTTTTTTTCACTTGACGGTCAGATTTGAACGAATGTAACATGCAACAGTAAGACGCTACGGCAATCTGAGAGTAAGGATTTCTTTTTGTAATGTAACCTTTCCGAGGAAACCGCTTCTTTGTAGCAACCCCGAAAAGAGTGAGTTTTAATCTTTCGGAGTGGAAATTTCACTCGGGCCCGAGTGAATCTCACTCTTTTCGAGTTGCCACAAAAGGGGGGTTCACTCGGGAAGGTTAAGAAAGTAGGCTATACTGGTGCGATGATGGTTTTGTAAATTGTGGGAGCTGCAAAGATTAACAGACAGTTCTAATTTTAGATACAATTTCTGCATACATGTAGATACCTAAGAGTCATGAATGAGCAAGTTGTGTAATATTTCGATCAAAACACATAGCGTTGCACGTAGTCGTGTGAGATGGTATGGCGTGTCATGACGAGCATGGCATACCGTTTACTTATGGATACATCTTCAAAGAAGTGAAATGATACCATTAGTGAAGAATTCATCTTTTTATCCAACCAAAATGTGAGAGTGAGTTTCTTAAATAACTCGTTAGCTGCCGTACACGATTGTTTATCCGTGATAGACATCACATTATCTTATCTCTGTGAGCACAGCAAAAAATTATCTAAAATAGATATTTGGCAAACAATGTTCTAATCTTCAAAGGTATCAACATATAGAGGATCTATTCTCAGCGTGAGAGTTGCTTCGTTACTAAGCACTCTGTATACTATAAAACGAAAACAGGTACCACTCATGAATCTTTATTCAGAATCCAAAAAATTATCTTACAACAGAATATCACTCACAGGTAAAAAAAAATAAGATAATCGTATCAAATAGTACACGAAAGTCATACAATAGTAGAATATTATGTACAAATATGGATGCACAGCATCGAATGATTGCAAGAACCGGGGAAGTCGCTAATTATTGCAACGGATGAGTCAGTTCTGAAATTCCTCGGTTTTTCCCCCCTAATCTATAGTACAAAATGAGATGAGTCTTACACATTGAAACGCGTCAAATTTAGGTATGAGTTCAAGATCTTTTATGCCCTGGTCCTAGGGAAGAGACGGGAACAGATCATTTAGAGGAACGTTGTAGGACACGAGCATGGATGAATTCATCAGACTATGTCGTATTTTGGTGGTGGAAGAGGCATGGGTGCTTCGCTTGTGAATGACATATTGCTCGACAAAAAGGAAGGAGTCTTGGGCATATTAGCACTTTCGGCGATCTGAGTGTTGGATGCATTCGTCGCCCTTTGCTGTTCATCGTGCAGCATCCACTCGCGCCGAGCAGCAGACACCACCGTCCAAAAATACGAACTTATCACTGCAAAGAATTATTTATCAAAAATTAAAAATTTTCTCTTCATTATTAAAGAAAAAAAAAAATCACCAGCAGTTGTGGTGAACACTCTTCAAAAAACTCGTAGAATAAGATTGATCGTCTTAAATTCAACATTGCAAGGTTACAAGGTTTGTTGTGATTCAGTATGGATTCAGTAAAATTTACATCTGAATTGGAGGATTTCTCCTTACAGTGATTGAATTTTCAACCAGATTCCAAACTATTAGAATGGATGGGCTTATCTGACAAGTATCCAGATAAATGGAATAGCCAACTTCAAGTTTTCTTTAGAATTCAAAATTATCGAGTGATAAATTTTGTAATATCAAGAAGTTGCTTTTGTGAGAATTTCTTTTGTTGTTGAATAATTGGGTTTGGAAGATTTATTATTCCAATAATAATAATAAACGTAATATCGTCGAATCAAATTTTATGGACTGTGTCTTCATAAACGCTTGAACTAATTGTAAGCGTATAATTTTTATTGCTCATAAAATCAAAGGTTGAGTGCGATGCGCATATTACATTGAGTTTCCTCGTGACACTTCATTCATTTAACAAGCTCTACCTTTTACAAAGAAAATATGGTTCATTCATTATAGATGTCCTATATATTCATCGGGGGTGACTCGGCAAAATCAAGTTGATGTGGAGAATTATTATTATTCAACAAAATGTCTGTCAAAGTTTTCGCGAGATCTGAGCTTTTACCCTGAGAATTTGAATTGGATCAATCTATTTTCGAGTGCTTGATATCAATGCCTTTCTGATGAGCGAGTAATAGTACATTACGCGACAAGGGCCGAAAGTGACCCATCGCGGCCCGGGTAGGTTGCCGCACGAGCCGGCAGGCGAGGGCGGCATACCCGCGGCCGCGATGGGTTATTTTTGGCCCGAGGTGCGTACACTATTTTTCGGTGACACTTGTATCGAAATTCTATGCTTTCCGACGCGATGTCGGGGCAAAATGCCGCTCCGCCGTACAGGTTAGAAAACGTCGGAGCATGCAATGTAGTGGCCCGAGGGCGCAGCCCGAGGGCTACTGCGCATGCTCACTCGTTTTCTAGCCTGGGCGGCATTGCGGCATTTTCTGCTCCGGGATCGGGGCGGAAACCATAGGCTTTCGATGCCAGTGTGCCGAAAAAGAGAATTTTTGTCATAGCGCGACTTAACGGCCATTTTTCCTCCCGGCTCAAATTAGAAAATTGGCGTTTAGTCGCCCTGATATCAAAAGAAAGTACATGCACTTCAATCGTCGGGCCGTTTTGGGCTAAGGGGGCTGTTTTCCCCTTGTTACACTCGGAGAAAATTGATTCCCATGCCCCAAAACAGCCTAACCTCGCATCGGTGCATAACGTACTATTCAAATTTTCTACCAAGTAAATTATACTTCAAGAAGATTCATAATCCAAATTAGCAAGCTCGCGGAATTTTTCTAGGCACGAATAACTCAATGAGAGCCCCTGCACAATGCTGTCGAAGCAGGTCGTAATTGCGACTGCCGACCGGCAGTGGGAATCTTATTGGATATGGTTTGGGACATCTGTGGACCACTAAGTACCAATAATCAAAATCGCTACGTGGGCCGTTTTTGAAAAAGAGTCGAAAATTAGTGGTTCTCGACAGTTTTCACTATTTTATCCCCGATAACTCGATGGGATCGCGTTTTATTGAAAAATTAGTGTAGCAACTTTTCAGGAAGATGTAAATGAAATAAGGTCTCTACACATTCTCTCATTTGAGGCCTCCTGTTTCCACATTTGACGTATTTTTGTCTAAGATCCATATTTTTCCTGATAGCAGTTAAAATCGACGAAAATAAAAACAAGATATATTTCCTTGGACGAAAATATGACAATTACGAAAACAAGAGACCTTATAAAGGAGAATGTGGGGGAGACCTTCCTTATATTCATTTATCAAAGGCCCACGAAATGTTCTTGAAGATATCCTTCAATTGATCGCGTTCCCTTCGAGTTATCGATCGGAAAATTCGATTTTTCGACTTCCCTCAAAAACCGCCCAAGTGCTGATCATGATTCTTGTTAGATTGAGATCGCACAGATACCCCAAACCATTGAGAGTAAAAATCTGTAAAAATCATCTTAGATGACAGAGAAATCCAATACGGCTGAGTCTCAAAACATTCCCATAAAAAAACACGGGGCCAAGATGGCAGCGTTCCAAAACATGTTTACTCCAATATCTAATGAGAATCCCACTTCTGATCGGCAGTGGCAATTACGACCTGCTTCAAGACGACCGTAATGAATTCAAGCACAAAATGTGAATATACTTATCATACGGAGACGTGCACTGCACGTGCAACGTTCACGTTTCAGTAATAAAAATGGAAGTGTCTACTAACAGATTGTTATCATTCTACAAGATAGAGCCATCACGCAATTAGAGATACGAGAAAGACTCTTATCGTGATTTGGCAATTTTCTTTTGAGTAAACAGTCAATAGTAAACTTTACAGGCTGCATATAATCTGACATATGATATATGTACAAAGTAGTAAGTATACTTACATAAATAAATACTGCACACAGGAATGTATAGAATTGAGTTATCCTGATCACTCGTCTTGTCATCTTGCGTCAATTGCATTATCAATGATATCGTCTGGTCAATTATGCTAATCATCTGCATGTACATCCACGGCAATACGTAATCCGGCTTTTTCTGTAAATCAAAATTTTTATCCGTGTCACTGTCCGCTTATCTACGCACATTCTCAACAGCTTATCGTGTAGAAAAGTTGTAGCCTAGACCTAGCCTATGGATTTGTCTTATATTTCTGACTCCATATTAGATAATAGGTGTTATAAATCTCTATTAATAGAAACTGTGAATTGAGCTAGGATTAGTTGACTCGATAAGAGATATCACGATGAAAGAAAATGCCTAGCTCGTCATCATTGTGTGAATAATGAAACCTATCGTCGAGTTGAGAGGGAGAACGGACTAATAGCTGACGCTCATTTAATATTTTTTTCTTGTTCACCAAACTTTGCACAATTCTACACTTGGGATCTATATGAAATAAGAAGCGTCAAACCATCACCACCATCGGTGAATCGAATTCGCATTAATCGTAGAACAAAATTGCGACCCGACTCGCGGTGCCATGAGATTGTTGGTTGGTTCTAGATTTATTCAGTCTGTTTGACTTACACTATTTATTTATGAATGCATTCGCTACAAGGCCGGTTTTTGTGATTTTTAGTTCTTTACGAACTGAGTACTGTATTTTGAAAAATATATCTGTGTGGGAGCCAACTCTTTGTTGGATTGTTTTTCATGCGCCAGGCAGAGTAAATCATCAGGAGAATTATATCTTATCGCGAATATTTTTTGAGTCATTTCTGATCGTTAAAAATTGGAAATGAAAGGATAGTGGGACCCAATGGTGGGTCTCACCGCAGCGAAGGTGTTTACGGTGTCCATTTCGGTAATTCATGAACGACACAGACGTAAACAGACTCGAGCACTACCAACACACGAAACTAGTGTAATTGTTGAGGTAGCTGTAGTACGATTAGTTGATCATCTAACCCCGGGATAATTTTGAACTCAATTTCGGAGTGGAACGCAAGTCAGCGAACGCTTTGATCCATCAGTAGAAGAATGTAGTAACAATCAATAAAATAAATAACACCGAGGAACAAAATTTGGGGGTGGAATGGTCCGATTTCCCCGGAAGAATATGATTTCTTCACGTATACTTCGCCTTGAAATTTGAATCCGACCTCCGTTTCGCCCCCACGCGTCAGGACTTTTTTTTAATCGCAAAAAACTGATTTTTCGAAAAACGGCATTTTCAGCACTTTTTGTTGATTTTGTGAATTGATTTTTGTGGTGACGCACCCTTGTAATAGGAGGCCACGGGTATATTGAAACTACTATCTCCTACGTATTTTGACCTGCTGAATCCGATGGCAGTGGATTTAGAGGGCTAGATGCGTTCGAAATAAGTTATTAGCTGATTTTTCGAGTCGCTATCAGCAAAATTTCACAAATTTTGCAATAAACCTGAAAGTGCTCACAAAACAAACCACAGGCATCCTTCGCGAGCTCACGAGAGCGCATTTCTTTCGTTTTATGTGTGCATTGAAGGAAAATTATATGTAAGGTCTCAAAAATAGATGAATGACATCTACAATTATCATCCCGAAAAAGGCGTTTTTGAGCAGATTCTGGGGTAAGCTCAAGCCTGCTCGTAATGAGTCAAACTCCTCAAGTTTCCTAGTCTAACATGCTCTTAAAATCATAGGTATGATCCCCCTCAATTACCATAAGATGATATATCCATCGCCAAATGTTTTTATCCTATTGCATTCAGAAGAAAATCATTGAAACGCCTGAATGAACTTAGAATGGGGAACAATGTAAACATGATTGATTGCATCTAGATGATATATATTGATGGTTAATTGATATGACATAAGTATGGGTCTCCGGTATTTCAGATATCGTATCATGGTAACGAAAAGATACTATTTCTGAGGCCCGTTAGTGAGATACGAACATTCGTGGTTTGACTCATTGTGGGCAGACTTGAGCTCCCCCCCCCCCCCCTTGTGATGCTCAGAAACGCCATTTTCAGGACGATACTTGTAAAACCACACGTCTTTGTTTGGGCCTTTGCGGATAATTTCTGTTTCATGTACACACGATGACGAAGAGAATCTCGCCTTGAAGAGAATGCTCAAGAAGATGCAATCTCGTTTCTGGCCCGTTTTGTGAGCATCCTGAGATTTATTGCATAATGTGTGAAATTTCGTTGATAGCAACTCGAGATATATCAGCTTATAACTTTTCTTGGACGTATCCTAGCCCTCTAAAACCACTGCTATCGTATTCACCAGGTCTAAATACGTAGGAAATGGCGCTTCCAATGCGCCTCTGGCCCACTACTAGGGTGTGTTCCCAAAGTTCTAAAAACGCCATTTTTCGGAAAATCAGTTTTTGCGATTTAGAAAAATCTTGACGTGTATGGGCAAAACGGAAGTCGGATGCGGATTCACGGCGAAGAATTCGTAAGGGCCAAATTTTGTTATACTCAGTGAAATCATTCTGGTGATTCTAGGAGCAATAATCTTGCAGTGTAAACCAGGCCGTGAGTGCCCACAATGATGAAATGCGTATTG
Source organism: Eretmocerus hayati (assembly GCA_029851415.1). Lineage (NCBI taxonomy): Eukaryota > Metazoa > Arthropoda > Insecta > Hymenoptera > Aphelinidae > Eretmocerus > Eretmocerus hayati. The sequence goes on along the minus strand of CM056742.1, from coordinate 175,381,202 downwards.
CGACTTGAAATGAACTTTTGCACGTTTTGATCAAAATTGGTTCAAGCATTTCTGTACATTGAGCTCACTCGAAAGCACGAGAAAATTTCATGATCAAAATTGGTATCGCATCTCACTGAGATGAAAAATCGAGAAAGGAAATTTCCACAATCGTCAGTATGATTGAATCAAAATTTATCACTCACTCATTGGAATTATATCAAGTGTTTTGGGTGTGGAAACATCATCACGGAATACGAATGAAGCAATGATAAATGCAAAGATTTCTCGATAAAAGGAGAAATCCTGCAACACCTGAAGACAGCTCTGTTCTTACTATAATTTCGCAGATCAGTTTTAACTTTTTTTGAAACGAATTACTTGATCATTCCATTCAATTTTCATTCATATCAGAGCCGATGCTTGTAGTAGAATGCGTTTCAGAAAAGTAGAACTGTCCCCTGGAAATATGGAATATGTTCCTTTGGTCTGCTGAAAGTGATCGAAAAATACAATATTCTCCCCATCTGCACGTGATTTTCCAGACGAATGAATGAATGAAAATTTTCCTCATCACGAGATTACGGGACTCGTGACAACACTGTTAATTAAAGCCTTAATAAATCTGTGACGTTGCATGTATAATATACATATTATAAATATATATGTGTACTCACCAAAAGAGAGCCCAAGGCCAAGAGAGCATTAGCAACTAGAGAGAGAGCCGAGTAGATAAGTACGCAGGTAAGTAGCGTGCGAGCTGCAACAAATCATCCAATACTAGATAAACACGAAATTCATCCAAGGTAAATTTAAAAAAAAAACAACACAAAATTCAATGTCACTAGACCATTTGCCCTCCTGTACTATCTACAAAAACTGTACTCTGAGCACAAGATCGAAAAAATTATACGTAAGAAACATTTTGACATACTTTTTGTTTTGAATTTTCCGTTAACTCAAAGTTTGCTTCAAGCCAACATATATTCTCGTGACGCGAGAAACAGAAGGAGAATAAATGCTCTGTAAACATTGCGCGATACAACGATAGCAGAAAACTCTCGAATGAATCTGGCAACTGTACATATGCAGGTGCTCGAGAGCCAGGCAATACTTATACTAATTGATGGGAAGAAGAAAATCACCTGTTTCAACAACTCTAAGGCTCTTCATGACGTAAGTCCAGTTCAATCCAAATAGCATCCAAGATTCAAGGGCTATTACAAAAGATTCTTCCTCCTGGGCTGAGAAGAAATTGCTAACCAGCATGTTGATCATTAAAATTGACAGGGACTGCAAATTATCAATATTATATGAAACACAGTTCGAAGACCTCATTTTGAATCATGCAAATTTACAATCATAATGTGTTTATGCTAATTTTGAGAAGTAGTTTCATGTTTCCGGTACAGTCATTCAGAAGGAAAAATAATTTTCGATAGGGTCATTAGACTCTCCGAAGGCTTTTCGATTTGGAATATTACCGGTGATAAAATTCTAACATCTGTGTCATTACTCATCGTATTATAGTCTTTTTTTTTATGTATGTGTTAGTGTGGAACTGTGTATTCTATTTAGTCTTATCTCTCGCAGACGAGCGCAAAAATTTTCTCGAATTAGAAAGGTCATTCCGATTGATCAAGCAGTTAGAGCTTCGAGGAATATCTAAGTACACATACACAAAGTATGATGATGACGAGTAATGATTTTGTGTATGTGTGAGGGAGTACACAGGTGGATTTGTACAGTTTATCCGTGGAATTTTTTTTTTTTTTTTTAATTGTCCACAGCTGAGCTAAAGTGGGCCTTTGCTTGATTTAACAGGATGACGAAAGGCTTATTTTATCGGGAAAATTCCATCACTTTTTGATCGAGAATATTCGGATCTATTAAGGTTCTTTGATGATTGAGCTTGACATTGTATCTATGAATTCTCGGAAATTTAACAGAAAAGGAAATTTGACAGAATACTTTGCGTGAAAATTCTCATCGATGTTGAAATGAAAATTATCTTATGTAAATATCCAAGGTTTCATAGGACATTTTGACTTCGGTGAAAAATTTCTTGGATTCAGAATATTTCATGAAGAATTTGAAACATCTTAAACTAAAAGTCATTAGTAGGCACTCACCAGGCCATAAGTCCCGATCAGCTTAACAGCTAGAGTCAAGCTCACACAGCACATCTTGATGTATCTAAGCGTACAATTTTACAAAAAAATTGACGCAAAGAGTCTTAGCGTCGTCCTGGTAACGAAATATATTTCCAGCAATGTTGAGGGTAAATGTGTGCCCTATCAATCTGTTCGAGAATTTGGTCACATTACAATACGTTCCTATGGGAAACTATAAATTTCGAAGATGAGTGTGAATTCCCTTCGTACAGTTGGGCAGTTGTTCTTTCAAAATGATACCAAGTAACTCCACTTGATACAGAAATTTTCAGCTGTAAACTCTAGATCTAAACGAATTCTATATTAGTCACAAAAACACTGATCACAGCCTTTCCACAGATGAGATTTAACAAACTTTTCACACTGAACGATCACCATAAACTAATTAAAATATGAAATCCTAATCGTCCTTGATATCACACTGATCACAGCCTTGCCACAGATCAAAATTTTACAAACTTTTTACACTAAATGATCACCATAAACCGATTAAAATACAAAATCCTGATTGTTTTTGATATCACAGAAGAGAGTCTCATGCCAGTATAGTCACACGTGAGAATTGACCAAGCAAACATATTATCACTCGGTACCCTCGTCATCGAATTTGAGCACGAGGCTCGTTACACACTTGCGAGACTCAAACTGAATGAAGAATTGCCTACTATAGCACTTCTTGAGCACGAGGTTTGACACCGACGCCTGCCTGTTTAGCTCTTAACGCGTCAATTGATAACAGCTTCAACTTATAATGAGCGTTCGCCCCCACCCGAAAGCTAATTTTAAAAACGGGCGATATCTCTTCAAAATCATCGCTATCGTTAAAATTCGTACCTACCACCAGCAACGTTGATGTCGTGTTCAAATAATTTGAATCTGCGCATGCGCATGATATATTATCTCTGTTTTTTTCCTGTCGTTTAGTAGACAACTGGAAGGATTGCTTTTGACTAATTGAACGTACAGACGACCAAAATGAGACTCATAGCATGCAACCCCAACAAGAGAGGATCGAAATTTCTATGTATGGGTGAGACCGCAGCATTTCGGCCTAATCGTGCTTGCGGCTCCCAGAGATTTTGTTGCCAAGCATTTGTATCAAAGCCAAAAAAAATATTGCATCTACTTACTCGAGGTTTCAGGCCGAAAGGAAATTTTGAACCCCATCTGGAGTTGATAGAATTTCGAAAATAGTATATTACCGCAACAAGTGCGAGAAGGTCAATTTCTACACAAGTTGCCAAACGAGTGCGGAAACTTCTCGCACGTGTTGCGTATACTATTTTTTGCAACTGTGCGCGAAGTTGTAATTAAATGCACCACTGTCCGAGCAAGATCATCTCGAAAACGAAGTTTTCAAGAAAGGCCAAATTCAGAGGGATGGCGTGACATCATATTTTGGAACTGTGCGTGAATGAAAATGCATTAGAGCGAGAAGTTACATTCACGCACACTTCACCAGTGCGTAAATGTAAAACTGTGCGAGAAGTCATTCACGCATTACTTGTCGCACTGTAAATAATGAAGAGAAGTCTGATTCTTTTACAACTTTGCGCACACAGTTGCAAAATAGTACATATCGATACAAGGGTGTAAAACGTTTTATTCGCGTCCGAGTGATGGGTTTCCGACCCGAGCCGCAGGCGAGGATCGGAATCATCACGAGGATGCGAATAATAGGTTTTACGCCCGTGTATCTAACTATACTTTTCGATAAACTGTGAGTAAAAGTATAGTTCGATACACGGGCGTAAAACCTATCATTCGCATCCTCGTGATGATTCCGACCCTCGCCTGCGGCTCGGGCCGGAAACCCATCACTCGGACGCGAATAAAACGTTTTACGCCCTTGTATCGAAATGTACTATTCCTCCATTATTGGCAGTGTGTGAAAAAATGCGTAAATGACTTCACGCACAGATTCACATTCACGCACTAGTGGAGAGTGCGTGAAATTAACTTCTCGCTCTGATAAATTTTAATTCAAGCACAGTTCCAAAATATTTCAAATCATCCCTCTGAATCCAGTCTCCCCCCACAACTTCGTCTTCGGAGGATGGACAGTTGTGCATTCAATTACAACTTCGCGCACAGTTGCAAAAATTAGTATACGCAACACGTGCGAGAAGTTTCCGCACACGTTGCCAACTCACACGAGAAGTAAATTTCACGCACACTTTGGAACTTCTCGCACACCCACAAGTAAATATTCGAAAGTATGCGGGAATTGCCCTCCTCGCACTTGTTGCGTAATATAATATATTAGCATTTTTCTGAGGCTCTCCGAATTATCGAGGGACACCTTCCAATGAGGCGCGATTTCTTTGTTTTGACGTCAAATTTGAGGAAAAGACTGGCCCTGTGCCCCCTAAATCGAAATTTGAGGTGATGTCAAAGTCCCAAACCCATTGCAAACTTACCAACATTGTCGACTTAGAGGGCTTTCGATTTAGAGGGCACGGGATCGTAAAAATACCACGAACTTCTTATCTGTGTCTTTCACTCTATCATGGGAACTTTATCTCGCTGGAACTCCTGGAAAAAATTTGTTCTGAGGGTGAGGGTTGAGAAAGATTTGTGTCTGTTCTGCCTACAGCCAAAGTTTTTGGTGGGTTCTGCCCGTCATTTTGAAAAGGTTCAACTCCTTGGAGATTCTACGCAAAAATAGGAATTTTCTAGTTCACATCATTTCCCGCGTAAAAAAATTTTTGTTCATATGAAGTTTACCTGGACTTGATGTTCAGGAGAAGTTTATATGGACAAAAAAAATGAGACTATCTCGCACTTGGAAAAGGAACATTTACTGAACTTTGGCAAACTTTTCCTGAACTTGAAAAAAAGTTTGCGCAAGTTCAGGACTTGTTTCTTTCTTGAGACCTGAAAAAAACATTTTCGGAACATGTTCGAAGCATCCTCCGACGGGCATAAAAACACTTTGCTCGGCAGTTTTTGAGGTCGGTAGCTCGAGCGTAGGCGTCCCGGGTACTTTTCTGTCCTACGATGAGCCCGAGATGACGTGCAGAACTTGTCGTCGCTCTAAATAGACACTGACGAAGACCCCTGAATGGTAGTGCGACTCACCTGGAAAATATAAAAGATATTTCCACAAAGTATCAAGCCCGTTCTTTGGTCAAGATTTTTGAACTCTCGTGCAATAGAAATTTGACTCAAAAGATACGAGGAGAAGAGAGAGAAGGTTAGAAGTTATGGCAAATTGCTCATTGATCGGCAAAATGATGCTAACGTTGATAATAGTACGAGTTTACTTATCTGATGATTAGCAAGGCCAGTTGACAACATTTTCTATTGACAATATATTGACAACAAACACGTGAACAGTATTGTTAGCTTGTACAGAAATGGAAAGCGGACCGGCAAAGAAGATTTGATTTGAATTAATCAGGAAAAGCTCCAAATGGATATAATAAGCATGGGCTGAGGTGTCGTCAACTGGTTTCGCTGATCATCAGATAAGTAAACTCGTATTATTATCACTGTTAGCATCATTTTGCCGATCGATGAGCAATTTGCCATAACTTCTAACCTTCTCTCTCTTCTCCTCGTATCTTTTGAGTCAAATTTCTATTGCACGAGAGTTCAAAAATCTTCACCAAAGAACGGGCTTGATACTTTGTGGAAATTTCTTTTATATTTTCCAGGTGAGTCGCACTACCATTCAGGGGTCTTCGTCAGCGTCTATTTAGAGCGACGACAAGTTCTGCACGTCATCTCGGGCTCATCGTAGGACAGAAAAGTACCCGGGACGCCTACGCTCGAGCCACCGACCTCAAAAACTGCCGAGCAAAGTGTTCTTATGCCCGTCGGAGGATGCTTCGAACATGTTCCAAAAATGTTTTTTCCAGGTTTCAAGAAAGAAACAATTCCTGAACTTGCGCAAACTTTTTTTCAAGTTCAGGATAAGTTTGCCAATGTTCAGAGAATGTTTCTTTTCCAAGTGCGGGATAGTCTCATTTTTTTGTCCATATAAACTTCTCCTGAACATCAAGTTCAGGAAAACTTCATATGAACAAAAAAATTTTTACGCGGGTAGTTCCAAGCCAAACTCAGCCAACAAGAAGTTCTGATGTTTTATTCTACGTTTGGCCGAGTGTTTGGCTCTCTGCGCAATGGGAAAACTTGGGTAATCAGTTCCTGTCAGTCAAATTTCCAAAGATAGGATTGGAAATCAAAATCATGATTCTCTCGATACTGATCGGACGAATCATCAACATAATTTCTTCCGCACAATTAGAAAATCTCGATTTAAGTGGTGCGGTGACCTAGAATCATGAATGATCTCGACATAACAGAGGGTATTGGACTAACGAGTCAATTTTAATCGCGTGCACGGTGTCCAAAGTTGACTCTTGAGACTAAATAGAGTTGATGGAAGCGTAAAGCCAGTATTGAAGCATAGCCAAAGCTCTCCACTCTTCTAAAAAAGATTCATCTTCCACAGCTCATGATGCGACCATAATCGTGCAAAAGATCAAATTCAAGCTCGGCCAGGCGGGAAATGAGAATTTGCGCCCAGCGAAAAATTGCTCGCTTCCATGCTTTCAGAAAATTGTAGCCTTTTATAAAAACTGAGAACATAAAGCATCTCACCAGGGCATTACAAACACATAGAAAGTGGTAGCCGAAATAGGTGAGAGGAAGATGGGAAGAAAAAGAGGCAAAGAGAGACGACCGAAAATGAGCAATGTAAACGCAATAAGCGAATCCGTCCCGACGACGCCGGAGCAAAAGAAGATGTAAATTAGTCTACTGTCCGTTCTTTCATCGAGAAAATTAAATATTTGCATCCACAGGGTGCCAAAGTTGTTCTGCAACATTCGCAATTTTGAAAGAGAATAGTATATAGGTTCCCGAATCGAAATACAATTACGCCCACTTTGTCCCTGTATGTAGTGGAACGGGCACAATTTTCAAAATACACCAGATAATGAGCTATTACTCATTTCTTACTAGCATCATTGCCTTGCTTGCTACCAATCGTTTGGCTTGGAAATGTTGTTGATAAGTCATAGGCCCCTAGAATGATTTTATAGTTCAATAGTGATGGTTATAAAATAATGATTAATGAACAGTTCAACTTCTCATAGAGAAGTTGCTTCTGAAATTTGCAGAGATGATATTATGTTGAGTGATACTTGCTAACAGATATGTTTCTTTAGAAGATTTGGACAAGAGACGGCTCAATTGAATATATCAAAGTTCGAAACTAATTACCGTCAAATTGGGTAATTTTGGTACGTTTTCGGTGCTTTCCATTTTGTTTGGCTCCGCATTCCAAAATACATTGAGAAAATCCAAATTAATCAGTATAAATCGAAAGCTTACAGTCTCAGCTTTCGATTGATGGGCTACAAAGTTCAATTTGATGCGTCTGAACTCGAGCTATTAGCAGTTGAAGAAGTGTACCAAAGTTAGACCCCGATGGGGCAACTTTGGTACACTTACAGAATATCTCAATTCTATCCACCACCATGCGAGAGAATTAATTTTAATCGTTCAGAACTTTTATTTTAAGCTGTTTGAAACATTTTAAAACCTCATAGACCATCACTCGACTCAAGATCAGTTGAAGAGAAGCTGTCATAGGAAGGTGTTCTGAAGTTACCCTATCCTCATGCTTCTTACCTAGAGTGGGGTAACTTTGGTACGTTTTTTTCCCTGTTTTTCATTCATTAAAATTCCAAATGCTGTAAATACTATAATGTAACGATGGTTTATTCAATATGGTGATATATGTGATGGAAATGTAGCATTATACACCCGTAGTTCGTTCCGGAACACTTTTTGCCAGGTACACTAACTGGACCACTTGAGTATCAGTGCTAAATCTCTCTTTTTGAAAAAAGCTTCGATAAACGACTACAACTATTCACACGGGATCTACGGTGGCTCAATACATCGTTTATGTGTGTGCCAAGAAGGGAGGATAGGTTTCATAGCGATAGAATCATTCACCTTGCCGAATGCAGCTCTGAAAGTCATTTTTCAGGGGTGTACCAAAGTTGCACCCACTGTACCACAGTTACCCAATTTGACGGTAGAGATTCTTTGACGAATAAACAATATTTTGAAAAAATTGTCAACAATGTTCGACTTGTAAATTTTCCTGAAATGCTTTTGGCACTCAAAGTGACTGTTGTGGAATAGTGAATGTTGACCAATTCAAGATGTCGAATAGCGTTTTCTTTGACACACGACCCATAACCCTACCGGACCGAACTATATCAAAATACACTTAACCAGACCGAGATAAGTAGATTTGGATCAATCTTGATCGAACTAGATCGTTTACGGCCAAACTAAACTTAAGCACATTGAACTAGACCGCGCTGGATCAAATTAGCCCAAACTAGATCGCAGTAGACCGAGCCACATCGAACTAGATTGTACAAGAGTGAACTCAGCCGAATTATGCAAAATTGAACCAGACTAGACGGAACTGGACCGAACTAGATCTCCTTAGACCAAACTAGACTGAATTGAATCGAGGTACTCCAAATTAACCGTAACTTCGCCGAAATAGATCGAACAATACCAAATTAATACAGTACTTCCCATTCCAATCGACATCCCCATCCATACACGCACCCACTTACCCATCTTCCATATGCAGTCATCTATTATGCCGAACTGAAACAAACTAGACCGAACTGGACCGAACTAGACCAAATTAGATCGAATTAGACAAAACTAGACGCTATTAGACAAAACTATACACCGTTATACGAGGTAATTGGCACAATAGATTAGCTGATTGTCTCAATAGACCAACTAATCGGTTAAGTAAATGGTAATCACCAATCACCAATGAACAGTCAACATTCAACAGTCCTGTCTCGAAACCTCAGGCTTGAGTCAACACTCTTAAATCAACAGTCTTAGGTCAACAAACTTACGTCAACAGTCTTAATTCAACAGTTTTAATTCAACAGTCTTCAGTCAACGGCAACAGTCTCAAGTCAACACTCGACAGTCAACAATCAACAGACATCAGTACATACTCATCATATGATCAACCGAATTACCACTATACCACCACCGACACCACGACACACCAAACTACCCATCTACCCGACAACCTACACTCTCCTCCATCTATACACACCCACCCCAAGATACACCCAGACACTCACTCACCCGCCACCATATCCACCCACCCATGACCCATATGACCACTCATCATACTTCGCCCCCACCACATAGGCAGCCCGATACGAGGCATCCGGACGGACTAAATTTTGGACCGTTATTTTAAAACAATATATGCACGGTGGCGTTAGACTTCGACAGGCATTCACCCCACTTTTTCATCGATAAAATCAACTCAAATTTTTGACCCAATGCTTTCTCTTGAGGAACATTTTTGAGTTACGTTGTTTTGTTGTGCATCAAACTCAGAATTATTTTTGCGTATTATTTGCATTGCTGAGATAACGAGTCAACTCCTTGTGGATTTTTTTCTCTTTTGTGATCTTGATGATTTTGAAGCCGATTAATTTACTGCGTCGTAATTCTTAATTTCTGGGACATCAAATATTTTCCTTGGGAAGTGGGGGTCTATTATTCAGATGAAATGACGTACCTAATCCATCAACATTAACATTATTTAGTTCAAGTTGTTTTGCTTCTCTTATCGGTTTCATGGAAATCTGAATTCATGGCTCATCAAGCTCAATGCCAAGCTAAAACTTGAAACGTATTGTGATGTAAATTTTTCATTTCTTCTTAATTGATGTCATCAATTCTCTTCTGGTTTGATCAACAATTGTGTACTGGGGAGGAGTCACACATAAAATAGTTGGAAGTGTTTGGAAAACAGTAATCCATACTCAAATAATCCTGAATTCCAATGGAATACTTATTAAGAGCACAATTAAAAGATTGACTATAAGTCTAGAGACAACCATTGATCCTTCGAGTGAAATCGAATGTTTTCAAATTGCTCCTATTCTACCTTCTAAGTTTAGATTCTCTCTCAGCTTTTCCAATTCGAAGTTCAATGAGAAGGTGAGTGATAAGGAATCATGGTTTGAATTTGATCGTTCAGAAAGGAAGTTTCAAATTAAATCCAAGCACGTGCCCAAAGAATCGTTTCTATTATTATCAACCCGTTTACTACAGAATTATACTGGTGTCAGAAAGGATGTTTCTCTCATCAGAATATCTGATTCCTACCGGGGGTGGAAAAATGTTGAAAATATGAAAATGAGAATTCTGCAAATTTTTTGTTTTTTTATTTTTCTCCCACAAATAATTCAATTTTAGGAGCCCATTGATGTTCCTCATAGTAAAAGGTATTTGTCAGAATTTCTCGGATTTCTCCGATGCAATACAAGAAATCTATCACAAATTGTTGGGGCTCGATAATGTCGCCTGGAGGGGGCAAAGTAGTGTATGGGTTGATATTAATATGATTATACTACTATGTTCATTAGGCGCCGGGCTGATCCCTTTACTCCAAAATTTTTGAGCTCGAATAATTTGAATAATGAAACATACAGTCTGCGTCTTCTGCAGTTTTTTTTTTTTTTTTTTTTTTTTTTTTTTTTTTTTTATCGATAATCTCATGTGATTGCGAGGGTCGCTCTGGACCTTTCGTTCATGGAGACGAATGACAAGAATTCACACATCAGAAATGCCTACATCTTAGCTTCGTACACATAAATTCAAAAACGACCACGTCGATCTTACTCTGTCGATTATACATTGTCAAAAATAGAAGCTCCGTGCAGGAAAGTTAAGGGGATTTACAGTCTGTTCCACAGCCAACTTACAGTTACCATGTTGTCCTTATGGCAATCAAAAGTTTTAGCCTCCATAATAGTCCGGGCGCCCACGTATGCTCCCGTGGCCACTTTGAGCTCCACGCAGTAACTTGGGGTTTTCTTATGTATTTTGACCCGCTGAATCGATTTATTGAGGTTACCAGGTCGAATTCCTGTGACGTCATTAGTTATTAACAACTTTTAGTGCAAAATTAGGGTTTTTCGTCAATATCTTGGAAAATATGCATTTTCCGGGCAAAACTCATCAGAGCAAAGTTGTAGATCACAAAATTTCCCATGAAAAAGGTCCTCACAACTTTCCCGGGAAACCTAGTCCTCAGCCTGTAAACGCATGAAAAGCGTTCGGCGCGATTAACATGGGCTTATATGGGCGGGCATCGCTTCGCCTCTTAGATCGGATGTAGATTTGGATCTGGTAATTTTATTGAAGAGTAACTAAGTGTGTTTCAAAGAGGATGAAGTCCACTCTATGCTGGTATCGATAGGATTGAGATAAGTTTGGAGATTTCCGATTTCCCAGTGGAAGAGTGCAAAAATCAAGCCCCAGTCTTGGCGCGCGGGAGCAAGTCCGTGCGGTATACGTACGTCCATGGAGTTTATAAACTAGCTTTTAAATGTTATTCGGCGCCTGTTATTGTTATCATGAATGAGTTTCCTCTGCTAACGACCATTTCCACGGAAAATCCCTTGGAAAATTTAGTCTCAGCATTGACAATGCGCACGTGAACTCAAAGCACGCCAGTGTTGAGTATAATTGACCGTGCCAAAGTAATACTCTATACTGCAAAATTTCCTAGAATTTAGCATGAGCTAATTTTCCTCGGAAAACTTGACGGTGTTCACCTATGGTTGAGATGATCTTTATTTTTTAATAGAAGATTCGCTTATCTTCGGTTTCATAACGTGCGCACAACGGTGATGCTGAAACATTGTGAATTTTCCGTGAAAATTGTTATCATTTGTTTCATGATTATCATCAGAGGGTGAATTCTTGTTCATAAAGTACGATAATGAGTGCTGGATAGCATTTAAAAGCTAGTTTATAAACTCCATGAACGTACGTATACCGCACGGACTTATATATTGCTCCCGCGCGCCAAGGTTGGAGCTTGATTTTTGCACTCTTTCACTGGGAAATCGGAGATCTCCAAATTTATTGCAATCCAATCGATACCAGCATAGAGTGGACTTCATCCTCTTTGAAACACACTTAGTTACTCTTCAATAAAATTACCAGATCCAAATCTACTTCCGATCTAAGAGGCGAAGCGATGCCCGCCCATATGAGCCCATGTTAATCGCGCCGAACGCTTTTCATGCGTTTACAGGCTGAGGACTAGGTTTCCCGGGAAAGCTGTGGGAACCTTTTCTATGGGAAATTTTGTGATCTACAACTTTGCCCTGATGAGTTTTGCCCGGAAAATGCATATTTTCCAAGATATTGACGAAAAACCCTAATTTTGCACTAAAAATTGTTAATAACTAAATGACGTCACAGGAATTCGAGCTGGTAACCTCGATAAATCGATTCAACGGGTCAAAATACATAAGAAAATCCCAAGTTACTGCGTGGAGCTTAAAGTGGCCACGGGAGCATACGTGGGCGCCCGGACTATAAGAACAACATGGTAACTGTGAGTTTAGTGTAAATTAATAGACTGTAAACCCCATTAACTTTCTTACACGGCAACTATCATTATAGTCAACTGATTTACAAGGTCAGCCTGGCATCATCATTCCCGTAGAGTATTGATCGAGCTTGAGACACTTGGTTAAAAATAATTCGAATTGAAAAATCCGTTCCGTGACTAGTTCTGAATAGCTCGCATTGATCCGTTGAGCTGCCGTAGCTGTATGTGACTTATCAACTATGTAATAGAAAATCCTCCTCCCATCCCCATTAGATTATTTTCAAGTAAATAATGTGATTTATCTCATCGTATTGTATTATTGGAGTAATTCTTACTCAAGCATAATTTCGAGAATGAACGAAAAACAAAATTACGTAATTTTTTAAACAATCCAAACGAGGGTAAATACCACATTATAATCAAAAGTTTATTGGTGAGATATTCCATTGTGGAGAATACGGAAGCCAGTATGACTCGGTTGACATTAGCCAGTGAAGTGTGCGGGCCTGGCAATCCCAATTAGACATAAAAATTTGGTTACCCGAGATCCATATAAAATCTATAGAACTTCGCCACAAGGTGAGGTGGCAATAATGGACAAGATACATATATTCCATCTAATTTTTGTTCTGACGCATGACTCCCGAAACCGTTGCCTGTTTGGAGAGAATCATTGAATACCAGAAGTGGCCAAACTGTACGATCGGTTTTCTCATATTTCAAGAGCCATTGCTTAGTTTGACAATATTTGACACAACTGTAGTTTCTTTTCTCAACTGTTCTCGATAAGCTTTAATCTCGTCAAACATCCCGGGCAAATTGAGAAACATTTCCAGTTGTTTGACTAATGACATGTGAACACCATACGCTTTTGGAGAACTCTGTAGATTCGCAGCATTGCCAATAATTTCAAATTTTGAGGGTTCTTTGTAAACACTGTTCTTCTTATACATTTCAAATCGCTTATGCTCTGTTGAGAAGTTTGAAAGAATGTCAGAGTTTTCGCGTATTATCATTAAAATCACATCAATTAGTTGACGGTGAACGCCATACTTTGCTAATTCTTCACATATCTTCGCGCATAAAAATGGAATTAACAGAGCGGATACGAAGTTCTGAATACTCTTTGAGTCCCCTTTCCTAAAATTTCCCTCAGCTCCCCTCTTATAATGAAAGCCAAACCGACAGCGGTTTTCATATACATATACAGTCTGATCACGATTTGTATTATCAATATACAGCAACCCGCGGTATTTACTCATGTTCATATATTGCATGATATACATATTATTACGTTCATCCATTACAATATGGTCATACAACTTATATATATACACACACAATTATATATAAAGTATACTATATATTATATTTTAAATATATAGTATATACTATATAATATAATATATATAGTGTGTCCGACTCGAATGAGCTGCCGAAAAGAAGGCACGGGAGGGACGATATCTATACGAGCCGCAGCCAGCACTGCAGTGCGCGAGCTAGTCGGCCGCATTCAGGCTCGGCGCAACCTCGACGCAGCTTCGGAGGCCACAGGCCTCCGAGCCTCGCGACGGCAAGGCCCATGGCTGTGCTGGCCAAGCCCCGAGCTCTTCTGCGCTACACTAGCCACTTAGCAGTGGCAAAGTCCTGCCAAATTAACGGCGCCATTCAGACACTGAGCGCGAGGTGCTGGATGGCTACAAAATTTCTCTCAGTGTATACTTACGTAGGGAGGTTTGGATGAGTTTAGAGCAGAACACTTCAAAATGAACTATATCGCATCGATTATTTCATAGGAGAGGATATTTGCCTTTTTCCCTTTTCTTCACATGAGTTTCCCTCAGCACAGGTAAGACTCATGATCAAGACTCTCGTTCCTTCGGATCAGCAGGTGCATTTGGGATCTTGATACTATTAATGATTTGGTTGGGCTGGCTATTAATTTGCCTTGTTACAAATAAATCTTACTTGGCACACTTACTGGAATTCAGAAACAAACATTTTCATAGACAACTTCGTACAACAACTAGGCTATCATTCGCCGAATTTGGTTTCATGGGCATTCGACGTGTATTCGGCTCTGACTAGATCAAGAAACATCTTTGCATAATTCCGGGAATTTTCTGAATGCTACCTTTCTCATGCGCAATTCAAGATAAGAGTTCATATTGAAATTGGAAAATATGCGAGCACGTGTCGTGTTGGCGATATCGCCCTATAATTGATTGGTTGTTAAACATCATGTGGTAGTGAAGGTAGCACAGGCAGGTAATAAAACATGACAAAATATTTTTCATGCGATTTTCCGATACAAAACTGCATAGAGAACTTTTTTGCGGCTCAACCATGGGTTTTCTTATTCTCCCGAGAGCTTGATGCAAATGAGCTATTCATTCACATCGACCTTCTTTGCAAGATCGATGAAATGAACGCACATTATATTTTGGGATACTTTTGGGAATTATTGAGCAATTTTTCTTCGTACCAAAGATGAAGTATTTCTTGGGCTTTCAATGCATTTTCCATGTTCAAGCATTCTCCCCACATCTAATAGCTTGTTGAACATCTTCTGGGATTCAACTTCTTAACCTACTGCAGCACGAATGAAGAAAAGTCACTTACGAAATATAGTACAGGAATATAGCATTTTCCTCAACTCTCAACTACTTTTGAGGACTTCTGGCTCACGTTCCGAACCCATTCGACGACTCAATTTGGTATTCTTGCAATCAGAGCTCTAATTCTTTCATGACTCATGAATAGTTTATGGTTACGGGAAGGGAAAAATTGCCAGTCAATACTCAAATTGGGAAAATTATTCACTTTCGTGTTTCTACTGCCATGGTTGTATATTACTGGATTCCCCCTTGGTTGCATGTTAGTGGATTCTACCCCCGGAAAAAATTCCATCTCACTCAATTCACAAGGAGGCAAATATGATCGGCTCGTATCACGCAGCGAACGATCATAAGGAATGCTTTAGGTTGCACCGCCCACGATCCATACCGACCATCTCCTCTCGATCATCGATAAGTATATCCGCGGGAGTTAATCGCAGCGGTGTCCAGTGATCTATTGCCCAAGTGAGACATTTTGAGGCCTCATTTGTTGTCTGCTTCGAGGTTTCAGCTTTTAAACGATCGTTTGGCTACTCGTTCTGTCAGCGCACGCAATCGTATAGGCTAACAGTCTACCTTTTGGATCAATTCATATTCGTAACAACATCAAACTTGAGCTGGATGGCGTAATTTACTGATTTTTCAAATTAATGTGCTGTCAGACATGCTCTCAAATCATTATCTATACAGTATAGATCAAAATTTTGTGTACAGCCAAAAATGAGTAGTCTGAAATAGGAATTTCTATTTCCGCGGCCCGACTCGTCGAAATAAACTTGGATTTGGCACATTTTGTAGCTTTTTAGAAGTACTCCAAGGACTTTTTGGGGTTTTCCCGTGCGTCACGACAGTCTTTCCTCAGGGTAGGTCAAATCTTTTGAAAAATTCATATAATTCAGGATAACACTCAGACCTCTGCAAGTCAGATATGAATTTATGAATAAAAATGATTCAGAAAGTATCGAAAAGTAGATGTCAAGAATTTCAATTTTTGTTTTCGAAAATTATTCTGGATCGTGCCTGTTTCAAGGAATTATGCTTCTTCTGACGAAAAATGTCTTGTATGAAAAAGTCTCAAAACGTATGAATGGAAGGGGATTCGGGCTCAGGGTGATAGTTCCTCCAATTCTTTGATTCTCGGTCATCTCTATCGCTATCTCCTGATTGGTCAATCTGATTGATCCTACTGCGCATGAGCAATGCTGCCAAATTAAAATCTATGGGACTTTCTCATGAGGATTATCTATGGGAATACTATTGGATCGTCGTGTGACTGACCCAGAAATGTTGCAACTTGGGAGAAGGAACCACAATATCAGTTCTATCAATATTCACTCATGGGAATTCAAATTATTATTGGAATATGTGATTACCAATTTCAATCAACCGCTAAATTCAGATCTCGTAATTTTCATGTTTGATATTCCTCCGATAGGTGGCTCACGAGATTATCCAAAAACGGAACATGTCTCCATATGAATGGAAAAATGACATTGATTTGAGCATTGTCAGAAGAAATCTGTCCGACTACCGATTCCCTTTCGGGATACTCCTTAATCATGATTTCTCGGAAAAAAATTAATCGGCAAACAGCTAGCACATTCGGAGAATCCCCTTTTTGGTAACTGAGTCATTATTGGTGATCAGGTAATCAGTCCATATAGGTAGTTTTCTAATCGTAACTAGCTGAACCTTTTTCTCTGGTTCCGTTACTATGCCTACAGAAACATTTTCGGTTGTAATATTGATCGGCTCCTCGTCGTCAAACTCAGAAATCTCGCGAATAATAACTCGAATTTTTGTATTGGAGCGGTATAATGCTCATGGAAGAAATTAGATCTATCGGAACTGTCTGTCGTTCTTCGGTATTGTGATCCTTTTTGGATTGCTTGTGTTCTCTTTTGAATTTGTTTTTGCGAGAACGCCTTGATTCTACTCTTGTTGCACTGAACTGATTTGATTTGAAACTGAAGATTCTTAATTTATTATTTTGGCGTTCTGGAATCAATGCAACGGTTCTTCGTTTTCCGACTCCTTACATTGATCCTCGCACTCATACTCTTCAACTTCATCGATGACGAGAACATCTGAAATATTATTAACTTCGCGAGAATTTCTCTGATCCGTTATAGATCTTTGGAGAATTTTTTTAGGGGATTCATCATCTCGAATATTATATGGACGCTGTGAAGACTGACCAAGAGATGATGCTTATTGATTGAAATTTGAATAATTCTGTGGAGTGGGAGTTCTAGGATCTCCTCGATTTCAAATCGGAGTAGAAACTGGAAAAGGAAAACTCGGATCAGAGTCTACCTTTGGACTTGAAATATTATGATTTCGTGAAGACGGACGTCTATCTCGATTATCAAAGTTCACATAACGTGTACTGGTAGTCGAGCAATTCAAAGAACTAACATTATCAATTGTATCAAGTAATCGAATCAATTCGTCAATCGAATCTGAATTTTCATTATATTGTTTGCTGAATATCCTTATCCAAATGTTTAGAGAACTGTTCCATGATCGGCCGATCACTAGGAGCATCATTCAACTGCTTGACTTCATTGTAAATACGCATCACATATTGGCTCCTACTATAATTGCCTTTAGCCTCATAAACTCCGAACTCTAATTTCCAACGGATCTTATCTTGGATTGACCGATTTCAATACTGAGCGTTGAATTCAGCAGCAAAGTGCTCAATAGTTGATACACTATCTGAAACGTATTTCCACCAATCGCGAGCGGCACTTTTTAGAGACTATCCTATTGTGAAACGGAGGACTTCACCACTAAGATTCAACAAATTGCAATACCGAAAAATATTTGCTAAATATCGACAACAGTGGTCATATGGAGCAGCACTAAATGTGAGAATTCCATACTTCCGTTTTGGCAAAACATTTGAAATTGGACTGCTACTGTTGTTATTACTACGTTGCAGAAGATTTTGTACTTGGGCCCGGTGGTCTCCAACACGTGACTCTGAATCTTCATGATGAGTACTTGAGTCTGATATAGCACGAGTTTGTAACTGAGCTGTTTTTCAAATGACTCCATAATTTGACTATTTGACTGTACTTTATTCTGACAAGACTCAAGATTTTGAGATGACCACTCTATATCTTGATCATGGTCATTTGATTTTTTAGCAAACGGGAAACTGCGTTTAAAAGCTGGGCATTCATTCGCTCTAACTGTTTACACATATCATCGAGTGCCTGCATTTGCTCGTCGTGATCATCTACCCACCGTTTTGAAAACTGTTTGCGTGCTCTAAATTCACGAAACCATCCTGGACTCCATCTTCAAATGATAGCGGTGGTGTTTCGTCACCACCTGCTTCGGATCAAGTTTCCGTTGAATCAACATGAAGATTACAAGCACCAAGACGCGGGTTTGCAGCACTATTGTAAGAGTGACCTTCAAATTCTCTCTTGCATCTCAAACGATACATTAGGATCAACGAGAATCGCACGACAAGTATTAGAACGTGTTGACATTGTGGGTGCCGGATCCTGTTCCCTTGCCCCTCGTCCACGTCTACCTCAGCCCCTTTGCGAAGGATTGGCTGGAACCGAAACAGGTGATTTCTCGTCTCCCGGAGGGGTATTACACACATCTTACACTTTCCACGTACGCACATATACGTACAATACGTACGTTCCCTACGTCACCAACGGGCCAAAAATGAACAAACATAACCCCAGAATTTGTCTGCTCAAATCAGGCTGGTCAGTTTCTGCTCAAATACATCATCGAGTTTAGCAGGAATTTCGGCTTGTGGTGTTCACATGGGTTGAGAAAATTCTGCATGCACCAAATACTGATGAAATTTGACTTGTAATTTTGTTGCACGAGTTTACATAGCAAAGAACCGAAACGAGGGAAAAGTGCTGTTTGTGAAGCAATTTTTCGTGATGATTTATGTATTCCAGGATGCTGCATGTTTAGAATCGTTCGAAACTGTTATATTTGATTTGAATCTTCGCGCGCAGTCGCCATTTTGTTCTCGCGACTTCGCGCTCTTCTGCTATTCTTTTCGTGGCGCTCATCGCCTTCTGCGGCTAGTGCCAGTTCTCGTTAAGCGTCCGTCTGCTTCACCTCGCTTTAGAATGTATTTTTATAGGCGAATAAACTTTTTACATTTATATTAAGAGACACAAGGTGCCTATTCCCCCACGGAATCCCTATATCAGGGGTGCCAACATAAAATCGAATCAGTGTTGCCAACTTGACGGCACGAAAAGTCCCTAGACCAGGTCAAATGTCCCTAGATTTTTCCGCGATGTATAGAACACGTGTTTGAGTGTCGTTTACGTATTTTTGACGTATTTTCGAGTTTTTCATATGTATTTCCGATTTTTTTATATGTATTCATACGTTGATATTATATATTCGATTTGCTGCTAATTCTTGCCGTGAAGACGGTCGCTGATCGGTCTTACGGAGCCCTTTCGAACACTGCCCAAGCTTCCGAATCCGTTGGCGAAGGTTAGGAGCAATAGATTTTTATGTGTTTCGTTCATATATTTTCGTATTAAGTGCATGCTGGGAGTTATTTTATGGCGTATTTTAGTGAAACGTATTAGAAAATTCGAGACACCGCCATTTTCAACATCGAAGGTAGCCGAGTAACTTTTTACGGTTGTCAAGGCCGCCTCACTTTCAGATATGAAGTAACTTTGGTGTTCGAGTTAGCTTCATTTAATGGTTTTTATTTTACTTTCTTGTTAGAGATAGATCGATCCGCATGAGTATTGGTTGATTTCGAATGAAATCGGTAATACAGTGACGATGAAGTCGAATCGTACTGACAAAGTGATGGAATGTTAAAGATCGAGAGGTTGTTATTTCGTTGATTTTGAATATATGATACATACGAATGGATTTCAAATTTCTGAAACTTTTTTGAATGAATTCGAGGAATCTTTGATTTGACTTTGAAGATGATAATTTTCGTATTTCTACTCATACCGAGTGTGAAACTACGTAACACTTTGGAGTTTTTGAATTTATTTCTATTTGGAGGAAGAATTGATCGTTTTTTTGAAAATCGAACTTATGAAAATATGAAGTGAGAAGCGGTTTACGTCTATCTCGCATGCTGATATTAGAGGACGTCATTTCATATGGGGGAGTGGTTGAGAGAACTCTTTTGACCAGTTTATGATTCAAGTGATTTTGATGAGAATTTAGGGATAGATAATTTACATTGAGGAAGGGTATCGTATAGACTATTAGGAATGACTTTCGTAAATGAATCCAATATCACTCGATTGATGCAATCGTGAGAAGAGAATTGAATTGATGCATTGTGATGGTTTTTGTTACGCGATCATCAAGAGCAATTGTTAGGAATTCACTAATCAGGGAAGCTCTTTATTTTCATACTATTTTTAGTATTTACGTTGAAAGATTTGAATTTTTGAGAAGTTTTTGATTTAACGTAATAATTCTAATATTCATCATCCTCGTCTTTTGTTCATGGAGTGAAATTGAGTTGAAACGGGGCAGTGTTTTATGTTAAGAGTGAAATTGTAACTCTTCATCACAGAGGTTGAAGGAGACATGATCAGATGAGACTGACCCGTCGATTTGGTTTACCAGTGTCGGGACCAAAGCGGCGCTCAGATCAGAGGAAATCCAGCAACATGCTTCCGAAGAGTGGCGTTAGTATTGTGTTGTTGTTTTACAATAGCTGGGCAACAGGGAGTCACACTCTGTCGCACTCGGGAATGAGAAACCCAACTCCCATATGAGCCAAGGCATTATGTGACGCTGTTGCAACTCGTAAAAGTGTGGTGTGGTAGTTTTGAGTGAGTATGACGAGGATGAGTTGAATTAATGTCATTAGAGAAGCTTTGAATTAGATCCTGATAGTGAAGATTATGTGAATGCTTTTACTCTTCGATGAAATTGGGATAATGACTTTAATTTGTCAAGTGATAGTAGATTCATATATATTTCTCTAAATGAATCTGAATTGATTCAAGTAGAGCAGGGATCAGTACTTGGAATTTCTTAATATATTGAAAAATTTTAATTATGCCCTTTTTAAAAATTTGTATATATCTCATAATGAATAGAATATTATTCAACTTGAGATTGAAAGAATGCACAATTGAAAATTGTATGTTTACTTTAGAGGGCGTAATTCCATTTGGGGGAGTGGTTGAGAGAATTTTTCTCACCAGTTTATGATTCAACTAATCTGCATTAGATTTAGGAATCGATAATTTACATTGAGCGATGGTAATGTCTAGAGCATTCAAAATTACTTCTGTGAATGAATCCAATATCATTTGACCAATGCATTCGTGAGGGGAGAATCGAATCGATGTATTGTGATGGTCTCTGATACGTGATCATTCAAGAACAATTGTTATAAAATTACTATTAGGGAAGCTTTTTGTTTTCATACTATCTTTAGTATTTACGTTGAAAGATTTGAATTTTTGAGAAGATTTTGATTCGACGTAATGATTTCAATATTCATCATCCTCGTCTTTTGTTCATGATGTGAAATTGAGTTGAAACGGGAGAGTGTTTTATGTTAAGAGGAAAATTGTAACTCTTCATCACAGAGGTTGAAGGAGACATGATCAGATGAGACTGACCCGTCGGTTTGGTTTACCAGTGTCGGGACCAAAGCGGCGCTCAGATCAGAGAAAATCCAGCAACATGCTTCTGAAGAGTGGTGTTAGTGTTGTGTTGTTGTTTTACAATAGCTGGACAACAGGGAGTCACACTCTGTCGCACTCGGGGATGAGAAACCCAACTCCCATATGAGCCAAGGCATTATGTGCAGTTGCAACTTGTAAAAGTGTGGTGTGATAGTTTCAAGTAAGTATGACGAGGATGAATGAAGCATTGAATTAGATCTTGTTAATGAAGATTACGTGAATGCATTTACTTTTTGATGAAATTAGAAGAATGATTTTACTTTGTCGAGTGATAGTGGATTCATAAATATTTTTTCGGATGACTTTGAATTGATTCAAGTTAAGCTGGAATTAGTACTTGAAAATTCTCAATATATTAAAAAATTTCAAATATGCTTCTTTTGAAAATTTGTATGAATCTCATCATGGATAGGATATTTTTCAGCTTGAGATTAAAAAAAAGTACAATTGAAGATTGTACGGAAAAATTCATTTGGTTAGTTGTATTCTTTTTCGAATGCTTATTCTATGATAAATGAATCGACACGGGGATGGTTGGGGACATTACCCCAACCATTTGATTTTATTTATCGAGTTTCGGGAGATTCAGATATTGATACATTTCACATTGGACATAATTACATGTAGAGTACGTAGCGTGATATCTTAAACTAAAGTCTCATCATACATTATTCTAGTTACAGGTTTACATTTGGATGTCTTAAAATAGATTGAGTTATGTTATAGAATCGTATGAGAAGCGTATGTCGCCGTCTTGTTAACAAAATTAGTTATTGTACGAATTGAAGGAGAGTCGTCACAACAAAAGATTGAATTCTGAGAAACGTGCACGAAAGTCACTACATCGATGAATGATAATTCTTTATCATACTCAATAATGAACGAATATATGAATGAAATTATTGATATTCAATATACGATTCTAGGAACGAACTAATTCCAACAATATTTTGATCTATAATTTATAACAACTCGTGATATTTGGTGAAGATTCTATTGAAATGAACAGGAATATCGATCTATCGTTTTCGTTGTGTGATATGGAGTGGAATTGAGTGTGAATTGGTTCGTGTACATTGTTTCAGTGTACATGTAACTCTTCATCACAGAGGTTGAAGGAGACATGATTAGATGAGACTGACCCGTCGGTTTGGTTTACCAGTGTCGGGACCAAAGCGGCGCTCAGATCAGAAAATCCGGAAATCAGGAAATCCAGCAACTTGCTTCTGAAGAGTGGTGTAAGTGTGTTGTAATTTTGAGTGAGAATACCCTACATTTACAGCAGCTTGGCAACAGAAAATTGTAATCTGTCGATCTCAGAGATGATAGTCTCGATCTCTATGTGAGCCATGGCATCATACATTTCTGTTGCAACTCGTAAATGTATTCGATTGCATGTGGATATGTAAACGATGTGTATTGTTGGAAATTATTCGTTAAAGTGTGGGACGATGGATCGATTTTTTTCGTAATTAAGATTAGTCTCAAATTAGATCGTGAAATCAAGGTTACATTGGTGAGATACCATTCATGCCATTTCAGTATAATAGTAAATGCTCTTTTCTTATTTGTTTACGTTTTATGAAAAACTAATCAATCTAATGTTCTGACGACGATTTTATAGAATCATAATATTCAAAAAATTTCCATGGAGCTATATCTCATTGAATTTTTACAGATATTTTAGAATGTGAAGTGACACGGGTTGATACATGTAACTCACATTTGATGTCTTCGGAAGTTGATTCGATTCCAGAGGTGTTATAAATTCCCTTGTTTTATGTGAGTATCGTTATCCTTTCGTGCTTGAATCCATGTCATTTTACTGTAGTCCCGATCTTGTTAGTTTTTCTGGAACGGGTGTAACACGTTGAGTTGAAAACGTCTTGTAAATTCTCCGCTGTGCGATATTCACGATTGATTTTTGAATGCCTGTGGAATAGTAGAGCAGAGTTTGAAATTAAACTCTTCATTGGTATCATATTTGGTGAATTAGATGTTAATCCAACTGAATTTCATAATATAGCAAGACATTCTCATGGAAGGGGAAATAGAGAATTAGAATGGCAGAGCCTGAAAATTCTGTCTTTGGAGGTAACTTATCAATTTTGTCTGGAATCATAGGGATCCAATTCATTTCTTGATATTATTATGTACTTGAATCTACAAAATCTCGGAAAAGGTTTGAATTTTATATTTGGCATGTTTATCGAATTCGGAGAACATGAAGAACTATGATTTGACAGATATTACTTACTTTTGCGCTCTTGAGTTGTAGATATCAATGTCCATAATGATATTTTGTAAGTCCTCCTTATTTACACAGAATTTTCTTGAATTGGATCTTGTCTTCAGCGTACGTATGTTCACCACTGTGTCAAGAGCCATAATGTGGTTGGTAAGAGATCGCGCATCACCAATGGTATCTTATTCTTTCGATGACACGTTTTTTGATTTCACTCGGCGCTATGTCTGTCTTTGAAGGCAGCGTGGGGTCGACTCTGGCTCTGGTAGAGAACGCGAATGCCTGGGCGTTTCTTGTAACTGAAACTGATTAGAATGGAGGTAAGTTCAGAATGTGCCCCAGAGTGGGAAATTTCGAAAATTTTTGGGAGAATTTTTCGAAAAAAAATCAATTTTTTATATTTTTGTTTTTTCAAAATCCCGTAAAAATTTCGAATTTTTATTCCTTATATCTTCGTTTTGCGAAGCCCCGGACAAAAACTCAAGTTTTTATTCACTATATCTTTGATCTATTTAAATCATTAAAGATTCTTCACGTATATGTTTTCGTAACTTTAACGGTTCCAGGAAAAACGAGTCATTGAATTAATGGAGAAATTACTCACCCTTCTCACGTTCTATAGGTGTTGGTGTCCACGATGATATTCTGCAAGCTCACTTCATTTTTCGTTGACTCTTCTCATGATTGCCCATCCTCGTAGAGTACGTGTGTTCGCGACGGGCTCCAGAGGGTGACTGCGGGCCATTGAGAGTGCGCGCATCACTCAGCATCCCCACTCCTTTTCCGGTGTCACGATGTTTGATGCTTTTCGGCGCTTGTGTGTCTGTAAAGGCAGTGAAGGGAAAACTGCGGCTCCGGTAGAGAGCGCGTATGCCGGAGTGTCTCTTTCACTGGAACTGATAAGAATGAAGACAAGTTCAGAATGTGTCTCAAAGTGGGAAATTTTGGAGAATTTTCCGGAAAATTTTTCGAAAAAAATCAATTTTTTATATTCTTGTTTTGTCAAAATCCCGTAAAAATTTCGAATTTTTACTTTTTACATCTCCGTTTTTCAAAACCCGGTCAAAATATTAAATTTTTCATTTTTATATCTTTAATCAATCTAAATCATTAAAAATTTTCGAAGTTTATGTTTTCGCAACTTCAACGATTCTCGAAGAAGCGAGTAATTGAATTAATGATGGAATTACTCACCCTTCAGACGTTCTATAGATGTTGATGTCCACGATGGTATACTGTACGCCCACTTCATTTTTCGTTGACTTATCTTATGATTGCCCAACCTCATAGAGTACGTGTGTTCGCGACGGGCTCCAAAGGATGACTGCGGGCCGTTGAGAGAGCACGCATCACTAAGTATACCCACTCCTTCTTCGAAGTCACGATGTTTGATGCTTTTTGGCGCGCGGGTGTGTCTGTATAGGCAGTGAGGGGAAAACCGCAGCTCCGGTAGAGAGCTGCCTGGGCGTTTCTCTAACTGAAATTGATAAGAATGAGGGCAAGTTCAGAATGTGCCTCGGAGTGGGAAATTTTAGAAATTTTTGAGGAAATTTTTTTGAAAAAAAAAAAAACAATTTTTCATTCTGTTTCTCCGAAGTCCCGAAAAATTTTTGGATCTTCATTCTTTATATATTTGCCTCGTCAAGCCCCGGACAAAATCTTAAAATTTCATCTATCATATTTTCAATTGATTTGGACCATTGAAATTCTCGACGTTATCGTTTTCTTAATTCCAACGATTCCAGAAAAAATGAATTTCTAAATTGTTGTTGAAATCACTTACCTTTATGATGTCCTCTATGTATGTTCATGTCCTCGATGATATCTTGCAAGCTAACTTTGTTCTGCGTCGACTCTTGTTATACCTGCTCGACCCCATAGAGTACGTGTGTTTGCGCCGGGCACAAGAAGAAGACTACAAACTGTTGAGAGAGCGCGCATCACTACGTATCCCCTCTACTCTTCTGGTGTCATGATGCTTCTCGGCACGTGTCTGTGTCTGTGGAGGCGGAGACGGGGAGATTGCGGCTCCGGTAGAGAGCGCGAATGCCTGGGCGTTTCTCTAACTGAAACTGAGGAGAATGAAGGTAAATTCACGTTGTGCTTCAGAATGGGAAAATTTTTCGGAAGAAAGACAATTTTTCATATTTTTGTTTTTTCAAAATCCCGAAAAATTTTTGAATTTTAACTTTTTATATATTTGTTTTGTCGAAACCTCGGACAAAATTTTGAATTTTCATCTATCATTACTCTAATTCATTCGAATCATTGAAATTCTCGACGTTATCGTTTTTGTAATTTCAACGATTCCAAAAAAATGGATTTTCTAATTGTTGTTGAAATCACTTACCCTTACGATGTCTTCTATATATGTTGATGTCCTCGATGATATCCTGCAAGCTGACTTTGTTCTGCGTCGACTCTTGTTATACCTGCTCTATCCACCCCATAGGGTACGTGTGTTCACGCCGGGCACAAGGAGAAGACTGCGAACTGTTGAGAGAGCGCGCATCACTAAGTATTCCCTCTCCTTTTCTGGTGTCATGATGCTTCTCGGCGCGTGTCTGTGTCTGTGAATAGAGAGCGCGAATGCCTAGGCGTTTCTGTGACTGAAACTGATGAGAATGAAGACAAGTTCAGGCTGTGCCTCAGAGTGGGGAATTTTGGAAATTTTTTGGAAAATTTTTCGAAAAAAAAAACAATTTTTTATATTTTTGTTTTTCCAAAATCCCAAAAAAAATTTTGAATTTTCATTCTCCACATTTTCTTTTTATTGACGGTCCGGAGAAAATTCCGAATTTCTATCTAATATATTTTCGTTCTATATTGATTTCAGAAATAACGATTAATCAAATTATTCATGGAATTACTTACCCGTACGATGTTTTTCCTAGATGTCGATGTCAACGATAATATTCTGCAAGCTCACCTCATTATGTGTCAACTGTTTTTATACTCGCTCAATTTCTATGCGCACGTGTGTTCGCGACGGGCTTGAGAAGAGGACTGCGGGCTGTTGAGAGAGCGCGCATCACTAAGAATCCCCTTTCCTTTTCTGGTGTCACGTTGTCTGATGCTTCTCGCGCGCGTATGTGTTTTTGAGGCAGCGAGGAGACGACTGTGGCTCTGGTAGAGAGCGCGTATGTTTGAGCGTTCCTCTAAGTGAGACTAAGAAGAATGAAGGCAAGTTCAGGATGTGCTTCACGGTGGGAAATTTCGATAATTTCCGGAAAAATATTTCGAAAAATAAAATAATTTTTTATATTTTTGTTTTTTCAAAATCCCGAGAAATTTTTGAATCTTCATTTTTCATATATTTGTTTTGTCGAAGCCCGGAAAAATTTCATCTCTTACACTTTCTTTTTTTCTGAAGGCCCGGAGGAAATTCTGTTATTCTATTCATTATGTTCCTATTCTATTCGAATCACTCGAACACCTTCGACTTTCCTGTTTCCACAATTCTATCGATTTCAGAAAAACGAGTTATCAAATTATTGATGGAATTATTTGCGCTTACGATGTTTTCTTCAGATGTGAATGTCCACGATGATATTGTGCAGCTCACCTCTTTCTGCGTCGACTGTTCTAACACTCGCTAAACTTCAAAGAGTACGTGTATCCGCGATGGGCTCAAGCAGGTGACATTGGTGATATTGATCTTAGTACGAAGTAAGGCCCAGAATGAAAATTTTGAGTGTCGCTTGTATATTTATCCCTGTAACCAACTGAGTAGTTAGTTCACGTCAAATCGATGTACATCTCTTTAGCCTACTAGAAAACACTTTATTTGAGCATAACATTATTTTACAACATCATATTTCTGAATTTTCGATAGAAAACTTCCGTATTTTTATAATTAAACACTAGCGTTATGTTTCGCGTTGCTCGGCCTGTAAAAGTCCCCGAGAAGCGTATCAGTTCACCAAAATGCTCTTTTAAATCAAATGAAAATATTTTCTGTACCATTTTCACATATCGAGTTATATAATGATAACTTTCATGGTCTTTATGAGTTCAGACCCATGTGAGAAACCGCCGCTTAACTAAATATATAAAATTTTTGAAAAACGTACTCTCATTTGATTTGGAAGAGCATTTTGGAAAACTAATACGCCTATCGGAAACATTTACAAGCCGAGCAACGCGAGGCATTACGCTAGTTTTTATTAATTGAAAATGAGTGTGTCGCCTAAAATTACTTGTCCACCACGTCTCGTATTGAATATTTGTGCATGCCGGTTTGTTTCTATCATCCATATCAGGGATGAGATAAATTGATAATCCCGTGCGTAGGTAGATGTTAAGCTCTTAGGTAGTTTGTTTTTCAATCAATGTTTGATTCAACTTCAAAATAGTGTGCAATTCTTAATGGTTTTTCGCAACTGATGATCCAGTTTATTTGTGAAATGATGAGAAACACCGCAGTTTTCGAGCGTCAAAAGAAATGATTCTCATGTGATGGTGTTCATCAACAGTCCACAAATGAATTGGATCATCGATTAAAAATTCGAATATACTAATTTCCCAACTAGTTAATGAAGCTTTCAGAAACTGCATTCAATTTGAGCTCGAATACAAACATTGATTGGAAAAAACTACCTTGAAGCTTAACATCTACACATGGGATTATCAAATTATCTAATCCCTGGCGTGAATCAGAGGAATACGCCGGCATGCAGCATCTTGAAATACATGAATCATCACGAAAATATGCTCCACAAACAGCGTTTTTCTTTCACCTCTGCTGTTTGCGATGTAACCTCGTGGAACAAAATCACCAATCAATCACATGCAACATTTTTACACCCAGTGTAAACACCAGAAACCGGAATTTCTACTGAATTTGATGAAGTATCTGAGCGAAAGCTGACCGGACTGTTTTGAACAGACAAATTCTGGGGTTATGTTTGTTTATTTTTGGCCCGTTGGTGGCGTAGGAAACGTGCATATGTACGTACGTAGGAACTGTAAGATGTGTGTAATACCCCTCCCGAGTGGTCTGACATTATGTTGATGAATGATGGAACTACTACTTGAAATATCATGGTGTGACAACTAGATAGTAAGAGGTAGAGAAGACCCTCTCTTCTCAACGTCGTTCCCCACAAGGAATGCCAACGGAAGATGATGTTTTCTCCCGTGGAGCGGAAGAACGACTGGAAATAAGTTTCCTAATATAACTTCATCTAGTTGGTTGACAATCATTTCAACCTTTGTATATAAAGAGGATACGACGTTGAATGAGAAAAGGTGGGGTGATTATGGATCATAATCATACAATAAAGTAATTTTCATTGGATAGGCATTTGTTCTCCGCTGTAAAGAGTGAGTCTGGACAAAATTATGTTGCATTTTTCGTGGTTAATATGCATGCCAAATTGGTAGATTGTTCATAATTAACCAGCTAATCACTGCGTGATTGAAGATACTTTTCTTTATCATGTTAGAGCCAAAATCATTGAATTAATGAACTTATCGCAATTATCAATCATTATTATACAATAAGATAAGTGGCAGCCAAGCGAATGAATCAGTAATCTTGGCTACTGACTATTGACTAAGCGAAAGAATCAGCGAAATGCCAAGGTAAGTGGTAGCCAAGCGAGAGAATCAGTAATACTACATCCCGAAACACCATGACTTTGCTGTAAGCGATCGGAAATTCGGACCAGGACTACCTCATGAAGTGACTCAACAAATGGAAGCTCATGAATTCCAACCAACAGATAAAGAAATGAAACAATTATCCCAGGAAAAATGTTCTGAAGTTTTGCCCGAATGAATGTATCACGTATCACTGTAAAAATTCATACAAAAAACAGATCATTGCTGGCGAATGGAGCAAACCCAAACGTGTTCAGCGAATCCGGCTTGTTCCCATTACTTGCTGCTATCTTCAAAAGCTCTTTCTCATGGTCAGAGTGTTGATTGAAAAAGGAGCAGGTCTGTGCCTCGGCTAAGATGAATATGGAAGCACAGCTACGGTGGTAATACTTCGTCTCTTCAAGTTCTACATAAGGATACGATTTCGGGATACTCGAGACTCTAATCCAACTTCCAAACTTCTCATTTGGGGTGCCGCAAAAGCGTGGACAGATAACTGTAATGGAGTACCTTCTTGCAAACGATTCCAAAGAACACGAAATAGGGAATCCTGGCAGGAATATTGTACATAAGTGTGTAAAGAACTGCTATGCTGACCCACGTCAAAAGGTTGTGACTCCCGAAATCCTATTGCAATTTGGAGCATCCGTAGACGATATCAATCCATACGTGATGTATGACCTGATTGAAATGATTGAATCTGAAGTATTAAAGCTTCTTTTCCGTGAAGGGCTTGATCTCCACAGAATCAGGCAGAGGTATCCACCCGGGAACAGCCCCATCCCCCGGGCGACAAAGAACCCGGACCTCGGCGTTCTGCACGCACTGTTGAATGAAGGCGTAGGTAGGATCGTGGACCTCCATCACAGTGGTTATTTACTTCCTCATTCGGCTGTGAGGCATTAACATGTCGAAATGGTGGGATATCTTATCTCGTGTCGAGCTGCTGCCCGAATCACCTCTCTAGAGTGGGTACTAATGCACGACCTGCAAAAAAACAAGCTGCTCCTCTCAGTCCGGTATATGGACCCCGAAATAGTGCAAAATACATTGCTTTTCCACCACGCGGAACTGCCACCAACACTGATCAGAGGGATGATGAGGAAAATCGCCACATCGCCAGCAGCTCTAATCCTAGTGAATACTCCTCTCGCGTCATCTCCGATTGATCCAAAAAATTGATAAAACTTTTGTTCGGCCGTTTAGAAAGTTCTCGAATGGGTGCAGCTCATTAATGATTCTGAAATAAGTGTTTCCTCTTCGATTAGCACGAGTCTAAGGTCTCCCAATGCAGTGAATGAAGCATACATTATGTACCAATGTAAGAATGTGTTTTTTCATGAACAGGACCGTAATCCCAAATGCATGAACTTGAACTCTGGGGGATACGATGCTAAGGTTACGTTGCAATCACCTTGCTTGAACATTTTCAATTGACTGATTGAATGATGTTTCGGAGACTAGCTCAAGATTGTTATCTTGTACAACAACAATCGTACATAGATAGCTACCTCATTGGCATGTAACTGCTGTGTTTCCGATGCCTTGAATATTTCGATGCTCGTGGTAGAACTTTAATAACTCTTTCAAAACAGTTCAAACGTCGACGAGCACCTCCTTGATCTTATTTGAATAGGTATCATAGTGGGGATAGAGGAGAATCGCGAAAACTATCTCAAATTGATGGAAAGTGGTAGATTTCGTTTGAATCAAACTGGTCGGACCAAAAATTCAGTTTCAACAGATAGGAGATTTAGGCTTAAATGTGACTGGTAGGGCTTATCGTACCAAACACATTCAAAAGAAAAAAGGAAAGAAAAACAATACGCGTACAGCTATATTGTGACTTTCTGATCAAAAGTTCTCAAACTGACAAAGATCTCGGGACAGCACAACGTCTACGAGACATGGATCTTCATGAAACTTCGGAATCCATTTTGTTTTGGTGGACAATAAAAGTATCTTCATGGCTCATTGGGAAAAACAGCTCACAGCTTTGAAGATTAGCATTGCTCTTATAGGCCCATGTTGAAAAGTTGTATACTTATACGGATATACTCACAATCGTATTCTCTAAGCCTGTATCTCGGGATAGGAGGCTCCCTTGGAGAAACTCTCATTTTTCACCAAAACGAAATGATTTCCAGGGTTTCGTCAAGATCCGTCTTCTTCAGACTTGGTGCTCGCCTTGTGACTACCATACACGAGCTTCACTGGAAAATTGTTGCCATTTCGGGGCAAATTCATACCCCCTCAAAGCTGATGATGAAAACCAAATTCATCTCGGATCACCGGTTTATTCTCGAAATCCCTATATCATTGAGCAATAAAAAATCCGAGTTTTCGAATCGACATGGAGCTTATAATTGTCCCCACAGCCCCCCCCCCCCCGCAAATCTATCAGCACTTTAGCACCGATCCGCGATGAATCAGAGCCCATACCCTTTGTTCGATGCCTAATAAACAGGATAAGACGCCCGCAAGTAGTATTCCAGTCGAGCAAACAGAGCAATGAGAAACGGCAAATCGATCACGCACATACAAGGGCGCGTATATACGTAGTACGCCTTACTCGATCGTCGTCATCTCGTGGCCGCACAAATTCGAAGCCGGACGCATTAGGTCTGCACGTGCACCCGATAATACGTATCCTGTAGCAAAAGGGGAGCAGCCAAAATGTGCAGCCAGTAGTTCCAGTTTTGGTATCACTTTCGTGAAGGAATTTGCAAAGTCTCGAAGCCCTCCCCAGGAGCTCTATACGGGGCTGATTTAGGCTTGTGGCTTGAGGGCAGTAAATCAGAGCGCGGGCCAGTGTCAGTTGATTCTCTAATACCGAATGCTCGCAGCGGGGGCGTCGTCTTGTCGTTTGGTGATCGTGCAGAAATATATACCGAACATTGGCAAATACTTATAATACAGGGCTGCCTTTTTGTAAGACATTTGTAAATCTACAGTTGCTTGGTTTGTGGCGTCTATTATGCTTACATCTTATAGATCAGATGCCCCGTGGTGGACTGGTTTGCGAACAGAGCTTGCATGCGGCATTTCAAAATCATTCGCAAAAACATTTCCTAAGTTGAGTAGCATTTGAAATCTGACAAATTGTGAACATCAATAATCACCATTTTTTCACAATTTGTTAGTAAAAAAAGCGACGGAACTGTACTCGGAATTTTAATTTTCAACTAATGGAAGTACTCCTTTCGAGTTCAAAATCTCTTCTCTGGGCAAAAAACTTTGCTACCATTCCCTTAGTTGATTCAAGTTGTTGCACAGAAAAAAGTATTCTTTGACACATTGTTCATGCTAAAGTCTCGCCTCGAGTCTCGTGGTCACCTTGAATACAGCCGCATTTGTGTCTGGCAAACATTCTGAATTTCACAACGAAATCATCTTTCCTACTACT
This sequence comes from Eretmocerus hayati, assembly GCA_029851415.1. NCBI lineage: Eukaryota > Metazoa > Arthropoda > Insecta > Hymenoptera > Aphelinidae > Eretmocerus > Eretmocerus hayati. Next base: position 175,348,052 of record CM056742.1, on the reverse strand, counting down.
TATTCGTTGAGGATTTGGAATTATGTATAACATTCCATGTGATACAAACGTCGTTTCGCGAAGGGTCCAGTAATTGAGTCGCCGCTATCTAATTTGTTTCTTCGGAAACGATTGGAAATGTCAAAAAACCACGAAACACGTGTTCCCTTATTCTGAGCGTGAAGTCCGGGGCTGAACATGGTTTTGATCATGGAGTTCATTTTCGAGGTCATTTGTAGAAAAGCTCCATATTTTCTTGGAAAAAAATATCTACTTTCGACCTTGGGATCTGAAAGAGTGTAGTGAGCTATGCGATTGTGCGGTATCGAACTCGGCCTGACCGCGGCGAAATGGATGGAGGTTGATTGCGGCCAGCAGATAGTAATTTCTGTGGCGTTTCATGTCAGAATGTTTAGGGTCAAAGTTGTTCATTAGCTGAACAAAACTGAACTTGTGACTTTGGATTTGACTCTATATGCGATTTTCAAGGTCATTTGGAGGTCAGTTTGTTTGTTATTTGAATACAGACGCCAATTTTAAACCTATGAAAGAAAAAACTTTTAAAACAAATAAAAACCCCTTCGTTACGAGCATTCGCCGAAATAAAACCTACTCTTGGGGTTGCGGGGGTTATTATCCACCAGTGTTGACCTCCTTAGGGAGCAGGGATACTTATTTTTCGGACATCTTGTAAATTCAATGACATGTGGGAAAGCCAACGCGGGGTAGTCGCTTAGAGGCGTGAGGGTATGATTTGTAAAATTTTACAGCTTCAACCTGTATCATATTAGTATTGTGGAATGATATTAACCCTATAGTGACTCACTTTGAAATTCTTATTTTTATGCTACACGCAGCATTCTTTTCAATTTTAGCAATACTGCATGAATTTGAACTTTCTTCGAAGTTCATTGAAAGATCTTCATAATGAAGTCAAGTTCATTTGAGTCATCGTCACATGTCAGAATGACTCGCTTCAGAATAAAAAAGTACCTGGGGGGGGGGGGAGCTCAAATTATGAGAATGCCGTAGTCAAGTGAGTTTTTAACCAACATTTCAACTACGCCTCTTTCAAGTTGGCATGTTATGAAATGGTAACGCGTAACGATCGAATCTAAAAGTCCCCTTTTGAGTTTGAAACAATCAGACATAAACGAATTACGTTTAACGAAGGGAAATATTCTCCTCCAGAGCATAACACTCCGTTCACTACACAAATATCCAGCCATACTCCGAATATATCCACTTGTAACAACCCCCAACAGAAAGCAGGATGTCTTATGGACTCGAACAGAGTCACCCTTGTATGACAGTACAACTAATACTGTACTCCAAACTATGGTTTACCACGTTCATCTATATCTACCGCTGACTGAATTTGCCTGCATTTCTCACCCTCGATACAGCCTATTTACATAGTCTATAGGATAGGAGGGATCATCTTGTTTACTATGGTCTCTGCACTCTATTAGGGTCATTATGAACAAGAATTTATTTCGCGCAATAATAAATCCATTACGATGCATCTCTCGAAGGCCAAAGGATCACCCCGTACAGTAAGGGTCTGAATTTTGTACATGGGGATGCGGTGTCAGTGGCGAGCCACCCCCAAGTCTGTATATATTATAGGGTTGTTGTACTAAAGGCAAGTCGAGGTCGAAGCTTGCTCTATTATTGTCTCCACATTCGGTCGGAGATTTATCACGGATATATTTATGGATTTCTTTTCCATGGTTTGGGCAAGATTTCTTTGCCAGTGCTTTTGGCGCTATTTTCTTCTGGGCGGATCATCCGTTGAATTGGAGATTCATGTTTTCACGAGCTGTAGGGGTACATGTAAGCATTTGAAAAGAGCTGAAGATGTTGATGCAATCCTTTGTGATTAATCGAATTTCAGATGCCAGATTGGATAGAATTGGATTCTGTTCACTGTATAGTTCACATCTCATGAGATCTGCCTCGAGATAATTCATACTGTTCATGTTCCACTAATATTGTTAACAATTGATACAACTCCCTTGAACTAACCTTTGAAAGACTATTGAAATAGAGGATTCGAGCATGCTCGTCTTCTTGCTAATTACTCTATGTAGAGTGTACTGGAAGGAAATGCATCAAGTGATGATTCCTCGAGAAGTCTTACACCACAGTTTTGTGAGTGCAACAATTGGATATGAGTTGTGAACTGTTTTTCTATTTGTTCGTGTAAAATATTCATCAACCCGTTGAAGCCCACGGATTAGCTGGATGAAACATGTCTGAAATTAAATTTTATGGAAATTTTTTGGGAAATTCCAATTCTTCCTTACACCGCATCGCCCTTTGGAAAAAAATTAGAAATATTTCCAATTTCTCTGAAGCTTTGCTTTGAATCATTCGAAAAATTTCCTCGGAAATATCACAATGAGTCAAACTAGCACTCGACGAGTGGGTGACCTACCAACCCACCTAACTCTCTATCTGACACATAACCTACTAACCTGAAGGACCTGGTAACCTTCCGGATAACCTGCCGATCCATCGACCTTCTGATCTGTTGTGAGACCTACTGACCCATTGACTTGCTCATTCGCTACAACGTTCGCCGAGTCATCGATCTGCTGACCATCTGTACGACCTGCCATATCACATACAAAATAACCAACATACTAACCTTCTCTAAGTGGCTCTATTGTACTGCCAATCAATCAACCTACAGTAGATCGATGGGTTATCTATAAGGTCAATGGGTCGACACTTTCGTAGGTCACCCAGGAGGTCAGCAGATTGATGAGCCCGGACTTCATATGTTAGGTTAGTAATTCGATGGGTCGGTAGATCTTATTCTGCAGGTCAATATATCAATTGGACCTATGGCTGGTCAGTAGGTCGATACATCGCAGTACATCATGTGAAAAGTCAGTAGGTCAACGATTCGATAGGACATGTGGCAAATCGGAGATCGGAGGGTTAGTAAGTCATTTAGTTGGTCGCTAGGTTGATGCGTCGGCTGGTTGTTCAGCAGGCAGGTTGTTCAGCAAGGCATCGGGCTCATAAGAAGTTACATCCACTCGTCGGATACGAATTTTGGTCATCATAGAATGACCTAGAAATCATTCGGGCACTTGATAAGACACATTCCCGAGAAAAAAACTTCTGCTCTCTCCTACATATGGCAATAAGTTGTGAAAGAACAAGTCTCTTGCAAGTCCATCGCATTTGTGCCAAAGGCTGCAAAAATGTCCTGTGTCGGTGATGCAAAATACTTACTGGCTCTCAAACATCAAAAATAATGATGCCATTTCAATTCATGATAGGGATTAGATGATATACAGAAGTCAAAAGGAGAATGAAATCAATCCAAGTACATCATCTAAATCGGTCGTACGGACTGTAAAGCGCCACCGCTCAGTTCGAGATGAGCGGGCTCACAGTAGTTATACAGTGATATAGTGAGAGCCAAAGTAAGCTACTACGATGGCCCATAAATCTTTCTAAAAGGTTTTGCGAAGAGCTTATATCCAGCCAAAATCGTTGCAGCCCTTCGTCTTTTTATATCAATCGTTCGTATAGCGAGGATTTACATCGCAGGTTAGCCACGGTTTTTAGCCAGTCGTCACGGAAAGATTCATAGATCAGCTCAGAGACCAATCCGATTGCAGAGTACTATTCAGACATCGATATCACTGCAACGACTCAACGAATATACATCACTATTCGGAGCGATGGCCACTTGACCGCTTGGCGTGGGTCTCGTGATTGATGGAATAATTGCGCGGTTGAGAGACGAGAGCGGATTTTGCCCCCTCGAATTTGGCGTGAAGAATTGCCGGATTAATTTATCAAGTTTTTGGTACCATGATCGATAACTGTGTGTAGGTTGGGTACAATGTGATCGAATTGAGACTCGGAGATGTGTTTTTCTTGTATTCCTTACAGAGTGAAAATAGAAAAAAGTTCAAATCGGAGTTGTTCCGTTAGCTGATTTCAAATTTTGTGGTGAATTTTCTGACGATGGCCGAAGATGATGCGCTTTGTCCGCGTGCTTTCACTCATTGACTGGATCAGAAAAATAACTATTCTTGAAGACAGGAAAGATAGGTTTTCCCTCATTCAGTCAAATAATGACTAAGCAATGTCTAACTCCATTTATCCTGTCAATATGGGTCTCGCGGTTGGTTCTGTAAAATCCATTGATAATCGTATTCGCGAGGAAAACTCGCACTAAATTTGCGCAAGAACCTGTTCCCCTACTACATAGATATGAAAAATGTTACTGTAGTGTTTTGAAGTGTCCCGGTATGCTCAAAATAACAGCGTTAGACGAATACTGTTAAAAAAACTGCCGAACAAATGATGATCTTGTTTTCCTCCGGTAGGATGCACGGATTCCAAATACTATATCTACTGATATTATAATTGACATTATGAATCGCAAGAGCTTTTCAGAAAACCTATGTAAGCGGGGTGTAAATATGATTCTTTTGATTCTCTAGGATTATCAAAACTTTGGGATCATCACTTTAGAAAAATAGATAGTTGACATACTCATTCAATCAGATCGTTCAGAGAGAATCAAGAAGGAACTTTTAATTCGTATTGTGCATCGTTAGAGAGGTTAGGGGTGGGGGGGCGAAGTATTAGCATTGTCATGAACCTTTTATGAACTGGTTTCATAATTTGACTGTGAACGCCCAAGCCATTCTTCATGGAAAATTTCTTCAACTAACACCATGAATTTTTCCGTTTTTCAATTCAAATAAAGTTTATTCGACTGACGTTGGGACTATGGAATCCTGAACTTTTTTGCGTGTGACTGGATGACGAAAATGATTGAGCAAGTGCGCAGTATATAAATCTTTAGTATCACGATTATTAGCAAGTATGTTTGATATGATCAGGGTCACGCACTTGTAGAGTGATTCTTTTTCCTGTGGCTCGATGATACCTCATTGAATCAATATTTGCTGGCATTCCAGTCATGAAAACATTCTCGAATGACGAACATCCTTCTTCGTTCACTAAATTATTACAAGGCGATGTCTTGATCAACACTGATCAAAATTTACTATGAATATCACAATAGCTTCGACAAAATTCTTTCCCGCTGAGAATATCATATTGAAATCCTTATCTCAAAAATTCTTGGTTTAAGAATCCAGATTTTAAGCTATTCTTTTATTTTGGAATTTTGTATCAAATGACACACAAGAAATTACAAAATAACCTAGAAATATGCAAAAATAATAACAGGAGTAGGTATTGACGATGAAATATATACCGTAACCAAATGCCAATTATGAATTTCCAACAATCAAGCTTCTCTCACGACTAATTTCTCTTACTCAGAGCGTAAAACCACAGGACCATTTCTTCGAAAGATCTAAAAAAAACCATGGGAGTCCATTCATCCACTCCTCCTCTTTCATCCTCCTGCTGTATGCTCAAAATGCATAATCGCCACGTTGAAATTGGCGTAGATTCTGAAGTGATGATCGCCAGCAAAAGAAACGCTGATAGCGCATTACGCGCTCCCGCAGCGTAATCCTTCTTCCTTCCCGCGGTGCTATGCACGCTGCTCGCATCGTTGCCCTTTTTTTTCCTTTATTTTTCGCCCTTTCATTTCCTGCCGCGCCAAGTAGACGATAATTTCATTCGCCCCCATCTAACACCCGTGACGCCATTACGGCGCCCATCTCTTTTGCCATACGACCATTTTTCTCTTTCTCTTATTCGCAATTGAGTTGCGCACGCGCGCATCACGAAAAACTCTGTAGAAATCGCGAATACACACACACACACATACACAAAGAGGGTCTGGTGCGTCGGCGTGAATAAAGAGATAGAGTGGAAATCTCGCTAATTCGTGGCGTATTATCACCCCAATGGAGCGCACTTCTCATCCTGTTTCTCTTGGATGCTGCGCCCCAACGCTTGCAGTTCACACATATACACTAACATATAGCCTGAAGCTAGTGTTCCACAACCCAAGCACTCGACTCGATGCGCAAGCACTAATATAGAGAACGAGGGGTGATACCAGACGCCACCCTTGTGTCTTACTTCTAACCGTACATATAATGTAATGTGTCTTTCAGAGCCAATTCTCGCCCCAAATTAGCCTGGATGCCCATTTGAATCAATGAACTGCATGATCAAAACGTGTCGATGATTCGTCGATTTATTCCGCAGCATCAGCATGGATAAAGTCTTGAAATAGCTCGAGGGTAGGTTCATGTTGGAGTGGTGTATCTGTTATATTGAGGCTCTTGGATGTTTTAGTAGTAATATGAATAGTAATGAAGTACCCATCACAAAGCTATCGTGGTTTTTGGCACGTAGTCAAATAGAGTCATTCTATAGATACTCCATGTCGTGCTCGTTGTCGTGTATGATATTGCCTCTTTATAAATTCATTCATTCACACTTGGTACCTAGGTAGAATTTGTAGATCTTGCACGCGTCGGTGGATCTTATCGTCACGATGTTCTCGTTATTGTTCGCCATTGTTTGGTCACGAGGCTCTTCGAGTGGAATTTTTAGAGTATACAACTAGCTCTTCAGAACTTATAGAAACAAGTATTAACGCTATCGATGATAAGAACTGTATACCATATTTTGGGTTATGTGGTCTTTGGACGTTCAAGTTCATTTACATTGTCTAGCTGAACTTATATCCAAAAGAGAACTTTTCCACCGCTAGTGAGTTAAAAGGGCCCCGCACTAAATCATAGGATTTTGGGTTTCGGTCAAATTCCTTACAAGTGTATTCAAACGATGGATCTCAGAACACTGAACAAAAGTTTCCATGGCCGCGAAACTCAATGCCCTCTTCGTTTTGAGTTATTTGATCTAGAAAGTACTCCTGATTGCATATGTGGGATAGGGTTATGTGTTGATTTTGATCATACTTGACCTGTATGGATGCATGCACCATTATTTTCGGGCTACTTCCGAATATCCGCATCTTTGCGTAAGGAAATAATGTGATGGAAAACGTAACGTCCAACAAAATTGATCGAGTAAACTGAGTCTGTAGAAACGCAGATGGGGCGAGTTTCATCATAATTGAATTCGGCAAACATATGAGTCATTGCGCATGTAATTCTTGGGCTTTTTTGCGATTATGTATATTTTTGTACTTAAAGAGGTGACTGGCTCTCCGTTGACGAATGTGTTGAGAATAAATCGATCGCTCGAATCTGTAAAGACTATCAAGAAGCTAGGTTGATTTTGATCAAAATTGGTTTAATTTCGTTGTAGTTCCATTGAAACCAGACGCAGTCTTCGGATAATCCAGTCAGATTTCAGAAAGTAATATTATCCTTCCATTACATTCATCAACGGAGAGCCAATCAACCTTCTAAGTACAAACAATACGAGATCGCAAAAAAGCCCAAGAATTACATGCGCAATGACTCATATGTTTGCCGAATTCAATGATGATGAAACTCGCCCCATCTGCGTTTCTACAGACTCAGTTTACTCGATCAATTTCGTCGGATTTTACGTTGTTCGTCACATTATTACCTTTGGGCAAAGATGCGGATATTCGAATAGAGCCCGAAAATAATGGTGCAACCACCCATATACGGGTCAAGTTTGAACAAAATCGACACATAACCCTATCCCACATATGCAATTATGGGTACTTTCTAGATCAAATAACTCGAAACGAAGAGGGCATTGAGTTTCGCGGCCATGGAAACTCTTGTTCAGTGTTCTGAGATCTATCATTTGAATATACTTGTAAGAAATTTGACCGAAACCCAAAATCCTATGATTTAGTGCGGGGTCCTTTGATGTGAAACAATGACTTATTGACGTGGAGGGTATATGAAACTTCCCTCTATAGAATCAAATCCCGTAGGGCAAATGATGACTATGACCCGGACCTGAAATTCGAGAGAAAAGCCTCATCCGGACTTTCCCCGTGAGTATAGTTAACCCCTCACTTATTTTGTCATCTACAATCACATGACCGGAAACCGATATTGATGATAACTTTCGATTAGGGCATAGTAAGAATCTGAAAGAATCCTGAAAAATCTTTGGCAACCGTAGAAATACATTCCCCAATTATAGAATCTCCACGTGCTTCTACTTTGGAAGAAAACGAGAAAAATTCAAGAATCTTCAATTCTCTTCCTATGGCGTTTTCCGTCATATTTCAACTAGTTATTGATTTTTTCGTGTCAGAAAATTTTTTTGAGACCAAAAAGTGAGTTTTAAAATAATCTCACAAATGAAACAATGCATTCCAAGATGCACACCACCTAAGAGATGGAGGGTACTGCAGAGTTCTGAATGTACATAGTATATTCACTCGTGTGGCCCACCATTGGCAAATTCACCCCTTTATTTCATTGAGATGAGAATGGGTACAGAGTATAATCGATTGTAAAATTGCATTTTGATGAAGTGGTCTATGATATAGCTGCTCACCAAAGTAAGTTGTCTGAGAATATAGATAGTAAAAAAAAACATTGCTTTGACGAAGAATGCAGACCAGTTTTGGACGAAAGATCAACACTCATCTGAGATCCATTGGATAATTCAATTCACCGATGTAAGTAAGCGTATTGACTGTAGATCTGCTGATGAGCGTCACTCCAGAGGGTAAGAGACCAAACACATGCATGTCGCAATTTTCTATCATACGCCCATCTTCCGTTAAAGAATGTGAGCGATACCTGCATCCAAAATACCAGGAAGTGAGACCCGTGTCAGCTGAGGAAAGATCGCCCATTTTGGGAAATCGCCATGATATGAAGGGCTTCGGATCAGAAAGGTACAAGTCCATTTTTCCATCCCCGGGAAATTGGCCTCAAAGTTTTTTTGCAATAGAAAATTCAAGTAGTCGTCCATAGTAAATTTTCCGTTTTTATCATGAAATGAGTGTGCTTTTACGATTTTTCTTGTATGGAGCGTAATGATTTCCAATTTTTTACACTCTTCACGTGGTATCTTGCAATAAAAAATAGACTTATACCATTCTGACCCGGAAAAAGTGTCACATTTTTTTCCGGGTCAGAACGGTGTAAGTTCACCATTTCTGAAGAAATTTACTTTCATCATTTTAGATCGGGAGAAATAGTTTATATTATGGTCTTCTACCGTCTTAAATAGAAAAATGTCGAGAAACTATGAGTTTCTACCTTAAGGGGCAGAAAAAATCGAAAAACTATGGACCTATACCCTTTTAGATGGGGGAAAAAGTTGGAAAATTTCCCGGATCAGAACAGTATAAATTTGAGGTTTTATCTATTTTTATTCGCCAAACGTGACTTTTGCAACAGTCAATGACTAGCTTTTCTAATTTTCGATGACGACAATCAACTTCCACCGACAGCCGAAACAGCATTTGGCGATGGAAATTCGGGTTCTCATGATTATGAGATTATCTTTTCGACATTGCAGTCAATGGGAGCCGATTCAAAAAAGGCAATCTAGTCAATGAAAGTTCACCAAATCAGCTCGGTACACACATGAGTTTTTTGGGGACCATTTAAGACGTAGCATTCACACGAAGAGTCGAAACATTGTGATGAGATTGTATTCGGAAAATCGGAATTAAGGTGGTACCCGCGGGCAGGCCCGTATCAATGAGAGGGCGCCGGAGCTCGAGTGGCGTTACCGCATGAGCGCAGCAGACGACGCATAACGCAAAGCATAGCGTTGAACCCGAAAATGCCCCACCGTCCGACTTCAGAATCAATTTGCTAGAGATTTTGATAGGCAAGCCACATTTCTGCTGCTGGCAAGAGGATTGTCAATACCGCATTTATACATACATTAAAATTTTACAGAACTAAACATATTTATTTCCGCATGAGCAGGTATGAACAGTGACGCTTCCATAAGACCGCGTGTATAAGCGCGTCAGATGCCGGTGCTGTGTTATTCGCTTTTATTGCACTCGGGCTCCGCCGACGGAATCTTGTCCCCGAATCTTTCGTGTGAGTGTGTCATTGACACACTTTTCTCTGTCGGGTATACATGTGTTGGTGCCGAGCCTCTGATGCGCGTACCAATATTGTGTAAATGCAAACACGTTCGTGCGCGCAGATCGAGGGAGAGAGAGCGAGAGCGTGGATGAGAAATCCACTCGCATGACGCAGGCGACGCAGCACGTAGCAGCTGACAAGCCGACTTTTACGCGAGAATGTTGGAAAAGTAATCGATTATTCAATAAATAATCGTCGGTAATTATTGTATAAAGAAATGCCCTCGCCGGGAGATGCCCTCAGCAGCCCAGTGAAATTATCATGTGTGATATTTCATGTGTTTCAGTTTTTAGAATGCGATGGATATTGGCTCTATCCTCCTGTGACTTTGACCCTTTTCCAATCGCCCTTTTCCAATTCGTGCTGACAATCTTGCACAGATCTTCCAAATAGTTCTTTTAGGTAGTCTTCACTAATTTTCAAATAATTTTGTGGATAGTGCACAAACAGATTATGAAAAGAAGTTATTACTGAGTGGTGGATGGTTTCACCTGTTTACAAGTGCTGCGAGGGAGCTCAATTCTCTGGCGTACAACCAAGTTTTGTGTCCTGTGAAAATACTGAGTGTCAGTTCTGTTTTGTAGATGATTTCTGATCAACCACGAGTGATAGATGACATTTCATGAGACATTGTGTGTCACTTGATTTGTCATTGTCATCAAACTTTCTCCTAATTGTTATTTTTACGCCATGCTCCTAATGTCAATCTGATATACCACTATTCAGAACTCCATTAGATCAGTGACGGAATAGACCATTTTCATTATAGATTGTCACAGTAGCTTTACGCATCCCAAGTGTTTGCTCATTCAAATTCTCCAGGATCTTTTCTACCATTTTAATATCCATCACAGAAATTCAACAGGTCACTTTCAACCACATTTCATGCTTCCAACTTTTATGGTGTATTGGTGTTCCAGAACTGTATCAGCATAGAGGGCTCAAAAATCATTCAATTCCTTACATCAAGCATCACTTGACTGTTTTGAATGAACAGATATGACTATTCATGATTGAGCTGTGAGATGTAAAGTGTCATGGCACGTTCATGAATGGAGTTATCCTGATGTTCTTAATAAGCAGTCAGTCTTCTAAATTTCAATATTTAATAACTTTCACGATTCATAACAGAATTATTGGTTTGCTATATTTGAGGAAAGGCATACTTTGGGACCAAGCATGGCTAATCGCTTTGATTGCCTCTAATCTATTTGCATTCTACCGTCCATCTTGAAGATTAATCAAAAGTTCTATCTCATATTTATAACTTCCAATCATGCTCCATTTCAAATTATTAGGTAGAAACTGAAAAGATGAAAATAAAATAATGTAAAAAATGTTTTTCCAAAAATTCGCTTTTATGCAACATTGAACAGAATAGCAGCACTAAATGTGAGAATAATCTGAAATCTCTCTCTTGTTACTGGCATAAATGTTGGCTAAGTCAGTTGATGCACATGCTCCAGGGTGTCCATGATTTTAGGGATAAATATGATAAAAGCGTGGGTTGAATGATGGAAGATACTGTTGATTGATCAAGTTTTCAACCCACGCTTTTATCATATTTATCCCTAAAATCATGAACATCTTGGAGCATGTGCATCAACTGACTTTGCCAACGTTTATGCCAGTAACAAGAGAGAGATTTCAGATTATTCTCACATTTAATGCTGCTATTCTGTTCAAAGTTGCATAAAAGCGAATTTTTTGAAATATTTTTTCAATGCATTATTTTATTCCAGAATTTATATCGGCAACCTCCTTTTTTCTTGATAGATATGGAAAACCCAGAGTTTCAGGTTCGATTCTAGCTAACTGTTGCTACGCAAAACATATTTATTTGAAAGTGCGGGTACTACCTTGAGAGACTTCTATTCTATCGGTAACTCTGAATATCGAATTCAGACTTTTCCCCACTCGGTAATCTGGGAAAACTATTTATGAAGTGAATTGTTATTCAACATCGTTCAAAGTGATGGCAGATATCTCAAATTCAAAGAGGTTAGTGCTTCCCACATACAAGATTTACCCAGATGAGGTTCACTTATACCCAGAGACGAGAAGATAGAGCTGAAATACGAATAATCGCCAATACATGGAAAATGGAAGTTGATGAATATAGTCATATCTAGGGAAATTGTGGTCGAAAAAAAGATGACGAGACTGTGAGCCATCAACATTATCTGTCATTCATCATGTTCATGACAAAGAGTAAGGAGCCAAGTCGAGTTTCGCCCATGATAGATGCAATTATTCACTCATTTGAGATGACGCCTCGAAACACGATGCAAAATCAAATTTCCTCACAAGCTCAGTGCCGCGGATTGCTCTTATAACTGAACTTTTTTCAACCATAGTCATCGACAGGTTCCACCAATGACGAGAGATGATAAGAAATACTTCAGGGCTCTTGAAAAGATCTCAGGTCCGCGGATTGCTGCGCGGACCTGAGATCTATATGGAGCTCGCCTGTGTCCAAACCCATAATGACGAGCATAATGAAGAAGCGACCAGACTTCGACCCGAAACCACTCGATGCAATCATTTGGGTAACATGGCAAATTCATTTCTAGTTTTTGAGAGTATCTACAATTTTCAACTATGCACACGAGTACGACAAGTAAACGTGCAAGACCCAAAAGCGATATTCTTGCGCGAGAACATGGACTTGTACCGTTCTGATCCGAAAAAAATATCCAAACTTCTTTCGGGACAAAAATAGTCATGTCACTCAAGATGCTTCAGAATGCATTTTTACTTCCGGAGCTGTACGTACATGTTTTCCGACCTGTTCTCTATCGTTTCTGATCAAAAACTCAGTTTTCACGAAAATAGACTTATACCGTTCTGATTCGGAGCCCTTCTATAATCAATGAATTCTCACCAGATAATTTCTATATGTGAAAGAAAGTACACCATCCTAATCGGTAGGCTTATATTCATTCGATTCAAGAGGATTTGACAGAGTCTCTGTTGAACGGCTAACTTGTTTTCGAGCTTGTTTTTGATTACCACAGAAAAATATCAGTGTCAATTATTCTTATACCGCTATATCATCCTGACCAAATTGTAACAGTGTCTAAGTGACACAGTCTCTTCATCTTACTGACAATCCCAAGCAACAAGTTGGAGTGGAATACACACTCAACTGAGCATCAAATTTTGAGTACGCTTGAAGTTAGTCCAGTTGCGAGGGAAGAATATCGTCTGCTCTATACTTCAGACGTCTATCGCGATATTAGAGTTAATCTCCGATACTCCCCTGACTTGACAATTACATATTCAAATCGTCGGGAGCAAGTCGTATGAAGACAAACGCTGCACAGATTTGTTTACCGCACTGAGCTCACATCAGCTTTGAGTTATTGCTACTAGATGGCAACCTTGGTTTTGGTGACCATAACAAAATTTTAATTTCTAGCTGTCTACGTCGGAAGCGCGATTTTCGACTCGTCCTCGCTACGCGAGGACTCGTCTAAAGTCGCGCTTCCGACGTAGCACAGCTAGAAAATGTCGTTTGCGACTCGTGCTGCGCACTCGTCACATAATATACTGTTTAATGTTTCTCAAACCTTGATGTCGTACTATACGAATCACGATAGTGTCTACAATCTTCCAACTCCTCATACTCGCCTCTAATCCCGAGACTTACCAAGTTGACATGCCATTAGTAACTCATCCATTCCATTTCTTTAATTTTCCAGCGCTGGGTCCTCCGGCCATATACAAGTCTCATTCTATCTCTTTTCACTCATTCTACCATGTCTTCCTGATCTTCAAAATTAACAAGACTGCAAAAGTTCGAGAGACCCAATCCGTTTCCTTCAAGTTTCAATCAGATCATGTATCTTATTCTACTATCAGTGTTGAGGTTTGACCAGTGCCAATAACTTCGTTGATCCTCTTTTGAAATGTTCTCGTTCATTTCATTCCTCAAAAGTCACAGTCGCATTCTTGCCTTTTCATCATTTTTAAAACGTTGATCGCCCCTTGTGAATCACCATAGCCCTCTCGCTGCAATGCACTTCATGTGCCATACTGTCATCTCTGATTTGAGCATTCGACGGAGAAGATTAGGAGGCATGTAAATAATACACGACATTCGTCAACTAGAACTGAAATATCATCGAGAGCAGATTCGTCATCAAGAAAAAGTCTATTTGGAAAAAGGACGAATAAGTGATAGAGTTCAAGAGTACTTTGTGAGAATCTTTCATTTAGATCTTGAATGACGATGTCAAGCAAGGGCACGTAGATTGATCGCCTGTGATAAGTTTCTGAATCCGGCCCTGGATGGTTTTCCCTATGATTTTGCCTTCCGCATATTCTTGGCATGTCAATGTCTACTTCCAATTCTCCTGCCACGATTTTGATCTCTTGGAATAAAGACGCAGAGTGCGGACGTCACATTGAGCACGTTTTTGATTTAAAATAATTTTCACATCGTCGAGAAGATTCTGGGCTGACTCGCCATCAATGGTTTTCTCTTGGAAAAATAAGCTAAGAAATTGAGTGCAAGACAAAACTTCCGATGAGCAAAATATTGAAACAATGAACTCACAGTCAAGTAAAGCGAATCTAGTCTGGGCGCCCACCGATGTTCCCGTGGCCACTTCATTTCCCCCGGAAAGTCTACACGTTTTCCTACGTATTTTGATGCACTGAGTCGACTTTTCGAGGTCGCTTTTCCAAATTTTAATTGATTCTTTTGTTATTAACAACTTTGTAATGCGAAATTGAGGTTTTTGGCAAATATCTCGAGTTCTATGTAATTCCTGGGAAAATTTCATAGGATCAAAGTTGTAGATCTTAAAATTCCCCATAGGAATGGTCCCCACAAGTTTCCTGGGAAATGAAAACCCCAGTCCAAAAGAGCGCGAAAAGCGCTCGGCGCAGTTAACATGCGAATAAATGGAGCCGTCGATAGAGCGCTGTTTGGTGCACTGCCATTTTCACAATTTTCATTCTTTTGCGAAGCGACCTGACTCGCGTTGTAGAGGAACAAGTCTACTTTAATATGGTATGAATTAGATTTAGAAGGAATCGAATAATTTTGGACTCTTGACGAGACAGAAAAAAAAATCGAACGGAGGGATTACATGTGTGCGTGTGCTTGTCGCACACGCACTTACAAGGAGAGGTCATGGTCTGTGGGTCGTGGATTCGTCTGAAACTCTGCGAGTCATCTCTTTTTGGCACCAAAAGATGATATCCAAAACCACTTACTTGAATGCTGAAGAGTTTTGAAGCTACAGTTCATGACATTAGCATTGCCCATATAGGCCAGTGTTGACAATTCGCATATATAGATAAACTGACAATGGTAATCTCCATAGCTGTAGCTTCAAAATGCTTAAGTATTCAAGTAAATTAGATATCATCTTTTGGTGTCAAAAGGAGATGATTCCCAGAATTTCAGCCAAATCCACGACCCACAGACCATGACCTCTCCTTGTTAGTGTATGAGCCTATCTCATACCCCTTATGCCCATACTTTGATTGGGTAATACGCCTCAAACAGGCTCGAGGAATAATCTGCAATCACGAGGTTCTGATGCATCGTTTTTCAGGGCGTGATTGTTATTATCTCAATATTAGCTCATCTCTGTGCAATTGAATGAAGATCGGCATGATATCATCCACATCATCATGTACATTTCTGAAATAATATGGAATTTTTCCCTTCCGTGTTCGAAAATTTTGCCACGCCAATGAATCGAATATCGATACCAACCACCATGCGACACAAATTACAATATACACAAGTATGTATACGATCAGAAAATCATCAAATCGCGTACAATTTAAGAACAAAGTATCTCAAACTCTCTTTTTCACCCACTAAAGCCATCGGTAACACACAAATTTAGCTCACGTATGTCTCCCCTTCTGTCCTTCGGTCTCACACCAGAACCAAGTTCAGGATGAGGAGGCGAGCAAGAAGGAGTTGTACTTGCGGTATGTGATGTCAATGCAGTCAACGTATTGAGGGGGTTGCGCCTCGTTGTCGTAGTAGAGTCGAGTACTAGCAACACCAAATCCAAGCGCTCAATGTGGCTTCCGCTAAAACCACTTACGCTTTGTGCTCAAAAGATTCGTTCACAATGCGGTACAGGATACAAATACAATAAGACGCAGTTACATCACTTAGGAACAATGCAGTCGTCGTGGTGGCGTTAGTACATTGGGTAGTGCTGAAAGAGTAAGGCAGAATTGGAGGGGGTGTAGAATCGCGGATTTATGTGCTAAATGGAGAAAAATATTTCTCCCCAGTGTGCTGAGAGCATTAGTGGGCGTCAAGTATGAGCTTTTATTCACTTTGCGAACGAAGATGCGAGCACAAAGTCGACGGAAGCTTTAGAAACCAAGCGATTTCTTGTGATGTGACGCTACAAATACTCAACTTTCAGTTGCTTCAATTTCCTTCCAAACTCTACTCTCATTCCGCGACTCAAGCCTTAATGGATGCTTGAATAGGTTTAGACCCAATAATGGAATAGCGGATGACACGATTAGTCCTCACCTTGGTCAGAACCCGTCTGAAAATTTTTTCAGTTTACCATCTGACTGGAAAATTGAGATATCTGGCACAGCTTGAACAGTGTTACTAATTGCAGATGAGAAATACAGATCAAATGTCAAAGGACCCCAAATTGTTGTGATATCTTACTTTCATTCCCAATATTGCAACGAACGATATTTAAACATTTGCTATCCCAGAAAGAGAATAAAAATAGTTTTGGGAGCTTTGTGCCTCAGAAATTCTTCCAATCTCAATCTACAAACCTCAAGAGCTAATAGTATGAGGATATCTTCGGGATAGGCAAGCAACTTGGAGGGTGCCGAATTTTCCCATTAATCAATGTTCCTGATCCACTTTGTGTCACAGCTCCCGATCTTGAGGATCTCACGTCACACTAGAGTCACCTTAGAAGGCCAAATCCCAGTTGAACCGGTGTACTGAGAGTTAATAAGAAACTCGGTCGTTTGAACATTACAAGTTTCAAATGCTGATTGAATCTCGGCGGACATATCTTACCTAGCCTATTGTCTAACCATCGAAGAAATGAACCTATTTTCTCTTGTTGACAAGAAAAATCTCAAAGATTCCCGCAAATCAATCGTGATTCGATGTTGGACGGGTTTTTTAGAAGATTCAATCGGCATGGTTGCCACGTCGGGTCAAAATGACCCTAGATGGCTCTCTAACTTCTTCATGGTGTCGAAATCGCCTCAATTTGATTAATGAACACGATCTACTCCTATTTTGAGCCACCAATTATGGGTTAATGCATGCAGGTGCAACGGTGACGGCAGCCCTCAACTCGCTCATATAAATATCTCAGTCGCACCCAGTCAAATAAGACGGAACGACCAGCTCCGTAATTTGAATGCAAGAAAATACACATTCTGGTCTATAAAGTTTTGCATTGGGTGGTTCTTCTCAGCTGTGGGTTGAGAGTTCAGTGATATGGTACTCTCTCAATAATTATGGGATGCACTCTGAGGAAGATTGTGATACTTATGAAATCTAGGAGTCCAAAACTTATGAGATGTTGGTACCATTGATGCTAGAGAGCACCGGCATCGATCAAAGATTAGCAAAGATGAAAAAGTATGTGATTCTCTTTAGGCAAATGTTCGGAAGGATTAGATTAGAAGGAATCCTCAATGATAGAGGGTGTATAAAAAGATTCCCTTCACATGCACGGTTGATCAAAGTCTTAATTTTATACGCGTCCTTCCGATCCCATCGAGAATTATCGATTGCCTTACCCCCTACGTGCTCACTCATTCTGCTCCCAATGAATAGATATAGCCTACAGTTTTTGAGAAAATAAATGAAAGAATTACAGATCCTCGAGTAAATTCTGGATCACTATTATTGATGGTAGAATTTCAGATCCATTTGATTCTTTTGGAAAAAAATTCGGAGTCTGCAACGTGTAGATGAATTTAACGATATTTTTCTTCAAAATCTGTTACGATGAAAAAGAATCCGACAACATTCTCGAAATTTGCTTTGGAAAAATCCTCCATAGAGAAAAATTGGATACTTATTCTCCTCACAACAAAAATTTCATTTTCGGAATCCTAAAATTAAATTCGAGCACGTGGAAGGAAATCCTCAAATCAGGAATCTCACTCAACCAAAGCAGATGCATGAAACAGCAACAAGGCTGATGATACATCGTTCCGTCGCGTTATGAGCCACATACGTGTTCATCGCTGTTGACACTCTAGAGTATGGTATCCATCCGTCACATAAACAGAAAGCCCAGACAGACGGGTGGACGTATCACCACGATTACAGATTCTAATACAGACTGCTGCAAGCCATACATTGCCCTTCCGAAACTCAGCTTGAAATGCAGTGCAGTGCTCTTCGCAGGCGCCTTCATCCCCTCTTTGAAGCCCATTGTTCATAATTGTACAATGCGGCTATTAAACAGAGCGATGTGACCACTGCTTCCGGCGCTCGTCATTTATACGCCCTGACGTGTCGCTGTCTGATGATTGTACATGTATATGCTTGACATGCACAAGGACACCTGCGCCCAAATTTGCTCGTCCTCTATGGAATATCTTTTGATACTGACTTGCCAACTTAGCGTTCGTGAGGAGCTTCAACGAGTTTGGATGGCCGATTTTTAAAAATTTTTTTTCGCAGAATTTCATTACATAGAATATGGAGAGTCTAGAATTGATCGGTCAAGTTGAATTCTTGTTCAAAGGTACAGTCCCTACCATGAATAATGAAATATGCATACCTGCACTGATTCGATGATAACTCCAATTTTCTTGGGTCAACAAAGGCGTTCAAAAAAGCATTTTGAAGGTCCTGAAAGGATGTTTCAAATCACATAAGAAGAATTTTTTTTCCATTTTGGCTAAATTGCCAAAATGGAAAAAGGCCAGGACTGCCCTTATTTATTTTGGCAATTGAACCAAAATGAATAAGGATAGTCCAGAGTACCCACGCATTTTTATATCAAACCAAAATTTTCTGATCCGCCTAGACACAAAGAAGCTTCTTCAAATATTATAATTCTTTTCCCAATTTTTCTAGTGTGTCCAAATCGATAACAAAAATGGAAAAAAAATTGCTTCCAATCAATCACCTGTCATTTTGACGGGAATGAGTCTGACAGGAAAATTCTTGTGGCATCTTGTAGGCCTTTGCGAGATCTACAATTTGCTTTTTTTTTTTAATTTTCTACGACCTTTCTGATCCGAAATAGAGCAATTCTACGGCCTACATGTGATACATGCGGATCCATATAGTTGATGAGTAGCGCAGAGGTTCAACACTTCCGATGATAATTTTTTCATTAAAAATCAAATCTTGAGAATATCAAGCCTTTGCACCACTTTTTGCCTCTGCGACACTCGTCGGCTGTATGGATTCGCTTGTTCACATGTTAGCCGTAGAATTGCTCTATTTTGGATCAGAAAGGCCGTAGAAAATTTAAAAAAAAGCAAATTATAGGTCTGAAAAAGACCTATAACATGCCACAAGAGAATTTTCTGATAGACTTATCCCCATCAAAATGACAGGTGGTTGATTGAAGTCAATTTTTTCCATTTCTGTCATCGATTTGGACACACTAAAAAAATTGGAAAAAAATTCGTTCTTCATGATTTGGAAAGTCTTTTCATGACCTTCAAAATGTTTTTTTGAACGTCCTTGTATACCTAAGAAGATTTGAGTTATCGTCGAATCAGTACACGTATGCATGTTCCATTATTTATGGTAGAGACTGTATACACAAAAATATTGGTATTATTGATTCATAAATATATTAAGACGAACACATACATATGGTCAATGTTAAAGTTTTTAGTCTGTATTCCTGGACAGGGTGTTCGTTTTATGAAAATACTTTGAATTCTTCACCTCTCTTATCATACAAGGTTGTAAAAAAAGTTTCGACTAGATTGGCAAGACTCTTGACACCCCTTGAAAGTCACGTTACGCTGTAAATCATAGGCCTTAAGATTTGTCAAGAATTCGGTTTTTCTCAATAATGTGGAAATTCAGTGCCAACTCATGAAATTGTAGATGAACAAGTTTGTACCACTAAAAGCGAAAATTAGGAATTTTTGTAAACAGAATGACACAATTCCATTACGGATTTATAACTTTTTGTAATTCTTCTGTTTTCTTGTGATTTCAGTAATCTGTTCCCAAGTATCGGTATGATGGAATTTCAGCATGGAATTGTCAAAACATTGCTGATGTGTGACGAAAAAAGCATGTATCCACTCTCTTATGAACATTTCGATCAATCTTCCATAACCATTTTTCATTTCACTGTTCCACAGACGACGAAAAAACCTTGGAAGAATGAATCACAACCAATCAGTCACAGCGAACCCTGAGATATTTGAGAGAAACAGAATGTTTAATAGTATGACAAATGATTCGTGCTCATCGAAAAATAACAAAAGTTATGATTAAAACAAATGCTCAAACCTGGTACAAAATTCTATTCCAATTCCAGACTTCAATTTTTACTCTCTACTCCTTTACGAATTCCAGTTTTACCAGAACTACTAAACAGGGATTCACTACACCTTCATCTGAATCTGCAAACCAAATTTTCATAACGTTTTCCCCAACACCAAAATTGGAGTTCTGAAAAGGATCACTCATCTGAGCAGACCTAACATAACGGCTCACCACATCATCTGCTCATTCCAACTTGTCCGGGCTTCGAACCGTGATGTGCCTCATCCAGGAAACATTCGCACCTCAATCGGCTTGATATACCCCCATCCACCTCCGCACCTTTTCTCAAAACAGCTTGCAGAGTGTCAAATTAGCATTTTACAGACTGCAGGGTTGGAAAGAGGCAACAGATTCCGGTGGCTTTATTGGACTGCCGTGCAAGCAAGCCATAGCAGTCACCTTGTTATTGCCATCGCCCCCGCTCTCGTCAGCCCTCCCACGCCCTTATCATTCGGCGCCAGCTATACGCCACTTAGCGAGCCAGACGTGTTAATCCAGACGCCCGCGCGCGTGGTATGCGCCAATCCAAACGCCGCCAACCGATCGATCTTTCCCCTGTCCCAGTCTTGAAAATAGCTCCCCCGCGATGATATTGCCGGGACCTCGAAATGCCCTAATACGCCTTGTAGATGTTGAATTTCTTCTTTTACACGTGTTCGACGTGCGTATTTGATGCTATCGCGTGCTTTGCCTCGGATTGCTGAGGAATTAGGATCTGGATTGCAAGGATAGAATGGGGCGAAGGTTTCTGGATTGTGGAATTGCGGAATAGATATTTTGCGTTTAAATTGCTTTGCAGTACGCCAATTGAGCCGATTGCTTTATGAGATTGGATGGCAGGGGTGTTGTACTGCTATTTGGGTTGCTGGATATTTTACATTTCTCTTGATGATAGGCTTTTGGAGTGGATTTGAGCAAGTGAAGACTGCTGTTTGAGTTGTTCAATTCTGCCACATATTTTCGAAGGAGACAGATGAAAGTTCCCTAGGCTAATTTGTCGAGTCGACTGCATTATGTATACCGCACAAATCATAAATTGGCTCTCATATCTATCTCTTTGATGTACAGTGCTATATTAGGTCGAGCAAAAGTATCAAGAAAAACTGTGACGAGTACATGTGGCGATCTAGTAGTATTCCCAAAGATAGCATACCGATAGAATTGAAACCCTGCGCCTCTTTCTTGGAGATTCAAAGTTGATCCGTGTTTTTACATGTTGATAGAATGGAGTATTTCTAGGTATTTTTACTCGTCAAAATAGACTGCGATAATTGCTAACGACGGCCATGTAGGTTGAACCGGTTTCCACGAGGGTTTCCATATTTTTCAAGGTACATACCTCAACTCACTTCGAAACTTATTTTGTAATGATGAAGATCAGATCCGAAATAGTTCTGTACTGAAATTTGTTCGTCGCATAGAAATACATTTTTGAGCACGTAATGGTGTTCGTCTCAGGTTTCAAGCCGATTGAAGTTGAGTGAGCAGCGTTGGCGCATCACGTGCATTTTACATTGTAAAATCTTCTAAGCGGCAATGTTCAGAACAATTTTCCCATATTAAAAATGCACCCTAAATACAGTCATCTAGTGAACTACGCCGACACTGTGAGGGAGTCGGTGTTTTGGAGGTTACATTTTTAAAATCCGCCGCAAATAGAGATAAGGTGAGAGCCATAAGGCGTTTTCAGGAATGTTATCAGATACTCGGGCATTTGTAAGGATTAATTTGCCAAGGATTTCAGACCAATGGGGGTTGCGGAAGGCAGGGTTTTTGGAAGTTAGAGACCTGGGGTCTGTCGTAGACAGGGTTAGGATCGGGAGGCGTTTGCAAAAATTGAGTAAGAGACTCAGGAGTTCGCGAGGATTGATTTGCTACAGATATCAGACTGATTGGAGATGTGTAAGACAGGTTTCTTGGAGGTGATAGATCTAAATTCCGCCGCAGGCAGAGTTAGGAACAGAGGGCGTTTGCGGAAAACTTTGTCAAAGACTCAGGCATTCGTGAAGATTGATTTGTCGCAGGTTTCCAACTGATTGGAGTTGCGGAAGGAAGTTATTTGGAGGTTAGGTATCTGAACCCTGCTCTAGTTAGGGTTAGGATCGGACGGCGTCCGCGAAAATTTAGTCAGATCCAGGAATTTGCGAGGATTGATTCGTCACAAATTCCTGGCCGATTGCAGTTGCGGAGGGCAGTGTTTTGGAGGTTAGGATTCCTATCTCCGCCGTAGACCAGGGTAGGAACGGAAGGCGTTCGCGAAAATTTTCTCAGACTTAGGAATTCGCGGGAATTGATTTTCCACAGATTTCAGACCGATTGGAGTCGTGGAAGCCAGTTTTTCTAGGTTAAATATCTGAATTCCACCGTAGACAAGGTTAGGATCGGATGGCCTTTGCATTTATCCTGTCAGATACTCAGGCATTCGAGAAAATTGATCTGACACAGGTTTCAGTCCGGTAGGAGTTGTGGGAGGCAATTTTGTGGAGGTAAAATACCTGACCCCGTTGTAGATAGGCTTAGGAACGGCAGCGTACGCGAAAATTTTGTCAGATACTCAGGCATTCGCGAAAAGTGATTCGCCACAAGTTTCAGGCTAGTTGGGGTTGTGAAAGGTAGTTCCTTTGGCGAATAATTATCTGATCGCTGACGTGAACGGGTTCAGATTCGGAATGCGTTGGCAACATTCTTGTTGGATTTTAAGGCATCAGAGGGAATCGATTTTCCCTTCATTTTGGGCCAATTAGAGCTGTGGAGGGCAGTTTCTTTCGTACGTTAGGTACCCGAAGTCCGCCTTGAAGGTGATGAGAATCGGAACGCGTTCGCACAACTCATGTCACTCATTCAGGCTCATGCGAGATGGAGTTGCGGATGGCACTTTCAATGGAGGTTAAGTATATCAACCACGTCATAGGCATAGAATCAAAGGCAGTTTTCCACAGGCTAGAGTGCTGAATTATGCTATTGATAATGTTATAGTTGGACTGATAGATTCGGAGAAATTCCAAGACCAACTGAGTAGGCCATTGACAGTTTATCTTCGGCTGGATCTTCATGCAGTCTTTTCGAATTCATCCACTTCATTCTCCAACAGGTTTATGCCATTTGGAGCATCTTTGGCTTTGGGCGATGTCTCGTGGTGTACGTGGTTCGAGAGAAACCATCTTTTGAAACGATGATATAGATTTAAGCTTACTATCTTTTACTCGATCCTTCATTTCCAGGCTAAGCGATGTGAGATACTTTCCGAATTTTCAAAATCTTCGTTACAGAGGGTGCACTGAAAATAGAAAGAATATCTTGAGAATTCTCACTCAAATTTGTACTCAGGGAAATGGAAGATCTGATTTTGATTCTCACAACCAAACGTACCTAATTTTTGCAAATTATTTCGAGTGATATTGGCATGTATGATGTCAAGTAGTTGTAATTTGCGCCTCCAAAAGAATTCAACTATCGTTATTGACAATAACCTAATTTGATTCTAATCGTTTTAATCTGCAAGAATTAAGGAAACAACCATGATTTTCCATCTTTTCAAAACTCATGATATTTCGTAATAAATATATGAGCTTGAGGATCGGGAGTTGTGTAATTCACTAAAAATATTCTCTAATGGCGATAACCACGTAATTAGAATGCTATAATATCAGATTCACGAAGTATAGATATTGAAAAATGTATTCTACCTCTACCAAGATCGATAATTCTTTACGGTGTAAGAAGTTTAAAAATTATTCTGATAGCTAGTGAATGGGATATTTTTTCGAACAATAATGTCTTGGGAGCTACACTTTCTGATTACGACGATATCATCAGGCATCAAAACTGTAAGTAACGATCTTACTAACAAGACTATTACTCATCGTATCATTACGATGCTCATAAAAGTCAACGTGCTTATGCAATGATCTTATGCATGTTCTATACTACTCGAGCTATATAGTCAAAACTTTCTAGGGAAAATTGAGCATCGTTAGGAACTTCCGAATCGATATTGTCAGAAAATTAATTAATCATTGTTGAGTGCCCGTATATATGAATTCGCAATACGAGTGCAATTTTCCCCACGCCACAAGTTACCAAGCTTATGACTTTACACACAGAATGGCCATAAAAAGTAAAATGTACATGAACGAACCATACTGCTGCAGCATGTACCCAATTGCATAATAATGCTCATTATAATTAGCGCAAACTTTCCCAGCGTACAAAAATGAGAGTAATGCGCACATTCGATGTGTGTATATTTGGCGCGTGAGCAACCCGCTCACCTCATACAATTTCCGCACACTAATCGCTATCCGTCATAGTCATTTTCTCGTTTGTGCTCGAGGGGTTTATTTTGACCGTATACCGCTCATGAATCAAAAGCGAGACGTTTGAATTTAGCACAATGAGGTTGATTTTCACTTCACTTTGGCTTTCAGATCAAAACCTTTTGCAAACATTCGTGCTGGACTCTGTTATGATTACTTATCATACGGGACTTGATTGCATGTCATCGTAGTCATGTTATATTTTATCTCTTCCAGAGGTAGAAATTCATGAATGACAAGATTTCAGATTGAGTCCAAGCATAGAAATCAAACTTGACCTTTTTCTCGCACTAATGCCTTTGTTAATTGAAAACACATGAGAGTGTCTTCTCGTGTCAGAGGCGATAGTAACGGATCCGAGAGCTTATATACGTGTGCAAAATTGTTCAATTAGAACCATTGCAAAAATTGTGATGAGCAAGAATTTTGCAGCGTAAGCAATGAACGTCGCTTGCGAGTAAACATTTATATAAAAATGAAATTGCACGTAATAGCTTAAATTGTACTACGTTCCGCTGGAATTTTATCACCTGATTCTGTTGTACAGACTCTCTGTGTCGATTAGAATTCGATTAATCATTCACAGATTGATTTTGCAGAAAGATCCTGACGTCCTAACAATATGGGTTGGATGTGCAATATCTCAAAAAGAACGATTTTTTTCGTGTATGACCAGTACGGTGGGCCGAAAAGTGAAAATTTTTCCAAATCGTTAAAAGCTTTGACTCACAGTTTTTGCCATTTTTCGTGTAGATATGAAGATTTTTTGCTGGACGCTGAGAAATGAGGTAGATGGAAAAAATGCGGTTTCGGCTTTGTTTTTGAAACTAATCAGGTAAGGCTCAGAATGTTCCCGTCGTCTGAATCGTGATGCTTACTATTGTTTTTCATGTACTTTCACCCGTAGAAATTGAAAACGAGGTTCGCTAAAGCCTCAGAAGCCAGGGATTCTTGTAAATAGCAGGATATCAATTGTACCGAAAAATATACACATTTCCGGAAAATGCTCAATTCCTTTCAAACTGATATGCAGATGAGAACAGCGTTCCAATAGGCTCGAACTTTCACCGGACTACATTTTTCAATGAACTACGACTTCCTAAACGCAATCCCGTTGGTTTCAAAAAGCTCGGAAGCGTCAATTCTAAGTGATGAGCAGATGATGGCAAAAGTGCCAAAACCGGGATATCAAGATGGGGAGTCCCCTATCCTATCACGAATTGCGATTGTGCGATTGATCGATTAATTTCTCGAAAGCATCGAATTCGGAGTGCAGCTACGTTCACGTTGGTGAGATCTAATGTCCATATCTTTAGAGTCGAGAGCCGAGACCACTGCTAAGATGTCACATTCGACCATCTTGGATTGTTTCGTGTGTCGGCATGGAGACTATAAAAAGGTTACTATAGCCTCCACGTGTGTCGGTATCACAGGTCGCGACCACGCGGGCGTACACCAAACAAGTATGTCTGGTTGCCTGTTTTCAGGATCATTCGATAATGGTTCGAATTAGTAGTTGATAGACGGTTTTATTATTTCAAGCAGTCTTATTACGAGCTGCCCCCCCTCCATTAATTGTGATAGATATATGGGCTATTCCGCAAAAACTATTGAAATGTTTTGAGCTGACATTCTCGAACGATGTAAGATAAGTTCAATCCAAAAACTGATTCATCAGCTCCCTTAAAAAATAAAAGCTATATCTCTTCACGTCTTGCTGAGTAAAAATGAGAGCATGAAGATAATCCTAAAAGAAATTATGTGGATGTTGTGGAAGCTTACAACAGAGTTGTAAATTTGAGGAGTTTTTGATCCTATGGAATGCCTACAACTTCCAGTGTTCATTGTATTGAAGGAGTGAGGAATATTGAGAGCACTTAGTGGAGAATCCATCATAATTGTGGCTCAGATTTGTTTTGGAAAAATCACATGTCGTGTTCTTATCTGAGAGTCATGAGAGCATTGTATTATGATGACAATAACAGTTACCAATCATTCGGAATCAATTTGTGAAACGAGGAGCTCATCGTTGTTTCGGCAAAATCAATGTTCTATCAGTGAATTCAAAAATCGAGAGATTGACATTTTTGTTTTTGTGGTGGGGCTGTGAATCGGTATATAATTCCAGTGATAAGCTATCAATTATGTCTGGGATGCATATTCTTAGAACATCAGAATATCCTTGCATTCAAAAAATTACCGATCATAACGAAGACGATCCGCGCGCTTGCGCGCGGTGAATACCTAGTCCTATACATAAGATAGAACCAAAATCGTCCGCAATGACCTGCGAAATACTTTGAATTTGGAGCATTCGAGCTCCTTAAAACCAACGCCATTATGCTCAGAAGATCGTAATACACTCGCGAAAAAGGTGAACTGCAATGGGATGACGGCCAGTGACCGTTCAAGATCTGTCGTCTCCCTCGTACTCATGGGATAACCTAGTAGGTGCGAGTGAGATGGCAGTTCACCATGCTCCCGAATGGACATAGAAAAATGTAGTGCGGTAATTAGAGTTCGAGCGTATTGGAACGGTGTCCTCACCTATACTTATCAATTTGGAAGGGATTGAGCGTTTTCCGGAAATGTGTAATTTTTTATTTGCGATTTACAAGAACCCTTGACTTCTGAGGCTTTAGCCAAGCCCGTTTTTGGTTTCTACGGGTGAACATACATCAAAGTCAGCATCACGATTCAGCTGACGGGAACATTCTGAGCTTCATCCTCGGCCTTATCTAATCAGTTTAGAAAACAAAGTTAAAACCACACTTTTTTCATTGTTGAGAAATCTCCAGGGCGTTTGCTCCACCACAAGATCTTATTTCTCAGCGTTGAGCAAAAAAATTTTTATATCTACCCAAAAAATGGCAAAAACTGGGACCATAAGCGTAACGATTTGGAGAAATTTACATTTTTTGGCCCACTTTGATGATTTGATAGTAGAGCCAGAGAGCCTCGACTGCTGTACGGTAAGGAAGAACAAAATTTTCCTAGCTTGGAGTAACACGCTTGAACCATTCAACTTTTGAGCCAAAAAGTTTTTTTTGTCCCTCACACTGTGTACTAACCAGGGTTTGACAAATAACGCTAGTTTCGTTATGGTGCGTTATTAACGAAACCCTAGGAGATCTGTTATAATATTCGTTATTTTGCTAAATAATGGGTAGAATTTCGTTATGTTTTTCGTTACGTTACAAGAATAACGTTAAAATCATAACGAATTGAATTTCGTTTCGTTATGAGTTTCGGTATTTTTAACGAAACGTATAACGAAATTCATGTGGATAACGTTATTCGAAACTAACGAAACTGATAACGAAATTGAGTAACGTAATTTCCAAGACATTTCGTTGATGTTTTTCGTTACGATAACATAACGAAATTCTTTTCCGAGTTTCGTTACGTTATTTTTCTTATTATATCCACTGCCGCTCATAAATTCTGAGTGAACCCAGACCCTCTCTGAAAATGACGGTATCTCGGATTCTATGCGTCGAGGGCCAATTTTGAAAAAAGTATCTCCGGATAGTTGGTCATACCCACCAACCTAGTCTATTTCTAGCGCATTAGGAATCAGTCATATCCGATCTTCTCTATTTAAGGCCCTCGTGGGGCAAAACTTCGTCCTGATCACTTGGCGAAAGACGAAAAACGAAACAAAATACAATTTCCATTTCGTTGCGTTACTCGCGGAAGTAACGTAACGAAATCAATTATAATGTGAATAACGTTACTCGAATACCGTAACGAAACTCCAATCCTTGAATTTCGTTTCGTTGTTAATAACGTTATTCACATATAACGTTATTCACGTAAGAGTCGACTTTCGTTACTATAGAATAACGTTATTAATAACGAAACGAAATTCCGGCATTGGAGTTTCGTTACGTTATTGTATTACGTTGGTGACATTACGTTACGGTATTTAGTTATGTTATCCTAACGTAACGAAATTACCTCTTAATTTCGTTTTTTGTCATGATAACGTAACATAACGAAATCGATAACGCAATTTTGTTATGTTACTTGTCAAACCCTGGTACTAACTCTGAAGATTTTTTTATATTCCAACAATAGGATGTTCAAACTTTATTGGCCATGAAAATAACACATGGAAAATTCACGAAGTATCAAAAAGGTTGAAATGGATTTTTCGATGTTGTTCAACATACGGCCAAAACGCCCCAGAAACGTTGATACTTTTTGCTTTTCTTATCTTTGTAAATATCATGCAGATTGTTGGGAAATTGTTCAGGAAAGTATATCAGAATATGAGTGTAAAATTTTTCAACAATTATCCACAAATAAAACTCTTGGAAAGCTGGACCAACTTTACATGAGGAGAAGTCTTTCAGCTAATGAAATCAACCATACTGAAGTTGGTGTCTTATCGATCTGAGTCTAAAGTCACTCTGTTTACCTGTATTGACAAAAGCCAGACGTTATGTCTGGTCTCTAGCACCAGATCGCTCAATATATACCATGAAGATCTGAAGAATAAGAAAATCCAAGCCTGATGAGGTCCACGAATCTTTGTGGACGAAACGTCGTAATAAAATTTCCATCACGAAATAATTATTGGGAATTGATTTAATTCCTCACCGTCCTTCAAGATCGATAAGCCACCAACTTCAATATGTATCATCAAGGACGAAAAATCTACAATATCTTTCATGAAACCAACCATACTTTCCGAATGATTCATGAGTTTTATTTTTTGACTGAACAGGGATTGGTCTAACCCTCCATTTTCGCGAAAAATCACGCAATACCAGAAACTATAGATTCATCCGTTTCAGGATTGTTGCCTTTAAACTACAAAATTCTAATGAATGGTCCTCAGAAATTTTCTCTTCCATCAAAATTGAACAGATTTGAGAGTTTTAAATTGTAAAACAATCATTTCAATCAGGTAATGACTATCGATCTTATGAGCCTAAGAAGAGGGATTTTGAATCATTGAGGAAATTAATTTGAGAAGTGCTTCTCTGCCACAATAATTTTGCTTATTCGGTCCTTCGACCGATTTCGTGCAGCTCTCTCCTTCCACCCATTACTTCTTGAATTGAACAAATGAGACGATCAAATCATTATCTCAACTGGATTGTCGTACTCAAAACTGGACTTTTCTAACCAGCAAAGCAACTAAATCAGTATACCGTAAATCCAGCAATAATCTCGGATCTCTATCATAGACCTACATCCAAACTCAGCAATAATTTTTCTTATTTTCCAGTTCCACTAAAGTAAGACCCTACAACACCAGAATCGGCCGTGAGATTCGTACCAATTCCAAAGAATTGAGTGAACTATGTAGCAAATTTTCTCGCGAACATAACATCACGCCTCGCTATACCACTCAAAGAGTCATACTATATCCATTAGTGCACCTACCGAATCATGTTGCGGAAGCGTTTCAACACCTCGGTGAAAGCAATAGACTTTATACTCACATATATCCCATCATCATCACCCTCTATTCTAAAAAGACCAGGCGTGAGATATGCTTGAATCTATCTTGAATATATATATATATATACCATATAATACTGAAGCTCTTGGTTGGTGAACAATTAACCGATGGCAATTAAGAAATCCGAAATTAGCCTGCTTGCACACGCGATATATATGATGTGAATAGTATATACCAAGGCTCATAATTGAGCTGAGCAAGTTCTCATGCTTGCAGGTATATAATATAGAAGTGCATTTTACACGCTCGACCGTAATCGCAACAATTACTTTATTCCAGAGAGCCCCGAAGCTAGTTTTACCTATTATATATAGTATATATAGAAGATCTATCTGTGGTGAATCAGCTTCCCGGTTCCCGTAGGTTTTACACAGAGTCATTTCGTTTCCGTGCGGCAAAATGAAATTAGACGTTAGCTGGAGAGAGAGCGTGATTTTGTGTATAGGGACGCGAAGTGAAGATCGGAAAGTCGCAAATTCGCTATCGGCATCACAATGACTGAAGAGATCGTAATGTGAGAAATGAGCTTGGTTTTATTGTATTTTTTTTTTCTATCCGAGGAGGTGTGATGTAAGCTCAGGGGTATGGAGTAAGAATGTAATGAGCGCAAATTGTATGGAGTTGGATGATTCGTATTGTAGTGACAAAATTATGATGATCTTAGCTTTCACTGAAAATTGATGCGAAAGTTGAGATTTTATCTGTAAACAAATACACTCTCATCAGGATTTCTTTGCAATAATTCGTGAGAAACTAACAGAGCGCTCCTCATTACTGTGAGACAATCATGATTCAATGATAGATTAGTTTCAATGGTTTCTGTTGCCAGCTGTCGAGTGGAAGGGATTATTAGTCTCAAAATCTATCCTTAAGGGCGTGTGAAAGCTGACTGTTACCGACCGAGGGGATCCGTAAGTTAGGTAGGGTTCTAATACAAATATATACACTTACTAGAGGTAGAGATGATGCAGATATTGTCAACTTTTTCAACATACTGCAATGGAATGTTGGTTGACAGTTTTATGCCGAGTCAGCAGCCTAATCGCTGAAAAATGCTGTGAAAATCTTGCAAGCTTGTTCACATTTTTTATATACTTTTGTTTATTTCTTATGTGACAATTAAGTTAGGACAAATGATTGGTGCTACAAGAAACTTGTTCACATTTTTTATATACTTAACAGTATATTTCCTATGTGACAATTTTCTTCATGCTCACATTTGCTATATACACTATAGTATATTTTTTTATGTAGCATGCACATGAGACCAATGACATGATGCTCACATCTGATATATAGGCTGACGCATATATTGTATGTGGCATTTTTGAGAGATTAATAATATATTATTGGTGTACCTCAAAAATTTGGAAGAGTATCTCTGATAAGATCAAGAGCATCACTCACATTGAGGACACAGATATTATTTCTCTGTACGCCCAGTGTTCTCTTAATTCCATGCTAAGTGACTTCACAAAAACCTGTGACTTGAAGGAATATGACTCTGAAAAACCAGTAGTTACTTAAACCCTTATCACCGCAGGATATACGAATTAACTACAAACTTTAGAATGATGAAATTACTTGAGACAAGAAAAGTGAATGCATCACTTTTCTTCAACTTAGTAGTAAAATTTATACTCTTTCATGATTACTCCAAGATAAAATGATTCTCAAACCTTTGATAGATCTTTTAATATTATTCATTTCATCATGTGCCAACGCAAAGAATATCAACGCTCCTGCCAGTTTTTCCTCAAAATATTAGGATCCTAGGCAACGTTGGAGGATCTCGAGTTTCTCTAGAATCAGAGAGTTTAGCAAAAGTTAGACGTGAGAATCTATTTAGAATGAACTATAGCACGGAAGAGTATATTGTAAAACAATGTGATGAGCAGAAATTTTGGAGAAAAATAGTATATACAAGATAACCACAGCAACCGGTTCTAGAGAAACAAGTTCAAACTTTGATATTCATGGAGCACAAGAACTGATGCACTGTAGGAACGATCTCACCTCTAAAATTTGGTGCTAGGCTCCCACCTTGTTGATTGATGCAGTGACAAGCATCACAGTATTAGAAACTGAACCTAAGTAGAATGCTGTAAGTCTTATTAGTTGGTTACTATTCGCTCAGATGATCCTGAGATTAATTCATGTATGGACCGAGATGATATGATTTTCAACGATTCTCTCACTCATCTCTGCAAAAACATAATTAAGATTCACAACTATTTCTATGCCACAGTGAGTAAACATTATCCAAGATGAGTGTGACAGTTCTGGGTGGAAATTATCAATAGAAGATTTCATTTGCAGATATAGCACATACTGATAAACTCCCAGAACATCAACTTCCAACCGGTTATTAGTTTTATTGCATCCAAATAACATTCAGATGCTGTTGATGGCATCAAATAAGATTTAGTTTATAAAAACTCACTTGGTAACTAGATTTGTAGTTACTCCCGCAGTACGATTGCTGACATTATTTATTTGCATTGCAGACGAATTACTGCTGAGCCAGCAGTGCTGTAGCTAGCTGGGCCTACACTTTGCTCAGCGTTACAAATTGATTGCTTACCATTGTAGTATCAACTATATTATCGGCTACAATGTTCGATTTCCCGTTTTTGCTCATTGTGACTTCTGATGAATTTTTTATTTCATTGGCTCTGTAAAACCAGATGCCAGTTCTGGCTGGCAAGTGGCAATTGATCGCCCGCACGCAAACTGCCAAACACGGCCATAACAACGCTGACTACAGCTGACAGCAGCTGTATGGGCTGTACAGGACCTAACCCAACCTTAGCTCTGCCTCAGTCAAAATCGCAGCTCGCAAGCCTCCCAAACATTTCATATTTCTGATCATTTTCTGAACTTTTCGAGGTCGATTTCGGAAAAAATGATTCCAAGTATGGAAGCTTTAGAAACAGATCTATCATTCAAAAAAAGAATTGAGTTGATTGTTTGGATATCGCGTTCACACTTTGGTTTCGAAGTCAGGCGTGTGAATATTTTTAAGGAAATGGTAAACTTCGAAACCAAAGTTTGAAGGCAATATCCAATCAATCAACTTGATTATTTTTTTGAATGATAGATCTGAGTCTAAAGCTTCCATACTTGGAATCACTTTTTTGAGATTCACCGTAGATCTCGGGAGAAAAATCGAACTGCTGATGGTTTGGGGTGCCGGTAAAAGTTGGCTTTCACATGCCCTTAACTCGGGGCTATTAGCTGAACATTTTTTTCCCCATGAAATCTCAATTGTTGTAGATCGTGATGAGATCCAATCCCAATTCTTTGATCAATATGAATGAATACTTTGGATTCAACGAAAAAAATAATGCATATTAACCAAATTTTGAATTGATGATAACATCCTTGGCCTTCCTTTCCAAAAATCATCTGCCAATAAAGAAATTGTCCCGAGATGGCAAAAAGAATTTAATGTCCGTGAGGATAATTATTTGACACTGATGACTTGGCAGATCGCCTCAACTGGCGAATCAGATAGCTAGGGATGATTATGCTGATTTATATCATAAAAAATATCATCTCACATGAAGTCGCTTCTGAAAATTGCTTTACTTGTTCCCAATATTTCGTGTCTTTTCAGATGAATCATTAGCAGGTTTTCCTCTACAAAATATAACATTTTGAGACAGCTGAGTACTGATTTTCACGTATACGTGCAAACATTGATCATGCGATAGTGAAGATATCTTCTACACCCAGCAGGAACCGAATTCGCTCAAAATTCATCGCCCAAGTATTAATGTCGAGCCAGACAACCACACCTTGGGCAGATGTCCCCATGAACTTTTGTCATTTAACTGAATTTAGCGGCATTGCCTGGTTCACTACTGCATGTTTGGCCTGTAAGTGTTCTGGAAAAGGCAGGATTCCCTGAAATGTTTCTGTGGCTCACGAATATAATATTTGTCAAATGATGAATAATGATCAAATGATGGTATCGAGGATTAGGTTTCCTATGAGGTTCGCAAGGATGAAAATTTGTTAAGATAGTTTCGCTCATCGTTATAACCACCCACTAGCTCGTCTAGCCACCCACTCATTAACATGTTAACCCACGTCCCCGACCATCAACCAACCTTCCAACCAGATCTCCCGCACCCCCACCGTAATCCAGAAGGCCACATATTACATGTTAGCCAGCCCAGCCTACCCCAGCCCGCCCTAGCCGGACCCAGCCTGGAACAAACCATCCCTTACCGTCTCAGATCATTCCAGACCGTACCAGAATGTCCGAGATATCACCAAACTATCTCAGACGATAGTGCCGCATACCAAACCGCCCTTGATCACTCCAGACTATACCAGACTATTCCAGACCGTACCAGAATGATCCAGATAGCAGCAGAACATCTCAGATCATACTAGACCGTATAAACTGTCATTGATCATTCCAGACCAGCCCACAGGCTCCAGACCATACCAGAACGTCTCAAATCGTACCAAACCGTTCATGCCGTTTCATCGACCCTTCGGACCATTCCAGACCATAGCAGACCGTACCAGATCGTACCTGACCGTTCAAAATCATTCCAGATCGTGCCAGACCATCCCAGATCGTTCCATATTGTTTCAGGTCATCCCAAACCATTCCAAATAGTTTCAATCCATTCCAGATTATTTCAGACAGCAGCGGTCCAGACCATCCATCTGTTCGATCACCCATTATACTCTAGCCCGCTGTTTGTAAAGTGCCTAGTGGGTCAGGCCGATCATTAAGTGCACTCCGATTTATTATCAATGATTACTAAATTTATTCAAAATTAACGCGTGTACAAGTGGCAGAGAGAGCAAGCAAGCTGCTCGCTGCCATGGCCAACGAGATATTGAAGATGAAAGCGTGGAGTAGAAGCGAAGAAAACAGAGAGACAGGCTGTGACACGTCAGCAGACGGTCACGCCACGCTAAAATTGACAGTTTAAATATAAGTTATACAATATTCTAAAAAATGAAGTTAGATCCAATACTCTGTGAATTGTAAAATGATAAAATTACGATACATCATCATTTTTTTTCAGAAAATAAATCAAAATTCTAAACATCCACCACATAGGCAACCCGATACGCGGGATTCGGACGGACAAATTTTAGGCTTGCGCTAGGTATTATTACAATTCAAGCCCAGTTGAGGTAACAATCAGGCTAAGCTTTTGGATGTAACTTTATCCAGTTTCCACTGCTGACCGAAGCAGTTTTCCAATATCGAGACAGGAACTTTCTTCTCCCTTGCAAGCGAACTATGTACATTTCCGAATACCTCAACAAAAATGCCATAACCATCTACAATTAAAATTCTCATTACGCAGAAGCCGAAAGCAAAGTTCTTTCCATCAAGATCCTTTTCAGATTAACAAACCTACATCCGACATCAAAAGATGAGCGCTGCTCGGCGGTCCAAGCCTTTCACGAGCATTTTGTTCTTCAGCGCCAATATCATTGCCGCCGTATATAACAGTTGCCTCAAGAAGCCGCAAGGCATCGCATCAACAAAACGAATTTGCAAAAGAGCTATATACACGATGCGGACTTTTTACAACGTCCGGCTCTTGCGTGTCATTAGCTATTCCTCAAGAAACTTTGTGAAAAAAATAATCGAGCAGTGCAATAATAGCGACACCTTCAGGGCAACCAAGATGTAGTAAACCGTTTCCGCGGCAGCCAAAGGCTAGGATCATCAAACGATTTGCGATTGCAGCGGTTATTTTTCAAACTCATGCGCAAAATGTATGATGTACTATAACACGAGCTCACAAACTTGCGATAAACGAATTACGCGCGCGGGTGAGGAGAAACGCCTTTACAACTCTTCAACCAAGTTGCTCGCGTTAGTCGAATTTGTGCCGTTTGAATGAATTTTGCGAGCGAGCTGAACTCATTTTCCTTTTGCTGCAGTGCTGAACAAAAAGAAAACAGAGATAGTATGAGATCAACGGATGAGCAATTTGGCACTCGTTTATTTGGAACGTGCCTTGTGTGAGCTATGTTTGATGATTCGTTAAGCACTCTGGAGTCGAAAATATCAAAAACAATTATTCATAACTCTTACGATGTCACAATGGCTCAAATTCGGCCTTCACGGACCATTTACGTTGATCTTCAATCCTCAAATATCGATTGGTGCAAGTGCAACAGCCAATACACCGTTGTGTACTCGGTACCAGCCATTTTATTATTGAGGTCAACTTTGCTGAAAAGTGTATATCGATTCTTTTCAGGAGCTTATTTTATTTCTTGAACAAATTTGACCGTCACACGTCTCCTACCCCAACTTCGAACCCCGAAATATCGGTTATTCAACAAGAATTTTTGTACTTCCTGCAAAGCGGGAAAAACCCTTATATGTAAATTTCCTGAAGGCGGGATATTTGTATCCTATACTACAAAGGTGACTAAAGAGGTCCAAACTAAAAATGAGATTAAAATTTTTATGTCACATCAGAAACCTCATTTTCAAAACTCTTAGCAATGCTTGGAGGCAAGGATGGTAAAAAGACGAGATTTTGAAAAATTTTTCCAGACATCCTACGACACTCTCTAGCGAGATTTACATTTATCGGTCGTCCTGAGTTAGGTTTGGCAAATTTCACCAGATTTTTCACGAAGGAACACGAATATGTTTGATAGAGCCAGACTATTCATGATAGGGGAGAACGTCTGGAAATCAATAAAAATTTTCACCCAAATGTAAAGCGTTACATCTGAACCCGGGGAGATCTACCGTGCTCGTCTAGCATTGTCAACCAGACTTTATTCTACAAGACTAAGAAGTCTCACTGCGTCCGGTAAGACTGAGGAAATTTCAGACCAATCAACCGAAAAAAGGGCACTTTACCGGACGAAAATTTCTCCTCGGGGAGCCAAACGAAATGAGAAGTACCAAAATCGTACCAAAAATACCCAATTTGGCGGTAGTCGAAATCTCAAATTTTCTAAATTCTTGATGAAGTCGAAACTTTGGATCCAAGGAATCACGAAAACAGCTACTACCGACCAAATTCAAATACTCTTGGTGGCCTGGGGTATTTTTACAGCGTGTACAAATTCACGAATCTACCGAAGAAGCGCATGCACAGTGCGTCGCAGTCATTCACATAATAAATTTGGCTTGGTCAGGTCGAAACACTGATAAATTCATTTAGTCAAATGTTTGAACATAAATTTGGGATTCAGAATATTGGAATAGAACAATGTATAAGAATTGGACAGACAAGAGAAAAACTTGACCAGACTTTGACCAGAATTTTGGATCTCTGAACTTGTAAATTCACAAACTCGTGAGCGCAAAAGTGAAATTTATTGGAAGAATTTGAAAAGGATGTGCAATTTGAGAGTGAATTTTAGATTCCAGACCGTTTAATGTAATCTTGGTCATGAGCTATTGGAGTCTATAATAAAGCTATCCTGAAAATCCTGGTGTCACAAAACTTAATGCTCTGAATTCTTTTGGTCCCATCAAATCGCTGGCCATGTGATAATATTGAAAACTCTCCGCAGATGGATGATTCATGTACAGCTGAATCTGGATTTAACGAGCTTCAAGGAACTGAGGAAAAATGCTCTTCATAACCGGAGTTTGTCAGAGTCAGAGTTGTCATTATTGGCCCATACGATTTTGTCATGACTAGCACTGACGATAAGTAATCAATCTGTGAGTTCAAAAAAGATCTTTGATCAACCTTTTTGTTCTCCAGTAATGAACATTATGATACAGAAATCAATCACAAGGTAAGATAATCTGCATTGTGCATCATCCTACTGGTTGAAATAGACTTCAAATATTTTCGAATTCGCATTTGTCATAAATTAGAAGAGCCTCAACATGAGAATGAGCAAGTACAAATAATCG
Source organism: Eretmocerus hayati (assembly GCA_029851415.1). NCBI lineage: Eukaryota > Metazoa > Arthropoda > Insecta > Hymenoptera > Aphelinidae > Eretmocerus > Eretmocerus hayati. The sequence continues at coordinate 175,309,900 of CM056742.1, read as the reverse complement.
AAAATAAGGGATCGTGTCTGGGGAGGAAATCGAATCTAGTATCAAAATTTACAAGATACCATTCGCAGCAAAAAAAGCTCGCCACAAAGAACGCCTAGGGTACAAAACGTACAATCTTCAACGTTCAAAAGAAAAACCAACAAGTTTCTTGGTCAAACCTCACCACGACGAAAGGAAATATTTTCAGATTGTTCATTCGTGCGAATATGATTCACGAGACCGTATAAAATTAAATAGCAAGTCAACACAACGCATATTAAATTAATTGTAACCGGTTACGTAAAAATCATTCAAGCACAACAACCTCATGTTCGATACCATTTGAACAGAAACAATTCTTAGATATTGTCAATTACAGAAATGAGGAAAAATATACATCTCTATTCCTCTATACTCTGAAAATTGATGGAACGTCTAAACTCTGCAACGCAAGTAATCATTCATTATTCTTATGATTGTATAATAGATGCAGATCTTGGTTACTCTTGGAAACAGTAAATGTGAGTATTTCCGAAGTTCAGGAAAAAACTTGTGTGAAAACGAAAACCATCAAACCGCTTAGCTTACGTTCGTCATGATTTGTTTTTCCATCACTGAGTAAATATTTTCACCACGAACCACCTCATAGCTCAACCGAGTTCGTAAGTCGACACCCATGAAACTTTTGCAGTTGGTAATCGCGTGTAATTGCATCTGCGTGCCACGCCGGTTCGCCATCTCTGTTGCATATAATACATAGATAGCCACAACGTCATCACCACAACAGGTATTCAATCAGACCAAAATCAATCAATGCAGGGATAGATAGACTCGAGCATTGCCACTTAGCTTACGGTATCGAATTTCTAGCAGAAAACCGAGATCAATAAATTTCTGTTTTTCCATTTTTTCTCCATTTCGAGCTGACAACTCTATTTTATCTCATTATTTCCCCATCTAAGGCCCGGAAGACCTTTGATTTCTTTGGGAAAGTTAAGACAGCTCGACTCCATTTGATAAAAATCAGACGTTAGTTCAGCTTATTTTGAAGATTTTGAATCATTAGCTCAAGATGAGCTAAATTACATTGAAAAATATTGACCTAGACCAGAGTTGTTGGAAAATGACACAGTGCGCGCATGTTGGGTACACACTTTTCTTCGGGAACTGCTAAAAAATAACATTTTGGGAAAATCTTGAGATCTCAGCTCTGGTTGGTCGAAATTGGACTTACCTTAGCTCAATTCATAGGTCTTAGAACAAGCTTCAAGATGCAATGAAGTACGTTCAAAAATATTGAGGTAAGCCAAACTTAGAAAATGGCTTAATGGAGGCAAGTTAGGTACACTTACCTTATGGATTAGTTCGAGTAACCCGACATTTTGTTTCACAGAATAAAGTGTGCAACCACAGAAGAGGGCAGTACATTTCAAGTATCTTATCATTCTCAAGATTGCTATCCAACCTGATGGAGTTTCCAAGAACAAAAGTCAACTGAATCTGCTCATTTGCATGGCTATCATTATCTATCTATAAATACCGCATCAAAAATCACACTGCTAGACCAATAAGAATTTTCTAACAACAGCGAGCTGCTAGAATCATTCATAACATTTATCTCAACCATCATGAATATAATTACTCGTTTTGATTTCGCGGTATACCAATAAATCGCATATACCTGCCCGCAATTTCTAATTATATATCAATATCAAACGACTACTTTTACATTCATAGAACATCAAAGATTATTTTTCAACCCTGTAAACCACAAAATATGGTTTACCGAGCAATCTAGATGACAAGTTTCCTCAATACATGTAACAGATCAGGATCAGGACGATGAATCCATGAGGTACATCAGAGGAAGGAGGAATAAGAGAGGTCGATTTGATTGTGATAGTTTGATGCTCGACTCGGGGTCTCTCTCGATTATTACGAGCGCAACACGCCATTCCCTCGTTACATGCTCTTCACGCTTCGAGTACATGTACAACGCTATCAACTCACACTTACATGTGCAAAGTGAACATACAGTGCTTGCAATCCGTACAAGTTTAATACGAGTCTGTATAGGCACTCCTTTATTAGTCGGCGTGACCAATCAGCGTCAACGCCATTAATCAAATGTCTAACACCGAGTTGAGCGAGTATATAGGCATGCATGATGTGTAGTTGTGTAGTCCCCACTTCTGTTACTCGTTCAAACTTCCCACCCGCACATTAGAGACAGAGAGGTTTGTGATGTTATTCTGAACCATTACATACTCAACTCGAGCACTGCACTTTGCTTTGGCACTACTCCTATGATGGTGGAAAATATGTGTAAACGTATTTTGTTTCTTATGCGTCTTCTATTCTTTTTCTGAACCTAGAATAGTTGCATCTCGAGGCATGTTGCAGTTGAATATTCAAGAGTATGCCTTTCAAGGTAAGTGTGCCCAACTTGCCCTTACTAATATCTTTGGTTCACCTCAAAAATTTTCAACGTGCTTTGGATCATTTTAAAACTTGTAATGGAGTACGTTCAAATTCGACCAACTGGAGCCGAGCGGTCTCAATTTATCCAAAACTGTACATTTCGATACAAGGGTGGAAAAAATTTTTTCCGCGTCCGAGTGATGGGTTTCCGGCCTGAGCAGTAGGCAAAGGTCGGAATCAACACGAGCATGCGAAAAATAGGTCTCACACCCGTGTATCGAATTGTGTTTTTCGACAAACTGAGAGAAAAAGTGGAAAATCAGTGGGGGGAAGACACGTTTCATCAAAGCGTGTCGAAAAGTGATTTTCTAGAATTTACAAGGTGGTGTACCCAACTTGCCACCATTAAGCCATTTTCTCAACACCTCTGGTTTATTTAAATTTTTTCAACGTACTTTAACTCATTTTGAAGCTAGGTCCAATGCCTTCAAAATGAACTAAACCACTTCTAACTCCAATGAACTGGAGCTGAATTGTCTCAATTCTCCCAAAATAAACGATGGAAATCGGCGATAAACTGCTTTTATCGTCATGGACCTTTCCGCCCGAAACACTATTTCCGACCTATCTTGACGTGACAAAGACGCCCTGGCTGGTAAAAAAAAGGCGTTCTGCACGCCCTTTCGAGATAAACATATGGGGACATGTTGGGGACAGTCCGATGTTGGCATCCTTGTTTAAAAATCGTCTCTGTGTTTTTTACATAAATTATTTCCAGATCCGAATTCTGCAACTCCAAAGAGCGGATTTCGTAAGTCTTGAGACAAGGAATTGAATGCGCTAAAGCACGTAGAGATTGGTCGAACTCAAAAAATTTGGCACTAATTTTACTGAACACAATTCTTCTGGGCTTTCTTCATTTTCTCATATTTCAATATAACAAACGTGGAAAAAATTGCCGGGAGACCAAGGAATGGCCATTCCCGAGATCGGCATACAGCGACAAGTTAGGTACATTTACCTCACATGAACTTACAGTACCTATTTTGTAGGTCAGAGAGATCCGTTAAGTTTTTAGTCCTATTGACAAAACGATTTGTGTTTTTGTATCTATTACGCAGGAAATGGTCCACTTCGGATTCGTTTTCTGATATTTTTCCCCACTTGAGATGAGATTCGCGCCATTAACAAAATCAGCTTTTGATCAGCCCTGGAAGAAAGTTCCGGACTATGAAGTTCGCAACAACAATTGATTCCAAATGCGAAGTTCCCATTTTTCTCAGCCAAAGTCCTTCAGAGTAAGCGCGAATTTGGTATTAATGATATGTCATTGTATTGACTTGTTTTCAAAGAATATAAAGTTAAAACAAAAATGGTTCTTGAGCCGATCACTTCAAACAACGATTAATTAGTGACGCCACCACTCGTCAAGGTCAGTATTTTGTTAAGCTGGTCATGAAATTGTCATGTTCACTACTTCATTTTAAAAAACAGGACCAATTCCTTAAATTTCTCTGGATATTCGATATTCTCTTCTAGAATCTGAATGACGCTGACGCACATTTGGGTCTCGTTGTAGTCGTGGTTCTTATTGTTTTTATCTGTGAATCACCTATTTGAGTTATTGATGATCTCAACAGTGCACAAAACACCATTGTGTCATTAATAGTTTTCCTTACCAATATCAAATCATTGGGTCAAGAAGCATTTTGCTAGCAATTTCAAAAAACCCGACCCCAATGAGGCGAACTGCTTCGAGCTTGCTTCCTGGGCACTTTTGGATATTTTATTTATGCTCGATAAATATTCTCAACTTTTTTATAATTCATATAAACCAAAGTCATTTTTTTGTTTCATCAAACTCAATTCGCATTGCAGACTTCGCTTTTTCGTCGCACGAATCCGGCCAAGTCCTCTCGGTAACCCGTGTGAAAGTTCAGAGACACCGTATATCTGAAGACAAATTGATCTGTGATGCGATACCATCAAATATCAAATTGTCAATGACGAGCCTCTCAATGCACGACTCCATTCGCACGTATTCTGGCCTACAATTTCCATCAAACTGCATCCCACGAACTGTATAAAGTAGACATACTGTTGTTCTTAGGAATGCGAATCTACTGTATTTACGATGGAAAAACCTAGTAATTTTCTTGTTATTATTACTCTCGCGAATAGACTAGGTATATGTTCAACAATTCTCAATATGAGCTCAATACCCATAATCAAGGATCGTAATGAGACATGAATTGATTGAAACGAGCTACGAGGTGAATCCATACTTGCTTGATGATGGTTCTTATTGATGATCAATGTGATATTGAGAAAGCAAAGAAATTGATTTCATACAGAGTAATAACGTGATGGACATAGAGATGTAGCAGGCTAACCTACAAAGTACACTCCTCTGCAGTGGAGGCACATTCCCATGTTTGTATCATTTGATGCTGGCATCGTTGCATTTATAGTTGTACTTGATACATGCTCATAGAAAACTGGTCGATCGCACATACTGCTTGAGAAATCAGCAGTGGTTTTTCATGAGGTCTGAAATAATTTCTCCCGTATATAAAATCCATAGTGTTCAATTTCATTCGAATGATGGGTGAAATTGAGGTACTTACTACCGGAGGAATATTACTACCCTTGATTGGGATGCAACTTACCTACGAAATTGCGTCTGGGTACATTGATGTCATTAGAACTGTATATCGTGCGAATTAGCATATCCATAACCATACAACAGAGTCTCTCAACTTTCGAGTCATCTGTTCAATCACACTAATTCCCATCTTATTTCTTCCCAATTATTTATGATTAATCCGAGAAAAATGAGATTTGTCGTCGTACGAAACAAAGCTTTTTGTTATTCTGTGCGCAAAAATGGCCATTTAGACGCAAGTGTGCGTGTGCAAATAGCGAATTTGCACATTATTCCGACACAACTGTGTGCAAATATTTTTTCACGCAGTGCGCAAATGAGGCATCAGTGCGCAAATACTCGTTTGCGCACTGCGTAAACGAAGAACAGTGTGCAAATGAGGCATTTGCGCACTGTGCAAATTTCGTTTGCGCACTGGACTTGAGTTGTTTTCTGATCACTCTATACCATCATCTATCTATATATCTTCATCATACATAATTGTGAAGAATATCTAACTTCGATATTTCGAGCACCAGCGACAGTTTTGAGCAACGTGGTAACATACTATATGGGCGATAGAGTTTTTTCTGATACATTTCTCAGAATTTTTTTTCAGTCGGGGGGCTCCGCCCCCCGAACCCCCCGGCGGGGGCTCCGCCCCCTGCACCCCCTCCACCGCCCTCCTGTGACCCCGTCATGCCATGTTCCTCTGAATGCTTGAGATGCATTGATCATTCGTTGTAGGTGATGCTTCGGTCACTCCTCGCTACTGTCAAAATTTTTCAAAGAGTCGTCATGGATCCCAAGTAATTCAAATGAAAATGGTTCATAATTTGTTTGAGGAGGAAAAAGGACTCGGAAAGTTCGTACACACCAATGCGAAAAAGGAACAAAGTCCGTCAACTCTCGAGACGACGCCCAAGTCTCACAGCATCCCCTAATTTTTTGATGTGTTTTAGGAGGCGGGTTACATTTTTGCTCACAGAAATAACAAAAAATATCGTAAGCAACTCGTGCGCAAATATCTGTTGGCGCCCTTGTTGCTTAATATACTATTCTACGTCTGAGCACAAAAAATCCTTCATTCTACTCATAAACTTCTGTTTACTCTCGGTTGTGCACACAGAATTTGTGGAATATTACTGGAATTCTTCTCCTTGTTCATAATGAGAATAGAATCTCAGAAGAAATCTCGAGTAAAAACCATTACTGCCTCGAGAATGAATATGGTCCTAGCTTTCAACGCAGAAAGACTGGGTTCGAATCTTGGCTAGCACAAATGCAAATTTGACAGGGCCGCGTCGAGGCTCACGGCAGGTTGGTGTGAGTCGAAAAGCCGGCCTACGGTCTGTCACTCAAAGTTCGAAAAGTCTTGATCACACCTTAGGTCGCGGCGAGAGGGCGAGAGTTGAAAAATGTAAATGCGTTATCGATGCAAATGACTCGAAGTGGAAATGGCACGACCGTGCTCTACACTAGACACTTTAGGACGTGCAAACTTGTACCGGACCTTTTGAGTTTGAAGCACTTGACACAGAGCGACCTGAAATGTTCGTGGGATTGGAAAGAGAAAGGCTTGAATTGAATACACAGGAATTATGCACACACTTGATGCGTTAGCCGACACTACAATATAACTTAAGGTTTAACGCACACAATACACACACTAATGGATTAAAATAGTAATTAAGAAAAAAAAATGTAAGGATCGCGGCCCTCTGCAAGACCGCGGCGTAACGTGACGTGAATATAGCGTAAATGAGTCGGGGCGCATAGACGTGGTCAACGGCGTGACGCACGTAGTGGCCTGTCAAAGATTTCGGTGAAAAGTGAGCTTTTTGAGACAGTGCTCGGCTCGTCTTATATACCTACTGGGATGGTCATCCGCGGAATCAGCGGATTCCCCGGACGCCACCCGTGGGTTTCCGGTGAATTGCCGGATTCCGTGGCATCCGCCGATTTCCTGGATTCCCCGGTGGTCATCCGCAGAATCCGTGGATTCCGCGGATGCCGCAAGGGCATCCGGTAATAAGGCGGATGGCCACCGGATGACTCATCCCTGGGCATCCGCCAAGAACGCGGAAACCGCAACACTTTTATGCGTAAACAAGGTTGGGTAGGAATGAAGTCTATTTGATTATGTATCAAATTGATATGTGGGCTGATCATGACATGAGCTGCGCACGTCAAAATTTGATAGGTGCCTTCCGGTAGCTTCGGTAGTTGGCTCAAAATCTTCCCAAAACTATGTAAAAACTGCATAATAACCTAGAAAAAAATTTGTGTGTACTTTGATCTAGTTGATGAAATCTCAGTAAATCAGCATCTATTCACCATCTACATATGTATCTACTCATTTTGTTGAAGCCGCGATGGCACTGAGGTATTAGAGTTCTTCACTACCAATCGAAAGGTCGTGGGTTCGATTCCCGGTGTTAGCGCCACTGAGACTTTTTTCAAGTGCTTTCCCCTCGTGTTTTTGTTAAATGGGAATCCACATCAAAGTGAAGACCCAGTAAACCTATAAATTTATTACTCGAACACTTCGCGTCACAGATTCCTTCTATACAACGTGATTGTAAAGTACTCGACCAGCCGGGAAATTCCGAAAGTCCGGCGCGTTGTGAGTTTTGCAAAATTTTCTTGAAGTTATTCGAGTCGATTTGGAAATTTGCGGGGATGTTGAAAATTATCAGATTGTTGTGATCAGATGGATCAGAAAAGGGATCAGAGGGATCAGTCGCGCGAGGATCACATGGGATCAGCAGAGGGATCAGTTTGTTTTGCTGCCACACACGTGGTCTGGTTCCGAGGTTATGTGTCGGCGTCAGTCTCAGTATAGTATTCGCAGCCCGAGGAGGTGGTTGTCAAATTTAGTGGCGGTGTAGATGGCGAATTGTGCAACTACCGTGCTCTTTATCGTGTTCCTGGGCCTCGGGGTTGCACGGGCCCGTGTTGTTTGTGTTTGTCGCGTAGCCACGCGGGTGATTTTCTTGGTGTAGGAGTGCCGAGCGCGTTGGTGTCGATTTTTAATTTCGGCCGCCGCCCTCATTCGTCGTGCACCAAGTCGCGTCGCCCGCTGCACCAGGAAGCATTGCTGTTGCACAGCAGTGAGACCAGGAAAGCGGTAATCACTGCCGACGGCGCGGCGCAAGCAGCAACTCCCCGCGCTGGCAGGTTATACCAAACGGGGCTCGGCAGCTTTTGCTTCGCTAGCAAGCGAAAATTGCTTGATGCTGGCCAAGTGAGATCTGCCGAGCCGACCTGGACTTTTGCCGGGTTGGCTAAGTCCGGCATTCTCCGTCTGCTGCGCATACTGTGAGACGACGTCCACAGCACAGCCCGCTGTTTTGTTCACTCACACAGCTTGTCCTGTTGTTTGTTGTTGAATGATGGAAACCTGACTCGGCGGCATGCAATGAAAGAAGTTGTTAATAAGTGTGATTTGTGAAAATAGTGCGAGCTGAATGATATGGCCCTTGTATCATTTTGCCATAGAAATCTTTTTCATTTTTGACCACTTTATCTGCCTGCTGGCAGTATTTTGTGATAGAGAGTAAAATTCAGCTGAGCATTTGAACCTGTAATGGAAAAATACCTTAGTGTCACTTTGGTCCCGTACCGGTCCTCTGCGAGTGTCGATTTGGTTCTCTACCGGTCCTCGACGAGTGTCGATCTGGTCCCTTACCGGTCCTCGGCGAGTGGCGAACGGAACCCGTACAGGTCCTCGGCGAGTGTCGATCTGGCCCCGTACAGGTCCTCGGCGAGTGTCTATCTGGTCCCGTGCCGGTACATTCGGACAGGTGTGATTCTGATTCCGCATCGGCACTCGCCGAGGACCGGTACAGGACCAGAATACAAGGGCCATATCATTCAGCTCGCACTATTTTCACAAATCACACTTATTAAAAACTTCCTTCGTTGCATGCCGCCGAGTCAGGTTTCCATCATTCAACAACAAACAACAGGACAAGCTGTGTGAGTGAACAAACCAGCGGGCTGTGCTGTGGACGTCGTCTCACAGTATGCGCAGCAGACGGAGAATGCCGGACTTAGCCAACCGGGCAAAAGTCCGGGTCGGCTCGGCAGATCTCACTTGGCCAGCATCAAGCAATTTTCGCTTGCTGGCGAAGCAAAAGCTGCCAAGCCCCGCTTGGTATAACCTGCCAGCGCGGGGAGTTGCTGCTTGCGCCGCGCCGTCGGCAGTGATTACCGCTTCCTGGTCTCACTGCTGTGCAACAGCAATGCTTCCTGGTGCAGCGGGCGACGCGATTTGGTGCACGATGAATGAGGGCGGCGGCCGAAATTAAAAATCGACACCAACGCGCTCGGCACTCCTACACCAAGAAAATCACCCGCGTGGCTACGCGACAAACACAAACAACACGGCCCCGTGCAACCCCGAGGCCCAGGAACACGATAAAGAGCACGGCAGTTGCACAATTCACCATCTACACCGCCACTAAATTTGACAACCACCTCCTCGGGCTGCGAATACTATACTGAGACTGACACACCGACACATAACCTCGGTGTGTGGCAGCAAAACAATCTGATCCCTCTGCTGATCCCGTGTGATCCTCGCGCGACTGATCACTCTGATTTCTTTTCTGATCCATCTGATCACAACAATCTGATAATTTTCAACATCCACGCAAATTTCCAAATCGACTCGAATAACTTCGAGAAAATTTTGCAAAACTCACAACGCGTCGAACTTTCGGAATTTCCCGGCTGGTCGAGTACTTTACAATCATGTTGTATATGAGGGAAATGGTTCATCATTTTGACACTTGCGAGAAGGGCTCATAAGTCCGCTTATTAGCTATTCTATTGTACCGTCTTATGGTAAGGTTATGAGTTCGCGATCGAATAGACGTCAAACTATTCTATTGTACTGTGATATGCCTGCTCAAATATCATAAGATAGTGCCACAAATATACGATTCATCGTGTGATTCGTGTTGAACCTAATCTGAGATCTAAACTGTTTTTGGGGCCTACAGTATTCCAATGTAGTTTACAGGTGAAATTGATAAACGTAATCAATGAAGTTGAATTCTGCCAAGTAGCCAGATCACAAACGAATGGAATTATGTTTTCCAAAATTGCAAGTCCTTTGCTTCGTAAATTGCACATATCAGAAGCCCAATTAATATCCACCATTCTTGTTAACACGTTCGCTGCGGCGGCAAAAATCGCAGTTCCTTCTTTGTGTGCGGCGGGACCCACCGGTGGGTCCCGTGCAATGTTAAATCCCATAAGACGAAAATCTGCCGCACACAAAAGAGGTAGTAGCGGGACCCAACGGTAGGTCCCGCCGCAGCGAACGTGTTAAAATGTACCCATAATATAAATCTTTTTAGCTCATTAAATCCATTGGTGCAATTCATCTAACCCAGAAAAGTGCAACTAAATTTCTTAGTCACTTTATACAACAAAGCCAAAAGACTTTCAACGAAAATGGCGAAGATTACGCGAATTTATGCAAATGCACGCCATTGTGCTGGAGGCAAACTATAACGAATCTCTATGCACCGTCGTAGTTCCGTGGGTCTTTTTCGTTTTATTGGTGAGACAGAAAGCAAGTGAGGATAAGGCACAGATACAGAGTTGAACAGACAGAGAAAAGAGATATCCTGGGTCATATAACCGAAACAAAAGCTCAGCTAAAACCGAAACAAAGGGGCGCAACCACGCCTGGTCTAACGGAGATTTCTCTCCCGATGCAGTATTATATATATATATATATATATATATATATATGGAAAGAGGGTTGGAGGAAGCCACACATGCAACGAATTTAACTGCTTCTCTTTTCTCTCGTGAGCTTTCTTTTTATTCAACGTCGCCTCACTGAGTGACTGCAGTAGTGGTGGCGTTTCCTAGGGACACGACACTTTATCTCCTCGCTTTGGTTGGACTATATTTTTTATTCAACTATGTCTTTCTCTACGAACGAGTGAGGAACTTTTTTTGGCGGAAAGAAAGGAAAGCTAGAGCTTTCATAGAGAAACGTAGGCAACATCTATCAAAATTTTTTTGTCTTTTATAATTTTCACATTTTTCTGCACCTTGCAAAAATTTTCGCACCAGGAGAGTTATGTTCTTGGTGAAAAGGAGGGAATGGAATATATGGTAGTGGTAGTGGTGGTGGTGGTGGTGGTGGTGATGCATTAAGGTCGATTGATGACTCGAGAGAAATTGGATCAGGGAGAAAAACTTGATAATTAATGAGTTTCTTGAAGAGGGAATTCAGATCATTTGCGCGGCTTTTGAATTCATATTATAGGGAGAATAGAGTATGTAGGATTAACTGCAAAAAAGATCATTTATAACATAAAAGACTGCTGTTCACTGGCCGTTTTATGTCATGGCCCAAATAAAAGCGATCATTAATACTTTACTTCTAGAATCAACCTCTCACCTTTTGAGGTAGTGGCTTTTAAGAAACGACAAAATCCCTTTGATGGTAGATCTCATTAGAAGGGTGACCCAAAACTCTGCTTGTTCAATTAATCTTCCAAAGTTCTACGTCGAATTGAATCAATTACGTATTACAGCCTTGGTATCGCCTTGAAAGGTTTGATTAGACCTCAACAAATAATTACAGTTTGCGCGTTGATCCCGAGCCAGTAAAAAGAGTTATATTGGATCGGAAACAGGATCGGAGCATTTGATTTGAGGAAGAAAGCATATTCAATTACGTAGACTAGGTACCGCTAGATTGAAATTTCATGATGTTTAAACGCCCAGCTAAAATTTGTCCGTCTAGATCAGGTTGATTGTGTGAAGGGGGTGAAGTAAAATGAGTGGCCGGATGGGTTGGTGGGTGGATGGGTAATATCCGCAAGAGGTCATCTTGGAGGAATATTCCTAAGCTTACGATTGGAACTATTTTGAAATTCAGCCAGTAAACCACGCGCATGCGTAGAAATCTCTGTTTTCTGATTTGTCAGAGAATGAAAAATCAGAAGATTGGCCAAAAAAGGCATAGAACAGTGAAAAAACAACTTTGGACTAATTTCATCGCGAAGATCGTGCAATTTTGCATGAGATATCATATTTTAAAAAAGTTAAAAAGAATTGCTTTTTGAGATTATCTGGTTACCCTGATTTGCCCGGATTTTGCCTGATAAGAGCCTGAAATAGCTAAGCGAAAATCTTCAAGGTCATTATCGATAGCTTTTTTGAAAGATCTTCCGAATGGTGCAAACTCCGCAGCATTATCTCGAGCCAAACTCGAGATATATCCAATTTAGTAAAAAAAGAAAATGATTTTGATGCTCCGATGGAATCAAAAGGTGAAACAGTAAGAACTCCGCAGGCGTTTCCGAAATTTTCTTGCGACCTCCTAGTGGGTGGAAACTTCATATTCTGGACCTCGAAATCGGATCAAAACCACGAGAAACCGATCCGAGATATGACTATTTTTGATTTATCGTTTTTAGATGGAATCCATCTATTCCAATCATCATTTTTTGAGTTCCAATGTGAGAAAATGACGTAAACGAAACCTCAGGCTTCATTCTAATTTGGAATCTGTGAATGCTTTCACAACACTGTCCTGTAAAATTCTTAACACAGGTAGCTCGAATAGTGAATAGAGAATTCACAAACAAGTGTATAATGAGCACAAACCAAAACCATTTTATAGTTCTTCACGTATTACAGAAGACAGTATATAAAGTAATGCCCGTCATTAATCAAATTATGACTTCTTCTCGCATCCTTCCTTCGCGCACTCTCGACCAACAAACATCAGTCATCTTCTGGAGACCAGCCAAAAATGTGCATCATCGGGACCTCTAAAGTCGAATCCAATCAAGGTGATTAGGGCCCTCTGAAATTAATGTTTTTTTCATCTCGATCGAATAACATGAGCTAAATCGAAACAATCGAGTATGTGAATACTGCTGTAGGCTCTAAAAGCATCACGGATAATCAGATTTTGAAGATACCTCATTTTGGTGGACGCCTCACAGTCTACCCTTGACATTGCTGTGATCGTCGGCAAAAAAAGTGAGCGTGCTTAATTGGAGCAAGCACATTATATTGAAGGTTCTGTGGCTCTCGCATTGCTTATAGGAAAAAATTGCCCTTCTCCTCCCACTGATCCATGACAACTTTGAGATTAATGAAAGTGCACACCTTAACGATGTTGCAATCTCTCAGAGGTAGCTGAGACCACTTTTCGTTTGGTAATTAATCAATACATCTACTACCGTCGCTCAGGGCTATTTCAGCTTGAAGCCATTGTTTCACCGTAATATACATCCTCAAGTTACTCTCTAATGTCGTGGTATGTGATACAAATATTGAGCTCTCTAGTAAAAGGTTATCGATGAATCCGTTTCAGCGACCAGCATGAATGTTCAAAGACATGGACTTACTGGGTAACGATATGGGTCCGATAAGTTTGTTATAGATTGGAGGAAAAATCTGAGAAAATTCAGAGAACTCGTTTGAGCCTTTGAGAACCTCAATTTTACTGAAACTGTTCTGAAATCTATTTGTACGGGCTTGCTAGCGATAGAGAATAAAATTGTACAAATTTTCTAGTTTTGGCTTTCTTGACACAAATTGAATTGTTTGATAAGAGAAAATTTTTTATATGCCGAAGTGTAGAAAGCGTGATACGAAAGTTGACAGCTCCGTGATTGGTGTCATATGAACCATAGATCGATACGAATGGGGGTTATGTAATCATGATATGAATGCAAAAACGATTCGATTTCACTAACAACTTTTTCATAATATGTCAACCTAACCTTGATGTCCGACCAATGGTACACCCACGACTGTCGAAATCTATTAGCGATCAAACCAAATCTGAATTGAATTGCTTGTTGCTGGAAAAAGCTGCAAAAGACTGATATGTTACCGCATGTGTGGTTACTATCTGGCTGACCCATGTAGTAAACACGCACTGAGAATAAAATATTGCCATATGAACAATATGACTGTATTGCTACGTGATATTGCCGTCAGACCAATACTGGATTGCCACCACAGCAGAATGATTTTGTGATAGCATCAATCTGGCATGAATAACCTAAAAAATCTTGGGATTATACTTTACCTTTCACTGGTATCATTCCATGCAAAAGATGAGTACCTTTCGGTAGTAGAATAGTCGTGATGTAACTGTGATTCCATCAATTATCAGGGCATTTGGAAAATATGGGCCACGTTCATTTATCCTGGAAGTAATACCAGATCGTCAAACCGTTCTCATGGATTGAATCGATAACAAAATAAGCATTGTAGTCTGGCAAAATACCAATTTGGTCGCACGGCAAAACCTATGGCCGTAGTACCAATATTTCTTTCTCAATGCGTTACTCCAGAAAACCTATCACTATTCCTCATAATCGTAAACTCTCCCTAGCGTAACTTTTGTTTTTTGATCTGTATTGAAGATATGCACAAAAATAAGCGTATGATATGTTGAGATATATTCCGGGATTTTCTTGTTATAAAAAGAGATGCCGTATGACTCTTGATCACGAAATATTCTGAATGATTCAAAAAAGAAAATACAAAAAAAGGCTTGATTGAGCAAAAGGTCTAGCACCCTCACGATTATGAACTCGATTATTGCAATCATACTTACATTATATGCACAAAGGTAATGGTGCGGTTATTTTCCATCAAATTGAACTCCTACACGCATTGCATATCCCAATATGCGATACAGGAATGGTAGAAAAGAAACACGGCAATAAAGCAAATGATGATATCGGTACGCAATTGCCACCGAACGATTTTCCAAGCAAACCAATCGAGGCGTTTGGGAATCTCCGATTGTTTGCACGATGGATAAGGGCCCAGAACCACAAAAATATCCGGAAGATTACTGCAACTGTTCACCCTTCTCAACCTCACAGTATATGCACGAACTAACACCACAATGAGCTGATGCGAAGAAGCCCAACATCCACTCGAATTCATCTTGCAATTATGGGAATCATTCGATCCCTGGCTTGCATGAGTGAAGAAATAAAATTGGCCTGAGAGATGAAATATCGATTTGATGCATTTTTCTCTGTAACTGATTCGGGAGGCAAACTCATTTTGTTTGCATGAGTATACCATAAAATTGGCATTGTCTTTGCAACTGCTGATAAAACACCATGAGCTATTGGGACCACTGTTGCGTCACGAATAACTCGTCTCTAGAATCGTCTAAAAAAAGACTGATGACTTTTTTATCCGATGGGTAAATACGTATGTCTAATTTATTGCTATAAGTACCATGAACTGAGGTAATTTGTCCACTCTTTTGACTTTTTTCGCCGTTGTTCTTCTTAGAGCTCAAAAAGATTACGACAAAACCTATCTTAACCTGTGACCAATTGTAAGTCCGAAATCAATGATCGGTCGAATCACATGATAGATTAATCATACCACTATTCATTGTTATTATACGAGTTGAATATTTGGTCTCGTCAGTAGATAGGCTATAGGAATTGTGACTCACTGAGCCAGAATGTCTAAGCATTCTGTCTCAATGAGTCTCAATTCCTATAGTATCTCTTATAAAGAGTCAGATTGCCTAAGCATTCTGTCTCAATGAGTCTCAATTCCTATAGTATCCCTTATGAAGAGTTGAATTTCTTGAGAATTTGAACTCTACGAGACAGTGTGCCTAAGCGTTCATGCTCAATCAGTTTCAATCCCTACAGTATCTCTTGGTGATTTAGAATGCATGATATGAGTTGTCATATGTAATTAGAAAGCATGAGGAGATAGCGGCGTCGCGCGTCGGTTGGCTTCAATCTGTCACACTGACCGTCCTGTATGTGCACGATTTCCCTCATTGTGTATGGATCTGCAACATTTGAGTGAATGGATGTTATATATTTATTAACAGTGGTTCAATACTGAAGGAGAATCATGCTCATGAGATAATGCAGACCCATACACAATGAGGGGAATCGTGCATATACAGGGCGGCTAGTGTGGCAGATTGGAGCCAACCGACGTCACTACCTCCTCATTCTCTCCAGAATCGAACCACCGCGTAAAACAGTAATCAACCAAACTACATCTATTTAGACTCAAAATCTAACCAATATTTTCGCTCTCCCATTCCAAGTCTAGACACTCTGCAGTCATATGACTTGTCAGGAACTTTTTAATGAGTTCAACATTATGAGCTGCACAAGCAACCTTCCTAGATTCAGAATGGTTAGAACATACTGTCACGTGTTTTTGATTGTATAATGAATCCAAAGATAAATATCCTGATTCCACGATATCTCGAACATTGAAACCAAAACGGCTCAACCATTCTTTATGGATTGAACATTTGACTACTATTGTTGTTGCATCTTGTAAATTTTCTCTCATTGTGTTACCGATTTCAGTGAAGGGAATTTTCCCGGAGTACCAAGGAATCCCATGATGGTTCTTTTCCAACCATAAATTTTGTCTCACATCCTCCTGCGATAATCTCTTTCTCGGGAATGGTTCTTTGAAAAGGAATACCTTAGTTTCTGTAGTATCATAAACCGGAGCCAGCGCTAACTCCTTCAATATGAAATCATTAACAGGCTGTCTAAAACCTTGCATATCTACCACGTACTCCATCGTGAGAGCTAATGCACTCTGAATTTGAAAAACGGTTACTATATATTGAGTCTCTTGTATGAACAGTTGTAATCATGCGTGAACTTTCCAATTCCATTGAGGTAAGATATGTTACTACTCAAAACTTGAACATTATAGTGCTGAGGACAGCGAGTATTATGAGCTGATAGAGTTGGAGCTCTTTCAGCTTCATTAGAGATTCCAAATCGAATATGATGGATTTCATTATTCAGAATCAAATTCATCAAGTCTGAGACTCTTAAGTTGTGAAAGACTCCTTCATCCTATTCATCACAAAGTTCGGCACGAGAGTAAGGGCACGTCATCCATTTACATGGCATCCACATGTGAAAGTCCGTCTCTTCCGAATCATTACAAAGTTCGATATATGGATAGGAACAATTTATCCAATCACACGACTTCCACGCAGCATAGCTGAGACCCCCTTCATCGAGATCAATACGTCTTGTGAAATATCCTAGTGCAGCGATATAGAATGTTACATCGCTATTTCTTCTATACGGCGTGGTTATGCGCAAGATCTCCTCGAGATACTTACGGCGTGGTTATGCGCAAGATCTCCCCGAGATACTTCCGTTCACAACGACGTGGATCATATTTCTATTTGACACCAAGCGAGTCCTTCTAGAGATTTTTTGTAGTCTGGAAAAAAGAGCACAGAGGAATGTTACAGTTAGTTTCACTACAACAGCGACTTCTCGAGATATTCGACATGATTGAACACTTTCGACCGTAGCTTGAGAGTGTAGCTGCACGACTGTAAGACATTCAAGATACCCCCATACCCATCACATGATTTGAATCATCGTTTTACGTTGGACTTCCATGTAGAGGGCGCTAGTATGTTGTTAGACTGGACCCCACTACACAAGTTTTCGAACATCTCCACTCATAGGATTGTATTCAACAATACGATCGTGGATGATCAAACAATATGCTGTTGAATTCGCGGGAAAATTCTTTCCTGATACAAACTCTAACCGCACATCCACTGGTGCACTTTTGAGTGACTCATTCTGCTTGGCACAGTCTAAGACTATGAGAGGTACTTTATACATAAACTGTTGCTTACTTAATAACGGTTCAGCATCTTTATGACAGTATGAACTCTGAAAGTTTGTATACATATCATAAAGATTTGATTTTGATCGATATTCAAATTGAGGTTACCGTAGGGATAATATTGTGAATTGAGGAAGAGTTTCACATCTCGGATGTTACAGTGATCGAACTGGCTAGCATTCTTATCTCTCTCATTTTTGCAAGCAGTTTGAAAGCCCAGAATCACGAATTGAGGCTTTTCTAACTGATTAGATGTTCTAACAGTCCACACATGTTTTGAAGTCGTGGGTATAGCAATGGGTATTCAAAAAGTTCCCATGAACGAAAGCCCATAGCCAGAGATTTCCCTTTCTGTAACTGATTGAGGAGTTTGATCCTGTATTCATTAGAAGGGGTTACATAAGGCACGAGCCATTCAATGGTTGTCAAGTTGATTTTCCAAGCTTCCCATGTAGCTATAGCTGGGGTACAAGATTGTTAAGATGATAATCGCATTGTGGTCAGTATTAGATCCACGTAGAATCAGCTCAAGCTTAGCATTGATTATGATTTTACGATAATCTTCTGCAAATCCGAGTATCATGCGCAATGGAATAAGGACGTCGAAGTATCCGTCACTATTCAAGATAGTCTTAGTTTCATCAACATCGATCCATCCCACATTTTCCATACTTTGGTTGGGGCTGAGCGAGACCAATCCTTTCATGAGGCTAGTAATTCCAACATTTTTACATCGATCAATCTCAATGCCATTAATCTCGAGACGAATCTCATTGAACAGATGAGGGATGCCATTGTTCACTAATTTTGTGCGTTGCGCGATAGTATTATTGTCAGCTTTCGTTAATCTCCCAGAAATACGTAAAGAACTCTTTGAAGGTAGCACGCATAGATCTTGATGTTGTATCAGTATGCGGATCTCGTCATTGTTATTGAAGTAAGCTTCTGAAATAGGTTGATGAGTGTGAATTTCGTAATGCGAAATATCACTATTAAACTCGACGCGAGATTGAATATCTAGAATGTTCTCCATCTTCTTCGTTACAACAAATGCAGTTGAAGATTATTTTCCACCAGGTTTCACGCGAAAGCCTAGGTTCCTTAGGAATCGGACTTGTTGTTGTGCTAGGGCTTTGGGGACTCGGTGACGTCTGACTGGGAGATGACATTGTCTATCTCTTTTATACCCCCAACCCAAAAGAACGATACCCGTCACAGAACTGACCGAATATGTATTCTGATTGTGATCGTTTCCCCCCGAAAATCGACTAAATCCCCGTCTTGATCAACGATGCGTAGTTGTGAGTGTTCAATTTCCTTTTTTGTAACTTGAAGATAAGTTCTATGTGAAGGAACCCCAAGAATCTTGTATCCAGGAGCTACTGCTGGGGAAAATTGATGAATTGTGTAGATTTTTCTGTTATTCATGTACGTCCTAGTTATCAGATTACACTCTATCCTGAGAGAATTCATTTTAAAAATTCTCACTGGCAGATCTGAAGTATATTGTGTATTAGCACTCAGGATTTGAGGCGTGAATCCTAGGACCCTCGCTATAGAATTTTCCCGGGTGAAGTCGATCGGATCACTACACAGGATAGTTGTGCAAAGTGTATTATTGTTCGGCTTCAAACTGAATGTTATATGATCCTTTGCTAGCTCTTCTTGGAGATACTTTTCGATAGCTACTATGTCGTAACATCCCGTTCGAATCACTATGGTTTTGCTACCAACATGCAACTTGTTGGTTTTATCATCGATGTTGGGAAATGAATACGATGATAAAAATTCAACAAGAGCAGCAACGTACTTCTTCCGAGGATCAAGTTCTATCGCAGGAGTATACACGCTTTCGAGCGTAGAAGATGTTCCCGAGAAGGTTAGCGTTATCGAATCCATGACAGCTGGAGGTAGAACGAAGGAGTATAGATAAGCGATCGCTTATATACTCTCCAACTTATCATCAAGAAATCTAAACAGAGATGACCACAATTGGAAGTTCCAAAACTCTGATACCTTTGTGTATTGTACCTGACCCGATCCACACCGAGGTAGAGTAGTAAATCCATTGGGGGTTGAAGGTCGCCATAGCTATCGAAATATAGTACATCATCACCTTTCTTACGATAAGCTACCCAATGGCGCCCAATACCATCATTATCATCCAAGTTCACTATTGCTGATTCATAAAAATGAGGTCCACTTGATGGTAACGAATTGCGCATGAACACTCCTCGGAAGAATGGAAATTTCATCTGCTCAGCGTATTGTAAGATATCGAAGTTGGTTAATGCTCGACTAGGTAGAGTTACTTTGACCTTTTTTTCTTTTTTTTTTCAAGACCTTCCCCTGAGTACGGCTCAAGATAGAGTCCAAAACCTTTTTTATGAGATCCCAGATACAAGCCCTTACCAAGAGCAATAGCTTCCATAGTCCTATTATGTCTTTGACTCTCCTCAAGCTGTCGTTGAGAAGCCTTAGCTTGATTAATTGCTTTTTAGCTGTCTACGTCGGAAGCGCGATTTTCGACTCATCCTTGCTTCGCGAGGACTCGTCTAAAGTCGCGCTTCCGACGTAGCACAGCTAGAAAATGTCGTTTGCGACTCGTGCTGCGCACTCGTCACATAATATACTATTGCCGTCCCTGCAGCTCCTCCAGCTAACGCTCCAGTTGCACTGAGGCCAGCAAAAAGCGGAATCAGGAATGGTAAAAAGCCGCCAATTTTCTTGGGGACGGGCAGAATTCTAGGGAATTTAATTTTACTCTCCCCTCCAATTTTTTAACGGCTGCTCGCGCGCCTCTTATCGCTGATTCTATAACTTTTTTCGCTGATTTATTCGGAACTATTGATTCAGCAGCTGCCTCGACGATTGTGCTCAGAGGAATCGACGATCCCCTTCTTGTAACTCCCTTACTCTTCTTCTTTTTCTTCGTTTGACTCTTCATCTTCCTCTTCTTGAGACCCATTCCGAACCTGGTTTTCAATCTCATTGCACCGCTCACAGCTGACGCAGCAGCTTTTTCGCGTAGACTTATATCCTTAACACGAGTTCTTTCGAGTGCAACCTTCGCTAGGATCTTATCTGCCTCGGATCTTGCCTGCTAATCATTAGGGTTCTGAGCATAAGCTATGTCATGGTCCTTGCAAGCCATATCTAACGGGTTGATTCCAGGATCTCCATGAGCAAGCCGCTTAGCTAACTTCGTTCCCGGTCCACAATATTGATATCCTCCTGGAAGATGGAGTTCCATGGGAAGCGCGTTGATTGAAGTATTCACGAAGCCGGAGCCTCGCTTCTTTCGTTTTTTACCATGAACGATCATCTTTGTTCAAGCGCTGAACAGCAACTAATCTCTAGGCTATATAAATCACCCATATATACTCAATCGTGACAGTTCCCTTTCCGGATTCCACTAGTAAAGATGGATTTCTCACAGAGTCCGCTGAAACTACCAGTCTTGAATTTTGATAATATTGTGCACGAAGAGAGAAAAACCAAGCGGCATGGCGATCTCTTGCCAGATTCTATAAGAGCAGTTTTCTGTGGTCCGTCAAATTGCGGTAAGACAAACAGCCTGCTCGCGCTTCTGATACATCCTAATGGACTGAGATTCGAGAATATCTACGTGTACTCTAAATCTCTGAACCAACCAAAGTACAAGTTTTTGAAAGATGTGCTAGAACCTATACCCGGCTTGAGTTACTATTCATTCAGTGGAAATGAGGAAGTTTTGCCACCAGACAAGGCACTCCCAAATTCTATAATGATTTTTGATGATATTGCTTGCGAGAAGAATCATGATCACTTGAAGTCGTTCTTTTGTATGGGTCGTCATAGAAAAATTGATTCTTTCTACTTGTGCCAGTCTTACGCTCAAGTTCCCATCCCAAACATCTAGTTGGAGATAATCTGAACTTGCTTGTACTGTTCAAACAAGATTAAAAAAACCTGAGACATGTTTATGATAATCATGTTAACACTGATATGCCTTTCACAGCATTCCTAGATCTCTGCTCTACTTGCTGGAATGATGATCATGGTTTCTTAGTTATTGATAAGGATAGGGACATGAATAGCGGACGATATCGGAAAGGCTTCGATTGCTTTGCTATAAATATATCTCATTGAGTTGTAGGGTCATCAGTCTCCGATCAAATTTCAGTGTGTCAAGATGGCTGAACTGAGAAGAGAGAAAGCTGTTCTTGAGCAGCTTGTTAAAGCGAGAAATGGTGTGAAACAGAAGTACGATATGTTGAAGTCAGAAAAGACAGATATCGAGAAAGTTTTACATTTAATGAATGAATTTATCGTTCTTTCGAGCCACTTATAATCGTCGCGCTCAGGCGACGATCACAGTTTGACAAATGTCAAACTGCGACCTTCGAGGCTCCACTTTTATAGTGGCTGCATCACGAAGGGATTTTTTATTTTTTTGGATTTTTCAATTTTTTATTGAAAGATTGGCCAAGAGATGAAAAAATTCTTCCTCGGGCGGGACTTGAACCTCGCAATCTCCGGTACTCCGGACCGGCGCCTTAACCAATTAGACCACCGAGGCGATTGCGTATTCACTCGCTCGGGGAAGCCTTCTCTCATCTCTTGTGCCAATCTTTCGATGCGGTCAATCAAGGAACCATGACCATTCAAATATGCAAATTATACCGATAAGGTAGATCTCATCGATATTTCGATTCTATCGCTCGATTTGATGAAATACATTTAATGAATGAATTTATCGTTCTTTCGAGCCACTTATAATCGTCGCGCTCAGGCGACGATCACAGTTTGACAAATGTCAAACTGCGACCTTCGAGGCTCCACTTTTATAGTGGCTGCATCACGAAGGGATTTTTTATTTTTTTGGATTTTTCAATTTTTTATTGAAAGATTGGCCAAGAGATGAAAAAATTCTTCCTCGGGCGGGACTTGAACCTCGCAATCTCCGGTACTCCGGACCGGCGCCTTAACCAATTAGACCACCGAGGCGATTGCGTATTCACTCGCTCGGGGAAGCCTTCTCTCATCTCTTGTGCCAATCTTTCGATGCGGTCAATCAAGGAACCATGACCATTCAAATATGCAAATTATACCGATAAGGTAGATCTCATCGATATTTCGATTCTATCGCTCGATTTGATGAAATACATTTAATGAATGAATTTATCGTTCTTTCGAGCCACTTATAATCGTCGCGCTCAGGCGACGATCACAGTTTGACAAATGTCAAACTGCGACCTTCGAGGCTCCACTTTTATAGTGGCTGCATCACGAAGGGATTTTTTATTTTTTTGGATTTTTCAATTTTTTATTGAAAGATTGGCCAAGAGATGAAAAAATTCTTCCTCGGGCGGGACTTGAACCTCGCAATCTCCGGTACTCCGGACCGGCGCCTTAACCAATTAGACCACCGAGGCGATTGCGTATTCACTCGCTCGGGGAAGCCTTCTCTCATCTCTTGTGCCAATCTTTCGATGCGGTCAATCAAGGAACCATGACCATTCAAATATGCAAATTATACCGATAAGGTAGATCTCATCGATATTTCGATTCTATCGCTCGATTTGATGAAATACATTTAATGAATGAATTTATCGTTCTTTCGAGCCACTTATAATCGTCGCGCTCAGGCGACGATCACAGTTTGACAAATGTCAAACTGCGACCTTCGAGGCTCCACTTTTATAGTGGCTGCATCACGAAGGGATTTTTTATTTTTTTGGATTTTTCAATTTTTTATTGAAAGATTGGCCAAGAGATGAAAAAATTCTTCCTCGGGCGGGACTTGAACCTCGCAATCTCCGGTACTCCGGACCGGCGCCTTAACCAATTAGACCACCGAGGCGATTGCGTATTCACTCGCTCGGGGAAGCCTTCTCTCATCTCTTGTGCCAATCTTTCGATGCGGTCAATCAAGGAACCATGACCATTCAAATATGCAAATTATACCGATAAGGTAGATCTCATCGATATTTCGATTCTATCGCTCGATTTGATGAAATACATTTAATGAATGAATTTATCGTTCTTTCGAGCCACTTATAATCGTCGCGCTCAGGCGACGATCACAGTTTGACAAATGTCAAACTGCGACCTTCGAGGCTCCACTTTTATAGTGGCTGCATCACGAAGGGATTTTTTATTTTTTTGGATTTTTCAATTTTTTATTGAAAGATTGGCCAAGAGATGAAAAAATTCTTCCTCGGGCGGGACTTGAACCTCGCAATCTCCGGTACTCCGGACCGGCGCCTTAACCAATTAGACCACCGAGGCGATTGCGTATTCACTCGCTCGGGGAAGCCTTCTCTCATCTCTTGTGCCAATCTTTCGATGCGGTCAATCAAGGAACCATGACCATTCAAATATGCAAATTATACCGATAAGGTAGATCTCATCGATATTTCGATTCTATCGCTCGATTTGATGAAATACATTTAATGAATGAATTTATCGTTCTTTCGAGCCACTTATAATCGTCGCGCTCAGGCGACGATCACAGTTTGACAAATGTCAAACTGCGACCTTCGAGGCTCCACTTTTATAGTGGCTGCATCACGAAGGGATTTTTTATTTTTTTGGATTTTTCAATTTTTTATTGAAAGATTGGCCAAGAGATGAAAAAATTCTTCCTCGGGCGGGACTTGAACCTCGCAATCTCCGGTACTCCGGACCGGCGCCTTAACCAATTAGACCACCGAGGCGATTGCGTATTCACTCGCTCGGGGAAGCCTTCTCTCATCTCTTGTGCCAATCTTTCGATGCGGTCAATCAAGGAACCATGACCATTCAAATATGCAAATTATACCGATAAGGTAGATCTCATCGATATTTCGATTCTATCGCTCGATTTGATGAAATACATTTAATGAATGAATTTATCGTTCTTTCGAGCCACTTATAATCGTCGCGCTCAGGCGACGATCACAGTTTGACAAATGTCAAACTGCGACCTTCGAGGCTCCACTTTTATAGTGGCTGCATCACGAAGGGATTTTTTATTTTTTTGGATTTTTCAATTTTTTATTGAAAGATTGGCCAAGAGATGAAAAAATTCTTCCTCGGGCGGGACTTGAACCTCGCAATCTCCGGTACTCCGGACCGGCGCCTTAACCAATTAGACCACCGAGGCGATTGCGTATTCACTCGCTCGGGGAAGCCTTCTCTCATCTCTTGTGCCAATCTTTCGATGCGGTCAATCAAGGAACCATGACCATTCAAATATGCAAATTATACCGATAAGGTAGATCTCATCGATATTTCGATTCTATCGCTCGATTTGATGAAATACATTTAATGAATGAATTTATCGTTCTTTCGAGCCACTTATAATCGTCGCGCTCAGGCGACGATCACAGTTTGACAAATGTCAAACTGCGACCTTCGAGGCTCCACTTTTATAGTGGCTGCATCACGAAGGGATTTTTTATTTTTTTGGATTTTTCAATTTTTTATTGAAAGATTGGCCAAGAGATGAAAAAATTCTTCCTCGGGCGGGACTTGAACCTCGCAATCTCCGGTACTCCGGACCGGCGCCTTAACCAATTAGACCACCGAGGCGATTGCGTATTCACTCGCTCGGGGAAGCCTTCTCTCATCTCTTGTGCCAATCTTTCGATGCGGTCAATCAAGGAACCATGACCATTCAAATATGCAAATTATACCGATAAGGTAGATCTCATCGATATTTCGATTCTATCGCTCGATTTGATGAAATACATTTAATGAATGAATTTATCGTTCTTTCGAGCCACTTATAATCGTCGCGCTCAGGCGACGATCACAGTTTG
Source organism: Eretmocerus hayati (assembly GCA_029851415.1). Taxonomy (NCBI): domain Eukaryota; kingdom Metazoa; phylum Arthropoda; class Insecta; order Hymenoptera; family Aphelinidae; genus Eretmocerus; species Eretmocerus hayati. Next base: position 175,284,388 of record CM056742.1, on the reverse strand, counting down.
ACAAATGTCAAACTGCGACCTTCGAGGCTCCACTTTTATAGTGGCTGCATCACGAAGGGATTTTTTATTTTTTTGGATTTTTCAATTTTTTATTGAAAGATTGGCCAAGAGATGAAAAAATTCTTCCTCGGGCGGGACTTGAACCTCGCAATCTCCGGTACTCCGGACCGGCGCCTTAACCAATTAGACCACCGAGGCGATTGCGTATTCACTCGCTCGGGGAAGCCTTCTCTCATCTCTTGTGCCAATCTTTCGATGCGGTCAATCAAGGAACCATGACCATTCAAATATGCAAATTATACCGATAAGGTAGATCTCATCGATATTTCGATTCTATCGCTCGATTTGATGAAATACATTTAATGAATGAATTTATCGTTCTTTCGAGCCACTTATAATCGTCGCGCTCAGGCGACGATCACAGTTTGACAAATGTCAAACTGCGACCTTCGAGGCTCCACTTTTATAGTGGCTGCATCACGAAGGGATTTTTTATTTTTTTGGATTTTTCAATTTTTTATTGAAAGATTGGCCAAGAGATGAAAAAATTCTTCCTCGGGCGGGACTTGAACCTCGCAATCTCCGGTACTCCGGACCGGCGCCTTAACCAATTAGACCACCGAGGCGATTGCGTATTCACTCGCTCGGGGAAGCCTTCTCTCATCTCTTGTGCCAATCTTTCGATGCGGTCAATCAAGGAACCATGACCATTCAAATATGCAAATTATACCGATAAGGTAGATCTCATCGATATTTCGATTCTATCGCTCGATTTGATGAAATACATTTAATGAATGAATTTATCGTTCTTTCGAGCCACTTATAATCGTCGCGCTCAGGCGACGATCACAGTTTGACAAATGTCAAACTGCGACCTTCGAGGCTCCACTTTTATAGTGGCTGCATCACGAAGGGATTTTTTATTTTTTTGGATTTTTCAATTTTTTATTGAAAGATTGGCCAAGAGATGAAAAAATTCTTCCTCGGGCGGGACTTGAACCTCGCAATCTCCGGTACTCCGGACCGGCGCCTTAACCAATTAGACCACCGAGGCGATTGCGTATTCACTCGCTCGGGGAAGCCTTCTCTCATCTCTTGTGCCAATCTTTCGATGCGGTCAATCAAGGAACCATGACCATTCAAATATGCAAATTATACCGATAAGGTAGATCTCATCGATATTTCGATTCTATCGCTCGATTTGATGAAATACATTTAATGAATGAATTTATCGTTCTTTCGAGCCACTTATGCCAATCTTTCAATAAAAAATTGAAAAATCCAAAAAAATAAAAAATCCCTTCGTGATGCAGCCACTATAAAAGTGGAGCCTCGAAGGTCGCAGTTTGACATTTGTCAAACTGTGATCGTCGCCTGAGCGCGACGATTATAAGTGGCTCGAAAGAACGATAAATTCATTCATTAAATGTATTTCATCAAATCGAGCGATAGAATCGAAATATCGATGAGATCTACCTTATCGGTATAATTTGCATATTTGAATGGTCATGGTTCCTTGATTGACCGCATCGAAAGATTGGCACAAGAGATGAGAGAAGGCTTCCCCGAGCGAGTGAATACGCAATCGCCTCGGTGGTCTAATTGGTTAAGGCGCCGGTCCGGAGTACCGGAGATTGCGAGGTTCAAGTCCCGCCCGAGGAAGAATTTTTTCATCTCTTGGCCAATCTTTCAATAAAAAATTGAAAAATCCAAAAAAATAAAAAATCCCTTCGTGATGCAGCCACTATAAAAGTGGAGCCTCGAAGGTCGCAGTTTGACATTTGTCAAACTGTGATCGTCGCCTGAGCGCGACGATTATAAGTGGCTCGAAAGAACGATAAATTCATTCATTAAATGTATTTCATCAAATCGAGCGATAGAATCGAAATATCGATGAGATCTACCTTATCGGTATAATTTGCATATTTGAATGGTCATGGTTCCTTGATTGACCGCATCGAAAGATTGGCACAAGAGATGAGAGAAGGCTTCCCCGAGCGAGTGAATACGCAATCGCCTCGGTGGTCTAATTGGTTAAGGCGCCGGTCCGGAGTACCGGAGATTGCGAGGTTCAAGTCCCGCCCGAGGAAGAATTTTTTCATCTCTTGGCCAATCTTTCAATAAAAAATTGAAAAATCCAAAAAAATAAAAAATCCCTTCGTGATGCAGCCACTATAAAAGTGGAGCCTCGAAGGTCGCAGTTTGACATTTGTCAAACTGTGATCGTCGCCTGAGCGCGACGATTATAAGTGGCTCGAAAGAACGATAAATTCATTCATTAAATGTATTTCATCAAATCGAGCGATAGAATCGAAATATCGATGAGATCTACCTTATCGGTATAATTTGCATATTTGAATGGTCATGGTTCCTTGATTGACCGCATCGAAAGATTGGCACAAGAGATGAGAGAAGGCTTCCCCGAGCGAGTGAATACGCAATCGCCTCGGTGGTCTAATTGGTTAAGGCGCCGGTCCGGAGTACCGGAGATTGCGAGGTTCAAGTCCCGCCCGAGGAAGAATTTTTTCATCTCTTGGCCAATCTTTCAATAAAAAATTGAAAAATCCAAAAAAATAAAAAATCCCTTCGTGATGCAGCCACTATAAAAGTGGAGCCTCGAAGGTCGCAGTTTGACATTTGTCAAACTGTGATCGTCGCCTGAGCGCGACGATTATAAGTGGCTCGAAAGAACGATAAATTCATTCATTAAATGTATTTCATCAAATCGAGCGATAGAATCGAAATATCGATGAGATCTACCTTATCGGTATAATTTGCATATTTGAATGGTCATGGTTCCTTGATTGACCGCATCGAAAGATTGGCACAAGAGATGAGAGAAGGCTTCCCCGAGCGAGTGAATACGCAATCGCCTCGGTGGTCTAATTGGTTAAGGCGCCGGTCCGGAGTACCGGAGATTGCGAGGTTCAAGTCCCGCCCGAGGAAGAATTTTTTCATCTCTTGGCCAATCTTTCAATAAAAAATTGAAAAATCCAAAAAAATAAAAAATCCCTTCGTGATGCAGCCACTATAAAAGTGGAGCCTCGAAGGTCGCAGTTTGACATTTGTCAAACTGTGATCGTCGCCTGAGCGCGACGATTATAAGTGGCTCGAAAGAACGATAAATTCATTCATTAAATGTATTTCATCAAATCGAGCGATAGAATCGAAATATCGATGAGATCTACCTTATCGGTATAATTTGCATATTTGAATGGTCATGGTTCCTTGATTGACCGCATCGAAAGATTGGCACAAGAGATGAGAGAAGGCTTCCCCGAGCGAGTGAATACGCAATCGCCTCGGTGGTCTAATTGGTTAAGGCGCCGGTCCGGAGTACCGGAGATTGCGAGGTTCAAGTCCCGCCCGAGGAAGAATTTTTTCATCTCTTGGCCAATCTTTCAATAAAAAATTGAAAAATCCAAAAAAATAAAAAATCCCTTCGTGATGCAGCCACTATAAAAGTGGAGCCTCGAAGGTCGCAGTTTGACATTTGTCAAACTGTGATCGTCGCCTGAGCGCGACGATTATAAGTGGCTCGAAAGAACGATAAATTCATTCATTAAATGTATTTCATCAAATCGAGCGATAGAATCGAAATATCGATGAGATCTACCTTATCGGTATAATTTGCATATTTGAATGGTCATGGTTCCTTGATTGACCGCATCGAAAGATTGGCACAAGAGATGAGAGAAGGCTTCCCCGAGCGAGTGAATACGCAATCGCCTCGGTGGTCTAATTGGTTAAGGCGCCGGTCCGGAGTACCGGAGATTGCGAGGTTCAAGTCCCGCCCGAGGAAGAATTTTTTCATCTCTTGGCCAATCTTTCAATAAAAAATTGAAAAATCCAAAAAAATAAAAAATCCCTTCGTGATGCAGCCACTATAAAAGTGGAGCCTCGAAGGTCGCAGTTTGACATTTGTCAAACTGTGATCGTCGCCTGAGCGCGACGATTATAAGTGGCTCGAAAGAACGATAAATTCATTCATTAAATGTATTTCATCAAATCGAGCGATAGAATCGAAATATCGATGAGATCTACCTTATCGGTATAATTTGCATATTTGAATGGTCATGGTTCCTTGATTGACCGCATCGAAAGATTGGCACAAGAGATGAGAGAAGGCTTCCCCGAGCGAGTGAATACGCAATCGCCTCGGTGGTCTAATTGGTTAAGGCGCCGGTCCGGAGTACCGGAGATTGCGAGGTTCAAGTCCCGCCCGAGGAAGAATTTTTTCATCTCTTGGCCAATCTTTCAATAAAAAATTGAAAAATCCAAAAAAATAAAAAATCCCTTCGTGATGCAGCCACTATAAAAGTGGAGCCTCGAAGGTCGCAGTTTGACATTTGTCAAACTGTGATCGTCGCCTGAGCGCGACGATTATAAGTGGCTCGAAAGAACGATAAATTCATTCATTAAATGTATTTCATCAAATCGAGCGATAGAATCGAAATATCGATGAGATCTACCTTATCGGTATAATTTGCATATTTGAATGGTCATGGTTCCTTGATTGACCGCATCGAAAGATTGGCACAAGAGATGAGAGAAGGCTTCCCCGAGCGAGTGAATACGCAATCGCCTCGGTGGTCTAATTGGTTAAGGCGCCGGTCCGGAGTACCGGAGATTGCGAGGTTCAAGTCCCGCCCGAGGAAGAATTTTTTCATCTCTTGGCCAATCTTTCAATAAAAAATTGAAAAATCCAAAAAAATAAAAAATCCCTTCGTGATGCAGCCACTATAAAAGTGGAGCCTCGAAGGTCGCAGTTTGACATTTGTCAAACTGTGATCGTCGCCTGAGCGCGACGATTATAAGTGGCTCGAAAGAACGATAAATTCATTCATTAAATGTATTTCATCAAATCGAGCGATAGAATCGAAATATCGATGAGATCTACCTTATCGGTATAATTTGCATATTTGAATGGTCATGGTTCCTTGATTGACCGCATCGAAAGATTGGCACAAGAGATGAGAGAAGGCTTCCCCGAGCGAGTGAATACGCAATCGCCTCGGTGGTCTAATTGGTTAAGGCGCCGGTCCGGAGTACCGGAGATTGCGAGGTTCAAGTCCCGCCCGAGGAAGAATTTTTTCATCTCTTGGCCAATCTTTCAATAAAAAATTGAAAAATCCAAAAAAATAAAAAATCCCTTCGTGATGCAGCCACTATAAAAGTGGAGCCTCGAAGGTCGCAGTTTGACATTTGTCAAACTGTGATCGTCGCCTGAGCGCGACGATTATAAGTGGCTCGAAAGAACGATAAATTCATTCATTAAATGTATTTCATCAAATCGAGCGATAGAATCGAAATATCGATGAGATCTACCTTATCGGTATAATTTGCATATTTGAATGGTCATGGTTCCTTGATTGACCGCATCGAAAGATTGGCACAAGAGATGAGAGAAGGCTTCCCCGAGCGAGTGAATACGCAATCGCCTCCGTGGTCTAATTGGTTAAGGCGCCGGTCCGGAGTACCGGAGATTGCGAGGTTCAAGTCCCGCCCGAGGAAGAATTTTTTCATCTCTTGGCCAATCTTTCAATAAAAAATTGAAAAATCCAAAAAAATAAAAAATCCCTTCGTGATGCAGCCACTATAAAAGTGGAGCCTCGAAGGTCGCAGTTTGACATTTGTCAAACTGTGATCGTCGCCTGAGCGCGACGATTATAAGTGGCTCGAAAGAACGATAAATTCATTCATTAAATGTATTTCATCAAATCGAGCGATAGAATCGAAATATCGATGAGATCTACCTTATCGGTATAATTTGCATATTTGAATGGTCATGGTTCCTTGATTGACCGCATCGAAAGATTGGCACAAGAGATGAGAGAAGGCTTCCCCGAGCGAGTGAATACGCAATCGCCTCGGTGGTCTAATTGGTTAAGGCGCCGGTCCGGAGTACCGGAGATTGCGAGGTTCAAGTCCCGCCCGAGGAAGAATTTTTTCATCTCTTGGCCAATCTTTCAATAAAAAATTGAAAAATCCAAAAAAAATAAAAAATCCCTTCGTGATGCAGCCACTATAAAAGTGGAGCCTCGAAGGTCGCAGTTTGACATTTGTCAAACTGTGATCGTCGCCTGAGCGCGACGATTATAAGTGGCTCGAAAGAACGATAAATTCATTCATTAAATGTATTTCATCAAATCGAGCGATAGAATCGAAATATCGATGAGATCTACCTTATCGGTATAATTTGCATATTCGAGAAAGTTTTGTCGGATACGTTCAAACCTATCGTTAAACCCCTGGAGAGAATCGTTTCCCATACAAAGAAGTCATCAAAAGATGTTAATCCTTCAAAGACAACTGCATCACAAAACTTGTTTCGAAACGTGAGGAAGCATCGGAGATTGATTGATAAAGTTGAAACTCAGTTCTCAGAATCGTTGCATCCCACAACATCTCCGAACGAATCGGATGATGAGACGTCGGCATTTTACAATGCAATTGATGGTGAGATCAAACCAACATCTATGAAACATACGAACCTTTCTCACTTAATGAATCCAAGTGAAGTCGATAAGCTTTATGGGGTCCATATAGAAGGAGGTGAGTATAGGTTGAGTAACTTAGATTTTCACTCAGGAGATGAAATAAGGGTAGGAGATACACCGTACCCAGCAACTGAGGGTTTGCTTGAGTTGATATTCCGACGACAACCGAAAATGAACTTAGTTACTGAGAAAGATAAAGATTCTTATCTACAAATTCTTGAGTTAACTAATGCTCATAGAAAAAGATATGACCCGAATGAAGGTCTTCGAGGATCATTAAGTAAAAAGTTTCATGATATCATAGAACCCTTCTTCCATGAAACGGATGATAAGAGCAAGCTGACTCGAGAAAAATCTGGCCTGGGGATTCTCCCAAAATATAAATTTGCACAAATTGGTAGATATAAAGACTTGGTTTACTGGGATGATCCTAATAAACTCGTTGACCGCTTACAATTATTGATGGCTCAGAGATCCGCAGGGAATCGAAATCATGATAATGAAATTCATTCGATCATTGAAGAACTGAGGGAAGCAGTCTATATAATAGGTTGATTCTCAGAATTTTTATCAGTTTCACAATGAGTATCGACGTATTCGGACGCACGCACAAAACAGTGACGGGGAAAATCCGAGGCCCTCCGGGCATTGGTTTTAAATTAACCAGAGATGGTCAATTTGATGTAGATGGCAAGAAACTATGTAATATAGCTCCGCGAATAGAGCATAATGATGCGGTTCATTTACAACTCTTCAGAGATTTTACTATCCAGTTGAGGGAGGAAATCAACGATTTGAGGACGTCTTTAGAAATATACAAGTTAGAAGTAAGGAAAAAGATCAATGAAAGTAAGAGTCATAGTGACAGTTATAAGAATAACACTAATCAGACTGTTCCGAGGGGAGCCAGATAAAATACAACCTCCAAGTATCATCTATTTGGTTGTTTATCATGGATACAAAACAAGAAATTATCAAAGAATTACGTAAGCCAGCTCGCCGTAACTATCCTAGGAGAAAGTTTGATGTCCGAGGCTTGGATGAAACTTGGCAAGCTGATTTGGTTGAGATGCAACCATACTCTAAGGAGAATAAAAACTACCGTTATCTGCTAACAGTTATTGATGTATTCTCCAAGTATGCATGGGCGGTTCCAGTGAAGTCGAAAACCGGCCAAAACGTGTCAGTAGCAATGGAATCAATACTCAAACAGGATCGAGCTCCAAAAAATTTACAAACGGACCAGGGGAAAGAATTCTAAAACAAAGATTTCGAAGATCTCATGAAGAGGTATGAAATACATCTGTATTCAACCTATAGTAACCTCAAATCAAGTATTTGTAAGCGATTTAATCGCACTCTGCACTGAAAGAAGGTTGAGGCGTCTGAGGTCGTTGCTAAGGGAGCTCATACGACTAACAATCCCGGGGGCGCAGAGCTCCCAGATTCGGTGCATGAGATGTGCCGAGATGAGTGGCAAATTTAACTCTGAATCACTAGGGGATTCACTCATGATGCACTGTTCCGAAAATGGGAAATTGAGCCGTTTTGACACTCACCTTGCGCGTAACCTCCAACTGTGCATCCGATTAGTATAAGAGATCTGGTAAAGTAGTAAATTGATTGTGGAGAACTCGGCTTTATGCATGAAGTGATTACAGCTATTTTGGAAAACTTTCAATATTTTTTTTGCACATCCAGTATCTAGTCCTCAAGATCAACTTACAACGATGCACATTTGTCGAAGATTATCAGTTGTAAATTTTCAGAATATTGGACGCTACTGATTTGAAACAATCTTTGACCTCTTTTCTTTTCATGAAATGCATTGGAAAAATCTGAAAAAAAATTCAAGTTTTTCTTCTTATTCAGATAACAAATAAGCATAAAAAATCACGTTGAAAAATTTAGTATCAGCATGAAAGAATGACGACAGAGAGTTTTTTTGAAGTTTTAATTTTGATTTCATCAATCTTTTTGCAAGTCAAGAAACATGAAACTACATATTGCATCTTTTTTGATTTCGTCGTTTCGATTTCATCGACCTTGCAAGCAATGGTAGTATTTAAAAATAAAAACATATGCTTGGAAAATCGTTTGCTACCTGGATGATAACCAGTCAACTCACACAAGTGCAACGCGCGAGAACGGGTCATCAGCGTTGTTATTATTTTCACGGCAAGCTACCCAATAGGTTATGAGACGATTCTGTGTTTTGCGACAAATAAATTTCGTGGTCGCCGGGGCGCCTGGGCTACCGATCCGGGAGCTCAGAGCTCCCGGCTTTGAGACGTGCGATCATTTGAAGTTTGGCGCGTCTGAAGTGCCGCCCGAGACCTACGAGCTCCGAACCTTCTTTCAGTGTGAAACGGAAAATGTGGATGCAATTCAGTTTACAAGGGAATTATAAATGGTTAACGATTCTCCCTAGCCTAGTTGCTGGATATAATGAAACTAAACATCATACCTCAGCCATGAAGCCTAGGGATGTTACTACTGAAAACGAGGCTCAAGTACTGAGACGATTTCCTGTGGATGGTGAGGTTGTAAACAAACCCAAATTTCGGGTGAATGATAAAGTTCGAGTGAATAAAATTAAGCAAGTATTCGATAAAGGTTATACTCCTAATTGGTCTACAGAAATTTACACTATGGAAAAAATATGTAAAACTAAACCAATCACGTATCATTTGAACAATTATCGAGATGAACCAATAGCTGGAGGTTTTTATGAACAACAGCTTTCCAAAGTGAAGTATCCCGATATCTACTTGGTTAAAAAAGTAATGAGGAAACGAGGAAATCAAGTGTACGTTAAGTGGTTAGGCTTCGACAGTTTGCATAACTCCTGGATAGATGAGGAAAAAGTATAATTTTATAAAAGAGGAAGGGAAAGAGCCCCCACTTACGCTCCTTACCAGTACAGATCAACCAGCTAAGTATTATATAAGCTTTTATGTTCTGGAGAATACCAGAAATAAAAGCCTATATGAAAATAATGCGCCTTCCATATCTGGTCTTCAATTTCCTTAAATCTATGATCAAATAGGCTCGGTCTATTTCCAAGTCTCCCCAAGTTTTTTTCGGGAGGTAACCTTTATTGGAAGCGATGTCATTTAGGCGAGCAAGAGCCGTTACCTATAAGAAAGGTGATTTCATAGTGTAACTATGCTATGTACGCTAGTTAAGTTTAAATTTGAAAACAAAAACTTACAGTTGTTACATCATCACTGCCTTTACTCTCGATATCGTCTTTTCTTGTTGGGAGATGCTCCATTGTCTCTGCCGTCGCTTGTTTGATGGATCGTTTGACTGTACGGGTCCTCATCTTGTAGCTGACTTAATTCTGCAACCTTGAATTCTTGCTCGAATTCTTCAAATAGTTTTTCGTCAAAAATCTCAAGAAATTCGTCGGGTGAGTAACTGGTTTCCTGCTGCTGTTGGCAATACGTCTGACCCCTTCGACTGTTCATTGACTGACTAACTACCGACTGTGCTTGCGAGGGCATTCCACGCCCATGCTCATCCGGTGGTCTGCTAACGTATATCCCCTCTTCTTCAATTCGTATTGGTGGGGAGTCTTCTTCTCTCAATTCGACCGTTGGCTCAACAATCTCTACCCCTGGTCGGGATCAATTAATGGCTCTTCCCCATCCACATCATGTGGAGTTTCAAATATTTCCGTTGGTATATCTTTATGCCCCCAAGGTAGGGTGTCAGTTTTCTCTGGTATTATGTAACGTTTGTCGTCATAGGGATTGAGTGCAACCTTTTCTTGGCGTTCCGTTCGGACGTTATGTTTCCTGGAACGAATCATGTTTTGCGGGCGTTTCAGAATATTCTTATTGAAGAGACAATCGCGATAGTCCTCAAAAATCAATGTTCTTTTCACAACACCCGTTTTAACTCCCTTAGCTTTCAGTATTGAGGGCTGATTCTGTGTTAATATAATGTACATCTTACTTCGAAGACCAATAAATTCTGTTAAAGGTACTCCATGAGTTTCATCTGTAAACTTACCCACTACTTTCTTATTCTTTTTTACTATTCCGTACTCATTATTTTCTTTGTATTTGGACGTATCAAAGTATTCGGAGTGCTGTCGGATGATATCATAGATGTTGATTCCTCGAATATGGTACAATAAACTGTCCGTATCAATGTATGATAGCTTAATTTTCGACCCCATCCACGTTTTTATCTTTGGATAATGGAAGTCATACATATGCGTCTTACTGATATCTAATACGCTCAAGCCTACATAGATCGGTTTCCTTATCACGACCTCCGTTCGTATCTTCTGGATAGCACCAAGATCATTCGATATAATGGAGACGCTATAGAAATCAGGACTAGCGATGTGAGCCTCTGCTCCGTATCTACCATTCTAATGGTTAACAATCTTCAAATCAATCCTCTTCCTTTCATTTCCCATTGTTGTACCGTAACATGCATTAATTAATAGTTTGAAGAAAGCTTTGTCAAATTCATTCTTTGCCTCAGTACATTTCTTTGTATTGTATGCAACATACGATTTCATCCAAGGGCTCTGTCGGAATTGAATTGCCCTATAAATCTTCTTCACTACAAGACCATGCTCCTGAACCTGCATGAGAGTTCTATAGTGTATTACATACCTTCTTTTGTTATAAAGAGTAGTCAGCAGTTTCTTATGTTTCGAAGACGGTGGGGCTTTGTGTTCTGGACAGAAAGGTAAGTCGCGGTGATCATCATGAAGATCCGGAGGATAATCTAGGTCTACTTCTAGAATGTAACCTATCTCACTATCCGCTGATACCTTGTAGAAATCAGGACCCTTTTCTTCAATGTTATTCACAAATTTGAGATCCGAGTAGGGTAAACTTTGACACATTGCCCACCCGTAGAGGTTATTAGCATCAAGGTAGATAAGGTAGCTCTCTTCCTTATCAACATCGAATCGTCCTTCCACATATCTATTATTTGCTTTACCGTATCTATTGCAGCACTGGCTGATTCCCCCTCTGATTCCTAGTTCAACTATATGCATCATATCGATGTTCGTAATCGAATCTAATTTCACCCCTGTGTATTTTAACATTGCATCCCATGTTAATCCTGGAGTTGTATAATAATGTGCAGGATCTAATCCGTAAGCATCCATACACGTAGATCGAAAATTTTCAAATACATCTGCGAGGAGCAAAACATCACATTTCATGTAAATATCACTATATTCACCGAGAGTCTGAATGTTCAATCCCCTCCACACTCCTTGAGCATGCTCATAATCATCATCACCTATCTCAAGTTCATTCAGTTTGCTATAGAATTCCTTTTTCGAGGGAAGACGAGTCTCTTTCAGCCTTTCGAAAGAACTGGTATAATCATATGGATGAACCCCCTTCTGAGTTAACATATCAATCTGAATGGAACTCAGTCCGTCATTTTGGAAAATTCTCGACGTTTGTGTGTGATGCGGTACGTAGCTCGCCAATTTTTTTAAGCGTTTCTGGCATGAATCGAAAAGAGTCCAAGAAGCGAAAACTTATATCACTTCCTTCAACAAATTTGGTGAAAGAAATATATCGATCTTTGTTCTCGGCGAGGACAGTTATTCGTCCTTTCAGAATTTTATCTGATGCAAGCTCCGTAATTAGAAAATGGCCGTCATATCCTGATAAATTATGGAAAAGGACCGGAATGAATCTCGATTGTTTATAATTAATATTACAACTGTTATGAGCGGCTCCCCTATAAGTTCCTGTCATATGACAATGATCCCTAACTTTTTTATCGTTCACTCTGAGGTCTCCCTCACAGATATGACATATCTCAGCTGATTCGAAGTCTTCTTCATCAACAGTTGTAAAAACCATGGGCGTAGGATACTTGTAAAGTGTATCTAGTTTCATGGCTATGTATTTAAGCTGACCTACTAACCATTCCGCAGGAGTCTTGATCTCCGGATCTCCATCTTTCTCTGATTCTTGTCTATAACTCTTATAAAATGCCTTGGAACCGTCGAAACTGTTATGTAAATAATAACTAATTCCATATGCTTGGTGTTGTTGGAATGCTTGCTGATGTGTCGATGGTTTGAGTAAGGCTTCGAAGTCTGCATACAAAACAAATGTAACTCTTTCTTCATTCTTGAAATTCTTGAAGAATAATTTGTTATCATGAGGACTTGGTAGTTTTACTTTACATCGATTCAATTGCATGCAGTCACGTTTATGATTCTCCAACCGAGATTCAGTAACGAAATAATGGAGACATCTATCGCATATGTGAATTTTACCGTGGAAAGCAGTCAATTGACTTCTTACTAACCGAGATAGATCTTTAATCCAACCGTAGTGGTATCTCGGTCAATCATTTCCATGTTCTTCATTTTCAGCAATGGAATCTTCATCCTCATAAATATTCTGGGTGAGAAGTAAATTCACATGTCTTTCTTGATATAAGCCTGTTCAATGTGCGGTACATACTGTGTAAGAGTTGTTTTGTTTCTTGAGTAAGAATATATTGACTGGAATATTATTCTGCTTTTCGAACTTTCGAACTTGTTTCAATGTAAATGGAAAGACAATTCCTCGAAGATTCAAGTTATTTTCGTACGGTCTATACCAACTTATATGTTCAGCGTTATTATTAGCAGGATAAAGGGCAGATAGTATAGCTCATTCAAAACATTGATTATCCGTATTACGCACATTCACACAGGCGTGTTTCTTTTGTATGTCTAATAGTAGAGGAATGAAGGAACTACCATGCATAGGATGATATTGATTCATATTCAGTATCATACTCAAAATCTCCCTTAGGGTCCACCCAGATCCTTTACCTTCAAATTCTTCTTAGGAGGGGATCAATAACGTATTCACTATACCATTCATCCAAATCAGTGGTCTCAAAAATTGGATAATTCGCTGTATTGAAATATTTGATATCAGCTGTTTCTATATTATCTTTCAATACGACATATTCTGCAGAAAGTTCCACATTAACTTTGAGAGCGATGAACTTTTGTAATGCAGTTTTCACTTTTTCCTCGGAAAGAGTTCTAGCAGCCTCTAAGAATAGTACTATATCTTTGTGAATCAAGTTCGTTATGACACCTGACGAGATACGTGATTGAAATACTGCGGGCATATCATCCCACTGCACTGACTGAGTAGGGTTATGAGTATTCGATGGTCCATCGAGGTCATCATCAATTCCCCCTCCAACTCTTTCACGTGCAAGGTGTATTGAATTCTGAAGATTGCTTTTAACATTTGTTAGTTTCATTAAGAAAGTTTGACATGTTTGTTTTTCATGTCTATTCAACTTACTTGAAGTTAGCAGATAGTTGATGCTTTCCATCATTTGCTCACAGATATTGAGCCAACGTTCAAAATCCTCCAATTCAGCATCATCAATATAGGTTTGAATGGAGTGCATCAGCATTCGAACATTTAAGTCATAGTGATCGAGTGACGCCATCTTTTGAATGATAACTGCTCTTCAAATACTTAGCATTTTTCCAGATTAGCAGGATACCACCATACATATATCAATATTGAAAAGCACTGTAGTGTATGCTTCCGCGAGCCTATGATACGCTCAATATACGGCTACGGCAACCGCGCATACTAATTTCACACATGGAAGATGAGGGGTACACTGAATGCACTGGCACTGTAAACGCCCCCTTACTTTTGCGGCATACGGAGAGCCCACTAGATGTACTATCACTGGGAAGCCCACTCCTGCGCTAGATACACGGTGTACTCATCAAGCTCTCAATGTCTAAGCAACGGTAGAGTAACTCAGCAAGCGCGCATGCCCAGCTGCTATCCGTTACCTTCTAATCGTTAGCGGCAGAATTCGAATTTAACGTGATGAGATAACAGCGTCCTTGTTATCACTGGATCATGATCACACGATATTGATTTGAATTCAAGGCACTAAATCGCGAAAGAAATATTGAAAGTGAAGTAGGTAACACTTGCATAAACACTTGAGCACTCTGCTGTTTTTAATTGTTGCTCCACGAAGCGATCGAGCTCCCCTCTCATGGGTTTACTGCAAAAGACTGACTTCTCCTAGCATGCTACATCCGCACTATGCATTACTTTACGATCATTTCTAGGTAACGGTGTGCGTATTGATTCTCACTCTGACTTAGCAACAGGAAACTATATTTAGGAAGGGACCCACTAAGGACGTGTTTCGGAATGATTGACCGTTTAACGCTTACTTCTCTATTTGCATCGCTAACGGTCCGGATGTATCATGATAATGGGCTCCATATTGCTATGTCCTGCTCAGCAGACAGTGACTAAACATGAGAAATAGTTCATCAGAAACAGACCGTTCGAAATTACTCATCCAAAATGGTCGATTATTCGAAGAAATTTTCAGGCATCTATAAAAGGATGAAGTGATTGTTGAAATACTCAGAATCTCAGTTCTGGATCAGCCTGCAGGACAAACAGATCTCATACAACATGGAGTACATAGTCGATTTTCAGTCTTCGCGAAGATCAACAAAATATCACATTAAAGAATTGGCTATAATTCCCCTCCATGATGCATACCTTCCTATAATCCATCTATTCGAACCTCAATGCAAATGGTCTCGACTACTTCCTCAAGAACAAAAGGTCAATAAGTGGTTGGAGAGAAAATTCCACGGTATTCCGTGGAATTCGGGATCCCTTCCTCTGAGCTGCCACACCAGAATTTTACAAGAGAGCTTGAGAAGTGCAACACATATTCATTTAAAAGGATTTGAGAAAAGAAAGTGGCTTGAAGAAGTTGTACCAGGGAAGTGAGTAACTCACAATATAGTACATCTTAACATTTATGAAATTTGATTGAGATTCGGTGATGACTGTTCAGAGGTATACCATCGATCTGGAAGAATTACGCTGCCCCTCTGTTAAGAAATTAGAAAAATTTCAGAAAATATTCTGTCACCATCACTCAGCTCGAGAAAACGCTTGGTGTGCAGTAAAAAATGCCTACTCAATGAAGAGCTGGTTATTGGAAAAACAAAAGATACAGCTTTCAATGGAAGGAGTTGATGAAGTCGATCTCAATAATGTTGATGGAAAACTTTCGCCTCGAGCAGATCGCGCTGAGATAGATTATGCCATAATGTCCATGTACAACTGAATCTGATTTCATTGTTAAAAATTCATAAACCAATATTCGTGGATACACATAAACCCTATAATAACATTTTGTGGAATATCAATTCACATGTAGTGGCTCCAACCAAATCAATCCTCTATAGCATTCCATATTCTATTCGATAAATATTGGAAAAAAGTGCGGTACAGTAGCAATATTGAGCTATAAAAATTATTGTTACATCCAAATTAGTTCATATTCAGTGAGCTGATGAAGTTTGTGGGAGAATGTTGATGTCGAAATACTTCAAAATTGCATTTTGATGTGATAAAAGGAATTCCAGAAAATCATGATACAGTTGTACCTTTTTTCTTTTTCTTTTTCTTTTTCTTTTCAGTTATTGGAAGATGACTACTCTCAAACATCCTAGAATTCAATGAAGATACAAAATCCATGTAAAATCTTCATGGATGAGATGAAATTGATGAAGCTTGAATGGAAATTCATTAATGCCTGAAAAATCAAAGTTCAAAGCGCTGATGTAATTGATAAGGCTTGATTGTAAATTATTGCTCGAAGTAATCTACTGTTACAAAATCTGTGATTATGTTTTACCGTTGGATCGATAAGCTTATACTACATCAATTAAATCTCTATGATCTTATTTGCTCATTTTCCAAAATCCATTAGCATTCTTCACTCTCTTGTTTGGGAAAAATCCTCTCACTCTCGCCATGCCACTCTTCTTTGAATAATGCTCAGTCAGGTATTTCTCTTGGCTGATGATCTTAGTATCTCCTACCGATCGACTCTCCCGTGAAGACACATTTTCCACTCTGGATGATATTTCCTCATATGAGTTCGGATCCTCTATTCCAAGCTGGTGGTTATGAATTTCGGGTAGAACATGTCGTTGTATAGCCAGAATTTTGTTTTTGGCCTGTGATGTTATTGGGAAGATCGAATCCATTTTCATGTATTCTTCACTGCTTCGTTCCATCTGAAATGTGGTTTCACAATATGATTTATCATGAATTTTGTGATCAATGGATGAAAATAATCATACATACCTCCATATTGACATACATGGTTTCCTCCAAATTCTGAAACATAGAGATTGATCAGTATTGAGTGTAGAACAACGGTAGTGTTATTCAAATGAATCGTAAACTGACCATCGCCGTAGCAAAGAATGAAATGATCAAAAGTAGTCTTCCACTCATTTTATCTGCACTCAAATGTTTGAATACTGATCTTGTTTCATCAGCATCCAATATGATCTGTTGAAGAAAAAATTAATTAGTCAGTATATAACCTAGAATCAAAGATGAATGATACTGTGATACTTCGCTATATCTAAGTGTTATGGTTTTACATAATTTAACAAGAAAAAAATTGAGCATGGTAGAACTTGTAATTGATGAATATTGTCACTACCCGTTGATTATTGTTGATTATTGACGCCATCGACATCATCATCATAATCATCATCATCATCATCATCATCATCATCATCATCATCATCATCATCATCAGTATAATACAATCGGCGTGTAATTCTATTCAAATTTCCCCCACGGTTTGGGGTACCAAAACCACTGTCAACTGACCAATTAGACCAAGTTGATGGAATGCTGCTAACACCACTTTCGACGCCTGAAATCGTTGAAGGCAGTGTTAGAATTGCGCTGTTGTATATCCTCAAAATACTTTGTTATTCTCACTTCTATCATTTCCAATGAGATTGACTGGACAGAAAAAAAAGATGTTTCTTCCAATAATTTCCAATTTTATATCATATGCGCGAATTTCCATTTTATATACTGCTTCACGGTAAATAATATCGAAACCATTTGAAGTTTGATCCGTTCTAGTAATACTCAAGACTCGAAACATTTGGTTTGGCCTAGTTTCAAATGTAATCGATTTACCCATTCTAATCATAGTTCAAAAGCCCAATTTCAAAATAATTATAACTTACTTCTAGCCGGAGATGGAGCGGGGCTTAGCGTAGAAGATAGGGTTATTGTAGAAACCGGTGAAACCGGGGATCTTCCTGGTTCTGGATTCTTAGGATGGATCAGCACAAAGATGTAAGCCTCCTGATTAGTCGGCCTACCAAGAAGTTGTAGTTCATTAGGAGTCAATCTTGAAACAGTGATTGTAGCCACTATACTTTGGAAAAGGAGATATTTATTCATCACCCTATGAGTATAAATTCATCACTTACGCATTTGATAGACTGAGTGATGCTTTCAGAAATTTCATCATCAAAATTTGATCCATTTGTCATGCGTACTGAGACTCACTTGAAGTTTTAGGAAAAACTTCAAATATTCAGAGTAAAACGTATCGATATCAATCAAGTTATTGTTCTGAATAAAGAGAAAAAAATTAATTTTACAAAATATATGTGAATTAAGCTCGAATTCGGCCTCTCAATTCACTTAGTGATGATCAGTGAAAACATTGAAATGGGTGTTAATTTGTCTAAAGAGTTTCTTACTCATTAACTGTTAACCTAGAACACTAATCACTAATATGCACTAATACAAGATGCATGTAGTACTTACGCAGAAAGCTGTGATTTACTGCTAGTTGGAGTTTTGGTGGGGTGTAGTGTTTTGCTTGCAACAATCCTTATTGCTGTGATAAACACTTGCAGCAACGCTCCATTCAATTCGAATATTGATAATTCTCACTGAATACTTTTATTGGTTTATTGAATTACAAGGTTCGAAAGGAACTCATAAGCGAACGCACTAGCAAGGAATCGCGCGCATATACTACTAAACTACTGTTGCTGTGGCAGCTACTCTCATGCGTCACATGTGGTTTTGAAAAAGATTAGAATCGAACCCCTTTCCTTGAACAAAGAGCAAAGTTGCTTAAGAGTGCGAGAGCAAGATAGAACGAGAGATTTTGGAAAGCTCCCCATCACATCTAGAAACAATTGGAAATTATGCAAGAGAGCGAGGCAGCGAGTACAATCTGTTCCCACCCACGTCGAGAAAACACCTGGAAAATCATAGCGCTTACGGATGCCGGATTCCTGACCTTTTTCCAGCGCATATTACGTTGCAGCTGTGTAGGATGCACCCCTTATTTATTATTATTATTTTTTTTCAATCGATTTTATGTAATAGAGATGTGGGTGCAAGCGCATGGGGCTCGATACCAAAGCATTCTGAAAAGTAAAAGTTACATATTGGGAGAAATATTGAATCCAGACATGGAGCTTTATGAGATATTGAAGGAAATGCAGCTCATCG
The DNA here is from genome assembly GCA_029851415.1 of Eretmocerus hayati. Classification (NCBI taxonomy): domain Eukaryota; kingdom Metazoa; phylum Arthropoda; class Insecta; order Hymenoptera; family Aphelinidae; genus Eretmocerus; species Eretmocerus hayati. The sequence goes on along the minus strand of CM056742.1, from coordinate 175,265,514 downwards.
AGTCTAAATGCTTAAGCATTCTGACTCGAAAATTCAAACATCAACTCCCAAGCAATTCAAACTTTTATAGGAGATACTATAGGAATTGTGACTCACTGAACCAGAATGGATAGGCATTGTGACTCTTTTCATAAGAGATACTATAGGAATTGAGACTCATTGAGACAGAATTCTTAGGCATTCTGACTCGTAGAGTCAGAATGCCTAAGCATTCTGGCTCAGTGAGTCACAATTCCTATAGCCTATCTACTCTCGTCGATCTTGAAGGACGGCGGGGAACTAAATAAATTCCCAAAATTTCATGAAAGAAATTTTATTGCTCCGTTTCGTCCACTAGGTTTCGTGGACCTCATCAGGCTTCAGGTTTGTTATTCTTTAGATCGTCATGATATTTTTGAACGATCTTCGTTCGTGTTATGTCTGTGTTACGTTATGTCTGTGCTTTATTACAAGATCGTTCAAAAAATATCATGACGATCTAAAGAATAACAAACCTGAAGCCTGATGAGATCCACAAAACCTAGTGGACGAAACATTGCAATAAAATTTCCATCATGGAATTTTGGGAATTTATTTAGTTCCCCACCGTCCTTCAAGATCGACGAGACCAAATATTCAACTCGTATATTAACCATCAAGGACGAAAAAATCTACCAAAAATCACTTATGATATTCATTGTTATCTTATCAATCCGTATGATATCCAACTGATGCACAACGAGATGATGAGAACAACGGATTGATCTTAAGTTATCAATCATTTGAAGGATCCTCTAAAAAATGCTAACATGTCATGATCGTAAAACTCTGAAAATGAGATGGACATTTGTAAGTTATCTGATAATCTATTTGACTCGTCATGGATAACCCTTTATCGATGAATCAAAGATATTTCGTAAACAAGATTCCTCATCAATATTGATGATTGAATGTACCGATCACCATCTCAACACATGATTGTGCTGTTGTAGCAAGTTTAGCTACTTACTCAAACCAGAAACGTTTAACAAGCTATGATTGTTCCGTATTGAAATATCGCGCCACCATGTCGCGAGTCACACTTATCATTGGATACAGCAGACAGTATAGACGAAGACAGTCTGATCATTTGCTGGAATCGTTTCATCCTCCATACATCCCCGGTAGAAAAACGAGCATATTACGGTTGTACTACGACCGTAGACTACTGTCTTATCATCGTACTACGGTCGTAGAGGTACGGCCGTAATACGATCGTAGCACTACGGTCGTAATATTGGTCGTATTACTGTCGTACTACGCTCTTACATACGCCGATATCAGGGGATGCAGTGCTATATATGTTCATTTACGGCATGTTGACTGCATTTATCTGTGTTTGACTCTTCGTGTGATCTAAACAAACTCTTCTGAGCTGTTGAGAAAATTACACTGCGGTGAAATTGGGCTAGAGTCTCTGTCAGTCTCTACGAGATTTTCTTTGTGTACCTGCATGAGTGAGGTTAACCCACTTCGTGGCAATAATGTGCGAGTGATGAGATGCTTGTCACTGAATGTTTCAAATGCACAGGCAACTCGATGTTTGATTCTTCGAGACCTCACAGTCCTTCTACAGATCTACATTACATCCTCAGTCAAAATTTCGTATATACATGGTCTGAATCGCACTACCCATATATAAGCTGGGCATAGACTCTATTTGTAACATCTTCAGCGTGTCTGCACTTTGTTTGATACTTGACAGAGATATAGAATGTGACTGGGGATGTAGATCTGTAGAAGGACTGTGAGATTTCGAAAAATCAAACATCGAGTTGCCTGTGCATTTGACACATTCAGTGACAAGCATCTCATCACTCGCACATTATTGCCACGAAGTGGGTTAACCTCACTCGTGCAGGTACACACAGCGTTGGCGCATCACATGCAATTTACGATTGTAAAATCCTCTAAGCGGCAATGTTCAGACCAATTTTCCCATGTTAAAAATGTACCCTGAACACAGTCATCTAGTGAACTACGCCAACGCTGGGTACACAAAGAAAATCTCGTAGAGACTGACAGAGACTCTAGCCCAATTTCACCGCAGTGTAATCGAGTCACTACTTACTAAGCACTCTTATTTTTTCTTACTTATTTTTTCTCTTTTTAATCAGGGCGAGTTGTGGAAATTTTCGCCATAGCGGGCTGCCAAGTTAAATTCCCAACTCTCAACAGCTACAGCAGAAGAGTCTGTTCACACCACACGAAGTGTCAAACACAGATAAGTGCAGTCAACATGCCATAAATGAATGTATATAGCATTGCAGACCCTGATATCGGCGTATATAAGAGCGTACTACGACAGTAATACGACCAATATTACGACCGTAGGGTACGATCGAAGTACGGCCGTACCTCTACGACCGTAATACGGAGTTGCGCAGTACTGCTACGCTCTTTTTTCCACCAAGGATCCTGTTCAATGTCCCTGGATCACACAAATCACATGCAAAGGATAATTCACTCGCGACCATACCTATGTACGTGTACTTCTGGACACTTATACTAAATTTGAGAAGTATAATATCTCCCTAAAAATAATCATGCATGCAATGAGATCCTTGAAGTCAGACACAATACCATGCACACATGCCTGCTCTACAGTATACTCAATTGATTCGGACAGTCTGATGATTCCCCCGGGACTTGCACACATCCATCAAATCCCACAGTGACTGGTACATCAGCACACACATAAATGCCTACTCCATCGACAGCATGCAGAAGAAGTGTCACTAGATTGCCGGATGTGTTAGAACTAGGGCCACGGTGCAAAGCAAAAACAGCATTTGAATGAAGTAGCTAGTATGGGATATGAAGTTCAAAAGAAACGGAGTTTACATTTCTGCTCTCCATGCTTTCTTGACAATTCTACTCACTCTAAAGCTAGACGCACTTATTTGGTATATAGTATGGTTGTGCTTAATATATTCTAACAGTTCTGGGGTGTTTGAACTATAGTAGGGAGAAGATAATTGAACCACGGAGTTTACGAAGCAAAGGGGTACGCTCTAAAATTCGTCGATCAACAATCAATAACGAGCGATCCTGCAAATATTTCGGTTCCTGAACTCTATTTACTGCTAACTGTGTGTATCATCATCATCAACTAATACGGTGCCTGGGGCGCGAATATGTGAAAATTTGATTACATCACCATTTTGAGTCCCACTTGACGCCGTCACATTGACTGAGTATAACCCGCGGTTTATAGACAACTTTGAAGCTTAACAAATCACCTACCCTACGCAGGATAGCTCTTTTACTCGTCAGAGTGGTGAAAACCTGGGACCAAATAATCGATTTTCCAAAATACAGTCACGGAATTTACATTTCAACGATAAAACCAGTCGTGTCATACCTTTCCCAGAGGAATTATGGTCCACAGATACATGTACATGATAGAGAATACGTTGTTCTAAGTCATAAAAAACTCCCCAGTAGGCTAGTATATTCCTGTGCCGAATTTTGAAAATGACCCTCCTGTGAGGTCGACGATAGAAGCTGCTCTGGCACAATCTCTGTATATGACAGACAATATCCTCGTTAGACAATGTGATTCAGGAGAGAGCCAGCCTGGACCCAGGGCTGAGATAGGAGGACAATGTCCGGACGATTCTTCGGATTGAGTTCATAAAGTTGTGTTCCTCGGATCACAGACGCAGTAGCAGTCGGTCTGAAAATGGTCAGCATTCTGATTGAAATCCACTCTCAGCAAGTGTTTTGCAAGGAAGCTGCTTCGGTCCTCTGGTATTCATTATTCTCATTAAAGACCTAATTGATAATTTGAGACTCGATGTAAAGAGGGTATATACGCTGATGACACTCAAATCTAAAGCCATTACTCTATCCATTCGATCTAACTGCTTATATTGCTCTTCTCAACCGGGATGCCAGTGCGGTTGTCTATTGGGCAGCTGACAATGGACTGAAACTGGATCTGAAGAGACGACCGTAATCATACTGGGCAGCGAGCCCATTACTCATAGTTTTATCCAACTTGTATTCGTCATCTTGTCGTAAGCCCAAATCGCAAGGGGATCGGTGAAAAATGACAATGAAAATGTGCCTATATTACAAGTAAGGGGGTGCCTGCGATCAAACTGTTCACATTTTTCCGATCCTTTTGTGATTTTAGCTGAAGGAACGAATTGTGGAATACAATATGTACACTACCAAGAATACGAAAAAAAAATTGACAGTGATAACGATGAAATCGAAAAAATTACTCCTAATTTCCAGGTTCTCACAGCAAAAAAAAACTTTCGAGATCTCGAGTGGGGACAATTCAATCATTACAATTCGCGTACTTCCCCTGCGTTATTTTAAAATTCCTCATCTTCCTAGAATGAGGCACAAACTCTGAGGGATTTCCACGTGAATTTCAATTCATTAAATCAATCGAACCGATTGATGAGCTTTACTCTCAACATTACCCATTAGAATATCAAGTTAACGAGGCACTGAGAGTATCTCAATTTAATCCTTCGATGTACAGCACTGACGACAGCTTTCACATTTCAAAGTAATCTCTCGAATAAATTCATTCACAAAATATAAATACGCACACCTCAAATGGATACATCGATGATTTCAAGAGAGAATCCTATTGAAGCTCTAAAACACAGAAACAGGTCAAACCATGTACGAGATCATCAGCAAGAGGGCAAAAATAGTCTCACAGCCACTCGTGGCGCGTCCACTCAAATTATCGTCGCTCAGAATCCACCATCCGTGTAATCAAAGCCCTACATTGATGCCATACAAGATGTGCTCTTATATTCATTCTTGTACAAAAATATTCTAACGTAGAGTATGAGGTTCAAGGGTGTCGTTGACGTAGCATCAGTGGCTATATTATTACAGTCGATATCACGTAAGTATGCGTGCGCGCGATTTCCCTTACTCACATTAAGCCTTCATCTCATCTGTGTATAGGCGGTTAGCCGAAGCTGTTCGGACCGTCGCATCCGATCGCCAACCGCAAGAAGACAGACCGCGACGGTGTACATGTACACGAAGAGATAAGCTGAGTGGCTCTAATGAGCTTACGAGTCTTTCTGCTTTCGCCGAGCTTTAACCCTTTACCCCATCCTCCTCATATTTCCTCATCATTTTTATATATTTGTATAACCTTTCTTCATTCATTATCTTTTTTGAGGACAGTTTGCTCATCCATCCAAAGTGTTATCCTGTGTAGTATTATGAAAATAAATCAAAATCTGTTGAACGATGGGGATCGAATGGCTCTGCCACTATGCTCTGCCCACTGAGCGATGTTTGAAATTTTTTGAGAGAAAGAATGTAAGGAGATTTGATTGCTTAAGAAGATCGTGAGTTGCAGCAAATGATCTGTGCCAAGATTTCGGCATAGAAAGGTGATGAATTTCGGTACTGGAATTTTCATCTCACTCGTTTGAAAGGCTCTCGACGGATTTCTCGCCATCGAGAAAAAAAAAGTACAAGGCTTTTTAGAAATGATTTGAAAAGTGCTCCCCAGCTGTTTTCAGTACCATCCGGTCAAATTGGTTTATCATATAAATTTTGAAATGAATTGTAAACGATTTGACACCAAGCAACTTCGGATGAATCGCAATGTAATGCCCTGCGCTAAGGGAACTTTTACGCAAAAAAAAGAACCACATAGAGTTCTCGATCGCGAGTACCTCGTTGAGTTCAGGATCACGAGCACCACATTTCGTTCTCGAACACCATAGTATCACATTCAGTTCCCGTTAACGTAAGATTATACAGGTCCGGTCTCTGGAAAAGGGTGCTATTTTCATTTTGTCGATCTGTATTATCTGCAATATGCCATCAGTTTCACCGCAAGATGGTGCCACCGTTTTTCATCAAAAGTTAAGAAATTCGGAGCACTCCCAAGCGACGGATCTTCAGTATTACGAATTATATGTATATACACATATCAATAACCGCTCACGAGATAGAACTTATCAAGAGCCGAGGCTTCAATTTTATGTGTAACGCATCAATTTTCTTACGCATACTAGCCTAATTTTTCAAATTTCCACATTTGTGCAAAATCGCCATGATCCAATTGCAAAAATGTATGATCGAAGGATCAATCGGAAGATTTTGGTATCAGATTTATGGAACTTATTACTGCAAACACACGTGTTTTAGTGTGTTCCCTCTGCAAACTTTATTCCTGAGAGCGACGGGGGGGGGGGGGGGGGCAACGAAGTTAATTTGGATAGATTTGGATCTTTTTGAGCCATGACTCTGTTATACTTTTTTAGATACTCGGGCGTGAAGTTTTTTTGCTTTACTCCTGCTAATTTCGACCCTCGCCAGGGCTCGGGCCGAAAACAATCACTCGAAAAGCAAAACCAAACTTCCCTCCCTCGAATCGAAAAATACTATTTCATCCCTGTCGCTCGCTGGAAGTCCTTTTTTCAACGCATGGCGGATACTCTCCTGGAAATACGATCATGTAACCATAACATCGATCAGGCTCATAGTTTTTTTACAGTACACCAATAGAATTGGTACAAATCATACTGATTCGAGTAGATCGGTAGCAATCCAAAACAAATAATCATTACAATTGCATCAAACAGAATGATTGTACATCTCGTGAGACCTGACGGAACGAAACGATCCCACATAATCCATTGCATCGAGGTCATATTTATCCGATCACATCAAGTGGCGTATGATAGCCAAGTTATACATCTGTGTATTATAAAAATTTCTGAGATGCAGATCTGCTGAGGGACTTGGTTCAATTTCATCGTCAAGGGCCGTGATCGGAGCGATATTGAATGTTCAATATTTGCACGCACAAAACACGTTTGTATGCGGATTGCGATCAATTGGTGCGGTATATCGATGCGCAGATCGATTGCAAATATCAGTCTCGTCGTGGTAACATTGAAAGATGATGTGGTTCTCGGGTTACCGATTTCTCGGGCGCAAAATGCCAAGATTAACGCAGGGTAAACGAATATAACGCGTTCGACAACCGCAGCTTGTTCTGTAGCAGTTTAGCTTAGAGTCCCAGTGAAATATTCCCGCGGTTTCTCTCATGCTTCATCTCGTTGGATCTTCTTCTTTTCTCTGCTCATTATCAAATTTTTTCCCTTCTCTTGAACTTTTTCTGCATTTTGCAACATTCGAATCGCTGTTGGTGAAAGAAATTTACTCACTTACCTCAAGTTTTGCATGCCAATTGTTTCTTTTACTGTGATGTAACTCTATGGACTGCTGTTGAGAAATATTTCAGTTTCTTTCGAATCTGGATATCCATTGATAATTATCTGTATTTCCTGCTATAATTGTCAGGGCTTTTGCCAATGTGGAGCGTAGCGATCGTCCAAAAAATAATTGCCTAGAAGAAGTTTATAAGCCGGTGAGTGATATTCTAATCCGAGTAAGATATGATTAATCAATCATAAATTGTGCAGAAAATGGAGTCCAATAACTCCTTGACTATCAATATGCGAGTCGCTAAGTGCCCAACATCAAGATTTCTATTCGACGTATCGATTCTGAATACAGCGCTAAAATACCATGGACGAATGCGTAAGATGAGCAAATATTGAACAGTCAAAATTCTATCCGAAATACATTGCCTCTCGAGCACGCTTGCCAACTCAAATAAGAAAATCTAGATACAATCCACCACACATATACCGATCCAGTGAATCTGACGAGGCAAGTAATAGATAACCTTGCACACATACACCTGAATATATTACAATTCGAATACTACAATTTTTATTCAAACGGTGCTTAACCGATACACTTTCAGGTACCCCTTATTGTGAGCCCCATTAACACCTTTCACGCTGCGTAAATACTTATTATGACCGCACCAGAAAAGTTGATATTTCTTGTGGAAGCGTCGAGCTTGAACCTTACAACATGGTTAACAGGGATCAATTGCTGCCTAAGAAAATTCTTTGCTCCAAACATTGATTCCCACGAGTATGTTGAAGTTGATTTGGGTCTTTGCATATTGAAATTTGAATAAAATTGGTCAGTCTATAGAAAAATTTTCATCCACTCAATGCAGAAGATTCAATCTCGTCCCATAACCAGCAAAAAAATAGTCGCCCTGAATGCATTTCTGGCATTATTTTACATAAACTCCCCTGATAGAAATGTGACCAATTTTTTGGCCACCCATGCAATATATAGATATAGTGACAATGCAATTAGGTTAGACTTGGCCAGTTTTTGGCCAAAAAATGCTCACAATTTCTACCAGGGTCATTCCTAATCCATATCCGATCACCTGTAATTCAGAAATAGTTTACATAGAATGATCCATTTGAAATCTCACTAACGAATCATAAGTAATTTTGTAGAGTTTTTGTCCTTGATGTTTAATATATGAGTTGATTATTTGGTCTCATCGATCTTGAAGGACGGTGGGGAACTAAATAAATTCCCAAAATTTCATAAAAGAAATTTGAATGCTACGTTTCGTCCACTAGGTTTCGCGGACCTTATCAGGCTTCAGGTTTGTTATTCTTTAGATCGTCATGATATTTTTGAACGATCTTCGTTCGTGTTATGTCTGTGCTTTATTACAAGATCGTTCAAAAATATCATGACGATCTAAAGAATAACAAACCTGAAGCCTGATGAGGTCCACGAAACCTAGCGGACGAAACGTAGCATTCAAATTTCTTTCATGAAATTTTGGGAATTTTTTAATTCCCCATCGTCCTTCAAGATCGATGAGACCAAATAATCAACTCATATATCACTAACGAATCAATAGCCTTGGACCAGACATCCAATATTCTGATTTCTCGTAGATTCTCCGATCCTATCTACGAAAGGTAATATGTTTCTTTCATTGTCAAGTGTATTACCTGCAGAGAATTAATGGTGCTACACCAGCACCTATCTGATCGAAGTGAGCTCATAAATTCATAACCAATCGACTAGAAAAGCATGTTATTGCATATTCAGCTTTGACAAGTCGGATTTTTATCCCCTTTACTCGCGCAATATAGTTTTCCCGATTTTACAGCGACGCCACATGTAAGTAACTGTTATAATTCTAATAGATATCATTGTTTTGGTAACAAATAGTACTAATACCAACTCAACTCAACGAGTTGTACAGCACCCTTCTCGAGACCCTTCTGAAAACACAACGTCTTACAGTTTACCCTACATGAAGTGGTTATGCATCCTTCAAGTAAATATAATGTCTGGCTCTGATGAATCCTCATCATACGCACACCACTGAAAAATATGATACATATGGGAACGTTAGACGTCTGTGGTCAGAAGCCTACGCAAAGTGTGACCACGGCCGCCGTCGTTGAAGCCGCTGACGGGAAGCCAAAACCAAAGGAACTCTGGACGACCATGTCGAGAAATGATTGCGACAAAAAATGAAGACGGACTCGAGTGTCAGTATTGATGGCGATATTATCAGACTCTACATTTTAGGGAAAAATAATTTGAGGTTCAATCATTTTGGAAACGATAATCGTGGTGGGAGCTTCTTGGATTCTGAACCTGGACTGTAAATGTTGAGGTGGCATTTTCAAGCCTCTGCGGTGCTTTTGTTCGTCAATTTTTTGTGTAAGCTCATATTCGAAATGAATGCTTTTCGGCTGAGAAGGATGAGAATCAACTCGAAAAGCAGACCACGGAAAAGGTGGTTTTTGATCGTTTTTGGGATGATATAAGTCCTCCATTCCGAGTAATTAGTTTGGCGTCAAATTACACACGAAAAGAATCCGAACCATCACTTACGCACTGAAAACCTCGCTGAAAGCAATCGAGTTCTGAACTCAATTTCTTGATCCGCAGTAGAGAACAAGGCTTACAAAGCTTATGAGGCGTGTAGGAAATTATCTTGTTTAAGTTGGATGTCATCAATAGATTCTCGTGCATTCAGCATGTGCGAAAAGTGTGGCCAGTGTAGCATTGAGCAAGCCTCACTTCTGTAAAGACTTTTGGTGGAAATTTAACTCTGTTAACAACTAAAGATGTAAACGGTTCTCGGCTTAAGGATTTGAAAATCTTGAACTTTCCAGCTTTCCTGTGAAGTTGAGGTAAACATTTGTAATAAAAGTCTAAGGCTCAAATAGACAGTGTATCAAAAATAAGATAGATTTATTGTATGAACCAGTCGTACAAAGTCTTTAGTTGCTGTATCTCAGACTGACTGCAAACTCAGTATGCTAGAATGTTGCTCAAAAATGGTATGAATGACGCCTGGGGATCATTAATAATGCGCTTGAAGATGTTGTTACCAGAATCTTCTTGCAGCTAGGGATTCCTAGAGGACACATACAATTGCATGGCCCTCGCGCTCCATGTGGACATATGCCAACCGATCCTGGATTCCCTGCTTTACAATAATAATCACAACTGAACTTTCCTTCTCGAGGTATCCCACTCATTTGGTAGACTGGACATTTGGTTAGCCCAACGAATTTCCCGTCTGCAACATAAAAAAAATATTTTGTAATGAAACTAGACTATTCGATTCGATTCAAAATTTTTTGTCGTTTCTTCGAAATTAGTTTTCTTTGTCTATATACTTTGATGAATAATAATTATAGATAAGTGTACCCAACATGACCCCTGTACCCAAAATGCCCCAATGCACTGATCTTAGAACTGGGCACTCATTGACCTTCGCGAAACTTTTTTCTGATCTAGCCGATTCAAGATAATTCTTGCATTTCCCAGAAAATATGGAGTGAGTTTGTGCATTTCTCATGTTTTCACACTTGGAAAATCGCCAACTAAATTGCACATATTAAAACCGGTGCCGACATTTTTTGGTCCCACCAACCTTGATGTACTTTAACCCATTCGATTTTTTTTCAGAACCTTCAAAATTCGCTTTTAGGATTTGCAAAATTTAGATTCGGAGTTGTTTTATGAGCAAAATACGGAGATTGTTCGCAAAAATGGAGTCCGAAGTCAGTGTGTACCCAACGTGCCCCCGTGCTGTTATCTCGAGAGAGTCAGCAGTGTGACCTTTTGTACCACTGGAAACGTACTTATCACGTCAAAATGGGTCGGGGACGCTGTTTTGAACCAATTAAAAACTCACAAATTGTTTGCCTGCTCATAATGATGATTCTATGCACTTTATCGCCGATTTATATAGCAGTTTCTTTTGGTAAAACTAAGACAGTTCGACTCCAGTTGATGAAAATCAGACGTACTTCAGCTCATTTTGAGGGTCTTTGAATGAGATTTGAAATCAGTCAAAGTACATTGAAAAATGTTGAGATCGACCAGAGTTGTTGAGAAAATGGCTCAATCAGGGCACGTGCGGTACACAGTATAATGGATTCATGAAAAATCACTTTTTGGTAGAATCGTGATATCTGGGCTCTGGTTGGTCAAACTTGAACTTGCTATGACTCATTTTAAAGGTCTATGAACTAGCGTTCAAATGCGATAGACTACGTTGAAAAATATCGAAGTGGGACAAAACTTTGACAAAACGGCTTAATGGAGGGCATGTTGCATACACTCACTTTATATCTGATACTATCGTGCATACTTTACTCCGATTTCCAGCCGTTTGATCTCATTTCTATCACTGGACCCGACATTCTCAATTATGCTTGTTTGACTGATCCTGTATACTATCAAAACTGAAGTCTGCATACTAAATATTCTAAGGTCATGGTTGCATTTTCACGGCAGCGATTTTTTGCGACGGAGAGCAATCTTTGCCACTGGAGTGAGAGAAAAATATATATGGTCGGTTTCTCCCACATGTGAGACCTGCGATTACTAAGATTTATATATCCCGGGCCCCTGCCTATTGGCTCTATCCCGGCTGCCCTCATGGGCACGGGGCAGGGATGCCCACACAGCATGGAAACATAGAACATTCCTTGAAATGTTTCTGCGAGATTTCTGGGAAATTTCATTGAAACATTGCAATGAAATATCACAAAAACATTTCCTGAAACGTTTCTGCGAGGTTTCTGAAAGATTTCATTGAAATATTTCACTGAAACGTTTTTCTGTAATATTTTCATGCTGTATGTAGGTACGCCCTGCCAGCGCGTTGGTATGGGAATAGTATTTTCTCGAGTAAAGAGCTACTCGTAAACAACACAGCTTTCCAACCAACTACCAACTTTTGGGATCAGCCCCCAGTACATGGCCGAAGCCATCCTCGGTGGGGTATTTGATCGGGCTCGTCTAGGCTTCGCAGGGGCCTAGGGAATCCTCCGAGCACCGGGGAAGTCAGAGAAGACTTACCCGGTGCTCATGATCGCCAGATGGAGCTATACGGACTCCACGCTCTGGCCGACGTTGACTGGGGCCGGGGGACTGTCAGACCCCAGAGTCGGGCCACCAAGTGACCCAGGCCTCGTTGCGGTCTCACATGTGAGACCCATGGCGATTGTTGATATCTGCGTCGAGAAATTGTTAGCATAAAAGTGCAGCCTAAAACTTTTGACATATCTTTGCGACTTGCAAACCAGGTTGTTCCGCGGTTTTACTCGTGGTTTTGGTGACTATTAGCAAACGTGCGGCATGTTTTGATCTGGCGTGAAAGCCCTCAACAGCTGTTAGTTTCATAAACCTTTTTCAGGAGGATGATTCAGCATGGTAGTCAGGAACAACCGGATTATGGCACAAAGACTTTCATCCAAAACGGTGCACGGGGTGATTTTCAGCTCGCCGAAATGCAGAGATTACCGTCGTTTGAATCAAAATCAAATTTTCTGGGATTAAAAAATGCGAATGAAATCGAGATTTTGAATTTTTTAGCTTGGGAATGCATCTGAGATTTGCACCAATCAGGACCTGACATAAACCTTGCGTCCGTCATAGCTATGGTGCGTTTTGGTACATTTCACTGTACATGAGCTTGTATTGGAGTTTACTATCAACATTGAATTCATAGTTGTTAATCCGTCGATTCCGATAATCGATGAACAGTTATAAATCGCAGCCTTAGAAACCTTTGATATAAGGTTTTACACTTCAGGGTTTGATTGGTGAATTAAGCTACACCAGTTGGATGATGCAAGGAGTTTATGGTAGTATACTAATTGAGTCTGTGGTCAGTTTTGACCCAAAGTAAAATCTCTAGTGCAGTCCGTGGTCAATTATTAGTTGAGTTCGCTGCCCTTCCTAGAGAATCCAAAGCTCCTTCGATGTTCGAATGTTCAAACTGGCAGGTTTACAAACTGTACCAGACACTATGCGACATTCAGCCATCACGAGTTTTGAATACCTATAAATGCACAAAGAAATATAGTATTGTTGAACAAGCATTTTATTTTAGGTAAGAGAAACCATTAATGTGAAAATATTGTCAAGTTTATTTACTGGTGAAAACAATAGGTCAAAGTGCCATAACCGAGTACTACCCGTAACTCAGAGCACAGAAATTTGAGATTGGCATAGAGTATTGACTAAATAATTTATTTGACGTTGATTTCACCACAGGTCACACGGTACATCAAGTACCGCAAGGTATTATATATTAATTCGTGATCAAATTAGAGCTCCGTGCACAAGACTAAGCAACATTCGAAATCGTCCAGTGGGTAGAGCAAATAATACATGAGCAAAAGTATATACACTCGTGATTTTTTTGACTGAATACGCTCATTGAACCTCCTTCCAAGAAGGACAGGGGATTATCGAGCGGGATCAACTCACTCTCGATATATCGATTTTGCGGGCTCAACTATCAGTCTTTTCTGACGGCGGGCTCAACTCGACTTCTGACAAGCTTATATCCGAAAGCTTTACATTCAAAAGCTCTGGTAATGTACATATGTGAGTTATAGCTTCGACAAGGGACTTCGGAATACACTCTGATATCAGCCAATCAAAAGCGAGAAGTGTGAGCTTCCGATTTACCACGGACACATTGCACTTCTAATGTAAAACGTACAAGTTGAGGGAAATTACGAAAAAAAAATTCAAAAATTGTTCAAAGTCAACCCAGTTGTCAGTATGAACATTGAGCTCATGCGTGGTTTCATTCAGCTGCTTGCAAAAACAGCAACGCGACAAACTCATTTCTATAGAGGAATCTTTTTATTAGTAATACGTATTACTGATCCCGCGATCATGAATCAATTGGCTACGTCAGAGAACTAATCAACTTACTTGATGTACAACAAGCTCTGCCGTCTTGGATCTGATTGCGTTGCGGTTGAGCAAAAATTATGACAATAGCGCCAAAAATCACACCAAGAGTGAGGGCGATTTTCATTTTTATCGCTCAGATCGGTATAAATGGAGCAAAAACTTGAATGAGCGACTAAAACTTGGACTCATTTTATAAGGTCTTGGATGAGAGATTGTCTATTGATCAATTGGGGAAATCAAACTGGTGCATACACTTTTTACTGATCCAGGCAAATATCCATGTTGTAATGGTATTCCCCATGTTTATCACAGTCCCATTAAATAGAATAACTATATTACTGCCAGTAACAGATTTATAAAGAAAAGAACTGTAGAGTATTGCAAAACCATGCTCATTGATAACGCCTATTAAGAGTCATTTCTCAATTGGCACTTTTCCTTGAACAAGAGATTTAACAACCATCATATTTGTTTGATTCAACTGATGCGTTAGGGAATTTTTGAAAATCAAGAACTGTTTTACTTATTCAGCTCTAATGGTATTGACGTATCAGTTCCGCTGACGAGCTTTGAACATGTGCCGTTGATTACGTCGTTTGATGAAAAATGAGTTTTTTTCCCCCATCTTCGCGTCCTACATCGATCTACTCTTTAAACCAGTTAAAGTGAAATTTTGACTAAAAGCTTGGAGTGATCATCAGAGCGACTCATATTGGCAAGAAATAATGCTCAGTGGAAATGCTCAAAATAGTTTGAAGAATTCAGCTGAAAATTTAATACCATAAACTTACCAGCTTAAACGCTGGGCTAAATACGGAGAAACATCACTGAATTTTAGTGGAAAGAAGATTGTACAACATGCTGAGGTATAAATCCTTCAGGAAAATTCACCACACGAACAAAATAATAAGTTTTGGCCGAAAAATTAACTCCCTGGTTATGGAATACTCAGTCAATCACTGATGCTCCGCAGTAAAAAACCAATCATTTGATAAGTTTTTATCCAACCTCTTCAAATCTAAAGAAACCACACTAAATCGTCCGCAGGAAAAGTGACGAAGGGTAGAGTGTGCACGTAATTATGGAAAGTATAATGTAGGTTTGTTCTAACAATTCATGATCATATTTCTTACCTTGATAATAATTATTCTAATTTCTGTCTTACATGAAGAGTAACGTTTCACATTCCAAGTATTTCTGTGCTTCCTAAGCCTCTCCGATTCAATATTATCACTCGGAAGATGAATTGCTTCACTAGAACTTGAGTCTAGTCGAGTCAAGTTTGGTGATAGAGAATATATCTATGAGTCTGGCTCATTGAAATTCACTCAAACGAGTTCCGAGAGTTAATGATTTGAATAAAGCACCGTACTCAGAGCCTGGTAATCAAAAAATTTAGCTATGTATCTGAGAAGAAACGATGCGACCTTAAATACGCAACATTTTTATCTTCTATTTGTTCTGCAACGTAGTGAAACTATTCAGTCCACGTACGATGAGTTACTCCTCTCTGTTAAATAGCCCAGTGATTATTTCACCATGAACTGAATTGAATCCCCTTAACACTGACTCTATTTTGTTCTTTCAAATACACATCATAATTGATACAAGACAATTGACATTGTCGTTCACTCATCTTAGATGAATGATGCGTGCACAAAGTTTCGACTCTGATCAATATTTTACGAAATGACTAAGAGCGTATTCATATTGGCAGTTTTTCTGCTGCGATTTCAGCGATCTAAACTCGCCTCGCATAGCCCATCGCACATGCCCTACCTAAAATAAATGACTCATTTGAAATCACTCAGGGATTTGGGATATTTGATATGACTCATCTGAGGAAAGATAGAATTGAATCATTTGAAATGACTCATTAGAAATGACTAGTTAGAAATGACTCATTTGGGAAACTTGAAAAAAGTCCCAACAGTCAATAAATGTTTAATTCAATATTCCTTTCTACATTTCAGGCGTAGAATACTTAGTTTCAAACAGATTTTCCAAATGACTCATTTCAAATGAGTCATTTATTTTAGGCAGGGGGCACATCGGAACTCGCAATCGCAACTTGCACATCGCTAACCGCAAATCACGCAGCAGTTCGCGCGGATTAAGGCCCCCGGGAGATTTTTCACGACAATTCCTGCGCGTTAAACTTACCTCATAAAACTATTATCAACTCATGTAATCGATTTTCCAACTTATTAAAAAGTCTCAAATGATCAACTTTTGTTTAACAATTTGATCCTTGGTGCGAAGATGATCATTCAGCAACTTGAATGGAATAAAAATCCCTTTTCTCTGGAATTCTCGAAGAACCAGAAGTAGATATGAGATAAGTGATGTACCCCGGGCCACTTGCCCCCGTTAAGCCGTTCTCTCAACAACTCTGGCCTACCTCAATATTTTTCAACGCACTTAGCTCATTTTGAAGCTTGTCTCAAAACCTTCGAAATTAGATGACGTAGGTCTGAGTTCAACCAGCTGACACCGAGCTCTCTCGTGTTCCCCTGAAATCATTCTTCAGGGTTTACAGAAGGGCGTACTCAACTTACCCCCATCATTTAAAACCATGTAAATCGGTGCTGGAGTGCATGAAATCGAGTCCTATCAATTTCAGCGCTGTGAGACCTCATTTGATGCTTTCCGTCTGTGCAGAACACGTACAACGATCAATTCTGGCCTGGTAAACACTTCGCTAGTGTTTAAAAAAGTTGCACTGCACGCTCTTTCAAGATAACCATATAGGGCCATGTTGGGTGCAGTCCGATATTGGCCCTCTTGTCTTACAAATCATCTCGACGTGAAATAACTCTAGTCTCAAGTCATGCAACCTTGACAAAAGGATTTTGAAGGTTTTGAGAGAAAGAATCGAATGCGATGGAGTACGTTAGGATTGGTCAATCTGGAAAAATTTGGCACCGGTTTTTCTGGAGTCAAATTCTCGCTTAGCTCTCAACTATGCAACTTAATGCGCGAACGCGAAAAATTCGAAAGATCACTCTCCTCTAGTTACCCTGGTGCTAGTATTTTGACACAACTTCCATTTGACTAGCATGGCGTGATGTGGCACCGAAGTATTAAGGGTCAAATATCCTGGGAAACGCAGGAATCACTCGGGGTTGGTCCAAATCACTAGTTTCCTCACATTCTAACATGAAAACGTTGAAAATTTTTTCGGCGATGCAAATGAGTGCAGCACTCGCTCGCAAGCAGCTCATTCCTGAGATTGGCACATGGGGGCAAGTTGGGCACACTCACCGTAAAGAACCCTGATTAGCCGCAACAGGTCCCGTGAGGATCCACCCAAAAACGGTCTCCTGAGTGATGTACATATCCAATGAAAATGCAGTTGCCTTTAAAAATAGTATTTATTTTTTACTACGGTGAAAACGATAGTTTATAAGTTTTTTTTTTTTCTTCTTGTAAATTCTGACAACTTCAGCAGCCCCAAATCCCTTCATAGAACACAAATAATATGTGCACGATATCATAGATAAAAGTGAACTGAAACTTTCGGTGATAATTGCGGCAATCACAAAAAGACGGCATCTGATACACGTCGAGTATCAAATGGAATAATTCCGCAGGCTGCAACGGAATTTCATCAGCGGTCCAAGAGTACCATTTGACTCGATTTGAGTGAGACGAATCAGCTTCCACGCCGCTTGTGCTAATTTCGAAAAAATCAGAGCACTCACTGAAAAATCTCGCCACGGGGTACGATAATCGTAAGTGCCCGAGAACAACTCATCAATCTGTTTCAAAGTCCGACCGCGAGCGTATGAATGACGCGATAGCATAAAAACTTGAAAGAAACAAAAAGTTTGGATCCAGATTTGCACTTTGAAAAGAAATGAAAGACATGTCAACTCTGCCGCATTATTGTGAGACTTAACAACGTTGTAGCCGAGAGTTTTGCCTTTGCTGTTCAAATTAACTCTCAAGATGCAGTCAGTCTTCAGTCCATACTATTTAATGAAAGTGGTATTTACTAAGAAGGCTCGATGACACAATGTTATTTCCCTGAACACTTACAAAAACTTGCTTTCTTCGTAAGACTGTTACTTGACCGTGCCGGTGATCAATAGAACAGTGATCCTCACTGCTCAAAATTGGCCAAGAAATTTAACCGAGTGATTTCTATAAATGATTGACAGTATCATGACTTGGAAAATTTCATTCGATGTATTTAATTCTTCTCGTGTACTTAATTTCCCTCATCTTATTTATTTGTGTCTCCTCATAGGTGAATAATGTTTGATGCTCGAATGTCTTGTAGTATGTGAAAGTCTGCTGCTCAACCCAAGGAGACATCCTAAGGGGTGTTTAGGTTACCCTTTTGATGTCTGCAGGTTGGGGTTCATCCTCGGCTTCATTGAGATTACGTATGGCTCAAGGCAAGTCCGTACGTGCTTAGTACTTCTTCATAGATGACGCCACGGGGCTCCGCATAGCTCAATTCAAACATTATCTAATTTTTGAATGATTGCAAACATTTTCCGGAGCAAATCATTGAGTTAGCAAGCTTCGCAATAAAATTTCCAATCATTTGAGCTTTGTCGCGTCTCAAAACTTACGATATTTCTTTAATGATTTGGAAAATTGCAGACTTGCATGACCACGTGGTGCTATGATGCAGCAGCGACAACTTAGGAGTGAAGTTTTCCAAAATATTCAATAAATATCGTGAGTTTTGAGAGGCGACAGAGCTCAAATGATTGAAAATTGTATCGCAAAGCGCGCCAACTCAATGGTTCGACCCGAAAAGTGTTTGCTTTTATTGATGATTGAAAACTAGAAATTGTTTGAAGTATGCTATGCAGAACACCGTGGTGCCATCTGTGGAGTAGTAAGTAAGTACGGACTTGCCTACATACAAATGTAAAATTTCACAACGCGAATGAACAAAAAATTCTCACATTTCATTTACAGCACGATAAAATCTGTCGAAGACTATATTTTCAAAATTTCTGCTGAGAGTACACTTTTCTTTCCATCAAGCTCTTAGCGATTCATACAATGCCATGAGAAAACCGTACACTGGAGAATCTTAATTTTTTGAGTATTTGTATTTATTATCTGGTGAATTGAAACTCAAAATCAGATCCCTCCCCAGACCAGTGTCTAAAAGTAAGGTAGGGGAAATTAATTTTGACCAACGAACAACTTTAATAATACTTCGACTCATAACATCAGATATGGCTTCTCTTAGTCATCCTGTAATAATATCTAACATGATAGATACCTCACAGATTACTACAAATATCATTTCAGTGATTCCGTGAGTTTGCATGGACCATTTATCTATTATCAGCGATTTTCATTTCAACCAGCCAAAAATTACTCACTCATGATGTAATAAGTTCAATGATTGACTTCTGCTGGTTGACTAATAATAATCTAAATCATCAACCCAGAAATCGTTGAAGATTTTTTAAGAACTTGGGGAGGAGGGGGATATTTTCATTTACGAGTAATTTTACGCTCTCACGACCAGTACAAGATATATACCAGTATCGTGCTTGTATAAAATTGAAGCCCGGGATTGCGTGTACGATCGTTAGTTGTTGACCACGGTGTGGCAGGCCAGTTTTCCGATGCGTTAACGTTCGATTTATTCCAGCTCGGCGAGCATCGCACCGGTGGTATAACGATGAAGCATCGAAGCCTCACAAGTTTTACATGATACTTGCTATTCGTTTCCGTGCCAATCGGCTCGAAAATCTATCGATTAACCGAGCCTCTCTGATTTTAACCATCGTTTCCTTGAGACTTGCACGAAACACCTAAAAATTACTGTATTCGTCCAGATAAATGAACGTGTTGAGAATGAGTCTTTTAGTATTTGAGGAATTTTATTGAATTTCAAGTAACCTGATCATGGACAGAAATCTCTGCACCGGAGAAAATCCACGTAAAATCAATATTTTCATCGTTTGTACAGGGATGTGACGTTTTCACCAATTCTTCCCCCCCCCTCCTCTCCCCACAAAGCTAATGGAAAATGAGTGTTAATACTCAGATAGGGTAGTTTTCGCTTTTTTGTGATAATTTCAACCCTCGCATACCGCTCAATTCAGAAAATATCACTCTGTGTGCGAAAACCAACATTACTGCTATCGTGTCAAAATATACTATTTCGATACACTGCCTGCGATGTATCTATTTCACACGAATTTCCCATTTTCACTCCCATCAGTTAGTCGGAAGAGAGTGTACGATGCGAGGCCAAAAAACCTCGATCTTGCATCTTCATGATAACTCCGTTTTCTGACCTCAGCTCGAGCTGGAAAAAGTCACCTACATATCTCACGAAGTCCAACTTTTGCACCCTTACATTGTATAATCAACCCCAATTTCAGTCCACAATGGCAAGTTGTTGCTGATGAAAATTGCTCAGGAATATCTATGAAGGCTGCTTTACTCATGAATCATGACACATTTCCTTGGAGGGCAGAGCCTTTAAAGCGAGTTAAAGAACGGTTAAAGATTGAGGATGCTAATTGTATCGTGGCATTAATAACATACGTCATAATCAAATATCGATTAGAAAGTTTTGTTTCCTTTGCGAAAACCTCAGAAAGATTCTGATAATGTGGTGAACTCATATACAATCCAAGCTTTTCTTATTTTGTAGAAACGGGATACCTGAGACTTCCCAAAGTAATCTTTATCGCGAGGACATCTGGAAACAAGCTGTTTCTGCGTACAGACGTATAAAACTGCATACGCGTCTCGTGCGGAAACATTTTTCCAGCTATTCCACTATGAAAGAATCTTCTTTTATGGACTTACTAGACCATCTAAAAGAATTTAAAGCCAAATCTTCCGTGGGAGGCTTATAACCCATATCTGATGATTTTCCCAGCGTATAAGAAAATCATTTGGGAGAATTCCGGTTCTTCAGTTTCACCCAGAATCTGAACACCCTAAAATTTGAGCTAAAAAATTGAATAACAGAACAACGTCTGATCTAAGAATCTCCTACATACGTTTTACAAAATAATCATGCTTTCTTCAGAGAGATTGGGGTTTTAAGAATTATTGTCCAACTCATATCTTACAAGTATCTCAAAAGTAGAAAGAAATTACACACTGGATTACTTTTTTCAGTGTCTTTTAGAGCTCTGAATCAAGTGTGGGTGAAACCTTGCATGAAAAATCAAAAAAATTTGTATATGCAATAAAAAGCAACTTAAACAAGGCGTTAACAAAGCCACAGCTGAACAATCAGACCAAAATATAACGCATCAAGGTATCCCAACCAAACCACGAACAAAAATCGATATATCGACCAAAGTGTTTGACCATATAACTTTTGACCATCTCAGGCAATACGAGATGAAGCATCAACAGAAACAAAACGCGTGCAGCAATCATCGCGAATTACACTACTGATTGGATCGCTTACCAAAGGAACTACCTTTGCATCAGATTCGGCCTTAGATTCATATATTCACTTCACCTTATGCATATTTCTCTCACATAATATATGCAATCCAAGCGCTGATGAGAGTAAAGAATTCTCGCGCCTCTCGATCTCACTCAAAAATCTGCATGCGAAGGTGCGTATAGAAAGGTCCAAATAAGGCTTCTATTACGATCTTTTCTGCGGTCAAAGACAATCATCGCGCGGATCTGGCAGAGTCTGAATTACACCGATATGATTGCTACTGAATAATCCGCCGACAAAGCTTCATACAAGTATATTCTCTGTTTTTGCATGCGTGAATTTGATTCTTTTTTTCCCCCCTTAAGCTTTGCGATCGCAAGGAATTCAATTCCATCAGGTGAAGAGCTGTGCATAAGACAATCAATGCACTGCTCCATGCGTTACGGGTGCGGTAAGCTACTGCGGTGAGAACCAGGAGAACGAACGTTCAGAAGTAAGTAACATGCAGTTATATGGTATCCAGTGAACGATTTCAAGATGATATTTGCGCTCGGGATGAGGTGTTATCCGCAGTGATGTTGGAAGAAGTTTTTGTTTGTCGATATCTGTTTTTTTTTGTTCTGAATGCTTATTGAGAAAAGAGAAGAGTTTGTGTGGGTTAATGCAGATCATTACGTCGGTGAAGCCAGAAATTGAACTTGCGGTACTTCGGGACAATTTGCGTGGATGCCGATCACATTATTCTGTTCGATGCTTTCTGCGCCTTGCAGAACAATTCATGATAATCTTTAGAACTGATGTTGATCAAATATTGATTAGAATGCGTAGGTTTCATCGTTGCTTACGCCTATGATTTGTTGACTGAGCCACTCATTGTACGTTGAGCATTTATTCTAGGAACATACATATATTCACGGCCGAGTTCACGGCAACATTTTTGTATCTCAATCAATCTCTTTATGATCAATTATTTCATGTTAACACGCTCACTGCAGAACAGCTCCCGGGCTCCAGAAGGACATTTCAATGCTTGGAACATTGAGTACTAGTCTCAAAATGGTGAAAAACACGAAAATTAGAAAGTCGAAAAATTTTCGATTCTTTTTACTCGAAAATGAACCTCTCCTGAAGGGTAATTCGTGTGCTAATATCATTATTAGACGCTCAGGAACTTTCCTGAATTTTTTCAGATTTTTTCACCGAACCCTTCAAAAGTTATATCACAATATATTGGAAATCGCGTCTGTCCAGTATACTGGACATCCGCAGTAAGCGGGTTAAGAGATATGGGCCCATAAAGAATAAGCTCATTTCATTAAAACAGCTCATACAGTTGCATTTTCTTCAACCACTCAGTGAACTGCTCAACTGATCTATCAGAATTCAGGGGAAATTCTCTCAAACGATGCTGCATGCACATAGCATTTTACTGTTCTGCAAATTTTTTTTTTTTTTTCAGAAAAAACATTTTGTAAAATGTTTCAACAAAAATTTCTAAAATCTTCAAACTTTTTAGCAGCACTCAATACTTTTGAAATGATCTTTTCTGTCAATAACCCACTGAATTCCATAGTACTTTTCCTGCTCTTCGAAACGCATTTATCAAGCGTTTTTCACAACGCGAAGAATGCGATATTACTATTGGTACTAAAGGTACTTAGTTGAGATGTATTTACCCATCGCAAATTTATGGACAATGTACGAGATATTACGGAGGTTTGGAACCAAGCTAAGTTACAGATTCCAAATAAGTTCCAAGAATTTTGCTTATCAAATCGCCTAAATCTGTTTCAGTTGATCTCTTTGTGGAAGATTATCGCGTTGAAAATTTATGAATTCATTTTCTCGCGGTCTATGTGCGATCCAAAAGTTATGAAGATCGCAAACGTTCTTCAAAATTTTAGTTATATCATACTTTATCAACTACTTTGTAAACGGACATTAAAGCAATTTTTATAATAATTGAGCCAGATATTACCGTCAAGCTGTCATTGAACTCACTTATTTTCTGATGCACACTGTTTTGTAATATTCTTCGGGTAAGCTAATTTATTTTTTAATGGTATAGCTTGTGTAACTCTTTTTTCACCCCCAATCGATAATATGCCGTTGAACTAAATACCGGACCTTTCTACATGCCAGATAACCCTTATATTGAATCTGCGCTGAAAATGACGATCCAAAAATGTGAATATGATAACTTCTGTGACCTGCATCAAATGTCCCGCTTTGTTGAGGGCAGACTGTAGCAGGAAGGGAGGGGAGGAAACGGAGCAGAAGACGTATGGACGAATACTGCGTACTCTGCGTACAACTGCGTACTTTGAACTTTTGCTTTTACTCGCAAAAGTCGCAAATCGTGAAGCCAAATCCAGAGGTGTAATCTGGAACAAATGTTCTATCAGTTTGTTTGAAAACCAAGAAATTAGTGAGTTCGACTTCTGCTTCACATGCGGATCCCATCCCATCTTATCATTGTTGTCATCATACTCCCTCAGGGATAAAAAGTAAGACAATTTTTACATGCTTATTTAGATGGCTTAGACGAAAATGCATAGGAGTTACTAATTTGTCTTCAACAAAATGCAGAATCCACTCAGATTTTTGCTTGATAATGTCCAACGATAGAACAAAGTTGCTGACAGCGACGAGTCCATTAAAGAATCTAGAACCTGCATGTGTGGCTGTGTGTTCATGGCCATGTATTTTTGACAGCTTTTCCAAATTATCAAAGAAACCTGGATCATCAGTATACTCAGAACCTTTTGGCATAGGTGATTACAAGTTCAAAATCCAAGTTCATCCAGGCGGTGATTGTGAAGAAGCAGAAAGATTTGTTTCCATATATTTAATATTATGTCAACCATCGTTTGCCACCATCAAGTACATATTCTGTATTTTGGATAGCAAAGGTAACAAAAGAGTCAGTTCTAATACACTCACATCTCGATTTAATTTGAGTAAGAATAAATCTGCCTATGGGATGCGCAAGTATACTGAATTCCATGTACTACAACCAATACTAACTGAGACTAGCGACCAGTTGATAGTATTATGTGAGATTTTTGATTTGAACTTCTGTGATATTCTCTATCAGTTACCAAAACTTCACAGTTATGAGAAATATCTAAACAACAAAGCATTCAGTGATGTTGAGATTATTGTTCAAGGTAAAGTTATACATGCCCACAAGATGATTTTGATCAGTGAAAATGAAGTTTTTGCTGGAATTTTACCTCATGATTTGAAAGAAAGCAAAAAAAATATGGTCAATGTTGATGATGTTGAGTTTGATGTAATGCTAGAATTGATTAGGTTTATCTATGTAGGAAAAGTCAATAATATTGAAAGTATGGCACAGAAATTACTAAAAGCAGCTGATAAATATCGCATCACCGAGTTGAAAGATATATGTGAGAGACATCTTTGCTGTAACTTGACTGTAAGCAATGTCATAGAAAATATAATGGTTTCTGAGCAGTTTAATTTGGGCAAACTTTTCAAATTTGCATTCAATTTCTTTGTAAAAAATAAGAAAGCTGTAGCAAAGACGAGTGAGTTCCAGGATCAATTAAAAACTATGGGAGCAGGTTTAATGGCACGATTATTCACTGATGTTTGCGAATTTGAGTAACTATAAATTTAGTAACAGATACTCAACCATCAGGAGCTAGTAAGGTTGATGTGTCTGATTAGCCATACAATGTTATTTATCAAAATTTTTTTGAAGTTCTGAGAATCAATGTAGCTCAGGATGTATACATGAATTTATAATTTGCGCTCGTAAGCACTATGATGACAGTGGGCAGTATTGCTCATACTGCAAGAAAATCCCAAGATTTTTATGAAACCAAATGCTCAATGTGATCAACTGTTGGCGGAATGTTGGCTAATATAGTAGTAGCCATACCTTATCATTTTAACATTTCAAGTTTAACCAGAACTATTCGATAATGAATTTTCACTGAGTGTATCTAAAATCATTCCGTATAATAGTTGCACTCGAGTTTTGGCTGCCTTCAAGAGCCAGTATTAGATTTTTTTTCTTGTATAAACAATTTGAACAAAATGAACATTCTTCTCCCGCCGTACCCACATCAAAGACTTATTGAAAGTCATTCAGTTAGTTTTCTTATCACCAAATTTAGCTGGTATTACTAATTAACCCATCTGTTTTGATAGATGCATCCTCAGACTCACCGTCGTTTTATTGACATACCTCGAACTTCAAGAAACGATGATAGAAACCGAGGAAAATTCTTTCTGTTCCTATTTATTTATGACTTCCAGTAGTGCCTAAATCGTGTGTAATGATTGCTTTCAAATCCTATGTACATACATATACTTATTGCTGATAGAGTATATCAACAATATATTCCAAGCAGCATAATGGAAGTGGCGCCACCAAAAGTTTGTCTACCCAATCTTGTTTCAATGATCCAAGTCAAACATTTTCAGATATTGAAAATGAAATCTTTTCTTTTTGCACTATTCATCGGTATATCAATTGATTAATCATTGATTTCTTTCTGATGTGGATTGAAAACTCATTCTGAAAATGAATCGGTAGCCGCAATCCATGAATAATTATTGCAGAACTATTCCGTATGATGAAGTTAATACTTAAGATGGTATAATTTTTCGTCGAAAACGTATACGTCTAAAATATTTTGATGGAGTTAACCAAGCAGTTTACAAAATTTGAGACAACACCGGAAGCAAAAGTTATGATTTAGCCATATTCTACATGAATTTTCATGCAATTCTTTTATTTTATAGTCCATTATCACTCATCTTCGGTCCTTATGTTTGTATTTTATAGATTACCCTAATACCTACCGATTTGGTAATCTTTAGTCTAAATACTATATGATTCTCCTACTTTCACTAGAACACGTTATCTTTTTCAATAAGATGAGAGATATAATAGCATAAGAATTAAGATTGATCTCAAAGAGATCTCAAAAAAATCGAAAGTGAGTCTAATGATTTCTTTGGATAGCAGAGCATATATGTGATTGCACTCATAAACGAATGGCAGTATCGATGTGCCCGTAAAGTTACAAAAAGTGAAAATTGATTAAAATCGAGGATTTTTCAGAATTTCATTCTCTCATTTTTCCTCATCCCTTTCCCAAAAGACGCATTTTTATTGAATAATGTTTGTTCCTGATATAGTATCAATACTAGTTTGTGGACATACCCGGTCAGTTTGTGACATGCTAAAACTTGGATTATATGGATCAGTTATCAAATTTTTATTTTAGTATTCGTGTAACGTTAAAAATTTCTGCAAATACTTCAATCAATCTCAGAAAACCAAAATCTTATTCGAAACAGGAATTTTAATCATTCTACTGGCTCAGAGATTCTATCTTTGCTATCACATCAGATAAATCTTTCGTAGTAATTAAAAAATCAATCTCGCATCAGATTGTCATTCTTCCGAGCTCATTATTATCGGCCCAAATAGTTCATACACATTCAGGGCTGGCCTTTCCTTTTTATTAGGCTCGATCACACTCAATTAGCGACCGAGATCGTCACCCGATTCATATATCGGCTTACTCACGCGCCTCGGTAGCTTGGAAAGCGAAGCATCAAGCACATCCACAGTCTGAACTAAATATTATAAGCAACGTGGGAGGTCCACCCAATCGCTTCCAGCGGGATGATCCCGAGGAACGATGATGATCGCTAAGAGGCTTCCAGCTCTCGTCATCGTCCTCAGCTAAGGCATCAATGGGGTTCCTTCCTTCCCTTATGTGATCGTCTAAAGCTGTGCTCTTTAGCAGCCACATGCATTCAGATTTTCTACATGGATGAATATCAGTTAGTACACATACTTGCTTTAAGTGAATACTTCGTTGACTTCAGCCCATAATACTTTTGTTGGAAACCTCGGTGGCTTGGCTATAAGATTTCCCGCTTCTGTATGAATATGATCTTTTGACTTTTCCAGGCTATTTAAAACACTTTGAATTTTTTGAATATTTTACATACTCGAGCATGATCTTCAATCGCTCGTGAGCTTGGATGAGCGGTGTCAAATTGCGAGTGCAACGAGCTTGCGGCACTTATAGTGTTCCTTGGACAATTATATATAGGAGTGTGTTTGAAGCACGTGATTACTGAGGATGTCGAGAAGACCACATTTTTACCAATACGTTTACCAAACAACTAGCCCTTGAAGAACGATGAATGTCGATTAGAAGTTAAAATCTATGAACACCGATGTAATTTGTACAATTTTATGCAAGTGGTGCATATTCGCGCGATAGATTTTTGATAAGAGCAGATTTCGAATGTCGATTCGGGAATGCCTGATGATCGACCTGGTTGGTAATATTTGAGAGCACTCTGAAGAATAAAATCTAAACTCGAATGAAATTTTTCGTTGAAATTGACATTTTGAAGAGCTGAGACATCTTGACTATCATTCCTTGAAATCGTGAAAACATCAGTAGTATGTACAAGAATTTGAAAGATTGTTCTTTGCATAGTATTTTTCAAATATTTTGCTCAAAGATGCGTCACACGGAGCCCTCTTTTAAATCGATTTCCTCACTTACCAGGAGAGGTCATCACATCCGGATCACGGATTCAGCTGGAACTTTGGAAATAATCTACTTTTAGTGCCAAAAGATGAAACCCAAAATTATAAACCCTAACGATCTAACGTTCCCGAGTTAATAAGGACATTAGCATTGCAGGTATACCTATATGTACGATTTTAACATTGGCCCATATGGACGCTATTGCCTAAGATGTAGCTCGGAAACGTTTAAATGGACCTTGAAAATACACCTTACATAAAAAGTTTGATGGTTCGAAGTGTGAGATGAGTTGTCGAATACTTGTTAATGTCCAACTTGTATCCCTCAATCCGTCGCTTAGCCCAAATCATAAGAGAATCGGAGGAAAGTGGGAATAATTCGGCCGCGGGAACCTCCTAACCTATAATATACGCACATTTTCATTTCCAACTTTCTCCGATTCTATTGCAATTTGGGCTTAACGAAGAACGGACAAATCTGAGCTGGATGATAACAAATATTTGTGCGCTCGTCGTTTAGCTCAAGTCGCAACAGAATCGGATAAAGTTGGGAATGATTCTCAGCTTGCATGGAGACCGCATCGGCTCAAGCGTTAGGGTCTATAAGTTTGGGTTTCATCTTTTGGCACTAGAAGAAGAAAGTTTCAGCCAAATCCGTGATCCGGATGTGATAACCTATCCTGGTGAGACGCATTAAAAACAGCAGGAGGACAAACAAGGGAAGGTCAGGGTCTGCGGGAGCTCAAACTCCATGAAAATTTTTTTACATACTGTTTGAGACAAAAAAAATTTATACGTATTTTTGCGTTTACTTGAATAGGCCTCTATATAGAGCTTTGGGAAAAATATATCAAGCCTGCAAATATACTGATTTCTATCCACGTATGATCATACGCGACATCATACGTGATCATGCATGGTCATAGATGGTGGATTTACAGACACTGAGAACATACTACCCTGGTCAGATAGTTGGTGACGTTATCTCGTGTGGGCCTCAAAAATGTTACTTGAAGCACACAGAATCCTTACATTGAGTCATAACCTGTTTAAGAAATGCTAATGAACTAGTTATCCTCAAACTCTTAACCAAAGTATCATCCTTTATCTCTCGACTGACGATGTATAACCATTCTTGTACCAGTATTATAGGCCGATTAAAAATGACAGAGGTGTGTATTTCTATCATTCTATTCAGCATAATATCTACAAACCTCTGTATGAAACACTTTTGAATTGTCTACACAATGACGTGGGAATGAGATTGGGGGAGTTGTATCATCTGATTCTGCTACACCAATCCTCCTCGGGCATTCAAAAGTTTTCCGTACAGAGATTTGTAGATATTATTCTGAATATGATGATAGCTATACACATTATCTATGTGAATTTGAACCTAAGTACAGGTACAAGAATGCACATATGTACATTGCCGGTGGAGGCATAAAAGACGATACTTTTGTTGAGGCTTTGAGAACAATTAATTCACTAGCATATTTTGGATGAGGCTTATGACTCAATATGAGGATCCTGCGTGCTTTAAGTAACATTTTTGAGATTCTCATGAGATCAAGTTACCAACTATCTGACCAGGTTGGTGTGTTATCAGTGTCTGTGAGTCCACCGTCTATGATCATGCACGATCGCGTATGATCATACATAGACAATCATCAGTATATTTGCAGGCTTGATATATTTTTTCTGAAGATCTAGAGGCCTATTCAAGTAAACTGAAAAATACGTATATTTTGTTTTGCCCCAAACAATATGTAAAGAAATTTTCATAGAATTTCAGGTCCCGCAGACCCTGACCTCCCCTTGTAAGTTGTTTTAAATACCGACGATTTATTATGAAAATTACAAACGCCGGCTTTGAAAACACGAAACTCAAATAACATGAGAAAAACCGGAAGTAATCAGCTACTTATCAGATAAACAGAAGCTTCCCGCCCAATTTCACTTCATACTGACGCAAACTCTCGGTATAATGTAAATCATACATCCTCGCACTCAAAATTTTTCTTCGTAGCGTGATGCACAAACTCAAAGTACTACTTATTTACCGAGCAAACTTCAGTATAACATATTCGCGTTAAAATGTAGCTTTCGCAAAGTTTACTTCACTTATCCGCACGCAAACACATAGATAACATTTCGAGTACTGTGCTGAGCATTAAAAGATCATCCAGATGGAATTGCAAATATTTTATATTTTATAATCAATTCACGCCACCACGCTAATTGCTCAAAACTATATCTTTTCAAGACAATCGAGGCACCAATGAACATCAGTTGAAACTTAAGAAAGAACACACCTTGATGCAAAAGCTGTCTAACAATGTTAGCGGCGCTAATGCATCTGGTCGTTTAATCTCTCCGTTCGCGCTTATACTGCAAAACGAAACAAGTGCCAGTGGTGCAAATATATACTTGACTTCAACGCCATTAACCGCCTGCAGGCGTGCGCCTCACCGCATAATATGCTCATTATCGCTGTCGTTAAACGAGAGCAAAGCCCTTGCAAGCAAAATACTTGTGCATATGCCGCACCTTTGTGAGGTTATCGCAGAAAAAGATACGGTGCGCGCGCGCGCGGGAAAAAACGAAATCTCGAAAATTGCGCATGCGCGTGCGCATTAGACATCTGCTTAGAGATTGCGTCCATCATTCATATCGCACGTGCGTGCGCATTTCCTTCGATCTCTCAGAGCTGATTATTGCCTCGTTTATAATTTTCTTGACTCTCTTGCATTACTTTTTAATAATTTGAGACGAGTGCGTGGCATACATACTTACTCGTTTCGTATATATTAGTTGTAAATCTTTGAGCAATCGTTATATGAATATATTTACGCGTACAGTAGGCGCTCTAGATTGATATCACGTGGCGCTAAGCGTATATATGAGAGAAATGCATCACCGTGTATATAAAATTGTTCACGGAATGGAATTTACTGTACTTTGAAAGATGATAAGGTTCCCGTGGGACTTGATGATGATACCAATGTGCTATTTTTAGTTCGACCTTTGAGACTGAGAACGACCTCGCATTGTATACGTTTTTTTTTATCCGTATACATATGTATTCTCGTGTGTTGACTAATGTATTAAGCTATTTTTTTAAACTTGTAGAGTTGATTCGTGAATTAGTTGGGCTTGTGAAGGATTAAAGATAGTGTCAGTCTGTCGCGTCTACTGGAGGATAGACGAGTAGGATAACAGATAGATAAGTGGCTACTGAATCAAGGAAATTGTGTGAGCAAACTTGGATGAATTATTAATGGAAGTTGCCATGGTATGAATTTGAAAATACTCTGAGTCTAGCCAATTTAAAGTCGATTACGACGCAAGCTCTGCGATTCTATTAGAGACGTCCACATCGTCGTTTTACTGCAAGCAACTGTGCATCTGCACCAAATTAAGCTCCTCATGATTTATGATGGATGTCTCATGTCATATCTCAGATTCTTCATGCGCAATTGATTCTTTCAGCGATTTTTCAGGCGATGATTGATACAGAGAACGTATTTCTGTATTCATGCATCATGCTATTTCTAAAGAAGGGGTACCAAAAACCTCACATAATTTTGATGTTGAATAATGAGTAAAAATTGAGGAAATTCGATTTTCAAAAATGCTTTTGGGTCTATGTAGAATTCCAGCATGATTTCATCAGGTTGAATTTATTGATGGATACGTTCTTATTGATCACGCAGTATCTTTCCGAACGTACTTGCATAAAAAAGCAGAGTGAATAGAAAGTGCTCCTGAATCTAGATTTAATGCACACGATATAAACCGGAGATAATCCTGTAATTAGTCCAATTCCTTCGATTCTTCGTGTCATTGACGATTCAATCTCATAAATAAGTAAATAAATCGAGCCAAGTGAGAGGATGCAATGTAGATACACGAATTAACATCGCCCTCCCAAATTGCATTTGGATTATGAATCTAATATATAACACGAAGTAAATGCGTAATCGGAGAGATGAAGAGACGCGATGACTTGGAATAATCGACAAAAGGCGCGTAATGATCGTTTTCTCAAATAGCCTCACCACGCTGGAAACATCTGATGGAGTATTCGCACACACTTCTATTATCCTCATCAATAATAGCATGCGTAACTCGCACGCGGGACTTCGCTGCATGCAGTTTACACCTACAAAGATTTGAGACAGTAGAATGCACTTGTGAGTTAAAATATACGTGAGGCCGAAATAATCACTCGTTTGTCTCCAAAGAATCAATGCTCGTAAAAATGAGTAGTATCATATTGATTGGGGAAAATCGATAACAAAGAAGGTGCTCTATCGTGGAATTGCCTGTCTCGAGCTTCAAGTTTTTCTTTTTCTTTTTTTCATTTTAATTATGCGTTGAGTATATCATCTACGAGCATTATTCGCACTCATGTATAATTAGGGTTAATTATTAGTAAAATAAAAGGAAGATATCCTCACGAATTTTATAAGCTGTATAAGCTGTATAACTGTCAAGATCTGTTCTAAATGATGAGCTAAGCTATAGATTCAGAAAAAAAGTTTAATGTGGCGGCTTACATGGACGCTAATTACCATGAAATTTGCACTTTCATGTAAGATTTTTTTTTCATTTAACTCCTATCACTTTCATACAATTATAAAATTACTCCTGTAAACTTCACAAACTTTTCTACAAATCGAAGAGAGCGAAGGATAGGATAAAATACAGAATTCTTGAAATAACGTGATATCGAAAGAGAGTTCTAGTTTGTGGGCTTTGATGAAAGGGTGTATGCATGTATGGGGTTATAAAAAAATGAGAAGTTACCATCTATTCTTGATCAAATTCTTAGTATTAAATCTAATTTGATATGAAAACTTTATACTACGTTAGGTTCGCAATGTCAATTTCCACTTGCATTTTTCACAAAACTTGAAATCATGTTGCTTTTGGATCATAACGTGCAAATCATTTAACGTACTATTTCGGAACAGAAGTTGTTATTAATCCCAACTACGTTGAGGGACTCGTTGATTCCAAGGTCTAATAGGAGATAACTATCTTTCATTACTTTCACATTTCCCAAACACTCAATCTTACCCTTCAACATTAATAGTAATGAAGTGAATAAATCCAAAAACTCCATGTTTTAAGCAGTTACTCAAAAAGAATGAAGGATGTCATTACAAAGGAAATTTTTGAGGTGATTTGCATGGCCTATCAATCAACATTTTCTGTGATATCCATCATCTAAATGTTCGCGCTCTCATTACTTGTCCTTTTATTCGTTAAAGTCTCAAAATTCCATCTCAGACAAATGAATAACAATTGAAGGAGACAATGAGAGTGTAGAAATGCACAGTCAAAATGACAGATTCCAATAATATCTAGATTCTATCAGCTCTATGATTTAAAAACATGAAAAAAACTTATGAGTTGCTCAAATCAGTAATAATTTGAGCTATCAAATTTGCTTTCATTTTTTTTAGCTTCGCTTCAAAATCGGGTGTTTTAACAATATCTTTTCTGTGAATAAGGAAGTGGTCGATTGACTTTGTTTTAAGGTCATCCACATTATAATGATCCGCAAAAGTCAGCAGTTCTAAAACATTATAATTGGACAACAAGCGAGAAAGGTATTTACTACATTTAGTCTTTAGTTCACAAACTTGATACTTATCTGCAGCAATGAGGAGTTCCTTCACAATTTTCTCAATATTAAAAACTTGTCCTGTGTAAATGAATCTAATTAACTCAAACATAACCTCAAACTTGACATCCTTAATCTTAATAACATTCTCTCTATTCTCTCTTGGGTCTTGCTCAAACATAGCCGCCAAAACTTCACTACCAGTAACTAATACAATTTTGTGAGCATGAATGGTCTTACTTTTGACCATTATCTTTACATCACTGTATTGTTCATCATTAAGATACTTCCCATAATTTGTAATCCTTTGGAGTGCATACAGAGATTCTGGTTCTTTCAAGTCAAAAATCTCACACAAGATGATGAGTTGATCATTTGTTGATTTAAGAATACTATTCACCACTTCAGAGTAGCTAATAAATTTCCTGAACCCATTTGCATATTTCTCAGTACCTACAATAAATTCAGGCAGAGCACGCGAGTTGGTCATTCTACTAAGCCTCTTGGATCCATCGAGGTCTAGAATAGACAGAACATACTGTATACGAACTGCGGATGGCTTCAGCAATTCCAGAAAGATAGAAATCCAATCTCTTTCAGTTTCAGTATTTCCTCCTGGATAGACTCTGATCTTGAATTCGCAGTGACCAATTTGAAATGGAGTTGAAAACACCGGTACCCCTACCTTGATTGGCAACTCTGAGAAATTGTTGATGATTGATGGGCATGAATACACAGTTTGATGATTCTCCAACGAATCACTCATTGTTATACTTTCTCCTTCTTATTCTTGAACTGAATAATATTGCGTAGTGATGTTCCCTCTCCAGATGTTGATATGACTCAATGTCTCTGACAGGGTGTGTAGCAATAATCAAAAAGGTCACTGTAACCAACGAAAATCCATGAAAAAATTGTGATTTCACCTGAGAAACAGTTCTCTCCTTGTAAGTTGAATAATGCGAATAAATAAAAGTGTTGGAGTCTAACCTCATGAGGTCGTGGTCAAGGGTCGCGATTCGCAAACAGCTGAGAACAGTCACAAGCAAAACTCTTCTGTATCAAAATAATTCAAAATGTAACAGAAAGCGTCATCTCATCTCGTCGTATTGTCAATAACTGTTGGGTATACACAGGTATATAGACGATACCGATACTGATACTGTCTGAGGACTCTGATACTATTGTTGTACGACCACCAACGACCACGTTAGCGCTAGACCACGTCGACCGGCACCCGCCGGCACCACTAACGACCACCAAGAGTGCAGCAACAGACAAATGACACGCTCACACCTTCACATCACCCCGAGTAGAAAAAAGTTTTCGGCAAGCATACGGGCCGAATGCGGATTGCCGAATCTCGCATTCGGCCCGAATGCCGGCACTCTAACGCTTTGCCGCACACTTGCCGTATACGGCATACATGCGGCAAGTGTTCGGCATCTGTACGGCTATGCTTTTTAAATGGGCTGGCAGACTGCATATTCCACCAGCCAGCGGTACGATTTGCAGCAATATTTAATGTGACAAATTGGGAAATTTTTTCTTTGCTCTCAAATCATTCACGCTTGCTGATAATCACTATATATTTTGGATTTTTGGAATAATTGAAACATTTTTAGTAACAACAAAATAGTGCAAAAATCACTCTTTTTCGCTCATAATTCGACTTTGATTGTACTTACAGCGAGACTTTCCAATTGAAAGTTGTGAAAGTCATGGTTATTGATAATTATAAGTGAGTAATTATCCCGTTACGGATCAAACTTAATGCCTAATGGATTTTGTTATTTATAACAAATTCATATCATTATTACTACAAAAATAAAAAAATTGAGCGCAGTCGACCTCAGTGCATGTGAAAAGAATGGTTTTAGAGAGAAAAGTACTCTTGGTATTTTTTCGTAGGTAGTACGAAAAGTAAGTAGAGATTGGTAAAATCTCTACTTTGAGAGCTATTACAGACGGTAATCTATACCGCATGGCTTTTGAAATCCTCGCAAAGCCGAAAGTAAATAGGGTGACACTTTCCTGAATATTACTCGGAGGTCAATGTTCTTATAAAAAAATTTTAAGAGTACTTTTCTCTTCAAAATCACTTTTCATATGAGTAACGATATATAAGACTTCTTTTAGTCCGTATAATATAATGGAGATTCAAAATTAATTCGGGTGAAGACTTTTGAGGGATGGATCTTATGTAAAATTTTGCGCTCTATCCGAATCTGAATCGACCCGGGACGAGAAATGTCCTTGAAAAAAAGTGGCGGCGGGTCAAAGTTCAAAAAACCACGTTTTTAGCGATTATTTCAAGAACTACGAGTCGGACGTGAAAAAAGTAAAATTGAAAATTGAAGATCTTTTCAAGACAAACATTTTGCGATTTTGCGGAGGTAAAAATGATCAAAATTGGATGAGCTAGAGCGAGTGAAAGTTTTACCATTAGGGCACCCTACTAGGGCCAACGCGCGCGTATATATAGATATAGTGGCGGTGATACAGGCGCGTGTGTGCACGTTTCCACGCCAAAACTTTCACTCGCTCTAGCTCATCCAATTTTGATCACATTTACTTCCGCAAAATCTCAAAATGCTTATTCTAAAAAGATCTTCAATTTTTAATTCAACTTTTTTCACGTCCGACTTGTAGTTCTTGAAATAATCGCTAAAAACATGGTTTTTTGAACTTTGATCCGCCGCCATTTTTTTCGGGGGCATTTCTCGTCCCGGGTCGATTCAGATTTGGATTCAGCGCAAAATTTTACATAAGATCCATCCCTCAAAAGTCTTTAGCCGAATTAATTTTGATTTAGGATTGGGATTATAGCGGGCGGACTATTTCGGAGTCTTCGAGGGAGTCTTCGGCAATCAGGCGGCAAACGTTCGGCACATGCTTGCCGAACGTTTGCCGCGGGTGGCCCGAATGCGGCTAAACGTTAGATATCCGAACGTTTGCCGAGTCGGTAGCCGAACGTTTGCCGGCATACGGCCCGTACGAAGTTTGCTGGCTAGCCGAATACTTTTTCTACTCGGACCATCCCTTTGCTATGTTCCTGTCTAGGGAGGGTAGAGAGAAGGAGAGTAAACTCGGTCCGAAAGCCAGAGCTAGCCAGGACACAGTAACTACTCTCCTTCTCTCTACCCTCCCTATTCCTGTCTGCTGCGGGACAGTTGCCATATTGCCATTGCTAGGGTCCCTAGAAGGCCCTAGCCATTGCCACCTTGAATATCGCGCACTGCGCATGCACGTATGTATTCGCTTGGTTTATGAAATATGAATTTCGCTAGAGGCATTGACTGGGATAAATTGTTTTAAATAGGTAAATTGTCTGCTGGCACGCTGATCTGCAAGGTGCGCCCTCAGCCCTAAGGATATTAGAATTAGCCCGGTAGAAATTCTGTCACAGCTAGTATCTGCAGTTCTCCATCTTCCATGGAAATGTCCTGGTTGGTACTCGCTAATTTCTTTCGCAAAATAACACCCCAACGTATGAAAATGATCTTGCAAGTGTAACGCGTATCGTATCATTGATAACCATAAACTTGATATTAAGAGTATTTTCAAACAGAGTTGAGAGATTTTTTTTCGAAAAATGAAACCTGCATGTGTTTATTGTGAAATAAAACAGTCGAGCGCGCTACTTCGTTGAAATTTTACATGCTCGAAGTTTCAATAATTTCCATGAGCCACTTGAAATTCCCAAGATGCGTCGAAAAATATTGAGATACGACAAAGTTAGACGCTTTTAATTAGAGCCCGAATTTGTTCTTTCGCATTATCGGATAAAAGATGATCGGATAGATCTATGTATTCCTCCAGACGACAAAAATATTAGAGCCTTACTGGATCAAACTCCAACATGCAATTTGGAATCGGAGTTCTTCGAATAATTTTTAAAGCGAGCTGAGATATGTTGAGAAACTTGTCAGTGTATTAAAGACTCGAACTTGATCATACTCGAAGATGAAGTATTAGAGTTCGGATATTCTATCGTGAGGAATTTAGATGAGTATATAGTATCAAAAGCTAAAATGAAATTAAATAGAATGCAGAAATTGCTACATGGCTGTGTCCAAGTAGGCAAGTTTCCGATGAAAATGGAGTTTTCTGTGGAAAAAGCGTTTTAAAAATGCAATGGAGACGGTAGCAGTGCAGTCTGCTTTTCGTCGTTTCCCTGTTGAAAATAATTCCGTGGGACCCCATGGGATCCCATGGGACTTCGTGGGTCCTGGCTCTGGGAAAATTTCCAATCTTGTTTTTTATGGAATTTGGCATTGGGGAGTGTAGTATACGATTTCTGACCATAATCAACCAAAATCAACCATCTTTGGAAGAGAAATGGTCAAAATTTGTATGCTGCACGTCTTAGATGCCAAATTTCTCAAGTGTCAAGATCAAAAATTTTCCCAGGGCCAGGTCCTACAAAGTACCATGGGATCCCATGGGGCCCAATGAGGTTTCACGGAATTATTTTCAGCAGGGTTTAGTTCTTTTTTTCGGAATTCAGTTCATAAGCGTCTGCTACGGTATCTTTGGGGAGCAATGAACTCACAATGTCCTTTCCTTCTTTTCGGATACATAAAATACACGAATAATATTTTTTATAATCCATACATCTTCGAGATCGAATGTCTATCCCGATCATGAGAATCTGGCAACGTTGATTGAATCAACACGCGTAATTATTCTATCCACAGAAATAGATAGACAGATAGATTATCCTTTCTCGATCCTTTCTTATGAGACTCGCGCTCAATTGCTCACTGCTCCGATGGAGGGTATAGATCAGCAGCAAAATTACAGTGATTTTAAAGACGTGGTTTTCGCCAAATGCCATTGGATCGAGAACTTCAAGAGGTACGTGGTTTCGATTCTTCTATATGGGTGTGCATGCGTGGGTTCTCACAAAGTGATCTTGCATCGTGCAGCTAACATTGCGCAGCAGTTTCATATACTTAATTCCATAGGTGCAGTGGTCAAATATTAGAACGATAATGAATAGGATGTCATTTTACTTTTTTCCGTTATACCGCGATCGCTCCTCAAACGAGGACGAGGGTGCAATGATAATACTATAGATGATAGCTTTCTGTGCTCGATCTTCGCTCCAATAGCTAATCATAATTATACGAATCGAGAGAATGCTTCACTTTTACAGAGCATAAGTTGACTTTGTGGTTTTCGTGCAGCGGTAAGTGCTATTGAAGACGTCTTTGAAGCTATTATAAATAATGCTAGCACACTCTGCAAATTCGAACTTGAGATGAGGCATTTCATGGGTATTATGCCAGATCTTGTCCGTTGGTGAGTTCTTTGTAGGTCTGAGATCGTAATGTTTTATATTTTTATTCGCTTTTATTGCACTCGACCGCGTCCGGACGGAATCTTGTCACCAAAATCTATGTGTGAGCGCGTCAATGATTTCTTTTCGCGTGCATTTGTGTTAGTTTCGGGCTCTGCGCGTTTCAACATTGTGTCAACGCAAAATGGGTTACTGCGCAGCGTCGGACCTCTCTCTCTTTCTCATTGCATCGGCCTCGCCTTAGAATATCACAGCAGTCGACGAAACTCGTCGATTCTTCGCAAACCCTAAAAATTTCACTCTTTCTAGTTGTGATTAATCGAAACATAATGATTATCAACAAATAGAAATGTTCTCTCTGAGATGTGAGATATGCCTATAACAAGTATAAAAAACTGCCTGTAGGACCCATAACCTCGAAGTGCTGCCAGTGCCACGAGATGCTGTCCTGTCAAGCCTAAACTGCTGCTGGCTGTGTTGATGCTTTTAGTGCTGTTATTGTGATGATTTGATGTTTCTCAGTTTTAAGCAGTTTTCAGAGTGCGGTCGATCTCGCCTAACTTTTGGATTCCAACAAGTTTTCTGCATGCGGCCTCGCTATACCATGGTTTTATCAAAAGTTTCTCTCCACCACGTGTGACCAAAGAGTTTGTGATGAGTGTTAGTAGATAAAAAATAATAGGTACCTCTAAAAATTGAATGGTCTCATATTTTTGCAAGCTCAGAGAGGAAGTTGAGGCCTCAGTGTCGAGGCAATCAAGTTTCGTGGTGTATGTACAGTAAGCGCGCTGAGCCAAAGTCCTGGTGTTCAAATCATGAAGCACAATCAAGGTGATGAGTGATATTTCATGAGACATTGTGAGCTTCTTGATTTGTCATTGAAATAAGACTTTCTCCTCACTGTTACTATTGTCTGCTTCAAGAAACTTCAGATGAATGACGCAATGGACTACATTCAAAAGTAAAATAGTCACAGTGGCTCTACGCGTTATGAACTTGTTCATTTGAACCATTGAGGATGCTTCTTGTCATTTCTTGATGCATCACAGAGATTCAACAGTCTCTTTCGGTTGAATTTTCATGGGTCCAGCCATTAAAGTGTAGCATACCATGTTACATTCGGCTCAAGACTCATTCCATTTCTAATAAATTTCACTCTACTGATTCAGGAATATGATCATCCATGTTCGAGCTTTGGCATGTGATGTATCATGTGATCTTAACGGATGGAGATGTCCTGATGATAAATTAATATATCATTGGATGTCTTCATATTCTAGTAATAAGGCTAACACAGCCTCTCAAATGTGATTTGACTGTGGCTTGTGAATCAATTCAAAATTATCGGTATGCTCAACATGAGATCAGGAATTATTTCTGATCAGCCATAGCTGACTGATTTATTCCACGATTTATCAATTTGCATTCTGAAGCGCTTGAGCAAAGATGAATACCCAAAGAATCTTAAGAATAGTATCTCAACATTCTGGCTGATATTAATATCCTTCATTCATGTTCTATACTCCAAGCGATTAGGATAAAACTAAAACTGAGAAAATAAAATAATTAAAAAAAAAACATTTTAAAAATTCGCTTTTATGTGAACCGTTAAGTATAATAGCATGTCAAAATTTGAAGAAAATGAAAACTGTTATCTACGTTTCTGTCATAAACAAAGAGTAAATCAGTTGACGTCCAGCTTTACGAATTCCATGATTTCAAGATATCAAAATGGTAAAAGCGTGGGTTGTTAACTTTGACACATCAAGAGTAGTTTTCACCAATCAACCCACGCTTTTACCATTTTGATATCTTGAAATCATGGAATTCGTAAAGCTGGACGTCAACTGATTTACTCTTTGTTTATGACAGAAAGGTAGATAACAGTTTTCATTTTCTTCAAATTTTGACATGCTATTATACTTAACGGTTCACATAAAAGCGAATTTTTAAAATGTTTTTTTTTTAATTATTTTATATATAACTTTTTTGATGGATCACAAATTTTTGTTCGTCACGGATCTTCTACTACTTTTGATCCACGGTGTCTTGATTTCTTGGTGCTATATTAGGTATCTTTAAACTCAATTGGACAACTTCATGTTTCTTAAGACACTAATTTTATGCAGGGTACTAAATTCCACATAGGATTTTTTGGAGCTTTTTGAAGGGATGTTTCATATATACACAGACAAATTTTATGAAACCCACGCGCAATGCGCTGCTCCAAATTCTAAGACAGGAAATATTACATTCATATCGAGTTTCATCAAAGAATATACAATGACAATTATATCAACACTTCACAATGTAGTACTCAAAGTTGGAAATTTTTGAAAATAACGAAATACGTGCTTCTAGCTGTACAGATGAAACGATACCCAATTATTCTGGCTAGCATCAGACAATCCAGAGTGTTGATTTCAGTAGCACGTTATTAACTGCTCATGTATGTCATGATTCGTTGAAATGAATCAAAAAGAAACAAAACTATGAGATAACACATTGAAAACTCTAAAATCGTCAATGCCATCAGAGTAAGTATAGAGGCCCAATATTTGTTAATGGAATGAGAACTTTCCAAAGAAGGGCTCGGGTTTTAAACGTTTTTCGAATGTCTTACTACTGTTACATGAGCTAGTAGACAACAAATTCTGCGAGGTTTTACAAATTTCTTGAAGCGTTGAATCGAATACAAGCCTCGATGAAAGACATGATTTTTTCTTGGAGCTCTAGATACTTTGCCACAGTTTCATTCTCATCTAAATAACCTCTATATTAGTTTAGAATCCTTTCCTGAGATACAGAAATTGCTGCCTTCTATTTTTGCAAGATAAAACACGATCTGTAGCATTGGTACGCGTCGGAGTGGGCTGCTGTCAATCCCAGATTTGCTACAGAAAGCAATTACATAGCAGTTTTCAGTAAGTGAGTTCTACCAATCTCGTTTATCAATCGATTTATAACTTTGAAGTTACTTTTATAACGTATATCAGGTGCTTCGTAAAGCCTCGAAAATTTCGTGGACTGAGCTGGTCATAGATATCGTCTCAAGGCCGACAAGAAATTTTCGCGATGCTAGTCTTTGGTCTCGCGTTGTGAGTCATGTACATTTTCTCATTGATTAATCCCCACCATCAAACACCGATCAATACTTTCTCATCAAATCGATTCCAAATTGAAGGTTGATGATGAAATAAAATTATTCCTCCAATTCTGATTTACGAATTTAATATCATTAAAAAAGAAAATTATTCACGTAACATGAATTACTATCACCACAGATATTCTTCGATATTTTCCTATACAGCTCCTGTGAAAAGAGGGGATGTTTCGACCTTCAGTAGATCCTGACGTGTTGGCGCCAGTTTAACAAGAAACGCTCTGAATGTATAATACTTGCATAGTTACGAGTATTTCGAGTCGTTATTCCAATCCTAGACCGCCAGCCAACTACCTCATACACGAATCACCCGTGATCATAAATGATCCTTGTGGCATACCGGATTTTTAAATGAAATGGACTGCACTTCAAGAAATACCAATTTAGGGAAAATGCCAGCACCCTAAAGGAATCTATGCGGAATTATGCAGATTTGATCATCACGACCTTTCGATGAAAATTATGACATTCAAACATCTCAAAGTTCGAATAAATTCTCGTTTCAACTGATGCTTGAACAATCTGAAATTCAGTTTGAACAAGATCAAGTCAGTCTAGTTGTGATCGGTTGTGATCATAAGTAAAAACTGTGCTGCTAAAAAAGATCAGCAGTATGCTTTCTCCAGACGTTATCTGATAGTGATTAGAACAAATCTTTCAACCTTTATTTACCCTGATCGAAAATTACACATTAAAATTGGCACTCTTCCTTCAGCTCCAGTTCAGATGTAGAACTAAACTAGGACTCGTTAAGCAAGATCTGTCACTTGGATGAGACGAAATTTTGATCAATTTTGTAGGGAAAATTTCGATTTCGATCATGTTCAAAAGGATTTCAATAAAATTTGGTATCAACCAATCGATTTGGAGAGCGGAGAAACTACGAATTTAGTTCATTGAAATTTGGATGAATCAGTTGCAGGGAAAGATATCGCTAAAATATAAATATTGAAAAAATTTTTTTATAAATTTTAAGTAATTTTTTTGAGGGAGAAAATTAGGGAGATTAGAGCTATCCATATAATCTAAGGTTTTTCTAGCAATATCTAGAGTTTGGTTGAGACGGAATTTCGATACAGTTGGTTAAAATATGATCGAAATGGAATTTTTGTGGTGTTGTTTTTTCTGAAAATTTAGGTGTATGGAGATCGAATGGAATTTTGATTGGATATATCCAATCGATAGATTAAGCCAAAAAACCATAGCCTAGATAACCCGGATTGCCCTAAGACCAAGTTGGAGAAGGATATTTTACTATGAAATTATACAATCTTATCGGTTTTACATGAAAAAATTTCTGAATTGAATATCACTGGGAACTGACCTCATCTTTCAATGATTCTCTACAACTTGTTAGAAAGGCAGATGTTGATCAGATGAAGGGGAGAATTAGAGAGAGCGTGTCGAGAAGAAAACAACATGCATACATACATACAAAGAGTGAGAGAGAAGCTACAGAGGGAAGAAGTGTTACTTACAATCTATAGATTCTGGCGAGAAAGTTAAGAATTTGTAAATTTTATTCAGATGGGAAAAGATTTGTTGAAGAAACGATTGGATTGAATGAAAAATTGAGCGAAAAATTTGCTGTGCCAAAAACAACCCTTTCTCTTTGGGGAAAGCAACAACAATATCCAGATCAGAAACTAAGATACCGGTTTTGCCCCGGCCTCGTTCATTCTCGACTGTCAACATATAGAATAAATGTGATGTTGGATGTAAGATGAAATTCTATAATCTCGGATATATATGAGGGTTTCCACGAAACTTTGAACTTTTGTGTTACTGCAGTGTTCCAGGAGTATTTTGAACTATTCGGAGTGCGCAGGAGTGGCATTTCATAGTATTTGGCATCATTCAATATGGATTACATTCTTTTTTGTTGAGACGCATCCTGATTTGTCAATAGCAGACCGCAAAAGATGATTTTTGGGTCTCTCTTAACTTTTCCGAGTGAAATCTCACTCGGAAAGAGTGAGTTCTGACTCGGAGTTTGGAGTGAAATCGTGGCAACTCGGTACCGAGTGAGTTTCACTCAGAAAAAAAAGAGTGAGATTTTTCACTCGGGGAATCCGAGTGAATCCAAATGTTATTTAGCTGAAACTGAATATTTTCGTTTAATCAATACATTGAGGGCTATAAAATTAATAAATTATTATTAATCATCCGAAGGTTGAAAAAAAAGAAAAAAATCAGTTCCGCCTGTAGCGGCGTGGTCACTTCGATATTTTTGGGATTTGAAATGTGCGGGGAATCAAACTCGGACGTCTTGATTGTAAATCGGACTGCTTCTCCACTGGACTACTGCTGCGCTGTTGACATCTGTGGTCCATAGCACCCTCTTATGTAAATGATGCACCGTGTAACTTTATACGAGTCGTAAATGGAAATGAAAATATGAAAACTATGGCGAAGAAATAACAAAAGTAAAACCTACATTTCCCCGTGTTGATGAGTATATAGAATTACTTGTTAAAATGAAATTTGTCGAATATATCGAAAAGAACGTTTCTGATCAAGTGTGAGTTTCACGACGAGATTGTAATGATCGTTAGCCGTATATCGTAAGGAACATGACCCTCGAGAGTTATTTACGAGCGCTCTCGGCTCTCGACATCCGTCGGCCTTTTGCCACTTTGATATTCCATCTCTAGCCAACTCGACCATTTTTTGTATCGGAATATGATCTGAATATGTGTTCGAGAACTTTGGAATCTTCTAGAACACATGGACACGCACATACATACTAATC
Organism: Eretmocerus hayati; assembly: GCA_029851415.1. Taxonomy (NCBI): domain Eukaryota; kingdom Metazoa; phylum Arthropoda; class Insecta; order Hymenoptera; family Aphelinidae; genus Eretmocerus; species Eretmocerus hayati. The sequence continues at coordinate 175,220,598 of CM056742.1, read as the reverse complement.
TTCCACCTCCAACAAGGAACCGCTCTCGAAGAGCGGCAAGTGACACCATTAAATCAGTCTGTATCCAGCAGTTATATTGAACGCATGTACTTTCTCACCCGTAATAAAGCAGCAGCCGCATTTAGCCTAATTCTTTGTGTAATCGAGTTATTTCTTACCAAGTATCAAATGTAAAATCAATTAACGAAATCGATCACATCGGCTTAATTTTCGATGTGATGCACTGACCACAATCAGTGCATTCAACACCCCGGTAACAGGGCATTGCTTCTATTTTAATCGGGTTGATTAATTTATACGTAATATGATATAATATTGGACTGTACATTTACAAAACTTATGGAACAGGATATTGACATTTCTTCGCTTAGTTTTTCGACAAATATTGCAGGAAATCTACCATCTTCCTCTTTGTAAGCTACGCATTGATCCATCAGTAACAAACGAGCGGCAAAACATAACCTAAAGTTTGATTTGAGCGTCTCACTCTTGCATCCGAGTGAAATTTCACTCGAACTTCCGAGTGAAATTTCTGATTTTTTTGATATCTGACTCTTCACCGAGTGAGATGGACTTTCACTCGGAGAAGTTAAGAGAGGTAGTTTCCAAACGTACCAACGCGATTTTTTGAATCGACTCTCTTAACTTCTCCGAGTGAGATTTTCCACTCGGATTCCGAGTGAAAGTCCATTTCACTCGGTAAAGAGTCAGATATCAAAAAAACCAAAAATTTCACTCCGAAGTTCGAGTGAGATTTCACTCGGATGCAAGAGTGAGACGCTCAAATCAAATTATAGGTTATGTTTTGCCACACATTTGTTACTGGTGGATCAATGCGTAGCTCACAAAGAGGAAAATAGTAGATTTCCTGCAATATTCGTTGAAAAACTGAGCTGAGAAATGTCAATATCCTCTTCCATAAGTTTTATAAATGCATGTATTACGTATAAATTGATCAACCCTATTAATATAGATGCAATGCCCTGTTACCGGGGAAATATGTAGGTTTCACTTTTGTTATTTCTTCGACCGAAACAATAACTACTTTTCATATTTTCATTTCCACTTACGACACGTATAAAGTTACATGGTGCATCATTCCTATAACACGATGCTATGGACCTCAGATGCCAACAGCAGCAGTGGCCCAGTGGAGAAGCAGTCCGACTTACAATCAAGACAACCGAGTTCGATTCCCCGCACTTCCCAAATTACAAAAATATTGAAGTGACCATGACACTACAGGCGGGATTGATTTTTTTCTTTTTTTCGAACCTTCGGATGATTAAGGTAGTTGTACACCAAAATTATTCATCAACAGAATTTCTCGAGATTCTGCAGAGAGATAGTTCCAATATCGAAGAGTACATGTGCAAAATTCCAGAACGGCTGACCATCCCGTTTTAGAGTATCGATCGTCACAATTTGGCCAGTTTTGCACATTTTTAACATTGCGCTTATGGGAGCGGGCCCCAAAAACAGCACAAAAATGGGTCCAGCGCAAAACCTGATCAACAGAAAATGGTGGGACTGCGAGAGATCCGAGTTTATGTATCAATGAATCATATGGCCAAGCCTGGAGATGATGGACCACGTCGTTTTTTAGTAATTGTTCATACAAAGCGTAGAATGCAAAAAATGCGACACGTGATTTCGATTTTAGGGTAGATAACTTTGGAAACCATGCCTGATTCTGTTCAGGAAGGCTTAGATGACCGTTTTTGTTTGTTGTTTGATGGAAAAAGTGCAGTTATTAACAATAATAATAATTTCGAATATTTTGATGTGGGCAAAAAAGTGAGGTTAAGTCTCTTTGACTCACGTAGTTGGTGTACAACTACCTTAATAATAATTTATTAATTTTATAGCCCGCAACGTATTGATTAAACGAAAATATTCAGTTTCGGTGAAATAAAGTTTGGATTGACTCGGATTCCCCGAGTGAAAAATCTCACTCTTTTTTCTGAGTGAAACTCACTCGGTACCGAGTTGCCACGATTTCACTCCGAACTCCGAGTCAGAACTCACTCTTTCCGAGTGAGATTTCACTCGGAAAAGTTAAGAGAGGATAAGGCTGTAACTAAAATACCTATGCCTCAACTACTTCGGTGGAATGATATATCCATCTACTAATCTCATATTTTGAGAAAATCTTTGATTCAGAGGTGTGCGCTGATTTGGCTATGATATTAGCTCTCATTTATCGATGTAACCGAGTTTTGTGGGAAAACTTTTTCTGGCTTATTGTTTACAAAAATGATGAAATACCTTGTGCGAAACGGAGAATTTAGCAATGAGTTTTCAAAGTTAAAAAGAAGACGAATCGAATCCTGTTTGGTTTGTGAGTGTGCGTTGATCCGGACAAATTTTATAAAGCTTCAAAGCTCATAAAGTTATCGCGCCACTGGCTTTGAAAATGGTCATTTCTTGATGTCATACTCAGGAGACGCGAAGCACAGGGTTGGGACGTTGTGCTATTTTTTCTTCATCACAAAAGGGATATAAGCACACTGTTTTGAGTTGCAATTGTCGATCGGTATTTCTGTGAGAAGCTGAGGAGAAATATTTGAATCCGGATGGTAAGCTAAATAAGCCTCTAAATGTGATGGTATCGCGATTTTCTTGATTTTTACATAGTATAAGGCTGGAATATGGACAAAATAACACCACAGTGTATTCTAGAAATTGAAATGAGACTCATAGCTCTTGACTCGATTTTGGAAATTTACATCGAATTTCAGAGAAATCGATGATGAAATTCATCTTAAAGTCAAGTCAGGCAAAATATAATCCGTATCGATCGTCTAGACAATGTTTTGAATCGAATCTATTCGATTGAAGTTGATTCACGAATGTTTCAAGTGTATTATTCCCTACATGTCGTTCTGAACCAGATACCTCGGCTCGGAAGGAGAGTGGCACCACTTTTTTCACATGTTTTCAAGGTCTAAGAATCACATGATACCCTTTTCAAACGTGTGCGATGAGAAATTTTTTTTTTATTCCAGAGGGTCAATAGTTAAAAGTTCCATGGAAACCCTCATATACATATATATAACGGCGTTATAACGGCGCTTGAGAATAATTTGATGACACAGTTTCAGTCGACCCCTGAAGTAAGAATTTGTAAGCTATCAGAATGTAGTTATTCGAAGTTTTCAATTTCCAAACAGGATAAAAAATGAAATCTCAAAATTGTTTCTCTAGATTTCATATCACATGAAATCCAGATTTTTGCAAGTGAGCGATACTGTTACCATGGCAGATAGCCAAAAAATCTCGTTGCGATTCCGCAAAATTGATATACTTCATCAAATGTTACTTCGTGATAAAGGAAAAATGCAAACGATGGGATTCAGTAACATTCTTCAACATTCTAAGACATTAAACTCGGATCCTTGGTACAAAATATACTACGGCATTATCATTTTGAATTTTTGAAGTTCGAAAACACATTAATCTTCAGGTCTGCGCATACTTACCTGACTTGGCCGTGTCTCTTTTTGAGCTTGCGGATTGAGAAATACTATCGCTGAACCCGGTCATTTTATCATTTATATACTCATGATATTTTTCTGATTAGCCTTCGAGTAGATATCTGATTCTTCGATATTCAGCAGAGTATAACAAAATTTGCCCTTCAGCTTTGACCCATAATTTTGCTGACTTAGTGAGTTGTCTGCATCAACACGATTTTACGCATATTTACAACATCAACATGCAGCAATGACGGAAAATCAGCGTAATACTATAGAGAATAGGGATCGTAATTAATTAGCCCGCGGCACGGCATCTTTTTCTTTTTTTAGGGTCCCTACTTTTCACGCCACCAGCGCGCCCACCAACCACCGCGCCCCCGCATTGGAAAACCAAGTCAAGGTTGGGTCCAGCTTTGATCAAACTGCTGGAATAGTGGACTAAATCTGGATCCAGATTTAGTACATTTTGGAACCCAGTTTGGATCCAGTTTGGATCCAGCGGCTGCACTTAGAAGGCGCTAGTCCAGTTCTGATCAAGTTCTGGCTAAGGTTTTGGATTAACCAAAATGAGTATTAAAAAGATGAACTGATGACCAATGAGCGAAAAATTCATTCAGAAAACATGTAGAGTTAATCGTACTGGTCTCCTGGATGGTCTTCGCTTGATTATTTCTGTAGTTTGGACAATATTTCTGCAAAAACAATTTTTCAGTGCAAGGAAGCAAAACTATGAGCGCTGACTGAAATTTTAAAGAATGTGCTATAAATCTTCCAGTGGTCAGCTGAACTATTTTTAATATTGAGTGAAAAGCATGGGACAAAACTTCTCATATAAGAAAGTCCAATCAATATGTAATAAGCGAAGAACCAGATTGAGGTAATGTTCATTCTGCAGATCCATGTAAGGAAGGAAAACAGTGAGCGCTCGCTGAAATTTTTAGGAAATTTGCTAAAAGTCTTCCAGCGATCAGGATGGACCATATTCTATTTTGATTGAAAAGTATGGGCCAAGATTGCTCATGCATTTCAAATGATAATGCCACCCAACTGACCCGCATAATAAATAAAGAGCCAGATTGAGGTAAAATGTTTATTTTGCAGAGCAATAATCCTGCATAACTCTTCTACGAGAGCATAAAAACAAAGAATCCATATTTTCTTCAATTCAATTTCCTAAAATGGCACAAATTTTCATAAGTCGGTTTACATTAGTCAGTTTTAGTATAAAAATATTATCATCTCAACACTTAAAACGCATTTTGCGTTTGAGTAATAATACTCTCTATGTCTTTGGCCACTCTGAGTTGTTAGTCTAGTGATTTACTAATGCAAATTTACAATTAAGGTAGGAACTTACAATAGAGTGACAAATGTAAATAGGCAAATGGACACAAGATTGTGCAAATTTTTCTAAACAAGAATCAGTCAACATTTGTTGATTCCTCTGAGAAAATGAAGAATTCATCATCTCCATCAATCTCCATGGATCTACGTTTTGTAGATTGAGCTTCATCATCTACAGGTGGCCTTTTGTGGCTGATGATCACGTTGTCATTTTCTCCGTCAAGAATACTACGCTCACGATCCGAGTCCTCGAGTGATTTTTGGGACTGGTTGCTCGACCGAACACCCCAGCCGTGTCCTTTGTTTATTATAATTTTCATACAGTCGAGAATAATTTTTCCGTCTCCAACCACGATCTTATTCGCGTACACGTGCGCAAAAGCATCTGTAAATCGAAAAATTAATATCCTGCACGTTTGTTGTATGAAATTTTGAACATAAATTGTTCTAATGTAGCAATGTGAGCTCACCTCTCAAACACACAAAAAATCGTGTAGTTTTCATTATTATTTTAGTAGAATCTTTTCTACTGGCTCGCTGAGAAGTGATGTTCCTCATGACATCCCCACTAAACATTGACTTGCATAACTTGTCTAAGGAAACTTCTAATGCCTTGCTAGAGTCCGTACACGAAATGAGATGAGTTTTCGGTAAGGGAGTAGAGAAAAATTACTACAAAAAATGACCACTCGAGTTGGCTTGAACTGAGATTAAACTTAAAATCACTTACAAGATCTTCAAAAACCTTTGAATTCACCACCTTAGTGACTTCTTCGTTTTTACTATTGACCTTTCTAACTTCAGTCGCAGGACCAATCTTTGCCTCAAAATCATTAAAGTCACTGATAGTTTCTAGAGGGAATTTGAGATTATGTTCCTGAGCGAACTCAGACTCTGTCATTATATTCTCATTTTTTCTAAGTTCACGCTCATTCTTCACATGAACAGCCAGTTGGTCTACATCTTTTTGGACATTTACAACCTTAGCTTCCAAGGATGCAAGACTATCATTTGTGGATTTTTTCAAACTTACAAACTGAGTTGTCAGCCAATTCAATTTATCTGAAACAGAAAGTTAAATCAATACAGAAACTCCAACTGATGTCATAAGCTCTGAGTATAATCATCACAAGTTAGTGCATATGTAATATCATAAGTTATTTTCATTTCGCTTACCTAAAATCTCATTGAATCGAGCACTTGCCCAAGATATAGTAATAGGAGTTTGTTCTGGATCCTTAACCAAAGAGATTGGGTGTGGACTATGATTATTGTTTAGCTCATCACTTGTACCTGCAAGATGGAAACAAATTGTTCAAGGTTATGAAAGTTTTCAGTGAAGATATTTTGTATCCATTCAACTCCTGCCTGCATTTTTTGTAGTGGCGTATTCACCTCGAGCAACTGCATGTGGTGTATCAACAGTGATTTGACTGCAGTTTTGATCAATGTCTGTGGGTACTGTAACACTGGTCGACACTCCAACAGGAGTAGCCACTTGATTGATTGGAACAGTGGAAGGACTAGACACTGCTTTTTTATTGGACATAACTGGCACGCAAGACAATTTTTGGCTGAGAGTTTTACCTAGAGTACTTGTCGGAATCACATTATTGTTGGATGGTGTAATAGCCTGAGTTTCTAGCTGAGAAATAAGATTTTCAGCTAGTACGTCAGTTTCTGAAAGTTGAGTTATAATGTTGCATTAGGTACAAAGAAAGAATAACATGGAACAGTGAACTATTGAAGTTTAGTACCTGTATGACGTAAAATGCCACATGAGACATAGGGCCAAGAAATAGGTGGTGCCACGTCAGGATTTTTGAGTATACCTTTTATCATTCCTGGATCTTCATTACTATACGGGCCTTGCATGACTCTTATAACATCGTGATTGTTGATCTTTCCTATGTGCTTATTAGCTACCACGAGATATGTATCTTTGCCAAAGCCAGCGCATTTTTTTGGTACTTTAACAACACCAAATTTATGCGGTCGCTGTGGGAATTTCTGAGGACAGGAAAATAACGAAGCTTGAGGAGTTGACTCTAGCTTGATGAGAAATTCATTGATCAAAAACATCCGAATTTTTTCTAGAAATTTCGCAAATTTGCATGGCCACATAACCTCTCAAGTGCACGAATAGTGAGTATGTAAAATCTGCCAGTGAAATTGGAGGAAAATGATACTGGACAGGTAATATCTTCAGAGCCAAAGTAGAGATGTTTTGGTTTCGCGAAAAAATCGATGCAAGGGTACTTACGATAGAGGCCAAATTCACCTTCTGCGTATTGTTGGACATGGCGAAGCCGCGGTACCCAAGTACTCTCAGTATTTCTCTCTCGAGCAAGCCATGGAAGACAAGGTCGGAAAGAAAAGTCGACTTTGTGGAAGCTGACGAGCACGTCTGCGAACCGTGTCCTCCCCGGCCCTCCTCATATTTCATGGGATTGACCGAGGAGGACGCTTGGAGTCACAGCAGTGCTACAGCGGCATCAGGAGTTTACAAGTATCTCTCAAAGATGAGAGTAAGTGTGTAGATAACATTTTGAGATGATATTATCTGATGACCATCTTCGGCCATTTTGTATATGTATATATATATTTAACTGAAGTTGAGTGAAAACTTGATGCAAATTGATGAAACTCGAGGATTTCATTCCCTCTGAATAGAATAAATAGCAATAAACCATATATGAGCCCACCTTGTTGCTCTTGATCTGAAAATAATAATTTTTAAACATTAATGATCTGTAAGGACTGTTTCATAAGAAAATGAAGTTGAGGCTTCAATAAACGCTTCACTCTCACCTGAATTACAAAGATACAATATTATTTGGAGTGAATTAGTGGCATTGCATAGGATTCAATTTCTCCATCTTCTGGGAATTCGTATATGCTGAGACTGAACATTTTACACTCCACGTTGATGAGTTTTTCTTCTATCTTTTCTGAATTATCTTTCTCAACAATTTTAAATCTATTGAAGATAGAAGAGTCACAAGGGTATTCATATGCAGGGCCAACAATTTTGACCTTATCCCCTTTCAAAATAATTTTCTCCTCATTTTGAGTTTTTTTACAGCTTTCCATAGATTTTATTCTCATGATCTCTCCACTTTTAAGCAATACCAAGTTGTTTGGTTTAGTATTAGATATCTCACAGTTCTTGTATTTGATTTTATTAATTTTCATTGATCCATCTTGACATCTTCTGATCTGCAAAAGTTTGAAGTCTGGTTCGAGCTCTGGTTTTTTACCTGTCAAACCATCATACCTATTGCAGAGTTGCTGCAATGGTTTATTACCACTACGGATGGACTTTTTCATTTCACCATAAAGATTTTCATAGCAGAAAGCTGCAAGTGCTGTCAAAGGCAGTTTTTTGTTCTTCACATCTCTGGCTAGATGAGAGGTGTTGTGCAGATTGATAGTTTCAATTTCAGGACCATATATCTCAGCAGCTGTTTCACAAAATAGATTCAAGAATTGCTCTGCCTCTTCAATATGAGTCTCATAGAAAGACTCGCTATCAAGTATGAGACAACCAGTGCTCAGGAGCATAAAGTGTCTATACATTTCATCAGGTAGAATATCTTTCATTATCAATACAGCTGCATAGAAGAGGAAAAATCTCCATTCAGTAGCCTTCCATAAACTCATTTCTGCAAGAGATCTTGTAGTGCGTTGAAAGTCCCAAGGTATCTGTGATGAAAGATTCATTAGTCTCTGAGAGACAATCAATTTCTGTTCTTTGGTTAAAATTTTTTTCTTGGATTTGAACCAATGATCCATGGAGATTTTTTTCATATTGCCCAAGCATCCTTGATGCATGAATTCATTCATAAAGTCATCAATCATATCCAGATGTGATATTTTTTCCAGAGCCGAGTCACCATGATGGTGTTCAGGATTTTCTCTATTGCGGAATGAAGCATCAGTTCTAAGTGGGGCACAATTCATCGGGTAGTAAACAGTTTTGTTGATGCTATGACCTTCCACCATACAAACTTCACATGCAAAATATCCCCCATGACCCTTAACATTCTTTATATAAGAGCGAGCTGGTTTATCACAACAGAAGCATTTGATTTTGATGGTGAATTTTCTTTCGGCTATGACAATTCCATTTTCAAGAAGGCTATTCATCTCAGTGATAAATTTTTCAAAATAGGCGTTCCAGTCAGCTGGCTTACCTTTTCCACAGTGTACAGAGATGGGAAATGGTTTGTAGTGGTCTTTCTTAGTGTACACTTTTCCTGATGTCACCCGAAACTCCTTGGAACTAGAATGGTACAAGGTTACACCATCAACGTTAAACCCAAGATCTAGCTCTGAATCCTCATGTAGATCAGGATTAACAGTTTTCAGCAAATACTCCAATATGCGAAAATAGACACACTCTGCTTCAACTTCAACTCCTTTGGAAACAGAACTCACTTTTTCAATTGTATACTTCTTATTGTCAGGCTGTTTGAGTAGAGTCTTTGCTGATTTGGGTATATTTTTGTGGTGACGATTGAGCACTTTCAGCAAACTTTCAAGTTCACTTTTGGCAATTGGATGCTTTAACGCCCAGTCTGTGATGTCACGCAGAATATCTAAGGGTCCATCATCCGGATCTTCTTCTTCATCAGAAGTATCAACTGCTTCACTATCACCACTATCAGAATCTGATAACTGCATCTGTGACACATGTGTAGATTCAATATTATCAGCTGAATAAGATGATTGGGGAAGAAAGCTATTGCTTGACTGAAAATTTGTCGATGAAGGCTCTTCAAATAAAGACTTATCTGCATTATAACAATCATCTGTGTACAAATGCTGAGAACTGTCTTGCTCATTGAAGGTTGAACTTATTGTATTGACCAAATTCTGTGGACGATCAAGGAAGTTATTACTATCTTGGAGCTCTCCTTCTTCACGGTTTCTCAATATTTTCACTTTCTCGTTATAATTTTTCTTTTTTAATCTGGCACTTTGCTGAGCCCGCAACATATTTGATTTTTTATAAACAATGTTTACGTCACAAAATGATCATCTCCAAAAGAGGTTATCCCTAGTTCACTTTTTCATTTGCACGCGCATGAATTTATTCAACTTGTCGTTCAATTAAAGATAATTCATAATGTGTTATTATTTACATAAACTGCAATCACATATCACAATAAATATTACGCTTATTGCTATGCCTCGCCTACGTTATTGCTAACAGTTTGACGGGTTATTTTATTATAGCGCAACTTATTCAAGCTTCAATCAATTTCGGATCCACATCTCAAATCTAAAAATTTTAAACCGGGCGCCTGGATCCAAGCTGGATCCAATCTGGGTTCCAAAGTGGACCTAACCTTGACTTGCTAGCCCGGAATCTGGACTCAAAGTGGATCCAGGTTGGATATGTTAGTCCAGGGCCTGGATTAACTTTCCAATCGGGCCTCTCTTTGCATTTATTGCATCTTTTGTCAGTTGTCTGCTCGTGATTGTTTACTGCTGGCAGAGAGTTGAGAGTTGAGAGAGTGCTGTGAACAAAACCAAAAACAACAGAGCATCTCTCTGCAGCATTTTGCTGACTTAAGAAAAAGAAGAAGACGAAGAATTTTGCTAAGTAGCACCGAATCAATACTAGGAGACTGCTTAATCAGTTGGTTACAATCTGATTGTGTTACGTGGAGGTTAAAAAATACAAAACAGTTTACAAGTCACTCCGAAAGTCTCAAAGCGATTAACGTACTTATTCACTCCATTATCAAAGGATATCAGCGCCCAAGCATGCCTCCAAATTTGAGAAAAAGAAAAGCAGAAGTTAACCCACTAGTTGAAAGAACCACATCAATGAAGAAAAGCTATCCCTCTAATGAATCTTTGAACGACACTGAAGCAACAGATGATGGAGCTGAATCATCAAGATACTCATCAGTGCACGTGTTACCATTTGCATTCAATAATTTCTCCAAGCTTCCAAATAAACAGGGCCAGTCGACACTATCAGTTCCAATGAACATTGGTAATTACAAATTCAAGATTCGAATTTTCCCAGGGGGGTGGGCTAAACATGATGAAGGATATGTTTCTTTTTTTGTCAAATTGTGCGAGCCATCAAAAGCTAAAATAACACTTAGCTTATCAATATTGTTGGGTACAGAAAAGTACTTTGGCACCAATATTACTACATTCAAATATGATTCAGGAGGACAGAATCATTGCAGAAGCTTTGGGTGGACAAAATTTGTAGAACACAAGACATTGGTAGATCAAGTGCTATCATTCTCCAATGACCAGCTTGTTATTTTACTCGAGATTTTTGATTTGGATGTACCAGGATTCTCATACCAGCTCAAACGGCTTAGCACCTATGGAAAACTTCTCAATAACAGAGATTTTAGTGATGTGAAACTTATTGTGGGCGATAAAACCATCTATGTGAACAAAATGATTCTATCCAATGGAAATGATGTGTTTGCAGCAATGTTTAAACATAACTTGAAGGAAAACAAGAACAATGTCATCAAGGTTGATGATGTAAGTCATCAAGTGATGATGGAATTGGTCAGATTCATTTACACTGGTCAAGTTCGTGGCATAGAAAGGATACCCAAGGAGCTTCTTGTTGCTGCTGATAAATATGGAATTGATGAGTTAAAAGATCAATGTGGCTGTTACTTGAGTGAAATTTTATCCATTCATAATGTTCTGGAGTATATCAGCTTTGCAGATCTTTACAATGTAGACCAACTCAAGAAAAAGGCTATCGTATTTTTTATGACTCACAGAAAAGATGTTGTAAAAATTCAAAACTTCAAAATTAGGCTGCAGGTTCTGAAACCAGATTTGCTGGCTGATCTAATGACTGGTCTGATTGGAGGATGATTAGTAAGGATCTTTTTATAACTTTCATCTAATCACTGAATCCGAAACCATATTTCTTAAAATCAAATCAGATGCTATGTCGAGAGCTGCCACTGTATCGAGGCTCGATTTACTGCCATAAAGTGTACTAATGACTAACTAAAGTTGCAAGTTCCTATGTTCATTTGTAAGTGTCCTTCTTTCTTGTACTTCATGCATACATATATGTTCGAGTCTCTTTTATGTGAGTATTTTAATGTAAAGATAATTTAAAGTAACTAAAGACATCCTGCATAATCTTATTCAAAGTGGATTGTTTGACAGTGTTTCACTGCAGTGAATAAACTGTGAACAGAAATTGCAAAAAGATGTTGGAGCTATATTGAGCAATAATTTTGCAATACATAGACTCCTAGGTGACTTATTCGTTTTTTCCCCAAAATAAATAATTGCTTCCTCTATAGATGTTTGTTAATGATTTTTTTTATCACCACACCTGTGCAGACATATGTTTGGATTATATTATTCTTGGTTGATGATGAATGGAGATGGAATTCCCAATAGGTATGCAAAACATCTCTCAACTTCACTTAATATATTCATCAACATTCAAAAATGGCTCTTGCAAAATTAATAGTGATAACCATTAGTAGGGTTGAGAATTATTGATGGCAAGCTCTCACTTAGTTTAGCATCAGAACAAAGTAATAATTAGAATTTCTGAATTGTCATGGGGAATTCAACCAATGGGTTCGTGACTGGTCAAGTTTTATCTCAAAATAGATTTATGTGCACTCAATCATCGCGTCTGTTGAAATCTGTGCGTTTCTCAAATCCCTTTTTGATAAAATATTTCTGGTGAAATCGATGGCAATTTATTACAATCACGATAGACCGGGGGAAAGGAGTCCAGGAAGCAGGTTTTCCTGCAGCAAGGGCCTCCTTGCGATCAAAAATCGTGATATATTGTTCAAGCCAATCAATTTTCCACTGTTTTCATCTCGGACGCATAAAGAGGCCCTCTTAGTACCTAGGAAAATCTGGCTTCCCAGACTCACTTTATCCCGGGCTATCTGGTTGTAATATGGCAATTGACGATCACTGCAGATTGCAGATTGCAAGGTTGGGGAGTTCTCTCAAGAATACAATCTCACGTGATTTATCAAATTTGACGATCTTTACAATAATACGTGAAGCAAGAGCGAAGTGTAAAATCACTGAATTTGTTGTTGTAACAACTCAAGATCTACAATGAATGTGGTGCTTTTACTTTGGCATTGTGATTCTATATCAGATATCTTTTATACAGTGTACACGATAAATTCTAAGTAGATATCAAAGTATATCTGGACATTTTTCTGCTTAGATAGTAGATCGAATGATTTCTGCCTATCATGTTCTGTTTCAATTCAAATCCAAAGAGACGAGATGATTCTTCAAAGAGCAGTTTGCATTAGAACGAATATTCCTGTCGTGAAAAAGAACAAAGTTGACAGTGAGCTTCTACATTAAACTGATGATTCATTTATTTACATTATCTATCGTACAAATCTGTAAAAAGCCTCATCAGAAATTAACAGCAGCTCAAGATAAGTGAGTAGCTCCTTCGACATTTTCAAAAAGCCCCGCGTGAAAATGAATGAAGCCATATATTCGAGTCGTTGAACGAGTCATTGAACAAGTCAGATATTCTTTTCATTTCATTATGTGAAGTCGTTGAAACCACTCATTCGTTACATTTTACAATTCAAGTTTTTTTTTTCACTAACACTGCAATCTTCTCAGAAAAATAGGTCAGTAATAGTAAAAAAAAACTTGAGTTGTGAAATGTAACGAATGAGTCGTTTCAACGAGTGATTTGGAATGACTCCACACAATGAAACATTCGAAATGACACATGACGAACGATGAAACATAACAATGACTCGTTCAACTAGTCGCTCATGAACGACTAATTTATTTTCACGGGGGGCATCGTCTGAGCGTACATAGGACGGATTGAATCACATCTTTCTTCCGCCTTATATCGGCTATTGCAAAGTTTATCAATAAACTTTGCTTACGGTCTATCAGTTTCTGGAAAAAAAAACCATCGAAATAGCTTATATATAGAGATGTCGGGAGGGAGCTTGTGAAGGAAGTCATTTTGAACTTTGAAAAAACTAATAGAGTTTCGTAAATATTTCCATGATCCAGAATTATTACATCCGATTAACTCGCGAGCGAAATGGTTCAAATTTAATCCCATATAATTCCCAAAGTATTGTTATACATATGTACTATTTGATTCGGACTGATCAAGATACTCACAAGATATTAATTCTGTAAAAAAACGAAGAAAAGACGATACTTAATTATTTTTCACGTAGTTGATCGTTTTTTGAGAGAAGTCGCCATTGAGAATTTCCGTATGTCTAATTTCAATGTTAACTGGCTCCATCGAATGCCTCATTTCAGGATATTTCGTTGCTTTACATAATACATGGTCACACCTTACCTCCACTTGAACTCCTTCAAAGCAAATCCAAATAGTGAACTCTTGAGAAACTAGTATGATTAGAAGAAGTTAAATTTTCACTATCGAATGAAAAGTTTGTTGATTAGTAGTTTGATCTCAATTCTGCAGCACAACCTGGAGTTTTATTGGGAAAATAAGAAAACGATAATAATAATTATTATCGTTCTCTTAAAAACTATTTTTAGGTGAGCAACAGTGTCCCATTTTGAGATTCGTATGAATCCCACTCAATGGAAGCATTGTTCATTCAAGTTTTAATTAAATCTGGCAGTTGATATGATTACAGTAACTCTTTTTGATTGATTGTTTCACAATGAAAAGATGCGCGTTGAGGAAGATGTCAACTGATTGGATTGTCGGTTTCATTTCTGTCAACTGATTTGTGAGAATTTGATTCAACTTGTAGATCCTAACAGATATTGGCGAACATTGAGGCCATGTATTGGCAAGAATTTGAGACTTGAGAGGAATGATACTTGCAAAAAGTGCACCAAAGCTAACATACATGAACTGGAAAACTCATCATATATTCCCAATAGAGCAACTTAAGGTATGTACAAATCGAAGAAATTGTATCATAAGGTAAGTGTACCCCACTTGCCCCCTTGAGTCATTTTCTTAATAACTCTGGACCATCTCAATATTTTCCTACGTACCTATAGCTCATTTTGAAGCTTGTCTCAAGACCTTCGAAATGAGCTAAGATATACGTCCAATTTGAATGAACTGGAGCCAAGCTGTTTGAATTCTCCCAAAAGGTGATTCTTGAGAGTTTACAAAAGTGTGTACCCAACTTGCCCCCATAATTATAATTTAAAACAATGTAGATCGGCGGTAAAGTTTATAAAATCGCTTTGATCCGTTTTTATCACCGTGCAGCGACATTTGGAGCTTTTAGCTGGCTCAAAACACTGTTTCCGACTTATTTTGATGCGCTCAGCACGTTTTGATTGGTTTAAGAGAGCCATACTGCACGCCTTTCCGAGATAATCATATGGGGACATGTTGGGTACACTCCGATGTCGGCTTCCTTGATTCTCAAATCATCTCTGTGTTTTGTACATAAAATCGCTCCAAATCAGAGTTTTGCAACTCTGGAGAGCGGATTTTGAAGGTCTTGAGACAAGGAATCGAATGCGCTAAGGTATGTTGAGATTGATCGAATGAAAATGAATTGGCACCGGTTTTAGTGAACGCGATTTTCTCGGTGATTTCTTAGCCGTGCAAACACGAAAAATGGAAAAATCACTTTAGATTTTCTGGAAAACGCAGAAATGATTCGGAGTTGATGCAAAATACTTACTTTCTCATATTTTAACATAACAAACGTAAAGAAAATATGCGGCAAGGCCCACGAGTGCCCATTTCTGAGATCGGCATATGGGGGCAAGTTGGGTACAGAGGCAAGTTGGGTACACTTACCTTACTTAATGTGCTTGTGGATTACATGGCAAGAAATGACAGGATGATACAGGGTCACGTATAGAGATTTCCGTGAGGCACGCATATCTTTTCTCGAAATTGAAGTCAAATCTCTGGAAAGTGTGATTGCAGCTACTCATTCAGACGATATTAGAAAACTGTCGACACAAGCGGCAAAGTTATGAGTTTACACTCAGAGCTCTCTCCAAATAAACTGATCAAAATTATATAAATTTAATATCATTTTTGAATCATGTTAAATTACAGAGAATCCCCATTTTCAATGCTCTTGAACTTGGTTTTGCAGGTGACGGTGATTTTTTTCGATGTTTAAACACATTCAAATATTGATAACTACTCATGAAAACTCAGACGCGATTATAGGCATCGAAAACCCGAAGGCTACCAACTTTATTCTTTATTTTCCAAGATATCCTCACATCTCGATTAACCTATAGAGTAATAATATGGATTTTTGGGTCGTCAGTTTGCAATACACAATGCATTGATTAACCAATTTTATTTCTTAGCATCCAAAATAACTTTTACTATGAGTCATACATGAAACCGTAAATAATGTATCAGCATGAACTAAAAAATGTATTGCCACATCAAGTTCAATCAATGTGTAGATTCGCATAGTCGAGAGAGTGGTAAGATCATTACAGTGTAAGAATATTGTATACGAGCTGGTGGTTGTAGAGGCCTGCAGGTGCAAATACTCGAGATTTGAATCATTGCGAGGTAGCTTGAAGTTTCTTCAGAAAATGCTGAAAACACTTGTTTTGAAATAATGCATGTATATTTGACCAAACTATTTTTTAACCATTGCGAGTATTTTTCCTCGATGTATACACGAAGATGAAGAAAATGAGCCTTCGTGAGCTCAGAATTAATGTTTCTGCTCTATTTTATAAGCATTTGAAGATTAATTGTGAAACTGGTCAATTTTAGCTGATAGCAACTCGAAAAATCAGCAGGTCATTCGTTTCAAAAGCATCTGTAAGCCCTGCGAAACCACCGCCATCGTGTTCAGCAAGTCTGAGTACGTAAGAAATCATAGTTCTTATACGCTTTCGGCTCACACAACAAGAATGCGTCAACAAAGTCATCAACTGACAAAATTAGAAGAAAAAAAACGTAAAAAACGTCATTTTTGGAAAATCAGTAATTTGCGATCTAAAAAAATCCTGACATGTAGGGACAAATTCGGCTACGGATTCGGGTTATACGTCGAAAAGTACATGAAGTAATAATGTTTTAACAAGTGAATTATTCCGGTCCCAGCATTTTGCGGTGTTATCAATCAACTTTTCGAAATTTTTAGATGAATGAAGCATAAAACAGTTTCTGATAACTATACATATATTGGATGTGCAAGAAAAGAAATTGAGAATACACTAGCGAGTTTGACGTCAAACAGTACAATAGTGTACAGTAGTGATCAGAGATGAGTAAGAGCAATAAGTAAGTTCATGCATGTCGGTCTAGGCTACACTCTTGACAAGACGAAACCATCTTAGTTGAAGAGGTTTGATGTGTAGGAGTGATGGTAGTTTATGGATCACTCAATGCAATAATTATTCGAGCTACCAATTTTGACTCCACGTTATCCAACATATCCTCAAAATTATGGATTCTGACAACATTTTTCTTGTGAGTTATGAAAAAATCGAATGCCTGTTCCAGAAGATCGTGCACATTGTAGTGATTTGCAAAAGACATCAAACGCAGTACATTTTCATAAGATAATACACGACAAAGATATTTGCTACACTTGACTTTGAGATCATCTATAGCATACTTATCTGCTGCAACTAGAAGTTCTTCGACAATCCGCTCCATATTGCAAACTTGCCCAGTATAAATGAACCTCATCAGTTCTATCATGACATCTTTCTCAATGTCATCTATCTTGATGATATTTTCCTTACTTTCAATCGTGTCATGCTCGAACATAGCTGCTAATACGTCACTACTACTCATCAATATAACTTTGTGTGCGTGAATGATTTCATTGTTCACGATAACTTTTATATCACTGCATTCTTCATTATTTAGAAATCTCTTGAAACTGCAAGACCGTTGGCAAGACTGGTGTACTGATTCCGGATCACTTATATTATAAATTTCACAGAGAACTATGAGTTGATCATTCGTATGTGCTAAAACTTCATTTGACAAATCTGTAGATTTGACAAAGTGGTCATAGCCATAGCATCGATAACTAGAAGTGCCTGGGCTAAATTCAGAATTATCTTGTCCTTTCAGTACTTTCTTGTTCCCACTCAAATCCAGAATGGACAGACGGTACTTGACCAAAACTGGAGTTGTTGGCTCACATAGTTCGAGAAAAATAGACACCCAATCTTTATCATCTTGCGTCACTCCTCCTGGATAAAGTCGTATCTTGAATTTGTGAATGCCAACTGCAAACGGTTCAGAATACAAAATTGATCCCACTGTATTGGGCAGCTTTGAAAAACTATTAAATGTGGATGGCCACAAATGGCTTGGAACTTCATTCAGAATATTGCCCATCCTTCCTCAACTACGGGAGATATATATGTTTTGACTGTAAAAAAAAACCAATTTTGAATCTCCTATCGAAACTCGAATCCCCGAGTGGTGTTCAGTACTCCATTGATTGAGTAAGTTGTTCTTACCTGGCCAAGAATAATAATTTACTTTCCCAGTCCGTTGCTAGATCAGATCAAAAGCAGCATCGAGGTTGTTTACGCCGCGACAATAACTAATTGTAGGCAAGTATATAATTTACATCAACAAAGCCTGTATAACTAGATAAATCAACAATAACCTTAGCATCCCATGCAGTCGCACCATAAAGGATCTAAGATCGTGGTCTCACCGGATTATGTGCTCAGAACATAACCTTAGCATCTCATGCAGTTACACCGATTATGTATACAGAACATTCACAATTCACACCGATTGATCACCTGTCACGAAACGTAAGTGCGTGTCGTCTGCTCAGCTAATATGTCTCATGCAGCTAATCATTCGCCGACGTCCAGCAAAGTTTTCGCGAGGAACAAAGATTTTTGACACTCGACGCATAATATACTACATCCGTGATCGTGATCTATTGTTGCTTCATTCTATCACTCCATATCACTCTTTGCAAGCTGCATTCTGCAACATAGAGAATTGAAGGTGAATCAAAATATTGGGGGTGCGTATCAAATATTATAAACTGTAACACCATAATTATTGAGAGCTCTCCACCTACCTAATGCGTTGCAGCTTCTGTTCAACATTATCATCAAAACATCGTTGCACATGAACTTATTGACACCATATAGGATTGTTACCTAACAATAACGTGAGTCGTCCAGTAAAAATTGTCGCAAGTTTAGAGTCGTGCAAATTAGAGCTTTCCTCCGGAGAGCAAAGTGCTTGCATTCAAAAATTTAACCAAAGGAGCTTCTTAATAGCTCCACTTGGACTCTGAACTTATAATTCCACCTTAACGGACACACCTTCAACTTCTCTACTTCCAATTATGAAAGACCGCATATGGAATAATTCTTTGTCTTACCACAATCCTATGCAAAATGTATTCTACATTGTGCGAAATCATCATAAGTTTGCATAAATACGAATGTAAATAGACAGCGCAAAGGAGCCATGCCATTATTCCACGGGTGTTGAGCTCATTTTGATTTTGTATTTCCAAATGGTACATTTTCAATGTGTGTTATACGTAGATAGAAGCTTGATGATACGCCCGTCACTTTGGTTTATAGTAAGGCAAATGTACTCAACATGCCCCCCCCCCTCTTGAGCCGTTTTGAAAATAGTTCATTTCCACTTCAATATTTATACGTAGACTGGTTTGATCTGAAAAATAAGAAAATCCATTTATAGCCAAAATGTGGATTCAGAATTAAGACCATGATCGGGACCATTACAGTTTACCTATAATCTTATAACTAATTGGGTCCAAAATCAAAATTATTGATAAATAATTTCAATTCTACCGAGGGAATTGCACAATTATGCTCGAATCACTTCACTCTTTGTATTTATCTTGACCGAAAAAAAGAACAATCTTATTACACTGAGACCTGAGCAGTGCAAAGATGCAACGAAATGTTAAAGAGAGATCAAGCGCAATCAAAAGCGCACAAATCATTTTCTTTATGATGTCGGACGTGACTCGAGGTTCATTTTCGGACCGATAGAATCAATCAAAATCTTATCAAAAATGGAATTTGAAATATCTGAGTATTCTGAACCTTGTTCCAGCAGAAATACGGTTTCATCTTATCCAGTAAACGTTCATAATATGGCTAGTTGTAGCACCGTATCTGAAAACTGGTCATACGTCATACTGCTCATAACGCATGCGCAATCCACCCAAATCTTCCAAAAATTCAAATTCTCGCGCGATTGCATAGAATTTGAGTATTCTGGGAACAAAATTTAGCTTGCACGGCTACCGCATGGCCTTAAGGGCGCTCTGTACCTCCAGAACAACGATTGTGGCGCCATCTTGCGGCCAGATTAGTTTATTGTGAATATAAATTTAACCAAACAACGGAGAACGGAATGCGATGTTTACCCACGTGCGGATAATTTTTCTGCAGATTTAGAAAAAAGTTTCATCAAGATCAGTGCAAAATTGAGCTCATGAAGTTGTGGCGAAGTATCTCACTGTTTTAAAAAATTTCGCCACAACTTTATGAGCTCAATTTTGCACTGATCTTGATGAGACTTTTTCCTAAATCTGGAGAAAAATTATCCGCACGTGGGCGAGCACGTGGGTAAACATCGCATTCCGTTCTCCGTTGTTTGGTTGAATTTATATTTACAATAAACCAATCTGACCGCAAGATGGCGCTACAATCGTTGTTTTTGTAGGAATAGGCTGATGGCTTATCCACTACTAATGAATGACTCTACACGCTTTGAGCAGAAGGCTCTTATGCGTTTCGTCCCCCACCTGCAACCTGGTTCATCGTAACCGGACTCATCAGCAGGGCTGGAGTTGCAGGTGGTGCCCTGGACGCTTGGCGATGAAGCACTTATGCGCTCTTATATACTAATCGAGGTCTTGAGCCGTCGATTGCGGGAAAGGAGCTGGATCTGTCATCCATCTATTGCGCATGTGAGGTATTATGTACCCCACAGCCACTCCCCCGCTTCAGAGCCATAGCGTTCAAGGGATGATTTTACAATTATTAATTTTTGCACTTATCACTCAATATACATGACACCGCATTATAGCTGCGAATGCCGAGAGCGAATTCATCGTGACATCGCATTCCGCGACTCGCGCCGCAGCAGAACCGAAGTCGCAATGCCTCTAGGTTACTACTGCGTGTCGCGGTACAACGGCGCTTAGCAAATGATCAAATGTAAATGAGGAAAGGCTTTTACTGAGCGTACTCGTAATGAGCATATGCTTCAGACTGATCTGACTCCATGAAAGTTGCGTTTCAATCACGTCGGGGTCACCATTGTAGGAATAGGCTGATGGCTTATCCACTACTAATGAATGACTCTACACGCTTTGAGCAGAAGGCTCTTATGCGTTTCGTCCCCCACCTGCAACCTGGTTCATCGTAACCGGACTCATCAGCAGGGCTGGAGTTGCAGGTGGTGCCCTGGACGCTTGGCGATGAAGCACTTATGCGCTCTTATATACTAATCGAGGTCTTGAGCCGTCGATTGCGGGAAAGGAGCTGGATCTGTCATCCATCTATTGCGCATGTGAGGTATTATGTACCCCACATTTTGGAGGTACAGAGCGCCCTTAAGCAGACGACCTGCTCCCATCTTGGTTATGTTATTCATGGACTACTTTCGTCCAAGAGTCTTGAAATTCAAGATTTAGATGAAACGCCATTTCTACTTCGGAACTATTATTGATATACCTGATGAATGTAATGCCATTTGAATTGCAAGCTCATGATACTTCGATTATGAGTATTTTTCTTGATTCGAATGACTCAATAAGTTTCTATTTCCCTCGTGGCTATCAGTCCAAATTCCATTCTTACGAACAAATCACCTTCCAAAATAATCATTGAACTTTGAAAAATGTGCATAATGGCAGTGTACAGAAAAATGCTCTTGTAATCAAATTTCAAAATATCATCATCAATAAACTGTAACGAATCGAGCGACGGTTAATGGTGCACAATTCTGTGTATCGCGCCAGTTGCACGTAACGCAAAATTCCTGTAGCTCAGTCATTGCTATCGCTCCCGATGCGATAGATCCATGTTCAGAGGCAATTTGCTTCTCAATCCAATCAATCATCGATATTTCAACTTTCCAAAAGGTAAAGTCTTGCGTGAAAGTATATTACGAGGTTGACTTTTATATATACATCCACATTATACACACACACACACACACACACACAAACACACACACACACACGTTTCGAACAGTCCATTAGCGTTCTTTGACTTTATCTTTCACCTTTCCTGCACATGACTGCATCTTTCGTGCAAGGACCTTTTATTCGCAGGAAGTACAGATTAAGAAATCGCATCGCGAGACATCCACACGCGAAAAGACGACTTCTTATTTATGGCAAAGATGCGTTTGCCCAGCAGCTTTTTGAATCTCAACAATTTTTCCATCGAGCGATTATATACTCGATATTGTATAAAAGACTGAGCTACCTTGGATTCTTGTAGACACACCTCGCTTTACATCTTGAACATTTCTGCTTTGAGTCGATCAATTTACAATCAGTCCAAGAGTATGCACGCGTGTGGTGAATGCATGCATGGAGAAAGAGGGAAGTGGAAAAAGTAAGTAAGTGAGTGAGTGAGCGCGAGAGATAATTAAGGCGAATATGGGTTGAGCATATCGGTCCGAGGTGCATTCTGAATGCATTTATGGGCGACTGCGGCGTGACACTATAATTGATGATGGTTGTGCGCTCTGCGGTTTTGATGCGTCGTCCTCGTCGTCGTCGTCGTCTTCGTCCTGTCGGGTGGAGAGTCCTGTACTTATAGTTATTAGAGTTGTATCTACTTTGACGCCGTTTGCCGAGAGCTGCTCTTCTGATGCATAAAGGTCACCTTTTGTGGAATATGGTAAGAATGATGTGACGTGCGAGAGCTAAGGAGAGGGAGTATTTAAAGGTAATTTTTCATGCACTAGGCGTAAAAGCATACTTTTTGCACATTTTGTCGTTTTTTACTGACAGTTGGTCAAAAACTATAGTTCGATACAGGGGCGTAAAGTCAACATATTTCCTTCATCCTCGTAATGGCTCCCACCCTCACCTACAGGCCAAAACCCATCACTGGGACACGAAAAAAATTTTTTACGCCTCTGTATCGAAATACACTATCAGGGCCTCGATTGGAGCGCACTTACATACGGATCCGTTTGATTTTCATCTAAATTCGGCGTAAAGTGAAAATTGATTCATTGACTCAACGATATGAGTATTTTCTCTAGCTTATACCGTGGTACAAGAGATCAAAGTTTTCGGATCGTAATGATTTTTCATGAGATTTACAGTTTCGTTTGATTCGCGACACACGAACACGATCGACATTGAAATCAAAATTCAGACTTCTTATATAAATCCGTCCTTCCAAATAAGAAGTGTACTGATGAGTTTTACTATTTTATTAGTTTACTATTGATTGAATTATTGAAAAGGAGTGTACGGAAACTAGGCAGTTGAAAAAAGTGAAGTGGACCTTGCTCGGCATCTCTCCAAAAGTTTCCCCGCTTCCTAACCCCAAACTATGAGAAGAGCAAAGATGTCTAGGTCCCAAAATCATCTCGTATCTCGAGGGGCACACTAAAAACTCTAAAAATGCGAAAACCCGGTGTTTCCGAGGATGTTTCCTGTAAATATTCTGACGCTTCTCAATGACTCGCACTGGATTTTTTTGTATATCCTTAAAACTATATTGATCAATGAGAAAATATTTTTGTAACGACAGCTTTTGATTGAGGCTCCGAAAAATGAGCCGAAAAAAGTACCTGGAAATTGAAAACTAATTTTTCTCATACTAAACAGCCGGGTAAGCATTAGAAACTCATTTCAACATGTTCACCAGGTCATTTTGCATCGGATGTAGGTGATTTTCGTCTATTCCTAGATGATGAAAATCGTTCAAAAACGTCAAGTTCACCTCCACAGCAAATTTTTTCTCATAAATTAGCGTCTCCTGCACGAGTGCAATGTTTCACGCCCTCGAAAGTAGTTCAAATCGATAGCCCAGTGTAGTTTTCTTCGAGGTGACCACTTGGGGAAGTCAATTTGATGCAGTAGAACCCGAGATCTATAGCTGGTCCAAAAAATGAAAAAAAACCGGAAGTACTGAATCCGTGAACTCGTGGCTCCTCCGCGATGGCCGTCAAAAATGCGAATCTTGAGTTAAGGTGTTCCGTGGACGTGAAAATTCGTTTCGTATTTGGTTTCCAACGTAAGAATCGAATTCGCTGTCAGTATTGTGGCCAACCCTCGGGATTTTTCAGTATGCTCGAATAACTGACCCGAGAGTGGATGGCCATTTGAAGCCTTCCTCGCATGTCTAAGATGCATGATGAGTATATTAGGTAGGTTTTAATTGGGTGTGTATTGAACAGAACTATGTTTTTCTACGCATTTTAACCAGCTGAAAACGATGCCGGTGGTTTTGAAATTCGGGAAAGCGCCGGGACAAGACATTGACTACCTGATGCAACTTTTTAAAAATGGGACCAAAGAACGAGATCTAGGTTTTTTTAGCAAAAAGCTCACTCCCATTTTATCCTACAGCCTCAAAACCGTTGCAAACCGTCGCACTCTTATTGGTGAAATCCAACCTTGGCAGAAAATCGCTTCACTCCAGTTTTTTAGCTAATGAGATGAGTCCAACGAGATTCTTCTCTTCATTGGCTAAGCTAAAAGATATGCTATCCTGTTCTTGTCTTAGGCACGAAGAGTTCGTATGGTTCGATTCAATACACACTCGAATCAAACCTACCCATACCACCCTACCATGCATGGCACGTGTAAGTAAGAACGCAAAAAATGACTTATAAGTGATTTTAGTAGATTTTTTCGTCCTTGGTGGTTAATATACGAGTTGAATTTTTGGTCTCGTCGATCTTGAAGGACGTTTTGGTAGATTTTTTCGTCCTTGATGGTTAATATACGAGTTGAATATTTGGTCTCGTCGATCTTGAAGGACGTTTGGTAGATTTTTTCGTCCTTCAAGATCGACAGGACCAAATATTCAACTCGTACGCAAAAAATGACTCTCCTTTCTGTGATAAATTTTTTGAGCGTACCAAAAAATCCTGGAGATCAGGGACAAACCTGACCACGGATTCGGTTTCTACTTCGAAAAATTAATGGGGACACGTGTTCACGCCTGTGAAATGCTTAGACTCAAAATTCGCATTTTTCAGTGCCACTGAAGCAGCCACAGGATCACTGATTTTTTTGAGGGATATTACCCTGTCTGTCGATAAAAAATACTCTCAGAGGCTAAATGCGTAGGAGATGCCTATTTATGAGAAATTATTTGCACTGAAAAAGATTTTTGATGTTTTTGGCCGCTTTCCATGACTCGAGAATAGACGATAACACAAATCCAATACGAAATGACCTGGTAAACACGTTGGCATAGGTTTCTAACGTTCATCTGGCTGTTCAGTGTGATAAAATTTGATTTCCTATTTTCAGGAATTTTTTCAGGGGCCTAAGTCAGAGTGGTGGAAACAAGAATAATTTTTCAGCGATCGATATAGTTTCAAGGATATATATATAAGAAATTCAGAGCGATTCATTTAGATGCATGAGAATGCGAGTTTGTAGAAGAAACATTGGTTTTTTGCGCTCTCACAGGGTTTCTAGGGTGTCCCACGGAGTCGAGGCGATTTTGGGACCTAGACATCTTCGCCTCGCATCTTCGCTTTCCTTGTGATCCGGGGTTAGAAAGTGGGAAGAAGACTTTCGGGGAGAAAGCGAACAAGATCCACTTTACTCATAACTGAATCTCCAACTCTTTCTCCGGATCATGCTCAGCAAAATAATTTCAATGGGGCATTCTGAATCACTACCGGCAAAATCCAAATAACAAGGAGAACACCAACCTTGTGGGTCCTAGATCTTGACGATAATTTGGTAATCTTCCTGTTTTGGTGAGAAATGAAAATACCCAGAAGGGTTTTGTCCAATGGACCTCCTATCCCGAGATACAGCGATGGAAATTAGCATTGTTCATATAGGCTCATGTTAGAATGACACATCTAGATATACTGCCAATGCTAACCTCTATAGCTGTAAAACAAGAAGATTCCCAGAGTTTCGTCAAGATCTAGGATCCGCAAGGTTGGTGCTCCCCTCGTGAGACTAGCAAGGCCTTGCTGCTCTAGATATTTCTTTCGAAGCTTTGGTACATCGTAGATCAAATCTGTTAAAATGTCATCTAAATCATCGGTAAAACAAACTAATTTCGCGGACCATTTGATTTCAAACTCACAATTTCTAAAAGTAGGTTTTGAGTTACTATGGTTGATATGCACCATAATAGCAAGCCAATGTAATGGAGTGTCCGTCTCAAATTTATATCGACACCGGTATATTGATGGAGCTACAACTAAACTTAGCTGACCACGCTTCATACTATAGGTGTGAAAATTAATTACCATCCAAAGAATATGATTCAGTGGTCGTCAGATAATCTCCTGCATCGATCAATCATCAGATCTTCCAACAGCCACTGGTAATAGCAGCCATGGCTATTAGAGAGTTGCCAACCTCTCGGCAAAATACGTGCCGGAAACTCGGAATCGTTTTGCTCGAGGCGATCTCTATTCATTCAGGATATACACTGGCACACGATGCAGTGATCCAGAGTACTGGGACAGCCGTTGAATGGGATGAAAAACTGAAGAGTTGAAGTGATACCGATCTCTTCGTCAAACTTCAAACTCCATACGCTATTTCACACAACAATCTCATTGCAATTCATATGGGTATGCTCAAGGGTTTCAATTTACTGAGTAATTTTCTTAGCTGAAATATATCCGTATTAGATGCTAATTCAAATTTTGTACGAACGATTCAGAGCGGATCGGTGTTGAGGGCAAACTTGCGTGAAATACTCGTAAGAGCATTTTTGACGCGGTAAAGTGCAAAATTTAAGGCGCGCTCGGTCAATTTTGCGCGCAGCGAACTGGATGATAATCGTCAACGCGTTCCGCAAGCGGCAAAATTTTTGATGCTTCATTAGCCCGTGACGAGAAAGCGCTGTCCTTTCTGTCTTTCTCTTGCTTTCTCACTCTTGCTTCCCGACAGTTTTGACAAATTATTCCAGTCCTTCATTCTCGTCGAGCTTATCCTTCTTGCGGGGCCTCAAACTTTTTCGATATGCGACACAGCAGCTTGCAAACTTGGATTCGTTCCGCTCTCCATCACTTGGCACCCTGGCCAACTCTTCCGCTTGATTGAGTTCATCAATAATATTATTTTACGTGGTGCAATGTATGCACTTCAAGTATCAAAGTGAAGTGATAATTTTGGTATAGCCATGTTTTACGATTACAGTATTCTAATGATTGAACATACTTCTCTGGGCTTGTCCAATTTTTTAATGGTTTGAAAGTATTAGTTGAGACCCTGTGCATGAAAGGGTCCTTCCCCGTTGAATTTTTCACTTTCATCCACAGCTTATCGAAAATGAGATATAGTCGATGATTGCAAAACATATAAAAAATTGGTTGAATTTGCAACCAATATTTCAACCAGCTGGTTGAATTTTGAACCACACTGGTTGAGTTTTTCATGCAACCAACTGGTTGAATTTTCAACCGAGTAATTATATGATAGATGGATGGATGGATGGATGATGGGTGGATGGCCGATCGGTGGATGGCCGATGGGTGGATGGATAGGTTAATAGATGAATGGATGCACCCATCACCCATTCATCCATCCACCACTCATCATCTATCCAACCATCAATTTACCCATCAGCTATCCATTGACCATCCATCTATTCGTCCAACCACCATCCATTCCTCGATCCATTCGTCGACCCCATCCATCATCCATCCATCGCCCATCGATCCATCATCCATCAGTCCACCCTTCCATCCATCCTTATCCACCCATATGACCATCCATCATATATTACCCCTTACACGTAGGTAACCTGATATGCAGAAACCTTACGGACAGAGTGTGATAATCCTCATTGGTTGAATATTCAACCAGTTGGTTCGTTTTTCAGAAAAATTTTTTACAGTGTAGATATTGCGTTCTCGTGACCATCTCGACCCTTGCCTTCGGTTCGGACCAAAAATGTTGGTTCGGGATGTGAAACTTGACTTGAGCGCCATTGTATCGTAATACTATTACTGATTGGTAGCCAACACGGTTTAGTTTGGAAAAAACACGGTAGTTTGAGATAATCAAATAAACGAAGGTAGAGAGCAGTTTCATCTTATGCGAGGAGTTTTCGTGCCATAAGAGTGAAACAAACAAACATTCTACGCGATATAACCCTCCACAATGGTTCACCTAAATTTTAGAAAAACTTTAGCTCGTTACTCAATTGCTTTAATGAATCAATAGAGAATTCAGATCTAATAATTCGATACTCCTTTAAGTCTCACGAGTTGCTGATATTTTTTGTGCCGCTAAACACCACACGTTAGCAAACGTAGTCTTAGGGAGCTTAGGAGCTATCCGGAGTGGTCAAGAATTGCTGAATTATGAGACGAAAGTGTCATCCAGGAAGGTGCACGGCTCGGTGCACGGGGTAATTTTTTGCATACCAAGCCGAAAAGAATACCGTTTGAATCAAAGTCGAAGCTTTTAGGATCTTGATTTGAAAGGGATTTTCTTCGTCTTAACTTGCTGCAAATCACTTCGCGCACCTTACCTAGATGTCAATTTTCACTTTCGTCCCATAATCCGGGTTTTCCTGGCCACCATGTCCAAGGGATTGCAGGACGAGCGAATCTTTGCACTTCTTGAGCTCAAATTCACACCTGCATTGCACAGATTTGGGGGGGGGGGGGTAGAGGCAATCCACCCCTTACCTTAGTATAAGGAAAAAAATTTGGGTGGATAACAGAAGCACGCGCCCGAAAACTTTCGTGAGCCAGCCCTTTCCTCCTTCAAGACCGGGCCCTGGATACGCTCCTGAACTTGCACTAATCATTCACAATGTGTTATTTCAAATTTGATTTGTCATTTTTGCTGAGCTTCTGAGTATGTGAAGGCGATCCCTGGATCCCACGAAGTCATTTATGCATAAATGACCAAAAGTTACTTCATCATAGAACGGGGTAAGTAAGCGTAAGTATCTAATGAAAAATCACACTTGAATTTCTCAGATCCACCTCCTTGAAATCGTTGAAAACTCCTTGAATTTGCTTCCAAAATTCCTCTAGATACCCTGGATAATATTCTTGGTGTTTCGATGATATCGTTTACATAGATCCTGGACATAATGCGATGTTGAGAATAATCGCGTACTCGAATTACGTCGATTTGTTCGACGAACGCATAAGCCTACTGAGCAAACAAGGCCGTTGTCGCTTGTCATGTCACCCTATCTTTCAATGACAACAGAGTAAGTGTTGGGTAAATACGTAGGAGCATATCTTGCGATCGCAAGCAGTGCACGCAAGCTATTCCTGTTTTGCAGGTGAAGTGGACCGATAACTAGTTTACAATGACAGGCATCTCATGAACTTCCATTGGCTTTCGCAAATTGGTGTAAAAGTATGTTACAAAAGTATACCACGATCGATTCTTTCTTATGGCTGTTTGGACTCTCATCTTTTCTCCGCTTGACGAGCAGAGCGGTCAAAATATTGATATTTATTATGGGGTTCTCACCGATTTTCGGCCTCATACTCACAAAATTCTGTATTCAAGGGAAACTCTTTCACTTTTCGTTGAATCCACGTGAATTGAACCCTTAGCGTTCAGTCATCACTCTTTTCATTATTGTGTCCGATGATTTTATGGTTCCGAAAACAAACAAGCCAGTTGCGAGTCAGCCTTAAATGATAAGGAAAATAGTCATGAGCAAAAGGGAACATTCGGAATCACTTTTCAACCCCTCCTTGACACATTGGGTGCTAACCACCCATGCGATTTCCGAAAAATTCCCACAGCTCACGATCGCAAGAATGAATTAATTAGATGACGCAATCTAAAACCAATTTCATATTTTATCTCTCACCCGTCTGATTTGCACAGAAGGTAGTATCAAATTTTTTCCACAGTTCGACTTCAAAGTAGACCTTGGGTGGTTACAAGTCATGTGTGTCAACGATCTGCACTATTTGACATCGAATTAGTATACGATTTGCGGTGATTCGAGAGTCACTTTATTCTATAATATGCTCAGTTGGTTCTTCCAATCGCAAGTCACAATTTCCTGGATATCTTTCAATACAAAAAGGATCTCTCAGAACGAAAAATTTCTGTTCTGTATTGATTCTACAATATTATACATATTTCATGATGATTTGAATGCGGATAATATTGATATAGCTATACAAACTTCAGTATAAATGACGAATTCCAGATGCCTAAACCATCTCGAAAAACCGTCCGAGATATTTTTTCCCTCACAATATAGCATTAGATGAGTGGGAACCAAGATTATTGACTCAAGAGATCAAAAACTGACGCGACTATGGTTTTTTTTTCAAAAAATAGTATATTTCCGTGATGAGCGCGGTAGCCCATTTTGGGCACGAGGACAGACATGTCCTCCAGTGCCCAAAATGGGCTTGCAAATGAAGTGCGAATATATTTCTTCATTACAAGGAGCCTCAAATCCCATTCAAGCGCGGCATTTTCAGGTTAGAGTGATAAAACTCTTTTTACCAACTAAATTTTTTTCATTTTTCGATATTTTTTTCAACGATTGGATAAATGAGTACGTAGGGTCAATCCAACTGTCATCCATTGAGAGATGTTTGAAGAAGTTCTGAAAGTTTTTTATAACCCTGCCATGGCGTATAAGTTTTGTTTTGCAATCACCCAAAGTTCAAACATGAGTATTTACCACCCATCAGAGAGTCGAAGGCGATTCAAAATTGAAGTGTGTCAAGGGAGGCTTAAATTCTGGTCACAGTATTGTGATCCTTATTCTCGTCTCATTCATGTGATGACACAATATTGCAGGAAGATAGATTACCTACTTCTTCATTATCCAATAATACCTTCAATATTCTCACAATTGAACTATTACACAGTGAAAAAATGGCTTGGTTGATCCATTCACTGGTTATCCAGATGATTAAAGTGAAATTATTGAAAACAAGAAACAATAACACTGATAACGATTTTGTGAATAAACTGCAGGGCTCGGGGTTTTGACTTAGATTGTACTCCATCTCGTATCATCGCCCACATCACAAAGGTTATTTTATGAATGATCGCAAAATGACACTGAGATACACACCCTCTTCGACCTCATAATAAGATAATCCCCAAAGCCATCAAAATGAGCTCCCACGCACGCGAGTAAACTCAGTAAGCAGAGACATCAGACTCTGGGCGATGTCATTTAACAGTATTTTACGGATAAACTCTATCAATTTTCTTAATCCTCTCACAGAGCACGACAACGCTCTCAGCCGCCATGGGATAAGCACGCTCAAAGTCGCGTTGAACGTATCACTTTCATACTTACCGCGTTCAAAGGCATCCTTTTATTTCGCTTCCCAGTCAACTCGAGCCCATATAGAAGCTTTGTTCAAGATATATTCAATGGTTATCGTTCGTCACCGTCCAAAATAAGACAAGGGGTGAATCGATGTACTAATGTTGGTCTTTACACTCAGCTCTTTCAGAAGTCGTTGCCGTTGTGCAAAATTACATTTAAGATTTTATTGTTTCCAACGTTAATACAAAGTTCACTCTGACTTAACAAAAACAAAAATAATATGACTCTGTGCTGCAAATTCATGGTAAAAATGTGATGGTTCGGCTTCTGAGTCACGCTTTCGACGGTATGAATTATACCGAGCCTGACTGCAAAAAAAGTATCCAACAGGTATGGATCACTGGCCAATGGGATTATTATGCGGGCTCTTTTCTCACAATTATTCCTTTTATTCAGACTACTCAATAATCTTTGTCCTCTTGCTCTGGGCCTTCGTACAACTTTTTCTTCGTCAATTGGCGCTTTGGATGATGATCATTTTCATTATGACAATTCATCTTGTAAGAGAAGCAGCAAATGAACATTTAAGATCTTAATTTGCTGGCTATGAGCACTTGAGCTTGAGGCATAACGGGTAGCAAAGTACCGGCCATGAATCAGGTCTACAATGACTGGCGCTCAATTTCATGAGCCTAGTGCGAGATGAAGTGCAATTAATTATGTATGAAAAAGAGAAGGCCTACTACACTACCGGTCAATAGTTTGTGTAAGCCTAAGAATGAAAAGTCTAAATTAGAAAATTCGATTTCTGCGGCCTCGTTGGTCCAAAACTACTTGAGTTCAGCTCATTTTGTAGCTTTTTTCAAGCACTTTGAGAACTCTTCGTGGATTTTTTCCAGCAACATAACAGGATTTCGGTAGGTCAAAGCGCGTATTTGAGAAAGTTCATGAAAATTGAGTCAATGAGTACCTCTGCAAATCAAACATGAGTTGGTGGATCGGGATGATACGACAAATATCTAAATGAAGAAGTTGAGCGCATCAAACCCCGTTTTACAAGTTATTCTAGGCCGTTTCTTGTTCAAGGAATAGCGGTTTTTCTAACAAAAAATTTCTTTCAAAAAATCAACCAGTCATTCAGAAGTCATGGAAGGACTCATATTCAAACTGATATGAGCACTGTTCTTCGTTCTTTCCACCGATAATATGGAGATACTTGAAAGAAATCGAAGAAATATCACCGTGAATCCAATTTCTTCACATTTATTAATTATGGGACTTTTTTTTAGGAAAATCTTCCTTCACAGCAGCCACAGCTCGGATCAGAAATAACCTAGAATGACTCCCAGAAACGGATTTTGAAGCTTTTGACTTCTACGTTAAGATGCTTTTTCGATCATTACAATCCATCAACTCACACCTAACTTGCCGAGATGTGATCGAGTGTTGACTCAATTTTTATGGATTTTAGCAAGGACTCCACTCGACATACCGAAATCCTGTTGGTCCACAATAATTAAACTCACAAAGAGTCCTTGAAGTACTTGAGAGAAGCCACTGGGCTGTGCTGCATTCAGTGAGGCCACAAAAAAGTATTATGTAAATCGATCCCAAAGATACGTTATAGTACGATAAATGAGATAAAAACTGGGAAAATCTATTTCTTCTCATACATACCTCAAGTGCCAGCTGTCTATCTCAGGGGGAAATCATGCGGAACTACCATCCCAAAATACACTCCAGAAGATTTCTGACATTGTGGATTTAAAAAAAATCTTCCGATCAAATGATACAAGTGATGCATCAATCGATCCGAGAATCGATCCCAGCATTGATGTACGTACTCACTGTTAATGCATATAAAAAATATCAAAGCGTACGTATGTCGGTAAAGATGATGGGATCATGTTTCTTAACCTATTTTTCTGCAGAAGTCAAGTTAAACGAGGACCTGATCATTATACCATTCGCCAAAATCAAATGGCTTTTATTTCTTCCTGGCTAACAGGAGCCAACTCAATTTCATAATTACTGCCATGGAACCATAGTGTCGACTGTCACTCAATCATAAATTCTTGACAAGATGTGTGAAAGTAATGACCCAAACTAATCCAATGGCCAAGACTGATTCTCACCTTAGTTCAATACAAGTTTACATCGTCGATAATAGACGTATAATCGCTGTGGCTTTGTCCTATTGAGTAAGGGAGCAGAAAGGATTGAAGGATCCCTCCGCACCTGCTTTCGAGGCCATTGTTGGCGAGATAATTTGGTCAAAGTAACTAATCGCTCGATTCTTTATGAGTTTGCCGCCGACCGACGCGCTGACTTCACCATACCTTATACCAAGCGGTTCCCTTTTATCGTAATTAATAGTCTTTCGGTCAGCCTTTCTTTCTTCCTCCCTCTCTTTTACCCTTCCATGGATGGGCCCCAAATACTTCCCCATCCATCTCAGTGAGAGCTTCGATTCCCGAGCATTCATCTTTCGTTCTGAAGATCACTGATTTCTCACTCCTCTCTCTGATCATTAAGGTAACCACTGACTTTTGATTCATGCCATAGCCCTGAACTTGTTGTTGAGACCATGAAGGTTGTGCAACTCTGTTTGATTATTTTTGTACTCATCAAAACATGTGACATTCGTTTGGACAGTTGTAACTTATTTTGTGATTCTCGAGTTCGTTTACTGAATCTGTATCAACACTTCGGGTAGAACAATTCATTATCCTTACCCGATTAAGGAATTGAAATTTATGAATATCTTGGAATGACCAAAGAAATTCTTACAACTTTCTGTTATTTGTGCATCGGGAAAAATCAGTTGCATCATGGCCTTGCAGTGTACAGGTTTTATGCTTACCTGTGAATTTCAGACACGGGAACTCATGATCACAGTTTAGACGGAATTAGGGTTGTCACCTTCGTTTCAAGTAAAGTTCGTGTGGATGTGAGCACTCCGCGCAATCCGATGAGAACACATTCACGAATTCACAAACATTCTCACATAGTTTGGACGGAATCAATTGGGGTTGATAGCTTTGTTGAACATTTTGGCTGATACTAAGCCAACTTTAGATTTTTTCGATGCTAATTAATCGTGACTTTTATTGTCCAAACCTTGGTTTTAAGATTGGCAATTTCGGAGAACAAAATGAATCTCTGTTTTATTCTCGAGTGTGGCTACTTTATCGTAAGGATATAGTTTCGATTTGCCAAAGATTGAACCTGCTCACCCCCCCCCTCCCGCTTGTCCCCTATTAAGTGAGATTTCCTAACCTCAAAGACTGTTCGCAAGTCAGTGGAGGATTTGGTGGAAGATGACAAAATGACAAAATAAAAGACGACACATTTCCAAGAATGTCTTTTACTTTGCTGTTTGTTGGATGAGCTAGGAATCCGCAAGAAAATTCTGGTAATTGTACGCAAGTATATTAAAGTCTCACTAACATTGTGACACCCCTAAGAAAGTTTTGCTGCTCAGTCAGTCCCCGATCACCAAAATCGCCGAGACACTGATCAGTTTCCAATGTTTCAGTGTCACCAGTGCCTGATCGCTGCAATCAATACTGAAAAGAGATGGATGGAAGCCCGCAGCAGATTTACCAAGGAAAAAAAAATGAAAGAACTGAACCCGCGTGAGCTTCTGCAACAAGAGTGCTAATCGAATCGAGCTTCCCTCCGCATGCACGCATATATCTGGCAAATTCATATCACATATATATACAGACATATATATATATATAGTATTCTTCGGCATACACAGTCCTTGCGTGCTATCGAGTGGTGAGCATCCGTATAAAGTAGCGGCTTGTCACCGGTCTTATCAACTCTGGCGCCCAGGGCTACCGTACACAGCTACTTGCACTCACACTTATACACACAGTAGTGGCATGTCGCACGTTTGAAAAGACTCCCGTGGAGACATACCTTTATAGCAAATCTCATATCTTCGCGCATGCGCCTATATGCACGCATGCAAGCATAACCCATTTGCCAAGTATATACCATCTTCACTTGTCTCTTTCTCTCTTCATCGCTTATAATATACTTTGAGTAAGTCTGGTCCGTTCAATCTAACCCAGTCTCGTAATTACTCATGCGTTTACTGCTTTTATTTGCATGTCCGGGTGTTTAATGGCCGCTGCCAATGCGCAGCTACTAATACCGTTACCACCATGGTGCGCATGTTTGCCGTAATAAATTGCCGTTAATGTTCAATTTATCGTGGAAATATTCGTCATGTAGAAATAGGTTCTTTAATGGTGCCTTGAGATGAAAATCAAGCTAGTATGATTGCACTTGAGTTGCTTCTATTATACTACATAGCATGGGCATATGTGTTGTATTGTCCCTTCTGTACTTTGAGGTTATGTTGCTCTTTGTATGTCTATGGTTGGTGGTGTGAGAGAGATATGTCGGGAATGCTAGATGGGGTGCAAAACTAACACTATACCTCTTCGATGGACTAATATATTATCTCTCCAGGCACACTCACATCCAAGCTCATATCCTGTACGTTATCATAGCTACAAGAGAGGGTTGATGAGTTGTGCTTTGTTCTGTGTTTTTCTTCCTTTAAGAATAGTGCATGCATGGCACATTTTATTCCATCAATGAGAGACAAATCACGAAGCTTTCAAAGAGCTCCATATATGAGCCTCCTAAAAAAGTTGCCCAATTATGCAAGATTTTGAATGATTTTCATGATATACAGACTACCGTCATTCTCCCATCTCAACAAATCCACACTAACTCTTGAAATTAATGCGGTATGATTTCAAATTGATGTGCCCCTACGTTGGGCGCCAAATTGACAGAGAAAAAATGTTCGAGAAACCGATTGCGTGGTCTCGAATTCCTCGCCAATGTTCTGTATCAGCACAATTTTAACATCTAAGCAGAATAGCTAATGTTGAGATTGGCGGGACTGAAGTTGGGTAAGGTTACACATAGTATGTTGACACAAGTAATATCAAAGTGCAAGCTATGGAACATGCTCATAGCAGTGCTCGTCGTAGGTCCTCAATTCAAAGTTGTTCGGAAGATCTTTACACAAAATAAGGTACGTTGAGGGATATGGAGATTCACCAAAGTTGACAGGTTCCAGAATAATGAGTCGGTGGATCAAATGGATCTCGAGAGACCTCAGCGGGTTTAACTTGACAAAAAAAATGAACATAAAATGGGGTGATATTGTAATCAATTTGAATCAGATTATCGGGTCAATATGAGAAGCTCCCAAGGAAAAATCAACGATGAATTTTTAGCAGAAAATTGATTCTTCATACCATTCATCGTTCACTAGAATTTTGCTTGTAACAAAGTTATGACAAGGTGAACAAGTGTGAAGCCTTTTGTAATAGTGGGATCGCTAAATCAACTCGAGCATTTCTAAACTGATCACGAGTACAATCATCCAAAACGAACCTCAAATTCTCTGGGACATAGATTAAAGTATTCGTAAGCTCATGAAATTTATCTATCGATACATTTTTCTTCAGGCTTCACAGTTGTTCTAAATTATCAGGTTGCATCTCCAATAATTGTGATATAACGGTGACGGATAATCTTTTGAATGCATACTGATTACAATCAGGCAACAGCATATACATGATTCATTTCCAATATGATGGATCGTTTTCGAATATTCCTCGGATCGTTTGTAAAGCATCATACATGTGCCTCCCGAATTGCACCACCGAGTCAACTCCATTCAAAATGATAAGTATTCCGGAAGTCATTGCACACTGTAGTCCCTCCCTACTATCACTCATTGTGCAAAAATAATTCCCAACACTTATCCATCGCATTTTTGATAGCCGTTGATTCTCGCGTGGATTTTTGCAAAACTGAAGACTCACAATAATTTCTTATGGTAATTTACGGAATCCTCACTCCTATAATGATAATGAAAGAGTCATGTACATATGTGAAGCCTCAAATGAGACTTTGCCGAAGTAAAATGTAACGATGAGTCGGTCGAGCAAGCGATGAATGAGCACCCGATGGGCGCGCACGGCTTGCTTGCCCATGTTTATCTGAATCGGTTAATTAATTATGTTCATCGCGATATGCAACCCCTGACTCTTTTTCGATGTTTAGTCAACAGGCGGTATTTTTTAAACCGCGACCTCGTTATTCTTCCGTATTTTGAAGGTATCATATGCACCCTGTAGGGATTCAAATATCCTAATTAGCACGTCCCCAGATCGTATCTGTGAAGAGTGCAATTTTTAAAATGCTTGTTCTTTCGCTCGCTTATTTCCTTCTGAAATTCATTCGTTCTTTCATATTGTAGTTACTTAGGGTGACCAAAATTATGACGACGCATTGCTAGGATATGTTATGTGTGGCATATGGTATAAGAGCATCAGGAGATACATTACTGTTGGGGCCCAAAGCGCAGCGATTGTAACAATGGGGACTTATCGTTGCCGGAGATCCGTCGCGTGTTCCGGGATATGCGGTTTGTTCGCATGAAAACGATGTCACTGCACGATTTTGCAGCTTGTTTTGTCGTTTGGGTCTCATGAGTTTGAGCGACGATTGCAGAGAGATTTCCAGTTTTTCATTGTATTTTTATGTTGTTGTATATCCGTTCGTTTGGAATGGGAAATCATTAGTGTGATAAATGCTTGAGTTCATAGCACTGGAACTTCTCTTTTCGTGGAGATTTTAGTCTGTGTTTGATTGCACAGCAACTTGGTGGAAAAAAGTATTGCAGCTCGAAGTTGTTATCCTTTTGTTTCTATTTCCACCGTACGATATCAAGGAATAAATGGCAATACAGCGACATTTTTTCGTCTTATTGATCTATGAAATGATTGATAGGATCATGCTGCATGAAAAATAATAATAATCAATAGCAAAATGTTGGACATCCCAAGAACTTATAATGCAACCAAAATGTACTAGAACAGGCTTCAACTATAAATTGAGGTGTGCAACTAAATCTTGGACCAATCCTAACATGTTTTCCATCCAAGCGCCACTCATCTCAGAAAGTAAGGGCTGATTTACGGTAGTGCTGAGTAGAAGATCGCGTGAAGCACAACGTGTATTGGCCCCCGATAGAAACTGCATAATTTGGGATGCCTAAGTAATCCGAATAGGCGGATAATTCGTTGTTTAAGGAGGCTCGCGCGCGTGGTGCCGTACCGAGCGCGGGGCCCTACGTGCAGGTAGTCAGGCCTTTCTATTTTCCGTTACGATCCTGACGCTACATATAGGTATACTCACAGTGCAAGCTATGCGATGCGGCGCGCTGCTCCACTCTCAAAACTCACTTTGAACTCAATTTACTCAAAATTTAGATCGCCAACGTATCAATTTTTTCACACCATTAGACGCATGATGCAAAATAGCGTCAAATTATCCCATGAATATCGATTTTGGTCGTTTAGTTGCCGCACCAGCTCGTTTTAACGTGTTTATCCCATAAGATTACGTGTGTAAGGATTTTTTCTGCCAAATGGATTTACTCGAGATTTTCATCGCCAACCCATATTTTTCTTGATAGATTATGATTCCTCATTAGTTTATCTATTAATATAAGTAACTTTTAAGCAGTTTCTTCGTTTTGTTAAAATTTGCGCGAGCCTCCTTAATGTCAATAATAGCCTCAAATTTAGGCTAACTATTATTGATAGGGGACATGTTCACAAATAACTTTGTACTTCGACGTTACGAAATCTTGGTGGTAAGAGAAATCTAGTATCTCGACTACCGTGACTTATTTACCGATCAGATGGGCGTGCAACCCATCAACTGTGGAATGACCCTAAAGAAGATCTCATCCTGCAACAAGGCGATATTTTTTTTCGATCGTTTCGCGATGCAGGTAAGTATTTATAAGTATAATCTTGCAAAACCGGCACTTGCACGACACTAAAGTCATCGCATTCGAAAATCGTTGCTCGCGACAAATCTCTCAATCTGCAGGCGACATTATAAGTATGCCGTTTGAACGTCGGTACGGATAATCGAGCCAAGCCTATCGATTATGCACAAGTGGCAACGACGGGTGGCACTCGCACTCTCAGCGGGCAAATATACATGCAAATGGACATGCACGCGATCTTTTGCTCAATATAAAAAAAAGAGGCGCGAACGCGGGCGGTAAGCTTATGCGTGACCACTTTTGCTTCTGATGCATATAATCTCTTTTTTTGTCACTTGACGTTATTGACGCGTAATTTACGGCCGCTTACGGCTCCTTATGATTTTTACTACGTAAACCAATAGACACCCGCTGAGCTTCTATTTTTTAGCTTTCCTTTCGGAGGTTTTGCAAAGCAGATTTTCTTTAGGAATGGAATTTAATCAGTAAAATATCTAGTTTATCTGCCATGAGCACTATGGAATGGCTTCAGATTACAAAATTTAAGCACTAAAGGTTACACTGTCGGTTTCGAGCCTCAGCGCAATTACTAATCTTCTCATATCAGAGTATTGCTGAAGATCGAACACCTCGATGATAACTTTTATCACTGATTTCGAATAATCGTGAAAACTTGGTCCTTAGAAATTTCTTCAAAATGTCCATAATTTCCTGCTGTGGTGCGAGTGCCACCCAGACCTTAAAAGCAAGCTCCATTGTGTCTATTAGCCCATCATCCCTCCTTCGAGATTGATCCAATATTTTATCCTACGAGCAGCATGTTTCCCTCGCTGGTATAGCAAGGGAGGAACAGAAAAATCCTTAAGAGGATGTCGGATACCGACATTGTCGAGTTTTCGGATTTCTCGATGAATTTTCGAGATATCGGGATTCTACTAAGTAACGCCAATTCTGTATGGCTCATAGAATCGGCGTTACTTGTTCGATTTTTGATATCTCAGAAATTCATCGAGAAATACGAAAACTCGATCATGTCGGTAACTGTACAATATTGATAGGACTCCGACATCCCCTTAACGACAAATTCAATGTATAACTACAACTTCTGTTCATTAAGGAGCATCACGTATTCAATGAAAAATATTCAGCATCTTCTCTATGGGGGTTGAATTATATTCTTTCAGCGACAATCAGCTAAGACAGTGGCAAATCAAGGGTCAAATCAGCCAACAATCGTTGAAATTTTCAGAAAACATAATGGATCTCCACCGACTACATACGCACCCAGAGAAGAGGAATTTTTTGTTGAAAGTCTTGCTCAAAGTCTTGCATATAAGACTCAGCAAGACTTTCAATAATACTTTCAATTATAAACTCAAAGTGATGAGGAAAATTTTAGGAAAAGTCTATGGGAAAGTCTTGGAAGAAGTCTTGAGAGAAGTATAGGAAGAAATTTAGCAAAAGGTCTAGAAGAATGTCGAGAAGAATTAGGCAGATTGTGATCCGTTGTAAGTCCAGTGGAAAGTCAAACTGAGCATGTTCGGCTACATTCGATATTTTGAAATTTACTCCCGTTTTGACAGCGAATTTTTTGGATTTGAGTGTGAATGGGTCGATTAGACCTCACGCATCTATTTTCCGGTAAGCTAACGCTTCTACGTCGCTTAGCCATCATTATAGACCAGTAAGTGAGTAGCCTTGTTTTCCAGACACTCAAGGTATCAAATTCTTTGGAACAACCGTGTGTTGCTTGATTTGTGAAAAATCGACAACTTGTTCCATGATAGCCATAATTGAAAACATTAGCGGGCAATTAGATTATTTCTTGATCAATTTTGAGCAGGTTTAGCGAGTTTTATTTGTCCCGAAGAGGCTTACAATCCAATACAATGAAATCACGTTGAAGTCTTCATTATTACAACCAATGTGTAAGTAGGATCTATTATTTCTCAATGTTAAAAACATTACCAACCAATGTTTTCAATCATGGCAATTGTGAAACTAGTTGTCAATACCGTCAAATTGGGTAACTTTGGTACAGTGGGTGCAACTTTGGTACACCCCTGAAAAATGACTTTCAGAGCTGCATTCGGTAAGGTAAACGATTCTATCGCTCTGAAACCTATCCTCCCCTCTTGACACGCATATGAACAATGTGTTAAGCCACCGTAGATCCCACGTGAACGATTGTACTCGTTTATTGAAGCTTCTTCCGAAAAGGCTGATTTAGCACCGATGCGCGAGTGGTCCAGTTAGTGTACCTGGCAAGAAGTGTTCCGAAACGATCTACGGATGAATGATGCTACATTTCCATCCCATATATCATCATATTGAAGAAACCATCGTTACATTGGAGTATTTACAGCATTTGAAATTTTAATGAATGAAAGAGGGGAAAAACCCTATGAAAAAGCATACCATAGTCACCCCACTCTAGGTAAGAAGCATGAGGATAGGGTAACTTCAAAACATCTTCCTATGACAGCTTCTTTTCAACTCATCTTGAGTCAAGTGATGGTCTATGAGGTTTTCGAATGTTTCAAACAGCTCAGAACAATACTTTTGAACGATTAAAATTGATTCACTGGCATGGTGGTGGGTAGAATTGAGATATTCTGTAAGTGTACCAAAGTTGCCCCATCGGGGTCTAACTTTGGTACACTTCTTCAACTGCTAATAGCTCCAGCTCAGATACATCAAATTGAACTTTGTAACCCATCAATTGAAAGCTGAGGCTGTAAGCTTTAGATTGACTTCTGATTAATGTGGGTTTCGTCAGTGTATGTTGGAATGCCGAGCCAAACAAAATGAAAAGCACCAAAAACGTACCAAAGTTACCCAACTAGACGGTACCTTGCGTGGTTGCGTAGCAAGAATTTTTAATTACTGCTCCGTAATACTGCCTGAGACATACAG
The DNA here is from genome assembly GCA_029851415.1 of Eretmocerus hayati. NCBI lineage: Eukaryota > Metazoa > Arthropoda > Insecta > Hymenoptera > Aphelinidae > Eretmocerus > Eretmocerus hayati. The sequence goes on along the minus strand of CM056742.1, from coordinate 175,178,589 downwards.
GCGTAGCTTACTGAAAAACGAATGCTGAAGGTCCGATCGACCCATTCACACTAAATTCCAAAACACTGGCGGTCAAAATACGAGTGAATTCTGAAATGTTGAATGTGGTCCAACGTGCTCAATTGAACTCATCACATAACGAGACTGTCTGATAACGCTCAACGTCATTCACAAGTTCACAATCTGCCCAATTTTTCGAGACATTTTCCTAGTCTTATCGCTGAACTCTTTCCTCAACTGCTCTCAAGACTTTTCTTATGACTCCGAAATTATGAATGAAAGTCTCGTTGAAAGTATTGCTGAGTCTTCTATACAAGACTCTGAGCAAGAATTTTGCAAGACTTTCAACAAGACATTTTTTCCCCCAAGCATAGAACGATGTAGATAGCTAATGCAATTACCTATCTGCCATCAAGATCTGATAGGGTGAAGTCACCAATCAGTTGACACGCTTTCACGGTAGGTTGCCATCATTTCCTAGCAAACATTGGATAGATGATTTACTAGGGAATTACTGCCTCTGGAAGAAAAGTTGAATCATAGAGTTACTCCAGTGCACAGGATAAGGAAGTGATTATCCGATTTCTGAGAATCTGTGATGTCTCAATGGAGGGACAGTGAATTTTCAGTGTTCCCAATTACATGCATAGTTTTTGGTACATGTATCAATGAAGGGACAGTGGATTTTCATTGTCCCCAATCAGGTGCATAGTTCTTGGTATATGTCCCAAAAAAGTGTACCAAATTAAGTGCATAGCTTTTTGTACACGTGCCAATAGATAGACAGTGAATCTTCAGGGTCCCTAGTTAGCTGCATAGCTTTTTGTACATGTTCCAATGAGGAAATAGTGAAACCCCTTTATCCCCAATTGGGTGCATGGCTTCTTGTACACCACCTACGAGACCGTCTATTGAGAAAAAAGTGAATTTCTCGTGTCTCTAATTAGATTCATATTTCTGGTACATGTCACAGTGAAGAAACAGTGAATCTTCAGTGTCTCTGATTAGTCCATAGTTTCTCGTGCATTTTCCAATCAGGAACAGTGAACCTCCAGTGGCCCTCATTAGATGCATAGTTTTTGGTACATGTCCCATATTGAAGGGCCAGTAAATCTTCAGTGTCCCCAATTAGTTGCATAGCTTTTAGTACATGTCCCAGAGGAGGAATAGTGAATCCCTCATGTCCTGAATTTGATGCACATTTTTTGGTACATAATTCAATGAAAGAACAGTGAATCTTCCGTGTCTCTCATAAGGTGCATAGCTTTTAGTACATGTTGTTATAGAGGGATATCGACCCGGAGCTCACTCCTTCTTTGTATAAGTGTTCTGTGCTAGCTCCTATAATATTCTCGTCTCGATGTATGCCAGCTTCCAACACACGATAAACGGTGTCGTCATAGGCTTGCACATTCGGCGCCGAAGGCTCACGTGACGACTCGTGATATCAATATTCCTCTTGACACATTCATGTATAAGTAATAAGTAAAATGGAGTGGCACATAATTATAGGAGCATATATTGCTGCGATCAAGCATTCTCCATAGTAATTCTGTAGAACAATATCCTGATGACAGATTGTAAGGTAAATTACGATGCAAACTAGTTTCGGACAAGGAAAATGATTTGACTTGCCAATGCAAATTCGACCGCTTACTGATTTGAAATTTATCGAATATCTATAATACATTCTAGAATATCGATAACGACGTCTTATCATCGATATATTAAGAACTGGATACGATTCACGATATGATATTCAAATTGAATTCATGCCCACACAGAGCCTGCTCAGTAAACTACACATTCAAAGCAAGTAACCTGCATTAACTGGAATCATTTAAAGCATAATAATGCAAAATTGTAGCGAAGTACTGCATTTAAGGATCTTTTATATGTAATATACTCGTGGTTTCGGGTGATTTTTCATCATTTTCACCACGCTGATAATGATAAACCAACAACTTTGAACGCAGCTCATTGATTCTTTAATGAATTCTCCAATCTTCTGGATAGAGAATATTTCTTGATACTTGATCGTTCGAAGTTGAACATCATGTTAATGACTTGCTTTAGAATTCCAAATGTACTATGAAACATGGACCCCCTTACAAAATATTTTGTGATATATTGGCAATGACTCTTTGGGCAAGTTTGGCCAGTTTCGTGGGGAGTGCTTCTCTTTTCAAGAATGCTTTCCCCTAACATTCTGTAACATCCATTACAGAAAATCGAAATTATCTTTTACGGGAAGTCAGTTCTGGAAAACAGAATTATCCCTCAATTACCAACGTGAAAAAAAGTTACACTCCGACGAACGTGGAATTTTTTGGGCACATTCCTCAATTTTATTTTGAAAACCAGTACCCTTGCTCTCTAAAAAGATATTCCGAATTACTCAACCCTCTACATAATAAGAAACCTCAATCAGTCAAACAAATGATCTATATAATATCCCAGATCGTCATCAGACTACTACGGAACAGATCAATTCAAGGACTGAAATCGACTCGACTCAATTCTACCTCAAATTCAAATGTCTAATCAAGCTGTACTAAGGTTATACCCGACCAAATCTAGATCCAAGATCAAAATGAGTCAAAGTGTATTCGGAAGGGTACATTACTCGCTTCGAGTACACTTGATTATGCAAATGCGTGGGTGCACACGCCATCTTATAACCGCATTTGTACCTTCAAAACTTTGCAAGCACGCGTGATACCCTGTGGGCTAAAAGATTACGATGCATCGTTGCATGATGATCATTGGACGAAAGACATTATAAGGCAACGGAAGCAAAGCAATTAACGATACGACTTTGCTTGCCATCCTATGCACCAGAGACACATCAGAGACGAAGATAGAAAGACCGATACGATCGTGACATCGTATAGGGCACATTTTGCTGAGTAGCTCATCTACTGTGTTATGGAAAGAGATGGAGGGAGAGTTGGCAGGTGTCCGATTTTTTGGGCACATTATACGCTCTTACCTTTGGCTCTTCTTCTATATTTGTATTCCCTGTCGCATCGCTGAGCCGTTTTTCTTTTCTTTTCTTTATTTATTTTTTTTTTCGATCTCGATGCACAATCTTTTTTCTGATGGGTACGAATTATGTCGAAATTTTATTTGGTTTTGGGGGTATGCGTATGTGGACACAAACATTAATCGTTTCTTGCATCGTCGCTTTTTTATATACACGATGAAGGGTGTGCTGGTTTTGTGTTCGATACTGGCAGGGAAATTTGTTCAATGCAATATCTTGATCGGAAGTTTTGGTAGCGTTAACTTGCAGCTTGGCTCGATCTTCAGGATTGACGATATTACGATATAAAGGATGGTTGTAAAGGGTTTTGACTCGGGTTCTGTAGAAAGAAAGATATACCGTCAACCGGGGTAACTTTGGAACAAAAATCGCATTTTTTCTCTTAAACCTCGCGAAACGTGTACGTCTCACATCAAAAGTGAATTGTATCTGTGGTCAATCGAAAGCTTATAGTTTCAGCTTTCGATTGAGGTGCTGATAAGGTCCATTTGGACATCTCTGGTGGGAGCAATGAGCGCTGAAAGTCGTAATCCAAAGTTAGACACGGACTGGAGTATCTTTGGAACAGAAATTGTTATCGTCATTTATTCGTCAATTAATCCATGAACTAGGTCACGCAATCGATTTTCACCATCGGTAATCAAAAGCTGAGTGTCTTAACTTTCCATTGACCTATAGTAAAAGTCGATTTGGTTGAATCCAACTTCTACAATCAAGCATACGCTCCTTCTGCGTCGTGGCTAACTCTCAAGCAGGGTATTAAAACCTTCACATACGATTTCTGACAAAAAAGTGCCATAACTCGGCTTCCGAGTGTCGAAATGAGGCGTTCTTTGGCTTATTTTGAAACTCATATTAACGACTACTCAAGTAAGTCGAATTTGATGATGATATAGGAATCGGGAGATAATTGAGAGTACATGAACAAGTGTTCCAAAGTTACCCCGGTTTCTAAAAAATATACGTACTTGTCAAATTTAACTGTACAAAATAGAAACTGGCTAAGGATACTCCAATGTAACAATGTAACAATTCGTCCAGATATATGTACAGACAAGTAAAATCTAGCTCGGCTACCTTGGATTCGACCTGCTAAAGTCGGAACCACACCACTTTTCCCGAGAGACTGTTTGTTGTATCGAAAACATACTTCTGCACAAGTCAGCTTATAAACGGAATAAAAGCTATTGGAAACCTTCACGCCGGCGCAAAACATTGTTTATGCGTGCCCCAAGTAGAAGAAATCGGTATTGAAGTCTCAGGATCATCTGCCTAGCCAACTGTACGTGATAACATCTCTTTCATGGGTTGTTCCAAAGTTACCCCCCGTGTTCCAAAGTTACCCCGGTCGACGGTATCATCAAGATATTACAATTTTATGATATTTGATTCTCTTGGTGCCTTATTTCAACCGTGTAATTATCTAATTATGCCCCTATGATCTTTCACAGCTAATATATTTCTAGATGTCGGGGAACCTAAGGATTTCACCATTGTCTTACTGTACTAGAATATTTTCCAATGAAATGATGGTTTCTTTGGAAAAATACTATTGATTCCACAATTACTGAAATTTATCAGGAAATTGCGCGATTCTCGGTTCTTGAATAGCCCCCCCCCCCGCTTCCTACGCGAGGATGATACATTTCCCTAAAGTATATATCCAAGATGTAGATCCTCTGTGTAAATTTCCAAATCCTTCTCTTTTCATTTGACATGATCATTTGAGAATTCGAGGGATTGCAAAAACAGTCATCAAGATCGCATAATTCATTTTTGGACACAGAAATATCAGATATTTGTATGAAAATTCAAATTATCAAACATCTTGATCCAAGACATTCATTTTTTTACACCCCGTGACAATTTTTTCAAGTGCTCTCCAAACACCTTTACCCAAATACAGAACATTATTCTTGACGATATACATATAAGATATCAAATCTGATAATGTTTACCCTGTCGCGGTTTTAAAATAAAAAAAAAAAAAAAAAGAAAAAGAAAGAAAACAGGGGAGATTACTCGCATGCCGTCAATTCCCCTCAAACCAGGTGCGAAGTTTTTTAATACCGATAGCCTCTGAGTCTCGGGGCAACTTGTTATTATTATCCGGCTCGTTCGTTCTCCCCAGGATGCAGAAGCCCGGTAAAAGCTCACGAGCTCATAGCGGTGACGTTAGCCGTCTATATGGGTTAACCACATCCTCTCTTATTGACTCCCTTCTCGTTTGGCAAATGTACTATGGCGTTTCTCTTTGCGTCTCCGATTTCAGTGGATTTTCGTGTTTTTTTTTTAAATTATTTTTTTAAAATTTAAACTTGACATGGATTTGAAGCCATGTTAATAATACAAGTGGACAAGAAAATAATACCTGAGTGAATTCTGTATTCATACGCTGTATAAGAGACATAAAATATCAATTTCTATGTGTTGTGCTTATGGTCATAATTGTCATAGTTATTTGCGATAATTGTTATGACAATTGGATTCTACGATTGTGGTTATGGAAATCATAATCACCCACACGATACTTGCTTCTTGGAAAGTTGAACCACGAATTAGGTCAGAATAATCAAAGAAACTTACGGGCTTTCCCTTCCCAAGCTGAAGTTGGCTTTGAAAAAGAATTTCCCAAAATATATTTTCTTATTTTTCACTTCTTATTTTTCCCTGATTTTCATGATTTCTATCGTTCTGATTTTCTTATTTGAGTGGTAGAATGAGTGGTTTATCGTCAATTATTTCTATGCTATTTCTCCATTTTCTACTGTGAAATCTCATAAGCCTTCATACCATATAAGCACAGTCTTTGTATCTTCCAACACCAAATTCAAATATGGTACTTCGTTTCAATCCCTGATTTCTTTTCAACATAAGTTGATGCAAAACTCCGATTCATAGGGATCAAAGAAACACATCTACCATAGTTTCACTCGTCCTTCTCGTATAAAAATTGGAATATTTAATTTAACCGCAGACTCAATTTCTTCCTAAGTAGATTGAAATTCATTGAGACCCGCTAAATTTCTACAAAATGGAAATTATATGAGATAATCATTTCCTGTGCCAACCGTATTATATGATATGAAGCAGGGCAAAAAGCCATATAATATCACGCAGGCATTTCAAACATCAAGCGTTCCTTCCTTGCTGATGCTCCACTTGAGAGAACATTCAAAATATATTACGGTCGGGGGTCATTTCACTTACGACCCCTTTTGCTTCGCTTCGTGAACGCGGATTCTCAGTGGTTGACGTGCAAACCACCGATGAGCTGACTCAAATTAATATCTCGTGATTAGGGACAACAAGACTACCCGTTTTACCCTAATGTGAGTAGGAATATAATCCCTCAACCATACTGAAGGATAATTACGTTATAGAGCAACGGCTGCCATATAATATTCATCATGAGTCCCCTTATCCTTTGTCTATATCATATAATATTATACCAACGATATGAACCAACGGAAATGAGCAAATTTGTGATCAATCGCCTGCAAGACCTAATGTCACGCATCCTAAAATACTGGCAGCATGGTCTGGTATTTTTCATAACTACTCGAATCGCAGAAAACATTTTTGGAGATTCTTGAGATTATTTTGGGTTTGGAAAAGCGTCAAACTTGCGATTATTGCGAGGTCCAATCATTTAATTCTTACGAAATTGACAAGAGAAAACAAATCGAACCTAATTTTACAGTTGGGCATGCCTTGCCACTTTGATGATAAAGAGTCATTTCATCTATCAGCATATATTTAAATCATCCATTTGACGAAGATTTCAACTACGTAATTGAGGCATAACAAAGCACATAAATAACATGCGGAAACCCATTTTTTCCAACACTCTTCACGATATGTCAAAATTAATCATTTCCACGACAATACCAAGATATTTTAAAAAAGTAGCTCCAAGTTTGGTAAGATAATGATAACATTCACCATTCAAAAATAAGAATGGAGTTGACTGAATGAAAATTGTAATCAGTTAATAGAGTTTGGTGAATTGTTAGTCAATTTTCAAAGAAAGATGAAGTGTTAATACTTCAGTATTAACACTTCATCTTTCTTTGAAAATTGACTAACAATGGTTTTCTTCTACTATATATCTACGCTTCGAATAACTTTTTTTTTCTCAGATGACAGATCTGATTGTCGTCTTAACGGATTTGAAGCTATTCCTCCGAAATTCCCGACTGTTTTCGCGGACGAAGTTGGTTTTCTCGTATTGTGAAAAGTCCCGGTGAAAATTGACTCTCGCATTATCCCCGTACAAAGTTCACAAATATCTCCAATTTTACAATGTACTGTGGGGTGTGAGTTCTCTTCAATCTATTCACTGTCTTGCCAATCTCGATTATATTTTCATTGTGATCTTCAATGCATGTAACTTCGGCTTCTGTTTGACCATACAACATTTTTACAGCGTTTCTACACGTTCTAGCGCTCATTCTGGTGTTTTTTTGTCAACGAATTGCGTATGACTAGAATGGTCCCAAAATTTGACCCGACATGAAAAATTCGCAAAACAGATTCATCTCGTCAGTTTGCCATACTCATGTAAAACATACGATTCCATGAACATATATGATCATACGTAAAACCGTTTCAAACATTTTTTTTTAATTCCAGAAAGTCGTGATGCACGAATTCAGACCTGTTCTAAGATCAATATGTCACGATACCGATCATAAACTACTGAAAAAAAATCTTCCCAGGAGTCGATCTCGAGTTTCAAAAAAGTGACATGTTTTAGGAAACCTTTCTCTTCATCGCTTCAAATGTTCAATACCTGAGAATGGCTCCGGGAAAGGTTTTTCTGAGTGATGTTTGATCAATACTGTGAGGGATTGATGTTACACCAGTCGTAAATTAGTATATCACGTATTTCAGGAATAAAAATGACAAATTTTCAAACCGATTTTATACCTGATCATATATGAACACGGAATCCACGGATTCCATGATCATATATGTTCATGGAATTTCATGTTCTACATGGGTATTTTCGCCACAAATTGGCTGTAAGTGAATTCAAGTCCATGATAAGGAATCGTTTTGAATGAACGTTTGACTGGCTCGTGTATAGATGATAAATTAGGATATTTCGATACAAGGGCGTAAAAGGTTCTATTCGCGCCCGAGTGATGGGTTTCCGGCTTAGCCGTAGGTGAAGGTTGGAATCATCACGAGGATGCGAATGATAGGTTTTGCGCCCGTGTATCTAACTATACTTTTCGATAAACTGTGAGTAAAAGTCGATAAACTGTGCGCAAAGTACACTTCTACGCACACTGTATCAAAAAATCATTCTTATTCTCTGTCAGTTACATTTCCATCAGAGAGTGGGGTCCGAAAGACTAAATAATTGTTTCATTGAGGTGATGATGTTTATTGATAATAAACAATGCTACTACACCAGAATTGCGAGAGAAATCTTTTTCCAGAATCCATTTTTCTCAGTCAACTTCTGTAATACTATCCTGGACAAATTTGTCACCAAAGTAAAACTTACTTTGGTGTGAACAAATCCACTCATTATGCGCTCCACGATGGCACTCGTATTTTTTTAGTATCCATCAATTTTGAAAATGAGTTCCTGCATTTTTGAACAATTTTAGTTTATACCAAGCTCCTACTCAACGTTGAAAGGTTTACGTGTGGTAAAAGGTTAAAATCATATACGAATTCTAGTTTCAGTGAATTCAGGTGATATATTTTCCATAGATCTTTTGCTATACAGATAATATATTACAAAGCATGACTTATTAAGTATACCTTGCTGCTTGGGGACTTATAATGTCTATAATATCAAATCGGCCTCTGGAGAGAAAACGAAATATCGTGACGGTGATCAGACCTGAGATCAAACCGAGTGACAGACCGAAGCGGAGATTCAATTTTACACCCGTTATAGTTATCGATTTGAAAATCACATCTTCCATAATTTTGTCTCTCTTGTTTAATCATATCTATACATCCACGCATCCTAAATCCAAATATTTTATACATGTATAATACTGTTACGTCTCATCTATCAAATATTCGCATAATTATTATTCTACGTATCTTGAATTAATACAATAAAATAGGAAAAACATTCTTAGAATGTTAAGTCCGAGAATCTTCCTTTATTTTCTTGAGATGTGCTAATACTAACTGTACATTTTTGCTCTTCGAGATGGAATGAATTTCTACATTATCCCTACAGAAAAACACAATTTTCAACAAATTTCAAGACAAAATCTGACATAGTACTAATTTTCCCTCAAATTTTGCTGAATCACATAAATCTCGCACTTTATAATTGTTCCATCAGATTTGTTCAATAACGCTTGCGATATTAATTTTCATTACGATATTTACGTGCAATATCAGTTTCTCACATAATGTGAGTGTCATGGTAAATCATTGCATCCCAATTGCATTTGATAATTTAATTCATTCCTGCTAGTATTGTGCAATATCAAATATCTCAACTAACTAAAATCTGACCTTTCGAGAGCGTACTTCCAACTTATTTTCCTATATATTCATTCCATCTTCATTTGTCAACATTTACGAAAAAAGCAATATCTACTATTCATTTTGTATTTACAAAGTTTCGAACTTCCTTGTTCAAATGTGGAATTCATAAAAAAGGATCAACGATCCTCAGGATTGCACTGAAATGACAGGATCCATAACTTCTGATCCGCTCTATAATTATGGACTATCTGCAAAATTATGTTGGTTTTGGGTGGTTTTGTACGGGAGCGAATGCATAAACTTCTCATTTATTCAAATATGACATGGAAATGCACATTTCCATGCAATTGGATAAAACTGTCCAATCAAAGGCAAATCACAATGTCATTATCCGAGGGACTGTGTTCATTAGGTATTGACATGAAGTCATTCTGCACAGTCTAATCCCAAAAAGTATAATTCAGTAACCAAGGCATGAGAATTTGACATCAAGTCTAATCGTATTTACAGTAACAGAAGACACTGTCTGTATTATTCTATTCCATCACTGTAGCCATATCGTTCCGAAGAGCTCTTTCGTCGAAGAATCTGATCTTTATTGGCTCTAGCAATAAGTTCATTCACAATCTTGATAGTATCTATAAATTTTCATTTTTGTTCATTTTGTTCCTTTCGTAAATGATACACCAGTGATCAGTGTGCATTGATAGAATCCGAAAAATGAGAATTTCCCAGCTACCTAATAGATTTCCTACATGCAGTGAGCAGTGACACGACACACTCAGTCGGTAAAGAGGATTCGTGTCGATATGAAGTATCCAACATCACGTAGCGAATCATTCGATGTCACACAGATCTAAGATTCATTGTTCCGCAAGACAACTTCTTCTCCGAATCTCAGCCCCCGGAAAAGAATCTCCGGAAGCCAGCTCTCGTCGACCGCGACTCTCCGCTATAACACATGCGGTTCGCTGGTCCTTCCGTTCAATCCCGCAGCTTGAGTCAGAAGCTTCTTCCTTGGCTAACCGCGCATCCTGTCACCCGATCGCGGTGCTCAAACATCATGTATGCTCTCGTCATCACTGTCACTCCGCCTGTTAACCAAACTTGCTGGCGTACCCGCGGGTGATTCCCTTGATGGTGTTGTCCTTTCAGGACTAAGCCTTTCTCTCGTCTCACTCAGTGTTTCCATTCCGCCACCGCTAGGTGGACTCGGGGGTTCTCTTCCCGGATAGTACGATGGCGGACCGGAGAGTCCTGGTGCACCAGAGCCTAAACTTGCTCCAAGTGGACCTACACCAGCTGCACTTGGACCCGCCAACATCATCGCTGCTGCTGCGCTTGGTGGATATAACCTGTATGGCATAGGTTTTTGTAGAGTGACAGCTGCGGCACTTGCCGCCTGTCGGTAAAGTAGATCGTTCTGTGCGTGATGGGCTGCGGCGGCTGCTGCTGCTGGATATGGCCAGTATGGTGAGGCACCAGGATGTAGAGGAACTCCTGCAGCTGAATAGAGACGCTGGAAGGCGGCAAAGTTACCGGTTTCCGCCATTATTTCGTAGCCGACTATCGTCTGCCTCTTCCATTTTGTTCTGAAATCATAAAAAATGTCGATTAAGACTTTTACTCTTGAAGTTTTGTTTGGAGGATGATAAAGTCTCAAGAGATTGATTTTGCAATTATTGTGTGATGGAGATTGGAGCAACGTAAAGATCATTCGATCTTTCAATAAAGGATTAACACAATCAGTTGATTTGGGATCGGGGAAATGAAATTTTGATTGCTTTTGATTACTGGAGTTAATTGCAAATTTATTCGTCAGAACTGTTGTCGAAAACTCTTTGATTCCGATGAAGGGTATTGAAAAGTGAAAGTTTTGATGGGCTCCGTTATCGATCTTGTGTACCAGTTCAACTTTATTCGGGACATAAACCCCGCTTGAACGTAATTATTCAAGCTTGCATTGCTGCAACTAAGACTAACAAAATGTCTATTACACTGACGAGCAGCATTTAGACCCATTATAAAACCCAGTATCCTCCTTACCGACGATCGATAAAATTAAAGCACGGCGTTAAATGCACTAAACGAGGCCGTATAACAAGTTGGATCTGGGCGGTTTTGCTACCTTAACACGCGAGCAGAAGTGAATCAAGATTTAGAATAAGACCAAATGCTGAACGTGCAGAGAATGTGAATACCAGTCCAGCTAACTATTGTTTTATCGACAGTATAAAAATCTCAATAACAATTTGATAAGAGCTCGTTGTCCACAATTACGAGACCGGCGCTTCAGTAGCGAATCGCAATTTTGATTCCTGTATGTACTTGGTGCGCGTAAACCGACATCTCAGATAACAGGTGCTCGTCGGCGTTGTACTCTCGCAAGCTCTTTCTTTTTCATCAAGTATTCACGGCTCCTGTTCACACGTCAACTTTTGGGAGTGTATGCATGCACGACTGTTGGGGCTGCAATGTGATATCTAAGTGCGATAATTTCGAATGACTAACCGTTACATTTACATTTTGATTTTAATCGCTATAACAATGACTTAATTGCTTTTAAATTTGCATAATGACTAATTCCGGCGGTATCTCGTTGAGAAAATTTTTTTTTCAATTTTTTGAACTTGAAAGAAATGTAGCCTCAACTCATTCTATTGAAGGATTCGAAGCAGCAAAGTCGTGAGGAAAAAAGATCCAATAAAGACGTCAATCGGTTCAATCAACAAATCGCACCCCTAAGCGAAACCCTCAATCTCACTACAACGGACTCGTGAAAATGGCTCCTACCCCAAAGCCTTACTATCACATGACGTCCACATCCTCTTATATAAAACGGCTATTGAGATCGTTACAGCGATCATACACCCTCAGGTTAAACGCGTTTAGCACGAAGGCCGTACGTATACTATATATCAGCAACTAATATACACCAGGGGAAGGATGCAGGTTATGATATAACCGCAGAGGTTGAAAATTTCGCGCGCGCTCGATGCAAATCGAGATTGGCCATTCAACAATAACGCCAAAACGGAGTAGCGTGTCGGTGAGCTGTTATAGTACCTATATAGACACTTGGCCTATACGTATACCTACATAATAGTTATACCGCGTCGGTACTTATTAGACTAACAAATGGCCCGTGAATAGAGTCTCTCGCCTGTTGGCTAATCATCTCGTATCATGAAACAAGTGGAGACTGGTCAAGTTGGTTGGCCTCTTATTTTGACTGGTATGATTTTCCGAAGAAAATACCTTTGAGTCTTTGTAAGCGCCACCCCCGCGATATCTGATTTCTCGATGATATGATATTGCGGAAACGAGGGAAAGTAGGAACGATTCTTTTCCTCCCTTTTTACGCCCATTTTTATAGCCCGTGATGATGTGTAGGTTACTTGAAATGGCGAAGATTGAGATGTTTGGAAGGATCGTTTGGAGCTGTCAGGTGGAATGCTGTCGAGTTGACCCAAGGAATCGAGCTATGAGATTTTGAATTAATTTTTCCACTTAATGAAGACTTAGAATAGGAAATTACATTCTCAAAAAAACTTAGATTTACTGTAGAATACGTACAAATGATGGAAATTACGACGACACTCATTTTTTGAGTCATTACTGACCAACAAATTATGATAATGGATTTTTCCCCATTTCGCAATTGTTCCATTTTCTCACCCAGCTCATTCTCTGAGATGAATTATCTTCATGGAAAATTGGCTATTGGCGATGGGAGTATTCTAAGATATGTTATCAAATTTAGATTTTCACCAGATTCTCGCCTTCTCCAATGGAAAATGGAAAAAAATTTCCTTTTGCAGCCAAAATTAAACATCTTTCGCATTCTTACCGAATTCCTGTGTTCAATAAAATTGAGATATTTTAAAGTAAATACCAGATTTGCGATTAGTTTGGTTCCAATATGTCATGAAAACTCGTGTGTAACAAAGTGTGTCATTCACAAGTTGGTTCGGCAAACATTTATATTAATCCAAACTTTAAAATTGTTTATCAATATTTGAAAAATCTTACTAGATTAATCCAACTCCAATATTTGAATTGAAATTTCTGTTACATGAAATAAAATTTCTAACACAATTTCTCGTATTTTCACATCAATTAAAACTCATGAAGACTAACAAAGCGTCACAAATCTCGAACGAATCACAACCTTGAGCAAATCACGAACATTTGAGATTAATCATTTGCGGACAATAATTCACCATTTGTGAAGGGTTTGATTATCTCAAGGCTTTTTGCGGTTTATGCGGTACACACATTTTCCCGTCCAAACGATCATTATACTCTTCACTGCAAGGTGCATTACCTGGGCTCCCTTTTTTTACCTTTCACCACTAATTTTAAATGTATCATTATGATTGAAAGAATTTCGCATATCGCGCTTCCGTTCGACTGATTTCTCACACACATAAGCACCACCACCACCACCACCACCACCATCACAATCTCATAAAAGTCGAGATGAACGGCGCCGCAAAATATTACAAAGGAAGTATTAAATCAAAATGAAAATGGTGAGATTTACGTACAGATGTATGTATTATGGCGGTATAGTACATACATAAGCCAATTGGAACGCGCACGCGTGCATCAATTTGAAAATGAAAAAAAATAAAGGAGCAACCATAAAAATATCATACTCCTCATCAAGGGAACGTTTAGTCCATTCGAACGCGTTCATAACCAATGATTATCCACGCTTCTACGCTCACGAAAGCCTGAAACATGTTTTTTTTTTTTTTTTCATTCCCAAGACCGGATGCACCATCCTTTTCTCTTACTCACACAATATATCGTTTCTTTCATTTATAGGCAGAACTACATGCATACATGTGTGGATAAAGTGCAGATAAATAGGGTAGAGAAAAACAGATCGCCAGGGTGGATTTATACGGCATTAAAATTCGAATGACAATGTGTGTATAGCCTTTGCATCGAGATATATATATTTTATAATTGATAGTGCTAGCCAACGCTGTGGAAAATCTACTTTTAATCATAGAGTATAGGTACGCGTACGCATACGTACGTACAAGTATTACCGAAGAGAGCAATTTACATGAGCGAGCCTTGCATGATGACTAATGATCTCAGAAAAGTTAGAGGTTGCCTCATCATCAACATTATACATTAGGGTTATTCTACATTATGGGACCTCTATAATATTGGTGACCCAAAATTCTGCGACGCAAAAAAATTCTAACCAATCGATGATAGGTTATTATATTCATAATATATAAGAGTTATAAGAGGGTTGAAATTATAAGGGTTAACGTCTTACATTTAACGAGCAAGAGCTTAAATCTAAGTCTGAATCCATTGTGAATTTTATGTATTACAATGCTGTGCGTGAATTTTAAACAGTCCGATATCATTTCTCATGTTTCACGTCGACGTTTAGCGCCGCCACTACTTATAGAGAGGTCTATACTCTGCGGTTTATGTGATGAGTAATGCTTTTTAATACCCCTGGCTCTCAAGAGAACAGCGAGGAGACGACGACGAGTGCGGCCACTCCAAAACACCCCTAATTGCCCTGTTCGCCCTTTCGGCGAGCGTGTACGAAGCCCATATAATAGTACGTGCACTAGAGTAGTATTATATGCATACACAACAGGGGCGGCGGCATTGATTTATGACTTTGGCAAAAATATATATTCGATTCCCGCTCTCTGAGCTTGTGCGGCACATTTTCATCTGCGGTGACTTGGATAATGGTGACGATTCATTGGTTGAAAAAAATCTTATTTAGAGTTGGAGTGTTGAATGAAGAGTAAGATGTAAGTGGTTTTTGAGTGAAGAGATTCGCAAAAGATTTGGCGAAATTTCACATTTTGATTCTGGGTGAGGAGTTTTCGGTTGCTATTACATGATAACATCAATTTTGTCATCTTTTTCAAAGTGCTTTCATTAACATATTTTCAACCTCTTCTCGAAGGTACTTTGCGAGGGTGACATTATATCTCTATGGACTATTTAGGTTAGGTTCCGATCTACCAAAGCTACCAAAAAAGACATGTTATGAAAATTCACATTGGTGCCGGCTGGGTTTCGAAGCAAGACCTTTTCTGTTGAAATCCACCAGACCCTCGACCAGACCACGTTGGTTTTCCCGGTCATACTGTTTTTTGGGTGTCAAGTCCCAAATAAGCATCTAAAAATAAGGCTGATACAAATGGAAGTGGTCCAAAATCGTTAATTGACCTGGAGGTTGCTACATTTGAGCAATCGAGTGTCTAACGTTCGAACAAGTTCTTACCCCCTGTACCCTTGGAATATGAACACAAGTAATTTTGAACATGGTTTGGATTTCTTACTTCAAAAATCCTGATTTCTCGTCTATCCTCGCGTTTATCTCTAGGTTTATTCGAAAGTCATGAACATCCTTCTTTAAATCAACAACCGCTCACCACTGAGTTGCCCGTCGCATCAAAAATATCATTTTGTCTATCAGAAAATATTCTTCGGGAGAGAGAATGAGTGGAAAATCGTTCTCGACCTCGGAAAATTCCGATTTTGAACAATTTTTGTCTCTTTTCTGCTTTGTTTCCTTCGCCATGGTTTTATAATGAGTCACCAATCATAGTCTGTTATGTTTCTCAGATCGACAATGATTTTTCAAAATTTTGTCAGATATTCTTGATACATTTCAAACAATGAATCACATCAGATTATCAGAAGAATATTCTGAATTTGGCTCAATGATTGTCAATGAACGTCAAAATTTCGATTACCTATCGAAATCTTGATGTTCATATCCACACCCTCAAATTATATTTATCCACAACACGTAACGAACTAATGATGACGTACACTCAGAATAGGAATTAGTCCCAGAAAAAATAGGAAAAAAAAAAAAAAAATAACGAGGGATGAGTGAGTATAAAACTAGATGATCGATATTTAGAAAATTACGACGATGATCGAGTCATTTTTCCTCCCATCCCCTCACGAATTCAAAGAGCATTGTTATGTTAATCATAGAAATGTATATTTTCGGGATGCATCATTACTCAGACAATAATTCTTTTTTTTTCTTTCTAGAACGTAATGCGGGAACAAAAGTAGGCGATGAGTTGCATTCGTACATAAGAACCATTGTTGTGGTGAGGGGTGAAACTGAACAACAAAAACAAGAGTCAATTCAATAATGAGGAAAAATAGCGGCAAAATAGCATTCATATAGAATGTTTACTTTGAACCTGCCTCTCAGAGTACACGCACGTAAGTAAATGTCGATAGTATTGAATGTTACGGGCCATTGAACCGTATCCGTTGATTCCACACAAGTATATGTCCAAGAAGAAAAACCATGAAAAGGGTCGAACCAAGTGTATTACACCACCCGGCAAAATGGGAAAAGATGATGGATCATATTTTTTCGTTGGTTTACCCCTTACTATATACCATTGATTATAGTATATCTAAAATCAACCTCTATACGTGTATTTTATTCCCCGATTCTCGACCTCCCCAACGAATGATGTTTGCCACTTTTCTGAAGGACATGAATGTTTCATGATAACTGCGTAGTCCATAACCTCATTCACAAGCACGTTAACAGCTAATAAATACTTTTGGATGGAATTGAAATTGGGCTATGATGAACGAGCTTCCAGTTCACTTTCAGTCATATATAAAGTGTTTATTACGCTTGTTCATCAACTTCCGCTTGTCCTCGCCGTATATGTAAGTATTAAAAGCCTACGAGAAAAACAATTTCGGCCGATGACATGTAATTTTCTCAAGCTCATTCCGTTACTAATTCAGTTTACACGACTAGACTCTGATGAGTCTCATTCCGTACAGGACAATGATCCACCTCGCTCATCAAAATTTACGCTATTCACTTATAACGTAACTCTTAATAAAGAAGAAACATCGTATCATTGTGTTTTTTTTTTCAAATTGTCACTTGTGTATCAGTGTTATTTGACGTATGTACACCGGCAATTACTTCTATCTTACTATAATAACAAAATGTCATCAGAATTAGATTCTAAGTACACGAAAAATTCAATAGACACACAAAGGAGTCAAAGAAAATTGAGTGGGCCATATTTTTTTCTAGGATAATTAACGTCCAAGTGCTTGACTTTAGTCAAAGTAAAAAAGGCGTATAGCTTTCGAAAAACAAGCAACGCCCACGAATCCCTTTATTATCAAAAAATTTCCCAAAAGTGTATAATTTCTAAAAGTCATCGACGACAAAAACAGTTACTTGAACCTACACAAACGATTCATCATATAATATTTCAAGAAAAATGACTTTTCCAGATGCGCGTAGTACTAAAATGATGTCCGTCGGTCCCTTGAGAATAGCGCCCTCTGGCGACTTTTTAAAATGAGCTGAACACAGCACCTGACGTTTACAATAGACTCGCAAATGAGAAACTCAAAAGAAAAAAAAGATGTACAAGGAAATATGATGTTTCGTCTTTTGAAGAGAGGATTCAAAGACCGCCGACGCAGTGAAAAATTTATATACCAAATGGTGGCGTTAATGCGTTTATAATGGGTGTTCGGGGACCACTATATGATGGGCTAATGCGGCGACAATCGCGTAACGGGATATATAAACCAGAAGACCAAAATGATGATTCTCATGTATTTATAAGCAGCTTGTGTGTGTGTGAGAGTTGTCTGAATGGTGTATATATGCGCGAACATTTTCTCGAATCATCACCTGCCTGGCTGCGCGAGCATCCCGTCGAGTGTTGGCTTCCGCTTATATTTATGGCACATTTTAGCGAGAACCTGTGTGACATTAGCAAAATGATTTGATGCGTGGTAAAATACGTTTAAATTGTGTGAATTTAGTTTGCAGTCCGTATATGCTGATAAAAAGGTTCAAAAGATAATTTCTAAGCTGTGGTTGACGGTTCAAATTCAATGATGGTAATTTTTCCAATTCCTTAAAAACAAAATGAATTCAGATTTAGACGGTAGAATCGTCTGAAGCGTGAAATTTTTGTGATAAAGCGCTATACCAGAGCGTTGATTACGACAAAAATGGATCAAAGTATATCCATTATAGTTGAGTATTTCGGAAAATGTTTTCGTGTTTTTGATAGTTACGGTACAATGACCCGTTATAATTGAGAATTTATGATGGAACGAGTTGTACAAACGAAAATAACAAATGACTCAACTGGTGGTTCATTCGTCCATCAAATTTTGTTTTTACAACCGGTATCCGATAACACTTCTGTGTTCACCTGATTTCTTTACAATTTTTTTCATATATTCTTTCGTGTCTATTTACTCTTTCACTCACTTTGACTTTGACCAACTTATCTTTCAATTTAAACTAATTCGGTGCTCGATCGTTATGAATGATCCAGACCTTATCGCGCGCGGGAATGGTAATTATGATATTATTTTTCTTGGTCACTGGCATGCTTGTAACAGCAAGTATGCTTGTTTGAGTGACAGTGGGGAAATCCAATCCAACTTTCTTACTTTTAAGGGTCCTCTAAATCTCGAAGTCACCTTTGAAGGACTTTTATGGCATCCATCGTTGAAAGCGCGAATTTCGATCTAACGCGAAATCTACGCTACGAGTAAATGCGCCGAAAGTCGGCTTCCACGATGGATAGCCCTAAAATCTTGCATAAAATTCTGTACGCATCTCGTACGCAAAACGCGTTTATTCAAAAAACTTATTGCTGTTACGACACAGTTTCGCAAATCGATACATAATATGCTATGATGAAGCTTATTGAAGAAAATTAGATAAGAATCGGAAATTTTTTTTTGAACTCTAGTTAAATAGGGTGTCGTTGGTACGTTTCACCTTTCTTCGACTAATTCGGTTCTTCCTCGGGTTTTCCAGTAAAACTCGATAATCGAGATTTCGATTGTCCATAAATATTTAATATCATCGATAATCAAACTGATTTTCTGCAATATCAATCTACTTTTGAAACAAGTACACTTATCTTTTCAACATAGCGTGCCAGTAGCTAAGAAATAATAATATGCCAGGATCAGTTTTTCAATTCATCATCTTTCACATTCATATTTTTTGTCCTGATTTATTTTATTCCTCTTTTGTTTCTCATTTTTCCCCTTAGCCCGACGGAATTCAGTTATTGCAGTTTTCAAATTCTCATCTTTCATGTGAAAACGAGAGTTACTCAACCATTATATTCACATATCTCAGACCAGATCTGACTTTTCCATCAGCTCATCGCGATACTCACACCCGAACAAAAAGATTACTCTCGTGGCACAATCGTCACGAATTTTCTTCCAACAGATCTAATTAGATATTCTCATTCGAATTTCGTGTATACCAGTGTACAAGTAGAGAAGAGCTTCATTAGCCATTTTGTACACAATCGCGATGATGCGTGATGACAGCTATGCGAATACAATATATATCTACATCAAATGAAAGCAATTAAACTTAGCGAAATGAGGTCCATTTCTCATGAGTGCACGATTCTTCACGACTGATTGTAAGATATTTTTCGACAAAAGAATTGAACCAACGACTATAAAGCAATTATCGAAAGCGCGACGCATATTACGGTTTTCGACTCATCAGATATGGTACGTACAAAATGTAATGTGAAATTGAGATCGCGTGACGAGGGCATAATAATGTAAGACGTACATTATAACAAGAAGAATGAAAAAAAAAAAAAACGCGAACGCAACAATAGCAATATATCGTGATTGAGAGTCGCGCGTGAAATTTACTCGTCAGCCATATATGTAGATGGACGAACAAGATAAATTATTCGTAGATCTATCTGTGATGCTTACATATGCCTTGCCAATTAGCCTCATTTCGAATATATCTTTGCCATTTCGATCGAAGAAGTATTAGAAAAGATATGTGATATGGTTGGTTAATGATGAATGATCTTTGGGTATTGGTGTATTTGAATGGAGATCGTTAATTGAGTTAGTTGTACTTGATCGGGCTAATTTGAAGGTGAAATGAGTGATACGGTAAATCGTCAGGTGAATCGTGTTATTTTAATCTGAGTGCAAGATCCGGGTTTCATTGGATTGAAGTTGGTTATTGAGACAAGATTGAGTATGAACTTATTCGAGAGAAATTGATTAGTATAACATTTTTCATAAAAAATTTCTGAGCCCCATATGAAAGTGAGTCGTCCTTACATTGGTCCGCATCAATCTTGATTACATTCTGAAAATTCGATTCAGGTGAACAATTGTGACTAGAATATTGAGGAGAGGTATCAAAGAGATCAAGATAAGTGAAACATTCCGAATTGTTTGTCTTGGAAATCATATCGGGGCTGAGCCCTGGTAGAAATTTACTTCGATGTAACACATTAATTTCGGCCAATTTTGGCTGAAAATGGCCATTTTATGGCTAATAATGTGTTACATTAGGATGAATTTCTACCCGGGAGGATACACACTTTTTGATAGCAGCCGGACTTCATACTATTCGGATCAATCCAAACTCATTTTTCCTCCAAAATTATGAAATATGATTAATAGTTGATTGATGAATGGTCGAAGTTTCTTTGAGACTTTTGTCGAGAATACTATTTATGATATAATAGAATACTATTTATTATTGGCTAGTCTCATATGTAGGTCCATGTATCACCACGGAAAAGGAACGTCAGGAATATGGGCGGAATTATCGGATGAGAAGCTGTTCGTGAATTGAGTAAGGGTAAATACCTCCCCCGACCCTCAGTTTTTGGATTTGTTGAATAAAAAGTTGCTGATTCGTAAATCTAGCCTGAGAAATTTGGATCATACCTCCTTTTCCCTGAAAACTTTAAATGATTCATGCATAGTCTCTGAAGACCAAAAAATGTGAGAGTATGAAAATCATTAAGCCGAGATGAGTCCAGATCAAAATCACTTTCGGGACTAATTTCGCACTTTAAACCAACGTAAGGGCCCTTTCACGGGGAATTTCTAACTTTGTGAGTTACGGCCCTTAACGCTGCCAAAATTCAGTTATGAACCTGTTGCTGAATTTCGATGATTTCTTCTAGCTCAATAATTTGTGTCAATACGAGGATGAGAGGACATTTCCCATCTTTTGTGCAGGAAAGTGACATCCTCGTAAAGTTTCACGATTTCATCTCCCGCACAACTGATGGAAAAATAGTATTCGAAACTCGGATAGAGTGGTTTCCGCGTTCTCGTGATAACTTCGACCCTCATCTTCGGCTCGGGTCAGAAAATATCACTCGATGAGTAAGAAACCAACATTCCCGTCTCCGTATCAAGATATACTTTATTGATGAATTGCGCACAAAATACACCTTTCCGCTATAATTGAATCAAAAACATGTAATATTTGAACACTTCTGAATTGCAAACTGACCACGACTCACGACACATCGCAGCTTGTCACCACAAGTTCATGAAATCGCAACAGTCTCGTGTGATGAAAAGTATCCTCAAAGGACTATGATGTACACAGGACATGGAGGATGTGGCGTGGGAAGAGCTTCATTTATGAGAGAAGCACCTTCTTCCGCCACCACCACCATATCGCTACCATAACTGTGGGCTGAGATGCTCTATACCGATCATGCTCTTGTAATATTCTCACGCTTACACTGTTCCGCACTCTTTCATCGTCTCGTTCATCGTCTATATACTTGATCGTCGCGAATCGCACGAGTATGTCGCGCATCGATAATATTATTATACCTATATATAAAATGGCAAAGTGAGCCCGATCACCTCCATATCGACTTTTTCCGCGCAGGGCTTCCGACGATACGATATAATATGCCGTTGCGTAAGCTATATACACTTGATCGAACCGATATATATCGCTCGTTTCTGTTTCATATAAGTAAGACGACAGCATCGATGATTGGCGTTCATATGCTTATTGTATCATGTGTGCAATGTGATATTAGTGGGTGTTGAGCTTTGATATATTATTGTTGTTATCCAGGTATGGAGGTAAATTGACATTTCAAGTAGTAATTCAATTTTATCCTGATACTTGGTATCATACTTTTCAAGGGATTAATTAAAATTAAAACCAATTTTTTGAGCTATACGAATAAACTAGCTATTTCCTGCCCAATTTTCAGATGAGATGGACCGCGTTCCTAATAGTGGAGTCAAGCGTACATCGGGATCGCGGGACATCTACAAAGTCTTGAAATCAACAGTTCTACTTGTTCCTGCCATTGTTGAAAGAGAGTATGAAATGGGAAAAGAAAACCATCGATTGATTGGACACTTTCATAAAGGAGTAGAGTTCTATGAGAATATGAAGGTCAATGCAATTGCACATACAAGCAGAAGCATATGTTGGAGAAACTTATACGAATTGGGTGGTTTCTGACCGTTTTTCCGAATAAAGTTCCCCGCACTTATAACCCTTTTCCCGGATAGTATTTTTCCCGAGTATACTATTCCCGTATGTATTTTCCAAATGGCTCTCTTCCTAATTGCACAATTCCCGTCTGTATTTATCCGAACTGCTCTTTTCCCGATCTCACCAATCCCGTATGAATGTTTCCGGATGGCTTTCTTCCCGATTCCACTATCCCTGTATGTAGGTTTCCGAATGGCTCTCTTCCCGATTTCACTGGTCCCGCATGTATTTTTTCGAATTGCTGTTTTCTCGATTTAACTATTGCCGTATTGTATGTTTCCGAATGGCTTCGTTGCCGATTTCACTATTCCCGTAGGTATTTTCCCGATTTCATTATCCCCGTATGTATATGTTCCCAAATGGCTTCATTCCCGATTTGATTGTTCTCGTATGTATTTCTCCGAATGGTTCTTCTCCCGATTTTACTATTCGCGTATGCACTTTTCCGGATTCCTCTTTCCTCAATTTCACTATTTCCCTACGTATTGTTCCGAATTGGTCTTTCCTGATTTCATTATTCTCGTGTCTATTCTTCCGAATGACTTCATCCCCGATTTAACTATTCCCGTATTCATAAATAGACTGCCCCATTCCCCGATTCCGCTATTCTCGTATGAATTCTCCCGGATGGCTCTCTTCCCAATTTCACTAATCCCGTATGTATTCTTCCGAATTGCTCTTTTCCTGATTTAACCAATTCCGTATTGTATGTTTCCGAATGGTTTCATTGCCGATTTCACGATTACCCTAGGTATTTTCCCGACCTGCTTTTCTCCCGATTTTATTGTTCCCGTATGTATGTTCCCGAATGGTTTCATTCCCTCTTTCTGTTCTCGAATATATTTTCCCGAATGGCTCTTCTCCCGATTTCACTATTCGCGTATGCACTTTTCCGGATTGCTCTCTCTTCGATTTCACTATTTCCTTATGTATTTCTCCGAATTGCTCTTTCCCCGGTTTCACTAACCCCGTATGAATGATTCTGAATGGTTCTCTATCCGATTTCACCGACCCCGTATGAATGTTCCCGGATAACTCCATTCCCAACTTTACTGTTCCCGGATGTATTTTTCCGAATGGCTCTCTTCCCAACTGCCCTCTTCCCGTATGCATTCTTTCTAATGGAATTTCGCTCGGTTGACCCCGTATTCCTAACTCTCACTATTCCCCCGAATGATTCTTCTTTGAATAGTAGTTTTTACGAATACATCATTGACAGGGATACCAAATTGTCAGAGATATGTCGTCCGAGAACCATGATACAATCAGTAGTTTCCCACGCGGGTTGCTATGGAATTCAACAGTAGACATCAACAAACAATGAGGAAAGATCTAAGCATGGACAATGATTTCGATAATTAGTCATGCTCAATGCTCATGATTCAGTTCATTCCATGACTAATATCGCATGCATCTGGATATTTGCATGTTCAAGATGCAAGTTGAATAGCCTATGATCATCCGATTCAAACGGGAAGATCTCGAGTTCACCACGTCCAATCGAAACATTTCAATTTCTCACGCCCCGCCAGTAGCTCAATTTATTCGACAACTATTCGGTCCATTCGATTCTCAATGATGAGGCAATGATTGAACCATCACCGGATGAGCTACAATTAACCTCACAAAAATCGACCACCAGTCGATGATATATAGAAAAACTTTTCAATGGAACTTTCTAATCTCAATCAGAAGTTACAATATACATCCGTTCGGCTTCTTCCATATAATGACATCGAGTTCTCACGGCAGGACACCAAACGGGCCCACAGACAGCGGGATCTTTGAAAATCACCCGTGGCTACATCATCAGCTGTATAATACTATAATGAACAATATCCCATACCCCTTATATATACCATCAGTCTCACGATGACTCAGGAATATTTCAAGAGCTTTTTCGACGCATCACGCCCTTGGTCCATCAACAGCAGCACAATATATATAAATTATTATGTACCAACGATATAATATCGGTCTGTTAGATTTCTCAATAGATCTCATGCATAGACCGTCATAATAAGTTGTATCTTGATAAAAAAGCTAATATAGTCCTAATACACTAATAGAACATTCCATGACTATATCGGAAAATCATCGAATGCATCGAATATAAGCAATCAAGATTTAACAAAAATTTCTGGAGCGTGATGAAAAAATGACTCATTCATTGACAAGGTAAAAGACCTTCGTTGTCGTCACGTGGAGGAATTTCCCAAGCCGAATGGGGCATTTTAAAATTCCGAATGTAGTACCTGGTGATGGGCCTTTTAACGGAGCAACTTGATATGATGGTATTTCGTGTACCCTCTAGCGCGCACGAAATCTCGACTCAAGGCAAGTTAGGACTACATTAGGCTCCGATCGATTGAATACGGATTTTTGTGATGATGGTAAGACTATGGAGGTCTGTGTTACCTGATGTATCGGTGTCGCGTGCTTCCGGCCCACGGATTTTGTGTATATTATGGTCCCAAAGGTATATGGCGCCTTAAAGCCGCGCGATGAGCTGGCGCCTCTGACATGCAAACTCTCGCTTTATAAGTACTTTGGGTCAGCTTGTATTGCAAAATCTGGTAGAGAGATGTGTCTCACATCTGAAGAGGTTATGTAGGCAAGTGTCAAGAGGAAAGGTGATAAAATGAATTTGATGTGAGGGAAGTGTGATGAGGCGAATCTAATTTGGTTTAGAGCCTATATTCGGGCTAAATAGTTTTTACTTTTCTAATCAATTTAGATACATATGATGAACATTTTCCATAGAGGATGTATGAACCAAAAGAATGTTCAATAAGATGATGTATTTTCAATACTCCAGAGATATGATGGTTTTCATCTGCATGATTAGTCAGGTCCTCAATTCAGATCAATTTGAGATAACAAAATCAATGAATGAGCACAAACCAAGTGTAGTATTCTCAGTTTAAAAAGTGTCCACGCGATTCCTCAAAACATTCTTTGATCGATTACGATTTATACAATCAATAAGTAATTCAAGCATTACGGCACCGAATAAAATTCTTGATATCTACACGATAAAAAGGTCAACAAAAAACTTCGAATTCCAAAACCACGTCAAATGGTCAAGATCGGAGTCACAAATTACGTTCAAATTCCACAAGACGCAGGTCAATGCTCATTCCGGAACGTGGTTAAAAATTTAATTCAAAATATAAAAAATCAAACTGATCCAATTTCAAAATTACTCACTGAATCAATTCTCCATCATTTCGGTTTGTACTTGTCAACGAAAAAATTCTATCTAATCAATCAAGCTACAATCCATTCATCTCGTGGGTGTTCCTCATTTTTGAATTAATTAGGAGTTTATCTTGACAAACAAGATGAGAAAAGAGCTAAGATCTATCTCTTGTTTTGGTCCAACCCGAGAGATCAGTTATATACTATATAGTATCTTGTAATAAAGTCTCGTCTGTCAACTCCGCTCGCGTGGAAGTAATCGAGTTGGCCCATTTTGAAAGTCTCCTCTTTCTACTATATACTTTTTACACACCTTTTTTTTTCTTTCTGAGATCTCTCTATCTTGTTCTTTCCTCGCCTCAAACTTCCACTTCTCTCATTTCTTCTTCATCCTTATACTTTCTTTCCTGTTTTATATCTGAACAACCAAGTGTGTCTCCCAAAGAAAGAATGTGTCTCACAATTGTTTCCTTGGCGTCTTTTGGATAAGTGCAGGGGACCGATTTGGTTTATAAGTAAAACTATATATATAGATGTACACTGGAAAATAACTTTTTTTTTCTTTCCAGAATCAGCCTCAGTCCTCCCACACAAACGCACCAACCTAATGCATTCTTTTGGATAAGGTTGTGAATTGTGTTGAGACCATAATGCTTTTATCGTTATCCTCAACCTGATGGTGTAAGAATTAAGCGGTCTATCTGTTCCGTTTGAAGCGTTAAGAGGTTTGTATCTGAATTAGTGGTTATAAATTAGCTCTGCTATCTTGAAACTTTTTTATGTTCGTGTTGGATATTAAGTACGATGACTGTACGTCTATGCTAGATAAGATGTATCAATTAGTTTCAAGATTAATTTCAACTTTAAATCTTTTCGTCATCAAGCTGTGTAACCAATCTCGAAAGAATTATTGAGACAATTTGTGAATTACAGGCAGTGGGATATCTACTGCATTATACAATGAAGAATATTCGAAAGATGGCTTAAGTCTATGGCTCCAGTCTATTAGGCACTTCAGGGAAAGATTGTGAAATTTAACTTTTTGGGAATTTTGAGCTAAAAAGGCTCAATGACAAAATTTTGAGTCTCTTCATTCGAAAATGAAGATGGAAAGATCAATGAATTTTCAGGTCACATCATCACTATTAGATTTCAAAACAGAAATAATGATCGCAAACTTTTTGGAACTTTATTGAAATAAATTATGAATATTGATTTACATGATTTCTTATGTGATGCACCAGTATTATCCGGATCCGCGCCGAGTGTTCATGATTGTAGAAGGGTGAAAAAATGTACCAAAAATACCGCTTCAAGTGAAAACTCACAAGCACGATGAGACCTCGATTCGTTCTGACTGAACCAACCGCGTGAACGATAGTTAGATTTAAAAAAGTATTAAGACCCACAGTTTTCAGATATGTAATTTTAAAAAATATTCAACGTTCAGTTTTTAGTTAGCAGTCATGATTTTTCAAATTTTTAGATTTACTCAAATTGCTCAGAAAACATCCACGATTGTACCAAAGACAGATTTACCAAACGATCGATCAAGCGTGGAATCACAAAAAAATGGTTATCGCCAATTACTATAAATCGCCATTATAGTAAAAGTTGCATAAAAAATTGGCATAGTGAATGAAATGGGCGTGTGCGCGGGAGCAAATTTTTTTCTCTGCGAGCTTACAAGGCGTCATGCGCTCAGAAATTGATTGCGTCTCGCCTTTATTTCCCTCACTCTATTCGCGCAAAATATTTGCTCACTCATCTCATGCCACCAGAAAATAACACTGCAGCCTCCTCTTTTCTGTACTCTTGACTCACGGCTTTGTGTGGAGTATAAGAGGCGGGGGATTTTATACAGCGTCATCTCGTGGCGCCTGCGATTCGCTCAGAGAGGACAGACAGAAGCTAAGAGAGAGGCTGCGCATTTCGATTTTCTGCTCTTTCGTCAACAGTTTGCATGCAGTAGCAGATTATATCTCCGCCTACTCTTTTTACTGACGTTATCCACGATTGTATTGAAGGAATACGTTATTTATTTTATACATTTGATAATGTCACGTACTTACATTATAATCTGATTGCGATTATACTGGGATTCGTGTATTTCTGTGTGACCATAGCATTCAATCCTCAAATTTTAATCTATCTTTTGGTCACTGTCACTTAGAACTTTATAAATTTTAAGATGCGATGGATTCCTGAACTTCGTGCCATTTTTGCATAATAGATTCAATACACGATCAGCAATAGTTTCAAGTATTGAGCTCATTTGAGTTTGAACTGAACTAATTTAAAGCACCTCGAATTAGCTCATTCGAACTCTCGTTTACATCTATGAATTCAGGGCCAGATTTCGAATAAATCTAATTATAGAGTAGAAAGTACCTCAAAATTTAAAAGTACAGTCTTTTCGGCCATAACTTTTGAGTATTCCAAAAAAATCAAGAGGAAATATTACCGAGCCACACGAGTTACTCGCTGCATCTTCAAATTATCTGAGGTTCTAATCGGAAAGTTATCTTGCGTAAAGAACCTTTTTATTGTTTTTCGGGACTGTTTGTTATGATCATTAGGGTAATTGTCCTGTAACCTAACCCAACCTCTGGCTACCTAACCTCAATTTTCGGTAACATAGATTTTAACAAAATTATAATTTTGGTGAATTGACTTGTTCTGCCCATCAAAAAGCAAGCTAGGATGAGTTTGAACACTTTCCCGATTAAAACCGATTTGCATCAGACGATAATTTGTTAACAACCAGACTTTCGCGGAGGCCATTTTGCAATTTCAATTTTCTGATGCTTGCCACAAAAATAAACTAAACGATCAGTCCTGAGCGTACTTGGCCAAAAGATTTATCAATGTATGAATTTCCGTCTCCCGCAATTCTTATCATTTTATGTTTTCGGGATCAGTGGTGAAAGGTGTCGTTTTGCGTGCCTTCTCCTATACATGAGCACAATGTTGAATGCGACGAAAACACCCAATTTTTTGATGGCTAGGGCTCCGAAATGAAACGGCCGATTGACTTGAGATTTTGCACAGATATATCTGTGCAAAATCTCGATCATTAATACTTGAACTCAATTCTGACCAAGTGACTGAATATTCTGTTGTCCATTAACTTTACAGAACAACCCTGGTAGAAATTTACTTCGATGTAACACATTAATAGACATAAAATGGCTATTTTTGGACAATTTTAGCTGAAAATGGCCATTTTATGGCTAATAATGTGTTACATTAGGATGAATTTCTACCAGGGAACTACCTTAATTGAATTCCGTGTAAATTCAGGATGATACTCTGATAATGTATGAAGAGTAGTACTCCCATCATTGACTCAGTATAATCATTATAGTCACCCCCATTCATCCTCCCAAAACCGAGCCAAAAACTATTTCTCATAAAAATCGATCAAAGCTATTACCCGACGGAAACCCCTGATGATCCGAAAAATTGCCGATCAAATCTCATCCTCTTATACAATATTGGCGCCACCACACCATTTCGACAATACATCAACAAATTTCATCACTCACACAGAACAGAATCTCGATCAAAGCATCCAGTAGCGCAAAAAATTCACTTAGCAAACAGCGAGAATCGATGTGTATAAAACGAAACCCGGGGCGCCCAATACAATGTTTTCGGCAGCATCAGCAGCCCGCGGGTGCTATTGTGTGCAAAATCATCGTTTGATTATCTTCGCTTTTTTCATCCCACACGAGCCAACCATCATATCCTACATAAAATAAAAACTATACTATATATATACCATGACCCATGTATATTATATAACATCTCGCTTGATCATCCTGAACCATGTATAATATCGGGGGCGTCGCGTCGGTCGTGGCGCGACGATCGGTCGGTCATCCAGGGGTGTGGAGCGCAGTTAATCGACACTGGAGAAAGAACGCTTGGCAGTAGTGTTCATCGACGATGACGACGTTTAGCCACTTTGAAGAAAAAAAAAAAAATGGTTTAAGGGCCTTTGTTATACCGCGAGCATTCCCATTTACACGCATTCGATACGCTCTCTTCGCCAAAATGCATCCTGAATACACATTTAAATATATATATATATATACGTGCATGATAGTTTTGGACACATATTTCATTATAAATTGTATTCACACAACGCGTGGGTACCGTTGCTCATCGTTATATATGTTTTCAGAAGCTTCCTTTCAACGTGAACTGCTCGTGAACCATTATTACGACACGATGTTTCTTATTACCCTTATATTACTTATGGTCCATCGATTGATCACGCGTGTGTTGAGTTTATTAGTGTATTATATTGTATGAGGAGCAAAGTTGGAGTATATAAAAAAGTCTCACCGATCATTGCCTTATACACACGGCTCTAATGGAAACGTTTTTCTCGATCGTTTTTTGATTCCTGATGGTCCGAGGAGGCTGAGGATCGGAGAGGTTGTACCGTGAACAATGAGTATGTACTCGTGAATTTTTAGGTGCTGGAAGATAACTTGATGATGGTACTTGCTTTTTGCTGTAAAACTGATTTTTTCAGGTGCTATATAACGTGAACGAGATACTGTCAATGACTCAATCTGGAGAGTGTTCTCTTTTTTTTTGTGACGATTCAACGCCCGACCAATGCATGCATGCTCATCGTCAGATGAGATAACAATTATTATTGGCTCCTAAGCCTTCCGGTGTTTTTTTTTTTCAGAGTTCATTGATATCGTACTTTGATTCATGATTTCGTCACGTGTATAGTGGATGTATATTAGAAACGAATCATGCCGATAACTATTATAGTAAAAGAGAATGATGTATTCAAATTTGCCGAAACTGTGACGAGTACAACGGCTCTCTATTTTCTCGTCTTATTTCTCGTTCTTTCGCACTCATTTTGCTGTGTAATTTTTGGCAGTAGCGAAGATCGTTACGCGGATATAACTTCTCATACATTACGCTTATTAGACTGATTACGCTTGCGAGTACGACCGATGCGACCGTGGCCACAAAATTACTCACTCTTTTTTTTCGCATCTTTTTTCTCATCGGATTGTTTCACAGTCTTTTTGTCCATTAAAAAGTCCAGTTTTGTTGAATTTCGATCGTTTCAATTCGTGTTCATTCCCAATATTTTAATGTGCGCTAGAACTTGATAGGAATTCTAGTTCCCGAGTAACTGACTTGTTTTTAACCATGAGTCACTAATTGTTGATAACAAATTTGGGAAAATTTACTGTGCGAATATTGGGGACACATATGGCTACCAGTTCAATGTTTTTCCGACCGATTACATCATTTTTCTGCCGATGTTAAGCATGCACATAAGTGGGATCGGAAAAAAGCGTAGAAAATGAGACTGTTCGCAGATACAGTTTTTGGTCAGGTGTCAATAATTTTATCACAGACATTGTAGTAAATTGCTTCCACTGCCACCATAGCGAGGAATGGCTCTAATAACTTGAAAAAATCTCGGTATTGATTTCTTAAATTGTTCAATATAACTGCCCTGGTAAGGAATTAATCTTAATATATCACAATGATGACCATAGAATGGTCATGGTTTGTGTTTAACTAAATCAGAATCCCTATACCAGGACAGTTTTTCATATCACGTCTTGTGAGGCCGAGTGTGAGGTCGTATTATCCATTATGGTAAACGTCAGATCAAATATAATTGATTTCATTAGACTCTTGCAAAATCAATCTCGTTGGTTTTAACTTTTTTTCAACTGTAACTATGAAACTGTAATTAGGCTCACCTTCGATTTTGATACCACGTCTTGACTTGCGTATCTGTGAGCTGCAATTTCGCCGCTAGCTCCATTCTGTCTTGAACACTTAAATACTTTTGTCGTTCAAAGCTCTTCTCTAACGTCTGCAATTGATGATCCGTGAATGCCGTTCTCGCTTTTCTCTGTTTTTTACTCTGCGACGAGCTGAGAGAATTCGATGGACCTTTTGGATCGTCGTCTTTTCCACCTGTACATAAAGAAAAGAT
This sequence comes from Eretmocerus hayati, assembly GCA_029851415.1. Lineage (NCBI taxonomy): Eukaryota > Metazoa > Arthropoda > Insecta > Hymenoptera > Aphelinidae > Eretmocerus > Eretmocerus hayati. The sequence goes on along the minus strand of CM056742.1, from coordinate 175,146,507 downwards.
CTTCAGTCATAGAGAAATTTACTGAGTCATATATTAGGTAACATCTTAGAGGATGCTGTTTATTGCATCAAACGGATATGTGACCGGAAATGATGGAAAGTAGACGACTTCTTATGACGAGTTGATTGCTCTGATTTTGTGGTCAAGACAAATGATGATATTCTCTAATTTCGTGGGATCAAAAATAGAAAGATTTTATAATCGGGATATTCCAACGAGTAAATCGAGTGTCCAAACTTAACCTGATGGTCTAGAGAACGAGTTTACTAAGCATATGATCAATTGATTTAAGGCGATGCGGTCACCGTGCACGGTGACTACCGCGACCATAGAACTTGAAAACACATCCACATGAAAACTACTATGAATTGAAGATCTACACGAGTTGTCGAATCATTGTTATCGCCTATTTTATTTTTTTTTATTTTTCGTTGTTATTACACCCAAATCGCAAGAGAATCAGACAAGAATAGATCGCAGGAACCTCCTAACCTATAAAATAACCACATTTTCGTTCCTGTTTTTCTCCGACTCTTGCGTTGGACGAATTCAAGTTAGATGATAACATCAAGTAACCGTGCACTCGCCGTTTAGCCTCAATCGCAAGTGAATCGGAGAAAAATGGTTATGGTTTCCAGCTTGCATGCATGGTGACCGCATCGCCTTAATTTATCATCATTTTTTTCGAGATTCTTTTTGATCCTGGTCATCGATGGTACCAAGAGAGACCAAGTCGGATTGGCCTTCATACTTCAACTTTCATTGATGTCAAATGACAATTTTTTTCTAATTTGTGTCAATTACTTTGACTTTGAATGATATCGATAATTAACCTCTCGCATCTTTGAACGATTTCGAAGAAACTCGTTCTGGTTCAGTATGATATCACCTCTTCTCCTATGGAAAAGTCCTAAATACATCTTGAACCTAACATACAAACTCTTCAAATCAAACGAATAGCAGGAAAGCTTACATTACACGGTTGGGTAATTCGTTATGATTCAGTGCAATTTCTTTTCCATTTCAGACTTTTCTTGCTACAGTGGTAGCTAAAGAATTTTTAAGAAACGTTCAAAGTCCCAAATTCGAGCCCAAATTATTCAAAACCTGTTTTTTTTCGAGCGTCGTCAGAGTTCAATAGAGTCTCTTAGGGAACTTCCATAAATTACGTAGGGGAAAATTTCATGATTTCAGAACCACCCACCTCCTATTGAGATTTTTCTATTGGAAAATCTCTTCTTCATGTATATGGAGCATAAAAAATTCCCACCCTCCCCTAAAACCCTTACGTAATTTATAGATGTTGCCTCATACAGACAGTTCAGAGTGTCCATAAATGCACCAGATACATCACCGAAGACGAATACATGATAAATCAGACATTCTCCCGGAAATTCACAAAGTGCAACGATAATACGACAGCTTGATCGGCGCTTGAGCTCGTGCAAGGGGGCAATCGATGCTGTCTACACACATAACGGAGAATTGTATATAGAGAAGGCAAAGTGATGGGGGGGCTTTTTGCGTTGCGAGAGGCGCGCGCAACCGCCCGATTGGCCGGTTCAGCCGATTGGAGCGCTTCGAGCTCGTTCAGTGGTGTGTATAAGAGTATATAAGCTGAGAAGGCGTATACGCCTTCCTCCCACTTGTATTTCACGCACATACCAACCTATATATATATATATATATATAGCTTCATATCATAATATATACATATACTCGGGATGCTGTGTGCAAGAGCAGCCTTTCACTTAGATCGTCGAATCTCGAATGTACGGTGGTAAAGCTTGCTCGGTACGCCGAGCGACGCTAATGCGCGGTTGATGCGGTTAACTCAGCGGGTGTTATAGATTAGCAGCTGATTACGATGCGTAATCAAGACTGAATTTGTGTTGAGACAGTTCAGAATGAGAATTTTGGGATGGTTAATTACTTCGAATGAATGACATTGAATTTTTATTTCGAGATCATACCCACAATCAATAGTAATTGCACGATAAATTTTTACTATGTCGGCACGAATCATCAGTAAAAATTGATCCCGTTTAGTGCATTGTCACTAATTCAGAGTGAAATTTTGCTCATAATCAGCAAAATTCTCTAATTGAAATTCGTTTTCACTGATTCCCACAAAGTAAGTATATGCATCTCAGAGTTGAGTGAACACAACCCTATCTTAACACGTTCACAACGACGGAAGAAATCGCGTTTAAGTCCTGATTTTGATCACCGCCGCATACACAGAGTTGGCCCAAGTGGATCTGACCGATGGGACCCATCGCAGTGTAATTGTTAATTATATTTTGATACAAAATTTTCTCAATTACAGAATTGATCGCTACTTTTCTGCTGCATCAATTTTTTAACTCTACTGCGATGATAATTTTATACAAAATTATACTATTAAATTGAAATACCCCTGGTAGGAATGTTGAACATTTTTTGGCCAATAACTGACCAAGTTGCATTGCTACTAGCTATGCGAGTGGACAAAACAAATTGTCACATTTTTACCAGGGACATCTCTCATATCATCACCATCATTGCGAACAATCACACTCCCAACCAAAAATGAGACAGATGCTACCCCAAAAAATGGACAAGTGGTCAAGATATTTTACGAGATTTTATTTTTTAAGCATCATAACACAAAAGTCGAGGAGTAAAAAATTCTCACGCATAACATAACATACGAGGAAGTTTGTACGATGGCTATTATGCGATGCGTGCGAGAATATTGTCGTGATGGGCTAACGAGGCGGTCAAACACACCATGCGAGTTCATATACATCATGGACTCCTTTTTTCTGCGGTTAAAACTCGGTTTTATTCGTATGAGGTATTATGAATCCGCGTGGTATTTTAAATATGTAATGCACGACAGATGTGGTGGTAATTGCCAAAATGCATCATGTGTGTGTGGTGATGATGGAATATGAACCCGGAGAAGAGTTTCGACAGCGAGCGCGTGCTGATGGATTTTTTTTTACAAATACATATGTGCATTGCTACATTCCGAGAAATTCATCAATCACATGATTCTTATCTATAGAAACTCAGTCTTTCCTCGTAATTTTACCGTATTTTGATATTTTTGAATATTGTAGAGTTCTAAAACTCATTAAATTCTAGTTAATCAGAAGAAAAACGCTGGTTTTGAACCGAAAAATGTCAAAATTTAAATAAATCCAGCTCACAGAACTTCGGGTTCCCCTTTCTAGAGAATTGTCACAACGGAAACTGTTTCAAAAAAGACAAATATGCTTCAGAAAAAAATGGAGAGCAATTGGTATGATAAACTTGTTCGAAATTTATCTCACTTGCAAAACATGTAAAAAAAACGCGCGCGAATGAATAAATTTCCATCCATCACGAGCTTTTCCACTTCAACCAGACGATAAAATACATTTTAAAACTCATTGTCAAAGCGTATAACAGTAGAGTATAAAGGGCCGCGAAAATGAGTCGTCGTGCATACGCTACTATTACTCTCATTGCGCTATTATAACCGTCGTGTGCAAGTACGTATTCCAAGTACTACATAACAATATTTGCGCAAAGTGCAAACTTTGTGCTCGCAAAACTTTTGATAGTCGCGCGCTCAGTTCCACGAGCATAATGTCAGTGCAATAATATTAGTATATATCTATGTGCACATCAAAGCCCTTACGTTTTAAACAGCATGAGTTTGCACACATCACAGCCGCTTCACAGACGAGATTAACAGGATGTTTATCGAGCAATTATGCGAAAGCTGAGCGCAGTTAACGCGTTTTCGAGGCTTTTACATCAGCGCATGCGCAAAAGCTCGCCCCGCATATAATGCCTCGCGACTCGTAAATACGCTTTTGTAAGTTCGACTCTTCACATACACATAAAGGTATTTTGAATGTGTATGTGTGTGTGTGTGTGTGTGTGTGTGTGTGTGTGTGTGTGTGTAGTTGGGCACTTTACGCGGCTCGGAAGTTCGCACGACAACTTTTACGAGAGAGAGAAAGAGAGAGCTTTCCAGAGAGTAAACTTTTCGACTTTATTGGATCCGAGTGTATAGTATAGCGAGTTAGACTCTGTCTGTCGCAATTCAAGATTTCAAAGTGAATCATTGAATGCATCGTGTGTCTTCGTGAAAGTTGTTTATCAGTACTTTTGTATCTAACGTCTTGGTTGTTCTCTTGGGAGAACAAAGTTGTCGAGTTTGAAATAAATTGATACTAAAAGGGTCAGCTCACAGTCGCTTTTATCTCTGACTTATACGTAACGGACAATTTTTTTAAGATTTGCTGATTCATACTGAAATCAAGTTTTAATAAAAATGCGAGCTTCCATCTCATATTGAACATGCTTCTCGACGTTATTTATATGTTGGCTCAAGATTTTTGTCTCATACGATTTTGAACTGTATGTTGGTCTCGCCGCTGGAATTTGTCACTAACAACGAGAGTCCAAGGGGTTCGGTAGCTGAATCTGGCTGAAACTCTGAGGATCTCCTTTTGGCACCAAAAAATGATACACAAAACCGCAGAGTCTAACGCTCAAGCGTTTGCGAGCTACAGGCTACAACCCATGCATTACAGTATATCTATATATACCACTTTCCCCCATATATAGATATACTGTAATGCATGGGTTGTGGCCTGTAGCTCGGAAACGCTTGAGCGTTAGACTCTGCGGCTTTGGGTATCATTTTTTGTTGCCAAAAGGAGATGATCCCAGAATTTCAGCCAGATCCAGCTCCCGAACCCCTTGGACTCTCCTTGTAAGTATATAGAAAAGAACCACGGTTCCGCCATTGGTACGAGAAACTCGTTCAATTAAACGCCGGAAATTGACGTGATATATTTCATCAATATTATTAGACTCATATAAATTGTGACAATGATCAATGTAGGTTTCCAGTTATAATTGCGGAATTTAGATCTCGAGTGGAGTATGCGAGTGAGATTCTATGTTAATTTCAAATTTTCGAAAATTCGAACTAAAATTTGCGCATGCGCATTAGGAAAAGAAACTTCTAACAAAAAAACCAGTTTGTGCTGTTGGAGCTTGCAAAAGTTACAACCATGCTATGAATCAAAAATTGACAGTTGAAAAATATATATACAGAATCTAACATGGAATGTCCAAAAGCCAATTAAAGTCGCCGAACCTCGATGCAAGCTGCAAGCGCGGCGCGCGCAATTCAAATCGGAGACAGAGGCGTATGATTCAATTTGATGAGTCTATCAACAGCCAAGATGGATTTTGAACACGCATTCATGCTTCGAGCCAACATTTATGAATATTCATCCCAAAGATGTATCGTCACTGCTATATATCTATAGATGTTAACCATACATATAGCTATATACACACATACACGTGGGAATATTTATACATACAGTTTGATGAAAAATCGACTCGAGCTTTTGAACAAGAGTTTGAGAAAAGCATCCGCTCGCGCTCTTTACACAATGTACACAACCGAATATAAGAGAGAATAAGAGCTCGAGTCGCCCTATCCGCGATCGTAAAAGTGGAAAATAAAAGTTTCGCAAAAGCTCGCTTGCAGAAAAGTATATACAACCCCCTCCCTTTCTTTCACACACACACATACACAGATATACTCACAGACTTTTACTTTGAATCTCTTCCATTGTGATTCTATACATACATATAATATGCCAGTCGCAAGCGATTTTATTTGCTCATCGCTTGCGTTCCGCCATCGTCGCGCTCGAGCCAGTGTGTTATTTATATGTGTGTGTGTATGTATCATGTGACTGGTATTTGGTGTGAGAGAAGAGGCCAGAGAAGATGAGCGCAATACGTGCTCGCAATCGGCAATGAACCGTTATACATATATATATATAGTGATATATGAAATAGGGGGCAGTATTAGGTACATGAAACTGCCGCTGTGATCTGTTTTGATGCTAGAAGGCGTGCCTGTCTCAAATATAGCTTGATCGCAGCTTTGCAAGCATGTGTGAGTCGCAAAATGTATATATATATATAGTGGAATGGCAAATTCTGAGTGTGTTCGTGTATGGGTTTGATATAGGCTAGGAATGAGATGCGCCGGCGCAGAAGGAGCATCAGTGAGCAGTGTGAGCAGTAAAGTCAGATTTTGCGCGGGGCGCGAGTGAGAAGTGCATAAATTATTCATGACGAGGAGTCGAGAGGCGAAGCGTGCGACGACGACGAGTTGTGCAGTCTGTTTGCCCAAAGCGCGCGATCATTCGATCATCGTCTCTGCTATGTATATAAGTATCCACCACAACATCTCAAGCATGTCGTGTTTAGATCATGCAGATACCATTCGATGATTTTTGATACACCTCAAAAAGGTATATGGGTCAAAAGTATGGTGGTACATCTGCACTGTTTTTGCGGCAATAACATGAGCCTATCATACTTTTAACGCGTAATACCTTTTTGAGGCATATCAGAGCACGGAATATTCAAACTGTAGTCATATCAAAGGATTTGACTCGGTCCATGTGAAAAATGCAATACTCGAGCTTCTAATTCAGATGTCCGCGCGAGCCATCGGTCGAATCATCGATCGGTAATGTCCGTGCCTTCCGCGCCCCGCCACAGTAGAAGACACACACACTCACACACACACACACATGCACACTCTCTCTCTCTCTCTCTCTCTCCACGCAGGCAGAGTTGCAAACGACACAGGTCCGGGCTTGCACATTTGGAGTTGATTCGGTCGTGAAATACACTGACTTTAAATGATTGAGAGAAGATACTTATTGGACTCGAAAGGCAAAACTGTATTGTAACTTTGTTTCTTGGGTTGTCGATCATCGAAATTGAGGAGAACCGAATTGATCTGTGTCGCCTGTAGTTTTGTCAACGATCAAGTATTAAGCTGCGCTACGGGATTCGAATATTCGCCGCTCCTTCCCGCGCTCTACGATATATATATGTACTTCCGTCAAAACATTTTTATAGAATCAATCTCGACCATCGCAAAATACAACATTACTTATCTCGGCGGATAAATGACCAATCGCGAAAATCCAAAGTTTATGTTGAAGGGCCTCTGATTCTGAATGATTTTGATGTGGAAATGTTGTGTCTTTGAGGTCGGCAATGATGATTAATGTATGTTCGAAAATTATGAGGAGGTTAAAATCCCCAACATAGGCGTATATGCCACAGCGGGGCTGCTCGGAGGCTTCGCCATACTTTCGAGCACAACTACCGCTGTGTCAAATACATATAGGTATATATGTATATGATTGGACTTGGCACAGCTGCCATATATATATATATATATATATGTATCCATTCAACATGTATAATATCGAGGGTTAGCCATCGTGTGTACACCGCAGATAGACCCACAATCCGCGTGAATATTTGCTGACATGTGCGGGTGAGCATGTAGGTATTTGGGTACGATTTGCTACAGTGGAACTTCGATATAACGAACTCCGATATAACGAAATCTTCGGTATAACGAAGTAGAGCTCCGGTCCCTTGAACTTCATATTTCCGCCTGTGTTGAGTTACCTCGTTATTACGAACTCGAACCTCGTTATAACGAAGTTTTGTCCGGAAGATAGATAGGATTCCGAAAAGAGGTCGAGTGAGAAGTGGTCCCTGAGACAGATTCATCACGGTCACAGAGCTAAAAATCTTATCTTAATCTTATCTAAAATTGCATGCAGGTCGTGTTTAGTGATTTATGAGTTAACAAAATCCTCAAATACTCATGAATCGAAAACCAATGAGAGGCTCACTGATGACAGATCGAATTTCGAGATTTGAGACCATCGATCGACTTTTTTTGAGGATATCGAGCCAGGTTTCATTCGCAGATGGCAAAATCTTTGCTGAGGAGTGGAAAGAAAAATGAACAATAAAGGAAAACAAGTTATCTCTCGGAATTCTGAAGAAAATTAAGCCCAAACCCGCCCATACGACCCTTTCCGGAGTCAAAAATGGCTCTCTCCAGGGGTAACGAAACTCTAACGTCGGAACAGATTATTTGGCCTATACTAATCTCGGATAATGAAGAATTGTTCAATGGCAAAAGCGTGTTTCCACTGTATTGGATTCTATGTGAAACGAATATCCAGAGATGGCCCATTCCGTGCTCAAATTGTAGACAGAATGGCTTGCATATGAGGTTCTAGTACAAAACTTCGATATAACGAAGGCGGAGGCTGGTCCCTTCAAGTTCGTTATATCGAAGTTCCACTGTATTACATTCTATTATCTTTGGGACATAAATTGTGCTTTTTCTAACCAAATTTCAAATTTTTATGGTTTGGTCAAGAATATGAGGAAAATTAAGTAAGCTCACAGTTGAGGCGCTATATCAATACTAGAACTTCGTGAAAGGAAAAAATAGTTTTTGTTGGTGCAACAAATACAAACTGGCAAAACAAACATCTATCTGTAAGATTTGTATTAATATGATGGTAGGAACGGACGAGTTGCGAGGCATTCCTTACCGAAGCAAAATTTCTTGACAGAGCTTCCGTCACTCTGATTGTCTGGGGAACATACATCCCCTATAGAGCCACAGAGCCATCGGGAAGATATCAAGAACCCAACTTCAATATCATTATTAGTCTCGGATGCAAAGCCGATGATAGTTTACATCCTTGTCTCTATACTGTATACTCAAATTCTTTAACACGTTCGCTGCGGAGGCTGAAATCGATGATTTTTCCCCAGGTGCGGCGGGGCCCGCTCAGTGTTGTTTTCCATAAGGCCAAAATGCTCAGCACCGGTGGGCCCCGCCGCAGCGAACGTGTTGAACTGTGAGGAAAGTATGTGATATTAAGTGTGTGTTTCGACCATTGAAATTTTGGTAGATCAACCGCATTTATGGTTGTTTTACAAAAATTCCAATGTTAAACCTTTCTTAACCTGATGTCAATCCACCCAAGTTGCCATAGTTATGTGTCTCTTCGCCTCACTGACGAGCCCAACAGAGAGACCAGGGCGAAACACACTTAATATCACACATCCTTTCCACAGTTTAAATAATCCAGTACGGTGTAGAGACAAGGATGGAAACTACCATCAGCTCTACATTTGAGACTTATCATGATATTGGAGTTGGGTTCTTGATATCTTCCCGATGGCTCTGTGGTTCTATAGGGAATGTATGTTTCCCAGACAATCAGAGTGACGGAAGCTCTGTCAAAAAATCTTGCTTCAATAAAATTGCCTCGCAATTCGGATGTTCCTACCATCATATAGCGAAATATAGCGAGAGTATGATTTTATTATAAGATTTATATTTGTTGAATTTACAAACTGAGTTTGTAAAATTGGTAACCGCAACATGATTCTATTTGTGAAGATTGGATTCCAGAAATAATCCGAAAATTCTTTCGCGGGTTTCCGCCCTCGATGAGGTAATGTGCAATGGAAATTCATTGAAAATTGTCAGATTCTGATCCAGAACCATCGATAACTGATGCCGCCAGGTCGGTACCAGCACAAATCCGCACTTGCGTAGAGGGAAACTCGCGCCAATGATCCGTCTATCGTGTTTGTGAATCCAACAACTCTCACACATTAGTAAGTTTACAAATTAGTAGTTTGTAAATCTTACAAACTGATTTGAAAATCTAACAAATTAGTTTGTTAATCCAACAAATACATGTCGAATTTGCAAATTCGACGAACAAACTTGATGGTGGATCCAAAAAGCTATTTTTTCCCGTGTTGGAAAATTTTGAATTTATGCTTGACATGAGTTTTATAATTGCATTCGGCATTTGATACTGTAGATTTCGAGTGAAAATTTATATAAAGTTGATAGTCTTGCTCAGAAATAAATGGTCGATTTCATATGAAAACTGCGAGATTCGAACTCGGGATCTTCTTAACGGGAGCCAAACGTCCTTACGGAACCCACTAAAGGGGTCTCTTCACTTTCCAATATTCGCGTTCTTGTAATAGCTCATGAATGATTTTTCATAAGAATATTTCATGGTGATTCCCATTGCCAAAAGGAAATACCACGAGACAGAAAAAAGAGTTCTCATGTACGCAGACTTTTTTTATTAGAACGCGCGATTCAAGTTCGTAGCCATGATGAAATCACGAAAAATCACCTATTTTTTCGTCGTATATTTATCGACTTATATCTCCAGGGACAGAGTCCGCAAATGCCTACATTCCACTTACTCAGGGCTAGTGAAGAAGTAAGCGATCGATTTTTCATAGGAACCGTAGAGATTCGAACCCGGAACCCCAATCACGAAAGCCAAGTGTCTCAACCACTGGACCACGAACATATACTATTCTTTCGTCATCTCGTTTACTCACATCTCCAGAGACAGAAACCGAAGATGCCCGCGTTGCATTTATTCGAGGCTCGGTGCGAAGTGACGTATGACGTATACGTCACATCTGAAGAGGGTTACAAATGCCCCTACTCGTGTTGGTGTCTTCCTTATTATTATATGGAAGAACCGTCACTAATATACTAACTAGGAGAGGTTATCACATCCGGATCACGGATTTGGCTGAAACTTTGGAAATAGTCTTCTTTTAGTGCCAAAAGATGAAACCCAAAATTCTAGACCCTAACGCTCAAGCGTTTCCGAGCTACAGCCAAGAACATTAGTATTGCCCATATGGGCTCATGTTAAAAATCATACATATAGGTATACCTGCAATGCTATTGTCCTTGGTTGTAGCTCGGAAACGCTTGAGCGTTAGGGTCTAGAATTTTGGGTTTCATCTTTTGGCACTAAAAGAAGACTATTTCCAAAGTTTCGGCCAAATCCGTGATCCGGATGTGATGACCTCTCCTGGTAAGATGAGTGTCCCAAACAGTCATTGGGGCCTTATTACCATACATCATTATGCATGGATACTCATCAATCTCTCTCGGAGTTGGTATGTTATCTATGTATTGCGATACTCAGCAATTACACATTTCCTTCATTAACTAATTCTGAATCAATTTCATTCATTCACAAATGCAACGAGTCACGAATAATGATACGGTACCCTACATCTATAGTACATGATTGTCACGTGGGAATTTGTGGAAAAGCGATTGAGTTCTGAGAAAAAAAAATCGATCAATTCTACAAGGTAACTGCGGAGATTCGAACCTGAAACCGTTTTCACGGAAGCCAAGTGTCCTAACCATTGGACCGAGGACACCTACTATTTTTTCTTCATTTTATCGACTCACATTTCCAGAGATAAAATCCAAAGATGCCCGAATTTTACTTATTCAAAGATCGGCAAAAAAAATAACTTACGTCACACAGCCATCAAAAAAATTCGTTTGCTTAGCTTATTCTTTCTATTACATTTGATAAACCATGCGAAAGTTTTCAAATTTCTCTTCAACATTCCAAGAAAACCGAGCATTTCGCAGGGGTAGATCGGTGCATTTAGAATCTCGAATTAATTTTCATTCGACAGCAGTAACTGTATATCCACGAGTATCCTAGATCAATCGAATATGAGATTGATCCTGCCATGAAAAATATCAATGCTCATTATCCGACATCCAAGCAACTTATTGCTAAATCCTAAAACGCTTACTTTGGAGTTTACACATGTACAGACACTGATACCCAAGTATCAATCATTGATTAATAGTGTATAACAACATCTAAGTATAAATTTTTGTTCAAGTATTCAGATAATTCAAAGAAACCCGCGGTTTATTATAACCTTACGAGAAACTCGTTCAGATTGATCATCACCCATTATTACCCTTGCGTAACGCAAATTTCAAGAGTATATCACACACACGATAAGTACCCACTGCACAGTTTTGATATATACACTGTGAACGTGTGATATTATTATTCGTTGACTCACAACCATCTCACACCGTCACAACCCTCGTCATAACCATATAAGTATTTATAATCACAAACCTCTAAAACGCGCGCAAACTCGTTCAAATCAATCTGCTCCAGTAATTTTCTGCTCGTTTTACGTGTAAACACAAATTTTTCATGACAATTTTCACGCGCTAATGCAATAATAATTATACGCATATGTACTCACCTATTCTAGTTTGTAATGCACAAATATATATATACCTTTACTCATGAGGTGAATTTCCATTACAGGTACACGCTACGGGCTTACGTAAAAGAGCGAACCCCCTGAGTGAAAAATATTGCAAAACAAACGCGTTCATGAGCTTCGTTCCGTACATTCGATAGTTTCAAGACAATTTTATAGTCCGTGGCAATTCGTTGAATTGTAATTCATCCATGCGGATTTTGTACTTATATCTATATACAGTTTGATGAGCAAAGAAGAGTAGTTTTAGATTGATGTATTTTCCTGCATAAAATGATGAGGAATATTGAGAGGCTTCAATAAGAGGCAATAATGATTAATTGATTCGCTTACGTAAAATCTATCAATGTTGAGGTTCGTTAACTTTTGAAAAAGCTCTTTGGCTGTGCACGATTTTTTAAGCCAACAACAGTCTGTGGCTCTGCGGCCTACAGACAGCTCTTGAGAAAATGAAAATATGTACTCCAGATTACTCATACTCGTTTTTCTGACAAACCAGAATGATCGTCTAACCGACTCCTAATAAACGAATAAGTCAATGTCAAGCTTTGGCAAATCGTATTGTGTAAGCAAGATATCACTATTTGACACGTCTACTGCAATAAACTAAGAAGGTATATGAAGTCGTTATCTGTTGTATTCGTCAAATTATTTTTGGTTCAAAGCAAGGCCGGTTTTTCGTGAGTGAACTGACACTTTCGCATTTCGGCAAAGCGATATTTGTAGAGCAGTGGACTTTTTCGGGACTTCATTTTTCGTGATCATCAAAGGGAATCACCATGATTTCTCGTCATTGGGAACCTTTTCGGGCAATTACGAATCCGTTGCTATTGAGCGTGAGAAGTAGTGGAATTGGTCAGTTGAATTTATCGCGAAAAAATGGGTTAATCCGTAATGTTCTGTTTTATCGACCTGGCATGATTCCAACTTACGATATTCAATTTTCTAATAATTGCAAACACTTTTAAGATCAAATCATTGAACTAGCGCACTTTGCAATAAAATTTCCAATCATTTAAACTTTGCTTCGTCTCAAGCTTCACGAAATTTTTCTAATGGTTCGGAGAATGGCAAACGTGCATGACCGTTTGGTTCCCAATGATGCAGAGCGATAATAACTAGTCAAGATTGCAATTTTCCAGAGCATTCAATAAATATAGCGAGTTTTGGAGACGTAACAGAAAGCTCAAATTATTGGAATATTTATTGAAAACTGCGCTGATTCGATGATTTGGTCCGAAAAGTGTCTGCAATTATTAAAAAATTGAATATCGTAGAAATCACGCCAAGTTGATGAAACAAAGAACTACGAATTCATTTTAAAAGTTTACAATCAATTCATTAGCCGAAAAAACACGGGCCAAAGGAGATTCAAAGTTTTGCGTCATTGCGAGATCGAGTAGCGGTACAAAGGGAAGAAATTAGAGTAATCGCTCAGTCCTGAACAATATGCCCATATATAAATGTATAAGCTCATCGCGTGATACTTTGGTTCTTTCGTGGATAGCGAACGGGTCCGTGGGACAATTCTCACAAGCCACAAGATCATATAATACACACGAGACACACCTATTGCCACAGAAAATCCGCAAAGGCAACATCGAGAGCTTCAAATACGCAACTTTCAATAGAAATGACTTTAGAACTATGATGGAGCTTCATATACATATGTTCGTGCGTGTGTGTCTATAAATTTTATTGAGTGCGGGTGTGTTGAAAAAAAGCAGAGTCGGGGGAAAATTGACTCAGAGTTGGCTGTCGAATCGAATCAGGTGTCCACTTTTATACATTGCAATACATATCAACTCGTCACGCATCGACGCGTCCGTTTCTCGAATTTCACGCGTACGACCATGCGCGAGAAACTGTATACATATATACGTTCGATGACCAGTGAGCTTTTCTCAAATTTCGTAACGTGTAAAAAATCGTCATAATATATTTAGCATGTCGTTTTCCCGCGAAATTCATCCGGCTCATATTTTTTTCTCAAGTTTTGATGAAGAAAATTAAAAAATCTCCACGACCGTGGCCGGCTGGTGTAAATTGAACCCGCTTCATTGGATTTTGGGACATAACGCGTACATTTTGAACAGAAAAGTTAGGGAGACTATTCAGAAAAGGGCGTTGACTTGAAAATATTTTCATTAACATCAAAGTCAGAGATATGGATGTAATCATTACCTACTACAATAATCGATTTCATTCAACGGTAATAGCCGCAATCGTTCAAGATTCTGATCAAATTATACTAAATTCAATTCTGCGATAATGGTGTTACAATTATGAAAACCCCAATATTTGATATCGCTGGGCATTCGTTTGAAATGAAAGTAACCCTCGAAGCGTAGAGAAAGATGTTTCATTGATATCGTCGATGCTCACATAAAATCTGATAGTATCCCTCTGGTCATGCTGATAGTTCTAAAAATTGAATCTTTGTCGTATGATTTCACTATTACACTTGCCAATGTGTAATAACTTGCCCAATACAACGCACTACATCTTCGTCAACAACAGAGAAAAAAACATTCATCTTAAGATATAGCACATGATCTGCAAATACATTGAATGCATGTATTCCATCAGTATTAACACAGACAAGATTTGATGGGAGATTTAATGGACCTAATTCTCGACCTAACCCAAGATCCAAGCACCAAGCATAATCTGATGAAATAAATTGTGGCATAACTTTTACTCACGGCTTGTTGGAAATAATCGCAGCGATACAGAATTTTGCACCAAGTCCGTCTTCTATATATTATACGTCCAAGATTCTATAATGTTCGAATATGCCTTATGTATATAATGACATTGTTTGCGGATAATTGAATTTAATTGAAAAACTAGGGATCGAATTGTGACTGCAATGTTAACTACACCTCGAAAAAAAATGTGTACGTGATATGCGAAAGAAACGCGTCGTCGTCGGCACTTCATACGATTATATATACTCTCGATGTAATGAATCGTTCCGAACGAGCATTTTTACTCGATTGCGCATTATGTGCCTCGCATACACTTGTGCATGTGCTATTATAGTTAATGCCTCTCAATGTACAATTTTATACTCTCGAGGCTGCGGATATTGTTCATATCCTGTAAACGCGCTGAGTTAATCGAATATGCTATTTGAGACTAGTTTGAAACGACTAGAAAGATATCAGTTTGACCAACGTCTGATATCGCAAAATCGTGAAAGGCATGTATGACCACCCGAAATGATCAATATATGAAATGATGAGTAGTTAAATTTCGTGAGTGCGTGAAGATATTGTGAACGAATTTTCATCAATCTATTACAACTTGAATTGAATCGAGTGTATCAATATAGGCAAGATTGTCACTCATGATAAAAAACGAATGAGAATTGAGATTTTAGTAACCCATTAGGTTTGAAAACAGAAGTTCAATCCTTTTCATTTACGGTTCTGTGATCGCGTCAAAATATTTCTTAAAAATAAATCATTTGGATCATAATACAGAAATCCTGAGCTGTTGACGTGACAAAAACCAAAGAACTCTGCAATACTGAGGAATATGGGTAACGAGTTACTCGTAATCACCTATGCAAACGGGAGATTGATTGATTGATTGAGGAATTTATTGAGGGCAGAGGGTATTGCCCTGTTTGGGATACATATGTTTAACAATATGATATAATGAATAATATAATAGACCAAGAACGTTGGTTAGATTTTGCTGAATATAGACTGGGGAATGCATGCAGAAGGTATGTTCCAAGACAGCTTGAACATAGAAATATGTAACAAAATATCATTGATCATACTATCAAGTAATAATAATAAACTTGATTAAGAGTATCGACTTTCTCACACAATTCCAGGTAGTGTAAGTTAACCTATCAATACCGAAAGAATTCAGTCAAGATGTTCTTTATGAGCTCTCAAGATCCAACTATAAGCGTCACGCGGAGAGAACGCTTGAATCCGTCAGGGCTTTTCTTTGCAAGATCCACGTCGGAAAGTGTATTAAAAAGCTTCGACGCGACGTAAGTGAACGGCTGATTGAAGACTTTGGTACGGAGGCCTTTGTACGTCAAAATATGTTAGCTGCGGCGCTTCCATTGGCATATAGATGGGTCATCCAAAACTAACTTGAAGCGCGGTTGCCAGAATGATGGAAGATCATGATGGATATTTGAAAACGTCAATGAACCAATGAGATATATACTTTCCGTTGTGCGGCTGTTAATTATTACAGGGCAATACGGTACGGTGTAACATGCGCGCGTCGAGACACGTTGCCATGGGCAAACGTAACACAGGTGTTCATGAGTGTTTGCAGTTTCAGCATTTGAGTATTGTCGAGGCCAGTCAGGAGTGTCGTACTGTAATCAAAGTGGGAAGGTACGAGGCTTACTGTTAGCTGTTGCTTCAGAAGGCGCGAGAGTGCTCGACTGATCATGCGCAAGAAATGAAGGGAGCCATGAATTTTCCTAGATAAGAGATTGATGTGCTTTCTCCAATCCAAGGAAGAAAAACAAATTGTGAGCCCAAGAAGCTTTATATTGTCAACGTAGGGTATGGTCGATAGTCTTCAGGTACAATTCGCTACCAAAAATGATAGCAGTGGTTTTATCCACATTTAATCTGAGACCTTTTGTCTGAAGTCTACTCCGCTACTGAATTTGCATCCTGGTTGATGAGAGTGATCAGTCTGTTGATATCAGATGGAAGGCCATGCATGTATATACCTGTGTCATTAGTGAAGATCTTGTGGGTTGAGTAGCGCAGTACTCGAGAGAGGTCATTGATGAAAATGAGGACCATAAGAGCACTGCCTTGCCAGCACGCCCCTATTAACATCAAGCCATGTTTCAAGCATCCCATTTTTACATTGGACTGCCTGTGTGCGACCGAGTGAGATAGGGAGAAGGAGACTTGGAATAAAATTGGCATCTCGTTTGGAGGATCGATAAGAGAGTCTTTAATACCCGACCAAACAAACGTAAAGGCCACAGAAACAGTAGCGCAAGAAAACCGGCTTTCGTCAAGGGCTCCCTCGGGTTTTGATGTTTAGGAGTATTGTGTACCGAGCGATTTGTCGGTGCTATATGGTATATACTGGAACACTTGACAGACACGCACGCAAATGTGCGATATGCCGATATATGTGTTTTACATGGTTACACCTATATGCTATACTATGAATTTGCCACAGGTATTACAGCTACATGTATATAATACTGTATGAAATTTGTCTGAAAAACTCAGTCTTATGACTTGGCCAGTTCGCGTTGGTAGAAGTATGTAAGAAATCCTAAGGTATTGAGGAGTTCTAAGTTATTTTACACAATTTGGTGTACTACGATCGTCGACTCTTTCTTTCGATGGTGAAACACAGCTGTGCAGCCTTCTGGCAATTATTATACGAGGTCACGCAAATCTCATGTTAGCAGCTCAGTTTTGCACAGTTGCAACGGTCATTTGGACAGTCGCGTGCCAAAAGTCGAAACCGACGATTATATGTATACATAGGGGCAGAGAGTAGTTATCATCAGTGGAGCAGACATGTCTTGAAAGAGTAAACTGGTTCGAGTGCTTAATAAGCAATTTCTAATTTGAATTTTTGATTGGCTGACTCATTTTTAAAAGATTGGAGTAATTACGAAATTGTGGTTGTACAATAATATGTTATCATCCTGATTCACAACCTACAGATTTTTCATTACAACAACGTGACTTCGTTCATGTCACTAATACTCACTCCTCGATATAATGTTTACTACCACAGAATTGGACTAACCTAACCCTTATAAGAGTTAAACTCGCAACCAAGTGTGTTCTCCTAGGATCAGGAAGGTTAGGGTTCAGGTCTATTCAATGATTTTGAAAACAGTATTTAATTAAGAGGAATAGACATTGAAACATAATAATGTTTACATATTCAATTTGGGATGAATAATAAATATAGACGGGAGATCTGATATTCATCACTGGTATCGTGTATTACTCTGAATGTGCGGTCTCACCCAAGAAACGGTTGGAACAGGTTACATTACTATAAATGACTGTCTAGAGTAAAACACGGGAGCGTAGCTGGTGTGTAGATTCCGACTCCTGGAGCTCCCAAGAAGCTCACGAGGTTGTGTTTTAAAGGCAATATTATACGTTTCTGAATTAGTGCAACTCTTTGCACTTACAAAAATTTGCGTACAGGATGGCCTCATTTGTTTCGGGACTTTCGAAAACACGAAGGATTTCTCACTAACTCTCTAGAGCCATATCTCCCTACTTATTTCTCTAAGATTACTATCACATATTGTAGATTGATACCGACTATAGTTATCCCAGTTCTAAATCATTCATCGTGATCCTAATATATCTGGGCACCTTATTGCTCCATCCGCAATAGATATACGTTTATATTCTATATAAACGCACCATGAGTGAAATTCTTCGAAATATATCTCACGTAATAATTGCATCAATGACAAATACGACAGACATATCGAATGCGATGGCTGATGACTTTAGCCGTTCACTAATGGAACGTAATCCAGTTGTCACTACTTTACACTGCAAAATCTCGTCAGAGCGAGACGAAACCGGTGTACGTCCGAGTAACATTAACCTGCCAAAACTCGGTCGATATTAAAACATTATGTATCGTGTAGTATCTTGCGACACAAATCGGTGCTTTGCAATATGTTTTAAAGTAAGGAATTGCGTATCAAACAAGTATTACTTTGAAAACGAACAGTTAATGAATAATAATCCGTTTCAATCTTTTGAAATGCTCTCATATACACTTCACTTCAGGAATTTGGATGGTGTCAAACTTACAATAGTTTCAAGAAGGTATAGTCTCAATCACTATATACGGCATGAAATGATATCACAGCGTAACATTTCCAAGTTAAGAGCACATAACCTGTATCTACATGAAGATTGCGCGCCATTTTAAGCGCATTCTATCTGAGTGTAATTTATAAGAAAGAGAGGTCAACAGCGTCGAATGATGATGTCGATGCAATAATAAGAGAGAGATAGAGAGAGAGAGAGAGAGAGAGAGAGAGAGAGAGACCACGAAGTTAAGAGGATTTAATTCTCTTCATCCCCTCATATCATTCTCTCTCTCTCTCTCTCTCTCTTTATCTAATAGCTAAGCTGCTGTCGTTTAGATCTCGTTAAAGGGGCGTCGAAAGCCAAACGAGTGAAACCCCAGTAATGCCTTGCGGCTCTAACTCTGTACATACATATTCTCATTTACTTCATATATAGATTCGTATAAATACGATGCATTGACGTTACGCATTTTGTGACGGATTAATCGCAATGGTTTTTATTTAACTTTACTACCACATACATACACACATAGATACACACTTGTCGTATTTAAACCCGTATTAGTATAACCTCTCTCGTTCCGATAACGACAATGATATCTGTGTCCGTTTAATGGATTCGAGTTTGCGCTATACCGATGATACCATCCATGGCAAAAGTTATATATGTGTATTTGTGAAAATGAGAGAGGGGAAGGGGGTTGTTGTAATATAGATGTATATATAACGGTGTATCTCCGAGCAAAATGGAACAATGGCAAACGGGAAACCGATCGCGCGACTTTGGGAGGAAATGGCTCGCTATTCGGTGCTATTATCTCCCACAACGGCTCGCTTTGTGGTAGCCTTTTACAATTTCTCGTATACAAATTCGTTTATGTATGCATGCATCTCTCTGTTTATTTATATATATATATATATATATACAAAATTTATATACAGTCAAATTCCGGTTGAACTCGGCGACAAATCGATATATGGACAGTAGCTGTTATTGCTGCCTATGTATACGTCTCGGTATACGTAGAATCTGGAGTGATTCTCAATATTGCTTGCCTAAACCGCGAAAAATGCTTCGATGAAAAATGATCGCTAGTTTTGTGTACACTATACGTATATATGCGTACCTATATGTGGCTATGTGTAGAGATGACGCGCGACAGCATGAGAGTTCTAAACAATTTTGAATGCCCGCATATTAATTTGTAAGTTGAGCACTCTGGATTCCAAAGTGTCTTCCGTTTATTCGTAAATCGTCTGTAATCACAAAGTTGATTTGAATTCATACTCTCGTAAATGTTCGCTTGGAGTTGATTACACTGACCCAAATGACATCGTTGT
The DNA here is from genome assembly GCA_029851415.1 of Eretmocerus hayati. Classification (NCBI taxonomy): domain Eukaryota; kingdom Metazoa; phylum Arthropoda; class Insecta; order Hymenoptera; family Aphelinidae; genus Eretmocerus; species Eretmocerus hayati. The sequence continues at coordinate 175,126,328 of CM056742.1, read as the reverse complement.
TGATGCGAGTCAAAAAATTTGTTAATGTTTATTATGATGAGAACAAGCTCATGGATTAATATGAAACGTTGAAAAACATAGCGTCATTGTGAAATAATATTATTTGAAAAACTATTCTTCTCACTTTGTAATGCCTGGGTGATCTAGCTTTATTGTAGGAACATTTGACTTGATGTTTCCCCTTCTAACGGTGAAATTATTGAGATACAGGGATTAGACGTACAGTATTCGGGTTACCTTCATTCAGGCGCTTATTCGTTAAAGATGGCCGCCATTGAATCTAGATCCAGCTTCGGGCTTTGGGCGCATAGGGCCACATCAATAACATTGTGTTTTTTACTCTTTCCGGTCATTGGTTATCAATCAAATGCAAGAGGTGGACCAGAACCAAGGCGCCTGTTTGTAGGCAACCCGACAACTATACAATATGTTACAGAAGGTGTGTACATAATGTAACCGGGGGGTAGCAATAAAATTGTAAATTTTATTCGTCCATTCCAAATTATTTGTAAACCCTCGTGGTTTTTGTAACGCTCACGCAAAGTATGGCATTTTTGTGTAATGCTAGAGTGTAATGATTAGTCATCTTCTGCTGTTTAGTTTCGCGTACACGAACCCCTGTGAACCTGGCCCGCCAAATTGGACCAAAATATGCTTGTGGTAGGCCGGAATTTGCTGAATTTGCTTGTCCAAGTCTCGAATTTTGGTCCGGCTGCGTTTTTGAGTTATGAGCCCTCAAAGTAGCCCAATTCCACCCCCCACTCCTCCTTCCGTGCATTTACAGAAGTGCCCAGATCTCCGCGAATTTAGCTGCTGGAGGGACGCACGCGGGCTCAAATTGAAGCTTGAATTTTGGGCGATCGTAAGCAAATGTAGAAAAATCGAAGTAATTACGTTGAAGTACCAAAAAACTGCTCGCAGTGTCCCCGTGTATAAGCATACGGGCGGGTGGTCGGCGGAGAGGGGACAGTCGAGGGAGAAGAGGAGAAGCCCCGCGCAGACGCATCATCGTTCAAAAAACTTGTCTGCTGCGCTGATGTGCATCTGATTAGGCTGATCGTCGTCGTCGCGTTTATCACGCTGTGTTTACACCGGTACCGAGGTCGACGAGCACCCTGGGCACTGGCCCTGGACTCTCGCTGCTCTTTGGATGAATGCGTGTGTTACAGGGAGAAGCTGCGTGTCATCCTGGACGACGTCGCCAACATGTGCTGTGTGCCTGTGCACCACGACGCCCGGGGCTCCACGCCCGACCTGATGCACCGGTGGTGGTCTTCTCTTCTTGCCCAATCCTCTATCAAGCTACGTCTTTTCACGCTCTCGTTGGGATCGGACTAGACAAAAGTACCGTGATTGCGAATGTGCCTCATCTGCATTTTTTTCAGCAATAATTTGAGGCCAAGAAATTTTTACACAATAGTTTTAGGATTATGTGGACCCGAAAAACTATTCTCCCTTGACTCTAAATGTGTTAAGTTTTTGTACATTGAGTTGATCATCATGAATTGAAATTGAGTCTTACTATTTTGATTCATGGTTCTCTTGTCTCATTTATTCTTGGTAGACATTGTAAGGTATAAACTGATCTCATGCTTTTTCATGCGATTGACATTTCTACAGTAATCGTTTCACATCAGTGGGATCTCAGCACTATACAAGCGCAGGGCTTGCAGCTTATTCGGTTCTATATGCCGTGCTGAACTTGGTCAACTCAGAGCCTCTCCAGTGAGAATAGAGGCATAATCAAAAGTCACATATTGTGCTAGTGATCATTTAAAGTACTGCCAATCATTTATGGCTCATTACATATCTCATGTTTGAATCATGCAAAGTCTAAATTGAATTGTCCATACCCACACTGTTTAAATAATATTCTTTTGGAATCGGTGAAGAAATACTCTACGCTTGACTTTGAGAGGGGAACGACAGAATAGTGACATCAACTTAGATTCATTGACTTCTATCAGGTGCAGGCTATTAATGCTTTGAGGTCTTTTCATTGCAACAGTGTTAGTATACATGCAAGACTTCTAGGCAATCGCTGCTAGGTGAAAAGATTTTGAAGTGTTGGTCATGTGTAGACTCGGATATCAGTTTACAAAATGATAGATGAGACACTCAAATGAGAACTGTGAGTGAATTGATATAGCGTTTACTGTAGAATTGAACTAACTAATATCAGAACATCCAAATTTGGCAGGATGATCTTATCCCTACACTAACAATGACAAGTTCTCATTTTCAAGCTTTGACAAAACTCCAAACAGATCTTCATCTTGGAAATCTTGTAAGAGTCAAAGCGCTTCTGAAAATATTGAGTCACTCAAGTTTTGCATCACTAACACTTCAAACTGATTGAACGATCAAGTGGTGGGTTATTCTTTTCATTGAAATGCTATTGATGCATGAAGAGATGGCAGGTTCAAGTGATAGAATTCCTGCCTCCTTGTTTGAAAGAATATGCAACAGAGCTCTAACACAAGGAACTTGGATGACAATTTTCCAATATCAAAAGATAAGAATTTGACTCTGAAGCTCCCAGGCCTTTGAATTGAATCTTATATGCTCAATCTACATACATCAAATATTGGCTTAGAGCGCAAGGTGCATGAAAAGACGTAGCCGTAGCTTGATAGAGGACTGGGCAAGAAGACCACCGCCGGTGCACCAGGTCGGGCGTGGAGCCCCGGGCGTCGTGGTGCACAGGCACACAGCACACGTTGGCGACGTCGTCCAGGATGACACGCAGCTTCTCCCTGTAACACACGCGTTCATCCAAAGAGCAGCGAGAGTCCAGGGCCAGTGCCCAGGGTGCTCGTCGACCTCGGTACCGGTTTAAACACAGCGTGATGAACGACGACGACGATCAGATGCACATCATCAGCGCAGCAGACAAGTTTTTTGAACGATGATGCGTCTGCGCGGGGCTTCTCCTCTTCTCCCTCGACTGTCCCCTCTCCGCCGACCACCCGCCCGTATGCTTATACACGGGGACACTGCGAGCAGTTTTTTGGTACTTCAACGTAATTACTTCGATTTTTCTACATTTGCTTACGATCGCCCAAAATTCAAGCTTCAATTTGAGCCCGCGTGCGTCCCTCCAGCAGCTAAATTCGCGGAGATCTGGGCACTTCTGTAAATGCACGGAAGGAGGAGTGGGGGGTGGAATTGGGCTACTTTGAGGGCTCATAACTCAAAAACGCAGCCGGACCAAAATTCGAGACTTGGACAAGCAAATTCAGCAAATTCCGGCCTACCACAAGCATATTTTGGTCCAATTTGGCGGGCCAGGTTCACAGGGGTCGTACACGAGGCTGAACCTCGCGCGCGCGAGAATCTCTATCCGGCAGCGTGCTGATTCGCGCACGCGAAAACAGGGACCCCTCGCCTCGCCCCTCGCGTGCGCGAGCAATCCAAGACTCGCGTACGCGAATGTAGTTATGACTCGCGTGCGCGAGGGGCCCCTGTTTTTGCGTACGCGAATCAGCACGCTGCCGGATAGAGATTCTCGCGCGCGCGAGGTTCAGCCTCGTGTACGCGAAACTAAACAGCAGAAGATGACTAATCATTACACTCTAGCATTACACAAAAATGCCATACTTTGCGTGAGCGTTACAAAAACCACGAGGGTTTACAAAAAATTTGGAATGGACGAATAAAATTTACAATTTTTCTGCTACCCCCCGGTTACATTATGTACACACCTTCTGTAACATATTGTATGTCAAATCCTTATTGAATTGAACATCAGTTGTAGTCGTGCGTCAGTGTAACAAGTGATGTAATGACTTCATGTTTCAAATATTCTCTCGTTGCAATCAGCTACGACAATATGCATTCGCGGTTGTCACGTATATTTGATGGCGCCCAACGTAAGAGCTGATGATTGAAGAGCAAATCCAATTCTATGACGATTGAAACACTATTGCTAAAAGTGATTCAGATGTTCAAACAATTGTGGCCTTGTTAACGATATGTACATATCGTCATTCATATCAATTTTTGCATTCCGGTTTTAGTAAAATCTAATAACTGATGGCCTCGACTCGACAGGAAAATAAAACCACCCATAAAAAATGTCACACTTTGTTGGTTCAATGATAAATAATGACGGTAAACATGTTCAGACACAATCCTATGATTTTGGAGTGGATCCGATCAGAATCAAAAATATTTTAAGAAATCATCAGTGACGATAAGATTATCATCAAACATAACAATAGTGTCCTACATTCTAGATTCTTACTAAAAATGCTCAATAATTGGCAAAGGAAGCATCACTCGGAGAAAAGACAAAAAGCGTCAAACCACACGTATCTTCAACAAAAACGAAATCAGAAGAAATTCCATATACGAATCTTCGCAAGAGTAAGATTAAGAGGACAAAATTGACTCTGTTGAGTTGCATGCGCACCCTTTCACTTTGAACGCGTCCGTCTCTCAACGGGGAGCCGCACTTCAAGTCTCCATTCAGAAGCACTCGGGGAAACAAATTGAAATGAGATGTCTTATCCAGAGCACACCTTGAAAGTTCCTCATCGTCGTCATCTTTAAGGGCACCCTTGAGCGGCTTTTAAACACTCATCAGCAAATCTCCTTGCTACTCTTCCCCCTCTACATACCTCCATTACAAAAATGTATGTGTTCCTTCAAACTGACAAATGCGCATCTCCGGACAAACACACACACACACACACACACACACACACATATTGAATAAAGTTGTCCGAAATATTACCTTTACAAAATTATATCTGATGCGCCCCAGAAATTTCATTCACACGAATAACGGCGGTGACGATTTCGGGCCACGTCAAAGAGTCCGATTTCTTTATTATAATATTACAGGTTCGCGTCATTTCCATTTTCGGCATGATATTGTCTCGTCACACATGAATATAATATACACGGGAGCTGCGTATATATATATATATGAAGGTGACAGAAAAAGGCCAAAATCTCGGGTGCAAGATATAAAACTAATCCGTTCCAAGATCTAAACGCTTGCCAATCATTTCCGGTTCTCGGATTATAATCCCGCATGGCATCCGTATAGGTATTTATATATATGATATATATAAACGCACAGTGCAACATTTTAAGCGGATTATGTACGCGTCGTTTCGGCAAACACGAGCACACATATCCACATATAGGTTATGTATGTATGTATTTGAAATGAATAAAATATATATAATGCTCTCGTTCAGAGTTTTCACGCTTTTTGACTTTGCCATCGGAAGCTGATGCGTGCTTATTATGTGTGCACGCTATATGTTCATTGAAAGTATATACCTATGTCATTTTGGGCAAAGGATAAGGTAAGATTTGAGGGTGAGATTTTTTGTGTACTTGACGTCTCGAAAAAGGCGTGAGGTATTATACAAATATGTATACGTGTGAGAAGTCATTGACGTGTGATCCAAAAAAAAAAAAAACGTCAATTTGTCGATGAATGAAAGTGACGAATTTGGCTCGTTTGCCCGTTTTGACGTGCCGAAGGTACAGAATTGTTCAATTTTGTATATATACGCTACGAGGTAATTTCCGATTGTAGACGACTCATTTTACGCCGAGTCACGCTTCCGTGTATAATTTCTATAATCTACACGGTATATATAGGCAGTCAAAAATAATCGAATTTTGTGAAGTCTGCATCATGTTCTAAAAAATTATAATTGGTCTTTCCTCCCGGGGTTCATCAATACAGAGGCATATTTAAATTATTCAATTGGGACATTTAATATTTCTTCGCATCTAATTCATTCACTGTGTAAAAGTCAATAAGTGGAATTCACTGGAAAATCAGTCCAAATTCGTCCATTGAAAATCAGTAAAAATTGACTGGTTTACAGTGAATTCCACTTATTGAATTTTACATAGTAGCTCCAAATCTAAATTCAGAGAAAGATTTTTATTTGAGCATGCTTATTTCAAACAAAAATGAGTCTGAAATCGTTTGATCGATGATAATAGCACTTACTAAATGCATTTTGAATAATTTGAAAATAATTACACATTTAGATTTGGATCAATCCAAAACGCGTCATTCAATCCAAAAAATTTATCATATCTCTCTACCATACATCAATAAATAATTTTCTAAATTGAAGCATATCTCAATTAAGGATAGTGATTGAGTGCTCTCATATATAAAAACTTTCATTGAGAATGTCGCGTAATCCTAAGCTTGATCATCGCGTCGATGAATTAAAACATGAGCTTGAGATGTGACTGTGAAACGCTTACATGATTCTTAAATGGAAATGCGTTCTATTAGAACTCTTGAAGATATAAATCGGACGCGGAAAAAGTGCAAAGACGCTATCAATTAAATGCTTGCGTTATATGAACTTAATGAAATCGTTTGCAGCAGCAGCAGCAACGCGAGATCAGATCCAGATAGTATTATATTATAATAATCCTTGGAGAAAATAAATGAATAGCCGTTTAATCATGGACTGGTTACTTCTCACATACATCACTACTCGCGTGTGTATGTATTATATGAGCATTGATAATCTTGGCAGACAAGTCACTCGATGATTTTTAATTCTAACATGAAAAAACTTTTAATCGATTAGTGTATGATATGGATGATAGGTCTCAATTTTTTGAAAAAATTGTTTTGTTCTATTTTGGAGTTCTCGTTCCTTAACATGTATTATGATAGTGGAGGATTATCAATATTGACTTTGGGATCAGACAGAATGTTTTCAGACCATACTTCAGATTTAATTTTAAAAAATGATTGAGATGAATGTGAGATGAATTTGGATCATCTAAATTTTAAAATACTTAGTAGATGAAGTTACAAGTAAATTTTGGTTCACAGTCACTGAAAATTCATTCTTGAACGTGTTATAATATCCGTCATTCTGTACAGACTGATCGTTAAAAAAAAAGTCCTAAGAATTTAAATATTTTCATACACACCACCGTATTGTATATAAGATCTCATGAAAACGTTCCAACAAACGCTTCTCCTCGTTTATTCATATGCAAAATGAATTAACCTTCCGGATGAAAAAAATCCCCAAGTATCTTAAAATTGACGATCACGGAACCTAATATTAACCAACGGCTCATCTAATGAAGACTACATACTGCACTATTATAATATTGTTCGATGCGCGCGCGAGTGCATGAAAAAAAAAACCTCGCGTTTTAGATCGTACCATCGATAAATTTAACGGCGCAATTCATCACCCACACTATTATGAACTGCGGAATATAAAGACTCCATTTTCATTTTTATGCAACTCGATTCACCTCCGGCTCATTAGTGACAGGTTATATTACACGAAGCTCATACTCAATTTGCGTATAAATTGTTCTATAGGTAAATTTACTTCATCTCACCCTCAAACTGTATTATGTATATTTCATTCCACTGCACGCCTTAGAAACAATTTTTCACTCTCGAGACTACATTGTGGTCTCACGATAGGCTCATTCTATATTTCGGTAAATTTAACTTCGTACGGCCAAATTATACACATGGAATAATAATTTTAGCGCTATAAGTCATTTTTCCCTCCTTAGAATCCCACATATGTGACACAGAAATATATATATATATAAACGTGATCATTGCCTATGATCAACCGTTTTTTACGTACTCCAAAGTCGTTCCAAATTATCGAACAACAGTTGAATTCAGCTTATATAGTGTATATAGTGTCTAATGCCTACATATATGAATGGTCATTGTTCCAATTCTCGGAATCCCATTCGACACTCGTCGATTGATTACATACATCGGTCCTATTCGAAGCAAAAGTTGTTACCTATAGGTCGATCGCGTGGATCAGCTAAATTAATAGCCAAGAAATATACATTTGGTCCCAGTACACAAGACCCTACAAAAATCTAATAGGCATTAGCCTCTAAAGGTTCCGATCATCGCTGACGCAATAATATATAACGCTCGCCTCTCGTCGCAATTTCAAAATCCATTCATTATAAACTTTCGTCATTTGATTCGGCAAAACGTTTTGGATTTCAAACGAAATAATACTCAAAATACATCCTCTCTATTCTCTCTAATATACATTTCCGCTAACCGATTCAACTTTCCTATCTCTCATACTTTCATCGAAAAATTCGGTTTGGAGATCAATGATCGCGCCAACACCCACTCTATCATAACCTAAAATACGGGAAACAAATCGGTCCTTTTTATTATATATAGCCTCCATCATCATCATCACTAATTTGTATTTAAGAATACGGGATATTCGATTTAGTAGTATAGTCGTAGCCTTGTGAAATGGCCACTTAATTTCTTTGTGTCGTTCTTTCAAAGATTTTACCTCTTTTTGAGGAAGAGGTCAGGTTAATGTTTGCTCTACGTTGGCAGCCCTCTAATCATCGCCTTTCGCACCGCCACTATTCACTCATACATAATTAACCGGCGGCGCTTCAGGTATTATACATATGTATCTCATATCTGTGTTATATTTATATATGAGGTGGAAGATCCCGATTTGTAATAATATCGCACATGAATTGGAGATTTTTTTGAATGAGTGCGGCCAATTTTTGTCCCATTAGCCAATCTTTTAAAAAAGATTGTTCAAAATGTGTATGTATAATATGTATGTGTAGATGTGTTGAGGTTGGTGAGTCAAATTTCTCATAGGTGGTTCGAATTCATCATTATCTCAGGCTTATATCCGGTCGCAAATCGCCTCTAGAGAGTTTTGGATATCATGAGTAGTGAACGGCGGACGTGTCATTGACACCCGCCGGCGCCAAAAGAGGCGAGATTTTTTTTTTTTTTTTTCATATATAATACGAGTCACCGGAGGCGCTAGAAGTTGAGAGTCTATATCTTGTGTGTGTGTGTGTGTGTGTGTAAACCAAGGATTGACCTGAGCCTCTCACCTCGTCTGTATACCTTTCATTTTGGGTTTTTTCTCTCTCTTTTTTTTTTTTTTTTGTTCTTCCTTTGGTAGGAGAAGGTATTATAATGGTCGTGTTGGTCCAGAGGCGACACGGCAGATGCTAATCGCACTAGTCTGTTGTCGCCAATCGAGAATCTGCTCTTCCTCCTATTAGCCTTGATTTTGTGATTTTTTTTGGGTATCCAATAACTTGAGGCACGGATTGGAGGTAACGCGATCCTTGTGTGTTACGTGAACTGGTATTTTGTGATTTGATTCATGAATGACGGACTCCGATGGTCAATTCACTAATTTTTTAACTAGATATCCGGACTCTGGCTTTTATGATAATATCTTGAATTTGCTAATTTTGTTTGTGAATGGCGAAAGTTTAGTGACAGCTCAACTGTAATTAAATCATATTAGGAAGGCTGTAGACTAAACATCGTAAGGATAGTTTATCTACTCTCGATATAGTTGATAGATGGTATCGGGAAATATTATCCCGTTATAGGTGCTTAATCCGTTTCCAAGCTCGATCTCAACATATCTTAATCGAATGATCGATTAACGGTGCCGATTTTCCTAATAGGTACCGATAACTTTCATCATCTCCTAATCGAAAGAAATATAAAAAAATCTTCATTCGCTCACTCATTTTTTGGTGTAGGAATTTTTCATGGTCCATAAAAAAATACAACTTCATTAAGAAGGTGTCGGATACCAATATATTTTTGGAAGACTCTCAAGTACCTTTAATTGATTTTTGAGATATATATATATATAATGATTCTGGAGAGTAGCATCGAGTTTGAATGGCTCACGGAATCGGCGTTACAGACTGTTCAAATTTATATACGATATCTCAAAAGTTCACGGTGATATTTAGGAATTGGATTATGCTGATAAGGCTGTAATGGGGATAGGGCTCCGACATCCCGTTAATGGTTATCACCATTGTCGAATAATAGATTATTGAGGAATAGAGGGGCGAAGAAGTGCAAAGGTTCACTTATGGTAGAAATCCGACGTGGAATCTCTCAAAGCTAAAACTGGCTACACATATGTTCCTTCTGATGCTTCTGGATTACCAGATATTTGTGCTAAAATCTTCAAGTAAATTTGTTAATGGTCTATTACTGACTTAGTGAAAAATTGCCCATCATCATAACAAGGTTTCGCCAATTGTACATTGTAAAAAGAATTTCTCAAAATCAGACTAATTGTCTGAAAAATTCATGTTGCTAGGTTAGGGTATTTGTTTTGATTCAGTACGGTTTTTGCCTCACTTCGAAAATGTTCTCTCACAGTGTACATTTAGTCGTCTGAATCTGACTAGATATCAAAAAAATATCGAATGATTTCAACACAATCATTCAAATAAAAATATCATGTGTAACAGTGACATTTCTAACGTACCGAATTACCCCAATGACTGAGCCATCAGGTCTTCACAAATCTCCACCCATCATATTGACATTTTGCAGATTGATCAACGATATCGGCCTACATTATCTCATTCTCTTGCTCTATATACACTGCGAAACTGCACTCACGTCATCATTCATCTCCTATGATTCTGTCCCGAGCCAACAATCGCCCGTCAATATCACCGCAATGCGCTATCTGACAATCCAAATAATCACAAATCTCCATTCCTCCTAATTCATCAAATACCCTATTATCATCCACTTCCCTTCTCATCAGCATACTTTTCCCATTACACACCTCCCGACATCACCATCCTAAAATCCCTCCAATAATGATAACAATGATATAATACTACTATACTCACCATTCGAAGATACCGAAACCGCATCATGATGACTAGCATCGCTATCATCATCAACAGTACTTCCGCTATTATGTTGATTATTATTCTGATTATTAGACGAGCTTGAACCAGATCTAGATTGATTATGTCCCTGATTATGTCTAACACTTAAATCTCTTGGTGCAGGTGGTGGACTTCCAGGTTGTGATTCTTGACTTTGTGGACTTGCAGCTCTTGCCAAAATATCTGTTATCATAAAACTTGATCTATGTTGATGTTGTTGATGATGATGATGATGATGTGGCATCATCGATGTTGTTGTTGTATGTGTTAATAAATCACCATTATTTCTTAAAGTTGAGACTTCTAAACCATTACCAAAATTGTGATATGGATGATGGTGATTGTGATGTTGATTATGTGAATGATGATTATGGTGATGATGATGATGATGTGAATCAACACCTGCAGCTGACATTCTTGCTGTTAGGTTAAGTCCTGCTGTTGCTACTACACCGTTAGCAAGGGCACTGCTTATGTTACTTAGAGCTGCCACGTGGTGCGAGGGCCTTTGATGATGTACCGTCATATTATTATCTGATGTATTCTTAGGCAGAGCAGCGGTTGGGCTTATCGAGCCGCCGCGGCTACTGCTTATGCAGTCACGAGCCACGAGTGGACTGCGCGAGCGATGCCTGCGCGGCGACAGAATTTTGAAAATTTACGGATCTTTAACAGATTTTATTTTTCACATTCAATGTATTTTGGTATACGTAGCACAGTGATTGGGATGATTATTTGATTGGTCACTCACTGGTCACAGTACGGTCATGAGGCATTGATCAACTGTCGTGAGCGAATTGTGACAGATGTTCGAAACTGCGGAACACTCGTACATGTTCCTAATCGGTTCGCCAGTCCTTGGAAATTATAATTGCACAGTTTGGTTTGGCACTCTGTCACAGAATTGAGGTTAGATTTTGTGGGGTCAACCGCATTTGGTATCCAATGATCACACGAGTTCTTATGTAAATTCCACTTGGAGATATAGCTCGAGACACACCCGAAGATCAAAGATGTCCCGCACAAACAAATCGGTGATTAAATTGTTCCTGTCAATAATCCAAACAACGGATTGTTGATTCTAGACTGTTGATGATTCCTGGACAGTAGTTCATACTCAAAAATTGAGCCGTTATCACAATTCACTTCAGATATCAATTCACAATTCCAATCTTCATAAAAAGTTTAAATGCCGTCCAGAAAATCCACAAAAACTGTCAATCATCACCACTTAATGGACATAAAATCACTGCACAATAAATCGATAGCCAAAATCGATGTAAACAAAGGTAGAAAAAACGAGTATAAGCAGGTGCGCGACGAGTTCACATAAAAGAATACAACACGTTAGCGTGTTTGCGCGCGTGTTAAAATCGCTCCTCGTTCCTGCAGCTGCGCCACGAGACTGAAACCACTGTAGTAGACCCGATCCTTCCTTTGCAATCCACTTCGTCCCGCCACACACAAAAGGCGAAAGGCGCTTACTATATTCGCGGCCATGCCACGGCTCACAAGACACGCCCCTTTCGCTTCACTTGTACCAATCAGAGTACACTAGCGCCACCTACTCAACCAATGATATACTAGCCACGCCTATCTGATTCCAAATGTGCTCCAAGCGGTGGTAATTCGATATAAAATTGCGCTTAATGTGTGTCTTTCATTATATGCCGCTGATCCTTCACTTTGATTCAGGGTGGGGGGATTCTGATATCACTATATCCCAGTATATGAATATATGTACCTATATCTTTTTATCCTGATTCCATATACATAGTGTGTTGACTTCTACCCCTTCTCTACCGTACAATTGACCATCAGGTGTGTCCGAAGCGTGTGATTTAACGAATCCTGGCTGCGTGGAGGAGCAGAAAGTCCAAATTGTTGCCGCTTTCTTGTTGATGGACCAAGTCTATAACTGCTCTGGTATACTTTATCTCTTAGAGCAAGTGAGCTAGCCCATATTATCGATCTACACTCGAGAGTATAAAGTATAGTTTGATTGTTGGAGATGACTTTTTTGCAGTTCGATCGATAACTATCGAACTTGCCTTTTTTCCTGACTGGCCATTGTTGAGGTTCTTTACCCACAGTATGTGTACATAGATTGTGATGATGGAGGGAAGTACTTGACTCTTTTATGAATAGAACGTTAGGCTTTTTGTTCTCCTTATCGATGCGGTTTTATACATAGACTTTGGAGGTTATGTTATGAGTAGCATGTAACGTCAAGGGTTGAAAGAGACGCCCCGGCTGAAAATGATCACGCGACATTCGCGCGATAGTAGCGTGCCTCGTGACGCTACCGTGAGGCGACCGCCGCGCTATGGTCGCGCGACGAGAGTGTAGCCTCACTGTAGCGCGACGAGATCTATTATGAAAATGAAGTGATCATCATTGTACAGGGTATAATGGGTATTGGCAGCCGCAGAGGAGTCAAGTGATGAATATGGCGCTTGCGGATTGTGATTCACATTACGCACAGAGTTTATCCATGAAGATGCCTCAGTTCGGATGTTAATTAATTCGCATCTGTTTCCAATTCGGACTCGTCGCATCACAGTGGCGTGCTCGTGAGGCTACCGTCACGCTACAATCGCCCGACACAAAAAGAGCAACATATGTAAATAAACTCTTTGCTCGATTGAAACGGCATTCATAGGATGGATTAAAAATGCATTAAGAATGCAAAAAAATTAAAAAAAAACACAGTCAATTCATTATCAGTGATTTTCCAACTTTGAAATTTACGGCCGGCACTTGGGCACGAACCCACGACCTTCCGATCCAAAGTCTGAAACACTAACCTCGCGGCCGACGAAGCGTGTTACGCGGGTTATCATAAATGGCTTACTTGAAGTTGAGGTTGTTGTATATAGCATATTACCAACTGGTCAATATTTGCGTTAGAAAACATGAACGATTATCATTGGATGAGCGAATAGGTAGGAAAATGCTATATACTGCAGAACGACAACCTCAACTTCAAGTAAGCCATTTATGACACCCCGCGTAACACGCTTCGTCGGCCGCGAGGTTAGTGTATCAGACTTTGGAACGAAAGGTCGTGGATTCGTGCCCAAGTGCCGGCCGAAAATTTCAAAGTTGGAAAATCACTGGTAATGAATGGAGTGTGGTTTTTTTTAATTTTTTTGCATTCTTAATGCATTTTTAATCCATCCTATGAATGCCGTTTCAATCGAGCAAAGAGTTTATTTACATATGTTGCTCTTTTTGTGTCGGGCGATTGTAGCGTGACGGTAGCCTCACGAGCACGCCACTGTGATGCGACGAGTCCGAATTGGAAACAGATGCGAATTAATTAACATCCCAACTGAGGCATCTTCATGGATAAACTCTGTGCGTAATGTGAATCACAATCCGCAAGCGTCATATTCATCACTTGACTCCTCTGCCAATACCCATTATACCCTGTACAATGATGATCACTTCATTTTCATAATAGATCTCGTCGCGCTACAGTGAGGCTACACTCTCGTCGCGCGACCATAGCGCGCCCGGTCGCCTCACGGTAGCGTCACGAGGCACGCTACTATCGCGCGAATATCGCGCGACCATTTTCAGCCGGGGCATACGGTCAGTTTGAGGTATAACGTATGTGCGTTAACATAATGAAGTGTGTACACTTATGGTCTGTATGTAAGTACACAACTTGGTTAGCGTGATTCAATTGTAATATAGCATGATTCGGCGGCGAAAGACGACACTCATTGTCGAGGTTCACTGAAGTGTATCGACTATTCGGACCATCTGTACACATGTAATTCATGATTTATATCGAATTATTGACTTGGTGTACTTTCAGTTGTTTGAGTAGCATTGACTGATGCCCATTGGCTTAAGGATATAATGAAACACTCATTATTGAAGGCTTTGGTATGAATGTGAGTTCTGCAAGTGCGATTTTTTAACGTACGGGGGTATATATTAAAATCTGTGCAAAATAATGCCTGTAGTACACTGTGAATCTGTAAAAAAATGTTTCAAAATTTCTCTATTACTCCTGTGTATGGTGCCGATGTCTTTTGAAATATCAATTTTTCAGCTTGCAGCTTAGAAAGGGGACCTATGATAGACTGAATGATGGAATTGAGAGGTTTTTCAAGAATACATACTAATATGGACTTTGAATTTCCTGGCCCTATGATTTATTCCAAAGTCATTGCTTGGAAGCGGGGAATCTCATGAACGAGTAGCAATAACAATTTTGTACACAACCAAACATCAAGAAATTCCAAAATAACAGATTTTCGGATCAACAATTGTATCTCTGGTTATGAAAGACTGTTTATACAGTTTATGTGTTGACATTGACTTTACTCATTATGGGTTGACAGTTTATGGAAACACCCGACTTCAATTTATATCCATAGACAATCTGGCCAATGACGGCGGACTCAACCTTTGCACAGTGATTCATACGTGTGACTGCAAACATATAAATTATAGGTTCAAATTATCTTCACTGATGATGAATTGACAACATGCCAAGGAATTGCGTGGTCCAAGATGCTGATAACTATTTCTTTGGCTTTGACATTACAACGACTCATGTCTCAGCTAGCTAAGCTCTCTCCAACTTCGAACTCATCTCAACGTGGGGATTGATCTAATACATTGTCCATGGCCGAAAATAAATCGTTTGGCAGTAAGAATTTCGGTAATTTGAGGGGGGCGAGTGGCAATTTGGTTTGCAACTTATGAGAATTTTTTCCACACTTGAACGTTTTTATCCTTTATCTTTATCATCCCGAATGCAAACTTCGACCTGTACCGGGAGGGGAGATTTGAACTTTTTAATTCGGCGATATTCCATTCGCAATTTGGATCATTTATGATAATAATACCCCAGGCAATAAAAAACTGAAACATGTGATAACCTCCAACATCATTGAATTCCTGTGACATGTACTGTTCCTTATTATATACAGAATGATGTGTTGGCGTATCCGAAAGACAGATGAGAGAAAGTGAGATGCATCGCTGGACATCTATCGAAGCTATACATATATACCGACAAAATTAAATTAGTCCGAACGAACCAGTGAGCTTTCCACAATAATACAGCCAGAATCATCCAAATTATACGGACGCAGGCGACATCATTTAATTTGCCCTTTTCAGATCTTCCCAATAGATATAATACACACTCGTACCGCGCTTCACTAATGCGGGTCCCAAACTGTCCACTAACATATATTCCTTCTATGGGCGTCACACGCAGGCCATATAGGAATATAACACCAACCACCTCTGATGGTGCACCCAAAGTGAATGTCCATATGGCACTTTTATACTGATGTAAAATTTGCGCACGCTTGGCCAAGTTAACATAAAGTATATCTTTTAGCACTTGGACTGATGTCACTGATGTTCATCGCGGCCATCTCTATTAAGTATATACTTATTGATTAGGTGAGCTTTCTTTTATATGGCACAATGATGCAGCGTGTAATAGTGGTTTGATGTACGATTGCATATCAAAGACTAAATTTGAGCATCATATGTGATGATGGCTAAATATAACTGAGAGATAAGCTACTGGTTTTCAATATTTTTTTTTTTTTATGAGGCTATGATATGTTCTATCATAGAGATAATCTCTATGTGTTCTATATGAGCATGCATGCGCACGCTCAAAACACACCTCTTCTCGTATTCTTGGGAATCTTGGGTCGCGGGTATTAGGGTTATGTTGCACTCATGGCTGCGTGCGCATGTATGACCTAATGTGCATACTTTGGGGATGTATTAGTTGTATGTGTGGGAGGACAAAAATGCGTATACGTGAAAGTTGAGTAAAGGGGTAATATGATTTATGCGAAGTAATTGCGCTTATTAGTATCCGCAATGTGCCTCGGATGGAACAATGACTTCAACAAAAAAACTTTAAACCAATATGAGCCGTAGTGGGCTGCGTAAAAATTTGCATATTCATATTGTGGATGTTTGCGTTACCCCCCGTGTATGTATGCCCAGACAATATCTTTTAACCGTGAACTGAAAATCTTCCATGCGTGGGAATTTTCAATAACGGAAGTCCTGAGGAGTATGCAGGAGTTATACCCAGATGGATTGGAACATATATAACATTGTGCTATTTCAATCATTTCAGATACTCAGATCCTGTCATACGCGAGCCAAGTTTTGTTATCCGCGGGTCAAGGTTCGTTACTACTCGGAAATTATTCTATTTTTATGCAACTTTGCTTGTTTTCATTAATCGTTAATCACATCGAATATGACATGTATCTCAGCATTGAGAAAATGAGAATAGA
Organism: Eretmocerus hayati; assembly: GCA_029851415.1. NCBI lineage: Eukaryota > Metazoa > Arthropoda > Insecta > Hymenoptera > Aphelinidae > Eretmocerus > Eretmocerus hayati. The sequence goes on along the minus strand of CM056742.1, from coordinate 175,109,304 downwards.
ATGATCTCATATCCAATCAATCTCAGATTTTTTTCTGCTTGCCCGGACTATCTTCCACATCACAGAAGTGATCGAAGAGCTTACATTTGAGTTACTAACAGAAAATTTTGCCGATAATGCTCATGAGCAGCCAACCGTCTCAAAAATGATTGTTTAGTTGATAAACTTTGAATTGGGAATTAGAGATTTCATGACCTCATAATAATGACTCAGAATCTCAGTTCCATATACTTCAGGGCAACAATTTAAGGAAGTCCACTGCAACTACTCAAGACGAGACTCAAGACCATCGCAAAACAATCAAAAATGACTGATTTATCCGAGACTTGGACTAGCTTTTGATAGATTTCTAGGAATTTTTAGATTTTGCTGTTCCTTCGACTATACATGATTCGGCGTTTCTATGGATCGATGTTACAGAATGCTATTATAATGAGTATTATATTGGCATTCTATTGTCGTTGCCACCGTGATATGCCGAATCAGTGCAATGTAATACCCCACTTTCCATTTGACTAAGGTCTTACTATCCGCGCTTTTGTTATTCGCGTTAATTTTCTGGAACCAAACCCCCGCAGATATAGTCCGGCTAACCCTCAGTGAAGCTCATAAAGAAATTTTTCATGGAATAAAGCAGTTAGTGAGTTAGTGATTTGGAAACAGGTGACATGGAGCAGATTTCGAATATGTAAAGTGTGAACAAATTTTGATTGCGGAATGTGCACAAAATCGATCAAAAAGGCAATTAAAAATGGTTTCTTGCGATTTTTTTAAAAAACAACTGATTTTCGAGAAAAATATTCCAAGTAAAAGTTGTAAGGCTAGATATGAGGTGGTTATGACCCTACGTACACTCCCCGGACATAAATTCTGTGCATATCTGAAAAAACTTCTTTGTCTCTTAGCTTCTGCTCAGAATCCTGGGACTGGATTCCGATTCCGTAGGTATGAGGATGAAGTTACGATTATAAAGATCCCACATACGGGTATGATTCGAATTGAAACAGCAGCCCAGGCTCAAAAAGCTTATTCAGATTTGCACAACATTTTTGTCCGGTGAGTGTACGTTGCTGTCAGATCACGGAGCCGCTCAGGAAACGGAAGATCGGAAGATCCCTGTGATTAGCCATACAGAAATATATATTGTGGATCAAAGGTCTTCGATGACATTAACCATCATGTAGAAACCATGCCCTCCCTCTGTCTGCTTTTGGCTATTGAAATTTGGCTCAGGTTTACAAGGAATTTTGCACTAATAGTTGAATAAGGAAAATATAGTATATTACGCAACAAGTGCGAGAAGTTCATATTCACGCACACTTTGGAACTTTTTGCACGGCATGAAGAACATTTCACGCACGCTCGCAAAGCGAATAAGGAACTAGAATTGCTCTAGATCCCGTCACACAAGGAAATCAGTGGCAACGAAATAGCTGATGTCCTCGCAGAATTTGCCACAAGTAGATCCCAAGAAAATACCATTCTAGTTTCTTTCACTGATTATCGACATCAATTCAAATCAACAGCAAGAGATCGAACTACTAAAACTACCTAAGAACTCGGCTTGATAAAAGGTAATGAGTTCTTCGAATTTATTTGTGACGAAAAGTCGAAGCCAAAGCCTTGGTTTTTCTACCATCAGTTTGACAGGGAAATGGTAGTGACTATCGACCGATGTGGAGCTAATCATTATCATCTAGCTGCATTTTTTTGGAAGCAAAGATTTCATTACTGATTCAAAATATATACAACTGACAAAGAGTAAACTTAATGAGAAATATAGCTACAATTAGGGTGTATCTACCAATGTCCATGATGTGTTTTATCTCGTAACCAACGCCTGCCAAAAGTACCATACTGATGAAATTTTTAAGAAACTGTAGAATGACAATTCGATGCTCACGATTATGATTGTATTTATTATATGAGTAATTCCACGCAAAACAGACCTACGAAAAAGGACCATGTCTCAGATTGTTTTCTTGGCTTTTCCATTCAATTCTATGGTACAAAACATGAACTTTCCACCACCCATGGGACCCTATAAAAATTTTTCAGGTATCTGGGGCATATTTTTATTTATCCTTTTCAATCATCTCCAACAACAAAATTTGGGTCTTTTTTTCAATAAAATCCATATTTCTCGAACCCGTTTAGAAATACAGAGATGCAGTTTACAGCATTCAAAAGGTCTTGAAAAAAACTTATCGAAATCAATATTGGGAGATTGATTCTGAGGTTATGAGCGGCTTCAGTGGGCAAAAAAATGAAAAATACAAAAATATTAATTTCACAAAAAGCCATTTTTTTATATTCCTTGAGAATTTGATATTTGATGTAAAATGTTGTGTTCTTTCAGGAAAAAGTAGTCTCAAACATTTTTTTCGCGTCCTAAGGCCTGTTTTTGCTATTTTCTGCAAATCTATTTTTTAGGCGATTGAAAATCGTCTGTTTTCTGCGCATGCGCACAAACTTGGATTCCTAAAACCAATTTCATTGAAAAGTCAAGAAAATTCCCTTCAAAATGACCACTTTGCAAAGTCAATTTCATTAATTGGGACCGGAGCTACAACGTATGGAAAATGAACCCTCAGCGGGTGCGAAATATGGGTCCACGTTATCCTGCGCGGATTCCCTTCACCACTGTTTCGAGTGCCTCCGACCTGCCTTCTGAGATCCAGCGGTCTTCTGGACGTTGTTGCTCTGGTCCAAATGCATGAAATTGACTTCGCCAAGTAATCATTTTGAAGGAAATTTTCTTGGCTTTCCAATGGGATTGATTTTCAGAATCGAAATTCCTGCGCATGCGCAAAAAACAGACGATTTTCAATCTTCTAGACAATAGATTTGCAGAAAATAGCAAAAACAGGCCTTAGGACGCAGAAAAAATGTTGGAAACTACTTTTTCCTGAAAGATTACAACATTTTACATCGTATATCAAATTTTCAAGGAATAAAAAGAATGGCTTTTTGAGAAATTAATATTTTTGTATTTTCATTCTTTTGCCCACTGAAGTCGCTCATAACCTACAAATCAATTCTCCAAGACTGATATCGACAGGCTTTTCGAATGCCGCAAACTGCATCTCTGTATCTCTAAACGGATTCGAGAAATATGAATTTTATTGAAAAAAAGACTCAAATTTTGTTGTTAGAGATGATTGAAAAGGATAAATTAAATTGTGCCCCAGATACCTGGAAAATTTTTATGGGGTCCCATAGGTGGTGAAAAGTTCATATTTTGTACCATAGAATCGAATGAAAAAGCCAAGAAAATAATCGGAGACATGACCCCTTTTCGTAGGTCTGTTTCGCGTGGAACAACTCATATATAAGTCAGCTGAATAGCCTAGTAAGGGTCTGAAAGAACTCTAATAAGAGAAAAAATTCAACTGTCCATAAAATTGATGCCGCAGAGATCGTTCAGCAATTACACTGCAAAACGGCCAGAAATGCTAGGAGAGCAATCAAAACGTTGAGCAATCATAACTCGCAATCTCGCATTTATTAATCTGCAAAGTCACTTGTTGAAAACTTCGAGAAGTTGACTGAGTCTGGATACAACAACAAAATCCTAACTACCGAAACTACAGGCTTTTCGATTTTTTGGAAGGGAACTGCGTTCAGTTACCATAGTAACGAACAAATAGGTGGTTTCTTCTGCGCCTTGTAATTTCTGCGTAATGTCAGTGACCCGAAGAACGTACTCCTAATGCTTTTCAACAAACTCACCTTACCTATAGGTCACACACGCACATTCGAAGAGAATGAAAAAACTCGCGTTTAACTATTACGGGACTTGGTGTTAGGGTCTTCATCAAGAATTGCTCCTTAATCGTAGGAAGTAGAAGGTTAAGTGTTTTATTAACATAAGAGGGCCGAGGAAATTGTGGAATACAACGTGTTACATAAATATAAAAGGGGAAGAAAAATTCTCCGAGTGTGAGCTTTTCGCGTATATAATGTGGCCTGAGCCGAGATAGATCTACATGTACAGAAAACCAAATGAACAGTACAGCTGTATAATACTCGCTGAAGTACATGGTAGGTGGTTGGTTAGAGAAGCACGTTTCCCTCTTTTGTTCAACAATTACAGATGTCTTTATGGATGTGTTTACACTTGGCATTATTCATGCAGTGAGATTGAAATCATGAAACAGGTGAATATGCTCTTCTCGTAATTCTGCAAAAAAAGCAATGATATTTTAAACGCCCTGGTGGAAACAACATCGTACTACTGCAGTATTACTACAGTAGTCTACTGCCTGGCTGACCGTACTACTGTAGTAGCGTACTGTAGTACTACTGCAGTAGCCTACTGCAGTAGTACGACCGTAGTCTACTGCAGTAATACGACAGTAGCCTACTACAGTAGTACGACCGTAGCGTACTATAGTATTACTATAGTATTACGGGGCGTACTACTGGATAATAGTACTGAGCTAGATCTCGATGCTGCGGTCACTTGTATAATATTACCTATATTCGTTGATATTTCCTAGAGAGGATGGAGACATTGAATATGCAGCGCGAGATAAATAAAATATTCATTAGAGTACGGACAAACAAATGTGACTTGTGCATAACAGTACTGAGCAAGATCTCGCTGATGTGTGTACTTCTGGAGCCAAAGAGAAAAATGACGGGCTCAGCTCAGCATCAGCTGGCTGTTGTCTGCTGTCAGCTGAGCTGCTTTATTCACTTTTGCTCTTGAACAGGATGGGGGCATAATTATGCAGCGCGCAATGAAGAAAATGTGATTTGGAAAAAAGGCGATCATTTGAGTACTTAGTGAATATCTTTCTGTTTGAATCTAATGCTATCTATGGACTATCTATTTCTCTGGTTTACATTCAGAAACGACCGGTTTCGGACATCTAAATATGTCCTTCTTCAGGTTAATTATTGTCTAATCTCAACTTGGGAAATTACTCTAAGCTTAAAGACTAGGACTTATCACTGCAGCTGCGGTGTCTTGTGATCCCCTCTTAGATGGAATCTAGTGCAGATCTCGACGATCATTGGTCCACAGGGATTTCCTCGAAAATCAGCCGTGTGACCAACTGGTTGATTGGTTACCGAATGCACTGATCCACACACAAGGTTTTGATCACTTTACACCAAACCGCACCGAATTACAGTTTACGTCGCTATCGCACTGATTTCGGTTAAGTGTAACGTGGAATTCTGTGCTCGGTAGCTGTATACAGTGAGAGAAAAAATATTTCGTTAGATTTTGGCGTAAGAAAGATTCGTTCCCTTCAAGAGACGGGTTCGAACTGATCGGCTTTTGAGCTGTTGCCGGGCGTGAATGAGATCTTTTTGAGTGTGCGTGTGTGTGTGAACGTGTTGAGTGTGAATATTTAAAAAAAAAAAAAAGCTTACTTTGCCGGGTGACTATTTCAGACAAATTCTGTACTGTTACATGAAATATATATATATGCTGCTTATGTGTTCGATTTGACGGAGGAGGGTACGTCTTGCTGGCGCCGCGTACCGATCGTAAAAATTTAAAGAGTCAGTGGCTCCCGTGTTACTCGATTCATAATTCTCATGCCTATTTTTTCTCTCTTGATTTGATTTTAAACACTTCGGAAAGGCTACTCTAGCCTCTTGATCGGTGTGTGTGTGTGTGTGTGTGTGTGTGTGTGTGTGTGTGTGTGTGAGTGTGTGTGTGAGTGTGTGTGTGTGGGGGGGGGGGTGCCAGGAAAGGAGTAAGAGAAAAAATTCCACCATTGAGAGAAATCCTCACATCTAGACCAGTTTTTTTTTTTTTTTTTTTTTTCCGCCTGGAAGGGGGGGGGGGCATATTTCTAAATACTGAAAAATTCACTTTGTTTCTGTTTCAAAGATGGTTACTAAATGCCACTCGAGAGTTTGATATGTACGTGATTCCGCCGAAAGTGTGACTTTTTGGGACCAAAATAGTCGTGGGGAGTGATTTGAGTCAAAAAAAAATTTATTTCAGCCCCAGGCGAGTTTTTGTGAGTCGTTGCAGTTAGTTTCCACTTATTTCGGCACAAAAAGGAAGTACCTAGAGCTACGTAGCTCAAATTTGAAGCCGGACAAAGATATGTCGAGTTTAAGGATTTGATCCAATGTAACCAAATACTTCACGAAGATGTGTCCCACAAAGCGATATAGCGCGTTGGGCAGGAGCACAGCATGGGGACGGAATTGACCGAAAATTTTGTACGCCATTTGGAAAACACGTTTATGTGGTTCACTCGGTTATTACCCACCCAACCTTCAATATAATTACATTCGTTTCACCCGAACATTTTATATTATTTCAAAGTAAGAAAAATCACTATTTTACCACTCGAAATAACTTTGTTTCACTTGAACCTTGATATAAACCACTAATTTCACTCAGAGCCTCCTAATATTCACTCATAAGGTGTAGATCACTTGGAGGGGGGGGGGGGGGGAGGTGCAATGGAACTATTTTGGCAAATCTCTCTATTCCCGATATTTCACGAATGTCGCTGGAGTCACTAGAATCGATTTTGAAATCACTTCCCCGCACTGATATCACAATTCAAACTAACATCACTAATCACTTCCCCGCACTGATATCACAAATCAAACTAACATCACTGATATCACAATGGAAGTAATATAACACACTGATCACCAAATAGGATAAAAATATATATGTGGAAAACACTTTTTCGAGATACTTTTTTTATGTACACTACCGGTCAAAAGCCTAAGCTCACCCAAAAATTAATCTTTCAATTTTGTGAGTTGAACTACTCGGCTCCACTTCACCGTAGAGGACCCTTCCGGAGCCCATTCTGAAGGCTTATTCACGCACTCTGAGATGGAACCATTCATGTTCATCCGCACGGATCGGGATCCCTCCAATTTGAGCCCGGAAAAGTGTCAATTTCAACGATTTTTGGGAGAATCCTCCGGCTCCCGCCAATCCGAGCCACATGAATGCTTCAATATGGGAGTTGTGGGATATGAAAGCACCAGTCTAGAGCCTCAAAATCCGCCCATATAGTTACCTCCCATAACTGTCCTCATTCAACACCAATTGGTCGTTTGTGGTGTCAGGTTTTTGATCACAAGCCAACGCCAAGATTAATATTTGTGAATGAAGTGATGTCGGGGAACTTATTAGCAGAATTGTGTGTCGATTTGTTATTAAATTTTTCAATGTTGTGCTCGGAGACTCATTGTTATATTCTTCACTCTTTGATATATTCTGAGAATTTGCACTTAGTTTGATATTCTACAAATAAGTAGAATTCATCTAAGGTTGTGAGTCTGTAAGAAAGTGTAAGATCATGATTCTGCATCTGTTGTTGCAGTCGGTTGCATGTTTTGCTTTGGATACATGCACATTGGCAGCAATATCTCATCACATTTTCATGGTACTATTGCTGCGGATATACATCCTACACCCAGTCTGCAGTGAAAGTATCATGAAAATGTGATGAGATATTGCTGCTAATGTGCATGTATCCAAAGCAAAACATGCAACCGACTGCAACAACAGATGCAGAATCATGATCTTACACTTCCTTACAAACTTACATCCTTAGATGGATTCTACTTATTTGTAGAATATCGAACTATGTGCAAATTCTCAGAGCATATCAAAGAGTGAGGAATATAACAATGAGTATCCGAGCTCGACATTGAGAAATCTAACAACAAATCATCACACAATTTTGCTAACATGCTCCATTACATCACTTCATTCACAAATGGTAATCTTGGTGTTGGCTTCTGATCAAAAACCTGACACCACGAACAACCAATTGTTGTTGAATGAGGTCAATCATGGGAGGGAACTGTATGAATCGTTAAAAGCAGAGTATTGTTCCTTTATAAATTTCTTGGGTGATTAAGCATGTCTCTGGAACATATAAAAGAATCTTCAGCAATACATAATCTTTTTTGGAACATGATCCAACACCTGAGCGTGTTGAAATCACAGGAACTACGAGGGTCATCCATCAGAAATTGAACAGACTTTGGTTATACTTTTAATATGATATTTCAGAAGTAAACAAAACTCATAAACTTTATTCACTGTGACAAGAAATTCTTTAAAATCATATTGATACCAAGTATTCATGTGAATGCCAGCAGAATAACTTATACTCATGGTAACTTATACTAATTTGGTAACTAAGAGTGAATAGGATGAACAAATGAAATTACATTTTTCCACTGTCGAATAAGCCTAGCAGGAGGTAGCTTGGTGTGCACGAAGAAGTTTCCAGTATTCAATGTTCAGGTGTTTATTTCCATTTTTTGACATTGCTGAACACTTCACTAAGAGCTTTTTTCAAATCCTTATCATCTATGCTCACTAGTTTGCCATTTGAGTTCTTGACTTTTTTATTATTTCTCAATTATCACAGTTGAAAAAAAGCTCAACATATTTTCGGTACAAACAAGGAGCAGAACGAATGGACCAGCTGATGCCTGCCCATGCCTGCCGACTAAATAATATTGAATAATATGCCGACGATAGCTCGCAGTGTCTGTCATAAGCTTAGGTTGGGCCACCAGCCGCTACAGGTCCATGCGTATATGAGTAGATGTGTGCACGCACAGCGGTATGTGCGTTCGAATAGTACATTACGCGTCGAGTGCTGGAAACATTTTTTCGGCACACTGGCATCAAAAGCCTATGGTTTCCTGCCCCGGTCCCGGGGCAGAAAATGCCGCAATGCCGCCCAGGCTAGAGCTAGAAAACGAGCGGCTGCGCCCTCGGGCCACTACATTGCATGCTCCGACGTTTTCTAACCTGTACGGCGGAGCGGCATTTTGCCCCGACATCGCGTCGGAAAGCATAGAATTTCGATACAAGTGTCACCGAAAAATAGTGTACGCACCTCGGGCCAAAAATAACCCATCGCGGCCGCGGGTATGCCGCCCTCGCCTGCCGGCTCGTGCGGCAACCTACCGGGGCCGCGATGGGTCACTTTCGGCCCTTGTCGCGTAATGTACTATTTTTCATCTCACACTGCATAATAAATGTGTCCATATCCTCTCTTCAGAAGTAAATGACCGCAGCATCGAGATCTAGCTCAGTACTATTATCCAGTAGTACGCCCCGTAATACTATAGTAATACTGTAGTAGGCTACGGTCGTAGTACTGCAGTAGAGTCCTGTCATTTTACGTTCAGTAGTTTGGCTATCCAGTACTGCTACGCTGTTTTTTCCACCAGGGCGGAACAAAGTTTATCGAGCGCGCTGCAGACAATTTTATTGTAGTGTGACTTTGAGCATAAGTGATTTATGTGCTTCTAGGAATATCAAAACCCCAATATCCTGACTGTTAATGGAAATCATTCATCGTTCTACTCTAATTTCATCACATTACACGCGTTCCAAAATCATTGGAAAACACTGATAAATTAAGGGAGGACCAGGTGCCCGGATCGCCAATCTTGTCCGAATTTTTTACTGTTTTGTATCACTCAGTATATAAAGAACTCGGTAGTAACTCCGTCAAATGAGCCTTTTGTTCAGAGCTACAGCCAAAAACATTAACATTGCTAGTATACCTATACATACAACTTTCTAACATGGGCTTATATGAGCAATGATAATCTCATTGCCTGTATCTTTGGACAGGAGACCCATTTGCCAGAGTGACTCTGGATTCTTCATACTCTAGGTAGGACAAGATCGTGAAAAAAATTTGGACAAAATTGGTGATCCGCACATCTGCGGTCTTCCCCTTGTAAGTTATAGAACGAAAAATGCAATTTGAGAATGCTCAAGAGGGCGACTTTAAAAACAATAATTCAAATTATTTCCATGGGATCATCCATATTCAAGTCTAGTCAAATGGAAGTGAAATTTCCAGAAAATTTCTAAAAGGTTTTTACCAATTTTCCAAAGATAAAGAACTGCATCTCACTATCGAATGTTCTCATTGGATTTTCCAAATTTTATTAAGAAAGTCACAAATATTCTGTAAAGATAGACTCAAGTCAAAAGACCTGAATATTTGCTTGACGAATTAGATAAAATTATTGTCCATCCATATTTTTGTCCATAGAATCGAAAATCATGTCTTACAAAAAAGTTTGAGACTGGACCATTGTAGATGCAATGTTTTATCACAGGATTGGCAGATTTCAATCGTCACCCTCAAAACTCCCAGTGTACTTTGCAAGCTTCACCACGCTTTCACACTCATGTTCCCAAATAACACCTTCCAATTCTGTAAAAGCAAAACGGATTCACCTTCCAGGCTAAAACTCTTCTAATGTAATTCGTCACTTTCACTATGCCTCGCACTTGGCAGAACCTCCAAGCCACTTGAGTATATCAACGCAGGTAAGTCACGTCTCAATTCAAGTCCAAGGAAGTGTTGGCTAGTTCTCACCTTAGGGCGATAGCAAGATCACGCCAGCAGCGTGTCAGAAACTCCGCCGCGATTATAATACTCTCGCACCCGAGGTATACTATAACTCTGCAGGTGGCTCAGACACCATGACCTCACACCCCAAAGCCACACTTAAACTCAGACTCACACACACACACACACACACATGCACATGCATATGTTCTAAAAGAGTTGTACAAGTAAAAAGCTATACATGTGTGCTCGGGCGCGCCAAGCTTCATGCATATTCATATACGTACGGGGTTGCACTTATTCGCTCCCGCAAGCGCGCGCTACTAGTCCAAGCTGATCATAGATTAAGGTAAACGCCGGTTAAGTTAACGGCTATAAACTCCATAAGGTGTGTATAACAGTAGTACCAAGCTGTATTAGGTCTGTCTGCTGTGTTTCAATATGTACGTTTTGTATATGTTATTTGCACAAGTGCGCGCACATAGTACGACGTGTGAGTTCATGGGGTGACTTTTTTTTCATTATACTAAGTTGTTATATTGCTCTGTTTTGTAATCAGTAATCATGCGGAGGGCTTGCTACCGATGTGTGATTAACACTGGCTGACAGCTCGTGACCACCACGTCGTTGCAAATCGAAAGTTGGCTATCGCGTTGAAGCGTGGGAGCCTATATAGATGACCTCTTGTCAACATTACTGGTAGGAATTTTGAACCAGGATAAGCCTCAGGTGACGTGTTACTACGTCACCCACAATGTTAGTGTCATAACCATGGCTGATCTGAAAAATCTAGGAATGAAGGTGAGCTATTCGAGTTTGAAATTTTCATCATCCGACGCAGCTAGGCTGGGTTATTGCCTCGATTGGTGGGGTTTATCACTCATTTCAGATCTTATTAAAAAAAAACTACAATCCATTAATAATAATGATACGCAAAGACAGCAGAGTATCTTCAACTCGCTAGCTTCAAAAGTAACACTGGTCGAGGAGTCATGGGCTTAATTCCTATCAAGATCAGCCGGAAATGTTTCTAATATATTGACTGCAAAGCAAGGGGGTGAGGTGAAACCGACCCGTTCAGCCTTCCCTAGTGCACGAGAGGAGTTCAGAAAATGTCAGCCTTACCGGCAACATAATGCATGCATTGAACGCTCATACCTTGCGAGCCATGACGAGGTCCTGGCTGAGGTCCCTCACGGAGCAGCTGATCCGATGGCTGACTCTGTCCACTGTGAAAAATTTAACCAAGGAACTTTCACCAGTTGGTTGAATCAAAACTTCAACCAAATTAGTTCAAAATACAACCAGTTTGGTTGGATATTCGACCACTGAACGTTCAGCCAGGATCCCTCCGTCCGGCTCCTGCATACCAGGTTGCCTACGTGAGAGGCATAGGATATGATAAATGGTCATATGGGTGAATGAGGGTGGTTGGATGATGGATGGATGGATGGATGGATGGATGGATGGATGGATGGATGGATGGATGGATGGATGGATGGATGGATGGATGGATGGATGGATGGATGGATGGATGGATGGATGGATGGATGGATGGATGGATGGATGGATGGATGGATGGATGGATGGATGGATGGATGGATGGATGGATGGATGGATGGATGGATGGATGGATGGATGGATGGATGGATGGATGGATGGATGGATGGATGGATGGATGGATGGATGGATGGATGGATGGATGGATGGATGGATGGATGGATGGATGGATGGATGGATGGATGGATGGATGGATGGATGGATGGATGGATGGATGGATGGATGGATGGATGGATGGATGGATGGATGGATGGATGGATGGATGGATGGATGGATGGATGGATGGATGGATGGATGGATGGATGGATGGATGGATGGATGGATGGATGGATGGATGGATGGATGGATGGATGGATGGATGGATGGATGGATGGATGGATGGATGGATGGATGGATGGATGGATGGATGGATGGATGGATGGATGGATGGATGGATGGATGGATGGATGGATGGATGGATGGATGGATGGATGGATGGATGGATGGATGGATGGATGGATGGATGGATGGATGGATGGATGGATGGATGGATGGATGGATGGATGGATGGATGGATGGATGGATGGATGGATGGATGGATGGATGGATGGATGGATGGATGGATGGATGGATGGATGGATGGATGGATGGATGGATGGATGGATGGATGGATGGATGGATGGATGGATGGATGGATGGATGGATGGATGGATGGATGGATGGATGGATGGATGGATGGATGGATGGATGGATGGATGGATGGATGGATGGATGGATGGATGGATGGATGGATGGATGGATGGATGGATGGATGGATGGATGGATGGATGGATGGATGGATGGATGGATGGATGGATGGATGGATGGATGGATGGATGGATGGATGGATGGATGGATGGATGGATGGATGGATGGATGGATGGATGGATGGATGGATGGATGGATGGATGGATGGATGGATGGATGGATGGATGGATGGATGGATGGATGGATGGATGGATGGATGGATGGATGGATGGATGGATGGATGGATGGATGGATGGATGGATGGATGGATGGATGGATGGATGGATGGATGGATGGATGGATGGATGGATGGATGGATGGATGGATGGATGGATGGATGGATGGATGGATGGATGGATGGATGGATGGATGGATGGATGGATGGATGGATGGATGGATGGATGGATGGATGGATGGATGGATGGATGGATGGATGGATGGATGGATGGATGGATGGATGGATGGATGGATGGATGGATGGATGGATGGATGGATGGATGGATGGATGGATGGATGGATGGATGGATGGATGGATGGATGGATGGATGGATGGATGGATGGATGGATGGATGGATGGATGGATGGATGGATGGATGGATGGATGGATGGATGGATGGATGGATGGATGGATGGATGGATGGATGGATGGATGGATGGATGGATGGATGGATGGATGGATGGATGGATGGATGGATGGATGGATGGATGGATGGATGGATGGATGGATGGATGGATGGATGGATGGATGGATGGATGGATGGATGGATGGATGGATGGATGGTGATGCGAGTGGATTTAGGGACTGAGGTCAGAGCTATTAAATACCTGGGTACGCCATTATAGGAAAAGTATATTCTGCTAAAAAGGAAGTATATATGGGCGGCTCCGGATCAGAACGGTATAAGTCCATGTTCTCGTTCAATAATATCGCTTTTGGGTCTTCCACGTTCATTTGTCGTGCTTTTATGCATGGTTAGAAGTCGTAGCTACTCTCAGAAACTATAAGTTAGATTCGCTATGTTGTCCAAACGATTGCATCGAATGGTTTCGAAGGTGGTAGGCTGACATCCGATCACTTCCTTTTGACGCATTTGGACACAGGCAAGCCCTTACAAAAATGAACAACCTCGGGTTAGTAATCCCATTGGCCTGGGATCTTACTCTAGAAGCCCTGAAGTCTCATTTTCTCATCTCTTATCGTCATTGAAAGAGCCGAATTTCTTAGTGATGGTTCCAAAAGCGTAGTTGTGAGAGCGATCGGCACTGAGCTCGCAAAGAAATTTGATTTTGCATCATGTTTTCAGGCATCTTCTCTGAAGAAAAATCAACTGCGTCCGTGATACGCCAAACTCAACTAAGCTATGCACTTCCTCCTCAGGAACAATGCCAATGGTAGAGAAAGCCTATATAGCTTCATCACAGAATTTCGGTTACAATTTCACTATGAATGGTTGTGATCTATCAACTGGGGCTCTTTTCATTAACAGTCACCCGGCCTTCGGTTCGATCTCCCCGCCCCTCGGTACAAGTGAACCTCATTTGGGCGAATCTTGTAGATGAAGATAGCCTTGCTGCTCGCCTTCCTGAATTGAGATAGCTGCAACTAATCTTAACCTCATTCTACGGTTGATCAACAATTCTGTTTGTTGAGTGGGGATCAGTCCCAATTCATCGTTTGGATCCACTGGTCGATTCAAGTCTCTGCATTGCGATTTTTCCTATACAACCTTAAATTGCCTCTGAATACATGACGTAAAGCTGCGTGCTATGTGATCCCCAAAAATTATACTCCGCAACGGGCCGCTTGAGTAAACTCTCCTTGACTGGATTTCCAAATAGACGCCTGTTGACCTCAATGTTGGAAATATATCCTTAGTCACGATATCCTGAATGAGATCTCTTTGCGAAGAACAGTCTCGGTTGTCAATGAGATTTTATAAAAGTCATCCTAAATTAGAGAGGAATTTTGTTTACTGCGAGAAAAAGTCGAGGACAGTCATTAAAAATCCAAAGAATTCTCAATTTATACCGTTCTGATCTGGAAAATTTTTCCACCTATTTTCTCGCTCAAATCGGCATAAGTCCGTGGTTTTATTAACGTTTCTTGATCTCAAAGGTGGAAACTCATAGTTTCTCGACATTTTCCTACTTCGAACGGTAAAAATTCATCATATCAACTACTTCTCCCGATCTAAAATATTAAATGTGAATTTTTTTCAGAAATGGTGGACTTATACCGTTCTGATCCGGAAAAAAGTCGAGAAATTTTCCGGATCAGAGCGGTATAAGTCCATTTTTTATTGCAAAATGAGATGTAAAAAGTGTAAACAATTGAAAATCAATACGCCCCACGCGAAAGATGAGATGAAAACACACTCACTACACGGTAGAATAAGAATATTTACTTCAGATGATAACTCGAATTTTCCATATCACAAAAACTTTGAGGCGCATTTTCCAGAAATGGAAAAAATGGACTTATACCGTTCTGATCCGGAGCCGCCCATATATGCTAACTGAGTATGGTCTCGAAGGAATGGAGTGCCAACATAAAATAAATGAATTTAAAATTTACATACTGCCAACACTCCCCTTAAATTTCAAAATTATTTGAACTCAAAAAATCAAAGAATATTCTGCAAGCCCATTCCTTCGTTACAAAAATTATGTTTCACAGCAAATAAAGCCTTAGTAAAGGCATCAGCAATATTGTCTTCAGTTCCAATTTTCTTCGATTGAATCTGTTTCTGCTCAACATATTCTCGAATAAACTTGCATTGAACATCAATGTGCTTTGTACGTTCCTTGTACGCATGAGTTTTAGCCCAATCCAAAGCAGCTAGACTATCCGAATATATAACTGTGGGCTCTTTGACCAAATCTGGATCAATTTCTTTGCACAAACCTGTGAGCCAAAGTGCTTCTTGACAAGCTGAAGCTAAGGCTCTGATTTCAGCTTCACAAACAAATTTGGAAACTGTATTTTGCTTTTTGCAATACCAAGATATAGGACTTCCCTGAAAAGTAAATACATAACCACTGATAGACTTTCTGTCATCTACATCATTCGCCCAATCAGAATCTGCATATCCAACAATAGTGTTGGAACTATTCTGAGTGTAGCGTAGACCAACTGACTTAGTACCCTCGAGATACCTGATAGCCCTCTCCACAGCTCTCCAATGAGGCATCGCTGGGTTTTTGCTGAATGTACTCAGGGTACGTATAGTGAATGCTAGATCTGGTCTGCTCCACTGACTCAAATAAAGAAGACATCCCACTATTTCTTGATAGAGTTCTTTGGTAAAGTCTTCCAGTGTATCATCCAACGACACTGTCATATTTTTATCCAGCTTCTGATTCGCATCCATCGGAGTGGCCATAGCTTTGCAATTTTGCATGTTAGCTTTTCGTACAATGAGATTAGCATAAACATCCTGCTTAACTGTAAGTTCCGATTGGTCCTCTTTTTGTTTGATGTGCAAACCTAAACAGGACTTGATCAAACCTGAATCTTTTAAATCAAATGACTGTTTCAAGGACTGTGTGAAGTTTTCCAAGTCATTATCATCTGAGTAAAAAACAAATATGTCATCAACATAAATAGCAATTATGAAAATCCTTCCATTAATAATCAAATAATATATACAATAATCAGATCTTGATTGCTTCAAACCCAAATTTTTCAATTTTTTGTCGAGAGCTTGATTCCAAGTTCGACTACCCTGTTTCAATCCATATAAGGATTTTTTCAACCTACATACCTTGTTTGGATTATACGGGTCTACATACCCTTCTGGTTGTCTGATATAAATTTCTTCTTCAAGTTCACCATGTAAAAAGGCCGTCTCAACGTCTAAATGGTTGATTTTCAATTTTTGCTTTACAGCGAGTGCTAGTAAAAATCTCAAACTGGTATTTCTGATTACTGGTGCATAAGTTTCATAATAATCTGTGCCATAGACTTGAGTAGAACCCCTCGCTACTAAGCGAGCTTTGTGTTTCTTCAAAGTACCATCTGCATTCAACTTGATATTATAGACCCATTTCACATCTACAGCTTCACGCCCCTCTGGTAAATCCACTAATTCAAAGACATCATGTTTAATAAAAGAAGACATTTCAACATCCATTGCTTGTTTCCACTTAGTAGCATCTTTGCAACTTAAGGCTTGTTGATAATTCAGAGGAATTTCTGAACCATGGGCTGCCAAATATGTAACATACCCATCAAAGTTCTTGAGTTTCGGTTTTCTAGAAGAGCGTCTT
The DNA here is from genome assembly GCA_029851415.1 of Eretmocerus hayati. Classification (NCBI taxonomy): domain Eukaryota; kingdom Metazoa; phylum Arthropoda; class Insecta; order Hymenoptera; family Aphelinidae; genus Eretmocerus; species Eretmocerus hayati. Next base: position 175,092,370 of record CM056742.1, on the reverse strand, counting down.
GGAAGCTGTTCAGGAGCGTCATCTGAAGTAACATCATCTGAAGATTCTTCCAAGAGATTTTGAATGACTGTCTCATCTTGAGAAATTTCATCACCTGTAACTTCGGCTTCACTGCCTTGATTATCATGAACTGGAACATTATCTGAATCTAAATTTTGACCATCATTTGGATCTGAATCACTGTCTTCTTCTGGAACATCTGAATCTGTTAGAGGATTGAAAACGTTTGAAGTTTCTTCCTGAGATTTCTCTTCAATCTTCTTAGGATTCTCAATGAAAACTACATCTCTACTGATGATAATCTTTCTAGTGCCTTTTTCCATTAGTCTGTAACCTTTAGTATTGTCACAATAACCAAGAAAAGTGCATTTTTGGGATTTGAAGTCCCATTTCTTACGTTTTTCTTTCGGAACGTGTACCATAGCGTCGCAACCAAAAACTCTGAGGTGAGCAATATCTGGCTTGCTACCTGAAAAAACTTCTTCTGGAGTGACTCCCTTAGAACTCGTGTCGGTAATCGGTTGATTAAGTACACTGACGTTGCAACAGCTTCACCCCAATAGGAGATAGACAACTCAGCATCTGCTAGCATGGTGCAAGCTTTTTCGACAATCGTGCGGTTATACCGCTCTGCCAAACCATTCTGCTGTGGAGTGTAAGGACAACTAGTTTGGTGAACTATGCCATTTTGTGCTAAAAAATCTGCAAATTTCTTATTTTTGTATTCCAAACCATTATCAGATTTCATTTTCTTAATCTTGTTGCCAGTTTGGTTTTCAACCTGAGCTTTGAATTCAACAAATTTGTCAAAAGCTTCATCTTTATGTTTGAGAAAGTACACAAATACCTTTCGACTCTTGTCATCAATGAAAGTTAGGAAATAGAGAGCACCACCCATCGATGCATTTTCCATCGGTCCACATAAATCTGTGTGTATCAACTCTAGCAACTCTTCTGATTTATGGTCTGAATTAGGAAAAGGTGGTCGATGCTGCTTACCCATCAAACAACATTCACATGGATCATTCAATTTGTTGTTGAAGTTGCAACCTGTGACAGCACCATCCTTCAAGCATTTCAAAACATTAGGGTTAGGTTGGCCCAATCTTCTGTGCAATAACTGTGCATCAATTTTCTTCGCTACTGAAGCTCTTGAATTAGAATCTCGTTCACTGAATAGTTTCAATTTGTAAATACCATTAGCTTCATCATCTACTGCAACTGCAGCCAAAATATTATTCTGATCATATATATTACAATAATCATCTTTGAATACCAATTTGTAGTTATGTTTCTTGGCTAAAACACGCACTGAGAGTAAATTACATGCCAAATTTGGGGCATAGATTACATCTTGAGGAATAACTGACTCTTTGCGATTGTTTACCAACAAATCAATCTGCATGCTCCCCTTGCCCTGTGACTCAAGTGAACTGCCATCAGCCATGGCAATTGGGGATTTACTAGTATCTGATTCAAACTTTATGAATAGATCTTTGTTTGGGCTCATGTGGGAACTGGCCCCTGAATCAAGGCACCACATGGTTTTTTTCTAAATTACTAGAGCTATTCACACTGTATGCAAATGGTGTCATGAACACTCTCAAAATATTTGCTCTGGTGGTAGTACCTTCTGAAGAGCTTTCTGTGTGACTATTCTTGTTACCATTGTTCCTAGGTTTTTTGGGGTTAGGACAATTTGGGGCAATATGCCCATGCTGGTTGCAATTGTAGCAACGCACATTGTTCGACTGGCGATTATTGTAGTTCCTGTTATAAGGTCTATTGGAATTTTTCCTACTTACGAATGCATTTTGCTGGTTCCCTGCTTGTGATTCAACTTGAACATCTTGTAAGATCTTTGTTTTTATGTGCTGTCCAGTGATTTTCATTCCAGAGCTTTCAATGCCCATAATCATCGGTTTATACTGATCAGGTAGACCGGCCAAAAGAATCGCTCCCATCCATTCCTCATCAATTTTGAAGCCAATTCCATCGAGCTTTTGTGCTGTTTCGAAGATTTTGTTGACGTATACTTCTGTGCTCGCACAATCCTCTAGACGAATCGAGATTAAAGTGCTTAGCAATGCAATTTTTCTGGTCAATCCACTGTCTTCAAACGCTGACTGCAATTAGTCCCAAACTTCCTTTGGAGTATTAGCATCTCTGATGTGTGGGAAATTAACACGGTCGACTGATAGGACAAGTTTGGCTTTAGCCCTTTTCATGTTACGTTCATTGGTCACTGCAGTCGGATCTCCCAACACACGTTTCCACAAGTCCTCGTGTTTGAGGTACTGTTGCATGGCAAATTTCCAATCATTAAAGTCGTCAGTGCCCTTCAATTTCTCTATGGGAGGCAAACTGTTACTGGACGACATGTTGAATCTCTGACCTGGCACACGTGCACTTTTCTGTTTTGAGGTTGAGTCTTGCACTAGTTACTCGCGTGCACTGAGACTTGAAACGATCAAGAAAATAAACGGGAATAACTGATTCCGATTCACCCACGATTTTCACTGTGCACTTTTTTCGCATTTAGGGCTGGGCCCTTAACCTGATGCGAGTGGATTTAGGGACTGAGGTCAGAGTAATTAAATACGTGGGTACGCCATTATAGGAAAAGTATATTCTGCTAAAAAGGAAGTATATACAATATGTGTCGTAATAGGTGTACATACCGCAACTGGGGTATAGATGGGATTTTGTAATTTCGTTGGGAAATATCAAAATTTTTTGTAATAGCTTTCATTTTTTGTAACTTTTAATTGAAAATGCCTTTCAAATCATTACATTTGTAATGCATTGAAGGGGGTGCCAACTTCGCACGCGTGTTGATTTACCCTTAATCATTACATAACAAACAAGCGTCTGCTGTGTGATGATTAGAGTGAGGGCCATCGAGGTTAAGCTACGATCCTTATCGTTTTTCTGTAAAGGATAATGAAATTATTACTGTTTTGCGGTAATGGTGGTGATGAGAGTGATTGCAAGTGCGCGAGTGTTGATTCTTCTGTGGGCGTGCGGGCATTGGTTTAGCTGCGGATTAGGCTGCGGAGCAAATGATGCAGATCATCAACATTGGATGCCATCATCGTCGTCCACGTGTTGCAGACGGCCTCCCCTAAAAAAGAGCTTCTGCGTCCTGCTGTGATCTTTACGACAGACGCTCTGTTGCGACACAATTCTCAAAATTCATTCAGCACACGCGACTGATCACTCCCGTGGCGTTTTTGTGCGGGCATCCACTCAGTCATACAGAAGTCCTGTGCCGTTTTCAGAAGTGCAATACTCGCGTGTGCTAATAATAATATCTCTCGCGTGCGCTAAGCTCATTACTCAATTTTAGCGTACGCTAAAGTCGCCTTTCGCGTGCGCTACTATGCAGAGTTTAATTTTCGCGTACGCTAATTCCCTGGAAGTATACACCATGAATTGTAGTGCACACGAAAGGCAACTTTAGCGTACGCTAAAATCGAGTAATAAGCTTAGCGCATGCGAGAGATATTATTATTAGCACACGCGAGTATTGCACTTCTGAAAACGGCACAGGACTTCTGTATGACTGAGTGGATGCCCGCACAGAAACGCCACGGGAGTGAAGAGTCGCGTGTGCTGAATGAATTTTGAGAATTGTGTCGCAACAGAGCGTCTGTCGTAAAGATCACAGCAGGACGCAGAAGCTCTTTTCTAGGGGAGGCCGTCTGCAACACGTGGACCACGATGATGGCATTCAATGTTGATGATCTGCATCATTTGCTCCGCAGCCTAATCCGCAGCTAAACCAATGCCCGCACGCCCACAGAAGAATCAACACTCGCGCACTTGCAATCACTCTCATCACCACCATTACCGCAAAACAGTAATAATTTCATTATCCTTTACAGAAAAACGATAAGGATCGTAGCTTAACCTCGATGGCCCTCACTCTAATCATTACACAGCAGACGCTTGTTTGTTATGTAATGATTAAGGGTAAATCAACACGCGTGCGAAGTTGGCATCCCCTTCAAAGCATTACAAATGTAATGATTTGAAAGGCATTTTCAATTAAAAGTTACAAAAAATGAGAGCTATTACAAAAAAATTTGATATTTCCCAACGAAATTACAAAATGCCATCTATACCCCAGTTGCGGTATGTACACCTATTCCGACACATACTGTATACAATAACTGAGTATGGTCTCGAAGGAATGGAGTGCCAACATAGAATAAATGGATTTGAAATTTACATACTGCCAACAGATGGATAGATAGGATGATGGATGGACGGACGGATGGATGGATTGTGAGTGACCAATAGGCTCTGGATCTCGGGAGAGAGAGAGAGTGATCGAAATTAATCATAAGGGATGGGTACCTCGATAGAGGTGTACGTATTATTCTTGGATCAATATCAGGATTCGAATGTGCGGATTGACTTGGGTTGATTTATTCGGCCATATTTCACGTATACGAGAGGATTTCAGCTCTCGCGACGCAAAACCACGGATCGAATATTGGATCAAATTTTATCCCTGCATACCAAGTGGACTTCAGCAATTTAGCATGTCGAAATAAAATTCTATAGGGAGTATGAATTTTTAGAATAGTTTTCCACACGTGGCTTAGGTATAGATGGGGACTTCAGCCCATCCACCCCAGGCACACAAGCGGATTTTTTGGGGGTTGAGTTTCACCCAGAGATGAGGTGTAGACCTCAGCACAGTCCCCTCTCCCGATAAGAGTCAACAATTTCGCCTTCGCCTAAGTGCCTGTGCACGAGAAAAGACTTCGGTCTCCACGAACACAGGTTACCCAGGCCACATAGTCAAATCAAACTTTCATCATAAGTTCGAAGGGACTTCAGCCTTCGACTCTCAAGATGATCATCTTAGAGCCTAATTGAGCTGTTCTCAGTATAACACATATATATATATTCAACAAAAAAGCATTTATTCCAGCACTCAATACATACACGTATATATATTGAATAATAGCCAGAGGACTTCGTCTCGATGTAGCTCTTGGAATTTCGGACCACAATTGAATAAGAGGTATAATCTAAATAGCAGACAGACAAAGGGGATTCAATTGTGGTCTGCTTCACATCGTAAACTCAGATCAATAACAATGCAGGGAAAAATTCATCAAATTAGACGGCGAGGTTTATCAAATTCTTGGATAAGAATTTCGAGAACGACTAAACTGATGCGTGGTCAATCCGAGGATCTATTTGATGGAGAAAGGCTGCTGGACATCAGATAAGTTAATTATTCGATTTTCAGACTAGAGTTTGCAATATTTGTAACAACAGAAATTTTTCATTACCTCTACCATCATTGGCAATGCCCATACGCTCCCAAGGCTCGTGTTTGCAAAGTTGATGGAGTACATTATTCGAACGCGATTGGATTTCCATCATTAAAAGTGCAACTGTGATTCTCTGTGGATATTTTTTGTCTGTTTTCAGGTTGACGGTCCATGCGAGATGTTGGCGCGAGACGTTCTTCTGGGGCGAGAACGACCAATCCATAGAAACGCAATTTGTGAGTTTACAAAGTGTTCACAACAATACACATGAGTCAGTCACGCACACGTGTAGCAAAGCCTCTTTCTTCAAGGATTTGCAACGCTTGACCAATGGCAAGCAATAAGGCAGTGAAATGACATCGATTCTATACTGTCAATTTCATCCAACTTCCTCTCTTCGTGGGAAGAGTAATCGAGATCGATATTTAGAAGTCCGGTCCTGGATTTGTATAACTTCCAAGATAAAGCTGATTTTCATTGACGATTTTGTGCGTCTTTTCCATCGTGATTCACGTGAGTGTTGAAAAAAAATTTCCGCAAGTGAGAAAAAACCCGGCACTTTTTGGAATTTCTCGTGTCCACTCTAGCCAAGCAGGCGAAATCTTGAGACGATTGAAATCACGAGCAAGAGAACTACCACATCGTCATATTTTGCAGTCTAAAACCACCGAACCTACACAATGCAAAGTCGTCTCATGCTAGCCAGAGCCTGCGATGGCTAACGCCAGGGTTGAGATTCTGTTACCGGAGCACTGTGAGCCCCGTAGCTACGTAGATGGTTTTACGCGTCACAATATATGACGGTCACACTCTAGCCCTGTCTACATAGAACTTTATACAATTTCATAAATTTTTCATAAAATTTTTTATAAGTTCACGAATTATAAAGTCCTCATAAAGTTACTTACTAAGTAGTTTATAAAGTCCTTATAAATCTTTTTTACTTGGGTCTGTCTCAGAATGAATTTAATTCAATGCACAAATCGAACTGAATCGTTTTTATTTTATTGCAATAACCGGAAAGATAATTCTCTGGAATGTTCTGGGAAAATGTGGCTAATTATCTATCTTGAAAATCAATGAAAATCAACATAAAATTTTAGTTCTTTTTACACGATGCTATTCTAATCATTAATGCTTTCCTGTGGAAAATAGTATATTATGCGGCGAGTGCTGGAAACTGCGTGATTCTGACATGACACACATGACACACTGAAGACGATCCCGGTGGTTTTAGAACGCTACGATGCAACCTTGGAGCTACATAAGCTAATTACTCCACCTGGTGTTTGGGAAAAAAGTCCAATTTTGCAATAAATATTTAAAGAATCATAAAACGGGCTAGATTGGACCAATTTGAACGTTCGAGGTCGCCTTTTTTCGACCTTATTTTAATCCATGTTTGTAGTACGCAGGATCTAGCGACTGAGTGCGCGGATTCTATAGTATCAGAGTATCTCTACCACAAATGGGCGCAGGAAAGATTCATTTGGGTCTCCTTTGAGTTAAATTTGTACGAACACCATCAGATTCGTCATTGGAGTATTAGAATGACTTCCTTGATGATTTTCTCTAATGTAAACTGGAGTCTTCAGACAGTAGGGACCAACAGTAGTCAGCTAGGATATCTTTACTATTAATGGTACCATATCTTTGTTCTAACTCTGCTATATCCTGATGAAATCTTTCCCCGTGTTAATCGCTTACTGCGCAAGATTTTCAGGGAAGAAATCCAAGTGGGAATCCATCTTATGAATTTTGGTTCAGATTGACCCCCATAGTTCTGATATTCGCCAGCGCTTCATCAACCAGAAGTTTATAATTATCTGACTTTTTATTCACTAAAAAATTTGTTATGACATCTTTCACAGATTTCCATGTTTTTAGTTCGATTCCTCCCAATTTCTGATCGAATGTGTAATCAAGCATCAGTTTCCTGATGCCAGGACCAATCAATATGCTCTCCTCCAATTTCGCCTCAGATATGCGCGGGAACTTTTCTTTCAGGTAGAGAAATCCCTCTGCTGTCCTATCCATTGCCTTAATAAAGTTTTTTACTAAACCTAATTTGATGTGGAGTGGTGGCAGGAATACTTTCTTAGGATCAATTAAGGGCTGAGCGATAGCGTTCTCCACACCTGGCACAAATGGTTGCCAACAATGATTTCTCGCCTATTGAGGCAAACACCCCGCCAGATCATGAGCAAACGGATAGCCTTTACACCAGGCTGTGGGGCAGAGAAGGCCCGGAATGTCCAGAGGGCAAGTATAGTACCCCCGACACAGAGACCCCGATCTCTGAAATCTTCACTCCTGTAAACCACATGGAACTGAGACGCAGGGTGGAGAGAATGAACACAGAAACTACGGCTGGCCCTGACGGAATTAAAAGAAGAGACTTGCGAGGCGATGTATTCATTGCATTAGCCAAGCTCTTCAACTTGTTCCTCTTAAACAGCTACTACCCTCGAGCATGGCGGTTGAACAGAACGAGAGCTCATTCCCAAGGCGGGAAAAGACCCCAACGTAGTGAAGAACCGAAGGCCGATCACCATCAGTTCAATTATTAGCCGGCTCTTCTCCGCATCTGTAGATGCGAGACTCCGAAGCGTGATCACGCAGAGCGTCAGACAAAAAGGCTTCACTACGGAAAGCGGGTGTGACTTGAATATTCGTCTGTTCAACGCTGCCTTGAAACAAGCTAAAAGCTCGGGTGGGCTTTTCGGAAAAGAGGATATGGCCAAGGCGTTTGACACCGCGCCTCACGCAGCGATTGTGCCAGCTCTACGAGCGAAAGGAATCCTGATCAGGGTCGCAGAGTACATCCGGGGAATGTACGACGACTGCTTTACAGCCACCAAAACCAACAGGGGCGAACTAAAGATACAACTCAAGAGGGGAGTCAAGCAAGGCGAACCTCTGTCGTCCCTAATCTTTAACCTGATCATTGAACCAACTTTGGATGCCCTTCAAGATATGGGCGATGGTATTTCAGTGGAAGGCGAGAAGCTTGGCGCGATGGCGTTCGCAGATGACACTTTTACCTTAGCACGCTCGAAAGAGGAGCTATCACTAAAGATTTCGTTTCTTCGTGAAAGTCTGGGCAAGTTAGGTATGGAACTTACCCTGGAAAAGTGTCTAGTATTCGAAGTAGTCCCGCACCTCAAGACGTGGTTTATTAGGGAACCCGTCATAACAGTGCATGGTACGCGCATCCCAACGGCGCAAATCGACGAGGTGGTAAAGTACCTGGGAACCAAAATCTCTTCTTGGCGTGGTCTCATTGTGAATCATGAAAAGGAGCAGATACGGGACCTACTTCTTAGAGTGAGAAAGCTTCCACTGAAACCACTCCAGAAACTTGAAGTGGCGTCCAAATATGTGTTGCCAAGACGTACCTACGGCTCAATAGCGAAGCCAACCTCGGTGGTCAAGCTAAAAGCAATCGACCAGATGATAGCGGCGGGAGTGAAGCAGATGCTGAACTTAAACGTGTGTACGAACACGTCATTTTTATACACCGCTCGCAAAGATGGAGGTCTTGGCCTGGTCAATAAAACCAAGATGGTCTTGGCGGCAGTTCTCAGAAATCATGTAAAGGACACCCATTCTCCGGACTCTGTGGTTCGTGCTGCTGCAGGCTCGAACGCAGAAGTCAAAATAGTCTCCATAAGTTTAATCATCTTTTGTGAAATATTTGAATGCTTCGGTATTAGAGCGTTCGGAAATAAACAAAAGGTATGAAGATCTATCGATCAACGAAACGACGTTTTCTGTTCCGATCACAAATCTATTCGATAAAATAAATAGATCCATGAACGAATATGGAATTGAAATCAAATTCACGTCAAGCATAAGCTCTGAGACCGGCAAAAAAACGATTAATCGTGCGGACTTGGTTATTTTCTTCCACAACCAATCAGTCGCGGTAATCGAAGTCAAAGTCGCGGCAAAGTCTGATGGAAAAGTTGCTTCGCCACATAAAGTATTTAGGGCTTGCCATGATATTATACATGAGAAATACCCACGTATAATGAAAAAAAGGCGTAGGGGTATAGCCATAGCTGTATCGCTCGTAAAAGATTCCACTTTGCATTACTTGCAAACAATACTGGGTTACATCGAGGATACCTCTACTATGGAAGAATCGGATATCAATGTAGTTGGGATTCCCTGTCCTAACTCACAGATCAACTCTCGTTCTTATCGATAACGCATAAATGCTCTTAGAGCTGCGAAGGGATGATGACCTTGATTCTTACGGTATTAGGACTTCCTCGATAGGGCTTCCGCGAGAAGAGGGTCATCTTGTTTTCGTCTTGGAAAATCGTTCCTTATCTCGATCTCGATCTCATCCTCGCGAGATTATTCATCCTCGTCTCGTTCTCGTCTCGGTATATTCTCGTTCTCGCGGAAGACTCTTACAGGTGATTAAGTTGGAACTGAAACTGAAACTTTTGAGGAACTCGATTTCATCTCAAAGACCAAAACCCTCAATCTCTCACTAAATCAATTGAGCTTTTGCGGAATTTTTTATGAGGAAAATCGTCGTAATCAATCGAGCTTTTGAGAAATTTTTTATGAGGAAAATCTTAATGCAAAGTGTAGGTCAAAGTTGGGTGCTTATATGCACTTACAGCATCAGATTCAGATACCGATGTGTTGCAATAGTATTAGAAATTGCATGCAGCTTCTTACCCATCGTTGTTTAAATTGGCTAGGGATATTTGGTTCATCATGGCAAGCTCTGTATCATCTGAACGGTTGTTTTTGAGAGTCGATTTGGTCACTACAAATGATAGGTTGAATGGAAACTGAATTGCTACGTCAGCACTTTGTATCGGATCATGAATGAAGAGTTCATTTGTCTTATATGATTAGGATTACTTTCGTTCGCATAATTCCATGTTAAGTGTGAATTTTATAATAAGTCTCGTTGATGCAAACTATGACTCGTAATGATTGGTCTCATGCCTTCTGAACGATTGGCTGTACTGATTATTTTCAATTAATAAAGTTCTGGATGATTGTTTTTCTAAAAATTCTCTCGTCATTCCGTTCACAGCACCTCAGGGCGAAATTACATGACCGGAAAAATTTGGCCGGAACGGTAAAGTGATTCGGCCGGAAGAAATCCGACCAATCAGAGCGAAGCCGTCGCCGGAGAAACAGACAATTCCAATTTACATGGACGGAAAAAATACCAGAACGGCCGGAATCGTGAATTTTGCAATGCGAATTATAAAATGTACGAAGCTTTTGACGTGGCTTGAGACTGTCAATATCGATTATTGGTCGATTATTAATCGGTTTTAATAATTAGTACAAGAGATCTATACTGCTCTCCCGAATAATGATTAGATCCGGACGGCGAAATTCGACTTTTTTCCGTCCATGTAAATTGTAGAACCCCATATTTGCCAGCGACGGAAAGTTTGTTCAAACGTCAACAACGATAGCTCATCAAAGTTTATATTCCATACGAATACCTTATATTATGATAAAGCTATCTACTGATGTAGATTATGAAGTTTATAGATTATTGCGAGTCGTTAGAATGTAGAACTGTGAATAGAAATCATTGAAATATCATTCGATGGCAGACCTAACCTCCAAAAGTAGCAGACTGCAATTTTTTTCCGGTGGCTTTTTTTCCGTTCCGGCCGAAATTTTTCCGGTCATGTAATTTTGCCCTCACGGAAAGAAGAATGAACGTAAGATGAAACACTTATATGAGACCAGTGGCCCTCTAACCTAATGCATTGTACGGGAGGTCGGTACGCCACCTAGTGGCAGGATCCTAGAACTGAGAATTCTGCTTAGAAAGGACCTAGTAGCATGAGAACGATCGTGTGGCATCAAAACCGCACTCTCAGTTGCTAGATCTTGCGTACTACAAAAATGGGTTGAAATGAGGTCGAAAAAAAATTCCTGACGTCAAACTACTTCATCTATGGGTATCGGAAAATTTATTTCTCTAAAGTATATGACAAATCAAAGAAAATGCGACCTCGAACGTTCGAATTGGTCCATTCTAGCCCGTTTTATGATTCTTTCAAAATTTATTGCAAAATTGGACTTTTTTCCAAACACCAGGTGGACTAATTTTAGCTTATATAGCTCCAAGGTTGCATCGTAGCGTTCAAAACTACCGGGATCGTCTTTAGCGGGTCAAAATACTTAGGAAAACATATTGTGATATACATTTTGACCAATCGGTACTCCCTGGCTAAAGTGGTCTTCAATTTACAAAATTAGCAAAAAATGTAAAAAACGCTGTTTTTTCTTAAATCAGTTTTTTTTCGATTTAAAAAAAATTCTGACGTATAGGCGCAAAACTGAGGTCGGATTCGGTTTCAGCGTCAGAAAATACACCAGAAAATCATTGTCCGGTCCATGCAACATTTGTGGCCCAAAATTTTGTTGCACAGTGTAATATATCATCGATGACCACTCAATCTAACTTACTCAATAAACACAACTTCCATTCCCGATTCATTGTTCTTTTTCTACTCATGGATTTCGATTTGCACGTCATAAGAATCACTCACAGACCGAGGCCTGTGAAGTTCATTCTTCCCTCCCACGGTATTGCAAAATCTTCACGAATGAGCGCCAAGAGTGACATTTGGAAGAATCCAATTATAGATTTCTCGAGGTTCACTGCCCCTCAAGAGCTTCGGTCGAAATTCAAAAGCCAGTCTCATCAAAATAACCGTGTATTCATTATGATTTACGAGGTTATGCTAATACGAAAACATACGTGTTTCGTGACGATCTTATTATGGGGTAACCGTACACCCGTGGCGTTCCACACTCACAAAACTCTTTCGGCTCGCTCACTCTTGCGGGTGTGTAGCCTACTCCTCATGAGCAATTAATAATTTTCATTGCACAAAATATTTGTACTGCATTATCTATCCTAAAAGAGTAAAAGAATTCGTGAACAATTCATGGTTGGTTTCTTTCGTTTTGTGAGCTCTCGTTACACGTACTTGACTTTTTTAAACCGGAAACATGACTCTTATAACCGACAGACTAATCCATAATTCATCCGTAAGGTGGCGCTCACTTAAACGATCCAATCTTGCGCAATTTCAAAGCTAATTAGAGAAGAAGAACGAGAGCTCGTGACTTGCGAGGCTAAAGCTTATATATATTACGTTCCATAAACGGCTTCTCGTAAAATGGATAAGTTTCTCATCATTCTTGTTTTCTCATGTGTTACGTTATTTATATAATTCTCATTGCAATGAAATCGCGAAAAGTCAACAGCTAAATAACTCCTTGGGTTGTGTAACATCAATAGAAGAGACAAACGAAGCTTTGAGAAAAATAAAGAGGGTAAAATGGTTGGCTATTTATACCATGAATATAATTCTGGAGCGAAAATTGTGATGGGGACGGAAGAGACAGTTATTACGACTGATCGAGGGAGATAGGAAGAAAAAGTTTGTCCTCCCTTGAGAATGCAGCGAAGCGAAACTTGTCGCTTCGGAAATTTTTCTGATTACCATCGTCTTTGAAGATTTTACTCGAGTATTATATAACTGAGCGCTGCTCGGGGAGGCTTTCTATGCATAATCACAATCTCAATATTTTTAACAAAATTAAGAAATTAGTTCCGGATTAAGCTTCTTCTTCTCAAACTAGGAAAAAACCATAATGATCATCAAAGAAAACATTCTTCAACACGCTAACGTGACGTATGAAATATGAATGTATGTACATACATACATCATGAATTGTAAAATCAATTATAAGTTCATCTGAAGGCAAGGATTCGGATCTTTGAAAACGCAAACGTTTCTAAGAAACAAGTGCGATAAGTCGAGTAGATAAACGCACCAAGTAATACAAAGAATAAGCTTGAATTTTAGAATTTCCACACGAAGGTGCGAGCGTTTAAGGAAATAAAACGAGGCACATCCGTAATTAGCCCCCTATGCGTGTACAAAGCCAATATAAAATGTATATAATACACTTTAAGTTTACGCACATTATCAGTTGGCCAAAGCTTGCGGCTACCGTTTAAGCGCGCGCATCCGTGATTAACTTTCGTTTCTTGAATTATTCAAGTAGATAAGTGCTTGGAAAATATATGCTCGTTTCGCCTTCGATGTACACAATATATAGCTTAAACTTGAGTTCAGAAGTATATTATTTGTATGGTATATTTTATTTTTGCAAGGATAACCATGCGAAATAAGTAATGGTGCATGTATTTTGGAATTCATTAGAGTATGTGTATAGAATGAGTTGGTCGCGTGAAATTTCTGATGAAAGTGACGTGCACTTTTTTGTAAATTTACAGATACACTATGAGAATGGGTATAAAATATTGCAGCTGCATGGCATGTGTGTTTGTGTACGTAAGTTTGTGATATAGGTAAGTGGTATTATAAGAAGGGAGAGATGCGATCTTGAGTCTTGGTTGTTATGCTAAGTGTTCATTAGGATTGTAATGCATTTTCCAGAATGTGTGCGCACCTTTGGCACGGAAATTGGGCGTGCGAGAAAGAGATGGAGAATAGTGAGTAGTGCAGAGTATATACGCGTGGCAAGTGCGAATTACGAGCCCGGATGCATATTAGCCTATCTACATTGGACGATCTTACCTTCTTTTTTGCTCGTACTTACCTTTGCCACCTTCTTTGAAGCCAAAGTTTAGCCTAGTGCCATGCAAAAAACACTGAAGTGAAGTTGATCGATATTCTGTGAGCGATAAAATTTTAGATGTTTGTTGCTTTAATTTGGACGATGTTTGTCGAATAGACTTCTTGTTTTTCTTGCAGTGATAGATGATATTGATTTATTCTCATCCATGAATAGTTTCACGAACCGTATGAATATCCATCTTCATATTTGTCTGTAAATTTCGTCATGATAGATATTCGAAATTTGACAAGAACTGTTCGTGACTATCACTAGAAATAGGGCATTTTACTCTTTTTTGATACACTGTGCGTAAAAGTGCACTTTGCGCACAGTTTGTCGACTTTTACTCACATTTTATCGAAAAGTATAGTTAGATACACGGGCATAAAACGTTTTTTCGATCGTCTGTGCGCAAATGAGCCATTTGTACACTGTTTGTCGCTCCTCATTTGCTCACAGAAGATGAAAAAACATAGTATGATACTCCGGGGGCAACGGTTTTCACTTTCTCGTGACTATTTACACCCTCGCCTGCGGCTCGGGCCTAAAAAAGTCACTCGAAATGCGAAAAACATTGTTTGCACCCTTGTATCATAATATACTATATTCGCGTCCGAGTGATGAGTTTCCGGCCCGAGCCGCAGGCGAGGGTCGGAATCATCTGGAGAATGCGAGTAATAGGTTTAACGCCCGTGTATCTAACTATACTTTTCGATAAACTGTGAGTGAACTGTGCTCAAAGTGCACTTTTACTCAGAGTGTAACGAAAAGTTCATTCAATGGGAAATGAGATCCATACCCGAGATCAGCCTGTTTACTACTGAATTTCTTTTGGAACCACAAATACCTATTTTCGCAGTCATGTGCGTAAACTTAGTGCGTAAAGACCATTTTTTCGGTGCGTAAGGAAAATCTTTACACACATCGAATTGCGAAAAATATCGTACGAAATGACTTCTATACTATACGCGCCATCGGAATTTTTACACACTCGTTTATAAAAATTTCTGGCAGCGCGTAAAGAATCGAAGTCGTTTCGTAATATACTATTTTCTACCAGCGCGGTGCGGTCTTGAACCACGTTCATACTCCGTCATAACATACAGCACCAACAATTCCTGTGCAATGTGTTCCGGTGGACTTGGAGGATCATTTTCTGACAAGAATCGAAATCGCGCTCCGTGCCATTTCCGAGGCCATTTCGAAAAAAGTAGAAAAAGGTGATTCTTTCTACATTTTTCAGGCGTGATTCCTGTATAACTCAATAGGAACACATTTCATCAAAAAATGTGTAGAGCAATTTTTGTAGATTTTTAGAAAATCTATCAGAAATACCCCATAACTTTTCCCTGTACAACTCATCCTGATAGAGGTATTTGAGGATTATTTTCAAAAATCCATTCTCCAATTCGTTTAGCCTTTTAATTCTAGTAGAACACATTTCATCGAGGAATATGTAAAGCCAATTTCTGTAGGCTTTTGGAAAACAAACAAAAAAAGATTGGTGTTTTTTCTCGTGAAATGCATCCTGTTTGCGGTATTGGAGGATTTTCTGTCAAGATTCATGTTTCCATCATTGGTAAGGGTAGCAATAATCTAGACAAAAAATCCTTGAATAACGCAAATAGGATGCTTTTTACGAGAAAAAATTGAATCTTTTTTGGTTGTTTTTTGGAGACCTATCAAGATTTGCGGCACACATTTTCCGATAAAATGTGTTTTACTAAAGTCATAAAGCTAAAATGATTTGAAAAATGTATTTTACACGAAAATTCTCAAATATCTCCAACACGATGAGTCGTTGCAGGGAAATTATGATGACTTTTTTCGTGAAATTTTTAAAATCCACAAAAAATGTCCCCACAAATCTTTTGACAAAATTTGTTCCTTCCGAGTTATAGAAAAATTACGATTGAGAAACGTCGAGAAATCACCTTTCATTTTTTTACAAAATCGGACGGGAAAATAATTTTGATTCTTGTCAGAAATTGATCCTCTGAATGCACAGTAACCACATCGCACAAGAATTCTGGTTGCTCTATGTCGACTCGACCAAATATAAACGCAGTTTACGACCACCGTAAAAACATATTTTTCAAATAAAATATCTGTGCAAAATAGCAAGATTAGGATTTTGTAAACTTTTTGTCGTCAATTTCCTACTCTTCATTGAGCCCCTATTCGTAGTTTGTATATCCCTCATTCTCACTCAGAAATTCCAGAGTTTTTCCAGGCTCTTTCGGTGTGTTGCAATAAATAATTACAAATTATGATGTCAAATTAGATGGGCACTCGATTGTACCGATAAAAAAATATCGGCTATCACCTAGATGCATCAATGATATGTGACTCCTTTCCACAATAATTTTATATAATGTCTCAATTTTCATAACGAGTATAGAGCTACTTGAGTATTCTTACCTCGATGTCGATTAACTCGAGATATTCATCACTCAATTAAAAAGTTACTCTTCATCTCATAATAAATCATTTCCATTTCTCGAGATTTTTCCAATGCGAATGCAATACCACAAAACTTTTCTTCAAACGCAGAAAAATAACGTTATTTCGTCGACCCCTCAAATCGCTCAACTCTTTGAACATTTCTTTGATTCTCCCCCGCGTGAGCAAATCTTATCTACACCTGGAATCGGTGATTAGGGCAAGTTTAACGCTTACATGAGCTGAGGTTTCGTGTAAATAATGACACGGTGATATGTCGAAGTCTGACCGATCGATGCCAAATATATTTATGCACTACGTGTGAGTATATACATATATAAAATCAGTGTATGAATTTTCGAGTGAGTTGCTCTGTGATGTTAGCCTCGCTTGCGCGCGTTTAATTTCTCTAACGAGTGGAAAATTCCGTGTTTGAGGTTAAAACACGCGATATGTCCGCTGAAAAATCTGATGTATCGCTTTTAGCCGCCATTACCGAGGTAAATAATCATGCAGTTTTGACGGGCGAGCAAGTATATATATAACTGCTTGCTCGCTTGTCAAATTGTGCATGCATAGCTTTGGATATATCTATGTTGGCTATATGACGGAAAATTATGTGCACGAATCATCTGATAATAACGATATGTCCTCAAATTTATATCATGGTATGGAGCATTTTATCGGGAAAATAGGTCCTTATTCCTTCTTTTCTCATCAAAGATTGGTTCGAATGGGGAAATTTATGAAAAAGTCAATCGAATTAGATGGCATATGATCACACAACCTTCTACAGAAACACTTATGTTTCAGATTCCAACTAATGACGTCCTCTGGGCGATAAAAGGTAACAAGCCCTGTAACCAAAACATGATTCTTCCTTGTTCAAAATGATAATAGCCGTTATCGATCACCAGTTTTGATGAAATCAGAAGTTAACAGTACAATAAGGATCTCAATCGAAAAATCATCTCATCTCTCGTGATTTTGAGCTTGTATCATAGGATCTCGACATTCGCGTGAAATTTATGCAAGAGTAGCACTTTTTTTAAACGATTGACAATCGTTACTAAAGTAACTACGCAACTTCAACCACCAAAAAGGACCATTTTCAACAATATTATAAAACATTTTTCATCATTCTAACCTAAAAAGGCCGCATTCAAATGCGGTTTTTGGGTTCTCATGATGAAAAATCATTATTGCTCTGTGCTCGCAGGCCCATTTCGGGCACGGAGGACTTATTTCCCTCGCTTCGCTCGGGAAATAAACTGTCCTAGCGCCCGAACTGGGCGTACGCGCCCAGGGCAATAATGTACTATTCACCGTTATGTCAGATCTTTGCTTACATTGATAAGTAAGCGAGTGAAATATAATCAGACTTTTTCTTCATGCATTTGTCAGCTTCATATGCTCCCCAAAGAGTGCAAAAATATTCATGAATATCACTTTGAAATGACGTAGTACCTCGAATATGACTGTTTTTGCATTCTACGGTAGTATTATTGTCAACGGATATCGGGAGGTATCTTGTTACTCGTCTAAGAGACCCATTACATGCAATTTGCATTGATAGTGGAGCAAGTACCTCTGAAAACTGATCTAAGAGCCACTTTGCCGGGTAGTCTCGTATAGAATAATCTCCATCCACAATCCCCATCCTCGAAGCATTAATCATGCTAAAATAGCTTACTCGTCTATAGACTGATCTTTTTCAATTAATTTTTTCCAAAATTTTTTTACCACTCTTGTCATCTGAAAGAATTTGCAGTAACTAAAAAGTACTTAATCAATCCATTTCCTTATAATCATCAAAGATATTTTGCATTCCATCACTAATGAGCTCATTTTCTTGTTCCAAATTGGCTATTTCCCTCATGAATTATTAATGCAATTCACGCTTTACATGGCTTGTTAGTTGCAATCGACAAGAAAAAAAAAAAACTTGCCTAACCTCATATACGCTCACGCTCAATCCTGAATGCATAGCATGTTACTACATGCAAAGGGTGTCTCATACCTCCAATACCCACTCACTTTCAAGTACTGAAGGTTCTATACCATGCACCTCCCGCTCTCTCAATTGCACTCGAATGTTCACCAGCCGAAAGCAAGTGGCTCACACTATATTCACTCATATATACATATAGGTATATAAAAGACTTAGGGGGGAGGGGGGGTCTTGAATGAGTGAGAGGGTGCTGGGCAAGCTATTAGATTTTTCTCATGCTGATAAAACTTGTGTAATGGACTTAATCGCTTCGCGGTTGGCCGGTCGGTTGGTCGGTAGACGCTACTTGCAGTGATGTGGCCCTTTTTGGCTGAAATTTTTCACCATGCCTAACTGCAGTTTGCTCTCGTCTGTAATATCTACTACTACAGTCACGACGGCTATATCCCCTCTCTCCCTTATCGTTGTGATAAATCTCGCGTTTGGCGCTTTCAACCCCTGCTCGCCCCATTAGCTTACCCTCGCGCGCTCATGCACGCGGCTACTTTACCCCATTTCCTTTACTCTCTCAGATAGTTTTATATGTGTTACATGATTGGGTTGCACATGTATAGTCTCATGTACAGTCTGATTTCTTTCGATATTATCTTGTACTTTTTCAACTTTCAGAGGTAAACTACCGACCAAGAGTTTGTGCAAACCTAAGAAGAAAAAAATATTCGATTTTATTCACTTGACTGCTCGGATCTCTTTGGTCCAGAATGACTCTATGTTGGCTCAATTTGGCGCTCTTTTCAAGCACTTTGAGGACTCTTTGTGGGGTTCTTCCTCCGGCTCAACAGCATTTTAATGGGTCAAGTCAAATCCTAGGAAAAATTCATGGAAATCGGGTCAACACTCTGACTTCTGCAAGCCAGACTCAGACATGAGTTGATGGATCGGGGCGATCCAAAAAGTATCTCAAAGTAGAAGTCAAGAGCTTCAAAATCCGTTTCTTAAAAATTATTCTAGGTCATTCCTGGTGCGAGCTGTGATTCTTTTTGTAGAGGAAAATTGGTATAAGCACTAAACTTGGTTCCTCTCACCAACAACATGGAAAAAAAATTTGGGAAAAGTCAGGGAATACCACCGTGAGTCTGATTTCTTCTCCTTTCGTGGTTTTTGGGACTTTTCGTCGAGAAAAATCTTTGTTCGTAAGAACAGTCACAGCTTGGATCAGAAATAAGCTAGAATATTTTCCAAAATGGATTTTGAAGCTCTCAACTTCCGCTTTCAAATGCTCTTTGCACCACCCTGATCCACCAACTCATGTCTGACTTGCAGAAGTCTGAGAGTGTTGACCCGATTTCCATGAATTGTTCCAAACATTCGACTTGGCCTCTTGAATTCCTGTTGAGCCGGAGGAAAAAACCCACAAAAAGTCCTCAAAGTGCTTGAAGAGAGCTACAAAATGAGCCCGCGTAGAGTCATTTTGAACCAAGGAGAACTGAGCAGTCGAGTGAATAGCAGAATTGACTTTTTTTTTAAATGTGCACAAAGTTCCGACCGGTAGTGTAAATCCATTTTAGTCAATCGGAACAAAATTTCTAAAAATGAGCATCGAAATTCAAGCAAAAATGTACAAATTAGAGAATTGAGAACATTATGTGTTCTTCTAAAAAAGTGATTTGGCACATTCTTGAATCTTTTTTTCGTTTTTTGTCATTTTTATATGAGGATATTTGCAATTCTTTAGAAAGTGTTATCGGTTTATGCATTAGCATGGACAACACTGGCTTAAAAAATCGAATGCACATTTCGTGAGAGTCACCGTGGTCTCAAACAACCTTCGAATGAAAGATCACCAGTTGAAGAAATTGATTGAAAGTACTGATGGGTTTCAGTCTTTCAATTTCGAAGAGATTTTATCGGAAATGTTGAACTCTGGATTCAGTTACACTTCTCAAATTGAATGTCATTATTTCCATGAGCATAGATTAGTGATTCTTGACCAAACAAACGCCATCAATGAGACAAATTTTTGGGACAGTCCTTGAAGAGTTAGCCAACATTAACAAATGGAAAAACAGATATTTTAGTACAAATCTTGGTCATCGAAGTAATAGAATCACATTTTAGACCTGCCCATGAGTTTTCTTTAAAAACAGCCAATGAAATCATCAATCCAACGATATCATCGGTAGGTACATATTGGATTAGAGTATACGTTGTTGATACAAACCTAAATAACTTATGAATACTCGTCCTCATAGACAAAACTGTCAGTTTGAATTTCTGAGACCCATCAAACCAAGTTTAATTCCAATCTTTTGTTTAATCGCATTCTTCAATCCACGTTTTTACTCGAGAATGAATTGTTTCCAAAGAAATGTGTGCAAATTTGGTGTATTCTTAATATTCCAAATTTATAAGTCACAGAGGCGAGCAGTCTTCAGAAATCGATCATATTATTTTTGCAGATCCAGTTTTCGAAATTCAAACCATACATATCTAGAAAATTTTTCGCGTCTTGAAAAAAAATTTTTAAAAAGTCGAACAACTAACAATGATTCGGTTGTTCTAAAGGATCAATCTTCGACTGAGAGCTGGTTCTTAACCTAATAAATATTTAAGAATCTTCCGTTCGTATGATTTATTGCACGTGTGGTGATAAAATCATAACCTCGATAATAACGAATCTCAATCCCTTCAGAATTTAGCTGTTATAGTACATAAAATGAATTGGTATGATTGAGTATCCTAACTATTCAGCTCCAGTATCTTACCACAGGGACCCAATAAATCTGAATATTCTGTTCGTAAATCGGTATGGCGCCATAACTGACATATCAATTAAGCAATTGGCTAGAGGATTGAATGACGCCCAACTGCACGCGGGGTTGAAGAGACCAGAAAATATGCTATTTGACTGTGAAGGCTCAAAGTTGGTATCAGTATCCGTTCCAGGATCCCCAGATTCTCCAGAATTTGATACCGATTCACCCGATCCAGAACCCAAATTTCCCGCTCCTTGAAGTTGGAAGTCCGATCCTGAGGAGCCTCCACTTGCATCTTGATCCCGGGTAGTGGACCCTTGTTCTTGAGATTGAGACCCCGATTCACCACTACTCGTATCTTGATCCCCGGTACTAGATCCTTTTTCCTGCGATTGAGACCCCGATTCACCACTACTTGTACCTTGATCCCCGGTACTAGATCCTTGTTCCTGAGATTGAGACCCTGACCCACCACTCATTGATCCTTGTTCTTCAGAACTACCCGGTGAAGTACCAGGATTTTGAGGACCAGATTGATCGCCTCCACCTTGTTGTTCAGTCGAACTGGAACCGGGTGATTCGGAGTCTTGGCCCCCACTTGTCATATCTTCACCTTTAGAGTCTGAGGATGGTTCCTGGGAAGCAGACCCTCCACTTTCACCATTTTCGCTCATTGATCCTTCACCTTGATCATCGGAACCAGGTTCGGATGACTCATTACCTTCTGACTCTCCTTCGTAGTAATCTAGACCTGACATGGAGGGATCACCACCGGATTGTGACTCTCCTGGATCAGATCCCTCAGGTGATTCTACTGGATGCATAAAAAAATCAAGATTGGTGAACTTGATAAATTTCAACAACAACCATGACGGGATCGCACTAACAATCATTGGGGATGAGAAGGAAGGTCTACAAGTATATAACTGTAGTACGGTCATCAACAGAATGGTCCAATACAGTGAAAAAAAAGATAATCGAAGACTGACAAATAAGAGCTGGTAAAATGGATTCGAGGTTCTGCTCAATCAATTTTGATTGATTGGTAAATAACTTTATCTAGATGTTGATGCTCATTACCTTGAGGTCCACTTGAATCACCCATTTCTTCGTTGTTATTGTCGTCTACACTGCCAGGTTGTTCATCTGTATCAGGACGAGAGCAGAAAATGCCAAATAAACAGCTTGTAGGACCAAAACAGAACAATAAAATGTGGTAGCAACGTTACATTGCCCACCAACGATCTTGATTCGTAGATCTACTAATATATTCGAGTCAGATGATACAATCGATAAATGTCAATAAAATATTTCAACAAATCACTTGACATTTCAGACCAAATCTTGAGACACTGTCGAGAGGGACTGGGCGGTCAAGCGTGGCATTAGTGGACCTTGTCAGATACGGCCCCGGAAGTATTTTTCCTCACTCCCTAACCCCAAAATATGAGGCAAGCAGAGGTTTATAGGTCCCAAAGCCGACCCTGTTCTGTATGGCACCCTAGAAACCCTATGAAAAACGCTAAAAATCAATGTTCCTTTTATTTGATCGCATTCTGGCGCATCTTGACGAATCGCTCTGAACTTTTTTTGTATATTCTTCACACTGTATCAATCAACAAAAAAATTTCATCGTAGCAACAGCTTTTGATTTGAGCCTCGGAAAAATTTCTCAATATTGAAAAATGACTATTCCCGTAAAAATGAGAGAGAACAACGTAAATTGACTATGCCACCGTGTTTGCTGGCTCATTTTCTATCAAAAAATTGCTAAGGAAAATATCATTGTAGGTTGTGAAAAGTAGTCGAAATTCTAAAAATCATTTTTAAAGTAAATTTCAATTCAGTAATTCGCATCTCCTGCGGATACGTGTCCTTCTACATCTCTGGGAGTATTTTTGATCGATCGCTAGTATAATTTCCTTCAAAATGACTACTCGAAAAAGTCGATTAGTCGCGGTAGAACTCAAGATCTAGCTGGTCCAAAAGAAGAGGAATCCAAGTTACCAATCCGTGAAGCCGTGGCTCCTTCAATGGTCCTGAAAATTGCCAATTTTGAGTCGGTCTGTGTCAGAGATGTAAATATGGATTTTTTATGTATTTTTCGACGTCGAAACCAAATCCGTGGCCAGTTCTGCTCCCTACAAGATTTTTCATTATACTCAAAAAACCGAAGGAAGGACCAATGGCCATTTCCATCCTTTTACCACACTTTTGAGATGCATGTTAAATCATGTAAAGGTTTGAATTTGTCGAGTAGAGGATGCAAGTATGTTTTTCTTCCTATTTTGACCATCTGAAGACTTCGAAAATATCCAGAGCGATTCGTTAAGCTGCATCAGAGTGCGATTTAATAGAAGGGACGTCGATTTTTAGTGTTTTTTTAAGGTTTTTAGGGTGCTGTACGTTACAGGGGTGACTTTGGGACCTACAAAACTTGATTTTCCTCCCATTTTGGGATTATAAAGTGGGGGAAAAAACTCCCGGGGCTATGAGTGACAAGGTCTACTTTACCATACTTCACCGCCTAGTTCTTTCACATGAGATGAGATCATATTCATGATTCTTCCAATGCACCTCAAAATTTTTTATTTTACGGTCTTACGTTCACGACATAAATGCTCAAGAACCATCTTAAAAATCAATTCGACCGAATTATTGGAACTTTTACTCTCTCAATGATGTACAGTGGGCACATACTTAGATGCATCATCTGCCCATTTCAAAGTATCTCCCCATTTATATCTTTTTGAATCTACATAGCATCTGAATTGCAGTACAGAACAGTGCAAAGGAACAAATGATTGACACTTTAAATTTATCTGAATCTATTGATTGAATGTTGGTGTCGAGTGAGCTTGATGAAACGGTCACAAACTTGAAAAAATTGTCAATCGGAGCACAGGAAGTGGATAGATTGATCAGCTGTGATTGTTGATTCACGCCCCAAGTTATGGATAAGTAAACCATATATTTTTTCATCTCACTCACCTGGTGACATTGGAGCCTGAAAAGAAAGAAAATCATGATCGTGAGGGCTGCTTGAGAGAGTTCAAACAACATTAAATCTGCTGCACACATGGAAGGAAGTGCAATTTTGGGCGTCGCAACGATTGTGGTGATGGCAGTTTGCTAAGAACTGGCGACGCTCTGGTGCCGACTTCAACTATCTTTTGCTGCTGGTCAAGAATCGGTTCTTGGTTTTCTCAAATGTTACACATCATCCGTAGACTCATATTGATACTTATTGAAAACTGTATGGTGAGAGTGAGCTTCCATAAAATAAATTCTACTTTTCGGAGATGGCATTTGTACAGCAAGTTGATAACAGTAACAGATTGGTTCATGATATTAATGTTTGGAAAAGGCTGGAAAGAAGCTCTTACTCCTTCATATTTTCGATACCCATGAAAATTACCATCATGAGTCTTTTCCTCTGATAATTTCAATTTAGCTTGAAGAAACTAAAATGTGCCGATACATCGATTTTTAACATATTTAGTGCGGATTATACATAAAATGTTGGCCTACCCAGTCTCCTTCGCTCATCTCAGGATACTCCGGCGGCCCATCTTGATCTTGGCTCTGAAGAAGATCACAAATGAAATCAGTCCTCAAAACTTTTGGTTATTGTATCATTTTTGTACATACCCTGCTCGATCTCACTGATAACAATAAAACTAAAATATGTAGCGAATAGATTATTCTCGACATTTCGACCGCTTCAGTTGCTATTTTACAATAGAATAAACGCGTAGCCGAGTAATATTCAATTTTATCTTTGGAACTGTCAAGCTTGCCGATAAATAGAGGAATTTGAAATTTGCTGATAGACGGAGTTACGTAAATGCATATAATGAATTGTTTTGCCTTGAAAGCGTCAACGTTCATGACATTGATATGGTATTAAATGAGACTTGAATAGATTCTTTTAAATTGAAATGCTTGTATTCTTATATTCACTTTTTTTCGGCATACTTCTAAATAGACTACATCCATAGATTTTTGGTTACGACCATTTGGTTACCCAATGCAATGTAGCAGCGGATTGATCAAAGCTCCTCTCACAAGTCATATTTTTCAAAATCCATCTATTCAAGAATTGTTCACACCAGGAATTTTGGAAAAAAATATTTACTACTTCTGAGACGTCCCTTATCACCTTTAATCGAAAAAATTGCGCTTTTGATATGGCCTAAGATCAAATCCTCATTCTTGTCACAGTAACTCCTTTATTAGATATTATTTACCGGAATTTAGGCAAGATCAAGAGATTGTCTCACCTATTTCTTGTGACATCACAATTGATGTAGAGGATCTACAATGATCCATTACGAGATTCAAATCTTGACCTAACGAGAGGCGCTCTATAGAACGACAAGTTTTCAATCAGAACTTAACTCTGATTTCGTCTCATTGAATGAAATGGCGATCACGACTAGATCTGGATCCAACAAGTACCGCAACTTGGTTCTAATGAAGTCTATCTACCCAAATTTTTTGCAAAGAAAGCCATTTTTTGGGTGAGTTTGTTGTCGCTTTACGTGAACTGGGTGTATAGTTTTGGGAGGTCTCCGCGCGTGAAGGCAAAAGTTTAGCGATATGAAATGATCCTTGACTCGACACTGTGGTTCACACCAGGTATTAGGCCGTTTCTGCATTGATTGGAGCAATTTTTGATGGTGATTTTGTAAAGTTGAAGCTCAGGTTGGGGTCCAGTAATAATCAATATCTGTCTGCTGTACTGTATTCATCTAAATCACGCACATAAGATGTCTCAGGATCATCGCAACAATAACGTTTGTAAGTCGCATGAAACATCTCGTCAGCTGATTTAGATCCTCAGAAAGCAAGTAGCTGATGAAAGATAGTATTCTTCCCTCGCAACATCCTAGCAGCAAGGCATAAAAAGCGGTAAAAGAGCAACTTCGACAAACGGAACTAAACGGAAATTTCTCGCCAGCGCATCACAAACAACCTACACAAGTCCACGAAACCACCAACCAACAAAGTCATCGCCAACTCAGCCGTACACCGAAATTCCGTCTTCACCCACATAATATTATTTTCTCCCTTTACCTATTCCCATGCATTGAATCGTTTTACATGTGAATACACCACCCGCACCATTTCCTACAAAATCAACCCTCAACCCTCTGAGTAACACATATACAAACTCATGACATCAACACAATACAGAAGTCAGCAAACAGAGAGAGATATAGAGTCCAAGATTTCAAAGGCAAAGTTTCGCTCGCGCGGAAGATCGTCGTTCTCTAACATGACTAGTCTTATATATATTTGTGTTCAGCCTGGCGTCTCAGAGAAGGCTATTAGCATTAGAAGGCAAGTACTACGGTAAACTCGTCTTAGCTTACCAAAAGCTAACAGCGTGTAAAATAACCGCTAAGTTGCCAAGACAATGCTGCTGGCTTCTAGAGTTGTGCGACTCCAGCATCAGCCAACACTTCCTTGCGATCTTTTACACAAGCTTGTTGTGGTGACGTGATAATGTATGTGTATGTGTGTGTGTGTGTGTGTGTGTGTGTGTGTGTGTGTGTGTGTATAACAAGAATACATAGTGTTAGGTATATGCAAGAAAGCAAAGCTCAAGCATTGTCTAACGCTCGACCGCTTGACTTCCGTTGAGAGTAAATATTCTGTGTCCTACGTTGCTATTTTGTCGACTTATGTGAACTGGGTGTATAGTTTCGGAAGGTTTCCGCATGAGGGCAAAAGTTTAGCGACTTGAAATAATCTTTGACTCGACGGTGTGGTTCATGCCAGGTATTAATAAGCTCTTTCTGCATTGACTAGAGCAATTTTTGACGGTGATTTTGTGAAGTTGAGTGTAGTGGTGGTAGTCGATGCAGTTGGTTGCATATTTTCGAGGCGATAAACATCGGTAATGCGCTGGTGCAGCTATACACACCAGCGTTGCGTAAAAGCGAAGTTTCCAAGCGCTAGATAAGCCGCGCACCGATTAGCGAAATTGCGCGGATACCGCGTATTAGCGACTTTTATTTTGCTTATTTGCCGTGCCTGCCTTTTTGTGTGAGTTTTTTCCCCTCACACGTCTCTTGTTACTGATGAAGTAATGCATCGTGCATTTAGCATCGGTCAATAGTATAAAATATTTCGAAACGTTTTTGATGAAAGTTCTTTTTTCAACGCCCAGGTTAGCGAGAAATTTTTCCAGAAACTGTACGTAATAAAAGGGATTTCAAATCTTTGTTGAAGTGTGCAGGCTTTACTTCTCTAGGTTATGTTACTCTCAGATTTCATCGATTTCTTGCTATCAAATTGACACTCATCACTACTCTCTCCTAGACGGGACCAACTTTCCACGTTTCCCTGACAACTCGTTCATATCACATGATGAGACAAATAAATCTGTCAAGAGTTGTCGGAAAACGTGAATTTGATAAAAATTATTACAGTATACTATACAACACATGTGCACGTTTACACTATTATATAGTTTTTAGAGCAATTGCACCTTAGAGTTTCTATTTTCTTTTATAGGACTATCACTTCAGTTTG
The DNA here is from genome assembly GCA_029851415.1 of Eretmocerus hayati. NCBI lineage: Eukaryota > Metazoa > Arthropoda > Insecta > Hymenoptera > Aphelinidae > Eretmocerus > Eretmocerus hayati. The sequence goes on along the minus strand of CM056742.1, from coordinate 175,064,726 downwards.
ATGAGAAAAATTCTATTTTTTGACATAACATTCAGGAAGGACGAAGAATTTTACGTCCAAAAATGTGTATTCTTAAAATTTTTTGAGTGAACCTTACACTCCCACAATGAAGCGAATGAGCACTTGACGAGGAGATGACTAACCAATCACGCAGTGTGCTACACGACTTGCCGATCCACCGACCTAATGACCGAATGTATGACCTACAAACCCGACATCGTCTTTATCTACCACATGGCTCACTAATCTATTGACCAGGTGACCTTTCGAATGACCTCACAGACCCACCGATCTACCGACCATGTATCGGTTGAGTCGGTCTATCTAACTCACGGGTGATCTGTCGAAACTCTGATCTAATGTATGCTCCGCTGACCCGTCGATCTGCTGACCAGCCATATGACCTATCGATGGTCGATGAATTAGTTATCAGGATAGTGAGTCTGTAGGTCGTCGGTTAGGTCGATGAATTAGCGAGTCATAAGACAAGCCAGTGGAACGGTAGGCCCATGGGTCAGCAAGAGGTCATCAGGCTTACGAGTTGGCGGGTCATATGATAAATCAATATGGGTCCCCGAAGGTCACTAAGCTTACCAGTTGGAGGGTTATATGAGAGTTCAGTGGGTCCATGGGTCCCCCATAGGTCACTGGGCTTATCGCTTGGAGGGTCATATGACAGGTCAGTAGGTCGGTGGATCCATGGGGTCACTCAGAGGTGACTAGGCTTATGGGTTGGAGGGTCACATGACAGGTCAGTAGGTCGGTGGGTCCGTGAGGTCACTCGGAGGTAACTAGGCTTACGGGTTGGAGGGTCATATGGGAGGTCAGTAGGTCGGTGGGCTTATGGGTCCCTCAGAGGTCACTAGCTCTATGGGTTAGAGGGTCATATGACAGATCAGTGGGTCGGTGGGTCCATGAGTCCACCAGAGGTCACTAAGCTTATGAGTTGGAGAGCCACGTGAAAGGTCAGCAGGTCGGTAGGTGTATCGGTCCCCCAGAGGTCACTAGGCTTACAGGTTGGAGGGTCATATGAAAAGTCAGTAGATCGGTAGGTTCATGGGTCACTTACAATTAGAGGTCACTAGGCTAAGGGGTTGGACGGTCATATGAGAGTTCAGTAGGTTGGTCGGTCTATGGATCTCCCAGACTCCACTAGGCTTACGAGTAGGTCTGTCATGGGTCAGATAAAGAGATTGGTGGGTCGGCAGGTCACACATCAAGTCGGTTGATCATACTTTAAGTCCGTAGGTTGGACGCGGTCAGCAGGTCGTTTGGCAAATTAGTGTGTTGAGATCAATATCATGAAGACAGGTCTGGCCACTCCTAAGGGTGCACGCGTTGCTCGGGTGATGCCAGCGCAGACGATTTTTGCCAATATGGCCGCCTCGAAGGAGGTGATCTGATCGTCTGAAAAGACAACAAATTGGAGCAGATATTTGCTCCAGGTTGACGGTTGTCCGGCTGTTGAAGATTCATAGCACACCGCTGTACTGTTGTAAATATTGAAGTCTAAAAGTCACCTGCTGCTGTTTTTTTCAGCCAATCAGATCGCCTCTCTCGAGGCGGCCATATTGGCAGAAGCTGACTGCGGTGGCATCGCCAGAGCAACGCGTGCGCCTTACGGAGTAGCCAGACCTTTCTTTATGATGGTGGTTGAGATAGTCACCTCCTCGTGACTGCTTATTCTCATAATTGTAGAACCTCTTGATTCCAAAGTATCTAAACATACATGTTTGGACGTGAAATTTTGAGCTTCTTCCGAATTTGAAGTAAAAAAAAACAAACTTCCTGCACTGAATTGAAGTGATAGCCATTATCATAGGACTGCGTGATTTTATAAAAAATATAGAACAAATTCGAATTGCAGTGACTCAAAAAGCCTAAAACTATGAATTTTCATCAATATTCTACTTTTTGACTCATTTTCCATCAATATCTAGAGGAAACGATGGGTTCGGTGCAAATCGACAATAGAGTTGGAATTAGTGACCCAAAAATGATGAGATAATTTAGTGAGATCACTTGCTCACTCTCATGAGGCTGTGTCATCAACAAGAAATTTTGATCGGCCAGATAATGTTGTCAACAGATATTCATACCAGTGAAATTCCGCACCAGCAATCAAATTATCTCAATCATCTGCCGGGGTCTGAGAAACTGTTGCGAACAGTGTAATGAATATTACTCAGAGGATGATAATTTCTCCACACTCCACGAAATCACTTTCGTGAGATGTATTCCGAGGCATCTTTTCACCTCCACATAAGTGCGCCGAAAGATTTTCCCAAACAGATACTTCTGTCATCCAACATCACAATTCGCAACTCGAGTTACTTACGTCGACATGTAGCATCAGTCTATACTGAGCACATACACACAAACCTATAATATAAGAATTTTGTTATCCGGCTTGGGCAATTTTACACAATCCTTTGGTGAATTGTCACGATATCACAACTCACTCCCAGCGCAATTAAACGAATTAACCTGAGCAAATTGTCGCAGTAGTGCCACGAAAAGCTTTACCAATCCGTAGAAATCTCGAGCGATCGTCACCGATATAACGCCGCCAACGCTTGCAAGACGATGTGGATATTACATTTAATATCTTGAATATAGTGGGTGAGATTTTACACAATAAAAAAGGAAAAAAAGACAGTGGGACGCGGAAGTCGAAAAAGTTTGCGCATCGCAATATGATACTTATTACAATGAAATCTGCTGTGTATATTATCTCTCACTATTGTAATAGCCTAACAAAGTCTCATATCGTGACGATGCAATGCGACAATCGAACAATTCCCCGAATCGAGGTACCACTTTCGAGTTTCCGCCACACTCTATGCCACCCGCTAATAGTTATCTTCAATATTATGGTCGTATTACATGCGTTACCGCAAAATAATGTATGTTAGATATAACGAGGCATCAGAGATTGGAGAAGAAACACCTTTCACGGCTTTGGTGCGATATGTGGATTATTATGGTGTGTATAGTCGTGGATGCATGTGAGCAATTAAACCAATTACCGACAGCAACAGCAACAGCAGCAGCGAAGAGAAACGCGCACTCAGGACTTACGTAAGTTGGCGGATAAATTGCAAGAGCGCGCGGATTTCCTAAAACGATAATTAGACAGTTATTGGGGCTATGCACGCGTTCATTCGACGCCTCTAGCATGCGTCATTATGATGGTTCGTTGAATGATGGGATGTTAGGGGTAAGAATATAAAATCTTCACACGTATGAGATCTCGAGAGTGAATTTCTGACGTACATAATAGATATTAGGCTAAGCGCAAGACAAGGATTAGATAGCGTATCTTGATTTGGTTTGATTCAAATTTATCGAGAGCGTAGGGAGATCGTATAAACTCACAATAGCATTTACAGTAGTGTGACAAAATTGCCAACATATAGGAGGAGCGACAATATGATCGTCTGAGCAACATTTTTTTGATATGCGATGGAGTACAAAATGTAGACATCATTTAACACATTCGCTGTCACGGCAAAAACCGCAATTCCTTCACTGTGTGCAGCGGGACCCACCCGTGGGTCCCGTGCAATATTAAATCCCATAAGACGAAAATCTGCCGCACACAGAGAAGGACAAGCGGGACCCATCGGTGGGTCCGACCGATTCCCCCAGCGAACGTGTTAAGGAGAGATGCATGTCTACTTTGACGTCTGGCTAGGAGAATCGCGAGACTGAAGATGTATAATACTTATGTGCATTTTTTCAATACCAAAAAAGTAATGTAGTCAGTTTCTGTAGAAAAAATTTGAATCCTGACCCGAAATCTGAATACTCCTTACGTAACTTGACAGTTCCGTCTGAATTTTTTGGGTTTGGGAATTACCTTCCATGATTCTGAACAATGTATCGTAAGGATGTGACAGTTTGAGAGACTTGATAGATAAAGATTGAACAGGTTAACACGATTCCTTTTTTCTCCCCGCAAACTGACTACGCCCCTGTTTTCGTATCATGTAAGTATAACTTTTCAACCCCCTACAATTTTTTAGGTAAGATTTAAAAATTAGAGTTTACCTCTCACTATTAAAGCAAGTGAACAATTTTGATCAACGGGGTTCGGGAATGGATGAGGGTGAAAGAAAAGAAATCAGTTCTGTGAAAATATGCCAAGTAGCGGTTTCGGTATGGACCCAATTTTCTCTCGCGCAGCCCGATCGAGCTGATTCTGGGAGTGAGATGGACTGCGTTCCTAGTTGAATTGCTTTGATACCAAGATGTAAGAGCTTATTGAACTTTCGCGACGCCACACCTTACGCGAATGATTGATTGTGTGTTTTGGTGCGAGGGGTTTTGCGATATAGGGTCTTCTTTCGACCACGCTCGGATTAGCAAAAGGATAAAAGCTCGTTCACTATGTTGTTTGAGGAGATGGACAGAGTGGTGTGAGAGGATACGCCCGGTGAGCTCAATGGTGAGAGTTTGTGATGATCCTGATGCAGCGAACCATCTCAGTATGAGATGGTTACGACATCACTTACGTTGGGAAGACATACGGCGTTAAAAATTGAGGTGGTTTATTGATGAGCGATCTTTGCTTGCAGAGATCATATTCTCAATCGGAATTGCTTATTTCTTGGTTTCGCTAAACAGTTTATTCAATTTCTCAGAGTTTTGCAGAAACATCTACGGTATTGAAAGATCTGAATTTTTTTTGAGTGAAAATTATGAGAGATGTCGAGAGGCTTGTGTAGGGAAAAAAGTATCTGATTCGAGGGAGTTGAAAAATCATCCTTCGTTGCCTAAGTTCACATGAAACTTCCCAGTGATGTACTCTGGTTCAAGAACCTTCCAGAACTCTTGGTGTTGGATTATGCCGCGTTATAAGCTGCACCTATAGGGTAATTATAATCGTATGCAGCGTCATGAGCTGCGCCCGCTCACTTCTTGGAAGGTTATCCCTGCCCCCCCCCCCAGCTCCTCTATTTCATGACCCGAAAACATAGTAAACGTCGTTTTCACAATCCCGAAACTACATTATCTACTAGTTATCATCAAATATCTGAGTTTGTTCGTGATAGTCATTTTAATGTGTCAGAATGATTACTTCATACATACGCACTCATACACAGGAAACAATATGCCAAAAATACGAAAATTTTAGAGATAGTAAATTTAGAATAATACACTCATCGTCTGACTTGATCATAAATATGAATTATAAGAAAAAAAAATCATCGCATTTCCCCGAGAGCTCTTGCTTCAGCTCGCTCTTGTCGAGCTTAGAGGGCACTCCTGATTTCAATTATTACCTGCAATTTGAGCAATATTATTGTTTTTGTAGACAATCATGGGCTCGTGATCTAACTATTGGAAGCAAGTTCCAACATATATGACAGACCTTGAACCTGATAGCACGTAAAAAGTGAGAGGGGGGAAGGTAGGTATACTATTTGCACGAGCTTAGCGTTCAGGCCTTCCAAGACTGTATGGGCACAGCTCATAACGCCACGTAGGCTCATCCCGGGCGCAGCTCATAACAAAATCGGCCAGGTAAAATTCGACACGGGCGAACTTGAGAGTCGTCCGAGAAGTTGGGAACGTTATTATGAGTCATTTATGAACCGGAAATCTGCCTGTTGGCTCTATCTCGGTTACCCCCCCCCCCCCCCCCATGGACTTGGGGCAGGGATGTAAGATCCACCAGCGCGTTGGCTTTGGGATCGGACATTCCTGGGCCCCGTATGACTCGGCAATGGCTCGTACCTCTCCGCTGAACACCAAATAGGGCCTGATCCACTCCTCGGTGGGGAGCTTAGGGGCTCATCTGGGCTTCGTTGAAGCCCGCTAAAGCCCCTTTGGGACTCTAGATATGTCGTATAGGCTTCGTGAGGAGCAGGGATGAGGAGTCACCCAAAAGCAACCCTGCCTCGCGCCGAGTTCCACGGCATGTTTTGGCCACTGATGGATGGACCTGTGCGAACTCTGCGCTCCGGCTCTTGCAACTGCATGAGGTGGGAGAATGGGGCGTCTGCTTGAGCGGGTCGATTACCTTCGTGGGTGCGGAAAGGTCTATGGCAACACTGAACACCAGTCCCTGGGCCAGGCTCCTGCCTATACCGGATTTGGTCCGGTTCCCGGATACGGAGTTCTTAACTGGCTCCGAAGGGTTGTTATTTCTCGGAGTCCGAGGACCTCCCTCGCAGTGCGGTGTGTCAAAAGAATCAAAATTATCCGTCAATGAAGTTTGGTATTTGACAATTTTTAATGTTTCCAGTGTTAATGTAATACGTGAAAATTCGTCTTTTTCACAGTTTTTGTCTTTATTGTGGTTCTTACGACGTAATAGGTCGGAAGGAATGATTTTTGTCGAAAAACGTATACAATCCTTCTTGCGCGATTTTGAAAAATTTACAAAGTGGCATACTTACATTTATTACAGTGCGGGGGTTCGATAGCGACTCGCGAATCAAGGTGAAAACCGATAGTAGTATTAAATTCAAAAATCCATATTCGCGATCCTTACTGCTTTGATTTCTGTTTGTAAATTCAAAATATGAATTCAGATGAGGCCAGAAATCATTTTTACAATGATAGAATCTGTGAAATCATAAATTATAATTTTTGGTGCATCGCTTGACTACCGTAACCTCACTGCAACGAGTACGGGAATTACGTGTATAACCTCCGCGTTATCAGTTTGTATTCAAGAATTCTCTTCAAATCGTTCGTCAGCCCCCTATTTTCATCCATTTGCCAAGGAGTACAGAATTTAAACTTCCTAGACCTAGTTTTCCATAATTGTGGCCGATGAGTACAGAAAAATATCCCGTCAATTCCTGCCAGAAAATTCGCTACGCCCATTAGACGGCGGGTTAAACATCCAATTTTCAAATGAGTTAACTTCGGAAATTTCATCGTCAACACATATTTCTATCAACGGCAATCGATCGAGGGGCTTTCAATCTATAAATTATATTAGCCCCAGCTCCCTGTCCGAAAAAGTCAGTAACTATCGAGCCGCCTTGATAGGTTGAAAATTTTTAGAAAAAATACAACGAATTTTTAGTTTTAGCATTGTTTTTCTGCCACCTGAAAATCTCACGGAGGTTGTTCACCGTTTTTGCATGAGTAAAAAGCACCCTAGCTTGCACATAACCAGAGAATTTTTGGAAAATTACTGCACACATTTTTCTATATTAGATCCCACCCCCTCGGAGTTGTTATGGAAGAACCCGGATATGAAGACAAAAAAACCATAAAAAGATGAATTTCTACGCACAAATTTTCTATGAATAATCGAAAAATTGACCACATTTTGATTTCCATTGACCGATAATCCTGATTTTTCAGAGAAAATGACTGAAAGTACCTAGAATTCAGAATGTAGTACATTTCTTCCATTCATATTATCTTACTCCGTTGATGACATAATAATCAAACCAGGATTTTCGAGAAAAATCTCAGTCAAGTCACCCACAATTAATGAAGTACAGAATCACTAGAAAAATCTATCCCACCCACAGGTTGACACTTTCATAATAAATCCGTGGCTCAACGATAGGACTCATATGTCCCTCTGTTCACGAGTATCACTTGCATCACATGTGGTGTAGTGCATAATATATCGTAGGCGTGCGATGACTAGGCGCAGCGTCGTCGTTCTGATGGAGCTGACAGGATGCAATTACATGCAGCCACAGAACCACGAACAAGCTCACCCTATCAAATAGCTATAGTTCAGAAGCAGCAAGCGAGTATAATACCTGTAAACTCCTCAAATCTACGATCTCGATCTCGATTCTTCGAATACACGAGTGCAAACCTTATAACTCGCGCAAATTTTTCCGCTTAAACGAGCTTGCGATGTCTATAAGTATTATGTATACACACACATACCTATACATAGTTACAAACACTTGAGTAGATGTTTGTTCGTGAGTAAACTTACGTTCGAGGATAAAATCGTTTTGTGAATCGGACGATTCGAGAGCATGACTCGCACAGGTATATGGAATATAAGGGTGTGTCCACAAATGAAGCGTACGCACTGCTCACGGCTCACAGCGCATACCCACGGCTCACGTGCGCCATGCGCTGCTCATTGGATTTTAGCCGGCGAGTGACATGGATTTTCCGGGAGATCGTCATCCATTTTCGATCGCTAACCTCAATTTCTGTATTGGATCCAGCCGGTAACAAGGGAAATCCATATCACTCGCAGGCTGAAATCCGATGAGCAGTGCGTACGCTTTATTTGTGGACACACCCTAATATAACAGGTGCAACGATCGAGAGAGCTGATAGATGGCCGCGGGCGCAATTATGAAACTCGAGCAATGAATGAGAGCTTGTGAAGAAAAAAAATATATATATGAGCATTACATTTGTTTTATTATTACACGCTATGATGGATACGCTGATTCTTCCATCCTTAGAAAACAAAACACATCGTTTCCGAGTGCTTTTCTCAGAATTATACGGATTTTGCGATGAGGATATATCGGAAACTATTCGGATTGTTCATCTGCTCCAGTTACTTTGAAAAATGATGAGCGCCTCTAATTTGCAGGTGCAAAACGGATCAGATTCGAAGAAAATCAATGATCAATGTTCTTCAATGATCCTTTTCCAGTGACTCTTGTACAGGAAAAGACACATAGAGGTGAATTTTTCTAGAGTGAAGTTGTTTTCAAGCCAGGTTTCGAGATATTAATTCAAAACCTTGGACCTCGAACCTAATTCAGGTTTCATAGAATGGTTTAAAATTTTTAATAGTTCGGTACCGTACGAGAAAACACATTTTGGAAATGACTCAACCGATTCATCGAATTGCTCACAAAACTTCAGAACTAGAATCATCCCCGAATCACGATGAAGATACCTCAACAAACTGAATGATAAGAAGAATATTTGAAAATTCTCAATCCGGCATTGAACTTGATCCGCACCTCAGGCTTAAATGTATATCCGTCTTTGGATATTGTTACGCCAAAATTGAATATTTTTATCCGAAAGTAGCTCAGTCAAGTTCATCGTTCCATTCACCCGTTATCCATCCACCCACCCATCCAACTGTCAACCGTCAACCATCCATCTCACGACCACCATCCATCATCCATCCATCATACACCCCACACATCCACTCATCACCCACCCACCCATTTATTCATAATCCATCCAACCACCCATCAATCGTCTATCCACCCATCATCATCCATGTTTCCATCCATCCATCCATTCACTCATCAACCATCCATTCACCCGTCATTCATCTATCCACCCATGCAAGCATCCATCACTTATTCATAATCATTCTATCCACCCGTCCATCATCCACCCATCATCCATCCACCAATGATACATCCGCCGACCCATCCAAACATCTAACCCCCCATCCGACCATCAACCATGCACCTATTCATCTATTCACTATCATTCATCCACACATCACCCATCTATTCGTGTATCATCCATCCATGGACCCATCCATCGATCATCTATCAACAATCCATCCATCGTCCATCCGTCCATGCATCGAGGCATATAATTGCATGTTCGAAAATTCAACCAGCTGGTTGAAATGTTGATTGAAAATTCAACAAATTCTTTACAGCGTACAGTACCGTTCAAAAGTTCTCGATGGGTGATCCCTCAAAAACCCTGACTTGCAACAGCGATAAGTCAAATTCTATGCGTTGTACGAAAATTCTCAGAAAAGCACCTTAAGGAGCAGAAAAAATACTAACTTTTACTTGGTTTGGATGATTTTTATCGAATATTTTTGAAGGTCCTGATGCGCTGATGAAAAAATAGGAAATCTAAAATTTTTTTACTTTCATTGAGACACCTGCAGCTTCAATGCAAATAAAGATCCGGCAATTCTGAAAAAAGCATCTCATAGACCGGAAAAAATGCTATGTGTAGCCATTTTTTGATTATTTTTTACATACCGCGTGTGAGAACGTACGAGCTGTCTAGATACCCAAAATGACTGTCTATCACCGGAAACGGCACAGAAAACGGTGAAAAGCCATGATTTTGGGGATTTGTACAGCTCGCACGTCTTCATACACGGGATGTAAAAAATAATCAAAAATGGCTACACGTAGTATTTTTTCCGCTCTACAAGATGGTTTTTTCAGAATTGCCATATCTTCATTCGCATCAAAACTGCAGGTGTCTCAATGGAAGTAAAAAATTTTTAGATTTTCTATATTTTCATCAGCGTGTAGGACGCTCAAAAATATTCGATGAAAATCATCCAAACCCAGTAAAAGTTGGTATTTTTTCTACTATTTGAGGTGCGTTTTTGAAAATTTTCGTACAACGCATAGAATTTGACTTATTGCTGTTGCGAGTCGGGGTACTCGAGGGATCACCCATCGAAAACTTTTGAACGGTACTGTATAACTTGAAGGACATTTGACGCATGGAAAATGGAATAAAAATGGAGATAAAAGTAAATTAGGAGACGAAAGAAGAGGGAGGAATAGAAGTGTGCACTCATAACAATAATAGTGAACATAGAGAGAGAGAGACAAGGCCTCTCGCCACGCGGTCACGGTAATTAGCGTTATGAATCGCGCCGATGACGCTGGCTTGATAAACGTGAAAGTGCCCATTATGTGCCGCTTTTCCATTGTACTGAGCGCACAAGCTCATCTATATATCCAACATGCGTGTTCTTACGCCCGCGCAATATCGTGTGATTGCCCCGGAAGCTTGCGAGCTCTTTTCTCTGCATAACATTATATTATGGGCATGATTTTGCATTATAGATACATCATCATACGTGCGAGCAATTTTCGTGCGAATATTATGCGTTGCGAGAGCTATGAGAGATTGAGAGTTCTAGATCGAGAAATTTTGCATAACCAGACGATGTATCAAGGAGTTTCTGCATTATGCGGCTGAATTGAAACTTGTTTACGGCAGTTTCAGGGACGGAACTATTCTTCCATCCAATTTGAAATCGAAAACTCGTATCATCTTCGAGGAATTCTTACATCCCTTACGAAACACTAGAGGTCCTCCGAACTGTTAGAATCTTTCAAGCGAAGAATTTTCCATCATTGACCAAAATCGTGACTGTATGGGATGAACCCAAAGACATTATCGAGATCCACGTCCAGTTGTACGCTGTAGACGTCGTTTTCGGGAATTTTCAGCCATACCGAAACGTTGAGGTAGAGACGCAATGCAGAATTCACTATGAAAATAGATAAATTTCATTCAAAGACGACACATGAAAAATTGTGATGTCTCTGATTCGAGGTGGCGAGCGTACCCTAGCATCAGACAATGTATTAGAGATAGGAATAGGGTCCGCGACAGTTCAATATTTGACCACCTTGCCCGTTCTTTCTTGGAATTGTGGCGCTGTAGTCAGACTTGAAAACTTGAAAGGGCTGCTCGTGAATTTTTTTCGATTTTATGGTCCATAATATGGCGTGTCGACCTACTGTCGGGGCCTAGAAAAATTTCAAAGATGCCCGCGCAGCTATTTCTGTCAAGTATTTCTGCATTTGCTTTTTGATTCCACAAGAGCATAGAATTGAGGGTCTTTTTCACTAAATTCCATTCATCTCAAGTTCCGCTTCAAATAATAGTTGAAGCCATTGGAAAGATCTCAAAAAGTTTCATTGAAAATAACCTTAGGAATGTTATTTTTATAATTTCAGGGCTTGATCACCTGATCCGGGAAAATCAGGCTAGCCTGAATATCTTAATAAGTAATTTTGTATTCAACTTTTCCAAAATTTTTTTATTCATACAAAATTACACGATCCTTGCAATGAACATAGTCAGCAGTTGTTATTTTTGATTACAAATAACTTGATCGGCCGTCTTGCTAGTCGAAGTATATCAGCTTATTTGCTGATTTTGTCATGGATAGAAATGAATTACTCAAACACGACTATGCACCTTCTAGCATTGCTATTTTGCAAGGTAACATCGAAGGACTTTTAGATGGAAGATGGAAATGTAAGATGAAATCGTTGCAAAAATTTTTGGACTGTATGCTTGATGTTGGTGCGTTTCACCTTTACCCGACAGATACATCGGTCCCCTTGAAGAGCCGCAATCATCGACGGGTATCCGTGCGCATCGAAAATACGATCCCCAACAGGTGATCTGGGATGTTGCATGCGGAAGTGTCGCATCTCAAAAATCAGGTATGTACATCCACTGCACCCATGCTCATACATACATATGTTTTTACAAATTCACAACCTCATCTTCACGAAATTCTTGAACGTAAGATCTCATTTCTGACTCTGACAGTATATTCAACTCTTCTACTATTTTTTGAAGTTTTTCAGCCATGCCTTCTGGTCATAAACTAGGTCTGCCTTGAATGAGAGAGAGCTGTAAAAATGAAAAGGCAAATAAATTCATAAGTGCAAGTAGAGTCATCCAACTAATAGTTTAAATAGATAGAGAGCATGATTTAAGAAAATTGATGATAAATTTACAGGATTGTTCGTTCGGGAATTTGAGAATGGATTGTATGTTATACGGCAGAGGAAATGTAGATCTTCTCAAATAATTGAACAGGGTCACTCTTTCTTTTGAAGATCTTGAACACTGCCAGAGGATGCATATGAATGTCCTCAGGAGTGAACGGACAAGAAGGGCACCATTCACAAATGACTAGATTTTTCCTTTGTGAACTAGAGGCGAGTGAGTAGTGATTAGATCTGATTCGATTCATGGTAGCAATATGAAATCTGGGAAAGACGACACATTTGGAAAACCATGGCTTGGATTTTTCATCATTATAAAAATGTTGAAAGTAGTGGAGACCAATATGTGACCAAAAATCAAGGAGGAAAGGATGGAATTTAGTTTTGCATGACTCATTATGGTGATGACAAAGATCAGTAAAAGGGATGAGGCAATTGTCTAAAGGGCAGTCACTGCGAGCTTCTCTGGCAAAAAAGTCAACACTTTCATTGCCAATGATGCCAGCGTGTGAAGGAATCCAAACAAGATTGCATGGTCAAATGATTTTTGGAAGCATTACTATACAAGAGACTTCTAAATTCAAGGTATAGGATGGAGAAATCCTTCGAATAAGGATTGGAAACCAAGGAATCCAACACGCTTTTGGAGTCTGAGTAAAGATATGAAGGGGATAACTTGTTGTGGATGATGAATTGAAGAGCTAGTTTGATGGCAAAAGCTTCACCAGTGAAAATGAAAGCAAAACCTGAGACCTCTTCTGAATTATCAGATGGTTCATGCAGTCTGAACAGTATACGGCAACACGAACATAAGAGCTCGTGCCGAACGTGTCTACTCTTTAGGCCTATACTGCTCTGATGATACGCCAGAGATTAATACTGCTCATCTGCTCATACGTCTGCTTCGTCGACGTCCAGCAGTCTATCACCGAAGTCAAGAAATCAAAAAGCAGAAAGAGCTCGAGACTCAAGCAGAATCTGCTTGACTCGTCAGGTATAGCTCCGCCCGCCCTAGCGCGTGTCCTGTCCATATCATACGATTATTGTAAAACCCTTGATGAAACGATCTGGAAATTCGTATGTGCATACTTAAATAGCACTGCTTCCATACTGTGGAAGGTTCGTGTCAAGAAACAGCTCCAGGAGAATTAGAAAGATCAAAAAATTTGCCTGTGTTATCGTGGATTCATTATAAAAGGCATAATTTTCGACATGCGAGGAATTTTCCCAGATTTTATCCATTCGAAAACTCAAAGCAAGAAAATTGTTCAGAATTGTCAGAAAAATGTAAATCTCCAAGATTTAGATCTAATTATGCAATTGAAAAAAAGTTACAGTCGTTTTTGTATTCGGCTCCTCAACATCCGCCGAGTATAAGTCTGAGTTTACAACGCGTCGACAAACACTCTCAAAGAAATTCTCATAAATTTTTTCCTATTGCATCAATCGATGAGAAACTTGGAGATTAACATTGTTCTGACAATTCTGAACAACTTCCTTGCTTTGAGTTTTCGGGTAAAAGCTGGAAAAATCCCTCGCATGGTAAAATTGTGCCTTTTATTGTGAATCCACGATAACGAAGGCAAATTTTCTGATTTTTCTAATTTTTCTGGAGCTGTTTTTGACACAAATTTCCCACAGTATGGAAGCAGTGCTATTCAAGTATGCACATACGAATTTTCAGATCATTTCACCAAGTAGTTTTGCAGTAATCGTATGATATGTACAGGACACGCGCTCGGGCGGACGGAGCTACCGAATACCTGACGAGTCAAGCTACTTGAGTCTCGAGCTCTTTCTGCATTTTATTTCTCTCAGTGTAACAGTATATTGAGTATATATAGTGCCCGCGAGCGGAGCTATATATGACTATAGAGTTCGGTGTACAGGCCTGTGACTCAGGTTCTGAAGATAAAAAAGGTATTTCTCTGATCAAATCCAAGTATAATTAGGATGGTTTCTGCTGAAAATAATTCTACGGGACCCTATGAGGATCCCATGGGACTTCGTGGGACCTGGTCCTGGGAAAATTTTTGATATTGACACTTGAGAAATTTTGCACCCAAAGACGTGCAGCATACAATTTTGATTGACAGTGTCCCTTCCAAGAATAGTTGAATTTGATCGTTTATGATCAAATTTCGTATGCTACACGTCTCCAATGCCGAATTTCATAAAAAACAGGATTGAAAATTTTACCAGGGCCAGGTCTCTCGAAGTCCCACACATGGGACCCCATGGGGTCCCAAGGAATATTTTGAGCAGGGATATATTAAGCTCCGATTTGATACATACCCCTTCATCTCTCATAGAACGATAAACTGACTCTGATTTTCCGAGACTGGTTTTGCCTTCCCCAATCAGGTATTTTGAAATAGTTCTCCGTTCTGATGAATTGAATACACTGGGCGGCGAGAAAATAGTTGAAAAATTGCTTGAAATCACTAGTACCATACAAGTTCAACTCAGGACTGAACTTACCGCTCAAAAGGAGGGTGCGATTGATGTGGTTGTGGGTCCAAAGAGCACTTATTCATTTCACATGGATTGCTCACAGTCACAACTTTCTTCATTTCCCACGAATTATCAGTCTCAACTTGCAGAGCTCTGATAAGCATATTTGGTTTCAATATTTCCTTCTTTGAGCCTGTCTCTCTACCCTTAAGAAACTTATCAAATCGACCATCTTCTATCACCTCAACGGATCTCATTTTGAGGTGATTCTGTTCCGTCAATGTCTTATTATACTTGTTGGAGAATCTGAAGTCATCAAAATGTTCTAATTAGGTCAGGGAGACATCAGTACAAACAGAAGTTCATTCATCAAACTGTGAGACGAGTTGACACGGGTATGTTGCATTTTGATATTTCATCCAGCAAGTCAAATTAATTTGATTGAACTATTATATCCTGATAGCTATGTGCTTATATCTTCCTGAGATATCAAAGCTCACAACTCTTGACATAACGACCGTATGCGGTTTGATTTTTTCTCTTCTGTATACAAGTCGGATCTTTTAAATGAAATAGTTGTTGAGGAGTCTTTTACCAAATTTCAATTAAAAAATATCATGTAGAATGTAAGGTGAGTTTCCCCCCCTCCCCCGACTCGAATTCTCCGCCAATAACTTCGGCCTCCTGTGAAATTTCAGACAGTACCACAGCTGTAAATTTATTTCAAGACCTTCGAAATGAGCTATGGTAATCATTATTTTGACAAACCAGAGCCGAGTTACCCCAATTATCCCGAGTAATTTTGCGAGAGATCACCATAAGAGAGTGCAGAGCTGCCAACCTACCCCGTGACATCCTTTTGAAAGTGCAAGTCGGGGTAAATGCCGCTGTTCCGACTAATTATCTTCTCCATAGTTTGACGCGATAGTGACGTATCGGATCGGGAAACTTGAACGCAGAAGGATGTAGCGAGCAGGGTTGAGATGAGACTTGGCTTTCAGTTTTCAGCGCTGAATCAGTTCTCATAAATAATGATATTTTTTTTCAGATAATTAAATGATCAAAGAGGTAACGTAACACATTTGATACTTGAAGCGGAAATGTGGTTACACCGACTTGAGTGTGGGGAAAATCATTCTACTCCCCATTCTAACGGATTAATTGATAAGATATTGGTTGAAAAGGATTTTGATCGCGTTCAATTCAGCAACCCAATAACACTACCAGAGGTGGACTTTGAAGACTTTTTCTTGGCAACTTGAAACGATTAGCTCGACAAATTGTGTACTGGGGAAATAAGTCACATCAGTGCAGAAATCCCAATGAAATCTCAAATACAGTATGAAGACCTCTAAACCCATTCAAACAATAATCGATAATTTTTCCAAAAAACATTATTTTGAACATATGAATCATGTAAGCTCAGAAGATGAACGCCCCATTCAGTTTTGCTAATCTATACTTTTAACTAGAGTTCACTTGTTTTATTAATCATGATACTTGAGTGCGGTGTAAAAGTTGTCTCAACTTCTTGAATTTCTTAGAGATTTCTATCCTAGGACGTACTTCTGACGACTCATTAATCGGAAATCGAGGTTAGTTCTGAAAAAAAGATCTGATAAGTATTGGATCTCAAACCTGTAACTCGACACCCGCAACAAGAAATCGATGGCCCAGAGTGAGAGGGAACTATCTGAAAATCTGTGATTATAAATGAAATTATCTTGTATTAAATCTACTTCAAGCAGAAATTTTCAAAAAGTTTATTTTTACGCTGGGCCATCGATTTGAAAACACCTTCATCAATTTCGAATCTTCAACGGGGATCAGATATTTTCCAAACACCATCTGCAGGAAGTTTGGAAGGCTCGGGCTAAAGACTTTGACCTGATGGGCAAGATGGCTTTCAAAAGCGAAGGAGGGAAAAAGGTACCGACTTCTACATTTGGCATTTTTGCTTTTTCTAATAAGAAAGCTTTGTTTTCACTCCAACGAAAACTTGATCAAATTCTTGAATGAATCCAATCCAATCCGTTCATCTGAAAAAGGCTTAGACCATTCTCTTCCTTTCGCGAAAATCTATCGATTGTAGGTATTATTTATCCTCCTCACAGCCTTTCAAATCTGTTTAGATCATCTCTGCGCTCATTTGTCCGTGTATGTGTGTGTGTGTGTGTGTGTGTGTGTCAAAATCTGTCCATCCTGATCTCAAGTTAGATAATTCAAAACTGATTGGGCTTCAAATTCCACTTCCATCCATCAAAATCATTATAAATATCCGAGATGTATTTTCTGCTAATCTGAATTATTCACTGCAAAGTATATGATACAATCAACATGTAGATCTTGATGTATGCCAGTAACATATGCGAGACATAGAAGTTTTGTATAGCGTGAACTATAAGATGATGGGGTATGTGCGCACTCGCTCATGCATTTTATTCATATTATCTCCCAACAAATGTCTGCTCATCTTTTTCCAACAAATATCTTAGGTATTGGACCAAGGACATATAACCCCTGGAGAACTGAACTACAATTCTATTGGCCAGTTGTATAAGAGATTCCATTGAATGTATGCCCATGTTTGATTGTGAATGAAATCTGACTCGACGAAATATGTCAATCATGTTGACATGACTTTGTCGTTTTTCTTATACCAATATCTGATTGTTGAATTATACCAGGATCATAGAATAATGTATCTCAAGGTACAACTATACTCAAGTCCCATACTCGTTGGAATTTCCAACTTCCATCAACAGACTTTCCACCACATCCACTCAAAACTGTAGCACATTGGTTTCATCAAGAACGAATAAACCTATTGAATCATCAGGATGATTCTATTCAGGTTGGAGTAGAGCAATGACTTTTTCAAGTCACTTCAACTCAGTGCTTAAATTTCGAAAGATGGTAAGGTAAAATTGATTTGTTGATCAGCATCTCAGACCGAAAACTCTTTCCATAGAGTCTTTGAAACCTGCTTGAGCTGGCTTACAATAAAATTTTCATCTCTCAGTTGAGAAGTCTGCAGCATGATGATGAGAATCTGTGAGAGTTATTCTGGCTCAATTCTCTTTGGAATTTGAGCCACATCATTACTTTATCACAACTTACTCGCTTTGAGTTTTCGAATGAATAAAAGCTGGAAAAATTCCTCGCATGTCGAAAATTATGCCTTTTATCGTAAATCCACGATAACGGAGGGAAATCTTTTGATTTTTCTAATTTTCCTGGGGCTGTTTCTTGACACGAACCTCCCACAGTATGGAAGCAGTGCTATCCAAGTATGCACATACGAATTTTCAGATCGTTCCATCAAGTGGTTTTACAGTGATTTTATGGTATGTACAGGACACGCGCTAAGGCGAGCGGAGCTATACCTGACGAGTCAAGCAGATTCTGCTGGAGTCTCGAGCTCTTTCTGCTTTTTGATTTCTCGACTTCAGTGATGGACTGCTGGACGTTGACGAAGCAGACGTATGAGCAGTATTGATCTCTGGCGTATCATCAGAGCAGAATAGGACTAATGAGTAGACACGTTCGGCACGAGCTCTTATGTTCGTGTTGCCGTATACTCTTCTGACTGCATGGATCATCTGATAATTCAGAATAAAATCTCGGGTTTTGCTTTTATTTCCACTGGTGAAGCTTTTGCCATAAAACTAGCTCTTCAATTCATCATTCACAACAAGTTATCTCCTTCATATATATACTCAGACTCCAAAAGCGTGTTGGATTCCTTGGTTTCCAATCCTTATTCGAAGGATTTCTCTCGCCCATACCTTGGAATTGAAAGTCTCTTGTATAATAATGCTTCCAAAAATCATTTGACCATGCAATCTTATTTGGATTCCTTCACACGCTGGCATCATTGGCAATGAAAGTGTTGACTTTTTTGCCAGAGAAGCTCGCAGTGACTGCCCTTTAGACAATTGCCTCATCCCTTTTACTGATCTTTGTCATCACCATGATGAGTCATGCAAAACTAAATTCCATCCTTTCCTCCTTGATTTTTGGTCACATATTGGTCTCCACTACTTTCAACATTCTTATCATGATAAAAAATCCAAGCCATGGTTTTCCAAATGTGTCATCTTTCCCAGATTTCATATTGTTACCATGAATCGAATCAGATCTAATCACTACTCACTCGCCTCTAGTTTACAAAGGAAAAATCTAGTCAATTGTGAATGGTGCCCTTCTTGTCCGTTCACTCCTGAGCACATTCATATGCATCCTCTGGCAGTGTTCAAGATTTTCAAAAGAAAGAGTGACTCTGTTCAATTATTTGAGAAGATCTACATTCCCTCTGCCGTATAACATAGAATCCATTCTCAAATTGCCAAACAAACAATCCTGTGAATTTATCACCAGTTTTCTTAAATCATGCTTTCTATCTACTTGAGCTATTGATTGGATGATTTTACTTGCACTAATGAATTGATTCGCCTTTTCATTTTTACGGCTCTTCCTCTCATTCAAGGCAGACCTAGTTTGTGATTTAGGGGCTGGACACTACTAAGTACTTTGGTGTTAAACATGTGAATTGTAGTATCACTTTGCTTATAGATTAGATATTTTTGATTCTCAAGAATATGATTCGCGCATTCTTAGACTTTAGATTGTATCAATAAACGGCTCTTCATCTTTGTACATATAAAAAAGGGTATGTATCCTGCAACGCATTGTCGAAGCACATTGTGTATCATGTTGAATAACATCGACAAAAATGCAATGCAAAACAGAACTTACAAAAAAGGAGCAAGCTCATGACAAGGGCTCACATAATCAGCATTAACACAAAATATTTGATCCATCAATGTGAGCTATCAAAATTATGAAATGAAGTCATCAGGAATTTCACCTACTTAACATCGAGCCGTTCATACTCCTATACCAGACTTTTGTGTTGCGCTCATTATAAGAGTGACTACATCTTCACTCGAAAGCCACCGTGCACTTATGATCTCATTTTGGTAATACGCGAGAAGTTTCTCATTCAAGTGCCAATTAGAATGTGCATATTTATATTACTGGAAGAGGAAATTTTTCTTTTGTAACAGCTGATTCTTCTCCTGGCTAGAGGAATTATGGCAACTTTGGAAGCGCACCATACTATAGCGAACCATCTATGTTCATAATATTATAGGTCAAGACTTCTCAATTGTAAACATAAATTATAACTATCAACAATAATATTAAGATTGACAGATAGATACTGTGACTAAAATTGAAGGATCAGAAATATTTTGGAATTTGAACTCAACTTATTTTTCACCAATCCTTTGAAACGTGATTTGACCATCGTATGCTGTATTCCCCTTTTATAGAGAAACATCACGTCAAAGGAATCAATCATGAATCACACGCCTGTTAATCGAGATTATTTGAAATTAGTAGTCCTCTTGTCTAATAATACAGGAATATTTAGCTGTTCTGCATCAATGACCCGCAGTGACGAAGTTCAAAAATCTTAGTGAATGTAAGCACTAATATTAATTACATCTATGTGTCTAATAGCTGGACTAGCAGATATGTTGAAAAGCTCCGTCTGTGAATGTACTGATGAATCTTAATCTCGATCAACTATAATAATGTGACCCTACATCACTAAAACTCTGGCAAGAATTAATTCAATCACCCCCTCCATCACTCCTGGCATCACATGATCTCATCGACTCGATAAAATCAGGGGGGCTAATGGGTGCAATGGGTGCCAACCACTAGAATAAAAGAGATTCCCACCCACGGTTCACCGCAACAATCGCGCCAAATGTTTCGAATCATTCAAACCTCGACCGCGCAGCTTTCGAATTCTTTTGGCTCTATTCGAATATATAACAGTTTTGCTTGCTCGCTCGCTAACTTGGCACCAGTTCTCCTCTGGTTCTTTCATTAGCGCGAATTCACGCACCAAGACTGAAGATGACTCCATTATCACAAGAATCATCAGAATTTGATTGGAAACTCGTATGAAATATGCCCAGATGTGAGGCTGATGGGGTGGAACCAAGGACAAAATAACCAAAATCTCATCACGTTGCTGGGAGTGACCTCAGGAAAGCCTTCATCTTTACTTAGATGACATTGAGTATAATGCTATTCACGACTAGCCTCATCTAATAAAGAGGTTGTTGTCACTATTGAGGTCTCGAGGTTACATTCAAGATTATTAAGGCATTATCTTCATCCATTCCAATGATTTATTGCATACGTAACAGCTGGACACGAGCCTCGACTCTTTTAATCAATTATCTCATCTTCCATTGAACCATTCCAATCCAAACAGTTCTGATGCGATAAAAGTGAGCCTAGCCTTCCAATTGCTTAGCAGGAAGTTCACGCTGTTATGAGAACCGCTGGGAATCAGGCTCACCCCAGTCGAATACATGGATTCAAACAGCTGGCTTCGTGTTACGTATGGAAGGAGTCATAGATGCTATGAACTTGTACAATCTGAAAACTCAAGATCAACAGAAACGACCCTTGTCGAGAGACAATCCTGAATTTCAAGCCAAATTGCAATCTATCTTACACTCTGTTTCAGGTTGGACTGTTGGCGAGTCTCAAAAAAGCCACCTCGTATAAAATACTTACAGCTAACAGTTCGATCTGTACTCTCGTTGCATGCCGAATGGGACAAGCAGTAGCCTGGTTTTGCTCTGGCAACTGGGCTCACAAATTAGGACTCTATAGAGCATACCTTTGCAAAGTACAAGCGTCGAGGTGGGAATGATCCAAATCCGTCGAGTCGCAAACGTCGACTAACAACTAGACCTATTCTTTATACAGGTGACATTGAGGTGGGAGGTGTAGCAAATACGAACTTTGGTTACCCCCATCATTGCTCCAAGCCGACAAGGGCGATCTTTCTAATCTCTGTCTTTACTCTCCCGAGATTCGAAGATCCCCCTTGGGAGCAGAACTTGGGATATTATCTGCGCTAGTATATATAAATAATGACTTTGGTTAGGCACTTGCGAGAAACTTTCTATGCTGTGATTCGGAGCGTTAGCCACCTGGCGGAGAGTATCGATATTCATTTCAAATCCATGTCATCGTTATCAAGAAGCCGTCTTTTAATTCGTTACATGATAATGGTACATGTGATTCATGCCGATGTGCTGCCTTCACTTGCGCGAACTCGGACGATTCATTTGGAGTGCTGCCGATCGAGTAATAGATTGCATTTTACAACGACGGAATCTCATATATTGATTGATACTGTACAAAATTGGTCCGTGTGAGACTCGCCAACTCAGAAAACTCACACACTTGGAAAAAATAATGCACAAAAACATTCCAACACTCACTTTATTACTTTTCATTTTACGAGGCCCTTATGTGTATGATTGCTCCTACCAGCTGTTGTTTGTTCGACGACTCTAATTTGACTGTTTCTGCTACTACTAGATCACTCAAGTGAGAAATACATCATATGGTATGTATTCCTTTTACATGTAAAGAGGCTAATTCATTCGCAGTCGACATACTTCTGACGTGGATCAGTAATTACTCCATTTCTTATCAGGAATATTTCAGGTAGAGATTAGCGTCGTAAAAATTGGTGGAAAGTACCGATCGACTCTGCATTCTTCCCAGAAGATATTCGACCAAATTTCCAGAGTAACAGCGGAATATTTTGATCACCCTACTAAAATTTCGCAGAGTAGGGTTTTGAAATGATTCAAGAAAGGCTATAGACTTATTCAACCCTAGATCAGGAAAAACTCTAGATTAAAACCGGACTTTTACCAAGACCAAATTCTTCTGATTAGGATCAGAACTTCTTCCAGAGTGCTATGGAAAATTTTTCGAGTGAAATGGTACAATTCCAGAAGAAATGCGTTCGCAATCCTCAGATCTCAACGATTCTGGAATATTGTCAGAATCATTTCTCTCCTTTTGAGAGTGAGATTTCAATTCGTGAATGAATATGCAGTGTCAATGAGCAGGTGGTGAATAAGAGTTTTACATATCTTCAAACATGGGTGCACCCATCCAACTTCTGTGATGCTAAGTCATTTGCTGGTGAGATGCAATTTCAGAACTTGAATCACTACCTTCATTATTATTTTTGGATGGCAAGAAGTAACTTTATCTTTAAAAAGATGGTTTATCGTTGACACCAAATTTGACTGAACTGCAACTCCTTCCATTTCAGGATTCATCCACCCTCTCCATTTCACTCAAACTGTGGATGATTCAATGAACAATGATCAAAAAAACATTTAATAAGTTTCATTGAAATATCCTACAAAAAAATTTGATGAGAGTTTTGATAATTCTACTTTCTATCAATGGTGTTGATTGAAAAAAAACACGGTAGAAATCGACATGGTTTCCTTGGATTTCATTCAATTTCGATGTTCAATCTATTGATGGTTTGTAAAACTTCATACTCGCCTAGTTGTACTTTTGAAAAGTAAATGAAGGGGGGGGGGTCGAAATCTACTGCTCCGACGTGACATTTTATGGAACAAACAATCCCGCCTTTTCTTTTACTCTAACTTGTCTCAATTTACCTCCAAAATGCAGAATATTCATACTTAAGTACCTTTTTCTTAAACCCATGAATGAGGCTGTGACTCGAAAACTGTCAAGAAAAGGTGCTGCTTTGATTTAAGTGTGTGCTCCACATTCTATGAACCAAAATATTGTTGTGATCCTGTGTCATCGACAACCGGACAACGTTCATGTATTTAATTGAATTCCAACTCATCAAAACGAGGAAAAACGAAAGGTGTGTTCGTGTGTGTCCCGTGACTCCGGATGCTCATAACATACCGTGTGGCCATTTGCAGGACTCTTATTACGATCATGATTTACATGAAGCTTCTGAGGAACCTTTCAATTTAACATGACTTGCTAGCACTTACAAAGTTTCATCCACGGCGATGTCTTGAGGCTTAAAAATGTAATAATCGGGCCCTCAAAACGCGCCCAGCCATAAAAAAAGTTCGGAATCAAACTGAGCATTCACGAATGGTTGGCATATAATAACCACCTTGCATTCGATTCGATATTTTTGCAATTGCACATTGCAAAGCGATTTTAAGTCGAAATGACACGTGTACTTTGAGAGTCCGCAGGCAATGAGCTCCGAATTCTCATAAAATTGGCCAATGTCTCGAAGGGTGATGATCGGTGATGATGACTCGACTTTGGATCATGAACGAGATATTATTGTCCTGAGAGCAAATCGATCTTAAGGGCATACGATCATACACGAAAATGGCACATGAACGTTCTGCAAGAGACGAGTCGTTTCAAAAATGGCATACACGAGTTGCGATTGCTTGAGGCTGGACCACATCATTGCTGCACAGAGGGAAGGAGGAAAATTACTCGTTGCTCCACGATGACCACCACCACTACGCGACACGCAGATATCTTGAGTATAGCCTGCCTCCATTTCACTCAGCCTCCACCTCTTTAGCCTCCTCCTCCTCCTTCCACCACAAGAAATCTAGCCTCGCATTCACGTCGGAGGCTGCAACTGGCTTATCTGGTCTGTACAATCTCGCGTATGATTGCACGTCTTTTGATGGCATATTATATCCAAACATCATGGCCGCTGAACGCGGCTATTGGCTCATATAATCATACGTTTGAAATATCGTGAAATGCAGTTTGAAGTATACATGAACAGCAATTGAGAGATATATAGAAATACGTGATCGAATTGTGAGCGCGCGCGCGCGCCAACCTGAATCAACTCTATCATTATTAAGTTTATATGGTCACGACGCGTGTGCAGGCAAGACAGAAAGAAAGGCCAATGATATTAGACTTATTTTCTCTCTGCTCTTGAGTGGCATTTAATTCTCAATAGCCATTAGAATCATACGAAATACGTGCAGACTCGCGCGCGCCCCTCCGCAATGATCGGGGAGACTGGCAACCAACTCGGTCTCAGTCATAGAGTAAGTTTTGTGCACTAAGGAGAGAGAATTGGACGATGATCTTTGCGCCCTCGCTTCGCAAAATTTGATATTATAGATTTAGTGAGAAGATGTGGGATATAATGTGGTTGTGGAGGAGTATATTGTCAGAGAGGTTGCTATTAAGGAGATGTAGAAAAAGTAGAAGGAGAACTGTAAAAGGTATTCTCAAGATCGTGAGATGTAATTTCCGAGTGATGGCGTGATAGCTGTGTTATCGTTGTGGTCATGGGCTAGACTTGTAGTGTAACGATTGTGCAAGAGGCGGAGTCTGTCTCTCAAATCTAAGAGTTTCAATACGCTGAGAAAAAAAATTGTACGATTTTGAAGAAAATTTTTCTGATTTGAATAAATATACTTTCATATCCTCCTAGGCAAACATTTATTCAAAATGAAGGAATGCATTTTTTGGAATGAATAAATATTTATCAAATCCAATATAATATTTGATAAAATCTGATGATGATTTTATCGTGAGAAACGCGTTGGAACGATTTGCGATGCCTCAAATGGATAAATGATATTCGAGATGGATAAATATTCCTTCAGAACGATGAAATAAAATTCATTTCAAAGAAAATAAAATATTGCATGGAAGAATAAGAGACTGTTGAAATACTGTGGCAATAATAATACATTTTTGAGATTTTCAAAGAAAACTAATCCATTGATGAATAGATCAACATTTCCCAAGTCTAATAGTATATTCCCGTACTGAGCGCGGTAGCCCATTTTGGGCACTAGGACAGTTTGTCTGTCGAGCGAAGCAAGACAGACATGTCCTCCAGTGCCCAAAATGGGCTTGCAAGCGAGTTGCGGATATATTTTTTCATTACGAGAACCCTAAATTCTATTCAAACGCGGCATTTTTAGGTTAGAGTAATGACATTAATTTTTACCTCCTGGATGCAACAACCGCATGGGGGACTCCAAGTCCCGGGGTGTGACGACCCTCCGGCCCCAGTTACAAGGACACCGTACCTGGGCCTAGGCCCGAAGCCGGTAGGGAGGAGATTGGTGCTCGGAGCTTTGGCTCCTCCCGAAAACCCTTGCGGGTTTTCGGGAGGAGCCAATGGGGCACCTGGTGCCCCATCCCTGGAGCGTGACGAGCTCCCGACCCCATAGTCAGCGCCCGCCGGAGCGTGGAGACCGCACATCTCCATCCGGCACCACGGGAGTGGGTGAGTATAGAGACTCGCATTGAAACCGCCCTCGGGCGATGATAATGCAAGCCTGGATGACTCATCTCGAGACTCATCCATCATTCCGAGGGGCTCCCTGGGCTCTCAGGAAGCCGAGACGAGCAACCCCCCCCCCCTTTCACCGAGGGGTGGGCATCGGCCTTGTGCTGGAGGCCGAGCCCGGGATTCTGTATAGTCGGGAGGGAGGATCGAGTCATTGCTGAACCACTTGTATTAGTTCGGTGATGGCTGTCCTCCAAATCGACGCGCTGGCAGGGCGTATCCCTGCCCCACGCCCTTGGAGGCAACCGGGGTGGTGGCGAAAGCCGGGTACCCGGGATACAAAAGCTAAATTCCTCCTGGATTCAACATAATTGTAAAAATTTTGTTCAAAAAACTTCAACTAACTATTAGTTGAATGAAGAATTCAACCAGCTAGTTGAATTTTTCATTCAACCGTCTAGTTTAATCTTTCATTCAACTGGTTGATTGAAGTTTTTCGAAAACGATTTCAACAGTTCATTCCAGTTTAGTGAGTGATTTAGTGACTGTTTCTTCAATTCTATTT
The DNA here is from genome assembly GCA_029851415.1 of Eretmocerus hayati. NCBI lineage: Eukaryota > Metazoa > Arthropoda > Insecta > Hymenoptera > Aphelinidae > Eretmocerus > Eretmocerus hayati. Next base: position 175,038,127 of record CM056742.1, on the reverse strand, counting down.
GATAAATATTTCGAACAGATTAGTTGGAATTCCCATCAAATTGGATGCAATTTCAATCATTCAGTTGAATTTGTTAATAGAAAATTCAACCAACTCTTACAGTATACTGTTACAACAGAGATAATTGAACAAATATCCGTTTATGATCATTTCATTGCTTAAACAGTTCCGCCGATCTGGCTCACTCATCATCAATGAGATTTACAGACCGCCACAAATCATACCAAAGAAGAATCATTAAAAAAAGGTACAAATGAATCCAGATACTCTACAAATAAAATACATCAGCAAGTTTCGGAACTGAAGTAATAAGGTGCTATCTATTCACATTTTTCAAGACCATGAAGGAAATTCTCATCGTTCAACAAATACATTCAGAAAACAATGCAGAGTACTTTTACAGCTTGGAATCTAGATTTTAATAGCCTCAGTCCTCGAATTGAAATTATCATTGCACGGTGCTCAAACAACCAACACAGGCATTCATCATAACTATTGCATGGAATCTAACATCAACACTGAATTTCATCAGATAGAGGAACTAATTCAGTAACACTCTTCTCATTTAAATAACTGACGAGGAACACCCAGGGGCTGTGGAACACGGATTTGGCTGGAACGCTGGGGATAGTCTCCTTTCACTGCCAAAAGATGAAACCCAGAGCCACACGTGCAAATGCCCAACCGTTTCCGAGCTGCAGCATGTAACATTAGCATTACGAGTATATCTATATATATCTTTTTTGAACATGGGCCCATATGAGCAATGTTAATGTCATAGGCTGTAGCTTGAAAATGGTTGGGCATTTGCAAATGCGGCTCAAGGTTTCACTTTTTGGTGGTAAATGGAGACTATCTCCAGAGTTTTAGCCAAATCCATGGCCCACAACCCCTGGGTGCTCCTCGTGAGATCAATTTAGATTCTATTGCAGATTCATAACATATCGCCACATGCGATCGATCAAATCACAAATAATTTTGGCCGTAATGATCGATCCCTTGCCGAAACCCTTAGCGAGCCACATCCATCCACTCCAATTAATGATCACGAGTCTAACCGCCCACATTATGGACTTGATCGACTGCAGCGGAACTACTACGGGTGAAAAAAATGTGTAATAAGTCAATGTCTGTGCCAAAATTATCGGAAAAAATACAGCCTGTAAAGTCCATTTGATTGGTAACTGAATTGATTTGTAAGCCCAGAACCAGGCACAATGATTGGTCACTCCGACTTCGTACCAAACGCAATTGTATCGGTTCAAGTAATACCAAGCGTTCACTTGCGTAATTAAATACTTGGTAAGCCAAGTCAAAGGTCCTTTTACTTCGATTTTGTGAGTGGCTTTTTTTAAGGCGATGCTAGTTTCATCTTTTGATTTGGGAGCATCAATTAGATTCATGTTGGGTTTGATTGAGATTTTAGGTAAAGCATTTCCAGTCCCAACAGGAGCAGCTCTTTTGGTTCTTGAGATGCTTGTCTTTGCGGTCATATCTTCAGAAACTGCTGGATCTAGAAGAATTTTCAAAACATCCTGCAGGTCATGTGATGCATCTGAAGCACTAGGAGTTGGCAGCCTTGATGGTACTGTATCTGATATGTGGTCGGGTTCTGGAATGAGAATTTTGATCCTGAGCTTCGATCAAAAATATGTACATATTATCGGCATAAAAATTACAACAGTGAAACCTCACAATTCGGATACTTCTAAAACGCGGACGCCTCCATATCGTGGACACTTTGCCTGACGACAGACGAAGCTCCTATCTTTTTCCATGGATTCGTTTCTCTTCAAAGCGGACACTCTATAACCCGGACGCGGACAAAAATTTTGTATACATTCGCCGATAAGATCACATGTATTAGCACCTCTATTAGCCGAACAGGTGATGGCTTGATTCTGATATTGGTTTTCAAGTATCACGCACCAGTTATGCAGCAGAGAGCAACAACAACGATCTCGTTCCTGTTCAAGAGGGTTACAATACTTGACTTGATCTTAGTCACTTATAATCAATTTTAATCCAACTAACACCAATTATTTTTATAGAATCATTAAATAGCCGACATGGCATTTTCAGGTAGCCCGAGCCTCTCCATAAAAAGGACACCTCTTCATGTCCAACACTTTTTTGCCACCGAAGGTGTCCGCCTTATAGAGGTTTCACTATATTAGGATTTTCTTCACAATACTATTGGTGGGTAAGACATCAATGCAGTGATGTGACAAGGCACATTGAATCGATTCACGTTGAATAGCGTAGGGTTTTAATTGGTATTGATGATTGATCGAAGTGATCCTTTTATTAAACTAAGGTAAGTGTACCCAACTTGACCCCATATGCCGATCTCAGAAATGGACACTCGTGGACCTTCCCGCATATTTTCTTTACGTTTGTTATGTTAAAATATGAGAAATTAAGTATTTTGCATCAACTCCGAATCATTTCTGCGTTCTCCAGAAAATCTAAAGTGATTTTTCCATTTTCCGTGTTTGCACGGCTAAGAAATCACCGAGAAAATCGCGTTTACTAAAACCGGTGCCAATTCATTTTCATTCGGTCAATCTCAACATATCTTAGCGCATTCGATTCCTTGTCGCAAGACCTTCAAAATTCGCTCTTTAGAGTTGCAAAACTCTGATTTGGAGCGATTTTATGTACAAAACACAGAGATGATTAATCAAGAAGGCCGACATCAGAGTATATCCAACACAGTACTGACCCAACATGCCCCCATATGATTATCTCGGAAAGGTGTGCGCAGTGTGGTTTTTTTCACCACTTAGAACGTGTTTATCGCGTCAAAATAAGTCGGAAACATTGTGTTGGGCCAGCTAAAAGCCACAAATGTGGCTGCGCGGTGATCAAAACGGAACAAAGCGATTTTATGCACTTTATTACAGTTTCACATTGTTTTAAATGATTGGGGCAAGTTGGGTACACACTTTTGGAAGCTTTCAAAAATCTTTTCTTAGGAGAATTAAATCATTTTGGCTCCAGTTGGTCCAAATTGGATGTACTTTGACTCATTTCGAAGGTCTTGAGACAAGCTTTAAAATGAGCTAAGGTATACGTTGGAAAATATTGAAATGAACTAGTATTATTAAGAAAATGGCTTAATGGGGGCAAGTTGGGTACACTTACCATATCTTGATTCTATCATCTTTTGGAACCCAGTCTTTGAAATCGTGGGCCACAGAATTGCCCCTAGCATGAAAAATGATGTTTTTCTTATCACAATACGTTTTTGGGGTGACAAGAAGTGAGAGGTAACAATCAGAATTCTGAATACATTTCGTTCCACCATCATGATTTTGTATTGAGCCCCTATTCGTAGTCCATTATGCCCGGAGTTCTGAAAAAAATTTTCAAGATTTTTTTCAGGCCCTTTCGATGCATATAACGAGGATATCATCTCAAATTGTTGAGAATCGACGATTGTCCCTCGGAGGGAACAAGGTATAGAAAATTTGTTGAAAAATTTCTCTTGATCACTCTGCATGCGAAATGGATTGTGAATCTCAATATTGATGGATAGTGCAGCTTTTAAATTGATCAAAGATACCTTCGACGTAAGTCGCCCTAGTGGAATCAATTCAAAAAACTTTTTGCTCTGGTATAGACATTTGAAATTTCACTGCACACAATAATTATTGATGTACATGTAGTTCATTGTCAATGCAGGATTTCAGCAAAGAAACAAGTAGTGAGATATATGAAAAATTATAGCATAAAGGTCGTCGAAAAGCTGGACTCAGATTTACTATTGGCTGGAAAAACAAGAAAATATGCTTGTTCATGCGTTTGAATGAATGTGTAACGGCTCGTTACAAGACAAATATGTACACAGAACCTACAATTTTCCCTAATGAATGGCCTCGCAGATCATGGAATTGCAGTGTCATTGATCCGTTCCAAGTTGACTGAACCAAAGTAACGCTGTCCTTTTTTAGAGGAATGAGTGACTTTGTTGACGCATTGCTACCAAATTGATGCTCTGTACTTCATTTCCATTGGTTGTTGATTGAGAAAATGTCAATCTTTTTTATATAATATTTATACCTCAAATGCTGTTTTGTTTTGTTCTTACCTCAAAGACTATGTTAAAATCATGATCTCTTGTAAATTGCAAAACTTACCCGAAACGTGTGGATTTATCGATCTCAACACTCGAAATTTTGTAAGATCTGTGTTGTTGTCATAATCTATGGACGATCCAAGCAATCGGCTACTTGATGTTGGGATCTGAAATGTAGAAGCATATTTTAGAACAATATATTCTTTGATATGAAATGAAATTTCGATTAGTCCAACGGGTACAGTTATTGTTGGCTCGTGCAACTAAAAAAAATTAGATCAGCTGTGTAGCAAATCTTTCATGATAATCGCATGAGCCACTTCAGTAACACTCTAATATAATTTACATTATCAAAGGTTACGTGGAAGCATTAGATTTTTCCTGGTATTGCAAGTATTACAGAACTTAGCAGAGGTGAGGGTACTGACCGCTCAGTTGTTACCTCACTTCTCGGTCTCGGAAAATTATTTTGCCACAAAAAATATGAAAAACTTAGCCAAAAAATGACAAAAGTCGTCAAAATTACAAAATTGAATATTTTTTGTTTTTTTCATTTTTCTCCAGGGTGGAGACTTCATTGTTGAGTGAATGGATTCTTGGGGTTGCCAGAGATTTTTCAAAATTTGTCCAGATTCTTACGATGCGTCGAATAAAAGTTATCACAAATATCGGTTTTCGGACATGTTCAGACTGTAGAGTGGACAAAATAAGTAAGGGGGTTGAAAGACAGACGAGTATTTTTACTAGTAATAGAGTGACCTGATATAAATCAGTCACTGCATCAGTCAGATTAACCATTTTCAATATTTATCAAAAAAACTTGGTAACTCGTGAATTCATCGTTTGAATTTGCTTTGATGTTCTATTTATAAAAATGACTACTGAGCTACTCTCGAGTTTCACTAAGAATCATCGACAGATAGGCGCTAAAATTACGAGAATAATTGAAACATATTCAAACAATTACGTATTTTAAAAGTAATATCTTCAAACTTTGGCGGGATTTTTTTTACCATTTCCATTAGTTAATTTCGATACATGAGTGGGAAAATAGGTTTTACTCCCGTGTACCGAATTATACTTCTTGATAAAATGTGACTAAAAGTTGACAAACTGTCCGGAAAGTACACTTCCACCCACATTTTTTGATGTAGTACTCCTCAGATGAAGTAATCTTCATAATTGTGTGAGATTTTTTCCTGAATACTTAGATTGAAAGATAAGGAAATCATACCAATTTTGAAATCACCCGTTTTGTAAGTTTTCGAAAGAATCCTTGCGATAAATTTCGGAAGGATAAAATACAACACACCCACAGGGTAATAGTGAGAATATTCAAAGTATCAATTGAGCTAGTTCATTATGGATAATTTGTAATTGTTAAGGTATTTAAATCCAGGCAAAAATGTGGGGTCTTAATCAAGTACGAACTCGAAATCTAAATGTAATTCACAAAAATGTTCAAACTGATTAATATTATAAATTATTGTTATGTAATACCGCACTGAGTCCACGGCTGAGCTGTAGTCCGGAAACACACAAAACCAAAACATAAAAACGTTTTAGATTCATGATAGTTAGAATAATACTAATCGCAAGTAATGCGTTCTTCGCGGAAACCAAACACTTTCCTTCCTATCGACGTCCATGCAAACGTTAAATGTACTCTTTCCCACTTTTTTAATGAGCTGTCAATGAATTATCCGCATGAATATGTCATATAACTTTCCTGTGGATATCCAATGCTTTTCTATCAAGCTAAATTTTCACTAAAAATGATGTGTCAAATTCAAGGATATGATTTGCATCATGAATGTAATATCGAACGTCAGCATCTACGTATATTTCACTAATAAACATTATATCATTCAGATGTAATAATAAATCTCTTTCCTCAATATAACCAAATCCAAAGAAACAGTTTTAGCATGAGTTTAAAAAATCTTCCCACCGTTCATTCAGAAAAAACTGCATCAAAATACTGAATGAAAAAAAAAGGCATAGTCGATAATTCTAAGCCTTGATGTATGTAATCTTGTAATTTGCTTCTCTGCGCTTTCGACATTCATTCATGTGTCTCTTCTAAGCCTAGATTATCGAGTGAGTCACGTTTCACGTTTGTTCTCTAAAATTATCGAAAATTAAATGGTAAAGAACACTCCTACTACTGATGGGAACGGCTTACCTTCATTCAAACTGTGTTGGAATCCATGAGATATCTTATGCTCAATTTCACGCATAGAGAATTTGTATTCCTACTACAGCTAGATCTCAATGATCAGTCTTATAAAAGACCATCAATTTTATTGGCTGAGTGAGTATCAACTGAGAAATGTACCACTCGATTTGGGATCTGAGTCCTGAAGTGTAACGATAAGTGGCATGTTGAACTACCTCATTATCGAGAGTAGTATAGTATTTTTGATGATTCCTGATGCATTCAGAGAAAAATATTTCATCTTATCAAGAAAAGGAGGATCACGAATTCTCGGGCAGAACTGAAAGTCTAAGATTCACTTATCAATTAACGAAAAGCATTGAACAAGTTGATCGATCATATCGGTAATCATTTATGTCTTATCGCAAAGATCCATTCCATGATCTCTATCTATTTGATCATAGTATAGTCAGATGGAACATTTTCTCATCTTCTGTGCATGAAAGTGTATGGTAGTTGTGTAAAACACACCACACAGCAGTGAAGATTGATTTTTTTATTTTCTCAATAATTTCAAATCGCCGCTCTCGACTCAGGCCGAAAATAGATGACTCTGATGCGCAAATTAGTTCATACGCCTTTGAATCGGAATATATCAGTTTTATATGCTGAATAAATCTGCAGACTGAATCGTAGGTAATTCTGCTTGATCCATGTTTTTTTTTTCAAAAATTTTCCCACTGCATATTGATGTGTTTTTTTTCTGCTAATGCTAATAGCTTGTATCTATTGGTTCAGATAAAAAAAGGTGATTAATTCTAGACATTTCAGGTTTCCTTTGAGTCTCAATGTTTCAGAATTAAATCATTATTTAATCAATGTAAGGTCATCCACTGCAATTCCAAATGGGAGTGCAAAATTCTTCCAGATTTGATTTTTCAGACATATTTGATGTGGTTTTCCAGAAATTTGATTTGAAATTGACGATGCATATTGGAGATAGTGCTCCAGCTCTGCAAAATAAGAAGTATTTATCACATTTGAATTCAAGGTATTGGAGAAAGTTATCAGCTATGGCGGGAAACCGTGAGCTACTGCAGGTGCCATTTCTAATTTATAGTTTCTTGACACGTAGTCGGACTCCTCGCATTTTTAACTTTTTTGGTTCCACAGTGACTCAACTACTTTTAAAAATGCAATGAAAGAAAAAAATTGTGAATCAAGTGAGTATTACCATTTTTTTTATATAAAATACTTTGATGTTAATGCATCAATATAGCGAACAACACTACAAAAAATACCGACACACTCTAAAATTCAGGATAAATGTCTCGAAGCAGGACATTTTGGATCTACCTTGTGGTTCTGAAAAGCCAATTTGAGTTTGAAGAATGGGAAATTTGAGCATAAATTCATTCTTGGATCATCACTTGCTCGTGGAAAGAACTCTCGTAAATTGATGCTAAATAATCCATTTTTGAGATATTTTTTCGCAATCTTGATTGATTTTTTGAATTAATGAGTACCTGTTGCTGAGATGCAGGGCGTATATTTTCATACTTTGGGTCAAATTCAGCTTTAAAATTTTGAGTCCTCGAGTTGATAAGTTGGATTATATTCTCTCTCTTGAAGAGAATGTGTATTGCGTAATATTTTTATTAGGTTATAGTTCCCTAGCATCATTGAAATGTCATTAGTGAGATCAGTATTGCGTGAGTGAAGCATAATCTTAACAAATTGAACATTTTCGACTCAGTAATCTATACAAGAAAGTTTGATCCATTAAAAAAAATTCTTGACTGGTCTTCGTTCTTGTGAGAAAAAGAAACGGTAAACGGTACCATTGGTCTATCCCGCGAAAATCATCAACCGAATCAGCGTTGGTATCTGAATCCACTCTAGTCCGATTTTCGATCTCAACTGCAAGCAACAAAATTCACACCGCAAGTCTACGAAGAAAATTGAGCGTTCATAAGTATTGGAATTGGAATGCTTCGTAATGATTTCAAGAATTGCAATTTGCTTGAGCAAGCTGAGCACATGATGTTTTTACAAGATGCCATAACCTTTGATTTTTACCCGTAAGTGATGAAAATATGAAATAACTTTACGAGAGACTTTTATTTGGCCTACAGTGTTATTCTATCCATCCTTTATTTCTTGCAGTGAGTGTTGAAATTGAAAATCTCCATTACTTTATGAAACTGCATTACACTTCACAAATTCAAAATGACTACGGAAACGAAGACAAGCAAGAGAAAAAGTATCGTCTCAAACAGCGAGAACACATCTTCGAAGAAAATTTGTTCATCCGATTCTAAAGTAACAAAACCTGCTAATGAAGAAGCTGAAATATCACGGATATGTGAGATCAAAAATTTTTCTACACTACGACGAGGAATTGGTGAAGAAACAAATTCACCACCGATTGTTATCAACAATTACGAATTCAAAATTCAAATATTTCCTGGCGGATACACGAATCGTCGAGAAAATGTCTCAATATTTCTACATTTATGTAAACCAGCAAGAGCAGTCATCCGATTTAATTTATCGATCATGAAAAATGATGATATTTATCTTACTCATCCATCAAAAGAGCCAGTTGTCAATAATTTTAGTGTAGATCAAGATTTTGCCGGTTTCGGATGGGAAAATTTTGTACCCTACGATGTTTTAAAAGATAATGTATTAGCATTCACGGGTGATAGTCTAATACTTATGCTCAAAATTTATGATCTAGATGTTAACAAATCACTTCATAGATTTCAGAGGTTACATACATACGAAGCATATTTAAACAATGAACAATTTAGTGACGTCAGAATTATAGTAAAAGGAAGAACTATTTATGCACATAAAGTTATATTGAGTGGAAATCCTGTATTTGCTGCTATGTTTGAGCACGATACACTCGAAAGCAAAGAAAATATTATCAAAATTAAGGATATTGATTTCAAAGTTATGCATGAGTTGATCAGATTCATTTACGTTGGAAGAGTTCGAGATATAGAACCAATGGCTAAGAAACTTTTGATAGCAGCCGATATGTATGGAATGGACGAACTTAAAACTGAATGTGGCAAATGTATAAGTCGGGATTTGTCTATTAGTAATGTTTTGGAGTACATAAATTTTGCTGATTGTTACAATGCTCATGAGTTGAAAAGAGAAGCTATTGCTTTTTTTATGACTCATAGAAAAGATGTTGTAGGGACGCAAGATTTTGATAGAACACTGGAGACGGTAGATATTCATTTGATTGCTGATATTATTCGGAATTTGAGTCAGTCTGATCCAAATACAGTTTTGTGGTCCCCTTGAAGATTTTGTAATAGAAGCTTTTTGTGGTTAGGGTCGACTTTTAGTGAATGCAGCGATTCATTAGATTCGAAATCAATCTTACCATTGCATATGTTATCACCATATAAAATTATCAGTCGAATAATTAACATTTTTTGAGTAAAATCTGACAAATATTTCATATCAGGTCTTTTTCGAAATCTCATCCCACATGAATGAAGGCTCACATAAATTAAAATTTATTCCTTTTGATGGTCGCAAGAATCGAGGAAGTGTGGTATCCAAGATGAATTCCTAAATATCAGAAAAAAATTATCAATGATGGAATTATGGCCTGTAACAACACGGGAATGAATCAACTCATCTTGTATCAATCTCATTGATCGTGACATATCCATCGTTGGTACTTTTATTGTTAGAACGCGCTCTTGGGAAATTGTTTTATAAATACACAGCCTTGTTCATATGAATCATTTTAGTCATCTTTCCGAGCTGATGGGTTAATCGTATTATTCAAAAAATTTTGATTATATGACTTTACAGTCCAAACAACTATTGAAGTTGGATTATTCGAGAGGGTCAAAGGTAGAAATTGAACCCTGAAAAGTCTTTCCAAACAAAAATGAAAATTCTCGTTGAGATTTTGTGCAACTCAAACACTTTCGAGCAGCTCTTTGAAGCCATTTTTTTGTGATCAATTCAGTTAACCATCTTAGTTGTTATCAAATTATATTTTGTAGGATGGCTGACAGCCCTTATACTTTTATGATGAATAAACATTTCAGATGAAACAATTTTACGTGTTTTTGATATCCAGTACATTAGCATATAGACACAGAATTCAGTCTCAAAGACACTTTTGACATCATTGACGAACTTCCTATCACATAAGGTAGTTGTCCTGTAAAATTAATTGACAACAGAGTGCTTCGCAACTCGGTCAGAGTTCAGTTCAAGTATCGATGAGCGTCTGTGCAAAATCGCAAGTCAATCGACCGTTTCGTTTCGGAGCCCTAGTCATCAAAAAACCGAATGTTTTGGTCACATTTAACATTGCGATTATGGGAGAGAGCACGTAAAATGGCACCTTTTTGAGTCTCCCAACTGATCCCGACAACAGAAAATGATGAGATTGCAGGAGAAACAAGTTCATACAATGATAAATCTTTTGGTCAAGTCCGGTCAAGATTGATCGTTTAGTTTTTCCGTGGCGGCTATCGGAAAATTGAAATTGCGTAACGGCTTCCACCAAAATTCTGCTTATGCGCAAATTATCGCCTCGTTTGAACGGGTTTTGATCATAAAAGCATCTTAGTCCATTTTTGCTTGCTTTTTGATTTGCAGAACACGCTAATTTGCCCAAATTATATATTTCGACGCCTCCTAAACAGAAGCTGCTATCCCGGGCGCCAGCTCAAGGAGATGCTATGTCAAAAACAAAACTAGATGATATCCACATAACCCTCAATTCAAGAGAATGCCATCTGCGTAGGCAGTTCTGGACAATGCTATCTCGTAGGCCCAGTTCTGCAAAATGCTAACTCAAACGAGCAATTCGAGCGAATGCTATCTTGCCCATCTAATCAAGATGATTATAAATTTGTCCTACGTTAAGACAATGGGGACTCGGTTTTCTATACAATTACTCGGGTGCAGAATACTTGGAATGCTGTTCTCATTGCGTGATTCGGAGAACGTCTTGAATACACATGAGGGTGGGACAGAAAATTGAAAAAAGACAAGGTTTCCTTCCGTACAAATACACAGGGCATCTAATGGTCTCGAGATTTTCTGTACTTCATTCGTCGAATATCTCACAAACTGTAATCCTAATCGAATTACCGCTCGGAGATCTACGCAATGAACAGAGATGCGGTTATTAGTTATAAAGATTCAGCCGCTTTATTTCGTTACTTGAAATGATCCGATGCCAAAAACAAGTACTTCACCTTATTTAATAGGGTTCTAAACAAGCTTTGGGATGAGTTAAGATATGTTGGAAATATTTAGGTGTGCCAAAGTTGTTGAAAACAAAGTTTAATTGGGGCAAGCTGGATATGTAGACCTCACGTGCAATTCGTACACTGTTACACTGGACGACAAGATGGAATACGAAGGATTTTTGTCGTATTAGATGTACCCAAACCAACCAGGTTTCCTCGCTCAGATGATCTGAATCAGACTGTATCAATGGATGGTGTTGAAGTTCGAGAGTTTCAATAGATTACTTTGTACTTTAGGGGGGTTATCGTAAATGAGTAGGTACGCGCTGGCACGTTTTGAGCGCGAAACCCAGCGTGTAGCTCGGCGTGTAACCAGCGCGAACGATGCGACGTCCGCACTTGAACTCAGATGAGTATATTTTGGATGAACGAAATATTCTTTTTCAGCGTAGAATAGCTTATCAAAGAGGACTTGCAAGCACATACCATCGCTACTAACGATTACGTTGATTTATCAACGAACTGCAGATGGCGACGAATTTTATTGGTATACCCAGAATACACGCGAATGCGCGGTGATAATCTTTGTGCAAGTTGATTTTCAAAATGAGTAAATGCGATTGCAGTAACGCTCTGTTTTTCAAAAAAATCGTCTACGAGATTCACCCACAAGGTCGACTGGATGGTGGTAAATCTTTATCAGCCGAATTTTACAGCCCGTGGTATGTTTTGAGGTTAGGCTTCCGCGAATCAAGTGTTAATCTTTCAGGCGTTTCCTCTAATACGGACTCTTGCACGGAATCTATAGGCTTTCTCAAGTTTGTGCTTCATAAGACGATCACTTATTGCCAATGCACTTTGCAAATACACGCCGGCTATAGCACTCACGGCTGTACTGCGTACCGTTTGACTCACTATTCTAGTTGCAACACTCCATCATCATGATTCTCGTCGATATAGAGATTTGCGTCCGCAAATCGCGAGTCCCTCTCGTGAATCTTATTTTGCACTTGGAACTTGATTTTGAAAGAGATTCTGATATTTCGGTACATACTTTTTCGTACACATTGCAGACGACGCATCATTCACGCTGACTACACGCCGAGCTACACGCTGTCTCCGCGCTCGGTACGCGCTCAGCGTGTAGCGCGTTTTTAAGATAACCCCCCAGATACAATACTGTGCAAAAATTCCTGAATAGTGGTATATAGAATCCTCTCTTTCTCAAACGTCGATTGCTCAAGCCCAGATCAACGTAGACGAATTTGGGGGAGAGCATTTTGAAGATGAGAAAGAATGCTAACCTTCTGTGGTTTTCGTTTTTCCTTTCAATCCTTCCTGATTGCACAAACAGCTGTTATCATTTCAAGAATTTCGCGAGAAAAGAACGGTTTAACTCTGTTGGCTGCCATTTGGACGTGGATCAAGATACAGCAGTTTGACAAAAGGCATCACAAAGAGCGGAAAAAATTCCATCTGCAGTGATTTTTTGATTATTTTTACGTCGCGCACAAAAGAGTGTGAGAGCTCTTAGAGTAGCCAAAACCGTAGTTTTTCGCCATTTTTCGGCGTTCCCTTCGTATTTCATTGAAAATTCGAGAATCCGGCTACTTCGAGAGCCCTCACGCTCTTGTTCGCACGATGTGAAAAATAATCCAAGAATGATTGCGAATAGGATCTTTCCGCTCTTCAAGATGCTGATTGTGAAATTGCTGTATCTTGATCATCGTCCAAATGGCAGCCGATAAAATAAAAACGTTTTTTCTCGAAATTCTTGAAATCATATCAGCTGTGTGTCCAACCATGAAGAGTTGGGGGATAAAACAGAAACCACAGAAAATAAGCCTTTTTTCTCATTCTTAGAATGCTTTTCCCCAAATCCCTGGCTCAGGTCGGAATTTGTATTTATAATCATGTTCGATTTTTCTCCGAATCATCTGAGATTGCAGATCACTAGAGGGAATGTAATCTCACATTTGACCGATCGGATGAAATTCGGGAATCATGCATCGACTATTGGCTGAAACTTTTTGTGATTATGATTGATTGAACAATCTATAAGACAAAGGACTCGACGAATACACTCTGAAATTAGATCAAATGAGTTGCGTTTTCGAGTATCAGAATATAAAGCTTTCTGAGGATGATTTTTCGATACTCCACTTATTGAATGAATCTCGTCAGATCTGCGAGATCGCTCATTTTCTAAAGGTCATGTTCGTGAAGAGATCCCGTTATTGACATCGGATCATTTCACGTAACAAAATAGAGCGGTTGAATCTTATAATTTTAATAACCGCATCGTAGATCTCCGAGCGATGATTCGATTAGGATTTGACAGCTTGTGAGATATTCGATGAACGAAGTACAGAAAATCTCGAGACCATTTGATGCCCTGTGTATTTGTACGGAAGGAAACCTTGTCTTTTTTCAATTTTCTGTCCCACCCTCATGTGTATTCAAGACGTTCTCCGAATCACGCAATGAGAACAGCATTCCAAGTATTCTGCACCCGAGTAATTGTATAGAAAACCGAGTCCCCATTGTCTTAACGTAGGACAAATTTATAATCATCTTGATTAGATGGGCAAGATAGCATTCTCTCGAATTGCTCGTTTGAGTTAGCATTTTGCAGAACTGGGCCTACGAGATAGCATTGTCCAGAACTGCAAACGCAGATGGCATTCTCTTGAATTGAGGGTTATGTGGATATCATCTAGTTTTGTTTTTGACATAGCATCTCCTTGAGCTGGCGCCCGAGATAGCAGCTTCTGTTTAGGAGGCGTCGATTTGTTAAAATCGATGTTACCGAAAAAGTGAGGTTAAGTAGCCTTTGACTCACGTAGTTGCAAGACAACTACCATAATTGTGGGCATAATTGTCAAGTGTCTTGTGTGATGGGCGCCGTCTACAATAAAGAGTCCTTTATCGAATCTCGTCGATTTTAATCATCTTTCCGCTCTAAAATCGCTCAAATGACCGATTAGATCCCATAGATTATCACACAAAAGCACCTCGCGTGTAATAACAACCTCTCATTCAAAGACAACCCTTTACCTCACGCCAACGTTTCCCCTTGTCAAAAAAAACCAGGCAAAATAAATGAATGTTTTTCCCAAGTTGACTTCCGTTCTATACACCACACATCAAGATACTAATTTATAAATACGCCATAGGTGCGAGAACTTGGTCGCATTGTCACACGGTTTATTATGGAATGGTCAAGTTTGAAAACGCGCAGGACACCGTATACCGCACACGCTTAGCAAAACAATTACGCGGGTGATTTTATCAGGGTCCTCATGTATATATAGCTGCAAGTCAGAGATCCGGAAGTTGACGGGTCTCCCACTTCAATGTTCAACAGCCACCACTTCCGGCGAATACACATTCACATACATAATATGTATAGCTTTTAGCTTTGAAGGTAGAGCTCATTAACGCCACCCTTATATGAGCATATTATATAGAATAAAAGTAGGAGCAAAGTGTTGGCCGTACGGATTTGTTGCCCCGTAATCGCGTCAGGTTAATTCGATTTGACGGGTTTGAATAGGTCCTATACTAACTCTATAAGGTGAGCAACGTTCTGTTATTTTTGTGTTTGTGTGTGTTGTCGGTGGTGTCCTTTTTTTCTTCTTAACCGCAAGAGGTGAGCAATTATAGGTGTGTAGACTAAATTTTGGTTTGAGGGTGCCAGGTGCGTGTGTCAATCTATTTGCATCTGCCCCATCAAGTGATTTTTGCCTACTCGGATGATATTGCTGTGTCATTTGATAGAAAAATTATAGATACTGAATATCAGGCGATAGAATAATGTTTGATTTTTACAGATTTTATAATGGCAAGTTTTTCCATGTATGCACTTCTTTTTTTTCACCTCTTGTCGGGAATTACTATGCAGGAGCTATGAACGTTTCAAGTGGAATTCGAACCACTGAAGCCACAGAAATTCTTTTTTGTATTGGGCAGGATTCGAACCCAGGCCTGCGTTTAAGGCAAAGATTATCCACTAGACCATTGTGGCTATATTGTAGCAGTACTTCATCGACTCTTCATGAGATTTTTCGTTGACCGTGAAGTTCCTATGGACAGAAACCTTGTAATTTTCATAGAAATTTTTTTATATGATGATGAAATTGTGGGGACCAGTTTATGGATCAATTGGAAAACACTTGAGCCTGTGAAAGTCATAATTCTAGTCAGGGCTGTTTGAGGGACAAACCTGAGGGTGCAATAACATAAATTAGCTCAATTAGAAACTTTTTGAAGAGGAAGTAATTTTTTCCACTCTCCATTATCTCTATATAAACCATGCGAGTGCCCATTTCTACAAACGTCTCATCCAACAGAAAACGAACTATTACAGAAAGAATTAACACATTGGCTCTGCGACGCCGAAAATTACAGTTTCTTCCTTGCGTGCGACGGGTTCCACCGGTGGGACTTATTTTTTATGGGACTTTGATCATCGCCACTCTATCATTGTTGGAACATGACTCTGCCGGAAAATCGCCCTTTTCGAGTTTTTTAGCTACTGAGACGAGCCCAACGGGATTCTTTTCGTAATTGGCTCAACTGTAAGATGTACTATCCTGTTTTTGTCCAAAGAGCTGGTATATTAATGAGTGGAGCTGAACACATGAAATTGAAGGGTCCCGATATTTCCTTGCACTGAAACGTACTTTTCGCGATAGATTTGTTTTACTGTCTTCTTGGTAACACTTACAGTACATTCTGAAATCGTACATCACAGAATGAACTCTGAATGTTCTCAGGGTGATGAAAGAGCGAAAGAGTAGCAAAATAACAGTTCTGGTCTGCGGAAAGACCGGAGTTTTTTTATTTTTTGCGTTCAGCCCCCTCCATCTCCATATACAAACTCTCCGTGTCTGGGACAGAACTAGGATAACACATATTCTAGCTCAATCGATCACGAAGAGAATCCCATCGGAATTATCCCAAGAGCTTAAAAACTCAAGTTACTTAAGCGATTTTTTGCCAGGGTTGGATTTCAACAATGACAGTGCGCCGCAAATATGAAAGGACGAGCGTATCCCATCGATAATAGGACCCATCGCAGCGAACGTGTTGAGTTATGTTTCACCCGATATGAGGAAGCCATGCTTGAGGTGATTTTGGGTCCAATAATTAGTCGCTAAATTAACGGCAACAGCGGTGCTCTTCAATTTAAGATGGTTCAATCGGATTTTTTGGAAGATTAAATTTTGGCGTGTCGTTGATATGCTGAGAACAGAGAAAATTAGCGAGATTTAACGTATGGAGTCTCGCACTTCAAATGGTCCTCACCGACCTTGTTGCGTAATCGTTACTCGATCTTTTTCCGCAAAGGAATATCCTTCAGCGTCTTTATCCTCATCTCCCTTCTCCAAAAATGTGACATCACGTGGCTCGATCAATGATATACTTATATGATGAAAGGTAAAATTTCTTCAACTGATGTATTGGGAAGAAATTTCCTTCTGTGCCACGAGAGTTTCGACTAAAAATGAGGAAAAAAATGTGTGATGGGACCACACAATCAGGTGGCTCGTGACCCCAAAAATTAAGCTGCGGAAGAGCAACTACGGAAACGTTTTGAGTCGCTCGAATTTTGTGACAGATGGTCGGGAGGCGTGAGGGCGCAAGAATGAGTGTGGGATTTATCGTTTTGAGACAAACGCTCTGCCACACTTTTTTAGGTCATCAGCCCCAGTCAGCCCATAATTGATGGGAAGAAAATCTACAAGGGTGTTACGTCGAATAAGGGAAATCGTGATTTTTTTCATGACTGTCAAATTTAAATTTTGTCTTTTTGTTGTTGGTTATGTATTTTTTGTGGACAAACTAAACGTCAAATCAACGACATGAGTTTTATTATAATTCGCTAGTTTCTCAATGATTTCATCACCTCTTTAGAATCACTCAGAAGCGAATCAAAATCTCATCAATTAACTTGGTGTAAGATATACTCACTATCCTAAACTCTCCCAATAGAATCTATCCTACTATAGAGTTTTAGAGATGAAACCGAGATCAATAGCGGAAAAATGTGAACTTTCTAAAATGTTCTCAAATATCCCTAACAGGATGTGGTTCACTCTAGATATGTTTCACGGGGAAAACTCTATCAACCTTTTTTGTCAATTCCTTGGAGATCTACAAAGAATAGCTCTACAAATATTTCAATAAAATGTGTCTTTCTCGGGTAGCATGATTTGTAGAGGGATCACGACCAAAAAACTTCATAAATCACCTTTTTGCGACGTCTCTGCAAAACAGATCAGATTACGATTTTGATTCTTTGCATCAAATGATCTTCTAAGTGCACAGAAATACACCACTTAGAAAATTTGGAAATCCTATAAGACCACCACGCTTCCAATGAATCGAAAATGAAATCGAAACGCATACCTTATTGATTGGTGGTCATTCTTATAATAATGAGGCATTTTTTCACGCAATATACGTTGATGAAAATAACAACGATTACAATAGAAAATATCTCAAGCCAATATACACCTAACCCGTTAGATAATGCATTTCTGAGAATACTATACATAACTCACTCATGTCAGTACACAGGCACAATTTGTATCCAAACATTATCATGCAGAATGACGGGGTAATAAGTAACAACAATCAAAAAGCAATTGCACCTTGTTCTTTTCAACCTATTTGGATATTTTATTCAGCAGTCCTACTTCTATTTTCACTTACAAGCAATGAGTATACCACAACATAGTTTTGTGTCACCATATCATAAGTGTATCGTCCTCGTCTGCATCATCATAATACACCGATGAAGGGCGGAAATCACGAGTGACTCGAGTCTCGCTCATAATAGTGAAGACGAGCGCATGGCGTAATTGAATTTCTGAAACAGGCCACACATTACACATCAAGCATCAATAAGTATTGAATGAAACTCGTGTCTTGCGCTCGAGACAAATAAACGAACTCGGCTACACTCGGATATTAATGGGCCGCGGTCAATCGGTTCAATGCAAGGACCTCCAATTGTGTATGATGTATATGTCCATACTTTCCCAGAGAGGCTATTGTCATATCCACGTTTTTTTTCGATTATATTGTTCACTACTGCAGTATAGTCGTTGCTCCGCCTGGAATCAGAAACGAGCGACCAATCGACGAGTTGAGTATATTACTTATTGTCATTATTTCTATTGTCAGTTTGATGGACAGGGGGGACAAGATCCATGATTGATTGGTTTATCAATTCATAATTTTATCGATCGGTACCATAGTTGTAATAGGCTGTGATCTTGAGATGATCTGAAAATTGGACTTTCTTGAAACCTTCTACAGAAAAATTCGTGAACATCGCGTGAAGAATGAAAATATAGCAGGCCCTGACGATATTACAGAGCTAGAAACTCTAACACTCTGATTATCAGCAGGATCCCATACTAGTTCGCCAATAGTAAAATTTTAAATCAACTGAAAATTGTTTGATTTCACAGTGATGGAAGTTGACGAAAAACGTTGCTTTGATAAATGGTCGCAAAACTCCGAACACTTTTCCTATACGTCTTGGCCTATATGCCGCCAGTCTCACCTATACTTTTTCAACTGTAGGAATTGTTTTATTTTGTTCAAAATCATTAAGTATAAATCGCTGCTAAACTGGTGCACAGTGATGCGGAAGAGATAATTTTGGGCACAAATCGTATCTTTGCAAATTCTTCATTGATTTACTGGATTCAGGAATGATTTTTTTCATTCTTCCACACTCTGAAAGATGCAGACTTTGCCACCCTTCCAATCAAAATCATCCCACGAGTTGAAGAATGCTCTGATTGTCGAACTTTGAAAGAACAAAAGTGATGCGTGACTCATCCCGTTTTAAAAATTTCCAGCGGATCATTGAGATACTGTCCCAAGTGTTTTTGAACTTCGGCAAGTTCGAATAGACACATTTTATTCATCATTTTGAGAGCCATCGTACCGTTACTAAGTAATACTTCGATGGAAAAATGTCCTAAAAAATTTCAGCGGTGATTTTCATATCTCTGTCTCATACAATTCGATACCTGGATCGTGTAAGGGAGAGGCTCAAGTATTTTTCAGTTCCCTCGTAGCAATGTGATCATTTTTCCTGTCCATCTACATAGCCAGTAGCAATGTAACTTGGCCAGATATTGGTAAAAAAATATTCTCCATTTCTACCAGGATACTTGTTTTGCACACTTCAAGTAGTCAATTTATACTCTGAAAGTGACTCAAATAGGCCATATCCATACATAGTTCCAAGACTGGCCTTTCCTAGGCACGTGCTATCCATTAGAACCAAGAAAACGGACCGGGATTGTCGTGTAGGTGATGCAGTATACATACTTGAATCATCATTTCGATCAGTTTAGACGATATCGTGATGACAAAAAAGCCCAGGCACATGAACAGGATAACGAACGCGTTGTCGTTCTTCTACAGACATGCATTCAGTGCATTTCCACCCTTTGGGGTGGTTTTCATCGACAAGGTGGCTGTGTCAAGTGTTGGAGTGCAAGAAAACAAAAAGGAACCCTGGATAAATCGAGTGAATTAGTCAAGAATTGGCGCGCAGACGATTTCGGCCCGAAATAACTCATTATGTCCCACTTTACGGCGATATCACATAGGGGAGAGCGGGGCGAATTAGGACAGGTTTTGCAACGGGGCTATCTGACGGTACTTGGGGATAGGCGCGCTACGGGACTTGAGAGTTCAACTATTGAATATATTGTAAAAAAATTTTCAGACCCCAAGGTCACCGCTTTCATAATTCTTTTGGAAGTTTGAGAAAAAAAATCTGTCCTAATTCACCCCGCGTTTGGGGGCACTTTAGGACAGTTTTGGGGGCAAATTAAGACAGCCTTTGAAAATTATGGTACACTGCACTACTCCTTATCTATTAGAGTCGAATTTGCTCACCAAAATACATGGTAGTAACCCTAAATCGAGAGGGAAACTCGCCCGCGACCTTTACATCCTCCCATAGCCTCAGCAAGCGAGCCATTTTTATGTCATTCTGAAACATTATTGAATTAGGCGGTTTATTGGCGCACTACCGTCTTCAGCAATCAGTAATCCACTTGTGGATTCTAAGAGTCGACCTCCTTTCTTTTTTCTTCAAATTGGAGGTACCCATACTCGCCATAAGTCAACGATCCAAATGGTAGAGTACGACAATCAACCGGATATCAGCGAATGCGACAGTAAAAATGCGAAAATCGAGCATTATCTTTGAACACGTTGAAAGCGATTTCTGACCTCTAATCTGACTCCTGAGACGGCCATTGGACATCGTAACTTCATTTTCTCACCCATTTTCAATAATCTAACTCATCTTCAACTTCCCGCGCTTCGAAAGATTCGCACAGATGCATACGCGCCTCGATACGGGCAATTACCATCGAAAAACACGGACACGGGAATGGTCGACCGATTTCAAATGGGATTTAGCATTGTCCTATCGCCCCATTCTTTGTCCTAAAATGCCCCCAAGCGTTTTTTTCGCAAAACTGCGATAACTCGGGTTCAACTGGGCCGATTTTCACCCACGACGGCTCAAAATCTTCGTTTCGTGACGTAGTTTTCGACCCCTGAATGTTGATTAAGCCGACCCACTTTTGCGGAAGCAGCGTGTAATCTTGCATTTTCAAAATAAACCGCGTTAATTCCTCAAACAGCACCCTTACGTCAGCGAATACTCCCAGTATCGTTTCGGGAGGTCTAACCGGGATAAAAACCATTGTCTGTGATAGTATTGAAAATGTTTTTACGCGGCAGAAGCCTAGACTCGCCCACAACCGAGCTATCTTGCTTTTCCTAATTCGCCCCTGTCCTAATTTGCCCCACTCTCCCCGACTGTAGTAAGTGTCATCATTATTAATCTTTGCGGCGGATAGATTCTCGTGAAGAATAGTGAAGAATTATCATCAATTCAGTGATCAATATAGTTGATTGTCGGTGTGAGAAACATACGTTTTTTGTACAATTTGAAAATCTGGCTAACTTTTCAAAACGCTTTTATTCATGAGCTTGATCAGCATACGCTTCAAGAAGCCATCTATTAGAAATAATAAATGAACTGAATTGGTGGAGATAGATACTGAAAGTGGAAACTCTTCTGCAGATCAACAAAGTAATTGGATGATGTAGATAATTCGAGGATTGAGGTGGCAAACGATGTAATAATATCAAACGAGGAAAAAACAAAAAGCTGTATGATTTTGGGATGAATGTACACAAAGCTAATATTAATGGACCGAGTCTCTTTCTCGTGAACCACATCTTTGCATGAAAAAATGAAATGTATATGAAAGGCTTATTGAGCATCGCGTTCAAGCAGGATTCGCCAAAGATAAAAACTTAATTGACTTTCGATGTTCCAAAGGTGGGGCGGACAAATGTCTCTTATGAGAGCAAGGGTTTGCCTCGAGTAGCTCGTGGTAGGAATGAATCAATCATCGACCAGATTGGAGTTTGAAAGACATTATACCTGAACAAGTCATTATTATGATCAAGTCACGTACGGGTACATTTACTTGTCGACTCACATCAATCTTTCGGACACAAATGATGTATATTTTTATTACTTAACGCTTTATTCAATCTCTTATAAGATTTTTAAGCATAAGATTTTTAAGCATAAATCTTATCTACATATATTCAGCACCACATTTTTTTATATCAACGATACTGGAGATGTAGTTCCATGTATAGGAAATCGAGTGATACAGCGATCACCGCCAAGATGCACAGACATGATGGATTTGATTACAAGGACTGTCTTTGTTCTCGCATTATGAAACAATGATCATGAAAAGTTATAAAATAACATTCTCTGAGCTTTTGGAAGTTACAATGAATGTGCACGGTTCCATAGCTAGCAAAGTGTGGTTAAATTGTTGCAGAGCTGAGAAATTTGGAGAGCTAAATTTCAAGTGTACCCAACATACCCTCCTCTTGAGTCATTATGTCAATATTTTTCGCCTACTTTGATGTTCCCCAACGTACTTTAGCGTATTTTGAAATTTATTTTGAGAGCTTCAAAATGGGGTTGAGTGCTTTTGATCTCGGGCTAACCAGGACCAAGCTATCATAATTTTTCTAAAAAGTGATTTTCCGCGAATTCGCGAAAGAGTGCACGTAACATGCACCCATCCTCATCATCTAACCTGAGTTTCTTATCGGTCCTAATCACTATTTCCAGCTAATTCTGACGTTATAAAGACGTTCTGAGTACTAAAAAAGCCACACTGTACACTTTTTCGAGATAACTACATGGGGGCATGTTGACTACACTTTGATGTTGACCTCCTCGTTTTACAAATCATCTCCGCGTTTTTCGCATACTATAACTCCAGATCAAAGTTTGCAACTCTAAAGGGCGACTCTTGAAGGCCTCGGGACAAGGAATTGGATGCGCTAAGGGCACGTTGAGATCGGTTGAATGAAAAAGTCTTGTCATCGGTCTTACTGACGCGAATTCCCCGTCGATTGCATAACTATGCAAAGGCGAACAATGGAAAACCTCACTTTACATTCTCTGGGAGACTTGGGGTCAGTGCAAATTACTGATTTTCTCATATTTTAGCATAACAATCGTAGGAAAAGTTTGGCGAGGAATTCAACGAATGCCCATTCCTGAAATCGACTTATGGGGGCATGTTGGGTACAGAGGACATGTTAAGTACTCTGAGTTTACATTTTGGAAAGCTAGAAATTCAAAGATATCAGAGCTCGGAATGTAGTGTTACGGGAGGCCGAATATTCGAGAAACAGGAATACGGACAGATCATAGTTTCAAATGCCAGAATTTGAGAAGATCAGAATTTGGAATGGCCACAAATGCAAGAATTGGGATCCGGGAGTGGAAACGACATCGCGCTCAAAATGACTCAACCTATTAGTTGTTATTCTCAATCGACCAACTAATGGGTTGAGTAATTGCTACACACCAATCACCAATAAGCAGTCAACAGTTTAAAATCAACAGCCCAAAGTCAACAGTTCAACGTCAACAATCCGAAGTCAACGGTCCAAAGTTAACTGTCCAACGTCAACAGTCCAAAGTCCACAGTCTAACGTCATCAGTCCAAAATCAACAGTCCAAAATCAACAGTCCAACGTCAATAGTCCAACGTCAACAGTCCAAAGTCGTTCCAAAGTCAAAGGTCCAAAGTCAACGGGCCAAAATCAATAGTCAACAGTATCGAGTCAACAGTCTGGAGACGACATTCGACACTCAACAATCAACAGATATCAGTACCCACCGTCAATTATATCACTACTACCACCACCATCACCACAACACACCAACCTACCCATCCACCCGAACACCTACCCAGCCACCCGACCACACAGTCACCAAACCATCACCCACCCATCACCCACCCATTACCCAACCACCCACCTCACTTTAACCCTTCCACATGGGCAACCCGATACGCCGGATGCTGACGGACAAATTTTGGTTGGACATTTAATTATTTTAATTCTGAGGTAGAGGTTCTTCGGATTTTTGGATCTTCGGAACTCAACTTCTCACATTTTTTTCTATCCTAGAAACTTTTGAAAAATTGTGAGTTATTCGATGAATTTTTCCTATACATGATTGAAACCAAGTGAGTATTTCTGATTCGTTAATACTAAATCGTTCCACGTATTTTCGAGAATTCTCCAATAACACCCAAAACAACAAAACGAACTTGATCAGTGCCCTCGCCAGTGCCACATCATGTGCAAATATTACCTTGAATATTGTAAAAAGAAGAGAAATAGTGTATTGCAAGCCAGTCATCACCCTTCATAAGAATGATAGAAAGATACGGTACTCGCATTCCTCAGACACTCGATCAAAATGTCCGAGATAAAGATGAACCAAAACGTTTATACTTACTTGGCTCCAAACAAATTTCGATCGATTAAAATGTCGTAAAAGAGGTGCGAAAGAAGTGCGACCATGTTAACATGGTTATCCTCTTAAAAGTGATTAGATAGTCCTCGAAACATCCAAATAGAGCCATGATAAAGTGTCCGGGCCAAACGCGCTGGTCAGAAGAAAAGGAAGGGACTGAAATCACAAAGAATGCTTGACGCTCTGTCGAGCGCTCTGTTCAGATAAGTGGAAAGACAATCTTAAATTTCAATGGTCCGCCGGTACAGCATTCTCGGCCGAATGAACTATGTTTTAGATGTCAGCTCGAGTTGATAAAATTCGATCAGATTTGAGGCTTTGAATTCATCACTTGAGATTGTTTTTCAAGTTAAAATTTTGAAGTCAAAATGCCATGCTTAGATTATTTCTCGTTGATACAGTAAACTTTACATT
Organism: Eretmocerus hayati; assembly: GCA_029851415.1. NCBI lineage: Eukaryota > Metazoa > Arthropoda > Insecta > Hymenoptera > Aphelinidae > Eretmocerus > Eretmocerus hayati. The sequence goes on along the minus strand of CM056742.1, from coordinate 175,013,303 downwards.
TGAGCCATTCTCAACTAAATAATGCTCCATCTCTCTCTCCATCTTTTCTGCGTGACAAGTAATAATATTACACTCCCCTTATGAATTCGTTACATTTTGTTCGTCATATTTGAAAGCTCGCGCGTGTTGCTGAGGGTTAAAATTTTTCGAATCCTTGCATCCAGAGCAATCGAAAATGATGCTCTGATTGTTTTAACAGCCGATCGGTGCAAATGTAAATCACTTCCTCAAGATAATGGAATGTCCAACCAATACTTAAGATAGTCTCAGAATCCCAAAATGATCACTTGTGTATAACATTATGGCCCTGGCTTGATGAATAGCTTCGATAAGGTCCAAACGGCGATACAATCAGGCGGTCCATTCAAACCTGGAGGCGCCAGCATACGAACCAGAAGAAGAGCGTGGAAATGTTGAAACTGAAAAAAGATACGATAACTGCATTGGTAAGTATATAAACGCTTCTGCAAATTGGGAAAAAGTGTTCGAACGATAAGGTGCGCTCGAAAAACACGACAAAACACTGGTTCAGCCGAAGAATGCATTCGGATACACAAAATAGAGGCTTTACATTCTCAAATTCACTCTTTATGAGGTTCAGCATGGGACCGTCAGTATATGTTTTGCCGAATGACCTGGTCTGCAAGAGTTGAGAGAAAAAATGAAATATAATTCACAGGCCTTGCAATGGATGGATTATATGCGAACAGGTTTGAAATTCCATTTTGGCATTTCATTCCGCAAGTCACGCGTTGAAATTATGTAAAAAATGAAATATTCTGATACTTACATTGGAATATTTTCGTATAATTCATTAGCAATAGAACTCGATGGACTCATTATTTTGAAAAATCGTCAACCATTTAAGATAGCCCAAAATTTAGAGACACTAAAATTCGAAATACAAATTTTCAAAATAGTGAGCATCCAAAAATCGGGGATGTGAGAGGAATGGAATGTCGAATAATTATTTGGAATAACAAGAGTTTGAGAATGCAGGGAGGAAAATTATTTATAAAGACGATAATTGTGATGATATTCGAGATAAGGTGAGTCTACCCGACTTGCCTCTGTACCCAACTTGCCCCCATATGCCGATCTCAGAAATGAGCACTCGTGGACCTTCCCGCATATTTTTTTACGTTTGTTATGTCAAAATATAAGAAAGTACGTAGTTTGCGTCGACCCTGGATCATTTCTGCGTTCTCCAGAGAAGGACCCCGCTCCAAGAGATAGGATTTTGGCTTTCGGTTAATTTTGTCGGGGAAGAAATATGTTGTCAAGCACAAAATTCTGAACAAAAAGTTCAATGGGCTCGAAGACGGAAAATGGCTAGTTTTTTCAGTATAAATCAAATAAATGCAAATAAATGGGAGGTTATGAGGTTATTAAGAACAACAACAAAGGCTTGTCTGCAGCGTTCGAATTTGAATTGAAAATGTACAATTTGAGTGTGATGTAGCTAAAAGGTCATCACTTTGGTAATTGAAACATTTTATCTGAAACCTTCGATACAAGAGGCAAATAAATGCATGCAAAAAAAGTGATAATGCGCGATTGACAAAGAAATCATAACGGCCTGTATTCTCAACAATTACATTTCATTTCAATCAATGTAGCAGCTAACGCTGAAGTTGGATCATAAGGCTGTGCTGACTCGATGCAACGAGTACATGATCTTGAGAGCCCAGATATGGGGCGGGAGCGGCTTTTTGACATCAACATCATCGCATAGCATGAGGCTCGCGCTTTGAATAGTTGATAAAAGGTGTCCGATAGTGCCTGGGGGTCAATTTTAGATTTCGGTCTAGACCAGTCGCGCGGGTCTAGTGACCAGAAATTGTCGAGGTAGCGCGCGACCTGCACGTTGATTCGCGATTTCATCGTTCCTCGCTCCTCGAACCTTGGGTTAGGTCTGCGTTTTGCGGTTTTGTGGTCTACTGTATACGTAATTGTTGTCAAATAAACATAAATGAATGTTTATTTGACAATCATGACCATTCTGTTATCCGGCGTGAGGTTGAAAAGTGTTGATGAAATATCTCCATCAGTGAGAGTTTCATCTCTTTTTGATCAAATATGATTGACTGTCGTGATGCTGTAAAAATGAAACATTTTTTTGCGAGCTCCACTGTCACATACAGCATCACAACAGTCAATCATATTGGATCAAAAAGAGATGAAACTTCTTCACTGATGGAGACCTTTCATCAACACTTTTCAACCTCACGCCGGATAACAGCATGGTCATGATTGTCAAATAAACATTCATTTATGTTTATTTGACAACGATCACGTGTACAGCAGACCACAAAACCGCAAAACGCAGCTACTTATACGAGCTAACCTAACCCAAGGTTCGCGGAGCGAGGAACGATGAAATCGCGAATCGACGCGCAGGTCGCGCGCTACCTCGACGAATTCTGGTCACTAGACCCGCGCGACTGGTCTAGACCGAAATCTAAAATCGACCCCCTGGCTGCAATCAAATTATATGGAATGAATCAAAATTAATCTTGGATCGCGTGAGACTAGTGTCTGCCAAATATTTCGAGGATATGGAGATCGAATCTCATATTGCCGTATCTCGAGATCATATCGCGTAAGAGGCTGCGGGGTCGAGAGCAAGCGATTATCAAAATCGAGCTCGAAAAGTCGAGTGGAGGCTGTTTTTGAGGTATTTCAAGGTCGCTGAACACGAATATGACATTGCCTTGCCTCCTAATCGTGTTGCGTGGGTGGCTGCGGGGGCGGAGGCGTGAATTGACCGAGATCGAAGCTCGAGACTTGAGTAAGGGTGTTTTTGGGGTATTTTGGGGTCGCTAAGCACGAATTTGAGATCGTCCAGCCTCCAAGTCATGTTGCGTGGGCGGTTGGGGGGGGGGGGGTCGAGTAGAGGCACAAATTGACCAAGATTGGAGTTTGAGAGTTGAGTAGGGGTTGTTTTTGGAGTATTTTGGCATCGCTAAGCACGTATTTGAGATTACACAGCTCCCGAATCGTGTTGAATGGGTGGCTGCAAGAGCAAGGACGCGTGTTGAACTAGATAAAACTGGAAGAGCCGGCGGGGGGGGGGTCCTTGATATCTCGAGATCACTGGACACAAATCTCTGATCACCTAGCCTCAGAACCGTATTGGGTGGGTGGCTGTGATGGTGAATTCGATGTAGTTTCCTGACAATGATCATTTCTTGAGATAGAATCTGACCAGGATTGTAAGCCGAATTAAGGCATCGGGACCAGACCACGAGCATACGCTAAGTATCTTCATTGACCGAGGGGTCGAGCGATATCCTGTTGATCGGAATTCCGATTCACTAGGTATGTAATCACAATTTTCGATCACGGAATAGGCCACAAATAGTGTCAGGCGTGAATCTGCGAGAGAGTGGTGACTGCAAGGAGATTCGAGAGCTGAATCTCTATTCTGGCCAATTTTCTAGGCGGAGTCTCATCTCATCATGCGCGAAGCATGACCACTTCACAACGACCATGACCAGAGCGTGATGTGATAGCAGCGGGATTGGGTAATGACTTAGGGAGTGTGATACTGAAATCTCAGCTCTGTAACCGGAAATCTTGAAAAGCAGTCGATTCTCATATATTGACGGGCGAAAATCACGCATACCACGAGCCTAAACCAACTGTGTTTGTGGGATGGAGCACCGTGCAATATCCTAGGGATTCGAACTCTGATCTTCTAGCTATGTGATCATAATCCTCAATGACGGGATGGACTACAAATCGTTGCGGGCGAGAATCTACGAGAGGGTGATGACTGCAAGAAGATTCAAGCGTTAGATCTCTATTTTGACTGTTTTCACAAGCGAAATCTGATCTCATGTACCGAGAAGCATGGTGACCATACAACCACCCAGAACTATTACATGATCCAATAGCCTAGGGATCAGGAGATATCCCAGGACGTGCGATTATGAAATCTTAACTCTGTGATCATAAATCTCGAGGAGGAGCCTATTCTCATAGATTTACGGGCGTGAATCTACTTCTCGATAGTAACGGTTAGGAGATTTGAGTTTTCTCTTGCTGAATCTGGACATCCCCACGGGTTAAATCTGATCCCAAGTAGTGGGATGACTTCCGTTATTCGGTCACCTTACCACGAACCTAAGCATAGTGTGTTCAGTGGCCGAAAATTCGAGCAATATTCTGGGCACGGGAACTACGATCCTCTAGCTATGTGATCACAATTATTAATAACGGAATGGACTACAAATCTTTTCGGGCGTGAATCTAGGAAAAGGTGTTGACTGCAAGGAGATTCCAGCATTAAATCTCTATCCTGGCCATCTTTACAAGCAGAATCTGATCTTATCTATCGAGAAGCATGGTGACCATACAACGGCCCAGAACCAACACGTGATTCAATAGCCCAGGGATCGGGAGATAACCTCGGACGTCCGATTCTGAAATCCTAGCTATGTGGTCAAAAATCTCGAGAAGGATTCGATTCGAATACATTGGCGGACGTGAATCTACTCCTCGATACTGACGGGTAGGAGATTCGAGTGTTCCTTTGCTGAATCTGGGCATCCCCACGGATGAAATCTGATCCCAAGTCGTGGAGAAGACTCACATTAAATTCACCTGATTATGCTAGTTCGGAGCGCTCCTACCCCGATTCTCTCTTTTCAAACGCAATGAGTAAGAGAGAGATTGATTGATTGATTGATTCCCTTTATTCGCCTGGTGGCAAAAGTAAAAATACAATTAAATGAGATACATATAACGGTCATAATCAACATATAAATATTATACAATTTGTCATTTTGGTCAAGGAAATTTCATTTATCACAGGATGTGACTAGTCATTGAAAAGGCATCGAGAGATGCGCACGAGTCAAAATAAATTAGGTAATTAATTAATCGAGGTACATCAGTACATATAAAAAGACAGACATGGGCCCGGAACTATCACAGATTTAAGAGTTATGTGACAGGTAAGCCACGTAAAACTCGACTAAAACTAGAAAAAGACTAATTGAAAAGAGCCCAAGCCTATCAGAGATTAAAGTACTGTTTCTGGTCCACGTCAATCCTCCGGGAGGGTTGCGACAAGAAAAATTCTTTTAGAGCGTCTTTAAAAAGTGAAATTTTTTGAATTTGCCGAAAGCCCGAAGGGAGAAAGTTCCACAAGTGAGCACATTGAACCTGGAAAGATCTTCTACCATATTCAAGTCTCATATTGGGAACTTTGAGTGTCCGCTCTTCTGCATCACCACGCGCGGGGCGTTCAGATTGGTACCTGGTAAACATCGCAGCTAGGTAGCCAGGTTCTCCTAAGTGCATGATCTTATGCATCAAGAGAGCTGCGAAGTACATTCGCCGCGAATCAGTACGTAACCAGCCCAGACGCTCCCTAAACGGGGTGATATGCTCGTCTCTCCTAAGATCAAAAATATATCTCACACATGAATTGCTTAGTCGTTGTATCCGTTGCCGCTGTTCGTCCGTGGCGTCGAGGTACACGACCGTACAGTAATCCAAATGCGGTTGAACAAGTGACTCGACTAGGCGAATTCGGAGAGGTCTGGTGATACACGCCCTAAAAAACCGCAAACCATATAGGGCTCTGTTGACTTTTTTGGTAACTTGATCGATGTGCGGTTTCCACGTTAGTTCGCTGTCAAGTGTAACACCAAGACTCACGACAGTATCACTGAATGGGACAAACACTCCATCCTGTATCTCAACCCCTGGCAAGTTCATTCGTTGCAAGTCTCTAACGTTCCGGTCGGAACTGAAAAAGATTGCCTTGGTCTTGCCAGCGTTGAGGCGCAGGTCGGAGTTCCTAGCCCATTCAGCAACGAGTCGCCCTATGTCTCCCAGTCGAGCAATCCCCTCCTTGATGTTCTTCTTGTCAACTTGAAGATAGATCTGAAGATCATCTGCGTAGAATATATGGTTCACTGACTTTCCATTCAATAGCCCGGGCAGATCATTCACATACAAGCTGAAGAGGAGAGGCCCAAGAACGGACCCCTGCGGAACACCCAGATTGGTTTCGAGCCAATCAGATTTACCTACTTTAGAAGTGATTTGTTGGGTGCGACCCTGTAAATAAGATTTTATCCACAGGAGTGCCGATCTCGAGAAGCCAAGGTGTCGTAGCTTCCTCAGCAGCTTGCATGGTGAGATTGTATCGAATGCTTTGCTAAAGTCGAACAGTAGTAGCAGAGTGATCTTCTTTCTGTCAATTCCTACTCTGATGTCGTCTGTCAACTTGAGCAGTGCCGTCTGGGTACTGTGATGTTGCTTGAAACCAGCTTGGAAGGGATCAAGTAGATTCTCAATTTTTAAATACTCCGTGATTTGGTCATGTGCGATTTTTTCCAAAACCTTGGAGAGGAAGCACAGCAGCGCTATGGGACGGAAATCCGAGACCGTTGATGGAGTGGCAGTCTTCTTTAATGCGATCAGCTGCGCTTGCTTCCAAGCCTCGGGAAAAATGCTATGAGCGAAAGAGGAGTTGAAAATATGTACAATAAGATCACCAATAGCCGGGAGAGCTTTCGCGATCACACTTTGAGGTATTCCATCCGCTCCACGGGCCTGCGAGGAGAAATGTTTGATGGCAAGGACTACATCAGTGAAATTTGTGGGCTTAAATTTAAACCCCTCCTCTGGCGCCGAGTCAATATCGTCCATTGCTTCTTCAATATTTTCGTGGGGCGAAACGGAAACCCCCGCAAAGTGTGCGTTTAACTCATCCGGTGTGAAACCATGAAGTTCCTCCTCTTTGCTCTTAGGCAAGAGGCCGAGGTTGCGCATTTCCTTCCAGATGTTCTTCTGTTGATCGAGAGCGTCAGAAAGATGACTTTGAAGGAAGGAGTTACGCTCTCGTTCGATGCGCAAGTCAACCTCTTCACTGAGGCGAAAGTACTCATTTTGAAGCTCAGGACACTTGCGCTGGTTACGTTGATTCCGCTCCCAGCGCCTGCGCGTCGCGTCTCGCTCCTTTATGAGTACCCGCAGCTCAGGACCAATCCAGGGAGCGTCATTTTTTCGCGGGTTAATAGTTTTCTCAGGAGCTAATTCATTTATAACGGTCTTTAAATTTTCATTCAAGCAGTGAATTGCTCCTTCCAAACTGGTTTCGGCATTTTCAAGAGCTGTCCAGTCGCAGCGAAGCAGCCGGTCATTCAATATCTCCGGAGTGATGTTACGAAAATCCCTATAGGTAAAGGAATTTTTTGGCGGAGAGGGACTGAAGACGTTGATGGTGACGTCAATGACCGAGTGCCTGCCGAAACTGGGCAGGAGTCTGTTTTGGAAGTCAGTAACGATGTCATTGTCATCTACGTAGATGTGGTCAATCCATGTATGAGATGTATTGGGGGTGTGTTGATGAGTCGGGCCATGCTGCACTATCTGCAAGGCAAGTTCTTCTGTCAGTGCAGTCAGTGTCTTGGTGTCAGGGTGAGCAGTGTCTAACAAATCCGCGTTCAGATCTCCCATTATAATTTTATGACTATAATCCCCACACAGTCGGCGTAACGAGCCAAACAGACCGTCATCCTTCTGCATGGCGATTTTCGGGGGTCTGTAAATTACCACGACTAAGGTTGGAGGGGAGTTACCCTGCTGTACGCTACAGAAAAGAAATTCAGGAACTCCAGGTTTCCCTGGGCCAAAAGTTTTAGACGAAATTAGCTTCTCTACCTTGGAATCATTGCGCACATACAAGGCAACCCCACCACCCTCCCTGTTGCGATCCTGTCTCAATAGCGAAAAACCCGGTATCTGAACGAGACTGTCATCCACATACTCATCTAGCTTCGACTCAGCCACCCCAAAAAGATGGTAGGAGGGATCGTTAGCAACAAGCAGGCGCAGATGCTCAATCTTATCCGTTAAGGAATTAAGATTGATAAACCCCGCCTTTAGGGAACTACCTCTCCCTTCTGACTCCCCGGCAGCCGTGTTTAGTCAGGGTGTCCCCACCGATGCTGCTGTCGAATTTTCACTCTGATTTGGAATGGTAGAGCCATTTCTGGCACTATCCAATGACTCAGGAGTTGGTTTTGGGACTATTCGACACGCCGTTTGAATGACCTGTAGCTCGAGAGAGAGAGATTGATTTTTGATTGATTGATGGTCCTTTATTTGTCCGTAGACAAAAGTTAAAGATACATATATTTTACATATGTCACAAAATATCAGTCTCATGAAAATAAATAAATTCTCCTTCAAATAGGTAATCAATATTTCTCGGTTTGGTCAAGGACAAGGTACATCACAGTTCGTGAATAGTCATATGATACTAAAAATGAAATAATAGCACCGAGGGTGAATACTACATAGGTTACAATACAATAACGTCGACAAGGGCTCGCAAAGAAAAATATTACAGTCATATATGAGTCTCGTGACGCAAAGTCACGCATGAAGGCTAATCCTCTTAGTGAAAAGAAAAGAATATAGGAACAAATAGGAAAAGCCCAGGTCGCTTAAAGATTGAAATGTTGCGTCCCGCTCACATCAATTCTCTGTGGAGGTTGCTCGAACAAGAATTCTTTGATTGCCTCCTTGAACAATGAAATTTTCTGAACCTGCCGTAGACCCGAGGGGAGGAAGTCCCACAGGCGAGCACATTGAACTTGGAACGATCTTCGGCCATATTCGAGCCTCATCCTGGGAACTTGGAGTTCTTGCTCTTCGGCATTACCCCGAGAAGGGCGATCGGACTGGTACCTGGTAAACATTGCAGCCAGGTAGCCAGGTTCTCCCAAATGCATGATCTTGTGCATGATAATGGCTGCAAAGTACATTCGCCGCGAATCAGTACGCAACCAGCCCAATCTTTTCCTAAACGGAGTAATATGCTCGTCCCTCCTAAGATCAAAAATGTATCTCACAAATGCATTGCTCAGTCGCTGTATTCGTTGTCGTTGTTCGTCCGTCGCATCAAGGTAAACGATAGTACAGTAGTCCAGGTGGGGTTGGACCAACGCCTCGATTAAACGAATTCGTAGAGTCCTGGTGATGCATGCCCTGAAAAAACGCAAACCGTATAGGGCTCGAGAGAGAGAGAGAGAGAGAGAGAGAGAGAGACCAAGGAAGAGGAGGATTCTGTGCCATCATTGCGTTGGACATAAAGAACGCATTCAACTGCGCGAGCTGGGAGCGAGTCTATCAATCCCAAGCAGGTAAAGTGCCCCCCTATCTACTAGCCGTCACGAGTGACTACCTGCGGAACAGGACCCTCGTGTACGACACCGACGAGGGACAAGAGATCCGGGAACTGTCCGCCGGAATTGGACAGGGATCGGTTTCCGGGCCGTTCAACTGGAACACCCAGTACGACAGTTTACTGTCTATTGAACTGCCCAAAGGAGTCATAATAGTGGCTTTCGTGGACGACGCGGGGCTCATAGTCTGGGCCGACAACGAGGAACTCTTGGGTAGACGCGCAAACGAGGCGCTGGCCCGAGTCTACGAGTGGATGATCAGCAGGCTCCTAGAGCTTGCTGTCAAGAAGTGCGAAGCAATCGTGGTCACAAGACGCAGGAAGTTTGACTTGCCCCACTTTTACATCAACGGGCAAGAGATCCCACGCAAGACAGAGCTGAAATACCTCGGCGTATGGCTTGACGACAAGTGGTCGTTCAAGAAGCACATCCAGGAGGCCGCTCAAAAAGCGAGCAGGGTTGGTGCGGCGCTTCAACGGCTGATGCCGAATATCGGAGGACCCAAGGAAAAGAGGCGCGCACTTCTCAACACCGTCAGCACCTCTATCATGCTCTACGGTGCACCCGTGTGGGGAAAGAGAGTAGAGAAGACCATCATCGAGAAGAAGATGGGGCCTGTCCACCGGAGAGCGGCCCTGAGAAGTATCCGTGCCTACCGCATTGTGTCAGGAGATGCGGCTTACGTATTGGCGAGTACACCGCCCATCCACTTGCTCGTCGCGGAGCGAGTGAGGATCTGGGACCGCCAGAAAGTGATCGGAGCCGAACGAGTACTCACCCCGACGATGAAGGAGATTATCCGCGACAACGAGAAGGAAACCACCCTTGAGCATTGGCAAACTGAGTGGGATTCGCCATTTGCGAACGGCAGATGGACGCACCGGCTGATCCGTGACGTAGCCAAGTGGGCGGAACGCACCCACGGAGAGATGGACTACTGGACGACGCAGGCACTGAGCGATCATGGTTGCTTCGGTTCCTATCTAACCAGGTTCAAGAAGAGGAGGACCCCAGCATGTCAGTCATGCGGGGATGAATGGGATGACGCCGAACATGCCCTGTTCAAGTGCAGCGACACCCGGAGAGAGCGCGCCGAGCTGGATGAATGGCTGGGTGCTCAACTAACACCCGAGAATCTCGTCCCGTACTTGCTCCGCAACCAGGAGACATGGGATAGACTCACCGGATACATCAAGCTGGTGATGACCCGCAAAGAGGAGAAAGAGAGGGAAGTAAGGCGCCTCGAAGCAGGCGAATCACAGTGACTCTGCCGATTGAAACAGAAGAGGCCCAAATGATTCCAGGAGGAATCTGATGCACTGAAGAGGGAAGAAAGAAGAAAGAAGAGAGAAGAAAGAAGAAAGAGAGGGAACAATGAAGAATGAAGACAGAAGATGCCGACAAGTGGCCGAAGAGAGAAGATGGAGAAGAGGAACGCTCGCAATCGAGCGCGAGACATGCCGCTCATCGTGAAGTAATGCTCACGCGGTTCCGGGATGAGATGGTAGATGCAGGTGGATCTCCTTCTTGATTGCCCGATGCCCTAGGTATCGGACATCGAGGGGAGAGGGATATTACACGGCCGGGCCCACCTCTCGGTGGGCCCCACCCAAACCCGTGTCCCGCCTGGTATGGCCTGCGTGGGCTATGCGTAGTCCGCGTAAGCTGAACCAGTCCGGTGTCTGGGGACGGATTCGAGGGATCCTGAGGCAGATTTTGCCCTCTAACCACCTTAAAAAAAAAAAAAAAAGAGAGAGAGAGAGAGAGAGAGAGATCCCAGAGTTCGGAGCGCTCCGACCAGCATATTCGCATAAACCTGTTATCTGTCACCATACCTCGAGACTAAGCCGAGTGTGTTTGGTGGTCCAAAGATCGAGCAATTTTCTAGGGATTGAAACTACGATGCTCTAGCTATGAGATCACAATTCTTGATATTGGTATGGACTACGAATCTAAACGGGCGTGAATCTATGGGAGGGTGGTGACTACAAGGAAATTTGAGAGCTGATTCACTATTCTGGCCGATTTCACAGGGAGTATCATCTGATCCTGCGAGGAACATGACTACAATACAACGACCGTGGCCAGAGCACAATTTCAAAGCAGCTTGATCGTGTGGTGTTTTAGGGAGTATGATCCTGAAATCTCAGCGTATGATCGAAAATCTTGAGAAAGAGTCGGGTAGATTCTTGAGTTTTTTGCCACAGACCTGAGATTTCAGAATCGCACGTCCTGGGATATCGTCCGATCCTTAGCCTATTGGATCTCGTGGTGATTCTGGGCGTTGTTTGGTCATCGTGCCTCTCGGTACATCCAATCAGATCCTGCTTGTGAAGATGGGCAGAATAGAGATTTAACGGTCAAATCTCCTGGCAGTCACCACTCTCTCGCAGATTCACGCCTGACACTATTTGTGGCCTATTCCGTGATCGAAAATTGTGATTACATACCTAGTGAATCGGAATTCCGATCAACAGGATATCGCTCGACCCCTCGGTCAATGAAGATACTTAGCGTATGCTCGTGGTCTGGTCCCGATGCCTTAATTCGGCTTACAATCCTGGTCAGATTCTATCTCAAGAAATGATCATTGTCAGGAAACTACATCGAATTCACCATCACAGCCACCCACCCAATACGGTTCTGAGGCTAGGTGATCAGAGATTTGTGTCCAGTGATCTCGAGATATCAAGGACCCCCCCCCCCCCCCCCCCCCCCCGCCGGCTCTTCCAGTTTTATCTAGTTCAACACGCGTCCTTGCTCTTGCAGCCACCCATTCAACACGATTCGGGAGCTGTGTAATCTCAAATACGTGCTTAGCGATGCCAAAATACTCCAAAAACAACCCCTACTCAACTCTCAAACTCCAATCTTGGTCAATTTGTGCCTCTACTCGACCCCCCCCCCAACCGCCCACGCAACATGACTTGGAGGCTGGACGATCTCAAATTCGTGCTTAGCGACCCCCAAATACCCCAAAAACACCCTTACTCAAGTCTCGAGCTTCGATCTCGGTCAATTCGCGCCTCCGCCCCCGCAGCCACCCACGCAACACGATTAGGAGGCAAGGCAATGTCATATTCGTGTTCAGCGACCTTGAGATACCTCAAAAACAGCCTCCACTCGACTTTTCGAGCTCGATTTTGATAATCGCTTGCTCTCGACCCCGCAGCCTCTTACGCGATATGATCTCGAGATACGGCAATATGAGATTCGATCTCCATATCCTCGAAATATTTGGCAGACACTAGTCTCACGCGATCCAAGATTAATTTTGATTCATTCCATATAATTTGATTGCAGCCAGGGGGTCGATTTTAGATTTCGGTCTAGACCAGTCGCGCGGGTCTAGTGACCAGAATTCGTCGAGGTAGCGCGCGACCTGCGCGTCGATTCGCGATTTCATCGTTCCTCGCTCCGCGAACCTTGGGTTAGGTTAGCTCGTATAAGTAGCTGCGTTTTGCGGTTTTGTGGTCTGCTGTACACGTGATCGTTGTCAAATAAACATAAATGAATGTTTATTTGACAATCATGACCATGCTGTTATCCGGCGTGAGGTTGAAAAGTGTTGATGAAAGGTCTCCATCAGTGAAGAAGTTTCATCTCTTTTTGATCCAATATGATTGACTGTTGTGATGCTGTATGTGACAGTGGAGCTCGCAAAAAAATGTTTCATTTTTACAGCATCACGACAGTCAATCATATTTGATCAAAAAGAGATGAAACTCTCACTGATGGAGATATTTCATCAACACTTTTCAACCTCACGCCGGATAACAGAATGGTCATGATTGTCAAATAAACATTCATTTATGTTTATTTGACAACAATTACGTATACAGTAGACCACAAAACCGCAAAACGCAGACCTAACCCAAGGTTCGAGGAGCGAGGAACGATGAAATCGCGAATCAACGTGCAGGTCGCGCGCTACCTCGACAATTTCTGGTCACTAGACCCGCGCGACTCGTCTAGACCGAAATCTAAAATTGACCCCCAGGCACTATCGGACACCTTTTATCAACTATTCAAAGCGCGAGCCTCATGCTATGCGATGATGTTGATGTCAAAAAGCCGCTCCCGCCCCATATCTGGGCTCTCAAGATCATGTACTCGTTGCATCGAGTCAGCACAGCCTTATGATCCAACTTCAGCGTTAGCTGCTACATTGATTGAAATGAAATGTAATTGTTGAGAATACAGGCCGTTATGATTTCTTTGTCAATCGCGCATTATCACTTTTTTTGCATGCATTTATTTGCCTCTTGTATCGAAGGTTTCAGATAAAATGTTTCAATTACCAAAGTGATGACCTTTTAGCTACATCACACTCAAATTGTACATTTTCAATTCAAATTCGAACGCTGCAGACAAGCCTTTGTTGTTGTTCTTAATAACCTCATAACCTCCCATTTATTTGCATTTATTTAATTTATACTGAAAAAACTAGCCATTTTCCGTCTTCGAGCCCATTGAACTTTTTGTTCAGAATTTTGTGCTTGACAACATATTTCTTCCCCGACAAAATTAACCGAAAGCCAAAATCCTATCTCTCGGAGCGGGGTCCTTTACAGTGATTTTTCCATTTTTCGTGTTTGCACGGCTAAGAAATCATCGAGGAAATCGCGTTCACTAAAACCGGTGCCAATTTATCTTCATTTGACCAATCTTGACATACCTGCGCGCATTCAATTCCTTGTCGCAAGACCTTCAAAATCCGTCCTTCAGAGTTGCAAAACTCTGATTTGGGGCGATTTTATGTACAAAAGACGGAGATGATTTGAGAATCAACGAGGCCGACATCGGAGTTTAACCAACACGCCCCCATATGGTTATCTCGGAAATGCGTGCAGTACGGCTCATTTTATCACTCAAAACGTGTTTACTGCATCAGGTCAAGGCCATTGTATGCCCTTTATCGCCATTTACATTGTTTCAAACGATGGCGGCGAGTTGGGTACAACCTTTTGTAAACTTTCAAAAATCACCTTTTGGGAGGATCAAAACACTTTGGCTCCATCAGTTGGTCCAAATTGAATGTACTTCAACTCATTTTGAAAATATTGAGATTGGCCAGAGTTATTAATATAATGGCTTGATGGGGGCAAGCCGGGTACGCTGACCTTATGTAGGTACGTAGGGGGGAGGGGATCAAGGAATAAAGCTATATCAACACAATAATCTCTTAAATTTCTTGTCATGGAAATGGTTCTACCTCAAAATCCATGCTGATCGTTCTTTCGCTCCACAATTCCTGCTTCTCCAGCATTTCTGGATCGGGTTTTCGCAGTCGTGAGGATTTTACTAAATTAGTAAATTATTAAAAAATGTGCTTGAGCGCATGCGCTGGATTCGGCAGGATTAAAAAGCTTGGTTCACACAATCACATTTACGCGCACTTTTTAAAACTCGAATTCCTGAAATGAGGGAAAATTTGAGAGAGAATGGTAAAAATTTAATAATTATACAGAGATATTGAAGAGATTAGTCTTTAATATCTTCAATGTGCTTTTGATCGCAGAGTGGGGAGAAATGAGTTAGTTTTGTTCTGAAAACAAGGACTACAAATTCAGCGTGGCGTTCAATGAAGGTTTATTCAATGTCTCACAAAACTTTTAGTCCCTTTTTCACGACAAACTATTTGGTTCACCGTAAAAAAGAGGCCGGGGATATGCAAAATAAGTGTCTTTGATGTCAACGTACAATTATCAGAATTTCCCGATTCTCTTTCAAATTCTTCCTTATTTCAGGAATTCGAGTTTTAAAAAGCGCGCGTAAATGTGATCGTGTGAACCAAGCTTTTTGATTCTGCTGGACCCAGCGCATGCGCTGTCACGCAAATTTTAGTAATTTAATAATTTAGTGAATTTTTTAAATGAGCGAAAACCCTACCCTGGTTTCCAAATGCCGATCCTGTCGAAAATAGGGTCCCTAGAAGGGAGTCGAGACAAATGGTCCGCCATACTTTGCCCAGCCCGTGTCATTTACTATACCTATATTTTGACTCCGTCGATATAGGTATAGTAAATAACACAGGATCTGGGCAAAACATGGCGGACTGAAAACACCGTGTCTCGACCCATTCTAGGGACCCTAGTCGAAAAATCTCACCCTTCACTAGACTTGCTTCTGCGGCAATCGAGTACACCTCCAATTTTTAGCCTCCTAGAAAACGAAACCCAGGTACCGCATAAAGCTTTTCGAATTTATAACCCTGATATTTCATCCAATGAATTAAAAAATTGTATAAAAAAGTTCGCAGAAATTTTACAGTCGAAATCTTATTTGTCATGTCTTAATCATTCCAGGGGACCTCGCAGCATGATCCACAGGAAATTTTCACTTACCAGACACCAACCCACATGAATCTAAAATTCAGATATTGATTAGTAACCTGAAAATTCTATGATTCAAGCATGGACATCGTACGTGAGCAGGTGGTTATCTTTATACAACAGTACAGACCCCTTGTCAAGTGACGTTGCACTATATACACCGCTTGAACTTTGATTTTTTTGCGTGACTGCTGATGGGAGACGGTATTATATACGCCACTATACTGCTGTCAGAGCGTTGACTTTTTACCGTCAAGCAGATTACATTGCGTGAACGTATTTGTATTTGCAGTATAGGATAAGGGTTCAAAGAGGGACGAGCCATCACAATTGACCACCGTCCGCAATGCTAATGCGGCTAATTACATCCTCGTCGTCGAGCTTATATACAGAGTATAATAATACTATACCCCACGGATTTTCGTCGAATATAAGCCCGCCTACCGGTCAACTTTCTACAACAACGACGATGGTGATGGTGATGGTAGATCGTTCCCCCTATTGAAACTGACAGTCAAAAGCGTTTTGGCGTTGCTCACATCCAGTGTTTTGTGTACATACATACTCGAATAAGGGCGTTATTTAGGTTTACGCGTAAGCGCAAGTAACAATGAAGATAATGTATGACAGGTATTGTGTTTAAAGAGTGGGGGTATGAATCAATCATTTCGGTCTCTATCTGATTATCTTTTCTTTTGTGAGATTGTACTCGGATTGTATTTAAGAAAGAATAAAGATTGGATAATCATAGCGTTGATTTTGTTGAGGGCGAAGGGTTTGATATTTGCCTTGGAACACTATGAAACGAGGGCTCAATGAGACTTTGAGAAGGTCTCTCCCTTATTTTGGTGATCAGGTCTTTTGGGAGTTTATTGCTCTCTGGGTGACATTATCTGTAGAATTAGTGTCGAAAAAGGTAGCAGCAAGATGTGCAATAGATTTGCCGTTACCAAACATGAAAAGTTAACTATTCTCCAAAGTCGGACATCCTACACCCCAAAACTCAATCTGTAAAAATCGAAAAGTCCAATTGACGTCCCCCAAATTCAAAAAGTTAAAACTTGATCACGAGTTGAATCTCAGGAATGGGCATTTTTGACATTCCCGCAAATTTTTTTACGTTTGCTATGTTTAGAGCGCTCCTCACTGCAGCGTTCGGCGACGATCCTGCCAGTGTGCAAAAAAAGTTAACTTCAGAGCGTACAATCTTACCCCGCGTCGAAAACGGTCTGCTCCCCAGCCTTTCGAAAACAGCGGTAGCGCCGTCTTGCGGTCAAAATAATTCAGTGTAAATATAGAATTAACCGAACAACAAAGAACGGGGGGTGATGTGTTCCCACGCGTGGAGAATTTTCCTGCAAATTTATAAAAAAGTTTCATCAAAAATGTGCAAAATTGAGCAAATAAAATTGCAGGAATGTATTACATATTTTCAAAAATTTTCCTGAATTTGAAGCGACTTTCACAGTCTTTGTTATAGGAAATCGACGAGAAAAATTTGTTTGGTGAGACCGATGCCAACATTTTTTGCTTTAACCAATCTCAACGTATTTTAGCGGATTCTACTAATACAAGACCTTCAAAATTCGCTTCTTAGAGTTGCAAAAGTCCAATCGCGAGGTATTTTATGTGCCAAACACGGAGATCAGCTACGAACCTTGGGGTGTTCCCACAAATAATGCATGTCCAGTGCACACGCGCATGCTATGCGCACATGCGCTGCCCATTGGATTTGAGCAGAGGTAATTCAAGGGTTTAAGTCAGGAAATCTTTGATTCGAGCTGGATTGTGTGTTTCTCCATTACCATTTCATAGAAAGTGGGACTTAACGAACTCCGAACCAAATCCGACGCGTTGCACATGTGCACGTGAACAGTGCATAATGCACACGCATCATTTGTGGACACACCCTTGAAGCCAGATCGGAGTGTACTCAACTTGCCCCCATGACGTTATCTCCAAATAGCGTGCAGTATGATGGGGTTTTTTTTACCACCTAAAACGTGTTTATGACGTCAAGTTAGGAGGGAAAAAGTCTCATAGACCGACAAAAAGCTCCTAATGTATATATTAGGAGCTTTTTGTCGGTCTATCATATCACTATAGTTGCATGGTGATAGAATAGTAGATCTCGCACCGAGTTTATGAGGTTGTAGCTCGCACCTGAGCGATCGGTTCTAGGCCTGAGCTACAAGTGAAGGTCGAAATAATCGCTCGAAAATGGGTGACCTCATACTTGAACGAGGCCCGAATACTATTTTATGCAATTTTGTAAGCACCGGAACATCGGAAAATTGCATGAATGATTTCATGCACTTCATCGGCAATTTGCATTGTTTAAGATGACGGAGGCAATCTGGGTACACCGTTTTGTAAACTCTCAAGAATTACTTTTTGGTAAAATTAAAATAGCTTGGCTCAATTTGGTTAAAATAAAATTTACCTCAGCTCATTACCAAGGTTTAGAAATAACCTTCAAAATGGACCAAAGTACGTCGGGAAAAATCGAGATAGGCCAAAGTTGTTAGGACTGGTTGGTTATTCACATCTGAATGGATAAATAAATGGATAGACTTTCTTCAAAGGATTCAGAAGACCATGGGGTTTAATTCCACTAGTTTCACATGATTATTTTAGTTTTTTGTTACAAATTTTTATTACAAATTTGTTTCAGCTCATTCAAATCTGGAATAACGTACGTCAGTATAGATTTTTTCCTGTCAAGCACGAGGTGCTTTCCAGTTTTGACGAAATTGAACGCTTCTCGGCTCATTTTGAAGCTCATAAAAAGAACTTCAAGATGGATCTAGGAAAAAAAGTAGAAGGGTGCAATACACCCCGCGAGGTATTCTAATGGAAAAAAGCACGTGGGGTGTGAAACACCCCCGGTGTCAAATAATTTATAGAGCATCATTTTGTTAATTCACAAGAGATTCGATTCCCATGGGGTTGAGTAGTCCTCCACCAATTTGCTTTCACGAAGTATGAAGTGTCTGATGCTTTCAGCACCTCTCCCTTCAATAGTTCTTCAAAGAGAAGGCCTCACAAACTGCAAAAACGTGGGTGGCAAATCATTATTTTTTACTCGAAGCAAACGTGCAACGGATCAAAAGCTACACATTGAGCAAGCCGGGTACATAATATTCCTCATCACAAAAGGTACCAATAATCATTGAGAATATCGATACATCGCGTGCCACAAGATTTCTGTTCTACTCATCAGTTTAAAAAGGCTGTCCTACATGTATATCCGCGAGCAAAGAGCAACAGTTGCTGCCCAAATCGGTCTGTGGTCTCATTCACTTGCGAAAAATATCACTACACAGGTATACTCCATATACATTTACAAAAAATACATGCAATGAGAAGATTTGATGAGTGTATACGTATGGCAAAGTGGCTTGAGGGCATATGTTTCTGGCATGTCTGTGAAATCGTTGCAATTTTAAAGCTTCTCTTTGCGGTTTTACAACACCAATCCTGACGGAATAATTGAAAAGGAAATCCATCAGGGCCACGAGCGAAATCAATGAGCTGACCATTGTTACGGTGTAAGCTTTGATATACTTACTTTGGAGCTTCTTCCTTTCGTCCGATTTCTTGTATTAAATGAAATGAATAAGATTGTTCCGGTATGTGGCAAGAGGAAGAAGATTGTGGCATATGGAATCGGAAGATAACCATCCATATGTGATGTATTGCAAAAAAGAGGATGAATCTCGTTTTCAAGCAAAGTTTGTAAAGTATGGAAAACCACAAACGGGAAGAAGCTTGTAGCCATTGGATTTTTTTCCAAGTTTCAACGATTGTTGTGGATGTTTTGAAAGAAGCGAATTTTGAAGTCTTTGCCGAAGGCTACAGATGTAGTTTTTGCGCCTTTGAAATTATAGGGTTTGCATTTAGATTTGTAACTTGAATTTTAGTGCGCTCTGGAATAGAATGAAGTGTATTGCTCGAGGACTTTATGCCGAGTTACAGAATAATATTGAAGACATGGTGGTCTAATATGTAAGCCACATACGTTTGTATAGAAAAATAGAGGTGAGATGTGAATGGGTTTATTATTACTCAAAATGAATTCAAAATGATGAAGATCGCGCGTCTTCATATCGCAAATCCCTTGGGGCTTAGAATAAGTGTTGCTGTTGAGCAACTGAGAACCACTATTTGAAAATTCATTATTCCTTGCTTTAAGAAGACAAAATGACTCAATCGCTTTAGATTTGTGCAGTGCGATTATACTCAGTGCACTGTCAATTCATCGTAATTTCCAAGAGCGAAGAAAAGAATTTGAGAGCAATTACTGGAATATTTTGGCACTGAGCAAAACTAGTATCAAGATACACGCCTCAAGGGGTCAGATTTACACTACTTTCAGAAAGAGAAATGATGAGCACTTCCCATGTTTTGAGCCCGATTCACGAATATTTTCTGGACATACTTCGTCGGGTCACTTGCAGTCATGCGATAGCATGACGATAGGGATGGAAAAATTTGTGCTTACCTCCTTATTCATCTTTGGCAGTTATCGCTTCTCCATAAATTTTGGCTACACTCTTCAAACTGTTGAACTTAGTATCACTCCAGTGTACAAATTTTCAGCGTCAAACGAAATACAATCAGCTGAAATCCATCTTTTTAAACGCTTTTATTCTACTTCGCCTTGGCCATAGTTCTGACACTGGTATTTTTTCCCCATTTCTGGAACAAGATTTTGGCTTCCTGTTTCTCGTTCGCTTAGGGACCCCATGATTGACGACTTCAATCAATTGAGTAGGGAGGGTAGACAATTGAGTGTTAGCGGTCGTACGCGGTGGGGGGCGGGGGGGAGGTTGTCCTTGACTACAGTATCTGCTGCACGTAATGATGAGTGTGTGACATTCTAATACGAGACACCCATAGGGCTTATAGGCTGTCCAGTGTTATACGCATAGTTTCTTATGTACCGTGCAATTCCTTTCTGCGCGATTCTTTCTTATCGGTTTCTCAAATTCTATCTCTAATACGCCGAGCTCCGACACGCCGTTTGGATCAGTGAATAAAAGCGTTTTTTAAAAATTCTTTTTAACCTTTACTTATTGAATAGATGAAATGCTGTCAGTTTAATATTCTCAGCTATCTCGCCTGACAGTCACATCATTTGGTCTAAAGTGTATCCAAATATGACTCTCTTAACGTTTCCGAGTGAGCCCCCTCTTTGTGGGAATTCCGAAAAAAGTGAGTTTCACTCTTTCGGAGTGAAAATCCCACTCGGGCCCGAGTGAACCTCACTCTTTCCGAGTTACCACGAAGGGGGGGGGGGTTTACTCGGAAGGATTGAAAGAGGAGATTGAGTTCTATCCATCTACAAGTGTCCCTCGTTATCCGCGGATTTGTTATTCGCGATACTATTCTGGAACCGAGCCTCCGCGGGTAACGAGAAATCCCTGTACAACTGACGATGTCCTTGATTGCGATTTACTTGAGTAATTCTTCTTTGATGACTAGTGGACTTTGAATCCACAAGAGCTCATAAAAAGTTTGTGCTCTGATGAGGATGTGTTAAAATATCCCAAATGTCGGCAAATTCCTGAATAGTACGATTGCTCGAAAACATCAAGTGGATAAGCAGTTTCATTCTGAAATATTGTACAATCGAGCATTCATACGGTAATAATAGGAAAAATTTTGAAATTAATCGAAAGGATCTGGGAAAATTTAAGGTAATAGAAAGGGGCACACTTTATTGTTCACTCAAACTCCCTCTTTTGTCGATTACACGATATTTCTCTGGAAAGATGCACCCTCCAATCATAGAAAACTATTATTATTACCAATCCTATCATGGGATCTCACAACTATCACTTGATTTATATGACACATTATGACAATTTTGTAAACAACTCGCATACCTGCATCATCCGCGAGTCTTCTTCAAAAATTTTGGTGATTCTCTACATAAGTGAATTAATCCTGGAAACTGGCTCAAGTTCAAAATGCATCTCAATTCTATAATTATACATCCAAAAATACTACAAATTCTGTTAAACTTACTCATACATTTCAACCAACAGATGCAACGCATCTAAATCCAGAAAGCGCCCTGCGCATTCATTGCAACAAGACCTCGTGGCAGCAAAAAAACTGCTTACAAGCACAACTCGTATAAAATATACACGGGGGTTGAAAATTTCGTGACCCATTCATTCCCATCGGGAAATGCACGAATCCCGTTGCCCAACTCAAATTATGGAAATCTATTCATCGATTGGTATCCACCTCTTGCAAAGCTCCTTCGAAACGAATCGGTCCGATTTCTTTGACGCAGAGCTTGCAAGCATTCCCTCTGTGTATGTATGTATGTATTTTTAGAGGGAAATGAAATACATATACATGAGTTTTGCATGCACAACCCCACAAAGATATGTATACAAGCCGATCAGTCGTCCCTCAGATCGAATATCGAAATGGTGGCTATACGATAAGTCTCATGTCATGAATATCATAAAAGCTGACCGAGCTTTGACTCGTGGGAGTATATCGTAGTCAGGTTTATATTGGGCCGATTTGCGTGCAAAAGCTTTTGCGATCTTATAATCATGTATTGCGGGTGATATACATGCCCGATGTGCGGATCAAACGTCCCTTCGATCATACATTTTCCAGTACACGTGCAGAAACTTGAGACATGGAAATGTTAGTGATGTTGATTCTCTGTGTGCGCGACCCTTATAGAAACGTGTATGCAGATTTTTTTTGCTATGTAGAAAAGGAACGTTGAGCTTTGCATTTCTATTTGATTTCGAGGTGGCGAATGATTTTTAATCTTCCGGATGACGGAAGCGAGTTTTGATTCTACAGTCGCATAAGTTTCTTTAGAGGTCTCAATGTACTTGAGTCATCCCGGAGCATTTCGGCCAGAACCGTCACCAAGGGGGTCTGGAAAAAATTCCAAAAAATCTTTTTCCATCAGTACTATGTTTAAATAGTACACAAAATTATTTTTTTTCAGATTTTTTTCAACCCCCCAATGGGTCCAAGGGCCCATAGAAGGTTCATTTTCAGCCCCTTTCTAGCCTATTCTCAGAAAATCATAGCTCCGATGATTGGACTCAATCTTTTTGGACGTACACTCGGCGGACATTATATCTGCCCAAATCTGAAAAAGTTTTCTTGTCCCTGAGCTACTATTTGTGATTTTGAGATGGTCTTTTGATTCTGATGGATTTAGTATACAATTGCGATCTTCTAGACAGCACGAACAACCTGATTTGGATTAAAACAGCAGGGTAGGGATGAAAAGCTTTTCCAGATTCGGGCAGATACAATGTCCGTCGAGTGTACTTCGGCGCATTTACTTTGTGAGGACCAGTTCTTTTGAGAAAAAAATGGTCCGCAACCGATGATTGAGTCTAGCGATTTGTAGGAGCTATTTGCTGTGAGCAGATTTTAGCGATTTTTGATCTTTTTCCAAGTGATCTAGCTCCTACTAGACAAGTGATAATCTACTTTTACCAGTAGTCATCTGGAAGGCCTCTTGAAAAAACCTACAATTTAACCACCGGTAAAAGTTGATTATCGTACTTTTCATAGGACCTATAGCCGCGATACAAGTGAAGCAGTTTTGTAAAAATACCAAACTTTGAATTGAATTTGCAAAAATAGTTTTTTTATTTTCGACCATAAGACTATGCAAATATGTTCTTCAACACAAAGACTAGCAATATCAACAAGGGTCTCAGTGGAGAAATCATCTCCTGCTTTTTGGCATACGTTCAAAAATACAGTTTTTTGACTTCTTGCTTAAAATGCCAACACAGCCATGGCTTGCATATGCTCGCATCTGAGTTATTGTGCACCAATCTGGGTGGAATTACTCCCCAAAGTACCCCCAAATATGTGTAAGAACTTCCGGAGGCGAGCCTCAAGCTATCAGATGCGAGCTGCATGGTTCAAGCATCAGATCCAAAGCATTATTTCGTCTATTTTTGGGCAGGCAAGCGAGGGCTCGATTCCCCGTGTTCCTGCCCACAAATATAGCCTGAAAAGGGGCCTGGAATGAATCTTTTATTAGCCCTGACCCATTAGGGGATTCAGAAAAATCTGAAAAAAAAATTTTGTACTATTTAAACACAGAACCAATGTGAAAAAATTTTTTGTTTTTTTTTTCCAAGCCCCCTGGTGACTGCTCTGGCCGAAATTCTTTGAAATGACTCACATACTATCCATTATTTCAGCTATTATTTATGGAAAGTTGACTTTTAGGATAGTAAAATATGTTGAGGTCCCAGACGACGGGAATACACGAATCCCAAATGTCATTTTCGTCGGAAACATAATTGATTTACAAGATTAGAATGAAATCTAGAAAATCATGATTTTTATTCAAGATAACAACAAATATCATCAAAAATCTTCATTGTTCAGAAACTCAACTCATCTGACAAGAACTACTATTTTTGTAGTCAGAATTTTTCCTGATTGTGTTAAAACAGAACATGGCCAAAAGTAATTCAGAATACTGTGCAAAATTTTGATATTCTTTTCAAAATATTACACTTTCTTCGTTCTGAATCCATTCTTCCACAGCAAGATTTTGTATACAAACGCGGTGAATGTTAGTTGAGTCTATCACGAAAACTCAGTCGGTGAAATCGTTGGTAATTCCTTAATCGATTTGACAGTCATTAGCCTCCATCCGTATCGAATCAAGAGTCGGAAGTTGAGTGCCGTATACCACAGTCTACTCTTTGGACCATCAATTTTCAGCGTCACAAGTGTATTGTGTACAAAAACAGCCCCG
The DNA here is from genome assembly GCA_029851415.1 of Eretmocerus hayati. Classification (NCBI taxonomy): domain Eukaryota; kingdom Metazoa; phylum Arthropoda; class Insecta; order Hymenoptera; family Aphelinidae; genus Eretmocerus; species Eretmocerus hayati. The sequence continues at coordinate 174,988,974 of CM056742.1, read as the reverse complement.
TTCAAAGCGCAAAGTGTGGGAGTCGGATAAATCTACGCTACGCAGGCACTGCTCTAACATGTACACTTTTCGGCACGTGCCGTCACGTGCCTAAAAGCTTGTATTTTGTCTCCTTTTTTTGCGGACCCTCAATGCAACACCGTGTACACACGTATGCATTATAATTCATGGGTACATGGGTATTATCCAAACGAGCGTGGTGCATGCGTATTTACGACCTTTTGGGTGTATGTACATTGTGCTCAAATGGAATCAGAATGTAGATGCTCATTTTGAGCGAATATCTGGAGTCGATATCGATTTTCATATAAATTTGACGGAATGACAGATACCATTCTTCTGAGGTTCCTGTTAGACGTTCCCGCATGAAAATTCTCAAATTCTTGATTAGTTTGCTATCTTACACGTTCCCAAAGCGATGAAGAGTATATAATCTGTCCCAAAAATTTGATTGAATTTTGTAGCAAGAGTTTCTCTCTATTGTTATTTGTCTGGCTATCAGTCAAACCTCGAGTAAACATACGCGAGAGATATCCATAATTTAAGTAAAGAAAAATTTCCTCAACTCAGCCCGCCCCTTCCTCTGTTTGTAAGATTTGTTTAAAGGAAAATTGTTGACTTATGCAAGGTGAGGAGTTTGGAGACCCTTTCACCTCAAAATTCTTACATAATCTACGTACAACCCATCAAGGAAGCTCCTCAAACTCGGAATTTTTTGGCTCTATAAATTTGTCTAAGATTTTACTCCTATTCGATGAAAAATCTCGTATAAATACTTACCTGGAAGATGAAACAAAGATTCCAAGAAGATCTCATATACGTCCTTTCTAGACTCTAAATTGTCATTCCCCGATAAGTTGCATGGTAAGGGTGAGCTAGAATTTGAATTCTAAAAAATCAAAAATTGATAAAAATCGTTCAAATCTGCGTCCAAAATAGCCAAAAATTTCCTTTCTCCAGCGAGATATTAAAAAATGTTCAAGGAAATAATCAAATAAAATACATATGTGAAATTGAAAACAGCCTGAAATTTTACACACCGCGCACGTCCAAAGCACGCAAAACACTCGCTTTTTCCAAATTATCCAATTTTCCGGCCTACCACTCGCTCACACGATGATCGTCAAAGCTTTCATCAGTGGCGCGTTTGCTTCATATAATACATATATATGGACGAAGGTCGATCAGCTCGTCACGCGAATGACGGAGCGCGAGCGCATCCGTGAAATTAACCGCTTACCCATCAGTCAGATAGAAGGCCTCACACAAATACATCACACGATATTCAAACACGTAGCGAATTAATCTCGATCGATTGGTTTTGAAAATGAGTCAGACGTTCATCGAGCCAAACGCTGATTGCTCGCAAGCTACCAATTCCATCGTCAAACCTATCACCATCAGCAAATTTCTCTCTCCCGATTGGAAAGCCCTCTTCCCATTTTCAATAGTTTTGGCAGTCTATCACAAAGCCAATATGCCAAAATTTCGGTCTAATTAGTCAACCAGTGAACCAATATAGAGATATATCATAATCCCTAGAGTCTATAACAACCTTCTGATTATAATGTCACTCTCTCTATGAAGTATTATACACATGATGTTTGTATGGCCAACCATGACAATTGGTATGCATGGGCTGGGAGTAATGGGACTATGTCCAAGTATATATATATATGAAGAAGCCTCATCTCGTTGGCGTATAGACATCAGAAGAGTAGAGCTAGTCGTCACTTGGGGATATAACGAGTAATATTATATGCTATAGCTTGCTTGATGAGGGAATATATACGACTCGAAAGCTGTGAATTGTGTGAGATAGGATGGTGATGTAGTTGGGTGGAACAATACTGTACTGAGAGAGAGTTGGTAGCCATGATGAGTTTTAGGAATTGCACTTACTTCAGGCTGAAGAAATGAGGTGTGCGAAGTAGTTATTACAACTCTGAATTTGAACTCAAGGGAGACTAGTGCACGGTGTAATTGGCAAAGAGATGAAGTTGTGGGTTAGAAATTTTCATGGAAAGAGGTTGAAAAGATTGTTTTTTTTTTTTTCAATCTGAGATGATGAAAAGACATTTTTTATGAGAATTTGTTAATTAGGATGGTAGTTTATTTTGATTAGTCGCAATCGTGATGGTTGTCTTGTGAGAAGTGACAATTTTCAATATTGCAAGGAGCGCTATGGATACTCATTACTCATGTTCTGATTGAAGGAAATTCAGAGAAGTGAAGCATGTCTACATGTCTATCTGTTTTTTGTTATCAAGTTTAGTACGATGAACTCGACTTTTAATTGACTTGGAATATAGTCTGAGCTCGCACTTTTTCAATGTTACTGACTCAACCTTCCAATACTCCTCAGCCTGTCGAAAAAATAATATCGTTCCGAAAAATCTGAGAAAATCTTATGCGACTCTTTGAACGTCATTCAATCAGAAAACATTCATTCTATTGGCGACTCTGGTGCCTGGTCAGAGTCGTGCTCCCATGAAAAGTGTAACTCACTTTTTGGAAAATAATTACTTCCTCAACTTTTTCGTGTGTAAAAAAAATAACATTCGACCTAGGATGAATCGAGTGGCGGAAAATTGAAGAGTAAGAATAGACGATCAAAATGCTTCTTTGTTTGGCAGCGAGACATTATTCTGGCCGAAGACCTATGACGTTGAACTTGCGAAATTTATCGCGCCCACCGCTTCAAAAAAGAACATAAACCTTCGTTACTCGAATAATGAGCAAATGTCGCTCCCAAATCCTACTGCTCATTTCACTTTGACGTATGATGAATTACTATGCACTTCAATGAGGTGGCTATAACGATTGTTATTTGAGGGAGGAGCTCGGGAAACTTGTTGAGCCCCTGAAAACTGATTTTTTCGGTCGGAAATGATGCGCGTAACAGGTCGAATATACAGCTATTGACTTTGTATGAAGTTCTCACATCATTTTTACACTGGAAACTTATTATAATTCAAGTAGGAAAGCTTTGGAAAAGCAATTGCATATACCTCCGACAACTCTGTGGACATAGAGGAAGTGAAACTTGATGAGTATAACGGAAAGAGGTTCGATTTTGGGAATAGCATTCGATTAAATGGATAGAACAACATCATTATCAACAATCATACCGCTATATTCCCGATTCACCTACTCAGAGAGCCTGTAATGTGAAGAAAATGTGAACGACCAATTCCACCTCATTGTTCTCAGGAGATTAACATCTTTCAAAAATGGTGGGCACAATTTTTTTTTACAATTTAAAGGTACCAAAAGACTATGGAAGTGATTTCAAGAGCGACAAGGAGGGAAACATTTTTTTCCTCGGATGGTCCAAAAGTTTGGTAGATTTCCTCATAGCAACTAAGCACCATATAAGTGCAGATGATTGAAGTGAAAGATAATTTCCCTGATTTGCTATTGATTATTTATCCAGATGAATGATATGGAAACGGTAGATTATGGTTCTAATGCAGGGTGCAAGTGCTGTGAATTACGGAAATCGAATTTACATTAGTGAAACTTGATTGCCTAGATTCAAAGGGTGACCCATTATGTCGCTCGTATCGAGCGTGTGGGCTATCATAAATTTCTTTCTGATGGTAAACTTGTCACCACAGGCTACGTACAGACATCATCTCCGCAATAACTCAACCATTGAGACACTGATTTTCCAAAAATGTCTTCCTATGACAGTTCATATGAAAATAACTCCCTTTCTGGGCATCTCAACACTGAACTAGGTGTTATCTATACTCTCTCAACATGAATCAGTTATTTTAGCTGATTCATGTTGAGAGAGTATGATCTCGTAGAAGAATCGATGAAACAAGAGTGTTTTGGAAATTTTTGGGCATTACTAGATCGCGCAATGAGATGCGTAATGTTTATGAATCCGTATTCTAAGGTGAGTGTGCCTAAAATGCCCCCACTACTTTTATTTGCTCATAGTTTTGCTCAATATTTTCCAACGTACTTTAATTCGTCCAAAAGCTTGTTTCAAGATCTTCAAAATGCGCTAACGTACGCCTGATTTCAATTAATTGGAGCCAAGTTAACTCAATTTTCGCAAAAAATACTTTTTGTGATTTTTCAACAATGTGTTCCTAATATGCCCTCATAGCAATTTCCCTGATCAAGGTCTGCGGATTCGTGGGGAACTTGAGTAGGGCATACAAGGCACACTTAGCGTACGTTTTTCGATTCTAGAGACTTTGAAGCCATTCTATTTGAAATTCGCCCAAAGACTTACGGAGAAAATTGGTAACTTTTTTCGACCTATTTAAGATAACCCCGTCGGAATTCCAAGAGTTCCGTTCGGTCGGATTGAAACTTGGTTCAGGCTCACTGTGACAAGTGAGGAATACGAATCAAAAATATTCAGCAATTGACGGGCATAGGCCTTAAGAATCGACATTTTTCCAACATCATTTCCGTTACAGGATCCTGATGTTTGTTTGAGCTCTAAATCGAGCCTAACTCTAAGCCTATCACACTCATTGCTCATGTAATGAAGGGTGATTTGGATCAGTCTCCGTAATATTGATCACGCCTCCGATCTCGAGTTAGACCACAATGTGCAGTCAAAAGGGCAAACATGCATAATAAAGGGTTTCTTTCTCTTTCTACCCCTCGTTCTTTCTCTTGATCTTTTTTGTCCATCACCTCGTCAACGCCACGCAAAATTCATACAATATGATATCCTAAGAGTCAAGACCGCCCGCGGTTTTCATTTGCACACACACGCGGCCACTCGACTCTTGAGCACTATTAAGTCCGGGTGGATTCAAACAACAAAAATGGGTCCAGGAACCCCCTTGACTATACCTCCAACTACCCACTAAAATACAAGCATCGTGCGTGTGTACATTAGCTAGTGCATGTACCCGGGAACGAAATAATTTCTTGAGAGGGGGAATGTATATTTGAACGGTTCTCTTCGCGCGGATCAAGTGGGCGTGCGGCACTTGAGATATGTACAGGTATATAAGTTCATCAGAGTTGCTTTCGAGTATTATTTTGAGGTTCATTTTATATGATGGGGGATTGTTCTGGACTCTCTGATGGTTAGTCTGTGATGGTTGAGTAGAGTTGACTTCTTTAGTAATAATGAAGGTGCGTGAGAAAGAAATTTGAGTCTCATTGGAAGATTTGCTCTGTATTATGAAGTACCGAGCTGGATAATGATAATAATTGATCTGTAACTCACCGGTTTGAGCTTCACTGGTGGGAATTGAATTAAAATTTAAATACTGTATGAGTGTCGGTCGAATATTGACGTACCGTCAAATTGGGTAATTTTGGTACATTTTCGTTGCTTTTCATTTTGTTTGGCTCGGCATTCCAACATAAATTGACAAAACCCACATTAATCAGTAGTCAATCTAAAGCTTACAGTCTCAGCTTTCGATAAATGGGCTACAAAGTTAAATTTGATGTGTCTGAGCTGGAGCTATTAGCAGTTGAAGAAGTGTACCAAAGTTAGACCCCGACTAGGCAACTTGGTACACTTACAAGATATTTCAACTCTACCCACCATCATGTGAGTGAACTAATTTTAATCGTTCAGAAGTCTCATTTTAAGCTGTTTGAAACATTCTAAAACCTCGTGGATCATCACTTGACTCAAGGTGTGATGAAAAGAAGCTGTCATGGGAAGATGTAATGAAGTAACCCTATCCTCATGCTTCTTACCTCGAGTGGGGTAACTTTGGTAAACTTTTTCATGGTTCTTTCCCCCTTTTTTCATTCATCAAAATCCAAAATGCTGTGAATACCCCAATGTAACGATGGATTTTTTAATATGGTGATGTGTGTAATCAAATTGGAGTGTTATTCACTCGTAATTTGTTCCGGAACAGTTCTTGCCAAGTACACTAACTGGACCACTTGCGTATCGGTGCTAAATCAACCTTCTTGTGAAAAACTCCGATAAACGACCACAATATTTCACACGGAATCTACAGTGGCTCAACACATTGTTTATGCGCGTGCCAAGAGGGGAGAATAGGTTTCAGAGCGATAGAATCATTTGCCTCACTGAACGCAGCTTTGAGAGTCATATTTCAGGGGTGTACCACAGTTGCACCCACTGCACCAAAGTTACCCAATTTGACGGTATGTGCAGTGTACTACATTCATCACAAAGAGGAAGTTCATTGGTATAGAAGAACTTATGACTCGTGAATGGAGGTAGAGTAAGCTGATAAGGGGTCCATCTCAAATACATCTAAAGAGATGAGGTCCAACCTTGCGGAACACGGATTTTGATGAAACTCTGGGGATTATCTTGTTCTGGTGTGAAATGAAGGCATCCGCAAGTGTAAGGTACCAAAGGGCCCTAGATCTCGGGAGAGAGCCGGATGCTCGGTAATAAGTAGTATTAGGGATACCCATCAAAGGTGTACGATTTATTGGGGATTAACCGTATGATGATAAGGATATGAGGGATTTGCAGGGCAAATTATCCCAGCCTTTTCTGATCTATACCCAGGCACTGAAGCCCTTCAACGATGCGGAAAATGCTCAAGACTCTCCTCAACTTTCAAAGGTGAACCATGCAGGTACTAAGTTCAAGTTGATTCAACCTTAGAAAGCCGTTCCATATTTCTCAAGTTCTTTTTACATGTGAACCCCAAGTAGACTGAGGCACGCATGCATATCAATTTATGAAAGATGCAATTTTGTCTGACACGAGTTTCTAAGAGGATAGAGAGGACCGAGGCTCCTACACCAACATAGATTCACGTGATGAGTAATTTTGGATCAGACGAATACTGAAGAAGTATGGGGACTTAGGCCCGAACTGACATCAGAGCATCGTCTTGGACCTGCATCGAGTCATGAGTCATTAAAACTACAAAATGTTGCGGCAAGGTGACCTTTAAACTTGAGACCAAGACCTACTCCAAGACAAAAGATGTGCTCTCAACGGTTGTGAAACTTTCTCCTGTTGATGACGTCTGGCCACTCCTTGAAAGGAAAAAATAATCGACCACATTTCTCATGCTACTAGCACGCAGCATGATCAATTATTTTTATTTGTGCAAACGGAATTCGAATTCCCATCAAAAAACGAAAAAATTTAGATGAGTCAGGTCCATGCGCATAAAACTGTATCCGATTGGGAAGAGAATTACGCTCTCGGGAAAAATCGTGCTCACTTCGCGAAATTTGCGGAATTATGTTTTTCGAGTCGCACACGAACAGCGCGGGTCATACCAATCCGGTTTTAACTCATGATCGTTCAATTTCCTTGTATTTGATACCTTAAGAGTAACTGCGTGAGCCAATATCTTGTTATTGGCTTCCCCGAGATACTTTTTTTCGATTTTCTTGAAGAATTTTGAAAGTTACCCCGTTGGCATACTCTTGAATGACACTCATACCATAACTCAACGATCTACTCGAATTTCCTGCTGGTTAGTGAGATTCCTTCCGACGTCATCAGTGGTCAAGGGTATGATAGAACAGTGTATCCGTGGTTGTGGGAATAGCATTGCTCTTACGAGAATGCCTGGTTTTCTCTGTCCCATCCCACGCCGTGGCGTGGGGTGGGGTGAGGGGTGGGATTTTCACGAGACGGTGCGCCGTCTCGGGAAAATCGCTGACACGAGTGGATTCGAGTCCTAGATAGCAAAAATAAGAGAGAATGTAAGAGCCTATTAGTGAGCGTTGAGAATGTTCTTCAAAATATCTTTCCAAATCACCATGTTTCGTCGATTTGCTTATAACGACATATTCATACTGATTTGAGCGCGTTCCCGAGGGAATCAGGAATCACTGATCAATCCTTATCATATTTTCGTGAAAATTTTTCAAATTTTAGTAAACCTCCTGCTCACATAATTCTGGTGAATTTTCCCTTCTGATGTGGTCTCAGTAACATAATTCATCAGTCTCCACGGCAGAACTTCTTTTACCAAACTCATGAATTTCAATGAAAGTAAATTATCGACGTAAAGATCTCCAAAGAGCCCATCGAGCATGGCCAAGTCTTACCTCATCTCCTCGCCATTTACTAAAATGTTGATAACAAGCAAGTTAGGATGAATTGGTAACAGGATATCCGCGAGCCTCAGACTCCATGATCGACCTTAAGACACGGTCATAAAAAATATCTGCGGTTAGAGCATTTGCATACACTCTTGGATCATCTCAGAAAATCATCATCTCCACCTTCACCAATCACGCACATATTCTTAGATATAAATATTATATGAGCAAACCGATTCCTGCGGTTGAACCAGGTTTGTACCTCTACCGCGTGAAATTCAACACTACAGACCGCTTTAATAATAGTATTATAAGCCAACGTGTAAGAGAGAAATCGTAGTGACCAAGATAGAAAAAGACAGTCTGGTTCGGTGCATTAAAAAAATATAATTATTCAACCAACCGTAAAATATCGAAAATCCAACATCGAGTTCCCACGCCACGACAAATCCCACAAGTAAAATTCAAAACCTATACAGTGTATCGACTTCGTTCGTTACCGATCATCTTTGATACAGTTCATCATACTTATACAATTATATAAAGCTCATTGAGAGAAGGCAAAATGAGGTCTTGACAGAATAAATAAAAATGAGCATTATAACCCACAAAACAAAACAGAGAAATGGCCATTTCAAGTATATACATTATATACCGGTCACCCTTGCGATAGTAATAATACTACCATTGCTCACTTGTGGTTTTATATGTCGTGATTTTAAACCAGTGGGAACGAGATTCTGCCCTCCATATATACGAGTACAAAATGTAAACCTCGAACACTTGAGAAAAGTTAGCAAGGGGGTCCGAGTGCATATCGAGGCACTCGATTGCAAAAGTCGAGTGGTTGCTTGTGTGTACTTACACAGCTCTCAGTGCACACGATATGAGTGCTATGGGTGAAGCAAGGGGGGTCGATTGAGTGCTTGATATCGTGTGCCTAATTGAGAGGTCGCAGACGCCAACACCAAAAAATCAAGTATTTGAGTTGTGTCGTCAAAGCGCAACGAGTGGAAACGTCACCATAGCGTTTATTTGAGTCTATATTGGAAATTTGGATGTATGTGTGTTTTTTCTATTGGTGTGCGAAACTTTTTCATTTTGAAGATGAACACTGTGGTGGTATAGGATTGTGGCTATTTGAGAAGTTTTTGATTCGTGTGATTTGGGCATGTTTGGCAATGATTCCACGCAATGTATGTTATCCGCCTTGCCCTGTGCTTACAGTTGAAGAGTTGAGGCTATTTGGCACTATTGTTGTCTCATCCCTGAATAATGCAATTGAAATTTCTGAAGGTCTGAGCGTGAGAACGTTTATTTATCACGTCAGATATAAACTACTTTGCTTGCATCAGTTTTTCGCGTGAGTCTCAACAAAGGTATGACGATTAAGTCGTCTGACGCGATCAATTCGGTATCGATTATTCGATACCGAATAATTCGTTTTCGCAAACTATCCGTCGGATTGGTCTTGAAAATAGATACACGTAATTTCGCTTGTTCATATATGGCAAATAGGATGCCCCGGGAAAGGACTCTTTTCGTGAACGGATACACCCTAGCATGGAAATGTTGTGTTTGTATATCGGTAGTTCCACGGAAACTTCGATATTTAGGGGTCAAAAATGTGCCAACCCCAATTCGCATTCCCGAAGGTTCTAAGATGTATTTTTTGACTTGTAGAAATATATGAAATGCGAATTAGGTCGCGTACGAGTATCGATATTTTCACATATTGGTAACACAAGGATAACACTAGCGTCACACGGATCTGACATTTTGAAGCAACGCACGGACCTGACATTTTGCTGCTAAAATTGATCTCGTGGCTAAACGGTTTCCGCTGCAGCTTCAGGATTTTGGAATTTTGATTTGGCCATCAGATACTTTGAAAAAAGTGACTAGAACCTCTGTAGTCTCACGATTAAGGGTCGCACTAAATACCACATCGACCTGACATAAAAATTCAGCAAAACTAGATTTTCGCCGAAAATGACACCGCAAAGTGCGAAATAGTATTATACGCAACGATGGCGAAAAACGTGCTTTACGCACGAGGAGCGCAGCGACGAGTGTCATGGTAAATATCATGCGGGTGAATTGACCACTTGAGTCAGAGATAGTTATAATATGTTCGAAGTATTGTATTGTAGTTATGCAACATTCAAGTTTTTCAATCAACCAGTGATTTGACGTAGTCTGTATGAATAAAGTAGACTCGCGAAATACAGCAAAATAGATAGGCTGACGTACTGTGACAGCTATGCCTATCGACAAATATATCAAGACGTAGCATGTACCTGCGATCAGTAAACATAGTTGGCAAATTTATTCGGCGGGCAAGCTTTTTAGGCAGAGGCTCGCGAAGAGAGGAAAGCGGAAAGTAAGATTTATTCCCCCGGATGCGCGCAAATACGGCAAGACTCTTCCGATTTCAGGCTGGTGACAAACTTTCTTCGTCTATTTGAGGGGCTTGTCCCTTTTTCTCGTCCACATTACTCAAATGATCGGACCGACTCGCTTGGTTATAAGGTTTGCTGCTACTCAGTGATATCAAATGTTACAATCGTTGCTGTCCCAAAAAAAATTGCTGGTTCGAGAATCCACCATTCTCACTCAGATCTCAGATGATAATTCACTGAAGAAGACCCCCGCATTCGCGAGGGTTACGTTCCGAGAAAATTTACCGTAAATACGAAATTCAGCAAATACCGAAACATCACTCTTATGAAAATATTGAGGCGATAGGAGGTCACTCGCCTGCTCGCGAATAAGCGAATTTCGTTAATACGGAATCCGTGAATACGGAGGATCGCCTGCATATCGTTATTAAAATAAAAGTAGACATCGTTATCGAATTTTACTTGACGAGTGACTCAGACTCATAGTATATTAAACTTATACTCCATAGAGGTAAGTTTCATTAGTAATAATATTGACTTTGCATTTTCCAGTGATGACAGATGAGGCAAGGGATTTTTCATGTCTCCTGGACCTTGTAGGAAATTTATCGATGCTAATAAGAAAATATGCTCTATTCACTATAACCATCGACAACGAATTCGTACATTACGCGTCGAAAGCTTGAAACATTTTTTCCTTCGGGAAACCAAGCTGGACGTGGGCAATGGTACCGTCCAGCTTGGTTCTTCCGAAGGAAAAATGTTTCCGCACGAGACGCGTATGCAGATTTATACGTCTGTACGCAGAAACAGCTTGCGAGGAGGCCTAGAAACACGCTGTTTCTACGTATGGACGTATAAAAATTATTTTCATTCATAAAAAGAATAAAAGCTTCAGAATCATCCAGTCAAGTATGGTGTTCCAAATAATCTCAAAAGAGTCTCCATGCGACAAAAACAATCTCAAATAAACCATATCCTATCCAGAGTATGTTTCCTGCGGATAAACGCCCGCGAAAGTTTTCAACCGGTAAATTTGACAACAGGTTGTTGAATGTACGGTGATCGTGTTAATATCCAACTCGCAATTCCGAAAGCGATTGGAATAAAAAAAGGTTAGAAAAAATGGAGTTTTTACGATACGCTTTTATTCACAGCTCTAATATTTTTCTCAACAACTAAAAAGCATAAAATAATCTGAAAATCCATCAATCAGCCCAGTTCATTTTGAGAAAAATCTTATGACATGCCGTTGCCTACACCTGTTATCTCAGAAAATAATTGTTGAATTCGGTGTTCATCTATCTCTCAAGGAACCCTGTCGACCCATCATGATGAATCTCGGAGAACATTCACTGTACCATAATTACAGATGATAAAAGCGTGGCGTGCTGAGCTTCCGGGCAAGAAGTGCATGATCTATGGACATTTTCTCATTAGCAATCGAGAATTTGAAGTATGGGGAAATAGCACTCCACGCTTTTATCATCTGTAATTATGGTACAGTGAATGTTCTCCGAGATTCATGATGATGGGTTGAGAGGGATCCCCGAGAGATAGATGAACACCGAATTCAACAATTATTTTCTGAGATAACAGGTGTAGGCAACGGCATGTCATAAGATTTTTCCCAAAATGAACTGGGCTGACTGATGGAATTTCAGATTATTTTATGCTTTTTAGTTGTTGAGAAAAATATTAGAGCTGTGAATAAAAGCGTATCGTAAAAACTCCAGTTTTTCTAACCTTTTTTTATTTTATATTTTTTAGTCGGATGGTTATGCGTAAAGCATATCCGTGTCACTAAAAAAATATGAAACTGTAATAACCGCAGTCATCTCAAAAGCTGCCAGCAAAAATGCATCGAAAATGACGTATGGATTACCAAGCCCTGCAGTAGAGTTTGGTTTGGTTGTTTAGCCAACCTTGGGCCGCTGTCGGTCTTTTGCTGCACGGAGTGGAAACGCGAAACGCGCGGCTGATGCATGTTAGGTTAGGGCGCACGAGAAAGGCGGAGAGAGAGAGAGAGAGAGAGAGAGAGAGAGAGAGAGAGAGAGATCCAGCATTGACGGCAAGATTTCCCCAAGTAAAGCGGGGCCCCATTCGGATCTTGGGGGGGGGGGCCCCCCAACGATGCAAAACGCGCTACCAGTGGCACACTTGGCTGGTGGAGTTACGCGCAAAGCTACAAGCGATGGAAATACGCCCCAGGCGAAAATAGTTGGAGGAGAGGACCAACACAAGAGGGAGGTAGACCTCACCCCAAACAGCAAGAAGAGGAAGGGTTTGGGTGAGGCAGCGGAAAAACGAGTGCTAAAGCAATCGAAGCTCACTTTTCCGGTCCAACTAGGGAATAATGCGAAGGTTGCAGCAGAAGCACAAGAAGCGGCAGAGAAGTTGCTGAAGAACAACCCCGCGCTCAGGATCCAGATTACGCAACCTAGCAACGGGGTTGATGACGCCGTCAACTTGAGCTCAGACTCGAGCGAGTCCGACTCCACTATAGGGTCCCAGGGGAACGGAACAATCCTGACTCCCGGCATCGGTGAACTCGACAAGAGAGTTCACGACGAAGAGTCTGATGAGATGGAGATTGACCCTATCCCCTCATCCGGAAATATGGCACGACAAAGAAGTGGAAACGAAGCGGGTGATCTCATGGCGAAATGGGGAGACCTAAAAACGTGCCGGGAAGAGACGGAGGAGAAGACATATCTCCTCCTCGAGCACTTCAACTTGGTTATCGGGATAGCCGAGTCCGTCTCCAGCAATCCAGAAGGGACCAAGGGCGACATCGAAGAGCTCAAGAAGATCGGCCTTGCGCTCGAAGACCTACTCGCGGCAGACAAGGTGAAGCGGGCTGCTTTCGAGACAAAGCTTCTCGAAACGGAAAAGACCCTGATAGCGAGGAAGAATGCGCAGCCTCCGACCACAAGAAAACCGTCCGCGTCGGGCAGTGGCTTCCAGGGAAGGGGGGCAGGGAAACCGGAATCGCGACCGGGGCAACAGCGTGGTTCGAAGGGGACGCGACTCGGACCTCCACCGGGAGGTCCTGGAACACCGCGCTCGACATCAACGCCCAATCGGCCCGAGCAGAATGGACCTTGGAAGGAAGTGGTGTCGAAGAAACAAGCGAAGAAGGCAAAGAAGAGCGGTAGATCGAATGATACCGCCGCGAAGAAGGCAAAAATGAAGCCGAGAAGAGCCAAGCCTGAGGCCATCCTCGTCACGGCCAATCAGGGAGGGCTCACCTACGCAGATATGCTGCGAAGGATAAAGACGAATGCCGCCGACGAGGAAGTAGGCACAAAAGTCACGGGCTTCCGCAAGACAAAAGAGGGCCAAGTCCTCATCGAATTGAGGAAGGGTGCCGACGCCACAGCCGTGAAGACAGCACTGGCACCAGTGGTCGGCGAAGAAGGAGCTGTCCATTGCCTCCTGAACACTTCTACTCTGGAGGTGCTCGGAGTCGATTACGACGTTGACAAGGGCCAAGTACTCAAGGACCTTGCTAAGGCCCTACCAGAGAGTGAGAGAGGGAATATCGCAGTGAAGTCTCTCCGAATCGGTTATCGGGGCACCCAAACAGCGGTCGTCTCGATCCCAACAAGATTGGCCCACCACCTCCTGGACTGGAAGGAACCGAAGGTTGGATGGGGCAGAGTCAAGATCCGCGAAAAAGGTGGCATTCCACGGTGCTATAACTGTCTCCAGTATGGCCACAAGGCCTCGGGCTGCGTGAAGGAGAAGACGGAGGAGCGGGGACCAAAACTCTGCTTCCAGTGCGGCGAACCAGGACACCTCGCCGCAACCTGCAAAGGGAAGCCGAAGTGCTTGAGTTGTGCGGCGATCGGGTCCAAATCTGATCACAGATCTGGGGCGAGCAACTGCACTGCCTACCAGAAGGCGAAGAGCACGTACAAACGGAGAAGGGGTCGGAATGGCTAATTTCATCCAAGCCAACCTCAGGAAGAGCGGGGACGCGAACGACCTTCTACGCGCTGTTGCCAAAGAAGAGGGGATCGATGTTCTGATTATCTCCGAACCGCCTCGGAAGCGCGAATTCTCCCGATCCACATTCGATCACTGGGGGACCGCTGTAATCCAGATCATGAATCCTGCGATTCGTGAGACTGGACCAGCTGTTAGTGGCCGCGGTTTCGCTCGAAAGACCATAGAGGGCACGGCAGTCTATAGCTGCTACTATTCGCCGTCGCTCAAGACGCACGAATTTGAAGACGAGCTACACGACCTAGAAGAAGATGTCAGGCAATGGGGGGGCCCAGTTATAATCGCGGGGGATTTCAACTCCAAGGAACCGACTTGGAGCGGGGGGCCGCGCGATAGACGGGGGGTAATACTCGCTGATACCATGGAGGCATTAGGGTTAGTGCTCGCGAACGAGACGGGGGTTATCACGTACTACCGGCACGACACTCGGTCCCGGGAGGGGGGTTCGTCATCGGTCCTCGACCTGACGTTCATGAGCCCGTCGCTCATGGGACGCATGACATCGTGGGAGGTCCTGGACACGGAAACACTGAGTGACCATCGACATATTCGGTTTCGACTTAGGACTGACAGACAGAGACAGACGACACGCAGACCGCGACCGACGGGGTGGCAGGTACGCAAGCTGGAAGAGGGAAAATTCCGGGAATCGATAGAAACAGCCGGAGATCTCCCGATGAACTGCACCGCGGACGAGGCTGCGGATATGGTGACGACCACCATCACAAGAGCTTGTGACGCTTCGATGCCTCGCAAGACAACACCATGCTTCTGGAGGAAACCAGAGTACTGGATCACCGACGAGATAAAGGCTCTACGAAGAACGAGCAATAAAAAGAGGAGAACCGCGTGGCGATCAAGGAAGCTGCAACGACCATCGCTGGCGGACGATGACAGAGCGTACAAAGAAGCAAAGAAGGCTCTTGTTCTAGCCATCCGGAGAAGCAAAGAGAAATGCTGGGCTGAATTGTGTGACTTGGTTAACGGAGACCCCTGGGGCACGCCATACCGCGTGGTTATGTCAAAGGTCCGAACCCGGAAGGGCAACCCAGCACCGACCGATGCAGCAACCTTGCGCAGCATCGTGGAAGACCTCTTTCCAGCAGGAGAACCCAGAGTGACATTCCCTCCGGAGAGCGAAGATCCCATCCCGCTCTTTACCATGCAAGAGCTACTTATAGCGGCGAAGAGGCTGCCAAACGGCAAGGCCCCTGGCCTGGACGGCATTCCAAACGAGGCTCTCAAACTGGTCTTCAAATACAAGCCAGATTTACTCCTCGACCTCTTCAACATCTGTCTGAGGGCGGGAATTTTCCCGGACAAGTGGAAACGCCAGAAGCTGGTCCTGATACCTAAGGGTCAAGGAGGTCAACGCCCTCTCAGCATGCTCGACAATATCGGAAAAATGTACGAGAGGATGGTGCTCAACAGGGTGGAGAAAGCCTACGAAGAGAGCGGTGGGCTGTCACCAATGCAGTTCGGGTTCCGGAAGGGACGGAGCACTGTACACGCGATCGAGGCGGTCCAAGAACGGGTTCAAGCGTCGGTGGGGAGACCATACCAAGGGAGAGGGGGTTTCTGCGCGATCATCGCGTTAGACATAAAGAACGCATTTAATTGTGCGAGCTGGGAGCGAGTGTACGCATCCCAGGCAGGTAAAGTGCCACCCTACCTGTTAGCAGTCACGAGCGACTACCTACGGAATAGGACCCTCGTGTGCGACACCGACGAGGGACAAGAGGTTCGAGAGCTGTCCGCCGGAATCGGGCAGGGATCGGTTTCCGGGCCGTTCAACTGGAATACCCAGTACGACAGCTTACTGTCTATCGAACTGCCAGAAGGAGTAATAATAGTGGCTTTTGCGGACGACGCGGGACTCATAGTTTGGGCCGACAACGAAGAGCTCTTGGGTAGACGCGCGAACGAGGCGCTGGCCCGAGTCTACGAATGGATGATCAGCAGGCTCCTAGAGCTGGCTGTTCCAAAGTGCGAAGCCATAGTGGTCACGAGGCGCAGGAAGTTCGACTTGCCCCATTTTTACATCAACGGGCAAGAGATACCACGCAAGACAGAGCTGAAATATCTGGGTGTATGGCTCGACGACAAATGGTCGTTCAGGAAACACATCCAGGAAGCCGCCCAGAAGGCGAGCAGGGTTGGTGCGGCGCTTCAGCGGCTTATGCCGAATATCGGAGGACCCAAGGAAAAGAGGCGCGCACTTCTCAACACCGTCACCACCTCCATCATGCTGTACGGTGCACCCGTGTGGGGAAAGAGAGTAGAGAAGTCCATCATCGAGAAGAGAATGGGCCCTGTTCACCGGAGAGCAGCCCTGAGAAGTATCCGTGCCTACCGCACCGTGTCAGGAGATGCGGCTTACGTATTGGCGAGTACACCGCCCATTCACTTGCTCGTCGCGGAGCGAGTGAGGATCTGGGACCGCCAGAAAGTGATCGGAGCCGAACGAGTACTCACTCCGACGATGAAGGAGATCATCCGCGACAACGAGAAGGAGACCACCCTCGAACAGTGGCAAACTGAGTGGGATTCGCCATTTGCGAATGGCAGATGGACGCACCGGCTGATACGTGACGTAGCCAAATGGACGGAACGCACCCACGGAGAGATAGATTACTGGACGACGCAAGCACTGAGTGACCACGGTTGCTTCGGTGCCTATCTGACCCGGTTCAAGAAGAGGACATCCCCAGCATGCCAGTCATGCGGGGACAACTGGGATGACGCTGAACACGCCCTGTTCACGTGCAACGACACCCAAAGTGAGCGCGCCGAGTTGGATGGATGGCTGGGTGCTCAACTAACACCCGAGAACCTCGTCCCGTACTTACTTCGCAACCAGGAGACATGGGATAGAGTCACCGGATACATCAAGCTGGTGATGACCCGTAAGGAGGAGAAAGAGAGGGAAGTGAGGCGCCTCGAAGCAGGCGAATCACAGTGAGTCTGCCGACTCAATCAGAAGAGGTCCAAATTATTCCAGGAGGAATATGATGAACTGAAGAGGGAAGAAAGAAGAAAGAAGAGAGAAGGAAGAAGAGAGAAGATCGAAGAAAGAAGAGTAGGAAAAGATCGAAGAAGGAGCAACAACACCTGCAAGTCGTGAGAGAAGAGAGTCGCTTGATCCCGAGCGCGATACGCCTCCCACCCTGAAGTAATGCTAACGCGGTTCCGGGGTGGGTTGGTTAGATAGTGGTTAGCTGCCCCCAGTTCTGCAGTGATGGCTTGCCAACACTGTGGGGTTGAGAGCAGAAGGTTTTAGCCCACAGGGCACACGGGCGCTGGATTCATGCTCATCCGGTTCACCGGGTGGGCAAAATGAAAGCGCTCATGGTCTGCCGGTGGGACATCCAATAGGGATGTCCTGTCATCAGATTTTTCCTTATATTCCACTTAAAAAAAAAAAAAAAAAAAAAAAAAAAGAGAGAGAGAGAGAGAGAGAGAGAGAGAGAGAGAGAGAGAGAGAGAGAGAGAGAGAGAGAGAGAGAGAGAGAGAGATAGACGTCCTTTATTCGCCCGGAGGCAAAAATCAAATATCACATGTGGGATACATATGTCGTATAAATAGAAATTATCAATTAATATAAATAAATCTTTTGGTCAAGGACATGTAGGTTATCACAAGTTGTGACTAGTCAAGATTGCAGCAACAAAGGCTGCTTAGAAAACATTTGATGAATAGGACGAAGGCTCAACAAAGTATCGCAGTTATCTTCTAATCAGTCATGTAACAGGTTGTGAGTATAATCACAGTCCATATAAAAAAAGAGAAGAGCCCAATGACCTTCAAAGATTAAAGTAATGCTTCTTGTCCACATCAATTATCTGGGGAGGCTGTGAACGAAGGAATTCTTTCAAAGCATCCTTAAAAATCGAAATTTTTGCGATCTGCCGAAAACCCGAAGGGAGAAAGTTCCAGAAATGAGCACACTGGGCTTGGAAAGATCGTCTTCCGTACTCGAGTCTCATTCTGGGTACTTTGAGTTCCTGCTCTTGTGCATTCCCACGCCCAGGGCGCTCGGATTGGTGCCTGGTGAACATTGCAGACAGGTAACCAGGTTCCCTCATGTGCATGATCTTATACATGATAATGCCTGCAAAGTACATTCGCCGCGAATCAGTACGCAACCAATCCAAGCTGTCCCTGAACGGAGTGATGTGCTCGTCCCTCCTAAGATCAAAAATGTATCTCACAAATGAATTGCTCAGTCGCTGTATCCGTTGCCGCTGTTCGTCCGCTGCGTCAAGATATGTGACCGTGCAGTAGTCCAGATGAGGCTGGACTAACGCCTCGACTAGTCGAATACGAAGAGTCCTGGTGATGCATGCCCTAAAAAACCGCAAACTGTATAGGGCCCTGTTGACTTTCTTTGTCACTTGATTAATTTGCGGTTTCCACGACAATTCGCTATCTAAAACAACACCAAGGCTCACGACTGTATCACTGAAAGGGACGAAAACTCCTTCCTGTATCTCAACCCCTGGCAAGTCCATACTTTTCAGATCTTTGATATTCCTCTCAGAAGAGAAAAAGATTGCTTTGGTCTTACCAGCGTTGAGACGCAGGCCGGAGCCCGCAGCCCAATCAGCAACCAGTCGCCCCACTTCTCCTAATCGAGCGATCCCCTCTCTGATCTTATTTTTCTCCACCTGGAGATAAATTTGGAGGTCATCAGCGTAAAAGAGATGATCTACCGACTTTCCGTTCAGTAACCCGGGCAAGTCATTGACATACAAACTAAAGAGTAAAGGTCCAAGAACGGAGCCCTGCGGAACACCCAGATTGGTTGCAAGCCAATCAGAATCCCCATTTTTAGAGGTGACTAGTTGGGTGCGACCTTGTAAATATGATTTGATCCACAGGAGGGCCGATCGTGAGAAACCCAGTTGTCGGAGTTTACTCAGAAGTTTCGTTGGTGATATCGTGTCAAAGGCTTTGCTGAAGTCAAAGAGCAGTAATAGGGTGATCTTTTTCCTATCGATGCCTAGTCTAATGTCATCTGTCAATTTCAGCAAAGCTGTCTGGGTACTGTGGTGTTGCCTGAAACCAGCCTGGAAGCGATCTAATAATTTTTCTTTCTTCAAGTACTCCGTGATTTGGTCGTGTGCAACCTTTTCGAGAACCTTGGAGAGAAAGCACAGCAGCGCTATAGGGCGGAAATCCGAGACTGATGATGGAGCTGCAGTCTTCTTCAGCGCAATCAGCTGCGCTTTCTTCCAAGCCTCAGGGAAAATGCTGTGAGCGAAAGAGGAGTTAAAAATATGTACAATAAGGTCACCCAACGCCGGGAGAGCCTTCGCGATCACACTTTGAGGAATTCCGTCTGCCCCGCGAGCCTGTGAGGAGAAATGTTTTATAGCAAGGACTACTTCATTAAAATTGGTTGGCTTGAATTTGAAACCCTCCTCTGGAGCCACCATAATTTCATCCATCGCATCTTCTATATTTTCGTGGGGCGAGACAGAGACTCCCGCAAAGTGAGCGTTCAACTCACCCGGGGTGAAGCCGTGAAGCTCCTCCTCTTTGCTCTTGGATAAAAGGCCGAGGTTACGCATTTCCTTCCAAATATTTTTATGTTGATCAAGAGCGTCTGAAAGGTGGTTCTGAGAGAGAGAGAGAGAGAGAGAGAGAGAGAGAGAGAGAGAGAGAGAGAGAGAGAGAGAGAGAGAGAGAGAGAGAGAGAGAGAGAGAGAAGAAAAGGAGAACCACGTGGCGATCAAGGAAACTAAAACGACCATCACTGGGGGAAGATGATAGGGCGTACAGAGAAGCAAAGAAGGCTCCGTAGGGGGCTTTGGGTGTGACCTTAGGGTTGCACTTGGAGCTTGAGGGAGTAACGCCCCTCCGGACCCGAGTCCTACACTTACACTAACACACACACTACACTCTACACGCACCATACTTACGCTTGCTCAAGCATTACACAGACATACCAACATTATACAGAACACGCATCACACAACACACCACACCCGTGCTGGTCTGGTCCGGGGTCGGCCAGCATGCGACCCCAGGCCCTGGAAGAAGAAAGAAGATGATGTCAAGCATTGACGGCAAGAATTCCCCAAGTAAAGCGGGGCCCCATTCGGATCTTGGGGGGGCCCCCCAACGATGCAAAACGCGCCACCAGTGGCACACTTGGCTGGTGGAATAACGCGTACAGCTACAAGCGATGGAAATACGCTGCAGGTGGAGGGTGCGGGAGAAAAAAACCTACGCCATGGAGAAGCTGAGCTCACCCCTAGCAGGAAGAGAAAGGGCCCGAGTGACGGAGCAGAGAAGCGAGTGCTCAAACAATCAAAGCTCACATTTCCGAGCCAACGAGGGATGAACGCGAAAGTTGCAGCAGAAGCACGAGAGGTGGCAGAGAAGCTGCTGAAGATCAACCCCGCTATCAGGATCCAGATCACGCAACCCAGCAACGAGGTTGATGACGCCGTCAACTTGAGCTCATACTCGAGCGAGTCTGACTCCACTATAGGGTCCCAGGGGAACGGAACAATCCTGACTCCTGAAAACGGTTTGCTCGAGAGGGGAGTGCACGATGAGGTGCCTGATAGGGTGGAGATTGACCACATCCCCTCAACCAGAGATGCGGCACGACAGAGGAGTGGAAACGAGGCAGGCGATCTCATGGGGAAATGGGAAGACCTGAAAACGTGCCGGGAAGAGACGGAGGAGAAGACATATCTCCTCCTCGAGCACTTCAACTTGGTTATAGGAATAGCCTAGTCTGTTTCCAGCAATCCAGAAGGGACCAAGGGTGACATCGAAGAGTTCAAGAAGATAGGCCACGCGCTCGAAGGCCTACTCGCGACAGACAAGGCGAAGCGGGCTGCTTTCGAGACAACGCTCCTCGAAACGGAAAAGACCCTGAAAGCGAGGGGGAATATGCAGCCTCCGGTCACAAGAAAACCGGCCGCGTCGGGTAGTGGCTTCCAGGGAAGGGGGGCAGGGAAACCGGAATCGCGACCGGGAAAACAACGCGGTTCGAAGGCGACGCGATACGGTCCTCCACCGGGAGGTCTCGGAACACCGCGCTCGACATCAACGCCCAATCGGCCCGAGCAGAATGGGCCTTGGAAGGAAGTGGTGTCAAAGAAACAAGCGAGAAGGGCAAAGAAGAGCGGTAGATCGGACGATGCCGCCGGGAAGAAAGCGAAAATGAAGCCGAGAAGGGTGAAGCCCGAAGCCGTCCTCGTTACGGCCAAACAAGGTGGGCTAACCTACGCAGACATGCTGCGCAGGATAAAAACGGATGACCTCGATGAAGAAGTGGGCTCCAAGGTCACGGGCATCCGCAAGACCCAAGAAGGCCAAGTCCTTCTTGAACTCAAGAAGGGCACCGATGTCGCCGCCGTCAAGGCAGCCTTGGCACCAGTCGTCGGGCAAGAAGGAGCTGTCCACTGTCTAGCAAACAGCACGACCCTCGAGGTTCTCGGAGTCGACTACGATGTCGACATAATCAAGGTGCGGGATGCCCTCGCGAAGGCCCTACCAGAAAACGAGAAGGGTGCCGTTGTAGTCAAGTCCATCCGGAGTGGCTACCGCGGCACCCAAACCGCTGTTGTCTCGATCGCAACGAGACTGGCCCACCATCTCCTCGACTGGAAGGAGCCAAAGGTTGGATGGGGCAGAGTCAGGATCCGCGAGAAGGGTGGCATCCCACGGTGCTATAACTGCTTAGAGTACGGGCACAAGGCCTCGGGGTGCAAAAAAGAGAAGGCAGAGGAACGGAAACCAAAACTCTGCTTCCAATGCGGCGAACCAGGGCACCTTGCTGCGATTTGCAAGGAAAAACCAAAATGCCTAAGCTGTGTGGCGATCGGGTCCAAATCTGACCACAGATCTGGGGCCAGCAACTGCACTGCGTACCAGAGGGCAAGAACCACATATAGACGCAGGAAGGGAAGAAATGGCTAGCTTCATCCAAGCCAACCTCAGGAAGAGCGGGGACGCAGACGATCTCCTACACGCTGTAGCCAAAGAAGGAGGGATCGATGTTCTGATTATCTCCGAACCGCCTCGGAAGCGCGAATTCTCTCGATCCACATTCGATCACTGGAGGACAGCCGTAATCCAGATCATGAATCCTGCGATCCGTGAGACTGGACCAGCTGTTAGTGGCCGCGGTTTCGCTCGAAAGACCATAGAGGGCACAGCAGTCTACAGCTGCTACTATTCGCCGTCGCTCAAGATGCACGAATTCGAAGACGAGCTCCATGACCTAGAAGAGGATGTGAAGCAATGGGGGGGCCCAGTTATAATCGCGGGGGATTTCAACTCCAAGGAACCGACTTGGAGCGGGGGGCCGCGTGATAGACGGGGGGTAATACTCGCTGATGCCATGGAGGCATTGGGATTAGTGCTCGCGAACGAGACGGGGGTTATCACCTACCACCGACACGACACTCGGTCCAGGGAGGGAGGTTCGTCTTCGGTCCTCGACCTGACGTTCATGAGCCCGTCGCTCATGGGACGTATGACATCGTGGGAGGTTCTGGGCACGGAAACATTGAGTGACCATCGACATATTCGGTTTCGGCTTAGGACTGACAGACAGAGACAGACGACACACAGACCGCGACCGACGGGTTGGCAGGTACGCAAGCTGGATGAGGGGAAATTCCGGGAATCGATAGAAACAGTCGAAGATCTCCCGATGAACTCCGCCTCGGACGAAGCTGTGGCGATGGTAACATCCGCCATCACGAGAGCTTGCGACGCGTCGATGCCTCGCAGGACAACACCATGTTTCTGGAGGAAACCAGAGTACTGGATCACCGATGAGATCAAGGCTCTACGAAGAACGAGCAACAAGAAAAGGGGAACCGCATGGCGATCAAGGAAGCTGCAACGACCATCGCTGGCGGAAGATGACAGAGCGTACAAAGAAGCAAAGAAGGCTCTCGTTCTAGCCATCCGGAGGAGCAAAGAGAAGTCCTGGGGTGAACTGTGCGACATGGTTAACGAAGACCCCTGGGGCACGCCATATCGCGTGGTCATGTCAAAGGTCCGACCCCGGAAGGGCAATCCAGCACCGACCGATGCAGCAACATTGCGCACCATCGTGGAAGACCTCTTCCCAGCAGGAGAACCCAGAGTTACATTCCCTACGGAGAGCGAAGACCCCATCCCGCTCTTCACTATGCAAGAGCTACTCATAGCGGCGAAGAGAATGCCGAACGGCAAGGCCCCTGGCCTGGATGGCATCCCAAACGAGGCTCTGAAACTGGTCTTCAAATACAAGCCAGATCTACTCCTCGACCTCTGCAACATCTGTCTGAGCGCGGGAACTTTCCCGGACAAGTGTAAACGCCAGAAGCTGGTCCTGATACCTAAGGGTCAAGGAGGTCAACGCCCTCTCAGCATGCTCGACAATATCGGGAAAATGTACGAGAGGATGGTGCTTAACAGGGTGGAAAAAGCCTACGAAGAAGGCGGTGGGCTATCACCAATGCAGTTCGGGTTCCGGAAGGGACGGAGCACTGTGCACGCGATCGAGGCGGTCCAAGAACGGGTTCAAGCGTCGGTAGGGAACCCATACCAAGGAAGAGGAGGATTCTGTGCCATCATTGCGTTGGACATAAAGAACGCATTCAACTGCGCGAGCTGGGAGCGAGTCTATCAATCCCAAGCAGGTAAAGTGCCCCCCTATCTACTAGCCGTCACGAGTGACTACCTGCGGAACAGGACCCTCGTGTACGACACCGACGAGGGACAAGAGATTCGGGTACTGTCCGCCGGAATCGGACAGGGATCGGTCTCCGGGCCGTTCAACTGGAACACCCAGTATGACAGCTTACTGTCTATCGAACTGCCAGAAGGAGTGATAATAGTGGCTTTCGCGGACGACGCGGGACTCATAGTATGGGCTGACAACGAGGAACTCTTGGGTAGACGCGCGAACGAAGCGCTGGCCCGAGTCTACGAGTGGATGATTAGCAGGCTTCTGGAGCTCGCTGTCAAGAAGTGCGAAGCAATCGTGGTCACAAGGCGTAGGAAGTTTGACCTACCCCGGTTTCATATCAACGGGCAAGAGATTCCACGGAAGACAGAGCTGAAATACCTCGGTGTATGGCTCGATGACAAGTGGTCGTTCAAGAAGCACATCCAGGAAGCCGCCCAGAAGGCGAGCAGGGTCGGTGCGGCGCTCCAGCGGCTTATGCCGAATATCGGAGGACCCAAGGAAAAGAGGCGCGCACTTCTCAACACCGTCACTACCTCCATCATGCTGTACGGTGCACCCGTGTGGGGGAAGAGAGTAGAGAAGACCATCATCGAGAAGAGAATGGGGCCTGTCCACCGAAGAGCGGCCCTGAGGAGTATCCGTGCCTACCGCACTGTGTCAGGAGATGCGGCTTACGTATTGGCGAGTACTCCGCCCATCCACTTGCTCGTCGCGGAGCGAGTGAGGATCTGGGACCGCCAAAAAGTGATCGGAGCCGAACGAGTACTCACTCCGACGATGAAGGAGATCATCCGCGACAACGAGAAGGAAACCACCCTTGAGCATTGGCAAACTGAGTGGTATTCGCCATTTGCGAACGGCAGATGGACGCACCGGCTGATCCGTGACGTAGCCAAGTGGGCGGAACGCACCCACGGAGAGATGGACTACTGGACGACGCAGGCACTGAGCGATCATGGTTGCTTCGGTTCCTATCTAACCAGGTTCAAGAAGAGGACGACCCCAGCATGTCAGTCATGCGGGGACGAATGGGATGACGCCGAACATGCCCTGTTCAAGTGCAGCAACACCCGGAGAGAGCGCGCCGAGCTGGATGAATGGCTGGGTGCTCAACTAACACTTGAGAATCTCGTCCCGTACTTGCTCCGCAACCAGGAGACATGGGATAGACTCACCGGATACATCAAGCTGGTGATGACCCGCAAAGAGGAGAAAGAGAGGGAAGTAAGGCGCCTCGAAGCAGGCGAATCACAGTGACTCTGCCGATTGAAACAGAAGAGGCCCAAATGATTTCAGGAGGAATCTGATGCACTGAAGAGGGAAGAGAGAAGAAAGAAGATGAAGAATGAAGAGATGGAAGAAGATCGAAGAAAGGGAAACAACACCTGCGAGTCGTGAGAAGAGAGACGCTCGATCCTGAGCGCGAGACGCCGCCGGCCCTGAAGTAATGCTCACGCGGTGCCGGGGCCGGATTGGTAAGTTGGTGGATCTCTCCCTTGTCCAATGGCCGGCGCCAACGGAGAAGGAAGAGAGGGTTTACCCGGTTCGGATGGC
The DNA here is from genome assembly GCA_029851415.1 of Eretmocerus hayati. Lineage (NCBI taxonomy): Eukaryota > Metazoa > Arthropoda > Insecta > Hymenoptera > Aphelinidae > Eretmocerus > Eretmocerus hayati. Next base: position 174,963,302 of record CM056742.1, on the reverse strand, counting down.
CGTATCGATGCGGATTCCAGCCCGGGACTGTTGGGGAGGTGCTGGCCAGCTGTGTTTGGCTGACCGGTGCCTCTCCTTCGTACGTCGCAGCGTATTTGCCCTACAACCACCTTAAAAAAAAAAATAAAAAAAAAAAAAGGGAGAGAGAGAGAGAGAGAGAGTCAAAAAAAAGAGATGGAGCTTACGGGCGCGAAAATTTCAGAGAGCAAATCTAACCTAAAAGCTCATCCGCGCGCTGAAGCTCGGTACCGGAACCGCGTGTATGAAAAGGCTTTCTCTCTCTTGCTCTTACGGCGAGAGACGTGCCTGCTGACTAGTTGAGTACCGGATGCCTGTGCATGAAACAATATGGCCAAAGTGAAGTAGAATAGAAGCGTATAAAAAGTTTGCTGAAGTCATCGCTCTATAGATAGATCAGGTACGATGTAATTGGTGACTTAACGACTGTATAACTGTATTGGAATAAAAATTTGACTCCAACCTAAGAGTGAAACACAAAATGACTTAAACAATATCGCAATCCCTTCGATTGAGCCGAAGTTGACTCTTCACCCTAAGTGAAATAAACTCTGACAGGTTAATACAATACAGTCGCCACGCCAGTATAAGTTGCAAATCTATTCGTGCACAGCCCAGAAAACTAACTGTTTTCGAACACTACTATTTCAACCGAGCTTTTCATCAAAATATTCTCATTTGGGTATTCCTGAAAATATGTCCATCAACCCTCCACTTTTAATGAATTTTCTAAGAGTCATTTGAGACTCACAAGGGGGACCCACGAAGTGCGGGTCACCAAAGCTCTCCAGACTTTTTTCACAGTCTTGTACCACCTAGAATATGAAGGATCCAGAATAACCCCGTCAAATGGGCTCCCTGTTCAAAGTTACAGCCCATAACATTAGCATTGTCCATATAAGCCCATGTTAAAAAGTGGTATATATAGATATACTGACAATGCTAACTTTCTTACTTGTAGTTCTGAACAGGGAGCCCATTTGACGGAGTTGCTTTGGGTTCTTCATATTCTAGGTGGTACGAAACTGTGAAAGAAGTTTGGTGAGATTTGGTGACCCGCACTTCGTGGGCCCCTCCTTGTCAATCGGAAAAGGTGTGTAGCATTTTACAAGTATATGAGAAACTTGCAGTATGATCTCCAAAGTTCTAAAAACTGACCCCATTTGATTGTTGTAATAAAACCGATTAAAACGTACAATTAAACATTAGCACACGGTGCTGTAATATACTGTTGCTATAACATACTGTACATAGCGCTATATGTAGTATCTCTATTATACACATATGCAAACTGTACAGATTTTGGACTTTAAGTCGAATTGTACCCATACAAAGCTCAATATTTCACTCAAAGGCTGCTCATTTTGATGTATCAATCATCCACATCACTTTCCTATGAACTAGAGAAATTTTTTTGGGACCCACTCGTAGGTTCCGTAGCACACAAAAGAGGCAGACTCTCCTGGTGTGCGTTGGGACCCATCGGTGGGTTCCAAAAAAATTCTTGATAATTATGTAAATAGATGTCAAATATATGACTTTCCATGAGGTTTGGCTATTCTAAGTGCGAAAACGCACTTCTGAGCGCTCTATAACTCTAGCAATATGGGGCGGAATCGCGATTTTCGCCTTCGCAGCAAACGTGTTAAAAGGGCAGTCATAAGAAATGCGTTGAATGCTCAAATTAGGGTAGTACAAACTAAGATAGCTCCGTAACTTATCTCATGGTTTTAGTCGTTTTCAGCATGAATATCCGTCTAGCCGACAGTACTACTGTTTTTTTTGAAGATCACGATCTAAACCATGTAACTTCTCGTGTGATATTTCTTCAATCAATAAATCATGCAAAATGAGAGTTTTTGCCCCAAAATCTGATAATATGTTGGGTTGCAATAATTTGCATATTTATTTTCCTTTTAATAGAACTGGAATACTCTAATGATAGTAAGATTGATCGACCGAAAATGAATAATTTAATGGTAGATACTTCCACTATGCGGTGAAGATACGACCTTGCATAGAACGAACTTGTTCGTTACGCAAGCTAGGAGCATCACCTTGCAAAGAAATTGAGATAACATGAATTTTCCGGTTATTGGAGCACGGTTCCAGGCTTTTCCAATTCCATGAAAGGGATGAACTTTCTCCTTCATTTTGGAGGAATGGTTCTCGATTCTTTTTTAAGATAGCGAAACCTACAGTCAGATTCACTTGCTCATTCAATATTGTTGCCTTGAGTTCCCATGGATTTCACTAAAGAGTACAATCATTATCTGTGTGGTAATTTTGATCTGAAAGATCTTCAGCGTTCAACAATTCATTCAAGAAAAGAAAATTTTCGATCAATCTGAGTCAAAAGTGCTCACAGTCATTCTGACATCAGATTATCATTCGTCCATGGCCCATTTTTTGTTGAAGGGTATCAATCATCAGACTTCGTCGTGTCAATGTTTCTTAAAAATTGTATGTTGAACGACACGAGAAAGATGAAATCTCAAATGACATCGCTTATTATTGCTGCGGAATATTTTTCTCGTGGTTCTAGATCCCAGCTCAAGGGACCTCGTTGAACCCTCCCAAAAAGATGCACATGATTTTCATGTTCGTATTTGAAGCGGGACTTGGATCGCTCAGTTGCTTCAAGAGTAAGTAGGCTCGACGTTTCGTCCAGGATTTGATTATTTTTTTCTCATTCCAATAAGAAAAGATACAATGAAAGCAAATCTCGCGATGCCAAAGCTGAATGTACATAGATGTTTACTCTATCGAAGTGAATAACATTTCAACGCGACCTGCTACAAGTCTAGCGAATCAATTTTCTAGACGCTACATCGGTTTCCAGATAAATTGTGTTATAATAGCAAGTGTTCATAAAATATTATTTTCATTCACCCGCAAAATGATCGCATCATCATTCTTTTGGACTATTCAAGCTCATTCAATCAAGGTATTTGAAATGAGGTTGGCTTAATAAATAGTTAAACATTTATTGGGGTATATAATTTATTCAATTTTTGAATGATGCATTCAATTTAGTGCATGCAAATACACCATCTTTTGAACCTTCCAAAAATCATGTTGGTCTTACTTTTCATGTTGAGGGTTTGAAGTTAGTGACAATAGCAGTTGCCTCCCTGACAATACCATTCGTTACTGGGATGAAAGCCCTTGCAAATTTTATTGCAGCTACCAGGAATATTCGGTGGTATCGGTACTCTCTGACCAGTTCTTCTATCTATTCTTGTAGGACATCTTCCAACCATCCTATCGCCTACAATAAAGTATAAATCATGAAGATGTAGGTACTATTTTTTCGTCATGAAGCAGTCCGGAAGATTGACAAGATGGTTCCACACCAATTTTTCGAACTTTGTTAGATGATCTTTCCCTTGGACAAGTTTACACTCTGTCGAGAGTGATTCGTGTACTAGAAAAATTGTCTAAACAGATGCACATGTGAGAAAAGTGTCAACTTCGCACATTTCTCCATCATAGAATCGAAGAAAGGGATGCGAACTCCTCTTCGAGGTCAAAAAAAAATTTTTTGGTATCACTGAGTGTATTCGTGAGTTTAGAGCTGATTGGGTGACACTATCAAGTGAATGAATGAAACAAATTATATTTGTAACACCGTGGTATTATGGTTCAGCCCTTAGTTTAAAGAAAAAATTAGTCAGAAAGAAAAAGACAGGCCTTGCTCATCAAAGTCCGACAAGAGCTCCCACTGATATCATATTAGATTTATTTTATCGATATTTTGAAAAAATTTTCGAAAGACACGGTAACTTCCGCTTGATAATTCCAACTCTTTGGTTATTCATAATCATGGAATAAAAGCATTCTACCGTAACAAGAAATCAAGATAGAAACAATAGTTCTCTATTAGTGGATAAGCGAGTTGAGTAAAGAAAGATGTTCAAATTCTTGATGGATGAACTGATTTGATGAACTTCGATGCATTTGCGCAAAATACTCCATCAAAACATACGAATCGGATTTGGATTCTCTGCAAAACTGATCACTTGATGAAAGATGCTTACAAAACGCCAAGCTTTCCTCCCTCATTCCATCGAGTACTTTCAGTAGATCCCACGAAACACGCGACACTCCTCAAAATTAAGGGACATTTTTTATGCCCTCTGCACCTCTCATCTGCGATCTTTGCAAATATTCCAAATATTCAACAAGCTTCCACAGAGATTGTGGGCTATTTAAAAGTTGAAAAAAACTTGAGTTTGACCAATTTAGTACATATTTTATCATGGTGAGCCATACGATCGGATACTCAATTATATTCTAGTCCATGAAGAACATATCATTCAGAATAATGCCAAAATGTTGAGATTTAATTCTCAGTATGATTGCAGCCACAGATTCACTGTTGGCTCTGAATATTACGAAGATTTGTTGAAGGCAAAAGAAATATGTACTCACCCAATGTGCATTGCACTAAAGCACAGAAGAGCAAGCAAGCAAGAAGTAAGAATTTCATGTTTTCTTATTATTTAGACCTGTATGAAAGTCAAGAGAAACTTGATTCAGTGGTGAGAGAGTCTCGCCTCTTATACTTTGGTGGAATGGCAGCATAGCTATCCTCTCGAGAGCTCATGATTTCGAAATGTTATTTTACAAACAATGAAATAAATTTACTGAGGTACTTCTTCACTACTCAAACAAATCATTTGGGTTCATGTTTACAGGTAAAATTGAAGAATCAATAAAAAAAGAGTAATGTCTCGTAACACTGAAACACTTTGTAAATATATTGTGATTATTTATCGGGGAGTACGATGCTAGAAATTGTCATGATTTGATAACAGAATTTACTTCCGCATTTTACAAATTACTTCGTTAATAGGGAATTTATGACCGCAGGAGATCAAATTTCGTCATACTTTATCAAGTGAAAATAAGCTAAGTACCAGGGGTTGCATCAAGTTTCGACGAAATTCATGGATCATTGATTTCAACAATTGAGTGGGCATCCTACCTGAATCAAGGTTCGACAGAATTTAAATCTTCTTCATTCTGATACATTTTTACGGGCCATTCCATTCTCTTCATTAATTGTCTGAGTTCATGTGTAGCTGGTTTACTATAGGAAGACTGGGGTTTTGCCTGAAAATATTTTTAAGGTAAAATCCCTATTCCGTCTCCCTTTGAGACCTTTTCAATTTGACATACCTTTAGCTGACTTCGATTTTGAGGTACATGCAGGCTCGAGATAATTTCTTTCTCCACTCAAACAAGTGCAAATTAACTGCTACGAGTTACCGAAACTTGTCAGGGTCTTAATAATATTTTGGCCCAGATTACTTCCTGCAACGATTTTGGCCCTAAAAAATTTCATTTTCGTCGGAATCCCCCGTATGAGCTTTGATGGGCACTGCCAATCTTGCAACATTGGACCTCGCTTTGGACTAGCTATTCTCAAGTCGCAGAGTTCTGTGAGGAACCGGACCATTTTTGTGAATTATTTCTCAATCCTGAAAGTCAATTCTGTTCAGATGCTCAATCCACTGCGTGAGCATCTGTACGCACTCAAATGCATCTCAATCAATTTGTAAAATGGCAATTCATCGCCTCTGTTCTGACAATTTTCTCCGTCTTTCTAGATTCACTAATCTGCTGCAAAACAGACTCACTCTCGATGAATATATCATCTAAGACAAATTAAGGAACCGTGGCTCATTAATATTTCATGAACGCGATCAGCTTGCGTGAAAAATCATGCGTATATCGAAAAACTCAGGGGCCATCAGGATTATTTGTTGCCACAACGAAGCTTTCTATGGAAAGAGGGTCAAAAAAAGACCATTAGAAACTAATCCTCCATTAATCAGAATCACGCGAATCTCTCGTTGACTGTCTGAACACGCGCGTGAAGAATTTTTCCCATCTGGACACAAATGATGGCGCCTTAGAAAAACGACTTAATCGTATGAGAGCTCATGCAAGAGTATGGGTATAGCTCTGAACCATTCACTAGGTAAAAGCTGTTGAATAGACCACTCAAATGCCCTTAGTGTGTGAATCAGCTCAAATCTGAAAAGCTGTTGAGAGCTCAGACGCAAATACGTAATGGATTCATCAACGTTCACTTGCGCATTTCACGTATTGAAATGATTCCATTAGCAAGAAAATCAGTATAATGGGATTGATATGTATGATAACTGAATGATGATAGAGAACGACAATTCCTTAACCCCGATACTTGAGCTGCATACCTCGTATCAAATATCTAAAAAAATTTTCATTACTCTAACCTAAAAATGCCGCGTTTAAATAGAATTTTTGGGTTCTCGTTATGAAAAAATATATCCGCACTTCGCTTGCAAGCCCATTTTGGGCACTGGAGGACTAATCGAACGCATCCAAAATTCAAATCACAAATGTAACGAATTTGTAACATAAATTGAAAGATTTACCTCTCTCGAAGCTCAAAAAAATCTGCCCAAGCCCATCAACACGTTCACTTGGATGTCAAAAATTTGCCTTCAGATCCTGTGTGCGGTGGACCCCACTCCGTGAGGCCCATGTGATGGGATTTTGACCACTGCCGCACACAGGGTTGAATGGGTGCGGGCTCTACCCGAGCCCACCGGTGGAGCCCATCGCAGTCAAGGTGTTAACGAGTCTGTTTTTGATTTTGTCGAAACGAATATCATGTCACTAATAATGTACACATTTACGCTGGAAATTTTGAACGATTTGTAAATGATAATGTAACGGTACATGATCTTTTGCCAAAGATTTATTTTCTTGAGTCAGCAGTGATACCTTAACACACAATTGATTCCTTTATCAGAATGACATTCTACCACATTTCAAAATCAAAGTTTCTGGACATTCACATGAATTTCGCCAAGCCTGTTGTATGTAGACGATTTTGGCTCAAAAAGAGTCAATTTTGACTCTGAGGGGGTAAAGTTCACTCCAACGAGTTAAGCTTGTTTCTTATGAGGAAATTTCTCAAGTCGTGGATTCTTTTTTAAGTGCCATTATTCCTGGTGTTTTTGAGCAATTTTCAGCGTCTATTTCAAAATAAATGACAATCGAAATTTTTTTCGCATCAACTCTATGAGAAAGGAGATGAAAAAAATGACCAACTATCAAAGAGAACCATATTATACAGTCCTAATTGAGCGAATACGGTGATGTGTAGGTTCCTATCGACGATGCAGGGAATTTCGAGGCCACAGAAATTCCCCGAGCTGTCCAACAAATCTGATCGTATTTTCATCGGCGCCAAATTGGCAATATCCTAGCGGCTGACGATTGCTGAATTATGCATCGAATGTACTATATATACACGTGATAGTCCCTCTGATCGTATAGTCTCGTCGGTTGGCCCCTCGAGACACTCATCGCTTCAAAGTTTATCCATCCCGTCACGGTTTCTACCGAGGTTTCTACTCCGCTCGCCTCACCCGCGAGTATGACGCAAACTGAACTAAGCCCATCTGACTGTCTCAATTCCGGGGGTAAAAATTTTGGAGAATTTTCGAGTTGATCCATTATTTCTTCGTCTTTAACCCCAATCAAAAATGAGCAGAAAATAGTCCAAAAGTAGTAAATAGTTGAGAACTGAGAATGTTGATTTTTTGATCATGTATCGGAGAATCGACATCTTCGTAAACTTTATTGGGCTCTTTTCCTACACGAGGTTATCGGAAAATCATATAACTCATTGATAGCATGGCTTTTTTTCAACTTTCCCTTCTGAATAATAATGTTCGCCCTCGTCACCACCTCAGGTCCGAAGAAAAGATTTCGGGCTGTACTTAGTTCTCTGACCTTCCTGCATCGTAACTACTTGCGATATCTAATTAAAGACTGATGACGGTAAAAAATATGTCTGCGATCGTTCAGTGGTAGGTAGTTTGGTCTATGATCCATTTCATTTTTTAAAAATTGATTTCGAATGATTCGAGAACTTTTACGTGCTCAAGGCTTCTCTGACCTTCCTGCATCGTAACTACTTGCGATATCTAATTAAAGACTGATGACGGTAAAAAATATGTCTGCGATCGTTCAGTGGTAGGTAGTTTGGTCTATGATCCATTTCATTTTTTAAAAATTGATTTCGAATGATTCGAGAACTTTTACGTGCTCAAGGCTAAACATTTCTCAGCACTTGCACTGGAAATAACTAATCAGCCAGAGAAAATTCCATAGTGATGCGAGCTATGAGAATCAGGATCTGCACTAGGTTCCATATCCGAGGGGATCACAAAACACCGCACCTACGTTGATAAGTCTTGGCTTTTGAGCTTTTCTATACTTGAATTCCTCGTTTCCAGATTTCCAGATTTTAGAATATTCAATCTGAAAAAGGGCATAGTGAGATGCCCGAAACGCATCGTTTCTGATTACGAATTGTGTGAAACATATAGTCCATGAATAGCATTAGACAAACAAAAATAAATTATAAGGACCAAGATTAATCACTGCTCGATTTTTGAACCCATTTCGATAGACTCAAAATTTATAGAAATTGTAAATACTTTAGATTGACTGGAGGCTCAGTTCATTTGAATTCTTCACCACTGAATAGCACGTTTTGAAAGGCCGAAATAGACTTCTATCATGTTGATTTAAAGAATCATTGAAAATTCGAGGATATTCATATTGATTTGAAGATTAAATATAAATTTTATTGAATATTCAACAAAATCTTACAGAAAAACGTAATGAATTTCAATATATTTTTCCCAATGTAAATAAATATTGAAGTGTATATTTGACAAGCTCTGCATCACTTCTTTAATCATACAATTGAGTATAGTCCATTTATCAAGAAGTAACAATGAACCTTTCCACATGACTGACTATATGGTATGCAATTGAATGAATTCCGCTAAAAATCATTGGAAAATGACTTATCATGCAAAGAGTAATGTCGTGGAAAAAAAATCTGATTGATATCATGTATCTTTCACACAGTAAGGCGGTATATTAGTTCATCGTCACAAATTCTCATCATAGCAAAAGGAACAAGAAAAAAATATCCAGCATATCCATCAAAAAAAAGTTACCGTAAAAATCGACCTCTAACCAAAGTCCATTGGTCGTCTTAGCGTATCCCATTATAAAGCAATGAATCAATACTGCTTTGATACTACGAGAGGCCGGTGCCTGTTAACGAAACAGAGCAAAACATCCATCGAGAACAGAAAATAAACTGAGAATTTAAGAAGTAAAAGCCAGGGAAATCGATAAGTACAAGTACATAGAGTTGGTGAAGGAAAGTAGCGAGGCAGTTCAAAAATCGGATAATCGAATCAAACTCGTACAGAAGCAAAACCCTCGAGGGGCAATTGTCTAGCGGCAAAATCTATACATATATATATATATATATATATATATATATATATATATATATATTTGCTTGCAATAGGGAATGAGAGAACAATACTCGTCGATCCCCTCGAGTATAAAAAGACGCTCTGTCGAAACAACGAAACTCAACTCCTCCCTCGTCTATACTCCTTCCAAAGTCTATTCGAGCATCCAATGAAACGATAACAGCCTCCATTTTCCTGCATTGCCCCCCGCTTCCTTCAACTCTCCAACATCGATTCTATCCCCCCAAACTCGCGTATTATATACTTTGAGTATATATCTACAAATGCTCTTGTTATTTCAGTATAAACTAATGGAACTTGATTCCAACATCGATTTCATTTACCAGCGTAGTTATGGTTCGATCGACGTTCGAATTTTATTTAATAGCAACTCATTGAGATAGATGGAATCAAGTAATTTATGGAATAGAAATTCTTGTCGTTTTTTTGTGTACGTCTATAGACTCCGTTGTAGAATTATGGTGATGGATTGGTATTTGAGACTACAAAAATTGTTTTCATGAATTCAGGCTATCATCATTCTTGCCATGTTCTCAATGATTTTGATGAAATGGATATTATTTCAGTATTTAAAACATACAGGAAGATAATCAATTATTGGCGTAGTATATGAGTAGGAAAGATTTGATTCATCAAATAAGAATTTCATGAAAATTTTCAAAACTCCTCCAGAAGCGAGTAAACTTTGGTACAATTTTTGTCAGTTTCACCATTTTCAGAAATCTGTCATCATTGAAGAAATAGCAACTTCAATGGAAGGCTAACGTGATATCATCATTTTTAGAATATAAGTCAAACTAAATCAACGAATTTTCAACTGAGATGCCGGTATAAAATCGATCGAATTTTTGCAGCAGAAAAAAAACTATAGATGAAGAACCAGTCGCACAATTTTAAATTCAAATCAACCAGGCAAAACGAACGAAAAGAGATCGATTTCTCGCTCACCAGGGTGAGTTTGTCGAATTATATATATCTACGAGGCGTAACCGAGTATTCAAGAAATCGAGCGACGGCTCCGCATTTATATGGCCATTACGATACGAAGTCAATGTTAGTCTTACTCAACCCTCATCCATACACATACATATACCATACTTTCTGAGCTAAGCCAAGCCTCTCGCGCTTTTGCAAGCGGAAAACCACGTCGTCGGCGATAAATCTCAGTTTCTCGATTCGACGTCTACGGACAGCTCGAAATCGAGTTGGAAAAAGTTGCTTTTCCTCATCCCTTTCTATACTTGATCCAGTATACCTATCCTGTGATCACACAAAAGGAAAAGGAATAGAATCGTCTCGTCGTTGGCTAACTCGCAAATTAGTTCGACGGACGTCTCGACGAACGACGAACGACAACGACGACGACGTTTGCATCGCCCGGGACGACGACGCTTTGAATAATCAAGAGGTAGATTCGTCAGCAGACAAGTTTTATTGACACTCTGCAATCTTATTTCATAGTTTTTCATTCCAAGATTTTATACAGTGCGATGCTGACGCTATTTTTTACAATTTTGCATTTTTTTTATAATTCTAATTAGTGTGTTGCTAATTTGTTGGCGGGTTCTCCCTTTTGAGGCGGTAAAAATACAGGCCAAAACGGTGGTGCTTTATCAACCGAGCACAGTAGAATACTTACAACTGGAAATTTTCAACTTGACAACTTTGAATACCTGATACGTGAATTTTTATGTGATTTTTTAATCGCTATTTCCAACTAAAATAAGTATTCCGCTATCGAATCGAATCAGCATTCGTTTTGCTGCACGTACTCGCGCGAAAATACTAAGTATTTTTTTTTACAATTTTTTTTCTGTCTTTTGCATCTTTGCTTGTTGTACGATTTTTTAGTTTACTAAGAATAATATAATTAAGAATAATTTTGATAAAGGCCTGGTTTTTCCTGGATGCGAATGATAAATTATGGCTTACTGCACTGAGGTTTCACAGGGCAGGAGTAAATTCTGCGTTTGTAGGCTGGCTTAACATTTCTCTTTGGGCACGATGGTGACATCATCGGCATTAGCATCTTGATCTGAACGTGATCGTCTACGCAGGGACAGGGTCCAGCTGGCAATTTTCGTGGTGGTGGGCACATTTTCAAGATTATTGGTCCTGTCGGTGGTTTTGGTAATGCAGGACAGGTTCTTCCTCCACTCTGTCGAAAAATGAAAAAGTTTGTTGTAAAAAATCGAGCTTGGATTTTAATTCTCACATGTAGACTGTTAATTTGCAATTCACAAAAGGAGCAGATTGAACCATGTCACATTAGAACATTGGAGAAATTGAAAAAACTCATTCGAAGACTTTTGCAACAGGGGAAGATAAAAATTATTCCTTAACACGTCGAATTATCATGAGTATCATGGCTTCTAAATTTAAATGATCCTTTCTGATATATTACATTGACTGATAAAAGATTTTCAATTGCTCATTATGAAAACGATTAGACAACCGTTCGACAAATATGGTACGTTTTTAAAATCGCAATGTGAATACATCGAAAGGATGTATTTTTGTAATCAGTGAGATCCACGAAACATACCGACAACCATGAGCAGTCACACAAATTTGTTGAGTAAATTTTCGTTCCCAAAATTTGCCATATATATATTCCGATTCATCCAGCATCGATTCAGAAGAGAAAATTCTCGATCATCGTTATATAAAGCTCGAAGTATGAATTACGTCACTTTCATCAAGATTTGCCAGGATATTAATATGACCATCAAAGTTTGACCAATTATAGATTGCAACACCATGAGGTGTGAAAAAAATGAGTCCGAACCCACTCTCTCCAAAATTTCAGTCAAACTTGCGTTATCCGAGATCATTTTTAAGATCCAAAAAATCTCACCGTACTGGAACCGCAAGGTTTGGGGCGACAGGCCTTCCCGCCATTAGCTGCACTCGATTGCGATGACTGTCCGTTGGCGCATTGGGCACCACCCCTCTCCCGTTCATCCTCCTTGATCACTCGTCTTTCCTTGGGTTTTTGATCGCACCAGCTCTTCTTATTGCACGTTTTCTTCATAACCGCACATTCTTTAGTTAATACCAGATTTATCAGTAATCAGATACACGAAGAAAAAAAATTCATCTCAATTGCGTTGATGTAGTTTTCAATACATACCGTCATCTTTGCTGCACATATCTTTGACTTTCTTGCAGTGTGGAGGACTACTCTTGTTCTTCAGAGCTGGAGCACTTGGACTAAACTTCCTCGAACCGACGGCAAAAGTAACCCTATGTGCCTTCGACGATGGATAACTGGCTCTCGAGTATGTCGACATCTTTTTCTTACATCCACCAAAGAGTCGGCTGAAGAATCCACACTTGCTCTTCTTGGCTGGCTGTTGAGGCGAACCCGATTTTCCTTTGCTCGAACCACCGTCCTGTGCAACAGCACACGTTTACAAAATTAGTTTTCAAATCTTACATCGATCACAGACAATCAATCACACTCGGTTTAGCCGAGTTTTCATCATAAGAATCCTCCTCGCGTCAATGTATTGTGTACAAAAAATGAGGCACCAATAAGAATTCTCCACAATCACCTCAAAACTCAGAGGAACTTTTTTTTGTGAAAAAGTAGCCAACTACTTTCTATCAAAAAAAGAATTTGACTGAACATTATCCAAAGAATGGGTTGGATGGATGAGATTCTGAATTCGTATCAAGATAATCGCCAAAAACAAAGACTGTGAATCAAGGAATAACCAACCTTTCCTTTCTTCTTTGGTGGGACGCATTCCGGCATCGGCTTCGGACACGGTGGTTTTCCTGGACATTTCGGCTCAGGAGCAGGACACGGTGGTGGACATTTTGGCTTTGGCGGAGGGCAAGGCGGGGGGCATGGCGGAGGACATGGCGGAGGACATTTGGGTGGCGGGCATGGTGGTGGGCACTTTGGTGGACAAGGAGGTGGACATTTGGGTTTTGGTGGTGGACAAGGTGGTGGGCACTTGGGTGGAGGGCATGGTGGTGGACATTTGGGTTTTGGTGGAGGACAGGGAGGTGGACAGGGAGGTGGACAAGGAGGTGGGGGACATTTTGGTGGAGGACAGGGAGGTGGGCAAGGAGGTGGACAGGGTGGAGGACAAGGTGGTGGGCACTTGGGTGGAGGGCATGGTGGTGGACATGGTGGTGGACACTTTGGCGGTGGGCAAGGTGGTGGACACGGTGGAGGACATCTAGGTGGAGGGCACGGTGGTGGATCCAGAGGGCAACCTGCAACCAATCGAAATAGGAAGTTTTCTGTTTAATTGATCTCATAAAAAGTGAGCTGCGGAATTTCTTCAATTAGAGAATTTCGCCTCAAATTGAGAGTACTCGATTCGTAGAATAGCGAGTTTGTCTATAGTATATTTGGAAACGGTTCAACTCGATGACATATACCTTCCTCAGAATTTTTATAGCGGGGAAATTTCGTGCAAGTAAACTTTCGTAGACTTTCGTAGATTTTCGGAAATTTCATTCCCATCGCAAGAGAGAACGGTCGTTGAACAAAAAAAAAAATAATAATTTAAAGCATATGAGATACACAAAATTGGATATTTTTGGAATTCTTCCAGATTTTACTACTGCTTCGGACGTATCCATAATACGCATTTATGAAGTACAGTCGTGAGATGGATGATTAATTACTGTCGTCAAGTCTAATTCTACAGTTTGAATTAGCTTTGAAATGTGGCATAAGTATCCCACTCGTCTTTGCGGCATTGAAAAATTGATATTTCTCATCATTATCTCAGAATTCATTTGAATATCGTGCATTACTTATTTGGCATAAAGTGACTAAACGTCCATTTTTCTTCCCGATTCGAGTCAAAAAATTGGCATCTAGTCACCCTGATACAAAAAAGTAGTACATGCATCTCACTGTTCAGACCATTTTAGGTCATGGGGAAAATTTTCCTTTTGTTGCACTCGGCGGGAATGGATTCTCGTACCGTGAAACAACTACACCTCGCATCGGTGCCCAAGAATCATGAAAAATGTGAAAATATTTGATAAAAAAAAATTCAAGATTCAAATAATGGGATGTTGAATTACATCAGTGATAATAGATATTGTTAAATATTACCGCGAGGTTCGTTGTACTTTCTAGCGACTCATGCCGAAACAAAATTTTGTACAACAAAACTTCTGTACACGAGTTTATGTTATAGATCTCAGCGATCAATATCACTGGATAGAAATCGATTATATCAAAAGTCGCATTTGATACCTAAAAAAACTGTTGTTTTGCAGTCAAGACCTAAATACACTGTTGATTGTAATACGAGTTGAAAATAATGAGATGAAAATGTATAGAAAGATCTTAAATTTTTGAATAGATCATGCCAAATAGTAATCCCACTGTTTTGAATTATAATCCCGATTGCATGCGATTCTCAATGAGTACATACGTGGAGGGCACGAAGGAGCTTTGCAAGGGCTTGGGCACGGTGGTTGACAAGGCGATGGAGGTGGTGGACACTTTGGCGGTGGTGGACAACACTTAGGTGGTGGTGGTGGTGGACAACATTTAGGCTTAGGTTCTGGACAAGCCGGTTTCCCACACGGACTCTTGGACTCACCTGATTTTTTTCCACAGCCACCAGATTTTCCATTCGATCCCTTGGAACTGAAGGATCTTGGGAAGTTGAGCGAGAGATTTTTTGGTCCAATGGGCGTATAGAGAGTCGTACTAAAGTTGCGCTTTAAGATGGAAAAAAGCACATCCTGCAGGAAAATTGTTGAAAACCATTAGAAGAGTCAAGTTTGGATATTTTTAAGGGTTCCGGCCGTTGCGTCTCACGATCATTGATTATAAAGTATAAATATCACATGAAACTTAACTAATAAGACTTCGAGACTAAAAATCAAAAGGCTCAACCTTCGATATTGACACACTGTGGACACATTACAATATAATATTACAGATGTAACTTGCTAAAATAGAATATTTTTCTTTACGCAGTATTTAAGAATTTTTAAACTACAAACTTCTAATTAATGTCTAATGAAACGAACTCTGATTGCGTTTCTTACACCTAGTCTTGCTCATCTTGATAGACACATGGCATGAATTTCATAAGGACTAAATTTTTTTATAGTTGGAACTTTGATACATTTCAATCGAATCTGCGCACATGGCTTTGACTCACTTCGCGTGTCAGATCTTTAGTGGCTACACCAGATTCGACAAAATCACAATGATTAAGTGAGACGCAAACTAGCCCCCTTCTGCCTCTATAGCGTTTTAGGATTTTTTGAGGGTGGTTTTTTCAGAGGACTTCTGACACAAAAAGTTTTGCGCGTTGTTTTGCGTTTGGGAATTTTAGAGGGTAAGTTGGTGGATGGCTGGATTTTTGGTGGTGCCCCGGTAGGTCGAGCCTCGCCGTGATTAGTTGATTTGTCTTGTTCAAATTTGCACAACAGCAACATCGGCATCTTGAAGAATGATTTTACTAGTCAATGATCGATTTTGATCTTAATGGAATCGATCCGTCTGCCCCACCTCGCTTCCTAAGATTCTTGACCCTTGTCGAAGATTCAAGTTTTACATGATTTCAAAATATTCAAATTCAATGGTCAATTATGTCGATTAGTCTTACAGAACCGAGGTGGCTGGCAGACCTCAATCAGCACAAAATCATTCTGATAAACTAAAGGATACTGAGTGATCATAAGTCGGTAAGAAATTGGAAATTTACGTATTAACCTTTTGATCGATGATTGATGCTGTGCACAAATGAAAAAGTTTGTACCTGCATAATATAAATTTTTTCTGGATTTCCTAACCATGTCATTATTTAGAATCTTGTGAAACTTATAATCCCGTGTATCATGACACACAGGAATGAAGTATTCAAACAACTTTGACGGGTGCTTAAAAATTCATAACAATTTTCTATATGGAAAAAAACCTTTAGCAATTATTTCGAAGTGACGCTGTCAGAGGCAGAAGGGAGGTGGAGCCACGGTTCAGTGCCATGATAAAAAAAAATTGGTACTCACTTTGTAAGGAGTTAGCCCTGCATTGAGCTGGCATTTCAAAGAGTCCAATGCTTTCAACTGGAATCAAATTATATACAATTCAGAAATTTGAAGGATTAGATCATAAATGATGGAAAAAGTTCAGAAACAGACATGTACTTAACGAATGAAAAGAATTTATTACTGATAAACAAATTGGATACGTTAGCACTAGATATTACGTCACGAAAATAAGATATTTCTTTTACAAACACAAACACTTGCATAAAGTTTCGGTGAACGCGGAGTCCTTTCGGAATCGATGAGCTAAGATTAAGATAAAAAATGAGCAAATTTGATCAAAATTGAAAAATATGACTATCAATAAAGAAAAATTGGAGTATCTGGAATCAATCTCCCCGTTCATTTCAAGTTTTTTTCTCCTCTTTCTCTTTCGGTAGTTCTTTAGATTCTTTCTTTACATCCTTCGGTTCCCCAGCTTTTTCTCCGGGCGCAACCTTAGAACTTTCTTTCGACGAACTCTTCTCTTGAACTTTTTTGCGCTGCTCCGCAATCTGTTTCTCAGCAATCTGTTTCAATTCCTGCATCTTTTTCATAACTTTACCAAGCAGTTCTTTCAGTTTAACCTTCATCTGTTCAGCCTGTTCCTTCTTAATTATATTTGAGAAATACTCATTGTTATTCAATCTGGATAATATCCTTCTTGGTTCAAGGCCTGGATATTTTTGAACGTTTATATTTTTCAAACTCCCGTACAGAGCAATAATGAGTTTTTCACTCAGTCCAATAAATATTTTTGTGTTCTCGATGATATTTGCAGTTGCTTGCTTGTACTCTATCTTCTGTAGACGTTGTTTAATTTTTTGTACTTTTTCATTCTCCAAAGTAGACTCCAACTGTTTCATCGAAATGTTCATGATGCTTTTCCACGTTGAGGCATTGAAAATACGATGACGATCCGCCGCCGCCTGCGGACAGACGGAGAACTGCGGTGAAGCATCACATCTCTGTTTTCTTCATTGTCGAGAGGCAAAAAATTGCTATCGATACGTTTTTCCCGTTCTGCCATCACTCTAAAGCTCAACGACCTGATGATGCTCACCGAAATTATGCAAGTGTACGTGTATCTTTGATTCGATTAAAAAAAATCAAACTTTTTTCGAAATATCATTGCTAACGCGGTGCAGAAAAATCCGATAATTTCATCTCGCAAAATTGAGAGTTACACATGATTTGAGACTCGGTAAGTCGTCTGGAGTTTATCATTAGCAGAGTGAAATTAGATAGACTCGAGATGTGTTTACGCTCTGCACAAATCAGTGGAAAAATCAATGAATTGCCCTCATTTGTAGTGGAATTTCACTAATTCGTGATAAAATGTGAGTGTCAATTCGTGGATTTGCACTGATTTGAGCGGAGAGAGTAGGTGGATATGGAAATAGGCAAATTTCTTGGCATTACCTTTGCTACCTCGATGGATGGTGTATTTGCCTCGGTTACCCTTTTTACACTTTTATGCGACGACACTCCTGCTCCATCTGATCGCGTGATCTGAAAAAATCAGTCAGTGCACAAGTAATGAAACAAAATGTATTGCTGTCTGGCGACGATGATTCGTCGAGATCCACATTGGATGTATGAGTGCACAGATGTAATGGAATTTTTAAATAAAACTAAGAGATTCATGGAATTTTCATTTCAAATTAAATTCATCATGGTGAGCTCAAAGGAAGAAGCCTATCCATGAAAAATCACGAATGAAATTTGAAAATCTTACGTTTTGAACTTGTGAGTTCTGGAGCTGCTTGGTATCGTGAACTCCAAACAGGTCTGCATCCTTATGTTGTTCCAAAAATGGAGTTTTTGATTTTGCCGCCTCTCTAGTAGATCTGGTGACAATCTGTACAAAAAATTCAAGTTTCAAGGCAACGAACCTATGCAAGGCATCAAGTCAAAACAGAACTCAATAAAAATAATATGTACAGACTCATTGTTATTATGAAGACTCATAAGAGCGTGAAATATATTATTTATTGGCTCGGAATAGAAAATAGGGTAGCATTGATAAATTCTGAGGAAGCCCTGTCATTTAGACTTTCATCATCATATTAAGAAAAATACCAATTGTCTTCCATGAGTAAGTTTATTCATTGATAGAACAGACGATGTGTAGCAAGGTTATGATAACAATGTTTACCTTGAAATTTGCCCTCGTGACATGGTAATTTTGCTGCTGAAACGATTTGGCAATTAATTTAGCCGCACGGGAGAACATTACTTAAATTTTGAGGCTCAATTTTGACAATTTTTTTTTTGTTGACTTCCAAACGTTCAAACCAGGCCTTGAATTTTTACAGGATATAGGTAAATATGACGGACTGAGCCGGTTGCCAGTCAACCGTTTCTTTGCTTCATTGTTTGTATTTTTGCAATCTCCCGTACTCATATCATCCGATATACCTAAGCAAGATTCTCAACAACCAAAATTTTGTTCTTGAATTTTTCGAATATTTTATGTTGAAACATTCGAGAGGTTTTTATGTCTAAAGTCAAGGTAAGAGTTGATGTCATTTGCAGTGGGCTTCAATTCGGCATCGTTGATTCTAATGAAACCACTTGGGTGAAATGAGATTCAAACATCAAAAAATAGAATATTATTGATTCGAAAGTGGAGAGTGGAGACATCCAGGATTCGTGATTCAAATTGAAAGAGTGCTTCGCGCGATTTTCGCAGGATGGTAACATTGAAATCTGTTTTGTTGCTAGAAGCGCCGATGATAAGTCTCAGCCAGGATCAGTCGATTTTTTCATTGCCGAAGGATAATATTCACATCCTGTCTTGTTATTGATCGACTTGACCGATACAATAGATTCCGCCCGATTCCGAGACTATTAACTATTCTGAGTAGAAAATTGTCCTTGTGAGTTATACTGAGGGGAAAAAATTCTGTCTCCGGAATGATCCATTGAGAAAACATAATTTTCTTATGTATTTTTCGACGTAGAAACCGAATCCGTAGCCAGATTTGTCTCTACACGTCAAAGTTTTTTTTTAAATCGCAAATTACTGGTGTTCCAAGAAACGGTGGGTTTATTAACATTTTTCGCTAATTTTCTAAATTGGAGGGTTTGGTGTCACATCCTTGTTTTGAGTCAAAATTCGTATCGGAACTGTGATTAGTAATGTATATTGAGCTGCTGAACACGATAGCAAAGCTTTTAGAGGGCTAGAATGCGCTCGTAATGAGTAACAAGCAGTTTTTTTTTCTAGATGCTATCAGCAAAATTTGACCAGTTTTGCAATAAATTTTTAAGTGATCACAGAATTCACCAGAAACATCATTTTCAAGCTCACCAGGATGCATTTTCTTCAATTTCAAAAAGGCGTTTAGACGATACTTTTAGATAAGTTCAAGCCTGCTCGTTATGAAATCAACCTCAAGTTCCCTCGTCTAAAATGCTTCTAAAACTATACAAATTGCCCCCTTAAATCACCACAGGATGGTATTTCCATTGGAGTGTAGCTATGGAAATGCTCACATTAGCTAGGAATGGGGAATTTGACCCAACTATTTTTCAACTATCACGAATATCTCCCGCCTCTTAGTATACATGAGAAGGAGAAACATGCACTCTTGTAAGCTTAAAAAGGACGTTTCTGGTCAATTCTGTGAGTATTTTAAGATTTATTGCGAAATTGGTCAAAATTCGCTGATAGCAATTCGAAAAGTCAGCTAATCATTCGTTTCAAACGCATTCTAACCTTCTAAAACCACTGCCATCCTGCTCAGCAGCTCAATAATGTGAGAATTCAGATTTTCGATAGGCTCTTTGTCTCGAAACAAGGAAGCACCACCAAAGTCTCCAATTTAGAATATCATTTAAAAGCGTTAAAAACGCCGTTTTTGGAAAATAAGTAATTTGCGATTTGAAGGAAATCCAGAAAAGGAGGGAAAAATCTGACTACGGATTCGGTTCGGTTTCTAAGTCGAAAAAGACATAAGAAAATCATGTTTTTCCAAATAGTTTATCCCGGACTCAAAATGTTGTCCCTCTGTGTAACTGACTAATTGAAGGTATGATCACTGTTGGGTTCTGAGACTTTGCTACTGTTTTCGAGATTTTGAAATATTCATGGACGAATAATTTTCTAAGTTCAGAACCGGCTGAACGTGGAACTACATATTTCCTATATCGGTTGCATTACTTCAGGTCACAATAATTGGCTAAATCACAGATTTTGAGTACTATGAGTTAATAATTTGAGGACTCTAGGGAAAGTAAAAATTTCTGAAGATGAGGAAGTTCATCAATTGACTTATATATTGATTTATTCACATTCAATACACTCATCCAAGAGTTAACACCTTCACTTTACATACAAATCCAAATAATTATGTCGCAACATTTTTATGATAAAAAAAATGGTTGGGACTAAAATACTTACAGACTATAAGGGACCAAACAATTGAAATCATCAAAAACTATCATGCTTGGGTTCGCTCAATTTGTGCGTATCTGGCAGAAAAATTCCATGTTCACTGGAGTAAATAGATGCTAATTTTGCTACGCCGAGCATGATGAGTTCAAAGAATTTCTCATAAGGTCCTCAATAGCCTTCATCAGACCAAGTAATATCATATTCGGGATATTTTTTCTTCAGGATCTGGGCAGTGACTTCATGATCAGCTTTGTCGAATGCCTGCAAAAGAAAACAAATTGCCAATGTAATGACTGTAGTTGAAATCAAACATCTTTCGAAAATACGCTGCTAAATGATATTAGCAAAATGCTTTCTCACGTCGAAATGTGTTTATCTTTGTAGAATCTAATGAGTATTATATCAAAGTTTTTTTATTATGGATGTCGATAGGATTCTGGTATTCATCAGTGTTTATTAACTGCTGGGAACCAGAATTTTATCGTTATGAAAAATAATGATAATGATGGTAAAGTTGGTGGAAAGCTGTTGTCACGAAATAAATTCTATGATTTTCCGTCCACGGTTTCTCCTCAGCCTTCCACTGGATCTTTCTGAAATTCATGTGGGTGGTAGAGGACCACGCAAAGATATGGTGAAAGGATTCATAACTCAATTTATTAGATAGTTCTCGATTAATGAGTCTTGGAAAATAAAAATGTCAAAATTTTCTGAAAGCTATTGCAAATTTTTAGAATTACCTTCTACGAAAACTTTATAAGAGAAGTTGAGGTGAGCTAATAAAGTGTTCATCTCGCCAACCTTGATCGATTGGTTGATACGGAATTACGTTAAAATGTATGGAAAGAAAACTGTAACTAATTTTCTTTCATTGATGGAAGATTCATGAATTAATTGGTATAGATAGATATGAATGAAAATCCCACATTAACCCATTAACGGAGAATAATGAAAAAATTGTTGTTTAGGTGACGCAAAATTTGGTATGTTGTTTTTGAAAACAGATATTTGAATATATAATAATCAATTTTTGGAAAATGCTGTCATTTTTATTTTCCAAGACTCATTAATCGAGAACTATTTAATAGATTGAGCTATGGATTCTTCCAGCACATCTTTGCATGGTCCTCTACCTCCCACGTGAATTTGAGAAATGATCTTTCTGAGAACTGATCGTTGAAAGGCTGAGGAGAAACTGTGGATGAAAAATTAAGTTGCACAGACACACATACGAACAGGCACGGACAACAACAGAGAAAGTTGAATTGGTGGAGGACCAGGGATAAGCCTGGAGGAAAAACCGTGACTCACAATAAGAAGATTTCGTGAGAGGAACAAAATGGTGAGAGACGATTCGCTGTGGATGAAGATTTTTAGGATGGACAATTGAGCAAAAATATCTTGTCACGAATACAACCCTTTCTTTTTGAGAAAGCACAACTGTGGACTCGTAGTCTGAAATTGATATCTCTGTCACAATCTGATCCGAACCCATTGGTAAAAGGAAATTGGCTTATGCAAGCATACATCTGTTACATTCTTACGATTACATGTGCCGGGTTATCGAAATTTATTATATAAAAAATAGTACCATATCGGAATTTCATCTGTGAAATCGTCTATTGTATCATCAGTCTCAGTCCTCGCAAGAAATCATGTTATTAAGAAAAGTCGAGATGCATGATGTTGGATTCAACCAATGGAATGAGAGTCTAGTTGATAATTTTGCTGCTTTGGTTTGGAAAATGTCACGATAATGTTGGTGAAATGAGACGAATCCCACTGCTATTCTTTGAAAGAATATTGTAACTGAACATCGGATGATGAATGATGAGCAAGGAAATATATTGAACACTATTTACCTGTGAATATCCATAAATCTTCATTTTCTTGTCTCCTGCAGAACGCTGAATCCTTCCACCACCCACGCAGTCAGCTTCCAAATTTGAGCTGGTTTTCTTTAGAGCGTATTCGGTCTCACCGAGTATATCAGCTGCAACAAAGAATTAAGCACACATACATGAGACAGGTATGTATTAACCAAACTACTGAGTAGATCAATTTCCTCGAGAGATGGTACGGAAGTTGAGTTTCTATAGTTAGCCATTGATTGGATAGAATTGCAAGATAATCACATAAAATTACCCTGTTAGAAATTGTTTGAATTTATGCCGAATGCTGCAACCACTGGTTGACTGTCGAAACCAACCAGATGGTTCAGAATTCAATTACTGATTGTGAGTTCATTTCGACGCCTGGTAGAAAACTTCACTACTGTGAACACGGTGCTCATAAAATTGATAGGTGGTCTGGTTCGAGGAATATTATTGGGTCAAATAAAAAAGTTTCTCCATGTTTTTCCTTCGAAAACCAATAGAAGTAGACATCCACGACGTTCCAGCGAGCCATTTTGGTCAAACAAATACCCAGGTTAAGCAACGTTTCGGCAAGGCTCGTATCTGGATGGGTAACCGCCCGTGTCCGCAAGTTATTTTATTAGGCTTGGCAGACCTAGACGGGTAGTCAAAAATCTGGATATGACAACCGCTAAAACGTTGCTTAATCTAGAATTATGACGGAATACGCTCCCAGCGACGTCACCGATATTCATTTTCATTTGTTTGTAAAAAAATTACGATGAAACTTGTTTTTTTGAAAAAATGATGTCGCTTGTAACCCCCCCTCCCCCCCTCCCGCCCCCAACTATCAATCTTATGGATTCGTGATGTAACCATGATGAAATAGTGGGCGAATCTTTCACAAACATGGTTCGGCAGACTCGTGGTCAACGCGGGCGGAACGTCACCCATCCGGGTACTGAATCGCGAAATTTTTTAGCAATAAAGCTCGCAGGGACGCCACCAATGTTTCCATCTATTTCTCTATAAAAAAATATAGAAAAACTTGTTCTTTTGACCCAATAATGTTACTCGGAGGCCACCTCGTATCCATCTCATATTAGTAACATAATCATCCTCATATTTGCAGTACTAGAATTTCCAATCAGTGGTTGACGCCAAAAGACAACCAGTTAGTTGAGTTTGGTGTCAACCCACGATTGCGGGAGGAAATGTTATCAATTGGTTTCAGTTTTTCCCAAAAATTTTCCACAGCGTGCATCACTACGATATCCTTGAAATAGAGCGATATCACTCTATCGTATCTGATTACCATTGAACAACACGACAAACCTCCTCGACCCCAAAGTGTCAGAACGAAGCGTTCAAGTCATTTCTGGTATATCATAAGTATGTTTAGATAAATCGTTTACCTACACCAGCTTAAATTCAACTCTTGCGTGGTTGAAAACTTATACAAACAAGTTTGAGCAGTAAACACAATTTATCAGAAGAATTTTGTGAAAAAAGCGAGATTGAAAATGTCTCATTCTGAGAATAGCCACTAAATTGTTTGTTATGAATTTATTTCTTTTGTGACGACAAAGTTGTATAGTTCAATCTTAGTTCGTCGTAGGTTTATACTACTTATGTTCACTCTTATCATCAAGAGGGTTAACGGATATTTTAAGATCTACTGAATTAAAGTTGACCCCTGAAACTCACTTGTGAAAAAAATGAATGCAGAAGTATACATGATAAATAAGAATTCACTCGAAAAAAAATTGACTGAAAGTCTGTTCTCATACAAGATGCAATGAATCAACAGGTGACTTAAGTGAATTGACTGGTCAGTTCATTATAATTTCCTCCAAAAACTTCAATGAGTGATATAAAATGAGGATTGTATGCCGGAGTTGGATCGTTAGGATTTGTTTCAGACGAAACAATAAAGATGGCAACTAATACACGATCATTATTGGTCAGAATATATGGCATTTTTTGATACAAGGGCGGGTAGACTGGATTTCGCAATTCAAAAACCGTGCCATCCGAGTGTCGAAATGATTTTTTTTCTTTTGATCAACTAGGCAAGAAGGGGAAAAACCATCAGGTATTGGATAAAAAATAAGGTTAACGCTCCACGAGATGTCGAATTGAGAAAATGAGAAACTTATGTCTCTGATCAATCCTATACTTTTCGAATTCTCGTACCTGCGCGAGCAAAACAGTGTGAAATTAATGCGTTGATGGTGAAAACTTTCAGCATCAAATGCTATTCCAAAGACATGCTGTCTCTATACACGTATAATCCTAGATTTTATTTTTCAATTACATAATTCGTATCACAAAAAAGAAAGATTATTTTTCCGTCAACTCAAGACTGATAACCCCGTCACTTTTCCCCATTTTACAAAAGCTCTAAATCGCAGAATGAGCAAAAGCTCACATCAAGAAAATTCCATTCTCTTTGACAAATGAAACATCAACCAAGCCACTCTCATACATTTATAAACTTCCATCAAAATTTCTTCTGCGCTTAAACCTAGAGCCACGACGGATCATCACCGTAACTGTAACGACGTCAAAACTCACCCCTATACAGTATGTGGTGGTTGGATACTCGTCACGAAGCTCAAGACTATCTTCCTACTGTTGAAAACGTTAAACTGCAATAGCATAACTTGTATACACCCACACGCACACACGCGGGAAAGCTTTGGAGCTTTTCAGAGCTCAGTCTGGACTTTTCTATCCTGACGCAAAAGCAATGAATTGGTATCCATGTATATCTATATGTCTATACCACGAGGCTTTTCACGACATTTCACGTGACTCTTTCTTTCACTAGGTACGCACCGGAAATTTTCCTCCAATTTCAATTTACGTCCGTGATCCCATTTGTCAGTCCTCACCAACAAAGTTTTGAGCTTTCGACAACGAGTTTGCTATTTGTATATACACATAGGAAAAGTTTACTTCTAGTCTCGAACGATTTTCTCTAGTATAAATACGAGGTAAAAACAACTCGGAAATATCTGACAACGCGGTTTAAAAGTATCGCATAGGTGTAGAAATAGGTTGAGGTGGGACTATTTTTTCATTAATAAGGATGGAATGTAGAGCTTTTAGACATCAACTTTCACCGCAAATTAATTAATTGGACTTTTTAAGACTCATTTGCTGATGTTGACTTTTAGATACATTATATTTGACGGGTGTGTGGATAATAGTTGGCAGTAATCAGATGAGGTGATACGGTGAACTAATTAACGAAGTCTGCAAAAAGATTATTTGCAGTGCGAGGCTTCAAATTAGTCGCGTGATGAAATTATGGGTGTTTGATATGGATTTCTCTTTGCTGCGTCTTCTCCTTCGTGAGATGAACTTCCTTGAGGATCTTCCCATCTTGGATAAAGTATGAGAATTCTGAGAAATCAGAGGCGATTCCTCGATTCACATTGCATCATTAATTCAATCCAATCCTATTAAATAAATCAAACGTGGACTCTTGTATTATTGCTTCATATTAACTCGTGTAAAATTCAGAATCAACCCCGGAAAAATCAACTTTCAAAAAATGTAATTACGAGGGTAATTTACATCTGTGGTTTGAATTTTCCAACGAATAAAGGGTTAATCAAGAGATCAATGGTCCGTGAAATTGGCTTGATTACACTTTTAACAGAGTCGATGCAGTGAATTCAAATTGTAAAATTTGCATGCCTGCGATCAGAGAGTTTCCGAAACCGATGTGAAACCGTAATCAAAGGGTCACAAAATAACATTCTGTCACAAAACATTCAATTCTTGTATGTACAGTATGTTCAACATTTGTCCGGAATATAACCATTGCAGGTATGGAAAAGTGAGGAGGGCTTTGCGTGGCTGTGACGAAAATTTGTATTTTCTTCGCTTCTCCGGGGTAACTTTGGCCATCTCAGCTGTCACTTCCTACGACTATTTGAATGAAAAATTGTCATTTGTTCGGTCGTCCAGGGTGCCTTTGGCCACTCCAGCTATCATTCCCAACAAAAATGTGAATGTCAAGCAATCATTACTCTTGTTTCTTGAATCGTCAGGTCGTCCGGGTGCCTTTGGCCAACCCGGCATAGTCGACTTGATTTTGTTGTTTAAAATAAGGCGGCAAGTCGCAAGTTCATCAGCATGACTTTATAAGATTTTTATGTTTTGTCCCCTGGACTTAGTCGTGATCAGAAAACGGGATCCGAAAAGAGAATGACCATATCAAATTCTAGGCACAGCATCGCAAAGAAGACATCAAGACGTTTTGAATGACTAACTGTACATATAGGTTTGGTCGGGAAATCGCGATTTTGATCATGGGCTCTAAAGTGACCATAGTTACCTCGGTTTACGGTAAAAATAATGAGGAATTCAGCACGAGCCCTGAGTGTTCACGATCGATTTTTTAAACTGTTCAAAAACTTTCGAATAATTTTTAAAAACGGTATAGCTTTTGGTAAATTGAATAGAACTCTTAAATATTTTGGACAAGATATCACATCAAAAAAGTTTAAAAAGCAAGAATCATAGGAAACATCGAAAAAGCAAGTTTCGACACATATTCACGTGTGATAATCATCTATTTTTTAACCAATCGAAACATCACGAAAAAAAAATATCTCCAAACCCCCTTGACCACGCAATTTGGAACAAACTTTTGTCTAGTTTATTGAGCTTCGTCAGCCTGGTACGTACCAAAAGCAAATAATATCTCAGCAGCGACAAACTATCTTCGTTTGCAAACCAAGCTCCTCCCCGACCTTTATTATACATAAGTTCTCGAGTTCAAGCTTTTGCGACTCCAGACGTTTATCCCAAGAAGTCAAAAGCCAAAGTCACAGCCGAGAGCCAAGTACTAGTTTTGCAAGCTAATTTATTAGTGCTTGATTCTCGAGAACGAGCAGATATAAATCTAGCTCAGGTTCAGAAAGTCACATCATAATACGAGGTGACACAGAGAAACAGGTATAATCTCACTCTCGAAACGAGCTCCACTCTCAAAAGTATCCGGGTGATTAATTGATACATTAATTAGTGACAAGGTGTAGCACCAAAAAAAAAGTAAAAAGGAAAAGATATGAAAAGTTTGATCGACTTGCTGGAGTGGTGACTAAATAGGAAAACTGCATTGACAATGAACAGATACCCGGAGAAAAATCGTGGCTTTTGGAAAATATTAGATAACCGCAAGACTCAGTCTTGAAAAGTGGATTTACGGGTAGTCGTTAATGTGTTCTTTTTTCGTCCAAAGCATATACGCTATGTATTATCTGGTGGGTTGCCGACAGGATAATAGAATTAGTAGAGAGAGTCTGCCCGATACACGGTTGCAAAATTTAAAATATCGCTCGATTAAGAGGTGATGGAGATAATGGCACCCAGCAGGGCGATGCTTTTACGTGATTATCACGAGCTTTTTCGGGAATGTTGAGATTATTAAATTATGGGTCATGAGGTATATGGAGCTTGGATGTAGGTTTCTTTGTTTTAAAATTAGCGGGCAAAATTCTGAAACTTTCAGAGGATTTTCAGATTCAACGGGTCAAATCTGGATGTAAGATATGATGATCATGAAATTGCAGCAAGGATGAGTCTCTGGATGAATTACACTGTGCAACAAAATTTTGGGTCAGAAATGTCGCATGGACCGGACAATGATTTTCTTGTGTATTTTTCGACACTGAAACCGAATCCGACCTCAGTTTTGCGTCTATACGTCAGGATTTTTCTTAAATCGAAAAAAACTGATTTCTAAAAAAGCAGCGTTTTTCACGTTTTTTTGCTAATTCTGTAAATTGAAGATCACTCAGCCAGGGAGTACCGATAGGTCAAAATGTATATCACAATATGTTTTCCTACGTATTTTGACCCGCTGAACACGATCCCGGTGGTTTTAGAACGCTACGATGCAACCTTGGAGCTATATAAGCTAATTAGTCCACCTGGTGTTTGGAAAAAAAGTCCAATTTTGCAATAAATTAAAAAAAAATCATAACACGGGCTAGAATGGACCAATTCGAACGTTCGAGGTCGCATTTTGTTCGTTTTCCTACATACTTTGAGGGGAGAATTCGTCCAACAGTCGTAGAGGCACTGGTTTGACGTCAGGAATTTTTTTTCCAAACACCTAGTTTGGTCATAACTTTTGCTGTGCTCAAATCACGAGGAGAAAAATTTCCTCTTGCACGGGGTACCCAAACATAGTTTTCCGACGCAAAATGACCGTCTAAACACAATCCCGTGGTTCATTCAGAGCTAACACGTCAGAATTTTTTTCTAGTCGCAAAAAACCTGTTTTTTGAGGAGCTTTCTTGACCTGGACCAAATTCCTGACATGGTATCCCAAAATAAACCACCAGATCATGTTTAGATGGCTATTTTGCGTCGGAAAACCATGTTTTGGTACCCCGTGCAAGAGGAAATTTTTCTCCTCGTGATTTTAGCACAGCAAAAGTAATGACCAAAATAGGTGTCTGCAAAACAAATTTCTGACGTCAAACCGGTGCCTCTACTACTGTTGGACGAATTTACCCTTCAAAGTATGTTACAGAACGAAGAAAATGCGACCTCGAACGTTCAAATTGGTCCATTCTAGCCCGTGTTATGATTTTTCAAAAATTTATTGCGAAATTGGACTTTTTTTCCAAACATCAGGTGGACTAATTGGCTTATATAGCTCCAAGGTTACATCGTAGCGTTCTAAAACCACCGGGATCGTGTTCAGCGGGTCAAAATACGTAGAAAAACATATTTTGATATACATTTTGACCAATCAGTACTCCCTGGCTAAGTGATCTTCAATTTACAAAATTAGCGAAAAACGTGAAAAACGCTGTTTTTTTTAAGATCAGTTTTTTGCGATTTAAAAAAAATCCTGACGTATATGCGCAAAACTGAGGTCGGATTCGGTTTCAGCGTCAAAAAATACACAAGAAAATCATTGTCCGGTTCATGCGACATTTGGGACCCAAAATTTTGTTGAACAGTGTTATCGATTCACAATACAAAAATGTTCTTGAAAAAAGTCTCATCGACATAAGCCAGCTTCATGCAAGAACTGCGTATCGACTTCTTATTAGTTGTCATCAGGTCTAAAAATTCATGACGCATAGTTCAGATGAACTACACAATGACTCGCAGATTTTTGGAAAAAACACAGTGAGATTTCAGTTCTGATGCAAAATTGTCTTTTTCGTCGTCGCTATGGACTGCTAATTCGATTCTAGAATATTTTTTCAATTTCGGAATGAACCCATGTCTAGGAGCACGGCAGGGCTGAATCATTTTTAAATGCGACTGAAAGAAAATCCCGAGATTCCAACGGGATCTTGAAATAGATATGAGAATACGTTACCAAGAAAAGAACTGTCGTAAGTTATGAGGCCGATTTCGAGAAAAACGATTATTGAGTCTGGAGAATCGAATTTCATTGAAGAAATGTATCAACTTGTGCGGTTTCGAGTCATATGGAGGGATTCTGTTTTCATATTCTTAATTCTCTATTTTACCATGAGAAAAATGACGAGGAAAAAGTTGTCATGTACTGGAATATGTTCAAACCAAGGCCTGAAAGTAGACGAATGATCGAGCAGAAGAGTTTTCACAATGACGTGAAGATAAGCGCACAGTTGTCAAGTTTCATGCGTCGTTGATACTGAGATACACGATATCGATATCGAAGAGGTCGAATATCGATCTCCCGTGTAAAAGCGAGCGTATTGATAACACGAACAAACGAATTTGCGAGTTGATACTAGGCGTAGTATATCAAGCAGGAGAGGTTGGGGGGGGGGGGGGGGAGGGGACACGTTGGTCTCGCTGATTTTCGCGAGCCAACTACAGACGGTGCTTCTTGATATTGAGAGCCCTAATCGTGTGTTGGAGTGAAATACTGCCCAATGAATTCTGTTGAGTGATGAGAAAAATTGGAAAGGAAATGGGTTTTTATCGTGAGTACTGGCATGATCTTTTGACTTTGTGATTTCTGATCACTGATAGATATCAATGGGCAATATTCCACTCTAACACATGATAAGGGTTCTCAATATCAACAAGTATCGTCTGTAAAAAGCTCGCGAAAATCAGCGAGACCAACGTGCCCCCCCCCCCCTCTCCCCTGTTCGCTATACTACGCCTGGTATCAACACGCAAATTCGCTTGTTCTTGTTTCCGACACGCTCGCTTCTACACGGGGGATCGATATTCGAGATCTTCAATATCGATATCGTATATCTCAGTATGATGAGCGTTGGAATTGAGTATTCTGATATGTTTTCAATTCGATTGTAGAAATCAACGACGCACAGAACTTGACAACTGTGCGCTTATCTCCACGTCATTGTGAAAACTCCTCTGCTCGATCATTCGTCTACTTCCAGGCCTTGGTTTGAACATATTCCAGTACATGACAACTTTTTCCTCGTCATTTTTCTCATGGTAAAATAGAGAATTAAGAATATGAAAACAGAATCCCTCCATATGACTCGAAACCGCACAAGTTGATACATTTCTCCAATGAAATTCTATTCTCCAGACTTAATAATCGTTTTTCTCGAAATCGGCCTCATAACTTACGACAATTCTTTTCTTAGTAACGTATTTTCATATTCATTCTAAGATCCCGTTGGAATCTCGGGGGTTTCTTTTAGTCGCATTTAAAATTGGTTCAGCCCTGCCGTGGGAGGGGGGCAGGGGGGTGGAGATTTGACATCAAAGTTTTGAGTATACAATTCAGACTGATATCATTCAGATTGAAAAAGTCCTTATCATACTTATGAGAGCTGGCTATCTCAAGAGTGCAACTGAACTTGGAATTCATCTCGACCAATAAAACTCAACTCCGAAATGATTAACTTGCCACAAAGAATTTTTTTTGAAAACTTTGCAAAAATTACTCGAACGTTTGCGGTAAATTCTTAAGCTTGCCAAGCCTTGTCAACAGCATAGCTCGGCAAAATTACACGAATACCACTCTAGGATATCATGTAATTTCGACAAGCAATGCCGATGATACCAACACTCTGACATATCAAAATCCTTGGAATCTCGTAAAGTTCTAGATTCCTCATCATCTACGAGAATTGTTCATATAATTATCAATAAATACATAGCAAGTATTTCTCGAGAACACTCAAAGTCTGATTGCGTTACGGTAAAAATTTCTAGGATATTCAAATAAGGCATCCATAATCCTTTGAATAATCGTATTTCGAAGATCTTAGTAGCTTCTGTTGAGTTACCCCTCCACCTCCAGACAGTAACCATCGTTGAAAGCTCAATAACATTCCAAGTTATGCAACCACGATACGCCATAATTGCGTAGCCCATTATGTATGCACTATACTCAGTGTACATGCCAGAAATCTATTCACCCGAGTTTGGTAGCGCACAAACAAGCTAACTACTGAAAACGTTGATGACACGACCAGCTGACGAGGTGTGCGGTTAATAATATTCGAGCTTGATACTCTCATCTAACGTAACTATATATCTGAATCAATCCATTCAAAACCAAACTTATACGATAATAATGTTCTACTTGACTCTCATTGTCCATTAACGAGTACTTGGAATAACATCCAAGAATTATTGTTTGTTGTTATAGAAAATTTTACATATATACCATCGAATATCGAAAATGATTCATTCATACCTACACTATGACTTGTTATCATAGTGAAAAAGTCCGATTTATTAACATAATTTTTTTTCTCATTTGATGATATCCGACGGTCATGAAATAAAGAATTAAGGCAGAGCATGCACTCAAGCTCTTGGGTAGATGAATTTAATCAGCGCTATTCTCGTGAAAAATTTATGCAGGATCAAACACTGAAAATTTCACGAAAAAATTGAGTTCCTACAACATCCATAATGCGAGAAAATAGCCATGCTTGATAGCTGTGCTCTAAAAAATTTGCCAAAGTAAGCATCCAGTGCTTTTTCGTGGAACCACTGAATAATCTCTAGTTTTTACGCTGCGATGTGGGCCGGGAACTTGAATTAATCACTCTGTTGAAAAATTTGACGCAGTGTAAGAAGAAAGGGCGAGCTCACATTTGAGCGTTCAAGAAATCCAAAATAAAGTAAATCCTGAATAAAATTTCAATGACGCAAGCTCAGCTAGAGGCACTTAGCACTGTCTAAATTCTTCATAATTTCAAAAAATTTTCGCAAATAAATTAAATCAACTGACAAGTATAAAATCCGAGTGATATACCAAATATGCTGCAGGCTCAAGATAAAGATTTTAAAATTTCGCTCATACCCTGAACCATGCATGAATTTATAGGGATAGACAGTGACGTTTGATGAAGAAAAAAAAATAATAGTAAAATGAATAACCAGAGTAGAAAATTCAATTCCCAGAAATCTCATTCATTTAATTACCGTAATTGTTACCTCCACCATTCATCGAAACCATATCGTGCCTTCATTCATTGGCATCGAGCATCTATATTCCTCTAGTATCGGATTGAATCACGTAGAAAATCGAAGCAGACAGCAAGAGACACGACATGAAAAGCCACTACTAATATCGACCGCAAAAGTGGCCGGCTCCGCAACGGGTACAAAATGCATCCTCTCGATGCAACTCTGAGTATTGACACTTTTTGACTGAATATGTACATCCATACGTATCGAATATAGACCAGTAAAATGACATACACTGAATGACAGAAATATATATTCGGAAAAGAGGAAATTGAGATTGTACATAAGCGAGAGTACATGCTTGTGGGTAAATAGTATTTACTCGAGAGTTGCTCTCTGGGAAATGTCAAGGGTCTTCACGGCTTGTTGAGTTTTGTGAAGCATCGTCTCGTCACCGTCAGATTGGAAAATGTGTCTGACTGCTTCGTTTCAAAGTCTGTGAATGTTGCATTTTTTTGCATTTTCAGAGGGTTTAGTCTTTGATGGATATGAAAGTGGAAATAAACTAACCAGTTACATCTGAAGACAGTTTTTTTTTCTTTTTTAATGGATCAGTGCAAGTTTGGCGCTGTACTGATTTTGTTCTGATGTATTATGTTGTGATATGAGTATGGGAAGTATAAGGAGTTTGCTTCTGGACATCATTGTATGTATCACATGAGGAAAAATTGCCAATTATTATCTAGTGCAAAACTAGAATCCACATACTACGTTATTCTAATTAAAATAGGCCAAAAAATCACGAAATTAGAATTTTCATAATCTTTTGGTTTCAATTTTATTTCTCACACACTATCAGATATCTTGCCTCGATCTATAGGTTTATTGATTTCTTGTACTAATTAAGACTTGTACGAATTTATTCAGATTTCTCTGATGCGTCAGAAAAAAATTAACAGATTATTGGCATATGAATATTCCAGTAATCGGTGAATATTAACGATCATAAAGTCGATATTTTACATAAATATAGGTCTAATTGGGAAAATCGTATTAATCAAATTGTAGATAAGGATCTACTTAATCAACAATAAGTAAAATTGCTGACTCGAGTACGGAATTTGAGAGAAACGAGCTAAAGACTATAGAAGTATCTTGAAGGGGACGCAAATTTTCTTTTTCTTGGTTTGATTGATAAGTCAAAATTCCAAGGTTTCTACGCCATTGAAAATTGTGGTTTGACAAGATGTTTTTACCTCAAGAATTTTTTTCTCCGCGTTCTCAACCTTTTTTCGAGATTAATTTGCGGAATATACAGGACTTCAAGCGAGTTGCACAGCTATAGAAACCAACGTATATAGGCATTCATGGAAGTTCTCATTGGTGACGACAAAGATTCAAATCCGTCCACGTTTAGGACCCTCATCCATAAGACTGCAGTGGCCCCGAGACAAGATTCGTTTAGACAAGGTTGTTCAAAAAATACCGTGATTTCCATGAAATTGAGGGCACTGCAGGATAAGTTTAAGACTCAGAAAATAGGTAGTGTTTTTCGAATCTGAAATAATATAAACTAAGAGAAAAAATTTACAAATATCAGCAATATTGATGAGCATATCTGTGCTGAGAATTTTATTTCAATACATCTCATCAGCCTGTTTGACAGAAAGAATAGTTCCTGTCGGGAAGAATAGCACTTGTATAACAAAAGCCTTGATAAAATTTTTCAAAAACAATTGTACTGCACGTAATCTCGTAATAGTATATTACGCAACAAGTGTGAGAAGGGCAATTACCGCACAAGTTGCCAAACGAGTGTGAGAAGTAAATTTCACGCACACTTTGGAACTTCTCGCACACCTAGAAGTTTCAAAGTGTGCGTGAATGTTACTTCTCGCACGAGTTGGAAACGTGTGCGGAAACTTCACGCACGTGTTGCGTATATACTATTTTTTGAAACTGTGCGCGAAGTTGTAATTGAATGCACAACTGTCCATCATTTCGAAGACGAAGTTGTGGGGGGAGACTGGATTCAGAGGGATGATGTGGAATATTTTGGAACTGTGCGTGAATGAAAATTCATCAATGCGAGAAGTCATTGCCGTATTACTTCTCGCACTGTAAATAATGAAGAGAAGTCTCATTTTTTCACAACTTTGTGCATTTACTTGCAAAAAATCAATTTCACTTATTGTTAGTTATAAAAATCAAAATGGAACATACAGTTTATTTTGTAACTTTCATTTGATGATAGCTATCATCTACTAGTTCTAACCTCTATACTCAAAATCATTTTCAAGATTTTCCCGACACAATTTTGGAATCCAAACAACGAATCGATTATCAGATTATCAGTTGATAACTAGAAATTAATCTGATTCCACTTTTCCAAGCGTCAAATTGAAATTCGTCAAGAATAATTTAAATTCCAGAAGATTAACGAACGGACCATTCAGGTATCAGGCAAACGGGAATAATACATTAATCCCGAAGCTAAAAGCGCAGTCTGAATTTCTGTCGGAATTCATCCATATATATACATTCGGATATATGTATATTCGCATATCTATCTGATTCTCTGCGTAGGATGAATTTCTGGCTGATTAGTTAATCATTTAGTCACGCGGAGACGTATCGTAATTAGTGGCTTCCGTTACGTACCACAAAATGCCTTTACTGGCGTGGATCGTTGCTCTGCACACGAAACTCGCATGAAATTCATGCGGTTTGGCTATACAGAACCACACGAGCTATGTTATGTTCAACGAGACGAGTGACTAGTGACTTCCTGATAAACGACGTACTAATCATTTTCCTATACCCTGGTGAGTATCATAACTCCCGATTTCGTTGGCACATTTCTGGAAACTTGGTTTATGTTGGTATCGTTGCCAGAAAGGATTATTATTTTAATACTTTGGTGGGGGGCAAAGTTTTTCTTATACGTCTGATGTAGCGCGGCCTTGCCAAGAATCTGCTCAACATTTTCCTGTTGAGACGATTTGATATAGAATTTTGAGAGGAGATTAATTAATGATAGTCTATTACTTTTAAGACGAGTGAGGCTGTTTTCAATTTTGAACTGTTGGAAGAATTATGGGGGATGAATATTTATCAAGGAGTCTGGATTGAAGGCTAAGCAATTGTCCAAGTAGAGTCCCTCTTTCCTTTCAAAATACTTTTTCTTGAAATTTCTGCTGCGACACGTGAGAAACACTTCAATTTTCCCTAGGTCGTATCGATGAGTATGGAGGGAGATTCACACTCAACGGCTGCACATATCCGCACACAAGGAAATTATCAGATTCCCCTCCCATAATTCAACGTCAAAGGGCTTACAAAGAGGTGAAGGAAAAACTAGCCCTTTATATATTCGACCAGTAATCTGGTAGAAAATTGGTTTCAGAAGACCCATTAAATTGTATTGCAAGGCCGTGAAAGAATACCTGTTCAACACTATACTTTATCATC
The DNA here is from genome assembly GCA_029851415.1 of Eretmocerus hayati. NCBI lineage: Eukaryota > Metazoa > Arthropoda > Insecta > Hymenoptera > Aphelinidae > Eretmocerus > Eretmocerus hayati. The sequence goes on along the minus strand of CM056742.1, from coordinate 174,926,781 downwards.
GTCACTTTGAAAAAATTTTACGGAAATAATTTAATTATCAATCCTAGTGAGGATATTTACAATTTTAATTAGAGCAAAGCCGAAGAGTACTACGAAACATGAAAACTTTGATTAGCGATCAAACTGCGAAGGCAAACAAGATGAAACTCGTAAAAGAGACATTCATTACGAATTATAACCCAACACTGAGATAGAGCAACTCGACTAATTACACTAAAGAACAAATTCTGTACCCTCCTCACGTTAGTTGTGGATAAGAAGGAGCCAAAAGTTTTACTCTGATAGCTAATCAAGTATACGGATGAAGTTGTCAGCCACATCGCCCATTCGTATTCCTTGAACTTTTGAGATGAAAAAAAAAAAAAGTTTCAAAGATTCGTGATAAGACACGGAGAGCAACGTCAAATCTACTGAGAGTAATTGCATCGAGTGATGATAAAGCCAAGAACTGGCATGAACTTGGTGAACAAGACGTGATTAAGGAAATTGAATCTGTTTGGTGGGATATTTTAAAGATAATTTTTTAGAAAAATTCGACATGAGTATTGTTGATGAAGTCTAATTTGGAGAAGATGAGTCCGGATGAGAGAATTTTGGTACAAATATGAATTGCAACATGCTGGGGTAGATGCATGCTTATTTGTATCCAGAATGCTGGTACTTCAGATCGTCATAGGGAATTTTGCACAAATGTCTAATTTTTCAGAAAGATGTGGTTTGAAATACTTGGGGTACAACATCACCTCAATCTCTCCGCGCACGTACCTACTTCCTACGCTCCCAAACCTTCCTTTTCTACAAGATTTTATAGTAGAGATCGTGAGAATTATTTTGTACCCAAACACGATATGATGAAATCAAGCGATATGAGAGTTATGGCAGTATGAACTTTTCAAGGTCAAACACGAACAGACACTCGTGCGAAACGCCACTACGTTGCTATTGTACACATATAACCCGACAATATCATTCTCATTTTTAAAATTTTCCCGATTTATGTTATTTCTGGACGTGGACCACGACATCTCCCCTCGTTATCATCGTAATTCGATCAAATACCTATAGTTTCACATCTGATTTGTCTAAAATTGCTTACATAACATTTTTTGAGACAGCTACAGACTATCGACTGCTTTAATGCAAATTTTAATGACAATAGACTCAAATAATTGCACTGCAGGTTAGAAAGTAGGCTGGTTACAGTTCAAAGGTAGGTTTTAACCTTTACACATTCTGTCAATCATTGTGAATCTGTTTTATTACTAAGACAAGAATATAAATACTTGGTTCATCTTTTCAATCATTCAGTATCATTCTAGCGTCAACGTAAAATAATAATCATCCAACGACAATATTGGTGCGCGCTTTTTCATGAATTGATCTGATTCCGATGGGTAAAGCAAATGGCTCCAGATGTTTTCCAGAATTGAAGAATAAAAATATTTTGTCTTCAACAGTGTCATAATGTAAATTGATTGAGGCCAAACAGAGTCCTGGTTCGGGAATAACAATCTGATGGAAACACATAATTATCGAGAAACAGTTCAGAATCAATAAGTGAACATCGTTAACTTGTAACTGATTGAGTATAAAACTTGTTTTTGAGAACTTACTGTAGAGTTCATTGAGTTATAATCCACCTTATTCCGTCTCTGGAAAATCGTAACTAAATTTTATTCCACACCAATATTTGTACAATATGGTGATATGTCGATCAATTTTCTCTGACTGTTATTAATTTTCGTGAAACACTCAAGTAATTTCAATCATGACGTGAGAGTTAATGGATTCTATGGCTTTCATCAAGATCAAACATTATCTTCACCAAGTAAAATTCGTCCAAACACAAAGTATTCTCGATTTCTGATGATATACATATAGGAACTTTTGGAAGTGAATGTGTTTTATTTTTTATTCGAGATAGAATGCAAAGGCATAAAAAAATTTACATATTTATCTCCATAGGTTTATTTGAACTACTGATTTCAAACTAATAGATAAGACCTGGAAGAATGCCAGCATTTTGAAGAATATTCTCCGTACATACATTCCAAAGAGTATCAACAACCTGTACTCCAAACATCGCTGCCTCATGTTAAATCCGATCGCAATCATCGAAATCAAGACGTGTCTCAACATCCAGGTCTCCACAGGACATCAGCAACTGGCAAAAGATGACGATTTGAAAGACTCGTGAGAGTTTTGCGATATGAAAATCCATGCTAGTTTGATATAAAAAAATTAAGAATTGGAAAAGTCGGAATAGAATTATTCATACCATGGATTCTTTAGAAATGTCAATGAGGCAAATCGAAATGAAGATTATATTCATACCATAATCAGAATGGCTGTTACGAACAAGAGAAGCGTTTCTTGTGTGGACATCTCGGAAACGAAGACTGATGATGATCGATTCAACATTTTTTCACAGCTTATATAACCAGACAATAACTCAAAGATTACAGAATATTGTCAAACAAACACTCGAGTAGATAAAAGTTCTCTGAGAAAAAACGATCCGATTTTGGTAGGCATTCTTTTGTGTGCCTTAAGAAGATATGGAAGAATTGCACACGTTTCAAAAACAAACAGAAAGACATAAAAACGGATAATACACCGCTGCAAACTGATTAAAAGTGTTACTTGGTGGAAATGAGGTAAGTGTACCCAACTTGCCCCCATTAAGCCATTTTCTCAACAACTCGGGTCTATCTCGAAGACTTTGCAACGTTCGTTAGATCATTTTGAAGCTTCTCTCAAGATCTTCGAAATGAGATAGAGTACGTTCAAATTTGCCCGACTCAAGCCGAGCTGTCTCAATTTTTCCAAAAAGGTGATTTTTTAGAGTTTTAAAATGTGTACTCAATTTGCTCCCGGTCATTTCCTCAACAACAAGTCTGGTTTACCTCAACATTCTCCAACATACTTCAGCTGATTTTGGAGCTTGTTTTGAAACCTTCAAAATGAAATCAACTACGTTCAAATACCCAATTTGCCTCTGTATCCAACTTGACCCCGTATGCCGATCTCAGGTAAGGACACTCGCAGACCTTCCCGATAATTTTTTCTACACTTATCATGTTAAAACATGAGAAAATAAGTGTCTTAGATCCACCCCGAATCATTTCTGCGTTTCTCAGCAACTTCAAAGTGATTTCCTCATTTTTCGTGTTTGCACAGCTAAGAAATCACCGAGAAAATTGCATTCAGTAAAAGCGGTGGCAAATTTTTTTAGATTCACGAATCTCAACGTGGTTTGACGCATCTGATCATTTTTTTTTTTTCTTTGAAGACTTTTATAATCCGTTCTTCAGAATTGCAAAACTCAGGTTTACAGCTATTTTATGAGCAAAATACGTAGATGCTTTGTGAACCAAGAAGGCCAACAACGGATGTACCCAACATGCCCCCATATGGTTATCTTGAGAGGATGTGCGGCGAAAAACTCCAAACGTGTTTACACGGCTATGATAACAGATGGAAACGAATTGATGCAATTTTTTGCTGTTTTGCATTGCTTCAAATGATGGGGGCAAGTTGGGTACACACTTTTGTAAACTCTCAAAAATCACTCTTTGGGAAAATTGCAACAGCTCGGCTCCAGTTGATTAAATTAGACGTGTCTTAGCTCATTTTGAAGGTCTTGAAACAAACTTTACAATCGGTTGATTCACGTTAAAAAATATTGACGTTAGTAAAAGTTATTGAGAGAATGGCTTTATGGGGGCAGGTTGGTACACTTACCTTAACCGATGAATTGGAGCCAAACATCTTAATTTTTTACAATGTTCAAACGATTCTATCGGTATTACCTGCTAGTTTTTTTATTAATCAGCAACGTTTCGATTGTTATTATACAATCCTCATCAGGCTTGAAGAAGAGTTCAGTCTCACATCTGAGGGATCACAATATCATCCAATAATAACATGGAGTCGTTGTATACGAGTGAGAAATTTGCATCTTTGGTATTTAATTATTTTAGCTCACCAAATCTACGAGAAAAATGAAGCAAGTAATTCAATCTTGATGCGTTGTTGCAATCCCTCAGTTCTGGGATGATGAAGGATGAAATTTTTATCGATCGATCGACAAGCTTCATCATCCCAGGACTGAGGGATTGCGACAACACATCAAGATTGAATTACTTGCTTCATTTTTCTCGTAGATTTGGGTGGCTAAAATAATTAAATACGAAAAATGCAAATTTATATAAGCTATAAAAATTGTATATGGCTATAGAACCTTATAGAACTATTTCTCATGCTTAGAAAAAAAAAAATTTAGGAATTAACAAGTTTCCATCGCAGACTACTCCATGCAGTATTTTTCTGTCCGTCGTCATCATTAAAATTTCTTAGCCTAAGGATCGTAGAAGTTCCAAGTGACAAAGAGATAACTCTGAGGGATGCTGAACTTCACCACCATGAGAGCCTAGACAACTTTCATAGAAATATTGTTTCAATTAGTAACTGATAATTCGTCTTACGTTAGAGACCTCAGTTGAAATCTCAAAATTTTAAGAAAGCCGTTTCGTTGAGAAATCCAAGAGTAACACTTTCAGTAATGAAACTATATTTCTCAAGTAGATTGCGTAATATCGCAACGCATTCATCAGGTATTCACGAAGCAGTAAAAAATCTCTCTAACGCTATTTCTATATGGATGCGTAGAATTTGTGAAATGATTGGGATGCGCTGCACGATGTAAGACGATATAACATTTTGATCGAGTCGTTTTTGACGAGCTCATTTTATAGAGATTGAATGTATGCTGGTGATATGCATGCACATACTTTATCTCACGATATGGAGCAGTCAACCTATGCACGTGGAAAAAATGAATTTGAAATATATTTCATTCGTGGTGAATACAACTTCTCATATCTTGACTATGTATCGAATAAATTGATACGCACAGGTACACATTTTTAATCAGAATATGAATTATAGAATGCTGTGTATACTAAATCGAAATATTCTCCAGAATATCTGCCATTTTTTGTACTATCAAGGAGTTAGTATCAATGCGATGTAATAATGAATATTTTTGACAGATAACAGAGTAAATTTCAAAAGAGAGCATCGTTAAAAAACTTTCCAGCATCATTTGAAAAAAGATGAGCAAAAAAAAATGTCCATAAAATTTACAAGCATGCTAGGGATGCCTCGGATCAATGAAATACGGACATATTACTTATATTAATTTCAATTTTTGCATAATTTTGAGTACGTTTCACGTAAAAAACTTCAAATAAAATTCCAATCTCATCATAATGTAGATTCGGGTAGGAATGTTGTTACATTAATATTTGCGGAGGTGCCGTCTGTTACTAGAACAAGTTACCATGGTAAATTTTCACGAGTGATAAAACAACTCGCTTCGAGACAAATTTCACTCTAATACTTCTAGAGAGTGGTTTAGCTTAGTCAAGGCCCAAGTTATCTTACTGAATCGATGTACAAGTGATGTTTCACTATGGGAATCGGTTGTTTAGAAATGTTTGCCAAAATTTTAGGATGCGATGAGTAGGCAGCTTCTTTAAATGAGTTTATATTATTATTTTCCAAGCCTGGACAGCAATTATTGATTGTTTTTTTAATGATTTCAGCAAAAATTACTGTATTTTTTGTCAACATTATCCATTAATTATTTTGTTCAGACTGGCACTCAACGACTTGACAACTATTTTAATTCAGAATTTCTCAGATATTTTGAGATGAAAAAACTATTGAAATCGGTCAAGAATCTATTAATGAGAGTGAAGAATGATTTTTTTGGGCCTCCTAAACTGCACTGTATTGAAACAATTGCTACTGTTGCAAACATGTGTCAAAATACTGCCAAAGTATGTAACCAATTTGACTGTCACAAGTCATTTTTCACTCGATTTCATAATATTACTCAAAAACTCTCTAAAAAAAGTTACAAAAGCACACTCCAACCATGATTCTAAACCAAGCCTTATTCATCGATCAATGACAAATTTGCCGTAGAAAATAAAAGAAGTATGTATCCGCAACTCTCAATCAAATTATACCTACTAAGAAACTTTTCACAGAATGAACGCAGCCTTTCAATCGGCGAATTACACTATGCTCCAACGAGCATCTCGAAAGAGCCTCAGGCTGAAATCTCGAAACGATACTATACTAACATACCCAGCAATCTTTCAAGACTATTTTCCAATCCAATCTTCGATTCTCACATCAATCCCTCAAGAGCTTGTATTTCAATCAAATCTTACTAGTAAACAAATCTACTACTCAATCAAATAGTCTACATCCACACATGAATAAATACTCAAAGAGTCAAAACAACCTGTTCGAATAAACACGAATTCATCCCTTACAATCAAAAGCCCTATATATAGGTATAAAGCACTTTGCGCATGCGCGTACATCTCAAACTCAAAGCTACTCGTCTGATGCTCTTTCAAACATTATATAGCATAGACGAACAAACGGCTACTGCACGCGTTTCCACTGTCGCATATACAACTCGTCTATATGGACTCAGTTCACGGTTAGCCGCTTTACTATACGGACGTCTGGCCAAGCGCGGACCTTTTCTACTGTGCGCGCTCCTTCGTCGTCGTATCCGTCGTCGACTCAAAATAAACTCTAATAAAAATTTTTGTTATTGCCGTTTATTTTAATTTTCTTGGCACGTGTAGATTTTTTTTTTTACGTCTACTTCACGCATTTCTATTTTATTTTTATCACGAAGCGGATCTGAAAAATTGTAAGAAGGTGCGAACGAGAAGAAAATTGAAAAGATAGATATTGTTGGTATTTTTAGTAATACCGGCGCGCTTCGAATACCTAATATACTCGTATAGTGTGAACGACTAGACAAATTTGTTATTTAAATCCACGCTTGTCGAAGAGAAGAAGAAGAAGAAGAAGGAAGAAGTATGCTGCCGGCGTTATTACGGATTGGAAGCAGATAACGATGAGCGAGCTTTGGATTCTTTGTGAGAGGTGAGACCGAAGAATTATTGCGCTTGTATTATGATGCGTGAAATGTGAAGAATTTGGTGGGGATACGGGCTAAACATTTTTGGAATTGAGTCAGGTAGGCCGGGTTTCACAGGATTAATTTTGTGAGAGATGTGTGAATTGTCCTTGTAGAATCTTTTGGAGAATTCAAGGGAACTCATTATGGTGTCGAATCTCGATGACAAAAAATTATTTCAAAATAGTTAGGAAATATAACGGTTTTGTATGACTTGACGTATATCATGGGGTTCATGAAATTATTATAGACAGAGTGAAAAACTATGTGACATCAATTCGTATCTGTGAATATGAATTACACGGACTATCGGTAGTAATAAGTGATTTCGGAATATGTACGATTTTCGGATATTCTGGTCATTCCTTCATTTAGAATTTTCAAGTCAAAACAATTCACAGATTTCAATATCTACTCCCCCAGGGCTCTGTAGAAGATCGACAGATTACTCGATGATCAAAATAGAGTGAGTGATCAAAACAATTTTTCTATATTCAAAACGGCGCAACTTGAGGACAAAAAACTTAGATGAAGGGTACCCCAGAATGTCTACAAATCGAATTCATCCCAAAAGTATTTCAATTTGCCTGGACGCCAAACCTGAATTGGAATTGTACAGATGAATAGTAATGATGCGAACTAATCAAAATATCAATTTCTTGATTAAGAACGAACCCACACACAGATTCAAGGCTGGGTATATGATAACTCACTCCAAAGATCACTATAGTCAGGCTTCTGCGTTGGACGAAATTATCTCCGTCAGCTAGAATATTCCAAGTTATCCAATGCCTTTCGTGCTCTCAAAGGAGCAACAGGGTAAATTCTCTCCTTTTTGCGTAGCTGCTTTGAAAGCATTTGCCTCTTCTAATTTATATTGGATAATTTGAAACGATCTGAATACTTACCTCCTTTTAAAGCATGATATTCAATTAACTTCGTGTCAGACAATTGCACGCGCGCATCATTTTCAGCTAACGATCAAAGTACTATTCCACAAACGAAATAATCAATTTTTCTCTTTTTTTACGCTAAACTTGATGTCGGAGTAGCAACTCCATTAGATAAATCTTCTATGTGATTAACTTTTTCCGACTGGTGTACATATATGTGGACACATGTTTGGGTCGGCTCTGTGAACTGAGTTTTGAAGATTTACCAAAAATTCTTGTGCGATCCCTTTCTTTAGTCCAAATTGATGAATATCACATCGTTTTCACACCAAGATTGAACCTGATTGTTAGTTGCTCTTTTGTGCCAATAAATCGGGTTGAAAAATCTGTTTTTTTTAAAAAAAGCCAAAAATTAATCACACTTTACGGGGATAGGTTTGTAAATCAGATTAAAAGGTCGTCGTACACTTTTGAGGCAAGAGAAACTATTTCCACAAAACCGGTCGCGAAAAATGAAATTGTACAGAAATGCCGTGCCTACTGTAAACTCTGTCCACAACACATGTTTACCAGGCTTACGCGGTATACTTGTGCAGTGAAAACATGAGTGTGAACAAGAGGGGGTTAATACCTCTTGCCTCGGAAATATATGACAAATCGTCAAACTGATCTTCAAATCTCATTCCCGAGTATTGAAACTGGAGTCTTGCCTTTTTCAAGAGATTTGATTCTTGTCTTTGTTTGTATATTAATCGTTTTCTTAGCATGGGAACGGTGAAATATTTATTTTACTGGATCAGGAGAAGTGAACGCCAAACATTTTGGACCCAAAATGAGTGTTCTTGAGAACTCATCGTTGATATTTCCATTCCCCATCGGCCTGATGTCAACGTATGTGAACATAGCCGGCACTCTCACGAAACGATCGTTTTTTCATTTCTCTGACACTGAAAACCCTATCCGGCAATCTCTCGGCTATGATTTGCAGGGAAAAATGTTTTCAATGGACGAGAAATAGGTGCCGGTCAGAAGAAGTTAAAATATTCCATACCAACGACAAAGACGTATTATCTCTGCATATAATTGGTTCCATCTTCACTCAAGCTGCTCAATACATCGGTGGGCGATTTTATGGAGAAAATCCTTGAGACGATTCATTGCAATACTGCTCAAAAATCTCTTGGGAAATCATAAAAATCAAATGAGAAAAGCCATTCGACCCAAGAAAGTCATTGTAAGATGTTCCATCCTAGCAGTTTTTCGCGAACATTCTACTTTTATCATGTCAATGTACAAAGTGCGGTTCATTTTTATGTAACCGAGGCGTACATAATTCAAGAGAGGAAATCAACGGACCAAGTCGTCGGTTCAAGTATTTATGGGTATTTGCGCGTATGTAGCGAGAAAATGAATCAGGAGTATGAAATCTTTATAACCATTTTTACTCACACAGAGTAAAGCAAACTAACCTTTTTGGATTCTCCACCAGCAGTAGATATTTCGAGGAGAAGTTTGAGTCATAATGGATCAAAAAGTTGCGCCGTACTTTCGAGCAACAATTGTTCAAAAAGTAACTTTGAAACAAAACAAGTTTTTTGGAAGTTCACGCATTTATTCCAGGAATACGGTGCAATTTTATGAAATCCTCGTAGCTTTCTTTTGGCTCGAAATATCCTAAAGGATACGAAAGAGCTCGTAGGGAGCAAGGAAGAGAACTTTGATGCAATTCTTCAATGTTTGGGTGCTCACAAAATTGCAAAAAATAGTATTCGCACCTCGCTTATGAGGTTCCCCACTTCCGAGTGATTATTTCGACCTTCGACTGCGGCTCAGGCCGAAAACCAATTGCTCGGAAGCGAGCTACAACTTGGAGCTACAGCCTCATAAACCTGGTAGAAAACGTATATTTCAAGTTTTCGCCATCGAAAATCATCTGCTAATGTGTATATGTACGTCTACGCGTGCACTGATTTCGCTTTATGAACATCATGAGTTATTCTATGGTCCGGGTGAAACTGTGGTCTCGCCGACAGTTCACGATCTGTGGGTCGTGGATTTCGCTGAGATTTCAGGAATTATCTCCATTTAGCACAAAAAAAATGAAATCCAAAACGGCTTACTTGAATGCTAAGGCGTTTTTGAGTTACATCGTATGACATCAGCATTGCCCATTTAGGACCATGATGAAAAGTGATACCTATAGGTTTACTGTCACGTCATAGACTGTAGCTCAAAAATACCTACGTTTTCAAGTAAGCGGTTTTGAATATCATTTTTTGATGCCAAAAAAGTCGATTGCCAATGTGTAACGAGTCGTATATCGCAGTTGCAACGATGTCTTAGATTGATCGTTGTGAATTGACTACCATACCTATAAGCGAGCGCGAGCGGCTTCCATTCAATCTGTTAGTGAGCGCAGTTAAGAAGGTTCAATGGTATTGACAAAAATTTAGAGATCGTTACGAAAACTTCTACATAATTATCTTTGAGACAAAAATATACTCTATGAACTTTCTCAATATTGTTCATCAGGCGTTTTTTTCCGAGATCTAAGATCTTACATTTTCCGAAATAACGTGGGTTTTTTTGGACGGGGCCACCAACACAAGCCTAGCACCTCTTGAGATGTAGAGAAAATTCTCATAAAATATTCAGACAGTATTTCCTTACGAACAATAATACCTCTTGGTGATCACAGCTTGCCATGTATTTTGCAGAAATATGATCGAATTGTTGTCGAAAACCTATAGATATACTCGCCGTGAATTTTAGTGCAGCCGAGCGGCAAATTAGGTAAAATTTCGTCTTTCCCCCTCACTAATCTCTCATTTCACCTTAGAACCTCTTTAAGGCCAGTCCGAAGAGAATCCAGGTTTTTCGTTCAATGGATGGCGCGTCGACCGCATTGCATGCGATCGGAAAATATGTGTGGCTGTTTTTCCTTACTGCATCTCAACCTCTCATTTCTATCCCAACAGTGATAACGCAAGCGATGCGTCATAAAATTTTCAATCAGATGAGATGTTCCACATCAAAAAATATGCATTGTATCCAAAGAAAATCATAATTCTTTGGCACACTGAGTGACTTATAATGCTCGATGCTTACACCTCTTCCAGGTTTTTTCGAAGGGGACTTAGAACTTTTCGACGTGGAAGTGCTTCTTCGATTGAAAATTTCATTACACAGGCGGGATGCTATTTCATTTTGGCTGGAAATGATTTGTTGATAGATGATAAACATGAATTGACGAGACACCTCCGTGTTCAAACCTCATTTCTAGTTCCAGGTTTTCTCGTTTCCTACTCAACAGATTGACATGAATTTTCGTGTAGCACCGTGAACTACGATTTGGAAGGCGGGATGCTAGCTGGGCAACTCAGTCTGGTTGCGGTTCTGCGGGAACTCCGTACTGGTCTTAATGGACGAGTCCATCAGCGGGACTTCGGCCTTGGGGTCTTAAGGCGTTCGACTTGTATAAATTTGTACAAGCGTTGCATGGTTCGAGCCTCTGGACGCGGCACTACATATACAAGGTTTATTCGATTTAGAGTTCGGAACGTTTGGAGCGCTCGGAACGTTCGAATAGTTTCGATTTTTGCATCGCCCAACGAGTATTCGGTCGGTTTCGAGATCCGAACGTTCCAAGCGCGCCATCGTCAAATCGTAGTCGCGGAGAGGGAAGAAATCTCGGAAAAAATCGTGCACAGCAATGAGCAAAGCTGGTTCGACCGGTCGGCCCATTATGTCCTCGGAGAGGAGAGGCAACTTGTCTACATTGCTGTACATGAATTTCCCGAGATGGCCCCCTTTTCCGCGACCACGATTGTCGGAATCGGCGCTCGGAACGTTCGGACCAAAATTTTGTCCGAATACTCGTTCGGCGATGCAAAAGTCCGAACAATCCGAATGATCCGAACGCTCCGAACATTCCGAACTCATAATCGAATAAACTTTTAATATTCGACCAAGTATCATTTTTCGGAGTTATAATACCGTAAAGCATTGACGAATCCACGTAACAGGAGTTTTAGCCAAACTCACGACTATGGCCTCTCTTTGCGAGTGAAGATGGTGATTGGGTCTCAAAATCTTCCCGAGACCAAAATGGCAAATACTCCGATAATTTTGATCGCGACAGCCTTACATAGACGTTATCATCATTCTTGTTCGACTCAATTGTCCAATGCATTCCCGTTCTTTGTTCTTAAACCATTTTTCCAAATCGGTCTTCCCTACTGGTCTATTTTCCTAACGCCAGTTTTCTTTTTCATTTCTTTTTCCTCAGACGTTTTTCCTAACACGATCTCCCTGAAACTTGATATTCACCAAATTCCTTAGCCTAATCATCCTGAAGGAAAATTTCCGAACGTATATTCAAAATTTCGAATGTTGGTTGCTGTGTGTTAAATGTCGTTGCTATAAAAACAACACGAATGCTCAAACTTTTCATCCTGACTGTCCCATGAGACATACCTAAATTTATCCGCCTAACTCAATCCCATTTGAATTAGCGGCTATTCTTGAGGAATAAATATGAAGGTGAGAGCGATGGATGTAGAGTTCCATTTGCCTCATTGCAATAGACTTTTTGCGTTACGTGGTGATTCGGTTCACCAAAACAAAACGAATAAGGAACAACAACTGCAGGGTGACGAGATATTCAAAGCAGATGCATCGAAAGAAAAGAAGGATGCCGTAATTTGATATTCCGCCGTCCGACTTTCCTTTCACAGGCCATACATTATTCTGACGACCACAATGCAATTGACGAATTTTCTACTGTGATCATTGTAGGAAAATACTATTCACAGGGAAATCTCGATGACGGTGGTGGTGAAGTGCATGATTGAGACCCGCGGTTTCGGAATGAATAGGAGAGAGTACAATTGTTCTGAATTTGTTCTTGTTCTGTTTGTGGGTATCACGTTTGTTCAGAAACTTTTCAATACCTCGTTAAGATCAAACAAACAGATATTTGAAATTGGTTCAATGAATGTGTTGTCACATTTGCAATTCCACTCGTTAATTCTCAGAAATAATCGCGATTGGCGTTTCTCTTTGCGCTGAATTGTCATTGATGTGAAAGATAAAAACAATCGTATTTCTAGCAAAAGATGAGGCTTTTGAAAATTATTAGGATACGTGTCAAGAGTGACGCGTGAACATTAACATTGAAACAATTCAATTCGAGGGCGAAATTTGTAGTTTTCGCATTCAAATAAAAATTTCACGGCAAGAGCCGAAAAAAAGCTTCGGAATCGTCACAAGCATGCAAAATTCACTTCACCCGAGTGTCAAACTCTATTTCCCATCAGCATGCGTGAAATAGAGAATCGAAACACTGTGTGAGAAAGCTACATTCCCGCACAGACGATGGAAATAGTACATTTTTATACAGAGGTGTAACAACTTTTTTCCGTTTTCGAGTGATGGTGTCCGGACCGAGCTGCAGGCGAGGGTCAGAATCATCACACGACTGCGAAAAATATGTCTGACTCCTGAGTATCGAACGATACTATTTGATAAATTGTGGACAAAAGTTGTCAAAATCGTTTTGATAAAAAGGCGGAAATGTTTCTTCATTATAATTTCGACCCTCAAAATTGTTTCTCGCCCGAGAAATATTACTAGCTCAGCGAAACCCTAGTAAAAATGTGAGCATTTTTTCTGTCCACTTATACAATATAAAGCTATAACAGCAATGGTTTAGCGATGCGACTTGGCCAATTTTTGTTCAAAAAATGCTTACCATTCCTACCAGGGAAACCACCCCCGCATAATCAATCATTTCCCTTCAGCCGCGTATGAAAAAAAAAACGGAAATGTGTGGAAATAGATAGAAAATATTTTTCCCAGAATAATAAACACCAGAATAATTGGGACTGAAGATCTTGATTTCAAGTCATTTCATTTGAAAACTAAATTTCAGATGCACCACTGAGTTGGAGTTTCATTAACCAAATAGAATGTTTGAAAAGGGCTCGGTGCATACTTCCAAAGAACAGAATATTATTAACCTCCCGCAGTTCGACAACTCGATAAATTTCTCATAATTTCGGTAGCTGCGTCAAATTGTTGGAAAATGGATTCACGAGTGGTACACACGTATATATCAACGCCGTAGGATATCAAAAGCGCGTCCCATGAATATTGGATCATAATTCAAAAGCTCACTACCCAGCTTTATACACGTAACGGCGCAGTAGTCAACTACACTCTGAAAGCTTTACCAAAATTCTCCGAATGTCAGCTTTGATATGTAATCCAGCATTTACCAAATGCAACGCTGAATTTCCTACCTTTTACCAAAATGAAAAAAAAAAACATCAATTCTCGGAAGTCGAAATTTGAGATTTACACGCATGTCACATTCACTCACCAGAATTTCTAACTCTAGAAGCTTTCGTAATCCCTCATCATTGCACAGATTTAATGATCAAAGTAACCACTATGCGACACTATTAGATGACTAAAGTACCTAATGGCAAACCTCACACTGTAATTCTCACACTCTATATGTACAGATATATCTCCATCACTTCTATAATAATGTAACTATTGCCCATAGATATAGAGTATGTTTATGTATGTGAACATCCGAGAGAGCAATATGAAGCCCCTATAGTTCAAAAGGGCTCGTTATACGATGGCAGGTTTTAATTTACACACCTACGCGTGTGATCTATAATGTGTATATGTGTGTGTAATGCATAGGTAAACGAAGTATAAGAACGGTATGTAGTAGGAAGCTTCTAATTTCGAGTACAGCTCGGCTTCGGCTGACAAAGTGGTCTATTATCACGTGGCCATAACTTTGAGCGAAACGAACTGCCTCCGCCAAAGCAAAAAAAGATATCGCCTCTGTACTGCTGTTGCTGCTGCTTCTCTATAGAGGTTGTGTTATACCCCTCTAACGGCAAATGCCAGGAGAGCTTCTACCCTCGTGCATATAAGCATGCAAAATAGCAAACTCGTACGTTAGAGGCTCTTATCAACAACAGGCGAGCCCTACATAAACACTGCTGGCAACGAGAAATTTCCTTGGCTCTTGTTTTAAGGGATACACTTTGAGGACACCACTATCTAAAGTTTAAATAAATGCGTGTGAGAATGAATTAGTATAATCATTTTAAAAATACGAACGAGTATTGCGTTCGGAGATACAACCTTTAGCATGTATGATTCTTTTTCAATTCCTTTGTCGCGGTATGCGTGAAAATTTCCTTGAAGCACGGGATTTTCAATTTTACTGCCGGTTTTTGAGGAAATAGTTTACTACACGCACGCCCAAAACTTGGATTTTATAAACTTTTTGAGACAAAAATGAAAAATTCACTAGGGATGCGAATAGTACATTTCGATACAAGGGTGGAAATACTTTTTTCGCGATGATGGGTTGGTATCTGAGTGATTGTACCTGAGCCGTAGGCGAGGGTCGGAATCAACACGAGGATGCGAAATAATACATTTCGAGACAAGGGTGGAAAATAGTACATTTCGATACAAGGGTAGAAAATAGTACATTTCGATACAAGGGCGGGAAAACTCTTTCATCATTCTAACCTAAAAATGCCGCACTCAAATGCGGTTTTAGGGTTCTCATGATGAAAAATCATTATTGCCCTGTGCTCGCAGGCGTATTTCGGGCGCGGAGGACTTATTTCCCTCGCTTCACTCGGGAAATGAACTGTCCTAGCGCCCGAACTGGGCGAACGCGCCCAGGGCAATAATGTACTATTTTTCATTACTCTAACCTGAAAATGCCGCGTTTAAATACAATTTTAGGGTTCTCGTAATGAAAAATATATCCGCACTTCGTTTGCAAGCCCGTTTTGGGCTACCGCGCTCAGTTCGGGAATATATTATTTCGCGTCCGAGTGTTGGTTTTCCGGCCTGACCGTAGGCGAAGGTTGGAATCAACACGAGGATGCGAAAAATAGGTTTTAGCATAGAGCGACTAAAGCGCCACATTTGCTCCCGGCTGCGAACATAAAATTGACGTTTATTTGTCCTAATGCGAAAAAATAGCATACTTCCCTCACTCGGCACTCGGCAGGCTGTTTCAAGGCACGGATAATATTTCCCCCTTGTTGCATTCGGGAAAAGCCATCCCCGTGCCTCACAACAGCCTAGCCTCGCATCGGGAGTAATATACTATCACGCACCCTCCGTATCATAATCAATTATCGTTTTACAGTAATAGTAAGACGATTGAAATGAATTCTGATCCAAAGATGTGAAAACCTTTTCTATGTCCGAGTGATAGGTTACCAGTCCGAGCTGCAGGCGAGTCGAGGGCCGCAATCATCACGAATGTGCAAAATAGTACATTGTGCATCAATGCGAGATCAGGCTGTTTTGAGGGATTGAATCGAGTGGGGAATTCGAATTTTCTTCGTGCCCCAAAACGGCTCGACGAGCAAGGTGCATATACTGATTTTGGTATTGGTCCGATTAAACGCCAGTATTCTGATCAGAGCCGGGAGGAGAAATGGCTGTTTAGTCGCACTAATAGTTATGCTAAGAAAATAATTCTTGTGTCATATGAGGGAAACTCACACAGAGAAGAAATTCGAAGATTTAAATTGTTGAGTCCAGCTTACCATGATTTTTCTAATGCGTTGAGACCGCAGTGGCGGATCCAGGGACCGATCTTGGGGGAGGGGCCGATCGGGTCTTGGGGAGGAAGGGCAATATCTAAAAATGAGCTAATTTGGATTCTTCCACATTCAGTTTTCCGTTCAATCGTGAGAAATCTATCCCAAAAAGTACTCACAAGGAGAGGCCAGGGAGTGCGGGTCATGGATTTGGATGAAACTCTGGGAATAGTGTCCTTTTAGCACCAAAAGATGATACCCAAAGTTGCAGAGTCTATCGCTCAAGCGTTTCCAAGCTACGAGCTATAACCTATGCATTACAGTATATCTATATATAGCATTTTACCACATATATAGATATACTGTAATGCATAGGTTCTAGTCTGTAGCTCGGAAACGCTGGGGCGTTAGACTCTGCAACTTTGGGTATCATCTTTTGGTGCTAAAAGGACACTATTCCCAGAGTTTCATCCAAATCCATGACCCGCACTCCCTGGCCTCTCCTTGTCAGAGGAAGCAGCAGCTTTCTCACTTATTGAAAAGTGATGATTTCAAAAGTATTCTAATAGTATTGCATTTCAATGAGCTGGAAACCATTATTAACACGTTCACTGCGATGGGCCTCACGGGTGGGGCCTACGCGTCCTTCCCTGTGTGCGATGGGCCCCACGGTGGGGCCCACTTTTTATCGAGTTGCAGCTTCCACTATACACAGCGAAGACATATCCAATGGCTTATGTCGTAATTATTTCTCGTTGTTTATGTTGTAATGAACATTCGTACACAGCAGTTTCGGTATCGGGCTTGATTTCGATGAGTTTTGCTCGATCTCCGTTTTTTACATAGTCATTCGTTAATCAAGTGAGACCAATCGATGACTAGCAGACCATTCCTTATGAGGTCGGCGGTTTTCAATGTGTCTTAGCTCGTTTTAGAGCTCATTTCAAGACCTACAAACTGAGTCGAAATACGTTGGAGAATGTCTATGGTTACTCGGGCAATCTTCAATTTACGCGAGAGATAAGTCCAGGGAAAATCGAAAATCGTTGGGTTCTTCCAAGCACAGCCTTGGCCCCGTCTTACCTGTTACCATCATGCGCTGTAACTCGGAATTCAAACTAGAGAAGAGATTGCTCTATTTGAATATCTGACTTCAAATGCTGCAAGCATCGGAAGTACATCAATGAACCGCAGCCTAAAGATCAGGCTTGGCAACGCATATGAATTGTAAGTGCGGCAAAACCATGATCACGATTATTAGGCTGATAACTTCGACTTCGACGATTTGGTTGATACCTTTTATCACCCTGATGGATATTCTCAGCATTATAGAAAATTTATTGGGCCCCACTGGTGGGGCCCCACGCACAGAATGATGGTTGCCAACTCTGTGTGCGATGGGCCCTACCGGTGGGGCCCAAAAAATTTCATGGAAATACTGTAAATAGATGCCAAACTAATGATTTTCCAAAGGGTTTGGCTTCCGAAACTTCTGAAGTGCATATTTGTACTCTCTCGCAATCTAGACCGGAATCGCGATTTCGCCTTCGCAGTGAACGTGTTAAGCATTTTCCTTCCACCAGATGAGTACCTACGATACAAGGTGTAGTTTGACATCAGAAAATTCTCAGTATTTATGATTGAGTGGGAACATTTAAGAAAAATCTGAAAAATGCTCAACTATGGGAGAACTTTTTGAAAGTTTTTTGAAAAGTTATCAAAGTATGAGAACACAAACATGTGTGTAGTGAAGATGTTCGCCTGATATATTCATATAACAGGAAAATGAATTTGACCGGTCACAAAATCAACCGTGAAACGATCGTCGAATTCATACCTTTTATACTTTATTAACGGGGTGGAAAAATCAGTATAAATACGATCAAGAATACAGACACTAATCTGAACAGATAAAACGAAATAATTTTGCCACTCGAGCGAGGCTCTACAGGTTTCACCATCACGTTCTGACGTCCGACGAATCTCGACCGTCTCATCCTCTCCAACCCCTTCATCCCTATATCCTTCCGCACTCTGACTCAAACCGCAAATTCACTAACACTGCTTTTGCCGAGCGTTTCAGAAGGCAAGCCTTTGAATTCGGACCGCATCAAGCAGGAAGCTTGAAGTGTGCTTGCACATCTCAACGACTCCTCTATCCTGGAAAACGAACGTTTTCTCGCTCCCTATACCTTTGATGGTCTCACGGTCTCTAGTACTCGTGTGCCAAGTGCGGAAAATTGTCCACGTCCAGATTGATTCTGAATCGAGAGGTCGAAATTGTGCAACGAGGTGCTAGACTGCTCAGATGTATTTCCTCGAGAGCTTGCGATTGTAATGGAAATGAAAAGGCATCAAATAAAGGCTTTGAGCGCTCTTATGGTTAACTTTACTGTTAATGTAACGGACGCGACAAGGATCAGGCAAGGTTGGAGTGCAAGAATATTCAAACAAAGGGGAAAAGGTTCATGAATAAAAAGTCAAATTATCTTGGGGCGATCCCGAAACAAGAAGACCAGGTAGAAAGCCTTGCCTAAAATCCTCAAAATAAAAATTCAAGCTATATTGTGGATTAGAGAAATCAGTTAATCATCACAGCATGAATAACAAAATTATACTTATGATTAATACAAATATACTACGTGCCTTTTGATCCACACATCTGATCGATCAATTCGCTTATAGCTCTGCACGATAACTGCGGCTAGAGTTGAAATTACAATGAGAGCAAGTTGAAATACCCTATTTCCATTAGAGCTCGGATTACATTGCATTTGGAGTACGTGTGCGTACAATAATCGTTGTACTCAACGTGATTTTCTTGATTTTATTACACTCAAGAGTCGAAATCACGTCGTATATTTTAAACCACAATTTAGAATTAATTATCAGATCAGGGAATATGAACTTGCCAGGCTGTACTTTTGGTAAAAAGTAGACGAAGAGGGGAGGGGGGCGGCTCAAACCTCTACGTGAAATTACGATATCTTGCTCATTTTCTACCATTAAAAGTCAGAATGACAGTCACTTACATACAGATTCATCCAAAGTCACAATAACGATATTGGATTCAGACAATAACTATGAGTATATACAGCCAACTAGCACATGTATAGTATCAAGTAGTGTATACGGCTGAAAATAGTCTGCCTGATATGATTATCGAATTATGTAGACATCTTCCAAGTGCACTTGTCGATAGTCGATTCTTTTCGGATAGTAGAACCAAGTCCGAAATTTTTTGACATATTCATTCGGCACCTCTTACGTTGAACAGCGATGGCAGACAGAATCAGAATCCCAGAAATCGAACAAACCTCTTGGATTCAGCACAATTTACTCCATTCAATAATCAGGAACTGTGCTCAACGAATGATTCTTGTAAGATCTGACTACCTACAATTGCCATCATGAAACAACGGAATATAAAAGCTAGTGGACCAAGGATGAAGACGAGGTCGCTTGAATTCTGGATGATTCAACTTCAATCACACGAATTAATCGCGATCTGGAAATTTTCAACAACCTAAAGTAACGACGAGAAGATCTTTGCCAGAGAGGTTAATTTGTCGTCTATCGTTTGCTCAATTTCTGATTATAACGCTGTCTCTCTATCTGCTGCAGTCTGCTGTTCGTCGACGGACTCGACTAAGAATTGAGTTAGAGCGCGGGATTAGGCCCGTTAGGGTGTGTCCACAAATGAAGCGTACGCACTGCTCACGGCTCACGTGCGACGTGCGCTGCTCATCGGATATCAGCCGGCAAGTGATATGGATTTCCCAGGAGATCGTTCATCATTCTCGTTCGCTAACCTCAACTTCTGTATTGGATTCAGCCAGTAACGTGAAAAATCCATATCACTCGCCGGACGGAATCCGATGAGCAGCGCACGGTGCACTTGAGCCGTCGGTATGCGCTGCGAATGCGCTGTGAGCCGTGAGCATTTCGTACGCTTCATTTGTGGACACACCCTCAGGTTATAGGTACTTGGGCATTCTGCGGACATGCTATGCTTAGAACGCTACCGCCCTATGAGAACATTCAGAGGGCAGCACTGTCGAATTGTTTGTGCATCATGCTGATGCGGGCTACCGTGGTCACCTTACAAAATTTTATAGTTGGGTGTGGGGCAACAGTGATATGATAAAATACCCAGTAAAATACTCACTGAGTTGGAGTGCGCATAATAAATTTTATACGTATTCTAGGCCTCCTCGCTTCGCGAGGAGACCTGGAAACAAGCTGTTTCTGCGTACAGACGTATAAAACTGCATACGCGTCTCGTGCGGAAACATTTTTCCTTCGGGAAAACCAAGCTGGACGGCGCCATCGCCCGCGTCCAGCTTGGTTTCCCGAAGGAAAAAATGTTTCCAGCACTCGACGCGTAATGTACTATGAATGTCTCGTCATTATTCCATCAATATTGTACTTATCTCTGGATAAACATCAGACTTTTACGCGAGAAAGAAGTGGAAGGAAGGATTCACTTGATGAATTCTTGAAGCCTTGAAGTGAATTGAAAGGGATTGTAGGGCAGAGAATGAAAAGTCAAAAGCAATGAGAGTAAAAAAAATTACTGCAAATAGGATCAAATGTGTGACCATTATTATGACAAATACTTTAAATATAGCATCACAGAAGTAATTTATTCGATTGGAATAAGGCCAGTACTGTAGAAGGAAATTTATGAGTCCCACCACTAGTTTCATGTTCCTTCATCAGTTTTCGTTTCAGGCAGGAATTTTGATTCCTCAAGATCGAATTTCGCCGCGATAATTGCTCCATTTCCACGTCGATCAAAAAACTAGAACACTGTTCATTAAACGACGAAAATTTCCAAACATGGTTCTGCTATCCGGGAAGAATCAACTTACCACCACGTGTGGGCCATGCCATTAGATAAATTCTGTGCGGATGATGAAACATAACGCCGTTTCACGTAATTGTTTGAGCGATTTGTGGATATCCGGTACTTTGAGAGTTACTCAAAAACTATGGTTGCTATCGCCGAGAAATAAGTTCAAACGACGTGTCATCGCGTGAAAAGCTTAGTTTATCAATATTGACCCTATGAACAAACGTCTGTAGGGTGTGATAGCTAAATTTGTCAAAATGATAGAATCGAACTATCCTGAAGCCAAATATTTTCAAATACATTTTCACATGAGTAAAATTTCAAGTATTAAAATTCACTGATTTCCGAAGTAATGCCTTCGCACCACATTGTTTGTAAAAAAAGAAGATATTTCGTCACCATTCTTTAAAAATGAGAGAACAACACGAGTGACAGATAAAACTCGGGGTGAAAAAAGAATAAACGCCGCAAAAACGACTCGCTTGTAGAAAGACCAGACATCATTAGTAGAGACTCGAAGAGAGTTGCTCGATATTCAGAATACAATTATATAATTATGCCCCTCGAGAAAGTTTCAAGATGAGACTTAAGTAATTAATTGGGAGAATTTCTTAGTCCTTTCGAGAATAATGAGATGAGACAACTTAAAGATTCTTTCTGATCTCGCTGCTAGCTAAGCCAACTTTGCTTCGAGAGCAGTTCACAAGATTATACTCAAACAGAACTTCGAGTGCTGCGAGTACTTATAAGTTTGTTCATAATTGGAAGTAGTGGAAGAATTCGTAGTATATTTTCAAAGAATCCTTGATGGATATATTCAGTTTTTATAAATTCTCTCAAAGAAGGATCAAAGGTTAAAAAATGGTAGTTCAAATCTTTTAGGTTAGACAGCTATAAGCCCAATTTCTTAGCTCAATGATCTTATGAATCGTAATACAAGATAATAGTTCCATAACAAGGTTTGTGTTTGGTAAACTAATCACTCCTGTGTAAAATTTTCAGACCGATGAGGTCGACTGATGGCCAACAAGACGTCGTAAATATTCCAGTATTCAACATCTATATCTATAGGTGTTCCACTCTTGTTACTTTGTCCTCCAAGATCAAGAAAAATCAACCTTATTCGGATTAGACGATAGTCGAAAGAAAATGGGTTTTCTAAGACCATTCGTGCTTTCATATTCCATCTCTTGCGCGCCAAGAGATCAATCAGGAGCTACACACTCATTCACATCGGGAACAATTTTGAATGAGATGAAAAAGGGATTTTTTTCTGAAAATACAAACTTAGGAAAAATAATTTTTTTGCAGAACCGAGAAGCACTCAGACTTGAAAAATTCAATTTGTCCGTTCAAACAGCACACTCACTCTCGTACTGGTTTTAGACCAATAGACGTGAAATAGAGGAGATTGGTATATATTAGAGAGATTTTGATGAAAGCCCTGCACACGATAGGTTGAAAAGGCTGGAAAGAAGAAGAAAAGAAATGTTCCTGTGGCACGTGATTCTAGGTACCTCAATCATCATTTTCAAAAAATAATCAAAATTTTTCGTCGGGACGTTTGAATATAATGTCCGTTTTCGAATTTTCCATTACGAATGATCGGTAATAAATTCTCTCTATCAGGGTTTATCGTCTCTTTCGTGGTTTTCCCGTAATAAATCGGATGGATGATTTTTATCAAAAAATGTTGAAAATAGATTTTTGTCGATTTTTTGAGAATTTACAAAATGATGTGCTCAGATATATGAAATGTTCAAGAAGAGGTGCAGGGAATTCGTCTCACCTGAGAATCTCACAGCGGTTGTTCCCAATTTCTGGATCAATTCGAACATATCATCTTGTAGATTTTCCAAAGATCTCAATACAACTATTCCACACATTTTTTCATGAGAGTCATCCCTTCCGATTTGTTACGAGGAAACTACGGAAGAGACGAAAAACTCCTATAGAGGCTATTTCTTCCATCGTTTACGATGCAAAAACGAAAAAAAATTTTATTTCAAAATCTACAGACAGAAGATTTTGATTTTTTATGGAAAATGATGCCGGAGGTACCGAGAATCGCACCTCACAGAGATTTCTTTTTCCTGAACCCTCAAATTTCTCGCCTTTTCGACCCACCGTGAGTTGACATACAAGATTTTGGAATTGGACATTTTTGCCTGCTACGCACAAAAAAGTCGCAAAATCACTCGCAAACTTCTTATTTGATACTCCGAAGCATTTGAATGTCAAAAACGATGGTTGGCAAAGTTTCCCGGATCGTTTCCTATCCTGATCGGTTTCAAAAAATTTTCTCTCTCCCACGCCCTCTCTCAGCATCAGAAAATAAAATACTCGATTGCGTCATCCATCACAGCAGGTTGATCCCATATTCCCTTCTTCTACAAAAATATCTAGGCTTTATAAAGCAATTTCTAAGGATTCACGTTCTCGCGTTTTCCCTGTCAAGAACGAAATCCCCTATTTCTCCACAGAGATAATGAAAAACTCGTTGTACAGGGGTAACGCGCAGAATACCAGTTGGTAAGAAAAATTACCTTTCCGGGTAGGTATATCAAAAATATCGAAGGCCAAACTAACCCTATAATACCTGATAGAGGGTAAAATACTATACACATACATGCAAAGGATTGTCGACATGTATGCGCTCATAAAGTGAACGCCTGCATAGAGAAACAAAGAGCAACGCGGTAAACCCCGTTAATCCCTCAAGGCAATCATTCCAAACCTCCGGTAGCTGACAGAGGGTGCGAGTGCAAATACCAGCGGCGCAGTGGACTATATTAGTATATCAAGAGGGAGAGAGTCTGTATCAGATGTTGGCCTCAAAACTTCTGGAAAGAGCTTAAAAGGCTCCTTCTTTCCCTTATTCTTTCCGACGTGAATCTCTTATTTCCCTCTAGCATTTATTCCACCCCCCCCCCCCATCAGCAGGGATATATGCTGAAGCTTGACTACCACAATAAGGCCAGGCGTTACAGTTTGTCGTCTGAGATCATGAATTATGAGTTGACGTTTGGCTTGTTACATTTTAGTAACTTTACAGACTTAATTCTTCTTTCTTTCATTTCTCACCAATGTAAAGTCCAGTGCGACAAAATCATAGTGGAACTTACGATTGGCCATGTGTGTAAGAACTAGCCTTGAATGATCTTCTCAAATTAAATGCCATTATATTCTTGATTTTTCGCTCCTAGATAAGATAATATTTGACCTGTGAATGCAATATGTAATCCACGAATGGTATTAGATTCGAAAAGATCATTTTTCTGTTATGGACATTATGGTCAATAATGTTAGCTAGCCTTGGGTGAATGGATGTATTCCTGTGTGTAATTCTGTTCCCAAGCATCTAAGATGATTTAATAATAGAATCATGATAAATATTAAAATACAGCCTGAACTTGATATGAATTTTTCACGCTTTAACCTTCGGATTGGTGCCCTTCGGGGAGGGTTTGTAGTTTGTAGGGTGTTCGAGTACATTCTCGGGAGGATCCTACACTATCCACAGTCCTGTGGCTGTCTATGGAGATTTCCCCTTCCCGCCCTCCCAAGAAAAAAATAGCATATTATATATGCGTCGAGTGCCAAAAATCTTTGTTCTTCGCGATATCTTTGTTGGACGTCCAACAAGGTTATCGTGAAAAACAAAATTTTTGGCACGAGACGCATATGCCGTTTTCCGCATCGAGTCGTATAAAACCGCGATCGCATGGCGTTCCATGAAGGCATTGCGCGTTCGCGTGGCATGTCGTTGATGTGTGGACAACCTCTTACATTGGGCCCTGTGACAACAAAAATTCGCAAAGCATCTGAGTGTGATCATGCGAAATAGAAACTAGTGTACAATTTTTATTGATAAATTCGCGTCAAGTTCAATTATTGGTTATGAGATGGGTTTGAGACTAAATTCGATCCGCACATATGCCACGTGGAGAATCTGGACAGTTCAACATTGTCCGTTCTTGCTTTGTTGTGCATAGAGATTCGAGTCAGTTTCAGTTGTTCCGAGGTTGTTCCCTGTCTGAGAAAAAAACCAATAGAGACAGTTTATACATGGATGATTAGATCAGTATATTTTGGCCAAATCGTGCGTCCGATCTGCCAAAGTATATTTTCTCACCAATTTTCTCATCTGCCAGTAGGTACCAAAAGTATAGTGTTATGTATTGCGAATAGTTACACGTCAAAGTAAAGATGACATGCAGTGAGAGGAATGCAAGAAAGACCTTCACAGTATATTCATAGCAAATATGCATCGAACCATATATGGTAGTTTGAAGTCTGGTGAAAGGAGCTTGTAACAAGCACGGACTGGTACAGCCAGGTACAGCCAAGTACGAGCTGGTACAGCGCACAGTATAAAAGACGCAGCCACTGTATTGCCAGTCAGACGGCACACGACCGGTACACCCTACATATGGCTCCGTGTCTCTTGTATACCAATAATTAATAAAGTAGTTAGACGCCGATTTCATCAAGTACTTCACACCTTCTCCACAACTACTACATTGGCGACGAGGATAAAAGAAGAAATCCGGCGAGGATAAGAAGAACAACTGTCTGACGAAGATAGAGAGGCAATCCGACGAGGATAAGCAGTACAGACTTTTGACGAAGATATATAAAGCATATCAAAAGCATCAATCTATCTGACGAAGATAGGAAAAAGATCCGACGAGGATATACAGAAAAATTAAAAACCATCTGACGAGGACAACACAACAGAGCACAGCTGGAGTGAGGAGAAAGGTCCCCCGCAGCATACATTAAAAAGTCACTGAACGTGGATACAGAGAGAAGCTAGAAAGGAGAAAGGTCCCTGCAGCATATACATACGGGTCCCAAATCAACGCATAAGGTGAGCGCCTACAAGCAGCTTTGTCCCCATGAAAATATGTCAAAACATCGAATCAAGTCGAGAGCGGTAAGAGAGCCAGCAATCGAATAGGTCGTGAATTAGCATTTATGACTACTATAGAAATACCTCCAGGTGATCATCCAGACTTTACAGACTTAACGATTCAAACATTTACGAAACAAGAATTGATCGAATTATTGGCGAAATTCCCGGTAAAACTCCATCTCAATTTGGTTTCATTAGAAATTCTAAGGTCAATAGCAAGAAAAATACGCAGCGTACAGTTCTCAGCAAAAACTAAAGAAGTCAATATTTCCAAAGGATTGCGGGTTGTAGTACCAGAAGAAACGGAATCGAGTGGACAAACTGAACAAGCTTCAACATCACTGGCTAAGGCACCCCGACAAAACAGCATATCTACAGAGACTCAAATGGTACAAGAACAAAATTCCAGCCCAAATACAGATATGATGAAATACCTACATACGGCTCCGTGTCTCTTGTATACCAATAATGAATAAAGTAGTTAGACGTCGATCTCATCAAGTACTTCACACCTTCTCCACAATTACCACCTATAGTACTTTCCCGGAGTTTCAGCTCGAAAAAAGATTTTCACGCCCATTAGAATTTGTTTAAGTTGGAAAAGGTCATTTTGAGAGTTTTTCGAAAAATTTCCAAAGTAGCAAACTCTGCGGGTGCGCATTTTTTTCAATTTGACGTCAGTTTCCAGGAAAAGATTAAGGGAAGTCTCAAAATCAAATGCGCCTACTCCACACGACGACCTGTAAAGTCAATTGCTTCCTCGATTTCGAGACTATTTTAATATTTAATATTGTATGTTATTTCAATGCATCTCAATATTTCTCAACCTAGTGTAGCTGGTTCATTTGTGTTAAGAAGAGCCTGCACCGCACAATTTCGATACCTCCTTCTGCCACAGTTTATAAGAGCACACAGTCAAAATGATCAGCCCTCCCTTCACGTCCCTGGTACACTGGACAGGGTCACAAATCGGTGTAATCCGTCGCTGTACGGCAAACTGATCGTTTCGAAGCGACAACCAAACGATTTGACAGCCTCTGAAGTCTTTTCTGATATCATGTCTTTACAAGAGCTCACACTGTATATGAGTAGTTCGTGGAAACCTTGTAATAATATGTGCCTACTTGTACAAACCCTACAAACGCTTGACAAAAAACCTGAGAGGTCGTTTTCGATGTATCTTTTGGTGCTTTTTTCGCTCAATCGTTAGTTTTTCGATTTAGGGCTACCCAACAGAATGATTATCATAAGAGAGGTCAAAATGTCAGTTTTGTGCCCTGTGGTTTTCAATTATTTCGACCTTTGTGAGCGTGAGGCGCCGCAGTAGAATGCGTTCGGGATTCGGGCAAGCTAATACATCAAATATTATGGTAGTAAGCACCAAATAGCACTGCTGTAAGAGCTCAAAGACCACTTTTTGTGTGCATGACGAGTACGTACATTTCGTGGCGCGTTTTTACTTAAAATTTTACCCCCTCAGTTTCTCTCGATAAAAGTGTCCTTGCCTCATTCCAGGTCTTTTCGTGCCAATGTATTCTCAAAGAAAATCGTCAGGCGCAACTTGTCCAGGCCTGAAAATTTCGAAAAAAATTGATTTTCATACTTTACGGAGCTCTTCCCCGCAAAAATCTGGTTTTGCTCAATTTTTTAGTCAGTTCCGTGCCCTAACAGTGCGACCATTAAACGCGAGATTACCGAGGCCCTAGTCAGTTTTGTTCAAAGTATCTGATGGCCAAATAAAAACCCCAAAACCTCAAGACTGTGGTTCAAACCGTTTGGTCATGAGATCAATTTTAGTGCCGAATGTCAGGTTCCGTGCCCCCTAACGCGTTATCGTTGTTATATATATATGGTACCCATGAGTGAAAATTTTTTCATTCGTGCACGAATTAGTTTATGCTTTATATGTTTCAAAAAGTCGGAAAATCCATCTTAGAACCCTCGGAAGAGAGATTCGGCGGGTTTGCACATCTTCGACCCTCAATTATCAAAATTTCCTCGGAACTACTCATATCCAATCACTCACATGACACAATATTTCACAGGAAAACAATGAGACTTGGTTATTACAAATTACTCGAATTCTACTTCTCTGTACTCCTAATGAACCCCTCGGTTATACTGAGCATATGATGGGGACCTTTCGACTTTCCACATAGATGAATAATTATATAAATAAGAACCATTGGGTCAAGACAGAAAAGGAAGTGAACCTGTCATTGGTTCAGATAAAAAGCTTGTAGGCTTTTTTCGACTGGACCTAATCGATGGCTGAGTTGGTCGGAAGCAGAAATACCGCGTCTATAGTTGCTCCACAAATCATCCTCGATCACATTGCATCCGATCGATCTTTGGAGAGAGGTAAGGAATAGGTAAAAGCGGAAAGAACGAAGTATGAAGGAGGATGATTCACTCTAGAGTATTTGAAAATATCAATATATAATACTCTGTATCAAGATTCTAGAGAGTAACCAGCGAAGCTTGGAGGCCGAACAAAAGATCATAAAACAAGATTCAGGAAACGTGAGAGATAACAATGAATTTGACGCTGAAATACATTCAGGGCTCGGTTCCCTACAGGAGCGGTGATTTACGAGTGATGCCTTATTTACAATGAGTATCGGTGCACATAATGAAGCCGATTATTCCGATTATCACTGCCAGCCTGTGGTCGAAAAAAATCTAATATTCAATCAATACTGCAGTGTTCAAACCGTGACCACAAGAATCAATTTATAACTGCTGGTTATCTCAGTAGAATACGGATTCATTCCCTAACTTGGCAGTATCTATGATACTATGACTCCATCGCAGATTATATGTAATCTTTAGAGCCGATGCATGTATCGCTGTCTCCTGCCATTTATCTCAAACCACGCCAAAGCAATGTTTGGATTGTATTTAGAAACAACCATTATCAAGCGAACGAACTTATGCTATTTTTCAAAATGTGTAGAATAAGACTTAATCAGAGGGGATTTCATGAAAATATTACATAAGTCCATACATTAATTTACGGATCACATCTCTTGTATGTATCAATTTCACCTCTCGTAGCATGTCGATGGAATTTTTGTGAAATTTGAGGCGTATATGCATATTAAAAGTTTGATCGACACCTCGTGTATTGCCTGCGATAATTTTGTTATTGAACACGAGAGGACCACCGTTACTACCCTGAAAATACAATTTTCTAACTCGTGATTGCATCAAAATGTTGTCAGTAAAAATAAATTTGGATCGGGATCGGGATAGAGGTTAGATAAGTTGCGAGTTTAAGGTTATTTTACACTAGTTCCAATTCAAGTCAATACAAAAAAGTACGTCCAACGGAACCGATAGATGTGCTATTTGAGCAGCTAATATTTCAAATAATTCAAGATGGTTATCGTTGGAACGACAAACTTAACATAAGATTGAAAAAAAGTTCCTCCCTTTTCGTCTTGGAAAAAGTATTTGAATAGCATAATTACCAAACATGGTCTGTTTTTCCAACTAATTCCAACCACAAATTATCCTCATACATCATTAGAACAAAGAAGTTCACTCACGCATGACATTGAAACTGGACGATCAACAACTGCGCAAACGCTCGTTTGGTCAACAGAATAAAGTAACCCATTGATTTTTTCCATCGATCTTCTTCTGGCGAGTCTCTAGCAGGGTGTTTAGTACCGTAGCTGAGTCACAATTTTGATTCTTACCCGCGATTTTTTTCTGATGATTTCTCCCAAGAATCGGACTACTTTGACGGATTGAAAATTCTTCAAAAAAATAATGAAAGACATCAAGGTAAATCAAATCACGTTTAGATAAATTGTTCAAATGATGATTTTTTTAAATTCAATTGCGAAATCAATCAAATTGGACTGACAGCAACTCAGAAGATCAGCTTATCACTCATCATTGCGGACGTATCCTAGCCTTCGGAAAACCCTGCCATCCTGTTCAACTGCTCGAACTACGTACGAAACAATAGTTCTAATACGCTGCTGGTCTACTGCAAGGATGAACCACCAGATTACCGAATTCACAAAATCAGCAAAAAACGTTACAACCACCTGGATTCGGGATGTCAATTTTTCGCGATTAAAAGAACTCTGACGTGAGGCAGCAAGAATGAGGTCGAATTCAGTATCTATATCGAAAATACAAAACTATTCTTGGCCCAAAATTTTGTTGCTCAGTGTACATACAATTATCGAATAAAATTCTAGTACGATTGAGAGACGATTGCCTTTTCGTGGGAGGGGGAGGGCAGAATATATGACAAAAATTCAGCATATTTCTGATAATCCCGAATTGTTCTGATTTTTCCTGAATCAGACACCCTGCTCCTGGGACCAAATTATTACGCTAACGTAATAAATGTATGTGGTTATTACGTTATCCTTGACAGACTCCCCCCCCTCCTACTATAATTTCTACAAAACTACCCCTCGAACCTTCCAACACTCTAATCTCTAGTCGCTGGAATTATACTTTTTCCACTCCTTTGTGGAATCATCTTACCCGGTCAATATTTTTGGTTAAGTTGCATCGAATCCAACCTCAGCGTAACAACGAGCATCCGTTAAAACGTGCTTTCTCGTTACAATGGTTCCGGAACATCCCGTTGGGGTGAATATTTGCATCTCTCACCTCTTTTATTACTATCCCGGATAACGAGAACGACGTATAACGATGATTGCCATTTTCTACTGGCTGTCGGCCAATACCACGGAGAGGTTCTGAATTAACGAAATTGGATTGTCCCGTTCATGATTTTCATGGATTGCCTTACTTACAAACGTTGATCACGGACCTGAGTTACCTGGTTGTGAGTTGCATACTCTTTTGAATGTTAAAATTCACCTGGTTTGCTTCATTTCAACAAGGAATGGCACCACGATGAAGTAGCACGGTTTCGAATATGTTCTGATAGCAAATACATTTCAGACTGTTTGATCATCACAAAATTGCCAATAATTTGGGCTTTGTTCTATCCCAATACTCACGATCTAGTTTGAATGGAATATGACCGAAAGGGGGGGGGGGGGAAAGCTGTGACAGATATCTCAAAAAAATACTTCGCCATTTCATTCAAAGCTTCAATGATTAACATTTTCATGTAGAATTTCGTTTCACTATAATTACCTGAATGTGACCTAATATCCTCAATGAGTATCCTCAATGAAGCAGAAAAATATGTTGTGCTGGCTCATCACTAAGTGTTTACACTCAGCATTCTTCCTTACAAAATAAACCAAAGTTCTCTCACAAAAAATACTTCAAATAATGAAAAAATTGCACAAATTTAAAAAAAAAAAACGTTCAACTTTCAGAGCCACGCCGGTACAGGGTTGTCCTTGCGACAGCTGGCATCGAACACGTGGTGGATCCGCGTGATATTTTGTCTAAATCACACCGGAAGTGAATTGCATGGTTTACATTCAGTATGACCGACAAGCGATGTTTGGAAACTTCGCCAACACCGTATGACAGAATAAGCACTCGATGCGTTTTTCCGCAATCGGAGAGGACCACAGGTGATAGAATACCAAGGAGGGCATCCCAGCCCTCCGTCGAGACATTTTATCACGACAGGTGAGTTTCATCTAAGTTTAGTTATCGTCGATAGAATAGAATAAGGTAGCTCATCCACTGATAACATCACCAATAGGTCGTTTTTCCAAGTTTTTGACCAATTCATTGACTTTTTTCAACGACAACTGACTCATAATCTTCGACGCACTAGAGACGACGCCGGTAGAGATTCATCCTCGAAAAGTAGATCGGTAAGAGAAGGCAAAGACTCCAGAACAAAAACTTCTTGCAAATTCTTTGTTTTGAAGTACAATACATATGTCGAAGTCGTTTCCGTTCTTCGGAAAACATTTCAAATGCTGCAGACACTGGCTGTTAATAAGTAGTAGTAATGAGTGAAAATTCACTCCAGTGACCATTGATTAGTGGGATTATTCTCCAAACGATTGCTATCAGGGATAAATCCATTGAGGTAAAGCGATGGTGATTCAGAGCCAATTAATCTGGCGTAACAGCACACCAATTTCACAAAAGATTCAATGAGAGAATGTTTATAACCAACAAGCCAATAATAACCCGATCAGAAATTTCGGTGGCTTCCCCGCGGGGGCCCCGCGGGGCAAATGTATGGAGAAGCATATGAGGTGTAACGCCTTCCCCGCGGGGCCCCCGCAGGGCATCCTCGGGGCAATACTCGCATAAGTAAGTGTTATTTTAGATGAAGAGTGCGATACACTATTGCACATGTTTGTGATTATAACTCAAATCATTCTCTGATTGGTATTCAAGTGAAACAGAAAAATCATCTCAGGCATGGAAAAGAGCCTTATTATAAGTAGAGTCCAAAATATTTACTTACTTCTGCTGTGGTCGCTGTGGGGAGATGGGTACTTTACTTTGCAGTATGTGATCATATGTGATGAAGATTGTTCTGTTTCTGTACAGTGATGTGAGTTGAAAGTGAGTGCTTAATGATATTAAAATATAGTGTGATCACCTGGTGGAAATTTTCTTGACACATCTGCAGAGATGAGGTTAACTCAAGAACATTACGCAGGCCACTAAAGTGATCAGATGCTTTTCGCACTCCATGTGACAAGTGTAAGATTCAACTCAAGTTGCAGATTCAGGACCTGATCCTCTATTACAGGTGATGCACATCCTCAGCTAAGTTCTACTTCTCTGTAGAATATTTCATGAAGAGCAGGCATAGTGCAAACACTTGGAAAAAAATCTACGCTCAATTATATCTGGCCCTATTGAGCTTGCTCATCCCAGTTTTGATAAATGCTTTTTGCTTCAGAGTGACAGGGTGTATATGAACAATTGTCACAGCATCTTCAACAAGCTCTCACAGTATTCCTCGCCTCCAATTCTTATGAGCATTCATATTCTGTCAAGAAATTTCTTCAGAGCTTGAATATTCTACTATGAGTCTTGGGGTGCTTTAAGACACTGATTTCACATTCTAGAATACTAATTGGATAGATAAACATGATGATAAGTCGATCATCACCAGAATATTTACAGTCATTTTTTAGTTATGTACATAAATCCAAAATATCTTACTTTTCTATGGTGCAAAAAAGAAGATGCAAGAGATTATTCAATGAGTGCCATCAAGAATTGGTTTACTGTCACATTTTTAAATTTCTACTTCCTTTCGACCAAGTACCAAATGCTTGCACTTGATTAATTTTTGTGGAATAGCAAAATAAGATAGCTAGGGATATACTAATTTTCCTGTGAATATTCTGGTAATGATGAGTTATATCATGCTTAACTCTACAATTAGTATTCTGAAATATAAAGTAAGCGACTTAGAGCCAAGACTTATAGAAAGATATTCAAGCTCTGAAGAAACTTCATGACAGAATATGAATGTTCATGAGAATTGGAGGCGAGAAATACTCCAAGGGCATATTGAAGATGCTGTGACAATTATTCATGCACTCCCCATCACTGTGAAGCAGAAAGCATTTTTCAAAACTGGGACAAGCAAGCTCAATAGTGCCAGATATAACTGAGCGTAGATTTTTTTCCAAGTATTTTCACTATGCCTGCATTTCATGTAATATTCTACAGAGAAGTAGAAATTGGCTGAGGGTGCGTATCACCTGCAATATAGCATCAGGTCTTGATTCTGTAGCTTGAGTTGATTCTGATAGTTGTGTTATGGAGTGCGAAAAGCATCAAAACACTTTAGTATAACATCCCTGCGTAACGTTCCTGAGTTAACCTCATTTCTGCAGATGTGTGACTGCGAGGAAAATTTCCTTTAGGTGATCACACAATATTCTAAAATCACTGAGAACTCACTTTTAACTCAAATCTCAGTCCAGGGAGAGAACTTTCCTCACCACCAACCTGCAGAGTCCAGATCCCAACTCCTTACAGCAGAAGTAGGTAAACACAGACTACAGAAATATCTACCCAAGTTCTCTCTCGTTTTTCCAGTCTTACTTGAGTTTTTGAGGAATGACATGAGTTGTAATCACAAACAAGCCCAAAAAAATACTAAATTTTTCATGAGAAATTACTTGTACATTATGCGAATATTGCCCCGGGGATGCCCTGCGGGGGCCCGGCGGGGAAAGCGTTACACCTCTATATGCTTCTCCATACATTTGCCCCGCGGGGGCCCCGCGGGGAAGGTATGGTTTGCCCCGCGGGGCCCCTGCGGGGAAGCTCTGTTGACGCGGGGGAATTTCTGATCGGGAACTCCTTACTTGCTTATACTTCACCAAGAAAATTTTACTACAGAACTGATTTTGTCGTTTTTTGCGTAAGCGAGGCAGATATTTTGAAGGTTCCGTCAAGCTATCATTATTTTGAACAATCTTATCTTCATATTTTCGAATCTCCAATCTTTCGGAGCCAAAGGGAATCAAAAACGCAATAACTTTATAGATGTTGAGTGAAACATATTTTAGAATTACTGGAGAGTGCGGATTCAATCGAGATGGAATTAATGAGGTCAAATTTGATTGATTGACACATAGTCTTCGCAACACTGTAGAGCCGTAGATGGATTCCATTTAAAAACGACACATGAAAAATAGTGATGTCTCGGATCGGTTCTTCGTGGTTTTGATCCGATTCTGTAGTCCAAAATATGAAGTTTCCACCCACTGGGAGGCCCCAAAAAAATTTTGGAGTCGCCTGCGGAGCCATTTCTGTTTCGCTTTTTGATTCCACCGGAGCATCAGAATCATGATCTTTTTTTACTAGATTGGATATATCTCGAGTTTGGCTCAAGATAATGCAACGCGGTTTGCGCCATTCGGAAGATCTTAAAAAAACCTATCAAAAGTGATCTTTTTGTTCAGCCCCTTCAGGCCCTGATCAAGCAAAATCCGGAAATATCAAGCTAACCTGATTATCTCAAAAAGCAATTTTTTTTAATTTTTCACAAATATGATTTCTTATGCAAAATTGCGCGATCTTTGCGATGGAACTAGTCCGAAGTTGTTTTTTCATGGTTTTATGCGTTTTTGGGTCAATTTTCCAATTTTTCATTCTCCGACCAATCAGAAAACAGAGATTTCTGCGCATGCGCGTCGCTTATCGGATCTCAAATCTCAAAAAAGTAGTTCCAATCGAAAGCTGAGGGAATTTCCTTCAAAATAACCTGTTGCAGAACTCCGTTTGATCGACTGGAACTGAAACTACACGATTCTTTAGACATCAAGATTATTAACATCACTGACAGCATGGATGCAAGAGAAGGTCTCAAGGCTCTGGTTCACGATAGATAAGGTCATCTCGCTCTGGTCATCCTTCTGTTCCAATGAAGGTGCCGTGGATACTGACACGGAACATGTAATTGACTTTTGCAAGGGGTCATTTTGAAGGAAATTTCCTCAGCTTTCGATTGGAACTACTTTGGAATTCGATAAACAACGCGCATGCGCGGAAATCTCTGTTTTCTGATTGGTCGGAGAATGAAAAATCGGAAAATTGACCAGAAAACGCATAAAATCGTGAAAAAACAACTTCGGACTAGTTCCATCGCAAAGATCGTACAATTTTGCATAATAAATCATATTTTTGAAAAATTAAAAAAAATTGCTTTTTGAGATAATCAGGTTAGCCTGATATTTCCGGATTTTGCCTGATCAGGGCCTGAAAAGGCTGAACAAGAATTTTCAAGATCACTTTTGATAGGTTTCTTTAAGATCTTCCGAAAGGTGAAAACCGCGTTGCATTATCTTAAGCCAAACTCGAGATATATCCAATTTAGTAAAAAAAAGATCAAGATTTTGATGCTCCGGTGGAATCAAAAAGCGAAACAGAAATGGCTTCGCAGGCGACTCCGAAATTTTTTTGGAGCCTCCCAGTGGGTGGAAACTTCATATTTTGGACTACGGAATCGAATCAAAACTACGAGAAACCGATCCAAGACATCACTATTTTTCATGTGTCGTTTTTAAATGGAATCCATCTGTATTCAGTCCGAGCAAAAGAATTTGGCAAAAATTAAAAGCGTGAAACAAGAGAATGGTTTCAAAATTTGAATTCTACGATGTAACACTTAGGAAGTTCGACATCGATGAGAAATTTCCCAAACGAAAATTCCAGGTGACTTGTACAATTCCAATTTTCAATACTTTCTGCAAAAGATGAAAAATTCTTCAAAAAGAAGAGGAAAATTCCAAAAAGCCTCGAAATTCTTGACGAAAACTTTGACAAAGGTACCACAGTATCAAACGAGATTCATTGGATCAATCTCTCAGGAGTTGTCGTCGTATTAATGTCAAAAGACGTTTTCCAATTGTACTCGACAAGTATCATTACAATCTCAATTAAGGAAAGACATGCACTCTGTGAGGACACTATCACTTCAAACACGAGAAACTCGTTCATCAAATTTCGTCATTCTGCACGAATCTCTCTCTCTCTCTACACTGAATACAAATCTCAGATTTCAGAGTAAGAGCACGGAGATGAAAATTACAGCTTTGACAATTAGCCTCACTCTCTCAACCATTGAAATTCCAAGTAACGACGTAGACAGACGGACGTTTTCAACTCAGACATACTAAAAGCAGGGAATTCAAAATCATAGAAACTACACCACCCTCCTATAGCATCGTATAGATTCTAAAGCCACACCCACCCACACACACACATACATACACTTACACTTACACTTACACTCACTCACACACACACACACACACACACACACACACACACACACACAATTTACGGCTATTATACGAGTACCTGCTAATTGATGAATGTGCTTGGTTCGTGAGTCGGAATAAAAGCTTCACATTACGGACATAATGCAATAAGACATTAGAGGGATGGCGTCAAGAAGGTAGGAATTTCATGCCGAGTCTTGTCAATTTTTTGCGTACCGTAAACCGGGGTGAATGTGGCCACCGGGGTGAATGTGGCCACTTTTCCGGAAAGAGATTGTAATAGTCGTAACTCCGATGCTATACCACCTAGAAAGACGTACAAGAGCGCATTTTGAAGCTTAGGATCTCTTCTTTCAAAATATGCCAGCTCGTTTGTGATGAGACAGGTTCCATTTACCCTTTTCTCCATTGGAATGAAGTGAAAATTGTCAAGTAAAAATTTCATGTTGCAAAAATTTACGTAAACAACCCAGTAGATCCATTTCTATCTCTTTCCAATGATTTTCTCTTAGTAGGTAATGACGTCCTCTACATTTTGCGCTACTGCCGATTGAATTTGGATGCGACAGTTATTTAGAACGACCACTTGAACGAGAACTTGTGATTTCTCGGCTGCCCCGGGGTGAATGTGGCCACTTTGTTTCTTATAACTGTCGAGAAAGCAAATGAGTGGAAGAGAATTCCAAAAACAGCACTTTGGAGGTGACATCAAGGCGCGTCGAATGACCTAAGATACATATAGGTTTGGTCGAAAAATTGCAATGAAACTCAACTAGAAGCGTGAAAGTGTCCAAAATCAACCCAGACGCCACTCAAGACACGACCGTGCTAGAGACGCCAATGTAGTTGATGAATTCCAAATTGGCCGCTTGACTCGGGTTTTTGAGCTATCGAGATGAATGCAACGGTTTTCTCTTCGTAATTAGATGAGCTAAGAGATGTGTTGTCCTTATTTTTTTTTCAAACACGAGGCGTCGGGGTAGGGATTTGCTCAGGCCATTATAATTGCGGTGCTCAACGATGGTGGCCACATTCACCCCGGCATCCGGGGTGAATGTGGCCACCCTGTTTTTTACACTTTTCAAGAGAGCAAACGGTTGAAATTAAATTCTGAAGCCAGCATTTAGAAGAAGATGCCAAGACGCGTCGAATAACCTAAGATACATATAGGTTTGTTCGAAAAATCGCAACGAGAATTCGATCTGAAGGTCTAAAGTGGCCACATTCACCCCGGTTTACGGTACTCTGGAGAAATGATCGAGGCTAGAGAGGGTGTCGAGGTTGAGGATGAAATGCTGCATTGGAGGATGGTTTACTACGGCCTTGATGTGAAGAACTCTTCAGATTACGAGAGATTTTCATGAAGCGTAAGAGAGCTCTTCAATACTTTGAGTCTTGAATTGACGGAGAGGAAAGTACTTTACTCCTATTTCCTAGAAGAGATTATTTCTGCGGATTTGAGCGTCGATGATTGGTGAAATATTATCCGTAGATGTTGGAGGAGTTTACCATGTAGAAATATTTCCAATTGGTCTATGAACAGCTTTGGAAAGGTTTTCAGAAGATAATACTCTATTTTGTCAGTCTACAATCCCTTTTGTCTTTCTTGGAACCGGAATAATTCATTAGTACTTTTTCCCTCGATATTCTGTGCAAATTTACATTTTCCTAGCATGACAACTTATACATTCGCAGAATACAATTTTGAATATTTTTCGACGAAGGCTTTCAGACTGGCAAGTTTCTT
Source organism: Eretmocerus hayati (assembly GCA_029851415.1). Taxonomy (NCBI): domain Eukaryota; kingdom Metazoa; phylum Arthropoda; class Insecta; order Hymenoptera; family Aphelinidae; genus Eretmocerus; species Eretmocerus hayati. The sequence goes on along the minus strand of CM056742.1, from coordinate 174,888,077 downwards.
TTGCGCGCTTGGAAATTTTTCTACCAAAATCATGTTTTATAAATCCTTCAAATTCCTCCCCCCCCCACCTTCTTCGTTTAGGAGCCTATAAAAGTATGTATGTACAATTCATATAACTTTTTTCGATAATTCAAAATGAACTGATCATTCCAGTGTATTCAATACAAAGTTTTCATCAGTTTATTTAAAGGTTATTTAGGTGGAAGTTATCTTTCGATCTCGGGGTTTATAGTGGTTTTGGGTATAAAGCAACGAAGAATTCGATCACTTCAAGGGAGCATGATTTTTACCGCACTTGATGAGATTAATCACCTACAGGCTCTGAGATGAAATATTAGTTCTATTTGAAAAACACTACCAAGACTAATGAAACAAAGGTTATCCTTCATATTGATTTGCACTTTCGACAATTTTGATCAGAATCTTTCATAGTAGAAAGTTTTGAAAAATTTGTCCAAAGCGAGTTCCAAATGGATGATTGAATTTCCAATTTCATGCATTATTGCTTGACTCAAAATTTGGAAAATTTTCCATCAGACGAAGTGACCCAAGTCAGCTTTGAATTTTCATAATTGAGACACAAAAGGTAGATGACTTGAACGGAGATCAATTTCTCGCATTCTTATTCCATCAATTTTTTACAAATTCAATACACTCTGAAATTGTGAATATTTTATGACACGAGAATGTTCGAATTCAAAGCTAGTTTTCTGTAAGAGTGAATGATATGAATTTTGAATGAATATTCGAAAGTTGAATTTGACAAGAGTAATTTTCTGACCCACTCCGGCCAATCATTAGCAATAACTCGCACCCTGACACCACAGTAAAAATCGTTATCTCAGAGAGTCAGCACGCACGCCCTCCATGAATCACTCAGAAGATTGAGCAATTAACCTTGCACTTCGGAAACACGTATGTATCGAACAATCATCCCCAAAGATAGAATTCAAATACCCGTAAAACCTAAACCAAACTATAGTATGCTCACATCCTATCACTTTACCTCTAAAAAAAAAAAATGCAGAGGTCACGTGGTATTAGGCTGATTCTCATCTATCGCTTACGTCAGAAACTAGATCCAGAATAACATCCACCTCGATTTGCATATGTATGTGTTACAATGCCAAGCGAGTCTGCGGCAACGCGACCGAAATCCAAATAGAAGCTAGATCTGAAAAATGCGCATCCCAGAGACAATCGAGAGAATGCGACATAGATAAGCCCGCGCGTCAAAAGAGGAGGAAAAAAAAGGTTTAACTGTGAGCACGTGCTCGACTTCTGTCTGACTGGATCATGAAAATTTGAATGAGGTTCGTGGGTGGTGTGAGAAGTCAAGGAAGATGAAGTGCACTACTCGGTCGATTGTGGAAACTGATTCCGTATATAGAAGATGCGAGATTACTACGTTTCTAGGGAGGTCATAGGGTGTGAAAATTCAATGGACGATTCGAGTTTCACAGAGATTTGATGGAATGTTGAGTTTTGTAGCAATGGGGTCGGTTATACTTTGCTAATCGCGCACTTTTGTTCACGATTTTCCTAAAAAATTGTGTGTGAAAATGACGTATGCTGTAGCGGTGTTATAATAATTTTAAGCATATTGTTAAAGCTAATGAAATTGAAGTTCAAAGTGTGAAAACTAACATCGAATCGCCATGAAAGTTGTTGAGCTAATATTTTGATTACATTCAGGATGTTTCGCGAGTGTTTGCCTTAGAAATTCTCGCCCTGAGGGTACATTTAAACCGCTGCCGGTTATCCCAATTCCACAAATATTCCAAAACAATCTTCCCAACATGTGAAAATGTGATCCTGCGATTAATTGAAAGATGACCCGGTAGCTCGTAACTCATTGCCTTTGATGGAGAGGTGATTTTGTGAACAATTATTGAGAATAAAAAGTGATGGTCGATTTCGTAAGTTCATAAGAAACATTTTGTAACGTGTATCAATATTTCAGTAGTCAATCATTGATCTATCTGAGTCTCATAATCCGCACATCAGTCAACGAGACAAAGCTCAAATATCGAAAACTCATTCAAGTCTGGATATAACAGGTCATCTAACACATTGCGTGGATTATGTGTTTACTTGATGACTATTGAAACAAAATTTCGGCCATCTATCAATTTCGGTCTTCAGATCAACGCGCTCACTGCAATGGGCCCCGTCAATAAGGCCCACGGTTTTTGATCCTTCAATCATTCCGGACTTCTATTCGCTTAAATGGTACATTATTGCCCTGGGCGCTGAGACATTTTATTTCCCAAGCAGACTGAAGGGGAATAAGTCATCAGCGCCCGAAATGGGCCTGCGAGCACAAGGCAATATGATTTTTCATCGTGAGAACCAACCACGTTCGGAGGTGGCATTTTTAGGTTAGACTGATGAAAAAATGTTTCCAATAACAATTCATCATGCTGATTCATTTTGCCAAAAACATACCTAGGGGTAAAAAAAATTTCTGCCTGATCATGCATATTTTCTGGGATACAGGTGTCCAGTTTACCGTGAAGAAAAAATGAAGGGACAAAGGCTTAGCGTTCGATTGAAAAATGTTGCCCATTGATCCAAAGTTGACTACCCCCCCCCCCGCCATTTCCATTTGTTTATCCCCAACGACGAGATAGCGTAATATGTAAAAGTAGAGAATCAGGATTTTTGACATGGAGCTCGACATCGTATACGTTTGAATCGAATTTTTCATGACCGTTAGTAACATCAACAAGCGCGAAGTTGAAATACAACACCAACTCTATACCATCAGGACAGTCACAGATCAATTTTACGAAAGTGATACAAAAAATATTCATGATAAAAAAAAGGTGAAATGGACATACACATACACCTGTAGTCGGCCTCTCGGGAAATTCACGGTCTATCGTGCTTGAGCTTTAATCTTCGCGTCCTTTGCCTGTGTACATACAAATGACTCCGAGAGATTCTAATGAAAATTTTCTGAGAGGAGAAAAAGAGACGCCTCTGATCTCGAAAGCTAAAAGGGGAGCTTATATACAATTCAAGGATAGGGTATGTTTTATCTTGAGAGAGAAATGGAGAATGTTTGCTTCTCTAGAATCTCTGTCAATTTCTTTAGTAAACGAGGACGAAGGCGGAAATTTTATCAGAAACCCCTTATGCTGCCAATGAAACTTTTCTCGAGTGGGAGTGGATTTTATCTTCGATAACAGCTTGTTATTTCTTCGATCTATGGCAATATTTGAACTTGTGGAATTGATTATATCTATAGATGGTGCGCTACAAATGCGAGTCATACATAGGAAATCACCTACGTTGATGACGTAGCTTGGAGATTTTTATTTTTCTTGTCCTTGCTGTTCTTATTAATTTTTTTGCGTTCTCGCGTACATACTAAATACATCAAGTGTACGATGCTTCGAGATTATGAGTCAAAAATCATCCTAACGAATTTAAATCATATCGAAAGAATGATCATACAAATGGAAATAATCGAATCGAATTCAAACCCAGGAAAGAGAAACAAACAAATCACTGAAAAATTGGCATAGAAATTGATGAGATTGGACTAAATTGACAAAAACTACATGAAAGAAGCTCATTATGGAAGCACATAAAAGTCGCAAGATCTTGACTAACGGATGTAAATATATTACGGTATAATGTAGCTGTGTTCAGAACGAGTCCATTTTAATATTGAGCTAGACAATTAAGAGGAGCAAAAATTTTTCTCCTTGTAAAAGTCCTAGTACACTGCATCGAGTTATTTATTTGTTATCTTGTAACATGGAGCAAATGATCAATTGAAATCGTATCAATCACTCGAGAAAAAAGTATTCTACGATTGCCTTCTCAGATGGGTTCAGCGATGTGGATTATTTTGATTAGTCGAAAGAACAGACACCTTTGTGACAGTTCCTTGATGTCCACACTTTATCCCACTTGTACTCGATGAGAAGATGTCGAACATGTGAACCTGATACACTACCGGTCAAAAGTTTAAGATTACCAAATGAGTACAGTAGAAACTCTCTAAAAACTTTCTAACTCGAAAAACTACCTGACTTTGAAAAAAATACACAGTGAAGTAAAAATCCCCTAACTCGAAAAAAATTCCCCGGCAAAAAGTCCGTGAGTCGAAGATTTGATAAATTTTCGCCTGTATTCTGAACCAGAAAATCTCTAATCCGAATTTTCGAAGGAGCAAAAATTGGGATGTTATGACAGAAGCTTTCGGTGTCGGTGGTCTGACTCTCAAAAAGTTTGTTGATTTCGACACGATTATTGCGACGCAAGGCTTTTTGAGTGATTGAGATAACTTACAGAGCATATTTTCCTGGGTTCAAATGTCAAATTAGAGAAATCGCGCGTTTGCTCTTTTCCTCTCTTTCCGCCTTCGATCCAGACATTCACAAAACTCCAATTCATGCGCAATAGGTGCGCAGTAGACACACAGTCGATCTCGTGCCGAAAAGGAGAAGAACAAATGTAATGCGCAGACCGTACTGCGCATGCATTGACACCTCGCGGACAACGTAAACCGTGGGGAGAAAGACAGAAGAAGAGGAAATGCGTAATTTTTGTCGACGCCTCAAGTAATAGAGAACATCAAGCTCAAGCATTGACTCGGCTAGATGAAAAACAGCTTTGCTACGCACAAGTCACGGTAAAATTGTGTTACAGATATATCTGTAACACAATTTTACCGTGTATACACCTTACAAAGGTACAAGTTTTGAAAGTATGGTGATGCTGCTTCTCATGTAATGAGAAAAAATTCGTTTGAGTTTTTCTTACGAAATCAAAGAAACCCAGAACACATCGCGCCATTGATAGCGATTTTCACCAGCAATGAAGTGATGGATATTTAAATATTTCATTGCTCAAGTACCTATTGTGGATGCAAAAAGGAAGTACAACTATTTTGTCGAATAAATTTTGAGTAATAGAGTGGGTGGTGTTGTGTCACGTGCCCTCAGTGAGCCCATACATAGCTTGATATGGTAATTTAACAACGAATTTCTTTCGAATCTCGATTAATATTCTCAGATACTCCGAGTAACGAGAGATGAAATTCTCTCTCAGCAGCTTCGAATCAATTGACCGTCGAGATTCGAAAGAAATTCGTTGTTAAATTACCATATCAAGCTATGTATGGGCTCACTGAGGGCACGTGACACAACACCACCCACTCTATTACTCAAAATTTATTCGACAAAATAGTTGTACTTCCTTTTTGCATCCACAATAGGTACTTGAGCAATGAAATATTTAAATATCCATCACTTCGTTGCTGGTGAAAATCGCTATCAATGGCGCGATGTGTTCTGGGTTTCTTTGATTTCGTAAGAAAAACTCAAACGAATTTTTTCTCATTACATGAGAAACAGCATCACCATACTTTCAAAACTTGTACCTTTGTAAGGTGTATACACGGTAAAATTGTGTTACAGATATATCTGTAACACAATTTTACCGTGACTTGTGCGTAGCAAAGCTGTTTTTCATCTAGCCGAGTCAATGCTTGAGCTTGGAGTTGGGATATATGGATCCCTTCGTTGCCGCGCACGGCAATCCACGAGTTGTTATCTCATCCCAATAGTTCCGGGAACGGATATAAGTTTAATATGGCCCTGAGCTTACCAAAAGTGGTCAAAATGTCCTTACCGTGACTTCGTGGCACGTCCTGAATTGGAGGTGCACATTTCAACCGTGTAGTTTACCGAGATGTTCATTCGATCCCGGTTTCGCACCACTCAAACATCGAAATTGGGTTATGGAAAGGTTATATTATGTACAAATCGAGTTTCAAGTCTTACTTTAAAATACTTGAAACCCAGCCGACATTTCGTCCTGGAATTTTGCACATTTTCCGAATACTTCCCGATGATGTGACTCCGGGCCTAAATCGCTTCAAACTGCTCTATAACGGCGGTAATCAATCCCTAACACACCATAAAAATTTTTTACATTCAGCGGAGTGATAAATTACGTGAACAGCCCCCCGCGTTAGAATAAAAGAAAAAAACACCCGCGTGATGATTTACGGGCAATTTTCCCGTTGCAAAGTAAGAGATGTCTTGACCGTTTTCACTGGCTCTAATGCAAAAAACACTGATGCAAGATTCGGGTCCGAAATTTTTCTCACATTCAACTCTCTCCGTGAAAAAACTGTGTGTTCGGAAAAAACGATCCGTTTCGATTTACGCCTTTGAGTTCAGTTTTTATGCCAATTGTCCTTACGGTGGCAAAAATATATCGAAAATTGCCCATATCTTTCACGTATATTGACTAACGTTTATGCCCGTCTGGGAATTGTTTTTGGTTGTCAGATAGATTGGAAAACACCTTTCAAAAGTCAGATTGCAGCTATATTTCAACTACTCAATTTTCAAGCCAAATTCCGACCTCCGCCGTTTTTAGCTTCGAAATACCCAAGTTATGTCCTAATCACGCATGTACAGATCCCTTCGTTACCGCGCGCGGTATCACATCCAAACATGCAACGCAATGCCGTATCGCACACATACATAAGCATTCACATCTCACACATGACGCACCATGCGTGCCCGTGCCCGCCCATGTCAGCGTTCACTCATAACGCCATTGCATGCAATCTTGATTTCTAGGGACAATTTGAAACTCGCACTCACAAAAATACACACAGACACGTACACTCACGAGAGCAGTTAAATCTACAGTCACACTGGGAGCGGATGTGAATTGCATCACTAGATGGCGGCGGAAGTGGTTCCCTAGATTGAAAGTTGCTCAATGAGAATTGAAGTCAATGCATTGGGAGCACCAGTATATTTATTAAACTTTTAGAGGTAACGTCGGGATTACTTTTGGATTTTGTTGAAGGGGTAAATGGAGGTCCTGAGGAGTAAGCATGGGTATATTGGAGGGAGACAAAGGGGAGATAAGTATGTTCGAAATTTTTTGAGGTTGGAAAACCAGCCATTCAGCTGTATAGTATAAGGGTAGTGAGGCAGCGATGCGCCATGCTATATACTTTCGCTGCCTCGCTACCGCGAGGCGTGATCTGGAATCGATAAGGTATGTCGGTGAAGTTTTGATCGATCACGGACAGAATTTTTTTTACTCTATTTAATTTGGACTTTTCTCAGGAACACGACGGAATGTTCAAAATTTTACTTCGAGGTTGATTGCATAACTGAATAACAATTTTTGTACGAAATAAATTTTGACCTCTGAAACTGCTATCTGAAAACCGTTGAAAACTTAACAGATTTGAAGCAGATGTTAAAATACACATCACAAAATTTTTTCCGACAAAATTTCCGACAGGTTGCTGGGGAGACATAGAAATGAGACTCAGACTGAGAGCAATGTTTACTTCTGCATCGATTTTTTTGAGGTTATGGGTCGGAAAATCGGTATATACTTCTGGGATATATTCTTCGGCCCGGAAGACATGCCGGTACGGTTCTTCGACCCAATCGAAGGCTGGGAACACACAAGTCCATGAGAGGGCCGAACGAAGACTAATCTATGATATTTTGCAGGTTATGGCCTGAAAATCGGTAAATACTTTTGAAATTAGTTACTCGGATTAAGCGACAAGCATCGAATTTTTTTCCGACGAGATTGGTTGCTGAGAAGACATAAAAATGAAGCTTAGACTGAGATCAATATTCACTTGTTTATCGATTCTTTGAAGGTTATGGGTTGGAACCGGAACCGGAGAGTACCTCTAGAATATATTCTCCGATTAGGAAGATATGCTCGTACTGTTTTCTGACCAAATCGTTCGCTTGAACGCACAAAAAGGAGTGTATGAAAGAGCCGACCGAGGATTGATATCTGATATTTTGCAGGTTATGGCCGGGAAACCGGTAAATATTTTCGATATTGCTCGAATGAAGAGACATGCGTCGAATTTTTTTTCCGACGCGATCAGTTGCTGGTAGGAGATAGAAATGGGACTAAATTTTTTTAACAAACAAAAATCCTGAAATATGGTTCATTCATCATTCATCTGTTTCACTCATCAATCAAACTCCGTCAATAAAACATACGAAAATAACAGAAATATCCTGAAACTCTCTCTAACAACAGACTGAACCAACAGTATGGACTTCTGAATAGAATTGCGGCAACTAGTGCCTATAGTTTTCCAACTATAAGAAAACTCGCGTACGAGTGGTTGTCGAAAGTAAAAGCAGAAACAATTCTACAAGTGATGGATCGCGTTTTAAAACCATGAAATGTGCCCAGAACAAATGGTATCTGATTGGTTCAAGAATCTACAGAGACACCAAAATCATCGGTAAAGACGTACACTCAGCTGTCAGAAAGAAAAATCTACGACTGACTACGTCGTAGATACGGTCACAAAAATAGAAAAACCGTACTTTGTCAGACAATGAGCCACTCGTGAAATTGTGCTTGGAATAAAACCAGCGAGAGCAAAAACATAGAGCCTTGATTTTCTATAAATAAGATTTTTTAAGAAGACTGAAAACTTCAAATGTAGAAGTTGAGTCGAAGTTTATGTGAATGGGCGCGACGGTCATCAAACTCTCTAATCACCCAAATGCATCTTCTTCCCTCCCTGAATATTCTGCGAGTCTATAGTTAGGTCATTCAGTATTACACTCGTGACAGCGAAGGTGATTAGCCAACTCATAATTCATGTTACATAACACAGTCCCTCTTCCCAAAAGTAGTTTATCATTCCATACATAATGGGTACACGGACGCCATCACCTCTTGAGCATGTCATCTAATTGGGAGGGAAATATATACCCCATGGCGGTCCTCGTGATGTTCGCGTTTATGAGTTTAGTCTGAAAAGCTTTTTGAATTTTGAGAATTTTACATGCAAACTCGTTTCCTTATATAACTGAATTTTGTCGAATTTCATATCAATTTTGAAAATTGAATAACTTGGTTAACAGAGTACTGACGAGATTGACGAACCAAATGGCTGTCTCATTATAAATTTAAAATTTAATCCAATGAATTTATAATCTGAACTTTTACGATGGATACGAAAAATTTTTGGGATCAAGAAGTCGTCCTCCATAACTCGAATTAATCAGTGTGATAAATCTCCAGATGCCTCTAAAAGCAGTATCAAAAACATACGTAATGTAGTAGACAAGAGGTATAAAATTGAAAAATGGATGAATTCTCATCAATTTTTTTACAGAGGGCCAGGGATAAACAGGAGAAAAGAAGAATATGGACAGAGGTGAGTTTCTTGATCAAAATACACAATATGTCGATAAGAGTTGTTGAATGAAAGCCTTATTTGGAAATCATGGTCCAGCTGCTAAACTGGCACGAATTTCAGTCGTCTATGAGTATAATAATTGGTTGAAGACCATGAAATTTATTCAATAGAATGGACAAAAGGTCCGCATGATAAATTCATGCTCAAGTAATCTGTGCATTATATTAAAATATTTACTAATATTTCTAATGTGTAGACGGCCGTGGGTCTTTATCATTCTCATAACACAAGTGAGCAATACCTCAAGGAACTGATGTAGAGGTTGCCAATGAGAAGTTCAAAACTTTATTAGTTGCCACCTTTGAAATCGGTGTTGACTCTTATGCTCCTCTTTTTTTAACAAAGTTCCAGTAAGGTTAGAACTTTTCTCAAACATGCACGGATTTTTCGATTCAAAATATTCATGTTATCACTGAGGCCTTTGAGTATGAATAACTCAGGCACAAAACTGATGATCCAATAAAAAATTTTCTTGTCCTCAAAATCATACAGGGCTTTTAAAAAATCATCGCAAAATGGAAAACTTACTCTATACCTAGCGAATCGGGATCTCGTCGTCACTGCCGGAAAAATCGATAAACTCCATGGTGTTCTTCTCATCGATCCCGAATTTTTACAAAACAAGAAGGTGAGTTCCAAACTACATGATACTCTTGAATTTACACGTATGAGGTCAGAAAAGTTGATGAATTGTTTACAATTTTGTATCAAGGTTTACGGTCAAGTGACGCTGACTTTTCGATACGGGCGAGAAGATGAAGAAGTAATGGGGTTGAAATTCTGCAATGAAGCCATCATGTCACTCTCCCAACTTTATCCACCGTATCATTCAGTGGATCGCCAGGAATCGACAACTCAATTCCAGGTGAGTTTAATGGACTTTCACTAACCGACAAAGTTTGAAATATCTATGAATCCACTTGAGAGCGTTCCATTTGCGATGATATCTGACCGGAATTCATGCACAATTAAACATGACTAATATGAATTTGGACGAGATACGGATGGTATAAAGTTGAAAGTTGGATCTTTCACTGGGCAGTTTTCCCAAAATACCACATTTTTACTAATACCAGCTTCATTGTTCAACTATATGATTACGGCCTATCAATAATTTAAGTAATCAATAACAAAACAAAGAGACCTCCGAAGGCAATTAGATTCACATATAGTGGTTGGGTTTCTAGGGCACACTTGTGTTCAAAATTCACTCTCAAATCTGATAAATTTTTATAACTACACTGTCAATAATTTTTTTGAAAAACTTTCACTAGCTGGTTAAATGGAAAATTTCTACCAATGGGTTGAAAATCCAACTACTTCTACTGTGGTTGTGAATACGTGACCAATGAGATCGAGAATAAGATGCATAAGTACAGGACCTTGAGAAACACCATTGGATGTAAAAATCAAGTTTCGTCCCAGTTTGTGTGAACAATTGCAAATGAACATCAATGGGGTCACTTAGAGCCTTTTCAAGCAAAAATTCTGGTTAACCGTCGTTAAGCGGATGTCGTATCTGGACCGGCCATCTTGGTCTGAAAAGCCTGGCATGTCTTGATTTAGAAACTCACAATATTCATTTATGCTCTTGTATCATTCAGGGGCCACCCATAAACTACGTAGACGGCCAAGGAGGGGGGAGGGTAAAAAAATTCATAAAAAGAGCTACGGGGGGGGGGGGGAGGAGGGGCGGTCATCGGCTCTGCTCAGGAGACTCATAATTTCGAATAGCGCGCTCCTCTTCCACTCTTCTTGTTTTGACCCGCCCGAGTCCTTGCAATGCAAAGTTCCTTTGATAGATGATATGGAAGCGTTTCCTCTATCATATTCTGACTTCAGAATCGATGGGTGAATATTTGGTTATAGTTATACATGGCTAATTTTTGGGGTTCTTTGGTTGTTTTTGGTGAAATTAAATGCTTATCACCTTTAAAAAAGCTACGTCGTTTTTGGGGGAGGGGGAGGGGGGCAGATTGGCCAAAAAGCTACGATTGGCCGGGGGGGGGGGGCAACAAGATTCAGAATCTCCATGGACGGCCCCTTCAGATAACTCATCCAGCATATTGCAATCTGGATGAAAGATATAGTTCAATAAAAATTCTGAATCTCACTGAATCAAATCTCGGCAACTATTTTGTCCCCTCCCCGAAACAAAATCGACCACTAATTCTTTTCCCTCCTTGTACAGGGGTTTGATATGGAGCAATTAGAGAGAGTAAAGACAAAACAAAAGAAATTTTAAAATCCTAATTTTGCCATTTTACCACCAAAGACATATTCTGAAGGGGAAGCGACATTAGTAATCCCAGAAGCGGGAATCCTGCAGTGAATGAGTTGACTTTATTACAACGCCATTGAGTAATTTTTCTTTCAAACTGTTAGGAATGACTCCTCTGAAAATCACGGTAAAATATTCCTCTGGAGCTCTTACAAACACGATAAGTTGTATCAAAGTCCTTAATGAGAAACATCATCACGAAACTCAAGCACCATCACATCTTCGAAGCTCTGAATAATCAATCAGGAAAGCACAAAGGGAAAATTCCCCGACAAGCCACTCATCTTGCGAATTGATTTCTCATTTACACAGAGTTTCCCTCCATCAGGTAGCAAAGAGTCTTACAAAGGACTCTATTTCTGACAACAAGATGGGAAAACCCTTCATACTTATAGCTAGATATACAATTGAGCTCAGTGAACATCAAATTAATGCGCATGCGCATAGAGTTTTAACGACATCAAGATAACCGAAGAGACCGGCAAAGTAATAATAATCCGAAATGTACGCCAGGTTTCCTCATCCTGTATAAGCTGAATGTAACATTGAGAATTAGCAAAGCCTCACAGACACCAGGTGTATGATACTACTGGGAAAATGTTTGAGAAAGCCAAGTTTCAAATGCGCAGGGAAGTGTAGCATCCAGGACTCGTGATTCTATTGAGACTCTATATACGAAGCAGTTCCATTAGCCACCCACGTGCACGTGGCTCTCAGATGGTTATAGTATAGAGAAAGAGTAAAGTATACCAAGAGTCTGGTATATGTCCTATTTTGTGTGTGTATATGTATATGTGCGATAGTATATATGAGAGACTCGCTAATTGCCCACCGCAAGATCCACCCAGATTATTTGCATACATGGTATTTATGTTGTACACCCAACTCACGTCGCGACATTTCATTGAATCCTGCCTGACGATTCAACATGCGGATGATCTTTACAATTCCTGTATACTGCCGTATGAATACCTGTACAAGAACTAATAAATTGCGTTCTAAACTCTACGCCGAGCAAAACCCCTTTCTCAGGAATTCCACCAAGTTTTGCACTACTCCATGACTATGAATCCAGCTCAAATATCTCTAATGATGTAGAAAATTCTCTTGACCAAGACTTTTGAAGGCACCACAGCACCACAAATCCTATGCCACGTATTCATTTCTATATAGAGAGGTGATTTTTACCTATATTTTGAATTTTCTTGCAGTGTGGGAGGTATATAGTACATTTAAAGAGACCGGATTTAGTTTCTCTCAGTCAACTCGGAATAATTTTACGCTTTCTATTCTGGCTTCATACAAGTCTGTAGAATCTGTCCTTTGAAAATGTAGCATATAGCAGACACATCGTGCAGCATCACGTCTTCATTTCACTCTTCGTTTTCGTTTTCATATTCCGTGTGTGACGCTCGGACTCAGAGTTGGAGGTTAGGGTTGAAAATCTCAGGCATATGAATCTCTCCCTCTCGTATATACCACTATATGATGGTTCTTTGGTTAAAATTACGCTCAGCTTTGGGCGGTGGATATTCGTAAATCTCTGAGACAATTGCGACGGATGAGTCTCTCTACGCGTCCTGCATTTGAATGAGATTTGGGTTTGAACTTTGTGCTTGACAGGAGTGAAATGGGTGAGACTTTTCGGGTTCTGAGTATTTAGAAGGACGAATGTATTTTGTTACAGGTGGGAAGAGTGAGATAGTGGTTTATCAAGGAATATTTGTCGAGATTTTTGATAAATGATAATGGCTAAGAATATATTAATTGAAATTAATATTGTTTTTGAGAATTTTTTTAAAACGAGCAGATTTTAGGCATATTGAACCTAGCTGATAACTTTGTGTTCAAGCGTGGTCAATTTTTTGGATAGCCAAAATTTTGCAAAGCTAAATTCCGGAGACAAAAGATTTAGGGATTAATTAGGAATGAACCAGAATTGGAAGATATAAATATATGGAGATCAGGAAAGTAAAGAGGTGAAAATTAGGAACCCCAAAAGTTAGGAATGCCAAAATTCGAAAGGACGAACGTAGCCAATCCGAAATTTGGTCTCTCTCAATCTTTCCAGGCATTCCGAGTTCTCGGCTTCCTGGGTCAAAACCACTCTTGATTAGACAACGAGGAACTCAATCAACGAAAAATCTTCTCTGTCTATAATTTTCAAAGACCAACAAACCTAATGATCAGAATTCATCTCAAGCTCGAATAAATATCTTGGTAAGACCATTATTCTTTTGCCAATGAAGAGTTGAAAGTTTGAGTTTTGACCAGATTCTGATAAATTAATACTTCAAAGTACACATATTGAATCACTGTGATAGCTCAGCGAAGCAAATATGCTGAAACTTTATGTTTGACACTACTATGTGCAATAAAGATTATGTAGGAAAGATCAACAGTTCTGATTAGGTTTATGATCGCGCTCAAGATTAACCTGAAATCTAGGATAAATCTTGAAAAATCCATGTTGGCACTGCGCAAGCAGAATGAGTTGAATACGAACACTCCACCATTCCAGTTCAAACTTTGTCGAAAGATGATTGGTTACCGGAATCTCAAAGCCATTGATGCACGAGTCATCTGACCAAAGATAATCATCTAAAAACTCACCGTATTCAATATTTGAGATTTATTTATGAACTTTGTGTCGAATTTTGATACACGTGGTGCTCACAGCTGAGCAATAGAAGAAACATGCTCCATGTAATCGACCACGCGTAAAGGATGAAGGTCATCTGGAAGTGGTTATCACTGTAAAATCCCAAGATTGAACGTCATGGAATTGCACACAAACGTCATCTTCCATACCAAAACTTGCTCAAAATTTAGAAGGTGGTGACTTCTACATTTGATTGATTTCTATTTCAAATTATATTTCTGAGTGATTTACGCCTTGGTTGTAACATTTCCAATTCCGCCCAGAACATACAAATATTGCAAATGACCTTACATTTCACTGTCGGTTAGGCTATTTTGTCGAAGGTTCCTGTCAAAACCAGAGTTGTTAAAATACACTGCACGTGCATTACACTCGCGTGTATTACACGTGCATCCGTGCATTCGTGCATTCGTGCATCGCCGCTAGCGCCACCGTCGGTAAGCCTCGGTATCTACGGCGCATCAGCTGGGTTGGGGCAGATTGAGGCAAGCAGCAGAACCAAGCAGAACAGAAATCGAACAACAGGCAACAGCATATTATAGCCGACCAAGTTTTCCTGCTGCATTATTTCAGTGTGGCGTGTGAATTTTGATTATGGTTGATGATTCATGTGTTCCAGTTGAGAAAAAGTTGCTGATCGTGCCTCCGTCCTCGCCTCCCGCGCAGTTGCAATTTTTCGTTATTTTGTGACACCTAACCTGCTAGTGCAATAAGTGTTTGTTGATTGTTATCTTCGTGCATTCAAATATTTTTTTAATTGTTCTGCGAACCAAAAAGTGATGAGGTAGATCCATCCACCTTTTGGCTAGCGGAGTGTGAATTAGGTTCTGATTCGATGCTCACTAACAAGTATTTCTCTGAGAGAATACTCTAATGCCAGTTTTTGTCTCTGTGAATTATGAACAGATTCATGATCCACAGAAATGTTTCACTTCAGTAATCGTTCAGTTAAAATCTTTCTCAAAGTGATTTTTAGTATTCCTCAATTTAATAATTGATGCGCAGCTGAAATGGGATCCAAGAGCTGGTTGTTCGAATAGAATACCTCAACTCCAAACAGTTTCACAGTGTGTCTTTGTTTTTCAACTATGTATTTGAACACTCTTGAGTAGGCTTCTTTTACTTCCAACAAAATCACTCAAGTTCCATCGCGCACCTTGAATAACATCTCATGACTACAACTGTTCTTACACAATAGAGTTATTTAATTCAATCTTGAGTTCACTGTTTTATTTGAGATTGAGCTGAGGCATCAAATAAGTGTTACAAAGTGGAGACCGGTTAAGAGATATTCCAATCAGTGGAGTACAGTCTCCTGAATAAGATTTGACATGAATTCATGCCCCAGTATCAGAATAACCGGTATGCTTCAATATTAGATTGGGGATGATTTGTTATCCAGCATGGCTCCTTGATTGACATTACGCACTTGACTACCTTGTTAAGAGCAGGAGTAATAGTCACCTGCACACACTTTCTGTAGCTTATACTATACAAAAAGTTGAACAAGAATAGATGCACGCTTCCTTCTCAGTGAGACAGAGAAATCTTGGAAAAAACTGGACTGATATCCCTAGCTATTGAACATGCAACTTCAAAACTTTAGCACTACCATCTTTCCTTTGAAACACATGTGATGGTTTCAGAAATGGTAATCATTCTGTTTAGATACTGCGAAAACTTGCCATAGTGTATTTAGGAATACTAGGCAAATAGAAGACCAATTAAATCACACAACTACTCTTTGTTTCCAATACTCATTGAATCCTAAAATTGACCAGCTACTGACAGAGCCTTCTCCCTGAATGATTTCAACTGTTGGTTATTTGGCTAGCATTCATTCTCAATAGACAACTCAATTGTCATAATGTATAAGACCACTCTCTAATTTAATCCCTCAAGAATTGTTCTCACACTTTGGATTGGTGGAAGAGACTACATTTTGTGAAGTGTTTGAATGGTGGTTTAGAAACTTTTATCATGAGTTCTCGAAATTTGAGTACGTGAATCTGAACAAGTCTCTTTCAGGATTCCACGACCAATCTGGAATCCACAAAATAAACATTCTCTTATCTGTCAGAATATCACAACTTGAGTACTCGCTAGCCTTGAGTACACTGTTCATGGTATCTCATGAATAGAGAGTTCGCTGAGAAACCTTGCAGTCGAGTAAGTGAGATCCTAGATTTGTTCACTAACTGACTACACTCGTCTCGTCCAAACCGTCCAGTCATTGGCTCAAATTATAGCTTGCACATCCAATAATCATAATTAATAAAAATTTATATAAAAAAGTTGCTAGCCAAATTACCTACAATAGAAATCATTCAGGGAGAATGCTCTGTCAGTAGCTGGTCAATTTTAGGATTCAATGAGTATTGGAAAAAAAAGAGTAGCTGTGTGATTTAATTGGTCGTCTATTTGCTTAGTATTCCTTAATACACTATGGCAAGTTTTCGCAGTATCTCAACAGAATGATTACCATTCCTGAAACCATCACATGTCTTCCAAAGGAAAAATGGTCGTGCTAGAGTTTTGAAGTTGCATGTTCTATAGCTAGGGATGTCAGTCCAGTTTTTTTCAAGATTTCTCTGTCTCGCTGAGAAAGAAGCGTGCATCTATTCTTGTTCAATTTTTTGTATAGTATAAGCTACAGAAAGTGTGTGCAGGTGACTATTACTCCTGCTCTTAACAAGGTAGTCAAGTGCGTAATGTCAATCAAGGAGCCATGCTGGATAACAAATCATTCCCAATCTAATATTGAAGCATACCGGTTATTCTGATACTGGGGCATGAATTCATGTCAAATCTTATTCAGGAGACTGTACTCCACTGATTGGAATATCTCTTAACCGGTCTCCAC
Source organism: Eretmocerus hayati (assembly GCA_029851415.1). NCBI lineage: Eukaryota > Metazoa > Arthropoda > Insecta > Hymenoptera > Aphelinidae > Eretmocerus > Eretmocerus hayati. The sequence goes on along the minus strand of CM056742.1, from coordinate 174,871,027 downwards.
TTTGTAACACTTATTTGATGCCTCAGCTCAATCTCAAATAAAACAGTGAACTCAAGATTGAATTAAATAACTCTATTGTGTAAGAACAGTTGTAGTCATGAGATGTTATTCAAGGTGCGCGATGGAACTTGAGTGATTTTGTTGTAAGTAAAAGAAGCCTACTCAAGAGTGTTCAAATACATAGTTGAAAAACAAAGACACACTGTGAAACTGTTTGGAGTTGAGGTATTCTATTCGAACAACCAGCTCTTGGATCCCATTTCAGCTGCGCATCAATTATTAAATTGAGGAATACTAAAAATCACTTTGAAAAAGATTTTAACTGAACGATTACTAAAGTGAAACATTTCTGTGGATCATGAATCTGTTCATAATTCACAGAGACAAAAACTGGCATTAGAGTATTCTCTCAGAGAAATACTTGTTAGTGAGCATCGAATCAGAACCTAATTCACACTCCGCTAGCCAAAAGGTGGATGGATCTACCTCATCACTTTTTGGTTCGCAGAACAATTAAAAAAATATTTGAATGCACGAAGATAACAATCAACAAACACTTATCGCACTAGCAGGTTAGGTGTCACAAAATAACGAAAAATTGCAACTGCGCGGGAGGCGAGGACGGAGGCACGATCAGCAACTTTTTCTCAACTGGAACACATGAATCATCAACCATAATCAAAATTCACACGCCACACTGAAATAATGCAGCAGGAAAACTTGGTCGGCTATAATATGCTGTTGCCTGTTGTTCGATTTCTGTTCTGCTTGGTTCTGCTGCTTGCCTCAATCTGCCCCAACCCAGCTGATGCGCCGTAGATACCGAGGCTTACCGACGGTGGCGCTAGCGGCGATGCACGAATGCACGAATGCACGGATGCACGTGTAATACACGCGAGTGTAATGCACGTGCAGTGTATTTTAACAACTCTGGTCAAAACCACAGAATTTTTAATTGCTTCAAGATATTGGTGCCTCATTGCTATGATCAATTTTCAAAATATTCAACACTCAAGCTGGCAAAGACTCAGAGCTCACGGGTTATTCATAGATTATGGTATATAATTATTACTCTGACTTGAGCCATTTCAGAAAATTTATCTCAAGTTTGAGAAGCTTTTCGTGAGTATCCTGAGTGAATTGAATGAATTCATAATCATAAAGAAATCTTGCAAATCGACAAACAAGTTTTCAATCGCCCATTTTCTCTCTTTTTTTTCGAAATTCATTCGGTACATTCTTAAATGAATAACGGAATTTCAAATAATATTGGTAAACTTGAATAACGGACGAAAATTGGGGAGTCATTTTCGTCTGCATCCAAGCCTGTTTTGGCTTGTGCAGAAGAATCGCAAACTGATGCTTCAAAGTAAAACAGCAGCCCCGGTTGTTGTGCATATTTTCAGCAGTGCGAGCCTCATCTTGCATAGTGCATACATCATCTACGACTGAAACTACACACAAAGGAAATGCGAGATATTGGAAGATATCGGTTATACACAGAAACGCGTTTGATCATAGAAGCTTCCGAATGTGTTCTTTTTGAAATGCTAAGCTCTATTGCAGACAACTACTCTATCTCCATCCCTGCGATAATTGCGACGTTCCATCTTCCCTTTTTAGTTGAGATATGACGAAAAATACCGTTGACAAGTATGTGAGCCGAAGACAAGGGCGAATTCGATACTGAACTAAAGATTGTATCTCATATCCAGTGTCATTGCAGAATTCGAAGTAACAATGTTGAATTACTATCTAAAACTACTCTAAAAGTTCAAGTTTTGATTTGAGATGAAAACTACTAGTGTTGGTGGATTTTTTGATACACCAAGAGATACTATTTTTTCATCTAGATACGTCACTTCTGTTCTTCTTTGCCTTGGTGGGCAAGGAAATACGTCCACTCCGCCATCACCTGATTTCACTATGTTACGTCAGGATAGACACGGTGTTCCTTTTTGAGAATCTCCAAAATTTTCGTTTGGGCGAAAATTCATTGGCTGGGTTGGAGATGTAAGAAAATACAATCATCTTCTTCCGTCCGGGAATGTAGCTTTTCCGCACAGTCTCTCGATTTTCTTCCTCGCGCAGCTGATGTAAATAAATAATTCATACATTGCGCAACAAGTTTATGAGGTCTTAGCTCGCGAAGGACCTCATAGACCAGGTGAGAATACTCTTTTTCGATACACTGTGCGTAAAAGTGCACTTTGCGCACAGTTTGTCGACTTTTACTCACAGTTTATCGAAAAGTATAGTTAGATACACAGCCGTAAAACCTATTATTCGCATCCTCGTGATGATTCCGACCCTCGCCTGCGGCTCGGGCCGGAAACTCATCACTCGGACACGGATAAAACGTTTTACGCCCTTGTATCGAAATGTACTATTTCAACACGTTGCGCGGAAAAGTCTTTCCCACACTGATTTTCCACTTTCTCGCACAGTTTGTCGAAAAACACAGTTAGATACACGGGTGTAAAACCTATTTTTCGATCGACTGTGCGTAAAGCACTGCTTTACGCACGGTAGTTTTCGTTTACTTTACGCCCAGTCGATCGAAAAACGTATTTCGCATCCTCGTGTTGATTCACACCTACCCCTACGGCTCAGGCCGGAAAACCATCACTCGAACGCGAAAATATTACATTTCGATGCAAAGGTGTAAAATAGTAGATTTCGCACCGTGGTTATGAGATTGTCGCTCGCTTCTGAGCAATTGTTTTTCGGCCCGAGCCGCAAGCGAGGGTTGAAATAATCGCTTAGAAGCGAGGAACCTCATGATTGAGCCGCGAATGCTATTTTATGCAATTTTGTAAGCACTCAAACATCGGAAAATTGCATAAACATTTTTTCGCGTCCAAGTGATGGGTCTCCGGTCCGAGCCGTAAGGCAGGGTCGGAATCATCAAAAGGATGTGAAAAATTACTTTTTCGATCGACTGTGCGTAAAGCACTGCTTTACGCACGGTATCTTTCGTTCACTTTACGCCCAATCGATCGAAAAACGTATTTCGATACTCGGGCGTGAAGTTTTTTTGCTTTACTCGTGCTAATTTCGACCCTCGCCAGGGCTCGGGCCGAAAACAATCACTCGAAAAGCAAAACCAAACTTCCCACCCTCGAATCGAAAAATACTATTTCGATATACTGTGCGGGAAAGTTCACTTTGCGCACAATTTGTCGACTTTTACTCACAGTTTATCGAAAAGTATAAATAATATACGGGCGTAAAACCTATTATTCGCATCCTCGTGATGATTCCAACCCTCGCCTACGGCTCGGGCCGGAAACCCATCACTCGGACGCGAATAAAATGTTTTACGCCCTTGTATCGAAATGTACTAATTACGCCCTTGTATCGAAATGTACTATTTACGCCCCTGTATCGAATACTATCTTGTGACAAACTGTGAGAGAAATGGGGAAAATCAGTGCGAAAAAGTTACTTTTCGATACACTGTGCGTAAAAGTGCACTTTGCGCACAGTTTGTCGACTTTTACTCACAGTTTATCGAAAAGTATAGTTCGATACACGGGCGTAAAACCTATTATCCGCATCCTCGTGATGATTCCGACCCTCGCCTACGGCTCGGGCCGGAAACCCATCACTCGGACGCGAATAAAATGTTTTACGCCCTTGTATCGAAATGTACTATTCTCGTACAGTGTGTCAAAAAAAGTTTTTCCACCCTTGGATCGACAAGTACTATTTCGTACGACTGGGCGTGCAAAAATGAGATCTGCCGTGCGCGAAGAAAGGGCTTTACGCACGGTCGGGCAAAAAGTGTCTTTTTCGATACACTATGCGTAAAAGTGCACTTTGCGCACAAATTGTCGAAAAGTATAGTTAGATACACGGGCGTGAAACCTATTATTCACATCCTCGTGATGATTCCAACCTTCACCTACGGCTAAGCCGGAAACCCATCACTCGGACGCGAGAAAAAGAGATCCCACTGACAGTGCCCGTCAGGTGGATCTTGAGGGAAAACGCGTATAGCGAGTTCTCGGGATCCCTGTCAATGAGTGAATTAAAAAATTCACCCGTTCGACGGCTCGGCCTTGTGCTGATCGGCGCGAGGGTCGCTAGATGGCTGGGCAGCGGCGGCAGCCTGAAGCGCTCCCAGATGCGTGAGTTTGGAAGATTTGAGACACTTGGCAATGGCTTGATTGGAATTCCAAGAATTTATAAGGTCGTCACTGGAACGGGTGCTGGGGCAGGAAGACGAATAATACGAATGTTTTTCAACACTAATTGCGACTCAGAAACCGAAGTGCTGAACACGAAAACCACACACACGCGGTGACTCATAGTTCGAGAGGGTCGCGGAACTCGCGGAAATCGCGGCACGTCCGGGGTGGCGAGAGAGCGCGCACCGGGTCCTGGAGCGGCAGCGATTCGGGCAGAGTAACGGCGTCGAGACGAAGAGCGGCGGCGGGAGCGACTGACGTGGAGGATGCGTCCACGACAGTGCCCGGAGGCGACTGGTAAAGAGGGCTCAGAAACGCGGACTTACATACGCGTAGAACAACACGGTTGTGATAGGAAAATAGAGACCGTGATGCAATTAAGGGTCACGAAAGTTTTCCCCGGCGGTGGTGATGTTTGTTCCGGTCACAAGGTTTTTCCACCCGGCGGTGGTGATGTTTGTTTCGGTCACAGGGGTTTTCCACCCGACAGATGTTTGGATTCTAGCTATTGAAATTTCGAGTGACTGGCAATGCGGTCACATGCCGCGATGACGCGTTGGTTCGATATATTCGGTGGGGAAACCCGAGTGATGCTGTTGCTGGTCACATCCGAAGTGACGTAGTTCGTAGGCACGATGCGGCGACCCGAAATGCTCGGTTTGTACTGCGAAAAAGTGCGGAATTGATTTCCAAAAAATGTACGAAGCTTATGCGCACGTCACCACCCTAGTATCGACATGTACTATTTCCATCTTCTGTGCGGAGAATGACTTTTCCGCAGTTTTTTTGATTTTGTTCTCAGCACAGCTAATGAAATAATAGTATTTCCTATTTGGACGGGTGCTGTCCGCAATTTCGTGAGAATTCCGATCCTCGCCAACGGCTCGGTCCGGAAACTATCACTAATTGTGCGGAAAACAACATTCCCGCCCTCGTATTGAAATGTACTATTATGCAATTATCTGATGTTCGGGGGATTATGTACGGGTGCTTATATATAATTGCAAAATAGTACATTTCGATACCAAGGCGGGAATGTTGTTTTCTGATCAGCTATTGATAGTTTCCCGCCCGAGCCGCAGCGAGGCCCAGAATCATTTCTCAAAAGCAAAAACAACCCCGCCCGAGTATCGAGTACTACTATTCCATCGTCGGCGCGGGGAAGCAAATCAGAAATCCGTGCGAAAATGGCTCTTTTCCACACAGACGATGAAAAGATAGTATTCGACTTTCGGACAAAGGGGTTCCTGCATTCTCATAATTGTTTCGAGCCTTGGCTTCGGCTCTAGCCGGGAAAATATTATTTGGTGTGCAAAAACCAACATTCCCGCCCTCGTATCGTATCGTATTATGAAAATTTTTGAACTGGAATGTTCTCGTTCAGATGTGATGAATTGAATTGTCGTTCGAAAATATCGAATTCTAAGATGAACGAAGAAAAAAAACAATTATATCACTGCTAATGCAGTATTTGAACTAACAAAAAATGCTTTCAAGCTCTATTTTAATAACAAGACTGGTGTGCCCTTCCACGAATCTACTGTAGATTATTTCAGCTCCATCGAAACAAATCAACCTAAAAAGTTTCAAACCGATCAACTTCAACTAGCTCTTCATATTCCATTTCAAATTTGATATTTGATGATTGCCACCATCAATCCAATTTCCCTCTCTGTCTATCCAAAATCTCATTAACAGACGAGCAAATAGGAAAATGGCTTCAAACGCCTCAATCAAGAATCTCTCGTATCATAGATTGCATTAATCACGGTTTCACAAAGTGAGATCCCCGAGTACCAATTCGTTTCAAATTAACGCGCTCTCGTCCCCAAGCGCCATCACTATATAACATATCACACAAGCACGCATACATATACATATATATATATATATATCTATCAATATAGTTGGCATACGATGAGAATTCAAGCTGGGCAATATCATCGCTCTCAATTCCGGTATACATATGGGTATATATGTAGTCTAGCAAGAGGTTGATGTTGTACGCAGAGGTAGCCGCATGTCAAACTGTAGGTTTCTCTCTGAAACAGCTTGCATGGATATCACTTGACCAAAGCTCGAAAGCACCTTGTGCACGTGACCATACCTAAAGCGAGCAAATGTCGTGGGTCAAGTTATCTCAGGTAGATCTCTCTGTGCTCTGCTTTGATCAGAAAATGGATATATTGGTGAAAATCAAATATAATATGGTTCACTGACTTGAATAGCCATTATATAACCATACGTTCAGAGTGTCAAACATCGAGATTTTCTGATATTGCAAGACTCATGATTTTGGAATGATGAGTTAGTGAAAAACATGAGACGCCGAGAATTGCAATTCTTTCCTGATATGAGACCCGGCGCAGGCAGCGTGTTCAACAAATGTATCCAACCCTCATACACCGCTCTCAGAACTGTATATGTATGATATTTCTTCTTCAAGTTATTTTTTCTTCATATGCAATTTGGGTAACCATTTTTGAATCGAATATTCTGTGATAATCTGCACATATATGTGATAATATCTGATTTTTGCCTATAGGCAGAATAAAAGCTGAATCTATCTATCTATCTATCTAACTAAGCACTCGTTGAACTCTACGAAGATTTTTTTTCACGCTTTTTATGCTTAAAAATATGAGAAAATTGATGATTTAGATCGAACCCGAATGACTTCTGCATTTTCCAGAAAATTTCAAGTCAGATTTGCATTTTTCGCTTTTGCACAGCTAAGAAAATCACCGAAGAAATTGCGAAGTAAACCCGGTGGCAAAAATTATTCGTTAGATCAATCTCATAAAGCACATCACTGTGTTTGATTTTTTGTCTTGAGACTTCAGAATCCTTTTAAATTCGCGGAAATCCGATTTGAAATTATTCTATGTATACTCTCTCAACATGAATCAACTATTTTAGCTGATTTGCAGCTAACGTGGACGGATATTCACTGAAAATCAACTACAATAGCTGATTTTCAGCTAAGATAGCTGATTTTCAGACAAAATCCGTTCGTGTTAGCTGATTCATGTTAAGAAAGTAGGATCAGGGTATTTAAAGAAATCCATTTCAAATTTAGTTGAATTTTGTGGAATCCTACTCGATGACTCATTTTATTACGATTTCCACTTCAAAACTCATAACCATCATATTATGACGACTATGACTTTTTGAGTGGGATATCGTTATGAAATTGGTCATTGGATAGAGTTCAACGAAATTCAACGAAATTGAAAATAGATTTCGTTGAAAACCCTGTGCAAGATACACGGATCTTTTTTAAAGATTATTTTTTATTTATTTTATTTGAAGATTAACTCGAAGGTATACCCAAGATAACCCCCCTCCGCTTCCGACGTAGTTCTCAAGAGGGTGGGCGGTATGATTTTTGATAAGACTCAGAACGTAGACATCATGTCAATATAGGTCGAGATTAGTGTTTGAGACCGGGGAAAAGCTCCCAATGGGGGTCACACACCGCTAAAAATGATATTATTCACTTTTATCATTGATTTACGTTGTTCTAAGAGATAAAAGCATGTTGTGCACACCCTCTCGCGTAAAAAGAATTACTTTTTGGAGAAATCAAGATAACTCTTCTCAAATTGATCGGCATTGAAATTATCTCAGCTAATTTTGAAGATTTTAAAACAAACCTTAAAATGAACCAGAGTACGTTGGAAAATATTTAAAAGGGCCAAAACTATTGGAAAAATGGCTTGAGGGGGGGGGGGATTTTGGATACACTTACCGTATGCTGAATCAACCCTTCCAATATCAAAAAATGAAACACCGTCACCATGGGGCTCAACTTCTAGAATGTTTCACTGTATGTGATACGCGATGGAAGTTAGGCAATAATTCAGATCTACATTTTTTTGCAAGAAGACTGATTAATTAGGCGTAGATAAGTGAGTACTGCCAATTTCTTTGAAATTGTTCTCAGGTACATCTATTGTTTGATCTTCTCAAAATATTCCAATACCCTAAGTGCAAGTTGCAGCACGATAACGAGCTCAAACTTGTATCAGTAATGTAATAAAAAGTTCGAATCGCTTGAACGCAAGTAGTAACAGACAAGCATTGGTCAGACAAGGTATAAGCGCGCGGGCGCTCCTGTGGTGATTTATGAGCGGATTTATAGAACAAGAGTGGACCAAGTTTACCTGTACTGAGAAACAGACGGATCAGACTTGAAAATCTTTCCTACAGTCTTAAATCACAAGATAGAGATTCTACGAGGAGGTGGTTTTACTATTTTTATGAGAATTTATACATGTCTGAGTAGGCATCTTATACGGACAGAGTCGAGTATTTGCATGGATTCGAACACAGCATACTGACGAATTCATTTGACGAATAACATATGTCCTAACTGAGACGATTTACCTTAATTATTCTTACTGCGTGATGATTATAAAAAATTTATCACATCAAGTACGGCATTTTGAGGATGGCAAAAAATGACCCACGGGTAGCCGAAAATTCCAATCCAGAGTCTTTGACAAAAGCAAAAGAACTAAAAAAAATTCTCAGTATGCTTACATCTTCGCAATTCTTCGCGTGGATCTAAAATAGTCTCTGCTTTCTCTTTACAAGCTTGTGGAGAATAACGGCACGAATGCAGTCTACGACGAATGGCACGAAATAACTTTTTGCGACAAATCGTAACTCTATCCAGAAAATACGCCTCGTCAAAACCGCAAATCTAGCGTATATTCAACATCGCTCTCACAGAACTCCGTATATTGAATGACAAAATTTAACATCTAATCATCTTACTCAAACAAAAATATGCTCTGAATTATCCTCACCAATAGACATCTAAAAACTAAATCGCCAACCGAAGATTTCCATAATCGCGTAACATAACCTCGGAAAATTGTATGGACCATCAGCGTTTTCTTCTTTTATATCAATTCACAACCCTCTGATTATATCTACCTTACAGTTATCCTTAAAATTATAGAATCTCAAATATAGTTATGGTGGTAGTAACCGTTACACGAAGCTATATACATGAAGCTATGCGATTTTCTATACTACAAAGCCAAGAGAAAAGCAGAATACGACATAACACAGCATTAGCGCATTTCAAGACATAACGCTGAGAATTTCCACAAGCATAACGACGAGCAATGAGCCTCCCGAGCGCATTATATCAGTTTCGCACGAAACCGCGACGACATCTAGATACTATTATACAATACAGGATCTTGCAAAGCGCGAATACGAGCGCCAATGAGACCCAATGAGCTTTGGGAATTTGCAGCCCTCCGAGGTGTATACATGTGCATGCTGCACACAAATACATGAAGCACATATCGAGCCTGAGCTCATGCATATACGCTTCATTACTATTACACAGTGTGTGTGTGTGTGTGTGTGTGTGTGTGTGTGTGTGTGTGTGTGTGTGTGTGTGTGTGTGTGAAAGCGAGTGGGGGGGGGGCGAGCAAAACGGAAACTGTCTCGTTCGCTCGAGCTACTCTGGTCTGTGCAAACGTGTAAGTGCAGCAGGCGAGCAAATATTGGACAATCGGATTACACTGATGGGCAGAAGATCATCCCTACAACGGATTTCAAGATTTCGCATTTTTTTTTTCAACAAGCTATCGGAAATATTAAGGACTCAATGTGGCGAGATTGAGATTCGATAGATGGTACAATGGTTTTATTCGTTCTGAGAGTGCTTTCAAAGAGGTGATTAATTTCATACGATAATCGCTATCATGGGTATTTGAGTGGAAAATTGAGCTTAAGATAGAGAGTTAGGATAATTTCTAGAGGATCGATGATGAACCGAGGATAGTAATCATATTTTGTGAATTTGATGGTAGAATGAGCCCATTGACTTTTTGAGCAAACTGCATAGAAAGTCAGTTCGCTTAATTATGTCTGTAATAACTTTCGATAAAATAATGAAAAAGATGAGAAATTCAATAAAAAATTTTGAGGTGCCGGAAGAATTATCACATTGGCCTGAGAACCAAATCTTGGGAGGACTCCATTTTTAAGGAAAAAAATTGAGTATTGAACATTTTTCAAGGTCCTGGTTGCGCACCTTTCTCACTATTTCCACATCTCACATGATTTTCTTAGAATCGAGAAGGCGTTATGAGTGCTGAAAGTTGATATTAAACTGAATAGGTTAAAATTTCAATTGTCGGAGCTAACAAAATTAATTCCTACGTATCAGCAAAGCCACTCACGCCGAGTACCACTCTTCAAAGCAATTTCACGATTTTTATTCACAACGTAACTCTGAAATGAGGCGAATGACAAGCTATTGCAGATTAAATTCAAAATGCCATGAAAATATCCCCCGTGAATCCGGTCATTCTCACGATCTCATTTCTTCTAAAAAGCATAAAAAGCTTGACACTTGGCGCCTCTTTGACGCCTCGAACTCTGCGAATATATAATAATATCTTCAGTACATCATGCATCAGTGCTCGTACATAATTAATTGTATCCAAAGAGAGAGAAATTTCTCGAAATCGATTCCAAGAATTCGTGTATATCCAAAGAGTCATACCATTCAGACGCAAACGATTTTTCGATAATTGTATATCCGTAAATAGATCAATTTTCTCGATCTGCAGAATCACGCTCGCCAAGAATATAAGTATATCTATGAGAGTAGAGTTGAAGAGGTCTGAAAACCTTTCATCGTCAAACGTGATTGGCATGAAATTCAAAAGCTACACGTTAAGATATAATACATAGAGAGCTCGATACTAAGATTGACGAGATCGGCCTTCGGAATTTCCATCGCAAGTTGAATTCTTTGAAGAAATACGATATCCCTCGTTGTACCACTACTGACATTTCCGTGTAGTATTGCAATAGTGTATTAAATTCAACGTCTCTTTGGACACCCGAGAATATAACAGGAGAGTTAGGGTGAGAAAAAAAGTAGTCCGATGCCTTTTAGATGTGCACGTCTGTCATTTGGACACTGAAATCAAGCTGATGCTGCTGCTGTTGCGCTTTTCTGTTAATGAGCCCGATCGATTTACGATACATCCAAGACAAAGTGAGAGAAGGATCGTATGTAAAGCCAACCGCAAAGATATATAGAAGATGATCATAAAGACGCGTCTGTTGCTACAAATTCAAGGTAAATGAATAAAGTTGAAGGTGAGGTAGCTTTGGGATCCCGAAAATTGATTTTCCTTCTCACTGTATATCGTGAGACGTTTGCACAGATTTGGTGATGAGATATAGCCGAAGTGGAATACATTCTACCGATTGTAATCATACCCTCATCCGGAGAGGGTTAGTATATATGGGCTGATCTTTCGAAATTTTATTGAAGATGATGGAATATTATTGTCTCCAATCGAAGTATCCTATACTACATTCAAATTCAAACCAAGCTATAAAATAGCGCCCAATTCCGTAGTCGATCGCAACTCTGTGATAGTACACTACCGGTCAAAAGTTTTAACTCACCCAAAAGTTTTTTTTTAATTTTGTGAGTTGAACTACTCGGCTCTATTTGACCGTGGAGGACTCTTCCAGACGTTATTTTAAAGATTTTTTCACGTACTCTAAGATGGCATTATAAGTTGAATTTTCAGCTCATTTGGATGAAAATTGCGTCCTCTAGAATTTTTTCAGTAGAAAAGGCGATTTTTTGCATTTTTTTGGACGTTTTTATTTTTTTAAATTCTTCATTCGGCTTTGACGACTATCTCGGTACGGTGATCCATTTAAAACATTTCAAAGAGGCTACAGAAAAATTTTGAAACCGAAAGATTGATTATAATAGCCACAGCATTAATTTGTCGTCGTGGGTGTAATCCACCCAGGCCTGCCAGCTATGTTACGTGGCAGAAGTGTGCCAGCTAAGAAGGTTAATATCGCCTATAGGTCTGGCAAAGGGTTTGGTGATGGCCTTCTCAATGATAGAACTCAGATGTCTTCTAGTGCCTTTAAAAGTGGTGCTATCTGGTGATAATGCACAATTTTATGAGAGAGCTCAATCAAATTTCGCGACATTTGCCAATTTTTTGGTAAAATCCATGTTTGAGGTAAAGCTCAGCTGTACACTGTGAAATTTTTTTTTTCAAAAAACTTCAACTAACTGGATGAAATAAAACTTGAACCGGCTGGTTGAATGAGAAATTCGACCAATTCGATTGAAAATTCTACCAGTTTTTCGACCAATATGTTGAATTCTGAACAAAATCATTTAATTTTTTATTCAATCAATTGGTTGAAGTTTTTTCGAAAAAAATTCTACGATTACGGTTCTTTTGCCAATGATAAGTAACAAGTGGTCAGTGAATGAAACATTTCATCGGGATGACCCATATGTTCGTTGAGGCGTATACATATCACGTATTCTAGACTTTTATAGGCGAGAAGGTGTCGATTAGATCTTACCCTCTCAAGGGGTGGCAAAATACGAAAACAACACCACACGCAGCAGTGTAGTGAAGGAGTTGGTTATAACATAGAACAGGAAAGGCTAGGAAAGCACGCGATAGCCTTGGCTCAACTTCCGCAAACATATAGCCCTCAAGAACAATATACAACGTGGCTCGATCGAATTGCGGCCTGATTTTTTCACAACCCACCCCTCGAGGCTGATTCTAACCTACATATAACTCATATTGTGGTCAGTACATAGAGATCGTCACGTCATCGTCATCATCGCCTAAAGGCAAGTCCGAGTCAGGTCAGCAATTATACCAACGGATCATCGAGCAATCGTTCGGTCAGAGTATTATCACAGCTGGAGGCACTTTCTGATTACCATCGACCGTCAACCTCACGAATATATACTCAAACATTCGTAAAGGCAAATCGGATGGCGCCTCGGGGGTCCATTTGTATTGGACATCGAAATAGACATGTATAAGAGAACCACACGAATCAAATCTGGAATTACGCTTACAATTTCATGAATGAAAACTTCATAATAGCCGTCAATTGCAAAAGACAAAATTGTAGTTTGAGTATGATCGGATGTAGCATACCTATAGAAAAAGTAGCATACATGCAAAATAAACGAGAGACGAGATCGACCCGAACTCGACCCTGACCCTCCTGACCAAACGACACTGACTATACTTTCGGACTACCTCCCTCTTCTGGCTTTTTAGTGTATAGGTGTTCGCTTTAAAGGAATTCGTTTTGGAGGAGGACGATGAGCATCAGGTGTCTTGTTTTTATTACGCAAGGTATAGGCTCCTTTCGTCAGGTGAAACCTTGCGATATGTATGTCAAGAACGAGCTTGAAGGGAGGTTGAAAATTTTTTCAACTTTTAGAATGATTGTGTAGGATTTTCAAAACAGATATATGGGGTCTTGAAACTATTCAAACATTATTTGGATTGCTTCGAATGAAAGTTAATTGGATCCATTTCAGATTTTCAAAAATTCGCGTTGGTATTTTGAGGTTCGTTTTTATCGATCGCTTGATTTGTCCGAGAAAATTTCATAGATATTATCATCATCATAATTATTAGGATCCTATTTTCCGAAGCGAAAGTCCTTTGTCCATGGAGTGAATGCCGACAAAATACACACTTCGAATACCGAGAGAATTTCCTCGGAATCTAAAGCTTTTTCATACCCTCCTGGTCTGAGGGCGTCCCTTTTATGAATTGATATCCTTGCAGAATTTTGATCAGTTCCTATAAAAGTTTCTTTGCAACATCTTCATGTTTTTATCAATCGACAATTGTTAAATTGAGACACCAATTAATATATTCTATTGATATTTTACAGTGAAATTTGAATTCATTCATTGAATTAGAGAAAGAAAAACAATCAGGTGTAAACAGAGTGCATTCCTAATACAATTTACACGAATTAACCAGCTGTTCTGAAATTTGAAACAACGGAGAGTGTTTTTACAGCCTCAATCTTAGTTTTCTGTTGGATTTTTACACTATGTAGTTGTTATTTAAAAAGCAGCTTTCACAGAATTTAATACCAAAATGAAGTAACTTTGGACACTTGAGAAAATTTACGGCGAATTCGCCGTTTGAAAGTCTTAAAAATTATTTTGCTCTTACAAACAGACACGTAAATCTGTGTAATGACGCAAAGAGAGTTTCCTCAGAAATATAAAAATGACTTATATTAAACTGCATTCGAAGAAATTTCCGTTCATAGAATCGACTGAGCTTTAGCTATCGATACATATGCCAAAGCTGAACAACTTCTTTCGAGTTTTCTTGTTCAGCACTCTGCAAAACCGACAGAATAAAGTGATATTGAATAATTCAATAATAATGTTTCGTGTCTTTTCATGGACTTTCTGCACTGGCGATCCTTTTGATACTTGGCACAACTTTTCTCCCTCTCAGAATTTCAATCATTCCCTGCCATACCAAGAATCATCTAATACAAGCTCGTCTTCTAAAGACTTTCCACAAAGTTAAAACATCAAGTAAAAAATGTGTACCTCGTCGCCATGAAAAAAATCTTCCTCCTCACTAATTCTAAGAAGGAAAAAGTACAATATTCCTCATCATCTCTGAGCAAAGCTCGCAAGCTCTATAAATCAACATGCTTGGATAATCTCCAAGCTCTATCTCTTGTACAAAATTGAAACAGGCCATTAGCAAAAAGCTGCGGTAAGAAACCCGATGCAGCTCATCGTATATCAAGTATCTTTGCTCAGTTCAGTCTTCTTCAGCAAATACAAATTAGTGAACACCGAAATATTTTAGTCTGAGAGGCTAAAGAAATATGAGCTTTTCTGCTCGAGTGAAAAAAAAAATTCATAATCCAACGGATCTTCTGAAAAAATATATTTCATTTTAGGTACAGCTCAACCTAAATGTATCCTTCGTCTTGTGACTACTATAAAATATTTGGTCAGAGGTATGAGAATTATGTATGACAGAACCACCCCAGACAGTGCAAAAAAAAAACTTGGGTGACAACGAGGTATGATGATCTAGGGTAAAAGTTGGCGTTAGATAAAATAAAAAGAAATGCGAGGCAAAGTTTCGAAACGGGTAGCAGACGACGACAACGACAACGACGATGTCGACGTAGAGCTTGAAAGCTCGCACTTTTACCGCAGACGTCTAAGAATGTGTGGAAAGTTGTTTTTTTCTATCTCTGTGTTTCTGTCTCTGTGTCTCTGGGGTACCCACCTGTTTCATAGCTCTTAAGTGGAAGTCTCGCAGTATTTTCAGTGTAAGGCATATATATAGCGATGAGGAGACAGTTGTTGCACACTTGTGGAGCTTGAGAGCTTGCGCAAAAGCTCGACCCTATACTTATGTACTAGAGTATGTATGTATGTATGTGTGTGCATATGAATGTATGTCTATGTAGATGAGAAGACTGTTCGTCTGAGAGAATGCCAGAATCGCGGTGTGTTGTGGGGCTTCTGGTATTCTGTTTGGCAGCCACGCGGTTGGCTTGAAATGTAAATAGAAGAAGGATAAGAGTGTGTTGAGGGTGCAACCTTATGGATTATTACACAGAGGTTTTTTTGCGATTCCTTTATGATTCTTGATGCTGCTCTTTTTTTTTTTGAGAGATGAAAAAGGTATGATTTTGAGAGTTTAGAGCTTGGAATGTTACAAAATTATTAACTGATACATGATCCATCTATAGAATGTTTTCAAAATTGAGATCCTTGATGATTTTATTTTACTTCATTTTTTCATAGAATCATCCTGAATCATGATAATTATGGGCATTTCACGGGATATTTCACATTAAATTCCGGTATAGGCTTGCATTAAGTTTGCGTACACTCGGGGACTAGATGAACAGTCCAAGCTCGACATCGCGCTGTTTCGCTCGCACTCATTGATCAATTTAAAAAAAAGTGAGAAAAAAAGATCGTGAAGTGAGCTGTTGGCGGACAATTCAGATGGTTTCCCAGTGTACAAAACTTCCATGTACGAATTTTCCGAAGGATTCTGTTAAAATTTCGAGCGAATAGTAAAAATTTGAGATGGGTCTTGAATTTCCTTTCTTTTTCTGACCAGAAAACTTTCATTTTTTAGCCTGTGTTGGGATATTATGCTTCAATGTAATATTTTCGTGAAGAGTTTGCACCGATTAACTCCCGAATCTGATCAAAACTGAGCATATAAATCATTCAACCAGATTTCTATTGTTTGGATGCATCAAGTTTTGTTATAAAAAATGACAATAATCATAAATTGATGCAACGATTCAATCAACAACTACAAATTCTCAGAAGCTCAATATATAATTGTACCAATAAGTAATAACACCAATTTCAATCGATAAATTCATCCCGTAGTGTGAATTCACGGAAACGTTAACAAACAATCCCTTTCAGTGTACCATCATCATATACTGAGTATTAACCGAACATGCTTTCAGGTTACTTAAATATTGTATAGAGATTATCTGGCTCCAGCCTTTCATCCTCAATATTTGGTGAGCCAAATACTGCTCTGGAGCAAAGAGGATTTGGTAAAAAATAAAAAGTGTCATATTTTCCTCACACATCAATAAAAAGCCCTCGTAGATAATGGGTTGGGGACATTCGATACAGCAGTAGAAAATAAAACGCTAGTAAAAATCTTTGATAAAATAGCAGGTAATTTGCACATACAACCGAACCCGTGTCACAAAACGTACGGGCAGCGAGAACACCTTTCTTCAATCGATATCTCAAATGGAACGCTCCTGGTGAAATCATGGAAGTTTTATCCAAGTATATAGGTCTCCAAATAAACAAAAGTGAAGGGTCGAAAGATTCGATGGAATAATCTCATCAAAGATACTAGAAAATAATGAAATTCCATCAAGATAATCAAATTATTACGTGATAATATTACGAAATGAATAAAAGTTATTGCTTCTCTTCTGTTACGTAGAAAACCCTAATGGAGAGATTTCATCCGAACGCTCATCCATTTACGATGTCGGTGACCCCTTTAGCACCACCTTCTGTTCAGCTTGTACCAGCCAAGGAATATAGTGGTGCTCCCATAGGTACAAGCTACGATATCCGGATTTACGCAGGTATTAATAAAGCTCAACGCTTTACTATCTCTAGAATTATTATTATATGAGTCTAGAATTTCGTTATAGTACTCTACAAATAATCTTGGCCAGAGTATACTACAATCATTGCACACACAGTGATCTATAATTACATAAGAGCGATTCCGGAATCCAATAATTAGATGCCAAGAAGGATAAATTTATTTTCAATACACTTGGAATAATTTTGTGATTTACAATAATGACCAATTTGAATTATCGAATCGAGTAGCCAAGAATCGTGCAATAATTTCTCGGGTAATAATATGCACGGGTCCAAAGTAAGCTTAGAATAAAATTTAACCTAGAATCTAGAATGATTTATGTATTTAATTAAGTAAATCGGTATCACAGAAACTACGCCGTTAAACTTGTGAAACGATTTAATGCGCATTTAACAGTTAGAGGTCACTTTATTAAAATCTGACTCGTGAACATTTGCGGAGCCAAACGTCTATTCAATTCGCATATCGATACCATTATATGTACCAGTCGCGAAAGCCAGAGTTCCTTTCAAAGGAATGAAAATGTATCCAGAGTGACAGGGCAATCTGTACAAAGCAGTGGTGATTGCCATGCTATTCGACAACTTACATATATGGCAGCTAATGAAGCCTGACTGAAGACCGATGGCGTCTATACATTTTACTGTTTTGAATTTTTGATAATGTTCTTGAACTTTTGAATATACAGTACAGTGCAAAAATTCATGAACGGTTAAATAAAATTCTCTGTTGCTTAAATGCCAATTACTCGGATACGGATCATCGTTTACTCTAAATTCCTTGGAGTGGATTTCAATCCTACGCAGGTCGAATTTTTACCCGAGGATTTACTGAAAATAGCCCATCGAGTTTGATTGAACATTTCAGCCCAGATAGTACTGAAGCAATCATCAAAAATACACAATAAACTTGACGTGAATTTTCAGAGGAACAATTCGTAATTTATGAAATTTCTCGTTGTATTCAAAAGTTCTCTTGCATTTTTAATTAAAAATTCGAGTTACTCAGACTTTGGAAGAAAAAAATACCGAGAGATCTAATGTTTATATGACTTCGAACAACAATGCTAAATACTTACAAATAGAAGTTCAAAATCGCACCATATCTCGGTCACATAACATAGGTATCCCAATCAATGTATCATTCCTTGTTGCGATGGCAGAACTTGAGAAGCCTCAAATTGAAATCAGTCGATGAAAATCTCTGATTTTTAATCGCATCGATGGTGGCAAACACGGTTACCAACAACACGCTTTTCCATTCCAGCTTACCAGGAAAGTGTTCTAGATCCGGGTCACGGATTTGGCTGAAACTTTGGAAATAGTGTTCTTCCACCACCACCACCACCGGAAGATGAAACCCAGAATTATAGACCCTATTAATACGATCAAGCGTTTCCGAGCCACAGCCAAGAACATTAGCATTGCAGGTATATCGTTATCCATCCATCATTTTCAACATGGGCCCACATGGGCAATGCTAATGCCATCGGCTGTAACTCAAAAATGCTTGAGCGTATTAGGGTCTATAATTTTGTATACCGTCTTTTTGTGCTAAAATAATAGCATTCTCAAATTTTCAGCCAAATCCGTCATGTGGATCTGAAATATTCCCCTGGTTAGATTGGAAAACAGCTTCAGTACACTGCTTGGACTGAGATGTCAGTCTCTTGAGGTAGAAATTCAGCCCATAAAGGCTCCAATGAAGGTTTTAGTAGCTTTTATGAAAGGAAATCCCTCCCAAGGGATTGAGAGTGTAGAGAAATTATGCAGAAAACGTTTGTAAGAAGAGAAGAAATTCTAACTTTTCATGGTGTTTGATTTTCTTCCAACTCTTCCTGGCCGGCACGAGCATCTGATGTAACTTCAAGAATTTCGAGAAAAAAACGTTTTTACTGGATTACCTGCCGTTTAGATGCGGGAAAAGATGGAGCGATTTCACAAAAAAGCATTTTGAAGAGTGAAAAAAATCTCATCTGCAATTTATTTATTGATTTATTGATTATTTCTTACACTATCCTAGCAAGAGTGTGAAAGCACTCTGAGTAGCCAGATTCTCAAATTTTCAATGAAAAAAAAATAAATAAATAAATAAAATAAAAAGAAGAGAAGAACGGCAACAATCTACAGTTTTGGCCACTTTGAGGGCTCTCACACTCTTGCTCAGGCAATGTAAAAAATAATCAAAAAATCATTGCGAATGGAATTTTTCCGCTCTTGAAGGTGCTATTCGTCAAATTTCTCCATCTCTACCCGCCTCCAAACGGCAGCTAATCAAATGACAACTTTTCCTTCTCCAAATTCTTGAAGTTACATCAACTGCTTGAGCTGCCAGGAAGGGTTGAAAAAAAAAATCAAAAACCTTGAAGAGCTAGTCTTTTTTCTTTTCTTTCAAATGCTTATTTTTCAATTTTTCTACGTTGATCTGGGTCCAAGTAATCGACTTTTGAGCAAAAGAGAATTTTATTCCACCGTTCATGAATTTTTGCAAGGTATTGTAACTGATATTTTTCAAAGTCGAAAGACAACAGGAAGATGAGTGATATTTCTTGAATTTGAAAGACAACGAGAATCAGCTTTCAAATGTTGGGTATGAGGAAACTATCTCCATATTTATTCTCAAACACTTGTTGGCATCTCATGGATGAATATCTAACTTGAAAATGTTTCCCGAACGAACACTCAAAGTGTATACGATTATGATACATGATTGTATCTTGAGAGAAAAAATTCACCAAAAAAATGCCTCACTGCAAATTTCTATTCATTCCTAAAATTAGTCGACTCTGTATCAGATAATATCAAAGCTCTTGTTGAACGCATGAAGATTCGATGAGTCGAAAATCTCGAGCGACTCGGATTGAATTGAGGTATTTGGTAAAATCTTGAGTTCATGACATGTATGTCTACTTATTCTGGTTGAGAGATTTTTTGATTCATTGGATGGCCTCAGTAAATTTGAATGCCTTAAAGAATCACTTACCAACAAATAATGATTGCATGGAATTCAGAAATGGGTTTGAGATAGATATTTTGCAAAGCACAATGAAGGAAAATTATTTGTGCAGGTGTTCCATCTCGATCCAAGAGGCCTAAGAAAATAGAATAAAATATTCGGGTGCATGATTGTTAAACTAAAGCCTCTAAAGAATGAAAATAATATGTTTCCAGCTGACAGACCAGACGAAAAATTTACACGTAAGATGCAAATCATCAGCATGGGTATCCGAGTAATTCAAGGTGCTAATAGCCCGTTAACTCAAAGGAATATCATTGTCGATGTCCCGACAACTGCAGATACCAGTGTAGATCTGAAATCGGCTCGGTCGCCCGAGCTCAGGAGCCGATCAGAAAAGTGTACAGTTTCGAAGGATGAAAATGAGATCGAAACTGATGAGGGTGAGTGATATTTTTGTATATATCTGATGCATACTTTTGAAAATTCTATATGAAAAGTTTCAATCGGTACTTCTGAGCCATCATAATCAAACTTTGAGGGAATTATGTTCAAACCGAATTAATATGACAATTGCCAAAAGTTCTCATCTGAATACGTATCAAGAAATGAACACTTGAATCAGAAATCGGAAAATGTCCACTCCGTTGCTTGATGAATACATTCAATTTTACTTTTTTCAAAAATATAATATAAGGATGATAACATAGTTAAATGTACACTCGACGGACATTGTATCTGTCCGAATCTGGAAAAGCTTTTCATCACTACCCTGCTGTTTTAATCCAAATCAGGCTGTTTGTGCTGTCTAGAAGATCGCAATTGTATACTAAATTCATCAGAATCAAAAGCCCATCTCAAGATCCCAAATAGTAGCTTAGGGACAAGAAAGCTTTTTCAGATTGGGCAGATATAATGTCCGCCAAGTGTACACTTATTAAACACTTGGAGGGATTTTACACCGATGTTATCTATATGAATTATAAAGATTCACATCAACCTCGAAATCATTTATGCAAAAAATATTTCTAAGAAGATAGTAGATTGGATGCGTTGACTCACAGTGAGTGAATTTCGTTTAAGGTTGAAAATTTCACATTGGACTTTGTTTGACTTTGCACTCTTTTATAAAAGGGAAATTAATAATCTGAAAAACGAGTACAAGATGGAGGCTCTCATTGTCGAATCTGGATTATTAATTTTTGTCTCCAGTATTAAATGGAAAGTCGTGGAATAAAGTGAGTCATTCTTTTTGATGAGCACTAGAGTTAATGAAATTAGAATTTCGAAAAACTGCTTTGCTAAATTTCCACGACCTTTTTGTCTACTTGTGTTAAATTATGATTGAAACCCTTCTCAGAAATTGAGGAGAGTCGCTTTTATTAAAATCTCTAGATTTGGCTTGTTACTCGAAAATGCAAATATTGAAAATACATATCGCAGTACCAACTCCATGTAATGTGTTCAATCCAGGTGTTGTATAAAACGCTCAGGCAATATATGAAAAGATTGTGTGGAACGCCAGACAATGTGTTCAATGCACGTTCATCAAACACACATAGCCTGTCCTCCAAACGGCCATTGTATAAACTGCCTAGGTATTTTGTACAATATGCTACCGATGTTACTTGGCTGATGTGTTCTAAAGTCAAGAACGGGTTGAGAGACTCCATATATATTATCAAGATGATCATGAGCAGTGGATTGAAGCTATCCCATATGGCCGACAAATAGTTAAAGGCAGTTATTACGTTGTCACGTGATTCATTTTGATTCAGTGTCATGATATAGAATTGATCATTTGCAATTGAGAAGGAATGAACCGATCATTCGAATAAAATATCAATTTGTAATGCACGGTTATCAAAGATTTCATTGATGAGACTGATTATGGGTCATGGTGATGTTATCAATACTCATAATATTTCTACTTCTTAGAACAAATGAGAAAGTAGTCAAATGCAATTTGCAAGTTTGAGAAAAGTTAATACGAACTAATCGGTCCTTAATTATGAAAGAAAAAATTTATGTGCAGTTCACCGGTCAATGATTCATAAATTTGCTATAATCAATAGAAGCATGATGTCATCCCAGTAAACATTCTGAAAACATTATTACGAATCAATATACCACTCAAATTATCATGACAGTAATGAATCCATTCACTTTTGCAAATTTAATGACTGAATTGTTATCATTCTTCTTTCACTTGGTATTTGAAGTTCCGATATGGAATATTGAGAAAACTTCAGACAATGATTGATGGTCCGATTCTTATCTAGGTTCTTCAGATTCATCAGTGATGAATGGATACCAAAAATTGAAAGATTGATGAACGAAACGTTATAAAATTGACATCATACGCAGAATTTCAACAAAATACCAACAAACTAATTGACAATGAAAAGTTAAACGCAGTATACAGTACAGAGCAATCATTTGATGGAGCAGAACCAGTCGTTACCGATAAAAAAAAAACAAAAAAACAAAAAAAGAAGCAAAACAAAGCTCCATCCCATTCAAGTTGCGTATGGTTTGTTCGGGAAACATTTTACTTCCCGCGGAAGCCCATGAATATTCAAGGTAAAGCGAAACCACCCGGCAAAAAATCAAACCAACTACCTATATGTATATATCTCCGATAGATCGATTCAAAGGGAGAGAAATGAATGCAAGGATGAATTTATATCCGCAGATTGACGCGCGAAAGCTTTGCTGCAGTAAAAGCGCATACGTTATTCAGAGAGGGCTCAAGTTTTGGCACGAGCGATATTAGTATTTACTCGAGCGTAAATATGATGCGATATACACAGATACACTACTCTTGTATATCGATGAATGTATTGGTTTCAGAGTTAACACTTGTAGTTTTTTTTTTCTCACGCATGGAACATACAAAAGGGACTGGATAAACGCTGGAGTGGAATTTTCGTTTGGTTTGGCGTAGTGATTTTAATTTTAAAAGTTGATGTACTATTATGTGTATTTTTGATTTGTATAGATTCAACGGTTCCTCATGCTGTAGTGGAGAAACAAATTCTACTGAGCGATGGACGAGTTAGGCTTGAAGCGAATCTTGATCGAGCCAACTACAGTCACGGCGAGTCAATTACAATTCATGTCAATGTGATCAACAATAGTAACAAGTCCGTCAAAAGAATCGAGGTGAGTGACTAAAAATTTTAATTTATAACCTCAATTTCCCCAGACGGAAATTATGGATTTTGAGAAGCTGTGATCATTTGAATGAGGTTAGAAGTAAGGAACTCCTAATTAACCCATTAACGCCCCGAATGACACTTTCACACACACTTTCCGTGTACGGAAGTACACGAAAATCTGAAAGAACAGACAATTTTACGTCGAAAACATGTCGTATTTTACTTTTCCAGAAGCTATTTGATGCTCAGAATTGGGGCCGCAAAAGTTGAGAGGTTTAAATGACGACGAGAAGGCGTTCAAAATATTTTTTCGTTCCGGTCGGTATCTTGGGCCCAGATTGGCCTTTTAAAATTTTTTCTGACCCATAGATTGTGTAGTTCAGAACCCAATGCCACGGTTTTTTGAGCTTCCAGAGCCATACCCATCGATGTCAGGGATCAAAATGCCGTTCAAGCACGATTTGAAATGAGAAAATCGTATTCTTTTGCAAAAACTTCAATGTAGCTCTTCAGGAAGGCCTCAAACGGAAATTCCCATCACACATTTCGAAACTTCAGACAATTTTACGTCGAATATCTGCCCTGGGGATTTTTTTGAAGGCTTTTTCATACTGAATAACGAGCCTCAAAAAGATGTCATGAAAGTGTCATTCCGGGCGTTAATGGGTCAATACTCTACGTACAAAAGTATAGGGAATGAATTCATTATTTCCTCAACACTTGATTGAGCAAACTCTTAACCGGAATGAGATTGAGATGTGTGTAATTCCCTACTGCGGTATTAAAGGAGAATTTATACGTCCATACGTAGAAACAGCGTGTTTCTAGGCCTCCTCGCTACGCGTACAGACGTCTAAAACTGCATACGCGTCTCGTGCGGAAACATTTTTCATTCGGGAAAACCAAGCTGGACGGTGCCATCGCCCACGTCCAGCTTGATTTCCCGAAGGAAAAAATGTTTCCAGCACTCGACGCGTAATGTACTATTATCTGCAATCAATCATACCGTTGTTTCACATATATGGGCTGGATACTCTTTAACAAAATCCAAACGGTTGGTTGGTAAGACAATTGATATTTCAACTGGGAAACGAGACCTTGCACTGGGTCATTAGGTGCAAAAAATAATGGTTATGGTATTGTGAATTCAGAAAATATCGTCGAATCGAATTTCTCCATCTTGGTGTACTGTGACGAATTTATTCAAGGCGATTGACATTCAGAGGACGTCATCAATCCGCGATCCTGTGAAGAAAAGATATCAATTACCTATCTATTTTCTTTGATATATCGAATTTTTAAACCCTCCGCATCCCTGGTCAATTAGTATTTTTCGATCTTACGCGATGTGGAGGTTGGAAGATCTCTCCTGAGAGTATAGGATTCCTTTGTATTTTTTTTCACCGTAGAATCCGGAATCTATCCCTGGTTTGCTCCTACACACGTCAGAAATTTTTTAACCGCAAAAGACTGATTTATCAAAAAACAGCGTTTTTATATGCTGATTTCGTAGACTGGTTGCTGTGGTGACTCATCCTTTTAGAAGGGCCACGAGCATATTGGGACTACCATTCTGTACGTATTTTGAGCTGCTGAACACGATGACAGTAGATTTAGAGGGCTAGATGCGTTCGAAACAAGTTATTAGCTAATTTTTCGAGTCGCTATCAGCAAAATTTTATAAATTTTTCAATAAATCTCAAGATGCTCACAAAACAAACCACAGGCATCCTTCGTGAGCTCACGAGAGCGCATTTCCTCCGTTTTATGTGTGCATTGAAAGAAAACTATTTGCAATGGGGCTGCCGCAATAGTCAATAATTTATCGTTATTGTATCAATAAATTCGATATCGATATCAACATCAATATGTCAGATTTCCGGACAAGACAATAACGATATCACTCCATCAATACAAATTATTGATCGATAATTTATTGCGATATATGACGATAATATCGATATCGATGCCAATTCTGCTATTTTCCGGCGAAGTTATGGTACACAAATGAGTTCCGTTCGATACTACAATGACAATAATGAGTAATCTTTATTGAAACAGATAGTAAATGTAAACAAAAATAATAATACGCACATTTGAACTTTGACAAAAATGAATTCCTAATATCACAGCAATCATGGGATTCCAAATTCACGGATTTCTTTCCTCAATCAGTTATTGGCCCAAGAATCGATACATAACATTGCTCTAATAGACTCACTCTCTACAGAAGATCTATTCAGTGTGACGACCGACGTCTCCAGCTTGTGAAAATGATCTTTCGACCGAAACTGCGCTTGGCATTATAGCAAGAATGTCTCGGGCCATCCGAGACAGTATTGGATGGGAAAAAGCATGTTGTTTCCACCATTCCAAAATGGAAGTGCTCATTGAAGCACGAGGAGATTCCAAATAATTTCTTATTTCTGTTTTCCAAATATCTGGACCACTTGTTTCGGGAGCATCATAGATTAAAGGCAATTCGAAGGTATAATCGTTTTGGCAATTTGTTGATGGTTTGTTCTTCGCACAAGTTCGATCAGAGAAAACATTAAAGTACTTTTCTCTATAGATATCCTCGAACTTTTTTACTGCTTCAGATCTCAGCACCTTACCTCATTCAGTGGTGTCAAAACCAGCAAACTTATAACAAGGGTCCAAGATGAGCGAGATTGCGTATATATCCAATTGCATTCACGGTAGTGTTTCAATACCTCATCTTTTCCTTGTTGAAATGCTAGTAAAAGGTTCTCATCCATTGAATCTCGATCAACTTTCCGATCGAGGTTTCTAATAATATCCTCGATTTTGTCTAACAAGGATGTTGAAGAAGACAACGCCTTTGCGTGAATTAGCACTATCCTCACCTGCGCTGATAGAAAGTTCTTCAAATAGTTTGACGCCCAAGTCCAAGTTGGATCCAACTATGGAAACAGGTTTGATCAAGAATGTAATGCTCCTTTGATCCAACCTTGATCCAATGTTTGATTTGGAGTGTAAACATCGTCTGCTGTACGGGTATTTATTATTATGCGAGTAGACAGATTGTGGTGCGCCAGTTATTTTTTATACCATTGCTGAATAGTATATCGTGGACAAAATTGGAGCTGTCTCATTCTCTGCCCCGTGATTTATTCAGAAACTCATTGTATGCCACTAATATTTGTCATAAAAGGTAATTATTGATGGTCAAGAAGTTCGTTCATTACAGGTTATATTTTGGTGAGTCCGTTAATTATTGAATTTTTACTCATCAGATGTGACAAATTGCGAGAGGCATAATGAGTGAGAAAGCTGAAAGAGCTGCATTGTTGAATTTCTGTATGATAATTATCTCCAATCATTTGAAGAAAGAAAATCATATTGTCGAAAGCGTTTGAATTTTGTGTTGAGTTGTACAAAATTGTGTCCAATGATACTCCATTATTTTCAATAATAAGAATAAAATTGTAAAATAAATTTCTTTCCTAAAATAACCGTAGTTCAGTAATTCCAATTAGCTACCGTAATAATAGCTTAATAATCTCAATAGAGATTTAATAAGAGCGTTATACAAAGAAAAAAAAACGACTGTAATAAATATAGTCTATTAAATCGTGAGGTTGAGTTAGTTATTGGATGAATTTGATCAAGGTTTGGTCCAACGAGCATTACATTGTTGGATCAAAGTTGGATCACACTAATCCAACCTTGACTTCCGTTTGAATACACTTTCTATCAGGGTGAGACTATAATTTAGGCACGATATCGATAAATATCGCAATAATTATTGGTCGAGCTCGATAGAATAACAATAAATGGGCCTCAATAATTTTCACAACCAATAACGACATCGATATAGACACATTTTCATGGCACCAATATCGACATATGGCGAATTATTGTATTGTCTTGTATTGTGGCAGCCCCAATTTGCAAGGACTCAAAAATGGATGAATGGAATTTACAACTACCATCCCGAAAAAGGTATTTTTGAGCAATTTCTGTGGTATAGCTCAAGCCTGCTTGTACTGAGTCAAACTTAAAGTTCCCTAGTCTAACGTGCTTCTAAAACCATACGAATGACCCCTCTCAATCGCCATGAGATGACATATCCATCGCCGAATGATTTTAGCCTATTACATTCGAAGAAGAACCATCGAAAAGCCCACAAAAACCTCAGATGGAGATAAATGTAAACATGCATGAAAAATGCAATCATGATTGTTTTTGCATCTTAACGATACAACGATGGTTACTTAATGACGAAATTACAGGTCTCCGCGGTACTTCAAATATCGTAACATGATAATGGAAAGATACTATTTTAGAGGATCGTGAGATGCAAAGATTCGTAATGTGATTCATTGAGGGCAGCCTTCAGCTTACCCTAAAAAATGCTCAAAAAGCCTTTTTCGGAATGATACTTACAGATTTCATACGTCTATTTTTCAGCCCTTGCAAATAATTTTCCACAAGTGCGCATATAGAAACAAAAAATATGCGCCCTCCCCGGCTCAAAGATAATGTCTCTGGTCCATTTTGTGAGCATTTTTAGATTTATTGCAAAATTGGTCGAATTTTGCTCATAATAGTAAATCCAAAAATTAGGTTGTCACACGTTTTCGAGACATCTTAGCCCTCTAAAACAACTGACATAATGTTCAGCAGGTCAAAGTGCGTAGAAAATGGCAGTCACAATACGCCCCTGGCCCACTACAAAGATACGTCACCACAGCAATCAATTTACAAAATGAGCAAAAATGCTGAAAACGCCGTTTCTTGGAAAAATTAGCTTTTAGCGATTTAAAATGTGTAGAGGCAAAACGGAGGTTGGGTTGAGATTCTACGGTGAAAAATACTCAAGACGATGATATTTTTCCAGGAGGGGACCATCCGACCCCCAAATTTTAACAACCTCAGTGATACTGGTTGGTCCAAAAGTAATATGACTGGAGAATTAAAATTTCCGAATTTTTGGCTTACTCAAAAATTGGCCACGCTCGATCCAATAAAAAGGAATTCTGTTTGCTCCAGCTGGCCTGGAAGATGCATAAAAATTGGCTTGACTTATTTTTTTCTTATGAATTTATCTCAGACTATTTCCTGAATGCCTGAAAGTCAATCTTGATGTAAACGAGATTTTTTACGCGCACATACTTATATGGCATATGAGAATCCTGTATATTGAACTCCGAGTTGAACTCGTGAACGAGTAAATGATGCGAGATGAGAGGATTTCAATCAGTGTACATATATGTCGCTGTTTTCCATTTTCACTGAATGATTACAGGATGCGTATGCGTGATGAAAACGGATGTTATACTCGAACCAGATTAAATGCTCCTACAGAGGCGGGGATATAAAAAATGAATATTTACTCGTATTTTACGCAGAACGATTCCAATTGATGAGGCCGTTTTGATATAATATCTGTTGGTTACGTCTGGATTCGATACTGACAGTTCATTAAAATATACAGCCCTGGGAAATTCGTACAGCTGGAATATTGAATATGTTTTATAAATGGTTTGCCTGCAGGCTGATTACACAAATAAATTGAAATATTCTGGTTACGGTATATATTAATAGTTTTCACGCAAATGTTGAAACAGATCATACAGAATTTAACGAGAATATTCAATTGGACCGAGGGGGCGTGCCAGAATTAAAGGAAAGGATAGAATTGAATATCTTCCATTCATCAAATGTAAAAAAGAACTGAATATTCACTTGTTTAAGGGATACTTTGACTTCTTCCACTACAATGGCTAAAGGAAAATTACGCGGTTTTCAACGAATATTCGAATCTAGTGAATCAAATGAGCCAATTCATGCGTGAAATTTTGCTCTGAGTCGAGGATTTGTATGGTACATTGTGCTTTCCGGGCTTTAGATTGGATACACCAAATTCACGCGCGACTGAGCTAGGAGTTCGAGGCCGAATACAAAATTTTGCAGTCACAATAATGCGGGTTGTGTTCAAAACTCACCGAATCCCGTGGTACTTTTTATTTTGATGTGAAGGAGTTTATAATCTGTAGGTCACCAACATTCGAAGCTTTCGAATTACCGCTTGTCCAATCCATTCCATCTGATTCTAACAAAAAAATTTGGAAACCGTCTAAAATACTCCATTGTCTCGAATTTTCTCTACCCCCATTCATACAATTCACAAAAGATGAAAAAATTACAGTGTACTTCCCCTAAACGGACCTTTTTGATGAGTGGACCTTTTAAAAATGGAAAATTCTTAAAGACCCAACAGAAATATAACTAATACAGAAAGGTACCTCAACCTTTGATTAGCGGATACTTCCGAATAGCGCTGGAAGTCCGCTTCTGGAAGATTTTACTGTGAAACATCAATGAATGAACTGGATTGTCACCTCTGACAACAAAATCGATAGGTTACCCAACCTGCCCCGCCCCCCCCCCTTGAGCCCTTGTCTCCACAACTTTGGTTTACTCTGGCCCATCTCAATATTTTCCAACGTCGTTCTGCTTATTTTGTAGGGTTTGAAACAAACTTCAAAATAAGCTAAGATACGTTGGGAAGTATTGAGATGTCCCAGAGTAGTAAAGTTAACCAGAGTTGTTGAGAAAATGGCTCAATGAGGGCAAGTTGGGGACACTCACCTCATTGGTGACATCAAAATTCATCAAAGTTCAGATGTCAAACGTTTCGTAGTGATTATCATTGACGACACATAAGAGATAACTGTTTTGCAAATCATAATTAGAAAACGTCCCGGGTATAAACTGCAATGCTCCAATTTATCCTTACCAATATTAATAAAAAAAATGTTACAATTATACGAATAACAATCTGTGAAATTGCTCAGAATGTCGTTGTATTATGCGTTATCATGCAGAAAATTGAAGTCAAGAGACGAAGAATTTCAAAATCGGACTTTGTACGCGCTCGACCAAGAGGGCATTTACATAAATTAACATGAATTAGCCAAACGCAATTCTGGGCGCTTTATCTTATCCGTTCTTTTATTTTTCACAAATTCTATAGTCAAAGTTGAAAGTATACAAACGTGTAGATGCGAATCACAAAGCGTGGTCCATTTTCCATAAAAAGGTTCAGCCAGGGCAACTTTTGTTTTCGTTTCGAGATGCAAGTGAAATTGGCACGAGAGACTCGCAATTCTTTTACAGAATACAAGTAAGTCTGTCTGGGTTCTTATCAAGACTCTGAGACTATGGGCATGTGTATAAAAAGGCAAGCGTTACACCCATAGAGTTTCAGTGACTACGTCAAACACGATGAAGTCTGTACTCTGCCTGTTTTTAATACTTGTGTTAGTGATTCATTTCAGTGAATCGTTTGATTTTGACGGTTGGCTTGGCGATGGGGATGGATCAAGTAAGTTTAAACGCAAACATATTATTCCCAAGTCTGTAGATAGGTATATGATTATTTTTTGTAAGAGCCGAAATTACGTTCACTGATGTTATTTTGTTGAAAAAAAAAATCCAGTCAACAATTTGAAAGTATCGCTGATATTTTCAGTTTCTCAATTCTCGATGATAGAATCTTCAAACTTGTGAACAATTTTCAGTTTTTTTTCTGAAGGATCTATACAGTACAGTAATTCTATCAACGAATATAAAAGCCAATAGATTTGCAACGAATCGTATCAAACACATTGTATAATATAGATGTTCTTTTCGTTGACAGTCTCGTGATGAATTTATTACAACTCATTTTTCAATTCAAAGAAGAGACTTTTTACGGAAAAATCACTTTGGCACGTGCAATCAAGTTTGTTGTCGGATGCAGTAATAATCCTCAAAAAATTAGGCAATTAGGCAAAGCTTAGTTTCTTTCACTCAATGTTTTTCAGACTTACTTCGGCCGTTTCTTACCCTAAAATATCAGGAATGAAAAAATTCTCGGGTCTTAAGGTTAACCATGCTTAATTTGGAGATCCTCGAACAGCTCCCCGAAAACCCAGATTTCACAATTACAATTCCGTCTGTGACGTGACATCAGGATAAGGCATTTAGAATCAAAATTGAGTAGTCGGAATCGTATGTATTTTAGTTCTTGAATTTTTCATTCTCACTTCTGATTTTACAACACCAAATTCATTTCCTGAAGTCGGATATTCAAGAAAATCATTATGATGGTTATCGATTGGAAATGTCTCCAAAACCGTAGAAAAATATGTATGCGCTAGATAGAAGATTTTGGTTAACTTTTTCCCCAAGGCAAGAATTCGAAAAGAGTTTTTTTCCTGTGTAAATTGACGAAAAAGTAACATTGAATTTCTCATAACCACTCCCCCCTCCCCCCTCTTGAGACACTTTCAAAAAAAATTCGATATTGGTTTATCAGGAATTCTTCTTCGGTCCGAATCAAAGGTGATAGCTGTCAAGATATTCTTGCACTAACTCTCCATTCTTAGAAGAATGTAAGAAAAGATCCGGGACCTCTCTCAGAAATATGTAAAAGCATGAGTGGATGTTTGAAGGAACATTGATTCTCGTAATTTTTCATAGTTTGCGAAGCAAGAAGTGACCTTGGGACCTTGAAATCATCATTCTCCTCATGTCTTAGTGTTAAGAAACTGGGTGAAA
The DNA here is from genome assembly GCA_029851415.1 of Eretmocerus hayati. Lineage (NCBI taxonomy): Eukaryota > Metazoa > Arthropoda > Insecta > Hymenoptera > Aphelinidae > Eretmocerus > Eretmocerus hayati. The sequence continues at coordinate 174,839,137 of CM056742.1, read as the reverse complement.
TTATCCCGAAAGGAGTAGCGCACAAGAGCCTATTCAACTCACTCATTTCATAGTTTATTCATTGTACGAGACGAAAATATTCATACGAAACGAACACATCGACGTTTCGAATCAAAATTTGATAGATAAATTATCATTTTTATTGTATCTCAGTTCAAATTGTTGCATCATTATTTTTCAGATTGTAATTGTAATAACGTCGTGCCCAACAATATAGCAACCACACTACTGGACGAGGTCAGGAAACTTCGAACTCAGATTGAATCATTGGGAAAAACCATATCAAACACACAGAACCCGTCGAGCAGATTTTAATAAATCAGTTCAATGGAGCAATTTTGTTTGCACGGCAAAATATGTAGTACTGTCAATTGTATAAGAATTGTTGGTTCAGTTCCTGAGTAGCCAGTAGCCTTTCTGTAGAATATATATCCTTTTCTATAACCCGAGTTTTTATACAATTTTGGTTAATAAAGTTAAGAAAAAGAAAATCCTTCCATTGAGACGATATTTCTCTTAATCTATGATACAACCATTCACCGTAAAAATAACACTGTAAAAAATTTCATGAATTCCATTTGAAACTTCCAACCACATGAATTGGATAACCTCAATCAACGTGGTTGGAATCTAACCTTCGTGGTATTCGAGTTCAATCGATGTGGTTTAATTTTGAGAATAAAGATAATGATAGAGGAGAAAGAAAAATTCGGTTGAAAAACGATAAATTCTATCCTACAGAGGCTTCAAAAACCTTCATATTCTCGGATGCTCAAACTGAACATTTTATCGAGGGAAGAAAATTCAAAATCCAGGTAGGGATCCAAACCGCGTACAGAGTGACTGACAAAGGGAGGACCAGGTGTCTAGATCACCAATTTTGTCCAAATTTTTTTACGATTTTGTACTACCCAGATGAAGAATCGAGAGTAACACTGTCAAATGGGTCTCATGTCCAAAGATACAAGCACTGAGATTATCATTGCTCATATAGGCCCATGTTAAATAGTTTTATGTATGATAGATACACTAGCAATGTTATTTTTTTTGGCTGTAGCTCTGAAGAAAAGGACCAGTTGACAGAGTTACTCTGGATTCTTCATTCACTCGGTGATACAAAACTGCAAAAAAAAAATTTGGACAAGATTGGTGATCTGGACACCTGGTCCTCGCGTTGTGAGTGAAGACTTTCGACGTCGGAGCTTCGCCAGAGCTCCGAAAAACCCCGAATATCCCGGACCACCCGAATGGATGCCGTTCAAAAACCACCACCTATCAATGTCATGGATCCCGTATTATACCCATAATGAAAAAGGGGCAAATTTTTGACGCGAGCGAGACTTGGCAAATCAGATTTGTTTGTGGGAACATTCCACGTCAGTCCCATGTCACGCCATATATCGCATCAGCCTTGGATGGCTCTCTGTGAAAAAGGGTAGAGATTATCTTCTAGGGCCACTCGCGCTTGTAGTTATCAATTATGAGCTGGGCCAGTGTTCTAAATTTTGCGGTAAAATTTAGAATACGGCCCCTACCAATCTTCTTGAGAACAAGGTTTTCACTTGCAGTTGAAAATCCTACCATGCGTCAATCGATTTGCAACCACAGAGCCTCTTTCACGTATCGTGCTCCGCGTAGTAAAACTTAGAACCAATTGCTTATAATCTGCGCTTCATTCCTCCCTAACAAACTCCTGCACTCGGATTTGAGTATGAGTTTAGAAAAACCACAGAGAGTTATTGTTCACGCACTTACTAGACTCTGACCGCGACAATTGGTTTTTTGACTCCAGCTAATGCACTCTGTTTGAAGTTTCTTCATCACTCGAGTAGACTCGTGGAGCAATAATCGTGTTGAATTCACCAAATTCTCCAAAAATCAACTCATTGGCAACCAACATTTCTTTCACATCAGTATCCCAATACTCACTCACGAAAGTTTGAGTTAAGGAGCTTTTGGTTCAAATAATAATCGAATATTGATGACATTTTCGGGTCAAGGAATTTTCTCCGACGAGATATTTTTCTTTTTAGTTTGCCGCATATTTTTTCTCGAGTAAAAGAGTTTTCCCCAAGAGCCCGGCCTTCCACTTCGAGTTAGGGGGTTTTCCCAGGTACGGAGTTTCTAGTCGGAGAGTTACTACTATACACCGTGAAGAATATGGAGAAAATCGTGCATTCTCAGAATGCTTTCGATTATAATATTTTCCTCAAGAAGTTGGGATGGGCTTCATTGATCCCTCCAATCAAGAATAGGAGTAAATTTGGACCTGAAAAAGGTCGACGGAGTGCCCTACTGTAGTGGAATATCGCCTATGGTGTTGACAATACGAAATTCAAGAATGGGTCTAAGTGGACCCACGAGCGCTCATATCAATAAATTGTATCAAATTCATCTTCGAATACTATTTTGTTGATAAAAATTCAGTGCGCATCATTCCCCGGAGAATATAATATACAATAAAACTTTCATTTTCATACACCAGAGAAATAAAATTGAGGGAAATTCTATTCCAGGAGAATTTAGACAATAAAAATCTAATCTCATAAAATCATATAATATTTGGAACATTTATCACACGCGATCTCATTCCTCAATAAAATGCGCATCGATCCCGGATATGATACATCGATTTTCTATTTAGATACAAAATTCAAAGGAGCTCTCATCGCACGTAGTCTATGCAGATAAACATTAGTTATTGACGCGGCTGGGATATCTTTAATCCATGAGAGTTGTGTGACAATAATACACCTCTCGGACAATGTGGAATTAACATCTGTCACGCGGCGGAAGTGGATTCATGGATCTCCATATCAAACTGTATCGAGTTCACGAGTGCACGTATGCATCATTTACGCTCAAAGGGGCATTACAATCATGCATTGCAACATAATGTAAATGGGGGTTAAGCACGGCTTGTTGATTAGTTGATGTGTTACTAAATGATCAAAGACCTACATGCAATGCTATACTAATTCTGGCATTAATGTGAAAATCTAGGAATCGAGAAATAAGGGTGGATTGTTAATTTTAGACAGATTTTGATAAATCTAAATTGTGTCAATGAATGAGGATGCGATTGATGAATGAAAGAGTATCAGGAATACATATGTGGGTATTTCAGTGAACAATCTAGAAACTGATGGAAACGGTGATTTTATAAGATTGAACGTAAACGTCGGGGTGAAAATGTTTGGATGAAAAGTTAGGTTGCTCTAAATAAGAAATGTCATGTGCAATTGAAAAATCATTTAAATTCATTTGAAAATACGTGAGTCAGTCAAAATCAGATAATGCGTGTGTTGGGTAACCGTATGTTGAATCACTTTGCCATATATCAAAGTATTGAAAACCAAGGTACTGTTAGCAGTGTACATCTCGGTGTACATCCAATGAATTTCGAACTCTATCACAAAATTAGCTAAGCACTAACAAAAATCACTTTCGGTATCACTTTTCGTGTTACTTATCTTGATATACGTATGAAGTCCGTCCCCGTTATAAACGATGGAATATGAATGTCCTCGTACAATCTTGTCAATATAGATGAAGGCGTGGAGCTGCTCAGTTTTATATTCAGAGACGTGTGAAATATATACGGGTGATTCCGCCAAAACTCTTCACTCTGGTGGTCAAAATTTGTCTACTACGTAACATTTCCCACCCTTTTGATTATTCGATTCCCATTCATTGTCCGGTTACCTTGGAGTCAAAATGGCAAGTATTATATGATAAACGATCTTGAGCCCCGTATTATTCTTATTATCTATGCAACTGACTCTAGATCGATATTACGTTTTGTCGAGTGCCATAGGACAAGCTTGTATGGTTTCGGATCGGCTCGGCCAAACATATAATACTTATTAGAGCCATCAATCTATGGTGAAAAAAATACAAAACTGAGTGAACAAAGTCATTCACACGCCTTAATTCGTATGCCATAGAATGTGATACATTTTTTGACTCTACAAGAAAAGTTGTGGATCTTGGCTTCCCTCACCAAATTACTTCAGATTAACAATTGCACCGCACCGAAAAAACGATAAAAATGCCAAATGGATAATCGAATAAGATTTAGCTATATACCCTACCCTCGTATGCAAGAATTTACTGACACCTCATTTGTCATCTCTACTCTGTCTGATTCATCTACTATCAACTTTCAAAAGCATGTGATATCCGGTGAAACAGCGTAATCCTGAAAGACTACTGAAAGTAGAAAGTCAGGAAAGTAGAAGACAATCTTACGCTCTTGTTTCAGCTTTTCATTTGCAAGACGAGAGCTTCCTGATTTTCACAGTTATGTCGTAAATCAGGTTCTTGACTCGGAGAGCCAATGGTTTCAAAGCTCAACTTTGATGATAATGCGATAACTTTAATAATGCAGACAGATGAGTAATGCTAATGCTGGGCTGTATGGAAAGTTCATTTTTCAGAAACTGGTACAAGATGAAAAGTTGGTATGAAGGTTTCTCATGGAAAGAGATTCGCTCCCAACTACCTTGCATATATTTATGTCACAGCGTGGTATGAGTCACTGTGTTGGATCTTATTCATCAGGGTTGGCTTCCTATACAAGGAGATTAAAGAATTCAGTTCTAAGGTTAATTTGCATGAGATGAATGAACGAGATCAGACAGATTTTTGTATATTAAGGACGTTTTGCGATGGACATCAGCAACGAGACTTTGATCATCATGATCATCCAATTACTTTTGCCAAGCTCAAATAAAATGCCCAATTCAAAGACGATATTGCAATTTATTTGCTTGACAACAAGGTATCTTCTCAGGATCCTGAAAAATTGACAAAAATGAAGAACATTCATCTGGATTTCCAGAAAGAGAAATTTATCAAGCAAATTCCTTTGTGGTCCTAATCATTATTACATTTTCTTGGTAAGGAATATATGATGGCAATAATAAAAATGTTTCATAGATGAAAGTTTTGCTATGAGCATAAAATTATCATCAGCGTAACAGTCTCACTTACTTCACCCACAATCGTGACTTCGCCCTAGATGACAACTTTATGAATTCTGAACAAACCGTGTCTCCAAAGTTATGAGACTGAAGGACCTTACACAAAAGACTTTCAAAGTTGAGAGTGACTATCGGTGGTACAATAAGTAACAAATTAGAACAATGAGGAAAGGTAATTAAATTCTTGATAACGTCCTTGCGAGCGACTATTTACATATCAAAGGACGTGTAATAAGTTCTCTCAAGAGAATAATCTAAGATCAGTGTAAGAAGCATCTGTTTAGTGACCTATCACAAAAAGTTCCAAGCTATTCACATATTCATAATTGGGAAGAGACTTCTTTATCAAAAAGCTATCCTCAAAGAAGTTTCGTCCATGAATTTCGTTTGTGACAAAATACCATAATAAAGAAACGCCAACTATTAGGAACTATCATAGAAGTATTCTAATTATGATACACACCTCAATGTGCTATCCAATCAAAATAGCCAATCACCTCCGGGCTATGTGCTACAAACTGATGAACTCAATGGTCAACCTCGTACCACATGATAATAACTGAAAGCTTTCGATATGATACACCCTGCAGGCACAATATCATAACGTGAACACAACAGTCACTCAATTCTCCGGCCCTAGTTCAGTCATATACAGCTCCAGGATAATCTTCCAGCTATATATCTATGTAGGTTCGAGAGAATCAGACGCATCAAACTAGCAATCGAAAACTTCCTGCTCGTATATGGTGTTGCAGTTTTTTCATTATCACAGAGCGGACAGTACATCCGACATTCACTTTTCGATTTCTAGGTATTCAGAAGCCTGAAAATATTCAAGTTTGGAAATGCGTATAAATGGATGTTTCACAGGTAGCCAATGTATGGTACTAAATCTTTTGAAAAAGGGAAATATGTAGATTCCTATTTATCTCGAAGAGTTTGAGGGTTTTTACGCGGTTGACATATTATTTACGAGGCAAAACGACATGATTCTTAGAGCCTTGATAAGAATATAGAAAAGCCATTTCATTCCAACCTAAAATGCAATTAAATCATCCAATAGAGGTAAAGTCAAAGAACTTAAAGACAACTTGTTGATGAAAATGAAACAATTCTGAAGAAAGACGAGTAAGTAGAGAACCATGTGAATGGCTTTTCTGCAATGGAGCAGTTAACGAGTTAACGGGAAATTTGCGAAACGAGCCTAATTGTCACTTCAAAGAGCCTCGGGGCACAAAATTAGGTAAAAAATGTTTTTCCGTGCTAAAAATTGAAAAAGAGTTGAAGGATTCATCAAGATATGAAAATCAAGACTGGTGGCATTGTTAATCTCGAGGTTGATATACATCCAAGTGTGGTTAGAAATTGATTCAATCAATCAGCTAAACGACTTCCTGAAATATCCAATAAATCTTTGGGAGAGAACATTTGCACGCCGTGCCTAAATCATTTTTCGATGTAATTTTTTGCTTCGGTGCTAAAAAATATGGACTATGTTTCTGTATAATATAGACATCACATTCCTTGGAAAATCAAAATCTACCACCTAGCCGAAAACTAGGAATCTAGATTTAAACTTTCATGGAACTTAACTTTGATAATTTTTCAAAACTCTTCTCATCAGTCGTGGATTTTGTCATCCAAACATTAATCATGATAACTGCAGCATACCTCTTCATCAGAAGCTTCCTCTGGTGAGGAAGTATGCGGACGTATGAGGAAGCCTTTGACTTCCCTGAAGAATTCCAAAAACTAGCCGAGAACGCGCTACTCCAGTTGCCGATCGTAAATCTCACGTGAAGTTATCGTAATTCGCTCAAAGTTTGGATTCAAAATAGTGACGGCATGTAAGCGTATTTGTATGAATACTGGTACGTCAAACGCCATCTTTCAATGTGAGAATGAGCCAGGTCGAATTGCGTTTCAGCTCCTGCGGATGAAAATTCATGACAGTATTGATCCTGTCACATCCAAGCATAGCCTGGTTCACATTTTGTATACAGCGATTCTGTATTTATGTATAGAGGTAAGGTTGAATGACCAAAGCGTAAGGTTAATCTAAGTACCGGGGTTTCAATTAAGCGAAAGAAATAGAATGAATATTTACAAAGTTAATTACAAATGTCCGGATGACCTTGAGACGCATTTGAGCTGGAGATCGTGAGAGGGAGGGAACAAGGAAGAAATCATATCCACTGGCTCAAAGAGAGAGTGAGTGAGCGTTAGGAGATTGAACTGGCACTCGCAATATAAGTTGACTCGACGTCAGTGGAAATGTCCACTAGGGCGGTAGTATGGGCCACGCTTAACTAACGGCTACAGGCAGCTTCACCGGGTCGGTCAGAAGGCGCTCGAAGTTCGGGCTCATCAAAGGTGCTATAAGTCTGCCGGGCCTGTTGTCGCACCGCTGCACTATAGATTGTCACGCGCGCAACGGGATGAAGATTTAACCAAGGTGAACATGGAGCCGAAGTCAGAGTACAAACAATCGTACACCAAATATTGAGATACGGTGTTCCGCAAGATAGACCACAAAAGGTCAGACACTTTTTTGCCACAAATGAAGAGATTTTCCAGACCCAGACATGACCTAAAAATCGAAAGTCTTCATGTAGAATGAAGAGATGTTCACTTACTCACTCAACTAACCACATACTTCCAAGAAGTTTTTAAGTAGTTTGATTCTCGCCTTGTAAATCGTCCATTTGTACTGATCTTAAAGATGATTATTTCTTCATAAAAGAGAAGTAAATAGCAATAACGAGTTGGAAGAATTGTAGCGTAGCAACCGGTTCGGAACTGGCCAGTATGATGAGCAGAGTGATGCCACAAAGCTGCACTAATCCATGGATTTAATGTTTCGTGAAGAACGTTGATACTGAAGAATGTTGTGAACTCAGAATTCTCCAAGTCTAACTGTACGAGAAATGGATTGCAGGTGGATCTGTGAAAAATGATGCAGAGAAATCACAGAAATGCGGGGGAAAAGCACTGCTCCCAAGTCAACCTAATGAAACTTGGCTGAAACTCATACCACCACCTGCATCTTATGTTGTGTGCTTTGAAGATTTTATTCACTCATGTTCATTGTGAGTTCAAATGCGGCTCCATATAGTATGAATCAAGGAGTGCAATGTCGAGCGAGAGGCGACACATTCTCATTATTCGCGGGTTCATTAAATTAGCCCGTGAAATTAAATTAGCTCATTGACAGGGATCCTGAAGACCCGCCACGCTCGTGCCTTGTGATCCACTCGCCGGGCAACTGCCAAAACATGCAAAGGAACAAGAATAATCGATTTTGATATTAGATAAAATAGCTGAACAATCAAGTGATGGTGATCTAATCGTCAAATTTACGAATTCTGGAGAGTTGGTAAGAACTTTTTTTCGGTAACGATGATCAATATGAGATTGACTGAGGTTCATCGCTATTCCAAGTGTTGAAAGCAATATCTTCGCAACCGTGATGAGATTCGTGATGATCTACAGTACCGTTCATAAGTTCTCGATGGTCGATCCCTCGATTACCCTGACTTGCAACAGCGATAGGTCGAATTCTATGCATTGTACGAAAATTTTCAGAAAAGCATCTTGAAGAGCAGAAAAAATACTAACTTTTACTGGGTTTGGATGATTTCTATCGAATATTTTTGAAGGTCCTACACGCTGATGAAAAAAAAGAAAATCTTAAAAGTTTTTACTTTCATTGAGACACCTGCAGTTTCAATGCGAATGAAGATACGGCAATTTTGAAAAAAGCATCTTGTAGAGCGGAAAAAATGCTATGTGTAAACATTTTTTGATTATTTTTCACCTTCCGTGTATGAAGACGTGCGAGCTGTCCAAATCCCCAAAATCATGGTTTTTCACCGTTTCTTGTGCCGTTTCCGGTGATAAACAGTCATTTTGGGTATCTAGACAGTTCGTACATTCTCACACGCGGTACGTAAAAAATAATCAAAAAATGGCTACACATAGCATTTTTTCCGCTCTACAAGATGCTTTCTCCAGAATTGCCGTATCTTCATTCGCATTGAAACTGCAGGTGTCTCAATGAAAGTAAAAACTTTTAAGATTTTCTTTTTTTTTATCAGCGTGTAGGACCTTCAAAAATATTCGATAGAAATCATCCAAACCCAGTAAAAGTTAGTATTTTTTCTGCTGTTTAGGATGCTTTTTGTGAAATTTCCGCACAACGCATAGAATTCGACTTATCGCTGTTGCAAGTCAGGGTCATCGAGGGATCGACCATCGAGAACTTATGAACGGTACTGTATATGTCGCCGTCAATGTGTCCACTCTGGGCTTTGTATAAAATGCCCGGGGAATCCATAGAATCCCCGGGCATTCTATACAATGCCGGGTAATGTGTTCAATGAGCGCTCATCGAACATATTGCCTGCCTTCAAACGGGCATTCTATAGATTACCCAGGGATTCTATACAATGCCCGAGGCTGCTTGGGCGATGTGTTCAAGAACCCCCGGTCGAGATGGGAAGTTTCACGTCAAGTTGATCAAGCAGTATTTTCAAGTGAACAACTGAATGAAATTTATTTGTGAAACAATCGTCGCAATAATGATCATTTAATGATTATTATAAATCAATGATAATAATCAGTCTTACCATTTGATTTGAATGAAGCACAAACCGATCGCTGTCATGATGTCTTGAAATATAAGATAATTCCAAGTCGTACATATAGTACTACTTATTACAACATGTAGACGAGTTATGGCACCGAGAGCCGCACATGATGTTTTTTCTAAATATGAACAGCGATTAGTTTTACATTAATTGGTTGCGAGCTTATAACTATACTTTACGACTCCATGACCCCTTGATTTGGATTGCTTAGTAGCAGAAATCCATCCTTAGTCCCAATTTGATAACCACCATGTTGGATATCAATGAAAAATCCAAATATTTGAGAAGAGTCGAAGGGCCCTCTGTCTACGGCAGGTAACAGAAACTAAGACAAGTACATGTTGTGATAAGTAGTACTATATGTACGACTTGGAATTACCTCATATTTCAAGATATCATGACAACGATCAGTTTATGCTCCATTCGAATCAAATGGTAAGACTGATTATTAATATTGATTTATTATTATTATTCAATGATTATGATTGCGACGATTGTTTCACGAATAAATTTCATTCAGTTGTTCACTTGAAAATACTGCTTGATCAACTTGATGTGAAACTTCCCATCGCGTCCGGGGGTTCTTGAACACATCGCCCAAGCAGCCTCGGGCATTGTATAGAATCCCTGGGTAATCTATAGAACGCCCGTTTGAAGGCAGGCAATATGTTCGATGAGCGCTCATTCAACACATTACCCGGCATTGTATAGAACGCCCGGGGATTCTATATATTCCCCGGGCGTTCTATACAAAGCCCAGATTGGACACATTGACGGCGACATATACAAACAAGCTGCGAATTCAGGCTCGAGCAGTAATGGAATCGTTCACGAGATCGTTCATCTTCTTGAGTGTGAGAATAGAAATGTCAAAATACGCTAAGACCCGGGGATTGAGATTAAAGTAGAATGTGCTGCAGAGTACATGATTGTGATAGGTTTGCTGCTTTATTGATCTTTCGTTTGTACGAATGGAATAATTCATCTCTTATTCCAACACAAATGAAAAGTTCCATTCATAAGCGTTGGTATACTACGAGGATTCATCGGACGATCCTCGAGCAGAGCCGATATTTATGCATGTATACTATTTCTTTCATCGAGTTTTTTTATACACGGACACAAACATATATCTATACTTCTATGTACATGAATGTTAGTAGACACTGATGAGGTCGAGTGATCGTCAGATTCATATACCCTATGTATATAATGATGCCAAGCTACATCGACGGTTGTGAATTTTCATTTCGCACACATTGCGGGTGTTTTCTTTCTTTTGGTTGGATGCTTGCTCTTCATCAACCATGCACAACGGAGTGGAAAGATTATCGGTTGGCAAGCCCTAGAGCTACGGTGTGGGAGAAAACTCATCATTTTTTTGGCGTTGTTGTAGAAAGCTTGCAGGGATGCTGGAACAAGGGAATATTGAGGGCATGTGAATTTATATTGGCTCAATTACTTGGCGTGCTCGTGTTATTAAACAAAGAAAAAAAATTAGATGAAAAATATTTCGATAAGTTCGATAATTTCCTACGGGATCATAGTGTAATAACCAAAAACTGGTTTTCGTAGAACACTACAACATCATTATGAGTAGTTGATAAAGCATTTTGCCGGATAATATCGAGTAAAATGAATATTTCCATTTGATATTGATCGCGGTGGAAAAGTTTACATTCATCTGTCATATCTTGTATGGCTGGAGGAGTTTGCTCGATTTCTATCGCGTATTTTTGAAAGCTTCGTCAAAGCTTTTCACACTCGCACCCAACCACGATTTTGATGATCGGATTGCAAACTTTGTCGCCATCTAAATAATACTGTATAGATGAAGAGAAAATAGAAGTTGATTGCTTCCTGCAATGTTCCGACCTTTTTTCCAATCGATCGAATTTTATTCGTACTTCACTTACGAGGTAACTTTCTGGATTTTTATCTCGAATTACGGCACTCGACTTCTCAAAGGTTGGGATATAGATTACTCGGATTGGAAGCTCTTTGAGTTTCGACTTGCTTTGTGAAACGAGTCGAGGCTTTAGAAAAACTCAGAAATCATCAGGATAGTTGGTACTCTTGGAGGAAGTATTTCTATTAATAGTTTTTACCATCGGTAATACAGTTCTGAGCGGATACGTTCGAAAAATAATTCAAGGTATCCCCTGGAGATTCACTACTTGAATAAGGGCAAGCGTGAACCTTTCAAAGACCAACATTTCTTATAATCCATGTGGATTGGTTTCGGGAAAATTTTAATTGACACGCAATAACCTCAACAAATCTCATAATCATCTCATCGTCTGAGAATCAAGATCCTGTATTCGAGAATCCCAAATCTCGTCCTGTAATTACGATAGACTTTGAATAAAAATTTTTTTGATCCTTGAATTTGTGTTTCTCTCCGTGATCTTCTCATCTACAGGGTGTCCGAAAAGTAAGTGTCCCCCTCCCCCCATTTTTTTCAGAAATGGTTGGGAATCGGGAAAAACCCCGGATCACATATCCCCTTATTTTGAGGGGGACATCCGATGGTGGCCTTAATTTTTACCCTGAAGGTCATTTTAAGGTCATTTAGAGGTCAACTTGATTTTTTAAAATGGGAACACCTACGTCTGACCTCGAATTCTGAAATAACATGAAAAATGACGAAAATTTTGTCTGAAACTTTTTTTGACCCGACTTGAATTGGCGAGATAAATGGAGGTCAGCACGGGTTGACGGTAACCGCTGTCGCTCCAAGAGTGAGCATTATATCTAAAAATGTTTGGGATAAAAGTTGTTCATGATCACATTAGAAAAGAGCTAATGACCTTGTTTCCGACCTTGGCGGTCATTTTTAAGGTCATTCGAAGGTCAACTCTTTTTTTTATTGAAACACCTAATTTTAACCTCAAACTCTGAAAAAACATGAAAAGTAATGAAACTTTTGTTCGAAAATTTTTTTGACACGATTCGACCTTGGTGAGATAAATGAAGGACAGCACGGGTCGACAGTGACCGCTGTAACTCCAAGAGTGAGTATTTTATCGAAAAATGTTTGGGATAAAAGTTGTTCATGATGACAGTAGACAGAATTCGAGGTCAAAAGTAGGTTTTTCCGTTGGAACAATCGAGTTGACCTTCAAATGATCTTGAAAATGACCTCCAAAGTTGGAGACAAGGTCATTAGCTCTTTTCTACTGTGATCATGAACAACCTTTATCCCAAACATTTTTCGATAAAATGCTCACTCTTGGAGCGACAGCGGTTACCGTTAACCTGTGCTGACCTCCATTTATCTCACCAAGGTCAAGTCGGATCAAAAAAAGTTTCAAACAAAAGTTTCATCACTTTTCATGTTCTTTCAGAATTTGAGGTCAAAAGTAGGTGTTTCCATTCAAAAAAATTCAGTTGACCTCCAAATGACCTTGAAAATGACCTTCAAGGTAAAAAACCAGGCCACCATCGGATGTCCCCTCAAAATTAGGTGACATGTGTTCCGGGGTTTTTCACAATTCCCAACCATTCCTGAAAAAAATGGGGGGGGGGGGGTACTTACTTTTTGGCCACCCTGTATATCAGAAAGGGAAGAAAAGCTGGACTTCTCGTTCATCTATGAGAATGAGGCACCTTTTGCTATGAGGTTCTTATGCGTTCCTTATTAAGTTGGTCCAGGATTAACTCTCGTATTGTATGTCAAAATGGTCAATTGAATAGGATAAGTGTACCCAATATGCCCCTTGCAACCAATACGCCCTCATATGCCGTTCTCAGTTTCTTTTCACATTCTAAATGGTATAGTATGAGAACATAAGTGTTTTGGATGGGCATAAAATGATTTCTGCGAGTTCCGGAGTAAGTTTTTCACCTTTTCCATTAGCACAACTAATAATAGCCGAAAAAATAAGTCTAGTAAAACCGGCGCCAAAAATTTTTTGTTCGACTAATTTCAACGTACTTGAGCATATTCACAATTCCTTTTCTGAAGATCTTCAGAATCTTCATTTCGAAGTTGCAGAACTGTGAGTAAAATACGAAGATTGTTTGCAAAACATGAAGCCCAGAGAAATGTGTACCCAACATGCCCCCCCCCTTACACGGTCACCTCGAAAGGGAATGCAGTTGAGACTTTTTTGTGCCACTCAGAACGTGTTTATCACATCAAAACTGACTCGAAATAGTGACTTGGATGAATGAAGAAGTTTTAAATGTGGTTGCATGGAGATCAAAAAAATATTCATGCACTTTATCGCTGATTTACATGACATTGTTCCAAAAAAGGTGGCATATTGAATACAATCTCTTGCAAACTTGCAAAAAATCACTTTTTGCGAAAATTGTGATAGCTCGGTTTTGATTAGTGAAAATTGAAGTTATCTTAGCTTATTTTTAAGGGCTTGAAACAAGGTCTCAATGCACTAAAGTACATTGAAAAGTACTGAAATGGGCCAAAACTACTGGCAACACGGCTTAATGGGGCAGGTGGAGGGGGGGACATGTTGGGTGCATTTACTTTACAATGATTCATTGGGTAATTGTCATTGAAGCTAATAAGTGTCTATATTGCATCGTATCGAAGTTTTGCCTTGCATATCATCCCAAAATTCGTCCTGTAAGAGCAATATTGTACTGAACAGTTTATATAGTTCTTTTCAAACACAGAAAACGACACGAGAACCGAGTACATTTCGTGTAGCATGTATTTTATAATCAAGAAGCTCAGAATCAATTTGAATCGAATTTTCATTTCATACATTTTGTGTCACCGATGGTTCCGTTTCTGTTGAGAATCAGGCAATAGTAATTGGTTTCATCAGAAGAGTCGTTCAAATGAATGCGCACCGAATGACAGGAGCCTCTCGAAAGTATTGAGGAAAATTTTTGATTCCAATCGTCAAGCTCTTCTCAACGAGTCCCAATCATCCCTAACAATCATTCCACAATTTATACCAGATCGACGGAAAAACTGCAATTTTTAAATAGATCCTCCAATCGGACATGCGCAAATAATAAAAGTCACATTTTGGCGCCTTATTCAAATTTGAATCAAAATTTTGCAGACCGAAATAGTGCAGTACGTGGACGTATGCATGTTTAGTAATGGAAAATTCAAAAACGTCGTTGCCCAAATGTCATCGCGTGATGGATGCCCAGTCGAGCCAGGATTCAGCCTGTCAAGAAGTTATATCCTAAAGCCAGAGAAGAGCTCAACTAAAAATTGGATCGCCTTGGAAGACGAGCCTGGAAATTCTAAAACCAATGGAAACTTAGCCTCTACAGTAGTTTGCTCAAGCAAGTCCCCAGAGGACCGTAACGTTTTTGCCATTTACGTGTCCTACTACGTCAAGGTAAGGATTGTACAATTTGTTATATTTGTGATGAGGGTTGAAGAAAGATTTATAATTATTCCAGGGTTGAAAGGATATAGGTTAGTTCATGCATGGGTATTTGCAGTATTTGTGAAAAAAGTCTTCGGGTGCCGAACGTTTTTTATTGCCGCAAGCTTGCCCAGATATATTGCGATGATGTTTGTATCGTATCATGAACGATTTGTCAAACGGTCAATTCGATGAATGCGTTCGAGTGCGGTCGATGAGGGTAGCGATTTATGCCATTCGAGAGGAGAATTTTTCACTCTCGCTATACACACTAGATAGAATCCGTTATTTGTACTTTTTTGTTCTCGCGTTATGGGTGGAACAATAGCGGGTCGACGTATTCTGGTCACGTACGGTCTTCAAAAGGTATATTGCAGATACGACATGTGTGTTCCTCCTCACTCTGACAAGGACCATCAGAGAGGGAAAGTATTGTATAGAGAAGAGGACAAGCGCGGTAAAAGAAACCTCGAGTATTTCTCAATGAGTTATGACAATGTTCAGCATTTCACAAAGTTGTCGATTTTTATTTCTCTTGAGGAAAGTAAGATGAAGTGCTTTGAGTTGACGACTGTACTTTACCTTTGGTCGATGTATTTTTTCTAATATGGTTAAAGGATTTGAGAAAATCAATAGAGACTTTTGTATGATGATGAATTTTGTATTATTCATTCGGATCCAGGAAAAAACACAGTTTCATGTAGCATATGGAAGTACGAATTCGAGAGGTGAAATTACGCTTGGATTTCAAGCTGTGTGCTGATTTGCGCAGTTATTGGAAAGGATGCATTTTAGAATAACTAACTGCGAGGGTACATACATCCGAGTAAATGGATGTTGGATTATTAAATTCAGACCATAACGGGTTGGCGAATGCACACTCACGCTATAATGCGTGGTATAAATGCAACAGAATATTATAGTGCCGTATGTCCGAGTTAATGTGTTCACTGTTGATCGAATCAAAATTTCCAACAGTGATTTTGATCTACAGTCCCAGTCAATTTGAACCCTATCTATGTAAAATGTACCACTTATAATTATGATAAATTTCGGTAAATTTTAAGAAAACATTTTCACAGCCGGCTAAAAATGACCATCAGATCCAAATATTTCGATATGAAATTGAGATTTTATGCTTATCTGAATGAAATTGAGCGCGCTCGGGGATGGAACTTTACTGTTATTCATTCGATACAAGTCATTTCCCACTCAAAACGATTCGCCGCCAAATATGCATCGACCCATGAAATTGAGAAAATTGCACTTAATTTAACTCAAAAATATATTCAGAGGGGGGGGGGGGCTTGTTCCTACATTTGTCAATTCAAAAATTTGTGAGAAAAGCATAAAAAAGAAGCTATTACATGGGAGTAGCATTAACCAAATACTCTCAAATACTTCGTAGATTTTGTAAATCTACCCTTTGACAAAAAAATTTGATTGTTGGGTAAAATTTGATTACTTGTGCGTATTTCCGACAGATAAATTCTTATCAAAGATTGTCTCATATTTTTTTAGGAATTAAAAAACAAAGGTCTTTGAAGTACTAGAAATCGATCAAAAATGTGCTACCATTCTGAAATTTCAAAAATAAAACAGATAATGTGAAATTTCAATACAGTACAATTCCATAAAAGTATTCCATAACGAATGAGATTCTCTTTAACGACCGATACGAATCGACCATTTCCTCAAAGTCAAAGCAATGCAGGAAAATCCAATGCTATCACCCAATGTGATCGGCTTCAGAAATGAATACCCTAAATGGAACTTTGAAATAAAAGAAGGATTTTCCAATCAACAGGTAAAAGCAGTGGTATCACCAATGGGCGAATGGATGGGCGGAGTAATGTCTGTCAAACTGCCCTTTACCCTTCTACACACTAACGGCGAGGATTCAGAATTGGCAGGGCGATTTTCACCACCCCACACACCGACTAGAATCCTCGACAAGATTGAGACTTTGGATGATCCAAGCGAGGATTCGCTTCCGTTTATCGACAAGGACAATACCAGCGACGAGGATCAGACAGACTCGGCAGGTGATAAGGATGACATAACAAATCTTGGACAGCCCAGCGACTCTAAAGAGATGTAAGTCTTTCAATTTGATTCCAAGTTTGTGGTATTCGAATCTCATGGTGATGCTCGTGCATTAGACTAGATTTGGCCATTTATATTCTAACCCTTAGAGTACCGGCATCTTAAAAACTTAGAAAACGCCGAAATCTCTAATAAAATAACCTAGATGACCCCAATATGTATATGTATATGTCCAAACCAATGGTGAATGTTGATCGATTGGGCCATAACATGACGCCCTGAGGCACCATGCCGGTTCTGTGTGGTAGCAGACCATGCTGTAATGCAATACATGCATACCTAAATAAGCTTTATCTCAAGCCCGTCTCAGTCGATTTAGACGTTCAAAAACGGAAATTGAGGGTATTTTGAAGGCAAACAAGATGTGATCGAGGACAGCCTAATACATATGCGATATCAAAACTGCCGTGATCCGCCATACCAAAGTAAATTCGGTGAAGAATATCAAATTTCAAATCGTCATAGCTCCAATTCAAATGAGTTGAATACCAACTGCAAGAACGGAAAATGTTCGTTTTTCCGAGGCGAATAGAAGTACCTATATCAGATTGGGGGTTCATTAGTTCCAGACCGATTCCATGTAAGATCAGACAGTCGAAAATTGCTCAAGTCTCAAATCTCTTCCAGGATGAAATATAGGTTTCTAAGGACAAATTAACGAGACACGTATTTTTGTGTTTTGCCCTATTATGCTCTGACTCGAAGTTATCGAAATTTTTTGATTCAATGGGTATTCCGTAGAATTACCACTTTTAGATCGATAAAAATGCAATTTTTCGTGTGCAATGGTCTTCGTGGAGATAAGACTTGTTCAGGGGGGTCAAGTAAGTTATATTGCACCAGGAAATCTCGGTACAGGAACACAATTAGTGAGCAGGATCTACGAAAATTGATTTTGGCTGGAATCGAGGAAAGTTGAATAGCTCAAAATAATCATCCTCAATTTTGATGGGAAATTTTCTGTGAACTCGTTGAAACATGAGGAACAAAATGTACTTACGTTAGTCCGGTTTGCGCGACGTGGCGCAGAGTGGCGCTAAAGACCATTTTCTAGATTTAATCGTTAAAACTTTTTTTCATGATCGTTCGGACAGATTGAGTTCGTAATGAGTCTGTGGAGTGCTCCGTCGATACTTGGACGCTTTTATCCACGCTAGTGGCTGTTGAAAACTGATTCCCTTGTTTCTCATTGCATTCATTTCATCTCAAAGACAGGATATACTCCAAGCCATATTTGTTTCGAATAATAACACAAGTCTGATATCATAGACGAGTCAAACTTGAATTTGATAGCATCAAAGCATCATAGTATTACATTCACAATCTTAAAAAACAAGTCCTAACAATAAAATCCAGAATATGATCTTCAGTGCCACTCTGCACCACGTCGCGCAAACGGGACCAAGTACATTCTGTTCCTCATAATTCAACAAATTCACAGAAAATTTCCCATCAAAATTGAGGATGATTATTTTGAGCTATTCAACTTTCCTCGATTCCGGCCAAAATCAATTTTTGTGGATCCTGCTCACTAATTGTGTTTCTGTACCAAGATTTTTTGGTGCAATATAACTTATACTTGACCCCCCTGAACAAGTCTTATCTCACCGAAGGCCATTACACACGGAGAATTGCATCTATATCGATCAAAAGTTGCTAATTTCACGAAATGCCCATTGAATGACAAAAATTCGATAACTTCGAGTCAGAGCATAATAGGGCAAAACACAAAAAAACGTGTCTCGTTAATTTGTCCTTGGAAACATACATTCCATCCTGGGAGAGATTTGAGACTTGAGCAATTTTCGACTGTCTGATCTCACATGGAATCCGGTCTCCAGTTGAAAAACCGAACCGAGTATTTGATTTCCTGAAAGTCAAGCGTGCGTCAGTCGTGCGTACAAATTCTAGCGGACAACATTTTCCATAGTATAGTTAGAAGAGCTTGAAATGAAACAATCATAATTTTTATCCACTTGGGATAGAAGGTGAAATTTGGAATAATTACAAAATCTTTCACCCGATTGAATGAAGAAATTTCCAAATAAATGAAAAACAGTATCTTTCTAGAACTAGTACGTAATTAATTAATAACTTTCACACGAGACCAATTCTGAAAATATTTGGATTTGAAACCTTCGGTATGGTTAGCTTGGAAATTTCTTTTAGCTGTCATTTGGGCTGTCGGCAATTGCGTAATTTCAAACAATCTGTCATTTTCTATCTTGGGACTAGAGAAAGTGAAACAATCTATGCAAATTAAGTATGCATATCGAGGGTAAGATTGTTGACGGGTCTCACTAGAGGCCTATATGGGCGTATCTCTAAAAGATACGGCACGCAATGCATATATATATATATATATATATATATATATATATATATATATATATATATATAGAAGTATACATTGCACAAATGCGCATTACACGAGTGGCACCTTGATTCGCCTTCAAATTTATGAGCCGTTTGTATCGCCTATTGGGTGTTGAAATATGTAAGGAGTAATAGGGCTGACCAAAATGAAAATTGATTACGACTGGAACTATTGATACCATGATTCCATCAGAATTATCCCGTTCATTACAGAACCAACCCTGGTGTCAGAATTGATATTCCTTTCATCAGAATACCTTTTTGAGGTGGAAAATTGTGAAAAAAATACAAATTAAAAATTTGAAAATTTTATTTATTTTTCATTCTTTTCTCTCTCTCTCTCTCTCTCTCTCTCTCTCTCTCTCTCTCTCTCTCTCTCTCTCTCTCTCTTTTTTTTTTTTTTTTAAGGTGGTTAGAGGGCAAAATCTGCCTCAGGATCCCTCGGATCCGTCCCCAGACACCGGACTGGTTCAGCTTACGCGGACTACGCATAGCCCACGCAGGCCATACCAGGCGGGACACGGGTTTGGGTGGGGCCCACCGAGAGGTGGGCCCGGCCGTGTAATATCCCTCTCCCCTCGATGTCCGATACCTAGGGCATCGGGCAATCAAGAAGGAGATCCACCTGCATCTACCATCTCATCCCGGAACCGCGTGAGCATTACTTCAGGATGAGCGGCATGTCTCGCGCTCGATTGCGAGCGTTCCTCTTCTCCATCTTCTCTCTTCGGCCACTTGTCGGCATCTTCTGTCTTCATTCTTCATTGTTCCCTCTCTTTCTTCTTTCTTCTCTCTTCTTTCTTCTTTCTTCCCTCTTCAGTGCATCAGATTCCTCCTGGAATCATTTGGGCCTCTTCTGTTTCAATCGGCAGAGTCACTGTAATTCGCCTGCTTCGAGGCGCCTTACTTCCCTCTCTTTCTCCTCTTTGTGGGTCATCACCAGCTTGATGTATCCGGTGAGTCTATCCCATGTCTCCTGGTTGCGGAGTAAGTACGGGACGAGATTCTCAGGTGTTAGTTGAGCACCCAGCCATTCATCCAGCTCGGCGCGCTCTCTCCGGGTGTCGCTGCACTTGAACAGGGCATGTTCGGCGTCATCCCATTCGTCCCCGCATGACTGACATGCTGGGGTCGTCCTCTTCTTGAACCTGGTTAGATAGGAACCGAAGCAACCATGATCGCTCAGTGCCTGCGTCGTCCAGTAGTCCATCTCTCCGTGGGTGCGTTCCGCCCACTTGGCTACGTCACGGATCAGCCGGTGCGTCCATCTGCCGTTTGCAAATGGCGAATCCCACTCAGTTTGCCAATGCTCAAGGGTGGTTTCCTTCTCGTTGTCGCGGATGATCTCCTTCATCGTCGGAGTGAGTACTCGTTCGGCTCCGATCACTTTCTGGCGGTCCCAGATCCTCACTCGCTCCGCGACGAGCAAGTGGATGGGCGGAGTACTCGCCAATACGTAAGCCGCATCTCCTGACACAGTGCGGTAGGCACGGATACTCCTCAGGGCCGCTCTTCGGTGGACAGGCCCCATTCTCTTTTCGATGATGGTCTTCTCTACTCTCTTCCCCCACACGGGTGCACCGTACAGCATGATGGAGGTAGTGACGGTGTTGAGAAGTGCGCGCCTCTTTTCCTTGGGTCCTCCGATATTCGGCATAAGCCGCTGGAGCGCCGCACCGACCCTGCTCGCCTTCTGGGCGGCTTCCTGGATGTGCTTCTTGAACGACCACTTGTCATCGAGCCATACACCGAGGTATTTCAGCTCTGTCTTCCGTGGAATCTCTTGCCCGTTGATATGAAACCGGGGTAGGTCAAACTTCCTACGCCTTGTGACCACGATTGCTTCGCACTTCTTGACAGCGAGCTCCAGAAGCCTGCTAATCATCCACTCGTAGACTCGGGCCAGCGCTTCGTTCGCGCGTCTACCCAAGAGTTCCTCGTTGTCAGCCCATACTATGAGTCCCGCGTCGTCCGCGAAAGCCACTATTATCACTCCTTCTGGCTGTTCGATAGACAGTAAGCTGTCATACTGGGTGTTCCAGTTGAACGGCCCGGAGACCGATCCCTGTCCGATTCCGGCGGACAGTACCCGAATCTCTTGTCCCTCGTCGGTGTCGTACACGAGGGTCCTGTTCCGCAGGTAGTCACTCGTGACGGCTAGTAGATAGGGGGGCACTTTACCTGCTTGGGATTGATAGACTCGCTCCCAGCTCGCGCAGTTGAATGCGTTCTTCATGTCCAACGCAATGATGGCACAGAATCCTCCTCTTCCTTGGTATGGGTTCCCTACCGACGCTTGAACCCGTTCTTGGACCGCCTCGATCGCGTGCACAGTGCTCCGTCCCTTCCGGAACCCGAACTGCATTGGTGATAGCCCACCGCCTTCTTCGTAGGCTTTTTCCACCCTGTTGAGCACCATCCTCTCGTACATTTTCCCGATATTGTCGAGCATGCTGAGAGGGCGTTGACCTCCTTGACCCTTAGGTATCAGGACCAGCTTCTGGCGTTTCCACTTGTCCGGGAAAGTTCCCGCGCTCAGACAGATGTTGAAGAGGTCGAGGAGTAGATCTGGCTTGTATTTGAAGACCAGTTTCAGAGCCTCGTTTGGGATGCCATCCAGGCCAGGGGCCTTGCCGTTCGGCATTCTCTTCGCCGCTATGAGTAGCTCTTGCATAGTGAAGAGCTGGATGGGGTCTTCGGTCTCCGTAGGGAATGTAACTCTGGGTTCTCCTGCTGGGAAGAGGTCTTCCACGATGGTGCGCAATGTTGCTGCATCGGTCGGTGCTGGGTTGCCCTTCCGGGGTCGGACCTTTGACATGACCACGCGATATGGCGTGCCCCAGGGGTCTTCGTTAACCATGTCGCACAGTTCACCCCAGGACTTCTCTTTGCTCCTCCAGATGGCTAGAACGAGAGCCTTCTTTGCTTCTTTGTACGCTCTGTCATCTTCCGCCAGCGATGGTCGTTGCAGCTTCCTTGATCGCCATGCGGTCCTCCTTTTCTTGTTGCTCGTTCTTCGTAGAGCCTCGATCTCATCCGGGATCCAGTACTCTGGTTTCCTCCAGAAACATGGTGTTGTCCTGCGAGGCATCGACGCGTCGCAAGCTCTCGTGATGGCGGATGTTACCATCGCCACAGCCTCGTCCGAGGCGGAGTTCTTCGGGAGATCTTCGACTGTTTCTATCGATTCCCGGAATTTTCCCTCGTCCAGCTTCCGTACCTGCCACCCCGTCGGTCGCGGTCTGTGTGTCGTCTGTCTCTGTCTGTCAGTCCTAAGCCGAAACCGAATATGTCGATGGTCACTCAATGTTTCCGTGTCCAGAACCTCCCACGATGTCATACGTCCCATGAGCGACGGGCTCATGAACGTCAGGTCGAGGACCGAAGACGAACCTCTCTCTCTCTCTCTCTCTCTCTCTCTCTCTCATATCTCCATCTCGATACTTCATTGATAGTCTCTCATGTTCCTGATAGTGAAAGTGATTTTATGCAATTTTCCAATTTTTGGTAGCTTACAAAATTGCAAAAAATAGTAATCGCACCTCGTTCATGATGTTTCCCGCTTCTGAACAATTATTTCAACCTCCACATGCGGCTCAAGTCGAAAACCAATGGACCAGTACTTAGCGAACTACAACTTCATAAACTAGGTGCAGAATGGATTTTTTTCGATGCAATACAAGAAAATTATCACAAACTATTGAAATTAAACCGATAATTTCCTTTGGAAGAGACAACATACTGATTGGATTAAAATATTTTTTGTGTAAAAGTGGCAAGATACTGATTATATCAATACTGAGAGCATTGAAATGAAACTACATGCATTCAACATAGCCCTCAATCTCATCAGAGAATCTTTCGGTCTCAGAATTCCTGCGAGTATAGACGATTTCATTCTGAACAGCTCACAATCATCGCAAGAGTCTTAGATGATTTGAAATATTATGAAATAGCTTTTATATACCCCGTTGGAAAATCGGCTAATACAACAAATGAAAAATTGTTGATGGATATCATTGATCACAATTATAATTGTAACTAATGAAAAAATTTGTTGAGAAGACTTTAATCAATTGCATGGTCAATAAATCAATGATGGAATCAGCTCTAGTGATTTTAAAGCATCAATTGATCTGTTATAAATTCAAAACGATATTATAATCGTACATCCGTCGTACTATGGAATAATTCACACTCAGCAATGGCCACTCGATTAAAATTCTGTATTTATGCATTATATTTAACCACGCACCATATCAAAATAATTGAGAGTATATCATTTACAATGGTTGCAACGCTAGTTAACTGGCTTGACACTAATGGTCTCGTTAAAATTTCATCCAAGCATCATAAATATTCATGGGATTACCTTATTCGCGTAAATTTACACAAAACCTCTCAACTCATGAGTAGGAGTAAAATTCGTGTTCAAAAATGAGTACACATATCGATATCTACCAGATCACAGAAATTATTTCTCATCCCATTTCAAATCTGTTCACTTCGTGGCTTGCCTGAGTATATCAGACAAAGGGTGATGAAAAAAATCTGAGGATTTAATAATGCTTGTATCCAAATATAGTTTAGCTTCCCAATCGTGAACGTTCACACTGTCAATTATGTAGTGGGTCAAAAGAATATGAATTTTTCAGCTGCCCATACCCGCGTCACTTTTCGACCGAATATAAAAGTTGGCACTATACATCGTATACATGGGTACACTGAAAAACTGGTGGTCCGGAATCCCGACCGCGTGATCGCGTTTTACTCCGACCGCAGCGCGATCACCCCTCCGACCGACGCGTGGTCGAGAAACTGACCACGGAGTTCGGAAAAGGGTATTTTGCTCTGGCGCGAGCCGCGCGTCTGCAAGACGAATGCGTTTGGATTTTTTACTAATATTCAAACGTAAAGTGAGCCTACTTCGCCTAGACACAATCATGCTCATTTGATAAATTTATAACTTTTAGGTGTTTTGATTATCAAACGTGCTCGATAAAGAGGAATCTTGAAACATAACCTCGAAGCCGGCTTCGTTTGGGTGAGTGTTTGGGGAGTCTCACACTCGCGTCGAACGCTGTCATGGAGTAGAACAACTCGAATTTTTCAATAATACATCTAATTTTGGTCGTAAAATAGTGAACCACAGCAACAATGCCTAAAACTCAAGCCCCCTCGGGGGGGGGGGGGGGGGGGATGAACCTGTACGACATTTGAGCTTTATCAAACGGGGATGTTCGTTGGTGGAGCGGTATATCTTTTGCCTCCTGAACGAAAGGTCGTGGGTTCAAATCACCCTTCGGTCAAATTTTTTTTTCGCGAACACTTTTTTTATATTTTTAACTACTTTTTTTTATTACTTTAAGGATATTTTCAGAATATTTGATTTCTCATCTTGAATTGATTTCAGTGATTTTCTTAACATTTCCATGTGAATATTTATGAGACAATGTTATTTTACCGGTAGTTTCTGAAAGATAATATTCATTTCGATTAAAAGTTTTCAACTCCAATCGAATAAATCTTTTGGAATTCACCTGCACATCAGCGAGGAATTAGAGATTAGATTGATCTTGCTTATGCGAATAATAATACTTATGGGACTGTTCCAAGAATCGCAGAAATTAATTCGAGATGACGAATCGAATATCCTGAAGATATCCAAAAATTAATGAAAAAAAAGAGTTAAAAACATAAAAAAAGTGTTCGCGAAAAAAAAAAATTTGACCGAAGGGTGATTTGAACCTACGACCTTTCGTTCACGAGGCAAAAGATATGCCGCTCGACCAACAGACATCTTTATTTGATACTGCTCAAATGTCGTACACCTTCATCGCCCCCCCCCCTCCCCCCGAGGGGGCTTGAGTTTTAGGCATTGTTGCTGTGGTTCACTATTTTACACACCGAAAATAGATGTATTGTTGAAGAATCCGAGTTGTTCTACTCCATGACAGCTTTCGACGGGAGTGTGAGATTCCCCAAACACTCACTCAAACGAAGCCGGCTTCGAGGTTATGTTTCAAGATTCCTCTATATCGAGCACGTTCGATTACCAAAACACCTCAAAGTTATAAAATTATCAAATAAGCATGATTGTCTCTTGGCGAAGTAGGCTCACTTTTCATATGAATATTAGTAAAAACTCCAAACGCATTCGTCCCGCTGCTATAGCAGACGCGCGGCTCGCGCCAGAGCAAAATACCCTTTTCCGAAATCCGTGGTCAGTTTCTCGACCACGCGTCGGTCGGAGGGGTGATCTCGCTGTGGGCGCTATACGTAACTAACTAGGTGCGAATTCAGACCACCATAGTTTTTCAGTGTATACATACATACCGACCAGAAAGAAGCCATTTGAAGGCTGCATGAAATGGAAAAGTCGCTCTATGCTTCCACAAAACCTTGCCCTACAATATAACACGAGATTGAGAACTTTTACCCCCCTAAGCTAGATGTATAGCCCAAGGTACAACTTTTCCTTGTGAATAACTCAACTTCATCATCGGGTCCCGAGGGAATGTTACGCCTCACTTTACCCTTCAAAAAGCTGACCTACGTGTAGAGCCTTGCGCTTGTATGATATATTGATCTTATACACAAAAATCTTCTAATGAGAGGGGATGAATGAAATTGGGAGGTACATTAGTATCACTTAGATGGCCATTTGATAAGGATAGATTGATTGAGTACCGAACAGAAGTCTGTACTTTAAAGCAGAATTTCAAGATTTGAAACGAATTGGAAAAACCAAGTATGAAAATGTGTGCCTACATTTTGATCAATCATTCCATTCCCCTGTTTGGTCAATATTTCAAAGTTGGTTAGCTCTTAACAACTTCGTTATCCACACTCTATGCGAACGACTCATTCGTTATATGCTAAAGATCTACTCGTTGTTTAGAGTATCGGTATTCTACTTTATCAGTCTAGATTACACACTCGTCTTGATGCAATGTAGAAGACTGCAAATTTCTCTGAATAGGATGAAGCAGATATGCATACAAAGTCACTTAATTAGTGATCAAAATTCCTTCCAAGAGAGATGTTTCAAATTTAATAGGTGATGAAACTTTCCATGAGTGGGATACCTAACTTTTGTACCGGTGCATACTAACGATATCTTATTCGCGATGAAGCTTAAATATTCGCTCGGTACTTATTATCGCAGGAATTCGACACATTTTGAGAATTTCTCAGTTTTTAGAATGAATTGACACTTTGAAACATTTATTCATTTTACGAGAATTTCCTTCTCTATCGGAATAGGATGAGCCAGATGAAAAGCAGTCGAAACACATCCCATCAGGTAGAAGATTGAAAAGACTGCACATTGTTTTAGCCAAGGTTTTGTCTCGATTCGTACACGAAGCGGACACTCACAGACAACAGTTTACCTTTGGTCAAATGGTATGGATTCTGGGTAAATCGATCAATTTTGTAATCACGCCTCCTTAAAGTTGTCTTTCACTTCCGATCAATTAGAAATGCGGAGGATGGAAAAAAAAGGTTTTCCAATCGATACCCGTTGGTTTAGCAAAATCCAGAGCAACTCAATTTTTCGAAATTTTATGATGAGCTAGATTTTTACATTAGATAATATTAAACTTCAAGAAGGACATAGTTGGATGTCCGAAACGTGCCGATTTTTTTCAAATCATATAAAACGCGTATACAGGGTGTCCCAAAAGTCAGCCCCTCCTCCTAAAAACTCGAAAATCGGATATCGAAATTTTCGGAATACGCTTCTCCAAAAATCGCGGAAAGCTCAAAAATAGTCTCAGATTTGACCTTGAATGTGACCTTGATGTTTTTTCGGGAGTCCAATCGAATTTTTAAAATGGGAACCCATTCTTGACTCCAGATTCTGAAAGAGCACAACATTTTATGTCCAATTAGGACTTTTTGACAATTTTGAGATGACCTCTAGGGATCATTTGGGGGCCAAAAGTATCTAGACAATGGATTAACGTACAGAGCTAGTGCGATAGTCTACTTTGGGGAGATTCCTCTCAGAAATGTTTCAAGACTTATTTCTGCTGTTGACCTGTGACCTTGGAAATGACCTTGACTCTCAGTACTCGAAAGTAGTTCCTGGTATCAGAAACTCCGAAACACGTGTCTCCTAAAATCCAGGGCGAAGCTCAAGGATGGGCTCAGATTTGACCTCGAATGTGACGTCGAATGTGACCTTGATGGTTTCTTGGAGGTCAAATAGAATCCTTCACATGGGAATCCGTATATTCGACTTCGGGCCCTAAAAATTTGACAGATTCTGTGCCAAGGTATGACTCTCTAATAATCGTGTAGATGACTCTCTCTGTCACTCTGAGGTCACAAGTCTCTGACAAAAACCTTTTCGGAGCATTCACGTAATTGAGAGTCATCTGGACTCAAACTTTGTCACATTTTCAGGGCCCAGGCTCACGGAAAAATTCTTCCGAAAAATTCGATTTGGTCTTTATTAAGGGTCAAGTTTACGCTCAAGGTCACAGGTCTAGAGTTGCATGGAGTCTGGCATTTCTTCCGAGAATAACCACCTGATTCAGAGAGTCATATCTTGGCACAAAATTTTTAAAATGTTTAGGGCCGTGAGTTAAAAGCAAGGGCTCCCATTTGAGAAATTCTATTTGACCTCCGAAAGACCATCAAGGTCACATTCGACGGCACATTGACGGTCAAATCTAAGTCCAAAGATTTTAGGAGACACATGTTTCGAAGTCTCTGATACTCGTAGCTACTTTCGAGTTTTTTTTGGGGGGGGGGGGGCGTTGGCTCTTGGGACACCCTGTATAAACTATACATAGCATTAGATTCAAACAGAAATAATGAGTTCATTCACGCTTCACCAGCAACAGATTGTTATTTCGAGGCGATTCGCTGGGAATTTTTTTCTCATGGGGGCATTTGGGTATCCTAAGTTTCCAGATTTGGGATTTAAAAAATGTGGTCATTTTAGAGTTCTGGAAATAATCAAGTTCTGCTAATGTTCAACATAGGTTATCAATAAAATTGTAAATGATTCTTGAAACTTGAAGATGGTAATGTGTGATGGATTTTGGAGGTGAAATATTGATGTGTCGTTATCAGACTCTACCCATATCACATGTCGTCCCCCGGCAGTTATCTAATCAAGCAGTTTGACGAGTTCAACTTGAGGTGTCAAATGCATTCCATTAGCTCCCCTGAAATCGATGTTCCCAAAATTTTTCGGAGTTTGGTGGCATCTTAATCAATTTTCTCGAAACTAAAATATCTGAGTTGCATCCTATCAAGATCAATAAAACTTCGATTTGTTTTGAACGTTTCATGATGAGTTTTCAAAATGAGCCAGGAAACTTGGAAAATATTCGAAGGGGTTCCTTCCACGAGCACAAAAATTCTCAAATTGTTCGAAAGAAATACCTGTACTTTGAAAATCAAAGTTCGTGTTTCAACGCACCGCACTTCATTTTCAAAAAGTCAGAGAAACCTCAATGAATCAGAAACTTCAGATCTATCAAGCGTGTTACGCAAATACATCATCACATACAACCTCAAACAATCTATCAAACCCCATAATAACAAAGAATTTATATTTGCCACAGGACCAATTCTCGATGCTCAGCAGTCATAGAAGATCCACCGACGGGTAACAATCTCGCCTCCACCACCCTCAGCTCATCAATCATACCATCATCCAATACAACCACATCGTTAACCCCAATGAATCTTACGATCAGTAATCCAATAATCTCAAATACAAATCCGACGACGTCAACTACAACAATAATATCGAAATCTACTACTCCGATAGACGTCAAAATCTTCAATGAATCCAATCCTAAAGGAACATCATTATCTCAATCTCCTCGTTCAATTCGAGCTGCTCGTCGTGAAAGCTTAGCAAGAGCTGAACTGATAGAACAGCTTAGAGATTCTGCTGAAGAGCTTCACAAACATCAGCAACAACAACAACAACAACAGCAAAGGATGATGTTACAAGCTAGTATTAGCTGAGAGAAGGAGGACGCGGCGAAGGACGAGCTTGCAGAAAAATCGGCGGTAAATTCAAATGATGGTTTGAGAAGGTTAGCTGACTGCAAGCATGGTTTTAGCATACATAGAGCTTGGTGCTGCTTTCGTCGCGCTTCTTAATATACTTATTTATGTAGTAAATGAATTTTTAGGAGAGTTTAAAAAAAATATGTAAGCTCGCTGGTCGAGCAAATTAGCTGCGATAATAAATGCAAAATATCAATAGTAATGTTTTATCTATTTGTATATAGATGTCGAGGATGGATGATTTTTGTGGTGTTTTCTCGGGAACGTAAAGGACTTGTTTGTTAGATTTATTCAGTTTGTCGGGCGTGTTCAGAAGACTTTGGAGGAATTTCTTGAAACTGTTGGAATATTTTGTCTGATTTTGCATTGACGATATGAATTATTATCTAAGCTTGTGTGCGATTTTTAAACAAACGGAAATGGGTTTATAAAAAGGATGGGAGAGACTCATGAGAAAATCTCTGGATTCTTTGTTTTCTAAGAGAAACGCACGGTATCTGGTGTATGCGACCCAAACATTTCCATCAAAGCATAACAAAATGGAACCCATCAATCGTACAAATTAAGGAAAAGCATATGTAGTTTCTCCAATTCTTACTATAGATGAACGATTGACCACAGTTATCATTGCGAATCAGCTATCCGGGTAAATAAAACCCGAACTTTTAGTTGCGAGAATCATCTTTGAAATGATCGAAAATCTTCTAATTTATTACTGATTTGTCTGTGAAGACTCAAAGTACTGATGCTCTAAACTGTTGAATTTGCACACAGGTCTAAAACAAAACTCTAAAAATGAAATGAACTGCTAACTATAGAATTTGGAATCTTAAAGCATGGGAAGACTTTAGATGGTTGCTGGTGAAATATGACACTTTTGGTTTATAGTTCTAAAGCATAATTCTCGCGTTGAGATGATCGTCAAATTATTCAAACGAGATAGTTGTTGAGTCACTCAGGATTATTTTGCTTTTTCTTAGAATCTATAAAGAAGAAGAAGGATCTACAGGAAAAATTCATAACGCAAATCAATCTGTCAAGTGGATGTTAAACTAGTCCCCACTGAAACGGAAAATTTTTTTTAATGAAAAATAAATTATTCTTAAGTTCTTCCAGCACTTGTAAATCGTTGATGTACGAGAAATTCAAGAGGCACAAACTTGCAAATTTGAACTGCACCAATTATTGAAAGTCAGTCACAGATTTGCTAACGTTTCGGGAAAGGCACATCCAATGCAGATCTAGGCTTCGACATACCATAAGCAGACTCAAGATCTGCACATAATATCAAGATACAACCTCATTACTATAGCTAGTATTTAAACGGGCTATCCAAATATAGTTGAACCCATTTGATATGGTTCTACAATATATTGCGGCACGGTTCACTCAAAAATTGATGGAAAAGGGCCCTCTCTTCGACAAAAGGGCCCTCTCTTCGATCAGCTCCACAGAAATGTACGCGGCGACTTTTGAATGATTTATTTTGATCAAGCAAATGTTAGGTATATGCACACAACGAGGACGAATTTATCCTAGCAGATATGGCACAAGGAAAAGATATACGTTTCTCTCGTGTGTCGTATTAGGTACTTTTGCTGCTACGAAGATGTTTCACAATTTCATTATTCACTACATGAAACTCAGGCAGAGAAATGCTACCTCTTTATTTTTGGACGCACCTGCCGCGGCAGTGTGCGCTTTATAAAATTTATAAGATTCTCCATCTTTTCTGCCTGCGATCGATGTCATCCTGAAAACTCGACAGGCTCAAGTCGATTGAAGTCAGACAGCTACTTGCAAGAATACACTATGTTATCTTGTAATATACCGACAAAAATCAGACAAGACCGTATCTGAGGACGAATTTTTTAGCGGTTCGATATTTATTAGTAACGCTGGTCGTTACGTGGAGTGGACAACGAGACATAATTCACTATCAACTTCAATTTATACTCAAAAATATGTATAAATTGTAAATATGATAATCAAGAGTAAATGTACTGAATTTGAAGATATTTGAATCATAAATTTTGGATATTGAAAAATGCGTTTTTGACATTTTTCCGCTAAATTAAAATCAACGTGTAGAGATGTAAAATATCACATCATTGTCAATTCTCGTATTATTGATGGATATGAAGATATGCAATGTATACGCCCATTAATTTCAATGATGAAATGTACAGACAATGCAAGAGTTTCTCGAAAATCACGAGAAAAGTTCATGACGATATGTATCGAGTTTTAGAAAGGTGGAACTTGTGAATGAATGTTAAGAAGAATTGAAAAAAAATTGAAATATCCCAATCAATAGTCCTGTATAAGTCAATATAATCAATCGAAGAAAAAAAGATTTTAAGAAAAACAGAAACCTAATGTTATGAGATGAAAAATCTCGTAAGTCGAGTTAGCATGATATAAGTCTATGTTACAAATCAGCATCTCTGCTATTCAAGTCTGATGAGCAACAGCTTCCAATTGAAATTCGTCATAATGCGCCGAAAAATCGATGAGAGACTTGTGGTGTTACTTACATCTTCATTAAATTCTTGTAAACATCAGTACTCATTTTTCTACTATTCTGTTCGAGACCATTACAAAAAACTATCATGCAAATGTTTTATACGGGAGTTGCAATACCATCAGCTTCTTCGATGAATTGATAATTTTTTTACTACAATGTAAGCGCCTACTCTGATATAGTCATTAAAAACGACTTCACATAATTTGATTTGATGAAGAAATGGGTTCTCAAGGTGTGTTCCTTGTACAACTTGTTCATTTTCTTAAATTCTAAAACTCAGTATGCTCTGTTGTCAAAGAGAATTTAGATTGCAATTCAAATCCAATTATTGATGCCAATGGCAGTCTGAGTGGTATCTGCCAGTATGAAAAAACATCAATAGCAACAATATTTATGATACCTTGTGACCCAACTCCTCACTTTGTTTCTCATTTAACAGCAAACCTCTGTCTTTATCTAGGAAGAATTTGTAATATAGATGTATGGATAATAGTATCCAAAATGTACCCAGTGAAACTTGAATGGAATGAATAAAGCGGTATCACCATACTTGATTATTTTATCCCTTAAATCAATGTCAAACAAATACATGAGGTAAGAAAGGATAAAATTGTGTGTCTGAGAATAGTGGATATCAAGTCTTCACATTGAAAACCCCATGAACCCAGGTAATATTCAGCAGAATCAAATTTGTTCCTTAGGAAGATGGTTTCTTTTAACAGCTAAAAATCAAGTAATAGAAAACCAGGGACTCACCATGATACTCGCAGCGAGCATGTCCTCTAACAATTTTTTTGACAGGATTGTCCTTTCCCTTTTCCCTCACTTCAATCAAAATGTACTTGAAAACACCATCTTCATCTATGTCAACTTCGTCAACCTTATCCAATTCAGACATCTTAGAGAATGATCTAAGACCAATTCGAGTAACTGGAAAATTAGACATTCGAAATCAACTGAGAGGATTTCCAATTTCTCAAATAAGATACGGAATAAGTTAAGAATATTTTGAAATCTCCAAAAATCTTTGAGGTATAACCTCTGGAACTGACTTGCTCTGGAATGTCGTAAACATATCTTTGAAGGAATGTAGTCATCAGGAATTGCAAATTCCTTGGAAAGCATCGCTCTTTCACTTCGTGTTGGAAAACATAATTAATTTAGCGTATTACCTTTCTGAAAATGACGCCGGGCAATTCCTACTACAACACTACTGTGGGAAAACAACAATGCCATCGTGCATGCTCATATATACGTCACTTCTTGCAGACGACAAAAATGTAGTGTCAGGCTGCGAGTCTGCGAGTCACATATGAGCGCATGGGCAAAAACCATAATAAGCTCTTCCAAAGCAATATCTTTCTCAGCATATAAAATGTTCATGAGCTCAAAAAGATACTGAATGGAAATCCTAGAGTGGAGTCAAGTCAAATTATGACAAGGTCCAAAAGCTTTGTGACCGAGATATTGACTAGGTTAAGAAACGAAAACTTGAACTACTTGTGAAAGAACATAATTATAACACATCTCACGATGTATAAACTAACAAAAGATGCACAATTAGTGTGGAACATTTTGAATGGTGTCTTCATCGTTTATAAACCTGCAGGAACTCACTACCTTCAAGTCAAGGGTACCATCATTAATAACATTTGTCGAGGTAAGAAATCTTAATTCATCTTGCACTTGCTCTCAGCATCTCGGATGCTTGTTGTTCATCATCATATTCATTGTTGAATAGCTTCTCCAAGTCAAACTATTGAATTTCTATCCGCAGACTTGAATAGAATGGAAGTGCGTCCCCCAAACAAGTATGTAGAAATCGAAGGAGAAACTAACAAAGAGATGAGAGTTGTTGTTAGAGATAGCTATGCAGACCACCCTTTAGTTGTTGGGCCTCGTTATGTGCCTGAAGATTTCAAATTGAATGGTGCAAACCTCATGAGCAAGGAATCAAGTGGTGTCTTAGTGTGTGGAGTGAATGCTGGCACTAAATTGGTACATAACTTGAAACTATCTAGGCTCACCAAATTCTATAAAATAAAAGGCATGCTAGGACAGGCAAGGAGCAATGATTTCTCAACTGGTGCAATAGTTGAGAAATCTACATGGAAACATATTAAAAGGCATCAAATTGATCACATGTGCGCTGCCATGCAGGGTTCCCACCAAAGGAGAATGTTTGAGTGAGTTGTATGCCCATAGTTGAAGAAAAATTTGCTACTGTTATGAGCTTTTTATCCAATTCTCAACCATAATTCCTCAGCGTATCAGGATTAGACATACAGAGTCAGGCTGCTTATGATGTAGCTGTGAAAGGACCTATAAGACCAGCTAATCCTATGGTTCCAATGGTGTACAGTATCAAATGTGTGGATTTCCAACCTCCTGAATTTACATTAGGTAAGTTGAAAACAGATTAATTGGCGTTCACCGCTAAAATATTGTCAATTATTTCAGAGGTAGTATGCATCAATGAAAATGATGCATATCTGAAATCATTAGCCAGCGAAATAGGGTACAAACTCAAGAGCACCGCTCACTGCACTTTTCTTCAGTGCACTCAATATGGACTATTCAATGTAAAAGACGCTCTACTATCAAAACATTGGGACCTGCAATCAATACTAGACAATATTCAAATCTGTCGTGAAATTCTGAGAGAACATCCTTACATGTTAGAACAGGAACATGCTAATCTTGTTCAAGAATCAGTAACACAGTGATTGGATTGTTTCGATGAGAGAGCTTGTAAATAAGTATTGTAAATTAAGCCAAGGTTTGTTGAATTTAAATATAATTTTTTATTGATAACATTATTGTACTCATTAAATCTTATCTGGTTAACAACCAAAATCATCACTTATTAAATGCTTAGAAAGTTGAATGCTAGTTTTTTCGGCGCCGTAGTTGTAGGAATAATGCATTATCGACAGTTCAAAGTCACGACAAAGAAATCACGACCATAATTTCAACAATGAAAAGATCAATTCACTAGTCTGCCTCGAATAATTGATTATATCAAATCTTATTTCTGAAACATGCTCGATTGCTCGATTCAGTTTTCACAAAGTATTATGTTCTTTGCAAATTATCTGAAACATGTTTGATTCAGTTGTTACAAAGTTTCATGTTCTTTGCAAACGATGCTGAACCTTTAAGTCATGCCCGACTCGGGCATATTTATGCATAAATTGATTCAAGCCCTAAGCTCATATCATCGACTTTGATTATTAATACAGCAAATCACGCGGCTACAATTTTATTTTCGTTTAAATCTTTTATGCGAAGGAACATATTCACTTGTTTTTTGAGTTTGAAGCACATTATTATCACAACTAAGTTCATTGCTACGAGCACGCGATGATTCTGCGAAAATTCGCCTCTTCTTTTCATTCGGGCACGACTCGATTTCATTTGTTTTATTTTCTTGATGCGCACTATGAAGTTTCACCAGCTTCCCATTTTTAGCGACATCACATTTATCTTTATCAACATCACTTCCTTCTCTCCCTGAACGAACTCTTTCATGACTCTTTATCATGTCATCTCGGTCGTCATTCTTCCGTCGTTCATTAGTATCATCACTTTCGGCCTTACTTTGATTTTCATCACTACGATCATGGACATCGGTAGCTTCGTCGACGTCGTCGTCTTCATCAAAATCGTATAAGCCGTTCATCTCCGAATCGACATCACATTCGCCATCATCATTCTCATCATCGTTACTGTCTTCGCTTCGACTTTTCTTTTTGACATGTCTCTGAGAGGAAGGATCGTTCTTCTCTTTTTCCATGCTTCTCCTATGAAATTCAGATGGAGACCCCTCTCTACTTTCACTTTTACTATTGTCTTGATCACGTAATCTACGATCGGCACTATCATATCGGTCTCGCGAACGACTTCGCCGCTTATCGCGTTCACGGCTACGGCTGCGGCGTTTACGGCGTGAATCTGACGATGATTCGCCATTATCCCGGATTCTATGTCTGGGAGACTGGGCTGCCCGATTTGTATCATTGGGATGACAGGAATTTTGCTGTGACCAATTCTGCATTCTCATGCTCTTTGCAATCACGCGTTTTTGATGATCTAATTGTGGGAACAATCCTAAAAAAAAAAAAAAGTAAATTCATTAGTTGTCGATAAAATGTATCATTTTTTTCAAACAGCTCTAAAAAAATTCAAGTTACCTGAGGATCTATCAAGGGCTTCCTTAGCAGAATTCATTTCTGCTTCTTGAATACTATGACCCGATGCTTTAGCTAATCGCTTACCTTGGAAGTATACAGCCACCGTGTAAACTCGAGTGTTAGTCGGTCCTTTACACTCAATAACTCTATAGAACGAAATTCAATCAATTAAAAGAATTTTAGATATGGTATTTCAAAATTACATAAGATAGAGCTAGGATAAAAGTCTCGCAAAGATAAAAATCCAACTCACTTGTAAACCGGAATATCAGGCTCTCCTCCATCCATACTGCGTAATGTTAGACAACACTGCTGTAATTTACTCTTTGGATCATTCCAGTCTTGATTCATGATAAAGTCGCGCAAACGAGGGAAGAAGCAGACATTGCAAAACACCTGACAGTGCAGCAAATCTTTGTCGACGTAAAGAGCGCCCAAGAAAGCTTCCAACAAATCGGCTCTATCTTTCGTTTTCAGCTCAGCCTTGGGATTTCCGTATAGAGCGTACTGAGTCATTCCTAAGTCGTCGCAAACGACTGCTTGAGTTTTATTGTTGACCAATGAACTACGTAACAGCTGCAAGTAACAAGAAAGTGAATGCATTGGCAGATGTCATTGACCTCTTTGTAAATGCTCTTGATGGTAAATCTCATTGATAAATGAGTTTTGAAAATCATATAAAGTGAGACTTACGGATAAGTGACCTTCGTGATGCTCTGGAAAAAATTTGTACAAATATTCTGATACTATCAACTGCAATACCGTATCGCCGAGGAACTCTAGACGTTGATTAGAACCAAGGGTCAAATTGGTATAGCCAATGCTTCTATCAGTAAACGCCCTTGCCAAAAGACGAATGTGTGTGAACTCAACCCCTATAGTTTCTTCAAATTTGGTAAGTTTCTGTGGGAAAATGTAGAAGTATGATTGAAAACGATCAGCCAAATAGGAAAAAAATTGTGGGCGGACCAAGAAGCCCTCACAATTTGTGAGTCACAACATATCATCATTAGAGTAAATGTCGGCAGATATGAAGGCTTAAACCGAAAGTGAGTATTGACTAGATACAGACCTGAAGTAGCTCAAAGCTCGTAACCCATTGTCTGTCGCCAGTAGGTTCTTGCTCTTGAAGCGGATGTCTCGGATAATTAGTCCAAATATTGAGTAGATCTACCTCATCTTTGAACAGCGTCGAGCCAAATACAGAGTCAGCAATATTGATACCTCCGTCCAAAAATAATGCACCCATCAGTGCCTCGAAGCAATTTGCCATAGCATGTCTCAGTTCAAGATCGTGACATAGATCACTTCCGTGAGCATAGAGCATAAATTGCTCGAGACCAAGCTTTTTTGCAAGCACCGCAAGATGTTGATTCTGAACGATTGCAGCTCGATAAGTTGCAAGGCCACCTTCTTCGAGATCAGGAAATATGTGAAACAAATGGATCGATGTAAGGAATTCCACTACAGCGTCTCCGAGAAATTCAAGCCTCTCGTTGTGCGCTATCGAAGATTCGGTTTCACGTTTGGCGCCGAATCGAGACATTATGTTGATAAGGGTATTGATACCACGTTTTCTCGTGTGCATGTAATGAATGCGTCGATCTCCATATTCAGGTTGACGAATACCGCAGTTGGTTAGCGAATTTCTCGCATGATCAGGATTCGTACCAAAATTTTCCCGGTAGCTTGGATGTGTCAATGCTGTTGAAATGCAAAGAGACCAATTGATAAGTTGTTGGGAAGGTGTCACAATGAGGGGAGATTTGAAAATAATGCTTACCTAATTGTAGTAAGTATCTATTCTTAAATTTATAATTAAGTATCTCTTCAAGCTTGTCCAATGACCTGTGGAATCTGAGGTGACAAACTAGCACCGGTATAAGCATTGCATGCTGAACGATATCACACATAATCCCAGTACGGTAAAAACCCTCTGATGTTACGTCTACAGTTACGTCTCGCTTCATTTTGCTTTGGGTTCGCAATTCCTGAAGTTTATTCTCTTTAGACTCTAATTTTCGCTTATCTTCAAAAGATGGCTTTGGCATGTTGGCGAGCAAATGACGGAACTTGACGTAGTCTCGCCAAGCTTTCTGGTAACTGAAAATAATTTTTATATAGATATATCAATCTTACTTTCAAATTTATGTCAAAGTAGGATTCTAGGAGACTCTAGTGACAGTATCAGGGAAATATATCCACAGTAATATGAGATTCAAACAGAGATGATGAAATAATATTGTATTCTGTGATCAAATTTCTGATAATGTTGATCAATACTACTAGTAGTAAAAAATAGAATGAAAAATGTATACAAGTGAAGATGACAGAAAATCTACAAACACTATGGTATAATAGAATCGATACTCACTCAGTATTCCCTGCATAACTTAACTGAGGAGGCCGAATCCCGAAATGAACAATTTCGGGAAATGCAATGACTCCTGTAGGTTGATCTGCAGGTTGGTTCCTATCTAATTGATCTACTCGAACACTGCATGGTTTTTTACCAGGATAAGTCACAACCATTCCTTTCACTTCATCTGCAAAATTCTGCCACTCAAACTGTGGCATTTGGATCAGCTTAGACAAGTCATCAGAATCTATCAATAAAGCACTACTTTTGATCAGGTAGCTCAACACTTCATTCATGGATAATATTTCTTGTCCATTGTCGGGTAAATCACGCACAAATCTCGGCATGAAGTGGAACTGGTCACAACCACTTTTGTCTTGGGCAGCTTTCAAGTCGAAATCCATGAGCTCTAATATTTCTTTAAACAGGTAAGTCTCTGTGAAAAAGATCAATCGGTCATTTCTTGGTCAAAGAAATAGTCCTCCAAATGTATGATGAACCGAGAACTTACGAAAATATTCTAGTTCTCTAATGGTAAAATTTTCGGGCATCTTTTCTTCAATGTAAAGTATTGTATACTCAATGTTGAAACGAATCACTTTACACGTGGGTAATTTTTCCAATGGAAAGTGGGAAAACATAGAGAACCCTTCAAATATGAACTCGTGCTCATCGTGTTTTATGATTGTTGGAGTTTTCGTGAGGAAATTCGTGGGCGGGCTGATTGTAATACGATAGTGGAACAATCTATCAGCATTATTACTATCAGGATCACATTTTTGGATGGCTCCTTCGCCGGCATAGATACCATGTCTGATACCAGATCTCCGCGATTTGGCACTACATCTGCACAATGGCCCGTCATTCATCTGAAATTATTGAGTGAATATTACTTATCAGGAAAACCAGTCGTTAACAGTATTGCTAGAAAATTCATAAGAGAATTCTAGTCACCTCTCCAAAATCGTTAAACCACATTTCTGGATGTAGTCTTTGAGGATGCTGTTTCTTAGCCATCAGCTCTTCCATGGTCCTATCATTTTCATCTGCAGAGTCCTCACTATCTGATGAGCTACTACATGCTTCTGATCTGTGCTTGCAAACTCGAGCTTTTGTCTGTCTTGGAGGAGGCTCATATGGAGGCTGAAAAAGTTTAGTACTCAAAATGAAAAACACCACTATTATTCCATTGCCAATAGAGAAATTGTGCCCATTACCTGAAGGGCTCTAGCTGCTTCAGCTCTATCCAGAAGAATTTTCTTGAAATCACTACATAACTCTAATAACTTGTCTGTTGCTCGCATGATCTTACAATTTTTTTCATCTCTCTGGTAGTGCAGGTCAGCTGGGGCAGCTCTTGTCCATATCTTTATTTCAGTAGCACCATCTGCTAGTTCATTCAATTTTCTCCTCATATCTTCACTAGTAGCACAATAGTTCCGCCTAAAAATTATTTTTTCTTGGTAATTTTGCTCAACTGATATGCATACATACTACAAGATTGTGATTTTAAAATTACTCACCTATATTTTTCTAACAACATTTCTCTTTCTGATAGCACTTTTCGTTTTGTTATACTGGGACGACTTGGATGCATAGAGATGTGAGACTCTTGTGATTTAGATCGTTTTCTACTTCTACTGACTGATCTTTTTCTGCTTCTGCTTCTACTTCGTGACCTCTCATTTCTGTATGAATTTCTATTACTATGAGAACTACTACTTACAAAACTTTTTCTATCATGACTCCTACTCCTTCTTTTATGAAAACGTTCTCTAGAACTTCTCCTGTCTCTACTTCTACTCCTATGCCGCCCATCATATTTTCTCCGGGTTGAAGATCTTGGTGAATGATATCTATCTTCAGGACTATTCGAACGTCGCAGGCCATTGGGCGGTTTTTTCTTCCGTTCAGAAGAGTTTCCTCTTGACTTTGAGGCGCTTTTAACCGCTGATGTCGCAAGCCAAGATGAAGTTTCTGCTATCCATGCAGCAGTATCAGTCTTTGATTTATCATACTGAGGGTCGGAATTAGCATTCCAATTAGGATTGTAATTTACTTGATTTTGTGCATAAGTAGTACTATAATAATCACTAGTGGTTTGGGTTGTTGTTGGGTAACTTTGGCTGTGATATTCTGTATATCTTGTGACAGTTGTACAAGGATATGTGGTTTCAGATGAGACTGAGTAATACGACTGAGACGAATAGTCATAGGTTCCGTAAGTTGCAGGTGGTGGCACATTGTACACAGCTTGATTTATATGGTGTGGCACAGGCACAGGAGGAGGGAGACTTGGTCCAGGTGGAGGGACTGGTGCCGAATAGCCAAAATAAGGATCAGG
Source organism: Eretmocerus hayati (assembly GCA_029851415.1). Classification (NCBI taxonomy): domain Eukaryota; kingdom Metazoa; phylum Arthropoda; class Insecta; order Hymenoptera; family Aphelinidae; genus Eretmocerus; species Eretmocerus hayati. Next base: position 174,798,200 of record CM056742.1, on the reverse strand, counting down.
ATAGTAAGAATCTGCTCCCCAATAGTATGTCTGTTCTGCATTTAGCTGCGCATTGTCCATTTCGTAACAAGTAGTCTCTCTGAAATTCTAGATAATGAGACCAACAATCAATGACTATAAAATGTAGGCAGATTATTTTAGGATAGGAAAATGAATAGAGAAAAGCTGTCACTAAATTATAATACGATCAAAAGTACCATCTAATGATTAAGAAAGCAAATCAAGGACAAATTCCATATATCAACTTACTCATTCTAGTCAGCTGTCATAACATGACCCGAGCGTTATCGAGACCTCCACATTAGAGGGTTTTGATTTCAAGAATTGAATTTAATTTCTGAAATTTCACAAAATAGTTGGAAATATATTTTTTCATGGGCGACCTTATCGAAAACCACGCTCGTGTGTTCGAACTTTTTCATCCGCACACCCACACCAGGTTACATAGTACACACGAACACATGGTTGCGAGCAGCAGCTGCAGCGCGCGGCTGGCTTTATGTCGCTCACACAACCGTATTAGCAGAAAAAAAATGTGGGCTACCCTTTAATAATTGCAAATTTGAAAATCGTCCAAAAGCTCAGCTTGAGCGTGAAATGGTTAATTTTAAAACCACTTAACGCCCACGCCCATGCTGTCATCGCGAATTCAGCAAGAAATTCACAATCTAACAAGTGGAAAAGTGAGTGTCAGCCAAACAAGTGAATCTCGTACGTTTCGTCCAGTTTGTAAGTGACGGTAGAGCGTGGCACGCATGTTTATAATACAGATGATTCATAAAAGCAAAAGTAGCAATGAAAATTTTAACTGCCATGAAACATCTGTCAATTTCCAAGATTTTCTAAAAAACGAATCTAACCACGAGATTTGCTGTATGTACATTCATTGGCTGATGTGTTCTCCCACTTTGCTACCGCACTTCTATCTATAGTGATACTCATATTCTCTGTCTGTCATAACCTGGAATCTTGCTTCAGCATCATCGTCTGCAACGATCAGTCTCAATCAGTCTGCTTTTGAGTACGTACGCGACGTGTGTCACAATTCACGAATTCTATATTTCTAATAAGTTCATTGATATTAATCCCTTGAGATGATCCTTCACCTTGCTACACTCTCATGCAGGTGAAAAAACGAAGATACTTTTACATAGCAAATAGGTGCAAGGAAAAGCCTGTGTATTGTGGCATTGCCTGTTTGCATTAGACGCCCTAATTGTTATTACAATACTGAAGTAGTTCGGTCATCACATATAGATAAACATGGCTGCGAGTACTGTGCAAAAAATCATTACATTCCTTGGATTTGTATCAATTTTTCATGCTGCATACTCAGCAGTTCAACGTAAGTTGTCACCGTCCTCTGACCAACATACCACACATGTGCCCGTTGATGCTTTGTATGTTACAATTTATTTTCAGATCGCTCATATTTGAGGATTACAGAGCAGGAGTTTACAACATTACCCATAGATGTGAGTTCCCCTCATTACAATCATTCTAACTAACAAGAAATCTATATAGACTTCATAACAGTATAATCAAGAGAAATTCTGTGTCTAGTCTTAACTTAATATATAATGTGTACCATACAACTACTATCCTAAAAGTATGTCAAACACTTGGTATGAATTACTCATGTGGTCAGTGCTGGGGTATCTGGAGAGTCATTTCTTTGCAATTACAGTACTATGTCGCTGAGTTCTATGCAAAAACATTAATGTTTCCTGGAGGTTATTTGACTGACTCATCTTGTCATATCTGTTGAATTTGTAGAGTGATCTTGCCCCAAAGATTGTAATCTGTTTAGTTGTATGTGTAATTGATCATTACCATCTTCTTACAGATAATAATACAAGGTATTGCTAGTCTCTTTGCTGTAATGTATGGTGTGCTACACATAGCTGGTGATTTCAAGGAAATACGAGCAGTTGTAGACTTGGAGAATAAGTCATGGGATACTCTACGAAATCTCCCTTCATTCCAAATATTTAGTCACCGAGGCAGAGCACTATCTCCAGAGTATTGGGGGTGAATCAGAAAAGTATGATGGAAGAGAAAAGTATTGAAGTTATTATTCACTAGATAAAGTACTAGACAATTTTGCATCCAATCATTTCTAGCTAATTGTTACTCGATAGCTCAATTGAAAGACATGGATGATGGAGTGTAATTGAGCGATTTTACTATCACTTTTGATGTTGAATAGTGGGATGCCCATAGGCTCATTGTTATAGATAAATTTCTATATGGTGTCAGTGGAGTTAGTTATTGTAAAATGATCTAATAAAAATTTTATCATCAACTACAGTCAACGATTTTTATTTCAATTATTGAGAAGATTGAATTTCTTCCTATGTATAAAATGTATTTCGGGCATATTCGATTGTATTTCAAGATAGAAAAAATTATTCACGTTTTGGATGAGGGATAGAGTTTTCTCACATTATCTTGAAGATGCAGTGTAAAAGTATACAGTCTCACAACACTGATCACCACCACACCCACTTGTAAAATAACTCCAGAGAAAATAAGAATCTGTAATCAAATCAAGTCTGCAATGCAAAAGTGATCACTTTTTCTGTTTCTTCTTTTCTGCTTCAGCTTCTTTCTCTTTCTCAATTTCAGTGACGTACTCTCCAATCGTGTCAGAGTCAAGCATCTGAAACATAATCGTACAAGGCACTCTTAAAGGTAGCTTAAAGGACTTTGAAGGTAGCAAAGCACATCTGTGACACAGAACTTATTTCATCAACAACTCTAGATATATTCACTAATCTTACCTGCATAGGCTGCCCTCTGCGCATGACTGCTATCTCCAAATTTTTTTGACCAGATTGCACTACTTCAAGCAATGCTCTGATTGCTAATTTAATTGTGCCCTTATCTGTTGAAACCTCTTCAGGAGTGTAATACTTCTCTAAGAATTCCTTTACTGTTTTGGCATTGCGGCCTGTAGCATTTGCCTGCAATGATTAGTGGAACTCATCACTCATGTAAAAAATAATATTCATCTTTGGGACAATTTTCAAACAGGACAGCAAGTAACATACCTTCCATTCATAGTATATGCCAGATGGTTCTGTCTGATATAAATGTGGTATACCATCCACATCGAATCCAGCTATGAGACAAGAAATACCAAATGGTCTCCTACCATTGCTTTGTGTATACTTTTGCTTTAAACCTATCGAAGTAACCACACCAATTAAAGATAAACTTTATATGCTTGATTATTTTTTACTCAAATTGTACACCCTTTACTTACTTGCCATGTACCTTGTGATGTATTCTAAAGTGACTGGATCCTCTACTGTCAATTTGTGACTTTGACACTCAATCTGTGCTCGATTGATTAGTACTCTAGCATCAGCTGTGAGACCAGCAAAAGCCATGACCACATGATCATCAAGGAGGCATATTTTACGGACAGTACGTTCCTCCTGCAGCTTGGCTACAGATTTTTTCTCAACTCCAAGTACTACAACATCTGATCCTCTGACTCCCACCTACAAATTAGAGTAATCGGGTGTTTGAATATTTTAACTGTTCTTTAGACTTCTCATAACAAAGGCAAAGAAATAACATTTTAACTTAGAGGTCATAAAGCCACAATTACCAGATCAATTCACGAATGCAGACACAGTTTTTAGAAAGGTAAATAAAGATACAATTGATACATTTCGTGATCTGACAGGAGGTTAGAATGATTTATAAGAACATACCGCTGTGGATCCTTTTCGCACGGCTTCCTGGGCATATTCAACCTGGAGAAGATGTCCATCCGGAGAGAAGACAGTGATTGCTCGATCGTAACGTGCCATAATTAAATTGCAACTTTAAACAAAGACTGACACGGCACTGAAAATGACTTCGCCGTTTTTCCGGCGTACAGTGCAAGCACATTCGGTACACTTGGCACCTGCAAGACTGCAACCAGATAGATTTCAGCGCTGCCAATGGCTAATTTCCAGTTCATCCAACGTAGTTAGAAAACGCGCAATGAATTCAAAAGTTGACTAAGAAAAAGTCACTTTTATCGTGATCAAATTTTTCCCGTAGTTCGATTGAGTGAGTCATTAGATGATTAACCATGAGAGGAATACACAGATCTGTGTGCATGGATCTCGTCCATGATTACGACATGACTGAAAATTTACCTCCGGATCGGACTTATCGCGAGGAGCACTACTAAATGTGAGTAAGAATAAAATCATGGATCATTTTCTAAAATCTTTCGTACTCGTCACCAAGTCAGTATAACTATGGTCTGCATATTTGAAGTAATTCGCCGTTACTCTAATAAATTATTAGAGAGAAAAAAGTAAAATTCTCGATAGGCAACATTTTGGGGTTGGAATATCATACTTGGTTGATATGCTTTTTTTAGTTACAACAGAAAATATTGGTTGTCTTAAAATATTTTCGAGCGCGACTTCCTCATGATCAGCGGCGCTCTTTGCTAATCACGTGTTTTGAGTTCTGAACACGACATGATCTTGTAGAAAATGAGAGTATATATAGAGCACTGACCGACATGCACCAAAAATTTAGAAAAATACTTTTGCATCTACATTTTTCGAAAAAAAACTATCTGATGCAACCTTCAAAACTAGTACAGTGAAAACTGTATATTGGGCACTCCAATGTCGGACCAAGAGTACCCTTTACATGTTATTTGCCATCCGTATATTGGGTATTTGTCTATTTTGGTCGTTTTTTTCCTGAAACCCAGGCTGCCCAATTTAGACAGGATTTACTGTATTCCTCAACTAGTACTAGTACGTATGACAACTTCAGTCCTAGATTCCCACGTTTATCTTTTCCTAAGTCAAGTATATGCGTCACCGTAATTTTGTCAAAAATTATGCAGAAATTTTGATCAAAAACGTTTGTAGTCAACGCATAGCTGCTTTAAGTCGAAAATATTGGGTTGAAAATGGCACATTTTACATGGATGGAATTGGTCGAACTATTTTAGCAATTGCACATTGAGATGTGTATGTGAGCCCTGAAAAATTTGATAGCCTCGAATTCTCTAAATCAATAATAGCTCATATGCTCTTTCAGTAAGAAACATCTAAAATTTTTGTTCTTATGGCAATTTAGTACATCATTGCGCTCAATGTATAAACGACTAGTTGAGTTTTTGGATATTTTCATGAGTATTGTTGAGTTTTCGTAGTTCAAATTATTATAGTTCTGAAGCATTATATTAGGTGGGATCGTTCTCACTATCTACATCAACAACATCAATGAAGTTCATTCCAGAAATCCATGGGGAGATTTTAAAATTTGTCAATGTTGACCGATTTTTATGAAATGCGATAAACAGAATTTTGTCTATTTCACAGCTCATTTTGAACCAAAGAATACATGAAAAAATTATGCAATCCCCAAATAGACATTATTAAATTCTTAAAAATTTTCAAATTTTACGAATAGTCATAGTTTTATAATCCAATCATCAAATTCGACAGGAAAATTTTGCTACTCAATACATTGTCGGTAGAAAATTGTAACAACTTGACTTGAATCACATATCTACACACCTACAGGACTTTTTCATTTTAATCATCATTATAAATCACGACACTGTAGCTTCTTTAGGAAATTTAAACAATTTCACCATTTAATTGGTCCTTTGGGTAACGAGCCGGAAAATACAGGCAAATGGTAATTGACTCTGACACATCAATTATGAGTGTTCACAGTAAATTAAAAGCAGAAGCGTGAAAAATTCAGGAAACGAGCCAAGTGAGACTCAATTAAATGAAATTTATCAACGCTAGGACATTTGCTGAAACGCTTATTCGTGAAGATATTTAGTTTTTTCCAGGACTATTAGTATGGCAGTATAAGGCTGAGAAGTTTCAAAATGGATGACAAAATTATTTTGACCTTACACTTGGATGTTCCGGATGTGATAGCACAGAATCATTTTCTGTATTGAGTTGAACAGTTCTTGATAAAAAGCGTACCTATTTTGTCTGCAATTTTTACTCAGCGCAGTGATTGGCTCATTACTCATTATATAAGATACGTATAGTAATAATGTTATCGATAGACTCATTTGAGCTAATGAAATCTAAAATCCTTCATCTTCCAAAAATTTTCTTTTGGAATTTAAGCTCTCTAAACTTGGAACAGCTCTTCTCCATATATGTATAGTGTCAATTCGACTCCACCGGAAGATCAATTTTATTATCAACTTTCAACCTCTTTTATCAAAATAGATTACTCAATTAATGTCACGAGCTTCCGCAGCTGTAGAAAATGGAGAATTCTATCATAGTTTCTATATCAGCAAACGTTCGAAAATTCATTGCACAGAACGGAGAGTTTATATATAGAAGTATAGATCCAAGTAATATCAACTCCAGCTAAATTTTTCACTTCAAATTGAGTTGGTTTTCAGTTTTGATTACAATGCAAAAATTCGTAAACGGTAGAATCAAATTCTTCCTTGCTCAAACTTCGATTGCTCGAGCTCACATCAACATAGAGAAATTGAAGAATAAGCATTTGAAAGTTATGTAATAGATGCCGACTTTCTACGGTTTTTAATTTTTTTTGTAACCCTTTTTGGTGTCACAAACAGCTGATGTAACTTCAAGAAAGTTGGAAAAAAATATTTTTACTATAATATCAGATGCTCTTTGGATGCGAATGAAGATAGAGCAATTTTGCAAAAAGCATCTTGAAAAGCGGAAAAAACCCCATTTGTAATAATTTCTCGATTACTTCTCACGTCGTGCGAGCAAAAGTGTGGGAGCTCTCACTGTACATCTTTGCCGTTTATCTCTCTTCTTCATTGAAAATCCAAGAATCGGAATATTTTGAGAAACCCCATAAACTTTTGCTCACATGACGTAAAGAAATTTCAAAAAGTCATCGCAAATGAGTTTTTTCCGTTTTTCAATATGGGTTTTGCAAAATTGCCTCATCTCCGATTGCGTTGTGATGACATTATTCTTGAAATTTCATAAACTAGATGGGTCGAATAGAGGATGGAAAAACACCCAAAATCAGCGTACTTTTTGTAGTTTGTAATGTTTTCTTGAAAATTTCCCTGACTTCATCTAAGTCTAACTTATCAACGTTTGAAGTAAAAGGAAAATTCATCGCAGCATTCACGAAGGATTCTTGCACTGCACTCTATTCCATTTATTATTCTGAGTTTTAAAGTCGATTGATCTGACGAACAAGGAGAGAAAAATTGTAAAATCGAGATTGAGAACGTTGATTTTTTTTTTGTCTTTTCCTTTGCTATTGGGTATTCACTTACGATCTACAGATTGATTCATTTTGTGTATGAACAAAGGGAGACTTTTGACAACTCTTTTAGATTTTTGTGATCTTTTAAAAAATGTTGGTTACCGATTTTTGGAAATCAACCCGAAAAAATTTCCGACTATTCATATTGGAAAATGTGAGTCATGGGATTGGTTTCAAATAATGAAAGCGATGCAACCGATCAGAACTCAAATTTGAGAAGATTGGATTGAATAAACAAAAACAAAAATTGGTACGATTGAAATTATTCACATACCGATCGCTGCAGCGCGCTTTGTACGATCGCTCGTGAGTAGCTTTTTACCTTTCATTGTCATACTTATACGCCACTACAACAACGCTTCACTTCGACTTGGATATTAAACTTTGAAAAATAAAGGTGTAAAATATATCTGTATAGATGTATCGTATACTCAATCGAAGCAACGCACCGATTCAGTCCAGAGAACTCGGTATAAGTATGTAAGTAGTGGTGGGGGATGACAATTCAGGAATCACTGAAGAGTGAACGCGGCAAAGTTATACACATGGCTACACTATACGGTGTATATGCATGTACACGGTGAACACTATTATAATCGGCTTCGGTTAGCGCAAAGATTAGTCGTGATTGCGCGACGCACGGCACCGGTTGTATAGCGATCACATTTTACATTACTTCCATTCACATAGTCATGCACGGGTTCGTTAATTCATAATGATTGTTATTACTTGTAATTTTGAATTAGTGCGCGATATGGTGAATGTTCGATTTTTTAGAATAGATCGATTTATAACCCCCAAAATGAAGTGTTTCTGGTTTTGTGATGATTGATTTGAGAAGATCGTGATTCTGTGTGGCGTAAAAAAATTCGTGCGGTGTTTATTTGTGTGTTTACTCAATAAGTGAGCATGTGTGATGAAAAGTTTCATGTATGATCTTGGATCACATTGTTGGAATTTTGGGAATGGATTGAGGATTGGTTCAGATCCTTGATTTAGTGTGGAATTCCATTGAGAATTTTTGCAACTCCTGCTTGTTCGATTATTGGAACATTTTTCTGAATCGAATCAGGAATGTGATTTGCAGATTATTTTTTTTATTGATATTCAACCAATTCCCCCTATTTCAGATGACTACGAATATATAGTCTATATTATATACTCAGGAATTCCCCACAAACCATTCGTAAACGTTAGCTATATACATCACGAATCGTATGGGAATTTAGACGGGGGAATACATTATTCATCATAGCTTTCTTACCGTACTACCTATATTGAAGACAAATTTATCTCACAACGTACCGTTGTTCAAAAGTTGGATATGCGATTTTGCAACGTTTCGAAAGTAATCAAAAATTTCTTGCCCGGCACCTTAGATCAACGTATAAATGTCTATAATTATTATCCGTGACTCCAGAACGTGGTTTTGACCGTTTTGCACTTAAATTAATGGATAAATAGTTTTTCAAAAAAATTTGTTGACTGGCTCTAGTTGAATTTAACCACAATCTCACTGTTTTCATTTATACTAGATAAACATGTTTCTAATTTACCGTCTATGGGATTGGGCCGATAGCTTGCGAGAAAGAGAATTTGAAATAAAAGTTCAGTTTTAATTGATTAATAGAGAATTCTTCAGGATTTGGTAGCACTAAAATAAAGCTCGGGAACCACGATGTTTCAACGTATCGCACACGCGATTTTCGATCAACTTTGAAACAGTGCAAGGTTGCAAATGCAAAATTTGCACAACGCTCTGGGAACTTTTCACTGTTTTATGGTACTTTGTCTAAGTGCTAATACTTCATCAAACATTGGCGATTTACATTATAAATTTTGTAACAGTCGAACATTGTATCTCGACTGTTGGATATGCTTCATTTCTTTTGTAACTATTAACGGTATACTAACTCTACTTCAATTGTCCGACAAAAGAACTTATTACGATCTTTAAAGATGATGGCCAATCATCAGGCGCAATTCAAAAGAAATAACTGAGATGAAATGACTCTCGTTCGAGAGTATCGTAAGAATTTACAAAAAAAAATTTTGTAACCAACGAATTGTTATTCCAATCACTTTTACTTGTTGCTAATAGTAAAAACCTTGAAAAAATTCAAAGAAAAGCTGAAAAAGACAAAGTGTATTAGCTCTGAGCCAAAAGAGTATCGGGGGCCCATATTATGAAATTAGCAAAATTTGACATGTTTTTGTCAAGTCATTAGGCTTATCGAGGAACTGTTTTCTCTGATTCCTAATAAACAATTTCCGCTGAATCATTGTCAGACAAGTGTTTGAATTAATCGAGAAATCAATGGTTTATTATATACAGGGCCGCATGGTGTTGAAACGAATCCTATTACAAAATATTTTTAATAAAAAAGTTAAGGATGTCTCACAACATATTTCCGGATATCCTTTAAAGAAACTCAGAAATATACCACAAACATCACTCTGAAACTCATTCAATTAATCATACCAACCAAGTATCAAATCAATCTATAAAAACGAAGTGGTACTCTGATTCTTGTAAGCTTTCTATTCATTGATTAAAGATGAGATCGGTGGGAATAAGAACGGATGTTGGACTGAATCATCAATATTTCCAATGAAAACGGTTTTTTGCTTTTATCAGGATAGTGACAAACACGGGATGAAATTCCAAGTGTTTTGATTTCACTTTAGGTTGGATGATCTCATCATAGTAATAAAAATGTATACGTTCATGGATATAATCCGATAATGCTAAAAATTACTATCCCTATCTTTTCGCGCAGTGTAACGACCTGTTGGTTTTTCCTTGTACAAATGTGGCGAACTACTTCAGCTCGACGAAATATATTCGTTGTCATTCGGTAGCAAGAAGATATTTTTGCCTTTTGGAAAGTCTTGTTATAATTCCATGTATCAGTCAACTATCGAATAAATCAATATAAAATTAATACAGAGTTTATCGGTGTTGGGTATCTTGGAAGGGAAAGAAAATTAATGGAACAGAAAAATTTCGCTTGTTTTAAGATTGCTATGATAGTTTATTACTTCATCTGGCATTTTTGAAATGGTATGGGTATATATAGACACTGTCACGTTGAGAGAATGTTGTCTTAACAAAGTATTAGATTTAAACATTAACTGAGAAGAAATTGAGACGGGTTTTGAGAGAAATTGAGAGAATTTCAATCACCGCTGTGATTTTGATCAGACTTTTATTCTATACTCGAATATCATGAAGTAAAAACTTTTTACAAATCAGATACTCGAATTTTTTTCAAGCAGCAAACGGTTAAATGATGGTAAACATACATGGATCAGTTTCTTCTGACGTGGTTCACAGAACAGCTCAAGACAAAAATTTGGTGTACCCATGATTTGATCAAAATTTTTAATTCAAAAATGACTATTATAGCCGCGTTACAAAAGGCTGACATGTAACTCAAGATTTTGACATTTATCATTTTTTAAGATAGAATGCAAGAGTGACACGTCCGGAAGTCGTGTTGGCCAAAATATATTTTTTCCTAGTCTTTTTTCTTCTTGAAAGCATGACTGACAGTCGATTTATTTGATTATCTTTGCAACCATGCATCATCAAATTCCAAACAGACTCACACTGTGTTTGAAATCTCGTGCAAAAATCGATGCATATCAATTTTATCAAATTTGTCAGTTGGTTTTTGAACTTTCTTCTGAAGAGTTGAGTGACTCGAAGATCAATGAACGATATTATCTGAATAACAAAATAAAAATTGGGACGAGAAATCGATAATGCATTGTAACAGAAACATTTTTTTGAGGGTGCAGTGAGTGAATTTGATACTTGACATACAAATAATAAATGATAATTCAATTCTCGGATTTTTGTTCGTCATCCAACTCATGATGCATGGACCTAATGAGAAACCTAGAAACATACATCAAACAACAAACGTGTAACTAATATCTACTATAGAACTAATTGAAAACTCAACGAGTGATCGCGTGTCACTATTTCGATCAACCGTATGAAGTATGAATAACACGACAAAAATACACAATAAGTTATGTTATTTTGTGATTTAATACCATATATAGATAAGCTTTGAGTTACGAGACTCCTGCAAGTGAAATTTGTCAAATCCAATGAATCGATTTGTTGATAAAATATTGATTTTTTTTCCAGGCGTGCAAAGAAACTATGGTTATTTGGAGGAATTTCGGTTGTTTTGCTCGTGGTGGTCATTATTGCTGTGATCTGGGCTATAAGAACAAATCATTCTCAACAAGCTCGATTCATAAGTAGTTCACCTCTTGGAGTATATGAAAAGGTAATTATCTTTTTCAATGATTCAATGATACTCTATCTATCGTAATAAACTGTGCACATCAATCGTGTTATCTTTGCCAATGAGCTCAATTGAACAAACCTGAAAATAGTCGCCTCTTGACTTCGGGATTTGCAATAAAAATTTCGGGTCACTATTCCGGTAACCTTCCAGATTCCAGAATTTCAGGAAAATTAAAAGCGGTTCTACTACACTCATTTGCTTTATCTGTCTAACAACTAGACAATTACACACATATAAACGAAACTCGAATCACAATCTACTAATACAACGATGGTGATGAAAACATTCTAAATTCAATTATTGCATGGTTCAATTATTGGAATTGTAGTTTTTTTTCTTTTTTTACCAAGTATTTTTTTAATTTGTAAGCCAAAGAATTTGTGATATGTACCGGGATTTCATCATTTTCTGGTGACATTGACGAAAAATGATTAAAATTTTGAAAAATTTTACTAATTGATTTACATTAATGTAGATTTTTTAATTCCCATCCCGTAATTACGTGAATTAAAAAACCTATTGATGATGATGTGCCAATCATCGGACATTAATTCTGAATGAATCTCAAAAATAGTTTTTGTCTTTTTTGTCCCTGATTTGCTGCTCGAGATCCTCAGACTAGATTCCAGTTCTAAAGAGACGAATATCGAGTTGCGGTTATTGAGACTACGCAAATGGTCTGATCTCGATTAGAATAGCAGCTCAGGGACTTGAGAATTTTCACATTTTTAAGCAGAAAAAGTGTATCATGTAATTTAGGATGTTATGAACAAATTGTATTCTTCTTCTCAACTTTTTTCGATGATGATACCATTTTACTCTATTTGAACATGAATTGATCAACTCACTGATTCAACTATTCAACTCCTGGTATTCCGAAAAATTTTGAATGATTATAGGATTACAAAATTCCATAACACCACAGCAGGTTGTAATGAATGAATAGATCAACCAATCAATACCTGAATTGATGATGATTTCAAGTGCAATTAGTCGCCTTTCGTCTGATTTGCTTTAGTATCTATACCTAAATCAAATATTGTTCAACCTTTATCTTGTCTTGATCAAATGTAATGCTGATGGTTACATCTTATCACTCAAAGATAATCTAAAACGAGACTCTTGTTATAGTATTGCACGCAGAATTTTGCTTGCAAACCACAACTTTTGCGGTGAAATCAATTTAAATAGGAAGAAATGAGTTTAAAATACATTAAAAAATGTCTCAAATTTTCATTTACAGGCTGCAGTAACAACGAACGGTCCAGAATGCTCAGGAGTTGGTGTAGATATTCTTAAACGCAATGGATCTGCAGTGGATGCAGCAATTGCAGCACTTCTTTGCGAAGGTGTATCTTCACTGCACAGGTATGTACATACATTGATACAATATGATAAGTTGTACCGTAAACTGTGTCCAGCGATAGATCTGAGAGTCAGACTTATTGCAACGCTCGGTGCGTCTATCGTTCAACAATTTTTCACGCCACGTTATCGGGAACTTTTTTTTCTCCGGAAAACATACCAAGTTTGTCGACACACATTTTGTTTTTGCTCAATACGAATTCGTTGAGTAATACTTTGTTACGTATAGACAAACTGATATATTTGAAACGTAAAAACTTGAACTTTACGTGAAAGATTACTACAAAATGTGTAATTGCTGATAACTCGATGTGCTATACAATCTTTCTATAGTGCAAGGTCGAGGAAAATAGATTTTTTGTTTGATAAGCTAAAAAAAGATCTGATGGGTATATTGTTTTCAAGATAACTAATGATTCTAAGGCATGAAATAAATCAATCATTTACTTTTGTAGTATGGGATTGGGAGGTGGATTCCTTATGACCCTCTACGATGCTCCGACAGGAGAAACTATCTTTTTGGATGCTCGAGAAACTGCTCCTGGTGCGGCTAAGGTTGATATGTTTGGTGGTGATCCTGAACAATCTTTGACTGGTATGTTGGAATAAGCTCAACATCAATAGCATCCTCAAATATCGTAGGGAAACTGCAAGTTATGATGTAGTTAGGGACAGAAATAATTATTTTTTTTCAAAGTCATCATCGACCAATATGATGAGTTTCATCTCACGGACCTACTGTTCACTCACAATGTTTATTATAATGAATAAAACTCTTCATTCGATATACTGTGCGTGAATAGTATAGTATGATACAAGGGCGCAAACCTCGGCGCAAACGATGGTTCTCGCACTTCGAGTGACTTTTTTAGGCTCGAGCCGCAGCCGAGAGTCTAAATAGTCACGAGAAAGCGAAAACCGTTGCGCCCGAGTATCATACTATGTTTTTTGATCTTCTGTGAGCAAATGACTTATTTGCGCACAGACGATCAAAAAGTGTACTTTTTGCACGTTTTGTCGTTTTTTACTCACAGTTAATGAAAAGCTATGGTTCGATACACAAGTAAAATCGATTTTCGTGTCTGAGTAATGGGTTTCCAGCCTGAGCCGTAGGAGAGAGTCGGAATCATCACGAGGATGCGAGATAGTATTCTAACGACTCGATCATGGGAAGTTTGGCGTTGCTTTCCGAGGGTTTTTTTTCGTCCTGAGTCCTGACGAGGGTCGAAATTATTCTGAGTAAAACAATAACCCTGCTGAAAATAATTTCGTGGGACCCCATGGGGTCCGATGGGTCCTCACGGGGCTCCGTGGGACCTGCCCCTGGGAAAATGTTCAATCTTGAAATTCGCGAAATTTGGCATCGGATACGTGCAGCATACAAATTTCGACCAAATTCGACACTTTTCGGAGGAGTAATGGTCGAAATTTGTATGCTGCACGTATCCGATGCCAAATTTCGCGAATTTCAAGATTGAACATTTTCCCAGGGCCAGGTCTTACGAAGCGCTATGGGGTCCCAGGGAATTATTTTCAGCAGAGAAACTTTGAGCCCGGGTGTCGATATACGTTTTTCAATCGACTAGGCGTAGAAGGTATTTTATCTAATTTTGTGGGCCCCCAAAAATCGGATGGATAAATTATTTTTTGAGTTATTATTATCGATACATACACTCAATATTCATTATTTTCGAATGTTTGTCAACCAATAGCCTCGACGATATTTTTTTTTCGTCGTTCTTTCTCGAGAGCTTCAAATTTTATGGTTATTGCAGAGAGGCGAGATAAGACCAAATACACTGCACGGATGTCGCAGGTGTTTGAGTTAAAATTGTCGAGGGTCATGAGAAAAGAATGTCGGGTGTGACACTTCATGTTTGAATTTGGTCATGTTTGTTTGCTTTGAAGTCATAGACCCAGATAATTCGAGTAGCAAAGATAGATTGTTCATGATTTTGTGGAGATATATCGGTTTGAGAAAAAAAAATTAATTTTCTGAAAAAATTCACAGGAGGTTTAGCGGTTGCGGTGCCAGGTGAATTACTCGGTTATTACGAAGCTCACAAGAGATACGGTAGATTACCGTGGAAAGATCTCTTCAAAGCGACGATCGAGCTGTGTGAAACCGGGAGTATCGTTACAAAATACCACGAGGATAGCTTCAAAGGTAAAGAAAGATACATCGTTGAAGAACCTAGTCTCAGTGAAATTCTTATAGATCCTGGTACAAAAAAATTATACAAAGTGAGTAATTTTCAATGTTTTTCTGCCTCCTCATGATTGCATACCGTCAAATTGGGTAACATTGGTACAGTGGGTGCAACTTTGGTACACCTCTCAAAAATGACTTTCAGAGCTGCGTTTGGCAAGGTAAATGATTCTATTGCTCTGAAACCTACCCTCCCTTCTTGGCACACACATGAACAATGTTTTAAGCCACCGTAGATCCCGCGTGAATGATTGTAGTCGTTTATCGGAGTTTTTCGAAAAAGGGTGATTTAGCAGCGATACGCGAGTGGTCCACTTACCAGGAGAGGTAATCACATTCGGATCACGGATTTGGCCTAAACTTTGGGAATAGTCTTCTTTTAACACAAAAAGATGATATCCAGAATTATAGACCCTAACGCTCAAGCGTTTCCGATCTACAGCTTATGACATTAGCATTGCTCATATAGGCTTATGTTAAAAATCATAAATATAGGTATTTCCTTGGCTGTAGATCGGAAACGCTTGAGCGTTAGGGTCTATGATTCTGGATATCGTATTTTTGTGCTGAAAGGAGACTATTTCCAAAGTTTCAGCCAAATCCGTGATCCGGATGTGGTGACCTCTCCTGGTGCGTGTACCTGGCAAGAAGTGTTCCGGAACGACTATGGGTTAATAACATTATAAATCAACCACTTTTGTCACCATATTAAAGAAACCATCGTTACATCAGAGTATTAGTAGCAATTGGAATTTTAATGAATGAAATACAGGAAAAAAAAACATGAAAAAACGTACCAAAGTTACCCCACTTTAGGAAAGAAGCATGAGGATAGGGTAATTTCAGAACACTTTCCTATGACTGCTTATTTTCATCCCATCTTGAGTCGAGTGATGGTCTATGAGGTTTTAAGATGTTTCAAACAGTTTCAACCAAGACTTCTGAACGATTAAGATCAACTCACTCACCGTCCTTCAAGATCGAAAACAAGTGAGAATTCAATTGGTGAAAACAAGGACGAAAATACTTTCACATCATACTTAACACCCTCGTATGCGGTGGTGGGTAGAATTGAAATATTCTGTAAGTGTACAGAAGTTCCCCCATCGGAGTCTAACTTTGGTACACTTCTTCGACTGCTAATAGTTTCAGCTCAGGCACATCGAATTGAACTTTGTAGCCCATCAATCGAAAGCTGAGACTGTAACCTTCAGATTGACTAGTAATAGAAGTAGGTTTGGTTAATGTATGTTGGAATGCCGAGCCAAACAAAATGAAAAACACCGAAAACATACTAAAATTACCCAATTTGACGGTATAGAATATTGAATTATTGTTCCGAGGATGTCTACACAAATCATCAAGTAACTATTCCCGCTGCGTGAAAAGTTAGGACAGCTCTTGTCTACGATGACAATCGTTCACTTTTGATACATCATATTACTATCACAGGAATCTTCTTTAGACGAATTCACCTAAAGAAACTTCGTTAATCAAATTTATTTATCTGACACAGGAAGGTGATAGAGTAAAACGACCAAAATTAGCGCATACGTTGAGAAAGTTAGCAGAGTATGGTGCAGATGGATCGGTACAAGAATTCTACAATGGAATTATGGCAAAAGATTTAGTCAAAGAAATTCGCGAGCGTGGAGGAATTATAACGGAGAAAGATTTCGCAGATTACAGGTATGCAAGAATGGCTTTATGTCAAAGTTGAGCTCTGAATGGTATTTGCAGATATGTCCATAATTGATCTCTTTTACAAAAAAAAAGAAACATTCTTTGGGACACATTATATGTAATCCCTGATAATGATTGTTGAAAACATAATCACGTACACTTAGAATTCTGGACAAGAAAATGCTGCAAGGAGCTCGAAGTATTTTCCATGATGAAAAAATATGTATGTAGATTGGAACGATTTTTGATTTCTTAGAATTCTCAATTAGCCTTCTTAAACTAAACTAAACAATTACTGAGCGATCCAGATCCTGGTAGAAATTTACTTCGATGTAATACATTAATGGACATAAAATGGCTATTTTTGGCCAATTTTGGCTGAAAATAGCCATTTTATGGCTAATAATGTGTTACATTAGGATGAATTTCTACCAGGGGAAAAACGTGTACGTTTAAGTAAATTTGCAAACTCAATAGCATAAGATTCATAAAAATTCTCAATAATAACCTTCTTTAAACTACAGGGTCAATATAACGAAACCGCTTACGGCCAAAATCGACAAACTGACGATTCTCACAGCACCACCACCGGGCTCTGGCGCCTTGCTAATTTTCATATTCAACGTGCTGAAAGACTATGTGCAAATCGAACATCAAGGTGTTATGTGGCAGCGACTGATCGAAACTTTCAAATGGGCTTACGCCAGAAGGACTGAACTTGGCGATCCTAATCCAATCTTTTACAATGATACAGAACTTTACAAACATTATAATCTTGGTAAGTTTCTTATCTATGTGAATTTTTGACTGATTTGAATTTTGCGCATCCAGCATGTTTCACTTTATATAGAAGGAGTATGCTGTAAATATGTACAAATATGTCGGTCGGACGATATAATTCTCGAGGACGAATGTGAAAGTGATACGGTGCGAATCATGCCTGACTGACCATGCACAGACTCATTGTATGCGAGAGAAATCAAAGGCTGTGCAGTGCAAAAAGTTTAGCCAACATAACATTGGATTTTTTTTTAAATTCAAAACAATACTTGAATATCATAGAATCGTTTCGATTTGGTCAAAATATATTCGACAATGATCACGATGGATTTGAAATGAATTAAAATATTGGTTTCAAATAAGCAATTAATTTTAAATTTGATCAGTGCAAACGCGGTGTAAAATCATGCACAGGCCGATGACGATTTTTCACGTCGTTATCGTGCCATGAATTGATTGAGGAACCTGCTTCCGGTTAAATCAAATTTGCAGAGCATATAGGATTCACTATATTTGTTGAACACAGCTGAGCATACTTTCAGCAATCAGCACATGTCACTGACGCACACATAAGAAATTCAAAATTACATTCTCGAAAAGGTAAATATTCAATATAAAATATATGATTCATCACTAGATAATGTCCTGAAGAATTTGACATCAACGGAGTATGCCGATTACATCAGATCTTTAATCGAGGATGACAAAACTTATACCGATTTCGCTCACTATGGGGTCAATGTCACAAATAAACCAGATCATGGAACGTCACACGTATCGGTACTCGCACCTGACGGCTCTGCGGTATCCGTTACTTCGACAATTAATCAAGTGTAAGTCTCTGAAATTTAAAAAATTTTTCATATCGATTGACTATAGATTTAAACAAATTTAAAAATCAAAATTTCCATAGTTTTGGTGCCAAGTTCCGGTCTAACTCAACAGGAATCATCTTCAACGACGAGATGGATGATTTTAGTGCTCCAAACTCAACGAATGCGTTTGGGATTCCGCCTTCGCCGATGAATTTTATCGCACCAAAAAAGAGACCTTTGAGTTCTATGGTTCCTACGATAGTGGTGAGCATGTTGATGAATTCTAAAGTTAAATCTTGAAGCAGTCAAGTTTTCAAGGATTGAGAGTTGTTTGTTAAAATGTAAACTTTTTTTCTACATTTTAGTAACTATGACGCTTTGCAAACTGATATTATACTGAGAATCTCTGAAAGAAGTCATAAATAAGATATTCAATTTTGTTCAGCTAGGGGAGGATAATCATGTGCAGATGGTTATTGGCGCAGCGGGTGGGAGTAAAATCACTAGTGCAGTGGCTTCAGTCATGCTGTTCAATTTGAGACACGATTATGATATCAAAGAGGCTATCGATGCTCGAAGGCTCCATCACCAGGTGAGATATTTTCTATTTTTCCTTGTCCTTAATGAAGAAAAATATTGATTGATCAAGAACTAAAATAACTTAATTGACAAAAAACATCTTCAGGATAACGACCCACTCTTATAATTTGATTCTCTTTCAGCTATCTCCAATGACAATTCAGAATGAGAAAAATTTCGATGAAGATGTATTGAAATATCTATTGGAAATTGGTCACAATAAAACTACTTACCGGGGCATCGGCAGTGCCGTAACTGGTATTAGCAGGGTTGGCGGAAAGATTACTGCTAATTCGGATTACCGCAGGCAGGGTACAGTGTCTGGATTTTAAAGATTGACGATGAATCTTTTTTACAAATGCTCGTGATTGAATTACTAAGAAGAATCGAAGATACTATCAACAAATTGTGAAGGTTTGCAGGAAAGAAATTCTTTCTTTCTTCTTGTCTAGAAAGACATCTTTGAATGTGTTGTGATACAGTTGCTGAATCTCAATTCAAGGGAACTTTTGTACATGAACCGCTAAGGTATTATTCAAAATTTGAATTATGCAAAATCTAAATTTAGATGAATCGAAAAACGTCGGATGTGCTTCATCTTCGTATCTACTTTATACATGATTTAGCCGGTGAAATTTATCCCGATACATGATGAAAAATCATGGACTAATAGTTGTTGAATAATTTGTCAGAATCAATGTGCGTAACATAAATACTTAACTATTGCCAGTATTCTATGATGTGTTAGAATTTTGGTCTTTTAATGTTATTGTAGTTTCTTAACTCGTGGGAAAATGCTTTTATCGTCACATCGAGTTCCATTTGTCTATGTTAAGTAGTGAGGTATGTTTTGAATAGTTTTTATCCATTATAGTTCAATATTTAAGTTTTTTTTATTTTTATGAAGACTATACACGTATTTAATATAAACACATGTTAAGCCGAAAAATATTTGTACTTTATTTGAGCTATTTACACGAGACGTCCCAGACGGAACCTACTTATAAAAAAATTAGAGAAAGTGAAACAAAACAAAAAGAAAAAGGAGACAACAGGCAGTCGAAGCGATGATCTAAGAGCTGTCACTACTTTCCGATAATTCGGCATCATCTTTGATCTTTTTGACAACTTTTTTTGCTTTTGTAACTTTCCCTAAGCCTTTCTTTGACTTGCGGAATATTTCAATAGCCTTGAGTTTTGATTTCAAGGCGTTGACTTTATCACGTTCTCTTTGAGGAATATTTGCATCAGGGTCAGGCAGAGTGATGAGTTTTCGAGACCTAGTTTTACCAGCGATACCGGGGGATGTTACCGAAACTGGCTCAGCAATTTCTTCGTTATCAACTGATTCAGTCTTTGATTTCTCGTCATCATTCTGAGTGGAAGATTTTTCACCTTCTCCCTCATTTGTTTCAGGAGCAGATGATGTTTCAGGATTATTTTTTGACTTTTTCTTGCCTTTGACTGGAGCTTTCCTTGGTTTCTTTGCCTTTCCTTTTGCAGTTACCGCGGGCGACTCACCATCAGATACTTCTTCGTCTTGAATTTTTCCGCTCATCTTGTGAAGAGCCGTTTGCACTCTCTTACTCAAAACGGCTTCAATAGATTTTGGAACCGTGTGAACTTTGAAATATGCAGTTATGTCTTTTTGACTCTTAACTTCAGTAAATCTTTTCATAACTGGATTCATAATCTCATCAAATTTCAATCTGGTCCAGCCAAACTTTTGCCTCACGTAGTCTGCAAGAAGAGTCAAGCTTGGTTTACCCCACGTGAATGCCTCTTTCGATTCGTTAACCATTGGACTCAGATACGCTTGAACCACTGCTTGACTAGGGAAACCTGTGAGGAGTTTTCATAACACAACTTGAGTATTTTCAAAAAGATGAGTTAACAAGTAAGAATCAAACTTCTTACCTTTTTCGACCTGAATATTCTTTAGTTTAGTTCGCAAAGTTGATTTCCCCGGGGCAGCTAATTGTCCAGCTCTGAGCCATTGCGAGAATGAACGTAGACCTCGCAAAATATCTTCACCCTCGGTAGGAAAAGAAGCAAGAATTTCTAAAGCAGTTACGGGTCCGACTCCTGTCAAGCCATTGGTGTAATCACTACCGACTAGAAGAGCCAGTAAGATCATTTCTTTTCTGGTCAGCCCTAAGAAGGAAAGAAGACAAAAGTTGAAATAAGTGAAATAAATTAATAGACTAATGAAAATAGAATGTGAATACTGACTGAAATGATGCTCTATATCTTTAGATAAATACTGTAGAACTCTCTTATTGTTATCAAAAAAGTTTTTGTACACGCAGCGTCCACCAAAAAGCCAAATATCGGAATCGTCTGTGACTGTTCCATCAGTCAAACCTGCTTGCTCCAAAAAAGCACACTGTGCTTCTGCTTCCATGGGAGCGACTAAATAAGGAACTCCGAATAAACGTAAGAGTTCTTGAGCCTCTAGTCTCATCTGATCTGTAATATCAACTGCTTGCCTCTCTAGTTTACCCAAGTTTCCTGCTATCTGTTGCTGCTCAGTCTCCAATTGTTTCTGAAAGATTATTTCAATTAATATTTTTGAAAAGTGAGTGATAGATGTTATTACTTAACAATGATTTTCAGAACTCACTTTCATTGATTCTAATTCTTCTTCGTTTTCAGGAAGAACTAATGCTGGCTTTTCAATTACTTTATCCTTCTCGATCCTCTCTTCACTTTCAAGATTGTACGGTTCTGTAAAGTCGACATCCTCAATAATCTCTGCAGCTTCCGCAACATCTTTATCGTTAGATTCGACGGTAGCATTTTCTACAAGGTCTTTTTCAAAATTTTTATCGATATTCATGTCTAGAGAATCTTGCTGGTTCACAATTTCCAAATCGTGTTGATGAATAGGAGATTTTTCGGAACTGATTGATCCAACTGACTGAGAATCGAACTCGACTCCTTCGCAGCTAGTAATAGGCAGCTCATCACATATTTTCTGCTCTATTTTGTCATAATCAGATGGCGATATATTTTTCTGGCGCTCTTCGTCGACTCGTAGAAGTTTTTCTTTTTCCGCTTTCACTTGAGCTAACACCTCTTTCAGGATTAAATCTTTGAGAAACACATCCTCCACATTTATTTGATCGGCGATTTTGTTGATCGATGTTTCATCTTTGATGCTCTCTTTTGCTTCGTCAACTTTTTTCGTTTCTTTGATAGTGATCTGATTCTCAATAAAGTCACTCTTCTTTTCATCTTTGATGAATTCTTCTTTTTTCTCCACGTTTTTATTGTCAATGAATACGTCTGCGAAAATATCATCCTCCAATTTTTCATCAGCTTTGATCAATATTTCTAAGGCCTTGCCTCCGACTTTACTTTTATGTGATGACGGAGGGAGTGGTACGTTGGGGATTTCAACGAAATCATCGGAATCGGTATCGGACGAATTTACATTGCTATTTTGATCGGGTATAACGGGTTTCTTTGTTTGAGGTACGACTTTGGATACATTTTTACTTGGTAACTCAGGAACGGGTACATCGGGTATTTCGATGAAATCATCAGCATCCGAATCTGATGAATTCATAGTGATGGTTTTGTCAGGCTCATCAGCTTGTTCTTTTTCTATTTTAATTTCAGGTACTTGAAATGCTAATGTGGAATCCTCATGTTTTGGCAATGACCGAGAATTGCTTGGAATATCATCACTACACGAGACTTTATCTCTTACTTTTGTGACTTTAGTGGCGGAGGAGTCTAGTTTTCTCTTTTTGTTAGCTTGGAACTGTGATAGTCGAGTTCTTGTTCTTTTTACTTGTTTTGGCATTTCTTCAGCGATGTCTTCTGATTTCTCTTTGTTTTTCTTGGTCTGTTCTACAATTTTCATGACTGCATCCCTTGTGAGACCACTATTTTCAAGCATATACGCCAAAGCAGGGTTCATTACCGATTTGGGTATATTTGTTTTTGGAAGAACTGGAGAGTTACTCAATGTGGTATCTGCAAATCCTTCATCTGACAACCAATCTTCATCAATATCTAATTGATATTCATTGATGTTATCAATAATTCGTACAGAATTCTCAGAATTGATTGATAGTAAGTCTTCCGAATCCCCATCTGACAGTGTTTCTATCTCTTTCGATTTTGCATCGTTTGAGTCGTCCCCTTTGTCACTCTTTTCCCCATTTTTGGTGGCAGATGTATCAGGGATACTTTTTGCATCGGGTTTATCTGAACACGTCCATATAATTGAGGCATTAAAATTTTCATCTTCATAGTGTTGATGATGGTCTCAATTTTAAAGTTATCAAATTTCAAAAGTCAATCACTCACCTTTGATGTACACTACCCTGGTTGTACTATCAGATGCAATTCGATAAGCTGCATCATCTTTCTGGGTTGTGTTGATGCCTTGCTCTGTCAGAAGCTGATCCAATTCTTCCAAAGTCATGGACTTGCCACCCATTTCTTTTTCAGCAGCCTCGAGAGACTCCTGAACGAATCTCCTTTTTAGAAGACGTTTCATTTGGAATCCTGCATAGTCATCAGAACCCTATACAAATTTCAGAAATATTAGTCATAAATACATTTGTGATATAAAAATGCTCCATGGAAGTTATCTTACAGTTGGCAGTTCATGAAGACGACCCCATGAATTTTGCTTCCTAGTTTCCTTCAAGTCAGTTAATATATCATATCTTACATCAGCTGGTAAATTCTTGAATTCATCAGTATTCAATTCAACAGAATGGATATTTCCTGCCCACTTTGTCTGTTTACGAGGACTATGTTTGGTCTTCTCCTCCTCTTCAGAATCAATATAGTTTTCAGAATCAGTTATTAGACTTGAGGTTAAAGGATTAGGCAATTTATATATGTCTGGATCCCTGGAAGAGTCTGTTGCAAGTGCTGAATTTTTGAGTTTTTGCACAGTACTAGACTCTCCACTTCCATCATCTTTGTCAAGGACACCTTTGACTGCTGCATGCTTGATTAAGTTGTTGATCAAATCATTTTTCAGCTTCTGAGCTTTACTGGCGGCAATGGATTTCAATTTCCTACGAGTTGCCTGTAATAGAAAGGTAGTTTGTAGCATTCAAAGTATAAGACCAAGATTTGTTCTAGCATGAGATGTATGATTTTAACATGAACAAATACTTGAGATAAAAGAAGGAGTACAATAAAAATGGTTTGTGCATTGATCACTACAGAACAAAGAAGTAATAATGAAGCTCGAGTTTACTCACGATAGTATTCTTCTTCAACAGAGGGACTCCACCATCAAAAACAAAGACAGGTTTGATTTTGAAGTACATAAGCTTGCAAATTCTGTTGAACAAACCAATAAGATGAGCATTTGGTACTGCATTGCCTCGTCTGTCCTGGTAACCTTGTAGAACCTGATGAATCCATATTGAGATATCTAGAACATAAACCAATAAGTAACGATTCACTCCATACAATCACAATTTCTTTCAAGTGTGAATGATTGAGAATAGACTTCTACCTATGGCAAGAACTTTTCCTTCAAGAGTTTCCAAAGGTACTGGCTTCCCGCTTGCATCAATCAACCTCCACAATCCAAGGACTCCCATTGTTTATCACCAGTCTTCTGAAATTCACCAAATAGTTGAAAGAGTTTCAAAATGACTATCTTTCTTGGGAATTTCCTCATAAAGGATGTGACACAAGGAGC
The DNA here is from genome assembly GCA_029851415.1 of Eretmocerus hayati. Lineage (NCBI taxonomy): Eukaryota > Metazoa > Arthropoda > Insecta > Hymenoptera > Aphelinidae > Eretmocerus > Eretmocerus hayati. The sequence goes on along the minus strand of CM056742.1, from coordinate 174,773,480 downwards.
TGCAATCTAAGGGAAGATGAGAAAAAATTCTCTTTACAGGGTTCGTGGAAGGACAGGACCAACAGAGCTACTTATTGCACAATATTTTGAAAACGCATTTCCAAACCTCCAAGGCTGTCAACTGAGAGAAAAAATACTCAGGGTGGCGCATCAAAATGAATTTTGGACTCTTGCATATGTTCGAGAAGACATTCAATGAATAAATTTGAAATATTTATAATAATTTACGACTGATGATCCAGACTACCGGTGTAGATTCGGCCTCATTTCGTCTGATTCTCTCTTCAAAGTATACTAGTTTTTCAATATAGCAGTAATTTGTGAACTTACTTGGACCAACATCGAATGATGACAATTTGTTTTTTACACGGGAAATGAATCTACGAACTTTCCAAGGGTGAAATTTTCTGGAAAAGGCGGGTAAGTAGATTGCAGACCATGCAGAGCAGACGTTATGATCAGCTGGACGAAACAAAACAAATCACACACCAACGCACTCACACACACTCACACATACATGTGTGGGAGCGCGCGTGCGCGTGACATTTGAATTTGACGCGGGTAGACTCAAAATTAAAGAAAATGATCGAGTCACGATATATTTCGTATAAACGACTTGTGAAGCTATGATATTGCATATGTATAGGTATATTTGTGCAAAACAAAGTTAGAAGTGTCATTTCATAGGATTTACGGCCGGGACACGAAATCAGCGTGGGAGATCTGTGAAAAAAATCAACAACAGATCGAGAGACCGAGTCTTACAAAAGATTTTCGCACGGTTTGTATTTCGCGTTTAAGTAGGCTGCGATGATTAGGATTCTACTACATTGGATGAGTATGAGAGATGCAAAAGTACAACTACTTAGATTATGTGATGGCCCGCTTATATGTCTTCTATCGGGTTGACTTAGATTGGAAACTCATTAACGAGGCATATGCACGTCACAGGTATAGGTCATAAGTATCTTTAACTAGAGCATGTTTGATTTTTGCGTATTTTTCAAGAGTGATATGTCTGATAGATAATTCGAGCCGGGTGAAAAATTCGGTACACTTTTTGTTGTGGTGATAACTTAAGACTCGTACGATCATACAACATCCTGGGAGTGCTCATTTTCAAACTCTGCGTCTCATCAAGATAGAGCCTTTCTAGAATGCTGTAAGATTATTAAGTTTTTGTAAAAATCAAAAGTGGCCACTGCGAATTATCCAGTTTTGCGGTATCAATTGAGAAAAGTTAGACCAGATAGTTTTATTGTCAGAACAGAGACTTATACATGCAGTATTGAAACGCATCTGTGAAAATAAAGCTAGCTTTCCGCATTATAAATTGTTTCCACCCTATGTGATGAACGCGCATGAATGATACGATATTATCGAATTCATTATTGACACGACACATCCATTCGAATAAAAGAAGAGATCAACGTCCAACCATAAGGGGGATCTGCATTATACATAACAGCGTGAGAGTGGGTTCTGAACCCTCATATATAGTAAGTGAAATGAACATAAACATGAGCTCCCCCAAATATATTCGCTAGTACTCTGATCGAGAGAAGGTATGAAACTTGTGCGCTACTCGTTTTGTTTCGCGAGATATAATGGTAATGTATTTTTTTTCCATCCCGCGTGAAAACAAATGAGTCGTTCATGAACTAGTCGTTAAACAAGTCCAATATTTGTTTCACCATGTGGAGTCATTCCAAATGACTCGTTGGAACGACTCATTTCGAAAAATTCACAGTCTAAGTTTTTTCGAGAGTTTTTTAATGGTACTGCCTATCTTTCTAAGAAGATTGCAGTGTCAATGAAAAAAAAACTTGAATTTCAAAATGTAAAAAAATGAGTCATTTTAACGAGTCGTTTCAACGAGTCCACATAAAGAAACGAATATTTGACTCGTTCAATGACTCGGTCGACGACTCAAATATGCGGCTCATTGATTTTCACATGGGATGGACTCGTTGCCTTCCAAACAACGATTTCTCCCTTTGAATCAACCCTCTATCAGCAAATGTGCATCGATATACTGGGAGAATACAATCTCCAATATTTCGTGATAACTTAAGAAGGGAAAAATGGAAAAATTTAAGATTGTGTTTGAACGTTTGAGAATCATGTTGGCACATGAACAATCTTACGAAAAAATTTCATTTTTGAGAAATGAAAATATTTTGACTTTCTAAACTTGATTTTTTTCATGATGGCGTACTCGATATTCGAAATATTATCATTAGAAAACGGAAGTTGATTCTGCTGTGAGCGGATTCAAAGAGAAGCGTAATCGAGCAATATTGTATAGCCTCGCGTTAAATTTTTATTTTTTTCTTTTCAGAACGAATTGATGATATGAAACGGGAGAGATTTTTATTAGCTTTGTCCAACAAATTTAAAATTTGTAATCTACTTTTTGCAGATGGAGTTATGAATACATGATTTCTATCAATATAATACAAATCGAAGTCTGTACAGACTTGCCATTTTTTATGAAAGATTCCATTTAGAAATTATCACGAATGAGGTAACCCTGATTGTCACACCACAGAAAACGTAATTACTGATAATGTAATCAAGTTTGCGAAAATGCAAAGGAATTCTTTGAGAAGTTGTCGTTTGGAAATAAATATTACTCTCAAGGCTCAATGTTTTCATGACAAACAACATCCCCATCGTTAAAATGTTATTATTTGAAACAGATAGAAAAAAAATTTTGAGTGAAAATTCTAAACGTTTGGCATTTGAAATCTAGATATTTTTCGTATAACTTTTTCTAGTGCTCGAGACTTTTGAGGAATTAAGAGAGTTTAAATAATAGTTGAACTACTTCAATTTTGAATAAATTTTATTTCGCAGCATCCTCTATGAAAGATGGCACGTCATTATTTTTTCAAAAACAATGTGTCTTTGTAATCACACGAATTTCGCAGTGACTAAATCGACATCATGCATGTATTGTTCCGTCTAAGTACACAAAATCACAAAAATTTTCTATTTTTCAACTATCACATTATGAAAAGATGCAAAAACTAGGTTCACCGCACTCTCTTCCCAGAATTTTCCCACATTTTTTCCTCTCGTGAACATCCGCATATAAAATACAGCTCACGTAGACCGTATATATACAATATACTCGTCATCAGAAGTATATGTACGTGCGTGAGCACATCCCTTCATAATTGGCCATAAAAATAGAGCGTACTTCTTGCTTGCAAGTGCGATATATACATCACACATTCTCATATACTCCTCGCATAATCAAAAGTCAGCCAAGCGCAACTCCATGAGGTCAAACACGGTATAATCATGCATCCGTATACATGGGAGGGGCGAGAAGATATCCAGGCTTATTAAAAAATGACAACGACTAGAAAGATTTTTACGAGCTTAGTTTAATTAAAAGAATGAAAATATTTTGACACTCACCCAGAAATGATGAGTTATATATTCATTACAGGGTGTTCTCAAAGATTCAGTACGGATGTCAAAAACACTGACTGATGTGAAACCTCGTCATTTACTCAATATCCTTGATACAGAATTCCAAGAGTATATAGATTCAATGATCTAGATATTTCCACAAGATCTTATTTTGGTTTCGGCATACAGATTAAAAAATCTAAACTGAAGATAGGTATCAAAAGCAATTTTGACTGCTGTACAGTCAGGAAAATGGAAAACTCAAAGGTTGAACTGTGTGAAAAATTCTCCTGCTATCATCACCCTTACGGTTATTTTCCCAAATCAAAATTTCAAAATTTCCAGCCGATCAAATGTAAAATAACGTCAATTTTGCGTTTTTTGTGTTTTTTTCGTTCCCAACATGTAAAAGTTTGTCTTTTTCGCGGCTTTCGTCTTCTTGTTGGTTTCTCCGGAATAATTCGGAAAAAAATATATAAAGTATACTTACAATTAGTAGGATTTTTGAGAATTTCTAAGATGATGTGCTTACATTTATTGGGAAACTGGATCCATCCTGCGAGGTAGACTCATTGGGCACAGATTCTGCACAAATGTTAAAAAAGGCTTTTGTCCCTGAGCTACTGTTGAAAATTCTGTTAATGAATTTGAATCTTATGAAGATCTCGAGGAAGTTTTAGATCATTTCGCCACTCCTCAAAGGTCTGAAATAAATTCAGATGAGAAAGGGACAAACAGCTTTTCAATATTTGTGCAGAATTCATGCCAGGCGAGTGTACTTGAAAAACCCCGAGGAAAAATACAATTAATTCATACGATTTTGTTTTTTTTTTTTCCATCTGAGAACCTCACGGCACTTGTCCGTCGTCAGCTTTTCAGATAATTGCTAGCACATCATCTTTTAAATCTCCGAAAACTCAACAAAAAATCATTCGGCCCGTTTTTTGACAAAACTCACCCCTTTCCAGTTGATCCGGAAAAAAATGCCAAAAAGACGAAAAACCGTGAAAAGGACGAGCAGCACTCATACATACTGTTTGTAATGCAAAAAAACGAAAAATTAATTTAATTTTAATGTATTCCATCGAGGGTTAGTTTGAATTCTTTGGGGAAAATTACCACGAAAGTCCCTACAAATTGATTGCGGACAGATAGTTCATATTGGTGAAACGTCGACTTTCCTGACTTTCCGACGTAGAATGGATGATTAGTTGAGTCGAAATTTCTCAGAGAGAATGTATAAAGGACTCATTTGAAACCATCAAAAACGTATACTTCGTGTATGCAATTGTACAGATACGAATGGAAGGAAGAACTGGGAATGAAATGATACCGTGGGATCGACGCACCGCGGCTGAAGAGTGCTGAAGATACTCGACATGCACCTTTGCGTTCTCTCAAAAATTTGAGCATCTCGATTTCGTTCCCTTCAAATGCGTTGTGCTCATTATGTGTATCATACATGCTTGCATGACTATTGAATGGTAAAACTTTTTTTACTGTATCATCTACATGTAATTACAGCATCAAAATAAATCATTATCCTATGAAATTGATCAGGTTTTACTCCTGAATTTGAAGGAAAGAGCGATATCGGTTGCAGATTGAAGTGTATACGACAAATTGAGATGATTAGGAAAATGAGGCTTCAAAATTAAACTGCTTCAAGATTCAAATTATAAAATTTCATAATATGAGATTGAAGTTTATTTGAAGGTATCAGAATTTTACAATAATTAAGCCGCGGGCAAAATCCCGTCCGTCCGGATCCCCCCGAGCAGGGCTGCCAACGTAAAATCGTAAGCAGGGTTGCCAACTTGACGGAAAAAAATATGAGTTGGTATTGTGAGAGCGACAATAGACCTTATGTGTCGCGAGTGTCTAAGTACTTATTATCTAAGATCATCTAAGACCATCTGAGATCATCTAAGATTATCTAAGATCATCTGAGATCATCTATATTCATCTTAAAGTTATCTTTTGATTATCTTTTTATCTTATTGTTATCTTTTGATTATCTTTTCATCTTTTGGTTATCTTATGACTATTTTTAAGTTATTCAGTCGTTTTTTGATTATTTTTACTTTGCTTTTTCGGTTGTTTTTACTTTTTCGAGTGATTTTTTGATACAATTTTGATACATTGGTGTATTAAATTGAAGTGATTGATTTTTTATGTACTATGTAATTTTTTAGAGATGGTATTACTCAATCGTTGTTTAATTTATATGAATTTTCAGAAACACTTGAGTGATTTACCTTGAAAAAAATTGATTATTGAATATTTTTTCAACTATGCATTGGGTACTCCTTAGAAGATTTGATAATTATTTAGAAAGATTTTATTAATGAATTTGAATGAATAAATTTCTATTGTTGCAATATGGAAATTGTTAGATTGTTTGTTATATTGATTTCAGTGTCTTATCATGTTGTGTGTGGAGTGTTGATGAATTAGTTTTGGATTTTTCGCTTCGGTCGCTCTCAGCGGAGTTAATATAACTCTTGAGCCATGGCCTAGGCGAGTTACCGCAACGTTATCATCAGTGTAAAGTGGGTGTTTCAATAGTGCTATGTGTGATTAGTTGATTGCATTAAAGCCTATATATGTGATGAGTGTGGTGTTGATGAGTTTGTATTGGATTTTTCGCTTCGGTCGCTCTCAGCGGAGTTAATCACTCTTGAGCCATGGCCTAGGCGAGTCACCGCAACGTTCTCATCAGTGTGAATTGAAGTGTTTTAATTATGATTGATGTGATTTTTGGTTTGTTTTGAATCATCAATGGTGTTGTATGAGAGACTGTTAGTGTTCTTCAGTGTAAAATCCATTTTGCAACAATAGTTATTAAAAAGTTTATCATTATCTCTTATTCTATTTTGGTGGGAGTATTGAATAAAAAAGGAAAACTTTGATCTCTGATGACGATTTTAATTGATTGCAAAATCTTCTAAAAGTTATTATTCGTTGTTTAATTTATATGAATTTTCAGAAACACTTGAGTGATTTACCTTGAAAAAAATTGATTATTGAATATTTTTTCAACTATGCATTGGGTACTCCTTAGAAGATTTGATAATTATTTAGAAAGATTTTATTAATGAATTTGAATGATTAAATTTCTATTGTTGCAATATGGAAATTGTTAGATTGTTTGTTATATTGATTTCAGTGTCTTATCATGTTGTGTTTGGAGTGTTGATGAATTAGTTTTGGATTTTTCGCTTCGGTCGCTCTCAGCGGAGTTAATATAACTCTTGAGCCATGGCCTAGGCGAGTTTCCGCAACGTTATCATCAGTGTAAAGTGGGTGTTTCAATAGTGCTATGTGTGATTAGTTGATTGCATTAAAGCCTATATATGTGATGAGTGTGGTGTTGATGAGTTTGTATTGGATTTTTCGCTTCGGTCGCTCTCAGCGGAGTTAATCACTCATGAGCCATGGCCTAGGCGAGTCACCGCAACGTTCTCATCAGTGTGAATTGAAGTGTTTTAATTATGATTGATGTGATTTTTGGTTTGTTTTGAATCATCAATGGTGTTGTATGAGAGACTGTCAGTGTTCTTCAGTGTAAAATCCATTTTGCAACAATAGTTATTAAAACGTTTATCATTATCTCTTATTCTATTTTGGTGAGAGTATTGAATAAAAAATGAAAACTTCGATCTCTGATGACGATTTTAATTGATTGCAAAATCTTCTAAAAGTTATTATCAGGAGAATCTTTTCTCTATTTTGTTCAATTATTGCATGATGGATAATGCAGTCAGAGTATGTGCGTTCGTAGCCCAGAATTTCACGATTCCAAGAGAATGTACAAATCTATGGATGAGTCATTTACTAACAGGGGACCTTCAAGGGTTCTGTGTAGAATGACTCAGATATGTAGGGATTCAATTGGGCGGAAATTCTTTGATGGGATCCGTCAGTCAGCTAATAAGAACACCGAGTCCTTGACATTATCTCAGCACTTTTGTGAGGCACCCTACCGCAGGCGATAGTCAAGTACTGGATTCTTCGTAAGTGGATGTCAAGTCGATTAATTACTAGGAAAAGTTCTACTATGAAGCAAGATTATCATTATTGAAAATTCTGTCCTATTGTCATGGTCTTGATTTTAAATTAAGTGTAATTTTGCAATCAATTAAAATGGTCGAAATTTGAATATAAATTAATTGAATTTTGTCAAACCTTAGCAAAAATTATTTTATAGTCTTTTTCAAGTGACTTAAAATTATTCAAAAGTTTATTCTAACTAAACCTATGAAATGAATGGAGACGAGAGAGGAGAGACGGGCAAAAGTCCCGTCTCTGTCAAATTTTATTAGATTATTCAATATACATATATTTCTTCACAATTTTCATGAAGTTTTTATAATTTTCCACAGATATAGTATAAGAAACTTACATTATCATTCAGAACGTTGAATAATTTTCAATGATTTGAAATCACCTGGACTACGTCTTTCCTGTTGAGAATCTCGTGTTGACTGGAATTGTCCAATGGGTTAGCGGGATACATCTTCTCTCGGCTTCGGTGGTGCTGTAGAATGAAAAATCATTAAAGCGTATTATTTATATGTGTATATAAGGGTGTGTGTGTGTGTGCGCGAGTCGATGTGTGTGTGTGTGTGTGTGTCAATAGAATTAAGAGGGAGGTGTTGTGTATATGTATTGAATGTTGAAATTAATTATGTATGTGCGTATATGGGTGGGTGGGTGAGTGAGTGTGTGTGTGTTGGAAGATTTATTATAGGCCTATTAATTGATAATATTATAAATTATAATGATAATCATTAATCATTCAAAATATCATTCTATTACTTACCAGTGCAGCCTTTGAATATGACCCTTGACTGTACCAGTAGCAAAGTCATTTTTCTTCAACATCTGAATGATCAGCTACAATCGGATGTTGGACTGTTCTATAGACTGGAAATAAATAAAATGAAAGTTATATTATTGTGCATAGACCAACTGAATTTGTTTATGTGTTAGTGAATGGTGTGGTAGGTATATTTATATGTGAGTGAATGAGCGTGAATGTATGTGAGTGAGTTCGGTTTGTGTGTGTGTGTGTGTGTGTGTCTGTGTATGTATGTAACTGTGGATTCATATGAGTGAGTATATAGAACATTTTATGCATATTGATTATTGATTAATAATAATTGATCAATGATCAATTAATTATTGATTGAGAGATAAATAAAGACTCACCATTGCAGCCTCCTATGATCCTCTGGGAATTTCCGAATGATGATGAGTTGAGACTGGAGTTTCTCCTTACTGTTGCATGCTACAACTTGACTGAAATATAATTAAATAAAATTAATATAATTATTAGATTAATATAAAAGAAATGAAATTAATATAATTATTGAAGTTATATGTTTAAATGTTGGTGTATTCAATTGTTCAGATGAAATTACTTACCTGTGAAGTCCCCTGTGATAGACTTCGATTGATCCCGTATCTCCTGGAGGTTGGCTTCCGAAGTCACTCCTCAATCATCAGGAGCGGCATTGACTTCACCCCACGATGGGTTAGGACAGACTGGCCCTATTTGCCGCTTCAGTTTTATATATACTTTTATCAGCTCCCTCTAACGACTTTTAAGATCGATGTCACGTGTATGTAAATATCTATCGTATCTCGTCTATATTATCATCTAAGATTATCTGGTAGTTATCTTTTGATTATCTTTTTATCTCAACTTCATTTTTCGGTTATCTTTTTATCTTTTAGTTATCTTTCGGTTATCTTTTTATCTTATAGTTATCTTTTGGTTATCTTTTCATCTTTTAGTTATCTTTCCGTTATCTTTGAGTTATTACTGGTGAGTAGGTGCAAAAGTCGTGTTTGAAGGCAATTACGATAAAAAAAATTTGCTCATAATCCTCGATTGAGGTATTGAATGAATTGATGAAAAAAAAAAAAAACAACTACGATGAAAAGTTGAATATCGTGTTTCACCTCAAGGTCATAAGTGATCGTTCCTTCAAAGTATATTAGATAGAAAGTAACACGTGGGAAAAATATTTTGGATGCCTATATTGATCTATACCTCGGAATGTGATCCTTCTTCTGCAAAAGTGGACGAGCTTAATCGCCGTTTAAGGGTCAAAAACTATATTACATAACAAAGATTTTGAGCCGTCGTGGGCCAAAATCGGCCCAGTTGAACCCGAGTTATTGCAATTTTGCGAAAAAAACGCTTGGGGGCATTTTTGGACGAATTAGTGGGGGCGTAATTAGACAATGCTAAATCCCATCTAAAATCGGTCGACCGATTGCCTGTCCATGTTTATCGAGGATAATTGCGCGTATCAAGGCGCATGTGCATCTGTGCGAATCTTTCCAAGCGTGGGAGATTGGAGATGAGTTAGTTTATTGAAAATGGGTGAAGAAATAATAGAAATCAATTTTATGTCCCAAAACTATTGAATCTACCAAAAAAAGGGAAGCCGAGCGAGCGTTAGCGAGCAAGGCAATATCGCTAGTATTTTTAATAATGCAGATGAAAAAATTGTCCAGGGTCGATAATTGAGCTTAGCAAATTCGAGGAGCTATTTGCTAAGAGCATACATTTTAACGAATTTTCGGCCTGCTTCAAAGCAATTTAGCTCCCACTAGACATGAGATAATCGACTTTTACTAGTGGTCATTTTGGAGGTCTTGAAAGAAGCTACAATTTGACCACTTGTAAATGTTTATTCAGCCAATTTAAAACACCCTTTTTTGACTTTTTGATAAAAACTACCTCACACGTATGGCTCGCATATGCTCCCGAATGTGCACCAATCTGTGATGAATTACTCTTCAAAGTACCCCCAAATATGTAGAAAAACTTCCGGAGGCGAGCCTGGAGTCAGATGCGGTCTGGAGGTTCTATTTTACGAGTCAAATATGGTCATTAATTCGTTCATTTGGACGCAGGCGAGTGTGAGTGGGATTTCACTCATTCTATAGCTCACAAATGAGATAAGCGGCTAAAATAGGGATACGAACATGGTTTTCTGACTCAAAATAACCAACTAAACACATGTCGTGGTTAGATAGGCTCTGAATCATCATCTGAAGCCACACCACTGAAAAACATTAACTAAAGTCGTTTCTAGTCAGAAAGCAAGTGTCAATATTTTAGAGCCGAACTGACCCCGAAATCGTGTTTAGATGATCATTTTGAGTCGGAAAAACACATTTGGATCCTTTTTCTAGACGCATATCTCATTTGTGAGCTAGAATGAGTAAGATCCTTGTCGCGCTCACCTGCGTCCAAATAGACCAATTAATGACCATATTTGACTCGTAAAATAGAACCTCCAGACCGCGTCTGACTCTAGGCTCGCCTCCGGAAGTTTTTCTACATATTTGGGGGTACTTTGGGGAGTAATTCAACACAGATTGGTGCACATTTGGGATCATATGCGAGCCATACGTGTCAGGTACCCGTATGAAAAAAGTTACCCCCCCCCCCTAGCTAACCTAGGTTATGAACCTAGGTAATTACCGAGTGTTATAGACCTAGGTTACGACCTATGGGGATTACCTATCTAATTAGGAAGTTTTGTACCCAGCCTTAAGCACACCTATACAGCTTGAGTGGGGAATTTTAAGGGGATATTTTGTTATAATGAGACCCTCTCCAGGCGAGCTGAATTTTACTCAATTGGTTTTGGTGGGTGATTTTACACGGTTTTGGTCGCGCTTACCGAGTGAAATTTTTACCCAGCTAGGAAGTATGAGTAGAGTTGTGTAGGTATTTCAGCTAATTGGTAGATTAACAGTACCGAGACCTAGGTAGTAGCTGAAGAATTACTTACCTAAGATCCAACTAGGTAGTCTCGCACGTTCTACCCAGCCAAAGTTTTCTCCCATCTAGCGAGTATAGGTAAAAATGTATGGATATTCAAACGATCGGGTAGTATATGCACTTACCCAGCTACGAAGTATGTACGTACTTGCGGTACAAATGACTTGGTAATCTCATACTTTCTACCCAGCCAGAATTTACACCCATCTGGCGAGTATAAGTAGATAGGCATGAAAATTTTCCCACATGAATTTACCCACTCGTTTTTGGCCCCTCCTGGTTGGGCAAAATCTGAGGTTTTACCCTTTGGCAGCTACCCACAGACACCATAAGTACGGAGGCTTAACTAGGTAAGATGTTTTGAAAACCGAGTAAAAATAATTATTTTGAAAATTCTGAATTGAGTTTTTTTCAGTTACCCACTGGACCGTACCCACTTACCGTTTACCTGGGTAATGCTGGGGGGGGGGGGGGGGGGGGGTACGGTCAAGTAATTTCCACCTATATAGGCGGAGAAGGATTTCATATGAAAGTATGAGCTGCAATCATTTGCTATCATTTTATAATCTAGTTCTAGCTAATTAAACACATAATCATCAGTTAATACGGGTAACTACCTAGGTCTCGGTATAACCGATCGCAGCTGAAATACCTACACAACTCTACTCATACTTCCTAGCTGGGTAAAAATTTTACTCGATACGCGCGACCGAAACCGTGTGAAATCACTCACCAAAACCAACTGAGTAAAATTCAGCTCGCCTGGAGAGGGTCTCATTATAACAAAATATCCCCTTAAAATTCCCCACTCAAGCTGTATGGGTGTGCTTAAGACTGGGTACAAAACTTCGTAATAAGATAGGCAATTCCCATAGTTCGTAACTTAGGTCTATATCACTCGGTAATTACCTAGGTACGTAGACTAGGTTAGCTAGAGGGGGGGGGGGGGGGGTAAATTTTTTCTACCAAAAAGTCAAAAAAGGGTGTTTTAAATTGGCTGAATAAAATCGAGAATTGAATGACCCACCCAGATTATTTTTCTAATTGATAGTATTTGTACCGTAAAACATATTCGCACAGGTTGGGGTCGAACGAAGAAAAACGATTTTTTTAAATTGAGCTCAAAGTTTGGCATTTTTACGAAACTGCTCAACTTGTAACGACTGTTACCCCTATGAAATGTCCGATAATTAACTTTTACAAGTGGTCAGATTGTGGTTTAAGACCTTCAAAATGACCACTGGTAAGAGCCGATTATCCCATGTCTAATGGGAGCTACATCACTTTGAAGCAAGCCCAAAAATCGCTAAAATGTGCTCTCAGCAAATAGCTCATAGAAGTTGCTTGGCTCAATTATCGACCCTGGACAATTTTTTCTTAAAAGTACCCTGGTGAAATTGTGAGCATTTTTTGACCAGAAACTGGCCAAGTCTAACATAATTTCATTGTCGCTATATCTTTATATTGCATGGGTGACCAAAAAAATTGGTTACATTCCTACCAGGGTACCAGTCTCGGGAAAGAAAATGCGCTCAAGTACGTCCAAAAATAGTGAGTCTAGTCAGAGCTATGATTCTTCCAGAAAAGGCTAAAAAGGGGCCTTAAATGGATCTTTTGTGAGCCCTCAGGCCCATCGGGGGCTTCGAAAAATTTCCAAAAAACTTTTTCCGTACTATTTCAACTTTGTTCTAACAGAAGAATTTTTTTTGGGATTTTTTTCAGACCCCCCTGCTCGCCCCCCTGGTGGTGGCTCCGCGGCTCTGGCTCAAATGCTCCGAAATGGCCCATATATTGGGCGGCTCCGGATCAGAACGGTATAAGTCCATTTTGGTGAAAATTGAGTTTTTGACGGAAAACAATAGAGCCTAGAATGCATGTGAAAACATGTATGTACAACTCCGGAAGAAAAAATCCATTCTGAAGCATCACAAGTAACATAACCATTAAATGGTTATGTTACTGTGATGCTGAAATGCTAAAACTTTTTGGTCCGAAAAAAGTTTCGACTTTTTTTCCGGATCAGAACTGTATAAGTCCATTTTTATCGCAAAATGAAATTTAAGGTAGTTGTACACTAAAGCTGAAAATACAGTGAAATCTCCGGTCACACCGACACCTATGGTTGCATCAAAACTGTCCGGTATCCTGAGGTGTTCGCTAATCAGAGGTTCATTTCTGTGATTATACTTCTGCTGGTCGCAAAAAATTGTCCGTTATTGAGAGGTGTCCGCTAATAAGAGGTATCCATTGAGAGAAATTCCACTGTATACCAGAAAATCACCAAAGTTGGGGAGGATTTAGTTCAAGTGTTAATGAACACCTGTGCAAAATTTCAGAATGATTTACCGTTTTGTTTCGGAGTGGTAGCCATCAAAAACCCGCCACTTTTAACATTGCGTTTATATAGGAGTCGACGATCCCGCATGAGCGCCATGCTAAAAGTGACGAATTCTGATGACTACCACTCTGAAACAAAACGGTCAATCATTTTAAAATTTTGCACAGGTGTTCATTAACACTTGAACTAAATCCTCACCGACTTTGGTGACATTCCGGTATATTTTGCATTTTAGTGTACAACTACCTTAAAAACCATAGACAGCTGAAAATTGATACGCCCCACGCGAAAAATGACGTGAAAACACACTCACTACAATATGGTTAAACAAAAAATATTTACTTTAGGTGATAACTCGAATTTTTCATATCACAAAAACTTTGAGACGAATTTTCCAGAAATGGAAAAAATGGATTTATACCGTTCTGATCTAGAGCCGCCCATATGTACTCACGTTACTCCGATCAGTTTCCATTCTTTCAAGATGAATTTGGTATTTCAAAAAAAGCGTGACTATTTTTTTCAGTATAGCTTGCGAGGTAACTTGTATACATACAGTACCCTGCATAAATAATGGAACACGGATACCTTCACTAAAACAGCAATAACTCCGACGCGTTTAGGTCTACAACAATTTTGAAAAAAGCACTTGAAAGATGAGAAAAAAACCTATCAAATGGTGTCCTTGACAAATTTTTTGAATCGAAATTTTACACCTATAACCCACACTCAAAATTGAAAAAATTTTCATTTCAATCACTCACCCTTCATTTTTATGCAAAGTACGTTAGCGTAAAAATTCTTACGGCATCTTGTAGCTCTTTTCGAGACCTTCAAAATCCATTTTTTACTCATACCTCTACGGTTTTTTAAGCCCGAGCTATGAGCATTGAGAGAGAAGAAGTTGAGACCCGTTCAGGGTACTGGTGATGTGAAGGCGGGCACTCCGCGTTCTTCGCGATGCTACGTTATCGTAAGCGTAGAACTTTAAGAGCTCGCCCTATCATGACTTGAGCTCTGTGACGGATTTTTGTGGAATGCTGATTTGCGGTGTGATGGATATGTGTGTGTGACGTATCATGCATATTAGTGTACACTAGCGTAATGCCTCGCGTTGCTCGGCTTGTAAGTGTTCCTGAGAGGCGTATTAGTTTCTCAAAATGCTCTTCCAAATCAAATGAGGAATTGTTTCTCAATAATTCAGTTAAGCGATGGTTTTTCACATAGTTTTGAACTCATGGAGACCATAACAAATGCCATCACTTAACTCAATATATAAAAAGGGTACAGAACATATTTTTATATGATTTGAAAGAGCATTTTGAGAAACTTATACGCCTCTCGGGAACTCTTACAGGCCGAGCAACGCGAGGCATTACGCTAGTTTATCATTATTCAGCATAATAATAACAGCCATTCACTCATGTGTTCCATCTGATGCTACTCTTTATATATATATTACAAATTTGATTTAATATTCGAATGCCTGAAACAATCAAAAAGTATTCAGATAATATTATTGCTGTACACGGTTTGAAAATTCGTATCAATATTCTGTCCTACAACAAGAAGTTGAAATGTTAAAAAACTGGATTTATTTGTTATTATGATATGTTAATTGATTAAAAAATCTGAATCACAAACATGATGATCATTTGATTAACCCCTGGTATACTCCATTTCCACAAAATAATCTATTATCAGTTTTCATTACCAGTTTTCACCAGGTTAATCCAATACTCATATATTTATAATATCATAAATTGACATGCATTCATTTAAGTTTTTAAATGGATTGAACATCCTTCTCACAACAATTTTATATCATTTCAATACTCAGAATTCTCTTTTTCATGTTTGTACAATGAATTTAGATGAATTCAAACTTAATTGAAAAAGAAAACACAAACGTACTATAAAGACCGTAATCATTCTCACCGATGACAATTATCCGATTATTTGAAGAAAAATGAGATGATAATCAAATTCCATTCTTAAACATCAAGTCATCAGAAACATTAAATTTCAAAATAAACATTTCTCAAAAAAATGTTGAAAACTCATACAAAACGCATTTCAACTAGACACAATCATTCTTACTCCATTCAGACAAAATTATTACATATGACTAGAAACTACTATAAGAATATGCCTCAGATTTGATTCAAAAGACAAAACATCATCATCTCTAATCAACGCTTCACACCTCACCATCATAGATGCTTCAGTTTATTTACACTCCAATGCGTCATTTCCACGCAAACATATTCAAACCGAGGACGCTTTTACGTCTACCGAGTATCATTTATATAGGCAGAAGCGCGCGTGCGCGACAGCTCCTTTCTTTCCCTTCCCCTTGGGCCATGCAACACGAGTTACAGTGCTCGCACCCGATAGCTTTGATCAGTCTCCCGAGCGCCTTTCTTGAGAGCAGAGGTCCACGCACTCAACAATTTTAAAGAATTTTCGGTGTACACCGTATACACCGATCTTATTCGAGTCTGAGCACCCCTCTCTTTCTCCCGTACATTATTTATATAAAAAGAAGAGTGTGAGCACGATAGCTCCTCTCCTCCTCCCGTGAACCATCATTTTCTAGCCGCAATGCTCACGCTAAACGGCTTCAATCAGTCTTTCACGCGCCTCTCTTAAAGGCAGGAGTTCGCGCGCCAGGCGCTCTTATTCACAGTGTACTCACTATATGCACAAACAATCGCGAGACCAAGCGCGCCTTCCCGTCCGCCACGTATTATTCATATGATTGGGAGCGCGCGTGCGTGAGAGCTCCTTTCCCTCTCACACGTGCCATCTGACGTGAGCTGCAGAGCTCGCGCCCAATAGCTCCAATTAGTCTTCCGCGCGCCTCTCTTGAAAACATAAATCCGCGCGCCCAGCGCTCCTATTCAGTTTCCAGTTCTGCCGAGTACTTTACATGGCTATAAGCGCGCGTGCGCGAGAGCTCCCCTCCCACTCTCATGTGGCATCCAACGCGAGCTGCAGAGCTTGCGCCTAATAGCTCCAGTCAGTCTTTCACGCGCCTTTCTTGAGGACAGAATTCCGCGCATCCAACGCTCCTATGCAGTTGCTAGTGGGCTTCATATACGCGCAGATGTAGTCAAACCGGAGGCCTCACCTCAATTTCCCGCATGCCTTTTCTTACAGGCAGTCGTACAAATGCGCGATGACTCCTGTCGTTCTTTCAAGTGCCGGTCTCTGCATACCATAATGCTCGCGCCCGGGCGCTTAAATCAGTCGCTCACGAACCTCTCCTGCGAGCAGACAGACGCACGCTCGACAGTACCAGTCAGTTTCCTGTGGTTCTCCTCTACGCGCAAACATGTTCGTGCCGAGCCGCTCATATCAGATTCTACCCGGGAGCAGCAACTACTCGTTCACATCGGATGCAGGTCGAAACAACCCATTGGGGAAGCAGTGTTGGAAGAAAAACAGATCGATAAATGGGTAAGTGAATCTTATTCAATAATTTCATCATCATTATCATCTTCGGCGCATATATGCATATATTCATTTTCCGGTGTGCTTCATATATGCGCAGATATCGTCAAGCCGAGTCCCTCATCTCAGCTTCCTGCGCGCCTTCCTTACAGGCAGTCATACACGTGCGCGATGACTCCTCCCCCTCTTCCAAGTGCCATATTCTGCATACAATAATGCTCGCGCCCGGGCGCTTAAATCAGTCGCTCACGAACCTCTCCTGCGAGCAGACGGACGCGCGCTCGACAGTACCGGTCAGTTTCCTGTGGTTCTCCTCTACGCGCAAACATATTCGTGCCGAGCCGCTGATATCACATCCTACCCGGAAGCAGCAGCTACTCCTTCAGAACGGATGCAGGTCGAAACAACCCATTGGGGGAGCATTGTTGAAAGGAAAACAGATCTATAAATGGGTAAGTAAATCTTATTAAATAATTTCACCATTAGAATCCTCTTTGGCGTATATATGCATGTATTCATTTTCCGGGGTGCTTCATATATGCGCAGATATACTCGAGCCGAGGCCCTCATCTCAGTTTTCTGCGCGCCTTCCTTACAGGCAGTCATACACGTGCGCGATGACTCCTCCCCCTCTTCCAAGTGCCACACTCTGCATACCATAATGCTCGCACCCGGGCGCTTAAATCAGTCGCTCACGAACCTCTCCTGCGAGCAGACGGACGCGCGCTCGACAGTAGCAGTCAGTTTCCTGTGGTTCTCCTCTACGCGCAAACATATTCGTGCCGAGCCGCTGATATCACATTCTACCCGGAAGCAGCATCTACTCCTTCACATCGGATGCAGGTCGAAACAACCCATTGGGGAAGCAGTGTTGGAAGGAAAACAGATCTATGAATGAGTAAGTAAATCTCATTAAATAATTTCACTATCAGAATCCTCTTTGGCGCATATATGCATGTATTCATTTCCCGGGGTGCTTCATATATGCGCAGATAGAATCAAGCCGAGGCCCTCACCTCAGTTTTCTGCGCGCCTTTCTTACAGGCAGTCATACACGTGCGCGATGACTCCTCCCCCTCTTCCAAGTGCCATACAATACAAAACACGTTGCTCGCGCTCAAGCGCTCGAGTCAGTCCCTCGCGGACTTCTCTTGCGAGCAGACATACGCGCAGCCGGCCGCTCAAATCAGTTCACCCAAAGGCATCACACGCTGTTACAAATCAGGTGCAGATCAAGAGGACTCATTAGAGGAGCAACATTAGGAGTGAAATGGCTTGTATACGGACGTCTACAAATGGGTAAACGAACTGCTAACTTTTCACATTAGTCAATACTAACTATTCTAAAGGATAATATCAGAAGTATTCTATTTCATTCAACGTCAATATCTAAACTCACTGAATCTGTATTATCAAAATTTATCTTCTGCAAAATAACACTTAGACACATATATATCTGCAAATTGTAATTCCGATCTTATCAATCAAAAATAGACATTTACACTCTAATTTAATACAAAAAAAATTAACTATTCTTATTTTTTATTTCAGGGTCAATGAAACGCCACCACAACACATATAACAGAACAAAATTGATGATCAAAACATTGCAGCGGAATTGGATTGAAAGGATCTATTTGGAAAAGGTCAACATCGGCGATACAGCATCCATTATGGGGTAAGTAAACAACTTGAGTAGTTATATCAAACCATTTAACTTCTTCCACACATAATATCCTTGTCAAAAACAATCATATGCTCATTCATACAATCAGGTATAGTTCAGATAAGATACAAAATAATAATTTAATAATTTTCAAATACCAAATTTTATATCATCATCACTCTAATTGATACATACTCTTAATAGAATTCACATTAGGGGCCATCCAGTAATGATGTCACGCTCTTGGGGGGAGGGGGGTCTAGAAAAACGTGATGAAGTGTGATACGGGGGGTGCCGATCAAACGTGACATCACGCCCATTAACCAGTGTTTTTATTGAAATCTATTGAAAAGAATCGAAATTTAAAAGCATCATTGCGATGAAAAAATGCGTGCAATTCTCCAATGTTTGGGAGTTACGAAATCGCGTAAAATGACTTTCGCGCCTCGCTTATGAAGTACCCCGCTTCATTAGACTTGGTGCGAAATATACTATTTCGGAATAATGTGCATAAAGTTAGTGCGATAGACTTGGTGCGAAATATACTATTTCGAAATCATGTGCGTGAAGTTAGTGCGTAAGGAACATTTCTCAGTGTGTAGAGCACTAACTTTACGCACATCGATTTCGGAAAATAGAACACGCAAATGACTTCCATACTTTACGCATTGTCGGAAGAATCTCAACAGTGCCTAAAGTTGTTACCCTCGTGTATAAACATTTCCCCCATTACGTAAAGAATTGGAGTCATTTCGTAATATACTATCATACCAAGGAAATCCAATTTTTCCCTATTCGTGGGTACCGCGAGGGGGGGGGGGAGCGTTTCCAACTGTGACATCGCGAAAAGGGGGGTCCACAAGCTTGTGTCATGGCGTGAAAAGGGGAGGCGGGGAGCTCGAAATTCCAGATTTTGGCGTGACATCATTACTGGATGACCCTTTATTCCGTCTAACAATGAATAGAATATTCAATCATTATCATGCCCCACTCGGCTAAGAATATGATCATCCAAGGTTGATCAATTCAATCCTAATCTCCAATTCTTTCCACAGGCACACAAATAGTTATAACTCAACACCGGAGTGTTGAATATTATAGGCGTTCACAGAAGACGATCCACGAGTGTTTGGTACACGATTCAGTCATCTCATTATCTAAGTACAAGGAGAGTGCCGTTGAAGAACAAAAATGAAGAACACCAATGCAGACCACAACTGCGTTGACCTTCATGAACTTGTAGTAAAATAAGACGTGAGTTTTAAACGTTGACAAATATCTCTAAATGTAATAATATAAGTAAACGAACTTGAAAAGAGGGAAAATTCAAGAATTGAAAGAATAGTTCAATCTTCCCCAGATTTCACAAAATTATTAGTCCATTTTATACATAATCTAATCTAACTTCACGATAGAACATAGAAAACTTTCCTTAGTCTCAATCAAAAATTGAACTTCTCAATCGCGTTTTCTCGATTCAATCATTGAATCCAAGACAATCCTCATAATGAAATAAACATATTTCATTCCCGTTCATTTAATCAAAGATTTTCATAAAAGCACATCAAATTTTACATCCCCGAGTACGAACACAAACATTTACGAGTTGCAACAACCACGTATTGCCATGGCTCATATAGAGATCGAGACTTTCATCTCTGAGATCGACAATTACGATTATCTGTTGCCGAGCTACTGTAAATGTAGGGTATTCTTACTCGAAAAAAAGAAAACACAAAACACCGACACCACTCTTCTGAAACATGTTGCTGGATTTCCTCTGATCTGAGCATCGCTCTGGCCCCGCCACTGGGAACCCAGATCGACGTGTCAGTCTCATCTGATCATGTCTCCTTCAACCTCTGTGATGGAGAGTTACATTCACACTTAGACATAATACACAGTCAAGTTTCCAATCAATTTCAATCCATATAGAAAAAGTATGATTAACAAAGAGCTCTTTTAATTTCATTCAATAGATAATTATTGAATTTTCCCCAATCAGTTCATATATTATCAAGAAATGTACGTTTAAAAACCATAAACTTAAGATTGATGATTATTGATGTATATTGAGAATTCAAATATTAGGTATTACTATCTATTAATATCTGTATGAAATCCAAGACATTCGTAAGAACTATTTCTTTGATTGTGCTAATTCAAATTCGAATGCTGTAGAAACTTTCTTTTTGTAGTAGGCCGATACATGCTCTAAGAAAAATTTTATGAAATCATTTCTTCTAACATGAGTAATACAATTGCAAACTCACACATCGAATAATATTAAGAAGTCTTCAAATGAGAAATTACTTCACATTATGTTAAGAACTTTTATTATATGTAAAATGATCATGTATCTATGTCTGAATCGCAAAATATAGATAAAAATAATCTGGTTGGGGAAATATCCCCAACCACCCTCGTGTCAATTTATTTCCCGTAGGATAAGCATGATTGAGAAATCATAACTCATCACATAAAATATTCTCGAACGATCTTCAATTATACATCAGATCAAACTCAAATTTGAAAAAACTATATAATTTACTCATGATAATTTACCAAATCGTAAATGGATCTAATATCACTTAAAAAAATGAAATAATTTTCTCATTTTATTGGAAATTCGATACTTTTTGTTAATCTTGCATAATCAAACTCGATTCAAAACTTTCGTGAGAAGAATGATATCAAATCATCCTCGTTACACACACTTAAGAATACCACACCACACTTTTACGAGTTGCAACAGCACATAATGCCTTGGCTCATATGGGAGTTGGGTTTCTCATTCCCGAGTGCGACAGAGTGTGCCTCCCTGTTGCCCAGCTATTGTAAAAAAACAACACAACACTGACACCACTCTTCTAAAACATGTTGCTGGATTTCCTCTGATCTGAGCGCCGCTTTGGTCCCGACACTGGTAAACCAAATCGACGGGTCAGTCTCATCTGATCATGTCTCCTTCAACCTCTGTGATGGAGAGTTACATTTCCACTCTAAACATAATACACTCCTCATTTTCAACTCAATTCCATCACTCAAACACGAAACGAGGATGATGAATCAGTATTCTAAGTTCACCCTAACTTTTATACGAAAATTTTTCATGAATATTCAACAATTCAAATCATTCCATCAATTTAGAACGTCTCAATAAGTCAAATCTTCGTCTCTAGAGGCTCGTAGAAAAATTAAATAAAAAATATTCCCAGTGAATGAAATTCTGATAATCGTTCCTGATAGTAACGTACACTAACCCATCCTAATAATTTAATTACAGTCTAACTCCACAACTACATTTGTCAAGTGATATTAAATCCATTCGCGATAGTCATGATCTCCTTTTATAATATGCCAAAATAATTTTTCGGAATCAATAATTCATCTGACAAAATTTTTAGAATCAATCCAATCATTTACCCGGTCGAACTGCAAATAATTTATGAATATGCATATGAATCCAATATCACTACCGAAATTCAAGTCATTTCCTCTTATTTATTAGAAACCGAATACTCTCGCATTAATCTCTCGGCATAGAAACCGATTTAAAACTTTCCTGAGAAAAAAAGTATCAAATCAACCTCGTCACACATGCCCAAAAAATACCACACCACACTTTTACGAGTTGCAACAGCACACAATGCCTTGGCTCATATGGGAGTTGGGTTTCTCATTCCCGAGTGCGACAGAGTGTGACTCCCTGTTGCCCAGCTAATGTGAAACAACAACACAAAACTAACACCACTCTTCCAGAACATGTTGCTGGATTTCCTCTGATCTGAGCATCGCTCTGGCCCCGACACTGGGAACCCAGATCGACGTGTCAGTCTCATCTGATCATGTCTCCTTCAACTTCTGTGATGAAGAGTTACATTTCCACTCTAAACGTAATACACTCCCCAGTTTGAACTCAATTTCACATCATAAACACAAAACGAGGTTGATGGATATTAAAGTCATTCAATCTCATAAAAGACCTCTCAAAAATTCACATCTTTCAAAATAAATACTCAATTTGAAAACAAAGAACTTTCCTGATGAATGTATTGCCAATAATTGCTCTCGATGATTGCGAGTCGAAAACCATCACAATGCATCAACTCAATTCTCCCCTCACGATTGAATCAATCGAGTGATATTGGATTCATTTACAATGTCCCTGAATCTCATGTAAATTACTTGAATCATAAGCTGCTCAAGAGAGTTCTCTCAACCACCCCCCTCTAATAAAATGACGCCCTCTAATATAAGCATTCGAGATAGACCTAAACCGCATTTCACTTCATATTTTCATAAGTTCAAACTTCGAGAAGACTTTCAATTTCTCCTCCAAATAGAAATAAATTCAAACCTTCAAAGTATTACGTAGTTTCACACTCAATATGAGTGGAAATACAAAAATTATCATCTTCAAAGTCAAATCAAAAATTTCCTCAAATTCATTCAGAAAAGTTCTAGAAATTAGAGACCCATTCGTATCTATCATATATTCAAAATCAACGAAATAACAACTTTTCAATCTCTAACATTCCCTCACTTCGTCAATACCATTCGACTTCATCGTCACTGTAATATCAATTTTATTCAAAATCAATCGATACTCATGCGGATCGATCCATCTCTAACACAAAAATGAAAATAAAAACCATTAAATGGAACAAAATTAAATTAAATAAAACTAAATCGAACACCAAAATTACTTCACATCTGAAAGTGAGGCGGCCTTGTCAACCGTAAAAAGTTACTCGGCTACCTTCGATGTTGAAAATGGCGGTGTCTCGAATTTTATAAAACATTCCACTAAAATACGCCATAAAATGACTCCCTGCATGCACTTAATACGAAAATATTTAAACAAAACACATAAAAATCGATTGCTCCTAACCTTCGCCAACGGATTCGGAAGCTTGGGCAGTGTTCGAAAGGGCTCCGTGAGACCGATCAGCGACCGTCTTCACGGCAAGAATTAGCAACAAATCGAATATATAATATCAAAGTATAAATACATATAATAAAATCAAAAATACATATAAAAAACTCAAAAATACGTCAAAAAAACGTCAAAAATACGTAAACGACACTCTAACACGTGTTCTATACATTGCGGAAAAATCTAGGGACATTTGACCTGGTCTAGGGACTTTTCGTGCCGTCAAGTTGGCAACACTGATTCGATTTTATGTTGGCAACCCTGATATAGGGATTCCGTGGGGGTATAGGCACCTGGTGTCTCTTAATATAATACTAGCGGTATTGCCTCGCGATGCTCGGCCTGTAAATGTTTCGGACAGGCGTATTGGCTCCTGTAAAAGCTTGCAAATCAAATAAAATAAGTTTTTAGAAAGAGCACACTGATGTATTCACAAAAAGTATATCGTATTAAGTTATTTCTCACAGAATCAACTCGGATTTGTTCAATTGAGGCATCTTTGAAAATTTAGACCCTGTTCCACTCTGAAACATATTCGAACAGTACACCACGGACTTATTTTTTGGTCTACGCTTACTTCAAAAAGAAATCTTGGATATAAGGAATGTTGCGGGATAAATAATCATTATGACTAAAGTTAGTTAGATTTGTAGTGATCCGTAATTTTAGCAGGTATGATCCGATCGTGGAAATTCTACAAGATCTTGTAGCTTTTTCTAAGACCTCCATGTTCCTCTTCTTAACGTCTTTTATACGCCCTTTCCAGCCTAAGCAACGAGCTTAAGAAAGAACTTCTGATCACATGAGTTGCTCATGGAGATACCGATTCATACAAGTATTTCATTTGCTCTTATTCTCTTCTAATGTGAAAACATATCGAAACACATTTCAGCATATCATTTCAACGTCAAATATTCTTATCTTTCAGAAAATGTCATCAGATTTGGGATCACATGTGACCTGGAGAAACTATCTTCCATTAAGTCTTTTTTTCCGAGTGAAGGCTGAACAAGTACTACTAACAAAGGAGACCCACAAAAAGCGGGTCACCAATGACACCAAACTTTTTTTCACAATCTCGTACCAGCTAGAGTAACAAGAATCCGGAGTAACTCCGTCAAATGAGCTCCCTGTTCAGAGCTACAACTAGAAATGTTAAAATTGCCAGTATATCTATATATATATATATATCACTTTTTGACATGGGCCTATAGAAGCAATGCTGATGTCATAGGCTGTAACTTCGGAGGAAGGGCCCATTTGACGGAGTTACCCTGGATTCTTTGTATTCTAGGTGGTGCAAGACTGTGAAAAAAGTCTAGTGAGTTTTAATGTCACGCACTTCGTAGGTCCCCTTTGTAAGTCACTTTCGAGCAAAAATCTAATGGCATTTTCCAAAAGATGACGTCATTTCACGTGAAAATTACGTATTATAACATTTTTCCATGCGTTTTCATACTAGAACAAAACAAGAGCAAATATAACAGTTATGTGACACGATATTTCCGTAAGAAGCTCATGCGATAAAAATTTCCCTTCTCAAGATCGTTATTCGGGCCGGCAAAGTCGTACATGGGACTTTCAAAAAAGAAACATAAAAATTTTCATAGAAGCTACAAGATTTCGTTAGAAACTTTTAGGATCAGATCATATCCGTCAAAACTACAGATGTTCAACAAAGAAAATAAAAGTTGTTGTTTCGTCATCGTGTAAGCCCAATCAAAAGCACAAAAAGAATATTCTAAACACAGGAATCAATAGATAATTTTGGATCTTCAATTTTCTTTTTCCTAAATATTTCTATGACAAAATGGATCAGAGTAATCGTTCATTCACTGAAGTTATCTATGATCCATTCTTTTTAAACCGTAATGCGGGAAAGAGTCGTAATTAATGTAAGTGTACCCAACTTGCCTCTATACCCAAATTGCCCCCATATGCCGATTTCGGGGATGGGCACTCCTTGGCTTCCCGGCAACTTTTTTCACGTTTGTTATGTTGAAATATGAGAACGGGAGTAGTTTGCGTCGACCTCGAATCATCCCTGTGTTCTCCAGGAAATCTAAAGTGATTTTTCTATTTTTCGTGATTGTTTAACTATGAAATCACCTGGGGAATCGCCTTCAGTAAAATCAGCACTAAGTTCTTCGAATTCAACCAATCTTAACGTACCTTAGCGCATTCGATTCCTTGTTCCAAGACCTTGAAAATCCATTCATCAAAATTGCAAATTTTGAATATGGAGCTGTTTTATGTGCATAACACGGAGACGATTTATAAACAAGGATGCCTACATCGAGGTGTCCTTGACATGCCCTCATATGTTTATCTCGAAAAGGCGAGCAATACGACTTTTTCACCACTTGGAACGTGTTTATCACGTCAAAATAGGTCAGAAACAATATTTCGAACCACCGAAAAGCTCCAAATGTGCGTGGTGCACGGCGAATAACACGCGATACCTTACATTATTTCGTTGTCATAATTTTTAATAATTCGGGAAAAATTGAAGTAAGAAAAAAAGAGAAAAAAAAATTTTTTGCGCGATTTCGGGAGGACAAAAATATAAAAAATTTCTTTTTCGCATGAATTTTTCCAAAAATCCCCAGAAAATTCCCACTTTGTGGCATATGAAATGATCCCCGTAAAGACATAGTCACGTGAGTTTGTGTCTTCCAAATGTCATTTTGGCGTTCACTCCGCGTCAAAACTTGCACGACGAAAAGAAACGTCCTATGTAGATGCTAATAAAAGAACCAAATCACTAACAAGGGGAGCACCAACCTTGCGGGTCCTGGATTTTGACAAAACTTTGGGAATCTTCTTGTTTTGTTGAGAAATGAAGGTACCCAGAAGGGTTTTGTCCAATGGAGCTCCTATCTCGAGGTACAGCTATGGAGATTAGCATTGCCTATATAGGACCAAAAGTTAAAGAGTCGTACATATAGATATACTGACAATGCTAATTTCCCCTAGCTGTATCTCGGGATAGGAGGGCCAATGGACGAAACTCTTTTGGATACCTTCATTTCTCACCAAAACGGGAAGATTTCCAAAGTTTCGTCAAGATTCAGGACCCGCAAGGTTGGTGCTCCCCTCGTAAGTCAAACACACTCCTCCACCAGCTCGCAGTCTCACGTGGCCCATTTCCGCGAACAGAACTGCATACCGAAGAATATCATTCGACGCAATGATTGGAAAGATATGAGGCGACACTCAATAATAGTCCCTTCGGCGCCATCCTCCAGTCTTCGCTGAACACCCCGTGCAAGCAGACTTGCGCGTGAGAAGGGCTATATACGCGATAGTCAATGGAAGGAGTGAAGTTAGAAAACCCACGTGCTCGCGGGTGCCACATTCGAAGTTCGACTCTTGCCGCGACTCCGCACGTTCACGCCGCGGAAGAACCAGCCTCTCAGCAATTGAAGAAAAGTGGGGAAGCGTCAGTGATACAAGATCTCGATGCGGCTTGCAGTCATCCTGTTGTTCCCGTCGCATCAACACACGCTTGCCCGAACCAGTCATCAAGAAAACCAGGGACGGACTGCGATCATTCATCCATCATGTTATTCAAAAAGAAATCAACACGAGAGCACGTGAGTAATGAATTCAATATATCTATATATAATTAGCAAACGTTAGCCTAAACATTCTTAGATTCAATACTCCGTATCACACGTGTTCGATTTTCTTGAGAATTTCTCATCAAATTTGAACGCATCATAAAATTGTAAGAGGAAACCGAAAATATCGGACTCTATTCAGTTTCAACGTTTTAAAAACATGTTCAATACATGTTTTGACGATTTTACGTAATTGTGAGCAGTTAAGTACATGAAAAATTGAAATTTCAGAAAATTTTACGCGATTTCGGGAGGACAAAAATATAAAAAATTTTTTTTTTTGCATGAGTTTTTCCAAAAATTACCAAAAAATTCCCACTCTGCGGCATATTTCCATGTGGTTGACGTAACCACAGAGTCACGCGATACCTTACATAACTCCGTTGTCATAATTGTTAACAATTTGTAAAAACTTGAAATAAGAAAAAACGAGAAAAAAAATTTTTGCGCGATTTCGGGAGGATGAAAAGATGAAAATTTTTTTTTTTTGCATGAGTTTTTCCAAAACTTACCAAAAAATTCCCACTCTGCGGCATATTCCCATAAGGTTGACGTAATCACAGAGTCACGCGATATCTTACATTATTCCGTTGTCATAATTTTTAACAATTCGAAAAAAATTGAAATAAAAAGAAAAGAGAAAAAAAAATTTTTCTGCGCGATTTCGGGAGGGTAAAAATATGAAAAATTTTTTTTCCCGCATGAATTTTTCCCAAAACTCCCAAAAAGTTCCCACTTTGTGGCATATGAAATGATCCCCGTAAAGACCTAATCACGTGAGTTTGTGTCTTCCAAATGTCATTTCGACGTTCACTCCGCGTCAAAATTTACACGACGAAAAGAAACGTCCTATGTGAATGCTAATAAGAGAACCAAAACGCTAAGTCAAACACACTCTCCCACCAGCTCGCAGTCTCACGTGGCCCATTTCCGCGAACAGAACCACATACCGAAGAATATCATTCGACGCAATGGTTGGAAAAATATGAGGTGACACTCAATAGTAGTCCCTTCGGCGCCATCCCCCAGTCTTCGGTGAATACCCCGTGCAATCAGACGTGCGCGTGAGAAGGGTTATATACGCGACAGTCAATGGAGTGAGTGAAGTTAGAAAACCCAAGTGCTCGCGGGCGCCACATTCGAAGTTCGACTCTTGCCGCGACTCCGCACGTGCACGCCGCGGAAGATGCAGCCTCTCAGCAATCGAAGAAGAGTGGGGGAGCGTCAGTGATACAAGACATCGATGCAGCTTGCAGTCATCCTGTTGTTCCCGTCGCATCAACACACGCCTGCCAGGCCGAACCAGTCATCAAGAGAAGCAGAGACGGACTGCGATCATTCATCCATCATGTTATTCGAAAAGGAGTTAACACGAGAGCACGTGAGTAATAAATTCAATATAGTTATATATAATTAGCAAACGTTAGCCTGAACATTCTCAGATTTAATACTCAGTATCACACGTGTTCGATTATCTTGAGACTTTCTCATCAAATTTAAACGCGTCATAAAATTGTGTGAATAAACCGAAAAGATCGGACTCTATTCAGTTTCAACAGTTTGAGAACATGTTTAATGCATGTTTTGACGATTTTACGTAGGTCTGAGTAGTTGAGTACATATGAAATTAAGATTTAAAAAATTTTTGCGCGATTTCGGGAGGACAAAAATATGAAAAATTTTTTTTTTTGCATGAGTTTTTCCAAAAATTACCAAAAAATTCCCACTCTGCGGCATATTTCCATGTGGTTGACGTAACCACAGAGTCAGGCGATATCTTACATTATTCCGTTGTCATAATTTTTAACAATTCGAAAAAAATTGAAATAAAAAGAAAAGAGAAAAAAAAATTTTTTTGCGCGATTTTGGGAGGGTAAAAATATAAAAAAATTTTTTTCCCGCATGAATTTTTCCCAAAAGTCCCAAAAAGTTCCCACTTTGTGGCATATGAAATGATCCCCGTAAAGACCTAATCACGTGAGTTTGTGTCTTCCAAATGTCATTTCGACGTTCACTCCGCGTCAAAATTTACACGACGAAAAGAAACGTCCTATGTGAATGCTAATAAGAGAACCAAAACGCTAAGTCAAACACACTCTCCCACCAGCTCGCAGTCTCACGTGGCCCATTTCCGCGAACAGGACCACATACCGAAGAATATCATTCGACGCAATGGTTGGAAAAATATGAGGTGACACTCAATAGTAGTCCCTTCGGCGCCATCCCCCAGTCTTCGGTGAATACCCCGTGCAATCAGACGTGCGCGTGAGAAGGGTTATATACGCGACAGTCAATGGAGTGAGTGAAGTTAGAAAACCCAAGTGCTCGTTGGCGCCACATTCGAAGTTCGACTCTTGCCGCGACTCCGCACGTGCACGCCGCGGAAGATGCAGCCTCTCAGCAATCGAAGAAGAGTGGGGGAGCGTCAGTGATACAAGACATCGATGCAGCTTGCAGTCATCCTGTTGTTCCCGTCGCATCAACACACGCCTGCCAGGCCGAACTAGTCATCAAGAGAAGCAGAGACGGACTGCGATCATTCATCCATCATGTTATTCGAAAAGGAGTTAACACGAGAGCACGTGAGTAATAAATTCAATATATATATATATATATAATTAGCAAACGTTAGCCTGTACATTCTTAGATTTAATACTCAGTATCACACGTGTTCGATTATCTTGAGACTTTCTCATCAAATTTAAACGCGTCATAAAATTGTGTGAATAAACCGAAAAGATCGGACTCTATTTAGTTTCAACAGTTTGAGAACATGTTTAATGCATGTTTTGACGATTTTACGTAGATCTGAGTAGTTGAGTACATATGAAATTAAGATTTAAAAAATTTTTGCGCGATTTCGGGAGGACAAAAATATAAAAAATTTTTTTTTTTGCATGAGTTTTTCCAAAAATTACCAAAAAATTCCCACTCTGCGGCATATTTCCATGTGGTCGACGTAACCACAGAGTCACGCGATACCTTACATTACTCCGTTGTCATAATTTTTAACAATTTGTAAAAACTTGAAATGAAAAAAAACGAGAAAAAAAATTTTTGCGCGATTATGGGAGGACGAAAATATAAAAAATATTTTTTTTTGCATGAGTTTTTCCAAAACTTACCGAAAAATTCCCACTCTGCGGCATATTTCCATAAGGTTGACGTAATCACAGAGTCACGAGATATCTTACATTATTCCGTTGTCATAATTTTTAACAATTCGAAAAAAATTGAAATAAAAAGAAAAGAGAAAAAAAAATTTTTTTGCGCGATTTTGGGAGGGTAAAAATATAAAAAAATTTTTTTCCCGCATGAATTTTTCCCAAAAGTCCCAAAAAGTTCCCACTTTGTGGCATATGAAATGATCCCCGTAAAGACCTAATCACGTGAGTTTGTGTCTTCCAAATGTCATTTCGACGTTCACTCCGCGTCAAAATTTACACGACGAAAAGAAACGTCCTATGTGAATGCTAATAAGAGAACCAAAACGCTAAGTCAAACACACTCTCCCACCAGCTCGCAGTCTCACGTGGCCCATTTCCGCGAACAGGACCACATACCGAAGAATATCATTCGACGCAATGGTTGGAAAAATATGAGGTGACACTCAATAGTAGTCCCTTCGGCGCCATCCCCCAGTCTTCGGTGAATACCCCGTGCAATCAGACGTGCGCGTGAGAAGGGTTATATACGCGACAGTCAATGGAGTGAGTGAAGTTAGAAAACCCAAGTGCTCGTTGGCGCCACATTCGAAGTTCGACTCTTGCCGCGACTCCGCACGTGCACGCCGCGGAAGATGCAGCCTCTCAGCAATCGAAGAAGAGTGGGGGAGCGTCAGTGATACAAGACATCGATGCAGCTTGCAGTCATCCTGTTGTTCCCGTCGCATCAACACACGCCTGCCAGGCCGAACTAGTCATCAAGAGAAGCAGAGACGGACTGCGATCATTCATCCATCATGTTATTCGAAAAGGAGTTAACACGAGAGCACGTGAGTAATAAATTCAATATATATATATATATATAATTAGCAAACGTTAGCCTGTACATTCTTAGATTTAATACTCAGTATCACACGTGTTCGATTATCTTGAGACTTTCTCATCAAATTTAAACGCGTCATAAAATTGTGTGAATAAACCGAAAAGATCGGACTCTATTTAGTTTCAACAGTTTGAGAACATGTTTAATGCATGTTTTGACGATTTTACGTAGATCTGAGTAGTTGAGTACATATGAAATTAAGATTTAAAAAATTTTTGCGCGATTTCGGGAGGACAAAAATATAAAAAATTTTTTTTTTTGCATGAGTTTTTCCAAAAATTACCAAAAAATTCCCACTCTGCGGCATATTTCCATGTGGTCGACGTAACCACAGAGTCACGCGATACCTTACATTACTCCGTTGTCATAATCTTTAACAATTTGTAAAAACTTGAAATGAAAAAAAACGAGAAAAAAAATTTTTGCGCGATTATGGGAGGACGAAAATATAAAAAATATTTTTTTTTGCATGAGTTTTTCCAAAACTTACCGAAAAATTCCCACTCTGCGGCATATTTCCATAAGGTTGACGTAATCACAGAGTCACGAGATATCTTACATTATTCCGTTGTCATAATTTTTAACAATTCGAAAAAAATTGAAATAAAAAGAAAAGAGAAAAAAAAATTTTTTTGCGCGATTTCGGGAGGGTAAAAATATAAAAAAATTTTTTTCCCGCATGAATTTTTCCCAAAACTCCCAAAAAGTTCCCACTTTGTGGCATATGAAATGATCCCCGTAAAGACCTAATCACGTGAGTTTGTGTCTTCCAAATGTCATTTCGACGTTCACTCCGCGTCAAAATTTACACGACGAAAAGAAACGTCCTATGTGAATGCTAATAAGAGAACCAAAACGCTAAGTCAAACACACTCTCCCACCAGCTCGCAGTCTCACGTGGCCCATTTCCGCGAACAGGACCACATACCGAAGAATATCATTCGACGCAATGGTTGGAAATCATGAGGTGACACTCAATAGTAGTCCCTTCGGCGCCATCCCCCAGTCTTCGGTGAATACCCCGTGCAATCAGACGTGCGCGTGAGAAGGGTTATATACGCGACAGTCAATGGAGTGAGTGAAGTTAGAAAACCCAAGTGCTCGCGGGCGCCACATTCAATGTTCGACTCTTGCCGCGACTCCGCACGTGCACGCCGCGGAAGATGCAGCCTCTCAGCAATCGAAGAAGAGTGGGGGAGCGTCAGTGATACAAGACATCGATGCAGCTTGCAGTCATCCTGTTGTTCCCGTCGCATCGACACACGCCTGCCAGGCCGAACCAGTCATCAAGAGAAGCAGAGACGGACTGCGATCATTCATCCATCATGTTATTCGAAAAGGAGTTAACACGAGAGCACGTGAGTAATAAATTCAAGATATTCATATATAATTAGCAAACGTTAGCCTGAACATTCTTAGATTTAATACTCAGTATCACACGTGTTCGATTATCTTGAGACTTTCTCATCAAATTTAAACGCGTCATAAAATTGTGTGAAGAAACCGAAAAGATCGGACTCTATTCAGTTTCAACAGTTTGAAAACATGTTCAATGCATATATCGACGATTTTACGTAGGTCTGAGTAGTTGAGTACATATAAAATTAAGATTTAAAAAATTTTTGCGCGATTTCGGGAGGACAAAAATATAAAAAATTTTTTTTTTTGCATGAGTTTTTCCAAAAATTACCAAAAAATTCCCACTCTGCGGCATATTTCCATGTGGTTGACGTAACCACAGAGTCAGGCGATACCTTACATTACTCCGTTGTCATAATTTTTAACAATTTGTAAAAACTTGAAATGAAAAAAAACGAGAGAAAAAATTTTTGCGCGATTTTGGGAGGACGAAAATATAAAAAATTTTTTTTTTGCATGAGTTTTTCCAAAACTTACCGAAAAATTCCCACTCTGCGGCATATTTCCATAAGGTAGACGTAATCACAGATTCACGCGATATCTTACATTATTCCGTTGTCATAATTTTTAAAAATTTGAGAAAAATTGAAATAAAAAAAAAAGAGAAAAAAAATTTTTTTGCGCGATTTCGGGAGGATAAAAATATAAAAAATTTTTTTTCCCGCATGAATTTTTCCCAAAACTCCCAAAAAGTTCCCACTTTGTGGCATATGAAATGATCCCCGTAAAGACCTAATCACGTGAGTTTGTGTCTTCCAAATGTCATTTCGACGTTCACTCCGCGTCAAAATTTACATGACGAAAAGAAACGTCCTATGTGAATGCTAATAAGAGAACCAAAACGCTAAGTCAAACACACTCTTCCACCAGCTCGCAGTCTCACGTGGCCCATTTCCGCGAACAGGACCACATACCGAAGAATATCATTCGACGCAATGGTTGGAAAAATATGAGGTGACACTCAATAGTAGTCCCTTCGGCGCCATCCCCCAGTCTTCGGTGAATACCCCGTGCAATCAGACGTGCGCGTGAGAAGGGTTATATACGCGACAGTCAATGGAGTGAGTGAAGTTAGAAAACCCAAGTGCTCGTTGGCGCCACATTCAAAGTTCGACTCTTGCCGCGACTCCGCACGTGCACGCCGCGGAAGATGCAGCCTCTCAGCAATCGAAGAAGAGTGGGGGAGCATCAGTGATACAAGACATCGATGCAGCTTGCAGTCATCCTGTTGTTCCCGTCGCATCAACACACGCCTGCCAGGCCGAACCAGTCATCAAGAGAAGCAGAGACGGACTGCGATCATTCATCCATCATGTTATTCGAAAAGGAGTTCACACGAGAGCACGTGAGTAATAAATTCAATATATTTATATATATTTAGGAAACGTTAGCCTAAACATTCTTAGATTTAATACTCAGTATCACACGTGTTCGATTATCTTGAGACTTTCTCATCAAATTTAAACGCGTCATAAAATTGTGTAAAGAAACCGAAAAGATCGGACTCTATTCAGTTTCAACAGTTTGAAAACATGTTTAATGCATGTTTTGACGATTTTACGTAGGTCTGACTAGGTGAGTCCATATAAAATTAAGATTTAAAAAATTTTTACGCGATTTCGGGAGGACAAAAATATAAAAAATTTTTTTTTTTGCATGAGTTTTTCCAAAAATTACCAAAAAATTCCCACTCTGCGGCATATTTCCATGTGGTTGACGTAACCACAGAGTCACGCGATACCTTACATTACTCCGTTGTCATAAGTTTTAACAATTTGTAAAAACTTGAGATAAAAAAAACGAGAAAAAAAATTTTTGCGCGATTTCGGGAGGACGAAAATATAAAAAAAATTTTTTTTTGCATGAGTTTTTCCAAAACTTACCAGAAAATTCCCACTTTGCGGCATATCATATTGTGATCTCCATAACTGCATAGTCACGTGAGTTTTTGCATCGCTCCCATTTCATTTTAACGTTCACTTCGCGACTAAACTCGCTTATCCAAGATAAACGTCAAATATAGCCACTCATAAAAAGCGTTAATAGTTTAATCAATCGCACTCTTTATCAGCTCAACTAAGAATATAAAAAAAGTCTTACAATTACCAATCATGGGCACTAAGCGATACATATCACTAATGATATATAAATGAACTTCATATCTCATTCTAATAATTTCTTGCCCTCAAAACATGTTGACATCCATAATTCAATTTCTAATCCACAGACTCCCAAGACGATGTTCCACTCTAATCAAATACCATGAAGAAAATCAACAAAAGCAAAACTTATCGGCCAACGGTAAAAAAACATGAGAAGGACTAAGGCATACCAATCCATTCCCCCACCACCAGTAACGCAGAATAAGATCTGAAAAGCAGGAAATTACAATCCATGGTAAGTCAACTCCTTTATAGAAGTAATTCAAATTAATTATTACCGACATCATACACCGCGTTCGATAAGATATATTTGAATACCCTCACGATCTCTATTAGTATGTCCATTACAATAACACTATTCAACACAACACAAAGTCGCGTATTATTATTTTTTTTCTATCATGAAATCTTTCATGATCTACGCAATGAATAACGCGATCTCGTGCTCATCTTTTAATCAATTCCAATGACATTTTTAACCACCGGCTACTCTTCATATATTCACAAACTGTCAATTCTCGCGAAAAATTACTTCATGTAACACATTGCATGATCATATAGTACCTTACAAGCTCGATTTATTTGATAGTAACACTTGAGAAATAGATATATCTCAAACATAATCTCTGTCATAAAAAAACCATTGCTCATTTTCAAACAATCATTCTCTCACGTCACATGACGTTTAACCCTCTAAATGTATACTACATAATAATATAGAAAGCAATACATACACCTGCCAATTCATCATATAAGTCTCTATTCGAATCTTGAAAATTTTATAATGTATTCTAATTCGGTCTACAGACTAGGATCAATTTGAGGTGTTCAGAGGAAAAATCAAAACTATCATCAATTACAAATCATTCAAGGTCAATTTGATGAGACAACATTGGAAAACTACAACATAATCACTTGCATCACAGCAGAAGAAAAGATGGCGTGTTTGAAGATCAACGAGAAGAACCCACGGAAGTAAGATTGAAGACATCTTCCAAGAAATCATATGTGAGTGCTAAGCAGTGTAATCGTCTAATACAACTTAAAATTTCGAGATTAAGAAAAGTGTATTTCATGATTCAAACCACGATTTTCGAAACAATATATTTAGATGATATAAAATCTTCTTTTATCTCACATCAAAAAACATGTTCAATTTCATTATTCATTCAAGAGATCAAATTTTTGAAGATGATTCCAACTTTGAAAATCTCGAATTTTACATTTGTTTGATCACAAATTAAGAGAATTGAGATCGTCTAACAATTCCCAGATAGATCCCAAGGAATTAAGAATTTCCAATACATTCCAGAATTTTTAGAATCGATCAAATCGTTTTCCCAATCGAACTACAAATAATTCACGAATATGCGTATGAGTTCAATATCACTAAAAAAATTCAAGTCATTTCCTCTTATTTATTGGAAATCAAATATTCTCGCATTAATCTCTGGGCATAGAATCCGATTCAAAGCTTTCCCCAGGAGAAAAATATCAAATCATCCTCGTCACACACGCTCAAAACTACCACACCACACTTTTACGAGTTGCAACAGCACATAATGCCTTGGCTCATATGGGAGTTGGGTTTCTCATTCCCGAGTGCGACAGAGTGTGACTCCCTGTTGCCCAGCTATTGTGAAAAAACAACACAACTCTGACACCACTCTTCTGGAACATGTTGCTGTATTTCCTCTGATCTGAGCATCGCTCTGGCCCTGACACTGGGAGCCCAGAACGACGTGTCAGTCTCATCTGATCATGTCTCCTTCGACCTCTGTGATGAAGAGTTACATTTTTACTCTGAACATGAAACACTCCACAGTTTCAACTCAATCTCACATCATAAACGAGGATGATGAATATCAAAATCATTCCATTGAATCAAAGACTTCTCGGAAATTCAAATTTTTCAACGTAAATACTAAAAAATAGTATGAAAACGAAGAGATTCCCTGATATTAATTCTGTAACAATTGTTCTTAATGATCGCGTATCAGAGACCATCTTAATACATCAATTCAATTCTCCCCTCACGGATGCATTGGTCAAATGATATTGAATTCATTCG
Source organism: Eretmocerus hayati (assembly GCA_029851415.1). Classification (NCBI taxonomy): domain Eukaryota; kingdom Metazoa; phylum Arthropoda; class Insecta; order Hymenoptera; family Aphelinidae; genus Eretmocerus; species Eretmocerus hayati. Next base: position 174,736,526 of record CM056742.1, on the reverse strand, counting down.
CAAACGCATTTAAATGAATTTTTCATAATGATTTCGCCAGTGAGCAATTAGATTCAGAGCGAATCAAAAACGTGATTGAAGTTGGAATCTTATGAAGTAATAAAATTTTGTTCATGTCATTTGAGAAAAATTTATCGAATAAAGCATTAGGCTCCAGTGGATCACCAAGTCACAATATAGTTAGCTTAGATAGATATATAATCTACAATTGTGCTACTCATATTATATTCTCTAGTATAGTATTAATCTGATTGGAGTTATATTCTATGAATTCATGAATCTCAAAAAATTGAATAAAAATTATGTAGTTCGGGGAAAGTCCCGAACTGCACCCTCTTGTGTCTATTCACTTCCTCTAACATAAGAATTCCCAAAAACATATACGATTCACATCAATGATCTACAATCGATCTCTTAATTTCGTAAAGTCATTAAAGCTTTATTTTCATGATAATAACGTACAGATATTCTACAGGATTGTGTATGAATCCAATATCACTCGAAAGAATGGAGTAATTTTTCTCATCTTATCAAATAGGATGGTTACCATTATCTTGTACCATGAAATCCATTCTCAACGTTTCCTGAGGAAAAATATATCAAATCATCCTCGTCACACATGCTCAAAAAATACCACACCACACTTTTACGAGTTGCAACAGCACATAATGCCTTGGCTCATATGGGAGTTGGGTTTCTCATTCCCGAGTACGACAGAGTGTGACTCCCTGTTGCCCAGCTATTGTAAAAAAACAACACAACACTGACACCACTCTTCTGAAACATGTTGCTGGATTTCCTCTGATCTGAGCATCGCTCTGGCCCTGACACTGGGAGCCCAGAACGACGTGTCAGTCTCATCTGATCATGTCTCCTTCAACCTCTGTGATGATGAGTTACATTCTTACTCTGAACATGAAACACTCCACAGTTTCAACTCAATCTCACATCATAAACAAAAAACGAGGATGATGAATATTAAAATCATTCCATCAAATCAAAGACTTCTCAAAAATTCAAATCTTTCAACGTAAATACTAAAAAATAGTATAAAAACGAAGAAATTTCCTGATAGTTATTTTAAAACAATTGTTCTTCATGATCGCGTATCAAAGACCATCACAATACATCAATTCGATTCTTCCCTTTCGGATGCATTGGTCAAATGGTATTGGATTCATTCATAGACGTCATTTTGGATGAATTTTTCATAAAGATTCCGCCAGTAAGCAATTAATTTTAGAGCGAATCGAAAACGCGATATAAAATTGTAATCTTGTGAACTAATGAAATTTTGCTCTTTTTATTTGTAGAAAATTTATCGAATAAAACATTAGACTCCAGTGACACCAAGTCACAACATAATTAGCTAAGATAAATATATTGTCTACAATTGTGATACTCATATCATATTCTCTAGTATAGTATTAATCTGATTAGTTATCATATTGTATGAATTCATGAATCTCATAAAATTGAATAAAAAATCATGTAGTTCGGGGGAAGTCCCGAACTGCACCCTCTTGTGTCTTTTCATTTCCTCTAACATAAGAATTCCCAAAAACATATACGATTCACATCAATTATCTACAATCGATCTTTTCATTTCGTAGAGTCATTAACGCTTAATTTCCATGATAATAACGTACAGATAATCTACAGGATTGTGTATGAATCCAATATCACTTGAAAAAATGGAGTAATTTTTCTCGTCTCATAAAAAAAATGGTTACCATTAATCTTGTACCATAAAATCCAATCTCAACATTCCCTTAGGAAAAAAAATATCGAATCATCCTCGTCACACACGCTCAAAAAATACCACACCACACTTTTACGAGTTGCAACAGCACATTATGCCTTGGCTCATATGGGAGTTGGGTTTCTCATTCCCGAGTGCGACAGAGTGTGACTCCCTGTTGCCCAGCTATTGTAAAAAAACAACACAACACTGACACCACTCTTCTGAAACATGTTCCTGGATTTCCTCTGATCTGAGCATCGCTCTGGCCCTGACACTGGGAGCCCAGAACGACGTGTCAGTCTCATCTGATCATGTCTCCTTCAACCTCTGTGATGATGAGTTACATTCTTACTCTGAACATGAAACACTCCACAGTTTCAACTCAATCTCACGTCATAAACAAAAAACGAGGATGATGAATATTAAAATCATTCCATCAAATCAAAGACTTCTCAAAAATTCAAATCTTTCAACGTAAATACTAAGAAATAGTATAAAAACGAAGAAATTCCCTGATAGTTATTTTATAACAATTGTTCTTCATGATCGCGTATCAAAGACCATCACAATACATCAATTCGATTCTCGCCTCACAGATGCAGTAATCAAATGATATTGGATTCATTCACAAACGTCATTTTGAATGCATTTTTCATAAAGATTTCGCCAGTGAGCAATTAAATTTAGAGCGAATCGAAATTGTGATTAAAGTTGAAATCTTGTGAACTAATAAAACTTTGCTCATTTCATTTGAAGAAAATTTATCGTATAAAATATTAGACTCCAGTGAATTACCGAGTCACAACATAATTAGCTAAGATAAATATAGTGTTTACAATTGTGACACTCAGATCATATTCTCTAGTATAGTATTAATCTGATAAGATATCATATTGTATGAATTCATGAATCTCAAAAAATTGAATAAAAATTATGTAGTTCGGGGAATGTCCCGAACTGCACCCTCTTGTGTCTATTCACTTCCTCTCACATAAGAATTCCCAAAAACATATACGATTCACATCAATGATCTACAATCGATCTCTTCATTTCGTTAAGTCATTAAAGCTTTATTTTCATGATAATAACGTACAGATATTCTACAGGATTGTGTATGAATCCAATATCACTCGAAAGAATGGAGTAATTTTTCTCATCTTATCAAAAAGAATGGTTACCATTAATTTCGTACCATAAAATCCAATCTCAATCTTTCCTTAGAAAAAAAAATGTCAAATCATCCTCGTCACACATGCTCAAAAAATACCACACCACACTTTTACGAGTTGCAACAGCACACAATGCCTTGGCTCATATGGGAGTTGGGTTTCTCATTCCCGAGTGCGACAGAGTGTGACTCCCTGTTGCCCAGCTATTGTAAAAAAACAACACAACACTGACACCACTCTTCTGAAACATGTTGCTGGATTTCCTCTGATCTGAGCATCGCTCTGGCCCTGACACTGGGAGCCCAGAAGGACGTGTCAGTCTCATCTGATCATGTCTCCATCAACCTCTGTGATGAAGAGTTACATTTTTACTCTGAACATGAAACACTCCACAGTTTCAACTCAATCTCACATCATAAACGAAAAACGAGGATGATGAATATCAAAATCATTCCATTGAATCAAAGACTTCTCGGAAATTCAAATCTTTCAACGTAAATACTAAAACATAGTATAAAAAGAAAAAAATTTCCGCATAGTTATTTTATAACAGCTATTCTTAATGATCGCGTATCAAAGACCATCACGATACATCAATTCAATTCTCCCCTCACGGATGCATTAGTCAAATGATATTGGATTCATTCACAAACGTTATTTTGAATGCTCCAGACATTTCCATAACTCAATCTAAATTATCGATTCTTAAATCGAATGCAGATTAGTTAAATCATGGACTAATAAAGAGAACTCTCTCAACGACTACCCCAAATCAAATTACGCCCTCTAAAGTAAAAATACAATCTTAAATTGTGCATTTTTTCAAGCTCAAGTTCAAAAATATTCTTTTCATCATAAGATTCATACAAATTTTCAAAAAGGGCATAATTCAAATTTTTCAATATATTAAGAGATTCCAAGTACTGATTCCTACTCAACTTGATTCAATTCAGAGTCATGTAGAAAAAAATATATGAATCCACTATCACTCGACAAAATAAAATCATTGTCCCAATTCCATCACAGAGTAAAAGCATTCACATATATCATCATTAACAGATTCTAATTCAAACCTTCTCTGCTAACATTTAAATTCATCTCACCCTCGTCATACTTACTCAAAACTACCACACCACACTTTCACAAGTTGCAACAGCACATAATGCCTTGGCTCATATGGGAGTTGGGTTTCTCATTCCCGAGTGCGACAGAGTGTGACTCCCTGTTGCCCAGCTATTGTGAAAAAACAACACAACTCTGACACCACTCTTCTGGAACATGTTGCTGGATTTCCTCTGATCTGAGCATCGCTCTGGCCCTGACACTGGGAGCCCAGAACGACGTGTCAGTCTCATCTGATCATGTCTCCTTCGACCTCTGCGATGAAGAGTTACATTTTCACTCTAAACATGTACACTTTCCAGTTTCAACTCAATCTCACATCATGAACAAAAAACGAGGATGATGAATATTCAAATCATTCCATCGAATCAAAAATTTTTCAAAAATTCAAATGTTCCGCAGTAAATGCTCAATATGAAAACAAAGAACTTTCCTGATGAATATATGCCCAATAATTGCTCTTGATAACCGCATATCGAAAACCATCACAACGCATCAACTCAATTCTCCCCTCACGATTGCATCAATCGAGTGATATTGGATTCAATTACAAAAGTCATTCTCAATACTCTATACGATACCATTCTTCAATGCAAAGTCTCTATCCCTAAATCTCATAAAATTACTTAAATCATAAACTGGTCAAGAGAGTTCTCTCAACCGCCCCCCTATATAAAATGACGCCCCCTAATATAAGCATTCGAGATAAACATAAACCGCTTCTCACTTCATATTTTCATAAGTTCAAACTTCAAGAAAACGTTCAATCTCTCCTCCAAATGGAAATAAGTTCAAAAACGTCAAGGTATTACGTAGGTTCACACTCAATATGAGTGGAAATGCGAAAATTATCATATTCAAAGTCAAATCAAAGATTCCTCGAATTCACTCAGAAAAGTTTTAGAAATTTGAAATCCATTCGTATCCATCATATATTCAAATCAACGAAATAACAACCTCTCGATCTCTATTATTCCATCTTTCCATCAGTACAATTCGACTTTATCGTCACATTATTTCTAATTTCATTCGAAATCAATCAATACTCATGCGGATCGATCTATCTCTAACCAAAAATTAAAATAAAAGCCATCGAATAAAATAAAATTAAATTAAATAAAACTAAATCGAACACCAAAGTTACTTCACATCTGAAAGTAAGGCGGCCTTGTCAACCGTAAAAAGTTACTCGGCTACCTTCGATGTTGAAAATGGCGGTGTCTCGAATTTTCTAAAACGTTTCACTAAAATACGCCATAAAATGACTCCCTGCATGCACTTCATACGAAAATATTTAAACGAAACACGTAAAAATCGATTGCTCCTAATCTTTGCCAACGGATTCGGAAGCTTGGGCAGTGTTCGAAAGGGCTCCGTGAGACCGATCAGCGACTGTCTTCACGGCAAGAATTAGCAGCAAATCGAATATATAATATCAACGTATAAATACACGTAATAAAATCGAAAATACATATACAAAACTCAAAAACACGTGAAAAATACGTAAACGACGCTTAAACACGTGTTCTATATACATCGCGGAAAAATCTAGGGAGATTTGACTCGGTCTAGGGACATTTCGCGTCGTCAAGTTGGCAACACTGATTTTGATTTTATGTTGGCAAGCCTGATATAGGGATTCCGTGGGGGAAAATGAACCGACTTGTCTCTTAATATTATAAAATGTGTGCACATTTGGCGGCCGAGCTTTCGTCGCGCGTCTGGCCGTCTCGTCGGCACAGCGACTCGCGCCCGAGCTCACACTGCCGCGAGCTGCCGCGGTAGAAGTTAGTCAAGGAGAGCTGTCGCTCTCATCTGACCTGGTGCTATTCCCCAGGTGTTCTAGGACCCGTTCGCGGGGTAAGTGTCCGGGTGTATATTGTGTACGTGAATGATATGTGAGAAGTGTGTGTAATCGCGTGTTTGTATTATTTGTAGTCCAGGAAACGGAGCCGAGCTGATTGCTCTAAGTCGACTGTAACGGCCTTGTATTTGCCATTCGGCGAGTTTCTTTGAGAAACTGAGTTGATCACGACCTTGGCGCTATCTTATCCTCCAGAGGCGGGTCTACACGAACCCAGGCAACGCCGAGTACAAATTCTGCGTGAGCAACGTCCATTACCAAGTTGCAGAATCTTGCTGCATCGACAAACCGGGTCGCCTCTGATTTAGCCGGCCGGCATCTCATCTCATCGTGCTCCGGACGAAGTATTTCTCCAAAGTTACGTAACAGTGAAATTCTACTTTATTCAATTCACTCATTTATTTCGTAGCAGCCCGGTAGTTGTAGTATTTGTATGAAAGTGTGAATGCATAAGTGTGAATTCAAACCATTTGACTTTCAGACTGGCCAGTGACTCGAAAACCTATTGGGTAAAGTTGCCTCGAGATATGTGTAATATAAAATTAGATTTTACTTCTTGATCTATTATAATAAATTGGATTTTGTGATGAATTCTACCTCGATGAGCTCAATATCTCAATCCAGATCCTACCTACGATAACTTTCAAGAAATACAAAAGAAATTCTTTACAACTGGCGCCCGACGTGGGGCACGAACCCACGACCCTGAGATTAAGAGTCTCATGCTCATCGCGAGGGAGTCACTGTAGATCCAGAAAAAATACAGGCGATTCAAGACTTTGATATTCCTAAATCACGTAAACAGCTGCAAGGCTTTTTAGCGGTCTGCAATTTCTCGCGACGATTTGTGGCAAATCACTCTGATTTCGTGGCTCCATTTCGTGATCTCTTGAAGCCGAAAACTCTGTGGAAGTGGACCGAGGAACACACTCGCGCTTTTCATTTAATGAAACAAAACTTCTTGCGAGCCACAATGCTCCATCACTTCATGCCCGAAAAACCGTTCAAGTTGCAAACCGACGCAAGTGATGTGGGGATTTGCGGTGTGCTGTATCAGATTGATGATGAAGAACAACCGAGGATTGTGTCTGTCGTGAGTCGGGTTTTAACAAAATATGAGACCCATTACACGGTGACAGAGAAAGAATTGCTTGCAATTATTTATTCTCTGCTGAAGTTGCGTAGGTATTTGCTTCGTCAAACGTTCGAAATTATCACGGACCATAAGGCGTTGACTTTTTTCATGAAAACCCCTTATCATAACGCGCGCATCACACGATGGCTTTTATTTGCGCAAGAATACACTTTCACGATTAAACACTGCCGGGGTGTGGACAACGTTGTAGCAGACTTCTTTAGTCGCAATCTAGCGGGCCGTTCCTCGGACGATTCACGTGATGATCGATTTTTTCTGAATGCTCTGCATGGGCTGTGCGAATCAAGTAATGCGGATCGTGAAGGGGTGTTCATAGAGATCGCGAGAATTGTTGTGCCCAGAGAACTAGTGGGGGAGCTTCGCAAGCTAGCCGAAGATCAGAAGTGCGATCAGAATATTAAGATGCTGCGAGAGAGACGAGACTCCGTCCTCGAGTTTCGTGTCGAATCCGAGATTGTGTACTGCAAATCGAAAAGCGATGACAGGTGGAAGGTCATGATTCCGCGAAACTTGATACCGATGCTTTTGGCCACCGTGCACGACCAACTTGGGCATGCCGGAAATTTCAAAATGTTCGAATACATCCGTCGATGTTTTTTTTGGCGGTATACGCGACGGGACATAAAACTGTTTGCTACGAGTTGCGACGTTTGTCAGAGAACCAAATACTTGAATTATAAGATGGAAGGGTCATACGAGATGGTTGGCGCGCAAGAGCCAAACGAGATGGCAGCCGTTGACTTTTATGGGCCTCTCCCTCGCTCAATTGCCGGTGTGCAATACATTTTTGTAGTTTTGGATCTCTTTTCTAAGCTAACAACGTTGTACCCGATAAAACGCGCCACTACGCAGGTTTGCATATCAAAGCTCAATTCTCATTACTTCGTCGTGGTCGGTAGGCCCAAAAGGATATTGGCTGATAATGGATCTCAATTCGCTTCTCCGGTATGGAAAACGACTTTAGAAAGTTACGGTGTAAAGGCCATCCACTCGTCCACGAGACACCCTCAGTCTAATCCGTCGGAGAGGATTATGCGAGAGTTAGGGCGCATGTGCAGAACATACTGCCATGAGAGACATACTGCGTGGGCGCGGCACCTACCATTCTTCCAAAATTGCATCAATTTCTCGACGCACCAAAGCACGGGTGAAGTACCGTATGAGTTACACTATGGTACGCGCGTACAGGAGAAGTTTCATGAATTGTTCCCTCTCTTGGACGCATCTCCACCCAACAGGCAGCTGCAACTCGAAAGAGCAAATATGAATCTACGACGCGCGTTCGAAAAACGTTGTAAAGTGCAGGGTGAAGGGAGCAAAGTATCCGTGCAGATTAATGATCTCGTCCTCTTGCGTGTGCCTCATTTATCAGACGCATCAAACCGTCAAATCTACAAATTTTTCCACCTATATGAAGGACCATTCAAAGTGGACCGTGCCATTGGAAATAACGCGTTTGTGCTGGTGGACCCGACTAGCCAAAAAGTAAAAGGGACATACAATCGCTATCATCTAAAAAAGTATAATGAGCGTGCTGCTGGGCTACAATCGAGTCTATAGGTGTTGAATCCAAAAAATACTGACACCCTCCTCTCTCTTCAAACCCGACTCCTGATGTTGTTGCTGAATTGTGAAAATAGTGTGTAAAGAAGAAAATTGCGAGACGTACTGATTGTGAATAGAGTAAGAGTTATGAGACTTTAATCTGTACTATATGTGACTGAATTCGACAAGCCACCATACTAGGCTATCTGTATCAAAATCCTGAATGATTTGTAATTTCTTGGTTTTAAAAGTGTGTGCCACCCTTTGAAAAGGGGGCGTGTGTGACGGATTTTTGTGGAATGCTGATTTGCGGTGTGATGGATATGTATGTGTGACGTATCATGCATATTAGTGTACATGTGTGCACATTTGGCGGCCGAGCTTTCGTCGCGCGTCTGACCGTCTCGTCGGCACAGCGACTCGCGCCCGAGCTCACACTGCCGCGAGCTGCCGCGGTAGAAGTTAGTCAAGGAGAGCTGTCGCTCTCATCTGACCTGGTGCTATTCCCCAGGTGTTCTAGGACCCGTTCGCGGGGTAAGTGTCCGGGTGTATATTGTGTACGTGAATGATATGTGAGAAGTGTGTGTAATCGCGTGTTTGTATTATTTGTAGTCCAGGAAACGGAGCCGAGCTGATTGCTCTAAGTCGACTGTAACGGCCTTGTATTTGCCATTCGGCGAGTTTCTTTGAGAAACTGAGTTGATCACGACCTTGGCGCTATCTTATCCTCCAGAGGCGGGTCTACACGAACCCAGGCAACGCCGAGTACAAATTCTGCGTGAGCAACGTCCATTACCAAGTTGCAGAATCTTGCTGCATCGACAAACCGGGTCGCCTCTGATTTAGCCGGCCGGCATCTCATCTCATCGTGCTCCGGACGAAGTATTTCTCCAAAGTTACGTAACAGTGAAATTCTACTTTATTCAATTCACTCATTTATTTCGTAGCAGCCCGGTAGTTGTAGTATTTGTATGAAAGTGTGAATGCATAAGTGTGAATTCAAACCATTTGACTTTCAGACTGGCCAGTGACTCGAAAACCTATTGGGTAAAGTTGCCTCGAGATATGTGTAATATAAAATTAGATTTTACTTCTTGATCTATTATAATAAATTGGATTTTGTGATGAATTCTACCTCGATGAGCTCAATATCTCAATCCAGATCCTACCTACGATAACTTTCAAGAAATACAAAAGAAATTCTTTACAGCTCTAAGTTTGAAAAATTCAGAAAATTTTACTGTAGAATCGTGTGTAACGAGTTTCCCGACAGATATTTCCCGTGGATAAAGTAGCATCGCGAAAAACGCGGAGTGCCCGCCTTCACATCACCAGTACCCTGAACGGGTCTCAACTTCTTCTCTCTCAATGCTCATAGCTCGGGCTTAAAAAACCGTAGAGGGATGAGTAAAAAATGGATTTTAAAGGTCTTGAAAAGAGCTACAAGATGCCGTAAGAATTTTTACGCTAACGTACTTTGCATAAAAATGAAGGGTGAGTGATTGAAATGAAAATTTTTTCAATTTTGAGTGTGAATTATAGGTGTGAAATTTCGATTCAAAGAATTCGTCAAGGACACCATTTGATAGGTTTTTTTCTCATCTTCCAAATGCTTTTCTCAAAACTGTTGTAGATCTAAACGCGTCGGAGTTATTGCTGTTTTAGAGAAGGTATTCGTGTTCCATTATTTATGCAGGGTACTGTAGATCTACACTCGGATCTACTCTCTCAGCATCAATCAGCTAATATATAGCTGAAATATCAGCTATTACTCCCATGGGTCGTCAAACTGCTGATCAAATCAGCAAATACTAAAATCACGCTTAAATCGATAATTTTTTTTGGGGGGGGGGGGGGAACTCCACAAATCCGGGTTCCAATATCGACATGAACACATCAGCGACTTCTCCAGACCATGTCGCGACGAACTAAGGCGTATTCGTTCGATATTTACTCATTTCGTGATATGAGAGGCCCTATATAGCTGATTATAATCAGCTATAAATCAGTGATTGTAGCTGAAAATCAGCTAATGTAGCTGAAATTCAGCTACAGTAGCTATTCGTGTCAGTAAAAAACCGTCGACTGATCATCAGCTCATGAAATATCAGCTTATAATAGCTGATTCAGTCAGCCAACATAGCTGGAATCTTGCTAATATAGCTGATTTTTCAGCTAAACGATATTCGTGTTGTGCCGTACACACTATACAGTGTTACTCTATACAAATACTCAAATTACTCCAGGATTTGTTCTAGACTAATATTTTCATCACAATAACAATCAATTTGTAGGTATCGTACCAAATAAATCGTATTTCAATTCAAGCACTACTTTCTAGATCGATAATGGAGTTTCCTGAATGGTCATGATACGAAGATACAGATTACTATGGTATTTGGCCTGAAGTATATGTCCCAAATGTGGGCCACCCTCCACAGAGCTTACAAAAAGGATTTCTCAAAGTGACTTCACTTCTCAAAACTGATTTTCTCGCAATAAGAAAGAAATTTTCGGAAAAATTCTTGGATCAAGAGCTAATTTCTCCAACCGAGAAATTTCCCTCCTAGTATGAGAAGCATGTGTACTTGGAAGGACGATTTGAGAAAAAAACAAACACCTAAAGAAAACTTTTCTCAAATTGAAGAAATCAATGTCTCATGCGCAGAGAAAAAATTACTCAAACCTCCAAACTATTTTTTGTGTTTACGATATTCCGTGGCATCCGCTGATGGGGTTATGATTAACCAAAAGCATATTTGTTGACGTTGCTTCAATATGGGTTACTTGGTGGTTGCATTGCGAGTCGTGGATGGATGTCAGTCAATATTGTTAAAAGTATGTATTGATAAGAGTGAAGAATGCGAAAATTTCTCTACTCAGCTGATGAGCGAATTTGTGTTGAGGTATGTACCTATGATCATTGTCGCCTGTCGCTGAAAAATTATACTTTATTGTGATCCCTTTTTCATAATACAAGATTTTCTGAACTCACAACCCATCTCATTCGTGTTTAGTTTGAGATTTTGAAAATAACATCAACATCAATTTCGAATAACCTGAGGCAAATTCACGTGAGTCGGGCTCGTCAAGCTTTGAGTATATTCGAAATCGAGTGCGAATGCAAGAATCATATTTTTAATAGGTTAGTTACTGCTTGCGTGCGAGTAAAATTATCCTTTCGAGCAAAATATGCGATTTCTCAGAAGAAGAGACTATATTTTTCAGTTTGAGAAAAGTTTCAAATGAGAGATTTGGGATTTCTCAAATTTGCACGCACTCATCTGTAGAAATTTCGTTTCTCATTCCAAGAAATCCTTTTTGCAGTGTACATGCCCCGAATGTGGGCCGACCTCTAAAACTCAACATTTCCCGAATGTGAGACACACTCTACAACACTACATGCCCCGAATGTGGGCCACCTTCTATGATACTATATGCCCCTAATGTGGGCCACCTCGTATAACACTATATGCCACGAATGTGGGCCCCCTTCTATAAGATTACATGTCCCGAATGTGGGCCACCCTTGCCCCGAATAAAGGGCCACCTATTATAACACTATATGCCCCGAATGTGGGCCCCCTTCTATAAGATTACATGTCCCGAATGTGGGCCACCCTTGCCCCGAATAAAGGGCCACCTATTATAACACTATATGCCCCGAATGTGGGCCACCTTCTATAACATATATGCCCCGAATGTGGGCCACCTTCTATAACATATATGCCCCGAATGTGGGCCACTCTCCATAGAGCTATAGAGGGTGGCCCACATTCGGGGCAAGGGTGGCCCACATTCGGGACATTTCAGTGACTCGAACATTGTACAATAAAATAAATCTCACTGCACAATATGAATGACTATGAATACCTGTGCCAAAAATTTATCACGAGACGCAGAGAAATCGAAGAATTTCACCCCTGGGCGGCGCACATCATTGCATATCACATCCCGTAATAGCTGATTCAATCAGTGAAAATCCGTTCATGTCAGCTGACAAAATCCGCTATCACCAGCTGATTTGCAGCTATCCTAGCTGATTGGCGCTGAGAGAGTACAGAAATCGCGAGAAGTCTTTCTAGAATAGGAGAATCTAGTTTCCTCGGAGCTTTTCCATTGTCATGAAACTCTCTCCCAGTACATTTCATATGACGAATGAGTCATAAAATCGATAGATTGCAAAAAAGAGTTATCTCTGCCAGAACATTCTAGAATTAATGAATGCTGCTCGGTCGACCCCCTTATCTCTTCAAGTTAATCATTCCATGTGTCGCACACAATATCTCTCTCCTTGGAACCTTGATGAATGATGCCAGTTTATTTTTGCAATTCAAGCGTCGTCTGAATTTGCCATCAGTACCAGATTAATTTCTATAATCGAATTCTTATCGAACGTAAAGTGTGTATGAATAGCTCATACAGCACATACGTGCTTGGGCTCTTCAACTGGAGAAACTAAGTAATCAAATCGAAGATAAGACTGCATGACAGCATGTTTTTTGACAAGCTGTTCCATACATGAAGAGAGTGAGCCCCCATCGTGTCTATTAGATCGTCAGTCGAGAGCATGAAGCTGTTTGCAACGTAAGCATAATACACGATCTCACTAAAATTTTGCCATTAATACATCAACGAGGTCTGAGCGGAAACTTTATTCCCACTGTCATGCAAATATAAATTGAAATTTTATTCAAGTTTTCTAGTACGTAACCAACAAATTTCACGAGGGAACAAATTTGCTACTGCTTTGATTGTTTAACTTGACAAAATTCTTGTATATTTCATTTTTCATAAAAATCAATAGGTTCAATTTAAACATTATCACGGACTCTCTAAAGAATTTTCAGATATTATTAAAACTGTGAGCCCAACTCCATTCAAAGAAAAGTTAGATTGAAAAATAGAGAGGCTTAATCAGAATAGTACATTTCGATACAAGGGTGGAAAAATAGGTTTTACACTCGTGTATCGAGCTGTGTTTTTCGACAAACTGTGCGAGAAAGTGGAAAATCAGCGCGGAAAAGTTGCTTTTCCGCACAGCGTGTCGAAAATATTGTATTTTCAAGTACTTCCATATTTTTAGGAAAGTTTCTATCATTATAAATTGTATAGAGCTCTGAAATATTTATAAACTTTTCCTGTGTGTGCTGAAAATTCTCACGTTTTTCTGTAATGCTTCAAAACTTGGCGATTCTCATTTCATCAATTTGCCGTGATCCAGTTTCACTGCAATCATTTTCCATTCAGCTTATTTTTACTGATTTTACAATATTCATGGGGTATCGTGTATTTTCGAAATCGTTTGTAGGCTCAGAAACAAATTTTACGAAAAACCCACAATTATTATAAAAAAATCGGTAAGACTTGCAAATATTAAATATTTACAACGATTTGCAAATGTTGAAGAATCAGTAAAAATTATTCCCAATTTTCTCTCCCAGTGTGGACTTAGAATCCAGTCTCAGCATCAAGTCTTCTAGGTAATTTCATTATTGATGACCAGCATGTTCGCTGTCGCGGTTTTTGACGGCATCGTAAATGTTTGAAATTCACATCGAAGAACATGAACTCCTCGTAATCTAAAATTCATAGGTATCGTTTGGCAAGAGAAATTCATTGATTCCACGTTTCTTGAATATTCTTCATTACCCTGCGGCAGAATCTCATAGCATAGATGAACATGAACTTCTGTAGGTTATCAAATTGCCCATCATTCCGATGATTTCATTTCATGATAATATTTATTATTGTTTTAGCAAGAACCCACTGAATGATTTTGGATAATTTAGGCCTTCGGTGGCAATCGTTGCGATGAATATGTTAGAATATTGATTACTAGAAACGATATCGGTTCTCTTGAACTACTGTATATAAGTTTATATTCAAAGAAATCAATGGAGCCCTCATACTCTAATAGACTTCAGGTGTTTGCTCAATGAGAAAAAATCATCTCATTGCCTGAAATTCCCAACAAACTGTTAATACATGGCAAGTTAGACTATTTAGGAACGCCATCAACATTTTTATCCGAATTGAAAAATGTGGAGGAGTCTTACTTTTCAAGAGTTAGCCGTGGAATTTTCGTCATAAGCTCTTCAGGCATCAAAAAGCTCAGATTTTTTGTCTATTCCGAGTCAAATATACGTTATTGTCAACATCTATTGCTCGGCTCACTCTGATTGTTATATAACTGCACATCAATGTTCTACCCAAGTGATATGAATATTATATGCATTTTTCAGATATCTTACAGTATTTATCATATTTGCGGCGTTACTAACAATCGCAGAAGCCAATCACAGTCATAAAAGAACGACAAAAATTCGCCGCGAAGCATCACCTACACCTTGGCGAGCACTACCTCCATCTCCATGGTGCGGGATTCCGATGTTAGGATGTGGACGTGCACCTTCGTCATCCGAAGTTTCATCAAATGAAGGCAAATCAAAAGCACATGACGATCAGCGGTGATTGCACATCTGATGCATGCTTCATTCGGCGAAAGATTAACGCCAGTATTCAGCAAAATATTATTTTGGTGTTCCAATTTATTATTAAAGAATTTTAGGAGTACAAGCAAGTATAAAGAAATACTATTGATTTAGGAATTCTTAAAAATTCGTCGATCTTCGTAACACGCTCTTCAAAACACGGAAACATGCTTTCTTCGCCCAACGCGTTTATCGCACCAGATATACAGTACTTTTTTTTCATTTTCTGCACAGAAAAATGCTGTTTTTGCGTTCAAAGCTGAAAAATATTAAATTATGTGGATGCGCTAATAACATATTCCAGCGTGGCAAAGATGGGTAAAGTAGTAAATTACCTATATAAGGACGTAAAAGTTGGATTTTGCGTGACAAATGATATTTTCTGGCATGAGCCGAAGGCGAGGGTCGTAGCACCACCAGGATGCGAAACCCAATTATTCTAGAACTATGTAATGAATGCTTGTTTTTGACTTTTCATGCTTGCACCCACGTGAACAACCCACGTGAAAAGAGTATTTTCACACACGGTGTGTCAGAAAATGCGTACCCTGTACACTAGAAGCAATGCAAACATTTATGAGAGAAAATAGTGAGTCACAATAACAATGATAATTAAAAAGATTTGAATGTAATGGTACAATGGTATTACGATACAAGGTCGCAAAATGTCAATTCCCCATCAAGAGGAAATTCTGACCTTTGCCTTTGGCACAATCCGGGGTCGTCAGAATTGTTTCAAGGCACGAAATTCAAGTTTGTGAACGTGTTTCTGCTGTGATTTTTTAAAAAAACAATTTGTAAAGTGAAAGAGGGAAAATTCGTGCAAAACGGACATTTCTACACACAGAATGTCAAACCAGTGCATGCGTCTCGATACGAGGGCAGAAAACTTGGTGTTCACATACCGAGTCACATTTTCCGGCCAGGCAGTAAATCGAGCAGTAAACAGAATCAAATTATTGTCTGATACGTCAGTCTATTGACATATAATGATAAAAGTATGAATGATAAAAGTGTGAATCAAATCTTTTTTTATGCATACATCACCACTGTGTCACTTTTTGAAATTCCCATTAGGATTCCACGAGAAAGTTGGGCAGAATTTTACGTGGGATCTCTATCCGAGTGTCTAACCACGCATAAATTTTCTATGTGGGCTTTACGGGCTGATCCTAAACTGAAAATTATCAGAACAATATAAAAATACCCAACGGCTCACGTGTACTTCCACAAGGCGAACACCGACTCATTGAGTAGAGGATAATAATATTCACGTACGACGACTTCAAGAGTGGGGTGTAGAGCAGTGCTATACCACATCGCAGTCTGAGTCGGTACAGCACACGAGGGGAGCTTTTCCGTGGCTGCGTATTTATCATCATTATTCGTCATATCAAACGCTCTTTGGCTCGTCAAGAAATTTATTCTCACGCGAGCAGAGGGCTCGCTTTAACAGAGCTTGTAATATGTTTACTCGGAAATACTTTACTCTGATACGATTCCCCACCCAATCACACTGAACAGTAGATGTCAGACAGACGAGAGATCGGTTTGAGAATGACTTGTGGTCGTTAGGGATCGATCGAAGTGTCTGCGGTCGTAGCACCTTCTTTCTTTAACCGGATTGCAAGTGGTTGTATATTGTGCGATTGCGCGTCACTTTGATGATCAAATTGCTTACATCCGGTGAAACTACGTGAAGCTACATTTCAAGTGTACCAAATTGTAGGTGCATACAATGAAAATGTTATCCTGCGGCAGTCTCACGTGGAGCAAATCGAAAATCGATGCCCGATCATTCATTTTGTTAACTTCAGAGCAGTTCCTATTGAAAACATCACCCGAAAGCTTCTTCCTCGACAATTCATATGTCAGACTCACTATTGTTCTGGAACAAATTTACAGATCATGAGTCTTGATTCAAATTATACGTTGCCGCAGTATAAATATGAGCTTCATCTCAAATCTGCAACGCATGCATATGATTATCAGCGTATATGATAATTTTTCTCTTGCGATAAATCTCATACCGTAAACCGGGGTGAATGTGGACCACTTTTGACCTTCCACTAAGATTTTCTTGGTCTTATTCATTGCAAAAGATAATGTATGGGTGATGAAAATTTGAGTCTCGAGTTCAGCTACAAGATCCCGTTGTCAGATTTTGATTTTGATCCCGTGGTTTTTCAAAAATGTCAAAAAACAGGCTGGACACATTCACCTCGTCGATAGGGGTGAATATGTCCACCTATGCCTCGCGTACGTGTCTGAAGCGCAGGGATCGTACATGTAGGTGTCTCTAATAGGCTTTTCCGTACATTTTCTCCTATGAGTTAATAAAGATGACTTATTAGAAATGAATCAAGGGTATCGAATACTAGGAATAACTCATTTGCGAAATGATTCAACTGGAATGACTTACTGAGAGTAATTCATTAGGAAAACTTCAGAACCATTCCAACAAGCAACGGATCATGCAGATTCCTTTTCTATATTTCAAGACGTAGAATATTATCTTCAATCGGATTTTCCAAATAACTCATTCTGAAAGAGTTATTTTTAGTATCTCAAATCCTTGAGTCACTTCTAACGAGTCACTCATTTTACACAGGGTCATCAGTGACTTTTATGCAGTACATATGCCTCGCGACTGCTCCTTTAACCAACGTCTGAAAGATCTATATGTTAATATTGATCCAGGATTGCGTGAATGGAATCGAAAATATTTTGAGAACAGAACTTCACAGAGTTACTGGATAGACCAAATTTAGCCGACCTGCAACAGGTGAGCACATTCACAGTGGTCCATCTGGGTCCAGCCACGGGTGTCGGTAGTGTCTCTTCCCAATGGTCGTTTCAAGCAATCGTCTCAGTCAAGCTCGGTCGACAGAAATTACCAGAATTACTGGATGGACCAAATTTAACCGACCTGCATCGGGTGGACACATACATTGATACCAGAACCCACCGAAATTTCTTGGGTCGACCTGCAGCAGGTGGACACGTTCACCCGCAGGGCCAGACGGAAATTGACAATGTCCCTACGAAATAGTCGTTCCAAAATAACCATCGCACTCAAGCCTGGTCGGTAATATTTTTTCATGTCGAGGACATTACTACCGCCTGCGAGACAAAAGTCAGAAAGCCTAGCACGACTCTAAGTTATTCGTTCAGATAAAAGCTTGAGCATTGCAATTTTTGTTTTGATTTTTCAACATTTTTCAAGAAAGGAGAGATTTCAGGCTTCAAAATGACCCTTAGCAGGTTTCTGTAAGTGCTATAGAAGCCAAAATATGACGCTGACAATCTTTTTCGGGAAAAGTGGATACATTCAACCCGGTGGTCACATTCACCCCGGTTTACGGTACTTCATTAAATTAAAGAAACATGTAGATTTTTTTTATAAATACATGTGAAAGTTAAAAGTATATGTAATGTTCAGAAATCTCATTCGCTGACTCTACTCAGGCTATCATTGCTTTGATTTCTATGCAAACTGAGGTAAATGGAGAGTCGATTGGAGAGTTCTTACATCACCCAGACATTTTTCTTTGAATTTTTACCTTGTCTCCTCAGAATTAGTCAAAGTTATATTTCTGTCAGTGAGGTTCAGTTTCATCCTTCCATCAGTTGGAATGATACCATTTCAATTCCACCGGTGGATAACCGATAAAATTGTCAACTTTTTGGTTGTAGCCATGAATGATTGGAAATGCAACAATTTGTTAGCCAACCTAATACGTTCACGAATCAATGAATATGAGTAGTTTTGTTGAAACTTTGATATTTGGAGGCCGGAAATATGCCAACCCCAAATCCTATTTCAGAAAAGTCTTACATGGATTTTTTGACTTATTCAAAATCTTTAATTCGCGCACGGATTTAAAAGTTTCCACTCATTGGTACCATAAGGATAACATGTATAATACAGTGTTGGCGCACGAAACCTGACATTTTGACTCTAAAATTGATCTCACGGCCAAACGATTCAAGTTACAGTTTTGATATTTGACCACAAGATACTTCGAGAAGAAAACTGACTAGGGACTCCATAATGTCGCGTTTAAGGGTCGCACTAGTGCGACACGAAACTGACCAAAAAATTTAGCAAAGTATAGATCTCCGCGGAAAAGTACTCCTGAAGTGTGAAAATTAATTTTTTCGAAATTCTCAGGCCTGGACAAGTTGCGCCTGACAATTTTCTTTGAGAATACATTGGCACGGAAAGACCTGGAATGAGGCGAATTAACTTTTATCGAAGAAAACTGAGGGAGTAAAATTTTAAGTAAAATTGCGCCACAAAATGTACGTAATCGTCATGCACACAAAAAGTCGTCTCTGGGCTCTCATAGCAGTGGCATTTGGCGGTTGATAGCATTATATTTGGCGTATCTGCCCGCCCGAATTTCAAACGAGCCCCACCGCCACACTTCACACTCACAAAGGTCGGAAAAATGAAAAACCACAGCGCATTGGACTGACATCTTGACCCCTTTTTCGATGGTAATTTTTTTGGCGACCCTGGAATGCCAAACTGATGATTGCACCAAAAATAACACTAAAAAAACGTCGAAAATGATTACGAATTTTTCCCCAAGCGTTTTAAGGGTTTGTACAAGCAGGCACACATTATTTCAAAGTTTCCACGGAACCACTCATGTCCATTTAAGGCGAGACATGCTACCCTAATTTTAAAGTCTGGCCTAAAACATGGTGGGGGAGGGGGCAGGGCTGAAGATCAGTTTCAAGGTATGTACTTTCTCGGAGTCATAAAAACACCCCCCCGCCAAGTGTCATGCCGATTCGTCAAGTTATGTTACTATTCTCTACTAGTTCCAATTCTTTGCTGGACGTCGGTAAAAATTGTCCAGTCCGTAAAAGCAGCTTACTAACAGATAAATATAATTTCTTTCGAATGATACTTTTCCTTGACTTTGGACATTTTTTGTCCACAACTTCGATGTTCTACACGGACGCGTGTTTACGAGCGTGTTTATCACATCAAAATAAGCCGATAGTGGTGATTTGGATCGATAAAAAACTTGAAATATGGTTGCATGTAGATAACGACTTAATGCACTTCATCGCTGATTTACAATATTTTGAAAGGTAGCGGGATGTTGGGTACACACTCTCGCAAACTCGTGAAAAATCGCTTCGTGGGGAAATTGTGATAGCTCGGGTCTGGTTGGTGAAAATCGAATTTACCTTCGCTCATTTTGAAGGTCTTGAAACACGCTTAGAAATGAGCCAAGCTACGTTAAAAATATTGAATTAGGCCGTAGCTATTGCCTGCCGGGGGGGGGGGCATGTTAGGTACATATCCTAATGAATCTACAGCCCCTCAAGACAATCACTGTTTTCTCAGTTATTCTTCAATACTCACAAATCTCTCAAGTGGAAAAAATTGTAGGATAAGTTTTTGTACATCCCTTCAAGATCTACGAGAAGGCGATCTAAAAAACGATTCTAGATCCGAAGTATTCTTCTTGAACTTGTTCGGTTTTGGCAAGTTAATGGCCATAGGTCAAGATTTGAATTGTGCAATATTTGTCCAGGATATTATCTCGTAACGAAGATATCTTTCAATTATTGAGCCTCATCTCAATATTTCAATAATAATTTGCTTTGTATGTCTTCTTTCCAGGAATCCATTTTCATTCTCCCAGTACCGTACAAATTATTCTCAATGTCAACACAGTGGCTGCAAATTGATACTTAGCTAGGATGAATTATTTTCATTTTGGTTTTCAACTCTCAAACAATATTCAAAACCAAAGCTTGGAAAATGGACAAGATTTTCTTGGGATTCGATGAATGATTTTAATCCTTTGTCTCAGAGGCAAGCAAAGGATGGATATCATATTTGGAATAGTTTTTACGAAGGAAGGCATTCAGCAAAATGATTAACTTTATCTCAAGACAGACCAACAATGTAGTGAGCAAAAACCGCTGATGTCTGTCGTGTATAAGCATCTTTCACACTGACACTACGGGATTAATTATAAGCGTGACAACCAAACCTCTCAAAATTCGTGTGTTCATCTGTATCAACAACACATCAATGAATCAGGGTCAGAAAGTATAACAGCGACATAGCAAAAATTGGATTCATACAATGAATTTGCAGGGGTGTCCCCTCTATCTTTGTTCATCGCAACATCCGATGTTTCATTGCTGAGCTGCTCTGCCACGCACTTGTGCAAAGTTCCGAAGCGAGGGTGAAAATGGCTAATGGTAAGCTGATGAAAAACTAATGGGTTTGCACGACTCTCCTCTGATATAATGCCCATATACTTAGTTGTGATGATTGCACACGTGCAGCAAAAGCTTCGTCGCAATTCGTATTCGTATAAATATACAGTTGAACGAACGAGCGAACAAGACCCTCATCTCATGCATATAGACCCTTCTTTCGACAATTTTTAAGCGTTTCAGGTGATGCTTCCTCGGCAAACTGAGCGTGTATCACATCTCTTTTCTCTGAGTAATCTTATAAGAGCCTTATCCGAGCGTCTCTCTGATATGTACGCACTTTACTGTTTGACAAAATCCTTCGAAAGTGACATTTTAAGGGGGAGAAGATAGTGGATAGAAAAGAACCCTCAGAATTTCTATATCACGAGGGTTGCAACTTTCAACGAAGATGAGACGTGAACGGGGCCACGTGTAAAATTATTTGCAAATCATATTTTATCATTTTTTATAAAAATATGTATCTTAGTATCAATTGAAATTTTATCTTCAAGAATCTTTACCGATTTCGTTTATTATTGCCGATAAGCGTCAAATACCTCGAAGCTGGATGTAAAAGTCCACGTTTTCGGAATCTTTCCATGCATGATTAGGTTCACGTAACAATGTATTTGACTCATGATAAGAGAGTAATTCCATTCCCAGGTCTATCTGAGTGGTTCTGCAGTAAATTCAGGGTTTGAAACATTGACTCGGCAATTTTCCCATAGTTTTGGACTGCTCCTACCAATCGGGCAATCGCAATTCTGCTTACGGCATTCGAAAGAGGGTTAAAAAATCTTCCGATTTATCAATCGATAGCTGCTGGATCAATTTTCTTCAGAATAACCTATTGTAGAAGTCGACTCAGCCAAATTGGGTAGCACACAGCTGCTAAAGAGCCCTTGAAGCTATGAGGATGCTTCGTAAGGGGTTACAGATTTCATTTTTGACATTTTCATTTTGATTCGAAGTGCTGCAAATCCAACTCTAGTGCATCAAATTGACTTTTATGATGGGTAATTTTTACAAACCCAAAACCTGGGCACGTTGATAAGGCTATTTTCTGTTCAGATATGTCTTTGAAAATACTTTTCATGGTTCTGACGACTTTTAACCCTTAGATGATACTCAAAAAATACATTTCCGACATCAAATGATTCGACGAACACGATGAAACCAAATTCAGAGCTCTCCAAAGAACTCTCCGGCTTCATGAAAAATCATTTTCCATATTTTTTGATTTCAACGCACAAGAAAAATTCCAGGGAAGCCATAACTCAAATATAATGCCCCAAAATTTTTTACGTGTAGATTACAACAATACTAATCGAAAAAGTATTAAAAGGAATTTTTTATTGACACATCAAACATACTTTGATTTACACTGGCCTACACTGTGATTTGGGGTCATTTTGAGTCTGTCAAGGACCAAAATGGACTTGAAAAGATTTTGCAGGTAGTAAATCGAAAGGTTTCTAAACCCTCTTTCAATAAATCCCGTAGTCAGCATTGCGATTGATAGGAGCAGTCCAAAGCGATGACCAAATTGCCAAGTCAATGTTTCAAATTCTGAATTTACAGAAGAATCACTCAGATAGACCTGGGCGATGTGAAAAGATTTTTTTGAACCCCATTGGAACTGTCTTTTTTCAACACTATGAAAAGGAAAAATGACCTGGAATTACGAGAGAGTAACAATTTCATTCTATTATTCAGCGGCTCTAAATCAATGTGTTTGAAGTCGGTTCAATACGAAGTAACTCATCTGTTCTAGATGGGTATGGTGTTATATCTAGGATTTGGTCCGGCCGAACGAAGGAGAATTGTGAGTAACTAATCCGAATAACTGTGTGAACGATATCTACATAAACTTTTTCACAACATTTTTTTCAAAATTTTCAAAAAATAATGCTACTAACTCTTCGAGTTGTTTCCTACCCTTCACCATTGAGAAATAACTTTAGTTTATACAGTTTTCTATAAAAACTTATGGCTTATGTATGTACAGAGGGATCTATACCTCCGCATATCGTGTAAGTTGTTAAAAGCTCCGGTAACATACAGTTACAAATTCCAGGTTTCCGTATTAGTTTGCTCAGCCCAGCTCTAGAAACAGAGAGCCATATACACATCACTTTGAGAAAGAAAAGGGCGAGGGCACCATCTCAGTTCAAAGCTGAGGATTCGTCGACCAACAGCGGCTTTGGAAAAAATTCACACGCCCGGCGCGCATCATCGTTCCATATATACCGCTTTTACGCGATCCCCACTACCATGTTCAACCACCCCGTCTCATCGCCACAATATAATTCCCATCTCACTTCTCACCATAGAATTTTTATATATGGGAGTATATACGAGTCTCGTACTATACACGAGACGAGCCCATCATCAGCTCACACCTATATTGTTCACGCACACCAATACAAATACAAACTCATGCGGAATCGGCAAAGATCGGCGGCAGCGGCGACGACGGCGCGCGGGGGCCACCCACTCTTTCCCACAGCAGGTTTTTCCCACGCCCCCCATCACTTCTCACACGTATACTATACTATAACCCCACAACATCCTTTTGCGGCAGCAATTGCCCCCTCGATTCTTCTTCTCTTATATAGCATTACCATAGGCATAATATATATCCCCCTACTCTGAAATACAACTACAAATAAGTGGGGGGATATAATACGATTCTTAGCGATATAAACAATAGACGCCGGGGCGCCCCGTGAGATAATATTCTTGAATAACACGTGGACTTGAATGTATTATAACGAATTGAAGCTTCGTAGATGAGGCAAACGAAAACTAAGAGTCAGTCTAACGCGGAAAGTCGACGAAGTAAGTTCGGTTTTGTCATTGCATATGGGTTTCAAAACTGAAAACCATCAGTAGAGAATGAACATCGGGACGAGCGCCGCCCTGACATTCCTGAGAATCCGGTTCCCACGCTCTTCGAAGTTGGCGCGAGCGCGCCCTATCCACTCACTCTATATATCTATATATAACTATATATAGCAGAGCAGTCTTCTCTGCATCATATTCACGTCCATTCTGCTGTTGAGTTGCGCGACGAGACGAGGTGTTCCGCAGATTTTCTAAAGAAATTTGCGCATGCACGGCCAGTTATTTTGTGCAAACAGGTGTTTTTCACAGATTCATTGATTTGAATTGGACTTAAATAGTGCACGCGAGATCCATAAGTGCAGACTGATTATGACGAGGATTATGAGTGTGTGACTTTTTGGAAAATACTTTAGCCGGCTGGACTGGAGGATGATGTCCAGGATGATTGAGATGATTTCTGGACCGGCTGCTTTAGTAAACGCTGACCTAGGTGAGTAGTTGGTGCAGTTCTAAGATGTGATGTGATCAGATTGTGATGCCGGAGATGCTTATTTTGTGATTTTGATGATGGAGTTTATTTTGCGGCGGCTGCTATGCATGCATGCAACGGTCGTCCGCTATATCTGGCTATATCACGCCACGCATAACCTACGTAGATTGTTTACGCCCTTGACGATGAGAGGCCCTTTGCCTAAATTTTGACTTAAAGTGAAATTTTTCCCAGTGCCTGTAATTCTATAGTGTTTATAGTGTCAATTTGTGAATGTGAACTATCTATGACAGTCGTATCAAAATTCTAATGTAATGTACATACTCTGTTTGTGTACATTTAGCTTTCAACGTTTCCTATACTGTTAGATTGATTCCTATTGTTTGCTACACCTATGTATATCTTGAATATGCATCAGCTTTCTGTCTTGGAATAGGTCACATGTGTTTTTTTAAGCATCGTGGACTGAGCGACTCAAACTTTATTATGCATCTTGACTGCTTGATCAGTATCTGTCAACTGTTATCGGTGCTAAGTCTTTGGTAAGCTTGTCTATTCCTTTCTATACCAAAGTGCAAGCTCCTGATTTAGTTTTCTGATTTTAAATAGTGTACAAGAATAGACTTGAATTTCATTTAAGTTGGTGGAAATTTCTTGATGCTGTCTACATGAGCAACTGTACTTTGATTCATGCTAGTAGAATAAGACTGACTTGGTTCCCACGGCTCCCTGAATGTTTCCTCTTTCCTGTGTGGAAAGCAGTAATTCTCAGCCACTCATTTTTAGACAAGATATCCCAGGCTAATTGTCTTCAGTGGGTAATAAAAAGTCTTCTCACGCTCCTATGTACAAGGCACTTGCCACACTGTAACCGCTATGCACACTTTTTCTTGTATCATGCACGCACTCGAAAGAGCTGCTGTTTGTAAGAGCTGCTTAGGTATTAATTAGCAATCTGGCAACTGTCATTTTATCAGTGTGTGAAAAGGTCTACAGATCCATAAATTTGCAATTCTATTCAGATCAGTTGAGTGAGTTTCACACATTGAGAATAATGTTGAATTTAGCTGTGATTTTGAACTCAAGTATTTTAGATGTCCAAAAAATTTCCTTATTGTATCTATTTTTGTTAATGTTTGCTTCCAAAGCATTCATTTGCATCCACATCACTGAGCTTTGAGTAGCAAGCTGTCTTACTCATTAAAATTTGAAAGCGGTCAGTCAATGATGTTTGTTGCGGCTTTGATTGCAAATTCTGCAGGTTGGTCTTCATTTTTAGATTGGTAATATACAAGCCATGATGATGGTTGTAAGCTAGTTCCAATCAGTTTAAAAATATTTTGAGCTTTTAGTTTTTTTCCACTTTTTATTTTTGCCACATTATTTCTCAATAATTGAAAGGGATTTGTGTAGTATTCCACAGCAAATATCCGGTTTGCTGAGCAATATCAAACCCAGTAACTTTAAGCTGAATCTAATCCAATTTGAATCGTATCTAATTTTTCAGAACGATTTCAAAACATATTCTGATTCTTTTATTGTTTCCAGGCTCAAAGTCAGGTCAGCGCGAAGATGACCAAAAATTATCAGCAGTACCTTTACTCCTAATGTGAGGCGGGGCGCAGCTTTGTCACCGCCGTGCTGGAGTCCACGACGATGCCACACAGCCAATACGGCTTGCCAACGATGGCTCACGGTCTGCAATCTCCTCCGTCACCGACGGCCGTGATGACAGCCTACCCTCGCTTCGGTAGCGTCTACCGATCGGATCATCCTCAGCAGCAACAGCCACCACCGAGTCAACAGACCCCAGCTCAACAGCAACCAGGTCACCCGGACCAGCGTTTGACCCGGGACGCAATGAAACACTATTTGTCAGAGCACAAGCGCACACAGGGTAAAGCCGATATGGTTGTCGTAATTTTGCACGCCAAGGTAGCTCAAAAATCGTACGGTAACGAGAAAAGATTTTTCTGCCCACCACCGTGCATCTATCTCAAAGGCAACGCTTGGTCGATGCGCCAGGAGGCAATGCGTCGAGATGGTGAGTCCGAGCAATCGACGCAGCTGTGTGCCTTCATCGGAATTGGCAATTCGGACCAGGATATGCAGCAGCTTGATCTCAACAACGGCAAGCAGTATTGTGCCGCAAAAACTCTGTACATATCAGACTCGGACAAGCGCAAGCATTTTATGCTCTCGGTTAAAATGTTCTACGGTAATGGACATGACATCGGAGTATTTCACAGTAGGCGCATCAAAGTCATATCCAAGCCCTCAAAAAAGAAACAGAGCCTTAAAAATGCAGATCTATGTATAGCGTCGGGTACCAGGGTAGCTTTGTTTAATCGTCTCCGATCGCAGACGGTAAGCACGCGCTATCTCCACGTAGATAACAACAATTTTCATGCAAGCTCGACGCAGTGGGGAGCTTTTACGATTCATCTTCTCGACGACAATGAGAGCGAATCTGAAGAGTTCCAAGTGCGTGACGGATACGTGCACTACGGCAGTACAGTAAAGCTCGTTTGTTCGGAAACAGGGATGGCGCTTCCACGACTTGTCATACGTAAAGTTGATAAGCAGATGGCTAGTTTAGAAGCTGATGATCCAGTTTCGCAACTGCACAAGTGCGCCTTCTATATGAAGGATACAGATCACATGTATCTGTGTTTATCGCAGGAGCGAATAATACAGTTCCAAGCAACGCCTTGTCCTAAAGAGCCTAATAAAGAGATGATCAACGATGGCGCATGCTGGACGATAATCAGCACCGATCGAGCCGAATACACATTTTACGAGGGTATGGGACCAGTACGATCACCCGTAACTCCTGTACCACTTGTACACAGTTTGAATCTCAATGGAGGTGGAGACGTGGCGATGCTTGAGCTTACGGGTGACAATTTTACACCAAATCTTCAGGTATGGTTTGGCGATGTTGAAGCTGAGACGATGTACAGGTGCCAAGAAAGTATGCTCTGTGTTGTGCCTGACATATCACAATTTCGAGGAGAGTGGCTTTGGATACATCAGCCTACTCAGGTGCCGGTATCGCTAGTGAGAACTGATGGTATCATCTATGCAACGGGATTGACGTTTACGTACACACCAGAGCCTGGTCCGAGGCAACATTGCTTACCAGCGAACGAAATTATGAGAACGCCGAGGCAGATGGCTCAACACCAGGCGGCAATGCAGCCCGCGATAGCAGACGTACCATGGAATCATCATCCGCAACCGCCACAACCAGGACTCTGATGCAGCGAGAAAAAGGACTGGGGCGATGACGATACCTTGTCCGAAGATAGATTTCATTTCGAAGATGATACAAAGTCCATCGGCGAATTGTCTCCACTGTAAATCAAAGTGCTTTGGAAAAACTTGCTTGTGTTGGTGCATTCGCAAATACTTTTATGTAGTGAATTTGGGTGTGTCTTTGAGTCGACAATGATGCGATGTCTATACTTGACACCTTGCATTCGGCTTATCAATTAATTCATCGTTATTATAAGAAATTATCCCGTGACACAGGAAATTCAAACACTGGCACTCGATTCTATCTAGCAGAATATTGACAAGTGACTGGCAGAATGAGAACTTATTTTTATTTTTATCGTTCTACCCGAATTACTTCAAACTTGAACTCTGGCCAATCAGCGTTTCATATACAAGCCAGGATTGAGATACTTATCTAAAATCTTGATTCAATCCATCTTTGAAGTATTGAGATTTAAAAAATCTGTCGATGCAATATTTATTTTGTGCATAATATTTACCGACAAAATCGGATCGGTATTCAACTCTTAACTCATTAATAATGCAAAATAATGTAGATACAGCTCTACTGCCAATTATAACTGTTGATGCCGTGTAATATTTTATCAGCAATCTCATTTTATGCGCCGTTGTGGCGTTGAAAATCTAAAACTTGGCTCTCTGGTTTCTTAAAAACTCGAAGTGATTGGCGCTTTGACAAAATTTAAACTCGAAATAGCGCTAGAAATCACTTTTTCCAGATGAAATGTGTAATGATATTAGTATGATCCAGTCAATTAGTACATATATATGTATGAGTATAATAGAAAGAGTTTGAATGAACTCTCTTCAATTCGAAAATCGATGAGAACTCGAATGAATGATAGCGGTATAAGAAGAAAGCAATTTATGTTTGATAGTAAACTTTTAGAATTTTGGACTTGGTTGTACATATAGACTCGTGAACTTTTTTAGTCCTTATCACTATACTAACTATGATCTAAGTTGGATCATTTTTCAAATCATTTCAGATTCTTGATGATTCGTTTTTGATAGTAGATCGGAATTTTTCTCCGAGATTGGTCCTCCAGGAAAGGAATACGAACTAAAGTTTCTATTTACCATGTAACCATGAAAATATTGTGGATCTGGCAGATGGTTTTGAACCATTGTAGTAAGGTTCAAACAGTTGACTCATGCTACTCATTACTTTTTTTTTGATTGTCAGAGTTTGAATTATTTTCAACTGCATGGCTAAGAATGCGGGAGACTCATTAACCGACTTTTTACAATATGCAAAAGATATTGAGAAAGTTTTATCGAGGACCAGGTATCGCAAAGAATACTTCTTAATGACAAAATATCTATTTTTACAATTGGTGCCCTCAAGGAGATGGTCCTGTTTACAAGGAAATTATGTACAGAGTTCTGTGTAGTTTTCTATTCCGGAAACTCAGCGAATTAACATATTTTATAGAATTTTTAAAGCACCGATTCGTGAGCTCTCGGTGATTGTCCTCCAATTTTATACATATACTGATATTTTTGCACTATGAACAAGAATACCTTCTGTTGAGGATAAAGTAATATCGAAGCCAATTCCTATAACGTAATCGACGCTCACATGAAACGCACGAAAGAGCTTTCCTTTCGAATGACAATAAAATTGGTCTTCGAAAACAGTGTTCAAGAACGAACAAAGAAATATTATCAAGTCTGAATATATTTTATGTTGTATATTATGGCAAATATTTAAGAGCATAGTGTACAATGAAGAGGAAAATAAAACGGATGTATCTGATTTTTGTTATGAAAAACTACTGCAAACTCATTTTGTGTCATTTCAAAATCACCCAGCTTTTTCGGGTTCACTCGCAATCGAGTCAGCAGGATCTTGCGCACTTTCCAGGCTATAAAAAGAGATCAGAGGGAACAATCTCAGACGGGAAATGAGATAGCATCAACATGAGAATGCCTTCCTTCAAGACATCTATTGTTAACCAGGAATGTCGGTATACACAGGAGCCATGGGAACTTACCCACAATTAACATCGAGATCTCGGTGCGTAGAACACGACAAACGGGATTACCCTCACTCATTTGAAATGGTGTGTAATTTCAAATTAATAACGATACAATTGTATCTTTTCCGTAAACTATATTTTCCCAGGAGTTTTATTCAGTCATCACTTTGGATGATTCCAACAAATACCTTGTACACAAACTAGATCTGCTATCACTGAGTAATGATTCTTCAAATATGCTCGATGAGTTCAGATGTTTCGGTCGTTTGCGAGAGATATTTTCAATTATGCATGAAATGGGATCGATGGAAAACGAACAGTACCTATATTATATATGGGTAATTCTCATGACTCGTTAACATTCGTGTTACCCGGGCTTGGTTGCGTTCCTGGGATCGATTCCTAAAAAAAAAAAAAAAAAAACGAAAAAGAAAAATTCTCAGGCATAAGTCTCAATAGGAAACGATTTTATCAGGCCGATAAAAATTCACTAAATTCGATTCTTACCATTCGCGGGGAGTTACGTGCGCCGTTTTGACTTTTTTAGTCTTTTTAGTCTCTCGACAGAAAGATCCTATCTCAAAAAATGTTCTAGGGCATGCAAATACATTAATTCACATGTATTCTAATTGACCTTCAAAATGACTCACATTGCAAGTCTTTATAAAATAATTATTTTCCAGATCATCAACATCGAAAGGCAACATATGTACCGTGTTTAAAAAATGCTTCTCACCCATTTCTTTGTTACTTTATACGCTTTGGGTATTGGCGATGGTATTGAAGGGCTGAGAATTTTGGGTATATTCCCTCTAAACGGCAAGAGTCACTTCGTAATGTCTGAGCAGTTGTGCAAGGCACTGGCCACAAGAGGACATCAAATCGACGTTTACAGTCACTTTCCACTAGAAAACCCTATCCCAAACTACACAGATTTCAGCCTCGACGGCCCCATGTCTGGTGTTGTCAACAACATGACGTTCAACTTCTTACAAGGACTTTCAACTGGTCTGCCAATGAGTTATTTGATAAGCAACATGGGCGGAGCACTTTGCGATTTAATGGGCAACCCAGTTTTTCAGAAACTATTTGAAAGATTGAAGAGAGATCAACCTTACGACCTAGTTATTATGGAGGTATGATGAACAATTTGTGCAGAATTTAACCAACTTGTGAACACTTGATTTTGAACAAGAACCTGATCCCATATGTGTCATCAGGTCTATATATCTAATTGCTACCTTGCTTGGGGACATCATTTGGGTATTCCTGTCATTGGTGTGATGCCGAGTGCCTTGATAGATTGGTTCAACGAGCCATTTGGTAATCCATATAATACTGCAGTTGTGCCCGGCATATGGACAGGTTTACTTCATCCCATGACTTTCATCGAACGTCTGCAGAACACAATCATGTTCAACAAAATTAATGCTGAGTACAGATACTACATAAATTCACAGAATCAGTACGTTGAGAGATAAGGTAAGTGTGCCTAATTTGCCCCCACTACTTTTGTTTTGCTCGCCATTTCTACTCATCTTTATATTTTTCAACGTACTTTAGCTCATTTTGAAGCTTGTTCCAAGACCTTCAAAATGAGCTAAGGTACGTCTAATTTCAACAAATTGGAGCCGAGATATCTTGATTTTTGCGAAAGAAGATTTTTTGCGAGTTTTCAACAGTGTGTTCCTAATTTGCCCCCACAGGAAAAAAAGGCCTATTTTCATGAGATTATACGGGTTTTTCGTATAATCGGGATATCTCGGCTCCCAGACCTCCAAATACGACGTACTTTAGCTCATTTTGTAGCTTTTTTACCCCCTTTAGAACTTCTTGAGGTAAATGGATGCATCTTGATGGAGCGAGGAACGAGTTTGGAAAAATACTATAGGGGCAAATTAGGAACACTGCACTTTTTCTAGTGATATGGGCGTAGAATCGGCTAAAAATCGAATTTTGCAATTCTGCAAAAAGCATTCTAAAGTTGGGACGAAGACAAAGAAAATGAATTAAAGTACGTTGGAATTGATCACACCAATTTTGTTTGGCATAGCTTTTAGTGACTAACAAAAAAGAAGTCGAAAGTACCGAAAACCACTTTTTTGTTGTCAGAAATGCGCGGGTCATCTAGGATCGTTCCGAAACGTTTATTTCCTCATATTTTAACGTAACAAACATGAAAAAAAATGCGTGGCAGGGTCTGCGGGTGCATACATTTGAGAACTTGAATGGGGGCAAATTAGGGAATGAGGGCAAATTAGGCACAGTTACCTTACTTTGGATCAAGCTATCCGACCATTTCTCATCTTGAGAGAGATATTGACTTGTTGCCGATCAATGCACATCATACTCTTGATGGGATTAGACCTTACACTCCTGCAATAGTCCCAGTTGCTGGATTGCACATCAAAGATGACAACTCAGAACTAATACCAAAGGTATTATCAGCGCAAGCCGAAGTCCATAGAAAACTGAGTTTCTCGAAATTTTGTGACAATGCTTTGAGAAATTCCTACAATGTAGGTACATTTTCCTCGAAAAAAAAATCAAGAAATCATTGCTCAACAAGATGAGATCCTGTCTCGGCTCCACAGAGGGTATAGAAGAATCTCATAAATGAGATAGATATTTTCTTTCAACAAAAAGTCTTTGTAAAACTCTTATGTAATCTTTGTAAAAGACTTATCATTGTTGAAAGAGGATTATTCTTGCTTCAGGAAGTCCAAGGGTGGTTAGATGGAAGTACCGATGGTTGCATTTATATATCGTTTGGATCCATGGTCAGGATCGAAATTTTTCCAAAGCACATCCTTGATTCTCTGTTTGCAAGTTTCAAGAACATCTCACCCGTCAGAGTATTGATGAAAATAGCAAAGCCAGAAGAGTTGCCAGCGAATCTGCCAAAGAATGTCATGACACAGTCTTGGTTTCCGCAGCTCCAGGTATTGAGTGAGTATCGTTAGAATCGCACATTTGACACATGCCGAGAACAAAAAAGGTTCAGTCTCGCGTCTTAACTGTTGGGCCTCATCAGAACATAAAAATATCAAGGCATTCGTAACTCATGGAGGTCTTATGGGCACGCAAGAGGCTATGTACGCTGGTGTTCCACTGATTGGAATTCCACTGTTTGGAGACCAACAATTCAACGTAAGGTCACAAGTCAGACGGAAAGTTGCAGTATCATTACAAATTCATGAGATCACCGAAAGATCCTTGACGTCAGCTTATAAAGAAATTTTGAATAATCTTTCATATGAGTGAGTATGATCCACAGATTATTACA
This sequence comes from Eretmocerus hayati, assembly GCA_029851415.1. Classification (NCBI taxonomy): domain Eukaryota; kingdom Metazoa; phylum Arthropoda; class Insecta; order Hymenoptera; family Aphelinidae; genus Eretmocerus; species Eretmocerus hayati. Next base: position 174,703,290 of record CM056742.1, on the reverse strand, counting down.
ATCCTATTTGGACGAATTACTACGTTTTTTGAATTTTCAGACGAAACGCGGAAAAAATTTCTAAAGAGTTTGTTGATCGTCCGATAAGTCCAGTGGAAACAGCTGTATTCTGGGTTGAATATGTGGCTCGTCATGGAAAGAATTGTTTGAGGTCTCCAATCGTGGATATGTTTTGGTGGCGAGCGAACCTTATTGATGTTAACGCATTCATTTTGGCAGCCATAGGTATTGTTCGGCTTGTATATATTCAAGCTCTTGTGCAGTACAGCTTTTAGGATTTTTAACAGTATTTTCACCCACGATGAGCCTACTAAAATTAGAAAAAAACTAACTTAATTCGTTGATCCTAAGTATCAGAAAAGCGGTTTATGGGTGGGGTGAATAATAGAAAAATTAGAATTTTGGAAATGTTTCATTTTCTTTTTTTTTTCTCTTTCATAACTTCATTTTGAGACTTCATTGATATTCCATCATCTTTTTTGTAATGGAAGGTATTCTTCAGAATTTTGTAACAGATTTTTTTCGATGCAATACGGGAGAACTATCACAAATGATTGGAAATCGACATTTATTGAGACAATCTCCTCGTCCCCGACAATTGACAAATTGTAGTGATTTTTTCGATCTTGGAGGACAAGTCTTCATCCTTGTCTTTTTTCCTCCAAGATCAAGTAAAATCATTACAATTGGGAAATCTATATAGTCTCGTGGAGGGAACAAAATGGTGAACGGGGTGAAATCCAATCTTTTCCCTGCCTCTTTAGAGTAGCTTATGAGCGATAGATACAATTGTGTAGTTGCCCGAGGGAAAGAGAAAGAGAGAAATTCATTGATCAATTGGTTATCAACTATGGGTAAAAAGAATGAAACTAGCACCAATCTAATCTCGTTATTCGAAATGAGGGATTTCTAGCTCAGGATTCATAAGTATTGTCAGTCGTTCAGAGATCGTTATGAATTTCGACAATAAATATGAGTAATTCCACGAGAAAACGATAGACAAAAATGGGTCGGGTCTCAGATTCCTTTTTGAGTCAACTTTTTCGATTCTATAGTTCAGAATATGAACATCTGCCACCATAAAAAAATTGGAAAATTTTTTTCGGACCCCCGCGCATAAATCAAGATTCAGTTTTAAAATTTTTTTTGCAAAATTTCGTAACTTTTTTTCAATAAAATCGTTATAACTCAGAAACGACTCTAAGTAGAGCAACGGAGTTCAGAGCATCTGAAAGGTGAGTAAAAAATCTATCAAGAACGACTTCGAAATTTTGGTTTCCATGTCACCTCGATTATAGATGGGTGATTCCGTGAAAATAATCTTCGACTCGTTTTCTCAAAAAACTATTTTTATGGAATATTCAAAAGTACATTCTTCAATGTAAAAAGTTGTGTTCTTTTTGATAGAAATACTTTCATTCTGCATTTCTGGATTCTAAGGTGTTTTTTGGGCGCTTTTTGAATTTCCATTTTAAAAAACCTCAATTTTCTGCGTATGCGCGAGATTTGGGGATCCCGAAATCAACATTTTGAAAAGCTGAGAAAATTTCCTTCAAATTGACCACTTGACGAGTTCAATTTCATTAACGCGAACCGGAGTTGCAGCCTCCGAAAGATAAAGGTTGCATCGAGCGAGAACATGAAGGCATATCGAATAAAGACCTCGCACCATGAAGCTGCTTTTTGTACTCGGTGTTATGAGTGACTGAAACTTCTGTTTCAATCAACGAAATTGAACTCGGCAAGTGGTAAATTTCAAGGAAATTTTCTCAGCTTTTCAAAAAAATTGGTTTCAAAATCCTCAAATCTCGCGCATCTGCAGAAAATTGAGGTTTTTTAACATTGAAATTCAAAAAACGCCCAAAAAATACCTTAGAACCCAGAAATGCAGAATGAAAGTATTTTTTTTCGAAAATAACATAACTTTTTACATAGGAGTATGTACTTTTGAATATTCCATAAAAATAGCTTTTTGAGATAAAGAGTCGAAGATTATTTTCACGGAATCACCCATCTATAATCGAGGAGACATGGAAACCAAAATTTCGAAGTCGTTCTTGATAGATTTTTTACTCACCTTTCAGATGCTCTGAACCTCGTTGTTCTACTTAGAGTCGTTTCTGAATTATAACGATTTCATTGGAAAAAAGCTACGAAAATTTTGCAAAAAAAATTTTGAAACCGAACCTTGATTTATGCGCGAGGGTCCGAAAAAAAATTTTTAATTTTTTTGTGGTGGCAGATGTTTATATTTTGACCTATAGAGTCGACAAAGTTGACTCAAAAGGGAATCTGAGACTCACCCTATTTTTGTCTATCGTTTTCTCGTGGAATAACTCATATGTATTAAAACCATTGTTTTGATGCACATACACTACCGGCTAAAGGTTTAAGATCACCAAATGAATAATTGGTTGGACTTCTTAGCTCGATCTCTCGGAGCTAAGTTGCCGGAATCAACTTTTGGTAAGCTCATTTTGAAGCTCCGTTGATACACTTCCAAATGTATCATTACAGTTTTTGATTAACTCTGCAGCTTCGAGCTGCATGAACTAGAAAAAGTTCAAATTTTCACAATTCTACATGAATCCTTGATCACCTGCATATTTCGCGGGAATTCGTGGATGAGAATGAAACTTGTGGCTTCTTTGAGAACTACTCAAAAACTTCAAAATCCGTTTCTACAAGTCGTTCTAGGTTGTTTCTGGGCCAAAAAATGACTATCTTTGTTGGAGGAAGATTTATCTTGAAAAATGGCTCCATTATTGAAAAACGATGAAAAAGTCAAATTCAGAGTAATATGAGGGCTATTCATCTTAGTTTTTCAAGTACAGTCAAGACAAAGAGGAAAATTAAGGGACTATCACCATAAGTATGATTCTCACACCGTTCCTAAATGAGGGGCCATCTATTCATAAGGAATACCCCTCCGGAAAAATAGCTATGTTGCAGACTAGAAACGATCTCGACCAACTTTGTCGAGGAGATTCTGGAGCTCCTGAGTAGCAGTTCAAGATGTATCATAAGTTTCGTTTCGATACATACATTTCCGTAAAAAATGGAGACGATGCAAAGTTATCTCAAAAACCGCAATAATATATACAGTACACGTCAAAATAAAATGGAACACGGATATCTTCACTAAACCAGCGATTTCTCCAACATCCTTGGGTCTACGGAAATTTTTCAAGGAGCATTTAAAAGATGAGAAAAAAGATATCATTCCTCCAAAGTTCATGGTTTTAATTGGTTTTGAAGAATGAAAAACTTTGCATCTCAGCTAATCATCGACCATTCGTTGGGAAATCATGACAGCGCACGAATACTCATGGAATCTTGTAGTTCTTTTCAAGACCTTCAAAATCGTATTTTTTAACCTTGCTCTACGATATTTCACACCCGCTTTACGAGCGATCAGGTGAAAGCCCGGGTGAAACGAAAGGGACTAGGCGGGTAAGCATGGTGGATCGGCCCTTGTCAGTTATGGCCAATTGAGAAAAGTAATTTGGGCGTTAGAAATTGGGGAGAGTAATTTTTCCCCAATATCTGAAAAAATTGCGCGATTCCCGATCCCGATATCGATGTAAAATCTCTGAAATTCCATAAGAGACAATTCAGGTTTGCCTTAATATATTCTCTCAGTACCCTCATCCCGGACTGACTTCACTTTGCTAGATCACTCGTAACTAGGGTGTAAGATATCGTAGAGCTATGTTGAGATCGACGGTGTTGGAGATCTCAGCAAGAGCTACAAGACACCGTAAGAATTTTTGCGCTATCATGATTTCGCGATGAATGCTCAATGATTGACTGAGATAGAACGTTTTCCATTTTCCAAAACCAATTAAAACCACGAGTTTTGGGTTGAAAGATTCTTCAAAGGACATGGATTGATAGCTTTTTTTCTCATCTTTTGAATGATTTTTGAAAATTGTCGACGGCCCGAGAGTGGTGGAGTGTTCCCTTTTTTTACTAAAGGTATTGGTGTTCCATTCATCTTGACGAAGACTGTACTTGAAAGTGTAAAAAAAGAGCTCCAAAATGAGCTAAGTAAAAGCTCAACCCGGCCAGCTATATCTCCTAGGGATCGAGCTATTATTTATCGGGTGGTCTTAAACTCTTGACCGCCTTGTGAATGAATCCTTTGGCACTTGATCATCGTTACTATTGTGAAAGAGACCCGATGAGGGTTAATTTTCCTCCTAAACCTATAAATATATACTATTATTCCGAGGTGAATGAATAAATAATACATCCATTTGCATTAATCTAGAGGATAAATTGGTAATTATCAACGTCAGAGTGGCATAAATTGAATATCTCGAATTAGAGGTAAAAGTTTGTGTGTGTACGTCAATCGATATCAAGATATGGATTAAGAGTTTACTACGTCATTGAGGATACTATACACTATATGGTATTAGGGTAATCGCGGAAGCTGCAGCAGACCAGTTTGACTTCGCGCGTGCGTGGCGCATCGTAAATGAGATCGAAATAGTAGCCGGTCAATGAGGTTTTGAATCACAGAGTTTCCTCGTTTCGATGGATATGACGTAGGAACAACAAGGCACGCATCAATGGAGACGAAGACCATCAGTTCATTTCGTGAATCGGACCTCGACTAGGTAATACCCAATCCCATGTTTCGCTACTCATCGATTATCTTTGTTTTGCTTTGAGATATCAGTAGAGTAAAAAGTGACTGTTTCGATGCTAAATCGCTAAACATTGGTTGATTGTACGATTTTTTCGCTGGTGTCTAATGAATCCGGTTTTCAACCCATTGAATTATGAATGCTACGCTTATCAAGTTACTGAATGGATTCAAAATTGAAATTGTCAACGACTCGCGAGTGGATTAGTGAAATCCATATCTCAGGTACTCAAATATTTTAAACTTTGCAAAAATCATAGGCAATTAAATATTGCCAATGCCCATTCGGACTTCATTTTGAAAGTAATATATTTCTTATCGAATCTGTGAGAAAATGAATGCTTCAGAAAACAAGACTGATAACAAAAAATACCGAATAAATGATAAACCTTATCCTCACGTCAATTTCTGATTGATTACGTTTCACGTGCACCTGGGACATTCTTCGGAATTAGCCGGGACATGTCATCGCTTGGTCTCATTTTGGGTATTGGAAGAAAAATGCATGTAACAGAGCATAGGAGCCAATGTAAGTAGAAAATATTGCATAATTTGTGATTTCTTATTTCTGTTGTATGTATGTACACTAACTCCACTTGATCTGACAAAGCTATGTGTGGTGCAACTAGTGAGAATGAAACCTCATATTTCGATCGATAAATCGACCAGAAAAGTCAACATAAATTTCCAATTCCACCGTGAAACCCTTGTACATTAACTTGCTTAATGTTGTTGAAGTGAAACGGTAATATTTACAAGGAATACAAAGGGATATAATGATGGTAGAGTTCTTCATGGATTCTTCTTAAATTCCCTGTGGGAGAATAAAAAAACGGGTATCGATTGGGAATGTAGAATTTCCTCGCAGATCTTGTCGTGGATTGACCCTAGATTCATTACAAAAATTAACGAGAATAGTCCACTAGAGCTTCCGTTAAATATATTTTTCGATTCTCTTTTGTAGATTGTCGCACGCGGAGGCCTCCAAGGGAATTTTATTTAGGGATTTCTATGGCGGTGAGAAATGAGAGATAGATCTTTTGAATCGTGGTCACACAATCAAGCCTCGTAGACACCCGTGGAGAATCCTCTGCATATTTTCAGAAGTGTGTCATTTTTCAACTTCTCTATAGTTTTCGATATAATTATATGGCTCGGACAGTTCAGGCACTGAGTCTGAGTGAGATAAACGTGATAGCCGCTGACAAATTTTTTTCGGGAGATTTCTTGGATTTTATGTAAGAAAAAGGAAGTATGGAAAAAATGGCTTGTTGCAACTTTGCAGAACTTGTTATATAATTACCTAGCTCATTCTCAGACGGATCAAAGGCCCGAGTCAAGAGCACTTATGGTTTGAATTTTTGTAAAATAGGGTAAGTGTACACAACATGCACCCCCCCCCGTCTTAAGCCTTTTTGCCAATAGTTTTGACCCACTTCAAAATTTTTCAACGTACATACTTTATCGCATTCCAAAACTTCTTCCACGACCTTTGAAATAAGTCTGAATGAGTCCAATTTTGATTAACCAGAGTCGAGCTATGACGATTTTTCCAAAAAGTTTGAAAACGGGTGTACCCATAACATGCACCCATTAAGCTATTCTTTCAACTACTCTGGTCTACCTCAACACTTTCCAATGTATTTCAGCTCATTTTAATCAAGGCCATCAAAATGAAATAAAATACGTCCAATTTTGATCAACTGGAGTTGGGCTGTCTCGATTTTTCAAAAATAAACGATACAAGTAGACGATAAAGTGCACGAGATCGTTTTTATCGGCGAGCAACCACATTTGAAGCTTTTCGCAACTCCAGAACACTATGTCCGGCCCATCTTGATGCGACGAATTCGTTTTGAGTGGTAAAGAAAATCATACTCCGAAATAATCACATGTGGTGCATGTTGGGTACACACCAATTTTGGCTTTCATTTTTCAAACGATCTCTGTACTTTGCTGATAAAATTATACTACAAATACAAATTTAGCAACGCCAAGAAACGAATTCTGAAGGTCTTGAACAAAGTAATTGGATGCGCTAAAGTACGTTAATATTGGTCGAACCACAATTTTTTGTCACCTGTCTTACTAAACACAATTTTGTTGTCGATTTCTTGAGTGCGCGAACACAAACAATGCCAAAACTCACCTTATATCATCTGGGAGATGCAGGGATCATCTAGGGTCGGTCCAAATCATTAATTTTTTCATATTTTACTATAACAAACGTGAAAAATTGCGAGAAGGTTAACGAATGTCCAGTTCTGAGATCAACCATTGGGGCCTCATTGGCCACAGGGGGCATCTTGGGTTATTTTTGTAATCCAATTATGACCACTCAGCAATCGTGTGAATTTTCTCGAAATCCTGGAGCTTTTCTCTTCAATTAATCAGATCAGAAAATTAAACTCTTGACAACTGTCGAAATATGCCTTTGACACAGTATCCAAGATTGCCACGTCGGCCGAGTGTGTTATTACTGTTCATTTGGGAAATCAGATTCATTAATATAAAAATCGCACTCGAAGCATCAGTGAGCTTATTGGTAGATTCAAATACTGCCGTCTGTAAATATGCCTGGCAGGGTTTTTTTTCTCAATCGAAAAATTTTAACAACCAAGAGCTGTTTTGTTGGTCAATGATGAACAGAGTGCTGTGCAGGTAAAAAGTAATCACGCCACAGCATTCCCGTATGAAGACGAGCTTCGCCAGTTGCACCCACAATATCTTATTTTCTAATAAAGATCACTCTTCATATTATTTCAAAAATTATTCACAATGGCAACCTTTCACCGCAACTCACTCTGCCAAGGGCCAGATAATAAGCAAAAATTTATTATATCTCTATACATATTACCAGATCACAGTAGTTCAGTCATATTGAGATTAAAGAGAATTCATATATGGGTGATTCCGCCGCGCGTGTGGTTTTTCGGTGACAAAATCGTTGAAAGGAGTGATTTGGGTCAAAAATTATTTCAAACCCAGACGAGTCTCGGTGGCTGATTGCAGTTGAATTCTACTTGGTTGAGCGCAAGAAGGAAGTATCTAGAAGTGCCTATCTTAAAATTTAAGCCAGACAAAGATATGTCAATTTGGAGGGATCGCAGAGGAACGGAATCGATATTTCGCTTCAAAAATATTGCTATAACTTGGCAAATATAATATGGACGGCCAAAACATGGAATAAATCAATTTTCATAACAAAACTTGAAAAATCGTTGTCACCTCAAATCAGAGACAAAATCTGATACATTTTTCTGAAAGATGAGATCATTTCACGTCAAAATCATGTGATGTGATATTTTTATGATGTATTTTTTAGTATAGAGCAAGACGAAATGAATCAGGTGCCAGTCTCGGGATCTCCATAAGCAGCCTATGTTATACAAATTTTTCTCTCCAAGCTCGTTACCCCGACAGGAAAGGTCGTACAGGAAACTTTAAAAAAAGGAAATTGTAGGTCTTCAGACGAGCTACAAGATCCCGTGAGAATTTTTGTGATCCGACCTTGACCATCAAAAATGTAGGTGATCCACTGAAGAAGAATTTTTTTCAAATCTTCAATTTCGATTACGGGCACTCAAAAAGTACTTGGAAAATGTTTGAAACACATGAATCGATAGATTTTTCTGTGATCTTCAAGATCCTTCTTTCAAAATTTTTATATGACGAAGGGGTTTGAAGTTATCATGGATTTAGTGAGACCATGCATGATCCAACCATTTTGGACGGTACTGTAGTTGCACACCAATATAATACACCCTGGGAAATTGCTGTAGTGTACGTTTTAAGTCGTAGTGACTGGGGTAGCTTGGAGCACGAAAATTTCGATGGAATCACTCATATATGTTTATCAAGTACTCTGGTAGAAATGGTGATCATTTTTTGGCCAATAACTGGCCATCAAGTCGCATTGTTAACGGCTTAGGCGACCAGACAAATGCTCACATTTCTACCAAGGTATATACCTATGTATATTTGCATTAATTCTTGTGGATACCAATTTCTGAACATTTTTAAAAAGACAAGCCTGCAAAAGTATACATCCCAGAATATAAGCCACAGGACGATCCCCTTCAATAAATCCATCATCTCTTTCAATCAGCTAAACTCATCCTGAATTACCTTACTTGAACTCATAACTGCATCACATCAAATCAAGGTCAGTGAAGCTAAATTTACAATCTGAAAAATTTATCTGACAGCAGACCTCAAAATTCAGTTGATATAAAATTTTCATCACAGATGTTGCTGTACCACGCAATCATCGCCCTGCTTTCGTTGGCCATTGGTTTGGAAGTCGATGGGCTCAAGATTTTGGGACTTTTTCCACTTCACACCAAGAGTCATTTCATTATGTGCGAGCGATTGAGTAAGGCATTGTCTGCAAAGGGACATCAGATCGACGTGTACAGCCATTTTCCACAGGAGCAAAAAATTCCCAACTATCAGGATTTCAGTCTTGAGGGTACCATGCCTGATCCTGTAAATAACATGCCGTTTGAGTTTTTGCAAAAACTTGCATCTGAGCGATCACTCTCATTTCTGTTGGAGGGGATGGGTAGCGAACTATGCGATATAATGGGCACTGAAGTTTTCCAAGGACTGTTTGAAAGAATAAAGGAAGGACAAGCCTATGACCTCGTGATCATTGAGGTAACTTGAACAAGTCAATCAAGATCAGTACTTCCGAAAATTGCATCATATACGTTGAATTGATGCTTGAGTGAATTCGTTTTTTGGAATAGTGGTCTTGATTTTCTCAACTTGGAAAGCAGAATATCTATGCTGCAAGTTAAAGTTTCGATTCAATAATTATTTGTTACGCAATTTTGCCAAATCCGAAGAGAAGCAATGCATCAAGAACTTGAGTAAAGTCTACTTGGAGTGAATTGTGGAGATTTCGGCTTCTTGCTCTCCCAGTACAATATAAATTTTCTCTTTTCAGTACATATAATATTTTAATTTTTCTTTAATTTATAGATAAATATAGCAAACTGCTATCTTGCTTGGGGTCGTCATCTGGATGTACCTTTGGTTGGATTGTCAACGACTGCCTTGGGAGATTGGCTCAACGATCCACTTGGCAATCCATACAACACAGCTGTCAATCCGGGGATGTGGCCTGGTTTCGTTCATCCTATGAGCTTCGTCGAGCGTTTACAAAACACAATTATAGTCAACATTATTAATGTACAATACAAGTATTTTATACCCGTACAAGATAGATACGTTGAAAAATATTTTGGACCGGGTTTTCCCACCATAACTCAACTCGAAAAGGATATTGATTTGTTGCTTGTCAACGCGCATCCCGTACTTGATGGAATTAGAGCCTACACACCGGCAATAGTCCCAGTCGCTGGATTGCACATCAACGATGACAACTCCAAGCTTTCCATGGTAATAATCAGTTGGACCATAATCATTCCCGCTGGATTGATGGAATATTTAGGTTATGGGTAAATGTACTCAACATGCTTCTTTTACTCAACCTGGTTCTGAATATCGATCTCGGGGCTGAGCTCTCAGAAGTATTGCCACACTTTCTCATCATATTTTTTATTTTAATGTATGAGGGAATGAGTGATCTCACAGAAATCACCCAGCTCGATGATATTTGTATTATTTCAGCGACACAAAAGCGAGATTCTATCATTTTTCAAGTTTTTACAGCTTATGAATGTTATGTAACAACGGTGCCAATATGTTTCGTTTCGATTAATCTTCACATGCGTTAACTCATTAGTATTTTCGTCTCAAGACCTTCAAAATGCGCGGTTTACTTGAATCAGGATCAACTGAAAGCAAAAAACACGATGCGTAGGTGTCCAACAATATTGTGACTTTCCTCGTCACTTCATTGAGGACTCGCCCAATGATTCCTGAATTATTGGTACGGTGTGAAAAAAGCTGTGAAAGATATGAGCTTTGTCTCGTTTGTTGAAAACTTCTTATGAAATAAGGAGTTGATTTTTATCTGACTTCAGCGAGGTCTTCTGGCTGCAGGCCTCTTGCATGCAATGAGGAAAATTTATTCGAGTATATATGTCGCAGGCTCTTGGTGAAATCAGCCTTTTCGTGAAAATCCTAGGCTCTTCATGAAGAGCCGGCCGATCGTGTCAGCGCTCATCCCTTTCACTTTCTGACACCATCGGCCTAGCCTTTTCGCGAAAAGGCTGACTCGGCCAGCCTTTTCGTGAAAAGGCCAAGTCGGGCTAGGCCCTTGGTGTACAGATGGGCAGAGTCATCAGTACCGCTGTCGAACAAAGTCAGTATCGCAGTCAAAGCTGTCGAATTAATTGCACTTCTCACAATCATGTTAAATTGAATAATCTTATGAAAATTGATCGATGGAATCGGCTTGCTCAGATAGGACTTCCAAAGGTTAGCCCATTAAAACTGAAATGAAAATGTATATTGTTGCTCGGTGTGTGTGAACAAACTGACTCTGATCTCATTTAGTACAAAGCTACATCAATCGAAGACTACGAAGCGTACCAAATATCCAATAGTTGATCAATTATGTCAATTCTTATCAGCACAAAGTAGGCTCGAGTGTGGCGCCCATAGTTAGAATTGAATTTTTTCAAATCATAGAATCATTTTTAGATGACGAAAATTTTCACGTTAATTGATTAACTATTAGATATTTGGTACTCTTCGTAATTTTCGATTGATGTAGCTTTGTACTAAATGAGATCAGAGTCAGTTTTTTCACACACACCGAGCAACAATATACATTTTCATTTCAGTTTTAATGGGCTAACCTTTGGAAGTCCTATCTGAGCAAGCCGATTCCATCGATCAATTTTCATAAGATTATTCAATTTAACATGATTGTGAGAAGTGCAATTAATTCGACAGCTTTGACTGCGATACTGACTTTGTCCGACAGCGGTACTGATGACTCTGCCCATCTGTACACCAAGGGCCTAGCCCGACTTGGCCTTTTCACGAAAAGGCTGGCCGAGTCAGCCTTTTCGCGAAAAGGCTAGGCCGATGGTGTAAGAAAGTGAAAGGGATGAGCGCTGACACGATTGGCCGGCTCTTCATGAAGAGCCTAGGATTTTCACGAAAAGGCTGATTTCACCAAGAGCCTGCGACATATATACCTTCCCAGAATAACATTTTTTGTAAATTTAGCGTTACTTGGCTCTTGTTGATTCATTTGAAACTCATTTCAACTCATTTTGAAAGTTTCCAAATAATCTTCAAAATGAGATAAAGGACTTTGAAAAATGTCGAACTGGGTTACCAGCAAATTAAACCTGGGGTACTTTCTCAACATGAATCAGCTATTTCAGCTGATTTGCAGCTAACGTGGATAGATTTTCACTGAAAATCAGCTACAATATCTAAAAATCAGCTAAAATAGCCGATTCTCAGTCAAAATCCGTTTGTGTTAGCTGATTCATGTTGAGAGAGTAGCTAAGATGTATACTTTTATCTTATTTATATTTCTGATTCAGGGGATTTTTTTGTAATGGTATATCTACTTGGGACCGACTGAGCCGTTGAATTGTAACAGCTACCTGTTTTGAAAATTTTAGTTGGGATGGTTTTGGTTGTTCTTCAGGTGCAAATGAACATCACAAACTGAGTCCGAAGGAATGATGGTCGAGAGTAGAGTCCTCGAGTTCCGATGTTCACTCAAATTTGATTCTCACTCGATCTGGAGCTCACTTGAGTGGAAAGAGAAGAATTGCATAGAGCGCACGATGGATTAGCCAGAGAAACCTAGTTTTTTAATCCGAACATAACAGATCATTTAATATCGTTGTAGGATGTACAAACGTGGTTGGATAAAAGTGAGGATGGCTGCATTTACGTATCATTTGGATCCATGGTTAGGATTGAGACGCTTCCAAAATATGTTCTTGATGCTCTTTATGCGAGTTTCAAAAATATCTCACCAGTCAGGGTGTTGATGAAAATTGCAAAACCGGAAGAGCTGCCACCGAATCTGCCGAAAAATGTCATGACGCAGTCTTGGTTCTCTCAGGTGCAAGTGTTGAGTGAGTATAACCCAAATCATAGTTCAATTTAAAAAAAAAACAAATGATAGAAATGCTATGGTACGGTCTCAAACATCATGAATTGATAAATAGCTGAAAGTAACATTTTGTTGTTGATTTTTCAGAACACAAGAACATCAGAGCTTTTGTCACTCATGGAGGACTTGCAAGCATACAAGAATCTGTGTACGCTGGTGTTCCTATGGTTGGTATTCCATTGTTCGGAGACCAAAATTTCAATGTGATATCTCAAGTCAGACGAAATGTCGCAGTTTCGCTACAATTGGACGGTATAACTGAAAAAACTCTCACAACTGCATTCAAAGAAATCTTGAATAATCCATCCTACAAGTGAGTGCCACTAAATCATAATGCCATGCACTATTTTAATCGACTTTGATCATTCAAATTGAACGTTGCAGGCAAAATGCGGATGAGGCCTCGAAGAACTTCTTGGACCGGCCGATGGCACCAATAGATACAGCCGTATTCTGGATAGAATATGTTGCTCGACATGGGAAGAAATGCTTGAGGTCACCAATTGTTGACATGCCGTGGTGGCAAGCCAATCTCATGGATGTTTACACAGTCATTTTGATAGTTCCTTTGATTGCTCTTTACTTACTCAAATTGATGTTTCTCAGCATCTTTTTTGCCTTTTTCCCTCGGTGGAAGCCTGAAAATGCAAAAAAAACTCAATGATGGTTGAACCATGTGATGATGTAATTTAATATAGTGTGAAGAAAAATGTCACTGGCATTCAAGATGTTTGAAATTATTGTTTTTAACGAAATCCATTTTGAATTTTGTTGGATTCCGTTGAGTCCTATTTGATGACCCATTTCATAATGAAATCCCACTCTAAAAATCATAATCATCATATTATGACAAATATGATTTTTTTGAGTGGGATTTCATTATGGAATTGGTCATTGGATAGGATTCAACGAAATTCAACGAAATTGAAGATGAATTCCGTTGAAAACCCCTAACTATAATGATTAATTTATGCAACTATATTCTGGTATGTAGATACTGTTTAGATTACTTGGCTGGAAAATACATTCTTACGTATACTCTAATGAGTTTTGATGCACAAAATTACGAATTAATCGTGTCACGAATTCTACAAAGTGAGATGGAGAGATTACCCTGGAAATTGCACGGAGCATTCGAAAAGCCACTAACACCCGAAAAGGATGCGATTTACGCCATTTTTGATACGCAATAAACTTGGCAGAGTCTTCAGCTAATATCCAAAACAGGCAAGAAGGATAGCACAATAGAAAATTCATTAGAAAGGATATATGAAGATATCCTCTTTACATATGAATCAGTCAACGTAGTTGGGGTTGTGGACCCTTCTCACTCCCCCGTAGTTTTTCGTAGCTTTTTTCCAATCTTTTCAGACCCCTTCTCTCTCTAGTTGTTGCCATAGTTTGTGGACAACCCTTAACCTTTGGAGTTTTCATCAGAAAAGGTACTGATGCAGCAAACATTGATTGGTTGAGCTAGCCATTAGAAGAACTTGTCTCAGCAATTATTTGAAGAATATAGTTGTACTCTCTTGCTATAGCTAGAAGTTGACGTTGGACTAGTGAAACTGATCAGAGGCAAATGAATTATTCGTCAACAGATGTCTCTTGCTAGATTGGTTACGGGGTTATTTTATCTCAACAATAAAAAATTGAAAAAATGTCGGAAAGGTTAGTAACAACAGAAACTCTGTGGCGGACAGACTAAAGAACGTAAATAAAAATATGGACTCATGTCCACTTAGCATCGGTTTCTACGCCGGCATCGGAAATCTTTCAGGTCGTGTCTCACACCAAATAATTGATAAGTTATGTAGGCTAGTTGCGGTGTGAAGGGATCTCATAAAATCGTTAGAGTGAAGTACTGGAGAAGAAATTGTGAAGGCAAAAATTATACATATCATTTGTAGAAAATTCCCCTTCAGTCACTTACTAAATCACTCAGTCACGTTGAGTTCTAGACAAGCCTTCGACAGCAACATGTTCCCACAAACCCATCCACATTCCACCTCGAAAGATTGTACGCAAGCATGAATTTACGTGACAATGCAGAACAGAGCTTGTGTGGATTGACTCTTACCTATAACGTTTTGGACATATTCGATGTAGTTTGATCGAATATGTAGATTTGATGGTTGATGCTATGGAAACTATTGTGATTATTGATCATAATCTTTCTACGACTATATTTTGAAAATGACTAATATTACCTTCATACGCGCTGTGAAACTCATCACGTGTGGGAATTGGCCGAAGGCTTCTGCGGGGACCATCACAACTAATTCAAATGATAGTCACCGCACATTTCTTACGATAATATTTTTACCATAATTTTTCCAAATCAGAATCATTTGAGAACTGTTAGGGTAAATCAAAGAAACATTTCGAGTCTTCAAAAGAGGTTTCATTGCCCTAGGATTACACTGAAGAACACTTGTGAGAACCAAGGGTTGCAGTTTTTCCATCAACCACGGATTGGGCATTGATTGGGCGGAAAATTAACCAACTAGTTGTCTTTTGCCGGCAACCACTAGCTGATATTTTTTTCCACAGCGAATATGGGGTTGAATACGAGACCCATGAGATTGGTAAATGGTATTTAACACATGATTGGCGAAGGAACTTGAGTCATGAGTCCCTTATTATACCCATAATATGGAAGTCGGCGATTTTTTTGCGCGACCTAGGCGTGGCAGATCCGGACGGTCGGTCACCCATCCGGATTCGAATCGCAAAAACGTCGCTGAACCTGAACTTTTGACCGAAAAGGCTCGCGTGGCCACCTTTGATATTTATTATGTTTGTTCACAGGAAGACTTGAGGAAACTTGTATTTCCATGTATTTGTGCCCCAAAAGTGTCGTCCGCTTACCACCATGTACCAATCTCATGGGTCCCGTATTCACCCCCATATTTGCTGTGAGAAAAATGTTAACCAGTGGTTGGATTTGGTAAAGCGAACTAGTGGTTGTATTTCCAACCACCTGGTTGGATTCGACAAACAATCAGAGCGGTTGAGAATACAACAATCTTGTTGACTTTTCAACCATGCGGTTGCCAATTTAATGGAAATCAACCAATTTTTCACAGTGTCTTATACAACGTGATATAGTCTTTTTTGTGATTTTCATGGTTTGGAAAATACTCGAAAGCGAATCATATGAAATCCTCTGTAGAATTCTCAAAATGAAACTTGTCAAAGGAAAATTTGAATTGGGAAGCTATTCACTGTGGATTTTTTATTGCATGCTTATTCAGAAGATTCTTTACGATTATACATTGTACTTGAGTTACGGAGACTTCAGATGGAAAGAAATCAAGTAAAATTTGCGAAAAAAGTGTCTAACGAAATTCTTATTCAAGTATTTGAATTCAAAACGATATCTCCAAATTGTATTCCATGTACTTTGATCTAAGGGATAAAAAAAGATGAGCCAAAACTGAAATTCAGGACTGACTCTTATTGTTTTCATCAGAAATTTCTCATTTTCCACACGAGAAAATACAGTCGGTTCAACAGCGTGTTATTGTTTCATTTTAAGGCGTACACCTGTTTCATCGACTTAAAATCTCTGAAGATCCAAACATGTCTGAGAATTGGGTTTGTACGGTGGAAAAAAAAACGCAAAATAATCGTATTTCAGTGCATGCGCACTATATCCCGATTTCAAAATTCCATCGATCAGAGAAACTTCCGTGTGATAATACGAAAAAGTATCATTTTGTCTCGTTCAAACATCACATACACGTATTATACATAGTTCACACGAGAGATGCAGCTTGAGATCGCACGCAATCACTCAAAAATACATATGAATTTGAATGCCACCGTTAGAGCTGACTTCCTGAATAGTTTTGTTTATCATTCATTTTTGCTGAGGTCAGATGATTTGTGTATATAATTCGATGACAAAACAGATCCGCGCTACGACACTCGTAGTTATATATATTGTAGCAGGCGCCCGCGCCGCATTACACCGGTTTGACTTTAGTTTGTGTGGGGGACCTCATGAATGCATGAGATCTGGGTTCCTCGTGAATAAGTGTGGGTACACCTGAATCGCGCCGAGTTTCCTCGTCTTGATAGATCTTGACTTGATAGATGACGCGCGGGAGTTATACCACGCGTTTGTAACGACGAGGATTGATTCGTTCTTCATTTTGTGTATAGTTCAAGATGTATAGTTTCAAATACTCAAGTGGCAGCCGATTAGATTAGTGAATGTGAGATCTATTTTCTACATCATCGTTGCATTTCACAGTGATTCAGCAGTTCGAATTGTCGTTTGAAAAACATTTTCTTCTCAGTAATCAGGAGTATTTCCAACAATAAAACAAATGTTAAGCGTCTACGACATAGAGGTTCAACGAAAAGTGTCATTTACTGCATGAATTGTAAAAGGTAAGAAATTCAAAATTAATGATATACAATATCGATAACTGTCAAAGTAAATCTTTCGTTCTTTGTGTAATTGGTTGTGACAACTAATTTCTCACAGACTTTGCGAATCATGATTTTTTAAAAATGCAAAGTCAGCTACAATTGGGATGATGTGATATATGAATTACTGGATTTATATCATTGAGTTATCTCACGATTGTTTTCTGGATATTATTATACATCTTCAATGTGAACACAGTATGATAGCGGAATATTTCGCTCTATTAACACGATGAGGAAAACTCATTCGAGACCTTCAAAATTTAAGATGATATTAGCATGCGAGGTAAAATCGATCACGCTCGTTCACAATCCACGATTCTACGATCGTCTGCCTCGACCTTGAAATCGAAGTCGACTGTATATTAGAGTCTATCCAGTGTGCAGCACGATAGTTATCAGTCTTACCTCATCATGGTAACACAGCGGTCTGTAACAAATTTTTGAGCAGCAGCTCTGATATCTTTGCAAAATTTATCATCTTGACTCCATCATCATATATGTGCGTACTTGAGTAGGCTTTTCGCGGTACTTATGCGGTACTTGTCCGGGACTCTCGCGGTACTTCATCGGTACCACACCCGCGATTGACCTTTCTTCCATTGACGATTGAGAAATATTAAGAGACATAGATTTGCTAATCTCAACATAATTGAATTCATAGAACTCGGAGTACGACCCCGCTCTTACGAATCAGTATGCGCTTCTTTTACAGACAGGGTACAGGTCAACTTTTCAACCTCAAACTGTTCAGAACTGCTCGAGTCAAATTGTGAAATATTAGACTCATAGTCAAAGTTGAATCAATGACTGTGAGTCTAATATCGAAAGAAGGCAAATCTCCAAGCGAATCTCTTAGAGAACTATACTGCAATGAAAAATGCCAACGATGAGCGTTATAAGGCCTCGAAGCCTTAGTATCGAGTACTTGTAAATATCGGGAAATAATACTCTGAGATTTGATGACAGTTAAGGGGAGGAACAATCCTAATTTTGAAGTCTGGTCTAAAAGTCCTGTGGGGCTGAAGATTTATATTCATATGTATTTTTCCAATCTCTCGTGATGGCGTAGTTGGTTTAAAAAAAAAGATCTCATGATCTTACTCATTTGTCATTTCCTGAATCACAAACCTTTCGTCAGATCGCTAAATCCATACAAGGTCTCGATCAAAATCATGAAATGTACCCCCAAGAAAGTTCACAGACCATTTTCTGAAATTCTGTGGAATTAGATACTTTTTTGCCCGTCAAAAGTCTGGATTTTCTTCTAGATTCTCTTCTATAGTATCTTCTTACATCAGAAAATCAAATCTAAATAGTGAAGAAGAAATTGTCCAAATCATGTAAAGTATCATGGAATAATTATGTAATCATGTTTATCTGAATTTTGAAAGAACAATTTCGATTTCTGCATTTTTTCATTTTCTAATTAAATGTAATATTTTAATCCAGTCAATCAAGCTTTCTTGTAACTTTTCGATGTGATCGATATTCCTTGAGCTCTGAGGCATTTAAACGAGAAAATTAAGAATTTTGACCCGAAAAATGTGTCTAGGTTCACAGTATTTGATAATTGGTTTGTCCATCTCTTCGGGTGTACTTTTTATAATATTGAATAAAATATCGCATGGGTTTGGCGATCCGACGAAAGTGCTGCGAACCAGAAAATAAATAAGGTCAAGAACATATTTTTTTGAAAAACCGATCACGTCATCGATTTTAGATCGAAAAAATACATACAAGTCAAAAACCTCCAGCACCCCAAAATCTTTCAGACTGGACTTCAAAATTAGGGTTGGCCCTCCCGCGGATTAGTGTCTCATGTTGAGGGAGAGTCAATCGATTTTCATTTTGTGATATCAAGATTATTTCATTCATGAGCTTATTTTCGGTTCGTTGAATCAAGTACAAACGCTGTATCATAATGAAATTGAATCCTCCAGTTAGAATAAATTGTGGGCTATGATTGAAAGTACAAGAATATTCCAAACTGCTCTGGATACCAAAGAGAAGAAATGGAAACTTTTTGTCACTGAATGCCAATCTCACGGAGTAGATTTGATCTTCTGGTAAACCAGAAATTTGCGACGCAGGAATTTGAAAGAAACGAACCACATGATGAGCAATTCGCATGTGGAGCTCTCTGAAATTTTTGATTCTTAGGAACCAATCCCAACAATACTATCTTGTTTAAGAGCTCATTATGACGTCGAAAAACGGTTTAATCCTCTTATATCATGGTTTGATCTTCACCGTAACTAGCATTTATAACGAAATAATTGCACCAGAAATACTTGATACTTATTACAAACCTTATTTTGAATGAATGTGAGTCATAAAATTACTGTCACCAGGAAGTTTTGTCTCATGGGTCATCCCATGTCTCTTGATAATCTATTAGTTCAATAGTGCTTGTCTTGTGATATATCGTGCATGTTTTACGGCTCTGAATTGTCCCGTTTCCAATCTTCATGATTCCTAAGCCCATGGCAACTCCCTCAGAACCTCCGCATCAACATGGTCAAATCGAGCTCCCAAAATACCATTTATTTTCTTTTGCAACGTCGATGATGAAGTCGACATAGCCAATGCAATAAATTGTCAAGTTGCAATCATGTTCCTGTGTGCGATTCTTATGAATTTTTGGTTCCGCATGCAAACTTGGAACATTGGCCTCGACCAGTGGGGTCAATCACAATATACGTATAGAGAATATATCCTAGAGAATCGATCTAATGATGCAATGAAAATCAATTTCACTCGATTGAATGATTAAAAATGGATAAATTTGCAGGTGCTAAACTCAGGAGCTCAACACTTCCAAAAATTACCGAGAAAATGTCACCATTTCTCGCATTGGCTGCCTTACTCGCCCTATCGACTGGCTCTGGGGTCGAAGGATTAAGGATTCTGGGACTTTTTCCTCTCCATGGCAAAAGCCACTTTGTCATGTGTGAGCAATTGAGCAAGGCACTGGCTGCAAAAGGACATCAAATTGACGTGTACAGTCATTTTCCATTGAAAAAACCAGTACCAAACTATCAAGATTTCAGCCTTGAGGGTACTATGCCCGTTGTCGTCAACAATATGTCATATCAGTTCTTGCAACAATTTGCTGGTAGCCCATCGTTGGGTTTCATGATAGGCGGAATGGGTGCTGAACTATGCGACTTGATGGGTACCCCGGTTTTTCAGGAACTTTTTGAGCGATTAAAGAAGGAGCAGCCATATGATCTTGTCATCGTTGAGGTACTTTGATTAAATCCGCAAAAACTGCAGATCTTGATATTGTCTTTACAGTTTCTATTGATACTTTTCTTTTCAGGTTTTTGTCTCTAATTGCTACCTCGCTTGGGGTCGTCATTTGGGTGTTCCTGTAATCGGTGTAATGACCGCTGCGTTGATAGATTGGTACAACGAGCCTCTTGGTAATCCACATAATACAGCAGTGATACCTGGTGCATGGTCCGGACTCTTTCATCCCATGAATTTCATTGAACGTTTGCAAAACAC
Source organism: Eretmocerus hayati (assembly GCA_029851415.1). Lineage (NCBI taxonomy): Eukaryota > Metazoa > Arthropoda > Insecta > Hymenoptera > Aphelinidae > Eretmocerus > Eretmocerus hayati. The sequence goes on along the minus strand of CM056742.1, from coordinate 174,682,627 downwards.
CATCTTGTTCAATTTGATCAACATCCAGTATAAGTATTATTCAACCTTGCTTGACAAACATGTTGAGAAGTACTTTGGACCTGGTTATCCGACCATTACTCAACTGGAAAGTGACATCGATTTATTGCTAGTCAACACACATTACGCCCTCGAAGGTATCAGGCCTTACACACCTGCGATTGTCCCGGTTGCTGGATTACATATCAAAGATGACGGATCAAAATTGCCGAAGGTAATTATCATTGAAATTAATTCTCCAGCCTTACGAATTGAAATAGTGACTGCATAAAAATCTGAATAATAAAGTAAGGCGAGTGTCTCTGATTCGCCTATCAATGTTCTTATTTTGCGCATAGTTTTGGTGCATCTAAATATTTTTTAATGCTCTCTAACTCATCGTTAAATTTGTTTCAAGTTTTCTAAAATGAGTAGAAATGAGTTTAACTTCGACCTACCAGAGCCGGGCTATTTGAATTTTTCCAAAAAATGTTTTCCTCGCGATAAGGAGAGTAAGTGCCTAATTCGCTCCCACGTGTATAAGATACCTATTTCCACCAGATCATACAGGTTTTTTGTAGATCGGGATGTTTCGGAGCCCAAACTTTTCAAATGAGATATACCCTTGCTCATTTTGCACCTTCTTCTGCTTCTCCAAAATGTTTTGAAATAAGTTGATTGTTCTCAATGCAATGAAGAAGGATCTTTTAAAAAAGATCATGGAGGAAAATTACGCACTTTCCACTTTTGTTGGTAGTATGAACGTTGAATCGGCGAAAAATTAAATGTTTCAATTCTGAAAAGAGCATTTTGCATCTGTGACGAAGACAAAAGGATTGAGACTTTTTGGCATCGCTTCATCGCTTTTGGTGACTATAGCGAAGGAAAAATCAAAAGTACCGAAAAACTTTTTTTTCATTCTAAAAAATGCGCAGGTCATTCAGGGTTGGTCTGAAATGTTCATATTTTGATATTCTAACGCGACAAACAGGGAAAAATTGCGTGGCAAGGTCTGCGGGAGCTAACAATTGCGATCTCGAGTAGAGGCAAATTAGGCAAGGGCGAGAAATAGCAAAATCATATCACATCCTCATCCTCAATGTCTCAATTATCTTGCACTCCATTGAAATGAATCACTCCTACGAATGGGATCAATATTACTAGATGCGGATGAGAATTCAATGCGATAAAAGCCTAACAAAGTCTCTCATCAAGTGTGGTGACACACTTGGCGAGAGACTGGCTAAATCTCAACTCAAATCTCTGAAACTTATCAACACTGCTGACTTACACAGACGACTTTGTTATCTTTCCAGGAAGTTCAGAAATGGCTCGATGAAAGTGAAGATGGGTGCATATACATATCATTCGGATCGATGGTCAGGATCGAAACTTTCCCGAAACACGTCCTTGATGCTCTCTATGCAAGTTTCAAGAATATCTCACCAGTGCGAGTACTGATGAAAATAGCGAAACCAGAGGAGCTGCCCCCGAACCTGCCAAAGAATGTCATGACACAATCTTGGTTTTCCCAGTTGCAAGTACTGAGTGAGTGCCTTAAGAACCCTTTTGAAATGATTGGTCCTTCGATATTCTTGCAATCAAGTGACTTTTTTCTCTTACAGAGCACAAGAAGGTCAGAGCATTTGTTACACATGGAGGTCTCATGAGCACACAAGAGTCTATCTATGCTGGTGTTCCACTGGTCGGGATACCATTATTTGGTGATCAGCATTTGAATGTTAAATTACAAGTCAGACGAAAGATTGCGGTATCCGTGCAACTCAGTGATATTACCGAAAGAACTTTGACAACTGCGCTCAGAGAGGTTTTGAGTTATCCATCATACAAGTAAGTAATGCAGCAATGGGATATGTCCTCTTTATTATACAAAGGAGCAGATTCAAAACGTTTGAATTTTAAAATTTCAGGCGGAACGCTGAGAAGTTCTCCAAGGAATTCTTTGACCGACCTATGGCACCAATCGATACTGCCGTATTCTGGGTCGAATATGTGGCTCGCCACGGTAAAAACTGTCTGAGGGCTCCAATTGTTGACATGCCGTGGTGGCAGGCAAATCTCATAGATGTTTATGCGTTTATTGTGGGAGTTGTATTGGTTGCCATTTACATATTTAAACTCATGTCCTGCAGGATTCTTGGAATATATTTCAGTATATTCCCTCGACATAGGCCGACGAAAGTCAAGAAAAATTAATGAGAATCACAAATTTAAAATTTTCGCAATTTGCAAGATAATGAAACGTGGATATATGTAAATAAATCATCTCTCAATACCTCATTAACGGAATTATCAAATACTAGTTTCGAATGTGGATTTTCCACATTTTGTATTAATGTGAGGATTTTACAAACGAAATTATTAGCCTTTTTTATTGGCACATATTTTATAATAAAAAGTTCATACGAGTTGAACTGTCACAAAACAGTATCTGAACCTTCAGTGAATGTACGCTATTTTATTAATGAAAACACACATAATTGTTGACGTAAGATTAGAATTGGTCCTTTGGAAGTAGCTCATCGCTGAATCTATAAAGATCATCCGAGTAGATTCAGAATTGCACCTCGTATCAAATCTGATTTTTTTATATAAATGAAATATGAAAATAACGAATTTATAATCATTTGAAATGTCTCCACCCTGTTTGATCGCAAAGATTATTCCAACCCCCACCCGCCTCACCATTGACAGGCTCAATCAAGAGCTGCAACCGACAATGCTCAAAGTACAATTGATACACAAAATGATGATCTAATATTCGAAAAATTGAGTACCCACAGTGTAAAACTTGGAACCCAATTTTCTAATCTCTATTCATTTCCCTATGAATGGACCAATTTTGCAGGATTTTTCGTGTGCGGGTACGATTATGATGTTGTCAAGGACTTTGAGAACTTTTTCAGGCTTTTCCGATGCCCTTTCCAAAAGTTATCATGAATTATTAAAAATTCTACCTATCTAGTATATTGAACAATTCAAGTACTGATGCGAAGGGTTATATGTCAGTTACATAATCATACAAACTGTCTGAATGAACTTTTCCTAAGCTATCTCATCACGTTTACAGCAAGCCCAATCGAACCTATTTTCGGAGTCAGAATAACAACGATCGACGAATATCCCCATCACGTGGCTTTTGGATCTTTTGGCTTATACATTTGTGGAGGTTCTATGATCCATGCTTCGTATATTCTTACATCAGCAAAATGCGTCAACGATGCGACTACCACTGACGTCCTGAGTAAGAAAAAGCATATGGCACAAAAGTCGAAGCTGAGATATTCGACAAAACGTCTTCTTGTCCTGTAAAAGCTCAAAAATGATCCAAATTTCAAAATTTTTTTTTTCGATTATACATAAAAAGGACATCCGGATACGGTGGTATAATTTCAACTAGCTATCACAATTATTTCAAGAGATATTGGGCATATGCTAATCTTGCCTAGGACAAGTACTTGGCAAGAACATCGTATGTCACCTCTGTTGGACATAAGGCAGCTCTGCGAGCGCCGCGCGCGATCCATTACTGTGGAGTTAGCCTGGGTAAGCTCTAGCCTGGCATTAAGGTAGTCTGCAATAACGGTGTCTGACGCAAACGTGAAAAAACGTGCGTCCAACGGGTTTACAAGGTGTGTCATTGATATTTTATGATGTGGATGATGTCTGGAGGGCAGCCGAGGGTAGACTGATTTTCTACGCAAAATTTTCCATAGTTGACAGTGATGGACGCAGGGCGGATATAACGCGAAGATGTTAAAATGGTTTTTTTTGCGTTCTGAGATTGTCTGATGAAATTGTGCATCGAGGAAAACACTGCGGATGATGAGGTATGAGTGTTTACTAACGATATACATTATTTCTGAGGATCGGTCAAGACTTGGTTCCGCGTATTTTCCGACTTTTCCAGTAGGGCGACCTGTAGCGCGGCGGTTTGTCTTGATGAATGAGTCTAGCAAAACCCTTGATTCCATCAGAGAGTGGTGAGGAAGTCGAAATAAACTCCCTGGGACATGTCGTAGTTGTTTCATCAAGAGCCGGGGAGAGATCGTGCCAATATTTCCCGAATTGTCCACCCGAAACCATGGAATCCACGCTAAATTTGAGGTATTTGGCCGCCCCACACAGCCAATCCCATTTATGCCTGGGAGAAAACACTGTAAATTGGTAGCGGAGAGTGCATAGAAACGATATCGATCATTTCCAAAGCCCGCTTATGGCTTGAACATCCGTATTTCCCGAGTTTCCCGTTGGATATCATACGAATACTATCAAATATGAGTTATTCTGGGTCATTAATCGAGGTAGAAGAATTTGTGCCTCGGGGAAAACACTGCAAATGAGTAGATATACATGCCTAGTACCGATAAAGATTATTTTCGAGGCTCGGTCAAGACTTGGTTCCGCGTATTTTCCGAGTTTTCCAGTAGAGTGACGACTAGCGCGGCGGTTTGTCTTGATAAATGAGCCTAGCAAAACCCTTAATTCCATCAGAGGGTGGTGAGAGAGTTGAAATAAACTCCCTGGGACATGTCGCAGTAGTTTCATCAAGAGCCGGGGAGAGATCGTGCCAATATTTCCCGAATTTTCCACCCGAAACCATGGAATTCACCTTGTATCTGAGGTTTTTGGCCGCCCCACACAGCCAATCCTATTTATGCTTCGGAGGAAACACTGTAGGTTGGTAGCTGAGAGTGCATAGGAACGGTATCGATCATTTCCAAAGCCCGCTGATGGCTTGGACACCCGTATTTCCCGAGTTTCCTGCTGGATATCATATGAATACCACCGAATATGAATTATCCTGGGTCATGAACCGAGGTAGAAGAATTCGTGCCTCGGGAAAAATAGCGCGAATGAGTAGATATACATGCCTAGTACCGATAAAAATTATTTTCGAGGCTTGGTCAAGACTCGCTGCCGCGTATTTTCCGCGTTTTCCAGTAGGACGGCCTGTAGCGTGGGGGTTTGTCTTGATTAATGAGCCTAGCAAATCACTAAATTCCATCAGAGAGTGGGGAGAGCATTGAAAAGAACTCCCGGGGACATGTCGTAGTTGTTTCATCACGAGCCGGGGAGAGATCGTGCAAATATTTTCCGAATTTCCCACCCGAAACCATGGAATCCACGCTAAATCTGAGGTATTTGGCCGCCCCACACAGCTAATCCAATTTATGCTTGGGGGAAAACACTGTCAATTGGTAGCTGAGAGTGCATAGAAACGATATCGATCATTTCCAAAGCCCGCTTATGGCTTGAACACCCGTATTTCCCGAGTTTCCCGTTGGATGTCATACGAATACCATCAAATATGAGTTATTCTTGGTCATTAACCGAGGTAGAAGAATTTGTGCCTCGGGGAAAACACCGCGAATGAGTAGATATACATGCTTAGTACCGATAAAAATTATTTTCGAGGCTCGGTCAAGACTTGGTTCCGCGTATTTTCCGAGTTTTCCAGTAGGGTGACATCTAGCGCGGCGGTTTGTTTCGAGCCGAGAGTGCATAGGAACGATATCGATCATTCCCAAAGCTCGCTTATGGCTTGGATACCCGTATTCCTCGAATTCCCCGCTGGATGTCACATGGAGACCATCGTATTCGTGCTATTCTGGCTCGTAAACCGAGGTAGAAGGATTCGTGCTTCGGAAAAAACATCTTGGATAGATAGATGGGGTTGTTCCATGTCGATATGAATCCTTTCCGAGGTGCCATCATGACTTGGTTCCGCGATTTTTCAGATTTCTCCACTTGGAAATATCAGGTGCGCCTCGAAATCGTCTCGTTTTGAGTTCGCCGTCGAGCCATATGATTTTTTGCCTTTCAATTGCGTTGGAAATCATCTCAGGCTTCAAGTCATCCATTTCGTCGCATCACATCGTCTTACACTTCAACACCATTCCAAGGTGTCATCATCGATTACTTCTCTGATCTTCAATAGTTCCCCTCCTGTAGTTATGAGGTGCATCTCGAAATCGAGTCGTTCCGGACAACTTCATCGGCTTTGAGTTGTGTGACTCTGAAAACTCTCAAGGGCATATTCAGAAAGCTTGCCAGTCAATTCCTTCAATCTTCAGATTGAATTCTTTCAAGAAGTTCATTGAAACAAATTGTAGAGTAATAATTCCACGATGTTTTTCATTAGGCACAAATTCTTCTACATCGGTTCATATTATCATATTATCGGTTCATACATCAAATAACTCATATTTGATGGTATTCGTATGATATCCAGTGGAAAACTCGGGAAAAACGGGTGTCCAAGCCATCAGCAGGCTTTGGAAATGATCGATATCGTTCCTATGCACTCTCAGCTACCAACCTACAGTGTTTCCTCCGAAGCATGAATAGGATTGGCTGTATGGGGCGGCCAAAAACCTCAGATACAAGGTGAATTCCATGGTTTCGGGTGGAAAATTCGGGAAATATTGTCACGATCTCTCCCCGGCTCTTGATGACACTACTGCGACATGTCCCAGGAAGTTTATTTCAACTCTCTCACCACTCTCTGATGGAATTTAGTGTTTTGCTAGGCTCATTTATCAAGACAAACCACCATGCTACAGGCCATCCTACGGGAAAACTCGGAAAATACGCGGAACGAAGTCTTGACCGAGCCTCGAAAATAATCGATATCGGTACTGAGCATGTATATTAGGGTGTCCGTTATTTCCCAAGTTGGACGCAAGGCTAAGGTCGCCCCCTGGATCGTCTTGTTATCACCAAAAAATGATATCCCAACCGCGACCGGTGCAAAAATCGACCTTTGAACCGTGCCTCTAGAGTCAGGGGCTTTTCCATATGGATAGTCCAGCATAGCTTTTTTGAGGTGCTCGGACACTCGTAGCTATTGCCCACCAACATCTCAATACGAGTCTAAACGACATCAAAGGTGCTGTTTCCGACGTAAAATTTCATGTTGAATTCGAATTCATTGTTAGTTTTACCCTAAACGAGTCCCCAGACTAGTTATTTGATGCTTTTCAAGGAGAAAATGGACTTCTCCACGCGAAAACGCCCTCATTTCTGTTGTTTCCGACCTCCTGAGAGCTAGAGGGGTTTTGCATTGATCATGTTCTACGCGAAATTGTATGCAGGATATGAATTGGTTGTTAATTTTAACCTAGGAGAGTCACCAGACTAGCTGATTAAAGTTTTGTGAGGAGTGAGAAGTGTTTTCCACGCAGAAAAGCTCCCATTATACCATCTGAAAGCTACGGATATCTTACAACAATCATCTATCACGTGAAATTGTACGCTCAATCGACATTCGTTGTTATTTTGCTCTTAGAAGAGTCTCCAGACTAGCTAATTGATGATTTTCGAGGAAAGAACGGATTTTCCCGCGCGTAAGACCCTACCTTACTGATATTTCTGACCTCTTGAGAGCTACCGACATCTCGTAAGGATCATCTCTCAAGTAACAATTGTATGCTGGATTCAAATTCATTGTTAATTCAAGTCTAGAAAAATTACTAGAGCAGCGAGTTGATGATTTCCGAGGAGAAAATGCATTTTTTCGCCTAGAAATCCTCATGTTACCGCAATTCTCGGCCCCCTAAGTGTTAGAGTCGTCTCAGCCATCTCTTTTCCAACATGAAATTGTACTAGGGGAGAGCGGGGTATGGTGGGCAGCTCGAAAATTTGGGCATCCCAGTTATGAAATACAAAAAAATATTCAAAAACCCAAATGTTCATAAATTCGCATCAGTGTATCACCTAGTTTTTCCCTGGAGAGTTACAAGAAATTTCAATATGTTTTGACCCTTCAAAAGCGTAGGTCAAAATTCGAGGTAAAATATCACTTGTCACGCCTGTATGCACTCTACCGTTCGTGCGCCAATTCGATCGAAAATACTTGGCTACCCATCTCTCATCGGTAGCTCTGTTCGTTAGCTTTAATTTCTAATTTGAATCGAAGTGATCCGATAAGTAGTTTTTGAGCAATAATAGTAATACGAAGATGAATGAAACGGGGTATAATGGACACGAAAAGCGGGGCGCGTTGACCAGTTCCAACATACAGCCACAGCACACGAGCTGCGTGGCGCCACCCAACCTAACCTAACCTCCGCGTCGCCTCGTTTTGTTGATATTCTGCTCCAGCTGCACCACGGATGTGATTGTTTATCGATATTATTGATAATTTCACCTCGATGTGAGTAAAAAGTGAGTGCTGTCAATGCTGTGGGTGGTGGATTAGAAGCTGTATCACATCATATGACCACCAGATTCGTGCCATGCATCATAAACTCGTGTGTGCGAGCGAGTGAGATGCGAGCTGTGACATCTTTTTGTTGAATAATCGAGTTTTACCAACATAATACGGCATGTCATAGATCTGCGGCATCAGATTAGGTGGAAAAATGTTCAAATATGCTAATGACAACAATTCTGTATGTGTAGTGTTATCATTTTACTTGAAAATCGTGAGTGTCCATCGTACCCTACACGACTGTCCGCCATACCCCGCGATTGCCCATCGTGCCCCAATGATTAAGGTTTAGAAAATAGCATTTCTATGAAAATGTGCGAGTGAAAAAATTTTTAAAAAAATATTCCATCATTCCTGAGATGTTTTTCTGTCGAATGCCCACTCGCAGAACCGATTAAAGTAAAAATCGTAGTTGCCAAGCGGGTTTTAATTAGCTATGCCCGACATACCCCGCTATCCCCTATAGATTCAAATCTATTATCAGTTTCCTCTCGGAGAGGCGACCAGATATGCTAATCAATGTCCTCTCACGCAAAAATGGAATTTCCCGTATTGTAACTACAAAATAGGCACTGTCCGCAGACAACTGACAGTAACGGGTGGCAATTTCTTTCTTGACCATCTTCAGTTGAAGAAGTAAACTTCAAGGACTTGCTTCTTTGTGGGTAACTTATAACCCACAATCTGAGGTGAATAATTTTCTAGCAAATACAGATCACCACGTAACTGATGAGATTGGGACATAGTCAACTGTGTTCATCGCTTTTATTCATCAAGAACTATTTATTGTATCGAGTAACAAGTGAGAATATCGATTGGCGACTAATACGGTTGAATATGAATCTTCTGTTAGAGTTTATTTCATGAAGGTGAATCTACAATAGACCCACGTATTTGCAACAATGGCGTTTCATCGTCGACGCATCAAGACGCATCAGATCGGGGGAAGTAAATGAGGCGTGGCGGTGTGCTTGGATATCTATCACTGAAGATTGCACTGAGGATTGCAATTGACGGGGTGGGTGGAAAAAGGGCGTAACTGCAGAATGGTCATTTTGAGAAAATCAATAAAAACTTGATGGAAACCGCTAGAGACATAATTGGACGAGTTGAGATCACTCATCCCAAAGAAGATGGCATTCTCGAAATAGCTCAACCCGAGCCGGGAATGAAATTTGATTTCGAGCTTTTTTCAGCAACTTCAAAAAATGCAATTACGCCGTTTTTCCGGGTACAGGGTCGAATTTCGGTCCTTCTTCCTCACAAAAAGTGGAATCAAATCTCGAGATCAAGTCCAGTCATCTCCAAATTTTTTGAGAGTGTTCCTGGGTATTTTTTTGAAGATATCTGATTGCTAGGGGCTGTTTCGATTCATGCTCCACGGTTTCATGGACACGAAAAGCTTTCATCAGTCGTGTTGAAATGATGAGAGATTTTCTTCACTAGAGATTGGTAAAAAAATTCAATTTGAAGTCAAAACAACATGTTTTCATCGTTATATCAGGTGAAAAAGCGTTTCCAGGCTCTGGAGAATTTTTAAACAATTTTTCCTCGGTAATTAGGCCCTTTTTCCAGATCCTCCCTCACTTACGCCCTGTTACAGAGTGATTACGCCCTTTTGAATCTTTTTAGTCAGGTACTTGAGTTCTTTTTCCAAAACCTGTTGGGCTGAGCAAAAAAGGAAGCCCTGCTTTTAACAGCAGTTACGCCTCTTTATCATCCTATCATTGCACTTACGCCTTTCATCTGCACAATGAAAGGGCGTAAGTGCAATGATAGAATGTTGTTAGGGCGTAACTGCTATGATAAGATGTTGAAAGGGCGTAACTGCTGTGATAAAATTTCAAAAGTAGGGCTTCCCTTATTGCTCAGCCCAACAGGATTTGGAAAAAGGGCTTAAGTACCTGACTAAAAAGATTCAAAAGGGCGTAATCACTCTGTAACAGGGCGTAAGTGAGGGCGGATCTGGAAAAAGGGCCTAATTACCGAGAAAAAATTCTATAAAAATTCTCCAGAGTCCGGAAACGCTTTTTCACCCAATATAACGATGAAAACATGTTGTTTCGACTCCGAATTGAGTGTTTTTACCCTTCCCTAGTGGAAAAAATTTCTTGTCATTCTCACACGACTGATGGAAGCTTTTCGTGGCCATAGAACCGTGGAGCATGAATCGAACCACCCCCTAGCAATCAGATACAGGCAGCCCCCGCTATTCGCGGTCCCGGTATTCGCGGTATTCGCTTATTCGCGGTATCTGATTTGTGGCATTCCCCGGTGTTTGCGGTGCCCTGACTCGCTTATTCGCGGTTTGGATCTGGATCTTCGAGATAAGTTAGCTCATGAAGCGTGAATTTTCGATGGATTTCATCCGAATGTGTTCTTCCAAACCAATTTTGTGATTGAGTGTTCATCATTTCGAGGATGTTGATATTGTTATTGTTCCCCAAAACTGATTAATTTGTTATACGACACAGTTATCAGTGTACCTGTGTACTATCTGAATGCTACTCATGGCATCGTGTGTAGAAAGAACGCATATTCGTCAGTTGAAAAACGTGACAATGAACTTTGAGGCTTTCGGAAGGCTTGTTGAATTTGCTTGCCACTAGAAAAAATGGCCGAAGTTCTTAGAACTACCCATGGCCACTCCCCAGAGATTGTATGTTTGTCAATCTTGCTAGTCAAAAGTGTCTGAGCTCTCCATCCGCACGCTCGTGAATAGATTTTCCCAACTGATTCCCGGGTGGATTCCAGTAGTTCTTCAATCGTATCATACTGTTACTCCGTATCTTCCACATATTGAGTCAACTTGCTGAGCCTCTTACATGAATTTGTTGATTGAAGATGATGTGTGGATTTTTTGCTTACTCACAGATCCACATATGTATACGTAACCCCCCTTTCCCCATAAGGCCAAGGTCCTGGTATTCGCGGTTTCGGTATTCGCGACATTTTCTTCATACACATTAACCGCGGATAGCGGGGGCTGCCTGTATCTTTCAAAACATGCCCAGGAACACTCTCGAGAAATTTCGGGGAGAGTGGACTTCGCGAGATTTGATTCCAATTTTTGTGAGGAAAGAAAACCGAAATTTGACCCTGTATTCGGAAAAAAGGCGTAATTGCATTTTTTGAAATTGCTGAAAAGAGCTCAAAACCAAATTTAAACCCCGGCTCGGTTTGGGCTATTTCGAAAATGCTATTTTCTTCGAAATAAGTCAAGTCAACTCGTCCAATTATGTCTGTAGCGGTTTCTATCAAATTTTTATTGATTTTCTCAAAATGACCGTTTTGCAATTACGCCCTTCTTCCACCCACCCCCTCAATTATCTAGGTCCTCAGCGATTGGTTTCTCACTGTGGAAAATATTCCGATGCCGAGAATGAGTGGGAAATGGTTCGGTATAGAATTTTACTTTTCGGAAAATGATTTGATCAGGTCACGTTCATGATGGATGATGGGCAAGTATTCGGATCAACTTGAATATCTTCAACCTCAAGTGGTCGCCTCAAGCCACCCGTTGCTGTCAGTTGTCTACGGACAGTGACAATTTCGTAGTTTCAATACGGGAAGTTCCATTTTCGCGTGAGATAACATTGATGAGCTAATTTGTTGGCCTCTTCGAGGGTCAACTGATAATAGATTTGCATCTAGAGTACAATTTCATGTTGAAAAGGAGATTGTTGAGACGGCTCTAGCACTTAGGAGGTCGAGAATTGGAGTAACATGGGGACTTCCAGGCGGAAGATCGCATCTTCTCCTCGAAACTCATGAACGAGCTGCTCTGGTGAATTTTCTGGTGATTAACAATGAATTTGAATCCAGCATACAATTATTACGTTAGAGATGATCCTTGTGAGATGTCGGTAGCTCTCAGGAGGTCAGGAATCATAGATTCCATTTAAAAACGACAGATGAAAAATAGTGATGTCTCGGATCGGTTTCTCGTGGTTTTAGTTTGATTCTGTCGACCGAAATATGAAGTTTCCACCCACCAGGAGATCCAAAAAAAATTCCGGAGACGCCTGCGGAGCTATTTCTGTCTCGCTTCTTGATTCTACCGGAGCATCAAGATCATAATCTTATTCTACTAAATTGAATATATCTCGAGTTTGGCTCAAGATGATGCAACGTGGTTCGCACCATTCAGAAGATCTTAAAAAATTCTATCGAAAATGACCTTGAAAATTCTTTTTCAGCTTTTTCTGGCCCTGATCAGGCAAAATCCGGAAAAATCAGGCAAACCTAATTTCTTATTAGCCCGAAGTTGATATTTCATTGTTATGCGTTTTTGGTCAATTTTCTGATGGTTTATTCTCCGACCAATCAGAAAACAGAGATTTCTGCGCATGCACGTGGTTTGCCGGATTTTCTAAGTAGTTTCAATCAAAAGCTGGAGAAATTCCCTTCAAAATGACCTAGTGCAGAACTCCATTTAATCGACTGGAACTGAAGATACACGATTCTTCAGACATCGAGATCATTAACACAACTGACAGCATTGATGCAAGAGAAGGCGTCAAGGCTCTGGTTCACGATAGATAGGTCATCTCGCTCTGGCCATTCTTCTTTTTCAATCAAGTTGCCGTAGTTTCTGACTGGGAACATGGAATTGACTTTTGCCAGGGGTCATCTCCAAGAGAATCCCCTCAGCTTCCGATTGGAACTACTTAAAAATTTGGCAAACCACGTGCATGCGCAGAAATATCTGTTTTCTGATTGGTTGGAGGATGAAAAATCAGAAAATTGACCAAAAAATGCATATCACCGTGAAAAAACAACGGACTCGTTCCATCGCAAAGATCGTGCGATTTTCCATGAGAAATCATATTTTTGAGAAATCGAAAAAATGGCTGTTTGAGATAATCAGGTTTGCCTGATTTTTCTGGATTTTGTCTGATCAGGGCCTGAAAAAGCTGGACGAAAATTTTTGAGGTCATTTTCGATAGGATTTCTCAAGATCCTTCGAATGGTGCAAACCGCGTTGCATTATCTTGACCCAAACTCGAGATATATTCAATTTAGTAATGAAAGATCATGATTTTTATGCTTCGGTGGAATCAAAAAGCGAAACAGAAATAGCTCCGCAGGCGTCTCCGAAATTTTTTGGGACCACACGGTGGGTAGAAACTCCATATTTTGGACCACAGAATCGAGTCAAAACTACGAGATACCTATCCGAGACATCACTATTTTCCATGTGTCGTTTTCAAACGGAATCCATCAAATACCATTGAAGTGGGGTTTACCACGCGGGAGAATCCATTCTTTCCTCGAAAATCATGAATTAGATAGTTTGGCTACTCTTCTAGGAGGAAAATGACAATGATTATCGATTGAACGTACAATTTCACGTGAGAGATGATTGTTTCGAGATATCCGTAGCTTTCAGGAGGTCGGAAACAGCTATAATGGGAGCTTTTTTGCGTGGAGAACACCTCTTACTTCTCGAAAAACATTGATCAGCTAGTCTTCTAGGCGGAAGAATGCATTTTCTCCTCGAAAATCATCATTTCGCTGCTCTAGTAATTTTTCTAGACCTGAATTAACAATGAATTGGAATCCAGCATTCACTTATTACTTCAGAGATGATCCTTATGAGATGTCGGTAGCTCTCAAGAGGTCAGAAATATCAGTAAGGTAGGGTCTTACGCGCGGGAAAATCCGTTCTTCCCTCGAAAATCATCAATTATCTAGTCTGGAGACTCTTCTAAGAGCAAAATAACAACAAATGTCGATTGAGCGTACAATTTCACGTGATGGATGATTGTTGTAAGATATCCGTAGCTTTCAGATGGTAAGATGGGAGCTTTTTTGCGTGGAGAATACTCCTTACTCCTCAAAAAACTTTAATCAGCTAGTCTAATGACTCCCCTAGGTTAAAATTAACAACCAATTCAAATCCTGCATACAATTTCACGTGAAAAATGATCAAATCTAAAACACCCCTAGCTCTCAGGAGGTCGGAAACAACAAAAATGAGGGCGTTTTCGCGTAGAGACGTCCATTTTCTCCTTGAAAAACATCAAATAACTAGTCTGGTGACCCATTTAGGGTAAAACTGATAAAGAATTCGAATTCAGCATGAAATTTTACGTTGGAAACGGTACCTTTGATGCCGTTTAGACTCGTATTGAGATGTTGGTGGCCAATAGCTACGAGTGTCCTAGCACCTCAAAAAAGCTATGCTGGACTATCCACATGGAAAAGCCCCTGTCTCTAGAGGCACGGTTTAAAGGTCGATTTTTGCACCGGTTGCGGTTGGGATATCATTTTTTGGTGATAACAAGACGATCTAGGGGGCGACCTAGGCCTTGCGTCCAACTTGGGAAATAACGGACACCCTAATGTATATCTACTCATTCGCGGTGTTTTTCCGAGGCACAAATTCTTCTCCCTTGGTTAATGACCCAGAATAACTCTTATTCGATGGTATTCGTATGATATCCAGCGGGAAACTCGGGAAATACGGGTGTTCAAGCCATAAGCGGGCTTTAGAAATGATCGATATCGTTCCTATGCACTCTCAGCTACCAATTTACAGTGTTTTCCCCCAAGCATAAATGGGATTGGCTGTGTTGGGCGGCCAAATACCTCAGATTTAGCGTGGATTCCATGGTTTCGGGTGGAAAATTCGGGAAATATTGGCACGATCTCTCCCCGGCTCTTGATGAAACAACTACAACATGTCCCAGGGAGTTCATTTCGACTTCCTCACCACTCTCTGATGGAATCAAGGGTTTTGCTAGACTCATTCATCAAGACAAACCGCCGCGCTACAGGTCGCCCTACTGGAAAACTCGGACAATACGCGGAACCAAGTCTTGACCGATCCTCAGAAATAATGTATATCGGTAGTAAACACTCATACCTCATCATCCGCAGTGTTTTCCTCGATGCACAATTTCATCAGACAATCCCAGAAAACAGAAAAACCATTTTAATATCTTTGCGTTATATCCGCCCTGCGTCGATCACTGAAAACTATGAAAAATTGTGCGTAGGAAATCAGACTACCCTCAGCTGCCCTCCAGACATCATCCACATCACAAAATATCAATGACACACCTTGTAAACCCGTTGGACGCACGTTTTTTCACGTTTGCGTCAGACACCGTTATTGCAGACTACCTTAATGCCAGGCTAGAGCTTACCCAGGCTAACTTCACAGTTATGCGCGATCCAATACCTGGGAAGAAAGACGTATAGACGAGACTCGCTTGGGTGGTTCTGTATAGTGGAATGTATTAGACTAAATACAACGGTTATCTATGTTGTAGCTATCAAACTCATCGACCAAGTGATCGACAATATTAATATAAACACTCTGATTTATTCGAATAGAGCCCGCGCTCGCTGTTTTCCTCTCTTCTGTCCCTTCGATTTTCCGAAAAGTATGAAGAGAAATAAAGTTTATGATTCTTCCGACTTCGTATCGTGCGTTGAGGATGCTACATTACATGTTTCCGTGAAATCGATGGATATAAGTGATTTTTTCGAGTGGCAAGATCACAATTCACTGGCTAAAATACACAAAAGTGTTCCAAGGCCTCACCTAGCAGACATGAAGCACATTCAAGCTAGGCGGGTGGTTTTGTTTTATTCTACAAGAAAGAGCACAAAGGCACTGCTCCTCATATGAAGCTCGTTTTTTTAAAGAACAAATTTATGAGGCACATTCCGAAGCCAGTTCAAAGAATGGAAGCAAGGAATTGATCCGGATCATAAAAAAGGAATTGTAAATGAATTGTGCCCTCTAATGCCAGAAAATGGACGCGCTTTCTTTTATAATCTTCCAATCAGATTACCTGACCAAATCGACAGTGTTAAAAAGAAATCGCAAAAAAAGAAGGCTTGAACCATTGAAGGTATATGTATGACTACGTGTTATGAAAATGACATGATACATGTATATACGTATGACTTGAATATACTGTTTTTATCCGTTTTATTTCTATAAATGTATGTATACTTGTAATTTTTGCTAGAGTAAACGAGTTTTGTCATCCGCAACATGTGTGATTCAGGTTGATTTCGCTTTTTCCTCCTAACAAGATCGAAGAGCTCTGCTTCATCAGGAAATTTTCGATGCGCCACAACCCAAGCACTTTCTACAGTCCACCATGGGGAACTTTGGACTTACGCTGATCTTGCTGAACGGAATACTTGGCAAGAATAGCGTATGTCCTCATCGTCTTTGCCATACGATAAAATGCACGAACGTTGTCGCCTCAGCACTGCTCTGTACTTGGGAAGAATAACGTAAGTCGTGCCATACGACTTTTATGCGCAGTATTGGCTGCTATACGTCCTTTTTGCCTAGTATTGCTCGGGATTTTGATGAAATGCCATACATTTTTATTTTTTATCTCAGTGAAATAACTTGATATTGCGATCTGGTTCTCATCATCAGACCGGGCTCAAAAAACCTATACGACCACATTTTTATCTTATTCTGGCAAAAATGTACCATATGCTTTTTCTTACTGAGGACGGCAGACCAGAACTCTGAAAATTCGGTCTGAAGCACCCTCTGCACGATGTATCTTCAATAAACGTCCACGATGGTTTCCGAATATATGATGGCAAGAGGTTACACAATGATATAGCTTTGATGGAACTTACAAAGGAGCTCCAACCTTCCGGAACACGGATCCTTATGAAACTCTGGGAATCATCTTGTCTTGGTGCAAAATGAAGGTATCTCCAAGGGTTTGATCCCATGGGCCTTTTATCCCGAGATACAGCTATGGAGGTTAGCATTGCCAACATAGGACCATCTCGAAAAATCGTGTGTATAGATATAGTAACAATGCTAACCTCCATAGCTGTATTTCGGGATAGGAGGCCCATGGGATCAAACCCTCGGAGATACCTCCATTTTGCACCAAAACAAGATGATTCTTAGGAATTTAAGACATATCTGGGACTCATCGTCATGAATACACTGTAACAGACATGGTCTCCAGATATGTGTTTCAATATGGCATTATTCATATAAAATCATCAATGAAGCTCAATGAGGCTCAGTTTTTTCTCAAATTCGTAAAGGTATGATTTCTGTATTATCAATCTTTCTCAAATTTCAAATTTCTTATTCTTCTTATCTTCAAGTTTCTTATTATCAATCTTCGGATTTCAAATTCGTGAGCTCCGGGAAACTCTCCAAAAACCTCGTGGAAATGTTTGGAGAAAAACCTAGCTCAACAGACATCATATCATTCTCGAGGTGTGATGGCCGAGTCAGTCCGGCTCCTCTCTCCCTGGACCGAATATTGTAATGATAACATTTTGTGTTACAGCTTAAGCACGAAGAGAGTTGCATAGTTTAGCCAGGTAAGAGGGAGAGAGACAGAGAGATGGCACCGTTGTAGGGCCCGCGCGCCTCATATTTTGGGTCGTTCCTGGCGCAAGCCAATGCTGCTCCGACCAGCAGCCTTTTGCTATACATTCCGTAGTGACATTTCGGAGCGCTCGCACGCGCATATCGAGTTTATTATCGCGCCCGTTGTCCACGCCGCCCAGAGCCCGCCCTTGGCAGAATTCAGCCGGGGCTCCGGTGCGTGCGTTTCATATACTCTGTGCAGTGGTTTATGACCAAAATTATCATCGTCTGGGACAATTGCGAGCTACCTGATCGCCGTGAGCTGCGAGGGCCGGTGCCCGATTGAGGTCGAGTAACCATCCTGCGTCAAGGCCATTTATATTGTAAGTGCCTCTCGCAAATCTCTCTCTCCTCTTTCTGGCCTGATAGATTGTATTTTTCCCTAAACGCGCCCTTGATAATTGTGCTCGGACTTGATCCACCCGAACGGTCAGCGGACCGATTAGTGAAGAGTTTTCCTTGAATATATGCCCTTTTATTCTTAATTCTAATCGAGTGTGTGCTCATTCAGTGCTGCCCTCTCCTGATTTCTTGAACAATTACAGCAATTGCTCACTTCCTGAGCTTCTCAAATGAAAGCAGGCCTTGCCTGCAAGTGACGAGTCACCAAAACCGTCACAAAGCATCCTGGTGTACGTCACTTAAAAATCATCAGCGTACCTCAAATCATTGAGTAAAGCTCTGAGTTATGTCGCTGTATTGAGTGTCGCTATGAATCCTATCAGTCCTCATCCAATAGAATTTCTCGGGTTACTTGTAATAACAACTGACAGAATTCCAGTATCCCTGGCAGAAATCCAGTAATCTGGCATTCCATTCCTCAGATCTTCGTTCTCTCGAATCCAAATCGAGCTTCTCGTGTCAGGATATTCTGATCGCATCAACAATTTGTATCAAATATCATCGTATTCACATTTTAGTCATTTTTCCAAATTTATGAGAGTGAGATTCAGAATTCCCAATCGTACTCGTAAACATGTGATTCTAATTACATATTGATTTTTTATAGATCTTCCAAGATTTATGAGAATGAATTAAAATTTCTGATGGTATCATAGGGAATTACATTCTTCCCTCTTCCCTCTCATTTCTTTCTCCTTTCCACCATCTTATTTATTCCTTGCCATTGAATTATCTTTGGCTCTTGGGAGTAAACCTGTGTTGAAACGCCGCCATCTTGGCTCCGTGTATTTCTTATGGGAATGTTTTGAGATTCGGCCATATTGGATTTTTCTGCCATCTAAAATAACACAGAGGTTTACTCCCACTTGAGTGTATCACAGCACAGCAATCGTATGCAAGAACTTGAGAGCATTCGATGAGTTGAAAATCTTACGTGATTATCATCGTTTTGACACCAGTGATTTTTAAGTCCATGGATATATGCTGAATCGATTAGCGTAGTCTGCTTGAGACCCTATATAAGCCATTAGCTGACCCTATTCAGACGCTACTCTGAGGCACTACAAAATTACTCGAAATGAGTCTCGAAAAGGAATTCATGTACTCTCCTGCGGGCTCTGGCCAATTTGATTCTCCAAAATATAGAGGAAAACAAAGAAAATGCGACTTTGAACAATCAAATTGATCGATCCCAGCTCGTTTTATGATTTTTTGGAGGTTTTTTGTTAAATTGGACTTTTTGCCTACTATGTGGACTAATCAGCTTGGACTGGTGCTTGTGGACTAATACTAGGTGGATTAATCAGCTGACACGGCTTTTCGGTTACATTGTAGCGTTCTGAAGCCACCAGGATCGTGTTCAGCGGGTCAAAACACGTAGAAAAACATAGCTTGATATGCATCTCGTACAATCGGTACACCCTGGCTGAATTATCATCAACTCTGAAGTTGGAAAGGAAATCCAACAAACACTGTTTTCTAGAAAATCAGTTTATTGCAATTAAGGGAAATCCTGATGTGTAGGGCCTAAAGAGAGCACGGATTCGGTGTCTACATCGAAAAATGCATAAGAACATCATATCACTCTAAGGTGGACATTCCAGATCTAAAATGTTGTTGTCCAGTGTTATCCATGAGCAATCCGTTGAAGAGGGTCTATATGACTTGCACCGAGGAGATGTGTTTTTTATGTTGTTTCTGATAACGCAGTTCTTGCCAATCGGCTGTTTGCTCCCTCGGATCAGATTATGTATAATAAAAGTCACCGTGAAATTATTGAAGGGATTTCTCACAGATCAGAACCCTCACCATATACATACAGGTATACAGTTTCTCGACAGAAGGATATTTTTCTGGCATATTACAATCAAGTATTCTAAAACCAGTCGATCCGAACCAGTCGAGTTGCTACCACACGCTGTGCACCGATGTCGGGTATCAACTGCGAACATGGTTTTCTGAGCAGAGAGGGGTCCTGTAGTGAAATGCATTCGGAAGATTGTAATCCATGATGATGCTCTCATATCTATGATCTCGGTGATGAAAAACTCCACGACATTCGTGTGCGAAATTTCCCGTAACATTTCAGATTCCCGTCTTTTTTCCACACTTTTATTCGTGTACTCAGTGTTTAATGTGAAATATAGCAAATTAGATATTTTGTGTGAGTGATAGTGCGTGCTCTGGTGTGACTAAGTTTTGGACCCTAGTGGCCACTTTTTATGCACCATAAGCTGCCATCCGAGGTAAGCAGCGCCGATTATCCTTCGCAGCTTCGCGAGGATAGGTGTGTAAACTTTCTTTATACGTTTTTTCTAGTATCGCATTTTCAACCTCTTTTCGAGATTATTCTGCGGAACTCTTCAGTTCCCGTGATTATTCAATTAGGAGAATATCTATATCTCTTAATTCCATAGGATGCCACTGAGCTTGCCGGGTCGTCTGCAGTTCACCCGTGCCCAATTTCCCTAACTGCTCCGACGACAAGCACAACTACGTCACGCTCAAGTTCCTGGATGATCATAATATCTGCTATTAGACGTTTGATGAGGTTATTCATGATCTCGTCTACATCCGTTTCTGCATGAAGCACCGGGTACATGCAATCACCCCTCGTTTCGCCGGTGTTACCAACTTTGCTCCTTTCGAGTGTCTAATCATCCAAGCTCATACACGTCATTACGATTGCCCATTGTGCCACTCAGATTATAACTATCCAGGAGGACTCCTTGTGCACTGTGACAGGGAGAGAGTTGAACGTCTATACTTGTGAAGTTCGAGGATAGAACACAGTCAGTAACAAAAGATGGAAACCCCACATACGATCGGGATCTGGTTACAACATACCGACGTCGACATCTCGTGGATCTGTTTATTTCAATGTATGTGATGTCGGAGTGTTTAATATGCATAGACATGTCGAGGAGTGTGCTAGACATCTTGGTGAGTCCTTCTTCTTCGTCTACACCCCTTTCTTCGTATTTCCTAGTTTCCGAAGAATTTCCCACGACATATCCTACTCAACGTGAGTCTTTTGACAACGAAACTAAGTAATTGATACCTCATGTTTCGGAGATACTGCGTCATAATCCCAACCTGGCCGATGTACCTGTTCTGTATGACCAATGGAACAAACAAACACGAGATCGCGAGTGTGATTTGAAGCTGCTTATTTGTGAAATCTGAGCTCGGCGTTACATGCAATTCAAGCACTTGAATGAGTACATGAAACAGTGTCACTCTCAAAATGCTTCAGGCCCATCGTCTTAGATCTACTAATTTCTCATTCATGATTCTCAATTTTGATTGTACTCGTGTAACTATTCGAAAGGCTTAAGGATTTTAAAAGTTTGTGGATCTCTTCAATATTAAACCACTTGTATTGTTTCCATTTTGGGAACTTTCAATATTCTGACTTACTGAACTGCTCTACTGATTGTCTGTCCAAGATTCGTATTCTGGTTACGTTTCTCTTTTGTTTGATTGTAGAGAGCGATTATGCTTAATTTCATTTGAATTTGGTTTGAGGAATCATCCTGATCTTTCCGATTGACTGACTGTCTGGATTTCAACATTTATTATCGTTTAGGTCCGAGTAACACTTGATTAGTTGGGCTCTATTGGTTCTCAATGACCCTCCTCCAAATCAAAAATAGAATTACTGAAGTTTTGAATCTCAATTTTATGTGACTGAATATTGCATTATTCTCTGAAGCCTTTCCAAGAACCTGTATCTTTATGACTTCAATGCCTTATGTACATGTGTATATCTTACAAAATAATTGGATGAGTATTGATTAGTATGGATGGTGAAATTATTTTTAGTTGGTACAGCACTCCAAGTAACAAATGAATTATGTTAGTAGGATTACTATTATCTCTCCTGAATCTTCATCTTCCTCCATCTAAGGTATGAAAGCGCTCTCCTACTTATTTGCGTTTCATAATATTATGATCCATTCCCAATCATCTTCTCGCAAAAAACAATGATCATTGTTTCGACTATTATGCAGGATTTAAACAATTATATTACTGGAATACATGTTAGTTTGAGTTTGTTTGCGTGTACAATTCTCTTTTTGCCCCTCTCTATTTCGATTTCCACGTTCTCTTCGTCCAATACCCTCACAACCTTTTCAGGACCTGTATACTGACCGTCAAATCTACTCGTCCTGGATTCATTCAGGAGGTATATGAATGTATTGAATTCGAAACTGATTGGATTTTTTTTGTATCAAAGCACTTTTCACTCATTCTATACTCAGGTTTGTCCTCTGAGCAGCTGTTGATTAGTTCTCGCGAATTTGTTCGATTAAATCATTCATCATTGAGTCGTATGTGTGAGGCACTTTTCCTGTCGTCAACTCTGATGGAATTCTTCCTTTGTAACCGTACACGAGTTCATGTGGAGAAAATTCCGTTGATCCAGATACACTAGCATTGAACGGAAAGAAGACGAGGTTTCAAATACGAATCCCAATCTCCCTTTTGTGCGTAGCATTCTGAATACTCGATCTAAGAATGGCGAGCCCGTTCTATACTTTCTTGCCTTCGAGGTCCTCACAAAGTTGATTTTATACGCGATATTTTGAATCATTTTGCAAATTCGTCCATTATTTCCCCTAATAGAGTTGAACCCTGATCTGACTGGATCGTTTCCGGATATCCAAACCGGCAAATGGAATCATACGCAAAGGCTCTCGTTATGGCATCCGAGTCAATATTCATAAGAGGAATTACATCAGCGTATTCTGTTAGAACGCACTGCCATGTTAAGATGTATCTTCCCCCTGTTCCTGCAACCGGTGAAGGACCTACTGAATCGATTTGGAGTTTTTAAAGACCTCTCTTCGAAGTATCTGTCATGACCACCGGTTCCTTGGTTTTGATATGCACGAGTTTTGACTTCTGATATTACCCGCGAAATCTAATGGATTCTCCCCCTTCCTTCTTGAGTCCTCCCCAATAAGAATTCGCTCTTTTTGTAGAGTGAGTGTTGACTACCCTACGATGCCCTCCGATTGGAGCCTCGTGATTCTCCTCCAGTCAAAAGGTATCTCGATGATACATCATCAAATTCTCACTGTGAAATTACATCATAGTAGGACATACGACATTATGGGAAAAGATTCAGGTTCATCACTGATGAGTCCATATTGATGAGACTAAATAAAATTGATTTATTCATAGGGAATGATTTCATAATTGTGACGAATAGTATCATCACTACAGGTGATATTTATTACAAACATGCATTCCTTAACAGATGCTTCGACATATGAATGAAATAGATTGGAGCATGGGTTATCTTCTGAGGAACTGATGGAAACCTAACTAAGAACTCGTGCAACGGAATTGTGACACTTCTCAACTTGATTTGAGTAACATAAATGGAAATTCGGATAAAAGAGTAATCAATGAAACTTAGCCAACTGCGATTGCCCATAGCTTCTGCAGATAGCAGTGGCTGGCATGCCAATTTATGGATGATCTAACAGAGCTTTTGCGTGAAACAGTGACCATTCGTTTGGTATCCTAAATGAGCATTACCTGCACGATACAGGAATGTAACTAGGGGGCTACGGTGTGTCCCGGAGACTACTGGAAACTTGAGCGACATTTGCTACCACAGAATCCGGTAATAATTCAGGAAGAAATATATTATACATTGGTGTGATCTTCGTAGCCATCTGTTGGCGAAATAGCAACAACAGGAAATACAAAATCTGGATTTAGCGGGTAATTTGAACTGGCGATTCGATACATTCTTGATATCTCAAATTTCAATGAATAAATATTGATGAAACCGATATCGTGACTTCTTCTCCCAGCTTACATCATTTCTGGATTATTCTCAAGATGTTTCAATAATATTTCCAAAGACAATCCTCACATGACTATCCCATGGATTTGAATATGGCATCATTGTTCATGCGCATTATGCTCACAAGGGGAGTCCAGAGTCTCCGGGTCCTGAAATCTCACCAAAATTTTTTTACAGTATTGTACCACCTAGAATATGAAGAATCCAGAGTAACTCTGTCAAATGGGCCTCCCGTTCAGAGCTACAGCCTATGACAGTAGCATTGTCCATAGAGGCCCATGTTAAAAAGTGATATATATATAGATATACTAGCAATGTTGACGTTTCTGGCTGTAGCTCAGAAGAGAAGGCCCATTTGACAGAGTTGCTTCAGATCCTTGATTTCTAGGTGGTACCGAACTGCGAAAAAATTTTGGTTAGATTTCAGGACTCGGAGACTCCGGACTCTCCTTGTCAGTCACTTTGGCCAATCAAGAGATGGCAATACACAGCACACGACATCAAGATATCGAGTGCATCAATCATATGGTTTGTGATCATGACGGGTGTTTGTTTACGTCCGACAGTCAGCTCGCTATTGTGAGTATTGTAGAATAATCATACATAAACAGCAGCAGTAGGTAAGTACACCTGAGACATATTCCTAAAATTATGTGTCAAGGGTGATGGTACTCATGGTATGATGCGATGTAGAAGAATTAGTGATTTGATGTAACTTGTTGATGATGATGATGATTTTTGTGGATAACAAGTGAACTATTTTTTTGCGTGATGGTCGTGGTATATGGGTGATATACTAGTAGGATCATGTGGTTCTGATATTAGAAATCAATTCTATATGTGTTTTTTACGGAAGCGCCTACAGGCCACACGTTCTGCATGCTAGGAAACGACCGACTCGCGCGCTGGGTAGGCAGAATGAGATAAATTAAAAAAATTAAAAAAAAATACCACAAGTTGTGATATTTTTTTCTGCACGAGAGGGGGCGCTTGCGCGAACCTAGCCGTTCCGTCCGTCGGAACGTGGAGCAGACTGGCAGCAGACTGCAGTCGAAACTGAAATGATGAAATTGCGTTGCGAAAAAGCCAATCTTGCAGTTTTTCAGAAGGTGTTTTTCAGTGCGCTTGATTTTTTGATGTTTCATGTGTTTCAGTTTTTAGAATAAGGCCGATCCCGTCTTCATCGTTGCGTGACTCTGAATTTTCGTCATTTCTCACAGCTGCACTTTTTAAGCATCATA
This sequence comes from Eretmocerus hayati, assembly GCA_029851415.1. NCBI lineage: Eukaryota > Metazoa > Arthropoda > Insecta > Hymenoptera > Aphelinidae > Eretmocerus > Eretmocerus hayati. Next base: position 174,657,542 of record CM056742.1, on the reverse strand, counting down.
AGTCTATTGGATATTGAATAAACTTTTTGATAGTTCTAGTGCAGAAGATGACGAGATAAGTTTTTCCATCTGATGTTTGCCAGCGGCGGGTGAACATGCTGTTGCTAGCAATTGAGTGTTGCGTTCAGTCTGTGAAAATCCTCTGAGTGCAAGTTCTCCAGTATTACACAAGCTCAAGAACAAATTCTCAATTACATTTCCTGACTACAACCATTTTCACGCTATGAAGTTGTGTTCCAAGATTGAGCTGTGCCATTAAATGAATTGGAATTGGGTAAAATATTTCCTTACAATCAGTAGGTAGAACATTCCCTGAATAAGATTTGACATGAATTTGTGACCCTGTAGGAATATTACTGGTATGCTTCACATAACATCTTTCCAGCAAGCAAACTGTCTCGGTCCATAGAGATATTATATTGATGATACCTTGAGTATACTCATGAGATATCATCAATACTGATTATCAAGCCTACCATGTCCTCAAGTTGTTGAATTTTGAGAGAATCAAGAGTACTCATTTGGTCAGGGAATTTTGGATTGCTCTTCAAGCCAATGTATACTAATTCAGACCCATCACCCAGATCATTACCCAGATCTGGAAATTCATGACAGAAATTTCAAAGTCATTGTTGAAATGACTGACTGTCTGGTCTCCTGCACCCATCGAAGAAATGAGATAAATTCTCAAAGAAATTGAATGGAGAATGAGCTTCTGAAATATGACAGTTCAGTTGTATACCAAGTTAGAATGCTGCTTGAATCATCCACAACCAAAATCATTCAAGCGAGGTGCTCTGCCAGCAGATTGTCAATCAGAGAATTGGATTAGTTGGAAAAAAGAGGTAAAATATATACTCTGGTCGTTGTACAACTGTTTCCTAACTTTCAAGAGATTCTGACCAAGTTTCCTAAATACCAAATATGTCTTCCACTCCTGGAGCCAGCATATGTCTTAAGATAAAAGCTTGTGTTACAGTGCTGAAGTAGGATGCTCAGTTACTGGAGATGTCATTTCAATTTTTGTCTAGATTTCTCCGTCTCTCTGGAAAGGAAGATTGTACGTTATTTGTTCGACTAATGGCATGATGAAAGCTGTTGCAATTAGCCGTGGCTGATTGATCCTTCTGCACTTGAGTGTTTGGTTCTTGACTGTTTAGTCAAGTGCAGAATGTCAATAATCAATTCCAATGGTGTAATTTATTTGATGACACAGCTCAATCTTGAGACATAAATTGAGAGCGTAAGAGTGGTTGTAGTCAGAAAATGTAATTGAGAATTTGTGCTTGAGCTTGTGTGATATTGGAGAAAGTGTTAAAATTATACTCAAGAAGGCAAGTGTTCAAGTACTTCAAGCGCAAAGACTCTATAACACTATTTGGAGTAGAGATATTATTCTATTCCGTCATCTCTTGGTACTTTATGTCAGCTGCGAATTGAGTATTGAACTACAACATACCATACTGAAACTGAGAGTGACCTTTAGTTCAATGACTAATCTAGAGACAGTCAGTGTCTCATGTGATAATGTCATCCATCATTCTGTTCATGAGAACTTGCACTCAGAGGATTTTCACAGACTGAACGCAACACTCAATTGCTAGCAACAGCATGTTCATCCTCCGTTGGCAAACATCAGATGAAAAAACTCATCTTGTCATCCTCTGCACTAGAACTATCAACAAGTTTATTCGATAATCAATAGACTTATGATGCTCAAAAACTGCAGTTATGAGGAATGACGAAAATTCAGTGTCGCGCAACGATGAAGACGAGATCGGCCTTATTCTGAAAACTGAAACACATGAAACATCAAAACAATCAAGCGCACTGGAAAACACCTTCTGAAAAACTGCAAGATTGGCTTTTCCGCAATGCAATTTCATTATTTCAGTTTCGACTGTAGTCTGCTGCCTGTCTGCTCCACGTTCCGACGGACGGGAGGGTTAGGTTCCCGTGAGCGCCCTCTCTCGTGCAGAAAAAAATATCACAACTTGTGGTATTTTTTTTATTTATTTTATTGATCTTATTCTGCCTACCCTACTCGCGCGCCCCGCACACCTTCTCCGAATGACACTCATGCAAACCCACGATCGACTCGCGCTCTACGCAAACCCACATGGCATGATAGGCACGTATTGCACTGCTTAACACGTTCGCTGCGACGGTGAAAACTGGCATTCCATCCCCGAGTGCGAGAGAGTACAAACGCGTGATTTTGCACCTATAATAGTCAAAGCTTCTGATTTGTGATCAGTTTAGTATATATATACAAGAAATCTAAGAACTTTCGCGGGTCCCACCGGTGGGGCCCGCAAAAATTTCTATCGTGCAATGGGGGATGAAGTCATAGTTCACTCAATTTTGCTCGGATTCAGACTCACAAGCACTCAAACTCTTCGTTTTTGAGAACTCTACAATCGCCTCGCATACTGTTGCCGCATCCAAGCTATGGTTCTTGAGCTGAATGCATAAGAAGACCAAAGCCCGCACTACACCACATATAAACACGTTCGACTGCTCCCCCCCCCCCCGTGGCCTGCCGTTTTCCGCCGCACGGAGGCGCTGGAACTCATACTTCCCATAGCGAATACGTGCCTACTTTGCCACGCGGATTTGCAGAGAGCGCGAGTCAATCGTGGGCTAGGATGCGTATCATTCGAAGCGGGCGTACGGGGGGCGTGAGTCGGTCATTTCCTAGCATGCAGAACGTGTGGCCCGTAGGCGCTTCCGTAGATTTTTCAGTGGAACTTGATGCATCAACTGGGAAGGATGGCCCACGTTGTGGGCCAGAAGCATCAGTCGCGGTGCGAGGAACCATTACCATCATCAGATGGGAGCCAGGGTGCAGAATCTACATCATTTCCATCGGAGGGATAGGATTCTAGGATTCAGAGGGATAAATGGGTACGTATTCTTGGACTGTTGAGAAACTTCAACTGAAAACTTATAATTCGATGTTTATAAACTGACTTGCTCAACCATCAATGTTGAGTGAGTTTGAATTCCGATCAGCTAATGGCTGTCAAATTATACGTGCGAAGAGATGTATCGACGAAATGTTTGAAAATGTGTTCTGTGTGAATGAACTTGAATGTACATCTTTCGCATGACATGTCTTCTCTAATACTAATGTTCCTTTCCTTACTAGTAAAATTGGATTATGTATGCAAATGCCAATCCACGTTTTCGTTTCATGGAGTGTAATACCACCTGATGTCAGATATCCTGGTTTAGCTTGCTGATTGTCTGCAATTTGTTGAACTAGTGATTCAAATATTCCGAGTTGCCCAAACGTGAACATTGCACAGTATTTGGGTTCTGATATTCGTTTCGGGATCTATGACCTCGCCTGTGCATACTGTTATTCGTAGAGGGTCAAATGGAATTGATTTGAAAATTTCAACATTCACTTAGCAAGGAATGCATGATCTATAGACATTTTCTCATTAGCAATCGAGAATCTGAAGTACGGAAAAATAGCACTTCATGACTTCATCATGTGTAACTACGGTACTAAGAATGTTCTCCAAGATTCATCATAATTGGTCGAAAGAGTTCCCCGAGATATAGATGAAGACCGAATTCAACAATTATTTTCTGAGATAACAAGTGTAGGCAACGGCATATTATAAGATGAACTGGGCTGGCTGATGAATCAAGTATTCTAAACTTTTTAGTTATTGAGAATAATAGTGGAGACGTGAATAAAAGCATATCATGAAAATTCCATCTTTTTCTAACCTTTTTTATTCCATATTTTTTTCCACTACACTTTCATCGAACTTCCATTGTTCCCGACACGATTTCGGGGCGAAATTCCGCCCCACCATACAGGTTAGAAAACTTCGGAGCATGCATTGTACCAGACCGACGGCGTAGCCCGAATTATTGCACTGCTGTGCTTTCTTTCCAGGGTTTTGGAAAAGATAACTCACGATCAATTGATGTTGTAAGCAGGAGAAGAGACCTGCTTTGCTCACTTCAGACTGGATTTTGAAAATATAATTGTACCCACACCGCCCTGCTGGAATTGACTGAAGATATACAATTAACCAGAAACAAAAAAAAAAAAAAAAAAAATTACATTATTGCTACTGTTCGACTGTAGTAAAGCGTTTGATCCCATTCCACCGACGATACTGTTACAAAAATTTCGTCTCGTGGGACTTTTCAGAACAGCTCTCCTTGAAATCATATCTAGAACCTCGCTCACAGCTGGTTACATCGAGAAATAGTGGGGGCTCCGACTGGGTCACCACCAATCTAGGAGTTCCGCAAGGCTCTGTTCTTGGACCACTTTTGTCCAGTTGACATGTAAATGAGCTGCCGGGCGTGACTTGCAAACTGTTCATTAAACACATCTTTCATGTAGATAACCTTCAGATTTACCTTCACAGTGTAAAAGAGAAAATTTCGCAGGATATCGCTTGGCTGAAAGAGGCGGCGTGACTGGTTGCTGAGCCCTCCGATCTGCACCTTCAAGCCGGCAAGACCAAATCCACCTTCTTTGGCTCAAGAGACCGTGTCAAAGAGCAGAATAGGTTCAGTCCGGCTGACGTTGGGATGACGAGTGGAGCGAAGATCCCCTTGAGTGATACGGTCATGAGTCTCGGTGTGACACTTGACATTAAACTCAAGTAAAGACCTCAGATCGATGAGGTAACGAAAAAAGTCGATAGAATTGTTCAAGGTCTGAGGTTCATCAGGGCGTATACCACTGAGACGATCCGCCGAAGGCTAGTCGAGACAATAGTCCAACCACATCAGGGTTATTGCACGGTTCTATGTCTTGACGCGGATGAAAGACACCGGACGTGACTTCCATGATTTAGCAATTCATGTGTGCGGTACGTTTATCGGTGTGAGAAGGGATCAGCATATCACTCCGTATCAATAGAACCTGGGTTATTTGCGCTCGGAGTCTCGGAGATAGTACTTCGCAGCCATCTTCGGGAAAGCCCGACACAGGATTCATCTTCTTTATATTGTCAAACGACCACTACTGAAAATAGTCCTGTATACAATAAGGAGGTTGTTTTCGCTCTGTTACAAGTCTTACTTTCAGTGGAGATGGTATAATCCAAGGATTATGTTGCTCGAGGGACTCTTTAGACTTCGAACTTGATGGTGTTCAAGTTGAATCCTCCGGAGCTTGCAGTGTCATGTCGGTTTGAACCATATCAATGCTATCCGGAAAGTCCTTACATAAAAGTGTATTCCCTAAGCTGTAGAAATATCCTGGATTCCTCTCATTCCTGGAGGGGGAGAGGGGCATAACTATAGACCGATCACAAAAGTGAGTATATTTGCTAAGTTATCGGATTCGATTGTTGAGAGGGAACTTGAATAGCTACTTCATACACACATTGTTGAGTAACAAAATGGGTTCATGCTCAAACAATCAGCAGTTGAAAAATCTTTCGAGTTTTACTAAGTTTACAGCACAGGCTAGGAATAAAAATAATCAAGTTGATTCTATCTACTTATCCAGAATACTGAATGAGTAAAAACTTCCAATTCAGGTGAACATTTTAGATTTTCTCATGAACTTGCTTAGTTAGGAATAAAGGATTGTTGCTTTCATGGATCAAATCTCCACTAACAAGTAGAACTCAAAGTATAAAGATCGACGACAGAGAGTCTGATAGTTTCAAGGTTTATTTGGATGTCCAGCAAGACTTTCAGACAGGAACTTTGTTTCTCAATCGAATGATGATCGATGCTGCATAAGTGGTTAAAGATCCAAAAGTTCTTCATTCCTGATGGTAATTTGAAAATGTTCGAAAAAATCAAATCGTCTCCTGCAGGGTGGTATTAGTAATAATGGTAGTATGATAGGATGATTTAGGAATGGAATTCAGTAAGAGAGAGTGTAAACTAATGTCATCGTATGTAACTTTCAGATGTTACTAATTCTTGCGAGACCATTTATTAGGAAGAGTCGGCGATTTCTCGGTTGTCATTCATAATATGAAGTCTTCAATCCACATAGGATGTGTAGCTCGATGAATATATTCTCGATTAATTGACACACAAAGACACTTGATTAATTAGTAAAAATAATACTCTCATTATATACATTTTTGACTAATATAATTGAAAATTTGCCGGTTTCTATGGTTGTCATCAATTTCTTTTAACTTTTGTGGTTTTGCCGCGAGAGAAAAGATTAAAAAAGATCCCAAGAATTTTACAAAAAATGAATTTGACGATATAGATTGCAAATGAGGTAACTGCAATAATGAAGGCGTAAACATCGATTAGATTCGCTTGCCACCACGGCATGTCAACAATTGGATTCCTCAGACAGTTTTTCCCGTGGCGAGCAACATATTCGACCCAGAATACGGCAGTATCAATTGGTGCCATAGGTCGGTCAAAGAACTCCGTGGAGAACTTCTCAGCATTTTGCCTGAAATTTTGTAACAGTTTTATGAGATCGATCGTGTAGATAGCTGGTATGATTCACATATTGGATATAACACTCTGAATCAGTTTACCTATAACTAGGATTGGTTAAAATCTCCCTAAATGCAGCTGTCAGGGACTTTTCGGTGATTTCATTTACTTGAAGTTGCACTGCAATCTTCCGGCTGACTTGTAATTTGACATTCAAATGCTGATCACCAAATAATGGTATCCCGACGAGTGGAACACCAGCATAGATAGACTCTTGCGTGCTTGCAAGTCCTCCATGAGTGACAAAGGCTTTGGTATTTTTGTGTTCTGAGGGACAAACATTGAAATATTGTATCAATTCATTATACATTACGACACTTTTGTATCAGTAAATTGCATTTTCATACTTCGGGATATCTATACTCACTCAGTACTTGCAACTGGGAAAACCAAGATTGTGTCATGACATTCTTTGGCAGGTTCGGGGGCAGCTCTTCTGGTTTTGCTATTTTCATCAGTACTCGCACTGGTGAGATATTCTTGAAACTTGCATAGAGAGCATCAAGGACGTGTTTCGGGAAAGTTTCGATCCTGACCATCGATCCGAATGATATGTAAATGCAGCCATCCTCACTCTCATCGAGCCATTCCTGAACTTCCTGAAATAACATCAATATATTACTTAAGATGATCTATCAAATGATTCAAGGGTATGCAATACCCGCGATTTGATCTTTTGGCATAGCAAATTTCATTGATTCGTGAAAGTTGCAACATTCATCATGTTCAGCGGACCAGGATACTAACAACGTTTTGATTCTTACACGGTACAGTAGTATACCGGCTAAATGTGATTGTGGTTAATGTTATCACCCGCTAATTTAAATCAAGATCTCGCCGACTGTTATTGAATTAACAAGGCTTTCAATGATTAGGAGAGTGGGATGAGGGATTAGGTCATTAGATTGTTGTCTTGGCTGATGAATTGCACAGCTCACAGAGTGAATGTGAAGTTCAACAATATTGAATCCATTCAGCTCCAGCAAATACAACTCCAACAATCCAGCCATGGGACCAGAGTATGGTAAAGTGAGTCTTTATCAAAAAACAGTGACGATGATGAGTGTGGAGTAGATAAATTATCTATTAAAAAGTGCTTCCTAGAAAATTGTTTGACGCATTAAAGATTTTTCGACTCGGTACATCTCTACACAAGGGTGTGAAATATTTATTTGCGTCCGAATGATGGGTTCTTGTCCCAAGTTGCAGGCGAGGGTCAGAATTATCACTAGGATGCTAAAAATAGTTTCTAATTCCGTGTATCGAACTTATATTTTTTGATAAACTTTGAGTGAAAGTCAACAAACTGTGCGTGAAGCACACTTTCAAGCAGTGTATCAGAAGAGAGTTTATCAGAACGCAAATACTTCTATATTACACTATGATCATGGAAATTCTACACACATGATAATAAAACAAAGAAGTGAAATTCCTGGATAATTTTTTTCTGACTAGAGATGATTCTCTGTGAATTTCGATCCCTCAAGACGATACTTTGATCACTTATGTAACCAAATTTTTGATGATCTCTTTGATCCATGTACGAATCGATTCACTCATGTACGCCAATCATGACAGGATGTGGGGTAGATACATTATTTTGTTCTATATTGTTATAAGTCCGCGTCCTTACGCGATCACATTTAGCGGAACCTATCCAACCAACAACATTCTACTCATGGCAAATTTTGTTGGATGGATAATAGTAATTCAATCATGTTCTCGAGATAAGAGTGTCTAAAAACCTCATAAAAAAATTTTTTGTTCGAGGAATTGATGTCAAAAACATATTTGATTAGAACTTCTCAAAGCAATAACAATACGTGAATTTTGTAATGGAAAAATTTGATTCTCATGTACAACAACTTGTCAAACGATTGATGGCAATGGATCCCATTCTCTTATAACTTGAAGTTCATTCACAAGCTCAAGTTTTCCAACGATATTTTCGATCGGTTCCAACTATTTGGACACATCTATATTGTTCTCGAATTCACGATGCGAGTTTGTTGAATATCACTCTAAAGAAGTTTTTGTAAAAACTTCGACCAGGTCGTTCATAATTCGACCCATCTTCACAGTGTACGTCTACCTAGAGAATCACCTCCAATATCTGGTCAGGCATGGAAATAATTCATAGAATATATTCCCCTTATATTAGAACAAACTAACAAACCACCAAGAATCGTTGATTCGAAGATCTCAATCTCATTGTCAAATTTTTTTCATTACATCGATGATATCAATAAGAGTCACCGATAATGTGGATGATCTAATGATATCTCGTGTTAAAAATTAAACTAATGTAGAATTTACCTTCGGCAACTTAGATCCGTCATCTTGGATATGCAATCCCGCAACTGGTACTATTGCAGGAGTGTAAGATCTGATTCCTTCGAGCGAAAAATGAGCATTGACTAGCATCAAGTCAATATCTTTTTCAAGTTGAGTTATGGTAGGATAACCTGACCCAAAGTACTGTTCAACGTATTTATCTTGCAGAGGTGCATAATACTTGTATTGTATGTTGATCATATTAAGCATGATGGTATTCTGCAGACGTTCGATGAAAGTCATGGGATGGCGAAACTCTGACCATGTGCCAGGTACCACTGCTGGATTATGTGGATTACCAAGTGGCTCGTTATACCAGTCTATCAAACCGCTTGTCATCAATCCAATCATTGGAATTTTGAGGTGGCGGCCCCAAGCGAGGTAGCAGTTTGATACAAAAGTCTGTGGTGAGAATGAATGGTTAATGCTATCTATTCAGAAGTATCAGATTACAAAGTTTAGTACTGGTCTCGTTGAAATTATACTTCCAACTGATCAAAAATTACAAGGTCTTCATTACAAATTGAGTTCCTAATGGTCTATTTCGATTCAAGAGATGATAGTTCAACTTTCGCATATTTTTCGCGGATCTTTTGAGTTCTGCAAAAAGTAGAGAGCTCAAAATTAATCTTTGGCAGATAGATATCAATTGCATAAGTAATACAGTATTCGTCGAAATGCATAGTGTCACCAGATCGATGATTACTCCAAAAGGTTCCATTGTACGAAGGTTCTGGGAGAAAAACGTTGAGAATCACCAAAAATTAATCGATTCACGGATTCAAAAAGTCTTCTTCGAACTTTTTTAGTGCTGATGTCAGAAATTGAGAAAAATTTCTCCCAGGGCATCACTGATTACTTCGACGGGCATTGTCCGATCACAAAAATTTCTAACGAGATATTGTAGATCGTTCAAAAACCCACAACTTTGTCATTTAATTTGGTTCGAGCCACGAGCCCCGGGAAGTGAATTCTTCATTATACAGCCGCTTATGGAGATACTAAATTACGCTCCTACTCGATTTCTTAGCTCTATTCTTCAATCAAAAACATCCAAGAAATCATTGGGCAGCATGATTTTATCGTGGAATTATCTGACTTTTTCGAATATGCTATGAGATTTTTTCCTCGATGTGACCAGGAGAGGCTAATCTGGCATTATGTGGGGTTTTGGAGAAAGAAGTATAAGAGCACGCATCGATCGTTATTGAAGTGAAAATCTGATGACACATTCGAGAAATCCAGACAATTTTGCGTCAAATTCGCGCTATCCAATGATTTTTGAGACGGTTTTTGATCGAAGGATAGCGCTTGAGCGAATCGAGCCGGAGTGTGATCCAGTACCTCCGTGAGTGGGAATTTCACTTCCCGAAGTTCGTGGCTCGAAGCAAAGAGGTCGTAGAGAAAAACTTTGGGCGACAAACTTGTAGGTTTTTTGAACGATCTACAATATCTCGTTGAAATTTTTGCCATTGGAAAATTCATGTCAAAGTTTTGGTAATCCGTTGGAAGAAATTTTTTCGACTTCCAACATCGATTCTTGACACAAAAAAATTTGGCAACAAAATCTTGAAACCATTAATCGATAGGTTTCTCCGTGACCGTCAAAATTCTCTTCTCAGAATCTCTATACAATGGAGCGTTTCGGAGTAATCGTCGATTTGATAACACTATGCATGATCCATTAATTTTGACGGGTACTGATATGTCTCCCATTAATGAGGATGTGAGACTGTTATAACATACCTCGATGATGATCAAATCATATGGCTGCTCTTTTTTGAGTCGCTCAAAGAGATCTTGAAAAACTGGAGTTCCCATGAGCTCGCAGATTTTACTCGAAATGCCTCCTATCATATAGCCTAATGATGGGCTTCCTGAGAATCTTTGCACTTCACTGAACGAAACATTATTTACGATGGCTGGCATGGTTCCTTCTAGACTGAAATCCGTGTAGTTTGGGATAGGCTTTTTCTGAGGAAAATGGCTGTAAACATCTATTTGGTGTCCTTTTGCTGCCAGTGCCTTACTCAACTGCTCGCACACTATGAAGTGACTTTTACCATGGAGTGGAAAGAGTCCCAAGATTCTCAGACCTTCAGCATTAGGACCGATGGTCAAAGCCAACAGGGTAGCAAAAATGTATATCAGTGTCATCTTCAGTCAGTTATCCGAGTTTGTACTAAATTTCCAGCTCCGAAAACTACTTGATGGCTAGCTGCAAGAATAATATTCATAAATCATCTTGTAGTCCGGAACTCCTAGATCATCGCAAAAGTTTATCTACATCGTTTGCAAATAGAAACTGTTGAGGAGATAACACTTTTCGCTTCAAATCTCGGCCGGCTCCAATGTAAATTTTCATAAATGCTTTTGGGTGGCTTCGGTGGTTCGGAACCCACCTTAAACTGTAGGTCCCAAAGAATAATCTTGAATAGAGGTGGAAACTGCGTTAATAGAAAAAAACCATTTTTCACCCTATACTTTCCCGTATAATATAGACTGCTGTGACCAGCCAGATATAATACTGACAGCTTTGTGCACATGATCAAAGTTAAAAATAAGTCCTGTGACTTAGCTGCCATACTAGTTCATACTTTTTTATCCATTCAAACAATAATGAGGTTTTGTGGGATGAAATTGACCAGCTTGATGGAATGATATCGCCTTCAAGAAAAACCATCAACATGCATTTTTGTGAGTATAATCAATTTTGCTCATTACATACGCGGGTGAAAAATCGATGGTGTTTGGATGAAGTATCCGTAATTTTAATTGCGCAGATTTTCCTCATATTCTATATAAGTATTATAATAATTAAGGAGCCAGGCAAAATTTGTCCGTCCACATACTGCGTATCGGGTCGCCTATGCGGAAGGGGTGAAGTGTGATGGGTGGGTGGATGGGTCAAGGTTGGGTCATGGGTGGGTGGGTTGGTGGGTGAGTGAGGGTTAATGGTCAGGTGGGTGGCTTGGTGGATGGATGGAGTAGAAATCATTACAGTTCAAGTGATACGTTTCACTAAGTTCCAGTGAAAATTTCACTAGAAAAATCAGTGAAAAATTCACTAGAGAATCAGTGAAAATTTCACTAAAAAATCAGCGATAATTCCACTAAAAAATCAGCGAAAATTTCAGTGAAAATTTCACAAAAAAATCAGTGAAAATTTCACTAAAATTTCAGTGGAAGTTCACTAAAAAAACAGTGAAAATTTCACTAAAATTTCAGTGAAAATTCCACTAAAAAATTAGTGAAAATTTCACTGAAAATTCAGTGAAAATTCACTAAAAAATCAGAAAAAATTTCACTAAAAATCCAGTGAAAATTTCACAAAAAAGCCAGTGAGAATTTCACTAAAAATTCAGTAAAAATTTCACTAAAAAATCTGTGAAAATTTCACTATAGAATCAGTGAAAATTTCACTACAATTTTACTAGAATTTCTGTGAAAATCATCTCATCATCAGAAAAATTTCCACTGGAATTACAGTGGAAATCGCTAGAGTTTCAGTGAAACTTTCATTGGAATTCCAGTGAAAATCGCTCAAGGTTCCACTGTCTATTAGATTCGAATAGTTGTTTATTTCAGTATAATTGCATCATTGGATGTAAATAACTATTTCGAAATTAGTGTATTGACTGAGTCAAACGAGATGGGCAATAAGGGTGTACATGTTATTCATTGCTGGAGAGAGAAATATCCTTCGTGATTAGTTTTCTATCTAGGTACAAATCATAAGTGGGATAAGAGTCATAAGGCAAATAATCGTAGATTTCGCAACATCCTTGCGTCTGTCCGATTTTATCCGTCCGGATGCCTCGTATCGTGGTGACATCGTTGGTGCTGTTGGTGGATTAGTGGGTCCGGTGGGTCGGTAGGGTCCGGTGGGTCGGCAGGTCGGCAGGTCGGTGGGTCCGTGTTGGTGATGCTGGTGATGACTTTTGACTTATCCGTACGGATTGGGCAGTTGATTTGATGGTCCGATCAGTTGTTCTAAGATCCAATCAGTCAAAACATTCCTTTTGGATCGATGGGCTGTGGCTGGGGTCGAGGCTGGTGCAGGGACTAGGGCTGTGACTAAGGCAGGAGCTTAGGTTTCTGCTGGGGCCGAGGCTGAGGATAAGGCTGGGCCTGTGGCTAGGGATGAGGCAAGGCCTGTGGCTTGGGGCGAGGCTGGGCTAAGGCTGGGGCTGGAGCCGGGCCGAAGCTGAGGATGGACTGAGGCTGAAGTTGTGACTGGGACTGAGGCTGGAGCTGTGGCTGGAACTGGGGCTGGGGTCGTGGATAGGGCGTGGCTGAAGCTGTGGCTCGGGCTGGAGCTGGGGCTGAGGCTGAGGCTAAGGCTGGGGCTGAGGCCGAAGCTAAGGCTTAGGCTGCGAGGCTGGAGCTAAGGCTGAGCTGGGGCTGGAGCTGGGTCTTGGTCTGAGGTCGGTGCTGAGGCTGAGACTGGGGCTGTGGCTGAGGCTGGGGCTGGGACTGGGGTTAGGGCCGTGGATAGGGCGTGAAATTATTCTTTCAGAATCCACTGTATTATGAAATCTCAACGTTACATTGTTGAACTACAGAAGCATTTCAGGGGTCCATACCATATCAGAGACACTTCCAAGCCGGACGAGCGTTAGCGAGGTAGGCAAAAACGCCAGTCTTTAATAAAGTCATACCGGTAGCTGACTTTCTAAAGAAATTGAGCTATTGTTTATATCATAATGAAAAATTTTTTTGAGCGGTATATGGCTGATATAGTATCCTGGTTAATGCTGGCAAGACATTGAAAACTTCATTGGTTTTGATCATTTGGAATTGATATGTTATGAAAATTCTGCATCATTCATTTGTTTCAGAATTATAGGCGATACGCTGCCGTAATAATACCTCTATCTACGCTTCTCGCCTAAGAATCCAGTTGAAGTGAGTCGTTCTGTGAGAAACGATGTTGAATCAACTGATGAATTATTTCAACCATCTCACGTCTGATGGGGCATATTCTAATAGGAAAGCTGCTAATTCTCTGCATTCGATGATCACTGATCTATCATTTACAATGAGAAGTCTTGAACAAAATGACAAAAGCCGACCTGAGGATACTTTCTCATACTCTAATTGAAACGAATGGCGATAATTTTCATCGATTTTTGGAAAAAACTTACAAAATCTCCGAGAATGGTGTAACCATTGATATAAGGAGTTTTAGTAAGAATCGTATGTTGTGGACTTATTCTACATACTCGATATAACTGAATGAAAGTGTTAGGATTCTTGATTTTGAATGACTTTCGTGTGAACTAAATCAAATCATCCATATCTCAATTTACTCGACTGTTCAGAAAATTGTGTACAATGATCTAGTCTGCAGAAGCTGCGACTACGTGGAAAATCAAACTTTATATGGATTTCAGACGCCATTCAAAACGTGGAATATGAGTCTGGAATTTTGAGAAAACGAGATGAGAATCGATGAGAAATGAAAATAATAAGTTAATATCATCAGAAGGAGCAAACTTACCAGATTGGTCCTTGCAACTGACGTTTTGTCAGAAAGAGGATAAAAGATGTTTTTCATGACCAGCTGACATTAAGTTCCATACAAACAGAGCCTATGTTATGATAGTCCAAACCACTCCCAGCAAAGAACGTAACTAAGAAATTTGCACAACGAGTTATATCTCCGTTATCGAGCAAGCTCGATCGAGAACTGACGCGATTTTATGCGTGACAAGGACAATAATGAATGACCATAATACCGATACTTCAGAATTGATGAGTAATGCTGCATCAGTGAGGAAAATATAATTCTACACAAAGAGTCGAGTGATCAAGCGAGGAATAGTTTTCCGCTTCTTGACGTCTGATCTTGATTTTCAATACACACCTACAAAAGTGTAAACATGAGCAATGACGCAACCTGCGAATCTTCCGCGATGCATCGCAGTTGCACCGCGACATCGATCGAGATCAAATAGTCCAAGAGTTAAAATGGAATTTTTCACGTTATTTCTAATATCTATCGTAACTTTTTGTGTGTTTTATTATTTCAAGAAGAGATCGAATTATTTCCAGGATGCAGGAATTCCTTACATGTCTTCGATACCGATTCTTGGTGACATGGCTCCTGTAGTATTTCGTCGAAAACATATAACCGGAATGATTCAAGATTTATATGACCTAGAACCTGAAGCCAAGTACGTTGGCATGATGGATTTTACATCACCCGTTATAATGGTACGAGATTTGGAGTTAATAAAGAGTATAACCATAAAAAATTTCGACGATTTTCCGGACCGGTTAACGGTTTTTGAAGAAACAGATCCGTTATTTGGTGGAAATTTGGCAAATATGGCTGGTGATCGGTGGCGGGAAGCTAGAAGTCTACTTAGTCCAGCGTTTACATCGAGCAAAATGAAGGGAATGTTCGAGCTCATGATTGAATGTGCAAAAAATTTCGTTGATCATGTGGAAAAGCGACCAAAATCAGAGAATAACATGGTAGACACAAAAGATCTATTCACAAAGTACACAAATGATGTAATAGCAACCTGTGCTTTCGGAATCGGAGTAAATTCACTTGAAGATCCAAACAATGATTTCTATGTACTTGGTAAAAAAGCGACATCTTTGGGTTTTATCGATACTATGAAATTCTTCGTGGCCAGGAGCTTTCCAAAATTGATAAAAATTTTAAATATAAAGTTTGTTGACGATCGTGTTGCCACATTTTTCAAGACTATCATCAGTGATACCGTTATCACAAGAGATGAAAAAAATATTCGAAGACCAGATATGATTCAGCTTATGATGGATGCACGTGGTAAAGATAGTAAACATCTAAAATTGGATATTACCGAAATGACAGCACAGGCTTTCATATTCTTTTTTGGAGGATTCGAAACTACTTCTTCCCAAATGTGTTTAATTGCTCATGAACTTGCAATTAATCCAGAGATTCAAAAGAAACTTCAAGATGAGATCGATGCTGTGATGAAAATTACAAAAGGAAATCCTACGTATGAAGAAATTAACAAAATGCTGTACCTAGATGCTGTCATGAATGAATCACTAAGATATCATACTCAAGGATTTTTCTTGAATAGGCAGTGTATAAAAGCTTTTAAATTACCACCAACGTTACCAGGAAGAAAACCTTTTGTGGTACAACCTGGTGTCAATATTTGGGTACCCGCTGGTTCTATTCATAGAGATCCAAAGTACTACGATGAGCCAGATAAGTTTGATCCAGACAGATATTTCGAGAAGAAAGTGTCTATAAATGATGTTACGAATCTTGGATTTGGTATTGGTCCTCGCAGCTGTATTGGTAATCGATTTGCTATCTTAGAGACCAAAATCTTGTTCTTTCTTTTACTGGAAAAATTTAATCTGGTATCGAATTCAAAAACGTGCAATCCTTTGATATATGACAAGACCACTTTTAATTTGAAACCTCAAGGTGGATTTTGGTTGAACATCGAACCGAGGACGTAGATTGAGAACTTTTTTTCTTTTTAAGAGCAATTCTATATTATTCTGTGACATGAGGTATCGATCCCAAAAATGAACATGAGTAAACTCTTCCACAGTTTTTTTCTTTCGTATTTCTATTATCATGATTATTTATGCTCTGACATCGCATTATATCATCTATTGCCATCAAGATTATCGGTAATTTTTGTGAGTTCCCCAGAGATAACTCTAGATGTACCATTTTTGTAGAATATTTATTTACAAATAAAAATCATTTCATGAACATTCAGTCATAGGAATCGCCCTTGTCATTACCAAAATCTTAATCTATAATCAATTAGAATATCTTGCACATCTTGTTACATTGTCAATTGACAATTAGTTTATCGGAATCTCGCAATTTGATTGCCTAAAAATTCTAAATTAGATCCATGCGGCTTAATTCTCATTTCATGAGAGTGAGCGGAATTTTGTATTATGATGATAACAAGTTGAAAGTACAGTCTATTCTCTGCAAATATTACTTTGATACATCAATAATATTAATTCGACATATATAGTTCAACACTTTTTTACAATGTTCAACAGTACAACTTATAGTTGAAATAAAATTTCGAATAATACAAAATTGAGATGAATCATTCAATCCATATTAATCTACTCAACTCATCTACCAACCGTCACGTGGGTTTTTCAAACCCACTACCTAATGAAGAAGTGGATGATAAGATTTTTCTGTACCCCATTTCAGCACTTGACATCTTATCGCGTGGATCAGAAAGATATCTTATGAGTGACACTCGTAGGTGACAGAGATTTTTATTTCATGCGTATTGTCCGTTGCTTGTTCATATTTGTCAGCATCAACGAAATGTAAGAAGTCAATAAATCGTCCATTTTGTACCCAAGAGATGTTTCACAAAGTAACTTCGAACCTCGAACCAAGTTACCAATCGTCATGTGGAAGTAAGTATTTCCGGAAGACCAGTTGGAAATTCTTGTGAATGGATGAGTCACAAGTATGTCCTACAAACATGATTCACAATTAATGTGGATTATACTTCGGATATAATTTTTGGAAAAGATTTTGGTAATTTTGTGTTTACGCACCTTTGTTTGGGGATGGATGAGACTGACTCCATGTTTGTTGATAGCGATCAAAAGCAGTTCAGGATAATCAGGTTCAGTGCTTTGTTTTACTTCAAAAAATGCAGATCCAAAGGTAGGCCATCGGTAGACAATTTTTAAAAATGTTATTTTTGCATCCTCGGGGCTCATACCTATCATAAATTATGATCATGAGAAATCAATTTCATTTTGATGTTTTCGAAAATCGTATGTTCATTGCTCACCGGCATCGTGATTGTATGCTGCAATTATCGACCTTTTCCATTCGTTGGAACTCTGGGTTTTGACCAAGTCTCCAGGTATGAGTTCTCTCAGCATTTGTCTAGAAAAGTATTGTAATTGACAGTTTATTCGAATTGCATTCGTAACTTTCGAATACGCGATATGGATGCATATACTTACGGAATTGCTTGGAGTTCTTGTTTACTCTCTCCGAATCGTACTCGATATACTAGTGCTGCCAATTTTGAAGCTTCCTCTTTAGTGCATTTATGATATCCTGAACCAAAAAAAAAAAAAAATCAATTTGAGGCTATCCAGAGAAATAATGAGTTATTTAGCGAGCTTGAGGGTGTTCTTACCTCGCAGAAGCTTAGGAAGCTCTTGATGAAAGTGGAAAATCAAATCAGCATTTCTGTCTTTACCAGGTACAGTATTCGTCCACAATTTTTTCATGAAAAATACTTGGTATGTGAATTGAGGAGACAGACCTAGGACAAATTTGAAGATATGAAAAATATAGATTCTTTCGGTATTTTGCGGAGAGCCTGTGTAACAATTTGCCAGGGTAAACCGTAGTGATTATTTGGAAAAAAAAAACCTGAGAAACTAACCATCTCTAGAAGGATGAGCTTTTCGCATCCAATCTGTCAAATGTCGAACAAAATCGAAGAAGAAATCTCCTTCAGGTACAGATATAACTTTGTCAGCAATTTTCACAAATAAACTGAAACCCTCTGAAGATCTGAGATTAAGACGCTGTGCAATATTTTGACAGAAATCCTTTGCCCTGGTTGAAGAATCAACTTCAAAAGCTTCATCAGTGTCATCCGGGAAATATACTTTATGGAATATTTGTGTAGTCTTATGTTGAATAGCTTCCACCTCGACTTGATGTGGTGGGTACTTCCTCTGACCGTTTCGAAGAGTCTTTTGCAACCTTTGCAATGAATCTTGTGATATGCGATGTCTTCTCGTCCGTAAAAATAACGTCAGTTCCTGAAATATATTCAATGACAACTCATTCTTCATTCTGAAATTATTCAAGCCACGAAAGTGTCCATTAACAGGATTAGACCTCATACCTTCAGCAAACTCTGACTGCATGTAAACAGTCCAGTTCCAAGCCACATCAATTCCCAACCTCGTTCTTCGCTCAATCTATTCCTATTATCCGTTAACTGCTTCATAATCTGACAGTATATTTCATCTCGTAGGATTTCATTTTTCAAAGGACCATCAAAAATTAAATCTGTGTACTCGTTACCAAGACGCGGCCTCTTAGTCGGCAGGTCTCCCATGTACTTTAAAATTGCACTAAAAGCGAAACAAGCTTCATCAGCGAGTTCATCTTTGGATACTAATTTTCTAAGCAGTGGTTGTTTAATTGGTTCTCTTGAATGTCGCCAAAGCTCGTCTGGATGCCCTCGGCGAGCACCAGTCAATGTCAACGCTTTTGACATTGTTTTCTTTGGAGGTGGCCTAGGAAAAAAAAATCCGGTCATTCATCAAAGTCATGACAAGTACTGGACAGAAGTTGGCGTGACGTCAGAAATCTAATTGCAAACTTACCGGAAATGATCGATAGCGTATTCCATGAGTGTGTGTGGCTTATCTCGAGTGTCAACACCGTTGATAGGTTGTGGATAGAGTCTTCGACCATTTTCACTGCCATTTACACTGAATAATGACTGGAAAGGATCCAAACGATTAGTCAAATTATTTAGTTCGAGTAGCAATTTATGAGCTTGAGTATTGAGACTCACTAGAATATCGTTGGGTGGTTTTGATAACGTGGGTAAAATGTAAACAGTTTCAGCTGGAAAATCTCCCTTCTCACCAGTTCTTTCGCTAATACCAATACACCAGCCGGAATTATAAATATTTTCATCGCTGCCAGCTTCATCTTCGAGTGTAATAAGATCGCCTTTTTGGAATGTTAGAAAAGACGAATTTTCACCAGCACCTTTGTAATCTTGGAGAGCTATTGCATATCTGCTACGTTTTTTCAATCCCTCTAGGAAGTAAACCACAAGGTCTCGGATGTCCTCGGCACTTGGACTTTGGAATGTGAACTCTTCACCTCGCACCGTTGACAGACTGAATGTTTGCGTGAACATTTTATTCGTTCTGGAATAAATGAATGATGACTATCAAATTTTGAAGTGGAATATGAGTCACCCAATGCATTTGATTCATAATGAGGAAACAAGTTTCGAAAAATCGGTTACAAATCGAAATACATGGGGCAAAATTAGGTCTTTTCAGGTTCATAAAACTGGATAGGCTTGGAAGATCTTCGGGTACACAATGTTTTAAACCGGAAAAAAAATATTCCTAAAACCTCAACCACCTGGTCGAATTTTCAATGTCTTGTTGTTTATGTTGGTACAGGATTGAACCAGTTTTTTTACAAGATAGCTTCAGACTTCCATGTTTCAAACTCTCATTACATTAGTTTTATCTCACTTAAGTAAACAAAATCGGTCTTAATTGAATTTAGGCTCACTTTTGACTAGATACAGTGGTGATCTCGGGGAAAGAAAGCTCCAACAACACTTGTTCTTGATCATCCACGACGTAAACTCCGGTCCAATTGACAGCAATGATTACATCATTTTTGGGGAGATTCGGTCCAGAGTTCCTGTAGGCTTCGTAAAAACGAGAAAATAGTAGCGGCCATTTGAACTTGGCATATCCAACTATGTCCTCCTTAACTCGGAGTGCAGGTACTTTTTCTTTCACGTAGTAACTCTGAAAAAGATAGTTGACTTTTATGATAATATCTCACGAAAAATTTTCAGAAATTTCTCCATTGAGTCTATTAGTAAATTGGAGAAACAGGGAAACCCATGCGATTCTCCATTAATTGAGAAACTGGATGATGTTGCACTTACTTTTTTGTAAGCTTGCAATACTAGGTGACCCCATCTCTCGAGAGCTTTATCCACGTCTGTGAGACAGTAGTCAGGTATGTAATTTGGTAGCAAAGTAAACAATCGCTCCACATTCACATCAGTATTGTATTCGATGTAGTATTGCTGTGCTGCAATCATGGCTAAATCTTCTTCCTTGTCACATCGGTACTCTCCAAATTTGACTCCTCGCACGACCTGCTGATAAATCAAATTTGTGGCTACTTGATCCTCTGTAGGCTCGTGCCATGGTGCAAATATTTCTTTTCTGAAAAAAAGTCTCCACGGAGCATTTCTTTCTTGAGCTCCTTGCTCCTTAGCATACTGCTCACATTGAGATATGGCGTCCATGACGTGGTCACCACCACTACCCAGCGATGAGACCTACAAAACAATTGGTTTTTGAGAATTTTTCATCATTTATTGTACGGCACACGCAGATATATATTTTGGTTTCTGTTTCATGCAACATTTTCATTCGAATTTTTTATCACGCCAGAAAACAATTAAATAAGACTTTTTTTGTTAAGGTTGAACCGCAATCTTATGGTAAATTCATTAAAATTGTAGCCATCAATGGCGGTCAATGGGCCAGTTCACATCCAACTATGTAAAAATGAGCTAATTCATGGCCAGGAATATGGTTACACTGAAATGGGGGTTACTACTAGGGTGATGTATATATGAAAATTATACTTGTGAAAAATCAACTGAGGTGATGGACTGGAATGGATGAATCAAGTTTATCAAATTGCAAAGTAATAGGAATCACAACTTACTTTGTCGAAAAGTGCAATGTACAGCGAGAATCCAAACTGGTCACGCAAGTTGATCTTATCAGACAGCTGATTACAAAGTTCCCGAGCTGTAGTGGCTGAATCGGCGAGCAAAGTTTTGGTATTGCCATCCATGAATGTTATAGGTAGCATTATAGGCTTCTTAGATTTTGTAGCCTGTAACTCTAGCCAACTGGGAGGTTGATTTCTGGTACCATTATTGAAAGTCCTTTTTAGTCGATCCTCACAGTATGGTGCGTAACCAGGTGGACCTTCTCTAATGAAAGCTCTGAGGTAGTTGACAAATTTTTCAGAAGGAGCAAAGCACCCAACGCATAGTGATAATAGAATCCAGCCTCTAGCATGAGATGATTTGGATGGATTGTTGGTAAGTTGTTTGCAGATTTGGCAGTAAATTTCATCACGGAGTTCGGCACGCAGGATACCATGTCCTATGATGAAATGAAGTTTTTCAAGGTTTGAGGTTGGCCTAGCTTCAAGCCAGGATTGATAACTGTCAGCTGTGTATTCGTCTTCTTGGAGGCGTCGACGCACATCATCGCCTAGTTTATTTTTGCGTTTCAGCGTGAGTGAGACTAGTTTGTGTCTTATCGAACGTGGTTTCTGTTTCATGAACGAGTCCTGAAATGAGATTCGTATTTTTATTCTCTCAAATCTCATCTACTTGGCTAATTTCGGTGGTATAGAATTTTTTATTTAGTATGAATTCATCATTTAGGATCAAGGTAGAAAATATTTGAGGGAAGGATGTGATCATTGGTCAATGAAACTCAACCCCGTAGAAGTGAGGCTAATTCCGTTACCAACAAAAAGGTCCAGACAAAAGTTGGACTATTGAATTATCATTGAATCGTCAATCACAAATACTGAAATTACTCACTGGATCCATGCCCATCAATTGTGCCTCTTGAAATTCTTTGCTCCTGATGAAATTCCTTCCCAAAGTAGCGGTGACTTTTGACATGACTGATGTATTGTCTCTGTCCATTGTAAGGAATCTAGGTTCAGGCAAGTCTCCAGTAAATCGTAATATGGTGATCCACAAAGCTTGGGCTGCCTGTGAACAAATGAAAGATTCTAGGAACTATGATCGGACATGAATTTCGATATCAATAATAACGACGATGCATACAAGTTGATCTCCCTGAGTATGAAGTGGTAGAAGAGGATGCTTGAGAGGTTTTCTTGAGTACTGATGAGTGATATTCCCTTGGAAGTAGGTCGCAGCGAACTTTTGGAACTTAAACTCCGACAGGTCTTCCTCATCTTCTGACGCTGTTTGAACTGGACTGATGATTTCTTGCTGGTCAGCCTTTGGCGCCGGTAAATCCTATACAGACAAGGTTTCCATCATTTGAAACTCATTCCATTCGAGATCAAGAGGTTCACGCCACGAGTTTGATACTCACATTGAATACAGAAGTTTCTCTAGCAGGAGTTGGTGCCTCGCTACTGGAATCCGGTAGAAAATCAAACATTGCTTCAACCAATTTGCTGTCGTCCACAGGTTCATCTTGTTTCTTTGCAGCATCATTGATGATATTTTTCTTGATCTCCATCCTTCTTCTATCTTCTATCTCCATCTCAATTTCCTTCCTTTCTAGTTCTTGCATTCGTTCCTACAATTAGCAAAAATCCCAAGGTCAAAATTAATTCTATACAAAATCTCTAACTCCATAACAAGACCATCAAAAAACTAACCCTGAAGTGTTGATCAGCAATTTCCTTAGCTCTTTTGTTACCCTGATCCTTCAGTTCCCTCTCCTCCTTCTTTCTCAACCTCAACGCCTCAATATGTAATCTATACTCATATTTGACCTTCTTGTACCTTCTCTGAGCAATCAGTCTTCTAACATGGGCCTGTATCTTAACTATGGCCCACATTTTTTTACGATACGCTCGACGAACAAGGTGTCCTCTAGCTCTAGCTTGTAAAGCAACAATGTGTCCACGCAGATGTCTAAATCGATGTGACAAAACTCGTGATCTGATTAATGCCTGGAGTCTCATGTATCCTACTCTCATACGTTTGTAACGCTGACGTTGAGCATATCCTCTCCAAAATCTTTGAATTTGAATAGCGGCTGCTCGCATTCGAAGGAAACGTCTTCTGTAGACCCAGCCACGAATGTTTTTTTGGAGGATGAGAATTTTGCGGGTTAGAACTCGATCACGCTCTTGTTCGAGAAATAGATCGTGAGCATCTTTTAGGAAGACTTTGGTGTGGCCTAATTGGTAGTCTGATCTGCCCAGGACTACGTGGCAGATCTTTGTCGTTGCATATCTGCAGTCTGTTTGCTGGAGAGATTATAATAGGATTAATTACTCGATGATCATGGCCGGTGGTTCTGATTCGGTCATCAGACAAGATCGAGTTCAGAATCGAGATTTTCCGACTCCGCCGAATGACATAAATTTTACGAATGTGATGAAGCAACACCACTATATTTGTAACGAGCCTGGCGAGATTTTAGGAATGTTGTGATGATCTACGCAAATCTTCGGAGAGAAGTCGGAATCATGATAATCGATCCTGAATTGAGTGACTCTTTGTTGGAATTGATTCATATTTGAGATGATTCGAAGAGAACTTCTTCACAGAAAGCTACGGCTAAGGTTTTATCATCTTTAATTATTATCTCAAAACTTTTTTAGGTACTACATATCCATTTTTAGTAAAAATGTAAACAACAAGTAAGTCATGCATAGTCCATGGAAATCAATTTTCCATGTAGAATGACTAAATCTATCGGTCTAACTTTAGGATTCCAATTCTTCGGGTTTTTGAGGGGGCTTTTCATTAAAATCCTGTGCTATCATTTGATGTTGAAAAAAGTCTGGTAAAATACACACTTTTCACAAAGTTTGACTCACTTTGTGCGCAGGTGGTATCCCTGGTATCAGAAATCTATACCGTTCAACAAACTCTGTGAATGAATGACGAATAGGATAACCCGCCCTTCTTATTCTGATGGTCTCCATCATTCCAGAATATCTCAGTTGCCGGCAACATAGTCCTCTGTCAAACATCTGGAAAAAGATTCCAGACCATCAGTTTCTAGTTCATACAACTATTTTACATAGAATATGAGAAGAGTTAACTAACCATAGGTTTCTTGTACTCATTAGGCTTTATGCATCTGATGAAGAATGGTTGACAATTGGCTAATGTTTTCATCAGGGAGTCTAGTGATTTTTTGAATTGCGTCGATAAAGTTGGCGCTCTTTTTCTTGTTTCTGAGCCCATGCCAATATCTTCCGCGAAACAAGTTTGCAGAAATTTGTTACTGGAAATGTGTATCAGCTGTAGAAGATCGGCACTGAAGGTATCCCGATTCTTCTCAAGGAATGTCCGAGTATCGTAAAATACAACACCAGCAAAATGGTTCAAGCCAAATGAGGTATTTATGTCAGACTTTGGTTTTAAATAGTTGCGATGCGTTCCGTGTGTTTTGTGAATTTTTGCAAGCATCGTTTGATCCGTGCCCTGTTGAAAGAATTACATAAATTGTATCATTATATTACTCCTTAAGAAAGTCTATTGAATTATGCTTCTAGTATGATTTCTCCTTACTTTGGGAAATTTCGATTCTTCGTCAATGAGGGCCATAATATTCAATTGTTTCACCGCAATTAAGTCGAGCGCATCTTGATTATCTACAAATTCTATATGCTGCCAATTTATTCCCTCGTGATTGTATTCTTCCTGTTCCAATTTGAATATGTGCTGTACAAAAAATTGCTGCAAGTTTTCATTGGCGTAGTTTATGCAAAACTGTTCAAAGCTATTGTGATTGAAATTTTCAAAACCAAAAATATCGAGAACCCCAATCGCACTTCTATGAGTGTTTTTCGGCTTGTATATGGCCTCGTTTATCTTTTTCACTATATGAATAAATAATCGACCGTAAATGCCTTTGACAAATGCATCTCTAATATCTACTGACTGATCCCTTGATAAGGTTGATACCTGAAATATATAAGATTCGATTAAATTATTAAATCAATCTATGTTTTTTGAGAGTTCTGAAATGTGGTGAAAGTATAATAGGTTCGATGGAAAAAAAATTTGAAGTGGTAAATTTTACGATGTACTTACGACTGTTTCACCACTAGCAAATATTGTTCTACGCGTCAGAGCATGTACCAGTGATTGAACTGGAACACCTAGCAATTGGGCTACTTTCTTTACATTCGTTTGCTCTGGTATTTCTGTTGCATCGAGATTATCTAACACATCAATATAAATTGAATTTTAGTATTTCGTTGCCTGTTTTCGGATAGGTAGTGAAATTTTGGCTTTGGACTCACCTATAACGGTAGCTCTATATTTAACATTGCCCATGTGTAATATTGCCGAGAGTAATTTTAAAATTTCCCATATTTCGTAATCACTAAATAATAAAACTTTCATTGCCGATCGAATGTCTGCAAATTCTGCAGCATCGTCTCTGCCTTCACATGTGATACTTCCACCCTAAGAAAAAAAGAATCAAAATGAGTGTTAGGTATAATGAATTTGCGGAAGATTTTATTGATTGTGAAATTATATCTTACCCCTGTTAAATACCTATAAGTAGATGCTTCTTCTAGTTCAAGTTTTTGCCGCTCGTCCTTTGAAAGGCCGGCAATCATGCAGTAAAAAATATGATAGTTTCGCTCGTCTAAACTTTGAGACACTATTCTAGATTTTTCTAACAGATACTGTTCTATCTTTGCTCCTTCTATTACACCTAATTCATTAAAATGGATATCTATATATTTTCCAAACCTAGACGAATTATCATTCCTCACAGTTTTTGCATTACCGAAAGCTGTAATGACAAATATTAGTTCATGTAGATCATTTTTCATTCAATAGATATTAGTAGATTTCATGAATGCATAAAAAGTTTCACCTTCGAGAATAGGATTGGCTTCTAAAATTTGTTGTTCTATCCACGAATGTTTTCCACTAATAGCCGCTAAATACTGTAAAATTAATTTTGTGCTCTCTGTTTTACCCGCACCACTCTCACCACTGAAATATTAATTTTTTTCAATTTTAGAAAACCAGTTATCAAAAATTTGCCCACGCACAATATTTTTTAGAGAGCTTGGGTAGCAGCTATCAGAAAAATTATCGAAAGAAAGTGATATCTCACCTGATGACGATGCACTGGTCCTGACCATACCGATTCATGTGGGCGTAGCTGTTGTCACCAATGGCAAATATGTGCGGAGGTAGCTCACCGATTTTGCGGTCCTTGTACAATTTTATTTGTTCAGCAGTATAGATGGGCAAAATTTGATATGGATTCACTGCCACAAGGATGGAGCCGGTGTACGTCTGATGAATCAAAAATTATTCAGTTAAAATTTATTTTTTTTTTCATTAATAGTTTGTTATGATTTATCTGAAATACTGGATGTAGAATCTACCAAAAAAACATTATTTAAGACACAAAATTTTGTGAATTAATTTAATTCACAAGTGTAAGTGTGTTTCATTGTAAGTGTTAGTGTGGTGTATTGGGAGATGAACAGGATTGATTTTGACGGGACTCACATGCGTAAATAAAGAATTATACGTGAAATTGAAAATCAAATCTCAACGAAAAGAAAAAGCGTCGAAAACTTGTAACTTGAGAAATGGCTGAATATAAGATGGTGAACTTACGTAAATCAAGTGCTCATTGTATCGTATCAATAGATTTCTGAGGATTCCAGCTTCATGGAGGTCGCCCAAGCTGATCATATCCTCCACCCCTTGCACCGAAGTTGCGTGCATAGCTTTTATTCTTCTTTCTGGAGTCAGCC
Organism: Eretmocerus hayati; assembly: GCA_029851415.1. Lineage (NCBI taxonomy): Eukaryota > Metazoa > Arthropoda > Insecta > Hymenoptera > Aphelinidae > Eretmocerus > Eretmocerus hayati. Next base: position 174,630,430 of record CM056742.1, on the reverse strand, counting down.
ATTGTTCCTGAAGATGGAGAAAATTGAAGTAAAAAATTGTCTGTCAGATTGTAGACGTTTCATTCTTTATACAATCCTTCAATGAACATCTTTGAAAATTAACGCCACAATCCTTACGAATTATTCCAGTAATTATACCATGTCCCAAATGATAACTGTAGATTACGGCTTTTAATTGTTGACTGGTTGAATAAGTATTGATATCGATAATCTCAACCACTACCACTTAATTTGCGTGATCGATTTAGTAAGAAAGTACATAAGTGATAGCGAGACCATTTTTTGAAATCGTTCGACATTTTTTGGTGATTTCAACACTTTGAAATAAAAAGTTCTTTTGACTATTGATATCAACTTACTTTGTTATCGTCGTCTTTGACTTGTATTCGTCTACCTTCAGCAGATACAACTCGGGCGCCAATAGCTACATCAAATTCTTTGCCAGATACGGGCTCGATCCAAATGTAATCGCCCTGTAAGACAAAAGGAGTCACATGAATATCATGGATGCAATGCATACAAATCAGCGTGGTACAAGATGTGTTTGTGTGTGTGTGTGTGTACGTGCGTGTGGATTTTTTTGATTTTTCTATGCCAGTCAATCAGTCACAAAAAATCATTCTTGACATCTCGTCAGGGACTTTACATGCACCATTATACTCAAGCTAGCGTTGATAATCATTATGTTTTGATCATCGACGTATAATCAAGATTCTATTTTAGTATAAGATACAGCTATGATGACGCATCTCAATTATTCCATGTCACAAAATTGAGACAAGTAACGTTGAACTTGGGATGAGCCCCTATCAAGCTCGTAAATCCGAAGATACAATCCTTATTTCATGTTGGTAACGACAATTTGAGATTAAATATATTTTGGAAATTTGACATATCAGTAGCTGACTACTGATATAATTTCTGATAAGAATTCTTAATCTTAGATATCTGTTGATCGTGTCACATCTCATATCTCGTTTTATTTGATCCGATCATTGGTTGAGTTCTCAATGAAAGTTTGCTCAAGAATCAATCGCTACTCCAAATTCGGAGGTTTGAAGAAAAAAGTCTACAAGTAGAATTAGACGTGAAGGCTCGAATAAATCTCGTCAATTTTTCATTGTGATGGTTTTGCATTAATATTTTCGCTGAGGATCTGTGAGGAAGATAATGAAGCTTTATTGAAATCGTTGAATTACAGAGCCAACCTCTTGTGCTTCTCAGGGTAGTGAAAGTACTTCCTCCGAGTGTGTATGATTAAAATATGAAATTTCTGCCCGATTTGTGACTTTTCCCTCTTTCTAAAAATGTGTATTCAATAATAAAATTCATCTCCAATTCTTTTCCATGAATTTTGGACGTGTTTTGTGATATTAATACTTCGAAGAAAATTCACAGGAGAAGAGAAGACTATTTATGAAAGAGTTTCTTGCATTCATTATCCGATAAACTGTTTTTGAAGTTACATCAATTTCTACTGCAAGTCATGTTATAAGGTACCTAATTGATTAGAAAAATCGTTCAGCTACTCGAATACTAATTGGCCAGCGATTTTATTTAAGAAAATCAAAATATTAGAACAGGTCACGTTTCAGAAAGTCTAAACATCTCATGAGCGAAATATTGTCAGATAGTCATGTCTGTAGGGAGTGGGATACATGGTGGTTGAATAAAATCAGCAAAAATTTCGAATTCCATCAATTTTTCCAATTTCTTGATATGATTTGAATAACAAAAATCTGAGCCTATTATTGATTAGAATTAATAAGCCTCCCTCAAGAGAGCAATGTTAAATCTCATAAGTCGGAAATCTGCCGTACACAAAGAAGGACAAGCGGGACCCATCGGTGGGTCTCAACGCATCGAACGTGTTAAATTTGTGACTCACAAGGATCACCCAGGGGTTGTGGGCCACGGATTTGGCTGGAACTTCGGGGATAGTCCCATTTAACCACCAAAAGGTGAAACCCAGAGTCGCACTTGCAAATGCCCAACCGTTTTCGAGCTATAGCCTATGACATTAACATTGCCCATCATTTCCAAAAACGATATATATACGATTATAGATATACTCGTAATGCTAATGTCATAGGCTACAGTTTGAAGATGGTTGGGCATTTGCATAAGTGGTTCTGGGATTCACCTTTTGGGGGTGAAAGGAGACTATCCCCAAAATTTCAGTAAAACCCGTGTTCCACAACCTCTGGGTGTTCCTCGTCAATCAAATGAAAACTTACACGTAAGAAAAGCTTACGAAGATTTGATATTAGTTGAACTTTTTGACCTGTGCATGCAACCAGCAGCACGAGGGTCGGTTTTCCGAGAGAATAACTTTATGAAACAGTTTTTTTTTGGAGGGATTCGGATATGCTACCTCGATCCTCAAAAGCTGTGAGCGAGGCTGTGAGTTAGATGTAAGAAAAATTTCCACTTGTGAAATTACAATCTAGATTTATTCTCGACTCTGTGCTACATGAAATTTGTGAAAAAATATATCAAATCTAGATTTGAATTCTGTTTTGTTTTTTGTCTCTCGTATGATCAACGTAAATAGTTGCTCAGTAAAAGAAAAGAAAAAGAAAAAAAACGAATCTAGAACCTTATCTCACGATTGAAGCGATCATCTAGAGATGAGACTAAGCATGTAGGTACGGTAAGCATGTAGAACCAATCAGATGTGAGATCATGGAATATATCTAATAGAACAATCTCTTCTCACGATTACCTGATCCAATTCAACTTTGCACTTCGATGGAATATTCAAAAGAGCATGTGATAGTACAGCAGCGAGAGAATAGCAAAAGATGTGACGCAATGTGCTGATGTGCAGACGGTATTTTTGTATTTTTTACAAGATTACTTGATGATATGAGGAAGAAGTTTCCGTTGTTCTGATACTTTTGCTATGCCAATTTAAGGATGTATCTGTAATTAAAAAACTAAGTCTAAAAATTTGGCAATCGCGAGCATAGCATACAATTAATTACAATAAGGTAACTCTAGATATACGTTGATTTATCTTCCTTCACAATCGCAATGGTTTTCAAAAGAAAGAGGTTGTATAATAGATAGTGGTCAACTTACAACTTGTTAAGTTGAGAAATATTTACCCGAAACAATGGACAACACTTTTCTATGTATGTTTCAAGATAACAATGCAAATAACGGTGATTCAGCAACTTTCAGGAAAATCTTAAAATTACGAACCCTTGGTCTTCCTTCATGATACACTTCGATTTGATTCTTCAATTTTCGGTTTATTTCATTCAAAGTTTGAAAAAAATCGAAAATGTGCCTTGTTCTTTTTCTAGTAATTCTCTGATCTTTTCTTCGCGGCAAAATTTTTGAAGATTAATGACGAATTCTCGGCGAAAAGTTTGAGCCACGGGAAAGTCAACATCTGTTTTGAGGAAAATTGTGAGGAAATTCTACCACGCACATAAAAATTTCCTACATCCTTCAATCCTTGGAAAAATCGTGAAATAATCACTTTGATTTAATTTAAAAATACCAAACTGGCCACATCTAGATTTTAACACAGATCACGTGTCTACGGCACATGTACGTTACTTCGTATTCGCAGACTAACATATTAAATTAGTAAGTAAGTGTACATATACGCAGAGGAATGCACATACACCTGTTTGAATCACCGATTCATGAACGCGGCCCAATTGTTCAACCTGGCGTAACATATCGGAAGAGCTCTTCCGTTCGGTTTATATCGGTGTGAGCACGCCATATACGTGGTGAATATATACCTGATGTACACAATGTACATACTTTTGCTACATGCATAGCATCCTCATAATAATACGGTATACCACACCGCCAGAAATCAGTTTACCTTTCATTGAATTCATTGACTTTGTCGCTATAAGTATATATCCAAGCTATTTTGTCGTATTTGGTCGTCAATTCGATTCCCCTCGTGGGAAGATACCGATTGGAAAGAAAATACCGTTAAATATAAGGAAAGAGTGCAGAAATTCAGAGCAGAGAAAGGTATTTCAACGAAGAATTGATGCTTCTGAATTATTTTATGTGATGGCAATTGTCAGTTCAAGTTTTTGGTACATCTGATGCTGTTCAGTCATTTTGATTTTTAGTCGATGTTCAGGATCGCTTTGATGATTCGAGTAATGTGACTCTATCATTTATTGAAGCTCATCACTGGGTTATGCCGCTGATTGATACACCAAAGTTTGATTGAAGTAACGAGCATATTGACCTTTATGGTACCACTTTTATATCTAACCGTGAAAAAAATAATGTCTTGTTGAAAGTCATGCTAGAAGTTTTGCGAAAGTCTTGCGCAAAGTCTTGTATATAAGACTAAACAAGACTGTCATCAAGACTTTTATTAATAATCTCGATGTCTTGGGAAAAGTCTAGAGGAAAGTCTGAGGGGAAGTCTTGAAGAAAGTCTTGCAGGAAGTCTTGAAAAAGTCGTAGAAAAAGTCTAGGAGAATGTCTAGAAGAGTCGGGCAGATTGTGAACGAGTCATGAATGACGCACGTATGTGTGCGGTCTGACCGAGTTATTGAAAAACATTCAATATTTCGAAATCTACCCTCATTTTGACCGCAAGCTTTTTGGAATCAAGTGTGTCAACTAGACTTTCCGCATTCATTTTCCAGTAAGCTACATACAACTTCACGTCTTAGCCATTGTCATAGGTGAGTGAGTAGAAGATCTTGCTTTTGTATGGTCTTTGAATGAGAAATTTTGTCCCAAGAACCACAAAGAGGGGAGAATATTTCCCTATGGAAATCTGTCCGATTACAGGAACCTTTGGCGTATCTATTGGCATTGTCCGATGATGAGCTCGAATAAATGTTAGAGTCACACTATTCGACTCTGAAATTTTCATCGAGAGCGATAGATTAACGAATCTTATACTCAATTCAATGAAGTTTGGTTCATAGAGCTCAGATCGACATTGCGTTTTTATTTCATATGAACCATGCGGGCAAAAGTAGATTCTAATCGAGGTAATGCAATTGAAACTTCTGGATAATTTTCTTCTCCGATTTATATGCATCTCGCAGAATAATTTGAGAAAAACATTTGCATTCATCTCTCGATCCATATTGCTACAATACGTATCTCAAGTGTGATGAACATGAATGTATGAATCGTGAACTTTTATCGACAATAAATAAGATAAGTGTACCAAACTTGACCTTACACGTCGATTTCAGGATGGCCAACTTGACAAACGTGAAAAAAATTATTTTTTCCGTGAATCCTTTTTACGTTTGTCAAGTTGAAATATGAGAAGATAAATGATGTGGACCGACCTCCGATTACATCTGCATGTTACAGAAAATGTTTAGTGAGATTTGCATTTTTCGTTTCTGCAAAACTGATGTCAAACATTTTTCATTCGACCAAGGTCAACATACTTAAGTACATTCGATTTCTTTCTCCCAAGACCTCCGGGGTTCCGTATTTTGGGGTCGAAACATGGATTTGAAGCAATTTTATGACCAAAATATCGAGATCGTTTGCAAAACATATACGCCAACTCAGAGGTGTACCCAACATGCCCCCCCCCCCACCCCCATGTATTTATCTCAAAAGGGCGTGCAGTAACGACTTTTTTACCACTCAGAACGTGTTTGTCTTGTCAAAATAGGTCGTTAATCGCTTCGCTCGGGAAATAAACTGTCCTAGCGCCCGAACTGGGCGTACGCGCCCAGGGTAATAATGTACTATTTGAAAAACCGTGATAGCTCGAATCTGGATGGTCAAAACTAAACTCACCTTAGTTCATTTTACAGGTCTTGGAACAAGTTTTGAAATGCAACGAAGAAAGTTATAAATATTGAAGAGGGTCAAAACTATTGGCAAAACGGTTCGAGGGGGGAGGGGCATGTTGGTTTTATTGTTAGCTTATGTTTCCCAAGACAAATTCTCCCATATTTTTGATTCAATTAGATATTCTCAATAGATATTGGAAATGGTTGAGCACGATTTAGCAGAGTATCCTAATTTTTTACATAATCTACTGTTCAATTATCCTCCTGAAGATTCTTCAATACCACTATTGTCAGAAAATTGACATAAAAAAATTTTGACATTATCTCTTACAGCATTGATAACTGATGAGTGGAAGGGGAGAAGTAACAGTAAATCTCATTGTACTGATGCTGTGAAACGAATTCGAGAGACGAAATTCCCTTTTACGGATTGAATGTCTGAAAGGTGTGCGCTCTAGATTGTACACCTCTTTCATTTCCTCGTTTGTGCGGTGACAAGCGGTCACCAACATCAGTTTCTATGCAAGGAAACGTGCTTTTTTCATTCAACGATCGAGCGTGAAATCGTTAGTGGTTGTGGTCATTTTGAATAATATCCTCTCTTCACGCCAGTTACTCCATCTAAACACTTCCTCGTGATTATTACTCGTCAATTTTATCTATCTATTATAAATGATGAGGATCAATCCACAGTGATCTGAGTCACGAAAAGTGTTCAGGGTCAGTTTTATATTTTCTTATTTGAACGATATGAACGGATCAGTGTCGGACAAAGAAATCCCAGCTCTTGTATTATCTAAAAAATCTACGAGTGATCATGACCAATGATTATCTGCGAGAAGAGAACAGTTCTTTATCTGGCACGACAATGTCAATTCTTCGGTATTGGCGGGATGAAGAAGCTGTGATTGATCTTAGTGCGATTGATGAGTTTTGTGCAAACCATATTGAGATCATTGTATTTCCCAATCATGGTGAATTCTATTTAAGAACGTCATATAAAAAATATTGAGCTCTCGAATCAGTTTCTCGTTGTTTTTATTCGATCTTATGATCCATAATATAAAGTTTTCATCCACTAGGAGGGATAGAAAAAATTTCGGAGACGCCTACGGAGCTATTTTTGTTTTGCTTTTTGATTCTAGCAGAGCATAAAAACCATGATCTTTTTTCAATAAATTGCATCTATCTCGAGTCTGGCTCTAGATGATGCAACGTAGTTTGCGCCGTTCGAAAGATCTTGAAAGAACCTATCGAAAGTGACCTGAGGGGTTTTTTCTAGCTATTCCTGCACCTGATTAGGCAAAATCCGGCAAAATCAGGCTAGCCTGATAATCTCGAGGAAAATCTTTTCCAATCCCTTCAAAATATGATTCCTTGTGCGAAATTTCACGGTCTAGCGATAAAATTAGCCGGAAGTTGTTTTTTGCTATTAAATAGATGTTTTGATGAATTTTTTTGACTTTTACTCTCTGGCTACTCAGGAAATAGTGATTTATGCGCATGCGCGTGGTTATACGGATTCCAAAGTAATTCCAACCGGAAACTGGTGAAATTACATCCGAAATGACTCCTTGCGAAAGTCAATTTCATGCATCCTGTTAATAGATATGGCATCTTGATCAAAAAAGAGGGATGGTCAGAGCGGGATAGCTCACCTAGCCTGGACCAGAGCCTTGAGCCCTTCCCTCGCATCCGTGGTGTTGATTGCGTGATTGATATTGATATCTAGAGAATCGTGTATCCTCATTCCTTGACGACGAAATCGAACTCGGTAAGTGGTCATTTCTAAGGAAATATTCTCAGCTCTTGATTGGAACTACTTTGAAATCCGTAAAACCACGCGCATGCGCAGAAAAACTTGACCAAAAAATGCACAGAACAGCAAAAAACACTTCCGACTAGTTCCATCGCAGAAATCGTGCGATTTTGTATGAAAAATCATATTTTGGAAAAGCTGAGAGAAATATTGCTCTTTGAGGAAATCAGGCTAGCATGGTTACCATGAATTTTACCTAATCGGGGCCTGTAATAGCTAAAAGAAAATTTTTAAGGTCCCTTTCGATAGGTTCTTTCGAGATCCTTCGAATATGGCCTAAACTGCATTGTATTATCTTAGGACAAACTCAAGATAAATGTAATTTAGTGAAAAAATCATGGCTTTCATGCTGTGGTGGAATCAAAAAGCAAAATAAAATTAGCTACGCAGGCGTCACGGGAATTTTTTTGGGCTCCCAGTGGATGAAAATTTCACATTTTTTACCATCGAATCGAATGAAAATCGCGAGAAACCGATCCGAGACATTACTACTTTCCATGTGCCGTTTTTAGATGGAATTCATGTTGTGCGAAAATTTGAAGTTCTATGACAGATTCGATGAAACTAATTTTCCTGAAAAGTAAATGTTTGACAGATATTCATGGGTGAATGTTCTGTGTTTCATGAATTTTGGTTTCCAAAATATTTTAGGCATCAAGGAATTGACGCATGAAGATCTAATTTAGAGTGGATAAAACTTGTCGGTGCGATCAAAGCTATATTTCTGGCAATATAGACTCTTCTTGATTGCGTGTGGAATGAAATAATATGGCTGGTATATGAGAACGTTTTTCGATCTGGAAAAAATCTGCCAATATTCGAACTCATGAGGTCTTTTACACCTTGAAGGGTGTGTAGTTGTATCTGATCGACCTTCTTATCCAATGCGAATCCTGAAATATTGAGCTACGACAAGAAGATTCTAATTTTGTAGATGAAAAAATGACTTTTTGCTGATGCACGTGCTAATACGAGCCACAAAATGAAGGATAGGTTCAAACACCTGGGTTCAATAACCTCTGAGCATAATGTCCAATAGCTGTGCGTTTAGACAATTAGACATGTGATGTGATTAATTTTAATTTTGATAGTTTAGGAAGAAAATCGTACACGTAAGAAGTAGTCTAACTTTCATAAAGACTTGTTTTTGGTACGTAAATCTTCCTGAGTCAATTGAAGAGGTGACAAATTTGACAGACCGTCAAATTGGGTAATTTTGGTACGTTTTCGGTGCTTTTCATTTTGTTTGGCTCCGCATTCCAAAATACATTGACAAAATCCGAATTAATCAGTATAAATCGAAAGCTTACAGTCTCAGCTTTCGATTGATGGGCTACAAAGTTCAATTTGATGCGTCTGAACTCGAGCTATTAGCAGTTGAAGAAGTGTACCAAAGTTAGACCCCGATGGGGCAACTTTGGTACACTTACAGAATATCTCAATTCTATCCACCACCATGCGAGAGAATTAATTTTAATCGTTCAGACGTCTCATTCTAAGCCTTTTGAAACATTTTAAAACCTCATAGACCATCACTCGACTCAAGATCAGTTGAAGAGAAGCTGTCATAGGAAGAGGTTCTGAAGTTACCCTATCCTCATGCTTCTTACCTAGAGTGGGGTAACTTTGGTACGTTTTTTTATGGTATTTTCCCTTGTTTTTCATTCATTAAAATTCCAAATGCTTCAAATACCCCAATGTAACGATGGTTTCTTCAATATGGTGATATATGTGATGGAAATGTAGCACTATACACCCGTAGTTCGTTCCGGAACACTTTTTGCCAGGTACACTAACTGGACCACTCGAGTATCAGTGCTAAATCTCTCTTTTTAGAAAAAGCTTCGATAAACGATTACAATTATTCACACCGGGATCTACAGTGGCTCAACACATCGTTTATGTGTGTGCCAAGAAGGGAGGATAGGTTTCAGAGCGATAGAATCATTAACCTTGCCGAATGCAGCTCTGAAAGTCATTTTTCAGGGGTGTACCAAAGTTGCACCCACTGTACCACAGTTACCCAATTTGACGGGATATCATGGAACAAATTATGAAGTACTCTACTCGTTATGGATTTACTCACAAGTCGACGTCTCACTAAAATCTCTATTGGCATCATCTGATCAAAGAAAATACTTCTTCATTCTCCACCAGACTTCACTTGCAGCGCAAAATAAACCAGAATTGAGCAACATAGCCAGAGATTTGATAGTACATTAACAAAAATATGACTGCAAAATGCTACCGATAATCTGTACACTTATAGCTGTGATCTGGTATACTTTTTTTACTCTCGTCTCGTTAAGAGAATCAACATTGAATTATCGCAAGATAAGAGATATCTGTGTCTTATCTTTTCATCCACAGTTTTACGGACGTTCGCACGCAATTTTGAAACAATCATTCGGATCAATGGACTCATGTTTTGATAAGATGTTTGATGTAATAGATTTACAAGTGAAAAAATTTCCCAGAAATTTTTATTGAAGTATCAAAGGGTTTTAGCGTAAGGAAACCACAGTCGTATTGGCGAATACATGGAAAAGTAAGATTTATAAAAAACTGCATACACCATCAAGGGTGTCAGTTTTAAATACAAATCATCATCTGCTATCTTCTAGATTTCCTAAAGTTTTGTTACTCCATAGCTGGTTATAGGGAGAGACATTTTTCGCCTTTCACATCAGTTCCATCGGAAGTACAGGAGTTACGTCTTTCAAATTTTGGAATAATAAATTGCTAGTCAGCCAAGACTGATAGAAATCTGGAACTGTTCCTAAGCAATGATTCAGAGATATGTAACTGAGGAAATTCTATCCACGAAAAAAGATTGTTGTCAACAGTGGCGATGAAATTGTTGAAAAAGGTCTTTCAAAGACGATGGATGGGATTTTTCCAATACTTGTTTCCCACCAAGCAAACCTGTCATATAGGAATTTTGAGCTGGACATTTTTAAGCATCGGTAGTTCTTATGTGATTGTGAGTGGTTACGCCGGAGACCTTAGACATAAGTATGCTGCAAATTCATTACGTTTATCCATAAATTTAGAAAATTCCTCAAGATTTTGACATTTTTGGTTAGTCAATATGACTGTAAGGGCAGATGCCAACATTTTTCGACTGATCGAATATGAAGATCAGCTATCTTCTAATTACTCAATAATGGTCAACATTGAGTCAGGAAATATTAATTTGATCAATTTCAACGTATTTCAACGTGTTTACTACTTTTCCTTCTTTTATCGTGTCTGAGAAACGCTTCTTTCGAAAATTTTTCAACTGAATTGATTTTTTAAATCAAAACATTGCAAAAAGTGGGAGGAAAATGAATATTAGGCCTAGAAATGAACTGCTCTTGAACATTTGGGAAGCAAACCTTTGTAATTTCATAGTCAAAGTAATTTTAGTACCCTGCAGTGTCATACTCTTGAAAGAATCTCATGAAGAGGTATTAGGGGAGGTCTAACCTTGCGGAATACTGATCTTGATGAAACTATGGGAATCATCATGTTTTGGTATAAAATAGAGGTATCTCCAAGGATCAAGTCGATTGGGCCTCTTATTCCGAGATACAGCTATGGAGGTTAGCATTGTCAACATATTAGGCCTATGTTGAAAAATCATATAGTAACAATGCTAATCTCCTTAGCTGTATCTCGAGATGAGAGGCCCATTGGACTTAACCCTTGGAGATATCCTTATTTTTCACCAAAACAAGACAATTCCCAGAATTTCATCAAGATCCGTATTCCGCAAGGTTGGATCTCCTCTGTTAGTTTTATCACGGTCAACCGTTAGAGTTGGAATCAATTAAAAAATTTCTTATCAATATATCAACGCGTATTTTATCAGGGATTAACCCCGGAAACTGATGTAGATCTATATGAAGCAGGTTGACTATCTGATTCAAACCATTAGAGCAAAAAGTTGAATTATAAACAATACAAGGAAACTCACACTCCGTGTTAGTGCCCACATTTGTTTGATGATTGATTGATTGTCGTCGGCTCAATAGTTTCCGCAATAGCACAATGCAGTGTCTTACAATAACAATTCGAGCATTGTCACTCCACTATATTTTCTTTTTTTATCATAACTTGAACAATTATCATAATAACCTGACGACTAGCGATGCTATATAGTACATTAATACAGCAGACATTGCGATATCATTAAGCAGTCCATGAACTTGAACAGTTTATTCCTGTATGCTCTGTCTTATTAGACTTCCGGAGAAAAAAATCCTTTCGGGCTTATCTATTTTTTTCTATCCTCTGTTATCACAACCTTGGCACTTTATGAAAACACCACTCACACAAGACACAAAATTTCATCGTTTCACTATTATACAACAGTCGATAGGATTGAAATCCTCCAAGACACCTTCACTTTTCACCAAAAAAAAAAAAAAGATAACTCTCTATAAGTTTGAGACCAGATAAAGTTTTTGAGATGAAATCAAGAACCTGCACCAGATTTGACTTCTATTTAGTTCAAGTACCATGATACAGCAAACACTCGCGTGAACTTTTTTCAATCGTCACAGATTCCTACTGACCGAGTTGCACTACTCACTCGTACCCGTATCGGACGAACGTCAACGACGACGACGTCTCAGGAATACTTTTGTCAAACGAACGTGGATGCACGCATATGAAAGTTTTTCCAACGGCAGAATTTCTCACTTATAAACCTATATATGAGTGATTCCGCCGAAAGTGGGATTTTTTGGGGCCAAAATCGTCACCGAGCGCGATTTGGGCCAAAAAATTATTTTAGCCCCAGACGAGTTTTAGTGGGTCGTTGCAGTTGGTTCCTACTTGTTTTGGCACAAAAAGAGAGTACCTAGAGCTACGTAGCTCAAAATTGAAGCCGGACAAAGATATGTCGAGTTTAAGGTATCGCGGGGGGGGGGCGGAATGGACAGGGACGGAATGGACATTTCGACCCTTTATTGGGAACTACAAAATACAGGAACGTTATAGGATCGTCTCCAAAACTATTAACATAGTTGCGCACCAATAGAATACACACCAGGAAATTGCTACAGTGCACATCCCGACCCTTAAAAACTTGGGGAAACATGGAACACGGAAAATCCCACTTTCGACGGAATCACTGATATAGGTGTCTACCTCGACGATACGATGATAATACTGGTGCTTTGTACGCGCGCGTATGGCTCTTACTGCAAAACGTGCCACAGCATGTATACCTGATGGCAGAAGGCCCCTCTTTGACACCAGGTGGGATATAATACTCCTCTTCACTCATACATACATATTTTTCTTTTGAAGTCATGCACGATATAAGTAATGTAAAGATGTAAGTATATGCACAGATGGCAAGTGCAGCTGTGTAAGTTTTATAACCCGACTTTCTGTGACAGTCGTGATAATATCCAGGTGTGACGCTTAAAGCGTACTGATAACCAGCATGTTTATATGAGTGTAGGTGAATATTTCTGATGTTTGGTTTTAGGATTAGTAAGTAGTTGAGTAAGGTATGGAATGGTACATGGCTAAATATGCATTATACATATGATAATACTCACCCGAGTAACGATGACCATCTCTCAAGTCGCGTTTGTCGGCTCGCTATCTGGAAAATTAAATAATTTATTCGTTACATTTTGTGTGGTAACTGCAGTTGTTTGGGAGCCTCAAGTGTTGATGAAGAGTCAAATACAGAGATATGATGTTTTATGAAATTATACTGGGTTAATGTTCGGAGTATTGTGCAAGTTCATCGACGATAATTCAAACGTGGGTGGCTTCTTCTGTGGGCATTTAAAATGGTGAAATAAATTTCCCACTGTAGATTAGGATGAGTTGTGGAACGCGTTGAGGTTTGGTAAGCTATTTAGATGTTCCTCTGCGGGCATGCGTATTCTGTGATCAGGACAGTCGGGAAAAATTATGCAAAGGCTTGTCATTGATTGTTACATCATTCCTATTTTGCTATTGTTTGGCCAGAAATAAATTGAGTGGGGTCACAACGCAATTCAGTGTAATGATTTGAATTTCCTCAAAATTTAGATTACGTCTCATGGTGAGCTTGAGCTATTTTTTGATGTTGCGAAATACTACCCGAAAAATTCTTGTGAGGTATGATTCCCGAATGTTTCAGGATCACTTTCCAACTTCGAGTGGAATCGTAAGACTAGCCGTTTTTTATTTTCGTCGTTTTTGGCGTCTTTCTTCGGAAAGAATCGTCTTTTTTCCTCTTGGAGAGTGAAAATGTCTGTTACCGTGGTTGACGTATTAATACATACTTTAAATTGGGCACACCATCATCAACTTTAACTATACACTGTAAAAAATTTGTGGGAAAAACTGCAACCAGTGGTTGCAGTTTTTCCCTCAACCACTGGTTTATCCCAAAAATCAACCAGCTGGTTTATAATCAACCAGCTGGTTGATTTTTGGCACAAACCAGTGGTTGACTACCTATCCAACCACTGGTTGACTTTTTTCCCACAACGAATATATGAGGATGAATGCGGCACCCACGATATTGGTCGATGGTGGTCTCCGGTTGACACTTTTGATTCGGAAAAACAAGTTTCGTCATTTTTTTTCACAAACAAAGAGGGATAAACATTAGCCCCGGTCGCGTATGGACGACAAAGCGGGTTGCCTGTCCTGCAGGAGTCGAATACACGTCGTAAGACTGGAGGGATGGATAGATGGACGGATGGGGTGGGAGGGTAGATGGGATGGATGGATGGATGGAACGGAATGGAACGGAACGGAATGGGGCGAAATGGAACGAAATGAGGCGAAATGGAACGGAGTCTCATTGGATGGAGGGGAACGGAACTAGCCGGATGGGGCAAAATGGAACGGGTGGGGCAAAATGGAACGGACTCAAATTGGATGGAGGGGAACGGAACTGGCCGGATGGGGCAAAATGGAATGGGTGGGGCAAAATGGAACGGAGTTGAATTGGGTGGAATCGACCGGAACGAAATGGATTCCATATCATTTCGTTCCATTCCGTTCAATTCCGTTCCATTTCGTTCCATTTTGTACAATTCCGTTCCATTCCGGTCCGGTCCATTCCGTTCCATTCCGGTCCATTCCGTTCCATTCCGGTCCATTCCGTTCAATTCCACTCCGTTTCATTCCGGTCCGTTCCGTTCCATTTCGGTCCGGTCCATTCCGTTCCATTCCATCCATCCATCCATCCATCCATCGATCCATCCATCCCATCTACCCTCCCACCCCATCCGTCCATCTATCCATCCCTCCAGCCTTACGACGTGTATTCGACTCCTGCAGGACAGGCAACCCGCTTTGTCGTCCATACGCGACCGGGGCTAATGTTTATCCCTCTTTGTTTGTGAAAAAAAATGACGAAACTTGTTTTTCCGAATCAAAAGTGTCAACCGGAGACCACCATCGACCAATATCGTGGGCGCCGCATTCATCCTTATATATTCGCTGTGGGGACAAAGTCAACCAGTGGTTGAATTCCAACCAGTGGTTGAATTCCAACCAGCTGGTTGATTTTGACAACAAACCACTGGTTGACGATTTTGGTGGAAAGTCAACCAATTTTTTACAGTGTAGTATTCATAAGAAATCAACTCCAAGATTCTTCCAGGTCGGAAGACACAGAGAGAATTTGATTGGAATGTTAACAAAAGTGTGCTGATGTTATAGGTTAGAGTGTACTAGCTGTCCAGTTGTACCGATTTTTCTGCAACTAATGATTATTTGAGAAGAATGTTCGACTGCAGTAGTACAACTAATCTGATCTAAATTTGCATTTACTTATGCTGTCTCACACACTGATCCCACTTGTGTGGGTGTGTCCTTACAGAAATCATCTAACGGAACGCTGTGGAACACAGAATCTTGTTCATTCGCATATGCGTCTCCCATTCGGTTTTGGTGATCATGCATGGTAATACGACCCGTGCAAGCCTTTGAGCACTCGATAGATTTTCCAGGGATTTTCTTGAAGAAGATTCGACGTTCATCGGCCCCCAGAACCTGCAGGTCGCGTCAGCAAAACATCGTGAGCGAGAACGGGAGTTAGACTGTAGAGGCGAGCCGTACGTTTTTTCACTGCCTTTTATCCATTCATTTACCAATTTTGACTACCTTAGAGACTCGGTGAGCCCAACAGGACTTATACTTTCAGCATATCAACTCCTGTTGAAGTCAAGAACAGAGTCCAATTGTACCGAAGGGGTGCTCTCGAGAAATGCTCGAACTTGTTTAAATGGATTTTTGGTGAACAGGAACCTTATTAGTGACAATACTCTCTCCGCTGGAATCAGTAAAAATCGCTCCCAACCACTGATTTTCAGTGCATATGCACTGATTTGCAGTGAAATTCACTGCGAATCAGTGAGTTGGGAGCAATTTCCACTGATTCCGGCGGAGAGAGTACACCATAAAAAATATGATTAGTAGATTATACCGTTTCAAAATTTTGAGAAAGCTTTTGATTTGATATCACTTAAGAAGTAACACGGGCTTTATTAGTCTCACCGATCATTCAAAGTGTTCAACTTCGGTCTGATACAAAGTGACAAAATGACTGCAGTACTGGAACATCTATGATATAGCCTCTGATATCGACAATGTGACTTTCCAACCATGAATTCGACGTGACCTAATATAATACCGGCCTATAAAGGGTTAGAAAATCGTCAACAGAAAAATATCAACAATAGAATGACAGTACTTGATAGCTTATGACGAAAAGAAAATGAGTCTGTGATACAAAAAGCAAGAATTTCGAAAAAACAAACGAGTTGAGATTACTCAAAGTCACATCAGAGTCCAGCTCTCCCAGTCTTTTACCACAAGATGTTTAATTATAAACTTTCCCGAGAAAAAAAAACAGTATTACCTATAGCAATCAACTAATTTCAAAATTTCTACACTCAATGGAGAAAGGACTCTCAATTAGTAAATTTTGATCATCTTGTTACGTTAGGAAGAAATGTGACTGTTTGATCCCCACCACGTATTGTGAATGAAAATAATTTTCTACAGTTTATTTTCTCACGTGCAAATTGCGTGGAAAAATGAGTAATGACCAGGGGCAATAAAGCGAGCGACCGCAAGTACTCGTATACGAATCACCCGCAATCACTTTTGCGGCTCGCAAAGTATGATATGACCGGTCGATCACCGTTAGCATATAAAATGAGAATATGATGCCTGCAGTATTAGTATACATATACGTGCATGCTTCAGAAGCTGCCGCAAACTCATCCTGAGACCTGTTCACTCAAAGTGGGTTAGACAAGCAAGCACACGTTCACTGCAAGAACAGCTTCCCTCGCATCTTTCCAGAAGAAGTATCCTACCTCTTTCTATAACATTCTATACACCATTGGGATGATCAAAATGAACGTGTCGGCGACACATCCGTCTCGATGGTCTATACTGTAAAAGGATTGCGTTGGTTGGCATAAATATGTAAGCTGTAAGACCGATGCGGATCGGTGATCGAGTCTGGTGCGATATACTTTTTTTCTTTTTGCACGGTGGACTATGGATGCATCACATTGTCGATTTCTTTGTGGTATTGAGAGGCTATGGGTAGCTATTACTGCGCATTGAATTTCTAAGAATACTGTCTGGCTAAGGTTATGGTCTATAATAACAGTCTGATCGAGAGTTCGATCCGGGTAAGCTCAAAGACTTGTTTCTCATACTTTTGATATCGATTTGTGGTTTAGATCGTTATATTAAATGGTTTCTGAGGTGTTATTTCAATCCCAATTCATTCATGGCAGACTCTAGAAGTGATGTTTTTGATGAAGTAGAGACAAAACCTAAAATTCTTGACTGAATTTCTCGAAGAATCATATGCGTCCAAGTTTGATTTTTACGAATATTTTGACGCCGAGGACATATGTAACTGCGCGACCAAGATTCTTAATTCTAATTTTGAACTCATAGGTGGGGGCAATACACGTCAGTCTGGATTAGAAAACCCCTGAAGCTTGCGATTTCAAGAACCAGAACAGTCGTCTGGGGTCATCTGTCGTTTCCTCAAGGGTGACAAGTTCGCGCAACTTCACCTACGCGGCATCGCATGAGTCCATCTTGCAAATCTTTCAAGTGAAATCCGCTTGTTGGTGCACTATCTTATTCAATGTGACAATAACCATAATTTTCCTGTGCGACAAATATGTGTTCTTAGCGTTGTGACACTAAACCAATCTACATTTTTCCTATCATTCACAATAAATTTGTACTCGTCATAAGGGCTCAAAACAATTTCGTACTTGACTTGCAGAGTACATACCAAGATTGATACCATTTCTCAACATTCCGGAGCCTTAATTCCCAAAGTGAACATCCTCTTCCCAAGGTTCGTCAGTGGAATATTTTAGAAACACTACCTCGTCAGTAAAAAATCTCGGAAGGTCCCTCAAAAATGTTGAAAATTGAAGGTTTTTGCGAGATTTTGGTAACTGCAGGCAGTTTTGGATAATGTTTCTCATTTTCTCTACCATGATGACTTCCGGGGTCATGAAACTATAGAGGAAACTTCAAAGATAAATCGTCTAAGATTATTTCAGATACCTCGCTTGGTTTATGAGAGCTTGCAAATTTTGTACACAAAATACACCCTCAGTGTATTTTTCATTCAATTTTCTTGAAGTGTGTATGTTTCGGGTTTATAATATCAACGGTTTCACGGTAGAAGGGAATGACATTAATTCCATGTTATCAGAGTACTGCAAATACTTGAATGCACAACAGGCAAAAGTTCAGTTTCACTGATCCATTAACAGTGGATTTCAACCATATTACTTAGGATCAGGTTATGAAAACAATGGTCGCCACTCGTGGTAGATAAATTTCTCACTCCATTCCAGTGCATACAGAGCGAATTATCATAGGCATATATCATAATCAATTAACGCAAACGCAATGTGCGAGTATCAAATTGCATCTCTATGCTAACGTAACGAGTGCCAGCAATTACGAGCACGCAGCATAGAACATGGAAACTCGTGTAACATAGCGGCGAATGGAATCATCTTGTTGGTACGAGATACGACCTATCTTATTATTAACCTAATCAGTGGTCAAGACCGATATGGTTGCTTGTAAGAATCGTGAATTCATGATAATTTTCTGAAACAGACGATGGAATCTGACGAATCAATTGAATAAAAAAAGGGCGTAAGCACATTTGATTTTACAGTCGACTGTCTACTGTCCCGTAGTGATTAGAGAGCTACCTTAGTCAAACACAAGTGAGTGAAAAATTATCAATTTTCAATCGATAAGTATGGACTGACTAAGAATTGTTATAACTGAACGCCGAGCCAACATTTTTTCCGTCTGGATATCATGATGTCGGTGGTGTTGGTGGTGGTGTTGATGATGGTGATGGTGCTGATGGTCATGCTGGTGTTGGCGGTACTACTGCTACTGGTGCCCCTGGAGTCGGTGGTGTGCTTGGTGTTGCTGGTAGTAGTGGCGTTGCTGATGTTGTTGGTTGTGCTGGTGTTGGTGATGTTGCTAGTGTTGTTGTTGTTGGTGGTGGTGGCGTTGCTGATGTTTTTGGTTGTGCTGGTGTTGGTGATGTTGCTAGTGTTCTTGTTGGTGGTGGTGACGTTGCTGGTGTTGCTAGTACTGCTGGTGTCTCTAGCGTCGCTGTTGGTGCTGGCGTTGATCGTGTTGATAGTGTTGCAGGTGGTGGTAGCATTGCTGGTGTTGTTGGTGGTGGTAGTGTTGATGGTGTTGCTGGTGGTGGTGGCGTTGCTGATGTTTTTGGTTGTGCTGGTGTTGGTGATGTTGTTAGTGTTCTTGTTGGTGGTGGTGACGTTGCTGGTGTTGCTCGTATTGCTGGTGTCACTAGTGTCGCTGTTGGTGCTGGTGTTGATCGTGTTGATAGTGTTCCAGGTGGTGGTGGCGTTGCTGATGTTAGTGGTACTGCTAATGTTGGTGGTGTTGTTGGTGATACTGGTATTGTTAGTAGAGGTGGTATTGCTGGTGGTGGTAGTGTTGCTGGTGTTCCTGATGTTCTTGGTGTCCCTGGTGTTCCTGGTGTTGATGGTGTTCCTGGTGTTCTTGGTGTTTCTGGTGTTGATGGTGATGGTGGCGTTGTTGGTGGTGCTGTGGTTGATGGTGTTGGTGGTGTCGCTGGTGGTTTCGGGATTGGTGGTGTTGCTGGTGGTGTGGTGTTGATACTGTCGCTGGTGGTGCTGGTGTTGCTGGTGGTTATGGTGATGACTGTGGACTACTTTCGTTGACTGCTGACTAGTCACCAGTCAACGATTCTGTTAACTGTTGGTTTTTGACTGTTGATTTTTCATTTTTAAGCTTCGATTCTTGATTGGTAATTGGTGATTGGAGATTGGTGATAGCAAATCAGTTGATCGATTAGTTGGTGTATGGTGCAAATTATCTCGTGTACCAGTATAATCGAGTCCACTTCAGTCAAATTCTATCTAATTCAGTCTAGTTTTGTGTCTTGTATATTCTATCAAAGCTACAAAGTATCAATATTCTCGGTCGTCCACATTCAATTACAGTTATTGAGTTTCATTCATGTTGGCTAAATGTCTACCACGTGCTTGAATTTCGATTCAACCGCACTTTCTTCTATTCAACCACTGGCTGAAAAAATGCTTGAAATTCAGGCACGTTTTTACAATGTACCCATGGGCCCGTCACATTGAGCAAGCAAATTCCTACTTGTGGTCAACATCACATATAATCCTGTCATTATCAGTCCGTAATGCAAGTGATTGCATTTATCCACAGAATAACAACTTTCATTTCCAAACTTCAATTGTAGGACTCAGTTCAAATTATTGCAGTCAATTACATCGAAAACAATTCACGAGGGTCCTTCCATATTCGTATTCATAGAATAGTTTCATGATCAGAAATTTCAATTTTTTAAAATTCTATTCCTGCTATCATGGCCTGTATATAAACTCGTAAGTAAGGAACCAAGCGCGTGAAAGAGACGATCCGGTCGGAAATAAGTAGCTCAAGTCTCCTTAGTCGGCCAAGTGCATCATATATAGCGGCAAACTTAACGCACTGCATACCAACAAACCGACATAGACTCTACAAACTCATGCGAAAGTTACCATACTCACTATATACCTATACATAGCCAAGTATTGCAGTACAATCGTCGTACAAAATCGTGGCATGCATTCCAAACAGGTTAAGCCCCAAGAGTAAGTATATACATTTTGTTCGCAATGAGAAAACAATGGGTTCACCATAACATATTCACATCGCTGATTGAATTCGCTTTTTCCTTTAACTTTTCGTTTCCTGACTTTTTTGTCCATACGAGCAGACAAGCGACGATGATATGATATAAATGTATTTCGAGTAACTAGATGTGTGAATATCTAGTTTTTCCATTTTTCGCATAGACGTAGATCGACCGTGAAAGCTGTGGTATATTATATGTGGTTGTGTCGGGTGATGGTGTACATGAATATAAGAGAAATACCGAGCGGTACAAGATCTAATTGCAAGTACGTAAGTGTCTGGTACACCACGCCGGCGTTTCCGTTTTCTCTCCTGCTTGCACTGTCGACCGATTTTTCTTAGTTCAGAATGTATCTATGTATGTATTCATGGATGAATGTGAGTACGGGTTTACTGTACATATGTTGTTTCACACGACGACGAGTACATCAGATACGTATTGCTTTGGTGCCTTTGCTCCTGAGCTATATAGTACACACTGTAATTATCAACGAGGATACTTGAACGAAGTTAGCATGGTTTGCATGTAATGACGATTGCGAGTGACACTACTACCGGATTACATCTTGATTCATATATATAAACTCTGTAGACTGTGAATAGAGAATGGGATGACGATAATTGTAAGGTGTTGCACGATTTGCTCGACTATTCAACTATGCACATCATTTATTAGCATCTTTGAGATTTTTTGGAATTACTTCAGTTCTAAATTGGCTGAATTCTTATAAACCGACGATATCACATGAAAAATGTTTTCATTATATAAATACTTCATCGAGATTCATGACGGATCCCAAAATTTGTGAATAATAAATTTGGGAAGCCGGCCAAATAATGGTAATTCTATCTTGTTTGCTCTGGAATTTTTTGAATTTTCTCCCTCGTGATTCGATGGTAACTTGTGTATCTTTCATCATAAGTGCATCGTGTCTGTAGTCAATCGAAATTTTGCATGGTGAGACGTCCCCAGTCGGAGCTACAAACACTCAAAGTAGTGTTCCAAAGTTAGACCCCCATTAGCGTAACTTTGAGATAGTAAAAGTGAGCTCTGAGACCTTTTGACATTGGTCAGCTGTTTAGCTCTAGAATCCATCAGTTAACACTAGGGATTCAGTTGAGTATGCTCCTGATATCATTTAGGCTCCCATGTGTCACTGGAATTTTGTGGAACGGATTCCCGAACCTCCTCAAGTTCAATCATCAAGTGTTCGAAAATTGCCTCTTTTCTTGGAAATACATGTATTTTCCCGTTAAGGCGATGCGGTCACCGTACACGCTGAAAGTTATTCGCACTTTTCTCCGATATTCTTGCGATTTGGGTGAAACGACAAGAAGACCTGCGTTTATTATCATCTAACTCGAGTTCGTCTTCTCATCGTTTCGCCCAAATCGCAAGAGAATCGGATAAAAGTGCGAATTACAAAGTGCCTATATTATGGGTTAGGAGGTGCCAGCGCTCAAGTTATTCCCACTTTTCTCCACTTATCTTGCGATTTTAGCCAAACGATGAGAAGACGAACTCGAGTTAGATGATAAAAAACGTGGGTCTTCTCGTCGTTTCACCCAAATCGCAAGCAAATTTGATAAAAGTGCGAATAACTTTCAGCGTGCATAGTGCACGGTGACCGCATCGCCTTAATTTGTTTCTAAGTTCTTTGCGAAAAAAAAACCTCGAAAAAAACACGTACTTTCCCGTTTTCACACCACAAAAATCATTTTGAAAGATTGCTTTACACAAACGCCAGCTGGTCAGGGCTTCCACGCCATTACAAAACATTGTCCACCCATAATACTAACAAACAAAACTTGCACTAGTACCCCGTAGCAATCTATTTTTCCGTCCGGATAAATCGACAAAGTTTTACTTGGTTGCTCCAAATTTACCCCGGTTTATGGATTTGTCAGGTTTTGTGTATGGTGTCGTTTTCAGAATCAAGATCTTGAATGAACATTTACTAGTATATTGGAGTTTATTGTCAAGAAAGATACGATGAGAAATGCCTTCACTTTAAGCTCAGCAGCATTAAAAGTGTTACGGGCTGTTGATGTTACTCTGAGCCCGAGTAAATCACAGGTTTCTGAATCATTTGTAAAATGTAATTGAGCAAATGAGACAGAATTACTGTAGAGACAATGATATACGAA
Source organism: Eretmocerus hayati (assembly GCA_029851415.1). Classification (NCBI taxonomy): domain Eukaryota; kingdom Metazoa; phylum Arthropoda; class Insecta; order Hymenoptera; family Aphelinidae; genus Eretmocerus; species Eretmocerus hayati. The sequence continues at coordinate 174,607,468 of CM056742.1, read as the reverse complement.
TATACACGTAGACACCGTTTTTGTGACGAAAAAAGTGCATAGCCGTCGTTAACAAAATCATGTTGTAATTTGCGCAATAATAATCTGTAGGTGAAAATGGAAAGAATGAGGCACATCGCAATTAACTATCCCCATTCAGAATGTTTACAATTAACGTTATTAGGGTCACTCGTCATCGAGCCCACCTAGGAAGGTCAATTTTTTTTGCAAGAAACGTTTGCAAGATGTTCAACCAGTTGTACGTCATGTTAGATTTATTCGTATAAGGTTGAAGAAACAATTTGAAAATCACTCTTACGATCAGAGAATTTTTTTTCTCTGTTAGAGATTTATGATGACATTATTCAAACATCTGATCAGAATATTTTGTCTATTTAGTGGTATCTTCAGTTTTACTTTCGTCTTCAACAGAACCTTAAATCTTACATTGACAGTTTGGCATCGAATTTTGCAACGCTAAACTCAATTTTTAGTTCCTTGTGCTACAGAAAAAGTTACCAAGAAATGAAAAATACACCAATCAAGACTTGGAACTCAGCAAACCAACGGTTCCAAGTCGCGAATGATTTTGATCCGTGGTAAGTTTCTGAGCCTAGCTATAGAGAGTACAATTGAGCAGTTTGGCTTCGAATCAACAGAAAAGTCCCTCGAGTCGTATCGTCGAAATATTTGGAGATCGAAAAAGTCCCAGGTACTTTGGATTATCATTTAGAAAGAATACCATAGTGCAAGGTTCTCCTTTTAACTGTGAGTAGTAGCTCAGCAGATGATGAACGGGATAAGTAGATAATTTCCATCATCGACAATAAAACTTCTATTGTGTGCAGTTGATGGTGCTTTTTTGAACCTCATTATTTTTAAATAGATAGTTGAGTGTCAAACTAATGATGAAATATCTTACTTATTATTTAATCAATTTCGAGTGATGAAAGGAACTGAAAGTTTGTTTTTGTACATCATTGATACTCCTTGATGATTCTAATCGAGAAAGAAATGTGAAAGAATGAGATGGGTATCATAATCTCGTACTCTCTAAACCCGTTTGAGTCAAATTTTAATTGAGGGCCACAAGCATGAATCGAATGTCTCATAATTACGTGAAAGCTGACTCCCTATTGAGACACTTGATTGTTCGTACGAATTAAAATTTACTTATGATATTATACTGACATCTTTGAGCGAGAGTGATTTTCTTGGCAAGACAAATGAGCGTTGAGACAAAAATGTTGATCTTACGGCCATGCGTTTTGCCGTATGACCAAAATAGATAGATATGAATTTATTGGAGTCTTGGGGTAGAATCCCGTCTGACTCTTAATGATGAACTACAATGGTGGTTAAGGGGACGTCGGAGCCCTATCAATATTGTACAGTTACCGACGTGATCGAGTTTTCGTATTTCTCGATGAATTTTTGAGATATCAAAAATCTAACAAGTAACGCCGATTCTATGAGCCATACAGAATCGGCGTTACTTAGTAGAATCCCGATATCTCGAAAATTCATCGAGAAATCCGAAAACTCGACAATGTCGGTATCCGACATCCTCTTAAGGTGGCTCGCGCAGATTTTAACTAAACTGGGAATGCGTCTGAAAGTAATCGGAAATCGTAGATAAACTCATGAGAAATCATAATCCGCCAAGAAAAGAGGGGGTTGCCGGCGAATATCGAGAATGCTTAACGATTTGTAGAGAGTCCAATGACATAGTATGTGGTGGCGTATTTTAATAAAATATAAGCGAAATGAAAGAAAGGCACAGTAAGTATGAAGTAAACAGCGTGCAGCGCTGAAGCTTCATAAGCAAGAATTATTACAATTTGATGAAGGATCGATTAGGTTAGAAGGCCTAAGTCGTGAGCTTACTTAGGCAGGGGTACCTATGAGGAGCGGTGGAACAAGCGGTAACATGAGATTGTGTGCTTTGTTGCTCCACTCAGCTTCATCCTTATTGAACAATATGCAAAGAGTTCAGATTTAGGCTGGAATTTATAGACGCTACTCAGCACTCAAGTTAGTGGTGGTCAGTGAAGGTCAGGTATTTTGCCAATGCCGTGGGATTGAAATCGTGACCTAAGTTTAACTGACCATCACTAGCTTAGGGACTCGCTTACTGTTAACGTCTATAAATTTCAGCCTTAAAGATGTTGAATGATGCGGGACTGAGATCGATGGGAGAGAGCTTATTCAGAAGTTTTGAGGCAACTGTAGTAAAAGATTTATTGCGAGCTTCAGTTCTGGGTGCCTGAAAGGCAAGGGGACCAGTTGATCTGAGAGATTAAGCTTGTTGTTCGGATTTGAGCTGAAACATGGAAAACAAATGTTTTGGTTCCTGGGTGTATGAGATTTTGAATGTCGAGCATCCAACGAGGTAACGCCTTCTACGTTTGGCTGAGAGCCATCCGAGTGAAAGACGGAACGGGATCACGTAGTCCCTTCAGGGGATGTTACCAAAAATGAATCGGACACTTGAGTTTTGTAACCTCTGAAGTTTCTGCTTTTGACTATGTATGGAGGTGCCAGGCTTTGAACTAAGTTTAGTTTGAGTGGGTGAGACAATGCATGTCGGTAAACTCTCAAAGTCCTTAGAGTACCGTGGACGCTACGGGCAATCAAGTTTACCTGGTTGTCTCGGTCTAATTTTGGAGTTATTAGCACGCCAAGATTTTTGATACTTTTCGAGTAAAGGATAGATTTGTCGGTTACTACAATTTGTGTTAGGATAGCGAGATCGGTGGAAGAAAGGTTCTTCTTGCTACCTAAGATGATGACGGTTGTCTTATCTGGGTTGAGTGTAAGGTCATTGTCTGTAGCCCACTGCACAATCGCGTTGGCATAATCGTTGAGCAATCTTATGCAGGATTCAACATCCATGGGGGAGCAGTGCCTGTAAGAATAGTATTCTGCCAGTAGAACGATACCGATTTTGTTATCGCATCAAGCCATTCAATCGGTATGGCAAGCTGATATTACTGTCTTAATGAATAAACATAGTCCATTTATCTTAATGGAATCACAACCACAATCGTACTATTTTACCACGACAGCCATTCAGTTACTTGCACGGAATGATAACGGTGGAAGACCATTTTACTTTGAAGATTTTTTGAGGTTATTCGTGCCAGATTGATGCAATAAAAAAATCATTTTGCTGTGTTGACAACCCAGTATTGGTCCTCGTATTGGTCTGACGGCAACACCTCGTAACAATACAGTCATATGGTTCTGGCGGCAATATTTTATTCTCAGTAAATGATGCCTTCGAATGACTTGAATCAAAGGTTGAATTTGAGATCAGATCGACAGACTACGCTGATCCAATCGGTTCCCACATCTTTGAATTTTGTCCCTTCTCGACGCAGTAAGTATCTATCTCCGGTAAGACCAAAGTTGCTCTTTTTGTCCTATACATATATCCAGCCATCAGACTATGGTTAGGATACGTGTCCAAGTATAATATGTAATATATCGTAAGCCCGCCAACCATTTTCCCGAGTATTTTTCGCATGTAAGTTAGTGAACGCTGACGCAAACACTGAGCTCAAGTACAACGCCCAAGCAGTAAAGATCCGTTAATTGCGAGATCGGCCACCGTGAACAAGTGTACATACGTACAATATTATGCTCTGCTTTGGTACTGAATTGCTCTTCACGCTGTGGCTCCTTGTTTTCGCAACTCACACCCGCGCACTGGCTATTATACACCTCGATATTTTTTCGTGACTACTTTGTAAGGTACAGGAAGAATGAGCTCTGATCTCATTGACTTTGTTTTGGCTCTGCGAGCTCAATGAAAATAAAGCAACTAATGCAGAGCTCTAGTGAGAGTCGAAGATTCAAGACCTTATCGTTGTCAACTGGGGTAACTTTGGGACAAAAATCGTATTTTTTTCCTTCAAACTCATTTAACTTGTATTTTTTATACCAGAGGGGCATTGTATGTGTAGTCAATGAAAAGCTTACAGTATCAGCTTTCGATTGCGATGTTCATAAAAAGCATTTGGACATTTCTAGTTGCAGATATCAGCCTCAAAGTCATGTCCCAAAGTTAAACCGGTCTGGGGTAACTTTGGGACAGCATACATTACGTACGGAATTCCACGGCCGCCGTCACCTGGGGTAATTTTGGAACAAAATTAGCATTATTCTCCTTAAAATTCATGTAATCTTCTCGCACCAATGGCATCAGAATTGCATTGTGTCTGTGGTCAATGGGAAGCTTACAGTTTCAGCTCTCGATTTACAGGTATCAGAGTATATTCAGACATCTTTGATCAGAAATATGAGCACTCAAAGTCGTGTCTCAAAGTTACCCTTGATTGCAGAAGAAAACACATTCTTTTCAGTTTTCATGCTACAGAATTTAAAGTGGGTAAATGTAAGCCAATGTAATGATAGATTCGTTCAGATATGTGCACAGATAAGTGAAATTTAGCTCAGTCACCTTGGAGTCCCTCTGCAAATGTCGGTACCACACTCATTTTTCCGAGAGACTGTTTTTTGGATTAAAAACATACTCTTGAAGTAGTCTGTTTATCAACGAACTCACAGCTGATGGAGGACCTCGCGCCGGTGCAGAACATTGCTTATGTATTCCTCAAAGTTACCCCAGTTGACGATGTATAAAAGCTTATTTTTTTTTTCATTATCTCACGGCTTTAGACGGAGTTGACTCATACATGATAGAAAATAGGCACTGCTTGACCCACTATGAAAAAAAGGTTGCAGAGTAGACAGATGATTGAGGATCGATGGATTTGAAATCTGCAACTCATTCATTTGCGCATGTCGTACTAGTCATTATTGGATGAACGTCGAACCTCTTTTTGTGTACAACATAAATCAACACAGATATGATGTCCCTGCCACGGTGTATGCAGTAGTCTCAATGAATGCAAATTGAACTTTCTATCTACATCTTGCAAATGTTCTCATTCCTGGACTTTATAACGGTGGGTCTGATTGAAGACGAACATTGAATTGTCTCCACTGGTGACAATCGTCTGATGTGCAAATGAGAGATTGGATTCGGAGCAAAACAGGCTTTTTTCAATTTGCTCTAGATACAGCGTGGCTCCTTCTGATGAATTCAGAAGCCTTGGGTAAATCAAATTTAGTTTCAAATGTTTATTATAGATCTGTGAATTCCCATAATTTGTTTGAAAACAATTTGATGAACTTATGGACAAATGTACTTTAGAATAGATCCATGGATTCCACATCAAAAAAGTAGTGAAGTAATTTTTTGTTGAGCATATGAATGAATGAGTGAGTCAGCATTCCGACTTGACGAAATATCATAATTCCATGCAAGACTGGTGTCTGTCAACTATTCTATTCCGAAAATATTATACGGAACGATGACAATGACCAGTGTAAAAGTAAGGGCCGCATTGTTCGCACTAATCAGCCACACTATAGTGCATTTTAAATGTCATCTGTATATACAGATGACATTTAAAATTAGAATATCCAATCATAAACAAAAGATACCTGTGAGTTTGTAAGCCCAGCACCTCATAATAGACCTGGACTACTTATTATATAATCGCTTGGTAAATTGAAAAGTCCTCCCTTTCCGATTATTCGAAGTCGATCTCAGTTTTATGTCGAATTAGGATGTTTCAACTTACCGTTTCATCTTCAATTACATATTTCACACCGATCGTTAGTAGTCTCAAATCAACACTGAAGTTAAATTTTAAGCATGTATTTTGTTGACTCTCGCCATACAGAGTATCCTACGAACTAAATATTCGATAACGGCCAAATTGTAAATCTATACTGGTAGCTGAAGGTAGAGAAAGCTAATTTCATCAGTGATATGAATATGATATGTCCTGAAATATTGAATCATAGAAAATCATATCGCCTCTCGAAGATCCTGCCCCAGAGACCAGAAACAAACGAACGAACAAACAAAGAAGACATTCATGTCATCATTCATTTAAAAGTATTTCCTACCTCGTCATCGTCATCAGTGTGACTGACTCCCAGAGAAATGCAGTGAGAACTTTCCAACACACCAAGACATCATCGTGTACGACCAATCCTCAACCCACTTCAAAGTTTCTTCTCTCGCTCCATTTTTCAAACCCCATCAAGAGTTCTTTAACCCTGTCGCCTTCTTCTATACCTGCATAAACTCAAATTACCATCGGCTCTTCTCTAAACGTTTTGACGCAAGTTTTCTCACTCCTTACTTCGTCATCCTCTGAAACTGCATCATCAGCTAAGGCTTACGTACATATATACATAGCCAACGGGACAAACTTGCAAGGATGGAGGATAGAAATGAAAAGGAATAAGAAGGAAAAGAAGAAGAGAAGAGACCGGGTTATAGCTCGCTCGGCAGGATTCCAAGTCAAGTTGTGGTTGGTTGCATATGTACATGAATATCCGAGGATACAGGCGCATAGAATATTTTTTTTGTGAGTGGATTTGAGTTTGGAGTGCATATTAGGATTTTTAGTTTTCAAACCTTGACAGAACCGAACGCGATTTTTTTGGCCAAGAAATAGATTACTCTGGACCAGAACAATATAAGAACATTCCAGATTTTCACAAAATTCCTTTGATATTTCAAAGTCTGTTTCTATTGGTTTATGACTGGCCGCCCAATTTTCAATGATTCCATTCAGAGTAAAAGCCCATTTCCTAGATGCGAAAATAATTCTCTCGAAAAATCTATTAAACCACATCTGTGGTCTGATATGGCCAATATGATCAGCAATTATGAAAAAAATCGTAACATTATATGCACAGAACACGAACTTGAAGTAACTAATCACTTCAAATGTATTATTTATCATTACAGCAAATAAAACTGTCTGGGATTCTCTGGGAACCCCAGAAGAGGTCTCAGAAGGCTGCGATAAGTACCCTTCTCATCTCTACAAACCTATTTCTCTCCAAATCCATCAGTGAGAAGTTAGGGGATTATCAGTTGATCTCGGGTCAACTTCCTCTCGTCTTCTGATGATTTCAGTGCGTAGTTTTAGTGAACACACACTGAGGTCACACTGGAACTTCAATGACCTTGGAGGTCGGACCAGTCTTCGTCACTGAAGACAGTCATCACCACTGGTGAATTATGGAGTTCATTTGCTGAATTTGGTACTTCGATCGACCCGCCAGATCATGTTCACTGATGTTTCAGTGAGCATCATTGATGAATCGGTGGCACTTGCCCGTCTAATAAAGAGGTTCCTTGGATGCATTTCTCAGCAAGATGTTCTCGAACGGTTCTTTATTCGATGAAGATAAATCGAGTGTGAATTGAATTTTCGATTTTCCGGTCGAAAACGGCCTTCTTCTCTCGAAATACGTGCTCACGAGAATGATTTTGCGAATATATTTAAAATTATATGAAATGGTTTTCAACCTGGGCTTTTATAGTTACCGTCAACCGGGGTAACTTTGGAACAACCCACGAAAAAGTGGCTATCACGCACAGTTGGCTAAGGAGATGATCCTGAAGCCTTAATACCGATTCCTTTCCACTAAGGACAAGCATAAACAATGTTCTGTATCGCCGCGAGGGCATCCATCAACTATTAATCCGATTCTAAGCTGACTTCTTCAGAAGTATGTTTTCGATCCAACAAAAAAATTCTCGGAAGAAGTGGCGTGGTTGCGACTCTAGCAAGTCGGATCCAAGGTAGCTGAGCTAGATTTCACTTCTGTGTCCATATATCTGGACGATTCCAACGTTACATTGGGGTACCCTTAGCCACTTTCAATTTTGTAGAGTAGAAACTGACAAGTATGTATTTTTTTTTTCAGAAACCGGGGTAACTTTGGAACACTTGTTCATGTACTCTCAATCATTACCCAAGATCTATATCATCCTCGATTTCCACATACTCGAGTAGTCGTTGATGAGAGCTTCAAAATTAGCTAAAGCACGTCTCATTTCGACCCATGGAAGCCAAGTTATGTCAGTTTTCGTCAGAAACCGACTGTGACGGTATTTCCTTCTTCGAGTGTTAGCCGTGGTACAGACAGTGAGGTATGCTGAAGGCGTCTATGCTCAGTTATAGAAGTTCAATTCAACCACATGGACCTTTACTATTAGTCAATGGAAAGATAAGACACTCAGTTTTTGATTACCAATAGTGAAAATCGATTGCGTGGCCTAGTTTATGAGTCAATTGACGAATAAATGATGATAACAATTCCTGTTTCAAAGATGTCCTAGTCCGTGTCTAACTTTGGAACACGACTTTCAGCGATCATTGCTCCAACCAGAGATGTCCAAATGAATCTTATGAATGCCGCAATCGAAAGCTGAAACTATGGGCTTTTGATTGACCACAAATTCAATGCACTTTTGGTGTGAAACGTACAAGTTTCGCGAGGTTTAAGGGAAAAAATGCAATTTTTGTTCCAAAGTTAGCCCGGTTGACGGTATATATCTTTTATTCGTCATCAGGGTTGGGAAAGATTTTTCCAGGAACTCAGAGATAGAAAGATAATGGTTTTATCAATATGAATTTTATCCAATTATGGTGTTAGGAGCGCTCAAGTACGACTGAGCAAGTGTGGAAAGTATCTGTAGTGTAACGTACGTCATTTTGCGCCGAGCGATGCGCCACCACAGAAGTCCGAAAGCAACTATTTCTGCCTGCCATGGCTGGCTTCAACTCAATTTTTGAGATATTAAGATGATTCAAGCGGCATTTCCTTCAATTCTCTTCGAACTTTTAAATGTGCTACGTTGATTAGTATCTTGAGAGCATGATGAAGACCGTAATCGCTCCTGAACACCAGATGGTGGAGAGTTGTATTTTCCTGGATGTAGACTAAACTTTACGGCGGAGGAAGATGAGGAGGGAGGAGGGCGTTTGCTGGCGACTTTTATCAATTAAATGTACTCGAATAAGGTCAATAGACTCAAGGAGAGTTATTTTTACAGGCCGACGTCCAACAAGGTTATCATGAAGAACAACGTTTTTGGCACGAGACGCATATGCCGTTTACCATTTCGCCGAGCCTTCGGATTCTATCTCTGGAGATGTAAGACAATGAGATGACGGAAGAATAGGCGGTAACGGTTCAATGGTTAGGGCACTTGGCTTCCGTGAAGAAGATTTTGGGTTCGAAAGTGAAATTTCAGTGGATGGTTTCACTGACTTATCAGTGGTGCTGAGTGAAACTTCAGTAGATGGTCTCACTGATTCGTCAGTGCGGTGCCCACTGAAACTTCAGTGACGAGGACTCGTGCGTATCCGGAGGTCACTGAAATTTCACTTCGAATTCAGTGTACAGTCAGTAAGAGTTCGCAGTGAAGTCATCAGTGGCAGTTGATCTGAGAATCACTGGAGTTCTGTGACTTTTTACTGATGGATTCGAAGTCCCTTTGTCATAAAGATGGGGATCGATCCATTTTAGGAAATTCCTCTGAATTCCTATGCGGTGGAGTTCCTCTTGAAGGTTATTACGGCTCGCTCGATCAAATACTTCAGAAAAGTAAAAAAAGTAGCACCTATATGTGGTCGGATTGTTCAAAATATATTGAATCGATTATTTCTGTAATCGGCAATGAAGTTTCTCTTGGGGCTTAACGTTTACCAAAAGCTCATGCTAATCTATCATTTGTTGGAGTGTCGATTTCATCTTCATAAGAAATCCCAAGCTACAAGAACAACTTCCTGAAACAAGCTGTGAAGGTTTGCTTAATTTTTTTGCAAAAAGCAATTAATTAACATTGAAAGAGACTTACGAAATCACTAATTCGTTTGTTTAAAGATGAATGAAGAGTCTTGCACACCAAATACAAAGCTTCAAAACTGGCTTGAATAAAAGCGCGTAATAAGAATATACATTCTTGGTAAACATACATATAGTTTGTATGGCAAAAGAGTTCTCTACTGATGGTGTATGTTCTGATATCACGGCTAAGAGAAAGAAGGAAAATACGTTTGGTATTGAATGAGATGCATGTGAAAGGAGTGGAACCGACATAAAAAGCGAGTTTAATTAGAAGGCTTCTCGGGATGTTCATGCGCTCTCGTCCGTTTGGTTCGAGGATCATAAAGTTGTTGACTGCACTGGCTGTGATTTCGTACGGAAAACGCGATTCCCGCATTATGGCGCTCCTAATTGTTTCGGCGAAATTCCCCAGATTTGAACATATACTGAATTACATACGTTAAACGCCTAGCGGTATTTTATTTGTCTTTGGTATTATAGTCATTTAAAATTTGCTGCATAAGAGTATGATGGTTTTATGTATGATATAGTTGTTTCGCATCATGTGTTCAAAGCGTTCAAAAATGTGAATGAGTTTGATTCTTTCCCGTCGTTTGATGGAGTCAGGCTCGAAGTCAGGCTGACATTCTTCTTGGACCATAAGAATTGATCATAGAGTCATGATCAGATCATAGTAGTTTTGCGAGAGCGAATGGTCAAATAGACGAGATTTATGCCATGATAACACTCTACAATAAAGTGTTCGCAGATTTCAACGTTCTAATATCCATTGGTTATCTGTATATTGGTAGCTATAAATTGAGGTGCTGACAAAAATGATAAAATCCTTATAGATAAATAAGGTCAGGGATGATCAGTGTGTCTATACATGGTCAGCTTATGCCAGTAACTTTTGATCGAGTTTTTGACGGTTTGTTCTGTCTTGAATCCTGTTTAAACATGTGATAGGAAGAGGATTTTCAGACAATTGTTTATTTGACATTCATGGAGCTACCAACTCGGACATTTGCACTATGATATTTGTAGACAGTCCAGTTGTCTAACGTCCTTCAATTACTTCTAAACGACTCAGCTTCTGCTTGCAAGAGGTTGACCTGTCAAAATTTCCAAAAGATTTTTTTTTCTATTTACGATCCAGGACTAGCACGAGAAAACATTTTTTCATCCTCTCAAAGCCTCCCGTAGGTCTTCTCTTAGACCATTTTCGAATAATCATAGCTTCGACTCTACTCAATATTTTTATACGGCGACTTTAACTCATTTCGTGTCAATGCAAGGAATCTCCAGAAATGAGTATCGACAATTGATTACCGAGACCGCGATTCTAGATCTCATTGAGTCAAAGTAAGTTCCAGCAGTTTTCCAGATCTGTTTTGAGTCGATCTAGCTCCCACCAGAAGAATGATAATCGAATTTTATTAATTTGCCATTTTAAAAGTCTCGGGATAATCAAAAACTGAAACAATGGTAGAGTTCAGTTAACGTCCTATTTATAGGGGTTACAGTTGATAAAAGTTGAGACATTTTTTGGGAAAATCCCAACTTTGAACTCAATTCTCAAAAATCTTTTCATTCCACCTCAAAACTGTATGGTTTATTCTTCTGAGACATAAATTTTCGCTATAATTCCAGTGAGGAAATCGTTTTCGGTATCTATTGAGATGTTTAGAGCCGTTTTTTTTACTTTTAGCAAAAAATGACAGATTGATCATGTTTCGGAAAAGCTTTCAACTGAACCAACATGCATCAAATTGATCTTGGTAGAAATGTCATCAGATCATTTAGTGATTACTTGGTTGGTGATCTAAAGTAGGTACACTACCGGTCAAAAGTCTGAGGACACCTGGGAATCAAGCTGATGATTTTCAGAGTTGGATATATCAGAACGTATTGGTCGTAGAGAGCTTTGTGTGGTCGCAATTTTGTAGCTCATATCGAGCTTTTTCAAATCTATTTTCAGTATTTTCCGTCCCGCGTATTATATCGGAGACACACGAGTCAGAAAAATGACTTTTTTCGCGATTTTTCATGGCAAGGTACGAACGCCTGCCGATTTTGGAGAGATTGTTGGACCGCTATGAGACCGAAGACATCTTTTAAGCCCATGAAAAAATCTTGACAATCCGTTTCTGAACGTCTCTCAAAGTGGTTCTGGCATTGAGATATGACAAATTGTCTGCGGGGGTTTTTCTCTCAAAAAATTACACGGTTAATCGAAAAATGATGAGAAAAAGCCGAGTCCAAGGTCGGTAGCCCTAATTTTCGATGGCTATTTCGATGTTAAGTCAAATTCTTGCAGGAATAAGGGTCAGCTGCCCCAAAGTGGGCTGTTTCTCATCATTTTTGGGTTATCGTGTAACTTTTTGAGTGAAAAACTCCCTCACTAAATCACTTGGATCTCGGGACTAGAACCACTTTGAGAGAGATTCAAAAACGGATTCTGGAGGTCTTTTCATGGGGCTTAAAGATGTCATCAGTCTCATAGAGATCCAACAATCTCTCCAAAATCGTCAGGCGTTCATACCTTGCCTGAAAAATTGCGAAAGAAGTCATTTTTCTGACTCGTGTGTCTTTGGTATAATACGCGGGACGGAAAATACTGAAGATAGATTTGAAAGTGCTCGATATAAGCTAAAAAATGCGACCACGCAGAGCTCTCTACGACCCAAAGGTTCTGAGATATCCAACTCTGAAAATCATCAGCTTGGTCCCCAGGTATCCTCAGACTTTTGACCGGTAGTGTAGATATTTAGAAAGATTTCTCAAAAGCAAGTCCTTGACGAAATCCATCCATCCAATAGTAGAATCACAGAATCCTGATAGCGTCTATCAATTTATCGCAAGATAAAAATATTCGTTAAAAAAAGTACGCATTCAATAAATAAAATGAGTCACATGTTTCGATATACCACGCTGGATATCAAATGATGTCCCCCTTCTGATACTAATTACCGACACAAAGTACGGTTTCTCAAACATCACAGTAATTCGAATGACTCGTATAAAAAATTCACAATACACGTGAACCTTGAGTATATAAAATACCCACATTTATATACAACAAGTATGTATAGTTTGAATGAATACCGTGCCGGTCGCGTATCACGCGACGATCGAAGGGGGCAGCCACCTGCGGCTTTCCGGAAGCCCATAGGCGATGACTGGTACGCGAGGGCTATAGGGGAAAAAGGGAAAACGTGCTGCTACCGGTGTACTATTCTATAGCACGACGCGGTTCTCCAGCGTATACTATCGTGAATATAACAAAACGCAACAGGTGTGTCAAGCGTTTCAGAGTTGGCAAAATTTCATTTTCAGCATGTTATTGAAAATGCTATCCTTCTTTTTTTTTGATTTCCACATCTGATAAATTTTTTTTTTTTTTCGGAAAATAGAGCACGAAAATTCATTGAAAATATCATGGTTCAGCTCGCATATAGTTCGATTTGATACAAAATTATAATTACGGGTAGGAAGGTTGATATGTTTATGATATTCTTGAAAATCCTCACGATATCTCAATCTATCAAAATGAGTCAGTTTGAAGTCCAAAATTAACACAAAAGTCTAATTACTTGACACGAAAAAATACAAAATTAAGATCAATTTTGCGTCAGGTCCTATACTTAGTACCACTACGTGAATATTCTTTATCTCAATTCACTGATGAATTCGAAAATCGAATCCTCGCACATAAGTGACCAAGATATTAGTTACCACCCCGATCGGACATTCACTTGGTCAGTCTTATTCTTGGCGTAGGTGTTCCTGACGATCTACAAAACCGGGGCGATATACATATAGATATATTATACAGATACGTGATACCGACAAGACTCATATAATACACAGACAAGAAGAAGTCGCTTCTCATCGTGGCGTGTTGGATATATACTAGCCAGAGCAGAGTGCCGCTTAACGGTTTTTTGCCTTGAAGAAGCAACAGCAGAACAGTGTTATATACGCTTGACGGATACCACTTTAACCAAAGCTTCTCTTTACCAGAAAATACAGCGTGTATATTGTTCCTACACTCTTTGAAAGAAACTCAGGAATTATGCGGCAATGACCGTACAGGCTAATTTTTGTACGAAAAATATTTCAAAAGTTCACTATTCCAATTTGTGATTTAGCAAGCCCAATGAACTGGTAATCAGATTATGATGGAATTCCAGCGTTGAAAAATTGATAGTAAAATTTTGTCGCTTGCAAATAATTGTGATACCAAATTTATTTGTTCGCCTCTGCGATAGAATACCACGTTCTCCACGATCATTATTGCGTAAGGACAAAAATTAGGGATCGTTCACTAAATATTACCTGATGCAAGGTCAGACCAATATTTCAGGTACACAAAAAAAAGACCCCCAACAGGTACAAAAATATTTTAGGTAACTCACCTCCGGTAGCGAGCTCGACTCGGCGGCGAGGATGCACCAAAACTACACTATATATTGTAAAGAATTTGCTTGGAAAATTCTAAAACTGCTACCTCCAATGATCACTGATGCAAAAAATACAAATCGGCAATGGAATAGCCGAACTGACGACGACGACGCTCGACGTCTGCTACAACTTGTACAGGTGCACCCGATTCTGGGGCAGATACACAAATAACATCGACGTTCATTTCACCACAATTTTTCAATTTTACTATATCACAATTCATACACCCATAATACACTATGATTTGCACATTTTTTAGCACCGGTTAAAAGTTTTAGGTAACGTTCACTTGTAAATGATGATACCGGTGCACGATTTTATTAATATTTTTTTATTTTTGTACAAGCGCTTATACCGCACCGGTTGAGCGTTGCAAGCTGACTAGTGGTATTATAAGGTCTTTTAGTTATAGGAACGTGCTATAGTGAGTGCACTGTATCGAAGTTGGTGTTGTATGGGATGATGGGGCTTTACATGAAAGCAGTGGCGGAAAGAAGGTGAGACGCGAGAATTGCTGACGGGGGACCTGGTGAAGATATAATACAATTTGCAGTATATATTGCTGGATGGATGAGTTGTGGGTTGAAAAGAGCCTTTTAGGAAGGACTAGACGCGGCATCTGCTGGCTGAGTCCTGAGGATTTTACATCTGATCCTGCTCACTTCTTTACCTACAGAACCGGGCACAGGACACTATTTTCTCAATTTGGAGTTTTATCGCATTCCTTACGGAAACATCGTATAATCGTCGGTCTATGCAGACCAATAAACGTTGTTTCCGTACTCATCAGGTTATGAAATAGCTTATATACACACCTCGTGCGGAAAACGATTTTCTTCACAAAAGCGAAACCGACGTCCAGCTCTCGGTTCGTAAAGAAAATGCGTTTTCTGCATGAGGTTACATAAGCTATGTTAATATTTACCGTACAGCTGAAATTCTCCGAAGATAAGAAGCAATATGGAGGTTCCAAAATTGCATTCAAAGGTTGCATTTCATGGAAAAACATGAAGATTCCCCGGGGAATCGAAGTGGACACGGGAGCATTGGTGGGCACCCAGACTGCAAAGGGGTCAACAATACAAGAGCAAATTCTTTAAAATTCTGAGGTTCTACTTATCGACCTTCTTCCTTCTGACGTCAGTATTGTGAACCAGCTCTCTTTGAACCCTACTTTTTGGTCTTGGAGAAATTTCCTGACACGAAAAATATCAATAACTATAGTAGTTGAAAAATGACAAAAAAAAACGGCAAAATTGGAAAATTGAAAATTTTTGCGTTTTTTCCAAAGTAGAAGCACGTGGAGGTTGTATCATCGGGGGAATGTGTTTCCACGGTTGCCACAGATTTTCCAGATTCTTACTATGGCCCAATCAAGACTTATTATGAATATCGGTTTTCGGCCATGTCCACTGTAGTGAATAAAAATGAGCAAGGGGCTTAAATCATCGTAATTTACGAGAAAATTCCATCGATTTCGTACTTTTACTCCACATTCTGGATGGTGCAATTCTGAGTATAATCTTCAATCCAAAGGTATCTTCACCGTGCGCAGATGACCAATTTGCTCACAGTTGGGTAATTTTGGGCGAGCACAAAGAAAATTGCGCACAGTTTTCGATTTTGTGCGCATGACACACAAGCGTATGAATGGCCATTTACGCAGAACTTTTCACACAGAACAGTATAAAATGGATGAATTGATATTATTTTGCAAACTCCAAACAGATGATTTTGAATCTTGTTGGACACCGTTTCTGGAACATCCAGAAAGCACACGAGTTGCAAATATCCTCCTTTCCCGCATCTCTCAATTCCTTGCTAAAATGACCCGCCCTGATCTCACGAGAGAAGAAGTACAACTCTCAAAGTATCATGAAAAAATGTGAACCGCAGGTCTAAGGATACACAGAAATGTATCACCACAAAAATTCTAAGGTTGTGCGAAATTTTATTCAACGTTGTGGAACAATTGATTCAAGCAGATATTTTATATCTACGTAGATTTTCAGATAAGATCACTATGATAAACAGAGAAATTACGAAGAATTGCAATTCGAGTGCTCTACATACAGAGAGTAGTGAGCCTAAAGTAATACAGAGTAAGTTAGATCGTACACAGCCGCCCACTACCGGTAATTCGAGTCAAATTTTTATCGTCAAATCGCATGTAAACATATGGGCTTAACGATAAAAATTTCACCAGAGGTGAAATTTTTATCGTTAATCTTGGTCAAGTAGATCTACGAGGCTCTACTTGACCAAGAAGATCTTTATCAGGGCTCATTTTGAAGGTCTTTCTACGTACTCCAAGAAGGCATTACTCATTTCCATCAGTACGAATCTAGATCTTCCCAATTTGAGCTTGAAAAAGTGCCAATTCCGATGATTTTTGGAAGAATTTCCTAGCTGCAGCTGAATATATATATGCAGTAGCTCAAAGGTACAGGAACATTCTGGAGTGGGTTTAAAAAAAACTTGAAAATACAAGTTTAGAGCTTCATATTTCGTTTTCCAACATCCTTCTACGTTACTTCCACTCGGAGCTATAATGACGAAGAAATTCACTTTTTGGGGCATGTTCCAAAGGTTTCTCCTTCTTCTGATCATGACTTAGAAGATAGATACCAGAATCAGAGATTATATTCCCCTTCCGACGCAGTTGTCTGTCTTTTTCGAATTTTGGTGCCCACCAAACAGTGAATGTTGCCACAACGTTCCTGGGAAGTTGTCACGTCAACCTTGAAACGTTACGCCAAAGGTCGGAAAAGCGTTGCCGAAACGTTGACGCAACAAAAAAATGTCTACCAAATGCGCGTTTCCTGAACGTTTTCAGAACGTTTTCTAGACGTTCCGGCAAAGAGCGCTCTTTTATGCTTGGCAGCGCCCCTGGTTGTAGCGGGGTTGCCCTGAAACTGTCCCGCCACGCATTGCCGCGCGACACCCGCTGCTTCACGCCGGTCGGTAAGTCATGAGTGGTGTTTTCCGGGATCTTCCATACCGACCTGTTCCGTGCCAAATGTTGTTACATCCATTGTTATAATCTTGGTGGGAGAGCGGGTTCTTCTGGGTTGGAAAATGACTGTACGAGACGACAGAATGAGGTGGCTGACGTGGTTTAATACTCAACAAGTATGGTCTTTGACATAAGATGCGTCTTGGTCAAGAGCTACGAAAGAAGTGCCCTCGGCTACATTTTCGGGTCTTATATATAGGCCCAGTGCTTATGGTAATATGTGCTTGGCTCTGCTTCCGCGCGCGCGTTCTTAAATTCATAACATTGAGTTTCCTATTGAGAACTAATTAAGGTAACTGTCCGTATTATGGAACACCTCGAACGGGGAGCACGAGTTAGTTCATTGCTTTATCGACAAAATATCTTGAAACTTGGCTGTTTTTCTTTCTACATGGTTGAGAAGTGGCACAAAGATTCAAATAGATGAAAGATCAGTCGCAAACAAGTGGCAATCAATTCAATATTAATCAAAAACATCGTCGGAGAGCAGGTCCCTATTATGAGACAGAATTTTTCACCCATGTACGTACTGTTCCACGCCCCATGTCCGTATCATGGGACACCGAAAACACCTATCATTTGAGTGAATTTTACGCATTTTCAAGAGTTTCCTAGCCATTTTCCATGTAATTTTGGTGGCTGAATCGATTAAACCTGGTCATATGTCTTCTAAACCTGGCGTTTCATAATTATGAACAATTTTTAGTGCAAAATTACCAGTTTTTTGATATATTTCGAAAAATAAGCATTTTTTGGAGAAAACTCAAGAAATTAAACTTGTAAAGCGTAAAATCTCCTACAGTAAAGGTCGTCACAAGTTTCCCGGAGAATCCAAGCGGAAACCAGGACAGAGGCAAATTTGTCGACCAAGCGCTTTTCTCTCTACAGGAATCCATTGTGAGCAAATGGAAACAGTTTCCATTGATTTTCTGGTTTCCGCTTGGGTTTGCCGGGAAAATTATTCAGGAAAACTGAACGAGATGGATAGGTCGACTAATCAAGCTCCAATCAATTGTTGATTCTGACAGTTTTTTAATAAAAAATATTGATACCTTCAAGTTTTCAGTTATTGAGTGATGCATTCAGACTGATTTTTCCCATAAATAATGAGAGACATGTTTAGAAATTTGTCTGTATGACTAGTTTTTCATTCATAATAGTCTCATTGTTGAAAACAGATACCAATCTCATATTGAAATTTTATCCCAAAATTGATATTGGTATCTTTAGTTTTTTGCACTCAAGCTGGTAGTGTTACATACAACTTGAACTTATGAAGCTTCTGAAGAATGTGAATTGTGATGGGCACTCTTCAGATGCTGTGGCGCTGGCAAAAAGTTCTTGCAATAAATCAGTTCAAGCAGTCAACGTCTCAAGTTCAAATATTTCTGAAACACCCATGTACAGAACAGTGGTTCAGAGAGATGGTGGTGGGTTCTGCTCACCATATTTCAATACTCAAGGTTCCTTCAATTGATAGATTACAAGGTCTCAGGGAATTTGACAGGAGCGTAAGGCTTGATTGGGTGCTTGGGGTAGGAATGAGGTCAAATGTCATAAGTCAATCATAACTTGACGACATGAACACATCAAACTAAAAAGCTACTAGAATGTTTTTGTAGTGCAAGAATTTCTCCTCTTGTTTATGAATGAATAAGTAAAGGCTGATCCATTGTAAATTCATCAAATCAGAGAATGCTTGAGAAATTCTCCTCGTGCCAAAAGCTTGGCTCTCTGATGAAAAATTCACACAAAAGTTCTTGTTCTGAGTATTTTTTTTGTAGCAGCCTTTTCTATGATGATGACAAAATACACACACATTGGGAATACTGTTGCATTCCAAGAATCTCATTAGGCACAAGCACAGGGATGAACTTGAGACTGTAATAACCATTCATGCTGTGACCTGAACCCATAGGCTTTGACTGCTCGACTAACTTTCTGAAAGTGATCGAACCACACAATGAAAGTCATTGAATAATATTATCTCTACTATGTCACTTATTCACTTTATATGCACTAGAATATTTTGAACAAGAAGCTGAAACTAGTGTGGCAATGGTATATCAGGAACACATCCTATGTCGAAAGGCAAAGGGCCAATCCAATATTCGCACTCTCACAAACTTTGATCCTTGCATTTTCTGCTATTCAGAAAGCACTATCACCAGCCTGCAATGATATAACTGCATTCACAGTTTCTCAAACAAGTTATGTACAACACATGCTCTTCATCCATACAAAGTCAGATGTCAGATGACTTTGAGGTTATGAGGGCAGACATAGATAATTTCCTCACCAACTTCTTATATTGAGTTTTTTAACTTCACGAAGGCTTCATGATGGGCTTAGAGCTCGTTCAAGCACATTTTCGTTTGAAAATATTACCCAATCGTTGCAAATATCCTCGTACAAAAGTGTCCCATAGCCATGGCCAAATGTACGTAGGAAATGGAACACCAATCTGACTGTTCCATAACCACGGACATGAGAGCCACCGCGGTACATGGTATGAAACACCATTATATTTAAAATATCTGACTCAAATAAATCTCTAATCAACCGGAAATAAGAAGAATAAAGCCTTATTAATCATTTAAAACCATTTCTGCACGGCTAACAACTGATTACTTAATTTACTAAGGATAGTTCATCGAGCTTTTTCGTACCCGATGCAGGAGCGAGCAGTAAATCTCAGGCGGAGGCGCGGATCAGCTTCACAGACAATTTTAGAATTAAACAGTCATTATGGAATTGTGATTCTTTTTCTAATTTGGTCACAAATATCAATCGTTGCCGTTAAAACTCTTACCCAGTGCCAAGGTGGTATGGTTTTCCTGAGAAAATTGATTTCCATCAAGTGTCCCATAGATACGTACAGTGTACCATATTACGGACAGTTACTTTATCCGCGTGCACACGCGATTTCCCGATGGATTATGAATCTAAAGCAATTATTGCTCAGCCAAGTCGAAGATCATCGTTTTAACTATAGATTGCTCGTCATCCGAATTGAAAATTGTGCGAAATCACCGAGATATCGCATGTGCACGGGAACCCATTAATTCAGCCTATTCCGCCCGTGTTAAAGTGCTCGACGATTCGTCGTCGCGCACTTTCTTGGGAGCGCTCGTCCCTGAGCGAGTATTTCCCATGTATATATGTCACACCATCCACCACTAGAGACTGATAAAGGAGCCTATCTCAGAAAAATGTTTACAGCTAAGTTTATTGTTGTGTATTATGGAATTCATAAGAAAAATAATATTAAACGAATACAAACTACAATCCAGTTCCACCATGCAGTTCCATCGTGCAGTTCTTTGATATCGTGATAAATAACACATCACTTCGCGATCAGAGGATTGATAATGTGGCCAGAGAAGATGGTGTTAGCCCCGTGAACAATTTTGTAGAAGAAAGGTCTGTCCACATTGAAAATCTGCGGTGGCCTCGGCATGCTACAGCATTCCTCCCGCATCCCTGGAAGTTGATTTTCTGATAATATAATTTCAACGAGCTCCCTATTGTGAGTATGTCAACTATGAGGTGCAAGGAAAATTGTTTGGATATTCTGACGTCAGAGACTCGATCATTCTCAACTTTCTTGTACGATGAGAGATGTTGCAGTATCAACAACTTCAAGGTTCCGACGGCGCAGGAAGTATCAGATAACTCAATCAAAGCGATCTTATTGAGGGTTATTCTCTGATGAAAATGATTCCATGGGATCCCATGGGACTTCGTGGGACCTGACGCTGGGAAAATTTTCAATGTTGTTTTTCACGAAATTTGGCATTGGAGACGTGTAGCATGGACCATATTCGACTAAATTTAACCATTTTTGGAAGAGAAATGATCAGAATTTGTATGCTGCACGTGTTGGATGCCAAATTTCCCAAGTATCAAGAGTAAGAGTTTCCCCAGGGCGAGGTCCCACGAAGTCCCATGGGATCCCATGGGGACCCACGGAATCCCACGGGGTCCTACGGAATTATTTTCAGCAGGATATTGAGGCTTGTCACAGATTTGTACCGAAGAAGTGGAGCGTTATTGGTATATATCATCTCGAGATTCAATTTGATCGAGTCGCAATTCAAAAAGTTAGATCAATAAAAATAGGACCGATGAAAGTCTGTTTCATTTTCTGATGATTGCGAGGGATCATTTTTCAGTTAGAAACAAAAAGGGAACAAGATCGCATCCAGGCTCGGAATCCGAAACGACTATGAATCCGAATTCATAGTCGTTTATTCGAGATCAGGATCGGCGGATTAGGAGCGCTGCGATCGCTGTGCCCAGATGTAAAATGACTCGCCATAGCGATCGCAGCGCCCTAAACCCGCTGACTCTAATCTCGGATTAACGACTATGAATTCCAGCTCTAGGAAGACATTGAGGCTTGTCACAGATTTGTGCTGAAGATGTGGAGCTTTATGGGTATACATCATCTTGAGATTCAATTTGATCGAGTCGCAAATCAAAAAGTTAGATCAATAAAGAGAGAACTGATGGAAATCTATTTCATTTTTTGATGATTGCGAGGGATCATTTTTCAGTTAGAAACAAAAAGGGAACAAGATCACATTCCTAAGATATGGCTCCGTTCTTGTACTTGCTGTCAAGTTTACGAGGGAAAGAGGGAGAAGCGACAACCCAGAACCACCACGGCTGTTTTGGGTCCGATGACACACTAGTTTTCATCAAGTAGCTGAGATTTCAGAAGTTTCACACCCCGAAGTAGTCGCACGTACCCCGTGTAAAAAAATATTTTCGAAACACTTATGAGTAATTCCGCGCGAAAGCGGACCACGAATTGCAGACATATCTCAGATTCTTCTTCCACTATTCCTAATCGATTCTATGGTCTAAAAAATGAACTTTTCACTCTCTATGGGGTCCAAAAAAAATTTTTTGTTTCCGTGGGGAATATCTTTGCAATAGTGTTTTTAGAAGAAAATACCAATCTTTTTTCAATAAAATGGGTGTAGTTCCGACTTGAGATAAGATACGACCACGCAAATAGTGGCATTCGAAAGGTCTTTAAAAAATCTTTGAAAATATGTTTCGAAAAAATTTTTTTGCAGCCACGGACCCCCCTATGAGCAAAAAGGTGAAAAACAGAAAAAATTCGATTCCTCAAAAACCCAGTTTTTAAAAATCTGGAAATCCATGTTTTGATGTAAAATTGCGTGCTCTCCCAAAAAAAAGTGGTCCAGATCTGTGTTTTTGGGTTCTACGCTGTTTTTTCTACGTTTTATCAATATTCTCATCTTTTTCGGTTGAAAAATGGATTTTTCTGCGCATGCGCAGGAATTTAGACTGCTGAGACCATTTTTATTGAAAAGCCGAGAAAATTTCCTTCAAAATGACTACCTGGCGAAGTCATTTCGATGTACTGGGCCCAAATTTAGAAGGTCTAAAGAATGATGACACTTCTACTCGAGTCACGATACTAATGGGAAATTTGTGCAAGATCTGCATTCACCCCTCTTGAGGATGCTTCTTTATTAATGCGATGTAACTTTTAGCCAAGTGCATGGAATTGACTTTGCTGGGTGGTCATTTTGAAGGAAATTTTCTCGGCTTTTCAATAAGAATGGTCTCAGCAATCTCAACTCCTGCGCATGCGCAGGAAAATTCATTTTTCAGCCGAAAAGGCTGAGAATATTGATAAAACGTAGAAAAAACAGCGTAGAACCCAAAAACACAGATCGGGACTACTTTTTTCTGGAAGAACACGCAATTTTACATCAAAATATGGATTTCCAGATTTTTAAAAAAATGGGTTTTTGAGGAATCGAATTGTTTCTGTTTTTCACCTTTTTGCTCGTGGGGGGCGTCCGCGGCCTCAAAAAAATTTTTTCGAAACATATTTTTAAAGATTTTCAAAAGACCTTTCGAATGCCACTATTTGCGTGGTCGTATCTTACCTCAAGTCGGAACTACACCCATTTTACTGAAAAAAGATTGGTATTTTTTCCTAAAAACACTATTACAAAGATATTCCCTACGGAAACAAAAAATTTTTTTAGACCCCATAGAGAAAGAAAAGTTCATTTTTTGGACTATGAAATCGATTGAGAATAGTGGAAAAACTATCTGAGATATGTCTGCAAATTCGTGGTCCGCTTTCGCGCGGAATTACTCTTATACATGTACACAAACAGGCATTTTGTGTGAAGAGAGATCGAGAAGCTGATAAAAGAGCCTATTTCGGTCATTTTTTGCAATAGACTTCATTATTTTGAGTCATAAAATTCATTAGAAAAATAATATTGAAGGATTACAATTTACTAACTAGTACCACCATCCAGTTCCATTGTGCTGTTCTTTGATATCGTGATAAATAACACATCACTTCGCGATGAGAGGATTGACTATGTGGCCAGAGAAGATGGTGTTAGCGCCGTGAACAATTTTGTAAAAGAAAGGTCTGTCAACATTCAAGATGTGTGGAGGTAGCGGCATACTCATGAGAGCGATTCTTATCCCTGAAAGTTCATTCACATAGCTAGAAACATTGCTTTCATACTATCGAGGGATTATATCAGATATAATAAGTGAATTTCATAAACAAAGCTCAAGTGGGATGTAAACTATATGCAAATCATTGGTAATGAATAAGTTATTCACCTATGATTGTATGTATAAGGAAGAAGGATATTCATCTTTGGAAGAAGAGTTTATACAATATTTATATTGTTGTTCGTCAAAAATTCGAATATCTATGAGAATTTCCGAGAAAATTAAAGGAGTTTGCGATTCTGAAAAACTTTAGTCTATAATGAAGTTACATTATACTGATATAGCTTTTTTAGAAGCATAGACCGTAGCTCTTTTAGAAGTTGGACCTCTCCATCAAAATTGCTGTTTAAGATGTAGTAGATACTTGAAGACTCCGATAGACGGGCGATAAGTAATGTTATATTTTGTCGAAAAGCTCAAAACATTTTGCCTCGGTGCGTTCTTTTCATCGATTCCACTTCATGTCATTATGCATGACTGCGCAAGCTTCAAAGTAATTTGTGTAATGAAAAGTTTTTAGATAAATTCGTGAGCGACCAGATAAACCAATGGTTCAGTCCGTCGTGTGCACCATGAAGAATTGGCTCCCTCTTCTTGTCGCGGGGCTCGAATTCCAAATTCAAAATGAGGATATATTCCTAGGTATGGACACATTCTGCGTCGTTCAGTAAATTTTTGGCTCTGTAATACGTCCGGCGAATAGTACGGTGTTGAGATTACTATTGACGATCTGGTACAAGAAAGGTTTGTCCACTTTCAACTTGTGAGGGAAGCTAGCACTGCGCTTCCTAATACCTATTTGAAAAAATAGTTATTTACTTCTATTTGAGTGTAGAACTCTTAACTGATGAAAAAGATTCTAGTCAGAGTTATGTTCCAACTTCCACCAAAAAAGCAAGACTATCTAGTAAAGACCCAACGTACTACAGACCATTGACTAAAAATATACGATGACCCTAGATACAAATACGCTGCTAAAAGTAATTAGCAGAATGCTTTCTCACGGCGTTACATGTTGATAATCATAACGAATGAGAAAGTATCCTACATTTTAAGTTATTATTTTGAGGAAGCATTTCAGAGAAATTTGGGTCATCTACAAGCAGGTTTTTCCAACAATATCTATCGTTTGGTTGAGAGTAAATTTCGACATAATCGGTTAAAAGATGATTAAACTCGAGTTCTTGGTGGAATTTTTCTTTTCCCGGAAAAAAATTTCATTTGAATAATATTTTACGGATGTTAGGAAAATTTGGTAGCAACCAATCGATTAAAAATTTCAGAAAATTATGTCTTCAGGTCATTGAAAGTGAGATACATGACTTGTGGACGAAGATATGGGAGAGAAATGAGTATTGATGAAGAACTTCTAATATATTTTGAATTATCCTTTTGAGGAAGCTTCTAAGAGAGATTTGGGTGATCTACAGGCAGGTTTGGTTGAGAGCGAATTTCAATAGAGTGGGTTCAAAAATGATTAAACTGGATTTTTTAATGAAAAGTTTTTTCCGTAGATAAAGTTAGTTTGAATAGTGTTTTACGAATTTTCAAAAAATTTGGTATCATCCAATCGATTTAGAATCAAGGGAGAATATGTTTGTAGGTCATTCAAAGTGCGATAAATGAGCCGTAGAGTAAGTCAAGAGAGAAAACAGGATATTGATAAAAATGTTTTGCTATTTTTTGCGTTACTCTTCTGAGAAAGCTTTCAAAACCAATTTGAACCATCTAGACTGAGGTTTTTTTTCAGATAATATCTATCGTTTGGTTGAGACGGAATTTCGATGGAGTGGGTTTAAAAATGATCAAAACCGAGTTACTAGTCAAAATTTTGATTTTCTAGGGAATTCGAGGTCCTTAGGGATGAAATAAAATCTCTGTATTAACCAATCGATAAATGAAGCAGAAAAAAACCTAGTTTAGGTGACCCAATTGGAGGTGAGAATATATTAGTGAAAGATATTTATGTATTAAGTGACCAATATTCAGCAATTTTGCTCTAAAAACCCTATGGATCAAATTTGAATGAAAGCTGAAAGCTGCCAAATCACTGGGCTCTCACATTTTTGATTCTCTACAACTTATAGTAAACAAAAACGTGATCAGGTGAACTGTAGAAGAGAAAGCGTGTCCGATAGAAAACAACACACAGACACACACGCGCGCGCGCGGACAGAGGACAGGGAAGATGGAGTCTCGACGAGTTCTGAGAGGAGGAAAAATGTTACCTATATCTACACTGTACAATCGATAGATTTTGTCGAGAAAGAATCTGATCTAAGCATTCTTTAAATAAAAAGAATTTTGTTGAAGAAAATCTTGGATTAAGTAGAAAATTATTAGATCAAAATTTTGCTGGGATGAAAACAAAGCTTTTTCTTTAGAGAAAAGGAAGCTAAAGTTACTGACAGCATACATGAATGATAAGGAAAAGATGATTGTCTCGAAATTAAAGGTAATCTGTTGAATGAGTGCTAAAGTGCGAATGACGCGGTTAAATTAGGAGAAAGAATGGAATCCGAACCAATATTTTGATTTGCAGTTACGGCAATTTGAATGGTTCACATGCGGGGTCGTTCAACTCTCATCTTTTATTCAAATTTACATGCTTTTCGGTATATCGAAGCATTAGAAATTTGATCATCTCGACAGATTTAAAAAAAGCGTTACCGGTGTATTTCCAAAATAGTCGAACATTTCAAGCTTGTGACAGGAACTGTGAAGTTGAGTTGGGATCACACAAAACAAGTTTCTCAACGTATTATTGCAGTCCAAAAATCACAAAGGACTGATCTCTTCCAAAAATATACCGACTGAATTTGAGAATGACATATTGAAGTCTTTCACTTTTCAGCATTTGTTTTCGCGATACTGAGAGAATAAGATCATTTAACACAGCATCAGATTTTACGGGAGATTTTTGGGGTTGAAACTGTTGCAGGGAAACTTTCAAACAGAAAATTTGGATCGAGTCCTCGCCGCCCTCTCCACCCTTGTGAGTCAATATTATGAATTTATGCAGTACAGTGTCGATTTTGTTGAATCTCGATGAACAATAATTATCAGTACGTAACACTTTTCGAACTTGACTCGTCCTCTTATGTTTCAAATGATATTATATTCGTAAATCGGCATTGGAGGACTAATTTTATTTCTCTATCGATCTCGAGTTTGAGATCGATTAATTGAGAAATTAACGATCGGGTTTGATCGTGGAGGTGTTAATTAATGAAAAAGTTGCATATGACAGACATCGAGAGAAAAAAGTCGCCTGGGCCCAGATGGACCCAGCGACTTTTTTCTCTCGATGTCTGTCATATGCAATTTTTTCATTAATTAACACCTCCACGATCAAACCCGATCGTTAATTTCTCAATTAATCGATCTCAAACTCGAGATCGATAGAGAAATAATATGAGTCCTCCAATGCTGATTTACGAATATAATATCATATCAGTACGTAAGTTTCCCCACGTGGAGGCTTTAGCTCTCGCATGCAAGTTAGATATGGATCATTGTAGCCGTGAACGAATGAAAATTTTCAGTCTTAAAAAAATTTACTCTTGATACAGCCGAGCAATTTTGAAGGATAAGCGAGGTCGAGTAGAATTAATTCATGTTAACAGGTACGAGAATTTAAATTTAGAGAAGGGATGAGGAAATTTTGAAAATAAATCTAAAGAATCTTCAATCTCCTCTCCCCTCGCTCCACTTTTTCCAAAAGTATAACTTGGCGAGTATGGCCATCCTTTCCCCCTATCACTTCATCTGGGATCAAAAATTGAATTTCAACTCTTGAGGGTCATGAAATCAGGGGAAACATGTCGAGTAACTATTTAGCAAAATTTAGCAAAATTTAAACATGAAACAAATGGGTAGAAAATGAAAAATATTTATTTCAACTCTTGAGAGTCGTGAGATCAAGAAAAGTATGTCGAGTAATTGTTTTGCAAAATCTGAACGTGAAACGCATGGAAAAGGATTGATTACATTACGATTTGACTTTCTCGGTAATTTTGACTCAACTTGAGTTTCTCACCATCTCCTTCGTCTATGAAATGTAATGAAAATAATCCATTCAGACCATTGAGAAGAAAAGAAAACCAGAAAATTCAATCTAGCATTGATCGGTTTAGTTTAAAATTCAATAGAGATGGTGAGTAACTCAAGTTGAGTCAAAATTACCGAGAAAGTCAAATCGTAATGTAATCAATCCTTTTCCATGCGTTTCACGTTCAGATTTTGCAAAACAATTACTCGACATACTTTTCTTGATCTCACGACTCTCAAGAGTTGAAATAAATATTTTTCATTTTCTACCCATTTGTTTCATGTTTAAATTTTGCTAAATTTTGCTAAATAGTTACTCGACATGTTTCCCCTGATTTCATGACCCTCAAGAGTTGAAATTCAATTTTTGATCCCAGATGAAGTGATAGGGGGAAAGGATGGCCATACTCGCCAAGTTATACTTTTGGAAAAAGTGGAGCGAGGGGGGAGGAGATTTCAACACTTGGCTATGGTAATGACTGAATATTCTAAGATTAAAAAACATGCTGTAAATAGTAGCATGTAGGAAAACAAAAAAAAATTCTATGTATCTCATCCATAAAAATCATTCTCCTAATTAACACTAGTGTGCTTCATTCCAAGATGAACATTTTTTGATCACGAACAAAGAAAAATCTGGAGAAGGACAACTTTGCATTTTTGATAGCAAGACTCTTGAAATTAGTTCATGGAATTGACTTGAGTTGATGCGAAGACTCCTAACCCACTTGTGATGGTGCTTGAAAGAGAAAATTTTCAGATCACGAGGAACTTCTACATTGTGAAAATTCCCCTAATGATGAACCACATCCACTCTTCAGCAAGAGAGCATACTAAATATCGAAGTGAATAAATGAAACATGGAATTATGACACTACATCTGTTGTTCAACATTTTCCAAGGACCAAAAACTGAAACAAATTCCATGTAGCACATTGGTAATTCATAACACATCAAGAAGTTAGAGCAATTCGTGCGAACTCATTCTGAGGGAAATGAAGATTTAGTAGCATTATGTGATGTGTTTGAATGATCCTCAACATACTCCCAGATAGATGTACGGATCCAGTTTGTTTAGTGATTGACAACTCAAGTAATAATTTTTTCAATTACTTCCCACTAAAAGCGTAAAAGTGCCTTTCTTTCTTCATAATACTTTTGATGAAACAGGTGAACCCTGTACAACTTTCTTATCCTATTCAGAATTTAGTGCCAAGAAAGTAAAATCCATATACCATATGAGAGTAAGAGTCTAGCTGAGACCTTTGGGTTAGAGTATTACGCAATGGACATATGATATTCAAAAGTAATAACCAGAGCAACACCAAATACCAGTGCTTATATATCACAACAACTGTTCTTGGACAGTCGTCAATTGACTGACCTGTCTTACAACATCTAAATGTGAGAGACGATCCCTCTTAATGTGTTGGACATTGACAGGTCTACGAAAAGCAACACGAAGGATATTCTATTGGTCACACTCTTCTTCAACTAGAGTGGTTTATCAAATTTCCTCTGAGATGCACAATTTTTCAGAGTTGGGTCTCTCTGAAGTATTGAGGGAACTGAAAGTCAATACACGGCTAAAATGTAGATTGACACTGGCACTCATTTTTCCTCACAACCCAATCCTAAATTCTCCAAATATTTTTGAAGATCAACTCTTGACACTGCACAACAGCGAGAATAACACACATTTTGGCCTTTGGCCTATTATTTTCATATCACTCCAGACAAGAAAATCCACAACAATAAGTGGCTCTTATTCCTTCAACAATGAGAGCTGATTTCTACGAGCTCGCTGCAGGCGGTGCTACGATTGGCTTTCAATCTCTGCTATTATCTCTACATAATATAATCAAAATAGTCAGAAAAGTTACATGTTACTGCAACAACATGTTACTGCTGGAGCGGAATAACGCCGTCTGCTACACATGCGGCTGCATCAAAGCATCACCCGTGTTCTCGCCGTGCTTCTCGCGGTCGATCGTCCCGCGTGGTCGACCCCAACAATCGATTGTGTTCGACTTCGAGTGTCTTGACGCGGCTGAAATCTTGACGCGAAAAAATTGGGAAGGGTCGAAATTAGTGAGTAAGATATTTTGGCACTAAACGCTGTCAGCGGCGAAATGACTTGCCAATATCCTTGTTGAGGACCGAAATAACGGGTTGAGAGGGAATGAGACCCTCCTGAACCCAGAAAAGCATGAAATAAGTAAGTTCGAAAAAATGTGTGAGGTTAAAACGGCCCAACTCAGCGTATATAAGGCACGGCAGCCTTGCGCGCGCTCTCTCTCTTTCTCACACGTTCTTCTCTTTCATATACTCGCCAGCAAGGCGCTGCCGCGCCTTTTGATAAGGATGTGCGTGGGATAGAAATTAGCACCAAGTAGGGGTCTTAGAATAAAGACACTCACCAGTTACGGCTGCTGCTTCACTACCCTCTTCATTAACCTCAACAAATGCTTTCTGTTTGACTTGCGCAACTTTCAGAGGCACATCACTGATGCGTTGGAAATTTGCCTCGTCGCTGAACATTTCAGAGAACCTGAGCTAAGAATTAATCAACATGCATTAGCAAAAATATCGCTCGAGCTCAGCTTTTGTTTAAATTATTGTATGTTTCAACTCACTTCATCAAGGTGTTGGTTCAGGTCTATCGTTGTCTCAACTTTGAATTTAGGCAGAGATAGCACCAATTTTTTTCTGTAAAAGTTGTTCTCAGCTGTCAAATTTAGGTCAATTTTATCAAGATTCTCCTCGATTTTTTGCAGACCACCGAGGTCTTTCGGAGCGATTATGATCATTGACAAGTCTTCGTTCTGAAGCGGGGATGATATTTGGCATATTAGCGTCGCAATAATCTGGCCGATGGGATATAAGGTGTAATATGTATTAGTGGAGTAATCACCTCATATGGAAGCGCGACACATTCCGCGTTATACTCCTTCAAGAATTTGTAATAAAATTTTTTCTCTATTTGCATCGTGGGAACTTGTACAGTAGTCGATTCATTCACATGGAATGGTTTTAATGTAGTTTTTCCTTCGTGGAACTTGTCCTTCCAGCTGCCTTTGAAGTATACGGCATTCAAAAGAATCAGTTTTGTGTCCTCGGTAACTTCACCTGTCAGAGATAATGATGGCCATGTTAGTTCTAATTGATAGGGACAGTACAAAAAAAATTAACGAACTGATACCCACTTTCAGAGAATATCTCTGTGATTTTTCCATTCGTTTTATCAATGCACCATTTGTTCACAACTTTCACAGCTTCCGCAGCTTTTTTAAAATCAAGCACGTCGCTCTCTGAGTGAAAGTGCTCGCTAGTTATTTGTTTGAATCCATTTTTTATGTTGATGTCATTAGACACGTAGATTTTGTTCGCTAATCGTAAAATTACCTTAGGAACATTCTGCGAAGGAAATCAATTTATCATTGGAAAGTTTCTTGGAACAAACGAGATTGAGGAGAATATGAATTTAGAAGACAGCATCAGATTACGAGTAACCACATCATTAGTCAAAATTTTATTTCATGTATGGAATTGTGGAAAACGATTTGTCTTCACGAGTACATGATGAATTTAACGCCTGACGACGGGAATCGCACTTATTCGTCCGCGAAAACGCACGAAAACAGGCGATTAAATACTATGCAAGTGAATCTCGTTAAAAATTAAAGAGCTTCAAGATTCACATCCGCGGTATCTGAGTCGGACATTCAAGCACGGTGGCTGTGCAACGATTCCGAAGAGTATTTATTCATATTAGAATTTGACCTCCATAAAAATAACGTGATTCCAATTGTCGGTGAGTCGCATACTCACACATTCAATATTTCACAGTTAATTCACGATTCTAGAAAATGCAATCAATCTCGAGAGAAGAGTGTGGAGAAAGAAGGCAAGCAAGCCTTTTTCAGATATCCATTCGTTGCAGGATGCCTGAATAGATGGATGGATACAATATTCAATGTTTGGTGAAAAATCAGAGAGTGATTCCAAGCCCGCTGAGATAAGCCGACCTGGTGTACCTCGAGCATGCGCTCTCAATTGCGTCATTTGAATTGTTCACAACTGTATTGAGTGGTATGATTCATCTGAAATAATTTCAATTATTAACGTAGCAATGCGAGAAAGGTAGAGAGGATAGCAAGAAAATATACAAGTGAACTAGAATTCTTTGATTACGTCTGATGACACAGTTTATACTGTTACTACTTAGAACAATCCGTGTAGAACATGCAATAAATGAGATGGAGATTGCAATACCTAAAAAGATTGCAAATTTGAATCGCGTCTCTATGCTAACTTGAAATCAGCAATGGAAAAGCTTTTCCTTTCAAGAACTATTTAGAAAATTCCATCAACAATCACACTCGAGGTTTTCGGCCCCTTATCGTGTTGTAACAGTCTTGGAAGATGGTCAAGAGAACAACTCACATTGAGGGCTTGAACAAATCCATGGAAGCCCTTGTGGGCAACTTCGTCTTCGGCAGGCAGGTGAAGAGCCTTGTGCATATGTTCCCGAGTGGATCCGTCAGCACCGTACGTAGCCATGGACAGGACCACGTGTGCGCTGAGGCTCGAACTGACAAAGTTTCCATCTTCCTTGCTCGCCACTTTCTGCAAAAATTTTTATTTTGCTAATCATGGAATCATGATTTACACACGAGATCGTATGATAATACACCGACGATTGTTCAATGGGGAATGATGGGATGAATCGGCGTCAAACTAGTGAATCATCAGCTTCATATGAAATACATGGGGAGCTCACCTTGTGAAAATCCGTGGCGAAGGCCTCGGCACTCCGGGCGACTTCCTTGTGCGACTCGTCTGCCATCGTTTTAGCCCGAGCGTAAAGACAGTACTGATGATGCGATGCCGGCTTTTTCAATTTCGTTGAGAGTTTGAGAGCTGTCAAAAAGGAGTGGCTTGGTCGTGCCGATCGACGGACGATTGGTAACTCGGGGATCTATCGCTGGTCTCTTATGTTTTTGTACTGATAAATGAATCACTTTCGCAAAAGTGCGGACGATGCGTGGGAGTGGTGAGCAACGAGTACTAGCGCGTCACCCAGACTAAACACCGTGGGTTTTTCCTCACGCGCATATGAGTCAAAGAGATTATATGTGAGTAGTTCCACGCGAAAGCAACCTACGGAAGAGGGGCATGTCTCAGATCTTTTTGTTAACATTTGTATTCGATTTTATGGTACAAAATATGAACTTTCCACCACTTATGAGCCCCGAAAAAATGTGTGGTACCATGACGAGAACTTTCAGAAATGAAGAAAATTACATTTTTTTTAAATTCTAGCAGCTTGTTTCACTAAAATGCAAATAAGTCGAGTTTACTCACAGATATAGATATGCGATTTGCGGCATCCAGAAGGTCTTCAAAAAGCCTATCGAAATCGCTATTTAAAAATTGATTTTCAGGTTGTGGGCGGCTTGTACGAGCAAAAGTGTAAAAATCACTTAACAGTGAATTTCTCAGTTGCCTATTTTTTTTTAATTTTCGAAAATCACAGATTTGATATGAAATGTTGTGTTCTTCCAGAAAAAATGGCCCCGATTTCCTTCTCCGCCGTCTAAGGCCTGTTTTTCCAAATTTTCGCAAACCTATTTTTAGGCAGTTTGAAATTGTCTGTTTACTGCGCATGCACTGGAATTAGAACTCTTGAAACCAATTTCATTGGAAAGCCAAGAAAGTTTCCTTGAAAATGACCACTTGACGAAGTCAATTTCATCAATTTGCCTCGAAGCTACAACGTTTGAAAGACCACCGAATCTCGATATTCACCAAGAGGTGGATCGAAGCACAGTGGGAAAATCCGGGCACGATTTGCCTATGTTAATTTTTGCGAAAAATCGGTCTTCACAGAAAATGTCCTAGCTCGGAGTAGAAATAACGTAGAAGGATGTTGGGGAACGGATTTTAAAGCTTCAGACTTTTACTTTTGGGCCTTTTAAGATTCATTCCAGAATATTCCTGTACCTTTGAGCTATTGCAGCCAGGAAATTCTTCCAAAAATCATCGAAATTGGTACTTTTTTGAGCTCAAATTGGGAAGATCCAGATTGGTACCGATGAAAATGGATAGAGCCATCTCAAAGTTCGTGGAAAGGCCTTCAAAATAAGCTCTGATAAAGTTCTTTTCGGTCAAGTAGAGCCTCGTAGATCCACTTACAAAATGGGGAAAAAAATTTTTGGGTGTCCTGAAACTTTCGACCGTCACTGTATATCACTTTGACAGAGATCAAATTTTTGAACTTGACAGGTATAGTTACCAATCAGAGCAAGCGCTTCATTAGGTTTGAGAATGTGATATATCTTTTATTTGCAATACACTTTGAGGACAAGGGTTACATCATTCCACATTGTAAATATCTACTTTAGGGTGGATGTAAGAATCAAAAATTCTTAGGCTATCATTTTTGAACTGTAACCATGCTTATAAACGATTAAAAAATGGTCTATGAAAGATAATGTCGAGGATAATGTAAGTTCGTTGATCCTTGTAGGAAAACGCATACCCCCGCCTTAGTCTGTATCATCCCGTTCGCTACTATGTGTACTTCTGTATCGATGCATCCTACGAAGAGTGGCACATCTGCTTACAAGCACGATATAACTCATTCTGTTAACGGCACGAAAACTAGCCCTTGCTCATTAGTAGTACGAAGACAATCACATTTTTGTCTTATCGGGACCGATGAGTAAGACTGTGTAAGTCTCTAGGGCCGATCCAACGGGGCCGATGAGACGAGTGTATTTGTCTTCTTACTTTTGAAAAGCGATGGTGTCGCCTCTAGCGATCAAATTTGTATATTGCCAATGACAATTTTCAAAATCAAAGAGGAAAGAGAACAATAGAACCGCCATCCGTGCATCATTTTTCTGCAAATTCAAAAAAAGTTTCATCGTGATCGGTGCAAAATTGAGTCCACAAAGTTGCGGGAAGAATTCAACAACGCTAAAAAAAGTTTCCGCAACTTTTTCAGCTTAATTTTGCACCGATCTCGATGAAACTTTTTTTTTAATTTACAGAAGAATAGTCCGCAGGTGGCGGTAATATTGGTTTCCTTCCTCTTTGTTTTCGAAAATTGATATTGACAATATACCAATTCGACCGCTACAGGCGCCACCAGGGTGGCTTTTCAAAAGGTAGAGAGCACTCTCAAGGAGTAATTATTAATTTTCGTACCGTCAACGGAAAAACGTTAATCTTTTTCTACCATAAGCGGTGGTATTACTCTTTGTAGGAGGCATCGATATGATTTCAATGACAGTTGCATTTTGTGAAACATTTTGTATGACAAGATAACTTGCTCTGATCCGTTCAAATCCATGACTTCAAAATCGAATACATATAACATACAATTATAATGATTGAGGTAAGGTTACCCAACACGCCCCCAGCCAATAGCAATATATTTGAACATGTACCTTAGTTCATTTTGAAGCTTGAGAAGAATTCGAATTTGACTGACCAGATTGAAGCTAACACAATTTTCCCTAAAAAGTGGTTTTTCGCGAACTTGCGAGAGGGTGTATTCAAAATGCCCCCATCTTTTATAACAATATAATTCGGTGATTGAGTGCATGCAATTTAGTTATCCTTGTGCGATTACGTTTTTGGAGCTCTTTATCAATCTTTCTAATTATTTCTGACTTAATCAAAAGGCGCGATAGCGCCTCGCTGGCGAGTATGAGCAGAACAAAAAATCGAGCGAGGCGCTGTGCCTTATATACTTTGAATTGGGGGTTTTCTAACCTCACACATTTTTCCCACCTTACTTATTTCAACCACCCGGGTGCACAAACACCTCCTGCCTCTCTATTCAGCGCTATTTTAATACGGACTCACTGTTAGTGTCATCAATTTCCCGATTCTGACCACTGGGACTTTTATTTCGCTTCGCCAATTTTCACCACCTCTAAAAAATTATCCATTCGATTTGTTTAGACCTCGAATGCAGCTTCGATTTGTTTAGACCCTCGAACGCACAGCTTCGATTCGAGAGTTGTCGACGAGCGAGTGAGAGTGAGAGAGAGAGAGAGGAGAGAGAGAAGATCCGTCTGCTTTGTTTACATCGCCATGCATCGCGGTGCCGCAATCTCAATTAGTGCATGCATTATCTTGTTTGGACAAAATAGATGCAAAATGTGTATGTTTTCATGGAAAAAGCAGCTATTGAGAGTAAGGTATTCTTAAACGCGGTATATTGAGAAAACCTGTGCAAGATGTATGCTGGGATTCTTTGCCCCATCAGATTAGGAGTTTATAGATGCAACTTAATTTGAAGTTTTGTATGTGATGCAGTACTAAATCTCCTCAGAAAACTCAGAGAGAATTTGAAAAGTACATGAGGATATGGCTTCGTAGTCCAATGAGTCACTTCATCTGCGTTAATACTTGTGATATTGCTTTTAATGTTTTTTCCTCTAAACATTCAGTCAAAAGTTGGATGGGAAGTTTCAGTGATTGATTACATGCATACTCTGAATAATCTAAATGAATAGAGATTGAGCGGGCATTACTTTACTCTTGGTTTACTGATATTACAATCAAGAGTCGATATCACTGTGAGTACCAGACAATACATTTCATTATTTTGACTGCTTCTGGGCTGATTTTGAGTTTTATTCATTGGTTTCATCAAGTAAGAAGCTTGAGAGCTGGTTTGTGACAGTAAATATTGGCAAGTGGTCAAGCGCATTTGATAAAACTACCACACACTTCCACAATCTTTCAGATCCAGATTAATAACTCTTTCATCGTCACAATTACACATGCGACTCATGGGTCCATTTGGTATTACTACAGAGTTCTAGCAGAGTTATTGCTGCTGCAAGAAAGTTTGAAATCATGTGTTGTAATTCATGAGTTGAGATGTGATGTAAAGAAGATATTCAAGCGATCCATAAGATGGGAATATGGGTTTCTGGACTTTATAGGAGTTGAAGCTTGAAATTCTGCTCACAACTTTTGACTATCAAGGAATCAAATATTTATATAGGGTAGCAAAACCTATGTCACTCAAATTTTCTTGTCACCAAAGTTGGCTTGGAGCGGCTTTTGCTCCTCTTGTATTATTCCTCAATACTATTTCATTTCAAATATTGATATCATGTTTGCAACCAGGGATATGTTAATCTTCTGGTTCTAAAACATATCCTGAACAATGAGGAATCAGGAGATTTCTAATCACAATCATAACATCCCAACTTTCACCCTGAATAAGGAATGTCTAATATTGTTCAAGCATTGATGTTATGATTGTGATAAGGAAATTTTCTAATTTCTTATAGATGAGGTAAGTTCTAGGATGAGATAAAGAGGAATGTCTCGTTCAAAAATATAGAATCAATACTTGGGTGGAATAATATTTGGTGATTTCTCAAGTATATCAAGAGCCGCTCCAAGTCAACTTGATCAAAAAGATGATCTGAGTGAAATAATTATTTATATTCTAGAGGGATATGTGATTTACAGATTCTCAAAAGCTGTGATTAGATGAGGAACTTGATTTCTTCGTTTTGATTTTCATAAGAAAGAAATTAGATCCTTCCCCCCTCCATTTACTTTTTTCAAAAGTATAACTTGGCGAGTATGAGTTTGTTCCTCAAAATTTATTGATTTTTATCAGGTTTTCACAGTAAAAATGATGATTGATTCA
Organism: Eretmocerus hayati; assembly: GCA_029851415.1. Lineage (NCBI taxonomy): Eukaryota > Metazoa > Arthropoda > Insecta > Hymenoptera > Aphelinidae > Eretmocerus > Eretmocerus hayati. The sequence continues at coordinate 174,570,023 of CM056742.1, read as the reverse complement.
ATTCAGCTGTATTACATAGTTTCAACTCTTGAAAGGAATGAAATCAAAGGAACTATGTCGAGTATTTCTGTAAGTTTGAGAGACCAACCGTTTTCCGGGCAAAATACTTATGGCATTGTTTCAACTCGTGAAAGGAATGAAATGAATAATAAGCCACGTCGAGAGTTTTTCGAACAAGTTTGATTGTGTAAGGTGATGGATTTCGGAAATTTTGCACGGTCTTTCTTATTCGTTGATTATTAAAACCAGAACTTGAATGAGAAAAATTGAAGAAGTCAAGTATAGTTGATTGAAGAATCACGCTAATTATATTCTCGAAACTGTCGATTTTTCTTTGAAAATGTGGAGCGAATAATCACTCGTCGCTCTTATATGATAGTTCATATAATACATGAGAGAGCAACGAGTGATTATTCGCTCCACATTTTCAAAGAAAAATCGACAGTTTCGAGAATATAATTAGCGTGATTCTTCAATCAACTATACTTGACTTCTTCAATTTTTCTCATTCAAGTTCTGGTTTTAATAATCAACGAATAAGAAAGACCGTGCAAAATTTCCGAAATCCATCACCTTACACAATCAAACTTGTTCGAAAAACTCTCGACGTGGCTTATTATTCATTTCATTCCTTTCACGAGTTGAAACAATGCCATAAGTATTTTGCCCGGAAAACGGTTGGTCTCTCAAACTTACAGAAATACTCGACATAGTTCCTTTGATTTCATTCCTTTCAAGAGTTGAAACTATGTAATACAGCTGAATTGAATCAATCATCATTTTTACTGTGAAAACCTGATAAAAATCAATAAATTTTGAGGAACAAACTCATACTCGCCAAGTTATACTTTTGAAAAAAGTAAATGGAGGGGGGAAGGATTTGACCTATACATTCGTGATAAAAGTCATTCTGCACACCCCTCCAAAGGTTTTATTTCGTCATTCAAAGAGACTTTTAAGTACGTCTGCGTTTTCCAGCAGCTAAAGGCAAATGATAAGAAACAAAATTGAAGTTAAGGAATCAATTTTCAAGTAACCATTACTTATTAATCGACATCAATTTTCACGAAAATCGGAATATCGTCTAAATATTACGTACACTAAAATAAAGCCTCCCTATCGAATAGCAATAGTTGAGTTGGGTATCTCTGTAAGTTAGGTATTTTTCTAAGTCCGGCATTTTCTCGCTCAACGCTAAAAAATATCGATCATTTCGAAAAATTACAAGAATGCTTTTTTGTCCAGATCAAAAAATTACATTGAAATAGTGGACGAAAAATGGCAAGAATCGAGAAAAAATATCACCAAAAAATTATATAATTATTTTTTTTGTATGTCAGATTTTTTGAAAAAAAGTGTTCGGTTTTTGAATTGTTTGTTTATTATCTCGATGTAATTTTTTGATCTAAACAAAGAGTATTCTTGTAATTTTTCAAAATAATCGATATTTTTTGAGTTCTGAGGCATTTGAGCGAGAAAATTCAGATTCTTGACACGAAAGAATGGATCTAGTCCCACAGAATTTGACTAATCGGTCTGTAAATTTTTTTGGGGGCAATTTTTATGATTTTGAACAAAATGTATGGATTCGGCGATCCGAAGTAGGGGACGCAAACCAGGGAATAGATATGGTCGAAATTTTTTTTTTGAAAACCATCGTTTTTAGATTGAAAAAATTCATTAGAATTCAGATCTTCAGCCCTCCATGATTTTTTTAGGCCAAACTTCAAATCAGAGTGTGAATCCCTCCTCCCCCTCTTCCTTGAAATGAGCAATATTTTTGCATCTTCTGAGTGTTTTCACAACGGTTGTAATGATTATATTCTCGCCCCAAGACAGGATAAAGCGTTTCTATCTATCTATTAGTTTCTGTATATTGGTCACCTGCCCAAATCGGTCAGTCATTATCCGGAACCAAAAGTGCCCAATTCTGACAAGTTTTATTGTATGATAATGATTTCAAAGAATATTCACGGTATGAAGTCTCAGTATACATTTTTTTTTCTCAAAGAGTAATCTGATAGATCATGTTTTTCCGTATAGGGAAAATGTGAACCTATCGTTGACACTCTTTTTCTATTGTGGTACACTACCTCAAAAATTGGTTCAAGTTTCCACATGTATCACATTTCGAGATGGATTCTACATCTACAATGAACACAAACACCGAAACATACCCCCTGAAATAAGTTGAGAAACTTCGATATTTCAAATCTAAGATATCACATCGTGTGAATGTTCTAGCAATAAGATATTTTACACCTACGGTAAAACTTGTATGTGTTTATATCGCCTATGATTCACTGGAATATCGTGTGAGGGGTTTTTAGCCCTCATATCTTTCAGTGAATATGAATGATCAATGAGTCACTACATAGAGAACTTGCCTGGTAGAAATAGTAAATATTAGTCGGCTAAAAACTGGCAAAGTTGCATTGCTACTGGCTATACGTGGCCAGAAAAAATAGTCACATTTCTACGAAGGCCAAACAAATCTCATTACATATTCACCAATGAACCGATTCATTAAAAAAATTCGTGAAATTAGAGTCACATGAAGAGAAAAGATGTCAAAGCAATTTCAAAAGTCTTCGCCTACGTGCAGAATCAGTATATATCTTACCGTGCAAACCTATGAAACACATAAAATCACATGAACTATGGTATTGTGGTGGAAAAATTCCATTTATTGATGATGTTTTCTTAGTTTTTCAATCGACTTTTCTGAAGCATTTCAGTCGTGTGAAATTCGTACATTGAAGAAGAGTTAGACTCAGAAGAGATAATCGCTTCTCAATTACCTAGAATGATGGGCAAAGTATGTATTCGTTTTTGCAATCTTGTAGTGCAAAATAATAGAGTCCAGAAATTCTCAAGTGCCATCTTCTTTGAACGATTACTATGTACAATAATCTCGATAATTCATGTTCTTCAACAAAAGTGACTATTCTTTATGTCCTTGCCGACTTGTCCAAGAAGAGAGACCACCGGATATAAAGAGACCGACGATTTCCCTCTCATCGTGGAATCGTTCGGTGGCAAGGATGATTGCGTGGGTGGTAAGGAAGGAATGCAGCGTACCCATTGAGATTCAAACAGTGGGTGGAACAAGTTAGTATGGTTCTCTACCGAGGCGCTGCATCCCCGGCGCGCCCTTTTCAAAATTAAAGGAGAATCTCGAATCTCGTGAATCAGATATTAGAGATTAGAACATTTTATCTTCGAGTGCTGAGTAAATGCCTTGCAAATTGTTCCGATAATTCTATGTAAGATTTTCCATACCCATCGAATCGAATGGAGCTATGTCTGGATGAGAGTGCTGTAAACCGTATCAGCACGTGCATTTCTTCGTCAATAGCTCGAGTCAGTTAGCGATGAGCAAATGAGATGCAATTGTGAATATTTTCTAAATCAAATGATGTGATTTTCTTTTAAATTTGGTCTTTGCGAGCTAATTAATCAGCAGGTCTGCTGATTTTACATAGCTCGATATCAGATCACTCCGATTCGAACTATGTACTTTCAAGGCACCTCTAATGCGAGGTTGCGATTTGAAGGGTTTTCATGGAAAGGAACGATTTGAAATGAGAACATACGGAAACATTTTGATTCTACGCTTGGTGTTGGTGCGTTTCGCCTTTCCTCGACAGGTCCAGCTTTCCAGGGGAACTGAAGGGATCTGTCAGGTTAGACCCCGATGATGTTTTTCAAATCAAGTAAAGTCTTCAATTGATGGCATTGGTCATCTCATAACCAGGCCCCAATTCGACGAGCCACCTGATGCTCATTGTTGGGAACAGAGGGACCATTCGTTTTTTTCTCAACCACCAGGGAACAATCGGAGGTTACAAATTGCAGGGCTAATGGAAAATATCTGTGAAAATATTGATGATCAGACTCTAAGATTCTTGTTGTATAAAGTCAAGAGACGCATAGAATATCTCTCATAGATCATAAGCACATGGAGTATCAATCCGCTCGGAGATGAATTTTTCTGCAGTGTCAATTTTGTCTTTTTTTGCTGCGGCTGAAGTGACTCATTCTATGAGAGACACCAGGACAGTAAAATAGCTCTTTGTTGTGTTAATCAGCTGAAATCAATCGGATTGCTCGTGAAGATTTTGACAGAATTTTTTTTGTCTTTCATTTATCTTCAAGATCATAGGATCGTACCTCGGAAAATAATGCCATCGAGAGTGGCATGATTTTACCGGCAGTCAAGACGAAAGGTTTTGATGATGCCTGTAGTATGAGTAACACAAGCTTGCGTTTCGGTGGACTCAATGTATACCATGAATTGGAATACCTGCAATTATAATCAATTGCATTATACTCATTGTCATGACTAGTCATCCGATCCTATCCGGATCAATGTCTTTAAAACGTATTCAGACTTGATATTCAATCCGGTCCTATCCGGTTCTAAGTATACATAGTACTCGACATAGTAACGGTATCCAATCCGAATATATATCCGGTTCGATGCCTACGATTGGATTGGGTACGAGGTCGGATTGAAGTGGTATCGATCCGGATTGGGATACTCTCATCCAATACACAGAAGTTGGGTTGAAGCGGATAGGCACATTGAGGTTGTCCCTCTATTTGTTTGGATGTGGATTGGATTGGATTCATTCGAGCACAAGGCGGGATTAGAATGGGATCGATTTGGATAGAAATACTTCCCACCAATACACCAAAGTTGGATCGAAGCGGATAGGAGGTCTGTTTCTCTACGTGTATTCTGCATTGGTGCGGATTAGATGAGTTCGACTTGGGAATGAGGTCGGATTGAAGTAGTATTAGTCTGGATTGGAATATTACCACCCAATCCACAGAAGTTGGATTGAAGCGAATAGGCACATCGCGGATCTCCCTTATTTTGGATTTGGATGTGGATTCGATTGGATACAATCGGGCTCAAGACCGGATTAGAATGGTATTGATTCGGATTGGAATACTTCCTTCCAATACACGAATGCTGGACAGGAGCGAATAGGCACACTGTTGCTCTACCTCCATTCGGTATTGAATGCGGATTGGATTGCATTGAATTGGGGACTCGGCCGAATCGAGGTGGTATTGATCCGGATTGGAATACTCTCATCCAATACACAGAAGTTGGATTGGAATGGATAGGCATATTGTGGTAACACCTCAATTCGGATCTGGATGCGGATTGGATTGGATTTAATCGAGCCCATGGCCGGACTGGATCGCATTGATCCGGATTGGAATACTTCCATCTAATACACCAAAGTTGGATTGAAGCGGATAGGCACACTGGTGCTCTAATCCCTTCATTCGGCATTAGATGCGGATTGGATCGTATTGAATTGGGAACAAGGCCGGATTGAAGTGGGATTGATCCGGATTGGAATATTATCATCCAATACACAGAAATTGGATTGACGCGGATAGAAAGACTGCTCCTCTGACCCCATCCGGCATTGGATGCGGATTGGACAGGATTCAGTCAATAAAAGCTTGGATTGGAGTGGTATTGATCCGGATTGGGCAACTTCCACCCAATACTCGAAAGTTGGATTGAAGCGGATAGGAAGACTTCTTCTCTGACTTTATCCGGCATTGGATGCGGATCGGACTGGATTCAATCGAGGATAAGCCCGGATTGGAGTAGTATTGATCCGGATTGGAATACTATCATCCAATACACCAAAGTCGGATTGAAACGGATAGGCATATGGCGGTTCTACCCCAATACGGCTTTGGCTACGGATTGGATCGGATTCAATCGAGCACATAGCTGGATTGAGATGAAATTTATTCGGATTGAAATACTCCTATGCAATACACCAAAGGTGTATTGGAATGGTATTGACCCGGATTGAAGCGATGTAAGTTAATGCATTCTTTTTGGATTTACAGGGATTGGAGTCTCTCCCTAATTGTGTATTGGAACGGATTCGACTCAATCATCCGTTTCTTCATTGAGTTGTATAAGGCTCTAACCTCATGAATACTGGATTGAACCGGATTACATTGAGTCGAGATTTTGTTCATAGATCCGGATCCGTCTGTGATCTACCCATAAGTCCTATAGATGCGGATTTGAACGGATTCGTCTAATGCTTCAATCTCGCATTCAGCCAGACTAGGTCCCTCGGCGGATTCAAATCGATCGAACCTCAATGCCACTTTTTTGCGTGCGGATAGACTTTGTGGATCTGGATTGGTTCGGACTCATCCGGATGGCTTTTCTATACGTTTCTATCCATCTCTTGCAGCAGGGGTTTCGACTCATCTCGAAGTCAACACTGTGTTGGTGTGACACAATCGGCCTTGTGTGCGTGAATGAGCAACTCAACGCTGTATCATAACGCAAGCTAGCACCATATCCACCATTCCAGATTCTGTTCCAGATGAGTGTTTGTTTACTCTCTGCACACAAATTGATGGCAATCGTAATTTTTGGTCGGCATAAAAGAAGCCACCTGATGTATGCTCTCTTGTTTGCAGTGATTTTAAAAATGATGGCCTGATGGCCAAAATGTGTGCCATTCTTGCTGTTGCACGGTGCATAAGGTGAAGTGTCAAGAATAATCTTCAAATATATAAAAATTTAACCTAAGACTGTCCTAGAACTCTCAAAAGCAACTCAAAAAGTCATAGTTCTCCAGTCTGAGAGTTGAGGAACTCATCAAACTAATTCCATTCTGTCATTTTCCATTGAGAAAATTTATCCAAGACTCTTCAACATGTGCTGTATTTTTGCTAGCTTTCGTTTCATCACAAGCCTCCATCATTATTACTTTTAGGCGATTCTAATCACGAGCTTTGAAGGTTCAAAGACCGTGTCGAAGTCGCGCGCTAAATGGGGTTTTACGCAATGATCTCTCGATCAATTGAGACGGGGGTGGTCGCAAATGACTCGGAATTCCTTTCGAAAGGTGCCTCCGGTACGATCAGTGCGGAGCAACGTCTCTATCTGCCTCAAGACTCGATCTACGGTGCAAGGTCCCGCTCGCTTTGAGAATCAGAACCGGAATATCTATAACAATTCTCCGATTCCTCCTTTGGAGGGAGAAAGTTTCGTCCTCCTTAATCGTAGCAGAGCACATTCCTGAAGAAATTACGAGTCATTTGTGACAAACTCGTCTCAATTATAATTGAGACGGGGTTGTCGCAATAATTATTGATCAAGAGACCATCGCGTGAAGTGTAACCCCATTTTTGCCGCGAAACACCGACATGGACTTGACTCTTTGGTGTCGGTTTGAGTATTCTAAGACATTTCTTAACGCTCACCCAATCAATGAAAACTTGAAAACGAATTTTCCGATAATTTTCCTAATGTCGCACAGGACTTTGTTCTATTACTCCAAATTACACTCTTCGAATGTGAATCGCCCAATCATCTGAGTCAATAAAGATATTATGTCCGTAAATCAACATTGGAGGACTAATTTTTTATTTCTCTATCGTTGACTTCTGATTTGAGGTCATTTTCAATGAAAAATTATCGATCGGGGTTTGATCGTCGAGTTTCTCATTAAAAATTGCCTCAAATCCGAGGTCAACAATAGTAATTCAAGAAGTTAGTCCTTCAATGTCGATTTACAAATTGAATATCATTGTTCTATCAGTCATTTAACGATTTCTTCGGATGATCGACATGAAAGATTATGTTTTCGGAGCCTTCAAAGGAGTTGCCGAGAAAATTTTAGAAATGCACGTAGCATTTTTCGGTACTTTCACTTTCATAGGCCAAAAGTCAAAAGCTTCTTAGGGATCCCCCCATACAACACTTGAGCTGGAAAGAAATTTTCAGAAATATTCGCGATGCGGGCCTTGTGATCTCACCTTGGCAGTACACTTTGATTCTGAACCGTTTATATTAGCTCTACTCTACTGTAGAGACTTTTTTTTGTGCACCTGTCATATTTTCACACGACTATGGGCTTCGAGCTGTGATTTAGAATTGCCGGAGGTGACAGTGTAAGAGGAGTTCGATATGTTGAGAGACGTTCAAAGTATTTACGGAATGGCCGAATGAAACAGGAATATTTTTCATGCCAAGCAGTGTCTTCAGATCGTTCTGATCAACATACATAAGATGAATCTTCCCAAAATCAAGCAAATAGTTTTTTGTACGAGATCTCGAAGATATTCAGAATACACAAACAATCCAGACGTATCAAATTCAGAAGTATGAAAACTCACGAAGTCGTTGCAAAGAAATTTCCAGTAAGAACTTAAGGGCTTACGGTACATCGGCTGTTTGCAGGTCACTCTCATTCATCATAATCCCATGAATTAGATGACACCGTGGGTGGCCTCATACTTTCACATGAATCATTCAAGTTGTCTCCAAGCATCGTCAGAGTGTCTTGAGTAATAAGTATCTCGTACATCTCGGATGACGAGCTCATAATACCTGGCATACTGTTGTTAGGAATTATCGATGGCTCGTGCCAGCCATTGTTGAAGTCTTGCCGCTTGGACCGTTGAGTGATCGATTGTCGTACAGTACGAGATCTACAAACGATGATTCGGCGCCGTTGTTGGGGCCATCGATGTTTTTTTCCTTTTCGTATATCTTGCCTCCGTTAATATTCAATTGTTCATGTATGCAGGTGTCTTCTGTTCACTCATTCACTCCTGGAGTTGAAGATTCGTCCACCATAGACAGGTTCATTTTCCAATTTTAAAAAGAATCTATTCAAATATTTAGGATGGTATTTTTAGTCGAAATACCTTAGCGGGATAAGCTTATCCATGGCGCTGCAATCTGCGTTACGAGTTTACATATCCATTCGGAATTGCGATTGTGGCGCCACGGATAAGTTTATCCCGCTAGCAGATTTTGACTAAAAATACCAGACTTCTGAGGTGGATTCAGTCCTACGCTTTCGCCCTGACGGGTACATATTTTGATGAAAATTTTTTTGAGGTACCGTCAACCGAGGTTACTTTGAATACTTTTTCAAAATTTTGATCGTAATACCTCTGTAACTTGTACGTTTTACATCATAAGGGCAATGTATTTAATGTCAGGTGATTACTTATTGTCTTACCTTTCGATTGCGCGTCGATATAGAGTCCAATAATTGAATGGTCTGAGCAGAAGTTATGATCATTTGAAAAGTGTTCAAAGTTAGATCCTCCATGTAGGGGTAACTTCGAACACTTGAATAATTCATCATAAGAACCCTTGACCACGAATGTGGTAATGGTCTTTGCTCATCTCTATAATATGATAATTCGATCTGCTCGTACGTTTGAACTCAAAAAAGATATTCCGAGCTCATCTTGGGTTTTCTACAATTGGAACAAAGCCTCAAACAATGAATGAGTAGTTCCCAGGATCATTATCAATTGTAATTACAATTTGCATTTGACTTAAATTATTCACTTCTACGAAGTTGCCATCGAATAGGAAAAACGTTCATTTCTTGATGTATAATAATAATTGGGAGAGTCGAGTAGAGCATTTTGGAAATCAAATGATCCCAACGACGAATCCAAAAGCTGATAATCATCGAAACATAAGTTAATTTGTCTGATACATTCAGTCGAGTTTCCAAGTGACTATGATTTTTGAAGTGTTCAAATTTACCCCATTCCTCGAAAAAGCACGTATTTTTCCGTTTAAGTGTTCAAACTTACCCCGGTCTGGAAAAAAAGTACGCGCTTTTCAGTTTTTACCCTACAAAATTGAGTCAGGGTGAGTTCACGCCATAGTAACGATGGATTTTTCAAGATATCGGTAAGGATTAATGAAATCTAGCGCCATGGATTTCGATTTGCCCTAGGAGTGCTCGAACGAGGCCAATTTTCCGGAGCTACTTTTCTTACAACTGACAGGGACCCCTACACCGGTGCAAAATGTTGTCCACGCATTCCACTATCAAGCAAATGAGTGCAAGATCCCTCCCGCAATCCTACTTTGCTGATTTCGAGAATTCAAGACTTGTACCTCGAGTGTTCAAAGTTACCCGGTCTGTTCTAAGTAACCCCGGTTGATGATACCAAAGCCTCCATGGGCGATAATTGTATCTCTAAAATGGATTGGACTCATAAGTATTCAAAGGAGTTTTCCCAAATTAGAGGGAACCAAAGATGAACAGCCATCTCTGGAATATATGATTACGGTTGGGAATACGGATGATCAAGTTATACCTAAGATATTTTTTTACTCCAAGTCATCGTTTCAGGATGCCACTGCCGCAAGAGGCGAAGGTTTCTCTAATAAATTCTCCGAGACATTTTCCTTAGAATATTTCGAGTTTCTCTATCAGGATAACAGGATTAGGCTTGGATTCTGAAATGTTCCAGTCCTGATGATACTTACCACTCCTTATCAAATGGGTCCAAACCGCGGCTCACGTCTTGCAATAGAAAATTTGTTTTCATTGACCCCACAAAAAGTCATACTGATATGAGTGAAGGTACGTGCATAACTCCACCCATTTATCGTCATTTGGTAAGTCATAAATATCTATTCGAGATAAAGCTCATGTAATCACTCGGATCAGAAGGAAGTAACAGATCCATGACCTCGCCTATTCAATATCGGTTAGAGCAGGAGTGTTAAATGGCAATAGAGAAGCATAGTCCTTTATCAGATTCTGATCCGCACTCAAGGTAAGTGTGTCTAATTTTCCTCCACTGGTTTTGTTTTGCCGACCATTTTGGCCCCTTTTTAATATTTTCAAATGCAATTCAGTGCATTTGTTCCAATATCCACAAAATAAGGTGGAGCACTACTAATTTTTACGTGGGGGTGTGCGTAATTCGCCCCCCCCCCCGCAAGTAAACGTGGCCAATTTCCGTAGGTTTACATGAATTTCTCGCAAAGTCAGGATATCTCGGCTTCCCGATTTCCGAATAAGATGTATTTTCGCTCATTCTGCAGGCTTTTTGGAGCTCTTCGTGATATCTTGAGTGACAGATGGATTCTCATGGCGAGAATAACAAATTCAGAAAAATGTTGAGGAGGCAAATTGGACACACTGTTTTTTTAGTGATATGCTCTCAAAACCCGTTAGGAATCGGGTTTTGTACTTGTGTAAGAGGTACTCTAAAGTTGAAACAAAAACAAACAGATTGGGTTGAGGTACATTGGAATTGATTGAGCTAATCTGTTTCGGCGTCATTTTTAATGCCCGAGGAGGAAAAAATAAGAAGTTGCAAAAATTATATTTTCGATCGACTGTGCGTAAAGCACTGCTTTACACACGGCAGTCTTCGTTTACTTTACGCCCAGTCGATCGAAAAACGTATTTCGATACTCGGGCGTGAAGTTTTTTTGCTTTACTCGTGCTAATTTCGACCCTCGCCAGGGCTCGGGCCGAAAACAATCACTCGAAAAGCAAAACCAAACTTCCCTCCCTCGAATCGAAAAATACTATTTTGTTCTCAAGAACGCAGGAGTCATTCATGATCATTCCAAAGTGCTTACTCCCTCACGTCCTAACATATCAGATCTGATGAAAGAGCGTGGCAAGATCACCGGCACATCTATTTCGAGATCTTGAATAGAGGCACATATTAGGCACTGGGGGCAAGTTAGACGCACTCTTAGTTTATTCATTGAGATATAGCTGATCATAAACCTAACCTTTGTTTTAGGTTGATCAATAATATATGATCACATGATTCTGAATTCATGTACACATTTGGCCCTCAGCAGTACACAGATATGTATAGGAACATCGTAGCTGTATAGCCGACGACCAATGTCAGTCAATAAATATGATGATCAACTTGATTGATTGAACGTGGCGTGACAGTGATGAGATGCGACGGAGTAGTGTCACGCCACCCGCTTGGTTGATAAACGAGCCTCACGTGTGGCCCAACTTGTCTTGTAAGAAATATCAGAGGCTATACGTACATTATATCTCTGTGTGTATCTTGCTCATCGAGTATCGATGACTGTTTGAACAGATCTCGTGTAGAATCAGCGGGTGCCATTACTATATATGTGGATTGCAATTGGTAAACTTATTTATGGGGTGAGTGCGCTGCCGCTGAACGGCGAGTTATTCAAACAGGGAACACGCTGCATTCGTCAGCGGGAGCGATGGCGAATTATTGACTTGATTTGCTTTCTCTTGATGCAGTCTACATGTGTGAGAATTTCATCAATTTTCATGTCACATGCAATTCTTGGTTCAAGATTTGGCTCAATATGTCAATGTTATTCATGACTTTCTTAGTCACGTATTGGTTTTAAATATTCCAGGACTCTCTCCGTACGAAACAGTATGAGAATTGATCCTAATCAGAAGATTTTCCTGATTTTTAGTGAAATTTCTTTGTAAATCAATATACTGACTGAATGGGATCAACTTTTACTGGTCTTTGCGGAAATAGTAAATATTGGCTTTTTGAAAATGAAATCCATATAAAGGGCTCTCCGCGAAGAAGTTGGAAAATATATCGATTTAGAGACTCTTGACTTTGGTCGGTCTAAATCTCGATATGATTACGATTTTTCAGAGGAGAATTTGGCATAAGAGCTTCACTCATCCATCATTCCCAATCTATTCAAACAACCTCGGGGGGGGGGGGGAGGGGGACGCTAATTTTCCATAAAATCAAGGTTGAATGTGAAAAATTTCCTTTAGAGTCTAGAGAATTTGATGTAGATTTATCATATAAGATTCCAAGAACTCCGGCGAAGATGAAAAGGATGATATAGATGGTGATGTACTTGCAAGCTGGCTTTTCAGACACGCACAAGTGAATATTGTAACATGAAACAACGCCTATCGAAATTTGTATATCATGATATTAATCACTAGGACGGGAGGGGGTGGTGATTGAGGAGCATATAATTTTTCCAAAGGTGCTAAAAATATGCCATTCCTCCAACTGAACTCTGTTTGATTCTATTCATTCAGAACACACTTTTTTCCAAAATGCACAACCTAACGACCAAGTAAGTGATGTATAGGACTGTACAGAACATGAATCTGATCACAGACTTATGGAAAAAAGCGTAGGCAACGATAAGAAAACATGGTGTGTATTGAATTCTCAATCTACGAGATCATTGCAAAGCGCTGTTCAGAATTAACCAGTCGAAGTATAACCGACTATTCGAATCTTTTATAATGTGAGATAAAATTAGCCGTGATAGAGAAACTGAGCTTTACTATGGGAAATATTGATTCCAGGCTGTTTTTTCATTTTCAGTTTGTATTTTTTCGGTTTCCTTCTCGGATACTTAGAAAAGCTCAAAATACCGACCGATCGAGAGTATTCATCAAAATAGAAATTCTGAATTCCAAAATTCTCCCTAATTCATCAATATCACTGCTTCGATAGCCAGCTTCAAGAGTAACAACCCGAGTCAGAAAAGTTCAAGACTGAAAAAATCATCCCCACATTTCTACCTGGTATAACATTGATAGTCAATACTGTGTGTCGTAGACTTCATGACAATACCTTGGTTATAACAATAAGAATATCTAGAGCTCAGGATAACGCTGATATAACAACTACCATATATTTCACTCGGATTAAATCGCAAAAATGTATCCTTCCTGTTCGCTTGGAGGACAGTTCAAAGCCAGGAAAACTTGTAAAAGGGAGGAAATACAGCTGGGATGCGCTGTAAATTATTGCCGAGGGGTTGTACAGCAGTGTGATAGGCTCGGTGTTGGAACCCTCGAAAAAAAAAAAACAGCCAGCAACACGATAAAGACACACTCATTCGCCGGTCGTTACGTAAGAGGGTGCGCCGGCTATAACTAAATCACCTTCTGAACACAAGATCGAGGGTGTATGAAGCTGTTTAGAGTACACTTGTAAACTTTGGCTTACATTAAGATATAATGAATTTTCTCCCCGTGTTTTTTAGAGTAGCTCAATTAACGAGACTAATTGATGAATTTATACCACAAAAAGAACATCTTTCAATATGTTTTCCAACACCATCTTCAGTCTCTATCAATTTTATTGATCCGAGGAATTTGAACGTTGATGTGAGTTGCAATTGTCTTCTAATACGAGTTTTTAAGCGGACATTGACGTCATAGTTCATAAGAGCATATGTATTGATTTATATGAAAAAAGTTAATCGTGAGATTGCTTGTAGCTAAGAATGAATCATTGAGTGTTAGAAAGTCAAGTTTAATAATATTGATAAGCGTGGTATAAAAATTATAATATGTCTGAAACTAGAACGTGGCATTAAATAAGGCGGTGCCAAAGTCTCCAGACGCAGCGCTTTTTTCAATTTTCGTAAAATCATCAGATCGATTGAGCGTATACATTAAGTTTTTAGAAACTTTGTAGCGCAGGCATGAAGAATACTGAAACTAAGAATCAGGATAGTCTCATGTTACATAAGTACACATGACAACCTCTAATTAGTTTCACCATTTTCATATAAACATGCTAATTAATCTTAAGAAACGATCATCATACAAATCATATCCAGATGAAGATAGAGTGCTCAGGTTACAGTCTTTTAGAGAAGCAAAATCAGTACTGTCAGACTTCGAAGAATGGATTATTACTCATTACACAGCGCATAAGCGCACCTGTTCACAAAATGATCGAAAATTTTCGACTTCATTTCAAACCTTGTAATCAGATCTTCCATGATAGTCACAGCCCTCAATCGATGTTAAATGAAGTCTTAATCCTAATATGTACAATTTTATGCTGCATTACGACTCTGATGGATAATTTTATACCACCTCATCTTGTCAATGACCAGAATTCAAACTCACCACTCAATGTGCCATCAGTGCAAACTTACATGTCGAATCGATCTTCTGGGCGTGCACCATACGCTACTAACGGCTTGATCTCACGAAACATTCCGAGAAACGGCTTGCTCTCAAAATCTACAATTACCGTCTAGTACGTGAGCCGCGCGCTAATTAAATGCAAAACATACCGAACGCTTACAATCCCATCTACACGCGTCCAAAATTAATTACATCAAATCGTCGAGGTTACGCCTCGCATTTATACACACTCTGCGCAGATCTACTCCTTTAAGTTCATGTGCATCGAGATTCGTATACATTTCTTCTGCAGCTCCAGATTAGATGTATGATTGAATTGAGCATGACACGAAGAGTTTCCAATTGTCTTACCGTAAGACCCACAAAAATCTATGTAGATTCTGTAAAGAGTTGTGAAACTGATGATTTTCTATCAGGATTGACTATTGCTAGCAGGTTCCATGCTGCGGATATGACGGGGCGAAGAAAAGTTGAGGAATGACCGTGTAATTGTTCAGAGACTACTCAAATCACTATGGAAATATACAACTGAAATTCTTACGATCTTGCGGTTCAATTGACAGATTGACAAATTGTTAGTCAGAAAAAAATACAGAACGAGAATGTGTCTCATTTTGCACCATGGGCACCACTAATCTGCCGTTGAGATCTCCCTCCAATGCATCAAATCTGGAGTGATTTATTCAATTACATCGGCTACATACTTGGCTGCTATTCGGCCACTCAGAGACCGAACGATTCAAATGATAGAGCACGTCCACACCAAATCAGCAACGTTTCCGTAACCACTTTACAAACGTTCATAAACTATTATTCCCGTTCCGGAGTATTGAAATATGAGTATATCCTACAGATCTTGGGCCGAAAAATTTTCTGTACGAAATATCCCTACATTTGAGTTTTTTTCTCTCCAAAGCATCCAGAATTGAGACTTTAATACCATATTTTGCTTAGATTTTGAGACTGTCTGAACCGATTTGTTTTCTGGAGAGTTGGTAGGTGACGTGAATTTTTATCGATTGAACCCCTAAGAATTATTTTTCGAGCTTTTCTGATCCTGTCAGGATCTGTGGAAGGCAGAAATCAGATATTTGCTAAAAACTTGTTTGACGTCAACTTGGATATGTTTTAATATAATTTAAACCATTTTGTGTTATGATTCAATAACAACTTTCGATAGTTCTTGGGCGTTTTGAACCTACTAAAGCTCTTTTAGTGAGCTGAAAAATCTTGAGAATCCAAAAACCACGGTTTCCTCGGTAAAATACAAGTAAGAAACTTTGGAACCCACTCCAATGTATTTCCTGAAACATTTTCAAAGGAAAATCATAGAACTCAATCGCTATTCTGTCGTCACTATGATGATTATCATAAAATGCAATGCGTACACCTTTTATTAAATTGCAGTTTAGAGTTCCACCTTTGCTGAAAAAAGTTCATTGGAAACCGAAACTTCAACAAAGTAAACTCGGAACTTGAGCCATTTGAAAGTGGTTGCAAGCACAACAAAGAAATTCTTTACCGCATGTTCACATTTGAAGAACAATCAAAGTTTGCTCATAGCTCCAGTCATGCTCGATCAGAAATACGGTTGAGATTGTCTTCTAGTCAGTACATTGTTCGACAGAATGCATAAGATATATACACTTTCGTGTTTGCAATATGCAAAATGTGTACGGACGCAAAGTTTTGGCATGCTTTGCATGAGTCGACGGAATCCTTGGTACTTACTCAAAGTATATATATATAAGTGTGGATAACGGAAACGAAACGTTACAAACGTAAGCCTATTTCCGAGGAAACCCTCTTTATGTATCGATTCAAATGAGCTACAGTTGCGGGTTGATGGTAGTGGCAGAACATTCAACTCAAAGCGTGGAAATTGATAGAGAGTTAGATCACTTCGGTATAAATCCTTTGTCCCAACTCTTGTGGACTTATTCCAGTTGTTTCTTCTATGAAAATGATTGAAATTGTGAGCAAATGCATTCTCACACATTTACGCTAAGAAATCACTGGCAAAAATGAAGACAGTCAAACTCCCAACGAATGTTCGCACAGGTATGCAAAATTGATTTTTCCGCGTCCAATTTTACAGATTTTTGAACTTTTGAGAGATGTCCATTGTGAGATCTCAAACCCTGCAGGGTGGGACGAAGCCTTTTTCTGATAATTTTTCCAGTCACGACACAGGGATCTTGCTAGGATATATGTGATTGGCTTAAATAATTTTAGAGAATTGTTACGATCCAATTCCTTCAACTACAAACTTTCGTAGTTGAGTGTCATGCTTTCATACCCGAGACACAATGACAGACTTAAATTTGAATATTTTATGTCTGAAAACTACCGTAAACTTCACGAGAATAAGGTGCTGTGCTCGTAAAATAGCACTTGTTACAGTTATTTGAAAATCTACAAATTTTGACAGAGATACTCCTTTTTTAACAGAGCATTATATCAATCGCCGGGTGCGCACAAACAGTGTATTTCCACCCGTCTACGTGGACGGATGAATGATGTTTCCGTGGTTGGACGATGAAACTGATTATTTACATACCTTGTCTGGAAAACAATGTTCTTCACAAAATTCTATAAATAAAATATGATAAGTAGGCGGTTTCACATCAGAGTGGCATGAGTTGGAACATTTACTGCTATAAACCCCTATCCTTCGGACCCGTTATTTGCATTTTTTAATTCTGATCACATTCATCGACTTCCATCTGCTCAAAAAATATCCTTAATATCATTTCATCATCGCAATTTTGTTCTCTAAGAACATTCATAATTGTGGGAGAATAGCTTCACCCTCAATTTGCAGACGTGTTCACCAAAATATGAGAATCAAGTTCACGGTTAATGTGAAATGACGAAAGACAAGCCTCTCGCAGTGAACGTGTTGGTTTTAGATTCTCTAAAGATCAACGATATCTAAAAAGTGTTCTTGCATAAGCTATCTCAACATGATGCAAATGGCCTCCTAATTTGTTCCATATCGTCAGATTCCTCTGCGATAATGGTACCTTAATTAGAACAACTATCAAAGTACTTACCGAAGCGATTTTTTGAAATTCTGAAACTGATTTATACTCTTTCCAGTTTGTGTCCGTCGATATAACGAGATAGACTAATAGTATGCGTGTTCAATCTCAACCAACATATTTGTCATTGTTTCGAGCGCGTGTTTACTTTAGACACCACAAGCTGAATTAATAATCGATGCGTAAGCGAGTTATATTATACAGCCCGGATCAAAACTATCTACGCAAGATGTTACCAAGCAGTTGGATTATATGATGTGACTTTGGCTACTCCCCTCATATTAGCTGTTGTGTGCCTAAGCCTGAATTATTTCATTGCGCCGTATTGGTACTCTGGGTAGAATATCAATTAGCTCACCCTTGCTCAATTTTTTCTTGTTACTCTTCCACGGGATAAAAAAATGACATGTTTGTTCGAAGAAGGTTTAGTCTGCAAAAAATTCGTGTGCGTTTGAGAAATGCGTAAGGAATGGAGTTCCAAAATTCGCCTCGATAAGATGTGTGGCCAAATGCCAATAAAGTCTAAGACTTTGATCGACTTCGAACTGAGTTTCATGCTTTTGATTGGTCATCATGTAACGATACCGATAAAGATGCACACCAATAAGCCCTTGAGTTATTGAGATAGTTTGCATTATTTTTTCAAGTATTCAAGCACTATTATGTAAATAAAATTAGGAATCCTTGGCTTTTGGTGGACTCTTCAAAAGTTCATATTGGGGACATAAAATCTGAATCCTCGCTACTTAATTTAGGTTCACAAAATGCATC
This sequence comes from Eretmocerus hayati, assembly GCA_029851415.1. Lineage (NCBI taxonomy): Eukaryota > Metazoa > Arthropoda > Insecta > Hymenoptera > Aphelinidae > Eretmocerus > Eretmocerus hayati. Next base: position 174,551,476 of record CM056742.1, on the reverse strand, counting down.
AGAGCTGATTGAATATTGAGAAAAGAATTTTATTGGGATTAACTGAATCGTTGGATTTAAAATGTCACAATGAAACTTTGTAGCTTTTAAATATGGAAGCATTATCTTATTCATTCAAGCTTCCAATTCTGCCCAGAGGAACAGGTAGATATCACATTCATCATTGATTGTATAACTAGCAATGATATCAACAACAATCGAATAGTGCTGCATGCATTCAGACAGTAGACCATAGCAGACGAATTTCAGCTTTCGGCATCTGATGATGCGATATGCTGATGAGAATGAGTACACGCGGTTGCTGAGCGCAAGCAGTAAGTACACCCGTATCGCACAAGTGTCGCTTTTTCGTTGCATCGTATGTCGGGTTGCATCGAATCTCATTCCACGGGGCCGTGTCGGTCAGCTGATCGAGCGCGATTTTACTCCTCTGACGAGCATAAAAGAACTCCGTTCCAATAAAATTTTATATGATGAGCTGACCAGTGTGGGATATTTTTCAGTAATTTCTGCGTGATGATAGTTCAAATGATTTGAATGTTCGAGTGAACGGACTATACGAAAACTAATCAAGCATTAGGATATTATACATCACGTAAGTTACGAAATCTCATAAGGGAAGCAATTTTCGTGGGTCGATGTTCCAAGACTCGGGAGTCACTGACATCGAGCGTGGAACTACTTGAATAACGCCTGGACTTCATAACCCTGATCCACCTGAGGTCGATTTCTTTTCCACGGGAGATTATATGACAAAGTAAAATTATTGATGTAATGCCATGAAAAAGACACAGTATAATTTTCCAATATTGGAAAGCAATCGAGCTCGTCTGCCTCCTAGACACATTTGATCGTCAAATGAATTCGATATGAAATGACGATTATGATGGTAGCTCACGATTCTCCTATCCCTTGTGTATTGTCAAGAAGAGCATTGAACGCTGAAGCGCGTCATGAGATTAGCCTGTTTAATCGAGAAATTGGTGCCGTATAAATAGAGCAGCGGTGAATGGGGTCACGTCGTAGTACACCAAATGAGCCCGAAATATCTTTAATTTTTCGTCAATCTCCTCAAGTATTGCCTTTACATAATTTAGATTTCTTAGTCATTTTGTGGAAAGATGAACTTGTGTGAGAGACTATCCCATATACAGAGATGATAACGATAGAACGATGTATATGATATCTTTCCGTACTTTTCCCTGATGTATCTTCAGATTTTGATACGGAGATATTGAGTTTCAATGTGTAGGTAATTCCGTGTTCTCGATTGATTTAGGACGATGATCACGAATATTGCATCGTGACTTGAATTTTTGTTGAAGATGCGATACCACTGATATACGTTCTACTTCTTCTTCGCGCTAGGTGGCCTGTGGACATCAGTCCTCTCGCCATTACCGGGTGATGAATATACGTTCTATGAATGAGATCTGGACGTTGTCTACAGCTTAATTCACTTTGAGAGAACTTCACATCCAGGGTAGGGTTTCAGCGTTTACAAATTTACGAATTTACAGATTTACAGATTTACGAATTTACAGATTTAGCAGAGCACATGCCCAGTGCGTTCAGCATGCAGTCAGCAAGCTTCATTCACACGATTGGGCCCACCAGATCGGGCCGCTGATTTGTATACGAATTCAGACAAATTTTGGACTGATTTTTCATGTGCTCATACATTCTTGATTTGTTGTTTCACTCCAACATTCCAAACTAGGAAACATTTGATCGACTGAATTTGTCTGAATTCGTAATACAAATCAGCGGCCCGATCCGACGGGCCCAATCGTGTGAATGAAGCTTGTTGGATGCAACAGGCTTGGCATGAAAAAAATTTCAATATGGCGGACGGATGCCACCCGCCCCTCTCACTCCTTCCCGCTGCCGACGAAGATCTGGGCAACGCGAAACCGTCTGCTCGCCGCATGCATGGCTTTGTTGACACTCGCGATTAGCCGTATAACCACGTATATCAGAGTTTCTATAAATTTTACATTACACGCTTTTTTTGGATTCGCACAAAAAATAGCACAGCAGAAACGTGAAAGTGAAGAGAAATAGAAAGCTCGACAGTATATATATTGTAGATAACTAACCTAAATCAGCTTCAAGCTCAGCTTTGATTTTGCATGACTGTGCTGTATCCTCAAATTTGAGTGAAAAGGTCAAAAGTGAATGAGATGCAATAATTTTGTTAGTGGCTTGGGTGGATTTTCTAGCAGCATACTGAAGAGATGAACGTTTGTGGTTAACGTGAAAACTTCGCACAGGTTTAGGGTCGAAGAAAAACAACGATTCTTTTTAACTGCCCTCAAACTTTGGCATTTTTACGAATTTGCTCAGCTTGTCACGACTGTAACTCCTATGAAAAGTATAGTAATCGACTTTTACTAGTGGTCAAATTGTAGGTTTTTGCAAGACCTTAAAAATGACTACTTGTAAAAGTTAATTATCACGTGTCTAGTAGGAGCTACATAACTTCGAAGCAAGCTCAAAAATTGCTAAAATTTGCTCTCAACAAATAGGCCACAGAAATTGCTAGGCTGGATAATCGACCTTGAAAATTCATTTCCCCAAAAGTACTAGTTCTACCGAGGAAAATGCGCCGAAGTACGCTCGAAAAGGTTGAGTATAGTAGGAGCTATAATTTTCTCAAAATAGGCTGAAAAGGGGCTGAAATTGGACCTTTTGTAGGCCTCCGAAAAAATCAAAAAGAATTTTTTCGTACCATACCAACATAGTACCAACCGAAAAAATTTCTTTGGGATTTTTTCTAGCCCCCCCTCGTGCAGGCATTCGGTGAAATGCTTCGAAATGGCCCTCAATGATGCCCAAACATAAGAAAAAAATAGTAATATATATATATATATTAGTACATTACGCGTCGAGTGCTGGAAACATTTTTTTCTTCGGGAAACCAAGCTGGACGTGGGCGATGGCACCGTCCAGCTTGGTTTTCCCGAAGGAAAAATGTTTCCGCACGAGACGCGTATGCAGTTTTATACGTCTGTACGCAGAAACAGCTTGTTTCCAGGCCTCCTCGCGTAGCGAGGAGGCCTAGAAACACGCTGTTTCTACGTATGGACGTATAAATATATATATACACACATATACACGGGTATAAAATTGCCAATATTATTCTATTGACGTTTTTTTGAGCTTCATGATTCTTCCCCAACAAAAAGACTCGAATCAATTGACCTTAATGATCTTTATATAAAACGTTCGTCAAGACAAGACGCATCAACAAAACACATCAATGATTAGTGAAGGAACAGTCTTGAGAATTGTTGTATTCTTACGTGCGTTAAGTCTATGCGATCATGGTAACTGACCGATCTCTCTGTTATTGGAAGATTAAATAATCGATTGAATAATCACTATTTCTCCCTTTTTGCTACATATTTTGGAGTAAGAAAGTGTCACGAGGTTGATTCTCATTTTTTTGGAAGACACTTGATCGCCTACAAGATTCATTCAATCGATCTCTCGATCACATGGACCCCACTAAAAGACTCCCACGCAGACCAATTCACGGAAATGCGCGATTCTCGATCGATTCGATTTTCATAACGCCACATGCGAGAACACTTATATTTCGTGCTATTAGGTCCCGCTCTATAGTGAGAAATAAAAATATTGCTAATTTCTTACGGAAGCAAGCCTGTACAAGCTGTATTTGCTGACCTAAGGTGAGATTAATGTCGTGATATCGACCAATCATACATAGAATGGCACCATGTATTTACACCTAATCGGACAAATTGTTTATGAAGTATCAATATAGTGAATATAATTTCCATCATTATGACCTAAAATAGCCGTTCGCAGATGCGGTTTTAGGGTTTTAACGAGGACAAACATTATTTCCCTGTGCTCGCAAATCCATGCATTTCGAGCGCGGAGGACGTATTTCCCTCGCTCCGCTCGGGAAATACACTGTCCTGGCGCCAGAAGTTGGCGTATACGCGCTCAGGGCAATAATGTACTGTTCTACACATTTATTATTCGTTTCTGGGGATCGTATGACCTCGCTCTTCCATCACTGGTCGTACCTCGCCATGAATATCTTAAATATCTCAGGTTACACTAAAAATTTCTTCAATATCAGTATAGGTATTATCATGACTTAGCTGATTCAATTGATGTAGCGTGTCCTGTTACAGCACTATTCTGTAGTTGTGACGAGACTCTGGGACATTTGCCTGCTAGGAGAAGTAACTTCATTTCATCGCTCATTCGACGTCGAGAAGATTAATGTAGATGTTACAAATTTTTATTCTTTATACATATACAGATAACTATATATTCGGTGACTGTAATAATGTCTTATGATTGTAGCTCCACCGCACAAAATAGGTGGCGGCTTTGCTCTCAACACGCACAGCTTGTTTCTTGAATCATGTGACTGATCAAGTAAAAACTCATAGTAAAAAACAATGATAATTGGTTATCATCTGATTCAATGGCACAATACATATCGTGGTCCGTATAGAGATTCAGTGCCAACATCACCTGAAACAAAGAAGAACTACTTCATTCATAACACCGACACAATAGAAACTTTCTTCGGGCTTCTAAATTCATTTTTTTCACTTCTAGTGAGTTCTAGTTGTTCAAAATGAGACGTATCTTAGCTGATTCTAAAGATTTTGGGACAAACTTTGAAGCGAGTTAGAACACGTTGGAAAATATTGGGATAGGCCAGAGTTGCTGAGAAAATGGCTTAAAGGGGAAGTTGAGTATCTTTGCTCTACGTTTTCCTACGCATTTTCACCTGCGAATACCATGACATTATTCTTGGCGGCGTAGGATGCGTTTGAAAATATTGACAAGCTGATTTTTCGAGTTATCATCACCAAATTTATACCGATTTTGCGATAAATCTTAAAATGCTGACAAAACTGATTAGAAACATCCTTCTGAAGCTCGCACAGGTGCATTTTCTTGGTTCCTATAGATACTTCGAGGAAAGATTATCTGAAATAGCCTGAAAGAAGGCGTTTGAACACTTTTCGAGGTGAAGTCAAGCTTGCCTGCAATGAAGAAAATTTCGACTTCTTTCGTCTTTCGTCTAACGTAATCCTGAAACTATACAAATAGCCCCCTAAAATAGCCCCAATATGATATATTCAGTATCGCATGTTTTTATTCACTTTCCATCGAAGCGGAACACCACTGAAGTGCTCACATACGCTTGGGATGAAAAATAATGTAAACATAGATGATCGAATTGTAATAATGTAAGCCGTATTGTTTGATACGACCAAGGTATTGGCCTCCGGGACTTTTGATGTCGTATCGTGGTAATGAAGTGAGACACTTGGTAAATTTAGAGGCCTGCAGTGTACAAGTACTCGAGTTTTGACTCTTTACGAAGAGACTTGAGCTTTTTCAGAAAATTTTGGAAATGCTTCTTTTTGAAGAATGCATGTATATCTGATTTATCTATTTTCAGGCGATTGCAGATAATCTTCGCTCAATGTATAAATGGTTGCGGGAGAAATGCGCCCTCAAGAGCTTCAAGAGGATATTTCTGGTCGATTTCGCGAGCATTCCGAGCTTTAGCGAACATTTCGAGCTTTATTTGCAAAATCGGTAGAATTTCCATAATAGTCACTATTGAAAAATTATCTTGTCAATAGTTTCGAATGCGGCCTACTATTTTGGGAATACTGCTCTCCTTCTCTGCAGGTCAAAACATGTAGAAAATTATAGTTCTGATATATCCGTGGTCCAGTACAAGGGGATACCTACAGATCAAACAGTTCGCAAAATTATCAAAAGCGTTACAATTTCTGGTTTAAGGGGGATCAATGTTCTGCGGTTACAGACAAATCGTTGCATGCACGTGCTAAACTCAGGTTTGATTTGGTTTTCACGCCGGAAAATACGCTATAGAATCATTTACTCTGACCGGAATTTTTTGTTGTCTAGTGTAATAACAAACAACACGAGAAAATAAAAGGTGGGTAAATTAGAGCGGCCACTACATGTTTTGCACCGATCTCAACTATATTCTGGATATCGGAGGCTAAATAAATAAAAAATTGGAAAATAAGAGGGAAAGCATGAGTGTGGGTTTTTGGGATGCTCAACACGACTGATACCGCATACTTTCTACACTAAGAAATGGTTTGTATCTGAGTCATTTCGGAGCATTTCGGTCAGAGGCGTCCCCAGGGGGGTCCGGGATGAATCCCAAAAAAATTTTCCCATCAATATTATGTTCAAAAGGTACAAAAAAATTTTTTGGGATTTTTCCGAAGCCCTCCACGGGCCCTAGGGCCCACAAAAGGTCCATTATAGGCCCTTTTTGGCCTATTCCTGGAAAACCATAGCTCCGACTAGACTCAATCTTTTTCTACGTACTTTGGCGCATTTTCTTTGTTTTGACTAGCTCTCTTGAAAAAAAAATAGTCCGGAATCAATCATGCAGCCTAGTAACTTCTAGGAGCTATTTGCTGAGAGCAGATTTTAGCGAATTTTGGGCCTTCTTCTAGACATGTGATAATCGACTTCTGCAGGTAAGCATTTTGAAGGTCTTGATAAAACCTACAATTTGACTACTTGCAGAAGTCGATTATCGTACTTTTTATAGGAGCTATAGCCGATACAAGTTGAGCAGTTTTGTAAAAACGCCAAACTTTAAGCTCAATTTAAAAAAATCTTTTTTTTTCTCTCGACGGCAAACCTGTGCGAATATGTTTTTCGATACCAATACTATCAATTGTAACAATAATCGGGTCGGGCCATTTGATTCTCGATTTTATTCAGCCAATTTAAAATACCCTTTTTTGACTTTTTGCTTGAAATGCCAACATAGGCATGCATGGATAAGAACTTCCGGAGGCGAGCCTCAAGCCAGAAGCGAGCTGGGTGTTCAATCCATCAAATCCAAAATGGGCATTATCTTGTCTTAGTTCGAGCAGGCGAGCGAGGGCTCGATTTCCCGTGTTTCTGCTCACAAACGAGACGAGTGGCTAGAATGGAGATTCAAACATGTTTTTCCGACTCAAAATGGCCATCTGAACACGATCCCGGGGTCGATTTAGCCCTAAATCAACGTCATTTTGCAGTAGAGGCGCAAAACCTGTTATTACGGAGCCCAACGCCGTTTGAGGATTGGATGATATCCTAGGAACGAATTGACCCCGGGATTGTGTTTAGATAGTCATTTTGAGTCGGAAAAACATGTTTGAATCCCCATTCTAGCCACTCGTCTCGTTTGTGAGCAGAAACATGGGGAATTGAGCCCTCGCTCGCCTGCTCGAAATAAGACGAAATAATGCCCATTTTGGACCTGATGGATTGAACATCCAGCTCGCTTCTGGCTTGAGGGTTGCATCCGGAAGTTCTTACACATATTTGGGGGTACTTTGAGGAGCAATTCCACCCAGATTGGTGCACAACAACTCAGATGGGAGCATATGCGAGCCATGCCTATGTCGGCATTTTAAGCAAAAAGTCTAAAAAGGGTATTTTAAATTGGCTGAATAAAATCGAGAATTGAATGGCCCACCCAGATTATTGTTCTAATTGATAGTATTGGTATCGAAAAACATATTCGCACAGGTTTGCCGTCGAAAGAAAAAAAACGATTTTTTTAAATTGAGCTCAAAGTTTGGCGTTTTTACAAAACTGCTCAACCTGTATCGGCAATAGCTCCTATAAAAAGTACGATAATCGACTTCTGCAGGTAGTCAAATTGTAGGTTTTATCAAGACCTTCAAAATGCTTACCTGCAGAAGTCGATTATCACATGTCTAGAAGGAGGCCCAAAATTCGCTAAAATCTGCTCTCAGCAAATAGCTCCTGGAAGTTACTAGGCTGCATGATTGATTCCGGACTATGTTCTTTTCAAAAGTGCTAGTCTTAACAAAGAAAATGCGCCCAAGTACGTGAAAAAAAGTTGAGTCTCGCCGGAGTTATAATTTTCCAGGAATAGGCCAAAAAAGGGCCTAAAATAGACCTTCTGTGGGCCCTAGGGCCCGTGGAGGGCTTCAGAAAAAGCGCAAAAAAATTTTTTCGTACCTTCTAAACATAGTATTGATGGAAAAAAATTTTTTGGGATTTTTCCCAGACCCCCCTGGTGACGCCTCTGGCCGAAATTCTCCGAAATGACTCATCTACATTTTAGGCTTCCTAAATATTATACCTACAATTCAACGTATCCTCTGAGCTGCAGTGCAAACAGAACAATGTGAATCAGATCTTGCTGTCCCTCTGGCACAGGCTAGGTGGAAAAAGCGACCACATGTCGAGCAGTCAATTGCTCCTTCCCGACTTTGCTCACCGCAAAAGATGCAGCTTTGGTCCATTGGTTCTGACTCTCGCAATAGCATTTTTGCATTTTGGACTCGATATTGCCGTGGCTTGAACATCATATTGAACGTTTCATTCTTTGCTATTACGTCCATATGATTGACATCGAAGTCCGCACAGCTAAAAGCATCATTCTGATACACTCTCATCGTGTAATTAGGTCTTGTGGTGCGGAAGTTTCTGAGGATTGATATTGCATTGTGGCGTTGCCTCGTGTAGCATAAGTTGATGAATCTTGTCAGTGCTGTCATACATCGGAATTCTTCTGCTGCCTGAATTTGCTCATCTACCCAACAAGGATCGAGGAAAAAGGCAGTTTGCTCTGTCATGTTCAGGGTGAACAGAACCCAATGATTCCCATTACGGAGATGTGGGAAAAATATTTTCCCATTCCAAGGAAAATCTACACTGAACAATGGCCAATCATCATCTGGATCTTGTTCCCATTCAGCGAAGAAAGACTCGGTCAAATCTGTGCTAACAAAAGTAGCACCATCCCAATTTCTCTCAAGAATGGCCGCGCAAGCATCAATGATTCGACCACTTTCCTCCAGTCCAGGTTTCATTGTTTGATAGTCCGTTGAGTCAACCTGAATTTCAGTGTCCTGTCCGCCACAATTAACTCTGTTGATGCGACATACCCTATAGTTCTTATAAATTGGGGTGGCACCGACAGGGAGAATGGGTACTGACGTGAAATAGAAGGCATGATCAGCAAAGAGACCGTTCGGCAAGAGGTGCGGATACATTCTGACTTCAGCAGACCTTTGACTTTCGAACGTAGACATTGCTTGATTCCGAGCTGACGAGCATTGGCTCAGAAGATTATGACCGGCTACCTCGTGAATCGCAGTAGCATCGTGATCCATGGAAGTGCTTATATTGTTACTCTCTTGGTCGTCTGATTCATCATCAGTTTCTGCCAAATTACCTAGATCAAATTCGAGAGAAGGTTGATCCGATGCTATAATCCTTTTTAGCTTCTTTGCGAGTTTTTTGCCGAATTCATTCTCATTTCGGCATCTTTTGCGAAGGTTCTCGCTGATCTCTTCGTTCATGTACCTATTCTCATCATTGAAGCACCGGGTGTCTTTCACGGGATCGTTTAGGTGCCTAGCATAATTCAAGATCATTTCCTCTGTAACTTCAAAATTTTCAATCCCTCCGACGTAATTCACATGCTCGTGAGTGAGCATAAGAGCTCTCTTGGTTTCAAAGTACATCTTACCTCGGTGCGGGTCAAATTGCCAATTCATGGTACTGAAAAGTCGCTCAGGTTTTGCATTTGAATGTGGAAGTATGAGGCAATTGAGAGCAAACTCACTCAGATTGGGATAAATCAACTGATGGTCCTGGTCTTGAACGAAAGAGAGACCGTGCCAAAAGTCTACCGGCTTTCTCTTCCCTAAGAGCTCTTGAGGCAATAATTGCGTAGGCAGACGTTGCCATTCTGCATCGATGAGAGAGATTAGTGCCTGGTCTCTGTTTTTGGTTAAGCCGGGGAGGTTGTCATATACACATGACAGATTTACATAGTCACCAGTGTGGAATTCCGCATTTAATGCTAAATTTGGTTCCAAAAATTGCAAGTGTAATAGATAATCCTTAGAAAAATCATATTTAGCCCTGAAACTGACGCATAGATTTTTGACAAATTCTCTATTAGTTCTCATAAAGGTGTTCTGCTCAGAAGGGCTGAGACGTTCCAGGTAACGACGAACGAGTGGATCCAAGGATAATTGCCCTGCTGGTTTCATGTGGGCTATACTGGCAGGGTTGACCATTTGCAACGGTCTACTCATTATGTACGCTCGATACATGTACAGTTCCAATAAGTAGATGAAAAGATCTCTAATGAGTTTCCTTCCAGCTGCAGGAAGCGCATCTCCTGACTGCAGCTTCTTTTCAACGATGTAAAACTTTGAGAAGACTTGCAGGAAGAAGAAATGCTGTGGTTTGTTACTAGGCGTACTGAAATATTTATCCAGCTTCACAGCTTCATCATTAGCCTCGTTGTTTTTCTCAGTTCTTGCTAGCTTTTCCAACATACTATACAATCGAGTGATTCGGAGCCACGATTTGAAAAATGACAACCATCTAATGACAGTAGGGTTCTCCATTTTCAGTGCTTCAGTGTGGAGTTTTAGCTGGAGAACCAGCCGCCTGTTGTCTTTCTTCGGCGATCTCTTGCACCAGGTGTACAGCAAATGAGGAATTTCTTCAAAATTCTTGAATTGAGTATTCATCGAATCCTTAGGAACCAAATGCACAACGTGACAGTAGCATGTATATCCATCGATCAGGACATTGTGCACTCGTATTCTCTGAAGGACTGATCTATTTCCGCCTTGAAACACGGGAGCTCCATCCGTTTCAAGAGCTAAACAATCTTCTAGAGGGATATTGTTCTGTACAAATTTACCTTCAATTTTGTCCGATACTGTATCCGCGTCAGCTGTTGCAAATTCGTCCCCATCATATACTAAGAAAACTTCAAATAAGACTTCGACAATCTGACCCTTGTCTCTATCAAAATATCTCAGAGCAATGACAATCATTTCCATATTATGGTCGTCTGTTGATGCGTCAGCTTGTATAACATATTTTTTACCTCTGACGTTATTCGAAACAAGGTTAATATGACAGGGCATGATAACGTTATGAGCAATCTTAGGCATTTTTCTACGATGGAGCTCCATTTTCTTTGCTATTTCCGAATCGTGAAGTATTACCTTGTTGCGAGTCCCCAAGAAGTCAGCTGTATTGAAAGATAAAGCTTTGTATATGTACGTCGCACACATTTCAATCTCTGCTGTGACTTTTTCTCTATCAAAGTTGACTGCCCGGGATAAATCTCCGGAGATTCTACCGTGCCTCACAGTCTTGTCATGTGCATCCAACACCGATGTTTGGGGCTTGTGTAAAGATTTACAAACAGAACATCGCAGCATTGTTCTCCGCGAAACGCCATCTCTGCCCAAGGCAATAACTGGTTCTTCTTCTATCCAGGACCATCTTCTTCGCCACGCATTCAGTCTATCGATATTAAAGTCGCATGATGATTCAGTCTCGGTGACTTCTGTTTCAGCAGTATCTTCATTTGCTAAGAGAAGAGAATTGTTTATTCAAGGATGAGAATATTCTGATGAGCTCATCATTTCAAATACTCAACAGTGTCACTATCTTGATACTGATGTATTGATTGTTCTGAGTGCTATGTCCGTTTGTTATTGAGAGTATGAAAATGATCCTATACTAGGGACTTTGATTGAATTATTATTGCAGAGTTTTTAGTTTGAAAAAAGTAATCTTCGCATAGCAGTTAATTCAGAGGCTAGTTACTATTTTTGGAGGAAAGAATCCCAACGAAGAATAATGAATACTGACTCTGGAGATTAATTTCTAACACCGTACTTGCAGAAGTTACAACGACCGAGATGCAACAAATGCAGATGATTGGCTCTCATTAAGCAGTGATCATTACTTCATATCAATTTCACGAGCATACGATTTTGTAATCACGAATCGGTTACAAACTTATTCCATTTTTTATTAATTTCTCATCATTAATTTATTACCGAAGAGAAAAATGTATTACCGGCCATGAGTTCGATATACTGTAGTTTTCGCTAACATGAGCTAATGCAAGCGAAAATTTCCCGTATGACGGGCCCATAACCGCTGATAAATTTCCCTGTTTGGGAGTGAGTTAGTAATGAAAAAATTATAAAGAGTGAAGTCGCTTTGATTCATAACTCGGTGTTGGCTGGCTTTAAGTACCCTTTATTAACACGATTGTGAATTACCGCTCATCGCAATCATCACAGCCGTCTCGTGGATCGGATTGACTCAATATTTTGGCTGTACTTGGAATACGCTCCTATGTGCAGCTACTCACTTTCAGTGAGTCGGAATGATAAAATTTTGGAACAGAATTGGTCAGAATTGATAAATTGTTTTTAGTTTGAGTTAGTTGTACCAGCGGAAACCAAAAAAGCGCTTACATATTGTCCGTACCGGTAGTACGCTTATGGCTGTATGAAGCACACTCATTCGCACCGTAGGAGCAAAGTACATGCTCAATGAGCTTTACAATTTGAAGAAAGAGTATAGCAAAAATTGTGCAAGTATGACAAACTAACGAGAAAAATCATCATGCATCATGACAATGAAATTCGCAAAGTTTATGATGGGAGACTTCATTAAAACCAACTAGGATTAAAGAATGATTAAGCTCTTAAGAATATTTTCCTTAATAGCTTTCGTGAAATCTCAAAGACTGCATGCTGACTACGCTGTGATTGTGTGACTACGGAGAGAACATTCGAAAATCAATATGAGATGATACGAAATACAACATGGGGTGATTTGGGAGAATCGAGACTCCGTGTTTGAGTATCGAGAGGGTTGTTGTTCGTGCGTGGACAGAGAATTAATTAGATGGGTGGATGATGATGAATTAGTACCTGGTAGTCCATCACAATCATGACAATTCTCAGGCAAGATTTCAGACATGCAAGTGATTGGGTTAGTTGTAGGAACACTCAATTCTACGCCAGTAACCCCGCTCACCGTGCAAAGCTCATCTCTAGCTAAAGGGCTTATACTACTTAATAATTCTGCACCACACGATACCATTTCTTCTGCTTGCATTGTAGCTGTTGATCTATTGTGCTCAACTGGTAAGTTGACGCTTCTCCCGTCATTATCAAACTGGCTTCCTCCTGAAAGGGTATTATTAGAACAAGGTTGCTATACCCAGATTGCACATTCGGAAAATAACAATCAGAATACCTGATATTTCGGGGCCACCAATCTGATCATTCTCGGTGTTGAATGAATGAGTACAGCCACTTAATTCTACACCAAAATTCGCCATCGGCGTGCAAATCTCATTGTTATTTGAAACGTCTAAATTGAGAGACGGCTCTGTTATACATGGAATTGCGTCATTTTCTTGCGATGCAGAGACTAAATCATTGCCTCCTATTGGCAAATCGACACTGTTATTAATCGTGTGTAAATTACTGTATCCTGCTGGAATATGAGTCTCGTTCCTCGGTGAAAAGGCTGTACGGGATATTAATTCATAGTAACATCATTTCAGGATCCCATTTGAGACGTAGATATATCCTGTACGCATACCAATATTATTTGTATGTACACCGCTGGCTTGGTTCACGATATGAGAAGTTTGATCTAACTCGTTTCGCCCATATCCGTGTACTTCACGGCCATGCCGACGGAGGCTATCTCTTCTTCCTAGCAAACTGACCATACATATTCTACAGAAACCTCGCTCAGGATCTTCAGGGTCTTCGCTGACCCATGCTTGTAATATTGGATCACTTGCCCATGCAGGATTATAACCGACGCTCCTCCACCTCATGCCTATTAAACGATGATAAGTGCAAGAATGTTTTTACGAATGGATTGATGTCATAATGTGTTGTTGAAGGGAGAATGGGACAGAATTCGAGAATGCATCATGGATAAGGTAAACGCGAGAAGCGCAGCAATCTATGCGATGGTTGCGTGCCGCCTATCAATTCATGAAATATGATCATTTTTGTGGTTTTGCAAGTAGTGTTGCTGTTAATCTATGTTGGAAAAATTTCAGTCATGAAAGCTAATATATGTCGGTTTAAATATATGTACGCCATTTTACAGTATTTCACAAAATGCTGTCACCATGAGGTGTGGATGAAATAAAAAAAAAGCTATTTTCATTGGTGATATATTAGTTCAAGAGATTATTTTCAGGTTTTTTCTAAACCCTCCATGCGCTTTGAGGTTCATGAAAGGCTCTTTTTAGGTCCTCTTTGAATCTACTTCTGAATGATTATGGCTCCGACTATATTCAATTTCTCAAATGTATTTGAGCACCTTTTCTTTGTTCAGACCAGTACTGTTTGTATTTGTACGTTCACATATTGTGTATCTCTTGTGAGCGGTGCCTCTGCAACGATTTCCTAAGAAATCTTTCCAAGTTCCTAGCACGTTAATCCTAAACTGTTTAAATGGGACGTTCTCGGAATTCGGAAATGTTTGTTGGATTAGTGAGATATCTTGAAACTTATAGAAATGATACACAAGTAGGTAAAAGTGTCCCAAAACAAGCTTTGCGGTTTCATTGAAGTGTTCCCTATTCATAAAGTTTTACGACTGAAAATGTTACAATTGTTTTCAAATCTACAGTACATAAATTCTGGAACCGTGGTGAAGGCAACAATATCACCCTCCTCCAAACTAACGATACGTCAGACTCTATGCGTCGTAGGATCTAAACGAGATTTTTAAAAAGCATATCAAAGAGCAGAAAGAATGCCAACTTTCCAGTAGCGTGAATGATTTTTATCGATTATCTCGGAGATACTAGATACCGGTCAGACTTTAGACATTTTCAAAAATTTTCTTTTTTATTGATACACCTGCAGTTTTGTTACAAAGAAACGAACGATAATTTGCAAACGGCATTTTGCAGAGCGGAAAAAATTCTATGAGGAGCAGGATACTCGAAACGGTGCTTTCTCACCAAAAACGTCACCTCTCGCGTCACCTAAAACGGTGAAAAACTGTTACTCTGGGTATTTTGACAGCTCATACGTTCTCACACGTGGAAAATAATCATAAGATGGCTACTCACAGAATTTTACCCGCTGTACGAGATGCTTTTCTCAGAATTGCCGTATCTTTATTTGCAACAAAACTGCAGGAGTATCGATAAAAGTGAAAATTTGTCAAAATTCCTAACTTTTGACCACAATTTAGTACCTCCGAGATGATCAATAACTGAAAAGTTGGCAATTTTTCTGTTCTATAAGATGGTTTCTTAGACTTGTCCCTACAACGCGTAGAGTCCAAGATATCGCTTTTTTGAAGGGGCGGATGATGTTGCATTCGCCGTGACAGTGTTTATGAGCGGGACTATTTTATCATTACCAACCATCTGGTTCGTGAAATTTGCTGAGAAACTTGGAAAACCGAATGAGAGGGTTATTTTGCTATGCTTTCCATAGATCAGCATATTTTGGAAAACAGATTTTATCTCGTTATATCAACTATAATTTCCATAGAATTTAGAGAAGAATTCATATGGAATACATTCTTTACCGATCAAAAACTGAAGGCGTTGTTTTATAGATTTGATGATTAACTGATTTACATGGAATTAAATTTGATAATTTTCAATGCATGTCGATTTCTTTTGGATCATACAGGAAGTCGCAGGGGCTTTTTTGGGAACACGCTAGGAACTAAAAAATGCTTTGCAAGTACCTGTGTAATTATGACGAAACTGGAGATACAAAGAAAATGATGAAATTGATGGATTCGATAAAGATGAATTGCTCAATCATTTCACAAAAATTAACACCCTGTCAAAATAATGCTCAACACAAAGACTATCCAATGAAATTCTCTGCATATTCTCTCTCAAGATTTCAATAAAACTCTAAGTTCATCAATCGACGAAGCACGAATAAAAAATTATAACTAAATGGAGAATGAAATTTGTATTTGAGCTGTCCCGAATAAAATCTTGACCAACAATGAAAAACTAAACCCCTTTTTCTTTGTGAAAGAAGAAAATAGTAGATCTTGAAAATAGGAATAAGATCATATTTGATTGAGTTAAATAGTCAAATTGTCCAATTCCCATGCCTAGTCTACTTTAGAGTGTTGTATGGTATTTATATGCGTATATAGGGCGAGTTATGAGAGGGGGTGCACTCATGATTTTACCGCCAAAATCTTTGATCTCAGCCCCTGGGCTAGCTCATTTCTGAAGAAAGAGGAGACCAAACGATCTCGAAATTCATAATGCTTCAATAGAGATATTGTAGATTTTTCGTCCTTCGTGATGAATATGTTCGTCCTTAAAGATCGACAATACATCAACTTTGATATTCATAAATGCTTCCTTCGATATCGCATGATGTTACTGTAGCTCGAATGACTCGGAACGGTTTATAACTTTGACGTGACGAAAGGAATCTCAGAGAGTGAAATGTAGTAAACATGTCGATGCGGGGCTTTGGACCAACCCTTCAGTTCAGGAGAAATAGTGAAATTGATCTGGAAATTTACTAATATTTTTATCAGACCAAATAAATATGTCAATAACTTGTTGAATAATCGAGAATATTTGACGAAATCTTGACGAGGGGAAAAAGCTTCGAAAAGTGAATCTTTCTCACAAACTTTCATTCAGGGCCCGTGACTCAGGCAATTTTCGAAGTAAAATTATGTTTGGGAATGCTGGTCAGCTTATCGTTTTCCTCAATCTTCTACAAGTTTGCACACGGGAATCGCGGTATATAAAAAACGGATAAGAAATACCTTCTACTCAATAGTCGAGTTGATTTGTGTTGATTTTCAAGCTTTGATTGGTTCTTGATAAAGACTCAAAGTTTTAGTTTAAAAAATACACTGCCAGTCAAAAGTTTGTGAGCACCTAAAATGAAAAAGTTCGATTTTGCTCACTCGACTGCTCGGATCTCCTTGGTCCAAAACAACTCTACTTGCGCTCGTTTTGTAGCTTTTTTGAAGATTTTCAAGATTCACTTGGTATTTTTTCGGCGCAGCCCAATAAATTCTCGCAGAATCAATCTGCAGCCTTGTAGAATGTAGTAAAAATCGGGTCATTACACAAATCTCCGCAAGTCTGGCCGAAATTGATGGATTGAGATGATTCGAATAGCATCTCAAAAAAGAGGTCAAGAGCTTCAGAATCCGTCCTTGAAAGTTATTCTAGCTCGTTTCTGGTCCGAGATGTGACTGCTTTTGTAAGGGAAGATTTTTCTCGAAGAAGAGTATCAAAAGACACGAAAGGTGAAGAAATTGGGCTCACGGTGGTACTTATTCCTCTCAGTTTTTCCAGGTTTTTCCGTGCTGTTGGTGAGAGAAACCAAGATCAATGCTTATAACAGTGAAAAAATGAGTCCATTCATAATTTCTCAATAACTGTTCCTTTTTTCGAGAAGAATCTTCCTCTACAAAAAGAGTCACAGCTCCCACCAGGAATAATCCAGAATAACTCCTAAGAACGGATTTTGAAGCTCTCGACTTCTACTTTGAGATGCTTTTCCAATCATCTAAAATTACTAAAGCGGCCAGACTTGCGGAGATTCGCGTAATGACCCGATTTTAATGAAATTCTACAAGGCTTCAGGTCGATTTTGCAAGAATCTATTGAGCTGCGCCGAAAAAATACCGAATAGCTCTCAAAGTGCTTAAAGCTACAAAACGAGCTCAAGTAGAGTTATTTTGGACCAAGGAGATCCGAGCAGTCAAGTGAGCAAAATCGATTTTTTTTTTTTTTTCTTTGAAGTGCACAAACTTTTGATCGGTAGTGTATATTCTCACTGGCTATTTTGAGCAATATATGATAATTTTATCAATTCAAAAGATAAATAGATAAAAAAAATTCAAGTCAGATAAAGAACAATTTTACCTTGACCGGGAATCGAACCTTGATTACACAGTTAGGAAGCTGGCATCCTATCCACTCGACCACTGAGCTTGCTGTAATATGAATTCAAATAAGGGTTATCGAGTTCCTCTATGCGGGTGGAGGTTTCAGTAATAAAATATCCTTGACAATGAGAGGTAGACACATAAAAATGTCTAAATAATCACTAGCAAAATCTTCACAGTATGGCCGAGTTAGATGCGGTCAGATATTACTAAATATTCATACTCACGCTGTGTATTGATGTTGCCTCTCTGACTGCTAAATGTTCAAATTCGATGGACTTCGTAGTAGTAAAGATCCGTCGAGCTTCCTATTAAGCTAGGAAGCTATTTCTTAATACATAAACACAATCGATCCGACCAAAACTCGCGAAAGTAAGTGAAGTAATTGACGAGAATTATGGAATGCTTGTGAATGATAAACAATTGAATTGTGCTTTTGGCCGCCGAGGGTGGTTTGTTTTCATTATCGGCCGCTAGATGGCCTCTGGCTGCATGGCAGGTCAGGCCTCTAAAGTGAGATATTGCGGATCACGACGGCCACATTAACACTCTTTACCTCGATGCGTAGGGTACGGTGAAAATCATCGCAACGAATATAAGCGAATATAAGTGTCATGTATGGAGATGATATGAAATGCAAGATTTTTAAACCTATTGTCATTCCTACAATCGTTGGACTCATGTGGAAACTCTTGTATTTTCATCGATATTTTCATATCGGTTGTTCACTGATTCAGAACTTATCAATTTATTCAAATTTATTCCAAAAACCCATACTCATGCTTTCCCTCTTATTTTCCAATTTTTCATTTATTTAGCCTCCGATATCCAGAATATAGTTGAGATCGGTGCAAAACATGTAGTGGCCGCTCTAATTTACCCACCTTTTATTTTCTCGTGTTGTTTGTTATTACACTAGACAACAAAAAATTCCGGTCAGAGTAAATGATTCTATAGCGTATTTTCCGGCGTGAAAACCAAATCAAACCTGAGTTTAGCACGTGCATGCAACGATTTGTCTGTAACCGCAGAACATTGATCCCCCTTAAACCAGAAATTGTAACGCTTTTGATAATTTTGCGAACTGTTTGATCTGTAGGTATCCCCTTGTACTGGACCACGGATATATCAGAACTATAATTTTCTACATGTTTTGACCTGCAGAGAAGGAGAGCAGTATTCCCAAAATAGTAGGCCGCATTCGAAACTATTGACAAGATAATTTTTCAATAGTGACTATTATGGAAATTCTACCGATTTTGCAAATAAAGCTCGAAATGTTCGCTAAAGCTCGGAATGCTCGCGAAATCGACCAGAAATATCCTCTTGAAGCTCTTGAGGGCGCATTTCTCCCGCAACCATTTATACACTGAGCGAAGATTATCTGCAATCGCCTGAAAATAGATAAATCAGATATACATGCATTCTTCAAAAAGAAGCATTTCCAAAATTTTCTGAAAAAGCTCAAGTCTCTTCGTAAAGAGTCAAAACTCGAGTACTTGTACACTGCAGGCCTCTAAATTTACCAAGTGTCTCACTTCATTACCACGATACGACATCAAAAGTCCCGGAGGCCAATACCTTGGTCGTATCAAACAATACGGCTTACATTATTACAATTCGATCATCTATGTTTACATTATTTTTCATCCCAAGCGTATGTGAGCACTTCAGTGGTGTTCCGCTTCGATGGAAAGTGAATAAAAACATGCGATACTGAATATATCATATTGGGGCTATTTTAGGGGGCTATTTGTATAGTTTCAGGATTACGTTAGACGAAAGACGAAAGAAGTCGAAATTTTCTTCATTGCAGGCAAGCTTGACTTCACCTCGAAAAGTGTTCAAACGCCTTCTTTCAGGCTATTTCAGATAATCTTTCCTCGAAGTATCTATAGGAACCAAGAAAATGCACCTGTGCGAGCTTCAGAAGGATGTTTCTAATCAGTTTTGTCAGCATTTTAAGATTTATCGCAAAATCGGTATAAATTTGGTGATGATAACTCGAAAAATCAGCTTGTCAATATTTTCAAACGCATCCTACGCCGCCAAGAATAATGTCATGGTATTCGCAGGTGAAAATGCGTAGGAAAACGTAGAGCAAAGATACTCAACTTCCCCTTTAAGCCATTTTCTCAGCAACTCTGGCCTATCCCAATATTTTCCAACGTGTTCTAACTCGCTTCAAAGTTTGTCCCAAAATCTTTAGAATCAGCTAAGATACGTCTCATTTTGAACAACTAGAACTCACTAGAAGTGAAAAAAATGAATTTAGAAGCCCGAAGAAAGTTTCTATTGTGTCGGTGTTATGAATGAAGTAGTTCTTCTTTGTTTCAGGTGATGTTGGCACTGAATCTCTATACGGACCACGATATGTATTGTGCCATTGAATCAGATGATAACCAATTATCATTGTTTTTTACTATGAGTTTTTACTTGATCAGTCACATGATTCAAGAAACAAGCTGTGCGTGTTGAGAGCAAAGCCGCCACCTATTTTGTGCGGTGGAGCTACAATCATAAGACATTATTACAGTCACCGAATATATAGTTATCTGTATATGTATAAAGAATAAAAATTTGTAACATCTACATTAATCTTCTCGACGTCGAATGAGCGATGAAATGAAGTTACTTCTCCTAGCAGGCAAATGTCCCAGAGTCTCGTCACAACTACAGAATAGTGCTGTAACAGGACACGCTACATCAATTGAATCAGCTAAGTCATGATAATACCTATACTGATATTGAAGAAATTTTTAGTGTAACCTGAGATATTTAAGATATTCATGGCGAGGTACGACCAGTGATGGAAGAGCGAGGTCATACGATCCCCAGAAACGAATAATAAATGTGTAGAACAGTACATTATTGCCCTGAGCGCGTATACGCCAACTTCTGGCGCCAGGACAGTGTATTTCCCGAGCGGAGCGAGGGAAATACGTCCTCCGCGCTCGAAATGCATGGATTTGCGAGCACAGGGAAATAATGTTTGTCCTCGTTAAAACCCTAAAACCGCATCTGCGAACGGCTATTTTAGGTCATAATGATGAAAATTATATTCACTATATTGATACTTCATAAACAATTTGTCCGATTAGGTGTAAATACATGGTGCCATTCTATGTATGATTGGTCGATATCACGACATTAATCTCACCTTAGGTCAGCAAATACAGCTTGTACAGGCTTGCTTCCGTAAGAAATTAGCAATATTTTTATTTCTCACTATAGAGCGGGACCTAATAGCACGAAATATAAGTGTTCTCGCATGTGGCGTTATGAAAATCGAATCGATCGAGAATCGCGCATTTCCGTGAATTGGTCTGCGTGGGAGTCTTTTAGTGGGGTCCATGTGATCGAGAGATCGATTGAATGAATCTTGTAGGCGATCAAGTGTCTTCCAAAAAAATGAGAATCAACCTCGTGACACTTTCTTACTCCAAAATATGTAGCAAAAAGGGAGAAATAGTGATTATTCAATTGATTATTTAATCTTCCAATAACAGAGAGATCGGTCAGTTACCATGATCGCATAGACTTAACGCACGTAAGAATACAACAATTCTCAAGACTGTTCCTTCACTAATCATTGATGTGTTTTGTTGATGCGTCTTGTCTTGACGAACGTTTTATATAAAGATCATTAAGGTCAATTGATTCGAGTCTTTTTGTTGGGGAAGAATCATGAAGCTCAAAAAAACGTCAATAGAATAATATTGGCAATTTTATACCCGTGTATATGTGTGTATATATATATTTATACGTCCATACGTAGAAACAGCGTGTTTCTAGGCCTCCTCGCTACGCGAGGAGGCCTGGAAACAAGCTGTTTCTGCGTACAGACGTATAAAACTGCATACGCGTCTCGTGCGGAAACATTTTTCCTTCGGGAAAACCAAGCTGGACGGTGCCATCGCCCACGTCCAGCTTGGTTTCCCGAAGAAAAAAATGTTTCCAGCACTCGACGCGTAATGTACTAATATATATATATATATTACTATTTTTTTCTTATGTTTGGGCATCATTGAGGGCCATTTCGAAGCATTTCACCGAATGCCTGCACGAGGGGGGGCTAGAAAAAATCCCAAAGAAATTTTTTCGGTTGGTACTATGTTGGTATGGTACGAAAAAATTCTTTTTGATTTTTTCGGAGGCCTACAAAAGGTCCAATTTCAGCCCCTTTTCAGCCTATTTTGAGAAAATTATAGCTCCTACTATACTCAACCTTTTCGAGCGTACTTCGGCGCATTTTCCTCGGTAGAACTAGTACTTTTGGGGAAATGAATTTTCAAGGTCGATTATCCAGCCTAGCAATTTCTGTGGCCTATTTGTTGAGAGCAAATTTTAGCAATTTTTGAGCTTGCTTCGAAGTTATGTAGCTCCTACTAGACACGTGATAATTAACTTTTACAAGTAGTCATTTTTAAGGTCTTGCAAAAACCTACAATTTGACCACTAGTAAAAGTCGATTACTATACTTTTCATAGGAGTTACAGTCGTGACAAGCTGAGCAAATTCGTAAAAATGCCAAAGTTTGAGGGCAGTTAAAAAGAATCGTTATTTTTCTTCGACCCTAAACCTGTGCGAAGTTTTCACGTTAACCACAAACGTTCATCTCTTCAGTATGCTGCTAGAAAATCCACCCAAGCCACTAACAAAATTATTGCATCTCATTCACTTTTGATCTTTTCACTCAAATTTGAGGATACAGCACAGTCATGCAAAATCAAAGCTGAGCTTGAAGCTGATTTAGGTTAGTTATCTACAATATATATACTGTCGAGCTTTCTATTTCTCTTCACTTTCACGTTTCTGCTGTGCTATTTTTTGTGCGAATCCAAAAAAAGCGTGTAATGTAAAATTTATAGAAACTCTGATATACGTGGTTATACGGCTAATCGCGAGTGTCAACAAAGCCATGCATGCGGCGAGCAGACGGTTTCGCGTTGCCCAGATCTTCGTCGGCAGCGGGGAGGAGTGAGAGGGGCGGGTGGCATCCGTCCGCCATATTGAAATTTTTTTCATGCCAAGCCTGGGATGCAACGCACTGGGCATGCGCCTCGCTGAATCTGTGAATTTGTAAATTTGTAAATGCGTAAATTCGTAAACGCTGAAACCCGACCCAGGTCGTTTATAACAAGATCATCAACTCTTCCAATCCCTTTATTTTATCAACAACTAACATAGCCTAATTCTTTGATCGGAATATGAACAGTAACAACGCGATCACATACAAACTTGAATCGGAGGAATCGGACAATACCTAATAGATACAATCACATTGATTATAGTGATACTGTCCATGATCATTTTTAATCGTGATCCTTATCCGATTTCCTCCATTCAAGTTTGTATGTGATCTGGTTGTAGCCGGTAATCATAATCTCTTAACAGAATTGGGTCATTTCAATCGTTTCGGTGACTCAAAGGATAATCTAGAAGAATTTGTGATGAGTTAATAAGGGTCGTTTATCACCATGAAGAGTTGCTGACCATTTTCTTCGGCGAGACTTACCGATGCTACCGCGTGAACGAGCCTCCGAAAGTCAACCATGAGTTTTATATCACTGTAGTTAGTCTTTTCTGGAAATGAAAGATTACCATCTTTCATCATTTTGTAATGGGCCTGATATGATGGATATATTTTTGAGATGCGCAATTTTTTCCGATTTTTTCATATAAAATTCATCGTGATACGACAAAAACCCGGAAAGTTTCGATAACAATAAGATCCTGTTATCAAATTGATCTTCACTTGAACTCACCCCTTCTTTAACTCAAAACGAACGGGTTTTCGCAACTTCAACACGTTTCTACCATTTTTCGAGTTTCTCCAGCTAGCCAACCAGTCAAAAGTAGAGGTAAACTCGAGTCCTCAGAATTTTCCGAAGATTCTCGAGCACATGGAAGGGGGATTTTGAAATTCCAATCGGCTTAGACGATTCAACCTTATGGGGCACGAGTTCACGCATGTCCCTGCGGAGTTTCGTCGTAATGGCACGTTGCATTCCCAAAATTTCATGTACGAGGCGTCTAACTCAAGAGGGTTCTGAAGTGCGCCACCTCAGCGTGCAGCACCGCGCCCCGCCATCGAAGCAAACTAGAATGCCTCAGACTTATTTAGGGTAGGATTAAATATCCCCCCCCCCCCGAGAATTTCAATATGAGAAGGAGAATCGACCGAATCAGGAGGCACTTATTCATTACAGTTAGTATTCGACAGAGTCTATGTCGCTCTGGTTGTCCAAGAAATATACATTCTTGCAATCAAGCTCTGTCGAATAGTAACTCGAATGGATGAGTGCCTCCTAATTCGGTCGATTTTTCATCTCATCTTGGAATTTTTGGGAAGGAACATCTCATTATATCACTAAAACACGTCGATGCTGCATAGAGTCGTTCTCACGCAGAGCTTTTCATCTACTTCATGTCTATGTTACTAGGTGGCAACCAAGGTTGTGGTTTTCACGGTTGAATTTCCATTCACAACCTTTTATAAACCTAGTTTCCATTCCATCCAGTTTGCAATAGTATACAATACGAGTCACTCCTTGCCTCATTGACGAGCCCAAAGTAGAGGCCGAGGCGGGACACCTACTTTACCCCACATCCTAATCCATGTACACAATGTGACATAAGCGGGAAGGTGTATGAGTTCTTACTCCAGTGACTCCTAATTCTTTTTTCTAAAAGTCCTGACTCATCGACATCAAACTTGTACTACTTTGTACGTTTTATCATCACTTGTTGGTTATCCTTCCTAGCCAAAGTTTATCACAGATCCACCAAAAATCCATCACTGTGTTCTATGTATGTACGTGTTTGTTTTGTCATTTTAGCGGTGAACAGTGTATGGACCAAGAGCAAGGGCCCAAAAGAAGTTACATCGGCCAGGTACATGAGCAACAAAATCCGCAGGCTATTCGGATTGTCGAATCACAACATCTTCTCCGGGCAGAAAGAGTAAGTAATGAGTTTGCTACGTACTAGATCTGGTGGAAATCTTTTAGAAACAATTTGGTGATAATTTGTTACTTAAAACAAGATAATTAGAGTGGTTGACTCTGTCATAGAAATTATTCCTGATTAATCGAGGCTAAATGGTTTGTTTTTCCACTGTTATGTTTTCACATTTTGCTGTACTTCTCACGTACCAATATTCGATTAGAAGTAGAAACATATCTCTAATTCAATCAGCCGCAAAGGGACTCTTATCAGATGAAAACTAGGAGAAAGATTCATAATATATAAACTTGGGTTGGGACTATCCGCAAATTATCTGGATACTTTCCGGATATCCGGATGGTAAAAATTTGTGTATAAAGATTGAACATCTTGAATCCAGCATAATCAAAATTTATCCGGATATTCGGATATGCAGAAGTCATCCCAGCTCTAATATTAACTAGATGCTGAAGAGTCATGAAATTAGCTAAACTTTGAGAACCATGGATTCTATAGATTCATCTCTTTTCACCCACTGAATATGTGAGTGGAGTCTCCTGAGATATTAGAGAATTGAATGAAGTCCCTGATTATCCCACATGAAGTAACAAAATATT
The DNA here is from genome assembly GCA_029851415.1 of Eretmocerus hayati. Classification (NCBI taxonomy): domain Eukaryota; kingdom Metazoa; phylum Arthropoda; class Insecta; order Hymenoptera; family Aphelinidae; genus Eretmocerus; species Eretmocerus hayati. The sequence continues at coordinate 174,526,106 of CM056742.1, read as the reverse complement.
ACCGAATCATTTCCAAAAGGCTCTGTTGTTAAAACCATTCTGTATTGCATGACACATGACAGCTTGATCATGAATAGTTATATGCTTCTGACTGAATCGACCCAGTAGAGCTTAGAAAAGACGGAACGAATCTCGAGCTCAGCGCTACAACACATTCAACTATGAAACGCTATGAGAGTAAATAGTCATAGTGTACTTGGTGATTCGATGATAGAAAAAATTGACGAAGGAGTATAAAATGAAGCCACAAGCTCTCGATGCGAGGGACATATTCCACTCTGTAAGCTCTTGATACTTCACGCCTTGAGCTCTACTCATAGACCGTCAGCCAGCTGACATCTTTTGGAAGTGATTCCTGCGTCGATCTGTCATAGCCAGATAGGTCATTGGAGTTGAGGATAAGAAGACTGTGCAAAGACAAACTTTTGACTGGGTCCGTTCTCTCACAATAGTTCATTGAACATGTCCAATGATTCGATATTTCAGAATCAATTTCTACTCAAAAATCCAACAATATTCCGTCAGTTCAGTCGAAAAAACCCATCGCTGAGCCGTTGGCATACTAATTTGGCGTTTCCTAGTGCCTGCCACAGTCGATCAAAAATGTCTGATGCTGATAGGGCGATTCTGAATCAATCGAAACTGTGATCAAAGTTGGGTGAAATGCATGGAATTTCCACATGGCCAAGAGACTCAAATGTTGGCCGAGAGATGGCGCCGCGGAGCTGTGGAATTTGATGCATTTCACGCTACTTTGATCGGGGTTTTGATTGATTCAGAATCGCTCTATCAGTATGGCGATGCTTTTCTGATGAATCTTTTTCTCGATAATCTATCCAAATATCAGAGTGCCATACTGTAGAAAGTGATTCTAAATGTTTGAAACATTTGACATTCTTGATCGAGTATGGAAGGCACTAAGAGTCGCTAAATTAGTATGCCGACTGGTCAGCGATGATTTTTTTTCAACTGAACTGACTGAATATTCTTGGATTTTCTGGTAGAGAATAATTTTGAAATATAATCGAGTTATCGCGCATGTTCCATAAGCTATTGTGAGAGAGTGGCCTCGATCACCCGCCTGTCACTGCAGTCTTTCTCTCCTCACCGCCAATGACATAACTAGCTATGACAGATCGACGCAGGAATAACTGCGAAAAAATTTCAGCTGGCTGACGGTCTATAGAGCATACTAAGTTGACATCGAGGAGAGACATAGAGCTTGATGACATGTCATTCATCATTCTATGCATATGTTCCTCTACTCAAAGAATAGACCTTAAATATCCTCCCACGATATATAAAAAGGACACAAATATGAAACAATTACCTTCTCATATGTTGATCATCATTTTTCTCTCATCATTTTTCACGCCGGTGGTGCTAGCAGACAGACGTGCTATATTTTATCGACAATCATTTATTCATCGTAGTATTGCAATATAAATTTGTCAAATATTTATTGCTCATTAAAGTGATAGTTGATAATAAATCCATGTGGTGCTAGTGTTTGCTGATCAAATGATAATAGTTAGGCACAGATTTTGTCGCTGATTGCTGCTTTAACCTCAAAAATACCTCGTGTAGTACCTGTAGTCATTATGGCAAATTGTGCTAAATCATATTGCAAAGTGAGAAATAACTCACAAGCCCAATTACTACCATATATTGTTTGTGCTGTGAATTATCATGAATATTGTGCAAAATCTTCTAGATGTGCCCTGAACTTTAATGATGATGAAAAATGTGTCTCAGTAACTTGTTACAATTGTAGCATGAAGATGATGGAACTCAATTCAACTGTGAATTGCTCAAATGTAGGTAATGCATCCCCTATTGATCATCATATGGAAACTGAATCTGGCAGCAATAAGGGGTTTTCCATTGACGCTCTTAGTCGTCTATTTGATGAGAAACTTGCGACGGTAACCAATAACGTCAATTCTAACTCTAGTTTGGTATGCAGAAAATCTCAGAGGACATAAATACCTTAAATATCAGAATATCTTCTCGTGAAGAAAATATAGCTGAAATATTTAAACGTATTGAGGACCGTACATCACCAAGCACAGCTGAATTGGCCTCAATAGTTATGTATGAAATAAGAAGATGGAGATTAGGCATAACAACATCCTTATACATGGTGTCCCAGAAAATGACACTCAACAACGAAATCAAGATTATTCATATGAAGTCAATAAATGTATGCAATATCTTTCTGTGATCCCTGATCTCAATCTGCGCAATGTTCCAGTCAAAAGAATTGGCAATTATCAACAAGGCAAGATACGTCCAGTATGCTTGACTATGTCTTCGAGAGATGAGGTATTCAAGGTCATATCAAATGCTAGGAAACTTCCTAATCGCATCAACGTCAGCACAGATAAAACTCCTGTTCAACAAGTTCTATATAAACAACTACGTACAGCCAGAGACAACCCCAACTCGACTTTTCCTCAAGATCCAATCTCCATTAAGCATTTTCACGATGTTCCACATCTAGCTGATGCTCACAGATGGAAGAGAAATCCAGTGAACACTGACCAGGACGGGTCATCACATCCGGATCACGGATTTGGCTGAAACTTTGGGAATGTTCTTCTTTTAGTGCCAAAAGATGAAATCCAGAATTATAGACCCTAACGCTCAAGCGTTTCCGAGCTAGATCTTCAGTCAATAGCATTGTCCATATGGGCCCATGTTAAAAATTATCCATATAGGTATACCTGCGATGCTAATGTCCTTGGCTGTAGCTCGGAAACCCTTGAGCGTTAGGGTCTATAATTTTGGGTTTCATCTTTTGGCACTAAAAGAAAACCATTCCCAAAGTTTCAGCCAAATCCGTGATCCGGATGTGATGACCCCTCCTGGTGAATCTTTTCTTCAGTAAAGGAGTATTCAGTTCCTACATGAGCAAGACCTTTGAAACAATCCAATATTTCGTTATACTATCAGAATGCACATTCCATCTCATGCAAGCTTAGTGAGTTTGAATGCTCCTTGTTTCAACTTGCTGGAATCCCAGATCTAGTCTGTATGACTGAAACATGGCTCACTGAAAACAAGGAGTTTAACTTGAAAGGATATGATACTCATAGAGCTGATAGACCATCGCGTGGAGGAGGATGCTTGATTTTGGCTCAAAAACATCTCAAATCCAAAATTATCATAAGTGAAAAAAGATATGGTGAATATTTGTTTGTACAGCCTCAAGCTGGTCTAAATTTTATAGTAGTGATAGGTTACTTCAAACCATCCACTCTAGTTGAACACTTAAGCAAATTCTCCCTGGACCTTGACCAAACTGCAAGTAAGTTTCCGGACCATAAATTTGTCATCATGGGCGATTTAATCTACCTCACACATCTTGGAACAATGATCCCTTGCAAGCTTTCTAACAAGACGACTGTACTGAATCGATCGAAGTCTGCTCTAGTACTTCAGTATCATCTTTTCTCAACTAGATCTTTCTCAGCTCATGGCCGCACGCCCCAAGAAATCTTTACACTGGACCTACTATATGCAGACCCAAATCTGATAAGTATGATTGAATCTGATGAATGGATAATCAAACCAAATTCACATCATGTCTCATCTACATGGTCTATCAAAATTCCTACCAGATCAACTACCAAAGAATCTGTCCTTCAGAGAAATTTCAGAAAAGCTGATTATCCCGCCATAAAAACAGCTCTAAAAAGTATTGACTGGTCAAATAAATTTGCTGGTCTGGATATCAACGCTCAAGTTGCAGCTTTCAATGACAGTGTGAATAGTATCATTGAAGAATTGGTTCCAGTCTCCAAGGTAGCCTAATCTACTTTACCTGTGTGGTATGATGATGAGTTCAATGATAGATACTTTGTCAAGAAGGAAGCTCATGCCAAGTGGAAATTTTCAAATGCTCAGTGTAACTATATTTATTTTAAACGTTTACGAGCTGAGTGTATCAGACTATCTAAAATTGAGTATAGGCTGCATATCGATAAGCTTGAATCCGATCTCTCCATAAATCCAAAACAATTTTGGCGCCATTTCACAAATACGAATAATTCTGATCAATTACCTGATCAGAATTCTCTCAATCTCAATTCTCCTATCAACGTAAACAGTTGGCTTACATTAATGAAGCTGCAGACCTTTTTGCTAACTTTTTCGGTTCAGTTTATACTCAAGATGACCTTCCCTCTATCCCTCGTCCTAGCCCAGAAAATAAATTGTTTGACGCCACAATCTCGCCAGAGCAATTCCATCTAGGAAATTGTAAAATCAATGATAATTCAAACCCGGGCGGAGATCTATTCCCTAATGATTTTTTTATAGAGTGTGCTATTGAACTGGAATTATCACTCCTCGATATTTTCAATCAATCTGCGTCTTCAGGCGTATTCCCGGATCAATGGAAAAAGACCACTATCAATCCTATCTTGAAAAACGGTGATAAATCCGACGTCCAGAACTATAGACCAGTAAGTAAAATTCATTGTGTGCCAAAATTATCTGACGCAATTGTAACACCAATTCTGACAGATTTTTTCCCCCCTCTTTTAATTGAGCAACAGCATGGTTTTAGGAAGAATAGATCCACGCTTTCCAACTTACTAATTTTTGAGAGTTTTCAATCAAAAGCACTCAATGAAAATCTTCAGGTTGATACTATGTACACCGACTCATCGAAAGCATTCGATATGATCAAATGCTTTCAATCATATCCGCCTTCTTAATAAATTATGGAATCTTGGGATATAAGGTAGCATATTCGAATGGGTAAGATCCTATCTCACGAATAGATCCCAATGGATTCGAATTCACGGCTGCTTTTCTTATCCATTTCTAAATACATCAGGAGTTCCTCAAGGGTCACATTTAGGGCCGCTACTCTTCTGCGTATACATAAATGATTCAATTATGAATATCAAAATACTGTCAAGCCCTACTATACGCTGATGATCTTAAATCATTCTCTATTGTTGGCTCTGAACTGGAGGCTTTCAACATACAGTCTGATCTGGATGCAATAAGTTTATGGTGAATGGAAAACGGGTTGAAACTAAATGCATCGAAGTGCAAGATTATTTCATTTCATATATGTGGAGAACCACGACTATTTGATCACGTAATATCGAGCAACTCACTAGAAAGAATTGAAGTTTTTAAAGATCTTGGAGTATTTTTCGACTCTAAATTGAGTTTCCACTACCACTTGGACTTTGTCTTAAGCATATGTTGTGAAGCCATAGGTATGATTAAAAGACTATCGAATGATTTCTCGAATGTTAGGTGTATTGTTCAGTTGTACCAAACAATAGTGATTCTAAATTTTTTATACTGTTCACAAATATGGGCACTACACGAAGTAGGCCAAATAGCTAAATCAGAGAAAGCACAGCAACGATGCTACGCTTTCTCTCTTATAAGTTGCGATAACCGATGCACTTTGCTGATCATAATTACTTCCCAGTTTTGTCTAAAGTTGGACTCACTTCCATTCAAAACCTAATCCTTTATCACAACTATCTATTGGCATATGGAGTGGTATTCAATTCGATAAAAGGTGTCAGCACGCATATTAATTTCGATCTAAGAACAATCAATTACCCACTATGTAATTTACGCCCTTTTATAGAAATTCTTTCAACGTATAATCGCCACTACTATTCGTGTTCAGTGAGACTGAAGAGATTATGGAATGCACTACCAATGAAAACTAGGCTATTACAACTAAGTTTATTCAAAGCGCAGATGCGCAAAGATGTACTACGAAAGTTATGAACAGTTTACAGTTTTGTTCTTGTATTCTAATATTTTTATAATGCTTTGTTATTTGTATATTTTTCTACTTTGATAATATTTTGATACTGCCAGTATTTATGCCATCAACGCGATTGTTACTTATTCATTACTTTTGTTAAGGGCTAACTAGCCCGTATATATGATAAAATAAAATAAAAATAAATGAAATATGACATCAAGTCGTGCCTGCGATGACGAAGGTCAGGTCAATGGCATGCTGATTCCTGAAACACATGAATTATCAAGGACCAACTGCGGACTCCTGGTGTGCCAAGGTCCTCGCCGTCTAGAACTCGAGATCGAGAGTCGAGGACGCACGTAGAACGGACATTCAACCCGAAACCTCTGCCACCGAATTCGGTGCACCATCGACGTAGACGACCCGGGTAGGAAGTCAACGCCGCTCTCGTCATCCTGGTCATGTCATGGTGCTCCACGACGACGATGACGACTCCCTTCTCAATTCTCTCCTCTCCCATAAATTGCTATTTGGATCTACCTAACCTGGTATACAATAGCACCAGCAGGCTAAAGTCATACCTCCTCGACTGTTCTCTCAATTTCGATAATGTTGTTCATGACAAAAACGGCCTTCATCATAAACTATATTTTGCGCGAATCATCTTTGGTTTGTCAGCTATTCCTTGAATGCAAGAGTATTCTGAGGTCCTAAGAAAAGCGTCACCGACACAATTCACAGGTCATTCCTGGAGCTATGCAACGCCTCACGATTCCTCCATAACAAGGAAACGCACAATTTCTTGATTCTTCAATTCATGCATAGAGCATGAGTGCTGCTGGAACACACGTAACTATGCTCAAAATCTCCTAGTCTATTTCGACAATTCTACAATTATTATGTCGCTTGGTTAGTAGTTTCACCCGAATAAATATTACGAAAATGAGTAATGAATGGTAGTAATATGGCTATGGGTCCATCAAGAACTAACAAGGGGGGAACCCGGGACCACGGGGTCCGGGTCGCTAATTCCTCCCAAGATCTTTTTACAGTTTTGTGCTATCGAGAATATGAAGAATCCAGAGTAATTCCGTCAAATGGGCCTCATGTCCAAAGATACAGCCACTGAGGTTAACATTGCTCATATAGGCTCATGTTAAAAAGTGATATACACAGATATACTGGTAATGCTGACGTTTTCGCTTGTAGTTCTCGACAGGGGGCCCATTTGACGGAGTTACTATAGATTCTTCATATTCTAGATGATACCAAACCGTGGAAAAATTTTGGGGACGATTGGCGACCCGGACTCCGTGGTCCCCTCTAGTAAGTATGGATGATGATTCCGATTCGGTAACACTCAACTCATAGAGCTTACTATGAGTTAGTTTACAAAGCAGTGTTATGCGACGAAGAAGTAAATGGTATGAAAAAAGTTTGGTTTGTCTCCGTGACTCGAATGCGGCTCCTGACTCTCTCCGGCTATCGAAGCACCATATCAGTGACAGCGGAGAATTCAGCCCGGTAACATTGTATAATCTGTAGTACTCGAAACGCAATCCAATTTCTCAGGCCATTGAGCTCATGCCCCATGCAACTACTGGAGTCGAGTGCCATCTGTCTGCGTGAGAGCTGGTGACTTGCCGCTTTATTATACTGCCGAAGCGTGAAATGCGCAAACGGAAGCACTTTTGCGAGTTACCCTGTACCGATTGTCTCCCCCACATCAACTTGTTTTCTCTCACGGATTCACCAAAGCACGATGTTTCTACTTCTACATTTTAATCAGATCATTTGGACGCCAAGAGCGACGCGTGACTCTGTATTCCATTCCGATACTCTGTGTTTGATGGCAACTGGGCGGAGTAGACCTAATCCTCGTTAATTTGCATTGTCCTCAGCGATTGCGTCGGGAGCCATGATGAGTAAAAGGGTTGACTTTCAAGGACTTTTTGATGCACTTGCACGACAAGAGTAGCGTGGTTCGATATTTCTCATGCAGGTAGAGTTTGGCTCTGTCCATAGATTTGATTGCTTTTGGATCATTGAGCGGTTCTAATTCCAAGTTTGAGGCACAGAAAGGATCGTTGGTGTATTTCCAAGAAGATGATCACGCTTATGTGGATGAAAATGGGACCTTATAAAGTAGAGCCATCATCATCGCATGCCTGTACTAAGATGAGATGGACAAGTGAAATTCAAATTAGTGCAATTCCTGACTGATCATCCATTTCTGCGGGAATTTCATTTTTATCACAAATACATGCAGTGTCCTCCTCTTTACTTCTCAAACACTCATTCACTACCGCAATGACTTTACAATTCAAGAACTCATTTCTGGTATTCAAAATATATCTTTCTTGGCAGAATATTTGAACAGAAACAAATTATATAGGAATTTGCAAAAGTATTCTGTTTCCCTTTGATTCCTCTCTCCTGATCCGTGATTTTGTCAAGCAGAAGTGCTCAAATTTCGACTTTTAATACATAAATATATTTTCTCACACACTCTCACCACAAATTGAGTCACCTGAACTATGATTTTTTCTGCACGATCTATCGATTGGTTAATACCGAAATTTCATTCAATCTTTACAGATCTCAAATTTTCAAAAGGATCAAAATTTTCATCAAAAATTTCTTTTTGAGCCTTTTTAAACCTACCGCATCCGAATTCTGTCTCAGCCAAACAATAAATATCATCGAAAAAACCTCAGACTAGATGGCTTAATCCTCTCTAAGAAGCTTCCTCTAAATGATAACTCAAAAAATAATGGAGAATGTTTCTCAATATCCTTTTTGCCTTCTACCTTCCTTTATGACTCATTAATCTCAATTTCAATGACCTAATCTATGGCTCTTTTTGCATGATCTATCGATTGGTTGATACCGAAATTCCATCTGATCCCTTGAATCCTCGATATTTTTGAAAAAATTGAAATTTTCACCAAAATTGTCATTTAATCATCCTCGAAACAATTTTATTGAAATTTTGTCTCAACCAAAAGATAGATATCGGTGAGGAGAATCGAGTTTAGATTCCCCAATTTCCACTAACAAGCTTCCTCGGAAAAATAACTCGAAAAATAATAAAACATTTTTTCGAATATTCATTTTTCTCCTTTATCTTCCTTTACAAGTAATTCACCAAACTTTTATCGACTAAAATGCACATTTTCGAACATTATTCATGGGTTGGTTGATACGGAATTTCGGTTTAACTTGTAGATCACGATTAAAATGAAGTTTCTTTCCTTAAAAACTGAAATTTTCACCAAATTTGTGATTTAATTCATCCTCGAATCAATTCCATCAAAATTCTGTCTCAACCAAACCATACATGTTGTTTCGCCCTGGTCTCTCTCTTGGGCACGTCAGTGAGACGAAGAGAGACCTGTCTCAGACACTATTGTAAATTGGGTGAATTGACATCAGGTTGAAGAAGGGTTAACTTTGCAATTTTTGTAAAACAACCACACGAAGTTCAACATCTGCTTCGTGTCTTCATCACTAGATGGCAACCTCCTTTCATGGTTGTTTTACAAAAATTTCAATGTTAACCCTTCTTTAACCTGATGTCACTCCACCCAATTTACAATAGCGTCTGAGGCAGGTCTCTCTTCGTTTCACCGATGAGCCCAAGAGAGAGAGAGACCAGGGCAAAACACACACTCCATATCACACATCTTTTCCACAGTTTAAATGATCCAGTACGGTGTAGAGACAAGGATTGAAACTACCATCAGCTCTACATTTGAGACTTATAATGCTATTGAAGTTGGGTTCCTGATATCTCCCCGATGGCTCTGTGGCTCTATAGGCGATGTATGTTCCCCAGACGATCAGAGTGACGGAAGCTCTGTCAAGAGATTTAGCTTCGATAAGGAATGCCTCCCAATTTGGCCGTTCCTCCCATCATATATTGAAACAGCGGGGGTATAATTTTCATTATGAAGAATCATGGATAGTTTCATTGAGGTTCACCTCTTGATCACTCATACAGGTGGCATGATTCTGCAACCGCATAGTCGCTCCAACTTCTTCTGCAAACTCTTGCTGAAAGAACAGATACCTGGAACCAAGACCATGGATTGATTCGATCAAGTAACGTAGTGAAATGAAAAACATGATTACTGTTATCCATTCATATTAGTGATTAGAAGTTTGGTGCGTCCCAATTCTGATGGTTTGATCGAGGTTGTATTATGACCATTCTCCGAGATTTGATACAGAAGTGAGAGGAAGAGAAGTCGAATCTCCGGGTCATTGTAGATCAAAAATTGGTCGTTTCGACATCGGATAGGATATTTCAAATCGAATAAATCGTTATTATGACATTTTTCCCCCCGGAAAAGAGGGAAATCCCCCCTCTTAAAAAACTAATAACTGGCCCCGGAAGCAATTTTTCTCAGTTTTTCAGTACCAAAGTAGTTGTCTGATATTAGCTAGAACCGGTAATATCCACAATTTGCTCATAACGAATTACCTAGAATACATCTTACCTTAGGCCAGGGAAGAGATGCATGAAGTTTGGAAACTGTGTTGACTATGCTGCGATGATGTGGCCTTGGTTTGTTCAGAGCCTGAACGACTCAAGTACTTTTAGAACAGCCCCATTCTGGCCAAAAAGAAGACGACTCATGTATTAGCGTGAGAATCTGAATAATGACCCGGAGATGTGAATTTCCATCAGCATACTATAACTTGCGGAATTGGTGAGCTCAATACAATCACATAACTTATTATTAGTGCAGTTTAATTCTCTCAGCGCGAAAGAGACGAATGATATGTCGCCGCACATGAGTTCTTATTCATGATCTGATTTTATTTATCCTTCGTGCGTTGAGTATTTCCACCTACAGTGCAGTATTCAAACGTTTCGGAATCCGTGAGAAACATCGATCGTGAGAAAACAGTTCTTCTTGAAATGATGAAATGTTTCAGTTCTATCTCTGTACGGTAATAACTGATAAAAAAACCCGAGACATCATTACGAGACAAATAGTACGCAACTCGCTGACGCCAATTTTTTTGACGGCCGACTAACTGGAAAATGAGAACATGATTGGCTTTTTTGTCAGATCGTCCGTGTTCTTCGAGATCTTGAAGCTCTTCTACGATGTCTTTCATAGGATTATACTCTAACCATTCTTTGAAACTCATCCCGCATCAACTCACATCCACGATCACGACGAGGCATACCACTCGTCCTCATTTCCATGACTTCTAACAATTCACAGTCTTTCCCGGGACATAAATCCAACTCATTCACCCATTTTCTTATCAAAGTTATACACGCCAATTTCAATTTTCTGTGTTCGCGGAGCCAACGATAAGCTTTGGGAGATTTCTAGAATAAAGAGGTGCAGAATTGTTTTTCATATTCTCCCCACTTCTCCAACATAATCTGATTTATCTGCATTGCAAAAAATTCTTGAACTTCCGCTTCTAACTGATCGCATTGTTTTTTGAATTCAACTGCTTCTTCACTTTTCTCGTTTTTTGTTTTAAGACGAGCAATTGTTCTACTTCTGCTTCTAATTTTTTCTCCTGAGTATGTCGATATCCCTCTTCTTCTCATATTCGTTAATCCTATTAGCTTTCTTCCAATATTTGATTCTACCAGCATATACTTTATTTTGTTGTAACACTTTTTTGCAAACCTTGTCTTTTTCACTTAACTGTCTCTTCAATGATTCTAATTCGTCCTCGAGTCTCTTCATCCCACCACTTCCAGTATTTATTGGTGTGGAATTGGGCGGTTCGTTTTCTACAGACTCTATACTCACATTCATTTGAGAATCGATATTGTTGTTGGGCATTGAAGAACCAGCGCTACGAGTGGAATCATCATCTGAATCAATTATTGGAGGCTCCGCATGCACCAGTGCAGGAGAGTCGATATCCATCATGCGTACTCGTCTACCATTTCTATCAGAAAAGCCGGAATGAGAAGAGTATGTTACGTTTTTGACGAGTCTAGGATTGTTGACTACATCCTGGACAAGTGACATCGGATTACCCACATAATCTAATGGAAGAGCACCATTCCTCAATCTATTTTGACCTTTACCTTCTCTGCGCAAAAATTGTCTCACCTCGAAGTGCGCAGAAGAGAGACGATGATTTTCCAATTTTGATTCATCACATCCTTGTAGCTGCGTATTCCCGGAGAGCAAAAACCATTGGTTGCGTCTAGAAGAAAGAGAGTCCCCAAACTACTCAAATTCAAGGAAAAATCATCGTGTATAATAGATGCTACTGCAGTGCTATCTTCTCAAGAAAAGTGGTTGAAAAATGAGACTGGTTGAATCTCTTATCAAGATAATGAAGTATACTGCATTTTAAAAATGATGATTCAGTTCAGAATCGTAAAAACCGCCTTTCACATTCGACATAAAATTATGGCACGGAGTACGACTTCATAACATACCTTCTTGAGATTCTGTTCAAAAGTATCAGTCAAGGTGTCGATACATATACGATAAGAATTTCGAAAGAGAAAATATAAACTCAACATTGATGAGCTCTAAGTACGACGAGATGATGATGTGAAATCTTCCTTCCAAAACCATCAAGACTTTAGGTTACACCCCATAATATGCCACTGTAGAAAGTTTTTTTCGAAAACATTCAAACACTCGGTTAAAGTTTTTCGGAAAATGTTTTTACAGTGTGTATATTTCTATCTCATGATGAGTCCATTTTCTCGATGGAATGGGAGAAAATATGCGTCAGCTGCGGGATGATCCACCAAGAAATCCTCCATGACGTTTTTTACTCCATTATTCAATGATGCTTCTGAACACGTATGTGCTGTCCAGTGTCTACTCGTCGTAGTTGGAAGGAGAACAGATGATTCAAAGGAAGCAATAAAGGCTTCGATTTCTACCGTGTATATTTCATAGCTATGAATTTCCACTTTACTTACTTTGATAGATGTGGGGAATTCTGGAGCAAGCTGGACAAAATTGTCACCAGCGAAGTCGGGGAAGAATCTGAAAAAAATTTTCTCTGTCTGTACTATATTGTAATAGTGCAAAAAAATATCTTTTTGTTATTCTGTGCGCAAAAATGGCCATTTAGACGCAAGTGTGCGTGTGCAAATAGCCAATTTGCACATTATTCCGACACAACTGTGTGCAAATATTTTTTCACGCAGTGCGCAAATGAGGCATCAGTGCGCAAATACTCGTTTGCGCACTGCGTAAACGAAGAACAGTGTGCAAATGAGGCATTTGCGCACTGGACTTGAGTTGTTTTCTGATCACTCTATACCATCATCTATCTATATATCATCATCATACATAATTGTGAAGAATATCGAACTTCGATCTTTCGAGCACCAGCGACAGTTTTGAGCAACGTGGTAACATACTATATGGGCGATAGAGTTTTTTCTGATACATTTCTCAGAATTTTTTTTCAGTCGGGCCCCCGGCGGGGGCTCCGCCCCCTGCACCCCCTCCTCCGCCCTCCTGTGACCCCGTCATGCCATGTTCCTCTGAATGCTTGAGATGCATTGACCATTCGTTGTAGGTGGTGCTTCGGTCACTCCTCGCTACTGTCAAAATTTTTCAGAAAATCGTCATGGATCCCAAGTAGTTCAAATGAAAATGGTTCATAACTTGTTCGAGGAGGGAAAAGGACTCGGAAAGTTCGTACACACCAATGCGAAAAAGGAACAAAGTCCGTCAACTCTCGAGACGACGCCCAAGTCTCACAGCATCCCCTAATTTTTTGATGTGTTTAGGAGTCGGGTTACATTTTTGCTCACAGAAATAACAAAAAATATCGTAAGCAACTCGGGCGCCGACATTTGCGCACTCGTCCCCGCAACTCGTGTGCAAACGTTCCATTTGCGCACAGTTTCGTCGTTCACGCAGTGCGCAAATGGCTGATTTGCGCACTGCGTGCGCAAATGAGCCATTTGCACACTGCGTAAACGATGAAACTGTGCGTAAATGAGGCGTTTGCACACTCGTTGCGGTGACTCGTGCGCAAATATCTGTTGGCGCCCTTGTTGCTTAATATACTATTTTGATTTCTTCGACCCCTGTGGGCTCTGAGACCTGTAAAAGGGCCATTTTAGGCCTTTTTTGGCCAATTTTGGGAAAATCACAGCTATGCTAATATAAATTGAATGGTGGTTAGCTGAGACGGTACAAAGCAAGAAGATACATTTTTGGGTGAAAGAGAACTACATAAAAGAAACGTTTCAAATGAATCCTGAGATCGCGAAGTTATCAACAGACCCACTTTTGATACTAATACACCGATCGCGAGTGCAAAAGGCTGGGGAAAAAGGATCGAAGCATCCGTGGAAAATGAACACATTCTCGAGTTTTATATCAGTTGAGATTGCAACGGTCGATTTTTTTTTAAAAGATTTTTTGGGAGCGGCAATCTATTTATTTCTGACGATGTTTACAATCTTCAAGTAGGAATTGCCCTGAAATATCAGTGAAATTTTAATTGTTAACAGTAATCGAAACTTGCATAGTTACGACTTCGGACTGTACAAATCCTATATATAGATATGGTTTTTCGACACGCGGAAGTGTAATCTGTCCAAGTTCACAAAGAAAATATTTGTGAAAAATTATGAGCAAATTACTTTCATTCGTCTGAGTTTTTGCAAGTTTTTCCGTATTGTTGGTGAGAGGAACCAAGATTAGTGCTTATACCTGTGAAAAAATGAGTCTAGTCATAATTTCTCCATGACTGGTCTTTTTCCGAGAAAAATCTTACGCTACAAAAAGAGTCACAGCTCGCACCAGAAACAAGCTAGAATAGTTTGTAAAAGCGGATTTTGAAGCTATAGATTTCTACTTTCAGATGCTTTTCAAACCATCTGAATCCATATATTTCTGCCAGACTTGCGGAGGTTTGCGTAATGACCCGATTTTTATGAAATTCTACAAGGCTTCAGATTGATTTTGCAAAAATGTATTGAGCTGCGCAGGAAGAATACCAAATGGCTCTTGAAGTGCTTGAAAAAAGCTAGAAAATGAACCCACGTAGAATTATTTTGGACGAAGGAGATCCGAGCAGTTGAGTGAGCAAAATCGAAATTTTTTTCCTGGTGTGCACGAACTTTTCACCGGTAGTGTACCTAGAGAAATAATTTTTCCAGATTCAATGTGTTAAATTTACAGCTAGATTTTCACAGTGTGTCTTTCAATTCGGTCAAGTTCATCAATATGTCACAAAATTCTGTCTAAAAATTGACAGGAAGGGAGACAATGTGATAAACGTACATGCGCCAGGGTTTAGCCTTGTCAGTAGAACGTTCCAAAATTCCACAGAGGTGATCAAGAGCTAACGCTCTTTTTCGATACACTGTGCGTAAAAGTGCACTTTGCGCACAGTTTGTCTTCTTTTACTCACAGTTTATCGAAAACTATAGTTCGATACACGGCCGTAAAACATATCATTCGCATCCTCGTGATGATTCCGACCCTCGCCTGCGGCTCGGGCCGGAAACCCATCACTCGGACGCGAATAAAACGTTTTACGCCCTTGTATCGAAATGTACTATATTAATTTAAGTTTTTTTCACTTGATGGAGACAAGGTGATTACACACTTTTGTAAACTGTCGGAAATCAGTTTTTGGAGAAACTAAGTTAGCTCTGATATGGGTGGTTCAAAGTGCTACAGCTCATTTTGACAGTCTCAAGACGAGCTTCAAAGCAAGCTAAGGAACGTTGTATGATATTGAAGTAAACCAGAGTTGTTGAAAAATGGCTTGATGGGGGGTAAGTTGGTACACTTACCTTATTATTTCAGTTTGTTGTAATATATTGACTGGTAGTGCATTGTCTCTTGAAGATAGTGATGCGTGAGGATTGTAGACAATTAAATAAGTTCAAGAAGTTTAAATCATACCAAGCAAAAGGTATTGGACCTCACATTTGTGATTTGATTGATGGAAATAGTCTCTCGACAGGCGATTTTGGAGAGGTACTTTTTCGTAATTTTTTCACACGCCTCTCATTATAAATTAAATCTGGAAATATAGCTATTGCATGGGAAGGAACCTGAAGGCACCAGTCAATCACATTTTTCCTCAAGCTACCCCAGATTTATATAGGAATCCAACAAATTGGTCAAGTAGAACCATAACTTCTGCGAAAAAATACTCAGAGCTCGATTTTGAGTTGCATTCAAGACTAGCTGTGGTTCAATCATGGCGCGTGGGAAACACTGAGCTTCAAAATCGAGCGACATGTAGTTTTTTGCTATATTTGCGGTTCTACGTGACCAATTTGCTTCATTCTTTCTTCAATCTGCGAGCTTGAGAAAAAAAACTATTGGCCGGTTTCATTTCCGGGTTTCTTCCTATCCCATAAAGTATTTATCATATTTTGATACGTGATCGGAGGCTTATGCGAGAATTATGAGCAATTGGCTCTCAAAAATTGCCTGTATAAGATATGATGACGATTTCAACCTCGATGATTGCTAATGAAAATATGGTAGGCTCTTCAATATTGGATGATCGCAGGAACACGTCTCGATTTCTAAAAGAACAAGGTATGTATGCGGTGCAAACGACGTAAGCGATTATGGGATATTTCGAATGACAATTCAATAGGGAACGTTCAAAAGGAATATTTTATAGTGTACGAAAAATGGTGCGGAGATTGATTGTGGGGCGGGGGTTTATGATGATATATAGATATATACAATTAAATACACGGTCATTTCCGGTGATGAGGTGACTGCAAGACCCAAATTCATGAATTCCGGATATCAGCCTCATCAATAGCCACTCATCGGTTCATCGGCTACATGATGAGGAATTTAGAACTCGTAAGTAAGATTTTAGTTTGCTAATCCACACTGCAGCGAATATCGAAGACTGGGAATTCCAAGGGGACAGTTAAAAAACACACAATCACACTCACGTACACATCTGCACGCTCTCTCTCACACACACACACACACCCACATCTCAGTCCGCCCAGTCGTACCCTCCACCCTTCACCCCTAACTCATACAGGTGCCTATTACATTACTTATGCAGTTTTCATAGACGTATATTATCTGATATCAGTAGGTGCATCTATATTAAGATTGGTGATTACACGTGACTTTCTTTTTCAAGATTTCAATCACCAAAAATGACAGCTCTGATCAATATTGGATATGGTATGAACAAGATTGTTAGAGTGTCAAAAATAGTATGCGAATAACTAAAAATATTAATTCATTGGTATCCATGCAGTTCCAGAATTTGGGGCAGGATTCAGTGACTTGTCACCGATCCAGAAATTTCAGATCTTGATGGATGTGTTGGAAGAGTACGATGAGATCATGATGGTTTTACGAAATCATCCAACAGATTGCTCAGAACAATGGAGGATTTGCATGGCAATATCCTCAGAGGTTGGCAGGAAAATGAGGAGATGTGCCTATCTTTATACCATGACAGGTAAAAACCTATTGATGTGCTTCCCCTGGAAGTTTTCTGAATAGATTGGCATTGAGCGATTTGATTAATACTTGCAGCGCAGACTGTGAAGTTGCTGATAAGAAGATTCAGGGTTCCAAGGTGGGCCTAGATTGATAAATTGAATGTGAGGATTGTAATCCCAAAAAACTGTGCAACAGTGAGTAAATGATATAATAATAAAAGGAGCAACAGAAAAACGGTGATGGTGATATTTTCCAATTTTTCTATTACCTGCAAAATCTCAAATTTTTAAGTGTCAATGATACATGTGAGTGAAATCTTAGTTTACGAAAACTTTCAACAGGCCTAGAAAACACCACCCAAGATTTAAGGAAGATACTACGTAGGAGAATATTTTAACGCTTTTGTAGCCGCTGTTCTTGATATCTCTTCCAGCTCAGCAGCTTCAAGTAATGCAAAGTTGGTATTGCACTAATTATCAGCCTCGATCGGATGTTCAATCATTGTGTAGCATCAACTGTGCAAAGTCTTGCCATGCTGTCCAATAGCGCTTACGACCAATGACATTCCCATGTGCATCTTTCCTTCCACAGCAGTTCTGAATTTCTGAAGAACTGAGGATTTTATTTTCAAAACTCTACTAGATTCTATTCGTAGGATGAGCCGTGAATTTACATTTCAATTTTTCTATATCGCGTATATTAGTGGTTCTGACTGAAGGTAGGTCAAAAATATGGCATGACTATACATAAATTGCAGTAAAAATACGAGACTCTCAACTAGGGACGCCAGTCGATCAGAATTGGTACGAGGGAGAGGATGACGTACACTAATTGTTACGCCTACGGAACTGCGTTTTTACGAAATATCAGATGGCATCTGTGATTGTTTCAGCTTGTAAAAATGGTTAGTCAATATGCGCAGAGTCGTATTTCGTCTACCTAGTTGATTTCTATCACTTATAGATAAGGACATTCACTGCACTTCTGATTGGAGTTTGAAAAACTTACTGCTCCCGCTCGTACGCAGGTTTTGAATCGATCGGGTCGAAAGAATGCATTGCTCAACTTACTGGAATTTTTGGATGGTCTCCGCATAGAGATAATTTTGTTCCTGCAGAATTACGGGGTTTGACTTCAAAAACGAACCCGACTCTTTACTCATACTTTGAAAATTAAATCATAAACGACAGTTACGCGAGACACGATTCTTTCTTGTGTTCCTAAACTCCAATACATGACTGCAAATTCAATTTTCAGAGCTGTTGAAAATGAAAATGTGTATGTATCGCGAAAACCCGCGTACGCACTGATCCCTCGTTTTGCATGTAAGACGGTTAGAGATCTCAAATACTTGCGTCCGACTGTCTGGAATAATATTGTTTGTATGGGACTCTGAAAATCATTCACCTCTCATTTCCGTATACTTCCAAGGCGATTTGATCGCCTCCCACCAATAATTTCGTCAATCGAGATAGTTTCTGCTTTGACGTTCACAATGTACCATTCTCTATTCATCAACTTTTCATTAACTTGCTTCATGTTGGTACTTGTGATGAAGTACCTCTTCCTCTCCAATCGGTGTAACTGTTTTAGCTCGGAAGGCTGTATACCCTCACATGATTTTCCATCTTTCCTCTCGCTAAACTACATCTTATATGAGTATATCTCTGAAACTTTTGACATTTAGTGTCACAGCTCAACCAAACTGGTTGTAGGACGTTTCTTCAGGTCTAAGCTTTCAAATCATCTTCGTTCAATTGTCCTGGAAGTGGTCAACAAGTTAGAGGTTGATTGGTGGATGTAGGCAGATACTAGAGTCAATTACGTGCGAAAAAACACCCGAAAACCGAGAAATTTACGTGTCACAGCGTCAGACTCTTGAAATTTGGCAGGCTCTCGTGAGTGGAGCGTTTCTGATCAAAGTCTGTAACTTCTCAGGCTGATTTCTAATGGTCCAAAGTTATGATTTTTCCAGTGGAGAAGGGTGTGCCTCACTGTGCTCAGCCGTGACACGTAGAGATGTGAGTGTCACAGATTTTTGGGAAAAAATTCACGACTCGCCTTAGACGTTACAGCTTGTGGAGCGTAATCTAGAGACACTTCGGAGAATATTTATCGTATTCTTCATGAAAAAACGAAGAAATTGAGCTACTGTAGACCTATGTGCCTTGACGGAGAAGCCAGGGAACCGGATAAAGTGAAAAAGAGAACGACCATACAACATGTCGAATCGCACAGCTTTAGGTAAGGCACGCACGCGGTACGGGAGGCACAGACATCTAAACACTGTGACCATGTTACAAATACCCTCAAAAAATCATAATCATAAAAATTACCCCCCCCCCCCCACTGAGACCCCAGACGCTCCACGAGTATTATTCGTTTGAACGAGGGCTGTGCAGCCCTAATTTTGTGAAAAATGCCTCTAGAAATGATGAAACCATTGGTGAAGCGTTCAGTATATTCCAACTCTTTCGTTACTTTATTCTAACACCTAATTGCATACAATCCTCATATTTAAACCATCGTGCTTGCTCAATAACTAGCTCTAGCCGCATTTCTCGATTTCTACCGCTGTGATACTTTTTGAGGCCGAAAGTCAAAAGTTTCAGAGATATCCTCATATCCTTGTACTTGATACCTCTTTCGAAAATCTTTCCGTGTATATTTTGGATTTCGGGAATTCGTATTTGATTACAAGCATTCGGCCAGTCCCTCTGTAACAACTTAATCTATCGATTTCATGATTCATTACTTGATGATTCACCTGGATATGTAAGATATTACTGTAAACATCTATCACAGGGCTAAATAAGGTCCCACCCCAAAGCCGCAATGAACGAAAATCAATCAATCAATCAATAACTTCGTACCTACGTTGATAAGTCTTAATCTCTTTTGAGAATCTATACTATGATTTCTCATTTACAGATTAGATAATATTTGACCTGAGGAAGAATTCAATTGGATGCTCAAAACGCGTTGTTTCGTTCCATTATTGGATAGAACCAACTAGTCCACGAAGGGCATTAAATTCAGAATCCATAATTTTTAGAAATAATTTCGAGAGATAAAAATGATGATGCATTCTAACCAAAAAAAAACTCCTTCTCATACAAGCACATGAACTTTTTGCAGCAATACGCGGGTAAAATCTGTAGAAACCCGAATTTTTTCAACTCCCCAAAGACTCTCAAAGGCGAGATCAAGACAAAGAATATAACCTACGGCATATGTACATTGAAATTTGTTCCCCTGATTCATTTGTGTTTCCACTGTCGAAGAGAAAAACTTCAGAGCAAACCGAATCCAGTTAAAAAGATCAGGCAGGCAATTATCCTCATCAGATGTACTGGCTTCGTGTTTACTTTATATGGCTTTTTAAGTGCGGAACAAGAGGATATTTTTTTTTTTTTCATTTGGACTTAAATCTGGCCGATTTCCGGATCATGAAGATTTCACTTCCTGAGCCTCAAAGCGGTTCGGAAAATTTGATTAAAAGAATCTTGATGCACGCATGATCAAATTCGACAGCATCAACAGGGAAAATGTAGCTACAGAGTAAACATCCAGCTGAGAAAGGCGCGAAAATGTTCTAAGATAGCTCCAAATTACCCAATTCCTGTTTCAATTAACGTAATAATCATAGAAATATTGCCCAGCGAGTTCAGCTAGTATCTACATCCGGGATCTTGAGTAGGGGTAGATCATGCACTGGGGACAAATCAGACATATTTACGTTCAACTTTATTCCAGTAGAAGTATTGGAGTATGGAATTAAATAACATCGATAAGTTGTCACTCGATCTTACAGAGACAGTCGGAAAAAAGTTATCGTACCAAGTAATACTTGAATCCCTGAATTTGTGTACGTGTCGGTTGACGGATAAGCTCACTTATTGATGGGAAAAACTGTACTTCTATCAGAGTAGGAAGACTGAAGAGGGTGAACAAGGAGAGTTGAGACTAACATAAACGGGTAACAGATATGTTCCGAGTCACGGGTGTGATATCTTGCAAAATGCTCTTGGAGATTGATGTTAATTGAAATGGAAATTGATTCACCTGGTGCAAGCGGGCAGATTTTTTTCTCCTCTTCTTCTCATAAATATTCTCAGAGCAGAGAGATGATTCAGTGGTAGCATTACCTCGACGATATTGTGAGATTGACTCGCTGTCCAAATTGAATCGAATGTCTAGATTAGATTGAATTGGTGATGCGGATGAGTTTCTCATATTTCATGAGGGAAATGAGGATTGCGGTGGATTGATATTATTCACAGGACGGATTACATGATGGTAAAAAATTTACTGCGAAGGCAGTTCTTTATAATTTTTGGTAGGTCATGAGCTCGACCGAGCCACTCTCTGACAGATACAACTGTATGATGCTCAAACTCTGACGTGAGTTACTGTTTATGTGCTTGGAAAACAAAACCACAAAAAAATTTTCTGTTATAAATATTTTTTTCAGCAAATGTGAATCTCTAGGAATTGAATAATCAAAAATCGTTGGCCCAAATGGTGGTAACAATAGCATTATATAATGATGATCAGTGTATTGATTAAATTCTAATGTAAGACAGCTTTGATATTTTTCCCCCGTTGCGGAGAAACGCGATTGTATTTTTTTGTGTTTATGGAGGCAATTCATCTCTGAGTAATCGCCGAAATGTTTATAAAATAAATAGTTGATGAGGATCAAAGTCCCCGTTCGACTGACACCACAAACTGAATGAATGAATGATGAGTCAAGTGAATGTTTTATGTGCCCCTACGTCTGCATTCTATCGTGCTTGGGATGTTTGCTCTCTTATGGGCTTCGCTCCGAGCTTACTTTTCTGTCAAGTGGCGCCCTCTATGAGCTGAGCGAGCTCAACACACATACCTGGTGTACTTTCTTGAATACTTAACCAGCGTTTTCCATTGTCTTTAGATCGTTGTAATAATTTGAAGAATTGAAAGGGTCCTTCCGTAAGACATGTTCAATTTAGTTACTCATCCCTCGGGAAAAATATATGAATTTTGATGCTGCAGACTGATCAAAATTATGAATCAATATAGTACACGATCAGACGTATATTTGAGGATATATCTCTCAACGACCCTTGCAGTAGCTACTCTCTGCCTGAATAAGGAGTGCAATCAACAACTTCCTCGAATTTTGAGAAAATGGGTGGAGAATCGATCATGTTCTAAAATATATTCAAGTGAAAAATGATCGAATCCACTGGAGCGTATTCAGAGAGATCCAATATATACCCATGGAAATTAACTTTACCTGCTTCGAAACCACTTTAAAAATCTGATGTCGATCGTGATCTTGATCTTGATTACATACTCACCATATGAATCATTAAAATATAATGAGTCAAGGTTTTTTGACCAGTGAGAATGTTCTTGTTCTGTGAGGTAGGTATTTGTCGAAAATACCGTCAATATTTTCGCCAGAAATTCATGTTAATTTTGCTTTCACTGTAAGAAGAAATTCTCAAAGTCAGGTAAAAATCGTACTAAATCGCGATAAACTCCCTGACCTTGTTATACTAATTTTCAGACGTTAAGTCTGACTTTAAGCGTTTCTCTTTACAGTGTTGTTCATGCAAATTCTCTCAGAAAATTGTTGAAAACCCTCCAATTCATAATTCTCATGCACAAATCAACTCTGAGTCGACTGATTGGAAAATTCTTCCTCCCTCTAACAATCCAAACCACAAAGATCCCAACATACTTAAGCAAAGGATCATTAGAAGAAAAGGACATCAGGCACGCGATATTCAAGTAAGCAATCCGGTAGCCAAAAGATTCCTGCTCAACCAAAATACGAGCTTTCGACTCCTCGTGTCACATAACAAACTGTTTCTCATTCATGGCGTTACACATACAAGGCATACTTATAAGAAGGCTATCAATAAAAACGCCCGCAAGAGGACCCAAAGCAAATAAGCTATACTCTCGCGCCTGCCAACTAAAAACTCTGGCAATGAATTTACCGACGGCCGACGACGACGGTGGCGCACGTTCCAGTATAAATATAATAAAGGAGTCAAGTCAAGTATGCACACACAAACATATACATACTTATATAAAACTGCTGCACTCGACAGACTAAGGCACGAGCCTTAAAAAAAAAAAAAAAAAAAAAAATAGTAAAATGAGAATTCGGCAGCCCGCCGAGAACTGCGAATTTCTAAAATGCTATGATGCTGCTGTGCTGGTGGTGCTGCTGGTCATCCTGTCTCTTTCTGTATGTCCAGCTGAAAAAATTTTTTTTTCAGCCTCGTAAAAAGCTGCGAATGTATTATATGAAAGCTACACAAAAAAAAAAAAGAAGGAAGAAAGATACGAATTTACGAGTAGTGGCTGGACGCGAAAGCGTGATTCATATCTACGATGGTTCCAAAAGCTCGAATGCGCGCGAACCATTTAAAAAAAGGAAAGTATAGAATACAAAAATTGCTGACAACGTATAGAGTGTGTTATATATAGGGTGCAGGTAGCGCCCGTCGAGTGGAAATCAAGTTGAAGAATAAGCTGTGCGTATGTTAATTCATGCGACGAGCCAAGCCTCTCACTCTTTTTTTTTTTTTTTTTATCATGAACAAGAAGACAAGATAAGAAGTGGTGTGAGAGAGAAAAAGAGCGTCGATGAACTTTTATTCCAAGCTCACACCCGCTGAGCGCCCCTCCCCCCCCCCCCCCCGCCTCTTCGTCTCATTCTCGCGCTTGGTTGATGCAGAAACTGACTCCCCACGAATCGACTTTTTCATACCACCTTGAAGAGATTGGTATATGATGCTTTTGGCTGCTGCTGCATGCTGCTAGTAGCTTCTGAGCTTGGTTAGTCTTGATCTTATGGTGGTGGTGGCGAGTTTGAAAGAAAAAGCTCGGTCAGCTAAACGCCTCTTTCGTCGTCGTTATTTATCGATGCAATGATTCATTTCGTGCTCTCGACGGGTTTGGGATGTAGCATTCGACTGTGAACGAAGCAGAGCCTTCCTTTTTTTTTTTTTCATTCACGTTGATATTTTGAATAAAAATCATATTTGTTTTCCGGACTGCTCGTAACGTTAATTTTCGTAATATTTCCCTGTCATCTTTATGCCCACAAGAAGCTATCTTGCTTGGCTTGCTTCGAAGTGGCGTCTCTCGGTCTTTCTTATTTTTCTTTACTTTGTGTTTCTTTCGGAATGTTTATATGAGTTTGAATGAATGCACCCTGTCTAATTGCTCTCTAAATGCTTTGGATGATCATTTCATCCTTTTCATGCTGTTAAGTCAGGATACTTATTGGCATAGCATTCCTTGTTTGCACGTGATATGAGTGAGAATAAATGAGCACAATTTGGGTAAAGGAGATTTTGTTTTTTTTTTCTGATCGTATGTATCAGAATATTGTAACCTGATGATTTACTGATTGCCAGAAGGAAAATTCTAGGTTTTCAGCAAGGAGGTCTATTTCTATCTAATACTAGCAAGGTTGACAACTACGAATATAATTCTTCACTATAAATTTAGGTAGATCCCTGGTGGAAAAAAGAGCGTAGCAGTACTGAGCAAGTCCGTATTACGGTCGTAGAGGTACGGCCGTAATACGTCGTAGCACTACGGCCGTAGTACTGTCCATATTACGGCCGTACTACTCCCTCTCAGTTACTATCTGGTGTGTAAGTGATAATAACCTATCTTTTTCTTCACAGAAAATTTTAGAGAGACTTGTTATTACTAAATTATCATGGAAATAATGCTTTGTCACGAGACTAACATGTTAAATTTTGGTGTACATGAGATTGTAAGTGAAATCCATGCTGACTCTCTAGCCAAACAATTTTTGTGTAGATTGATTTAGAGGTTCATGAACGATACGGCAAATTTTGTTGGAAATCGTGAAGGTCCCTTTGGGAGGCCGATGAACTCCTGCGGTTTTATAGCTATTCTAAAAGGGAGATATCTCGTGGTCGAGTGGTAAGCTTCCAACCCAAGATGCAGGAGAATAAGGGTTCGAATCTCATCCTGGATAATTTTTTTCACACGGAATCGGAATACTACAACATGCACGACAACAAATTCAACCACTTTGAAATCACTCTGTCAAACTCTTTTGTAAACATTCCATAAAAGTTGTCGTTGATGGCTAGGTAATCTTAAAATGTATGAAACTTAGCATCCACAACAACTCGAACGAATTCACACGCTCACATTAATTACTTATGATTATTTATTGTGTGGATCCTCGGTTTTCGCACTAAAATCAATAAGACACACACGACATGCATGGGGCTGCAGCCGTGCAGGTCATGATGTGATGAAAGAGCTCACAGCTGATGCCATCAGCCGATCAGCCGCTTTCGATAGAGAGAGAGAGAGAGTTGCCTGTATATTTATGTATAAGGTTAGGTTAGCCGATGCGTACTTGTATATAGACACAATACACAATACATCTGATGGGATAATAAGATAATCTAAAAAGTCCTTAGAAAAATGTGCTCCATTGGTGAACGCTAAGTATAAGTAGTGGTAACCAAAAATGTGAGAAAAAAACTGAACTAACTATACTGAACGGTCATCCGACGGGTTGTGTCAACTGCTCTAATTTTTCTGCTATGTTATGCTTGGTTATGCATCTGTATTTTGGCTTGCTTGCTCATCGACGCGCGCGGACACCAGCGGACACGCGAAAATTAAAGAGAGAGAGCAGAATTAGGCAATGAGCAATGAGCTTATTAGGAGTCGAGACGAGAGAGGTCAGAGTTTGATCCGCCAGCCTCCTCCCGATCTGCGCACAAATGCATGCATGCAAAAAAAAAGAAATCATTGACATGCTCACACGAAGACATAATAATTCGGTGACAATATTTCGTCCGGCCACGGCGCCCGAGTCGCCCGACTTTAATAAACGCATATAAAAATTACTTGCATGAAATAGATCAAGCATTTCTCATCGTTCGTATGATCATATATTAGATTTTAATTCGAAGAGCATGATCCACTCGTATTCGTAGAGAGGAATTCGAGTCCATCTACCAAAGCTTCGAGACTCAATCTTATTGTTCATGAAGGGCGTATTACGACCGTAGTACACTCAGTATTACGGTAGTAGTGCTACGATCGTATTACGACGTAGTGATACGATCGTATTACGGCCGTACCTCTACGACCGTATTACGATGTTAAGACAGTAGCGTACGGTCGTACTACGGCCGTAATACGCTCTTTTTTCCACCAGGGATGTGAGATGATTGTACCAAACTTGCCCTCATTAAGCCATTTCATAACAATTCTAGTCTACCTCAATATCTTCCCACGTGCTTCAACTTATTTCAAAACTTGTCCCAAGACCTTCAGAAATGAACTAAAGTCCGTCTAATTTTGACCAACTGAGGCCACGCTATATCTTGATTTTCCCCAAATGAAATGATGTAAATTGGCGATGAAGTGTAAAGACGCTGTGATTGCACATTTGAAGCTTTCAATCGGTTCAAAACACTATTCCCGACCTATTTTTATATGATATGAACTGTTTATCCCACGGTGTTCATAACACTCTAAACATTCTGAGTGGTGAAAAGAATCGTAGTTTACGCCCCTTTGGGAACACCATAGGGGGGCATGTTGGGTCCCGAAGCGGTAGCCGTATTCAGCTCATACAATCGTTCCAGATTAGAGTCCTGCAACTCTGAAAAAAAGGTCTTAGGAAAAGGTATTGAATGCTTTCAGACACGCTGAGATTGTATAGAGATCTGACATGTTTGACGGCTAACCTGCGCACAGGCGTTTTTTCTTCCAAGATGGCCGACAAAGGGAGCAGATTTAGTATTGGGTGCATAGAGTGGTGTTCATCATATTGAGTTTCCAGCTGTCTACGTCGGAAGCGCGATTTTCGACTCGTCCTCGCTACGCGAGGACTCGTCTAAAGTCGCGCTTCCGACGTAGCACAGCTAGAAAATGTCGTTTGCGACTCGTGCTGCGCACTCGTCACATAATATACTGTTTTAGGTCTCCCAGGTTGTCCAACGTCCATCGACCGCAAGAGTAGGAAGATCAGAACTTAATGTAAGTGTCCTGCATTAGACAGTGGGAGATAAGACGCCGATGAAGCGAACCCCTTATTATGCTGCCAATGCTGAATCTGCTCCGTCACGCGTTTATTTTATCACTGTGTGCATGCAACCTGACATCGATGTTAGACCCCTATAGCCAAAATGTTTTGGCACTGATTTTACTGAAAGCGACTCCTTAAAACACCAAAAATAGAAGAATCACTCTGAATTTTCTGAGAAACAAACGTAAAAAAATTGCGAGAAGGTCAGTGAGTGCCCATTCCTGAGATCAGCATATGAGGTCAAGCTGTGAACAGAGTCAAGTTGGGTGAACATTAACTATATTCCATTCTCTGTATCAATTTTTTTTGTCATTCCATAGCCATTATTGCTGACTATAATAATGACATTTCAGCTTATAACGAGGGCCATAAAGAGTTGTTGAAACGTTACTGTGATGAATGTAACAGGTGAGCCTCTAGATGGAAGTATACGACTCTAATTCCTTCCTTCAATTAAGCTACCCTGAACGCATTGCTATCTCAATATTTTCATCCTTCAGTCTGATCTCATGTGACAGTATAGAATGGTGAAACGATAATAGAAATCATTGACATTTCTTTAGGATGCTTTTTTCCTGAACAATTACTTAAACTTACCCTCAAAATTCCAAGTTTACACGCATCATCAAACTACTACTGATAGTTCAAATTCTTATAGATCTACGAGCCTACCTTTACCATCTGACGCAGCCATCAGAGCATGATCGCAGCAGGGGGGACGATAAATGTATCAGACGCCTTATTGCGATGAATTTGAGCCATGAGGACGCCCACTCGGTGCACTCATTAAGTACACTCAATGCCGCAGCCCAATACTTACGCGTGATTCTGTATATAAACTGCGGCACCGGAGGCGAATATCTCCCGCGCAGTATTATATGCACCAGCTTCGCGCTGCAGCCGCGGCACGTGTGAAAGCGAATCGCGACTCGATATTGAGTCATTTAGACCCATAATGCAATCTTGCCGGTATATATTTTTCGCAGCGGCGGTAATCGAAAGAGACTATATCTTGGCAGGATATACAACTCTGATGGATAAGTACTGTAATATTGTAGACCCCAACAGCACGATATTACTCGCAAACATGGCACGATCGACATATCCGCACTTTCACGGACTTGGACTCTTTTCTTTCTTCCTTTTGATCAAGACCTACACCGAAGTTCATTCGGAAGTTTATATCAACAGCACCGAAGCAACTTTGATGCATAATGCAATTTCCACTTGTATATGTGAGCTTTGCGATGAAGATATTGTTTGCTTAGCCGGGATATGTCAATTTTGTGGAAACTTTGGAAGAACGTACGGGGCTCGGTACGGGAGGTATCCAGGAAATAGTCAGACTCGATCAAGTTGGCGCGGGTGCTTTTTGGTTTACAGTAAAGTCACACCGCACGCTAAATAAATTGGTAAAAACGAGTTTTAGACATCGCTTTGTTTGATATTAAATTTTTTGAGTGAAAAAACCAATAGATCACAGATACTCTGTGCATGCGTTATCTCCTTCGATTTGAATCGTTTTCAATTTAATTATGTCTGAAATCACACAGTTAGTCTCCGAGATAGTCTCTCTAATACAACACGTAATTAGGAAATGTTGAAGAAAAAAAACGTGGAGTGTTGCATGGGGCATTCGCGAATTTATGTACGCATTGTGACAACCGACCGCGAAAAAGTTCGGCGTGCTGCCCGCGATCGAAACGTTTGAAACGTTCCTGATGCCACCGCGCGCATAGGAAAGCATATATGATATGATATGTGCATTCCTTGTCCTCTAGGTACTACTTGCGACGATGCATCAGGTTTTGACAAGTTCGGTAGGGGGTGGGGCGACCACGAAGAATCGCAGTGTACAGCCAATCACCGCATATTCACCGTAGAGAGGGTAGAGGCCCTACCTAATTGCTCACATGGACACAAGTTTCGTCACCAACACAACCCACCGTACAAGATTTTTCTAGGAAAAACGCCGAAAATCGCGGAGTAGGGTGAGAAATGGGTGGTCTGAGCGTCGAGTGGGGAGACGGTGAAGTAGAATAAAAGCGATGAAAAAAAAGATCGAGCTCCGACAGCAAAACAGAATTTGCTGTGAGGATCCTCGCTTATCCAACAATATTTTCATCTGGATTTGCTATTCCTGCTGCCAAATCAGGCACAGTTTGCTTCGATAAATCAGCAAACAGATTTTGCTAGAAGACGTTCTGCAAATCTAGAAACATTTTTGAGTTCAGTTAGCAAATTATTTTGCAAAAACAGCTACGCCATCTGCGCTGCAAAAAATTTTGGTGTCGCAGCGACTCGAGATGGGTAAAATAGCACAAGTTGCGTGCTGGGCGAGCTTCATGTTTAGTTGAAGCGGCTAATTCGCAATCAAAATGAATATAACCTCTTGTCATTGTTTACACCCAAATCACCCACCCTCCACAATTAATTGAGGATTAAGAAGGTGAGTTTACTCATTTTTTTCCAATGGTGGTATGTCACCGTTCATATACAATTGCATGTGGCCATCCATAAGCGATCCTTCACCTCATGTTCTTCGAATCAAATTCAATAACATTGACATGATTTGCTGGGTCCCAGTGGGTTGAGATCTAGTTACGACAGCAAATTATTTTCGCTGTCCAAAAACAGCAGCAGAAAATCGCTAGTCGAGCAGAAAAATTTGCTAGTTCAACCAAACTGTTTTTAGCGTGCGACTAAGAATGGTGTTATGGATATGTGAATGGATAAAATATAGCTTGGGATTCCAGAAGTGAGGTCGCCTTACTTTGTCTAGTTTACTTCCACTCTTTTGTTTCACTCATTACTATATAATATGATATTTCCCAACCCTTTTTGGGTATTCAGAAGCTCTTTCGAAGATTCAGTTAGTGAGTTGAAGTGAGTAGAAAGCTGGTGATTTGTAGCTAGAGTTTCCCGATATCGATATCTCACAATTTGAGAAAATTGATATCTATGTCAGAAATGTCGATATTGTATCGATCGTGTAGACCCAGATATCGGAAATATTTATAACAATGGGTAATATCTAGTCATACTCTACATCTACCCGACCGATCGCTCTCAAATGTTGACATGGCGCCCTCGAATACTTTCATTCACGTAAGATCACATACACTTAGCAGACCACTTTTGTACTCAAAAATCTGCATTCTGTGTCCAGAAAAAGAAAATGGGAGAAAACAATTGAAATGAAGCAAGGAAATACATCACCCCATAGAACATAATTTGATTCTTGGATATGCTCAAGTTGGGGGAGAGTGGGGCGAATTAGGACAGGTTTTGCAGTGGAACTATCTGGCGATACTTGAGGAGGCGCGCTACGGGACTTTGGAGTTCAACTACTGAATAGGTTGTAAAAAAATTTTCAAACCCCAAGGCCATGTCTTTCATACTATTTTCCAAAGTTTGAGAAAAAAAATCTGCCCCGCAATTCGCCCCGCGAGTGGAGACACTTTAGGACAGCCTTTGTAAATCGAGTTGTACTGTAATATTCCTTACCTATTGGAGCCACATTTACCCACCAAAACACGTGGTAATAACCCAAAATCAATAGGGAACCCCCCCCCCCCACCCGCGAGTTTTACATCCTCCCATAGCCTCCGCAAGCGAGCGATTTTTAGTTCAGTAAGGAACATCATTGAATTAGATGTTTTATTGGTGCACCATCGTCTTTAGCAATCAGTAATCGTTTCGCAGTTTCTTAGAGTCGACTTTCAGTAGATGGATTCCATTTAAAACGACACATGAAAAATAGTGATGTCTCGGATCGGTTTCTCGTAGTTTTGATTCGATTCTGTAGTCCAGAATATAAAATTTCCCCCCCTTCTAGGGGATCCCAAAACAATTTTGGAGTCGCCTGCGGAGGTATTTCTATCTCACTTTTCGATTCCACTAGAGCATCAAAATCGTGATCTTTTACTACTAAATTGAATATATCTCGAGTTTGGCTCAAGATAATGCAACGCGGTTTGCGCCATTTGAAAGATCTTGAAAAAGAACCTATCAAAAAAGGCCTTGGGAGTTTTTAAAAGCCTTTTCAGGCCCTGATCGGGCAAAATCCGGAAAAATCAGACTAACCTGATTATCTCGAAGAGCAATTTTTTTAATTTTCAAAAAATATGATTTCTGATACAAAATTGCACGATCTTTGCCGTGGAACTAGTCCGAAGTTGTTTTTTCTCGTTTTTATGCGTTTTCTGGTCAATTTTCCGATTTTTCATTCTCCAACCAATCAGAAAACAGAGATTTCTGCGCATGCACGTGGTGTATCGAATTTCAAACCAGTTGCAATCGAATGCTGATGAAATTTTCTTTAGAATGACCCCTTGCCAAAGTCAATTACATGTTGCCAGTCAGTAACTACGGCGCTTTGATTGAAAAAGAAGGACGGCCAGAGCAAGAAGACCTATCTATTCGAGATGTCCGCCGACTCCAGCGCCAACTTCCACGTATAAAAGCGGTACGAGTGGTCGATTTGCGAAGCTCTTATACCCCTAGTATACATAGCATCAACATCGATATAGGTACACTTATGCATTAGGGGTATAAGAGCTTCGACACATGATCCGCTACGTGCGCTACTGTCGAGGGACACCTCCAATTGTGAACCAGAGCCTCGAGACCTTCTCTTACATCCATGCTGTCCTCGATGCTGTCAGTGGTGTTAATAATCTCGATGTTTGAAGAATCGTGTACCTCCAGTTTCAGTCGATCAAATGGAGTTCTGCACCAGATCATTTTGAAGGAAATTTCCTCAGCTTTTGATTGGAACTGCTTTGAAATTCGGTAAACCACGCGCATGAGCAGAAATCTCTGTTTCCTGATTGGTCGGAGAATGAAAAATTGCAAAATTGACTGAACAACGCATAAAACCGTGAAAAAAACAACTTTGTACTAGTTCCGTCGCGAAGATCGCGCAATTTTGCATTAGAAATCATATTTTTGAAAAATTAAAAAAAATTGCTGTATAAGATAATCAGGTTGGCCTGATTTTTCCGAATTTTGTCTGTTCAGGGCCTGAAAAGGCTTTAAAAAACTCGCAAGACCTTTTTTGATAGGTTTTTTTTAAGATCTTTCAAATGGCGCAAACCGCGTTGCATTATCTTGAGCCAAACTCGAGATATATTCAATTTAGTAATAAAAAAAGACCTAGATTTTGATGCTCTGGTGGAATCGAAAAGTGAAGCAGGAATAGCTCCGTGGGTGACTCCAAAATTTTTTTTGGATCTCCCAGTGGGTGGATACTTTAAATTTCGGACTACAGAATCGAATAAAAACCCCGAGAAACCGATCCGAGACATCACTATTTTACATGTGTCGTTTTTAAATGGAATCCATCATTAGTTATTCTTCATATTGGAGGTGCCCCTAACTCACTCTAACTCAACGATCCAAATGGTGAGTGCGACAGCCAACCCAATATCAGCGAGAGTAAAAATGCGTAAATTTAGCACTCGCTTTGAATACTTTGAGAGCGACTCCTGACCTCTAATCTGACTCCTGAAAAGGCTATTCAACATCGTAATTTCATTTTCTTACTCATTCCCAATCACCTAACTAACCCTCAACCTCCCGCGCTTCCAAAAACTCGCACAAACGCATACGCGCCTCGATACGGACAATTATTATCGAAAAATTTGGACACGCGATCAGTTGACTGATTTCAGATGGGATTTAGTGTTGTCCTAATTCGCCCCGTCTATAGTTTGTCCTAAAATGCCCCCAGACTTTTTTTTTCGCAAAATTGCGATAACTTGGATTCAAGTGCGATGGCTCGAAATCTTTTGTTTTGTGGCGTAGTTTTCTACCACCAAATGGCGATTAAGCCGATTCACTTTTGGAAAAGCAGCGTGTAATCTTGCGTTTTCAAAATAAATCGCGTGAGGCCCTCAAAAAGCACCCCTCCGTCAGCGAAGACTCCCAGTATCGTTTCGGGAGGTCTAACCGCGATAAAAACCATTGTCTGTGGTGGTATTGGAAATGTTTTTACGCGGTAGAAGCCTAGACTCACCCACTTCCTAATTCGCCCCACTCTCCCCTATAGTCAAAACTAGACGAGTATTTGAACTCTCCGAGGGCGATAAAAAATACTGACATTCTGTAGTGGAGGCAAAAACTTCAAGTCCTGTGCCCATCACTAGCGTGCAACGCAAGAGATGTACTGAGTACGTTAACTTCATTGGCTCTAGTCGAACTCCTTTTTTTGGTGGGATCTCTAACCATGACAGCCAAGAACTCAAGATCGAATGATGAAACGCTCAAGTCACCTATGTGTATTGATTCTTGGCAAGATCCTATTTGTTTTTTTTTTTATTTCTTATTATGCTATCCTATTTATTTGAAGAGATATGTAAAATTATTTTCGAGTAGCGCGAAAATAATGATGAATCGGTGATGAATCAACAGTTTAAATCATGTTTTGCCTCAATTATTTTTATATTACAACGGAAATCTGCGATATTTCGATATTTACAATATACCGGAACTTACAATGTCTTAGGCTCGGTGATAACGTATCTACGTCGATATGATATCGATATATCGGGAAACTCGGAAACTCTATTTGTAGCTGATCTCAGACAGATTTGATGAAGATTGGTTTTTTGATAGGATTTCCTAGAGGATCTAACTAATTTTCTCAGCTCATCAAAACATTTGGCCCATCTAAAAATTCCTCAACTTGCTTCAACTCATTTTTATGCTTGTGTCAAAACCTAAAAAATGAGTACGTCCAATTTCAACTAACCCGAGCCAATCTATCTCAATTTTTTCGAAAAGTGGTTATTTTTGGAAACTCCAAAAATAAGCGACTTTCTCTACCCACCTCACTTCTTCCAGAAGTCGAATTTGGAGCTTGACGAGTATGACTGACCTACTCTCCCTCCTTCAATTTCATTTGGAATCAGATTACAGATTTCAACTTTCGAAAAACATGAGGAGCGTACGTTGAACAATTCTAAAACCAAATCTGGACTAGTTGAATGTTGGAAACTACTGTTGACGGATTAATTTTGGTGTAGAATTGCTCGAAATATTCTCCTTATGTTTCTCAAGAGTTGAAATTGGTAGTCTAATTTCAGATGAAAACGGAGGAGGGAGAGGTCAGTCATACTCGATAAGTTCCAAATTTGAATTTTGGCAGAGTTTGGGTGCGAGTTACAACAAGCTTCAAAATGAGCTACGTCGTTGGAAAACGCTTAGATGCGGCAGAAATACGAGCTAAGTTGACAAGAAAAAAGTGTCAAATTATGTACATTCCCGTTTAAACCAGTGTTAATTTTGATGAAAGCTTGATTGCTCTTGCTGGGTGGGATCTAAAATCTCATTCTTCATTGTCCAGCGACAATTTTCTCACATTTTCATATTCACACAACATCTTCTCGCTAGGGTGTATGAATTCTCAGAAAAAGCCCTCTTTCGGCCCATTCTAATGACTCCCTCAAGTCGCTGTTATTGTTGGGATTTGAGCTTTACAAACTCACCCCAGTTCACGTCATGACTTTGTTCGGCCTGTTTTTTGCGATTACTTAAAAATATAACTCAAGTACAGGGAAAAGTAACTACACCATCTTGTACAATTTGAGTCAAGATTGATATTTTGACTCATTACAAGGTCATGAAATGTGCTTGCATCGTAGAAAGATTCAAATCGGAACCACGGAACTCTCTCAAAGTCACACAAGTTTACGGTAAGTATCCTTACATTGCTGACTTAATGGGTATATTCTGAAATCGTGTAACCAATAGAATGTATGATTTTGAACATTATTTCATGGTGCTATAGTATCACGCGCAACCGTCGATGAGAAAACTAATCAAGTTCCCATGACGTTAATGCCATGATACCATATCAATCAAATCCATCAATACATGCCTGGTGAATGATTTCACCACGACTTTTGAGTCTTCCACCCAACTAGTTGTCATGAGAATGAGTGAATTTTTGCGATACTCGACTTACTGAAATGGGGAGATCATTAAAAAGACGCTGCTATACTAGATTAGCAGAATGCTTTCTGATAACCGTATGTGCAAGTTATAGATCAGCGAGTAGAGAAGATCATCTGACATATTGAATAATAGTGAGAGAGAATTGAATTCAACTCATTAGAAGCCAGAGAAAATGGTTTTTAGAGAAAAATGCTTCTAATTACCTTAGCAAAATAGTTAGGATCCGAAAAAAGCAATTTTATTTTCATTCAACATTATTGCACCCAGATTCGTCTTAGGATCAAATGTCTCCAGGAACAGGGAGGTCTTGCGGAGAGGATTCCACAAAAAAATTTCATGAACCTGTTTCTCCACATGATGACGGCACTTCTGACTAGTCTATAAGCAGTTACTAATAATGAAGGTGAGTTGAACAGCTTTTCTGGTGGGAGAAATTCTGATTATAGATGGAATAATAGCGAATAAAAAAAACCGTATTGTATCTCCTATCTGCATTTCAGACACAATTACTGATCGCTCAAGACGAAGAAATGTACTCGAAGACTCGAGCGGAAATGGAATCCTTTTCAACTATAATTGACTGAAAGGATGTCTTTTATGAGCAAATCCACGACCACGAAACGCGGTTATTTGGGAGGAAAAAGATTTGGTAATCTTTTTTGATCGCACATCACTCGGGTTTCGCATACTCTAGAGTTATCAGTATCTAGAACTCAAATCCACTCGCGTGATCGATTTTCATGAAACGGCGTCAGGTGGGGAAATGCCCATAAGAGCAATGCTATACCCACATACACGGGTACACTCTATCATCACCCAATTGACCGCTGACGGGGATGGAAATTATCGCACTCATCACCAGCAAAAATCAAGGATATTATTGGAGTTATAATATACACGTTATCCAAAAGTTTCCAGCAATGTTATTCCCGAAAATCCCCAGGAAAAATGGGTAAACTAGCTCGTACGATTAACCAACGAAATATTGGATCACGCAGTCACTTATTTGGTATCAAATACGATAAAAACAAGAGATCACAAGCAAAACCGGATCGGTTTGACCCATATTGTTCGTGTGCGCCTCAAAAAACATGACTTCCTGGAGCGATCGCGTTTTTTTTCTGAAAGCGTAATATGCTTGTCAATCAAACAGTATTCGATTTAGCATAATAATAAAAAAAAAAAAACAGTATTCGATGCACATAGACTCGACCCATCTAAATTTCTTTGCTTTTTGATGGAGAATCAAATGTCATTCGCAGAAATATGATTGGTCAGACTGCGTCGTCGTAGAATGAGAAATATCGTCGATTTTTTTTCTTTTCAAAAAGTAGTCACGCTTTATCAACAGGAGATAGTACCACACCTGTTAGAAGCACACTCTTGAGCTTCAAGGTGGTTGTAGCCTCAAAATAGGGGGTCATTATCCCGCAAGAATCATACCGATACCCTAGACTGTCTAAATGCCGACCTTAACACCGAGGGAAAAAAGCCATGTCACGCACGAAATTTCGTGATTTTTCAAATTTGATGGCCCGCCATTCCGGTCTTTTTCAGTTTTGAGTCTTGAACTCGTTACAACTTGGTTGTAGGATCTCAAAAAAGGTGTCTGCTTCAGCGCGGAGAGTTGATATACAGCCATCGGTGCGAAAAATCCGATTTTAAGGAAGTTAAATTAATTTTCTTATATTATATTGTTGCATGCTTGAAATTTCACATAATTTTGACATGCTCATACAAAAAAGAGATAACAACAACCGGTCTCGAAGTGCAATCCCTCTCACCAAAAGCTTAGAAAATTTCTGAATAAAAGAAAACGATTTCTATTTTCTCAAAAACTTCCTCCGATATCGATACTCATTTGACCAAGTGTTGAATTTCTTAATAATCTTTCTTTGTTCAGTAGAAATGTAGACTTGTGAACAAAATTCTGCCGAACCATTTCAACAGACAGTTAATTATATTTCTTACTAAATAAAACTTTTGGCGTCTAGACAAGTTATTGCAAACCAAGAGGAACAAAGAAGTGAAATTCATACGACACATACTTTATCTTTGGCAAGGGATTTGTGTTATGGACCAATCGATGTCAGTTCAGCAAATTTTTCTTAAATTTAAGGTGAGCGTAGTAAACAGTAAATTGATGAGTGTCAGTGTTTTCAATCAACAAAGCACTATACGGAAATAAGTGCAATTAGATGTGATGTTATTTTCTTTATTTCAAGTATTCAATATGAAAAGCATCAGGTGAATAATTCTTTCGATATAGATGAATTGTTTGAAGAAACATGCAGTATTTAGATAGGAGAAGGCACAAAACTCATATCAAGAGAGATAATATTCACAACCTTTACATAATAAATCAACTTAGTGTTACAAAAAAACTCTGGAAAATGTATATGTACTGTTGTAAAAATTAGTGAATGCAATAATATAATATGAACGAATTGACGTGACTCTTAGAAGTAATGACATTTTCTAATCTACCCAAGTTCATTGCCAGTAACCAAAGTATATAGTCGATGACGCTCCGAACCATAAGTTATACTCTCAGATCACACCTCTTCTTCCTCATGAACTGAGGAAATCATCAGACGCCTTGTTTCAGTGAGGTGTATTTGAAAAACTCTTTCATTAATTCTGGGTTGGTATCATAAAGATTCAAAAACTCTTGATTACGGGCAATCTCTGCTTTATGTTTGTTGATGTAATCAAAGATTTTGGATTTTAAATCATTCAAATCATACTTGGAGCAGAATGTGAGAGCATATGCTGTAATATTAACGTCTAAGCTACTTAACAAAGCTTTTGAAAAGTCACCATCGTTAGCCAATCTCGCCTCATTAGATTTTAGTACTGCCTCCACATTTTTTTGCAGATTCTCTAGAGAGTATCGTTTAGCAATTTTTAGAGTGTCTATGAGGGTAGAATCACTTATGTTAGACTCAAGGTATCCTTCGCACTTTTTGCATAAGCCAGGAATGTCATATTGGTGAGCAATTTTGAAAAGTTCATAAACATTTTGAGACATATTCTGCACATTGGTGGTATACATATAATACAGCATCTCTTGAACTATATGCGGCTCAAAATCATTGATTCTTACTAAGTCTTTTCGGCTTTCTACCATGTCAGTGGAGAACATGGCCTTAAAAACGAGGCTCTTATTCATAAGTATATCTCTATGAGCTTGAAAGATCTCCGTCCCTACAACCAATGATATATGATCATCTAATTTACTTTTACCCAACATAGAGTACAGGAGTTCTCCAAGGTGACACTCTTCTTTTGCTATACATGGATTACTTTTACAAAGCGACCTTCTAACACTGATGCAGACATGGTTCAACTTGACCTCTTCAAGGCGAGTGAAGTAGAGTACTTGGAAAGGCAAATGAATTTTGTTATCTTTGCAAACTTGCTTGTAAGAAAACAGCTGTTTATGGTAATGTTGATTATCTTCTTCAACTGAAGCGCTCAAGATAATATCGTAGATAGAGTTACGATCAACGGTGTTCTCAAATGAGATGGTCAAATCAAATGTATGTATGTGGCATGGTCTCTTCAAATTTCCCTTTGTACCTGAGGTATCAAGAATAAATCCACTGAAAACCACATCCCTTGCAGGCACAAAGTCCAAGGAGAATGTCTCATGGGGATTGCTCTCGAGCATCATCCTCTGATTCCTCACTGCCTCGACACCGAATTCGTGGAGAGGACCTCCAGAACACTGATGAATGATCAAAGATGAGAACGCCTTCCCTTCACTTTGATTGCACTCGGATATCATGATTCTAAATTCCTTTTCAAATCAGTTAGGCAAAATATTCTCCAACACTGTTTGACAATGTGCCATTCACCATCTAGAATGAAATGATGAAAGTATGGCTTAAGCCCATATGGCTCAATTGATAATTTGCCAAAACTTGAGTAAATAGATTAGAATGGAATTTTACAAAGAAATTGAATGCCAATGAGAGGCTTGAAAAACACATCATTTCCATCATACACTTACGTATGATGAATTATGCCGGTATACGTTATTGCTACACGTATAAAGTAAGATGATTCTGATATCAACTTGGTAGATATTTTTATAATACGTACAGAATAGAGACCCTCCAGGTAGTACAGAATAAGAGCTTATACCACTTGAAACGCTCAACACTTGATAATATTGAAGAGGCTAGAGTCGACTAAAAAACTGGCAGTGAGTAAGACACGCGGTACATCACTGTGATCAGCTGATTGCAGCGCCGGATCAAACATAGGGGGGGCCTGTAGGCACAGTGTGGTGGGGGCCCTTGTAAGGGGAGAGATTTTTCCATGATCAAGAAGTATAACCAAATATTCATGGATAGATTAAAGATGTTAGTGTCACCTAATACTATCCTCTTTCGGTAATTAACTATTTAATTTAATTCATGCATTACTTTAATTACTCATTCAAAAAAGTATATGGGCTCACTAGCCACTCATAAAATAGTCCCGCGAGTATCGTCTAGAGCTCGTATGATAAGAGGATCCATGAAAACGTAAAAATCGACGAAAAACGCAGTATTAGGGATTTAACTCGGAGGTGAAGCATTTTACGTCGATTTTGAAATTTTTTCCTACCCCAAATTTTTCGAAAAACGGCAGCTTTTGAGCTTTTTTGGCCTTTTGAGGGTTTTGTTGTCAGATTTTTGGAATTTTGACCACGTCAATCGAAAGAACAGAAAATTTTACTCCGAAATGAGTGGTTCAAAAATTTTTCAAAAATTGGTCCAGAGATTTTTACGGCAGTGAAAACGAGACATAGCCCGTGAAATGCACGGGAGCACTCAAAAAGCTCATAAAACTCCTAGGCGTGACGATTTGCGGCATTTTTAATGAGGAACAAAGTTGTTGCATTTCCCAAAACGAATTCTTTCCTACCCCGAGTTTTTTGAAAAACGGCAATTTTTTGAGTTTTTTGGCCTTTTGAAAGTTTTGTTGACAGATTTTTGGAATTTCAACCACGCCAATCGAAAGAGCACCACTTATTCATCGTTCAATTCTCTGCTCTTTCGATCGGCGTAGTCAAAATTCCATAATCCGCCAACAAACCCCTCAAAGGGCCAAAAAACTAAAAAAAGCCGTTTTTTGAAGAACTTGGGGTGGGAGAAAATTTGTTTTGAAAAGTGCAACAAATTTGTTCCCCATCAAAATCGACGTCAAATGCTTCACATCAGAGTTGAATCCCTAATACTGCGATTTTTCGTCGATTTTCATGTTTTCATGGATCCCCTTATCATACGAGCTCTAGACGATACTCGCGGGAAAAAGATTCAGATTCCTCATGAAAAAGCTACAATTTTTGTTTTCCAAACACTCCGATATCGCCATTCTAATAGTAACGCATAATTGTGCCAACATCCGATTTTTTCCCCCACTGTGCGACGGAAGAATAGGCGGTTGTGGTCCAGTGGTTAGACTTCTGTGAAGAAGGTCCCGGGTAAGAATTTCTGCGGTTTCCATGCAAAATCGATCGCTTACATTTTCACAAGTGTATCGACTTTCCATAAATCCCCACATCACACGTAGTGAATGGAATATAACTATCTCATGAATCAGCTCTTCCAAGTGCATGGCTCATCACACACCCGATTTTTTTCGGTAAAAATAATTTATGTCTCCCCGAAAACCCCGATAGAACGAAACAAGAATGGAAAACTTCCAAATGGTTTTTACATCTAAAAAATGGTGGGGGCCCCTTTTTGAGTCATTTTGGTGGGGGCCTGTAGGCCTAGGCCTTCAGGCCTATTCTGTAGATCCGGCGCTGGCTGATTGATTTGTTAATCTGTCGATCGCAATGAAGGGACCCTGGACTCTTCTATTCTAGCGACCCTAGACGCCGCGCCAGCGACAGCGCCGCCAAACCGCGTGAAAAACAAAGAGTCGTTCCAGACGACTCGTTGAACGAGTCCAATATTTGTTTCACTATGAGGAATCATACCCAATGACTGTTTGAAATGGCTCATTCGGCTTGTTTACTATTTGACTTTTTTTATTTACTGTAACTGCAATCTTTTGTTGAAATAGGTCAGTAACATCAGAAAACTTGAACTGTAAAATTGCTCAAATGAGCCGTACCTAATATGATGAAGGATAATCTTGTCTATCTGAAAGATTTATGAATTGGTCAAGATCTGAAACCAACTTCCTTGACGTGAACTCTGGGCTAAGAATCTCATCTCAACCCCAAAATCAATCATCTGAATAAATATTAGATTATATTAAAAGATGGAAGGTTCATATAAATTTAGGGAGAAATTATTATGAATTCCACATGATGGAGTCATTATGCAGATTATAATATTATGTGTTGATGTGATGTTACCAGTTTCACAGAATCAATTCAGAGAGTAGAAGAGTTGAAGCGACAGGATGAAATATGAACGTAGAAAGTTCAAATCATTCTTTAATCGGTTTCGATATCATTGATGGATTCACATCCAAAAAAGTCAGGAAGGTGATTTTCGATCGGGTAGGATGAAATCCAAAATATAGTGTCGAGATACGTGATACGAGAGAAGGACCGATCCACTATCAGGCTAGCACCTGTCTTTTATGACGAAGACAATAAGGTCGTTCGCACGAGCCAAAGGTGTTTTGAATATGGAAGTGTTAAATAAATTCAATATGTTATAATTGTTATGAATATAGTGAGCCATACATACCTGCATGCTT
The DNA here is from genome assembly GCA_029851415.1 of Eretmocerus hayati. NCBI lineage: Eukaryota > Metazoa > Arthropoda > Insecta > Hymenoptera > Aphelinidae > Eretmocerus > Eretmocerus hayati. The sequence goes on along the minus strand of CM056742.1, from coordinate 174,484,159 downwards.
TTATGTCACAAGGCTTGCTATTCAGGGATTTATTTAAAATGACGAACAAAAATTGTATGTTTCCGAGTGGGAATTATTGAGGAAAATTTTACTGTGGAAGGGAATACTTTCCAGAAAATCATACTCATTGCTTGATTCTTACTATAGAGCAGAAAGTGCGCCTGTCGTGAGCAGTATTACTATCTAGTCCTGTACAAGAAACTCTGGTCATTCTTCGATTCATCCTTATCATGGTCAAACTTACCCACCGAGACTTGTGCGCAGCTAATTGCACTTCACCAAATTTATCTTCTTCCATCAGTTTCTTAGCAAATAATGATTCATGAATGCTATTATCATTTTATACATTCTTTTCCGAATCGTTGCGAATTTCCTGCGCTTAGGTTTGAAGTATGTATTTCTATATAAACAACTCAAGCATTTTTCATAACGATTGAACGTCCAGACAAAGTCCATCACCATTCGGCGTATCGGGTTACCTATGTGTAAAGGGTAAAATTTAATGGGTGACCGGATGGGTGACGGGTAGTTTGATAAATAGATGGGTGAGTGAATGTGTTGGTGGGTGAGTGGGTGGCTGGTTTAGTGCGAGGGTGGGTAGGTGGTAGGGTGGATGAATGGATGAATGGATGGGAATGAGGAATAAGGTATAAGTTGTCAAAGGTACCCTGGCACCGAAATTGTGATCTGTGGAAAATCCAAAAAGACAGATCAATGCACCGAAAATTCTACTTCCCGAACCCGCAGCCGGAAAAACTCTATCTTTTTTCATTTTCTTTAAATTATCAAAAAACTAGCTCATTTCACCCATTCTGGTGCGCCTTAACCCTTCATCGTAGCGACACACTCTTGGTCAAAAAATTCTACTCGGTCCAACAAAAATTCTACCACCTCGGTTTTTCACAATTTTCCATGGGGTTTTCTCTGATTAGCAGTAATTAGGTTTTGACTCGTGGTCAACTGCAGTTAGCTGACACATTTACCGCGGTGTGGCGCATCTTGCTGGTGTGAACGTGGCCTAAAGTACCACGTTCACACCAGGGCTTGGGATTGGAAACTATCTCAAATGATCACGGAAAATCCAACAGAAATTTTGGACAAACCGAGGTGGTAGAATTTTTTTTGGGCCGGGTAGAATTTTTCTATACCACGAGTGTGTCGTTACGAGTAAGAGTTAAGGCGCATCAGAATGGGTGAAATGAGCTAGTTTTTTGATAATTTAAAGAAAATGGAAAGAGGTAGAGTTTTTCCGGATGCGGATTCGGGGAGTAGAATTTTCGGTGCACCGATCTGTCTTTTTGGATTTTTCACAGCTCACAATTTCGGTGCCAGGGTGGGTACCTTTGCCGTATAAGTTGTAAGGGACGAGTTGTGGAGAGTGAGCTATGAGGAACAGCTTGTGGAATATGAGATACGAGTTATGAAGAATGAGTTATGAGAAATGAATAATGAGAAATTGTTGATAAGAAAGGAAATGTTGGCATTACGTCTAATTAGTTTATACTAATTCAGTGTAGCTCGGTCTAATACGGTGTAGCTCGCTCCAGTTCGTTTCAGTTTGATTTCACTCGGTCTCTCTCGGTCTGATTCGGTCTGGTTTGGTCTAATTTGATCTAATTCGGCCTAGCTCGATCAAATTAGAACTAATGCCCGTCTAGTTCGGTCTCATTCAGTCTAGTTTGGTCTAGTTTGGTCTAGCTCGATCTAGTTTGGTGTAATAAGGTTTAGTTCGGCCATATCTATTTCGGTATAGCTCGATCTAATTCGATCTAATTCGACCTAATTTGGGCTAGATTGGTGTATCTCGGTTTCGTTTGATTTAGTTTGGTTTCGTTCGGTCTAGTTTTGTGTGATTCGATCTATTTTGATCTAATTCGATCAAATAAGGTCTAGTTCAGTCCAATTAGGTCGAGTTCAGGTTACGGTCTAGTGCGGTAACACTGCGGTCTGGTTCGATCTACTTTGGTCTGTTCTGGTTTACTAAGGTCTCTCTTGGTTTAATTTGGTCCAATATCATCTACTACGGTCTGATATGGTCTGACTCTGTATGATCAGTTCTGGTCTGATCTGATCCGGACAAGCTCGTTCTAGTTCGGTACAGTCTTGTCTGGTTAAGGGCCTTTCGTAAAATTGAATTAGCAAGGAATCATTCGTTCAGAAGAAATGAGATTTATTAAAAAAAACTGCTTGTAGGAATATTTTGATTTTAGTAGGAAAATGGCTATAAGAATGACCAAAAACAGAGCCGACAAGAATCTTTGAGCATCAGAAGATTTCGAATCAATGTTAATTCAGCCACACCATGCATACTAGAGCAATAAAATAGCTCTGCTTATTGAGACCAAATTCGAATGTTATCGATTGGACGATAAAGATGATACTCGAGAAAGGCATATGCAATTTTTGAAAAACTTGTCTAGATGATCCCGAAAGTTTGTCCTCACAGTCTTCGTATGACCTCGACCGATTAAAAAAAAAAGGGTATGACTAATTCTGCCTTTTGCGCATCAATTAGGCCTTAGTCTAATACACTCGGTGTACAAAATACACACAGCCCTTCTAAACTCCTTATACTTACACGCGCGTGCCACATATTTAACTGCACCCCAACGATCCAATTCTCCACGGAGCTTGAAAATTTCAACCCACACGGCTCATATTATGCATCATTCGTAAATCAGGGTTCATATTAATCCGCGGCAAGCCAGCGCAAACAGTTTAATCCGCCCGGACGGACCGATCAGTCAAAACAAGATATTATTCTTCACGCGCGAGCAGAAGAGCAATGGGGTCCAATTTATCGTCACTGGTTAAAGTATACCAATGCTCAATCCCCCCCTCAAATAAATTTTGTCCCTCTACATGATCCCATTTATACACACACACACATGTGTATGAGATTATGATGAGCTTGCTCAAGCAAACGATTCAAGCGACGACAGAGATGAGCCTCGATCTCCGCGGGGGATCCCTTAATATGTATCCACGTCACTGAACTCTAAGATGCATCGAGATAATTCATTTAAAATTCGCGCGCTCTCGTAGTCTTCAGGTATTTTTTCATGTATATAATACAGTTTCTTGACGAGGATGGAGTAGTTCCCCTGTCGAGTTATTAATATCATCGCTCTGTTAAGGAATGTTGGCTATATAATGGTGTATGTGATGGTTTTAGAATGAAAATAAAAGGAATTCTTGACTAGACTCTCAGCACTGCATTGTTTCGATGAGCTGCCCCATATATAGTATCCATGTGACGTGTGCTTGTCAAATATTTAACGACAAGCATAGCTAGGCAGAGCGAATGAATGTAAAATCTAAAGTAGACGCGGACAATATTATATCTCGTAATTTTGGACCGCCGTGCATGGTGAAAATAATCTTGCGTGTGCTATACAAAGAGCGCTGAGTTATTTGTCAGCATTAATAACTGTGAGGACGGGGATGCACGATAACAGCGCCATTACGACCGATTCTCTGATGCAGTAGAGTTTGAAAGAAAGGTATTTCATAAAATTGATGCTTGGCATCTATCAAACTCAGCGTGAACTCGGACGATGTTTGTTTTTCGAGGGCATCATTTTCAAGCTGTGATGAACTCATGATGGATATCCATCATTGTGCATCATATCCTGTTAGATGAAATTTTTGTTTTACATACTTGGATTTGTGAGATGGGTATGCAAGCTCATATTATGAGAAGAGAAATCTAGATGATAGTCGTTGAGAATAAATTATGGACGTGTCTAGCATTCGTTTTTTTTTTTTCACCTAATCCAGATTTATAACTGTACTCTGCACTTTGTGTGAGCTCAGATTTTGAGAACGCTTTGGATAATTAGGTAAAATCGTGAACTGGTTACAAGAGTTCATCGTATCATTTTTCTTTCGTTTGGGAAGTCATCAGAGTGCACGAATGTGTATCGAAAATTGAAAGCATCAGAACGTCTCCGAGATTAATCTTGCTCAATACCAATACTTGAAACTCCACGATGATTATCATTGGACATCACAGAATTCATATTAAATGATCAACTCTCGTAATAGCGATAACGCTCCGAGTTCGAATGTTGGTAATTATAAATTGATTGAGTGAAAATGTATTGGCACTGATTTTGATATAATTTGGAGGGGAGATTTGGAGAAATCCCAGAGACTCACTTCAATTCTTGGACATTCGAATCTTCCAGGAACGATTCAGGGATATAATATCACACGGCTGCGATGGGCATGTGAAAGAAGAGTAGATTTCTAGAAAAATGAGTTTACACTTTTTTAACCTGATTTTGACACGAATACATCCATTTGTGAGGAAATATATCAATTAGAAACTATTCTCCTGTTAGCCAAAATCCCGTGTTGAAAGGCTTGAGAAAGATATTTGACTGCATAATAATAAAGTATGGTCTCCATGGGCTCGTCAAGTGAGTTAGACTAGCAAGAATACCCACAGGGACACCTTTTTTTCTACCACCAAAGGGTAAGATTGTGCGCCGATATTTTAAGATAACAGGAAGTCCCTGATTTTTGGCAACATCTTAAAGTCTAGAATCAATCAAATTGTAACCGGTGAAGGTACCACAAACATTCAGCTTATAGAAAAATATTGTTTCTAAAATAGTCGGTATAACACGTTTTTCTAAATTGTCGTGAATATCGTTGGAGTTAGAGGGAACGGTGAGGAAGTGAGTCTGATAGCACGTATCTTGATATCGTGAGATAATATTGAGATCTTAGTGCATACAGATCTCTCTTTTTCATCTTTTCTCTGAGGTCGTGGACCTGAGACCCATTGAATCAGAAGCATAAGTAAGTAGTTGGTACGGTAGCCAAGAAGAGTATGAAAGGAGTGTGACACATGGCAAAAGTTCCACTGGAAGCTCATTACGAATGTCTGAGCTTCAGCCCGCGGGAAAATTTATGCGAAGCTCGAGCTCGCCGGGAGAGAACGATAAATTTTCACGCCCGGCGATATCGCTTTTGCTCCTTTAGTCGTAGGAATACTATGTAAGAAGGAAGCGGAGATTCAAACTGTACGGAAAGCAGTTGGCGACGCCATCCTATCGGATAATTATCTTCGTTGAGTTATCCGAGTAATTAAAGACTTTGAAGTGAGCTCAGTTTTCAAACTTACTTTCTTGGAGGGATGAGAATTATCGCTCAGTTTTGAGCCTTAGGCAGTGGATTTTATCATACTTGGATAATCGATTTGGTGAAGTCATTATTGTATCTTCTTCTGATATTAGAATCCCAGCTCTCTGAATTTGTTCAGGTCAATTTTCACTCTAACTGAGTAAAATTCATTCAAATGAGTTCAGAGACGATAGTTTTATTCTAAAGGTTATGTACGTATCGATCATTTTATTTGAAACATAGAAATTGATTATGCAAGACGGAATTCAAAATCCCTTGCAAGTCTGATTTTTCAGAATTCTCGACATATTCATTAAGGAGCTCATCATTTTACAGCGATCGTGAACTGAACTTTTGGAATCCCCATGATTTTTTGTTAAAAGCCAAGATTAGGGACTGAAGAGTTTTGGGGCTCATCGCAGTGGGTGTGAAAATGATTTTGTTCCCAGAGAATTTTAGAATAAATTTAGTTGTTCCGATCCAATGAAATTCAAAACATAAATGTGATGAGAGTTCGATCAAAATGCAGTGGATCTTCGGATATGTGTCATTTAATTTGAAATTTTGAAGACTCACCAGGGAAAGTATCCTATCATACTCCTAACAGTAAATGGGAATCAGTGAAAAATTTATCCCAAATCACTGAAAGTTCACTGATTCTTACTGATCTGCAGTAACTTTCATTGATAACGAATGATTCATTCTAGTGAGTAGAGACAGAGTTTTACTGATTTTGACAGAGGAAATTTCGTGATTTTCTTCATGAGTCATTCTCGAGTCATTGTTTCTTTCATTTTTGATGGAAGTAGGGATTTCCTCCGTATGTTAGGCACTGCAACAGATTGGAATATCGCAGTGTTATTCGTGTGTTATAATTTACTTGCCCAAATATTTCGTTAACTTGAAATGCCGTTACCCTCATGTAATGACAATTTTATCAAATGATGTCTGTGATGTTTGATGCATCCTCCTTCCACACGAGCAGCAAACAATCAAATTTTACTGCGTCAAAAATTTTCAATACTGCTTGAACGAATTTGTTTACCCAGCTGAACTCCATAAAATTCCCAAAAGACAGTAGTGTTCATCTGTCTAGAAATATTTGATTCATGATATCCTAGGACATCATGCTCACTCAGCCAAAAATCCTCTCCTGGTGTTCATTCAATATCCTCTCAGCTCAGCAAAGTTGGGCTTTTGCCCAAATGCCTTTCGACCCAACTCACAATCTCAAAACTTTACAAGCCGTATTCTCCGGTGTACAGTCAACACACATACATGTGTACCAAAATTTGCGTAATCCTTGACAGAGTATATACGCCTCTCATATGAGGGTGAAATAGCCATCCTTCGGATGTTGCGCACATGACGCCGTGCGATATTATTGGCTCACTGCCGAATCGCGACCGCAGCACATATCGTATCACTCGAAATTTCAACCCTCCAGAGTCGCAGCTTGCCGCAAACTGTCGACGCGTGAGGACGATATTGCCTTGGTATATTTCCTTCAGAATCTCGTATATGACCCACGTTATGTAGATTTTGAGCTGCGAGTCCGTGCAGATGGCCACTCTGCAAACTCGACCGACAGACTTTTTTCATCGGTCCTACGAGGCGGATTGCAGAGACATATAGTTCTCGAGCATCAGCTTGCCAGAACTCGTGCATTTTATTATTTCTATGATGGTATAGGAATGGTTTTGGAGAGGAGTTTCCACGGTTTCACGAATAATGCGTGTTACGCGCGACGAACGAATGCGGTAGCCACTTGTACAAGATCCTTTGAACTTTGCATGCGATTTTCCGGAACGAGTGTGGCGTGTGTCCCTTTTGGAGGATAGAAGTAGAGTGTTATTTTGAGGGAGTGAAAAAATTGCTAGACTCAGCGTAAAATTCGCTAAAAGACAGCCCGAAATCATTGGATGATGGCTATACTTTACTAGGAATCACTAGAATTCTGACATTACGGTACGCCTAATTCCAAATTCGGCCTCCAATAACCCAAAGTCCCTCTCGCAAAACGTTTTTATGATTATGCCTGAGTTTGATTATCTGGTTAAAATATATCAAAGATTCCAAATGATAAGAGACAATTCGTGCTGATACAGGTAAATTTTCTCTACGGATAGCTGTTCCCATCGAGATGTACTCTAAGGAATCTGTTCCGCGGGTTTCTCGGAATAGGACTCAATACGGGATGAAGTAGGTATTTGTACACTGTCGATTTTCTTCGAAAACATTCAAGTCTCCGAAAGTCGATGACCGTGGAAAAGTGAGATCCATTGATGAGTGTGATATTTTCATCTTATCACATTTTATCTTTTCAACACGTTACTCAAAAAATTGCAATAGAAACCCCCTCGGGAACGACCTCTAAGTGAGCTATGGTGAGAATCGTATTTGTTAGTCTTCTCAAGAATCACCAGGAGCTTCAGTGAATTCCTCAATTTTCCCAAACCTGCTCGCGATCCCTAAAATGATTCTGAGGACTCTTGTTATTAGATCTACGTCGAAATGTGTGTCTCGTGGATCGTTTTAATGATTTCAGGAATTTTCTATTGTCGTGGGATGATTAGCTTCTGATAATAAGAGATCCTTTTCAACCAATGAACCTTCTGCACTGCCGCGCCGGAGGCTCACTGACCCACCGTTTTACTGACCTACCACACGGCTCATGGACCGCAAGCCTACTGACCTGCCATATGATTCACTGACTTGCTGCTATACAAAACGACTTATCGACTCACCCGTTAACATAGTTGATATGAGCCATACCGGTCCACTGATTTGCACTATGAAGTACCAACCCGACGATCTATCGATCTGATTTTGAACTCTGGATCTATCGAACCGCGACCTGCTGACTTCAGGGGCGACCCATCGATTGGAGGTCAGCGAACCGGGAGGCCATATACCATATCAATTAACCAATAGATTAGTTGATCATGATGACAAATCTGTTTGTCAGATGGTCAATGGGTTATCCAGTGGGTTAGCTGATGGAATGATTGATGGGTTGATAAGTTATACACATCTGTAGGTTGATTGATCGTACGGCAGATCAGTAGTTCAGTAGCTCGTTGGGTCGTCCAGCAGGTCAGCCGGTCTGTTAGTCGTCCAAAAGATCAGTAGGTTGTCGAGCTAATAGGTTTTAGGTTATCGAGCCAATAGGTTTTATTGCACATTAAGGAGACAATAGGTCGATATTTTATATGGAAGGTCAATAGGTCGGTAGACTGTAGGTCATCTGCGAGGGTAGCGAATCAATGGAAAACCTCATTTACTCGTCGTGTGCTGATTCGACTCATCTTAAGACTCTCCTATGATTATTTGAACAATTCTAGAGACACTCCATATCGATGCGGATCACAGTCTGGTATAGTGTTGGGTAAAAAGCAGAAGGGTTGCTTCCCGGCAGAACGTCGCAGCGTTTATCGCCCTACAACCACCTATAAAAAAAGAAAAAGAAAGTCAATAACCCAAAAACACTCAACAGCAGATCAAATGTGGCATCTAAACATATCCAACGACACACAATGGAGCAAAACAAGTGATTTTGGGCAAAAATTGCACCCGCCTGGATATTTGACCGATTAACTCAAGTTAAACGGGATTCTCATTGTCTTTTCACGCCCTACAAAATGTCACTACCCGGCTGAAAAATTGAATCTTGTTTACAACCTTGTAAAAAGCCTTGTGAACAACTTTGTAAACAACCTTGTAAACTACCTTGTAAACTACCTTGTGAACAGGGTTGTTTCCTAGGTAGTATACGAGGTAGTTTACAGGGTTTTTTTCAAGGTTTTTTACGAGGTTGTAAACAAGACTCAATTTCTCAGCGGGGTACCACCTTATCGGTCAAAACCATCCTGGGAAGTAGAGAGTCCTCTGATTCTTGGACTGTTAAAGAACACCAACGCGTCACTTGTCCTGTTCCCCATATTTTCAGAGGTAATCTTAGAATATTCGATTATTGGATAATTTGAGATGGTGCTCCAAGTGTTTTTGATCTTCCGCGAGTCAGCATAGACACCTGAAATTCATAATTCTGAGGGCCACCGTACCGTTACCAGATGATACTTCGGTGATGTTCTGAGAATTTTCAACGGCAATTTTCTTACCCCGCTCATGTGGCATTCGATAACTCGATCGTGTGGAATGATGCTCTGAGTATTTTTCAGCTCCCGCAACTCGTTTTGCGCAATCAAACTAGTCAGTATTATCTAAAAGTATCTGTGATAGCACCTCTTCATGCTTGGTTCCAAGTCTGGTCTCTGCTGGGCGTGTACTACCCACCACAACCGAGTAAATTAACCAGGACAGTTCTGTAGGGTAGTATAAATTGAACATACTTCATACGTGATATCAAAAGCAGTATAGGCACACAGGAAAAGTAGCACGTTTCCGTTCTTCTACCGATACCCAGAGCATTCCCCAACTCCTAGATTGGTTTCGATAGGGAAAATGTCTATGCCATGTGGTAGAGGGTGCAAAAATGAAAAGAATCTGGTTTGAATCAGGTAAATCAGTCAAGAATGCACACGGATATAGTTTGTGCCCAAAATTACCTCTTTCGCCCCACTGTGCGACGTGAATAACGTGTGTTATGGATTTTCAATGATTTTCCACATTATGATTGGGTTTGATCTCTAATGTCTCAGAAACTTGATGAGAGTACTGCAAACTGTCGCAAAGTTTAGCTTCAGCGATTCAAAATATGTCAAAATGACGTAAACAGAGCGTTCATTCAAGGGACTTTTATTTTTTGATGGGTAATAATTGAAAGTGATACGGATGACAGGTGATGCACTTTAGAAATTGTTGATCGAGTTTAAGCCAAGACTCGCTTGAAATTTTATCCCATCATGACATCGTCTGCAAAGCACCAATTCCTAAGCCAACTCTACGCCCTATTATTGAGCGTATATATAAGCAGAGTGATGAAGACGTTCATCGACTTGAAGTCGCCGTTTGATTACAATAATTTTCAAGGTAGAATAGTCATTCGGTCTGAAGCAGGTGCGGATTTCTGCATCCGGGTGATGTGGTATAGGGTTGGCCAAAGATGGCTCCGGGCATCTTATGGATTATGGAAGTAGTCGCAAAAGATCAAAAGCCTGCGAAAATGATTCAGTTTACCTGGTTTATGAATCAACTTAACGTAGGTATACAGGATAGAAAGATAAGAGCTACGGTTGGGTTGGACATCTGTAAAGTAGTTCATGTAAGATTGTAGCAATATCAGAGGTTGATCGACATGCTGTTTGATATCAGCCTTTTATTACATTACGAGTCATTGGCATCATACTTTGTAAATGTCATGGGCTCCATAACGCGGATTCTGTTCAAACTGTTAAATTTTGCAGGACCCATCAACGTAGGAAGAGAGAAATCGTTGGAATTTTATTTCCAAAGGCCCGTTCTACATAGGATGCGCTCATCGTGTAAGCTTACGCGCATACGCTTGCGCTTGAAGCATTTGATGCAGAAAATTTCATGAAGCAACCTTGGTCGTCCTTTTTACTAAGAATTTTCACAAGTGGAAAGTTGGTTGATGATTGTTGAGCCCCAAGTGACATTATCGAGCCAAAAAATCAAGTTTCTTCATGTTTCACCATAAACAAATACAGAAAAACATCAGTGGTGCCACGCGAGCCTCTTCGGGAGGAAATAAGGTAAGTGTGCCTAATTTGCCCCCACTACTTTTGTTTTACTCGCCATTTCAACTCATCTCTATATTTTTCAACGTAGTTTAGCTCATTTTGTAGCTTGTTTCAAGACCTTGAAAATGAGCTAAGGTACGTTCAATTTGAACAAATTAGAGTCGAGATATCTTGATTTTCGCGAAAGAAGATTTTTTGCGAGTTTTTGTCAGTGTGTTCCTAATTTGCCCCCACAGGGAAAAGAGGCCTATTTTCATGGGATTATACGGGTTTTTCGTGAAAACGGGATATCTCGGCTCCCAGACCTCCAAATGAGACGTACTTTAGCTCATTTTGTAGCTTTTTTTAATGCCTTTAAAACTTTTTGAGGTAAATTGGTGCATCTTAATGGCTCGAGGAATGAGTTTGGAAAAAGACTATAGGGGCAAATTAGGAACACTGCACTTTTTCTAGTGATATGGGCGTAAAATCGGCTAAAAATCGAATTTTGCAATTCTGCAAAAAGCATTCTAAAGTTGGGACAAAGACAAAGAAAATGAGTTAAGGCACGTTAAAATTGATTCCATCAATTTTGTTTGGCATAACTTTTAGTGAATAACAAAAAAGAAGTCGGAAGTAGCGAAATCAGTTCTTCTGTTCTAAGAAAGGCGCGGGTCATCTACGATCGGTCCAAAACATTTATTTTCTCATATTTTAACGTAACAAACATGAAAAAAATGCGGGGCAAGGTCTGCGAGTTCGTACATGTGAGAACTTGAGTGGGGGCAAATTAGGGAATGGGGGCAAATTAGGCACAGATACCTTACAGGTTGAGCAATGTTTTCACGATTCAGTAACCGGATTGGTGACCGCTCATCTTGCTCTTGCCAATTTTCTGATCCCAAACAAGGTTTCAGTTTTCGCAAGCTACGATGGGTGGTCACCAATCCGGACACTGAATCGCGAAAACGTTGCTCAACCCGGATTTCCTCCCGAAAAGGCTCGCGTGGCCACCGTTGATATTTTTCTGTATTTGTTTGAGGAAAAAGATGAACAAACTTGATCTTATGGCTTGATAATGTCACTTGGGGCCCACCAATCATCAATAACTCTTCACTCGTCAAAATTTCGAGTAAAATACGACAGCTAAGGCTGCTTCATGAAATTCTCTGCATCAAATGCTTCGAGTGCAAGCGTATGCGCGTACGCTCACGTGGTGAGCGCATCCTATGTAGAACGGGCCAAAGGAATTTTTGTATGGTTAGAGATTCTCCTTTCAATAATGTTCTGAAATGTCACAGTGACAACTTTTTTTATGAATTGCATTCACGTTTGTGCCTCAATCAGGACTTCTTTGGAACCTTAGGAAACTCCGCTACAATCTAATATTCTCACTTATTACAATACAACGGAGTAGAATACTTCGGAAAAAGGTTTCGTGGACGTCATGACTCAATTATAACTCATGAGTCTATCGACTCGCGGTAGATCAGTTGGTATTTCTCAAAGAAGTGAGAGTCAATTTTATATGTATTGACAGCTATATTTCAATTATGCAACCCTTGTATCTAAAATTCTGGACTGAGGCAATTCGATTTTAGAACGTTAATCCTGCGAGTAACACAATCATAAGCTTCTTTCCAAAAGTAAAAAAAAGTTGGACTCACCGTGGCAAAATTAGTTGAGTTCATGGTAGCATTCGCTTTGTTCTAGTTGAATATTGCCATTATGTCAACGGATTTGAATATTGATATTGAACAGAGATACCTGTTACAAATAATATGATAATGGAACGATGTTTAACTTTGATGTGGTGGAGTGAATCCTACAGTATTTCTTGATAGCTTCGAAGATTTTCCATCTTTGAAATTGAATAATTTGGGCTTAACGACGAGTGCACGAATACTTGTTATCATCTATCTCGAATTTTTCCACTCGTTGTTGAGCCGAAATCTCAAGAGAATTGGAGGAAATCGGGGATGAAAATGTGCTTATATAGGTTAGGAGGTTGCCGCGATCTAGTTCCTCACATTTTTATCTAATCCTCTCGTGATTTGGGCTGAGCAACGGATTGAGTCATACAATTTGGATAATAAGAATGATTCGACAACTCGTGTGGAAATCGGAATCGTCGTTGTTTTCATGTGAGATATGTTTTCAAGTTCCGTGGTCACGGTGCACGGTGACCGTATCGACTTAGATCTTTCCTAACCTTGAAAATATGTCTTAACAAGAATAATATAATTTTCCATCTTTTCTCCGGAAATAGTACATTTCAATACCAAGGTGTGAAATTAGGTTTCACTCTTGAGTATCGAACTATACTTTTTGATAAATTGCTGAGAGTCAGACTCGACCAACTGTGATCAAAGTACACTTTTACGCACAGTGTATCGAAAAGAAACATCTTCGTACAATATCCCGATATTCTTTCTCACACAACTGATGAAAAATTAGTGTTTTGCTCTCAGAGGGAGGGGGAGGGGGATGGAGTGAATTCTGCATACTCGGGGTGATTCCGAGTTTTGTGTTCGGTTCTGGATGGAAAATATCAGTCGATGAGCGAGATAGTGTATGATGATACAAGGGCGCAATCGATGGTTTCCGCACTTCGAGTGACTTTTTCAGGCCCAAGCCGCAGGTGAGGGTCTAAATAGTCACGAAAAAGCGAAAAAATTTGCGCCCGAGTATCATACTATGTTTTTTGATCTTCTGTGAGCAAATGAAAAGCGACAAACAGTGTGCAAATGACTCATTTGCGCACAGACGATCAAAAACTATTATTCCCACTCTTGTAACGAAATGTATTGCTGATGAACGTTTTATTATCGGATCAATTCCTCAAAGTGCTCTGTAGGGTGGTCGGCTTGGAGTTGAAAATACCATGTTGAACCAGGTCAGTCCTCATCCAAGTGAAGCCTTATTGTTCCATTTCAAATTCTAGATGTAAAATCTCTCGCTCACTTTGTGAACCAATCAATTTCACCATGAATATGCTCTCCATATCAGAAGCTTGCATATCCGAAAATATCGATATTCGGACAAATTGCTGCACCCATCATAAACATACTAGCAGCTTAGTTGACAGCCTTAGGCGATCAATCAGCATCGATCTATGAAATTAGATTGTTGTATATAGTTATCCAAATGATCGTCGATAAGCATAAGATCATTATGCCCTTTCTAATTTTATTATACTCCCACAATCTATCAAAATTATAGAGTGACCAAAACTCAACTGCCGATCTAACCTCCATCTTCCTACACATCATGTCCACTACAACTATATTAATGCATTTCACATAATTTCTTTACAACCCAAAAGCGGCTTTTGGATAAATTAGAGCGCAACTCGGGCATATAATAACAATACTCTTAAATTTGATAGTGACGGACATCCGTTCGATACACTTTTGATCAAAAAAAATTTTTCGTCGCTCGAAGACCAATATGTAATACCATACCAAAATTATTACTTTTAAGTATATGCTGCACTTACATTACACCTACTGAATTATGTACATGCCCCCACACAACGTTCGTATGAATAATTTTGTTCGCAAAATCATCAGCTTGCATGGACGCCTCTTTTTCGATTTCTGAGCGTCATTAGAGTACAGAGAAAAAGAGATTCCGGACCAAATATATGTATAACGCGTGCTGGTTGCGTTTTTGCGCACATTCTAATACGAGTGTGCGGAGTTTCTTGTGTGTAGGTAGCCCAGATAAAAGCCCATCAGGATATAGAATACATCATATGTGTGTGTAATATGTGTATATGTATAGGTTAGGTGGGAGGGTGAAAAGTGGGAGTGTTGAGGAGGTAGGTGGTCGTGGCATGGTGGCAGCAGCAGTTCTGAAAGAAGCATCAGTTGAGAGTAGCTTTTCGCTGGCTTTAGTGAGAATATATATCGGTAGTGGTTCAACGTCGGACGGCCCTTTATACTCTCACCGCCCTGTAATCATCGCCGAGTAGTCGGTGGCGGCTCTCTCTCACTCTTAAGCGCTAATTATGTTTCATAACACTTCTTAACCCCCGGTATACACTACTACCGCCTATAATACGTGATATAGCTTGCTTGCCTGCTTCAGGCACGAGGCCTAATATCCACTGCCTTAGGGCCTTACTTTTCTCTCCCTCTCTTTTTTACTCTAACACTCGCGCTCTCTCGACATTTATTTACATCATATTCATTCCATACGCACTGGTGGCTAATACTTAAAAATGTAGTACGTGTTTGTATGTGTGTATGAGAAGTAGAGTTTTGAGGTTATGTTAGTATGGGTAAAAATATAATCGATGCGCTTGGGTGTTATTATAATCATCGCGCATGATGCAGAGGTGCCCTTTATGGTGAGTATGTATATGAGGGTTATACACTTAGTTCTGTAAGAGGTATGGTGGTATATAAAGGCGCCCAAATCGGAGTCGCTTAATAGATAATTAGCGAACAGTGACAGACATGCTGAGTAGAAGGGAGGAGAGAGATATAGTTCGTACTGTACAGTGGAGAAAGATGGAATATGATGAAGAAGGCGGTTCTTGGGCTTTCATGGACACCTGCTGAAGTTTTTTGGCCCGAATATTTGGATGGGTGTATCTGTTGTTTAATGTAGGATGATGTTCTCATGATTTTGAGAGCATGACCAGGTCATTTCTAGTATTATATCGATTGGTATGTACAGTTTGTGATAGATACACTACCGGTCGAAAGTTTCAATCCACCTGGCCAAAAATTGTGTAATCGTAAAAGTTTAATACTTTGAGGCCCGTTGGCTCTTTTGGGCTCTACCTTAGCTCATTTTGTAGCTTTTTTGAAACACTTTAAGTTGTAAATTCACAGTTTTTTCGTCCGGACTAACGATTTTCCGCTACGTCTCTCAGAAGTCTCGAAAAATTTAGCGATTTTTATGGGTACCGACCCATAAAAATCGCTAAATTTTTCGAGACTTCTGAGAGACGTACATGGTCTTGCAAATTCTAGGGAAATCGTGATAAGGGATTGAAATGAATTGCATCTTGAAGTACATGTCAAGACCTTTAAAAATCGTTTTTGAAAGTTGCCCTAGGTGCATCTGAACCAAAGTTATGAGCATTTTGCTGAAGAAAGGACTTTTTTATTCGTTTCCGTGTTTCCCAGTATGAACTATACGGTGAATGAGAGGAGGTGACCCAAGAACTTCGCATTTCAAATGTTTTAAGGTGATAATATTCATGCGAAATTGATGTGAGAGAGTTGAATCCCATCTATTTCGCACGTATATAGCTAAATATCATGATGCGGAACCTTATGACAACATACCCGACGCCGCTGAGTCTAATAATGTTTATAGCTCTCTTCCTCTCACTCTTTCTTTCTCGATTTCCACTACCTACGCTTATTACAACATCACAATACGTCCATCATTTCAAAAATTATGGAAAATCCGAATTAGTACTCTGTTGATTCCTTAATCGATCAGATTGCAATGCCCCGGAAACGTGTCGATCGAAAATCGGAATTTTGCGAGTCAACCTGAGAAACCATCTTATCTCTGAGAGAAAGTGGGTATTCGTATCGAAAAATCGCAAAACAGTTGAAAATCTCCGTCGGTGGTGTTCAATAAACAGTGAATAGATTTAAAGAAGGGCATGAAATTAGCAGTCGTGATCGTAGTAGCCGCCCCCGCGTAACAGGCTCACTGCAGGACAAGGAGATAGTTTCGAAGAGTAAGCGAGACCGTTTCAAAACGGCACTGCAAATTCTTAGTGAAATCATTCAAACTGACAGAATTGATGTGTCAGTTTCTACTGTGCAGCGTCGTCTTAGAAGTGCGGAGTTATATGGCCGAGTTGCATCCAAGAAACCTCTTCTGAGACCGATAAATAAGAAAAAAAGATTATGCCGGGCTGAAGAATACAGAAACTGGACGCCTGCGGATTGGAGGAAAGTTTTGATTACCGATGAGTCCAAGTATGAACGATTTTCCTCTAGGCACCGTAAGTATGTGCGTCGACAAGTATATGAGAAAATGAGTTCTCAATGTGTCACCCCAACTGTAAAACCCGGAGGAGGATCCATCATAGTTTAGGGGTGCTTCGCAGGAACATCCGTGTGTGATATGGTTGAAATAGACGGTATCATGGATCAAAAAGTGTTCCACAAGATTCTACAACATCATGCGATTCCTTCTGGGCAGAGGATTGCAGGGAAAAACTTCACGTTGCAGCGAGACAATGACCCAAAACACACTTCAAAGTTTTGCTCAAAATACTTGGAAGCAAAGAAACAACGGAAATGTCTTGAAATCAGAAGACTTCAAGTAAACCCGACGGAAAATGAGTGGAAAATGGCTGAAAGGGTATTTCGATATCTCAAGGGTACCAAAGACTTAGGACTGACTTATTCAAGTAAAAAGGATAATCTTCAAGCTTATTCTGATGCTAGCTTTGCTGATTGTAAAAATTCTATATCTACTTGTGGATATCTTATACAGTTATATGGCGATACTATAGCATGGAAAACTCATAAGCAAAAATACGTTTCTTTGTCGACTTGTCAGGCCGAATACATTGCAATGAGTGATACTTGCCAGGAACTAATAGCTGTAGAATTGAGTTTGAGATCTATTCTTGAGACATCTTAAGATCATACAATCTTAAGATATCTTTTCATCCAATGACTCTATACTGTGATAATATGTCAGCTCAGTCAAGTGCAAAAGTTTCTGGTGGTAGTAGGCTTAGACACATGACAGATGTAAAGGAACACTATGTAGAAGAATGTGTTTCAAGAAATTTTATTGAAATCAAATGGGTTCCATCTAAATTTCAACTGGCTGATATTTTTACAAAGCCTTTGACTTTTGAAACTCACAAAAGGATAACTGACTCAATCATGAATTAACGATGTGATTAACATTACTATTATATTTATCTGTTCCAGGTAACTCACAAAAACCATAAAATATATTTTTACGCATCAAGAAAAGAATTTTCCAATACTTTTCAATGTTATCTACTTAAAAGAATCTATTATTCTCCTATGTCGAAGAGATGTTTTCAAATTATAATATGCTATTAACTGTAATAATTCTATAACAGTTCAATCTCAAGAGAAACGGATTCGGGTGAGAGTGTTCGAGTTGAACGCCTTCGTTTCTATCTCTCTCTCTCTCTCTCCGACCTTTTATTGTGTGGCGCTGCTTGCGAGCTTCGGCCACCAATTCAGTTGTTTTGTTTTTGACGTAGCGATGGATGCACGTTTGCTCCAGTCGCGTATCTAACGTCGTGATAACTAGTTTGAATAAAAACTTGTTCCTGAAATCGTCGCTTGATTTGTCTGGCCCTACCCATATATCCGACAGGAAAAACTGTAGATGTACAACTTGAATCGCTCAGAAGAAGCTACAAAATGAGCTAAGGTAGAGTCCAAAAGAGGCAACGGGCTCCAAAATATTAAATTTTTACGATCACACGATTTTTGGCCGGGTGTATTGAGACTTTTGACCGGTAGTGTATTACTTTGAAACAAAGATGTGAAACAATTGCAGAGGCCAACAGAATAAAAGGAGTACCTTTTTTGAGAGCCCAAACCTATATATACCTACGTGAAATCATGGACTTGATCGAAAAATGACATCAGTTTCCCCCGGACAACCCCAAATTTCCGAGAGAGTCTCAAGAAATTTTCTTAGAGCCAGATACTGGATTTTTGACCTCGGATTCTGGAGAGAGAGAAAATTCTACGTCCAAATATGGACTACTGGGAATTTTCAATTCCAGTGGCGATACTGATCCAGTAACGGGGGTGACATTCGTAATCGAGAGCTCAATATGGTACTCGCGATTCAGAATTGGATGTGGTACTTGTGATCGTGAACTCAATGTCGGTAGTTATGGTCCAGAACTCAAATGGTACCGTCAACTGGGATAACTTTGAGACAACCCATGAAAGAGTCATCATCACGCACGACCAGCAAGGCAGATAATCCTGAAGCTTTGGTACCTGTTCTCCCTACTTGAAGCATACATGAGCAATGTTTTGCCCCGGCGCAGGGTTCTCTATCACTTGTGAGTTCATTTATAAACAGATTTGTTTAAGAGTATGTTTTCAATCCAAAAACAATCTCTCGGACGAATGGGTGAGGTACCAACCTTTTTAGAGTGACTCCAAGGTAACCGAGCTAGATTTCATTTGTTTGTACACATATCTGAACGAATCCATCATTAAACTGGCGTACTTTCACCCAGTTTCCATTTTGTAGCGGAAAAACTAAAAAGTATGTGTTTTCTCCTGTAAACCGGGGTAACTTTGGGACTGAGCACCCATAACTCTGACCAAGGATGTCCGAATATACTTCTATAATTGTCAATCGAGAACTGGGACTGTAAGCTTTTGATTGACCACAGACACAATGCAATTATGATGAGACTCGTGTGAGATAAACAGATTACAAGAGTTTTAAGGAGAACAATGCGAGTTACCCCAGTTGATGGTGGCCGAGGAATTCCCTATATAATGTATGCTGTCCCAAAGTTACCCCAAACAGGTTCAACTTTGGGACACAACTTTGAGTGCTCATATCTCCAACTATAGATGTCCAAATGCACTCCATAAACACCGCAATTGACAGCTGAAGCTGTAAGCTTTTGATTGACTACACATACAATGCGCCTCCGGTATAAGACGTACAAGTTTCATGAGTTTGAAGGGGAAAAATGCGATTTTTGTCCCAAAGTTACCCCAGTTGACGGTACTCATGATTCAGAACTCGATGTCGTACTCGTGATCGAGAACTCAACGTAGTACATGTGATCCGGGACTCGATCTCGTACTCACGATCGAGAACTCAATGTGGTGCTCGTGATCTGGGACTCATGGGGTACTAAATCATGTGATATTTGAATTGGCCATTGCAAGCTAATTTATGCAGCGGATGTGCTGATTTTTGTCCACAAGTGCCTGCAAAAGCCTCTGATTCGTATCTAAGGACGATTAAGATCTCGATTACCAAGCCAGTTAGGCTAGGTGTCGTCGGGGACTAACCTGACCAGATCCCTTCAGTGCCCTGAAGAGCCAGATTTGTCGAGGAGAGGCTAAACGCACCAACATCAAGCGTAAAATCAAATTTTTCGAGTATTTTATCTCATTCATTAATTTTCCATCCAGAGCTTTCAAGTTGAAACCTCGCATTAGAGGTGCCTTGAAGGTATATAGATCGGTTTCTATATCGATCTATGTTAAAAAATCAGCACATCCGCTGATTGAATTAGCTTGCAATGGCCAATTCATATATTACATGATTTGAAATTCCCGCGAGCGATCAAGTCACGATCGATCATATCGATCAAGTACGAAAATAATTTTAATCGTCAATGGGGTACTCATGATCGAAAACTCAACGTGGTACTCGTGATCCGGAACTCAATGTGGTAGTCATGATCCAGAACTCAAATGATACTCGTGATCAAGAACTCGATGTGGTACTCGTGATTGAGAGCTCAATGTGATATTCGTGATCCAGCACAGCTCGGTACTCGTGATCGAACACTGAGTGTTGTACTCGTGATTGAGAACTCAATGCGGTACTCGTGATCGAGAACTCTATGTGATACTCATGATTCAGAACTCGATCTCGTACTTGCGATCGAGAACTCAATGTGGTACTCGTGATCCGGGACTCAATGAGAAACTCATGATCGAGAACTCAACGTGGTACTCGTGATCCGGGACTCAATGGGGTACTCATGATCGTGAACTCAATATGGTACCGTAATCGAGAACTCTATGTGGTTCTCGTGATCAAGTACTCTCACAAGGGGAGCACTTGACTTCCGGATCACCAATCTTCCCCAAAATTTTTTTACAGTTTGGTATCACCTAGAATATGAAGAATCCAGAGTAATTCCGTCAAATGGGCCCCCTGTTCAGAGCTACAAGCTAAAACATTAGCATTGCGAGTATATCTATATATTTCACTTTTCAACATGGGCTTATATGGGCAATGCTAATATGATAGGCTGTAACTTCGGACAGAGGGCTCATTCGACGGAGTTACTCTGGATTCTTCATATTCTAGGTGATACCAAATCGTAAAAAAATTTTGGGGAAGATTGGCGACCCGGAAGTTAAGTGCTTCCCTTGTCAGTGGTGCTCGTGGTCCAGAACTGAGGGTAGTTCTAGTGATCGAATACTCTGGGCGGTACTTGCGATCGAGAACTTCTCGTGGTACTCGTGATTCGGAACTCAATGTGGAAGTCGTAATCCGGTACTAAATAGGGTACTTATGATCAAGAACTCAATGTGGTACTCTTGATCAAGAACTTGATGAAGTACAGTGTGATCCGGAAGTCAATGGAGTACCGTGATTGAGAACTCTATGCGCTTCACGATCACGAGTATTACTCTGGTTACTTGAATCGGGATCACCAGACTGAATGAAAATTGAGTAATTCCACGTGTATAGAATGGTCGATTGTACATAGTATTCGAAATCTCTCCTCATAATTTTGTTCGATTCTATACCTCAAATTATGACGATTAACGGTCGCTAGGTTCCAAAAAAATTTTCTTGCGTAGCTGGTATGCAAGTTGATGGAACTTTTGAATTTTTTTTGTGAAAGAATAACTGCTTCCTTCCCACGAAAACTGCTAGAGGTTTGGAACAAAATGAGATAATGACATGTGGATCAGCACATTAGGGAGCTGAGACAAGAACCTATCAAAATATTCCTTGAAATACTTCTTTTGAGGTAATTAGTCTTATATATGGACGATTCCATGGAAATCACTATATAATTTTTTCTTAAAAACCCATTCGTAAAAAAATTCTGAAAACACATATTTTGATATATAACTTGACGTTCTTCACGGAAAAAAATGTTCCAGTCTGGAATCTGCACTCCCCAGTGAATTTTGAGCAATTATTTGCAATTCGATTTTACAACAAAAGAGAACTCGAGAATTTTTGGCGCATGCGCGTGATTTTACGGAACAGATACCCGATAGCCCGTGGAATTTCATTTGAAATGACCACTGATAATAGTATATTAAGCCACAAGGGCACCAAAAGGTATTTGCGCACGAGCCACCGCAACGAGTGTGCAAACGAAACGTTTGTACACGAGTGATTCTCAAATCTAAACCTCTCCTCGATTTTCTTTTTCAGAAATGATTCTGAGACTCTTGCCTTTGAGACGCAGTAGTTGAGTTTATTGCTAAACGAATATTTTTTGAGGTATACTACGGTGAACTTCTGGTATGCAAAAAAGCGTTCACTATAGGGTAGTTCACCTTACAGAAAATTATTAATTTCACTCATTCAGGTGTTGAGATTTAGAAGAAACTCTGACTACATCAACAACTTGTCCAAGAGAGCCAAAAATAATATCTGGATTTTCGAAAAATTCACATAAAATACCTAAAATTATAATGATAATTATTCATCTTGTGTCAGTCAACCTCAAATGATGAGGAAAGACCGCTGACGACTTCTACAGGAATGTAACGAAGAAGTGGAAACCATTGAGTACCTCCTGTGGAGATACAGAACGTTGATTCACAAATACTTTGACAGCGTGGGAAACACAACAGAGGTGGAACTAAAGAAGCTCATAGAATTCATCCAAGGCATAAAATGTCTAAAGGATAAGAGCATATAGGAATGGTTAGACTCCCTTGAAAGCACAACAGGGTACTGCAATGGGCCTCAGGCCTTCGAGTGTGGATGTGACATCCGTCGCATCCAGCTCTCATAACCTAACCTAACCTAACCTAGGGTATCCGTTGAACGGAGTAAGAAGTGGAGGCTGTGGAAAAACCGTCAGCGACTCTCAGAGAGAGACCTGACGTACTCACTATGCTCGTTTCCGCGGCATTAATGGTAGCGGGAGCTGTACCTAATCATCGTTCGGAAGTTCCTTTTAAGGCGATGCGGTCACCGTGCAAGCCGGAAATTATATCTTATTTGGATGTAAATCAAAAAATTTTCACGAAACGAAGTTGGAGACGATTTGTCCATTACGTATTATCATTCGAATTGTGGTGGACAACTCATTATTTGTCACCAATCACAAGACTGTAACTAATAAACGAGAATAACTTGCCCGAGGGTACTTTCTAACCTACAAATTGGCACATTTTCGTTCACAAAACTCTCAAAATCTAGTCCGATTTGGGCCAAACGAAGAGTTATCCAGGCCAAGTTAGATGATAATAAAGCCTGGATAACTCGTCGTTTAGCCCATAATGGGAAAGATTTTGAGAGTTCTGTGAACAAAGTTCAGCGTGCACGGTGACCGCATCGCCTTAAACGCTTCTACGCACTTCGGCATCAAGGTCATTGGTGTCGCTTCGCTTTTCGACGGGTATTTTCTATACCTATGTCGGGCAGTTTCTCGGACGTGTGCCACATTTATCTTCGTGGGAGTGAAATGTTTTCTCTTGGATCTCATTTCGGCCAATGAGAACGCGCGCGCTGCAGCTGCGCACAGAGACAGCAGCAGACAGCATAGGCCGCCTAGCCACCATGCCGCCAGCCTGTAGCCGGCCTTTTGCGGGAGAATCGTGGCTTCCTGATGAAAATGAGTGTCTCCGGATCGAGTAAGAAAGTGTCTGTTGTGAATGTCTTTCGTGGCACACTCTCAAGATGCGGGTACCCGAGATGCAGCTTCTACATGGCGCCACGCGGTGACTAGGCCATGACACGATTTTGTTATTGATACATATATAACTAAAAAGACGGGAGAGAGGACAAATTGAATCAATCGAGATTGAAACTTTGATGTACAATTATTCATGTGTCTCGAATAGTTTCAAAAACCAACAATTCCTCGTTGGTCATTTTGAGTGCTGTAGGTATCACACGAGGCTTTGGTGAAGAAATCCACGAGTATTTTTGCTGAATACAGGAGAGACTTGAATAAATTGCTGCCAAAGTGAGGTATTTGTCAGCTTTGGAACACGCAGCTTTTCAACAATCATTTAAATATAATTGATTGAGCCAGTATTTCCGGACCAGCCCCAAGAGGCTCGGTCCTCAGGTACACGAGATGGCACCATACTCCCACAACATACCGGCCGCTCGCCATCCTCCTGCCTGTGCTTATCGACGGATGATCCCAAGCGGGAAAGAAATAGGCCTAGAGGTGAATGAGTCGAAAATGAAATATATGGTCATGGACCGTAACAACGCGGGTGACGACACAGATCCTATCCAAATCGCGAATTACTCGATCCCCCTATCTTGGGACCACAGTAACGAACGATAAAAACAAAAGAGTAGAGTTTGGTGAAAGAATAAGCGCAGGACATAGGTGTTTCGGCTCATTACAGAAGCTTTTCAGAGATAAAAACCTCTCACGCGAAGCTAAAATAACGATTTATGAAACCATCGTTCAACCCGTGACTCTCTATGGATGCGAGACTTGGTCATTAATCAAAGTTCGAGAATCCCTAGAATCAGATATAATGATAAGTTGCTCCAACTCTGTCGGGCCCCGAGTATTGTCAATGTCATTAACTACAGGAGGGTACAGTGGATGGGCCATGTAGCGAGAATGGATGAGGAACGTGTAGCACGGAGGGTACTGGATTACAAACCAGACTCGCGATGGGGCAGAAGGAGACCACGTATAAGCCTGGAGAAAAGCGTGCTAAGTAAGATAAAAATGACGAGCCGCAATCCCAATGTATGGAGAAGCCGAGCACGAGACAGGAGCGTATGGCGTGATTGCTGTCAAGCAGTCAGAGACTACGGCCTTTCCAACCCAGATATCGCCTGAGCCTAGTGTGAGCAACGTGTGGTGAACGTATCTCTGTAACGCTGGCTGCTCAGTAAGGGCGCCTCCACCCCGTAACGCGCGTATCGTCGCAATACGGAAAAGGACACCTACCGTCCTAGTAAAAAGCGAGGCCGGGCCTAGCACGAGCGTACGTCTGGTGAACGAACCTCAACAGTGCAAGCGCCCAAAACAGGCCAATACAGTGTGATGTCTCATCGTTGCAACAATGGGTTATTCCCATTACATATATATATATATACTAGGGGGGCAAGCCCCCCTGCTCGCTCCGCTCGCCAACCCCCGCTACTCCTGATTATTGATTTAAAGGAGTGGAGAATCAATAGTCCATCCATAGTAACTTAAGAAGTAATGAAAGTCTAGTCAGTTTCATTAATGGTCCTGGAGATTGTGGAAAAACTTCCTTGTAAAGGTCTCTCATTTAATATTTATTATCCCAAAAGAAGAAGATTCTGCCAATGGCGTGGACGAGTATTGAGTCGATTTTTTTCACCACAAGGTATGACAAGTCATAGATACTTCAGAATACCCTTGGATCTAGAAAGTATTGAGAGTATTTTTTTGAAATCTGATGCCGATGAGAAGAAATTGAGGGAAGCAGGTGTTATCATCTCGGGTGAAGCATCAGTGATTCCCAAAGAAGCGTTGGAGGTGGTGGATAGAACACTCCGTGACGCTTTTTACAATGACTCACCCTTTGGTCGAATATTGGTGATTTCAGGCGGGGATTTCAGACAAATCCTGCCAGTTTTGACCAATGGGAATAGACATTCTATGATCCAGGAAACTATCACATCGTCAGCCTTACGGCGATTGTTTAATGTAATGAAGCTGACTAAAAATTTGAGATCTAAGGACCTGAATTTTCCAACATCCTTCTGGTAGAGGTGAGGGTAGAATTGATGAAGTGAAAGTGAGACCTGAGCGGAAGAGTAATGATGTACGCAGAACCCATATCCAAAGACATCAATGAAGATATTGCTACGAATAGAGTTGTTCTGTCATCTCATGAAGAAAATATCATAAAATTGAATAAGAAAATCTTGGGAAATGTTCGATGGTCCGACTTCATCTTACTAAGCGTTGATCATGCGACTCACAAAGGTGTAGATCAAACCGAGGAGCACACTCATCTGAAATATTCAACCGAGTTTCTGAATAGAATTAGAGACGGTTTAACTCCACATGGACTTGATTTGAACGTAAATGCTATTGTGATGTTGATTTTGAATCTAATGATTTGGAATCTGAGAGTGGCGAAGGGTTCATGTAATAGGGTTCGATTAAAGATTAGGTAATTGTACAAGCATGATATTGAAGCGGAAGTGACAAGTGGGGAGAATATGGGGACAATAGTTTTCGTACCCAAGCTAACACTAACCAAGGGTGAGTGTTTCCTGCCGTTTGTAGTTCACAGGGAACAGCTCCCTGTGGTCTCGGTATTGGCAATGACAATTAATAAGTCTCCACTTTGAAGTTTAGATAAGGTTGATATTTATATAAAACGACAAATTCTCTCCAATCGACAGCTTTACGTTGCTCTTCCTCGGTGAAGAGATCAGAAGAATTCGTTTATTGAAAATAGATTCGATGGTTCAGATGAGATCGGAAAAGGTTGTTTGGGACGGGGTATCTGATGTTTGATATTTTTGTCATATATGATTGGAAATTCAAGTATATTGTTCTCAAATTCCGTTGAGATGGAGTGAAATCTGGAGTTGGGGAAATTGATACAAGTATATGAACTGAGGGAGCAGGTAATCTTGTGGTGTTTGAACGAACAGTTCGAGAGAAAAGGTTGGAGAAGAATACGGCAAGTGCTCAAAATAATCAGATCGATCTACAGGAATTGAGTGTTTGGATGAAATGATAGCATTGCATGAAACAGAGAATATTCATTTTGAGAATTCACAGTGAATGTGAAAAATTCCTGGACTCAATTATTCGGAGAATAGAGTCCAAATTGGAGATGAAACAAAATTAGTAATTCAGTTAATTGATATGTATATCTATGATTAGAGATGTTAATGACATTGATATTACAGAACTATAGTTGCGTATGTTGACAAAGTATTTCGCGAATCTGAGTTCCAGAAAAAGGGCGATGGGAGTGAATTAGTGAGGTACGTACAGAATGGTTAACTTTGAACGAAATTGAGAATAATATTAGCAAATTAATCATCATATCAAATTGAGTATACGTGTATAAGTGATGATGTATGGAGAACCATATTCAAAGACATGACTGGAGATATTTCTACGAATAGAGTTGTTCTGTCATCTCATAACGAGAATATCATCGAATTGAATAAGAGAATCGCGAATATGACGTTGGAATATACAACAGAATGAATTTTAAAGATATACCTTCGAAAAAAGGAACAATAAGTGAGTTGAATTGGTGATGTTTCGACTATATGACACGATTTTCACACAAATCTTGTCGATTCTCCAGAGATAAAGGTTTATCTGAAAGATCAATGCGTTCAAAGGAATGAAAAGAATAAGAGTGGAATTCTGGGTGTACACAAATATACGTCACAAACTTCATGTCATTGTTGTGAAAGATGGAAACGGTCAAATTGAATCGTACGATCGTGGAGTGGAGTTAGAAGTTTGCGGTGACTTACAAGAGAAGAGTTAATTTTCTGATCAATCAGATAAGAGTGGAAAGAATCGTTTCGAAATTGATTTCATTGAGTGGTCTTTACAGGTTCAACGTACATGTGACAGTGGAGACTGTAGATGAATTGAAATTGTTAGGTGGTGAAAAGATGGAAATTGAGAACTCGATTCTGGAGAATGAAGTTCATGTTGTGGAAGAGTGTTCCGTCACACAAAGATTTTGGTTATTGATTTTTGATTCTCGGATATACTGTAAAATTTTTCTAATTCACATTCTTTTGGAAGAAATATATATCTTCTTCGTAACCCAAGCTCACTTTAAATGTTGTAATAATTGAATAATGAGACGGAAAATAATGATGATGAGAACGAGATCATTTCTAGAAGGCTGCAGAGGGAAATTGACAAGACTAAGGGACCTGCAGGGGCTCAGAAAAATTGACGGGCCCTCAGGGGCCCTCGGAGGCCCTCGGAGGCCCTCAGGGGCCCTCACAGGCCCTCAGGGGATCTCAGGGGAATCTCTCAGCCCCTAACGTAAATATGGAACGTAATTTAGGTTATTTGGTCAGAGGCACTCGGAGCCCTCAGGGGCCCTCGGGGGCCCTCAAGGGACCTCGAAGGACCTCAGAGGCCCTCAGGGGCCCTCCTGGGCATTCAAGGCAGTCAAGGGAATTCAGGGGAGTTCAAGGGAATTCAGAGGAATTCAGGGGAATTCAGAGGAATCTCATTCTTACTACTATATATTAGGGGGAGATATGTATCTTTTAGATCTAGCTCTTTCCATATAGCTCTCCTATTATCATGATATATATACACACATCTTTTATATAGTTATTTTTCCTAAAAAACTCATCTTGTATAATGCACCTATGTATAAGAAATACTCATGAGCAGCTCGGAGTAAAACAGTAAGCCACACTACCACAGGGCCAACAAGCCGCCTGAGCTAACCACAAGAGCGCGCCACGCCGCTTCCCCCGCCACAGGCTCCCCTCTCCCGCAGAATCGAAGGGTCTCGCTACGCGCCAGCCAGCAGTCAGTCCCTCTCGGGTGCTGGGCCATTGCGCCCAATCTTCTCTGGTGCCTTGCGCCCTGCTCTGGAGCCACAGTGCCCTACCACCTGGTGCCTCGCGCCCTGCCCTGGTGCCGCTGAGCCCACGAATTGGTGCCTAGTGCCCTACTACTGGTGCCCCGTGCCCTGTATTGGAGCCATTGTGCCCACGATTCGGTGCCCCTGAGCCCGGTACCCTGGTGCCTTGCGCCCTGTATTTGCAAACCCGAGCTGCCCGAGAAAAAGAGAGACTTTGTAATCACAAACAAGAGTAAGTTCAATAAATGGGTAATTTTCAATCTCTCATTCGCTCAAATTCTCTGGAAGCCCTCGGCAAGTGGCTCTACAACTGAACCCTGGTGCATTAGCCCAGGATGTCCCTGACAATCTCAAAACTTTGTTGGATTCTTCTGCGCGCTTTCTTGACCGGATGAAATAGATATTTCTTTCCAAATTCAGTCCATTGAATCCCGAGCTAGATTTCGGAAGAATTGGCTCAAACATTAATTTTCAAGCTAACGACGCCGCAGCTGACATCACATTTTGGAGGCCCCGGAGGGATTGTTTTTGAAGAAGTATTTGCTTCTCCAGCTCGAGTGCGCGAGTAAATTCAGCAATCGTCGAATAAGTTTCGTCTCCGAAATTCAGAACTTATTGATACACGTAATCGTGAGTTTCATTTCCTTCTGAAAACTACCGGCATTGATTCTGATTTCGAGAGTTCTATATACGATTTTATACGGTATTGGACGATTCATAAAAATCCTGCCTTTTGACTCAAGATTTGCATGAGAAAAATCAATAATTTCATTAATTCAGTAAACCCTCATTCAACTGCTCACAAACACACATAATTGCCGTTTCCAGTTTAAATCTGTATAAAAACTACTTTTCACAGTAAATGCTTAGTATTCATCAACAATATACAAGTAAAATCAGCAATATACGTGTGGAATCGACTATTTTTTCTCGCGAGTTCGAATGCGCACATTTCATAGCAATAACCTCAGCACCGCGGTGTTCAAATAGCTCAACTCTTCCAAATATCGTGAATTACACATGCAGCCTATGTGTTAATCAGATCTCAATAGCCCCGCACATACAGCTCCATAAGCATCCAATGCATAAACTACGGGATATCGATTCATAATTATCAAGGAATTTGTTTCACTCATGACTTATTCGTGACTTGTTCATAACTTGAGACTCGAAATAGATCAAAATTCTTAACTGAACCAACTAGAGCTTGATTTATCGAGCACGTGCGTAATTGGAACGAAAACCTAATTGGTCAGTCTTTTACAGTGCGACAATCACGCGAATATTTGGAATCTAAAAAGGTACTTTCTCATCGATTATTCTAAAAAGTTTTTGAATCACTTCAAATATATGTGGCATTGATAAAATCTGGAAATTCTCCAAGGACGTTCTCTCGCATGACAATCTATATCATCGAGCAGCCAATAACATTTTTCTATTATCGATAGTTTTCTCTTCGTCAAAAATTGCGACAATTGTGACAACTGTGACGATTTGCTGGATATTAAAAAAATGTCAATTTTGATGGCTTGACTCGGGGATAGTCGAAGCTCGTGAAAATTCTGCTGTGTTCATTTAGTATCGAGGTACACCTCTTTTGTTTGATCAAAATCTAATCTGTAGATCTTCTACCGGAATCACTTCCTCAAGGTTCAACACTTATTTTTACACAAAATTGTTTCATTACTCACACAACTGTGAGCATCAGGTACATCAAATCGATTTCAAATACCGTATCGAAGCAAAGCCATAAAATTGTCAACGAATACTCATACAAGTCATCATTCTGTTTTCACATAAACACATATTCAGAGCGGGATTTCATAGTATCGCGCACGCAGTAACTTCTGAATATCCTCTCATTCCTATCCACTCCATCCTTGCCAACACGATCAAATCATATTTCAGTGGATCGAAAGGGACGAAACACGCCTGCTCGGCCCAATAAGCAGTACAGAGCGAACAACCGGACTCGCTACAACCGCTTGCGTCGGTTAATTTCTATAGAACGCTTGGACTACACGCTCAGGTGGGAAGACATTGTCCGTGGCTCGGATGATGAGATCCTTGCGTGGGTTCGTTGGACAGTAGAACTTCAGCGTAGAGGCCTTTCGCTACCACCCCGGCCACTGCCACGCCATTTAAGGAGAAATCAAGAGTGACCCAGCGAGCTGCAAGCGCGCTCAAACGGATTTCTACACTTGCCCGAACCTCAAGGACATCGCAGCCGCCGTGATCAATACTTATCAGACGCAAAAAGACCGTGTTCCACTTCATCCATTGCACCCAACAACTCTCACCTCATCCCACTCGACCAAGCCATAGACTTTTTCACAAATTCACCTCATCTTCCATCGCCCAGCTTGACTCTACCTCCCCTTCAAGGTGTAGCACAGGCTTCCATCGAAGACCGCTCACCCGATCTTGTCGTTGAACCACCCACTAAACGAGTCAAATACGACGATTATAAGTCAGGGCCACGATTCAAGTTCACCAAGCAACAGGTGTTGGAAGAATATAAGAACAGAGCCGGTCTTAAGGAAGTGCGAGAGATTCAGCCACCACGGAAACAGGCATTTTCACCTATCGCCGTACCGCCTGCTCGCATTCCAATTGAGATACCGGGTTGAACTTGTAAAGCTGACTCAAACACTAACCCCACCTTACCCGACATCACAACACCTAGAAACGGCCCACCTTCCTCTAACAAGCTCAGCAGCGGAAACATTCCAGCATGGAAGAATGCTGGATTGGTTTCAGTTGAGAGGCATGCGAGCGGGAGTATGGATTACCGAGGCAATAGACCTCGTGGTCTGAAGGTCTAAACGCGTAGACCCGAGAAATCCGACTGATGATGATGATGAGGTATACATTGCTGTAGAAGACACACGCAGCGTGGCAGCCATCTGGCGGACAATTACTGAGGTGATACCCACGTGAACGCCTGGAGTGATGATCGCTCTGCGCGAGCGTGGCTGGTGCATGATGAGTTGCAGTGCATTGCAACGCATGCGGCACGGATGCTCGTCGCATTGTATACTCTGCTCGCAAATTCCACTGCTCAGACATGTGGAATAATCATGAAGCTCTGAAAGAATCGCAATTCGATAGTTGAGTAAATTACAATCGATAGTAATGCTGGTACAATATGACCGAACAACAGTTTCATCACCGCAAATTCATATAATCAGAAGGCTGGATTCTCTCCGAAATTCAAATTTCCGTTGACAATGCAACTGTTGTTTGACCATATTGTTCAAGCATTGAATTTGATTCTGATCTACACCGTCAGCCAGTATAAAAATTCATTTAGGGGGCACAGTGAAGCCCGTACGGACCCCTAATTGCCCGCTTCCCGCCCGTATGGGCATGGTGCGGGCACGGAACGCTACGCATGCCGCCACCCTAACTGTGAGTCAATGTGGCGTTAGTAGGGCACTATTTGGGCATCATGCAGGCACAGACCAGAGAGCATTATCGCATAAATGGCACGAGAAAATTTGACTTGAGCCCAAGAAAAACACCGACACTATACTGATCTGACAGCCCCATAAGGTAATTAGAACGTATAGGAGTCAGTTCCGAGACAGAGTTCGCTTCTTTCCATGTGAAATCTCTGAAATCAAAGCTCGGCGAGTCTGTAAACAACTCCTATCCATCCACATAGCACATAGATTCCATTGGGTTTTTGGTATCAAGTTTGATAGTCTGAGCTTGAATAAAAAATAGTATATTCAATCAAGAACTTGAGGAAGAATTACAGAAAATTCTTGTATTGATACAAACTAACCAGAAAGACACATTCCACAATATTAGCCAACTGTACAGTTTCCTATGGCCATGACTTATCGATATATGTTCAGTCTTTTCAAATACTGGTTACTCACTAGTCAAGAGTCACCTAAAATATCATTTATCTCGTCATTTATTCTACAAGTGAACTGCAGTGCATTGAGATCTACTGTCTCACTTGTACTCACAAGTCAGGGTACCATAACCCATGAGTAGCGAGTGAGACGAGTCCACAATAGTGCGTGGAAATGCTAAATATTAGCTATTCTCACTGATCATCTATTCATAGCTCAACAATTTCAAAGGCAACAGGAGACTTCCAGATCCGCAAGTTAGTGAGATCCTGAGCTCAATGTCTATTGGCTATGGTAACGAATGTGCTATATAAAAAAAAATAGACTGTAGCGCCAGCTGGTGGCAGAAAATAACCTCAAACTGTGGTGGTCCCGGCGAGTTGCGTGGTCCCTGCAGGGGAAGAGCGGGGAGGCCGAGATCACACGGACATGGGGACGTTGCCTGTCTGCGTGAGGACCACCACGGCGTAACGCGCGAGCTAGCCGCTAGATGTCCCGCGCAAGCAATTTGACCATAGCGAATAGGCAGCTATTTTCTGCAGTCAAAACAGCGTAAAGACAAGATAAGACAGAAGTGCTGGAGCTATTGAGGCAGCATTGGGGCACCGGCTGTGGTGAAGTTAGCGCTGCGTATGGGCTTCCATGCGGGCCCCATCTTGCTCATCGTTACATGCCCTCACACTTACCTCAGATCTCAGATTGCCCTAGCCCCGCCCGCGGCGGCTCCCTCGTACGGGTCTCAATTCGTGTTCGGGAAAGCCCGTCTAGATTTCTATACGCGAGTGGGCTGCAAACAGTTGTATGTATGAGATCAAATATTGGAGACCATGGGTTCAACACCTTGAAAAAATCTTTCTTGCAATTACACAGTCATCGTAAGCTGTCAAATATAAGGACGATTGGGTCCACGAATATTCACTTGGTCCGTGTGTCAGTGGAGAACTCTCACAACTCCTCCCACTTTTTGGAGACGCCCGAGCAGTTACAGAGGGGTCAAGCATGCATAAAATCAGTGTAGTGACAAAATTCCCTCAATTATTCATCGACTCACTATACTACGGCCAGTACGGAGTCCCCGCAAAACCGCAACCAGATACGCACCGGCGTACTCATATAGTTTGTGGCTACATGCAATGATCCTGAGGGCGGAATTATTGTTCATATGCTTTTAGTGATATCAAGTAATTGCCCGGATAGCATGCTGCCTCCCAAATCTCACTTTATGAAGCCATACAGAATCCAATATCATTTTTTTCACTAGGAAACGAGAAAAACATGAAGGAAATATATGATCACTGCGGCACGGCGTTGCCTCAACTACTCCTGGCTCATTACTCAACAACATAACATTTCCAGCCAAAACAGATAGCAACCCGCCTGTGCTTTGAAATTTCTAATGAAATGAGCCCTTCCACGTCCAGAAATTCAAAATTGCAAAAAACGTGAAGGGGTGTCGACATCGAGCAGTATAAGTTGCCTAGCGGATCGAAGAACTACGATCTTCTCGAGATATAGAATGAATTTTCAGGCACAAAACAACTCATTCGGCTGGAAATATTTTGGTGTTTTACTTGCCTTATTTCTGCTTTCGAGTCGGAAATGTGAGATTGA
Source organism: Eretmocerus hayati (assembly GCA_029851415.1). Lineage (NCBI taxonomy): Eukaryota > Metazoa > Arthropoda > Insecta > Hymenoptera > Aphelinidae > Eretmocerus > Eretmocerus hayati. Next base: position 174,450,409 of record CM056742.1, on the reverse strand, counting down.
AATATAGGTACTAATAGGCATAAAAATTGAATCGCAATCTCCGATCGCATGTATAGAGCGATCAATACGCCATCTATTGGGCAAAATATCCGGATTCTGTCCGGACTGGCCTCAAAAAATTCCATTAAAGCTATGCTATATATGCTATACACCACTTGTAAAACTTCAATATGTGGAAATAGGCGCTTGAGTCCGCTGCTATTTTGAATTGAATGAATTTTAGTTCTATGTATAATAATGGTTAACAGATAAGTTGATATAGTTGTATTAAGTGGCACATAGAAATATATTTCATATTCTGAAAATTTAATGTTTGTAGTAACGATTGTAAGTATTCGTGTTAATCTGACAAGCTCGGTAAAAGAGTTGAGGAAGCTTCAATGAAAAAAAAAAAAAACTATTCCATCCATCCATTCTAACTTTCAGGAGTGCCAGCCTCCAAACTCAATTCACATAGAGGATTACTGGTGGTATCTGAAACCGTCGATTTTTCCATCGCCATCAAACGTTTCACGCTTGCGCACTCTGCTGACAAGCTTTTTGCATATCTTAATATATTTCAACCCACACAACCGACCTCTCATGTAACTGTGTCAATAAGACGGGGTAACAATAGCTACTCCCTATCTGATGCTGTGAACCGGAGAGGCAAGGAAGGTATATTAGAGAAGAAGTTGGAGGAAGAGTGAGGGAGTCAGGCACGTAGTCGCCCTAAACTCGACGCAAGCTTTCGAACTTCGAGGGAGTTTCGAGCGAGGGTCTGATGATATGGCGCGGACGTGTGCCAGCATCATGCCATCGAGATACTTGGGGTAGGTTCAGTATATTGGTATTTTAGATTCAAGCTTAAGAGAAGATTCGTTCTTTCTGAATTGGGAACTGCTTCTCTCAGTTGAGATTTTGTGAATAGCATGGAGGTTCGGGTGACTTCATTCGAAGATGTTTTCCACTCTCCCGAATGTGGCTGTTGTACAACTGAACGATGATTGTCATGAATCTTGACAGGATTTCAGTTTCATTTAAAACGGCTTCATGATTCATCAAAAATGATAAATATACCGAATTTATGTTTGGATTGATGTTATGAATCATATCTTATCAAAGGTAGTAGGGCTTCCGCGATGATGGGAGGGACGGAAATGCGGGTTCATCTTGTATCGTGCCAGAAATATCTTCCCGGGCTTGCATTCAGTCATGAAGAATTTGGGGATGACCAATGTCAAAAATGTGATCCCGAAAAAATAACCACTAACGTTATAGTATGCGTGCGACTGTCATTTTTGACCGACTCTAAGTTTCGGGTAAATTTCAAGAAACCGCAGCGCACTCAGATTAACCCAGGAATGGTCAAGCAGCACGATAGTAAGATCAACATAGCTTAGCTAATCTGCCAAGAAGATTGGAGGAAATGCCTGTATCTAAGTTCTCAAAATTTGAATATTCCGGTCTTCTTGATATACGCGAACCTATTAGCGGGTCAACATTGAACTTCACAAAATCGGAGAGGAACATGTAGTGAGTTACTCTTTATTCCTAATTCCACTGCGTCGTTCCAGAATTCTGAATCAACTCAACCACATCATCAGTACTATTAAGACTCAATAAAATTATTAAGTTTAGATAATATTTTACAAAATCTATCCTACAAAGTCTCCATTCTTACGCTGCAAACCAAACCATTTTCATCGCAAAGCCAAGCACGAAAGCACCATATTGATCAAGTAAGCCCCCAGTCTACTAAGGAAAGTGTCCGAACAATCAACTTGGATCTAATGAGATTGTTTCTCTTCCCCTTCACCTCCAACATCTCTACCCTCAACTATTCCAGACTGTACAAAGTGATCTTGGAAATCTTTGCTCGGCACCAGGCTACTCTTGGTAATTCTCAGCTAAACCGCGGCTAATGGGAAACTGATGCGCAAACCCACTAATCCTGGCGCTATATACCCGTACGCGCTTGGGGAGAAAAAAAAAGACTACCACGTAAAGCTCAACTACACCCTCGCATACTCTTACAGATATAAGACTCACATTCTGGACCTATGATACTTACTTAAGGGGGTCGAAGAATAGCTTGTGTACACACAAAGGGTAGTAAGTATATATAGTAAACGGAATCCGTTCCATTGTAATTGGGCAGATTACTCGTGGGTGACACAGGAGGGTGGCATTTTAGCCTCTACTGTCCGTTTGCTCGTTGTCTCCGGTATATATGTAGAGATGTGCAATGACTTTGGATTCCCCCTTGTAAATAGATACAGATATAGAGATAAATTCTAGTGTTGCTGATACTACTTATTATATATTGAATGGAGTCTGATTGGTGGGGTTAGCTATATGGAGCATGGTGAGTGTGACAACTGCGAGCCGTAGACCATCCCTAAAGATAGAGATAGTTGAGGTACCACCCAGACGATCAAGTGGGATGTAATATACGAGATTTGTGTGCCACGCCCGGGATTGAGATCCGAATGCAGAGTTGAAGAGGTTATCAATGTGGTCAGATTATGAATGTCTGGTGACTGTAGAGTTGGAGATGAGAAAATTTCAGACAGCGCTGCCAGGTGAATTTTGTGAATTACCTGATCAATCGTTGATTAATGGCAATCTACTCTCTAAACCTGTTGGAGTCAATTTTGACTCCAAGTGAGTCAAATTTGACTCACTTGGAGTGAAATTCAAGTGAAGCTCACTCCAACGAGTTAAGCATGTATATTAGAGATTTGGAGTATTTTTTTCGTTAACATATTTTAATTGAACCTTGTTTGGTTCGTTGATGAATATGGTATGAAAGGAATCAGCTCGAAAATCTCGATGCAATTGAACGATTCACAATCAAAATCTTGTGAATGAAGAATCAAATTTTCTTTTGGAATAATTATTGATATCAGAATTTTATTTTGGGGTAGCTGAAAAAAAGGAATTTACGCTTGATTTGATGTTGAAAAGACATTAGAATGCAATCGCAAATTTTCTAATCATGAGCTTGACAGATTTATGTGTAGAATCCACGAAGTTCCGCTGGTTTTATTTGTACTTCAGAAAAAGTCAAGGGCTCGTGGCTGCTCTCAGCAACTATCAGATATCGTAACTTATGAGATCCAGTGTCATGATTTGAGATTTAACTCAACCAAAATTGCGAATTCTAAGACGATGAGAAATTCCAAGTTTCTTGAATCTTCAGCAGATTTAATTTTGCGGACAATCTTTGGTTTCTATTTGAGTATTTTTCTATGAGAATATGCAAACAAAAGCTCAAGAGTAATATCATGCATGTTCCAGATGGGAATCATTACATTGAAAACTACTCTGTAAAAGTCAACCAGTGAAACTCACTGGAAAACCAGTCCAAATCCATTCATCAAATTGCTCTAAACTAGATAACCAGTAAAAATCGACTGGTTTCCAGTGAAATTCACTGTTTGACTCTCACAGAGTATACCCTGCGAAAAGATATGGACAAGATTTTCGTGTCACCACTATATCAATAACGAAGATTATTTTTGTAATCTGAATATCGTTTTCCTATAACGACTTTTCTACGACAAGATTATCAATATTTCTGATACCATTCCGATTTGATATTTGCATGACTCTTTTCTTAGATGATTCATTGATTTCCAAGTCGTACAAAATGTAACAACCCATCTCCTGCGAGCATCAGTATTTTTAGTCTAGCATTGGATTATGTTTCACAAATAGAGAAGAATCGTTGACCGATCGTCTTCCAGAATAGAAATGTCACAAAAGTAGTTATTCTGATCAATTATTATATTTTGAATTGGCTATAGGTTCAATCATTCCTTCTATTACTGTGATCAAAATACTCATGACACAGCGGAAAACAGATTTTAAAACTCTTCCATCTGACATTGATCATCCACAAATAACAGATCAAGTTTCGGAAACCATGCAAATTGATCAAAGATAAAATTTATTGACGAACAATCAATCGTGTCACCGGAAGAATCTTCTAATAACAGAAAATAAATTTCAACCACATCCGGACCATTGATCTTTTCCACACGGAAGCTCAGAGTAACTCACCTTATTCGATTCGTACTACTTACTTACCAAGCCCAAGACTCTATACACACACAAATATTTGCATCGTGTAGTTTCTCCTCCGCCATCGTTCTCATCGTCAAATCGCCATTCCTCGGCTATATTATACGCGCGCATCACCCCTACACATCCAACGTGCACATCAGATACCTCGTCAGATACTATGCTTTCGGCCCCAATCGCCTCAAGCAATATTTCATTTTTATTCTGCATATCATCATAAACTACGTTCGCGTAGTTATTCCACTCTGTTGAGCTTCTCGAATTGAGGATGTATATTATAAAATACAAGCTCAATACCCACCACCATCAAATCATATCGACAGTATGTTTTTCTCAGAAGTATAATACTACTCAGTAAAGATCATCAGCCTACTGCGCATGCGCAAACCATATTCTCCATTTTGAGACAATATATATATATATACTGTTGGTATGGATAATTTGCCAAATGACAGAGCGGTTGCAAACGGAGCTTGAAAAAAAGCTCACAGAGATAGTGAGGGAGCCGGCCTTATTGGTGTATGTACATTGTACAATCGCTAAGTCAATCCTAACCTAATCCGTCGCGTTTGCATCCAAGCAATCGACCAATCGGCTTCCATCTCAGCAAAATCATTATACACCGATATTCCGTCATGCTGGACGCAATTGCATCCAAAGTACTCTACGTTGCTACACGCGTTTCTATCTAGATATACCTACATATAACCCTGGTATATATCCTGCTGACTTGTAATTTCCGCGCGCGCGTTTTCGCCCGCACACGTTGCAGCATCCAGTGTATAAGAGCTATACAGAGTGTGTACATGATCTGACCGCGTGAAACGGTATATTTGCCTTGATCTGATGTTTGATGCTGCTGATGTACTCTGAGCTTACTTGATTGGCTATTGCAAATATAAACATAGAGGGACCCTATGATCTTTTGTGGTATTGTTATTGCAGTGGGAGCCTGCAAATTTAAAGTGTAGGCGAGCTCTGCAATCGATATGGCTGCGGGATGCCATGTTATATAGAATACGGTAGTGCAACGGATAATGTGAGATTTACTGTGCAATTTTGATGGAGGCTTTGATTTGACTTCGGAGATGATGATTGCATCACGATCGGCTTCGATGTTGGGATATACCTTGAAGGATATTGTTCTTTTGAGATATGATGATGTATGCATTAAGCTGATGAAGGCTTCTGATGATTGTTGATCATTTGCGGATCTGTATTTGGAAGGATTATGTAGACTGAGATGAATCTTGAATGAGTTCATTGGAGTGCTGATGATGATGGAAAACAAACAGGTTGTGGGGTGATGGTTTTTGCTGACGTACAGTGGAGATTGAGTATTGAAAAGTTGGATGAGCAATGTTCGAAATATGATGGAAAATATTTGGGACAAAAATCAATCAGTCAAAGCACAGACGAGGTTACGAACTTGGATTTTATCGTACAGGTCGTTTTCAAGTTCATTTAGAGGTCAAGTCAATCTTTAAAGATACAGGCAGTTGGTTTCAACGTCAAAGGACCCCGCCATAAATGATAGGATTTTGGGTTTCAGCTAATTTTGCTGAATCGGGGACCAAATGATAGAGCTCGACGAGCTGATCAAAAGTCTGTATTATCGTTAAGCCTGACAAATTCTCATTCGTGAGTTATTCGATGTGAAAGTTGTGAATTTTACCAAGTGAAAATAGGGTTATGGCATCGATCGAACAATAACACACGTTCGAATTGGCTCGGCAGTCGAGTTTTCCCCGGCATAGTGAATCTGATGGGGTAAGAATATGTGTTTGTCGCGCAATCCACCGATTATCCAAGAGAATCTTTGGCCGCTGCAACTTCCGCCGATCATTTTTTCAAACACAAAAGGGCGAAACGCGCAAGAAAATCTCATCAGCTCAGACAGTCTATATGGCATATAGTAATCCGAGTATGCAAGTGCAAATAACGCGTTTCGTGAGAAACCGTCAATATTTTGAAGTTTGAAATGCGCCCTCACCACGTGAAAAGGCGGAGGCATATCGTCCGTGTATTGAGAGCAAAATAATCGTATTAGCCGCGACTTTTCATCAGCGCAGTTTACGTGGTTTCTTGTGATTGTCTCTGAATTCTCAGAAAGCTTCTCATAGAGACATTTGAGAAAATGTCTGTACACTGTAAGAAATTTTCGAGGTAAAAATACCTGGTGTGGTTGTAGATTCACAGTGTTGAGCATGGTGAATTTACCGGAAAGTGAGGAAACCTACGAGCGGCTTGTAAATTTACCATGCTCAGCACAGGAAATTCTGGGACACCATGCTGAGCATGGTGAGTTTACGTTCCGGAGCTTGTAAATTTCCCGTCCCAGGCGGCGTAAATTTCATTTGAGTACGCGTGCGCGAGTTGCAATCTGAAAATTTTTGAATCGGCCGTTCAAAGAGAACAACTGTATCTATGTGATGGGACTGGAGCAGATAGCAGACTCGAAAGTCGAAAGATTTGGGCATCGCCGTGAACGTCTACGTAAATAAACGATGTAAATGAAGGGTGCTGCTCTCCGTGAACGTGCTCGTGAACGTGTGTGATTGTGTGTGATGCCGGCAGTGAAAAAAGAGGTCGACGCGACTCTCGATATTAGAAAACATTTTCATCCGCGGATTTTTTTTTTTTTTTTTTATAGAATGATTCAAGCGCGATCAATTTCTATAACGAGGCCACACAGTATTAGGTTATGACCGGTCCACAACAAAATCGATGCATTTTTGTCCAAAAAGTTCCATCTACCGTAAGAATCAACACATCTTATAATCGCTCACTCCTATGCTAGAAAAGACGTCTAGATGATAAGATCAACAACAACTCGGCATTTTACAGAGACTTTGATAAGGATCTGTGACAAAGGCACGGTGGCTCTTCCCAAGCGGGAATTCACCATCCGGATCCGTCGGTAGGGAAATTTACAAGCACGCTCGAAAATTTCCCATCCGGGCTTGTAAATTTACAATGCTGAGCATGGTGTCCCTAGATTTCCTGTGCTCAGCATGGTGAATTTACATAAATTTTTTTACAGTGTATGAGAAGCTTATGTTATTTCAGATATATACTTTCTATATTCCAATTGGCCACTCAATTTTTCGTCATGTTGGCTTCAGCTCAAGCTTCAAAAAAGGCTTGGCTTCGAATCACTCTAGATCACGAGATCCCCCCCCCCCCCTGAAATTGCAGGGAACTTTTGCGGAAGTCCAAAAATATGTATATTGATTCTTGGAGGGAGTTCGTATTCTACATTTGTTGATATTTTACACAGTGCAGATTGAATTCTGCGTCATATTGATTTCGGCTTGTGTATATTATAGGCATCGGAAGGAAATGAACTTCTCATCAATGCAACTCACAAGAATCTTCCTGATACTATCTGAGTTTGCGGAAGGCCCAAGATAAAGTTGATTGATTCTCAAGAAGATAGTCGCCTTGCTCAAAAGAAAGTTGAAAATGGACAAGTCAGTTTTTCTGACAAGAGGGTGCGAAGCATCGAATTATTTCTCGTGGCAAGGTCGCATTTCAAAGTTCAAAATATTGACGGTTTCTCACGAAACGCGTTATTCGCACTTGCATACTCGGATCACTATATACCATATAGACTGTCCGAGCTGATGAGATTTTCTTGCGCATTTCGCCCTTTTGTGTTTGAAGAAATGATCGGCGAAATTTCCAGCGGCCAAAAAGTCTCTTGAGATAATCGGTGGATTGCGCGACAAACTCATATTCTTACCCCATCAGATTCACTATGCCAAGAAAAACTCGACTGCCTTAAGCAGCCAATTCGAACGTATGTTATTGTTCGATCGATGCCATAACCCTATTCTCAATTGGTAAAATCGACAACTTTTACATCGAATGACTCACGAATAAGAATTTTTCAAGTTTAACGATAATAGAGACTTTTGATCAGCTCGTCGAGCTCTATCATTTGGTCCCCGATTCAGCAAAATTAGCTGAAACCCAAAATCCTATCATTAATGGCGGGATCCTTTTGAATCTGAAGAATTATGAGACTCAGATGTGTAACAATTTTCGGTCCAAGAAGATTCTAGTGAAATGGGAGAAGGGATGTCTATGAACGGTAAACTCCGTGAGCCCAAGACAATACTGGCTGTCAGGAACCCTGGTAGAAATGTTCAATATTGAAAATGTTCTCCGTGGCATTTTATGTACATTTTTCACGGACTAAAAATGCTGTGGTGATAATCGGCCAAGATTTGGGCATTTTACTGGCATTAGTGTGTAGATATGACAATATTTGAGCTAACCTCAAATATCCAAGGGCAGTTTTGAGCCATTGAATGCCCTTGATAAATGTCGTTGGAAGGTGAGCAATCTAAAACATTTTTCGGTCACCTCATGGACATTTGACGGATTGATTTCCATGTTGGTGGTCTCATAACCTACAATATTAGCGAGATCCTTTAGGGATACATGGTAATTGTAATCAAAGCCGAATTGAGGTTCTGACGGATTCAGATCTTGAAGAGGTCAGTTTCAAAGAGTCTTCATGGGTCGAGTCGAACTTTCAAAATCGAAACAGCTGCTTCTAGTCCTCAATTTAGAGAGAACTTAAAAAATCATGGAAATCATGAACAAGACATTTTTGAGTCCAAGACAGCCCTGGGGAGGCGAAAGGAAGATCATGACCATGAACCGTAACTTTCGTGAGTCAAAGATGGAACTATCTGTCACAGAATGGTTGGGATCGAAGTTGAGGGTGATTGGTGTCGATATGAGGTATTGAGTTTGGATTTTACTCCATTTTCAACATCATTTTTAAATCAGCTCAATCATTACGAAAAGGAACAATTACCTTTCACCTTGAATCCCAAATGAATAGGGGGGGGGGGGCATGGAGCTTCCAGAGTCACCTTCAAGGCCATTCTCAAGGTCAAAGTCAAGGTCGAGATTTCGTTTTTAACTTAATTACGATAATGATTCTCTTCGATAGACCGCTTTCTGTTGGAGCTGGAGAGATTGTGATCCACCAGTGGTATTGACCTCCCTTCATCCCACCAGAGTTGAGCTAGATCAATTGATGTTTCATCCAAAAGTAGCATGATTCTCCATGTTCATTCAGGATCTCAGCTCTAAATTAGGGTTCTCATTTCAAAACTCGAGTGGACCAACTAATGACCTTAGGATTGACTTTCAACATCACAACCAAGGTCACTGTCGGATGTCCTCTTTGTAATGAGAGGTCAGGCGTTTGACGGTTTTCCTCATGACGTCCGGTTTCAAATGAAAAGAGATGTGCTTACTTCACGCATACGAGACTATTAATAGAAAAATACTCCAAAGAAGCACTCGATTGTGGGGAAGCAGTTCACAAAACAGTTTATGAAATAGGCTGCCACCTTATTTCCTATTCATCAAGAGTTGCCATTTTGCTCTAACGATTTATTGGTTGGACTGTGCTCCTCTCGTTTGGTAGGCTGATCTTCATGATATGATGGAAAATTAAGGAAATCCCCACAATTTGATGACAGCGACGATCGAAGATACCCGAATAGTTGAGTCAAATTGGAAAAATCCCATGTCTTGAGACGTTTAAACACGAGTTTCATCATCAAATACTACGATCACAAATCAATTCATCTTCCACAGCTCGTAAGTACTTTCCTGGTCTCTAACCTATTAAAAGCAAGACCTATCAAGAGCATTACTTTTGATCAAAGTTAACCAATTTATCAGTCTCGCGCAAAAATCTAGAATCTCTTGATTCCCAAACCAAGCCTTCAGCAATGGCGGCCTCAGAAAAAAAAATACGCCTGATAACTACCCCACGCGTGTATGGACCTCCAAGAGCAACGGGTTCACGGATTTACGGCAATTTTATAACGGCCTCAGGGTTGCTTGGCTTTTGCCACAGCAGCACACATGCGGTCTCATTGGCCAAAGGCGCTAAAGCGCTGCGGCTAATGGTCGATCCATCATCGGCGTTTTGACAGAAAGGCCGATTCGCGCAAGCAGTTTCCGATTCCTACTATACACCAAGCTATGCATCAGTACTCGAAGAACTGCAATCCAAGTTTGAACCATTTTATAGCATGTATAGAAGGTAGTATAACAGACCGGGTGTGCAATAATTAAAGCAAACCTATGCAGCAGCAGCAGCAGCAAAAAGGGTTTCGATTTCATCGGAAATATATGCTCGTCCCTTGCGGCTTTTATTGGAAGCGGGCCCTTTGCTCGATATATAACACAAGAAAAAGTAAAATGAAGAATTTGATATAGTTACTACCCTCATGGTTTGTATGTTTCCATATTGATGCCTTCCGTTTTCTGGTACGTACGTGCCGCAAGGCTACTATCGAATATTTCTTCGTTCGATAAGTTTTATAAATTGCATGCTGCTGCTGCTACTGCTGCAAGCTTTCCGTCTTCGTCATCGTCGTCGTCTAGATCGTCGTCACCGTGTTGTTGCTGTACAACGGAAGTGGACAATTTTCGCGGTAAACCAGTGAATAAAGTGCTGCTATAGGCTGAAATGGTGGAATTCAAACACGTCGTTGAGCTTTTGATTCGAATGAAAGCTTCTGTCGAGTATATGTTGCAAGTATTAAACCATTTTGATGTGCGATTGGGGAATGTGATGTTTGCAAAGTTGATGAATCGTTGGACGAAATTAGACTTGATACTCGAAATTCGGGTACTGTGGTAATTTTACCCGGAATGTTTGTTTTTGATTTCGGAGGCATGCGAAATCGGCTGTGATTGATTCGAGACGATATTCGTCAGCAAATACGCAGCCCTGAGCTGAATACCATTTTTCGTACAATTGAAGAATGAAAGGAGTTGATATGGAAGTATTCTAGAGAAGAGCTGCACGGTCTCCAGAATGATTTTCTGTCTGGAAAATTGGAAATTTCTGTACACGAAGATACTGAAAATGTCGATGCAGTGAGTCATTATAGCTCGATTACAATTTTTTTTCTCGTGCAAATCTGGATCCCAATCTTAACTCATAAACCACAATGATTTTTAGATGCTCTAAATTTTTTTGATTTTCCAGGTTTTTCCGATGCCTTCTCCAAAATTTATCAGAAAATGACGCCGTGATTTTCCAATATATTGTGAATTCTTAGTCAGGCAGAGAGAAGAAGAAATATGTCAAAACTGCTGAAGAAAACGTGTCACAAGTACGATTTTTTTTTTTTTTTAAAGACTATCTTACAAAGAAGCCCGGTTTCAAGATCATCATAAACGAGCCTTACAATCACCCCCCACGATAATAAGATGCTGAATCGTCGTCGAATCTGAACAAAAGCAGATATTGTAATAAGGCCCTTGGGAAAAATGATGAATGACCAGGGAGACGTATGGCAATAAGAAAGTCTGCTTAATTGAAATTGCTTCGTTACCAGGCAATATTCTACCAACTGTAAATTGCTTCCGCACGCCATAAAAACAGGGGCGCTAACAAAAGCCAACGAGTTTCTCCAAATGCAAATGACACTATGTCATTGTTCAAAAACCTCTTGGTTTGATGCCTTCTCTTTTGTAAACTCGTACATACCTGTGGTCTGAACATATACTGAGTACTTCTACGTATAATAATACACGCGACCAGAAGAGTTCACGATGGAGAGTAAAGTATGGATATGCATCCGAGCAAGGCCACGGCTCACTTGTAATTGGCAAAAAATGCGACTTTGCTGCGCATACATCTTAGAGGCGGAGCGTGACTTCATAATCTGTGGAGGTTTTGTGTGGCAAATGTCTTCAGTCTTGGTGCGTGAGTTCTTCCCTATAAAAACTCACATCCGGGCAAAATTGTAATATGAGGTGCTGGCAGGATTAAGAAAGAAATTGAAAAAGATTTGGAATACTTTTGTGTGTATACACAAAAGTATACTCGATGACTTGGTTTTCTCATCGTCGCTGTCACGGTTATTTTGGCTAACATTGAGGTTCGATAAGGTGTAATCCTGGGGGTAATTTCAATTCGTCGACTCACCGTTGTAGTTACAGACTAGAGTATACGTTTTGAGTGGTAGCTATTCATTGTTCTGACTGGATCTGCACATTTTTTATGCACGAATCAATAAAATCTGATTATTTAGACCGGTCAGAAAAGTTCATATTTCATACTCATTCAAGGTTTCACAGTATAAGGAACTTTAAGATCAAGAAGTGACAGATTATGAAAATTCTTCTCACCAATGTCCATATGTGAACCATACGTGTTTTTGGGGTGAAGGACACCTGTTTTGCGATAACTGTCACTATCTTACAATTATGAGGCATAATGTTCTTGCTGGCACCGGGTGTCCAAATATGATTATTCAACGCAAAATGTCCGTCTGAAGACGATCCTGTGCTTTGTTTTGAGATGCTCCGTCAAAATGTTCATTTGCGTAAAAAAAACCCGTAAAGAAACAATTTTTGCTATTTAAAAAGGACCTCGGCGTTCTGGAGCAATTTGGGGCTTGGATTCCGTTTCAGCGTGAAAAAATTGGCATGAAGTCATAGCCTGGTCAATGTGATATTGGGACCCAAAATTTTTTGTACAGTGTGATCCAACTAGGCTGATTATCAAACTTTGCATTGGATTCTGTATCGCCATGTATGATGCTTCAAAAAACAATGCGTAACATGATGAATAAATGTATAATACATTCAACTATTGATTTGAGGTCACGAACACATAATAGCTGCGATTGTCCTAATCTCGGTCCAAATGCAAATTATACTCTCAGATTCTTTTTTATCTCTACAATAAGTCCTCAACTCTTTCAGTCAATCATAAAAAATCATCATAACATAACAGTCATAGCAGATGCTAACAAACCTCTATCCCAAATTCAGCATGCGAAATGTCACATCTCTCATGTGATATTTCAGAAGTGCGCGGTCCATCGAACAAAACAAAATCTACACACTCCGAACTCACCTTTCTACAGATTCACAATTCAAACACACAGCGGGCGGCTTTTTGTGACGGTGACCCTCTATATATGATACACAAAATACCAATAGGGTGCGACTCGTACACATTGCATTCATAAAGAAAGCGTTTTGTGACAATAATGGGCTTATACACTTGAGAAAGCGAAAAATAAGCATCAGCTCATAAGGATAATATAAGGGCGATCGCGTGACGATAACCAACAATTGGCTTCCGAACTGACCGAGAAAGAGAAGTCCAAATAATATAAAGAAGGTGAAAGAATGAAAGAGTGAAAGAGGTTATAAAGAGCGAACCTTTGTCGGATATCGTGTGTTTGAGGGTTTGGGCCCATAACATGATAATTTTCGCCCCTGGTCAATTCATTCAGACTTTCTCTCAAACTCTGCAATACATACAGCAGCCTTGATGCGAATTTGAGGTGTATTTTGAGGTTAGGATCAAGCGAGGGATCAGGGCCACGATCGTTTGATGAATGAGCTTGCAAAATTTTCATGAAACAGACGGCAAGGCGCGTGCGACGAATTTTCGAGGCACGCCCGGGTAATTTATGCTGCAGATCACCTGTCTCGAGGAAAGTTTTTTTTTCATTCGTACTGTACCGAGAGTGACACATGGTATGAGTAGAATTATGTATAAAGTTGGTTGATGCCGGTCAATTTTTGCGAGAGTGAGGTTATTATTCAGAAATAGTGATGAAATTTGAGTTACCTATCGAAAGCAAATGTTGCCAAATTGATGGAATCATCGATAGTTCATGTCAAATTGACGGTGTCTTTCTCGCATATGGGCGTTTCTCTGGAACTTTTACATTTGCTGGAATACAGCTATGGATGATGATATTAGAGAACAATCGAATCTATCGGTCCCGATCGAAATGAAAATATCATTATCCAAGTCTTGAATTGAGATATCCTTGGCTTCTGTATTGTTAGAAGCAGGTTGATTCATTCTAGCTCAAAATGTGGGGGAGATCCTGTGGAAATACTTGGTACTCTCGAACAGTCTTACGGATACTCTGGTGATGAGAAAAAATGGCCCAAAAGCGCCATGGTGTGCTACCAATTCAGCCAAAACTGTATGACTTTGAAAATTGGAAATAATGAATCAATCATGTCTCGTTCAACTCAAAGATGATTACGCCAAGCTCCTGCCGTGACTCTGAACGCAATTTTTGGAATGCATACTAAAGTAGATGCAATTGCGGAGATTTTGCGACAAGTCTCGTGTTGGTGCGATATTTCTGTCTAGAATACGGCCGTTCTGAAGTGAAATAGAAAAAACGTGACTCACGGAAAAAATTCAGTTCTTCTCATCCCACATTGGCGGATCGAGATGTATGTTGATAATACCAATTGTGATCGAGTACCCTGACCTTACGAAGCTGCAAAAAGCCCATGGCATTCGTCGAAATCGTCAATTTTGCCAAATAATTGCTTAGGAAATTCTGGAAAATCGGCGAAATACTACTTTTAGTTCGACTCATTAACGTGATTTTGCCGATGCCACTCACTCTACATTAATTTCAATAGTGGATTTGTAACTCTCAATACTACACAAATATCTGAGCAAAAGGTCCCAGGTGTGCATTGAGCCGTTCTCATTTTTCGTTTTTCAACGATTTTCAGCAAAGTGCAAAAGTTCCAGAGAAAAGCTCATATGTCTTGAACTAGTTATTGTATTGTAACGAAATGATGAAATTCAGATAGTAACGCGGAAATACATAACAATGTGCGTAAGTTCGTGGAATAGTGTTTGAGAAGTAATTCTTGGAGAATCAATCATTGAAGAGAGGGAAGAATCATTTATGACTTTGCATCAGGATTGCTACAATTGAGGATTAGTGGAGATAATCATTTGTATGGTCGATAATAATCCGTGAAAAAACACAAGACAGTTCAAAGGGTATAAACCTCACAGTGTTCCCGTTGAATTTCCATCCACGATTTTTATGAATTCTCGATCTTCTCCCACCGATGATAGAGTGACGGGAGAAGGTTAATTCCTTCCAGAATTTCAAATATTTTGAGGAATTTTGGCAAGAAAAATAACACGTTAAATCAGCAGAAAACCGATCCGAGTGAGAAATGGCACACGCTATTACAACATACTCCCTAAACGAGTCTTACGATCACGTCTATGTATACAGTTATGTTCCGAATAAACGAAAGAATACCTTTGATGTGGTATCATCCGAAGCCGGAGTTAGAAAGACTTTTGATGGGTCCGCTTTGGTGCTCAAATTGGCGCTAATGTTTATGCTGCAAAGCTTTTATCGCAAGCTCCAGAACTGCAAAGCGAGTCATCTCCTAATGAAACTGCTCAAATGTAGTGGGCTATCTGCTCGCAAAAATTGGCGCTAATGGTTCATGCGGGCGCAAAAAGATGAAAGGAGCGGGCTATTTTTGAGAAAAATATCAATGAAAGATTTTTCAAGCTTTTGTGCTATCCATGAGTTAGAATCGCGTATTCTCATACTGGAGCTATTTTTGACAGAAATGAATTGATGGTAAAATGTACTAAATTTCAATTCTTGTGAACTAAAGCAATCCAAAAGAATCCGAATATCAGTGTTTTTCTACTACAAAAGAGTGGCAGTAATAATGTATTTGAATTAAAGGACACTTTAGTGCGATCGAAAGATCTCGGAATGATTCACAAGATATGTCACGGAACTATTCGTTTTTGTCACCTTTTGTCATGTGAGATTCATTTTCGGACTTCTTTTGTACGATCTCAACTTCCATATATCTTTTCCCGTTCATACCGTAATCTTCCTGAAATCTTGCGGAGCTGAATTTCATTTCATAACTTCTTCGGGTAATTATCTCAGAAAGTCTAAGAAAACTATGCAAATATTTAACATTCTAAGACCGTATCTATCGTATAAGCGTCGAATTCTGCATTCTAGGATCGACTCAAATCAGTACCATGGAGCTTCTAGATAAGTAGTCTATGTGCATGATAGTGTATACCTCCATGAGTGCAGAGTTGCACGCTCATAAAACTTGGTCGGCTGCATTTGAAGAGCCTCTAAGCAAACGCCTCCATTACCTTGGCATTTGCTAGGCACATACAAAAGGGGAGGAGCCTGAAGAGTGCACAATACTCTACCGCCTAATGATCAAACGCTCTAAACGTGCAAATAATCCATACTTGAGCATGGATAATTCTTCCATTGGCAAATTTTTTCACTGGTATCGAAGACGTCAAGCTTTGGCAATGTGTGTACAGAGTTAGTATGGCCTGTTTCCCGCGGCCTTATCGATGTAAAGCTGATATGATGCGACATTAAAAGATAAAGTGATCGTCACGGTAAGATCAATGAGCCGCTGATGCGCCACTATTTTTCCGGCTCTTTTCCCACGATTATTGTAGCAGTATTTTGGCGTGCATTAAAATTCCGAGATTAGTGACTACAACTGGAAGCTCATTATCCCACGAGAGTTGGCATTGCTATGATTGCAAGTTCATTGAAACTATTCTTGCAAAATTTATTACACATTATTGTCCAACAATAGTAGCTGGTCAGATTAGTACTGTGGATTTGAGTAATTTCATTTAGGTAGTTTCCATGAAAGGTTCAAGCTACGGAGATTAGCTCTGGTATCTTTTTCCAAAGGTAATACAGATACATATCTTATAAACTCCCTACAACAATTTCCAAGGATATCAGAGTCATTGATGAACCATATCAATTTTCTGGGTGAGTGATAGATATTCCTTATCTCTCATACCCCACGCAAATTTCACATGTAATAATTGTTATGGAATTTCCGAAGAATTTCTCATTGAATTCCATGATCGATTTGTCCAGATATACTGAGAATGCCATTCATGTCATCTCAAATTCATGTGTTGATGATTCCTCATACTTTTCCCTTCATCAAAAATGTGGGGCTGAAAACCTGCCCGATAAGCACTATAAAAGAGTCCGGATGGTACTGCGTTTAGAACTTTGAAATTTTTGGTTGATTACATGGGTATAACACGTTCATGGTGGACCGTGGTATCGCGAATCGCCTACGTGGAGTCGCGGAAACGTCTAGAATTCATTTGAGACATCTTACCCTCATCTAGATCTTGTTTCAAAACTGACCCTTTGTGAAATTTAACAAAGGACCTCTATGGATTTGCATACCGATCGAGAATGACATATTTCGTCCCATGAATTATGGTGTTCCATAGGAATCTGGTGTAAATCTACCATAGAAATATTGAATTGAGGTAAGTGTGTCAACTCAACCACCACTATTTTTTCTTCCGAAACTTTGACACATTTCGATATTTTTGAAATCAGCCTAGCTCATTTTCAATCTTGTTTCATGACCTAAACGATGGGGCCGTCCGAAAAATGGAAATTTTAGAAGTCGTCATGCCTGAGGTCCCAGTTTTTGCCTATTTTCCACGTAGACACAAAGAAAATTTTTCTTGGGATTTTCAAAAAGAGATTTCAGGGTGAGGCAAAAGCCCTGAAGTTTTCCAGGAAACATAGCCAAAACGTCATTTTTACGCTATTTTCAAAGGCAAAGTTACAGCGTGCAGAGCCTATACATGGTGGCCCTAAACAATGATCAAACAATGTTTTCTAGAGAATTTTTGGCCGTATAGAAACCGAAAACCAAGTTCACTTGAACCTCGGAAGTTGTGGGTTTTGATGACTTCCGAAATACCGATCAGAGTCGAAAATAATCGACACATTTTCGGAAAATACCGAATTTCTGTGATAATGACAGCTCTCCTCCAAGTTCGGTTCAATCAACCAAAAATCAGCACTCACTATACTTTCTTACGTATTTTGACCTCCTGGGAACGGTCCCGGTGGTAGTATAGAGCAAGGGCGCATAAAAAAATTAACTATGAGATATATAATGGATCTACGCCGAGATCTATGCACCCTAGCGTTGTAGAACCACCGGGATCATTTCTAAAAGGTCAAAATAAGTAACAAAATATAGGGTGTAATGACTTTTGATCAATAAACTAATTTCAAAGAAAGTGATAAACTTCACAGGATTTAGTATTTTTTTAAAAAATGTCACTTTTCCACTGCGATAGGTATCTCAATCCACAAAGACCCTTATTTTTTGAGGTATAAGTGGACCTCTTTTTCGGTTTCTGCGGTCGAAATTACATTAGAAAATATTGTTTAACCACTGTTTGGGGTCACTCCGTACGTTCTGGGTGCTGTATGCTTTTCAGAATAGCGTAAAAATAACATTTTCAACCTATGTTTTGGATAACTTTGGGGCTTTTTCTCGAACCTGGAATTTTTTTTCATTAATCCCAAGAAAAATTCATCTCTATCTCCGGGCAAACTTGCAAAAACAGAGACCCCAGGCATATCGATTTTCAAAAATTCTCATTCTTCGGCCCGTCTTATTGAACAATGATTTGGAGGTGAATGAAACTATGAAGATCCAGAGCTAAATAATGACAGAGTTTGATAGAATCGATTCCTGCAGAGTTTTGTTTTTTTTTCCCCCAAAAGTCGTCAGATGATCATCGGATCAAAATAGTTCATAAAGAGTAACTTATTTCCCAATTCCAAAAATATCATTTCAAAACTTCACATTAATTCTATCACTCAAGTAATGAACAGCACAGTAGCTCAAATGTGAGATGAGCTGAGTCCAAAGAGTTCAAAACGCTAAAACGTTTCAGAAGTAATAAAAGATGACGAGGTTGATACGCTTGCATACTAATATATATGATGGATGCCCTCTGACAGGTGAATCAGCGTAAGTGGATCACACACTACTCACTATGGCTATAAACAGATTTTATTATGCTTTGGGTAGCTCTTGCGACGATCATCCACCTCAATATAATAAAAATTCCTCAAGTCCTCTGAATGTTGCATTCCAATTCATACACATACATATAAAAATCCAATCGATCATCTTTCATTTTGATCTCATTCCCCATCAGAAGCCAACCACCTTTCTATATATACCATACATATAATCTGCCACTCCCCAATCCACTCTGTCATCCAAAACGAGACATCATCAGAAGCGAGACGAATCTATGGACAAAAAACTCGATATACATAACTACTATACGTCCATATATGATAATATCTGATGCCACACCGCTGTAGAAAGGATTTTGCATATTCATATGATATATATCAGATCAGAAGGCTCAAAAAGGTGATTGAATCTCGATTGCCAAGGTGATTTTCCGGTAGGCATCAAAACTATCAGCGTTCATTATCGCATCTCAGGGAGTCACTCTTATACTCTCTCGACGCGCGCATCACAATATAATATAACCTCAAAAAGGCATACTTGTAAAAGAGGGATATCTGCCTGACGGGTTATGGAATGCCTTTCAAAGTCGACGTCTGTAAGCTATAGATATAGGTGCACGTCTCGAGGAACCTCGAAGGTGGCATTATAATAAACGTACATGAACCAGACAAGACATACACAATGCATGACATTAAAAAGTACCGCCGGCGAAGCCTTTCGTTTCACTACAGTAGCACCTATCCCCCTATCTTCCTATACATTCATATATGTATTTTTTTTTTTTTTTTCAATATGTGTAAGTGTACGTGCATGTTGTGGGATGAGGAGATATAGGTTATGGAAAGAGCTGCTGCTGGATGATACGCATTCGGATGCAAAAAAAAAGAGGTAAAACAAGTCATAAGGAAAAGATGGAAGAGCAGGAGGATGTGCCACCGCCCGGTGAGCGTTATATATAGGATTAAACGAGAAATATATGACGAACGATCTGATAAGGGCTGCATGACGAAAGACTTTTCTGCTGCTGGTGCTACGTTTTGCTCTGTATGGTTGTAAACTTGTATAGGTGTAAGTCGCACCCGTGGAGTTGATGGTATGTTATGAGTGTTCTTTTTTTATTGAATTCTCACAAGTGTGAGTGTTTGGTAGTGTCTGATAAATCCTTCACTTTGTAGATAGATGTAAGTATTTCTCTTTTCGAGTGTAATGTCTGCTCTCTTTTAAGTGCCATAACGTTGAAATTTTCTTTGTCTGGCGTCTGATCCTAGAAGGTAGGAGATATTGGAAGGCACTTTGGTTTCAATTGTTTCGATCTGTCTTTCGCAGATCGATTGCACGATAGTAGATAGCCGTAGGATTTGGGCACTCAACTGAAATCACTTCATCAGGTATTAGTTCTTGCAATAGATCATGACTGGAGAATGAATTTCACATCTCGAGTGACATTTTTATCTGGCCAAGCTCGAGGCAGGGTTAGAATAGCCCCGAATCAGCCAATTACTTATAATATAGCAAGCAAGTGGCAGAAGAACTGCTTCTACTGCCTTGTGGAATTAATTTCAGGTTTGAAATTGTATTGAAATTTGTAATGAAGCACCTAGACTTCGATTTGATTTCGATTGCACTTGTATGATGATAATTACCTAACTAGTATGAAAGCTGGCTACCCATACCCTTGCCGTCGACTATCTATATTTGCAGGACCTGAACTGAACGTCATAACCCCGGCAAACGAATCCATCGTGGTGGTTGTTACAAATTGATTTGAAAACAATCATTACTCTACTGTACTCGGTGAAGTATAATAATTATCGCCAACTCAAAATTCTTCCATCAGGATCCCGGGTATAGGGTTGTCTATGTGGAAACGAGTGAAGTGAGATAGGTAGCCATATGGGTCATGGATGGGTTGACGGGACATGGGTTGGTAGAAGGGTGGGAAGTGGTCGGGTTGATGGGTAAGATGAATGGATGCTCTGGTCTGGTCTAATCTAGTCCGATTTAGTACAGTCTGGTTCTGTCTTGTACGGTGTAGTTTGGTACTATCATGGTTTTAGTACGGTTGTTACGGTTGGGAACGCTGTAAGACCGTTGAGACTGCACCAGTGCTGTTAGGACCACTAGGATCTCACTAACATTGCTGGAAGCATTAGTGTCGCTAGGACTGAGCCAGTACCACTAAGACTAGTAGGACCGCACAAGTACCGTACAAGTACTGCACAAGTACTACCCAAATACCGCACAAGTACCACCCAAATGCCGCACAAGTACCGCACAAATATCGCACAAGTACCAGCCAAATACCGCACAAGTACCGCACCATCAGTACCGTGCTAGTACCATACTAGTACCACAGAAGTACCGCAGTCATACCTCACTACTACTGAACTATTACCACAGAGGTACTATGCCAGTAGCGCAGTAGTATCGTACTAATATCCCGTCAACCGGGGTAACTTTGGAACACGACGGGGGGTAACTTTGGAACAACCCATGAAAGAGATGTTATCAAGCACAGTTGGCTAGGCAGATGATCCTGAGACTCTAATACCGATTTCTCCTACTTGGGGCACGCACAAACAACGTTTTGCACCGGCGCGAAGGCCTCCAACAGCTTCTAATCCGTTTATAAGCTGACTTCTTCAGAAGTATGTTTTCGACCTAGCAAACGGTCTCTCGGGAAAAGTGTCTATGCTCGATTATCGAAGTTAAATTCAACCAAAAGGACCTTTACTATAAGTCAATGGAAAGCTAAGACACTCAGTTTTTGATTACCGATGGTGAAAATCGATTGCGTGACCTAGTTTATGAAGTAATTGACGAATAATATATGATAACAATTTATGTTCCAAAGTTATTCCAAACCGGTTTAACTTTGGAACGCGACTTTCAGCGCTGATAGCTCCAACCAGAGATGTCCAAACTGACCTTATAAA
The DNA here is from genome assembly GCA_029851415.1 of Eretmocerus hayati. NCBI lineage: Eukaryota > Metazoa > Arthropoda > Insecta > Hymenoptera > Aphelinidae > Eretmocerus > Eretmocerus hayati. The sequence goes on along the minus strand of CM056742.1, from coordinate 174,428,720 downwards.
CACCGCAATCGAAAGCTGAAACTGTAAGCTTTCGATTGACCACAGATACAATGCACTTCTGATGTGGGACGTACACGTTTCGCGAGGTTTAAGAGAAAAAATGCGATTTTCGTTCCAAAGTTACCCCGGTTGACAGTCGTACTACTTTTTTTAGTAGTATCACTCTAATATAGTACCATACCAGAACTACTGTTTACTAGTATGACCTAAGTGCGATGTAGTTAGGTCTACTCCGGTCGAATTCGGTCTAGCTTGGTCAGGTTCGGTCAAATACACTCTTGTGCGGTCCAATTTGGTCTGGCCTGGCTAAATTATATAGAGTGGATGGGTGGGACTGACTGATCTCAATTCACTGATTGACAATATACCATCTTTCGGAACTTCATGAGAAACCTCTTCCCAATGGGATCAATCGATCATTACCCATTATCTTATGAATATTATTTTCGTGCAGCAGAAACATTTCAGGAGCTTCTGATTTATCAAGAACATTCACGAGCCGAACGAGCGTCAGCGAGAGAGGCATCAACTCTCTCAATCGATGGTATTATGGACAGTAGTTTCTGCACTTCATTTGAATCATCACACCTGACTCTTCAAAAATCACGAATGAGAGGCACTCTATGAGATGCTCACCGATGAAGTAAGCATATCTATTATCGTGAGCTGAGATCCCCGACTTTATTATGATTCATGGTCGGTGCATGGACTCCGATAAACCGTATATTACTCGTGAGTCGTATTCAACATCGTTACATTCGTGGCAAACTTGACAATACACAATGCAGCATCACAGGAATTCTGACATTCACGTAAAATTGACGCTCTTATAAGTATTAGCGCGTCACGCGATTATGCGCACGTCAGGGTAATAGTTTTTTTCTCCAGTCTCGTAATTTTCATCAAAAATTTATTTTCTTGAATACAACATATGTAGTCGAAGTATTAATGAATCCATGACTTGAATATCTTAGTCGCAACTTGAGCTTTTTGGACGAAGTACGCATGTGGAAGCGTATTAGTTTATAAATGCCTTCATGAACTTAACCATAGATATTGAAATTTCTTTGAACTGATAGTTCGACAGGATCATTAAAGATTCCACCAATACGTGAAAATAAGTTACACAGCTTGGATAGATTGTGGTAGGTCAGTTGATACTATTTTCATCATCGCTAGCCTCGAGGTATACTGATTATGAGCGCAATATTACCAGAAACATCGGACGCCCCAAAGACCAGCCGTCAAAAGGTGCCGCGGCGCTGCTCAGCCATTTCCGCCCTTGGCATATCATCTTTTTGAGGTTCTGAATTCACGATGATCACTCCGATACTACATAACCTGCATGAATTCTCTTATCGGAGGTATGTACACGTTACAAGTCTCTGGAACTTACGCTCTATTTTTCTTACGCTTAGCTCTCTACGAGCCTATTACTGCCTCCTCAGATTTATATATCATGAGCCCAGATGAGTTTTGTGAAACCACTCGAGAAAGTGATGCACGCGCGTCCCCGATAAGAACTTTCAAGCTTGATTTGAGAACACTTCAAAGGCTGGCGATGGACTCTTGAAAAGAGGCTGTATAAAATGAGGATGTAAATGCTGTAGAGTGAGAGCAGAGTAGAGCGAGTGAATTTTGGTACTCGGCAGCAGTTGTTACAGCAGCAGCAAGAAAGCGATGGATGTATAATAATGAGTACAGCATCACTGGATAATCGAGCGCGAGACAACGCCCCTCTGCTCATTCTCTGTGTATATATGTGTTAAAACTGTGTGCACAAATCGATCGGCGGCTTCCTTTTCATGCTGCGTACTTGCACCAAAAATTGTTTTACGAATCAATTTTTCTTGGAAGATTGCCGGCAAGTGTGAGAGAAAGGTGGTATGATTGATGAGCGTGTGAAAAATTTGCAAATGCGTGATGAAAATACAAAAATTATTGGTCAGAAGAGGGGGTTTATCAAAAGTCGGAAGAAGATTTTGCTTATTTTTGATTTAAGACTGATGTCTCAATCGTTTGCGAATTTGCATGTGGAATGATTTAAGAAAGTGATGGCTAAGACAGGTTCTGGATTAGATTCATAAAAGTGAAGATTTTTTCGGAATATGAAGCTATGTTGGATCTTCTTCCAGACTTGTGCGAGTTTATGATAATGGAGAATGAAATCAGTAGACTCGCGCGCTCATTTGTCAGGTCTGCAAGTCTTCAAAATCTAGAGTTCGATATAATCCTGTGAGCATTTCGAATTGATTTAATTCATTGTTGAAATTGTCCCTAATAAAAATTTTCCTCTAGTATAACAACTTTTCAAACATGAAATGAGTAACTTTTGGTTTGTATGGTCATGAGTTGAATAGAAAATTGTTCAAGTTTTGGTTGTTATATGATCACAGTCTGAAAATTGACCACTCCATGACTAATTTTTGTCTGTGCATGGAATACTCGTACAATCCATGCAAGTTGGAATCTTGTATAATTTTTTCGTCGTTTTCCGTTTTTTCAAGGAAATCTGAGCCACACAATAATTCATGAGATATACTAGATATCAATATAGTATGAGGCATTGATTGAATAACCATAGATAAATCCATTGATAAATAACCGTATCTGACGAGAAATTCCATACTATCCAAGATGCAAATATCAAAATTTCATTTGCATCATTCTATTTCTCAGCCCATGAAACCTTACCATCAATATATTGTATACATCAAGAATGGTATTCTATACTACAAATGATTTTCACACCAAAGGCCAAGTTTTTTATCTCATTGAGATTCTTATCAGCACCATAACTATTTCTCCCTCCTCACTAACATATTCATAAACAAATCTCCCATTAGGATATTGTTAAAACTCTCGCATTGCTAATCAAGTACTCGAAGTAAAAAATTTGCCTTCATACTGTAACACAAAATGCTCCAGGAAGTTATAAATATCAAAAGATACACCTTGAGAAACAATTAAATAGACGCGCATACCATGGAACGTGAATAACAGCAGATAATGTCGGAAATTGCATCCATCATCCAACAACTTCCCCTACATTTTAGCACTATACAAACTACATATAAATATATATAAATATATATATTATGCTACTTTGCAGAGTCAGTCTTGTTAGCATTGTGTCCGCAATGTAGGCGCGATGCTTGAACAAACGAGACCGAGTTGCGCATAATTGATTTACTGCGTATGTGCTCAATGTACATAATTTGTACGTATTGTGTACGCATCATCAGTAGTATACACGGTAATACTAGTACAGAGTTGAGGCACAAATATTCGACGGAGCGAACCGGGCGTGAATAATAATTTAGGCCCAATATGTATAATATGGGTAACGAGAGTTTGCGAGGTTCACGAGCGTTACATATACTCGCCTAATACTAATTGGACGCAAAACATTTCGACAATGGTGGAAGCGTATCGCCAAGGTGATTGACGCACCGCCCACTTGTTCAACGTCGCGTTCAGTACACTCGAGACTATATGTGTAGTATACACCAGCATCGATCTGATAGTATTCATTTTGGCTCCGTATACGCTTGGATGCAGCATCATAAATGAGAGTCTGTCATCATCGATCATCCTGTCTATGAAAATTCGTAGTCTATACATTAATAGAGATCCATTTGTATGTGATGATTTTTTTCTTCTGAGTATGTAGCAAATCTTTCCCTAAAATTCATTGGGGTCCAAAAAACCCGTAGTATCTGTTTTAAAATCAAAGATAGTGTCATTCTTCGTTGTACGTATTATAAAACTTTAGTTTTGGATCGATCGGTTTGGTTGACCTATGATGTTAATAGCCGGGCGGGAAAAATCATTCAGAGCAGGAGAAGATCTCGACTGGGGTCTTTTGGACCCCATGCGACAGCGGTACCGCATTTCCAGTGTTTTTAATGCATGAATTTTCAGAATAAGATCTCCAAAAAGTTAGACAGAACTTACTGGGTTCTTGCCTGAGGATGCGGAATGAGATGTCCAATTATAAGTCCAAATGAGTATTTGAATTATAGATATCAAATTAACCATGAACTTGTTCTATGAAGGATCTAGTGTGTTTTTATTGAGACGCTTCCAAGAGACAATAGTACATTTCGATACAAGGGTGGAAAAACTTTTTTTGTTGGGTTTCCGGCCTGAGCCGTAAGGGAAGGTCGGAATCATCACGAGGATGCAAATAATATGTTTTACGGTCGTGTATCGAACTATACTTTTCGATAAACTGTGAGTAAAAGTCGAAAAACTGTGCGCAAAGTGCACTTTTACGCACAGTGTATCGAAAAAGATATTTTTCAATAAAATAGTTAAACACACGTTTTTGACTTCTCATCACTTTCGTTGAATCTAAAATTTCAATAAGATCTAAGATCGATGAGATATCCATTGATCAAAATGTCTAACCCGATTCTATGCTTTATTCTCAATTTTCTGCTCCATCTCTGACAAGATTGAATTTTTCATCCAACTCCCTTCTGAACATAATGGAGGAGTCAAAACAAAACATTTCTGACTATATTCTAAAAGTATTCAATTATAAATTAATCTCCAAGTATTCATCAGCTTCCAATACTGAAATAAACGCTCAAAGCCAAACTTCAAAAGATTCCGGTACATTCGATCTACACCACTCGATATATACCCTATATGTATACCCTACACCACAGCATCATCAATTTTCAAGCTTCCGCTCGCCAGCTCGGCAGCCAATAAGTGTTATATACGCTCTGTGCAGTCACTCACATCGACACACTAAAATGTGTAAGCCCGACGAATAACGCTCAACTTCAAAAGCAACGCATATGTATACACATAACCTAACCATCGACATAGCATCAACCGAATAGTAGCTTAAATACATACATCCAAGTCCCCTCCCACTTTAGTATTATATAGAACCCTGGGCATCGCCCATATCAAGTATATACATATATAGTTACCTAACCTCTCTTTTCTCTCACTCACCACCACCGCAGACGCGCTCGTACTCGCAAGCGAGTGCAAAAGTAATAAATCGCACAAGTGCTCGTCGCTACTCCAAAGCCACCAGAGTCTGTCAGCAATCGTTGCCCCCCACTCTAGTTGTGCAAAAAATGGCAGCTGCCTCACGATCTTTCGAACATCTCGTTCCATAAGTATATAATATAATACCCAACACAACATTCGAAATAGGCGGAGCTACAAACCACGCCTACTTCCAAATGACGGTTGGAAGGGGTTCGACCAATAGAATGCTTATTTACCCCCACTACTAACAAGTCAGCCATCCCCGGATACGATACATTCTACATATTCAAACGGCAAGGCTTCCTCTTCTCCAACTGAGCTGTGAGAGCAAGGCAGTTTTGTCGCGGGCGCGGGCCGGCCTGCGCACCTTACCATATTATACAAAGATAAGACCGGCGCGTGTTTCTTTAGATGCATTTCTTCCATCTATAACGTTGAGGATTTTGAAAATCAGCATTGATTTTTATTCAAATATTGAAATGCGTTCGATTCTATTGGGAATACCATAACTGTCATCAGTATTATAAAAGTATAGCCAGTGTTAAGGGGTGTAGTTGATAAAAGGAGTGCGTGATTTAGGTTATACGGTATGTGAGAGCTGATAAGTGAAGGACAGTTAGGATATTGAGGATATATTATAGTGATATGTTGCTGGAGTCGCGGGCACTCGCGGGTAGGAAACGCGATAACTGCCTAATCCTGCATAATAATCATCAACATCATCATCATCATTTACATTCAAGAGCTGAAGCTTTTGGTAGCTACTGCGGACCGGGTAGTTTAAGTACATCACCGCCACCTAGCGGTGACGAAGACGACGAAGAGGTGCAAACGACTTTCTTACAACTTGAAAAAATATCATCATCTTCTAGATTAATTTTTGGAACAAAATCTAATAATCAAAGGTTTATAATACAACAACAAAATCTTCATAATCATCTTGATTGTAGTCGTTATCAATATAAAGTAAAAATGCCACCACCACCAATACAACAACATCAACAACAACCGACGGGACCTGCTGAATTACCTGATAATGATGTTCATACTGATAGCTCAACTAATAGCCCATCGCCAAATGGATTAAATAATAATAATAATAATAATAGTAATTGCTCAAATTCAAGTAGACAGTGTACGGCTACGGATTTTAGTATAGCTGCTATTATGGCTAGAGATTCGAGACAACAAGCTGCTGCATTGGCTGCTAGACAAACTTCGGGAAATCGAGAATCGTCAAATTCGAGTTCCAGATCACATCGACATCATAATGGTAAGTTTTTGTTTTGTCATCGTGGATTAGATTATCGTTTGGATTTGGGTGTGATGTGTGATGGAAATGAGGAGAGCCGATTGAAATGTGTGATGAATTGATGGACTCATGATTGTCGCAAACGGAGTTATTTCAATTAGTTTGAGGCGTCGTTTTGGGGATTTTACGATGTCGATGCCTATCAAAAATTGGCCTAACAAGGATTTTCCTGTAATATGGTAAATCGAACAAGAACCAACATTTTTTTAGTCATGGTGTGACTGCATTTAGGGCTTTGTTACAGATTCGTTTCGGTGACAGAATCGAAACGATTTTCGACATTGATGAGTTAACGTCGAACTTTACACGTACCAGGTGCTGACAGATGTCTCAAGAAACAGTAAATCTCCTTTAAAAAATTGAAAATTTCGATCATGAGCGATTTTTTTGTATTCAAAAATCCATCTTGACGGCAACCATTCATCATTTACGTCGATGCAGCATGTGTGTAAGATTCAGCAAAGAGTTAGGCTAAGAAACTATTTGAGCTCAATTCGTCTTGACAATAATTAAATTGGGGCGACAAATGAAACGCTCATTTACGAGCCCATTTACGTGTAACAAACGTGCAACATTTGATCTTGATCCAAGAATGATCCATCATATGGATCTCGTAGTTGGAGAACAACGGTAGCTCAGAAGATAGAGTACAACTGAACAATAATAATGCGTCCATTTTTCAAGACCTGTGCCACTTTGTTCGTAACTTTGGTGTCGATAAATAACCTGTGAAAATGTAAAATGTGATTCGAGCTATTTGGACCATGACCGTCGAGATATTTCATGAGAGCAAGCATTGTTGACATTCGAAATGTATATAAGATGTGCATCATTTACCGTGAGTTTGGCATCGCGTTTTACACTTTGAGAATCAACTTTCAGCGCATTTGATTCACTTTTTTAAAATGTTGGGGTCCAATATGAGACTCGTCGATCATGCTCTCTTCTCGTGAATGCCATCTGAATCGATAAACATCAATGAATCTCAACAAAAGAAATTATTTTTTTGTGCAATGCCGTGGTGGAGATATACCTACGTGACTGGTATTACGTATAGGTAGTAGGTAATTACTTTTATTTCTTGGAGGAGGTTAGAAAGAAATGAAAACACCATAACAATCACACAGAACTTTCATGAAAATTCTGAAATATTTTTCTCAAATTTGATTTCGATCTCGTCATGGGTCCAATTTGAAATAGGCTTCTGTTACAGTAAGGAAGAATTTATAGCTCTCATGTCTAATATTGCTCACTGAAGATTACCGATATAGCTTCCTTATTTCGAGATACTGAATTGTACAAAAATCATATGCTGCTGCTGTGTACGACTATCAAACAATAACGAAATGCATCATTAACGATATTCATGATGTTGCATAGGACTCCATTATAAAACTCATCGTCTTACATTAATGCATTAATACACGTAGCGATTAGTCGAATATCGTTGCATCGAATCATCCACGTATAACTTGATATGAATCTAAATATTTTTTTTTTCAAAGAAAATCTGTATTTGAGGTGTGTACGTTTCGACTGGCATTCGTATCATACTCATCACATCAATTTTCGGCACGAGTCAAAAGCGTCTCGTCCGCCCATAGAGATATCCGTTGTATCTCTATGCGTCCGCCGCGCCAGCTACCTCGAGTCAAAAATATATATTGAACAAGCCAGTGGCGACCTCTGGATCGATCCGGACTCTATTCTATCCATTTCTCTTTCTCTAATATTCTTCTCTCTCAAATCGAGTTCTGCCAACCTGTACACGATCTTTGAATCATTCTTTATAGATTTTTCTTTTTTGTGTATATATGTGTGTGTGTATCTGTGCAGTATGTCTTCACAGCAAACTGATGCTTTCTTCGAGCATTTAGACCATGACGGGATTGCAGTGTATATGTATAATAGGGTCCAGTCGCGAGATATGGACGATCGATAAACGATGACCCCTTAGCCTTTTATTTCTACCTAAACCCGATTGACACGCGATATCACGCCCGACCGATTCTCCTTCTCTTCCGTCTCTCTTCCCTTCTCACACATTTACACTCACACAGACACACACACACACACACACACACATACACATAAAATACAAATGTAAAATATCATGTAATACCAAAAGAGGTGTAGAGTATATACCTGCCTCAATCCGATGAGCACTTGCTCGATGTATAAGATCTGATGCACCACCAAGATCGCGTCAATAATAAGGTACCTATACACATATAAAACATCAGAAATAAGGATGAAAGGATTGACCAGCAAGAGTATGCGCGGCTCTATTGATCCGTGCGGTTGAAATTTATCACCGGTAATACACGATGAAAAATCGATAATGAGGCCGCGAAGCATTGATCGGTGGGGGGGGGGGAGGGGGAGACTCTCTTTTGTTTTTGAGCTGTGCCGACAAGGGAATATATAAGAGTAGGATATATGAGATGGACTTGGAATGAAGTGAGATCGAATAATATTGCAGGTGAAGGTGTTGGTTGATATTGAGGCTTTTGAGAGTTATAAAATGCATAAGGTGTGATGCGGCGGCGGCGCGGCGTGCGGCGGTGTTATGATGATTGGAGACTTGGAAATTTCTTTCATTGATGGTGCTAATTTTGTGATTATGGTTTTTGGGTTCAATTTGGGAATATTATCATAGGCAGAGCTTGTATATAGTTACTAATTTGCAGAGATTATTTTTTTTTGTGCTTCAATGATTTGTTCAGATCTTTCTGAGGAGATAAATTACTTGAATTCATAATGGCAAATAGAACGTGGGATAGAACGTTTGATAGAATGAGACCAGTGACATTGTATTGGACGTTTTGAGGCACGTTAACTTTCGTATCAATATTCATTATTTTTCATTTTTTTACTGTAGCATTTCTGTCAAACCTTCTGTCCTCTGTATATAATTTCCATTTTAGGAAATATGTTACAAATTTTCCTATTCAGACTCATCAAGAGTGACATTTTGGGAACAACGTGGATGATGCTTAATGATATGAGCTGCTTACTGGGTCCATCATAATTTTAATGATGTTGATATCTTTCATTGTACTAATTTCATTCGATTACTAAAGAAAATCGATCAATTCAGCTCGGTGACGAATAAAAATCGTAAGGAGAAACCTGATAGATGATCGAAAGGATCATGATGAGTTTTATCAGCCAAAAAATCTTTGGTAGAAATGTTGAGCATTTTTTGGCCAATAAATGGCCAACTTTCATTACCACTGGCCATAGGTGGCCAGAGAAGATCTTCAACATTTCTACCCGGGATCTGCAACCGTTGAAATATTTTCGGCAACACGTGCATTCAAACGCAACAATTAATACTGACAGGTGATAATGTGAATGTTATTCATCTGATCAATCAAAATAAAAGTTCTCACAAAACTTCAAAAAATGATAGTCCTAAAGACTAAGCATGGCACTTAATCGAGTGGAAATTCAACTACATCTTGAAAAATGTAGAATCTTCAAATTTACAGTAAAACGCCTACCCGTAGCATAACCTCGAATACTTTATTCAACATCAGACACATTCTGACACAAAAGAAAAGTTTCAGAGTCAATTGCACGAATTTCAGAATAAAGTGAACGTCGCGGATCACGAAAATGTCAACTCTCAGCGAGGTAACACACCCCCAAGGACGAGTTCACAATTGGAACAATATAGTAGCTCCTTAATCTACAATGAGACTCTCTTTCTCTCTCTCTCTCTTCCTTCATCATATCGCACCTCTCAAGTCAACAAAAGAACCCCAATGACATACACTGCGGCAACGATAAACAAAGGCCGTGTCACAGAATGTATACGCACCGCCCGCGCACTATTATATATAGTTTTACAAAATGTAAGATGGGGGCGCGGCCTCGAGAGGTTCATATTCTTGACAGGAGCCACCCGCTACATAATACATGTATAACTATCTATAGATATATAAATGAAGATATACAACAAGATGGGTCGACTTTATTCTATATTTACAACAGTATAAATTAATATACTCACTGACTTGTTTATATGCTGCCGTCTCTCGACAATTGTCGCTCGCAAAAATATAATTGGCGATATTTTTGTAAGAGGCGTGATATTTATGTAGTCGGATTTTCTTTGAAAAGTCGATATATAAGTGGCATGTGGTGAATGTCGAGTGTGCGAGTGTGTATGGTAAGGTGTTGTTCCAATGAGAGGTGTGTTCTTGAAAGTACAGTGACATGGAAATATTGGAAATGACTGCTCTTTATCTTTGCTGATTTGCGAGCTCATTCATGGGGAATTTCTAAATGGAATCTGAGTATTATAGAAAGTTGTGGGACTGATTATGACGAGATTTATTGGGTTTGATATCATTGTGTAGGTACGATGGTTGGTTATACATTCTCCTCAGAGTCTCTGGATTCATTTTAACGAATGTTATTTTCAGTGAATATATTGTTATCGGAAGCAAAGCATTGCAAAAATGGACTTTTTCATTTTTGTCAACGGAAGACTGCGAAATGTGTCAAAAATTGTACCAAAACTGCTTATGATATAAACTCTGAGTTCAAATTTATAATCAGAATAAGGAACTTCTCATCAGTCATTGCCTTGCAGATTATCTAAAATTTTCTTCCGTCAATTCCCTGTGGTTTGAGCAAAATCACCATCATGAAAGTTTTGCGCCGGCTCGGCGCAGCAACCGCGGGTGTTAACATTGAACACAGACATAGACGTCAAATTTTGATGGAATAAAACTGAATAATTCATTTTATCACGAAGAATTCTAATATTATATCACAAAGGTTAGCAAGGACGTGATCGACCACTTTCCGGATCATTGATCTCGTTTTTCATGGGTTTGGCAAGTGAAAAGCATACATTCACTCGAAAAACGTGAATTACTGAACGAGTGAAAAATTCTTGTAACCATCCTCCTCAATATCGACCAAAACTAAATGTAAATTCATGAGAGACTTTGGTTACTATCACTGGAGAAAGTTTCCGCTCAGATTTTCACAAGCTTGTGCGTGAAACCTTTTTTTCGCGCATGAACACAAACTCCTTCATAGATAATTCAAGTACCGGTTCTTGAAATTGAAGGCAGAATTTATGATGGTTCGATCAAAAGTTGTTGGAAATTGAAGCCAACAACCATCTTTTCGAAAACTTGAGTACATGTTTACTTGAAAAGTATCTAACAAGTCAACACATTTTTACAGTCTACAAAATCCATTGAATAGAATCGATCAGGAATGAGATCAATCCTTCTGAGTGTCGTCATTTCCCCCATTTTGAATTTAGTAGCTCAGTGGTAAGAGAACTTTCATCGCATGAAAGAGGTCGTGAGATCGAATCCACTGTGAATACCCAGTGGATTTCTTAATCTCAGATTTTTCTCTCAGAAAATGTGGAAACACGTCACTTTGAGCGACAAAAATTCGACACATTCAAACAAATATTCGAAAGAACTATTACAGCTCGAAAATCGTCAGTAATTCTATCTGTTGACGATAAAACAGATTTGTTATACACAACCAATATAAATTCATCCGATTAATGTGAATTCCTGCACAATCGATAAATGCTTACGATCGATTTTCTACAATATCAATCAAATTTTCTGTGACAACAAAAGGATTCTAAACAGAGTAACCTGAGCGTTTTATATAAAAAATCTATAAATTCTTACTGGTGTATATAAAAACACTCGTAACAAATTCTTCGACTCTCGACTACATTCCCAGATTGGTACATCACCGCATTCCATGTACGATTCATCATATGATAACTGGAACTGAAGATGTACACATGCATGTAACACGATCTCCTGAACCACCACTACTGCATTCGGAAGCACATCAGTTAGTAGTATCCGTCGTCTCTCTGATTCTTGATGATATCAAGTGGCGCGCATTCCATGATGCCCCATCATCTCGATTCGAGAAAGATAATTTTAAAGATAACACATGCACCAGGTGCGACATACACTCTTTGCATATATGGATATATTCTGACCTGTGATATGCATCATTTTGCTTTCTTTATACACACTCTTTCTTCTGTTCTTTTCTCAATCAACGGAAGCCGAAAAATCACCATGCTAAACTGGTCGCGTGGGTGGCGTGTGCACTCTTTGAAATACGTTTTTTAGAATGTTGAACTTCAATATTATCATGAGTTGACACTTGAATGCAGCAGTAGCCACTCAAACGATCGGTGACCACCGCCGCTTCCGAGTCAATTCTTTTTTTTTTTTTTTTGTTCAGGTGATCGCCCTATTCATTTCTGTTGAGTGGTTGTCCGTCATGTGGTTTAGTGTTAGCGTGGATCTGGGTGCTCTTGAAAGAATTTGAGTGTGTGCTAATTCTTAAGCGTACAATTTTGGTTAAGACTCTGCATTTTGATTTTGAGTGTTTGCTGAGTTTAGTTTGCAAAATCTATTTCTCATCAAGATCATTTGGATTTCATTGCACGAAGAATAATTATTATTTCATTTTACGAAGAATTATTCATCAGAAGCTGATATGTCACTAAGTTTCTGGAATTGGTTTTGACTTCGTTTTAGACTTGATGATTACTGAAGAATTCGTACAGAAAAAAAATACAAGAAAAATGTTTAATCGTCTTATTTTGCTTACAGGAATGTTTGACATGAATCGAGCAAAATTTCAGAGAGTTAGAATTAAATTCTAGAAATCAGTTCAAATAACACAGACCGACGTCAGAATGTGACTTGATCTCCTGAAAATAGTTTCTACTGGTTTTCAACCCCCTGAATCCGAATCTGTCTTCAAAATAATTATTCTATCGCGTCACTCCTCTGAGAAAATCCATGTCAAAGATGTAAAATAACGCCAAATTTACTGTTTGTTGGGACTTCCATGTACGTTATCATATAGTTATCAGAGTTCTGCGAGGTAGTCGGTTATCAAAGAGAAATTCTCCAAAACAAACCGACTTTACCACGTGATTCACAATCATCAATAGCCATAAATTCTTTTCATTAATTATCAAATTGACATTCTGGCATTTTTCAGAAAGTACTTCTAGTGACTAATAAGAAATCTACAGGTGTCTTTGAATCAACATTTGAGGTACTATTCATGGCGTCATAGCCTTTAGACACTATGGCTTTAAGAATAGACACGTTGATCATAATCATGACCAGGAGAAATTTGGACTCATTCATTTGATTAAACAAGAAAGATTTCTCACCTTGCAAGTGTAGTATAGATAGACATCTGAATTCTCCAAAGAATATACAATCATATCCTCTCTCGAGATCTGATCGCAAGATTATGTGCGAAAGCGTCCCATCGTGAATCGACTGACAAATGTTCCGTGATTCTCATATTTTACATAAGTTTTGACTTGTTTGCGTGAAATATATGCATTTTTTCACTCTTGTCCGAGACTGAAATTTCATATATTAATCTTTCCTTTCTTCGCCGTTTCACCTCCGTCCCATGTATGGGACCTCGCAGGAAGAGATGCAAATCATATCTTGATCATATTTTTGTCTCGTCGCGATGCCGTGAGGTTTTTTAGCTTTGCAATTTTGAATTGATGATTCAAAAGATAGCCGGAAATGAAGAGTTTTTAATTTTATTGAGTGAGGATTCCTATACGAAATATATCATTTTTGAGTTAGTTAGCGAAGCTGATCGGTTCAGTTTTTTAAGTTTCATAAGAATTTCAAAATACAGTCACAATGATTGGGGCGCCATTGATTCTTTGATTTTATACACTTTGAGGAAGACGTTGATGCAAAATTATTCATTGTTCTCATAACATTTCTTGGCAATTTTCAGAAATAGTTAGATTACTCTAGCGGATTTCGAAAATGCATAAAATGTTCCAGTATCAATTGATGACCGCAAAGTAATTAGTCGCTATTAATTCACATAGACTTATAGAGATTGATTCAAACATTGACCCTGTTGAATTCAAAGGAACTGACAATATAATTCCACCTCTGAAGGGAAAATGAGGATCAGACTCAGACGTTATTTCATATTTTCTAAACAGGCACGAAACCATATTCAATGACTTATCTATAATTTAGCTTATATTTTTCAGTGTAACAGTATTCTTATCATTCTAACCTAAAAATCCCGCTTCCGACCATGGTGTTAGGGTTCTCGTCATAAGAATAGTTGCCCTCTGCTCGCAAGTTCATTCCGGGTGCGGAGGACTTATTTCCCTAGATTCGCTCGGGAAATGAAGTATCCTGCCTAAACCAAACTCACGCACCCAGGGCAATAATGGACAATATATCCATTAACCTATCATTGAGAACATCTGAAAATTGAAGTGAAAATTCTGTATCAATGAAACACTATTATATGATAATTTCCACTCGGAGCGAAAAATTGAGGAAGATCGTGAGAATAATCGTTATGATACATAGAGTTCAACCCAGAAAGAACTTTTTTCGATTTAAATAATGTTTAGAAAATTTACTCTGAAATTGTCACTACAGCATTATTATCATATCTCACCCATCATCTCGATAATTTTCAACGACTGTTCCCTCGAACATACTTATAGAGTAAGAAACTTTTGGACCAGAAACGAGCATGAGCAAGTGTGTTCACACTTGCAATTTTGTAAGAAATCTGAATGAAGAGTTTCCGGTCGCTTTTGAAATAAAAAAAATGCGCGCTCTCAAAACTTACGATATTTTGTGAATGAACTCGAACGAGGGGCTAATGATATGCGGGCCAGTCTCGCCGTTCTTGCGTCTCTGACCATCGATCAAACAGCGTAACATCCCGTTAAGCCCACACAAATGTGTGTAAGTATTCCCTGCTCATATCCCAAAATCGAGAAATACTACGACACATCTTTTCATATAATTTTTACGCCCAAACTATTCCGCCTATATCTCGCACTCCTTCATAGTATACTAATGTTCAGTTTATACACTCACATCATCAGCCAAGTCTATTAATCCCTAAATCATCAATTCTCTAAATCCCATCAATTCTATCATTATATCATATCAATATCACCCCATCAATATCAGAATGAATCATAGCCACTTTTTTCGCAATCCACTCGACTGCAGAAAATAATAAATTTTAAATTTAATACGCAAGATGCGCTTGATACTGAATATGAGACTGATGGCAGTGAGCAAAACTGTCGAAATGTTTTTTTTTTCCTCTCACTTCCGGCCTAAAACGATGATGTCTCAGCGGGTGTGAACTCGAGATCGAAGACGATTTTGAAATAAGCAACGAGAAGAGTCAAAATAATATATGTGCGTGTGCGTAAGATGGCCACCGTGAAAGAGTGATGAAACGAAATTTTGCAGATACATACAAGAAATAGGAGGTGTATAACCTTATATATATATATATATGTGTGTGAAAGATTTTGGAATGATGTAAATTGGACAGATAAATGTGCGTGACGAAGAATTT
The DNA here is from genome assembly GCA_029851415.1 of Eretmocerus hayati. NCBI lineage: Eukaryota > Metazoa > Arthropoda > Insecta > Hymenoptera > Aphelinidae > Eretmocerus > Eretmocerus hayati. Next base: position 174,412,975 of record CM056742.1, on the reverse strand, counting down.
GTTTCAATAAGTATATACCTGATGGTATATGCTTTTATTGCGTGATCTTGAGACAGGTTGAAATCCATCTGATTTTAGATCACTTCACATCACTCACATTAGCCAATCTTGTCTCAGGATATATTATTAGCTGGTATTCTCATTTATCTTGCCGTGATGACATTAGAAGTTTGAGTATTTGAATATTTTTATTCTTGGTAATGGACTGGAAGAATGGATAGGAGGATATATTCAGAATAGGATTTTTGGAATAAGGCACAAGCCAATTTTGTCATCTGCGATTTTGTGCTCGATAAGAGAGTATCAAGTGGTCTAATCCTGGAAGTTCTTGTGTGGTACAAAAACCGGTTAGATGTAATCTTACAAACAGTTCCGTTTAGTTGTGATTTCTTGTAACTTTCGTGAGATTAGCTCTGAAAGCTTTGGCTGTCAGTCAAAACATTTAATTCTTGACAAGTTGCTTGCTTCCCAAAATGATATTAGATTCGTCATCTCTGATCAATCGAGCACGTCAAATTTGATAAATAGATAGGAAAAATCGGGTCAAAATTCGAGAATTTTTTCGACTTTCTATTCCAAAATTTAGCTTGAGAATCAAACCAAAAGAATTATAACCATGCATATGTCTCCCAAAAAATTTTCCTCCGTCGATTTCACCTCTAAATTATAGGAGGAGAAATTTTTGCTACATCGGGTCATGATTTTTCCACGAATTTCGAATATTGAAAAAAGAAGAACGTGTCCAACTTTGTCCCGGGCTCTATCAGCTTTTGGAAGTTTTTGATCATGCAGAAATTCACTCATGATCCAGTGAGCTCGATTTCGAGTATTTTCTGATATTGTCATCGTCGAATCAAGATTGATCCGAAAACAGTGATGGATTCATGTACAAAATAATTGAAATATCTAGAATGTAAAAGTTGTGATGCCGGGACATGAATATGATAATTTTTCAGCCGGAAAATAAGATGTCAGATATCGTTGTTAACAAATTTTATAAGAAATGCTCCTGATCTTTCTAGGATGTATCTATTTATCATATTCAATGCTCATAAGAATCATCGATTCATCTGATTAGTGTTGAGAATTTATATTTGAGCCTAAAATTAATTCATTGATAGCTATCATATCCAAAAACTGCAGTTCTATCCGGTTCTCTTTATGTGATACTTTCCAACAACATTTCAAGTGTTCGTGCCGAAGAGATTCTTCGATAGTTTTGAGAAAATTGGTTGCATCAAATATTTTCATACTTATAATTAGTAAGAATCAGAAAGATTCTTTCAAAATTCTTTCAAAAAGTCAGTTTCTACTCCTCAAAAATGAAGAATTTTTGCACAGAATTCACTCAAAACACTACATTATACACATCATAACATCCAGATCACGAGACAATCATTCTGATAACCATTGAAAAGAAATTTTAAAATTCTGAGTCAGTTCAGTCAGATTTCAAAAACTGAGTAATTTATCAAACAAAAATTCCAACACTTTCCATGTTAATCGCTTAATCATCTCAAAACCTTTAGAACGAGGTAAAAATGAAGATAGAAATACATTATAGCCTGGTTGAGACTACTTTTGTCTTTAAAATACATGAATGAACGCAGAGATCCACGGCTATACTCAAAAGAGCGCGTGTATATCATTCATATTCCATCTTCACCAGTAAAATTAACCTCCCGCGTGCTCTCTCAGCTCGCAGCCTCTCTCAATGAGAAATTTTTTTATGAATGAACCTCTGGAGGCCTCAGAGAAGACCTGAGTAAAAGAAAAAGATAGCAGAAGACGATCTCTCTCTCACATCTCGAGAGTAAGATGTAAATGAGCAGTGGGCCTTTTCTCTGTATGGGCTTTTGAATCAATGAAAACCAGATATACCTATGAACAATATTTCACACATATCTTGCCTATAACCTATAAAAATACCCCAGTCCCCTTTTCTCACACATACAAAATTTGTTTCTTCAGATCCATACCGTAAGAATCTTTGGCGTAGGATGTATAAATTATAACATTTTGGAATTCTACATTCCTTTGAATATAAATAGCAGGGCTCTTGCACAATCTATGCCAGTGTAACCAATTCATCATCCAATTAATGCAACTTCTACACGATTTATGATGAAGTACTTCACACACAGTAGACTGTAGAAGTTTGAATTGATTTTAAAATAGTCATCCAGAATGATGGTGGTCTGTCATTATGGTAAACGGGTTAATTAAGGGCTCTTTTGGATCCAATTTGAGGCCACACGCGTGGAGTAGGGCAATTAGAGCGGGCGGGGCGCCATAATACGAATAGAGTGCATCAGACACTCGAAAGACGATTTCTACTGTCTCGTCGTCGTCGTCGTCGTCGTCGTCATCATCGTCTTTGGTCGTCGCGATCTGCTTCGCTTGAAACTCTCGACGCTATATAATACTAAGATATTAGTGTAAGGTACTCTTTGAGGTTAGGTTCACTGTGTTCACCCAATGTGTCTGCTCTTCATCTTTTAGGAGCTAAGTTATGTTGGAAAGACTGTGGCTTGAGTCATCGTGGCGCCGGATTACTGTACCAGATGTGAACTTCTTATCTATTTGAGCTATGGGATAGATTGAGTCAAGTGCGAGTGATAGAATGTACCACAGCTTCTATGGAGTATTTGGATTGTGGTATATTAGGTACAGAGTGGATGTATATGGCTTATCGTAGAGAGGTATATCTGGCTTCTTCCTCGAAGGTCAAGTTTCAAATGTACACACTCCACTTTCATGAAAGATTCATGAGGCTATCCTCATTTTTGAGCGTGACGCATTGCTTATAATTTGAAGATATATGGTGGAATCGATCTTCTTACCCTTTTTATAATGCACGTCACGAATTTCTGGCTGAGTTGGTCTAAAAGTTTTTGTGAGCTGGATCATATTAGTGATGAAATGTCAAGAAATTGATTCGTGTAGATCACATCATTTTGTCAATTCTCATCCGACGTCGTGTGGAATGCTTCAATTCGGTTTCATCAAGTGTGCAAGTCTTTTCCAAACTCTCATTTGATAACAGAGTGAGCGATTTATTGAATAACGGCAATAGTGAATTTCATTAAAAGTGAGGTTTTGGCTTTTAGGTATGGAATGAGATTATAAAGATGTTCTTTCAGAAGCTCTATCGATGTAAAACTTGGTGACAACAATTTTAACTCTTGATCAAATTTGTTTCACCCATAAATGGCCAATACTTTGATGAACCTAACTATTTTTCGAATATCTTGTGAGCAATTCTTCACTCTTTGATTCTTTTAGTGAGATCTATATGCAATAATCTTAAAATGACCCCAGGTGATTTTTTTATACTTCTTGGTATTAAGAAACTGTCAAAATATCAGTTTGTGCGTTTCCAAATCTCCGTCTGGGGTCGTATTCTAAATTTTGCGGGAAATTTTTCCGGCAAATTTTACCGCAAAATTGGCCGGCATCCGTGGCACTCTGTCGGTAACCTGTAAAATTTGCCTCATTTGCTGCAGTTTGCTGTCGCGGCTTACCGTATTTGGGTTGCCGATGGCGTTTGACGTGAAAAACACGGCAAACCGCGACGGCAAACTACAGCAAATGCGGAAAATTTTCTCGAATTTTACAGGTTACCGACGGAGCGCCACCGATGCCGGCAAAAAATTTTGCGGTGAAATTTGCCGGAAAATTTTAAAATTCCGACAAAAGGACGTTCACACTATATTTCTGAATGAATTTTCGATATTTTTGGGACAGATGCGAACATTTCAAGGATGTAACACGTCATTTTCTAGGGCATTTACCTACAAGGCCAAGGATGTTTCAGACGAAATACTGTGAGAATTCAGAGGAATATCATAATTGCGACTTGGGTCAGTTTGACCCCATCGTCTTCCCTATGATCGTCTAGAATAATTTGTCTATAAATAGTTTAAAACTTTATTCCTTAACATACTGTCGAACTTGTCTAAGTGGGAGCTGCCTAAGTGGAAAACTCCCCTTATTGGGAAAAGATATCGGTCCCTTGGGAAAAATCCCTCAAGTGGGACAAAGAACCTGCTCCAACTGGGACAACTTGCGAGCCATTGGCACTCTATATCTAGGACCAAATTCGAGGGAGAACTTTTTAGCCACGACGCGATATAATTATTTATATGTTATTTTACAAACATTCGCATCAATCAAACTCGAAAATCAGTTGTTATTCAGTTGCTCGCCATGGCAAGTGGAAAAGCGAGAAAATTGTTAGCTTATCTTACTTCCGACGATAACCGCAAAATTCTCCTCACAATAGATGACATATCAAATTCTCAATAATTTTCTTACCTTCAGCAACACTGAGATAAGGTTTCTTCTACAAAATACCACATCAATATTACCACCACAACCACCGCTGATCAGGTTATAATTCGAGGCTTCAAAAGTTCTTATTACGTATAGATATGGATGATACATTTGTGGAATACATGAAAAATCTGCGTGAATGGAACTTCAATCATTTTGACTCTCTGCATCTGAGAAATTGGATAGCTAGAAAATCTTCCCTCACTGGGGAAAAAAATATTGTCAGTTTCAGACTCCACTTAGACAACTTCGATTGTATATCGAAGATGCCTCAGCCAGATACCCACTTATACAAATCTAACAATCGAACAAAGAAATCGAACCCACTCTCATCGATATATCCCTGCACTCCAATCTGCAATCTCAAAATCAGCATATCACCGGCTTCCTCTCTTATCCTCGCAATGTCACTCTTTTTCAACTCGCAAAGTGGACATTGGTATCCTCGTCGGTATCTATATACATATAGTCACATGCAAACGCGAGTCATATCGTCTTTGTGCATCTAAACGCACAGGTGGTCCTTCTCATACATACATACATACTTATAAATGTCAGCCGAAGCCAATATGCATATATAAACGCAAAGCTGTCAAACTCTGTCATCCGTGCCGACTGACTCTCGATTATTCATCAGCAAATGGCTTACGTTTTTGTTATTTCTCTGATGCTTGCTAAAGCCTGCGTTGGTGCATTTATAAGCTCCTGCCAATCTCGTCACTCACGCAGTTATGTATTTATTGGCTGATGCAAAAGTGTATAGACAGTTTGATGTTTTGTATCGATTCTGTGTGTGTGTGTGTGTGTCGAGTTTGGCAATCGATTTGTTGAATTTGAGTACTTGAGAGCAGTGCAAGCTCGTTTTGCAATAATGGCTTTGTCAATTTATTGCGTGAATGATGATGAGTGTCGAATTGTTGAATTTTCTGTCTTGCTGGGAATTTTTTTTGATGGACATAGCCATTTACAATTGATGTGTGATAAGAGGAACAAGACTTTTAAGATAGTACTAGCGGTACTGATGAGTCCTAATAGTGCAGATACGATCCTCGTTTGACTCTCTTTCGCCTGCGATATAGGTATAGTGAATGCACGCAGCAGACGACAACCTAACCCCGAAACGGCAAAAATGAGTGACAGAAGTGCTTAGATTTTCGTTCATGGGCTTTGGATCCCTTGATCTGTTGATTTCTATGTGATTTTCGTGCACTCCTCCTCTTGTGTACCGACTCTCGTGAAAATCTGTACGGTAGATATTACTCTACTCGTAATTCCCCATAAGCCACCGTGTTGAATTGACTTTCACGAAACTGCTCAGAACTTTCCTCTCAGACTCTGAAGGCTCTTGAAATTTTAACTAAGGCAGTTTGAGATATCAATCTACCACTGTGTCGAATTTCGTAATTTTCTGTACGGTCATTCGAGGACCGCTAGTACTACCATAACCCTTATAGTTGGATACATTTCTCTAGCCAAAGAATTATGTCTCATTAAGTTCGAATTGACCGTAATTCAAAAGTTTGATACATTTGTGATTGCAATCTACACGTTTCATCTAAAAAAATGCAATCGAAAGTATTCTAAAAGGTCTCCTGTCTCTAAGCCCTTCAAATTCAAAATTTGCTTCGTTACCAAACATCATTAACACGTTCGCTGCGACAGATCCCACACGTGAGACCCGCGATTTTTCATCTTTCAATCTTCGCCGACTCAGATTTTCTCGGGAAGTTCTTCCAAAAGATCTATCATAGTGGTTTACTTTGCAAAGAACATAAACAATGAGATAAGGAATAGTCTAGACCCATAAGAGCATTTTTACCGAGATTTCCACCGAAATGCGGGGGTCCAATTCAAGACAAATATAAAATTACAAAAAAAAAAAAAACGGCGTCGCAGTGAATTTGTTAATAGTGTGAACGTTATGCAGAGTATGCGAAAATACTCACTTCTTATTATAAAATGAGCAATTCTCTCCTCTTCCAATGAAGAGATATCATGGGTCGATATTGAATGAAAGTTTGTATACCCGATCTTATGATAGTATTTGAAGATGCATCTATCACAAATAGCTAAATTTTCGAAAAGTATTTCCATTTTGATGAACAATGTGGGCGAAAAGAACACGTGTCGTAAATAAGGAGAAAAGGATCATATTGAAATCACAATATAATTTGTTGAACAGTTGAAGAGTAAAACTGGACGATTCACCAACAAAATGAAGTTCAAAACGAAACGAAGTTAACGAAATGAAGTTCAATTCGAATGGGTAACGATATGGTGGTCGTTACATCTGCACCAATCGGTAGTTGAAGAACTTGAACAGAAAGTAGGGTTAGTATCTAGGCGTTTTTTATTTCGTATAAAACAAAATTAAAAATCCTCTGTGGTCATTTTGACGTAGTGAGACAGTCGACGATTGAGGACAGATCATATTGACCAAAATATTGTTGCAATCTACAGAGTGTGATTTGTCAAATTCAATGAAACATTTGAAGAATTCCCCTGCAAACTCCTAACTATTGCAATATACTGGCAGCATTGCCCTGGGTGCGTATACGCTCAGTGTACGCGCTTTGGGCGCTAGGACAGTTTATTTTCCGAGCGAAGCGAGGAAAATAAGTCCTTATTAATGCCCGAGGTAAGCTTGCGAGCACAAGGCAATTACGATGTTCCATCACGAGAACCCTAAAACCGCGTTTGGAAGCGGCATTTTTAGATTAGAATGATGAAAAACGATTCCAGGGTTGACACAGTCTGGACTGGCAAAGTAAAATTCTGAATATATTCGAGTCAGGGCATCATGCGTGATTTCATCCTAAGTTATTGGGCCCATTTAGAAAATCATTGAGGTTATGGGATACTTTACATCAACATATCAAAGTACTGCGTGATTTCGAGAATAGGGTCCACAGAATGGTGAATATCTGTCTATCAACAGCAAAATTATTGATGGTATGAAACCCTACCGAAGAGTTACTAGAAAATCAACCAGAATGACTAATTTGACACTTTTGACTTGAAATATCGTGGATACTTCTTCAGTGTTCAGATTCAGGTCTAGTTCTTGAATGAAAAAACATTGGCATATCCCATGCGATGCCAGCAAAAGTAATGGGGGAGTTCAAAACTATTCCAAAAGCTACACATTTACGTATACATATGCGGTCTATATAAGCTACGCTGATTCGAGGGGAGCGGAACCTCCATGTGAAATGATGTCTTGTCGTACAGATATATATCGCAAGCGTTAGGTGCAAAATGGCCGCGAGCAGAAATCGTGTTATACATATCATGAGCCTATTGAGCATCAGATATACAGAATCATGCGTTGATTTTGCGATAGAATCGCTCGACACCACACTCACAATACTTGCAAGTATTCTTCCCAATGTCTCAATTGTATTTTACGTAGTTTGAGGTTATGTGCACTTGAGGATATTCTGATGAATTAGGTGTATTGCGTGTGGGCGAGTTGATAGCTCTCACATTAACGCGATCATTGAGTTATACATAGGTACTTTGAGAGTGCAATTTTGAATCGATCATATAAAATATGTGCATCTCACGTGAAAGCGGTGAATTGTGAATTAATCTTAAGGGCCGTATATGTGTGCCCATAGCTATAATATAGTATACCTTGATATGTATGTTGTTATCTAGCCTTAGTCGATCTTGCATGCGCGCCTCTCGTGATTTCGGTGATTTAGACGTTGAAATCACGCGAGCTTCGTTCTTTAGTAAGGATTCAAGTTGAAGCGTCTATATGTTATCATGCATTTTAGCTTATACATAGGCTTATGTGCATGCGGTGAGTTGATGCATTGTGGAGAGTTATATGGTGATGCGATTTGAACATTTTGCACGCTTGAGCATTTACACTATATAGCTGTGCATGCATGAGTTCGTGCGAATTGCTCGTTTGCAAACATCACGTTAAACCTGGGAAACAGCTCAATTTGGGAGATTCACGGAATGTAGGGTGGACTTATTTGTTTGTTTAATTCTGTGCTATTATGATGGTTGATTCGATGCTGATTGTTTGTTTGTGACATCTTGTATTTGTAGGAGTTTGAGCTTTTGGATAAATATTACTTTGGCATCATTTTTGTCATATGTTCACACAATGATTATGTTTCATTATAGATCAACTAGATATGCGCATTTTATTCTTGGATAATTTTTTTCTCGCATTACTCATTTCGATCAGAATCTTCTGATCTTATCATGAATTATCTTTGCAACGGATTGTTGTTTGCGAGATTTCACAGTTTATTCTTAGAATTACATCATGCTGTTCCTAATGATATTCAGTAGTCACAGATGAACCCATTTCATTACGAAGTAAGTTTCCTAGAAGCTTTGACATTATTGAAATCTTTTCAAGAATTTTTCTCACACTATTCTTATTATTGACTATCATTTGTCAGATCTCTCAAATTTTTTTATTCAATTTGTTACAGATTGTGAGCGTCCATGTTTAAATTTCTAATCATGTTGCACTAACATAGCAAAAATTGTAGCCACTCGAGTTTTCCAAAAATCATCATGAACGCTAAAATACTGAACGCAAAAGAACCACCTAAAACTTGAAACCAAAAATCCCGAAATCTTTACTTTAGACCAAAAGTCAAGCTTACAAGAAACTCCACACGTTGACTCTTCCGTTCCATATAACATCAGCAATTGCGCGCCGACGGCCATCACAGAATTATATTAGGTATATACTCTCTTTGCACTCGCTTCTGGGCGGCCAAACTTCCTCTCCTCCCCATATTATCCATCGTCGTCGTAGTCGTCGTCGTCGTCGTCGTCGTCGTCATTGACGATGCCAACGTTGGCACTGGTTCAGCCTTTTCCACCTATACAGATATATAAATTGTATCATATAAGAGCAAGTGCAAACGCGCGGACATGAATCTTCACGCGTCGGACGCGCGGGGCGGCAAATGGCAATGGCGGAGGTCGATGTGAGAAGTATATGTATAGCATATTATAGAAGCAGAAGCGTTCGCTACACCGTAATAAACTTGGTAATGGTTGAAGCTCTATTCACATTATTACACTCACGCCGAGAGATCTAAATTTCGTCGCAGGTGTTACAGCTATCAATATTAGGCGTATGCGATGATGACCAGAATACACTATATTCTAACCTATATTTAATGACCCGTCTGACTGACGACGTTTTCTGCGTGTTTCTAACCCCTCAATTATAATACGCGTGAATGTAGTCTTTGAGATTTCTTGTACTAGGCAATCGCAATTTTGAACTATAATTTTGAGAAATTTTGAAGGATAGTATTATATTGCATCAGTGAAGATTGTATTTTGTGAATTACGGTGTTGCAATTAGCAGCCCACACGTTAGATGTTTTAGCGAGTTTATATGCATGTGTGCGAACTATTATGAATTGAGACAGTGTAATGTTTTGAATAGTAGCCATGTAAGTTCGTGTGCGGTCGTTTGTCTTCTCTTTTGGTTTCCGGATTTGATAAATGGTTGGCTAGCTGTGAAACTGATTTTACTCACAGAATTATGAGAAAGTAAGGAAAGCAAAATGTACACACAGATGGTGGGGTCATTTTCAGATTTCTCTCATTTTATTTAGGGAGTTTTATTTTGGAACGTAATTATTCATTATAGATTGATCATTGATTTTTCGGAAAATTACGGGGATTAATTCTATGGTCATTTTGATCATTGATTATCAGTTTAACATTCGACCTTGCCGATTCTCAATAGTTTTCTCCACTCACTTTACTTCAAATGAGTTGTGTTCAGATTTGGAGAGGCGTAATAACTGTGAGGCAGCGATTACAAATTGAAAAACACAAGTTTTATTTGACAATATGTGTTTCGCTCCGTGGCTCGACGGAAACTACAAAGTTTGACGGGCGACAAACAGATGGCGCTACGGTTGCCATGGCGCGTAACTACGACATTTTCGAACATTCCGCCCACTATAATTTCTCTAGAAATTATCAAAATTTGAACACAATACAAAGTCCCTATGGAGCGAAAACACAAACATTTCAAAATTCAAGTATGTCGAATGTAGTAGATTCGGAATCGAACAAAGTATCATTCACAATATTGAAAATAAGTAGATCAAAAACAATAAAATCATTGTATCAAATCATCATTGTCTTCGTCGCTTTGGAGTAAAAGAATCAGCTTAGTAATTGGACGGTCCAGTGTTGTTGTTGCGGTGCGTATGGTGACGACGCGCGGAAGATCATCGTTGCTGGGATGAATGGCTGTAACTCGAGCCAAGGGCCACTGGGCGGGAGGAGTGTTTTCTGCACGTACGAGTACCAAATCGCCGACTTCGATGGGACGACTTCGGTGATGCCAAATATGGCGTTGGTTCAGTGTCTGTAAATACTCCCGTGACCACTGGCGCCAAAAGCTCTGAAGCATCTGTTGAGTGATCCGCCAACGTTTCGTGATGGGGATCCTTTCTTGTTCACAATCTGGTTCTGGAACCAAGTAGGAATCGGATTGTATAAGAAAGTGAGCTGGTGTTAAGCTCTGTAAGTCATTTGGATCATCCGAAAGAGGTACAAGAGGTCGAGAATTGAGACAAGCTTCAATTTTACATAAAATAGTGGAAAATTCCTCAAAAGTAGGTTTGAATTGTCCAACTATACGTCTGAGATGATACTTAGTCGACTTGACAACTGCTTCCCAGAGACCACCAAAGTGAGGAGCGCCAGGTGGGTTGAAACGCCAGGTTGTGCCTCGATGTGCCAAGGTTGTAACGATTTCCTGTGATTGAGTAGAAGCAGCGTTGAGACGAGCCTTGAGCTCCCTGTCAGCTCCTTTGAAGTTGGCAGCTTGGTCACAGATGATTGTCTTGCAATGGCCTCGACGAGCAACGAAACGATCGAAAGCGGAAAGAAATGTCTCCGTTGTGTAGTCGGACACTGCTTCGAGATGAGATGCTTTTGTACTAAGACAGACAAAAATGACTATATATCCTTTGGTTGTTGTACGACCTCTACCACGGCATGGCCGCATGAGAAAAGGTCCAGCATAGTCCACGCCAGATTTGCTGAAAGGACGACTAGGTTGTACTCGTGCTGCTGGGAGATCAGCCATCATCTGTTGTTCTGGATTTGCTCTGTAACGTAAACATCTAAGGCATTTATTTATGACCGTTTTGACTCTCAGTCGACCTTTCACAATCCAATACTCTGTGCGGAGCGTACTGAGCGTGAGTTGGATCCCGCCATGAAGAGTTCGTACGTGACATTCGTGAATCAGCAAATCTGTAAATTTACTAAAATATGGTAGTATCAAAGGTTTTTTCTGGTTTCGGTTCAGTAATGAGTTCTCCAAACGTCCACCACATCTCAAGAGACCTTGAACCAATACAGGACTCAGCTTGATCAAATTTGACGAATTGACAACTTGTCGACCAAGCTCGAGATCACGAATCTCTTTTGAAAAGTGTAAACGTTGCACAATATATATCCAAAATAAACGAGCTCGTCTCCATTCAGCTGCCGAAGGAGTTCCACTTGTACGTTGAATCTTGAACCAATCATGCTGGAATAATACAGGTTTCAAATCGTGATCATTCTGTTTCTCTCTCACGAATATATCTATGAATTTCAAAATGTACATAGTCCCTCCTAGTACTTGAGAAAGTGAAGAACATCGATCGTACAGAAGAGACCAAAAGGGGTTCACTTTACTTTGATCCACTTCGATTGGATTTAAAATCGGTTTCGGAGCCGCGACAACATGAGTTGTTGCCTCGGATTTCGATGGTGTCACAAAGTCAGGGCGAGTAATTTCCATCAAAGAAGATGGCCAGTTACATTGCTCATGAGACAACCACTCAGGGCCGTCCCACCATTGCTTCAAATTCGGTAATTGTGAGGGCAAAACGCCTCGTGAAACATAATCAGCTGGGTTCTCTGCCGTACGAACATGTAACCAACGAGCATTGGGCACCAGATTATGGATTTCTGCGCACCTGTTTGCTACATAAGTCGGCCATTTAGACGGAATCTCTTTCAACCAATACAAAACGTTCTTTGCATCAACCCAACAAAATATGTCTATTGCGTCATTTTTGAAAGACGTGAGCACTTTTTCAATGCCACGCGACAACTCAAGAGCTGCAGAAAGCTCTAAACGAGGCAGGCTATCTGACTTGAGTGGCGCGACTCTAGATTTAGATGAAATCAATGCAACTGAAATTCGACCATTAATAATTGATCGTAGATAAATCACGAAACCATAAGCTAGCTTGGATGCATCAGCGAATCCATGGATTTGCAACGATGCGGAATCTGGCTTGTAACCTAACCAACGTGGAATCTTGATCGAAGCTAGAGACGGGAGTTCATTGTACCAAATTTTCCATTCTTCAGCGAGGTATGGTGGCAATGGATCATCCCAACTCAACTGCTGGTTCTCACCACTGTCAAGAACTGTATTGTGAAGCCAAAGCTTCTGTAAAAAGATTTTAGCAAAAACAACAACAGGAGAAACAAGTCCAAGGGGATCGTATAATTTGGCTATTTGAGAAAGAACCAGTCTTTTTGTCCATTGAGCTACGTTAGAGTCATGATTGATTTTGAAGATGAAATTGTCTGGCTTTGGTTGCCACTTCAGACCAAGAATTGCAAATGAAGTATCTTCACCAAGTGAACGGCATGTTTCACTGGCTAAAGCATCATCAGGTAAATCAGACAAAATAGAAGGTTCATTGGACAGCCACTTGCGCAAATTGAAACCGCCCACTTTGCAGAGTTCCGTCACCTCAATTTGTTTCTGCTTGGCTTCTTCAATTGAGTGACCACCCGAACTAACGTCATCCATGTATGTTTCATTTTCAAGGGCGTCAGACCCTAGAGGGAATCGAGATTTTTCATCTTTGGCTAATTGAATTCTAACTCGATTGGCTTGAAATGGACTAGGACTCAGACCGTATGTTATAGTTGTCAATTTATAAATCATGACCGGGTGTGACTCATCAAAACGCCACAAAATGAGTTGATAATTTTGGTCCTCTGGAGCAACCCAGATTTGACGATACATTTTCTCAACATCAGCAACGAAAGCAAATTCATACTTCCGCCAGTTAATTAATAACTGAACCAAATTTTGTAAAAGATTAGGACCAATGCGTAACGAATCGTTGAGACTGACTCCTTGTTTAGTTTTTGAAGAACCATTGAAGACGACTCGAAGTTTTGTGGTTGTACTACTTTCTTTGAGCACACCATGATGCGGTAGAAAACAACCTACAAAATTCGAAGGGATGGTAGCATTTTCCAACACAAGAAAAGGTGACATGTGATTCAATTCCAAATACTCGCGCATGAAAGCATGATACGCTCGTTTAAAATCGTTGTTACTCTGAAATTGCTTCTCCATTCTATACCAAATGTTCAGATTTGGAGAGGCGTAATAACTGTGAGGCAGCGATTACAAATTGAAAAACACAAGTTTTATTTGACAATATGTGTTTCGCTCCGTGGCTCGACGGAAACTACAAAGTTTGACGGGCGACAAACAGATGGCGCTACGGTTGCCATGGCGCGTAACTACGACATTTTCGAACAAGTTGTTTGCGCTCGAAAAATCTGCTATGAAACGCATCATACGATGAAAATGGAACGCTAATCCCAAACGAAACCATTCGGCTTAGAATAATATCCCCAAAGTTGAATATACCCGCATTCTCACGAAATCAGACCAGTTTAAAATGATTATATGCAACTTTCAGAAACAGGTTATAATAGACCTCGTATAACCTCTGTAAGAATCAAAAAAAATGTCAGTACGATAAGGCAGCTACTTTGAAGCCACAGTGACAGCGAAAAATTCCCACCTTTCAATCAACATTCAAATCCAAAATATAATACAAATAAATTTCCAGAACATGTACGACGTTGCGTTCATAGTCAAGTTCAAAATCACGTTCTAAAGCACATTACAATGAACGTTCCATGCAACATAAGCAACGATGTACGGATGAACGATCACGGCATGAATTACAGTTATGTTGAAATAGATATTTTAAATATAAGGGGGGAAAATGCAACATTTTGGCATGGCATGAAGTTAGCGCCGGGCTGCATGCACGAAGGAGTTAAACGCTGTGGTGACGTGTGGCATTTCCGCCCCGTAAATTTTACTCTATTTTTCAGCAAGAGTGCCTTTTTACTCCTTGGAAAGAGTGAGTTGGTATGAGGGGGGCTTGGCGAGCGGGGGGTTCAAGTGGCGGTAACTTTCCGACTGAAAAAAGCCCAACAGAACCTCAAAATCCGTGTCCACTCATTACCGAATGTGCATCTCGCGCGGGTTATGTAAACAAAGCATAAGACGAACTCTGTCATAGGAGACCGAGAAGTCAAGCATGCAGTGTTCAATAAGTCTGTTCGATAAATTTTGGTGCTTTGAAATGATGCTGTGATTGATAACAAGTATCATGATCATTCACAATCATTGAACTCGAACGTCTGCACTGCACAGCTGTCTGAGTACAGCTGGCAACCATTTCGCGCGCGGACCGCTCGTTGTCTTCGATGGAACCACTTTGTACCTAATTTCGTACCGTGCATTGGAATATGAACGACTATAACCTCTGGAAATCGTTCAGAATTTACCCGCTCGCCGGAGCTACCTTTCGATCGACAGGAGCGTCTTGGTGAGTTTTGGTGATAATCTTGAAGACGATTACATGCATGAGATGATGATTTTGAGGCGATGCGGTCAACGTGCATCGCGACCATGGACCTTGAAAATACATCTTATACATAAAAAGTTTGATGGTTCGAAGTGTGAGATGAGTTGTCGAATACTTGTTAATGTCCAACTTGTATTCCTCAATCCGTCGCTTAGCCAAAATCACAAGAGAATCGGAGAAAAGTGGGAATAACTCGACCACGGGAACCTCCTAACCCACAATATACGCACATTTTCATTCCCAACTTTCTCCGATTCTATTGCGATTTGGGCTTAAGGAAGAGCGGACAAATCTAAGTTAGATGATAACAAATATTTGTGCGCTCGTCGTTTAGCCCAAATCGCAACAGAATCGGAGGAAGATGGGAATGATTTTCAGCTTGCATGGTGACCGCATCGCTTCAACGCGTTAAAGCAGCCAGAGAAGCATCTTCAATTGAAGATCAGAAGCAGATTGAAGATGTTTGATCCAACATTGGCATCGGTGTTCAGAATTCTTTCGACACATGCTGCATCGGGATCTACCGAAGGCTTCCGCCGTACCCAGGGTCGGGATTGCAATTATTGGCTTCATAGCGAACGTGTTAATTAATAAACATCAAAAAGATATTTTGGTGGTAATCAACGATATATTCGAACTAACGCTGAGAAACATGTCTTTAGGCAGTTTCTAACGTTCCGAGTATGATCCGAATCCACAATACATAGAAACGTGTGTAGCCAGTGAAAAATGGACAAAACAAATCACAGAACAATATGCAAATGAATGCTCATTTTGATATTCCAAACAATGTCTGAGAACACGTGCAAAATGACGTCCTGCAGAACATTCGACTTGATGTTCAAATCCATTGTCAAATGAATGGCCCAAGCAAGATCTGAAACGACAATCGTTTGGACAATAATATAAAATTTGGAAACAATCTGGAAGAATGTTTGTCGATGATCCTTTCGATCTCTACATCAAATCCAGAATATAGCATCATAATGATTATATTTATATATTGAGCCATTATTCCAAATTAAAGACCAATGTTTAGCACTAGTGATGACGAGCTCCTGTCATGTTTTATAATAAATGTAACAATACCTGCATAGATGATTATCTTAGTTAGCTCAAATAATAGAATTCATTCCATAGATCAAAATTCCATCCGTTGACAGCTATCGGAACGTAACCTCAAATTTATTGCGTTGACCATGGCCAACACTATCCAAATATACAAATAATACCACTTTACTATCTAAAACCGAGTGAAAATACACATGGCATTCAAAACGAAAAATAAATAAGATCAGCAAGAAGTCAGTTAACCAACCATAGTATAAAGTTCATACTATATAATACAGCAGAAGCATCAGAAGTAGCAGCTCGCGTGGCGCATAAATTCAAATTAAGCTCTCGCGCTCCGCTTCTTTTCTCAAATACTACTGCAGCAGCAGCATCAGCAGCATCAGCAGAACAGTATCATGCAGTATATAGGTTTTGTGGCGACTCTAAAGCAGTTGAAACGTCGCCATTATATCCGCGACCGCGTGCTCGCAAACAGCCGTGACGAATTAATGTCTCCCGTATATATAATGCATGCATACAACATCACAGTCCTCGACACAATATATATTATTATATATATATATATATATATATATATATGTACAGGGATGAGTTGTCTCGTTTTCTTTCGACGACGGCCGAATTGAATTAATTTTCACCAAACAGAGAGACAGCTTCAGGAGGAGTGCCAAGAACCCGTGGGTCGTTGATGTGGTGCTGCAGAGATAGTATTCGCGGTTTTAGATGAGCCAGAGTGTATAGAGTAGAGAGAGAGCCTCATTATAACCACGGGCAAGTGTGCGTTGTTGACCGCGAGAGATGCGATGTATTCTTCTTCTTTCTTCTTCTCTGTACACATGAGAGGTTGATTTAGTCGTCGATGAGCCTCTGTGGCTTCATATGTGCAAACATTATTATTCTGATCTTGAACGGGAATTCCTTTTGTGTACGGCACGGAGTTATTGAAACTAATCTGGAAAGGTTATTGCGTTAAGTTTTTTTCAGTGGCTTTGGCTCTCGAGTCTTGGGTTAACCGTTTGACCAAAGACTTTATCAGTTGCAAAATTCATATTTGTATGATTGAGAGTAATTAGGGTTACCTCAGTGTGATTAGATACAATATGATTTTGCTTCAATCTTTGAAATCTTCAAAACAACTTTAACAGTACCAGATATATGTTCGAGTTCCAAGTAAACAATTTCAATGGGAGACTGCAAATTGCAGTTCCTTCTCTAAATGCGGCGAATCTGACCAATTATCCACGCACTTCCGACGAGTTTGAAATCATCAGTACACAGAAATAGACAAAAATGCCTCACTGGCGCATCTCGTCTAACGTTATTCCTCCCAAGGGAGAGATCTTCAGTTCAAAGAAAAAGACAAGAAGATTTCACCATTGGGTCCAGTCAATCTCAATTTCCATGAGACAACTCTGTAAAAGTCATCCAGTGAAATTTCACTGGAAACCAGTAACTTTTCACTGGTTCATCCAGTCCAGGTCCGTTCACTGGCAATCCAGTGAAATTCACTGGTTCAAACTAGTAAGGAACTATTGGTCACTGGTTTCCCAATGACCAGTGTACGGGAAAACCAGTGATTCAACCAATGAATCTTGGTGACTGTGGGACGGGGGTCTAGGCTGGATATGTAGCCAACATAGCTAAGTGAAATTCTAAAATCCCATAGATTAGATCATTTTTTCAATCATTAGGCAATATGTTACATATGATCTCGTAATAGTGAAGTACCAGTTAGTCCAAGTCACAAATATTTAAACCGGAGCTCGGATGCTCAGTGTTCACTAATACGGGATACCACAAACACACGCACATATCCCACCAGTGCTCAGATACTCGGGTTCCTCAAGGCAACGAGCCATGAGCATCGGTACACGAACACATATGCTCACGCTCCACCAGGAGTCAATTATATACTCAGCTTCCACTAGTACGGGAACTTCCAACACTTGCACATATTCCACGAGAGCTCAGTACACGGGGAGCCAACTACTCAGCCTTCGCGAGTAAGAGACAATCTCGAACAAATACAAATGTTTTTTCACCAGGGCTCAAGCGATACTCGGCTTCTTCGAGACCATGAGCCGATCCCTAGGTCAGTAAAAGCGGGAGAACCACAAACAGATTATCGACTCAGTGCAGGCTAGGCCCGCAGCGCAGCGAGAGCTACCTACCCTATGCGGGTCATACGCAATTGACTCTATCCACTGGTTTTCCAGTACATTTCACTGGAAACCAGTGACGGGGGGTCTTACTGGTTGATCCAGCGAGGCGTTTCACTGGATAACTTTTACAGAGAAAGCTTCTTCAGGATACAGAGTAAGACGAGCAGGACCCACCGGTGGGTCTCGTATACTCTTATTTTCCCCAAGACAAGAATCTTCAGCACATAGAAGAAAATTTCGCAGGTCCCACCGGTGGCTCCCGCGTTGAATCTATTATTTCCTACGAGGTAATACATCTTCAGCACGTAGAGCAAACAAACATGCTCCACCTAATGCGAATTCCGTATAGAATCGCATTTTCCATCAAACAAATATCTTCATCAAGACGCAGGAAGAAACAGTCCGGTCCCACCGTGGGGTCCCCTGAATTTTTTTTCCGATACAAGATAAAAATCTGAAGCTCAAAGGCGAAGACAAAAACGTTATGTCGGTGGGTCCCTCCGTGGGGCCCGTAGGATCTTGAATCCCATTGAACAAGTATCTTCAAGATCCAGAAATAGTCGGGCATATCCCACTGGTGGGTCCCGTAGAATCTTATTTCTGATTAGACAAAAGTCTTTTGCACGCAGAGAGAGACAAATACGTCCCACCGATCGGTCCTGTACAATCTTAATTCTTATAAAACAAATATCTTCAAGACACGGAAAAATACGTGCATGTTCCACTGGCGGATCTCGTGTGGTTTCTCATTACCCTCCCCCCCTGGTGTACTAGACGTGTTGAATAAAAACTCGATAGTGAATATATCATGAATATATAATACTTCTAGCTATCCGAATCGGAGCATCAATCTGGCTCGTATTAGTTCAATACTTGATGAAGTCGTATCACAAAAAAAGCTCAGCAATTTTTTGTCTACTCTGATTCCAGAATAATGCGGATTCCATATCCGAGATTCTTGGGATAAACAATGATAATAAGCAGATATGTATAATCGTTTTTCCATCAAAATGAGAACGAATGATTTGTAAACATGAGAGTCCCCAAACCTAGTCAAACTGGAAAATCTAGGGATCAGAATTTTGATTGCTCTGTTGACTGTTTGATTAATGAGGTGTTACACTGTAAGCTAAGATATATCCATTGTTGTGCACAAGTGGTGAACGAACCAAAATAAACTCAGAAACCACTCTCCAACACTTCATCAATCAAAGTAAAAATTTCCTTCATTCATCGAATCATGTCAGCTTTCCCATCACCTCACACCTTCAAACACTCAAATATATCACACACTGCGGGCTGAGAGAAACGACAACCTCACACTTGCTCTCAAAAATCTATTTAAGTGTGTAAGTATATGTATGTCATTCCACATTATACACGGGATACCGGAAGAGAATATTCGACGCGTCGGGCGCAAAACGATTGAGAAAAATTGTCGTCGCCACGCCGACACCTCGGAGGTCTCTTTCTCTTTCCTCCCTCATTCCAAACCACATCGTTTCAAACTCAGAAGATGAAAAGAAGAAAAGAAAAAAAAAACATTACAGTATATTATAGTTAGCTACCGCCCAACTGGTGCAAGCTCGTAATGCATTTTACACGTGTAGCTCGCGGATCATTAGGAACGTTGCCGTCGGAGCACGACACTTACTCACACATAGTTATAAAACACACATGTACTCGAATATATCCTAAAGTGTCACGCAAAAGCGAGCTGGCGTAGCGCGGATGAAAAATTACTCCATAGACATTACAGTCATACTATACCCATATCTATATAGAATACATATCTACATGAGGAAGTAAGAAAAAATTTAAAGGACGAGTTTGTGTATCAGTATAAAGTTGTAGATTGAACATAACCTAAAAAAACATGTGCTACATGGATAATTTATTTTTTGATTTCAGAAAGGGAGCCAAGCGGTTCTGGCTTATCATCAATTTCAACAGGTGGTCGAGGAACAACATCTTCTGGAACATCTAATACTTCTTGTTCTGTTACATCGGGAGTAGCAACAACGACGACGACAACAACAACGACGCAATCTTTGGAATCGACGACGACAACGACGTGTAATGTCGATACAGAAGAAGAACCTGAAACGGATGATACGGGAAGTACTAGTGGAAAAGCTCCATCACCTGTTAATCCACTTTTACAGGAAAGGTCAAATTGTGAAGAATTGAGGCATGTTATATGTCATTTAGAAACTAAGGAGCTATGGGATAAGTTCAACGAACTTGGGACTGAGATGATCATCACAAAGACCGGAAGGTGAGAGAAATATATGAGCCCGCATTATTGTAGTTTGTTATTTTCTTCTTTGGTTTTCTGAAGTTTAGTTGGTTTTGTTGGTGATGTTCAAGATTACTCGTGTGACTTTGTTTTGAATAACTTGCGCTTGAGATCAGGATTTTAAAAATTAATATTTGGTTCATTTATGGCAAGTTTATAGCAGGAAAAGCACTCTATCCTTGGAAGTTGACTTCGCGAATCTTATTATTCAATTCTTCCAAAAAATGTCTTATTAGACTCCTGTCTCGACAATTTTCATTATTCAAAAAATTCTCTACAATGAATGAGATCTATGGTTTTCAAAATCAATTTTCATGATTAAATGGGGATGCACTCGTCAGGCAAGGTTTGAAACCGATCACTTATCGTATTGAGGAATGACTTTTGTAACATTAATCCATCTTTCTTTATGATGAATTGGTATGGAATTGTGGTCTTCTCAGTAGAACAACAAGACTGTCAGTATTTCCAAACACCGAAAGTATTTTGTATAAAATATTTTGAGAATTGTTTTGATTCAAAATTTCGTTAATGCGAAAATGTAAGAAGAGGATGAAGAGATCAAAATGGTGAAATCCATTTCAGATTTTCGAATAATCGGATGAGGTTGTGGAGGTCATGCCCGTGAGTTATCATTGGTAATTCCTACATTATTTTACGAATAGATTTGGATCCTGAAAAAGGCATTAAAAGTTGTCAAAAAGATGAATACACATGGAAACTGCTTCACAAAGTGATGATGAGTTATTAAAAAGACTGAAAGTGACCGTATACCATATAAGTATCAGAGTCGTGTATTGATGTACGGCGGAAGAACAACTGGAATCGTCTGAATCTCCACTTTATCACACTTCACAAAACTAACAATCAATCCAACAGTCTGTTATAACATTTGCAAAACCGAAATGATCAGAATCCAATGTTACGCGAGATCAAATGACAGAACTTTTTTGTGTGTCCAGTTTGTGTCTTTTTTCGATGTGTTAGAATGACAAAGAAAAACGGGTAGATATCACAGATCTCATCGCGCACTCGTATAGGGTTGGGCACAGAAAGGGTTAAAGAGACTGGTTACTCCCTACGGGTTTAAAACGGGCAGCATCAGCACTGCACTGCCTGCTCTCAATCATTGTGTCCGGCAGTCGCTTTGGTTGAACGTTAACACGCCAGCCGGTGCTTATCCGAGCGAGAGAAGCTTTCCTGTATACTTGTAACTGATGATACCATCCTCTATCGGAATTTTTTTTGAAACGGGTGAAACGTAACGTTGTTGTTGTACAAGAATCCTGAACCGTGTGTTTTAGGGATTTACTTTTTCTATTTCTTTAATACATCTTTCATTTTTCTTCTTCTTTGCTCTGTATTCCTACTTATCCATTCCTCTGAAAAATAACGGAGTAGTCTCATACGGGAATCAAAATATACCTACTTGAATGAAGAGTTATCTCTGATTTGAAAAAGGTACAGCCATGGAATGAAAAATTCTGATAAAACTCCCACATCAGCTGCCCCAACTTGTTCATGGGGCGGCTGAATCTGAATCCGGGGTAATTTGATCCCAGAAAGTCGAGCTTCTCACTTAACTGCAAAAACCACGATTTAGTGAAAGTACTCATAGATGATGAACGCCCTACACTAACATACATGCTTTTTGAGACCCAGAGTTCGATTCTGTCAAAAGATGGTCTATGGATCCTCAAAATCTCAAAGATTGGTGAATCAATGGATGATAGTTATGTATGCAGAATACCACGTCTAATAGTCTAACTGCACTAATAATTTCTCGGTCCTGGGCTAACCCAATCTGCTAATGCTCAAATCTCAAAACCCACGAGTGTCCTTAGATCTGCAGATTCGAAGACACCGAAACCAAATTAAGGGTTCCCGAACCCACAAACTCTCAGATCTCAGAACTCAGGAAGGACCCAAAACCCAAGAGCCCCAGAGTATCATTCGACCCGTAGATGGTCAAGTTTTGGAAGCCAGGGAGATCCTCAAATCCGCGGATTCCTAAATTTCGAAGAACTAAGAAGGGTTCTCAAGCCCACAAACTCTCAAATCCCAGAAGCCCAGGAGAATTCCTGAACCAATGAATTTCCAAACTCTAAAACTCGAAAAGTTGTTCATGTTTCAAAATCTTGGAAGGACCTTGGACCTGCAAATTTCTGGGCCCAGAAATCCAGAAGGGTCCTGAGCCGGCAATCTCTCAAAAACCCAAATTCAGGAGGCTCCTGAAACCCAAGAACCCCAGAGCGCCACACAACCAGCAAATACCTAAGTTTCTAAATCCAGAAGGATTCCCAAATTCGCAAGTCCCTAAATTTCAGAAACCCAAAAAATCTTCACAGATCCTCAAACTCTCAAATCTCAAAACCTAGGAGGGCCCTGGAAGTCAAGCATCCGAGAGCGGTACTTAAATCGTAAATGTTCAATTTCCAGAAGCCAAGATGATCCTCAAATCCGCAGATTCCTGAATTGAATAAAGTCAGAAAAAGTTCGCAGCCTCACAAACTCTCGAATTCCAAAAACCCAGGAGTTTTCCCAAACCCATGATTTCCAAACCTTAGAATCCGACAGGTTGCTCAAGTTCCGAGAGCCTGGAAGAATCCTGAATCCTCAGATTCTTAAAACTGAACAGCTAGAAGGATCCTAAGCCCATAAACTCTGAAATCCTGGTGCAAAGAAGTTATGGGATCTGAAAGTTTGCAGGTTCGAGAACCCTCTTGAGTTTTGAGATTTTGATATCTGCGGGTCTTTAGACCCTCCGAATATTTGCAACAGTGCACTTATCTTGGTGCCTTTTAGTGAGCTATACTGTTCAAGTCTTCGTTCCCACTGATTTATCAACGCGATAGGGTCAAAAAAGATTGTACCACGCCATAGATCTCGCGATACCAATAATTTCTCCGAATATGTGCACTAGCAATTTCCAATTTAAACCCATTCATCCCAGTCCATCATGGAAGAATATGTTTTTCTCGGAACCCATAACTGATCAAGCAATATACATGTCTCAGGTAAATTACAAACGTAATCGAGCCACAAAAACAAATTCCGTTCCCATAACCCACCCTCTCACCCGTCACACAAACTAAACAGTCCAACTCCACTAACAAATCTATCCAAAGTCAATCTCATTTCAAATACATCTCCGTGACAGGGCAAAAAATTCAACCCCTACCACCTTTACCATAAAATACCAAGCGAAGCCAATCACATCAACATCGGCGTGAAGCAACACACAAACATACATAACCCCCCTCTAATACAATTCCCTCGTGAGCCTTTCTCATTAGCCCTATATCCACCCTCAACTTGATCGTGTGGACATCGTGTACATCCATACACATACATAGA
Organism: Eretmocerus hayati; assembly: GCA_029851415.1. NCBI lineage: Eukaryota > Metazoa > Arthropoda > Insecta > Hymenoptera > Aphelinidae > Eretmocerus > Eretmocerus hayati. The sequence goes on along the minus strand of CM056742.1, from coordinate 174,389,039 downwards.
GACATGCGATGGTACATATACACCGGGGATTTCGCTCACTCGTGGCAAATTCAATCAGTCTAGCCAAGCAATTATATATATATATATATATATCGTACAGCACCCAAGAGACAACATCTCGATTTGCCTGTATTGGGTTTAGTGGTGTGAGTGTATTTGATATCATGCACGAGCCCTTCATTAAATATGTACAGAGTCATTCCTCGTCAAAGTGGCCCTCGTCGTTGGATGCTGTATTTAAGAATGTAACTCGGGGGATAGTCATAAACTGTAAGAGACTATGTAGAAAGGGTGTTGGTAGATTATGCGCTGTTAAAATTCCATGATGGGTGAGTGAGATACGTGTTTTGTAATCGGTGCTTTCGAGTTGTTGTCAAAATAGCCAGGCATCTATTATGATGGATAACCGCGAATTGTGGGTATCATGGTTAGGTTTGGCTGGTAAACTGATGGTGTATTGGTGGCTAGAGTTTGGTTTGAGGTATGAAAACAATGGAGTGAAGAAATGGAGGGGCTCTTTGAGACTGTCGCTCATCGATCTTACTCGATATCGTTGAGGTGGATTACGGCTGAGGTTTGTTCGTGAATTGATATTTGATTATCGTTCGATCATTTTCTTGTTGATTCATCCATGATTACAATAGAACATAGTATGGAAGTAGTTCAAATCAAAATATCATTCAGGTATGTGAGTACAGCTTTGCATTTTCTCAATCATTCTTCCATTGAAGTATGGTGGTGATCATTCACCGTCGAAGAATTTGATTTGGGTCGGGTGAGGTGTAGAAATTTAGTTTATGTGGTGAATGTATAACAAAAGTTGTTCATCGTTCAAGTCTGGTGTATTCATCCAATGACAACTGCCACTTTGACGAGTCTCAATATTTCTCGCCAAGATATACGGGCTGATTTTTGAAGTGAGGACATATGCCAGAACCGGGGTATGGAAAAAAGTTCGTAATATTAGGAAACTTAATTGGAATAACTTGTTATCGTTCTCAGATTTTGTAACTTTTGATGGAGAAAGAACTCCTAATCATTACACCTTGATCTTTGATTGCGGTTGCCACATACGCGGAAGCTTTTCAAGTCGTAGCGTACGCTAATATGCAAAATTTTCCAAGTAATAGCAAACATTAATATGCAAAAGTGGTTCAAGTCGTAGCGTACGCAAATATACAAAAATTCCCAAATCGTAGTGTATATCAAAATGCGAGAATTTTCCACGTCGCAGCGGACGCTAATATGCCAAAGTCTTTCAAGTCGTAACGTACGCTAATATGCAAAATTTTCCAAGTAATAGCATACACTGATATGCAAAAGTGATTCAAGTTGTAGCGTACGCTAATATGCAAAAGTTTCCCAAAATTACAATTTTTGGAGAATATTGCGAATTATTATGAATAATTTCTCCAAAATTACAAATTTTTCTTTACATCCCGCTTCTGGCATGTATATACACTGATTTTATGTGTATCATCAAAGTTTTCATCATACTACGATGCTCTGAACTCTATACATAACAATATCACAATTATCATATTGTTCAATTTCGTGTCCGAATATAAACAGACCAAGTGTCGAATTCACATCGATTAAAGGATTGACATCGATAGAAGTATGGCATACTCTAAATTTACCTCACAAATCGTTTTCAAGTTCGTTGATTTCCAACAATGCTTCCAGGGTGGCGGACCTTTCCTGTTTCTTTTTGTAAACAGTATCCTAACCTAGACCAAAATTAATTTTCTGAGTCGGAATTCTTGAATCAAAATTCTCAATGCATTAGTTTGTAGTATTATCATGGCTGGTTATTATAGCAAAAGAATGAGTGAATCGAATAAAATCACGCTCGAAACATATTTCGTGTATTTCAAAACTGAAAGTTATTGAAAAGATTGTAATATTTTTCTTATGTCGAGAAATAATGAAAATAGTGGAGAGGAATGCAATGAGATCGAAACAGCATTCGTTTTCCAATATGATTACAGATATTCTGTGAAATCAAAGTAAAAATTCTTATGGATGGTCATCTAGTTGGTTCGGTTTCAGTCAAACGGCTTTTCTTGACATTGTATGTAACAATGACAGACAATCAAGATCTCAAAGTTGAATTTTAGGATGCTAAAACTGATCAATACCAATGACAAATGTGGAAACAATATGATATATCAGTAATTGACCTATTTATTCAACTAAATTTAAATTGAAAAATGATAGGTAATACGGAATTTACGATAACTCGGCTTGCCTCCGTATGGATATTTGTTAGTTTATCAGCCCTGAAATATCTCCTACACATCACGAATCGATATAATATTGTTCGAATATCGATATGTCTACATATCAATATCACTTCGATGTTTGATATCAGAATCGCTCCAATATTCGATATCGATATTTCATCTAGGCATACAATAGGAAAAGTCTGAACAAAATTGAAAAACAAATCATTCACACAATGAATTTGAACTCTTGAATTGACAATCCAGGAAACAATGAGTATAACCTTCACGAAACTTCCTATCCAAATAATTAATTTCAAAAGTTCCGTCTCAAGACTACACTTCACCAATTCAATCCAAGCCAATTAACAAACAACGAAAGACAAAACACAGCATCTTGGCTTCAGACCCCGTTCGCGACACCTATACAAATTGAAACAAACTTTGCCCTTTACAGACAATTAAGACATGCTCTAGCATCATTGAAAACTTTGTAAAGTCCTTCCCCTTGTTCATTTCCTCTTTCGTAGATATACTCACCGTCCATAACATCGCTTTCTGTATAGATATAAAACTTGTCTTTAGAATTTTCTTGGAAAGTACACAATCGTTTCGTCGGCAGCAGACGATTAGATATACAACTCCAAAAACACACTCTAATAGCGTCCAACTTTACCAAAGTTATATTATAGTCTAAAAAACAAAGAATAAGAACCCAAAGCGAAGTAACAGAAACAGTAGTCGTGGATATAGCTAATTGTTGTACTACAGTGTCGTTGTTGGGAGTTTCATATAATACCTCAGGGAATTTTCGTACACCTCTTGCGCTTTATTCTCTGAAACGATATACAGTGTGACTTTCTACTCTGGGTCTCTGGTGATGGCGACGGTAATTGGATATCCGGACACCCGCGCCTCCCGCAAAGTGATAATGAACTGCACGCGCCACAGTGGCTATATAGCAGCCTGGCGCTTATTGCCGTTTTGTTGTATTATATAGCATCTATACACTCAGCCTGATTGGTTCATCGGTTTGCACGACGAGTTGTATATATTTGTGTGTGTGCGTGCGTGTGTGTGTGTGTGTGCGTGCGCGTGTGTGTGTGTGTGTGTGTGTGTGTGTGTGTGTGTGTGTGTGTGTGTGATGATGGTGAATGTCTGATGGATCACTTTTTAATGGTGGCTGTGTGAGATTGAGATTCAGACGGACTGATGGGTTGATTTGATTTGAGCTCTTTTTCTGTTTCTACGTGTTTCGTTCTGGTGGATCTTTGAGGTCTCTTGAGGCAACGTCTATGCTCCGTTATATACATACTTGGACACGTGTCTAATTGTTTTCTGAGAGTGAACGGGTAGGGATTTTGATAAGATTCGATTGGGATTATTAATGGATTAGATGAGTTGATTCAGATTATATTGTACGGGTTTGGAAGTGTTTGTCTGACCAGTTTGTCTGTTACTACTTGAGACAGAAGTGTAGTACCCCATTCCAACTCCTGATGGTTAATCCTCCTTGGTAAGATGATTGAGGTATAGTTTATCATGATCGTGGTCGTCTTCTTCCGAATATGAAATCTTCATCATTAATATTTATCAATCTTTGACTCATTAGAAAATTAGATGAGTCCATAATAATTGTGAAGCTTTCTGGGAGTGTTATTCCACTGAGTTGGACAATTAATTAATTGCTGAGGGATGATGTCCATCTCAACTGGATCTCAATGTAGAAAATATTCAAGGTAATTGCCTCAATGACCTATCAAGCCTAATGATTCCACTCTGATGTTACAATTGAAACTCTTTTTTCTCAACGTATTTTTCCCTATACGGAAAAGAGAAATTAGTCTTTCGGGTCTAGAATGGAAGCACCTATCTATTCTCAGGCTTGTGACCATTTGAGAATAGTATGCCCTGAAAAATAAGGTAAGTGTACCCAACTTGCCTCTGTACCCAACTTGCCCCCATATGCCGATCTCGGGAATTGGCACACCTAGGCCTCCCCTCAAATTATTTTAACGTTTGTTATGTTAAAATATGAGAAAGTAAGTAGTTTGCATCGACCCCGAATCATTTCTGCATTCTCCAGAAAATCTAAAGTGATTTTTCTATTTTTCGCGATTGCTTAGCTAAGAAAGCACCGAGGGAATTGCGTTCAGTAAAATCGGTGCCAAATTCTTTGAGTTCAACCAATTTTCACGTACCTTAGTGCATTCGATTCCTTGTTTCAAGACCTTCAAAATCCATTTTCCAAAATTGCAAAATTTGAATATGGAGCTGTTTTATGTGCAAAACACGGAGACGATTTGTAAACAAGGATGCCAACATCGGAGTGTACCTAACATGCCCCCATATGTTTATCTCGAAAGGGCGTGCAGAACGACTTTTTTTACGACTCAGAACGTGTTTAGCACGCCAAAATGGGTCAGAAATAGTGTTTCAAATCACCGGAAAGCTTCAAATGTGCGTGCACGGCGTTAAAAACACTTTATCGACGATTTCCATCATTTATTTCGTTAGAATTGAGACAATTCGGCTTCAATTGATCCAAATTGGACGTAGTTTAGTGCATTTTGAAGGTCTTCAAACAAGCTTCAAAATGATCTAAAGTACGTTGAAAATTGTTGAAGTAAATCAAAGTTATTAAGAAAAAGGCTTAATGGGGGCAAGTTGGGTACACACTTTTGTAAGCTTTCAAAAATCACCTTTTGGGAGAATTAAAACAGTTTTGCTCCAGTTGGTTCAAATTGAACGTACCTTGACTTATTTTGAAGGTCTTAAGACAAGCTTTAAAATGAGCTAAGGTACGTTGGAAAATATGGAGATGGGCCAAAGTTATTAAGAAAATGGCTTAATGGGGGCAAGTTGGGTACACTTACCTTATATTAATCTGACATAGCATCTTGTCAATCACGTAATGTGAGGAATCGGTTAATGATTTTGATATGCGGACTACTCTCTATATTTGTCTATGAAAATTCGTTCGGTGAAAATTGAAAATTTGAAGAATATCTTCTGTTAGTTGCGAATATTAAGATTCATATTGCTCGTGGCTGCGCTCCTGATTTTTGGCTCTATCCTATTGAATCTTCTGTTAACTTAATTCCTCTAATTCTTTTGTCAACCAGATAACATGTAAAGTATAAAATGAATATGGAGTATTCCTTGTAAACTCGGTAACACGCCTACCAGAGCAACATAACCTCCATTAAAAATTTTTCAAATTCTTCGCAAGCCAAGAATTCTACCACTAAAATTCCAAGTACAAAACTCTTTCAATAATTCAAAAAGTGCACACAAAAATTTACCAAAAAACTCGAATAACAGCAATACTATTAATCATGACCGCACAGCAGCAGTCTCACCAACAAGTAATCTCAAATTCCACGCGTCTCCGAAATTTCTCGACACACGTTTTATGCTTATAAATTCGAGTGGGCGCCGTCAGAAATCACCCCACACCTTCATCACACTCATACTCATAAACACACTCACATATACATAAGAAGAGGTTTGCCATTTAGCATCAAAATCCAAACTTCCGGATGACCAAAATCATTCACAACTCTTTTCGAACACAATCATCAGATAATATATATGTATACATCTGTAATATATTCAAAATTTTGGCGCGAAAAATATGGGCACGGCCCATTAACGAGGAGTCACTCTTCTTTTCCCAACTCGATGAATGCCGAGACATTAGTCAGTTGATCATATAGATAGCCATCATCCTGATTCACATATACACATACACACACACATATATATATATATTCAAAAAAAGTGCGATATGCCCACGCTCTCGATGTGAGGAGGCAACGATCTTGCTCTCGCGCGCTTTACCTAACGAGATAGCAATCGCCCATCAGGAGCACTACCAGCTTATCCGTACATATACAAATGCGTTTATACGTATGAAAACTGCTCGTGTACCTGAAGATACAAATACATACATATTAATATGAATATCTACATGTATTTTTGTGGATGTATGCATATGTATGGGTATTATATTGAAGTTCCTGTACACTCATGCGTCTCAAGCTCAGCGGGGCGTCTATACGGACTCCAGACGCATGCATGGGCAACTGTCGCGTCGTCGTCGTCTTCGTCGTCGTCGCGAGATTCTTGGGAGGTCCCCGATGACGATCAGCCAGTAGTTATAATACGCCCAACCTCTATCTCCCATTCTCACTCTTTCACTCCTAAAAAGAACTGTATTATCCTTTTCTAGATATATGTATATGAGCATGTAGATATCTATAAATTTATACTCAATTCGCACTTGAGAAAGAAAAAAAAAGAAATAGATGTATTAGAGGTTAGGTCTGATCAGGATAGATGCCCGAGTGATTTTGCGATGAATTATGATGCCTCGATGCATATCCTGGATATTTTATCAAGTCATTCTTTAAGGAAGAAGAAGAATGGAAAGTGTCCGGATTTGTCGCTTGCAAACTCAATGAGCCATGAATATTTTATATTCCACCCGAGTTCACTTTTGGAACAGTCATCTTTGAGATGCAACGTGCACCAGATTTGAAGAGTATGAAATTGTGAAATTGAATTATTTTATCCTTGAGAGTAAAATTGAATTTGTGCTGTGTCATCGGATTTGGTGACGACGATGACGATGACACTGTGACGTTGACGAAAGAGCTTTTCGAGATTGTACCTTCTAGAGAATAGAATTTTTTAAGAGCTTTCCGAGAATATAAACGTTGGATATTTCTGGTGTAGAGTTTACGGTGAGATGAATCTAAATTATGATGATGATGATAATTCCTATCATCAAAGTCAGCAAGCATCCGTTTGCAGATTGTTCGCCGGTTTAAATGAGATTTGGTGAGCTTAGTTGAGCTTTTTCACCAGAAGGACCAGTGGGAAAATTTTCAGACACGGAATTTGTAAATGTTATATTCACATTTTTTGGTAGGAGAGGCAGAGCATATCTGATTGTTCTGAGAAATCTTCAATTGAAGGTTGATCTCATTTTTGTGACCATTTTCAGATTTTCCGCGCTCGTACTCAAAATCAATTCAAATTAAAATAGGATGTTGCATTAATGCATAATTCACGTGGCTTGAAAATACGAATTTTAATTATCAGTCGACCCAAAAATTTTTTTCGTAAATTGAATTTATTCAACAAGGCTAGAAATTCCATCTTATTCGAAAAAATCAAACACAGTAGTCGCTCAACGATATAACTTTAACCCAGATGAAAGTAATTCTATGCGATTTAATGGAAAAATTGAACGCTCAACACGACGCATATAATCAATAAATCATCTGCTCGGAACTACTATACTCGTGCATCACTGATGCGGTGCACACGCTTACTAATTAAATGTCATTACGTTACACATACGTTCTCGGCCTCAAAAGATCTCGTGAGATAGCCCGCGACGCCGTACACTGCCCCAGTATAACGTGTTTCTTTCTTCTTTTTTTTTTCCAGACCCGATGATTAATTGCTGAACGATTGCCCTTTTAGACTGCAACAACCACCAATTAATCCTCGGTTTATCAAAGAGTGTGGAGGCCCTGATGCGCATCTTTAATTCAGATCGATGCTTGTCTTGAGCATATTTTCAGCTTAAATTATTTCTCAATTTTCATGAAGCTTTGCGTGTGCATTAATTATTTTACGATGGTGTCAGGTGCACGAAAATTTGAGAGGTTTTTTTGGTGTATTTTAGTATTTGCCAAATTTTGAGTTTGGTCACATCTACTCTAACTGATTTAGCGAGTTGCAGGGAATTGGTATATGAGTATTATCGCGGAAACTCACACGGAACGTGCAATGGCTTCCCATTTCGATTAGTGAGCTGCAAACCACTACATTCAAACATTTCCGAACGGATTCTATTAAAATACAGTTACTGGCAAAGTTTGAGGTCGGTCCGTCGAGCCATTTTTTTTATTCTTAGAGATTAAGGGTTGAAATGTCAGCTCCATATACTACTCTCCGTATGTCTCATACATGTGAAAATCCCATATTCCGTTCCAACTTGTTCTAAAATGATTCCTCCCTGAATTTCGTGATGAATTATCGTTCTTCATGCAAAAATGAATGAAAAGAATCGGCAACAGACATGCGTGGTATCACTTTTGAACTTCTGGATTTTGAGGACCAAAGCGTGTGAGTTTCCGCTATAATACTCATATAGATTCGGTTCATATGGTAAATTTTGATATTAATTCATATTCCTTGACAGGCTTTTTCTTCAAGTTTTTACCATTCGTTTTGAAATAAAGGAATTCAGATGATGGGAAAAATGTCAATGTAGATTTGAGACATTCCGATGTCTCGATGCTATAGAATTGAGTGATTGAGCTTTGAAATTATCTACCAGACAATTGATTTGTGCATTCAGCCATTAGAATCTCTTGATGACCAAGTATCACATCGTCCTGTTTCAGGATTGAACTTCATGGATCATTAATTCTTGAAGAATTTGTATTCAAACATCTCACGGCCGTTCGACTCAATGACATTACTGAAATGGTTACCTCGAAACTAATGAAAAACAAGAAGCAGTTGCAGATGAGATATTCCCAGGAGGAAAATTATAATAGTAAAAATTTTATTGATCATCAAAAATGATTACTCAATCGACTCGGCGTACTTGACCGACTGATTGTGTCCTCTCAGGTGGTCATCTTCTCAGAACTATAATTTAAAATACAAAACCGAGTTTAGATTTAATGAAGCACTTTCTCGTAGATGAAAACCGTAGGAATATCTATATTTTCACACCCGATTGGATTTTTGTAAAAATAAGAAAGAACGTAGACGGATAGTATACATGTATATATATTGATGTTTGGCATCTTTTCAGGCGGATGTTTCCAACGTGTCGGGTATCGTTCAACGGCCTAAGGCCAGAAGCTCGATACGCAGTGCTGATGGATATCGTTCCTGTAGACGAGAAGCGCTACCGATACGCGTATCATCGGAGTTGTTGGCTCGTGGCAGGCAAAGCTGACCCTCCGGCGCCGGCACGACTTTACGTTCATCCAGATTCACCCTTCACAGGAGAACAGCTCAGGAAACAGGTCGTTTCATTTGAGAAGGTCAAACTTACCAACAACGATATGGATAAACACGGGCATGTGAGTACATTCAACATGATTACGATACTCAATTTGCTCATATAGAACCTGGTGTTTTGAAAAAAAAATATCTTCTTCTATGTGGGATTGTAATTTTTTCCGCGCGGTTCTTCAATTTGTTTTCCCTACACAGGTAATGGAAAAACAATATTTGCCCTTCCGACGGGGTGGTTTTAGCATTCTCGTCAAGATCCCACTGTCGCACTCCGCTCTGGCTGGAAAATGTCACTTGGTTCGATATATCAATATTTTTTGAGGAACTAGTCCCAATTACATCAAACTGAACTGAAAAGGATATCATGAGACCGAATTATACCGAGCGAGATCGAACTAGACCGAATTAAACCTAACCACACCGAACTAGACCGTATTTGTAGCTCTCCTGCCTAGACCACCCACCCTATCCCCGTCCCTATCCCTGTCCCTATCCCTGTCGCTATCGTTATACCTATCCCTATCCTTGTTTTTATCCCTATTATTATCTTCATCCCCATGACCTTGTCCCTGATTACACCGAAGTAGACCGAGCTATATCGAACTAGACCGTATCAGTACGGTACTTTCCATCCCCAGATTACCCACCCCATCCCTATCCGGGTCCCTGACCCCATCGCTGTTCCCATCCCTGCTACTATCCTTATCCCTATTGCGGTCCCTAACCATGTACGTATCCCTGTTTCCATCGTTATACTTAACCCTGACCCTATTCTTATCCCTATTCCTGACCCTACCCCAGTTCTTATCCTAGTCTCTGGGCCTGCCCCTATCCTTGTTTCGTCCCCATCCCTGAAACTGTTCCTATCCCTATCACTGCGACTATGCCCGTTGATCGAATCAGTGCAAGAAACACGTGTCTCTGCTTTCATCCTTGTTCCTATCCCTGTTGCTATCTCTGGCTCTATCTCTGCCATATCCCTGTCCAGTTCGTATCCCTGTCCCTATCTTCCTCCTCATTGCTATCACTATCCTTCTCCCGGTTACTATCCTTGTTTGCTACCCCCATTTTTGTCCCTGTTTCTATACTTACATTCAGAAAAGTGATTAATTGAGACAAACTCTTGTATGACTTTGACAAAAGAGTTGAGCGTGTATTTGACCTAATACCCGAAACAGTTGTGATAACTCCGCGGGCTTTACTATGAATATGTAAGCCTTTATTTGAGCCGTCTGCGGCACGGCAGAAAGTGAACAACACCTTTGGAGGTTAAGCAGAATAAAAGCCTGATTATTCCATTGATAGCAGCTCTCCCTGATTTCTCTCACTCACGCTTTCACTTCAATGTTATGAAGACATATTCGCTACGATTATCCTGTTAGTCAATCAATGATTATGACTCGCCTTTATGAAAATACTTAGACCACAACTTATCAACACGTGACATGGTTCCAGGACTAATCACAACGGCACAGGGAGAGGGCCCTCACTCTAGTGTCGTAAGGTCTCGACGGCGCGGCGTTGAGGTAAAGCTCGTGGAGTTATGACAAAGAACTGAGTTTCTGAGTGTATTCTTGTCCTCATCCCTGGCCTCAACCTTATTTCTACCCCTATCCTTATCCGTATCCCGATTCCTATCCCTATTCCTTCCCTAATCCGTATCCCGATCCCTATCCCTATTCCTTCCCTTATCCCGTCCTCAGCCTCGTCCCCAGACCATTTTCTATTGCTATCCTTATCCTTGTTCACAACTATATCTCTGTTCCCCATTCTTATATTAATCCCTATTCCTGTTCCTATGCCCATCTTCATCCCTGGTCCATCCTCATCAATATTCTCATCCCACCCTTGCTTCTATTCCTATCCCCACACCTAAGTCGGTCCCTATCCTTATCCCAAATCCTATCCCTGGTGCTATCCCTATCCCTGTCCCGTCCCCAGCTCTATCCCTAACCTCTTCCTGTTGTTATCCTCATCCCTGTTCCTAGCCCTATCCCTGTTTTTGTCTCCATTATTGTCCCTATTGCTGTTCCTATCCATATTTCTATCCCCATCTTTATGCCTACCCCGTTCCTATTTATATTCCTATTCCACCACTGCCTGGTGGGTGGGTAGATAGGGATGGAATAAGGCCAAGGAAAGGGATAGAGGCAGTGGTGGAATAGGAATATAAATAGGAACGGGGTAGGCATGAAGATCGGGATAGGAATATGGATAGGAACAGGGATGGGGACAACAATGGAGACAGGAACAGGGATAGGGCTAGGAACAGGGATGAGGATAACAACAAGAAAAGGTATAGGGATAGAGCTGGGGACGGGACAGGGATAGGGATAGGATTTGGGATAAGGATAGGGATCGACTTAGGTGTGGGGATAGGAATAGAAGCAAGGGTGGGATGAGAATATCCATAAGGATGCACCAAGGATAAGGATGGACATAGGAACAGGGATAGGGATAAAGAGAAGGATGGGGACAAGAACAGAGATAGAGTTGTGAACGGGGATAAGGATAGCAATAGGAAATGGTCTAGGGACGAGGCTGAGGACGAGATAAGGAAAGGAATAGGGATAGGAATCAGGATACAGATAAGGGAAGGAATAATAATAATTTCAGGGTATACAACCAAATATGGTGATGTTCTCTGCAGACTGTTTTATGAACTTATGTGAAATTTACATCTAGTCTTACGGGACAGCTCAACTGGTTAACGTATCTCATTCGTATCATTTGGACCACCTAATCTATAACTAGTATCCATATCAATTTGAAGTCTCATGAGTACTAACCATCCTTAATAATAATAATAGACCCAACGCAAAACAATACGTATAGCTCCTACCGTTTAGTACGGAATACTCCAGATACAAAAAAATCCGATTCCCCAAAAATTCTGATAAACAGCTGGTGTTGTCATTTCGATGATCCATTCGCTCACTCATAAAGTAAGGTACAATCAACTCTCTCATCATGTACGGTCTAAATAATAAACCAGTAAGAATCTGATGACTGCTACAGCGTTGAAAATTGAATTTCCGCAACACAAAGTCTCGACAAGCAGACATCACTGTCTGAGAGATCGAAAGTGTATGCAAGAGGAGACAGTGACGCGCATTTGGCTGCATCAGGCATTAATGCACGATATCTGCATTTGGATTGAAGTAGGATTGCAGGAGTGAAGGGTGATGCGCTTGGGCATTATTATTAGTCGAGTCAAGTCTCAGTGGCAGCGAGCTTGATCGAGAATTGAAGTGACGAGACTCCTATGTATACCTTCTCTTGAGGGATGACAGTCTCAGCGGGACGCCCTTATATTGCAGCTGGTGCATTCATATTCAAACCATCCAGTGCACTCGGTATTCTATATAGATATATACAATTTTGGTTTTGCCAACGTATATAGTGTTCATTAGCCATGCGCAAATCCGCCACTTTGCTGATTCTGGTGCAGCTGATATCGGGTATTATTGGCTGATGCGTTATTCGATGCAGATCTGGAAATTTGATTAGATATGAAGATAGATAGATAGATATTTATCCGTCGCAAGAACTGTCAGATTGAGATTGTTTAATGAATCATCTTCTCGGTAACGATGCGATCGGTACGAAGTTATGAAAATTTGAATCCGATATGGTTTGACTATCGTCTGAGAAGGGAAAAATTGAAGAGATATTGGTGGAAATTATTTATTGGCAGAGTGAAGTTGAGAGATTATGCCAGACGTATCATGAGGTTTGATGCATTATGGGATTCTGTACTTCGGAATTGAGGGGATGCTTTGCCTGAAATAGTGATAATTGGCTGATGGTTCTATAAATATCCAGGGAGATGGCTTAGGCTTGTGGTACACTCCATATCGACTCACGATGAAGTTAAGTTTTGATAGTTTGAAGATTTGTTAACCTTTTCAGACATTTGGGTACATTTTTCCCCATCGGAGAATTTTATATATCTCGAAATTAGGTGTAAATCAGCTGAAATGAGGGGTACTTAAAATTCGAGGTTTTCCACTTCTAGGAGGTGCTTTTGAGATAGTTTTTGTGAAATCTTGGTTTACAAAGGCTCATATCATTTTTTTAACTTTTTTTGATTTTTCCCAATCCATATAAAAGTTCTCGCTTATTTTATACAATCCTGTATGTCCATCAATTATGAATATCTCAAGTGACAGCATTAAACAGTATTGCCCAGTTTCCTACAGTGGTTGGAGAAATGCTTCTCGTGTTCAATTTGACTAAATAGTATCCTGAATATTGATGTCAGAGAGTCATCCTTCAGGGACTTACAGTAATGAATCATTATTCTGTCAAGGACTCAAGATTAATCAGGCACATGTACCGTCTGAATTTTTAGGAAGCAATAAGCATCACGAATGATTCAAAATGAGAAAAGTCTGGAAAACATTGGGAGAAAATGACTGCCCGAGGACTGAAATAGTAGAGAGTACAACAATTTGGAATGCCAAAAGGCGTGGAATAGAGGGGGGAGGGGGTCAAAAAAGTTTGGAATACCTGGAAGGGCGAAACATAGGAGCGATTTAAATTCAGATTGTCAAAAATACCGAAACATTATTCCAAAATTGTGGCTGTCCATTATCTTTACCACCGCACTTTAGCCAATATTGATCGTTCCTAATAACTTTCACTTTTCTAAACTTTTTGAGCGTCTCTCCCCTCGAGTTTTGGCATCTCGACTTATCATTTTTTTTTCACTTATGATTACTGCGTATTCCTTCTTCCGTAATCCCACATTCTAAATTTGATGTCTCGGAAGTTTTGGCTCTCCGGAATTCAACTTTCCAGATTTCTGGCTTTCCGAAAATTTGGCCAAAGTTCACACTACTTCAGAGTGGTTCAACGTTGCAACTTCACAGATACGAATTCTTTCAGACTCTGATACACAGTCTTTATAAGTCTTTGATTAAGTCCAGATTCAGAACCATGAAAAAATTGTTCTGTTTTCACAGTTGGTGCTAAATTCGATGCACAAGTACCAGCCACGAATTCACCTTGTAAAACGACCCGACGGTGGCGGAGGTAACAACGATCCAATCGAGGACCTAGAACGTGAACCACACAAGACTTTCGTATTCCCTGAGGCAATATTCACCGCTGTCACCGCCTATCAGAACCAACTGGTAAGCCCGCAGCATCTTTTACTCACATACTCTCTCTCTCCCTCTGTCCCTTCCACATTATACATATAGTATGTATCCCTCCGGGGCCTCCATATTACAGTACCACATAGTGTCAAAGCTACCACGTTTGCGCTCTTTGCGACCTTCTACATCCTCAACATTTTTTTTTCACAGGTAAAAATATATATATATCTGTAGATATTACCTTGATACCATGATACAAAGTGTATCAGAATCAGCCACCCAAGTGGCTCGTCTGAATTTATTACCAAGCAACGCTTGAGTGATACGGTAATTGCCCCCGTGCGCGCGCACGCGTCCACCTCTCCCTTTCCCTCACTCTTTGAGATACTCAAGATATTTTACATATATAGGTATAGCAGTGTTTAAGATGCTGCTATGTAATGCATTAGCATTTTGATATTCGTTGAGATCGCCCGCGCCAACTCTTTCTACTACTACCTGCGTGTGTATGACACGTGTACCGTTTAGTCGAGAGAGTTTTGGTCTCGATTGGTGTCATGATAACGTATATGGGTGACAGTGTAACACATACAACCGCTTTGGTGGTTAAATTTCTTTTACATGACTGATGGGTATTATATGAGTGATATTAGTTCCGTGTATGAGAGGATGTCAGTTTGGGTAATGGGCGTTGGATCATTGTAAAATGTCAGGTTGATTTTGAGATGAGAGACTCTATGATTAATTGATGAGATTAACGTCCATGTTTTATATTTCTTGTGGTATGCGCTTTTAATCGTAGTTGATATATTGAGGAGATATGAAAAGCTTCTGTCTTAGTGGTGGCCAAGATGTGGGTGGGTTGTGGCCATAAAAAATAGCCGTTCAGCAAGTTTGATTATTTGGGGATCAGAAGGACTAAATAGGTGAAATACCCGACTCTAATCTCGAATTAATGGCTATAGATCCCAGCCTCAAAGTGGAAATTGAGCACTTAATTAGACGGAAATAGAAAATTGGCACACTGAAAGAGATTCTAGCTGAGAAATAACAATGCTGAGGTGTCATTTTCACACTAATCGCAAGTCCTAAATTGTGCAAGGGGGAAGCTAGTGATTTCATATCTCGATTGCACGAAAGTACATTTTGGTTCACTCATCGTTACGTGGGAAGCTGTATTCGACGTTCCACATAACGTGTCATTTCTTCCAACATTTGGTGAATATCATAGTGAACATCATGGTCAAATCATGTATTTATTGCCTCATTTAACTTTAAATGAGCAATTTCATGAAACGCGACGACAAACGTCATTCCGATAGTGTAATTGAACATGATACCGAATGTGATATTGAATGTCCCGCCTGATGTTCCTTGTTATATTTCACGGAGTGCGAGATTCAACATGCCATCTAACGTCATCTTCAACGTTACGGTTCACATTTCATTCATAACGGTACGAGTTTTAATAACCAAATTGACGATAACAATAATAATAATCCAACCCGACTCTATTGACCAAATCATGATTGGAAACCTCAACGTTTTTCTACCTTCTACACTATATAATTCATATTCTAAACTATGGATATAGTGAATCAAGATTTGATCTCACATATCCATTCCTAATATCATTCTGCATGTATGCTAATTTGATACCACTAAACAAAAGAGTCCAACCCATCATCGCTTCTCAAATGTCGCTTAGCACATCAAAAATCGCAACATGCGTACATTTACGAGTACCGGATATGCAGTGACACCAGTCATCGTGATCTTTCGTTTACTTTATCACCTCAGCCCATACACTCACAATATCATCCACTTCCCACACGTATGACATGGCACACATTTCAGCATTTGTCATCTTTCTACATTCAAAATTTCTCAAACATCCGCGAGCGCGAAAAACACGTATCAGGGCGATGAAAATGCAATTAAAAATCCAACTCTGCGCGTTACTCTATCACACTTTCCAAAATCCTCAATTCGACTTATGATACATTTTAGAACAAGACGAATCAATAGCAGAAGATCCTGTCTTAACCTATTTCTAGAGACTTCCTGAAATTCCAAGATTACGCATGCGCAGATGAGTGTGCGCAGAAACAGAACCTTAGTGATACATACAGTGTGACGTAGACGGCGCGTCTCGCTCAGCTGAGCACGACTCCTTGATCAGTGCAATATAACCATCAGTATATTTGAACTCAAGCAACAGTAGTAGTATATGGCAGTATGGCGTAAATCATGGTTAGATTTACGAGCTGCAGGGTCGCGAAAATAAAAGTCACACATAGCCGAAAAGAATGCACTCCACACTGCTACTCAAGCGGAAGCTATATATGCTCATTTGCAAGCGCGCTTTGCTAAAAGTTTTCGTGTCGCGCACGTGTGGTCTTTTTGAAGCTGCTCTTTGAGTGGACGCATTGCAAGATTAGAAATGTGCAGTTATATATGAAGTTGAAAGTGTGATGTGATACCTGAGAAAATGTATGTGTAAGGTTATGTCTGTATAGAAGTTCGTGGTGGTCCAAGATTTTTCCGTACGCCTCGCTTGGCTTTCGTCGCTATCGATCGACTCGCTCGTTGTAAAACTGTCCACTTATGAGAAAGTGACGTAAATGAGATTTGTGTTTCCCACTGACTTTGACGATATTTGTCAGAGAGGTCTATTTTTGAAAGAGCGATTCTTCTGGGCTGCTAAGAGAGTGGTTCATTCATAAGTAGGTGAATGTGGACCAAGTGGTGAAATGTTGGTTGGTGATGAAATTAAACCGGATCTCAGAGGAAGGAAGCGAGAGTGAGGTGGTGGCCGAGCTTCCGGTTGGAAATTTGATAGGTGCATTGCATTCGGAGATAATTTCTTGAAAATTTGTGGGCACAATGGCGATGAAGGAGTTGCGAATGTCTGGGTGGTATGAGATAAAGACGCAGGCAAGTTTGTAGTGGATTTTGAGGTTAGTTTCATTGGTGAATGGATCTGAAATGACCGAGTCCGTCTAAAATTTCGACACTGATTAACATTCTTCACATGAATAGACGAATTCGGTCACCAGAATGTGATTAACATCTTTTATCCTTCGACGTCTGAGTAAGGGCAAAAGTTTATTACAGCGCCTCTGACTTGAATAACATTTCTTGTTAAGGGAGGTCAAAGCCTACCACTTTATCAGATTTTTCTCATTTTTATGAAATTTTGTAGCAAAATGTATACATGCACTTTCTGGATGAGTACTAAGTTCCATGTGATTTAGTCGAGTAAAACTCAAAATATCACCAGAACCAATTCCGATCCATCTCGAATCTCTACGTTTTTCAACGTGTCTGCCTACTCCGGACTTCCATTAATCCAGATTATTTGGATTTTCCAGCAATCATTGTAGATCGTTTGAAATCCCAAGACTGCTCAAAAAATCTGACAATTGATGGCACTCAGACCGTAAAATTCAATTTTTGTGTTCTCTGCAGAATTTTCCCTTGAAAGAGAATAGTTTCCCCGCGAGCAGGGAAATTGCTTATCTGGATGCTGAATCTCCAAATCTTACCATTCATGATCGCATATTTCGAAATCATCTCACTACATCACAATAATTATTCAGCCTCTCCAAACACCAGACTACAGTACCCAAACTAACAAGATCAATTGATCATCTCTCACTCACCATATATATAAAATCTCCTCAACTCGTCAATCGAGGAAAAACTACTTTCATACGTGTCAGAAAAAAAAAAACTGAATCATCACCGACTGGTTTCAGTAGTTTGAAAGCGGGTGGTCTTCGTCAGTATATAGGTACTACAATAATCTTCGAAAGTCAGCCACCAAACAGCCGATTATGATGATGATGAGGTGCGAAGAGATACTCTCCAGCAATTACCCGCCGAAATGTGTGTGACAGTCTTTCTCTTGCTTCCGTTGGTTCTCGCTTTATCGCTATGTCCAAACCACTATCCATATACTATACATACATACATACATACACAGGCATTATACACGGATAAATGAAGTCAGAAAATGCCGAGCATGGTTTACTGCACGAACAGAGCCGTTAATGGCCCTTGGCACTATTATTACTCTCTGACTTTATTTATGCTGACAATACCGGAGAACCGCCATACACAGAGGCGTGAGCTGATATTTTGGCTGAAACTCTACTGTGGAGGATGATGGCAGTGGTTTGTGTGACGACAATTGAAGGCATAGTTGTGGTTCGGTACGATTCCTGGATATTTGAGGCATTGATGTTGGTGGTAGCGAGAAATTTGGACAATAGTTGGATGCTATGATGCAATTTTGAGATCAGAATTTATTAGGTGATGTCGGTTTTGAGAATTGTGAAGACACGAGAAGTCGAGTGCAAGTGGTGGTCGCGAGGCTTTGTACAGATTCTGTTTTGACGTACCTGCGTGAAATTTGTATTACTCATGGATTACTGAATCGTATACATTCGATGGAATTTTATTTGATGCAGCTGATAACTAATGGGGTATTAGGTGAACATTTTCTGGGGTTTTGCAATCTTATACCCTTAAGACTGTATTCTTCTTCCCTTTTTTCTGCAATTTTCCAATGTTTGGGTGCCTGCAAAATTTCAGATAATAGTACGCGCACCTCATCCATGAGGGTCCCGTATTTCGAGCGGTTATTTCGATCTTCTCCTCCGGCTCAGTCCAAAAATCAATCGCTCAGAAACTAGCTACAACTTCACAAATTGGTGCAAAGTGTACTATTCCTATAGCCATCGTATGATAATTTTGGAACCACTCACGTGTCGAGGCCGGTTCAACACATCAGTATCAAAGGTGACTGTTTTTTCTATTGAAGTCAATTATCCAAAGTACTAAGACTTTGGGTCCAAGAAAAGCTCCGCGACCCTCATTTATACATCGATAAACTTCGAGCCTCACTTCTTTAGGAAATTGTAATCTCCCGTCACTTTTGAGACACATTTTCATGCACAATTCACACAAATGGAAAATAATGTTATCTCTCCCTTCTGAACGTTGTTTTTGGCTCGTCAAATGAATTTCAGATTCATGACTATCTTCCTTTAGAATCAATAATATATAAACAACGAAAACATGCATCTAGAGTGTCATTGAATAAAAACTGAAACAGACATGGTAGACCTGTATTATCATGATGGTGAGGGTACCAAAAGATTTAAAATGTCTTAAACACCGACCAATGGCCTTCCCGATATCCGTTTATGGAAAATTCTACCACGACTTCAAAATTTTCAATAGAAAATGACGACAATGTGAACATCGATTGCAAATAGTGACTACTTCTCAAGCAAAGCAGTTCTTGGGAATCTTAGCAATGAGATTTACTCTGTTGTGTAATATAACGTGTTGGCGCACCCGGTCCGTGGCAAATGTCGTCGCCGTCGGAGCTTTTTTGCAGCCCAAGCAACTCTTGAACACAGATTCGTCTTCTTTCGGCTCGGCTCTCATAACTCATAAGTCAACTGCGCATCTCGGATTCTGTATCTCTATGTCTCATTCCATCTTCCATCCTCACTTTTTTTCTCGTTCTTGTTGCACCGGGGCAAAGTTAATGGGCCGTTTTTGCTCGGATTTAACGAATATACATCTACTTTCAACGAGTTCGTCTCGATGCGTCTTCGCAATAATGATGAGAGAATTCTCGCACGCTCCACAGATGCTAACTCACTTGGTGGTCGGTAAATTTTTTTATTTCAGATCAGGCATAGTTTTGGATCACTTATATCATACGATACTATAAATTTTATGTGTAGATATTGTACAAGTGTAATGTAAGATTAAGATATGCATGGATTGGAATACTTGTCCTTCATCACAAAAAATTGTTACTTCATCAAGGGTACGGAAGAACCACTCAAAGTTCATTTCAACCAAACAGAAAATCATTCTAGAATTGGAAAAAAATCTCTGCTTTTGATTGGATACTCAAATCACAAACTCAAATTAATTCAAAATTTTGAAGTCGGATAAGTTTTACGGCCAGTAAAGAATCCCTCCTTAGTATAAATCTAAGGTTAGCCGGTCTGGAATCATGTCCCAAAATGGACTGTATCGTCTAAGATTTAGGCTTACGCTTGCGGTCACGCTGGAGCTAAGCCAACTTGGTAACGCAGTAACAACTTGCAGTGGCAACAACTGCATTGGCACGCGCGAGCAAATCTCGGTGCAAATCTTTGCGGCGATGTTCAACGCTTTGAGCTGACCATTCGAGTGAGTTATTACTTGTCATTTCGGCAACTGCTCGCTTAGCTTAGATCTTCTCTCATGTGATGAGCCTGGACATGAAGATAACGAATGGTGAATTTTGGTGTCGAAAATATGAGTGTCAAATTTAAAGTGATCGACAGGCTTTCTGAAGTTGGAATTTGAACGTCTCATTATTCTTGTTCTCAACGCAAATTTGATGCTCAAACATTCTTTGCATCATGATTCTTGAAACTATCGATGTGGATCGTTTTTGCCGATGAATAACATTATCATAATCTTGACAGAGGTTGATGATGATAAGTTGTTCCATCTTATCAAGAGATT
Source organism: Eretmocerus hayati (assembly GCA_029851415.1). Taxonomy (NCBI): domain Eukaryota; kingdom Metazoa; phylum Arthropoda; class Insecta; order Hymenoptera; family Aphelinidae; genus Eretmocerus; species Eretmocerus hayati. The sequence continues at coordinate 174,368,116 of CM056742.1, read as the reverse complement.
CAGAGGAATTTTGAACTCCCGAAGCACATCCATGATCTTTTTTCTCGTAACTCAATTTGAATGATGATTCGCTGTTCCATCGTGCAGAAAAAAAATTTTTCCATCTTCTGTGCGGGGAGTGACTTTTCTGCACGGTTTCTTTGATTCTGTACCCTACCCAGCAGATGGAAGAATAGTATTCAACACTCGAACGGTGTGGTTTCCGCCTTCTCGTGATGATTCCGACCCGAGCCGAAGGCGAGCTATATCACTTGCTGTGGGGAAACCAACATTCCCGCCCTCGTATCAAAATATACTATTTCAGAATTTGAATATTTTAAGGTTCAAAGGGTCCATAGGTCGTAGTTGAGGTAATCCGAAAAATTTTATGGAATTTATAATTCCTAGAACAAGTGATATTCAGTTCTGTAACTCAATAATAATTCTTCGTCGAATCCATCAAGGAAGAAAACAACACCTTCTCAACACGTTTTTAACCCAGAATCCATGGAGGATGAAAAACCAGTCACAAATTAAGTCTGCAAAAATGACTTCATCACCTCTGCAAATAAATTCTCCTCTTCGAACACCAATAGCAGATACAACAGACTTACATCCGCTCTTCTCAATTATGTCACTAAAGTTAATACAGCTAAAAGAGTAGATCTGGACAAAATTTGCGCTCGCAATTATCAGGTTCTCGCCTTCCGGTATTTTCCATCCAGTCTTCATCAGCGGCATTTACCTCAAAGGGACGTTCTTGCACCCAACAGTTACTATATCTTTCTTCCGAGATGAGCTAAAGCAAGTTACATTTTACCTACGGATGCGGTGAAACGATGAAAGAGCAAAAAAAATCGCGTTTTGCCACTGTTGCGGAGAGAAGTGCGGATGGCTTGCAATGCGGCGTTTTAACTTTCGCGCCTTGGGTGCAAGCTGAGAGAAAACATAAATAATCGCGCCCAAATGAGACAGCAACGTCGAGACGCTTACAATTTACAAACGCCTCAGAGGCTGACTGTATTGCCACACACGGTGGGCTTCCCTTCGAACCTTTTCATGTATACCATTGCTAATGATAATGTTTTGGTCCTCAATATTTAGCTATGTGTAAAGCTTGCACTTCATCTGAATTTAATTATTTTGAAATGATTGAGAACTTTGGAACTTACTTGAATTCACAGTTCTTCAAAATTTTTGCAGTTATGGAATGAATGAGCATTACTATCATTGTCATCCATGTAAAAGACAAGCAGCAAAAGGAACAATTGAAATTCCAAAGAGAGATCGGTTTTATGTATAAAATCGATTCCTACCGCGGCCTCGTGGATAAGGTCCTTGCCTCTCACGCAGGAGGCTGGGGTTCGAATCTCGGCCGGCACCAATGTGAATTTTCATAAGTGCCTTTTCGGTGGCTTCGATGGTTCGGAACCCACCTTAAACTGTAGGTCCCGCAAAATAACCTCGGAAAGAGGTTGATAATGCGTTAATAAAAAAAAAAAAAAAAAAAACAATCTTACATAGGTCCGCGGTTTCTATTATTGAATTTGCTTTCACGTGAGGAATTGAAACTGTCGATTAATATTAGAGAGTAAACAGATCTCATGCAATGCTCAATCATGAGTTCGGTTTTAACTATATTTCTCTACTGTGTTTGAGTCAGTATTCGTTAGCAATTATGTTGGTGACACTACAAGAAATTTTGAGTAACTTTAATATGGTAATTAGATCTGATTAGAGGTCAATATAAAACGGCCGGGGGATGCGTGCCTCCTAAATTTCTTTCTATAAGAAAATTATTCCCGCATTGCGATCGATAATGGAGAGACTATTCTTCCAAACTCATCCTGGACGTTGCATCAAATCAACGAATCTTGTTGGAATCCAAGATATTTTAATAATAATTATAATAATATTCCAAATTTACTGTCGAAATAGCTCTTTCTGATGAATGTTGAGCTGATGTATTCTTTCTCCTGTTAAAAAAGACATTAATTCATCCCCGTCATTTATTTTTTATTTTTATTGAGACGAAGTGTTCGAAGAGTAGAATAACAATTCCATTAGATCTACGGTTCAGGGTAGATTCCGAACCACCAAAACCACGGGTAAGGCACTTGAATTAGATTTTGTCTGTACGGCATCGGGGATCGAACCCACGACTTTTGAGTTGAAAGGCGAAAACTCTATCACTTCTGCCACCACGGCTTCCGGGCTTTAGGATATGTTGTTTCGTGAAGATTAAAGTCATCTAGTGTCCGAATTTCATTTATTATTTTCAAAATTAACAATTACGTATCTATTAATACAGTCGAACTTGTTTGACGAGAGGAGGTCCAACCTCGTGGGTCCTGGATCAGTCCCAATATCAGGAACCATCTCATTCTGGTGAAAAGTGAAGGTATCTCAAAGTATTTAGTCTCATGAGCCTCCCATCCTGATATACAGCAATAAAGATTAGCATTGTCGGTATTTGTGTCATTTTAACACGGACAATGCTAATCTTCACAGCAGTATCTCGGGATTGGAGGCCTGTGGGACTAGATTCTTTGAGATACCTTCATTTTATACCAAAACGAGATGGTTCTCAGAGTTTGAGACGGATCCAGGGCCCGCAAGGTTGGACCTCTCTTCGTAAGTGGGACTTGGGTAACTGGAAAACCTCTCTTATTGGGGAAAAATATCTGTCCCTTGGGAAAACTCTTCTAGCTGGGGCGAAAACCGGCTTTGAGTGAGACAGTTCACGAGCGTTTTGCACACTATATATCTGGATATAAATTTGAAGGAAACTCCGTAAATGAGATCCGCTTTGGAGAAATGCTCGCGTCAACCAAGCTCGAGGACCAGCCATTAATCATTTCCTGCTTTGATTACTGATCTAATTGATTTCGTGATATTTTATTCATATGTATGAAAATTGGATGTAATTCAAGAAATTACTGACGTAGATCCCCTAATGAATTCATGAGATTCGTGGTAAACAATCACAAGTGGGAATTGAATAATTTCGAACCTCTACATCTGAGGTACCGGATAACTGGAAATACCCTCTGTCTGGAGAAAAATTTCGTCTCCTCCAGGTTCCTCTTACACAAGTTCGACTGTATCACAAAACATTGTGTACATTCATAAAGAATACATATATGGAAAATCCCCTGAGTAGGGTTACACAAATCAATGATTCTCTGTGCCTACTATCTTATATCATCAGTGAGTGATTGTAGTCTATCACGAATCTCTAGAAGTGAGTCTAAATTCGTAATGCAGACCACCCATGGGATTATTGTGGGATATGTTTTTGTGAACTCGTGGGATCATACTCCAGCTAGCAAAATGGTCGAAAATAGATGTTTTTCTGTCAGTTTTCACTTCTCAACCCTCGATAACTTGACGGGAACGCATTTCATTGGAAAGCATGTGCAATAATTTTCTGTAGATCCTGAAAGGATGAACAAAATGCGTCTCTACTCATTTTCTCGTTTGAGGCCTTCAATTTCCATACTAAACGTATTTCCGTTCAAGATCCAAATTTATCATGGTCTTGACCCATACATCCAAAGAAATACATTTTGTTGAGAAATGTGTGGAGTACATTTTCGTAGATCTTCAAGAAATGAACAAAAAAGGTCTTTACTTATCATGCCATTCCAGGCCTCCTGTTTCCGTAATTGACGTATTTTCGTCTAAGGAGGATATTTTGTCTTCGTTTGCGTCAGTTTTGATGTAATCAGAAAAAGTTTGATCTTGGACGAGAATACGTTAATTGCGGAAACAGGGAACCTTGAATGGAAAAATGTATTCCTTTGGATTTATGGGGTCAAGACCGTGAAAAATATGGATCTTGAACGGAAATACATTTACTATGGAAACTTTTATACGAGAAAATGTGTTCAGACCTTTTTTTAAAAATCTGCAAAATTGCTCGACATAATTCACAATAAAATGCGTTTCCGTTGAGTTATCGAGGGTTAAAAAGTGAAAACTGACAAAAAACACCTAGTACCGACTTTTTTCAAAAACGGCCCAAGTGGCGATTTCGATCCTAGCTGTAGTATGATTCCAGAAGTCCCCGCAATAACATATTCTACAATAATTCTGTGGGTAGTCTGCCTCAAGAATTCAGACTCGCTTCTAGAAACCCGTGCTATATAACATTCTTCATGTTAAAATACTGGCGAGTGACCACCCCCCAATATGACATACTTTTCCTTCAAGTTTTGTATGCTTTCTATAGTTAGCTTAGGTAATCTAGAATACAAGATATGCGTTATGTAAAAATATACAAGATGAATTTATCAAGTCTTGCAATTGAACAGAGATTATTGCTAAGTGAAAACATATCATGTGGATATGAAATTCCGGAAGCTTAAAATCAAGTATCTATAATAATCACAATAATAATCTTTCAGATCGACCAAGACAGTTGTGTATAACACCAATTGATTCCCTTCTCCAATAAAAACTTTCACTGCCATTTCCTTTTTTCAATTCATTCAAATCCATAGGGTTGCAGAATATCATGAAATGCTGAACGTAATGCGTACAGCTCATTATGCTCTAATGAAACGGATTTAATAGTTATTTACGATACAAGGGACCTAAGAGCCTTATTATTACACGGCGTGAAGTTGGCGCCCGAGCGCTCGCGCGAGGGTGCCAATCACGCCGTGTAATAATCAAAGCTCTTGGGTCCCGTGTATCGTACAATATTTTATAGCATCGAGTGACATAAACCCGCCCTTTCTGTGGGTTATAACACACCCGAGCGTTTGCGCGAGGGTGGAGGCGGGTGGCTAGGGCGGGGTAAGCGGGGGGGTTCGGGGGGGCGGCAGTCCCCCCGACTGAAAAAAAGTTAAGAATCTGGTCCTTTAGAATAGATATCACAAACCCGCGAGTAAACGCATCGAGTGATGATAAAGACGTTGCTCGTATGGATAACACAACCCCTCATACACTAATAATAAGTCATAATGAGCATCATCGTTAATTACCATAATCATACAATGAGTGTGCAACTCTAATCTCGGTTAGAATTTTCTCTTACAGACTTAATTCGAAAAGCAATTTCCAAATTTACACTTGTAACTCATAGGTTCTTGAAAAACTAGTATCTTGTCATTTGAACTATTCATAACGGTTGTCTTGGAATTGATAACTGTGTAGTAACATCTTTACCGCAAAGATGATAAATCCGCATCTAATCTATTCAAATAATAATCAGATGTTGATCATTAAAAAGAATCAAATACAACCTCCCATCATACTGGAGGTCTCTAATCTTGTTATTCATTGTCATTTCTTTACGAGGACGTATCGAATCGAAATAACGATGTAGCATGGCCAAAGATTTTGTTGCGCGAGTCAATTTGAGAATGGCATGAACAGCAAGGTTAGCACGTACACATGTGCAAAACTTAACCACGTGTTGATGTTTATGTTTATGTTGCTGATGATCTATAACCATGAAAAATAGTGTGTAGAATCTCAACTAATTTTCTTGCTTTCTGGAGTTATTGATGTGGAAGCACTGCTTCAGACACGATCAATCAGAGGTATTTAATAATTTTTCTCACAATTTCGATGACTGCATACGAAATTCACGAAAAATTTACCAAAGATACCCTCATTTTTTCGTAGTGAAATAAACCGATTTGTTATGTTTCGCACCCGCGTGAAGTGAGCGAACGCGTTATTTCACAGTTGAATAATAGGCCAGTTAAGTCCCGCAAATGCGTTTAATAAACGCGGGTTTAGGTCACGCAGTGCTATAAAAATTATTTTTTTATTGCTCCCCTGACGCGTTCTGAATCTTTCTCTGAAGCTATGTGATTCGAATAACCACCGAAGCTGCCGAGTACATCCAAATGGAAATTCACATTGATACCGGACGACATTTGAGCCCAAGCCTTCTGCGTTGAAAACAATAACATTATACACGAGACCGCAATGACTGCAATTCAAAAACTACGTCGGACTTATCCGATCATAAAAGTGAATCATATATCGTTGCATTAACCCTCAGCTGGCACACCTCCGCCAAATTACATAGCTGGCCAACCTGGGTCGATTCGACCCACGCCTTTAAATTGATGCTGTAGCTCTTATATTGAATCTTTTGACTTGAAAATTTTTTGGTAGCTTTTTTGATATGTTTTTGATGGGCAAATGTGACCAGATAATCTCCAAGGTCAAATAAAAAATTCCAAAAAATACAAATCTCCAAAAAAATGCAAAAAATCACCTTTTTCACCGGAAAAATTCTAGAGGACGCAATTTTCATCCGATTGAGCTGAAAATTTAACTGACATCTCGAGATGAGGTCGATTCAAGAAGAAAATAGCCCGAGAGTGGATCTTGAAAGAAAGGTATTTATTCTGACATATTTCGATGCATGCATTGAGAACTTCTATTCTCACCTAATATGCTGGAATAAAGACCTCCATTGAAAGATCGACCACTGGACTATTTTTTTCTCATATCTACTTGATCTTGAGATATCTCAGTTAAATTTCCAGCTCATCCCTTCGAAAATTGCGTCCTCTAGAATATTTTCAGTAGAAGGCCTTTTGTTTGCAATTTTTTGCAATAATTTGTTACAAAAAAAAACTCATTTTTCGCACTTCGTCGTTCTTCTCGTGCATGGCTATCGAGTATACGATATTGAGCTGTATAGACGTGAAGTCGGATGAGAAAACAACGTACGTAACAAAAATTATATGTAGTTAATTCTGATCCATGAAACAAACTCGAGTGAAAAATACACGACGCGCGCATAGCTGGCACACCTGGGTACTTTAGACCCAGCCTCAACTTTGCTTGGCTGTGGTGGAAAGACGCGCGCGCCAGACCTGTTGCTATATGAACGGTCGGTAAGTGGCACATCTTGACTACCAACAAATGTCACCCTGAGCCCGGGAAACTTCGAATTACGAGCGTGGCGATCTCAGGAATAAAAAAAGGTTAGTAAAAAATTAAGTTTTTACGATACACTTTTATTCACGAATCTAATGCTCTTCTCAACAACTAAAAAGCATAAAATAATCTGAAATTTCATCGGCTAGCCCAGTTCATTTTGAGTAAAATCGTATGATATACAGTTGCTCATGTCTCTTATCGTGAAAAATAGTTTCTGATCCTAGTCTTTATCTATCTTTTGGGGAAGTCTCTCGATCAATTATGATGAAGGTTAGAAAACATCTACTATACCATAATTATAGACGATGAAAGCGTGGTGTGCTGAGCTTCCGAGCAAGAATTGTGGAGAATTGCGTGGTCCATGGATATTTTCTCATTGGTAATCGTAAATTTCAAGTCCGGGACAATGGCACACCACGCTTTCATCGTCTATAATTATGGTATAATAGATGTTTTCTAACCTTCATCATAATTGATCGAGAGACTTCCCCAAAAGATAGATAAAGACTAGGATCAGGAACTATTTTTCACGATAAGAGACATGAGCAACTGTATATCATACGATTTTACTCAAAATGAACTGGGCTAGCCGATGAAATTTCAGATTATTTTATGCTTTTTAGTAGTTGAGAAGAACATTAGATTCGTGAATAAAAGCGTATCGTAAAAACTTAATTTTTTACTAACCTTTTTTTATTTTATACTTTTTAGTGAGATGGGTTAGCGAACAGCATATCCATCTCACTAAAAAATATAAAATCGTGAAAACCGTGGTCATCTCTTATTCAGACAGCCTGCATGTGCGCGCGCCGCCAGCTGCCGGCCAAAATACATCGACCATTCGCGCCATACCGCCCTGTTTCACCAAACGTTTGGTAGAGTTTGGTTTGGTTTAGTTGTTCAGTCAACCCTGATGGGTGTTCAATTTTTCATCGCGAGAATGACGTGCGCGGATAAACACTCTTATAGCCCGAGTAGAAAAAGTTTACGGAGCGCCGTGTACTATGATACGCCCCGTGTACGGAAAGTGCCCGGCGAGTCTCAGGAAGACTTGACGGAAAGTGAACGGATGCAAACGGCTAGCGTATATGCGCCGTTCACGCGATCTATACGGCCGTATACGGCCGTATACTTTCCGTATACTTTCCTGAAGCTTCAGAGGGATTGACATAAGATTCATCACCATAACCTATCTCTTGCTATCAATAAGTTTTGCGTACTCGTGCAGTAGTTTCGTTCCGACCACAAGATACTAATATGTTAAATTCTTTTGTATGATTGGAACACGCAAAAATCGTAATGTTTGCAGCTCATTGACGAATTTATAAATAAAACATACAATTGATGTATGAATGAGACGCAATCAGAGCCAGTGTAAAATCGGCAATGGATTGGTTTGTTCGTGTTGTTGAATGAAATGGGTATGAGTATGATCGTGGATGGACAACCCTGCTGAAAATAATTCCATGGGACCCCATGGGTCCCACGGGGTCAGGTCTTATGGGGCTTTTTGGGTCCTGGCCCTGGGAAAATTTTTAATCGTAATATTCACGAAATTTGGCGTTTGAGACGTGCAGCATGCAAATTTCGATCAAATTCGACAGTTTTCGGAGGAACAATGGCCAAAATTTGTATGCTGCACGTCTTCAAAATTTGTAAATTTCAAGATTGAAATTACCCAGGGCCAGGTCCCACAAAGCCCCATAGGGTCCCACGGAGTTATTCTCAGCAGGGAATGAGCGGTCGGTTTTCTTGAGAAATTGCAAATGGACCTGCTTTTTATCATACATAATTAAAAGAAAGCGCGGTTTAACCTAACAAGATTTATGATTTCACCATCCTGTGAAACAATATAAAGTGTTTGTATACAATATTTTCAGACGTTAAAATCCGTCTACAAATCAAATCGCTTGCAAATAATGTGACGAGCCATCGTCCGTGGACCACCGTGTACTTTCCGTGCAGTTGCCGGGAAGCTCCCGGGGACAAGTATACGGGAAGTTCACGCCAGCCGTTTGCTGCCGTGCACGCGGCGTGTACGGATCCGTATACGCAGCGTATACGCAGTATACGGACGCGTGTACGGGGCGTATGTTCTCCGTAAACTTTTTTCTACTCGGGAGGTTAGGCATAGCAATGCTGACAGATAGTGTGAGCAACGTGTGAGAGCGCGCGAATCCTGTCCATGTGTAAGAGAGAAACACAACTAGATCGTCGTCTTTGTTGCTCTCATCGCCGGTAAGGGCGTGTTCAAACTTGCCGCTGGTTCTCGCTGTTCTCGCTCTCCATGTGGCCGCACAAGCAGCGCGCGAAATATCGAAAGCGAGGCGCACTCATTGACTAACTCGGTACCGGAAGACACGAAGGTTCTCTCTCTTGCTCTCACAGCGAGAGTAGTGGCTGCCGTGCTGCTGACTAGCTAAGTACCGGATACGCATTAAAGACGCCCAAGATGGCTGAAGTAAAGTAGAATAAAAGCGTATAAAAAGGCCTTGAGTCGAAACGACCCACGTATGCCAACCGAGGGTTAAGAATGCAATTCAAACAACTCATACGTTGGAGAAGGTTATCAAACATTCAAGTATTTGTACACACAAGCATCGTGAATTATATTTCTACGATGTTAGCTATAGTACTTATCCTTACTCTTGGATGTGATATGGTTTGTTCTCGAACGATGATTCAATATCTAGAACAAATGTGACCTATAATCACGACTCCTAACTACGATTTTACTTCTTCCTCGGACAAATATAAAAGTATACATCAATCAAGAACCCATTGATATGTTATGATAATAAAATAGATTCGGACTGATCAGATTTTTGACCCGTGATATCAAATATTTAATGAATATGATATAGATTAAATGGTTTGATCAGTATGATTCGTTTTTTTCCTCAGTGATATGCGGCGAAGCACTTGATATTCTGATCAATATTTTCACAGTGCTCTCTCCTCAGGAGCCGTATTCTAAATTTTGCTGTAGAAATTTCCGGAAAAATTTACCGCAAAATTTGCCGGCATCGGTGACGCTCTGTCGGTAACCTGTGAAATTTTCCGCTATTGCTGCAGTTTGCCCGCGCGGTTTGCCGTATTTTTCACGGCAAACGCTATCGGCAACGCATAAATACGGCAAATCGCGCCGGCAAAGTGCAGTAAATGCGGCAAATGTGACAGGTTACCGACTGAGCGCCACGTTTGCCGGCAAATTTTGCCGCAAAATTTTCCCGCAAAATTTAGAATACGGGCCCCGAACACTGTTTCATATCGCACGAAAAAATTTGAAATGCTTCACACTTCTTGAACATCAAGTTCGATGCCTCTTGTCAAATATGTATATCAATCAAAGAACACCTTCTTAATGATATCGATGCCTCTTACGAAGATTAACACATCTACTAACGCCGACGAAGACTAACATGGGGGCCGAAAATTAGCATTTGCTTTGTTACGGCCACGAAGATTAACACTTACGCCTCAGCGCCACGAAGATTATCTCTTACTGCTTAAGACCACGAAGAGTAACACTCACTCCTCAAACTGCACGAAGATTAACACATTCGCGCATTGTTTTCCTGAAGGGACGACGACTATAAGTATTCCATCTTAAGGCCACGAAAAGTAACACATTCTCCTAAGCGGCACGAAAATGAACACATTCGTAGACTCCATTCTTGAACGGATGGAGATTATAAGGGCTTCGGACGGAGACTGTAAGTATTTCGTCTTGAACGAAATACTTACAGTCTCCGTCCCTCCATAAATGAAGTCTACGGATGCTTCAATTTTCGTGCCGCTAAAGAGAATGTGTTTTTTTTTTCGTGGCCCTAAGACGAAATACTATGTTCCCGTCCCTTTGAACGAGATCGTGTCCAAGTGTGTTTTAGTCTTCATACCGTTCAGGAGTAAGGGCTAGTTTCATGGGCCGTTGAGCAGTAAGTGTTAGTCTTCGTGCCGCTAAGGAGTAAGTGTTAGTCTTCGTGGACTTAACGAGAATGCATTAATCTTCGTGCCCCTAAGGAGTAAGTGTTAGTTTTCGTGGACCTAAGGAGAATCCGTTAATCTTCGTGTTCACAACGAATAAATGTTAATCTTCGTCAGTCACAAGAAAAGAGGTGTTAATCTTCGTAAGAGGCGTCGATATCATTTTTTTTTTTTTTTTTGAGGAACTCGAAATCTAACCAAAGCTGATCTTCGTGGTCTTAGAGCTTATACATTAGTTACATAATTAGAATTATCTGAATTTCACAACAAACACGCTATAGAGCCTCTTCGAAGAGCTTATAAAAGACCCATAGATCTGTAGAAGAGAGATAAATGAATGAAAATCCGCTATGGCATTTTCTAACCCAATAAACAGTACAAATTTTTTTTCTTTTAATTTTCCATGTGTTCAACAAAAGTCCCCAGTCAATGGACTGTACAACCGGGATGAATTCCGTGGGCTTAAGGTTTCGTGTATTATTGAGATCCAACCACTCATCCTAACCTAATTTTCTCCACATTCTCCCGGGAATCATGCCCGCGGAGCGAGGGGAAACTCCTGAAGCGAGAAAACCTGCTCCGGAGAATTTGGCACATTCATCATGCTACCTTTACGGTGCTCGTGCCACTTGTCGTAAGCATGAACATCGCAATTATAACATTTGCCTCCCGCTCACGTTGCTGAGGTGAAAGTGTCAACTACTAATCAATCAGAAAATCCAACATGTTGAGGTTGAATAGGTCGAAAAACACGGTCACCCATCCAAATACTAACCACGCCGAACGTTGCTTGACTTTGATGATCGAGCAAGCTGACACTCAACAACCCCACCAAGTGTGTCGGTGTCAGTACAAAAGTTTCTAGAAACCTGGTTGTCATTGACCGTAGAAGATCGGGTTCTTTGGGAATCTTTCATCAAAAGTCTAACAATAAATGACACATGGAAAAAAATAGTTTGTTGGATTCACAAAAGTTTGTTTGTGAAATTTGTATTTGTTAAACTAATAAACTAATTTGTTAGTTTTTCAAACTAGTTTATAAGATTTCCAAACTATTAATTTGTAAACTGACTAATGTGTATGTTGTTAGATTTACAAACACGACAAAAGAATTATTGGCGCGAGTTTCCCCGCTACCCAAGTGCAAGTTTGTGCTGATAAGTGTGACAGTTATCGATGGTCCTGGCCCAGAATCTGACAATTTTCAATAGTTTCCATTGCACAGTACCTCATCGAGTTGATTCATAAATGTATATACATCGGTCAAAAAGTCCGTATCCGCGGGGGACATGTTCCGAAAAAATTTAATGAATTTTTGAGTTTGTGAAATTCAATCTTCACAAACAGAAGTTTGTTCTCGTTACAAACTTCAGAAACTTAGTTTGTAAATCCAACAAATACGAATCTCATAAACAGGTGTTTGTTTTGTCAGTTTGTATTTGTTGGTCCAACAAACAATTTTTTTCCGTGCAGCTATCGGTACAAAACTGGTACATATGAGGGTATGGAGTGGAGTACGCTACTCCAAATTTATGGCACATCAAAGTATTAGGGAATTGGTGAAAGGTTAGGTTGGTTTGGGTTGGTATGTGATTTCAAGGAGGTGAAACTTGATCATCGAACAAGCCTTTGATGCACACCCAATCAACGAATTGATCTGGTTTGGCCAATCCATGCATGAAAACGGAGAAATATATGTACTTATGGAGAAATTCTGATGGCAAACTTAGAGGTAATTTGAGAGCTGTGGAATGTGTCCGTGAGGTGGATCAAAAAGGCGAAGTTTCTCGATGCTGACAGTAACTGTAATCATAAAAAACACATTCCGTCCTTCAAGATCGATGAGACCAAATAATCATCTCATATATTAAACATAATAATCATCTCAAATAACAAATAATCATCTCATATATTAAACGAAAAATCTACAAAATTACTCATGACATAAAAAACACACTCCTATAAGCGATTCTGACTCCCACCTCGTGGAAAGGTCCCCTTATTTTGAAGGAGCCATACGATATTAATCTTGGTTGTGACCTTGGAGTCATTTTCCAGGTGATTGGGAGGATAATTCGATTTCTCAAAATAAAACTACCTATACTTTCGACCTCGAATTCCAAAGGGCATGGAGAATTATGAAATTTTTGTCTCAAACATTTTTTGATCTGACTCGGCCTTGGCGAGATGAATATCGCGAGCTTAATACGGGTTGACAATAACCACTATAGCTCCGAGAGTATGTGTTTATCGAGAATTCTTTTGATCTAAACTGTTCATGATCATAGTGAGAATGAGCTAGTGACATTGTTTCTGATCTTGGAGCCCATTTTGAAGGTTACCTGGAGGTCTACTGAGTTTTTTAAAAAAAATAAAGAGCTACTTTTGACCTCAAATCCTGAAAGGGAGTATAAATCATGAAAATCCTTGAAACCTTCATCGATCCCACTTGACCTTGGCAAGGTTCGGTTGACCTCCATTCAGCCTATCAAGGTCAAATTTGACCAAAAGTGTTTCAGACAAGATTTTCATCTTTTTTCAAGTTCTCTCCGGAGTCGAAAGTAGCTGTTTCTATTTGAAATAATCGAGTTGACCTTTGGATGATCTTAAAAATGACCTTCACGGTCAACACAAAGGTCACAAGCTTATTCTGATTGTGATCATGAATAATTTCTATCCCGAACATTTTTCGATGAAATAATTACTCTCTGAGGTACGGTGGTCACCTTCCATTCGTATTGACCTCCATTCACCTTGCCAATGTCAACCCGGACCGGAAAATGTTCCAGATGAAAGTTCCATAGTATTCTACGTTCTTTCAGAATCAGAGGTAGACAGTAGGTGTTCCCATTTAGAAAAAAAATCAAGTTGACCTCCAAATGACGTAGGAAACGATCTCCAAGGTCAAAACCAAGGTCACCATCGTATTTTCTCCCCAACAGAAGCGGGACAAGGGTTCCTCCGCGATTCCCAAACCATTCCCGAAAAAACAAGGGGGGTACTTACTTTTTAGGACACCCTGTAAAGTCGAAGGATATGATTGATCCCTACACCGAACTCATCCTCAATATCTAGGCTTTGAAAGAAGTAACACATCATACTTATATTTAATACTGAATGTCATACCTGTTGAAACAATTTTATTGAGGTAGGAAGTGTGCGACCAGCAGTTAGAGAACTATGCGTTTGAGATTGCATCATCAGCAACATGATGAGTTTTCGCTTCTTTGGAGTAAGAAGATACCAGGAAGTAGAAGAACTGTGAAAAAATCACGGTGCTTTACCAAAAAATTTTTTTTGGACTGGATGATGTATCTGAGATAAAGATGATATAGTTTATTCTTACGTGTCAGCAAATATCTGCTCAAAGTAGTTAGTCATTTCTTGTCCCATCCAACAGATACCGAATAAGTTTAGATGCATTGCTACAACTGCCAAAATAGCCAATCCCATTTTGAAACAAGGTGGATTCAAATGCATAATCTAGAAATATTTTACAATTTATGAATAGGAAATCAGATATCGTAATTGAATATCATGTTCAATCAGTTACTCACGTAAAAAATGAGCAATGAGAGCATTAACACTAAACATACAATATCTACTAGAATAATGAGACTGTACGATGCATTCAATGTATTGCAGTAACTAGAATAAGAATTGAGGGTTAGTCATCAAACATTCATACTTTGGGAATAAAATTGTAGGGTTCAAGTTCTTCATTACTGGACAGCTCTGCGATGAGAATCAACAATCCGCGTGAAATTCGGCATCGTAACAGAGTGGCTTTTACCAATGTAACCTGCTGAACGGCTCTTGTCGCTTTTCTCAACATTCACAAGATTCTTCAATTTCACACTGCGAAGAGATATCAGATTGACAAAAGTTCAATAAAATCTTCATAAAATGAAGACTGTTCTCATCAATTACAAAGCTTGGTATTTGACGTAGAAATATTTATTCACCTAGTGATCGAAAGAATTCCACATATTTGTTTTGCAGACATTATCACCATCGAGTAATACCCATTTATAAATATAATTTGCGATGATAGTGCTATATTTGTATGGATAGAGGAAAACCAATAGTGATCTTCATCTTCGAAGAATCTGTATTCCGTATGGACTGGAAGGAAATTGTCCCTTGTCACATTTTTCAAGGGAAAAAACCAATCTATGAGTGTCGGACAAACTTGCATGACTAATACTCCTACTGTAATTCCAATAGCTGCCAAACCTAAAATTCACTCAGTTTAGTTGATGAGAATTCGGAAGATGGTAGAATTGGAGGAAAGATTTCTTTTGGATATGAGAAGCCTAAAATTCATCATTAGTTTGGTGGTTTTGAACACTCAATATAATCTGATCATATTATACTCGGGTATGAAGTTGGAATGTATGAAAAAATTTCTGATTAGAATGCGTAAGAAATATGATACGTTCCTATTTGGATGAGACTACTATAGCTATGACTGAAAATTACCTGAACAAAAGAGACTTAAAGTATGACCAAAACTGATGAATTCTTCCAAAATTTTCTCTTCGCCTTCTTCTTTGAAATACTCCAAATTTTCCACTGCTTCAAAATACAGCATTCTGATCTAATGATGAAGAATAATTATTCTTATTATAATAAAATATTTTTGATATTCAGCGACTTGACCATTCAAAAATAGAATTGTGAGGAAAAAACGTACTTGGGATGCATTTACAAGTGCTATACTATACCTCACCAATACGCTAACGGTAAGAGTGAATGTTACTATGTTTTCAATCACAATATCTGGTCTATCGTCCCAATAATGGCTGAGTGGCACAATCTGCAGGATTTTTGACACAGTAGTTGATATTATCAAATTAAACCAGAGTAAAAATTCTTTAATTATTATCAGTGTGAGTATTTTTCGATTCATTGATGTGTTCCATAATATTCTCAGATGTTCTCACGCATACAATACTCTGAATTCATCAATTGTAAGATATACTTTGAATATAATTTTACCAGTGATATTGCAAATGGTAGATTAATCCCAAAAAAAAGTACGAGGCCAATTCGTCTTTTGAAATCTGATTGATTAGGCCATGATCCCACTAATCTTAGAAGAAATATACAGTTCGCGTATTGTTCGTAGATCTTCATATCGATCTTTAGTATGGGTATTCTACTAAAAATAGTTCGCTCTCATGGGATCAAAAATACTATCAATTTCAGTAATCCTTTCCCAATTGTGCATGACCAAAGAAAAGCTGGGAGTTTTCCTGGCGTTAAGAAGCTATCTCTTTGACAACAAAAAAGCAACTGCCGCAGTCAGCCCAACGTGTCCTGTCAGCAACGTGGCGGCAACCAGAGTGCCACGTCAACGACTACTGAATATTTCATCTCGTTGTGGAAATAGAATTCTCAACTGTCAAATCGATTTTCACTTCTTACTGCAGTAGTTCTTAAGAAAGATTTTGAAGTTGCTTCTTTTCTCACTTATACTCTTAATTCTTTCTGTTTGCCTATTATATGATAGACAATTTCTTAACTCATTGAGAAAAATTCACATATCTCTCGCAGCAATCTTCAATTTTCTTTGCTTGTTGTGAAATGGACAGGATATTATATGGAAGTGTTTCTACCAACCGATGTACACTAACTGATTCAGAATTGGATTGGAGACTCAAGTAGATCCTTACTTACAAGCAATGATAAATCTTTTGCATTTTTTGAACATATCTCATCACGAACAGAGTGGTGTGTATGATTTTCCATTCACAATGCCAAATCCGGTTAAGATCAGGTACCCCAACAATTATATGAAATGGATCAGCTCCTATCCAAAGTATTATACTATTTTAATAGATGCAACAAAAAGAGATGCGGACTCATTTGTATTCCGATATGTTTTCCATAACCACTTCACTTCAGAGATACGTAATTTCTCACTCTTCGTTCCTGATAGCGATTTTTTTCGGAAATGCACTAGATTTCATCAGAAAAAATTCGATATTAGCAGAAAAAATGTCGAAATAGCCATAAGGCTTTGGTACATTCGATTCAATACACTTGAACAAGGAAAGATGTCGATAAGGTATCTGTGACATTGAGCATTTTCAAAAAGCAAGATCTAACAAAATCACAACGAGTTCGTTATCTCGATAGAACCATCTTGTTTTCTGCAGAGATATTTTTTAGTGCTCCACGAAATGATAAACACGGTTCAATCGGTTTTTTGGGATATTTTTTTTTGAAGGCGTTGTAGTCACTCTTTTTTATTGGTCGGGGTGACTTGTACATACGTGTTGTCAAATTTTTATTCTACACTTGATCGATGTTTCGAAGTAGTGACGTTTGCATAGACCAGTGAGGGTTTACACATAGTTCTGAGAAAATTCTGCGCTGTGTACGGTACGCGTCGAAATCGATGGATGATGTAAAGTCTCAGTAATATATTTCATGAATGGAGTTGCGGAAAACGCCTTTTCTTGACGGAGGAAGGCACGAAATTTGCAAAGAAAGCGTTTTCTGAAAGAGGTTCATAATCAAAATTGTCCTGCATTGCACGAAAACAGGATTCATGATGAATGAAAACACGCTGTTCCCGTGAATTGGTTGGTGGATTGACGACCTCTCCGCAACGCTTCATCATATATGAGGTTTCCGTATGGGGATTTAGGAGATCATGGAAGAGCCCACCCATACACATTATTTAGAGGAATTATCCAGACATTTTTTCGTGGTCATATTTAACGAGGAAAATTCAAAAAATGCCATTAATGGATTGCCTGTAACTTTGATAAGTGCGATTGTTTTACAACAATCCGAATAGGATGTTGTAGATCGTACCAACAGATTTTTCGGTCCATTTGAATCCGTGAGTAAATTTTGGGGTATTTAAAATAATCCTAAGAACTTTGTGAGCCGACCACTCCCGCCAAATTTACAGGTACCATGAGAGATTTTTCTTTTCAATTTTCGTCATTAAATATCACCTCGTATATCACATCGGAAAAAATTCTAGGGGAATCCTCGGGTTATGTAAACTGCTGGGTTCTTCCAATATGTCTCAAATGCTTTCTCAAGCTTTTTTTACAATAGAGCGGTTTCGAGATACCGTCAACCTATCAACACTGCACACATTATACATTGATTTTGACGAGTCCTGTATAGCGTAATATTTCCTTGAATCTTTGTGTAAACCTTAGGTGGCATATGTCAAGTTCACGGTTGCATTCAAATTATCGACAACAAGTAAGGGAACTGTTGGAAATATACTTATACAACTAAATAGAACCATACGAATATATTCAAATGAGCGCGCGTCTTTTGTTGAACAACGGAACGGTTTGGTTGCTACGCCGCCCCACGACTGTCATCACTTCGTTGTGAGCCCTGTTCAAGTGCAGTCACGCCGCCAGTTAACCTCAACGAATTTTCCGCTGTGTATATCGTGCTTATTGTATATATTGATTATTGTGCCTATTGAATCTACGAGTCTACGAATCAACGAGTCCTAAATAAACGAGTCATCAGTTTATATAAATTGTGTGTGTCTCCTGCTTCAAAAGCCCTACCGTGCTCTCAGGTTATGGGCCCAGAGCACGCTTCCAGTGCGTAAACAGTGCAAATCTTCAACAGATCCAGAGCCTCATCGCCGAGCAGAGCTTCGGAGCAGCATAATTTCACACACTATAAAGATTCGAGGTAAGTGAAAGTGTGTGATCGCGAATAGAGTCAAAATTGCGTTGTCTCAATGGTGAGCTTATTTAGCCCGAGTTCAAGTACGATTCTAAGATCCAATGAATGGTCCGCCGGCATAGCATAAATAAATACGACAGTGCGGTGAGTCGTATGAGTGTAGAATTTGATAGATTTCCAAGTTTCGTGTGTGATTGTCATTGTAGTAGGTTATCGACATCCCGGAGGAGCATCATCATCAAGGTTGCAGTTCATGTTGCATCGCGAATCATACAGCGTGTTCGTGGCGCGCACGTGTATATTCTCGCGCTATAAGCCAACCGGTGACGACGTGTTTTCGTGATATCTCGCTCTCGCGCGCGCGCGTCCTCTCTCTCTCTCGTTTACGTGTGTTAGGGTTAGGTTTATATCGCGACTCGATTCGATTCGGTAAACAGACTCAAAGGGGATTCTTTGTGATTCGTCGGTTGACATTGAATACGATTTATCGAGCATGCGGCTTGCTGCAATAACCTTGTTTCTTGATGCTCACGTACGCGCGTAGGATGCATGTTTTGCTTGATCTCAAGACATGTAGATGTTCGCGGTTTTCTAACCAGGGCACTCGAATGTGTATTCTCGTTGCGTGGGGATGTTGCTGCTTACATTGGCGATCGCTGCGATTTCTTGTGAAATATCTAGGCAAATGTTCTGCATTCATGTTTATGTTAATATATATATGATGCATTGATGTTCGTGTTATCATATCACCGGTTCAATGAGTCAAGAGTCTACGATTCAAGAATCTATGAATTGACAGAATTTGACAAATATCCAAATATTTTATTGAATTTTGGTAGATTTTATTAAGGTCGAAATTTGAAATAAAATTTCCTAGGTTCAATTCAAATTTGGATTCCGGGGATCAATTACAAATTGAAACTTGATGTTCGGTGAATTTTTGTAGTTGATTTAGAAGTTTGTGACGAAGTTGCTTACAGTGCTCATATGTGTGTGCGCAACCCAAATCTGGATTTTATCACAGCAGTGCTTGTTAATATCCTAGAGAGGTGCACATATGAGTGCATATGCGGCAAATGAGTCCAAAACTTCTGCTTCTTAGTTTTTCTGAAAATCGCAGTGCATTTTCTATTAACTTGGAAGTATGAAACATTATTGAAAGTTATATCTGGTATAAGAATCAAACTGAAAGAATCTAGAAAACATACGAATCTCGGACGAATATTTACGAATCATTTCAATTCTGTTTCATATCCCGGTTAAGCTGGCTGATAAAGAAATTCAACAAAATGATGAGATCTTGAGTGGATCGGAACAATCCTCTAACATTTTAGATGTTATTGTGGATCCAAATGAAGCTCGTCAGATTGAAACGATGGAAGTAGAAGAATCTCGAAATGATCAAGAGAAAAGTAAGATTCACATTTAGAACTTTCTCTTATTCATCTAAGTGTTGATGTGTTCATGAAAATGAGTTCTTAGATCAAGCCATCTGATAAATTCTGTAAGCTGTGAAAAGTTAAAGAATTTCTAAGTTTCTTGAAATGATTATGAATAAACTTATGAAGAAGAATCTAAGAATCAAAATAGTCAGGCCTGACACAAATCAAAAATCCAGATAATGATTCACGAATATTTTTTACAGCAAATAATAAGGACCCTAAGATTCAAAAAGAATATTCTACGACTCCAACTGAATTAAACTCGAGACCAATGAGTATGTCAACGCCAAATACAAGTATGAATACTGGTTCTACGTCAAGAGATAGACAGAACACGTATGTTCCCGGTACAATCAACATTTCGACGGATTTCGTACTTACATTCAGAGATGCAGCGAGGGATTTTAGTTCTGCTCTTACTACTCATAAGAAATTGGTCGAAAAATCCAGTGAAGTTGTCGACAAATTGAATGAGAGTCTGAAGTTGAGTGCTGATATTGAAAGGATGCGTTTGAGACGAGCCGAAATTGAAAAGGAGACTGAAGAATTGAAAAGACTCAACATGGGTCAACAAAGTTCTCAAATAAATCGCCCGTCTCAAGATTTCTTAACGAGTCAACCAAGTACGAGAGCAACTCAAGATTCTTCGATTCGCACTGATCAAAGACCGAGCACAAGTGCAACTCAAGATTCTACAACGATTCGCACTCAACCAAGTACGAGTGCAACCAACGATTCTTCAACGATTCAAATGAATCAAACGACTCCAACTGAACAGGTAAATAACCTACAAAATTTGACCACGACTCATGATTCTTTGAATCTAGAAGAGACTCTGAAATCAATTCTCGTAGGAAAATTAACAAACGATTCACTTACATCAAAAATTCATATTGACAGAAAATACAAACTGTCTGAAAAAATGAATTTCGATTTATGGTTGGACTATTTCAAGTCTGAATTACGAAGTTATGATTTGATAGATATCATTGACGATAATTCTCCTAATCCTAGAGAATTTACTGAGACTCAAAGAATTCGAAGAAAGAATCAAGTCAGAGACATAATCATGAATAGAATTGATGAAAAGTATCATAGTAGAATCACTAACATTCAAGATCCAAAAGAATATCTGAGCAAACTTCAAGAACTCAGAAGGAAAGGGTTGAATTTAGATCCTGTAACTATCAAAGGAAAGTAATATGAAATTCGAATGAAACGAAACGAGAAGGTATTCGACTTTTGCGAACGATTCGACTCTCTAGTGAGAGAGTACAATTTATCTAACGAGTCAAAACCCTTGGATGATGAAGAATTGAGTTCATTATTCTATCATGCAGTCTCTGGAGTAAATGAAGATTTAAGACAAACGAATCTTATAAAGAAAAACGATAACAAGATCGGAATGAATATAGATCAAATGAAATCATTCATGTTTCAGTCCGAATCTGATCGCAACCAACGCAATGATTCAAGAGTCAATAGAGTCAGCTACAATGAGAACGATTCTAATCCTTGTCATAGATGTGGTCAGAGACCACAGAGCTGGTGTTGATTGTCCTCTCCACAACACTGACAAGTGGCTACATTATCGCTGCCAGACAGTTCACAAAAAGGGTGGACTTTGTCCAACTCCTAGACGAGGTAAGAGTCCTTCTATATCTAGGATAAATGATAAAGACTCAGATTCTAACAATCAAAGTAAGAATCTACGAAAAAGAAATTCTGGAAAGAAAAATCGAGGCAAAATTAGTAAGAAAGAAAATTCGAAAAAGAGTAAGAAGAATTTTAAACGAGCTGCTCGAATGGTTGTAGATTCAAGCGAAAATGAAGATGAAGAAAGCGAAAGTGAGAGTGAAGGTAAGAAATTATTCTCAAAATCATATCGAGCACGAAATTTTATAAATTTTATCGCAGATTCTGGTGCAACTGATCATATAGTGAATCAATCTATGCTTCTTTCTAATTTTAAAAGACTAGAAAATGGAATCATTAAGAGTGCGAATAAGAACGAATTTGCAAATTTAGTTATAGATGGGAAAGGTGAACTCAGTTTAGCAAATGAGACATCTGATCAAAAATTGATTCGATTGACTGATGTTATTGCTACTAAAGATTTATCTGAAAACTTGCTTTCTTTGAGAAAATTAGCTGACTCAGGGTTTTCAATTTATTTAGATGATAAAATCTTCAAAGTTTACAATAAATTTACAGATAAAATTCTTTTTCAAGGTACTTATAAGAAACCAAATTGGATTATTCGATTTGAAGTTAAAAATAACGAGTCTTATGATTCTAAAGAATCCACTTTGAAGAATTATTCATGTAATGCTCGAATAGTATCACATCTTGAATCACCAGAAGAGTCGAACACGATTCATAACGATGAAGAGTCGTTAGCTTCGGAGGGAGCTATTAACGAATCTATAAATACTGATTCTTCGATTGGGAGGGAGAAAGATGTAGTTCTAGTAGAGAAAACTCTCAACAATCAGCAGAATCCAGTAGAGTCTACCACGAATTTTTCCAGTAATAGCTCACTCAAGAATTTTATAATAAGCTCTGATGAATTGATATCGTTGATAGATTCGAATGATTCAATTGATAAGAATCTAGATAAACAAACGAGTGAAAATTCTAAAAGTTTGAATCTAGGACAACTATGGCATACTAGGTTGGGACACGCATCTTTGGGTTATCTTCGAACACTTCAGAAGAAAACGAATTTGCTAGAAAATGTAAAATTTGACGATTCTATTCTAGACTGTGAAGTATGCATAATGTCAAAAATGGAGAAATTACCATTCAAAGAAGTACGAGCAAGAGCTCAAAGACCTCTTGAAGTCATTCATACGGATATTATGGGAAAAATTAGTCCTGTGTCGTATCCCGGACAAAATGTATTCATTATAGTGTTTGTAGACGATTATTCTAGATTCTCAATGGTCTATTGTTTGAAGAGTAAAGACCAAGCTGGCCAAGCGTTAGAATCATTCTTGATATCAGCTCGAAATTTGATAGGTGAAAATGTGAAAGTTTGCTATATTAAATCAGATCAAGCTCTTGAATATATGGGAGGACATTTTGCAGAAGTATTAGAAAAGGAGAATATAGAATCAAAATTATCTCCTCCATATACTCCTGAACATAATGGCACAGCTGAACGATTCAACAAAACGATTCAAAGAAAAATCTTAGCTCTATTAATTGATTCTGGTTTACCTATCTCAATGTGGGAATTAGCTGCAGAAGTTGCTGTTTGTTGTTATAACAAGACTCCTCACAAAGCTATTGGATATGATATTCCAATCAACAAATTCGCACCAAATGCAAGTTGTCATTTGGAACAAATTAGACGATTCGGATGTGTGAGTTATGTCAAAGTCAACAAATCAAAATCTAAGTTCGAAGCAAAAGCTATCAAAGTCTATTTGGTAGGATACAAAGAAACAAGTTACATATTTTGGCATCCCTCTTCACGGAAATTTTTAGAATCAAGAAATGTTAGATTCAATGAAAAATTAGTTTATGGTGATATTTACAAAAAGAAATCACTTACAAATGAAGATACGATTGAATCATCAAAACAAGTTGTTGATTCTATCAACGATTCGATTCACTTTGATGGTGTCAATGATGAAAGTAGTATTCCAGAAAAACAACTTGTAAATGTTTCATCTAAAAATAGAAAAAGAGGCAGACCTCGAAAAAATGAAAGAATTCCTACGACTCATCAAGGCGATAAGACGATTCAAACATCTCAAGGTCCTTTGACTCGCAGTAAAGCCAAAAGAAAGATTGATCATCCTGAGAATACTAAAAGTACTTCAACTGAGAAACCAATACAAGATTCTAGTTTTGCTAACTATAGTGAGGTTTATAATGATTCTGATAAACGATGTGAGGATGATATTTTAGCCCATATTCTCATTGCTTCAGTGTACAAAGACCCAACGTCTTATGAGGAAGCAATGGCTTCTCCTGAAAGAAAATTTTGGATCAAAGCAATTAACGAAGAATTAGAGTCTATGCGTAAGAATCGAGTGTGGTCTTTAGTTGATCGACCTAAAACTCAGAATGATGGTACACGAGCAAATATTATAGATTCAAAATGGGTTTTCAAAAGAAAGATAGAATCAAATGATAACTTCAGATATAAAGCTAGATTAGTTATTAGAGGATTCAAAGATAAAAATATTTATGATCTAAAGGAAACTTACGCTCCAGTAGCGAGGTTATCTCTAGTTAGAGCAACTCTTGCTATCATAAATAAATATCAACTTCAAGCTTGTCAACTCGATGTTAAGACAGCTTTCTTGAATGGAGATTTGGATGAAGAAGTATACATGGAAATCCCAAAAGGTCTTGAGGTTGATAAAAATATTCTATCGACTCAAGTATGTAAACTCGAAAGATCATTGTATGGTTTGAGAGTTAGTCCTAAAAAATGGAACAAACGATTCAAAAAGGAAATGAAAGCACTAGGTTTAGAAAATGATTTACACGAACCTTGTCTTTTTACATGGATGAAAAATGGAATAATGATACTTGTTCTCTTATATGTCGATGATATGATAGTTGCAAGTAACGATTCAAACAAATTATTGTATGTGAAATCACATCTGAGCAAAGTTTTTGAAATGAAAGATCTTGGTGAACCCAAACTATTCCTAGGTATGAATATTGAAAGAAATATTGAAAAAGGAACGATTCTATTACACCAAGCTCAGTACACTCAAACGATTCTAGAAAAATTTAATATGCAAGATTCCAATCCTCAAAATACGCCTATGATAACGAGACAAGTGAGTAACAAAAATAAGAAAAGTAAAATTGAATCAAACGAATCTCAAATTACGATTACGAATCAAGAATCAAAAAGAGTACCATACAGAGAAGCTATTGGATGTTTGATGTACTTATCAGTAGCTACTCGACCTGACATTGCTTTTGCTGTAAATTTTCTAGCTAGAAAACAGAGTAATCCAACTGAAACTGATTGGAAAAATGTTAAGAGAGTCTTTAGGTATCTCAAAGGAACAAAGAATCTAGGAATCGTTTTTACATCTTTAGGTGAAAATTTAGAAGCATTAACTGATGCTAGTTTTCGAGATTGTGATGATTCGACTTCAACTGGAGGTTATGTTATTAAATTGTTCGGGGATGTAATCGCTTGGAAAAGTTACAAACAAAAATATGTAACTCTTTCAACTTGTGAAGCAGAATATCTAGCTATGAGTGAAGCTTGTCGAGAACTCATCTCAATAGATAAATCGATTCGATATACATTAGGAAAGACTTTATATCCAGTCACAATTTGGTGTGATAATCAATCTGCCGGTAATTGCACTCAAATGGATGGTAGTCATAAGCTAAAAACTTTCGACGAATCAATTGATGAAATTACTAAGAAATTGAATCAAAGAGAAAAATCTGGGAATAGAGTCCATATGGCTGAAACACATGGTGATTTCATAAAACAATGTGTTGAACAAGGAAAGATTATAGTCAAATGGGTTGCAACAAAAGAAAATGTTGCTGATATTATGACTAAACCATTGCCTTATGAATCACATGAATATCTTACTCGTAAGATTACAAAGAATCCAAAGAATCGATAGAAATGAGTCTGGAATCTTTATGAATCATGAATCAAAATAATTGAATCTTAATATGTGTTGTTTGTTTTCTTATATGTTCACAGGTGACGAACAACAATAAGAAGATATTTTCCAAGTGTTTAGAAATTTAAGTTTGTTCTTCTGACAATTATCATAATGAGAACTGATATGCTTATTAGAATTCAAGGCTATGTAAACGATCCTTTATTTCACTTGACCACTTGTTGTTCAAATATTTTTCTTATCAGTTAAACAGCATTGTGTTTACAACGATTCAATTATAAGATTTTTTAATGATTTTTCTTTAGATTCAAAGGCCTTTACATTCATATGGATTCAAAGATTTGTATAAGGGAGGGAGTGTTGGAAATATACTTATACAACTAAATAGAACCATACGAATATATTCAAATGAGCGCGCGTCTTTTGTTGAACAACGGAACGGTTTGGTTGCTACGCCGCCCCACGACTGTCATCACTTCGTTGTGAGCCCTGTTCAAGTGCAGTCACGCCGCCAGTTAACCTCAACGAATTTTCCGCTGTGTATATCGTGCTTATTGTATATATTGATTATTGTGCCTATTGAATCTACGAGTCTACGAATCAACGAGTCCTAAATAAACGAGTCATCAGTTTATATAAATTGTGTGTGTCTCCTGCTTCAAAAGCCCTACCGTGCTCTCAGGAACAAGTTTGCAAACATTCACAGCAGACCCTGTCGATGAAAATAAGTATAGCTTCGTACTCAAATGAAACCCGAGATGAAACCCGTAAATGAGTTCAATCAGATCGAGAATCAGATCGTGTTTAACACAAAACAGTCCTTAGAAAATCTGTACCAAAAACATGTATTTTTCAGATATTTTGTGGTTTAGGTGAATCTTGTTCTTTGAAAATGTTTGTTCTCGACTATTATGCAGATGCTTTATTCCACGCATTTTGACGAATTTGTCATATGAGAGATTCTTATTCTTAGAGTTCGGGTAATTTTGTGATAACGAGATATTCTACATCGCAAAAGCCATGGTTTGTGGCAACTGGGGACTTTCACTGAAAAATTCCGAAAACCCACTCGTTCTTATCACTATTGAATAATTCTGAGGTCCACATCTTGCTATGGACCAATGCTACGAGATGTGTAATGTGGCAAAATTCAATTTTTTGGCTGTGGTGTGTCATAACATCTTCGCGATTTTCTAAAATTGCTCTCGCTTACGATCCTGACATCGAGGTGGGGAAAAAAATCAAACTCTGAAAACGGCATCTAATTCAGGTTGGAAAAATCTACAAATCCAGCCAAGTCTCATTGATGTCGTCGAATTTTGGTGATCGTGGTCACGACGAAGTCAAAAATTGTTTGTCCGTAATTGAATCACAAAAATGTACATATTTTTTGCATGGGACATGAAAATGAGAACTTTGTTGTGACAGGAACCACGTGTAATTTGATCTCTACTTCAACAGAAATGTATATGAACTCACCTCTATCATAGATCCATCTGAGGAGTGATGGGAGACTTACAAAAATAAAAAATTCGCTAAAAAGTGCATTTTAGTAGGTGAAAAGTACCTTCATCTGGTACCAGAGACCATTGAGAAGCCCTGTAAACTGTTAGAATCGTCTTTTTCCCACTTTTCTGAAGTGCACATTAGAATAATTGTAACGCGAAGCCCACATTTAAATCATGGGAATATCCGTTATTCGACCGCATAGGCGCGGCGAAGCTGCAAAATGGATTACGCGAGCATCATATCATTGTTTGAGTACTATTTTATCGAAAAAAAGTTACCGAGGAATGTCCTGTCAAATTGAAATTTTTCGAATTTTCCAATCAAAATCGCCCGAATTCTGAGATTTGCCCATATATTCAAGAATTGTCTGATCAATTCGACATTCCCTGCGATAGATCGAATTTTTTTCGACCAAATTCAAAGAATCTCCAGTAAAATTGCGATCAGAATCATAAAGTAAGATTTTGTATGTTTCAGATAATGTTAAGTCTGGGCAGAAATATCACAAACATCTCCTCATTTTGCATTTAGAATGATATACGGTGAAGCGAAGCCAATTGACTCCATGCATTTTTGCATGTCTTATTTCGGCTGGATTCAATTTCTTGTGGATGTAGTCAAAAATTTATGGCAAATGATATCAGTGAGATGGAAGAAAAAAAATCATCCAGATACGAAGAATCCAAAACTGATACCCATCAGATTGTACTCCAAGCTCAAATAGGAAGTCGGAGTCGACATTCTTGTATAATTTGAACGTCATATGATTCTTCATAGATGCTAGCTACATTGACAATTCATAGACCATTTGATGAATAATTCCAAGACGAAGAAGATCGCATTCGATTCAATTCCAAAATTATGCTCGTTCAGACAGAGTGAGGGATGGATGGAGAAGGGGAATATAATTAAGCCGTTTGAGTCAGTTATTGAATTAAATACGGAGCCGATTTGCAAGGCGTGCAAATGCGAGACATGCAGACCTGATGAAGATCAGAGGCCCAACCGAGCGCGACCTTCTCAATGAGTATACGCGGCGTCTCTATTAAAAGCTATTATTAGTCAAGACACTCGACGGTGGGTGGCTTGCATGTGGCTTGTCGGTGCTAAACGCGACCCTTCCAATTAACCTCTCTCTTCTTTTACAGGAGTTGTAAGCTTCAAAACTCTACATTCGATCGATTCCTGTCTTACTACTGCTGTTTTCGACTTTTGGTATCGATTTTTTGATGACAAAGTCATCCTGAAACGGGTTGAGTTTTATCGGCCTTGTTTTGTTCGATCTTTGCAGGTGTTGTACGAACTTATACCTAGAGTTTCTTGGTACGTGTGAAAGATATACTAATTTTGTCTCTGCAAATATATTATTTGATTGAGCCTCCAAAACAATCTTTGAAAATTTTGACAGCAGTTCAAAGTTCATTAAAGTAACTAATTCGAATAATTGATAATTAATTAATCAATAATTAATCTAGTAAATAATAGTTAATCAGATAATGTTTATTGGGAGTGGTAGAAGGTCCTAATTTTCAACGCAGGAGACTTGAGTGCAATTTTCAACACCTCTCCGGTGTTTCGGGATCCATCTAAAACTATATAAGTCCTGCAGAAAAAGTACCCCAAAAAAGGGTGAAAGTTGAGTTGTTGAAAAATATCAATGTCACTGACATCGATTTTAGATGATGTACAATCGAAGTAAAACACTCTATTCCCCTCCATATTCATTCTATATTCTGACCCAACCATTGCCCATGTGGAGGAAATACCAGGTATGCACCATGATTAATTTGAAACAGTTATATAGCAGAACAGTTGAAAAGTGCGATAAAATTGGCTCATGCGCAAAAGCGCTAACGAGAAACAAATCATCGAGTTGGGGGTAGGTGAATGGCTATTCCCAAGGGTACTTTGTCGCTAACACGTTGGTGAAAATTCGCTATCGCAACGGGACAATTTTCGTCGGCATTCGGTAACGATAACAATAAAACCGTATACAACTATTCCCACGTGGCAAGCGTGAACAATGGCCTCGCTTATGTGTGAATTTTATTTTAAAAGTAAAAATTGACAGTATTGAGAGCTTTCAGCAGCAATCGATATTTTTGAACTCAGTGCTGACCTTTACCAGCTATAAACTCCAAGTTTTAAGGTTTTTTTGATCGACCGGGATTTCTTTTAAAAAATTCATACAATTTGAAGTGTTGGCTCGTTTTATGATACCTGGCTGTTTAAAGGGCGATATCATTATTATTATAGCATTGATTCACAACCTTCAGCAGGTAACTACCAGAATGACTGTAAAACAAGATGGTTAAATATTCATGAATAGCGATTTTTCATCTTGCTGCTCAATATTGAAATTTGAACATTTTGCTTGAGCTTTGCGATTGTGACCAATTTCCTATCATTACTTCTTGTATTCAAATTATTGCATTATTGCATTATCAGTAAATAGCTGATATAAAAAATCCACCTCATCAGCTTTATGAGGATATTTTTACGAATAGTTGTAAAATGAAGATAAATAAAGGAAAGGAAGATTTTGAAGTATAGATATTCATAGGCGAGGAAGAGAGGTTCTCTTCAGGGTGGTCCAATTACACTGCATCGGTTTTCGCGCGCTTTGCGTTGAAGCACGTGCCATCCACGAGTTAGTAATAAGACACTATATAGTGAAACCGTGCAGCATTTCAACATTTCTCTTCCTTGTACGCCCGCGACATCATTAGCCATCATCAGACATCTGCTGATGGTAAAACTTGGAGGCTGAGACACCCACCCACACTCAACCCACGAGTTTTGAAAATTCTAGTCTGTAGGCCCGCTCGTGTGACACACTAGTGCCGAAACTTTACGAGTGCGACGACTTGTGTCCCCGTATTATGTATCGCTTTTATGTATATTTTCGCTCTGAATAATGAATGTTCGTACCCTAGTGACGAGCTACTTGGCGTGGAAGTATAACTGCATGCTGGTGTTATATCCTTTGATCGTTGCGCACCAATTGCTACTTATATCCTTTGGTTTGACTCTTGCTTAAAAAATTTATACATCCATGATTGACTTGGATTCTTGGAAGATATGAGTTATTGCTGAATCTTTTTGGAAACTTGGAATTTAAAGTACGGGTTGATGATTTTGGATCAATCGTATTCGATTGGCATTTTTGTTTCTGCTAACTTTTAGATGTGTTTCGATTAATCAAGTTTGTGGAATTTCATGAATCAAGAATGATGCTTTGCATATGAGTAGTTCCGTTGAAACTCTCTTAACTTCTCCGAGAGATTTTCCACTCGGATTCCGAGTGAAAGTCCATGTCACTCGGTAAAGAGTCAGATATCAAAAAAACCAAAAATTTCACTCCGAAGTTCGAGTGAGATTTCACTCGGATGTAAGAGTGAGACGCTCAAATCAAATTATAGGTTATGTTTTGCCGCACATTTGTTACTGGTGGATCAATGCGTAGCTCACAAAGAGGAAAATAGTAGATTTCCTGCAATATTCGTTGAAAAACTGAGCTGAGAAATGTCAATATCCTCTTCCATAAGTTTTATAAATGCATGTATTACGTATAAATTGATCAACCCTATTAATATAGATGCAATGCCCTGTTATCGGGGAAATATGTAGGTTTCACTTGTGTTATTCATCTTTGACCGAAACAATAGCTACTTTTCATATTTTCATTCCCACTTACGACACGTATAAAGTCACACGGTGCATCATTCACAGAACAGGTTGCTATGGACCTCATATGTCAACAGCAGCAGTAGCCCAGTGGAGAAGCAGTCCGACTTACAACCAAGACAGCCGAGTTCGATTCCCCGCACTTCCCAGATTACAAAAATATTGAAGTGACCATGCCGCTACAGGCGGAAACGTTTTTTTTCTTTTTTTCCAACCTTCGGATAATTAATAATAATTTATTAATTTTATAGCCCGCAACGTATTGATTAAACGAAAATATTCAGTTTCGGTGAAATAACGTTTGGATTGACTCGGATTCCCCGAGTGAAAAATCTCACTCTTTTTTCTGAGTGAAACTCACTCGGTACCGAGTTGCCACGATTTCACTCCGAACTCCGAGTCAGAACTCACTCTTTCCGAGTGAGATTTCACTTGGAAAAGTTAAGAGAGAACTTCAACATTTGGAGGCCGAAAATGTACCAACCCCAAATTCCACTTCGGAAGGTTCTGACATGTATTTTTCGACTTTTTCAAAGATATAATGTATAATTCAGCTCGCGCACGGATTTAAAAATTTCCACCCATCGGAACCATAAGGATAACATGGAGAAACACGGTAGTGGCGCACGATTCAAGCTGCAGTCTTGAGGTTTTGGGATTTACATTCGTCCATCAGATACTTTGAAAAAAATTGACTAGGGCCTCCGTAATCTCGCGTTTAAGGGTCGCACTAGTACCACACGGAACTGACAAAAAAAATTTAGCAAAACCAGATTTTTGCAGGAAAGAGCTCCGCAAAGTATAAAAATAAATTCTTTTTCGAAAATCTGAGGCACGGAAAAGTTGCGCCTGACGATTCACTTTAAGAATAAATTGGTGCGAGAAAGCCTGGAACGAGACAAATTCACTTTTATCGAGGAAAACTGAGTGATTAAAATTTCAAGTAAAACTGCGCCACAAAATGTATGTGCTCCGCACACATGCAAAAAGTGGTCTTTGGGCCCTTATAGCAGTGCTATTTGGTGCTCGATAGCAATATATTTGATGTATCTGCCCGCCCGAATCTTGAACGAGCCTTACTGTGGCGGTTCATGCTTACAAAGTCCAAATAAAAGGAAAACCACAACGCACGGAACTGACATATGCACTCCTTTTTCGATGATAATTTTTTTGGGTGTCCCTGGATCGCCAAACTAATGATTGCGCCAAAAAGAGCACCAAAAAATACGTCGAAAATGACCTGAACGAATTTTTTCCAAGCGTTTTAAGGATTCGTACAAGCAGGCACACATTATTTCAAAATTCCCACACAACTACTCATATAAACATTGATATCTTGTGGTGTTAGGGTAACTTATGAGGGTTCTATATCACATCCAGACGTGCTCTGCACGTCAATTGATTGAGAGTTTCGTAGATATTATTACCATCGCAGTGGGTTGATACTGCGGATCCAATTCATGAATGTCGAAAATCGTTTATATTATATTGAGTGCCGAGAATTGTGCGTAGTTATCGTGTCTACTCCATGAAAAGATAGTCGCAAATTCCTTTGAAGGGGATTGATCGATTTTTTCTGCAGAATAAGGAAGCTTAATTACCGTTAGAATTGAACAAAGACATTTTGAAGCACGATTGATTGAAAAACAGGTAAAAAAATTTTTCTTAACAACACAGCATCGTGAACTTTCTGCCAACGTATATAGTCGTAGCATGGACAAAGTCAATTTGAAAATTACCATTTCGATTTTCACATTGGGATGAAATATTCAGTAGTCGTTGACGTGGCGTTCTGACTCCTATCACCACTGAGGGAAAACGTTGAGCTGACCATCGCAGTTGCTTTGTTTTTGTCAAAGGGGTAGCTTCTCCTCAAGATTCACTCAGATTTCGTTATGCATTGATGACTGTAAAAAGAACGTTGCGAACAAAATTATCTACGGATTAATAGCAGTAAATTTATCACTGTTGTCACCGAGGCACGAATGAAGATGGAAATTCACGAACAATACGCGCACTGTATATTCCTTCTCAAATTAGTGGGATCATGGCCGAAACAATCAATATTGAAAAGACGATGTGGACTCTTACTCTTTCTAATAATCAATTCATCATTTGCAATGTCCCTGGTAACGTGCTTCTCATTTTTTTCATTCTTACCGTTATGAACTGTCAAGAAAATTTACGAATTAGAACTCGAATAACTTGGATAGATAAATCAATAGCTCGTGAAGTCGAAATTTTAAAGAATCAAACCATTTCGATAGGGGTAATTGCATTTCAATGAGTACAATGGCTAAAATTTTTCAAGTCTGATTTTATCACAATCGTATAATTGATGCACCAAAATAACTTACAGATTTCACCAATCACCCGTGCTTGGAGCTGTAGAACAGATATCGTGATTGAAAACACAATATGCATCATTTTCACAGTAAGCGTATTGGTGAGGTACAGTATTGCATATGGAAAAGCGAACAAAGTAGGTTTTGTTTTCAAACAGTTTCATAAAGTAATGACTATATCGTCAAAGATATTTCATCACTTTTACCGTGTTAGGTCGAATCTTTATACTTTGAAGCTGTAAAAAGCTGGGACGACTTCAGGGGAGAATGTGGACTGGCAATTTTGGATAAGTTTATCAATTCCGGGCGTATTTTGAGTTTACTCTGTTCAGGTAATTTTCGTTCTTAATTCATCTGTATGAGTGATAATTCATTAATGCTATTGGTTTATCCTAAGGTAATCAGAGTGACTTCTGACATATTTTGATAACTCGGAAATAATTTAATAGAATGCTATAATCACAAAATAAGCAATACGTTACACCGCTCAGATGTATAGAAGATTCTTTTGCACTATTCGTATTTTCAAGTTTACAACCTGACACATTTTATAATTTAAATTACGAAATTTTTAGGATACACAACCATGGGAATTTTATTAGGTATATGTTTCATGCAAGTGAGTTCAACACTCATGAATTGGTTTCTACCCCAAAAAAATGGGACAAGAGACAATCTCGTCATACTCCATACAGATTACAGATTTTTTGAAGAGGGAGCTCACTATTGGTTCTCTTCTCTACATATGAGTATATCATTATCATCGCAAATTATATTTTTAAATGGCTATTACTCGATGATCATAATGTCTGCAAAACAAATATGTGGAATTCTTTCGATCACAAGGTAAATGGACAGCTATAGTATTTCTTCACCAAATATTGACCTGTCTCATTGATGTGAACATTTTTCATATAATGAGAATCTTCCCCCTACTGTTCACGGTGCTCGGGAAAGGACGAATGGTTGAACAAAATTGTCACCAAAAACTGGATACGTAGTGATTTAGTACTATGCCCAAGGATCAAAATCCCGTTTCATCCGAAATGGAGCAATCCCCCTTTCTGAAATGCGAGTTTGATTCGTATTTTCACTCGTTAATCAGATGGAGCTTTTTTGAGCAACATACTTGTCGAGACAATAACGGCTTCCAAAGTCCATAACTTCGATAAATCTTAATATTTTCCAACGTACTTGAGCTTTTTATGTAGCTCATTCAAAGACCTTCAGAAGGAGTTAATGTGAGCTTTAATTCAACACAGTAGGCTTGAGCTACCTCAGAAGTTAGGAACTCAGGAAATCTCGGGTATCGATTCAAAATGAGCTTCCTCGACTCTAGTTTGTTGAAATCAAACTCACTTCAGATCATCTTATATAATAAGCTGTAAAATAAGCTGAAATACGTTGAAAATAATTGGGATACGTTTGAGTTATGAGCTTTGGGAGCTGTTAAGTGGTCTTGACAAGTAAAAGTGCTGAAACAGCTCCATTTGATTAACATGTTAAAATACGAACGAAGCTCGCATTTCAGAAGAGAGGATTGCTCCATTTCAGTTCAAACGGGATTTTGATCCTCGGGCATAGTACTAAATCACCACGTGTTCAGTTCTTGGTGACAATTTTGTTCAACCTATCGTCCTCTCCCGAGCACCGTGTGTTGAATACTTTTTGAAAAATTTCTATTTCTCATTCTTATTCTAGTGTAAAATTAAAGAATCTTGTAC
Organism: Eretmocerus hayati; assembly: GCA_029851415.1. Classification (NCBI taxonomy): domain Eukaryota; kingdom Metazoa; phylum Arthropoda; class Insecta; order Hymenoptera; family Aphelinidae; genus Eretmocerus; species Eretmocerus hayati. The sequence continues at coordinate 174,333,224 of CM056742.1, read as the reverse complement.
AAGTTGAAGAAAATGAAAGGAGTCGTTCAGCGGGTTATATCGGTAAAAGTCACCCAGTTTCGATGCCTAATTTTACTCGGATTGTCGACTCTCATTCCAAAGCTCTCCGGTAGTACAAAACTCAAACTATACGATTCAACTTGCAAAGTTTGAATTTCTAATAAATCGTCCTCAATATTTTTAGTTACTGCAATAAGTTGAATGCGGCGTACGGTCTGATCATACTCTTGGATATTGCGTCTATGGTGTTGATGCTCTCATTGCTAAGTTTTTTTGTAAGTAACTAATTGAGCATGAAATGTTAGGATCTTGCAACACGAGCAAGAAAAATTTAGATCGATTGATTATTTGTAAAAATTTTCCAGGTCATACATTTGAATCCACCTTTTTACAAAATGGGATTAGCTGTTTCAACGATCTCATCGATTCATCTATACTTATTCAGTATTTGTTGGATTGGACAAAAGATAACTGATCACCATGAAAAAATATTTTTCTCTGCGTAAGAACATATGACAAAGTTCATTTAGATTCACGAATGAGTTGTTCAGAGTCAGAGTGGACCAAGTCCATTATTAAAAAGGTTGAGATAGATTCACAAATCTAAAAATCACCTAAAAAAAACATAGACGATATCATTGTGGATGATTCAATTAGAGGATGATGTTCCAATGAAATCATTGATGACAGTTATAAAAAGATATATAGCCCGATACCGAAGGAAGTCTTATTACCAAGAAGATGGATTTCATGAGCACTGCACGTTTTCAACTTAAATGTGAAAGAACGTCAGTGAAGTAAAAATTCGCGAAGTAAGATGAAGCACTGTCATTGGGAGATGAATACGTCCACGTAAAGTTAGCAACGTTTCTGCAACCATGTTCGAAAAGTTTCCATGCCATTCTTGCTCATTTTAGATCTTTCAAATGATATACACTAGAATCCGGTTATAACGAGAATCCGGTTGTAACAAGGAAATTTGGGAGATTTGGTTGGCCGCCATATAATGCATGTGCATACAGGCCCGGCTATAACGATCCGGATATAACGAAAATTCGTTTGTAACGAGCGAAAATTACGTCAAAATTTGGTTTCGGTACCCTCTATACTGAGCGAATCGATGTAAACGCCCGCGCCGCCCGTACCATTCCGAGTTCGAGAGCTGAAGACTCGAGGTGAACAAGTGTAATATCAATGCGAATACACCTGCTGTACGATTCTATAGTGAACAAAGTGGATTAATTGAATACAGGCAGAACTCGGTATTCGCGGTACTTACGTTCCTGAAAAGTACCGCGAATGCCAAATCCGCGAATACGGAGGTATTGTTCTTATGGGAAAAGGGGGGTTACGGGATGGCTTCAGACGGGAGTTGCCATATTTTTCAAAAAAAATCGACATCAAGCATAGTTTTCTCTGTGTATATTGTAAAAATTATAGTAAATATACGAGTACAAAATGGAGACTCTGTAGACTTGAGCTCAAAATTAACAATTCTCACCATAAATTTCGAAAATGCATCATTGATCTTCGGAGAAAAACGACATTATCCGAGATTGTTTCGCTCTACGAAGGAGATCTGCGTGCATCGTCTTATGCGGTTCAAGAGCAGCTTCGCAGCACATTTAGAAGTTGGGGCTCCTAGTCATTACTAAATCATAGCTCAAAAAGTCTTAAATTGCACTCTGCACTGAAGCCAGTCCTCGCGAAATAATTTGAACTGTGAGCACGGGTTCAGGTTCGAAATTCGGATAGTTTGATGAAGCATATGATGAAAGCAACTTCCCATCACAGGCCAGTCGAATCAGATTCCAACATCTATATTTCATTAAGATTGCAAGTCAAGCGAATGTTGATTATTTCCGAGCCAACGGTCAGAGTCTCAATTTTTTACAGACTTTTTGAACCGCGAATACGTAATAAAGTGCCACGTATAACGAATTTGGGCCTCAATTCATCTCACCGCGAATGCGGAATTCGCAAATACGGAATCCGTGAATACCGAGTTTTGCCTGTACAAGGGAGAGAAATTTCATGACGAGTGCAACCCCGTAAACTTTGAGGTAACATTGAAATTTCTCAGCTACAATCTTTTATCTTTCATCATGTGCATTTGTTCATTTTCATCTTGCGGTTCTTTGAATTTATGACAGATGCAAATTCCTAAATATTGTGTGTCCATACTTTCAGTGGACTAATGCACATCTACGTCATCGTCGTCCTATGATCGTATTCTGTTTGTTGATTATCATTATTCATTTGAATTCTTGATAAAAGAGACTTTACGAACTCAAGATTAGTTTTTTTCTCTACCCATCAGGGATAGTTATAACGAAATCATATGAATTTGGGCCGATAAATACGGATTCCGGCTATAACGAGGTTCGGCTATACATATAACGTGCATTTTCTTCGGTCACTTGAAGCTTGTTATGACCGGATTCCGCTGTAATAAATCTCATGGCTTTTGGGCAAAGAAAATTTCTTTCGCACACTATAGCCCTATATTTTTGTTCTTCCCAAAGAATCCAGAATCGATACTTCACCACTGTATTTTGCCCATAGCTTGGAATAGTTGCAATCGGTCTCGACCTATTCCAACTTTTCAAAAAGCTTTGGATGAAGTAATTGAAAGGATGACGTGAATTAATTTCCGTGGATCGTTGATCAATGTGTATTCAACCCATTTATTCATCATACAAGTACAATCTTTTTTGAGCTCCCTTGGCCCTGTCAAGGTTTGTAGAAGGCAAGAATCAGAAATCTTATAGCTATCTTGACGCTTATTTTGATATATTTTAGATAATAATTCAGCCATTCAACAAATTTTAGCCAGTCTTTGCGCATTTTGAGTCCTCTAAAGCTTTTTTCAGTGAGCTAAAAAATCTTGAAAATCCAAAAAATCACATCTTTCTCATCTGAATGGCATCCGAAAGCTGTGGAACCTATTCCAACGCATTTTCCGGGTCATTTTGAGTCAATGAGGAATCTTATCATACATACAACGCTGTGTAGTCGTCAAAACAGCTGAAAACTACTCTAAAAGCAAACTCTGAATCAGTAATTGTCATCTTGTGCACATACGCTATTTTCTACGTCTCTGAAACTATTCTGAAACGATATCTGGTTCAACTTCTCATGGAAAAACCTCGTGTTGGAGTCAATTTAATGGGATAGGACCGGAGGTAATACAGCTGCTGGAAGAAGAAGGAACGTCTTGAGTATCAAATTCGTGAGCGCGGAAGAATATCGATGATCACTCTTACCGTGTTATGCATGTGATTCTGCTTCCAGTTCATGAAATCGACTCCACCAATGGGTCACTTTGAGAGAAATTGAGCCACCTATCGATCAAAGTTAATCTCTAGGCTCAGAGTCTCTATGTTATACTCTACGGCCTACTGTAGAACTGAAATTTTGGCTCGATTTTTCAGTGTGAACTGAGTCTACTCTCTTGTGATAATTAGCTTCTCGTCACTAGGCAGAAATTGCAAACTGTATTGCAATTACAGAAAAAGTTGGGATTTATCTATCTTTATGATAGAACATCTATTTCAACCAAAAACTATAGTGTTATTAATATCGAAATTCGTTAAATATCAATTTACTCTATTAGTCGGTAGAAGAACTAAAAATTAGCCCCCGCTGACTCTGGACAATTGAAATCATGAAAATACCTATTGATATGAAGATCATTTATTGATAACGATTTTTGATTTGATCACAGCTCTTCTGTCTCGTGGTATCTTCTCAATCCAAGAAAACGGAGATTGGTGATATTACTGCTCATGCAATCTCAGAGATATGTTGCTCTGACTGCTGGTGGGATGATACCTATCTCAATGAGGCTATTCCAACAGGTGTGATCATCCTTGCATATGAACGTGATGAGTATTTTTCATCAACTTCATTATTTTGGAGAGAAAATAGTATATTACGCAACAAGTGCGAGAAGGTCAATTTCTGCACAAGTTGCCAAACGAGTGCGTGAATGTTACTTCTCGCGCGAGTTGGCAACGTGTGCGGAAACTTCTCGCACGTGTTGCGTATACTATCTTTTGCAACTGTGCGCGAAGTTGTAATTAAATGCAAAATTCGAATGCACCACTGTCAAAATTCATTTGTGCAAAATTCGAATGCACCACTGTCCGAGCAAGATTATCTTGAAAACGAAGTTTTCAAGAAAGGCCGAATTCAGAGGGATGACGTGACATCATATTTTGGAACTGTGCGTGAATGAAAATGCATTAGAGCGAGAAGTTACATTCACGCACACTTCACCAGTGCGTAAATGTAAAACTGTGCGAGAAGTCATTCACGCATTACTTCTCGCACTGTAAATAATGAAGAGAAGTCTCATTTTTTTACAACTTCGCGCATACAGTTGCAAAATAGTACATTTCGATACAAGGGCGTAAAACGTTTCATTCGCGTCCGAGTGATGGGTTTCCGGCCCGAGCCGCAGGCGAGGGTCGGAATCATCACGAGGACGCGAATAATAGGTTTTACGGCCGTGTATCTAACTATACTTTTCGATAAACTGTGAGAAAAGTCGACAAACTGTGCGCAAAGTGCACTTTTACGCACAGTGTATCGAAAATGATATTTTTGATACACTGTGCGTAAAAACGTACTTTTCGCCCATTCCGTTGTTTTCTACTCACAGTTGATCAAGAACCATGGTTCGATACACGGACGTAAGACCTATTCTTTGCATCCTTGTGATATGATTTCCATCTCTCGGATGTGAGTAGTACATTTCGATACAAGGGCGTGAAACGTTTTATTCGCGTCCGAGTGATTGGTTTCCGGCCCGAGCCGCAGGCGAGGGTCGGAATCATCACGAGGATGCGAGCCCATGCATGTATCTAACTATACTTTTCGATAAACTGTGAGTAAAAGTCGACAAAGTGTGCGCAAAGTGAACTTTTACGAACAGTGTATCGAAAAATCAGTTTTCACACTTTTGTATCGAAGTTTACCATTTTGGAAGAGGAAATTCATTCATTTGAATCACCGATATGTGTCGATGACTTTTCACTGTTAAATGTGATCGATTTCCGGGCCAACCCGGCAGGCCACTGGTGCCGTTTTATCTGAGGCAAATTTTATATATGATAAAGATCTGACACTTTGAAAAATTTTCGATGAGAATTTCTTGGGGTCTGAGAATGTGTGAAAGATTGTTTCTGCAAATTGTCCCGCATTCGGTCTTCGTCAATCTTCCCATGAAATTGATGATAAGTCAACGGAAAAATTGGAAACGTCGCTAAATAAAAAAAATGTACTACAGTGAGTTGGGATGGCCAGGAATAGAGCGTACCTGTAGAATACATTTCAAAACACTCTATCCTGATAAAATTACCGTTATATGGAACACTTCGCCGAAAGGCTTTTTACCCGTGAATAATAGATCAAAGTGAGATAATACAATTTTCAATCTATACTTTGAGTGAGCTGTGATTTATTTCGTCATTCAGTGTTGTTGTTTTGTGAGCAAAAAAGCCAGGTAGAAATTGGATTGAATAAAGAGTTAGAAAATTCAGACTAATTTGCCAGGATTTCGAATAGTTTTTCAAATTTTTTTGAAGTGGGAAATATATTCATACACTAACTCGTGTACATTTGGATGAAATGATAGTAGAATGAATTCGAAATAGATCGGGTTTAGTATATGAAATCTCATAACTCCTTAGTGGCAGAATCACTGATGAACATGTATTGCTAAATTACAGTTGCTGGAGGCATCCAAGAGCTACTTTGCCTTTTTAGTCACGATAGCAGGCGAATCCTACAACTCTCATCTCAGCTCTCTTATAACCAACAAAATTTCTACATAAGTATTCTGCACAATATGCGCCCTTACTTTCATGTGAGTTTCACCAAATTCCATTGGTTCTTAGTTACTCCAGCGGATGTTGGTAGTCACCACTGTTTTACCACGGTACTATACCTCATAACAGATTTGAGGTGAAATGAGTTTGTATCATCACTTGAGAAGTTATCAACAACAATGCCTTCTTAGTTTATCAAGATTCTTAATCATAATCACTCGAGTGTCATCATTGTATATAAGCACTTCTTCACATACGAAAATCGGTCGTAGACTAACATTATAATATCGGAAGGGAGGACGTGGTCAATCTTTTTCGAGTTCTAGCTTTCGTATCAAAATAGAGCATGTGAGTAACATTTTGCGTGATTAAAATTCATGAACCAGAATTATCTGGAACTTGTGTAATTTGAAGGATGTTATTAGGGATATAATACAGCAAAAAAGATTCAATCGCAATCATGTATTCTGCACACATCCAAGAAAACTATACGTTAGACAAAGGATTGAATCTTTTATGACTTTATTTATACTCTTGATTTCACAAGTTCAAGGCGTAAATGACAATTGATTTACATAAACGTTTATATAGCACCTATGCATTGACATAAAATACCTTTTATTGCAGGACGTTCACATGTGCAAAACTGATTCCATGAAAAATTCAACGGATACAAATCTGTTGATAATCATCAGGATTCGATGAATTTTTAAGGTACTTCAAAACACGTTGCCGTGAGATTTATTGGAATACCAAGATAGTCTAGTATCCGTTCATGAATTCATCAGCTTTCAGTTTCAAGTAACTCATCACCAAAGTCAAACATGCTGTGTGGTTTTTGTATCATTAGAAACATTCATTCCATTTATAACTCAATCAGTTATACTCAAACTTAAAGTTATGGTTTCAAAGTATAAAGAGTCACTGATTGAAGGACGAGGAAGTTTATAATAAATCAATCCATCGGGCCGGTTATTTTGAATGTGGAGCATTCTATCAATGGCGTTTTGTTGAAGACAGCCGCACCTTATAAGAAAATACGAGATTGACACTCTTCTCTCGGATCATTTCGAGGAGTTTTGTCATTTACAATCTTGTAAGTCGATTCCGCAAATTTCACATCGAATCGCATTCAAAGAAAGAGAGCTCTATAGTTGACCTCGTGTCACAAAAATATTTTGAATTTCCATCAATTTATAATTCATTCCTGAACTAATTTCTGCATCAAGTTAGCGACGGTTAAATTCTATTGATCTCTATGATAATTGTACATTATTGCCCTGAGCGCTATCGCTTAGCTGGGGTGTTGACACGGTTTATTTCCTGAGTGAAGAGAGAGAAACAAGTCCTTCGCGTTCAAAATGAGCTTGCGAGTACAGAGCAATTATGATTTTTCATCATGAAAACCCTAAAACTGGATCTGAAAACGGCATAAGCAGGTTAGAATGATGAAATATTTCTTCTGCTGCGCAAGGAAGAACGTGGTGAGTATTCAATTAATTTATGGATCAGGAATAACTGAATCGACTGTTGCACAATGTAATTGTAGTAATTTCAAACTGGTTTGGAATGTTTCTGTCAGGGAACCTTCGGGAAATTAGGGTTTCACAACTTTGGAAAAATTTCGTAATTCATACATTTGCTGAAGATTGTGCAACAATCGCCCTCTAAATACTCACAAATTGAATTATCTTGAATTCCGATATGGGATTCATTCGCTTCTATCTACACTGTCATGAGAATCACTCCATTCAACGCCATTTTAAATTCGCTACAACATAAAAAATAGTATAGATTCATCACTATTTTGGGATAATGAGTACAATTTTCACACACATGGCAATATGTTAAATTCCATTTTACTATCTAGCGAAGCTGCGGGCTTCCTTCAGAATCAACCTCACACATATACCATACTACAGTACTTGAACTCAGTCTCGAATTTCCGCATCAGCTCCCTCCAGGGTGGTTCACTCTCCCATATCAACCAGGCCCGCTTGTTACCACCTGCGCATCCGCCTTCACACCATGGGTGGGCCCCTTCATACATCTAATGTACTTATAAAACCACAATATATACGTAACATCCGAGTTTCTTTAAGCCGATGAGATGACACAAGACTCGACGACGATCGACTTATTTCCACGCTTTTAATATACTTATATGTATAGTCTACTATGTTCCGGTATACTTTATAAACGAGCAAGTCTTCACACGTATCTGAGGAGATTCTTGTATTTCGTGACTTTTTTGATGATGGGAATTATAAATAAGTGTGTGTATAGGGGGCGTGAGGGGGATGAGCGGATATTATTTCAAAAAATGAGGCGCGTGCCGTTGGGTACTTCTTTGGGGTTTCCTGTGGTGGTGGTAATGAGCTTGGAAAGCTGTGATGACGGGGGATGGATTTTATACGGGATGTGGGATGTGCCCGATGTCTTTTCGAATGATTAGAGTTGTACCAACGGATTTGTAGAAACTAGGAGAATGGTGAAAAGTTTCCTCAAAAGTTTCATGGTCATCAAGATGCAAAATTCTCTTAACGAAGAAATCAGTGCTGCACAATTTTGCGCATTTCAATTTTGCTCTTTGAACCCAAAATTCCCATTATGAAAAAAGGCATGAGAAAAGAGTACCTCCAAAACAGGAAAGCGACAGCTTTGAGTAATTCAAAAATTAAAAGAGACTTTATCCGATTCAATTTTGATAATTCACGAGATTTATATGCGCGAGTCCGAGAGTGAATGATTGTTCATACATATTGAAAATGTATGCATGATTCTGATTCAATGCAATGAAAATGGCCAATATTTTGGCAAATATGTCTATTTCTGTGAAAATTTTCACAGAACTAGACGAAATGAGGTTGAATTACTCCATCCTAACGTTAAAATTATGAATCACTCTCGAGACAGATGAATTAAAAATCTAAATAGAATAATTAAAAAAAACATTTTAAAAATTCGCTTTTATGTGAACCGTTAAGCATAATTGCATGTCAAAATTTGAAGAAAATGAAAACTGTTATCTATGTTTCTGTCATAAACAAAGAGTAAGTCAGTTGACGTCCAGCTTCACGAATTCCATGATTTCAAGATATCAAAATGGTAAAAGCGTGTGTTGATTGGTAAAAAGTAATCTTGATGTGTCAAGTTTACAACCCACGCTTTTACCATTTTGATATCTTGAAATCATGGAATTCGTGAAGCTGGACGTCAACTGACTTACTCTTTGTTTATGACAGAAACATAGATAGCAGTTTTCATCTTCTTCAAATTTTGACATGCAATCATGCTTAACGGTTCACATAAAAGCGAATTTTTAAAATGTTTTTTTTAATTATTTTATTTTCTCAATTTTAGTTTTATCCTAATCGCTTGGAATATAGAACACGAATGAAGGATATTAATATCAGCCAGATTGTTGAGATATTATTCTTAAGGTTCCTTGGGTATTCATTTCTGCTCAAGCGCTTCAGAGTGCAAATTGATAAAAAGTGGAATAAATCAGTCAGCTATGGCTGATCAGAAATAATTCCTCATCTCATGTTGAGCATACCGATAATTCTGAATTGATTCACAAGCTACAGTCAAAACACATTCAAGAGTCTGTGTTACCCTTATTACTAGAATACGAAGACATCCAATGACATATTAATTTATCATCAGGACATCTCCATCCGTTAAGATCATATGATACATCACATGCCAAAGCTCGAACATGGATGATCATATTCCTAGATCAGTAGAGTGAAATTTATTAGAAATGGAATGAGTCTTTAGCCCAATATCACATGGTATGCTACACTTTAATGGCTGGACCCATGAAAATTCAATCCAAAGAGACTGTTGAATCTCTGTGATGCATCAAGAAGTGACAGGAAGCATCCTCAATGGTTCAAATAAACAAGTTCATAACGCGTAGAGCCACTGTGACTATTTTACTTTTGAATGTAGTCCATTCCGTCATTCATCTGAAGTTTCTTGAAGCATAGAATACTAGGAGTGAGGAGAAAGTGTAAATTCAATGACAAATCAAGAAGCACACAGTGTCTCATGAAATATCATTCATCACCTTGATTGTGCTTCATGATTTGAAGACCAGGACTTTGGCTCAGCGCGCTTACTGTACATGCACCACAAAACTTAATTGCCGCGACACTGAGGCCTCAACTTCCTCTCTGAGCTTGCAAAAAGATGAAACCATTCAACTCTTAGAGGTACCTATTATTTTTTATCTGCTAACACTAATCACACACTTATTGGTCACACATGGTGGAGAGAAACTTTTGATAAGACCATGGTATAGCGAAGCCGCATGCAGAAAACTTGTAAGAATCCAATAGCTAGGCGAGATCGACCGCACTCTGAAAACTGCTGAAAACTGAGAAGGATCAAATCATCACAATAACAGCACTAAATAAAAAGCAGCAACACAGCCAGCAGCAGTTTAGGCTTGACAGGACAGCATCGCGTGGCAGTGGCAGCACTTCGAGGAGGTTATGAGTCCTACAGGCAGTTGTTATACTTGTTATAGGATAGGCATCTCATTTCTATTTGTTGATAATCATTATGTTTTGATTAATCAAAACTAGAAAGAGTGAAATTTGTAGGGTTTGCGAAGAATCGACGAGTTGCGTCGGCTGCTGTGATATTCTAAAGCGAGGCTCTTGCCCTTGCTGATCGCGCGAATAAACCTCTACATAATTATGCAATGAGAAAGAGAGAGAGGTCCGACGCTGCGCACAAACCTATTTGCATTTACACAAATATTGAATCGCGCAGAGCTCGGAAACCCACACGAATACACGCGATACCACGCAATTCCGCGTCAGTGACACACTCACACGAAGAATTCGGTGGCGCGGCCGCGGCCGAGTTCAATAAAAGCGAATAAAAATAATCAAATATTCGAAAACTGCTATCCCTATTTACACAAGACTCACAAATTTCGATTCAACCTACCGCGGGAACGAGCAGAAATTGTATGCACATAAGTAGCCACTGAATTGCACAAACGATGTCGTGCTCATAACGTTTTTCGACGAGAACCCCAAGCCACGCGTATTAGTTTGCACTGCGCTGGCATCATATAGCCCCAAACTCTTTCGCGCTTTAACGGTCAGACTCATAAAACGCGATAATTGATAGCCGAACGTGGCTTTACGACTATAGAACCCGCCATGCCACCGAGTTTGTTTCAAAGCGCAAACTCATATACACGACAATAATTGCACGCTTTGCAGTCACCGTCACCCATAATACCTTTCGATTGGGCGCGAGTTCTTGACATAATAGCATTGCCGTGCGGAGCTGTTATAACGATGAATGAGAGCGTGGGATCTTTGATATGGCCATTGGTAATGTGCTTGTTACGATTCTTCATCCGGTACTTTAATCAAATTCAATCGAAGAATCTGAATAATTTATGTTTCTGCATTACTGCTACGATCGGGTGGTTCTAGATGGATCAAATGATAGAATTTGTTGAAAAATCGAGGGTCGTTCCGTGGCCTTTTTTACCAGTGAGTCTCGAGTTTCTTTCCCAATTAGTGGCCAGAGCCTACTGCTGTACCAAACACCGTCAGAATTCGTTACCTATAATCGGCCCATAAGAAGCCGTTCACAAAAGATGTTCGCCCTTGAGAGGGAGGGAAGGATATTACTAAATGTGACACTTTCGGACCTGGCGGCGGGTGGGGGGGGGGGGTCTGATCAACTGTGAAGTCCTCAATCCCATCTTTCTATTCGAGGTTGGGGGGTTCGATTTTGCTTCTCGAGTGATTGTTTTCGGCTCGAGCCCTGGCGAGAGTCGAACTTATCATGAGTAAAGCAAAATACTTTACGCTCGAGTATCGAAATACGTTCTTCGATTGACTGTACACTCTTTCCGAAACCATCAACTCTGACTGAAGACTTCAGTGAGTAGTTTCAGTGAGTATCCTTTGAAGTTGCACTGAAACTCCAGTGACCTTGGGTGGTCGGGTGAGTCTCCATCACTAAAGTTTCAGTGAGCATCACTGAAATTTCAGTGGTACGGACGCGCCCGACTCCAAAGGCCACTGAAATATCAGTGATGCTCACTGAAACTTTAGTGATGGAGACTCACCCGACCACTCAGGGTCACTGAAGTTTCAGTCCGACTTCACTGGATACTCACTGAAACCACTCACTGAATTCTTCAGTCAGACTTGATCCCATACTAACTGAAGTTCAGTGAGTTCTCACTGGTGGTTTCGGAGAGAGCATGAAGTGAACGGAAACTGCCGTACGTGAAGTGCTTTACGCGCAGTCGATCAAAAATAGTTATCGAATTTTTTTCCAACTTTTGGTATTATCGATCGGTCAAAATATTTTGAATCTCTCGGGGAATATCTCCACAATCAAACATGTCACGGTGGTTTTGGGTGAGACTTTCCTACTTCAAGCTTTTGATGCTCTTGAACATGGCTGGTATGATCACAATCACGATCCAAGCATATGTAATTGGTGATGATTTGGATGGGTATGTTACCTTGATACTTTCTTAGCTGTTCCACCACAGTGTATTCTCATTGGACTCGAGCTCGAAATTGAATCAATGATGGATGAATAGCATGTTCACTTCCTTGTACCCATCAGATATAATTTTATGATCTTTTTTAACATATTGATATGTCAATATTATCATCAAATTATGTTTCTGATGGAATTATCAATGGACGATCTCCACATCAATTAGAAATGACTCGAATTAAACTCTTATCAAAAAGGGGGGTCATGGAATTTGTGATATCTTTTTGCAGGGGGCGGCGGTTGAGCCACATGGTGTGACAAGGGAGGGGGCGAGAGGGTAGAATCCACTAAAATCCAGCGGATATCTTTTGCGAATGGCTCCTCAAGGGTTTCACGACGTTCAACGTAGTGAGGTACCTTTTCCCGTGGCTCATGACTAACATCCAAGATTGAAGTGGTTGGATGGGTCTAAGGAACTTGATATATTTTTTGGAATTGGGGTTTCATGTGGGGGATCGATTCAATGTTTTTACTAATGCAAGGTGTAGTTTCACGATAGGTAAAGAATCGTTTGATAATCAATTTCTTAAGTTTTGCCAAATCACCATTCTGTTCTGGAAATGTAAAATCAATTAGGCAACCTTATACGAATTTCCATTCAACCTCCTCAACGCTACAACCGTGGTACTCAAACAAAAACGAGTGACTCCAACGTCACATCAGTCGATGCAAAATCTCGGCCTTCCCCTCTAAAAAGACAAAATAATGCTACTTTACGATGCCAGTCAGTATAATACGACAGTCGTTTGGTCTCTCCTCGATTTTCGCTCAGAGGAAACATTCGAAAGAAATAGTAGAGACAGAGAAAAGGAAAACTATATTGTCTCGATAGCATCAGTTAGAACAGCCCCCGCTAATTTTACGAGCCGTTGACTTCGGATCGATGCTCTCGCGCGGAAGCGACAGCTTGACGAACGAGGTCAATTTCAAAGCCTGAACCGAACGAACCCAGAGTTGCAACTCTCTGCCAGTGCTGAGTACGTACTTTATGCGAGGGATCCCCACAGCTATACTCCAAATGATAGCACAATGAAAGCACAATCGAGCATTTTGTATACAGAGATACAAGAGAACAAGAAATTCAGTCAAGCGAGAGAGCTTTAATGCCCTCTGTTTTTTCTATGTTGCAGATCACCAAGCTCAAGATAGACAGCAATCCTTTCGCAAAAGGCTTCAGGGACTCGTCAAGGCTCACCGACTTTGAGAGGTTGGTTTAACTGCTTTTTATATACCTTTACTAGGGATTTTAGTTAGGGGATGGGACTTACGAACGTAAATAAATGTGCCGAGTCAATATACTGATTCCAAAATTTCCATTTTATAAGACTCAGTGCTACCCTCTTCCTTTAAATGTTTGAAAATTGAATACATATGCCAAGGAGAGACTCTTGATTATCACACCATCCAACGTCTCATATAACATTTTTTTACGGTTTCTGAACAATATTTTCACGGATCCTTTCTGGCATTTTTGTACTGACTGTGATACAACACAAAACTTCAAGTTTTGATTAGAATTTTGTTCGAAGTGTTATTCGCCTTGTAACGCTATCTCATCTGATTTCAAATCTGACATCTTTGTCTATACAATATTGTGTTTCATAATATCTTCAAAGCGTTGCGCCTTTACTCAGAATTCTTTAGACCATCAACATTATCTTGAATAAATGTTTGTGCAACATTCCCTGTCACATCTTGGGGAGACATCTTGCGTAACGTCTTGTACAAGATTTCGCTGCTTATTTCCTACAAAGTCTTGTTTGTGTTTCCTGCTGAGAGTTGTGTACTTGCTCGGGTCCCTACAGTTCTTGAACAATACCTTGCAGAACTCTCAGGATAGAACATTGTTTAACATCTTTTCAACATTTCTTGTAACATATTCTGCGTTACGTGTTGCACGCCATCTTGATCGTCGTCTCCTACAACATTTTGTTCCATGTCTTTTACAACAACTCGTTTCCTGTTTCGTACAAAGTGTTGAGTACTTACACAAAACTGTACACACCTTTGGCTGTATCTGAAAAAACATTCCATACAACACCTTGTTCAACATCTTTCCAACATTCTGTGGAATATCTTGCGTAATGTCTTGCTCAATATCTTGTTCCTTATCTTCCACAACGTTTTGTTTGATGTTTTCATCAAAGTGCTAAATGCTCGCTCAGAACTTCACATGTCTCAACGCTATACTTCGACAACTTCTTGTACAACATATCTTCTTGCTCTGTGAAGCATTTTCGGAGAGAAATATCTGTCTCGTACTAAATACTTCGTATCTTAATTGCCATGTCACAGTTCCCTGTTTGACTGATCAAGGTTCGGGTTTCTGTTTGAGACCAAGTCTTGCATCATAAAATGATGAATGTCAAAAATCCAGATAGAACAATCCATTATACGGCTTGCATAATGAGTTACAGTTACCCTTACAGGGAGACTATGGAGTCAATGTTGGCGGAGCAGCAGAGCCTGAGGTTTCCACATCGGTTTCCATTTGAAATGGAGCAGCTCCAATCCTCAGCCGCTGCCGCAGCAGTTGCAAGTAGTAATCTCAGCCTTGAAGAAAAGGCAATGTGGGCAGCTCGTTCACAGATTCTCCTACGAGCTGCAGCTGCTGCAGCTGTTGGGCCATATGCCCAACTTGTTAACCCAGGACTTGGATACCCTGGTGTTCCAGGCTCGAGTCATCAACAACAACAACAACAACAAGCTCAACAGCACCAGGTTCCAGGACACCCAGGTTCCCATCCTCAACAGTTGGGTCAATTTTGGTGGGCCTCATCGCTTGGGCCCACTCTGTTTGCTGCGGCCCAGCAGCAGCAACAACAACAACAACAACAAATGGGACCAGCAGCACCTAGACCAGTATATCCTTCGGCATTGGGTAGTCTCTCGCATCATAGGTTTGCACCATACACAAGTCCCAGAGCACAGCTCAAATCTTCGACACAGATTGGGTCATCACCATCTAGGAGGACACCTTCACCTACAGATAGTCTTTGTAGAGAGGCACAGGATTTATCACCTTCGTAGTCGAGGCTCTCCGCTGCTATTGGACCTTGATCGGATGTGGTTCGGTAGCTTGAAGAACTGTTAGTGATGAAGTTTTTGTGAGTGAAAATACATGGTGTCGTTAGTACCAAGAGATACTTTTGAGTTTGAATTAGACCTCATAGAGAACTGAGGTAAATTAGTTCCATGTAAATAGGAAGAATTTGGGACGAAATATTGTGGAATCACCTACTTCAAATGACCATGATCATTTTGCGTGAGAGGGGGTGAAAGTGAGGTGTGTAAATTGTATGTTTTTTTTAGTAAACAAATGTAGGTAGTTAGGGTTGGAACGAGTCCAACAAAATCGTGCTCTGTACATAATTACACGATCGATGATTGGGTACTTTCAGATGCGTTATCTGTAATATAAGCTGTATATTCACAGTATCAATAACTTTATTGTTATCTTCATTTATGTTGGCATAACGTGAGTTTTGTCTGCCGTACTGGGGATCGCGCTTTATAGTCGCACACGTGATGCGGCAATTGTAGACTATTTATAATCTCATGTTTGAAACATGAAGCACTATTCATCGCTTTAATTAATTGTACTCGCATCGAATGCTCCCTTCGATATCTATAGAACTTATAAGTTTAGATTGATTTCATTCATCTGTGCGCCAATTCGATTGAACTCTTGATTTGAATCTCGTCTCACTATTTCCGATTTGGAGACGCTCTTGTTCGAGGGGGGATAATTATCATGATTATCATTGCTGACTTCTTGTAGAAAGTATGAAATCTTTCTTCAATCAAATTTCTGTACACCTATCAAGTGGATTATGATACACAATCAATTACGCGCAATATCATCAGCAGGTCACATATGAACCATCACATTGTATGTATGAATGAATGAAAAATACTCGTTTTGTTGATAAAAATTGCGAACGTCGTGGTTACATACAGAATAACACAATGAATAATACAGAACTTGCGTACTGTGTTTAAATGTGAATCTACAGTACGGTATAGTAAAATAGTCTTGAGCAATTGGAATGAAGAATGATTGCCAGTGATATTCACAGATTCTCGTGACTTCAATCTTGGTTGAGGGAGAACTCTGGAGTGCAATAACATATACACAAATAATTTATATGAAATCAAGATTGGAAGCAATAAAAGAACAGAAAAAATTTCACCGTATCCTGGATCAATATTTCTACACACACGCACCAAATACTTTCCTTCTGCGTTGTCATTCTCCACAAAGGGCTCACTTGACTCGTAAGTATCCCAAAATTTTGATCCAAATGAGTGTCCAATATTGAAGACTCTGCCAGTTAATGCGTATTAAAATGAGCATCGCCGAATGAATTACGAAAAACTCTGAGAGAATCTTCTAGATTGATCTGACCAAACAAAGGATTCCTCAACAGACTATTCTGCCAAACATTCGTCACGCTGCACTTGCATATACATAGCGTGCATATAATTACATACTAATTGGTCAGCAAACCGATGCTTGCAGAAAATTTTACTCGGTTCCATGCATGCCTTGGTGGGGTTTCACCTTTCAGCTCGATCATCGCTAGTTCGATATCGAAAACTCGATAATCGTTCATGTCAAGTAAATTCTATACTAACTGTGATGGCAATTGAAAGTCATGATTACATAATAACTGCACCTTGTTAGCTTATCATGACAACGATTTCTCCCATCCCTTCCTGACTTTGTCTTGTCTTCTTCCTTACATAGCCATCCTAACACTTCCAGGCAGCTGAGTAAAGATTAAAGCAATGGAAACATCCAGTGAGCGCTTTTGAGATCTTTTTATTTTGTTTTGATCAGGACTTCCAGCCTTACGGCAATCGAGGTAGGTACTGCTAATGTATGTACTGTAATGGGATATCAGACTTATTTTTCATATTCCTTGATACGATGATTATCGAGTTCGATCAATGATGACGATGATGATGATGCGCGACATCCTGGATTATAGGATATCTGAGACGTTGAGCATAGAAAAAAAATGCTTGCAAATGTGTCGCACTTGACAAGTTTGAGCATTAATCTGTGAACTTGACATTTTGATAGGTTATATCCTGCTCGTGATCGCTTGCAAATGATAGCTTGATTATATTTATCATTCAAGTAAGATTCATTATGTCATGAGTGGAAACAGGTGTTACTAATGGAGTGCAAATAAATACACCGTAAAAATTGGTCGAGGGATATTAATGATTCCAGGTTGAAAAATGATTTTCGAAAATTATTTCATCCTATATTCCGGATATCTGAGGGAATGTCAGGTTCTCATATTTGAATCCTCTTAGTCTATACATCCTATGACGTCTTATCGTTGACCATTAGTTAAGAGTGTTCCACTCAACTAACATCTGACTTGAGACACGTATATCGACTTCCGTTATTACGCTGATTTGATCTAGGAATTATTTTCATTGGCCCATTCATATCCTATTTGGCCAAAGGCTATCATCATCTTCTATCTTTATTCTTTCACTGCAAAACGTTACCATTGAAATGCGTCTGGAATGTAAACCACCAAAACAGTACCTTGTACCTGTGATGGCTCACAAATAAATTATGAGCTAGCTCTCTTCCAAGTTGAGTGGATTAAAATAGTTGATAAGAAGCTCAATATTCTTTTCCTTTTTTGAAAAAGAAGATAATGAAAAATTCAACATCTCCGGAAGGGCTTGAATAAGGCAGTGTATCAAGATGACAAGACAAGACTAGCAAACTGAAAAGTTGAGCTTTGGAATGATTTTCTTTCTTGAGTTACTTCGTTCCAAAAATATACCGGTTGAAATTTGCTCTGTACAAATCAAAATATATCAATGGAGTTACGTCAACTGCAGGTGAGCAAAATCGCGCCAGTTAACCTGCTTTTTTTGATAAATAAAGCGTTTGACAACCTGAATCTCTCTTCATTCTACGATGGAATAGACATATTGATACCAAAATCCATTCTTACGAGAGAATTCTCTTTCTCAAAATGCATTTTTCCATTGATCCAAATAGACGATCAAATCATGGACGTGGGAAAACGAGTCGTTGAATGGCACAAGGTATGATGTTTTTAATTCAAATTTGACAAGAATGAATATCGTGTCAGCAAATGAAGATGAAAAAAATGATGGGATGCATCTTGGATGTGCCACCTGCAATTTTTGTCGTCGTGAATCATCACAGTAAGCCATTAGGTGGTGCATAAGGTGAAAGGTTAGTAGTTTCTTATACTTATATACTTTACAGGAAAATATATTGTTGTGTCGTTGAAACGTTCGTGAGCTCAAAATGGTCCAAATGTTCGCGTGAATATTGGTGCTTATTTGTTCAGAAATACATCTTGATGGCCGAAAAACAAGAAGAATAAGCATCGTTATAATTAAAAAAATGGATTTTGAATGTTCTGTTGTATTGAAACCCGATTTGGTTTTTTGCAAGCCATGCAAATTGAGCTTATTTGAAGGATTCTGAACGTAGAGCAGCGTGTAGAATTCATTTTAGTTGAAGTGGAAATTAGGTATAAATAAAAATTAGCCACGGAATTTTTCTGTTAGATTATAGGTACTGGGCTCAGCAACTTTTGGGATCTCAACTCAGTTTTTCGAAAGATTAAAATTACCTCAATATGCTGTAGACAAGACTATAGATTGCAGCCATGCCATGTATGAAGTAATTGCTCGTGATTCGTTTTGAGGTGAAAGTCGAGGAATATTGCAAATCCGAAATGGTTAAATTTCAGAATACCTAGGATAGAGTTTTTTGAATGAGCAGGTTTTCATTGAATTCATTCGTGTAGTTCACTTGAATTAATCGTATCGAACTCATTTTAGAGTTGAAATCCGATACAATATCGAGCTGGTTTTTAGATTCCTACATACATATAGAACAACTTTCTATGGAATATTCCACGTCACGTTCCCCAAAATGTGTGGAAGGCTGTAAGAATGACGTGGTAAGGAAATTGGGAGCAACTATTTCCCTCAAAATTCGATTCATCTATAAAGATATGCAAGTTCATGTTATTAGTACACGCTAAAACAGTTTGGTTAAACTAGCAAATTTTTCTGCTCGACTAGCGATTTTCTGCTGCTGTTTCCAGACAGCGAAAATAATTTGCTGTCGTAACTAGACCTCAACCCACTGAGATCTAGCAAAACATGTTATTGTTATTGAATTTGCTCTGAAGAATATGAGGTGAAGGATCTTTTATGAATGGCCAAATGCAATTGTATTTCAACGGTGACATACCACCAATGGAAAGAAATGAGTAAACTCGCCTTCTAAATCCTCAATTAATTGTGGAGGGTGGGTAATGGTTGCAAATTAGCCGCATCAACTAAACACGAAGCTCGCCTAGCACGCAACTTGTGCTGTTTTACCCATTTCGAGTCGCTGCGACACTAAAATTTTTTGCAGCGCAGATGGCGTAGCTGTTTTGGCAAAATAATTTGCTAGCTGAACTCAAAAATGTTTCTAGATTTGCAGAACGTCTTCTACCAAAGTCGTTTGCTGATTTATCGAGGCAAACTTTGCCTGATTTGGCAGCAAAAATAGCAAGACCATCAGATAAAAAAATTGTTGGATAAGTGAGAATCCTCACAGCAAATTCTGTTTTGCTGTCGGATCTCGATCTTTTTTTAGCGTGTAATCATCAGGAATCAAGTTTTTGACGGCGTGTTAATTTATTCCAAAATTTGAGCCAATTCGCCAGAAATGAACATCAATCACTCTTGCTTCACTAAATTGGAAACTATCACTTTGATAAGAGTTGTATAAGTTTTCGCATCTGAACTTGGCACAGCTATGATCTATATTCCGCTCGATATTCCACCACTGAGAAAAAAACGAGCTCTGTAATAAAATTGCTCATATTGACACTGTTTTGTCTTGAATTGTTTTTTTTCTGTAACTGCGATGCCATCCAAGGCTATTTTCCATTCTCCCATTCGTGCTGGAGTGCGTGAGCAGCTAAAATTGGACATGCGTGTGTGAGAATTGTTCTTCCGCCTCCTTTAATCTTCAAAATTCAAACCGACCAAGAAATTTTTGTCAAGATTCTTCGAAATAACCACAGATGTGCAATGTCGAGAGAACAGCTCAATCATCGGAATCGTTGATTAAGACGTCCGTCTTGTCACCGAATGTATAATCAGGCTTGCGTATACAGTGTGTAATTCAACAAGCCCGAGTGTTGATTTGAAAAAGTAAATTCCAAGATCTTCGTCATTCAGGGACCAACTTTTTGGTCACTTGTAATTTGGTCGAGACGTGGCAAAAAATGTCCAAAATGCTGTTTGTGCCATATCCTCATCTTAGCTTCCCGCGGTCGTATTTCATCGCGGCATCACCTGTGGGAGTTTATCAGAGAACTCACGAGCTGGTATTATAAAGTCATTAGGGATGATGTGCGAGGGCTGGTATTAGCTTGCGTGAGCAGAGTGCGTATAAACCCAAACCCATATGTTCATCTTTCCCTTCTATATTCGCACTTGCGGCAGCATTAGCGGTTCCTTCCACGAATATGGATGAATCGTACCTTCCTTGCATTTTGATTATCTTAGAATATAGGTTGTGAATCTTTTGGTATCGAAAAGTTTTGCTCCCAATAATCTCTGAAGATGATTATCAGTCGGCTATTGACAATATTTATCTGGAGAAATACAAATCTCCAGTCAAATGTTTGATCGAAGTGAAAAAGTTGCATCCCAATTTCCTGGCACTGGCCATGCTTTTCCACACTTCCTTAACAAAATCATCCACGGTGACTAAGCAATCAATGATCGGTCACTTCCATGAAGTGAGCTAAAAATCATGGAAAAATACGGAATTTAGTCTGAAAGACGAGTAGTTTGTCCAAAAGTACATCAAGCTTATTATTCTTATTACAGTGCATCTTCATACATCTCGAGTTGATATCTCATTTTTCGCTCAGATTGCGCAGAGTTTAATTCTTCATCAACATATTTCCTGCGAGGACTGTTCTTCGCAACTTTATCTGGTCCACAAATTTTACTTCTGTATTCTGTCAAACATGTTCAAATGGGAGCCAATTCTTGTTTGAGCCAGCATTCATACCTTTGGAAAGTATCATCATGAAAGATCCCTACTGGAAATATTCTTCAAGTAGTTACGAGTTGGTAAAGATTGAAATATGGAAGATCGCGATCGCAGCCAACGTGTTTAATAAGTGTCTGGAAAGAAAAGTTTCACAATTGTGTATCTCCCATGTAACTCACACGTGCATTTTCACTCAAGTTTTTGAATCTCAAATCCGCAAGATATCCGAATTCTCACGCTTGGCTAGTTCAATCTATCTTCACTTCAAAACATTTTTACGCGCACAACAATCATATTTCCATCCATCATAAACGTCCTCGAATCTACAAAATAAGCCCTTGAAAAATCATTCTCACATTCACCTATGGGCTATTCTCACAATTTCACATGGTCATCTCAAACCGATGTCAAGGGAATCCACCTACACATGACATTCCTCACAAAATTCATTTTTCCCCCCAATATCATCAGATCTCCAAAAAAATATCGAAACGGATCGCTTTTCTACTTTTATCAACCAGAAATCATACCTTCAATTCTGATGATCGATCGGCAGTGGCGCCTTGAAAAATGTACTTACAACCGAATTCGATCCCATGGCTCGGATACTTTCCAAGAAAAGAAACGAACAGTATTCACCTGTATCTATATGTACAGCAGCTGGCGCCTCGACCTCATCACTCCGAAAGCGATACTCAGAGGGTCCAGAAGCAACAATAGGCTGGTGCATCGGTGCAGACTTATCAATCAGATCCAAGATTTTTTTAAACACCGCGTAACACAAACCCACAAGTGAGTATTATAAGTGGGGTCTCCTTGATGGATCTTTTTCGAGGTTAAAACTCGCTGACGCGTGAAATGTGAACTTGGATGGATTTGCCAGATCACCAACGTTGCATTATCTCGTTTTCAAAGAGGTTATGTTACACGTGGCCTTAAGCACATATTAAATGTATAGGCGTGAATCGAGCTTTAACTTTTTCTTTTTTCATGCATTCACGTCAAAGCTGTATTGTAAGAAAAGATAAATGCACGATTAGGTTAGGTTTGGTTGGTATTACATGTCTAAAGGCAGGTGCCAACATCAAGATATAGCGTCAACCATACCGGAAACCTTTCGAAGCCAAAGATTTGCTGTAGGTGAATCGATTAGTTCGTGGAAATTGCTTTAAGGTGTATGTTCCATGCCAAACCCTGTCTGGAAGAAAGGAAAGTTCGATGCGCGCGATTATCAGAGGGCAGTGATCCGCTTGTATTAGGTTCCAATATATCGAATGAGTCGTGACGATCAATTATTCAGGCAATCGCTTTGAGGTATATAATGGGTACACTACAGGTTGACGAAGAAAGTCGATTGTGGTGGATATACGATTCAAAGTTCTTGGGAACGGAAGTTTACTTTGCCATTTCCAACTTACAGGAATCAATTTGCGTGATCTTTGCAATTTAATGTGAAAGCTATAAGTATGGAATAAATTACTAGAGGGATTCATGCATTGGAACCAAGGTATGAAAGAAATTTTCCTGATTATCGACATCTGGTTAAGTATTATTGACAATGGCAATTTTGTTGGCTCATTCGATGAATTATGAGGAATAGCAAAACAGAAAATATACCACCGGTTATTCAGAAATGGTGCGTTGCATCATGGCCATATTCTTAGAAGGGTCAATAAAAGTTGCATTCAAAGATCGTTGACAATCATCGGATGCATAAAACATTCAAACAAAACTAATATTTCCAAAGAAAGAAAAGCACAGAGAAGAAATAATGAGAGCGGTACATGAGACCAGAAGGTGTAATAATATAGAGGTGGTTGCAGCCTGTCGATGTGTCGTCGCGGTTATCGATCGTGCCACGATACACTGGTGGATTGTGGCGACACTTCACGTCTGCACCGCGTATCACTGCTATTCCCCACAATACATATTGACTCATTATATGAGGAAATCTACAGAACTTTTAACATTTAGTGTATTATCCAGTATTTCAATGAGATCGGGACTTTCATGCCCTAAAAAAATTTTTTTCTAGTTGTTTCCGTGGTTTCCGGGATGGGACTCTAACGATTTTTCATATCACGTGCGTAGTGCTCTTGATTGAAATTGAAGTGTCGTCGATATTCGTACTTTTTCAACGTAACTGACTCGGCCTTTTGAAATTCTTCAGTTCGTGGATTAAATAACATTGTCCCAATAATTCTAGGAAAATTATATTCAATTCTCGAAATCTCATGTAATCATGAGGCATTTGTCCTGATAGCGACTCAGATGCCTGGTCAGAGACGTAATCCCATGAAAAGAGAGTAACTCGCTTTTTGGTGAATTCTCACCCTCCTCACTTTTCTGTGTGTCATAAAAATAACATCTGAGCTAGCACAAATCAGGTTGTGGGAAATTGAAAGGCTAAAATAGTCGATCAAAATGCCTCTTCGTCGTTTGACAGCGAAACGTCATCCGGACGGAAGTTCTGGAGAGTTGAACTTGGAAAATTAGTTGCGCCGACCACTTCGAAAAACAGCACGAACCTTTGTCGTTTGAATAATGAGCAGATAACGTTCCTAAATCCCATTGCCCATTTCGCTTTGATGTATAAAAAGCTACTTTGCACTCTGGCAAGGTGGCTGTAGGGATTGTTATTCAAGAGAGAAGATAAGGAAACTTGTTTAGCCCCTCGAGGCTGATTTTTCGAGGTGAGAAAATTTCATGTAACAGCTCTAAATATAAGATATTGACTTTGAATGTATTTCTTACATGATTTTCAAACTCAGAGCTCATAATAACTCAGATGGGGAAGCTTTGAAGAAGCAAAAACTTCAGATACCTCCGACGACTCTGTGCGCGCGGAGATAGTGAAAATTAATGGGTTTATTTAAAGAGGCTCAATTTTGGAACAAGGAATTGATCAAAAGAACGCATGAACAAAATATTCATCAACCATCATACCGCAAATCCTATGGAATTGATTACAGAACCGATAATGAGCGAAACAATTATTTTTCTCGTATGGTCCAAAAGTTAAAGGTTCGGTAGATTTTCTCAGATAGACATAGAGATAAACGATTATAGAGGGGAAACATAATCGATTGGCTTCGTTACTCATAATGACACTGTCCTACTAAAAATATCGGTATGTATTTCAGAAAAAAGATTTCCACCAAAAAACTGATCCTAAATGAGACTGCTCGCTGAGTTTGGGAATGCTTCCCGTCTGACGCCATCTAACCTTATTCTTGAGAGATTGAGTTGAACATTTGGATCACTGGAACATAGGTAATCCGAGTACTCAATCACGAATATCACCTCGATTACTGGATCACAAGTTACACCTCGAGTACTCGACCAAGAATGTCATCTTGATGATTGGATCAAGAGTGTCACTTTGATTGCTCAATTGCGAGTGTCCCCTTGATTACTGGATCACGAGTAATACTCTGAGTATTCGATGACGAGAGTCACTTTGAGTACTGGATTACGAGTGTCCTCTTGATTACTGCTTCACGAGTGATAGCCTGAGTACTCGGTCATGAGAGTCACCTCAAGCACTGGATCTCGATTGTCATCTCGAGTGCTTAATCACGAGTGTCGTCCAGACTACTGGATGACGGGTGTCCTCTTCATTACTGGATCACAAGTATCATCCTGAGTATTCGATTGCGTATGTCACCTTGATGACTGGATCATAGTATCACTTCGAGTGCTCGACTGCGAGTGTCCCCTCGATCCCTGGATCACGGGTAATAGCATGAATATTCGATCACGAGAGTCACTTCGAGTACTGGATTACGAGTGTCCCCTTGATTACTGGATCACGAGTATCAATATCACCCAGAGTACTCGGTCGAGAGAGTGACCTCAAGCACTGGATCTTGAATATCATCCCGAGGGCTCAATCACGAATGTCCCCTTGATTACTGGATCACGAGTAATACCCTGAGTATTCGATCACGAGAGTCACTTCGAGTACTGGATTACGAGTGTCCCCTTGATTACTGGATCACGAGTATCAATAACACCCAGAGTACTCGGTCGAGAGAGTGACCTCAAGCACTGGATCTTGAATATCATCCCGAGGGCTCAATCACGAATGTCCCCTTGATTACTGGATCACGAGTAATACCCTGAGTATTCGATCACGAGAGTCACTTCGAGTACTGGATTACGAGTGTCCCCTTGATTACTGGATCACGAGTATCAATAACACCCAGAGTACTCGGTCGAGAGAGTGACCTCAAGCACTGGATCTTGAATATCATCCCAAGGGCTCAATCACGAATGTCCTCTTGATTACTGGATCACGAGTAATACCCTGAGTATTCGATCACGAGAGTCACTTCGAGTACTGGATTACGGGTGACCCCTTGATTACTGGATCACGAGTGATACCCTGAGTACTCGGCCATGAGATTCACCTTAAGCACTCGATTTCGACTGTCACCTTGAGTGCTCAATCACGAGTGTCATCCAGAGTACTGGATGACGGGTGTCCTCTTCATTACTGGATCACAAGTATCATCCTGAGTACTCGATTGCGTATGTCATCTTGATGACTAGATCACGAGTGACAACACCAATACTCAATCACGAGCGTCACTCCAATCACTGGATCATGAGTAATACCATGAGTACTCGCTCACGGAAGTCACATGGAGTACTGGATTACGAGTGCCCCATTGATTATTGGAATACGAGTAATACTCTTAGTACTCGATCGCGCATGTCACTCCAAATACTGGCTCACGAGGAATACTCTGGGTACTCGATCACGAGTATAACCGTAAGTCCTCGCTTGCGGGAGTCACATCGAGTACTCAAATTAACGATCGGGTTTAATTGTGGATGTGTTAATTTGAAACATAAGAGGACGAGTCAAGTTCGAAAAGTGTACCGTGATGTCAGAAAATGTTCTAGTTTCTTAAACGCTTTTATTGCACTCGACCGAGCACTAGTTCGTCAAAGTTGGCCCGTGTAGTGAACATCTGGGGGAATTAACACAGCTCGCACACGCGTTTCTTGGAATCGTTCATGAGTGTGTGTGCGTGTATTATGGAGGCGTACGAGACATATCTCTGCCCAAGTGTCTGCTAATACATTCAATTCTCAATACAGTTTCCGAAATCTGAGTGACTCTCGACATAGTGGCGCCTTATGGGGCTTATGCGAGATGCCCGCAGCACACGCGTCTTCGCTATTCAAGTAATTTTCACTGCTCAATTAAATTCTATCTCTTTCACACTCTGCCGAATTCTCCCGCAAATTCTACAATGTTTCTTTGCACGGTGAATAGAAGCGCATGTTAAAAATTCTTTTTTAACCCTTTTTTATTGAAGTTTTGAAAATCACCTCCGCCACAATTAATATTCCACGACCTCTGTGCACTCTTCTGAATGAAATCCAGCTAATGTCCATTTTCGAGACTAAAAACTATCCGCAGTAATCATTACAACTCTGGTATAGGTATTTTCTCACCATTACAAGACTTTAGATACCATCTGATCAATCTCATCAGAGACGGGAATAAAGCTAGGGAAATATGAAATTTTTGGCCTTCCAATATCCAAAAAATCTCACCGGCACACTAAGGTCGAACACCTTAGATTATATCAAAGCCAAAACATTATCATTCGAACACTTAAAAATTCAAAAAACTCAAACAGCACAACATAATCATCAAAAAGACAACATCGCTTTCACACCACCAAAACACAAGATCTGATTCAAATGCGAATTATTCCACTAACCATACCATAACGCACTAAAATGCAGCAATCGATTCTGATAGAGAATATAGACCTTGTGTACAGTAGGTATAATAGGGTGAATGAGTACATAATCGGTCGCGAGAGCTCAACACACATAAATCAAATCCAACGAGGTATGGGCAATATATAAGTGGAAAGGGCGAGGCACGGGCACGATGCAGTCTAGAACTTCTCTTATTCGTTTAGTAGTAGGCGCGATATGTGTATTTTATAAACGTATGCAGGCTCAAACTTCCGCTGAACCACACACACACACACTTATATATGTGGATATAGAGAATATCGAGGTGTAGTAGATTTTTCTTAACCATAAATCGAGATTAGCGACGCGCGGTAGGTCGCCGCCCGCTTATATACTAGCCACCAATGTTCACTCACCATATATGCAACTTTGGAATATATACCAAAGAATAATATGAGTGTACGATGGTGTGTTATAATAAGCATATGTATATGATGCCATGGTTCGTAGTCGAGAGCGGATTACCTATCTCGGATTTCGCCGCCCGCCACCGAAGCTGCTGCTGCTGCTGCATTGCTGTATATCAGTGGTACTCCGGAAAGGGCGATCGACTCTCCCTTTTGATGTCTGACACCTTTCGAGTTGCAGTTATAGTTAGGCCATGTCTATACGAAAGCTTTTTCTTCTCGGTTTTGTTTTACGGAGCTCGGATGACTGCGCGGCCTTGCCCTGCTAACTTTTGATGCAGTTTGTTGCGAGTACAAATAATTCTCATATGTGTTATTCCTTCATCTCAAACCTGTATCTACTGTAACCTGATAAGGTATTCAAAATTGATAAAAAATTATCGAGTTTTGCACCAATGTACTGATGTCATATGGATCAAATTTTTCGGAATTATTGAACTTTAGAATGAACTTTAGTCGCTATAATTTCGAAGAAGAGTGACAAAATCTTGCAGATGACTTTGGGGAATTCTCAAATGTACGAATTTTTTTAAAAGGCAAAGAGACCTGAAGAAAATCCATCGTGTCCTCTTTCTGCAACCTTTTCGCGAGCAAGGTACAACATTCTGTGCGTCTGATTTTTTTCAGTGAAATTATGTGATGCTTACAATTTACGAAACGGCTCCAGTTTCAAGAAATTCTGAGAAGTAATACTAGTGTGCATAGAGATTATGATTTTGCGAATGACGACTTGATCAATCATACCATTTATACCTTGGATCATGAGACATGGGCCATTGTTTTGAAAGTATATATTTTTTTTTTTTTTTTGTATTAACTTTGAGGATCACTACCTGATTTGATGGCATGGATTTTTCTCTTGCATCTAAAGAAGCGCGCCTCAGAAATTGGAAGTATTATATTGAATCCCCGAATATCTTACTCTAATAAAGATGACTCTCATTCAGTAATTAGTAACAGTCTCATCGAGATACGAAAATCGTGGGTGGCTGCACAAATTCGTCCAATCAGTTACGAATGGAGTTTTCCCATCGATAAATTTCAAGATATGATTCGGGAAAGATACTCAACCTACTTCATTCATAAAACAGAGTTTCATTCAATGGAAGATAGTTTTACTATCGAAATTCTGACGATCGTTACTTTTCCATCGTATTGACAAACATGAGAAATTCAAATCCAATGATCAGCCATGATCAATCTCATTTCCAAACAATCCAGTGACCATGGACGAAATATACATGAATAGTGGCTGATTTATCCTCCTCGTAATCGACTCCAAGAACTGAATGAAAATTCTGCTCATAAACGTAGCACTTAATAAATATAATCATCTACAGTTATGACATCGAATAAACTCAAAAGAATCCATCCACATTATCAAAAAATCTAGATATCACTCCAAGATTTCTCAGAAGTCGTATACGTCTCTTCCGACCTACATCACCAATATCAACTCTTTCAAATCTAAATGGGAAATCTAATGTGTTGCTGCCACCACCAGTACTATACAATCAAGTAAGGTAACATCACACAAGCAAACAAATCACACAATCCAGTCAAAGGAGAAAAAAAGAAGCAGAGCCAAGATGATTTCGTGATGGATGCACGCGTGGCTTTACGTGAGTGGACACTTTGTATCTGCTGTCAAACACTTTTTTTCCAACGCTCGTCTGATCGATCGGCTCAAAAGAACTCGACGTCAAAATTGTCGATTGTGACCACCGTATAGCGGTCAGGTAGTTGCACCTTTGGTTCAATCTTCCATCATAAATATATATACTCATCTCATCTCAGCAGGCATCTCTTGATGATCTATCTTCTCTTCGAAGACCTCAATCTTTTGAATTGTGAACTTTGACGGTATGTGTGTATACTTATACTTATACCTTCTACGAATCATTCCATCATCTTGCGATCATCGTAGATGGATTGTCTTTTACATATATGTATTTGAGCAACGGAATTTATCATGAGATTCTTGTAGTAGTCTGTAACTGTTATATGTGCATCGCTTGAAGATGATATTATTTATTGCCGAGGGATGAGATTTTTTTGTACTCTAATTGGCTGCTGAGATGCTGTTGTAATTCTAGGGTAATTTTTTTTTTCATCCGGTTATCAGTCACTGTAAATTATGATGGAAATTGATATATTTGTGTTTGATGCCATATGGCGCCAGATTAAAAATAATTTATTAGGCTATCAGTCTGAATGAACGTAACAAGACTTGTATGATGACCGTCATTATGATTCTCCATTCTGGTATTTGATGAAATATACATCCTGGTCATATCAATCGTCTGGGGAGATATATGTATGGAAGCAAAGAAAGCTAAAGGCAGGGACATGGTATTCGAGCACATCCTTCAGTCTACAGTGAATCAGGGAATCACGTGGGACGGTTATCATGTTGAGTGGTTATTATCTTTTTGTAAAATATTGAAATGTGTTTTATAATTTGAGCATGATCCGGATAGATTTCTTTAATACGACTTCCAGTTTTCATTGGGATATGCTGACACCATGATCGAAAGAACTGGTTTCTTGAAATAGCAAACTCTAGCCTCATCATTGCCGGAGTCCACTCATTCAGGCTCAAGGAGCTGTTTAATGCGCTTCTTCAGTGTGTTATCCTATGGAATTAATTTCGAATTCTTTGATTACTTATCAATACACGTCAATGAAGTATACGAACGGCTCCTCATAAGAAATTCCTTCGGAAATTTTGATATTCCAAGAAATTGTTTCGGTATTTTGGAGGCTATTCTCAACCATCACTGTTCGGGAGGATTCTAATGACATTACCTGGATCAAGAGTCTATTATAAAGATACAAGGATACTTTTTTTCGCAAAGTGATCACTAATAAAGCAGCTTGCAAAATACCATAGCAATCTTTTGAAGTTTTTAAATAGATTCATATCCAAGTTTATATCGTTCTGGTCCAGAGCCGTTCATATGTTCAAAGTCCGGTATTCCCTTGCAGACAAGTACTGGAGTTTACGATGGGCTGCCGATATCAGATAGTAATTGAGAGGCATTTTCATTTCAACATTCCCAGAAGAATTACTCCTTCAGTAGTATCTTGATGGCACTATTGTCGATGTATCAAACAAGTTCTTGATATTTCAAAAATTGCTAATATAACGAAAAAAATTACAAACATGGCATGCAAACATGGGTTAAAATCAAACAAAATAAATTCTGCGATTGGAATGAATTCCTTCCGAATTTCTGTGAACCTCAGATGATCCAAGTCCTGATATCATAGAATAAATCGTATAAATTAACAGCAATCACGCACACGATGTACTCAAAACATCTCAAGGCTTCCCAAAAGGGAAAAAAAACCAAGCAATCATAGTGTGCAAAGTTGGAAATTCCAGTAGCGTCAGCATGAGAGCTTACATTCTAGAGAAGAAGTATCAGAAGCGCCACACCTCAATGAAGACAAGTCCTGGAGTCTCCCGAGAGAGTTACAGGCGCAGACTCCATCGGGCTACAATGGGATCGATATCCCGTCGCGGGGAAGCCACATATAGTGCTGCCACTGACGACATAGCGATGGAGTCGTGGCATCTGCCCAGCCCACCTGCAATCTCATAGGATCCGAATCTCATCCCTCCTCTTTTTTTTTTCTATGTTTCTCTTGTCTTCATCCTCTATCTAAATAGTACGCGTGCCATGCATACATTTCGACATATCTCACACAATTGAACGAATAATAACACACAAGCACAGCGTGAATTTTTACAATACGACTTTGTCGTGAAAATCATACCTCGGATCCGCGATCTATTTATATTGTAAAAAATACAACTCACTTGTGTAATGGTTGAATGCAACACGCGACCGCAAATATTTGGACAAGGCAAATGCCTAAAAGAGACAGCCCGCAGCTTCCAGGTGTTGCAGAGCATCGAGGAGACGTAAAAAGATCCATTTTGTCTATTATTATGCATGATGTTTGCAACAGTGACAACAACTTTACGTTGTGACTCCAATTGTTGCGGGAGAACTCATACTGAGCGATGGCCGCTCACTATTCTCAGTTGATCATTGTTCGAGCATTTTTCGATCTTACTGGCTGCGAAACACGCAACATCAGCGCTCCAGTCATCCCAGTTTGATTTAAGAAATATGTTTCGAAATCGTGCAGTTTCTCGATAATTGCATTTTCAGCTCATTTTTTATCAAAAAAGCTGATGTTTCACATCAATTTTCATTTTTCATTCGGAGAAAATTGAGAATATCCCCAGTTTCATCGAATGAAAACTATTCCATCCTAACTTCCCTGTATGGTTAAACCATCAATGGATGGTACAGAGTCAAATTATCGTAAAATGATTTCGAGGAAATTGCATTTTGGACCCGAAATGACTCAGGATGTCGAATTTTTCTTCAATTACGGAAATTGGACTCTTCAAAATATGCTTGGGTACCATTTTTCACTCGTGATAACTCTTATGAATGCCCAGCTAGTGGTCAATGTATTTGATAGATAAACAAAAGTACTGGCCGGGAACTTCTCTAAATGCCTCAGTTCCATCCTACCGGGTTTTCAAAAGTATTCACAGGTGATTCCGAAAATTTGATTTTCAATCTCATCCCAGGAAACCATTCCTTCGAATCTTTTTGAAACACATTCTTCCATGGAAAGAGTTGTCTTCTCCGCGGGTAGAATATTTTCAAACTACATTTGAAGATTGAATGCCAGTCTCTCCACACTAGCGAGAAATCGGTTTTCTGTACATGCGCAGAAATTTAAGATCCAGGCCCTGAGAGTTGAGTTCAGTTTTTTCGCTATTACATGGCGATGTTGAATTGATTAGAATGAATGAATAAATACTACACGGGGTATTGCACAGAGGTCTAAAGTTCTCCAGAAAAACATTGAGTCTCATTGAAAATCTACTCAAAACTCAAGTTCACCCATCAAAATATTGGTGCAATAAAGAATTCACAATTCGGTATCCGGACATTTTTTAAATGTTATGAATAGAGTTCGAAATTTTGTGCAGTAGAAACTCAGAAAATGCCACTTTTTGGGCTACGAAAAATCAAGAAAAGTGCAGTATTAAGCCCCAAAACATGCAAAGGAAAATATCGGTTCATAAAGAACAGAAGCTAATGCAAAGACAGCAACTATGTGTTTCTTCAAATTGTCTTGGTTAAAATTATATCTTAGATCATCCAAAAGTGTTCGTAACATGAGAAAGATGCCCCAAAATTAACAGTTGTGAGAAGAAAAAATATGGAACTATGAATATTCTCGTTAGCCGCATATCGCTTATTCCACGAACTGTCACTCGTTTTCAATTCTGAACCTCAAGAATTTTTCGTAAGAATTGTAGTTTCGAGCTCTTGCAAAAGAAACTATCAAATCTATTCCGGAGACGGACTTTTCTATCGTCAAGGATCAGCCTTATTCTTCCTCTGAACAAATTGAGGACTTCGAATTGGCTCCGCAACGTTTGTCCTGTCATCATCAGGTCTCACATAGTTGGGGGTGAAAACAAAATTTCCCGCGAAATCGTCGGCTGGCTCAGAACATCCTGATTTTCCACGAGTTTAATAGCTTTCGTACTGTCTGCGCATCTTGTTTCCTATTCTTCACGACAATTCTCATCCACTTAGCATTTTGAATTCAATATTCTGCTCCAAACTTAACAGCATTAAGTGATACATGAATCGAAGAGATAATCCTGAAAAAGCAGTTATCAATTAGACTTATGTTTAGGATCTTTGAAAATCACTCTTATGCTGTTACCTTATTTTTCCAAACGAGCATTAACACGGAATAAGTCTTCACGGGATTCTAAACTCTTACTATGAATCATTGTTGAATGAGGAATACTTGTAAACTTGATTGAATAAACTCACACGCATAATTAAAAAGATGTTGCCGAGAATCGATGCTTGAGAAAAATGATAATACTTACAATGGCAAAGTAAGACATGACGATGAAACACTAACTCCTTCCTTTTTTCCACGTTAAATAGAGGGATCAACTGATCAGATGCTGCTTGAATTCTTTCGTATGCTCTTTATTGTATAGTCTACTTTTTTGTGATCTCAGGCATAAATAGTATATTCGAAGTCTTTCAATAATGATAAGAACCTCAATGATCTGAAAATTCTAAGGCTACTATCATAATCAGAACCCTCGTCATTGAAAATATCAAATTCGTCGAATAATTCAGGAGCTTGCTCGACTTTCACTGAACTCTATCTATTTGTGGACAATTTTCATCGTCATAACGTCTCCATGAAACACCCATGTACGACCGGGACTTTCCGGCACTTCTGCCTTACTTCATTGATGCAAGAACTGTGAAGTAGGAAAACGTCGCCTTCGTGAGCTGTAAAAATAATGAAATTATAAGTATTTCATGACAATTCGAAGTTTAATCACAAAAATTTCATTGATGATGGTGGGTAACCATGCAGATACAAGGAGCAGCTTACTGTTCCAGATCAATAATGGATTCCAGTGTCTGTCGGTAAAAAGACAGTGGCAAAATACAGGAAGTCAGTGAAATGGCGGTGGTCTTCGGGAAAGGAATGGTGGAACAACCAGCAAATATGCAAATTCAGGGGAATTATCGGAGGCATGTGGATGGTATGGTGGTGGCAGGGGAGTAGCAATCCATGGAATAAGAGTGGCATTTAGTATCGGGTGAAATTCGTTGACAGTCATTGAAGACTCGCAGCAGTCATTGGAGACCCGTTTCAGTCAACAAATTTTGAGAAAAATTTCCCTCAAGTCCGAATAATATATAGGAAGATTCTGAGGATCTCAAATTCCTTTTACCACGAGCATCTCCTCTTTGATTTTGGAGAGGGATGATAGAGTAAAGATGAAATGAATGGAGAATATAGTCTCGCGATGGGCCTACCCCTCCAACAGGCTTCATGACTCATGACTTTTCATTTTCCAATCTTCACCCACTCACGGCTGCTCAAAATATATTATCAATGATTATTGATCGTTATGACAATTCATGGCACCAAAGACATAAATCCTGAAAATCGTGGCTCCGTGGCATTAAGTCTTAAGTGACGTAATTCTCAACTGAATGGCAGAATGATCACGCCAATGACTCACTCACAGCAGATCACAACTTCAATATTATTATACTTACTTTTCCGAATGACTCCAATGAGAGCGGAAAAATTCTTCCAGAAGTGAAAACAAACGGAGCTATAGAGTTTTGCATGATGATCAGTAACATTTTGCGTTCCTTTGTATCCATGACATGCCAATCACTCTGGTACCTATGAATGACAAATAAAAATAATCCATTTGAAACGTTGAAAATTACCCACATGATCTCAATCCACTGCAATGAAGACATACGCCGAATCAAATATCTTTTCACTGTAGTTGGATACTTCCTGCCCAACCCAATTCATCAAGAATAAAGTCGCATTGACTCCCACAATCAATAAACAGTTAGCACCACGCTTCATGATGTGAGCACTAGCATATCTCAACTAGAATCATAATTGAATTAGTAATTCTTTAGAATTATTGTAGTTCAAGTAAATAGCATGCACTTACATAGTAATACATCATCGCCAACAGTACGACTATACCTAATTCCGTAATTAAATTGACGAGATCGTAAGTTTCTTCGACTAAAGAGCAGAAACTGAAAAATATATCAAAGAGTCAATATTTATCGTCACACTAAGAAAATATATGACTCACCGGAGTATTTGATTATGCAAAATCACACATTGGTCTAATGCAGCCTCAGTTGTCCTTTCTCCTAAATCTCCACGATTCAAATGATCACTTTTTTTTGAATTGATGTAATTTGATAACCTCAGACTGAGCGAAATCATGTAATATATATATAAATCATCAGATTTTCAGGAGTTGACTTTTCATCTTACAATCGAATAGTGAGTTCTTGAAACAAATTAGCGGACAGTCGGTGTGGTTCGATTCGTAAACACGAAAGGATTCTTTGGCATTAATGAACATCGCCTTCAAACCCCTAAAATAAGTGAAGAGCTCACGCACTAATTTTTGCGTACTCTGAGAGCAAGACTGTTTGAAAGCGTGAAATAAGAAACTCTTAGCTTTAGCGAATTGAAATTTCACCATACTCCTGTCATCTCTTCAGAGTTGATGTTGGCAAAGAGAAATTATTTATCTACAACTATTGTAGATGAAAACTCAGAAAGGCATCAATGTAGGATCGCAATCTGTGTCATCAGCTTGCGTTATGATGATGTGTGCATCTTAAATTTCAACCAAGACCTATACGATTAAGTTCAGAGCGTGTGCTCTAAGATTGGAAATTTCGGAAATTTTTGCGATGGAATAGTCGAGTTTATGACATCTCACTCTGTCAGGGAACAGAAAACTATCGTGCATATATGATACTCAGACATGAAAAATGATGATTCAAGAGGAATTCTTGAATAAGGGCAACAAATACTTACCTAAGAACATCGAAGAGTCCACAAATCTCTCTGGTGAGTATGATTTGCATACCATTGAAACCAGAGATGATGATCATACCGACACAAGTTGCTACGTCTATATGTAGCCATATTAACCAGTAGGCGTCTTTCTTGTCAAATACGTAGAAATGTACTTGGAAAGGTATAAATTTGTACTCTGTACCATTCTTCATCGGGAAATAGATATCCAAGAAAGCACATGCTAAGGGCGTGAAAGTCAAGGTTGCGAAGGTATTGCAGATTATGTAAGCTGGAAAAATGTTATTTAATCTCATTCTATTAGCCCATTTGAGCACGCACCTTTCTCTCATCACAAGCTTCTATTGCACTTCACCTGTTGTGGGAAGGTTAACATTAATCTTTGGAAATTTTTTGAGCCACGCACTGCGATGTGGAATGTTCTGTTTTTTGTTTTTTTTTGTTTTTTTTTGTTTTTTTTCATGAGCGTAATCGGAAATTCAGAATTCAACCAGAAACTCCCCCATTCAGCCAAAAAACCCCGCAAGTTGCCGTTTCTTGAAAAATTTGGGGCGCGAACTTCCTTCCTGAAAATGCACCAACTCCATTCTCTAAAGAAAAATTAAGCTGATCGCTTCCCCTTCGAGTTTTATGAGCTTTTCGAACGCTCCCGTTTATTTCCTGGGCTATTCCTCGGTTCGACTGTTATGCGAATTTCAGGATTGATTTTTGAAAATGTTTCCAACCACATGTTTCGGCGAGGAAATTTCTTCTCTTCCGAGTGGCGTGATTACAATATCTAAGTTTTACCATTCCCCAGAAGCCAAAAAATGGCGATCTTTCGAAAAAATCGGGCTGCAGAGTGTAATGTATTGCAAATGTAAAATGCATACTCGACAGTTGCTTGAGTGAAGTATGATAAAGTGGATGGAAGCTTGCAAAATAGGAAACTGCATTTCCTCTTACGATGATAAAAAGATGATCAGCGGTCAGCGTTTCTATTCTGTGTGCCTACGCATATTCATATTAAATAGGACATATGCGATAGTATATAAGACATGCTTCCAATGGTGGAACTGAGTGCTTACTGAGCCGCCGCTTGTAACATCATATTGAATAAACTACTGAACTTATTATAGAGAAATATTCACAAGTCTGCATACATTACACAGAGAATTTGCTTCGAGAATTGCAACAACTCCGTTCCCTATGAAAATTGTCACGAATCCCCCCCCCCACTGAATCATTAAACAATGATTTTTGGTCGTTTTTCGTGTTCCCATGAAGGCCGACATGGCAGTTCTGAACGATTCTCGTGGATGAAAGATCCTGATTACGCATGGGAGAAGTTACGGTTTTCTTCTTTGAAACACCCCGATATCGCCATTCCAATAATAACACTAAGCGTGCCAACTTGTGATCCCCCCCCCCTCCTATGCATTGCTACTTGGCGCAGTTCATAGAAACATATATTGAAAATTCTCATGAACTCCCATTTATTATGCGTTTGAGTTTTTTTTAAAAGCATCAGCTGAGTAAAAGGAATGAGCTCTTCACTCGGAACTAATCATAGCCTCTATCGATACGCTTGTGACAGTCTTGCTCAAGGAAAGTTCGAATTGCGGTGATGTTCTACTTCTTGACTCTGCAAGCTAGGGCAAAACAGCAGCCTGCTGTCCCTGTTACATAGATTGCTATCCTTTTATATGAATTCTTCAATTCAACAAATGTACCTCCAACCCTGCTTGAATCTCAAGATTGGATCAAGGGATATTTTTTGATGATAGAATTTCTTCGTAGAAGTAGATGAAACATTGAATGAATAGATCATGATCAGGACACACCGGATTGGATCAGAAATTTCATTACACGGTATCAATAAGACTTCCATGAGATATAATAGGATGAGTTATATATTACCTGCTAAGACCGATGTGTACAAACGTGCTCTACTGACGAAGTGAGTGAGTATCATCTTCTCTTGATCGTCTCTTATACTATTCCAATTCTTAACTGCCTCGAGATGTAGATTTTTGAACTACAAAGAATCCTATACTTCAGAAATCGAGGTCAAGACTTGCATAACTCATTGTTGCTTCGGAACTATTTCAATTATTTTGAGATTCGCATAGCACTGTGTCTGGTGTATATCGAGCTAACTAGTATGTATTTTTTTGGAATTTTCCGAATGCAGACGTCATAAGCACTAACATACAGCAATCAAAACGGGTAAGTGGAACGGGACTGGGTGGGTGAACGTGGTAAATCGGACCTTGATAGGTATAGTTCCCAGGGTGCTTTTCCCAATTTCTAATACCAAACTGAGTGAGGGATATGGTTTCTTAGGCCCCAAAGTCTCCCCCCCCCCATTTTTTCACTTTTTTGGAATTTTCCGAATGCAGACGTCATAAGCACTAACATACAGCAATCAAAACGGGTAAGTGGAACGGGACTGGGTGGGTGAGCGTGGTGAATCGGACCCTGATAGGTATAGTTCCCAGGGTGCTTTTCCCAATTTCTAATACCAAACTGAGTGAGGGATATGGTTTCTCAGGCCCCAAAGTCTCTCCCCCCCCCCCATTTTTTCACGGCACCCTAAAAAGCCTCGAAAAAACACTACGAATCAATATTCCTTACATCAAATCGCATTCTGACACATTAATCAACATTTTTGCGACATATTCTTGAAATGTTGAGGAAGTGAAGGTATTTATTTTGTCCAAGACCCTGTCTTTGAAGATCGAAGGAAAAATCCTCGCAATAAGCGTCAAGTGACCTGTAATTATGTCACGTGACCGATAATAAGGTCACGTGACCCATCATTGCGTCATGTGACGAGTTTTGTCATCATTGAATGATGGAAAATTTTTTTGATGGATCAAGTTTTCAACCCACGCATTTATCATTTTATACCTAAAATCATGAACATCTTGAAGCATGTACATTAACTGACTTAGCCAACGTTTATGCCAGTAACAAAAGAGAGATTTCAGATTATTCTCACATTTAATGCGGCTATTCTTTTCAACGTCGCATAAAAGCGAATTTTTGAGAATATTTTTTTTTACATTATTTTATTTTCATCTTTTTAGCTTATACCTAATAATTTGAAATGGAGCATGATTGGAAGTTATAAATATAAGATAGAACTTCTTATTAATCTTCAAGATGGGCTGTAGAATGCAAATGGATTAGAGGAAAACAAAGCGATCAGCCACGGTTGGTTCCAAAGTATCCCTTTCCTCAAACACAGTAAAGCAATAATTCTGTAATGAATCGCAAAAGACTGATTCCATGTAAGATCATACAATGGATTCCACTTCAAATCTTGGATCATTTCGGCGATGAAATATGTGATTCTATGGACGAAATCAAGAGACACGTATTTTTTCGTTTTGCCCAATTTCCCTCCGTCTCAAAGATATCGAATTTTTTCGATCGGAGCAACGACGGGTCTTTTTTCAGAAAACTCGCGCTTCTACATCAAAAAAGCGTGATATTTCGAGCCCAATCAACTTTCTTGCGGTAAACCTTAATCAGGGCGATCACTCAGATGATATTGCACGGGAAAAAACCGGGATAGCGAGTCAATCCATCGAGACCGAGTCTTAAAATTGATATCAATGAAAAATAGTCAAAACCGAAAATCTCAAAATGCACATCTTCTTCTCCTCTGAATTTTTTCTTGAGAACTCATTGAAATATAAGGAAAAAGAAAATCTATATCCGGTTTCTGGTATTTGACGCATAAGGGCGTAAGAAATTATTTTTTTGTCATTTTCTTCAAATTCTCAGGTTTTAAAGATTTTTTACCTTGCTGAAGTGTGTAACAGGTTCAAAATGGCCCACAACTTTGGAAAAAATAGAATTGCGAGAAAAAAGTGCAGATCCTGCACTCATCCTATGCCTAAATTCAATATAATTCTTTGCTTATGACACGTAGTCGGAACAATATCCTCCGTAACCCATTAGAATGATGCAAACGAGTTGCCGAAAAAGCTGCTAATGGGTACACCAAGTTGATATGTGTTTGTGTTTGTCCGAACGTGCGCGATGTGGCATGTGGCGCGATGCGCGTGCATATTCGAGATCTTCGAGTCCGTGGAGACGTAAATATTACTGAGCTTGGCTACGCAAGCTCGGTGGACTCGTGGTTTGTTAAAGAGAAATGTTTTGGAATGTGAATAGCCACAGCTGTCTTATTGCTCTAATTCTCGTCGAAAGAATTTCAGTATGTCTCAGCTAGACAAGGTGTCAACCTCGAAGTCAGTTTGTTACCTCTCTTACATATATACAACTTATGAAATGAAAACGTCGGTGCAACAAAATCGTTTCCCGATTCGCATCAAGTGTCCTGACTTTTTTCACATTCACAAGAAAACTGTTTATCAAGAGAAAAATAATCATCATTTTATCAAGTAAGAGTCTGGCTATTCTTGCTAAAGGCTTGTATCCACGTGAAAGTATTGAAAGTGAGTCGTATGTGTGTAGAAACTGTTTCTGCAAACTATCATCCAAGTTTCTAGTGTCATCCGATAAAAAGATCGAGACTGATCTCAGTGACAGTGGTTGTATTATCGATGAAAATGAACCTCATCTCGTAGATGATGATATGGAAATCTCTCGTGAGACTCACGAAGAAGATGATACTGATTTCGAATTAGACGCAGGAGATTTGCAACAAGAGTTGAATGGCGTGATTTCAAAGTTCAATTCCGTGGTATCGCCGGTGAGAATTTCTCCTCATAAGAGTGACAGTTTCAGAGAGAAGTATGCAATTCAGAAACGTAAACAAATTATCAACTACTAAGAAGATGATACAACGAATAAATTATCAAAAATTTGTGGGATTTCTTTACAAAAGCGTGAGTGCATATCATGTGAAGGATGGATCAGCAACTTCCAAACAGCGATGGCCAATTGTGTGAGTAAATCTGAGCAAATACGTTTGTTGACAGTGTTACCCGATCATTTGAGCAAAGAAGAAATTTTGAATCACTTTCCACACGTGACGATGCACATGGTCAATCAAAGTAGGAAATTGAAAACTTTGAGCGGAGTTTACGCCACGAGGGATATGTTCACGTGTCAACGAACCGAAGAAAATACTCTGAAAACGGCTCTTGAATACTATTTGAATGATGACTTAGATTGCTCTCGCCAGAGTCCGAATAAGAGCGACGT
This sequence comes from Eretmocerus hayati, assembly GCA_029851415.1. Taxonomy (NCBI): domain Eukaryota; kingdom Metazoa; phylum Arthropoda; class Insecta; order Hymenoptera; family Aphelinidae; genus Eretmocerus; species Eretmocerus hayati. Next base: position 174,291,939 of record CM056742.1, on the reverse strand, counting down.
GAAAACTGTTCTTGTGAATGGGCAGAAAGTGCAGAGAGTCAAGAGATTCATGACTCGCAGTATCAGTGAGTCTTATCAACTTTTCTGCAAAAATAATCCGTCTATGCGTTTGAGTCAAAGTAAATTTTACTCGCTTAGGCCAAAGTACGTCATAGTTGATCCTCCTAAGGAGATTTGTTTGTGTATTTACTGTGCCAACTTTGAACTGTTTCTTGAGACGCTGAGTGAGATTAAGAAAATTCGAGGGATTGACATGAAGAAATTACAAGATAAGATGATTCAGAAAACGATTTACAGCTCTAAGAGTGATTCTTGTAAGTTGGGCGATTGTCAGACTTGTCCTGGTGCTTTAGGAATAAGCGCTGAGTCTATCGGAATACCAGTGGATGAGATTGATGAAAAAGTCGAATTTGCTCATTGGAACAAGGGAGAATTGGAGAAGAGATTCGAGAATTTGCAGAACTAGTCACCAAAGTGGGCCCTCATTTATATATCAAAGGTATTCAACAAGCAGCGATCTTGAATGCAAAGCGATTGGCCAGAGATAGTAGACGAATAATTGTTTATCACTGTGATCTTGCTCAAAACTGGTCGATTCAACTCAAGAACGCTACACAGAGTTCCTATTGGAAGCAGCAGCAGATATCCATATTCACTGTTGTCTGTTACTCCGAAAATTGCACAAAAAGTTTTGCGATTGTGAGTGACGACACTAATCATGATTCAACCCATGCCTTACTTGGATTGCAATGTGTCGAGGAATTGATGAAAGAACATGTTGATATCGAATCGATTGATGAAACAATCATCATTTCGGATGGAGCCTCGGCACATTTCAAAAATCGGTTCCAAGCACGAGAGCTTTCGAAATCGTCATCGAGAAAGACCTGGATTTATTCTGCACCGGCCATGGAAAAGAAGCCTGCGATGGAATCGGAGGGCTCGTCAAACACTATGCTAGTAACCATAATCTGAGAAATTCTCATCTCGAATCTATTGACGGTGCAAGTTCTTTCGTGGAGAAAGTACAAAGATATACCACAGCCATAACCCTCAAAGATCTTGGAATATCTGAATTGAACAAATTTCGATCGAAAAAATTGAGTCAGTGGAAGGATGCTTCTCCAATCAATGGAATCCGAAGCTCTCATGTCTGGAGAGCCGAACCTGAAAATCAAGATAGTTTAAAGCAATTCAAGATAGCCAGGACTGCTCAACACCCATGGAAGGAGGTCACCTTGTGAAGATGATCGTTTTGGGGGAGAAAAAATCTCCCATCTTTACCTTTGACCTTATACGATGTATCACACGCACAGAAAAATACAAGCATGTGATCAAGCAAAGATTATTCCGATCATTCCTTGATTGTTCCTTTCATTATCCATCACTATCAATGGTACCTAACTACAATAATCGGATGCTGCAATGTTTGCTTTGAAGGATAAATTGGAAGACAGTAATTGAGAAGAATTCTTCCGAGCCCGCGCCTCGTGGGTAAGGCATTATATTGAAATGAGGCATGGGATGAGTGCAGGATCTGCACTTATTTCTTGCAATTTCATTTTTTCCAAAGTTGTGGGCCCTTTTGAACCTGTTACACACTTCAGCAAGATAAAAAATCTTTAAAACCTGAGAATTTGAAGAAAATGCCAGAAAAAAATTTTTTACGCCCTTATGCGTCAAATACCAGAAACCGGATATAGTTTTTCTTGTTCCTTATATTTCAACGAGTTCTCAAAAAAAATTCAGAGGAAAAGAAGATGTGCATTTTGAGATTTTCGGTTTCGACTGTTTTTCATTAATATCAATTTTAAGACTCGGTCTCGATGGATTGACTCGCTATCCCGGATTTTGCCCGTGCAATATCAATTGAGTGATCGCTCTGAACAAGTTTCACCGCAAGAAAGTTGATTGGGCTCGAAATATCACGCTTTTCTGATGTAGAAGCGGGAGTTCTCTGAAAAAAGACCCGTCGTTGCTCCGATCGAAAAAATTCGATATCTTCGAAACGAAGCGAAATTGGGCAAAACGAAAAAATACGTGTCTCTTGATTTCGTCCATAGAATCACATATTTCATCGCCGAAATGATCCAAGATTTGAAGTGGAATCCATTGTATGATCTTACATGGAATCAGTCAAAAGTTATTAAATATTGAAATTCAGAAGACTGACTGCTTATAAAGAACATCAGGATAACTCCATCGATGAACGTGCCATGACACCTTACATCGCACAGCTCAATCATGAAGAGTCATATCTGTTCATTCATAACAATCGAGTGATGCTTGATGTAGGGAATTGAATGATTTTTGAGCCCTCCATACTGATACAGTTCTGCAACACCAATACACCATGAAGGTTGGAGTCATGAAATGTGGTTGGAAGTGACCTGTTGAATTTCTGTGATGTATATTAAAATGGTAGAAAAGATCCTGGAGAGTTTGAATAAGCCAACACTTGGAATGCGTGAAGCTACTGTAACAATCTATAATGAAAATGATCTATTCCGTCACAGATCCAATGGAGTTCTGAACAGTGGTATATCAGATCGACATTAGGAGCAAGTTTGATGATAATGACAAATCAAGTGACACACATTGTCTCATGAAATATCATCCATCACTCGTGGTTGATCAGTAATGATCTACAAAACAGAACTGACACTCAGTATTTTCACAGAACACGGAGCTTGGTTGTGCGCTAGAGAATTGAGCTCCTCACAGCACTTGTAAACAGATAAATCCATCCACCACTCAGTAAGAACTTCTTTTTATCATCTGTTTGTGCACTATCCACGAAATTATTTGGAAATCAGTGAAGACTACCCAAAAGAAGTTTTTGGAAGATCTGTGCAAGATTGTCAGCACGAATTGGAAAAGTGCGATTGGAACAAAGTCACAGGAGCACAGAGCCAAGATCCATCGCTCTCCAAAAATTGAAACACATGAAACATCACACATAATAACTTCACTGGGCTGCTGTGGACAACTCCCGGCGAGGGCATTGCTTGATACAACAATGATTACCGATGATTATTTACTGAATAATCGATCACTATTCCAACATACTCGCGTAAACGTCGGCTTGTCGGCTGCTACGTGCTGCGTCGCCGTCGCCTGCGTGTGGATTTCTCATCCACGCTCTCGCTCTCTCTCCCTTGATCTGCGCGCGCGAACCCGTTTGCATTTACACAATATTGGTACGCGCATGAGAGGCTCGGCACCAACACATGTATACCCGACAGAAAAAAGTGTGTCAATGACACACGCACGCGAAGGATTCAAGGACAAGATTCCGTCGGCGGCGCCCGAGTGCAATAAAAGCGAATAAAAATGATCTCGCCGATGCCGCGCCGCCGAATAGGCAACACTAGTGAGCCCAAAGTAGTGAGATGCAGAAGATGAAATCGCGCGCTCATTGGCTGGAAACTAGAAAGATCAATACAGAAGACGACGTGTGACGCACACGGCTTTCCGCTGGGCCCTTTCACTCGGCTGCCGGGACCAATGAGCGCGCTCGGATTTTTGATCTTTTTGATGAATCTGCATCTGACTACTTCAGGCTCACTAGGCAACACATCATACCCGCGCACGCGTCCTTATCACAAACGCGCGCCTACTTACTCACGAGTAGCATCAGTTAGGAAAATGCTTCCAAGTTTCATATCTACTTTTTCGGATGTAGTATACTACTAATTCATAAGTAGGTTTCGCAACTACTTATTGAATAAGTGGCAAAACTACTTCTTCAGATTTAAAGTGTAAGACCAGACAGAATTTCCGTCGTAAGCTACGGCCGTATTCCCACCGTAGCCTACGGTCGTAATACGGTCGTATTACTGGACTACGCTCAGTATTACTATCGTAGCTTACGACAGTAATACTGAGTGGGCAATACTACTACGCTGATATTCTAATCATGCCAGGGGAGCAATGAGTGAAAAAACTAACATCAGCCCTCCGCATTTCTTAGAAGGTTAGTACGCCGCACGAAATAGGAGTGACCTTGGGACCTAGGAAACCGTTAGTCTCATTTATTTCGGGGTTTGAAAATGGGAAAACCACTTCATTGGCCATGACCGACGAGGGCCGATTAACCATACTTATACCCATCTCAGGGGCACGTAGTAGCCTTGCAACTCGGACGTGAAGTCTTATTCACATTTTATGTGAGAATTTCGATGGTTTAGAGTTCAAGATGAGTTGTCGAGTTATTGTTATTGCCTCGTTTAAACTCTTAAACTCTCCATTCATCACAAATTATGAGAACATCTCACAAAAATCAGAACAAATGTATCGATGGTACTTCCTAACCTATAATGTAGGCACATTGGATTTCGCGCTTCACTCAAATTTTCATTCAATTTGGGCTAAACGACGAGTTTTCGTATACCACTTAGGTGATAACAAGTATGCGACATTTCGTCGTTTACCGGAAATCGAAAGAGAATTTGAGTATAATGTGCACAAAACTTGAGGAAATTCGAGTTCCATTGCTTTCGCATGCCCTTAAGTTTCTTTCTGACTAGATTAGTGGAATAGTTGTTCAAACATATCAACTTTTTTCCGTAAGGGGATGAAGTCAGTTGAAAAACTTGTAACTCTCGAAATGTTAATTTTGAATCTGATTCAATCTAATGAATAAAACACAGATCTTTGATGTCAACTGAAGCCTTACGATTCAATTCGAATTTTCAAAATGCTCCGAAATTATTTGAAAAAATTTGAATACTGGATTGGAGGGGAGTCACGCCAAATAGACCTCATAGAGAGTTGGTCAATCGAAATACGTTTTTCGATCGACTGGGCGTAAAGTGAACATAAACTACCGTGTAAAGCAGTGCTTTACGCACAGTCGATCGAAAAGAAGTTATCCCACTCAAATAGTATATTATGCCAATACACGTAGATGGATAGTTTTGTACTAAGGATTGTTCATGGCACGAGCAAAACGAGTGCTATAAGTCCTTCGCAATAAAACTACCCATCTGCACGCAGTCTCATAAGATAGTTTATGGCACGAGTATCCAAGTGGCATATGACGCTTGGATACACTTGAACATATGTTCAAAGTTGCGATGCTAAGATTAGAGTGCTATAAAATATTTTGATACATACTTTCGAGGCCTGAGTACTCATAGCGAAGGATCTGATGATCCATCCAGTTGTGAATAGTGTAGCAGCAAGATTTTCCACTACTACATCAAAATCTGAGGCATCTACGAGTGTTATGAATAGTATCTGCAATCCAATGTCATATTCTTCTTGAGAGTGGTCATCTTGTTCTGTTTTCATCTAAAATCTCTCCCGTGGGTGTTCCATCCCGTATTGAAATTGGATATTCAAGTTGAAAAACTTTACGGAAATGCAGACTTCTAGACCCCCTCACCACCTCCATCCAACGAGGTTGTTTAACCTCTTTTTCCCCTTGATTTTATTCATAAACTGATGGCGGTTAACTTGGAACAACATCTCATTCGAGGATGGGAATATCTTCTGCACACCATTGATCCATTAACATTCATCGCGAGCCATGCTCTGGTATCCCTAACTCTGGTATTCATTTGTAAACCGGGGGTCAGAGTTTAATCCGCGGACGAGGCGCCATAGTCCGCATGGCCAAAGAATGAGTTCATGGAGAAGAACCCGCGTTGGCTATACGGAGAAATCCCAGAAACTTTTTAATTTTGGCTTCTCAAAGTAAAAATATACAAAAATGCTATGAACATGTCTGAAATCCTTCGGACGAGGTCTTTGGAACCCCCAAAACAAAACCTCTCATGTGCATCATCTGAAAAAAATTCGCTAAACGACTTACAGAACAAAGTCTTGCTCCACATTTTGGGAATCATTGGGCAATTTGGTTCTAAATTTTCATTGATTCGGCGAGCGTTGGGGATTCTTTTAGAATACTTGGATGGACGTGAAACAGTCTCAACTTTCAGATTCCCCGATTAGAATTGCCCAATGGTAATGATGTAGGCTTGTGAGCTATCTAAAGATGGCAAAAATATACCAATACCAATTACTATTGCTATTGCATTCATGCAAACTCTTGAACCCGTATCGATCCGTTCTCAATCGCAATCGCCCTTGCACCACGCGGGTAGAGGTACGAACAAGATTTCATCTTTCAGGGATTCATTTTTCACACGAGAGCTCGGTTGAACTACCTTGAGCAGAAATATATCTATTGGTTGATTGCTACATGTTGAGTGATGGAGTATGATACTATACCAGTGATCCGGAGAAAGATACGTAGAGTAATGCACAGATAGCGAAATTCAGTTGCCTGCTCAGAGGAGACTGATGGGGCCACATTCCGACCAATCTCAAGAGGAATTCCATATGGTTCATATAGTATTCTTCAAACTCACTTATGTTCTTCACCTCAGCTGCAAAATTGAAAGTCATATTCAGAAATCATACGACGAAGGGGAATGATGATATTCTCCTGCCTCAAAAAGTGATAGCTTCCTATGTGATAAGTTCTAGCGGGCAAGTAAAGGATCATAATGTTATGGGTGTGAGAAGAAAGTTAGGAAATTCTCTTGATTGGTACAGTAAGAGTCCGTTCCTCAATTTCCATTCGATCCAATTCAACACAAATTCTCAGCTTCTCTCATTTCTCGTCCCAAAATCAAATGAATTCGTGATAGTAAGGCTAATTCTGTGAGAGTAAGGCTAAGCTGATGATAGCTAAAGGGCCGGATGCCCTCGTTGCACTCAGGGCCACTATCCCCAAAGTGGTGCTGTCCCTCAGCTTTGAAGCCCTCGTTTTGGAAAATTTCAACCCTTCACGTAGGTTGCTAGCCCTCCCGACGAGCTTTTTTGTCAACTTTTTTGCAGTCGCAAGCTCGGCGACTTCCTTAGTGATGTCATCGAATAATCTCAGCATCCTCTTCAGGAGTCCTTTCTCTGTCGAATGCGGCTCTGTGAACCTGCCTCAGCTCGTTTTGAGGTCAGCAGAGTCAGCCTCTTCTGACTTCTGTTGTCTGATACCAAGCGTATTGTTGTCGCAAGTCTTCATCGCTTCCACATCAGTCTGCTCTTTGCTCGATATTGCTGATAGTTTTGTTTAGTTGGAACACCCAGTCAGCAGATTCGCTTCGAAATTAACCAAATTTTTATTTAATGCGGCCACTATCTCCCTTTCACTCCCTCCTCAACTTACTCCGTGTCTTTTCTTGTGTTGATAGTCCCACCCACTCACGTTCACTGATCTTAGTACTCTGTTTTTGGATCCCTTCACTCACCAACCACTCCTACACTTCGGTGGCCTCAGATGACCTCCCAATCCACGCGACCTGCAAAATGGTCCCGTCCGGCCACCAATCGGCACTACTACAAGAGCGGGATTTGGGGTTCATCATACCGTTGGCGAGATAGCCTCCCCTTGTGGTGAGCGTTGGATTTGGGTCCCCCTACTCCCTACTCCGATGCACGAAGCAGTGGGTCAGGAGTTCTTGTTCCAAAAAACTGCTTCAACTCCTGTATGAGGCTCAAGAAGCCTACTCAAAGGCATAGTAAACAATGCTGGATATGGATTACTGGTGTAATAAGGATTCACACTTTTGTCCCATATTCTTATGCATATGTTTCTTGTGACAGCCAGTAAAATATCTCCTCATGCCCTCACTTTGCGTCAACTCATCTTGAGTTTATTTTTCATGTGGCATCGTTGCTCAACGATCACTTCCACTCTTTGATGGAAGTTTCTGTACAATGTTTATCATTCTGACTAAAGTAATTCCTGCAGGAATTAGTTTTCCTCGATAACCTTTCCCCCGAGCAATGCTCTCACATGCACATTTTTACCAATTCTTGTGCTATTCTGTGGATGTAGTTACTAGGGAAGATAACAATTCCCAAATGCTGTAGTTATTCCAGCACAGCTGCCTCTTGTTAGCCATAGTCACGCACTTATGTTACCACTGTACCTGAACAGAGACTCTTCATGATGAAGTCAGAGCGTGGGTCACGGACCAAAAAGATCTCTCGATTTCACGCTGAGCCACTTCACTTCTGCGATATGTATTCCATTACTTTAATCAATAGAGATGATGAATCTATATGTCAAACCTCGAAATAGGATCATAATCACTCCTCTAAAATACAAGGATTTCGACAGACATGATTCAAAGTTCATCGCAAATCCAGGTATTGACCTTCACTCTAATAATGAGAAAAGTATGGAAACGTTGTCATGAAACTTTATCCTTTGTTATCAAATCTATTATTTGGTAAGAGCTAGAAATTGATTGTAACTACCATTTTGACAGGAGCTCTGTAATGCATAATGATCGACAGAATAACGGGTTTCCAGTCTCCATTCCAGCAACTGTTTTAATCAATTTTCGACCTCTAGCAAATGATAGATCCAATCACAAAGTACAACAAGTGATATAGGTTCTTGAAATGTAATTCAGTTATTATTTTTTGAATTTGATTCCGTCTAGTTAAGCTCACACGGTGAGGTAGTTTTTGCATACCCTTAATCTTACTGAGAATCTTCGTGACCATTCTCTGGGCTACTTGTGGTTCAAATGAACTCTTTCGACTCAGAATGTACCTTTGAATTAAGAGAAATAGAATTTCAAGTTACTTGATATCGTTGCACTCCTGGGTCATGCTACTCTCCATGCCACATATATTCAACTGAAAAGGGGTAGTCATTCGTGGGACTTGATATTCTCATCAAGATTTGAGCGATCTACTGTCCTCATACATTCTACATCAGTCCCTCTAACTATAGTACAAGAGGAAAATGTGCACAGCAACCACATGAGTATGAAGATGGAACTTTCAGCGAAAGGCTTAGCACCAACTGTCTGTAGTGAATAAATGAATATATAAATATTAATAAATAATAAATAAATATATGGGTATTATCGCGACAACTCATACGGTTATGTCAGTTCAATGACGTCGGTTTCCTTTAGGGTTCTGTAGCCCACAGGAATAATCTTTCATCTCGTAGATTTCGTCGAATGCAGTCAACTCCACCGAAAAAAATTGAGACAGAATAAGTAGATCACTGTTCAGTGACTTGAGAGGGAGTCCACGGAACTCATCGTAGCCTAGGAATCAGGTCAAGCATACCAAACTTGAAACCCGAAAAGAAAGAGCTGTTTCTACATATACCATACTTTGATGGAAGAATAAGAGTATGATCATTCCCCCCGCTACAGAAAGTCTTGCTAAGACTGAGGCACCAAAATTCGGGGGTCGGAGCCCCCCCCCCCCCACTTCCCGGAAAAAATGATTCACTAGTGTGTTTTTTGACGTAGAAACCGAATCTGACTCGCATTTCGCCCCTACACGTAAGGAATTCTTTTTAATCGCCTAAAACTCATCTTCCAAAGAAGAGGATTTTTTGCATTTTCTTGATTTTTAGAGTTGATCATCATTTAGCCACGAAGTTTACCGATCTGTCAAAATGCTCATTCGAATATGTTTCCCTACGTATGTTGACCCGCTGACGATTCCGGTGGATTTAGAACGCTACAACGTAACTGTGGCACCGTATCAGCTCATCAGTCCACCTAGTATCTGGGGAAAAGGTCCAAACACGCTATAAATCTTCAAGAAATCATGAACTGGGCTGGGTTAGACCAATTTGCATGTCTAAGGTCGCATTTTCTTCATATTGTTTACTTTGGGGAAAGGAATCATCCGTAAAACGTAGAAAGTTGTTTGATGCCACTGTTTTGTTTCAAAATACCTATTTTTGCAATAATTTTTGTTGCGTTAGAATGACGAGAAGAAAAACTTCCCTTACACGGGGTATCCAAACATGATTATCGGAAGCAAAATGACCGTCTGAAAAAAATTCATGGCATCAAACCACACTTTCTACGAGTTCCGGGCAATTCCTCTCTCCAAAATGTGCAATTGAATAAAAAAAATGTAGCATTGAACGTTCAAGTTGGTTTATTTCAGCTCCGTTCATGGTTGGAGATTTATTGCAAAATTGGACATTTTTCATAGATACTAGGTGAACTAATGAGCTCATGCGGATCCATGGTTACGTTGTAGCGTGGTAAAGTCACTGGGAGAATGTTCAGCGAGTGAAAATACGTAAGAAAACGCTTCTTGGTGAGCATTTTGATCAATCAGTAATTCGTCGTCATTTTTGAAAATCGATTTGTCGCGATAAAGAAAATTTTGATGTGGAAAGGCACATCGGAAATCGGATTCAGTTCTCACGTCAAAATACATACGGGGGAAACATATTTCCCTGGTAAGGCCTTCCAACCCTCAAATTTTGTTCCGTAAAGTAAGTAAAAATCGTACACGGGAGTGACATTCCAATCATTGATCTTCAAAAATAATAGAGAGAAGTGAACGAACCGACTTGAAACTTTAGTACCAGACGGATTCCAATATAATACGTGCAGAATCAAGAGGCGCAATAGCGCCTTGCTGGCAAGTATGAGTAGACAAAAAATCGAGCGAAGCGTTGTGCCTTATATACTTTGAATTGGGGGTTCTCTAACCTCACACTTTTTTCCGACTTACTTATTACTCACTTCTGGGTGCATAAACATCTCCGCCCTCACTATTCAGGGCTATTCTACTAAGAACTCACTGCTGGTGTCATCAATTTTCGGATTCTGACATCTGGGGCTTTTATCCATAGAGATACTACAGATAGAGGAGGGAAGAGGCGGGCCTCTCTGTAAGTGGGATTTTCTCTGCGAAAGAGAGAGAGAGAGAGAGAGAGAGAGAGAGAAAGAGAGGAAAGACAAGGAGTACCTTTATTTCTCTCTCGCACCTGCGCAGCGCATTGCGCAGTCGACACCAAGATACACAGGCGCGTCGGAGAGGGGATGATGTTGACGGTTCACGGCCCGCAACACAGCTCGTTGAATTTCGGCTGCCGGACAGCTGCTGGAAGATGGATTTTCCATCGCTGCTCCGCTTTCAAGACTCATACTTTTGATCACTCAACTGTTTGAACAATATTGAAAGACTATATGTTAAACCCGTGGTGTACTCGCTTGCCGCAGTTTCAACATTTGTATGAGTAAACTTCTTGTGATGAAATTTGGCTTTTTTCGGCGGTGAACCACCAACATTATCCCTTTTCCGATGCGCCTATGTGTTTTGGTGTCGACTGCGCGATGCGCCGCGCAGGTGCGAGAGAGAAAGAAAGAGGACTCCTCGTCTTTCCTCTCTCTCTTCCGCGGAGAAACGTGTAGGCTGCGCTTCCCTCCTCTATCTATATAATCTCTATGCTGTTATCTCGCTCCTCCAATTTTCACAAGCTCCCAAAATTTATCCATTCAAGTTTCATTAGAGCTCGAACGTAGCTTCGACTTTCATTAGAGCTCGAACGTAGTTCCGATTCGAGAACTGTCGAGTCAACTATCAATATGCTGCGAGAGATACGAGAGAGAGAGAGAGAGAGAGAGCTAGGCCAGGATGCCTGGAGAGAGGGAGAAAGAGGAAATATATCCGTCTGCTGCACGGTCTGATTTGTTTACATCGCTGCTCCGCAATTTCATTGAGAATTTTAGCCATTGTTCATATTTGTTTGAATGAAGTACACTCAGTTGTGTATAATAATACTCATATGTAGATGTTACTCTGAATTCAACTATTTGAATAATCATGAGAATTCGTAAATATAAGTAGTACCATTTATGGAAGAATGTCAGGAGTTCAAGGGTTGAGAGCCACCACGACTTGGTCTCTTTCCTTGAATAATTGAAGTGAGTTTGTACTTCTCTGGAATCGTTGAGTGCATTCAATCCCTGAAACGGGAAGAGCGTATGCTGAGCTTTATTTTCATTCATGCCAATATCGTTCTAAACAATTGTAATTTTAGCCGTGCAATTATGGATCATCGGAAAGCACCTGGAGTCCAGCCTCCTGAATGGATAAAATTGCAAGAATTTGAAAAGAATGTGAATTTTGTTGAATAGATCCTTAGAACGCTTGAGGAAATAATCAAATGTACTTCTTGGGTTAAAATCTGTGAGATGTGGTTTCTCCTCTTTTCCAAAGAGCAAAATACCGCAGACACTGTTCCTATGGGCTCCGAGTGAGCTATCACTCCAGATATTATTGTATTGAACATTTAGTTTCACGATCCTAATAACCAGATTACTACTGTTCTTTTGTCTGTTTAGAATGAACATTTTGTGGCGCGTTTCCCCCTCCAACCCCGCTCGCGCCGTTTTCCTCGATAAACGTAAATTCATCTTGTTTCAAGCCTCTTGCGCCAAAATTTTTTTTCAAGTCCAGACGCAATTTTCCTATTGCCGAAAGTATCGAAAAAATTTGTTGTTCCAATATCGAAAAGTGATATTTTGTGAAAATTGATTCGGGCTTAATTAGTTAGTCAGCTTCGTCTGATACTGGTGCGACCGTTATACGCATAATCACAAGGGTTCTGATTATCGTTCTCTCAAGTATCTGATGGCTGAATTCAAAGCGTAAAACTGTTTGAGCATTGCAGACTGATGTCATCAGTTCTTCAAATAATGGATGAAATTACCACACCTCAGCTACGGAAATAATGAAATCAGAGCGCACTTTCGAAAGAAGTAAGGTAAGTGTGCCTAATTTGCCCCCACTACTTTTGTTTTGCTCGCCATTTCAACTCATCTCTATATTTTTCAACCGCCTTTAGCTCATTTTGAAGCTTGTTTCAAGACCTTCAAAATCAGCTAAAGAAAGTTTAGTTTCAATAGATTGGAGCCGAGATATCTTTATTTTCGCGGAAGAAGATTTCTTGCGAGTTTTCAACGGTGTGTCCCTAATTTGCCCCCACAGGGAAAAGAGGCCTTTTTCATGAAATTATAAAGGATTTTCGTATAATCGGGATATCTCGGCTCCCAGACCTCCAAATGAGACGTACTTTAGTTCATTTTGTAGCTTTTTCTACCTCCTCTCGAACTTTTTGAGGTAAATTGATGCATCTTAATGGAGCGAGGAACGAGTTTGGGAAAAGACTATAGGGGCAAACTAGGAACACTGCACTTTTTCTAGTGACATGGGCGTAGAGTCGGCTTGAAATCGAATTTTGCAATTCTGCAAAAAGCATTCCAAAGTTGACACAAAGACAAAGAAAATGAATTAAAGTACGTTGGAATTGATCGCATCAATTTTGTTTGGTATAGCTTTTAGTGACTAACAAAAAAGAAGTCGAAAGTACCGAAAACCACTTTTTTGTTGTGAGAAATGCGCGGGTTATAGAGGATAGGCCCAGAACATTCATTTCCTCATATTTCAATGTAACAAACGCGAGAAACAACGAAACGTGGAAATGCGTGACAGGGTCTGCGGGTGCATACATTTGAGAACTTGAGTGGGGCAAATGGGGCACACTTACCTTATATAAAAATTCCACTTATCTGCAATGTTCCAATATGATATAATCATCTTTTGTCATACATGCACCTCTCACCTCCCCCTCCCGTTGAGATATTTGAAATATATTTAAATATATATCGAAATGTATATTTAAATTGTGACGGGTTGAGTCCCATCACTCTCTCCTCTCCTCGCCAATTAGTTAGTAAGATAATGATGAATCTATATATACATGTATAATAAGAATGGTACAGGTGCAACGTGTGGCAGCATATGGGAGAGCATGGTGGAAGAGACATATTATGTGCTCGCGAGCATCTCGGCCAATGGGATTTCCGGCTCAATCGTACGCCATCTTGACCTTTCGGCCAATCACAACATAGTGGGAAATTCGACCGTGTTTGATAGCTCACATGGTTCGAACCGAGTTCAATTTGTTCCATGAATTATACCTACACGGTGCCTCCAGCGTTACACTTAAGAGGTCGCGAATTTCTTCAAAAACTACAAAAACCTCCCTTAATTGAGAATTTTTCCTAACAAGGATTACTTCAATACTTCGCACTTTAACATTCTTTTAAATTACTTTGTAAACATTTTCATACCTTTGAGAATTCCTCTCGAATGTAATTCAGCCATTCTTGGAATATTTCTATCAATATTGGGATTTCTTAAGAAGGAATCATCCATCTTGCCTCAAATTCCCATTAAAAGTGCACAGAAATTTCTCAAATATGCTTGCTATCCGAGCTCAAAACTTTAAACCGGAACGAGTATTACAGGGTTTTACAAACATTAGGAATACTGTTTCATGAACATTTATAAAACTATTTTGAAAGACTCAAAATATTTCAAAAGAAGAAATATTCATAGACATGTCGTAATTCACGCTGAAATAAATACGAGACAAATGCTGAAAAATTGAGGAAATATTCTGTGAGTAGTTTGAAAAAGTTGTCAGTAAGGCATCAAACATTTGTGGCGAAAAAAAAATCTTTGACTATTTCTCTCGAATATAATTAAGCCATTCTTGGAAAATTTCTATCAATATTATAAATTCTTGGGAAGGAATTATCCATCTTGCCTCAAATTCCCATTAAAAGTGCATAGAACTTTCTAAAATATGTTTGCTATTTGAGCTCAAAACTTTAAAGCGGAAGGAGTATTCCAGGGTTTTACAAACATTAGGAATATTGTTTCATGAATATTTATAAAACTACTTTGGAAGACTCAAAATATTTTAAAAGAAGAGATATTCATAGACATTCCATAATTCATGCTGAAATAGATACGAGACAAATGCTGAAGAATTGAAGAAATATCCAGTGATTTGTTTGAAAAAGTTGTGAGTGATGCATCAAACAGTAGTAGCAAGGAAACAAAATTGGGCCAACGTGGGGTTTGAACTCACAACCTCTCATTTGTGAGACAAAAGGTTATCCACGCAGCTATGCTGTACTGCCAATATTTAGGATCAATATCTGTACTCATTCATCGGCCCCCCCAAGGGAGGCTCGAGTTATGGGAGTTGTTGCGACTCTTGATTTTTCCCATTATAATGAAGGATGTTACGTGCCATCCCACTCCACAGACAATCTAGAAGTATTTGGTAGGACTGTTATCATTGATTGCCGATTCAATCGTCCGCACGCCAAGTTCCAAGATCTTTGATCACTGTATGATAGTAAGATGTCTTAGATGTTTGCATGAAAGCGAGTAACTCTGTTGATGACCGAGCCTCAACCAGAAAGATTTGCATTTGCACGTGGCCGCGAACCGCGATTTTAGACTTCTTGAAGTATTGCAGTTAAGGCGATGCGGTCACCGTGCAACCCGGAAATTATATCTTATTTGGATGTAAATCAAAAAATTTTCACAAAACGAAGTTGGAGACGATTTGTCCATTACGTATTATCATTTGAATTGTGGTGGACAACTCATTATTTGTCACCAATCACAAGACTATCACTAATAAACGAGAATAACTTGCCGGCGGGTACTTTCTAACCTACAAATTGGCACATTTTCGTTCACAAAACTCTCAAAATCTAGTCCGATTTGGGCCAAACGAAGAGTTATCCAGGCCAAGTTAGATGATAATAAAGCCTGGATAACTCGTCGTTTAGGCCATAATGAAAAAGATTTTGAGAATTCTGTGAACAAAGTTCAGCGTGCACGGTGACCGCATCGCCTTAACAAGGAATTCGTCGCAATTTGAAATTCATACGCCAAGATGGCTGCCGATTGGCCTTGCGCAGACCGGGACGAAAACGCGTTCACCAAGTGAGCACACCATATGTCTCTTCCGCCATGTGGGAGAGCAGCACATTAGTAGGCTTGAATGAGAGAGAAGCAGAAGCGCGCGCCACAATATGCCGGACCAATGGAGAGATAGCTTGCGTTTTGCTGATGCAGAAGTGGACGACGATGGGCAGACTTGTTCGGACTGCGAAACCCACCGCCTCGTAAAAATCCTCTGTTTCGTCGCGGCTCGTGCGGGAGAGCCCCGCGTCGCGCGTGCCCAGGGTGTGCCTGATATCATCTTCAGTGGCACAAATACATCTTGCGGCGAGTTGGCGTCCGGTGACCCAGGTGACGAGCAGGGCCGGAGCAGAAGGAGGCGGCTTCCGCGGCACTGCTACAAATTTATTAGGAAATTGCATGATTATGGTTTGGTCAGGAGTGAGGTTTATTTCACATATTTTGTCTAGGGTGTTCTTTCTTTCGGGATTTATTTCTCGTTATAATTCTCTAGTGCAGAGACCCAGCACTGAAAAAGATGATTTTTTCCATCGATCGTCATCAAGCCTCTCCTAGCCTATTCTCACTTCCCAGAACAAGAGCCCTGATCGCCTTTTTGGGTTCTTTTCCAAGAATGGAGACGGTCTTTTTGAAGTGGTCCAGTATTTGGTTTACATCCACTATCCGAAACTTGCAAATACATTTTTATCCTAGCGGGACTAAAGTACGCACTTTGGCCCTTCATTTTTGGGCGTAATGTGATTCATTTCCACCCGGGTATCAAACTTTACTCCCTGAACGGACTTGTCGTTGAAAAAAATCGGAAGTAAATTTTGCCCCGAGCGGGATTCGAACCCACGCCCAAGAGATTGGTGTGATCCCAAGGCTAGCGGTCTGTCGACCCCTCCACGGAGGATCACACTTGATGCGGCACTAATCGTCTACATAACTCACGCATAGGCATTCAACCTCTCATTAGGTCGTATTTTGTTGTTTTTGGATAAATAATGATTCGAGCGTTATACAAACGTATTCTGGAGAGATCATATTATTGAAAGGATCTCAAAAAAGTATCAGTGAATATTAATTTTCAAAAACATTTTTCAAATACTATTCGAATATTGAGCTGTGTAACGTTGAATGGGAGAATATCAAGAGATCGATTCTGGTTGGAAATTCAGAAGAGTTGATATGATATCACAAAATGAGGATTTTTTAGACCATTTCGAAATCTTTTTTCAGTCGGGGGGCTCCGCCCCCCGAACCCCCCGGCGGGGGCTCCGCCCCCTGCACCCCCGCCGGGGCTCCGCCCCGGACCCCGTCCCCACCACCCGCAACAGTTGGCTTCGGTATTTCCAAGACGGCAATGTTACCAATGACACAGTCGTTGTGGCCCAATGCGCCAAAGAATAAATGCCCGGATGCGCGCGTGGTTTGGGGGGGGGGGCGTACTTTAGTCCCGTAGGATAAAAAATAGCATACGCAACTCGGGAGTAATGTGGGCCTCAAACTCCCGGGTATTTATCGCTCTCGGCTTCGCCTCGAGCGATAATCCACACCCGGGAGTAAAAGGCCCACTTTACTCCCTAGTTGCGTAATATACTATCATATTATATGATTTATAACAAAGATCAAAAATTCCCATCCTGATCAATATAAAAATTTTTTCATGGTATTCGAGTTTTGAGGGTGTATTATCCGAGGGGATGAGGAGCTCTTCATGCTCAACTTCCCTCAGGCCATGATGTAATAAATTCCAAGAAGAAAGATGAAAATGGCCAAGTGAGATCCAAGGCAAGATTGGTAGCAGGAGGCTATTCTCAAGAGTAAGGTGTGAACTATGAGGACAGTTTTTCCCCAGTAGTTAGATACACTAGTCTCAGGATATTTTTTGCTAGAAAAGCTCGGTATGATTCAGGAATTTACAATCTTGATGTAGGAACAGCTTTCCTTCATGGAGAGCTAGAGGGAACCATTCTTCTACAGCGACCAGCAGGGTTTGAAATCGAAGGAAAAGAAGATTGGGTCCTTCTTCCCCAAGAGGCCATATATAAACTCAAGCAAGGCGGCAGAGCTTAGAATAAAAAGCTCAATGATTTTTTGATCGATAGAGATTTTACACGATGCATTTATGATGCTTGTATCCATTTTATCACTCTTCTCAAGGGAACCTTGTATATAGCAATTTTTGTTGATGACATGGTTGTTTTTGCAACCAATTCAGATACTCTCTCTCTCTCTTTTTTTTTTTTTTTTTTTTTTTTAAGGTGGTTAGAGGGCAAACTCTGCCTCAGGATCCCTCGGATCCGTCCCCAGACACCGGACTGGTTCAGCTTACGCGGACTACGCATAGCCCACGCAGGCCATACCAGGCGGGACACGGGTTTGGGTGGGGCCCACCGAGAGGTGGGCCCGGCCGTGTAATATCCCTCTCCCCTCGATGTCCGATACCTAGGGCATCGGGCAATCAAGAAGGAGATCCACCTGCATCTTCCATCTCATCCCGGAACCGCGTGAGCATTACTTCAGGATGAGCGGCATGTCTCGCGCTCGATTGCGAGCGTTCCTCTTCTCCATCTTCTCTCTTCGGCCACTTGTCGGCATCTTCTATCTTCATTCTTCATTGTTCCCTCTCTTTCTTCTTTCTTCCCTCTTCTTTCTTCTTTCTTCCCTCTTCGGTGCATCAGATTCCTCCTGGAATCATTTGGGCCTCTTCTGTTTCAATCGGCAGAGTCACTGTAATTCGCCTGCTTCGAGGCGCCTTACTTCCCTCTCTTTCTCCTCTTTGCGGGTCATCACCAGCTTGATGTATCCGGTGAGTCTATCCCATGTCTCCTGGTTGCGGAGCAAGTACGGGACGAGATTCTCAGGTGTTAGTTAAGCACCCAGCCATTCATCCAGCTCGGCGCGCTCTCTCCGGGTGTCGCTGCACTTGAACAGGGCATGTTCGGCGTCATCCCATTCGTCCCCGCATGACTGACATGCTGGGGTCGTCCTCTTCTTGAACCTGGTTAGATAGGAACCGAAGCAACCATGATCGCTCAGTGCCTGCGTCGTCCAGTAGTCCATCTCTCCGTGGGTACTCTCTCTCTCTCTTTTTTTTTTTTTTTTTTTTTTTTTTAAGGTGGTTAGAGGGCAAAATCTGCCTCAGGATCCCTCGGATCCGTCCCCAGACACCGGACTGGTTCAGCTTACGCGGACTACGCATAGCCCACGCAGGCCATACCAGGCGGGACACGGGTTTGGGTGGGGCCCACCGAGAGGTGGGCCCGGCCGTGTAATATCCCTCTTTCCTCGATGTCCGATACCTAGGGCATCGGGCAATCAAGTAGGAGATCCACCTGCATCTACCATCTCATCCCGGAACCGCGTGAGCATTACTTCAGGATGAGCGGCATGTCTCGCGCTCGATTGCGAGCGTTCCTCTTCTCCATCTTCTCTCTTCGGCCACTTGTCGGCATCTTCTGTCTTCACTCTTCATTGTTCCCTCTCTTTCTTCTTTCTTCTCTCTTCTTTCTTCTTTCTTCCCTCTTCAGTGCATCAGATTCCTCCTGGAATCATTTGGGCCTCTTCTGTTTCAATCGGCAGAGTCACTGTAATTCGCCTGCTTCGAGGCGCCTTACTTCCCTCTCTTTCTCCTCTTTGCGGGTCATCACCAGCTTGATGTATCCGGTGAGTCTATCCCATGTCTCCTGGTTGCGGAGCAAGTACGGGACGAGATTCTCGGGTGTTAGTTGAGCACCCAGCCATTCATCCAGCTCGGCGCGCTCTCTCCGGGTGTCGCTGCACTTGAACAGGGCATGTTCGGCGTCATCCCATTCATCCCCGCATGACTGACATGCTGGGGTCCTCCTCTTCTTGAACCTGGTTAGATAGGAACCGAAGCAACCATGATCGCTCAGTGCCTGCGTCGTCCAGTAGTCCATCTCTCCGTGGGTGCGTTCCGCCCACTTGGCTACGTCACGGATCAGCCGGTGCGTCCATCTGCCGTTCGCAAATGGCGAATCCCACTCAGTTTGCCAATGCTCAAGGGTGGTTTCCTTCTCGTTGTCGCGGATAATCTCCTTCATCGTCGGGGTGAGTACTCGTTCGGCTCCGATCACTTTCTGGCGGTCCCAGATCCTCACTCGCTCCGCGACGAGCAAGTGGATGGGCGGTGTACTCGCCAATACGTAAGCCGCATCCCCTGACACGGTGCGGTAGGCACGGATACTTCTCAGGGCCGCTCTCCGGTGGACAGGCCCCATCTTCTTCTCGATGATGGTCTTCTCTACTCTCTTTCCCCACACGGGTGCACCGTAGAGCATGATAGAGGTGCTGACGGTGTTGAGAAGTGCGCGCCTCTTTTCCTTGGGTCCTCCGATATTCGGCATCAGCCGTTGAAGCGCCGCACCAACCCTGCTCGCTTTTTGAGCGGCCTCCTGGATGTGCTTCTTGAACGACCACTTGTCGTCAAGCCATACGCCGAGGTATTTCAGCTCTGTCTTGCGTGGGATCTCTTGCCCGTTGATGTAAAAGTGGGGCAAGTCAAACTTCCTGCGTCTTGTGACCACGATTGCTTCGCACTTCTTGACAGCAAGCTCTAGGAGCCTGCTGATCATCCACTCGTAGACTCGGGCCAGCGCCTCGTTTGCGCGTCTACCCAAGAGTTCCTCGTTGTCGGACCAGACTATGAGCCCCGCGTCGTCCGCGAAAGCCACTATTATGACTCCTTCGGGCAGTTCAATAGACAGTAAACTGTCGTACTGTGTGTTCCAGTTGAACGGCCCGGAAACCGACCCCTGTCCAATTCCGGCGGACAGTTCCCGGATCTCTTGTCCCTCGTCGGTGTCGTACACGAGTGTCCTGTTCCGCAGATAGTCACTCGTGATGGCTAGTAGATAGGGCGGCACTTTACCTGCTTGGGATTGATAGACTCGCTCCCAGCTCGCGCAGTTGAACGCGTTCTTTATGTCCAACGCAATAATGGCACAGAATCCTCCTCTTCCTTGGTATGGGTTCCCTACCGACGCTTGAACCCGCTCTTGGACCTCCTCGATCGCGTGCACAGTGCTCCGTCCCTTCCGGAACCCAAACTGCATTGGTGATAGCCCGCCGCTCTCTTCGTAGGCTTTTTCCACCCTGTTGAGCACCATCCTCTCGTACATTTTCCCGATATTGTCGAGCATGCTGAGAGGGCGTTGACCTCCTTGACCTTTAGGTATCAGGACCAGCTTCTGGCGTTTCCACTTATCCGGAAAATTTCCCGCGCTCAGACAGATGTTGAAGAGGTCGAGGAGTAAATCTGGGTTGTATTTGAAGACCAGTTTCAGAGCCTCGTTTGGAATGCCGTCCAGGCCAGGGGCCTTGCCGTTTGGCAGCCTCTTCGCCGCTATGAGTAGCTCTTGCATAGTAAAGAGCGGGATGGGATCTTCGCTCTCGGGAGGGAATGTCACTCTGGGTTCTCCTGCTGGAAAGAGGTCTTCCACGATGCTGCGCAAGGTAGCTGCATCAGTCGGTGCTGGGTTGCCCCTCCGGGGTCGGACCTTGGACATGACCACGCGGTATGGCGTACCCCACGGGTCTCCATTAACCATGTCGCACAATTCACCCCAGCACTTCTCTTTGCTTCTCCGGATGGCTAGAACGAGAGCCTTCTTTGCTCCTCTGTACGCCCTATCATCTTCCCCCAGTGATGGTCGTTTTAGTTTCCTTGATCGCCACGCGGTTCTCCTCTTCTTATTGCTCGTTCTTCGTAGGGCTTTTATCTCGTCGGTGATCCAGTACTCTGGTTTCCTCCAAAAGCATGATGTTGTCTTGCGAGGCATCGATGCGTCACAGGCTCTTTTGATGGAGACCGTCACCATATCCACAGCCTCGTCCGCGGTGATGTTCATCGGGAGATCTTCGGCTGTTCCTATCGATTCCCGGAATTTCCCCTCATCCAGCTTGCGTACCTGCCACCCCGTCGGTCGCGGTCTGTGTGTGGTCTGTCTCTGTCTGTCAGTCCTAAGCCGAAACCGAATATGTCGATGGTCACTCAATGTTTCCGTGTCCAGAACCTCCCACGATGTCTTTTTTTTTTTTTTTTTTTTTTTTTTTAAGGTGGTTAGAGGGCAAAATCTGCCTCAGGATCCCTCGGATCCGTCCCCAGACACCGGACTGGTTCAGCTTACGCGGACTACGCATAGCCCACGCAGGCCATACCAGGCGGGACACGGGTTTGGGTGGGGCCCACCGAGAGGTGGGCCCGGCCGTGTAATATCCCTCTCCCCTCGATGTCCGATACCTAGGGCATCGGGCAATCAAGAAGGAGATCCACCTGCATCTACCATCTCATCCCGGAACCGCGTGAGCATTACTTCAGGATGAGCGGCATGTCTCGCGCTCGATTGCGAGCGTTCCTCTTCTCCATCTCCTCTCTTCGGCCACTTGTCGGCATCTTCTGTCTTCACTCTTCATTGTTCCCTCTCTTTCTTTCGGCATCTTCTGTCTTCACTCTTCATTGTTCCCTCTCTTTCTTTCGGCATCTTCTGTCTTCACTCTTCATTGTTCCCTCTCTTTCTTTGTTCCCTCTCTTTGTTCCCTCCCACGATGTCTCTCTCTCTCTCTCTCTCTCTCTCTCTCTCTCTCTCTCTCTCTCTCTCTGCTCCCAGATCTAAGGCAGAGAAGTTTTACCTATTAAAGATTCAAGTCCAGCCTCCAAAGTTCTCGGTATTAATGTCACCAGGGACAGAAGAAGATCTCTTATCAAACTTGATCAATCGGACTATATTGAGTCAATCTTGAAGACTTTTAAAATGTCAGACTGCAATCTAGCAAGTACACCGATGGAATTTGGAGGAAAATTCAATAGCAGTGTCTCTCCAGCTCCCAGTGCTCAGATGGAGAATCTAAAAAGAATACCTTATCAAAGTGTACTGAGAGCTCTTTCGTTTGTATGTCAATGCACAAGACCCGAAATGGCATACACAGTGAGTTGTTCAAGCAAATTCCATGATAACTATGATGAGAATCATTGGAAAGCAGTCAAACAAGCCATGAAGTTCTTTACAAGGGTACGAAAGACCTCAAACTTGTTTATTTGCAGCAAAGCAATCATCGATTAGAAGGATTTTGTGATGCTAGTTATGGTTCAGACCCAAATGATAAGCAATCAGTGACAGGTTACATATTCACAATGCAAGGTGGTGCAGCAAGTTGGAATCGTAAGCGACAAGTTACCACTTCCATATCTGTCAGCGAAGCTGAATATCAAGCTTTGACAGCTGCATGCCAAGAGCGTCTTCGGCTACGTGGGCTCACGCTGGAGTTGAAGTTTCAAGATGCAACTCCCCATACTGTCTACTGTGACAACCAACGTGCAATCGACTTGAGCAAAAATGCAAATTTCAGTCCTCGTACCGAGCATATTCACATCAAACATCATTTCATCGAAGAGAAGGTTGAAAATCGTGAACTCATAGTAAATTATTCAACAAGTGAGAGGAGAGTTTTTTCGGGATTTTCGTTTTGATAATGGGTGCAGGTTTTGGATAATGGATGAGAACCAAATACTGGACCGCTTCGAACAGACCGCCTCCAGTCTTGGAAAAGAAACAGAGAAGGCGATCTGGGCTCTTGTTCTGAAAGCTGAGAATAGGCTAGAGGGTTCATAACGATTGATGGAAAAAATTATCATCTTCAAAGCTGGGAGGATCTCTGCAATGAAGAATTATATCGAGAAATTAATCCCAAAGAGAAGAACACCTTAGACAGGATATATAGAATGAACCTCACTTCTGACCAAGTCATAATCATGCAATTTCCTAAGATGTTTGTCAAATTAAGTAAGGTGTCTTCGTCTCATGTATTTCCTTTTTTTCCCTATTATAATGGATTTTTTCCTTGTTTTCAGGAGTACATGCAAGTAACACACGGTATAGAGCTCTATAAGAAAAGAAATCCACAATAAAATTGAGAGAGGTCAAGAACTCCCTGTTACAAAATGACTCATAATACAGTTTAAGAGTTTAAATGCTCATCTTCCAAAAACTCTGTTCTGCACAGGATTATTAGAACTAATCTCACCAATGAATAGAGAGATTCATGCTGAATTATTCCACAAGTGCTCCTGGTAACAGTATCAGTTATTATGCTTTCTAGCAGGATTAAGTCTCTAATACCACATCCAACTACAGAGCACTTGTAAGATGATTTGAGAAGTTACATGAAGATTTTGGATTTCTTGAATTAGCGAGTGCCAAAATAAAAAAAGATCAAAATCATACTTGGTGTTCCTGTTTACATTGCCCATTGAATGACACTTGGACGATCATGAGCTTGTCCACATGCCTTATTTTTACAGGATCAGTTATACGTTTGTTAGTGAACGGATCAATGACACTGATTCCACCTTCCACCCCGCGTCATTCCGATGTCATCATCATCATCATCTTGTGTAGGTTCTACAGTACCATCTGTGCATAAGTGTTTGAAAAGTGATTATTCTATGCATTTTCAAACTTCAATTGTGTTAAAGCAACGTTTGGGATCTTACAATTTACAATTCATTAGAGCCAATATTACGATAATTGGAGGGATCTGTGGCACCAACTCGTGTATCTCATGCGCACAGTGCAAGGAATCGACGATGTAAATATCGTCAGTGATCTGCAGGCGCATGTTGAGAGGCCAAGTATCGGACACCTTTTCCGCCTCATATCGTGATCAGGATGAATGAGAGGTAACTAATCAAGGGAATTTGTTCAAAATTTCAATATTTCACAACCAGTCAAAGGGAAGAATATTTGTTTCGTCCTAGTTTCTCTGCTGGGCTCGTGAGTCAGACGACAGATAGACTTGTCTGACACAGAGAAATATTGCGGAAGATGATACGCTGAGAAATGTAGGTGATATGAACATTGCTTCCATATTCTTTTGGTGGTCTGCAAGAATCGCAAGCCACCTGGGTATGTAGACCCGAAACAGTGTGAAATGGCATGTTACGCGCCCAATGACCTATTCAAATAGTTATATGGCGGATTCCTCCTTGTCCGGTGCATATCGGCATTGTTAGGAGTTTTTCTTTTCGACTTCTCCGGACAATGACAGCCAATTATATATATATTAATTCAAATGATCATTCATCGTCCGGAATACTAGATTTTCCCCTAGATTGACTAACCTTACCTGGAAAACCATTAGATTTTCCCCTAGATGTTCTAACCTTACCCGGAAAATCACTAGATTTTCCCCTATATCGACTTACTATACCTTAAAATACTAGTTTTACCTATATCGATTACCCTTTTTGGGAAATAACTAGATTTTCCCCTAGATCGCCTAAATTCACCTTAAAATTACTAGTTTCCCCTATATCGTTTGGGAAATCTCTAGATTTTCCCATATATCTACTAACCTTACCTTGAAAAATATATATTCCTCCTATATTTTATTCTAATTTGACTCTTACACCTATAACGATATACACCCCTTTTTGGGGAATCACTAGATTTTCCCGAATATCGACTTAACCTACCTTAAAGTTATTGGTTTTTTCTCTATATCGATGACTGTATTTTGGGTCTACTGTCGAGTTTTTGTGCGTCCGTCAGACTCCTTCCCTTCCATTAGAATCCACCAAATTCCCTTGAGCGCCTGCGTATCGGACTTAGATTTAGTTCGTGAACTACACTAGGTCTTCAAACAATCGCAGGGAAGTGCTTCCTCCACCTGATCTGATCGTGAGTCTATCGGTCTCTTGTCCCATTGTCAGTTCTTATATGATGTTTTATGTATGATGTATTTATGATGATCAGTGAGTGTGATAAGATGTGAGGATATTTTATGTATTTCGTTGATGATTGATTGGTGTTTTGATGATGATAAAATTCTTTACTTAATGGTTATGTTTTAATTACTTCGTGGAAAAATGTATATAATTGTTATTATTATTAGTAGTATTTGTGTTCGTTACTGTGTCAAGTCTGATGTCGAGTGTCGGTGCGTCTCTCAGATTCCTCCCTTTTCATCAAAATACACTAAATTCCCTCAAGCGTCTGCGTATCGGACTTAGATTTAGTTCGTGAACTACACTAAATCTTCAAACATTCACAGGGAAGTGGTTTCATCACCTGATCCGGTCGTGAGTCTACCGGTCTATCGGTTTATTATTGTATCGGTTCATTGATCTTAGTGTATGTTTATATGAATGCGTGATGAATGATGTTTGATGATGGAAAATGTGTGATTTGTGCCTCACCCTCCGATGTAGAGATGAATTTCATCTCTACACCGGCGATCATTGGCGTTTTGAATGATTCGGGAGATGAATGGTAATGATGATGATGATGATGATGTGATGAATATGTAATGATACATGATGATGGAAAATGTGTGATGTGTGCCTCACCCTCCGATGTAGAGATGAATTACATATCTACATCGGCGATCATTGGCGTTTTAAATGATGCGGCCGATGAATGGTGATGATGATGATGGTGATGGTGATGGTGATGATCTGATGGAGATGTAATGATGCATGATAATCAAAATGTTTGATGTGTGTCTCACTTTCTGCTGTAGAGATGAATTTCATCTCTATATCGGCGATCATTGGCGTTTTGAATGATGTGAGCAATGAATGGTGTTGATGTATGTATGGTTGAATGAGTGAATGAATATGATTGAATGTAGTGTCAATGATGATTATAATGAAGATGATAATGGTGATGATGAAGATGATGTAGTTATAATGAATAATGGAAAAGATGTAATGAGGATGTGATGAAGAAGAATGAATTTTTCGTGATGAAAATTCGCGATAGTGGCACTCGGGTACATAATTCACTATTTTCACTATATACCATTACTCTCTGCATTACACAGGGTGGAGACTGTCTTAACGATGAACAAACTATATGGACATGTTCTATCGATAAGCCCGCATTATAATGGTTTGAAATTATGTATGTGTCTTATACATGTATGTGTACAGGAAACTGACGTCGTACCATCGCATATGGTACATCACCTTCTAAAGGAGCCAGGTCAATCCTTGGTAGAAGAATTTTTTCGCCTTTTCTACGTCCAGAAATAATTCCATTATAGAGCATATATTCACCTAATTCTAAAACCATCAACCTTGTTTTATAAACAAGTATTTCATTTGATATAAACAAGTATTGTATTTTATAAACACAAGATGTATTTCATTTTAAAATCTTCCGTTTCTTTCAGGTTCAAAGATATCTCGTTCAATTGAATGAATTTCAAGTAACACTCACAAAGCAGGTTTCATCATTGATATCTGAGTATGGTATTTATAATGAAAAAGTGTTAAACTATTTCGTACCAATGTACTAAACTTGTGTTAAAAAGTTTGTTATGTGATGTTCGTAAGTACTT
This sequence comes from Eretmocerus hayati, assembly GCA_029851415.1. Lineage (NCBI taxonomy): Eukaryota > Metazoa > Arthropoda > Insecta > Hymenoptera > Aphelinidae > Eretmocerus > Eretmocerus hayati. The sequence continues at coordinate 174,265,008 of CM056742.1, read as the reverse complement.
GTTACGAATTAATTATAAAATTGACTAAGTTTTGAAAAACAAACTTAGTGCAATATTCTATTACGACTATTATTGAAATTAATTGCGTAGCTGGGTTAAATGTCGAAAACGGCAGAATACAGTCTGATTCATTAAGTGTGTACATGCCATGACCGGGATGTGGGAAAAAATTTGTATTTTTAAACTAGTTATTTGTAAAAATTCGTAATAGCTGTCAGAATTTGTAACTTTTGATAGAAATATGATTCATAATCATTACATTTGAAATTTTTGAAAGCGGGTGCCAACTTCACATGCGTAATGTTTCACCTTCCAACCATTACATAAAAAACACGTGTTTATTATGTAATGATTATTGTTTCGCCATGGAGGTTATGTGTTTAATTCGCGCGGAGGGTTGTGATTTGTGCAATTTCTTCACATATAGTGATTCTCGTTCTGTTTTTTGGCTCTCTCTTCTCTTAATCTGCCCGCGGAGCCCCGCGAGAAGGAGAGTGTAATAACGTCATCTCACAGAACAGGGGGTCATAACAATGTCTTACGCACACAAAAGCACAACTTCCACACCGATACGGGTGCCTCTACATACGTGTGGAAGTTGTGCGTTAGTAGTGGAAAGTCGTGAGAGCGGGTAGAGGGCTGTATACTGAGCAGCGAAAGGGTTACTGATACTCATTTTTTGCTGTTTTTTAAGATAATAGTTTGATTTCGTGACAGCAAATTTTTGATCAACATTCCCATTCAATTGCATATTTTCTTCACCAAATGTCCTTGTATCTATCCATGCATTTGCGCGCGTTAATCTGCACCCCCAGTGGCATACGCGGAAATCCATGGTTGATTGGTCACGTAAAATGTTCAGGACGAGACCATTATTCTGCGTATTTGCGTACGCGAATACGCGAATACCATTCACTTGGGTAGCGTACGCAAATGATCATGGTTTGGTAGTCACACATTCAAGGGGAGGTGTACCCCAAACTTTCAAGTCTGGTCTGAAAAATCATGGTGGGTTGGAGATTCTGATTTATGAGTATTTTTCCGATCTGAAAAAGATGGCTTAGTTACTTTTTCGGAAAAATAATACGTCATCCATATGTATTTCCGGGTTCGCGTACAATTGGCCAGATCACCGAACCCATACGACATTGCGTTCAAAACCACAGAAAGCACACCAGGAAAAATCTGCAGGCCGGTCCATCGATTCCTGTCAGACGATATACATTTTCGGCTTGTCTATACGGCCGGACTCGCGTACGCGAAAAGAGAGTTCTGGTGGACGACGCATGTGACGTCTTCGCCGAAAAAATCCCTAGGAAATCCGTCGCGTACGCGAAAGACCGCGGGCCCTGGGCCCAGCCTTCGCGTACGCGAAAGGGCCCATTCTTCGCGTACGGGAAAATTTTCGGAGAGTCGCCTCGCAAAAATCTTCGCGTACGCGAACCGGAAAATTTTTCGCGTACGCGAAAATGGGCTCCCTTCGCGTAAGCGAAAAAATTTTCCGGTCCGCGCACGCGAAGATTTTTGCGGGGCGACTTTCCGAAAATTTTCGCGTGCGCGAAGGGAGCCCATCTTCGCGTACGCGAAGACTTTGCAAGGTGTCAGTCTGAATATGGAGAACAAGCACATTTTCGTGTACGCGAAGGAAGAAGCCTTCGCGTACGCAAAGAATTCCTGATTTTGCATAAACGAAAATGGCGTGGAATTGATTCTCGCTTCAATACGAACTACGAGGGCGAAGGGAGCTCATTCTTTGCCTACGCGAAGACTTTGCGAGGTGCGCGTCCAAAAATTTTCGCGTACGCGAAGGCTTTGCAGAGCTCCAATACGAACTAATTTGGCGTGGGCGAGTGACCAGCAGATCTGTGTAGACCACATTCGCGTACGCGAACAAGAAAGGCGAGCTACTCAATTGTCAGGTACGTGAAGGGAGCACAATTTTGCGTACGCTAAGCCTTAACGAGTCACTTTCCCAAATAATTTCGCGTACGCGAAGGGGATACGATTTCGCGTGCGCGAAATTTGTATGTCATTCACTCTCGTCTTTTCAGTCAAAATGAATTCATAATCTCGGCTCCAAGATGGAGAACAACTTGTGAGCAGTTTTTGTTGACATTTTTCCTAACCCTTCGTCTCTCCCTGTCCACCGCATACTATGGATAGCACAAAATTCGAGGAACTCGAAATGTGATTGCATCTGGTGTGCTTTTTGAGCTCTTAATTAAGGGTGATGACAGACAAAGCACTACGCCAGGATTTCACGCCACGACGCGCTATCGCACGCCACGGGACCAAAATTCATTCCTGCAAACCCAACCATCGATGGATTGAATTTATTCTTTGCAGCACAGTCGTGGATTATGAGAACGAATCGAATCCATCGGATGGTTGGGTTTGCAGCAATAAATTTCAGTTCTGTGGCGTGCGATAGCGCGTCGAATTTGTGGATGCGCACCTCGCAAAGTCTTCGCGTCCGCGAAGAATGGGCTTCCTTCCCCCTCGTAGTTCGTATTGAAGCGAGAATCAATTCCACGCTTTTGTCGCGCGTGCGAGATCAGAAATTCTTCGCGTACGCGAAGGCTTCTTTCTTCGCGTACGCGAAAATATGCCTGTTCTCCATATTCGGACCGACACCTTGCAAAGTCTTCGCGCACGCGAAACCATGGCCCTTTCGCGTACGCGGAAAATTTGGGAAAGTCGCCTCGCAAAAGTCTTCGCGTGCGCGAACCGGAAAATTTTTCGCGTACGCGAAAGGGTCCGTTCTTCGCGTACGCGAAAATTTTCGGAAAGTCGCCCCGCAAAATCTCCGCGTGCGCGAACCGGAAAATTTTTCCTTCGCGTACGCGAAAAATTTTCCGGATCGCGTACGCGAAGATTTTTGCGAGGCGACATTCCGAAAATTTTCGCGTACGCAAAGAATGGGCCCTTTCGCGTACGCGAAGGCTGGGCCCAGGGCCCGCGGTCTTTCGCATACGCGATGGATTTCCTAAGGATTTTTTCGGCGAAGACGTCACATGCGTCGTCCACCAGAATTCTCTTTTCGCGTACGCGAAGGTTCGCGTACGCGAATCCGGTCGTATAGACAAGCCGATACATTTTTTCCTGCCAAAATTCTCAATTTTCTCGTCGAAATGTCTCGCAACTCGAGAAATATCGATTATTTCGAGAAACAACGGAAACCCCCTTTTGTTTCGATCGAAAAATTACATCGAAATTGTGAAAAACAATCCTCGGTCAAAATTTGAAATTCCAACCGGACATGCATGTGGTCTCACAGAATTCGGTGGATCGGTCTGTAGATTTTCTAAAAAAGCAGATCACTCGCATCTTATGCACGCAACGCGTGGGCGTAGTGTCAAGCGAGTGGTCTAGACTTCCATGCTAATGAACAACAATTCTAAGTGCGTTAAAACGAACAGGAAAATCAACTTATTAAATTCAAATTTTTGAATTTCCAAACTTAAATACAAATTAAATAATTAAATCCCATTAGATTGAATTCTCACCATTGGATTTTAAAGCAGAGATTCAAGCAATTTTTGCTCAAAAAGCCTCTATATTGTTTGACACTGGGAGGGAAGAGATGCCAAATCACTGGGCTCTCCCCTGAGGGATACTCTACAACTCGTAGAAGAGCAAAAGTTGTCCAGATCGAGTATAAAAGAGAAAGCGTCGAGGAAACAAAACAACACACACACACACGGACAAAGGGCCTCAAAGATTAGTCTAATCTCAAGTTTGGGATACTTCCTGGAGAAAAAGTATTATCTCCAATCAATAGATCTCGGCGAGAGGAAGAAAATGGTCTAACCATTTTTTAGATACAAGGCCATTTGGTGAAGAAAATATGCATTTGAATGGGAATGTTGATCAAAAATTTGCTGTCACGAAATCAAACTATTATCTTAAAAAACAGCAAAAAATGAGTATCAGTAACCCCTTCGCTGCTCAGTATACAGCCCTCTACCCGCTCTCACGACTTTCCACTACTAACGCACAACTTCCACACGTATGTAGAGGCACCCGTATCGGTGTGGAAGTTGTGCTTTTGTGTGCGTAAGACATTGTTATGACCCCCTGTTCTGTGAGATGACGTTATTACACTCTCCTTCTCGCGGGGCTCCGCGGGCAGATTAAGAGAAGAGAGAGCCAAAAAACAGAACGAGAATCACTATATGTGAAGAAATTGCACAAATCACAACACTACGCGCAAATTAAACACATAACCTCCATGGCGAAACAATAATCATTACATAATAAACACGTGTTTTTTATGTAATGGTTGGAAGGTGAAACATTACGCATGTGAAGTTGGCACCCGCTTTCAAAAATTTCAAATGTAATGATTATGAATCATATTTCTATCAAAAGTTACAAATTCTGACAGCTATTACGAATTTTTACAAATAACTCGTTTAAAAATACAAATTTTCTCCCACATCCCGGTCATGGCATGTACACACTTAATGAATCAGACTATAACGTTATTATATGTTTGTGAATATATATTTGTATCATGTTATAACAAGATTGTAATATCTCATTGTATATAAATATATGATTAGCAGAATTTTGTAAAAAAATCTGTTCAATCTAAATATATAACAAGTTCCTATGTTTGTGTATTCCAAAAAGTTAGAAAAAAGAGTACAATTGGTAAAAAAGTGGTTTTGTTAGAAAAATAAATGTTATATTTTTACAATACTTGCCTTTTTTATTTTCATCATATAATTCAACTTACGTAATTATTAAAAAATCAAATGATATTTTTCAATGACAAGAATCACTATTGTCTATTCAATTTTTGGGCAGTTGATTGCCCCAATCTATATAACACAGAGCGGAGCGAGCGTTAGGGAGCGACGATATTGCTAGTGTTATGATAATTAGAGGCATCCTGTGGCACCGTTTCGTGAATCTTACGCGCACAGTGTGAAGAATCGACGATGTCAATATCGTCAGTGGTTGTGCAGGCGCAACTTACGAGGCCAAGTATCAGAAACCACTCCCGCCTCATATCGTGATCAGGATAAATGAGGGGTATCTAATAAGGGGAGTTCGTTCGAAATTTGAATATATTACAATCAGTCGAAGGGAAGAGTATCTGTTTCGCCCTAGTCTCTCTGCTGGGCTCGTCAGTTAGACAACAGAGAGACTCAGCTAAGACAGAGAAATATTGTGGAGAATGATACGTTGACAAACTTCGTCAAAACGCATTGCCATGTCAGAATGTATTTTTCTCCGGCTTCTGTTATGGGTATTGGGTCGACTAAATCAATTCAAATTTCCCGAAGTTCTCTCTCTAAGGTATCATTTATTACCATGGGCATTTAGTTATGACGGGTACCAGTCTCAATTTCTGACATTTTCCGCAAAATCTGATCAATTCTCTTACATTCTTTCTCAGTCCCTTCCAGTAGGAATTCGCCCTTATTTTGGAACAGATTTTCCTACTCCACCATGGCCCTCTAACAATTCTTCATCATTTCCCCTCAATATTTGTCTTCTAATGTTTGAGTCTGGTATTACAACTTCACCCGTGCAAATTGTGACCTTGAGAGTCTCATTCACGATTGGTTTGGAGAATTTCGTTATCGTAGGCCAAAAATTCCCTTCTACAATATCGTACGCTTCTACCATACTGATTTATTTGATGCCCTCTCTCTCTCGATCAACATCTGCCACAAAATCAAAGTATCCAGTATGTCAAGTTGTGATGTTCGACATTCAACGTTCTTTCTTAGAAACAAATGAATTATTCTCAACTGCCATTTTGTTACGACTATTCTTTCCAAATCGGACGACTTTGCTTTCACCTCATGTGCATTAAAAAGTTCTCTTTCAAGTAAGCTTTTGGTTACTTTTGACCTCACTGCGCAATTCGTCGTGAACCAATGTATCAACCACAGAGGCACTCTGCTACATTTCAAAGTACTTGCGTTGACATTGACTGCTAATACATTTATGTTTGAATCTATTATTCCATTGTCGTGACCTCTCCCTCCTATCCATTTCATCTGTCGCATGTTGAGATATTGAGGTTTTATCAGTTGAGCTTGGATGCAGGGATTTTCTTCAGACATGTTAGTATCATTCTGGACACAAGCTGTTTTAACACTCCCCTCTGCTGACATGTCTGGACCTTTGGATCCTTTGGCTCTCAGACGACCTAATGTCCATCTATTTTCACATTGTGAATCCATCCAACCTTGTCTTTACTGTCCTCATAGCCGTTCAGTCGGGGGCATTTGAATTTAGTACCGTTCTCACCATACAATCCAATGCTTCTCTCTGAGTCATTGAGCTATCAATCTTTTCAATTCTATCTTACGTAGTGTTTCTTCGAGAGTCACTGACCGTCGTAATCTTACGTCTATTATCAATTTTTTTCAATTTCACCTGAGGTAGTGCTTCTTCGTGAGTCACTGACCGCCGTAATCTTATGTCTATTTCCCTGCTTTGAGGATGAGGTCTCTGCGCAGTAAGGACAATTGCAAATGGTATATTTTCTAAACTCATCTACAATAATGATTACGTAATCTTCGAGATCACATCCATCCTGTTCGTTCTCATTCCTCGACTCTACTGAATTTCTAGTCAAAGCATCTACGTTCTGATGTAGAGCCTCCTAACATTTGATATCATACGTGAATTCATTAAGTATCCTTCTCCAGCATACTGATCACGGAGAAGGGTCTGTGCAGTTATTAGCCAGCTAAACCGAGGAATTGTTTCATGTAATTCTCATTTCCAGGTCTTGAGAAATTCTGACCAGCTGACACCCTCTCCTGATCGGGTTTTACTCCATCTTGGCAAAAGCACATTTCTCTGAGATCAGACACTCCCTACAGCGTTACGAAAGTCACGAGGAAACGGCTTTGAAGATTCTCACACCTGGTAGGGGACGTCTTGAGAACTGGGTACGGTGTGGAGTATACATGTATGTCCAGAATTGTCTCTGATTGGTATTGCGAATTAGATGCTAATCTCGCTTTTTGTCTAAGTGATGTGAGTATTTTGATTCATGGGATTGAATAATTAGCTTATAAATTAAATGGTCTTGTGCGAGACCGTACCAGACCGTGCGAGATCGTACAAGACCGCAGCGGACCGAGCTTGACCGAACGAGACCACAGTAGGCGGTATCAGCCCGTACTCGACCGGATCAGACCGAATCAGACAATTTATCCATAAATTCAACCATCCACCAACACATCGACGCGTCCACCCATGACACCTTTTATAATTTACTTCTGCCACGTGAGCAACCTGGTATGCAAGAGCCAAAAATACAGTTTTTATTGGCTTCTTATCATTCCAACTATGGTGATTCCGCCGTTAGAGGTCAATTGTGTCTTTTAGTACCTAGTTCACCGATTCTGCACATGTTTGAATGATTTGTTCGGAAGCTCATAGTATGGCTGGAATTTGAGGTGGGCACCGTACCATCAGCGCCCCCATCGGCTGTTTCTGAACTGTGCCAGAGCCGACCACGTGACCTCTCAAATCAAACCGCGTCTGCTAGCTGAAATTTGGTTCCCAAAAATCAAATCTTCTTATCACGTACAGGAACCATTTCACAGAGTTTGATTGGTTTCAACAACCTAAGTGTGCATGTTTAACACGAATCCTTCTGTCGGGAGTCACATTTTGCATCAATTTTTCAACAAAAGCACATGGATGACTTGATGTATCTACTCCTGTGGAAATTAATGCAAAATATGCCATGCAACAGTGAGAGCTGTGTTGCGCATGCACACTCCTGTTATTGAAACCAATCGTACTTTCTGGAACGATTCCTGTATGCGATAAGAATATTTGATTCTTGGGAACCAAATTTCAGCTAGTAGACGCGGTTGGATTGGAGGGGTCACGTGGTCGGCTCCGATGCAGTTCAGAAACATTCGTCGGCTCAGGTGCGGTTCAGAAACATTCGATGGGGGCGCGGATGTTACGGTGCCCACCTCAAATCCATAGTCGTTTTTCGGAGCAAACTTTCGCTCGGTCGGTAAGAGATGTAAGACGGGAGCGAGTTTCTTATCTACCCCGTAGTTTTGGATTTTATGAAGGCGTTTTTTGGCGTCGAGTTTGACTCGGCGACTTACCGCTCATGCCAGAAGCCTGAGATTATGAGATAGATTTTGACCAATCGATCACAAAGTCATTCGTTAAGAATACGAAGAATCCTCGGAGAAAAATTCCCATTTCCTCCGTTCCCAGCAATAAGATATCGTATGCACCTCTTCGCGGAAACGCATCTCTTTACGAACTCGATACATAATATACATTTTGTATAATGAACTGGTAACTGTCTTTTTCTGCTTTTCTGCACCAAATGGCCGAAATGATTGACGAGAGGGGTGGATATTCCTCAATAAATGAGTTACATCTGTACCGCGTATTAATCCTATATACATATATGGCGAGGTGGCGGAGGGCCGTACATAATCTCGTGCATGCATAGGTTTTTGGCACCTGGTTTCTTCTTGCAGAGGGTTACATTTGCTCTGCTGGTCTCGTAGATGGTTTTAGTGCAGGAATTCGGCAAAATATTTCCGTCAAACGTTGACATTCCGGTGATCCCGGCCCGCAGAAGCAGCGTTGTCGTCTGCTCGAGATCAGTCACCCCCTCCGTGCATCATCTCATATGTATGGGTGTGCTCCGTGCTATTGTAACTCTTTTTTGACGAATCCATCCTCTTCGGCGACTATTTCATACACTGCCGGTCAAAAGTCTCAATACATCTGGAGATCAAACTGATAATCTTCAGAGCTGGATATGTCATAGAGCGCTCTGCGCGGTCGCATTTTGTAGCTCATATCGAGCACTTTCAAATCTATTTTCTGTATTCCCCGTCTCACGTGATATACCAAAGACACACGAGTCCGAAAAACTACTTTTTTCGCAATTTTCCAGGGAAGGAGCAAACGCCTTCAAAATTTGGAGAGATTATTGAATCGCTATGAGACTAACGACATCTCCAAGCCCATGAAAATACCTTTGAGATCCGTTTTTAAACGTCCCTCAAAGTGGTTCTGGTTCCGAGATCTGACTGATTTTGCTGAGGGTGTACGTCTCTCAGAAAATTACACGTTTATCCAAAATGATGAGAAACAGCTCATTTTGGGGCATCTGACCCTTATTTGCGCAAGAGTTTCACTCAATATCGGAATAGCTTTCGAAAATGAAGGCTACAGGTCTTGGACTGGGCTATTTCTCGTCATTTTTGGATTATCGTGTGGTTTTTTGAGGAAATAAAACCCTCACTGAATCAGTCAGATCTCGAAACCAGAACCACTTCGAGAGACGTTCAAAAACGGATCTTGAAGGTCGTTTCATGGACTTAAAGATGTCATTGATCTCATAGCGATCCAGCAATTGCACCAACATTTGTACCTTGCCTGAAAAATTGCAAAAGAGTAGTTTTTCTGACTCGTGTGTCTTTGTTATAATACGCGTGACGGGGAATACAGAGAATGGATGCAAAATTGCTCAATATGATTTCAAAATCACGATCGCGCACAGCTCTCTGCAACCAATAAGTTCTGAGATATCCAGCTTTGAAAATCATCAGTTTAGGAGGAAAATGATAGCTTTTTCAGATTTTTTCGTCAATTTTGCAAAACTTTCGAGCGTTTTAAGACCGCGAGGAGGAAATAAATGAATTGAGTACCGACTCCAAATGACCTCAGAAAATTAGAACCCAGATTTCCATTTTTCGCTTCTGCACCGCTGGAAGAATGTGGTCATACCAGAAGAATGTGCCGTACGACATTTTCACCACTTAAAATGTGTTTATCATGTCAAAATACGCTGAAAATAGTGACTTGGATCGATGAAAAAGCTTTGAATGAGGTTGCACGGAGATGGAAACTATTCTGTACCCTTCATTGCCGATTCACATTATTTTGAGGGATGAGGGCATGTTGGGCACACCCTTCCGCGAACTCACGAGAAATCACTCCTTGGGAAAATTTCCATTGCTCGGCTCTGTTTGGTCAAGATGGCATTTATTTCGACTGATTCTGAGAATCTTGAAACAAGCTTCAAGATGGACTAGTGCGCGTTGGAAAATATTGGTGTAGGTCAAAACTATTGAAAAAACGGCTCGAGGGGGGGGGGGCACGTTTGGTAAACTAACCTTGTCTTTCGAGATCGAGCAGTCCTTTGATTATCGACTTCTAAGTTGATTATTCATCAGAAAGGTGGTGTTTCTCATCCATTTTTACTTTTGACTCGAAGAGGAATGAGAGTAATCCCAGTTTCATTCAGTGAAAACTATTTCATCCTAAGTTCCTCTTCTGGTTAGGCGATCGATGGCTGGTGTGAAGTCGAATTATCATTTTGCGAAGAGTGATCTCCACAATATTGCGTCGTAGACCCAAAATGATTCAGAGCGTCGGATTTCTCTTCCATTGCAAACAATGGACCCTCTTCAAAATACATATTTGTGCACCATTACTACTCATTGCAAGTAGTTTGGTCTACCTGATAGATGAGTAGAAATACCGACCAAAAAAATCTCTGCATACTCCAGTTTCAGCTTACTGGGCTCGTGTAAATATTGATAGGCAATTTCAAAAATTTTCAATCTTATATCCGAAAGCAATTTCTTCAAAACTTGTTAAAATACATTTTCCCATGGGAAAAGTTGTCTTTTTTACGAGAAAATTACTTCCAAACTACATTTTGAGTTTTTAAGTTGAGTTTTCTGCACCACTGAGGAATCAGATTTTACGCACGCGCAGAAATTTTGGGCTCTGAGAATTGAGACAAATCTCTTACGCTTGTAAGGCGCTGTCACATTCATTCAAATGAATGAAAGCGCGCTCTGTCAGTAGTCATTTTGGAGAAAATCCTCCCAGTTGTCCAGATCAATCGACTTCGAGACCATAAAATATCTGCCAATGCGCTGAAAATAGCTGCTTTCTATGACTAGAATTCAAAAAATCCATGAGAACCGGCTCAATTACTACAGAGTCAACTCAAAAATAGTTCTAAAATGAAAAGAATCACTCAGAATAGAAATGAAATTTTTAGAAAATTCTCAAAGATTGCTCTATGGGAAAAGAAAGAATATCAGTTTCCACCGAACCACATATAAGCCTGGTGAGATGAGTGTGGATGTGTCAGAGAGGTTTTTATCAGGTCCTCTGCTATTCTTCCCGATATGCTGGCTAACATCCTGCTATTTAGCGTTATTATTCCTGAATGATAATGATTTGCTGGGATGTCGAAGTCTCATCAGTACTGCACAGTACAGTTATTGAAATTGTCGAGTTCTTAGATTTCTCAATGCATGTTTGAGGTATAGCAAACTTAGCAAGTAAAGCCGATTCTATGCTGTACAGAATTGGCATTACTTATTAGTGGAATCACGATACAATAGGCCCTCATCTTATGCGGATTTGTTTACGCGGATTTCGTTTTACGCGGTTGGCTCATTTGCGCCTGTCTCTTATTTTATGCCGAGGAAGTCTCATTTCACGCGGATTTGATCCCCAAAATGATAGCTCATTTTCCCAGAAAATCTAACAGACGAGCCAACTAAATTTGTTGCGATCCCTTATAGAATTCCCTAGTAGCAATGGTGCTCTCATCATGTCTCCATGGAGTCGAAGATTGAACACAGTAACAATACAACCGAGGAGATTTGAGAGGGGCAGAGATTGATTTGTGTCTGCATGAATACTCTCAACATGTTTCACAGTACTGGCAAGCAAATAATTTTAATTGACTTCAATTCATATTTATTTGGGAAGATGTTTGTACCAATTCAATTCCAAGTTCTTTCTTCTCTTAAAAAGAAGTAAAATCCAAGTTGAAAAGGAATATGGCTCCCACAGAATCAGGGACTCCAACGGCCTTATCGTCAAAACGGAACAGGAAATGATCCAAATTTCTCTTTCAAAGCCGGATTTTGTGTGAATATTATGCAAATCATGCATTTTTTGTCTATTATTAACACTCATCTTCGCATAATTCATTATTTTCACGCTTTACTCGTCATTTGCCACTATGCATACAATACAATACCGAGGAACCTAACCCCTGTTTCTCTATGAGAGCAAGGTTTCATCTTACGAAGTACTTCTTTAGAACCTACCCCTCACGTGAATTGAGGGACTCCTGTATCTCGAATGTTTAGCGAGAAGAAGAACTTGACAAGCCGCTATCTGACATCCTCTCAAGTGAGAAAGAGATCGAGAATTTTGTAAGAAAAGAAAATAAGAGAAAGTCTTTATATGCATGCGAGGGTCTGGAAGAATAGGGAACTTGCATGAAAAATAATTCCTGTTTTAATCGAAAGATCACATCAAAATAAGCAAAGTTACAATACAGTTTTTTATTTCATGGCCATTAACTATTTATTTATTAATGTTAAAATTCGCCCGCGAAAGACCCCCGATTCAAATCGATGTCACGTGACTCCTACGTCATTGGGGTAGCCGCCGATACACACATGTAAACCCGCGCGCATTGGTGTTGCGTACGTGTGACGGCTACAAAATAACAAATCGGACCCGGCTTGTATTTTGCTCAAAATAGATTTTTGAATAAATTGAGGGTGAATTTTTCCCATTAGCAGTTGCTCCTGGCCTTTTACTACAACTGAGGTGCAGTGAGACCGCCTGTTATCACGTTTTTTGTGCATAGTGAAGTGGAGAAGGATGCAGGTTAGTGGGCTTTTGGAGCCACAATTTTGAGATGGGAAATTGTCAGATCATCACTGAAGGTTTTATCTGGCTCATGATATGAAGCAATAGTGGCATAATATATGTGACTGTGGTGAATGATTTCCACATTGAATCATCCATTTCTCCTTTTTCACCTTCCTATCTGAGAATGTTGACTTTCCTCGACGATGACCAATGAAACTCTTTTTGTGATGCATCAGACAGAATCAAATTGAGCGTACTCTATCAAACATTCAGTGGAGTAGTAGTTGTAAGCTGTTTGATGTGCTTCCAATGATCCAAATCAAGAGTTGGGCCCTGGTGTCGTCATCAAAAATGAGCACTCACCACTTATAGCTTCCCAGCACTAGATTATTATGCTGTGGCTGTGTTAGATAATTGGCTCAGTCAGTAAGAACCACAAAAGGGATACCAAATGATTACCATTCATTCTTAATAGAATTGATGTGCAGGTTTATGATTGACTAAACCAGTAACGCAGCCTCAGCATAATGAGCTACTACTGGGAAGCTAGAAGTGGTGAGTGCTCATTTTTGATGTCGGCACCAGGCCCCAACTCATTATTTGGACGCTTAGAAGCAGGACACACAGCAGACAACTACTTCACTGAATGTTGGATGGAATACGCTCAACTTGATTCTATCTGATGCATCACAAAAAGAGTTTCATTGGTCATCGTTAAAGGATGTCAACATTCTCAGATAGGAAAGTGAATAAGAAGGAAACGATGATTCAATGTGGAAATTATGCACCACAGTCACATATATTATGCCACTATTGCTTCATTTCACGAGCCAGATATACCACTTTGAGTGATGATCTGACTATTCTCTCTCTCAAAATTGTGGCTCCAAAAGCCCACTAACCTGCATCCTTCTTCACTTCACTATGCACAAAAAACGTGATGACAGGCGGTCTCACTGCACCTCAGTTGTAGAAAAAGATTAGGTGCAACTGCTAATGAGGGAAATTCACCCTCAATTTGTTCAAAAAATTGTTTTAAGCGAAATACAAGCCGGGTCCGATTTGTTATTTTGCAGCCGTCACACGTATGCAACACCAACGCGCGCGCGGGTTTGCGTGTGTGTATCGGCGACTACCCCAATGACGTAGGAGTCACGTGACATCGATTTGAATCGGGGGTCTTTCGCGGGCGCTTTTTTAATTATTTATTATTAATCGAATATTGACCCTAAAATTATTCTGTTTTGACCGAAAATCCTCTTCTGGTCTGTGCTATCGATTGCATATTCTATATTGGCAAACGCTCGACCATGCAAGTTCCCTATTATCTCAGTTCCTTTGCAGTGGTGGTCATTCATTTTGACTCAGAGAATTGAAAAAAAAGGCTTATAAAATAAGATCTGTGAGCTAATGATTCTCCACCATTGTTACTCATAAAAATTGATCTAATGTTCATCATTCTATACGAATTATTCTTTTTGAAGATCGTTCAGCCCAGACACACTTAACCAAATTCTAAACATCTTATTCCGTTCAATCCGGAAATGCGACCGATCGAGCAGACTAGTGAGCATCTAGTCAGAGTACATACAAAGTGTCTCCTTCAGGCGTCTCCAGCATGTACTATTTCGATAAACTGATAGAATACGGTTACGTGGCCGAAAGGTGAATGGAAGCTTGGCGCCAAATCGTCTCGCACGCGATCCTTGTTTCGCGTGCAGCCAACGCCTCAAGAGTGAGAAATCTCAATAGCTTTTCGTACTTACCTCAGCGATCAAGGAAGTCGCTCATTCGGATGGCAATTAATCAATCAGTCATGGGCCACCCTCATGATTTTCTACGAAGCTCGTTGTACATCAAGCTATCCGGGAAGTACGAACAATTGGTTTCTCTTGAGTGACTCTCTCATCCGGGGACAATCATGAAATCACCGTTGAAGAGCATTTCGCGCCGTCGGCACGAGTTTCCGTTTTCTCAAGTAGTGCAAAAATGCGATTACTATAAATTTGCCAATTACCTTCAGTATGATACTATGAGGGAAAGTCTTGAAAGGAAGGAAGAGAGAAGAATTGTATTTTTCCTATGAATCCGGTATCATGCACTGTACGTTCACTATTGGCACCAGAAAATGGCTAGGTTGACTTATCTCGAAGGTATACTCAAATGCCTAAAGTTGATCGGCCCGGAAGGAATCTCATTGATCTTATTCATATTGAAAACAAAACGTGCGAGTGATTAACTGTCCCAGATATACTTTTTGTACTGCTTACTTTCTGTAGGTGCAAATCCAGCCTCTGAATTTGCATCACACACAGCTCGAATCTGATTACAAATCATTTATATAGCCAATATGACAGCTGCAGCACATGAAACTCATTTGTGTATGGGTAACATCCTTCAGATTCGAATTTTGCTTCCTTCTATGGAAGCTTGTTACAAAGAGTGGCATTCTACTGAAACGTATTACACGATAAGAATTTCCATCACCTGGTTAGTTGATCACCAGAGTAGTGTATCGTGACATGAAGATGGGATTCTTAATTTTTTCGGCTTGGAAATAGAAAACACCTCATGCCTGAATGTTGAATCTATCCTCTCTTTGTTGGCTTATACTGAGAAAGCCAAACAATCCGTGAAGAAATTGGCTCTTCTCACTCAGATGGTGAAAAAATCAGAACAAATCCCTAGATTTTTACGAAAGGGCATTGAATCTAATCAAAATTCTAGATCAAATTCAAGTTCGCTCAACGAGATATCAGCGTAATGAAGGATCCACAAGTCGGCGTTCCGGGAATTTTTCAAATATCTGTCAGCGTTATCGAATCAGAAAAGGCCATTAAGTTTATTCAATTAACTCTTACATGTATGGATTCTTTGATGGCACCAAAAAGTATATGCAACAATAATGATACAATGACGTATTAGGACATGACATTGAAACACTCATTTTCCTCGTATCTTCCACGCGCGCGCGAGTGTTTTTGTGTGTGTGTGTGTGTGTGTGTGTGTGTGTGTGTGTGTGTTGTGTGCGCGCGCGCATGTGTGTGTGAGAGTGAAAAACCTTAACCTTCGTCTACTACAAGCGATAATGTGTTACTCTTCGTTGGAGACATCGATATGATCAGGTATTTACGGCACTTTTACCTTACTTCATTGATGTAATCGCCGTGAAATATGTAAACGTTGCCTTTGTCAGCTGTAAAAATTATAAAACAATGAGTATTTCATTACGATTTCATGATCAACCACATCAATTTCGATTGATGATTCTAAGAGCTGTGTAGATAAGGAGCAGGTCTTTATTCATGCGAATAAGGATGTTGTAGGTTATACCCAAGATCGATTATGTTCATTGATGCAACTTATCTCGAATTTAACAATTAGTCTCCGAGTTTGACTCGAAATTAACGAGTATCATACAAGATATTGTTAGGAATTATGACATGATGAGTTGCATGGAAATATGATCGTCACTCTATGAGTTCTGAACAACTTCTCGAAGAGAGGCAAAGATAGGTCATGTTTGGCTCTGGGAGTATTTTCGGTGTATGCCAAAAAAGTGAGGTGCACCATATCAATGCGCAGTAGATGAAAGAGTGAAATCTCGATGATTGAGAGTACTATTCTGAAGGGCCCGAATTTTCTTTGCCTCGTATATTTTTTTTGGGAAATAAATGATTGAGTTATTCAGAGTCGAGATGGATCCAATGAGAAAAATCTCCTTGCGGTGGGCTTGCCTCACCAACAGGACCTACTATTTTCCGTTTTCAATCTCCATTCACTCATAACTGTTCAAAAAATATTCCTAATGGTTATCTGCCATGGTGATGAAGTTAGCCAAAGACATAAATCCTAAAAATCATGGGTTCGTGGCATCAAGTCATGAGGGATGTAATTCTCAGCTGAATGGCAGAATAATCACGCCAATGATACACTCGCAACAGATCACACTTTCAATATTATCATACGTACTTTTCCGAACGACTCCAGTGAGAGCGGAAAAATTCTTCCAGAGGTCAAAACAAACGGAGCTATAGAGTTTTGCATGATGATCAGTAACATTTTGCGTTCCTTTGTATCCATGACATGCCAATCACTCTGGTACCTAGGAATGACAAATAAAAATAATCCTTTTGAAATGTTGAAAATTACCCACATGATCTCAATCCACTGCAATGAAGACATACGCCGAATCAAATATCTTTCCACTGTAGTTGGATACTTCCTGCCCAACCCAATTCATCAAGAATAAAGTCGCATTGACTCCCACAATCAATAAACAGTTAGCACCACGCTTTATGATGTGAGTCCTCGCATATCTGAACTAGAATCATAATTGAATGAGTAATTCTTTACAATCATTGTAGTTCAAGTAAGCAGTATGTACTTACATGGTAATACATCATTGACAACATCAGGACTATCCCTAATTCCGTAGACAGACTGGCGAGATTATAAGTCTCTTCGACTAAAGAGCAGAAACTGAGGAACATCACAAGAATTCAATCGTTAACGTCACAGTAAGATCACACAAGACTCACCGGAGTGTTTGATTATGCAAGATCACGCATTGTTCCAATCCAGCCGCATTCCCCTTTTCTTTTGAATCTTCACGATTTAAATGCGCACTTCTCCTCGAATCGATGTAATTCGACAATCTAAGGCTGCATGCAATTGTTAGATTTATATTCAAATATTAATTTTTTAGCTCACTATCTAAGGATTGTTCATTGGAATGAAAGAGCAGATTGTTTTTGCGGTTAGATAATGAGTGAGAAGCTCATCCACAAAAAATCCCTGTGTGCTCCAAGAGCAAAACTGTTTGTGAACGCGAAATGAAATAGTACATTATGAAATAGTACCCTCGCCTGCCGGCTCGTGCGGCAACCTACCCGGGCCGCGATGGGTCACTTTCGGCCCGAGGTGCGTACACTATTTTTCGGCTGGCCATTAGTTGCGCACGCGGTCAAATCTTGTGGTACCAAAATATTGTCAACTGCGCACACGGTTGGTCCAAAACATTGTCAATTGCGCACATCGGTCAATTCGCAGAAAAAACTCACCTGATCCTCGATTGTAGAAAATGTGCAGAGGATTGTAGAGTTGAGTGATGAATTGGACCTTTTCTTTTTGCACAAAATTTTTCAAACAGATTTTCGCTATCCACAGAGTGAAGAACCGGCATTATTTCACACTGGCATTTTGTTTATCACCTAACAAAGAAACTATAACATACGCACTAATGTTCAAACATCTGATTAGCAAGTGCAACGAATTGGATGAGACGTTCGCTCCTGAACAGATCTTGCAAGTATATACAAGTATTTTATCCATTTCATTAATCAGTTCCACTTATCAAGTGATTTTATCAATATCTGACATCATTTTATGCCATCTCCTTTTTTATGATTTTAATACAAATGAAGTTTTCAAATATTCATTCTCTCGTTCATTTTCTTCACGAGTATATACAGTTTCTGCAATGTAAGTTCTAAGTTGCGCGCCAAAACTCAGCAGAGTAAAAACGTCCAGGTCAGTACTTCCGAGAATTGGTCCTGTGCGCAATCGACAATATTTTGGTCCCAGGGGAGTGCGCAATCGACTATAGTTTGGTGTGCGCAATCGACACAACATTCTTGACCGCGTGCGCAATTGAATGCGAGCCTATTTTTCGGTGACACTTGTATCGAAATTCTATGCTTTCCGACGCGATGTCGGGGCAAAATGCCACTCCGCCGTACAGGTTAGAAAACGTCGGAGCATGCAATGTAGTGGCCCGAGGGTTACTGCGCATGCTCACTCGTTTTCTAACCTGTACGGCATTGCGGCATTTTCTGCCCCGGGATCGGGGCGGAAACCATAGGCTTTCGATGCCAGTGTGCCGAAAAATACTCTTTGGTTAGCAAATCTACTCTTCAGCAAAATTCTGTCATCTTCTTGGAGTCGGTAACGGGACAGTATAGATTAAAACACAAAAACACAGTAATGTGGTATACGATTTTCTCTGATACATTATGACGATGTGTGCATTATGAACTTCTTGTGAGATCTAGAAGTAAAAAGAAATAAAATCAGTGCGTGAGCTCTGAGATTTGACGTGGAATAGTGACCTATCTTATGTTTTGTTACTATCCATATATTTGATGTAGGAGTGGATTTAAATCTAAACTCTAATATATGGAATGGAATTGTCAAGTTCATACGGAATATGAGTATCGCAACTGCAGTATGATTTTCTGTTGCAGTTATTCGAATAATTTGAAGAATCTTAGTCTCCTAGAATCAGATGCTTATCTGATGAATGTACAGTAGGGTGTCCGTTATTTCCCAAGTATCCTCGATCCTACATACCATCCCCCAAAACCTAATCACGGCGGGTCGGAACGATAAAAAAGTGTTAGGTGCGTGATCATGAAAAATACCAATTGGATATGTTTTGGGCTAGTCTCTAGATCATTTTCCAGAAAGAATTGAAATCATCGGTCGGGGATTTCTAAAATAATCGTCATTTTTGTGTTATTCAAATTCACGCGTTTTGATACTTCAACGATCCTTTTCCAATCACTCGAGCTATGATCTTTCAACTCAGAATAAGTCTCAGAGCTGGACAGACAACAACATTCCCATGTATATTCATCCATATCATTCGTTGGTCGGGCCCAAACCCGCCAGACATGAAGTTCTGTTGATACACTTTGAGATTAGTGTTAGTAAGGAGGAATACCCACATTATTTTGTTCAAAAGTCGTTCAAAACGATCATTCAGTCAGGATTTAGTGTCATTCATACACCAATATGATCCGTATTAGTTAAATCACATTCAACATCTTTTTTGAATGACTAGGTTTCATCATATCCCCAAATTATCAGAGTTGGTCTCGAAACACCAAGGTTGAGAGTGAACTCCAGAGTTTATTATCAGCGCCCAATACTTGTTGAGTTCGGATTTCAATTTCGAAAAGAGCCCAAATTTGTCATAGCGAGCAGACTTCTGAGTCCATATATCACAGTGTTCTTCAAATGTCGACGGAGGCTAAGATCCATCACGATCATCCCGAATGTCCAAATTGCAGACTACGAATTGTATGTGAGTTCAATGGATTACATTTAGAATTGATCATCTATTGATTGAACAGGAAGAGTGATATAATTTTGTTTCAATGAGGTTGTGATCTCAGCCCTATCCGCTCTCTTAACCTTTCCGAGTGAGCCCTCCATCCCCCCTCCCGTTGTGGCAGATTGGAAAGAGTGAGATTCACTCGAGCATGAGCGGAATTTTCACCCCGAAAGAGTTTCGGAGTTGCCACAGGGGGGGGGGGGGTAACTGGAGAAGAACGAGAGAGCGCTCACAACAAAAGGAGGCGACGCATGAAGAGTTCTAATATCCCAATTGGCGATCGGAGGATGTCATTGATGTTCAAACATGACTGAAGGATACGACTAATACCTTAGTGAATTGAAGAATAATGTATGATTTGTCCAAAAAGTATAGATCAGTTGTGGATCCACCTCTTGGGGTCTCTTTCCGATCAAACGAATGTTCACCTATATCTGTAATATGCATTGCTCTACGGGGATTCTGACATCACACACGCGTTTACATGTACACGACTATTACATGTAGTGTTACAATCTTGGAATGGCTCTGAATCCTAACTAAATGCTCGTTTTGAACGACTTTTGAACAAAATAACGTGGGTATTTCTCCTCACTAACACTGATCTCAAGGTATACCACCACAGCTTCATCTCTGGCGGGCTTAGGCCAGACCAACAAATGAAATGGATGAATATACGTGGAAATGTTGTTGTCCGCTCAGCTCTGAGAGTTATTCCGAGTTGAACGATCATAGCTCGAGTAATTGGTAAAGGATCGTTGAAGTATCAGAACGCGTGAATTTCAATAATACAAAAATGAAGATCATTTTAAAAATCCCCGACCGATGATTTCAATTCTTTCGGGCAAATGATCTAAAGACTAGCCTGAAACATATCCAATTGGTATTTTTCATGATCACGCACCTAACACTTTTCCGCCGTTCCGACCCGCCGTGTAATCATTTAGTGAGTTATTGCGGAAAAAAATATTTCGGGGCCCTGGGTGATAATTAAGTGCAGCCTCACCTGCAACGTTTTTGCTTTGAACTTCACCCTTCTAGAAAGAACTTGAAATCAAATATTCGCATTCCCGAGCGCATTCCTTGCGCGTGCATTTCCTTCAATATCCTCGAATGTGTTTTCAATTGGTAGCAAGTGCATTTCAGGTGGTCATTTCCTTCAAAATGACCACCTGAAAGAGTCAATTCGATGCAGTAGGACTGAAGATAGCCCACTAATTCGTATATTATCCATCTAAAGAGTATAAAAATGACTGGAAACGACCGTTTATTGCTCCTGTCGATTTTTTGAGTCTACTAAGAAATCCTGATGACTTGAAGTCAAACTGAGCGCAGATTTGGTTTCTATGTTGAAAAATACATCAGATACACATTCACGCCACCTTGAATCGCTTTGACTTAGAAAATCGCATTTTTTGGGCTCGTTCAAGAGAACCGTGTTCCACGGTTTTGGTACCTTGAAGTTTCTAATTTTCGAAAAGTGCCATAACTCTAGTTGTACTCCATCAAATTGACTCCAACAAGTGATCATTTCAAAGGAAATTGTAATGGCTATAGATGCAAATTGCTTTCAAGGATGTAGAAGCATGCACCTGTACAAGAAATGCTGATTACTAAATCAAAATTTGTTTTGAGGCCATAATTCAGACAAGAACACTTCAGGTGGGACAGCACTTAAGGTAGTACTGTCGTAACCTCACTTTTTAAAATGTTCGAGGTGTTTGAGTCTTCACCAATTTAGCCCAAATTCCGTCACAGGCTTCGCACCAGTCTGATCCTACTCTATCCAAAATTTCAAGGGCCTATGATTTGTAAAACCGGAAAAAGCAAGCCACAAACATTGTAATTTTTGTCTTATTAGTGACATATTCGTGACTTCACAACGAATTTAGGTAAACATTGGCTTGCGGCTAAGCCCCAAGCTAACCAGGCTCTTTGTAAAAACGTCTGAGTCAGTTTTATAATATTACAAATCAGAATATGCAATCTTATCAAAATTCATCATGTCAAACATGATGAATCGAGAAAAAATGTCTTTTCCCATAAGAGCACATGTTAAAATCACAAAAGTTGGGGAGCTCAGAAGTTTGCCCAAAAGCAACCCAGGTCTCTGAAATTTCATTTGAGTAATCTGTATGCCAAATTCTAGCTATGTATAATATATGATCTCATAAAATTCCATCAGGTCAATCGATTCACGACAGTACTACCTTAAACAGCACCTAGGTCCCCGAAAACTTTTTTATCGCAATATCTTACAAAATGATTGGGTTGTGAGGGGTGGCACGGGAGATAAAGGAAACTTGGGAAATAACGGAGACCCTGATGAACAGGAAATATGTATAGAGTAAGTACCTCTGCCCTCGCCTGTTTCTTCGGGAACGGTTGAAAATCGTAAGAGAAACCCGGAATCGTGTGCCCATATTTTGAGGGGGACGTCCAATAGTGACCTTGGTTTGGACCTTGAAGGTCATTCTCAAGGTCATTTTGAGGGCAATTAAATATTTTCAAAGAGACTCGAATTCTGGAAGAATGTGAAAAATTATGAACTTTGAGTCGGAGATATTTCTCGATCCGTGGCCTTGGCGAGATGAATGAAGATCAATAACAGTCGACGGTAACATCCGTATAACTCCGAAAGTAAGCAGTAGGTCAGAAAATATTTCATTGAAAGTTGTCCATGATGGAAGCGAGAATGAGCTGCGACCTTGGTTCTGGCCTTGATGGTAATTTCGTCATTCAGAGCGAGGTGAACTCCATCTTTTCAGATAGAAATACCTAATTTTGAACACAGATTTTGAATGAAACTCCTGTCTGAAACATTCTTCGATCCAACTTGACCTTGGCAAAATAGATCGAGATCGATACCGGTGTACGATCAACTCTATGGAGAAGAAGTCGTCCATAATCAAGACGAAACGAGTAAGTGACATTGGTTTTGCCGTTGAAGGTCCTATTCGAGGTCTCTTGAAGATCAACAAGATTAAATTCGCTTGAAGAACTCGAGGTTACCTTTCGATGCCCTTAAGAATGACCTCTAGGTCACAACTAAGTTCCCTAGCTCACCCCCGCTTTGATCGTAAGCAACTGATTTTTCCGAGAAATCCCCGCAGTAATATAAACATCGAGACCTGCACTAGGTTTTATCTCAGGGGTATTAAACATTGATCTCTCAACTATTGATCTCACCAAGGTCACGTGGGATCAAAAAATGTTCCCAATGAAAGTGTCATCATGTTTACGCTTCCCCAGAATCCGCGGGTGAAACTCAATTTCTCATGTAAAAAAATCGATTCGACCCCCAAGGTCAAAACTTAGTCCACCATCGGACGTCCTCCCAATGTATGAGAAATCACGTTTTCGGAATTTTTCGCAATCTTCAACCGATCCGAGAAGAGTAGGGAGGAGTCTTTCCTTTACAATCTGTACCTAGTGCTAGGCTCAAAAATCGATGAGTCACTAGTTCCCCTATTTTTTGTGTTGTACTCCCATATTAAGAATGACATCCTATTCTGCAAGGAAAAAATGGATATTGTGCATTCATGAAATTTAGACTCCAAGTGATGACTCAAAATAAGCTCTTGAATGAGAAAAAGTACTCACCTAAGGACTTCAAAAAGTCCACAAATTTCTCTGGTGAACATAATTTGCATGCCATCAAAACCAGCGATGATGATCATACCGACACAAGTTGCTACATCTATATGTAGCCATATTAACCAGTAGGCGTCTTTCTTGTCAAATACGTAGAAATGTACTTGGAAAGGTATAAACTTATACTCTGTGCCATTTTCCATTGGGAAATAAGTATCCAAGAGAGCACATGTTAAGGGCGTAAAAGTCAATGTTGCAAAGGTATTGCAGATTATGTAAGCTGGAAAAATGTTTTTGGATTTTTCTCTATTAGCTCCTTTTGACACGTATCCTCTTTCATGAGTCGAACCAATTTTCTAACGTAGCTTACGGAAAAATATAAATATTTTATTCTGAATCAATCGCAGCTTTGATCAATACGAACAATCACATCATTGCGGTTTTTGAAATGATGGTTATGTTACTTCTTGGCTCTGCGAGCTAACGCGAATCAGTAATCTGGTGTTTCTGTATTAACATAGATTGATAGTAGATCTCTTCAACTCGGCCAATGTACCCATGAACCTTCGTTAATCTCGAGATTGGATTAAAGAATTTTCATCATGATTGTATTTCTTTACAAAAGTAGATGAGATATTTGGAGAATATATTTTGATTTTACACGCAATCTGGGTTGAACTACAATATAAGAGCACGCAACGGACCACGTCGAGGACTCGATCTAGTACCATTTCTAGCTATCTATGGGACCTTTTATATGAGATATTTTAGGGTATATCGATTACCTGCTAAGACTAGTGTGAACAACCGTGCAAGTCTGACGAAGTTAGTCAGCACTATCTTCTCCTGATCATCTGTTATACTCTCCCAATTCTCAACTGCTTCGAGATATAGATTCTTGAACTACAAAATAAAAATATCGTACACACTTCATACATTGAGGTCATGAGTCGCATATATCACCGGTGCATTTGATTCAACCCAGTAATCTTGAGATTCGAGTTGCACTATGTCGGGTGTGCACCAATTTATTTAGTATGCATATTTCGAAAAATTGTCCATGCATACGTTATCACCACGAACATACGTGAATATGAATGAGTAAATAAAAATTTCTGACTTGATTAGTGAAATAGTTGGCGAAGAATATGAATTTCTCATGTATGAGAATGGAGCCAGTTGAATGAACTTGTAACTCTTGAAGGGTTCGTACGGAATTTGAAAAGAATCTAATTTCGAGCTTTGTTAGGACTTAAAAATGTACCACAGATCGTTGGTATTAATTCAAGTAAGTAAGAGTCAAAAAGAATTTTTAAAAAACGCTTTTATTCACTTTCCAGAAAATGTTGTAATTTGCGAGAGGATTCTGTCCGGTGTGGTGCAAATAGAATTCGGTAGACCGATGTAAATTACGTGGGAAAAATTGTACGACGTATATGAGGAACTATGGGGGAAACACGTGTGCTAACAGCGAATATTGCAGCTAATAAGTAATAATTAGGTTTCTTGTATTAAAATATGTCACCACTATTATGTCGCGAGTCAGACTCATCTTCGGATGCAGCAGACAGTGTAAACAATGACAAACATTGTCTTTCAATCGCTGATATTGGTTCATCCTTCATCATACACGCATGCAAGTGATTACTCATAACCTGAATACGCGCCAGCTCTTCCAAACACTAGATTCCAACACATGGTCGCCACAAGGTACTTGAACTTATTAATTGGCACTGAGGAATAGCGATGTCCAGTGAAAGAATTTGACATTTACTCAACTGCACGAGGAACACGCGACCACAAAGAATCGGAAAATGCAAATACTAAATGAGCTAAATGGCAGTGGCAACAGGACTGGTGGTGCATAGACGATAATAGCAGACGATACTATAGAAATTTTGGTGACCCGGGGTGAGGTAGCGGGCATATCAAGAAATCATGTCGCAACCTGCAACAGTTTCATAAATCCGAGCGAGCTCGATGAGTGACGACACTTCCGGTCACGCAGTATAGAGTAGTATGCATCAGGGTCCCTACGTTGCACTTGAACAACGGATTACACATATATGGGTCATTCTGGACCGAGGTGAACATTTTGAAAATCGACGAAATTCAAAAATGCCCCAAACATTTTTTTTCCGTTAGTACTACTAGAATATAGTTGGAAAAGATTTTTTTCAGATTTTATTGGGACCCATGGCGGGCCTTACGAATTTTCCAAGTCCCATTTTTGAGCAGTTTTTCGCCTATTTTTCGCTATCTTGGAAATTTCGTAGCTCGGACCCAAATGCATCTTTTTCATCCTAGCTGGGCGCATTTTTTTTTGGTATGACGTACACTTTCAAGAAAAAAATTGACCGGTCCAAAAAATTGATATCTGGTAGGTCCCACGGTTGCATCAAAAAAGGCCCAAAAATACGACTTTGCACCACCTTTGAAGGCGTATAGGTCAAAATGGAAGCCTCGTAGCAAAATTTTGCAAGAGAAAAAACTTGTAGGCCTTGAAAAAAACCTTCAATTTCCTTTTTGGAACGTGTCATTATCTTATCTCACGTACGATCTACAGCCGATTTAAGTTGGGCATTTTTGTAAAAACATGAAACTTCAAGGCCAATTTAAAAAAAATCGTTTATTTTTTATCGACCCCAAACCTATGAGAAAATGTTCTTTCAGGTGTCTATTTGAAGGCCCAACAATGATTTGGTTGTTCCTTTGAAATCCCGATTTTATACGAGCTGTTAAAAACAGTCGAAAATACCGAAAATCGTGTCGAATTTGGGCCTTATCATGAAGCTTCGTGGACTGGGTCTTCCCTTGCTCTCGATTCGTGGACCCTTAGGGCCTCGACAGAAAGTGCGCAATGCTCTTTTCTCCACTTTTTCCCCCGTGTATAAGCATAGGCCCTGTAGTTGCAGTCGCCGCCACTGGCGCGCAATGGCGCTACTTCCACAGGGAAAAAGGGGGAAAAAGAGCAAATGCGCACTTTCTGTCGAGGCACTAATTATACAGCACTCGGCATAAAATATTGTGGAAGATGAGACCTAGAGCTGAAAAATGGCCTCTCGTGCGATGTTTTACGATGGAACCGTTCAAAACTAGAGTAAATTGAGTAAATACAAGATAAATCGAGGAAATCGATTGTGATGCATCTCTCACTTAACTAGCCCGCGCTCACTAGCCCAACCGGCCGCTTTGGCACTCCGCGTATGCTCCGCACTGCATGCCATCCTCCGTTTATGCGGAAGTGATAAGTGATATTAACAGCTGATGCAGTATTCTCAGGTATTCTCCAGTATAGACAGAGATAAGAAGGTTCTCTAATCTCCGTTATAGACTGTAGACTGTACGAGGTTTCGGTTAATAGTGACCACCACGGAAAAATTGTATGTGTCAGTCAGCGTCCCGATCAGAAATTTTGGTACCTTCCCCGCGGGGTTTGCCCCGAAGATGCGCCAAATGTATTGTGAAGCATAAAAAAGTGTAACGCCTTCCCCGCGGGGCACCCGCGAGGTATCATCGGGGCAATATTCGCGCAAAATGAGTGCAGTTCCTGTTGAGACCTTTAAAATAATTTCGGATATGTTTGTAATGATATCACTATTATGTGATTGTTTAAGCTAAGTATATTCAAGTAAAGTTGAAAATTCATCGAAGACCTGGGAAAGCCTCATAAGAGCTACTAATATCCAGTCTGTGTTTACTTCTAATGAGGGAAAATAGTCACTTGACTTTGCAGCGTGTGACGAAGAAATTAATTTTGCTGGACTGAGATTTGTGTGAAAAGTGAGTGGTGCTCATCAATGATATTAAAATACAGTATGTTCACGTTCAATGCCTCTGTTGAAATTTCCATCATACACCCACAGAAGTGAGGTTAACTCTGAGACACTGTGCAGGAATATTGTGGAAGTGATCAGATACTTTGCGGGGGCCCTGCGGGGAAGGCGTTACACTTCATATGCTTCACAATACATTTGCCCTAATACCCGCGATGTTCGGGGCATGGCGTAAAAATAACAAGGTGTGTGACCGCGCACATTTTCGATGTGTCTCCACTCGACGCCATTTTGATATTCTTGGCCGCGAACTTCCAAATCATGCTCCCTGTATAGTACTGTACAAACGAGTTGCAAGTAGGTCTTATTTTGAGGAAGGTGAGAAGTCCTAGCGTGAACAAGCAAGTTTCAGCGTAATTATAGGCAAATACGTAAATCTAGAACGATGCCGCAATGATATTGCAGTTGGAATGAAGAATAAAATCATGAATTCATTTCAATCAAAATGGGTATATATTTTCAATTTAACTGTCCAAAAGATTAAAATTTTGAGGGAATCGGTGAATTTGCACATTCTTAACATCGATAACTGATCCTGTGCTTTTTTTGCACTTCGACAGAATGATCTGGATAGCGGGACAACAATTGTCGGTAAGCCAAGCCATACACGCTTGTCGGTCACCAACACTTACACGCGGCTCGAACTAAAATACGTAAGAAAGGCGAGTGGAGACTACTGGAGACTTAAAGAATCTCCACTCAGAGATTAGAGACCCTGAGTGGAGGGTCTCTAGTGGAGACAGGGCCATGTCTGCGCGAGAGTAGACGAGTTTTGAGGCTCCGGCGTCACACACCTTGTTATTATTCATTCCGCCATGGTCCGGGGCAAACCCCGCGGGAAAGGTAATGACGGTCAGCGGCCATTCGAGATCTCCCATCTCACTCGCACCTAATAGGTTATCCCATGAGTGCGAGGGAGACGACAGATCTCGAACGGTCACTGACCGTCATCCCATTGCAGTTCACATCATGGCGTAAAGATAACAAAAGTTATCTTCACGCCATGGTTCACCTTGTTCTCGAGTGTACCAAAATTTTTGATCGAGACACTGACTGACACATGCAATTTTTTCGTGGTGGTCACTAACAACCAAAATCTCGTACAGTCTGCAGTCTATAACGGAGATTAGAGAACCTTCATATCTCTGTCTAGACTGGATAATACCTGACAATACTGCATCAGCTGTTAATATCACTTATCACTTCCGCATTAATGGAGGATGGCATGCAGTGCGGAGCATACGCGGAGTGCCAAAGCGGCCGGTTCTCGATTTATCTTGTGTTTACTCAATTTACTCTAGTTTTGAACGGTTCCATCGTAAAACATCGCACGAGAGGCCATTTTTCAGCTCTAGGTCTCATCTTCCACAATATTTTATGCCGAGTGCTGTATAATTAGTGCCTCGACAGAAAGTGCGCATTTGCTCTTTTTCCCCCTTTTTCCCTTGTGAAAGTAGCGCCATTGCGCGCCCGTGGCGGCGACTGCAACTACAGGGCCTATGCTTATATACGGGGGAAAAAGTGGAGAAAAGAGCATTGCGCACTTTCTGTCGAGGCCCTAAGGGTCCACGAATCGAGAGCAAGGGAAGACCCAGTCCACGAAGCTTCATGATAAGGCCCAAATTCGACACGATTTTCGGTATTTTCGACTGTTTTTAACAGCTCGTATAAAATCGGGATTTCAAAGGAACAACCAAATCATTGTTAGGCCTTCAAATAGACACCTGAAAGAACATTTTCTCATAGGTTTGGGGTCGATAAAAAATAAACGATTTTTTTTAAATTGGCCTTGAAGTTTCATGTTTTTACAAAAATGCCCAACTTAAATCGGCTGTAGATCGTACGTGAGATAAGATAATGACACGTTCCAAAAAGGAAATTGAAGGTTTTTTTCAAGGCCTACAAGTTTTTTCTCTTGCAAAATTTTGCTACGAGGCTTCCATTTTGACCTATACGCCTTCAAAGGTGGTGCAAAGTCGTATTTTTGGGCCTTTTTTGATGCAACCGTGGGACCTACCAGATATCAATTTTTTGGACCGGTCAATTTTTTTCTTGAAAGTGTACGTCATACCAAAAAAAAATGCGCCCAGCTAGGATGAAAAAGATGCATTTGGGTCCGAGCTACGAATTTTCCAAGATAGCGAAAAATAGGTGAAAAACTGCTCAAAAATGGGACTTGGAAAATTCGTAGGGCCCGCCATGGGTCCCAAAGAAATCTGAAAAAAATTTTTTTCAACTATATTCTAGTAGTACTAACGGAAAACAAATGTTTGGGGCATTTTCAAATTTCGTCGATTTTCAAAATGTTCACCTTGGTCCAGAATGACCCATATACAAATTCATGGCTACATCCACGACGACATTCATTTAATACGGGCAGTAAGGTGAACGGAACGGTGTACTGCGGGGGATCTAATACATTTGATGAGGGCAGTAACGCGGACTGGACGGTGGACCGGATCTAAGATGTTCACTAGATGTTACTAGAGTAAGAACTATGATCTCGGTGAAGCAATAAAAGCGTTCAATAAATAGATTCGCTAAGAATTTTCAGAATAGGTCTTTAGAAATTATTTGATATAACTACAACACTTGAATTGAGGTTAAGCTACCCATAACAAACCTATGAAAAAGTTGGTAACTCGGATAAATGCTATTCTACTAAAAAATATCTAAATACATACTTTTGAGGCCTGAATGCTCATAGCGACGCATCTGATGAACCATGTGTTTGTGAATGTTGTGGCAGCCACATTTTCTACTACCACATCAAAATTTGAAGCATCGACCAACGTAATGTATAGTATCTGAAATACAGAGTCATAATCTTTCTGAAACTGAACACATTGTACTGTATCCATCTCAAAATTCTTTTGTAGGTATTCTATCTTGTATTTGAACTCGCTATGTAAGGCACTGTCTATAGTGCGGGTTCTGGGCGCGCTGGTTACCGGCGCGCGGGAAGTCCGGGCGCGCGAGATTTCGCGAGTTCCCGGCGCGCCGGGGAAGTGTTTCTGGGCGCGCCGGCGAGTTTTCCGGCTGAACAAACGCAAATTTTTGGATTTGAATGGCTTAACCTCATTCTTTACCACACGATCAATGGGAGGATCGCAACCAGATTTGAATGATGAAAATCGGACCATTATAAGTGAATGGGCTCAGATTCTGATTAATCGATTCTCATGACTAAGAATTTAGCTCACCGAGTTGTAATTATCCGATTTTTACCATTCAAGTTGGCTTATGATCCTCCGGTTGAGCAGGGGGTGGGAAATGGGGTAACACCACCCGAATGCAGAAATTTGCAGTTTGCAGAGATAACGATCGGACGAATAAGTACTATTGGCGATTAACCGCACAGCTCGTTTACTGCATTAGCTATTCATCGCATGGGAGCAAGAACTTTGTATCTCAGGAAAGATCCGGAGATTATTCTATTTCGTAAAAGTTTGTAAGAAGCTTCTATTCGCCACGAGCTGCGGAGAACCTCTTATTTCGAGTTTGAGCCCGAAAACATCGTATTTTTGTGAAGGTACAGAAACACACGAAGTTTTGTGAGACCTGAAGAACTTGCTATCTCGCGCGCCTACTGTACTGAGTACGGGGATCGGTCAAAGAGGGATTTCGACCGCAACCTTTCGTTGTAGCGCGCAGGTATAAGACCGGCAGGATGAGTGTGCACCTCTCATCCAGAGTTGTCTCGCAAATTTTGGAGTTAATGCCATTGTCAAAGTGTTAGCATCTGTTAGCCTGGTTTTGGGTAAATTGACTTGGATGCGAGCAAACGGACCTTCTGCTATAGATATTCATAAAATTATTCATTATGTCAAAGATGGAATATGGCAAGTCAGAGAAACCGCTTGATCGCATCCAAGTTTGTCATAGCGGAGAGACTAGAGGAACGAGAGATGAGTAATAATATATCGCAATCAGTACGGTAGCGCTTTTTAGAGTAGATCAAAACCTCTTGTCATTCTTTGTACATTACCGATAACCACGAGATAATTGGATCTTGGGCGCGGAAATTAGATTTTTTGATATACTGTGCGTAAAGTTGTGCGTAAAAGTCCATTTTGGTGCGGGTGTGCGGTGCGCGAGGTTGATCATGATTCCATTAACGTTCAGATTTTAGTGCGTAGAAGTGAAACTGCACGTAAAAGTAACTTTGCGCACAGTTTTACAGTGCGCAAAGTTCTCGAAATCGTGCGCAAAGTAAAATCTGTGCGTAGAAAAACATTAATCAACCGTTTTCCAATTTTGATTTCTTCGGCAAAAAAGGCTGATCACACAGCAGCAAACGATGATTCCGGCATTTTTCTAATTCCTCCGACCGCTTGGTGAATTGGTACCTATGGAGTTGAAGTCAAAGATGTTGCAGTTAGGGATCAAATTATGGGCACGCGGTTGCCTTGCAACCCGGCTGTTGAGAATGATTAAGTGGCTGATCACCTCCTAATCTATACTATGAGTACATTTTTGTCCCCAACTTGAGCGAATTCTCTTTGGATTTGTGATAACTGAATTATTGTCGCATACAAGTTAGAAATTTAACAAGATTGCGAGAATTCGCCGTTGACTCCAAATGTAAAGAGAATTCAAGTGAGCATGAGGACAGATACTGTCCTCATCGGGGCTTGATCTACAAGATCACGAGTATACACGAAGATTCGTAGGTCAGACGGCAATTCAATGAGAAATTGCAAGTCATAGGTAGTGAATAATCATGAACATGAGAGATGTTGGTCATCGGCAGAATATTGTGTATTAACGTAGTTTCTATATCGATAACGATTCCACTAAGTTTCCCATATAAGTTTCATCAAGGACATTTTTTAATGAAATCCTGTTCTTCATGTACCAATGCATTCAAGTAAACTTCTACGTTCTGATAGGGATCAGAATATTTGGGATAACATGAATCACGTGACGTCTCTGATTTTCTCCCCTGAATACATCAAATTGGAACGGAAGTTGGGATGTTACACGGAGTTACTTTTCTTGCAACGAGATTACAATATTCGAGATGAATTCTAGCACCTCATTTTGGTTATGAGCTGGTTCAGGATAAATTTTTTTTGATCCATTCTTCAGAATTTTTTTTCAAGTGGGGGGCTCCGCCCCCCACACCCCCCGGCGGTGGCTTCGCCCCCAGCCCCCCCACCTCCTCCCCCTTTCGCGCCCTCCACCAACTTCGGTGGTATGGACCGGACACCAACTTTCCGCACAGATATATCAAAAAGAATCGTAAGCAACTCGGGCGCAATTTTACGCCCTCGTTCCCAAAATTTTCGTGCGTAAAAGTGAACTTTTTACGCACAGTTGTAACTTTGCGCACGGTAAACCGTGCGCAAGAGTGCTTTGCGCACAGCGCAAATTACTTTGCGCATTGCGCAAAAGTTACAACTGTGCGCAAAGTTCACTTTTACGCACTCATTTCGGGAACTCGTGCGTAAAATTTCTTTGCGCCCTTGTTGCTTAATGTACTATTGGTACATTGAATCTCTCGCTCTAGGAAGAAAACAACCATGGAGTTCGTTCATTACATTGTCTTCGTCGAGGAAATCTTGTCCTATCCACTCTCAATGGAGTTTTACACGTTGAATGGCTCTGTACGAAATTTCTTTTATCTGTATGATATCACTTGCTATTCAATATCTTGAATCCCAAATCAAAATCTAATGAATATGAGTACACAAATGAGCATATACGAATAAGTACTATTGGCGATTAACCGCACAGCTCGTTTACTGCATTAGCTATTAATTGATGAGCTGTGGATAATGACCTTTGCTTGCACAGGTATAGCGGCACAGATTCTGTCTCTGGCGTATGCCATTGGGTTGTAAAGATCCGTATATAGAGATTGCGCGCTCAGCTTGCCGGCGCGCCCAGAAAAGCCGTCACATCCAAACTGCACTCGCCAGATCGTTATCTCCGCAAACTGAAAAAAATCTGCAAATTTTCGCATTTGAATGATTTTACACTAAGACCCACTCTATGCTCAATCCGAGGATCATAACGCAATTTGAATAATCGAAATCGAACAATTACAACTTAATCTGTTGAGGCTTTGATCAATCAAGTCAAAAACAGCTAGTCAAGTTACAACATCCGATTTTCATCATTCAAATTGGGTTACGATCCTCCAATTGAGCGTGGAGTAAAAAATGAGGATACCCCATTCAAATCCAAAAATTTGCGTTTTTGAGGGTTTATGAGATAGAATCGACTGTAGCCCTCATGCTCTTAAACCAAAACATCTGTGGGCGCGCCAGCAAAATTCAACGAAATGGCTCACTATAGACAGTGCCTAAGTTGAAAATGTTTACAGGAGTGCAGGCTTTTATACCTCTTGACCACCCTTACACAAGATGCCTCAACTTCGGAAGAATGCTTGGCCTGATATTTTTTCAAACTCACAGCCTTTTATTCATCAATAAAAGACTAGGAGTAGGGAAAAATATCTCATTCAAGCAATGGGACTATTTTCTGTGCAACAGTAATCCATAAATATTCATAGTAATCCACACTGTAGTATCTCAAATTCAGTATCTGATTTTCGGGGAGAAGTGAATGAATACAGAATTAATTCTTTTGTTATGGTTGGACGAGAAAAACATTGAAAAGATCAAAAGGGTACTTCAAGATCGCGTCGAATATAGGGGATTTTCATAAAACTCTGAAATTAAGGGAAATACCCGAAATGGCAAAGGATCAATGGCGAATCACTTCCCCACGTAAAAGGGGAATGCCTCATTATACGCGAGGTTTAGGTTCTAAGTAGAACCAAAACTGTATGAAATAGTAACTATAAGTCTAATGATGAACGAGATATTACGATGTTGAACCCTGAAAAAGATATTGATATGCGTTGTTGTAAATGTAAGGTAACGTGAACATGTTGAGCAGGTTTTGCACAAAAATGCTCTAGACCAGTGATAATCATACAAATTTGGGACTCTTACATAGATTTTTAATGTTCTTGTTTGCTTTTTCCCGGCCTCAAATATTCATGTACAGTTTTCTTCAAATTCTCAGCATTTTTATGTTCTACTTTGATGATGCGGCTATCAAATCCTTCGATTATATCGAAGTCACATCCTTTCATATCTTGAAAAAATTGTTGGCAAAGTGATTTGTGTAATGATATGTTGGAATACGCTTGCTCAAATATTGAAATAACGTTCAAGCAAGCAAAATCATTTTACTGGAACGAACTTTCTCAACTGTCTGCGATTCTTGGTTTAGATATGAACAGAGTAGGCGCTATTCAAATGAAACTGACTTTGAGATATGGATCGAAAATTGGAGATCTACCCGAATCTAGCTGGATAATCCATTGGATTCTGAAAGAACAAATTGAGATTCCTGAGGATTGAGATTACGTTAAAATGGAATGAATCTACGTGAAAGGGAAATTGCTCCACATATTAATCGGAAGTGTAAAGTGGAATGAGACTGTCAAATTAGATTGAGACCGAAATTCTGAACCTTCTGTCGTGCTTGTGAGGGAATTTCCACTCAAGTGAAGAAAAATTCGATCCATGATCGATCAAAACTCCATCGACATGAAAAATCTGCGTACAATGAACATTTCCTGTGATTGATTTATTTTTAACTGGCGGATACCATTTCTTCCCGGGACATACTCAATAAGCATTCATCTAGCACTATCTCTAATGAGGAATTATGATACGGGACTGTATCAGAATCTCTTCAAGAACTCAATGGGTACGTATAATTGTGAGCCCGATGAATTTTTCTTCCTTTACATGAAATTTGGTGTTGACCTCGTATTACGTGGATTAAGCCGTGTAAAAGATCTCAGCTTTCGAGGATTTATTTATTTGATGAGAGAGATTACTTGAATCATCATGGGCAAAAAATGTATATCGGGTGATTTTCACATGTTGAATAGTGTATTATCATACTGTACCAGTGATCCAGAGAAAGATATGTATAGTAATGCACATATGGTGAAATTTAATCGCCTGCTCAACAGAGACTGATGAGGCCACATTCCAACCAATCTCAAGAGAAACTCGATATGTTTGAAATAAAATTTTTCAAACAAACTCATGCTCTTCACCTCAGCTGCAAAATAAAAATTTAGATCCAGAAATCATACTATTAGGACGTATGATACCTCAAAAAGTAGATGAAACATTTTTATGGAATGAGTTACAGTTGAAAAGTAAAGATTGAAAACGTTTCAAGTGCAGAAGAAAGTTGGAAGATTCTTCCGATGAGTACAGTAAGAGTCCGTAATATCTTAGTTCTTTCCGATCCCAAACAATACGATCGCTCAGGTTCTTTTCTTTTTTGTCCCAAATCTACATGAAAAGCATTAACTTCTCAGCACTTCCGCACTTGGAAGGACGATTTCCCGGTGAGTACACGAGCCCAGCGTCACTTACGAGGAGATGGTGACATCAACACAGTTGATTCTTGGATCCTGACAAAAGAGCGATGTCGATGACCAGGGAGTTGTCAACCCGGGCTCGAGATAATCAACCGTCAGAGCTAGTGGCGACAAGCTCTTCAACCTGTGAGCAATTTTCTCTGGGGATTGTGCCATCCTGAGAAGACTTTTTATTTTTCGCGAGCAGTCATTGTCGGCGCGAGAATCCAACAAGTGATAGACCATGAGAGAATGTGAGAGCCGATCAATAATGCACGGTAGAATCAATTTTATTCGTTCTTTTGTGATAGATATTCGGGAGCGCAACATTGCTCCATAATTTGATAAAAAGTTCATCGTTCGATTATTCCACCAATCCCATATTTTTGTATATGGAAGAGTCTTTAAAAGTAGTGCATTTCCCCTTAGGCCAAAGGACTCAGATCGGAGAGACTTGTTTTCTTGTTAGAAAATGGATTCTATTGGAGGCAGAATTTTTGAATAATTATTCTCCCTAGAACACCCGATGGAGAATCATCAACCTACACGTCGGAAAAATTGTAATATCGGTAGTAAAGGTACCAGTGTGAGTGGTGATTCACTGCTCAAAGTACGTCTTCCGAAGGAGTGGATTGACTCGCGCGTGGTGGAATGACACCAAAGATTGTAAAAGTACGTTATCCGGTTTGTGTCCGAATTTTACCATATACTTGCAAAGCATAGTGATCTTATTGTACAGGACCAATGACTCCGTGAGTGGCTAATGTGTGCAGTAGCAAGCAGGAGAACTATCCGCGTTGTAGAAGTACCTTGCCTAGTTGTACTTTGACAGTACCCGTCAGATATGTACAAATTTGCGCTACAAGAGTAGTCAAAATCGGACCCACTTGTGAAGGCACACTTCTAACATTTGTGCTGTGTTTCTAACACAAAATTTTTCACTGTTTAGTACTAACGCATATCAGTTCAAGACTGATGACGCAGTTCCATGAAAATTTTACAAGTCATGGACGGAACTGCAACAACCACTATTGATTGACCAACACGATTAATTAGTGGCACTCTTATGGGACTTAAACCATACCGCAACATCACTGCTGCACCTACAATTGTGCGTTACCGTAAACCGGGGTGAATGTGTCCACCGGGGTGAATGTGTCCGCTTTCACCAAAAAGATTGTCAGCATCATATCTTCGCTTCTATAGCACCTACAGAAACCTGCCGGGGGTCATTTTGAAGCTTGAAATCTCTACTTTCCGAATGAATAACCTCAATTCCATGAAAATGGACTCTAAAGTACTTTCTTTGCTGTTTAATGAAGTTTGAAAATAAATGTCCCCAAAAAACAGGTTTTTTTGTGGATAGCAGAGAATTTTGACGCGTTAGCTCGGAATAAACCACCTGATCGTGTTTAGACGATAATTTTACGTTGGAAACTTATGGTGAAGTACCCTGCGCAAGGAAAAATTTTTTTCCTCGTTATCTCAACACAGCGAGGATTATTGCAAAAACAGGTTTTTATGAAGAAACAGTTCTGAAATCAATCCAGTGCCTCAACGGCTAACGGACAATTTTTTTCTGAAAAGTATGTGATAGAAAGAAGAAAATGCGACCTTGAAAAATCAAATTGATCTATTCTAGCCCGTATTGTGATGTTTTGAAGATTCATTGTAAATTTTGATTTTTTTCCAAATACCAGGTGAACTTATTAGCTCATATGACCACAAAGTTGCCTTGTATCGTTTTAAAACTACTGGGATCATATTTAGCGGGTTGAAATACGTAGGATAACGTATCTTGATATGCATTCAAAATCTTCAATTCACGAGCTGTGCGCTTCAGACGCAGGCGAGGCATAGGTGGACACATTCACCCCTGTCGACGAGGTGAATGTGTCCACCCTGTTTTTTGCAGTTTTTGAAAAACCGTGGGGCCAAAGTCAAAATCTGACAACGGGATCTTGTAGCTGAGCTCAAGACTCAAATTTTTACTACCCATACATTATCTTCTGGCATGAATAAGTCCAAGAAAATCACAGTGGAAGGTCAAAAGTGTACCACATTCACCCCGGTTTACGGTACGAGTTCAAGACTGACATGACTGGTTAGCTGTAGAAGACTCAAATCGCATAAGAGCCTTGTATTTGGATTGAGAGATCCAGTTCGCCTCTGAATAGGCATGTGCTGGATCGCTAGTTCAAAAAAGTTTTTAAAAAATTAAAAATAAAAACGGGGTTTCGTGACAGTATATGCAGAGCTCACTCTTCAGTGCCCCATCTATGCATACCTGGGGTAGACGCCACCATCAGATTGCTCTGATGGCCCCTGTGTAGGCAGAGCCTTTCAACTCTCTTGCAAAACTAGGTGATTTGAGTTTTCTACACCTAAACTTGTAAGCAGGAAATTCGAGTTAGATTTTGAATTTTGGCTCCACTGAGATGCGCATCTGCCTTTTGAGGCACTGGGTAAGTATATAGAGTTTCGCTCACTCGTTTTGCAAGAGGGTTGAAAGGCTCTGCCTACACAGGGGCCATCAGAGCAATCTGATGATGGCGTCTGACTCAGGTATGCAGATTGGGCACTGAAGAGTGAGCTCTGCTTACTGTCACGAACGCCGTTTTTATTCTTAATTTTTTTAAAACTTTTTTGAACTAGCGATCTAGCACATGCTTATTCAGAGGCCAACTAGATCGCTCAATCCAAATACAAGGGCCTTATGCGATTCGAGTGTTCTATACCTAAACTTTGTAAGCAGGCGATTCGAGTCAGATTTGAAATTTGATGGCTGGTTAGCGACACTTCTCTGAGATTCAGATGATACCGTAATAGTGCTAGTGCATAAGTATCAGTTTAAGACGGATACGGCTCGTCCACGGAATTTCTCAGAAACTCGAATGGTAACGCTACAGTACTAGCGCAGATCTACTAATTCAAGACTGATACTGCTAGTTTGTGACACCTCTCCAGAGTTCAAAAAAAGTAACGAAACAGCTCTAAAAACGCAGGATTACTGATTCAGAATTGAAATTACTAGCTCACCATGCTTTCCCACGTCTCAAATGGTATCTCGTTACAGTATAAGATCAGCATTATCAGTTTAATTTGGCTCTCCAGGACTCGATTAGTACCGCAACATTGCTATCACAGCAGTACAAAATCCAGACTGACACGGCTGGTTAGCAAGACTGGTATGACGGCGCTAGTCATGTTGCGATACCAATCGAGTCCTGGAGAGTCATTTTAAACTAATAGTGCTACTGCAGTAATACATTTATGGTACTATCCAAGTCTTGAGAAGTTTGAAAGCTGTCATGTAATTTTGAACTGGTACCGCTGCGCTAGTACTGTTGCGGTATCATTTAAGTCTCAGAAAGGTGTCGCGAGGCTACCGTATTACTCTCAAATTAGTGCCACTGCGTTAGTCCTGCCGAGGTACGATTCAAGTCCCGGAGAAGTGCCACTCTCCAACCGTTTCAGTTTTGAACTGGTACTACTGTACTACTAACTATCACGGTGTACCATCAGAGTATCAGAGAAGGGTTACCAACTAACCGTGCCAGTCTTGAACTCGTTCTGCTGCGCTAGTATACTACATTATACTGTTGTGGTATCATTTGAACTCTGGTGGAGTGCGACTAAGCAGCCGTTATAGTTTTGAAGTGGTACAGTTGCACTAGCACTGTTGCGAAATCATTCGAACCCTGGGGAGGTACTGCGAACTAGCTGTGTCATTCTTGAATAAGCACTGCTACGCTAGTAGCGTTGCGGTACCATCTGATTCTCAGGCAAGTTTTGCTAAGGTAAAGTCGCCAGTAGTGGAACAAAAAATGAGCGCTAGTCAATAGTTTACATATTTTGAATAATATTCGAGTTTCTTGCGAATGGGAAGTAACGCATCTTATAGATAAACTCTTTCTGCATATTTTGAAAAAAGGTACAAGTTGAATACTTGTATTCAATAAGAGTAATTGAATGTTCACGAAAGGATCCGTTGTCTCCTGTAGTGGAACAACCAATCCTGAGCTCGGTGCCCTCAGTGGAACGCAAAAAGTCTCCTATAGTGGAACAGCGCTGTGGAGTCATTCTGAAAATATTTGGTAGATAATTAGTGGTTCGTTTGTGCTGATCTGTATGAAATAAATGACGCGCGACCGGAAATAGTACATTACGCGTCGAGTGCTGGAAACATTTTTTCCTTCGGGAAACCGAGCTGGACGTGGGTGATGGCACCGTCCAGCTTGGTTTTCCCGAAGGAAAAATGTTTCCGCACGAGACGCGTATGCAGTTTTATACGTCTGTACGCAGAAACAGCTTGCGAGGAGGCCTAGAAATACGCTGTTTCTACGTATGGACGTATAAAAATCGATTCCCTGAAGGTTTCTCAATACAGTGAAAATATAAAACCTGTTCCAGTCGAGGGCACACTCTTGTTCCACTATTGGCTCCATTTTTGAAGAAGGCTCCTACAGTGGAACACCCTCTAAAGGGTGTTTATGAGTATATACTTTACATGATTTTTTTTCTTAGTTTATGAATCTTTCACGGGTAACGCAGGGCATCGATTTGGAATTTATAATATCAAAGAATACTGTGCAATTTTTACTCAGATGATGGATCGACTTTTGGTAGTTAAAAATTCATGTGAACGGGGTGTTCCACTATAGGCGCCCAACTAGCCGTGTTTCACTACTGGCGCCTTTACCTTAAGCAGCTGTGCCAGTCTTGAAATCGTACTGTTCCGGCACTGTCCAAAATCTGGAAGAGTATTGTGGACCTGCTGTATGAGGCTTGAACTAAAAGTGCGTTAGCACAAGGTTCGTGTGACTGAATTCGGTGTCGGCACCCAATCGGGATAGAAATAGTTCCCCAAGAAACTTCGCTTCTCCCCCCCCCCCTCCTCCTCCTTCCAGAATCTTGTGGTTATTGAAGTAAAACACATGAGAAAAAAGTGCCCGAACCGAAATTCCGAGTACTGAGACCACTTGTGGTGACGTAGACCATATAAACTTTATGAGTTGATACTTTTTCCAAGTTATTCTTTTCCATCATTCAGTACGTTAACTGCTTATTGTTCATTGTAACTGATGATACAATAAATCCGAGAAAAATATTACTATCAAGAAATTCGTTGAGTAAGATTTAAACCAAGTACTTTTGAATGCTGTGAAGCTAGTCTATAGAGAAGATTTTTCGGTTTTTTTAACATGGAGTGGCTTCGTTATCAAACTGCATAGCATAGCAGTCGAGATATCGAAATTTCTCAGTTCAAATGAGGGTTGGAAAGAGGTCATTGTCATTTTTGAATTACTTGATAAAGATTTCAAATTTCGATGCTAGTGAACACAAGGAATCGAGAAATTAGAGAACATGGGTGATCAGATCTCTTCTACGTTATCAAAACTATCTGAATCTTCAACGCACTGTGGCGAAATAGCGAAGATAGTTCACAAATTTCTTGTGCAATACCAATTATTACTCATATCATAACTAACCAATCGTGAAAATACCCGGCAAAGTAGGATCGGACCCTCTAGTTGCGGAAATGTTAGGATGCTTTAATCGCAACATTTTCCCAGAGCTGTGGTATCCAAGAGTGTATTAACACAATCATCTCTTGGTTGGTTAGATAACGAAAAAGCTGTTTGTAACTCCTTTTATGTTGTTGGAAAATTCAATATGATTTACAGCGAATAGTGTAAAAATTCCCTTACGCATCATGAGACTTTACAACTGATGTCACTATAACACTGATTATTTCGTTTGTCTGCTTAGCAAGATTGGTCACTCGAATCCAGTTTCAACCACCTCTTCTCACCAGAAT
Organism: Eretmocerus hayati; assembly: GCA_029851415.1. Taxonomy (NCBI): domain Eukaryota; kingdom Metazoa; phylum Arthropoda; class Insecta; order Hymenoptera; family Aphelinidae; genus Eretmocerus; species Eretmocerus hayati. The sequence continues at coordinate 174,223,576 of CM056742.1, read as the reverse complement.
TGAAAGTACTGACTCCAATCTTAACGATTCTTATCATTAGATCATCGCATTTTATCCTGCAATTGGTTTTCCAAAATTCCAATTCTGTAAACAAATTCATTATACAATGCTTCGCCGATTATGAAATCATTCTCAAGAAGTTGTAGTGTTTATCTCGCCCACGCTAAGGAGTCATGACATCGTTTTTTTTTTCTACGCTACACACGTAAAAAATAGCTTGATGTTATCGCCCGGTAAGGTTGATTATTTGTGGATGAGTAACAACTTGAGAACCTTGAAGAATAAACTTTACACATTTTGCTTAACTCAACTCATTGGCAAACCATGAATTTACTTCTAATTAAATTCCTGATAACGGATTCACTAATCGTATCCCTCCTCATGCAACAGTGGTTTCTCATTAGAACCAAAGTACAGGGCGGAAAAAGTTTCGATCTGAAATTGTTAAGGAAGACATGGATTCCGTCAAAACTACAAACCAGATACAAAAACTATGAGCTCTCTAACTACAGTGAGATGTAACCTCACAGAGAATCTTTGCGACCATTTTTCGGTATTCTTGAGGTTTAAATGAACTCATTTCAATTATCATGTACCTTTTCATCAACAGAAATCAAATTCTAAGCAAAACAACTTTGTTCAACTTATGAAACGTGCTACCCTTGATGCCTCATATATTCAACTGAATAGCGATAGTCATTGGTGGCGCTCGATATTAGTATCAAGATTCGAACAGTCTATCATCTACATACATTTTACATTAATTGCAGTGTCTATAACACGGTAGGAAATAATGTGAAGGGCAACCACATGCGTACGAAGGTGGAACTTTCAGACAAAGGTTCGACGTGAATCTTCTGTAGTAAATAAGTATAAGTGAATGTTACGATTGATCCAAGCAATTTAATAGTCATGAGAATTTGTGAATATTTATGAGTTTTAATTTTCATGGAAGAATGTCAGGAGTTCAAGGTTTAGAACTCATCACTACTTGGTCTGTTTCCTTGTATAATTGAAGTTATGAGTTTGTATTTTTTTTTGAATCTTTGAGTGCATTCAATTCATGAAACGTGGAGAACATATACTGAGCTTTACTTTTATTCGGGCCAATATTATTGTTCAAGTTAATCGCGATTTTAGCCGTGTAATTATGAATCATCAAAAAGCACCCAGAATTCTGCCTCGTGGATGAACAAATTCACAGGAATCTTGGAATAATGGGTACCACTTTGTATGAATCCTTAGAATGCTTGAAGGAATGATCAAACGTACTTTTTGGGGTCGGAGTATCAAGTCAGTGAGATGTGGTTTTTCCTTTGTATTCAACCTTTAGACGAGCAGAATACCGTAGTACGACTTTCACGAGCCTCGAACGTGCTATCTCATCAGTTATCATTGTATCGGACATGAAGTTTCAAAGCCCAAATGAGTCGAGAACTACTTCGTGTATTACTGTTTAGAATGTACAGGCAACCACTGTTATCGGCGGTTAAAGCGTCCCGTGAAAAAATGTTTGGTGCATGATCATGCATGACGGCATACCGCTACTAGTGCACGATCATGCATGACCGCGTACAGAAAATGGTGGTATGTAGTCATGCATATATCATGCATGAATTATGCATGACCATGCACCATGCAATGTTGCACTTCATTTGGGATTAGGTACTAATTTTGGTGTGTGTGGAAAAAGCTCACGATTTGGAAATTTGGAGTATGACAGAGAAAAATCTACCATTTTGCGTTTTCATCGCTATTTGGTTCCAATACTACGAATCACTCAAAAACTCTGATGATGAACATGGCTTCGCCATTTGAAGGCTCAAACGATGTCAAAAAATTGACCGGTATTCCAGAAAGATAATTCATCTCCCTCACGGTGGTCTTGAACCACGTTCATATTCGGTCGACATACCAAGACCTAAAATTCCTGTGCAATGTGTTTCTGTGTACTTCGATGATCATTTCTTGACTGGGCCGTTACGAAGAAATTAAAAGAAGGGTGGTTTTTTGGTGTTTTCCTGTCGTAAATCCTCTATAACTCGAAAGAGACACATGTCATCGAAAAATATGCGGAGTATAAATTTGTAGATTTTCAAAATATCTACAAAAAATGTTCCCATAGTTTTCCTCGTAGAACGTATCCAGTTGGAGATATTTGAGGAGTTATGGGATCGAAACCGTGAAAAATATGGATCACGGACGGAAAATTCTTGGTTGCAGAAACAGGAAGACTCATACAAGAAAATGTGTTGAGACCTTTTTGTTCATCTTTCAAAGATCTATGACTCGTTGGTCCACACATTTTCGGATAAATTGTATCCTCCATGAGTTGTGGGGTCGAAACCGTGAAAAGCATGGGTCTTGGGTGGGAATCCCCCAATTACAAAAATAGGTGGCCGTAACCGAGAAAATGTGTAGAGACCTTTTCTGTTCATCTTTCCAAGATCCACCTAAAGTTGCTCTACGCATTTTTCGATGAAACGTAGTTCTCATGAATTATGGGGTCAAAACCGTGAAAAATATCGATTTTGGACGGAAACGTCTTGGTTGCGGAAACAGGAAGCCTCATATGAGTAAATGTGTAGAGACCTTTTCTGTTTATCTTCCAGAAACCCACCAAAAGTCGCTGATACACATTTTCTGATCAAACGAAGTTCTCATGAGTTATGGGATCGAAACCGTGAAAAATATGGATCTTGGACGGAAATATCTTGGTTGCGGAAACAGAAAGCCTCATATGAGTAAATGTGTGGAGACCTTTTTTGTTCATCTTTCCAAGATCTAGAAAAGTTCTTCAACATATGCCAACAAACGTGTATCTTGACAACTATATACCCACATTATTTCTGGATGCATGATAGCTCCTAAACTTTAATAGAACATGTTCTATCGAGAATGTGCACTGTAAAAAATTTGTGGGAAAAACTTCAACCAGTGGTTGCAGTTTTTTCCTCAACTGGTTTGGGCCAAAAATCAACCAGCTGGTTGATTTTTAGCGTCAACCACTGGTTGACTTTTTTCCCGCAACGAATATATAAGGATGAATGCGGCGCCCACGATATTGGTCGATGGTGGTCTCCAGGTGACACTTTTGAGTCGGAAAAATAAGTTTCATGTTTTTTCACAAACAAGGAGGAATAAACATCAGCGCCGCTCGAATACACGTCATGAGGCTGGAGGGATGAATAGATGGACGGATGGGGTGGGAGGGTAGATGGGATGTATGGATGGAACTGAACGGAATGGGGTTGAATGAAATGGAATGGAATAGGATGAAACAGACTGGAATGGAATGGACCGGAATGGAACGGAATGGAACGGAATGGAATAGAATGGATGGGAATGGAACGGTGTGGAATGGACAGGAAGGGAATGGAACGGAATGGAAGGGAATGGAACGGCATGGAATTGAATTGTATGTTCCAATTGTTGTAGGTCCGCTCAATTCCATTCCATTCCGTTCCATTACACTCCATTCCATTGCTCTCCGTTCCATTCCTTTCCGTTCCATTCCATTCCATGCCGTTCCATTCCCTTCCAGTCCATTCCATTTCGGTCCGTTCCATTCCATTCCACACCGTTTAATTCTGGGCGGTTCCATTCCGGCCCATTCCATCCTATTTCATTCCGTTCCTTTCAATCCCATTCCGTTCTATTCCATTCCGTTCCATTCCATCCATCCATCCATTCATTCATCCCATCTATCCTCCGACCCCATCCGTCCATCTATCCATCCCTCCAGCCTTACGACGTGTATTCGACTCCTGCAGGACAGGCAACCCGCTTTGTCGTCTATGCGCGACCGGTGCTAATGTTAATCCCTCTTTGTTTGTGAAAAAACACGACGAAACTTGTTTTTCCGACTCAAAAGTGCCACCCGGAGACCACCATCGACCAATATACTGGGCGCCGCATTCATCCTTATATATTCGCTGTGGGGAAAAAGTCAACCAGTGGTGAAATTTTTAACCGGTGGTTGAATTCCAACCAGCTGGTTGATTTCGACAACCAACCACTGCTTGCTGATTTTGGTGGAAAGTCAACCGATTTTTTACAGTGTGTGAAGCAATTTTTTGTAGGTCTTTGGAAAGAACAAAAGAAGTTCACTGCCTTTTTCTCGTACAACGTATCCTGTTTGTAATATTTGTTGATTTTTCGTCTAGACTCATACTCCCTTCACCAATATTAGAGTTGCAAGTATGGATGTCGACAAAGAATCCTCAAATAACGCAAAGAGGATGCGTTTTACGAGAAAAAGTCACCGAATCTTTTTTGTTATAGTATTTGGGAAACCTACAAAAATTACCGTGCATATTTTTTGTAAAACATGTGTGATTGGAGTTATGGAGCTAAAATAATTTTAGAGAAAAATTTCCGAGGATCATCCTCAAATATCTCCAACAGGATACGTTCTACGAGGAAAACTATGGGAACATTTTTCGTAGATATTTTGAAAATCTACAAATTTATACTCCGCATATTTTTCGATGACATGTGTCTCTTTCGAGTTATAGAGGATTTACGACAGGAAAACACCAAAAAACCACCCTTCTTTTAATTTCTTCGTAACGGCCCAGTCAAGAAATGATCATCGAAGTACACAGAAACACATTGCACAGGAATTTTAGGTCTTGGTATGTCGACCAAATTGACCGTGGTTCAAGACCACCGTGAGGGAGATGAATTATCTTTCTGGAATACCGGTCAATTTTTTGACATCGTTTGAGCCTTCAAATGGCGAAGCCATGTTCATCATCAGAGTTTTTGAGTGATTCGTAGTATTGGAACCAAATAGCGATGAAAACGCAAAATGGTAGATTCTTCTCTGTCACACTCCAAATTTCCAAATCGTGAGCTATTTCCATACACCGAAATTAGTACCTAATCCCAAATGAAGTGCAACATTGTATTGTGCATGGTCATGCATAATTCATGCATGATACATGCATGACTACATACCACCATTTTCTGTACGCGGTCATGCATGATCGTGCACTAGTAGCGGTATGCCGTCATGCATGATCATGCACCAAACATTTTTTCACGGGGTATGAAGAAAATTCCGCGAATACCGAGACCGCGAATATCGGGAACTTGTGCTTATGGGAAAAGGGGGATTACGTATACACATGAGGACCAGGAAATGATTAAAAAATACCAAACCTCATCTTGGAGTGATCAATTCATGTATAAATCTTTGCAAATTGTCTTTATTTGAGGGTGATTCGGAGTAACGTCATTATATGACTAAAACATTACTGTAATTCACTCCCTCGCCAGAATCTGTTGTCTGAAAAAATTAGTCATCAACGTGTAAGTGATGAGCTCTGTCACTTTTTCCAAGCGAAACCAAAGAACATAGTCCCTGATGTACAACCCCAAATGAGTGGCCATGGAGAGTCTAAATATTTCGGCCATTTTTGTCCAGGGCCGAGAAAATGAAACATTTTCAGTTTTTCCCAAAGTCTCGCAACTTAATTGACAATGATACATTCTTCCCGAGTTCGTCGCCAAATTAGGATTCAGATAGTTCACAGGTACGCTAATATTTTTGTGAGGTAGCCGACTAATCAAGCTTAGAAAACTATAACAATATACCAGTACCCTCTGAACATTCAGATTACGAAGTTGTTTCGGAATGACATATTTGAATGTAGTCCAACGAAAATTCATCTTTAATGAACTAAGTGAGAGCTCAAAAATCCAGATCCAAACCGCGTATAAGTGAATCAGGACACCGTGGATACCGAGGATTGCAGCATTGGCAGAACCACGAATAAACAAATTCGCCGAATACTGGGACCGCGAGTAGCGGGGGTTGCCTGTACTCACATTTTGTGGCAAGATTTTGCTTTCGACGTCACTCGTGCCATTTCTCTCGATGAAAGAGGACTCATCTCGCTCCAATCCTCTACGCGCTGAAATCTTTCTTAACTTCATGGTCAGACGCAACTGTCCTATTTCTGAAAGTATCCGAAGAAAATCGTTTCTCCAATTTCGACAAGTAATTTTTCGTGAATTCAATTTTCGACTGATTTTTTGCCCAGATTCGTGTAATACTAGTCCAACCTTTAGTACGCAAAACTTCAGAGCTTCTGATTAACCATTTTTTAAGTGCCTAATGGCTAAATCGGAAGTGTAAGACTTCACCGAGCTTTTTTGACTGATGTCATCACTTCTTTCGTCAATGAACAGAATTAATAGACCTTAGCAACAGAAATAGTACATTCGGTGCAGACTTTTGGAAGGAGTTTATCAAAATTTGACTCATCCGCAATGTTTTATCCTGATATAAGTGTCTCTCCTCATTCATGTTCTTTTCAAATTGCAGCTCTTGAGGTAAAGTATAATTGAAGTACCGGGTCGTTATCTCTTTGCCTCGAACTCACTTTGTTTTTGGCTGTTCTCGTGTCCTTTGCCAGTAATTGTTTACACAGAACGTTCCGTGTAATCGATGCGCATGACTGCTTCTTCAACTTTTATATTCTAGTCAGCATAAACATCTTGGCATTTAATTCTTTGTTTCGTCGCTCGATTTGCTTTGGCACCCTGGTAGTCCGTGCGGGACGTGAAGGTAAGTAAGACGTGCAGAATTATCGTGGTCACATTCTACGCGTAGCTAGTCTTGAATGAAAATTGTGCTCCTAGCAAAAGAAAGAGTTGGCTGAATCAGCGGACACGGACCATGAGAGCTGCTATTCTTACCATCAGAGCAAATTACTTCAGCGTGGGCGAGCATGCGTAACTGAAGATTTCCGTGGGCAAACTTTGAAACAACTTTGAAATCATTAAAAGGGGGAGAAGGATTCTTTGATTTGCGTGGAGAAGAGAGTTTTTTAATTAGAAAAAATATGTGTCAAGAGCTATTCAGAAAACTCGTACATTCGGTATATATTCTCTTACTTGATTCGGGATAACCCAGACTATCTGTGGAATACCGTCAAATTGGGTAACTTTGATACAGTGGGTGCAACTTTGGTACACCCCTGAAAAATGACTCTCAGAGCTGCATTCGGCAAGGTAAACAATTCTATCGCTCTGAAACCTATTCTCCCCTCTTGGCACACGCATAAACAATGTGTTGAGCCACTGCAGATTCCGTGTGGAATATTGTGGTCGTTTATCGGAATTTTCCACAAGAAGGTTGATTTAGCAGCGATACGCAAGTGGTCCAGTTAAGGTACTTGGCAAGAACTGTTCCGGAACAAACTACGAGTGAATAACACTTCAATTTGATTACACACTTCACCATATTGAAGAAACCGTCGTTTCATTGGGGTATTTGAAGCATTCGGAATTTTAATGAATGAAAAACAGGGAAAAAACCACGAAAAAACGTACCAAAGTTACCCCACTCTACGTAAGAAGCATGAGGATAGGGTAACTCCAGTACAACTTCCTATGACAGCTTCTTTCCATCTCACCTTGAGTCGAGTGATGGTCTACGAGGTTTTAGAATGTTTCAAACAGCTCAAAATAAGATTTCTGAATAATTAAAATTAATTCACTCGCATGGTGGTGGGTAGAGTTGAAAATCGGGATCTAACTTTGGTACACTTGTTCAACTGCTAATAGCTCCAGCTCAGACACATCAAATTGGACTATGTAGCCCATCAATCGAAAGCTGAGACTGTAAGATTCAGATTGACCACTAATAGGAGTGGGTTTTGTCAATGTATGGAGGAATGCCGAGCCAAACAGAATGAAAAGCATCGAAAATGTACCAAAATTACCCAATTTGACGGTATAGTTTTGTTTAATGAACATTCGAGATTATGGCTATGTTGCACTTAGCCATCATTCGGATAGACGGCTACAAAGTCACGGTTTTGAAAAGGGTTGAAAGCGCGTAAGTGAGCCATGAGGCAAATTTGAAGCGTGTTTGAGATTTTGGACGATATTTTAATTCATTAAGAAATAAAACCTGAATTCCTTAGTAGAGTGAATGAACCCTATACTGTAACTCTCTATTTGTAAAGTCAACTCGTTTACCAAGATTGATCATAACGTTATTTGGATGATTTTTATATGTTTAATATCTACCGTAGTTCCTCGACTTGATCAACTTACCAGGAGAGGTCTTCACATCCGGGTCACGGATTTGGCTAAAACTCTGAAAATAGTCTTGTTTTAGTGCCAAAAGATGAAATCCAAAATTGTAGACCCTAACGCTCAAGCGTTTCCAAGCTGTAGCGGAAAGCTGTATCAATGCCCATATAGGCCCATGTTAAAAAGAATACGTATAGGCACACAGCTGCAATGCTAATTTACTTGGCCGTAGCTCGGAAATGCTTGAGCGTTAGGGTCTATAATTTTGGGTTTCATCTTTCGGTGCCAAAAGAAGACTGTTTCCGAAGTTTCAGCCAAATCCGTGACCCGGATGTGATGACCTCTCCTGGTTAGAACTATGACATTCCCGTGTGAATCTGCTCCTTCTAAAGAAAGATTTGCAGCCCAGACAGTATATTTCAGTAAATTAATGGAAGATGGGACCCAAATTTGGCTCCTACTGACAAATCACATCCCAGAAACTCAGATCAAAAGTATTACGAGAGTACAATACTGATGGAACGCCATCTCAAAACTTGTTTGATCATAATACATTCATTAAAAGTTCTTGTGATTTTTGCTGGTTGCATACTTCGACTTGAAACTGAACAGTTTGACCCCGACGGATACCTCCAGTACTTTACCATGAGATTTTCTATTTTGCGTAGAGTTCTGTAGAGAACTCTCACGATGATTGTTTCATGTTCTCATGAGCTGACAATGAGTGATGGGTTTGAATGCATAACTGAATTTTGAACTTTCCTAATCCAGTTGAGGATTCAGTTTGGTTCTCAGTAGTGAAATCACAAATTCAATTTCGAGTCTGCGCTTTGAGATTCTTCAAATGAATTCTGAGTCAGGAAAAATGAGTGCTCCGTATAAATTTTCTAAATCAAGAATCACAGGCCATTGTGGACTCATATTCTTTGACATATATCTATACTGAACAGAATTTTTTCCACCATTTCCACTCTCAGCCATTATATCATGAGAAAAAATCTTTATCGATTGCTCAAACTCTTATCATCGGATCAATCGCGCTCGGCGGCGCGCATCTCCTTTCACAGCAAAAGATCACGATCAGAGAACTCACATAATTTAATACAAGCTACATAACCCCATCACACATTATACACGGATATAATATAGCAAGAACAACCGTATGTATCTGAGGATGCGAAACTTTGGAGCCCTCGGCGCGATTATTAGACGCGATCAGTCGCACAGATTAACATTGGAACAAATATAATTTATGACGCTCCCATAATGCGAGGAGTCTTGAACTTTCTTATCTGACGCGCGATGACCCAAGATATTGTATTATGACTCGGATGCGCGTGCCATAATGTAGCAGACCGTGAAACTCTGACGATATCGGTCGTAAGGATGTTTAATCGACGATTAAACTTACATTTTTTAAAACCTACATCACGAATTGACGATGACTTGAGAGTGAGAGAAAGGCTTTGTTGGAGATATTTGAGTCATTTGTTATTTCGAAAAAGAATGCTGGGTTGGCGTTACGTCTGCATCTTTAGAAAATGAATGATGATCGGCTTCGTAAATCCTCTACGACTGATTTGGTATACAAAGATACTTTGGCTGTAAATTGAGTGAAACATGGTCAAAATGATGAGATTTTAGGGTTGAACATTCAACGTGTATATGTTACCGTGAAAGCCCGAAATCCGTGATTCCCGGGCATTCACTAGTGAATCCTAAGATTCACTTGTCGAGGCCAGTGAATGCTGACATTCACTAGTGGAAGCCCGGAATTCGTAGCTTATCTTGGCTAGTACGGGAGCTGGTGAACTTTTTGGTGTCACATTTTCTAAAGGGTAGACTATAGCTTAAATCATTGCCCTGTATTCACTGATCACAAAAATGACCTTCAGCAAGTTGAGAGTGGGGGCGAAATATTTTTTATCGATTTTTTAAATAATTATTTTTGAGGGTGCCTGTGCCATATTTTCTAAAGGCTGAAAGTTTCAGGAATACCGGATTATAGTTGGAAATGGTCAAAAATCACCTTCAGCAGACTTGTAGGTGGGGCCAAGACCTTCAGCAAACGGGTTGAAAATGTGAAAATTTATTGTTGATGTGTCAGATTTTCTAAAATCTACAAATCATTTTGGTGATAGGTCTTGGATTTTTTGATGAGAAAATCACTTTCAGCAGACTCGTAGTGGGGGCGTTTTCCGAGCTGAAGGTATTTTATGAAAATAGAGTTTCTGCCGATTATGTCTCGAACCATTGATTTTACAGGAAAAAGTTTCGAACAAAAGTTGCGGGTATCCTAAAAACAAAGAAAATGAGCCCAAATACGTCTATATACGATAATTAGGACACTCATGAATTGGAAAAAACGTTATCTGCCATGTACGCCGGCGGAGGGGGGCGAGCGCCCGTAGCGGCCAGACATCTCCATTGCCAGCAGCCGCGTACGGAAACCCATATTAGACCGGTGCGCAACTTCCCTGAAAACGCTTATGGTTCGAGAAAGTGGCTAAACTCGGCACTGCAGCATAATTTTGGGCTCAAATGATAGATGGCCCAATCAATATTCAATATCAATGAGAATCATTATTGGAAAATCGAAAGCAAGGAGTGAATAAATAATCAAAACATGCATTTTCTGGCTATTCCAAGGTTTTACCGCTATAAATAGGAGAATATAGATTTCCCGGGGGAACTTGTTGGTAGATGATCTGTAGATATCCAAGAAATTTACAAATTGATTCTGACACTTTTCCTCCAAAATGCACTCTCTCGGAGTTTCTCTCCATCAAAGTTATAATCAAATATATTCAAATGAATTGGGCTTAGAATGGGTTCATTTTCTCAGGTACTTGGGTCATTTGGAAACAAAAACGACCTCTGTTGTTCGTTTGCATTCATTATATATATAATATTCAAATTGCAGTTGCTGATGTAGAGATGGAAAGTGCCAGTGATGGCGATGATTCCGATCTCGAATATCATCCCAGTGGCTCTGAAAGCAGTAGTGAAGAAGACAGTGATTATGTCGACTCTGACTCTGAAGGAGAAATAGATTGAGGCTGTTGCAATATAACTCTGATGTAATATGACATGACACCTCTGTTAAGAACTTTTCTCCGTGTAATTTGAAGTTTTTGTTATTGCAATAATACTTTATTTTGGAAATGTAATCTCAATATCTAATAGATTCAATATACTCAACGGTGTTTTATGGTTTTTCGCATGAGAACACGATGGCCCTCTGCTAAGGCTCGTGAGGTGGCTCGCTGGCCGTTCCACGCGCGCGCGCTCGCCCCCCTCCGCCGGCGTACATGGCAGATAACGTTTTTTCCAATTCATGAGTGTCCTAATTATCGTATATAGACGTATTTGGGCTCATTTTCTTTGTTTTTAGGATACCCGCAACTTTTGTTCGAAACTTTTTCCTGTAAAATCAATGGTTCGAGACATAATCGGCAGAAACTCTATTTTCATAAAATACCTTCAGCTCGGAAAACGCCCCCACTACGAGTCTGCTGAAAGTGATTTTCTCATCAAAAAATCCAAGACCTATCACCAAAATGATTTGTAGATTTTAGAAAATCTGACACATCAACAATAAATTTTCACATTTTCAACCCGTTTGCTGAAGGTCTTGGCCCCACCTACAAGTCTGCTGAAGGTGATTTTTGACCATTTCCAACTATAATCCGGTATTCCTGAAACTTTCAGCCTTTAGAAAATATGGCACAGGCACCCTCAAAAATAATTATTTAAAAAATCGATAAAAAATATTTCGCCCCCACTCTCAACTTGCTGAAGGTCATTTTTGTGATCAGTGAATACAGGGCAATGATTTAAGCTATAGTCTACCCTTTAGAAAATCCGACACCAAAAAAGTTCACCAGCTCCCGTACTAGGCGCTGAGTCCATAATTCGGGCTTTCGCTAGTGATTGTCAGCATTCACTGGCCATTGACCAGTGATTGTCAGCATTCACTGACCCGGCCCAGTGAATGTGGGAGATCGGAAGAATTGGGGAATGGAAGTCGAATAAAATGTCAAACATATTGTCTCATTATTTCAAGTTTCCGAGGCCGGTTGGAATATGGAAAAATCAAGGTATAGTGTTCAATACTCTCTCAACCTTTCCGTATGAACCTCCACTTTGTGGTAACTCCGAAAAGAGTGAGTTTCACTCTTTTGGAGTGAAAATTTTACGCGGGCCCAAGTAAATCTCATCATTTCCAAATTGCCACAAATAGGGGGTTTCAGTCAGAAAGGTTGAGGGAGTATGGTTTCTTCATTCATCACCCTTCGAATGAGGTTAGGAGTTCCTGATTTCTAACCTTCATCTACTGAGGTAGCCGTGGCGCACAAAATTGAAAGGACAATTGTGTCAGCATGAGCAGTGTGTCATGAATAATCATAAGTGAAACGTTTATGTCACTCAACTTTTGTCATTGACAACTATTTTCTATGAGGTATTGCTGAGATCGACAAGTATTTGGCAAGACATTTTATTGACAACTCCTCATTGATGGATAATCGATATTTCTCCATATTCCAACCTGCCTCGAAAACTTGAAATAATGAGACAATATGTTTGACATTTTATTCGACCTCCATTCCCCAATTCTTCCGATCTCCCACATTCACTGGGCCGGGTCAGTGAATGCTGACAATCACTGGTCAATGGCCAGTGAATGCTGACAATCACTAGTGAAAGCCCGAAATACGGCCTCAGCAACGATATCAGCTACGAATTCCGGGCTTTCGCTAGTGAATGTCAGCATTCACTGGCCTCGACCAGTGAATCTTAGGATTCACTAGTGAATGCCTGGCAATTACGGATTTCGGGCTTTCACGGTAACATATATATTTCCGGAGGGGAGAATGCAGAATTTAAGAATGTTAATTCCTGAAAATTCTTCATTCAAACAAAACCTTCCATCATGAAATAGACTTTTTTGGCAAACACGCACTCCTGAAATTTAACCCCGAATGCGTATTATCATTCAACAATTAAACCTTTAAGAGATCAACCCACATGAATACAAAGAAATGCCCCGCTTCCAAAAACGTCCGTTTGCGTATCTCCCTGACGAAATTAATATACAATTAATTGAGGGGGCGCGTGGAAAAAGGGCGTAACTACAAGAGTGTCATTTCGAGAAAATCAATAAAAACTTGATAGAAACCGCCAGAGGCGTATTTGGACGAGTTGACCCGACTTATTTCGAAGAAGATAGCATTCTCGAAATATCAGTGCAAGCCTCGTGAAAATAGAGTTGATTTCATGGATTTTACAGCCATTTCAAAAAATGCATTACGCCCTTTTTCCGAATACAGGGTCAAATTTCGGCGCACCTTTTTCACAAAAAGTGGAATCAAGTCCCGAAATCAAGTCCAACCCCTCTCAAAATTCACAAATATGCTCACGGGCTTCTACTGAAAGATATTTCATAGCGGTGAAGTTGTTCAACCCACGCTCAGGAGCTCTGTACTCGTGGAAAGCTCAATATGGACGCCCAAAAATATGGAAGTTCTAAAGTCACTATATCAATGTTCAGGAACTTATTTTGGAGGTAGAAGAACATGTTCTGATAGTTTAGACCCATGAAAATGAAATTCCGTGCCGAGGGGAATTGTTTGAAAAATTTTTCGTACGTAATTACGCCCTTTTTCCGAATCGCGCCGAACTTACGCCCTTTCTCTGAAAAGTTACGCCCTTTTCATTTTGGTCACTCAGCGACTTACGCCCTTTCGAGATTTGAACATGTTAATGACGCCCTTTTTCAATATTTTCGGGAAGTGATTGGAAAAGTTCCGAGTAATGGCGTTTACGCCCTTTTGAATTATTTTTTTTGCAGTTACGCCCTTTTTGGGCATTGGTGGTGGAGTACACCGAAGTGAACTTTCAAAAGTTCCCAAGTGATTTTTTTCATTCTCGTGTATTGAAAGAAGTTTCCCACAATTATCTCGCTCCTAATTTCTTGATCCAAGATACAGCTATCCTATGAGCTCCACCAAAAAGTTGAAATATTGATTTCGGGCTGCTGTATTTTGCTCATAACTTTGAATTGCTTTGACCGATTTTGATCTTAAAAACAGCATTTGAGAAGTGATTCAAAAGACCATCGGCATGCTTTTGGTGGTTACTCGAAGATGCATTGTTTGTCACATTGATAGTTACTTATTTTGGTCAGCTTGACATATATTTTGCCGTACTAATGTACTCGAAGGTTTTATGCGACTCTGTCAATTTTTTTGGGATTTCTAGGGTTCTTTGTTAGAGATTACTGAATTTTCCTGTGTTTACTCCCGTAAGAACACGAGTATAAGAGCGGAATGCTTATGATTTTTTTACGCGGAAAAAAAGTCGGTGACCCCCACTTTCAAAAACGGATATCGATTCGTAAACATGTTAAGTACCTATACTTGTGAGTAGCTCGATGACCGTCATCATTCTTCACCCGCGAGTGCTACTACTATATTGCGTGAGCGACAATCGAATGATTTTGAAACCCTTGCTATTGTTGTTCGTTGATTTTTCATGACTAACCGTGACATTTGATTGGGGTGTGAACACTTTCCTGGATGATTCTATGAATAAAATACCTAATAACGTACGGGTCCGCTGGATACTGTCGAGATGGAATATGGTTTTGCATTGGTGAAAAATGATGAGTGAAATGCGACGTTACTCAACGGGCTCTGTTTCACAAAATCTAAATAATTTGCGGCTTCACGATATACGTTGGAAATTCAATTCTAAACTTCTAATACCAGATATTTCGAGTGGATTGATTTACTGCAAGCTGAAAGGCAGTCAACTTGGCAGTCAAACTAGTATGAAGAGATGAAAATTCGGGGAAAGGGCGTAACCTCCAAAAATTTATAAGCAAAAGGGCATATTTCACACAATTTCACGGATAAGAGGGCGTAATGGCGTTTACGCCCTTTTCAAGATCTCGAGGTTCGTAAACACTTATTTCAAAACGGGTTTAATGGGTGGTTAGAACACCCCTAAAAGGGCTCAAAAAGCTAAAAGGCGGAAAAAGGGCGTAACCGCCATTACGCCCTTTTTCCACGCGACCCCTCAATTACAATTAAACAAGTAAACCCATCATTCACTGAGAGATTCATCTTCTCACTTTATATGGTTTTTGATTGATCAATGAGGACTAGGATAGTTTTGCAAAATATTCTTGGTTTATTTTACGACGTTTCGTCGACTAATGCGTCGACCTCATCAGGCTTGGGAACTTTCTTAGAATTATATAGTTACATTGTTATATCGGAGACGGGCAAAGTAGCCCGCTTTCTGTCACAGCTGACTATAAGCGCAAGTCTTGCGCACTTGTTTTCATTTCGACCTTTCTCATTACCTGTCGTTTACTCTGATGGAATTCCAAAATTCCAAAACTTAGTGAGTCGATATACCATTACATAAGGCTTCTATTCCACTTTTAGGGATACTTTCGATCCCATAGACCTGGAAAAAAACGAGGGAAATATAAGAAATCCTAGCGGTAAGATAGATTATGATGCAAGCTTAGAAAGAGAAGAATGATGAACAATCAGATGCATTGCTCTTCGATAAAATCAAATCTCACTCAACCGCCAACTGGGGTAATTTTGGGACAGAATGAATGTAACCTTAATGAAACAACCCACGAAAGGGATGTCCTCTGATAACTGTTTTCCCACTTTGAGGAGGCATGAGCAATGTTTTTAGCTAAGGAGAGTAGCTCTTCATCAGGTGTGTCTTCGCTTCAGACAGATTCATCCAGAGCTATATTTTTGATCGAAAAAAATCTCTTTGAATGTTGAGTGTGGTTCCGATATTTAGTCGACGAATTTCAACAAACTGAGCTAAGATTCACTTCTCTGTGCTGATCTCTAAATATCACCATTGTTACATTGGTGTATTTCTACCCTGGCTCATTTTGAAGAGTGAAAACTAAAAATTTCAACTTCTTTTGGGGAGACTGGCAAAAAGTGATGCTACTTTGGCATACTCAAATGGAACAACACATTCTTGTTGGGGTATGGGGTGACTTTGGGACAGGGGATGTAACTTTGGAATAACCCATAAAAAACATGATATCACACCATTGATAATCCAGCTTCAGGAATCATACAATCAGGTTGCAGAATCTTTCATTCGAGATTCACAATGAAGCGTAGTCTTTCAAACAAATTTCCAGAGTTGAGAGAAAGATGTCAAACTGTTCTGCAAGTGACTGTCGCAGTTTCTCACATGTCACTCTCGCTATCCCAAAAATGCCCAATCCCATTTCAACTTTGCCACACAACTTGGAGCGCTTATAGCTCTGATCAGAGATATCCAAATGGATTTTATTATCGCTATTAAAAGCTAAAACTGTGAGGTTTTGATTCACCACAGACACAATGCACCTCTGATGTGAGACACTCAAATTACCACGTAACTACGAGGAAAAAATACAAAAATGTTCGGAAATTCTCCTAGTTAATGGAATATGAGTGCTAATGCCACTTCATAATTCCAAACGTGATGCATGAATGATTTCCTAACCTTGGCATTCAGAGATTACATGATCTCTGATACGATTGAAACGTTCAGTTTAGTTTCAATATCAATATCTAAAAGTATAATCAAATCTTGTAAGTACCTATGGCAATCAAAACTGCAAAAACGTTACCCGACTGGGATAAAACTGCAGCCTATGCAAAATCAAAATCAGACTCGCATCATGTTGTTAATTGTAGTGATGGGTTTTGAAGAATTCATCAACTTTGTTAATCGAATTGTAGTTGAGCAACACGTATTTCTATTTTAGCAGAAGACATTTTGCGTAGTGACTCAGAAGACTGACCACAATAATGATCAATTCACTTGTTTTTTGAGGAACTTCGTTGCTGACGAACAAGGAAACATTTTCAATGTAACCTGATTTGTCTATAATATTCCGGAGTTAACGATAGAGTTAGTTGCATAGTTTACAACTTACTTCCATACCCCAGTGAAACTAGATACATTAGGACTGTGGAATTAAACTGAAAAACGTGTAATTACTACTTCAAATGCAGTGTTTCGATGATGAATTTCGAATGAGACCGACTTATTTGACTAGAAAATCTCATGTAGATGGAGAGAAAGAAGTCAAAACATTTTTAAAATCAATCAATTCTTATTCAATTTCAACTCCTGTCCTTAAGAAGTCTCTGAATCCCATGCAAGAGCTTAACATTCTGCAACGATGAATTAATCAACTCTTTTAACTCACATGACACCCAGCGCACATGAACCCTCCAATCCACGTGCAGGGCAAACTCCATTAAAACTAAGATGAAGTTCATGTCACACCATGAAATTGGCCATTATTCACACTAACCCTTTTTTCCATTTGAGATCAAGAGTTCAATCACAAGCACCAACAACACCAAAAAATCTCCAATAGAAACCAAGTCACCCATAGTGTTAACGAGACAAAGCGAATTGCCGGCATCACGCCACTACCACTACTATATAATGTTCAAAACACGAACAAGTCAATGTCAAACTGTATATACTTGATGGTACACAAGGAAGAATAGAAAACAGGGAAGAGAATCGAAATCGAGCATCAGAGTCCCACGCGACCGGCACTTGCCACCAAGCAGGACGATCGAAGACAAATTAGCGTTGCGTGATGCGCGTCTCGATTCGGTTTATACTGTTCTATATACATCAGAGAAAGAGACCCTCGATTGTACAGTTCTGCACATTGGACACGGCATCCGTTTCTATCCCTTGGGCCGTTATTTTACGCCCGCGACTCGAGGGTGACACGAAGCCGATATGGTTCTAGTCTGCTCCTTTCCCACGTGCCGCTACACTAACCGAATCTCCAATCACTGTACTTAATTTGAGATTGCAGTTGGGGTGATGGGCTTTCTCCGCCAGGAAACTTTGCCGGTTTTATTGAGATGGAGGATTCACGTGGACCTATATGTAAAGTCTGATTGCTGGACGAGACGAATGCAATTTCTACATCCAACAATGGAATGGATTCCAAGATTACAAGAGCTAAATTTTGACTATCAGGTATGAAACTTTTTACGAATGAAGGACGAAGCGATTCTATGGTATCTATAATCTCCTTGAGTCCATGAGAATGAACAGAGGTAACATTCTTGAGACCTTAAGTAGACCTTTCAATTCATGTCACGTGAAATATTTTTTGAATTTTGCTATGGCAGGATCGATGACGGATATTGGAAAAAATCGACTCCAATCAATCACGCACAACTTGAAAAGTTTTGGTTCGTATAAAAATTTCTCAAGACGTCATTAACACCTTCTCATAATCCTTTTCGTTATTCCATCCAATACGGAAATTCCTCTTCGCATTATTAATGCTCTTCCCTCAATTAGAATATGTCTCTGCCCTGGGGATTTGGGTAGAAATGGCAGAATGAGAATTATAAAAAATATACTTCCATAATTCCTCTCTCTCCCATGAGTTCATGTTAAGACCCCATTTGTGTTCTACTATTCTCCTTGTAGTGACATAGATCATTCAGAATTTTTCCCAATATTTTGTGTGCATCATGGCGAATCTTTCGTGGATCACCAATAAAGATCAATATTTTCCTACGGGGAACAAAACATTCAACAGTCTGATACTTCTACTACTTTTTTGGTCTGAAGTAGATCTATTTCCAAATTCAAATTTCATGCATGCAAAATAGTCTGATATTCCCAACTTTTGATTCTGTACACCAAACATCATCGTTCCTAAATGCCATAGCGTATAAAATCTATTCAAAATCGGAATTACCAAAGAGTAAAGGCAATATTTATTTTGAATATTACCGAAATGAGTTACCGATGAGATTTTCTTCGGAGAATGAAGTATTCTTCAGGTCAATAGTCTAAGCATTCTTGAGGTCAATAGTCTAGGTTTGCCCTGAATCCGTTGGTTGTAATAGATCCAAAGCATTGTAATATGCAGAAAAATGTTCAACTATACAAGTTTTCATCCAATTGATATGTGTCTTGAAAAAGATCAAGTTAATGGCGATACAGATGAATAATTCCTGCAAATAAATCTCACAAGACTGCCTCTCTGGTTTGTTTCTGTTATGATAAAAGCTAAAGCGAACCAAATGATAGTATATCTATTACATCATATCCTGCATTTATCCATACCCAATTATCCACCATTCTGAGAATAACATTCTCATTAACCTCTTCCCGTATCCGTCCACATATATAGACACATCTTTGAATCGGGTTCCCTTGATTCTCTTCGATTTAGGGGAAAAAATACTTGATGCACTATTTTTTACAACCCAAACTGAAGGAAATCTCACGATTTTGGTAAAGATAGTTTTATCATTAGTGATCCATTATAGCTTATGATTGTGATGAACCAGCTCGCTTGGTCATGCGCTGTGATGGAACAATCAATCTCTTGACTGTTATAACTTATTAAATTTTGATGTGAGGATGAAAATCCTTGTCGGGTTTTGTTTCTCGATCCAAACTAATGATTTTTCCTGAACTCCATAATAAAATTGGCATTGCTATGATAGTGCTTCATTCATGTGTGACTTAGAAAAGTTCATGCTATCATTAGAGTCATATGACATGACTTTATCATAGCATGTCTGGGCTCAAAATAATTCTCACGACCCTTGCTATGAAGTCTAGTAAAGACCGAAGGTGTGGAAGCACAAGAAAGTAGGTACTTGAATCAACAGTTTGAATTTAGCTAGTGAAAAAATTTTCTAAAAATCTGTATTCTCCTTGGGATAATTTCCTGTGGAATGTCTACTCGCAGATCGCATTCAGCCCAAGATTGGTGATGTTGGAAGATTTTCAACAAGGGATGCCTGAGATACTCTGATCTCTCCCAGCCGAGTCGTACATCATGACTTTGGCGATTCGTAGCGTTGGTAATTACAGAAATTCACCAATGTAATATCTCGAATTGTTTTTCTCTTCCTGAGTTTATTATTTCTTCGTCATTTTACTATCATCCTGGCCCACGCATAATTTTGTTCATCCATTCATTCGATAACCCAATGGCTCGAAATATACAAAAATAGCATTCCTAAGATGTCCACCACCTGTGCTTCAAAGAGTACCGCAAATTGCTTTGATCGTTCCGCTTGATTCCTCGTCTTTCCTAAAAGTCTTGCGTGCTACAAAATAGTGTTCAAAATGATGTCAGATTAAGATCGAAGAAAAACGGAGCAATTGATTTTTACAGAAGCTCGCCGATTGCTCATCACAAAAGATCCTAGAAACCTTTTCATTCACAGTGGCCAGTGTTTCAGCATAGAAATGACTCAAACTTCTCTCTTGGGATGTAAAATTGCCCATTTGATGATGAGCTATGAATGCGATATATAGAGAGCACGACAAAGTGAAGAGCCGCGGCACGCGAGCGATATTAAACGTAAAAGATCGCCGTAGTTGTTCTACTGAAGTAAGCCCACTACCGCACGCCACTTAGGCCAAAGCGGTCGCGAATTACCCTTGGGCAATGGCCAAGCCGAGCTGCTCTGCCCAACCACAGCACAACAATTGCTGGCCCTGCAGAAATATTGATGCTCCGTCGCTTTACCACATCAAGAAGGTATATCATTCTCGGGCTACAGATGCGTGACGGACTGTTTGTTCCTGAATGAGCTTCGATTTTGTGTAGTTAACATTCTTGGAAGTGACCGATTTCAAATGGTGAGCCTGCCATGAAATTATTTATTCATGTAATAATGAACGACCTGCGACTAGGTGTAGTGGAGAGTTTGGATGATGTAGAATCATGATTATCAATCAATTTGTGATAGGTTTACGTTGAAAGTTTCAATATTTTCATCATGCAATCGAGGTATAAGTTCTCTTTACTGGTGTGATTAGTCGTGTCAATTTGATATGCTATTTTAGAGATCTTGATGGTAGTTCTCTGATGAGCAAACGATGCTACCAGGGGATATTTGTGAGTTACATAAATATGATCTGTTCTATTAATTATCATAACCATCAGTTGAGGAAAGCTCCAAACTGAGAGGTAAATTTGACATCAATATCTGAAATCTACCAGATGGCCACGATGCCAACTCGGTCAATATCTGAGACGAGGCTCTCTGTTATCTATGTGAGGCTTCGGAAGCTTTTTGCTCAGCAAGATCTCATCAGCCTGCATGATTCCATGTACACTCACGGGATAAATTCTGTGCAAATCTGAATAAGCTTCTTTTGTTCCTGGGCTGTTATCCCAATCTGAATCAGACCGTTTGTGGGGTCTTCATTACCGTAATTTTATCTTTATGTATACCTCCAACACTGGGATCCAATCACAAGATTCTGAGCAGCATCTGAGGGACAAGAAAGATTTTCAGATTTGCACAGAATTCATGTCCGGTGATACTTTGCACTGTATCGACATCTAAAGTCAAAAATGCACTTTCTGCTACATCACATCTAGTTATTGTTCCTTGATGGCCCTTTGACCAACTCTTGGAGCATGACTTTGGAACGCAAGAACAAAGAAATCAGATCAATTGCTATCAACACTAGTTCTTCAGCAAACCTTCTATTAACTGTGATTTTTCTGAAACTAGATTGATTCTTGTAGTGTTCAGGAAGAAATAGTCAGTAAACCATGCCAACAATTCAGTCGAAAATCATCTTGAGAATGAACTGCGTTAGCCACTTAAAAATGGCGTCACATCGCCGACAATCTTTATCACATAATCTGATGCATGAAATTTTGCAGAAAGGGGGACAAACCGGGCTCGGTCTAACTGGAAGAGTGGATAACCGCGACCAAACGCGAAGTGGCAGCGAAAAACGGGAGTCCCGATCTAATACAAGTTGTAACTCAACGCTCAGATCTACGGGGATGAATAGATGGCGAATGAAACGTTCATCTCCGCATATTGGGATGGGGCTAAAATCGAAGGCGAGGGAGTTATTGAGTTTCCTGGATTCCCCAACCCTCTTTGCCAGAAGACTGGGGACTGGGCGAGAGGAGTGTGCCTGTCTCCCAGGATGAGAAAAGGGGAACCTTTGCGGTTGACTGAGTCAGATGTGTCATTACGTTCTCAGAATCCAAATATCACTCAGCAGAAATTTCCGAGGTGTTTGCCTGTGCGGAATATGAAAGCTCGAATGATTACTTCATTAGGAGGGGTGATCGAGCTACTTTTCATCTAGCGGCGTTTGTTTGAAACAAATATATAACAAAGACGGTTAAATATCCTGAGGTATTTATTCAAATAAAATTCGATTGCCCAAATAGTTCGGTAGAGTGGTTTTCTGATACGGTCATAATTCCCCAGCTCGTTCTGTTGATCATGTGACGTTGAGAGGGCTATTTTTGATTCCCTATCTGTTTTTCAGTGCAAATTCAGAGGTGGTGATTACCATCCAGTGAATTGGAATAACTTGATGGCTACTCTCATCTTCCTAAGCACTGAAAGAATATAAAAAATATCCTCAGATTATTAACCTCACTAAACTGTCATTCTCCACGTTACTAGCCTATACTTCACATAAAAGTCACAACGTTATCTCATTTCAAGTAATCTCCTCGAGAAATTATCAGACATCCTCAACAAACCCACTTGATTGATCCATAATAATAAGTTCTAAACGAAATATTTGTGGCCATCGTCGAAGGAAGTACCGTATAACTTTGAACGCAGATGAAGAAATATATCATTTGTTGGGAGCTAGTATCCAAAGCTCATAACCATTAACTTCATCAGAGGCCTATAAATGTCCTCAAGAGCACGATTGACACAAATTATCGACAGCCATTCCCGACACCAAAACCTTACTCCAGGCACTCAACATCAAACCCAACGCTGTATAAGATCAAAAAAATCTCCGATCAAATGTCGATATCCAAATGATATCGTAACGCATTCAAAATGTATGTTCGAAAATCGGAGATGTGTATCACAGACATCTTAGCTAATGACGAGGATACTTTTTAGGAAATCGTGATAGCAGAGGGCATGTTGTATAAGTTGTAGAAATGCAGGCCCAGAGGCGGTGCGGTATTATGTCTGACAAGGGAAGTCTCATCGCGTTCGTGGGTCACCTTATCTTGTGGCGGCAATCTTGTAAGGGGCTAATCTACCAAGAGGCTAGTCGACACCCACGAGTTGGGTTCAAAATCGTGTCCAGAGGCTGCGGAAGGACTTTCTAACGCCTTGTATTTAACCGTCTTGGACTTGTAGCTTCTTACATGGATTCAAATGGTTAGTAACTGTAAGCTCTGAGATCTCATTGGTTTTAGAGAGGGTTGTAATTATGGTTATGAATTCTTCTTATGATTTAATGATATTGCCAAATTTCTATATGAATGTTGCGAGGGCACGTTTACATAAAGATACAATTTCCCATGATCTCTGATCTCAGCCTTCTCCACTTGACGCAACCAATAATAGTCGATTCGACAACATTTTACCCATGTATTGAAGTAATCCTGTGTTGAAGAGGTTCAATGAGTTCCTATCGAAGATATCCTTACCATTCGTTATCAGTCCAAGTATATTGCACGTGATATACCAGTTTTGTCATTTTCTTTTAATCTTGGTGACAATTATCCAATAATACGATCCTTTGCCATTTTCCCCGTCAAGGCATATTTTTTCAAGCATCAAAACTTCATCTTGAGGTCTTACCGGACTTCAACGGGATAGATTTGGAATCAGCTGTTATTTAGATAAGAGATTCCGGAAAAATAGGTTATCCAACTTATTGGTAACCTTTATAACATCAAGATCATTGGTGTTGGCGATTCCCGTGCAGCAGATTCATTGTTGACACAAAAGTAAAAAATGATTCATCAAGATGAGGAAATTGTGAAAATTCCAACTCATTTATACCCCTGCGAGTGAATGAATAATTATATTGGATCATAACACCGGCACACAAAAAAAAAGTATCTGTACTTTTGACCAGACCTACTTTTCTTAATGTATTTTGGCACGCTGAATCCGAATCCGAGGTCGGTTGGGCCCGACTACCTCTTGATTTCGAGAAAATCGTGCTATTTTGCGCTATTTTCACGATTTCCTTCGAATTTTTCACGATTTCCTCAAAAACAAGAGGTAGTCAGACCAAACCGACCTCGGATTCGGATCCAGCGTGCCAAAGTACATAAAGAAAAGTAGGTCTGGTCAAAAGTACACATACTTTTTCTTTTTTTGTGTGCCGGTGTAATCTTTCTTGGCATTAATTATGGAAGTTATTTCGTATGAAAAATCTAGAAAAACTTCTTCCACTCGAATTTGCTCATTCAATATCTGATAAAAGTGAGCCAGTGCAATTTCAACAAATTCCAAATCACCTACACTCACCCTTCCGTACCAGAATTTCACAAGCATTTACAATTGTCTCAACCGACTGACGCGAAGGGTCTGTATCTTGGCGTCAGTAAATTCCCAGTTGTAACTTCACCCATGCCCTGCTTCCCGCCGCGTGTCATCTCGTTTTCGATTCCACGCTTTACAATCGTATACAAAATCCAGAAGGAAACAGACAGACCAAACCATAGGCTGCTTGCAAAAATCCCACCCCCAATATACATGCAAAGCTCTCTCATTCTACATACATATACACAAACTTGAAAAGCTTTCTCAGCTTTCCTTGCCTTACAATTTGAAGCGGGTGGCGTTACCATGGTAACTATACATGTATATATAAAAGCTCAAGGGAATCAGAGCGCGCGCGCGGGCGCGTCGCGGAGATAAATGTAATGCGATGTAACGAGGGAGGCGTCGCGTCGCCACTAACCCGGCCATCACACCCTATATGCCATGCCAAAACCAAGTTCATTGTGGCCGATGAGGTGGCTCGTCGCTCGGCCCAAACAATTTGTCCGCTAACGTAATACAGGAAGAGACAGACAGAAGAGACGATCCCCTAATTCCATATCTATATCACATTATGATAGCCGCACGCGGCTAAAGTGTAAATCATATTTTAGCTGTGAACCCCTGTGTATATATGTTTCTGTGTACGTATATTGTGGATTAGAGGATTGATAAAGTCACGCCAACGATACGAATTACCCCCACACACAATTGTTACGCAAAGTGGCGATGACGCGCACCCCCGCTTACTTGTACTACTGTTTTCCTGTTGTTCCTGTGTTGGGATTCTGATTTTTTTAGGGGGGATGTTTTTAATCCACCGTGACGATTTTACAATTTAGGCTTATCTCCTTTGCGTGTGCTGCGTTGGGTTGTCTGGACTGATTCTTCGAGTGATTTGTGGGCTGATACGGGCTGTGTTTCTTTGTGAATTTAGGCACTGGAGATTTGAGAATTTGTCATTCGGTAGATATGGTCTCACGCGTTGGTAACGGTTCTTAAGTTTGAGCTTTTTGTATCGCATGGGAGACATGAGTGATGAATCCTTCATTTGAGTCTGAAAGAAAATAGTTCTCGAATTGAAGTTCCTGGAGTCCCCAATTCATCAAGGCAAACATGATATTCGAGGATATGAGGAATGATGAGAATAGATGATCTTATTTGGACACTGCTCATCTGAAGAAATTTACCTTTCATTCTTGCAAATTGCTTCAAAATGAATATGACAAGTGCATCAGTGTCTTAAGTACGACAATTCTGATATTTGAGCAATTCCAATGGAGACCTCTTGATAGGAGGTGAATTCTCTTCAGCCTTATCTCATAACATCGGTATTGAGAGGAACATGTAAAAAATTCTCTGAAGACTTAACACTTCTGATTTGAAGAAGCAGATTGACGCAGATTCTCCCTGAATCATGGTACGTGAAAGAGTTTTGATATTGCCAGCAGTAGCTTTGAATTGTCATGCTTCTTAGTGGATTCGTACCCAAAAAATGAATTCTTCAAAGATGGTTCTTATCAATTCCTTTGTTCAAGTGGAAAAATTCCACGTCATCTGGGTTTTTTATGGGTTTATCAGAGAATTTGGAAGACTCACTGAGGATTTTTTCTTCATCAACGCATTTTTAACCTTTTGCCGAAGTTATCCTGAGGGACCTACAATTCTTGGTGGGTTCCAAACCACCGAATCCACCGAATGATACTCATAAAATTTCACATTGATGCCGGCCAAGATTCGAACCTCAGCCTACTGCGTCGAAGGCAAGAAGATTATCCACCAGACTACTGTGACTTCCATTAAAAACTTTGAAACTTTATCGAGTTTCCTGAAATTATCGACTCATTATAAATAGAACATACCTACTGTTAAATCTTTTATAGGCTACTTGTCTTAATATAGTTTCAATCATCTCCGAAGATACTGATCCAGAGAAAGTCTCTGTGGTTGGTTCATTGCTCAGTTTTTAGTTTTATGCCTCAGGGAAATCTCATTCTTGTGATCATACATTCTACCTCCAGAAAAAGTTTCAAACATTGAAATAAATCTTCAAATGTAATCTGGACCAGGATGGAGCCTCGTCATGTAGTTCCCTACACTCTAAATCTCTTGGAGGTGAACGCGCCTCTATTGGAGGCGTTTTCGCCTTTATGGTAGAGGCAAAAACGCCTCTAAGAGCTTCCGTTAGAGGCGCTTTCGCCTCTAACAGATTTAGAGTGTATTTGATTAGGTTTGCCTGTCTGTTAAGTCACGTCGCTGAAAACTCAAGGAATTACTTACAGCATGAATAATAGTTAGCTCATGGAATTCCGTTTTCTGTTGATTTTGAATAGTTCAATGAATTCCTTCAACTATCATTTTGACACTATATACAACCCTCATACTTACTCTCATACCAATTATAATTTCACTACGAATTACATGGGATGAACGGCTTTTACCACAGATCGGAGAAATCATTCTGAAGTAAACAAGAAATTAGAATCAGAAACAGACGGTCGATTTGCATACCATCTCTTTTTTTCTAGAAACAGTCAACCCAAAGCTAAAATCTCCAGAGATTGCCGCGATCATGTCAAGTTCGAAACAGCAGCCTCTGTCAACGTCAACCGAAAATCTCCTTTCACGCGCATATTTTGACAAGCAAACAAAGCTCGCATTATCGCCGGTATTTAGGCGTGAACCAGGGAGAGCCGAACATCAAATAAGATTTCAAGGGTTGAAAAATCACCGCCTCCGATTTTCTCCCCTACCCGTTACACATCACACAACATCGCTCACATAGCTGCATTGCTCAAACCAAAGTCACAGAGATATTCTCTGTATATAATACTACCACGGTGATTATCTCCGCAGTCAATTCAAGCAGTGACATAACGCAAACGATTTTCTCGCATACATCTGTCTAACAGCAGTCTCTGAGTCAACCCTTGTTCTCTAACGTATATACATATACAGAAGCTGATGCTTTGACTTTGTGTGGTAGGTAAATTCCTGTCTCTGATTTAGTCAGCTCAAAGCGATGCCTAAATCACTCAGTG
The DNA here is from genome assembly GCA_029851415.1 of Eretmocerus hayati. Classification (NCBI taxonomy): domain Eukaryota; kingdom Metazoa; phylum Arthropoda; class Insecta; order Hymenoptera; family Aphelinidae; genus Eretmocerus; species Eretmocerus hayati. The sequence goes on along the minus strand of CM056742.1, from coordinate 174,196,137 downwards.
TCCCAAGAGCACGCCCTCATCCACCCCCCAACGACAGCTGTGACGAAGCTGCAGTATAGAAGTGAGAATGTAAGTACCTCAGTCGTCTCCTGTTCGTCTTGTACGCCATCAGTGTTAGGACAAATTCAGAGAAGAAATGAGCTCTACTGGTCTATTTGCTCATCAGGAGCCGAGTAATTGACTGAGTAAATCATTACTGTACTTCCTAGAGGAATTAGTGGAGTGTATATGTTTGGTTGGTTCTTGTACACCTTCAAAGAGGTCACAAATCGATAAATAATATTTTATTGTTTATTCTTTGAATATCAATTCTGCGAATTGGATAATGCTCATTACTTTTGATACTAGAATATTGCTAAAATGTACTCCAATCATCATTTTCAAAACAACTTCAAGAACGATCATAAGGTAAAGTCGCCAGTAGTGGAACAAAAAATGATCGCTGATCAGTAATTTACATATTTTGAATGATATTTAAATTTCTCGCGAACGGGAAGTAACGAATCTTATAGATAAACTCTTTCTGCATATTTTGAAAAAAGTGACAAGTTGATTACTTGTATACAATAAGAGAAATTGGATGTTCACGAAAGGATCCGTTGTCTCCTATAGTGGAACAACCAATCCTGAGCTCGGTGCCCTCATTGGAACACGAAAAGTCTCCTATAGTGGAACAGCGCTTTGGAGTAATTCTGGAAATATTTGGTAGATAATTAAGGGGGTGCGGAAGCTCTACTTTTACCGACCTCGGCTCTCGTCACGAAAAAATTTATTACTCAAATATTACGCAATATCTTGAAAAACCCCGTCTATTAGGTTATTTCTGTGGATCGTATCTAGCTCCTCATGAATTTTCAGGGTGATTCATTATGATTTGGAGGAGAACTCGGCATTCTCAGTTACCAAGATAGCGACTGCTTTACTCAGAATGGTGAGTTCTCCTTCAAATCGAGTTATATAGCCCTGCAGGTTGTACCAGATGGTGAATCGAGCCCACAGAATTAAGCTAATAGAGCCCTTTTTGCCCAACTCATCCTATAAAAATTATAAAAAATCAAGAACTATCACGAGCGTATGACCACCCAAAATGTAAACAAACGCATGTGAGCTGGGCGATTCGCGCTGCGCTGAACAGCTGATGAGTGGCCGGCTGGCTACATATATATATCCGTGCGCGCGCGCTTCCCTAGAGAGCCACCATCTTGCCGAGTAAACAAAAACGTCTGCTAGTGCTGAGACTGCTGCTGCCCGGCCCGAACATTACTGATTGTTTCTGATGGTGGCTCTGCTGGGAAAACAGGCGCGCTCGGGTCTCGAATGTGTGTAACACGTATGATACGCAGCCAGCTGAACGCTTATCAGGATAAAATTGTGGGTGGTTGTGGGACCAAAAAGAACACAAGCTTTAGCTAATGTTTTCCATAACTTTTCTTGACTTAATAGCCATAGTGTGAGAACCAAGGCGCCATTCTCCTTGGTGGTAAGTAGTAATTGATTTGCAAAGTCTGCGCGTGGAAAAGGATTCATTATAGCTCGATTTGATCATCTCTGTAATCCTGATGTGATTTGAGTTATTCACAATCTGTTTTATTTGCTAAATATCTTGGAGATGTTTCAATTAGTTGTAAAAATAGAACAAATTTCAACTCAGAGATTTGTATCTTGTGACATATGAAGAAGTTGAATTAATACGGGAACTCATTTTGAGAATGAAAATTCAATAGCATTATGAGAGAAATACTTCCATTCCAGATAAAATGATCCTTGAATTACATCCAGACTGATGCATGGCTCTAGTTTCTACATTGATTGACTTCTAAACCAAGATTTCTGCCAAATTGGGGTTACCCATCTCCACCAAGGGCGTAGATGTACTACTCTCTCTGGATAACACGTTTGATGAAGTAGATGTTCCCTGTACAACTTGCTATACCTATTAAAATATTAGCCTACGCCAGCCAGTTCTCTATCAAGTCTCTAGCAAGAATGTGAGTGGCACGTCAAGTCAGTAACAAACCATGTACCACGAGTCAGAGTCTAGCTGAGATTATTGGATTAGATTATAACGCAATGAAATTATATCATAGAAAAATAGTTAGAAATACCAGGGCTCTATTGCATATATCACAAAAATTGTTCTTGGACCGTCATTAATAATAGACCTAACCAGTCTCAAAACTCCAAAGTGTGAGAGACGATCATGCCACTAGTGTTGGACGTGGACAGGTTTCTGGTTAGATTAAAAAAACAGCATGGACGATATTACATTGGTCACCATCTAATTCTTTGGATCGATTATAGAGATTTTTCTGAGATGCACAATTTATAGTTTCAGAGTTGACTATGCTATTCATTGAATATTGAGGAAGTATCTCCAAATGGAATGAAAAATGCCCAATTGATACCTTGTTTGCTGCAGTACACAGATATCTAGCAAGCACATATAAATGCATCCGTGTAATGATTTGTGTCACGAGAGGTGTTTAATGGAATCAATGTATGATTGGACAAGAACGAAAGTTTAAGCAGTTATCTGCAACAAGAACTTTTGAGTGAAGCATCAGAATTGACGAATGAGCAGAATTTCAAGCTATTCAGTGTTTGCAACTAATAGCAGAAATTCAAGCAGTTATCTGCAACAAGAATTTCTGCGTGAAGAATTAGATTTGATGAAGAAACAGAATTCCAAGCTATTCATTGTTTGCAACTAGATTTTTATTGGACAATAGCAGAAATTCAAGCAGTTATCCGCAACAAGAATTTCTGCGTGGAGAATGAGATTTGATGAAAAAACACAATTTCAAGCTATTTAGGGTTTGCAACTAGAGTTTGATTGGACAAAAACAGAAATTCAAGCAGTTATCTATTACAAGAATTTCTGAGTGAAGAATCATAATTGATGAAGAAACAAAAATTCTAACAGTTCAAGTTTTGGGACTACAGTTATGATTTTTAATCAGCATCACGTGAGGCAACAACAGTGTTCAAGCAGTTTTCTGCAATAAGAACTTCTGAGCCGAACAGTCAAGGGGCGAATGTCAACAGAAATTCAAGCGGTTGCCCGCGCTAAGAATTCCTCAACTATAACTGTGATGATGTAACGCCGCCGTACGATCAAATTTCCTATCATTCACTAGACCCAGCTCACACGAAGTCCCCTAGGTCGGTAAAAGTAGAGCTTCCGAACCCCCTTAATGGTTTGTTTGTGCTCATCTGTATAGAATAAATGACGCGCGACCGGAAAAAATCGATTCCCGGATGGGTTTTTAATACAGTGAAAATATAAAACCTGTTCCAGTTGAGGGCACACTCTTGTTCCACTATAGGCTCCTTTTTTGAGGAAGCCTCTTACAGTGGAACAGCCTCTAAAGGGTGATTATGAGCTTATACTTTTCATGATTTTTTCATTTGATTTATGAATCTTTTACGGGTGTTGCAGGACATCGATTTGAAATATATAATATCAAAGAGCACTGTGTAATTTTTACTCAAATGATGAATCGACTTTTCGCGGTTAAAAGTCCATGTGCATTGGGTGTTCCACTATAGGCGCCCAACTAGCCGTGTTCCGCTACTGGCGCCTTTACCTTATCATGTTTTCGGTACTGATATGATCAAAATAGTAAAATAGCATCTTAGGAGAGGTTAGGTGAATCATTGACAAGTCGCACATCAGCATTTTTTGACTATATAGATTGATCCATGATGGTAATCTGACCATGTAATTCTCATCTTACTCAAATTTGACTCACGACCTTAGTTTTCTGGTGAATGTGAACTTTATCATGCCTTAGTCCATCTATTTTGACTGGAGTTGTGGAATTGTTGGTTGATGAACTAATGACGCAGATGAGTCATTTTTCACGACAATTTTTAACATCGGGAATCAAATTGCCGTATATCTTATATTTTCTATATTCAGATCTTCCATTTCCGGTCTACTTCATTTCAAAATACTTGCAGTTCAAGACTTGCATGTGACTGGGATGCATTATTCAAAATTCCTCTCGTGGGAATCAAATTTCCTATGAATATCCATATCGGTTTTCCGATACCTTTCAGTTAAGAACAATTTAGTGAAAATGGTGCGCCGATTTTCGAAGAAAAGGGACTCAATTAGATTGTGAGAGTAGCCTTCATCAAAATGACCTCACTGACAGAAAAGAGTATTCGTGATCATCGTAATGACAAGTCACAATAGCAGACCCCGATACAAGGGCGGGAGTATGAACTTTCGCACACCATGTAATATTTACCGAACAGAGCCGTAGGTGAGAGGAATAATCGTTATGAAAATGTATCTAAATGTTAAGCACTACTTTTTCGGTTGACATACAGAAAGAAGATCGGATAATTTCCCAAGCATATCACTTTTTCTCACAGACGATGGAAAATACCTCCACAACCTCTTTTTTGTGTGAAAATCTCGAGGAAGTTACTTAGATGTTGAGCTTTTACGTCTTCAATAAATTGAATCCCATCCTTCTTTCTATCGTGCTAGATTTTTCATGTATGATGAATGGAAAGCTCGACATTTGAAATATTATAATTAATTTCTTAAAAAATTTCAAGACACAAAAACTAAGCTATACACCGGACCATTAGTTCGAGCTAGAAATTCATCACTTACATCTGTATCCCTCTTACTCTGCCAGCTGTTGATCCGCTCAGTATTCTAAGTAAGCTCGAATACAGGACCTCGGACTTCTAATCCCCGATCAAAACCAAGCTCAGCATTATGCGTACGACACGTGTGGCCCGCACGCGTCCACGCTTCCAAAACTGTATACGGGGAGCTCATCCAGTCAGCCGGATGACACTTGACTCTCGAGGCGTGTGGCGGCAGGTCTCTCAATTCCAACTTACTCGAGTGGAATAAGCACTTTTCGCAAGATCGCACAGCAGCAGCAGCAGCATTACTAGTATCGAAACCCAATATATATATATATATATATATTATATAGTATTCACGTGTTGTGATCAGGCACCGACTCTATCCCAATTATTCGGGGATTCCCGTACGCCTTTTCGACGCCCGGCTCAATAAATTTATTGTGTGACTGTTGCATCGACACGAGTTTTACCCATACGTTTACGTATTTTTGGGGGAAAAAGCCAATGGTAAAATTTCACGGCTTCGTGACAGCGATCGTAAATCGCTGCAGCTCTCGTAGCTGGGCTGGCAATTATTCTTTGGGATGAGAGTGCTTGTATATTGTAGGGTTGCTCGCTTGTGTACGATATGCTAGGAAATCGAGAAATTTGAGATAACTGGTGCGTATAGAGTTTTTGTCATTCTGGGTAATGCTTGCGCAAGCAAAGATTATTACGGTCGTTTGTGGTCACACTTCATTTCGTGATTATAAGATAATTAGGGGACATAGAGGAATAGAATCATGCTCAGACGTGAAGATTCTATACTTATTCGTATCCAATCTATTCTTAGTTTGGAGTTCGAAAAAACTTATTCGAAGACCTGAACGTGGGAAATCAAGATAGATTGTTGGTGTCCATCACAGGGCTTTGAGACAACTACGAAATACTAAGAACTTACTTTGATTTCCCGTGGTAAGACGGAGCCTACCGATGGGTCCTAAAGACCAAAGGATCGATCAGCAATTTCAGCTTCTACGGCGAACGTGCTGAGTATGCGATGGGATGAGTCGATTTGAAAACTTTATAGAAACCATAATATCTTGTATCTTCCCTTACAATTTGCTTGTCGTGATGATGGACTGGAATAATTTTTAAAAAATGAATGAAAAAAATAGGAACCTTGCCAGTTTTTGCATCACAATTGTCCTTTTGATTTTGAGAGATTCTGTAAATCATTTTCAGGGTCCAAACTGGAACTACATTGTCTTACCCAATGTTGGGATTCTGTCTAAACTCTGCTGAGTTGATACAGATCATCTGAGTATCTGAGTATCTGAGTAGCTATACCCAAATCATGAGATTGTATTCGTGAGGACAAGTACCTCTTGACAATCTTTTATCCGGACAAATTGTACTCGTGTTAATATGCGGGGGGGGGGGGGGGAGACATCGAGGCTGAAAAAATGAGATAATCAAATAAATTCTCCACTGGTAATTTCTGGATGAACCACGATGTACAAAAACTGTGTGGTACAAAATGATTACACCGGCACACACAAACAAAAGTATCAGTACTTTTGACCAGAGCTACTCGTCGTTATGTATTTTGGCACGCTGAATCCGAATCCGGGGTCGGTTTCGTCCGGCTACCTCTTATTTTTGAGAAAATCGTGCTATTCTGCGCTATTTCCACGATTTCTACCGAATTTTTCACGATTTTTTCAAAATCAAGATAGGAATGGGCCTTACCGACCTCCAAAATACATAAAGAAAAGTAGGTCTGGTCAAAACTACAGATACTTTTTTTTGTGTGTGCCGGTGTTATTAATGATACTTCTGTTTGTTTCCATCAGTAAATGAATCCAGGACCACCGACAAGAATTCGACTAATCAGACCATCGCAAAATCCGTCAAATGAGATTGATCATTTTCATTTCATTTCAAAATTTTGATGAGAGACCCATTTTATTAACATTGATATTCTGCCCATGTGGATCTCGACGAAAAATCATAGGGCTTCAGCATGTTGTTTTATTTTCCAATGACTGATGTATCTTGTCACGAACATTAGGATCAATTGAATTGATTCAGTTTGGAATCACTCTTGAGGAGTCCTCCACAAGTATTGAACAGAGCCCTAATACATGAACTTGAATAGCGTTGTGGAGGTATTGTCTGACATGAATATTCTTTGGACGGTCATGATCCATCCTTAATTTCTGGTGTTTTAAATCATTATCTTCAACGTAAAAGACTCCGTCATAATTGGAGCACCTGGCATAATGATGTCTCACCACACGGTAGTACCAATAATCGCTCACCAAACCGATATAATATAAATTTTGAGTCGTAAAACTGAGGTTTGTTATCGATGCAGAAGCCACACAAGACGACAGAGCAGTCATAATAATCGAAGCCCATTAGTTGCTGTGCAGGTGTCGTGAAACAGACTCACTTCAAAGAGCCTCTTTTGCAACGCTTTACCTCTTTGACTGCACAATTCAGCCCTTCAATTTTTCGTTCATATATGATAGGAACCTGTTACGAGTCCAAAACACAATAGGCTAACACCAAAAGGCATCGGGAAAGGCTTGCGGTTGTATCTTAGTAGGCCTATATAAGTATAATACGTACAAAACCATAAACGGAGGTTCACTTTGGATCCGGCCCTCATCTTTGAAGCGCGAGGCAACTGTCGATAGGCACGCGCCACCGATCGGCCGGCCCCTTTCATTATTTCTAAATCGCCGCCTGTACCACTACCACAACCAAAATGCTTATTCCTGCCACTCACGAGTGTGAGTTGTGTATATGTGTGTGTGTGCACATATGTATGTATTGAGCCGTGAGTTCTTAAAACATCTTGGCTCGCGTGCTTCATTGTACGCCTGTTACATGCAGGCTAATGGACGCGTTCTAAGAGCCCGACACTGCAGCATGGACGAACGAACGCTTTTGACAGATGTGATGCATCCGTGATATGTATGTCCCGCCGAACTCGTTAGTTCATAGTAGCAGAGACGTACTTTTTTTCAAAACTTGTATTTAATTCTGATGGAAGAGTAAGACGACTGAATGGAATCATGAAGATCATGATGATCAGTGAGATGGATGCACTTTCTATCAATGAGGTAAGTGTACCCAATATTTTCCCATAAGTCATTCTTAGGAATGAGCACTCGTAGACCTTCGCGATGATTTTTCTACACTTGCTAAGAGAAAATGAGTTGTGCAGACCGACTCATCATGCTCTCTGCGTGTTCCGGAGAATTGAGAGTGTATTTTCCATTTTCCATTCTCGCACAGCTAAGAAATCACTGAGAAAATCGCTTCTGGTAAACCAGAGCCAAAAATTGTCGGTTCGATAAATCCCAACATAACTGAACGCATTCAATTCTTTCTTCTCAGATTTTCTACATCCTTTTCTTACAATCGCAAAAATCGGATTTGGGTCGATCTTATGAGCAACATACGGAGATTGTTCGCAGATCATGAATGACAAAATTCGAGTGCACCTGAAATCTTCATACGGTTCCCTCCATGCGATCTGCATGATGACCTTGCTGATCTCTCACAATTTGTTCATCACATCAAAAGAGGCCGGGAATAGTGATCTGGGTCGATGGAGAACTCTGAATGTGGTGGCATGGAGATATACCGTGTTTTGCCTATTATAAGCCACTCTCCAAATATAAGCCACCCTCCAAATATAAGCCGCAATGAGTCAAATGATGGAAATATAAGCCACCCCGGAATATAAGCCATCCCCAAATATAAGCCACCTCCAAAGATGAGCCACCCCCAAATATGAGTCAGTCTTCGAATATAAGCCGACCCCAAATACAAGCCATCCGAAGTAAAACCCAGATCTTGAGAGGAATATGTGAGTTCAACGGTAAATAATGCTTGCTCTTCCCTCAACAATAGGTGAGACAGTTTTAGTTCGTCGAGTCACCGCTGATTATATGTCAAAAAGTCACCAGTGACTATAATTCACATGATCGATGAATATCATCTTGTGATCGTGGACAAAGTGCTGAAGATTTTTTAGCGATATGTGAAACCCACGTATGCAGAAATGTGTGAAAGCCATTTTTCAATAACATTTCATCATTTTGCTTTCTCTAAAGAGAAAGCTTTGTTTTCACCCCAACGAAAATTTGATCAAATTTTTCATTAAAATCAACATATTCTTCAACAAAATCCCTCTTATCGAAAAAAGCCAACGACCATTCTCTTCCTCTCGCCAAAAGCTATCAAATGTAGGTAACACTTTTCCTCCTAATGTCCTCCCAAATCTGCCAAAGACTCATCTTTCCACCCCATTTCCGTGTTTGTGTGTGTGTATGTATGTATGTTAATTTATATTGGACACGCTTTCTCTTTTACTATTCGCCTTATCAACTTTTGGCTTTCTACAAGTTGTAGAGAAATCAATTTCTGAGAGCCCAGTGATTTGGCACCTTTCGGCTCCCAGTCAAATTTGATCCATGGGCTTTTTGAACAAAAAGTGCTCAAATTTCAACTTTTAATACATAAATATCTTTTTCCCACACACTCTCACAACAAATTGAGTCACCTAAACTATGATTTTTTCTGCGAGATCTATCGATTGGTTAATACCGAAATTTCATTTGATCTCTACAGATCTCAAATTTTCAAAAAAATCAAAATTTTCACCAAAAATTTTTTTTTGAACCTTTTTAAACCTACCGCATCCAAATTCTATCTCAACCAACTAATATATATCATCGAAAAAACCTAAGACTAGATGGCTCAAATTCTTCTAAAAAGCTCCCTCCAAAAGTAATTCAAAAAATAAAGGAAAATTTCCCTTAATATTCAATTTTTCCTCCTACCTTCCTTCATGACTGATTTATCTCAATTTTGATGACCTAAACTATGATTTTTTCTGCGAGATCTATCGATTGGTTAATACCGAAATTTCATTTGATCTCTACAGATCTCAAATTTTCAAAAAAATCAAAATTTTCACCAAAAATTTTTTTTTGAGCCTTTTTAAACCTACCGCATCCAAATTCTGTCTCAACCAACTAATAGATATCATCGGAAAAAACCTAAGACTAGATGGCTCAAATCCTTCTAAAAAGCTCCCTCCAAAAAATAATTCAAAAAATAAAGGAAAATTTCCCTTAATATTCAATTTTTCCTCCTACCTTCCTTCATGACTCATTTATCTCAATCTTGATGACCTAAACAATGATTTTTTCTGCGAGATCTATCGATTGGTTAATACCGAAATTTCATTTGATCTCTACAGATCTCTTTCAAAAAAATCAAAATTTTCACCAAAAATTTTTTTTTGAACCTTTTTAAACCTACCGCATCCAAATTCTGTCTCAACCAACGAATAGATATCATCGAAAAAACCTAAGACTAGATGGCTCAAATCCTTCTAAAAAGCTCCCTCCAAAAAATAATTCAAAAAATAAAGGAAAATTTCCCTTAATATTCAATTTTTCCTCCTACCTTCCTTCATGACTCATTTATCTCAATCTTGATGACCTAAACTATGATTTTTTCTGCGAGATCTATCGATTGGTAAATACCGAAATTCCATTTAATCTCTACAGATCTCAAATTTTCAAAAAAATCAAAATTTTCACCAAAAATTTTTTTTTGAGCCTTTTTAAACCTACCGCATCCAAATTCTGTCTCAACCAACTAATAGATATCATCGAAAAAACCTAAGACTAGATGGCTCAAATCCTTCTAAAAAGCTTACTCCAAAAAATAATTCAAAGAATAAAGGAAAATTTCCCTTAATATTCAATTTTTCCTCCTACCTTCCTTCATGACTCATTTATCTCAATCTTAATATGATTTTTTCTGCGAGATCTATCGATTGGTTAATACAGAAATTTCATTTAATCTCTACAGATCTCAACTTTTCAAAAAAATTAAAATTTTTATCTAAAGATACAAAAAAGTATAATATAGTTTCAATTATCATGTGGAAAGGAACTTCACATTATATTTTTCATACAATTTTAGAATGATGATGGTCTGGTTATTCTAATTATCATCATATGACGCTTGGAGAAAGCTTTCTGCTAATCACTTTTAGCAGCGTATTTTATTGACATTTCATTTGTGAATTTGAATAACACTTTGTTTTTATACTTGATTCAACTGGATCTTTGACGATAAAATATTCGTCTGGGAATATAAGCCACCCTCTAAATATAAGCCATGCTTGAGAGCCAAAAAAAATTATAAGCCATGGCTTATAATAGGCAAAACACGGTAAACGATTTTATGCACTCTGCCGCCGATTTGAGAATCGGAGCATGTTGGTTACATCACTTCGCGATCTCGCGAGGAATCACTTTTCGGGATAACTGTGATGGCGTAAATCTGGTGGGTCGAAATTGAACTCATTTCAGAGCGTTTTGGAGGCCTTGAATGAAACATAACCTCTCATATCGAACACGCATTGCTGTACGACTATCCGTTGATGCTTGACAGTCACAAGAGGATATAATTCAATTTTGGTGTCTAATGAAAGTCCCGGGAAAAATTTATGAACCGCAACAATTCAGATTCTGCACAATAAAAGAATTTTGATACGTACATACAACACCTTGAAGAACGTGCACAGTGTGATTCAAATCTCAACGTGCCAAACTGGAGAACACTGAAAGACGAATGGTTTGATCCGCCTCGTCTTCCTCAACCCAAGTCGGCACAAGGCGCTCGATCCTGCCTGGCAAACTACCCAGTAAGAGCTACTGAATTTTGAACCTAGGCTACTGAGCACCAGATGGTCTGGGCTCCAAATTTAAACAAAGGCCCAACTATTTTTTGAGATGGACTTCCTTTACCCTTGTCTGCTAAGGAGTAAAATAGTAAAGTGATCACGTGACTGACACACTTCGTGCCGCCATTTTGTAACAAGAAATTGTATCGAGGTAGACATAGGTATAATATTTCATGCATAAGGTGGGCCGTGTGTTGTGAATATGCTGAGCGTATTCGATGGCTATATACGATATTTGGCTGTGCTGCGGGAGTTCGTCTGACACGAGACAACAGTACCTGGACACAAGATGCGTGAACACCTCGGTGTACACGTTGATAGCAATGTGTGATTAACAGAGATCATAGCAATCTGATCAAGTGACAGAAGTCCAAATGAATGCCCCTAGGCCAGATCTACTTATATGCAACTGAATAATCTGTCCCATCCTCCCATCTTGTCATATACTTGAATAACTTGAGTAAGAAATGATGTACCCTATCATGGTAGCAACATCCCCAGTACTAGAGTAATTCCCAACAGCAGCGCCCCGTGCATTCGGGAATGTGTGATATTTCACAATCGCAATGGCAACAAATCAAGGGAAGAAATACGTATCTTCTCTTATTCATTGATCTTCATCCAATTTAGTCCGATAAAAGTGAAAAGCTAAAGAAAGTCTTACGGATTCAATTCATTCCCTAGCGCGTCATTTGCCGTAATAATCTAGGCCTGAAGGTCTGAGTTTTCAGGGATGCAATTATTATTTATTGACTCTGACAAAACAAGTCTTGATAATCTATTCAATTTCACTTCCTCAGCTCAATTTTGGGATTGAGGAATTGTCCAGATGTTTCATTACCCTCTCACTTCAAATTCATATTGATATCCTTGATTTTTGCGTTAGCCACTAGAATTCTGTTCCTGCAGCGTTTCTCAAACGCACACGAATTTTTTCCTCTCATTTGCCATGAACGATATCCAATCCACAATGCAATATCATCACTACATAAGTGCAGAGCTGCATTCATCACAATAGAAGTCCAAGGTCAGTGATTCTCTCACATTCACTGGTGAGGATTGTGATTATCAGTTTTCACTAGCCTCAACTAGCAAACATTTGAGATCGGAACTTCTTGACAGGGAAAGTCAGACGTTGTATCAACTCCATTTCTGGCAACAGCTCGGCATATGGGAACAATCGGAAGATATTGTTGGAATATATGATTTTTCATTTGTTTCTCTTATATTGACAAGGTTATGAGTGGGTTGAGAGGAGTGCTCCTCGCATCTCCGAATGAAGTGATTGGGGTCCTCGTATTCTACTCCAGAGTACTCCGGAGCAGTCAGAGGGGTACCCGGGATCTAGTAGCAAACGTTGAGTGGAGATTCCTATCGGCCGGCGTCCTCACGGGATCATAGAGCTTCGAGGAAGGTGGGGCTTTCAACTTCAATAGAGTCATTCGGTGCTGGTTGACAACAGTACACACTGGGGCAAGAAAGTCGAATATGGGCACGGCCCAGCCCTGCGCGAATTTTTGACGGATCGGGATGGGGGAAACGCGATTCGCTCTTTTTTCTCTATAGCTCTACAAAATGACCCTGCCAGGATTCTGATTCCGACTTTTTTTACCATTGAACCTGAGAAAAGTGTGAAACAGTGGACAACGAGACTCCTCAATAATCAGTCGATGGGTCAGGGTAGGTTTTTATACGCCGAATGATCCGCAAAACGTTTTTGTCCACAAATTCAAGTATGTGGAGAGTGGGGAAGTACCTATTCATTCATCATTCGAATCGTATCGGAGTATGCGTGCTCAGAGTTTCGTGGAATTGCCGAAACTTGTTAAAATGGGGAGACACTCAATTCTCATGAATTCTCGAGGGGTAATCGCGAATGAGCCACGTTGAACTCACCTAGGACACCTTTCCACATCATTTTTCTATCATTTCTCTCGACCTAGGAGTACGTGGATACACCTAGAGGACTTTGAGAGATGTTACAGCAAGTTTTGGTGCAAGAAGACTTGCAAATCAGTGCAAATCTGTTCAAAGTCATGATTTCCCTAGGGGTAATCGCGAATGTGCCACGTTGAACTCACCTGGGACACCTTCCTACATCATTCATCCGTCATTCCCCTCGATCTAGGAGTACGTGGATACACCTTGAAGACTTTGAGAGATGTCACAGCAGTTTTTCGTGCAAGAAGCCTAGCCAAACAGTGCATATCTGTTAAAAGTCATGAATTCTCGAGGGGTAATCGCGCATGTGCCACGTTGAACTCACCTGGGACACCTTTCCACATCATTCATCCATCATTCCCCTCGACCTAGGACTACGTGGATACACCTTGAGGACTTTGAGAGATGTCACAGCAGTTTTTCGTGCAAGAAGCCTCGCCAAACAGTGCAAATTCGTTCATAGTCATGGATTCTCGAGGGGTAATCGCGAATGTACCACGTTGAACTCTAGAGGACTTCGAGAGATGTCACAGCACTTTTTCGTGCAAGAAGCTTCGCAATACAGTGCAAATCCGTTAAAAGCTATGAATTCTCAAGAGGTAATCGCGCATGTGCCACGTTGAACTCACCTGGGACACCTTTCCACATCATTTATCCATGATTCTTCTCGACCTAAGAGTACGTGGATACACCTTGAGGACTTTGAGAGACGTCACAGCAGTTTTTTGTGCAAGAAGCCTCGCCAAACAGTGCAAATCTGTTCGAAGTCATGAATTCTCTAGGGGTAATCGCGAATGTGCCACGTTGAACTCACCTGGGACACCTTCCCACATCATTCATCCATGATTCTCCTCGACCTCAAAGTACGTGGATACACCTAGAGGACTTTGAGAGATGTCACAGCAGTTTTTGGTGCAAGAAGACTCGCAAAACAGAGCGAATTCGTTCAGAGTCATGAACTCTCGAGGGGTAATCGTGAATGTGCCACATCGAGCTTACCTGGGATCTCTGCCCTCATCGATTATCTATCATTCACTTTGGAGCACGTGGATGGATTCCTACTTAAAGTACGTGGATACAACTGGAGGACTTTGGTAGATGTTGCAGTAATTTTCGGGGGAATGTCCACGCCAAAGTAGCTCTCGAGGTGTAACCGTTAATGTGCTACACTGAGAAAAAAAATTAAGCGATTTTGAAGAAAATTTTTCTGATTTGAATGAATATACTTTCATATCCTCCTAGGCAAACATTTATTCAAAATAAAGGAATGCTTCTTTTTGGAATGAATAAATATTTATCAAATCCGGTATAATATTTGATGAAATCTGATGATGATTTTATCGTGAGAAACGCATTTGAACGATTTGCGGTGCCTTAAATGGATAAATGATATTCGAAATGAATGAATATTCCTTCAGAACGATGAAGTAAGATTAATTTCAGAGAAATATTTATTCATTTGAAATATGATAAACAACCAAAAGCAAAATCTATTTCACATGGTTTTTTAGCCAACCATGGAAAGATTATTCACATCAGATGAATATTTACTCAAATTACTCACTTGAGTTGGGGGATCATTTATTATCACTATTATTAACAATTGCCACTATTTAGATTCGTACATGACTAAGACACTCGCTACTTATTTCTAAGACAACACGCTTTTGATTACCATTACCTAATAGTATCGCTTCGCACTGATATTGCATATATTAGCTTTGAGACTTGACGAGCCTTATATATCAATCGAGGGCCTATTTTGTCGCTTGCGAGAAAGGATTTTGTGCCTCTTAATTTTATCAGAAATAAAAATAACAGCTTGGATTTCCATTGTGAATTGACTAATCGAATTCCACCATCATAATGGTAAGAAGATCTGTCGATTTTCATTAGAGATTTTTTGCTGAGACGATAATAAAGCTCTGACGTGGGCATACCCCCGCATTTAATTTTGATCGCCGCGAATATATAATTTCTCCATTACTACGATCGTACGCTCTTCCAGCGTACGCACGGCATAGATCTTGTATCTACGGTTCCTAGAAATTTGACATGAAAACTTTGTAACTGACATGACCCATTACTTTACCGTGAAAGTAACGCTTCTCCAACGTACGCCCCAGGTCGTAAAGTTTTCCGAGAAAAAGTCATTCAAAATATTTTGTAACTCGACAGTCACATTACATTAACAGAGAAGTAACGCTTATCCACCGTACCGATCAGGCCATAAAGTTTTCCAGGAAAAATACTAAAAACCCTTGTAACTGGACAGCCCTATTACGACAACGGAAAAGTAACGCTCCCCCAACGTACGCGGCAGATCATAAATTCACTCTCATAAATCTTCGAATTAGTAAAACCCAGCAAATGTACGTCGCTCCGTACGGTTCTCACGCATTACATTCCCGCTAATGTAATGCGCCGCTCCCATTACGCGTACGCTTCTCAAGCGTACGAACATGGGTATATAAGGCCGCGCTTCCCAAGCTCGGCAGCTCAGTCTTCTCCAGCTCGCCGTCGCGACGCTGTCTCCACGACACTCGGCCCAGCCGTGGCCTCGACGCGCCCGACTCAACGTGCCCCGCCGCGACCGTTCCAAGTTGCCCCGGTGGCATGAGTGACCAAGTGTGCGTAGTGTTTGTGTTTCGCACCTCGAGTACCGAGTCGCAATTGTGTCTTGAAACCGTGAGAATTATTCGAGTGCCTAACCCCGTTCCTACCCCGACGACGGCGTGAGCACGCCCACGCACCTGGACCGGACGGATGGACCGTCCCAGCCAACGGCACAGACGTCCCAAGACCTACGTACCCCGCTCCGAAGAGGAGCACCGACGAGACCTCTACGGACTTCAACAGGCCAAACGCTTGGCGCTGCTCGGAGCGTTGAAAGCTGAGGCCTCAACTCAACAAAACAAGACTGCTCAACCCTCAACTATCTCGTCTCCGGCCAGCGAGACGCGGGAGTGAAATTATTTTCATCCCCATTGACGAGGTTTCCCGCAAGCGGAATTCCGAGCCCCGTCAATTTGGCGCCCAACGTGGGGCCAACGAGGGACTTTTTGGACTTCGTCGGCATCAGGAGATGCTAGGACCTGCGACCTGATGAGCAGTCTTCCCCGGACGCCGCCTGCAACCCGGACGACCCGGCAGACAGCGGCAAGCACTTCTGGGAGTGTGGAAACACCCAGTGGCGCCCAACTGGATCAACAACGCACCGTCTCGCTTGAGCGCACCGCTCGCGTGACACGCCACCAACGTCAGCGGTCCCTTGGCTCGGAGCAGGAGCTCGAGTCCCTCCTGGACGGAGCACAGCTGCCTATACGCCGGAGGACATCCCGCAAGGACCTTGCTCCGACCGGACCATCGCCTGCTGTGCCATACGACGACCCTGCAGATCCCCAAGCCGGAGCTCAGCAGCAGCAGCCGGTGGATCCCGCCTCCGTCAACCAGGTACCTACTCATCCGACCGTGTGAAAGACGAGCGGGGTAAGTTGACACGATGGGCAATGTTTTTGAGTCGTTTTAGTTTCAGTGTGGAACACGTCCCTGGACGAGAGAACCAGCTGCCAGACGCACTGTCTCGTGCCCCAGGAGATGAGGACTTCGAGGACCAGGAGCACGACTACGACGCCCTGACGCCTCCAGTCAGTTCACCACCCTCAGACGAGCTCATTACTGCCTGCGTGGAATGCAACTGGTTGGATGACTACCTCCGCCAGGCTCAAGACGACACCAGGGAACTACCTCAAGGACCGGAATGGAGCACGCACGACGGTTTGCTGACATACTGCCGAGATCCGGCCAACCCGAGGATCTACGTTCCTGAGTCCGCACGCGACGTCGTCCTGCACCATTTCCACAACGACCCGCTCGCCGGCCATCCTGGTGCTGCGGAGACACTCCGCCGGATACGCGGAGAGTACTACTGGCCCGGACTTCGCAACGACGTCCGACAACATGTGCGAGCATGCGGACCCTGCAACCTCACCAAGGCTGCACGACCAGCGGATGCCGGAGCCAACATCGCCAGGAAGCCGAAACGACCTTGGGAACAAGTGGCCTTGGATCTGATGGGCCCTTATCCCCGGACGCCCCGGGGGAAGCGGTTCATTCTGGTCGTCACGGACTTGTTCTCCCGATGGACGGAAGCCTTCCCCATCTCATCATCGACGACCGAGGTCATCGCCAACGTCCTGGAGACGGAAGTGTTCCAACGATGGGGATACCCGGGAGCCGCACTCTCCGACAACGCACCACAGTTCAAAGGTGCAAAATGGCTTCGCCTCTGCGACAAGTGGCAAGTCGAAGTATGGACTACGCCTGCATACCATCCCCAGGCGAATCCTACGGAACGTCGGAACCAAGAGATCAAGAAGGGACTACGCCTGGCCTTACTTCCGTACCAACACCAAACCAACTGGGACCTGGAGGTCCCAAGAATCCTGTTCGCCATGCGCCGCCGATGCAACGCCGCCACTGGATTCTCACCTAGTGAGCTGCTCCTGGGACACAACATCGCTCGCCCAGGGGAACGAGTCTCGCCACGATCGGACGATCTCGAGACCCGCATCGCTGCAGCCAACCAGGCTCACTTCACCAGCAGCTGGAGACCTTCGGATGAAGTCTTCACGGAGGGCGACATGGTGTTCATCAAGACGCACCCCCTTTCCAAAGCTGCCGATAACTTCAACGCTGGCCTCGCCCCGAAATGGGAAGGCCCATACGAGATCGTCCACTGTCATTCAGCGCAGGTGTTCACCGTCGACCGTCCCGGAAACACCGCCCTGAAGGTGCACATCTCGCAGGTCAAGCGAGACCACACAGCTCCAGCCCCTCCTGCGGCTGAACCTGGGTCACCATCCCCCGCAACCAGCGGCGCCAAGGATGCAGACGGACCCTGAATCGAGCGGCCACATCCGCCGACCACACCTGCCGGTGGGGACGCCCACTTGTCCGAGGACCAAGGTCGGAATGGATCCGCAACCGTCCCCATTGCCACGACCCCTGATCGTGCGCAGGACGACATCGCAAACCACGTCGAGGAGGACTCCCCGACAAACGTTGCCGAGGTGGACATCTTGGCAGAACCATACCCAGGGGTAGCGGATGCGCCCCGAGTCCTGAGCAACCAGCAATGGAAGCGACGTAGAGGGCGACCTACCTTAGCAGAAGCAGCACGGAGAGAAGCCGAGCGCAAGCTCGCCTACCCACCGCCTAGCCACCGCTACAATTTGAGGAGCCGGAGGAAATCCCCAGCTCCGGAACAATAATTAAGTATAACTATCTGGCCAGAATATATAATCAATCATGTATAATCATAGTATGTATCTTAGAATTAGTTTGGTCGAATAAAAAGTCGACAAGGTACCGAATGCGATGCACACTCACGGCACTGTTCATGCAAAAATAATATCCGCGTCGATCCCCCGGACGATTTGACGTGGGCATACCCCCGCATTTAATTTTGATCGCCGCGAATATATAATTTCTCCATTACTACGATCGTACGCTCTTCCAGCGTACGCACGGCATAGATCTTGTATCTACGGTTCCTAGAAATTTGACATGAAAACTTTGTAACTGACATGACCCATTACTTTACCGTGAAAGTAACGCTTCTCCAACGTACGCCCCAGGTCGTAAAGTTTTCCGAGAAAAAGTCATTCAAAATATTTTGTAACTCGACAGTCACATTACATTAACAGAGAAGTAACGCTTATCCACCGTACCGATCAGGCCATAAAGTTTTCCAGGAAAAATACTAAAAACCCTTGTAACTGGACAGCCCTATTACGACAACGGAAAAGTAACGCTCCCCCAACGTACGCGGCAGATCATAAATTCACTCTCATAAATCTTCGAATTAGTAAAACCCAGCAAATGTACGTCGCTCCGTACGGTTCTCACGCATTACATTCCCGCTAATGTAATGCGCCGCTCCCATTACGCGTACGCTTCTCAAGCGTACGAACATGGGTATATAAGGCCGCGCTTCCCAAGCTCGGCAGCTCAGTCTTCTCCAGCTCGCCGTCGCGACGCTGTCTCCACGACACTCGGCCCAGCCGTGGCCTCGACGCGCCCGACTCAACGTGCCCCGCCGCGACCGTTCCAAGTTGCCCCGGTGGCATGAGTGACCAAGTGTGCGTAGTGTTTGTGTTTCGCACCTCGAGTACCGAGTCGCAATTGTGTCTTGAAACCGTGAGAATTATTCGAGTGCCTAACCCCGTTCCTACCCCGACGACGGCGTGAGCACGCCCACGCACCTGGACCGGACGGATGGACCGTCCCAGCCAACGGCACAGACGTCCCAAGACCTACGTACCCCGCTCCGAAGAGGAGCACCGACGAGACCTCTACGGACTTCAACAGGCCAAACGCTTGGCGCTGCTCGGAGCGTTGAAAGCTGAGGCCTCAACTCAACAAAACAAGACTGCTCAACCCTCAACTATCTCGTCTCCGGCCAGCGAGACGCGGGAGTGAAATTATTTTCATCCCCATTGACGAGGTTTCCCGCAAGCGGAATTCCGAGCCCCGTCAGCTCAAAGCAATTCATTCCAGAGGTATAACATTCGATGCGCCACCTAGTGGTAAGAATTGGTTGAATACAGATCTGGAAGAGTTTTGATGAATATTTCATCAAAACAATTAACTATCCCATAACTTATTCCTAATGGTTGAATTGCGATGATCATCATAATACAAAAATTTGACCTAGCTGGATAATTATAGAAGATCTTTGAATTTATTTCCGTCAACTCGGTGAATATCCTAATCATCAGATTGTTCTTTAATAAATATTTATTCGAAATACGTAAGAAAATCATTCATCCTGGAGAAATAGCATTTTGGTCCAATCATTACCCTTTTAACACAACTTGATCGTAGAGCATATGATTTTCTGGGAAAAAGTTGTGTGAAATATTGAATAAAAATTTGAATAATTATCTATTCCAATGAAATATAATTTCTTCGATCGGATCTACTTGAGTACTGAGAAGATTCATATTATTACTATGAAACTGGAGATATAAAACTTCATTTATTCAAAAGATCTAAGTCACCCGGTCCGCCGAGTCTGAGTCCTCCGAATGACATCTTTTTCAACGTAGATAAATCTGTAGAAAATCTCAGGTGATATTCGTCTCATTTCAATATCCGTGTATGAAATGAGTCTATTGAGCCCAAGTGCGTGATGAGAATGCAAGATCCCTCTACAATGTAGTGGGAGCTTAATCTTTCATTTTGGAAATGAAGTTATTGATGTAGGATTAAAACTTATTCGTTTCGAATTTATTGATGACTTGATCAGTCAAAGCGCTTTAGCAAAATGATTTCTGCACCATGGATGAAACTGACTCTTGAATCCAGTCATAATGATTTATTGTGAATGAATGACTGATATAATCGTGATCTGGCCGCGTTTTGAATTTCGAAAAATCCATTTAATCAAAATGAGAGTTCGGTTCTCGCAATCCATTGGATCAATAATAGAATTGAATAAGTTTTCATTCCAATGTAGTGTGATAGATATGAGTGGTAATGTTTCCTGTGAATGAATACTTATCAACTGAATTTAATGAAATAACTTATCAAATATCAATACATATTTATTCAAGTTGATTTATTTGATTTGGAAAAATTGAATTATCAAAATTGATGGTTCAATGTCTTCAGTTCAGATGTAGTATGTTCAGTTTGAATAAATATTCTTCCCCATTAAATACAATCTTTCTGATTTCGGTAATTTGATGATTGAGTAAATTTCTATGGTACATATGAATAAATAATTATTTGAAGATGTGAAACCTCATTCATTCCAGAAGAATGAGTTTTCAAACCAAATAAATCCTCCATGAATAAATATATTCATTGAATTTCAATAATTTTTTTTCTCAGTGTACCTGAGAAGGTCCTCAGACTTGCAGCATTTTCGTTCTTAGTTTATAGAAATATCAGACAAAATACGCTCACAGACAGGGTGAGCATGATGCTTTGTCATGGTGAAATTAACACATATGATGGATCTTAATGCCTAAAATTTTATGGAATTTCCCATCAAACATTCAAGCAAAATTGGGAAAATGGAGATTGGGGTGGATAACTCACAGCGGTATTCATAAGTTTTCTGACAAGATATTCTGCGGCATCAAATAATGGTACTGCAACGTCCCTCATTTTTTTTCCTGAAATCAGTTCTCTGTTTTGAAAATCTTCAATCAGAGTCATTCAGTTCTCCCAATTCGGTTTCCCTCGCGAATCTTCTCTTATGCAGGTGAATCCTCTCCTCGGAATTAATCGTTAGTAGACAAGATTGGTCATTTTTGTGAAGGCACGTCACCTCAAAGTGTCGTTTTTTTCCGTTCACGCTTCCCGATCAACCCTTCAATTAATCTCTGTAAAAGTCATGGGTTCGTTGGTTAAATGACGAAAATCAACCAGTCGATTGTCGATGTGGAATGCCGGAGAAATACCTCATACAGGTCACTGGAAAATGGATTAACTGATTCCAGAGGTAAATATAATTTAAGGGATTAATACTCGGGGAAATGGTTTTCTATTTTTGGAACAATTCTTTGAGAGAGT
Organism: Eretmocerus hayati; assembly: GCA_029851415.1. NCBI lineage: Eukaryota > Metazoa > Arthropoda > Insecta > Hymenoptera > Aphelinidae > Eretmocerus > Eretmocerus hayati. Next base: position 174,174,233 of record CM056742.1, on the reverse strand, counting down.
TGTCAAATGGATTTGAGGTATCTAAACCGAAGTTCCCCCAGCGATATCTATAGTCTGGTTGATATAGAATGTGATCAACGTGGTTCGGAGATGATTAGAATTAAGGGGATGTGGCTGTCCCCCCCCTACAGGAACCTGTTATTGTCGGTAACTTCATTCTGCTTCTATTTTTTTCGCGAGTAATGCTTCAACTGCCGTGAAATTTTACAGAGCGGTAGATCGAGTCATTCCTCGTCTGTGTCTGGTTAAAAACCTGGCGTACTAAGCCTACATCCTCGAAATTCTACGCTAAGACCCACTGCCCCTCTGTACGGGCTCGGTATATAACGTATTATCAAACATCGTGGGCCACTGACCTACATGTACGGACCACATCTCGATGCAGGATGACCCGACGAATCACCATGCAAACTTACAGACATTAGTAAGAAATATTCGCAGAGAAAATAGAAGCAAACCAGCTCATCTGTGATGCATCTCGGCTGTCTGCTAATCGACCCGCGCGATCAACATTTTTGGTACAGTTGGCAATGCTGCGGCGCGAAGCAGCTGACATTTTTGAAATCTTGGCACCACTCTCACTACCCTCCATACTCATCTCATCACCGTGCATAGCACCCAAAGATGATTTGATGATAAATCAACCTACTCGGAAAAATGTACATGTTTACAAGATATTATAATTAATTACTCTAATTATTGAAAGAAAGTCTAATACAAGTACTGGAGCATGAATTTCTCAAAGCGGCACGCCGCTGCACACGCTGATATAGCAGCCAACTATGCTATATCGGCACCCAAAATGGCCGCCACCAGCCTCCGAAACAGGTTGTTTACCCGGCTTCCTGGTGCTCGTGCTGGATCGTGGAGTGGTGTTTGAGTGTTCCGGGTGTGTTAGTGGGTGCAGAAAATCTTTGCGGGCGCTTCCACGTCGCCTCCGAGGCGTGACATGCCTAGGATCGCGAACCAGGAGTGCGAGAATGCCGTCTGCTCGAGCCAGCAAAATCCGGCTGTTTATATCGTAAGTAATTTAATAATTAACAATTCTAATCAATTGAAAGTAGTCGCAGCACCTGCGCTAAGCCTTTGGTTACGCGTTTAGTGCCGCAGGAAAACTGGGAAAGTTGTACTCGTCAAGTACGAAGTGTCGCAGCAGGGCACTGTTCTACCATGTATTAGCATTGGCTGCATGTAAACAAAGATTAATTTTTTATCAGTCTCATTAATTTGGGACTGAGACTTGATTCCCTTCTACGTCTTCAATAGTGTTTTCAGTCGGTAGCGGGTGCAATTTCCTTCAAAATGACTACCTGAAACATTCAATTTGATACAGTAGAACTGGAGATAGCCCACTCATTCGCATATCATCCACTTGAAGAAGATAAAAGTGCCTGAAAATGACCGTTTTTTGTTTTATCGGTTTTTGGAGCCTAGTAAAAAATCCCGACGATTAGAGATGAAACTGAGCACGGATTCTGTTTCTACGTTCAAAAATACACCAAAAGCACATATTCACATCTTTAAAATAAACCGACTCAAAATTCGCATTTTTCGGATTCTTCGAGGAAAACCCTGTTTCACAGATTTGGTACCTTGAATTTCCTAAGTTTCAAAAACAGCCATAACTCTAGTTTTTCTCCATCAAATTTACTTCAGCAAGGGGTTATTTTGAAGGAAATCGTACTGGCTATCGATTGAAAAAGTTATCAAGGATGGAGAAACACGTCCATGCCCAAGAAATGCTGAATACTGAATCAAAATTTGTTTTGAGGCCTTAATTCAGACGAAAACGCTTCAGGTGGGACAGCACTTAAACATCACCTAGGTCCACGAAAATTATTTTATCGCAATATCTCAACAAATGATTAGGTTGTGGTGGGTGGCACGGAGGATCGGAGGAACTTGGGAAATAACGGACACCCTACTGTGCAGTCGTCGAGGTAAAGCGGGTACTTGCATTGCAGCGCGCCTTGCAATTGGTTGGGCATCACTGATTCTCCCGAACTCCCAGGAGTACTTGCGGGTGCCAGTCTAGCCCAGCGCGACGTTAGTGGTTTCCTTTCCCTCTGTCTTATCGGGTCGTTGGTCCTCGCACCTACCAACGAGTACGTTCATGCTCTAGGGGAGAGCGGGGTATGGTGGGGCTCGAAAATTTGGGCACCCCAGTTATAAAATACAAAAAAATATTTAAAAATGCGAATGTTCATGAATTCGCATCAGTGTATCACCTAGTTTTACCCTGGGGAGTTACAAAAAATCTCAATATGTTTTGACCCTTCAAAATCGTATGTCAAAATTCGAGGTAAAATATCGCGTGTCACGCCTGTATGCACTCTACCGTTCGTGCGCCAATTTGATCAAAAATACTTGGCTACCCATCTCTCATCGGTAGCTTTGTTCGTTAGCTTTAATATCCAATTTGAATCGAAGTGATCCGATGAATAGTTTTTAAGCAATAATGGTAATACGAAGGTGAGTGGAACGGGGTATGATGGACACAAAAAGCGGGGCGCGTTGGCCAGTTCCAACATACAGCCACAGCACATGAGCCGCGTGGCGCCACCCAACCTAACCTAACCTTCGCGGCGCCCTTGTATTGTTGATATTCTGCTCTCGCTGCACCACGGATGTGATTGTTTATCGATATTATTGATAACTTTACCTCGATGTGAGTGAAAAGTGAGTGCTATCAATGCTGTGGGTGGTGGATTAGAAGCTGTATCACATAATATGACCACCAGATTCGTGCCATGCATCTAGAATGCATAATAAACTCGTATGTGCGAGCGAGTGAGATCCGAGCTGTGACATCTTTTTGTTGAATTATCGAGTTTTACCATCATTTCACGGCATGACATGGACCTGAGGCATCCGATTAGGTAGAAAAATGTTCAAATATGCGAATGACAACAATTCTGTATGTGTAGTGTTATTATTATACTTAAAAATCGTGAGTGTCCATCATACCCTACACGACTGTCCGCTATACCCCGCGATTACCCATCGTGCCCCAATGATTAAGGTTTAGAAAATAGCATTTCTATGAAAATGGGCGAGTGAAAAAATTAAAAAAAAAAATATCCCATCATTTCTGAGATGTTTCTCTGTCGAATGACCACTCGCAGATCCGATTATAGTGAAAATCGTAGTTGCCAAGCGGGGTTTAATTAGCAATGCCCGACATACCCCGCTCTCCCCTAGGTCCCCACGTTAGGCGCCAAATTGACATATCCCGGAATATGAGAGCCAGGTAAGTCACTATCAAGAGGATGCGTGAGCATCGTGAGTCGCTCTGGTAGGATTTCATGCCAATGGCGAATACCTTCACGAGAGATACAGTCGGTGCGTGCTTGGATCGTTAAATGACGAGAACGGATTCAATTCGGAGCAGGGAGTAAGTTCACTTTTTGCGTAGAGCTGCGTTTGAGACCTCAATGATTGGACCAAGGAACCTGAGCCGTGGTCTTCAAGGTTCCAAGACGACTAGGCTACCCCGCAGCACACATATTACATAGGCCACCACGGCACTGTACTGGCGTATACACTGCTCTGACTTAACGTTCCGAACCAGTAGGATTCTTAAGCCCCAAACTGAACGCGGAATAATGCTTCTAACACTGCCAGCTCAATGATTTTATAGGCAATTGCATTCAGCTTTCGGTTGAGGTGGCAGTGTTCGGATGGGAATGGGCAAAAGATGAGCTTACTTGAGATTGAATTGTGCAGTGCCTGCTCAGGGGCGGAATACTGAAGTCCCACATACATACTCATCGATAACAAATTACACTGACTCTGGGCGGATAAACTCGAACGCGTTCCTCGCGATGACTGTAGCGTGACCTAATACGGCAATCTATAGGCAAGGTACAACCTGGGTGATGACGTAGATGTAAAGACGGCATGGCGGTGATCTTGAAGTGTGCGGGCCGGTGGCTGTCACTTCGGGGAGCCAACTTACCTAGTGACGGGCTGACAGAGACTGGGTTCGTTACGACATGTAGAGCACAGATGTAGAGCGACTTAAATCAACTGAGCATGCTGAGCCAGAGCGGCTCGAGTTTATAGGAAGGTTGTGTCCCCTGAGCCCGCGGTTACGCGAGACTTCGAATTGTTTGAGATGTCTGGTACGCGTGGAGTCTAGAAAGGGAGAGGCGTCGTCCGAATCCCGTGCATCGGCGGCTAGAATGTTGGAGTTGTCTATGATTTCCGGCACTGTATTAATGAGTCTATCATGACTCTGTTGTACAGGGTGTAAGAGTGACGATGCTCAACCCATAGAAACCGAAACCATCTAAGAACGGGTAGATGTTTCGTGTTCTGGATTTGTTTACCTCTCCTGAGGGTCAAATCAGGCGCGATGTACGTAGGATCTTATGAAATATTCGAGAACGACACTTATTAGTCCGGTCATCTAGAGCGTCATGATGTGATTACTCACAATTTTACTCATTCATGAATATCCTAGGAGTGCTTCTCTGGTTGGAAGGAATATGTTGGATCACTGACGAATTCCGTTGACTCGAACCACCTCAAAAGGAAACATAAAGTAGGGTTCGTACAGTGACGAGTCATTTTTGACAATTTGAAAATTCGGTCGAATGATGTTTTGAAAGTGGTCTAGAATCTTGGAGACTGTCAATGGACCTTAAGAATCACACAAAATAGTTAGGTATGGCCTGAACCAAGATTACGTGACCTTAAGGGACATGAAATATTGACATGGATGTATGAGATCCAACGTATTGTTGATGGATCGTGCAAGAGTCATAAGGTGCATATGGGTTAAAAGGCTTATGATTCCGCGAGATGGACTTATTGTTCCGGGTTAAAAATTCCACAAATACCAGGACAGTAGCAATGTAATATACACAGAGAGTACGAAACACTCAGCGCGTCCATTAATAGGTTTTTTCACTTATTTTGTAATATTCCGAACTTGTAGATTGTTATGTCTACTCTATAAAGCATGGAAAAGCGTAATTATAAATAAAATAGGAGCGCGTTGCGTACGTCAAGATCATACAGTATGCAACAATATCAGATCGATTGTACCAAGATAAACTTGTAACACGAGTCATAAACTTCAGTTTCGATTCGAGAAGAACTTCTGCTCAAGAGAAATGGCATGAACTGGATAATTTAGTAACCTCCACTGGAAGAATGCCGAGTCACCGGGGTTTGACGTCCCCAAGTAGTAGCTACTTGGCTCTCAGAAGTAGGAGATTCTTAACCTACGTTACTTCACAGCTCAGTTAAAGGCCTACTTGGCTTTTTGGTTTCCATAAACCTTCTCTTCTCTTATCGTGAAGTACAATTCTTTCGTGCTCCATGATGAGCCTCTGCACTCCTTTCATTGTACACTGAATGTTTAGATTGTAAAGTGAGATGCTTTTTCCATGCTGCGTTATTCAAGATCCCTCGTTCCTGGGTTGTAACGTTTCCTGCATATAACTAGGAGTCGATATTGCTAAATCGATTGGGATATATCGAATTGTTTTGCTCGTTCAGACAAGATTTCTATCTTTGTGGAGACTCCAGACTAATACAAAAGGAAATGCTATAGATATTCCTCCATTTCAGAATGATGGATAAGTATTTATTGAGTATCCTACAATGGAGTAGACTGGACTATTCCCAGAATCTTGATTCTTGGCACATACGGATTCCTTTGATGCTCTCAGGATTATTGCCATATCAGTCTGCCTCCAGAAGGAAACTAATATTCCTTACTTATATACTTTTAGACATTACATCTCTTGTAGCAACGGTGAGGTCTATCGTCAGACTTCCTTCCATTCAATACTAGACTTCATCACCCACTTCTTGTTTCATTAGGCAGCATTCTTATGGGAAATATGGGGTAAAGACTATGATGCGATGATTGAAAACCTGTTCTTCACTACAGTCAATATTGGCATCATACTTGGATATTCGTCTGCATACAACAATGTCTCGAGGGTTAGTATTCACGAATGAACGTACCACTACGCCACCATCCACGTTGCTGTAAGTGAACGCGTAGTTATCATCCACGCGGCCTTACATTCAGCAGCATGTGATTATGAATTCGTATTTCTACATTATGTATGACTTCGAGAGAGATATACAGATAGAACAAAGTTATCCCATAATATAAAACAGTGCCACCCAAAGTATCAGATATCGAGTGCAGACTGTGAACAGATAAAAAGTATTGGAGTAAGTCCAGATCATAACATGAAAGTAGTTTGGAAGTGTGAAGTGGTGTGAAAAGTACCCCATTCTGTTCTAAGAATCCTAAAAATTCTCTGAAAAACTGGAAAATTTTGTGACGGCTCTTGATATTTCAATCACAAATTCACTTGTATTTTTCTTGAGGAGACAGAGGAGTACAGGAAAAAACTTCTCATGACCATCAAGACGAAGTAAATAATGGTTGATATTTCAAACATCAACTATGAGGCCTCTGACCAAGTTGAATGTATTCACCTGTTTGCGGAAACTTTGTTATTTCACTCTTTAGACTTGGCCAAAAATATTCTATACTACTAATCAAACTCATTTCACTTCCACATGAAAGATCTGAATTTTTACAATCTTCCAAGTCCAAAAAGCACACCGAATATCCCATAGTAAGTGATTACTTGGAGTCAAAAATAGTAACATTAGGGAGCCCACAGAAAGGTATAGCAAAACATGTCTCATCATAACCTCATGTAAGACGACATGATGTGATGATAAAGTGCATTGATGACTGGAGCTCCTCGTGAGGTATCCGTATAGTGCACCCGTAGGAAATCATCTGGTCACGCTTCCGCTCATCGACGTCCCGTATTATTTTTGACTCACCAATAAATGATGAAACACGCCCCGGACACTTTTAAGTAAAACCAGGAGTCACAAAATCTTGTTCACGAGCACAAATCTTCAACAACAATCGCTGAGTTGGGGAAAATCCAAAGAAGTCAGTTGCTTCGCACCGCAGCTCTGGCAAGTGTACCGAACATTGGTTGTTCGTTCGAGTGGATTATCAGACAGCTGAGATGCATCACAGTTGAGCTGATCTGCTCCAACTTTCTCCGCGAATATTCCTTACTAACGTTTCTAGCTGTCTACGTCGGAAGCGCGATTTTCGACTCGTCCACTCTACGCGAGGACTCGTCTAAAGTCGCGCTTCCGACATAGCACAGCTAGAAAACGTCGTTTGCGAATCGTGCTGCGCACTCGTCACATAATATACTATTGTGAGTTTGCATGGTGATTCGCCGTGTTATTTCGCATCAAATTTGGGTACAGACCGAATCCATATAAGATCAGACACTGAAAATGGCCGAAGTGACGGATTCTTCTGGGAATTTTTATATGATTCTAGGTGCGAATTGAGGAGACACGTATTTTTTCATTCGGCTTGAACCGATTTGTTTCGGAGGTGTGAAATTTTTTACTTTCTCGTCGAAATCATGATATTTCAGAAGATTGATCATTCTAAAATGGTAATAGTACTTAATGACACTACCCGTTCGCACGCAGTGTCATACAATATTTTATGTTACGAGTGCTCAAAAATCATATTCAAGTTGCGATTTTTGGGCGCTGGTAACATAGAATATGGATTATTTGGATGTTTCTTTGTGTATCCGTGAATACTTCGATATGTACCACCAAGTGGCAGATGTTACACCGTAATCCGTTGCTATCAGGCGGGAATTCACCTCAAACTCCTCAGAATGTCAGATTTCATGAAAAATATAAAATTTTCAATAGCTTCTACGGGCAAGCATATTTCTGTCTGAATTTTTTGTTCAGAATAGGTTGAATCAGGAGGAAGACATTGGCATTGGTGTGAACTACGCTAAAAGACAGGGCGGGAGTCAATAATAGTATGTTAGTGTACTAGGCAGGGAAGTTGGATTTCCATGACTGTGTGATGGTAATGCCGAGGCGAAGCCGAGGTATTGATATCACAGGGTCACGGGCATCTCACTTCTCTGCCGTGTGCTGTATACTTTTTTTCTTGCTCGCGGCCCGAAAGTACGTCGAAACTTTAATGAATTAATACAAAAGTCCGCATTTAACCTCACTTTTCCAAATGCTCGAACGAAATTTTGAAGGGATGGCAGTAAAGCAGACGACCTTACAGCTCTTACTCACTACGACTTGTGATGTGATATGCTCGTCCGCCCGACTTTTGCAAAAGCGAGGCGTTAGCCGAGCTTCTGCTGGTCGTGGCGGACGCAAGCAGAAAAATAACAAAGTGAAATGTATTGTGAAGGATTTGAATGGATGCTAAATGCTATTATCATGATCAGCATGGGTCTTGTTACAAGTGAGTTGTATTTGCGTTTCTTGGCTCGTCATTGCCCGAAACTCTTGTCACTGGGTATTTATTCCATTCGTGTCGTGGAGCATGAGAAATCCTGCTCTATAATCACCCCATGATAAATTCTTTCTCGGCAGCGATATTTCTGCATCAGAGAGATACTGTCCGTCCAATTATATTATCATCATCAATAAACGCTTGTAAACATAACCTCTATAGGTTATGTCTCTTGTGTATGTTTTGCATGCATTTCCTTTGCATCGCACGCACGTGGAGAGCAGCGGCAGCCCTAGAGGCAGCAAAAATCCACAGCCGATTAGAGCGCTGCGCCGGCAGCAAAAGTCGCTCTTTCGCGACTGAAATGAGGCACGGAAGGACGTACTTTCGTGCCGGGAGGAAGAATAGTACATTTCGATACAAGGGCGTAAAACGTTTTATTCCCGTCCGAGTGATGGGTTTCCGGCCCGAACCGCAGGCGAGGGTCGGAATCATCACGAGGATGCGAATAATAGGTTTTACGGCCGTGTATCTAACTACACTTTTCGATAAACTGTGAGTAAAAGTCGACAAACTGTGCGCAAAGTGCACTTTTACGCACAGTGTATCGAAAAAATCATTTTTTTCGAAATCGCCGACTTTTCGAGAATAATCGTAGTCTGCACACGCCGATCGAGTTTTCCTCCTCCCGGCACGAAAGTACGTCCTTTCGCGACTCATTTTGGTCACGAAAGTTCGACTTTTGCTGCCGGCACGGGTCAACTCGCGCTCTGATTGGCTGTCAATTTATGCTGCATCTTTCGCTGCCTGCGCTGTTTCGCTGTGCAGAGAGCGCATGAGATATGCATGCGAAACATAACTTATCGAGGTGATGTTCATCAATGTGTTTATTTATGATTCGTGTGTACACTTGACAGGTGGTGTCCTTTTATAAATACTGCCGCTTGAACAGAAAGCTCTCAGGAGCCGATAATAGAGCAGGATTTCTAATGCCCTATGACATAAATTGACAAGGCACACAAAATACCCATTGTAAGTGACAAGAGCTTTGGGCCACGATGACTTGGTGCGGACACATTGTTGTATCGAATTCAAGGTCCAAATTGGATCATGTGACAAAATATCATCCATCTTACACCCACAACGCATTTCACTATATTATTTTTTTGCTTACGTCCGCCCCGACCAGCGAAAGCTCGGCTGACGCCTCGCTTTTGCAAAAGTCGGGCGGACGAGTACATCACGTCACAAGTATGCAGCAAAAGCAGTGAGTAAAAGCTGTGAGGTCGTATGTTCGTACAGCCCACCCCTTCAGAATTGTTAACAACTGCAGAGTGAGGTTAAACCCGTATTTTTGTACTAATTAATAAAATTCCGATGTACTTTCGGGCCGAGAGGAGAAAAAACGGTATACGGCACTCGGCAGAGAAGTAAGATGCCCATGACAGTGTGATGTTAATGCCTCGGCTTCGCCTCGGCATTATCATCACGCAGTCACGGAAATCCAACTTCCCTGCCTAGTGACCGCAAGGGGGACATTGTGTCCCGAGGTGTGACGACCCTCCGGCCCCAGTTACTGAGACACCGTACCCGGGCTTAGGCCCGAAGCCGGTATGGAGAAGACTGGTCCCGAGACTGGCGCTCGGTACTTTGACTCCTCCCGAAAACCCGCAAGGGGGGTTGGGGCATGGTGCCTCATCCCTGGAGTCTAACGAGCTCCCGGCCCCAGTCATCGCCCGCCGGAGCGAGGAGACCGCACATCTCCATCCGGCACCGCGGGAATGGATGAGTCTAGGAACTCGTATTGGAATCGCCCTCGAGCGATAACAATGCGAGCCCGAAAGACTCATTCATCATCCCGAGGGACTTCCTGGGCTCTCAGGAAGCCTAGACGAGTCCAAAGACCCCCCCCCCCCCACCGAGGGGTGGGCATCGGCCTTGTGCTGGGGGCTGAGACCAGAATTCGGTAGTCGGGGAGGAGGACTGAGTCATCATCGAGCTTGGCTCGGTGTTGGCCATCCTCCAACCCGACGCGCTGGCAGGGCGTATCCCTGCCCCGCGCCCATGGGGGCAAGCCGGGGTGAAGGTGAAAGCCAGGCACCCGGGATATAAAAGTTAAATTCCTTCCCTGCCTAGTACAACAATACTATTTTTCAACACTCTGGTGATATTTTAGAGATCTGTGATTAGAAGCTTGATATACAGTAGTCAGTACAAGCAATTGGTTTGTAATAAATCTCGGCATCCTCAAAAATGTGGAGGTAATTGGTATCTCTTTTTGTATTTCTGTCATTGTCGAAGAACTTTACTGATGGAAATGATGAGAAAGGAATCAGCAATAAGATGATCTTGATAAGGGTATGGAAATTCAACGCTACAACAGGAGAGAAGTGAATATATTGTCACTCAATACAATTCACATAGAAAGATTCGAATTGAAAAATCACATGAGTTCGGGATTCTGATTAATCAGCCGCTGAAAACAATGTCCAATTATGTGTTCCGTCGGATAGCAAAAGTCTACGCCACGCGCGCGTCATCATTTCATCTCACTCCCGCGATCGGTGGCCTTCGTCACAAGACTCGGGAGGCTATCGCCGGCAAGGGGGACCCGCGCATCAGCCCGCATGCGCATTTTTCTCTTGCCGGCTCACCAGTTCGTGCACAGCACTCGCCACGTATACTTTGCCCGCGTCACTTATGAATTCCATTATATCGATAGATTCCCGTTTTATACGTCGTCCATCTCACATTGAATTCTTTCAGTGTCTGCAGACGTGTTTGAGTGTTCTTGTTTGTGATTCTCGTGGTATCGGACGCGATTATTCGGCCGCAAAGCCGCGATCTCGAGCCCGTGCCGCGTTTGCTCCGAAACGTGTAATCGCCACGCGGTCGCACCCTCGCTTTCGAGCAACCCGCCGCGCTCGGCAACCGAAAACGACGCAACTTCACCGCACAACCACGACATCAGGATTTGATCCAGAATTGAATCCCAGCACAACACTATCTGATTCATCAAGTGGCTCGACGCCCATCACACCACATCGGCTCGTTGCCGATCAAACCAGCGATCACGAAGTGATCCAGCGAGACGAAGGTCGACATAGACTCGTCTCCACCGTGTCCAGTGCACATTGTGCTTGACGGCGAAAATTCACTCATACGCTTACGCACATCACAGGTCTACACTATTTATCCTCTTTCTTTACACTATTTATTCTCTTTCTTTTTCTTTTTTTTAAGGTGGTTGTAGGGCGAATACGCTGCAACGTACGGGGAAGGGGCACCGGTCAGCCAAACACGGCTGGCCAGCAACTCCACAACAGTCCCGGGCTGGAATCCGCATCGATACGGCCATCCGAACCGGGTAAACCCTCTCTTCCTTCTCCGTTGGCGCCGGCCATTGAACAAGGAAGAGATCCACCAACTTACCAATCCAGCCCCGGCACCGCGTGAGCATTACTTCAGGGCCGGCGGCGTCTCGCGCTCAGGATCGAGCGTCTCTCTTCTCACGACTCGCAGGTGTTGTTTCTCCTTCTTCGATCTTCTTCCATCTCCGATCTTCTCTCTTCTTTCTTCCCTCTCCAGTGCATCATGTTTTTCCTGGAACCATTTGGACCTCTTCAGTTTGAATTTGCAGACTCACTGTAATTCGCCTGCTTCGAGGCGCCCTACTTCCCTCTCTTTCTCCTCCTTACGGGTCATCACCAGCTTGATGTATCCGGTACTCTATCCCATGTCTCCTGGTTGCGGAGCAAGTACGGGGCGAGATTCTCAGGTGTAAGTTGAGCACCAAGCCGTCCATCCAACTCGGCGCGCTCTCTTCGGGTGTCGTTGCACGTGAACAGGGCATGTCCAGCGTCATCCCAGTTGTCCCCGCATGGCTAACATGCTGGGGATGTCCTCTCCTTGAACCTGGTTAGATAGGAACCGAAGCAACCATGATCGCTCAGTGCCTGCGTCGTCCAGTAGTCCATCTCTCCGTGGGTGCGTTCCGCCCGCTTGGCTACGTCACGGATGAGCCGGTGCGTCCATCTGCCGTTCGCAAATGGCGAATCCCACTCAGTTTGCCAATGCTCAAGGGTGGTTTCCTTCCGTTGTCGCGGATGATCTCCTTCATCGTTGGGGTGAGCACTCGTTCGGCTCCGATCACTTTCTGCCGGTCCCAGATCCTCACTCGCTCCGCGAAGAGCAATTGGATGGGTGGCATCCCCGCCATTACGCAAGCTGCGTCTCCTGACACGGTGCGGTAGGCACGAATGCTCCTCAGAGCCACTCTCCGGTGGACAGGCCCCATCCTCTTCTTGATGACGGCCTTCTCTACTCTCTTCTCCCACACGGGTGCACCGAAAAGCATGATCGAAGCGCTCACGGTGTTGAGCAGCTTGCGCCTCTTCTGCTTCGGTACTTCGATGTACGGCATCAGCCGCTGAAGCGCCGCACCGACCCTGCTCGCTTCCTGGGCGGCCTCCTGGATATAATTCTTGAACGACCACTTGTCGTCAAGCCATACGCCGAGGTATTTCAGCTCTGTCTTGCGTGGGATCTCTTGTCCGTTGATGTAAAAATGGGTCAAGTCAAACTTCCTGCGTCTTGTGACCACGATAGCTCCGCACTTCTTGACAGCAAGCTCCAGGAGCCTGCTGATCATCCACTCGTAGACTCGGGCCAGCGCCTCGTTTGCGCGTATGCTCAAGAGTTCCTCGTTGTGGGCCCAGACTATGAGTCCCGCGTCGTCCGCGGAAGCCACGATTATCGATCCTTCTGGCAGTTAGACAGTGAATTGTCGTACTGGGTGTTCCAGTTGAATGGCCCGGAAACCGATCGCTGTCCAATTTCGGCGGACAGTTCCCGGATCTCTTGTCCCTCATCGGTGTGGTCCACGAGGGTCCTGTTCCGCAGATAGTCACCCGTGACGGCTAGTAGATAGGGGGGCACTTTACCTACTTGGGATTGATAGACTCGCTCCCAGCTCGCGCAGTTGAACGCGTTCTTTATGTCCAACGCAATGATGGCACAGAAACCTCCTCTTCCTTGGTATGGGTTCCCTACCGACGCTTGAACCCGTTCTTGGACCTCCTCGATCGCGTGTACAGTGCTTTGTCCCTTCCGGAACCCGAACTGCATTGGTGATAGCCCGCCGCTCTCTTCGTAGGCTTTCTCTACCCTGTTAAGCACCATCCTCTCATACATTTTCCCGATATTGTCGAGCATGCTGAGAGGGCGTTGACCTCCTTGACCTTGAGGTATCAGGACCAGCTTCTGGCGTTTCCACTTGTCTGGGAGAGTTCCCGCGCTCAGACAGATATTGAAGAGGTCGAGGAAAAAATCTGGCTTATATTTGAAGACCAGTTTCAGAGCCTCGTTTGGAATGCCGTCCAGGCCAGGGGCCTTGCCGTTTGGCAGCCTCTTCGCCGCTATGAGTAGCTCTTGCAAAGTGAAGAGCGGGATAGGGTTGTCGCTCTCCGGAGGGAATGTGACTCTCGGTTCTCCTGCTGGGAAGAGGTCTTCCACGATGCTGCGCAAGGTAGCTGCATCGGTCGGTGCTGGGTTGCCCCTTCGGGGTCGGACCTTGGACATAACCACGCGGTATGGCGTACGCCACGGGTCTTCAATAACGATGTCGCACAATTCACCCCAGCACTTCTCTTTGCTTTTCCGGATGGCTAGAACGAGAGCCTCCTTCGCTTCTCTATACGCCCTGTCATCTTCCACCAGTGATGGTCGTTTCAGCTTCCTTGATCGCCACGTGGTTCTCCCTTTCTAATTGCTCGTTCTTCGTACAGCTTTAATCTTGTCGGTGATCCAGTATTCTGGTTCCCTCCAAAAGCATGATGTTGACTCGCGAGGCACCGATGCGTCACAAGCTCTTGTGATGGTGGTCGTCACCATATCCACAGCCTCGTCCGCGGTGACGTTCATCGGGAGATCTTCGGCTGTTTCTATCGATTCCCGGGATTTTCCCCTCATCCAGCTTGCGTACCTGCCACCCCGTCGGTCGCGGTCTGCGTGTCGTCTGTTTTTGTCTGTCAGTCCTAAACCGAAACCGAATATGTCGATGGTCACTCAATGTTTCCGTGTCCAGGACCTCCCACGATGTCATGCGTCCCATGAGCGACGGGCCCATGAACGTCAGGTCGAGGACCGATGACGAACCTCCCTCCCGGAACCGAGTGTCGTGCCGGTAATAGGTGATAACCCCCGTCTCGTTCGCGAGCACTAATCCCAATGCCTCCATGGCATCAGCGGGTATTACCCCCCCGTCTATCACGCGGCCCCCCGCTCCAAGTCGGTTCCTTGGAGTTGAAATCCCCCGCGATTATAACTGCCCCCCTCCCATTGCCTCACATCTTCTTCTAGGTCATGGAGCTCGTCTTCGAATTCGTGCGTCTTGAGCGACGGCGAATGGTAGCAACTGTAGACTGCTGTGCCCCCTATGGTCTTTCGAGCGAAACCGCGGCCACTAACAGCTTGTCCAGTCTCACGGATCGCAGGATTCATGATCTGGATTACGGTGGTCCTCCAGTGATCGAATGTGGATCGAGAGAATTAGAATCAATTTTTGTCTCGATCGATATAAACGATCGAGACTTTATCGCTCGCGGGAATTTCAAATCATATCATTACATGGCTCGGCTACTGCAAGCTAATTTTAAGCAACGGGTCTGTTGATAGAGTGACATGGATCGATATTGGATTACTCCAATTCGATCTATGTACCTTCAAGGCACCTCGTAATTTGAGTGTCGCAACTTGAAGAATTTTGATGGAATTCCAAATACATGAAAAATGAGATGAATATCGGAAAATTTTGAATCTACGCTAGATGTTGGTGCGTTTCGTCTTTCCTCTCCGGATCAGACTCTTCAGGGGGGCTCGGATCTCTTCACCTGAAGGGTCTGATCCGGAGAGGAATGACGAAACGCACCAACATCTAGCGTACATTCAAAATTTTCCGATATTCATCTCATTTTTCATGTACTTGGAATTGCATCAAAATTCTTCAAGTTGCGACACTCAAATCACGAGGTGCCTTGAAGGTACATAGATCGAATTGGAGTAATCCAATATCGATCCATGTCACTCTATCAACAGACCCGTTGATTGAAATTGGCTTGCAGTAGCCGAGCCATGTAATGATATGAAGTGGATCGAGAGAATTCGCGCTTCCGAGGCGGTTCGGAGATAATCAGAACATCGATCCCTCCTTCTTTGGCAACAGCGTGTAGGAGATCGTCTG
Organism: Eretmocerus hayati; assembly: GCA_029851415.1. Taxonomy (NCBI): domain Eukaryota; kingdom Metazoa; phylum Arthropoda; class Insecta; order Hymenoptera; family Aphelinidae; genus Eretmocerus; species Eretmocerus hayati. Next base: position 174,158,697 of record CM056742.1, on the reverse strand, counting down.
CATCCCCGCTCTTCCTGAGGTTTGCTTGGATAAAGCTAGCCATTTCTTCCCTTCCTGCGTCTATATGTGACTCTTGCTCTCTGTAAGCAGTGCAGTTGCTGGCCCCAGATCTGTGGTCAGATTTGGATCCGATCGCCGCACAGCTTAGGCATTATGGTTTTTCCTCGCAAATCGCGGCAAGGTGCCCTGGTTCGCCGCATTGGAGGCAGAGTTTTAATTTCCGTTCCTCTGCCTCCACTTCTTCCCACCCCGAGGCCTTGTGGCCGTACTCTAAGCAGTTATAGCACTGTGGGATGCCACCCTTCTCGCGGATCCTGACTTTGCCCCATCCAACCTTTGGCTCCTTCCAGTCTAAGAGATGGTGGGCCAGTCTCAATGCGATCGAGACAACAGCGGTTTGGGTGCCGCGGTAGCCACTCCGGATGGACTTGACTACAACGGCCCCCTTCTCGTTTTCTGGTAAAGCCTTCGCGAGGTCATCCCGCACCCTGATTATGTCGACATCGTAGTCGACTCTGAGCACCTCGAGGGTCGTGCTGTTCGATAGACAGTGGACAGCTTCTCCTCGCCAGACGACTGGTACCAAGGCTGCCTTGACGGCGGTAACATCGGTGCCCTTCTTGAGTTCAAGAAGGACTTGGCCTTCTTGGGTCTTGCGGATGCCCGTGACCTTAGAGCCCACTTCTTCATCGAGTTCATCCGTTTTCATCCTGCGCAGCATGTCTACGTAGGTTGGCCCACCTTGGTTGGCCGTAATGGGGACAGCTTCGGGCTTCACCCGTCTCGGCTCCATTTTCGCTTTCTTTCCGGTGGCATCGTTCGATCTACCGCTCTTCTTTGCCTTTCTCGCTTGTTTCTTCGACACTACTTCATTCCAAGGCCCATTCTGCTCAGGCCAATTGGGGGGTGATGTCGAGCGCGGTGTTCCGAGACCTCCCGGTGGAGGTCCGTATCGCGTCCCCTTCGAACCGCGCTATTGCCCCGGTCGCGACTCCGGTTTCCCCGCCCCCCTTCCCTGGACCGCAAGGGGGTTGAGGCATGGCGCCTCATTCCTGGGGTGTGACGACCCTCCGGCCCCATTTACCGCCCGCCGGAGCGAGGAGACCGCACATCTCCATCCGGCACCACGGGAGTGGGTGAGTCTAGGGACTCAAATTGGGATCGCCCTCGGGCGATAACAATGCGAGCCCGTAAGACTCATCCATCATCCCGAGGGACTCTTTGGGCTCTCAGGAAGCCTAAAAGAGTCCCAAAACCCCCCACCGAGGGGTGGGCATCGGCCTTGTGCTGGGGGCCGTGCGCCGGGGCGGAGGACTGAGTCATCACAGAGCCTGGCTCGGTGTTGGTCATCCTCCAACCCGACGCGCTGGCAGGGCGTATCCCTGCCCCGCGCCCATGGGGGCAACCGGGATTGAGCCGAAAGGCAGGGACCTGGTATACAAACGCAATATTCCTTCCCTCTTCCCTGGAAGCCATTACCCGACGCGGCCGGGTTTTTGTGGCCAGAGGCTGCACATTCCTCCTCGCTTTCAGGGTCTTCTCCGTTTCTAGGAGCGTTGTCTCGAAAGCAGCCCGCTTCACTTTGTCTCTCGCGAGTAGGCCTTTAAGCGCGTAGCCTATCTTCTTGAGTTCTTCGATGTCACCCTTGGTCCCTTTTGGGTTGCTGAAGACAGACTCGGCTATCCCTATAACCATGTTGAAGTGCTCGAGGAGGAGATATGTCTTTTCCTCCATCTCTCTCCGGCACCTTTTCAGTTCTTCCCATTTCCCCATGAGATCGCCTGCCTCGTTTCCACTCTTCTGTCGTGCCACAAGTCTCGGATGGAACGATAGGGCCAATCTCCATCCCATCAGACTCTTCATCGTGTACTCTCTTATCGAGCGCACCGGTTCCGGGAATCAGGATTGTTCCGTTCCCCTGGGACCCTATAGTGGAGTCGGACTCGCTCGAGTCTGAGCTCAAGTTGACGGCGTCATCAAACCCGTTGCTAGGTTGCGTATCCTGGATCCTGAGCGCGGGGTTGTTCCTTAGCAGCTCCTCTCCCGCCTCTTGTGCTTCTGCTGCAACCTTCGGATTCTTCCCTAGTTGGGCCGGAAAAGTGAGCTTCGATTGCTTTAGCACTCGTTTTTCCGCTTCCTCACCCAAACCCTTTCTCTTCTTGCTGTTTGGGGTGAGGTCTACCTTCCTCTTGCGTTGGTCCTTTCCTCCAACTCCTTCCGCTTGTGGCGTATTTCCATCGCTTGTAGCTTTACACGTGAGTCCACCAGCCAAGTGTACCACTGGTAGCGCGCTTTGCATCGTTGCCCCCCCCCCCCACAAGATCCGAATAGGGCCCCGCTTTACTTGGGGAATTCTTGCCGTCAATGCTGAACATCATCTTCTTTCTTCTGTTTTCCATAGCCTGGAATCGCATGCTGTCCGACCCCGGATCAGACCAGCACGGTTGTGGTGTTCCTTGTGATGTGTGTTCTGTATAATATTGGTATGTTTGTGTAATGCTTGAACAGGCGTAGGTATGGTGCATGGAGGGTGTAGTGTGTGGGAGTGTAAGTGTAGGACTCGGGTTCGGAGGGGCGTCGCTCCCTCATGCTCCAAGTGCAAACCGAATGTCACACCCAAAGCCCCCTACGGGTTCTCTCTCTCTCTCTTTTTTTTCAAGGTGGTTGTAGGGTGAATACGCTGCGACGTACGAAGGAGAGGCACCGGTCAGCCAAACACGGCTGGCCAGCACCTCCCCAACAGTCCCGGGCTGGAATCCGCATCGATACGGCCATCCGAACCGGGTAAACCCTCTCTCTCTTCTCCGTTGGCGCCGGCCATTGGACAAGGGAGAGATCCACCAACTTACCAATCCGGCCCCGGCACCGCGTGAGCATTACTTCAGGGCCGGCGGCGTCTCGCGCTCAGGATCGAGCGTCTCTCTTCTCACGACTCGCAGGTGTTGTTTCCCTTTCTTCGATCTTCTTCCATCTCTTCATTCTTCATTCTTCTTTCTTCTTTCTTCGATCTTCGATCTTCTCTCTTCTTCCTTCCTTCTTCAGTCCATCATATTCCTCCTGGAACCATTTGGACCTCTTCTGTTTTCTCTCTCTCTCTCTCCCTCTCTCTCGCGACGTAAGTAGACGCACTCCTACTCTCTTACGCTCTCGCTTAAACACGAATATTAACATTGTTTCTTCTCACTTGCTGGAACAAGGTGGAGTCAGTCACGTATATGGGGCTCCCCTTGGCTCACCCACGCACCGGGCATACACAGCAGGCTCGTTTTTGAGCCAGGGAGTCAATATACGTGAGTTGTGCTAATTTGAGGTTAAGAGCAGAATTTCGCCAGTCGAGCTTCTCACCGGTGGTCTCGAGCACACGCACGCACGCACACATCTACATCTGCTCTGTGGCTGGAGCAGAGCTCTATCAGTGATCATCGGCTTTTGTGATGCAAAGATAGATGGCGCATGCAGTGAGTTTTTAGTGCGAGCTCGATCTCATGTGACTGTGTAAACATTAGCAGCCGACGCCTTACCACCTTCAACGTTACTGTGCGTCTCTAGTAACGAGAAATGATCATGTGTTTGTTGCAAACGCTTTGAGTTATGAGTGCATTGAGTGCAGCCTCAAAAAACAAGTGCGGTATTTGTGGTGAGTTAGTGAAACGGGGAACAATCTCACTTCAGTGTATTCGTTGTGCGAATCTTGTTCATTCATCGTGCACTACTCAAACAACTCATGTAAGCTCTAGCTATACGTGTCCTATTTGCATTACGTTGAACTTACCACAATCGTCTGAACAAGCAGCATCTTTTACATTGTCCGCTGATTCCGTAGTGAATAGTAGTTCGATTCTCAGTGTGCAGCCGTGCGAGGGCTCGGAAAACGTACAGTCAGACACACCTTCACGATCGAGCATACGAAAGCGCTCTGCATCTTCACCACCCTCATTGTCCAATAATCGCATAAAACTTCTGTGCACGTCCAGAGCAGGTTCCTGTAGTGAGCTTTGCCGCGTTGAAACAATGTCGAATCCTGAGTCACTTTTCAACGATCTTGCTAATGATGCCTCTGCACCCGAATATATCCGCAAACTCGGAGCTGCCATGGCCATTTCGCAAACGAGTTTACAGTCTCAGCTGACATCAATCAACACTCAGCTGACAGATGTTTCGAGCCCTCAAATCGAGCAAACACGGGCGATTTCGAGTTTGAGGGCAGATTTTACTGCGGCTCGCGTGCAAGTTGACCCATGTGAGGTACGGTTTTCGGGCATACCTAAAGCAGTTCAGCTTGATGATCGCGCTACAATTTTAGAAATCCTCACCGCCATGAATTGCGCTGAATCCGTCGGGACGATACTTTCCGTTCGTCGCTGGGGTAAACCTGATAAACAAACTGCTGCTGTCACCTCAAATACAGGCTTGTCCGGACCATCTTCACAACCTAATTCTGCTCAAGTTCAACCTGAGACTTTTAGTCTAGTAGCAAAATTCTCCTCCCCAACAGTCCGCGATTTCGTATTGTCCAAGTCCGGGGCATTGAGGGATAAAACCGCTGAATCTATTATTGGTCTAGGCGGGGGTTGGAAAATATTTGTAAATCCCGTTTTACCTCCTAATGTCTATGCAATTTGGCGTGCAGCGATAGTAAAATCAAAAGCGCTCGGATATCTCCGACCAAGCTTGCGCAATCTGACAGTCGTTATGCGCCCAAGTATCGGCGCAAATCCTATACCCGTTTTATCTACCGAAGATCTTTCTAAGTTCACCCCCCCGCCTCGTGATGATAGCATGCAAGATTCCTCTAACTGACATAGAATGAGTCTATCGCTCCCTAATCAATCAAATCTGCCCGCTGGTCGAGATAATATTACAGTCGCACACATTAATATCAACCGGCTCAGTGCTAACTTCAACCTATTAGAAGACCGTGTATCTCACGGGGACTATGACATCATAGCTATTAATGAAACTTTTTTATCTTGTGATGATTCTACTGATGCATTCCACATACACGGTTACAATTTTCATCATCACGATCGCGTGGGAAAACTGGGAGGCGGTGTTGCTTTTTATGTAAAATCAAAATACCTGGTCAAAATTGTCTCTACTTCTGATCCTGTATATTCGAATGTTCCTGAGTATATTATTGCTGAAATAAAGATGGGATTGAGCACAATTTTATTTGCAGTTGTCTACCGTAGACCTAGTGCCGCCTACCCTCATGAATTCATGGAGGATATCAGTCCTTATCTTCCCATGTATGATCACACTATCATCACAGGTGACTTCAATATCAATATGGCAAATCAATCACCTGCCTCAGTTTCATTCAAGGAAATTATCAATGCCCATTCCCTTCTAATTGCAAGTACCCAGCCTACTCATCATGTAATATATCACGACGGATCAGTCCATGATACTTGTCTAGATCTTTTCTTAGTGCGTGACTCGTCAGCAATAGCTGACGAGTCACGCACTAAGTATAATAATCAGTCATCGTAAGTCTTCGTAAGTCTGAATCCCCTTTTGCCGCTGGTCACGACTTTATTGAAATTGACTACCAGATCACAAAGCCAAGCACACCGAGCAAAAAGCTTGCCATACGTAACTTGAAAAGCGTCGATTCTAGTAAGCTCCATCAGATCATATCTACAGCTCTGAACGCTTTGTTACCTTCACACGATGCGATAGACTCAAAACAATCGAATGAAGATACCACAGGTCCTTGCACCTCGGTCCAACCTGTGAATAACTCACTTGTAAATATTCCCTCGATCAATCTCCCTTGTACATACAACCCCTTCGATTTAAGATCTCACTACAGCCCTCACACTGATTTTCCTGACTACAGTAGTCCTTTATATTCGCCACTCACCAATGCGCAAGTCAACGAGTCTGTAAATACGATCACCCGTGTCGCTTTGAGTGCCTTTGATCAGCTGTCACCCATAAAGCATCTCAATGTAACTTCCTCTAAAAAACCTTGGGTTACAGCTGATATAAGATATCTCATGAGACAACGCGATAACCTCTACAGTCGTGCGCGCAAAACAAAGTCTCCCAGCGCTGCATCAGCATATCGCTCGGCACGCAACTCAGTGAAACTCACTCTTGACTACGCTAAATATGAATACGTCTCTAACAGGGTTTTGAGTGCACCTGATGTTAAGTCAAGATGGAGCGAACTTAGGAAATTCGGATTGATGTCTAGACGAACACCGTCACCACTCGATCTATTTTCAAGCCCATCTCTCAATACTCACTATGCGTCCGTATCCAAAGACATCCCGCCCCTAAAAGATAGTGATATTGAGAAAGTCTGTGCGATGCCTTTACCGAACAATGTTCCCACGTTCGATTTCAGACCTGTAACTGGTGAAGATACCCAGCGAGCATTTGCACTCTCTAAATCCCGAGGCGTTGGTGTGGATGGTTTATCATCCACCGTGTTCAGGATGGCTTTCCCAGCACTGCATCCGCATATTACCACAACTGTCAATGAGTCACTCGTTACGGGATACTTTCCCGAAGAGTGGAAGAAATCTTCCATCATTCCTCTATCGAAAACCTCTGCCCCAAAATCTCCGTCTGATACCCGCCCTGTATCACAGCTCCCAGAAATGTCGAAAATTCTGGAACGCATTGTACATGAACAACTTTCCTCCCATCTTTCTACTGCTAACTTACTTGACCCTCATCAGTGTGGGTTTCGACCTCATCACTCGACGCAAACAGCTTTACTTGGTGTACTGGAAGACATCCGCACTGCAATTGACAACCGCATGATCACAGTCTTCATCTCGTTCGACTTTTCCAAAGCGCTCGACACACTTCCACATTACATTCTTCTCAAGAAACTACGCAATATCGGCTGCTCCGATCGTGTCATACGATGGTTTGCGAGCTTCCTACGTGGTCGTACCCAAGCAGTTCGGCGTGAGGACGGAACACATGAGACATGGCTTGAGACGAATGCAGGCGTTCCGCAGGGGAGTGTCCTTGGCCCACTCCTTTTCCTGATTTGTATAAACGACCTTTCTCTTGTCCTGCGTCACTCATCCCACAAGATCTTTGCGGATGATACCGGTATATACATTCACTCACACCCTGCTGACCTTGTCAGGAAGATTGCACTAATCAATCAAGATGCCAATAGTGTAGCAAAGTGGACTCGTGAAAATGGTCTTCACCTGAATGCAAAGAAAACCACTGCCATTATACTTGGTAGTGAGTTGTACCTTAGAAATGTCGATCTCAAGCGTACCGCCCCCATCACACTTGATGGAACAGTCATTCCATACGTAGACCGCATAAAACTCCTTGGCGTGAACATCAAGAGGCGCGGTAGCGCCTCGCTGGCGAGTATGAGCAGACGAAAAATCGAGCGAGGCGCTGTGCCTATCTATACTTTGAATTGGGGTTTTTTAACCTCACACTTTTTTTCTTCTTGCATTATTAACCTCTTAACGTTGCTCATAGAGCTCTGCGATGCTTTAGCAAAGCCTTTCTAAAGCGATTCAGAGTTCTGTACAGTTATTTTCTCAATCCGAGCACTGGACGCGTTTCATTCAGCACCGCAAAATTCATGCCTTCGTTTTACATCTCAGTTCGATTTCACCAGCCCCGTGCTTCGACTCGAGAAATATCGAAACGTCTCTACTACACATGTGTTGGGTATGTAAGATGGTCGAGGAAGAGAAAGAGAGAGATAGAAGCGCCCGGTTGACAGCAGTCTGCAATGAGGCTGTCTGCTGCGTACCGGGCAACGCGGGCACCGATCACGATCAGCTGGTTTGTTATCGCGGATAAATGGATTTTCGAATTATCTGAATTTCTCGTTGCATCAGATGTGGATACTCGAAACTAGCCACGACTAGAGGTGGTGTAAAGATCAAAGCGCCATGCGAGAAGGACAGGGAGGAGAGATTCGTCTGCTTTGTTGTGTTTTGTGTGTTCGTCGCGGCTTCGCAATACTCTTGCCTGTTGCTGCATGGCTCTCCAGATTGAACTGAGCAAAATATACACTGATAGTAGTGTATTTTTATGGAAAAAAATGACGGAGCCGTGTGTAAGAAATTCTCAAGTGCGGTGGGGACAAGCGCTTGGAAAATTTGTGGTTACCCTTGGATTTTTATAACCAAGGAGTGAGATCTTCCCCCCCCCCCCCTCATTCACTTTTTTTTCAAAAGTAAAACTAGGCGAGTATGAGGTTTAGAAAAGAACCATTCGTCTCCAGTACATCAAAACTTCAAATTTCATACGACATGGTTTAAACTCTTGAAGGGAATGAGATCTAAAAAAACCATGTCGAGTATTTTTTGAGCCGATTTGTCACGATCAACATATTATCACTGATAGAGACTAGAGCCACTTTCCTCCAATCAAATCCTCCTTTCAATTCATCCTAATGCTGGTGGTTTGACAATTTCTTACTAGCTAATTGTCGCTGAAATTACCCGAAGTTTAGGTGAGTAGAAGAGGTACAGGGGAATATCGAAATAGAGAAAATATAACTGAGTTGAATTTGGTGTTCATGATGATTCACTAAAATCTCATATCACATACTCACTTATATTTTCTCTATTTCGATATTCCCCTGTACCTCTTCTAGTCACCTAAACTTCGGGTCATTTCAGCGACAATTAGCTAGTAAGAACTTGTCAAACCACCAGCATTAGGATGAAGTGAAAGAAAGATTTGATTGCAGGAAAAAGGCTCTAGTCTCTATCAGTGATGATATGTTGATCGTGACAAATCGGCTCAAAAAATACTCGACATGGTTTTTTTAGATCTCATTCCCTTCAAGAGTTTAAACCATGTCGTATAAAATTTGAAGTTTTGATGTACTGGAGACGAATGGTTCTTTTCTAAACCTCATACTCGCCTAGTTTTACTTTTGAAAAAAAAGTGAATGAGGGGGGGGGGGGGAAGATTTCTCCTTCATTGAACTGGAGTTCTCAAATAAATACCATATCCAAGAAAGTACACGGATCCTTACACTCGTTACGAATGTTGAGTCGTGCACTATCGCGTCAGCTTAAGCAGCAGCTCACCCAAAGTCTGGTACTTCCACACTTCGACTACAGTGCTACTCTGCTCACTGGCCTTGATAAAACACAAACAAAGAAACTGCACACCCTTATGAACACCTGTGTTAGGTTTGCTCACGGAAATGTGCCCAGGCGCGCGCACGTCACACCATACCGAATATCTCTCGGCTGGCTCTCAGCCACTAGACGTAGAGAATATCTCATTGCGTCTCTTGCATTTTCAATCATTCATCACCAGCTTCCGTCATTCCTGAGACCGCGTTTCAAACTTGCCACCGAAGCGCCATCCCTTCGGCAGTCCGAGCGCAACAAAAAACATAACATGCTGTATAAAGCCCCTCGCACTGAAGCACTGAATCAGTCCTTTACGTACGTAGCCTCAAAACTCTTCAACACCCTTGATGAAGTTGATTTCATCAACCAAAGTCCGAGCATATTCAAACAATGTCTCCGTGAAATCTTCATGGAGCGTGATGCGAAAGATTGGGTCTTGAGAGCTCAAAACGAAGGTATGAATGCGATTCCCCAAGCTCTATTAGGAAAAATATCGCTTCCAGGACATGTATAGTAGAGCCGGGCTTAAAATCAATTATTTTATATATAATCTTCTCATTATTATCATATTTAGGTTAATTATGATTATTCTCATTAGTATAATTTTGTAGCCACACTAGCATTGTCACTATCCCTTGAGATTTATGTCTAAGCATCTTACGCATCAACGTCTGTACTATTTCTTGTTATTTTGTTGTTATTCTTTCTATTTCTACAAACTGGGCAAATAGGGTTTACCCTCTGCCCTCAATAAAATTTAATCAATCAATCAATCAATCAATCAATCTCTCTCTCTCTCTCTCTCTCTCTCTCTCTCTGAGCTTCAAAGCTGAGTGAAATTGAGAACAGACTAGAAAGTCGAATCACTGCGATTGAAAATGATATCTCTCAGATTCGTGATGATTTTTCTAAAGTTTCTCACCAAAGAACTCTAGTAGACTCAGCTGAGGTCATTCTATCAGGAATTCCTTGCGATCTTAATTTGCTAAAAACTGAGATAGTTTCTAAAGTTTTTGATGTTATGGATCAGCCAGAACTTAAGAATTTCGTTGTCAATGTGAGAGATTGGAAAGGGCCTCACTTCCACAATGTGCATCCATCAGTTTCAACTTCTACTTTGAGCTCTCCCAAAACAAACAAATCTGATTCTAAAGCTATCGTCGTACAATTATCATCTACTATAGTTCGAGATAAACTCATCATAAACTCATCTAAATTGAAAAAGCACACTGTGAAGGATATCTTCGGTTATGGAAATGATCCGAACATATTTTGTAGCCCATTGTGGCCTAAAGGAGTTCACGATTTGCTTCAAAAAGCATATTCAGTAAGTGTGCGCTCGAAATGGCAGGAACCTGTTGTAAAGAATCTTACTGTTTGTATGAAATCTCCAAAAAGTGAGTCGTTTGTACCAATTTTCTCCGAGCGTGACCTCGAAAATTTCCAAGCTCAGTATAAAACATATCGACCGTCTTAATAAGGAGAGTACTACGTGCTTCAATTATTCGTGAAATGGTTTTACAATCAAGAAATGAAATTCTCGTAGAGCTAGATCTTCACTTTTCCTCGATTCAAATATGCATTGCCAATCCTTTTTCACTTCGAATTTTTGTATCTTGAGAGCGTTCATTTGCGTAAGAATTGCATTCCCACGTTAGGTTATTACAATCTACCTAATCAGATTTGTTTTCAGATCATGATATTTTCACTCAATTTATGCAATATGTGCTTTCGATCCGATTCCTGAAGCTTTCTCGTCAATGAATCATTATTTCCTCGCAACCATAGTAATAGGTGATTATACTATTCTCGACTCAGTGGAATCATGAGTTTTTGTAATTATTCATTCGTTATGTACACTCATATCCCAGATTTATTATTCATACTTCTCTCAATATGTAATTTTATTGTTTTGTGAATTGAATTTTCTACCTGTACCACATAGGGTAATACCCCAAGGTACCATTAATGAACTCATCTAATCTGATCTGAACTCTCTCTTTCTCTCTCTCATTCTGAATCTATAAATCTTTCCTATCCTTGTCATTTCTGTCTGGACAATATGATTTTTTTACTTTTTGAGGTTTTTGGCCAAGTTTCGGCTTGGCCTTTTTTCCTCGGGTTTAACCCAAAACTAATCTCTTTCATTTAAAATCACCTCCCCCACTTTATATTCCCTAAATTACGGAGTCTGGACAAATAGTACAAATTTGAACTATACACCATGTATGCTGTGCAGTTCTATCAATCTTGAATTTATTCACAAAATTGTTCCAGCTTATTCATGCTCTTGTTGTCTCCGACTGGATGACCCTAAGGGTGCGTCCACAAATGATACATCTGCATGCATATGTAGCGCACACTGCGTATATGCACTGCACTCGTACTTATGTGCAGCTCATCGAACTTGAGCAAAGATTGAAGGACTCACATGAGAGAATTCCTGATTTGAATCGGTTTGGGTCTTTGCTCCATGACTGGCTGATCCAAAGTAGGACCTGACGAGCTCCGTCTGGTTTTGGCTCAAATTTGATGAGCTACACATGTGCACGTGAGCAGTGCATATGCGCAGTGTGCACTGCTTATGCATATTTGTGGACGCACCCTGAAGCAGTCCATGCTTATGAGGGAATCATGACATTTTGGAGAATAATTTTCTGGGATTCTCATGATGAAACCTGAAGAATCTCGCAAAATCAGACCTCTTGAACACAAGAACTATCCGCATTATATCATAACGATATAGCTCTGCGGTATTACTGCAGTTATAATAACTGACTGTGGGCTGCAAATGACAATAATTCCCGAGAAATCGGTGATTTAACGGAAAATGATTTTATTGACCCCCGCCCTGCTTTTTAGCGTAGTTCAAACCAAGGCCTATGTCTTCCTCCTGATTCAACCTATTCTCAAGAAAAGTTTCAGACAGAAATATGCTTGCCCGTAGGAGCTATTGAAATTTTCATGTTTTTCATTGAAACTTACACTCTGAGGAGTTGGAAGTGAATTCCCGTCTAATAGCAATGGATCACGGTGTAAGATGTGCCACTTGCTGGTACATGTCAAGGTATTCACGGATACACAAAGAAACGTCCAAATAATCCACATTTTACCATTTGAGAATAATCAATTTTCTGAAATATCATGATTCCGACGTGAGAGTAAAAAATTTCACAGGTCCGAAACGAGGCGGTTCTAGACTAAATGGAAAAATACGTGTCTCCTTGTTTTGAACCTATAATCATATAAAAAATCCTCAGAAGAATCCATGACTTCGGCCATTTTTACTGCCTGATCTTACATGGATTCGGTCTACGCTCATGCAGACCAGTGTCCGGATACGTCTAATGATGAGTTGTTTGCGGGGCCTATCTGAGAATGCCGCGGGACCCAAGTTAGATTTTGGAGAATCTTATCTAGGCTCAGTACGCCGGATTTCTGACCCGATTCGGGTGCGTGATGTCTCAATATATCTTCGTGTGAAATTCCATGGCAGTTAGAGCAATATTCGCGGAGAAAATTGGAGAGATTTGAGGTGAGCAACAATTGCAGATTCCTACGGAGGAAACAGTCACATCTTCTCAACCCTTAATCAACACTGTGATATATATCAGTAGTTCAGCGGAAATTTCGAAACTTGGGGCCGATGATATGCCAGCACTAAATCTCACTCTCGAAGTTGCTAAGATGTATATTTCGGCTCTTTGAAATATGTACAGTGCTAATTAATTCACGCACGAATATCGGTATTTTCACATATCGGTACGATAAGGATAACACAGATAATGCGGTAGCATCACACGGACTTGACATTTCGCCACTAAAATTGATCTCACGGACAAATGGTTTGGGATACTGCTTTGGAATTTTGGAATTTTAAATAAACCATTGAATACTTTGGAAGAAAGTGACTAGGACCTCTGTAGTCTCGCGATCAAGGGTCGCACTAATACCACAGAGCAAAACTTGATTTTTTTCCGAAAAGTACTCCGCAAAGTGTGAAAATCCATCTTATTCAAAATTCTGAGGCATGGAAAAGTTGCACCTGTCGATTCACTTTGAGAATAAGTTGGTGCGGAAAAGTCTGGAATGGAGCAAATTCAATCTCATCGAAGAAAATTGAGGGAGTGAAATTTTAAGTGAAATTGCGCCACAGAATGTGCGTGCTCAGCGCACACACAATGAGTGATCTTTGAGCTCTTATAGCAATTGGATTTGGTGCTCTATACCAAAAAATTCGATGAACTTACCCGCTTGAATCCGTAACAAGCTTCTTGATGGTGCTATACGTTGCCAAAGGCCGAAGAGAGGGAGAACCACGTCACATGGACCTGACATTTTGGCCGCTTTTTTGATGATAATTTCTTTCGGTAGTCCCGGATCGAAAAACTAGTGATCGCGCCAGAAAGAGCACAAAAAATCCATCGAAAACGACCTTGGAGATTTTTTTTCAAGCGTTGTGAGGGTTCGTACAGACAGGCAAACATTATTTCAAAGTTTCCAGGGAGGTACTCATATATGATTCTGAAAATCTTGAATCCGACCATCCGAACAAGGAAGTGAGGTGTAACTCCTCCTCTTGTGGTGTTCTAGGCTCAAAATTATAGAAAGAAGATTCAATGATCCTTTGACATTTGATTGAGTAGATTTTGCAGGGGAATGAGATTGAAATTTGCCAAGAATCCTACTGTGTTGATCAAGGGTGAAGTGATGTGAAAAAATTTGTTAGAAGACTAACAGTTACCCATTCCTGGGATCGGGTACGAGATCATGTCGGGTACACTTACCTCACATATCTCACTTTCGATACACGTGACGTGACCTCCACATCACTCGTCACTGCAAGGAGGAATCCCGTTACCCACCAACAGCCAAATTCAGTCATGTCATAGTGGCATCCCATTGCGCCATTGCACTCTCAAGAAAAAATCCCAGGATCAGCAAAGCATCAGCTGGTAACCAACATGCTTTTCGCATATCTCAAAACGTCACTTACCGCTTCACATATGAAATGAATCGAAATCTGCTATGTAGAGACCCTTCAGGTAGTAATCTGCGAAAGCTGTTTAGAGATTTTCGCACCTCAATTCTGCAAAGACCATCGGTTCTGCAAAGTCCGAGTCCAGCGTTCCGACTACACGGAGATATTATACCTATAGTATTTAAAAGGGGCACGACATTTCAGCTTTGAAGCTTTGAAAGCTTTGAACGAAGCGCGCAGGCCAAATCCACTTTTCACCGTTCACGGACCGCGTTCCTCGCCAGTGCCCCTAGACGACTGTGCTGGCCTTTCGCAGATCACTACCTGGAGGCTCTCTACAGCTACGCACCCACACGTTACGCTCGTTTCTTTGCATTGGTATAACATCGAAACAGTGACATTGCACGTTCGGTGTGGCTCGGCGCGTCTGCAGCACAAGCTTGAGATCTCATTCCGATCTCAATGATTCGCCATGATGCACCCTACATGGCACTTCGCGATGTGATAACATTTTCGCGATTGTTTTGGCTGTCGTCTCACATTTTTGCTGATATATTTTTCATGCTTCCACTGTACCGAAACCTCAACTTTGGACGCAACATAAACCTTCTCAACCTCCCAAGCTGCACTAATCCAGAGCAGTGACAAAGTGTCAAGATCGCGCTACCAATTTGACCAAATCCACCGTCTACTATATTAATTCATTTCCCAACGTGGGACCAAATAACTTTCACACCTTGCATTATCACCAAAAAGTATTCAGCGCTGTGTCATAGAAACCAAAAATTCTACATACATTCGCAAGAAATAACCAAAATTTTTTGGGTGATAGTTTGAACAGCTACATCATCTTGTATCAGAAACCCAGCTCCAATTGAAAGATGGGGAGGAAAGAGAACATTTCGCAAGATTCTCGATCGTGGGATACCTTGTCAGCCTAGCATTTACAGGTAACTTTCTTGAGTAATGTAAATGTACCATGAGCTCAACACCAAAATCAATGGAGAGAGTTTGACTTACTCATACAGTCCCACAAGAGGTGAAAAAGCTTGAACCCGCGCTTTCATCGTTGCATATAATTATTATTATGGATTAAATTGAGTCGAAACTTGGACTAACAATGAGAGTTCATTCATTGAAAGTAACCGGGTGGTTCAAGCCATTTTTAGCTCCAGTGTCACATGACCCTCAGATATTGACTATCACTTCCACCAACTCGTTGACTTTTCGAGTTGTCAACTTGTTCAGCCTCTGGTTGACCTACAATCCCATCGGTCTATTAATCTGATATATGATCTTTCGGCTCATCGATCTGCCACACGACCCACCCATCCGTCGATCTTGTATATTCCGGATGACTCTCTGATCCAACAATCTACTGACCTGCTGTATCATCTGCAAATCCATTGACCTACCGAGGCATCTACCAACGCACTATATAATTCACTGGTCTACTGACCTGATGACCTGCCATATAACTTACCAGAGCCCCATACTTATTGGTCACTTGACCCACCAATGCACTCGACTGGTGACCTCATGAATGACAGGCGAACCGACGCGTTGGCAGGGCGTATCCCTGCCCCATGCCTATACGGGCAACCCGTAGTGGAAGCGGGAACCGGACATGCGGGGTATGAAAGATAAATTCCTGTATACAGCGCTTACCCGCAAAGAGGTTGGGGCATGGTGCCTCATCCCTGGAGTGTAACGAGCTTCCGGCCTCAGTCAGCGCCCTGTCAGAGTGTGGAGACCGCGCATCTCTATCCGGCACCACGGGAGTGGGTAAGTCTAGGGACTCGCATTGGAATCGCCCTCGGGCGATAACAATGCGAGCCTGGAAAGCTCATCCATCATCCCGAGGGGCCCCCTGGGCTTTCAGGAAGCCTAGAAGAGCCCCAAAACCCCCCACCGAGGGGTGGACATCGGCCTTGTGCTGGGGGCCGAGCCCGGAATTCGGTAGTCGGGAAGGAGGACCGAGTCGTTTCCGAACCACTTGTGGTTCGGTGATGTCCGTCCCCCAAACCGGCGCGCTGGCAGGACGTATCCCTGCCCCACGCCCATGGGGGCAACTGTGGTGGAGACGAAAGCCGGGCACCCGGGATACAAAAGCCAAATTCCTGTATACAGCGCCTACCTAATATATGTATACTTTTTTTTCATTAACGCGTTCTCAAAGTCTTTTTGAGGTTATGCGGGACCCACACTTTGAGGGGGGGTTCCGAACCGCTGAAGTCACCGAAAGGCATGAATGAAAATTCACATTGTTGGTTCTCTGCGTTGGAGGCAAGGACATGTATCCATTAACGAGAGACCGTATTCATCGACAAACTGTTCATTTTGTTTGCGACACACATGCAAGTTCGGTCTACCCCACAATTCTACGACGGTATTTGATACTTCTGGAATGAACTTCAAATAGATTGGGTGAACATCGGAAGCGCGTTTAATGAACTACATAACTCTGGTATCTCACCAGGTTTCTCCAAATTATGAAAGAAGATATCCCAGATATTATATTCATTATTGATCATGGGCACTTTTCCAGGTTGTATGATAACAATTATGTTGTTGGCAATTCTATTCACAATTGCTACTCCAGTTGTGAACCTGCTATTACCATTGGAAAACGGTACACGACCATATCCTATATTAGTCCACGCAGATTTTATGATAATCAAACAAGAGGATCATCCTTATATGAATGCATTTCATATGCTATCTGTTTTTTATGTGGTTTGTGTCGTGATGTCTGGAGTAGCTGGAGCATTTATTATGAGTATAGAACTGACGTGCGGTCTCATGTCTCTTACAAGGTAAGAACGTTTGGATTTATTTCAATCGTACATTGAAGCTGGTCACAGTTTTGTGCATTCCATAGGCTACTGAGACATTGAAAGCATTCAGCAAGCAGGTGTATATCAGTCATTTTTTTGTTCCAAAAATTGTTGGTGGATATGATTGGAGGTGGAGTAAAGTTCGAGCGGTGACATGAATTATGTTATGCTCTCTCATTATCCCTTCTCTATCCTTGCGACTCTTGAAGTATGAGAATAAATATTCCCTAGCACCTGTAACATATTTGGTTCATGAATGGCTTTCGACTGTACTCAGTGAGATGAAGTTTTGATCTCAAATGAGGCATAGTTGATCAATTAGAATGAATTTTTGTCTCGATCGATATGGACGATCGAGATTTTATCGCTCGCAGGAATTTCGAATCATATTATTACATGACTCGGCTAATGTAAGCTAATTTTAATCAACGGATCTGTTGATCAAGTGACACAGATCGATATTAGATTACTCCAATTGGATCTATGTACCTTCAAGGCACCTCGCAATTCGAGTGTCGCAACTTGGAGGATTTTAATGGAATTTCAAATACATGAAAAATTAGATGAGAAACGAGAAATTTTTTACTCTACGCTAGATGTTGACGCGTTTTGTCATTCCTCTCCGGATCAGACTATTCAGGGAGGCTGAAGAGATCCGAGTAGAGGTTGACCCCCGACGTCAACTAGCCTAAGTTGCTTGACAGTCGTGATTTTGATCGGGCTCATATGTTACACGAGGGCTTTTTGCAGCCACTCGCGAGAAAGGTTTTCATCTCATGATCTATGTATCTTCAAGGTGCCTTAGAGGTACGTGGATCGAATTGGAGTAATCCAACATCGGCCTATGTCACTTAATCAACAGATCCGTTAATTAAAATTAGCTTGCATTAGTATGATTTAAAATTCCCGCGAGCGATAAAGTCTCAATCGTTCATATCGATCGAGACAAAAATTCATTCTAATTGTGACCGGTTGTCAGCGAATATACAACCGAGATGAAAACCTTTGTCGCGAGTAGCTGCAAAAAGCCCTCATGTAACATACCGTGTTTTGCCTATTAAGCTACTCTCCAAATATAAGCCACCCTTCAAATATAACCCATAATGAGCCAAATGATGGAAATATAAGCCATCCTCCAAAAATAAGCTACCCCAAATATAAGCCACCTCCAAAGATAAGCAACCCCCAACTATGAGTCAGTCTCCAAAAAGAAGCTGACCAAATATAAGCCGCCCGAATGAAAGCCAGATCTTGAGAGGAAGTTCAATGGTGAATAAGGTTTGTTCCTCCGTTCAACAATAGGTGAGACAGTTTCAATTCGGCAAGTCATCGCTGATCATATGTCAAAAAATTAACAGTGACTGTAATTCACATGATCGATGAATATCAGTAATAAATTATTATCTTTTGATTGTGGACAAAGTGCTGAGAATTTTCCCGTTATATGTGGCAGTGATGTGTGAAAGCCATTTTTTAATAACGTTTCATCATTTTTTATTGGAATTTCGTTTGTGAATTTGAACAACACTTGGTTTTTATACTTGGATCAAATGAATCTTTGACGATAAAATATTTGTCTGGGAATATAAGCCACCCTCCAGATATAAGCCACCCTCTAAATATAAGCTATGCTTCAGAGCCAAGAAAAATTATAAGCCATGGCTTATAATAGGCAAAACACGGTAAAAGCCCGATCAAAATCATGACCATCAAGCGACGTAGGCTAGGTGACGTCGGGGGCCAACCTCTACTCGGATCTCTCCAGCCCACCTGAAGAGTCTGATCCGGAGAGGAAAGACATAGTTGATCACTTCCTTATATTTTTCTAGATCTTACACTTTGACAAAAAGAGATTCTCCCTTGAAATAAGGGAACAATTGGGTCGACAATTGGGAAATCGTTCTCAAAGTCTCCCTTCAAATACTGTTAGTGAAAGATCATGAACTGAGTAATTCTCAGTGCATGAAAAATCGTCAGTCATCAATCATCCCTTTAGATGAATATATTTGATCGGTCTAGCGTCGCAAACATATCAGCTCCTCTGCTGACTTTCATCATACAAGGGGAGCACTTCAGTTCCGGGTCGCCAATCTTCCCTAAAATTTTTTTACAGTTTGGAATCACCTAGAATATGAAGAATCCAGAGTAACTCCGTCAACTGGGCCTTCTGTTTGGAGCTACAGCGTATGACAATAGCATTTCCCATATAGGCCCATGTAAAAAATTGATATATATATATAGATATACTTGCAATGCTAATGTTTTTGTTTGTAGCTGTAAACACAAGGCCCATTTGACGGAGTTACTCTGGATTCTTCACATCCTAGGTGATAACGAACTGTAAAAAAATTTTGGGGAAGATTGGTGATCCGGAAGTCAAGTGCTTCCCTTGATAGTTGAATTGAATTTCTTATTCTATGCAACTCCGAGTTTCGAGTGGTATTAGTGGACAAACACTTGGAAACTACTAAAGAGGGGGGATGCTAGGGGGAGGGGGGAGGGGCATCTTCCATAAGGTGCTTTTGATCTAATATGGAATGAATCTAGTCGTAGGCTCAAAAACATTGTCAGCTACGTCAAAGAATCTGGAAGTAGTGATGACCAAGACACCGGTTTCATAATGCTCGAGACCTTGGAGGATGCTGTAAAATTACACAATCAAGCACTCAAGTACACTTTCATGCTTACCTCTCATCAGTAGTGATCTCACTCTAAACTCACTCAGCATAAATCATCTTTCTTCCAGATCATGTACCCTGTTGGAAGAGTCGCTCAATTTAATAGCTTTAGAAGCAGAAGTTCTGGGAGTCTTTGTATTGGCCCTATTATATTTCTATGTAAGTACATGGTTCTATGTTAAAATTATATATGAGCTATGAATGCCCAGAATGCGAGACCGTTTTACTCATATTCTAGATCCTCCATGGAAATTTCTCTGTCTTCAAGAAATTCTTCATGCTCGTTTTCATTATAGTAATGTATTTAATTTTCTTCGTCGTCAACTGGTTGGGTCAGAAAATTATTAATCATGGTGAAGAACTATCCGATTCTATGTATGAAGGAATTTTATCGTTCACTCACAATGAGTTGTAACATATCGACTAAAATTGCCGAATTTAAATGTTCCCAACTGAATACAGATACTTATCAGGCTGGTATCTAGCCCCGCCAAACGATCGAAAATCGCTACTACTTATTATGCAAGGATCACAGCAGCCTCCGATTCTCACGGTTGCGAAAATTTCTGTCCTCTGTTTGGATTCATTCATCAAGGTGCGTACGCCTTTATCATTGATTCTAGTACCGACCAATATTTATATACTACAATCATTATTTTTCTAAACATTCATCCTAGCTGATAAAAATGTCATCGAGCTACTTCACGTTTATTGTGTCTATGGAAGCTAGTCGCTGAACTTCGACATTTTAGCTTGATGTGAATCTAATATCCAGATGTTTCCTGTTCTTGAGTATTCTCATGAACATCACGTGAATTCGAAATCAAATACCTACCTCGATGTTTCATTGAGTATAATGCACCTGTGAAATACGAGGAGGATTGAGTTGTAACCAAATAAACTGCAAGGCTGTGGTCTCAACTCTGTGTATGATTTGGGTACTCGTTGATTCCAAGGGTTTAAATGAGTCAATCAATGATGTATGCTAACCAGTGTACTTTGAAGAAAATTCTGAAGAGGAACTCGAACCAACAGGCTAAGTGTTGATACATTCTCCGTTCCAATTTCAGTAACAACCAGTTGGTTGAAATTTGTTGTCGAGTTTATGATCAAGTATCCAGCCAAGTACATTGAATGCTCAAAAAATAAGCTAAATTTCTCACCAGTAGTACCGACAATTTGGCGGAATGCGTTGATTAGAAAATCAGCTAATCGTCACAATAAAATGTAACAATGTATACAGATACAGGCTGATAGATTCGAGATGGGTTGAAGCATGGGTTGAAGAATTTCGGATTCATGAAGTGCCATTGCTGTGAGAATGTGAACAGAGGTTGGTCAAAGAATTTATCTAGACTACTCAAATCAGAGTCCTAGTTGATGCATAATAACCACTAGATGAAAGTATTGATCAGATCTACCCAAGGCATTACCTGGTAAGCGGGTAACTCGCTCGAGAATTATATGCCTGTATAGATGAGATATCCAGCTAATAAGGGGATGTACACAAAAATACAATAACTATCAACGCATATCTCTATACCATCAACCGGGGTAACTTTGGAACGGGGGGGGGGGTGAGTTTGGAACAACCCATGAAAGAGTGGTTATCACGCATAGTCGGCTAGGCAGATGATCCTGAGACTTCAATACCGATTTCTCCTACTTGGGACACGCATGAGCAATGTTTTGCAGCAACGGCGCGAAAGCCTCCAACACCTTAAATCCACTTATAAGCTGACTTCTTCAAAAGTACGTTTTCAATCCAACAATCAGTTTTTCGGCAAAAACTGGTGTGGTTCCGACTTTAGCAGATCGAATTCAAGGTAGCTGAGCTAGATTTCACTTGTCTGTACACATACCTGGACTAGCCTATTGTTACATTGCAAAGTCAAATTTAATTTTGTAAAGTAAAAACTGACAAGTACGTATTTTTTTAGAAACTGAGGTAACTTTGGAACACTTGTTCATGTACTCTCAATTATCTCCCAATTTCTATATCATCATCAAATTCGACTTACTTGAGTAGTCGTTGATGAGAGCTTCAAAATAAGCCAAAGAACGCCTCATTTCGACACACGAAAGCCGAGTCATGGCACTTTTTTTCAGAAACCGACTGTGAAGCTATTACCCTGCTCGAGAGTTTAGCCACGATGCAGGCAGTGAGGTATGCTGAAGGAGCGTATGCTTGATTGTAGAAGTTGGATTCAACCAAATCGACTTTTACAATAGGTCAATGAAAAGCTAAGATACTCAGCTTTCGATTGCTGATAGTGAATTTTGGTTGCGTGGCCTATTTTATGAATTAATTGACGAATAAATGATGATAACAATTTCTGTTCCAAAGTTACCCCGGTTGATGGTGCTAAATTGTGTGATGCTTTGTTCATCCTTGGGAAATTTATTGTGAACTGATGAATGATTCTAATCAGGCAATGTCAGCAGCCGGCGTATTTCATCTAGCTCTTGTCGCATACTCACACGATTAATCTTTGTGCGCGACAAGGGGAGAGAGGGAGATTGATTGATTGATTGATTTGGGCTTATAGAAAATGGGTCCTATAGGGCGCATAAAATGGTACATAAAGTGTATCAAATATATAAAACACTTAAATGAAATGTATGTGAGGAAATAAAATATAGAAATTATTGAGCACATATGAAAAATATCAATCATGACAGGGCGGAATCGTGTAACTTTGATTCTTACGCGGAGTAAATGAAAGTAGGACGATATTTCCTTTGACCATGCACACTGTACAACGCTATTCATATCGAGATTGAGGAGGTATTGGAGTAGGCAACTTCTGACATTTTTCGGAGAGGTGGATTGAGGCATCGTAGAGATTTCACGTGGTAGTTTGTTCCAATAGTCTGAAGCGTTGACGTGAAATGCGTTTTCCAAAGATGACGCGTGACGTTTGGGAATTATCAGGTCTTCAGTCTGGAGACGTACCGATTCATAAAGACTTGTGTTGCTCACTTTTACAATGTTCTTAGCCAAGTACTGAGGTCTATGAGTTTGTAGGATCTAGTGAATAGAGGTGGCTAGGAAGTACTCTCGACGAGTTTTTACCGTGAGGCTCCCTAAACGCTTGCGGTAGGGGGGTAACACGATCTCTCCAAGAGATACTCCAAAACACAGAACGAGTGCAGGCATTTTGGGCCCGATGGGGCCGTAGGTTTTGTTCCTCGGTTAGGTCATGATAAGTAAGGCAGGAATAGTCAAAGTGAGGGAGGATGAGTGATTGAACAAGCAATCTGCAGAGAGAGAAGGAAGGGCATGTACGTGGGAACGTAGCTGTTGCAGAGTACCAATAACGCGTTGGCAAGTTGATGATACTTGCTTTTTCCAGTTCAAGTGAGGAGCGAGCCAAATACCAAAGTTCTTAGCTTCAGTCACAAAGTCGATTGGGGCATTGCCAATGACGATGTGTGGTAGGTCACCTAGGTCTAAGAGACGCAGATTCTAATTGCTACCAAGTATCATCACTTTTGTCTTCTTGAGATTCAAGCTGAGTCCATTTATGGTGGCCCAAGTAAGGTTCGCGTTCGCATCTCTTCCTATCAGTTTCAGTGAATCTCTGAGCTCATATCTGTTGCAACTTCTGTATATCTGCATATCGTCGGCGTAGAACATATACCGCGAGTAGCAGGTAAGATAGAACCTTCAGCAGGTGAGATAGAACCAATAGAACCTTCAGCAATTCATTGATAGAGATGGAGAAGAAGAGGGGTCCCAAAGCTGAGCCTTGGAGAACGCCTGCCGTTGTTTCCAGCCAGTCTGATACCGTACCACCCTCACCAATGACAACTTTGGAATCTATAAGCAAGATGCGACAAGAAACACTGAACGGTTTGATCACTCTGATTGAAAGAGCAGAGCTTGCCGATAAGGGTTCTCGAGGGATTTTGTCGAAGGCCTTAGAAAAGTCGAAAAGCACGAGGATTGCATACATAGATTGGTCTATTCCGGTCTTTTCCCTTGCGCACGTCATCTAGTTCCCCTAGCAAAGCAGTCTGAGTGCTGTGACCCTCACGAAAACCAGCTTGACAGGGGTCGAGGAGTTCGTATTCTTCAATAAATTGTTTCAGCTTGTTTGAGACTACCTTTTCAAGAATTTTGGAGCACTCGGAAAGCCTTGCTATGGTCCTCCGGTTAGATGAGTCCACAAGAGTGTTCGTTTCAGGGATGGGATTGATAAGAGTGTGCTTCCAAAGGTCAGGGAACGTCGCACCCTCGATACTTTGATTGAAAATGTCCCGTTTATTCGTTGCTAACGCGAAGATTATCGAATTCTCGTTGAGTCCACGAATATTAACACTTACTCCTCAGTAGCACGAAAATGAGCAAATTCTTGTTGAGTCCACGAAGACTAACACTCACGTCTTAGGGGCACAAAGACTAACCCATACTCCTCAGTGGCTCGAAGACTAACACTTACTGCTCAACGGCACGAAAACTAGCACTTACTCCTCAACGGTATGAAAACTATAACACACTTGCACATATTCTCGTTCAAAGGGACCGAGACCAAGTATTCCGTCTTGAGGCCACGAAAAGTAACACATTCTCCTTAGTGGTGGGAGAATTAACACATCCGTAGACTTGATTCATGAAGGGACGGAGACTATGAGCAATTTGTCCAATGCCCACGAAAAGTAATACATTCTCCTCTACGCTACGTAGACTAACACTTTTATCTCAATGGAATGAAAAATGACACATCCTCTTTGAAGTGACGATGTATAGCAAATTCGCCTTCGCGATATGGGAAATGATATTCGTGGCAGAGTTTTTATGGGTCATGGGTTATGGGTTATGGAGTTGATTATGAGATCATGGATGTTATCCGTGAGTAAGAGAGTGAAAAACAAGAACGTACATTGATTTTTCCAACACATGTTGTTACTCTTAAATTTTGGCCTTGGGATTAGAATTACATCACCTGTAAAGTCAGTAATTCCGATTCTCTTGTCTTCTGAAGTCTGATTTCTCTAACTCTTGCAATAAATTTATTATGCATCCTGCAAGGCTGGCTCGGACTCGTTCAGATTACTCATTGTTCGTTTGATAGTTCACCTGAGTTAGAGATACGGTGAAAATCTCATCAGATCACGTATGTGATTGAGTTTGCCGAATATTCCGATGGAAAATGCCAGAAAAATGTCGACTTGTGAAATTTAGACTTTTTTTTCGAGATCCCCTTGCAGCCTCCTGGGCCTAGAACGTGGAGCCCCTTTACTACCTTGGTGTGAAGGGTTATGCCCGAATTTTTCCTCTACTTGTGGATTCCAGCTTTCCCGGAGTGACCTACGCCATGGTTTGCAGCCATGGGATGCCTCTCTCCAATGCCGGTAAGGCCGATATTCCCTGTCTCACAAAGTGAGCCATCGGATCCGCTGTACCCTTAGCGTTCCCGGAGAGAGCCTCTTCATGGTTTGCAAGGCCATGATTTGGTGAGACTCAAACTCCAATGCCGGTAAGGCCGACATTCCCCGCACCTCCCCGTGCACTTAGGAAGGCACGTCGGGTCGGCTTATTAACTCCCTACGTTACCCACCCTCCTCCTGCTTCGCATTCGCCCAAGGCCCGCTAGTCGAACCTCGTGAAATGGGAAAACCCAGGATTTCTCTGAAGGATAATCCCGGGGAAAACGCCATTTTCTAAAGTCCACGGAGAAACCAAAACGCACTCGCGGGGACGTCGCGCGACCCCGCGTCTGGCTTTGCATGATCGCGTCGGGCAGCGCACGAGATCGGAGCGTCTAACCCGCCTCGGTGATGTTGTGCACGTTACCGTGGTGACGCGCAGGACAGCGATGTGACCGGCTGCTCGAGACTGTTTTGAGAGCCGCAATGATGTTTTGACTGCCTTGTTCTCGTGCCAATATTATGAAAATGGAACCGCGTGTCTTTATCTCGATAATTGATCCCTTATTAGTTTCAGCGCTTTTCACGAGCGGAGAGAATAAATCGGTTTGATGGCTCTCCAGTGGGACTATTGTTTATGTATGACATTTGAAATCACTTTTGCAACCTGTCAATCAGCTTAATGGGACAACACAAGCTTTGTAATCCGAAGATCTTGGGTTCGAGACCCACTTACTATAATTTTTTTTTTTTTTTCTAATGTAAGGATTACAAGTTTGCCCTGAATTTCTAAATTTCCCATTTTTTTATCATTTGGTGATATATTCTCTGTCCAAAGAAAAATGTAGAGATCACTCCACTATAAATATATCAAGCATCGAATTTTTCGTTATTTAATGTTCAAGCCGTATATGAAATTAGCTTACGTTAGCTATGAGGAATTCTATCGACCTCTTGACTTTAAGCGAGATAAGTCAAGCCCAGGTGACTATCCCCAAGGCTTTGGAATTGATCTGCGTCGGACAATACTCTTCACGCAATTTGGAAAATTGGTATTTCAAACGAATCTTTAAATAGAGTGGTCAGAGGAGTATATAATAAATTTTGCAGGACTCAGGAGAATCAATGCATGATCTATCCATCGTGGAATGGTATTTGAGTTTTTTTGTTGCAAGAGTATATATTACCCAAAAATTGTAACAGGCTCTAGAGTACTGTATTTTCATTCTAAAGAAAATGGAAAATTTAGAAATTCAGGGCAAACTTGTAAACCTTACATTAGAAGAGAAAAAAAATTATTGTAAGTGGGTCTCGAACCCAAGATCTTCGGATTACAAAGCTTGTGTTGTCCCATTAAGCTGATTGACAGGTTGCAAAAGTGATTTCAAATGTCATACATAAACAATAGTCCCACTGGAGAGCCATCAAACCGATTTATTCTCTCCGCTCGTGGAAAGCGCTGAAACTAATAAGGGATCAATTATCGAGATCAAGACACGCGGTTCCATTTTCATAACATTGGCACGAGAACAAGGCAGTCAAAACATCATTGCGGCTCTCAAAACAGTCTCGAGCAGCCGGTCACATCGCTGTCCAGCGCGTCACCACGGTAACGTGCACAACATCACCGAGGCGGGTTAGGCGCTCCGATCTCGTGCGCTGCCCGACGCGATCATGCAAAGCCAGACGCGGGGTCGCGCGACGTCCCCGCGAGTGCGTTTTGGTTTCTCCGTGCAGGCGGGGTGTGATGGGTCCATTTCCCGTCGAAAAAACCTCAGAAAAAATTTCCGAGTGATTTCGCCGGGAATCGAACCCACGACCCCTCGAACAGTGTTGTTTCCGAAGCTAGCACGCTACCGACTGAGCCAACACTGCTTCCATGAAATTTAGACTTGTAACACTCTCAAACTTCAGAAGCCTATTATTGGGGTAGTATGGGCTGAAATCCAAAGAACTGACTTCGCCATCGGAGAGCTGAAGATAGAATACGTTGAGAATGACGATGTTGACTCTCGATATGACCTCATGAAGCTCAAATAAGTATCGCATCATGGAATTTCAAGTTATAGCACTTTCAAACTTTGCAGGTCAATTTTCGAGGTTACCCGTGTAAAAAGAAAGTCTGGCAAAATATGTCTTTCTCGAGGTCTCGGAGAAAGTGTGGCTTACCAGACTTTGCGAGACTTTTGATTGTGTCGCGGGGAGTCTGGCTCATTCAGCCAGACTCAGATCGAGACTCGATGTAGATCAGGATGAAGAGGAAAAGTCTCACGAACCGTCTGCCGGATTTTGCCGGACCATCAGCAAGATTTCATGAACATTCTTAATTTTTATTGTCGAGTGCGGCAGATAGTCTGGTATAATTTTCAAGACTAAGATCAAGACGGTGATTTGTGTGGCTTGAGGTCTGGCATAATTTTGAGATACTAAAATTGAGACCAACAGTATATGGCTCGAGGTGTGGCATAATTTCCCAGACCGAAACTGAGACTCAGTGTGTATGGTGTGTATGGTCTGGCAAATTATGCCAGACCACTATAAAGATCGATTGCCAGGTCTTCTAGTTCATGCTTGTGCTACCGTGAAACATCTAGGATTTTCAGCCATCAGACGCAATGGCAGGATGCGACGGACACGGCGCGGGTCATCAAAACTGATCAAACCGAATCATATCGAAATCAAAACATTTTTTCCCGGCGATTGCACTTTACTCATAGAGATTCAAAAGTAAGTCCTCCTCCACATCAGCAGCAAGACTTCCTCGATCTGCACCTGAAACAAAAATAATTGTCCGAAGAGAATTACAAGGCTCTTACCGAGAAAATAGATTGAAAATTGTTACAAAGAGGGATGAAATGAAGCTTTGCCGATAGAAATAAGAGTGGTCACGAGCACTTGGGGGGAGAGAGGTTATAATAGGCTAGCAGTGTAGTTTGACACTTAGATCTACTCAAAATTGAGGGGTAGAGAACTTGAAAAATACTCATCTATCGTGCAGATCCCAATTATCGTCGAGCCATGATGAATTCTGCGTTTCTCAGCCAGAGTATCGTCATCGGTAGAGCCTATGTAAAGCAAGCACATAAAGTGAGACAAATAGAGAAAATCAAATCACTCGCGCTTGCTGTGTAAACATAGAAAACAACAACCTCAACAAGTTCACTCCGTTCACTTGACAACAACATTGATCAGAAAATTTCAAAGACCCAAAATAGCAGCCTCCGACATCATATGCATGCTTTCCAAGCCTGATGGAAATTATCTGTGTGGGGGATAAAAAACTATTATTACTACGCTTCGGCAAATGGGATCTGCACGGTAGATGAGTATTTTTCAAGTTCTCAACCCCTCAATTCTGAGTAGATCTAAGTGTCGAACTGCACTGCTAGCCTATTATAACCTCTCTCCCCCCAAGTGCTCGTGACCACGTACCTCATATGATAGATTCACAATCTATTGTCCAATTTTGGCACAGGCGTAGGGGAGAGTGGGCGAATTAGGACAGGTTTTGCAGTGGGGCTATCTGGCGATATTTGGGGATACGCGCGCTACGAGACTTGAAAGTTCAACTATTGAATATATTGTGAAAAAATTTTCAGACCCGCAGGTCTCCGCTTTCATAATTTTTTTGGAAGTTTGAGAAAAAAAATCTGTCCAAATTCCCCCCCCCCCGCGTTTGGGGGCACTTTAGGACAGTTTTGGGGGCGAATTAGGACAGCCTTCCAAAATTGAGGTATACGACATTATTCCTTACCCATTAGAATCGCATTTACTCATCAAAAGACATGGTAATAACCCAGAACCAAGAGGAAAACCCGCCTGAGACTTTTACATCCTCCCATAGCCCGACCAAGCGAGCCATTATTGTGTCATTGTTCAGCATTATTGAAATAGGCGCTTCATTGGTGTACTACCGTCTTCAGCAATCAGCAATCGACTCGTGACTTTTAAGAGTCGACCTCCTTTCTTTTTTCTTCAAATTGGAGGTACCCATACTCGCCATAAGTCAACGATCCCGCTGGTAGAGTGCGACAATCAACCGGATATCAGCGAATGCGACAGTAAAAATGCGAAAATCGAGCATTATCTTTGAACACGTTGGAAGCGACTTCTGACCTCTAATCTGACTCCTGAGACGGGCATTGGACATCGTAACTTCACTTTCTCACCCATTTTCAATAATCTAACTCATCTTCAACCTCCCGCGCTTCGAAAGATTCGTACAGATGTACACGCGCCTTGATACGAGCAATAATCCTCGAAAAACACGGGCACGCGACCAGTTGACTGATTTTAGATGGGATTTAGTGTTGTCCTATTTGGCCCCGTCTAGTTTGTCCAAAAATACCCCCGGCGTTTTTTTCTCAAAATTCCGATAACTTGGGTTCAAGTGAGTCGATTGTAACCCGCGATGGCTCAGAATCCTCGTCTTGTTATGTACTTTTCCACCCCTGAATGTCGATTAAGCCAACCCACTTTTGCAGAAGCAGCGGGTAATCTTGCATTTGCGAAATATATCGCGTGAGGCCCTCGAAAAGCACCCCTATGTCAGCGAAGACCCCCAGTATCGTTTTGGGAGGCATAACCGCGATAAAAACCATTGTCTGTGATAGTATTGAAAATGTTTTTACGCGGCGGAAGCCTAGACTCGCCTCCGACCGAGCTATCTTGCTTGTCCTAATTCGCCCCACTCTCTCCCCTATGCAGAAAAGTATAAAATTCATAGTTCAGTCTTTTAGTTCCTACCTCTTATTATGTGTACTAACATTCTGTAAAAAATATAATTCATGGTTGATCACTATCACTATTTACAACGCGAAATCAACTTTAATCTTCATTTCCCTAAGAAAACGACTATTCTTGATATGCGTGTAGTTGATGATGCCAGAAACATCCTTCATTTTGATAAGAATCTGAAGGATCATGAATATGTATTATTCAATACATATGTCAAATCATGTAAGGATGAATGTGAAGCAGACATGATGACGTTCCCCAGGAGAAATTACTGTAATTCAAGATTGCACTCTTTTACTCCTCCCATTCAACACTTGTTGAATATTAGTCTATAAAATGGGTCGTGTAATGATGGACGAGCCCGTGGTCAGTTCTGACTCGGAGGGAAATTTTTAATTGAGCTCGTAATCAGTTAAGAGTTGAGTCCCGTGCCCTTTTTAGAAAACCCGAATCTTCTTCGATATTCGACTGTTCAAACCGGCAGGCTTCCAAACTGTGTCAGACATGATGCGATATTCATTCACCCCGAGTTGAGTACTGAATATTAATGCAAATAGAAATATGTTTTTGAACAGTCTCACTATCTTGAGTGAAAAACTTATAAATGTTGAAACCATGTCAACTTCATCGCAAAGGTAAAGGTCTATCACAGATCTAAATATGAAAACAAACAGTCAACTGCGATCATGAAGGACCAAATCTGAGTTTTCAAGGAATGAATTCAATCGTAACGCCTAGAAACATACTCGACAAAAACGTCAAATTACCTCTTCCTTCTACTCCTCTTCCACACATACTACCTTGTCAAAATCTTATCAGCATTGTGGTTATGCAGAGCAGTCACTTGGATCACACTTCCACCTCATTCATCTGTTGAAATTATCACTGTACATTCGTTGTGAAATCAACTCCATTTCTGTCTTTCCTATTTCAAGACGAGCAAGTGACTCTCAGTCACAAATCTCTGTTTTTGATTGCTCAAATTGGACTTTGGGTACGTCCTTCGTACGATACGAGAAATCTTTCCTCCAATTATGGAATTACTAGAGGATGGGGATTTGTTAAATCTGTACAACCAAGATACAAGGGTGCAAATCTATTTTGATGATAATACTGAGCTGTATGACAGAAATATTGTGGATAGAATATGATACTAAAATTATAACAGTGATTACTGATCGCCGGTCATTTGTTGCTTACTTGCATGATGTACGCTTCATTTGAGAAGAATTCTATCGTTTGAACTGTATGACAATTCCCCATCTCATTCTATTCTCTTGTATAAATCAAAGTCTCATTTCAAATGGCCAATGACACTAAAAGCTGAGAAGCTGATCCCTAATGTCTCAATTTGATGACTAACTCGAGAGGATGATGATCTACCCTCTTTCTCGTGCAGCATGGCACCAACTCTTCAAATAATTACAAACATAAACTAATACTCATCAAATTTACACCATCCCCATGTTTTCACACCAAAGTAGCTCTCAAAATGTAACGGAACCAAATTAGAACCCACACGTCGACTCATCCTGAAAAAACAAATCATCTTTCAAACGAGTGATAGAAATTTACCACTAGTTCCGCCTTCGAGACCTCCCTTCAAGTTTCAAACCTCAGTAACTAAGAGAGATCGCATTACTAAAAATCGCTTTCTCAACACCATACAAAACCAACCCCTCAAAAATATAGTAGACTTTCCAAAGCCCCCCTGCTTATTATTTTGGTCTTTGAAAAAACAAGCTGATGGAGTCGTGGCGTGCGCGCACGCGCGTCGATATTGTTGGGTATGAGACTCTCTATATCCTTCAGAAGCCACTTCCGAACCGCATACAGCAATCGCAGCTTGAAAAATGTTCAACCACAAATCAAAGGTGGTCCCTCTTCAATATAGTGTATCCAACATGAACGCGTAGGAGGGAGCCATCTGTCTGGTAGGTCTAATACGCTTGGGGCGTTGTACTCTGCGACTTCTATATGAAGCTTTCTCTCCTCTTTATCGTATAGCGCATGCGTGCTCTCTCGATCTGAGCTTTCCTTTGCGTTGATTTATACGAATTGGGGTTTGTATTACTGTATTTCGAGTCTAGAACTCGATTTTTCTACTCGTTATCGTACCGAGCGTGAATTTGTGTAAAACGTGCCGGATGGTAAGAATTTCTCTCTTTGCTCATATGTAGACCAGTCATAAAATTTCCAAGAGCCACAAATTTTCTACGCCATATGGTCAAGTTTTTGTTCTTCTTGGGTACACGCCTTTTCGTGTAATATTCACATTTATCGGTGAATAAACGAGTACATTCATCGTGAGTGATGTTATCGTGATATTGGCTCATGACATTTTCGAGAGGCATATGTAGGGACACTCAAAATTATTTGTATTATTACAAATTGGTTCGACATCTGACAAGGTGAACACTTGAAGCAATTGGTGGTACTTTCGTTCGTATAATAATATATATTTAACAATTGGTAGAACTTTGACATTCTTGAACTAAAAGTTCGCGAAAAATCGTTCTGAGCAGTCATTTTTTTTTTTTTTTTTTTTTTTTAAAAAATATCCCATTCAAGACTACATCACTGTGAGAGTACTGCTCACGAAATTTTTAAGGGAAAAATATGGTTGATGTTTTTTGATGCACTGGGCGTTAACACGTTCGCTGCGAAGGCGAAAATCGCGTTTCCGCCCCATATTGCGAGAGCGCTTAAAAGTGTATTTTTGCATTTGAAACAGCCAAATCTATTGCAAAGTCATACATTTGACATCCATTTACATATTTACCATGAATTTTCGTGGGACCCACCGGTGGGTCCCAAAATTTTTTCTCTAGTGTATAGGAAAATGATGTGGATGATCGATATACAGGATATCGAGTTCAATAATCGTAAAATCGAAAATTGAGCATTTTATTGGTATAATTGAACTCAGAAACCGATATCCGTGCACTGCGCCTGTGTCGGAAAACTATGTATTATACATTATATCATTAGTATGTTACTATATCGTGCTAATTTTTAATATACTTTTAAATGAGTTTCATTAGAACAATCCAAACAATTATCGAATTGGTTCTTATGACTTTGAAGATCATATTCCAACTTTCTGATATACTTGTAAAATACTAAACACCTACATCGGTCGAGTCCTCCGATTTTCATCGAGTCCTGAGTATACGACGTATCGTTTTATTTAGGACTTCAAGATATCCTTCACCTATAAAGAAGTTCACTCTCTATACAAGTCAGCGAGTCCATGGACGTGTTATTTTCTAAGATGTTGGGTCGATACTATTACCCTGAAGTAATGCTCACGCGGTGCCGGGGCCGGATTGGTAAGTTGGTGGATCTCTCCCTTGTCCAATGGCCGGCGCCAACGGAGAAGGAAGAGAGGGTTTACCCGGTTCGGATGGCCGTATCGATGCGGATTCCAGCCCGGGACTGTTGGGGAGGTGCTGACCAGCCGTGTTTGGCTGACCGGTGCCTCTCCTTCGTACGTCGCAGCGTATTTGCCCTACAACCACCTTAAAAAAAAAAAAAAAAAAAAAAGGGTCGATACTATTAGTGACATGCTAATACATATGCACACATTGACAAGAGCTCCTCTAATCATGATTTTCACTGTGGGCTTCCAATACTATTTCTGGATCTCTCGTAACGGGTGGTAAGAAGATTTTTGATCATACACATTCATACTCCTTTTGTAATTTTATTCAAATAAAAAAATCACTGGGTATCCACTTGACTATCTCTCTTCTATCATTACATTAGTTCATGAGTATGAGGTGGAAGATACGTAGTATATTCACAAACACGGATAGTTATCTTCAGTCATCCGAACCGGTGATAATTCAACATGGAGTCGCTCAAATCATGTGTATCTGAGCTCAACTTGTAGCTTTTAAAGTAAGCTTCAAAATGAGCTAAGTCACGTTGGAAAATTTTGAATACAAGTGGAGTTATGCATCCATCTACCCTCAATTTCGTGTTTCTATCGAAAATTGAGATTCAAACGGAAATTCTGCTCTAGCTCGTCAAAATCAAGCTCTATACCGAAACTGGCTTGTACATATGTTGTTAGCATCATACTCAACGATAAAAAACTGCTACATAAGCCGTTGAACATGTCTGCAACGTTGGGTGCACACTAAAACCTGATAAAACGCGGGACCCACCCGTCGGTCCCGCCTCACACAAAGAAGGACACCCGGGACCCACGGGTGGGTCCCGCCGCAGCGAACGTGTTAAAGTGTACTTTGCGTGAATTTTGTCGACTTTGACGCACAGTTTATTAAAATAGTACATTTCGATACAAGGGCGTAAAACGTTTTATTCGCGTCCGAGTGATGGGTTTCCGGCCCGAGCCGCAGGCGAGGGTCGGAATCATCACGAGGATGCGAGAAATAGGTTTTACTTCCGTGTATCAAACTATACTTTTCGATAAACTGTGAGTAAAAGTCGACAAACTGTGCGCAAAGTGCACTTTTATGCACAGTGTATCGAAAAGTATAGTTTGATACACGGAAGTAAAACCTATTTCTCGCATCCTCTTTCAAGAAAATTGTCTTTTCCGCACCGACTTTTCACTTTCTCGCACAGTTTGTCGAAAAACACAGTTCGTTACACGGGTGTGAAACCTATTTTTTCCACCCTTGTATCGAAATGTACTAATTCCCGAAAGACTCTCAATGATATTCTTTGACTGCCACCCAACCACTAAATTATTTCTTGACATATAATATTTGAAACTCACATATTCGATTCCGATTAGAATTTGTTGCTGTTTATCATAAAATCTGGATAGACAACAATTCTTGTTCAACTATTTATTGCTCAGTTTATTGATTACTTAATCAACATGTAAACCAATTTCATACCACAAATTGACTTTTGAAGATACTAATGAATCCCACCCGATATGGATCAATCTCTAAACAGATACAGAATTCAAAGCAATGTACTAAGTAAAAAAAACGAATAAGTAAATGATTGGATTCATCAATTCCTGTTTCACTTCACCAAATGAATCAACTCTGCGCGTGAATCAGAAGAGTACGACAGGCACACACATTTCGATCAGCAAAAGAGAGTCACGAGCGGTCGTGTATCAGACGAAATTCTCATAAATCGTATCCCAACTGAACCGCACCCGCGCATCTAGTAACGAATCCCAACGTGAACATCGGCTAGTGTAAGGAATTTTTTACGAGGCACGTACGAGTATAAAGCGCATACAAAATTGATTCGGCGCGAGAAGAACCTTTCTACCAGTCAAGAGTTGACGGGTCTCTGATATTCTTTGGATGCTGGTATAAGGCCAAAAAGACCAAGCACATTGCCAGATCGTTTTCAATTTCATAAGTTCACGCTGACCCCTGAGAAGGCGTCTCGTGCGAAAACAATTTTTCTTTCCCATGATGTGGATGCAAACTGATATTGGCCGTTTTGATATCTTTCATAAATGGATTCGCTTTGGCATTGAATTTCAGCGTGATCATCAGTAGATCGTAATTTTACTGGAATCCCAAGGGACTGGAGATGATACTTTGTAGACGTTTGCCAATCACATTATTTTGTGGAATAGTAGTAGTTGCTATCGAATAGATATTAATCTTATCGATGGGATGACGTGATATGGTTTTGGAAAAGCTTACTTGACTTGGTTGCACTTGCAAGAATTTTGTCAGAAGATTTCAATAAGCTGGTTTGAAATTTCCATGCAACATGAGGTACACGTATTAACCATCTGATTAAATTTTCAACTGATTGGATTCGCTGGTTGAAAATTCAACCGACTTTCAGAGTAGGATTTCAAGACCTTGCTCTCAATAATACGCTTTTAAGAAGAAGATTACTGGAAAACTCACCACCCAGGGGTTGTGGAACATGGATTCCGCTGAAACTCTGGAGATAGTCTCCTTTTACCGCCAAAAGATGAAACCCAGAGCCACACTTGCAAATGCCCAACCGTTTTTGATCTCCAGCTCATAACATTAGTATTACGAGTAAATTTTTATATATCTTTCTTGAACATGGGTCCACGTGGGCAATGATAACATAGGCTGTAGCTGAAAAACGGTTGGGAATTTGCAAGTGTGGCTCTGGATTTCATCTATTGGTGGTAATAAGAGAGACTATCCCCAGAGTTTCAGCTAAATCTGTGGCCCATGACAACTGGGTGCTCCTTGTCAGTTTGCATAGCACCAGGTGCTGGTGGATAAGGACTGGTCACAGACCCCAAATTTTGAAAATATTACTGGGTAACCCGGTCGTTCTCGTGAGAATTTTCTTCTGACTCATCTGATATCTTGGGTATAAGTCTGATTCGAACAAGTTTGTTGTCGAATATATTCTTTAGAATTAAAATTCAGACCATTTGACCGGATGCGATGGTGTGATTAGAAAAAATATTTAGTACAGCTCATGATGGTCCTTTTTCCGCTCGGGGAATGCTTAGGTAAGAATAATAATTCATGATCTTACAAGGGGAGGTCATGGTCTGTGG
This sequence comes from Eretmocerus hayati, assembly GCA_029851415.1. NCBI lineage: Eukaryota > Metazoa > Arthropoda > Insecta > Hymenoptera > Aphelinidae > Eretmocerus > Eretmocerus hayati. The sequence goes on along the minus strand of CM056742.1, from coordinate 174,122,494 downwards.
GTCGGGGATTCGGCTGAAACTCTGGGAATCATCTCCTTTTGGCACCAAAAGATGATATCCAAAACCGCTTACTTGAATGCTGAAGCGTTTTGGAGCTACAACCCATGACATTAGCATTGCCCATGTAGGCCCATGTTAAAAAGTCGCATATATAGATATACTGACAATGATAATCTCTATAGCTGTAGCTCTAAAACGCTTTAGCATTCAAGTAAGCCGTTTTGGATATCATCTTTTGGTGCCAAAAGGAGGTGATTCCCAGAGTTTCAGCCAAATCCACGACCCACAGACCATGACCTCTCCTTGTTAGTAAGATCAAGTAGAAATAGTTTCATGATCACACTGATTTGAATCTATGAACCATTGTAAGTTGAGCGAGTATTTTCTTCCTATTTCTAATCATGCAGAATTTCATAAAAGATAGAGTCCGTCCGATTCATGAGGGAGAATGAAAGTCCTCACCAGGGAATTCAATAAATTTCTCATTTTTTTACAAAAATCTCGAACTTCAAGTCCAGTGTATCATCATTCACTATGCCTCTAAATGACATGTTGACTCTTAGATTTTGGATATTTATTTCGAGGTACACGATAACTGTGTGGATCGAAAATTGTCCGTAGACGTTCGAAATCGTTTATTTCATTACAAGAGTGTAAATATTTTTCTTCGTATTGGAGTGATGAATTTTGTCCCGAGCCACAGTCCAAACTACGCACGGAATCATCACAAGAATGCGAAGAATAGGTTTCACTGCCACGTATCATAATATTATTTTTGATAAACTGTGAGTAAAATTCGGTAATCGTTGGGTAAAGAACTTCCTTACGCACAGCGCGTCAAAAAATGTGAAACGATGCCAATGAAAGCTGACAATTTATCATTATTCGCAATTGAAAATCTTAAGCAAGAAATTGCTTATTTCAAAGAATTCATTCATTATATCTGGAGAAACCCTCAGAATTGATCCTCCGAATGTCATCAAAAAATTATCATTTTACTCGACGAAACTCATCTTAAACGTTTTGTGTGAACTAAGGGGAGCACTATAATACTTGTTCCCAGTAAAAAAGAAGTATCATTTCTCTCACGTATTCTGAAAAAGAAAGCTCCCCAAAGTACACCACTCGGGTCTAATTAGCGTAACAGCGGGTGCGAAGAAAAAAAAACCAAGAGAATCGCTTATATATAGAACATAGGATGGTATACGTCTGTGGTATGACCAACGTATATAAACGACAAACGTGCCGGCATAGGCAAGCAAACCACCCTCAGACATTTTAGGGATGGTATAGGCCAACGTTCAGGATCATATATCTTGATTTCACGAGTACCCTGTAGGCTTTAACCAACCAAGGATGATAGCATGTATCTATATATATAGAGGGTTCTACACAAATCGGGAAACTGTAAGCCCCAAAGGCATGGGAAATGAGCTTGCCGAGAGAGTCGATGATCATTGCAAAGTGGGTCTGAGCACAGTTAGCGTACCCGCTAATGTAATTTCAGAATCTCGACCCTATGCTCTCAAGGTCTACTATACTATACTGTAAGTATGTGCCCATATAGTTACTTGGAGAATTTTCAAATATACGAGGGAGCAATTGAGATTGTATTGAGATCGAATTCAAATAGCCAAGCATGCTTTACGGATATCGCTTCGTTCGTGGGTGTTATATGTATAGATTTTGGGGTTGTATGAGAGCCTGATGGGACCATTTTCAAATACGATTGCTATCGATGCCGATGGGTGATTGTAATTGGAGTGTTGGAATTACGAGTTACAAGGGTGTGGATTAGATGGAAACATTGGTGCACGATGGGGAATTGATCGAATATTTTGAATTATTTCCCAAGGACTTGATGTGTATTGTTACGGTTGTTGGAAAGAATTTGATGACTTTGAAGACTTTATTGATTTGGAAGTAGATTATTATTGAGTGCAATTAGAGTTTCTTGTGGTTTGAAAGAAATTGATTACAATTCACATTCAAAATGATTCTTAAAGTAGGCTAGGGAAATTGCGGGTGTTTCTCTTGATAATTGTTATACAATTTTTCAAGTCTCTGCTAGCAAAGTGATTTCATTTCGAAATTCGCACAAAAATGCAGTTGCTTTACACCTACCGAGAAACTCTGAAAATTATTCTCAGATCGTGAGAGTTCTTGGAAAATTTCCACTGAATTCTCTCGCGGGTCATTTTCTTGTTAACATTTTTTGAAGCGAAATAATCTTTGATCTGACATTTTGAAAATTCGAAACGTACTATGTAGGAATTTAGTTTTATTCCACCCTAAGATCATTCGTATTATTTGAGCATGCATGCATCATGGAATTAGTCGATGAAAAATCTAGAGAATAAAACTATTCTATCCTATATGAGTAGTTCCGTTGAAACTTCAACATTTGGACGCCGAAAATGTGCCAACCCCAAATCCTACTTCGAAAGGTTCTGACATTTTCTACTTTCTCAAACATATAATGTATAATTCAACTCGCGCACGGGTTTACAAATTTCCACTCATTGTTACCTCAAGGATAACATGCATAACACGGTAGCATCGTCACACCGAACCTGACATTTTGAGCTGCACATGGAAACCTGACATTTGACACTAAAAGTGATCTCACGGCAAAACGATCTAATTTACAGTTTTGAGGTTTTGGGGTTTTCATTTGGCCATCAGATACTTTGAAAAGAAAAAAACGACTAAGGTCTCCGTAACTTCGCCTTTAAAAGTCGTACTAGTAGCACACGGAACTGACCAAAAAATTGAGCAAAACCAAATTTTCGCGGGAAAGAGCTCCGGAAAGTATAAAATTCAATTTTTTCCAACTTCTGAGGCATGGGAAAGTTGCGCCTGACAATTTTCTTTAAGAATAAATTGGTACGGGAAGGCCTGGAATGAGGCAAATACACTTTTATCGAGGGAAACTGAGGGAATAAAATTTTAAGTAAAGTTTTTGACCCACAAAACGTATGTGCTCCGCACACATGCAAAAAGTAGTCTTCGGGCTCTCATAGCAATGAGATTTGGTGCTCAATGGCATTGTGTTTGGTATGTTCGCCCGCCCGAATCTCAAACGAGCCTCATCACGATGCTATACACTCCCAAAGGTCGAAAAAATGAAAAACCACAGGGCACGGAACTGACATTTTGACCCCTTTTTCAATAATAATTCTTTTCGGTAGCCTCGGATCGAAAAACTAATGATTTTACCAAAAAGAGCACCAAAAAATACGTCTAAAATGACCTGTACAGATTTTTCCTCAAGCGTTTTAAGGGTTCGTACAAGCAGGCACTCATTATTTTGAAGTTTCCATAGAACTACTCTTACAGAATAATCTTTGATACCATAAATAAGGAGAAGACAAACTCATGCCATACTCATCACAACATACAATAGTATCCCAGACCTATTTGCTCAAAATCAAGAGCGAATCATAGTTTGCATGATTCAATTTCACTTGTTCTGTAGTCTACATTGCTTGATATTCAGAGGCACTATCATAATTATGTAATATATTATATGATTTATAAATAATCTAAAGGAATGAGGTATGAATATTTTCATACTTATAGAATGTAATAGTTTGCATATGAATAATATGTTTAATACAGTTAGCATTGAAAAAAGGAGGTTATCGACTATGGGTAAGTCCGGGGAAAAAATTGAGCTACGCATGCGTCGAAGTTATGATCACATCGAGTGTCTGAATCCAGCTGTATGCAAACGAATGAGTTTATGTAAGAATCAAATCCTTGTACCATCCACTCCATGAGGAACCGGAATATTCACTCGCCGAAAACTCTTTGACACAATGATCCAAGTATTTGAAAATTTGAAAAGATTCGTACTACGACAACTAAAAATATGTGTAATGAGAATGAGTCTGGTTAGTTATTGGATGCCAAGGACAGGAGCGAATCTCATAGATCTAGGTTACACATTTGATAGAACTTGATTGACCATTGGGCAGAGGCCAACGTAACCAAGAGTAGCAACATCATCATTCAGGAGGAAAACACGAACCAGATACGAGGAAATCTTCCGATGACTTGATTTATATTACGGTGCACTCATCAAATGTGAGAACGGGATCAAAAATTCCAAATATAGGAAATTCCGAAATGAAAACGAATAATTCATGTTTCAAATGCAAATTTTCGAAAACAAGGCATTCAAAGGTCAATTTCCATCTCGTAAAGTTCGGACATGGCATTGGATATTGACGGAGAAACCCAAAATCACGTATTCTCCAAGATGGATGGAAAGCTCTCAGAATGGACTAAGATTTGAGATTGACCGTGATCTTGATTGTTTCTTAGGGATTAGAAACCTATATTGTTAAGAAAGGTTCGCACTGTTCCGTTTTATCGACCAACCATAGTTTGACCAATCTCCTTGACGTTCAATTTCCCGACAGTGCGAGTAAGTCAGAGCTATTCTTCATAAAATTTTCAAACAGTTGATTTATTTTGAATACCAAAGCACGAAATTTAGACTTAATAAAATAGAAAATGGCATCTTTAAGTTTTTGCCATGGCGTCAGAGGTGTGACATGGTTACCTACAATCGTCGTTTTCCATTGATTCGGGCTTTATTGAGAGTTTTAGATGTAACAGAGCTAAAATGATTGGGGGATCGGGTCGGATTCTATCCGAATTATGTCGACCCGCTACTTGTGATCAGGAGAGTATCAGCAATCATTCTAAGATTTAGTATTGTTGAAATTATGTCGGGTCGGTAAGGTAGAACAATTTGGACTTACCTTCATTCTGGACTCGAAAAGACCACTGAATTTTCTATTCAAACACGACTTCTTGGCAATTTTTCCCGATGACTTCCTGAGGTTTTTTTGAGGTCAGAATTATAGTTCTATTTCTCGTATGAGATCATCATCAGTATAATCCTTATACACCTAACTCTGAACGAATGACTTTTTCTTCCAGCTGTGTATCATCCCTTCGTGAAGTTGTTGCACGATCTTTGTTTTATGCATTACACCCAGGAATTCATCAAACAGTTTGTTCTATAAAAATCCTCTGTGTACCCAATAATTGGCTAGTGAAGACATAATCTTGATTAGAAGTTGGTGTGCACTTAATATTGTTATCGGTACAAAAGTCCCCTTTCAATCACAAAATTATGATCCTGCGTCTTTCCATAAGATTTCATCAGTATAATGACATAAATTATAATGCATCATAGGATTTTGGCCTCAATTATTGGTGACGGAATGCAAATACAATACATCATAAAGACATCAATATATAATACTTCACACAATAAATGCCAGATCTGACTGAAAAGCCATGGCATTCAACAAAAAATGCATACAACTTCGACGAAGCGTGCCCTTATATTTACCTCAACTGTATAAAAATATGGTTCCAACTAGAATAGACAGAATCAAAATGATACAAAGAAGAATCATCACCTCCAACGGCGAGCATCATCTTGCATGCTGTTTCTCAACGCTCGTGTTTTCTCGTACCAAATCATTTTGTAAAGTCCTTTTCTCCATGAAAAGCTAAATCATACACATCTTGGTCATCATAGACACACATGAAGTTTTATAGACTCCACCATACAACGACACACGCGGATTTCATTCATTATATTATTTCCATTTCTCAAGACATTCCCCGCCCTCCAGAAAGAAATCAAGAATCTCAATATATACCAGTAGTATCCAGAGCCGAAGAAAGTCGTCAGGTCCACACCTCCACCTCCAAAATAAATCTCGTTGACAATGATGAGAGAAAACATGGTATTATAGTATATAAACTGTATAATAAGTCGATGCTGGTGGCGCGAAAACCAAATCTATTCAAAGAGAATCCCAAAAGAAGATTTTCTTTTCAAGGATATAAACATGAAAGAACCACACAATACAAGCTCATCATTACGATTCCGCCCGATCCATCAGTGCCTTAAAATTATATGGCTTGACTTGTCGCATTTGACCAGAAACCCCTGGACTCTATTGACAACAATGAAAGGCGTCTCCATCTCATCGTTAGTATCCGTGATGGTCAGACCTAACCTTCTCGTGAAACTCACAACAATGTTAGCGTGAATATATGGTCTTCTCAGGTTTTTGAGTTAAAAAAAAAGAGAATCTTGAATGGACGATGTTTGCCTCTTCGGTGGCCAGCCACACTTTTCTTCCTTGTGTGTAATCCATTATTTCATGTGTTTGTGTGTGTGTGTGAGAGGTATTGGGTAGTAGTGTTGGTGGTGGTGGTGGTGGTGGTGGTGGTACAGGAGTCACAATAATAAAAGGGATATGGAGGACGACCGCACGCGGAGAGGCGGATCGATCGAGCGGAGCAGGAAGAGCGCAGTCGTCGTGGAAAGCTGAGGATAGGATAGGAGGAAGCTTTGCAGTAAGTATATTACACCGCATGGACCAGCAGAGAGCAGATTCTTCTCTGTTATGTATGTATATATGGATGCTGGAGAGAAAACAGGAGGAAGTGTATTGAACTAGGTGGGGAGTCATGGCCCCCCTTGTATTATTATATATATAGGGTTTTACTGAAGAAGAGGATGGAACATGGAGTACGGAAACAGCAGCGAGGCGTCTACTTGTACAATTTAACCACGGATACTCCATGTTGGGTATATACTTGTATCTCTTGACGATGCTGATGAGCTCTGACAGAATATTCTTGTCGAGTACAGTGAGTTTGAGAGTGGTTGATTAAAGTCTCGATTATAGTGGAAGAGAGTTGACTTCGAGAGTTTTCCACGTTTTAGTGTGGTCGATCAATCCATACAAGATGTTTCATCTGAAGCCAAAGAAAATCAGTCATGAAATGGTTAATATTTGGCCTATGGACATGGAATATCAGAAATTGGGACAGTTTTTCGCACAATTCATGGCCTCAAACCAATATTTACCTATAGAATTTCTCTGAGGCCCCAGTGAAGAGAGAATTTACAGGATATTTATGTAAGCGCCATTCTTTTCCAAAAAAATTCACATGACAAGGGAGTGTTGGGTGATGTCAGTTGATCGTTACATCTTCCACACATGCAGTTCTTTGAGAAATTATTCTCAAAGATTTTGACCGACAGACGGTTGTATAATATGCCATATCGATATAGATCCAGAGTCTCAGATGTGGGAAAGACCAGTCAGCCCTGATGCTTTGATCCAATCAAGGTCTATTGGGGAAAAACTTTATTATCGTGATGAAAATATGTCATCGGTCCCAAAAAATACGGAGGAAACCCTCCGATTTGTCCATTTCTGGGCCTATCACTTCATGAGGAACGACACCACTCGTGTCATAAACTCACTCGATCGACAATCAGTCATATTTCAATATAAATCAAAACCACAATATGGTCTCATACGAAATAACTTGGTGAGTCCTATTATAGTAAAGAAAGTGCTTTCCCTAGATGGTAACTCTAAATAGAGGAAAAAACCTTACGTGTCAATTTAAAATTGAACAAACAGGTTTTTGCACTTGTTGTCATGTCTGTTTGAAAGCTTCACAAAAAGCTTGAATCAACACGTGTCCTAAACTTGATAGTCATATCTGTCATGTCAAATGACATCTAATAATTTCGGGCAACAACTCAATAACAAATGAGAATCTAATGAGGAGATTTAGATTGGCTCGTTACACTAACACTCCAGAAGAGTGTAACTCTAGATAAACGTGCACATGCCAAGGACCACCCCGTCAAATTGAACATGCGTTTCATAGTGCGTGAAATGGAAAAACAAGGGGGGTTGAAAGTAGCAGCTCGAGTATCATCTATGGGGAACGATGTCACATTTATAAAGCGCTTGCTATACACCCTCGTCTTGAGTGTTATATTGGCTTGCTCTTTCTGAAGCTATTTAGCAACCTTTAGACATGATCTAATGCTTTGAAACGATAGGGAGAGCTCATCTCACGCATGACTAGCTCAGCTGCGTAAGAATATCATTTGAAGTGACTTAATGCAAACAAGAAGCGTGAACTAATTGTGGGGGTAGAGAAAATTTGTAGATTCATCTTGAACATGCTGTTAAGAAATCAAATTTTGATTCGAGAAATCTTCAAAGATCGGTCATAAATCATGAGGAATGGTCAGATAGAGTCTCGAGTTCCCATAATCGGTTATTTACAAGAAATGCAGAATTGAAGGACGAGTACAACTTTATCTCAACAAGTCATGCTAATAGCACGTTTACTACTCCAGATACGCGAAAACTAGGGAATATCAAAATTTGGGCTCACGGCACTCTGGAGGTATTGTACCAAAATGTCGGCTAAGACAAATTTTATTTCCAAATTTTCCTCAATATATACAAATTTTAAACGTACCTAGCTTTGCATTTTCCGTCATTCCGAATATTTGTCTTTCCGAATTTTGATATCCTAAATTCCCACTCCTCCGTATTCTTGATTTCCAAACTTCGGAATTCTCACAACCCTAGTAAAAATAAGTGCCTCATGATCATATATGAACATGTTCCCGACCAGACTGTGGTCATACATGACCACCTATGACCATGAGGCCGGAGTCATAGGTCGTCATTGGTCTCCATACTTGATCCTAGGAATTCATGTTGAAAATGAAGCACTTCATAGCCAACTCGAAATGTTTCTCAATCCGAAGCTTCGAAATAAGCGCGCTTGGGGCTCCAACTGCTAGGCCTCCATCCTATATTGAAAATGTCATGTACAACCACTTGATTACAATACCCTACGGCCATGTACGAGTTAGTTTTGTGTACCTATGACCAACCATGGAGACATAATATTTTCTGAGGTCATAGATGGTCATAGATGACCATGGTTCGGCTGGGAACATGTTCATATATGATCATGAGGCACTTATTTTTACTAGGGAATTTTGCATTCCGGATTTCACTTTCAATTTCCATCCTTCCTAGATTCCAAATCTGTGTGACTTTCCGATAAATGAAACCGACTTCGACAGCCCCTTTCTGATGGGACTTACTTGTCTTTCTTTGTGTGCTGAAGATTTTTGTTTTATGGAAAATAATATTGTGCAGGTGATATCCTCATTCCATAATGATCTTTTTTCTTTATTCATATCTTGGCTATCAAGCTCCAACGATTTCAATATCCTCTTCAGTGCATTATCTTCGTGCCATATAACATAAAATCACTAGTCAATAACTAAATTTTAATATTTGTTATTCAACTGCGAAGCAGAATGATTGGACAACCGAAACCCAGGACGCAGCAGACAGCAGACAGGCTGATCAAAGGGGGAGGTCAGCCCCAGCTGATCAACCTTCACCTATGACGAGCGTCTCCATAATTTGCTGCGTCCTGGAACTCGTTTGTCTAACCATTCTTCCACGCAGTTGAATACCAATAACATTATTTAGATATCGACTAGTGATTTCATGTCATACAGCACGCAGATGATGCGCTGAAGAGGCCGATATTTCGAAATCGGTGGAGCGTTGGCTTGATATTTGAAGGATGGTCCGTTGTACTTATGAACTTATTTCCTCATCCACTCTGTAGAAGTCATCCAGTGAAATTTCGCTGAAAAACAGTAACCAAGAGCAGTTTCATCCAGTCCATCAGATCACTTCATTGGGTTTCCAGTGAAATTTACTGGTTCAAACCAGTAAGAAACTACCGCTCACCGGTTAATTCTTCGGTGGGATAGTTCTGGAAAACCAGTGAATTCAACCAGTAAATCACGGCAATTAATTATGGCGGGAGGGGGGGCGGCTAAATATAGCCAGTGTAGCTAGAGGAACGTCCATAGATTACGTAAGGATTCCAGGGGGGGGGGGGGTCTTCAAATTTCTTACGTTGCATCTGTGAGTCAGGAATTTTTCATTAGGAAAATCTTATTAGAGAAAGGGGGTGTAAAATTATGACATTTTCTCTTACGTAATTCATGGCGGAATTCTGAAATTCCATAGATACGATCATTCATTCAATAATCAGGTTATATGTTACATGCAAATTCGTTGAAATTAGCTTGATTGGAATATCAGTTTACAAAATCAATTGTTGGTTTTCATGAAACAGAATGAAAAATGATCAACTACGGTGTGGACTCAAAGAGATCGAGTTGATAATATTTCATGTCAGAAAAAAGTTAGTTTCCAGAAAGTTCTTGAGTGGAATATTGGTAAGTGAAAATCTCAACCCTGCGAGTACACTCATAACGTAATTCAGTACAGTCATCTGACGTACACTTGATGAGTCCACGAATCAAAATTTACTTTCAAAATCCAATATCCTTCATGCCACCTCCTTCCGGTTGTCATGAATCAACTCCCTTCCTCGTGCATTACCAAATCACATATCTCAATTCCTGCGGAAATCAAAATATAGATTCTCATCGTCGTCATCGCGTCGCAGGCTTCTCATTAGCGTAAATCGATCACTTCTTCAATCACATTCTGTGTAGTTTATAACCATTCAACCCTCGGCCCAACCGTTGAGCATAATTGAAACATGCATGAACCAAATTGAAACGTATCGGAATCCCAGGCTCAAACTCCATATAGTCGGGGAAACGCAATTAGCTCAAATTTCCTCCATTGGCGTCCGATAAGCTCCGAACGTAATGAGATAAGAGCAAAGAGTATATATGACCGATTGGAGGGAACTTATTAATCGAGAGCTCTCTATATGTATAGTCGATGCACTATGAATGAATCGACGAGAAACTAATTATCGATATTGGAGGATGGGATCACGATTCGTTGGCCTGATCAAGGGTTCATGAAGCGGATGCCGCCACACCAATTTTCGCGTGGTTCAATTTGGACGAGTGTATGGCACGGGCATAGCGGATTCTTTGATTGAATAACTGTGTGAGGGCAGAGATACCTGTGAATATTAGATGAAATATCCAACCATGATTTTATACATCATGTCTTTCGTTTTCCATTATGAACGGGAAACCAATGATCTCTTTTTTATCTAATCTTGCCGATTCATAGGTGTTTCCGCCGAAAATCGAACCTTCCGTTATTTAATAAGCTTGTGAGATATGCAGTGATCGATTTTGTTAGTAATTTTTTCAACGATTCCAACATCCTTTTGTATCATCGTACTAGCATTATTGCCTCTCTCAATAGCGCTCGTTCGGCTTGTAATTGGACGGTTCCGGACCAGAACGATATAAGTTCATAACTCCTTCTGAAATGGACCTAATATCGTTCTGGATTGGAGAAAGTAGAGAAGCGAATCGAGCTCCCCTGTATCAGATCAGAAAGTGTCAAAAAAGTTTAAATTTGCACCGCTTTGGATCAAAAAATGTCGAAAAACTATGGACTTACATCGTTTCTGGCGGGAAAAAAGTTGAAAAATCCTGGGGACCAGAACGGTATAAGTCCATGTCTTTCCCTGAATTGTCGAATAGGAACTATGTCTAGGTGTCGACAAAGATATTTGCTAGTGTTCATGAACCAACGTCGGGTTACTTCGACAAATCTTACACACCAAATAGGTTCCACTTAGAGTCCCTCTGGGCCCGTATTCTAAATTTTGCCGGCATCGCTGGCGCTTCATCGGTAACCTGTAAAATTGAAGAAAATTTGCCGCATTTGCTGTAGTTTGCCGTTGTGGTTTGCCGTGTTTTTCACGGCAAATGCCATCGGCAACGCAAACACGGCAAACCGCGATGGCAAGCTACAGCAAATGCGGAAATTTTTCTCGAATTTTACAGATTACCGACAGAGCGCCACCGATGCCGGCAAATTTTGCGGTAAAATTTGCCGGCAAATGTGGCTCTCTGCCGGCAACCTGTGAAATTTGCCGCTGTTGCTGCAGTTTGCCGTCACGGTTTGCCGTATTTTTCACGGCAAACGCCATTGACAACGCAAATAAGGCAAACCGTGACGGCAAACTGCAGCAACAGCGGCAAATTTTACAGATTACCGGCAGAGCGCCAAGTATGCCGCCACATTTAGCTGTAAAATTTTCCGGCAAATTATACCGTCAAATTTATAAAACAGACCCTGACTGTAACCGATTAGATTTAAGAGCATGGGATCTACGGGTACGTATCCGAGGGTTGAAGTCGACAAAATATCCACCTAGCAACCTGGCTTACAACCTGTAGTGTTCAGTGAATGGTAAAGTGCGGATTCTTCACTTGAACATTTAAGCCCAGAGAGCTTGTTTTGCAAATTCAAAGCTAAAATGCGTCTATCTCAACGTAGAGCTCGAAAAAGTATTCATGATTTCTCCAACTTAGCAATTTGAAAGAGCTGATATTGATGATGATGAACACAATGTGGATCGAATTAATTGGAGGCGGCTCAATTCGAGAAGTCCAGTAATTTTACACTCGGTATCTGCCACAATGAGATACACTCGTAACTAGCAGAAAAATCGAGCCAAAAATCGGGTGACTTCGGATATTGACGGTGCAAGTTGATAGGATTCAGAACGATTTCTCGGAATAATTGTAAATGACATGTCTATTCGGTGGCGAGGCTAGGTATTCTCCGTTATTCACATTGCTCTTACAAAGAGGAAACTATGTATGTAGATCTATAGATTATTGAGCTCATCTGTATCTCAGGTGCAGTTATTTGGCCCTTTGAAAAGATCCCACCCCTGAAGGAATAATGAAAACCGATAACAATAGCTTAGTTCAACATCAATCACTCTATGGACTCAATTTCTTCTAGTGACCACTGTCAATCCGCTCTCATTACTACCGATGTAAGCTCGCAAAAGTTCAATTTAGATCTCCAACAAGATCACAATATTCTTGTGGACGCCCACGAAATGCTGTCACGCAATTTTTCACTTAGAAAGGACTCTATCTTATGCAAGAGCGCGCAGAAAAAAGCGATGAACGTAGTGGCTTGCAAACATCTCAACGACTCTATGCAGCTACCTCCAAAGCAGAGGGCGGCTAAATTCTGTAGTTTTTGGGGTTCACTACAACTTTACAAACCCTAGAGAAGTGCAATAATTGAAGATATAAGGTGCGAGATCAGTACTTTGATGCTCGGGTGTGGACTTATACCGTTCTGGCCCCCAAAAGAAGTCGAAACTTTTTTCCCACCAAAAACGGTCATGTTGCTTGTGATGCTTCAAAATGCATTTTCACTTCTGGAGTTGTGAATACATTTTTCCACATGTATGCCCCATCGTTTCCTATCAAAAACTTAATTTTTACCGGAATGTACTTACACCGTTCTGGTCCGGATCCGTCCAAATATTCTTGATAAGTCGCAAAGGATCCTAAAATACTTTTTTAGATCAAAATTAATATAAACAAATATTTGTATAATGATCAATCAATAATATTGAAAAGAGGTTCCTCATGAAGTCTGCAAAGATGGCTCAATCAATGAATTGATCATTCAGTCTCACTAAAACCGACGTGACTACGTAATATTTTTTAGCCACACCACAAAGAAACAGACCAAACTAGACCAAACCAGACGGAATTGGACCAAACTAGGCCGTACCAGATCGAATTAGGTTGAACTAGACTCAGCTAGAACCAATAAAACTGAACTAGACCAAACTAGACCCAATGAGGCCGAACTAGATCGAGTCAGATCTAATTGAACCGAGGTAGAACTAATCAGACCGAACAAAACCAAACTAGAGTTAACCAGACTGCACTAGATCGTACCAGCACCATACTTATAGTACGGTAATAGTACGGCATTAGTACAGCACTACAACTACGGTTTTGGTACGGTGCTAGTACGGCGCTGATAAGCGCGGGAATTCTAGCAAGGCACTACAGTGCGGCATATGGTACTAACTTCTACTATGGTTCTGCTGCGGCACTAGAACGCTTTCAGTATGGTCATGGTGCGGTAATAGTACGATTTTAGTATGGTCTTAGTACGGTGCTCCAACCGTATTAGACCGAACTAGACTAGAACAGGCCATGAATCTATCCATCTATCCACTCAACCATATATCGCCCCCCCCCCTCATAAACCCATCCACCCATCAACCTACTCATGACCCTTACGGCCGCCCATCGTACTTCAAACTTCCACGTCGACAACTCGATACGCAGGATCCGGACAAACAAATTTCGGACTGGCATTTTAAGTCAGTATAAATAATATTTAATACCATGATTCATTTTCAATGGTCAAAACACCAGTTCCGTTTCTTTATGTTTGTCAAAATGGTCAAAATGTCGGTTCCGTCCCCTGTAGGTAGCGCACTTTCAAGTTTTCAATTCACCATTGCGAGTATGCGGAGTCAACAACAGCGATTTTTCTGTCGCTGCAGCGCTGTGATGCATATTTTCTTGCAGTCGTTGGTTGCATGAAGCCGAATCCACGTGGGAATGATTAGGCAATTAGTTAAAAGTTTTCTCACCCATTAAAATAGGTGAGAAAATGGAGTTACGATGTCTGATGACGGTCATGGGAGTCGGGTTGGAGGCGAGAAGTCGCTTTTTACGTGTTCGAAGATAGTGCTCAATTTATGCATTTTCACTCTCGCATTCGCTGATGTCGCACGCTATCATATGGACCGTCGATTTAGGGCGAGTATGGGTACCTCCCATATGAAGAAAAACGAAAGAAAGTCGATTCTTAGAAGCTGCGAGTCGATTGCTGATAGCTGAAGACGGTAGTGCACCAATAAAGCGCCGATTTCAATAATGTTTCAAAATGACTTAAAAATCGCTCGCTTGTTGAGGCTCTAGGAGGATGTAAAGGTCGCGGACGAGTTTTCTTCTCGATTTGAGGTTACTACCACGTGTTTTGGTGGGTAAATGCGACTCTAATAGGTAAATAATAGTGCAGTGTACCTCAATTTTCAAAGGCTGTCCTAATTTGCCCCCAAAACTGTCCTAAAGTTCCCCCAAACGCGGGGCAAATTAGGACAGATTTTTCTTCTCAAACTTTAAAAAAAAGTATGAAAGCAGTGGTCTAGGAGTCTGAAAATTTTTTTACACTCTATTCAATAGTTGAACTTCAAAGCCCCGTAGCGTCCCAAGCCCCAAGTATCGCCAGATAGTTCCACTGCAAAACCTGTCCTAATTCGCCCCACTCTTCCCTATATCTTTGTTTTGCATAAATATTGAGATACGTAACTCGTGATACTTTCTTATATAGTGCCCGAATAAAAAAAATTACCCGGAATGGAAACTCGTTTGGGGCTGAGATAATTTTTTGAATTAAAACACTATAAATACGTGGGACACGAGGTGGGACATTTTGGAACCAAAACAACCCCTTATTCTTGGGAAAAACTACCGACACGCCTTGACTAGTGGCAATAAAATCAGGTTAAGTTCTCGTATCGCGTTCAGCAAGAATTCCAATAACAAATAAATATGCTATTAAGGCTTTTTGTGTCAATCTAGAGGAGACTTTTTTCGCTCATTCGTGAATAATATGTGTCTTAGACGATCCTTTATTCCCCGATAGAAATCCGAAACGAACAAATAAAAATTTCATTATCTTGTGCTGGTAGCAATGGATTATAAATTTAGATCTGGTTTGGCGATTCTCCTTTTAGTCGAAAAGGACCAAACTGTAAAACAGACAATCAAACAAATGAAACAGTATTTGAATCAGAAGAATTTCCATCTGGCATTATCGAGGGCATTATCCTAGACGTGAACACGAGTGCTCAGTTTTTTTTTTGAGAAGTCAGATCATAAACCACGGAAATTCTGTCAAAGTATTAACATGAGTTCCCGAAAACTCAAAGTCTTTCATGTGCATTAGAGTACTCCAGAATCTCTTCTCCAATCTCATAGTTCCTCATGCATCAGGGTCGATCCAAAAAAAAAGCCACACATCACCATCATCGTTATATAACGACAGGAAGATCTAAAGGACAATCTGAACTCGAAGACAGAGATGGATTATCCGATTGCCATCTCATCGTCATCATCATCGTCGTCGTCGTCGTCGTGTATGTCTCTCCGCATGATACAAAAATCACGTTGGGAGGTTTCGTCTCATCGCAAAGACAGATCGACAGCTTCAACTCCAAGTCAGAAACCCCAGTTGGTCCAAAGTCTCAGCTCACACATACATACACACACACATACATAATACTAGAATATAACCTCAATCTAAAGAGGAGAAATATATTATATATATATAGTAGTATATATGGAGGCACCCAACAGTGCGAGGTGAAAATGTCGCTCGTTCTTTCGCTGCGGTTGTCCGCGATGACAAAAACTACCCCTCCTGATTATATCCATCATTCTCCTGCCATCAGTTCTCGATATATAGCTTTAAACAGAATGTTGTAGCCGCACCCTGTATATCTTAAAACGACATCGCGAGGTAACTGAGAAATAAATCCTGTATCTATTTCAGTAGTGTATGTGTGTGGCATTAATGTGAAAGTATGTATGTATTTGTGTGTGATACAGAAAGCGACGAACCGTTAAGTTGCAACGACGACGACGACGACGACTATACGTTAAATGAGCAGGAAGCTCTCACTGCAGGGGGAGGCCCCAAAAACATGATAGCTATAACGAAGTGGTCCTTATATAAAATCAGATGTCACGTGTGTGGCTTATTCTTCGATCATTCCTCTCTTTATTATTCTTCCCTCTCTATGTTTCAATATAAAATCGCATTTCACTGCGGGCGTGATTTTTGTCCTGTATATAATATAATAATAAAACCTGGACAGGATCTATAAGCAATGAGGTTAGGTACAATAGAATGGAGAATGGATGGTGACTTTTGGTTTCGGCAATGGTGCAGTACTTGGAAAATATGTAATGATTGTCTTGTAGATTCAATGGTAGACAATGATGTTTAGGCAGAAGATACGAAAAGAATATACTTTGGCATCTTAACCTATAGAAACCGAAACCCCCTAAAATCGGGAAGATATTATGTTTCTAGATTTGATTCGCTTCTTTACAGATTCTGATTAGGCGCAATTCACACAGAATCTCATAAAACATTCTAGAATGCCAGTTATTAGTCCCGTCATGTAAAGCATCATGTTGGGATATCGTAGGAATTTGTTTATTTATGAATATTCTAGTCGAGCATTCTTGGTCAAAAGAGTGGAGCTATTCACACCACTGGAAATCCCCGTAGATTCAAACCGGATCAGGAACTCAGAAGACGTAAAATAGAGCTCGTACAGTGACGAGTCCTTTTTACCACTTTGAAAATTCGGCCGAACGATTTTCTGAGAGTGGCCTCAATAACCATACAAAAAAGTTAGGTATGGCGTAAAATAAAATGATGAAAACTTGAGAGGTATGATTTATTGAAACCAAATTAGAAATTTTACAAGATAAGAATCAGTCATTTCAAAGCTGATTCGGTGAAATAACAATAAGTAAATTCAGCTATTGACCCAGACGGCAACACAGCTCCCCGAGAACTGTCGAGAAACGCTCAAAAAAACTTTTGCAAAGATCTTGTGAGAGTTCCCGGCGAACTCCCGGGAAACCGTCAAATTTCCAGCTCAGTTTCATTCCGCGGGAGGGGTAACCATGAACACCCCGGGGGCCTCTTAGTTATTGTCATAAAGCTCTCAGAGATACTTCCCGAGAATTCCCTGATAGCTCCCCGATAGCTTCGCGAAAGCTCCGCTGTGGCGCTGGCTCTCGATCAGCTCCCCGAAAGCTCTCCTGGTTTCGAATACGTCAAAATTCTTTTCCGCAAGTTGACGAGATCCATAAATATTGCGTCAATAAAAACGTGAAAACATTTGACCGAAAAATACACAATTCCTAAACGAGAACTGGCACTGAATGTGATGATAATTGGTGTGGAAGATTTGGGACAAGTTTCTTATCGCAGTATGCGTAAATTTTATTCGGTATCATATCTGAGAGAACTCGAAGGGCAGGAATTGGTCCGATAGCACATTCATCGCTCATAACTGTTGCTACATAATTTTGTCGCCCGCTGTATTTTTTTCACACGCGTCTAGTGTCCGTCGTCTACAGCTTCTGACTTTATGCTTTTATCAGCGAAGGGTGGATGACAGCTGATTACACTCAAAAAATTTTAGTCTCCTTGATGTTCACATCTTTCCAAGACCAGTTTTAGCGCTCAGTTTTTCAACCAAGGACGCGACTCGAAAATCTCTGCGAGTTAGGATCAAAGAAAAAACTTTCAGGGAAACTGATTTTCATCCTGCACCTCCACAATTTCAGATAATTAATTTATCCAAAACATGGTCATCACAGGCTAATTTTTATCGTGTTCGCTATGACATAAGCTCCAACATTTGTTGAAGCGTTTATCGTTTGCACAAATTCATTAAGCCTAGAGAAATTCATTGGGCTTGGCAGAAAAATGATCAATTTCTCAAATTCTCTGATTCTTTGTGGGTGAATTTTTCTGACGCAGGATTGTGGCGAGGCGTGATCAAGTTTTGTCAACGGAGACTTTGTTGCGATCAAGGTTGGGATTGCAGCTATACAAGTTGCGCGAAAAGAGAGCGGTCGAAATATATATGCTGCATAATGGTTCGCCTGTTACAAAATTTCGATGATGTCTAGCAGAATCCTGCGCGATAATACCTCGAGATTCTGACCTATTCGACTTCGAAAAACCGAGTTCGAAATTTCTCATACAAGTGCACCATTTGATGGCAGCTTTTCATACCAGGTAGATTCTAGTTTCATTTACATGAGGTCCATGGAAGTTTCGTTCGAAAATTACGATTTTTCATCCGTTATTCTGATGGTATAAAAGCTACCATCCGATATCAAATCGATATCTTTCTAATGAAAGAGAATGAGCGCGAAAAGTTATCACCTATAACTCAGATTTACTCTAACCCTATTGCAGAAGCCTTGTATCGAACTTAAACCTCTTGTTTGTAAATAAATAATGGATTGTTCAAAATTTTCAAACCTCTTTCTGATGCGCACATTGCTTTTAATGAATGTTAGCTCAAACAAGCAAAAAACCACATGAAAAATGTACACATTTATATCCGAAAAAGCTATGCGAAAGCCATCTATCGGAGCTTTAGCAGAAACTATTCGGGAGCTTCAATGAAGTTCCCCGGAAACATTGCCAGAACTATCCGGGAGTGTTTGAAAGCTTTCCGATAAGCTTGTGCGGGAACTAATGAAGCTGGAACTTTGACGATTTCCGGGAACTCCCCGAAAGCTATGTGCTATTTCCCATAAAACTCACGTGGGAGTCCCCAATAACAACCTTGCCCGCTTGATTAATGAATATTATCAACTTATCAGATATTAGGACTATCGCATCGGGCACTGACTCCTTGTACCTCCCATTAGACGAACAATTTTCAAGGCCTTCCTTGGGGGTTTTATTTATATTTATAATTGCCACTCTCAGCTATATGGAATCTGTAGTTGGAGCTGCCGTTCACTCAAACTCAACTCTTGAATGACACCGGTTATGTACCACATCCGACGTACTTTTTTCTATTTGGACGACTCACGGAGTGTTACACCCCACCATTTTTTTCCTGGACTCATTCTGAAGCTCTTCTGATTAACTCTAGAATGAGCCTAGATACGTTCAATTTCGTGAGAACTGGGAAGCACCACCTGCTTGACAATAAAAACATCGATCTTGACGCGTGTCATTTAAGGGTTAAGACTGAAATTTATTTGGATCGAACAACTTGATCAAAAGATGACGAAGTAATGCACAAAAGTCTTGAATGGATACTAAATATTTTACTACTACAGCATGGGAATGAGATACATTAATGCAGCATATTTTTGCTGTGTTGAAAATAGTGAAATCATTGATCCAAGACAATGAGGTAAAAACTGTTGCATCGAATGAGTATTTAATGTCCAAAAAATTTTCTGGACTATACTTAATCTTCAATGAAATTGATCACAAGCATTTAAGAGTCAAAATATGGCCTTAGAATGTCTAACTCTTCGACCAATTCCAGTATATCTGTGTCACTCCATGAAAAATTCGGATAAGATGTCATTTAGACCAGCTTAGAATATTCCCAAAGCCGAATATTTTCAGCAGGAATGGTCTTTTCTCAATCACTCATCGTTGAATCTTGCCTTATGACATTTCTGAATGAGTCAATTTTATACTGAACTCTACCATTCATCTTTCGTTTCTCATAACTTCAGAGAAATCATCCATAGTAACGATTGAAATTTTCTCGCCTTCGACAAAATTTGACAATTCACCCATACCAATTCCGCCTCAAACTATCCATGTTAGCACGTACAGGAATTTCTTTCAAAATAGAATCATTTCATGTAAATCTCTGGAGAAATGATTTCATCGGCCCTGTTCACACGATGATTATCCAAAATCTTTACGGTAACAATTTCAAATCATCGATAATCCATCAATCGTCGAGGAAGTATTTCCATTCATACAAAAAATATAGTCAACAATGTATAAACAGGAAGCAGGCGTTCCTCTCCAGGGAGGTCCCACTAGACCATATAATAGTTTCCATGCTTCTTCCTGCATCCACACACCTTACACAGAACTAGTAGTATAAAAGCGCAATCATCGCGATTGTTAGGTCGACATCATCAGGGCAACCAAGTCAGAATCCGGGGGCGCAATATTGTGACACGAATATCCTCGGTCTTGTTGCTTACCATTCTTATATATCCAAACAAGAGGCTGCATTCGAATGTTTACGAGCCGTGACGAATGTGTCCTCGGGTGGCAGATACACATATATCTAGTTGTATGGGCCCTACACGAAGTGCCATCTCGTCGCCATTTATATTAGAGAAAAAGTCATCTCTGCGTGTTGCACAACTTCGCGGAAACGCACAATGTCATCGTGCGAGCACCAAGATGCATAATGAATCTCGGCCACGTGGGCCCTAATAATACTCCTACGGTTCGTGTGAATACGACTGACCCATTCTTTTTCATCTTCTATTAGAAATGTGTGAACGATGCCAACAAGCAAAATATTTTTGAATGAAAGGGTCTCCATGAAACTGGTCCTTGTGTTCTACGAGAGGATATGGTGCCTCTGTTGTAGGGTGACAAGTTTTTCTTGGAGACTCACGTTAATTGCGTCCAATATATGTATATTGGGTTCCACCGTGACTCAAAAAATTTTGTAGATTTCCGGCAATATAACGGATTTGAACATATGAGTCACGTGTGGTCAACCGTCACATTCTGCTATTGGCAAGAAGCTTGAGAGAAGGCGTCACGTTACCAATGTCCCCAAGAGCGCGTGCGGGCGTTTTGCGGTCATTTTCCGACGATTCCACAGTGAATCAAGAGTAATCACAGATTATATCTCATTGAGATGTCACCCAGAATTCTCACGAAACGAAGTTGGAGACGATTTGTCCATTACGTATTATCATTTAAATTGCGATGGACAACTATTTATTTGTCATCAATCACAAGAGTATCAGAAATTAACAAAAATAACTTGTCCGCGAGTACTTTCTAACCTACAAATTGGCACATTTTTGTTCACAACAATCTCAAAATCTTTTCAATTTGAGCTAAACGAAGAGTTATCCAGGCCAAGTTAGATGATAATATAGCCTGGATAATTCGTTGTTTAGCCTAAATTGGAAAAGATTTTGAGAATTTTGTGAACAACGTTCAGCGCCTCAAGACCGATTCAATAAACAATCTGACGTCGCCTCCTGGTGGGTTCGACAAGTTTTGAGGTGTGCAAAACTTTGCAGAGAGGGTAGCGAATATTGTTTGCGTCACATTCTCGATCACATTCATCACAAGAATGAGTGTTATGTAAGTAAAGCATGAGCTGGCATGTCACAAGCTGTAGTGTGCAGGATTTTATATGGGTGCTTTTTCAGGAGTATAAATATCGCGAACTTATGCTCCAATCGGGACATAATTTTGCAGCGAGAAAAAAACTTGAACAATCTGACTATAAAAAGAAGAGAATAAAGATTAATTGACCGATCAAGTTTATCTTTATCGAGAATTCGAGCCAAGAGTTGTGGACAAGTACAGGAAGTGAGGCTTGTGCTAGAGTACTCGAGTCAAGCCTTGTGATTGATTTCTTGAGCTAGTAGTCGTAGCTTGTTGTTCGATCTAGCCCTTGCACTTGACTTGTGAATGAGTAGCAGGGTGGTCCAAAAATACAAAATTTTGGAAATTTGGCATGCTTGAGATTGCAAAAGTTAGGATTTTACCAGTAGATATAAGCAAAATTTTTCTGGGTGCTGAGATATGTATCTTCAGTGGTGGCAAGAACTCTCAAGGTTATTTTTTGATAAGATGCGTTTCAAAGGAAAATTGCCTAATCCGCCCATTCTATTCCACTGTTCAACAGATAACTCTAACATACCTGAATAATTTTCAAAGTACTTGAACTCATTTTGAAGCTTGTTTCAAATCCTCCAAAATGAGCTAAGACAAGTTCAATTTTGACAAACAAGAGCTGATTTGGGGCAGATTTGAACAAAAAAATAGCAAAAACTATGCGATTTTCACGTTGTCAAACTCACCGGGCGATTCAACTTCCCGAGCCAGTGGTTCCTGTGAGTAGACTGTATGAATTGTAAATGTCACCACATTCACAAATACGAGTTGAGACCTCACTGCAACTGATTAAAATGTTCCAGCAATAATCATGTAAAAGTCTAAAATCCTGGACCGACGGCAAATAGTATGGTCTTAGCGAGTCAGTAATCGTCCTCTTTACCGAGGTTTGTGAGTGTAACCAGATGTGGAATTTGCGGGAAGTGCAGCCAATTCGCAGCAAATACGGGTATCATACTTTTTATTATTTTTAACGACGAATTTTTTCTTGCTTAAACCTAACACGAATCAGCTCCGGTTCGTTTGGATTGGACTCATCTCAACTCATTTTGAAGATTTTGAACCAAGTCTCAAAATGAGCCAAGGTATGTAGAAAAATGTTGAGATGCGCCAGAGTTACATGTTCGACACTGGAGAAGAATGGGGGGAATTACGTAATTTCCCATTCAAACGCATGTAATTTGAAAAAAAATATAGCTCGATTACGAATCTTGGGTGAAGACTTCTTGCTAGAGTCATGGCTCGGGTACTCAGCCTAGTAGTTGTAAATCGCTATTTGAGCTAATACCCGTAAATTACGACTCAATCACGAGTCTTGGCTCAGATACTCAAACTCATAATCATGAAAGAGTACTCGAGCTAGTAACCATGAGTGAGTACTAGGTTACGAATAAAGAATCAGGAATCTCAGCTATTGCGTACTCGATCACGAGTCTTGGCTCAGGTATCCTAGCTAATAATCGTGACTGAGTACTTGAGCTGATAAATGTGACTGACAAGGAGGGACCACGGGGTCTGAGTCGCCTATCTCCCCCAAGATTTTTGTACAGTTTTGTACTACCGAAAAGATGAAGAATCGAAAGTAACTCCGTCAAATGGGTCTCCTGTCCAAAGATACAGCCCCTGAGATTAATATTGTCCATATAGGCCCATGTTGAAAAGTGATATATATAGATATACAGGTAATGCTAACGTTTTTGCTTGTAGTTCCGGACAGGAGGCCCATTTGACGGAGTTACTCTGGATTCTTCATATTCTAGGCGGTAGCAAACTGTGGAAAAATTTTGGGGATGATTGGCGACCCGGACCCCATGGACCTCTCTTGTGACTATCCGATTGCGATTGGCTCAGGTATTCGTGCTACTAGTCTTGAACTGGGTACTCGCACTAGCTGTCACTCACTACTCGCACGAGTCTTGGCTCAGGTATTGAGATGATAATTGTGACCAAGTACTCCAGCTGATACCCATGGCTGAGTACTTGGTTACGAATCTTGAGTGAAGACTCGTGCTAATTGTCTTGGCTTGGGTACTCAGCCTAGAAGTCGTGACTCGCTATTTGAGCTAATACCTATAAATTACGACTCAATTACGAGTCTTGACTCAGATACTCAAACTCATAATCGTGAAAGAGTACTCGAGCCAGTAACCATTAGTGAGTACTAAGATTGCGATCAAAGAATCAGGAATCCCAGTTATTGCGTATTCGATCGCGGGGTTTGGCTCAAACACCCGGACATGACTACCAGCTCGATCACCTGATTACGCATTCAGGTTAACGAACCTAGTCACAAGTTTTGGCTCGTGCAATCGGGTTTAGTTTTGATAGCTTGAAAACTCATCTTAAATTGAGAACTGGATCTTGACAATTGGCTCACAAATCTTAAATTGAGAACTGGATCTTGACAATTGGCTTATTTACTCGGAAACAAACTTCGATTAGCGTACCTGGTCAGGAGCGTGGGTCTATAGCAAGGAGCACCTACGACGTGCCGGTCACCAAATCTCATCACACTTTTTTCACAGTCTCGTACCACCTAGAATATGAAGAATCTAGAGTCACTCAGTCAAATGGGCCTCCTGTTCAGAGTTATGTAGGGCGTAATGAGGTGCAATATGGAAAAAGGGCCTAATTCGCGATGAAAAAATTTCAAAAAAATGCTTCTGAGTCGAAAAACGCTATTTTGACGTTTCTAAGTATTGAATCAATCATATTTTTTTTCCTTCATATTGAGTGTTTCCACCTTTCTTCAGTGAAATTAGAGTACCGATATATCCACACGACTGATGAAAGCTTCTCGTGCGTATGAAATCGTTGAGAATATGCCTTTAGACACTCTCGTAAAATTTGAAGAAGATTGGACTTGATTTCAAAATCTGATCAGACTCTTTGTAGGGAAGATGCGTCAAGATCTGACCCTGGCCTCGGACAAAGGGCCTAATGCACCTATTAAAGTAGATATAAAAAGTTCAACATTGAGTGTAATCCTCCAATTCTTGTACAGATATTTCACGCATGCCACTTCAAGTGCCACCTTTTTTGAAATAAGCCAGGTTGTTTTACCCAATCACACCTCTATCGATTTCGGTCAAGTTTTTATCAATTTTCTCAAGATGACCTTTTTGCAATTGCGCCCTTCTTCCATCGATCATCCCCTCAATTGCAAGCAACTATCACAGACATCTCTCTGGATAAAAATTGTTCACATGCATCGTTTTTAAAGCTCACAGAGAAATCGGATTTTTTTTCCAACGGATTCCTTGTCCCGATGCGATAATAACATTAATCCCGGCTAAATGCGGAAGCGCATCTGATTCATTGTACCGCGAATACCAATCATCTCAAAGCTCACCAGGTAAAAGATGGTAAGTATGCCAGTAGAATATCTTCGGGGAATTGGATTAGGTTACGCTCATCCCATGGAATACTAAACATCTAAAACAGAACCATCACTCAAAAAAAAAAAAAAAAATTATACAGAGAGTCCTCTAGGGATAAAAAGGGCGTTGTAGTGAAAATATTTGTGTCCCAGCAACCATGCAAACAGAGTTACATAGTTTCACCATCATAAACACATACTGTATAGGGTTGTCTCTTGAGAAAAAGAGGGGGTGGCCCCGAGCGGCTATTCACGCCACTCTCGTGTTGAAAGTCGCATCCATAAATCTTGAAGTCATTGTCCGCCCCGATGAGCGCGATGCATTGTGTGAAGTGTATAAGATCTTACCAGACGCGAGGACCAAAACTTTGGCATTTTATTCTAATACGACAGCACATTGGAAACGGGATGGAGAGGACCTGCTACACATCCTGGATACGATATAATACAAATCCCTAGAGGACATGATTTCCCGGAGAGTCTGGTGACACCTTCTCTAGGAAGACTCTGATGGTTTTGTTTACCTTGACGTCGAGGTTTACACAGAGTATAGTAGGATTGACTTTGGATTATGGGTCCTTGGTGACACGCTGACCTGCTAATTCTTTTTTTGGTTTGCTTTGACATGAGCCGCAAGTACAAAATACCTCATACGAGTCAAGTCGGAAAATGGGATTATGCGTCGGGAGCCAGAGACTTGTTGGGTATTATACAAGAAAATTTTGTTTGGTGTCTGGGCGTTAGAATCTTGCTTGGCTTATAGATTTAGGAGATCAGCTTGAGATCCACTCATTTTGATGACATTTGATCAGTGTTTTTGGTGAGTGTGGTGTGTTGGTGCAACATAGTGATACTATATTGAAACGCCTATATACAGTGCGTTGGGAATTGGTCGTCAGAATACATGCCTGAATCAGTTGGATGAAAAATTTTATTATCCAGCATCATACTACGAGATGCGTCGGTAGTCATATTGTCTGGAAAGGATGATCAATTCCATTTCTAGAATGATGTTGATTCTGTCAGATCGGACTCAAATCTATTATGTGCAAAAAATTCACTTGGAGTTTTATTAATCCGTTTCGTCGAGATCCAAAGATTTTCATCGTTCTAACGCTAGAGTACGGTCGTTTCTATACGCAGCTTACTCTTGATAATAAAGAGTATTTTTCAGTATAGAGTATCACTTTGGCACGATCAATTATACTCAATACTGGCGTGCTTTGAGTTCACGCGCGCATTGTCAATGCTGAGAGACTAAATTTTCCAAAGGATTTTCCGTGGAAATGGTCGTTAGCAGGGGAAACTTGTTCATGATAACAATAACAGGCGCCGAATAAAATTTAAAAGCTAGTTTATAAACTCCATGTACAAACGTATATCGCACCGGCTTGCTCCCGTGCGCCAGAGCAGGCGCTCGATTTTTGCTCTCTTTCGCTGTGAAATCGGAAATTTCCAAACCTATTGTAATCCAATCGATACCAGCATAGAGTCGACTTCATCTTCTTTGGAAGCACTTAGTTACTCTTCAATGAAATCACCAGATCCAAATCTACCCCCGATTTAGGAGGCGAAGCGATGCTCACCCATATAAGTCCATGTTAATCGCGCCGAACGCTTTTCATGCGTTTACAGGCTGAGGACTGGGTTTCCCGGGGAAGTTGTGAGGACCTTTTCCATGAGAAATTTTGTGATCTACAACTTTGCCGTGATGAGTTTTGCCCGGAGAATACATATTTTCCAAGATATAGACGAAAAACTCTGATTTTTCCCTAAAAATTGTTAATAACTAATGACGTCCCAAGAACTCGAGCTGATAACCTCGATAAATCGATTCAACGGATCAAAATACACAAGAGAACCCCAAATTACTGCGTGGAGCTCAAAGTGGCCACGGGAGCATACGTGGACGCCCGGACTAAAACTATCAATGATATTCAAATCACCATAAGAAACACTGTGGCTGAAATACTACACACCTTGGTTAAAGCTGTCATGTGAACTTGGGATACTGAGAACGAAACGATATGAGTTTCGGAACAACAATGCCCCTGGTAGAAATGGTGAACATTTTTTGGCCCCAAACTAGCCAGGTCGCATTGCTACGCATTGCTACTATGACTGTATATAGCACATGTGTCCAGAAAAAATGTTTACGTTTCTACCAGGGGCATTGTTGTTCCGAAACTCTTTTTATGGTGTTGTATACGGCCTGGAATCTGAAGAGATCAAAAAAACTTTCCGAAAATATGTAATAAGATTTTTAGCATTCCCCAAATGCTTACCCAAGTGCTTCGGTTTTTGCTTGCATCTCTGGGAAAGAGATCCCTGGTAAGAATGATTTTCAGTGAAGCACATTTCAATAACTATGAAATGACTTACTTGCTGACTGTACGCTGAGACTTTGCCTCTTCAGGGTCATTGATTAATATGTTACATTGAAATGAGTTCCTACTAGGAGTGTATTAGAAGATTGAAACTGAACTATTCCCGTTTCTTCGTGTTCCGGATGGCGCAGAACTGGAAGAAAATTATAATTCCAAGATTTGTGTCTCAGAAAAGTTACAAAATCACATCCGTATTGAATCTGGTGAAACTTATGCTTCAGTGCCGGTTGGTTTTCAATCATGCAATAATGACGAATCGTCTGTGATGCACTTGTTACAACTTCTCAGGTTGAAATTGTGATGGGGATACTTTTTAGCACATAGGAAAAACTTGTAAACACGAGGGCCGTATCGTGTTTTATATCACTCGTGCTGGAAACCCCTCCGTTTTCAAGCCTACTGAGACGAGGGGGGGGGGGGGGAGGATCGCAAACATGCGTTTTACCGAGCAGCTGCGCCACGAGTAGACAAGGAAACAAGGCGTTTCCACGCTTCGTCAAAATCACCAGATATATATTACTAGACATCGACATAACCCATACGACCACTCACACAGTGACACAACAGGCGTCTGCCAATATCCCACACAAGCAAAACTACCAAAAGTAAACCATGCGAAAATTAATAATAGAAAAAAAGGATGGAAACAATAAATGAACGATGGAATACTATGTGATGTTGTAAATATATTCAGGATTCATATTAAAATACATGCAAAATCGGCTTCCAAAAACATTAATAATGAAGTAAAAAATGTATATAGAAAAAGAGGTCACAAATATAAAAAGCAATCAATTGCGTGAATGAGTATGGAAATGAATATTGATGGTACCACGATTATGAATTTTGAATATATTGGGTCCAAATCTGAACTCATTTTCTTCATTGTATGAATTATTCGAATAACCAAATTCTGAAACAACCGAAGGAGCTCTTGGTTGAGATGGAGAATTAACAGGATCATTAAACAAAACAGACGGTTGAGCTGCAGGAGGGAATGTAGTTGGTCCAGAAAATGATTGCTTCTGTGATACACCAGGAGAAGCTACCAATTTCCTAGTGTGGGACCTTGATGAACCAGCATTTGATGGAGACTGTTGCTCCTCACCAAAATGTGACTGCTGAGTAAAACCAGAATGATCCAGAGAACGCTGTGGTTGTTGGACAGGTTCATGCGACTGTTCTCTCTGCTGCTCATTTTCATGCTCATTTTCATGCTGAGCTTCTTGATGCTGGTCATTTTCAGATTGATGATCTTGTTCAGGAGAGACCACCTGATGCAGTGCATAACCAAAAACCTCTGACAGATTTTTGTATACACCTTCCGAAATATCTGGAGTTTTGTTAGAAGGAGATTTACGAGCCATCATACCTTCATAACTGCCTACTCCAGAATCATCATGAGATTGTACGGATGTATATGTATGTGGCATTGAGACTGCATGAACATCTACTCCTTGTGGATCACCTGCACACATAAACAACACAATAGCCGTAAAATTTCTACATGAAAAAAATGAAGTAAACGGAAATGTATGAGAGTCTTACCAAAATTGCGGTCCACTTCTTCATCCGGCGCAATTGATTCTTCATCCGAAGTAACATTAAGTAAATCAGTAAAATCAGATTGAACCTCAACATTCAATGATGATGATTGAGATGAGTCAGTATGAGATGACAATGTAGAGAACTGTTGCACTTCTTTAGAACTAGAATTAGGTTGGCGTAAAGCATTATCGTTAACTGACAGACCTGAGCCAGATGCTGAAGGACACACAAGTACATTTGAAATGACTTCAATGTATGTTTATAATCGCTTGATGGTTCTTTAGGAGGTATAAGCTTGTATCTGACACGTTTCCTAGCCTTGTCACAGGTAATAACTGACGTGATAGGTGATGGTGTAGTAGAAATCTGCAAACCTGAATCTGCATGTGTTTCTTCAAAAGAGCTTTCAGAATCACTCAGCATTGATGTTGTATTCGATGGAATAATAGGCAACAAATTACTACTCGAAACTTCATCAGAATGAGATACATCTGGTGACACGGTTGATGAAGTAAGCAGTCCTGGAGTAACAGTGGAATTAGTACAACGTGTCAATTGCTTGGAACATTGTGACAGTTGCCTATTTGAAACTGAAGGTAGACGCCTATTAAATAATGGAACTGAACGAGATACTTGTGATGATACCAAATCACGCCTAGATGAGGTAGCAATTGCATTGGAATTTCGTGCAGTTCCACTAGGTTGTCTTGTACGTGGTGTCAAATTTTGCTTGTCCATATGTAGATGCTGATTATTAAAATTATATTGAACTATGGATGTTTGATGCTGATGTGGTAAGATAGCATTTGAGATATGCTGAGGTGGTGAGATAGCATTTGAGATATGCTGAGGTGGTAAAAGAGCATTCGTAGGATAGTGAGATGGTAGAATAGCTTTGGTTATGAGATGCGAAACTTTATGTTTCCCAAACTTGGTGTCCTCAACATAACCAGAAGCACACTTGAGACTTTGCCAACGACCATGACGCATAAGTTCCACATCATTACAGCCAGTCTCAGCATATGCGGTTGCTGATGACCTACGTATACTATGACTAGTATATCGTTCAGGTTGAGATAGACCAAGATACTCTGCAACTTTCTTGGGCACACTCCCAATGGTTGTATCACCAGCGGCTTCATTAATGAAAGAACCATTACGGTATGTCAAAAAAACCTTTCATTATCAATGTAACGCCTTGCTCCCAGATAACGTCTGACTACAGGATAAAATGGTCCAACAATGGAGAACGTATTCTTTTGGGATGTTTTAGTTGTCTCAGCTGGGATATTAATATGAACAGCATTCTCAGTTAATGTAACATACCGCATCAATAGATACACTAACTCACTTTTGCGACAACAACCCATCACACCAATAATCGAAATCACCTGGAAACAAAACAACACTATGACTGATATGAATGGAACGTATAAAACATCAAGCAATAATAAATTACCTTGATCAAAAAGTATTCAATGTCAGGAGCTTCCAAAACAAATTGGCTCATATTTTCTGATGTAAGAATTAGACCGTTTTTGGGAATATGGCGTCTCGACAAATTAGACAAATATGAATTCACATGTGCATAAACACCAATATCAAAGTTATGGTGAACTTTCACACAAGCTTTTATCATAGAATAGACAGATCTGAGCATTGAGGCAGCATTCTCGTCAACTACACGTGATTTCCTCAAATATACAAGAAGAGACTCTTCAGACAGAAGATCGGTGTCACGACCTTGACACCAAGTTTTGTAGTCATTATATCGTTTCAAATATTTAGCTTTTGAAACGGGAGGTAAAGTCTCCACCTGAATTGCCCTTGCTTCGGCCCTGATATCAAGCGGCACATTTCGATCTTCGGGACGATCGACAATACGATGATTACGACGTACCATGACGAAAGCTCATGAACAACATTAAAATGATCATAAAATGAACAACATCAAATGATCTTACACCATAATCAGAATCAACGAATATAACAATGAGTAACGAAGCAGATGAAGGTTAGAACAACGCTCGCGAAGACAAAGGAGGCACAAATCATATGACACATGTGTGAGCGACCAGTGGGGGTAAAAATGGAACTAAATAGCAGGAGACGTGGAAACAAACACTAGATGAATTATAACACGAGCGGGGCAGACGACAAAATTGAATTCCAAAAACACATTAATTGATAAAAAATACGAATGATACACAGGGTGGAGCACTCGTGATATAAAGTAACATATGCAACTTGTGCTAGCCACTGCATTTTTTCGGCGGAACTCGTGCTGGACGTCGGCTTCGCCGACGTGCAGCACTCGCCGCGCAAACACGCAGTTTCCAGCACTCGCTGCATAATATATTATTTCCTGACGTCCTATGATATCGCATCTCTATACTTACCATTGTAATTCAATGTTACATTACTTGAATAGAATGTTATCACAACAAACAAAACAGTTCACCACCAACCTGTTTCGTATTGAATTTACAAAACAAAAGATGTTTTAAAATATTCATCACGGAATGATGCTAGAATATTTGAATCCTATTTGTATCAGAACCTTCGACTTGTATTTTTTTTCTTAGGAAACCGAGTAGGAAACCCATAGATAACGGGAAGCCAGTGAGATTTGATCAGGCATTCCAACGATGCAGCATGACTATGTACAGAGTATCTATTCAGACTCAAAGCAGAAGTAGAAATCCAATCATTTAAAAAATCCCATGCATGAAACCAGAGCTAGATACTCTGAATCCAATGGAAAAAGTCGGTGCACCAATTAATCTTGGTTCAAGTATACTTTTCGAAAATGATATCTGTTGGTGGATCATCTTTTGTGCATCGCATCTAGAAAGAGATTTGAATTTCTCATACCCAGATCAGAATTTCTATAGCCCGCATATGCATACAGTTCAGATATTTTGTAGAATACTTGTAAAATGAGTCATCTGGAGGCTCGCGAGGACCGCCCGGGAATCCAGATGAATTGCCTCGTGAAGATGTATAAATCCAATGAGTAGTATATCCTCTCGTTGAGAAATTAAAAATAACCCCAAGTATATACGCATAAGTGCGAAGAAGACTTGGTGTCATAAATTACACCTCATTTTATCCAAAAGCTTCCAAGCTCTTCCGAACCTTTTTAATTTGTTTTTGCCACCTTTACCAATGTATACTGTATCCTCGGGTAAATATTTGAAGAGATGCACGCTGAATTTTTCTTATTTATTTCTATATGGCAAAAGATGAATCCCCATATCCACAGATTTCATAGATCATCGTCGTCACCAAAAATGGTCACACCTCGAAATAATAAAAGAGAACACTAGAGTAGAGAGCAAGAGAAGGAGGTACAACAAAATATAAAATCTGAGAAATACAT
Organism: Eretmocerus hayati; assembly: GCA_029851415.1. Lineage (NCBI taxonomy): Eukaryota > Metazoa > Arthropoda > Insecta > Hymenoptera > Aphelinidae > Eretmocerus > Eretmocerus hayati. The sequence goes on along the minus strand of CM056742.1, from coordinate 174,090,100 downwards.
ATAGAAGTTGATCGTTCCAAAAAGAAGAGAGAAGGCAGAATTTTTTTCTTGCTACCAGCACAACTGTCGTCGATGGCGATGATGATGAGATTCGCTACAGTCTAGAAAATATATGTATAACCTCAAAGTCATGATATGTGTATATGGATACGATCACGTTTTTCGTACAAGCCTGTGGTACAAGCACCAAGTCCTATACGGTGTACTATGGAATTTGAGAAGAAATATTCCAAGACTCGACAATCTTTACGACGTGCACAACCTGTTGAGTTTAAATCCCATAAGCAGTCATAAATCCGTCTATCAAAAATTAATCGCATTATTGCCTTATACTTATTATATCTACATATATATGTGTGTGTGTGTGTTTGTATCCAGGACGTGAGCCCAAGAGGACACGCTCAATTGCGTCACGAAAATATCACCCGAGAAGGAGAGCTCATCGCAACAAAAAAATGAAACGATATATACTATAGCGGAAAGCAGCCTGCATATACTTACTCTTGGAGAGGGCCCACACCGTGTGGAGAATGAAATTATGATCGCGCCAGGTCCTCATCGTCGTCGTTATATGAATACGGCAATATACATATTTGCGATTCAGCCAGAGGATCTTTCGACGACGGTCTGAAAAGGTGGTATAGTACCTTACTGTTCCCCAATAATGTGTCGAAAAGGAATTCATATATCTCATTTTGGAATGAGGTTGGTGAGATATTCAAAGTGATTGGTTGTCGTTGTGTACACGATTGAGTACTGATGACTTGATCTTTGGTACTATGAGCGAAGAAGACCAGAAAATTAATAATCCTTGAAGGTATGTAAGTTATGCGATTGTAGTATTTGATATTGAGGATTTGAGGAGCGAGATAACCAAAGTCTATAGTTATGATCTTCTTATACCTACCATTGTTCAGTCCATTACCATGTACAATCTTCAGTCCCTTACTATGGCATATTTAACAATGAATGATACATTTTTGAAAAATACCAAATATTCTTCTAACCGGATCACTGACAAGAAGATTCCAAACTATTCGCGACTTGTTTCTGTTCTCCTTCTTCAGGACGTAGGTGATTTTGCTCTTATTTAAGCTGAAATTCAGCTAATTGGCACTCGTCGCTCAAGAGAGTGGAGGTTATAAATGCTCTCCATACTCGACGGTCAAATAACTTGCCCTAACCTCAACTCAGATCATACCGAATATCGACTATCAATTCCAATATGAAACTTGCAACAATTTTGCCTCAGTAAAAATCGTCTCATCTCGTCAGGACATTATTCAAATTTCGCTCTTTTTCACCCAAGTTGATACGAGGATATTGAAAATAATTGGACTCTGTAAAAACCAAACGGCGTTTCTTTGCTAATTAGGGTAATTCATGAGAGATACCAGAAGATCAATGCAGAATGTAATATTCAGAGTTTTGAAAATGATCATAGATTCATGCATGAGGTCATGAGGTTCGTATAAATCTTACGAATTATATCAAACTAGAAATGTGAACCTCTGTTGCTGTCACTTGTTCGGCTTGTTGAATTTCCAGATGAGTCATAGGCCCCCATAATGCTTTTCCAGGATGAAAATAATATGAGTGAAACCATACAGTATCGATCGATTGGAGGTATTATTTAACTTCGACTTGTCCGACCGACCAGACATCAACCCACCCACCCACCTACCCCTCCATCAATCCAACACATGTACACACGTATCAGAGTACTCAACCAACCTCCCCCGTTAATCACCTAACCGCCCGTGTGGCCAACCACTTACCCTCGGCTAATCGTATACCCAATACCCACTCGAGCCAGCCACCTGCTTAGCTGCCTATTGATCCACCCGTCCGACCACACACCCACTCAATCGTCACCCTGCCCGTCGAGCCAGCGACCCATCTATGTACCCACCAACACCGAATCCAACCAGCTACTTGTTCAGGTCCCTACTCCTCCACCCACCCGACCACACAGTCGCCAAATCATCAAGTCACCCACCCACCACTGCTCAGCAATTCATTCGTTCGCCCACCCGGTCATACGCCCGCTTAATTGTCACACCACCCGTCAAGCCAGTGACCCATCTATTTACCCACCTAACAACAGATCCAGCCGGCTGCTCACTCAGGTCCCTACTCCTCCACCCAACCAACTACACACTCACCGAATTGTGAAGTTACTCACCCATCACCTACCCAACCACCCCAATCAAGCTAGTTTCTTGGTCAGCAACCCATTCCTTCACCCACCCGGTCATACACCCACTCAATCGTCACCCCGCCCGTCGAGCCAGTGACCCATCTATTTACCCACGTAATACACAATCCAGCCAGCCGCTCACTCAGATCCCTACTCTTCCACCCATCCGACCAGACACTCACCACCTACTCAACCACCCAAAACTCAATCAAGCTAGCTCCTTGCTTAGCTGAATATTCCTCCACCCACCTTATTACACACTCACTCAAAGGTCACCCCGACCGTCAAGCCAGCAACCCATCTATCTACCCATCCAATACCCAATCCAGCCAGCCTTTTGTTCAGCTCCCAACTCCTCCACCCACCCGACCACACACTTGTCAAATGGTCAAGTCACCCACTCAACATCTACCCAACCACCCAATACTCAATCAAGCTAGCTCCTTGCTCAGCTGACTATTCCTCCACCCACCTGATCACAAACCCACTCAAAAAACACCCCGCCCGCAAGCCAGTAACCCATCTATTTACTCACCGGGTACCCAATTCAGCCAGCCACTCACTCAGATCCCTACTCCTCCACCCACCCGACCACACACTCGCCAAATCATCAAGTTACGTACTCACCACCTACTCAACCACTCAACACTCAATCAAGCTAGCTCCTTGCTCAGCTGACTATTCCTCCACCCACCTGACCACACACTCACTCAATCGTCACCCCGACCGTCAAGCCAGCGACTCACCTATCTACCCACCCAATACCCAATCCAGCCAGCCACTCTCTCAGATCCCTACTCCTCCACTCACCCGACCACACACTCGCCAAATCGTCAAGTCACACACCAACCACCTACCCAACCACCCTGCACTCAATCAAGGTGGCTCCTTGCTCAGCTGCCTGTTCCTCCACCCACCCGACCACACTTCCACCCAATCTTCAAGCCAGCGACCCATCTATTCACCCACCCAATACCCAATTAAAGCAGCCTGTTCAGGTGCCTACTTCTCTACACATACGACCACCTATCTACCTACCAATCCGTCCAACTGACACATCCACCCAGACACGCACCAACCTATCCACCTATGTATCTAATCATCCACCTGCCCACTCATCCACCACCACACCCACCGACACGTCAACCTATGCACTCACACATTTATCTCTCCGACCACCTTCCCAACAAGCCTCCACCAATCCGAAATCCATTCGGATACCTAGTATAAGTTGTATACTCAACTCCGTTCACGTAAACGGACTGATTTTGCAATTTCAAAATTGCAGCCATCTACGATAAATCAGAAAGACAAAGAACTGTTTATCTCTCGGAATCTGTGGGAAATATTAGAATTTCACATCCATTAAATAATTACAGGTGTTGGTCTTGAAGGAAGTCAAAGTGTAGATGCAGTCATAAAGCTCACACAATACTATAGAGGTACAAACGATTGACCTCATTGTCAACAGAAGAGAATATCGAAAGGGCCCATTCAGATGAGAGTCGATTGCATTATATCGATTCAAGCAGGTGTCGAAACCGATATTCCAGCTGACGGGGAAAAAACGGAAAGGAGATGATACCGTGGATCCGGTCGCGTGCATCGAAGGAAAGTATTATTATACTTACCTATACTCTGACCGATAATACACTTCAGGCGCGGGTGGCTATATTCGGGGGTGCGGAGAGAAAGTAGTAGCGGCCGACGTATGATTGTTATAACATGGCAAGCGCATCAGGTCTGGTATATTGTATCAAGCCAACAGAGATCCGAAGCTATATATGGCAGGTATTATAAGCGGGTAATATGCCGATTGGAAACGGTTGCCGGCCTCGTGCCACTATATAGTACGTATTACCCGCATTATAAACGTGATGCGCGTTTTGGATCGGTGGCAAGCGCGAGGCGGCTATAAAATCATATACGTTGCGGCGGCCACCGATATACCAAAATGCGTTCGACGAAATAGCCTCCAATTAGCCTGTAATTAGTGTCCAGACCGGTAATTGATTTCGATCGATCGGTAACACATGCGAGGTCCTTATTTCCTCATTGGCTTTTCTTTGCTCGAAAGCCGCGGTGGTCTTGGCGTTCGCTTATGATGCCACATTACTGTAGTACGTGTGGCTCAATTTGATGAAAGAGAATATATTGATGTAAGTTATATGTGAGTCACTGATGGAATATTATTTGGCCTGTCTTGCGAAGGGTAATTTCAATATCTTAACTCGACAAAGTTTGTCCTAGAACTGATGTATCCTGTGAAATATCATTGTTCTCTCAGAATTTCTGAATTAAATTCAATCACGAATGTGTTTCAGACATCAACACATAGATGAAAAGTATCGAATACATGAACATCAAAATTGAACCATGTATAAAAATTGTTTAGTGACCTAAAATTTGATAACCAGATCAAAGTATGCTAATAAAGCAGTTGCAGTAAATGCTCGGATATTCAGATTGGATGTTTCGCCAAACTCGCAGGTGTATGAATGTTTCACAAAGTTATACTGTTAAAGAAGGAAATCAATCCATGAGCCCGGAATTTCAATAAAACCCGCAAATACTCAGAGTCCCCAAACAAAAATTATTTAGGGGAAAAATCAATTCCAAAAGCTTGGGAGACAACACCGAACTCGTTCGAAACGTAGATGCTGGGATGAAGTGTCCTGACAGCAAGAATGGTTCCTGATTCCCAGGGTCGCAACTTGACTCGCAAATGCTCAAATGCTCCGACCGGAAATTCAGTTCAAAAACGGACTATTGCAAGAACCTAGGAGTCAGTCAAACACATAGATAACCCGATATGTGATCTGAAAATTGTTTGGGACAGAACAGCAATTTGAAAATCTAGTAAAGTTTGTCTCTCAGTCAAAATTTCGAGCTCGAACATTTGTGAATATCCCGGGGGATGGTAGCCTCCCTAAATTTTGGAATTGATCCATTCCCCGATAAAATTTTCAGTTCAAGTATCCGTCAAGCAATGTTTCAGACAACCATGGTGACAGACTGGGAGCCACCAAGTGACATCCAGTAGTATTCACGGCTGAGCACTGTATATGCACAAGACATATCTTTCAGTCGCACCAGATGTTTAAGGTTCGTTAGTCTCACCATTGTCTACCTCGTTAGGTACGGTGACACTTTTGAGTCTCTTTTCTCTCAGTTATTCATTAGCTGAATTTGTAGATATTGTATTCTGCAAGGTGATTGATGTAATCCTGAGAAAAATGGTACTGTGTAATACAAATGTGGAATGGCACAGATTTGACGAAATCATTCAACGTTTATGGTAATTACTCTATTTACATGATATGAATCTTTCGAACCCGTAACAGTGATGTAAAACCGAGAGAATATAAACTGTCCAAGATCAAAGTGGGCTGAATCCACTCCTGAGACTCATGAAGAAACTCATACTTATTCCATCACCCTCCGCGATCAATTCACGAATGAAAACTATTCGGGAGTCATCCTCTAGGTCTGAGAGTATTATTCCCGATGTCATCCTTGACCGTAGTTCTAAAATAGCACGAATCGACTTGTACGGTGAGCAAATATTGAATTGTCGGAATATCTCTCCATAACTGAATTTACATGACTAGAGTTCAAAAAATCCATGAGAACTGGCTCAATTGCCACAGAAACAACTCGGAGATAATCTTGAAAAGAAAAGAATTATTCAGAATAGAAATGAGATTTTTGGAAAATTCTCAAAGATTGCTCTATGGAAAGAGAAAGAATATCAGTTTCCATGGAACCACATAAGGTAAGTGTACTCAACTTGCCCCCATTGAGCCATTTTCTCAATAACTCTGGCCCATCTCAATATTTTCCAACGTACTTTAATTCATTTTGAAGCTTGGCTCAAGACCTTCAGATGAGTCAAAGTACATCCAATTTGGACCAATTGGAGCCAAACTATTTTGATTCTCCCAAAAGGCGATTTTTGAGAGTTTAGAAAAATGTGTACCCGGCTTGCCCCCATCATTTAAAACAATGTAAATCGGTGATAAAGTGCATAAAATCACTTTGATTTGTTTTGATCACCGTGCAGTGACATGTGTAGCTTTTAGCAGGCCCAAAACACTGTTACCAACATTTTGATATGATAAACACTTTTTGAGTGGTAAATAAAAGCCATGCTGCACGCCTTTCCGAGATAAACTTACGGGGGCATGTTGGGTACACTCCGATGTTGGCATCCTTGTTTACAAATCGTCTCCGTGTTTTGCACATAAAATCACTTCAAATCAGAGTTTTGCAACTCCCGAGAGCGGATTTTGAAGCACTCGAGACAAAGAATCGAACGCGTTAAAGTATGTTGAGATTGGTCGAATGAAAATAAATTCGCACCGGTTTCAGTGGGCGCAATATCCTCGGTGCTTTCTTAGCTAAGCAATTGCGAAGAATCACTAAAAATTTTCTGGGAAACGCAGAAATAGTTCGGGGTCCATGCAAACTATGTACTTTCTCATAACAAACGTAAAAAAAATATGCGAGAAGGTCCACAAGTGGCCATTCCTGAGATCGGCATATGGGGCAAGTTGGGTACACTTACCTTATTTCTGAACTTTGTTGCCATTCATCCACAACTTTCAACAATAAGTGATCGAAAATTCTCCTCAAGCTTCATTATCTCGTACAAATTCCCCATGAGGTGAGTGATGATAATTTAATTTCAAATCAACGTTGGTCAAACTCCTCACAACAACCTCCAAAACAACATATGTTGTACTCTAGAATCACAGAATTCGCTTCATTTGGGTGTTTATTCAAATATACCAAAAACCTCGTCGAACTATTTGGCTATCAATATAATTTGAATCTAAACTCATCAATCTAAAGCCTCTACGATCTAACCAGAAACTGTTCCGTTTATCCATCGAACCTTCAAAATCTTCCCAAAAATATTCATATCCTCAAAAATCTGCACGATACAACTCACCTCCCCCCCTCCATCCGCTTCATTAGGAATCTCGGAGCAATCAACGTTCCCAAGGCTCAAGAATGTCTCACTGCAATATGAATCAATGCAGTAACAGCGCAGTGACGGCAGCAGCAGCAGCAGCAGCAGAAAACAGCAGCCCAAGGTGGCAGAAACGAGACAGCGAGGAATGAGAGGAGTGTTCGCAGCAGGGAAGAGGAGGAATATAAAAAGGGGAGGAGGTCTCAAGAATCGCCACCCACGGCGTATGTGTGTAGCGCCCGTCGCCTCGCGTCGCGCGTTCATATTCGCCACCATCGCCGACTTGCCGCCTGCACGCCGCGCCGCCGCGCCGCAGACACGTAGCATTTCATTCCGCGGGCGTGCTGCGCTCATCTTTATACATGCTCAGAGTATCGCGCATTTACCACTTTATCCGTCGCACAAGCAGCAGCAGCAGCAGCAGCAGCAACAGCAACAACACATGTGCGACCAGGTCGGCCCCCCTCGCTACTTACTGATATTTATTGCGCCTATGAGATGCGGCCCCCCGTAAATCTCCGCATTCACACGCGCCCTCTAATTTGCATATCCCGCTCTCCTTTTCTTTCTATCTCTTTTCCATTGACTATTCGACTGTCACTATATGTTGCTCTTTTTTTGATTCTGTATCGTGGACGGGGCAAAAATTTCACACATCTCTCGCAATGTCAAAACTTGCGCGACAATATTTCACCGCAATATTAGGAAAAGTATCGTTGAGTAGGTTTACATTGGTTATGGAGGGAGTGAAATTTTGTACCGCGTTTTAATCAGAAACTCGTGTGCGAGGTCATAGTCTTCTAGTTCTGATGATCCGAGATGTCATTTTTGTCTCCAAATGTAAGCTAGAACAATGTTTTCACAACGTATTCGTGCTTGTCGCATTGCTGTGATAGGTACCCTCGAATTATGCATGACTGACTCATTCGGCTTTTTTGTTACGGGATTTTGGGCCTCGAACAATTGACCTGATAAGCACACTACTAGAACCGAAACAGTGGGAGTGCATTAAATTCGTTCGGTACGTACATTACCGTCTCAATGAACCCGACATCCCACCCGAATGTTTACATCCCTTTATTGGACGATTTAGGTGCTTTTCATAACGATTCTGTGATGAGAGTGAGTTGGTATGATTCGCGATTCCAGTCGACATTTTCTGCATCTTATACAGATTTTGAAATTGACAATTTATATGATCAGCATAAGTGAAAATCCAAGAGTGGCACGTAATTCCGGGCAAAAAAATGCCACAGTCATCTGCAGTATCGGCGTCGAAACACTACCCCGCGTTGGTCCATGTCGAGCAGATTCCCTTTCGCAAATTGAAAAAGCCCACACCCCGCGACTTTCCCATATTACGTTGGTGTAGCCTCTATCAGCAAAAGATGTCCACCACGGTGGAATTTGTGTGAACGCCATTTTCACTTTTGAGAATTCATGAGAAATTACGAGTTAAGTGCAAATCTGCGTGACAATTCACATAGAAAGATCCAGGCGCTGCAACTCAACACAAATGCAAGCGCAATCGATGGATTCATTGATTAAACAGACTAGAATTTCATGGACAGTTTGGTCTCGATGAAGCTGTTTACTTAAAGATAATGTAGAATCAAGATGAAAGAGTAGGAGAAGCAATACTCATCTAATATATCGATGCCACTCGATCTTGGTCCAGGAGTGAAAAACTTTGGGGTCTCGGCGAAGCTTCTGATGTGGAAGGCAAGAGCTTGCAGAAATGCCTCGCAACAACACAACAACAAGGCCAAAATCCAACTTGAGCAATGAGTATCGTCTATGTCCGGGGATGCATTTTATGTTAGTGATGAGTATTATGTTTCATAATATACTGCATTGTCACTAATTGCAATTATAGTGACAATGATTCTCATCAATCGGATGTTTGTGAGCAAGTTATGGAAAAGGTACAACGTGTCTGCTTGGTAAGAACAACAATGAGATTACCACGGAAGTATCACAGCAAACCATACGAACGAAATTTCACATCAGCTATCAATAATGTACTTACATCGGTAATCTCGTTTATTGTCGATCATTGCATAGTCAGGTTGAGTATTCGTTGACACTCACTCTTAGCCAAGTTTACTCGATGCATCGAGTCCGAATAAATTTGTCACCAATTTTCTCAAAAAATGCTCTGTATTTGATCTATGACTTGGATGATTTTACTTGCACTAATGAATTGATTTGCCTTCTCATTTTTACAGCTCAATCTCACTCTAACTCCATTCACTTTCTCTCAATTATTCCCCTCTCCTATTTCCTTTTTCCTTTCCGTTATGCCCTCCCCCATCCTTAGGGAAGTTTAAAGAGTGGGAAAGTCTCCCACCAAGGGCTTTACAGACAACTCTACAATGTGATCACGATATTTCTGAAAACATACATGCACAAGCACAGGGCATGGGAATAACCTCCAAATTTTGTCAGAAATATCGTGGTCACATGGTATACCTACTTGTGTTATGGCTAAAATCACCTCTGCACACAAGCAGAAAGATATAGCCAACGATTTAGAAAAGAAAAAAAAAGATGCATCAAAGCGATGCATGCATTGTTGTTGCGATGCGCATCATGCAGATAGTTTTGGCTTGACTTGATCGAACTTTTTTGTCGCTTGAGTCTCTAAGTTGATCAAAGTGCAATTACGGACTAAAGACCCAAAAAATGACCGTTTCACAATTGTTATTGACAGCCGATGTGAAATTTTGTTCGTGCCTTGCTGTAATTTCTCCGCGATAACCTCAAACGTTGTTCTTTTCGAGCAGGCACGTTACCTTGCCGAAGATTTGCTCGAAAACATCCGCTCGAGAAAAAATCATCGTCACTCATTAATTCGTTAATACTCGTCAAGGTGCATCCCCGCGGATGGATGATACTAATGGCCGAAATTGGATTTTCGCCTTGTTGTTCTGTTGTTGTGAGGCATTTCTGCAGGCTCCTGCCTCTCACATCAGAAGCTTCGCCGAGACCCCAAAGTGTTTCCCTCCTGACCCAAGATCGAGTGGCATCGATATATTAGATGAGTATTGCTTCTCCTACTCTTCCATCTTGATTTTACATTATCTTTAAGTAAACAGCTTTATCGAGACCAAACTGTCCATGAAATTCTAGTATGTTTAAACAATGAATCCACCGATTGCGCTTGCATTTGTGTCGAGTTGCAGCGCCTGATCTTTCTATGTGAATTGTCACGCAGATTTACATCCAACACGTAATTTGTTATGAGTTCACAGAAGTAAAAATGGCGGTCACACAAATTTCACTGAGGTAGACATGTTTTGCTGATGGAGGCTACACCAACGTGATGTGGAAAAATCGCAGTGGTGACTTCCTCAATCGGCGAAAGGGAATCTGCCGCACTTTCAAATAAATATGTTTCGCGTCGCAAGAGTTAGCTAGAATTGAAGCTGAAACTCTGAGTTTTCCATATCTACCAAGAAAAAAGGAGGTTGCCGATGTAAATTCTGAAAAAAAGCATCGGCATCTGACGCGCTTATACACGCGGTCTTATGGGAGCGCCACTGTTTATACCTGCTCATGCTGGAATAAATATGATAAGTTCTGTAAAATTTTTATATACGTATAAATGCGGTCTTCATAATTCTCTTGCTAGCAGCAGAAATGTGGCTAGTTGATCAAAATCTTTAGCAAATTGATTCCGAAGTCGGCCGGAGAGGCATTTTCGGGTTCAACGCCATGCTTTGCGGTATGCGTCGTCTGCTGCGCTCAAGGGCAACGCTACTCGAGCTCCGGCGCCCTCTCATTGATACGGGCCTGCACGCGGGTACCACCTTAACACGGACCAACCCTGGCTGTTTTGACGCCAATACTGCAGATGCATTTTTCTGCCCGAAATGACGTGCCACTTCAGGGCCTGATCAGACTTTAGGCTTTCAACTTTTCTAATAGTATCGTGGACCAGGCCGGAGATGATCAGAATAACAGGAGATAACAGAATGATCAGGAGTCATAGCTATTGCTGCTTTGGAGTTCGGGATAGGAATAGATCAGTTGAGTGGCAATCGTAGTTATACCAGAGAAATCAATAGCTAGATAGATTCTTGAACATAACTTTGCTGAAGTTCAAATTAGATGTTGAGGCTGTACGAGCGATAACCGTAAGTGTGAAGAAAGTCAGTGTGCCCGTGGTACCTGTGGAAGCAAAGAACTTACACGTAGTGGAGGTCATGATGCCTACACAAGTCATAGAAACAGTGATCGCAGTCGTAGTGGAGGTTTGAATGCTCACAGTAGTCATCACAACAGTGACGGTAGCCATTATGGAACAAGTGATCGCAATCGCTTTGAAGGCCACAGCATCCGTGGTGGTCATAGAAGAAGTAACAGTAGTTGTAGCGGAGGTCAGAGTGCCCATGAAAACCGGTGCTACAGAGGCCACGGTTCTTTGAGTAGTCATACAAACATGTGGAAATAGAGGTCAGTGTGTCCGTATTAATTATAGCAACAGTGCCCGTGGTTGGAATGAAGGTCAAAGAGCCCCTAGAATTGGTAAAACGTAGATTCGTAATCGTAGAAATGGTCACACTGCCTGTAGTAGTCACAAACGAAAAGACCGTAGTAGCTGTGGAAGTCAGACTACCATTATTGGTATCATAGCAAGAGTTTGCATAGTCAGGGTAGTGTCCAAGTACACATAGTAGCAGACCCATACACGGATGGAAGTAAAAATGCTCATAACAACCGTTGGTAGAGTCATAGTGCCTCAAGTAGTCATAAATCGAAAGGCCGTAGTAACTAATAGAGGACGTCAGACTGACGATAATAATCTCAAAAACATGAAACATAGTTGAAGGGAATGTCAGGGTGCTTGTTGTGTCGTAAAAACAGTGAGCAGAATCGTAGTAGGCCTTGGAGTATGCGAGATGACCGTTGGTACAGAGGTCTCGGTGCCTCAAGTAATCATAGATGCAATGACCGTAACAGTAAGTAGTAAAAGTCAGAACTCTTGGTAGCCGTGGGATCTGTGACCGTACTGAAGATTGTGGTGCACGTATTTGTCATCGACGCAGTGACTGTAGCAGTAGAGGAGGCAAAGTAATTGTATAGGTCATAGAAGCAGTGACCGTAGTCACAGTGGAAATTACGTGACCACAGAGCTCCTGGAATCAGGGACTGTGCCCTCAGTGTTAGGTGAATACTTCTATCACTATAGTATGATACGAGAGCATTGATCTCTATCACAACTACAATCACTGCTTTTATGACTAATGGAGAGACTACTATGGGCATTTAGGCCTCCTCTATACACCTACGGGCAGTATTCTCATGACAAATGCGAGATCGGACGTTCTCCATGTTCAGTGTTACTTCTATAACCTTCACAATGAATACGTTTTCCAATGAATTGCGTCTTTAGATCGAGTGGACCGGTGCAGGTGAACTATCATCTCCACTCGACTATGATCACTATTCTGATGACCAGTATGGTCATCCTGATCTCCAACCCATTAGAAGCTTTGACATTTGGTTTCAACGGTCATCTTCAGAGGTCCTGATCATATTCACTCCGCACTTCGCTATCCTTGAAATAATTGAGAATCTAAAACTTGATCGAGCCCCTCTGAGGCTCCCCAAGTCCGAATGTGAATTTCGTCAACAACTTGCTCCTGGCTCGGTAATCAGATAATCTTTTGGAGCTCGGAGTCATAGGTAAGACCTACCCTGTAGGGTCGATTCTCCAAAAATGTGACCTATCGAGGTCGATTGGAGGCTGCTTTTCCACGCTTGCAATTCGCCACAGTGACCTTCCAACGTTACTGAAATTCCCGCACGTGGTGCTTTCAAACTTGTCATTCGCGGTACTGATTCCTGATCCAAGCCTAACATAACGTATTCTGGAAAATTATATTAACAGAAGCGATTCTGGGTTTTGTGAATTAACAATTGAGATATTGGATCAATTTTAATGAGTTGCACTGATTGGTTGTTAACATTCGTGTCATGTTCCTTCTAGGTTGAGTTCTCAATCATTCGTTTTTTGAGAATACATTTGTAAACGTTTTATCATGTAGTTCAATTAAACTGGCGGAGAGATAAACACCTTGATAAAAGCTGGTTGTTATGAGCTCATGAGTAGTCAGAGACCTATCACAGCCCACATTATTAAAAAAAAACGCTGACCCAAAGATGAAGTAATCAATAATCTTTGTATTTACTTTGAGCTGCTTTCCTGTGATCGGGTCAGCATCTGATTGAAATGCAAATAATTGGTATAACTGATGGTACCCAAACGTTTGGTGACCATACTACTTGGAATGAACTGCGAAGGCAGATGTAGGGGTATACCTGCGCTAACTTATGGAAATCAGAAAAAGGAGACTTATAAGAGCTTGTTCGCTTCAGACTTGCTCTCAGAAGAGGTAGAAAAGAAAGCAGTAGTGGGTTTCACCTGTACTAGAATACAGAAGTACTCGTGAACTTGTTAACTCTATATTTCCTATATTACATTTGAAGGACTTGAAGTTCAAGAACTACTCGCAAATGTATGCCAACTCAATACGGGAGCTTGTTCAGCTACTTGGTCGTGATATCTACCGACCACTTATCTCAGAGAAGTCAGTCCTGTGAGGCAGCGTCAAATCTTGACTTTCTACGATTTCAATTCATGAGAATTAGTATATAATGCTAGATTAATAGGTACTTGACGATGATCACTCTTGATTCCTGTACTCTATCTTCAGATTTTTTGCTTGTGACAATTCTATGATCTCTCTATTAACTCATCACCTGACAAGTTGCCGTATAGTTTGCAATATACTTCACGGAGTAAGCGGTGCTATCTGAAAAGATTCAAGATCTATTGTCTCAAAAAAATTCACCCTGAGAGAGTGGAGAAAGGTAAACGATAGTTTCCAAAACAAAATCAATTTATAGAAACTGTTTAGAAGCTATCGATAAATAGCATGTGAATATTCGAGTAACTTCGTAAAATAACATTATATGGAGTTGCCAAGGGGGTACATTAGAAACTCCTTCAGAATCCTGCCTAGCAGATGGAAAATTTTCCGCAAGCCTATACTGATAGAGCCTATCTACACTATTGAGGTGGTAAAAGCAACAATCTGCTTACACAACTGGCCAAGGATATCTGATGAGGATTACATATCTCGAGATCCTGTTGATTGAGTTGATCGAATTTGTGGAATCAAATCAGGCATTTGGCGAGGAGAAAACAGGAACAGAATGCTTCACGCCAAACAATATTCCACCACCCATGGTGGAAAATTCATTATGGATGTATCACTGCTAGCTCGAATTATCATATTTTACTTTCAGATGAGCAAGGCAATGATTCTGAAGTCAGTTGATGTCCCGTAATAGTATCATGATGAGATGGGAGTGAAAATATTGCAAAATAACACGTTTGGTACGAGGTCAGGTTTCCATAGTTCATTGACCAACATGGAGTGAACTCTCAGACTTTGACTAACCAGCAAAGACGGGGAGTTGGGAAGTTGTGGGTTCGCTCCGTTGGACTCCATTGGGAGAGAACGTGTCAAGATTACATTACATGAAAATCCCCAAATCAAAACTCTTTTTAATATAAATCTCTTCCACACGTCCAATACCTCTTTGTAAAACCAGGAAATTGACATAATTCCTAATGGAAATTTTCCTCTGCAACTGAGCACCTTAAGAAGTGGAACGACTTAATGGGAGTTTAAAGATTTATTGTAACTGGACTGAAACACCTACTTTTGGACTTGAGCGAACTTGAGTTACCTCAGCAAATTATTCACGCAATGAGTAGAATACCCGGTGAAAAAACAATGCAAAGTTAAGAGAAAATGTACCAACAAATCGTGAGGATAAGGCAGCTATGCGTGAATGGGTGCTTATCTGAGATGAAAATTAATCAGACCTGTCAAGGGAAGTTTCCGTAAAAATAAAAGAATATTTTTGGTTCACAGGGAAGCTGGAATAATTACAAAGATTCACCTCGAAAGTAGGTTCAATTGTGAGATATACCTGTGCTGATAGTTATCAATTTTCACAATATTACGATAGTTTGCGATGTACACTGAGCCGTTCCGACCGACTGGGCCGAAGCAGGTGAATATGTTTCAACGACCTTTGATTCTATCACCATTTGAATGCTCATAATATCACACATGTGATGGTGCCTTGATTTTCCCCAAACCACAAATGTGTTCCATACACGAACTGGAAGATTTAACATTGACGATATTTGTGTCTTTGAGCATGGGGAGATCAGTAATTCTCAGCTCTTCATGCTACAAGAATATAAAATCAAAAATAAAATCATTTTGATTAAAATGTTTAAGCAGGTCATGCAGTCGAGGGGAACGTTTTTTCCATACGAAAAGAAACTCTCAAGAAAATTCCACGATCACCACAAAATTCTTGGACGAGTACCTGAGCAAGTACCTATTCTATGTCTCAATTTAGCTATGAATTGTCATTCTCCACGCAAATCTCCACCTCGTAGACTCTATTAATCGATCTCACTGATGAATAAGTAAGAGTTAAAAAGAATTTTTCAAATACACTTTTATGGACTGCGCCTAGTGCAATGCAATACATGAGCATCTGAGACGCGTGTGTGCAGCGGGTTTCCAGAGAATGAGCTAAGGCGCCACTATGTCGCGAAGTCCCGAAGTCACAAACATGCAGCAGACGATTTGCGGCATTCCTCGCCTGCCACGTGGAAGACCCGAGGCCGGCACCAATAGTTTTTCTTTATTAATCAAATAATCTAACACTGCGCCGATTAAAATGACACGATATTATGTATTCTGATCACCCTCAACAGTGCACACCCACGAGATCAAATGGAGTGACTAGCCGGAAGTTAATTATCGGAAGTCACGTGATATGACCAAAATTACTAGATCTAGGACGGAGAAAACACCAACTCGGTGAAGTGTAATAAAAGTGTATAAAAATCACTTCGTAGGTGTACCATATGGGTATACCCCTATACTTCCATATTAAAACTTTCTGATGCGTTACATGTTCTCAAAACCACAAGGGCTGACTGCTGATACTTGCTCGGGGGTCGCCAGTTTGGTATGGTTGTGCCTCGTAAAATGGAAATCAATTACATCCGCGCTTAAGCACTTAAACTGGTTTCGCCACGCTGTCGCTCTAACCTCTTTCTTTTTTCCTTCCCATACATACCATACCATATCATATACCCCATATTCACTATCCATATCCTTTCATGTCTTACCTTTACGTTATACACGCGTTGAACGTGAGGCTGGCGCGCGAGATATCGCTTGAGGCGCTCTGGCGGCTTGCCGCAGATCATTCGTATCAACATAATTACAAGCTCGGAAGCCGCCTCTCTCAGTTTTCTCTCACCTCGCTCCACCCATCACAACATCACACGCGTATACTGCTGATAATACGGAATCTTCTTTCTTTCTTCTTCTTCCTCCTCTTACTTGTTGCCGCTCGTCATCCGTACGCACCTTTCTCGTACGTGATGCGCTGATGCTCATCCATATAGGTTAGGTACTCTGTTGCTGCCTGCTGCCGCTGTTGCTGCTGCTGATGATTCTTTAGCAATCGAATATTGCATCCCCATGCCATCTTCTCTGATCTGCACCCGCCAGAAAGTCGACTTCTTTGATGCATGCCGCCTCTCTCACGTTCTGTACCATACAGGTATTTGCGTGTAATGCGTATGGAGAGGCGCTCTCGGCCATTGAGGTTATGTGAAGCGATGAAGCCCCACCGTGGCCACCTCGCCATCCTTGGGCTATGGGTGATATGATGACTCACGTGCGCACAGTATTCATTGCAAAAATGGTACGTGAACTTGAAGGCAATTCGAAATTGAAGATATTTTGGGTATGCTGTGGGGGGGGGGGGAGTCAAAAGTTTTTAGGTGTGCGATTTTTTCCTGGTAAATTCGACGGTACTCACATTATCGTGGATGTCATCTCATAGCGATTTCTGTTTTCGAGAAAGTTCAACCGACCGTTCTGATGACCCAACAGAGGATTCGAATCCCATCATTTGACTTCTCAAAGTCTCACGTGAGAAGTTGACCAATTTTTTGCGTCACTATAAGGTCAAATAATCATATTCCCTCTACGATAAAGTATATGTTTCTAGAGACAAAATGAGGTGACAGGTGTTATTTTATTCGCTTCCATTGCACTCGGGCGCCACCAACAGAATCTTGTCCCCGAAATCTTCGTGAGATTTACAGTTCAACCTGATCTCTTCCATCAATTCAAAACCGTCTACTTCATTGACATCATTTGGCATCAGCTCCTTTAGTCGATTGATCCAATCCGAACATGGCATATCATATTAGGTTCTATTTGCCGTGTCAAAAATAGGCATTACTTTGGCTATTTGAGCGCACGTGACTGTGAGCATGATTTTACTTGTCCTGGCTTACAAGTGAGATAATGGGCTAGAATGGAGATCCAAACATACTTTCCTGACACAAAATGACCATTTAAACACTATCCCGTAGCCGGTTTTGCCCTATATAATCACCTCTCTGTCCCAGGAGAACTTATTGTCGGGTTCGGACACCGTTGAGGCACTAGACGACATTCTTGAGCTAAACTGACCTCGTAATTGTGTTCAGATGGTCATTTTGAGTCGGAAAAGTATCTTTGAATCTCCATTCTAGCCCATTATCTCACTTATAAGCCAGGACAAGTAAAATCATGCTCACAGTCGCGTACGCCCAAATAGCCAAAATAATGCCCATTTTTACACGGTAAATAGAACCTACAGCTCGCTCCTGGCTCGAGGCTCGTCCCCGCAAGTTTTTGCACGTACTTGGGGGTACTTCGGGGAGTACTTCCACACAGATTGGTGCACAACAGTGCAGATGGTAGCGTATGTGACCGTGGACAGAGATGCCGTTTTTGCCAAAACGACGAAATGCGGCATTTTGTAACGCTCGGCAGAAAAATTAAAAAAAAAATAACCTCCCGCAAATTTTTTCCACTGGAAGTAGACGTCTCAAAGAACATTTTCGTACAAGTTTGGTGAGGAAAAATTGAGATATATTTTTGGGATTGAGTCCTGAATTTTCGACTTTTTCGAAAATAGCTCAACTTGTAGCCGCTGTAGCTCCAGCAAAAAGTGCGATAATCAACATTTACAAATAGGCAAATTGTAGGTTTTTCCAAGGCCTTCAAAACGATCACTGGTAAAAGTCGATTATCTCCTTTCTAGTTGGATCTAGGTCGTCCACAAGATGACGCAGAAATCGCTAACATTTGCTCTCAGTAAATAGCTTGCAGAAGTCGCCGGGCTCACTTATCGGTCAAGAACAACTCTTTTCTGAAAAGTACTAGTCTTTACGAAGAAAATGCGCCCAAGTACGATGAAAAATGTTGAATTCCGATGGATGTACAATTTTCCTAAAAAGGCTTAAAAAGGGCCTAAATTGGCCCTCCCACGGGCCCTGGGGCCCACATGGGAGAGGGGGGTCAAAAAATCGAAAAATAATTGTTTGTACTATTTTGACATAGTACTAACAGGAGAAAATTCTTGCGGATTTTTCCCAGACCCTCCTGGTGACGGTTTTGTCCAGCTTGTTCCAGAATGACTCATATACATGTATAAATATAGGTTATACTAGTATTGTCGAGGAGAGATTGATGGAACTTGACCTTTCACATCATACTCTCCGTGTTTCAGGGGAGTCACAGTTCCAGTATACGCAAAGGTGTGGTTCCGCCGCTCTTGATGTTCCTAACTTGATTCTTGCCTGTTAAATTCCGTCCATAAATGAATAGATCATGCCTGAACCATTGCTGGTCACGTTGGTACTTGGAAATATTTCGTTATCAGTGATCATGAAACGCCATGTTAGATTACAATTGTTTGGGGTTCTTTTTCCCCAAAACGAGGTCCACAACCTGCATCTCTCCAGCGGTAAGTGTCATCACACGTTTTCTACAGTTTCTCTCTATTCGCTGCCCTACATGCTGCCTAGAGGTGCGTGCGGGCTTTTTGTTTACAGAATCTTGCACGCCAAATTTTGCAAGGAATCGCCAGATTCACAAAATTTTGTACATCTGAGTATCTTGCAAAAATTACATCAGTGTTATCATTTCATCGAGTTGGATTTTGAGGTTAGGCAACTCAACACCTCGTGCTTAATCAACGCATATCGCAGTTCACCACTTCGAGTATAGATGTCTCTTTTGGTCTGTTCATCGACTATGAAGCCTAATCCACACCACTTGTGAATATTTCCTCGATCTGAGCTGTGAGAAAAGTGTTTGTACTGCTACAGCTGATGCTTGTTGGCGAACGCTTTCAACAGCTAATCATTCCTGTGTTTACGTTACGTCCTGCTAGACTTTTTAACTTCCAATCACCATTGCAATCGCTCCAGATCACGTCGGCGATGGAATGTATTCTGATAGCTGTAGTATTAAGAGTGAAGAACCCGCAGGTGACATGCCAATTTATTTCAAACGTTTCATCTTACTATTCAATAAGCGCCAGGATGAAATTCTCAAGAGACTAAGTGATCTCGAGGATACATGAGAGAGACGTTTTCGTGGAATTGAGACCGTTATTGCTGATAGTAAGCAAGATTCATCTGAGCTCTCGCATCAAATGTTATCGACAGATCCAGCCGAAATGATTCTTTATGGTATTTCTGCAGATGCTAAAGTCGATCGGACTGAAGTAGTTGTTGAAGTTTTCGGTGCAATTGATCATCCCAACCTTGTGAATTTTGTCATCAACACTCGTACGTGGACTGGGCCACATATTGATAATTTGGAATCAAGTTGTTCAAAACTATCGAAATCAAAATTTGTGAGTTGAAACATTGCTTTTTGTAAGTTCTATGCAGATTCTGCTCAGTCTCTTCTCTTACCACTTTCTGTCATAGCATGGCTCTTATTTGATTCATATACTTTCAGCAAAGCAGATGATCTACCAGTATTGTCCAGCTTTGATATTAGTTTCTCGTGGAGCAAAATAAGTGCTGAGACATTGAAGAATTTTCAACCTATGCCCATTGAAGACCATCCATGTTTCTACGGTCAAACTTCAGCTGAGACCAAGTGGAAAAAGCAAGTTCTTCAGAGGCCTTGCAGGGAGAAGAAAATTTTACCCCATTATACAAATCACAACAGGGAATAATAGTGATAGTAGTTTTTCTTCCCTGAAAAATAATGGTGAGGGTGTTTTTCGTCGATCTTTAAGGACTGGATGTTGGAATACTGCCAAAAGAACCAGAATTCCACGAAAGAGAATCATTTATTCTCCACGTATCGTCTACCAGGGTATGTAGACCTCTTCAGGAGTAAATATATTTTTCTTTTTAAAAACGTTTACACTTAAATGAATAGATCGAGAACAGACGAACTCATGTGAGATGCGTCTGCCTCTCGTCAAAGACAAGCGTTGAACTCAACTTGAGTTCAACGCTTCACCGATAACTCCTTCAACCCTCAAAACACCCATGAGCTCTTTGGCACCCAAACCCCTCATGACTCCGTTGACACCTAAAACACCCATAAGCCCTTGGACGCCCAAAACTCATATAATCTCTTTGGCTTCCAAAACCCTTATGACACCTTCGACCCCCAAAACACACATGACTCCTTCAACATCCCTAAAACTCATGGCTCCTACGACACCCAAGAAACTTCAAGCGAAGATTGTCCCACCTAGTCCTAGAGCTTCAAAAGTTAGAATCTAACTTATAAGTTGAACTGTTACCGTGTCTATGGTCTGTGGAATATTTTATTGAGAATGTAATATCCGAAAAGTTATGACTGGTTGTGATAATAAGTACCGGTTACTCAAAATTCACTCTTGTTTCTCATGAATAGAAATAGATTAGGTATCTTTGGTGATAGAAGAAGAGTTAAGTCTTTGTAATTAGAAACAATATTTGCTTCTTGTGCCTAAACAATTAAATGTCCTCAATACAGAAAATAATTTTTTTGGTTCCATGCGTTGGAATGGGAATTACATAGAAGGTTTTACACTCAAAGATGTGATGAGATATGCATTCATAAATGAAAACTGTTTTATTGAATCCAATCTGTGTGATTACAATAATTCATTCAATTGATTCCATTATGTAAAATTTGGAAAAGATTTCAGATGTATACAATCAATCTGCACTTTTCGTAAATTTTTATGATGAGTGAACTCAGATTCACAGTCCCACACCCGAGATTGAATACTTCACCTATGCTGGGCAGGAGTGAGATGGGATACACACCACCAAGCATGTCGAATACCTTTATCCGTTGGTTAAATCTTTCTACGTGCACTCTAGCCTTGGCTATACTGGCTGTGAGAATGAATTCTTTAGCTGAAAATTCTCTGTTATTCTTCTTGGTGAGAAAAGGTGGACGTATTGAGCACAATCTATTCATTTCACACATTTCATCTATCAAAAATCCTTTATCAACCATCACTCCATCACCAGGCTCCAATAATTCTAACAAACCACTTTGTTCAAAAATGGCTGAGTCGCTGTACCTTCCACCGTAGGGCTCACTAATAAAAGTCATGTTTCCTCCTGGACTAACTCCTGTCATAAATTTGATAGTGTCCCCTCCTTCACGGGTCTCTAGAACTAGGTCTGAATCCATGATGCAGACCACCCAAGGGATTAATGTGCGATATCATTTGTGGCCCCTGTGGGATCATTTTCCAGCTAGTATAGAAATCGCAACTTGAGCCGTTTTTTGATAAAGTCCAAAAAACGTGTTCTTTCGCGACCTTCCGACCTCTTACGCTCTATAGCTCAAACGGGACGCGTTTTTTTGAAAAATGTGTAGAGACTTTTTTTGTAGATCCATAGAAATTAACGAAGAATATGTCCTTATCCGATCCCGTGAGACTCACCTGTTGGAGGAATTAGAGCTTTTTTCTCGAAAAATTATATTTCTCCCGCTCTCTCGGTCCACAGCTCGAACGGGACGCATTTTTTCG
Source organism: Eretmocerus hayati (assembly GCA_029851415.1). Taxonomy (NCBI): domain Eukaryota; kingdom Metazoa; phylum Arthropoda; class Insecta; order Hymenoptera; family Aphelinidae; genus Eretmocerus; species Eretmocerus hayati. The sequence goes on along the minus strand of CM056742.1, from coordinate 174,067,967 downwards.
AGAAATGTGTGGAGACCTTTTATGTAGATCTTGAAAAATTGAGGAAGAATATGTCCTTGTCTCATCTCGTAAGACTCATTTATTGGACATACGAGAGGTTTTTCCACCAGAGATCTTAATTCCTCCGTAATTTTCCTCTGTTTTATGAACATAATCATCAAATTATGTGTTCCATCGATATTTCTATAGGATAACTTCCTATGAGCTATGAACTTGGGATGGAACACATTATTTTATAGTTATGTCTATAAAACAGAGAAGAATCACGAGGGAAATACGATCTTTGGTGGAAAAACCTCTGATATGTCCAACAAATGAGTCTTACGGGATGAGACAAGGACATATTCTTCCTCAATTTTTCAAGGTCTACAAAAAATGTCTCTACACATTTCCCGAAAAAATGCGACCCGTTCGACCTGTGGACTGAGAGAGTGGGAAAAATATAATTTATTGTGAAAAAAGCTCTAATTTCTCCAACAGGTTAGTCCCGCGGGATTGGATAAGGATCTAGTCTGGCAGGATCGCCAATGTTCACCGCTAGACGATGATAATTAAACGTAGACTTGCAGAGAATCAAGAACTCGCAATCTTTCACTTTGAACCGAAAACTATTTATTCAGAATTGTCAACAATCAGTAATAATTGCAGTGGAAATATAAAGATGCGTATTCGATTATGTCAAGAACAAAAGTGCCAGCAAATCTTTTTCCTTCAGTCCAAATAGTCAAACGTTGCCTTGGCAACCCTTTTCGCATTTGAACTCTTATTCTAATAATTCAAACTTTTCAATCACTATATCTTTGCCCGATCAACAAATGATACTTATTTTGATAATGAAAACATGTTCAAATAGTCATATAATCCGTAACAATAAGAGTGTAGTTGAAACCTTTAGATAACACATTACGCAATAAAAGAATGTTCTTTAAAAGTTACCAGAGATCAGGGTTTATATATCACAACTGTTCTTGGACAGTCGTCAATTGGACTGACCTGTCTCACAACATCTGAATGTGAGAGACGATCCCTCATGATGTGTTGGATATTGACATGTTTTTAATGAGACTCAAAAATCAACACAAAGAATATTCTATTGGTTGCAATCCAATTCTTTAATTAGAGTAGATTTTGGATACTTCTTTGAGATGCACATTACAGCTCCAGAGTTGGGTCTGTCTGAAGTATTAAAAAAACTGAAAGCCAATACACTGCTGAAATGTAGATTGACACTGGCACTCATTTTTCCTCACGATCAAATCCTAAATTCTCCAAATATTTTTGAAGATCAATTCTTGACACTACACAACAGCGAGAATGACACCCAGACAGACAAGGAAACCCACAACAATAGGTCGCTCTTGATCCTCCAACAATAAGAGCTGATATCTACAAGCTCGCTGCAGCCGGTGCTACGATTGGCATCAATTGTCATTGAATCTCTGCTGTTATCTCTTCATAATATAATCAAAATAGTCAAAAACGTTACAACATGTTACTGCTGGAGCGAAATAACGCCGTCTGCTACACATGCGGCTGCATCACAACATCACCTGTGGTCTCGCGGTCGATCGTCCCGCGTGGTCGACCTCAAAAATCGATTGTGTTCGACTTCGAGTGTCGTAACGCGGCTGAAATCTTGACGCGAAAAAATTGGAAAGGGTTGAAATTAGTGAGCAAGATATTTTGGCACTAAACACTGTCAGCGGCGAAATGACTTGCCAATATCCTTGTTGAAGACCGAAATAACGTGTTCAGAGGGATTGAGACCCCCCGAACCCAGAAAAGCATGAAAGAAGTAAGTTCGAAAAAATGCGTGTGGTTAAAACGGCCCAACTCAGCGTATATAAGGCACGGCAGCCTTGCGCGCGCTCTCTCTGTCTTTCTCACATTTTTTTCTCTTCCATATACTCGCCAGCAAGACGCTGCCGCACCCTTTGATTCGATAAACACCTTCAAAGATGACACCTCGATGAATAGCTTTATCTGAGTTTCTTGTAGTTTGGGGGATCTTGGAGCGTTCATCCCCGATGTGTAATCATAGAAGAATCAATGTTTCATGGAGGCTAAGGCAGTGAAGTACGTAAACGTCGCTTTCTCAAGCTGAAAATAAACAATAAAGAACCATAGTAAAAATTTACTGTTGGGTGATACATTATTAACCATATAATTCCTCATCTTTAGCCAGTTAGCTAAAAAATGTCCATTTCATGGACATCATTGTGTTACATTGTAATGAATTTCTTTCAGGAAAATGCTTAATCATATTCAGATTTTCATCATGAGATCGTAAAACGCCAGTCATAACGAAATATAGAAACGACTGACATTGTTATTCCAAATCGAATCAATAAGTAACATGTCCCATCTGAAATTAGTCAGTGTTCTGGATTTTAATCAATCCATTTGGCAAACATAAAGAAAAATGACCTCTCATGGACTCGATACAATTATGTATCCGTCAAGATTGTACGTTTGCAAAATTTTCGATCATTGGAAAACTCCTTGAGAATCATACTGCTGATAAACTTTTGATACTTGAGGTGACAGATAAAACTGCCTTATCAGTAAGGATATTGATCCAGTCCACCATCTCACGTGTGAGAGATTGTCCAATTTTGGTTGATTGAGAATCAAGGCTACATACTTTGCCAAAGGACTCCATCGATATCGGGAAAACTTTTCCACAGGTAAAAGAGAAAGGGTGTAATGAATTCGTCATAATGATGACAATCATTCTGCAATCTTTTCGGGGCATGAGTTGCCAATTGCTATCATATCTAAAAATAACGGATGATTCTTCATCATTCTCGAGTCTAAATTATCAAAATTGCTGGTGTCACGTTATATTTACGCAGAATTAAATATTCCCCCACTATGGTGAATCACTGACTCGCCGACCCAGTTGATAAGTAGCAATACAATGTGAGCTCCAATCATCAGCAAGACAGAAACTATTTTTTTCAAGATATGAACATCTGCATACATCAGCTGAAAAAAATCATCTAATCATCAATTTTGTCCTTATGTAATTAAAAAGAAAATTCAAAAATGAGTTCTTACGTAACAATATCCTATAGCAAGTTCGACCACCATGAGTAGCTCTATCATTATCATGACAAAGTTGTACGTATCTTCTACTAGTGAACAAAATCTGAAACACATTATAGTAGTGACCATAGACATACCATATCTCGACATTGAAGATTCAGAAGCCCGAACTCTTTCCTTACTGAAGAGTTTGATTGTGTAAGCTTGCACACTGTTTTAAGCCTTTTGCAACAACATCGTCCCTCACAGGGGTTACTCCATCAGGAGCAGTAGATATTGACTGGGCGTGATGCGACAATCTGAAACTAATTAATGATTTAAATGTGCCGTGCAAGCTGTAAATCAATTAATAGATTTAATGGATTCCAGATTGAATCAAAAAATTGACAGTGACATCTTGAAGTATCAAGTTCAAAATCTTCGAATTTTGAGTCAACAATCGTGTTCACATTCTCACCATATTTTTCTGGTTTCAATAAAAAAATAGTCAGAGTCAGTGGAACTATATTTTTGCAGATAACTTGGCCTACTACCAATTCTTCATTCAAAGTTGCAATTTGAGTATATTGAATGAAAGAAATAGATGTAGCTCACCTGACGATATCAAACATGGCGCAGATTTGTCTATTTATGACCAAATACGCACAGTCAAACCCAACCACGGAGGCTATGCCGTTGCAAGCGACGACAATCAAATGCAACCAGCTAAACCAGTACTGTTCTCTTGATTCGAAAAATATGTAATCAGCTTGTAGGGGCACAAATTTATAGAGTGAGCCATTCTGCATAGGTAGAAATCGATCTAAAAATGCACATCCTGCGGTTGTGAGAATTAGAGTTGCGGTAGAGAAACCCACTGCATAAACTATAGAGATAGAAAATATTGAAATTATAGTCCTTTGAATGCAATGTAAGTATTACTCTGATAATTCCTGCTGAATGAGACGTTTGGTGTAAAATGAGAAGATTGAAAGTAAGGGGCTGCTTCGGTTTATGATCTCGAGTGATTAAGCCTTCCACAAACGTCCTTAAGAGTGGACATACAGGGTAATCTTATAATAATATACCTGAGTATACGATTCCTAGGAGACGAGCAGTCCTACCAAATTGGTACAGTATCTCTCTCTCCTGCTGATCCTTGATGCTGTTCCAATTTTCTTTGGCTTGGAGGTACAAATTACCAAACTTGTAGAAGAAAAATCAAATTACGACGAGAAATCTATGATTTTCATGATTATCATAATCGAGAGTGTAAAATTTTTTGTTAGGATTGTATCAATTTTTGAAACAAGTGAATCACACTCATTGATGATGCCATTTACTTCAAAGTTAACATCTCCATTAAAGTTACCATATACTTCTATATCAAAATGGGAAGAGGATATTGTAATGGAAAATATTCCGTCACAGTTCCAATACTACATCAGATTCGAATGGATAGAAAACCTCATCACTTCGGGCAATTTTTATAGGAATTGAGGCTTGAGACATCTCTATCCTCTTCGATTGAACCTTGGAGCTATCAAGTGCGTTCTTCAGATATTGTCAGAAGATGAATTTCACTCTCTCGTCTATCTATAGTCAAGACTCACGAATATATTTAAGAAAAAGATTTGCGTGGTGGCCACGCACGCAGAAAAATGGAACCACTGCGGGCCATTCTGGTCTAATAGTCATTTTTACTATTTTTAGTTGCGATGACAATTTTGAAGACCAAGAATCACTCTATGAGCTTGGCTAGAATGGGGCAGACTGGTCCGGAATGGTTTGGGCTGAGTTGGTCTGGGACGGAATGGCTTAGGCTGGTCTTACATGGGATGGGTTGGGCTAGGCTGGGATAGGATGGGATTTGATGGGCTTGGATCGGGTGGGATGAGATGAGATGGACTGGGATGAGATGGGATGAGATGGTCTGGGATGGGCTTGGCCGGGCTGAGCTGGAATGGGTCGGTCTGGGCCAGAGTTCAAAGATGGCAATTCAAGGATGACCCTGGCCGGGCTACGATGAGCTTGGATCGGACGGGAGGGGCTGGGACGGGATCAGGTGGATAGATAGATGGATGAATGGGTGATTGAGCGGAAGATGTCGGTTCACGGTGGTTGCAGTCTACGCATCCAACTAGCACATTCCCCTGTCACAACGTCGGTAAAGAAGGGTACACTTTCAATACGCGCATGTCCATAAGAACAATGGTGTAAAACAAAATTCCTCCATGGAATCCCTCCATTATATCCATTTTCCTTCTGCATATCTTCTCTGAATTGACTTGTCCCGTCGATTCTAACTCCATATGAATTTCTGAATAGTACACATCGACCTGTGCTTTCTCATGTTAAACGGAATTTCTTTTAATTCTGTGAGAAGACAATGACTGATGTCCTTAAGGCGATGTGGTCACCGTGCACCGCGACCATAGACCTTGAAAATACACCTTACATAAAAAGTTTGATGATTCAAAGTGTGAGATGAGTTGTCGAATACTTGTTATTGTCCAACATGTATTCCTCAATCCGTCGCTTAGCCCAAATCAAAAGAGAATCGCAGAAAAGTGAGAATAATTCTGACGCGGGAACCTCCTAACCTATAATATACACACATTTTCATTCCCAACTTTCTCCGATTCTATTGCAAATTGGGCTTAACGAAGAACGGACAAATCTGAGCTGGATGATAACAAATATTTGTGCGCTCGTCGTTTAGCCCAAATCGCAACAAAATCGGAGAAAGATGGGAATGATTTTCAGCTTGCATGGTGACACATAACCTGCGAGACCGGTCCCTCGCAATCTTATCTTGGCTACGAACATGCGTATTATAGAAAATATGTCTCCATGCGAACAAACTCTTTCTAGCATTGATCATACCTTCAGTTAAGTAAATCACAATAGATTCTCATTGGAAATATCCCTCGAGCCCTCATGGGTCGGTGAAGATTGAAAAATAGAAAACCACGGAACTCGACGGTGGGCCCCCACGCAGCCAACGTTCTTGCACTCCTAATCTTTTTCTCACTCAACATGTATATTACTTGACCAGAGGAAATGGTTTCATAAGAGAGGCTGACTTTCCCTCCGAAATATTGAAAAACTTTCTTTTAGTAGCTATTGGAATTGTGAGGAATTGAAACTTTGTATCATTTGTATGAACGGCTAATGTAAATCACATACTTTTGAGATCTGAATGTTCATGATGATGAATCTCACAAAGAAACTGACGACAATGCCTATGCCTCCTACATTCTCAATCAAGATGTCAAAGCCCCATGTGTCTCTTCGTAAGAGGTACAAAATCTGAAAGATTGAAACTTCTTATGTAGCAATGAGTGTGTGATTTTTAGAATCGTGCACGATTGCAGGAAGTACGGTTTGCTGTCAATGGGTGAACCGTCTTTGAAAATTAGCTAATCTAACCATCGGCTTTGTCTCATGCCTAACATAAGTAGTTTAGGCGAATTTAATTACCTTTCAAATTCTGTGAGAAATCTTACTGTTTTCAAAATAGCACAGTCTCATATGTAGCAGCTACAGTGTATCACGGGTCTTTCGATCTATTACATTCATGCACTTTCATAGAGACTTGTGCCATGGGCATACAAAAGCAGTAGGTAAGCTACAAGGAGGCGAGCCCGCCTCCTTGTAGTATCCTACGCGTGTTGGGAGGCGAGCCCGCCTCCTTGTAGTATCCTACAATGTATAAGAGTGTGCTCGGATCCTTGTAGTATCCTACGCGTGTTGGGAGGCGAGCTCGCCTCCTTGTAGTATCCTACAATGTATAAGAGTGTGCTCGGATCCTTGTAGTATCTTGGGTGTGTATAAGAAAGTACCTCGCATATGTGCCCGTTTCCCTAAGGAGTTAACGAACACATCAAGTTTCAATTTCCATAGTTTCATATGTAGTAACCATATGTTTCTTCAGAAGTTTTTTCATGAGCTCAACATTGTGAGCCGCGCAAACTGGTTTGCGTGACTTGGTATGATGTGGACATACTGTTACATGTTTTTGATTGTACAGTGCATCCACACCTAGGTAGCCAGATTCTGTGATATCTCGCACATTGAAACCAAAACGGCTCAACCATTGTTGATTGATTGAACCCTTAACAATCACTTCGTCAGCGTCCTGTAGAGCCCCTCGAAGGACATTTCCAATCTCAGTAAATGGAATATTGCCTGAATACCATGGGATCCCATGATGCTGATGCTCAAGCCATAGATTTTGTTGGACATATTTTTGAGATAGTCTTTTTAGTGGAAACGGTTCCTTGAAAAGGAAGACTAATGGTTTCGAATTGTCACTAAGAGCAGATATGGCCAACTCTTTCAACAGGTAGTCATTCACGGGCTGTTTAAAACCTTGCAGGTCCACAACATACGCCATGTTGGGCGCAAATGAAATCGCATTGATCCAACTATGGTTTATATGTGGAGTGAACCGTACCGTGAATGAAGACTCTACACGACTTTGCGGACATCCCCACTCATGGGGTTATACTCCACAATTCGATCATGTATAATTAAGCAGTACGCTGTTGTATTTTCGGGGAAATTATCCTTTGCTTCGAATTCCAATCTCACATCTACTGGAGCATTTTTCAAAGACTCGTTCTGTTTTGAGCAATCTATAACAATAAGTGGCAATTTTTCTATGAACTCTCTCCTACTCAACAATGGCTCAGAATCATCATATTTGTCGTAATATACGTTCTGGAAATTTTGATACATATCGTATAGTGGAGCGTACTGGTTTGAGCTTATGTCTAGATTAAGATTTCCGTAGGGATAATACTGGGAGTTGAGGAATAGTTTGATATTTTTGATATTACAGTGATCAAACTGACTCGCATCCTTGTTTTTAACACCTTTACGACCAGTCTGAAATCCTAGAATAACAAAACGTGGTTTTTCTAACTGATTAGATGTCTTAACCGTCCAAACTTGGTTCGAGGTTCGTGGGAGTAAAGGGTATTCGAAAAGTTCCCATGAGCGGAAAGGCATTGTGATGGATTTACCTTTCTGCAGCTGATTTAGGAGTCTAATTTTACACTCGTTGGATGGAGTCACATAAGGCATGTGCCATTCAAGTCGAGTCAAGTTAATCTTCCATTTCTCCCAGTTCCCAACTGGGGGTGTCCCAGTATGATAAATCGTTGAATTGATTGCATTATCATCAGTGTGGGCCCGACGAAGTATCAACTCATGTTTGGTGTTGATGATAACTTTCCTATAATCTTCGGCAAAACCTAATATCGATTTGAGAGGAATGAGAACATCAAAGTTGCCATTATCGTCGACAATACTCTCAGTTTCATCAATACCAGTCCACCCTGCATTTTCTAAATGTTCCTTTGGCGTGAGTGAAACCCAACCTTTCATCAGAGAGGTTATCCCTACATTCTTGCACTTATCTATCTCAATGCCATTGATTTCTAATCTAACCTCCTCAAACATATGGGCAACTCCATTATTAACAAACTTAGTATGTTGCGTAGGAGCATTATCATCGGTAGTCAAGCGTCCAGAAACGCGGATTGAACTCTTGGATGGAAGGACGCATAGATCCTGATGTTGGATGGATATACGAATCTCATCATTGTTGTTAAAGTGTGGTCCAGTGATTGGCTGATGAGCATGCACTTCATAGTGCGAGATATCATCATCGAAAACGACGGAAGATTGAATATCGAGAACGTCTCCCATCTTTTTTAGAACAGCAAAATAGATTGAATGTTATTTTCCACCAGGACTTACTCGAAACCCGAGACTCTTCAGGAATTCGATCCGATGACGTGTTAGCACTCTGGGAGCACGATGACGACTGACTGAGTTTTGACATGGTCTATTGCTTTTATAGCTTTGATTATGATAATTAATTCCCATTGCGGAATTCGTTAGAGCAGAGATGGATTCTGATTGTGATTGGTTCACCTCGGAAGTCAACCAAGTTATCGTCTTGATCCACTATTTTGAGCTGAATGTATTTCACCTCGTCCCTCACAGCAACTGAATGATAGATTCGCTGTGAAGGGACTTCATTAATTTTATGACCTGGACCTACGGTTGGGAAAAAATTATGAAGCGTATGGGCTCTCCGATTGTTTATGTAAACACCAGTAATAATATTACACTCAATTCTCAGCGCATTAGTTTTCAGAATCTTCACAGGCGTATCAGAAGTGTACCATGTGTTAGCCTTGAGAATTTGAGGCGAGAAACCAAGTAATGAACCAATCGAGTCTTTCTTTGTGAAATCAATTTCAGCGCTGCATCTAATTACGCTGCAGAGCGTATTATTGTTAGGCTTCAATCTAAACGTTATTTTGTGTTTTAGCAGTTCGTCAATCAAGTATTTTTCAATATCAGAAATCTCGTAGCTACCAGTTGGTATGACAATCTCTTTATCAGCAACGTATAGCTTGTTATTACTTTCATCAATGTTAGGGAAGGAATAGGAAGACAGAAAGTCAGCCAAAGCGCAGACGTATGGGGTATTTGGCTTCAACTCTATTATAGGATCATATATAACTTCAAGTATGGAAGATGTTCCTGAAAAGAGTAAAGTTGTGGTGTCCATGACAGTTTGGAGTAGAATGAGGGAATCCTGAGATGGCTGCTCATTATATAGCCTATTACAACTCATCGCATAAAAATTTCAAGCACAAGTGACCACAATTATAAGTATTGAATTGCTGATATCTGTTAGTATTGTACTTGACCTTGTCAACCCCAAGATATAACATGACATCAATCGGAGGTTGGAGGTCACCATAACTGTCAAAGTATACAACGTCATCCCCTTTCTTCTTGAAGGCTACCCAATGGGTCCCAGGATTATCAGAATCATCGAGGTTAATAACCATTCTTTCCTCATAGTGCGGCCTAGGTGGTAGCTCATTGCGCATGAAAACACCACGGAAATGTGGTATTCCCATTTCCTTAGCGTACTTGAGAATATCAAAGTTGGATAATGGTCTTTTGGGTAAATTTACTTCGAACTTTTTTTTTTTCTCAATCCGTTGCCCACGTAAGGTTTGAGATAGAGTCCAAACCCCGTCTTGTAAGGTTTGAGATATAGGCCTTTGCCTATTGCGATTGCCTCCATAGTCTTATTATGCCGATGAGCCTCCTCCAGTTGCCGTTGCGCAGATTTTGCCTGATTGATTGCTTTCACAACTCCCGCAGCTCCCCCAGCTAAAGCTCCGGTAGCGCTGAGTCCGGAAAAGAGGGGGATTAGGTAGGGTAAGAAACCTCCAGTTTTTCTAGGAATTGGTAGTATTCTAGGAATTTTGACTCCTGAGCGTCCTCCACTCGTTTTGACAGCTGCTCGCGCTCTCCTCAGAGCTGTCTTTATAGCTTCAGCAGCTGATTTATTCTGGATTGGTGCTTTAGCAGCTTTGACAACCTTGGCTAGCGTCGAGACCCCCTTACTCTTTCTCTTTTTTACACCTCCCTTCTTATTCTTCTTAACTTTTTTCTTGATTCCCATCCCAAACCTCGTCTTCAGCTTCATGGCGTTAGTGACAGCCCAAGCTGCTGCTTTTTCACGAATACCAGAATCTTTAGCAAGAACTCTTGCCCAAGCCTTTTCCTGGAGTATTTTATCCGCACGATGTCGGGCCTCAAGGTCTTCTCGATTCTTCGAATACAATATATCGTGTTCTCTGCACGCGGAGTCCAATTTATCGATCCCTCGATCACCTCGAGCCAAACGCTTAGCTAATTTTGTTCCAGGACCGCAGAATTGATAGCCTGGTAAATGAAGTTCAATGGGGAGTCGATTGATGATTCCGTTCAATATACCATGACCAACTTTCGTTTTCTTCCTACGCTGAACGTGAATGATCATCACTCTACGGATGTCTCGAACCGACTGATTGGAGAGCTATATAATGGACCTCTTATATATCAGCAGGATCAGTGTGATGCCGGAATCCGAATCAGAAAGATGGATTTTTCATCAAGTTCTACGAAATTGCCAGTGTTGAATTTCGATAGCATAGTGCAAGAAGAGCGGAAGACTAGGCGTCACGGCGATTTACTTCCCGATACGATTAGGGCGGTCTTCTGTGGTCCATCTAACTGCGGCAAAACAAATAGCCTCTTAGCACTTCTAATCCATGAAAACGGTCTGAGATTTGAAAACGTCTACGTTTATTCTAAATCACTAAATCAGCCAAAATATCAATTTCTGAAAGATGTACTTGAACCTATCGAGGGCCTACAATATTTCCCTTTCAGCGAGCACGAGGATGTCATATCACCAGAAAACGCGCGCCCAAATTCAGTGATGATTTTTGATGATATAGCTTGCGAAAAGCAAGATAATGTTAAAGCTTTCTTTTGCATGGGCAGACACAAAAGCGTGGATGTGATCAGTCTCGTCCAATCGTACGCCCAGACGCCAAAACACCTTGTACGAGATAATGTTAATCTATTGGTTTTGTTCAGACAAGACGAGAAAAATCTGAAGCACATCTACGATAATCACGTCAATACTGATATGTCTTTTCAAACATTCAAAGATTTATGTTCCGCTTGCTGGAATGATAAGCATGGCTTCATTGTTATTGACAAAGATAGAAATATCAATAATGGTCGATATAGAAAAGGTTTTGATTCTTTTGCTATAAATATATCAAATTCATAATTTTCTCTATCAGTCTCTTTTTACGGTTCAACCAATCAACATGTCTGAACTGAAAAGGGAAGAAAATATACTCAAACAGCTCGAAAGAGCAAGGAGAGCTGTGAAGCATAAATATGATTTATTAAGATCAGAGAAGTCGGACCAGCAGAAAGTGTTGGATGACACATTTAAACCAATCGTAGAACCCTTGGAGAAAATAATTGCTCAAAATAGTAAACCACAACCCCCCTCACCCAATCGTAAGAATGCATCAAAGTCTCGACCAAAAATCCGCAAAAGACCGACATCAATTCAATTTCTTGGAGCTGAGTCTTCAGGGGAATCTGACAACTTTCCATTAGCGACTGAGACAAGTTATGAAACGACTCCATTACTCGACTCATCAGAGAGCGAGATAGAGACGGACAGCGAACCTGAGCCTAAATCTGCATCAAAATCTCCATACGTGAAAAATCCTGATGATATTGATAAAATATATGGAGTATACGTAGAAGGGGGCCGATACATGCTCGGTAATTCAGAAATTCAGATAGATAAGGACATAATAGTGCATAATATATCTTATCCGGCTACGATTGGACTCCTCGAACTACTTTGGAAGAAACAGCCAAACATAAGTTTAATCACAGAAGAGGATAAGAAATATTATGGTCAGATTCTGCAAGCAACGAGTGCGCATAGGAAGAAGCATCAGGCGAGTGAGACGCTCCGAGGTTCCACGAGCAGAAAATTCCATGATATCATCAAACCACTATTTTCGGAAGAAAGTGGGGGGTTCATACTGACGAATAAAAAATCTGGAGCCGGATTATTACCTCAATATAAATTTGCACAGATTGGTAGGAGGAAAGATTATGTTTATTGGGATGACCCTAACGAACTAGTTGATCGCCTTCAATTACTTGTTGCTGAACGATCTGCTGGTAACCGAAATCATGACAATGAGATTCATTCAATTATTGAAGAGCTTAGAGAGGCGGGCTATATATTGAACTAGTTCTGGTAGACAGTGTCAGTATCACAATGAGCGTTGATGTGTTCGGACGTACTTTGAGAGTGATTCGGGCTGAGGGAGCTCGAGGTCCACCTGGATTCGGATTCAAGCTGACTGCGGATGCGCAGTTTGACCTAGAGGATAAAAGGTTGTGTCATGTAGCGGCTCCCATCAGCGATCATGATGCGGTGAATTTGAGAACTCTTCAAGACCTTATAGAATCAAGAACCCGGAAATTAAGAGAGGCTACGGAAAAATTGAAAAACGACGTTCAGCATATCAGATCAACGATTGATTTATTACAAGCAGGACTCCAAAGAAGCACTGATGAGTTACTGAGTATCATTGAATCTAAAGCGGATACAAATACCAATACAAGTGGCTCGGCAGAAATTTTCAAGGAAATTTTGAAGTCTAAGATCTTTCGATAAACTAGAATAATGGTCAATAAGCGAGCTGTGGTGGAGGAACTGCATAAGCCAGCTCGTCGAAACTACCCGCGGAGAGAATATGATATCCGCGGTCTGGATGAAACCTGGCAAGCCGACCTCGTGGAGATGCAACCCTTCTCGAGAGAGAATAAAGGTTTTAGATATCTGCTAACTGTTATAGATAATTTTTCCAAGTATGCTTGGGCTGTTCCAGTAAAATCAAAGACTGGCACTGACGTTACAAAAGCAATGGCTTCTATATTCCAACAAGGACGAGCCCCCAAAAACCTACAGACTGATGAGGGCAAAGAATTTTATAACAAGACTTTTCGAGATCTTATGGATCATTATGGAATAAATCTGTACTCAACTTATAGCAACAAGAAAGCTGGAATAGTGGAGCGTTTCAATCGCACACTTAAGCAAAACATGTATTTAGCATTCAGTCTCCAGGGGAATTATGAGTGGATAAAAATACTTCCAGAACTCCTTTCTTCATATAATGGAAGAAAACATCGCAAAACATCTATGAGGCCCAAAGATGTTACTCCCGAAAATGAAGCACAAGTTTTGAGGAATTTTCCTGTAGATAATAGAGTCTTGAAACCTCCCAAATTCAAAGTTGGTGATAAAGTTAGAGTGAGCAAGCTCAAACACGTATTTGAGAAAGGTTACACGCCTAACTGGACAACGGAAATATTTACAGTTCGAGAAATTCGGAAAACAAAACCAATCACATATCATTTGCATGATTATCAGAATCAACCAGTAGCCGGAGGTTTCTATGAGCAAGAGCTTTTGAAAGTTAAGTATCCTGATATATACTTGGTTGAAAAAGTTTTGAAAAAACGTGGTAATCAAGTCTATGTTAAGTGGTTGGGATTTGATAGTTCACACAATTCATGGATAGACAAAGATCAGTTATAATTTGAGGAAGGGAAAAAAGCCCCCACCTGCGCTCTTTCCCAGTAGAGATCAGCCAGTGAAATACTTATGATTAGTATACTTGGAAAAAAAATTTCCTTGAGTATGAAAATCATGAGTCATTCAGTATCTCTCCCTCCATTAGGCTTCCTCTATCTCTTTATTTTCGAACACATGTTATACAAATTTGAATTTGCTATCACCTAAGTTTAAGATATTCAGCTCCAACTTATTGGCTTTTGCTGATAAGTATTCAAACATTAGATTATCATCGTATAAGGCATCTGAGGTTCGTTTGGGGAGCCAAATCTGGAATTTCCCATTCATTTCCTCAATGATAAAAAGCATACGCGGGCCGTATGTTGTTTTAAGTTTTCTTATTTCAACCACTTGGTAGGTTGCACCCTTATCCAGCTCCTTCCAGCGTTTTTTCTCTTCTGTGGTACTGGCTATCTCATTCAATTTGTCAAGATCCATTTTCTGGAAATGAATGAAAGTTCTATCAATCTATAATTAAGAAAGAGCATACATACTCACGGACGAGATCTTAGGTAATACATGGTTATACTTACGAGATTGAAATCTATGAACGAATTCTTTTGGCAGGGGGAACTCCGCTCTCTAGCTCAACTTGGACTCGAATGAGCTCCTGCTCAGAGGTACCGCCGTTTTGTAGACCTCTCCCCACTCCGCCTTGGAAAGGTTCTTCGAATTCTCTCTGCAGTTCCACATCCAGGAAAATATCTTCCAAATCATAGTTCGTTTCATCAGATCTCTGATGCTGCTCATTGACCTCAGCCCCTCCAAATTGGAAAGGTTCTCCGAATTCCTTGAGCAAATCCTCGTCCATGAAGAAGTCCATGAGATCCGCAGTATTTTGCTGTTTCTGCGTATCAACTTCGATATCAACAGCTGTTTGGATCGGTTCCCCTTGATCCATTCCTCGAGGGGGAAACCCTTCTTCAACGGGAGGATTTCTCGGAATTTCAGTGGGTATGTCTTTGTGTCCCCACGGGAGAGTATCAGTTTCTCCAGGAATCAGATAGCGCTTGTCATCGTATGGACTCAGAGCAATTTTCTCATGACGCTCCGTGTGAATTTGATGATTTCTGGAACGAATCGTGTTTTGGTAACGTCGCAAGACATTGCCTTGAAAAAGACAACCCCTGTAATCTTCGAAGGTCAATGACCTCTTCACGACACCCGTTTTGACTCCTTTTGCCTTGAGTACGGGTGATTTATTTTGTATGAGAAGACTGTACATTTTACTGCGAAGACCAATAAATTCTGTCATAATTTCACCATTGCATTCATCTTTGAAAAGACCTACAATTTTCTTATTCTTTCGCTCCAATCCGAAAGGATTATCATCCTTATAATCTGATGTATCAAAGTATTCTGAGTGATTCTTCATTACATCATAAACATTGACTTGATCACAGTCCAGGACGATTCCGTCAGTATCAATGTAGAGTAGCTTGCATCTTGACCCAAGCCATCGCTTCATTTTTGAGTAATAAAAATCATACATATGAACCTTTGAAACGTCCAAAACGCTGAGCCCAATATGTCGAGGTTTTTGGATAGTAATCTCAGTTTTGAGTTTCTGTATGGCAACGAGGTCATTTGAAATGATCGACACGCTATGGAAATCGGGGCTAGCAATCTGAGCTTCGGCGCCGTATCTACCGAACCATTTATTCACCAGCCTCACATTTATCCGCTTCCTCTCATCTTCCATCGTCTTGCCGAACGTTGAGTTTGTCAGGAGCTATAAAATCAAAAAGTGTTGGGATCATTCCTGATTGGTGAACAAAGCATTCCTGACTTACCTTAAAGAACGCCTTATCAAACTCGTTCTGGGCTTCAGCTCGTTTCTGTGTGTTATAATCCACATAAGACTTCAGCCATGGACTTTGCTTGAATTGAATAGCTCTATGGATCTTTTTGACTCTGAGACCATGTTCACGAGCCTGTTTCAGTGCTCTGTAATGAATGACATAGCGTTCCTTATCATATAAAGTCGTGAGCAATTTCTTTTGTTTAGAGCCTGGGGGCGCTCTGTGTTCCGGGCAGAAAGGTAGATCCCGATGCTCATCATGAATTGATCTGGGGTATTCCAAATCAACCTCCAATATGTAGCCGATTGGACTATCATCCGCTACAGCATAAAAATCTGGATCTTTTTCCTGAATATTTTCTACAAATTTGAGATCGCCTACGGGGAGGTGCTGAGTCATAGCCCACCCGTAGAGATTCACACAGTCTAGGTAGATTAAATAATGTTGTTGTTGAGTTGGATCATAGCCTTCCTTCATGAATGGGTTGTTGGCCTTGCCATATCTGTTGGCAGTCATGCTGATCCCACCGCGGATACCTGAATCATGGAATTAGGATGTCGAAAGAACGTTGATCATATTTTCGTCTGTAGATAGTCATAAGTATATCTCACCTTTCTCCACCATATAAAGCATATCAATATCTGTTATCAAATCCAGTTGTACTCCAGTTATTTTGAGAGCACAGTCCCAACTGAAACCAGGTGTGGTATAATAGTGTGCTGGATCGAGCCCATATGCTACCATACAGTTCGATCGGAAATTTTCATAAACATCTGCCAGCAGTAGTACATCAGTTTTTAAGTAAATATCTGAATACTCCCCAAGTGTTTGTATGTTGAGTTTTTCCCATACTTCTTGAGCATGCGCATAATCTTCATCAGTTATCGAACATTCATTCAATTTACTATAGAAATCTTGCTTATCTGGTAGCTGTGTTTCGTTCAATTTCTCAAAAGAACTAGTATAGTCGTAAGGATAGACTCCTTTCTTCGTGAGGAGTTTGATTTGATCACCAGTCAGTCCGTCAGCTTGGAAGGTTTTTCTCGTGATGGTATGATGAGGTAGATAGCTGGCCAACTTTTCTAGAGATGATGACAGGAAACGGAAAGAATCTAAGAATCTGAAGTTTATGACAGTTCCATCAACGTATTTTGTGAAACTGATGTAGCGATCTTTGTTCTCTGCGAGAACTGATACACGCCCTTTCAGAATTTCATCTGAAGCGAGTTCTGAGATAATGAGGTGCGAATCATAATTAGATAATCCGTGGAACAAGGTGGGAATATATCTTGAGGACTGATATGAAAGATTGCATCTGGAATGGCTAGCCCCTCTGAAAAGGCCTGGAATTGAATCGAAACTTGATTTTATTACATCATTAATAGATAAATACAGAAAAATGGAGTGGAGCGTTACCTGTCAAATGACAATGATCGCGAACCCTTTTGTCTGCTTGCGTAAAGGCTTTTTGACAAATGTGACATTTTTTAGCCAACTCAAAGTCTCTTTCATCTTCGTCCGTAAAAATCATGGGCTTAGGATTCTTATAGAGTGCATCCAACTCAAAAGCTATCTTCTTGAGCTCTTTCACGAACCATTGGGCTGGTGTTAATATCCCTAAACAACCATCATGCTCCACTTCTTGCCGATAGCTCTTATAATATGATTTTGTATCATCGAAGCTATTTTTCAAGTAGTACCCAACACTGAGGGCCTGATGATTCTGCAGAGTGCCTCGAATGGTCGAAGGTTTTAGTATGGCTTCAAAGTCTACGTATAAAATATACGGGACTTTTTCACGATTTTTATAATTTTTGAAGAATAGTTTACTATTTTCTATACTGGGTAATTGGATTTTACATCTACTCAATTGAATACAATCTATGCGATGATCAATCAGCTGCCTCTCTGTCAGGAAATAATGTAAACATCGATCGCAGATATGTATTCGTCCTTTGAATCGTGTCACTTGACTTCTCAATAGCTTGGATAAGTCTTTGATCCATAAATAATGATATTTGGGAGGTTGATCAGCATGCTGCCCCTCATCTATACTTTCTTCTTCATCGATATAATGATCTTGAATGAGTAATAGATTCACGTGCCTATTTTTGTGTGAATTAGTCAAATGAGCTGTACAGACTGAGTAAGAGTTGTTCCGTTTCTTTAGTAAGAAAACATTGACCGACACATCATTCTGTTTCTCAAACTTCCGCACTTGCTTGAGTGTTACTGGGAAATCGATACCTCGGAAGTTGAGCTCGTTCGCATACGGCTTATAACTGCCGATTCGTTGGGGATTACTCTCTGCGGGGTGTAGAGCGGACAGGATGGCCCATTTGAAACATTCTTCATCCCGATTCATTACATTGACGCATGCCTGTTTTTTCTGTATAGGCGCTGGTAATGGTAGGTGTGAGCTCCCATGTATAGGTTGATAGTGGTTCATATTGACAATCAAACTTAAAATCTCTCTCAGACTCCATCCAGAACCTTTGCCTTCAAATTCTTCTATCTGATGGAGAATCGGTTCAATGACGTAATCATCATACCACTCTTTCAGCTCAGTAGATTCGAAAATGGGTTGATTCGCAGTATTAAAATATTTTACATCGATTGTTTCAGCGTCATCTTTCAATACCACATATTCTGCTGAAAGTTCGACATTTACTTTCAATGAAGAGAACGATTCTAAGGCAGCATTGATTTTTTCCTCGAATAATACTCGAGCATCTTCCAGGAATTGTTTGATGTCTTTGTGGAGTAAGTTGCTTATGACACCGGAGCTGATACGATTTTCAAAAACTGAAGAGATATCATCCCATTGTACTGATGGTGGGTCAGGTTGTTGTTCTAACCCTCCCCCAAATTTTCTCGATTTTGACTCATATATATGTGCGAGTCTATTTTTGATATTTGCAAGCTTTGAGAGGCATGTCTGATATTTTTGTTTCTCATGTCTTGTTAATTTCCCTGAAATGGCTAATTTCTGGATACTTTCAACCATGAGTGAGCATGTATCTAGCCAGCGCTGGATCAAACTCGATGGAGCATCGTGAGCATACGTCTGGAGAGAGTGCATCAGCATCCATATATTCACTTCGTAAAGTTCTAGTGACTCCATCTTGCTTTGCAAGACCGGTCAGCGGGGGGGGGGGGGGGCTCAATCAAACCCCTTGATAGATCAACCGAGTCTGCAAGCTACTCACGACCGCCTATCAACTGTTTTACACCCTCATAAGCCTTCAAGTCAGTCTATCGCCCCCAACACATACGACCTGTGTGTTGGAGACTCCTACCTCCGCGATGCTAAGCACTGGACTGTCGAGCTACGGACCACAGCGGCTCTTATACCCACATTGAGGATGCTGCGTCTACGAATTCTCGAAAGAAACTTTTAAAATATTCATCCACCAAAAGAAGTGGAAATATCAACATCACTTGTAGTTCCGGGAAGAAGGGGGGGGGGGGGGCTCATCGACCGTTCTTTCCCATCACAAATTCCTAAGAGATTTCCGGTTATATGATTTAACAGTTAGCTAGACGCATTTCGGATCAGTTGAGTTCGAGCAACTGGGGAGGTCAGTTCGAGTCCGAAATGGATTTTTTTGTTGACATTCAAGGCTTTCGGAGATCCACCAACCTATTCCAACTCAAAGAACTGGCCATTGTCCCACTCGAAAAAACGTTCTTACCAACAATATGTCTGTTCAAAGCCCCGTGTAAGTGGGCTAAGTTGCTCCCTCAAGAACGGAAATACAATCAATGGTTGGAGAGATTCTTGGGCATTTCTTGGAATTCTGGCTCAATTGCTCCAGGTTGTTACGTACGAATTCTACATGATAATTTGAGATGTGCCTCGAAGATTTACGTTAAAGGGGTGGAAAAGAGGAAGTGGATCGAGGAAATACTTCCCGGAAAGTAAGTTTTTCATACCCCACTTCTGTATGTAGATTGATTGGGATCCACATCATATCTGATTCCAGATTGGTTATCAACATGGAGGATATACGTTGCCCTCCATTACGAGAACTGATTGCGGAACAACGAATATCATGCCACCACCACACACTCCGAGAGGATGGGGTGTGTGCAGTAAAAAACGCTTATAGCCTTCGGGGTTGGTTCCTGAAGAGACGAAATTTCTTAGAAACCCATGAGGGGGAGGATGAGGTGGACTATAACCTCAGGATCAATGAAACGGTCCCGTTTGCAGCGGATCAGCGACCTGCTCAAATGGATGACGCAATCTTGACTATGTATAGCTAATTTCCTAAATTAACCCTTTTGATACCTCAAAACTTCTGGTTCTGAGTTTCATATGACCTAATTGTTCTATATATAGTATTAACTAAGTATTCCGATACAAAATTTAAACAATATCATGAATAATAACAAAAACCGCGGTGCGTGGAAGCACACTGGGTATTAGGAGAGTATAAGGTTGCCGGAGGTAACATCAGCACCAAGCTAGCGATCGGGATCAATGTGGATCCCGTTCAATATTTGAAAATGTTCGATCTCAATCTTTCACGATCCATATATATATATATGATATTCTATATATACTATAGTATAAACTCGGTGTTCCGTCGCAAAATTTCGAATAACAATATAAATAGCAACGAAAATAAGATGCGTAGAGGCATACTGAGTATTAGGATAGCATGAGATCGTAGAAGGTAACGTCTGTAGTATGCCATAGGATGAGGGCTCGCGAAAATATTGAGCGCGGAAGCTCACTGAGTATTAGGAGAGTATGAGATTGCTGGGGGTAACGTCTGCAGCAAGCTATAGATATATTCCATCCTATATATATATATATATATATATATATATAATATATATATATAATATATTATACATATACATATATATGTATGTAATATGATAGAATACATATATACTCTAGTATAAACTCGACATTCCGTCGCAAAATTTTGAATAACAATATGAATAGCAACGAAAACAAGATGCGTAGAGGCACACCAAGTATTAGGAGAGCATAAGATCGCATAAGGTAACGTCTGTAGTATGCCATAGGATGAGGGCTCGCGAAAATATTGAGCGCGGAAGCGCACTGAGTATTAGGAGAGTATGACATTGCTGGAGGTAACGTCTGCAGCAAGCTATAGATATATTCCATCCTATATATATATATATATATATATATAATATATTATACATATACATATATATGTATATAATATGATAGAATACATATATACTCTAGTATAAACTCGACATTCCGTCGCAAAATTTTGAATAACAATATGAATAGCAACGAAAACAAGATGCGTAGAGGCACACCAAGTATTAGGAGAGCATAAGATCGCATAGGGTAACGTCTGTAGTATGCCATAGGATGAGGGCTCGCGAAAATATTGAGCGCGGAAGCGCACTGAGTATTAGGAGAGTATGACATTGCTGGAGGTAACGTCTGCAGCAAGCTATAGATATATCTCATCCTATATATGCTTTTTTTTTTTTTTTTTTTTTTTTTTTTTTTTTTTTTTTTTTTTTTTTTTTTTTTTTGCATATATATATATATTCTATATATACTATAGTATAAACTCGGTGTTCCGCCGCAAAATTTCGAATAACAATATAAATAGCAGCGGAAACAAGATGCGTAGAGGCACAGCAAGGATTAGGAGAGCATGAGATCGCAGAAGGTAACGTCTGCACCAAGCTACCGATCGGGATCAATGTGGATCCCGTTCAATATTTGAAAATGTTCGATCTCAATTATTCATGATCCCAATTGCTATATATATATATATATTCTATGTATACTATAGTATGAACTCACTGTTCCGTCGCAAAATTTCGAATAACAATATAAATAGCAACGAAAATAAGATGCGTAGAGGCATACTGAGTATTAGGATAGCATGAGATCGTAGAAGGTAACGTCTGCGGTATGCCATAGGATGAGAGCTCTCTCTCTCTCCCTCTCGGTAAAACTCCTATTCGATCATGGGATCTTAATACTCAGCGGCAGCCAACGAGTTTGTTATTCGAACTATACATTTGCAATAAATATAAAATGCATATTATACGTTGATTCAAGTATTATATTCAACCAATTTACTGAATGAATGCATAAATGGGAAGTAATACAAATTTTTAATGTTTAAGTGCATGTGCATCAGTACTTTTACTGGAAACTTGGAACTTTAGATTTGTATACTTTTACGTAATTGATTTGAAATTCCGTCATTCTATAGTTTTTTCTTTGAATCGATAGTTTGAGATGGTGGATTGGATGGGATTGTAAGGATAAGACTTGATTATCGTAAATCGAGTTTTAATGAAATAGTTTCTTTAAATTGAACATATTATCAATACATACTCAGATTCCCTATAATATTGATATTTGAAGATATTTTTTGATTGAGATATGGCTTTCATGATTCCATGGATCATTTTTTAACATATAATCAATATATTAATATTCCATACATGCACCTATAATATAACATCAAAACTAATATGTGTATGAGTATATAGTATCATAATTATACTAAATACAGCGAATGTATATATGTAGGTAAATATAAGTTATGAATGGAATATTTTATGAATGGTACTTATATATATTCAAATACATTTCAAATTATTTTGATGATAAAAAATAGAGATGATGGAAATGAGAACATTATTCCTAAGACTTACATATGACTCTACTGGAAATTCAAAAATTCGCCAAGCTTCTTCCGAAGTGGCGAAATATTTTCCTTATTACTATCCTTCTTCAATATTTTTTTAAATCTGCCGAGGGCAGTTTTCTTCTTCGTCTTTTTCTTCTCCTGACAAAGCATTCTCCATGCTTTGCCTTTGATAGGCGCTGGCTCCAAACTTTGGAAGATGATCCTCTCAATTTCTCGTATCTCTTCCTCAGATAAATGGTCCCCTACAGGAGGCCAAAGTTTTTCCATCACTGATTGGGGAACCAGAGGATCTATATCCTCATAAATGTGGAGCTCTGGCTCACACTCAACTTTTTTAATTGCAATTCTGTCCATTTTTTCAGAAACCTCCGAAATGAGGTTATTCATCTCCCAGGACTGAAAAAGAAGAATATTATTTGAGTATAAATGTCATATATATTATGTATTCTGAGATAAGAAGAAAAAACTCACCATTAAAGATGTGATATTTGGATGGATCGTCATTGATCCACCCGATAGTAACCCATGATGCACATTTATGTGGAGGGTTACGTATCCGCTCATTTGATATTCTATAACTCGTCGAAGTCCAGCCGACGGCAACACGGGGCTAGAGGCCGAATTTTCTGGGGCGTGTCAGCGATACTTATGACCCCGTCCGGGCTGAACGGAGTATCAATTCCGCTGATAGAAGTCAGCGGTGGTGATCCTTCGGTGAGGTCGATCACCGCTGGCGATGACGTCCTTTGGCGCTTCGCTGGCGGCGGGGAGGAGAGATCTATCAGCTTCGGACTCGGTGGAGGTATATACCACCCGAGCCGACCTAACTCGGTCAACTCAGGTGATGTCCACCTACTATTAATGAAATACTGGGGTGGTGTCCCCGGTATCTCGATCACTTCCGGTGAAGGTCTTGGTGGAGGTGGTGGCGGCTGGTAAGCCGGCAAGGGTGACCCCGCCGGCTCTTGCAATATAAGCAGGAACGCTCGGCAAAAAATAGAGACCCCTAGGGCCTCTTTTTCCTGGTTATTCAACTCTCGGGTTGTAGGTTCCATGAAATCTACGAATAAATTGGACAACAATTAGACTCTATTCCTTAACTATCAACATAATACGGAATTGCTAGTGTAAAATTTGCGCGATGTATTAGGAGCCTATGAGCGAATAGATGGTCTTTCAGCAACATAACTGCTATACAGCGAGAACGAGAGGAGATATTATGGATACAAATCATGCTGAGACGAGCCTCCTATTCACTCATGGACTCCTGGTATAACGCACCCAGAAATTTTTACAAATAACCCGCGAGTTGAATAAAATAATTGACCGATTATGCTAGACGAGCCTTCTTGTTGACTCCTAGTCTCACGCGCCGAAATTTGATGAACAATAATCCGCAATTTGAATCAAATAAATGTGGAAGAAAAACTTATATATGAATAAGTTACTACTCACTGTGATTAGATAGAGAGGAGTGAGAGATTCCTCGATGTGGAGAGCCTTGGAAGAGAGAGACTGGGGCCCTCAGTGGCTTCTAGAAGATGATGATGATGGAGATGGAGACCCGCACAGGACTCGTCAATAGGGAAGCTGGAGTACTCGCCGACGGCCAAGAGATGATACACGGACCACGAACAAACTTGTGAACTCCAGGTTGTGAGACTGACTCCAAGAGTGGCTCGTGCATCAACTTATAAAGGCGCTATTCCATGGTTGAATCCACGCCCTCGCTCAAAAACTCTTCTACCCCCAAATTTGGGGAGGGCCAATCAGAAGCGACTTTGGACAATGGTCATCCTGACCCATCTTCGAGGGGAATATTGGAAATTCTAACGATGGGGTGGGGGATTCGGAAAAACGGCCAAATTTGAATTCTCCGCCAGATACTTGATTTTTCTGAAAAGTCTATATGTTTCAAGCGTGAGAAAGAAGTTTCCCTCCTAGAGAGGATCCCACGGATCTGAATTGGTTCGCACGGTGGTATTAGCCACCCGACTCATCAATGAAGCTCCTTGAAAAAGGACCCTTGTGACCTCCGTCTGAGTTGCAACGGCGTTCACTGTGCCTAAGAAAATATATGTACCACTCTTTATCTTAAGCTCGGAATAGGACCCTTTGATCCCTGGAGCTAGATTTTCTCACAGCTGCCAGAATAATATTCATGGCACATATAATACAGGAGGGTCTGTGCATTTTCCCCGGAATAGTAAAGCTTCTCCTCAAGGTCGAGACCTGATGTTTATATGACATTTGCAAAGTTTTCGGCCTAAGAAGGAATTTTCCCATTGACTCATCAAAAATTATTGAGCCGCATCCGCAGGCAGCATATGCGATACAATCACAATAGTCTGGGGCGATGGACTGCATGGTCCTAAAATAATACCACTTTGACTGCTTTTAAAGACTTTTGAATGCATCGGAAGAAATATTCAGAGGGTTATTCCCAAGTGGCAATCCCTATTTTAAGAAGGTACATCTTTTACAATACTGCCTCCGAAAGATGTGAGTGCATCTGATGCTGCATCATTCTACCTTCTCCAGATGTTTAAATAGCCGCTGGGATTATGCGAACCCTAAACGCTGTAGGAGGGTGCACGTGTCTCGCCACTGCGGCATCAGGATGAAACAGACCGATCATCCGCGTCATAGGAAGGTGCACCGTGAGAAGCGAGTTAAAGGGACAAGAAACCGATGCATGTTGTGCTTAATTTTTCTCCCGAGCGATGAGCTCGACTATTTCTGTGTAGAAACTTGGGTATGCATTCGAAATTCCAAAAGGGATGCCGGTCACTGGTGGTCGATTCCGATTTTGCCTCTCGGAATTCGAGGCACTTTCTTATACACACCCAAGATACTACAAGGATCCGAGCACACTCTTATACATTGTAGGATACTACAAGGAGGCGAGCTCGCCTCCCAACACGCGTAGGATACTACAAGGAGGCGGGCTCGCCTCCTTGTAGCTTACCTACTAAAAGCTCTCTATCCTACCACGAGAACCTAATACGACCAAATCAAATTTTCTTCGAAAGAATATGTAATATCTTGAAACCGTGAATAGCTCGATTATTCTTTGTTATCAGATCTACTATTGCGTGGAAGTTAGGAATCGATTAGAATTTTTGTTTTTTCAGGAGTCTGCAGGGGACTGAAATTATGCCGGTAAACTTGCATTACAGTGCCCAGACTCCTGGAAGTACAACCGTTTGAACCAAAGTTCTACAAAATATTGGATTTCAACACTATATACAAGCTATCTACGGTTCCATGATTGTTCCAAAAAAGATTAGGGACGAAATGGAAAACTCAAGCAGCGATTTTTACCAACGGAATGAGCTGATCGAGCTAATGTATGATTTACCCGTCCAAAGTTATAGGTGTGTTTACTCGCCACGTGAGCGATTTGCGGTTTTCCGAGGTTCTAGCGGATGTTCGGATAATCATCCTCCAGTGGACGCAAAAAATTCCGGTAT
The DNA here is from genome assembly GCA_029851415.1 of Eretmocerus hayati. Taxonomy (NCBI): domain Eukaryota; kingdom Metazoa; phylum Arthropoda; class Insecta; order Hymenoptera; family Aphelinidae; genus Eretmocerus; species Eretmocerus hayati. Next base: position 174,041,938 of record CM056742.1, on the reverse strand, counting down.
CACTGATAGTGTAATACCGGTGGAAAAAGAGTCATCCTGGTCACACTTGGAAATGACGGCGCAATTTTGTGCAGAGTCAACTGCTTGAGACATATTTCTCATCATTTACACTTGTGATCTAAGTTTTAAGGGCTATTTCGAATTCACTGAGAACCTCCAATCATTACAGTCACCAGAAAATTTGGTGGAAATTGTGGAGAATGAAAATAAAATCGACACACTTCTGGAATCTAAACGTTCATGCCTTTTATTTGGTATAAATTCGAATCAATAATAACGATCGAATGATATACCCTGAATTCATACATAAAACTTGAAAAAAGTGCTCGTAAGAGAGGTCCGTTCTTTCCAACTAGAAAGTATTTGGAGCCAAAGTAGATACTGTATCTAAAAATCAAATACAGCGAGAGATGATAATTCCGCTATCTTCTCTTACAGAAATTCATAGAAGAAAACACTGTAATTTTGAAGTAGCTTGCCAAATCACTATTTCTGGATTTATACTCATTCTCTGTGAGTCCTCCTGGTAACCTATCTTTGTTTCCCACGAGAAAATTCAGCAGAAAGTTTCAGTTTCAGTTATTGAGCCAGATAGATTGGGACTTTTGAATCTTTCAAAATTTGATCAACTTTCAATCGTCACGAAAAACAAAGACAGACGTTCAAGCAATTTTCTGCATTCAGAATTATTATCATTGAGTCAAGAACGAATGGTCAATGAAGAGAATGAAATTTCATGCGATTATTTGCATCAAGAACTTCTCAGCTAAAACCGTGATGATGAGCGGTAAAAAACAGAGTTTCTCAGCCACTTATTGAAAGCGTTTTAGTGATATGGGATAGATAATATTCGTGTAGGATACGAGGGTTTTTTTTGTACAAATAATTTGTGAGAATGTGTGATGTTTATACAATGTAAATCAAGATAGACCAATGAGGATCGATGAAGTGGATATTTGACGAGATGGGTAAAAATAGTCGATTGAATATGTATTGTTGGAGGATAAGTGCAATAATTCTCATTTCTATATCTACGCAGGGATGCAAATTTTCACGAGTCGTGAGGAACGTGCGTTTCCGTAAGGTGACTTATATAATCCACTAATTATACATGATGTGGTAATTTATTGTGGAATCCTTGCAGGGCTATACTTTGACACTATTTTTTCAAACGAATCACCGTCGATTGAAGTAACCAGTTGATGGGTAAGGATAACTTTTTTTTCATGCCTTTGAATCTCGAGGACAAGTTCATGGCTTTTAAGTTTACAGAAAACCATGAGAAAACCAAACATCTTGTCGGTCTCAATTATTCCATGTTCACGTGATATACGTTACCAACGGTATGATCATTGTTAAATCCAACGTCATGTAGATGATACGGCTCAACCACGTTCTTGTACGCGATTGGAACGGCCATAACCCAGTTAATCTTAGAAGATACTCTACATGTTTGAAATAGTGCTCCTCGAAGAGATCTTCTGCTTTTATATTCTCTGAGTAAATATAATTTAAACCCAATTGATTATTCAGATCTAAAAATATTTCTATTCGGACCGATCGATTATGAATACCTGTGCGACTGAGGTCAGATTGGATCAATTGGTGGATCTTGTTGATCATAATTGCCGATCTCTTCAGAAATGACGAATATCACTGTTTTTCCGGTCGTTTCATAGTTGCCCGTCTTTTATTGGGTGGTCTTGATCAAATCACCCTGGGAGAAAGATAGGGTGAGTCAATTTAATTTAGAGAGCTAAGGCCAACATAATTATTGTACACAAATGATTCCATTTGACAATGATACACGAATAATGGTCATATTTCGGACCCGTTTCTCGTAATCTAGAGCTTATAATACAAAATTTGCACCCATTGGGATGACCAAAAAATTTTCGAAACGCTCGCGTAACATTTTCTTGCCTTCTTCAATACCTTCAAAACGTTGAGATCGTGATCGATTTGGAGTACATTGTATCTACCTTGAGTTGTGCTTGAGATAATAAAACACAGTTAGCGCCAGTCAAAGAAACTCCAGATCACTTCATGGAAACGCTGTCGGAAACTTTTGATGGTTTCTTTCAACCTGTAATCAAGCAAAATCTTGCAAATGAAACCTTTACTCGATAAAAGAGAAGAATTAATTTAGCTTCTTTCTCTTTTGCTCCATTTTGATACAAGCCGACGGTCGTATAAACGTAGCGAGTAAGGCAATAACGCTAGTTTGAACAATTTAGCACAATAATATCTATTCGTTCTGAATCTCAATTGAACGGTTCCACGTGAAATATATGGTCGATAAAACATGATGTGCCGGATTGTCTGTGCATGATTTTGCACTGACTTTACACCTCAAAATATGAGAAACAATCGGTCGCTAGTAACCAGAAAAAAATTCTTACGCAGCGGGCAACTCAATTGATTAAACTTCTGTTTTTCTTTCAGTCAAAAAAAGCTGACTTGTTCTCACTGGAACAGCTCTAGTTCAAAAATGGAAAGAGATATCAATACGCGATTCAATGCATTTGAAAGCTGAGACAAAACCCTATCATTGAGGTGAACTGCCCTATAGTGGAACGCTTTTCGGCATATCAAAAGTTCACCGTGTTATACCTATTAAAACATTCTTTTAGCACTAAACTCAACTACTAAGTCTGAAAGGTGAGAGTCTCAGGCTCATTTCTAAAAAACAAAATCGAGGAAAGGTTGAGATTTACGAATTTGAGAGGGAATCTAGTGAGAGAAGAATTTTGCCTGATTTGGAACTACCCGCATCCACTTCTTGCCCATAGTGGAATACCGATTCGCCAGAAGTCGAACGTGTTAATTCCTATACCTCTTCAGTTGGAAAAGATCAGAGCTACAGGGAGAAAATTGAAATAGAGAACATAGAATTCAAGTACTAAGCATGAATGTTCCATTCTTTTGGTTCAATTGAGAATATAAAAATTGAAAATATAAACACAATTTGCAAGGAAGTCAAGAAACTCAATCAGTTCACTGTTTCAGAATGTCATATGAGATGCTGAAATGGGTACTTGATCAAATACTTCAACGAACGCTCTAATTATTCAATTTTGAGTTCCGTTGTCTTTTCAAGCATGATTTCCAACTTAGCTAACACTTTATTCGCTGCTCAAGACTACAGCATTTAGGTAAATCAGGTATTATTGTCACATGAAATATACGCTCAGTGTGAATTTGATCCAACCACTAAACTGTTCTTCCTGAGCAGTCCAAATTTTGTTACAGGCCCCTTATAACATTCGGATATCAGTTAAATCCTCCCATTTTCTGTATGGAGTCTTCGGAGGATCATAATTCTCAGTTATTGTAAGAAGCATCAATTCCAAGTTCTTACCCAGCGGTTCTTAATTCTTCTACCTTATATCTTGAATGACTCTTTTTGCTCGGTGACATTTGCACAAGTCTCTGCCTGCATGCTGTGTTTCTTTTAGAACATTTTTTGGCATATTGAATCATTTACATACCTGTAAGTATGTTCTGATTGTTTAGTTTAACCCAATCAAACTTTTGTTCGAAAACCTGACCAGTCGATACATCATTCCACAACTGTTTATTACTGGCAGTTATTTGAAAATGTAATATGGCAATAAGTAGTTCCTCACTATAGTCATCGATTAAGTAATATTAGTACTTAATTGACTATTAATCCAGGTACTCTCTGCACATTAAGCTGCATACAGTGATAAAGGTTAGGTTGCCACTTTACACAACAACACTTACTCTGGCTTGAAAATTGTCAAATAACACAGTCACCACATCTTCCACTGTAAGATAACTTGAAAAGTAGATCAGCTTCCACAAAAATTGATAAATATTCAATAACAAACATTTGTGTAACTAATGTTTGCACACGTTCCGCTATAGGCGAGCCATTAGCCAATAGTGGAATTCAGAGCTCGGCTCTGTTCCACTATGGGTCGGGTAGGTTTTTCCGTCACCGATAGTGGAACTGCTAATTATAAAAAATACAATTGAAGTTGAGACTCATAATTACTCGGGATCGAATCTAGAGGACCTTATCTAAATATAGTAACAAGAATTTCATTCCTAGCGGCCTTCAATTCACTACGCCAGCCTTTTAAAAAAATCTTGGCCCGTGCTCGGCCGAGCGAATTTGAGCCTACTACCGGCAAGACTCCAATGAGTGATTTTCAATGAATTTTCATAAATAACCGTGTAAAGTTAGATAAATAACACAAATTGCACTTTTCAGAGGAGGCTTTGGAGTATTTACATATATTTTTCTAATCTTGTTTGTAAATCAATTACGGGAGTTATTCGACCTGGCGTTCAGTCTATTCTACTATAGGTCAAGACTCGTGGTCTGTTCCACTATGAGGCAATTCACCTTATGTTCTTTGAAATATGTTTTTGAAAGTGATGAGGCTCATATATGAGTAGTTCCACGCGAAAGCGACCTACGAAAAAGGGTCATGTCTCAGATCCTTTTGTTAACATTTTTATTCAATTCTATGGTACAAAATATGAATTTCACACTACCTAAGAGATCCCGAAAAATTTTTTTGGTCCCACAGCGAGAATTTTTGAAAATGAAATAAAATACATTTTTTTTTATTTTAGCAGCTTTTTTCACTAAAATACAAATAAGTCAAGTTTGCTCACAGATAGAGACATGCGGTTTGTGGCATTCAAAAGATCCTTTGAAAACCTGTCGAAATAATTATTGAAAAGTTAATTTCCAGGTTGTGGGCGGCTTGTTACGGGCAAAAGTGTAAAAATCACTAAACAGTGAATTCCTCAGTTGCCTATTTTTTTCAATTTCTGAAAACCACAAATATGATGTAAAATTTTGTGTTCTTTCAGAAAAAAGTAATCTCACTTTCCTTTTTCGCTGTCTAAGGCCTGTTTTTTCCAATTTTCGCAAACCTATTTTTTTGGTAGTTTGAAATCGTCTGTTTACTGCGCATTTGCAGGAATTTGGACTCTTAAAACCAATTCCATTAGAAAGCCAAGAAAATTTCCTTCAAAATAGTTACTTGACAAAGTCAATTACATCAATTTGGCTCGAAGTTACAGCCTACGAAAGATGAAGCTCCAGCTCGAGTGCGTCAATATAGGCAAACGATATATCGTGCCCGGATTTTCCTACTGTTGTCGCGGTGGCTCCGATCCACCTCTTGGTGGTTATCGAGACTCGGTGGTTTTTCAAACGTTGTAACTCCAGAGCCAAATTGATGAAATTGACTTTGTCAAGTGGTCATTTTGAAGGAAATTTTCTTCGCTTTCCAATGGAATTGGCTTTAAGAGTCCAAATTCCTGCGCATGTCGGGAAATTAGTGTCATATCACTCAATCATAGGTATATACGTGGAAGTGATCTCTATAATTTTATTCAAAGTATTCTCGAGAAATCTCGACGAAAACCGAGGAAATTGTCCACCAGACTAAATGAACAAATGCCGGGACGAGAAGGCAGTGTATTTCTCGTCCTTCATAAATACATCACTGCAAAGTTCTTGAGATAATCATTCAATATTCAACCAATAAGGTTGAAGTTTATTGGATAAATATTTTACAGTGTAGTTATAATCTTGGAATCAGAGAACTGTTTCTTCATCAAGAGTAATCTTGATACTCAAGATGATGAAGAATCTCGTGACGTGTGTTTCATGGATTTTGTGATTCTTTGATGGATACAGAACTGAATTCTATCATCGTGTGGATAGGTCATTATCCGTAGAAGATACTCACTTGAGAACGATGTGATGAAATGGAGTATGATTCTTTCCGGAAATTCCGAGCAAAGAAGATTATCAGGGAGTTTATATCAAAACTCTGCCTCACGCGGAACACTACCCCACTACATCACTGACACTCGTGTAAAATCGAACAAATGTATTACTCTATGTCTTCAAGTATCGATTTTCAGTCTTTATTCTTGATGAGGTCGTACACGAAGTATTGAACAATAGCTTGACGGGGTTTTGCTACTACAGCTTTCATTTATATACGAATATTCATCTTTAATTAATGTATCTGAATTAGTAAGTAATAAAATTTTCTGAGATGTAATTATTATAATTAGACAAAAGTTCTTTACGAATTCTCACTAATGCTGGCTAATTCTTAATGGATCTCATGAATTACGTCAGAAATTCGGATCATATTTTCACTGCAAGGGTAAAAAGTGGTGTATATCAATTAAATTGGAGATCCATTTGAAAATCACCACCATCGGTTTTGGACCTTTAAGACCAGTTTAGGAGTGACAATCTATTATACTCGTGCTCAAAGGTACGACATGCCAATTTGTAATTTTTCGGGAGACCCCTCTCACTTTCGAAAAATAATGACATTGAATTCACCTGTCATAACTATCGTGTAGAATCCAATGTATCTATCCATAACGATTGATAGCTCTCTATCCTACGAAATTTAGTACGAGCAGTGCCTCCAGAAACCATGAAAAAGGCAATGATGAGCATAAGAGAGAAACATTACCACTCAACATCTCGTCGGTCGACAAAAACACAAACTCTTGTCATCTCACGACCGAAGCATCAATTGCACATTGAAAAACATCTCCTAACGAGGAAAAAGGATCATTCTTGATTTTTTTTCTCTTAAAGAAAATGTACAAAACGCTTAATTTATGTGAAAATTCCTCGAGGAACTAAGGGAGTTGGCTTCATCTCGGCTTCATAATGATACATCTCATGTTTGAAGCTCAAGATCAATGATTCCGAGCCATTCTTAGATGAACCACTGTGATATATCAAAATACATTTCTCAAAATATTAAAATGAAACTTGGGGGTATTACTGTTGACGTATCGTTCTGATTGTTATTATTTTTTTATCTAATTTAGTTCATGAAAATACTAAAAGTCGAAATATACTAATTAATAAAAGAATTATATTGTACTTTTCCAAAAGTCAGCCCTTCCCCCCCCCCCTACAACTCGAAAATGTTTCTGAGTGACCAAGATCCTCGAGGCGCGCGTCTCTTAGAATCGACGTGTACAGAAGCGCGGTGAAATTAATCTACCGTGCCTCGAATTTCGTAATTTGAATGATGATTAATTTATGGATGTAATTGCACGCGGTTGCATGGATATCGACATCCTGTTGGATGTTCTCAAAATGATGCGTGGACGCCGTTTGAATGCTGAAAATTAACACTTTTATTGTTCTGAAATAATACAACGAGTGGTACAAGTGCGAGCCGATTTTCGGCGTTGTTTCTTAGTCAAAATCTCGTAGAAGACTGCCGCGTATGGCAACGACGCCTGCTCGCTGGAGAGCAAGAGTGGGATAAAACATACACATATTTAAAAAGTGTACATTAGGGTGGGCCGAAAATGAACTTTTTTTTTAAATCGATTAGCTTGGGGTCGGAAAAGTTAGGTTTCGACTAGTAGATGTGAAAATTTCTTCGCTGGACGCTGGGAAATGAGATCTTCCGTCCGAGCAAGAGCCGTGAAGGGTTTTTTTAAATAACATGCGTTTAAATGGGAAACTGCATTATTTGTACATTTTTCTTCCTTGTTTAGCAGATAACTCTGACGCATCTCAACCTTTTTAGACGTACTTTAGCTCATTTTGAAGCTCTTTTCAAGACCTACAAAATGAGCTAAAGTGAGTTTGATTTTGACCAACCGGAGACGAGTTATCTTGATCTTTCCCAAGAGAGATTTTTATCGAAAATAACGAAAAAATCGCATTCTTGGCCTCATAAGGCTAACTGAGGGCATGAAGCTCCACAAAAATGAAGGGTCAGCACTTACACTATGATATTTGGATGTTTTCTCTGTATTTACACTCACAAACGTCATTTGATAGCACAGGCACAAGAACTTCCACTAATACCGATAGGCGTGCTGCGAGTGTTAACTTGATACAGTTCGATACGCAATTTGAAGCGGGCGTAACACTGAAATCCAGCGCCTGCTAGTTCGGCTCGCCACCACTAGGTGGATACCAGTTATAAGTCGACTGCTACTGAAACGGTGACTATGGTTAACTTCATCCGTCCCGGATCTCGGCGTAGTAGATGGTACTCCTGTTACGCAACAAGTGTATGGATTCGGTGAGAACGATAACAAGAGGAATTTGATCCCAAGGCTGGTCCTGGCTCGTGGCTTGCATTCACTGAAAATCATGTCGACGTCTAAATATAACGACAGATACTATCTTCGGCATTATCAGTGTCCGGTTCTTGGGTCACTTAAGAATCTGCCAAGGGCGCGTCTGCCCACATATCGCGATGTACTGAGCGCCTGTATCTTGGAGAGCATTGAACGTGGAAAATCGAAGAGTGGCCAGCACCCTCCCATCACGGATATTGCGGAGTCCATCAGTTCTATGGTTGAAAACATGTATTCAGAGTTAGGAATTCCAATTCTTACCCACATAAGAGTTAGAACCTTGATCTTGAACTATCATAAAAAGTATAACGATATAAAACGTATAGTCAAGCGTAAAGATGAAAGTGAACATTCTAAATCGAGAGTTGAAGGATTTCTAATAGATTCACTAAAACTATTTGACATAGCCGCGTGTAAATGTCAGTCATCTGAGAGTTGCAACTGTCCTAAAGATCGAAAGGTCCCAAAAGAGGCGATGGAATTTTTGCAGGACCAAAGAACGACGAGGCAGATGGAGATGAATATCTGTGATCCTAGTGAGATAGGATGTCTCAAACGAAAATCGGAAAATAGAAACGAAAATCCGACGAGTAACAAAAAAGCACGCTCCGATGTAACCAATCCCCAAGATACTCTATCTCCCCCACAGGCCGAGGATTCACAAAATACTCCTGATTCTGAAGAATTCTATCGACCGTCACCAGAGCAGATGCCCTCTTCAAGTACTCGGGTTAGGGTCGAACTCCCGCACACAGCTGCAGTCTGCCACCGATTTGGGATTCCAGACAGAGCTGCCGCTGCATTGGCGACCTCTGTGTTGCTGGACGTCGAGATGGCCACAGGCTCACTTCAATCCTTCGTTATCGACAAAAACAAAATTCGCAGGGAGAAATCTAAATTCGCTGGCAATTTGAGAGGCGATGGTGGCGAGGATGACCCCATTCATGCCTTGTACTTTGACGGTCGTAGAGATAAAACTAAGTTCATGGATCAGAAAGATTCTAAGTATTATCCGACTGAGATTATAGAAGATCATTATTCTTTAATCGAAGAACCAAGTTCTAAGTACATAACCCATCTTTCTCCAAGCACAGGGTCCGCTGCGTGCATCTCGAGGTGCATCGTGTCATATATTGAAGAAAATCACCCTAGAACATTGGATTATCTCGAGGCTATTGGCTGCGATGGGACTGTGGTTAACACCGGTTCAAAGAATGGCGTGATCACAGCAATTGAGAATGAAGTTGAGAGGCCCTTACAAAGATTCATTTGCTTGCTCCATTTCAATGAACTGCCACTCAGACATCTATTTCAGAAGTTAGATGGCGTAGCATCAGGCCCAAAATCGTTCACAGGGACCATCGGTAAAATGTTGCCAGGATGTGAAAACATGCCAATTGTGAAGTTCAAAGCTCTTGACTGTAACTTGCCTGAACTGGACTCTGTAGAATTGAGCAAAGATCAAAAATACCTGTATAACATATGTCTTGCCATTAAATCGGGCAACTGTGATGCAGACCTTGCAAATAAGAACCCTGGCAAGTTGAATCTTTCCAGATGGGTGACTCTATCTAACAGAGTTTTGAGATTCTATGTTTCGAAGGAAAATCCAAGTCTTGAACTCCAAATTATGGTAGAGTTCATCTTGAAAGTATACGCTCCTTCCTGGTTTCGTATTAAGATAAGGCATTCAGTCTCGGACGGAGCGAGGAATCTCTTTGATTTCATAAAAGCTTCACGTTATCTGCCAGAACAGTACTTGCAAATTATTGATCCAGTGATCCAACGGAACGCTTACTTTGCTGCTCCAGAGAATATTCTTCTGAGTATGTTAACTGACGAAAATGTTCAAGTCAGACGCACAGCTCTCAACAGGATTATTCAGGCAAGAGAATTGGAGGCCATTCAACGAAATGACCTTCCAACTTTCGAAGTACCCAAGCTGAATTTTCGAGCAGGAACCTACGTCGATATGATTGATTGGTCAAATGCTCGTGTTCGATCTCCTCCAGTTCTTCGAGCTTTAGGAACAGATGAAATCAAGATGTACCTTGAGGGCGACGATATTCCCGTGAGTTGGCAATTTAGTAAGTACCCGTGCCACACACAGGCAGTAGAGCGTATGGTTAAGCTGGTGACGGAGGCATCGAGCAAAGTTTATGGTAAGAAGAAAAGAGAAGAATATATATTAGCAACGCTTCAATCTAGACAAATAATGGCGAAGTTCGACTCGAAGAAAGATTTCAAAGCCCTTTGAGATGAACTCAGATTCAAAATCTAACAATAATATAAAATAACTTCCAAAGAAGTAGAAGAAAACAAAATGGAGAAAGATGAAGAAAATGTAAAAAAAAATGAAAAAATACAAAAAAAAAGTAACTCTGCCATTGACGGTCCCAAGCCCGTATGAGAAAAGAGGAGGGCCGGATATGATGGAAGATTTTCGATAATTTCGGGATTATTGCTGGATTTTCAGCGCGGGCTTAGTGAATGGGCTTTGAAATGGCGTTTGTGAGTGTAAATACAGAGAAAACATCCAAATATCATAGTGTAAGTGCTGACCCTCCATTTTTGTGGAGCTTCATGCCCTCAGTTAGCCTTATGAGGCCAAGAATGCGATTTTTTCGTTATTTTCGATAAAAATCTCTCTTGGGAAAGATCAAGATAACTCGTCTCCGGTTGGTCAAAATCAAACTCACTTTAGCTCATTTTGTAGGTCTTGAAAAGAGCTTCAAAATGAGCTAAAGTACGTCTAAAAAGGTTGAGATGCGTCAGAGTTATCTGCTAAACAAGGAAGAAAAATGTACGAATAATGCAGTTTCCCATTTAAACGCATGTTATTTAAAAAAAACCTTCACGGCTCTTGCTCGGACGGAAGATCTCATTTCCCAGCGTCCAGCGAAGAAATTTTCACATCTACTAGTCGAAACCTAACTTTTCCGACCCCAAGCTAATCGATTTAAAAAAAAAGTTCATTTTCGGCCCACCCTAGTGTACATACATATGAGTAGCACTATGTGATCACGTGAAAACGCCAAGGGAAAAGAGGGTGTCAAATGAACTTCTGGAAGCTATTAGCCCGTAAGCGCGGGCCGAGCCGCAAGGTCAAAAGAAATGCCGCGCGCAGCGCGGCATCGACTCTAGGATCGTAAAATCTTGAGAGCAAGAATATACTTGATTTCTAGTCATGATTATATGGCGCTCGTGGCAAAGAGCTCAAAATGTAAAATGAACCAAAATGATGTTATTTGCCTTTAATACTGTTGATTTTTAAGCTGGAAAGAATGCATTTACAATTTCTAAATACCAAATGAAAATTGCGATTCACCGCGAATTCAAGATACATGTTCGAAACTCGAACACATGGAAAGCGGATACTGAAGGTTATGTGAACACTGCTAGAGGAAACCTCCAAGCTGGAGGCAAAGGCACCTTCAGTTAGAAGTACTCAGAATACCTCTTAGCTTGGAGGGAAAATTATCTGTAATTGAAAGTTTTTTTTTCCTCCAATCGACCTAGAGTGTAGAGGCAACGTTACCCTAGTCAACAGTACTGTGTGTTGCAAGTTACAGTGTAGTGTAATGATGAGTGTATGTGACCGTGTATGGTAAGTAACGCACGGATGCGTTATATGTATGTATGGTGAATGATTTTACATGTGTTTGGTCGTACTGTGAGTATGATTTCAAGTGATTCAATACTCGATGGAGAAAATGGATGTTCGTGTACGCACACGTCAGAGACAGCTTTGAACACCGTCAATCTTGAACAAGATGCACAAAAAACTGTTCCCTCTTTTCGGCAAAGATACGCTCAGGAGTGCTCTCTTCAAATCCATCAGTGAAAAATCACTGTTAATCTCGGATCGGTTCCAACTGATGACTTTAGTGAAAATATTCTGTGGATATACACCGGAGTTGCACTGGAACTTCAGTTTCCTGTGGAGGTCAGACGGGTCCTCGTCACTGAATGGTGAGCATCACTGATGAATCAATGAGACAGTTTGCTGAAATTTCAGTGACCTTGGGGGTCAGACGGGTCTTCGTCACTAGAGTATACGTCACCATCACTGATGGATCAGTGAGAGAGTTTACTGGAAGTCCAGTAAACATGATCTGCCGAACCTCTCGAATCACTGAAATTTCAGAGAACGGTCTCACCGATTCATCAGTGATGCTGACTGAAACTGCAGTGACGAGGATCCATCCGACCCCGAAGTTCACTGAAATTCCAACAAACTGTCTCATAGATTCATCAGTGATGCTCACTGAAAATTCAGTAACGAGGGCCCATCCGATCTACCCAAGTAACTAGAGTTTCATTGCAACTTTGGTTTATACTCACTGAAATTTTTACTGAAGTGATCAATTGAAGTTGATCTGAGGTCAACTAAAGTTCAGTCATCTCTCACAGATAGATTTGGAGAGAGTGCTTATTGGGATTTTGATTGATCATTGGACTGAAAAATTTTACCATTATCAGCTCGATTTGGGTCATCTTTCATTCCAAGCGAGATATTGCAAAACCGCTCTTAACCCGAACGGAATGGAGTTTGATTGAGACCTACGCGAATCTATTAAGGGAAAGGATAAATTTGACAAATCAATACCTTTCCAAATGATTCCATGGAGATTGGAAAAATCTTCCCACAGCTAAATGAAAAGGGAGTCAGCGAATTTTGCATGATAATTAATATCATTTTGCGTTCTCTCAGAGACATTAGATGCCAATTACTCAAATACCTAGAAATTATGAAAATAGTTTGTGAGGAAACTTCTAATTGAGTTCATAAGCTTTCAAATACACTATATTCACGCTGAATCAAAGATATCTCCACTGTGGTCAATAACTCCCTGTCCAACCCAATTGATGAAGAGTAGTACGAAATTGGCTCCAACCACTAAAAACCAGACCGCAATTATCTTCACGACAGGTGCCTCTGCATACATCAGCTAAAAACACGATCGTCAAACTTTTATCATTGTTGAATGCATCGATCAATATGACATTTTCAAATACTTACATAGCAATACATCATAGACATTTCTATTGTCAAGAGGAATTCTATCATCATGATTGCAAAATTGTAGGTGTCTTCCACAGATGAGCAGAATCTAAAAGATCCCAGCGATTCACTGAATTATTGTGATAAAATTCACTACTATGAGGTCTATGATATCCTATCATAATCAATACCGTAAAGTTTGGTGGTGCAGAATGATACATTGCTCCAACCCGGTGCCAGGTTTAGCTTCATGAGATTTCATTCGATTTCCTTCGGCGACGGTCTTGGACTTCATATGCTCTGATAACCTTAAGCTAAAATATTATTCAATCAACAACTCTTTTAGAAACCGAAAGTGATATGAATTCGTTTGGGATCTCTTTCCTCTTCATTTCCTCAACTTATGGAATCGAATTAGAAAATCATGAACAATTATTCAACCATACGATGATATTAAGATGGTTCATAATGAGTGACAATTTCTTTCTATGATCCAAACTTCTCAAGGATAGCAAATAAGTACCCCCAGATGGTTGACAATCTTCTACTGCAAGTGTCCCAAAATTTGCTATAGTCAAAATTTTTAATCATACCCATAATCAGTCAAAATGAGGCTATACTTTGCAGACCAATCGTGAATTTGAAGTCAGCATGCATCTCATGGGTATACATATCTAGATCATAGGTGTATGGTACTAATATATACATATTTATTCGATTACTTTTTGCAACATCATCTACTCTGCGCATGTACCTATATTGTTATCCCTCCCTTCATCACTTATATATATCGCACATATGTCGTCCCTGCCGCCGTTGGATTATTCTATATACAAATTCGCGCGAGTTCAATACAAGTTAACTCATGTAAACGATGCGCAGAAAATCACCAATAGTTATGAAAATGGATATACTGCGCCCCGCTGAATATCGAGCGGCCGAATTTTGCGAAGAAAGGGAATAACGACGAGCAACGGAGCGATCGTCCAGCGATTATCCACGATCGAAATCAATCAGTCCCGAGATATCGAGCTATACCTGGTGATCAAAAACTTCCTTGCGGAGTAAAGCTATCGGCGACTAGCCTAGCTTCATCAAGAAATGACCGGCTTCTACAACAAGCTTTGTGGCGACTAGCCTAGCTCAAATCAGTATACAACGACACGGCGACTAGCCCGTCGAGTATCATCATCATCGTCGGGAGGTGACTCAAAAAAGGGCAAAATAGACACGGTGACTAGCCTGTCGAGTTCTGAGAAACACGACCATCACCGCCCACTACAAGTGCACATTATCACAAAAAGGAGGAATTAAAAATTAAGGTAGTGTAATAAATTGTAACGTACTTTTTTTTCAGATCACTCTAAAATCATTCGCGTGTGAACCCCATAAGAGTGATCCAAGGAGGATTCGTGAATCGCGACGTCGGGCCTCGATTACTTTCGGGCCAGAATCCTGACGTATATAAGTCAACCGCGGTCGCGTAAACCTGTAAAAAGGACACAAATTTCCCGTGCCTCCTCTGTTAAGCAAGGTCATATGAGCGTTTCTCTGGAACTTTTGCACTTTGCTGAAAATTGATGAAAAATGGAAACCGCTCAACGCACACCTGGGACCTTTTGCTCACATATTTGTGTAGTATTGAGAGTTACAAATCCACTATTGGAACTCATATAGAGTAAGTGACATCGCCAAAATCACGTTAATGAGTCGAACTCAAAGTTGTTTTTCGCCGATTTTGCAGAATTTCCTAAGCAATTATTTGGCAAGATTGACAATTTCATCGAACGCCTTGGGCTTTTTGCAGCTTCGTAAAGTCAGGATATCCGGTCACAATTGGTTTTATCAACATAGAGCTTGATCTGCCAATGTGGGATGAGAAAAACTGAATTGTTTCCGTGAGTCACGTTTTTTCTATTTCACTTCAGAACAGCCGTATTCTGGACAGAAATATCGCACTAACTCGAGACTCATCGCAAAATCTTTGCAATTGCATCTACTTTAGATATGCATTCCAAAAATTGCGTTCAGAGCCACAGCGGGAGCTTGGCGTAATCATCTTTGAGTTGAATGAGACATGATTGATTATTCATTCCCAATTTTCAAAGTTATACAGTTTTGGCTGAATTGGTAGCACACCATCACGCTTCTAGGCCATTTTTCTTCAATATATCACCCACCGAACGCACTTTGATTCAACCCGAAAAGTTGCGCGGCATCACTAGAGTATCCGTAAGACTGTGCGAGAGTACCAAGTATTTCCACAGGATCTTCCCCACATTTTCTCTCTTTGAATGAGCTGCTGCAGGGGCGTCGAAAGGTGTCTGGAAGGTCTGGTGACTCCAGACATAGGCCCAGAGAGGGCATGGAATTCCATACATAGGAATGAGCTTGCGAGCCGTATTGTATCATCGAGGCTCTTCTCTTATTTTTCACGTTAATGCGAGAGACGAGCGCGACTCTTCTGTTTGAATAACGCGCTTCTCGAACAGTGGGTGCACGCGCGGCGCCACCGTAGCTACTGTGGCCAGCTTGAATAATTCCTTGTGCTTTAGCCCTCTCTCTTGCTCCAATGTTATATGTGGGCCGCAGTTGAGGTTAGGATGCCTCTGAAGAAGTAAATATGGTTTGTGATCATGCTGTGTTTGATTGCGAGCTTTCGAGCAATTTGAAAATAAGTGAAGACTTGCAGTGTCAGTACGTGCAGAAGATCTTAGACAATTCCAGATCTTTATCGTAGAATGTCTGCTCATATGTGAGTCGAAGGTAGTTATGGATAAATTCATTGTGAAGTCACGAAAGCGGTCTCACGCCGAAAGTGAGGCAGACGAGACGCCTTGCCAGACACTTGATAGCAATGACATCTCGGTTGACGACAGTATCCAAAAAATTCCTGCAGAATCCTCATAGTGTTTTGAGAAAAATATATCATCTCGAAAATCATCATCCGGTATTGGTAAGGCCCCTGCTTCTGCATTTGCATGCGTAGAGCTCGATCGAGAAGTTGAAATTCTCACGTTGCCACGTAACATGTTACCATCGATCACTCGAAAATTTTTTCTTATATCCGACAGATTTTCCCAAACAGTTTTCCAATTGGCAAAAATTGTACAAATGGCTCGAATATGATGTACATAGGAAAGCAGCTGTGTGTTCACTGTGCACAGAAGCTATTAAAAGAAAGTTACCTCTTCCGACCATGCATAACTGTAAGAAATCGCAAACCGCATTTGTTGACAAAGGATCCAGCACTTGAAAGGATGCAACAATTTCTTTCAAGAGTCATGAAGATGGAGAATTACACAAAAACGCGAAAAAATTACTCGACCATGCGACAAAAGAGCCCATATCGGCGAAACTCTGTAGCATGAAGAGGAAGGAGATGATCGATAACACAACTAGTCTCTGTGCTTTGTTTACCAGTGTCCAGTACTTAGTACGACAAGGGCTAGCTGTACGAGGGCATAATGAAATGGAATCAAATTTTTATCAACTATTGATTTTACGTAGTGGAGAAATACCAGAACTCAAAGCATGGTTGCAACGTGATGGTACAGAATTCTTGTCTGGCACTATAGTCAATGAGATCATCGGACTCTTTGCCGCCGAAATAAGGAAGATTGCCATACAAGAAATAAATGAAGACAATAAAGAATTCGTCCCCATGATGGATGAATCGCCTGATATTTCAAACAAAGAGCAGGTTCCAATATGCATTCGTACAATCGACTCATCACTTTCAGTTGGCGAGTACTTTATGGGATTTTACGAAACGCCAGATACAAAATCGAAGACAATGTTCAATATTCTTCAAGATTTTTGCAAGCGGAATGGTCTTGAGATGGCTAAAATGAGAGGCCAGTGCTACGACGGCGCAAAAAACATGAATGGCGAAGTTGGTGGCTTACAAACACTCGTCAGAGGAATTGAGCCTCGAGCGCTATACGTTCATTGCTCAGCACACTGTCTGAATTTAGTGGTGCAAGATTCATTGGAGAATATTGTAGTCGTAAAAAATGTTATCGGTTCGGTGGAAGACATGATTTGTTCCATAAATGACTCTTCTAAACGAGAGAGAGAATTCGAAAACTTGAAAATTGACTCTCAGAGTTACAATCTGATACCATGTTGCCCAACTCGGTAAGTTGCGAATGATGGGTTACATCTTACATCCTTTTGCGAACGTGTTTGAGAATACATAAAAGGATGCAGGAATACCGTTTGCTTACTGAGAATGATTGTACTTACAGGTGAGGCTTGAGAATCAAATCAGTTAAGTCATTATATGAGCATGATAATTATACCACATGTATGACGTTCTTTGAGGAGAAATCTATCGATCGAAAATTGGATTCCACTGTAACTTCCAAAGCCTCCGGATTCTACAAAACCATGATGACATTTGAACTTTACTTCATTATTTCAATGGTAATAGAGGTTTTCGAGGTCGTTGAAGTTTTGAACGTGGAACTCCAAAAAAAAGATCTGTGTGTGAATGAATCGCATGCAATTGTTAGAGGAGTGCTGCTCAAGATCAAATGTATGCGAGATGATAAAATATTTGACAACATTTGGGACGATGCTTTGAAAAATGCAAGTTCACTTGGAGTCGAAGAACCTCGTTTGAAACGGCCCAAGAATGCTCCAAAGAGATTCGAGTCAAATCCAAATAAGATGGTTACGTATTTCAAGATGTGAAAGACTTTTATAGAAAATTATATTTTGAAATTGTGGACCAGACAATTATGTCACTCAGTAATAGATTCCAGAGTACAACGATGGATCTCCTCAATTCTTTTGAAGACTTCATCACTGGACACGGTGACGTTGATGTAGAGGTGATAACGAACTTCTATAATACCACCATTGATGCAGATGGTAATCGCTGTGAGAGCAAAGAGCTTGATGGAAGGGAACTAGTACTTGAACGAAATATTCTTCTCAACAAAATTCGCAACGATGTACCTTTCAGAGAAAAGCTCAAAGCCCTTCAAAAAGAACGAGAAGAGAAGAGAAGGCAGAGATCAACTTCCAGAAAGGATTCGATGAGTGAACGGCGGTACCATCGGCTCGATGAAATAAACCAAATTAGCAATCGCATCGAGGAAGATCGATTGACACTGAAGGACGTGGTAACGTATTTGCGAGAAAATACTGAGCTGCGCACAGTCCTGAGCAAATTCACGAAGCTCATCAGATTAGTTCTAGTCGTACCGGGTTCATCTTGTACTAATGAAAGATCCTTCTCACTTTTGAGACGCCTCAAATCGTATCTAAGAGCGACAATGTCAGAGATTTGATTGTTCCCTTATATCATTATCCATAGCTGTATTCCAGCAGGTGTGAAAGTTCCAGAGAAACGCCCATATACATGAACAGGTATATGACCCGCACTCTCCGAAGCGTCACTGGACGAACGATACAGTTTTATTCAAATCGCCGGGACTCGTGAATGAGAATTCAGTCATAAAATCATGATTCGATTAACCTAGATTCGATCATCCGCGAAAATCATTTCATTATTAGGCACATGGTGGATTCAAACACCATTGGGGACATATGATCTAAAATTATCATATATATATATACACATTTACATATGAGATACAATTATAAAATTCATACTTATTCACAAATATGCGATATTAGTGAAAAAATGAAGTGCGTACGGAGAACGACGAAGTCATAGAAATTTGCTTAACAAAATTTCTATTCAACCGCATTGTTGTAATTTTCCCTACTACAAAACACGAACGAAATATATCTTTCCGTCGATTTTGAAATTATGTATATGATCGAGTCGTTCAGAGGCGAGATGGAATGAAGAAGAGAATTGCTCGTCGATATTAACGCGTACATACTACGATTGTTATTGTGCGCACTAGTCAGGGCCTACGATCTTTCAAATTTGAATCTTTGCCGATTCATCTTTGCTTGAAGAGTATCCCTAGTGGTCAACTTTTATGTCGATTAACTTCGCCAAGAATATGAATGGCTTGTGGAAGGAGAATTCATCCTCTACGAACATGTTTTTCAAAATACGGTGGCCCGGTTCTTGATTCAAATGAAATAATGAAAGGTTGGCTCTCCGTGAACGGTTTCATCCTACCATGTTTTGTCTCGATTTCTTAAGCCACCCCTGTGATCAGGAATGCTGTAACCAATTGCACTAAGATTCCAGTGTTTCGATGAATAAATGAACCCCAAAATGCGCACTTCGGCCAGAGGCCCTAAGACCGTATAATGGAACTCAATAACGACCAGATCGTTGAAATTCAGAATTAAAATTGAATGAGAACTTCTCGTGATTGGCTTGGTTTTTGTTGATGAATAAATTCAATTAACAATGATTCGCGATCCAAAAAGTCTGCTCTGCTTTCGTGTTGACTTTAACAATCTTTATTATATTTTGCAATGCTTTCAAAGCCGGAAAGAGGTCGGAACAACTGGACGTCCATCTCTAAATTTTGAAGCTCGTTCCAAAGGGCTGATACTCGTAAATAATTGATATGCACCAGTCTCATATCTTATTCTGCCGCAGCATGACTCAACGCGCGAGAAGATGATCATCAAAAATTCTAGATAATCATTTTGTTATCAGAGACTAATTTTACCATCTATCATAATATGCAATTCGACATGTACGATCTGAGAACACATATATATATATATATATATATATATAAATTTTCTTTTGGACTTATACGTATGACTATTATTACTTTGAAAACCCATAGGAACATATATATCGTATGACCATTTTAAGGTGGACACAGCTTGGCATTTTTTTCTCTGCGAGGTACAAATTTGATCGAAATTGATTCTTACATGGTTCGACCTTCTCCCTTGGGTGGTGAAGTGAACAAATTGAGAAAATGGAAAATTCGATGCGAACGGGAAAATTTTTTTCGAAATATTCAAGAAAAATAACTTTGCGATACGGCATCGTGTAGCTCATAAAATTTTGAATCCGAAATGACTTGTCCGATAATGTTTTTATCAATCAATTTTCCGGGAAAACTCGTGGAAAAGAGCTCATTTTGAATTTGCCACCACAATTGTCGCAGAGGTTAGACGCTTCACCCGTTCAGCAATGTTGTTTTGGTGTAACTGTAATGCCACGTGCTCTTGTTATTGTTTTGGTGTTTAACCTATGATCACTTGTAGGTTATCCAACCACGGCGTTCACGATGAAAACTCGAGATTAAGTGGCAATGATGATCGGCTTTATACCGCCGCAAAGTATTAGATGCATCGAGCATGTACTCTCGCCATTTCAAGTACAAGAGTCCAACAATGCGTGAAAAACTGTATAGTAGTCATGCGATCAAAACTCTCTGATGTAGATCGAAATTTGAACAATGCCGCATTCAAACCTGTTAGATAATAGTAATGCCGAGCAGATTCAGATGGTGGCTCTCAATTTCAGAAATTTTATCGCCCAAATTCTGACTACAAAGTTTGAGAAGTAAAAAAAATTCGAAAAATCGTGGCTCTGAGTGCTTCTCTACGAGATCAGATTTCTATCAAGTGGGTGGAATTTTCGAAAATTGCAAACGTGAACCTACTAAAGAATGGTGATACCAAGCAGATTCGATTTTTGCATTTTGATTGTAGAAGTTTTGTCAGCTAAAATCTGACTACAAAGACTGAGATGAGTTTGCATCAAAGTGAATTGTAAGTTCGAGTAGCAACAGTAACCCGTAACTGGGGAGTATAAGGAAATTATTTGAAAATTGTGACTCTGACCGCCTAGCTATGGGATTATGATTTTCAAAGGGTTTTTGAAGAATTCCACTCGTGAACCTACTGGAGATCGTAATATCAACCATATTCAAGTTTGAAATTCTAAGAAGAACTCACTCACTTTTGAAAATTTTGATATCATGTTTGGGAAGTCAAATCCACAATTTTTGTCATTCATTTTCCTACTCCTCAGCTACTGGATACCGGTTCAATTCATGTTTATAACCTACCATTGATGCAAACTTTTCCGAACTTTGTAGTCAAATTTTAGCCGACAGGACTTCTAAACTTGAAGAGCAATACTCGAGTCTGCTTGGTATCACCAATTTCTGAGAGTTTCGTGCTTGAAATTTCCCGAAAACTCACCCACTTTCAAGAACTTTTATATCATAACTGAACAGTCGAAACCACAATTTTTCGCGTATTTATTCACGCCTGTATTATGAGATACTGTCCTAACTTCTGCCTATTATCTGTCTAACTATGATGCAAACTTACTTTCGACGGATGTTCAGGCTTTGTGTTCAGGTTCTGGTTGAGAAAATGTTCAGAAATCTAAAGCAGTATTCAAACCTGCTTGGCATCACCATTCTCTAGTTGGTTCGCGTTTGTAATTTTCAAAAAACACACCCACTTTTTAGAATTCTGATCTCGTGAAAATTTTCCCGTTCGCATCGAATTTTCCATTTTCTCAATTTGTTCACTTCACCACCCAAGCGAGAAGGTCGAACCATGTAAGAATCAATTTCGATCAAATTTGTACCTCGCAGAGAAAAAAAATGCCAAGGTGTGTCCACCTTAAAATGGTCATACGATATATATTTTCGAGTATCCAGTATCAGTATTACTCAATCAAAGGATGAACTTTCTTTCATGCTCATGCATATCAATAAAGTTTGATACTAAATATTTATATTTTCAACTATTGCAGATATTGACATAAGCAAATTATCAAACCAAATCTTCAAGACGCTCACACGAAATTTATTCAAACAACTAAATGAACCTGTGTAAAAGTAAATACTACCGGTAATGGTTTAGGACCCATTTTCAGTGGTAAGTTGATGTGCAAACATACATGCACATCATATTTCGTTCGACTTTACATAGGTCATAAAATCTGAACTTCCACTACTCATTTCGTCTAAAATCGCCAATGAGTGTTCCAAGAAGCTACTATAGTTTAGAGAACAAAACTCACCTTACAATATCAAACATCCCACAAATCTGCCTATTGATCGTGAGATACATGCTATCAAAGCCAGTTATAACAATCGTGCCAAAGGAAAAGACAACGATTGCATGTAACCAACTGAACCAGTATCTGTCTTTTGCCTCAAAGTATACGTAATCACCTTGCAGAGCTATGAATTTGTAAGATGAACCATTTTTCATGGGGAAAAAGTGATCCAAAAGAGCACATCCCACAGGTACGAAAGTTAGAATTGTAAAAGTACAGCCCACTGCGTATGCTAGAACGATAGAATTGTGATATTTATGGCATCCAATCTCATTTAGTTTTCACACAACGAAATCGAATCCATGCATTTTACGTCAAAAGACAGTCGAAACCCCCTTATAGAAAAGAGAAAGGAATAGAAAACACATCATTAAATAAATTCTTTCCAACAGAACTGTACATCTCCGTCTTTTTTGATTAAGATATTCGAATTATGAAGTTTGATCTTATTACGAAGTAACTCATTTGACTTTCCAATGTCCAAAACTACTGGAAGTTTTTATGTAAAGGCAACAGACACACAGTCTTCCATAGTATATATTGATGGTCTCAAAATCAGTCGTGGAAAACTAGTGTTTGTGCACATGAATATCCACAAAATACTTGCAAATGCGAATGTGCTTCTACATTTCGTCCACATAAATTGCAGACCTCTCCAGGGTGTAACGAGAGATCATCACACATAAGAATCTTGGTAAATCGTCACTAACTTAAATGTTGTGAGCACAATATGTAATCACTATATTCACACACCTACAATGTATGCAATGGCCTCATAATAATTTACGTTTAAAAACAAAACAAAAAAAACCGTGTTTTAGAATCTCTCGTTACACACTATAAATCTCAAACTGTAAAGACTACATGGAAAACTGTTCCCTGGAACAGATTTAATCTGTTGATTTACGCGGATGCAGTCTATTTGCTAAAATCTACAATTTGAATCTGCAAATTTTACAAATTCAAACTATTAACCGACAGCTTTCCAAATTGTTAAAAAGCAATTTTTTCGTTCAAAAAAAAAAGTTGTAATCAACTCAACAGGTAATATGTAGGCTTAGAATTTAATGAAATATCCGAAAAATCATTGTGTGATGGGGATCGATCCGTCGATCATTGGGTTAGAAATCCGGAGGCATGACGACTGTATATATAAGGCTATGGCAAAAAAACGTCCACCAGGGCGGCGCTGATGGTCATTTAAGCTCCCCAACACATGGTTTTCGCTGTCCGTGTACGTCGGTGCGTGCTAGTGTGTATCTGTGTGAGAGTGTATGCGGCAACTATCGCAGACGCGCATGGACAGAGAATCGCATGTGTTAGACCACCAGCGCCCCTATAGCGGCCGTTTTTTCGCTATAGCCTCATACCACTAGGACTTTCTCATGGTGCGCCAAGTTGATGATCTACATCTTCAAATGTTGTAGATCACATATTCCTGTTGAAACTACATATTTATCTGTAGGAATGACAGAATCACCTACAGAAGTAATTTTTACAGATTCAATTTGTGAATTTTTAGTTACAGATTTACTGCACTGCTGCACTGCCTGAACAAGTTGACGCGCGCATCCGCACACATCTATTTTTTTCCGCCAAGCACATTGTTTTCCGTCTTTACAGATCGAAAATCACATTCATATCACGACACAACATGTGTCGCTGATGTAAGCTAGCGTTAGCGTACCCCTACACCGAGGGCACGGTCGTATACCGAAAGTAACGACACGTTGCGTTTCGAGTTTTTTTCGTGCAACATCTTCGCACTAAAGCATCATATCGTTATTCCGTATATTTTTCTACACGACGAAAGGCATGCAACGTTTTTGCGTTAGCCAACAGACTGTGTCAAAATTCCATACACCGAACATATAGAAATAACGCCACGTAGCGTGACATTGCTAAACGTTCGACACTATCTATATGAACGCAAATACACGACACTCAAATCACAGTCCCTGCTCGAACACCACACCACGACACTCGGCCCGAGCCCGCATCAGCCGCACTACTCTAATGCACCGATGTACCCCGGTGCCATCAGTCTCGTCGTCGACGGAACTTTGTGATACTTTCACACTCACATTTTGGGTTCCACACTTTGAATCCTGTGTCATATTTGTGTCAAAATCCTGTGTGTTATTCTACTCGACTTCAACCATATTCTCAACCTCAACCTCCTCACCTTCCGGGCGATCCTTAACTGCGCCCGCGGTCAGTAAAAATGTATGATCTGCGCCCGGGTTAATCCTATGTCGCGTTATGAGCTGCGCCCGGGATAAGCCTATGCGGCGTTATGAGCTGCGCCCGCTCACTTCTCGGAAGGTTGCTATTGTGTCTCCCCACCCCTCGTTCTCACACATTCGAAAATATAGTATAGGTTGCTTTCGCAAGACTGAATACCATTATCTATCAGTTATGATGAAAAAACATCTCATTTTGGGCATGATTGTGATTTTAATGGATACTGAATGTTACTTCCTTATACATATATATACACATAGAAAAATTTGTCAAAAATCGAAAAATTCCAGAAAAAGTACATTCATTGTCTGACTGCAAAATATAACAATATATCTTAGTAAAAGATCATTGAATCTGCCCGAGAGCTTGACCCTCTGCTCTTTCTCGTCGAGCTTTGAGGGCACTTCTGATTTTAATTGTCACCTCTACTTGTAGACCAATCAGGACATCATTGAATATGAAAATATTTGGGTGGCTCTTGGGGAAGCAATTGGAGAGTTTTCCATGAAATGACTCGCATGCATTAGTTGTTTGATCCGATGACCTTGACTGCGTCGCCCACATCCGCGGAGGAAATCTCGAATCATTTTGGATATAATTGTCAGCGATATAGTCGGCAAACTCCAAAACCTCTGGAGTTGCATTGGCCATAAGGTCATCAATGAAAATATCCTGTGCTCTCGCAGGTTCAAAATAAGTTAGCCTCATGGCCCTTCGCAACCATTGTCCGCTCTCCGATTCGTGATCTCTGTATATATTTATGAGGCCTGGAACATTTCAATGATAATACTCATTTAATTCACCAAATCACGAACCTTGATTTCAAAGAGAAATAATCTCAAAATTCAATCGAGTAGCACATCAAAATTGACTTACCCAGTTCTTGAATTTTCCTCAACCAAGAGTCGGTGAGGTGGAATCGACAACATACAATTTCGACGAGAGGCCATACTATGTTGATAGCTTTGTGTATGCCGGACTCAAGATCAACGACGATTTTCACAGGATAAAAAATCAGTTCAATTCTGTGGCATGCGTGGACGATATGTTGAAATGCAGTTTCATATGTCACTGTTCTTTTATCAGGAAGAGCGCAAAAAATCAGAGGAATGTACTCCCCATTCTCTACTCCGTGTATGGTGAACAGTTGTAAGAAATGCTTTAGGCAGTATGTGAACGTTCCATCCATCAGAATTTTTGTTATCGAACAGATATATCTTAGACTTTCTTTTGTAGCCCAGATAATGATATTATTTATTCTGTCGTTGACCATTAGAAACTCTTCACCATCCGGAGTCTTGATGTCCATATCACCAACAGCATCATGTACCTCTTGAGAATTTGTGGGCAGAGCAGGGTACATTCCTCGTCGTTGTACATATACACTCTGTCGCATCAAGCCTAGATCTTTCTTCTCAAGTTGCTGACGTATATGAGCTGGGACTTCCTGAATTTCCCGTCGCACCAATTTAGCTGGACCAATTGAGATATCGTCACAAGCTTTTCTCTTTACACTATTTGCAACAAATTGACGAGCCAATGTCATATCTGGCTCGTGATTATGTTCACCTTCGCGCCCGAGGATTGTTTCGCCAATCGCGTCTGTCAAGAGTGTAAACTGGCAATTTTTTTTGGTGCAGCGCCATTTTTGCCCGGCTTGTATGAGGCGGCCTTTCCGAAATTTAAAACCATCGAGTACCTTCAAATCACTGCCGCGTTGCCCGATCATCGAATACATTTTCGCGACAGATTGGCGACGGTTACTCACGTTGAACTGAGCCTCGAGAAACGATCGAAAGCTCATCATCTGATCAAAGTAAATTGAGACAGAGTAAAGGTAATTTCGGCAATATTATTGTTTTTGTAGACAACGATAGGCTGGTGATGATAATATTGAGCGCGAGTCCATCAGACATATTATCGAACTTGTACTCGACCACACGGAATGAGAGAGAGAGAGGGGGGAGTCAGGTATACTACTCACAGGAGCTTAGCGGTTAAGCCTTCCAAGAAGCTATGAGCGCAGTTCATAACGCCACCGAGGATTAACCCGGGCGCAGCTCATAACAAAATCGGCCAGGTAAAATTTGACCCGGGCGCAGTTAAGGGTCGTCCCACCTTCCGAGTCATGACAAATGGAGCAATAACAAAAATGTCACAGGAGGCTCGACCAGCCCCTCCAAACAGATCCCGCCTTGTCAATTTGGCGCCCAAAGTGGGACTCCACATGTATCAACTCACCACAATTCTCCGCCTTGTCAAAGTCTGCAAATTGTTGAGAATAAAACGTAGTGATACATTCGTATTTGCAAACTCTTTGTGTATATTGATTTGCACAAACACTTGTTCTCCGAGATCAATTCAAAGATCATCAACATATACCATCGAAAACTTTGAAGACAATTCCCAATTCCCAATCGCAACACCGTTTTCCTATCTGAACTACATATGAGACTATAACGATTGTTGCAGGAAGATCTTGAAGCTTTGGGCATGGATTCATTCGTTCACAAAATAGATGAACTGGGACGTGAGAGAAAGTCAAATTTAAACGAGCACCGAGTGAGCGAATAATTATGAGATATCAGAATAGTGGTGAGCAACAAGTTTTTTTTTCCGGGCAAGGAATCTTGACGGGAGCAAAAGAGAAAGATCCATCCAATATGAAATGAAGAGGGAGACAAAGAATGATAATCAGGGATTTTGCTAGGGTATAGTTTTGGGTATTTTTCCGATCAGAGATTTCTACATGAAGGGATTCAGATTATTTCGTCGATTAGATGTTTACCTGCGTATACTATACCCACTAGACGAGCAACTTTGCCATATCCATTAAGGATTCGCTTCTCTTTGTCATCCTTGATACTGTTCCAGTTTTCTTTCGCTTGAAGATAAAGGTCACCAAACTTCGGATAGCAGAATTCGTTATTGCAATGAGAATTCAAGGTTACACAAATCTATAATAGTCATTTGATTGCATAGCTCCAGGAAAACATAAAGTGCGCTGAGCTATGTGATCTATACGTTTTTTTGGATCGCTGATACCGGAACTTATAACGGTTTGCAATGATCTCATCATTTTTCGAGATATTGAAGGTCAAATTTAGGAGATACGTGAATAAAATGATTAAAAACAATTTCTTAATTCGCTTTTATGTAAACCGTTGAGCATAACATGTCAAAATTCGAAGAAAATCAAAACCGTTATTCACGTTTCTGTCATAAACAAAGAGCAAGTCAGTTGACGTCCACCTTCACGAATTCCATGATTTCAAGACATCGAAAAGGTAAAAGCGTGGGTTGTTAACTTTGACACATCAAGAGTAGTTTTCATCAATCAACCCACGCTTTTACCATTTTGATGTCTTGAAATCATGGAATTCGTGAAGTTGGACGTCAACTGATTTACTCTTTGTTTATGACAGAAACGTAGATAACGATTTTCATTTTCTTCGAATTTTAACATGCTATGCTCAAGGGTTCACATAAAAGAGAATTAATAGTATATTATGTGACGAGTGCGCAGCACGAGTCGCAAACGACATTTTCTAGCTGCGGTACGTCGGAAGCGCGACTTTAGACGAGTCCTCGCGTAGCGAGGACGAGTCGAAAATCGCGCCTCCGACGTAGACAGCTAGAAAATTTTTTTTTTAATCATTTTATTTACTCGATTTTAGTTCACTCCTAATCACTTGGAATATAGAACATGAATGGAGGGTATTAATATCAGCCAGAATCTTGAAATATTATTCTTCAGATCCCTTTGGTATTAATTTTAGCTCAAGCGCTTCAAAATGCAAATTGATAAAAAGTGGAATAAATCAGACAGCTATGGTTGATCAGAAATAATTTCTCATCTCATGTTGAGCGTACCGATAGTTCTGAATTGTTTCACTGACGTATCCCGGAAATGAGAGATAGCCGGGGCAAACCACTACCAAGAGGATGCGTGAGCAGTGTGAGTCGCTCCGGTAAGGTTTTACGTCAATGGCGAACGCCTTTGCGAGAGATGCGATCGGCGCGTGCTTTGGTCGTGAAGCGACGGGAAATGTCTTTATTCCTTGCGCGGAGTTGCGGTTTGAAGATCTGGAGACTGGGCCCGGGGGGCCTGAGTCGCGGCTATCATGGCTCCGAGACGAGCGAGCTTCCTCGCTTCACACACACCGCACGGGCTATCACGGCACGGGCCCTGGTTGTTCACTGTTCGGGCTCGAGGTTTTGAAACTGAAGGGTTCTTACGTTCCATTCTAGTCACGATAAAATGCTACTAACACTGATGTGACCGATTTCAAAGAGAATTGCATTTAGACTTGGGTTCGGATGGTGGGGTTTGAATGGGGATGCGAATGAGACGAACAGACTTGAGATTAAATTGTGCCGCGTCTGCCGAGGTGCGAAACACTAGAGCCACACACACATATCCATCCATAGCGGATCACACTGATTCTACGTGGAAGGATTCGAACGCGTTCATCGCAGTGACCGTAGCACGACCGGATACGACAACTACAGGCAAGGTACGACCTGGGTGGTGATGTGGACGTGGAGACGGCGAGCCGGTGAACTCGAGGCGTACGCGCTGGTAACTGCCGCGGAGGGGAGCCGACGGGCCTGGCGACAAACTGACAGAGACTATGGATGCGTTACGACGTGTAGCGTGGCTGAACTCGACTGAGCGACTGAGCATGCTGAGCCAGAGGGGCTCGGGTTTATATAGGGAGTCCGTGTCCCTTGAATCCACGGAGTCGCGGATGTTTTCAGAATTTGAGCTGTCCGGTACGCGTGGAGTCCTAGAAGCCGTGGATGTCGTCCAAGTCCCGTGCGTTTAGCGGTCGGGATGTTGGAGTTGTCCACGATTTCCGGGACGAATGTTAATGGCTTTATGAGAATTCTATTGAGCTGACGGTTCAACTGTGAAAACGTCCAGGATATCCTGGACGATACTTAATGGCTTTATGGTTCCGCGAAATGAGTTTATTGTTCCGGGCTGAAAGTCCACAAAAACCGGGACTGTGGCAACGTCTCGTACCCGGAGGGTACGAGACAGTTTGCGCATACTCGATTTTCTTGAGTGGTGATTTACGAGCGTGTTTACTTGTTTTTGAAATATTCCGGTTTGAAATTGCTGTTGTTCACATTCATTCTATAAGGCATGAATCAAGGCGTCGATTATTGTAAAAATAGGAGTGCGTTGCGCACGTCATCACAAGCTATAGTCAAATCACATTTAAGAGGCTGTGTTACCCTCATTACTAGAATATGAAGACATTCAATGATATATCAATTTATCATCAGGACATCTCCATTCGTTAAGATCATATCGACGCCTCTTCCGAAGATCAACACATCTGCTAACGCCCACGAAGACTAACACGGGGGCCGAAGATTAGCATTTGCTTTGTTACGGACACGAAGACTAACACTTACTGTGTACGCCATGAGGATCAGCACTTACGCCTCAGCGCCACGAAGATTATCTCTTACTGCTTAAGACCATGAAGAGTAACACTTACTCCTCAAACTGCACGAGGATTAACACATTCGCGCATTTCTTTCTTGAAGGGACGAAGACTATAAATATTCCGTCTTAAGGCCACGAAAAGTAGGTTGGTAAACTAATGAGTCATTCGAAAGGTCACCAAGACAAAGGATCGGTGGGCCATATATAGTATAGATCAATAGGTTGTCGGGCCATATATCATTTCAGTAGGTGGGTAGGTTATATTGCAGATCACCAAGTCCACGGGTCAGTGTGATTTGTAAGAGCTTGGTGAGTTTGTAAGTCATCCAGGAGGTCAGCAAGTCAGTGGGTCATATGGCATGCCAGTGAGTCAGTGAGGAGGTACATCATACTACATTAGTCATCAATTCGACAGTCCATCAGGAAATCCGGCAGGACAGCGGGTTGGGTTGGTCCTGAAATAATCGAGTCCTAACTCACCCTATCACGGACCTTCGTAATAACCATTCAAAAAATTCTGGAAACGCGTGTGTGGGCGTGGAATGTTGTGCTTCTCGTGAATCCGGTTTCAATAGATTAAATTATTTCTATTGAGGTAGATTCGTAGCCAGTATCTCAAATCTGTGTGACAAGAAACAAAATATATGGCATCATTTTCGTGTTAAATCACCAAAAAGACGAGGTCTATGAATTTTCACTGGATCATTCATTGCCTTGTTTTGACCTTCAATATCTCGGATGAATTATGAGACCGATGCAGATCAACATTGCATGTGGAATCAGCAGCTCACAAAACGTGAAGATATCATTGTGAGAGGGCTGGTTTAAAGCAAACTCATTTTAGTCGGGGGTCTATTATTCAAGAGGAGTCAAACTTGCGTATCATTCGCGTCAGAGATTGTGCATAATTACCTCCCTAGTCTTAATATTGGTGATCATGTGTCTCAGCAAACAATTCATGTTGAAACCTGAAGCTCCTACATTTTCTATAAGAATATCGAAACCCCAACTGTCGTTTCTGAGGAGATACAGTATCTAAGATATGAAAGTATTGGTATTGTAAGAAAGAGTCCGCTCATATGATTACAATTGATATCCACAAAATTCATCTATTCTAACGTTGTAGATCGAACGATTTATTCTATATCTCAATGAACCTTAGCTTGGCTACTTTATATTAGATGATAATGAAGGAATGTGAGCTGAAATTTTATCGCAGACAGAGCTCTAAGAGTGAGCCAATCAATCAAAAGTGGATGACAAGATCTAATGTTAAGGTGATGCCATTTGATCAAGCGTTGTAATACGTTGGCCCTAAATGAGTAATTCAAGATGGCAGACTCTGATTATATTTTCGAGTCACCGTATCTTGAATTGAGTCCTAATTTATGCATATGCCAAGAAAATGGACCGTTGCTTTTCAGCTCCTTGATATTTAAATGTTCAACTCATACGTTACCACTGTTACAGACATTGACAAATTCAATATCGTATAAGCCATGAAGCTCAAACGCTTTCTGCAAGAGGTTTGATCGGGCCACAGTCCCATCAATCCTAAGAGCAATTTCGAATGCTTGCAATAGTATGTTTCAAAAACATCCATATTTTTCAGCACCACTGTGGGAGCAAAGGGATCAGTTAGTCACATCAATAATAATATTATACTTAGATGGAATTCGAGGGGACAAGTATGATTCGAATGAGTAAAATCATTTCAGATCAACGACGATACCTTGTCGAATCTTCGCTCCTTATGTTAAAAATCTCTGAGTAATAGCAAAGTCGTTCCCTGTGAAAGAAATATCACTAAATGGAACAAAAAACTGTATCTCTTTATATTGTCTAGTACATCAATCGGAAATTTTGGGCACTAAGTGCACCCGCGATGAGAGGATCAGGGTCATAGATGGTTTTGTTTTTGTTTTTTTTTGTTTTTTGTTTTTTTTTTTTTTTTTTTAGTAAAGGAACCATCACTCTAATCTTTGTAGCTTGAATAATAATACCCCCACATGACGAGTGGAATTTAGTTGTCTTAAAATTATACAATATTTTCTTTGAAACTGTACTTAAAGGAGCGTTGAAACGCAAAAGTCGCAAACCTCAGCTACGAATGAAATTGCCTTTCCTTCAAAATCTGTGTTCTTGATATTCACAGCAAATATTAGTTGATAGATTACTTCCAAAATTCTCAAATCAAGAAAACGTCAAACATCTGTTGTCTCAATTACACCAGAACAGAGAACTTGAAACAAAGAGAAGCCTCTGAAAAATACAAGAATCATACAAAATTAGGGAGAGCGGAAATAATCAAACATTCGATCTCCTTTGAACTCAGCACTTGACGTTGAATTTGTGATGTCAGTATATTTCGTGAGTTAACTTGACTCATAGATACTGAGCTATTTTTTCATGAATCCTCTCGTCATTATTCAATAAGTTGGAAGAAAGTTATGGATGCTGCTACATTCGACGACCACTTTAAATAAAATTCTCCTCAAAATAAGCTCGAATTGATTGACTGATCGGGGTCTGTAAGATATTCAATTCAAATGATTTTATTAACTATTAACAAAGGCTCTGTATATTAGCTCAAATATTCGTAACTACCTGAGCTTATCTGCGTGAAGAATGTGAGACAGTTTCATTAGCATGATCTAGAAGTCATCAAACAATATTTTTTTCGAATGGTGAACTTCTGCCTGAAAGAATAACAGAGGTACTGGCAAAACTACTCCCCCGACGCTACGATTGACATGCCTTCACAATTTTTTAATGAAACGCGTGCGGCCTATCGTGCGTATCAAAAAAACATACAAGGTTGGTCTCCGTCTCATCATTTATGTACTTCTGTCACTATTTTATGATATAAATTCTCAAATAGAGGAATGTGATCGACATTGCAAAAACTCATGTGCAATTCTGATACCTCTGTCCATAGCTTTGAAAAACAATCTCATACTTTTGAATAATAAGTCTGTTATGACCACCATATTCTTCACCGAGCAAATAATTGAGCAACTCATTGATTTGATTTAAGCAGAAATGATCACATAGTATATTGACAGGTCAAATTTTATTGTTGTGACCAAGAAATTGATAAAATTACTGTAGGGGGTCACAAAAGAAATATAGAAGGAATAATAGATGAAAATCCATTTATTTATTCTCTGAGACTACACGCAGAGTATCCACCATATTCAGATCTATTACAATAGGTACGGGTTTTCCAAAGAACGATACTTAGAATTCTATTCTATGTACAAATGTAATCAGCCCTTGAATAGGTCTTTGATAATACTATTACGGTATGGTACAGCTATCACAACTCATCATAACCTCAAATTGCTGGCAACTACTCCATAATTCAAATCGCCTGCTCAAATACACACAATTCATATCATACAGACATATATTATTTTATACCAACGAAAAAAGTTTCTCATATCTACACATTTTTTCGTATTTTGCCATCTCATACATATATATTCGGATTAATTCGGCAGTCACACCTAAAATCTAACTTTACATCGGATAATTGTACGGTTAATTAGACTACAGCTTCTTGAAATATATATATTTACAATGTAAGAAGCTGTATGTGAGCGCGGAAGACGAGATTTCCAAAAAAACCGCTCAATCTATTCACATATTACTAACACGTCATATTCTACGAACATTCAGGAAGAAATACGAAATGTTGGCATGCCTTCAATATACACAATTTTTGCTCAATATTTTTTCTACCTCCAACGGCGAAAATTTTTTGGTTCGCTTATTAGTTCGATCCTCGCTATCCTGCAAAGATTATTTCGGTAGCCAAGATTTTTTTTGCGAGTCATTGATTTTTACTTGAGTGTTGTACACACTCTGGTATATATATTTATATATCGTGATGAAACATCGGCTTCCGGCGAACGCACTCTTGTAATATCAAATACAGATTCAAGAGGACGACAGCTCTGATGCTGGCAATACTAATACCAATATTCTCTCTATTTGCAGCTTCACCTTTCTTTCATCGTCCCTCTTCTCGGCGATGATGATTCGCACCTTTGAATTTGACCAAGTGCTTCTTGACGCACGGGCGTATTGTTTTTTTTTTCTTTTTTTGTTTCTTTATCGCTGACAAATATGTATAATTTGAGTAACGAAAGGACAGTTAGATATGTTGAAGGTTAGGAATTCTTTGAGGGAAATGTGTTATTTTCTTTGGCTTTGCAAGGTGTAACATATTCTGGATATGTTGTAGATTATGGTTGATGGGATAGGTAAGTACGGATAGTCCTTCTTCAATTGTTTGATATTTTGTCACCTGGGTCTCAAAAATACGCGTGATGTTTGTGTTTTTTTTTGTTTTTTTTTTTCAGAGGAACCACCATGACGATAGCACTTCTTTAGCTAGACATGCTTTCAACACGCTGAACACCGATGAGTGAAGTATTTTTCGAGTAGTTTCTTTTACTTTTGGACAGAATAAATTTTGATCTGATATTTTACCATGCGTGGTCTTCATTTGCTGGGATACAGACCACCCTCCGTATTCGTGGATTCCACGCATGCGAATTTCGCTCATTCGCGAACAGGGAAAAGTGTCAATATAACTGTCTCAATAAATCATAACTGTCTCAATATTTTTATTTAAGAGTATAATGCGTCAATGTTCGCAGAATTCCGTATTCTCGGTAAATTTTTTAGAACGTAATCCCTGCAAATATGGAGTCACCTGCATCCTAAATTTAGGCATTGAAATTGTATCACTGGCAAAAAAGTTTCCCGCATGTTAAGCAAAGTCCACAGATAGCATCAGAGCAAATTTATCAATTGATACTCAAAGATGTTCAGCATAGATGAAATGTGGTTCTAACCAGAGAATTGAAAATTTACGCAAAAAATTCACATACAGTAATATTTTCATTCCGTCTAATACGTTTTTGTACACTTAAAATATTTAACCAGAGACGTCATTCGAACTCCAATCATTTTGCTTGGTTATTTGAAACTAAATGCCTATATTCAATTCAGCATCATGTGGATCCTGATTTTGAAAATGACGATCGAGCTCTTATTGGGAGTAAACCTCTGTGTTATTTTAGATGGCAGAAAAATCCAATATGGCCGAATCTCAAAACATTCCCATAAGAAATACACGAGGCCAAGATGGCGGCGTTTCAAGACAGGTTTACTCCCAATAACTCACGCAAGAATGTCATCAATTTTTCTTCCCCTCAAATCATTTGTTATAACTTGAGCTCACGTCAGAA
This sequence comes from Eretmocerus hayati, assembly GCA_029851415.1. Lineage (NCBI taxonomy): Eukaryota > Metazoa > Arthropoda > Insecta > Hymenoptera > Aphelinidae > Eretmocerus > Eretmocerus hayati. The sequence continues at coordinate 174,006,848 of CM056742.1, read as the reverse complement.
TCTACCATCACAACGATGGCACAATTTCTTTCAAGAAATTTGTATTGAAAATTTCCTCCCTCTCTCCCATTGATTGCGAACTGTTTTAAGAGTATTCATAGCTCTTACTAGAATGAGATAACAGTCATTGAGTATCGTGCCAATAATCCATAATGATAATCATCTCCCGAAAAACACCATGCTGACTATTTCAATTCTCATAAGTATACTTGATGCAATTATCATCGGCATCAAACAACTGTCTACGCATCATCATCATCCAACTGACAACCTATAGATTTCACTTTAAAAAAGGGGGTAACAAATCAGAAATCGTCCAAGAAAAGAAAGAAATTTCTCCATACAAAACGGCTACTATCACAAAAGACGACGGCGACGAAAATAGAAGAGTATAATTTACCTTTCCATTTTGCCCCTCTATCCTTCGTCAACAAGCATCCAAGCACGCAAATGTACTCATCGATAACCGATATAAACCCCTCAATTTGGCGATCCAGAAGGTGATATTGCCAACCCTCCACTACCACTACTACTACAACGACCACCACCACCACCACCACCACCAATAAGGGGCGGTGTTGGAGTACAAGGGGGCGGATACCCTCCAGGAAATCTAATTTGTGATGACGACGACGACGACGTAGGGGTAACCACTGTATTACCCATATTAGGCGGGGATGACCTTATCCGTGCCGCTGCCGCTGCTGCCGCTGCTGCTGCTGCTGCTGCTGCCGCGGCGGCAACACCAATAGATGTAGAATGAGTTGGTTGCCAAGGCCACGGTGCTGCTGTACCAGGGTAGGGATAATGTGATGGTATCCCTGGTGTATTATTATTATTATTATTATTACTACTACCCCTAGCTGCTGCTGCATATAATAAAGCTGCTGATGGTGAAATTCCATATAAAGATTGTTGTTGTTGTTGTTGATGTTGATGAACTGCTGCGTGTAATGCTGCTTGTTGTTGTTGATGATGATGATGATGATGATGGTGAACTGGTGATGTTGCTAAAGATAATTGTTCGTATAAACGGACTGAGGGTACTCCACAACGGACTAATTGTTGCTCCATAAGTTCCATTGGGTCACTGGAAAATAAACATGAAATTGGAAATTAATTTATATTTTGGAGTGATTGTATTATACATATACATTTGTGGTGTTTTAGAATTTGTTCGGAAGTTTGTGGTGTTGGATTTTGTGTAAGATAATATGTGCTATAGAGCTCTGGACGAATTTTATGCCCCTAATTATACTGATAATGCGGGGCCGACTCTTCATGGAAGTGAAGAATTTCGACGAGGATTTTCTACAGATACTTGGGAATATCTTTATATTTGATTCTTCCATTTGCCAAGAATTCACAAACCACAAGGATCATTCTTCTGTGAGTAGAGCCAGTTTCACAATCGAAAGGCAATTTTTCTCAGAATATTAACTTTGGTATCCCATGTAGAACATAAGATTCCATCAACATATATGATCATGGAATCCGTGGATTTTTTTTTCAGTATTACATGATCAGTATGGTGACGTATTGATGTTAGAATAGATTTGAACCGATTTATTTAACTTTCTGGAATAAAAGAAAATATTTGAAGCGATGTTACGCATGATCATATATGACCATGGAATCGTATGTTTTACATAGGATTGCCCAAGGTGAGATAAAACAACCGATGTGCTCTAATTTATGAAAAATTCTTTGGAATCGAGGTGAGTGTTTAAACGCAATGTTTTGCAGTACAAGCTTACAACATGTGACAACATACTCAGAATCCCGAGTTATAGCACATCTTGTGGGCAAAATGTTGCATAAATAAACTCATGGCAAATGTGGACCACGAGTTTCGGTCTGCGCATTCAAAAATTTATGAAGGATCTGGATTCAAAATTTGAGCACTGAGTGACAGAAATTTCATGTATTCAACCTCAGATGTCAGGGTTGCAAAATGGATAGATTGGATTAACACCAGCATCCTCAAAATTCTACCAAATTCACATTCTGATAATTCAATCCAGATAAACATATCATGTATTTGAAGGTCCAATTATATGCATCTGTATTCAATGGAGAGTAAACACTCTCCGAAATCCTGCCATCTTTTTCCCGTATCCCTGTCGTGGAAGAGTTTTGAAATTCAGCCATATTGGATTTTTTTGTGCATCTAAGATAATACAAAGTTTTACTCCCGACTGTATTCATCAACTGTATAATGTTTGCTTCAATAGTAAGAGTTTATAATGCTTAGCATTACCAAAGCCTACTTTTGCATCATCATAATTGATTTTCATCTTGTTAAATTTATTCACACGGTCAGGATATGTCACACTTTGCAAAAATGTATTCAAGAAGGAATCTGTGTCGAGCCGCTTGCTTTGCAACAAGATACAGTATCACATTCAAAAAGTCATCGAGAATAAAAAGAAACGCTTTGGAGTATTCAAACTATATAAGAAACAGAGCTACAAAATCAGCAAATCTATGGCCAAGCTCGAATCAGGGAAAAAAATTTGCACAATGGGTGACGCTTTATTATATACATGTAAGATGAGGTGTTCACGGTTCCAGCTCGTTTAACTTGGCGCGCGCACGAAATACGATATCCTACAGGTTTGCAAGGGTGTAACCAAACAACGCGTTCTTTTATTTTTCTTTAGATGGTGTGACTTCGATCTGCATACCACGATTAGCTACTTTTTTGCATTCCAATACCAACCTGACTTCATAATATATGAAAAAGAGACGTCTTGGTTGAGTACAGGGAGTCTGTAACATGTCTGTAACCAATCTTTTTTGAGACTACAAATTTCGTTGTCACAATCGAGATGATTATCATACCAAAAGTCGAATGTATCTATTCTAAAAAGAGAATTCATCGACAAAAACCTCGCCAGGTGCTTGAACTGTTTGAACTATTTTTCTCGCGCAAGCCAAATACTTTTTTTTGTTATTCATGCATTTTTAACCTGTTAGTGAGACTATTTTGCGAAATCTACAGCTTAAGCTAGGTTCCGAACCACCGAGGTCACCGCAAGGCACTAATGAAAATTCACATTGGAGCCGGCCAAGATTCGAACCCCAGCCTTCTACGCCCAAGCCAAGGACCTTATTCCCGAGGCCACGGTGGCTTCGTGCCAAATACTTGAATTTACCGTTTTTGTATGTTACTGTGAATGATCTGTGACATACAAGTAGGTACTTCACACTCGTTCCACCATCCTTATTTCTCCGTAATACTTTTGTAGCGATTTTAGTTTCGACTACCAGAGAATTGAACTTGAAATAGTATATTTCTGTACTGAGTGCGGTAGCCCATTTTGGGCCCTAGGACAGTTTGTCTATCGAACGAAGCGAGACAGACATGTCCTCCAGTGTCCAAAATGGGCTTGCAAGAGAAGTGCGGATATATTTTTCCATCACGAGAATCCTAAAATTCTATTTTAACGCGGCATTTTTAGGTTAGAGTAATGGGAAAATCATTCGTTTGCTAAACCTGACCCAGAGCATTTGCCTGATGATTTTTCTATGAGCTCTCAATCTATCTATGAATTGAGGGGGTGGGTGGAAAAAGGGCGTAACTGCAAAACGGTAGTTTTGAGAAAACCAATAAAAACTTAATAGAAACCACTAGAGACATAATTGGACTAGTTGACCTGACTTATTTCGAAGAAGATAGCATTCTCGAAATATCCCAACCCGAGCTGGGAGATAAAACTTGATTTTGAGATTTTTTCAGCAATTTCAAAAAATGCGATTACGCCCTTTTTTCGAATACAGGGTCAAATTTCGGCCTTTCTGCTCACAAAAAGTGTAATTAAATCTCGAGATCAAGTCCAATCGTCTCCAAATTTCTTGAGAGTGTTCCTGGGCATGTTTTGAAAGATATCTGATTGCTAGGGAGTGGTTCGATTCATGCTCCACGGTTCTATGGAAACGAAAAGCTTCCATCAATCGTGTGAAAATGACGAGAAATTTTTTTCACTAGGGAAGGGTAAAAACACTCAATTTGAAGGTGAAACAACATGTTTTCATCGTTATATTAGGTGGAAAAGCGTTTCCAGGCTCTGGAGAATTTTTATAAAATTTTCCCTCGGTAATTAGGCCCTTTTTCCAGATCCGCCCTCACTTACGCCCTGTTACAGAGTAATTACGCCCTTCTTAATCTTTTAGTCAGGTACTTGAGCCCTTTTTCCAAATCCTATTGGGCTGGGCAAAAAATGAAGCCCAGTTTTTGAAATGTTAACACAGCAGTTACGCCCGTTTAACATCTCATCATAGCAGTTACGCCCTTTTAACATTCTATCATTCCACTTACGCCCTTTTGTCGTGCAGATGAAAGGGCGTAATGGCGGTTACGCCCTTTTACCTGCCAGACGGTTTTTGGGGTCTTACGAAAAACGGATTTCGGGGGGTGGTAGACCTTGGTATAGGGGCTCAAAAAAAGCGATGTCCGGAAAAATGGCATCATGGCTGTTACGCCCTTTTTCCACCCACCCCCTCAATTATCATCCTGCACACCGTATAACTCCCCGCTCTCAATTTCGAACGATATAAAAAACAATAATGACTGCCACATGGTCAAAAAAAGTATGCTGAACAAAAAAAGACAAACGATTCAGAGGCCCAACAAAGAAAAGACAAAAAGAATCTCATCGACAAAAATGAAAATTCTATCAAAATCTATAAAATATTTTATCGTATCTGAGCTAGCACCAGTCCATTCAACGGTAGCATGGAATTTGCTACTGTATTCAAAGTCATATACTCAGAACCTAAGCCGAGAATCAGCAAACCCTATATCGCATATTTCCTTCCAAACCTTGCCGAGGGCGTGAAAAAGTTGTACATCAGCCATATACACATCAACAACGCACCCGCACCCGTCCGTCGCTCTCTCAACCCCTCAGGCTTCTTCTTCTTCTTCTTCTTCTTCTTCTTGTGATGGGTGAGGGTGACATGACTTGACGTCGTGACGCTCGCCACAGCCAAGGGATTAGCTTCTTATACACAGGGGCTACTGCATACACACCTCATATTATACGCGGTAAGACATGAGCCATGACAACGTAGAGTATAGTGCATGGCGAGACGAATATTGGTGAGCGAGAAATAAGAAAGCCCGCGAGGCTAATCGGACTCTTGAGACCACACACGTATATAACCTACCTACATTACCTCCTCACTACATACTCGTCCGAACTACAAGGTAGATCTTACATACACTACATTCACTGGCTATGTACAGTGGTAAAATAGTGTATATGTGATGGGCTATGTCAAATCCCGTATAGGCCACTTATACACTTGACGAAAGCCAGTTGTACCATAGATATCATAGAGATGTAATTAAACCCTCGGTCAAGATTTCATTTTCAAGAGTTTCTATGATGATAAAATTCTGGACATATGGCGTATCTTCTGATTTGTGTATTTCACAGTAAAGCCATGCAAGTTTCTTAAGAAGCTGTTTGTTTGAGATTAAGAACGTATTAGAAGCTATGTATAGGAGAGTATGAAGACCATCGAGAGTATCCGACAGCGATGATGGATGTTTTTAGTCAAGAGCTGCTTTTTGGAATTGGATCTGGCGTAGGCGTGGTAGTCATCTGGTGCAGTCGATTTAAGAGGTTTTTTCTTTGGTTACTTCTGTGATTTTAGGTCACCGACTAACGAGGTGTGAGAATTTTGTCTTGTGGGGATTGACAACAAATTGAGAGCTTTGTTCAAGAGTGGAAATACAAAGACTCGAAGGTGTCACGCTGATGATAAAGTGGCGATAGTTGTGAAAATACTGAAGACGTGTTATCTGTACAATCATAAAAGTCATTAAAACAATTGAGGAAAAAATTTCTTCGAAGATTCTTCGCGTGAACTGATAAACAAACAAGTCAGTGTCTGAATAATGACATTTGAAGAATGATGTCGATATTTTTTCTTTGTATAGACTTAGAATTTTGATGATTTGAATGAAACTTGTCAATTAAGGGTGACACTTTACATTCTTTTTTCAGAATCTGATGCAAATCTTCCGAATTCAGCCCACAGAAGCTAAAACTTGTTGATAACCCTTTCAACCATATCTACATCTACAAATTTCTATTTTCACATTTCACACCACGATTAAATCTCACATATCTAGATATGATACTCATATTGACCATTCCAATATTCAAAGCAACACCGTATTTTACAGTTCTCATCGCAATCTAAGTCCGATAATTTCACAGATAACTCCTCGCATGAAGCCACAGCATACTATCACAATCTCGCGACGACAGGTAAATTATTATTCAGTTCAATCCAATACAAGCCTATATACAGCCAACTCACGCAGGCCAATAATTGGCAAATCATGGCTTTTCACCTTTACGCAGAGTCTCGATTACTGCACACAACTGCTAAAACATTCCCACACTATATACCTACAATCTATACATACAACAACAACAACAACCAAAGTTGAAAGAAAATTACCACACACAGCGAACTATAAACGTGCGTTCAAGTCTCTCAGCTCCCGCGTTTATCACTGCAACACGGCCCAGAATCACGCCTATATAAGCTTTCGCGGAAAGCGCACTTGCTCCTATAGCTCTTTAAGCAATTACAGCTATAGCAATTTCTCAAGTCTACATGTATATTCAACGTCACCATCACACTCATCTATGTACCTAGATATTACTATTTCTGTTGAGTATCGAACACCAATAAGACTCTGCATAATATCCTAACCTATCTCTTTTACTTTTACATTCACAGAGCATGCGCAGATAATTGTCGAGATCGATGCGTGACACGTAGAAAAAAAAATTGAACCACGCGTAGATATTATACAGGTAGGATATATAATTGGTAAGCTTGGCAATATCAGTAGTGCTATGCAGCTTTGGTGGTATATTATATGTATACGTGGGCATATTATCGCTTTTAGCGCTTTAACGCGAGCTACGCTATGCGCATACGCGATCTCAAGCTGCTTCCTTTTTTCCTTCGGTGAAAGCGTATTATCTCTGGGATGTATGTATGTATGTGTGTATGAGATAGGCCCTCGAGGCTCTCCCGTGAGATTCTTTTTTTTTTAACCTATACGCGAGAGATGAGCTTTCATGAACATGGAAGGTGAAGAAAAAAAAAAGGATGCGCATGCTATATTAAAAGGTGAGCACGGAAGGAGGCGAGGCGCGACGAAAGGAATGCAGCAGCAATAGCAAGTTGTGGAGTATATATCCGAACGGTTTCGAATGCTCCGATTAATTGCACACCTCACTTTGTTGCCATCACTCTGTTCCCTTTTCTTCTATACCTCTGAGTTCTCTTCCTCTATTGCATTTTCTGTTTATGGTGGCTTCTCGTCTCGCTTCTCGTGTTGTTGAGTGAGCTTTGAGAATTCTTGAACGTGGGAAAACGAGCTACGAGGTCGTCTAAATGGAAAAATTACTACAAAAAGCCCCTGGAATCAATATGAACTTCTTTACCGACCGTGGGTAAAAAATTCATGTTAAGGTCATTTTTACCGACAGCCGATAAAAACTTTGCGACAATGAGACTGATCTATCATCCAAGAAATTCCGTAATAAATTTGAGTTCTATGGCATATTAGTCAAACTATTCCTGACAGAAAAACTACATAAATTTATCATGAAGTCTCTGAACGTAATGTCACTTTTCATTTAGGAAGAGGAATTTCAAGCAAGTAGAATTGAGATTCAAATTGTTGATGCAATAACAATGAATTCAAAAATCGTGTGATTTGCTCGTTATTCCGGGGATCATAAATATGGCCCAATCAGTCCTATTATGTTACCCTCAAAAACTCTTAACTGATCTTTTGAACAGAACAAATTGCGTACAAAATCTTTGATTTACTTGAAGAACTGTATCGAACCTTTCCAATGCCAGACCTCACACCATTGATCTCAAAAACAGCCGCAGACAGTCTGCCAAAACCCTCCTCCCAAACTCAACGATCAGCTAACCGATACTTTTGAACCCTCTCGCGCGAAATGCCAAACTAAATGCCCCTTTCGCGAGACGGCGTGGCGCGCGGTTTTGAGATGAAAGTGCCGACACGCAAAATAACGCTCGAACCCTTTTACCATTCCATACCCACCACCGTTTGCAAATACATATGCACGGACTGCACATACATATATGTACTATACTCAGCACGTGCGATTCGAAAATTGCTTAATCGCCGCACCTCTATAATTGTACAATAGCAAATTTGCGAATTGAATCGGCCTTTATACTCTCGTGAACCGCGTATATATGAAACTCATGACACCGTAGCACGTTTCTGCAATAAGCGCATAATTATCGCACCTGTGGCCATCAGAAACCTACATACTGCGCGTATGTGGTTATTACCTTCAAAACCCTCCCTCGTGGTGAAAGTCATTGCAATTGCACCCTTAAAAACGATCAAAAAGGGATGAGACAGCCTGACGCATTGCAAAAGAAAATTTCTCTACGTGTCATCGGATAGGCAGTATTTCAATGGCACTGAGGGTGGGCGTATATATACTACAGTATTGCAAAACTAAAGAAAGTTTGCTCTGCGTCATGCATCACGCTGACCCATCATTACATTATTGCACACGTATCTGCTCACGAAATAGGTTCTTTCATCGTCTATACATTCCGTTATGATAATGACAACTTTGAGCTTTCTCGGTATTTACATGTGTATGCCTGATATGTGATAGATATATCATCAGTATGTGAGGGGGTAGCAATTATTATCGTATACGTTTCTCGTGGCGCTATGAGAACAAGTTTCTATGTACATCGCTAAGTGGTTGTGCGCATGCGCGAAACAGGTGGACGCCAAGTTTAATGACAAGGCGCTCGTCCACCGATTATATCCCGCGTGAACGAGAAACTAACATTCCGCTTGGATAAACTGCTGCAGCCACCCAGGATACCAATCGCTTTGAACTCGTGTTAGATGTACTGCTATAGCACGTGGAAAAATGCAAATTTCTGATGTATATACTACTCGAATATGCAGGATGTTTCAAGAGATACTTGGTTGTGTGTAAGTGAGGTTGGGTGCAGCCACGAGTTAAAGGATCCGTGACGAGTGAACAATCCGACAAGTAGATTGCACGTCTCCTTCTTCGAGTGGATGACTGCAAAAGTAGACTGGTGAACTGATCGGAAACCGATTTTCCTGTTCAGTCGACGCTGAGCTTTTACCCACGGGTTTTTTGATCACGCGATCTGTCTCCTCTAGCGCTTGATTTCTGAATGAGTTTGATCGTAGTTGAGAATTTCGTGTGATACTGAGTATAGTGACTGCAATGCGATTTTGAATAGACCTTCATTCTTTTACGAATTTTTTAACGAGGATAATTTCTTGTGTCGTTTGGTGTAAAATTAACAACGGGTCTGTAACACTGGTATTTATAATCGTTGGTAAATCGAGATTTAGAGTTGATCTGCTGATTGAGCGCTGTAGTCGGGGTGGCCAAAAAATTGGTTAGAATTTTTACATCCACCTTGCGTTATTTCAGTGCAGCAGAACACCAGAGAGAGACTCGAAGTCACTTTTTGGTCACGCCGACTACGGCGCGAGCGCCTAACCCGTGAATCAACTGTAAGCCTTCATTTACCAATGACTATGAATACCAGTGTAGAAGTTGCAAAACAAAGTTTTCTGTTATCTCGAACCAACGTTTGCTCTAGTGAGAAGATTTGAACATTTTTCATTGATCCGCTCACGAAATTTGACCTTAATTTGATGACAAATGACTTATAAATTGACAATTCTTTTTTTAAGAACTATCTAAAACGAGTTCTTGATGAAAGATCAAACAAATCAAAAGCAAAAATTGTTCCATACCTTGCTGGATCAGTAGATGGAAATTCCTTTTTTCTTGTGATCAAAAACTGTAATCGAAAACTTACCAAAAATGGTTACATTTTCCCGTTTTCTATTGACAAACGCCAAAATTTTACCATTACGTGACTGATGCCCGTTGCACTACCTGAGCACGTGCATCTTGACTAATAATTTATCGACTCTAGAAACTGCTCAGATATTTATTGTAGATAAAACTGCAAGTATCAGGCCACCACTATAAATGTCCATGGAAATTTAAAAACGTTAGTGTAATTGATACCCTAACCTATGAAATTCGATTCCATGAGATCCGTCTATAATGTATATGGTATACGAAGCATGGAAAAAAAGGTGGCGCCTCGCGTGTCAAGTTGAATAATGTTGCCACATCTCCACATGCTCTGTACGTTACATATACACAATACGTGTAATAATAAATCAGTGCTAATTAAATGAGACTCGCAAAGGCGCATCATCCATCAAAACGAGCCCGAGAACGGCGCTTTAATTCAGCTCGCCTGATTACCCGCTCATTATAACCATCGCGAGTGGAAAACTCGTTAATACTCATCCTAACTCTCTCATATTCACTCATCCATTCTCACCCAACTCCCTATTAATGTGTAGAAATTTTCCACGATTTCAGGCCACCCACATCGTTTCTAGCGGAAAATCAACCTAACCTCAAAACAATACCATCATGTACATACGAACGAAGCTGAGGCACACAAATATATTTATATTATGCTCATTTCACACTTGGCGAAATGTAGAATGCTTTTGAAAATCACGTACCCTAACCTATACATCGAAATATCAAAATTGGCCATGGATATACCAGCAGCATTGGTCTGCACGCGATATCAGTCTCTATATATATCCCGATGAGAGGCGGCTGAGAATAAAGGGATTCGAGACTCGTTATATCACAACACCTGTGCTCTGGTATATAATACCTCCGCATCACAGAATCTGGGGCTGGGCATTTGGGATGTATCGGTGATCGATACGACGGCCCGAGGTGCGAAAGGGGAGGGACGCGACGATTTATGGGCCGGCAATTAGCGTGCCGATTTTCGCGCCACTCGCGCAAATCCCAGATTTTGCGCATAGCTATATCTTCTGATGCTGTGTTGCTGCTGCCGCATCATCATCATCATCATCATCATTATTATCATCATCATCTTCGTCGTCGTCGTCACCGTCGTGATGCCAGGAGGACATGGGCCATTATTGACGCATTTTCAAGCTATATCTTTGAAAAAGCCTTTCAACCCCCTAAGGCAACCATTAGACAAGTGGTAGATAATGATAGGTTACACCTCGTAGCTCGTGGGCGATTCCTAACCTATAACCGCCTCCTTGGTAGGTTATATATATAGTCTCTTACTTTTCGATTGCTGGAAGTCTCGAGGCAAAGATATCGATAAGTATTATTCAATTTTATTTATTATAAAGAGAGACGATTATCACAATTGTATAATATGCAATGCCTGATTGGATGTAGTTAGAAGTTACCCGGATGTGGAAATATATATTATAAATGTAAATTATGTAGTAAAAAGGTTTTTCAAATAAAAATTTGCGTACGGGAAGCTGCATGTAATGATGGAAAACTACAATCTGTGATGATGCGTGACAGTTAACTTGATATTTAAATTGAACCTTGTCAATCTTGAAAAGCGATAATTGAGACGAAGATTTTTGCAAAGAGTGAAGAGAGAATGTTTCCTGGGCGGAGAATTATCGAGCAAAATTACTTCAAACAGGCGATGCCTTGAAGCTACATATCCATTACAATGGAACGAATGTAATTGCTGCAGTAAAACTTCAGCTGTCAAAGAGATATGCCGAAGTTATATGGAACTTCTTCTCTTTGAAGATTGACTTCCCATTATCGAAATTGCCATCTGAATAATGGATCCATAATGAGAGCTACTGGAATGGGTGGTGTTTCAGAAATTCTATTCACGAAGGTGATACATAGTCTCCTTTTCAATAGGAATATAATATAATAAGATGGCATTTTGCGACGAACCATTATTGAATATTTTCTTTGACCATGATTTCTCAAAAAAAAATGACTATTGAAGTTTAAATTGAAAGAGTGACGTCAGAAAATCTGATGGTACGTAATGACCGTTCACAGATCATTTAAAACGTTTATTGAGAGCGAGACTGAGAGTTTAAAGATGATTGTCACTTTTGACATGAGTTTTTTTCAAAATTATTGTCCACTGATCGTCATTCTAATAAAATGATTAATGATCGACGAAGCAAATCTAAATAATTCGATTTTCTATCAGGTATTAAATCTTCTCATCAAAAAGAAATGTGAAAGTAAATTTCAAAGAAATATGAAGAAGGAGTATTTGGATTAAATCATTTTCGGAGCATCTCGTGATTTGCAAGTGTTCAATTCGATGTCAAAGAGCAAATTGAGTGGAAAATATTTCAGAAATTTTGCAATTTCCCGTTTTGAGTTTTAATTACAAAATTTGCACAACAAGATCCGAATCCGCAAGGATTTGAAGCGAGTTTCATCTGTACGTCTAGATTTTGTTTATTATCTCATCCTTCAACCTCCATTTTACGTAGATCAAACGGGAAAGTTGACGAAAAACAGCTGCTAACTCTTCAACTAAATTGGCGTTAAAAAAAATTAGATTACGGGTATCACGAATACTTTAAAGTCTGCCTAAATTTTTCGAGGAAGTAAAGAATTGTAAGAGAATCTTGTCTCGAATTTCAACCAGTGGTGCCACCTTTACCGACTTCGTGATTACACTTGATACAATTTCTATAAAATATCCGACGGCAGCTCGCAATGAGACAACTTATAATGCGAATGACATGCGTGAATACCGTTCTTGACTGCTCCCAAAGTCGGAACTCACTATCTACCACACATACTCTGTATCAGGATAAATACATACATATTCGCACCTGAACCAGTTTCAGATCGTGCGACTCTAACGTGTATTATTAAGTATATCCCAGCGATGAAAATCGCTGGCACGACAAATTTTTATATCTTTGATGACCGCCTTCTTTGCATCGTGGACTGCATAAATTGCACCTTGTACTTATACAGTACCTCCCCTAAAGAGTTTCTGCGAATCGTTTTAGAGAAGTCTGAGAGCATTCTGAATGAACTCCGTATATATATACGTAATGACGATAATGATGATGAAGAGAGAAGGTGTTGAGGCTTCATTGCAAGCGTCAAGATTTGCGTGTTGCACGATGCGCGAATTATTACTTTAAAGGTATAGGGGTAGATGTGAGGTTCTTCTCTGTATGTGTGAATTTGCAATTTTTGTTACAAAGGAAGTAAATTGGTAAAACGTAAGCTCACGCGATCAATCAGGATGCAAAATTTTTTGCATCTAGCCTTGCGAGATGTTATCGGGGATTTTATTTCAAAGAGAAAAATTTTTTAGAAATAGGTAGAAAAAATTTGATAAAATATTGAGCTTGAATTTTCAGCTTATGAATAATTTTGTATTTCAAGGAAAATTTAATAAAATAATCGCCCTGGATTTCCTGTCCATTTGTTCGAATTGCAAAAAAAAAAAACAAGAGCGTGAAATCAAAGCTGAAGTAAAGTGTGGTAAAATTCAATGCGATCCAGAGGAATGCGAGCACGCAAAATAATCGAGGAAGAAAGAGACATTCCCGTACTCTGAATTATTACGTCGATGAGCCAATTCTCTCTCACTTCGCGTAAATTGCGTAAAGGGGGAAAAAAATTGCCTTGATAGCCCGTATAATAGCCGCTTTGCAGCCTCTCTTTCTTTCCCCCTCTACAAAAATTGTCGGTAAGGAAGACAACTGCAGCGATAGGATGAAGGAAGAAATGATAATGGAGGTAAGTTTGAGCTTCAAAATACAAGCTCAGCAGGCCGTGAAATAATCCTGGAGGTGGTGCATGGATGAGGAAGCGTTACAAGAAAGGAAGAGAGTGATAGGGATGAAGAAGTATAGTGTAACCTGTAAAGAAATTAATAGCCATAAAATATGAATAGAAATTATCAGGTTCCAGGGTGGTGGCGTGACGCGTTTGCTCGCTCATTTCCTTTCGGCGGCAGTCGTGGTGGCGGCGCGGCGTGTTGAAAAACAACAAAACAACCAAATATTCTCCAACCCAGCTCTCTTCACTCTTTCTCGCGCGCACGCGCAAGCTCATATAATAGCCGAGTAGCCTGTAATTTACCCTGGTTGCCGCCGATATGCCGCCGTTTCACTCTTCCGCGCGAATAAGAATTTTCCCCCTTCCATTTGAATCTTGAATCTCACCTTAAACCCCTTCCCTTGAGGCATCATATATATATACCCTCCACACCTTATTTTCCAATGGTATCTTTTGCAAGGTGGCATGATATCTTACGCACGTCTATATGTGTAGGTGTGCATAATTATGTGTGTATGTGTGTGGAAAGTATGAAAGGAGAGGGGAGCTGATGATTATAAAGGCATGCGAGTATATAAGAAGCTCAATGCGTGAGCGTGCGTGCGTGCGTGAGGAAATTATTACCAGCGATTATCACTCGACGGCGAGCGCAATTATTAAGGGGTGACAATCTGTTGGCAGTTTGCAAACGTTGGATATATTCATAATCGCCTAGATAATCGTTTGATCGACTTGAATGCATTATTGGGTGATCATCATTACGTAGTATATTTTGAAAAGATGCATCGAATGTTTCTGTCATCCAAAAGAGTTAAGAATTATGTACCCAGCTAGGGAGGTAATAATTACAATTTTTCAACTTTTTTTTCGCCCTGAATTTGGATAACTGCCCGGTCATGTTGGAGATATGAAAATATGGATATGCACAGAAATTTGAAAGATTATTATTAACCCGTATAAGAATCGAGTTAGGGGGCGCGACGGGCCCCGTACGGGAGCCCTAACTGCCCGCTTCCCGCCCGTACGGGCTGGGCGCGGGCATGCAACGCTTGGCACACCGCCGCCCTAACTTTGAGTCAGGGCAATATTGAGGCGTCATGGGGGCGTCATGCGGGAAGAAGTTGTAATGCAGATTGTAAGATTTCCTCGCGTGAAAGAGCTTTATAAATGAAATAATCTTCAGATAGTTACTGCGAGTGGTCATTTGCGTGATTTATGAGATAATGCTCGAAATATTTATCTTGGTTCTGCTATAAGATTCGATGCCAATCATATAAAAATTGCGTAGGTAAATGCAGCCATTTATCTGATTTAGAACTTTGCGAAACACTGTGTCCAAACAAATCGCGGGTTATCATCTCTTGTTGCGGTTTCTTATCGAAATTGAATATCTAGAGCTTATTTGAATAAAGAGATGACACTGGAGCAATCTATTTTTCATTTCATTTTGTCTCATCCCAATGTGTAATATTATAGTCTATTTTTTAGAATGCAAAAAAAATTGAAAATTTTCAATTTTTTCCATGGAAAAGGATCAATTAATATAAATTTACAAACAGATGTGGTTTAACCTTTTAATTCAAACTTTAGAGCCTGTTCAGGGGTCAACTCTGAAAAATGATTTGGAAGACGCACTGTTGAGCGTGTAAAAACAAAAATTTGACGTTGCTCTTATTTAAATATCCGCAGCTCGACTATTTTGGAGGCAGCAAAAGATTTTCAGCTCCTCAAGCTAGTGAAAACTCTAGCTGAGTGTTTTGTGGATTGTGTTATTAGCTGCGACAGCAGTGTACAGATAGTACTGTGGGTGCTATTGGGGTACCATGCGGGCGCCGGATGGGCTCTGGTAGAGTTAGGGAGACGTTCGGGCTCCCGTGCGGGCGCCGTCCTGCGCCGCGTTGCATGCCCTGATGCCTCCCTCAGTTCGCCCTAACCCCGCCCGCGCCTTTCCCGTACGGGGCCTAATTTTTGTCAGGGCATGCCCGTTTAGATTCTTACACGGGAAAATATGTAAGTGTCGATGTAACTACTTTAAAACTGCCTCAAGGTCATCAACACGGCCAACTCCAACTCTTAAAAAGATCTCGATCATAATCTAATGATCGTAAAAAGTTTTAGATCATCCCAGTTGAAGGAAACTATTTAACCAAGTAAAAAAATTTCATCGATCTACGATTTACTTACTGCCTTTTTATGCAGCCTTGAACGAATCAACCTATACATTACTACAAGGACCAGTCAAAACCGCAAACCGCAAGCACCAACCGCGTCAAAATGGGCCTATATACACGTTCACGAGCACTGATGTACAAGAGAAGCGCGTGTAAAATCTGTTCATGAGTTTCGCGCAGCCTCAGGGTATGAAATGCGAGAAGGCATTTGATGCAAACGGTAGGGTCGCGCCTTGGGTAATGATCCGGTAATGACCCAACGCCTCTTATTCCATCCTCCCACCTTTAAAAACCATAATATAGTAAAAGCTTCAGGCTGGCCATACCACACCCACTAACATAACCTCATAGTTCTTGTATACCTGTTGCAAATCTCTGAAGCTTTCATACATATAGGTTATGTTACGCATCGTAGAAAATGTTAAACCAAAGTCTGACGAGTGATGGCGGTGGTGGCGGCAAGTTGCCTTTGTTTTTGCGTCTTTTAAAGACGGCAGTTATTAGGTTCTCATCTGCCTTTCGGCAAGCGTTTCATGAATCTCTTCTTTGCTAGGATGTAACGTTCCAGGCTAATGGGAATCATTCTATGCCAGCACTTTGATGGAGGCCTGAATGTATAGTATATGTAGAAGTACAAGGTTCGCAAAAACGGAGGGCATCAAGGAAAAAGAGGCAAAATTGTATTAGCCACTGCTAATATTCTGATGGCTGTGGGCTCCAAGATATTATGATGATGTACAGATAAGCTACATGTTCGTACAGATTCAGATTGAAAATACGATGTGTCAAGGAAATATGATCTGGTGAATAGGGGTAACCGTGAGATATAATTTGCTTCATTTCAAGTGCATGATAGAGAAATATTTAACGTAAAAGCTGAATGCTGCATATCTGAACTACTGCATAATTTTTTTATAAGTAATCATTGTATCACCGAATTCATTTTTCTATGTGATCTGTTCAACAGTGACTCAAGATCATCACAGTGAAGATCAGTCACAATCGTGAGTTCAATTCACACTCTAGAGATGACACTGATCAATTTCATAATATTGACTCATTCATGAATGATGCTTGCTCAAATTTGTGACTCACCAATTGATTGGCGATACTCACTGATCAATCAATAAAATCACAACAATTCACTATTATGATCACTGCTTTTCATCATAATGATGGAAACACCTCCTCAAAATGTACTCTCCTTCCGATAACACCCTTTGACTCATCAACACGAGCTACTGATTAATCAGTGCCATTCATTCACATCAAAATCTATTATTGAATATTCATAATTGGTGAATTCACTGTTGGCTCAGGTGGCTATAGGGGTCAGGGAGAGTGCAAAGGTGATAGTGACTCATCCACTACGTCATCTTGGTACTCGCACTGTCAAATTAGTGAACCTCACTGACTCATGATTGGACTTCACTGATTAAAATAGATGATCTTATAATGAAAACGATATTGACTCGATCACTAGTGATAATCAGTGATAAGTGATCAAATTTCACGCATAGTCTTCATGATGAGTATCACTGTTGATAGTGATGAGTCTTTGATGTTGATCAGTGTGAATGAAATAAAAAACACTGTAAGATGACGACTGATCAATAAATACATCTACCCGCCAGTGTTAGGTGATTACCATTAGTCACAATCGTTGATTCATTGATGATGAACCAAATCATCGATGAGCAACACTGACTCATCCAACAGAACGAAATATTTCTGTTTCCCTTGAGAATGATATTCTCACGGTAATTATAACCGCTTTTGAGCCAAAATATAAAGTGATTCAATAGCAAAATTCACTGATATACCAGGAACAATCACTATTAATCACTAATCATTGATACCAATCAAGATCCTTCCTTAATAATGAAATTATTGATTCCAAAGCTTTTATACTGACCACGTGAAACGCGTTGCTCCTCAAGCCCAGTGAGAACCGTCAAAAAATATCAAAATAAGTTCACAAAAAAAAGCACAGGACTCTAGAAAGTTGAGCAAAAGCGTCAGAGAGCGCGAAAAAGTCTGGTGTAGAAGAGTCGATTAGCGAGGCGCAAAAAGACGGAAGCTGAGCAAGCGAGAGGTGTTATGTACCGGTGTATATATGCCCTCAAGATACGAACGGGAACAGATCCAAAAACAAAAAAAAAGTCAGAAGAAGATAGCTGCTGAGAATATATAGCCCGATGGTGAAGAGATGCAGCGGCACGCATAATGACAGGCCACGGCGCTCTCGAAGCTAATATAGATGAATGCCCTGGCCTCCTCCCTCTCGCGCAAAAGATGACCGCCTTGCAACCCCCTCCCATTTTATTTCACATAACCCTCTCTTCACCATTTGGTAGTCGCTCCTTTAGGACGAGCAAGTTGATTCTATACGAACGAGGGGTTGATCCTGCGCATGCGCGTACTCAAATGCCCTGAATTTGATTTTGGAGTGTAATCCGCGGTATAATGGACCTGATACTCAATGACAATAATTTGCGTTTGAAACAGGTATGCGTGCATCGGAAAAAATAACTATTTTATGTAAGATCTGAGGTAAGATCAGTATCTGAAAATGTGATGGTTCGCGCGGGAAGCTTTTGAAATTTTGAATTTTCTTTCGATAAGTTTTTGCAATTTATGATCGGATAATACGGTGGAAATTGGCTAATTTTGAATTCACATGCTTATTTCTAATCACCCTGTGAGATTATGTACCCAAATCAAACTCGAACTTCCACATCGAAACATTATTCCAAAATCATCGAAGAATTTGAACAAATTTATTATTCACATCCTACTGAACCAAATTCAATCACGGCAAATGTAATTACATCAAAGTAAACTCCTAGCGCCAGAAGACCACGGAAAAATGACTTGAGCTTCGCATCAGTAATTTTATAAAATCATCCGCGTGAACGTCGAAAATCCAACGCCATTGTCAGATTAGAATATAATAGTAATTGAGTTGTGCATGTCATGGTTACACGCTGCTCCCTTGAGCTGAAGAAGCAGGAAGCCAAAAGCAAAGCATAGCATAGCTCTCTCAAGCAGATCGGGCTAATTGATTCAGCGTTAAACATGAAAATTACTCGCAAGTTTCATGTAAGTCGGCTTGCTTGAAATTTCTCTGACGCGATGATGAATCGCCCGGGCCCGTTAATCAATTCAGCTTGTTCCACACTCTACTCATAATACAAGACACGACATCAGCAGAAGCAGCGCTCGCAAAATCTTATCTTCAGACCCATCATCGTATATACCAAGCAAAATTTTAGCCCAGCAAAGTTTCATAGTGTACAGCGTGCATCCACTCCTTTATTTTCCCTCAACAACATCATCAGCCATTAATTACTGACACGTCGATATACCATCAAATCATCGAATATAAGACGTGAGTTCAACCATCAAAAATAATATAAGGTAAGTGTGCCTAATATGCCCCCACTACTTTTGTATTGCCCATTGTTTTGGCTCACCTCAATATTTTCCAACGTACCTCAAGTCATTTAAAAGCTTGTTCCAAGACCTTTAAAATTAGCTAAAGTACGTTCAATTTCAAGGTTTTGGAGCCGAGCTATCTTAAATTTTGCAAAAAAAGATTTTTTGCGAGTTTCTGACAGCGTCTTCCTAATATGCTCCCACGTGAAAAAGAGGCCTATTTCCATGAGATTATACGGGTTTTTCGTAGAATCGGGATATCTCGGCTCCCAGACCCCCAAATGAGACGTACTTTAGCTCATTTTGCAGCTTTTTTTATCCTCTTCTGAATTTCCATAATCAAATTGATGTATTCTGATGCAGTGAACAAGGAGTTTGAAAAAAAAACCATGGGGGCATATTAGGGACACTGGACTTTTTTTAGTAATATGAGCGTAGAATCGGTTGGAAATCGAATTTTGCAATTTTGCACAAAGCATTTTAAAGTTGGGACGAAGACAAAGAAGATGAGTTAAGACACGTTGAAATTGATTACATCAATTTTGTTTGGCATAACTTTTAGTGACTAACAAAAAAGAAGTCGAAAGTAGCAAAACCAGTTTTCCTGTTCTAAGGATGGCGCGGGTCATCTGGGATCGGTCTATAACGTTTATTCTCTCATATTTTGATGTAAAAAATATGAAAAAAATGCGTGGCAAGGTCTGCGAGTGCGTACATTCGAGAACTTGATTGGGGGCATATTAGGCACACTTACCTCATGTAAGAAGAATTAGGAAGCCAAAAATTCATACGGTATGAAGATACATTAGAACCAGTAAAAATAGAGGGGTTTTTCCTAAAGTGCCGATGAAAAGGACAAGATCGTTCTGACTCAGCAAAAACTCTTTTTTCGAACACAGGTGTTGGATTCAAGGCGGTGTCTCGTCAGTATACATAAGTAGCCGATCGATCGACTAACGCCTTTTATCTTCGACTCCTTATAACACGTCAAGGCGTTGAATGGGCGTTTAATCCTTATGTATTATATCTCTGTGGCTTCATGTTCATACCAGTAAGGATTTTTGGGATTAGGATGTATCAAAGATATAATAGAAAACCCGTAGGCGTGATTGGAGAATCTGAGAAATGCTGGATACGGCACGGAATAATATTGAGGTTCTATGGACTTAAGTACATACTATTGTATAGCTTTTTGGTGATAAAAGCCTTAGATGAAGGTGGTCAGCATGGTACAGCGAAACGCCGTTTGATCTGGACCCGCTCATTTTGAAGACCAAAAGCTATATGGTGCTCAGAAAAAAAATAATAAATTTGGCTCTAATGGATGATGGACTTGACGGTGCTTTGATACTCGATCGATAAGCGATATTGATGCTATTTCAAGATCCATTACTTTAGTTTTTACGTCTAGATTCGAAGACTGAAACTGCTTGATCGATATCTCTATTACTACGTTATGATGATATTACATAGACGATTTTTGAAGGCTATAGGGTCTAACAGTCACCATATTCGTCTTGAAGTCAATTTGGGACTAACAGTAGCAGCATCACCACGTGGCAAGTGTCTAAAATACACATGGCCCATCATTACATGTGCGCACAGTCATCTATATCCAATGGATGTTTCCAGACAACATTTTAAAACCAGAGTGGAGCACAACTTGAAAAGCTCAAAGGGTCAAAGACAGACCGAGATAATAATACAACTGCTCGGCAAGGATCAGCTTTGAAAACACTTTTGGCGGTAAGATCTCATCTTACAAAAAAGCAATACACATCCCCTTTTGGACGCATCAAAGAGTGTTGCTCTCTTCGTCAGTGATGAGCAAAGTCAAAGAGGAGTGCTACCGCGCGTTCGCGCCCAAGAATTAATTTTCAAACCTGCCCTGAAGCCATTACAAGCTACTATACTCTCTGGCTACTGCCCATTAAAAGCTTCGCCTTCAAAAAATTGACTTGAGACTTTTAACGCATGTACATAATACGTGTATTGCATCCATGCGTTACATATGTGTGAGTGTGTGAGTGAATATGTGATGGTTATAAGGCGTCGAAAAATGAGACGAGCTGTCGATTGTGAACGCTTCAAACGAGCCGGATCGAGTGTTGCAGCAACTCGGAACGAACAAAAGGTGCGTCGAGTTTTAATTTCGACTTTGCACCGCCTCGACATCAAGCTGGGCCTCCACGAAAAATGATCCGGCTCTCTAGAGGCGTTGATAATAATGCTCAAGCCGAGGGATACGCGTGTATCCGCGAGCTCTCAAATTTCGCGCGAGAGAGCGAGTCTAATATGCAAAGACTCGAAATTTTACCGGGAGGAGGAAAATTCGTCAAGCCCGTGAGAAAGCTGGGCTCCCAGTGATGGTTTCAAACTCGAGCATGGAATTACTTACTCGATATTTGAATTCGTATTATGTGACAATGACGTTCCAAAAATCGAGTTCGGTGAATGTGAGCGAATTTAAATTCTAAGACAAATGTATATACAGTAGCAAATAACGGTGATGAATTTCCGTGTGTGTATATGCACACGGTGGCAGTATATTGTATGTAATGCATGATGTCGAGTGAGCATTTGTGCCCTAGCTTCGCATATTATACTCTTATCTCGGAACTTGTGTTTTATTGTTGCTCGCGATCTGTTCGCACGTCGAGATATCTACAAGTGTTATAAGAGCGAAGCCACCAGAAGCACAGATAGTGAGTGGCGTTGCACTTATGAATTATTCAAACGATACTGCTCTTTGCGCGTTGAATCGAACTTGGCGCTAATTAACGGCGTGTTGCAATTGTTCAGCATCCAGATCGCTTACATCGAGAAAAGCTCATACGCGCCACCAACGAGAGTTTAATTATACTCCGATACCAAAGCAATACTCGCGTCGGGACTTTTTTCTTGCTAGTTGGATTAAGATTAATCAGGGCTATTGATGTCAATACGGTGATGACATTCTAGCCTATCACCATTTGTGTCGTTGAGATTCTCATTGAGTTATGTAATTTCTCATTATTTTACGCATGTATCGTAGAAATCCTATCCCGTGAGAACTTTTCGATATTGGAGATCATCCAAGTTCGAAACACACGGATAATCGCAAATATCGAATTATATCGATAGTCGAACATCAAAATCAAATCGATAATCGAATATCGAATGATATCGATAGTCGAATGTCGAGTTATATCGATAACCAGATATCGAATGATATTGATAGTCGAGTATTAAAGTATATCGATAATAATCGAATGGCATCGTTCGAGATATCTTAATTATCGAAGTTCGCAATATCGAGTCGAAGACATTGAGTATCAAAATTTGGCCAGAGATATTACGAAGAAGAAGGATGATACTTGACATACGATTGTCATATTTGATCGTTTTCAGGTCACAATCAGTTCATACTCTCGATCAAGTTTCTCGAGATTAAGAAAGCTCTCCAAAAAACCGTCGAGTCAATTTTCAATGCCTCATTCCATGGAGGTTTTTGGACCTAACGGACCAATAAAATTCCGAATCGCTAAGCCAGACCTGAAAAAAATAAGACACCCTTGTACACCGAACCAGTAGTGTCTCAATTGAATCGTAAAGGATTAGCTGAGCGCTTGAAGCGCATCTGGCCCAGTATACAAATTTCTTTGCTCATGCAAAATATTGCAAGCGCCTCCACACGCGAGCCACTAATTAAGTACGAATCAACAAAATTCGCAAGCGCAAAACGAGGCAGGTGTAAGCGCAAGCGCTCAGCTTAACACATTATATACAAACTGGCCATATAGGCCCAAAGCAGCTAAAGTCCAGCTCACCGATTTAATCGCGCATAATTTAGTGGACACCTCCCGTACTTATAAATACTAATACATTCACTCGATTCACTGCACATACATGTGTGTGTACAAACTAATATGAGTAACCGAGTCAAAGCTCGATTTTCAAGCGCCGGGTGCTGCAGCTCTTATTGCACATTTGTGTGTGTAGTTTTGTCGATTATGGAGTGTGTACAAATTTGTTTTGTGTGTGTGTGTGTGTGTGTGTGTGTGTGTGTGTGTGTGTGTATATATATAGGAGAGTGCTGACTTACCGGTCAAAGTCCGTTAGCCGTGAGGAGTCTCTGAAGCCTTTTGCGAACGGGTTGCTATCGATTTTCAGCCTCGTTATCTGCAAGTCATTCGTAAAACGGGGCTGCTTTAGTGTTGTTTTATGCGCTGAGGCACAAATTGATTGAGCGGAATTAAGCTCTGAAATTGAACCGTCTTTCCCTCTCTCTCTTTCTCTCACTCTCGAAACACTCATCAAGCGACAAACTTGTTTTTATATTATACAAGTGTGGACATGACTGAATATATACTACCACATATACTTATGCTTCCGCGATCTTATCGAATGCGAAAATTTGTTAACTCGGTTGTTATCGACACTGAGCATATACAGTATCTCTTAAATATGCAAAATTTACTCGGAGTTAGAGATGAAGTTATACGAGCAATACTTCGAAATATGACAAAATTTAAGATAAAATTCTTTGAGGAAATCAAAACTTGTACGATTTTACCATACGGAAACAGCTTGAATCGTTAAAATCACTAGAAAATCGAGCGGATAGATAGCCACTTTTAGTGTAATGAGTTTTAACTAGCTTTTGCACTTCAAATATCATAGGTTGTTTTTCATAAAAAATTTTAGACTTCAAGCTGTGACGATGTGAAAGTATTCAAGTGAAGTGAGAGAGAGAGAGACTCGGTACATTAGCAACATTCCATATATGTAAGAATGTTTCAGAGATCTATAATATATAATCGTATAGATTTTTACACTCACCAATTGATTCTGGTAAGCTGTGACTGCTGTGAAAATAGCTTCGGGGAAAATAAAAGTTTTGTGCTCCTCCTTATCCAGATCGGTAATTGGCGCATTTCCGTTGTTTCTACACTTTACCAAATGTATCCTTGGTTGATATCGATGCATTGAATTGAGGATAATCTGTAAAATAGCGAAAAAAAGGAAAAAAATATTAGGAGTGAAAATTGCAAAAGAGAGTGAAAAACTTTAAATTGGCGGAAATGCTGAGCTCGAAGTACTACATTTCATATTTCTCAGATTCTCCGTTATCAAGTGTCTCTATATACGAGCTCAAATATTAAGTCTCATCCGCTGAATATTTAACTCGTTTCTTACAGCTTCACCTTATATGGAAGGTATGAGATGAATGCGTGCGACAATGTCATTAAATATACGCGTTGAAGTGAGATTTCGTTTTGCTTATACAGTCTTGTACATTTAATCTTTGCAAATGTTTCAAAAAAATATATATATATATATATATATATATATATATTCTACGTAAAAATTGAATTCTCATCAAGATAATTTTATTATGGGATATCCCGGTGTGAGGCAGATGAAAATTTTTACATTTTTTACAAGTCATTCGCACTGACGTTGATTGAAAAAATATTTTTGATCCAACCTAATTCGACATTAAGACGATTATAATGTATCCGATGATCAGACGAAATAAAATATTTTCTCAAGTTTGATATTCATATGATGATTAATATTATATGTGTGCGAATGTTACGTTAAAAGTCGTGTGCATCGAAAACCCGATGAGCGAAACGAGTTTCTGCATCTTACTTACTCCTCGCTCATGCACATTATGTGTTATAAATATTTACTCAAACAGATCCTCGAATATCGTACAAATTATGCGCGTTTCAGAATATAAATATGATTACTCGTTGCAATAATTCTAGTACCGTGAATTTCTCCATCATTCAAAATCCCCTGAGAGCCCGATAGTACTGATGTAAGTATACGAGAGAGACGTGTTTGAGTAATGCAAAATCTTATTTCAGGAGGAGAGAAAATTGATTTTAATCATCACGTCTCGTAAAGACATATAGAATCTCCTTAACAAGATGTCAGAAATTTTTGCTCTTCGACGCGGAATATTACGGTATTGGAAATTTATTATGCCTAATGAATCATCTTGAGATATATGATCCAATCGAATATGTCTGGAAATTAAAATGAGCCGAGATTCGATCTTTCTACTTTAAAAAATTATATTATTACTCGTACGACATGGAATATAGATTCAATTTATGAATTATCCAGAAATCTTTTTAGACATTCTGGAGGATTTAATGATGATTCGTCAAATATGATAGACAGATTGGAGTCACAATAAATTTCTTGAAGCATAAGAATATTCTCACTCGTTCAATTTTCTTGAACCAAATGCGAAAGCGTTGCCAGACCATACTTGTCACTATCTCAAATGTTAACAGGTTCATTGCAATGGGATTCATCGGCCAGGTCACGATTTTCCACAACTCAACTTATTTGGACTGATATTTGCTTAAAAAATTTTCTCAATGGCAAATTTCCCTGTTGGTTTAGTTTGCTGAAGGGATAAATTGTGAATCAAAAAAAGTTGACCCTGTTATTATGATCGCATCAATCGAGGTGTGAAAGTTGATATCATAATGGAAATTCCAAAAAAACTACCTTCACAGTGAATGTGTTAGTCCACCAGCCGCAAAGTTTGAATGATGTACATTTTGCGTAAACCGTGAGAGCAAAATTCATACAACGACATCACTTTTGAAAATTCATCGTGTATTTTACACATTCATCGAATACGAATCTCAATGAAACGAGGTGAGAAAATGCATGTAATACAC
Source organism: Eretmocerus hayati (assembly GCA_029851415.1). Classification (NCBI taxonomy): domain Eukaryota; kingdom Metazoa; phylum Arthropoda; class Insecta; order Hymenoptera; family Aphelinidae; genus Eretmocerus; species Eretmocerus hayati. The sequence goes on along the minus strand of CM056742.1, from coordinate 173,980,787 downwards.
TTATCAGGCAAGGCCCGCAAAATTCAAAAATGCCGCCAATCGTTATACAAGTGCGCTCACAAGGCGTTGCCGAAAATTTATTATATTATGTCCAGTTTTGGCTCGTGAACTGCCCGCGATAATTATCGATTATATGCATCATCGATATATATCGGTGAGAATATAGTATAATATATGAAGGTATATACGGAGGTTTTCGTGGGCCACTTAGCTGCTGACACCTCGAGTCCGGTAATGAGGCGCGCGAGCCCTGTCATTATAAAATCATTTCGGACAGAAATCGCTCCGTATATTTCACGACTTACACACTCCATCTCTCTCACTCTATATCTCTCATATATTCGCTTATATTCTTTTTTTTTCCCCTCATCCTCCTCTTCTTCGTCGGCCTAATAATTTCGTAATAACAGCTTCCTGTCCGCGACGCGTAACTTCTGGGACCCTCTGAAGTATTATATTATATGATCTTTTGAGCTTTCATATATTGCGAAGATGCCGCTACATCAGAGCAGCCTTTTAATAATTTCGAATGCCGCGCTGTAATTAGAAAATTTTAGGTTAGCCCGGGCGCGCGCACATTTAATGAAATCGCCATGAAAGACTTATGCCGACCTGTTGATGGGTCTTTTTCATATTTCGCATATTTTTATGAAGCAGCTAGGTGCTGTCGAGGCTGCTGTTGATAGAATAGAATGTTCATTTTGAATTTGCGTGTGTGAGGTTTGGAGATATTGAGTATTGGGGCCCCTGAAAATATGAAATATGCGTAACAGGTGCGGTTATGTGATCGAGTACGGCAGGACAGTGCAGCTGCAATGCATTTCATCTAATAAGATGACGATCAAAACTGGCCATCCGGAATGTTCACTCAAGGATCGAAAGAGTTGAGCATATTTACTCTTCATGAAAGCATACATGTTGATTACACAATTTTGAAACTATCATCGATTGTCCACAACAAAATACTAACAATTTCGTCCGTTTTGTGGGTCGAGGAATGTTTTCAAATCTACTGAAAGATTTTCATTGGTGCAAAAAATGCAGTGTCTAGACTCATCGATGACTTGGAGATATTCACTAGAAATTTAGTGATTTGGGGACATTGTTCACTGATCAGCCACTCAGTGAATCACCATCACTACAATATCCACAATTTCATCAGTGATTCTCAATGAGAATTTCTCATTAAATTATGGAAAATACTAATTAGTGAGGATTGATTCACTGTATGATCACAACTTATGGCGAATCACCGTTGAATCACGTATCAGGGATCCGGCTTATTGATTCGATAAAGGCAGTGCTGACTGGTATCATTACTTGTGATAAGGACTGACTCATAACTAATGTCAGATCCTCTGCATCAATGGAATGAATCACAGATTTATCAGTGATATCAATCACTGGTCCATTAGTGATATTAATGAGTGCCTCCCAAAGCTGTTCGAAAAGCTGTTTCTGGCGATTAATCCGTCAGTAAAAATACTTCCTCATCAGGAGAATTGTCACTCGTTAGAGCACTTAGACCACTAATCACTAATTTTTTATTAAGGACTAATTTCAGTAATTGATGCACTAGTGACAACGATCCCCAATTTATCTGTAAACTTCTTAAAACCAATATTGGTACTACTGTAAACTTCTTATTGATGTTGGAATTGCAGTGACTAGACTTACCGACCACTTAGTGATATTCACTAGAAATTCAGTGATTTGGGGGACATTATCCACTCATTAGTCACTCAGTGAATCACCATCAGTACAATACCCACATATTCGTTAATGATTCTCATGAGAATATCTCATTGATTGATGGAAAATGCTAATTAATGAATAGTGATTCACTGTATGATCGTGACTTATGGCAAATCACCATTGAATTACGAATCAGTGATTCATGAGTGATCAGGCGTATTGAATGTTTGATAGAGACAGTACTGACTCATAACTAATGTTAGATCCTCTGCACATCAATGAAATTAATCACAAATTTATCAGTGATATCAATCACTGATCCATTAGTGATATCAGTGAGTGACTCGCTAAGTTATTTCTAGCGCTTAATCCACCAATAAAAATACTTGAGAGAAGTGTCACTAATTAGAGCACTTGGACCACTCTAATTACTAATAAACTGATTAAGCACTAATTTCGGTAATTGATGCACTAATAGATCCCTGAATTATCAGAGAAGTGAATAACTGATTTTGCAAGAATACGGACCAGTCACACATTTGTGGTACTAATTAATGATTCACTAGTGATGATACGAAAATTTTTTTCTCCACAGTGTTATGAGTCACAAACTCATGTGATCCCATTAATCGATAGATCAGTGATGGTGCTGAATCACTTGTCACTAGTAAATCTCACTAGTGATCAACCGAGAGTTTTAGTCCCGAATTGAGGGTATGTTATTGGTTGATTCACCAGTGACACCTCATTATTCATTAATATTTTGTTCATTTGTAATTCGTCTAGATCATGGTGTTACTACTCTAATAGTTGAAGATAGTTTCCACTGGATCTATAGTGATTTTACCTATCTATTAGTCAGACACGATTCTCACTAGCAACGACCCTTGTAGATATAATCGATTTTCAACTGCTATTGATCATGAATTGATCCATTACTATCTTAGAATAGTAGATCAATGATTTTTTTTCTCACACCTACATCAGTGCAATACTGCACTAATACAGCAATAGAAACTCACGTTTAGTGATTCAGTAAAGAATTTCATCAAGAAGCGAACATATATTATCAATTAAAGGCACAAACTGCGTGTGGCCAAATCAATCAATGACAAATTTTTTTTCATAGCATGATAAGTTAAAGAAGACAAACTAAGAAATCGTCAGCATGTCGATGTATAAAAATTTTGCTTGAGAGAAAAAAAAACAAAGATTAATTTTATCCTGTGTAGCGGCCATACTGAAGTTGCTGAGTGATTGAACGAGCTTGATCTCGGAGCGTAGATTACTAATCTTAGTGATCTTACAAATACTCTTGATACATTTATGTATATACCTAAGAAGTTACGCGTTCGATCTAATTCTAACGAATGTTTCCGTTCGATGTGAGATAGAAATTTATCGATATTATTATATTCGAATAAGATATCAGGTGACGAGATCGATACTAGATGAGCTTTCATTAATTATACACGTTAAGAATCTTGTATAACAAGACCGTTGGGTTGTGTATATAATTTCTGTCAACTATTCCTATCTGTTGCATCAAATCATCTCATATATCCACATCATTTGACCAGTTTTCATATTCTTGTGAAAATGACAGTAGGGCATAAAATTCTGATACAAATTGACTGTTCAAAAATCTGAAGTACTATTTTTTGGTGACATTTGAGTTTCAATGACATCATCAAGAATCACAAAATTTATTTAGTGAAATCTCGAATAGCTTAAGTTGAACTATACTCGGTACTTAGTATTCAGTCAGAATGGCATTAATGAGCAAGGAAATGAGTCTAATTAGCAGAAGCTAAAATCATAAATCTTGAGATTTCCTGTTTTCTTAAATTATGGGTATACAGATAATGAAAGATATGCAACCATCAAAAAATATACTCAAAACTTGGCACGCACTACAAAATTTTCACCGAATCTAATTTTTTATAGACTGCGAGATAGGTATAGTTGATCAAAGCAACATATTCAACGTGTAATAATCATCGTTGCGTCCGAACGAGTTTTTTTTTTCTCCATACAACCATCAGAGTTGTCCTATTCATGTATATGACGTACATACATATAAGACACAAGGTCGATTTGCATGTTTCGATTTATCAAACAACGCTAAAGCTAATGCGCTCGTGCACAAGTTGTGCATGTAATTCACGTTGATAGTGATATTAAGAGGCCAATTTATGAGCTCTTTTTTTCAGCAATTCATATATTCGCTCTTTGATATAGAGTTGAAACGGGTAAATTTTGCGGTTTTACTCAACATCAAGCTCGACTGAATATATAGGAATAATACCAGGACGAAATATAGAGTAAGACTTATCATGATGTAGGGATAGTTTCCTTGAATAACAAAATTAGTCTCCTTGGTCTTTCGTTATAGAGTTTGACCATTAAAACTTGACCACCGGAGTTCTTTCATCTTCTTCTTCTTTTTTTTTTTTTTGAACTCAATTTTTTGACCGCACAAAAGGGAACCGCCATATACTCGTTATGGGAGCATATTAGCTTTTGATAGCTCAGCTATTATTATACATTGCGCATGAACGCGAGCATAAGAGGTAGCTTTTTGCTTTTTGTCACTTTCACACCGATTTTCCATATATAATACGTAAGTGTTTAAGGAGTGGGATGAAGTTTTTTAAGAGTGGTGTACTGAACTGTATAAGAACTACTTGATCCTTGACTTCATGAATGAATTCGAAATTTTGAACGCTGATAACGTTAATTTATCGAACATTTGCTACGCAGTGCTTTCCTATAGATATAAACTCAGAATTATTTTAATTAGTTGAAAACGAGCTCCTAGTATGAAAAACTATGAAAATAATTTCCGTAACAATTAACGAGTGTGTGAAATTAGTTTTCGATGCACTGAACATGTGTAAAAGTGAGATTTGCACTTAGTTTGACAACTCACAGTTTATATTTGAAAAAAAAAAAATAGTTCGATGCACGGGAGTAAAGTTGATCTTTCACTTTGTCAAAATAATTTCGATCCTTGCCTGCGACTCTGAATAGGAACTCATCATTTGAGCGCAAAAAAAATGTTTACACCATATTGTATCGAAATGTACTTTTTTACTTCTGTGTATCGAACTATATACCTTCTGATAAACTGTGAGTGAGAATCGATAAACTGAGCGCAAAATACACTTTACACTTTTACGCACACTATCAAAAAATAACGGATGAAAGAGCAAATCTATCAGTTATGTTCCGAGTCTTGCATAAAATAGTGCATTTCGATACAAGGGTGTAAAAACTTTTCTTGGTATAAAATCAGATTGTCGAAATGTACTAATTTCGACAATCTGATGTGCAAAAAAGTGGAAAATCATTGCGGAAAAGACACTTTTCCGCACAGCGTGTCGAAAATAAAATTTCGAAAATAATATGCGCGAGGAGGGAATCAGAAATTATTGTTGAAAATCTAAGAAGAATTATAAAATCAACAAGAGAAGATTAATCGTATGAGATGAATGGTAGGCAATGTAGAAAGGAAAGAATCGGAAATGAAAAATTAAAATATGAAAAATTCAAGTGACTGTGCCAAAATATAAGATCGTAATTCAGCGCTTATATGATTTTTCAAAATGAATTCGCAAGTCTTGAATCGAATGCATTTCTCCCACTTTAAAATAAAGCCATCGCCAACGAGTGACTGGCAAATTTGAGCGCGCTAAAATACGCATGCAAACGGTGCCGAGGAAGTTAATAAAATACGTATAATAGCTCGATAAACGGGTAATTGATTAACGAGATGAAGAAAAAAGAAACAGCCAATTCTCTCTAAACTTGCAAAATTGTCAATCCACTCGTATTCGAAGCCTTATTTTTTTCTCGGATTATACACATATACTTTTCAAAAAGGACACACTTTATGATTCCGATGAGTTTCGCATTTTACACGCTTGTTTTATATTATCCACACATCCATAGATATAGATATATAACAAAATCCCACCAAGAAGGCAATTTTATGAGGATATACTTATAAGAAAGAAGTGATATGACGAAAGGACGATACGAGACAAAATTGCGAGAAAATACAAGCAAGAAAGATATATATATATATGTAAATCTAAAAATTTATTTTGTGAGGATTAACTCAAAGCTTAGTTTTTTTTCTCTCTGACTGTTATTTCTCTCAACGCGTTGAAACTTGGTTCGAAAACTAATAATAAAGTCAAATAATTCAAGCACACAATATCAACTTGAGCTCTTGCACCCTGTTTCATCCTTCGAAAAAATGTATAATACCTTGAATTGAACGTGTATAATACGTGATGCAGCTGCATATCGTTCTATGCACACATGCGCATACATACATACATACATACATACATAACCTAAAAAGCGTGAAGATGTATATAAACGAGCCAATCGAGTGATTATTTATCGCGCATATTATAGCGCAAGAGAAAGAGAGAGAGAGGTGAAGGAAGAAGAGTATCGCGTCGTTCTGGCAATTTTCGATGCAGTTTATCGACGTAGTAACTTTACGCCTTTTTCTTGAGAGAGACTTAGAGTTGAATTGGTGATGATATTAGGGGTTTTTGCAGTGCGATCAACATGCCATTTTGCATAATTTTCTAATATTCTTCAAGACTTGTTCGCTTGCTCACGCTCGAATCTCTTACTAAAACTCTCTGGATTAGCCAAGAATGAAAGGTATAGTATATTATGAGAGACGAGGAGGATTGAATGAATTCCAAGAGATTTACAAAATGTATTTCGAACGCGCGAATTTTGAAAAGCCATGCTGATTATTGGGTACTCAACGCCTATAGCCATTATTACTATTCGTCGTATGAGTATGCATATATAGCATATAACATACAATGTTTCTTTATATCAAGCTGTGAGGTAAAGTCGCTTTATAGGTTATGTGACATTTTCAAATGTGAGATACTATTTGATGGTATGAACGAATGAAATCGAGTAAATGCTGAAAGAAATGACGCGAGAGTAACGACGCGACGATTATGTCGACGCATCTATATACGGGAATGAAAAAGTTTATATCGTCGTTTCTAGAAATGTGCAGTGTAAATGTAACAGTTGGGCTTATATTTATTGTAGGTATTGGAAAATGTTGAGGTGAGTCAGAGATTAAAATTTTCGATCCAGTCTGTATGCGAATTTACCGTTTAGAACGATTTTCAACAACGAGTTTCATTCAAGATTTCTGGTTTTACATTGATGTACAGGTATGAATCGAAAGCTGGAAGTTCGAAATTTCTCCGTTCAATCCGAGAGAATAACTCAAAAATTTTCAAAGTTTAGACACGGAAGAATTTTCCTCAGTATCAAAGAGGGGAATACTTTCCTGTAGTCGCAAAAAAGCCGTACTCCACTCAAAATTTATGTATGTCAACCAATTTTTCTTTCTTTTTGTCAATTTATCTATAACTTCTTCCTTCTCTACCGTGCTAATCCTTCAAAGTCCTGAAATTCATATCCGTGAACCCTCTTACCCCAAATTCAATCTCTCAATCATTTATTTTTTCTTTCATATTACCGAAATAGTACATTATGCACCGATGCAAAGTTAGGCTGATTGGGGCATGGGAATCAATTTTCCCCGAGTGTAACGAGGGCAAAAGATGCCCGACGAGCGAGGTGCATTTTTTGGTATCAGGGCGACTAAACGCCAATTTTCTGATTCGAGCCGGGAGGAAAAATGGCCGTTTAGTCGCGCTATGCCAAAAATTTCTTATTACCTCAACGCAGCAACAGATTCCTTAACGATATACTTCAATTTTTGATTCTATTGTAAATTCAAATTATACTAGACCAAATCCAGGATAATAATGCCCGCACATTCTTTCTATTCACCTTACACAAGATGTTACTTATAACAGGGGTATCACACAGCGTGTCAGAAAAGTCATCTCAGTTTCGCTCGAGTCGTCGCACCAAAGAAATGATACGATATATATATATATACATATACGAAGCACGTCACCCGTGAGAACAAGCTTTCAATCAAATTCACGCATATGAACTTAAATTCAATTAAAATTCACATACGTAACTCAAAGCTTCTCATCTTGCCCCGCCATACATTTTGTCTCAAATTTTTTTTTTTTTTTTTTTTTTTCTTTATCTGGAACGCAATTATACACGAGCATCGACAAGATTCACCAGTATGAAGAACCAACTGATGTACAAACTTGTATAAAAATGAGTGAGTGCACTACCTGAATTGAATATATGGCATACATGAAGCAAAGGAGATGCACCGTATATACGAAACGATATATATAATATAAAAAAAAAAAGAAAAAAAAATACATGAGGCAGGAAGTGCAGCGCGTCGAGTATAAAGCGCAAATGTTACGTGGAAACACGGGGAGCGACTTTTATATACACGCATATATATACCAAGATTGGAGTCTCAATTTGTATCGCTCTGACTTTATCTGTTCGATTCATCTTTTGCGCATCGAAAAGTGACTCGTGTATTCGTGTCTGGTGGATATAAGAGAGCGGGCCATTTATTGTATCGCTGATAGGTGATAGGTGTAACATCGTCAATTTTTCATCAATACTGTATACCGCAAATGTGTCCGTGGCCAGTAAAACGAATTAATTAATTTTATCATTCAAAACTTTGTGATTGCTGTTTCTTTGCCATCAGCTGCATTTGAAACCAATAGGACAATCATTTTTATTATTAAAACTTTGACGGAATGAAGAAAGTAATCGGGTGCAAGAGAAAAATAGTACATTTCGATACAAGGGTGGAAAAATAGGCTTTTAACCCATGGATCGAACTGTGTTCTTTCTACAAACTGTGCAAGAACGTGGCTTTTCCGCACGGAGCGTGTCAAAAATTTTGTTATTCTACTCACTCAAAAATCATAAGTTTTAGATCATTTTTTTCATTTTATTTATTTATTTATTTTTTTATATTTCTAAAATAAGACGGTGAACAAATGAAAATCTCTCATCGTCCTTGCAAAAAAATCAATCCAAAACGTGTTGCAGTGGAACTAGTTTTCTTAATAGTTACTCACAAGTTCACGCCTCCATGATTTTTTTTTTTTCACTTCCACGTATTGTGAATTTTTCTTAAAATTGCTATTTCTTAGAAGTCTTTGGTGGGAAAATTAGGCATCTTGATGTAGATACGTAAAAGTGTTGAAAAATTCCATCGTTTAAGAATCCGATCTAGTAGTTTGGTGAATGTTATAAATATTATATATATATCCACGTTCCCACAAGGTTATAAGTATTCATCTCGCGAAATCGAGTATATTCATGCATCTGTCACGAAACAGGGAGAGAGAGTAGCATCCCACAGGTATTTGTATACTGGCAGCTCTCTCACCGGGAGTCCAGCCTCTCTCTCTCTCTCTCTCTCTCTCTCTCTCTCTCTCTCTCTCTTGGCTCAAATGGCAATTGCAGCGTCTCTCGATAAATAATTGATTTGGCGCGAGGCGCACAGAAAAGAGGCGAATACATATATGTATATATGGTCTGCAGCTACTCGTGCGGCGCGCGTCATTTCGCCATGCATTTCGCACGCATATATCGCGCGCAGGTGAGTGGTTCACGCTTAAACTCACACACACACACATATGAATTCACACACCTCTGAGCAAATACACCATATCCCACACACTTGTATGTGTGAATACACGGGACCACCGCGAGATTCTGCGCAGGGGGTCTTATTGCTGTTGCTCATAATAATATCGAATCTGTGTGTACACACACACACACACATCACGTATGTGTTCAAAATAGGGTCGGCTCTCTTGCTCGACCGGGGCGGAATGCGCACTCTGCAGCTCATTAAAATCACACCAGAGTCATGTGCATGTACACGCGCATACACACACACACACATGTACATGTGTGTTGATACTTCTGTGATGCGTTCTTAATCCCCGAGAGCTTTTCCAATTGATATAAAATGGAAGCTCCTGGTATGAATGCATTAGGGCCAAGGGGATGATCCGATCCGATATATAATAATACATATAATCCTGAGTCATGCGCACTCGCATGCGAGTCAATAAATGTATAAATAGTATATGTAATGCTAAATTTTACAAACTGGTTCGAATGGGTGCTCTCTAAAACTGTTGGAATGAAATTTTGACTCAAAGCCTGGATTCTCAGAACGACCGAGAATGACTCATATTGGAGTGAAAATTTGACTCATAGGGAGTGAAACCACAGAAATATTACATTCTCTCCGAGCTTGGCTCCAAGATGAGTGAAAATTGACTCCTCACTTTGAGTGAAATTTATTAGTATGTTTTGCACCAAGTTCATGAGGTTGTAGCTCACCCTTGAGCGATTGGTTTTCGGACCGAGCCGGAGGTAAGGGTCGAAATAATCGCTCGGAAGCGGGGAACTTCAAGAACGAGGCAATTTTACGAGCATCCAAACATCGGAGAATTGCATAAAGATTTTTATAGGTTAGACTATAATCCCAGGACGATTTGCGGGACTACTTATAAAGAAAGTCAAAAACTTTTCAATTGCTGAATGATGTTGCTCTATTCAGAGCTTCCCTTCGAAAAACTTCTCGGGTATATTTAAAAACTCGTATCGACTGTTACCAACCGTATATACATAGGCTTTCTTAACTGTAACATGACAAAGTCACATTTGGTCTAATGGTCAAGACACTTGCCTGGCAATCAAGAGCGTGCGGATTCAAATCCCCATCGAGTCGAACATAACTGCCAAAATTCCCGTTGAATACATTTTTCATAGAATATCAATTGATAATTAGAATTACCGGAAATTCAAATGAAATATGTAGGCACGCCGTGGGTTAATATTGCTTTTATTGCAATATCTAGAATGTTGAAAAGTTTGGTTTTGAATTATTTGACTCAATCCTAAGAGTAATAATTGACTCACGTTTGAGTCAAATGCGCACGAAACCGACTCTTGGCTTTGAGTCAAATTTCATTGCCTTGGAGTGAAATTTCACTCCAACGGGTTTAAAGAGTGGACTACGTGTGTGTGACAAGAAAAAAGATATATATCAGTTTAGAGAGCGATTTTGGGATTTCATGGAAAAAGGGAAACCACGCAGCTTCCTCTATGAGCGACAGGTAAGAGACGAATTTTCGGTTATATATATATATATATATTTGGCAAGTTTCTTTTTCTTCGGATAGACCACCACCGGTCACAATGCCTTGTTCTAACGACGAGAAAACTTGTTGAAATGCGAAAAAAGAAAGAGAGTAAGGGCAGTTTTTGAATCTCCCGCTATGCGACGGAGCAACCGCATGATCAGGCAGCGGCCACATGCAGCAAAACATTTGGCGCGAAAGCGCGATAAGCCATGAGTGCGACAAGGAGGTTGGAATGGCGCGAAGTTTCGCATCCTTGTCGCACTCACAGCTGGTGTAGGTCCAATATGGCGCTCCCGCCTTCATGTGGCCGCACCCTCATCCTCGTGTCCTGCATGCACCTCACGCTCTCCTTTATTTTTCGTCTGCGAATATTATAATGCATTCGGGCTCATTTGGTGGGCTATTAATTTCTACCTCATATTCTCTTCTCTTCTGTCTTTTCTTCATATATACTCTCAAGTCGAGCATCTATATATATATATTTCAATTTCGCGTATTAATGCTCAACCTCGATAATTAATTATCTCACGCTCACTTTTGTCACTCCTCCTCTTTCCTCTCTATCACCACTATATATACTCTTAAAATGTTACAAATGACACTGACACGGAGTCCAGCTGTTTTAAATTTGATTAAGATTCAATTCGAGAGAAAAGAGAAAAAAAAGTGATATGCTGCACGCATTCAGTGTTGATTTATATATGCGTGAAATCGAATATCTCGCCACAACGACGACAACGACGATATAAAATGTGAATTGCTGGACCGCTTTTATTCGGATCATACTATGTATTATTATAGTGTATATAGGTTGTGATCGTTATTTTGAATGTTTCGGGTATTATTATAGAGTGACCATTGTGATTTTTGATGTATTGTCCCATTGTTTTCACTTGACGGTAGAAATGAGACTCTTGACCATCATATTGTCAAAGTTTAAACGTTTTGGCAGACGATTTCGGTGTCTATTTTTTATATAGAAGATGATACAGCACTTGATCGTACACGAGTTAATCGTCGTCTGACTATTATATGTGTCACGAGAATGAGTGGGTAAATTTTGGTAATGGAGTACACTCGATTGTTATGGATAGTCATAAATTTCAGAATTTTGAAGAGATTAAGTGTAAAATTTTTATGACAAATTCAGTTGCAAAATCAATTATGAATAGAAAATTGTTTCAACAGTCAGCGAATTTCATTTTTTACCCAATCTCAAATCAAAATTTAGAGGGAAACGCGATTGAAAGTTTTTTGTAATCAAAGATTCTCCATTCATTTTTCATCACGAATGACCCTCCGTATCCGCGAATGTCGTTACTCGCGGACAGGAAAATGACCCCATATTTCAATATTTTCAGAAGAGTAATGCTTCGGTATTCGCGAAATTCCATAATCGCGGTAAATTTTCTCCGAACGTAACCCTCGCTAATGCGGGGGTCTTCTGTAGTATTTCTTCGCAACATTATCACTTGGAATCGAACTCAGACTCAGTCCTAACTTTGGTGGAATTACTATCATAATACAAATGCTGACTCTGTAAAATATTGGCATATTACCGCAATCTCCGTTAGCGATAAGGATAACCTTATTATACATTTAGAGACAGGACATTTTAAATCTTAAAATTTAACAAATTTTAACAACTATAATTAATTGTATCTGAAATCAAGTCAACATCGAAATCAAGAGACAGGATTGAACCAATGAAAATACGAGTGAAAATGTGACACTGGCTATAAGTATACATCAAACTAGAAGTGATAAATAAACATGAATTCGAAACATATAGAGTACATCTTGTTAATCGGCATGAAAAATAAAATTATATCTGCATTAATATCTAACGACCACATGGTTGCAAAAGAAGACACTCAACCGTATTATTCCATGTTTATTCCAGAATCAAGAATTCAAGTTTTTTTTTCTACCGATCAGTAAAACTTTCATAAAGATATAATACCCAGTATTATATCTCTATAAAAACATTCGATTCTACATGAATGACTCCTCGAATGACTCGTTATCCGTTTACATGGACTTGGCCAAACGTGTCCATATCCTTTCGTATAGCCACGAGCTTCCTCGATTCGCAGATATAATTAATCATCAAAATTCGACTTTTTAATCGTGTATCGAGTGATTCTTGCTTGGTTAGAGGATAAAATATGAGGGATACAGACAAAAAAAGTCGTACATCCAAAAGATTTCCGGTAAGAGAGAGCATGAAAACATGTAATTTACACGATTCCGACGATATAACTGGGTATATAATGTTGGTAATACAAGTAGTAGTAGAAATTGTAGTGGTGGTGGTAGTAGTGGCTTATCACCAGCGTTAAATCGAAATAGTAAAAGCGATGATGTATGGGAGGCCATTAATGAGCCTAACGGCGTATCGTGAGTTCCCGCGCGTCGCCATTACACAAGAGCGTTATATTCGCGTGGGGCATGTCTCCATCAGCCACAAATACACACATACACATGGTAACACACACACACACACACAGTTGATTCATCAATTTCATCATACAATCGATTCCATCGTCGATCCAGATTTTCAACAATAAAGCCTCGCAAAATTTTCAGTTAAGTCCCGCAGACAAAAATAACTTTACACGGCTCGACGCGCAAACTGCGTGTTTCCATGCTTCCTCGCTGCGCGAGGAAGCATGGAAACACACAGTTTGCGCGTCTCGCCGTGTAAAGCGGCATATGCGTCTCGTGCCAAAAACTTTGTTCTTCACGATAACCTTGTTGGACGTCGGCTTCGCCGACGTCCAACAAAGTTATCGCAAAGAACAAAGTTTTTTGGCACTCGACGCATAATATACTATTATGCAATTTTTCGATGTTTGAGTGCTTACAAAATTGTGAAAAATAGTATTCGCAACTGGTTCATGAGGTTCCCTGCTTCCGAATGATCATTTCGACCTTCGCCTCCGGCACGGTCCGAAAACCAATCGCTAAGAAGCGAGCTATAACCTCATAATCTTGTTGCGAAATCTAACTATTCTTCTTGGCGATTCCAAATTACGAATCCTCGTACACAACATTTTAATTTATATATTACTCAAAGATAACTTTCGATAATCGGGAATAACGATTATTTAATCATATTTTCATTGGTAAGTATTTTCTGCAATGATATGCGTGAGAAACATGTCTGTATTTATTGAAAGAGTTTTTGTCTGGAAGTAAAATTTGTGGAAATTTCTCATCGTAACTTATCCAATAAACGGTTCGTAACATTCGGGTATTCAAAAGAACCATTGATGGAAATTTAGTGAAATCTACATCCGGTGTGAAATACGTTGCTCCCACGCTATACAATCAAGTAAAATCACTAACTTCAATGAAAACTCATGATGAATGAAGTTTTTACCCTTAACGATCTTCCAAGGTGCGAAGTTCTAAAGAATTTACGATCACATTGAATCGGATCATCATAAACTGACATCCGTCAGAAATTCACCTTTGTAGGTCTCAAAAAAAAACTTAAAATAATAGTTCCACAGCTCCAATAAAAATTTGGGAGCATTCTTCGCAACCCGGTAGCACCTCATATCTTTTTTTTTTTTTTTTTTTTTGAAGCTACGAGGAACCATAAAACCGTTTCACTCTTCGCAGCTTCTATTTAGAAAAATTCAATTCACGAAGTCTGCTTTGACTAATGAAAAGGGCCCATTTCGAATTTTCTACTAAGCACACATTTGATTGCCTAGCAGCATCACCCACCCTAATAGAAAAACTCTTTGATGCCACACACATTCTAACAACAGTTGGAGCTATTATATAATGTATTACCCTTTACACATCGAACAAACATCATCACGGGTAGAGCGAGAAAAATCGACTTCTATGATATCCCACAATAAACTTAAATCCCTATCACATACCACACCCAATCTATTATACTATAAACTATCCCTATTTGAATGCAAACATAGTTTGTATAAACTAAGTATCAATCCATAGTATTAGCCGCCATTGTAAAAGTCACGCACGCGCACTATACAATAAAAGGGCTACGATGGAGTGTTGAATCGCGTGGCAAAATATACAATAGATTAGTTTTTTTTTCAGACCGACATCTATACTGCGCAGACTCGAGTCAATTTTGTCCCTTTTATTCTACCAATACATGCATACGGATTATAAAAAAAAGAAACAAACTAGCCCTATTGCATACTATTGTATGTAGCCAATATTATAGAGACGCCAAGGTCTAGCGGTCACTCAGTCAAGGGTCCAGTAAAGCTTTTTTTTGACCTTGGTATAATATACGCGTGTGCAACCTCCCCCGCAATGGACTAATAGACTTTAGACACTCTATATAATGCTCACCCACGATGCAAAAGACTAAGAGGTCCCGTTGTTAGATTCGTGATGCCGATGTGCAGTGTCGCGACAGTGTAAACGAGCGAAAACCGATTGTCGCCATCAATTTTGGTATATGTGTATGTGTGTGTGTCTGAGATGGCGCTGTTGGCAAATAAGAGCTACTTCTCGGTATAAACAAGGACATGCCCTCGAGATTTGTCTTTTATCCCTTGCGACCAGGACAATCGGTGACAAAGCGATTCTTGCTGTATATGGATGGCCTTTTTTTTTGTTAGATCGGTCGGGCTGATTTTTTTTTTTTTTTTTTTTTGAGACTGACCAATGGTTTTCTGGTTGATGGTGTTGTTAGCGGATAGTGATGTTGTACCGATATTTGGAAGTAGGTTTTAGATTGATGGAGATGTTTTATACGAGAGGTGTCTTTATACCTCTTATCTTTGGATTTATGTTGAGATGGTGACTAGGTAAAATTAGACAACGACCATTGATAATTGATTGGTTTCAGCCCGATCCTAAAGTATTTGATTTTATCAAGATGTGATTATCATTAGAGCGTAAAATGTGATTGTAGAAGTTGTACGAATAATGATATGTCCTGAGGTGAGATCATGGGGTAATAATTTGATAATTATTATAGAGAGCTTAATTTTAGTTGTTCGATACGCGAATGTGCGTAATTTCAATCAATAAAGCTCTCTGGATGACAAAAATTTCTGAGAAAACTAGTAGGAAATGTCGTCATTTGTTGATCTTGGGTTCACTCGTGGGCCTATGGAAGCTCAAAATTTTATTGTTTCATTAAATCTCCGGAGTACAGCGTATTTTACTGAACTTCCACTCCAATGGAAAGGCCAAAATAACCTCACTTTTTGATTTCATATCGTCAGTTTATTCAACGATGTGATAAAATTTTCTAGGATTGAAATCCTAGGGGAAATATACTTTCATGATGTGAAAGAATTTCAAACATAATAAGGTTAATTTTTGACTGTGGTTGTAAACGGCCAAAAGCACGGTCAAAAATGGTTACATTTTTGGCTAGTTTACAAAAACATGTACCGAAGACTGACCATTTTGCGGCTAATACCTATCTGATTATAGTGTCGACTAAACCAATTTTAGCCAGAGCTACAACAACTCATGGCACATTACAGCATCCAATCTCTAATAAAATGAGTCCGAAAAAATAACAATCAACCAGAAATAATCACTCAACTCTTCATCTGCCTCCGCCTCTGTATATAACATCCCATTTTTTTTTACATTTAAGATACCGGTCACGCGTACAGCGGCACTATACTCTGACTTATCTCAAAAGCATATCAGCCAATTCAAAAATTATTAAGCATGCTTATGCGGGATATAAAAAAGTTTTTAAGGCAATTACATACCTGTCCGTGCTTGTCCATCTCGTTGTTGGTAAGTTTGACCTTCTCAAAAGAGACGACTTGCTTTCTTAACTGTTCACCTTTGAAGGGCGAGTCTGGATGAACATAAAGTCTTGCCGGTGCCGGGGGGTCCGCTTTACCAGCAACCAGCCACGAGCTTTTGTGATACGCGTAGCGGTATCGTTTGTTGTCCACTGGTACTATGTCCATTAAAACTGAATACTGACTGTCGTTCTTTAGTCCGCTAAATGATACACGACACGTTGGAAACATCCGCCTGAAACAAATTCAAATACAAGTGTTTTTCAAATTTTCATTTAAGTAGATGCGTCCTTTTTTTCACGCTTCTTTGATCTTTACCGAATACTTAAATTTTCTCAATTTGTTTCGTTTTTAGGTTGCTAGGGACTTTGATTTTTATTTGCTCTGTTGGGTGTCGATATTTTTGAATGTCTCTTTTGAAAGTTGGTGACAGGGGTTCGAATGATTTTGATCACTGTTAAATCCTGTCTGTACTGATGGATTTGGTATTCCTATGGTTACCATGGGAAGGAATTATTTCACGTGTGGAAGGGCCATATGAGCCCGGAAATGAATAAGGCAGTAAACATATGCAATGAAAGAGTAGATAAATATTAATGAGATTATGGTTAAATTTCGGTTCTCTTGGCAATTTATTGCACATAGAAAAATGATGAGAATCAACGGTGATAATATTTTAAGAAGTTGTTTTTTGCTCATGCTGTCTAATATTTTACATAGGTAATGAGCTCCATGAAACTTGCAACAACTTTCATTGCACTAAAAATGGAAAGAGTTGAACTCAAAACAACTACTACGTGGGTATAAAAATGTGGATAAAAATTCTAGCAGGAAAACATAAAAGTAAAATTCAAACATCATGAGTCTCACAAAATAATCATGGATATAATTATACATGTAAATGTAATAAGAATGGATGTAGCACATGGAAATAGCACAATCATACAGAATTGTTTGAAAATATTGAAGAACCACGCTCTCGACCGTGCCATGTGCTCGCGGAACCACTCGATTTCTATAAAACTGTATAGAATCTGTTAATCATATTATTCATTTCTTTATGAGAATTGTGATCAACACTTTGGATAGGTGAGACTTGGATCGACCGGGTGCACTACTCCACCAGCCATATGTATATAGGTTCGACCAGTAGCTGAAATGTCTTCTATTAATCAATGCATGTATAAGTATCATCGCACATTTATCGGCCCACGTCGAGCTGGGCCCACGTGTACCCCTTACCTCCTATAACCAAAAACAATCACAACAATACAGTATCACACGCGCACTATCACCGAATTTTCAATCAAAATTCCGTCCATCAACTCTAAAAGCACGTAATGGTATTTCTCCCAAAAGGTAAGCCATCAACCTCAATTAATCTTCTACCTATTCAATCATCCTAGCCAAAAATTATCACCACTAAGTTCGCCCCATTCAATTCCAGCATTTACCAAGTTTACAATTGAGGTTAACAAGTAGCGATGAGGTGTGGCGAAATACCAGATGAGTCTAACACTTTTCCGTGTTCAAAACAACAACAATCCTGTAACGGTGAGCCTCGAGTATGTCCAGGCCAATGTAATCCATTACGTCAACAACAACAACAACAACAATTTGAACTTCTACCCTATAAGCAAGAAAACATTCTCAACCGTAACGTTTACTACCAGCATGAATTTTCATTATTTTCACATCGTCCAGCACCTGTTACTGTAACACCTCAGCCTATTAAATCATCAGAAACTCAAGATCAGTCATCAAAATCTCGTATTCAAGCATCATGTGGAATATGTGGAAGTAGTGCAGTTGGAACAGCTCTAAGTGACGATGATAAAAATTTAGTTGATTCAATTGCTGAAAGGCTTGAAGCATCAAGATTACAAAGAAGGCAACAAATACAACAACAAAGATCTAGAAGTGGAAAAGGATGTGGATTAACACCTTTGGCTAAAAGATTTCTATTTTTTCTAATATTTTGTGCAATTCACTGTGCTGTGGCTGTACTTGGTAGCAAATATGAGCACTATTGGACATTTTTGGCAACGCAGTTTTATGGATTTATTACAATCATGTTTTGGGATGAGACTGTACAGCTTCGATTTAGAACTGGCAGATGATGATGCTGATCAACGAAGTTAGTACTCGCATTGTGATAATGAAATTTTTACCAAGTATTGTGTCATCACCTCGTGAACCCGATTGTGAAATAATTTTTGTCGAATTTTGTCAACCGTATGTGTTGTAGTCTTCTGTCTAATGAAATATTTCATCACAAAGTGGTCAGTATTTTGCTCATTTTTATTTTATTTTATTTATTTTTTTATTTATTTATTTATTTATTATTTTTTTTTTTTTTTTGAGAGAGAGACTCAAGTGTCTGATCGTTTGATGATGATTTCCATACTGTTTCCGCAAATATATGGGTAAGGGTTCTCAAACGCAATACCTCACCCCATGAGCTTCAAATGCGTTTGCATACTGGGATATATCACATTTATTTTTCAAAAAATTTTTTTGTGCTCTCATATGCAGCACGAAATGTTTCTTTGTGAATACGACCAGTAAATATTCTTACTGTTCTGACCAACCAAAATGAAGACAAAATTCCTAATCAATATCGAAAAAAAAAATCACAAGATTACATCAATCTCAGAAAATGTCACAAATTTAGTCATACTAGACCAGGCACAAGATACCAAATAAAGACTCTCACAGTAAACTCATTCCGTCGCGTAGGTATATAAGTATATACTGTAATAATCCTTAAATTTCCACACGAAAAATGGTCTCGTGCGTATCAAAGCTTGCTCGCCTACATTCATAAGTGTTATTCGGAATTGCTATACATATATCTCTACACGAATATATATATATATATATATATATATATATATATATATGTTAGCGCATAAATTTGCAAAATGCACGCTCGCATCATAATGCGCGCGCACTAGTAGGTATAATGTGCGCACGCGTTATAAAGGTATAAGGTGAGGTAGGCATATAAGTAGGATGTGGGCTGTCGCGAACACTGATGAAGGGTTCGCGTGACGAGAAATGCAACTTGAGCTCGCCTCCTCACCATCATGCGCACCTAACCTTCTATATTAACGCCATGCATTTGCAGGCCCGTGTAATAATTCCCGCCACTGAGCTTTTGCACTCACTAATACTATAACACTAATACTCATATACTTCTATTACACACATTTATATGTTCATAACCTAATATATATATATGGGTATATCTATATATGTGTGTGCACCTAAACTCTCTAGAATGCATTGCGAATTGAGCTAACTTTCTCTGTCAAATGTGTGTGTGTGTGTGTGTGTGGGTCTGCGATGTTTGTATGCGTGAGTGTGGTATGCACGAATATACAGTATAAAATTTTTGCAGCTGCATTGGATGAGCTTATACTCGTGTGTTTTTAGCATGAAACTCATATTGCTGCCCGATATTACGAGTCTCGTTTCGTGTGCTCCTTGGATCCTTTTTTTTGCAAGGAGTGATGCCATTACATGGTATGATGAGGTTTTGATAATAGCGAATCGTGCACACGCGCAAAGATTCCTTGTAGACGCGCGATATTTCACAAAGTTTGACGTTTTGATTTGGAAGCGAGACTGCGGCACTGGTTTTTTCTAAGATATGTGTTTGGTTGGTGTGTTTTCGTAATGGTTTTTCATATGATCTGCTGTCACGATATAGTTGGTATTTGATTCGATACATTTGATGATAGAAGACTTACGAATGATCGAAAGATAGAATGAAAGATCTGATAAGATAATTGAGAATCACAATGTCACCGATCAATTTCACGGCAAGCCCGCACATTTTGGGTATGCTTCAAAACATTTTCATGCGAGATGTGTGAGCCATCAACTGTGCACAGTAGATTTGACGTTACAGGATCTATTCTCACTAATAGATGTACAAAATCCCTGATAATATCTGTCTGATGATGAAGTTCGACTATGATTAGAGTGTGCGATACGGTATGGCAAATCTATATTAAAGGATATTATGTTCCAATATTATGATCATAAGTAGCTTCCACGTTCTATCAAATTAGTCAAAATGATCATTCACGGATTTGATTGGTTCTTATTTTGCTTTCCCTCATTTTCAAGTTGTACACTCAACATCCAACTGAAACCCGATTGATACGCTAAATTTCAAATTATGACATTCACTAATGTTTCCCATCTATAACCCAATTTTCAGTTCAATCGAATTCCCCATGAAAATCAATCATAACGAATCCCTCGTGAAGCTAAATTTTATATTTTCATCGAATCAAATCATATATTCCGTGATGAGAATAACATTCAAAACTAACTACCAACTCTGACATCCGTAAAATGCATTAAAAAAGTGCAGAAATCAATCAGCACACCTTCACCGATAAAACTTGCCTCTCATCCAGAAGCCAAGATATACAAAAAGAAAGGGCTACTACAACAAAACCTGTATCTATATATCTCTGATGAAAAAAATATCTGCACATCATCGAGCATTCAAATTCCTTGGAGCATATCACATTCAAAATCAGCTGCTGCATCGGATACACCATTAAAAAAAAAAAAAAAAAAAAAAACTTTGAAAAAAGTATTCGAAGAGTTGTAATATTATAAGGCACGATCGGTGTCGACCCCCCGCGGATTATCCCAACTCGACCTCGGCGTCCTCGATTAGTCTTCTCGGGTGGCGCGCGCCACTCTCAACCTGCTGCTGATGCTGCTGGCATGCTATATACAAGCAACTAGACATTCGTATAAGTGTATAGTGACGTCCAGAAAACTGCATGCAAAGTCTCAAACTTCTTTCCAGCTGCGCGAAGAGTAAAAGTATTATAATGGGTATATGTTCATATGATGAGGAGACCCATATAGCGATTATTATTGATAACGCCAGCCGTTGGCGCGCGCGCGAACTGACATCAGTATGCGTCTTTGTATAAGATATGCTGCCAACAGCTCCACACCATTGGGTTTATTATATTTAAGAATGCATCTTGAGTTCTTGGGTGATTTTTTTTTTTGGTTGAAATATTTACTTTGCAGTGTGGTCCATTAGGAATTCTTTGAATTTTCTATGATTTGGCTTGGAATTATGGTGGTAGTATAGATATCAGTGCATATTTAAATAAAATTTATCTACGTAATTGCCATGAAAATTTTCGAGATTGTCCTCATTATTCATTGACTCTCCCAAAAGCTTTTGGGAATCATGATCACGTAACTTCAAACATGTTTCACGTTATTTTTGTCACAATTTATTTCGGAAACAATGAAAAAATTTGTGGAATTCCACAAAATATTTGGGGCACTGGAAACATTTTATAACGTCGCTACAAGAAATTTTCTATTTCAGTGCCGTCCTACTGGTTCACGAGCTGGTTCAACTTTAGTAAACTATGTTTCTTATGGCAAATTTCAAGCAGGTTTTCATAATAAATACCAATAGATATTCCATAAATGATCGAAACAACAGTTTGAATCAACAAATACTGCATTCTCAACGTCATCGATAAAATCTTCATATGTCGATTAACTTTGATCAGATATCCAACAAAACATGATCCATTTAATCATAAAAATCAATCCCCATCAACTAAACCCAACCATATTGGAAATCTTTGTCTTCCGTGTCACCAGAACAAGGTCCCAGTCGGCCATTTTGTATTTTATGATGTCCAAATATAAGGGGTCGCGCTTCACTTTATATATACATACCACCCGAGAGTGCGCGTATATAACATCACCGATGAGCAGCAGCTGCTTATATACTTTCGTTGACAAAGCAACCATTGTATGGAGGGCGTGTCGTGGTATAAAATTGTGGCCATATCAAGCTCTCTCTTTGTAGGGTGATGAATTGTTAGGTCATTTTCGGTACCAATACGAGCCATCATCTAACTTCTGACCATTGTCACAATCCATCATTGATCGAAACGTGTTACACCTCTTAGCTGTACATTTACCCCAAATCAAACCAAAATAGTATACTACATACATACGTGTCATTGAGAGTCAACTTTGTCATATTCTCCTTTGTATCAACTATTTCATCGCTTTGATAAGGAATATGTTATATGTTCTGCGTTGACAAGATATATGCCGCAGTCATTTTCTCCTAAGCTTATGTATCCATTATTTCCACACTCATCAGTAATGATTCTCGCATGCAATCGAATAAATATAATACAGTGCAACCTTCTTGCACATTTCCCGTACATTACAATGTAATAATGCTCATTCTCATGTCATCGAAGAAAATAAGGAGCTGCTCCGCAGTACATTCAGGAATGAGGAATCAATCTCGTTTCCTTGAGCGATTTTTCCCTAACGGGTATATTATTTTATGCTTGGTACTTTTGTGTAAGGTGATCATATAATGCTGATCTTATAACGATATACAATTATACGATTTCTCATTCAAAGATATAATATTTTGTGAAACTGACTATGTACATGTCTCTTATCGAGAATAACTACTCCTATAGTAGCGAAGAATGTGCGAACAAGGTCTGATTGCATATTTTTGCATAATATATCTTTGATGGTGATTATCTTACGTGTATGTTATATTATAACGATGAGAAGTGTGGCGGCTTGATGGAAGACTGATCGGTAACAATGTGATGATCGTGCGAAGTCAGTATTATGCGATAAAAGAGTTGAATATTCGAATATTCATGAACAAGTTCTTCACGGTAACGTGAAAAATATAATATCTTACTGGTAATAGTGTTAGCCGCGTGTAAATTGTGAAGGAACTTAGATGTAATGAGAATATTATTGTAAGAATTACTGTGAGATTTGAGAGAGTATAACCTGGTTTCTGGGGGAAATTGTTATTTCAGTGATTATAACCTCAAACTGTATCATCCTGGTTCATAAGTATGATGGTTACTTATTTCTTGCTTAGACGTTCATGAACATTTTTCCACTTCTGTGTGAAGTATTTGTACCATGTCTGTGACTCCGTTATTGAGTGATCACACCATTCAGTATAGAATTGATACGACCTAACCTGACATCGTGACTTAACTCGCAGAGTGCAGTTTACGCAGTGACTCTGTCCCACCAACTTCAACCAAACCTAACCTCAAATGCACAAACAAATGATACTCAATAGTTCAACAGAATCTTTCTTACCTGCCAGTTTTAGTGATGATCATCTCTGTACCAAGATCATTAAACTTGTCCCAGAGTTCTTTGGTTTCAAGATGGCATATGACGTCACGCAACTCTTCCGAATTACAACTTGGTTGTTGTTGCTTTGGTTGACTGTGTTTGCGTCTTTTTCGACTATTTCCATGACTACTTGTGTTTGTCGTTGTGCATGAATTATCTTCATCTTCTCGACGCCTTTTGAGTAGTCTTTCTGTCGAAACGCACGACACAGGACCCTCATCAACGCTACTGCATTCTTCAACATCGACGTCTACGTCAACGTCTTCGTCGTCGTCTTTGTTGTCATCGGTGGCTAAACTTTCGACGTCTATACCACCGCAACCTGAACTACCTTCTTCGAGTTCGTCCTCCTCAAGAAGACCGTTTTCTGAGGGTACGAAGCTAGTACTGCCTGCGATACTTAGCGGTGACGATGCCAATCCTGGAACAATTAAATAAGTGAACTTTGAGATTCTTGCTTATAATTGAAATACAAAATCGCATTCTTCTGAAGTTTTGAAATCTATTCAAGATGATGATGGGAGAGAGCGGGAGGATGATAGTATAGATTGCTCTGAAATACAACTTCTTAGCATCAAAGTGAGGTTAGGTCCACTATCGAAACATCGAACAGTATGGCGCCTGTCGTTTTGGGATGTATAGGTTAGGACCACTAACCAATTACACTATAGCTGGCAGCTTCACTCTATGCCCAAATTCAATCGGGCAGCTGCATATTTTTCATACAGCTGGATTCCAACCCTTTTATAACTGCCCAATATGTCGTCTTGTGATTGCATAAACCTTGAATTAACGCAAACTATCGATTCCATAACAAATCACCGAAACCTTCCTTACGCGGTTTATTTATTGAACTTCCTGAGACAATTTAATCGAGAATTTTGGTCATAGTGATAATTCTATCTTTTGAGACTCTCACATTACGTCAGTATGACCAATCGCATAACCTCAAAAATTTCCACCTTATTCAATTGACATACTTGATTCATCAATACTCGAATTTTTTTATCTAATATGACTCTCCTGGGATGAAAAAAAAAATTTGTTTTCCTTATCGACTTGCTCTGTGATCGCGTCGGCAGCAAAGTCTACTCTTTCGTAATACCTTGTATCAACGAGGAATAATCGAGCTAGTATATAAGTTACGCTATCTCAAGACAAGTTTGATTGTGATGAAACGTAGATAAGATGAATAATCAAGAGACAGTCGTTATGATAGCTGCACAGTGTAAAAAAAAAGTCAATAATCGATGTATAAATGCATACTCGATGCAAATGCCTCCTATATATATGTACTACTATAATAGATGAGCTTGAATGTTGATCACTATACACGTGTGAGCATATTATCTGTTGCTGTTGCTGCCGCAAGGTAAAAATTATAATCGTGCAAAATCGATGACAGTTTAAATATAGTTTACGGTTCGCAATGCAAATTCATTCCGCCAGTGATACGTGTCCTTTCATCAATGCTGCTTCGTTCTAATCGTGATTAATGAAGCATCGGAACAACACTATACACAATCTTATGGCAATTCTATAAAGTCAAAGATTACGTATATATAACCAGCAAAGTATAATTTGCATTTTACGAGCTACGCGCAGCGGTAATCCTCGCAAATATTATGAGAGCTCTGAGGAAACATCGCGACGACTAGTTTGCAAAAAAAAAAAAAATATCTACTGGATACAGTCTCTACAGTATTAAACATATAGACAGAAAATATGGATAATGTAAAAGTAGAAAGATATCTCATCTCCAAAAAAGCGTAACCTCACGCCACATGAGAATTTGCTAATCTCCCAACGAGTGTGATGAGAAACGAGCAATATAAAAAAGGCTTAAAGAATTGCTAGGTTATGGTAGCTTATCGGATTTTCAAGCAATTAATCGCGATGATTCGACATACAAAAGCAGCAGGTTTCTATTGCTATTATAATATCGCGCGGAAGGGTTGAAATTGAAACATTGCCCTCGAAAATGGACGTTCTTCGTTCACGACATGATAATCAATTCGAGATCTTCGAGATGTGTCCTATATATATATATATGAGTTGTATAGGTTATGTTAATACAAGCGCAGGCGCGAGCCGATTGCCACTTCATACATAGTGGATTCGGTTATAAAGATCTTTGAATGAGATAAGAAGGGCAAGATCGATGACCATCGCGCGCTTGCTCTTTGGGGGAATCAATTAGCATTATGCGTGTATATGTTGGCGATCGATGTGAGTTAGAATTGGAGACGTGAAAATACAAGTGGTATGTTTGTGTTTGTAAATCTTTGAGATTTGAATAAGGGCCTGTCAATTTATAATGTTTTATTATATTGTGTCGTTATGCATACATAAACAGTCACGGGATACTCTGGCCGATCACATTCTTGTCATTGGTTAGGTTAGGTTTTGTACATAACTTGATATTCCCCTCATGTTCGCTGAGTGAAATTAGTTTTGAAATCATATGAGCAGACACTGAGATAAAGGTTAGAGCCAATTCCTTCAACTTATAGATAACCTCTTGCACATTCAACTATAATTTTCATTCAAAGCCACGGATGTACATGATAAAAATTAAAAGAAAAGAGCAAACGAAAAATGTCAACCACTTCTAGAATTTGAAGAATGAAGGAATCCAAAACTATAGGGTCAATTCAAGAAACTTGAAGCGAAAATTCATAGCCAACACCTATCAGTACTCAAGTGAGTGATCATATAATTAAATGGCAAATTGCGATATCTCTCGAATATCGAATTATGGGGAAATTTGTCCTCAGAGTAACATCAAATGGTCATCTAGATGAAATTAGATTAGCAAGCACACTACCCCGACATCTATGAGGTATCTCTGTTCGGCTTCCAGCGAGTCTCAACGTACGGTCTCGGAATCGATTTTAATCGAAAGGGTTCTCAACGCGGGGCCCCGCGCAATCCTTTCGATTCTGCTTTGATGATTCGCGGCAAATTTCACTCGTCAGCTGCGACGCTCCGAGCGGTGTCGGCGCGAGATTTGAACGTAATCGGTGTAGGGTATGTGAATGATTAGCTTAGCCCTGTTCCTGTAGATTTTATTGGATCCCAAGGGAGTTCTAAATAATCAACATGTTTGGTCTGACAAGAATTTGAATGATAGCCATCGTTTTGTTTGCCGAGATCTTACTGAACTCTAATATAGAATCATCCGAATGAAATACATGAAATCAAATGATGGCCATCTATTTTGTTCACTGAGGAGTAACTGAACCAAGAATGGAAGAATATCAATCCATCAGACATTCAATGTCTGTTGATTCCATTGGGTTTGGAAGGATATCCGAAATATCGAGCATTCATCCGTGAGGCAATCAACTCGCTCAATCCGGCCATCTATTTTGTTCACTGAGGAGTAACTGAACCAAGAATGGAAGAATATCAATCCATCAGACATTCAATGTCTGTTGATTTCATTGGGTTTGGAAGGATATCCGAAATATCGAGCATTCATCCGTGAGGCAATCAACTCGCTCAATCCCTCACATAGAGTGGTGGCCATAATTTATTGTTGTTAGATGAATTCTTTTAATTCAAAGCGACTAATCTCGATGATGAATCCAAAAGATCAAATAACCCACCATCTTCGGACACCACGGAAGTAAATCATCCCATCAAACATTCAATCCATTTGATTCTATTATTATTGATGTTGAATCGATACATGCATGAACTGATTGCTGGATACTTTTTTGTTTTCTGCAGAAAAGTGGAGATACTTTCTTATAAAAAGTATAATGTTTATTTTGATCAGAATTTAATTGGTTAGTCTCATGAATTAAATTAAATACAACTATTCCATCCATTTCAACGGTCTCAATGGAAATGGAAAATGTCCAAATCACGCGCGTAGCGCGTATCTCCGGTCTAGTGTAAGTGAAGTTTGAGTCAAGATATCAATTACACATGCTGCAGCATGGGCGGAGTATACCTAACCTTTACTCACATCGTTCATCCGAGAACCGAAGGGTAACGGACAACAAAATCATCGATTTTTCTATAGATCTCTCTTTCGTAGTCCATGTTGATGATCCTTTTACACTTTTTTAACCATGCATGTACTTTGGTCTGTTTTGAGTTCTCATACTATATGAATTTGAGGTAATATGTACGAGTGTCAACTATTAGAATTCGCTCAATCGATTCGAATTATGTATCGAATTAAATTCAGGTATTAGTACTCTCATATCGGGGTCGCTCTTGTCATCGCACGTCAACACATAACATAACCTAGATATGAAAGAGTAGCAATATGTACTCAATCGCCAGAAGCTACCTAACATACAACAATGATACCAAAAGTGGTAACTGAAATTTTCTAACTTTTATCATAAAATTCATTTCTTCTCCATTGCCGATGACATCGTTTCGGCTCCCGCGCATTCGCATCAAGCAAATAGAACCTCGAATAGAACCCAGATATGCATTATAATACATGTATTAGACATAAGGTATAACACAACTTTACTCGATTCACTCGAGCGATAATGGCGCGAACGATATCTATATAGGTATTACATACGGTAGCCAGTTTTCTTATCTTGGAATGCATCGGTAGCTCGCGCGCGAAGTGTATAACACGACGCGTGTTCACCTCTGGATATACGCGTTTTTTTTCTTTTTTATATGAAATATATTCGTAGTATCGCAGCAGTGCCTCTACAGATGATTACACAGCTGTTTCAAGATTATTCTTTTTTTTTTCTTCCATCTCATCGTCAATATATGCACGATATATACCTTCCACCAAACCAGTAGCCCGTTATGTAGACTTTTACAAATAGCTTGTGACCTATTGTCATTCAAATCAAGCTACACCGATGAAACTCTTCCAAATTCGACGTTCCAAAATACACTTACTTTTTGAATTATACTGGAAAACAAGTGATGTTACGCTAGGTTAGGTTTAAGCTCATTTTTCAATAATCGTGTCATGAAACGTAGATTCTAACCTTGAGTAACGCTTCAATGTGCATACATACATACATACATGTAAACATACAAACGCACATGTCAATCGCAAAATTCGAAGTTGCCCGGCGGCGGGTCATCATTCACGCTGTTTATCGCTTGCGATGCGGTGTAACTCACGCTTGCCATCATCACTATGTTCAGAACCACAAGTTCCATCACCACCAAACAGAATAAAAGTCCAAACTCTGCATACCTTCACGTCGTACGATTCCTTTCTCACTCTCTTCGCAAAATACTGATCCTCTAAAGAAGAGAAAACTTAAGGCGTCCACTCGTCTCATCGGTCTCGGGGTGTAAATTTAACGCGATCCGTGTGGTGCGATGCCTGAGCCTGATCATGATGCCCATCCCACGCGTTTCGAAGAAATCTTGAGGATGGACCGGTCAACAGCAGCATGCAGAAGTTAGCTTTAACATATATATGTATATATATGTTTTAGGCTCTCCCTTCATTAGCATGCGTGTCCGCTTCTTCTTTTTTTAATTTTTTTTTTCTTCCAAATTCTCGTCTTGTTATTTTTCTCTATCTCTCAATGGATGGTCAAAATTTCGTCAAGCAATATACATATCTTGAAAGACTCTTCCAAAAGATATGCCTTTTATTCCCTACAACGGTGTAAATTTGACGACTGCTCGTCGAACAACCGCGAGAATATCCTCGTAAACGAGAGTCACGCCGACGTTAATTAAATGATCGAGGAAAAAGATATATATTATTATATATATATAAGACATATAGGGACACACGTCGTCGCCCAAGTTGTGTATCGCGATATGTGATAATTCTCATTTACTATATATATATATATATATATATATAATATATATTTATAGATATTCGACGGTGCCGCACGTTGTCTCCTTTACTCCTTCTCCTGAAGGTTTGGTGTCCTATACACCTTGGCGTTCTTTTTTGGCACGAATTGCTAAACAGGTGGATCATGTTACACGATTATACAAATTGGTTGAATTTTGGATTCAAGGACTATCGCATTCGACAAATTGGGGAGATTTTGGGGTGAGGTTTTAGAGGTTAGAAAAATTTTGTGATACTAGATGGCGTGCTATCTGGGTCTTTTAATATCGTGTGATCTGGGTTCACTTATTTTGCATGAGTAAGGGTGCCTTTTCACGACGTAAAATTTTTCCCCCACAGCCCATTTCTCGCCGTTGGGGCGAGAGAGACAATCCCCTGCTTTAGGGTCTCTAGACCAATAGTCTCTCTCTTTTGCTCCAATGGCGAGAGATGGGCTGTGGGGAGAAATTTTGCCGTCGTGAAAAGGCACCCTAAGATGCAGTCGGTAACCTTGCGTTATAGCATAGATCAGTTATCATTTATTTCACGGAAGAACGTAGCATATGACTGGAATGATAGGTATAGGTGGCTTTGTACACTCCCCAGGAAGGTGAACTACAATAGCTATGACGGTCAATTGACGTTTGAGACGAGGTTTGAGACTTTCTACTTCACTCGCACTCATAGGTTATGTACGAGTGCGAGTGAGACAGAAAATCTCGAATGCTATATTCTGACCGTGATGGCTGTGCAGTTCACCTTCCTGGGGAGTGTACTTGGGCGATGAAATTTACCCGTAATCATTGCACAAGAACCTGAAAGATGAACATTTTTAAGTTGCTACTGAAACCCCAGAGCTTTGTATGACATAAAATAAGAAAAATTGAGCCTGCTGCGTTCAACATGATGAAGCAGTTATTGTGATTGTGGCTTCATTAGGTATCATCTCTTTCAAGGTGCATCTACAACAACTAGCCCTGGCGCGTTGTCACTTGCGTTTCACTCATCGCGTATAATTTCATTACGACATCTATCTACGACTTTTACTGACATGATTATGTCTCAATTCGGGTGCATTTGCAATAATTATTGCGTTTTCCCAATTCGCAGTCTCATTCATTCATAACATCACTGATGCGGATGATATCGACAAATAAGGCTCGTCTTAAAGAAACCGTCTGTATATGTAAGGAGAAGACTCACCGTTTCACGAAACCACAAAATATCAATGACATCGACCTCAAAACTAATAATACTATAACTATATAGGGAGAAAACTTCAATACTACACAAGAGACACCGGCGGATCAATGAATCCTCAGGGACAAGATATTATACAAATTATCAACCGCAGCATCATATCTCGAGATATCGCTATTTAGCATATTTATACGATCTCCTCGACTATCATCCTGTTCGCCCGGAAGTGGTTTCGGAAGCCAATAATTCATCGACTATATAACGGCTCGTCGCTCTCACTATTTAAAATTTTCAAGTGCGGCGTCTCCACAGCTATACACATTCACAAATTCTTAAACCGCAAAAATCCGTCACGGCGCCACGTCTGACCACGACGACATTTAATACATGTCGAATAACGATCATCATCATCATATATCTCGATCCCGCCCATCCGTGCCCTAACCTAAAAGTCATCGTATCGTAATCTTATCCCAACTATTATAACCATCATCATGATAGAGTCGTCTGGGATTCGGGGATGTATATTAACGACCTCATCGGCGCCTATATTAATATCTCAACATAACCTATGCGTACATATAAGCGCGACTACATTCGATTATTATTATACGGCGATGCGCATCGACGATAACATAACCTCCCACGCATTTTAGGACACAATGGACGCAGCAGCAGCAGAAGCTATATGCATATATGATGGTGGTGAATAGAAAGAGGAGGAGAAAGAAAAATATAAGCTTTAACTATTCGATTTGTGCGCAGAAGCGTGTGTGTATATACATATATATGGGGGTCCTCGTTGATGCTAATTGATGGCGCGCGAGTTGAGAAGGCCGGTTTTCTCACCTCCCGCTGCTTGCGATATGTGCGGGGGGGCTATATTATGAGATGATATGCGCTTGCATAGTGTGTATGTGTGTGTATGTATCGGGTGACCATATCTGGAGATACATACCCATATATAAATATATGTATATGAAATGCGTATTTCGATGCAGGTAAGGTTATGGTGGCGCACCCCGTTGACGTCTCTTGTAAGGCGCTACGATGAGTATTCTACATACATATATTCTGTGTGATAGCATCCCGTGGTGCGAAGAGGCGATATTTCGACATTGATACGCCTGGGATATAAGAACTCGTCATAGTTATTTCCGCGGTGAGGCGAGGATTATTTTCAATTAATTGCTTACTAGCGTTATTGCCTACCTCGCTAACGCTCGTCCGGCTTAGGAGTGTCTCTGATATGGTATGAGCCCCTGAAATGCTTCTGTAGTTCAACAATGTAACGTTGAGATTTCATAATACAGTGGATTCGGAAAAAATAATTTCCTTGATGTAACCTAGTAACTGTGATTGAGAACTATTGAGTTGGTGTAATGTTGCGCGTAGTGAGGTTCCTGAATCTCCAGTAAGAATCTGGAAATTTCGCTTAATTAATTTAATTTGTTGGAAGGATATTGCGAAATCTACGATTTGACAATCGCCTTATGAATCCTATCCCACTTATGATTTGTACCTAGATGAAAAATTAATCACGAAGGATATTTCTCTCTTCAGCAATGAATAACATGTATAATACCCTTATTGCCCATCTCGTTTGACTCAATCAATACACTAATTTCGAAATAGTTATTTACATCCAATGATGCAATTATACTGAAATAGACAACTATTCGAATCTAATAGACGGTGGAAACTTGAACGATTTTCACTGAAATTTCATTGAAAGTTCCACTGAAACTCTAGAAATTTCCACTGAAATTTCAGTGAGAGTTCCACTGAAACTCTAGAAATTTCCACGGGAATTTCAGTGAAAGTTTCACTGGAACTTGAACTATTTTCAACGATTTCCAACGATTTTCATTGAAATCTCAGTAGAACTTCCACTAAAATTCAAGCGATTTTCACTGAAATATTAGTGAAATTTCCACTAGGATTTTAGTGAAATTTTCACTGGAACCTTAGTGAAATTTTCACTGATTTCTTAGTGAAATTTTCACTGATTTTTTAGTGAAATTTTCACTGATTTTTCAGTGAAATTCTCACTGAAGTGAAATTTCCACTGAAATTCAGTGAAACGTATCACTTGAACTCTAGTAATTTCCACTCCATCCATCCACCAACCAACCCTCCCGACCACTCACCCACCAACCCACCTACCCATGACCTAACCGTGACCCATACGGCCACCCATCACCCTTCACCCCCTCCCGATACGCAACCCGAGACGCGAGATGCTGACGGAAAGATTTTGACTGGGCTTTTAATTATTTTAATGTGAGTTTCAGGATGTATGATACGAATGGCGATACAACGGTGAGGCGAGTGGAGAATTGACGAGTTGATGATTGTTTATTGATAGTTTGCCATGATTTATATTTACGATTGTTAGCAATCATTTTGTGCGTATTTTATGATTTTCACACTCTTATGCGCATTGGGTGGGTGTATGTGGAAAACTCTGGAAATAGATGTTTGTTTGAAAATTATTGGTGGAGCATGAAAATTTTCAATTTTTGGACGCGTCGCAAAGTATAGGTAGATGGCAGTGCGAGTAAAAATCTTGAAAAGATTTCAATTGGAAATTAAAATTCCACATGAATTGACTCATAGAAACATAGCCTCAAATTTGTAAAAATTTTCAAATTCATCCCAGGCATACTTTCGACAGATTCCAGATTCGTTAAAATGGTTTTCACCTAAACCATTGCAGAAGTAGTCTCGAAACTTCAAAATCCTCATGTCAAACTAAATATGACAGATCTACTGACATGCTAGAAAATTATCAATCGCATATATCAACATCTGTTTTCAAATCACAAGTGTAATAATGTGAGCAACCGCCACTCCGAGCGCCAGTCTGCTCGAGTGTCGCAATATCACAGTTTTTTTGCGCTCGCGAGAAAATCACACAGCCGCTGCTGCCGTTTGCGCGCTCTTAGATCGGCATCGATTAATCGAGAGCATTAATAATCTCGAGTGAGCTTCAATGACGCTTGTATTACCTGGCACCGGGGAAAAATTATGTGGACCGATCGAGAAGCAACGTCTGTACAAAATAATTATAAGCACGAGGAAAAATTGCATATGATATCGTGGCCTCGAGCATAATATATCAATTTACGCTTGTCGCTACGCTTGA
Organism: Eretmocerus hayati; assembly: GCA_029851415.1. Classification (NCBI taxonomy): domain Eukaryota; kingdom Metazoa; phylum Arthropoda; class Insecta; order Hymenoptera; family Aphelinidae; genus Eretmocerus; species Eretmocerus hayati. Next base: position 173,946,839 of record CM056742.1, on the reverse strand, counting down.
TTCTGATGCGAAATATCGATAATCGCATCTTTTTTTTAACAAGATTCTTCATACGTATCTGTTATTGTAGATAAATACGTATAGACTGAGATGAAAAAGGATCAACAAAGATTTTGAAAAAAGCATTGGTTGTTTGATAAATGTGTTGTGCGATTCTGCATCATATCAGAGGGAATGTATTATATTGTGCAGATATTTCAAATACCTTTGTTGGGATAATGCAATATGTGTGGCTTTCTTGAGCGATGATTGACTGCCGGCGTTCATGATGATGAATGGATGTTTTTTTTCCGAATGCATATATTGTCACAAGGCTTGAAACCAGTCGTGGATTTTTTTTATTCGTGTATTACACTTAATTTTACTCCGATGTCCATGACTTGAAAATTTCTGATCCATGAGATATATGCTAAAGTCTAATCAGTGATCATGGGATATGAGTTGCGCCATGTTGGAACGCAAAACATCAATGGTAATAAATAGTCAGGATCTTATAACATCAAATAATTTTCTAATGGTTCGAATTCACACTAAAAAATACTTGATTACCTATGCTTCTGAGTGATATAATTTATACGCATGAATAATTGTTATAATTTATATATTTGTAAGATATCATTATAAATCATTGTAACAAGGCATTTCGCGTTCCAAGAAAAAATCGTCATTCATTTCTCGCAACGATCAAAGTTTTCAAAACTCATATAACGAAAGGCCTTCGATCAAAGCACTCATCACCACAATTACTGAGAACTTCCGAATCTCGGAAACGTCTCAATGCCACTATATTACACTCTTGCTTGATAAACGCGCCTTATAAATCCAAAAATAGAGTTTAAATCTTGGTCGACGTCGACGTCGTCGTTGTCGTCGGCAAACAGCTCGATTCGAGGCAATTATAAAACCAAATTGGCATACCTAACTCTTTGCCCTCGATAAAGCAAAAAAATAGAAATCGCTCGTGATGGTCTTATAAATGTGCATCAGAATAAAAAGGGCCGCATTAGACGGACGTGATTGCTAGCTATAGTATAAGTCGGATCGACGGACGTATGCGCGCCGGAAGTTGCCAAGTACGAGAGAGTTTTATTAGCATGCGAGGGCTGCAAAGCACGAAATTTTTGAATTCCTGGCACTTTTGGCGTTCGATCATCATATATACCTACATGAGCCGTCGACGCGAGAACTTGCATTTTTCGAGGTAATTGCTTAATTTGAGAAACTAAACGTGAGTCTATACAGTCTCGATCTTAAATTGGGCGTGATGCCTATATACAGTTTGGGAGTAAATTTTAACGTTGATATATGCTTGATCGGAGTAATCGAGTAACGCGTATTTCTAAATGCTCGTTCTTGTTGGCCTGTCATTTCATTATTCGTTATATTTCTGATGTACGTGCTAGAATTCAACATATCAATTCGTTACTCGTAGTTATTGTTCCAAAAATTCTTGCTCATGATAAGAAAAATAGATCAGAAGCAAATTGGTTGACAAACTTTCACGGTATCATTCCATATGATATTTTATGATGATACCGCTTTCAAATGCCTCCGCCATGAGCGGCAGTTTGAGTTCATTCTTCATCGGTAATCCTCAAACAGAGTATGAAAATCTCTCCGAATGTTTTTGAGATTTCAATTCCCCTCATAGGATTTTGTCTTCAAAGTATATGGTGTAATATTGCTATGCAAATTGTATTGCCGTGGCCTATACATAAGCTCACCACCGAAATTGTCATAAGCGAATATAGAATGCATATGTGAATCATTGAACGCTTCTTCTGATGCGGCAACAAAACCAAAACACATGAGCCACTCCACGATGAGCGATAAATCACTTGTTAGCCCATCTGCTTCGAACGGCAACTCTATCCTGCGTATCTAACTCATCTTGCTCTGTCAAAATGATGATGAGCTTTTGAATCTCCGTCGCGCACAAAAGTCCTAAAATCGTTTCAGCATTTTTAGTGGTTGTGAATCCGTAATAATGCAGGTGAATCACGTGCTATTTAACATAGGACTCATATGATCATCGGCTCTATTTTTTTGATGATATACTCAAACTATGCATATTTTGTCATCGAAATAAAAAGGAATCTATAAATCTTGAGATAAAGTACATGGTTGCAGCTTGGAAGCTTAGAATACGTGAACCGATTTGGATTTTGATATAAATCGAGTAAACGTATCTGGGCATGTACACGCGCCCAGATTCGCTAATTATATCTCCGTCATGCTTTACCTACGGCCAAGAGTATAGGGGTCATGCCATTGCTCTTCTGTGGGAATGCAAATGCTTGAGGAAGTTGAGGCATAAGTTTTGAGTTCCATCGTCAAGTATTTCTAACCTTACACTCATTATAATCTTCAAACTGTAAATAAAACTGGATCCAAGATGAATTCAGTGTCAGAATAGTTGTGAATATTGACGACTATAGATCGTCGGATGGAATATCAAATTCTGCGCACCAATATTTGTTGGACTTCTGATGCATGTTCCAGACTGATTGAACTTAAGAATGTACCATTCGCTAAGTAGACTGATAAATATGGCGTACGAAATGGCGTCCCGTTAATCCGCTGACTGCAAAAATGTCCCGCCTGGATCAGGAATATTGGTTTTCTCATTCTCATGGGAAAATGTTTCGGAAAGAAAGAAAATTATAAAATTTACGATTTCGACATTTTTCCGTGCTTAATTTTTTTCGCTATCACCATTCCATACTAAGTCTTCATTGGTATTCCATTATGTTATTTTCCATCTTCTGTGCGGGAAATGACTTTTCCGCACGGTTTTTTTGATTTTCTTCCCCACACAGAAGATGAAAAAATAGTATTCCACCTTCGGACGGCATCGTTTCCGCATTCTCGTGATAATGCCGATCCTCGCCTCCGGCTCGGGCCGAAAAATATCACTCGTTGTGCGAGAACTAACATTTCCGCCCTTGTATCGAAATGCACTACTGTTAGTGGTTAGTACATTTCGATACACGGGTGTAAAACCTATGTTTCGCATCCTCCTGTTCACCTATACGGTTCAGGATGGAAACCCAACACTCGGACGCAAAAAAAAGTTTTTCCACCCTTGTATCGAAATGTACTATTCCAGAATTTCTCCAGATTTTCTCAATGCAATACAAGGAAACCATCACAAATAACCGGAAATTGATAATACAATCCCTGGAGGGTACAAAATAGTGAAACCGGTTGATAAATTTCCTTGTGTGTGACTGGTTCTGTCTTCAACTGAACCAAAGCACCGCCATTTTGAGTGAACACATATCGCAACGTCTTTAAAAAACTTACAATAGTGGCATAACCCCTAAAATTTCACTAATAAATGGTTACCAATATGTTGATGATTTCATCTAATCTGCATAGCCTAATACTTCAAATCGAATTCAGACGTAGAAGGTTATCTCATGCTTTTTCATGTTTTTTTCTCTTTTCATCAATCAAAACATAGTTTTACGAGTGTCGACAGTCTGGGAATACTCATTTGAACGACACTAACGATGTTCACCAGAAATGTATACTATATTATACCACAACTAAAAGGAAGCTCCAAGAAAAAATCAAGCAATGAAAGCAGAAACTTCGGTGTGGTCCTCGCTCTATAATATCTATCACCACACGCTGTTTAGTTTCCCGGACCTCAACGGAAAAACAAGCGCGGTCAAATCCCAGTGTGTGTGTGTGTGTCCTCAATGCGGTCCAATAATGTCCAAGACTCCTTGGGGTGCCCATCACAATATACACAGTTATACAACTCAATGCTATATTCATGGAATAAGCTTCGATTTCGGTGCGACGGATGGCGTTTGGAGCGCATCAGGTAAATATACCGAAACGCCATCGCTGCGCGATACAATCTATATATATATATATATACCTATGTATGAATTCGTATATGCAGTGGCATCGGCGCCATTGTCATTATTGTGTATAAAGTGGACACCAAAATTGACGTCTCTAACTGGACTCTGTTCGTGGTGGTGCTATGGAGCGAATAACAATAAAAAAAAAACCTCTAACGTGCTGCACAATTTTGCGCTTGAGCGATTCTCTAGTCGTGCGATAAAGTGTGCTCCGGCGAGGTAAATAATAATGGTTCGGCTGGGAAATGGCAGCGATTGTGATATTCGAAGGAACGCTATGTGTATTGTACTGTGTGTAATGCGTTGTGTGGTTTAATGGAAATAGTTACACGCGCATGTATATTGGCCAACGTGTTATAATAGTCGACAGGTTTTATCGTCTTTTTGAGCAAGAAGTGATCGATGGATGACTTGCTCAATCGGCTTTTCAACTAATAATCTTATTATCTGAGGCCATGGATTTCTTCAGGAATGGACTCTAGAAGCTAATGTGAGGATTTTTACTTGGACTAAAGAGAAAATACACATTTAGTTCATTTGCTGTGGTATTACCGCGGCTAATCATTGAACTTTGTACAGCATCTTAGGAGGTGAGATTTGATACATTATTGATTTATACCGATTTGATTATATATCAATGTAGAATTATTCTGAACATGTCATTGAGACTATAATCAAATAACAGTTACTTCTATGAAATTCAAATTTTGAAATGATGCATGGTCAACGTTAATATGATGAGACCGATAATGCCGATGATGACTGGTTATGATGTAAATATTTATAAGTTGGTGTGGAATGAAAATTAAACGTGAAAATGTAAAAACTAAACCGAGCCACCGATCCTGTACTGGTAACTTTCTGCACATTTTCAAAATTTTCTGAATACGATCCTAAATTCCAATTTGCTCTTCACACCTTCAAAAATTTCTAGTTTGATGTAAGTTGTGTTTGTCTTTCTCAAATTTATCTAAAGCTTCAAATGCATCCATCCAAGAGCTTGAGGTGTATTTTTGAAGGAACTGAGTCATTAAAATGATAGTCGTTGGGAACCTGATAGAAAATCATTTTAATGCTTAACACGTCATTTTAGCGGCCATATGATATGCGTTTAGATTTTAGCCTATGAAACCGAACTGACTCTTGAGCGGAGAAATTTATAAATAGCTGTACCGATGAGGTGGTCTCATAATTTCTCCAATCTTACACGAAAAATAAATTCGTGGGAAACTTGTAGTTATCTTTGTGCAATAAGGAGCTAGTTATTATGATACCTTTCCGACTGATTCGCAACAGAAACAAACCATGACTCTTAGTAAAATTGATACGTTATTCTACATTCGGTTGTTATATTAAGTGTCACACCACCCATGATATACACTGTCCATCAATATTGGACATTTTTTTCCACTGTTAAATTTCCCCAAAACGGGTCTGATCTATTATCTCTCTAAAGTTTGGAACTATGGCACCTATTTGTACGCTATGTTAATGAAGATCAGAGTAAATGGCCTTAAATACTGAGAGTTGGTAAATATCGATCCAGGAATCCATTCCTATGAGATTCAAAAATGAGTACTATAGGAATGTCCTACATTTCATCCGGTCACTTTCTGTGTTGATCTTATGATAATATGACAGTTCATCCTGAATTTCCTATGCTTTTACACCCTGAAAAACGCGCAACATTCAGTACATAACATAACGCTCGACTCTCCATAGCTCACACGACTAAAAAAAAAGCACTCAAGACACCTGCAAATCTCTCCAAAAATACAGATTCTGCAAAGTCATTCTACACTAAGAGATCACTGTCCTCCTCCAGTACTAAAACGCCAATGTATCAGCTCATCAGCTCTCCAAAACTTTCGGGGCTCCTCTCATCACACTTTCCTGATGCTGATGCAGAGACGACTCAATCCGTCCTAATCCACCAAAGTGGCCATCAACTCACACCTCTGTCCCTATACTCCCCAAAAAATAGCAATCATCCTCCACACCTACTTTTTTTAAATCCCAATCCCCATGAAAACCTGATACCTTAGCATGCATGCACATCATATGCATCTCTCCAAAACACCAAACATCAATCTGTCTCATGTTTATAATACACCCACATGCATTCACACATCCATAATATTATACCTACATATAGCCAACTCTATGTGTGTATAATATCCAGAAGCGCATCAGCATCAGAAGGTATCAGAGCAGAAACAAGTGTGTCAATCCTGAAGTTCCATCTTCAGGATGTATAGTATCCCATAGGGTGGTCTCTATCCCATGCATGGCTCGTTTCCGCGGGCCTCAACAAGAAACTCGAGAGCTTCTACAGAGTTGAGTATATATATGTGTGAGGGCACACGACCACCCATGGACCTCTTTCTGATATGGTATGCTTCTTCCTTTACTTATTTACTTCCTCTATATGGATACTTTAGAAACATCAGGCTCTCATCGCTCCACGTCACCGATTTGTCACATGTGTTGCTCAGCCTTTTGGAGTTTATGTTGGCCATACTATACACTTTTGGTAAAGAAGCTGATGCATGAGAGGGCCTGAAATTTTTTTATGTGCAAACGGAATATTTTGACAGGCAGCGGGATGACAAGAAAAAAGCGGCGCCGCACGCGTGTGAGGCCGATTTATATGGCTCTCGTTTTGCGTCCAAATTTTTTGCCATGATTATCTGCCGACGGCAAAGCGGCGATATAATACATAGAGTATATAGCGGAACGTCTTTGAAAGTTAACCGCGTTCTTGGTGGGCTACTGTTTTGATAACGGTTTTATGATGGTACTAGAATTTAGTATCATGGACTGTTTAGAGAATTCTGAGCTAACATTCAGTGATTGAATTTCTGATGCTTGTCCAGCGAACTGGCAATGATGAGGGAAGCAAAATTAATGACTTGATCTAATCTGGAATTTAATATTTGTTCCTGAATGATTGCACTTTTCAATACTTTGACAAACAGACAGATAGTTCAGATAACAGGGGTGTATAAAAATATGATAAACGTAATCAATCGTGTAATATGAAATGTGTCATGAACCGAAAAATGTGTAATCATAGTAAATTCCAAAGGACTCACTCAATATCAATTATTTATGTAAATGACAATCTAACAAATACATCATGCGTATAGACTCCGCATAAATAACGACAGTCCTTAGTCTTAATAATGGAATGACAGTTCATTGTGAAGCCAACCATCACCGGGATGAATATTTGACTGAACTTGACACACATTATAAGACCGTTCAAATATGCTCCCTCCGCTGATAATGAAACGTTGTTATCAAAACAACAAATTCCAATCGATATCAAAGAGAATAACAAAACTTATGTTCCATGATTTTATCGTAGTAATAAGCATAACTCTATGACTCGCAGCAATCAGAATTGGATGCTCAGAAGTTACCTCCACATCTCCATAAGGATTCCATACCCAGAATATATATGATACCTTCAAAATCCCTCACAACCTGATTATTAGAAACGAAGAATTTTGAATTTAAAAACTTTAGAAAGGTAACTCACGGTGATCTGGGCTGGCTCTGGAAACGAGTGCAGTCCTCGACGATGTGCAGTCAAGGGCCAGAGGATTAGATGGTACATCACCGGACATTTGCCGCAGGTACTGGCTGGCTATGGCAAAATTAGGCGCTCTTGGCGCCATTATTGCAGCGATACTAAAATCCGTTGCTTTAGTACCTCTGCTATCAGCTTTGCTAGTCGGCATCTCGTCACCAATTAGACTAATAGCCGATGATGCGGCTACCGTCGCTGCTGCAGGCATCAGTAGCGAGCGTTCCTCCGCACCCGCGCACTCACATTTAATACCACGCGCCAGTTTTGTATCTATATTTTATCCCTTCACACAGTGTTCAAAATTCTAACCTCAACCGTTCACTCCGCTCACTTCTATCAATTCCAAGAAAAATCTAAATATAACCTATAAATAGGTTATAAAATACACAGCAATGAATGAATTTGCTAAAGAAGCACACGAGAAAGGATATTATATCGTATTAGCGTCCGCTCAGCGCGGCTTCCCGGGCTTCACTGGTTTTATTACTACATCTACTCCTCTCATCCTCCTGCATGAAAACAAGTAGCCCCACTCTATTCATTCAGGATACTCTAGAGCTGCGCGCGCATCGGCTACGCCTACTATGAGCCCCACTTCATTTAGGCGTTACCGCTTCGTATTGGTTGGAGTAAAGAGACGCCTATTCAGGAGTTTTGTAAGAAGGAGAGGCTGGCAGTTTGAGAGAAAGCGGGATCGATAGGCCGAGCGCGATGTGTCATGGCTGCTTCTACTGGATGTTGTTCTGCTGTATGTGGTGAATTGCTTGCTGAGCTGGCGACGACTTATGTAGGTTATGTACGCTTCAAGTGCTCAATGTACTGCTCTTTCACTCTCCGCCTACCGCTTCTATATTATAGTGCTTAGGGAGAGTGAATAAGGTGAAGGAGTGTGGAGTAGAGGGGCGGATGCTGACGATTAGGGGATGGTTAGTGTGAGAGTCTGTGCCGAAATATTGACTGCTGGAGAGATGATGCTCTTTTTGAGGTAAATGCATGGCTATGGAGGACCAAACGATATGGAATTGGAGTTGAGAATTTTGACTTCTGGGTTCTGCGGATGATCTAATGCTGGATATTGTAACTTCTTTATCGATTTGGCATGGCTGGATTAATCGATGTGAATAGATTTTTTGAACGAAGGTGGAGGTTTTTGTAGACCTTATTAAGATCCAGTTAATGGTTTGTTTCAAATTATTCCTATCCAATCACAATTATGCTCCGTATTGCACGATTGCATTGTTGGGTTGTTAACGTGGAAAGTTTTCATCCTATGCAAACAGCATGATCTTTTAGGTAGGAGGTGATGAAGATGATGGCAAACTATGGAGTAGAAAAATGATCTTTAATTCTGCACCTTTATTTAGTTACCTCAAAATTTTATCAATGTACTTTATGTGAACGAGACTCCTTCATTTTTATTAAGACAGACATGGCATATTGAAATGACTTCCTTGGGTTTTTCTACGGAAAATGTGTTACTTTAGGTACAACTAACCAAGATCTTTCGAAAATATCACTGGCAACATTCCAGTGTTTCTTATAATATTCATTATGAATTTCGCTAAATTCTATGAGTCCTCTATTTTCACTTGAATTTCCCTCTTAAACCTATCAGAACCCCTTCTCGCTTGATAATTTTCACGATCATGATGATCACAGTGGGGAATTTTTCATATTTCATATGCTCCAGCAGCGAATGGAACTTTCCAGAATAGAACCTTGTTGAAAAAATGAAATTCGTTCCAAACTGATGCATCTGGAACATTCTTCTATCCATGGTCTAAAATCTGTTGAATCATTTTGGAGCAAGAATCTAAAAGGTAGTCTAAAAGAGGTGGATTCATTGTTACATGACCATTAAAAACGAGATTAAAAAGCCAAAACTGGATATTTTTATCTGAAATTGAAATTGGCATAGTATTTATCTGACCCCTTAATGGGAAATACACGGAATGATATATAGAATATATACGGGAATGTAGATCTCATGCATGGAATATGTATAACATTACTTCTGCCCGAGATGTGAGAGGCTATTTTATGAGGATATTTAACATTCCTACCCGAAACTCAGTGCCAATCTCAGCTCAAGAACAGTTTTGGTTTGATATTTGTAGGAGCATGCTGAACTATTGAGTATCCTTGCATTGGGTAATCCTGAAGAGTGTTTGTTGATGAAATCGATGATAATTTTTGGGACTTGGTGGGACTTCTCCGTCGAAGAGGTGTACCATCAAATTCTAAACATGGGCGATCAAAAATACGAAAGATGGTGAATACTCATCGGGTGAGGAGCACTGTATAGTGAAAAAAGCATGTAAGCCCCGATCACTTTGCGCAAAAATTGTAGAGAATTCGTAGACCTGAGATCTTTTCATATTCCTGTCAGATGAGCTGACGAGGATCAAAAAGTAGTTTTGACATCACTTCGAAAAAGGTTTCAAACTTCTCTCGTCAAAAAATTCCACGAATATTGAAATCGTTGGAAGCTCTATATATAAAACAAGCCACTCCAATATACATATGTAACAACGGCCGTACATCATACACTCATTTTGATAGTTTCGTATCTTCACCCATTCTCCTCATCTCAACAAAAAAAATTTCAACACACTACATCACTTATATGCTGTATAGTATGCGAGCAAGCATCAAACCACCTACTTATGATTGACAAGCATTTAAAATCATTAATAAAGCCCCATGAGTTCAAAATCTCGCGTTCACACGTCCACGCGATAATCCTCTTCGTTCAGTCAGGTATGCTACTACATCATCCGATTTATAAAATACAAAACGATGGCCACCGTCGGAGTTTGGCGACGCGTCAACTTGAATGAAATCCGGATTTCCAAAAACAGATTCCATTGTCCAACATCCCTACCATACACGCACACAAAGAAACAAGTATTTTTGCCTTTTACCATGTATAGTCCCGTAAATCCTGTCAAACGCCACCCGTCACGTCACAACATTTCGCTTCCAAATAGAATTTCACCTCTCTCTTTCACTCATTATGTCGACTTTTAGACGTCAAAAAAGTCAAAGTTAATCTCCCGCCTCGTTGATCAGCTAAAGGAATCTACATTCTTTCATTCTATTATAGCAAATCTCTCATGTTTTCAATTTGTACGTCGCTTCTTAAAAAGTCACAATATAAAGTGAATTCGAGAGACTCTAAATTGGATTAGCGGAGGCCACCGGCGAAGCTACCCATATATACTACGGCGGGAAAATTCAAACTTTTACCAGCTCATCCGCACGTGAGCAGCCAAAATATTTGGAGCCAAGTTTGCCGAGTATCATAGTGTTATATACATATATAGTATAGTGTAACACTGTGGGTGAGATGGTATTTAACCAGCGGGTGATTGGTTTTTGCGATTTCTGTCGTTCACCGCATTTATAAAGACAGGTAGCTTCACGCCGTGAACGCGAAAAATAGTCTCCTTTTTCATTGGAAGAGTACGAGAGAGCTTGGTATATAGTATGCCTGCATACATATAAAGTATATAAGTAAGTATGGACGCACGCCTCGGTATATAACTTTGAGAGAAATTTACGAGGGACCTGGCGTCATCGACTGTGAAACCCAGTGGTCGCAACTGATGGTGGTGGTGGCCTCTTTTCTCTTTCTTTTATCATATTTCTGCGGTGGCTCTCTGCGGCTGCGGATTATAAATCTGGCTAAGCGGGGGGTGCGACCCGTTTTGTTGCTTCCACTTTGCCTGTTATAGGTTATGTACATGCTTCTGAATCTGATATGTTGGTATATGTGTGATATGTTTGGTGTGAGAGTTAGGTTAGGTGTGATCACATCAGATGCGACATGAGCAAAAATTATTATCGAACCAGAAGGTATTGTAGCGAAAAAGAAAATTAAAAGGTATATTCCTATAATTTGAATGCGAGCAAGAGATGAATTGCTGAATTCCCGAAGAGTTTATAACGCCATCTATATCGGCCACCGTGATTTAAATTTGTGCGCCGTGTTCGAGCAGATTGCAACCGCTGGAGCTGATGGGCGAGTGCTTATCATTTGGAGGATCTTGTCGTGTCGTGTGTTGCCAATCGGTGATGATCTTTTGTCGTCTGCTTTGAATTTAGCTTCTGGCAGAAAATATTTATGTAGATGCGCAGCATTCCTTGTTTTTTTCGTACCTCGTAATTTTAAACTGGCTCAGAAAAATGACCATGATTTGTCACGATAATAAATGCCTCACTCTTCATAACGAAAGAATAGCTGCATTTTCAATCTGCTCACTTTAGACCTTGTACTTCTCGGTCTCGGAATAAGACACTCGGGTTCATTGCATTTTTTACAAAACAAAAGCATGTAAAGAAATGATTTCATTATTGAGGTTATGTCTTTCTGGAATCGACGGAAATCAGCCTATAATCTGTTTCACATTCTCACCAGGCGTCGATGAAAAATTATCTCAAATATTGGAGATCGGGCATGTCCATCATAGGGGATAGAATAAGTGAGGTTAGTTGAGGTTAATTGTTGGTAGAATGTATTGACTTCACATCGTATGTGTAAATTTGGTTATCATGATGTCCATGTATCTAAACTCCATTCCAATCAAAGTAATATCAACCTGATCAGAAAGATATCTTAATTTTTAGACACCTTTTGTTAGTTTTCTTAAACTAAGAGACTTTGGTTCAATTTCGGTGGGAGCAAAGAAAAAAATCCATAACAATGTAGTGGGTGCAATTAAAATCATGGTTTTTAATCTTTATACTTCTAAAAGTGCGGTTGAATAATGCATTTTCAATTGACTAAGCTTTTTCACCCAAAAATTTTCATTTACTTTACGCATATTCGATCGAGAATCGTCTTCCGACACTTGGGGGTAAAGTGATAATTTTGACCCTCACTATGCTTGATTTACATTTTTGAGTGATTGTTTTCAGCTCAGGAAATCTGTCTTACACAAATTCTCACGACTATCAAGTTTTCCACCTCGCGCATAGTCACTTTATCCATGATCAGTAAATTATCATCTCAAATATAATGATCTATGAGAAATTAGAAAACCGTATAAATGAAAGATCCAATAGAAATTCCACGATATGTACTTCTTAAAAGGGTTGCAAGTTATAAGAGAAATGACATTCACTCAGAGCTGCATCAAATGGGTTTACTCTCATGGGAGATAGTTGAAACCGCGCGTCGAGAAAGAAGACTTTTGGACCCGTTTGTCGAACAAAAGCCAATGATGGAGTACGCAGAATATCAACATTTTTCATAAGATACGATCAAACAGAATGAAGTATGTCACACACGAGAGTCGCACACGAAGAAAAAGTTATTATATGACATCCTCTCAGTTATAACCTCGCGCGAGTCTCACAGCGGGAGTGGCTGGTTTTTCGTGTGGGTGCGTCAGCGCCACGTCACTTTTATACGACGTGAAGAATATTCGATAAATTCTGTGCTGGGTGTCCTTCTTTTACCTTGGTCTCATATAATATATATTTTTGAACGAATTCAAAAGAAAGGTGGACTTTTATGGTCATCATTTCTACATATCTCGGACGCCATTATTAGTGAGTGGCGCCAGTAGTCTGTGATTGCTAAAGACATTTAATCCCTATACATAATTATGAAAACGTTGGAGGTGCCAGGATGTCATTGATGGTGCTTGGATTCTTGGATTATCATTGTAATTTCTATGATTTCTTCCATGGGACCACCTCACATTCCCAAATAGCTGTCATGATAGCAGATTTTGTACCCAAATGCCGCAATCATGGAATTTCCATGACGAGTGCTTCAAACTTCGTTCTCTCTGAATATTTTTCATTTCTCAAAATATTCCTCAGATACAATTTTATCAAGTCATCATATTAGAAGATGCTAGATTAAACCACATAAATTTAGATAATAACTGAACGTGTTTTATTTGGAGATATTATCTATGAAGTTTCAGAAATTCTCGGGTGGTATGGATGATTTTCAATGAGAAAACAATTACGAGACGATTCTCGCTATGAGATTTATTTGTGTAGATGACTTTTGCATTGCACCATCGTTATGGGAACTCAATTGATCTTGATGCATGATAATGACAAAATGTTTAAAATTGCCCGGATTGTGATGTACCATGTCCACTTCTCATACTCGAAGATATAAATTCTTATTAATAATATTTATAAGTAATTAGTCCAAGGTCTGGCTCCAGAACCTCATCTAATTCCAAAATCAACTATGTCAACCTAACAAAAGTCCAAACATCCAAAACGGTTCAAACAGTCCTCTGCTGATCCCGATATGTATAGAGATAACAAAAATTCCCACACATTCACAGATTGAGCTATCCCTTAATTTCCAGCATTATATCACACGTCAGGGCAATATTATCATTATCTTTCATCTCCATCAAATCGTTTTCTCGCCTCGGAAAATACAATAGTTTTGATTCCCCTAAGGTCCCAACACACCACACCAGAGTATCATATCCATACACCAGATAGAGAAGTCACCTATAGGACATCCAATACATACATATATATTACCGTGACTCCCACCCACGAGGCATGCCTCAATACCTAACCTGCAATTTAGCATCAAAATTCCATATATATATATGTACATATATATATACATATATGTACACAGTTTATACTAACCAAAGCGATCGGGGTGTCACGGATCTTGTACATAATACACGCGTATATCTTGAGAGTCGATCAAGTTTATAACAAGGGGCGTCTCTCTCACTTCACTTGGCGCAAATCGTTATGTACTCTTCCATATAAAATATATATCTCACTGACTCTCTAGAGGGGAGCGCCCTAGTGGCTTGAAAGTCCCGCGGGAGATTTACTGCTCTCCATTTTCCATCATCTACATATATATATACACCCAAACACACACACACACACACACAGATACACACACACACACAGATACACACGCACATACTCACCTATCATACATTCCCGTGTGTATATTATGTATTGTGTATGTATGTGTAAATTTGGGCACGGCCCATATAGGAGCAAAAGACTCATAATAATACACTCGGCCAGCCCCTTTATTATATCGCACTAATTTCACCCAGATGCGTCAAAATACTCGATGACTTTCTCCCCCACTTTCCTAACATCGATCCATGCATACAATGTATCATATCATGATCATGTGCCCACCAGCTTCGTTTTTAACCAACTTCTCGTCTGAATATTTGGCCCAAATGCCCCAGGGCCTTGGAATACAAAAAAAAAAGACTCCAGCCCACGATTTTTAGACGGTGACACGGGGTATGGGACTGCCAACAAACCCCGGACTATATCTAACGTCCACGGGGGGTACCTATTTTTCCTATAATCCACACATGTATTAGAGGTTAGAATACTTATATGGGTGGGCATCAATTGTTACCCGTGTGTGTATGTGATGCCATCAGTAGCTTATACATAGAGTTGTTGGTGATATATGTGAATCTGTTGTTGGGTCTTATTGTCAACCGCGCTTTACTGCTGGGAGTCATCAGGTCTTCTTTTTTTCTTGAATGGTTGCGTGTATTAGTATAATTCTGGGAGGGCCTGATGGTGATAATTTAAACGCTGATGATGCCCCCAGATCGGACGAAGAGATCATCGAAAGTGAGACACACACATACGAAGTGCTTATAGACGATTTTCGACACCATTGTCCTTATGGAACGAATGATGCGCTGAAGAACCACGCCGACTGTATATATATCTAAACGCTTTGTAAAGTGTGTTGTGTACGTTAGCGATATTGACTGGTTCCTGGTTTGTGGGTATACTGATGAAGATGATTTGATTTTTTGGAAGATTACAATAATGAATGATGCTGCACTAAAAGTGAGTTTTGTGACTTCTTTGGACAGATTGACAAGAACGAGTGACGGATAAGGATTCACAGAATTTTATCAACTAACTGAGATTTGAGATTAGAGAAAATTTCAACGTCATTGTTCCTGACTTGGAACATTCAAATTGATATCCACTCGGTTAATAATGGATTTCTACCCGAAATAAACGGGATTCGTGCCACCCACTATCGAGCTACCAAGTTTTCAAAGTTTTTATATTCTATTTTCCATGCCATATATGTATACAGAGCTGAGGGAATGGATTTATGATTTTAGTGACATATACGTAAAAACTTGAAATAAGTTTGTCGAAAGAATCTGCAAAAGTGTCACAAAATATGTAATCCTTACAAAATCAATTTTGGTGAAGTAAAAGATTGGACATGGTTGCAAATGCGAAATGAAAGATAGAAACCAAACTTTATTGGTGATTATAGTTGTGAAATAGTATATTACGCAACAAGTGCGAGAAGGTCAATTTCTACACAAGTTGCCAAACGAGTGCGAGAAGTTAATATTGACGCACACTTTGAAACTTCTCGCACACCCAGAAGAACACATTTACGCACGCTCGCGGCGTGAATGTTACGTCTCGCGCGAGTTGGCAACGTGTGCGGAAACTTCTCGCACGTGTTGCGTATACTATTTTATGCAACTGTGCGCGAAGTTATAAATAAATGCACCACCGTCCGAGCAAGATCAAGAAAGGTCAAATTCAGAGGGATGACGTGACATCATATTTTGGAACTGTGCGTGAATGAAAATGCATTAGAGCGAGAAGTTACATTCACGCACACTTCACCAGTGCGTAAATGTAAAACTGTGCGAGAAGTCATTCACGCATTACTTCTCGCACTGTAAATAATGAAGAGAAGTCTCATTTTTTTACAACTTCGCGCACACAGTTGCAAAAAATACCTTCCATGACTGTACATGAGGTAAGTCATGTATTTCATGAGTGAGAACATTTACAGAAAATGTACCCAATCCCGATGAGATCACCCAGTCCAATTCCAAAAGGGAAAAAATCGGCTCACTGCCTCGATCGCTTCCGACATATATCATTCTAGAGACAAGATGAACATAGACGTAATTTTTTGTTTGGCCAGATACCGCTCCATTTTCAAGTTACATGATTTTTCAAGTTTGAGCGATTTTCATGAAAATTGACATTCCTTATTAATGAAATTTAAATAACTCAGTAAGTTTTCTAAATATCTCCCACGAACCTTGTTGCATACAGGGTGTCCCAAAAGTCATCCAGTCGCTCCTCCCTTTTAACATCGGGATTGAAAAACCCAGAAACACATGCCCCCTAAAATTGAGGAGGACGCTCAAAAATGGTTTCAGATGTGACTTTGATGATTTGTTGGAGGTTAGATCGATTTTTTTGGATGGAAACCCCTATTTTTGTCTGTTGATTCTAAAAGTTCACAAAATTTCACGACCAAATAAGACTTTCTGCCAACTTTTTACATGACCTCTAGGGGTCATTTTGGGATCAAAAGTATCTGGAGGGCGGATAAACTTCCCAGAGCTAGTGGGATAGTCTTGTGTTGGGAGGATCCTCTGAGAAAAATTTGCTCAGCCTTATTTTCACCCTTGACCTGTGACCTTGAACATAATCTTGACTCTCAAAACTCGAAAATGGCTCCGGGTATCGGAAAACGCTAGAACACGTGTCTTCTAAAGCCAAGGAGGAAACTCGAAAATGGAATCAAAAGGCACGGTAGCGCCTTGCTGGCGAGTATATATAGAAAAAAACTCGCAGCGCTGCCGTAGCCTTATATACACCAAGTTGGGTTTTTTTTAACCTCTCGTTATCCCTTGACCATAGATTATTATGGATTCTAGCGCTTATCAGCCACGATATGCCTTGATAATCGCGAGCTTGGTCATTTCTCTATCGAAATACTATTTTGTTTCGTCGATGTATGAACTAATAGCATCGTTTCTCGACCGACAAATTTTAGACCCTCCCCGATGAGATTCGTCGTAGATTTTCGTCTCCCGTTTCCCGTCGAGTTTCGACTCCTCTCGAAGTCGACACTGCGTCGGTGTGACACAATCGGCCTTGTGTGCGTGCGACTGAAGCAAGCTAGCAGACCATATTCACCATTCAGGTTCTGTTCCAGATGAGTGTTTACTCTCTGCACGAGTATCGAGTATACATTTAATACAAATCATTGCCAATCTTAATTGTTGGTCTACTAGTAAAAAAAGTAGCCACCTGATGTATGCTCTCTTATTTGCAGTGATTTAAAAATGATGGTCTGATGGCCAAAATGTGTGCGATATTCTTGGTGTTGTGCAGTGCAAGGTGAAGTGTCAATAATAATCTTCAAATATATTTGGAGAGAGTTTATGATGCATGGGTGCCAGCATTAATCTACATTTTATCAGTGAATTGACTTTCACTTCCTCCGATACTTGAGACAAACCTAACTCTGAAGTTACGAATTGTGTATCTCGAGTTCATATAAATCTTCTCTAATGAGAGAATCACATTGCGACCAATGGATTATCATTCAAGCAACTTCTTGTATCTAACCAAAAACCTATTAAGGTCCAACACAAGAGGAATCGTCTCTCACATTTAGATGTTGTGTGACTGGTCAGTCTTATTAGTGACTGTCCATGGAACAGTTGTTTTGATATGTGTAGTGATCTTTGATGCTCTAATCAATTTTATATAACATACTTTCCTTGCATATCACTGTACATTAGTCTTGGCTACGGTCTCAGCTGTCTCAACCTGCCACTTACATTCATGCTAAAGACTTCATCAAGAGCTGGTGGGCATACGTCAATTCCTAAATAGTTCTAATGAAGAGTTCAGGGATTATCTGATTCATCAAAATTATTATTGAGAAAGAGTAGCACATTTACGCTCTTAGAGAAAACTGGTAAGTTCAACTTGGAAAAATTTAGGGCGGAGCAGTCAACAACATAGAAACTGGATCCATACATTCATCTGGATGTACTTTGGGAATCATTCTGTCTGGCATCAAAGCACTTCTCACATAACGCTATTGAATTTTCATTCTCAAAATGAGTTCCCACAAAGCAAACTTCTAAATGTGTCACAAGTGATCAATATCCTAGTTGAAATTTATTCAAGTTTTTGGTTTTCAAATAGTGTCGAGAAACAGATATATTGTCATAATTCCATATTTTATTTGTTAGTCACCCATTAGTTGGTCATTTTAGTGGTTGGGATCCTCTCTTCTTGAAGAGCGGATGAACCAATTCGTGTAAGGAATTTCTACAATAAAGAAGTTCCTCATCGACTGAAAACCTTATACTATTACAAGTAGAGTTGGGAGTCTTTGCATCAACTCAAGTTGAATTTCATGAACTAATTTCAAGTTTTGCTATCAAAAACCAAAAGTTGTACTGGTCCAGATTCTGTTGCTTGGGATTCAAAAATATTTATCTTGGAACATAGCACACTGCTGTTCATTGGAGGGATAATTTTTGAGAATAAGATATGGATGAGTGTTTTTGGTTTTTCTACTTGTTACTGTTCACAGCTTATATTTGTCAATCTGAGAATTTTCAATCATCACCATAGCCAAGTTTTGAAATCTTTCCCCCTCCCACTTTACTTTTTCCAAAAGTGTAACTTGGCGAGTATCACCATCCTTTCCCCCCATAACTCCATCTGAGATCAAAGTATGAATTTCAATTCTTGAGGGTCATGAGATCAGGGGAAACATGTCGAGTAACTTTTTACCAAAATCTAAACGGCAAACGAATGGAGAGATGAGATTGCAAAATATTGATTTCAACTCTTGAGAGTCATGAGATCAGGAAAAGTATGTCGAGTAATTGTTTTGCAAAATCTGAATGTGTAATGCATGAAGAATGATTGATTACATTACAATCTGATTATCTCTCTGTAATTTTGACTCAACTTGAGTTACTCACCATCTCTGCTGACTTCCAAACTGGAACGATCAATGCTGGATTGAGTTCTCTTACTTCGGTTTTTTTTATTGGTCTGGATTGATTATTATTTCCAATATATTTTAAGGAAACGAGAGATGGTGAGTAACTCAAGTTGAGTCAAACTTACAGAAAGATAATCAGATTGTAATGTAATCAATCATTCTTCATGCATTACACATTCAGATTTTGCAAAACAATTACTCGACATACTTTTCCCGATCTTATGACTCTCAAGAGTTGAAATCAATATTTTGCAATCTCATCTCTCCATTCGTTTGCCGTTTAGATTTTGGTAAAAAGTTACTCGACATGTTTCCCCTGATCTCATGACCCTCATGAAATGAAATTCATACTTTGATCTCAGATGGAGTTATGGGGGGAAAGGATGGTGATACTCGCCAAGTTAGACTTTTGGAAAAAGTAAAGTGGGAGGGGAAAAGTCAAATTTGACCTTGAATGTGACCTCAATTCTTTTATGGAGGTGAAATTGCATTCCCCGTTTGACAATCCCTATTTTTGACTCTGAGCCCTGCGAACATGACAAATTTTGAGCCCAGATGTGACTCTCTACCAATCGCGTAGATGACTCTCAAAGGACATTTACGGGTCAAAAGTCCCTGAGTAGTGGTTCAACGTTCCAGAGCTGAGGCAATGGTCTCCGTGTGTATTCATTGTATTTGGTCAACTACAATGACTATTGAACTACTCCTTGGCTGCCTTCGTACAGAAGTTACGCAGTTAGGGTTCTCCATATTTTGGATGCCATTTTCACGGTTGCTGAAGGGTATGCTTGAGGTCGCAGGTCAAAGGTTAATCGGAGTCTGGGATTTCTTTTGAAAATGAACCCTGATTTGGCTATAGACTCACAAGGGGGACCCACGAAGTCGGGATCACCAAATATCACCAAACTTTTTTCACGTCTCGTACCCCCTGGAATATGAAGAATCCAGAGTAACTCCGTCAAATGAGCCTCCTGTTCAGAACTGCGAGTAAAAAAGTTAGCATTGTCAGTATATCTATATATCACTTTTTAAGGTGAGCCTATACGGGCAATGCTAATGTCATAGGCTGTAACTTCGGACAGAGGGCCCATTTGACGGACTTACACTGGATTCTTCATATTCTAGGTGGTACAAGACTGTGAAAGAAATCTGGTGAGCTTTGGTGACCCGCACTTTGTGGGCCCCCCTTGTTAGATCTGGTACGTTGAACCACTATTCAAAGACTTGTGATTTCAAAAAAGCCTTTGAAAGTGATCTATGCGATTGGTAGTGAATCATATCTGGCTCAAAATTTGTCACATCCTCAGAGTGCGTATGTTGGAAGCGTACTAATCTATTTTCTTCTGGGATTTGACTGGCAGATCTTATCTGAGTTGGGTCACCAATTAGATAAAACGGTTTTAGAAAACGTATAATTTGAAAAAGAGGATTGAAGAATATATACTTTTAGAAAATTGAGATTTTATAAAATATGAATCAGAAAAAAATTATCAGAAGAAACTTACTCAAACCATATTGGAGGGTGCCCAAAATGCCCTCACGTGGTTATCTAGAAAGTGCAGTCAGTAATAAGACTTCCACGTACCTTTTACAGCGCGTGCTCAGCTACTTATTGAATAAGTGACAAAACTACCTTTTCAGATTTAGAGTGTAAGCGGTTGATATAGGTTTGAGGCAATTAAGAGCTCCAAATGTGGCCGCATTGGAATAAAAAGGATTGTACGCAATTCAAAGCCGATTTACATTGTCTTGAAGCATGGGGTCATGTTGGGTATACACACTCGCAAATCTATGAGAAATCATTTTCTAAGAGAACTGGAATAGCTCAGCTCTTATTGAGGGGTGGGTGGAACAAAGGCGTAAGTACACTCAGGCCCTTCTTTTGGCCTCTCACTTTTCTGAATGGAGAATCCAAATTTTTTGATACAAGACTGCTCATTCAAATGGAAATGTCCAATACGGAGGTCGATTACCGTATATTATTATTACCCGAAAATGATTATTCGTTGAATAATAAATAGGAATATGTGAGGCGCCGCCACGTTGGACCATGTATTCCTTTCGCGTTTTTCTCAATTCCTAATGAACGGAATGGCACGAAGTTCTGTGTACTATTATAAAATAACATTTCAGAGGTGGGTAACTATCTGGGAAACTCATTCAATACCAATAGAATCGTATTCACCATGATTCCGCTCTGAGAATCATTGCATGTAGCCGCAACCTGAAACTACGCTATAGCGTGTCTGGTTGCGGTTCCGCGCTTTCTGCGGGAACTTCAGACTGGCCTTAAGGGTGCTCCTCAGCATTTTAAAAACGATCGTGGCGTCATCTTGCGGTCAAATTGGTTTTTTTGCAAATATTAAATTAACCAGTCAACGTAGAACGATGCGCGACATTTCGCCACGTGCGGAGAATTTTTCTACGAATTTTGAGAAAAGTTACATAAAAATCGGTCCAAAATTGAGAGAGCTATTTTGCGGGAAAAATTTGCAACAATTTTGAAAATACATGAAAAATGTTCCCGCAAAAATAGCTCTCTCAATTTTGGACCGATTTTTATGTAACTTTTTTCATAATTCGTAGAGAAATTCTCCGCACGTGGCGAAATGTCGCGCATCGTTCTACGTTGTCTGGTTGATTTAATATTTACAATAAACCAATGTGACCGCAAGATGGCGCATCGATCGCTATAATCCAGCTTGGGGAGCACCCTTAAGGCGAGCATCCGGTTGCCGTGCAACCTGAATTTTGTCCCCATTCTTCCCCATTCCATTCTTTGGTTCCGGGATAATGGGCGAGCAGATCAGACTCTCGATATTGTGTAACTTGTGCGCGACAGCCCGTCATTTAGCCCGAATCCAAAGAGAATTTGATTGAGTTTTAGTAGTAAATGTACTCCCATTGTAAGTACCTGAGGAGTACCATACGGTATAGTCGAATCGCACACCCTTAAAATCGACTTTTGTGATTTGGCTGAAGCTCCACGAGTATTCAAATGGTAAGAAAATTGTTCTTCGTAGTAACAACATTGATCAAAGCTGATAACACACAAGATATGCTCGTATTTGCACGAAAATTTCAATCGCAATACTGGAATGCTAGTGAAGGTATCGAACTATGGCAAAGTTACCCCACCCTATGAGTTTTGCAGACTGTGCTCTACTTCTCAAGATCATATTTTTGAACAGGATTCTCGAATCGAGTTCAAGATTCCAAACTTTCGATTGGTTACTGCTTGAGATAGGTTTTGTCGTAATCTCTTCGTGCTTTACGAAAAACAATGACCATAAAAAATTCAAAAGTGTGGCAAAATCACCTCAATTGACGGTATTGGAAAATGGCTTAAGGGGGCATGTTAGGTACACTAATCTTTACCCCCTCACTAAAAGTTTCCACATATGTGGACATGCCCGAAAACCGATTGTGATAACTTTAATGGACACATCTAAAAATGTGAAAAAATTCTGAAAATGTTGTGACGATGTTAGGAATGTAGCCCGACAACATAAGAGTCTCTACATGCCACTAAGTTGTGGAAAAATACAAAAATGGAAGAACCGAAAATATTCAGTTTCGTAATCACGCCATTCTTCTTCATTTCGCAACTAGTGATTGTTTTTTTTTCGCATCTGGAATTTTTTTCGGAGCCGGGTAGTGCGATCCAAAACGAAAGGGTGAAGGTCTTATTTCAATTTTTCACAGGCATTTGTCAATGTATGATGATGATTATTTATGGGAGGACTTTAGGCTCATAATTTCAAAATAATAGAGTCGGAAAAATCACCAAATGAATCCACATAAATCATCATGAGTTATTCCTTCTACATCTTGAATTCTGAAGAAAAAGATGGAAAAGTGTGTGAGCTTGATCATCTCGCAAGCTTCTACTACCAGTTTCTCGAGCCACTTCAACGATGCCATCAAGATTTTTCAGACAACACGTGACAACACCTCACTAATTTCGTTCACTCTTGCTTAGTAATTGCAGGGTTTTGATCTCCATCGCCAAATTTTAAATTCCTCATCTCTGTCTTCAATAGTACCTTGCACTTGGTGAAGCCATGATAAATTCATAATCACAATATCATAAAATACGCTGCTAAAAGTGATTAGCAGAAAGCTTTCTCCAAGCGTCATATGATGATAATTAGAATAACCAGACCATCATCATTCTAAAATTGTATGGAAAATATAATGTGAAATTCCTTTCCACATGATAATTGAAACTATATTATACTTTTTTGTATCTTTATTAATATCAATATTAATCTCACAAATCAGATATTCGTTAAAAAATTCTACATTCTCACAATTACAATACCAATTCAAAATTATCAATATCATCGATCACTTGACGAACTTTACATCAAAGGAGGAAGGTAGGAGCAAAAATTGAATATTAAGGGAGATTTTCCTTTATTTTTTGAATTATTTTTTGGAGGGAGCTTTTTAGAAGGATTTGAGCCATCTAGTTTTAGGTTTTTTCGATGATATCTATTAGTTGGTTGAGACAGAATTTGGATGCGGTAGGTTTAAAAAGGCTCAAAAAAAAATTTTTGGTGAAAATTTTGATTCTTTTGAAAATTTGAGATCTGTAGAGATTAAATGAAATTTCGGTATTAACTAATCGATAGATCTCGCAGAAAAAATCATAGTTTAGGTCATCAAGATTGAGATAAATGAGTCATGAAGGAAGGTAGGAGGAAAAATTGAATATTAAGGGAAATTTTCCTTTATTTTTTGAATTATTTTTTGGAGGGAGCTTTTTAGAAGGATTTGAGCCATCTAGTCTTAGGTTTTTTCGATGATATCTATTAGTTGGTTGAGACAGAATTTGGATGCGGTAGGTTTAAAAAGGCTCAAAAAAAAATTTTTGGTGAAAATTTTGATTTTTTTGAAAATTTGAGATCTGTAGAGTTTAAATGAAATTTCGGTATTAACCAATCAATAGATCTCGCAGAAAAAATCATAGTTTAGGTCATCAAGATTGAGATAAATGAGTCATGAAGGAAGGTAGGAGGAAAAATTGAATATTAAGGGAAATTTTCCTTTATTTTTTGAATTATTTTTTGGAGTAAGCTTTTGAGAAGGATTTGAGCCATCTAGTCTTAGGTTTTTTCGATGATATCTATTAGTTGGTTGAGACAGAATTTGGATGCGGTAGGTTTAAAAAGGCTCAAAAAAAAATGTTTGGTGAAAATTTTGATTTTTTTGAAAATTTGAGATCTGTAGAGATTAAATGAAATTTCGGTATTAACCAATCGATAGATCTCGCAGAAAAAATCATAGTTTAGGTCATCAAGATTGAGATAAATGAGTCATGAAGGAAGGTAGGAGGAAAAATTGAATATTAAGGGAAATTTTCCTTTATTTTTTGAATTATTTTTTGGAGTAAGCTTTTGAGAAGGATTTGAGCCATCTAGTCTTAGGTCTTTTCGATGATATCTATTAGTTGGTTGAGACAGAATTTGGATGCGGTAGGTTTAAAAAGGCTCAAAAAAAAATTTTTGGTGAAAATTTTGATTTTTTTGAAAATTTGAGATCTGTAGAGATTAAATGAAATTTCGGTATTAACCAATCGATAGATCTCGCAGAAAAAATCATAGTTTAGGTGACTCAATTTGTTGTGAGAGTGTGTGGGAAAAAGATATTTATGTATTAAAAGTTGAAATTTGAGCACTTTTTATTAAAAAAGCCCATGGATCAAATTTGACTGGGAGCCGAAAGGTGCCAAATCACTGGGCTCTCAGAAATTGGATTCTCTACAACTTGTAGAAAGCCAAAAGTTGATAAGGCGAATAGTAAAAGAGAAAGCGTGTCCAATATATAACAACATACATACATACACACACACAAACACGGAAAATGGGGTGGAAAGATGAGTCTTTGGCAGATTTGGGAGGACATTAGGAGGAAAAGTGTTACCTACATTTGATAGCTTTTGGCGAGAGGAAGAGAATGGTCGTTGGCTTTTTTCGATAAGAGGGATTTTGTTGAAGAATATGTTGATTTTAATGAAAAATTTGATCAAATTTTCGTTGGGGTGAAAACAAAGCTTTCTCTTTAGAGAAAGCAAAACACGCCATGGCACGTTAATGACAATCATTACTCGACATAACAATGAAATGATTGAACATGGGCGCAAAATTCTATTTCTCTGGGACTGGGTTTGAGATGAAATATTTGTGAAAATTTGGTCCTGAACCAGCGCTCAATCGCAAATAACCTGAGCAAAGACCGCGAATACGGGAAAATTTCGCAATCGGCCAACCAAAAGAAAATAAGCCAAGTTCGCGAATACCAAATCCACAAATACGGAGATCTGCCAGTATAAATTTCATGACCATCTGAATTACCTGTGACTGCATCGAAATCACCATATAACATAATGAAAACTCCAATCCTTCTCGATACACTCGGACTTTAATGCCAAAGTATTGTCTTTGGCATTACCGTCACAGTAACAATACTTTGGCATTTAAGTCCGAGTGTATCGAAGAATTGGAGTTTTCATTATAACGATCTTGCCAACGGACGGGGAGGATTCCAAACCAATCTCACCATATAATAGTATAATCCATTTTTTTACAATTCTACAATCCTAGCCAATATTTCATCTTTCATCTTAATGATCTTCTGAAAATCTCTCCTCTGAGTTTACTAAAAACTTCAACGGCAGTCATACATAAGAAAAATACTGACTTCACTAAACCGCCATCCAAAAATTTTCAATGGCATCAAAACTCTCATTTCGCGCAAAATATGCCCACAAGAGCATCCAAGACTCAAATACGTCCGCAATGTGTTTTGCCATGGAAGTGGACCTTCCGGAAGTGGCTCGGGAAGTGGTACCTTGATCGAAGTCATCTCATTTCACTTCAAATCATATACTTCGTAGCATAAGACTAAGGTACTAACGTTACATAGGTTACACCAGTACCCAACTCAACCCTTTACCGATTGAAAAAATTATCCCTTGTTGACCTTGCCATGAATTTGTTTTATGATGAAATGAGTGATTTGGGTTCTCCGAACGATAAGTCCCAGAGAGTTTGGAGTCAGTACCTAAGAAATCTTCGAAGAAATTTCATATAGTAGAACTGGTCTCAAAATCTTTCTTTTGACCAATATTTTGATTGATAAAGTTCTAAAACCTCAACATTTTCTTTTCAATTTGCAAAATTCCAAAAATATGGATTTGAGTTGACGAAGGAGCTCTCAATATGGTTTCACGAGGATAACAACTATTTTATGCACACTGTCTTCAACAATGAGGGTGAGTTGGGTACGACCTCTCTTGAACCCTCAAAAATTACTGTTAGGGAAATCTAAGACAGCTTGGACTCCATTCGGTTAACACGTTCGCTGTACAAGTCCCACCGGTGGGACCCGCTTGTCCTCTTTTGTGTGCGGTGGTGATCAAAATCCCATGAAATGGATCCCATCAGTGGGACTCGTCGCACACAAAAAAGGAACTATGATTTTCGGCATCGCAGCGAACGTGTTAAAATTGAAATCACTTCAACTCATTTTAAAGGTTTTGAAACAATTCTTTGAGAGAATTAAGATTGAAAATTATTGAATTAAACCACTGGACCAAGATTGACTGAATGGGGGCAAGTTGTGGACACTCAAATTATTCATCATTCATTAGTGAATCTTAAGTAGAATAAGCCTACTGTAATATTGATGACTCTTGATACCACCCAATATCATAATACAATGATATGTTCTCTTGCCATGCCGAAGACTCGTATTTCTCGACACTTAATAGTTCTAAAACCTGAAAAAGCTATCTCCCAAGCCTCCACTCATCACGTCTCAAATTTCTCTTGCTCCTCTACTGGAGTCTGATCGAGTGACCCACCTAGCTCGTACCGAGTAAACTTTCCATTTCGAGAAACGGGTCGGCATTGTGGGGGGTAACCGACAAATGAAGACTTTTGGCCGCAAACTTTCAGCAGATAACGTAAGCGTTGCGCCGCAACAAAACAGCATCTTTAAGTATTAGCCGTATAGTATGCTCAAGCCGCAAAGTTGAGAGCTGTCGCACAGCGGTAAATCATCCCACAAATGAAAAATCGAGCGATGACGGAGAAGAAAGCAACCCCCCGGAGCCTAGTGAAAGTCAACTCTCAACTGGTGTGACTTCCGAGTTGCAGTATATAGCTTTGGCGAATACGAATTTTTCACTCGGTTTTCAACGTTAGACAAATCCGTTGAAAGGAGCATGTGCGCTTCAATGATGAAATGCACCAAGGTAAGAATCGAATTGTGATCCAGACAGTGTACAGTAGCCTGCACCGACCAAGAAAAGGATACAAGTTTCACTCGGGGTAGCCATGAGTGTTTTCGATTTTTAAAATTTACACTGCAGCGAGGTAATTATCACTCATAAAGTCATAAACCTAATAACAATTCAGAAATGATTTCTCAGAGTTTCTCCTGGAGTCTACCAGCTGTACTTGAACATTTTTGAGAATTCGGGTATCAGATTTCCAAGGTTTTTCTGTAAACTTATCATTTGTGGCCATCTATTTGGTTATCGAATAGGGAAACCTGTCAACCGTCTCCCGTATTATATGTACAATTTATGCCTGCAATACTATAAAAGTCGATACTGCACTCTTTTTCTCCTCCTGAATTTTACAGAACAATTCAATAAACTCTGGTGCTCTCATAATTTTTACAAAGTATTGACCTCTCATTATATCATGACGGAGAAAATGAAAAATTCATGGCAGTGTTTGAAATTGTATTATTCAAGGAGACTTTTCGCGACAGTGCAGTAAAAATTATGAAATATTCAAACATTATGCTTCGTGATAATGCGTCAGCGAAACATGAATATTCAGTAAACAAACTGTATCAATGATGTATTATGAATTTTAAGAATGACCTAGTTGTGAAAGAATATGTAGATCATTGTAAATCCGATCATCATCAAGAATCCATGGCGCATGTCAACGATAGAAACTGTTTATAAATCGTTCATTTTCTGAAGGCACTAAAAAGTGTGACATTTCGACCATATCGTGGGATAGAATATCTTGAAAGAAGATTCCAGAAAATACTATGCAATAATTCGTGAAGTGTAAACATTTTTCAAAAATTTTCGACAAATTTGAGAACTTTTATATTATTCAAATTTATGATTTCAACTCTTAAAATTTCAATTCAGTCAGAGACGGAACAAGCTATTGAGATTACTTTTGCACATGTTCTCTGAATAACGTTTATTTGTGTTAAGCCCCCTCAGTCTAGAAAATACAGCCTAAATCGGACAACTCGCAGAAATATTCAGTCCGACTCTGCAAGTTGTGGTACAGGAGAGAAAAACACAGATTTCAGTCCAATGATGCAAGATCCAATGACTCTCTTTTGAGCTGAAAGGAGACCCTGCAACTATATTGTCATGAATTATGTATCATACAGCGATAAAATGAGCTCATGAGTTCACGTGGTGTACAAATGAATAAGTTTACGTTCTGAAGAGTATTAAAGTATGGCACTTTTTCATAATAGGGGGAGAAGTAGAGAAGAATGCTCGGAAGAATGGAGAAAATTTACCAGCATAAAGTGATCTTTTTTCGCCCAGTGTCACCAAATCAAGGCAATCATATATTATCCTTCACCTCTAGCTTTGCATGTACAAAAACTATCAAAGTTTGGAATTTTTTCACCATAAAACTCATTTCAAGACTCATCAAATGAGTGAGAGAGACTTGAAAAGTGTTTGTACCCAAACACAAGTTATCGCAGATTTATGGAGATCTATTATACGTTTCCTAAACCTCCTAGATTTTTTTCACACTCAGGAATGGTCATTGTTACTTTGTACCCACTGAGCCCTTACCTCAATTGTCTAAATATCATGAAAGGTTTGCTTATTGAATGCAGAAAACTGAAGGAGATGTAAGAAATAGGAGCGTTTTTGAATAGTTTTTGAACGAGCAAATACAGGGTGTCCGAAAAGTAAGTACACCCCCCCCCCCCATTTTTTCAGAAATGGTTGGGAATCGGGAAAACCCCGGAACACGTGTCCCCTTATTTTGAGGGGGACATCCGATGGTGGCCTTGTATTCTACCTTGAAGGTCATTTTCAAGGTCATTTGGAGATCAACTGGATTTTTTCGAATGGAAACACCTACTTTTGACCTGGAATTCTGAAAGAACATGAAAAATGGCGAAACGTTTGTTCGAAACTTCTTTTTACCCGACTTGACCTTGACGAGATAAATGGAGGTCAGCACGGGTTGACGGTAACCTCTGTCGCTCCAAGAATGAGCATTTTATCGAAAAATGTTTGGGATAAAAGTTGTTCATGATCACAGTAGAAAAGAGCTAATGACCTTGTTTCCGACCTTGGCGGTCATTTTCAAGGTCATTCGAAGGTCAACTCTTTTTTTTTATAAAAATTCTATAGAAACACCTAATTTTAACCTCAAACTCTGAAAAAACATGAAAAGTAATGAAACTTTTGTTCGAAATTTTTTTGACACGATTCGACCTTGTTGAGATAAATGAAGGACAGCACGGGTTGACGGTGACCGTTGTAACTCTAAGAGTGAGCATTTTATGGAAAAATGTTTGGGATAAAAGTTGTTCATGATCACAGTAGAAAAGACCTAATGACCTTGTTTTCGACCTTGGAGGCCATTTTCACCTCCAAGGTCAAGAACAAAGATATAAACTCATTTTGGCTGTGATCATGAACACCTTCGAAGGGAAAAATTTCCGATGAAGCGCTCACTCTTGGAGCTACAGCGCTCACCGTCAATCCGTGCTGACCTTCATTTATCTCGCAAAGGTCGAGTCGTGTCAAAAAAAATTTCGTACAAAAAATTCATCATTTTTCATGTTCTTTCAGAATTTGAGGTCAAAAGTAGGTGTTTCCGTTGGAAAAATCGAGTTGACCTCCAAATCACCTCAAGAGTTTATATCTTTGTTCTTGACCTTCGAGGTGAAAATGGCCGCCAAGGTCGGAAACAAAGTCATTAGATCTTCTCTACTGTGATCATGAACAACTTTTATCCCAAACATTTTTCGATAAAATCCTCACTCTTGGAGTTACAGCGGTCACCGTCAACCCGTGCTGACCTCCATTCATCCCGCCAAGGTCAAGTCGGGTCAAAAAGAGTTTCGAACAAAAGTTTCATCACTTTTCATGTTTTTTTCAGAATTTGAGGTTAAAATCAGGTGTTTCTATTCGAAAAAATCGAGTTGACCTTCATATGACCTTGAAAATGACCTCCAAGGTCGGGAACAAGGTCATTAGCTCGTTTCTACTGTGATCATGAACAACTTTTATCCCAAACATTTTTCGATAAAATGCTCACTCTTGGAATTACAGTGGTCATCGTCAACCCGTGCTGACCTCCATTCATCGCGCCAAGGTCAAGTCGGGTCAAAAATAATTTCGAACAAACGTTTCATCATTTTTCATGTTCTTTCAGAATTAGAGGTCAACAGTAGGTGTTTCCATTCAAAAAAATCTAGTTGACCTCCAAATGACCTTGAAAATTACCTTCAAGGTAAAAAACAATGCCACCATCGGATGTCCTCCTCAAAATAAGGGGACGCGTGTTCCGGGATTTTTCCAGATCCCCAACCATTTCTGAAAGAAATGGGGGGGGGATACTTACTTTTCGGAAACCCTGTATACTTCCTCGAACTATTTTTGCAAACCCATGTCATGCTGTATTATAATATTCGGAGTAGGTGAACTACTTGAATCGGAGTTTTCCTCAGTTTGCAGACAATTTGTTCTTATTCCTCACAATTTCACAAAGATCCTCAGATACAGCTTGAAGAAAATTCAAAGAGCGTACAAGGTTGAAAAAATCCATGAGAGATTCGGAGTATAGTATCTCCATTTCATGGATTTTCAGAAGTCTTCAGCAAAATATCTATTTTTAATCGGTGGTAATAGAAGCTCAAGAATTGATAACCCCATATACATGCAAGAGCCACCTGGCGCCACAGTCAATGATCCATCGCATCAATAAAATTTAATAAGCTACCTTCCTATCCTAATAATGGAATGGCAGATTAGCGTGTAGACGATAATTTCTCGCGATCGCGTGTGATTGAGCAGTAACAGTTATGAGAATATCACCCTGGCCATATTAAAACGCGAGACAGAATCGAGACGGAGCGAACGAAAGGGAAATCGAGTCGATGTCATAAAACATCTCTCATGGGTGGCCTGACGAGTGTGCATCAAGAATCTGATGACATACAGCTGATCCGTTATAAGACGGTGTAGCATCTTTGAATCTGAAACTGAAAACTGTTAGCACATCCTGGTTGCGCTTCAATCTGGCGCATGTTCTAATTCCTATCTGATGTTGGAAAGTAAAAAATAAAATGAAACCGATGATGCACGATCTATTAATAAGACTGGGTTGATTGCAATCAATTTCTGACCCCTCTGTTATCCTCAACAGGCTACTTTTCCGAATTACCGAAGCACATTGAGTAGATTTATCCCTCATGGCAGAGTATGATTCAATGAAAACTGTGTCAGTGGACGTACGCCTTTAAATATCCAGGTTGTATTATTTGCGATAGATTGCCCGCGTCGGTAACGCAGGGAAAAATCGTGTCAAAACAATCAAAATGCGACTTCTAGGGTCCCTATAATTTATGGGCCTAGACAAGGGGGAGGATAATTCTCCTGATTGACTCCGCCATATTTTGCGATTTTTGAATTAGGTGCATCAGCATAAGTGTGCACACACCGTTGCGCCAATATTTTTTACACTGTGGGGACCTTGGCGACTTCTTGCCAACAACGCTGTCACCATTGTGATATGCCTCATTGAGATTCCGCGCCTTGCTCAAACTCCGAGGGTGTCCAGACCGTTTCCATCGGTTATTAGTCCTATTGGAATTTCAAATGATGAAAACTTCATTAGTGCTAAACGCACACTCAAGAATAGCACATTGTGCATGCGGGGCGTGGCCAGGCGAGCACGCGCCCGAATCAACGACGATATTTTGGTTATTCTTAATGTTTTTATTTCTTAAAATCTCGATGATCAATCGAGCAAACTAGAGTTCACAATACTCTAACTGATTCTTTGAGCCGAGAGTAAATTCAAAAAATGCCATTTTTTCGAAAAAAGGACAAATACACCATTCGGTGTTGATCCTAACCTGAGATATCACTTATGCTCCAATCTTAAATCTTCTTCCAATGGAGCTTTCCACATCCAACTTTACTCTTAATGAATTTTATATACATTGGGATGTTGACGTGGTAATTAATAAGACTTTCCTTCCGATTTGATGAATCGCTAAATCTGTTGACACCTACAACGACATCTGATCCGGCTATTGCCACACCACCAGTATCTTCCTGAAATAGATTTAACATCAACATATATCAACTATGTGTGATGTACATACGACAGATTGCATATGAGAAAATTGCTGTCTCTGCCAATGCAAATACTAGTGAGCACCCAATCAATTCTGAGTATCAGTGGTAATAACGAATAAGTTTGTGAGAATTAGCGAGGAACTGTAGAAGTAATCGATACACCATTCCATGTTTCGAACCCAAAACCGAATTTCCTGGGACCGTTTGTGCTTCTTGTAATAGAAGAATTCTAGATGGACTATAATTATAACAAATATGGATTCACATTGTTAAGTATGGTAGTTTATCCTTGTAATAAACAATAACGTATTGTTTATTACAAGGATAAACTACCATAATTGTAGGCGTGCTTTATTACTTGTATTTCTAGCTGTCTACGTCGGAAGCGCGATTTTCGACTCGTCCTCGCTGCCCGAGGACTCGTCTAAAGTCGCGCTTAAATTCCGACGTAGCACAGCTAGAAAATGTCGTTTGCGGCTCGTGTTGCGCACTCGTCACATAATATACTACACATTTCAGCCATGATCTTATGTTGCCAGTTGCCGTACGGTCAGAAATTGAATAGGGTTTGCCTGACAAAAATATAGGGGACCATCTGGGATTCTTTACGGCGCGCGTAGGGAAACTACGGGAATCAGCCCGGCAATTCTACCCGGCGCGAACAGGGCCCCAACGAATTTCCCGATACTTTCCCTATTCTCCGTTTGCCGTTCAGCTTCCCTATCGGCGCCCTCAGATTTCCCTAAACAGATTTGGAGCAGCGCATTTGAATATTGTCAGATTCCATCAGCCTTGCTTTTTGAGTCAAAATCGGAATGTTACACTTCAAAAATTTTTAAGGGCCTCTCGGAGTGACCAAATGGGGAAAAGAGATTATAATTTGTAGAGGAAAGTTGATTGGAGGACGGGAACTAATGTCATTCATAATGCATCCATATGTCATCTCGAAAAATATGCTAGGTCATGGCGCTCGTCATGGCGGATCGATTTATCTCAGCTGTATAGTTGTCAATTATATACTGAAAACGGTTGTTCAGAAAGAATGGGGATAGAGAAATAAGCTCCTGCTGATGGCCAAGAAAATAATCGAGGCAGAAAAAATAGCATGTATTCTCTTTTACGGTGGGGGAACCGAGGGTAGGTCATTTTCTATTAAGACAAATATCCGACACTCTAAAAGATTGGTAAACTCAGCAAATGTATTTCATCTGATTTCATCCAACGACTGATAGTTCATTATTGTTCATTATTCCATGGCTATTGCGATGGGTTTCACATTTATCTACCAGTCACTAACCAGACAAATACTCGAAAAGCTTTGTGTACTTTTTGTGTAGTTCGCGTGGTTTCTGCTGCATGAATCCCTATCCTAACCCAACAGCTACCGTACTCCCGCCCTATTTGTTTAGGGAACCTGTTGGGAAAACGCTTGGGGCCCTATACGCGCCGAGTAGAATTGCCCTATAGGGGCCCTTTCCGTACTGAAAGTTTCCCAGATGGGCCCCTATTGGCGCCCTACACTCGATTTCTACCCGGGCTAGGGAGGGTAGAGAGACCTACCCTCCCTACCGCTCACTTACGCGCCATCCTACTAACCTAACCTACGCACGCACAGGCATGCCTAATAGCTGCTGCCAGCCACATACATCACACACATCTTACCGATGGATATCGGAATTATGTTAGAGATAATATCGATACTGGTACCCGCCCGAGTTTCATTTTGCTACGAGGGAGGATCGGAGTAGACATCCAATTCCGTTATCAAAATTATCAGAGAATCAATAAAATAAGCAGATTGAAATCAATGAGAACTCAAAGTCAACGTGATGAGAATCCAAACGGATTCGCATCAAATCACATAAGATCAAGAATGCACTTCCAATGATGTGGGATATTGCGAAATGCTTCCGCTCCCGACATTTGACTCCTACTGTCTTATAATTATAACTCTTACCTCATCTAGCGTAGGCGGTCCACGAGTACACAATATTGATCCTTTTTTAACTTCATTCCTGATAGTGGTACCACCAAGGTAATCATTCGACAGGTGTTCTAGACATTTAACTTCGTCCATAATCACAAGACTTTTTTCAGACAGGAGGACGCCGTAGCTATCGATTTTGACTCCCTGATTCATTACCTTGCTCATTGTGACACCAAGGAGATTAACTTTAAGACCAGTCAAGTCTGTTTGTGCCATGTATGGTAAAAATGCTTGCTTGATATGTTCGCCAAGTGCATTGACCAACTGAAAATGATGATAGTTTGATATTTTCGAAAGAAAATTGAGAGAGAATGCATTTGTCGGAAAAAAAATTCTCATACACGTATCTTTATTGGCCAGGCGAGATAAAACGAAAATACGCGCCATTTCAATTGTCACCGTCGACATTGAAGAAAGGAATCGACGCTATTTTGCATAGCGCATCTAATGATATAAGAAAAATAATAGGTTGCGGGTGTAGATTCTGAATAAGTTAAGACATGATTTTGGGATTTGATGCAACCTTATGTACGACAAGTGCACCATAAATTCGACCGTGATTCGGAAAAAGGGCGAAACTACATTTTCTAAAATGACTGTAAAATCCATGGAATTGACTCTAATTCTCCGGGGCTTCCACTCATATTCGGAGAATGCTATTTTCTTTGAAATAAGTCAGGTCGACTCGTCCAAATATGCCTCTGGCGTTTTTTATTAATGTCTTATCGAAAGTGAGTTAAATTATTCAAGGAAGCATGACTCCGACTAGACATCTGGTCACTATCAGAACAAATTTCTCATGATTGAATGAGGTCTAAATAGTCAGATATAAATTTCTCAGATTTTCTGGGACAATGTCATTTCTTCCACAGGCTGAGGAGTTTTGAATGGTCGGGTAAGTAACATTGAAAAGTGTAAAATCAGACGATATCTCAATTTTTATGAGGAACATTAGAAGCGTTTCATGAAGAGCCGATAGAGTACTGTCCCGCGATCTATGAAAACCATCAGGAAATTATTTTTCTCGGGCATGGAAGTCCCGATCTCATTGATATACTGTATGCTACTCTATAAGTTAAACGTTCTGTAGATTTCCTCATATCACATCTTGAAATACAATATCATACCTACCTTTATAATTGCAATATCTTCATAGGGATCAACGAGATCTCTTCCTTTATCAAATTCAGGTTGACGAGCAATCCATTTATTGTATGAGTCCCATGATTTCACATTGTATTTCTCATGTCCAGTCACTGAGTTATTCGATCTAGCAACGACTATGGGTACAAAATTTTTCCTGGGACGTAACGCATTATATCTCAAAGTGATACAACTTTGCATTGTGAGTACGTGATGACGTGTAATGACTGTTCCAAGACATTTGCGTGTTACGTCGCGATCACGTGACGCCACAAAGACAAGAAAAGGGAAATGATCCCGGGAAACACGGTGCGCATTCGGCCCCTGTAATGCCTCGACTTCTAAAAGATAGATCTGCAAACCTATATCGGACGCGATCGATTATGCCATTAGATTGAATAATTGTTCATTAATTGTGATATTGAAAGATGGTATTAAAACTTACAACAGGAAATCATGCATGAGAGTTGCAGAATCCATTGGAAGCCACTTTGGAGACTCAAAGGCAACATTTCAAGAGTTCATATAAAAAAAATTCAAGTACGATCTTCTCGCCACTTTCAGTTCTCGTAGCCAGTGGAAATCTAGCCGACTTGGAATTTTTGAGTGGGAACATACACACCTCCAGCCTCAATTTTTTCCAATAATCGAAAAAAAATATGCAATCAGATGAGTGAAATAACATTGCTCACACCTTACATGTCGTGCAAAGAAGTATGGATTTCGTTGCTCGTAACGAGTTGCTGCGTGATATCCAACAATACAATGAAACTCAAATATGAGATCACGTTTCTGCACGAGGCTTACATAATAATGTGGTCGTGGAAAATTTTGCGATCCGGTTTCTCTCCATCATTTACGAGAAACTTAGTGGAAACCAATTCGAAAAAAATTTAAGAAATTCTTCAGGGAGCTTAACACCGAAAGTATCAAAGCAAAACTCGGAGCAAAAGCTACATTCGCGATATTCTATGAGAAGACTCAATTACTACAATTATTCTCGTGTTCCTCATTAGGTTTATTCAGCAGCTTTCCACAATGTTATCAATGAGGGATGAGAACATCATTGAGTGGTATGAATCGAAAATTTTGAGACTACTTTGAACTTTCAAGAGAAGTAATATCATGCAGTTTTAAGAGAGTCCTGAGAAAGTTCTCCTCGTTAATACAGTTTTCGCAGCAGAGATGTCTTCATTTCTATGGCGTGAATAGATTGGCAGATGACGTACACTCTTTTAAACAGAATTAACGGCATTTAGGTCTGAATTAACACAGTAGGGTATTTAATCGTCTGCAGACTGAATAGTTGCATTTGGGTCCAATGAATTCATGAACCTTGCGCTGGTGTAGGTAGTGTACGCCATTGTACTATCAATGCACCCTTGACGGAATCCATGCAAGCCCAAGTAATGTGCTTTCAGTGTGTTACTGGATTTGAAAATGGGTTGATATTGTTATTTGAGAATATTCAAAATGAACAAAGTGATGACAATTTTCTCAGAAATTCAAACCCATTCTTTCACCAGCTTGCTCAGGAAGAGTATGCAATTCCCAATCGTGAACTTAGGCTTGGTAGCGGTTAAAAAAATGAATACCCTTGAATATCTTTGCTGGGGGATCAGTAGCTCTCGTAACAAAATATCTCCAAACAGCGCGTTATCCCAGAGAGTCAAATTCATTCTTTTTTTCTTGTTCGAGATTTTTATACAAACTTCAATCGATCAGGTAACATCATCTAACAGTTTTCTCTATATATTCTAATTAAAAGCAGTGACCTCTAACAATAATGAGGTATGCTTAATAAAAATACGGAATAGTATGGCAAGGTGAGACTTCAGCAATACATGACGTCAAGATCTCCAAAAGTTAATACATTGACTTGTTGGCTTACCAGCTGATTTTTTCTCGCGAGCTGCAGATCAAACTAATAATGATTTTCAAGAATAAGTTCCAGCAGCCCTTCGAAATTTTGATCGAACATTTTGAATTTTTATGGCTTAACTGATGCGATTCTACGAACAGTATTTGAAACATTGATAATCAAAATTATACAGAAGCAATCCCCAGGTCGAATAATACTGGATATGGTTATCTAAGTTTCACTACTCGTGTAAACAAGTACTGTGTTCTGAACAGTGTTATGCATTTACTTTGAGAATTTTGAATTTGTTTCTGCGATTTGGCAAAAATTAAATTTTTGTACCAAAACGCTTCTCTAGTGATTGGGTCATTTTATTGATTAGGGTAAGGAGTTGAACCTTGGGTTGGGGTGTCGAATTCTTCTATATAACTTGGAAAATATGTTCCATGTGATGATATAAGATGGAACGCACACTTCGCAGGATCTCAGATACCCCCGCGTGATCCAAGCAAACTATTTTCGTCTCTAGAATTTCAAGAAATACGCTTCTTTTATGATTTGTTACGGGTACTTGGAGCTTGTCTGCAGTAATCAAACCCAGGGGATTCTACTCTGTTCGAAAGCATTATCGACGTAGAAATCTGCAAGAAATCCGATTATTTTATCTTTGAGCTTAAAAATGTACTAAGGTGTTAAAACTCAATTCTTCCAAGAAAATGCCGAATTATAGGTTATGTTCACATTTTTGGTCTCTGAAAGTATTATCAACTCTTTTCCGTCGAAGTATGTGTTTCTATAATTTACTTTGGGCCACCCAATGCCCATCTGCACAAATAAATCAAAATGAAGAAAGAACAATTTTCTCGAAATTTTAATGGAGTATTAGAGATGTTGAAAACTGTGAGCTTCATCTCATATCATCATGTAAAACATATTTTCAAAGCTATAAAAGAATCTGAGACCCCAAAGTACAACTCTTCATTATAATTAAAATAATGACCTTCACACCCTGTAAGTCGTACGAGCCGATTAGGTAGGGATTGTTATCAAATTAGATCACATGAATTCATATTTGAGTCAGAGGACTTGAGGTTTCTCGCTCGTTTCCTCCATTTCTAAGAAAAGTCTCAAATATTCATACTCTGATGCTTGTGTTCCCGTGGGCTTGTGAATGATTCCAGTCTTGTGATGAGAGGTAGAAAAATATATTGAGACTATACATATGATCCTCTAATATTTTCTCTGAGTATTACAATATGAATCCACTATAGCAATAGTCAAGTCGCGGAAGTACAGTCCAATATTGCAAGTAGTATAGAAAATGTTTCATCAAGTGAATAGACCCTGACAAAAATGAAACATGGGAGCTCTCACCAGAATAGCAATATATCCTAAGAGACTGCAATTTGCAAAAGAGCCTTTGAACTTTGATGATGAAAAACCTATCAGAATATTTTTTCAAAACCCTTTATGGTCAAAATTTCATGCTAATAACAAGCACTGAGAATACAAAAATATTTCATCTCAAACAACCACTCTTAGTTCCCAGACAAGCAATGATAGCGTGAAAATTTGCTCGGAAGCGTGTATATCCTTCTTCAAAACCTTCAAAATCCTATTTTTGAACGCCTTTCTACGACTCTTCATCTTTGGGTTACGCGCGAGCAAACAAAAAAAGAGAAATGGAAAATGTAGACGCATACAATTCACGTCCTTCTGAGTATACTTGGGTATGTATAATTCGTATTCCATGGAATTCCAGAAGCTTCATATCAAAATCGTAGGTTATGAATTTTTTATAACTTCGACACTCTGGAACACGTTCAAACTTCTTTTTCATTTTTGTTCGACCATCGGCTCGACCACTCGTAACTCGTGTGTAAGGAATCGTAGATTAATATAAGGAAAAATTATTCAGAAGGTCTTGAAAAGCGCAACGATATCCCGTGAGAACTTTCACATTACTACAATCAACATGTTCGCTGCGGCGGGCTCCACCGGTGGGATCAGCGATTTTTCGTTTTCAATCTTTATCAACTTTTGATTCGAAAAATATCCCTAATAAGAATCTTTCAAGGTGATTTACTTTGCCTAGGGCATAAATAACAAGCCAAGAACGAGTTTGCTCTTATGCTGACAGATTTGCCAGAATACGGGAGTCCAGTTCGTGACCGGAAAAAATAATGAAAAATCGGCCCCGCAGCGAGCGTGCTAAGAATTGAATGTGGTTGTTCAAAATGGAAATTTATTGAGCTTTGGATGTTAGATTATATCAGCCCGAACTTTCGATTGGAAGAGTTTTGGAGGACATCATTTGATAGGTTTCTTCGTCATCCTCTAAATATTTTTTAAAAATTTTTCGTGGATCCGAGGGCGTCCCAGATATCGCTTTCCTGGTCAACGTGTATCCGTGTTTCGTATTTTTTGTCGGAGTGTATGCTACTTGAATGAGTATATGTCATAGGTCACCTGAATTATTGGAAAACCCTGCAAAAATACGCTCGAAAATATGGCATGATTCATTGACTATTTCGACGTATTTGTAACTCAATTTGTAATAATAACGAAAAACTGTCGTATTGATCGACAACTAGGTGCTCCTGAAACAGGGGTAGCTCTATTAATGACATGAGCTTCTTACAATTTACTGAGTTAACACTATCACTGCGATGGGGCTCACCGGCGGGGCCCAGACATTCACTTCTGTATGCGGCGGGAATCAAAGTCCCATGATATAGGCCCCACCGGTGGGTCTCATCGTTTACATGACCAGAACGCGATTTTCGCCGATGCAGTGAAATTGCTGATATACTTCATTTGTGAAAGGGTCTAAAACTAGCTAGCAGATTCTGCTGGACTCCCACAGTATAAGCTGATCTACCATTCTCAGAC
This sequence comes from Eretmocerus hayati, assembly GCA_029851415.1. Classification (NCBI taxonomy): domain Eukaryota; kingdom Metazoa; phylum Arthropoda; class Insecta; order Hymenoptera; family Aphelinidae; genus Eretmocerus; species Eretmocerus hayati. Next base: position 173,906,287 of record CM056742.1, on the reverse strand, counting down.
ATCTCTCAAATTTAATTTTTTCCATCTTCCCCTTCCAATGCAGTGATTATATTGGACATGCAAAGTACAATTGTTCCATGAATTACTGAATTTCAAATTCCGTACTCAGAGCATTATCTGGTCCACAGTGTACAAAGTGTGGAAAATTTGTCCAACAAAGTATTTCGAGACCTCGGAGTTTTTTGTACTGACACAATAACATGCATCCGATCTTTGAAAACAGTGCCACCCTACAAATTCCATATCAACTAGTCATTCATAAGATCGATAACTTGTTGATGATTGTTGAAGCAATTTTGCATCATAACTTTATCTTCATTGGATGATTTTCATTTGGATACCTAATGACGGACTCGATGAAACCCGGGGGTCTGAATGTCTCACATATACGGCCTGGATGAATAATGTTGTCACTGTGGACAAAGTATTTGGATATGATTGCTCAATGAGGGAATATTTACACCAATAAAAGTATCAAGGCACAGTTACATTCACGAGAATTTGAAGCACGAATTACTATTGTGAAAGAATTCTTTTTGTATGAGAAGAAAACAAAGAATTTCCGTGTCAGAGCAATGACTACGTACAAAACATGGCAAATCATCAAATGATTGATCAATTCAAAAATCGACTTTCGGGGCTGCATTCGCCCAATTGTTCAACGCTTTCATATTTACATTTTCTATCTTCCACTTTTGAGTCACAGATGCTATATTGCAACTAGTTACAAAAACATTCTTAGTTTCCGGATCTATATCGAGGCATCTTGTACCATAACCGTGCAGAAGCCATTGTTGTTCAGCATCATATCGCCACAATTGGTTACCTTGTTTTCCATGACACGGATACAATGTTACAGGAGACTTTTCATCTCCTTTGGAAACATCCAGGCATTCGGTACGTTTTTTCGGACGTATATCTTTGTGCCAAGTTAGCTGAAATTCTTGCTCTCCACTAACCTTCGGATCATCCTTTTTACATTCATCCACAACAATTTCATTATCCTTAGATCTTCCTTTTGCATCTAAACAAAGATGAGGAGCACCGACATTTCTGATTTCACCTGAAGCAAAATCGTCTGGCTCGATAGGAGGATAAGTCTCAACTAAATCAAAAGCAATGTTCTCCATGAACCACTTGAAAGATTTACACTTGAGTCTCTTTCTTAGAGCTTTTTGCTCAGTTAGATCGCCTGGGTCCAAAGTTTTGAGACGAGGTCTTCTCCTGTATACAAACTCTGCATATTCGTCCATCCATACTTCAGCAACTCGTTTGTAATTTTTACTAAGGAAATCTCCACGACCTGGATCAGGGAATGGCGGGAATTTTCTGTATATGTGCCCAACTCTTGAACAAGGAGCATCGAGCATTTGGCCTCCACATTGCCATATTTTGAATGACAACTCGTATTGTTCACCACCCCAGATATCGAGTCCGGGATCATATCCACCTATTTCCCAGAAAAATTTGGCACTGATAGCAAACAGTCCACCAGCCATGACAGGGCTTCTAAATGGCTCTGAAGGATTTTTAAGGTCCTCTGGAAGCAATGGTAATCTCTTGTAGAATAATTCCCAATCAAACGCTCCTCTAGCACCCTCATCTTGGGCTCTATATTCAAAAGTCTCGTAAGCTATAACATCTATAAAAGGGCACACACAGGTTCTGTAATCTTCAGTGATAGGTTCGAGTAGAGGAGGTAACCAATTGACATTGGCCTCCGTATGCGAATCTAGGAAGACTAAAATTTTGGCAGTGGCATTTCTTGCTCCAGCGAGTCTTCCTCTAATGAGCCCCGAACGCTTGGGTAGTCTAATGATTCTCACGAGAGGTAGATTTTCTCTGACGTAAGTACTGAGTTTTCCCTTTAGCTCGGACTTGGTGCTAGCATCGTCTACGAGAATAATTTCCTGTAGTAATGAAGGGGGCGAACGATTAATGACACTCCAACAGGTCCTGAGCAAGGTACTGAGGTGCTCGTTGTGAAACGAGACAATGACTGAAATGGGGTCCAGATTCTTGGCGTATTTCTTGTTTTTGCAATCGGGATGTCTGATATCGGGAAGCGATCTGTTAACGGATATTTCATTGCTGAGTGCGGCGTTGAACCCATTCACCTTGTACAATTTCTCCTTAACTTGTTCCCCAATAAGTGACAACTCGGCTGGTTTGCCCCGTTCGCCAACACCAACACGTTCCTCGTCCGCACGTATCCTCTCGTAGTCATGCCAGTCAATTTTGCCATCTTCGCTCTGTAATCGTTCAGAATAAGATTAATTATCATGAGTCACCGGCATTCGCAACTCAGATTCTTGAAACAAAGAAAAGCATTATGGATCATGTTCAATTGCAGTAGTTCAGACTCGTCTATTTCAGTTGTAATCCAGCCTCTTTACAAAATTTTGGCTCACAAGGGGGCCCACGAAAAGCGGGTCACCAAACCTCCCCAGACTTCTTCACAGTCTTGTACCACCTAGAATATGAAGAATCCAAGGTAACTCCGTCAAATGGGCCCTCTGTCCAAAGTTACAGCCTATGAAATTAGCATTGCCCACATAGGCCCATGTTAAAAAGTGATATATTATACACATTAAGGTGACACTTATTTCCCGACCCCCCTGGATCCTTCGCGCACGTGCGGATATTTCAATTTCAAGATAAAACTAGATCGATAAAATTTCTTTCGGATTTTTAGAGGTAGCCTATATAGTGCCCATTTTGACATACATTTTCGATTTTTTGCAGTTTTGAGACGTTTTTCGACAAAATTCGTCAGCTTTACTTGGCAAGCACTTGCAATCCAAGTAGAATGAAGCAAACCGAGTGGAATAACATTGATTGGGATGGTCTTAGGAAACTTTCAACGCACGGAGCGGTTAGTTTTAGTTGAATTCAAGGTTCAGAACGGGGCCAGAACGGCAGAAATACAGTCCTAAAATCACTTTTTATCGCAGTTTTCGAGTCCTTCTGCGCATGCGTGATTTTTTACGGTTTTGATAATATTTTCAATCGATAGCCCGTGCGATTTCCTTCAAAATGACCACTGCCAAAAGTCGATTCGATGAAATGGGACCGGAGTAGTGAATCATTTTGGATAATTTGAAGTCCAAGATGGAAATCCGTGCAAATGGGTCGAGAACGCTTGCGATGCTTTCGATTTTGTCTAGCGTGTTTCTCTGGTTTCCCTGCATCGAATCGACTTCACCAAGGGGTCATTTTGAAGGAAATTGTCTGAGCTATCGAAATTAGTAGATTGCGGCGTGTTAAGTGGGTGGTAAGTAACAATATAATTACGCACAACGGTTGAAAACGCTTTTCTATTTGATTGAAAACTATCAAATGTTCAATGTCTCATAACCCACCATCAACTCACCACTCCGTAGCCTACTCACTTCGATAGCTCGGTCGATTTCCTTCGAAATGACCCCTTGGCGACGCCGATTTGGCGCAGGAGAACCAGAGAAACACGCTGGACAAAATCGAAAGCATCGCAGGCGATCTCGACCAATTTGCACGGATTTCCATCTTGGACTTCACCTCATCCAAAATGATTCACTACTCCGGTCCCATTTCATCGAATCGACTTCTGGCAGTGGTCATTTTGAAGGAAATCGCACGGGCTATCGATTGAAAATATTATCAAAACCGTAGAAAATCACGCATGCGCAGGAGAACTCGAAAACTGCGATGAAAAGTGATTTTAGGACTGTATTTCTGCCGTTCTGGCCCCGTTCTGAACCTTGAATTCAACTAAAACTAACCGCTCCGTGCGTTGAAAGTTTCCTAAGACCGTCCCAATCAATGTTATTCCACTCGGTTTGCTTCATTGTACTTGGATTGCAAGTGCTTGCCAAGTAAAGCTGACGAATTTTGTCGAAAAACGTCTCAAAACTGCAAAAAATCGAAAATGTATGTCAAAATGGGCACTATATAGGCTACCTCTAAAAATCCGAAAGAAATTTTATCGATCTAGTTTTATCTTGAAATTGAAATATCCGCACGTGCGCGAAGGATCCAGGGGGTCGGGAAATAAGTGTCACCCTAATATACATATAGATATACCAACAATGCTAACATTTTTACTTGTAGCTCTGAACAGGGAGCCTATTTGACGGAGTTACTCTGGATTCTCCATATTCTAGGTAGTACGAGGCTGTGAGAAAAGTTTGGCGAGATTTGATGACCCGCACTTCGTGGGTCCCCTTGTCAGTGCAATGTTTGGCTTAGCTAGAGGTTAATACTTGAGAGATATCAAAGTCCTAACGCGTACTCATCAACATTGTTGAGTCTCCAGATATTCCAATGAATTTTCGAGATATTTCAAATCTAGATAGTAACACCGAGTCTATGATCCATATGCATGCATATGCATCATTTGTGGACACACCCTTACAACCTGCTTCAAGTGGACCCTCTCAATTTGTGATAAAATCTTGCACAATCTGAGAGTGAGTCATAGACTCGCGAAAGTATGGATGAACAGTAAAGATTGCAATCATTCTCTTATGGAAGACAGATGCATAAAACTATGATTTTGTGGTGCTCAAAAAGACGGTGCTCAAAAGGTTCAGAACGAATAAAAAAATTTCATGCTCGGAAACCAATATGATCCTACACACATGGGCACACGGCGGAGTACTTATACACACACATTAAGACCCACATAAACTCACTAATTCATCATGCATGCGTTTATTATTGTTCTATGCATAATGCCGGCAAGCATATAACGTGTGGCGCAAGTATGTAACGTACGGTAAGTGTACTAAATAAACTTGCCTCTGTACACAACTTGCCCCCATATGCCGATCTCGGGAATGGGCACTTCTTGGGCCCCCAGCAATTGTTTTTCACGTTTGTTATGTCAAAATATGAGAAAATAAGTAGTTTGTGTCGACCCTGAATCATTCCTGCGCTCTCCAGAAAATTTGAAGTGATTTTTCTACATTTCGTGATTGCTTAGCTAAGAAAGCACCGAGGGAATCGCTATCAGTAAAAGCGGTGCCAAATTTTTTCAGTTCAACCAGTCTTAACGTAACTTAGCGCATTCAATTTCTTGTTTCAGAACCATTAAAATCCGTTCTTCAAAGTTACAAAATTCAGATCTGGAGCTAATTTATGTGCAAATCACGGAGACGATTTGTGAACAAGGATGCCAATATCGGAGTGTACCTAACATGCCCCCATATGTTTATCTCAAAAGGTCGTGCAGTACGACTTTTTTCACCACTCAGAATGTGTTTATCACGTCAAAGTGGGTTGGAAACAGATTTTTGGACCAGCAAAAAGCTCCAAATGTGCGTGCACGGCGATAAAAACACTCTATCGCCGATTTCCATCATTCATTTTTGGAAGAATTGAGACAGTTCGGCTCCAATCAATCAAAATTAGACGCAGTTGAGTGCATTTCAAAAGTCCTAAAATAAGCTTCAAAATGATCTAAAATACGTTTGAAAATATTGAGGTAGACCAGAGGTGTTGGGGAAATGGCTTAATGGGGGCAAGTTGGGTATACCATTTGGTAAACTCTGAAAAATCACTTTTTGGAAAAATTAAGACAGCTCGGCTCCACTGAATTGAATTTGAATGTACTTCAATTCATTCCAAAGGTCTTAAAACGAGCTTTAAAATGAGCCAAAGCACGTTAAAAATTGTTGAGGTAGACCAAACTTAATTAAGTAAATGGCTTAATGGGGGCAAGTTGGGTACACTTACCTTATTCATTCATCTTATTGAACAATTCGTTTTTTCACGTACCTGTTCAGGTGGAGCCTGTACAAGGTCGGCACGAAGGGGTCGACGTCCTGCGAGCTGCAGGTAAATAGGCGACTCTAGAGCAGCAGCAGACCCTCGAGGATCTCGTATGATCCGAAATGCAAGTGTTGTAAGGAATACTGTGATGAGAGCAATCACGAGGAACTTGCACCAACTCACAAAATTTCGCTTCATAATCGTGAAACCAGCATTGCGGGGTCAAGAATTTGACAGCGGCTTTCCGGTGTCAAAGGAAATCACATGCACGATGCTAAAATTGAGATACTTTTCAAGGGAAGCTGTTGCCAGCTGGCGTGGCTGCTAGCCGACGACGTTTTCGATGAGTGTACGGTGTCGCCTCTAGCAGTCAATACTTGAAACTCTAGCTCAAGTAGAATGAGTTTCAAATGATAAGTGAGACATGCGCGATCTGCATGCACACCGACTGGCTTCTATGGTAATGTTCAAAATATCGTGTCTGGCAAAACAGTTTTTATCGATGATCACTTTTTGAGCGAATAGTTCTGTAATGCAGCCGACGAGCTTTTATTCTGAATCATGTTGAATTTTTTTTTTCTTTTGCAATGTGTTAACCGATAAGTACGGTTGGCAGAATATAGAGAGAAATATACTTTGAGAATTCCAGATTGATCTTTACCTTTTCGACTTCTTTCGTATCTATCACAATAAACAAAAATTTTCAGGAATTCCATGATTAAGGGGAACAATTCATTCACCGCCCCTCTACTCGTAACGAAAAGAATTTCATTGCAGCTTAAAATACAGCTATACGTTATACGTATAGAAAGTCCGCCTCACCAGAACACGAAAAGCTAAAGATCCCGAATGTTTTGAGTTCTGCATCGGATTGACGAATCAAGAAGATTATCACTACATCATATATCTGTATACCTTTTATAGGAAGTTGTGACAAGTCAATCAAGGATATGATTTTGACATCTCTGTGTTTGTGAATAATCTTAAATGCGAATCAGCTGAATTTTAATCATTCACAGCTATCACATTCACTCATACTGACCTTGTGTGGTAAAATATTGGTGTTTAAATCGAGGGAAGGTTTTTTGTGAGCCATTTCCAAAGACCCTCCAATATTTGAGATTCCGGAATTCAAAGTTCTGCAGACTTGCGATCTGACAGTGTGCCGAAATATTGAATTTCCGAATCAACATCATTCCGAATTTTGACATTCCGAATTCAAATGATTCTGAATCTTAACATTCCACATCTTGAGAGTTCCGAATTCTCTTCGATAACTATTTTACCCATTCCGAATTTGTATAGTTCAAGATTAATTTCTTCAACATTTGTACTTTTCAGAATTTTAATGTTATCTCAATATTGAAGAGAGCTCTGAAAAACTCAATTGGTTTAGAATTCATCGCAAAACTTGAATCTCACTCTGACAAATTTTCCGCTACTTCGAATGCGTACTTACAGCTACACCACTGATCTACTATCTATTAGATAACAAATGTAACACGTATTGTGGTAAGTATTTTATTCTAAATCCTTATCAATAAATCAACCTCAATGACTGTAACATCACGTATATAACTCATGTATCCATACATTTTAAGCTAGTCAACAATTTTTCAATCCAAATAAAATTCATATACATCTAAATTAAATTCTAGAAATTACTACTGCTCAAAACACAATAATTTTCCAAACGACTTTTTAATAAAACAGTTTCGAGCAGGAGAAAAGTATGGAGGTTAATAGCACCGTTATTGCAATCCCATTTTTGCTCGAGGACGATTTAACATGAGACTTTATCCAGTTATTGTATCGAGCAAGATTGACAAAAGCAATTTTTGAAGATTCACCATCACAAGGTTGTTCACTTATAGACAGTACCCCAGCAAGGCTACCATCTATCACTAACGGGTCTCCATTATCACCGTGGCACATCGATTGATCAATGGTCCTGGCACAAATTTTATAACCCGAAATTTCGCACTCATTTCCATACCAATAAATTTGTACATCAACAGTGTGCAGACGGTTCATGGATACCCAACTATTGCCAACCTCACCCCATCCTGGAACCTTATGTAGTGATAAATTTCTCACAAGCTCGTCCACATACGTGAGACTGACTGGTCTTTTTGTATTATCGCCCCAATGAAAAGTTTTCTCTACCCGTAGGAGTCCAATACTTCTATGCGGATAGAACTTTTCGTAATCATCGTGAATTATTATCTCGGCAATCGTATGTTCTGTACCTCCTAGTCCAACAAATGAACTTCCAGCTCGGATTGTTGTGTTGGGATATGTTTTTGCTCGATTTGCACAAACGTCCGAAGTTATGACATACTGATTTGTTAAAATGGCACCGGCACAGAATACTTGTTTGTTGCTTTCTAATATTACTGCATAAGGAAAGTCTGTAATTTCCACATCAGGGATGGAAGAAATAGTGGGATCCGCCGCATTGATGTTTGAGTCTCTTGCAATAGGAGAAATTGTCTCCCCTGAAAATTAAATAGTGATATTTATTATTATGACAAATGTCTCATCCTGATTGAATGATATATGATTTTCTCAATCATTTTGTGCATATATGATGGATTGCAGCTTGAATCCTCATTCAAATAAATAATGGTAGATCAATATCGTAATCAGGGCCATTTTCTCATTGACAAAATATCCAGAGATCTTATACATCTTATCGAGTCCTGTCGCTCAACCACATAATTTTTCAGGAGTACGTTCAATCAGCAAATGCATAAAAATATCGCGTAATGAGATCTCTTCGGATTTACGATCTACAATGAATTTGGATGAGATGATCAGTAAATATTTCGATGGAATTATCGAATTTCCCAATATTGATCCGAGCTTCAATTAGATTATCAACTCGTGATTATAAAAATTTGATTAAGTGAGGTAGCAGTTAATTAAACCACATACACCACACAAGATTGCTAATTTGCGTTTCTGATGTCAAATGAAGGATTCACGATAGAATCAGAGTTCGTGGTGAACTTGATGGAATGTAAGAAAAAATACTCCATTAAAATCCAAAATACTCCAAATCTTCTTGTTATGCTGGTCGTCAAAATCTTGAGGGAAATATTTGGACTTCAATCCGAATTTGCAGCTCGTTTTTTCCCCAGATATTATCAGGATTCCTCTCAAATTGCGAAAGACTAACTCGCCCAAAAATAACGTTCTCAATATTGTGTTGCTGATTTTGTCAATTGACGCCTCTGATGGGACTTCCTTATATAGTCTGCCAGAAGCGTATATTGAACTATCAATACGAATTTCGACCTTCTGAACACGACAGCAGTGGTTTTAGATGGCTAGGATCAGTTCGGGACGAGTGTTAAGCCAATTTTTCGAGCTGCTATCAGCAAAATTTTACCATTACCGCCATGAATCTCGAAGTTCTTGCAAAATATACCAGAGACATCCTTATTCAGCTCACGGGGTTTTTATTTTTATCGTTCTTATTCACACATTGAGGTAACATTTTTTCCAATAGCCCAAAATACAAACGGTTCATACATGCACGTGTTGTTTTCAAAGCGGCGTTTTGAGAGTTTTTTGAATTGACGTGCCTGCCTGTCATGATGGGAATTTCAAACTTTTGGGCTTCACAGGCCTCTGATGGTATATCACGTACCCGAGTTGTGGAAAACCGCGTTAACAAAACGAGGTACACTGACGGTCAAAAGTCTGAGAACACCTGGAAATCAAACTGATGATTTTCAGAGCTAGATATCTCTGAACCTAAAATGCGTCGTAAAGAGCTCTGCATAGTCACATTCTGTAGCTCATATCAAGCAGTTTGAAATCTATCTTTCGTATTATATCCCATCCCACGTATTATATCAGAGATACACAAGTCAGAAAAATCACTTCCTTCATAATCTTGCAGCCAAGGATCGCCTGCCGATTTTGAAAAGATTGTTGGATCTCTATGAGACCAAAGACATTTTTAAGTCCATGAAAAGACCTTCAAAATCCGTTCTTGGACGTCTCTCAAAGTGGTTCTGGTTCCGAGATCCGAATGATTTTGCTGAGGGTGTTTTTCTTTCAAAAAATCACACAACAATTTAAAAATAACGAAAAACAGCCCAGTTTAGGACAACTGACCCTCAATTCTGCAAGAGCCCGATTCACGAGGGAATAGTTATGGGAAATGAAGGCTACCGACCTTGAACTGGGCTGTTGATCATCAATTTTGGTTTCTCGTGTGATTTTTGGGAGAGAAACGTCCTCGCTGAATCAGTCAGATCTCTGGATCAGAATCACTTTGAGAGACGTTTAAAAACAAATTTTGAAGGTCTTTTGATTAGGTCAAGGGTCTCATTGGTCTCATAGCAATCCAACAATCTCTCCCAAATCGGCAAACGTACGTACCTTAGCTGAAAAATTGCGAAAAAAGTACATTATGCCCCGATGCGAGGTGCATATCCAATTTTCGGTATCAGTGCGACTAATCCCCAATTTTCTGATGCAAGCCGGGAGAAACAATGGGCGTTTAGTTGCACTCAAAAAAGTGATTTTTCTGACTCGTGACTTGTGTGTCTCTGGTATAATATTCGGAACTGAAAATACAGAAGATAAATTTGTAATAGCTTTTGATATGAGCTTCAAAATGCGGCCACGCAGAGCTCTCTGCGACCAATAGGTTCTGAGATTATACAAATCTGAAAATCATCAGCTTGATTTCCAGGTGTCCCCAGACTTTTGACCGGCAGTCCACACACGCAAATGTATTAGGAAATTACGATTATACCCGTCCATTTTTCGAGCATTGCACATAATTTTCCTTGAATTCACAAATTAAAACCAAGGAAATACTCTCTCTTGTGCTCAAGGCGGAACTTTCTACTCTATCTTGTGAAAATTTCGAGATTTATTGCGAACTCGGTCAGATTTTGTTGATATCAACTCAAAAAATCAGCTCGTTTCTCGTTTCGGACTGATCCTAGCGCTCTGAAACCACTGCCATCATTTTTATCAGGACAATATATTTTGGAAACCATCGTTCCAAGACGCCCTCAATTTGTACATTCCAAGAGTGCGCCACCAGGGGCATCAATTTTCGAAATTATCAAGAAGGTCATCTTATTGATTTAAAAAAATGCTAACCTCTGGAATAACAACGAGTCGTGGATTCGTTCCCTAGGTTGAACAATACACAAAAAAATTATTGTTTGTTCTTTGTACCGAAGAAGTAAACAAAGTTTACCTCATCTCACACACTTCCGACTCCAAAATTTTGTCGACAAGTACAATGGAGTGATTTAATTCCTGTACTTCCTCAGTTAGGTCTTACATTCCTCGACTCTCCGACTCCCCAGAAAATTGTTAAAATTATTTCGTCACATAGGTAACATGACACAGATACGAGGAAATTTCGTCAGAATGACTTTCATACCCAACTGGACGATATCATGTATTTCCCAAAGGCAGACATGCGTAATTCTCGAATATGGACTTACAAGGGGGACCCACGACGTTTAGGTCACCAATCAATCCCAAAATATTTTCACAGTTTGGTACTCCGTAGATTATGAAAAATCCAAAATAACTCCGTCCAATGGGCCTCCTGTTCAGAGCTATGGTGAAAAACGCTAGCATGGCCAATATCCTTGTAGATATCATTTTTTTAACATGGGCCTGTATGAGTAACGCTAATCTCAGCGGCTGCAGCTCTGGACAGGAGGCCCATTGGACGGAGTTATTCTGGATTTTTCATAATCTACGTAGTACCAAACTGTGAAAATATTTTGGGGTTGATTGGCGACGTGAACGTCGAGGGCCCCCCTTGTTAGTTCACAATAGGATTGAACGACTCAATCCTACATTTTCCTGATGAGGGAGTAGAATATTTTCTCATTTTTCCGAAATAACTAATTTCAAATACCAACGACAATGACAGATGATAATCTGTACACACGGTTCCACGAAATAGACCTTTTTTGCGGATATCTATCAAGGCGATAAAATGCATTCGGTAATATATTGGAAATATGTAGCTGAATTATTATTACCTGCGATTGTATGCAGCACGGTGCTGATTGTCAGTAATAGAAACATATTGATGGAGCACAGATTGAATACTATCGTAATTTGGAGCATCGTAAAGCAATATAAGAGAATCGGTGAAACAAGGCCCTCATGCGTGAGTCATGAAACATCATCTGATAATTTCAAATTCCTTGGGATATCAGTAGAGTTGATAAACATCAGATATCTCTTCCATTGAATGCTTCAAATCAGATCAATGATTCATTTATTTGGGCTTACAAACTATTGAAAAAATCTTGCTCGGATAATTTATTCGTCATGTTGATAACATATAAATTTTCCGAACATAATTGATGAAGAGCAGGTGTATTATACTTGAATATCATGTTTACGTAAAATAGTGATAGTTACTTGTCTACACAGGTACATCCAAATATCTACTCTCTCAACATGAATCAGCTATTTTAGCTGATTTGCAGCTACCGTGGACGGGTTTTCACTGAAAATCAGCTACAATGGCTGAAATTCAGCTAAAATAGCTGATTTTCAGTCAAAATCCGTTCGTGTTAGCTGATTCATGTTGAGAGAGTACTAGAGATGTTGGATACATACAGTATACTATGAATTTATCCTAATGACCTCAATACGCTTATTGATGATTATCAAGATATCCATGAAAATACTGATATCAATAATGTGACTGCTATGTGGGTATAATCGCGATAACTTACACATTTTGTGTCCAAAAATTCAGAAACTGAATATTAAGTCTGCGCGTGTCTGAGTCGAATTTTTTCATTTCTTTTTGCATATTGAGCGACAATATGTGATAAAACTTATACAGAAAGTTTTTTGGGACGAGTTAGAACGGTATATGTAATATTCACATGTATAAGGCACAGGGAAAGAGGTGCGCGGAACGGACATTTGCGGTTTTTGACGTTTTATTGTCTAGCGAGGAATCCTGATGCGATGGGACCATATGACCTTGAAATTCGTGTTTAGATGGTTGATTTGAGTCGGAAATCTATGCTCCAGAGCACAGAATTCCATTCCTCCGTCTTTTTCGTGCTATTGAGTATCCCAGGGAACGACTTTTGAATGCACGGAACTGACATGCATGGAACTGACATTTCGCCTTAAAATGGTTCGAAAAAATAACAGAGTCGACATAGAGACTTCTCATTGTAGATTTCATCTATCCTCACCATACTTTAGTGGAAAAGATTGTTCGCGCCCAGATAAATTGACTTTTGGTGGGGTAACATGGTATGCACGGAACTGACAAAGTTAATTACTAAGTAGTTCATTTATTGCATGCCCCCTGGATTTGCAATGGATGTCACATGCCAATATGGACTTATATCCCCATTGCTATATAGAATGCTCCGGATAGAAGGTCCATTGAAAACAAGATGACTCCCAGAGTTTCATCAAGATTCGTGTCTCGCAAACCTGGTGCTCTCCTCATTAGTATGCTAGTGTCTATAGATCCCGGAGCACCTCGTGAAGGAATTAGTTGAACCCGGCCGCTAACAAGTTTTAGAACAAATCGCATTTTCTTCACAGGCATCCAGTACCTCAATCGCAACCTCTTTCTTCATTTTACACAATTTTCAGTGCATACATGCGATCTCGTGAATGACTGTTCGAATATTTTATTTCAGTGGAATGTTGTAATAATAAGTCGAGTAAGGATACAATGTCCGATGATCCTTCTCATGTGCGAGTTTCTTTCTAATTATAAATTCACCTAGCCATATTCTTGGCAATATTTATGTTGGGGCCCGATTTGTCATCATCCTGAGTCGTGAAACGTCATTGAAATGAGATAAACTAGAAAGATCTTCGACAAGATGACATACGAAGATACAATGATCACTAAATGTCTACTATTGAAGTGCAATTAATAGCTTTGAAAATATAATTGAGGGCTCAAATCAATATATCGTGAGCAAAGAAAATTGAACGCGAATCAAATCGGAATTTTCGTAAAAAATTTTTGAACCACCCAGAATCATAGAATTTTCTTTAGAGTTCGTGTATAATGAGTGCGATGTAAGGTTATTCTTGTGTACGTTACAACTCGAATTCTACCGTAGCAATTCAGCGCCGGATCAAACATAGGGGGGGCCTGTAGGCACAGTGTGGTGGGGGCCCTTGTAAGGGGAGAGATTTTTCCATGATCAAGAAGTATAACCAAATATTCATGGATAGATTAAAGATGTTAGTGTCACCTAATACTATCCTCTTTCGTTAATTAATTATTTAATTTAATTCATGCATTACTTTAATTACTCATTCAAAAAAGTATATGGGCTCACTAGCCACTCACAAAATAGTCCCGCGAGTATCAGAGCTCGTCAAAATCCGAAAAACGCAGTATTAGGGATTTAACTCGGAGGTGAAGCATTTTACGTCGATTTTGAAATTTTTTTCCGCCCCAAATTTCTCGAAAACGGCAGCTATTGAGCTTTTTTGTCCTTTTGAGGGTTTTGTTATCAGATTTTTGGAATTTTGACCACGCCAGACAAAAGAACAGAAAATTTTACGTCGAAATGTGTGGTTCGAAAATTTTTCAAAAATTGGTCCAGAGATTTTTACAGCAGTGAAACCGAGACACAGCCCGCGAAATGCTCGGGAGCACTCAAAAAGCTCATGAAACTCCAAGGCGTGGCGATTTGCGGCATTTTTAATGAGTAATAAAGTTGTTGCATTTCCCAAAACGAATTCTTTCCTACCCCGATTTTTTTGGAAAACGGCAATTTTGTGAGTTTTTTGGCCTTATGAAAGTTTTGTTGGCAGATTTTTGGAATTTCGACCCCGCCAATCGAAAGAGCAGGGAATTGAACGATGAATAAGTGGTGCTCTTTCGATTGGCGTGGTCAAAATTCCAAAAATCCGCCAACAAACCCTTCAAAGGGCCAAAAAACTAAAAGAAGCCGTTTTTTTAAGAACTTGGGGTGGGAAAAAATTTGTTTTGAAAAGTGCAACAAGTTTGTTCCCCATCAAAATCGACGTCAAATGCTTCACATCAGAGTTGAATAAGAGTAATTCCGCGCGAATGCGGACCACGAATTGCAGACATATCTCAGATTGTTTTTCCACTACTCTTAATCGATTCTATGGTCCAAAAAATGAACTTTTCACCCTCTATGGGGTGAAAAAAAAATTTTTGTTTCCGTGGGGAATATCTTTGTGATAGTGTTTTTAGGAAAAAATACCAATCTTTTTTGAGTAAAATGGGTGTAGTTCCGACTTGAGGTAAGATACGACCACGCAAATAGTAGCATTCGAAAGGTCTTTCAAAAATCTATCGAAATATGTTTCGAAAATTTTTTTTGAGGCTACGGACGCCCCCTATGAGCAAAAATGTGAAAAACAGAAAAAATTCATTTCCTCAAAAACCTAATTTTCTAAAAATCTGGAAATCCATATTTCGATGTAAAATTGCGTGTTCTTCCAGAAAAAAGTGGTCCCGATCTGTGTTTTTGGGTTCTACGCTGTTTTTGTTTACGTTTTATCAATATTCTCAGCCTTTTCGGTTGAAAAATGAATTTCTCTGCGCATGCGCAGGAATTTAGACTGCTGAGACCAATTCCATTGAAAAGCCAAGGAAATTTCCTTCAAAATGACTATACTTGGTGAAGTCGATTCGATGTACTGGGACCAAAGTTAGAAGGTCTGAAAAATGATGACACTTCTACTCGAGTCACGATAGTAATGGGAAATTCGTGCAAGATCTGCATTTACCCCTCTTGAAGATGCTTCATCATTAATGTGATGTAACTTTGGGCCAAGTAGATAAAATTGACTTCGCCAAGTAGTCATTTTGAAGGAAATTTCCTTGGCTTTTCAATGGAATTGGTTTCAGCAGTCTAAATTCCTGCGCATGCGCAGAAAAATTCATTTTTCAACCGAAAAGGCTGAGAATATTGATAAAACGTGAAAAAAACAGCGTTAAACCCAAAAACACAGATCGGGACCACTTTTTTCTGGAAGAACACGCAATTTTACATCGAAATATGGATTTCCAGATTTTTAGAAAATTAGGTTTTTGAGGAAATGAATTTTTTCTGTTTTCCACCTTTTTGCTCATAGGGGGCGTCCGTAGCCTCAAAAAAAAATTTTCGAAACATATTTCGATAGATTTTTAAAAGACCTTTCGAATGTCACTATTTGCGTGGTCGTATCTTACCTCAAGTCGGAACTACACCCATTTTACTCAAAAAAGATTGGTATTTTTTCCTAAAAACACTATCACAAAGATATTCCCCATGGAAACAAAAAATTTTTTTTTCATCCCATAGAGGGTGAAAAGTTCATTTTTTGGACCATAGAATCGATTGGAAATGTCGGAAAAAGAGTTTGAAACATGTTTGCAATTCGTGGTCCGCTTTCGCGCGGAATTACTCATAAGTGTATCGACTTTCCATAAATCCCCATATCACACGTAGTGAATGGAATAAAACTATCTCATGAATCAGCTCTTCCAAGTGCATGGCTCATCACACACCCGATTTTTTTCGCTAAAAATAATTTATGTCTCCCCGAAAGCCCCGATAGAACGAAACAAGAACGGAAAAATTCCAAATGATTTTTACATCGAAAAAATGGTGGGGGCCCCTTTTTGAGTCATTTTGGTGGGGGCCTGTAGGCCTAGGCCTTCAGGCCTATTCTGTAGATCCGGCGCTGCGTAGCATGATAGCTATCAATAAGGAAATTCCAGAATGTACGTTATAAGAATAAGTAGTACATGTCAATATTGGTCAGGCGGTGGCACTTGGAAAGTCAGTTCAAGAAATCGCTTTTCTTTTTTTCTTTTTTCAGTGTCCAGATGAATAGTATCTAGATCAGTATGTAGATGAATAAATAGTTGGAAGAATGGTGAATGTTTTTGACGCAAATTTGAGGAAATACTCAAAAAATATCCTATAATTTTTTGATCTAAAACTCATAACATTGATGGATTTGAAATATTTAGAAAGATTTTTTTATGAAAATGAAAATCAGATTCTCAATTTCTACGGGTGTAGTGAGTCGGGACTCGTAGTTCCTCTATAAATGTTGCTCTTCCGGATTGCATCCAACGAGATATATAAATCCCAAAATCTGGCACAAACGATTCATGTTTGATTCGCACAAATTCACCTTTCACTATGAGTTCACAGACAGTATCAAATTAACCCGTCGAAATTACAAAATTGAATATTTTCGTATTTTTCAATTTTTTTTAGGGATAGAAGCATAAAGAAATGTCATCGCTATTGGAACATGATTCTAGCATTGACGCAAATATTTGACAATTCTTTCAGATCTTTACCACGCGTTAATCAAAAGTTATCACAAATATCGGTTTTCGGGCATATCCACATATGTAACCCTATTAGTGAGCGGGTTAAGAATATAGTAGTCACTTGGCCATATCAAGCGTCTGACACTAATGCTTGTCCTTGCGCAATAGTGAAGCTTTACCCTTTTAAAAATCATAGTATTCTATGAGGTCAACTGCATAATTTCCTTCAAGCATGGTGTTAATTTTAGTAACAGGCCTCACTTTTTTCATGACTGATGCATTGCGCATGAACAATGTCAACCTACCTTGCACTACAACTCACCTTGCGCTTATTTCGGCACACAATAAGTACGTGGTATATGG
This sequence comes from Eretmocerus hayati, assembly GCA_029851415.1. Taxonomy (NCBI): domain Eukaryota; kingdom Metazoa; phylum Arthropoda; class Insecta; order Hymenoptera; family Aphelinidae; genus Eretmocerus; species Eretmocerus hayati. The sequence continues at coordinate 173,888,865 of CM056742.1, read as the reverse complement.
CCTGGATTTCCGTTGACCTCACAAATAATAACTCTACATGAGTATAGGAGTCCTCTCAATTCATGTTATCGTGGATATGTTCCCTGTTAAAAATCGTCGTCCAATGTTGATCCAATTGGATCAAATGTTGGAAGAGTTTGATCCAATTTGATCAAGGAACGTAACGCTATTTGATCCAACCTTGATCAAATAGTTCCAATGACTAACCTAACTTGGGTATGAATGTGCAGGTGGGAAATGTACAAATATGAAACGATGTAGAATCGTAGTGTACTTTATTCTCAATTTCGCACTCACAATATCACAAAATAAAACTTTTTTATTCACTTATTGAATAGCATTAAAATAATTGAACGCATCGTTCATACTATCTCGCACATATCAATTGAAATACCCAAGTCCAAACGAGATACTGAGTATTTTTCATGCTGAACTTTGGTACATCAACAAAGTTTGAAATCTCTGCAATATAGAATGACAAGAATGCACTTGACTGGAAATAAAAAGCATTTCAAGTGACATGAAAATCATTCAACTAAAATGAAGCAAATTCAAGTTTGATCAAAGATTATTTGTTGCGCTGAATCTCATTTAGGTAATCAAAATGAAAATCATCCAACTAAAATGAAGCAAATTCAAGTTTGATCAAAGATTATTTGTTGCGTTGAATCTTATTAGGGAATCAAATTCTTCACGTATCTAAGTGAGAGATGTGTGAAATAAAGAGCACTCAATTTATCCTCATAATTTTGATGTGTTTGCAGACGACGCGTTCGCGACGAACGGCGTGTGCGCGCAGTCAGTCTGCTCCGCTTGCTCCAATATTGGATCAAGGTTTGATCAAATAGCGTTACGTTTTGGATCAAACCTGGATCCCAGTATTTGATCCAATTGGATCAACTGATCCAACGACTGGACGAAATTTTTAACAGGGTACTTCTATTCGCTATTCATTCTTGGGAATATGGAAAAAAGACAGTAACAGTCCTTCTGCGAGATAATGATCGGTTGCGATAACTATGTGAGGTGAAAGAAACACAATTGAATGGGCAAGGTAAAGCTGGAAGCCTTAGTCACAGTACCTAAGATGATTTAGCTAATTTTGCCAAATTCTGGAACAAAATAGGGAATCAATATTTTAATTTTTGTTTTTTTTACAACACACCTATATTTGCTTATTTTGCGTTCCAATAAGAATCATTACATCTCATAATAAATTATACTATTATTAATGAATTCATTAATTCATGTTAGATAGTGTAAAGAATTTCTAGCTGATAACAGCACTTGTTTGAATCTCTGTAACTGTAATCTCTTGAAAATTGCTCAGCTCATACATTTTCCAATAATAGTACATTTCGATACAAGGGCGTAAAACATTTTATTCGCGTCCGAGTGATGGGTTTCCGGCCCGAGCCGCAGGCGAGGGTCGGAATCATCACGAGGATGCGAATAATAGGTTTCGCGCCCGTGTATCTAACTATATTTTTCGATAAACTGTGAGTAAAAGTCGACAAACTGTGCGCAAAGTGGACTTTCACGCACAGTGTATCGAAAATAAATATAATAAACTTTTTTTTGGTGTTGTTTTTCTTTAAATCGACTGAGACCCATGGTATACAAGAAGTCGATTCAACACAGGACACTCGTTCTCAGTATATGACTGCCCAATCGAATTCGTCGGCAAACGAACCGAACTCCGGAGTTCATACTTCTCTCAAAGAATCTAGTTCGGATTATCATTATGAAAAAATCTATTTAACAGTAATGCTCCTAGGTATTTTTGAATAGCTTGTTTTTTCTGTACATTGAAACAAGGCTGGTCTGTATAGACTCCGCTAAGTTTCAATAACTCATTTCCAAATACAGTCCACCTCGATTATCACGAGACAGTCCGTCTTGGCTATAACGAGAACTCGCTTTTAACGAGCGAATTTTGGTATTATGGTTGGCTGCCATAGTAAGTCAATGAGAGGAGCCTCGGTTGTAACGACCTCGCCTATAACCAGACCTCGGCTAAAACCATCGAAAAATGTCTGAATATTCAAATTTCAACCCTCGCAATAGCGAGCAAATGTGATCGCAGTATCGTACTATACATGTTTCTAGGCTTCAATAATGTATGTATGTAAATACGGGGCAATACAGGCAATGAATCAGTATGATCCCAAGTAGCGAGATGAGCGCAAGTGAGACAAAAGCGTTTACTATAAGTGATGAAATTCATATCATAGAAGCATCGCAAGAGGGACAAAAATGCTGGACTAAACAAAATCTACGGTATGACTATCTCAACTATTAACTTTTTTCTGGAATAAGAAAGATCAAAAATTGCGGAGTTTCTCTAGGAAGCCGTAATATGGTGAAACTCCGTACATGTCATCGGCTTTAGAAACTTTGAACAATTTCTATCTTACAAATGAAAACTCAGACAATGACTTTTTTTCATCATTACTTTGAATTGCAAAGCATGCTCCTAGATCACAAACATCGAGCTAGAAAACAAACATTCTAATGTAACATCACTGACAATGTCACTGATGTTACATTCATCATTGACCTCATATCGAACACTCCCTCTTCAATTCTCATACCTCTTTGGTGCTTCATTCCATTTCATTGTATTTCATTCCATTGATTACATCTCATATTACTGTAACGATCTTATTTCGTTCTATTCGAATTCCGTTTCATTTGATTTCATCCTTTATTCGGGATTAAATGGGCACAAAGGTCTTATATCCAGAAATATTACAATGGCCTATTCATACACATTCTTATTTGTAACAAATACTGGGAAAATAGAGTGAATAAATAGTATGAATATAGTATAGTCTTCACTGAAAAATTCAAATTATATGATGGTATCAGAGTAGCTTGAGCTCAGATTGCCACTTATTAACGCCCAACAATAACGCTCTGAAGACCTGCAATTTGAAGCTAACCTCGGATATAACCAACATCGGTTATAAGGAAGCAACTTTCTTCGGTCCGTTGACGCTCGTTATAACCGAGGTGGGTAATTAGGGATCCTTGCTATAGAGGGTCGGAATTATCAAAGTCCCATTCATGCAGTTTTCCCATGTATTTTCACGAATTCATTCATAAATCTAAGCCAATAATCGTTTCAATTGATGTCTCCGAAGTTCATACATACGATCAACTATAGGAGATCAGATATCAAAGCAGAAAATTATCAACGACTGATCCTCGAGTGCGATAGATGCGAATATTTATGAACATCACGTGCTATTATGAAGTTCTCCTCAAATTTGGTTCGAGATACAAGGCGCTGTCGCTCTCAAAAGCACTGACCCACTAAGAGCCGTTTTTTTTGTGTCTCTTTAGAGGATTTTCCCCAGAGGACCCAGAAATTCTCTTCAATTACAGGGGTTTCCCACTAAACCAAATTCACTCACACCCGTTCTACTGTATACGCGAGGAATCTTATACGTTTTTAGGGTATCAGTAGCATTCCCCTGACATCGGAGGTTTCAATACTCCCACAATTTGATTTCTCGTTTGATATACAGCGTAATTGGAAGACTTAGCATGGATGCAATCACAAAGTTTGAATACGGGTTTACCCTGATAAATCTAATTTTTCAGAGGAAATTGGGCACCCCACTCGTATTCAATCGCATTGTGCCGTGAGGTGACTTACAGCAAATCCTTGATTTCACTCAAGCATTTTAGCTGTTACATAAGATGTTACAAGATATGATACAGTTCTATCGCTAAAATCATAGCAGCAAAAGTCAGTTACATAAATTTTAGCTATAAATACTTCTAGAACCTCCTTTGCTTCGATCGCAGTGGCAGCCCCCCTCCCCCCCCAATCGCTGAGGTAGCTGCTTGATAGCATTGGCCATAAGCGGGAGCTCCAAGTCACCAACTACTACGTGGCCAGTTAGTTTGCGATTGTTTTCAAAAGTGACAACATCCACGCTTCTAGACACTTCAAATCTATTCACGTTGAAGTTAGAAAATCGGTTGAAAGAATGGGTGACATCCAACCGAATATTCTGGATGGGGATGAACTGGAAGGTGGCTATTTTTCAAATGTTTTCAAAAAAATCCTTCACAATGACAAAATTTGAATGAAAATTCATTCCATCCCAACTTCACTGGTTATCACCCATACATTATTCATGCTCGTACTTACTATTTTAGAGGGGATCAGTGGACCAGGGTATCAGTATCTTATCTTATCTCATTCATTTTATTTTATTTTAATGCAACAAACGGCTCTTACGCCCTTTACAAATAAATGCATAATGTAGCAACAATAGATCATAAAATGTATTGGTTCTAATCGAAGATATATATCTCATCACAATTATTCATATTTCAACAAGTGTTGTCTTGATAATACTTTGAGCTTGGAGATTTTATCTGCAAAACAATCGGACCACTCAATACGATTATTAGCCAACTTCGCGATCCCATTGGTTGGTGACTTATCTATTATTTTACAAGATTTTTCACTGAACAGCATATTTATGTTTCTCAAACTTGAATCGTGTGCTTTGATTCCCACTCGAATAATAGTGCCGGAGCATCAATATAGCCTTTTATCAACTTCAAGTAAAACATTAGATTATGGCATTCCCACCAGAAGGACTGGGATGCTGCATAGCTGAAATTTTTCCTGACGTTTTCGTAATCATGAACGTTCATTGGTTCACCAACAAATGGCGCTGAGAATCTCGGAAATTTGTGTTGCATCGTTTCAATCTCTTTTATCTTCAATACTTTTTTTCGTAAATGACAAAAGGGACTAGGCGGTTGAGCTAAGCATGGTGAGTTGTACCTTGTCAGGTATGGCCCCGGGAGTATTTTTCCCCACTTTCTTGCCCCAAATCATGAGGAAAGCAAAGGTTTGTCGGTCCCAAAGTCGCCCTTATATTCTACGGTACCCTAAAGACCCTCTGAAAACGCTAAAAATCCATGTTCCTTTTATCGAATCGCATTCTGACGCATTTCAACGATTCGATCTGAAATTTTTTTCACATATTTTTGAAACTTCGACAGACGAAGAAAAGATTTTTGCTCTCTAAGAACCTTGGATTTAGGCCCCAAAAATGTTTCCTGATTATTGGGAAATGATTTTCCTCATTGACATTGAAGAGGATGATAACGTGAATTGACCATTCTACCGTATTAGCCGGTCCATTCTACATCGCAACATTCTTTGAAATATATCATTTCAGGTGGTGGAAAGTGGTCAAAAGAGCCAATAATCGTTTTTAAAGCAAATTCAAATTCAGTAATCTACATCTTCTGCGCATGCGCATCCTCCTACGTCTCTGAAAGTATTTTCGATCAATAGCCAGTCTAATTTTCATCAAAATTACCACTTGGAGAAGTCGATTTGATGTAGCAGAATGCGAGTTTTAGTGGGTCCAAAAAATAAAAAAAATCCAAGGTACCAAATCCGTGGAGCCGTGGCTCCTCCAGTGGGCCAGATAAGTGCGAATTTTGAGTCGGACTGTTTCAAAGATGTGGAAATGTGTTCTCGATGTAATTTTAGACGTAGAAACCAAATCCAGGATCAGTTTCGTTCCAATTCTCCAAGATTTTGAATGATACTCCAAAAACCGACCGGAGAAGGTACGGACATTTCCAGCCTTTTTCCACACATTTGAGATGTGTATTGAGTGTAGGCAAAGGTTCGAACTTGTCGCGTAGAGGATGCAAGTATATTTTCCTTTGTATTTTGACCAACTAAAGACGGTGCCGATGGTTTTGAGGCACGGGAAGGAATTAGGAATGAGATTTGGGCTGATGGAGCTATATTATTTCATATGATCTCATTAGAGGTAACTGCATCATGCACCTTCTATATCTCTCTCTCTCTCTCTTTTTTTTTTTTTTTTTTTAAGGTGGTTGTAGGGCGAATACGCTGCGACGTACGAAGGGGAGGCACCGGTCAGTCAAACACGGCTGGCCAGCACCTCCCCAACAGTCCCGGGCTGGAATCCGCATCGATACGGCCATCCGAACCGGGTAAATCCTCTCTTCCTTCTCCGTTGGCGCCGGCCATTGGACAAGGAAGAGATCCACCAACTTACCCATCCGGCCCCGGCACCGCGTGAGCATTATTTCAGGGCCGGTGGCGTCTCGCGCTCAGGATCGACCGTCTCTCTTCTCGCGACTCGCATGTGTTGTTTCCCTTTCTTCGATCTTCTTCCATCTCTTCATTCTTCATTCTTCTTTCTTCTTTCTTCGATCTTCTCTCTTCTTCCTTCCCTCTTCAGTCCATCATATTCCTCCTGGAACCATTTGGACCCCTTCTGTTTGAATCGGCAGGTTTACTGTAATTCACCGGCATCCAGGCGCCTCACCTCCCTCTCTTTCTCCTCCTTACGGGTCATCACCAGCTTGATGTATCCGGTAACTCTATCCCATGTCTCCTGGTTCCGAAGTAAGTACGGGACGAGGTTCTCAGGTGTCAGTTGAGCACCCAGCCATCCATCCAACTCTGCGCGCTCTCTTTATGTGTCGTTGCACGTGAACAGGGCGTGTTCAGCGTCATCCCAGTTGTCCCCGCGTGACTGGCATGCTGGGGATGTCCTCTTCTTGAATCTTTTTTTTTTTTTTTTTTTTTTAGGTGGTTGTAGGGTGAATACGCTGCGACGTAGCGACAGAGAGGTTCCGGACGGACAATTACGCCTGGCAGATACTTCTCAAGGCTTCCGGGCTGGATTCCGCATCGATGCGGCCATCCTTACCAGATAAACCCTCTCTCCCTTCCCCTTTGGCGCTGGCCATAGGACAAGGGAGAGATCCACCAACTTACCAATCCGGACCCGGCACCGCGTGAGCATTACTTCAGGACCGGTGGCGTCTCGCGCTCAGGATCGAGCGTCCCTCTTCTCACGACTCGCAGGTGTTGTTTCTCCTCCTTCGATCTTCTTCCATCTCTTCATTCTTCTTTCTTCTTTCTTCAATCTTCTCTCTTCTTCCTTCCCTCTTCAGTCCATCATATTCCTCCTGGAACCGTTTGGACCTCTTCTGTTTCAATCGGTAGAGTCACTGTAATTCGGCTGCTTCGAGGCGCCTTACTTCCCTCTCTTTCTCCTCTTTGCGGGCCTCTTCTTGACTCTCTCTCTCTCTCTCTCTTTTTTTTTTTTTTTTTTTTTTTTTAAGGTGGTTGTAGGGCAAATACGCTGCGACGTACGAAGGAGAGGCACCGGTCAGCCAAACACGGCTGGCCAGCACCTCCCCAACAGTCCCGGGCTGGAATCCGCATCGATACGGCCATCCGAACCGGGTAAACCCTCTCTTCCTTCTCCGTTGGCGCCGGCCATTGGACAAGGGAGAGATCCACCAACTTACCAATCCGGCCCCGGCACCGCGTGAGCATTACTTCAGGGCCGGCGGCGTCTCGCGCTCAGGATCGAGCGTCTCTCTTCTCACGACTCGCAGGTGTTGTTTCCCTTTCTTCGATCTTCTTCCATCTCTTCATTCTTCATCTTCTTTCTTCTCTCTTCTTTCTCCTCTCTTCCCTCTTCAGTGCATCAGATTCCTCCTGGAATCATTTGGGCCTCTTCTGTTTCAATCGGCAGAGTCACTGTGATTCGCCTGCTTCGAGGCGCCTTACTTCCCTCTCTTTCTCCTCTTTGCGGGTCATCACCAGCTTGATGTATCCGGTGAGTCTATCCCATGTCTCCTGGTTGCGCAGCAAGTACGGGACGAGATTCTCAGGTGTTAGTTGAGCACCCAGCCATTCATCCAGCTCGGCGCACTCTCTCCGGGTGTTGCTGCACTTGAACAGGGCATGTTCGGCGTCATCCCATTCGTCCCCGCATGACTGACATGCTGGGGTCGTCCTCTTCTTGAACCTGGTTAGATAGGAACCGAAGCAACCATGATCGCTCAGTGCCTGCGTCGTCCAGTAGTCCATCTCTCCGTGGGTGCGTTCCGCCCACTTGGCTACGTCACGGATCAGCCGGTGCGTCCATCTGCCGTTCGCAAATGGCGAATCCCACTCAGTTTGCCAATGCTCAAGGGTGGTTTCCTTCTCGTTGTCGCGGATGATCTCCTTCATGGTCGGAGTGAGTACTCGTTCGGCTCCGATCACTTTCTGGCGGTCCCAGATCCTCACTCGCTCCGCGACGAGCAAGTGGATGGGCGGAGTACTCGCCAATACGTAAGCCGCATCTCCTGACACAGTGCGGTAGGCACGGATACTCCTCAGGGCCGCTCTTCGGTGGACAGGCCCCATTCTCTTCTCGATGATGGTCTTCTCTACTCTCTTCCCCCACACGGGTGCACCGTACAGCATGATGGAGGTAGTGACGGCGTTGAGAAGTGCGCGCCTCTTTTCCTTGGGTCCTCCGATATTCGGCATAAGCCGCTGGAGTGCCGCACCGACCCTGCTCGCCTTCTGGGCGGCTTCCTGGATGTGCTTCTTGAACGACCATCTCTCTCTCTCTCTCTCTCTCTCTCTCTCTCTCTCTCTCTTTTTTTTTTCTTTTTTTTTAAGGTGGTTAGAGGGCAAAATCTGCCTCAGGATCCCTCGGATCCGTCCCCAGACACCGGACTGGTTCAGCTTACGCGGACTACGCATAGCCCACGCAGGCCATACCAGGCGGGACACGGGTTTGGGTGGGGCCCACCGAGAGGTGGGCCCGGCCGTGTAATATCCCTCTCCCCTCGATGTCCGATACCTAGGGCATCGGGCAATCAAGAAGGAGATCCACCTGCATCTACCATCTCATCCCGGAACCGCGTGAGCATTACTTCAGGATGAGCGGCATGTCTCGCGCTCGATTGCGAGCGTTCCTCTTCTCCATCTTCTCTCTTCGGCCACTTGTCGGCATCTTCTGTCTTCACTCTTCATTGTTCCCTCTCTTTCTTCTTTCTTCTCTCTTCTTTCTTCTTTCTTCCCTCTTCAGCGCATCAGATTCCTCCTGGAATCATTTGGGCCTCTTCTGTTTCAATCGGCAGAGTCACTGTAATTCGCCTGCTTCGAGGCGCCTTACTTCCCTCTCTTTCTCCTCTTTGCGGGTCATCACCAGCTTGATGTATCCGGTGAGACTATCCCATGTCTCCTGGTTGCGGAGCAAGTACGGGACGAGATTCTCGGGTGTTAGTTGAGCACCCAGCCATTCATCCAGCTCGGCGCGCTCTCTCCGGGTGTCGCTGCACTTGAACAGGGCATGTTCGGCGTCATCCCATTCATCCCCGCATGACTGACATGCTGGGGTCCTCCTCTTCTTGAACCTGGTTAGATAGGAACCGAAGCAACCATGATCGTTCAGTGCCTGCGTCGTCCAGTAGTCCATCTCTCCGTGGGTGCGTTCCGCCCACTTGGCTACGTCACGGATCAGCCGGTGCGTCCATCTGCCGTTCGCAAATGGCGAATCCCACTCACAAGGGGAGCACCAACCTTGCGGGTCCTGGATCTTGACGAAACTTTGGGAATCTTCTTGTTTTGGTGAGAAATGTAGGTACCCAGGAAGGTTTTGTCCAATGGGCCTCCTATCCCGAGACACAGCTATGGGAATCAGCAATGTCCATATAGGCCCATGTTAAAATGACACATATATAGATATACTGACAATGCTAATCTCTGTAGCTGTGTCTCGGGACTGAAGGCCCATGGGATTGAACCCTTTGAGATACCTTCATTTCTCACCAAAACGAGAAGATTCCCAAAGTTTCGTCAAGATCCAGGACCCGCAAGGTTGGTGCTCCCCTCGTCAGTTTGCCAATGCTCAAGGGTGGTTTCCTTCTCGTTGTCGCGAATAATCTCCTTCATCGTCGGGGTGAGTACTCGTTCGGCTCCGATCACTTTCTGGCGGTCCCAGATCCTCACTCGCTCCGCGACGAGCAAGTGGATGGGCGGTGTACTCGCCAATACGTAAGCCGCATCCCCTGACACGGTGCGGTAGGCACGGATACTTCTCAGGGCCGCTCTCCGGTGGACAGGCCCCATCTTCTTCTCGATGATGGTCTTCTCTACTCTCTTTCCCCACACGGGTGCACCGTAGAGCATGATAGAGGTGCTGACGGTGTTGAGAAGTGCGCGCCTTTTTTCCTTGGGTCCTCCGATATTCGGCATCAGCCGTTGAAGCGCCGCACCAACCCTGCTCGCTTTTTGAGCGGCCTCCTGGATGTGCTTCTTGAACGACCACTTGTCGTCAAGCCATACGCCGAGGTATTTCAGCTCTGTCTTGCGTGGGATCTCTTGCCCGTTGATGTAAAAGTGGGGCAAGTCAAACTTCCTGCGTCTTGTGACCACGATTGCTTCGCACTTCTTGACAGCAAGCTCTAGGAGCCTGCTGATCATCCACTCGTAGACTCGGGCCAGCGCCTCGTTTGCGCGTCTACCTAAGAGTTCCTCGTTGTCGGACCAGACTATGAGCCCCGCGTCGTCCGCGAAAGCCACTATTATGACTCCTTCGGGCAGTTCAATAGACAGTAAACTGTCGTACTGTGTGTTCCAGTTGAACGGCCCGGAAACCGACCCCTGTCCAATTCCGGCGGACAGTTCCCGGATCTCTTGTCCCTCGTCGGTGTCGTACACGAGTGTCCTGTTCCGCAGATAGTCACTCGTGATGGCTAGTAGATAGGGCGGCACTTTACCTGCTTGGGATTGATAGACTCGCTCCCAGCTCGCGCAGTTGAACGCGTTCTTTATGTCCAACGCAATAATGGCACAGAATCCTCCTCTTCCTTGGTATGGGTTCCCTACCGACGCTTGAACCCGCTCTTGGACCTCCTCGATCGCGTGCACAGTGCTCCGTCCCTTCCGGAACCCAAACTGCATTGGTGATAGCCCGCCGCTCTCTTCGTAGGCTTTTTCCACCCTGTTGAGCACCATCCTCTCGTACATTTTCCCGATATTGTCGAGCATGCTGAGAGGGCGTTGACCTCCTTGACCTTTAGGTATCAGGACCAGCTTCTGGCGTTTCCACTTATCCGGGAAATTTCCCGCGCTCAGACAGATGTTGAAGAGGTCGAGGAGTAAATCTGGGTTGTATTTGAAGACCAGTTTCAGAGCCTCGTTTGGAATGCCGTCCAGGCCAGGGGCCTTGCCGTTTGGCAGCCTCTTCGCCGCTATGAGTAGCTCTTGCATAGTAAAGAGCGGGATGGGATCTTCGCTCTCGGGAGGGAATGTCACTCTGGGTTCTCCTGCTGGAAATAGGTCTTCCACGATGCTGCGCAAGGTAGCTGCATCAGTCGGTGCTGGGTTGCCCCTCCGGGGTCGGACCTTGGACATGACCACGCGGTATGGCGTACCCCACGGGTCTCCAATAACCATGTCGCACAATTCACCCCAGCACTTCTCTTTGCTTCTCCGGATGGCTAGAACGAGAGCCTTCTTTGCTTCTCTGTACGCCCTATCATCTTCCCCCAGTGATGGTCGTTTTAGTTTCCTTGATCGCCACGCGGTTCTCCTCTTCTTATTGCTCGTTCTTCGTAGGGCTTTTATCTCGTCGGTGATCCAGTACTCTGGTTTCCTCCAAAAGCATGATGTTGTCTTGCGAGGCATCGATGCGTCACAGGCTCTTGTGATGGTGGTCGTCACCATATCCACAGCCTCGTCCGCGGTGATGTTCATCGGGAGATCTTCGGCTGTTCCTATCGATTCCCGGAATTTCCCCTCATCCAGCTTGCGTACCTGCCACCCCGTCGGTCGCGGTCTGTGTGTGGTCTGTCTCTGTCTGTCAGTCCTAAGCCGAAACCGAATATGTCGATGGTCACTCAATGTTTCCGTGTCCAGAACCTCCCACGATGTCATACGTCCCATGAGCGACGGGCTCATGAACGTCAGGTCGAGGACCGAAGACGAACCTCCCTCCCTGGACCGAGTGTCGTGTCGGTAGTAGGTGATAACCCCCGTCTCGTTCGCGAGCACTAATCCCAATGCCTCCATGGCATCAGCGAGTATTACCCCCCGTCTATCACGCGGCCCCCCGCTCCAAGTCGGTTCCTTCGAGTTGAAATCCCCCGCGATTATAACTGGGCCCCCCCATTGCCTCACATCCTCTTCTAGGTCATGGAGCTCGTCTTCGAATTCGTGTATCTTGAGCGACGGCGAATAGTAGCAGCTGTAGACTGCTGTGCCCTCTATGGTCTTTCGAGCAAAACCGCGGCCACTAACAGCTGGTCCAGTCTCACGGATCGCAGGATTCATGATCTGGATTACGGCTGTCCTCCAGTGATCGAATGTGGATCGAGAAAATTCGCGCTTCCGAGGCGGTTCGGAGATAATCAGAACATCGATCCCTCCTTCTTTGTCTCTCTCTCTCTCTCTCTCTCTCTCTCTCTCTCTCTCTCTCTCTCTCTCTCTCTCTCTCTCGCATTATGCAGCAAGCCTGTAAAACGTGGTGAGTCCTCTCTTCAATGTGTTACTTGTGCCAGCCTTATTCATCTTGCGTGCTCGCTATCTACATTACACACTGAGTCTCAATTGTTTAAATGTCCCGACGGTCTAATATCTGTTAACCATAATAGTTTGCGCAAAACACACATATCATCATCATCACATACCAATTGCTCACCAACACCACCTTCGCGAGCTTGTACCCCTCCCAGCGCTTGCCGCTCAATTGCTCCTCCCCGCTCTCCGGCATCGGCAGCCCACGAACGTGACTCTCGCTCGCGCAAGCGTTCTGCTTCATCTCCTCCATCTCTCTCGCACTCACGTGTTAAAGCTTTGCGCACAGCTGAGTCGCCAGTCTTAGACTCTAGCTTTTTGCCCTCGAGTATGGAGGACTTGAATGCCAAGACTGCGCAATTCGTGGATGATCCGAATATCCCAGAGCATATCAAGAAGCTTGGAAGTTTTTTACAAGCTTCTCAGCAGATGAATCACGCTTCAATTCAGACACAACTGCACGATATTAGCACACGTCTTACGAATATTGCCGGTACCGGAGAACAAAACACCCGTGCTATCGCTCATCTCCGCGAGGATTTTCGATCAACTCGAGCTCTTGTTGACTCATGTGAGATAAGATTCTCCGGCCTACCACCAAACACTCAGCTTTCAGATCTTCAGCTTGTAAACAAGGTATTGGTAGCTATGGGCTGTGCAGAAACAGCTGGTGTCATCTTAGCTGTGCGCCGTTGGGCTCAGTCACCAGTATTGAATAACCCTGCAAACAATAACTCCAACGTTGCACCAGCAATACCCTCAGCACGCCCAAATATAGGCAACTATATTTCGGTTGTTGCTAAATTTACCTCGCCAACTGTGAGAGACTTTCTTTTGTCGAAGGCAATGGCTCTGAAAGGTCAAACATCCGAGACAATTTTTGGTGTTGGAGGCCCGATTAAAATATTCTTATCCCCAGTACTGCCACCATCAGTTAACAAAATTTGGCGAGCAGCTCTGCCAAAATCTAAAGAACTAGGATACCTTAGGCCCGAAATTAATAATATGACTGTAATCATGCGTCCAGGTCGATCTGCGCCTCCCATTGCAATCCTCTCAGTGGCAGAGCTTGCTCAGCTCCCTCGTAATCAAATTACCCCAATAACTCAAGAATATTCAAACCCCAATATGGACGTTACTTCTACCTGAAGGAACGCAGGTCTGCCACCTTCGAATTTATTATCAAAATCTGCTGCCTCGCGTTGTAAACTTACTGTCGGTCACACAAACATCAATAGATTAAAAACTAATTCCTCCCTACTTGAATTAAAACTTTCCTCATATACTTACGACATCATTGCCATCTCCGAAACTTTTCTAGATCCATCAGTTAATGTGCAAATTTTTGAAGTTCCTGGTTACACTTTTATCCATCATGATAGATTGGGAATGGAGGGTGGCGGTGTCGGACTCTACGTTCGCTCCGACTTTCAAATAAAAATCCTCAAGTGCTCTGATCCAGTATTTATGAACAAGCCCGAGTATATGATCTGTGAAATCAAATTAGGAAGTACTTCCCTTTTAATGGCTATCGTCTATCGCAGACCGTCTGCTGCTTACCCACATGAGTTCTTTGAGGCCATTTCCCCTTTCCTTCTTACATATGAGCACACTATCATAACAGGTGATTTCAACATGAATATGGCAATTGAATGGCCCCCCTCGATTTCTTTGACAGCATTATACACCGCATACTCATTATCCCTGGTTAGTACCGAACCTACGCACCATAAGGTATGGCATGATGGCTCTCGTCATGATACATGTCTCGACCTGATTTTTATCAGCAACTCGACTGCTTTAGCAGCTCACCGTCAATCGGAATCCCCTTTTACAGATGGCCATGATTTTGTTGAGATTGATTATAATCTCAAAGTGAAGCCCATTGAGCCCAAAGCTCTACCGATACGAAATTTGAAACGAGTTGATCCTGCCAAACTGTGCCACATTATATCGTCCAACCTATCTTCAAAATTGAATTTCCCAGCGGTGGCAGACCCTGTTTCTCTAGCAACTGGTGCTGTACAAGAGGTGCTTCCTGCACCCCTCCTATCTGTAAATATTGTAAATAATGTAAATATACCAAATCCACTCTTGCTAAATTCTAACCACATTTTGCGTCCCTTGGATCTCAGTCATCCTTTATATTCAACCTTAGCAAAAGGTCATATAGATGACCAAGTAAACTGTATTACAAAAACTTCGCTTGACGCCTTTGATCTGCTGTCTCCTGCTAAATCTTGCACTCTAACCTCCACAAATAAACCCTGGGTGACAGCAGATATTCGGTTGTCTATGAAGCGTAGAGATCGTCTGTATCGCAAAGCCACCGAAACAAGATCTCCTATAATCATGCAGCAATATCGTCAAGCACGCAGTGAAGTCAAATCGACTTTAGATAGTGCTAAGAATAGCTACATATCTTGCAAACTAAACTCTGCAAAGGATGTAAAGACTCGCTGGCAAGAGCTGCGCAAATTTGGGATCGCTAATGAGCGCAATACCTCACCCTTCGCATTTTTCAGCAGTCAAACTTTGAACTCTCATTTTGCCTCTGTGACAAAAAATCTACCTCCCCTGAAAGATGAGGACATAGATAGAATCTGCTCCTCCCCCCTCCCGAGTCATGTTCCTGGGTTTGATTTCTCGTCTATCTCTGAGAATGACGTGGTTCGAGCATTCAATACAGCCAACTCCAAAGGAGCGAGGTCTGACCAACTATCCTCGTCCATGATGAAACTGGCATTCCCAGCATTACTTTCTCATCTCACTGGAGTTTTCAATAACTCCTTGCAAACGAGCTATTTTCCCGATGACTGGAAACGTGCCTCGATCATCCCGCTGTCTAAAATTCCGTCTCTAAAGGACCCCAGCGATACACGACCCATTGCGCAGCTTCCTGAGCCTGCGAAACTCTTGGAAAGAGTCGTGCATGAACAACTCATGTCCCATTTGACTATGAACAAGCTCATCGATCCTTTCCAATCTGGTTTTAGAGCTCGTCACTCCACTCAGACAGCTCTCCTGGGTGTTTTGGAAGACGTGCAAAATTCCATCGATAAGGGTATGTTAACTGTTCTCGTCTCTTTTGATTTCTCAAAAGCGTTTGACACGATCCCACACGTTAAACTCCTAGAAAAACTTCGAAATTTTGGTTGTTCTGACCGTGTCATACGGTGGTTTGCCAGTTATCTGAGAAACCGCTCGCAAGCGGTACGACTAGATAACGGAACTCACGACGAATGGCTACCTATAAATGCAGGGGTTCCCCAGGGCAGCGTTCTAGGCCCCCGCTTTTTCTTATATTCATTAACGATCTTTCCAAAATCCTTCGGCATACATCTCATATGATATATGCAGACGATAGCCAGATCTACTTACACGCTCTTCCAACTGAATTAGTCACAAAACTTGCCCTAATCCAAGATGCAAACGCCGTTGCTCAATGGGCAGCTGATAATGGGCTTAAACTCAACCCTACTAAGACAACGGTGATGATACTTGGGAGTGAGTTCTATACTTCAAAGATCGATTACAAGCAGATCCCAACCCTCAACATCATGGGCACTACCGTACCCTACACAAAATCTATGGAAATTCTAGGACTTCACACATCACCAAGCCTTGACTGGGACCTTCAGGTTAGAGAAGTATCAAAGAGAGTCCACGGTTCACTTTATTCACTTCGGTCTCTGAGGCACTCACTTTCTCGTGATCTTAGAGAGCAACTTGTTCGAAGCCTTGTGCTGCCAATATTTGGTTATGCCGCGCCATTGCTCACCGATCTCAATAAAGGCCAGCAACTTAAACTCCACCGCCTGCATAATGCATGTGTGCGCTTCGTCTATGGGAATATCCCATGGCGATCGCATGTGACCCCATACCGATTAGCCCTAGGATGGCTATCCGCTCAGCGCCGTAGAGAATACCTGCTCGGTTCCTTAGCTTACTCGGTAATAGATACCGGTTTGCCCGAATATCTCCGTCCTAGATTCCTTCTTACAGCGGAGTTACCATCTCTGAGGCAATCTAAGAGGAGAGACAAGGACACACTAACATATCGAACTCCCCGTACTGAAGCTCAAAACCAATCATTTGCTCTTGCATCATCGAGACTCATCAATGAGTTACCTTACATTGACTTTGAAACATCCACACACGAACAGTTTAAACAAGACTTGCTCGACCATCTCATGTCTCTGGATCGTGATGACTGGCTTAAGCGTGTGCAACAAGAGCAACTTGAATCAGTCCCACCCGCCATCGCTCGCTTGATTTCTTTTCCACCTTCCTGAGCAAAACAAGATGATACTGGCACTCACATTGATGATAAGAGATTCTATTGCACTCATGAATTTGATCCATGCTTCATGGAATGGATAAATTATGAGAACGTGAACAACCGAGTTCCAGTTTACATATTACCTCAAATATTATTGTTACTTCTATTCTCAGCTCATTTCGAATTCACTTAGTATTTAATTTTAAGTCTACTCGCAATTTTAGTTAGTCACTAGCAAATCATAGATTAATACTATAGTTCGTTATAACTAAACTCTCAATACCCTGCACCATAATTCGATTGTAAATATGTAGCACTTTGTAATTCCCAATTTGGGCATATGGGATTCTTCCCCCGCCCTCAATAAAACCATCAATCAATCACTCTCTCTCTCTCTCTCTCTCTCTCTCTCTCTTTTTTTTTTTTAAGGTGGTTAGAGGGCAAAATCTGCCTCAGGATCCCTCGGATCCGTCCCCAGACACCGGACTGGTTCAGCTTATGCGGACTACGCATAGCCCACGCAGGCCATACCAGGCGGGACACGGGTTTGGGTGGGGCCCACCGAGAGGTGGGCCCGGCCGTGTAATATCCCTCTCCCCTCGATGTCCGATTCCTAGGGCATCGGGCAATCAAGAAGGAGATCCACCTGCATCTTCCATCTCATCCCGGAACCGCGTGAGCATTACTTCAGGATGAGCGGCATGTCTCGCGCTCGATTGCGAGCGTTCCTCTACTCCATCTTCTCTCTTCGGCCACTTGTCGGCATCTTCTATCTTCATTCTTCATTGTTCCCTCTCTTTCTTCTTTCTTCCCTCTTCTTTCTTCTTTCTTCCCTCTTCAGTGCATCAGATTCCTCCTGGAATCATTTGGGCCTCTTCTGTTTCAATCGGCAGAGTCACTGTAATTCGCCTGCTTCGAGGCGCCTTACTTCCCTCTCTTTCTCCTCTTTGCGGGTCATCACCAGCTTGATGTATCCGGTGAGTCTATCCCATGTCTCCTGGTTGCGGAGCAAGTACGGGACGAGATTCTCAGGTGTTAGTTGAGCACCCAGCCATTCATCCAGCTCGGCGCGCTCTCTCCGGGTGTCGCTGCACTTGAACAGGGCATGTTCGGCGTCATCCCATTCATCCCCGCATGACTGACATGCTGGGGTCCTCCTCTTCTTGAACCTGGTTAGATAGGAACCGAAGCAACCATGATCGCTCAGTGCCTGCGTCGTCCAGTAGTCCATCTCTCCGTGGGTGCGTTCCGCCCACTTGGCTACGTCACGGATCAGCCGGTGCGTCCATCTGCCGTTTGCAAATGGCGAATCCCACTCAGTTTGCCAATGCTCAAGGGTGGTTTCCTTCTCGTTGTCGCGGATGATCTCCTTCATCGTCGGAGTGAGTACTCGTTCGGCTCCGATCACTTTCTGGCGGTCCCAGATCCTCACTCGCTCCGCGACGAGCAAGTGGATGGGCGGAGTACTCGCCAATACGTAAGCCGCATCTCCTGACACAGTGCGGTAGGCACGGATACTCCTCAGGGCCGCTCTTCGGTGGACAGGCCCCATTCTCTTCTCGATGATGGTCTTCTCTACTCTCTTCCCCCACACGGGTGCACCGTACAGCATGATGGAGGTAGTGACGGTGTTGAGAAGTGCGCGCCTCTTTTCCTTGGGTCCTCCGATATTCGGCATAAGCCGCTGGAGCGCCGCACCGACCCCGCTCGCCTTCTGGGCGGCTTCCTGGATGTGCTTCTTGAACGACCACTTGTCATCGAGCCATACACCGAGGTATTTCAGCTCTGTCTTGCGTGGAATCTCTTGCCCGTTGATATGAAACCGGGGTAGGTCAAACTTCCTACGCCTTGTGACCACGATTGCTTCGCACTTCTTGACAGCGATCTCCAGAAGCCTGCTAATCATCCACTCGTAGACTCGGGCCAGCGCTTCGTTCGCGCGTCTACCCAAGAGTTCCTCGTTGTCAGCCCATACTATGAGTCCCGCGTCGTCCGCGAAAGCCACTATTATCACTCCTTCTGGCAGTTCGATAGACAGTAAGCTGTCATACTGGGTGTTCCAGTTGAACGGCCCGGAGACCGATCCCTGTCCGATTCCGGCGGACAGTACCCGAATCTCTTGTCCCTCGTCGGTGTCGTACACGAGGGTCCTGTTCCGCAGGTAGTCACTCGTGACGGCTAGTAGATAGGGGGGCACTTTACCTGCTTGGGATTGATAGACTCGCTCCCAGCTCGCGCAGTTGAATGCGTTCTTTATGTCCAACGCAATGATGGCACAGAATCCTCCTCTTCCTTGGTATGGGTTCCCTACCGACGCTTGAACCCGTTCTTGGACCGCCTCGATCGCGTGCACAGTGCTCCGTCCCTTCCGGAACCCGAACTGCATTGGTGATAGCCGACCGCCTTCTTCGTAGGCTTTTTCCACCCTGTTGAGCACCATCCTCTCGTACATTTTCCCGATATTGTCGAGCATGCTGAGAGGGCGTTGACCTCCTTGACCCTTAGGTATCAGGACCAGCTTCTGGCGTTTCCACTTGTCCGGGAAAGTTCCCGCGCTCAGACAGATGTTGAAGAGGTCGAGGAGTAGATCTGGCTTGTATTTGAAGACCAGTTTCAGAGCCTCGTTTGGGATGCCATCCAGGCCAGGGGCCTTGCCGTTCGGCATTCTCTTCGCCGCTATGAGTAGCTCTTGCATCGTGAAGAGCGGGATGGGGTCTTCGCTCTCCGTAGGGAATGTAACTCTGGGTTCTCCTGCTGGGAAGAGGTCTTCCACGATGGTGCGCAATGTTGCTGCATCGGTCGGTGCTGGGTTGCCCTTCCGGGGTCGGACCTTTGACATGACCACGCGATATGGCGTGCCCCAGGGGTCTTCGTTAACCATGTCGCACAGTTCACCCCAGGACTTCTCTTTGCTCCTCCGGATGGCTAGATCTCTCTCTCTCTCTCTCTCTCTCTCTCTCTCTCTCTCTCTCTCTCTCTCTCTCTCTCTCTCTCTCTCTCTCTCTCTCTCTCTCTCTCTCTCTCTCTCTCTCTCTCTCTCTCTCTCTCTCTCTCTCTCTCTCTCTCTCTCTCTCTCTCTCTCTCTCTCTCTCTCTCTCTCTCTCTCTCTCTCTCTCTCTCTCTCTCTCCCTCTCTCTCTGGCGGTGAGTATATCAACACGCATCTAACATCGCTCTGTGTTTGAATGTATTTTAAACCATCGAAACGTCGTCCCGAGTGGCACTTTCTTGCAGATTGGGTTTCCTCCTGCAGGATCAAACCTCTGGAGCATCACTGCATGGCTCCTGCACGAGCCTGGGAGGAATAATTCCAATTCTGCATCCGCAATTCCAACATCGGATCAGCAGTGCTTGGCGCTCAAAGTGAGTCTTGTGCGCACGCTCGGAGGTCGTCTGCCTTGCTTACCTGCTGTCTGCTACGCCGCCCCGCACGATGAGCGATAACACCTGCTGCGTCTGCAATGGCGTTTTAAGATCAGGTAGCAGAGAATGCGGCACCTGTAGAAAATCAGCTCATGTCAAATGCTCAAAGACATCACGAGGTGCAGTGACATGCGAGCGGTGCCTGCAGGTAAGCGGAACTCCGAGTGTAAAATCATCCTCGATTTCGTCCAAGCAGACGACTCTGACCACCCGCTCGAGCATTCAGCCATCCAGAGAGAGAGAGAAGGAAGATGCAAGCTCACGAAGTCGTGTGAGTAGTCAGCTTGCCGCACACACACAGTTAAGCTCACGCAAGTCGTCAGTGAAGTCTCCCCCCGCATCGCTGACCACCACCACCGGCCGCAGCGCAAAGCTCCCCACCAACAGTGGCTCCCTTCCACCTGAGAGCCCACAGCTCACGCTTGCGGGGCATAGACTGCCGACTGCTGCTTCGAATGAGTCTCGCAGCGTCCTCACTCGCCAGTCGAGCACACTAGAGCCCGCGAACACTCAAAATGGGCAGGATGATATGCGGACCAACTCTGCCTCTCAGTCATCGCTCTCGCCACCGCTAGAGCAAAGAACTGAGACGTTGCAGAGCAACATCACCAACTCAGCAGCAGGAACGTCGTCATCAACATCGACGCAGTCAACTTCTTCTGACACCAAGTGGGTGCTGATAGCGCAGACTACTCTGGACCTTTTTTACCGTCAGTACGAAATGCTCCAGAATCAGCTCGACGAGATAAGAACTCTCGTGAGCCGACAGGGTAATGCCTTTATGTCTCCACCTCCCACCCCAGCAGTGAACGAGGTGGATGACCGACTCTTGGCACGCATGTCATCTCTCGAGCACCTTATTGAGAGGCAGAACTCCAGGCTGGAGGAGCTATGCTCAGATCGTCAGCTTCTTCTGGAGCAAAATTCTACTATGAAAGGCCAGATTTCCAGCCTGGCCGATTTATTAACAGGTAGCCAGAGTAGTCTGCAAAACAATAGAATTATTATTGATGAGAATAGTAATGCCGAATCGACACATCAATCCTCTCGTTCCATAATTCCACCCACAATAGGAACATCCCCCCAACCACAGGGTGGGAGACGGGGGCAGGGACCTATCAGTGATGGTCTTGAGCCCTGTAAACTGATAATTAATGGTGCTTTAACGAAAGACTCTGTGGCCTCGCCGACAGTGATACGTAATATCTCGTTCGCAGTGCTCAAGACCATCTTTCCACGTCTGGAGAGAGAAGACATTGCTGATGTTTCTGTTCTGCCACCAGCGCGTGTGTCTGGGGGGACACCGAATAGTAAATCCGATTCATCTTCAAATCCCTCTGCTGCCGATTCACGCATACCTCCATCATGCGTGGTCCAACTCTCCAGCAGTCGTTTAGTTAAGGAGGTGGTTCAGGCCAAACGCTCAATCACCCATAATTATTTCACGGCGAATAACATCCAGCCGGATTTGCTTGACCCCGATACCAAAGCTCATGTGCCAGATCGTAAGATCTACGTAAACGAAATGCTCCCCCGTGAAAAATACAAAGAATATATACGCTTGAGGTCCGTCGCACGTGGGTTGGGCTTGAAATACGTCTGGCACAGCGGCGGACGTTTCTGGGTTAGGCGAAAAAATGGTGAGCGAGCACATACGTTTGAATCTCTCGCGGATCTGCAGGTCATTCAAACGGCCTGTCGAAGTGTTCGAAAACCCACTAGTGCGTCCTCAAACAACACCCAGGGATGCACCTCCTCTCCGGAGCAGAGTGGTATTTCGGCAGCAGATCCAGTGAGAACTCCTTGACTGAATATAGCTGCTGAGGAGCGACGAGGGAGTGGTGGTTTCTTGAAAGCGGGGTTTATCAACCTTAACTCCTTAACAGATAAGATTGAGCATCTGCGCTTGCTCGTAGCTAACGACCCTTCCTACCATCTTTTTGGGGTGGCTGAGTCAAAGCTAGATGAGCATGTGGATGACAGTCTCGTTCAGATCCCGGGCTTTTCATTGTTGAGACAAGATCGAAACAGAGAGGGCGGTGGGATTGCCTTGTATGTACGCAATGATTTCAAAGTAGAGAAACTTGTTTCATCTAACACTTTTGGTCCGGGGAAACCTGGTGTGCCTGAATTCCTTTTCTGTAGCGTGCAGCAGGGCAATTCCCCTCCAATATTAGTCGGAGTGATCTACAGGCCTCACAAAATCGCCATGCAGAAGGACGATGGGTTATTTGGCTCATTGCGCCGACTGTGTGGTGATTACAGCCATAAAATTATAATGGGAGATCTGAATGCAGACCTGTTGGACGCTGCTCACCCTGACACCAAAACACTGACTGCACTGACAGAAGAACTTGCCTTGCAGATAGTGCAGCATGGCCCGACTCACCAACACACCCCAAATGTATCGCACACATGGATTGATCATATTTACGTAGATGACAATGACATCATTACTGACTTTCAAAATAGACTCCTGCCCAGTTTCGGCAGGCACTCGGTCATAGACGTCACCATCAACGTCTTTACTCCCACTCCGCCAAAAAATACCTTCACTTATAGGGATTTTCGTAACATCACTCCGGAGATGCTGAATGACCGTCTGCTTCGCTGCGACTGGACAGCTCTTGAAAATGCTGAAATCAGTTTGGAAGACGCAATTCACTGCTTAAA
Source organism: Eretmocerus hayati (assembly GCA_029851415.1). NCBI lineage: Eukaryota > Metazoa > Arthropoda > Insecta > Hymenoptera > Aphelinidae > Eretmocerus > Eretmocerus hayati. Next base: position 173,866,094 of record CM056742.1, on the reverse strand, counting down.
TGAGAACTTGAAGACTGTTATAGATGAATTAGCGCCGGAAAAAACTATCAACCCGCGAAAAAATGATGCTCCTTGGATTGGTCCTGAGTTGAAGGTACTCATGAAAAAGCGAGATGCGACGCGCAGGCGCTGGGAGCGGAATCAACGCAACCAGCGAAAGTGTCCTGAGCTTCAAAGTGAGTACTTCCGGCTTAGCGAAGAGGTCGACCTGCGCATGGAACAAGAGCGTAACTCCTTCCTTCAAAACCATCTCTCAGACGCTCTTGATCAACATAAGAACATTTGGAAGGAAATGCGCAACCTCGGCCTCCTGCCTAAAAGCAAAGAGGAGGAACTTCATGGTTTCACACCGGATGAGTTGAACGCTCACTTTGCGGGAGTTTCCGTTTCGCCTCACGAAAATATAGAGGAAGCAATGGACGATATAAATTCGGCCTCAGAGGAGGGGTTTAATTTCAAGCCCACAAATTACAGTGATGTAGTCCTTGCTATTAAACATTTCTCTTCACAGGCCCGTGGGGCGGACGGGATACCCCAAAGCGTGATCGCGAAGGCTCTTCCGGCTATTGGTGATCTTATTGTACATATTTTTAACTCCTCTTTTGCTCATAGTGCATTTCCTGAGGCTTGGAAGCAGGCACAGCTAATTGCATTAAAAAAGACCACCGCTCCATCAACGGTCTCGGACTTCCGTCCTATAGCGCTGCTTTGCTTCCTTGCCAAAGTTTTGGAAAAAATCGCACACGACCAAATCACGGAGTTTTTGAAGTCTGAGAAATTATTAGATCGCTTCCAGACTGGTTTCAGACAACATCATAGCACCCAGACAGCTTTACTAAAGTTGGCCGATGACATCCGAGTAGGTATTGACAAGAAAAAGATCACCTTGCTCCTGCTTTTTGACTTCAGTAAAGCCTTTGACACAATATCACCATCAAAGCTGTTGAGCAAACTTCGAAATCTAGGCTTTTCGAGATCGGCACTCCTGTGGATAAAATCATACTTACAAGGCCGCACCCAAAAAGTTACTTCAAAATCTGGTAGTTCTGATTGGCTCAAAACCAATCTGGGTGTTCCACAGGGTTCCGCTCTTGGGCCTTTACTCTTCAGTTTATATGTCAATGATTTACCTGGTTTGCTTGACGGGAAGTCAGTACATCATCTTTTTTATGCGGATGACCTACAAATTTATCTCCAAGTCGAGAAATCTAAGATCAGAGAGGGCATTGCTCAGCTGGGAGAAATAGGACGACTTGTTGCTGAGTGGGCCAGAAGTTCCGGCCTGTGTCTCAACGCTGGCAAGAGCAAGGCAATCTACTTCAGTTCTGAGAGGAATATCAAAGATCTGAAGAGAATGGACTTGTCAGGGGTTGAGATACAGGAAGGAAAGTTCATCCCGTTCAGTGATACGGTCGTGAGCCTTGGTGTTACACTTGACAGTGAACTGACGTGGAAACCGCACATCGACCAAGTAACTAAGAAAGTCAACAGAGCCCTCTATGGATTGCGGTTTTTTAGGGCATGTATCACCAGACCTCTCCGAGTTCGCCTAGTTGAGTCCCTGGTTCAACCGCATATAGACTATTGCACGGTCGTGTACCTCGACGCCACGGACGAACAGCGGCAACGGATACAACGACTAAGCAATTCATGTGTGAGGTACATTTTTGATCTTAGGAGAGACGAGCACATCACCCCGTTTAGGGAGCGTTTGGGTTGGTTACGTACTGATTCGCGGAGAATGTACTTCGCAGCTCTGTTAATGCACAAGATCATGCATTTAGGAGAGCCTGGCTACCTAGCTGCGATGTTCACCAGGTACCAATCTGAACGCCCCGCACGCGGTGATGCAGAAGAGCGGGTACTCAAAGTTCCCAATATGAGACTTGAATATGGAAGAAGATCTTTCCAGGTTCAATGTGCTCATTTGTGGAACTTTCTCCCTCCGGGCTTTCGGCAGCTGGGGAAAATATCATTATTTAAAGAGGCTATGAAGGATTTTTTGCTCACACAGTCTCCCCAGAGGATTGATGTGGAGAAGAAGCATTACTTCAATCTCTAAACTTTGAAAGGCTTGGGCTGACTTGTTGCTTGATTCGTTCATCTAGAATAAACTTATAAGTATACGTGTGACCCTTCGTCAATTGACTGAACTTTTCTGTAATATGACTGTGAGCCCTGCCATTTCTTTTTATATTTTTATATTCTTATATTATTCTATGAAGTTTGTGAATCTCCCGAGTGCTACCTGACTAGTCACAAATTGTGATATACTTAAGATTTGTCCTTGACCAAATGACTTCATTATTTTTATTAATGTGCACTAATGATCTGTGATATATATTACCATATGTAACTGATTATTTTCCTTTTTTGTCTTCGGACGAATAAACGGGCATCAATCAATCAATCTCTCTCTCTCTTGTTTTTTTTTTTTTTTTTTTTTTTTTTTTTTTTTTTTTTTTTTTAAGGTGGTTAGAGGGCAAAATCTGCCTCAGGATCCCTCGGATCCGTCCCCAGACACCGGACTGGTTACGCGGACTACGCATAGCCCACGCAGGCCATACCAGGCGGGACACGGGTTTGGGTGGGGCCCACCGAGAGGTGGGCCCGGCCGTGTAATATCCCTCTCCCCTCGATGTCCGATACCTAGGGCATCGGGCAATCAAGAAGGAGATCCACCTGCATCTACCATCTCATCCCGGAACCGCGTGAGCATTACTTCAGGATGAGCGGCATGTCTCGCGCTCGATTGCGAGCGTTCCTGTTCTCCATCTTCTCTCTTCGGCCACTTGTCGGCATCTTCTATCTTCACTCTTCATTGTTCCCTCTCTTTCTTCTTTCTTCTCTCTTCTTTCTTCTCTCTTCTTTCTTCTTTCTTCCCTCTTCAGTGCATCAGATTCCTCCTGGAATCATTTGGGCCTCTTCTGTTTCAATCGGCTCTCTCTCTCTCTCTCTCTCTCTCTCTCTCTGTATTTGTAATTGCATCGTCTACGCCACAAGTTGAAAACCTTTGCCTACCTTGCCTTCTTTTTGAGAGTACTTTGAACGATCTCAAACATGATGCATTTGCTCCGGTAAGCGCTAAAAATTCGAGGGGAACGCTAAAAAAGATTCTCTGGAAAAAAAATGTTGGGTGCCAAATTATTGTTGAAATTCGGTATCAACTGTCGTGAAATGTCTATTTCCTCTTCCAAGAGTATCGTGATCCCATGGAAGTGTCCCAACATGATCAATTTCGAGTGGGCCGATCAATGGCCCACTGGGTATCGGTACTCCCAGAGACATAGAAGGACGCGCTTAGGCAGAAAATACAAATTACTAAATCAAAACTTGCTTTAAAAACGGTTATTGGCTTTCTGACCACTTTCCGCCACCTAAAATAACATCTTTCAAAGCATGATCCGATATAAAATGAGCCAGCAAGTACGGTAAAATGGTCAATTCACGTTCCTCCTTCATATTTCCATGAGGAAAATCGTTTCCCAATAATCAGGAAACATTTTTGGGGCCTAAATCCAAGGTTCTTAGTAAGCAAAAATTTTTTCTTCGTCTGTCAAAGTTTCAAAAATTAATGAAAAAAATTTCAGATCGAATCGTTGAAATGCGTCAGAATGCGATTCGATTGAAGGAACATCGATTTTTAGCGTTTTTAGAGGGTTTCTAAGGCGCCGTAGAAAATAGGGGTGACCTTAGAATCTACAAACCTCTGCTTTCCACATAATTTCAGGTGAGAGAGTGGGGAAAGATACTTTCGGGGCCATACCTGTCAAGGTTCCTTTCACCGTGCTTAACCGCCTAGTCCCTTTGCTCCCAAGATTGAGCTCATTAGCTTTTCAGACAAAGAAGACTCATACATTGTGGTAAAAAATTCCTTCCCAAAGGTTTTATCTAGATAATTTCTATCGTGCCTATCTAGTTTTGATATTCAAAATGAACCGGTTAAGACGATTGACGTTTTCCTAAGTCTGTATTGGAAATCAATTCTGCACTTGGTGGACACTTCGTCTCCCAAAAAACGCTGCTAATTGAGATGCTTTCTCATGGCAAAATGGGATCATATGTTCACCTGAAAGACACGCACATGCAATGGCCAACGGATATCAGTATTCATGACCCTTCAGGAATAATTGCCACTTGCAAAAGAAAGATAACCTGTATTCGCTCCGAGACGCGCGCTTTTGAAATTCAAAACGGGCGATTGTGCGCGACCCGTGGCCACCGCATTCACTACAACTGGCGTACTGTGCAGCAGACGGCGAATCTTCGTAAGAGTCAAACTCGCAAACCATCGCTCAAATGTGGCAACAAAAAGCGAGAAAGTTGTAGAACTTGTAAAAATAACGAAGAGTTTGAGTGGTCGTGAGCCTAAATCCGAGCAAATTTGAGATAGTTGAGGCGATTTCGAGATTTGGCGTGCTTTTAGCATAGGCGTCGCAGCCGCCACTCAAGCCGCGGGCTCGCATCCATTCTTTCGAGTTCCGTGAATCTTTCAATATTGCTCTGATTGATATCCAGAACGGCTCAAAATCTTCGTAATTAAATTTCCAACAACTTTGTCGCTTACTGTTAGCAGGTTCAAGCTACGGTTTTCTCCTAAATTCACGAAAACCCCGTCTGCGCCTATGCTGTGCCTCGCTGTGCACGCTCAATATTGTCATTGGCATGGCGCAGCATGTAGTCACCCTAGCAGTACGCCAGTTGTACTTCCAAAGTCAGCCACTACGTGGCGCTCCGCTGAATCTCGGAGCGAATAGGGACGAAATATTTAAACCTGCAACCCTCTTGATGGACATTTTTATTCAATATATATTAGCATCTCAAGAGAGATCTATTTCTTATAAACTTTTATCAATCAATTGTCTCATATCATTATATTACCATATTCATTTCAAGTCCTTCCATCGTATATTCTACATATGCCCTTCACATTGTTTACTATCCTCAATTTTTTATTCTGCATTATCTTTAGAGAGAAGAATTCGGGTTTTATCATTGTTTTCCTCTCGACAAGATCTTTTAATTGTAGGTGACACTTTTTTCGAAGATGTGGTGAAGAGAGATGAAAATTTGCAAAAAGAATTCCATATTCTGAAGTGCATGTTGTTTGTTTTTGTTCACGATTTCTCCTTATCCCTTCGATCGATCTTTCTAAATTCTTCATGAATGATAGAGGACCACCCAAAGATGTGCTGAGAGGACTTAAACCTAATTCTATTCAACATTTTTCCATTATGCGTTTTTTAAAATGTAAATGTAAAATTTCGATTCAGTCTTTGAAAATATCTTCTAAAATGACTTCCTAAAGAAATTTAGAATAAGCTAATAAAATGTTGATATTGGCATGATAGATCGATATGTTGATACAGAATTTGGTAACAATATATGAGGAAGAAATATGACGTGGTTTTTGTTCTGCATAGTGAAAATTTTATGATTTAAATGATGGGAATGAATGAAAATAGCAAATGCACATTAATTAAGTGACAGAGAATGGAAAAGAAATGGGTGTTTAGGTGACAGAAAGTTTGATATCAAAATTGTGGACAAAAATATCTGTGAATGAAATACTAAAATTTTCGAAAATTCCCTAGATTTTATAACTCAAGTTATATAAGTCGAAATCTGTTTGATAGAATAAGATGTAAATCCGTCCAACACATCTTAGGGTGGTCATCTATCAGATCAGTCATAAAAATTTCAGAAAGATTGATCAAAGGGTTAAAGAGAATGGCTTGCGGACATACATACACAGACACAGACAATGAAGGACAAAGATAAATGTTTTGGGTGTAGGGGATGATTGTGAATGAAAAAGAGTGACCTACAATCGAAAGTTCTCGGCGAGGAGAACAAAATGGGTAAGGCTGAATGAATACAACCTTTTCTCTTCAAGGAAGCAAAATACCTTCAAGACAAACAATGCGATAGTTCTAGTGTAAAAATAAAATACGCGATGATAATTATGTATAGGATCTGTTATGCTGAACTTATTGGGTTTGAAAAATTGTGAGAAAGAAGCAGTATCGAACTATACGGTGATGTACTCATATAGTGAACGAGCTCTCGTATCAAAAGGGTAATATATGTATTAAAAGTAGGGTTTGATAAGGGTGCCAAATCGGCCAAATAATTTTCTAGATAATGATCGTCTCATTGAAAAGACTGATCAAAAATTCCTGGAACAATGGGACATGAGTAATCTAATTTGACAGCCTTTTTGTAGTATTTTTGCTCACATAAAGTTCTCTTTATCTTTGATTTATCGAAATCTCATTCACCGAAAAATGTGTACTGATTTGTAATTGATCAATCGTCTGAAAACCAAAAATCAGTTCATTCCATTTCGAACCTAAAAGAATGACGATTTAGCAATACCCTATTGATTGTTTTGATAGACACGCCTTCATCGAGAGTTCGGCGTGAAACAGAGTCGAGATCAGATTGTCATTGGGCACTTGGAATAAATCGCTACAGTCTAGACTTGATTGGACTATGGCCGAATGAAGACGATTCTCCTTGTGTCAGGCTCTTCAAAACTGTGCGGGTTCCTTTCATGATTGGGCTGATGATTTGCTTCGTAATAATACCCCAAGCGTATGCACTCTACTTGGTTTCTTCAAATCTCCAACTCGTAATAGATAATTTGGCTACAAGTAGCGCCGTTTTCATTGGTATAATCAAACTCATCTTCTTCTGGAGAAATCGACGAGGTAAGGAGTAGTATATGGAGATATGAGGGACTTACACGATTCTTGACGTTGTGACATAAATCATGTTTTGAGTGGAATGAAGACTCCAGAACCTCTACTTACAGAACCTCTACTATCGGTTTAAAAATGATTGACACCTAGAGAATTTCTGCTATCCTGGCTCCAAAAAAAATCGCTAATTTTTTTAACTGGGATAACGTCGAAGCACATCTAGTCGCGGTCATTATAAAATTTTTTGGAGTCGATCGGACGACAACTGCGGCTGTAGCTGTTATCAGAATGTCAAAAAACGCGGGTATAAGGCCAATTTCAGAGGTAGCTCGACTTTGGGATGCTACAGCTCTGCCAAAAAAAATTCTGGAGTGCTGCAAAAAATGTAGGTGATAGAGATTTGGTTCCCCAATAGCGTCCAACAAGAATCAGCCAAAAAAATTAATAACTTTTGGAGATAATCTAGTTTTTGTTATCTCGGGATCTATTGAGGTTGAAGACTTGATTCAAAAACAGAAAAATCATAAAAAAATTCTGGATGTCAAATACGAAAATGCAATATGAAATTTTGAATAAACAAACGCGTGGCAAGGTCGCAAAGTTGAAAAAAAATAAAGTTTGCGCCTATTGTGAGGCTTTTATTGTCTTTTACAGCCGGGGCCCGTAAAATCGTCGATGGGCAAGACTACCTGACCGCGGACCATAAACGTCGTAAAGTTGCGGTCTCGAAGTCAATTAGGGTACCATCAGTCTGCTTCGGCTGCAATAATGAAGCTGAATTTTCAACAAAGAGAGCGATAAAACTATTTCGAACGCGATTTGGGCCTTGCGTTACAAATATCGCCGATTCATCGATGAAGCATTGTCAATGATGAGTCGAACAGTATACCAATGATGCGTGTGTGCAGGTGTCTTTCTCTCTCTCAGAGTTTCGCGATATCTGCATGTAAGTAATCTTTGGCGGATCCTTTAAATGATTGATAATATACAATCAATACTTCATCCACATGATTCCGATGTGAAAGAGTTGGATATCATCCGTATTGATAAGATGACAATCAACAGTTGAATGATTTTACCATCATCTTGTTCGACCGATCATTTATAGCATCATAGAAGTGAATGTATGTCGTGTTATTGCGCGTTTCGCACAATCAATAATTATCAGTCAACGATCGAACAAGGTAATAGTGAAATCATTCAACTGTTGATTGTCATCTTATCAATACGGATGATATCCAACTCTTTCACCATCGGAATCATGTGGATGAAGTATTGATTGTATATTATCAATCATTTAAAGGATCCGCCAAAGAATACTTACATGCAGATATCGCGAAACTCTGAGAGAGAGAGAGAGAGAGAGAGAGAGAGAGAGAGAGACACCCACGGAGAGATGGACTACTGGACGACGCAGGCACTGAGCGATCATGGTTGCTTCGGTTCCTATCTAACCAGGTTCAAGAAGAGGACGACCCCAGCATGTCAGTCATGCGGGGACGAATGGGATGACGCCGAACATGCCCTGTTCAAGTGCAGCGACACCCGGAGAGAGCGCGCCGAGCTGGATAAATGGCTGGGTGCTCAACTAACACCTGAGAATCTCGTCCCGTACTTGCTCCGCAACCAGGAGACATGGGATAGACTCACCGGATACATCAAGCTGGTGATGACCCGCAAAGAGGAGAAAGAGAGGGAAGTAAGGCGCCTCGAAGCAGGCGAATCACAGTGACTCTGCCGATTGAAACAGAAGAGGCCCAAATGATTCCAGGAGGAATCTGATGCACTGAAGAGGGAAGAAAGAAGAAAGAAGAGAGAAGAAAGAAGAAAGAGAGGGAACAATGAAGAGTGAAGATAGAAGATGCCGACAAGTGGCCGAAGAGAGAAGATGGAGAAGAGGAACGCTCGCGATCGAGCGCGAGACATGCCGCTCATCCTGAAGTAATGCTCACGCGGTTCCGGGATGAGATGGTAACGCTCGCGATCGAGCGCGAGACATGCCGCTCATCCTGAAGTAATGCTCACGCGGTTCCGGGATGAGATGGTAGATGCAGGTGGATCTCCTTCTTGATTGCCCGATGCCCTAGGTATCGGACATCGAGGGGAGAGGGATATTACACGGCCGGGCCCACCTCTCGGTGGGCCCCACCCAAACCCGTGTCCCGCCTGGTATGGCCTGCGTGGGCTCTGCGTAGTCCGCGTAAGCTGAACCAGTCCGGTGTCTGGGGACGGATCCGAGGGATCCTGAGGCAGATTTTGCCCTCTAACCACCTTAAAAAAAAAAAAAAAAAAAAAAGAGAGAGAGAGAGAGACAAAGAAGGAGGGATCGATGTTCTGATTATCTCCGAACCGCCTCGGAAGCGCGAATTCTCTCGATCCACATTCGATCACTGGAGGACAGCCGTAATCCAGATCATGAATCCTGCGATCCGTGAGACTGGACCAGCTGTTAGTGGCCGCGGTTTCGCTCGAAAGACCATAGAGGGCACAGCAGTCTACAGCTGCTACTATTCGCCGTCGCTCAAGATGCACGAATTCGAAGACGAGCTCCATGACCTAGAAGAGGATGTGAGGCAATGGGGGGGGGGGGGCCCAGTTATAATCGCGGGGGATTTCAACTCCAAGGAACCGACTTGGAGCGGGGGGCCGCGTGATAGACGGGGGGTAATACTCGCTGATGCCATGGAGGCATTGGGATTAGTGCTCGCGAACGAGACGGGGGTTATCACCTACCACCGACACGACACTCGGTCCAGGGAGGGAGGTTCGTCTTCGGTCCTCGACCTGACGTTCATGAGCCCGTCGCTCATGGGACGTATGACATCGTGGGAGGTTCTGGACACGGAAACATTGAGTGACCATCGACATATTCGGTTTCGGCTTAGGACTGACAGACAGAGACAGACGACACACAGACCGCGACCAGCGGGGTGGCAGGTACGCAAGCTGGATGAGGGGAAATTCCGGGAATCGATAGAAACAGTCGAAGATCTCCGGATGAACTCCGCCTCGGACGAAGCTGTGGCGATGGTAACATCCGCCATCACGAGAGCTTGCGACGCGTCGATGCCTCGCAGGACAACACCATGTTTCTGGAGGAAACCAGAGTACTGGATCACCGATGAGATCAAGGCTCTACGAAGAACGAGCAACAAGAAAAGGAGGACCGCATGGCGATCAAGGAAACTGCAACGACCATCGCTGGCGGAAGATGACAGAGCGTACAAAGAAGCAAAGAAGGCTCTCGTTCTAGCCATCCGGAGGAGCAAAGAGAAGTCCTGGGGTGAACTGTGCGACATGGTTAACGAAGACCCCTGGGGCACGCCATATCGCGTGGTCATGTCAAAGGTCCGACCCCGGAAGGGCAACCCAGCACCGACCGATGCAGCAACATTGCGCACCATCGTGGAAGACCTCTTCCCAGCAGGAGAACCCAGAGTTACATTCCCTACGGAGAGCGAAGACCCCATCCCGCTCTTCACTATGCAAGAGCTACTCATAGCGGCGAAGAGAATGCCAAACGGCAAGGCCCCTGGCCTGGATGGCATCCCAAACGAGGCTCTGAAACTGGTCTTCAAATACAAGCCAGATCTACTCCTCGATCTCTTCGGCATCTGTCTGAGCGCGGGAACTTTCCCGGACAAGTGGAAACGCCAGAAGCTGGTCCTGATACCTAAGGGTCAAGGAGGTCAACGCCCTCTCAGCATGCTCGACAATATCGGGAAAATGTACGAGAGGATAGTGCTCAACAGGGTGGAAAAAGCCTACGAAGAAGGCGGTGGGCTATCACCAATGCAGTTCGGGTTCCGGAAGGGACGGAGCACTGTGCACGCGATCGAGGCGGTCCAAGAACGGGTTCAAGCGTCGGTAGGGAACCCATACCAAGGAAGAGGAGGATTCTGTGCCATCATTGCGTTGGACATAAAGAACGCATTCAACTGCGCGAGCTGGGAGCGAGTCTATCAATCCCAAGCAGGTAAAGTGCCCCCCTATCTACTAGCCGTCACGAGTGACTACCTGCGGAACAGGACCCTCGTGTACGACACCGACGAGGGACAAGAGATTCGGGTACTGTCCGCCGGAATCGGACAGGGATCGGTCTCCGGGCCGTTCAACTGGAACACCCAGTATGACAGCTTACTGTCTATCGAACTGCCAGAAGGAGTGATAATAGTGGCTTTCGCGGACGACGCGGGACTCATAGTATGGGCTGACAACGAGGAACTCTTGGGTAGACGCGCGAACGAAGCGCTGGCCCGAGTCTACGAGTGGATGATTAGCAGGCTTCTGGAGCTCGCTGTCAAGAAGTGCGAAGCAATCGTGGTCACAAGGCGTAGGAAGTTTGACCTACCCCGGTTTCATATCAACGGGCAAGAGATTCCACGCAAGACAGAGCTGAAATACCTCGGTGTATGGCTCGATGACAAGTGGTCGTTCAAGAAGCACATCCAGGAAGCCGCCCAGAAGGCGAGCAGGGTCGGTGCGGCGCTCCAGCGGCTTATGCCAAATATCGGAGGACCCAAGGAAAAGAGGCGCGCACTTCTCAACACCGCCACTACCTCCATCATGCTGTACGGTGCACCCGTGTGGGGGAAGAGAGTAGAGAAGACCATCATCGAGAAGAGAATGGGGCCTGTCCACCGAAGAGCGGCCCTGAGGAGTATCCGTGCCTACCGCACTGTGTCAGGAGATGCGGCTTACGTATTGGCGAGTACTCCGCCCATCCACTTGCTCGTCGCGGAGCGAGTGAGGATCTGGGACCGCCAGAAAGTGATCGGAGCCGAACGAGTACTCACTCCGACGATGAAGGAGATCATCCGCGACATCGAGAAGGAAACCACCCTTGAGCATTGGCAAACTGAGTGGGATTCGCCATTTGCAAACGGCAGATGGACGCACCGGCTGATCCGTGACGTAGCCAAGTGGGCGGAACGCACCCACGGAGAGATGGACTACTGGACGACGCAGGCACTGAGCGATCATGGTTGCTTCGGTTCCTATCTAACCAGGTTCAAGAAGAGGACGACCCCAGCATGTCAGTCATGGGGGGATGAATGGGATGACGCCGAACATGCCCTGTTCAAGTGCAGCAATACCTGGAGAGAGCGCGCCGAGCTGGATGAATGGCTGGGTGCTCAACTAACACCTGAGAATCTCGTCCCGTACTTGCTCCGCAACCAGGAGACATGGGATAGACTCACCGGATACATCAAGCTGGTGATGACCCGCAAAGAGGAGAAAGAGAGGGAAGTAAGGCGATTCGAAGCAGGCGAATCACAGTGACTCTGCCGATTGAAACAGAAGAGGCCCAAATGATTCCAGGAGGAATCTGATGCACTGAAGAGGGAAGAGAGAAGAAAGAAGAGAGAAGAAAGAAGATGAAGAATGAAGAGATGGAAGAAGATCGAAGAAAGGGAAACAACACCTGCGAGTCGTGAGAAGAGAGACGCTCGATCCCGAGCGCGAGACGCCGCCGGCCCTGAAGTAATGCTCACGCGGTGCCGGGGCCGGATTGGTAAGTTGGTGGATCTCTCCCTTGTCCAATGGCCGGCGCCAACGGAGAAGGAAGAGAGGGTTTACCCGGTTCGGATGGCCGTATCGATGCGGATTCCAGCCCGGGACTGTTGGGGAGGTGCTGGCCAGCCGTGTTTGGCTGACCGGTGCCTCTCCTTCGTACGTCGCAGCGTATTTGCCCTACAACCACCTTGAAAAAAAAAAAAAAAAAAAAAAAAAGAGTGAGAGAGAGAAAGACACCTGCACACACGCGCCATTCATATACCGTTCGACTCATCATTGACAATGCTTCATCGATGAATCGGCGATATTTGTAACGCAAGGCCCAAATCGCGTTCGAAATAGTTTTATCGCTCTCTTTGTTGAAAATTCAGCTTCATTATTGCAGCCGAAGCAGACTGATGGTACCCTAATTGACTTCGAGACCGCAACTTTACGACGTTTATGGTCCGCGGTCAGGTAGTCTTGCCCATCGACGATTTTACGGGCCCCGGCTGTAAAAGACAATAAAAGCCTCACAATAGGCGCAAACTTTAATTTTTTTCAACTTTGCGACCTTGCCACGCGTTTGTTTATTTAAAATCTCATATTGCATTTTCGTATTTGACATCCAGAATTTTTTCATGATTTTTCTGTTTTTGAATCAAGTCTCTACCTCCAGTGGATCGCGAGATAACAAAATGTGGATTATCTCCAAAAGTTATTAATTTTTTTGGCTAATTGTTGTTGGACGCTATTGGGGAACCAAATATCTATCACCTACATTTTTTGCAGCGCCCCGGAATTTTTTTTGGCAGAGCTGTAGCATCCCAAAGTCGAGCTACCTCTGAAATTGGCCTTATACCCGCGTTTTTTGACATTCTGATAACAGCTACAGCCGCAGTTGTCATCCGATCGACTTCAAAAAAATTTCACCATGGCCACGACTAGATGTGCTTCGACGTTATCCCAGTTAAAAAAATTAGCGGTTTTTTTTGGAGCCAGGATAGCAGAAATTCTCTAGGTGTCAATCATTTTTAAACCGATAGTAGTATTGTATTCAGGAGCAGTTTCGCACAAGAACGCCTCATGAACGAATAATGTGTTATCTCAAATTTCCGCTTATAGACACTCCGTCTAACGGGAATAAAAAATGCATCTAGGCACCATGGATGACAGAAATTCCATACTCTATAAGTATCTAAAATTAATTCAAAACGCTCAGGGAAGAATCTGAAACACGACTCGTCGTTGAGCCTAATCTCATTCTTAGAATTTTGGTGGGATCAATCAAATGTCAAACTCTGAGAACAATAAAAAAAACTCCAGCTGACGACGATACTTGCTCCTGATTCGCAGTCTTATATTAAAAAATCCAAATAACGGTTTGGAATGCTTGTTAATTGAGGAATTCTCAATATTGGTAGAACTTTGAAAAGCTTGGATTTGATTCAAAAATTTACAATAGGTCTTCACGAACTTGTGAGAGGATCGATGGAGGATTGGCTCAAGGACAAAACTGCCAGGGAACGATCCGTAATGAGGAAACAGGCGAGACGGGCACGGAGCTTCACGATCGGCGGGTATTTCATGATACTTGGTTGCTTGCTGAATATCACAGTAGTCCCATTTTTTGGGCTCGCACCTCGTATCATCAATAATATAACTGATCCTGGAATGGAAAACGGTCGCTTTTTACCGCTGCAAGCGTCGTATCCATTTGATATTACGGCTTCTCCACTCTTCGAATTACTGTACATCCTCACCTTTATTGCAATAACTTGTAATGCAATGGCTTTTACTTTTCCGGACAACCTTTTTGGAGCTCTCATATTTCACACAAGCGCTCAACTCGAAATATTAGGGATGAAAATGCAAAGTATTCTGGATGGAATCGAATGTTGCAAACCCGAGCATCAAAATCTGTTCCAAACAAAGCTCAAGACGATCGTTGATACTCAGATTCGTCTCAAAAGGTACGTAAAATTTCAAGGTGACTGTTTCATAAAAGAAAACATCGATCAGCTCAAAAAAATTTCACAAAATCAATGCAATTGTTATTCTCTAAACCATTATCTTCTTCTTGAATTCGTCGACTACTATCGGTTTAAAAAATATTGACACCTCGAGAAAATTTTCTATCCTGGCTCTAAAAAAAATCGGTGATTTTTTTTACTAGGATGATATCAAAGCACATTTAGTTGCGGCCATGATAATATTTTTTTGCAACTGTGTGCGCGAAGTTGTAAAAAAATGAGACTTCTCTTCATTATTTACAGTGCGAGAAGTAATGCGTGAATGACTTCTCGCACAGTTTTACATTTACGCACTGGTGGAGTGTGCGTAAATGTAACTTCTCGCTCTAATGCATTTTCATTCACGCACATTTCCAAAATATGATGTCACGTCATCCCTCTGAATTTGGCCTTTCTTGAAAACTTCGTTCTCAAGATGATCTTGCTCGGACAGTGGTGCATTCAATTACAACTTCGCGCACAGCTGCAAAAAATAGTATACGCAACACGTGCGAGAAGTTTCCGCACACGTTGCCAACTCGCTCGAGAAGTAACATTCACGCACACTTCGAAACTTCTCGCACACCTAGAAGTACATATTTACGCGTGCGTAAATGTGTTCTTCTGGCTGTGTGAGAAGTTCCAAAGTGTGCGTGAATATTAACTTCTCGCACTCGTTTGGCAACTTGTGCGGAAATTGACCTTCTCGCACTTGTTGCGTAATATACTATTTTGAAGTCGATCGGATGATAACTGCGGCCGTAGCTGTTATCAGAGTGTAAGAAAATGCAGGTATGAGGCCTATTTCAAGGGTAGCTCGACTTTCGGATGCTGTAGCTCTGCCAAAAAAAATTTCAGCGCACTGCAAAAGATGTAGGTAACAGATATTCGATTTATCAATAACCTCCAACCAAGATCAACCGAAAAAGTTTATAACTTTTGGAGATAATCCACATTTTGTTATCTCGCGATCCACTGGAGGTAGAGACTTGATTCAAAAACAGAAAAATCATGAAAAAATTCTGGATATCAAAAATCATAACGCAATATCAGATTTCAGAAGAACAAACGAGAGGCGAGGTCGCAAAATTTCCAAAAGATAAAGTCTGCGCTCAATGTGAGGCCTTTATTGTCCTTTATGGCCGGGGCCCTCCAAATCGCCGATCGCCGGGACTACCTGACCGCAGACCATAAAAGTCATAAGCTTGTGGTCTCGGAGTCAATTGGGGTACCATCAGTCTGCTGCAATGAGTCCGGATTCTCGACAAAGGGAACAATAAAAGTATTTCGAGCGCGATTTCAACCTGGCGTCGATAGCAAATGCCTTTGATCATTGGCGCGAAGATTATTATCAGCGATAGATTGACGATAATCCACAGTTGTCCCTCGCATCATCAGAGTTCCACGATCACTACTTATGAGTATTTTTCCCGGAGATCCTTCATGAATGATTGATAACATATGACCAATCCCTTACCCTTATCATCTCAATGTGCTACAATTGGATATCATTCAGATTGATAAGATGACAATCAATGGTTATATGATCTATTATCTTCCTCAATCAATGATTGGTCTTCACTGATTGTTGACAAAGCGTTATCACACGGAGATACATTCATGTTCATGATGTTATCAACGATCTATTAAACAAGATGATAGATCAACCATGTACACACATTGATTGTTATCTTATCAATCTGGATGATATCCAACTGTAGTACATTGGAATGATAAGGGTAAGGGATTAGTCATATGTTATCAATCATTCATGAAGGATCTCCGGAAAAATACTCATAAGTAGTGATCGTGGAACTCTGATGATGCGAGGGACAACTGTGGATTATCGTCAATCTATCGCTGATAATAATCTTCGCGCCAATGATCAAAGGCATTTGCTATCGACGCCAGGTTGAAATCGCGCTCGAAATACTTTTATTGTCCCCTTTGTCGAGAATCCGGACTCATTGCAGCAGACTGATGGTACCCCAATTGACTCCGAGACCACAAGCTTATGACTTTTATGGTCTGCGGTCAGGTAGTCCCGGCGATCGGCGATTTGGAGGGCCCCAGCCATAAAGGACAATAAAGGCCTCACAATGAGCGCAGACTTTATCTTTTGGAAACTTTGCGACCTCGCCTCTCAATTGTTCTTCTGAAATCTGATATTGCGTTATGATTTTTGATATCCAGAATTTTTTCATGATTTTTCTGTTTTTGAATCAAGTCTCTACCTCCAGTGGATCGCGAGATAACAAAATGTGGATTATCTCCAAAAGTTATAAACTTTTTCGGTTGATCCTGGTTGTAGGTTATTGATAAATCGAATATCTGTTACCTACATCTTTTGCAGTGCGCTGAAATTTTTTTTGGCAAAGCTACAGCATCCGAAAGTCGAGCTACCCTTGAAATAGGCCTCATACCTGCGTTTTCTTACACTCTGATAACAGCTACGGCCGCAGTTATCATCCGATCGACTTCAAAAGAATATTATCATGGCCGCAACTAAATGTGCTTTGATATCATCCCAGTCAAAAAAATCACCGATTTTATTTAGAGCCAGGATAGAAAATTTTCTCGAGGTGTCAATCTTTTTTAAACCGATCGTAGTGTGAATCAACACAAACACGATCGTAATAATACATTTGTATCCGAGGGTGGAAAAACTTTTTCCTCGTCCGAGTGATGGGTTCCCGGCCTGAGCCGTAGGTGAAGTTCGGATTCAATACGAGGATGCCAGAAATAGGTTTTATACCCGAGTATCGAACTGTTTTTCGACAAACTGTGCGAGAAAGTGGAAAGTCAGCGCGGAAAAGACACTTTTCTGCAAAGCATGTCGAAAAGTCCTTTACGTAGACGATTCAGAAACCCGACGAAGTAATCCCAAAACATTACTGGAATACGAAGGGCTGTAATTTCATATTAAGACTATTCGAAATAGTATATCGTGTATCGAGTCGCTGAAAATGCATTCATTCAACAAAACGAGTGCTATAACGTATAGAAACAGATGAGTTTCGTCAATAAACGCGTTTTCGGCACGGTATACATGCAGAATTTCATGGCTATCCACCGTGGAGGCCGACTTTTGGCGCATCTACGCATAATAGCGCTAGAAGCGTCAAAAGTCACGCTTTTAACGATGGATGCCATGGAAATTATCTTGGCATCATAAAAACGGGTGTCACATGATCTGGCTGCGTCATTGAGCTGAACATGTGCATGAATTTCTGATGATGTTCCCCATTTTGACGATCAGAATATAGAGTTTAAAATTCGACTGTCATAATTCTCAATATCGAGGGATTGTGTATTCTGGCTCTGACCAAGACCCAGCTGGGAAAAATTCGTCCATGCCGCGGGAACTTCCTCCGTTATCAGAACAATCGAAAAGCTATCATATTCCATGATAGCGTTTATGGGATTAATTCGAAGGCTTATCGCCAACAGGGAGCAATTTATGTAATAAGTTATGGCATTTCAGTGTAACGCTATTAGACGTGTAATGGTTGGTCTTCTTCTGCTGTTCATGTTTCGCGTATACGCGAGCCTGGGCCTCGCGCGCGCGAGAATCTCTATCCGGCAGCGCATTTGATTCGTGTACGCGAATATAGGGATCCCTCGCGTGCGCAAACAATCCGAGACTCGCGTACGCGAAGTATGACGTATAATCACGACTCGCGTGCGCGAGGGATCTCCGTTTTCGCGTACGCGAATCAGCGCGCTGCCGGATAGACATTCTCGCGCGCGCGAGGTCCAGTCTCGCGTACGCGAATGACTAATCATTACACGTCCAGCGTTACACCAAAATTCCATACTTTGCGTAAGAATTACAAAAGCCACGAGGGTTTACAAAAAATATGAAATAGACGAATAAAGTTTACACATTTTTTGCTACCCCCCGGATACAGTATGTACCCACCTTCTGTAGCAGATTGTAGTTGCGAGAATGAATAAACCGCGTAGAATGTAATGATCTTGAGTGAATCCTGAAATTATTGAGTGAGGAGATCAGTGACTTTGTTTGATTCGTTTCAAATTCAACATTCTAGAATTCTTGATCTTCATCGCGAGCCTCGCGTAGAATGGCTACCGTTGAATCTAGATTGAGCATTGGTAGGGTTAGGGTATTTGTATTATCTACGTCTTTGTTAACTCAGTCTCACACAAAACACTTAAACTCGAACCTGGTCTACTCACTTTTGCGTTTAATAGATGACAGTTGACCAGGAAGAGTTTGAGACGCAATATTATGAACGCGGCCGCATGCAACAATGCTAAATCTAGACCCAACGGCGTCCATCTCCGAGTAATAAGCGCCTGTATCACCGCAACTCGATAAGTATGTCCAATCCCTATTGAATGCTGCAGAAGGACGTCTGATACAAGTGCATGACACTTGATCGAAAACCTGGACCAAATCATGCGAGGAGTATTGTTTTGATAAATATTTCCAAATAATTGGGGTCTTGCATTTTTTTGACCCCCTCAAGTAAAGGTTTGGCAAATTCGAGCAAATTAAGATATGTATTGTGCAATTAGAAAAAAAAATCCCAAAAATTTTTTTCATCTTGCGCAAATTTTTTGAAAGTCAGACGACTTGAGAGTGACCATAGTGGGTGAGCGCCGTGTGACGTCACACCGATACAGTCGTCGGCTACTGCTATTGTAAACGTATGCCTTGCCAGATTTTTCTCTTATTATCTCCAAATTTCTGAGTGAATAAATATATCGTCATGGCTAATAGAATAGAACAAGGTTTCGTGAAAGCTGATTCAATGCCCCAGAAGTCAGAGGAGCAAAAGCACAGAGGTAAATCCTCAATCTCAAAAACAAAGCAAGTCTTATATGGTAGTTTTTTGGGCTTCTCAGAATCTGTGGTGGTAACCTCATTACTTGTGTGGGATTCCTAGATCAAAGAGGATAAAAATTAGACTTGAAATTGATATCAAGTAGTGATCATGACTTTAATTTCACATCATTTAGGAACATAATTCATGTAGCATTGGGACACTAACCTCTGAGTCCATTGTTGATATACTGACGTTCTTGACTGATTTTTTCACCTCTCCTAGACAGAATTAAGACGCTACTGCACACTCTTGCGAGATAAGTTAGTGAATTATTCTCAAAAAATTGTAGTCCAAGACTTTTTCATCAATCTCATACATTTGAGCATGGGACTGGTTTCAATTTGTATCGGTGTGACGTCACACGGCGCTCACCCACTATGGTCACTCTCAAGTCGTCCGACTTTCAAACAATTTGCGCAAGGTGAAGAAAATTTTTGGGAATTTTTTCTCTTATTGCACAATACTCATTCTAATTTGCTCGAATTTGCCAAACCTATTTTTGAGGGGGTCAAAAAAAATGCAAGACCTCAATTCGACCTATATGTTGCGTTCGTGGTCCTTTTCCAATCAGAATTAGAGTTTCCACGAATTGTTGAGTAGTCTAAAGAAGCCGAGCTATCTCAGAATTTGCAAAACAATCGCAAGAAGATTGCAATTCTTTCTATAAATCAAGAAACTTGGAAAAACCGGCGAAATACAGTGATTCCGATACCTGCCTAATGACAGGTAGCCGTTTGGCGTAAGCTCCCGGAAGGCCGTGCGGTAAAATAACTTTTTCCCACAGTTTCACTTTTCCACACTGGTACTCGTGGGTAAAAATAACTTTTCCACACGGCTCGTACTTTTCCGCATCCATTTCCGCACACAAAACTGTGTGGAAAAGTAACTTTTACGTACAGATTTACGCACGCAAGCGCAAAAACACAAATTTGATGACAGTGTAATTAGTAGATCAATCTTTCTGCAAACGTTGAGTAGTAGATATAGAGATCCTCTCCTAATTAGTGGTCATACTGATCTGAACGAATTGGCCGAATCGGCAGATTCGATTCACAACAATCAGCACCAAGATTACATTAATGTAATCTTAACCCAATCAACGGCAAATGATGGAATTTTGAGAGGAATTCAGAGAAAACTTGCTGCTCTCAAAACTCAAGTAAACTCGCAAAAGTGAGTAGACCAGGTTCGAGTTTAAGTGTTTTGTGTGAGACTGTGTTAACAAAGACGTAGATAATACAAATACCCTAACCCTACCAATGCTCAATCTAGATTCAACGGTAGCCATTCTACGCGAGGCTCGCGATGAAGATCAAGAATTCTAGAATGTTGAATTTGAAACGAATCAAACAAAGTCACTGATCTCCTCACTCAATAATTTCAGGATTCACTCGAGATCATTACATTCTACGTGGTTTATTCATTCTTGTATACAAACTAAACTGATCACAAATCAAAAGGTTTGACTATTATAGGTGCAAATTCACGCGTTTGTACTCTGTCGCACTCTGGGACGGAATGCCGGTTTTCACCGTCGCAGCGAACGTGTTAATAGAACAGTCCGTTAGAAACCAACGACTAGAACGAAGCGTTTTGCCGAATATAATATGTTTAGTCGGATAAGGCTGGTGAATTGGCTCTTGTCGAGTGTCATCTCAGTGATTTTTCGGGTATTCGGGGTCCTGTTTATTGAGTCTTGCAACCTAGATGCCTGGATAGGTGATCCGATGTCAAAAAATTGATTTATTCACTTTTTCGGAACGCAAAACCTTACAAATATGACGAATGCACGTTCTGAAATGTAATTCCTTATCCAAAATGCACTTTGGATTTCTGTAAAATGTGAAAAAATCTTTTGAAGTCCGTTCTCTTAGGGGGGAGTGATGCAGGCACCAGCTGCCACATACACACAAAACTACACTCATACACATGCGTACACACATGCGGTTTCCTAGCGGGGAAAGTATAGAGAGATAGAGAGAGAGAGAGAGAGGAGAGAGAGAGAGAGAGAGAGAGAGAGAGAGAGAGAGAGAGAGAGATTGATTGATTGATAAACAATTTATTTTGCCGTGGTCACAATGGACCGTATGGCAATAGTGAATGCATAATACAATATAAACATATTTACATGACATAGAATTCAGTGACAAGCAAATTTAGACCTTCTTAGCAAGTAACTACTAATATGAAAAAATACAAATATTTTAAGACTAACATACTAATGCACAATGGACATCTGCGAATCGGAAGCATCACTTAACCTTCATCATACCCATACTCAATCCTCACACTTAACCACTTTCATACAGTTTCCAGACTATAAATATATAACTGAATAGCCTTCTTGAATTCCTCGAATGGTACTTTTAGACGGATAGCAACTGGGACTGATTCCCAAGTTGCGATGGCAACACGGGAGAAAGCTTTCTCATACGCCGTGGTACGCGCAAAAGGAACTTGAACTCGAGCAGAGTTGATCCTTTGGGATCTCCTAATATCATCATCAAGCGGTTTAAACAGTTCATTTAAATACTCAGGGGTCCCAGTTGTGAAAATCTTGTACGCTTGTACACAGAGAAAATACTCTCGCCGGCGGGACAGTGGAACCCATCCTAAGCGCTCGTAGTAGGGTTTCAATGCAACATCACGGCGACAACGGAATATGAATCGCACACAAGTATTGAGCAGACGCTGCAACTTTGTTTCCAAATAACTTGAGAGATCATAAAATACTAAGCACGCATAATCAAAATGCGGCATAATGAGTGCGCTTACTAGCATTTTCTTTACTTCACATGAGAGAAAGTTACCACGATATCGTAGTCTATATAAAATACCATGAACCCTAGAACAAATGCCGGCGACATGCGCATTCCACGAAAGATCCTGCGAGAATATGAGAGAGAGAGAGAGAGAGAGAGAGAGAGAGAGAGAGAGAGAGAGAGAGAGAGAGAGAGAGAGAGAGAGAGAGAGAGAGAGAGAGATGGTTAATGGAGACCCGTGGGGTACGCCATACCGCGTGGTCATGTCCAAGGTCCGACCCCGGAGGGGCAACCCAGCACCGACTGATGCAGCTACCTTGCGCAGCATCGTGGAAGACCTCTTTCCAGCAGGAGAACCCAGAGTGACATTCCCTCCCGAGAGCGAAGATCCCATCCCGCTCTTTACTATGCAAGAGCTACTCATAGCGGCGAAGAGGCTGCCAAACGGCAAGGCCCCTGGCCTGGACGGCATTCCAAACGAGGCTCTGAAACTGGTCTTCAAATACAACCCAGATTTACTCCTCGACCTCTTCAACATCTGTCTAAGCGCGGGAAATTTCCCGGATAAGTGGAAACGCCAGAAGCTGGTCCTGATACCTAAAGGTCAAGGAGGTCAACGCCCTCTCAGCATGCTCGACAATATCGGGAAAATGTACGAGAGGATGGTGCTCAACAGGGTGGAAAAAGCCTACGAAGAAGGCGGTGGGCTATCACCAATGCAGTTCGGGTTCCGGAAGGGACGGAGCACTGTGCACGCGATCGAGGCGGTCCAAGAACGGGTTCAAGCGTCGGTAGGGAACCCATACCAAGGAAGAGGAGGATTCTGTGCCATCATTGCGTTGGACATAAAGAACGCATTCAACTGCGCGAGCTGGGAGCGAGTCTATCAATCCCAAGCAGGTAAAGTGCCCCCCTATCTACTAGCCGTCACGAGTGACTACCTACGGAACAGGACACTCGTGTACGACACCGACGAGGGACAAGAGATCCGGGAACTGTCCGCCGGAATTGGACAGGGGTCGGTTTCCGGGCCGTTCAACTGGAACACCCAGTACGACAGTTTACTGTCTATTGAACTGCCCGAAGGAGTCATAACAGTGGCTTTCGCGGACGACGCGGGGTTCATAGTCTGGTCCGACAACGAGGAACTCTTGGGTAGACGCGCAAACGAGGCGCTGGCCCGAGTCTACGAGTGGATGATCAGCAGGCTCCTAGAGCTTGCTGTCAAGAAGTGCGAAGCAATCGTGGTCACAAGACGCAGGAAGTTTGACTTGCCCCACTTTTACATCAACGGGCAAGAGATCCCACGCAAGACAGAGCTGAAATACCTCGGCGTATGGCTTGACGACAAGTGGTCGTTTAAGAAGCACATCCAGGAGGCCGCTCAAAAAGCGAGCAGGGTTGGTGCGGCGCTTCAACGGCTGTTGCCGAATATCGGAGGACCCAAGGGAAAGAGGCGCGCACTTCTCAACACCGTCAGCACCTCTATCATGCTCTACGGTGCACCCGTGTGGGGAAAGAGAGTAGAGAAGACCATCATCGAGAAGAAGATGGGGCCTGTCCACCGGAGAGCGGCCCTGAGAAGTATCCGTGCCTACCGCACCGTGTCAGGAGATGCGGCTTACGTATTGGCGAGTACACCGCCCATCCACTTGCTCGTCGCGGAGCGAGTGAGGATCTGGGACCGCCAGAAAGTGATCGGAGCCGAACGAGTACTCACCCCGACGATGAAGGAGATTATCCGCGACAACGAGAAGGAAACCACCCTTGAGCATTGGCAAACTGAGTGGGATTCGCCATTTGCGAACGGCAGATGGACGCACCGGCTGATCCGTGACGTAGCCAAGTGGGCGGAACGCACCCACGGAGAGATGGACTACTGGACGACGCAGGCACTGAGCGATCATGGTTGCTTCGGTTCCTATCTAACCAGGTTCAAGAAGAGGAGGACCCCAGCATGTCAGTCATGCGGGGATGAATGGGATGACGCCGAACATGCCCTGTTCAAGTGCAGCGACACCCGGAGAGAGCGCGCCGAGCTGGATGAATGGCTGGGTGCTCAACTAACACCCGAGAATCTCGTCCCGTACTTGCTCCGCAACCAGGAGACATGGGATAGACTCACCGGATACATTAAGCTGGTGATGACCCGCAAAGAGGAGAAAGAGAGGGAAGTAAGGCGCCTCGAAGCAGGCGAATTACAGTGACTCTGCCGATTGAAACAGAAGAGGCCCAAATGATTCCAGGAGGAATCTGATGCACTGAAGAGGGAAGAAAGAAGAAAGAAGAGAGAAGAAAGAAGAAAGAGAGGGAACAATGAAGAGTGAAGACAGAAGATGCCGACAAGTGGCCGAAGAGAGAAGATGGAGAAGAGGAACGCTCGCAATCGAGCGCGAGACATGCCGCTCATCCTGAAGTAATGCTCACGCGGTTCCGGGATGAGATGGTAGATGCAGGTGGATCTCCTTCTTGATTGCCCGATGCCCTAGGTATCGGACATCGAGGGGAGAGGGATATTACACGGCCGGGCCCACCTCTCGGTGGGCCCCACCCAAACCCGTGTCCCGCCTGGTATGGCCTGCGTGGGCTATGCGTAGTCCGCGTAAGCTGAACCAGTCCGGTGTCTGGGGACGGATCCGAGGGATCCTGAGGCAGATTTTGCCCTCTAACCACCTTAAAAAAAAAAAAGAGAGAGAGAGAGAGAGAGAGAGAGAGAGAGAGAGAGAGAGAGAGAGAGAGAGAGAGAGAAAGGCAGACATAGTAAGATCAGACCGGCGATCGAGCCACGCGGAAGCATTAGAGTAAAGAAAGTTGAGAAGTGAAGATCAGCTTGAGAGCTCGTGGCCTCTTGCATTCATATCTTTGTACTGAGAATAATTTGGATTTAGAATAAACGATAGTGCGCCCATCAGAACCAAATTTAATGAATAAATTGAATTAGAAGATCATCCAGCTGCACTATAGACAGTGCCTTATATGCCACAGCGGAGCTGCTCGAAGGCTTCGCCTTATTTTCGAGAACAGCTACCGCGGTGTCAAATCCAGGGATTCCGTTGCCCACGATGGAATGATCTCCTCGCCTACTTTTGACATCTTCTGAAGATTCCAAATCGATCACATGATGTTGAAACACACACATCAGATCAATGGACAATCCTAAAATGCGTATAGTTACCCAAGATTCAAATATGTCCATCAGGGTAATCAAAGGTACGGTGAATGCCTTCGAGATCATCATACTATCACAGATAGTTGGGCTGTCTGGAGCCGTATGTTGTTTTGGGTTCGGGGCAATAGATGTGAGTTTTTACGTTCTCATTTCGACATCCATCCCATGGAATTTGTTTAAATCTCAATCTAATCTATTCATGATCCAGATTCTATCCAATGAGGCAGCCGATATCTCGCTAGTCCGGCTATGTTTCAATAGCTTAGTGGTATTGTCTTTGATGCTCCAAATCCTAATCTATTGCATGGCAAGTGAAATTTTGGCGTATCACGTAAGTACTATTCTCAGTCTTTCAGCGTGATGTGAGTAAAGGGGAGGGAGACTTCACATATTCTAATTTCGACAAATTTTCCAGGTATCTGGAGCAGATTCTAATTTATCCTTCCAATCATCTCCAACAACTGATTTTGGGTCTTTTTTTCAATCAAATTTATACTGCTCGAATCACATGACAGATACGGGAATGCGGTTTGCGGCATTCGAAAGGTCTTGAAGAAATTTATCGAAGTCAAACTTGTAAACTCGATTTTGGGATTATGGGCGGCTTCAGTTGGCAAGAGAAAGGAAAATACAAAAATGTTGACTTCCCAAGAAGCCATTCTTTCATTCCTTGAAAATATGATATTTGGTGTAAAATGTTGTGTTCCGTCAGAACAATGTAGTCCTGGACCCTTTTCTGCATTCTAAGGTCTGTTTTTGCTATTTCATGCAAATCTATTTTCCGGGTGATTGTAGATCGGCTGTTTTCAGCGCATGCGCAGGAATTTGGATTCCTACACTAGATTCCTATATATAAGTTATTTTATGGAAAGTCAAGAAGATTTCCTTCAAAATAACCACTTTGCGTCGATTTTATCAACTGCACCGGAGCTGCAATGTATGGAAGATAAACCCTCATCTTGGATGCAAACTGTAGACGTACACTATCTTGCGCGGATTTCCTCTAGCAATCCCTTCGGCAGAACCAACTGCTGCAGCAATCTTACGCAGCATCGTGGAAGACTTTTTCAGCAGGGAGAACTTATGGCTCTCCAATATACCTCCTGAGATCCAGTGGCTTTTTTAACGCTGTAGCTTTGGTCCAAAGGCATGGAATTAACTCCGCCAAGTGGTCATTTAAAGGAAATTTTCTCAGCTTCTCAATAAAATTGATTCAGAGATCCAAATTCCTGCGCATGCGTAGAAATAGACAATTTCCAATTGCCTAGGAAATAGATTTGCAGAGAATAGCAGAAACAGACCTTAGGCCGCAAAAAGGAATGTTCGGGACTACTTTCTCTGAAAGAACAACATTTTACATCAAATATCGGAATTTTAAAAGGATAAAGAAATGACTTTTTGGAGAATAAATATATTTTTTGCAACTGTGTGCGCGAAGTTGTAAAAAATTGAGACTTCTCTTCCTTATTTACAGTGCGAGGAGTAATGCGTGAATGACTTCTCGCACAGTTTTACATTTACGCACTGGTGAAGTGTGCGTAAATGTTACTTCTCGCTCTAATGCATTTTCATTCACGCACAGTTCCAAAATATGATGTCACGTCATCCCTCTGAATTTGGCCTTTCTTGAAAACTTCGTTCTCAAGATGATCTTACTCGGACAGTGGTGCATTTAATTACAACTTCGCGCACAGTTGCAAAAAATAGTATACGCAACACGTGCGAGAGGTTTCCGCACACGTTGCCAACTCGCGCGAGAAGTAACATTCACGCACACTTCGAAACTTCTCGCACACCCAGAAGTACATATTTACGGCGAGCGTGCGTAAATGTGTTCTTCTGGCTGTGCGAGAAGTTCCAAAGTGTGCGTGAATATTAACTTCTCGCACTCGTTTGGCAACTTGTGCGGAAATTGACCTTCTCGCACTTGTTGCGTAATATACTATTTTCCTTCATTCTCTTGCCACTGAAGCCACCCATAGCCTCAAAACTGATTCCGAGAGCCTTTGTTGAGACCTTTTGAATGTCGCAAACCGCATCCCTGTATCAGAGATTCTCTCATATGATTCGAGATCTCGAGAACAATTCATACCATCTCGAATATGAATTTCATTGAAAAAGAGGCTCAAATTTTGCTGTTGGAGATGATTGAAGAGAATAAATTAAACAGTATCCCAGATACCTGGAAAATTTTTATGGGGTCCCATAGGTGGTGAAACGATCAGAAGATTTTGTACCATAGAATCGAATGGCAGAGCCAAGAAGACAATCTGAGATATGACACTCTTTCGTAGGTCTGGTTCGCGTGGAATTAATCTTATTTGACTCGAGAGAACCTATCGATGATGCTCTGTGAGATATTTTCTGTGAGATTATCGAGGCTGGAACTCAATTCTTGAGTACAGGCGAACTTCTGTATTCGCCGGGGTTACGTTCCAAGAAAATTGACCGCGAATACGGAAGCATATTTCTTATGGAAATATTCAAATGGATGGTCATTTACCTGTCCGCAAATAACGAGAATCGCGAATACGGAATCCGCGAATACGGAGGTTCGCCTGTACCAGCGGCCGTGCGTATGAACTGGTTCCATTATTCACATCGGACTGAGATTAAGGCCATGTCGGAGTCTCGCTGCGAAAACGGGGTTACGACTCACGCGATGGTTTTTTACACCAATTGAGACGAGGGTTGCAAATGACTCGGAGACACTTCAGGAATGTGCCTCTGCTGGTGCAATCGGTGAGGATCAACGTCTCTCACTCTTGAGGAAGAATCGATGAATCGTGAGTTATTCCGATTCTGATTCGCAGAGAGCATGACATTGCACCTTATATACGTCGAGTTTTGAAGGAGATAGAGACGTATGTCTTCACTGATTGTACCAGAGGCACATTCCTGAAGCAATTAAAGGTCATTTGCAACTAACCCCGTCTCAATTGATGGGTAAACCATTACGAAAAGTGTAACCCCATTTTGCGCGAGATTCCGACACGGCCTTAAGGCTTGTCCGGAGTCCCCGCGAAACCGCAACCAGACACGCACCGGCGTACTTCCAAGTCGCGGCTGCATGCAATGATTCTGAGGGTGGAATTATTGTTTATACGCTTTCATTGGTATTGAATGCATTACTCAGATACTAGCCCACCTGTGAAATCTTATAACACGATACCATGCAAAGTTTCATGGCATTTCGTTCATTAGGAACCGAGAAAAACTTGAAGGCAATTTTTTGGTGGGACAGAGCGCGCCCTCACCTATTCCAATTTATTCCTCAATGACAAAACAGTTTTGGCCAATATCAGATACTAGCCCATCTGTGGATTGGAATTTCCTGTCGAATGAGCCCTCTCACGCGCGAAAATTCTGAATCTAGCTCGCAAAAAACTTGAACAAGTGTGAGAATCGAGCAGTATAACTTGCTCAGCGAGCCAAAGAACTACGATTTTCTGGAGATATAGAATGAATCCCCGGGTGTGGAGCAACTCATTCGATGGGAAATATCATGGTGTTTCAGTTGCCATAATTCGTTTGGGTCGGAAATGTGAGGTTGAAATACTATGAGGCAAAAAAGTGGTTCGTAATCTCCCATCACACATGTTGTACGATCAAAGCACCATGTATTGGGCAAAATATCTGGATCCTCTCCGGAGTAGCCTTAGCAGTTTTCAGAGAGCTCCCCACATCAATCCAATCTGGTGCGCGTATATAATTGAATAGCTGCTGAACGCTTCATCCGATCGTGGTTGGACTTCTCGCACATTGTAGGGCAAGAAGTCCTTCACATGAGCTAACCTACATTTTGAGCGAGATTTAGAATCTATCGTTGGCATCGCTCTTGGTAGGGGTGGAAACCCAGCATTGGTCCATTCCTTTATAACAAAGTGAGTCATGCAGAGAGGCGCGAAAAAGTGCTTCGGAATAAACCGACTTTGATAAAATGATTCTAATGAGTTTTCTATACGTTCTACATTACGGTAAGCAAATGAAAACGTCATGATTTTTAATAACTTTCGAGTACCCAATTGATTTCGAACTTTTCAGTTAGAAAAGTCTAGCTTGGATCAAAGAATCAGAAGAAATTCAAATTTTTAAGATAGATTTGAGTATCGGTTTCTGATAACAATTCGAATCACGAGAGGAAAATGAAGAGAGGAGGGTGGAACAATGGAGATTAATCAATCCATAGAAATCGAGACAATCTAAAAACAGGTATTCATTTTATTCCTTGACTTTATTCGATCCTTTGAAGGTCCCGATTAAGCGCAATGCAAGCAGCATCTCACAAAACATTCTAAAATGTCAGTTATTAGTCCCGTCATGTTGAGATTCCTTACAAATTTGGTTATTTATGAATATCCTAGGCGAGCATTCTTGTTCAAGAAAGTGCTATTTATACCACTGAAAACCCCAGCAGACTCAAACCCGATTAAAGCCGTGCCGGAGTCTCGCGCAGAACGGGGTTACTCTTTTCGCAATGGTTTCTACATCAACTGAGTCGGAGTTGGTTACAAATGACTCGGAATTACTTCAGAATTGTGCCATTGGTACTATCAGTGAGAACATACATCTCTATCTTCCTCAGAACTCAATGTAAAGAGCAAGGTCACGCTCTCTGCGAATTGGAATTGGAATATCTAGCAATTCATCGATTTCTCCTCGAAAGTGAGAGACGTTTATCCTCACAGAAAGTATCAGAAGCACATTTTTAAAGCGATTGCGAGTCATTTGCCACCACTCCCGTCTCAATTGGTGTAAAAACCATCGCATAAGTTGTAACCCCGTTTTTGCCGCGAGACTCCGCCTCAAGGAGGCTGGCACGCGTCGTGCCGTATACCAAGCATAGGGCCTTGCGTGTAGGTCGTAAGGTTCTTCTCTTTTCAAGTACGGTCATCACGCACCATACATGTATACTCACTATACGCAAGCGGTGCGACGCAGCGCGCTGCTCCACGTTCAAAACTCACTTTGAACTCAATTTACTCCAACTCTTGGTCACCAACGTATCAATTTTGCATGCCATCAGAAGCGTCATGTAAAATAGCGTCGAATTATTCCTTGATTGTATTTTCCGTCGTTTGGTTACCGCACAAGTTCGTTTTACGTGTACATCCCTTAAGAGTTTGTGTGTAAGAATTTATTTTGCCGAATGGTTTTTTTGAGATTTTCATCGCCAACCCTCCACTTTTCTTGATGGAATATGATTCCTCCCTGGTTTATTTATTAACATCAGCAAGTTATGGACAATTTCTTCCTCTAGCTGAAATTTGCGTGAACCTCTTTAAAAAGCTAGAAAACGTAGAATAGCGCTTGTACAGTGCCGAGTCATTTTTACCAAATTGAACATTCGTCGAAACGTTGTTCTAAAAGTAGTCAGGAAACTTGGAGACGCTTGATAGACCTCAATTACTATACAAAATACTTAGATATAGCATAAAATAGGATGATGGAACCTTGAGAGGTGAAATATTGACATGGATGTATGAACCTGAACATATTGTTGATGTAATGAACATATTATTAATGGGTCCTGCGGGATCCATCAAGCGCCTATGGGGCTATCCCATTGTCATGGTGCCCAGTCAATAATAGCCCCAGATATGATTGATAGGGTTTTCTTAAGACGTTCTCAATCGTTTATTCAAAATAACCAGATAAGTGTTGCATACAAATTTTGGATTCAAATCTAAATATAAACTCTTGTTCAGAACCCTTATGCAAGAGTCAGAACTTGATAGCAATGTAAATAGACCCTCCGTTGAGACTTCTTATTTCATTCAAAAATAGAAAGAGAACCTCGACGATAAACCAACACACCTTCCCGTCACAATCCTTCCATCATTCAGAGCTTGTACTACTCGTATTTACTGGCGCCAAGAGTTGAGGGATTGGTTAAAATGATTGCTGTTGTACCAAAAAAAGTTATTTTGTCCAACTGGCTTCTTGAAAATTGCTCAGTCTCAATCTGATGCGAATAATGAAATTAGTTCACACGCATGGCTCTTGGTATTCATGAATTATCTTCTAACCCAGATAATCTCACAGAAAATGTCTCACAGAGCACCATCATCGACACTAATCTCAAAACTGACCCCTGCGACTACCTCTAACCTCTGGTATTTAGTTGTTGACAAAGATATGATCAATCCCTTAAGACCTGAGAACGGTCTGACTTTTTCTAGCACTCGGGTCAATCACGATATGAAATATGTACGGTAAATATGTGATGTCACTGAATATTCGGTTTATCGGATAAATCGAAGTTTGGGCTCTCCTATGCTGATAGTATGGGACATGACGTCTTTTGGCGCGCAACCACTAGAAACCGTCCTGAACTCGCTCTACTTTCGAACAATTTGGACAAAATAAAATTGCACAATGTTCAACCATAATGGTTCAAAATGCTTAACTTTCACTTGGAGGGGCGGGAGGAGGAGGGGGGAGAGGGTCAAGAATATGTAAGACGCCTATTGGAGATATTTTCATGGATGTTTTGATTTTCATGATTGCAGAGTGAACAGTGCATCAACCATGTATATTTTTGCGGATGGTATACTATTCCAGTCAAGTACTCGCGAGAGCTTATCTTAACGATGGCTTTTTCTCAAATTCCGATGCGACCCAGTGTTGGAGGATTCGTCGACTTATCTTTGAATCTTTTCCTCCGTGTATGTATATGACATCGTAGATAATAATCTTATTATCGACCTAGACTTCGTAGATAATCCTGATAATCACATTCAACACCCAGACGAGTGAACATCACCATTTTTAAAATGCTTCAGGTATGCAGATCAATATTCAATTACGTATCAGTTCTCCTGGCTTTGAGGAGATAAATGGAGGAAGGAAGTATAATGATGGGCTCACGGATATGATCTCATCCGTCCGGATTGCCCCGTGAACGGCTGCCAATCTGAAATCACAATCATGACTTACGGTTGCCAACTCGACAGATAAACACATACAGCACACACCCACACATGCACGCATCAGTGCGCAGCCCAATCCACGACTTACCCTGTGGACAGTCAACGTTGTTGTACTACCAACAAACTCTTGAAATCAGACTAATTGTCTGAAATTCAACATTGCAAGTTCGGAAATCTTATTATGATTCAGCACGATCGATATTTACCTTACTTGTTTGATTTTCTAATACAGTGTGTGGGCAGGAACCGACCCGGTGATTTGAATATATGTTATGTTTATGTATGATATTGTGTATAAATAAGGTAGGTGTAACCAACTTGCCCCCATATGTAGTTCGCATGGACCCTGGATCATTTCTGCGTTCTCCAGAAAATTTAAAGTGATCTTCCATTTTTCGTGTTTGCACGGCTAGCATAGGAAATCACCGAGGAAATCGCGTTCACTAAAACCGGTGCAAATTCATTTTTACTCGACCAATCTTAACGTACTATTAGCGCATTCGATTCCTTGTCTCAAGACCTTAAAAATCCACTCTTTTGAGTTGCAAAACTCTCATTTGGAGCGGTTTTATGTACAAAATACGGAGACAATTTGAGAAACAAAAAAAAGGCTGACATCGGAGTGAACCCAACATGCCCCCATATAGTTATCTCCGAAAGGCGTGCAGTTACGACTTTTTTAACACTCAGAACGTATTTACCGCATCTAAATAGGTCGGAAACAGTGTTTTGGGACAGCTAAAAGCTACAAATGTCGCTGCACGGTGATAGAAACGGTTCAAAGCAATTTTATGCACTTTATCGACGATTTACATTGACAAGTTGGGTACACACTTTTGTAAACTCTCAAAAACCACCTTTTGCGAGAATTAAAACAGTTTGGCCCCAGTTGGTCCAAATTGGATGTACTTTGACTCATTTTGAAGGTCTTGAGACAAGCTTTAAAACGAGTTAAGGTACGTTGGAAAATATTAAGATGGGCCAGAGCTATTAAGAAAATGGCTTAATGGGGGGGGGGAGGGGGGTGGGAGTTGGATATACTTACCTTAGTATGAGTGTTAGGTTACGTATGTGAACATTGGTCTCTCCGAAACCCAAAAGATCTGTGGGTTCTTAAAGTGATCTTTCTCGTACTTTTAGTTTGCGTCAATCTCCGCCACATTCCTATTTTCGAAACAAAACTCTGTCTATAGCCAAATGAAATATGTATTATGTGTTTATGTCCTCGAGGGTGTGCTAGCGATGTAGGATAAATTTTATCGTTATCTACACTAATAGTTAGTTTTGCCACCGACGATCGATCTCCACGCCCAGCTGACACCACTCGCCACAAATTGATAGTCAATATGGTGAAAATAAGAGGCATTAGTCAGTCTTTTTGTCATATAAAACACTATTGGTATCGTATTTTGCGTGGAAATTGTGATCCAAAAGAGTGCTTTGCATTATCAATCAATATGTACTGCTGGTAAATTATATTCAATACTCAATAGCGTTGGTCATGGGCAAAATGTAAAATAAAATTACAGCACCCCATAACTAAGATCAAGAGAAATTCCTCATCCAATAAAGTGTATTCCTCTTGTAACTCAATTATTAGTAGAAATATTCAATATGCATGTCGATAATCGCTAACAAAATCATACGATTCCTCACGGAGTTTGATAAACATCTCAAAAATATCTGAGTCTTTATTTGTGTACCTGTGGCTAGGAATATTGTTTCTCTTTCAGAGTTCCTGATTCGATTGATAATACTCGTATTTTGACGAGATTAGGGGCCTCTTTCATCGAATCGATGAAACATTGTTGTTGCTGAAATATTGATCACATTCTCAAATTCGAATCACTTGACATTGTTCGATTCCAGTCCTTTTACAAATTCGGATTAGGTCTTTGGCTAATTTCCAAATTTTCACGAAATTGAATCACAGTAGAATACGGTTATGATGAGCTGCAAGGAACCGGCAAAATTTGCTCGTGGACCGAGATTGACTCAAAATGGCTGGATGAACATGGATATAATGTAAATAAGTGGTAAATTGATCATCTTACATTGGAGACGATCATTTAATCGAATTTTACTTCACTACTGGACTATCACTGTTATACACAAAAAAGTTATGAGAGGAAAATGTACTTGGATGTATACATAGATATAGATTCGCTGCCGGAAGGATGAATATAAAATTAGATTATTATCATAGCCGGCAAGATTGTATCTTCCATGATATCAGTGATCAATGTTCGTCTCTCGGCTCGAAGATTATGTTTATAAACAATGTTTTTCACTCATTCATAGTAGTGGAAAAACTCACTATCAATATTTTCACAAGGAAGATGAGAATTTTCAAAACTTCAAAACTGTTGAAATCGTAGAGCTGCGCATGCCATAGATTTGACACAATTCAGCATACTTCTGTCTTGGCTCCAATGCTCTCATTATTTCAAATTTTTCTTCCAGCGTAACAACTTTTCTTTCATCAGTACTCATGTTACTCGAACCAAGTGCACTGGTTTTAATATGATGCTACATATTTACAGTAAGTACTAAGCTCTCAAACTCACCATCGCATAATGTTGACATCGTATCTGCTTGCTATAGCAGAGGTCCGAATCCGAATTTCGGAAAAATTTCCGCTCATTATAACCGAGGCTGGTTCCGTCGACTTACAAGGGGAGGACCAGACGAATCCTTTCCAAAATTTATTTACAGTTTTGTATCACCTAGAATATGAAAAACCCAGAGTAACTCCGTCAAAATGGACCTTCTGTCTAGAGCTACAAGCAAAAATGTTAGCGTTGCCAGTATATCTATATATATCACTTTTCAACATGGGCCTATATGGGCAATGTTAATGTCATGGGCTGTAACTTTGAACAGGAGGCCCATTTGACGGAGTTACTCTGGATTCTTCATCTTCTAGGTAATATAAAACTCTAAAAAATTTTGGACAAGATTGGTGATCCAAAGGTCTGGTCCTCCCCTTGTTAGTACAGAAACCAAGTGAATTTTGAAAATTTGCTCGTTATAGTCGAGTTCTACTGTAGCAGCTTTTTGGAGAGTCTTTTTAATTGTGAAAATATTCCAAAAAAAGTCTCACCACGAAATTCAAAATCCATAAACATGAGTGATTGGATTATAAGTGAAAAAAAAATTGGTGGGAATATCCTCTAACCATTAATTTGATGTTGTTGTGTTGGACCATTTCTCGTAGACAATTGATGTAGTTAAAATGTATTAAGATGTGTTTATTATTACAAAATATATTTTATTCTCTCAGAATAGATTTGATTCCAGTATTATCCGCTACATGCTTTGATCATATCGAACCCATTCTAATTCATCATCGAATGGAACCAATCATAATATCTCAAACGATTTGACTAACTATAATCGTCATCCTGTGTGAAAGTGTGAAATTTTGGGATTCATAGAACACTGTTGAATCTCTATTTGGACACTCTAGATCGCAGGGAGATTCATAAAAATTCTCATCCCATTTATACCCAAGGATGATCATGCCAAGTCTAATCGTATACATTCTACTTGATATACAATGTAGTATTCATTTTAATTCATTTGTTAGCCTATGACTAGTCACTTGCATAAGAAGGTCTATGTTTAACTAAAATACTTAAATATCCATCGACATCGTCCAGATCTTTGGAATAAAATTTGGCAGCTATCGTCGCACGACCCACAAACTCTGGAATCATAGAAAATCGGCAAACTGCATCTCCCCCAACTTCCACGTTATCAAACAGTTTGAGCTTCATCTGTTCTTTGAGACCCGGTCCTTCGATCAGGAATTTTCCTCGTTTCAGAGGAATTGGCAGTGGATTCGTAAATCGCGCCGTTGCCTCTAGCAATTCACCAACAATCGGATCGCTCACCAGCTAGAATTCAAATATATCAATCAATTTCATCTTAAAATACTCTCACACTTATACATATTTTTCAACCATAATAAAGATTGCCCCTATTGAACACAATGATTCCTTTGAAAATTCCTTCACCACTGAGATTTCACTAGTCTACACCAAAAAAATACATGCATGCTAGAAATGATTTCTAGCGCAGTTTGAGCCGCTGAATCCAAATCCATTTTCAGAATTGCCCTATCACGTCACATTTTTGAGGAAATTGATGTCAAAGTTGGAAAAAATGCCAATCTGTCTGTTTTTCAAGGCTCACATTTCTGTTATCAGGATTGTTATCAAATTTCTGCGAAGTTCAATTGGTTATTAAAGAAAGGATCTTCAGAATGAGCCTACATAGATCAAAATCGAATAAGAAGGTGCCGAGTAAAACCGACTTAGAAAAACCAAAAAAGGGCCCGAGACTGGCCCCGCTCATCCTATGTATTGGCATAGGGCAGTCGAGGATGAGGTAGGGGGGATGCGTTATGTTAAAACATGGGATGGGCGGGGCCAGTCTCAGGTCCTTTTTTAGTTTTTCTAAGTCGGTGTTACTTGGCAACTTCTTCATGGATTTTGATCAATGTGGGCTCATTTTGAAGATTTTCTCTCTGATAACCGACTTGACCTCGCAGAATTTCAATATAGCTATTTTGATAACAGAGATAAGAGCCTTGAGAAACAGCCAAATTGACATTTTTTACAACTTTGACATTGATTTTCTCAAAAACGTGACGTGATAGAGCAATTCTGAAAACGGTTCCGAATTCCGCGGCTCAAACTGCGTTAGGAACGATCCTAGAAGTCTATGTAATAGGAAATGTTGCAAAATTTGTAGACCAGTGATTGTTATTGAACATTATGGGAATGAAATGTACAAAAATAATTGGATTTATTCGTGTAAAATTATCAGAATCCAACCACCGAGTAGATGATTTCATAAATATCAAATTGCAAAAAATTTACCTCGATTTTGATGTCTGGCTTGCGTACACGGAAATCGTCCTGAGCGAAGTACTCGAAATCAGTGTCTTTGATGGTTGCTAGACACGATATGTTAAACGCTGCTTGGTTTAACAGCTTTGGTCCGTATTCTTCCCAAGATACTTGTAATTGTACCTCGTCAACTGTACTCGGTTCGATATACCTTTCGGTATCGGATCTCTTAATTGGATCACCCACTCGACCTGTATAGGTAACTGTTTCCACCCGTAAGATTATCGAAACTTGGTATCTTTCTGTAGAACTGTAATTCCTAATCGAGACCGCAACGCTGAAATCAACGAAGGTATCGAAGACATTATTTTCACTGATAATAGCTTACTCTTGGGTTTTTTAATAAATTAATTTCAAGTTCTACCTGAATGGTTGACCGACAATTATGTCGTCCCTGAGCTCAAAATTGAACACGACGTCGTTGAACTCCTCATTGAGATAGTATCGACTGAATAGAGACTCGCTTTGACGTAGCGCCTTCAGCATGGCAGCCCGTTCTTCTTCCGACTCTGTATTAACAACAGAATACAGGAATGTAGATTAATGTACATCGAACTCAAGATTAGTCATCTTTGGATTATATTTTTCGGATGTAGGAAGATTTTCTACAGCGGACTTCTAAAACAAGCGAGTGACAAAACCACCCATCTGCACGCAGTCTCATCGGTATTAAATTGCGTGAGAATCTAAAAATCATGTTCAAAGTAGCGATTTTCAGGGATAGAGTGCTATGAACTTACTTTCTGGATATTTGTATGAGTGGGTGATGTCCTCGCGCTCCCACCTACCAATTGCTTTTGTGCTAATATTTTGCCCAATTCTGCAAACATCAGAGAAAACCAGAATTACTATTCCGATGATCCGGAAGAAGAAAATATCGAACGATTGCACTGAAGAAAGAAATTTGGGGGTGGGAGGATCCCTTCTAGGAGTACAATTAATTCACCTAATGTCTGAAAAAAAGTCCAATTTCGCAATGAATTTTCAAAAAATCATGTAACGGGCTAGAATGAACCACTTTGGACGTTCGAGGTCGCATTTTCTTCGTTTTGTTATATACTCGGGAAATAAAATTGTCCGGTACCGGTAGAAGGTGTGATTCGATGCCACGAACTTTTCTCAAACACCTTTTTTGCGATTATTTTTCCTGTATTAAAATCACGAGTAAACGAGTAAAAAATTCCCTCAGAAGGCGATGATATCCAAAGTTCGCTGGGGGATCTTCTCAGATATATTTGATAATGATCCAAGACAAACATATTAGAGAATTAAGTGGATTGACGATTGTGAATTTCATCTGAAAAATAGTAGTCCATAATTTTCCATCAATATAAACAGTGGTCGTGAGATCTAATAACCAGCAGATACCGCTTTGACAAAATCATTCTGCAAATCTCTCTTAGCAGCGTATAATTCAATGAGTTTTCTTGATCTAGATTGATTGATTGATATTTTATTGAGGGCAGGAGATGAATCCCATGTGCCTAAATTGCACGTTACATTAGTGGTTCTCTATGGTTATACAATAATATACAGAGTAGGATATTGAGAGTTTGGATTTGAATGATGATGAACTTAAAATAATATTATGAGTACGAAGGCGGAGGAATTATAAATAAAATTCGCTTAAGTGTTCAACAAGGTAGGTTGCATGTGATGAATTTTCACTCATCAAACAACATAATGTAGATTTCATAAATTACCACAGAATTGATATGGTTTATATCATTTCATCCAGGTGGAAGAGATAGCCACCAGTGCGAGTGCCCGTATTGTCATCTTGCTTTTAATTCATGGTGAGAAAGAAAGGAGGTGAGCAATAGCAGGTGGGACTATTTCTGAATGTTCATGCTTCCCACGATTGAGCCACTCGTCACGGTCGCGTGACATGAGATAACTAAAAAGCTTCCCTTTAAATTGTTCATGAGTGGACTCTTCAAAAACGGTGTAGGGTAATTTGTTCATAAGTTTAGATGATGTTAACGTCAACGATTGATTTAAAGTTTGAGTTCGGGGAGCACGGTAGGCTAAAGTAGCTTTCTCATTTCTACTGGATTGTCTCAGTGATGTCACATCAGCCGTGAGGCAGAATCCGTGGCGAAGGTATTCCGGCAAGCCATGATCAATGACTGAGGGGGCTAATGAGCCCAGCAAGTACTCCCTCCGACTTTGAGCAGAGAGCCATCTAAGAGCAATTCTGTACGGGGTGACATGCGATCGCCATGATATATTACCGTAAACAAATCGCACGCAGGCATTTTGAAGACGCTGTAGTTCTAGAATTTGACTTTTTGTCAGTCCAGTGAGTAGTGGTGCAGCATAATCAAAAATTGGTGATACCAAACTCTGGAAAAGGTGTTTTTGCAGTTCACGTGACAGTGAGTGCCGCAAATTACGAAGTGAGTAGAGGGAGCCGTGAATTTTTTTCGATATCTCCCTTACTTGAAGATCTCAGTCTAGACTTGGTGTTATATGGAGTCCTCAAGCTTCCATACTCTTTGAATAGGGTGTTGACGTGCCCATAACATTGAGACTTGGAATTTGGTTAAAGCTGATCATATAGATATATTTCTCACTTCCTAGTATCATAACGGTGGTTTTGGCTGGGTTGAGCTCTAGGCCATTACACGCAGCAACAGCATTAGCGCCTTGATTTATCAGAGCGAATTTGTCGACAAACTCAGATGGGGAAGAGTGAAGGCAAATATGGCTGTCATCAGCATTTATCATATGAGAGGTGTGACGAAGAGCTTCGGGGAGATCATTGATGAATATGAGGAATAGCAAAGGTCCTAGTATGCTCCCCTGTGGAACTCCTGCATTTATGGGAAGCCAGTCAGTAAGGGTGCCATCATCTAAACGTATGGCTTGCAATCGATTCCTGAGGTAGCTGACAAACCAGTGAATAACTTGGCTAGAACATCCGAGGCCATGAAGTTTTTATAAAAGCTTACCATGAGGAATACTGTCGAATACTTTCGAGAAATCAAAAGAGATGAGTATAATAAGCATACGTTTGTCTATTGCACCTCGCACATCTTCTAAGACACCTAGGAGAGCTGTTTGAGTCGAGTGACGAGCTCTGAAACCACACTGGAAGGGATCGATCAACTTATTGAGAACTAGATGCGCTATCAGTTGCTCGTGTATCACTCTTTCAGAAAAATTCGCTGTTTCGGGAAGCTGTGCGATAAGCCGAGTATCACTGGGGGTCTTTGGTGATGGGACTATGGATAATGGTGTAATTCAAGCACGCTCCCAATCATCAGGAAAATAGCTAGTTTGCAGCGAGTCATTGAACATTTTAGTGAGGGGAGGGAGCAGTGATGGAAACGCTAGTTTCATTATGGTTCAAGAGAGTTGGTCAGCGCCTGCTCCTTTCGAGTCGGCTGTGTTGAACTCTCGAGTCCCATCAGTCTAGGTAATGGGTGAGAAATCAAACCCAAGAACATTGTCAGTGAGGTAGAACAGATTTTTTCTACCTCTCCATCAGTAAAAGGAGTGAGATCTTTAGTGACTGATGGAAAATGCGAATTAAGAGTTTTACTGCTGAAAAACGCTAGCAGTGATGTAGTTCTCTCATTGGCGATGCCAAATTTACGCAACTCCTGTCTAGACAAAAATCCTGACAGATTAGCTCAAAACGGACCACGCGATCGTATTTAGACGGTCGTTTACATCGGAAAACTGTATCTGCGTATTCCTGCAAGGGGAAATTCTTATTCCCCTGATTTTAATATAGCAAAAATGATCGCAAGAGCAGTTGTTTAAAAAAAAGTTCGTGGCATCAAATTACATTTTCTACCAGACAGTATAAATCCCCAAGTATATAAAAAATACGAAAAAAATGTGACCTAAAACGTTGGGATTCATCCTCCTAGACCCCGTCTCATCAAAATTTATTGCAAAATTGAACTCTTTTCTTAAACACTAGCTGAAGTGATTGGCTTATTGGCTATGAGAAGTATGAGTTTCAGCGCCTCCGTGCGGCGGAAAACCGTTGCTCAAACCTTATAAGAGTAAGCGAAAAAGTTGTTAGATTTTTAATTGCGGAAATTTTGAGCTATCATACATGCCAATCAGAGCATTATTAAAGGATTCAAAGAGCCCGAAGCGAGAAAAATATCGGAGCGAGTCGAGGCAGAAGCGGTGGTTGAGCAGCAACGCAAAAAGCATAAGGCAAAAATTTCAACTCGCTCTAGTTTACTCAATATTGCTCGGATTCGGACTCGCAAGCACTCAAACTCTTCGTTTCTGAAAACCCTACAATCGTCTCGCATACTGTTGCCACATCCGAGCTATGGTTTTTGAGCTAAGTGCATAAGAAGACCGAAGCCCGCACTAAACCACATATAAACACGTTCGACTGTTCCTCCCGTGGCATGCCGTTTTCCGCCGCACGGAGGCGCTGAAACTCATACTTCCCATAGCCAATACGGCTTCATTGTTACGTTGTATCGTTCTAAAACCACTGGAATCGTGTTGGGCTGGTCCAAATACGTAGAAAAACATATCTTGGTAAGCATTTCAAGCAATCAATAACTCCTCGGCTAAGTGATCATCCACTTCGAAAATTAGGAAAAAATGCAAAAAAAACGCTGTTCTTTGGAAAAGAATTTTTTTGTAATTTAAAAAAAATCTCGGCGTGTAGGGGCAAGCCGAAGGGCGGATTTGGTTTCTACGTTGGAGAACACACAAGAAAATCATGTTCTTTTAGGGGGAACCTTTCGACCCTCAGATTTTGTTCCTC
The DNA here is from genome assembly GCA_029851415.1 of Eretmocerus hayati. NCBI lineage: Eukaryota > Metazoa > Arthropoda > Insecta > Hymenoptera > Aphelinidae > Eretmocerus > Eretmocerus hayati. The sequence continues at coordinate 173,824,500 of CM056742.1, read as the reverse complement.
AATGTTCTAAATTCAATTCATTCGAGATTTTATCATCTTGATACTTAACGTATCCTGAAAACATTCCCGTTTACTCAAAATACAGATAAGCGCTCAAACAAGAATAATAGAATCCACGACAAATAGTGATCTCTACGCTCTCAATCAAGGTTAGTATCGAAGAAAAGGTCTTATAAAATCAACTGGTTAATCATTATGAACATGTTAACACTGGTTACTTTACTCACCCGTAGATATCCTTTCTGACAAGTTTTAAAGGTTGTGATGGGCCATTATATCGCCAGAAAACCTTATCGGCATTGACTTCTGCAAAGACAAAGTTATTGTCGTATGGACGATGAATTTCTGCCCTTTTGACCGCCGCAACGGATGCTGGTCCACACCGATAAGCGTCCTCGCTCAATTCTTGTGGGGTCGAATCGATAACTTGCCAACCGTGGCAATCGGTTCCCAAGTCCAGTCTCTTCATCCATGCTTCATTCCAAACGTGAAAATTCCTAAAAACATAGAGGATCCAACTATCAATATTTTATCCTTTAAAGGCTTATTTCAGATGATATTTGTGTCGATTTAAATAGTTTCACCCCAGATGCAAGTTTTCGCTGTGTGCTATATTGAATGATTTCGTAAATTGAGTCTCATCCATCCGAATCATTTTTTGCAAGCATATGTAGAAAAAAGAACCCATATGCTTTGTGAGTATAGGTCAACCAAGGGTTACATATTTCCTACAGCTAGTTCAGGCCATCAAGTAGAGGTCTTTAAAAACTGCATTTCCATCTTGCCGATCGTGATAATCATAGAGCACATCTAGAATGTATTGAAAAATTCAATTCGAATTCCAAAAAACCAGAGGTCGGAGATGGATGACATTGTTGCTGCTTTGCAAATTCACCAGATCTTTGTTACGTAATTGAGATGCTTGTCATTCTATTAGAAAGATTTGATAATATAGGTAGACAATTGGTTTTCCGTATAATCAAAAAGTCTTGAATAATTTATCGCTTTAGTAACAAATTCAGAGCAGAATTCCAAAACTATAGCTCATACTCCTAACGAAAAGTACTGATATTACACAACACACCTTCTCAGTAATACGATTTAGAACTCAATAATAACTCCTCAGTAATGATGATTCATCATCAGAAAATTTCTTAAGAATTCGATCATTGATGTGCCTCTCAAAAGTCTGTTGCACCCCGAAGTTCTTTACAATATTCTAAGCGAAATACCAATGACTAACCATATCGAATCGCTGTTGAGCTCCTCCATGATCTTTCCATTATCGTCGACGAAATAATCAACAGTAAGACTATTTTGTGTATCATGTGCACTGGAATAATTTGTGACTATTCGGCAAGGTATGCCCAGTGTTCGACAAACAGTTGCGAGTACACCAGCAAAAACCCAGCACTGTCCATATTTCACTGGTTTTTTCGTTCTGTAATACTGTTGAAGAATTTTCTGCGATCCCATCCATTGCGACGGTGGTGTACCACCTCCAAAGTCTTCGGACCAATTTCCCATCACTACACCGTAATCGTCCGGCGAGTTTACCTACAGAAAATCCACAAATTCACGATTAAGTAGCTAAATTATTCAAGATTTAGAATTAGCCCATTCATCGCGGATATGTCCATAATTGTGAACGTACAGAATAAAAGTTTTGCGATGGCTTTGATATAGATGGAAGGGGAAATCTAATAAAATTGAGAAAATTACTCGAACCGCGACGGGAAATATTTCAAGATCTACTTGTGCACGCCTTCTAGAAGTTAAAAAGACAGACTTTAAAAAAAATCATATTTTAGCATGTTTTGTAAGAAAAAGAGTTTTCCCGGATACCGAAATAAACCTATGTTGGAAGGCTGGAAATTGTTGCTAAAAAATTTTACTCTGGTAGCTTCAACGTTTACTATTGTGTCACCTTTTGGAACGATGATAGTCTACTCTCAAATAGTAGGTCAAAGACGATCGATTGAATGTAAATATCAGTTCGAAACCGAGAGCAATTTAACAAATGGTTAAAAATGACATCACTGCTACCTCTGGGCGATAAGAATTTCAAATAAGTTTTGTGTGATTCTGTTAGAACGAAATTTTTTTGAAATTCACAAACTTACTGCTGCAGATAGGCAACGTGTAATGACAACTGGATCGCCGCGTGCGGAAACTCGAACCTTGCCCACTTCCGTCATGACGTACAGAGCACAGTCTAAGATGTCGAGTTCAAATTGTGAATATTTCCAAACTGACGGCCTCATACGGTTGCTTGTGCCACGCCATATGAGCCCCGTATCATTCAAAACGTATTCCTGACGTTCAGCCTCACCTGGCAAATAGACTACGTCCTCTGAAAAATCATCATTTCATAAGTATTGGGTATATTGTGTGGGTGTGATCATGGGAAAATTCTTTAAATAAGTAATGCGAGAAGTGACGTCTTTTGTGAGCGAGTGATCTCTCTGTGGATTAGTTTAGCTCGAAAGAAATATTACTTCCATATCAATTCATAGTCAATCTGTCATATAGATACTAAATGGTTAATTGACTCGAATTGATTGAATCATTGTTGTCTCATAGTGAGTCAATAACATTGAAGAATTTTTACTCGAATATTAAATTGACTTGCATCCGCGATGCTTTTTTAAATCAAGATCAATCCTCGTTATGATTATTATTATTCACAGAGCCATCTATGAGTAGCTGTGATTCATCACAAAAGACTCATCGTAAATGTGTTAGTTCGCCGAGGATTATGATAATATAAGGACTCGACTGTGCTTTGAGAAACTCTATTGTTCTAGATTTACAGGTCAGGGTGACATAAATTTGTACACTTATACATACACTCGATATACTGGAAGATCAAGACAAGTATTTACTATTTTACTCATTCAAAACTTGAACAATTATTTGAAGGAAACTTGAGAAACTTGTCTAGAAATGGGGTTGCTGGAATATCAAATTATCCTACACCATATTCATCGTTTCAGAACTAACCAGATTAGATTGATATAGGAGTTCGGTAACTCACCTTTGCACCATGGGTTACATATGAGATAAAAAGGGCTTTCAACGGTGAAACTCACAGCACCTTCGGAATCTTTTCTTTTTGTGTCAATATCCATCTTCCATTTTCCTATTATTGCATCAGCAGCCGGTGTTATCTGTAAATAAAAAATTCAATTGAAAAATTTGTGAATATGAGAAAATTGAATTTTGAAATGCTAATCTTCACGACGACATTGGTATCGCACACCAAATCGGAAATAGGTGGATTATTCTAAATTTTAAACTTATCATAGTTTGGTATCCAACAGATCTTTTTCCGTGGCTAATATTACCCATTTTATGCTATACAAAAAGGTACAAAGGCAAAAAGTCCCCACTTTTGTCTCATTTGAATCGCTAGGAAATTTATGAATTGGAACTAGACTAGAGTGGGTATTTTTTGCTTAATAATTTCTCACGGAAAATGTGTTTGAAGTTAGATTTTACGGGCATGGTAAAGGGTGCCTGTATATCAGACTAATATTCCTGATGAAGCTCATTCGTCCATAGGGGAAAAGAGAATCAAACTCAGGCACAACATAGAAAATAGTCTTCATCTGTTGAATCGTCCTTTCCTACATGGTCATTTCCATAGCAAATGCTCTAAAGTCCGCATTACAAAGATCCTCTTATTTCTCCGGGTACTTCATGATGAGAAATCAGTTTTATTAATAATTACAAAAGCGGCCTTGTATAGGTTTATTATCTTAAAATTAATCTCAAGTGAATGATTCTCATAAAATTTTTCACTCATGCGAAACAATTAATCATAGATTCATGTAAAATCTATGAAAAAATTTTTGATGACATCGACCGTACATTGCATAATCCCATATCAAGAATTGGATGATATTGGTACAGATTTTGAACTGAATACTCGAATTAGACATGCAATTTTCGTGTCGTACACTTGAGATTTCTCACACGTACGAGTAGGGACTTCATTTGAGATTTTCAGACAGAAATTCTGCATAAAAAAGATCACTCACCTTAATTCTGAGCGAATTCTCAGCGTAGGCATGTACGACGCACTGCCATGCAGCATGTGAAGTTTCTCCAGGATGAATGATTGGTGCAGCAACGAGGGTTCCATGGCCATATTGTGGTTTTCGAACTCCATCAACTGTGAAGACTGCAGATAAAGCATCAACATTTGGATCATAGTTTCGTGAAAGCTGCAGATCGACGATAAAACCCTGTCCACGTCGTACAACTAGCCTTGATAACCGTACATCGCCTCGGTTCATCAACTCGTATCGAGATGTTCGATGGGCATCACCATTGTCATCCACTAAAAAATCTACGTGTACTATTGTCAGCACCGAATGCCTGTAGTTTTCCCCTGTAATAAAAATTTCTCGGTTGAGTGATGGTAATTTTAACTTTGAGATAACTAATTGCATAGTCATTGTTTCTGGAGTTCTCTCATTTAATTGGTTCCATCGTTTTGGAGAGTTTATATAGCCTAATACTTTTATGATTTTGAGATTGTTTGTGTCATAGCTGAAAGACATGATATTCAATCAAGCCGTGCAAACGTGATATAAAGGAGAAAGCGGAATTTATTACACAATCCAAGGCGAGTTTCCCGGTAAAGTTTCATGATGACAATATTTCAAAATTCGGGGAATTTATGCAGGATTTTTCTTGCAGATCGTTGAAGACCCCGTTCCCGGTCATTTTTCCCAATACCACTCTCCTCAAGCTAATTTTCCTGATGCTTTTTTTCCTAAGACGATTTTCCTAAGACAATTTTCCAAAGACAATTTTCCTAATACCATTTTCCCTGATGCTATCTTCCTAACTTATTTCTTCCTAAGATAATTCTCCAAAAAAACACCCTCAAAAGGTCAGGGCAAGTTCCAAGCTAACTATTACCAATGCTAGTAGCTGAGCCACTTTCCCTGAAACTCCTATCTCGAGATATAATTTCCACCTGGATCAGTCAATTTATCGAAAAATTCAGAGTGAAAGCATTCAAGCAGCGTATAACGATGAAGATGGTCGTAGCTGGAAATTTCAGACCCACATGATGCTTGACCTGGTTTTTCTTCCCGTTGACGATGTTTTCCGGAATTTTGAGCTCTTGAGAGATCAAGTTGTAGAAGATTTGATAACTATTTTTGATTATTTTGAGCAACAGTACATATCTGGGATAAGAGCCAGAGGAAGATATGCCGGGGTTGCACCAAGATATCCTTTATTAAAATTAAATCAATATCAAGCAATTATTAATGGGAATCATTGAACGAATAATTGAGAAGACTGGCATAAGTGATTTCAAATCGTCATGGGGAAAAATCGCCCTGACCTTTATTCAATGTCGACGGAACTACAGAGGGAATAGTCAAATATTGAAAATATAGTTGAAAATATAAAAACTGAGTTGAGCCAAAGCAACACCTGGTTCAAAGAGGGATTGGTGAGAGTATCAAGCTCGTCTGAGATAAATTGTACTAGATCACGAAAAAGATAACGAACAAGGACGTATTGTGAGTTATTCAAATGCTATTGCATACAATAATGAAGTCATGTGAGCCATCTACCTACATTGATTTGGATATCTCTCCGTTCTAAAAGATTATTTTCTGGGAATTTTGACTGTGGGAAAACTGGCTTAGGAATTTTGGTTCTAGGAAGATGTCCTTAGGAAAATCGGGTTAGGAAAATTGACCGGCAACCTGGAGACATTGTAATGTGTATTCCATCAAGATGAGGGACTCGTGGTTCAATGCTAGATGAAGGATATCGAAACAAAATTAGAATAGATTTTGAGTTGGCATAAACTACGAAAAAAATAAAAAATGCGCTTGAGCACAACGCGAATACTTTCGTGAATTTTGACGATTGTAGAAACAATAATTCGCAAACACTTATAAAAAGTAGAACTGGAATCTCAAATTTTACTAGGTACCATGAGAAATTTTTCAAGTCTATCTGAAATTTCACGAATTAAATTAGCCTAACCTAGATAGTTCGAATTTTTCGAAAATTCACATGGGTCCGTTTACTTATTGACAAATGTTCTGTACATCCCAACTCCTTCAAGTTCTTACACACTATTCTTTGGTAGTTTACCACTCACAATCCTGCACCAGACAACATCTGCTGTTTGGAATTCTATTTCAAAATTTGATAGCAAGTAAAGAAATTGAAAATGCCACTCTTTCCCTAAAAATTTTCCCAATTTTTATCTAAAATAACATAAGACGCGTAATCAGCTCGAACTTTCACCGATTCACTCATTACATCTACAAAACTTGTGTAAAAAATACATGAAATAACAACACTCACTCTCGGTAGACATTGCCGCGGACAAGTGACCGCTTGGAGCGTTTACTTTGAAGTATCTATGTACCGATGCCACAGCAACAGATCTTATTGGCTACTGTGGCATCAATAATGATTATTCAGGAAATACCACACGCTCTGACTAAGAAAATATATTGCCAAGACGTTTCAAAGACTAGCTCTATTTTTATAGCTCAACTAGAAATTCATGAATTTTACAGAAAAATCAATGTTGCTGAATCTAAGTCGGCTGATTTAGAGATAGATTGCATTGATTCACATTCTCAAGATTTCCAGATGCTGTTTCATTGGTAGTTAACAATTGTTTACCAAGAAGGACAAATATTTTTTTCTTACTAACATGACGGGTAGTTATGTTGGCGAAATATTTGAGTTAGCAGTGAACAAGACGAGGAATGAGCCTGCTGACTTTTTCAGCTTGTCATTTTATTGCGGAAAAAATCTAATAAGTTACGATATTCATACGAACTTTAAAATCTACAGATGATTCACATCCGATGTTGCATTGTTGATTATGAATAATTTATTAGTTCTTGCAAGACTTTTCAACTTACGAGGGGAGCACCAACCTTGCGGGTCCTGGATCTTGACGAAACTTTGGGAATCTTCTTGTTTTTGTAAGAAATGAAGGTAGCCAAAAGGGTTTCGTCCAATGAGCCTCCTATCCCGAGATACAGCCATGGAGGTTAGCATTGTCAGTATATCTATATATGTGTCATTTAAACATGGGCCTATATGGACAATGCTAATCTCCATAACTGTATCTCGGGATAGGAGGCCCATTGGACAAAACCCTTGGAGATACCTTCATTTCCCACCAAAACAAGAAGATTCCCAAATTTTCGTCAAGATCCAGGACCCACAAGGTTGGTGTTCCCCTTGTTAGTAACAATGTACAATGTTGTATAGGAGGAATTTCCCATGGTGATGAAACTTTTCATGGAAAATCGAATATCGCCCACCTGTACAATAGCTTCATCCATGCATTATTGAATTTATGCAAGATACTTCCGTTTCAATTTTGATATTTGCACTCGAATTGATTCTCACAAATACGGGGCTTGCAAAAAATTTTTCCGTGAATGTAGAGTCTTGAACAAACCGAATGTGTGAGGTTGAGAACAACCTGATAATGCAAAGGAAACCCTTCACGAAAGTCAATGAAAAAGTTTTTCCATCATCGCGAAAAACCTAACTATGACCGAGAATCATAGCACTGCGCTATCATTGAATGAATTTCCTCAAATCAAAAACTGAAAAATTGCAGCGAAAATGCTTACCAAAATAACTAACATAAGTAAAAGAATCTTCTACAAACGTCATTCAAATACCATTTTTCACTAATTTGACAGACTCAAAACTACAGAAAATCTCAAAACTTCGAATTTGACCGACAACGCCATCACAAATTCTCAAAAAAAAAAAAAAAAAAAAAAAAGATCACTCAACCCATCAATTACCCAAAACTTACAGCTGAATCGATAAGGAAACGGTCTTCGTCTGCGATCGTTAAAAACACGATATCGGTCATAGAACCTGTAAAACATCCTTGACAACTAAATTGGGCTAACGCCCACGCTACCCACTCAACACAATCAATTTCAAAAATCTCAATTATCGTATCTCCACAACTATTCAGGCTCCTTTCGCTTCTACTTCTAGATTGCAACTGATGCTGTATAAAAGACGCATCGATATCCAGCTTGCAACCGCAGACGCGGGAGATTTGAAAAAGCGCGGCAAACTATCCAATCTCAGTGATCCCATCACACAGACTCCGATTAGTCATGGATTATATATCACTACTAGCTCGACTACTACTGACGTCGAAAAATGCGTGACACGAAGAGGCGATTGAACGGGTAATAGACATCAAGATATAAGAGCTTACGCGTATATATAGATATATATCTATTAGTAAATGTAATAGTAGGTGAAAAATAGGAGGTGTATGGAAAGGTGCAGTAGTATAGCACCAAGGCCGGCGCCTTACATGGATAGCCCCGCAATCGTATGGGCTCGGTAGCATTATACATGCAAGCATTGCAATATTATGGGCTATAGTGCATAAAGTGGGAGTTCTTTGACTATCAAATAGTGTGCATAGGTTATAGTGTATTCGAAGAATGAGAAGAGAGATGGCTGTCAATCGTGTTGATGACAGTAACTGTTGCTGATTCACGAGCTTGAGACTGCAAAGTTGAGATAGCGCTTGTCGTAGGTGCGGAGTGAAGCTTTCGTGAGAGGGACCTACCTAGACAAATAGACCAAATTTAAAACGGTTGTTTATTTTTAAAGACACCTGTCAGTCTAGTAAATGGGTGCACCGTCTCGAAAACATCATTATTAATACTCTTATATTTAATGAAAAATAAAGTGATATTTGAGGTTGTTCGTATCAAAATTATAAAGTTTACGTATCTCTGATGTCGCAGAAATTTTTTTTAGAACTTAGAATCTATTATATGCCTCGCCATGACTAATCTACAAGTTAATCTAAGGTAACTGTGCCTAATTTTCCCCATTCCGTCATTTGCCCCCACCCAAGTTTTCAAATGTACGCACCCGTAGACCTTACCGAGCAATTTTTTTTTTCATATTTGTTACGTTAAAATATGAGACGATAGACGTTTTGGAGCGATTCTAAATGATCTGCGCATTTCTTAGTACAAAGTAACTGGTTTTCGGTACTTTCGACTTCATTTTGATGATTCGCCAAAAGTTGCGCAAAAAAAAATTGGCGAAACCAAAAATAAATATACTTTGACTCATTATTTTTGTTCTCGTCTCAACATCAAAATGCTTTTTACAGAATTGCATATTTTAATTTCTAACTAATACTACGCACAAATTACTAAAAAATTGCAGCGTTCCTAATTTGCCTCCATAGTCTTTTTCAAACCCGTTCTTCACTACGTCAAGATACATCGTTTCAACTCAATAAGTTCCGAAGGGGTCTAGGAAAGCTACAAAATGGGCTAAAGTACGTCTCATTTGGAGGTCTGGGAGCCGAGATATCCCGATTATACGAAAAACCCGTATAATCTCATGAAAATAGGCCTCTTTTCCTTGTGGGGGCAAATTAGGAACACAGTCGAAAACTCGCAAAAAATCTCCTTCTGCAGAAATTAAGGTATCTCGGCCCCAATTTGTTGAAATCAAACGTGTTTCAACTCGTTTCAAAGGTCTTGAAACAAACTTCTAACTAAGCTAAAGTACGTTGGAAAATATATAGATGAATTAGAATGGCGAGTAGAATAAAAGTAGTGGAGGCAACTTAGGCACGCTCACCTCATTTATGACGAATCAATTTCAATATTGCAGTCGTGCACATTTCTCAGTTACCAAACTTGAATTTCTGAGTTAAAAAATTGATTGAATGGGCTTAATATTTCGACGACCTAAATTACGTCTCGAGTTGCCTCTGAAGATAATGGCTGCACATACTCTCAACCAACTGTAGTAAAAAGCCCCGTGGTCATTTTAAGATTTCGGCTCTACATTTAGTCCGTATGAGTTCATAGTGTGACTCAATGATAATGGTGACACTGGACTCGCTCTTACCAAAAGAACTGGAGGATTGGCTGTGAACTTCTTCGGGTGCTTTTTCATGTTGTCTTCCTCATTCTATTTCCTCACTCAAGGAATTGTGAATATAACCATATCAAAATTTGTCACAGTGAATTTTTTTGGATTCTCTTGGTTTACAATATCAGGTAGCGTATCATTTTTTGTATTTGATTACGTTTTTAATTTTCTTGATTCTTATTTTCTCTGAGATCTGGAAAGTTTCACAAACTCATGCACCGGCTTAACCGTCTCTTAAAATCTTTACATTAAAATTTCATTTTCAAATCAGTCAGACTGTGAAATCGTTAGATATATGTATGTATATCGTCCGGATCGAACGACCATTGCATAATTACAAATTGGACAGTGGCACAGACAACAAGTTGCTTCTAAATATAAGCATTCGCCCGTGCATAATGTATAAGATACGGATATACTAGTACACGATCACATGTGTGTAACAAGAATGAAAGAAAACCGGGTGTAGGTTAGTAGTAAGTATATGGTCATGCATCACTGGAGCTGCGCCTCCTCAATCAAGCCAAGGCCTCATAATAGGTTTCGTTACTCTATATATGTTGCAAAAGTTTAACGCGCGCCACGCATTTCGACTAGATAGTAGTAGGTAAGTAAGTGTTCTAAGAGAATCTGCCCACGTTCATCGTTGAGCTTCTTTGATCTTGATTCTCACGAGTCATGATTAAGTTGATGTGACATAAGTGATGTATCTTTGCGTAAGCGTGGACAATTTATCGCAGTATTTTGACTTTTGTCAGGGTCGAGATTTTTATTTTTCCCAAAAAGTTGTGAATTTTGTGTATTACTTGAAATTGGGATACTTTTCGAGTGGATAATTGTGTTTTCATCAAACGAGTTTTGTACCCATCATTCAAATAACTAGCGGTTTCTCAAATAGACTCATTCATGTAAATGAGATCATTCCCATGAATTGCGAGGTTCTGATTCCGAATATAAGCACTTTTTTTCTGATGATAAGTTGGACATCGATTATAGCTTCCTAACCAGCTGTTCCATATGAAAAAATAGCCTGATTCATTTTTTTAGAGTTGTAAGTTCAATAAGCAAGTTAAGCCTCGACTTATTAAAAACGTTTTTCTCAAAAAAATTTCCATGATACTCCCAATATTATTGAATACGCTCCCAGAAGCCTATACTTCGATATTTTCTGTGTGGTTAAACACGTTCAGAATATTTTGACAGAATTCTCATGTCGAAAAAAAATTTGATTCTAGTTCATCTACTCTCGTGGTCAAGCAACGTATACCCAGGTGCTCAAACCATGCGAAAGTATGATCATCGCACATTGACTCCAAAGATTTTTAAATTCATCTATGGATAACTAACTTAACAACAAAAAAATCACAGTTATCATCGTCAAGTGTTAATTTGGAAGTCTGAGCTCGGAGGGATATAAGAGTTACATTTTCAGTAAAGTAATCCATTTCAGAGCGAGTTAAGTCAGAGAAAATACTCAAAAACTCACTTGACCCTGCCTCTACATACCTCAGTTGTCATAAGAATACCTAGAAAAACGACTCTAGTCACCAAAAACAAAAGTAAAACATTCAATAAAAAACGTGGTTGGGTAACCGGGTATCCGGCTCGCCAATTTTTTCGAAGGGCAGTCGAAGTTTAAAGAATAAACGTGAATAAAGATTTTTATTGAAGTTCAAGTATCAAGATTTCCTCGAAGAGTAGGTGTTTTCCAAATTATAAGCAGTGTTTTGACCAAAACATTTTCAAAAATTTCATTGATACGAGAAAATGATAAAAAGTTATTTATCAACGAGTGCAGATATCCAAAAAAATCTCGAAAAAAATAAACAAGGCATTCAATGCCTCAATCTCCCTCGCAACCAAATTTTTTTCTAGATGTTCAATAACTCACAACAATTTTCAACTTCATATCAATAAAATAACTACAGTACATAATGACCATCAAAACTTTGTCGTGCATGAAAAAAGCCGGTGGCTTGCAAACCAGCAAATCCTGATTGTTGAATTCAATTTAACAAAATCGATAATCTCATCATTATCTAGGAGAGCTCTCCTGCTTCCTCAATAAGTGTCAAACCTCCAAATGTGAACTCATGCGTATACAGTGAAATCTCCCAATAGCGGACACCTCCGGTCGCATCAAAACTGTCCCCTATTGGAGGTGTTGGCTAATCAGAGGTCATCCCTTTCTTTGGTTATTCTTCTGCCGGTCGCAAAAAATTGTCCATTATTGAGAGGTGCAGTCCAAAGAGGCGGTGTCCGCTAATCAAATTTGTCCGTTAAGAGAGAGTTCACTATACCTATAATCTTCTTTCGTGAAAAATGACCAAAAATACTTGGAAATTGAGATCAGGCATTTTATTGAATATGATATATTGACCTGGAAACACAAGCAACCAAACTATTTCCAGAATGTTGGCCACCATACTACTTTACAGTCCCGCATGATCGGTCTTGAGTGGCCTATACTGCTATACTCTCATACTATTTTGAATTTTCGCTTGTGATTATAAACTTCTAGGAGATTGCGAATTTGAAAACACCCACATTGGCCACCATAAACACCTCTCGGCACTGAGTTAATTGTGCGTTGCCATTCGGATAACCGATTTTCTCGGTCTAATAATACAAATTTGTAATTTTAGATCGTGACTGCATGCATGCAGTCTCGGTACATGCCAAAAACCACCTACTAGTCAAGTGGATACTTGATGTGTATATTTTGGATTCAAGATAGCCTTTCCTCAGCTTCAACGAGTATGATGAATTTGTAACGTTCTCATTTGATATTCGAAGTCATCAAGGTTTTCTCATAATGCTGAACCGATAGGGACACTAGAGTTAGTCTTCAATGATTAGGGGCTTTTTTCAATTCAAAATTTCAAGCAAATGATGAATTATGACAATTTTCTGTCAGCGCAAATATTATGATAGCACTTTTCATGTCCATCGTCATGAGGGGGAAAAACTTTCTAGTCTTCCGATATTTTGGCCTGTACTAAGATATATTCTAATCGAGGGAATTCTCCATAGTGGTAAGTATTTCAATCGCAGGAATACATTTTGTATGGAACCCAAGATACTACTCTTCAACTGAATCAGATAACATCCATTTGAGTCTTCAATTAAAGGCTAAATTCGTGTCCGAGAGCGAAAGTCACGAATTTTGCCCCAATATTGGATAATATAAAAATTCATAAAATCCCACCAGCATAACTACATCTGAGTATTTTCCATCGACGCACTGCTGGTCCATTTTTCCGTAACTTCATTCCAATCATGAACGCGAGTCTTGCATTTTTGCAAGCACGTCATACTATGGGGTAAAATTAATTTATGCTCATTACCTATTCAAATCGTTTGCGATGTGAATTGATATGATACATTGTCAATGGGATTATGATCTATAGGCAAACACGAATTGGTAATTATGATAGATGAAATCGCTATGATCTAATTATGATAGACGTAATTGATAGATGAAATATTATCTCACCCAGCGGTAGATCCCATTACAGTGAACTTACTACCCGTGCAGAAATCTCGAGAAGAATCTCGCAGGTATCTCACAGGATTGTCCTAGTCTGTGTGGGATTCCTATCGGGGAATCCCTACCGGGATCCCACTCGGTCAGTCTACGCTTTTTCGATGGGACCCTGTGAGATTTCCCTGTGGGATTCTCACAGGGATTTCCTCCATGAATCCTATGCAAATTATTTATATAAAAACAAAAACAAACTCAAATGCACTTAAGAGCAATGTAATTTAGGGTTCCATCATTAGAATTGTATTAACATTTATGATAAATTAATTAAAATCTATTACCTAAATAAATTAACATTAACAATATGACAACAGCATCGGCGGAGGCTCGAACCCATGACCTAGGGATTAGAAAGCAGAAACCTAGACCATTACTCCAAAGTTTCAGATGCCATGAGTGATGCTTACTTCGTACTAGAAACGAGTCTTTCCAACTATTCTTCCTTCTCTTAGAACGAAGCTCTCTGATTCGATTGAGTAACTCTTTGTTCAACCAACACAATTATTTTATTGTTGAATTTAATTAGGAATGCTAGTGATGAAAAAATGTTCAGGTTGACTCTTAATAACTCTTAAACCCGTCATTGTGCAATGTATACCTCAACACGCTTTCGGTTTTGATTGAGGTCCTTATAAGTCAGTTTTTACAAATGCCCACAATCTGATTAGATACATGAATATACAATGTATATTTTATATACACTCACTCACAAATGCACACATAGTATGTGTATATATATTCATATACCTTTTTCAACAATTTCTCAATCTTTGAGTACCTATACTCAAATTCATTTCTGATGAGTTTGGTCCATTGTAAAATTCTAACGCGCGGTCAATTCCTACTGATACTCATTAACAAAGAGGGTTTGAAGATCTATAGTCAAAATTGAACAAGAATATGTTGTCAAAAATTTCATCATAATTGAGAGAATCTACATAGATGATGAAACAATCGTGTAGAAGAAATGTTCTGTTCTCGTCAATCACCACCAACAACTTGGGTCTGTGAAATCGAAATCTGCAAATCAACATTTCTGTTGAGACTTGTTGTATAAAATTCAATGAGAATACTTCGTGAGGTATTCGCAGGGGTGCCCTGTTCATCCCCGACGTTCTCAACACTCAATTGTTCTGTAAGTCGGTAAGTGTGATAACTTCTCTGAGAGGCCCGGCGACGGGTGATGGCGTGGATATCCCGTAGGATTCTCACGAAGATAACCTGCGTACATCTAATATCGCTTTGGCCATGGGTTTACTGATTAGATTCACGTTGGATTCCTATGAGGTATCCTTCCATGGATTATGCCGAGGACATCACGTGGGATTCTAGTGGGGACATCCTCCTCATTCCCTAGATCTCTCTTACAATGGATCGTCCAACCAGATCCGAATGGGATTCTTATCAGGAGTCCTTGAATGGATTTTGCTGTGAATATCTTGCGGGATTCCTGTGGGGAGTCCCTGCATATTGCCCATTTTATCCCAATTCGTGGGGAAATCCTGCCAGAATCCTGTGTGATTCTCGTGGGACTCCCCAAGATGAGGATGAGGCTGGGATATCGCATGGGGATCCAACGTAAACGCAGGGAAACCTAGGATTATTTCTGCACGGGTAATGAATTCTCACTACCATCTTCTTATCATTCTAACCTAAAAATTCGCTTTCAAAGTTCAAACCATAGACAGCGTTCACATAGAGATATTACAGATTTCAAACACGGTTTCAGGCTTCTCATGAATGTACATAATTACCCTGCGCTCGTAAGCTTATTTAGCGTGCGGAGGACTTATTTCCCTCACTTCGCTCTAAACTATCCCGTAGCACCCAAACTGATCGTACGCACCCAGGGCAACAATGGACTAGCTCGAATTTAGGTATCATTGCAAAACCTATAGTTTTTGATGAATTCCAAGTTTTCCAAGGCCACCGAAACAGAAGTTGGAATAACACATAAAACACGCAAAATTGTTGTGCAAAAATGTAAGCGACTGCTAGGACAAAATTTCCATCAATCAATATCAAACTGTGTAACTCTAGGAAACTATTATTTCATAGTATACGATGACTCAATAAAAATCCGATCCAATTTTGCATTTCTGTAAAAAAATCAGTATGCACTACATACATCTGCGTCAAATGATTCATCAATCTATTTCCATCACCTTTGACGTTATCCATATAACTATATTCTAAAGCTCCCGCGCTCATTTATTAGTTCACAATCATATTCAAAGATAATTCCTTTCCACAATAGTCACCAATACCGATGCGTTACGCCAACTACTTCTTTTTGCTTGGATTGTTTTGCATACGATGTGGAGGCGGATGATGCAAAAAACGTCTCATTTAGAAAATTGAGCTATCTCAAGTGAATGCGCAACTTGGAATCCTCACATGACTTCTTTCAGCATACGTATTTGCTAATGTACCCTGAATGTCATAAAAATGTCTATTGCTTGATTTTCTTAATGCATTGCTTTATGAGATAGAATGCCTCTCCTGCATCGAATGAACTCGTTCCTATTCGTAGATCTTTGAGGTGGGTGAGGATTATGAATTTTGTGTGTCATGATTCTAGCCTATTTATTTATTTCAATCGAATCGAGACCAATTCTAACTATTCCCATGTTATGATGTATTAAACGAAACCAGTGGGTCAGTAACGAAATTTTTTTAAGGATCGATCACTGAACATCGATGAAACCTACAAGTTAATCGTCTGATTCAATAAAAAAAACTCTTATCTGAGACACGTCTCATTCACAAAATTTCCAATTTGTACCGGTATGGCAATCAATCTAATTTATAATACTGTAAATTCCAGATTATTCCTGATAGTAAGTTGACTTACTGCGACCAGTGAAAATCGGATGGCGCAAACGGGTACGAAAGCGAGGACGAGAAAGGCCCCACAAATCACTGAACAACCATCTTTCACCAGGCATTGTCAATTTTTACACAATCACATTCAGAGTTGCCAAACAAGGTAACCACTGTAGTTCCACATTTTTTTCAACCACTCACAAAGAATGTGTCCACTATCGTGAAATGAGAACTCATGTCTACTAGAAATAAGACAGTTTCCCAAATGCAGTCCATAAAATGAAACATCTGCATTCTGAGGATGACATTTTCCTTTAGGATGTAGAAAAAAAAGTTTTTCTGACGATTTTTGATACTTTTTCTAATGGGTTCTTTGAACTAACCCAACAGTAATTATTCAATCATGACTCAAAGGATGCTCATTTAGCAAAAAAGTATCGATAAACTCGAAACAGATCACGGAGGAGGACTAAACGATTCTTGGCTCGCACATCTTTTTTATAGAGCAGGTCGTGGATTATTAGTCTTGTTAAATTGTGTTGAAAATAGATCTTCTTCGGAGTAGAGGGGGAAGCTCTACATCTCATGATGTCGAAACTTTTTCAATACACTGTAATGTTGATCATTCCAAATAGGATCTTAGAAGGCTTTTTCTATAAACTTGACACAGCCACCGGGCTTCAATTCAGTCAATCGAAGAGAATGATGTAAATATGAATCTTGATATCTGATGATGGTGATGATGATTACAAGTGGTCAGAGCACCAATGCGAAGATCGATCATTTCGTTCTTGGATTTTTGACTCCTTACAGTCTTAAATATTGATATTTCATCATTTTTTGCAAATCTACTTGCCATTATGAGCAATTTGTCAATAACTGATCCTTGATTTTGACTTGTGTAAATATCCTTAAGGATCGCATCCCAGTGACGAATTTTTTTCCACAAATTTCATTCTAGATGTAGGGTATTGCCGTATGGCAAACGTCATGCGGTCAGAATCAATTCTCAGACTACTTTGAGGATTTTTCCCAACAGACCGAGACTCCTCTTCCCCCTTTGACAAATTCGACTGAGTGGCCCGTCAATTTCTAGTAATTCTATAATTTTACTCAATACTAACACAGAGTTTTCGCATTGAGAGACACTGAAACATGGACAAATCAACGCAGAATAAACTTTCATCCATGATTAAATCGAGTATCCTCGTGTGTCAAACACCAGAACTCTAAAGTTCGCAGTATGCGCAAGAGCGTCGATAATCAGTAGTAACAGAAAGGTATGGTCAGACGGTGGCGTTCAATGCCAACTACTTCTACCATCACCGTGCCGTGGTATACTCAGTTAAAGACGTACGCGTTAGAAATGGAGCATGAAATGACTTACAAAATATTGAGGCTCCTCTGAATTCCTGCTCTCTGTTCAATGAAATTTACTTTTTCGAGGGTAATGTTCGCGTGGGCTGGAAGCTCAGATCGTTTCTACAAATTGGATTATCCAATGTAAAATTTCATTAAATGTTCCCTTAATTATTCGCCACACCATAGTAAAATCAAACACGGTTACATACTCAAAGACTGCTCGTTTTTTTACCCGAAAACAAATTTTCTTCATATACAATTGACAGTCTTGATCAGGATCATCTCTATGCTCACCCCGGATAAAAACCAAACTATCATATGAAAATTCACCAATGGAACATGTTGGTGGTCCCTCATCAATCGTTTGCATCCTAAGGCCGAGTAAATTTCCTCCAAAAATGAGCTCAACGCTTATCCTAACACACACCTTACACACTATCAAGACACTACTATCCAGCTTACCATCGGCATTGACAACCGGTGGCCTTGGCAATGGGCAATGTGGCGAAGCGCACGAAGGCACAAGATTCCTCTTTGGCCCTGATGGCCTTTCCAAACTTTTGGCCAACCTTTGCCACATTTTGGCACACACTGAACAGCAATTCCCCATTTTCTTCTCCAGTCACTTCAAATTTGGCGGGTTTTTTTTTTAAATCACTCTTTCGCGCACTAATAGAACATTGTTACCGCACAACAAATTCAAATCTCGCGCCAAATATACATGTATATATGTTTCCGAATAGCATGTTCAAAGATGCGATGCCGATCTAGCACTGAGATGGTTTTCAGACATATGTATAGCCAAGGTACGTAGTTCTATAATCCGATGCTCGAGGATATACACATAGCCTGCAATGTTGTGTTGTATAGATGACGGCAGTGGCGGTGGACGTTTAGACCCGCCCAGCATCTTATTTGGCTCAACTCGAGTTCTCCTACTACTAACTACTGAAGCTTGAACCTCCGTAGTGAGCTTACACTTTTCTATTGCGGTGCTAGTTACCGCATCCGTTGACATCGTCTTTACTTCGAGGTGTCTCGTGGGTGCTATTGCCGATGATGATCTTATGAGTCTATTACTGAATGTCCACGGATTTTTTTAACAATCGATTGGGGGCTAGGATGAATTGACTGTGGAAATATTCAGTATTGTGAAAAAAAAATTCATTCATAGAACTTGAAAACTTCTGATTTGACATTCGGATTTTATCAAAAATCTAGTGCTTTATTTCAAGTATCCTTTTCAAGAATGAGAAGTGAAAATAGATAAAGGAATGCAGTTTTATGGTCTCCAAAAGAATATGAATCTTGTGATAGTTGGTCGAATCATCGACTCGAGCCTCGTCTCACAAGCACGATACTCCTAAAAACGCCCATGAATGTAGTTATCAGGTCAAAGTACAATGGTCAATCATCATCATCATCATCATCAGTTGGCTTTCTCAGGTCTACGCGTTTAGACTTTCAGACCTCGAGGTCTACTGCCTCGGTAATCCACATTCCAGCTCGCATGCCTCTCAGCTGAAACCTATCTAGCCATCTTTCATGCTGGAATGTGTTTCCGCTGCTCAGGTTGTGAGAGGGGGGTTGGGCCGTTTCTAGTAGCCTAGGTGTATTAGCCTTTTTTGGGCGTTTGCACTGTTGAGGTTTGTTCACCAGACGTACGCTCGTGCTAGGCCCTGATTCGCTTTCGACATGGTTGGAAAAATTTCTTAGCGAAGATGAGGAAGATGAGGGACAACTGAATCGTGGATATTGAAAGCTGCAAGAAGCGTGGGGGAATAAGCTTTTTCAAAAATCAGTATTCAATGATTCTTCATGGCGTGGGGAAATAAAAGAAACTGCAAATTCTGTTCTAATCCCGTAATTGGAATTTGAAAATTCTCAATTTTCAATTTCAAGAGGGGGATTACCCGAATCCCAAAACTTTGATGTCCTAAAAGAGACAAATTTCGCACCAGCCCACAAAATACATTTATCGAAGAGAGTGCTGGGGTGCAAGTCACGGATGTGTCTGAATCTGTGCAAATTAGTAGATTACGCAACGAAGTGCATACGCATTTTTATAGCCGCGGGGGCTATAAAGTCTCCATTGAGCCCGAATATATGTAAGATCAAACAGTAAAAATGGTCAAAGCCACGGATTCTTCTGCGAATTTTTCATATAAGTCTAGATGCAAAATGAAGGAACCCGGATTTTTCATTCGGTCTGCTGGAATCGCTCCGTTTCCGAATTATGGATCCTGTTAGCTGCCGCAGCTGCGGCGCGGAATTGCGGAATTTTGGACAGAAGTTGACCATTTAAAAAGGGTAGAATGTGGAATGCACAACCCCACAAAATAAAAGAAATGTTCGAAACCAGCATTCTCACTATGCCATTCCTGCATTTTCTGGGTTTGCTGATTCTGAAACCCGTGTGGGTTTGCGCCAATTACATCATTTTTTCGAGATATCGGAGGTCTAAATAAGGCAGGAAGGAGAAAGCCACTGATAATTCATAATCAAGATTTTGTGGGTCACTGAACACAAATCCGGCGCAAAGCCTTATCTGGTGTCATACAAATCTGAAATACTAACTATTACTTCAGTTTCATGACTGGAATTTCATTTTTTGACATATTCAGGAGGAGCACAAGATTGTATGTACAAATATGTGTTTTCGGAATATTTTGAGTAGTCTTGAGCAGTCTCACAGTAGTCTCACAATCGAACGAATCAGTCTTGAGAAGAAAATGACTGCCTCGCTAGGCTGTCAGACGACCTGCCTGACCACCGATCTACTGGCCTGATGTATGACCTACTCACCCATTAATCTCTCGATCTGCCATATGACCCATCATTCCGTCGATGACTCACGGACCAACCTGACTACTGACCTGTCATGTGACCCGTCAACACGCCAAACATTTTATCGGATACATGACTCACCAACTCGACCTGGTGACCTACTCTCACATACTCAACAGACCCACATACTCACTGACCGGTCATATCCCGCTAACCCACTGATCTACCAGACGATTTACCCGCCTACTGATCTGACACATGACTGACCAACCTGTCAACCTGCTGGACCTCCGGATGACTAACACACCCATCGGCCTATACTCATGTACCACACAACCCGACCTGCCGCATCACTCTCCCGCCCTATAAACTATCAATCTGACACATGACCTACCACCCCGTCGACCTGGTGACCTTCCGAATGACCAAGAGACTCATCGATCCAGTCATCCGCCAACCCATTGATTCGCCGGAACTCACAGACCTGTTTATCAGACAAGTGGCCCACGAACCCACTAGCCTGCTCATTTGTAATATGACCTTATGATCTGCCAAATTACTGACCTGGAATATGATTCACTGGCCCGTTGACCCGTTGCCAGCTACGTGACCTAGTGACAAATGTGGCAAATGTAGGAATTGGTGGGTGGGTGGGTTTCAATCGTCAGGTCCGCAGATTGGTGGGTCATATGATGACGGATTAAGGAATTCGGTCGGTGGGTCCATCGATCACACGGTACGTTAGCGGGACAACAGGCTGGTGACCCACGTGGCAGATGAATAGGTCTAAGATGGGTCAGGTCATCTGGGAGGTAGATGAAATGGCAGGTCATAAGACAGGCCAATCCTTCGGTAGGTCTATTGGTAACCTGGGACTTCACCAGGTCAACATTTTGGTGGATCTTGTGACAGGTGAGTGGATCTATGGGTCTATTGGTCATCCGGTTTCCAGTTCAAGCAGTTAGTGGGCCATGTGTCAGACGAAGAAATCGGTGGGTTGGTAGATCATCCAGCAGATTGCGGTTGGGCGGGTCACATGGCGCGGGTCAGTAAGTCGGTGGTTGCTTATACACCACCAGCTCGACAAAATTATGGGTCATGAGGTAAATCGAGAGATTAGTGCGTGAGTACGTGATACATAAAACGAATAATAAGTTAGCGGGTTTGTGAATCATACATAAGGATAGTAGGTCAGTAGGCCGGCAGGTTGGTGAGTTGGGATAGTCATCTCCATGGCGAATGCTTGTTCGTTCTATTGTAAGGCCTTCCAAAGATCACTCAAAATAATCTGAAAAAATATGATGATCATCAACTTTTGTGCTCTCCCTGAATTTGATGTCAAAAAACGAAATCATCGTCATGAAACTGAAGTAATAGTCAATATATTAGGTTTTTGTGAGACTAGGCAAAATACAGCTTCGGATTTGTGTTCAGTGATCCAAAAAACATACTTTAATGGATTTTCAAAGGTTTTTTCTCTTTTATGCCTCATTTTGACCTCCAATATCTTGAAAAAATTATGGGATCGGTGCAAACCGACACCAGATTTTATTCCAGTGGCCCAAAAGACGTGGGAATAACCTGGAGAAAGCGTTGGTTCAGACAAATCTTTCTATTGTGGGCTTTTGTAAATTCAGAGGTTCCTTCAAGTATCCATGAAAAACCCTCGGAAAAACCTTGACGTACAATAGACTATCAAGGAGCAGATGTTATACGATAATTGTAAGAGAGTTCTTTCCGGAATCTTCAAGACTTCGTTTGTTATAGAAATGCAATAAACTCGCAATATTCCATATATTTCGGCCTGGATTTTTTTCCAGATAGGTTTGAGCAAGAAAAAGAAAGAGTTGGTCCGAAGTGCGCTAAAAGACGAGGTAAGGCCAGTCAATTGTTTTTCCGTGTAATTATTGATTTTCAGGAACTATCGCTTGCGTTGGCCTCCATTTGATTTTTCCCCCTGAGATGATATATCAGAGATCTCGAACTCATTTGATATTCAAAATTTGAACTCAAGATCTGGGCAAAAATGACTGGGAGTCATTTAAAAATTCGAAGGAAATTGTGACATTCTCCTGTGGATAACTTCTCCGGCACTGTCAAAAAGACGCTCCCAATGAATATTATAAAAAGAAAGTCATTAGATACGGTTGAAATGTGCGTATCAAATTTTTATGCAATATAAGCACTGCTGAACCGAGCTCTCGCCCCGAATCAGCTATTGAGAGGTAAAGACGAGAATTAAGATATGCTAACACAACAGTGTAAATTTGTATTGGGTGTATTCTGTATAACTAAAATGAGACTTTCGAACCCTTCAATATCAATTCTTTGTGTAACATGATCATATTTTCTTCAGTCGAAAATATAATCGTAATTATACTGCATCCGCCTCGGTCCTCGAGATTACAGATGTAATAGTCGTTTCGTCCGTCAGAGGTCCACAACAGTCAAA
The DNA here is from genome assembly GCA_029851415.1 of Eretmocerus hayati. Classification (NCBI taxonomy): domain Eukaryota; kingdom Metazoa; phylum Arthropoda; class Insecta; order Hymenoptera; family Aphelinidae; genus Eretmocerus; species Eretmocerus hayati. The sequence continues at coordinate 173,801,575 of CM056742.1, read as the reverse complement.
AATATAATCGTAATTCTAGCAATTAGAAAAATGTTTTGTCTCAGTTGAATTTGTTGCATTTGGTTTCTCAATAAGGAAATTCCTTATCATGAGGAAAGAACAGTTCGTATCTGAATACATTCAATAGCTCATTGAAAAAGTTATCTGAAATTCATTGTTTGAGTGCTAGTATCGATTATTAGTACCTTCAAATAGAAGCGAAACGACATAAAATTCATCTAACTCAGTGGAGACGGATCAGTCAGAAGATTATCCAACATTAAGATGTTCGTGCGTTACCTACTCCTAGCAAGCGTAGCGATATTCTTCATATCCGAGTTCGTAGGAGAAGCAGAGGCACAAAATCCGGTAAAACAGTGTTTGTCTAATTTATTGATTGTATATTTCTCATATATCTACATCATATCCTCTTGAGGATCACGTCTATCTGATGACGTGTAAATGCAATGTAACCCAAGGGTTGTGGAACACGGAGTTGGTTGAAATTTCGAAGTTAGTCTCATCCTTGTACCTTAAAACTGATGGGTAATTTGAGTCCGGGTACGACCTGCAGAACAACCCAACTTTGACTAGGATGGGCCTAGAAGGACTTTTGAAAGCGCAAAATTTGTGTCTAGATTTCAGGGATCCAATGTCAAGCTCGGAAAAGAGATCGGAGTTGATGGATTAGAGATATTTTGATGAATAGGGTGGTCAATAGTGATTACCCTTATCAGAGGAGTGGTTCAAACTACCCTCTAAGGAATACATTTGTCGGTCAAAATTCGTTTGTTTATAGCCGTGTTACTGCAATATAGTGTTTTATCTCTTTTGAAAGGGTTCTAGGAGTGTCTTTGTATTGAATTAGTTTCGAGAATATTCAACAAGAGGATACAATCTTCACAAAATAAATAGTATCTCTGTACCAGATTTTCTGACAGACATAAAAAGATCGACTAACAACTCTCCTGACTCCTTCATCCAATTTTAATATTCTCTAGAGCCGTCCTGGAAACTTTGTCGACTTTCAAAATTAGACTTGGAAACACTTTTCTGTTTATGATATGCTGCAAACATTTCTGCGAAAATCCTGAGAGTGATTTTGACTTGAACGAGCTGTTCACAGTATAGTTATCGCCACATGTCGTACGGAAAGTCGTTTATACGGCTCGACGCGGGAAACAGCATATGCGTCTCGTGCTAAAAACTTTGGTATTCACAAAGTTTAACAAAGATTCTTGGTACTCGACGCATAATATACTATTAAATCTCCAGAACGATGCAAAAAAGCATGCGACATAGTAGTCGAGTGAGTAAGCTCCTGAATTCCTTCACTAACCGGCTAAACTCTTCCAACCCCTCCAGTTTTGGGCTCAAATGATAGGTGGTACATCCAACAATCAATATTAATAAGAATCATTGTTCAAAAATTGGGGGAAGGTGTTAATAAACAATAAAAACATGCATTTTTCCGTCCTTTTTTCGGTTTTTCCATTATAAGTCGGAAAATATTGGTTTTTTGGGAAAATTTGTGCATAGGTTATTTGTAGATCTCTAAACGATCTACAAAATTGGTCCATACTCTTTTTCCCGTAAAATGCATCCTTTCTGAGTTATTCTTGATCTAAGTTATAATCGAATTTGTTTAAATAAATTCGCTAAAATTGTTTATAACGGGTTCAAATTATTTTTCCTAGGTAATTGAGTTAATTTGGAAAAGAAAAGGTCGATTGGTATTTTTTTCTAAATTTGATCGATTTTGAGTAATGAGAAGAAACAGATTTCGCGACTTCTAACCCTCAATGCGGTGCTTTCATGACAGCACTTGACTTCCCGATTAGAAAGGAAGTTCAAGACTTGATCCAATCTTGATAAAAAACTTGAACGCAGGATCAAGGTTGGATCAAGTAAAGAGACGGGGACTGGATCCAGTTTGGTCTTTTTACTTGAACTTTCTGGGGAATTTTCGGGGCACTAGAATTTCAGAAAACAACAATAACCTCATTCTATCGTGGTTCGACCATCGGGGTCGATGGGAAAAATAATGCTCAAAGATTGTTACTTAGGCTCAAAGTCTATGTTTGACTAGATTTCCAATAAAAAATATTCTGAATATTCCAACAAATTTCTTCAATGCTCGGGGGGATCATAACCAGAACCGATACAAATAAGGTTCTTCCGGAGTGGGATGGATTCAATTTAGGAATTATTAATTCTCGTTTTTCTCCAAAAATGATTCTCCTCGAGCATACATATTTTCTGTCATTGTCAAATTTCTCTGAATCTCACAAAAGGTAATTTACGTTTTGGCGTTACAACGGATAATTACTATCTACTTGAAAATAATAATTGATGTTGCTCTTCACTCACAGAAAGTTATAGGTATATTGTTGCAACTTCATTTCGATGTAATTTCATTATGCTACAGCTCTGGTGCTGTCCTAAACTGGACTCTCGCTTTTAGTTGTCATGAACCTAGAAAATTGCAAAATATCTTCTCATAAGAGTTCGTAGCCCTTTTCACACTTTCATTCCTCTATATTCTTTCATCTTCCTTTTTTGGCTTCACTTGATTGGTCTTCTTCAAGCACTTATTGTGAAGATCAAAAATAACATTCTGGTCTAAACGCTAAGCAAATGTAGAAAGATAATGAAATCCCCTTTGACTGCATTCGCTGTGACAGAGTAGTATACTTGTTCATAAACAGGAATAGAAGGAATTTTCAATAGCACTTTTGACTTCATTTGGGATGTCTTAGCCTCAAAAAGTTGAGCAAAGCTTCTGCTCCCTCATATTCTTCTCATTCAACAAAGTTGCTGGACCACGACCACGTACTCTTGATGAACTTGAAATTGTTGGTTCTATTGAACGTGATCAGGAAATAATTCAAGAAAGAAATTTGACAGACTAACAATGATAATTCATAGCTTCGGCATCACCACCCTTATACATAAGGAAGTGCAGACGACACATTATAAAGATATAAAGTTCAAGTAAAGAGTTCAAACTGGATCCAATCCCCGTCTCTTTACTTGATTCAGATTGGATAAAAAACTGGATCAAGATTGGATAGTTAGGTCAAGTTGCTTGAACTTATTTCTAATCGGGTTGGAAGTTGCGAAATCTGCTTCTTCTCATCACTCAAAAACGATCAAATTTAGAAAGAAATACCAATTGACCTTTTCTTTTCCAAATTAACTCAATTACCTAGGAAAAATAATTTGAACCCGTTATAAACAATTTTCCGCCTCCTCGCGTAGCGAGAGGCCTAGAAACACGCCGTTTCTACGTATGGACGTATAATAATATATTTTTCTCTCAGGCTTTCCACTTTTTCTCACAGTTTGTCAAAAAAAAACACAGTTCGGTACACGGGAGATGTGCTATTACGCGCTTTATCGCCAATTTAGATTATTTTACAAGATCGGAGCAGGTTGGGTATACACAATCTTGTAAACTGTCAAAAACTACTTTTTTGGAAAATTAAAACAGCGCATCTCCGATTGATCAAAATTAGACGTGCCTTGAGTCATTCCAAAGGTCATGAGACAAGCTTCGGAGCAAACTTCAAAAAGAACTGATGTATATATGTTACCGTGAAAGCCCGAAATCCGTGATTGCCGGGCATTCACTAGTGAATCCCAAGATTCACTGGTCGAGGCCAGTGAATGCTGACATTCACTAGTGAAAGCCCGGAATTCGTAGCTTATCTCGACGCTGGGTCCATAATCCGGGCTTTCACTAGTGATTGTCAGCATTCACTGGCCATTGACCAGTGATTGTCAGCATTCACTGGGCATCGACCAGTGAATGTCAGCATTCATTAACCCGGCCCAGTGAATGTCGGAGATCGGGAGAGTTGAGGAATGAAAGTCGAAAAAATGTCAGACACAACGTCTTATTATCCAATGTTTTCGAGGCAGGTTGTAATATGGAGAAAAAGCCATTACCCATCAAATGAGGAGTTTTCAATGAAATTTCCTGTCAAATACTTGTCGATCTCAGGAATACATCATAGAAAATAGTTGTCAATGACAAAATTTGAGTGACAAAAACGTTTTACTTATGAGTATTAATGACACACTGCTCATGCTGACCCAACTGTCTTTTCAATTTTGCACGCCACAACTACCTTAGTAGATGAAGATTGGAAACTCAGAACTCCTGACCTCATTTGATGGAAGATGAATAAAAAGACCGTACTTCCTCAACCTTTCCGAGTGAACCCCCCTTTTGTGGCAAATCTTTCGGGCCCGAGTGAAATTCTCACTCGTAAAGAGTGAAACTCACTCTTTTCGGCGCTTTTCGGAGTTGTCTCAGAGTGGGGGTTCACTCGGAAAGGTTGAGAAAGTATTGAACACTATACCTTGATTTTGCCATATTCCAACCTGCCTCGAAATCATTGAATACTAAGACGTTGTGTCTGACATTTTATTCGACTTCCATTCCCTAATTCTTCCGATCTCCGACATTCACTGGTCCGGGTCAGTGAATGCTGACATTCACTGGTCAATGCCCAGTGAATGCTGACAATCACTGGTCGATGGACAGTGAATGCTGACAATTACTAGTGAAAGCCCGAAATATGACCTCAGCAACGATATATCAGCTACGAATCCCGGGCTTTTACTAGTGAATGTCAGCATTCACTGGCCTCGGCCAGTGAATCTTAGGATTCACTAGTGAATGCCCGGCAATCGCGGATTTCGGGCTTTCACGTAAAACTAGGGGTACCGGGACACCGAAAATGGCGATTTCCACTTTGGGCTATCAAAGATGAACTTATTATGTTCCGATCATGAAATTTTTTCTCTTACCTATAACTACACTACTCACCTTCATGAATCATGAAGAAAAATGGCCAAAAGTGTTCTAAAATTATCACAAAAGCCAATTTTCTGGAGACCCGATTTAGCCCAATACTGGGACACGATTTGTGGTTTGACCTAGTACTAGGATGGTCAAATGTACCAGTACTGGGACAGGAAACGTTGCTCCGGATTGTACATTGGAAATTTCATCACAGTTACATACAAATATTGAGAATTACCATGGGCTATCACGTTTTTGACAATTATTTGTTGTTAGTTTAGCCATTCATGTAAAAACAATCCATCAATTAACAATAAACAATGTTTCCCAGTACTGGGTCACTTCACTTCTCCACCCCTTGGAAGAGCCGGACGCGTCGCGTCCTAATAATGGGTCAGAATTCAATGTATACGATGGTGAACTAGGACACGATTCTTGGGCACACAATATACCATTTCCGGTTGATTTTTTTTCAGTATCTAATCATTGCCACAGCTTGTTCAAAATTTGGTACGTGATTCGGATTACTCTTAAGAACACTCAGAGATTTTTTTGATACTATATTAGATCACACACCTCTCTATTAATTAGGAGGGAATATATAATGTCCCAGAATCGGTCAACTTTGGTATGGTGTCCCGGTACCCCTAGTTTTACCTTAACATATACACCCAAAAATGTTCTGGTAGGTCAGAGTTGTTGAGAAAATGGCCTAATGAGGGCAAGTCGGGTACACGCACCTTATACATATTTTATACGGCTCGACGCGCAAAGCGGCTATGCGTCTCGTGCCAAAAACTTTGTTCTTCACGAAAACCTTATTGGACGTCGGCTTCGCCGAGGCCCAACAAAGTTTTCGCGAAGAACAAAGATTTCTGGCACTCGACACATAATATACGAATGTGTAGAAGATTTGTAGTGTATAATAGAATAGACCAGTATTTTATTATACCACTTCATCTCTGACTAAGGGTTCTTTGATTCTTCATGATCTACATGTGGGTGAACATGTGGGTCAACTTACATAAAGACCGTGTAAGCCACTGGGATTGCGCACATGGAATTAAATTTCACGCCCTACGGATTTGATGAAACAAAAATACGAATAATTACATACATATTAACTTAAAAGTAATAAAAATAGTCGCACGAAAACATGTGTCCGCGGGTAACGATATAATTCATCTAGCAATAACCCCCATAGAACCCGTGGAGTAATTCATTTGTCTCCAATTTTCCTTTTATACAGTTATTGCGTGTAGCTGTAAGAATCATCGGAAAGGCTGTCAAATATGCAGCAAAACATTGCCTGGAAGATGCTGCTAATCACTGCAGATCAGACTGGAGACATGCCAGGAGACTTGTTAGATGCGCAGTAAGTATACATTTTTTGGTTAATAAATTTTTAAAGAAAAGAACATACTGTATCTGGACACTTTTTCTTCGCAGAAAGCATACTTCAAAGCCAACAGAGGCCGTTGCATCACTGGCTAACAATCTGAATTTCCTAATGTCATTGGATTGAGGATTGTAATGAACGTTAATGAAACAAATACAATTCATTCTCGCATCTATTGATTGCCAGATTCATTTCCCTCTGAAATTCCTCAGCCCCGCCACTCGAATATAACAATATTGATAGCTGATTAAAGAACTCCTACACAGAGTTTTTAAGGATCACAGAATGACACATCCAAATAATTCGGTCGGACCCCATGGGACCTGGCCCTGGATAAATTTTCAATGCAAAATTTGGCATAGGAGACGTGCAGCATACAAATTTCGACCATTATTCCTCCGAAAAGTGTCGAATTTGGTCAAAATTTGTAAGCGGCGCGTCTCCGATGCCAAATTTTGCAAATATCGAAATTAAAAATTTTCCCAGGGCCAGGTCCCACGAAGCCCTATGGGGTCCCACGGAATCATTTTCAGCATAGGGAATTCGTACGTTTCAGGTTATATATTAACTGGGCTGTACTGAGAGGAGTTATGATATCCGTGCAAACAGTGATGATTTATAATATTTCATACATCTTCTGATTCGAGTATAGCTGTTTTTTGCATGAATCGAGAAATTAACGACTCTGAAATGGATATGATGCGTTTCGTTTGAGGAACTAATCCGACGACAGCATATCTCGATATCTTCAATGAACACCTGTTGATTGTAAATAAGCAATGCAAGAATGCAAGTCTCTCGCTCCTCGTCCCCTCTTGGCTGAAAAATCAATTTCGGAACTACTCACCTAGAAAACAATAAGCATGTAGCGCGTTTCAACTCATCTCTTAGATCTCTAAATGAGCTTCAACATCGAAGATCATTGCCTATTAAGAAGTAATGATATTAGTTTTGATTATTCGCTTCAGAGTCATCGCGGATCAAGAACAGTGACTTTTCATCAAATGAACACCTTATAAATTCATATTCAGATCGCACATCGATCAGTTTTACACAGATGAGTTTACTCTCTCCACGAGTATGTTCATTTTTTTTCCTATGCGCAACAAACAATGTGGAGTATGGTAAAGTTTGATCAATACAATCGCAAGAGTCTCGTTCTATAGCAGCAAGTATAACAACCGATACGAATCAGTACATCATCTCACATCAGGCGGGAAAATACAAATAGAAAAAATTCACAGCTCATCGCGATCGCATCTAATCAGATAGATAAGAACGCGAGTCACTGCCACAACTATAATCATTTTTTTCAGCTCTCTGAGTTGCCGCAGAAGCACAAAGTGAGAGGAAGACCCACGTATGCCGTGTGGTATTCATTATAGAAGCAATAGCAGTGATAGTGAGGAAGCGAGCGAGGTGACATAAAGATTTTGTATTGTTGGTAACTTTTAAAGAGCCCCATCGACTCCATTTTTCTCGCGGCACGAATCAAACCTCTTGTCAAGTTCTTTGATCTAAATTTTCCTCCCACGTGCTTTTGTTTCAAAAAGTAAGAGTTATCTAAAATTTTCAGATCAAACTCAAACTATGAAAATGACTTTGCAAGCAGTAGAGTTTTGGTGTTGCGGTTGTTCGCGTATAGCGCTTGATTTTGTGATATTTTTACGCAGTGCGATGAGTTTCGATGGATAATAAAAAAGTGTATAATATGGTGATCAAAGAAAGGAATTTGCTGTGCACAGTTGCTTTATAAAGAACGTCAAATGTGACAGAGTTAGATATTCAATTCGGCAATTATTTTATCAACGACGTTATGAAGTTGACAAGCGACGATATGAAATGTAAACAAAAGTAATAAAAAAACATCGTGAGGTGCCGAGCAGACTGATAATATGAGTTATTAGTGCTGATGGCGGCATATCAGGTGTGTGCGACACAACAGCTGCGCCCACTATGCGCACTTTGATACGCGCTGATAAGCGGCCACCTCCTCATTCCATACCGCAACAAAAGTTATTACAATCATCGCCACATTGATGGAAGATGATCCATGAAGCCAAGGGATAGCGATTGAATCAAGGGGAAAAGGTACTATTTTAAATCCTCGTGTTAATGTGGAATTTGTGAATACCAACATTTTTCTACTTACATGCCAGATCGACAATGCAAAATGTACATTTAACAATTTTAAAAGAGCCCAGATGGTCCAGTTTTAAAGGGAATTGTTTTCATCAACCTATAATAGAAATTTTTCATTACACCTTTTGCAGTCTGCACAAAATTATTCACAGCAAGGATTCGTTACAGAAGAATGAAATATGAGAGCCCTGTCATGAATCTTGTATTAGTTGAATTCCACTTGAATTGTTTGCCGTCAACAAAATTCCCAAAGACTGTTGCAAAGGTGTGAGTAAATACTACATAACGATCAACTGTCAATAAATTTTGCCAAATTCCGGTGTGGAAAATTTCAAAGATCTTCGACATCAGCAATTCAGCTAATACTCGTAGACGTGTGATATTACCGTATAATCAGACTTTTACATGAAATTTTTGAGGTTAGGTTCGAGAATTGGTCCATCAAAATAGTTAGAAATAGTCTCAAATTTCCAAAACGACAGAGCTGTGAAGTATTTTTTATGAGATGATTGAGAACTTCCAGAATTACATGAATTGTGCATTTCAGGCAAACCTGGGACTGACATAACCCAAGTAACACTGGCTTCCAAACACATTATCTTTGACTTTTCACGGGTGAAAATCTTTGGGTACTGTTCAATGTGGCCACCATAGTAAGTAAGACTAAAGCTGCAAGAATGCATATGGAGACATGTGAAGAGATCACCCTGAGGAACATGGCTGGATGGCTCGCTTCCGCTGCCATGATCTTTGGTGGCGTCATACCCTTCATCCCACAATATAGACAGATCAAGCGTAACGTGGATACAGAGGGATTTTCCCTTTATGTTTGCCTTGCCCTTTTGATTGCTAATACTCTGCGTATACTCTTCTGGTAAATGTGAAAATCCTGAAGATAACACTTTTATACATAACTGGAGGATAATCGTCTTACAAATCACGTTTTTCTAGGTTTGGGCATCGTTTTGAGATACCTTTGTTGATACAAAGTGTTCTTATGATAATCACCATGTTTTTTATGGTCAAAGTTTGCGTCGATGTCAGAAACCAGCAGCAAATCACGAGACAGAGAGACATAGTATTATTCAGAGGTGCGTATTTCAGATTGATATTCTTTTCAATTTTATTTTAATGTTCAGATTTGATTTTCATGATACTACAACATATTATTGATATATATCAATAACTCCATCTTCGTAACGATAATCTTAATTTTGTTTGATTATGATATACTTACTTGATCAATCTTGACATTTTTCATACGTTTCCTAACTTCTTATAAATACTTAATAACGTTCTTTTTATTTTGTTTTGGTTCATCGATGCTGTCAGATTTTCATACAAAATATTTTTGGAAATGGACAGACTTACCTTCATACATTATGTTCATGGCGATATTTGCTCTTGTGGGATCTGTGGTGATGTACTTTTTAGTAGATGTACCGATTTTTGTGGAAACTGTTGGATTGCTTGCATTGTTAACAGAGGCCATGCTAGGGCTTCCTCAATTCATCAAGAATTTCAAACATAAATCTACAGACGGAATGAGGTATTCTTAATACTTTTTTGATAAATTATGCTATCGAATGAAAATTCAAGAAAAATTTTTTTCTCTCCTCATAGCCTTGCCATGGTGATAATGTGGACTCTTGGAGATACATTCAAGACGTGTTATTTCATTAAACGTGATGCTCCGATTCAATTTGAAGTATGCGGGGCTCTTCAAATTTGTATAGACCTGGCAATACTTATCCAAGTATATGCATATCGGGATAATGTACTTCTAGTCAGATCAGATGACAGATCAGATGACAGAGTGGACTGACTTTCTTGTAAAAATTGGTCATCTGGAAGAAAAAGTGTGTATATACATTGTTAATTTGTTTATCAAGCTAATCCTATGTAAGATTCACAATCCGTCAGAGATTGCTTGGAGGTCTATTTTTGTACAATGTTAGATAGAATTAGATTTTACAGATGTGAATAGTATCAAATTATTTGTAAGATAATGCCTTGTATATACGTCAATCATTGACTTACGCAAACGAAGTATATAAGTTCGGATACTCAAACATTTGGACCATATCGTAATTTTTTGCTCTGGGTCAAGAGCAAATTCTTCATCCCGTGCTTATTAGAGCTATTTTTTAGCATCAACATCATGCAGCCTTCAATTTTTTGATAGGGTGGACATCAAACTCCATTGGATCATATGATGATGTCAAGATAAGAGAGTCCAGAAAAGCTACGTGAAATATTCGAAAGCTCTTCTTCACTTTTTAAAATCATATCTCTACGTAAACAGCTATGACAAATCTGTTGTCCATTTTCTATCTTTGATACGGACTCGTCAAAGTACATTTAAACCTCCGGTAATTGTGCAAAACCATCAATGCTCTTTTATATATAGGTTATTATTTGGTCTCATCGATCTTGAAGGACGGTGGGGAACTAAATAAGGTAAGTGTACCCAACTTGCCCCCATATGCCGATCTCAGAAATGGGGACTCGTGGGCCTTCTCGCATATTTTACGTTTGTTATGTTAAAATATAAGAAAATACGTAGTTTTCATCGACCCCAGATCATTTCTGCGTTCTCCAGAAAATATAAAGCTCGATATAAAGTGAGTTTTCCATTTTTCGTGTTTGCGCGGCTAAGAAAGCATCGAGGGAATTGCGTTCAGTAAGATTAGTGCCAAATTTTATGAGTTCAACCAATCTTAACGTACCTTAGTTCATTCGATTCCTTGTCTCAAGACCTTCAAAATCCGCTCTCCAGAGTTGCATAACTGTTATTTGGAGCGATTGTATGTACAAAACACGAAGATGGTTTGAGAATCAAAGAGGCCGACATCGGAGTGTACCCAACATGCCCCCATAAGGTTATCTCGGAAAGGCGTGCAGTAGGGCTTTTTTTACCACTCAGAGTGTGTTTATCACGTCAAAATAGGTCGGAAACGGTGTCTTGGGCCAACTGAAAGCTACAAATGCCGCTGCACGGTGATCAAAACGGATCATAGCGATTTTATGCACTTTATCGCCGATTTACATTATGATAAATGATGGGGGCAAGTTGGGTACACACTTTTGTAAACTCTCAAGAATCACCTTTTAGGAGAATTCAATCAGCTCGGCTCCACTTAATCCAAATCGGACGTATTTCAGCTCATCTTAAAAGTCTTGAGACAAGCTTCAAAATGAGTTAAAATACGTTGAAAAATATTGAGATTAGCCAGAATTATTAAGAAAATGGCTTAATGGGGGCAAGTTGGGTACACTGACCTTAAATTCAAAATTTTTTTCATGAAATTTTGGGAATTTATCTAGTTCCCCACCGTCCTTCAAGATCGATGAGACCAAATAATCAACCTATATATTAAACATCAAGGACGAAAAAAACCTCCAAATTACTTATGACATCAATGCTCTTATTTTCCTTCATGTTTTATACGAGTCCCAGACGAATTGTAGAAAAGTATATATCTTAGAAATGCAGCGGTAAGCCAGAGAAGAAGCAATCTTCATGATTCCAGTCGACAATTTAAGATAGAAAAATTCGTATCTTGAAAATTTTTGATAAATAGCTCTGTACCGGAATCTTTCAGAATAAGAGATCGACATGCCGATGCACGTATGCAGTCTGATGTTGATCAATACATCGTGCATCTAATGCAAATTCTAGCTGTTTTTGGTAGAGAAACCAATCCTTATGTGCGTCAGACGGTAGGAAAATGCAAAGCTCCAAATCGTCTCGACGACCAATTGCGTTTCACCATTTTTCAGTATCAGGCCGAATAAATGTTGATTTTTAGTTCCAAGCTTGGGCATGAATTGGTGTCTAATTCGTACTTCCACCATAATTCGTAACGTAACACCGTGCCGAAAATTGTACATACATGTCAAACAAGATTATTCATATTTCCGGGGTCCTGTTTGTTCTAAAATGTTCAAACCGTTCGATAGCTCATTAGCTCACTAGTACATACAAACTAATAAAATAACTAGCTAAAAATGACCTCTTCCAAGGGGTGACAATTTCTGGTTCCAACCAAAATCACAGACTGCTTCATTGATAAGATTTAACTTGCATCCTCACAGGATGCGATGAAGGATATGACCAACCACAATATGCGTGATAATATTAGTGCATTCTCCCATTTACTATGAGTTCATACGAGAAATTCGATCTGAAGAAAAAGTACTTGCGAAACTTCGATTACGTCTATCAAAATCATATTTCCCTATCTTTAGCTCAATTTAATTTGCTTCTGATGATCAAAATACTAGTTTTTTGCGAGAATGACTCGGTCAATCAAATTGTAAGAAGGCCCTCTCTGGAGGTAATTCTCATCTAGTCTAGACACTCTCGCCTCCTAAATTCGCTCCGTATCAAACAAAGAAGTCAATCCTATAGAAAAGATGATAAAACAAAACTTCCAAGATTTTCCCACTTTCTGTTGCTTTGTGGACTCAATAAGTCAAGTCAAACTGCATTTTTAGGCACTGAAATGACTATGGTTTTCTATCGACAAATGCTTTGATTTTGGTTGTTATGATGGAGGCTTTTGCTGCTCATAAAATAAATGCGAGAAAAAGAAGGTGACGTTTATGAACAGAAAATTGATACCAATATACGGATAACATTCCCAAACATCGGTTTTATACATTGTAAGGTGATCATTTTTCAGTTTTTGTCTCGAGAGCAGTCTTTCGAAAAACTAGATGTAGAGCCCCGAAGTCAATCTTACTTGAAAAAGTGATCGTCATGTTTTGAAGTAGTTATAGCCCACAGCAATGCAACTTCGATCTGGATCTCAACTACTATATTCTGAATGAAAAACAGTCGGTCAATGGCCAATAATCAGCTGATAATTTAGTTCTGCGCATTTTTTGTGTCTGGATGCCTTGGAAAATATAATTAAAAATGCCATATGCATATTGTCATAAGCTCTCAAGAAAAAGAAAAACATAATCAACAAACCAATTTTAGAGAACTGATGAAAATTTATTATCTTCAATATCAGATTGTACAGGAAACGCGACGTCAGTGAAACCAACTCCTTACTCGAGTCACGTTGTGAAATGCCATCTCTCCAACATAAAACCATACATAAGAAATATCCTATATCTGTACATGCAATTAAATTTTAGATTCTTCTCCAACACATGCGTATCCAATGATAAAATTATAGATTCCATCATTGACTCACAGTTCACATTAGACTCGATACTAGACTACCGCATAGATTTCTTTGGAAAATCATTCAACCCCAATGGAAAAATTCATACCATGACTAATCATAATTTGGTGCTGGGGAATTCATCATAATCTCACGATACCATGCGATGTTGAGGAGAGCACGAACTTCAATACAAAACATGACAAAATATCATCAAAAACATGAGTGACTTCAATGGTTGACCTATTACATTGTTTCATGAATCTTTATGAAACCTGATTCAACACAAAACAACTTTATACGGACATGTTAGAGATGGTTTAGATAACCTTTGGCAACAATTTTTATCTGAATGAACAATGCTTACTTGATTGAAATTACTGATGGTGAACAAATAGGGTTTCGTAGGGATGCTTTATCATGAGAAAGGATCATGTTTTTGATTTAGGATTATGTGGTGCAATTTCGTTATTTTTCCCTTGGTGACATAGCCATGTCACAAAATGAAATAGCCCCACGAAGATTTTCCACTGTATCGGTATGATTTTCTCCAGAAGGGAATGACTGAACCAAGTTTGCTCTCTATTTAAATCCTTACGCAATAACAATAACAGTTCAGAATATGAATTACTTTCCATAGCCCGATGTGGCAGCACTTGATCGTGGTACCACTGATTTACCCGGAATGCAAATTCTTCATTTTTGATAAAAATGACTATCATTCCTAAATTTTCCTTGTCTTGGATTGGTTCAAAGACCAAGGAACAATTTTTCCTTAAAATAAACATCACGTAAAAAAGATTCTTATAGCTACACTATAAACCCGATAGTAATCGACGATAAATTTCAAATTGATCGATTTGATATAAATTTTCAAGTCTCAAACTTTATAAATCTGAGAAAATTAATTCATCAAAATCGTATAAATTTCATAACATTAGCAATTCACAAGTGCATTGACAGGTATTTTGATATTTTCAATGAAAAACTTTCGCGCTGGTGTAGCATTGTACTATAAACTCTCATTTGACAAATCAGCAACACACATGGACAAATACACTTTCATATTGTAATAAATTCATTCTCGTAAGGCAAGAAGGATTTCTTTCTCAAATATCTACAAATGACATATGCAAAGACGAGCAGAATACGAGACATTCAGGCGTCAACGTATGCATCACGTTGCAGTAATTTACATACATTCATCGCGGCTTTTTACAATCATACAACACAATGCGATCGATTTGCGATAACGAATTTTAATAACTGAAAGTACTGACGAAAAATTTTTTCAAGTAAGTAAGTTCTTTGAGTCTTTGATTATTCCAGGCTTGTTAGATACATACCGTCGATCCATTTCCATACAAAAGACAAGTATTATGAAATGCTCGCGAAGTACGCATAACATTGCGGGTCAACGATGCGACATTATGTAGCCTCGACGAAACGTATACATAAAGATAGAGGTACATATTAAATGAGACGCTTCGTATATCAGTGAGGACGAGGAAAGTGAAAAATAAATTACAGCTCGCCGAAGGAGACTACAATATACAATATCACTATGTACAGCACATTATCAAGCTCGACGGGCTATCGCAAATCGGTATACATAATCATCTCGTTAAACAGAGCGAGGAATCGAATATGATATTTATTAAATAAGTCACGTTCATGAAACGAAATCGATCCATTGCGCACCGCATCTTTTGGGTTTTATTCACACAAACTTAGCACTCTCAACTCTAGCCAAAATTGGCCGCAGACTATCAGGGAAAACCGTTTGACTTCATTACACTATATCTTGTTCCAAATAAACTCCTCTGATCACAGAAAAAACCAATGTATTTTCAACTTTGATACTGATTTCTTCTTAGACTTTGAAACTATTTAGACCTCAACGGGTATTACAAGGTCAAAGAGAAAGAAGACTGTTAACATTTGTGTTTTGATTGTGCTACTTTTTGGAGACAATTTTGAATTCTCAAAAGACTAAAAATACACTGATCGAACTATCAAGAACGAAAAGGAAGTCAAGCATGGATTTTTTTCTGCAATCAAGCCTTATTTTCATATAAAAAGTTCTCCCATGACAGTCTCGCAGCCCTAATATAACACTATAAATCTTTTATCTCACACAAATACATACAAGCACATCAATCTTACTCTTACTCTTACTCTTTTTCTCTCTCATCTTACGATAAAATATAGATTTATGTACACGTGTACAGCTGTAGAGGTATATCAGCTAGTATTTGCTCGCTGAGGCTGATTATTCAATTTAACTGCAGATCAGACCTGTCCCCCAACATCAGCCTGATATCTGAGCGTAAGGTATTCAGCAGCTTCAGTCATTCGGCTGATACTTCTATGAAGTCCTCGAAGATGACGTCTGAAATCATCAGCTGCAAGATTTGCTAATCTGTCGCTAGGCTCTTCACTCTCAAGACCTGAATCATTTTCAATTCCAAGATCTGAATCTGAATCTGAAGCTGATCCACTGCTACTTGTTGCTGAGATCAACGATGAGGCAGATTGGAGGCTTTGCATCGATGTGGTTGATGGGCAGCGAGCATGGCCTGCTGCTTGGGCTTTGGCACGATGTTGGGCAAGAGATTCTTGCTGTTGTTGTTGCTGTTGTTGATCCTGAGAATTATGACAATTACAATATTAATTAATGCAGATCCATCATAGATAATACTGGACAATGTTGGGAAATGGTAACTTTTTTATATATTCGTCTACCGGGGGAGGACTTTCCAAAATGTCCAATTAGAATAACTTTGCTCTTCTGATTAAATGTCTTTGTAGTAACATTCATCAAAGTTTGATCAAATTAAAACAAATTAATAACATCAATGATTTTGATCTCGTCGTGAAAATTAACAATTTGAAAATGATTTTTCCATGACTTGGGGTAGAAAATCCAAAGAAGAGAGATAAGTTTTGGTGATTATCTAAACCTCGGAAATGATGGGTGAATGAGATCTTTGATACAACGCAAAAAATGTCATCCGATAGGTTTCTTTTCCTATGAATGGAAGAATGAACATGTATTTATGGATAAAACTCACTGTAATCTTCAAAAATCATGAATAAAAAGGACTACAGAATCATTTTACACATTGATTTATAGTTGTCTCAATTCCGAATACGCATGGAAATCAAGTAATTAATTGGGTGATCTGATTAATTACTCCAGATACTCGTCATAACTGCTTGATCGAAAGCCTCATCAAATTTTTGACACCTATCGTAGAAAAATGGTGTATCACTAACAACTTCTTGATGATGACTTTTTAATTTCTCGAGAGGGTTCTATGAACGAATTAATCCTCAAGATATTAGAGGAAACTATTTGCTTCATCGGAAAATCCACAAACGTAAAACCTTCCATTCGATAATTTCGGTTTAATGCGTGAGATTGAGCTCATGATTATGAAGCATCAGGTAAAATTTTGGGAACGTAACATGAGATAAGACATATAGAGGATTTAGAGAAATTTGGAAATGCATTCGACACATGGAAAGTTTTATCTTTCTTCTTCCCAACATAAGCACTCATATCGTTTCCGATATATCTGAATATTAATTTTCCTCATTTTCCTACTTCCCTCCATTGTCTCAAGGAGTGAAATAAACTAATGAGAGTCTTGATAATGTTTCAGTTCGTTTTTCCATTGCGACATTAATTAAGACAAATGCGTCATCCAAGTTGATGATGGAGAAAAATTCATAACCGATTCAATACACGACGAACATTGTGAATTGATACACTGTGGCCAAGTTGAGATGAAAATTTTCGAATTATTCAATTATAAAATTACCTATCGAACAAATAATAAAAGAAGTTGAGAGAGGAAAAAAAAGTTGAAATGAGGTACTTACAAGGGCTTCCTCGTCACGGCTCTCATCAGCGCTGTCCTGTGACCATAGAAGTTCGACCTTCATCTGGTTGACGATGTTGTAAAGCCGGTAGAGATCCGTATTTGAGAGGCTGTCCTTGATACTTGTGACGCCAGATCCACTGACATTGCCACCCTTTACGATTCCAGCTTTTGGACATATCGTATCGTTTGCATCGCCAACGGCAAGGTCTAGTAATCTACTGGGTACCAGAATTGTTTCTTCCATCTCGTTAACAGCTTTGACAAATTTTTCCATGCTATTGAGGATACTCGCGTTACTGAATTCGGGCTCCTCATGCCTTGCGATCTTGCGCAGGCTACATCTGTAACAAAACAAAATTATTGGATGGTTTAGTTGTTTGACTTTAATTAATTTTGTGCAATGAATTTTAATGGGACAGTTGGAAATTTTGATGCAATTTTGGGAGGATCATCAATACTATTGATATGATCTCGGAAAAAATCATTTTTTATTGAGTTATTGTCAATGTTATAGAGACATCTGAGCATCTGCAAATCGTGTTGCCATGAGCATTGTTGCTGAATTTGGTTTTGGATGCATTGCCAAGGACAGGAACATGAATTTTTTCAATTTTAACTTAAATAAGTGCAATATGACGTTGAAAAAAATCGTGCACGCACAATTCTTTTTACGTTAGTAGTCGAGTTGGAATAAAAATTAGAGCCAGTTTCAACCCGACCCGAACAACTCATGATACTGGAAATTTTAATCAATAATATTCATTAAAATGTCGAGTAATTTAGTAGGAGTCAGATTTTTCTTGCATAGTAACCAAGCTTTGGGACGTATATTATCCAACGAATCATTTATTAGCTTGTATTATTGTCAAGTGATTGGTTGCCAGGAATACCAACATTTTCCAAACTTTCAGCATCATTTTGGTGTTGAGATGGCTAGTTCCTGGAATATTCATGTTGGGATGGTGCACCATCCCAACATGAAATATATGCTTCATCCAAATCATGAAATATATGCTTCAGAATCCTAAATTAAAAATATGGCGTACTCTTCTCTTGGAATGATCTCGAGATTCGAAAAAAATGTTTGTAGAAACAATGGCTCTTAAAATCACATTGCCATAATTGAAAAAACAAATTCTGCGATTTCTTGGAAAAGGCTCGAAAAAAATATATGCCATTGACTCCAACGTATTTCAATGAACAGAAAGAGTTGCTTTCATGAAAAATAATGAGCATTCGCTTTGATTTTCGATCATTCTGATTATTTTTTCGTTTACTCTCTCGTCTCAAAATCGATTACAAATGCCAGAAGTAAAACAAAAATATGCTGAATAATAAAGAATCGACCAAGATCGATGAGCTCAGGCACTGCAATGATTCATCAAACATAAGAGATTTTCCTAAGCATCATCGTTATAAATGACACTTTTCTACACAATCTATCCAAACTATAGTGATAAATGATCTCATCCTTTTGACACAAGTTCATTCATTCATATCATATCAAGCAAGATAAGGTAACTTTCTAGCTTCTAGATAATTAGAGGGAAAAAATCACATGATCGAAAATCCTCCTCGATTCTAAGGAAATATATAAGGCTCAAAACTCAATAAGACGAGAAAAGGAAGGAAATTATGTATACAAGTCATTAGATAACTGATGATAGCTGAATCAGGATCTAGTTATAATGACCTATCATTTCAGAAGAATATGGAAAAGTATAGAATGCGAAGAAGTCCATGACCGCGAGTCGAAGAAGATCTATAAGGTATGTGTCTGTTGCATAACAGAGTCGATTATGTCAAAATAACAACTGATGATGAATTTGACGACGATCATGACATAATACAATCCCATCAAACATCATTATGAGAAATATCTATATCTACAATTTGATCTCAAACACCAAAAAGCTGCATCATCTTCTATATAACTCAATGAGCTCATTAAAGAGAATATCGTTGACAATAATGATGATGCGAAGAAGAAGAATCTGGCATTAGGGAATTTATGGTCATTTTACCAACGTCTATGGATCTAATGACTATAATAATATTATGCTCCTCACAAAGTACTTATTTGCGGAAGACACATCGAGTGATGAGGTGTTATAATACAGAGATACAGATGAGTGAAGATACTATAAAGTAGGAAATTTACCCGACATTGACGCACAAGAATTCAAAGTGACAACAATCAATTATTAATGAATCTAGCTACTACAACATCTATAGGGTTTTCAACGCCACCGCTGATTTATTGATGAGTTTAGAATTGACTTAAGTAGTTTGGATTGTTCGAGATTCTAATCAGGCAGAAGAAAAAAAGCAGAGAAGCGGAAATTCTTTTAAAATTCCACAAGAGTCTCTGACTTGTCGGACGCAGTCATTATCGTCGTGTGAAGGATTGTTTCTAGGTATCTTCGATTTCGTTGGTGATTCGATATTCTTTACAAATTTATTAGTATGAAATTCATCAATATCAAAGATTAGTCACAAAAGAAAAGATCAGTAGAAAAATGTATTCTGTCTGTAGGCGAGACTCTGATGAAGTAATCAATTACAAGCTGTTTCTTACATGTGACATGATACTACACGTGCAAAGTGGTATTATTTGCGAGATAAAGAGTCATTCATCCAACTTTCAAAAGCCGCTATCACTTGGCGCTAGGCGATTTTGTGACGAGTAAATGGTCTTTTACTCGACTTCCTGTTCTTAGCTAAAAACAGTCGCAAGACCTCGTTGGTTATGCAAAATAATGCGTTCAATTGATGTATTTCGGATTTTTTTATACAACATACAATGTTAGGAACAGTCTTTTAAAGGAATCCGATATCAAGTTCGGTTCCATTCAAATTGGAGAGTTGGCATTCTTGTTAGTATTCTTGGGATCCGAACCGATCATCATGAATTCGAATGAATTTTAGAGGAATTTAACAAGAATTTGGACGATGAATTAAAAAAAATGCCAAAATTTCAATTTTGTAACTAGGCATGCAAGATTCTGGGCAAAATCATGAAGAATTTTTGAAAATTATTGGGGATCATTGAGACCCGTCACTGTCGATCCAAAAAAGTGAAATAATATTTTGGAAACATCCAGAATCAACAGATTTCCATCTTTTGACTGATACAAGCTCGAATAATATAATACAAAATCAATTTTGTAACAATGCAAGCAGCTCCAAAATTCCGGTCAGAAAAATGTAATATCTTTTCAATTTTTTGAGAACCATTAAGAAATATCGGCTTCGGGTCGAAAATATATATTGTAATTTTCAAAAATCTCAAAATTGATTGAATTTTCATTTTTTGACAAAGCTCAGTAACTTGTATGTTTATTCAAAAAGTTGAATAGATCATTCAACGTCTGAGTCGCGTGTGTATAGCAGAAGCATCATCAACCGTCATCCTCATCCTCATCAGTACCACCAAGAGAAATTTCGTATACGAGCTGACCTCGATACCCGGACAGCAGCAATGCACAAGCTGTTGCCAATAATTACACGAACGACACTCGCAGTCATGCAGCCGGAGGAGCCCGTTCACTCTCATGTCATGTACCAAGCTCAAAGTGTACTGCATTCCTTCCTGTGGACGCTATAATATATACTTATAATGACGCAGCAAAAGCTTTAGATGAGACGAGAAAATTTTTCCATGTGATTTTCGAGTCAAATGCCTTAGAACAGCTGCGCACAGCATCAGCTGAGAAGATGCGGACTTTTCCGCGACTATTATACTCTATTGTTGATGACGACTATCGTATATTTGAAATCATCATGGACAATTTTCCACGGGTAACGTTGTTTCTGAGCTTCATCATCTTCTTCCTTCTAAAAATCAGACTATGAAAACAAAAAGAACCAACCTCTTGAATGAATCGCGATTTGAGCAAATATAGTATACGTGAGTTTGCCACTGACTGTAGTTTTTGCCTCGTCATACGGTGACAGAATCTTTTCACTAATGTCGTGTGTGACGTATGCGAACTTGTGTGACAAATATTTTACTATGTCGTCGTGAGAAACTAGGATTATCAAATGATTTTCAAGTTTGAAATGTTTCAAAACCAAGGAATTGGTGAGAAAGATTATAAAAAATGATTTTAGTGCACAGGTTGAGGGTTTTCTTTTTCGTTTTAATAATTAGCATTCTAGCGCTCGTTATGGTGAATTATGCCTCTGTTCAGCAAATCAACACTTAAAAAACTTCCACTTTTCAAAAATTTTATTTTCTCGTTGAATTTGAATGATTCAAAATCTTACATCATGTTAATCAAAAAATAACATTTTTTAAGGTGAAAAATAAATTGATTGAAAGGATTTAGATGAAAAGTATAACAGATAAACTGGAGAATACAACGAAAATTCTGAGAAAGAATTTTAAAAAAATTCGATGGGTAGAATGTTCAAAATTCTCAACAAAATAATCATTTTAAACAATCTATAAATGTATGCCATAATGATTTGATGAATTTTCATAAAAATCTAATAACTAATACAATTTAAAATTAACTTTTTTAAAAATCTCCATTAGTGTTTTCACTAGTCGGTCAATTTGTTCTCCAAAAGTGACTCCACATAATGTTCAGTTCAACTTTTTATCATCATAGTCGATTAGATTTTCACAGATCTACATTCCTCGTGACTCGATCTATATGAATAATCCATCAAAATGAAAAAAAAAATAATAATCTCTATATAATCCACTCCTATACGAACATTCTATAATAGCGTACAAACTGATGAATATGCCAGACGTGATTGACCCCGCACGCGGAAAAACATTATACCCATCGACACACACGATTATATATTTGCATGTGTAAGCAGCTGATGCCGGCGCGTGTACAGTATTATGTGATAATTTTCCTAAAGACGCGACGACGCTCGAATTTTCCACAATGGTAAAGAGTCACATTGACAATACAAAGCTTGTCCTGATCATCGCGAGTTGTTGTTGACAAAAACGAATAAATTTCATGAATACATAAGTACCTAAGTATTTAGATCTGGAGAATGTGTATTTGTTTGCAAACTTTAAGGAAAAAATAGAAATGCCGCCGAAAACTAGTGATGTTATAAAATAGTCTTGCGTATGGTTGCCGTCGCTGAGGTTGGATTTAATAGGACAGAATTCGAGGCTCTTGTCAAAAAAAATATTTGTCTGAACGAAAGTAATGGATTATATAATGTGTGAAACGATTTTTTTGGATTTATTTCTGAGCAAACCGTTATGTGCTTTAAATAAGTATTCATTCAGGAGTAAAGTTGCACAGAAGACTAACACATCATATGTTAGAGCCCGGTTCGCTTATTTTGAACCTAATCAAGTTTTGAATCTTTTATTGTAAAAATAAGTTAAAAAACCTTGCCATTTGAATGCCCAAAGATGAATGAGATTTGTCAGTGACAATGTTACCATATATGCTATGAAAAAATACGAAAAAGTCCATTTTTTTAGTTACGCGCAGCTATTTCGGAGGATTCTAATCTTCATTCTAATGGCGGGTCTAACCAAGCATAATGAATAGCTCACGAAAATTTTGAAGAATATCGATAAAACTACTGAGCCGTTCAAAAAATTTGCAATATAAAGTTGTTTGAGAGAATGAGATTCTCAAGGTAATTTGTCGAACTGCCATTTTGGATTTCAATTTGCCTCTTTTCGCGAATAACATACTTTACGACATATAGAAGAATATATCAATTTCTGCAAATTTTGTGGATTTCAAGAATTTTCTTTTACGTATCTGAATCACTCGTTTAAATTCACAGGCACTAATTCTCAAAACGTTACTATAAGGAATTGTGGGTCAAACATTAATTAATTATCAATCACCTCTGCATCATGAATTTTTTTCATTAGAAGAAAAAATTAGTGATTGCAATATGACGAACAAAAAAATTTTCGAGGAAATTTTAAGTAGTGTGCCTCAATGGGCCAGAGCATGACTCTGATGAAAATTGACTCACAATTAGCACACAGAGCTCGCATATCATAGTGAATGTGAATGTACTACTAAGATATATAGTAGACTGACTATTAAGCTATACGGTGTGTGATCACGACTTGGGATCGGGTGAAAATTAGCCTTACTAAGGTCATAACAGCAGCGAGAGGCCAATTGCTCAGGTGTTTCTTGGCAGTTTCGGCAACTGTTCGCCCGCGAGAGTGACGAAAACTCGTTTCCTAATTCGTAAACAATTATTGTAAAATATTATAGACATTACAGCACTGATGCGTGGCTACTCTGAGTAAAACCTCGTCTCTGATTATTTTTGTGTTCGTTTCTGTGCAATAACTGAAAGTGACGAAAGTCACTGATTATTTATCAACATTTATTTCAGTTATGGTTGACCTTGGACAGCGCTCTTTTTTATCAATTTTTGAAATTTTTCTTTTCTTTTTTTAGTCACTCTTGATTAAAATTGTGGAATTTTGTTACTCTCCAACTATATACCGTGGTAAACTTTTGGAACACGACCCTAAAGACGGTCTTTCTATTAAAAATCTTTGGAGGGAAGTGCAATAAAACAGTTATTTTGGTGAATTAGCATGTTCATCTTCGAACAATTGAAGAATTTACTATAGTTTCCATGAAAAATTCTTGAAAAAAGCACTCTAGTAGGTTAGACTTATGACAAAACTTATAATTTCGGAAAAACCCCATATGGAATGTTGCAAAATTCAGTCTCATCTTCATTTTGTCAGTAGAAGCATAAGTCCCAAATAGGTTATTGTAACTCAGAAAAGGGTAGTATAGTCAAAAATTAATTCTTTAACTCTCGCGATTGGCAGATTTGGTTATCTCAATTATCCGTAATTTAAAGTAAAAAATTATTGAAAAATTTGGATCAGTCAAATTTATAAGAAAACGTCTTATAATATGGGTTCACAAATAGCTTCCGAGGCGCTGAAAAGAAGTTTCAATGTTTCAGACTCGGTTTAAGATGTAGAACACAAATATTGGTTATATCAAAATAATACTACAGTGGTTAATTAGGGGATAATCGTGTCAAAACGATGACATGCATTCATACGCGTGATTCATTAAACAATTACAACAACAAAAAATTCTTTAACTTCTGTCAGAAATCAATTTTCTCACAATGAAGTATCAAATCTCGATTTTTTGATCGTATACCACGAAAGATCAATTCACGCAATTTTTCAGTGATTAGTAAATACATTTTACAAAAATATTTCGGATCTACAGTCTTCAACAGCAATCATCGTCCACCACGTACATGTACATACAAGAGGAAAAAGTGCTTGGAAAAAGTGGCCATTGGGTGAAATTTGCAGATAACCGATATCGCAATACCGCAATTAAGCCACCACACGTAAAGTACTCAAGAAAAAGTGAGGTCCTCGACTCGACATGACCACGGATATAATTGTTACCGGGTGAATGAATGAGCAGACAGAAGCCCCTGCAATACTATTTTTTTTTTTTTATACCACACAGCCGGCGTTACATTTTTTTTAGGTTTCACTTATGCTCGCTCATCTGTATCTTCTGAAACCTATCCGATTCCGCTTTTCTCATCAATGCCCGAGTGCATGCACCTATTTTAATATGAGTCATAGTAGCAGAGGGTCAAAAAGCCCATCAATTTTAATTTGGCAACACTATTTACAAAATTGAAAAAAAAAAAAAAAGAGTAGTCTTTATTGAAAATCTTTACTTTTACACACTCACGTCAAAAATACTGCAGTAGAAGATATAAAATTATAAATTATTTAACTTACCGCGGTCAAGAACCGAGCATCGCAACATTACATACCATGATGACGTGTAAATGTGTAATTTATACGTGATACTGATGAATGTAAATAGTGTTTGCACAAAGTGTATGCGCATAAATGACATAAGTCGATGCGCTTTGTGACGGAAATATGCACCCGCGCAAACGAAATTTAAAATATTCTCTCGAACATTAGAACATCATGTGTGAATAAATCCAAGTTAGTATGTACACCTGACATGTAGTAAAAAAGTACATAATAAATAATATAGTGTATGTACAAAAGATATACATGTTATTGTAGAAAGTGAATGCAAAAACTTTAACGTGTATATCCTCGTAAGTAAATTCATTTAACCCGAGCGTTACATTCCAGCAGAAGGAGCTCGAGAATCGCGAATTGCACTCGAAAAAAAAAAAAATTGCACTCGGTATTACACATGTACAATATAAATATATGTATGTGCACATAGATGTATGGAAGAAGAGTATGTGCAATGAGTTCGAGACCTTGTACTCAAATATATATGACACGCCAAGCTTCGGGCGCGCTCGGTGGATGAAAATTGTGACATGGTCAAATAGCGGTATAAAGTATTTAAAATACATGATACTAAATTCGATATAATATACTTATCATGCGAGGGTTTATTCCAATTGAAAAGAATGTGATGTAAAAATTCAATTTTTTTTGACAGTTTTGTTTTTGTCTGAGTGATCTTGAAAAAAAAAAAGTAGGTATCAGACGGTTGCTTGTGGGCGAGAAATTAATTTTGAAACAATGGTAATTTATCGAATGTGTGGAGGTGGACATAATTTTAAAATGTATCGTTGATGGTTGATTTATGAAATGGCAAGAACAAGTTTGTATCGACGAGAATTAGGTGTACGATATATACTGTCGCCAAGTTTTATAGATTGTTATAGAATATACAAGAAAACCTGCATGACTAAGAGAACGAGATGTGTGTAGTGGTGACCTTGGCCTCTACAGACTCTACTCTGGTGTCAAATTTTCATAATAGTGAGACGCGTAAAGATTGACGAGCGATTTATTACAACTTTTTCCAATCAAACGCCAAAATTATTTGTGACCATTTTCGTATATCATCTTCAGAATAAATCATTTGACACGTAGATTTATACAGAATTTTTCGCTTGTTTCAAATAAATGCGGCAGTGGAGAAAAAATTTGAAACAATCGAATGAATCAAAATTCAAAATGAAATTATTCGAAGATAAAATTTGTAAAAATTGTTTGAATTGTCAGACTTCTAAGTGAGGTCATCTATCCGATGAGTCTCTTGACACCGCACTGAAGAAGAGATGATGTGTGATAAACATATATGCGAAAAGATAAGTCATCGCAGTTGGCAACACAGATTATTACCAGTGAACAAGTGTGTCGTGTATTATAAGCGCGAGAGACTCGCTCGCGGTGGTGTCATTGGCCCTGGTCATCTTGATCATTTAATAAAACGGCGCGGTGACCGCGAGAGAATGACTTTTTTCTCAGTCCAACACTTTGTTTTGGGACATTTCCGTCTCGTACTGGACCATGACAAGTTATCTTTTGAGATGAAAACATCACAAAGATCTTTGTTTAAATTTTTTACAGAATGTAACAGGTTTAACCCTTAATTACCTAGGTGGTAGACTTTTGACACACGCAAAATTTTGATCGCATCTCAAAGTTGGAACTCATTTTTTGGAAATCTGGGGCCTACGTGTAATTTCATATTTTGGTATGATCTTTCGAATGGACCAAATTCAAAATATGAAAAAAAAAAATATGTTTTCAAAATGTCACAAAAAAGAGGTACCTAAAATCTATCACCGACAAAAGTCAAAATTTTAATTTTGGACAATATTCTTTCAAATCAAATGGGAATATCCTCTTTCAATAAAGATGATTCGCAGAGTGACCAGAGCCATAGATAATCGATATAGTTTTTTCAGAATTTAAAAAATTCTTCATCAGCTTAACCTATGGGAAAGAGGCCAAAAGATGATATTTTATGGAATTTTTTGAAAAAGTTCGTGTACTTCAAATATTGGGGAAGAAATTCATATTAATTCTGGAATACTTCATGTATACAAGAGTCATTTTTATTCGTGGTATTCCAGAAGAAGACTGCGGAAATAAGGCGATTTTCGTGAAGTGTGCCATTTGGCTACCACCTAAAGGTTGGAGTTTAAGTAAATCCCACGTAGGTAACAGGGTCAAATTTTCAAAGTCATCGAGATGCATGGCAAAATCAACGAATAATAATGAGAAAAAAAGTGTGGGTACTATGTAGGACATGACTGCAAAGATAACTCACAATTAGTGTGGAAATATCGACATCTTCATTTCCTTTCTGTGGTGCACTCTTAGTGTATCAATCCAATCTCACATTTTCAATGTCACTGTCATAATGATTTTACATCCTACGATTCCTTGTGAGAAATAATATAATATGGCTTCGATCAATTAGATGCGTCAGACGAGATTTTTTCTTCGTATTTATTGACTTTGCGTCATGGTGTTGAGATCAGGATCAAAAAAAAAAAAAAAAAAAAGAGGAGGCCAAGCGCGTGCAGAATTACATTTTCAATCTATCGATTCGAAACCCGTCAACGAAAACATTCAAATTAAGGATACACGCAAAATAACAGGATCAATACGTCATTAGTTAATTCACAAAG
Organism: Eretmocerus hayati; assembly: GCA_029851415.1. Lineage (NCBI taxonomy): Eukaryota > Metazoa > Arthropoda > Insecta > Hymenoptera > Aphelinidae > Eretmocerus > Eretmocerus hayati. The sequence continues at coordinate 173,773,729 of CM056742.1, read as the reverse complement.
ATCTCATCTTCCCTATACTTTGTTGTTCTGTTGATGATGGTATCCAAATGAAAGACGTGATTGAGATTCATCTCATTGCTGCCATGGTCACAAGAACTCGCGTATTATCAAAGGATCGAAATGAGGATAATAAACTGCAAATTCATTCGGTTTCTTAAAAATAAATTTTACGAAAACATAATATGATCTTTCAGATATAAAAAAAGCCTTTTATTCATTCATACTTTTTTTTTGCAAATCGTAATGCTTTGCGTCTTTACAAACAATAGCACAATCGTCTAAGCTGTATAAATACATTCTGAGTAAAAGCATCACATTTACGTTTACCTAAAACAAACAACATAAAATTTATCATGAATCGAGAAAAAAATCGGTAATGCGCTTTGGCCAAAATGTCGAGAGCGTCAAATTGATAACACGCGAGTAGTTGGCCAAAGATAATGAATAAATATAAAGGTCCGAGCAAAAAACAGAGACAGATTTAGAGAGTTCATCATAATCGAAAGACTCTCCAAAATAAAAGATAACGAGATACGAATCACGTTGAGGGCACGTGGTCTAGACGTGATCGGTCAAGAAGATTTTGCGTCTTTTCTCACCATCATTACTTTTTCATCATGCAATGCGGCTATAGATATATAATAATAATCTGCGTATAATTTTGGTGTACATCTTTTTTATGATCGTCACGAGTCAATAATAAATCGACTACAATATCATAATAGGTAATACGAGTAAACGGAATATATTATTATAACGACTGATGGTATAAGGTAATGACGTTTTGAAAATTCTGACGGCATTATAAGTGCGCAGGTATACATGCCTATTCTCAATATTACTTATGTTTATGACGGAGAAAGAGCGGGAAATACACCATCACGAGGAGATCAGACGATGATGATGCACGAATGACTTTTTCCGTGTCTGAGATGGTGCATAATAGCCTTGAAAATTTGGATGCGCATACCTTTTCTGCGATTATACGTCAGGTATAATAGAGGCCAGGTATTAGGCTATAGTGATGGTATACATATTATAACGCGGTACCGTCACGTGGCAAAAACAACGAAATCACGTGATTGTAAGTTTCCTCTTCTGCTGACGAAGATGTGCCTATAATTTGGGTATAGAAGGAGTCCCGAAGATGTTATGGAAAAACCCATGAAATTTCTTTCGACTTCTGTTCTGTGTGGAATACAGAAAGGAAGAGTTTGTTTGAGCGGGATTAGACGGTTAGGGAGTTTTTATGAATTTTTTAATGAACGGTTGGATAGAGAATAACTTTTTTCAAGGTATAATTCATATTACTCGTGCTTTAGGTGTGGAAATTTCGAGAAGGATTTTACAACAATTACAGTATTATTTTCATGCTCCATTCTAGAATTAATAAATTTGTCTGGTGGATAAAATTTTTGAACGTAGAACCAAAATGACGTTTGAGGCCCAATAAATGTAATTCAAAAGAATTTTATATCATCTTCGAGCGATTAAAAACTAAAAACTTGATCAATTTTTATCGTAAAATTTTTTCATTTACAACAATTAAAATTTACTTGAAAGCCAAACATAAAAAATGAAACACCCGAGACAATAAGGCTGAACCACTATTTGAGCTTAGGGGTCTTCCATAAAGGCCGTCCGCAGTCAACTTCCACTCGCTCGGAATCAAAAATGAGATATTTTACTGACCGCTATAAACGTCTTATAAGAAGCTTCAAAAATTTCAGAGGTATGCGTTTTTAAACGTTCACTTTCTCCGTTTACAATTTTCCGTTATGAGTACGAAAATTTGTGAAAAAATTAGCACGTCCTTTAGAGGACGCGTATATTCGCAAAATGTGACCAACCGTGACAAGAGGAGGGGGGAAGAAGGGTCTACAAAATTTTGGAAAAAAGCGCAGACGTTTCTTATGCAAGCTTTGTGATATTCACTGTTTTCACATACACTCGCAGGTTTGAAGATAGAATTTGATCCAATTTCACATTCATCAGATAAAAAAAAAAAATTAAGGTAGTAACCGCGAAACGTGAGCTCTTTTTGCATAAAAATCAGTTTCTGCAAAAACTTTTGCGATATTTGTGGTGCCACAAATATCAAAATCCATAATTATCACCGCGAGATTTCAAATATATCAGAGGAAACACACACGTTGCAACTAATATTGAGATTCATTCATTACGCCACACGAAACAAACTAATCGGCTATAATTGAATAATCCAGTCACGCACGAGCCTCGATTTGCGCAATCAACTCAAATTTTAAATCTTTTTACACCTCTTCTCGATATGTCAATATATACGTGAAAGTATATAAGTACATACAGTAAGGTACTTTTGTTCTCACTCACAAGTTACAATGCATCTTATCATCCTGTACATCTAATGGTAAGTTAATTACACACTACAGCAAATCGAATACCGAACGAACGAAATTCTGCAGTAACAGAGCAAATAACGAATCGGAGTTAGTACTTATTATAGGGACACATATTCGAGCTCTGTATAGAGGAGTGCAAAACAAATGACGTGTGAGTGTGTATTTTTTCTGTGGTATGGAAAAGAAGAGAGTAAGAATCCACAGGATTTTCTGTAATCAATCGAACACGAGGTAGACGTCCCTTATCAATATGATAACGGTACAAAATTCAATTTTTATATTTGTGCCCATTATTTGAAAATCATCGTCTCTCCATCTTTCCCACGAAAATAGATTAAAAATTTTGGATTCCATCACTTAGATGTGATAAAAATTATAATACAATGATCTGCCGGGGTTAATTATTCAAATCCAAGCTTTCATTGTGCACATGGAAGTGCAATATACAGTCTGATACAAAAAAAAAGAGCATGAATCACGCTGATCTCATAATGCATACATAAAATTGTCGGTATACTCCAACAAAGCGCGTGTGATACAAAAGTGTCAGAAGAAAATTCCCAAGATGTAACATCAATTAGCGATGAAAAATTGGTTGCGCTCTCTCACAGATAACTGATGATGAGTGCAACATTGCACGCGCTTCTGCGATAACGATGTTCAATTTGAAAAAATATAGTAGTATGTAAGTATAAGTAATACAATGAAGATCTCAGCATCAACTGTAGCAGCCTCGTGCAGTGGCACGCGCATCCTTATACATTCAATTATGTATATATATAGAGCTAATGTAACGAGAACAAGTGCATATATCAGTGCGTGGAAGCATATGTGCATCACGAGCTTCACACATGTTTCACATGCCGCATGATATCAGTTGAGTAGTATATATATATAAGTAAGAGTATGCCCGAGACGGCACGGAAAATCACCCGCAAGTAAGCGCGCAGCACATTACCATTACATTTTTCATAAAACTATTTTACTCTAACATCATTGAGAAAGCACATGCTCCGCATTTTACTCCGATCATTCGAATTGGCACTCGACTCGTGCAATTTTCTCAGGAGGGACAGAGAGTGAGAGAGTGAGAGAGAGCGCTTGCACTTGCTGCGAGAGAGACAAAAAGAGAGATTCCGGTACATCCGTTCGAATTTTGTATAGTAGCTTGCATTTACACACACTCCTGTATGTGCTGGTCTATATGTTAGCAGAAAATTTCCGGAATTCGTGAGCTCGATTCTTGAACATAATGCTCCATATACGGAAACTGGTGTAGAGACTCGATTACTAGGATCGAATGGGGTCTGACATTTTTTTCTTTTTCTTCTTTGATTGTTTATGGGGTTCACGGAGAGTTATTGGCAGCACTGTCGACTCATCGATGAAAAACTTGGTGAAACGGTTAATTGAAACTGAATTGTTTCAAGGGCTGGTTAATTCAAGTACAGATGGGTGAAACAAGTTGAATGTGTCCTATCGATGGAACTCTAATACTATTTTGTGTACAGCGATGAATAAAAAAGCCAACAAACTCATATTTTGATGCCTGAAGCCAAAATATATTGATAAAATTTGATTTTAATGGTGAGTATATATTAATTTGCAAAAAGGATCCCGAAAATGATAGTTTGAACTTGATTCTATGGTACACCATACATAATTCACCTATTCGAGTAGATGAATCAGAAAATTAGTGTATTCGTTAGGCAGTCGAGCAGTTCAAATGAGACTTTTCCTCACTCGAAATAGCTAATATACCAACATTAAGTTATCAAGTATTCAAAAATTCACATGATTTCATTGATTAACCTGTTATCGATGGATGGAATCAATGACTTTGGGCTATATAGAGGGTCACAAATTTTGAGGGTAATCGCATGTTGTTAAAAAACTTGATCAATAACTTTATGGAGGTAAGATGAATTTTGAATGTTTTTTGCCATTTTACTACTGAATCATTTAAACTGTTAGAGGTGTTAATATCAAAAACAGAGTTTGTTAATGATAAAAGCAACAAGTTCTTCATCTGAGCATGAAAAAGTCACTTACGCTGAGTTTAAGGTGTTCGCTCACAATGCTTGAGCGAAACACTTATAGGTGGATTTCATCACAAACCGATCAGTTATCCAGATTCCATCCAATCAACAAAATAAAAATTCTCAATCACTGAGTAATTACGACCAAAAACATTGGAAATGGGAAATACAGTTGAAGTAACAGGAAAATTGATTTTCACCAAATCATTCATTCAAGCTGCCTTTTATCCCACAAATATAAGTCAATCTTCTTACTAAATGCACAAAATCAATGCCAACACCTGTTGCACATCATCTCCGTCTAGACGATAACTGAGTAACAAAACAGAGTAAACGAGTATCATCTATAATATACTTGCGATCAGTAACAAAAAATTGTCCATTACCCCGATATGTATGCAAACAAGCATCGATCAATTGAATATTCTTTGATTACTACTGCCAACACGTTCTCATCGTTTCCTGAAATACATCATATATACATCTCATGAAACGAGAGAGATATACGATAATGGTTGCATCACACTCGAGTGCAGAATATCAAAACATAATAATACCCGTCTTTAGCAATACAAGATTAATCATTTATCACGTGCTCATTATGACCAAACGCATTCTCTGTTTCTTCTAATTTGTGATAATATTTGTAAATTCTCGCTTCATCGGAATGCTGCAATTTTCCATAATCCAAACAAAATAACAATATAATGATATTACATCGGTATCATCAGAATATATATTGAATATCGTAACCTCATCGATGCAGCTAATTTTCAACAAGCACATAACTTAGAGTAAAACTGGACAAGCTTTGCGCCGCTCTCATAAAGTTGCGTAAAAAAGAATTCTTGAGCCAAGGCCGCTGGCTGCTGCTACTTATGCGCGTGAAAATCGTTCTCTCCATTACATGCGTTTTATAAAAGTAGCAAAAAAAGAGTCTAATACTGACCGCCGAATACTACCACAACCCACAGATTTTGTCTCTTTAGTACTTCAAATGTTCAAAACCTGAGAATGAGTTCGGAAAAAATTTTTCTGAGTAATATTCGATCATCGCGGTGAAGTATTGATGTTGTAAACTAGTATATCACACCTTTCCGTAATGAAAATGACAAATTTTGAAACCAATTTTATCTATGATCATATATATTCATGGAATCTTATGTTCTACATGGGTACCCCAAAATAGTACATTATTGCCCTGGGCGCGTACGCCTAGTTCGGGCGCTAGGACAGTTTATTTCCCGAGCGAAGCGAGGGAAATAAGTCCTCGGCGCCCGAAATGGGCCTGCGAGCACAGGGCAATAATGATTTTTCATCATGAGAACCCTAAAACCGCATTTGAATGCGGCCTTTTTAGGTTAGAATGATGAAAAATATAATCAACACATTATAAAGTTCTTGATAATTCAATTGCATTAGAATATATAGTTTGTCGAGAAATACCCGTATAGGTTATGTATGAAAAAATAGAAATTAGAAGCGAGTGCACCTTAGTTGAGATTCAGAACGCGCGAAAAATAAAATGTACAAAAGTGCAAAATTTTAGTGCTATATATATACCTATCAATGGAGTGTGTATATATATTCAGTAAAACCATGGTTGAGTATTATTATAGATAGTTGTTACCAAGCGATGAAGTAATATACCTGCTTTCTCGATTATGAGATACATGGCGCAGTCTCTGATGGATATAGTGAACAGTTTCATCGTCTGTATATATAGAGAGACTAGATACACACAAACTCTCCTTCAATGAAAAGGAAACTTTAATTTATGCATGTACTGATTGGTATGTGTGACATATACCCTCGCATATACCTAAATGATTGATGATCGTATGCACATCGTAGAATAATCATTAAATCGAATAGAAGGAAAAATTATAATACTTTTGAAAAGTATGGCTATCGTTAATTTTACATTGGGGTCGTCTAGCTCGACACGCACTTTCCCATTTTTGAAGATCTAGGATATGGTAGTAGTAGGTAGATAGATATAGAAACTCATCATCGTTTTCTGATGCTTTGACGTCATTGCAGGAACATCATTGGTCAGTTTTTAATGTATATTAGCCTGTGTGAGACATATGACGTTTTGATATATAATATGCTGAAAGGCGTTTTTTGAACCATATACTGTGATGAGCTACTTAGCGCTCTTTTCTTTTTTGAGCGATTGTGAGAGATTGAAACTTTCTTTTCAAAGTAATATTAGTGTAAGGAAGAAGTTTCAAAGTTGTATGTGTGAAAAGGACTAATAATAATAGTTTTACGGCTTTGTAATGAGTCACCGTATTTAAAAATGGAGCATTTGAAGCAAGCGAGAAGAGAAAAAAAATGAGTACGAATAGCGATCTATAAATGGAAAATCTGTATGAACTTATAATGATGATTTTTCAATATTAGATCTTGAAGATCAGCAAAGAGTTACAATTTATCGTGGGTAAAACATTCAGCACACGTTGATGATCCCATCACAAAAATCAAAAAATATCAAGCGAGCAGATGGTCATATTTGAAATTAGATTGACGGAAAAGGCTCCTCGAAAGAAAACTTGTATACATCAATTCTGGAGCCAAAAATCTTCTAAATCATCAATCAAAATAACTAACTTTCTCATGCACATTCGATCGATAGGACTGAAAATGAAATTCTTCAGGGGAAAGATGAGATTCAACCAGCATAACAATAAAAATCATGAAAAAGTTTTTCGAGACAATTATTTGAAATTGAAATCAATGAATTCTTCCAGAATGTCTTTCATTTTCAAATTTTCCAAAACGTATTTTATCATCTTTACAGCGATAGGTGCAGCTTTTATCCAGTGAAAGTTTTTCACACATCACCACAGAGATCAGAGTCCCTGCATTCATTATTACATTATGTCTATTGCACTTGTAGTTTGTGTGTGTGCTATATATATATATATATATATATATATATTGGATAGCTCCATAGGGTTAACGAACGAAGCGGACGTCAATCTATAACAGTGACGTAAGATGAAAATCCGAGTGTATAACAGCAGATAGAGAATTGTATATAGTGACTAATAGCTGATATCACGAGGAATCTCAGAAAAGCCACGTGTATCATAGCATTTACCACCACTATACTGATACATTGTAACACGAATACTGATCTGATACATGAGATGCAGCGTTACATGAATGTAGACTATCTTTGTACTGATGTGTAATAAAACTATATGTATTCCAGAAGGGGACGATGAGAATAATTGGCGATGCAATGCCGATGCAAATTGGTACATCCGCAAGACGGCAACTGGCGGTGTACATCATAATCATCATCATCGAGTGAAAAAAAAAATTCATCAAGGGGGTCCAGTATACTATATAATGATATAACCTCGTCGAGAGGCTGATCATATGATGAACACGAGTAGCCCTAATACATGCGTACAATTTTCTGAGAATTATGATCTTGTGAGGGTCCTATATGTGATGATGAGTGACATAATTATGATTGATTGGTGTTCAAAATTTTGGAAATGAATGAATATGAGAGCTTGATTGAATGAATAGCTATTGGTGAATTTTCTTTTCTTCTCATTTTATTTTTAAAAGTGAACTGGAATGCACCGGTGAGCCATATAGCAGCAATCAAAAAAATTTATACCTAGAAGCTCTCTTTGATTTGATGATCTTTTGGAAACATATTTTTACTAGGCATGCAGGCTTTCGGTGAAAAATGTATATGATTACACGATAGGGTGACAAACGTGAAAATTTAGCCAGTGGCTTTTGAAAATTTTTGATTTATAGACCGTTAACGGTAATCCCGCAAACCATCCGTACTAAATTCCGAGTTTGGAAAGAAATACATGAGTTAACACTATTAAGGTCTATGTCGAGTATGAAATAGCTCATAATTCAGCATTAGAAAGGATTTACACATAAAATTCACAAGGTTAATTAACTGTAGAAGAGACATGACACAAAAGATGAAATTTCTCACATTCACCGAGAGTCAAGGTTTTTCCACATATGACCATCATTAGTTAGAGATAGACAGCTCTCAACACGACGCGATACAGATGATTCAAAAAATGTGCGACTTTCTCCTCATCTATGATATACTCGCTATAGACTTGAAGAAATTGAACGTCCATCGCAGTATGAGGAATGTGTATGACGAAAATTGAGAATAATCATCATCATTCTGAAATTTTGTTAAACGATTAAAAAAATGTTCTCTGTATAAGAACCTCTGCGAGCAATTATACTTTGATCATGATCTCAAAAAAATTTTTTCATGACGTGTCTGATGGCGCGAGGTCTGAAATCAAATCGATGGTGCAAACGGTCTGATATACGCAATATGCTTTTCTTAAATTCAAGGTTTTTGACAAACAGAGGACGTGTGCGGTCTTTCTCGTAACTTGAAAATTCTTTGTAAATCTTTCTGCGTATACATTATAAAGTTCAAATTGATCCAGATGATGTGAAAATGATGAACGAGATGAGATTCTTTACTTCGGATTAAAGATGTTTTTTGAAACTCATTACCCTTTTGAAACTCAGTGCTTTTCAAATCGAATATCGTGTGGGGGTTAAGGTTGCAAATTTTTCGCTTACTTAAGGAGACTATTTAAATTTGTTGAAATACAATCTTTAAACAGAATACAAATGAAAAATTATGTACGATTTGGACTATGAAACAATATTTGATTGAAAATTTAGGATATGCAAAATGTAATATACCATGTGAAATATATAAGATTTCGCAATCGAGATCTATCCACGAAATGTTTTCAAAAAAATGTTTGGCTTTCAGAAGAACGCAAAGTCTTGTCTCTCAATTAAAGTAAACCGTGAAGAGCTCATATCAGTGGGTGAAGAAGTGGGCCACTAGTTTGTAGGTATAGATCTTCAACTACCTGGAGAGGAGAAGGGAATCGAAGCCGAAAATACTGGAAAGATTGAAGTCCCCCGTCAACTTCATTTTACAAATCAATAAACTATATATGATCTTGAACTAAGCTTATCTAAATTGAACGTACGAGACTTTATTGAACTATCATCTAAAATTTTTGTCACTCGTGTTTGGCCAATCCTCGAAACTATAATCGAAATAAAATTCATCATTGTCCTCTCTTCCCACATTCCACCAAAAAAAAACCCAAAAAATTTTTTTTATCGACTGTCTCGGGCAACTGCCCACACAAAGATAATAGAATACTCGATCTATAAAGTGACCACACCAAATTGGTCAAATTCAAGAAATTTCTTAATCATATTCATCAAGCATGATGAATTATAGCATCATCCATCTACGCCTACTCAAAAGTTGTCGTAAGGAAATTCCCGGTATAGAAAATTTTCCTTTATAATTCGCGTCTTCCTCCACGTGCAAGCGGAAGCTTTCTTTCCAATAATCAACACAACTTTGCCCCGACTTTATACTCAACATACTCATACGACGCGACGCTTTGGCAGCGTTATTTTTCCGCACTGTCAATCGACTGGGTCGCACGTTTTATTAGTCAAGTATGGAGTCGAGCAATTGATCCATGACTCTTTTTTTTTGCACTACCGACGCCGACATTATATATACTCACGTGCTCGTTATTATACGTGGAATCTGTGTGAAAAAAATTTCTTCAAATCTGAAATTTGGCTCATGCTTGAAGACTGGAATTAGAGTAGGCGAAACTACCGCCATCGTGTGCAAAAATGATGCAATGGAAATTTTTTGTGGGATACTCACCGCAAGACCTCCCTGATCCTTAAGTCATATGTTCCTAAGCCGTATCTGGGTGCAAAATTGTTTAAACCGAAATTGTTTAAACAATTGAATAAAATTGTTTATTTTGGATTCAAAAGATGTTTTTTAGGTAAATTGGAGCATTTTAAACAGAAAGTTACTCTTGTCATTTTTCTCTAGGATCCATTGTTTTTGCGCTATGAGCATTTTAAAGTTGAAAAAACTCGAAAATCGCGATTTTGAGGCCCGGATTAAAGTGTCATAATGGTGAAAATGTTATGCTCTCACTAGGGAAATTTGTCAATTGGGATCTCCTCTACAAGTTGTGATAGCAAAAACCCATGTTCCTCGTCGATTTACCTTCGTTTTTTGAATGTTAATAACGCGTCGTATCGCGCCAGTTCACTGGTGATCGCAATGCTCCCCGCGCCGCGATATAGCAACGTTGCGTCGTCTGCACGCACGAGGTGGGAGCCCGCGAGCACGCAAACGAGCGCCATACGACGCGTTATTAACATTCAAAAAACGAAGGTAAATCGACGAGGAACATGGGTTTTTGCTATCACAACTTGTAGAGGAGATCCCAATTGACAAATTTCCCTAGTGAGAGCATAACATTTTCACCATTATGACACTTTAATCCGGGCCTCAAAATCGCGATTTTCGAGTTTTTTCAACTTTAAAATGCTCATAGCGCAAAAACAATGGATCCTAGAGAAAAATGACAAGAGTAACTTTCTGTTTAAAATGCTCCAATTTACCTAAAAAACATCTTTTGAATCCAAAATAAACAATTTTATTCAATTGTTTAAACAATTTCGGTTTAAACAATTTTGCACCCAGATACGGCTTAGGAACATATGACTTAAGGATCAGGGAGGTCTTGCGGTGAGTATCCCACAAAAAATTTCCATTGCATCATTTTTGCACACGATGGCGGTAGTTTCGCCTACTCTAAATAGTTCACTTTCAACCCATCAAAATTCGATCCAAATCTTCTGATAGATCTTTGATAGGATTAATATCTGCAAAGTCCATTATAAGGGCTGTTTTTTCATAAAAGTTTTAAAAACCAAAATTTGATACGGTTCATTTTTGTATCATTTTAGAATAATGAGTACAAAATTCAAACTCTATAACGACTTTGCTAAATGTGCGTTGATTCATTTTTTTTTTCTAGGCCACCGAACAACGGCATCGTCAAGCCGGTAGTATAGTCCAGTCAAATAGACCCTGAGATAGCAAATTGGAGCCCGCAGCGGGCCATTTTGATATGTTGTGGCCAAAGTAATTCTAAGAAAAATGGCTCTAAGGAAAATTTTCTAGTGATAGGGGAAGTTATCAAAAATCGCGAAAAACCAATTAAAATGGCTATAGCTCGGGAACGGCTCGAGATGCCGGGGAGCGGCGGGCACCGATCGAAAGCTCGCAAAATTCTGCACAAGATGAGCCACTTACCGGGTCTGTGGGTCGATTAGGGAGCGAATGAAATCGATTAGATACTTTGAGATAATCTCGAGCCTGCAGATAACATGTGGTGCCTTGCTCATCGTATACACGCCGACCCTCTCTATGCACATGCATGTATGAAAGTATCCGCGGTCACTGCCCGTCCCTGCAGGGGTTCCCCTTCTGCACTTTTTATACTAGCCTCTATACCTGCACTCGAATCGCCAAATGTATGAGCAAGATGCGTTTTCGCCTCTCTTGTGGGTTTTCCACTCAGTTTTGGAATTTGAACACACAAAACTATAGATACTTCTCCTGAACAAGAAAGACATAGTACATTTCGATACAAGGGTGGAAAAACTTTTTTTCGCGTCCGAGTGATGGATTTCAGGCCTGAGCCGTAGGCGAAGGTTGGAATCAACACGAGGATGCGGAAGATAGGTTTTACACCCGTGTATTGGACTGTGTTTTTCGTCAAAGTGTGCCAGAAAGTGGAAAATCAATGCGGGAAGGACACTTTTCTGCACAGCGTGTCGAAAAATACATATTTATACGTGTGCACAGCTGAAATTAGAATCACGCCAAGGAACTGCAAGCTACCAGGCCCGAGTAGGTAGTACGCGGGGTAGTACGTGATTCAATTTTTGGAAGTCAATCATTAGCCACGGAATCAAATGATTTCTAAGTTGAACTGTTGGTCGTTCAACGCAGGTGATATTAATTGTTCTTTATATCCATGATAATAGATCAAGGTTTTGAAAGATTAGATTCACATTAATGATGAAGCATTCTCAAGAGGGGTAAATGCAAATCTTGCACAAATTTCCCATTAGTATCGTGACTCGAGTAGAAATGTCATCATTTTTTAGACTTTCTAACTTTGGGCCCAGTCCATCGAATTGACTTTGCCAAGTATTCATTTTGAAGGAAATTTCCTCGGCTTTTCAATAAAAATGGTTTCAGCAGTCTAAATTTCTGCGCATGCGCAGCAAAATTCATTTTTCAACCGAAAAGGCTGAGAATATTGATAAAACGTAAAAAAAGTAGCGTAGAACTCAAAAACACAGATCGGGACCACTTCTTTCTATAAGAACACGCAATTTTTCATCGAAATATGAATTTCCAGATTTTTAAAAAATTGGGTTTTTGAGGAATCGAATTTTTTCTGTCTTTTACCTTTTTGCTCATGAGGGGCGCCCGTTGTCCCAAAAAAAATTTTCGAGGCCTATTTCGATAGATTTTTTGAAGACCTTTCGAATGACTCCCTTCGCGTGGTCGTATCTTGCGTCAAATCGGAACTACACCCATTTTACAAGATTGATATCTTCTTATGAAAATACTATCAAAAAAATATTCCGCTGGGAAACAAGAAAAAATTTTTCGATCCCACAGGGAGTGAAAAGTTCATTTTTTGGACCATAGAATCAATTAAAAATTTCGGAAAAAGAGTTTGAAACATGTTCGCAATTCGTGGTCCGCTTTCGCGGGAAATTACTCGTATCCCATCGCGGTGGGAATCTAATTTTTTGACCTTACTCTATTCTTCACGTCATCCAATTGTGAAGCAATGTTTTGGAGGGATTTATTTATTGGTATCGAATTTGATGGCGTTGTGCGGATGAAATGTTCAAATGTGAGATGAGAGATGGAGAATACATATTTTGGCTAGAAATTTTTGAAAAAATAGTTAGCAATTGATACTTCATTCTCTTGAATGAGCGCCATAATGACTTAATATTTAGAGTAAGTGCAAGATCGATATTGTCAGACTGACATGGTACTTTCCATATCTGGAGAACTGTTGCATATTAGCCTGATCAAGTCGGAATGATGTGGGGAACGATAAAAAGACACGCGAAACACTAATGATGAGAAAAAATACTTACAAGGGGAGTCCGGAGTCTCCGGGTCCTGAAATCTCACCAAAATTTTTTCACAGTTTGGCACCACCTAGAATACTAAGAATCTAAAACAACTCCGTCAAATGGGCTTCCTGTTCAGAGCTACGAGTGAAAATGTTAGCATTGTCAGTATATCTATATATATCACTTTTTAACATGAGCTCATATGGGCAATGCTGATGTCAGAGGCTGTAACTTCGGACAGAGGGCCCATTTGACGGAGTTGCTTCGGGTTCTCCATATTCTTGGTGGTACGAAACTGTAAAAATATTTTGGTGAGATTTCAGGACCCGGAGACTCCGGACTCCCCTTGTTAGTCCCACGGCCATGCGTTTTGCCGCGCGACCAAAAAGAATACCGATTACGAGAGCAATACCGATTTCGTCACTTCACCAATCCATTAGAATGATTTCGCATCTGGTATTGCTGCCAGAATAAATAGCCTTAACTCGTATTTTTCGGGTACCCCGATACTTCATCAAATCACAATCATATTACGACTATTTTACCACAAAAGCCATCTAATTTTTCGCTCGTAATGGGACCGGTGGAGGATCATTATGATCCAGACATTTTTTTAGGTCATTTCACGACAATAACAAATCATAATGCTGTTAACGCGATCGAGTATTGGTCCGACAGTATAATACTACCTTACAATACCAGCCTTATTGTTCAGACGGCAATATATTATATAGTCTGTTGAACCAAAAATGTTGCTTCATCCCGCGGATGTGCAGGTGAAGTTTCCTGATTTGCCTATGTCACTATTGAAAGTCAAAGATGGCAAAATTCACGATTCTCCGAGCTTGCTAAGTCAGCGGTATTCGAGCTCAAAAATTGAGTGGAAAACCCACAAGAGAGGCGAAAACGCATCTTGCTCATCCCGTACATTTGGCGATTCGAGTGCAGGTATAAAAAGTGCAGAAGAGGAACCCCTGCAGGGACGAGCAGTGACCGCATATACCATCATATACCTACATGCATGTGCAGAGAGGGTCGCGGAGGGACGTATATAATACGATGAGCTAGACAACACATGTTATCTGAAGGCTCGAGATTATCTCAAAGTATCTTATCGATTTTACTCGCTCCCTAATCGACCCACAGACCCGGTAAGTGGCTCATTTTGTGCAGAATTTTGCGAGCTTTCGATCGGTGCCCGCCGCTCCCCGGCATCTCGAGCCGTTCCCGAGCTATGGCCATTTTAATTGGTTTTTCGCGATTTTTGATAACTTCCCCTATCACTAGAAAATTTTCCTTAGAGCCATTTTTCTTAGAATTACTTTGGCCACAACATATCAAAATGGCCCGCTGCGGGCTCCAATTTGCTATCTCAGGCCCTATTTGACTGGACTAGTAGTGGTAGTGACGAAGACCTAGCAATGCTGCAGCCTCTTTCTTTTTCTCAGGCTCGGATAAGATATCTATGAATGTACCACGTTAAACAGAAGATGAGCGTTCGATTCGAATCTACCATCGTTTAAATACCTATCTCTATATAAGATGTGTGGCAAGTATCATTGGTTGCTCGATTAGAAAGAGTTGATCAAACGAGTTATACATTCAAGAGCCATCAGAAGGAGAGAGTTAAGCCTTTCATGTTTGTCTGTGTGTGAGTATCATCAGAGATGCTGTATGCGTGAAAGGTGCATCTTTCTCAGACACCCTGATTTTTTACCGATGGGATATGATACAAACAAAGATCTCAAATGTAATTTTGTCTTGAGGATAATAACTAAGATCTTTGAATAATAATATTGGATAAAAAGATTCAAAAAAATTTTAAATCCGCTCTTTCAGGATGAAATATGTCTAATTTTGACTTCGCTACACGCGGTACAACCTCAAATTAGCTTTTACTTCCTTTTTGACATGCTAAAGAAGCTTCTGTTGTTTTAATACACACTTTACACGCTTACTCTTCTGATGCCAATAATAGGATTGAGGTCTGCTATAACACAACACACCGCACCGGGGTTGGGGTCGCTGCACCCGTTGCATACCTTTTCTTTCTTCAAGATAGATCGTCAACGTGTGGTATCATTTCATAAAAGAAGAGAGAACAAATCACGACTACATGGCCTCTGAAGAAATCTGACAATTGCGCAAGAATTTTGGGTAAACCCAAATGAAAAATAACGCACGTACTACATGCCGAGAGACAACACGTCACGTTACACAGCCTGCAGCAGCCAATTTCAAGTTCGAGGATGACTTTCTTCATCAAGTTGCAATGCCATTCGTCACCTACCTATACCATGCCATGACTCTGCTTTTTTCAGATGGGAATAAAATCGAATGAAACGATTCAACAGCAGCTCTCTATATATTTCTCGGGCAGATAACATATATATATATATATTTTTTTTTTTCAAATGGAATGCGAGAAAATTATTTCGATGACTTGGAATAAATTGGCTTACTTTAGCAAGAAATGGTATAACAGTGAATATCCACAAGTGTTTCTCTTATAGCTTCAAGAGGAATTTGGGTGACCGCAAATTTTAGATTCTACTTGACCAGCGGAGAATTTAGATTGCGTATACGTATACGTATAATCTGATGGAATAAATTAATTCGACAACGTAATCGAATCGTCCATGATGTTGTTAATGATGATCCCTATATGCTATATAAAATTGAGTCTTGATCGAGAGAAGCCGTAACGGAGAAACAGAGTTGCGTTATCACAACCTTGGCTATATACGAAAATAGATCTTTTGTGTACATGTACATAAGTACACGTATGCCCGATCTGTGACACTCAAGGCGCTATAAATATAAATAACAGGATAGTGTGGATAAAAAATTATACAGGATCTCTTTAATTGTAGACTGGTAGCAGTGAAGAGTCTGATGAATCAGCTTGCAAACCTTAAATTTTGACCTGGGGCAAAGTTGCATTGTGTACAATGTGATATGATGACTTGCAAGGATAAGTAAATTGACTTTTGTCTTGATTCGAATTCATAATGAAGAGATATTCAACCACGACAATTCTGTTGCTTAGCTAAAAGCATTAGCAGTGATAATGCTGTTCGCGCTGCAGTTCAAATTGCAATAATTGTCATTCCGGAAAATGTAAGTTCGGTTTTTTCAATTTTAAAGACCAGTTAGTGACCTCCACTCAAACCTTGAGTGATAAAAACAGTAATTTATTGTATTCATTGAGCTTGAACAGGTGACCATATTTATTTCAATTATCAGGTACGCTAGGCTACTTGTTGTCAACTCATGAATGTAAATTATCACACAAATGTATAGAGTTTATGATGTTGACGTTAGGAAAGTGTATCAATTAGACGGTATATATTTTTTGATAGCTCATTGGACTTGCAAGTAATCATGGAATCATCCAAATTTTGAAGATTTAGTAGCGTTACACAACATGATTTTGTTTTGTCTATTATTTGAAGAATAAGTTTGCTCAAATGAAGAATAATCAATGAACTTGACTGCAATTTACAGTACTTGCTAGGTCCAACAGAGGAGATCTTAACGAAATCCAATCACAACTTTTCACATGACCAAGAAACACCTATGAAGGGGATACTTTTATTCCAAATGCCCAAATACCAGTTTGGGGTGCAAATAAAATGTGAGTACTACAACTTGTAAGTGTCGAGGATTTGTCTCAATCCATTCCCGAATAAATGTGTCATCAAATACGTATCTAGAGTTATAACAATGAATTCAATCAAATTCTTTTCCTTCAAATATCCAATAACAGCTGTTTCTCACTATTCACTGATGTTGTCACAACCGAATACAATTACTCTCTAGGATTTTACTTTTTGCTGGCTTTACTCTACATCGTTCAAATTTTACTACAACCACTATTTACCTAGTATGCACTTGGTGTTGTTATCACTGGTAATTTAACGTCTAGACGACTTCTTGGCGTCACCTGAATTTAAATTTTTTTTCAAGATAAGCTCAAAATTTAGTTCATCTAGGTGGTACACATATCCAACAGGAATGACAGCCTCATACACATCATGCTACACAATGGGATGATGAATCTCTATAGTTCAGTAAGCGACCATGATTCATTCATACGAAAATAGTCGATAACAATCATCACGAGCGTACTCATTTCATTGCTCATTGCGGTAGCAGACCAGAAGTTAGCGGATCAGGTGGCGGTGGCATGTTCGACGTTTACGTCAGGATAAGTCTAACTTACTCCCGTTACCTATGCGTGAAACAAACTCGCACATGACACACCGGCTCTTTTCGCGACATTCTGTTATTCGAGGTAAGGAACAGCCTAACAAAAATATAAATGATCAAAACTTAGCAATCTGGCTATACGTCATTAGTGAGCCTAAAGTAACAAGTTTTCGAATCAAGAGTATGTTGAAACAAAAATCTACAGTAGAATTTCTTGTACACAATCATACTAAAAACATTATCACAATCCAAAAGTTTCATCTCAGATACTTGAAGCGCGAAAATGAAAATGGTCCGCCCTTATAAAATTAGCATATCCACGCGACTAACATAGAAGCATCATTGAACTGATGCTGAAGCTGAAACATCACAAATCTCTGCTGCAGTGTGGCATTCGATGGTAACGGTTTGGCGTAGTTTAAAAAAACCCGTTGACAAGAATGTTCTAAAAATATCTCCATAGAGGGCTACGCGAACAATATAGATCAAGCAGGAGCAAAATTCGCAAAATATGCCGCTAATGTATCCTGTATCATATTGGTTGCCAGCGATATGGCGTGACGCGGCTTCTGCAAATTATTCGTCGGATCAGGCCACATTGACGCATGCGCACTACTTGCCGGCTATGCCAAGGCAAGCAAAGTAGCTCATTTACACAACACACCACCATCACGAAAACTATACACACGAGAGATGCACGCCGCGAGCTCATGCCATGGGGCGAGGACACAATTCATTCTTTTTTGGAGCAAATGCGTATAAGTTTCCATAACAATACAGATGACAATCGTTGAATTTTCTCTTTCTTAGCATATTTCAACAGCTGCTCGATGGCAACAGTCAAGATACCAAAAATGAGAAAGAGAAAGAGACAGTTGACAACACTCTATAAAGGCGTCGACATACGATGAATATATTGTTACGAGACCATATCACAGCTTTTGTAACAAAATGTATATTTGCAAAACTCACCTGTTATTTTCGGCTGCAGCCGGATTCGTTATCTCTCCGTAATTATTCATCTTGATTATTTTTCAAAGTAGGTAGAAGAAATCTGACGAGTGCCAGTTCTTATATTGCGTCCACTGCTGGGATGCAAAATTTTGAAGTACACAAGCAAAATATAATTCTTCAGATTCCAGGCTGGATATTGTATACCCAGAGATAGTAATTCACTCGCACGAGGCACTTGTACACTTTTTTTTAGACAAAATGACCGATCGAAAGAGAGTAGGTAAAAGAGAGAAATACAAGCTTTCTCTATAAGATGTTTGAGAGTATCGCGACTCTGATGCTCAAACACTCGAGGAGCGGTTGAATTTCGACTTTCGTACAAGAGTTTTATGTGTGTTACTTATTATGAGGTATGAATAGAGGGTCCGGGTACGACGAGGCCGAGCGTCGAGTGCGAACTGAAAGAACGAAAGAAACGCCGCTTGAATGTAAGCGTTGCGTTGCATGATGGCAGACGACGCGAGCGGTGTGTTTGGGTAAAGCGGGGTGAGGGGAGGGGTGCTTTGAGCCCGAACCGCGTGATTTGGAGGGGAAGAAGGGTGCCGGGTCGAAGTGGGTGGGGCTATACTGTGAGTTTGTGATTATAGTTCAGTCGGAGTTTGCGAATTTCTTTTAATGATTGTCATATATTTCCTATGTGTTATTAGACTTACAAAAGTGTTTTTTATCAAAACTTCAATTCATTCGTCGATTACAGGAACATTGAAATCGATCGTGATATGTTTGTTTTACATATTCTTCATGATCGTTATTGAGCTTATACATCAAAGTTACTCATCCTACTGACATAATTCCTCCTCTCCTATTTGTGGTAACTTTTGATTTCTGCTAAGAAAATCGGGTAAATCTGTTTCGTGAAATTCACTCGGTCCCGAATGGGATTTTCACTTCGAAAGAGTGACACTCACCCTTTCCCGAGTTGACACAAAGGGGGGGGGGGTACTTGGAAAGGTAAAGAGAGTTAAATTAGCAATTTCACAAATTGGTGACCAGTTGCAATGCAAGTCTCTTCAATAGCTTGTTTCCTGGAGAAATGGAATAAAACAACAAATTTTGCTATTTTGCGTAATTTTAAGACCTCCCATCGTTTAGCAGCAAGTTTTCAACAATTATGGCTTCAGAAAATTTTTCCAAAACATAATTCCAAAGTAAAAAAAAAAAAATCTCAAAAACCTGACGATCCATGTCGATACAATAACCTTTTCCGAGCTTTGCTAGAAAACTGCCCTGATATCATTACAGATTGTAATTGAATTATTTCAGTAATAAAACAAGGAATCTAATAATGATGTGATGAGAAACCTGATTTTTTTGCGCATCCGACAGCAAGGATTGCTTGCAAAAATTGCCTGGGAACCTGAACCCAATTAGATCAAAGAAAGAAACATGATAAGTGGAAAGTAAGTACACAGCTTGTTGCACATTGCGACACTGCGCTAGCAAACAACAAAGTTAAAACGACGGATTATCAAAAAACAATTAATTTCCAAAATGATTATGGAAACTTTCCATAACCCATAGCAGTATGAATCAATGAAGTCCATTACATCTCTTGAATATTTTATGGAATTCAAATACCTATGGAATCCATTCCATGCGGTTATAAATCACAACTGGCTGCTCATGCTCAAGAATCCCTGCAACCATCTTGTCTAAAACCCTTACACTTTTATAATATTCAATAACACTGAGAATCACACACTTTCAAATCTGAAAACTCCCGTATCAAATCAGCTGGTCATTATCGAAACAATTCTCCGATTCAATAAACTTTACCGAAGAATGGCGATACGTAGAAGCGAGTATGGTCATGTGTTTGAAAGTGGAACGAAACTATCAAAAAAGTCTACTCACTATACCATTTACAAGCAAAATTTGACTCGTATATCATTTTGCCATGATCGTAGACACGTAACGCCTTATCAACGAGGCTTTGGCAGCTCGTCAACTCGTCTCCCAATGTGATGGATATAATGGTCATTTTGAAGGAGTTTCGCGATGTTCGCAGAATCGGAATGACGTTGAAAAAAAATAACGAAGCGCATTATTTGAAAAATTATGTCATGGAGCAAATTCAATTAGACGCAATATGTGAGCTATATTTCTCTTGATCAGAGGATTATACCTGCGATGCACTTTTTGCGAATTCTTGACTGATTGAATGTTATGCGTTTGAATTTTTCGATACAATAACTTCATCGTCTCACCAATTTTTGCACGTGAAAAGTTGAAAAACTCTGATTAGAAATGAGAAAAGTAAGTTTACTTTAGGTGATAATTAATGGTCCAGGCGTGACAGATTCATCAAACAGCTCGATTACTGTTTAGAATTAGCAAAATTCAATAGAAAAAAATATTGAACAATCCTGAATGCTAAAGAATGTGTGCGAGCAAGAGCATTTGAAATCATTCCAAGTTTAATAATTGATTAGAAAATCATGATGATGCTTCATGCTTCAATCCTGAACAATGACGCATTCTCCGATCAGTCTATCAAGACCAAAAACGATTTCTCCATCGCATCATATTTTAAGAGCGCAAGAAAACGTGCGCATAAAAACTGCACAGGAAATTCCGACCGGGATAGCCTTGGCCTTCTAATATAACTTCAATGGGTTCAAACGCGATAAAAAAAATCGCGCATACCAGAAAGGGAAGGGTCTGTCAAGCTGCATGCAGAGCATTCCTTGCAATATTTCTTTCATCGTTCGAAATAGCATGGGCTCAGGGTTCCTTCGTGTATTCAAACAATTATTTATACCCACTTCAATATTTCCATATGACGATAGATAAACGTCTGTAAATTATAGAGCTAATGAATATTTTAAGGGAAATTGATAGTCTTTCTTAACTTCCTGATTCCGGCAAAAGGGTTGAGGATCATCTTTTTAAATATAATTGATCCTGAATGGCTTGTTGTCTGATGGAAAATGGCTTGGGAAATGATTAGAACAAGACAAATTAGATAATTATCTAATTGATTTACGAGTTCAGTTTACTTGTCAGAAAAAACCAAACACGTTCAACCGCAAAACTAATCGAAACTAAATTTTGAAAGGACTCTTTCAGAAAAACACAGGAAAAATGTCCAAAAAATGTTCCACAAGTTTTTCACCAAAGATTTTGATTAAGGGCTGTCTATGGAACGTTGAAAAATGATTCCAATGGGGAAAAAAATTCTTACAGTTTCTGCAACGTTTTTTTAATTTGAATCCAAAAAAAGTTTGATAAGTGATAATCATCATTATCGTAATTATTCTTTCATGATTTTTTGACAAGCAATTTGAAGAAGGAAGACTCTTGTACATATTATAAATGAATTACAGTAGAATCGGATGGACCTACAGTTTTTGCTATATGTTAACATCGCAGCCGTTGGTTGTAACGCAATGCTAATTTTTTTCGGACTTTTCACCAGATTTTCACATTCTTTCGTTCAATCTGCCTTTCGAAGATGTTTTGCCTACAACATTTTGATACAACTGTGATTGCAAATCGTGGGGGCTTAGGTTTCCGTCATATTTCATAACTTTTTGACAGATGAAATGATTCCATTGGCCTTCGCATTGGCCATGCATTCGTTTCGATAAAAATGTTGTGTAAGAGTGCTTGGAACCAAATGCAACTCGGATACTCTCAGTAAACTCGTCGTCAGTGAACTCACAATCAATTCATTATCTTCTTCCTTAGATTGTACCATCGATTATTTTAAGCATAAATAGTAATTTACAAGACCATTTTTGGACTTCTCCAAGAAGGTGTGTGGTCGTCTATCAGGGATTAGGGAGGTCTCCTTCTTCTTCTTCTTCTTCAGTAAGTTGGCTATATCTTTCTGCTCTGTTGTGCAAAGTGATATTTAGCTATAACACAATAATGTGTTAGAGGGAGGTATGAAATATCGCATCCCTGATCATCAGCAAATTAGTCTTATCTGTGTATCATCCATGCACGACTACGCTAAAAACCAAGCTGAGAATCTATTAGAACTTCTATCCAAGCTAATCAAAGCTTCGAGCAAAGCTTGCAAAAAAAGTTCGAGGTTGTTCATTGTCAGATTATCTACTCATCAGCGTGTTTTTGGCAAAAACTGATCGGTCAGTCTTTGTGTAACCTAACAATTTTTGTGGTATACCCAGCGTTGGCGCATCACATGCAATTTACAATTGTAAAATTCTCTAAGTGGCAATGTTCAGACCAATTTTCCCTTGTTAAAAATGTACCCTCAACACAGTCATCTAGTGAACTACGCCACATAAGATTGTGTGTTGAACGTCCAAAAATATTTTTGCCGATGCATCATTTGAGTCAAACGTAACCGAGGCCCGTAAAATGTTTCAGCGTTTTCTTGACATAAAAGTACACCTCTCTGCAAGTTGAATCGAAAATTGATTAGTATAGATATTCGCCCGGGGTTACTCTAAAAAAAAGTCACGAGGATATTCTGAATTTTTTCAAGTAGATTATCATCATTTGATATTGGCCAGAATGTTATGGACCAGTCATTTTTGTAATTTTTAGAATGATTTTCTCGGAACTCGAGAGACCAGGCTTGATATTTCTAAAGATATTATGATTTTTTTACTTCACGAGCATAACTGTGTAAAAGTGAAGAAGGTTGGTCGTTCTTATTTTTGATCAGGATAACAAAGTAATTGTCTATTTGTAGTTGAGTAATCTGAATTTTGCTCGGAATTTTTGCAATAATTTTCTTCATATTTGTGCAGTCAGTACCAATATACATCTAAAAGTTTGACCCATACCACAGCTAAATGCTTTTCAATGACTTGCCCGTTGATGACTTTCCTGGTGTTGTACCCGGAAATACCCCGTACACAAGACGTGCCATATTCCAAATTCGTCAAAAGCCATAAAAGCCATTTATAACCCTCAAAAGACTCATAAAATCGTGCAAAAGCAGCTTGCAGACAAAATATGCGCTACACTGTTGGTGCGAATCGATCTGCGTCACTTTTCTACATGAATATCGTTGGGGATAATTCAAAACCTTTTGATGAAACCTTGGTGGAACTCAGGAGTGAAGAAGCTATATTTGCACAGGATGAAAACAGTAAAAAAAAAAAAAAAAATTAAAATGCGCACGTGGCCGATCAATTCGCCAGACCATTTTTTTCATGCGCCTTCATATGGATCCCGTTCATTTCTTCATTTTTTCTTTCAGTGATTTTGACGTAGGTAGGTATCTCGAAATAACATACCAGATCAGATGCATTCTTGCACGTGCTAAGTGCTTACAAATAGTTATACACGTGAACAAATATCATCGACACTACTTCATGGCCTTTTATTGACCAATCACCTGCCGAATTCATTTGATACGATGAAAATATGTCTACAATTTACGAAAATTGATTCCAATTTTATTCTGATCATATTTACGTATACAACTAAAACTGCTGTGTTTAGATCAGATAGATCGTTTTGGTAAATGACACAGCCTCCAACATTTTTTTTTTTTTTTCATCTTGTACATACACGAGGAAAAAAATGAATCGACTCGCGTGATGGGGAATGTAATTTGACATTCAACTATAAATAAGAGGAAAGATATTTAATTCGATCTCTATCAAGGTACAGAAGAGTGCCAGTGAAGTCCCTGTTTTATAATATGCCCATTGACGTCATAAGGGAGGAGCTTTTCGATCATCATATATGTACAAGCTTTGAATTTTCCTGCTTTTCCACGTTGTTTTTTATTCGCACATACCTATGTATATCCCTCTATATACCCTCTCCCCTCGAAGACATCAAAGTAATAGACATGCAATGATATATACTAACGTAAGAAAGCACTCATATCCATTTGCGCACGGGCCGGGCGTATCCGGGCGTTGCATATCCGATCCGAGGGCGTAATTGCACAAAATCGACGGTCGTCGAAAAATCGTCGATTCACTTGCGTCCGGCTCACGACATATTCAGCATACCTACATAAATTTTCTCAATCATGAATAAAGTTCACGTGTTGGCCACGTTCGGGAAAAATTCCACAATATTCAAATAAACGCGTGAGAGTTTGCATTATGTATAGCGTGTTTATTATCTCATCACGAGCAGTATCGCTTCGAATTTTGATTTACAAAAATCGTATACTTTCCTCGTGATCTGCCAAACAAGTATATAGTATTCGTTCATATGAATCAATCTATCTTGTAGTTATCACGTGAAAGTATGAGTTTGTTTTTGTAATAATTACCAAATTTTGGGAGCAGATAATATGATGGATCGAAAATTGAGATGGGCACGTGGTCAAAAGATGAACACGAGAGGGCGATGGACGCTATAACATTGATGCACTGACGAATGGAGAAATGAGAATTTAAGTAGTGATAACGGCGATATGTTGCTCGTTCTTGAGAGTGTTAATAATTAATCGGTGAATAAATGAGAGCAGTTGAAGATATTGTCCGGTAAGTATACTGATGGCCTTGATGCGAGGGACCGGACGCATCACACGTGATGAGAAAGTGATCTTTGGCGCGGAAAGATTTTGCATTTATTGCTCATGATGATTTTGCTCGGACGTCCGATATTGGATGGAATATACCAATTATATTCAGGCCTGATTATATTGTTTGATAATAAAATCGAATTCGTTGGAAAATGGGTCAAGATGATTTGATAAATTTGAGTCCTAAATTAATTGCAGGTGGATTTATGGTGGTTGAGTGCATCATGTTCTTGAAACAGATGATTTAATGAGAAAGACGCTTGGAATAAGATAGCTTACCAAAATATGACCAAGTATCATCAGCTTCTATGGAGAGTTCCCCCAAAATTCTTCCATTTCAAATTATTTTGATTTTTCGCATACTTCGCTTTATCAGCACAATCTTATTGAAAGTTGCAACTTGGATTGTATTCATAGATTGTACACGCTGAAAACTACTTTCGGCTTCAATTGAAAAACTTCTGTTGCAAATTTTAGCAAATACTTTGCAAAAGAATAGACTGCTACATTCAATGACCATGTGATCTGGAAAAAAAAAAAACTAACAAGGAGAGGTCCAACCTTGCGGAACACGGATCTTGATGAAACTCTGGGAATCATCTTGTCTTGGTGAGAAATAAACGTATCTCCAAGGGTTTAATCCCATGGGCCTCCTATCCTGAGATTACAGCTACATCAGAGATTAGCAATATTAGTATATCTATATATACGACTTTTCAACATGGACCTATATTGGCAATGCTAATCTCCATAGGTGTACCTAAGAAAAGGAGGTCCATGGGATAAAACCCTTGGAGATAACTCCATTTTTCACCAAAATAAGATGATTCCCAAAGTTTCATCAAGATCCGTGTTCCGCAAGGCTGGACCTCCCCTTGTAAGTCGTACTAATACCATTGAGTATTATCATGAACCTGATCCAAAACAAACCAAGAGTGGGAAGCACTGATGGTAACTGAGAGATGACCATGCATGCAATGAAAGCTTTTTTGCAAAACCTTATGAGTAATTCCACTCGAAATAGACCTGCGATAAAGGATCATGTGATTGTTTTCTTGGATTTTCCATTCGATTCTATGGTACAAAATATGAACTTTTCACCCCCCTTGGGACCCCATAATAATTTTCCACGTATCTGGGGTACATTTTAATTTATCCTTCTCTACATCTCCAACAACAAAATTCGGGTATTTTTTTTTTCAATAAAATTTATATTTCTCGAATCACGTCAGAGATATTCCCACATACCGGAATGCGGTTTGCGGCATTCGAAAGGTCTTTCAAAAACCTATCGAAATCAGTTTTGTTGAACTGATTTTGAGGCAATGGGCGGTTTTATCGATCAGAAGAATGAAAATTACAGTATACGTCCTAAGGCCTGTTTCTCCTATTTTCTGCTCATGCGTAGGAATTTGGATTCCTAAAACCAATTTCATTGGAAAACCTAAGGAAATTTCCTTCAAAATGACCACTCTGCGAAATCAATTGCACCAACTGGGACCGGGGCTGCAATGTATGGAAGATGAACCCTCAGCTTGGGTGAGAAGGCGTACGCCATCCTACGCGAATATCTGTAGCACTCCCTCCGGTACCTCCTACATAAACATACCTCCTAAGATCTGGTGGTCTTCTGGACGTTGTAGCTCTGGTCCAAATGCATGAAATTGATTTTGCCAAGTAGTCATTTTGAAGGAATTTTTCTTGGCTTTTCAATGAAATTGGTTTTGCAGGCGCAAGTTGGGTACACTGACCTTATTTCGATACTATTTACTCATCTATTACCCAAAGCGGAAACATGACAAAGTTATGAAGTAAGATTCAATCAATTTTCCAGTTCCTAAAAAGTGACACCACCTCCCTGCACCACCTCGTCAACGAGGTAGAGCATCAATCATGAAGACTCCGTTGAACATCTACTTCATTTAGATTTCCTAATTGCGTGGATGTTTGAAAACTGCTGACAAAATCCTCTAAGATAGTTATCGCTGACAAAAATGTCGCTTATCACTAGTAAATCGTCTCTATAATTTGTGACCGTAAATGCAGACTCAATCGATCAAACTAATCACATGTATTTTGCGAGTTGCGATGTATCTTATCTCATACACATCATGTCCAATGCACTGAGACGGACTGATGTAATTTTATATACATTATGGAATATTTTCTCAAAGATAAGATATTTCAATATCAACCTCTTCTCTCGCCTTCACTCTCTCTAAATAAATCATAAATGACATTAAAGCTCTTCCCAATGGATTATTTTGCACACGCTAATTCAAATGCCAAATATTCATCTCAAAGAAAGTATTAGAGTGAAGCGGAGGAGAGCCAAGGGGAAACTTAAAATTAACTTGTGTGATTTGCTAAGTTTCTGTTTTTGAAATCCTATCCTCATTGCATACTTTCCAACATTGTCGAATTTCGAGAATTTTCAATGGATTTTTGAAACATCACATATATCAAAGTCATTGCTGATTCTAGACGTCACAAGGAATCGTCGATGACTTTTAGTATCCGCGATATCTTGAAAATTCATCGAATAATCTCGGAAGTCCACCATAATGCCGGTATCCGACGAGTATATACAGTAACACGCAGCAGACGACAACTAAATCCCGAAACCGCTGAGATTAGGCTGAAACTTAGTGACACAAAATGACACAAGTGCTAAGATTTCCGTCGGTAATAGGCTCTGGAATCTGGACCGTTCATTTGTTTGTTTCTATGCGTTTCTCGTGCATTCTTCTAATCTGTACGGTAGATATTACTCTACTTGTCAATTTCCATAAACCACCATGTTAATCAACTTTTACAAAAGTGCCCAGATCTTTTCTCTCTGATTCTAAAGGCTCTTAAAATCATAACTGAGGTGGTTTGAGATATTAATCTACAATGTGTCAAATTTCGTATGAGATGGATAGCTTCAAAATAAGCTCCAGCAGGATCTTATACCATTAATCAGTTATGTACAAAACTAATATCACGAGAACAAAAGTGGACACATTCACCCCGCGGTGTGCGAGGGGAACGTCGCTTCACAAATGAGCGATCGGTGTGGACAAATTCACCCCAGTTTACGGTTAACAAGATAATGGGGTTTAATATGGCAGCAGTCAGCTGAATGTAAATGTTATAGACTGTAAACCCCCTCAAACTTTCTTACAGGGTTTAATAAAAATAACTCGAATTTTTCCCACTTATTCGGAGCAACTTAAAAAAGTTCCGATAAACCAATTAACGCAAAATTAAATTTTCCATAAAAGAATGAGAACTTTTGAATGAAAAACATGGGCACTCTAATCCAAGTATCTCCATCCAATAATATTATGGAGCAAAAAACCCCAAAATCTCAAATTATCTCTATTGAAATTACTAAAGTTTTGTGTACTTCTTTTGCTTCATCAATATAAGTTTCGGATAAATTAGTCCACTTCAAGCACTTCGAAGACGTCCAAAATATTCCATACTCCAATCAAATCTGAGTCATCGAAAAAATTTCATTTCTTAAGTCATACATGGATACGATCCAGGATTGATCAGCGACCACTTGAAACACTACAAACTTGCGCAAATCGCAATCTGCGATTTTCAATTGTAAGTACCTACACACGATGTTAACATGTATAGAAATTGAATTGCGATATATCTATATATTCGGAATAAGCTCAAGATATATCGGACCACGCAAAAGGTACAATCTGATTGGCTGAGAGCTTAGCACGCGACTGGTTTATTGGATCGCGAAACTACGCCAAACTAACCGCGCTCAATCAAATAGTGCGCGCTTTGGTGCTTATTGGACTCTTGCCATTTTGCTTATAAATATAACAAAATGCAATTTATGCACTTGTTAAAGTATGCAACCGCTGATTGCATCAATTATACTGTGAGTTCCTCAACAAGGAATTCAACTTTTATGCAATTTCTGTGGAATAAAAATGTGAAGGGTGCCTATCGAACTGGATTATCGAGACTCCTTGGGTTATTTTCGCAATAGATGAAAAGAGGGATAAACGAATGTGTTATGCGTATACAAGGCGTGAATTTTTCATCTTGTTATAGGTACGTGTATGAAGAATAAATTCCGATAAGAAAAAAACTATTCCTGTGTTAGTACTGTCGTACTTTGCATGACACCACCCCCGATTGTCGCAAAAACAGGTGCTTAAAAGAGAAGAAGGAAAAAAATGATGCATCAGATTAAATCATCTGATCATTGGGACGAGAAATACATTCGTATGGTCATTTTGCTGTAAATAGTAACGTAATCTATGGGAGAAGGACTTTACGGTAGAATGGTTATTGTCAGATATTATCGTTATGGAAATTTCATGATAATAAATTCAATCTGTGCAAAAAAGTATTACTCTATTCCTTATTCTTCACATTATGAGCATATCATCACACAGCATCGTTACCTTGGGGAACATCAATCTCGAAGGTCTTGCTTAGTTTGTTCATAATTTGAAAAAAAAATTTTTTGCAACTGTGTGCGCGAAGTTGTAAAAAAATGAGACTTCTCTTCATTATTTACAGTGCGAGAAGTAATGCGTGAATGACTTCTCGCACAGTTTTACATTTACGCACTGGTGAAGTGTGCGTAAATCTAACTTCTCGCTCTAATGCATTTTCATTCACGCACAGTTCCAAAATATGATGTCACGTCATCCCTCTGAATTTGGCCTTTCTTGAAAACTTCGTTTCCAAGATAATCTTGCTCGGACAGTGGTGCATTAAATTACAACTTCGCGCACAGTTGCAAAAAATAGTATACGCAACACGTGCGAGAAGTTTCCGCACACGTTGCCAACTCGCGCGAGAAGTAACATTCACGCACACTTCGAAACTTCTCGCACACCCAGAAGTACATACGCACGCTACATATTTACTGCGAGCGTGCGTAAATGTGTTCTTCTGGGCGTGCGAAAAGTTACAAAGTGTGCGTGAATATTAACTTCTCGCACTCGTTTGGCAACTTGTGCGGAAATTGACCTTCTCGCACTTGTTGCGTAATATACTATTCCTACATACCTCAAAATCCCCCAGAACTTTCCTGGGGACAGCCCGCAACACCACTGAATCAGAGAAACAATAAATTTTTAGTTGAGGTGAGTGTACCCTACTTGCCCACATTAATCCGTTTTCTTAACAATTCTGGCCTAACTCAGTATTTTTTAATGTTCTCCAGCTTATTTTGCAGCTTGTTTCAATAGACCTTCAAAATCAAATATGTAGTACATCTTACTTTGACCAACTGGATCTGAGCTGGCTCAATTTTTTCGAAAAGTAATTTTTAAGAGTCTACAAAAAAGTGGACCCAGCTCGCCCTCATCATTGAAAACGACGCAAATTGGCGATCAAGTGTAATAGTATCATGCGCAGCGATGGCGAAAAATTTTTAAATCCAGTAATTTGCGACTGCTGTGCATGCGCGCTTTTCTACGTTTCTATCGATAACCAATGTTCATTCCTTTAAATTGACTCCTTGGAGTAGTCGATTTGACGCAGTAGAAGTTGAGATCTAGCTGGTCCAAAAAATGAAAAGATCCAGGTACCAAATCCGTGAAGCTGTGGCTCCTTCAATGCGCCTGAAAAGTGCGGATTTTGAGTTGGACTGTTTCAAAGATGTGAACATGTGTTTTCGATGTAATTTTTGACGTAGAAACCAAATCCGTGGTTAGTTTTGTTCCGAACCTCCAAGATTTTTCATGATACTCAAAAAACCGACCGAAGGTGTACGGACATTTCCAGCCTTTCCACTCATTTGAGATGTATGTTGAATGTAGGTCGAGGTGTAGGCAAATGTTTGAACTTGTCGCGAACAGGATGCAAGTATGATAGAGTATGAATTTAATGCTTTTTTGGACTATTTTGTTCTATTAATAAAATAGTTAAAAAAAAAGCATTAAATTCATACTCCATCATTGATGATTGATGGACATTAGAGTCGAAAAAAGGATGCAAGTATGTTTTCCTTCGTATTTTGACCATCTGAAGACGATGCCGATTATTTCGAGGCTTGGGAATGAGTTGGGAATGAGATTTGGGCTGATGGAGCTATATTATTCGTTATATGATCTCATCAGAGAAAACTGCACCATGCATCATCTTTCATCAATCTAGATATACAGATATGGAATGGCTTTAGAACCGAATTCAATGCTTTACTCTGATAATCAAATTGTTAATATTTCAATAAAGTTTCGCATTAGAGAATATAATAGTTGGCATACTGAATTCAACGATAAGCATGCACGGTTTGTATTTATAAGGTTTATGCAATTTACCATCTTACATGCCGCAGCCTCATTCGACGTTCTGAACTGTGGGATATTCTCCAATGACTGATGGTATTTATAATAATTTACAATAGAGTCGCGAGTCAAGTTGATTGAGCATAGAATCAACCGGTCAAAAATTTGTGTACACCTGAAAGACAAAAGTTCGATTTTGATCATTCGACTGCTCCAATCTCCTCCGACCAAAAGGACTCTATTTTAGCTCATTTTATTGTAGCGTTCTTCAAGCATTTCAAGATCTTTTGAGAATTTTTTCTGCGCAGCATGATAGACTCTTGCAAAATTAAACCGAAGCTTTGTAAAATTTTATAAAAACCGGGCGAGTCAATACGCGAACCTCTGCAAATTGAAATGATTCAAAAAGCATCTGAAAGTTGAAGTCAAGAGCTTCAATACCCATTTTGAAAGTTATCCTAGGTCATTTCTAGTCCAAGCTGTCACTGTTTTTGTGAAAGGAAGATTTTTCTCAAAAAAGTGTCCCGAAATTTAAGAAAGGTGAGGAAATCGGATTCCCGGTGATATTTCTACAATTTCTCCCAAGTTTTCCCGTATTGTTGGTGGAAGGAACCTATGCTGCGAGTTCAAATATGAGTCCATTCACAATTTCTCTATGACTGGTTCATTTTTCAAAAAAAATCTTTCCTCAATTAATACATTCCACAGCTCGGATCAATAAAAATAGCCCAGAAAGATTGCCAGTAACGGATTTTCTTGATTCTTGCTTTCAGATGCTTTTTGAATCATCTCGATCCATTGATTTCCGTCAGACTTGCAGAAGTTTGCGTATTGACCCGGTTTTCATAAAATTTTTCAAGGCTTGAGATTGGTTTTGCGAGAATCTGGGCGGCGAAAATTCTGAGAGAATCTAGTGATCAAAATCGAACTTTGGTTTTTCAGGTGTACACAAACTTTTGACCGGTTGTGTAATAGGTAGAAAGGGCCAAGACTCAAATGAGTAATTATCTTACATATCTTATAATTACATTAGGACTGACTTAAGTATATGGCTGAAATTAGGGAGGGTAGAGAGAAATAAATCTCGAGATGTTTTTTCCTCACCCTGATCCTCATTCCTCCTCCTCGAGCGTCTGCATCGGTAATGTCGCTAAACGTCGATAAGGTAGCTGTTCTACCGTTCCTCAAAGTGTCCACCTCTACAATTTGTGTTTTCTCCAGTTCCAGATGAGAAGAAAAACTATGTAATAATTTTCACAAAACAATCTGAACTTTTGCGATAAACTTTTTATCAGAAGTGAATCTCTAACGGTGCAGTTGTGACCATAAGTGTATCTAAGATCTGTGGAAATCTTTTCTTACCACACCATTTTCAAAAAGTATTTATATTGAGGTTAAAAAATGTCAGAAGATGAAAGCAAGAAAAATGAAAATATTGATGAGAACAAGAATAGTGAAAATGATTCGGAGAGTGAGGACGGTGTAATTAAAGATGTAGAAGATGAGAAGAATATTGCAAAAGATGTTGATAAACGTGCAAGAAGCCAAGATAGAAGTAAAGATAGACACAGAGATAGGAGTAGAGACAAAAGTAGAGACAGAAGCAGAGACAGTAGAGACAGAAGCAGGGATCGGAGGAGAGATAGGAGTAGGAATCGGGATAGAAGCAGGAGTAGAGACAGGTAAGAAATTATAATAACTATTTAGATGTTTCATAGTGTTCATACCACATTCTCATACAAGAAATACATCCTCTAGTCCCATATTTGCACCAAGAAACTTTCTGAATTCATCTGTCTGTGCTCCTTGATTAATATTATAATCATCATCATTTCTGGATTCATGACGTATATGCTGGTATATGCTGCTTCACTTTATTTAACGAAAGAATCATAGTAATAGCCTAAAGACCATTTTGGATAGCTACTGCCATTTTTGTTGATGTTGAAGATTTGGGGCAGAGATCATGCAGACAAGCCCGTTTCTTTCGATTGGATGTTCAATTTTTATTTGCATGTGCTAGAATGATAAAACATTCAAACTCACCTCATTTCTGTATATTTATAGACAGTACTGATTTTAAATTATGTTATTGTAATAAGTAACCCAGTTACAAGTTGACTACATGTTGGAAAATCTACCACCTATTAGATGCCAGAGCCAGAGCTCATGTTCAACATCATGATGCTTAAGATCACGTCTTGATTACACGATCTCCTCTAAAGAAAGTCTCATCATTAGCCAACATCAACATTGCTTAATGTGCTCAGGAATAGGGTCAATTTGTGTGTTATGATATCATCCTAGTGGAATCAAATACAAATGAAACAACCATTCATTTAAAACAAGTCCACCCTTTCAAGATCTTGTGTCATCAAATACGGCAGCGGCTATCCAAGATAGCCAGGCTTGTGCGTCTGTTTCTCTCATTAAACCCTCTTTATTGCTGTTTAATTGACTCTAGCTCAAGCATTTGAGTGTAATTACTATACAACCGCTTAACACACTTGAATAATGTGTAAACATCTTCAATAGGTATCGTGATAGAGGTTATAGAAACCAAAGAATGGACAGAAGCCGCAATGAGAATGGAAGAGTTGGCGGATCATCTAGGTATTGGGGCATGGATAAACGCGATGAGGAGAGGATACATCGGAGAAGGGAAAGAGAAGCTAGCAAGGAAAGAGAAAAGGAAGTTATTCAGAGCTCTTATTATGGATCTGATGTGAAGAAGGATTCCAAAAAGAAAGATCAAGATGGAAAAGAGGAGGATCGCAGTGACAGAAGAAAGACAGATGGTGGTGACGATAAAGAAAATTCAGAGGTGATTCCTGTGAAACAGAAAAGAGTCGTTGACCTCTTAACTTCTAAAACTGGAGGTGCATACATCCCACCTGCCAAACTGCGTTTGATGCAAGCAGAAATCACTGACAAAAGTGGTGCTGCTTATCAGCGTATTGCATGGGAAGCGCTCAAGAAGTCCATCCATGGTTATATCAATAAAGTCAACATCAGTAATATAGGTCCCATCACAAGAGATCTTCTGAAAGAAAACATTGTTAGAGGCAGAGGTCTCTTGGCACGATCAATTATACAAGCTCAAGCTGCGTCATTAACATTTACAAATGTCTATGCAGCACTCGTTGCTGTTATCAATTCAAAGGTAAATAGTTGGATTCACAAATATTTGTATTTAGATATTCAAGCATTGTTAACACGAACTTGATCACTGTCTTAGTTTCCCAACATTGGAGAGCTACTCCTGAGGCGTCTTGCTCTGCAATTCAAGAGAGGATTCAAGAGGAATGACAAAGTATTATGCATTTCATCAGCTACATTTATAGCTCACTTGACCAATCAATGTGTAGCTCATGAAATTTTAATCTTGGAAATCCTAACAGTTCTTGTTAACAATCCCACTGATGACTCAATTGAAGTTGCTATAGCTGTTTTGAAAGAGTGTGGAATGAAGCTCACTCAAGTATCCCGGAAGGGAATTGAAGCAATTTTTGAAATGTTGAGAAATATACTCCATGAAGGACAGCTAGATAAGAGGGTGAGTCTTTAAATTCTAGAATTCATTCAGTCTTTATTGTACAATTATTAATGAAAATTCATCTTCAGGTTCAATATATGATAGAAGTTATGTTCCAAATTCGTAAAGATGGATTCAAAGATTTTGAGTCTGTTAATAGTGAGCTGGATCTTGTTGAAGAGGAGGATCAAATTACTCATGTCATACAGCTTGATGAAAAGATTGATGGACAAGAAATATTGAGTAAGTAGATGAATGTATCAGTAAATTTCAGCACTTGTCAGTGTTCATGGAAACTTATTGCTTCCACATCTCCTTATCTCCTTTAGTTACCAATGGAGAACTCTCCTTCCAAAACACCTCTTCTTAATTCTAAAATATCTATCACTCATCAGTTTATGGTGAAAACTAAAAGATCCATATTTTTTTTGTTACAACCATGTGAACACCATTCAATATTAGATTTATTGTTCCAGTAAACAATTCCGTAGTTCATATAACTGATTATTTAAAATTTCCAGATGTTTTTAAATTTGATGCTGAGTATGAAGTTAATGAAGACAAGTACAAGGAACTCAGCAAAGAGATCTTGAACTCAGATGACGATGATTCTGATGGTGAAGGTGGAAGCGATGAAAGCAATGACGAAGACTCAGAAGGTGAAAATAGTGGAGAAGAAGTTGCGGAAGATAGAGGCTTGATAATTGATAACACAGAAACAAATCTGACATCCTTACGGAGGACAATTTATTTGACAATCCATTCATCACTTGACTTTGAAGAGTGTGCTCACAAGCTTCTGAAGATGCAACTCAAACCTGGTCAAGAGATTGAATTATGCCACATGTTCCTTGATTGTTGTGCAGAAATGAGAACTTACGAAAAATTCTTTGGCTTGCTAGCTGGGGTAAGTACTCTCTCACGGATAACTATATTCAAAGGATAGCTTAGAATATTTCAAGATGTTGATTAACTTTTTCAGAGGTTTTGTGCCATCAACAAGATTTATGTAACTCCTTTCGAGCAAATATTCCGAGACTCGTATGACACAATACATCGATTGGATACAAATAGATTGCGGAATGTTGGTAAATTCTTCGCACATTTACTCATGACTGACTCGATATCATGGGCAGTTTTATCACACATTAAACTGAACGAGGATGATACAACGAGTTCTAGTCGGGTGTTCATCAAAATACTGTTTCAAGAACTGTCAGAGTACATGGGGCTTGGAAAACTGAATGGGAAGCTGAAAGATGAGTGAGTTGAGAGTTAATAATAGAGCAATATGAATCTGTCTCATTTTTTGATATTAGCACTTATTATTCTGACATCAAATATCAAATTATAGAGAACTGCAGCCTGCATTTGCTGGATTATTCCCTAAAGACAATCCGAGAGACACCCGTTTTGCTATCAACTTCTTCACTTCCATAGGTCTTGGCGGTTTAACGTAAGTTCATTATCCATTTGGTCAATGCATAGAATCTCATTGATTTACTGAAACTAATTGTTTGATCATTACTACAAATCCACAGTGATGACCTCCGAGAGCATTTGAAAACTCGACCAAAAGCTGTACCTGAGCCTCCGGTTGTAGTGAAACAAGAAAAAGCAAGTTCTGAGAGCTCTAGTTCAAGCTCAGATTCGTCGTCGTCTTCATCATCTTCATCTTCAGAGTCTTCATCATCTGGTATGCTCCAACTAATTTTTCAATTTCAAGAAAATTGACTAAAGCTGATCATTTTTTCATTTCATTTTTACAGAGTCATCCGATGGAGAGAAGAAAAGGAAAAAGAAGAAAAGTGGAGAGAAGAAAGCTAAAGTATCCGAAAAAAAGTCATCGAAGAAGAGCAGCGAGGGAAAAGAAAATCAAAGGCACAATGCAAAGGACAAAATAACTGTTGAAAGAGATGGAAGGAAGAAGAAAGAAAATCGAATAATTGAAGAAAACGAGAATGTCTCTGATAGAAAATCAGATGGGAAACGGAAGAGGAGAGATCACAAAAAAAGAAGTGAACAGGAACCCACTGATCTCTCCGATAGAGGACACGATGATAAATTTGAAAAAGAAAATAAAAGACGAGAACGAGGAGAGAGACATTCAAAACGCTCGGAATATGA
Source organism: Eretmocerus hayati (assembly GCA_029851415.1). NCBI lineage: Eukaryota > Metazoa > Arthropoda > Insecta > Hymenoptera > Aphelinidae > Eretmocerus > Eretmocerus hayati. Next base: position 173,736,650 of record CM056742.1, on the reverse strand, counting down.
CGATCTCAAGGAAAACAGCAAGCGTGAGTATGATGAAAGTTACGAATCGGAGAGCAGGAAAAAACATGGTAAACAGCACGAAAGCGATAGCAGACAAAAATATAATGAAGGTCGCAGAACAGATCCTCGCACAAAGAGTAATGAAAATCCCGAAACCGATAGACGGCGAAAGCATGATGAAGGTCGCAAGACAGATACCCAGTCAGAGAATGGTGAAAATCCTGAAAGTGATAGAAGGCGAAAACGTGACGAAGATCGCAGAACAGATTTTCAGTCAGAGTATGATGAGAATCCCGAAACGGATAGGTGGCGAAAACATAATGAGGATCGCCGAGCGGATACTCGGACAAAGGATAATGAAAATCCTGAAAGCGATAGAAGGCGAAAATACGATGGAGATCGCAGAACAGATACTCAGTCAAAGTATGATGAAAATCCTGAAACAGATAGAAGGCAAAAACACGGTGGAGATCGTAGAACAGATACTCAGTCAAAGTATGATGAAAATCCCGAAGCAGATAGAAGGCGAAAACATGATGATTATCGCAGAACAGATACTCAGTCAAAATATGATGAAAATTCTGAAACAGATAAAAGGCGAAAGCGCGATGAAAATCCCGAAACAGAGAGAAGGCGGAAGCACGATGAAAAACAGGAGGCAGATTCTAGGAAGAAGTATGATGATGGTCATGAAACAGACAAAAGAAGAAAGTACGACGAAGATCATGAAAAAGGTAAAAAGGATAGAGCCGAAAAAATTCACGGTAAAGATATAAAAAGAAATTATGATGAAAATGATGAGATGGATACCAGGAAAGAACGTGATGAAGATTATGGTGAAAAAAAGAGAAGAAAACGCGAAGAAAATAATGGTACGAATAAAGAAAAAAAACAAAAGAGTCCGGAAGTCACAACTATAGAAATGTATGATGATATACTAGGAATAGATAGACGAAGAAAATCTGATGACATAAACGAATTAGAAAGTAAAATAAGAAACCGAGGAGAAGAAAAGTCCCGACACCGAAAACATGATGATGATGATATGCAAGGAATAGATAGAAGAAGAAAATACGACGACGTTGATGAATCAGATAGCAAAAAAAAGGACCGAGGAGAAGAACGATCAAGACACCGAGAATACGACGAAAAACATAGATCCAAAAGGCGGAATCGTGATTGAAGTGAAGATCATACAGTGAACGTTTGTACATAAAAATCAATTCTGTGGACTCTATCTACACTGAATGGTAGCTCGTCTTCGCCAGCATTTGGTAAATCAAGTGCTTGTGGGTGATAATTTCAATCTGGACGCACTCAACTGAGTTTCATTCTGATTTATAATTGTCCCATTTCTCATATGTTTGTGTATGATTGAAGACATTCATGAATTTTTTGTGAGATATGAAAGTGTTTCTTAGGTATGTTTTTCAAATTTATCGTAAAGAACGTATGTATGGACGTATTTGTACATATTTATCTGGAAGATTTTTCTAGAGTTCGACAAGGCTTTGTGTTTGACAAAATAAACGAAACACATCCAATTATGCACAGGGTTTGAAGTTTTTTTACAAAAAGCCGATATTTTTTTACATTTCTACAATCACAAGAAACGTCATTTTTCAGAATTTTTTTTATACGATTTAATATGTCCTAATTTCAAAAATATATGTGATCAATGGTCTCAATTACACGGTTTCCACAAATTGATCACGAGTTTGGGAGCCACTATTAGTATTCAAATCACTCGCAACAATAAACTTAACAATTGCACAACGCTTATTTGCGCGGTGGTGTTTACATCGTGTTGAGAAATGGCGCCAATCGTTTCGATGTTGCTATGACTCCTCCAACTGTTGATTCCTGATGGTCTGTTATTGAAGGGCAAGTTACTTATAGTTCCCTGTTGGTACCTTTTACCATTTAAACAAACAATCAGATAACTTTAATGGTTTTTTTTCTTGAGAAATGGAGGGCTTCAGTTATCAACAAATAAAAGATCTGCAGCAGCTCATTGCTCCGCCAAAAGAAGATTCCGATTCTGATTCTGAAGACGATGACCTTCGGCAACGACTGTCGAGGCAGAAACTTGGTAAATGAAGTTGCACGTGGTTGCTTTATTCTCCAATCTTTTTTTAGCGAACCTTTTAGTAAGAAAATAACTTCCAAGTTGAGACTTTAACTAAACAGAGTTGAGACAAATCAATTAATTTCATCAAAAAAATGATTACTATTCTTGATAATGTGGTGTTTTTTTCTGCTCAGATTTACCAGAGACTAACCATTATTTTCTATATGGTTTAATTAGTTACAAGAACATTTCTGGTTGTACACGCAACTTAATTTAAACGTTAGATTAGACTTATTAAAAAAATCTGTTTAAAATAGTTTATTTCGTTCAAAAAAATACTCTGCGAATTGCCATGAAGTTTTTTACGAAACTCGGTTTCATTAAAGTAATCAAGCTCAATTCAATTGAAAGAAAAAGCTCGTCTAATCCACGCAAATAACAACGCAAATTCATATGCAACAAAATAGCCTATCATTGTCATTCAGCCAATATAGTCCGCTATAGGATAAACGTATAGTTCTTAGAGCAGTGAATGGATAGATAGGAGTAATAAGAAAAGTTTACGAGTTGAGCTAACACTTATCCTGCATGGGATAGTCAGAATAAACATTGTTTGAAATTCAGTACGAAGTTATATATGAGACTGAGAAGATCATGGGTATTCATGTAGGTTTACCACAGGTCCCGGCGATGTCACTCCTTCCGGAGGTAAACCCGTTGCTTCGACAAGACCATCAGAAAGCGTTCCTATCTCTGACATATGGCATCCATCGGAGGTGAATCCTATTACGGATTATCAAAAGGAAGACCCTCGTCAGACTCCTGAATATAAAATGACTTTCAAGCAAGCAGTTGGTACCGAGGATATATTCCTTGGGGTGAGAATATTTATTAGTTATTCTCTGATTAGATGAGTTTCTTGAATTTTTGCTGTATACCGCGAAATTGAATGGGAAAACTTTACGTTTGACTTGAGTCATGATTTGGGATGCAAAAATGAGTGATTAAAATTCAAATTAAATTTAATCCTGGGCATCAAGCACACCAGAAATATGATAATGAGTTTTTATGCAGTTTACTACGATCATACACTGCTTTGTTTATCAACAGGAAGTTGAGTGAATTTAGGTAATATGATTCATTCTCAGCCAGTTCAAGAAATGAATTAGTCTTTTTCATGTTTCATTATTGAATCTCATCTGAGAATCTTGTTATTTTGAGCCGACACAGCTACTTGCAGTATATTCAAGTTTTCTGAGCTTCGTGCATGCGTGCATGGCAAACATAATTTGATTTAATATCATTTTTTTCATCATACCTGAGATCCAGTAAATTGGAGTATGATTGTTATATTTCACAGATGAATCTCAAAACTCCATCGACAGCCTCGTGCGAGTGGATCATGTTACGAATTCAACTCCCAGGCGAGAATAAGGACAAGATCGAGCTTTCCGTAGAGTCCAACATCGTCGATCTTCGTAGTCCCAAGTGAGTGCTTTATAAGCCACTGATGATCGAAATCGTGTTCTCTATATCTATATGATACCTGTGTCGAATCAAGCTTCGAATCTGTTATTGTCAGTTCCTATGAGGTGTCAGGACAGAGATGTATGAATCAATTCTTATTTAAATAATTTAAGAAAAATCTAGTCATTTTGTCTATCTTATTTCTCTCATGGCCAAATCATAATTCAACTGATGTGCGAATATATATCGCCAGAGATAAGTTACGAGAGTTCTAATTCGAATTTCCATCACGAAAAATTTGTAGTATAAGAAAGCACGCCGACTTGATTCAAAATTTGAAAAATAACTTGTATAAGACTGAGAAAAAAATGCTCCCAGCTTACACTTAAGCTTAAAATGTTTATACCGAATGCTACCGGATTGAATAGAGAAATGAAATCCTTAGCAACGGAGAGATATCATGGATTCATTCGAAAAATCTCTCTCACTCTCTCAAAGGTTCTCAAAATTTTGGTCAGAGGAATGTCTTCAATGTGGATTATTAAATTGCGAGAAAGGATGTGTCTAGTTCTCAGTATCCAAATCTCATACTTAGAAAACTGCTATTTATCTATAATTTTGCACGAGCTTTCGTGAATTCTAATTGCAATTGAATCTAGAGCTTTTGTCAAAACAATCTCGCGTGCAATCACATAATGATAATAATAATATAATTGAATGATATTTTCATTAGTGTTACTTGAGTTAATATTTTTTATCCGTCACATACATTGACATTCCGAATTACTCCGAAATTCTCTCGTTGAGCTATGGAAAATTTTTACTACATTTGAGAATCTTTTTCAGCCCTCCCTATAAATATGCACGAATCAATATCAAGTCATGCGTGCCTTACATATTTCAGCTTCTCTTCTTTCACGCTTTGCATCAAAGTCAATCCTCGTACAAGACACCGTACTCTACTTTACATACGTGCAAATCTTTTTTTTAGCTCACCACCTTATATATATATATATATGAGAAAACTGTATTTCTGATATCGACATTTCAGATATCGTCTACAGTTGCCGACGCCCTTTGCAGTCGATCCTAATAGCTCATGTGCCAAGTGGCATTCCGACAGTGACTGCTTGGAAATAACCCTAAAACTCTCCAGGGAACTTGACGACGTCAACTTTTGAGGGAGAGAAATTTCAACCTATCCGAGCTTATGCTACGTCAATCTTAGACAATTTTTTCCTTTTGATACTCACTATCTTCCTGATACTTCTACTTTGCTATTACTATCTTGTTCAGGCTATACAGTATTTCTTGAAGGTTTTTTTTTCAGGAGTGTGCCAATACACAGCTGGTAATTTTTATGTTAAAGACGTGGGATTGGAATAACGTTTAGAGTAGATTACTATATACCAATAGGTGAGAGGCATGAAAATATTCTTAGTCAATTTGATTTAGATTTTGAATAATTACTGACGCGATTTTCACACGTTTGATAGTAAAATCTTCTGATTCGAGGTCTAATGAACTTTAGCTTCAGGCAATCTTAACATGATAACTATGATAAGACCGATTGAGGAACAATTCCATCTCGACGTATTTGTTAATTAACTTATCATCGCCAGTTTGGGAAGAGATTGGTATTGAAAATTGCTGAGTGTTCCAAAGAAATTTCACGTATATATGAATGTACAATTATTAAAAAAAATAAAGTATGATAAATCTCGAAAAAACAGCTCACTCAACATAACGTTATAATACCTATGGAAATGCGATCGCACAAGTAGACAGTCTCTCAAAATAGATAGCTGGTGCAAAGTGGAATCAATAATTTCTAATCGTGATCGAGGACTGTAGGTTGAAATTTTAATTTCATGAGAATACATACCTGTCTGAAAAGGCTACCAAATATTGTATGATTGGAATAACTGATAGAACTCAATCCGACGCTGAAATGAGAATTTTATTACTTTTATGCAATTTTTCGATGTTTGAGTGCTTATAAAATTACAAAAAATAGTATCCCCACTTCGCTCACGAGGTTTCCCGCTTCCGACTGACTATCCGCTGATGATCCCCTCGCCTGCAGCTCGGGTCGAAATCCAATGGTTCAGAAGCGAGCTACAACGTTATCGAGTCGGTACGACGAAATGTCTATTTGGTTTTGCAAAATAATCGAAAAGTAAAAGCCAATAAAAACGCATGAAAAAATCTATTGTCAGCAAAGTAGTAGAGTTACCAAAAATGATATTCTTCTGGTCATCCGATCATAATTTGTCTTAAAATCGTAGTAAAATTAAGTCGTCCTGATTGTAATTAAGGTTAGTGTACCCAACTTGCCCACATGTGCCAGTCTCGGAAATGAGCACTCGTAGAACTCCTCGATGATTTTTTAGACATTTGTTGGAATTTGAGAGAACAAGCGGTTCGGATCGACTCCGAATCATTTCTGCGTTTCCCATAGTGGATTTAGAGTGATTTTTCTATTCTGTGTTTACACAGTTCAGAAATTACCAAGGAAATTGCGATCAATATTTTCAGTGCACGCATCCGATTTCTTGTAATACCAAGATCTTCAAAATCCGCTTTCCAGAGTTGCAGAACTCTAATTTGGAGCGATTTTATGTACAAAACACGAAGATGGTTTGAGAATCAAGAAGGCCGACATCGGAGTGTACCCAACATGCCCCCATACGATTATCTCGGAAAGGCGTGCAGTGCGACTTTTTTACCACTCAGAGTGTGTTTATCACGTCAAAATAGGTCGGAAACGATGTCTTGGGCCAGCGAAAACCTACAAATGTCGCTGCACGGTGATGAAAACGGATCAAAGCGATTTTATTCACTTTATCGCCGATTTACATTGTTATAAATGATGGGGGCAAGTTGGGTACACACTCTTGCAAGCTCTCAAAAATCACATTATGGAAAAACTGTCATAGCTCGCTGTGGTTAGTCGAAATTACATACTTCAACTCATTTTGAAGGTCTTGAGACAAGCTCTGAAATGAGTTGAGGTAACGTTGAAAAATATTGAGGTAGGCCAAAGTTATTGAGAAAATGGCTTAATAGGGGCAAGTTGGGTATACTTACCTTTATTAGTCTCGATCGTGGAAACAACCATTCATCTCAAGATCGTGCAACGATGATCAAAATGTATAATTTATCTACGCATCAGAGGATAAGATATTTCTATTAAAATTTCTAGTGAAAATGTATGCAATCGATTTTTCAATGTTTCCACAATGTATTGCGTTCCAAGATCAACCTGATAGTAGACATTGCTTAGCCAGTATTTCAAACAAATAATAAAATAGGCAGAGTAAAATTAGACAACGAACCCCACCAAATTCGAATTTAACAATATCCCTTCAGACTCCTTTTCCATCCTCTCTTCCAGAAACCTCGCATGGATAACAATTTTACCGGCGGAACCGAATTTCAAAGTACCAAATTAAATTATACCACACTAATACGATTCCGGTGTGTATTAGTCGTATCGTATATAGTGGGCAACGTATGCGCGAGGCAGATATATAGAGAGCCGATAACATAGACACGCGGAGTTCCGCGCGCACAAGCCGAAAGTTGTCGCGAACTCGCGGTAAACTCGACAAATTGCATAAACAAAGTGTGCTCACCGCTATTACTTTGGTACGTAAACTATACCGTCCAGCTTTTCTCACACATACACATGCATAAGATTCACTATACATATATTTAAGTATGATATAGCTGACCTATCGGATATGCACAGAGGCAAGTTTTAATCGGGCTCATATGTATTCGAGATGCGGCGGCGGGGGAGTATATACCGCCTGCTATCATCATCGCAAAGTATGAAAAACAATTATACAAGTTTGTACAAGACACTATACCTATACGGGGTGCAAAACCTCGGTAGAGTTATGTACTCAACTTTGCCGATCGTCGCCATATATAGATATGGAATGTGTATTAATCATTATAGAAAGGCTTTTCATATGTGCGCGCGGTTGATTGAAAGATAGCGGATTGGCTCGCGCTTTTGCGCAGTCGCAGTAGAGTGTATATGGAAAGAGTCGTACGAGTGCGAAAGAGATGGATGTAGTCTTGAATTGATAGCATGTTCGCGGGACTCCGTGAGCGCAAGCCTCCATAGCTCAGGGGTTAGAGCACTGGTCTTGTAAACCAGGGGTCGAGAGTTCAAATCTCTCTGGAGGCAAATTTTTTGTTTTTATTTCCTCTTTCTTTTAACGTTGTTTCCGTGCTTTAAGAAGCTATTTTTTTTATTTTATCCATGAGTGATAATTTGTTTAAATGACTCTCAACTTCTGAATATTTTTGTTTGTTGAACTTTTGAACAAATTTTGAATCTTGAAAAATCGAGAGGTTTATTGCAAAGAAATATATTATTGGCAGATTATTTTGATGAATTCATTGAGTATTGATACACTAACGCCCAAAAATTTGTGTATCATCTGAAAAACCAAAGGTCAATTTTGATCACTCGGAGCATGCTCCGATCTCTTTCGTCCAAAACGACTCTATACTTCAAGCTCATTTTGCAGTTTTTTTCAAGAACTACAAGATCCCCTAAAAATTTTTCTCGCGCAACTCAATAGATTCTTGCAAAATCAAACTAAAATTTTGTAAAATTTAATAAAAATCGGATCAATGCGCAAACCTCCGCAAGTCTGGTGGAAATTGATGGATTTATAGTGATTCAAGAGACGTCCAAAAGTAGAAGTCAAAAGCTTCAATATCCGTTCTTGAAAATTATTCTAAAATACTTCTGGTGCGAGCTGTGACTGTTTTTTTGAGGGGAGATTTTTCTCGAAAGTTAAACCAGTTATTGAGCAATCTTGAATGAACTCATATTTAAACTTGCATATATGCAATGCTCTTGGTTCCTTCCGTCAACAACACGGAAAAACTTGGAAGAAATCAAAGAAAATATCACCGTGAATCCGATTTCCTCACCTTTCTTAAATTTAGGGACTCTTTTTCGATAAAAATCTTCCCTTACAAAAACAGTCACAGCTCGGACCTGAAATAACCTAGAATAACTTAAAAAATAGGATATTGAAGCTCTTAACTTCTACTTTCAGATGCTCTTGGGATCGTCTCAATCCATTGATTCCCGTCAGACTTGCAAAGGTCTGCGTATTGACTCGATTTTTATAAAACTTCACAGAGCTTCAGTTTGATTTTGCAAGAATCCATCATGCTGCGCGAAAAAAATTACAAAGAGTTCTTGAAGCGCTTCAAGAATACTACAAAATGAGCTAAAATAGAGTATTTTGAACGAAGGAGATCGGATCAGGCGAGTGATAAAAATTGAACAATTTTTTTTCAGGTGCGCATATTCTTTTCACTGGTAGCTGAATTTTTCAAACCAATTGAATGAAAGTTTTCCTTGAGGACCCACCCAAGGTGGCTCGGATTTTATTCTGAATGAATGTTAAGAAGGCATCAATATATTACGCCTTAATATTTGGTCAGAATTATTTTTAAGCGATTAAATTGCTAAAACTTACATCGAAGATGATAATGACTCTTGTAAAAACCATAAGTTTATTGGCACAAGAGAGGTGACCCACATTCTTTGTTCTAAATATTGAAACTTAGATTAATTGTACGGAATCTTGTATCCTAATCGTAATTGATGATACTGTATCATTTTAATCAATGAAAAATAACTGATAAATATGATTTTTACTAACTAACCCTTCAGGAACTATTGATGGTCAATCATTTTGACATTGTTTCCCACCTCGAGCTTATGTAGAAAATTCAACGGTTCTGTTTCCAATGCAGTCGAATTGAACCAGAGATGATTGACGGGGGTCATTTGTATAATTTTAAAAGTACATACATTTGATAAGGAAACTTGAAATTTGAATCATTTTGAGGAATCTCTCGCTTTTTCGGGGAATGCTCAAAACGCGCGCCTTTTTCGGCATGAAAGCTGTATGGTTGTCTCGTCTAATACTGGCTCATTGCAGATAATTTTTTCCTTTATGCCTATATGAAAATGAAGAAAATGCGCCATTGTGAGTTCGGAAAGTGATGTATCCGGTCAACTTTGTGTACAAAAAAAAAAAAAATAATAAATAAACCATGAGATTTTCTACAAAATTGGTCATTTGTTGATGTTGATGTAGTGACTCGAAACATGAGGTTGCCACTTGTTTTGGACGCATCTTATCCCTCCAAAAATACTGCTATCGTGTTCAACAGGGCAAATCACGCAGGAATACATGGTTCCGATACGCTTCTAGACTCTGGACCATTAAACAGGAGCGTATGCACTACTAAAACCAGCAATTCAGAAAATGGGTAAAAAACGCTGAAACCAACGTTTATGGAAAATCAGTTTTCTACGATAAAAAAAAATCGTGACGTGTAGGCACAAAACCAGGACTGCGGATTCGAAAATCTAGAAAAGAGGTGATCAAAGAATTTGGAGTTCCGAAAAGTACGCTTTCTTGCGGCGGTGACTTGCCGGTTTTTTCTGCTCTGTCTAAGATTCAAAATTCAATTCATGAAATTATTCTCAAAACGAAATTTAAAAAAAAAGGACTGATTCTATAAACTAGCACGATTCTGAGATTCTTTCGTACACTGTAAAAAATTTTTCCGAAAAACTTCAACCTTTCATTCAACTACTGGTTGAACGAAAACTTCAACCAGCTAGTTGAATGAAAAATGCAACCAGTCTGGTTGAAAATTCAACTAGTTTGGTTGAATATTCAACCAATGAGGATCATCACAATCTATCCGTGCGGTTCCTGCATATCAGGTTGCCCACGTGTGAGGGGTAGAGTATGGTGGATGGTCATATGGGTGGATAAGGATGGATGGAGGGGTGGACTGATGGATGATGGATCAATGGTCGATGGATGGATGATGGATGAGGTCGATAAATGGATCGAGAAATGGATGGTGGGTGGAAGGATGGATGTATGGATGGAGTGATGCATGATGGGTGGATAATGGACGGATGGATGGATGGTCAATGGATAGTTGAGGGGTGGATTGATGGTTGGGTGGATGGATGAATGGGTGATGGGTCCATCCATCCGTCTTTTCACCTATCCATCCACCCATCACCCATCCAATCATCTATCCGTCTATCCATCCATCCGGCCATCTGCCCATCCATCCATCATCCATCCATCAATCCATCGATCCATCCATCATGGAATAGAATCGCTTGATTGAAAATTCGACCAGTTGGTTGAATGAAAAATTCAACCAGTCTGGTTCAAAATGTAACCAATTGGTTGAATATTCAACCAGTGTGGTTGAAAATTCAACCAATTTTTCACAGTGTATATGAGAATTTGATATATGCAATTAATGGAGTATTACTATACATAAAAATTTCATTAATGTAGTCGAGGGCTCATTTAGATGGGTATGATAAATTAGTGGAATACATGAGAGTACCGCGTGTAAATGGGACTCGGGTTATTTTGACCCTCTGTATCTGCGAAACTGGATGATTGGAAAACCTCAAAAAAATGCCCCCCCCCCCCCCCCATCAGGTTTCACTTAGACAAATTCCACTGTACTAACATAGCTGCACCTAGTATTGAAAACAATTTCTGACTTCGCACTTGGCTAATGGATCTATTCAACTCTTGAGCTCATCATGAACTCTTAAAAGTCCTTCAAAATTTTCCAACTTCAAAATTTATATTACACAAATCCAACGCATAATTCCTCACAGAATTTTACAGACGCAATCTCACGCAAGACAAGTATGAAATAATTATCCCTGAAAAAAATATTCAAAAATCTATTTAAAACTCGCAAGCTCGCTCCAACATTGTATTTTTTTCACCAACTCACTTCTTTTCAGCACAAGTATATCAAGCCTTGATGTTCATTGCCCCACTACAACATATCTCATTGTTTCTTTACATACGGCTACACCCCAAGTTTTTTCTTCTTCTCTTGGGCACGTACTTCGCGAAAAACTTGTGATGTGACTCCTCCACTTGCATTAGTCTACCTAAATCTGTACCTACATCAGTATCACTACAAAAGTCTTTGCAAAAGCTCTGGTATGGTACAGAATGTACCTCGCTTCCAATTACGACAAAAGTTTCTCTCACTTTTACGTCCGCAAGTTTACTCTAGAATATATACACACGGAATAAAATACACTCAAACTAATTGTAATCAGAATTAGAGGCACTTCATAATTAATGTATACACCGCGGAGTTGTTTGCCACACCTCGAAATTTGTTCAGTCCTATATCTACTACTACTACTAGTACTACCTCGTGTAATCTCTCCAAGGTGTCGTTTGCCATTTCTGTTTGGCAAAATGCGTTCGTAGAGAAGGTATTTCTCTGTTTCAGAACAAGATGCGCGGCTCTCTCTCTCAAAGTTATCGTAGAAATTGCACGAGTACAACTGCGTTGTTCGCTGAGAGTCGTTGAAACTTTTGATGAAATGTTTGTTTGTACCTTCCCGCGCTTGAATTGATAAGACGATTTTCGGATGTATTTTCTAGAATAGATGGTTGTAATTTTCATGATTTATTTGAGGGTGAAATGGAATGGTAATTTATTCAGATTGTGCGATGTTGCGAAATTTGAATGTTCTTCAGGGAATTGGTGTCAATTAATTGGAGGACTTTACGTCCGTGGTACTGGTATAGGGAGCATATTTGTATATTATTTAGCGAGATAATAAATGTTGGAAATTTATTAGTATCATATTTGATAGCGGACTTATTATGTTGAACATCATCCGAATTCTCAGTTGCCATAAATTATTGAACAGCGAAAAAATACATTTGCTATGATGAATTGAGACAAGAATACCCAACATGCCCCTCCTTTCATAGCCGTTTTGCCGAAAACTTTCGTCCACTTCAATATTGTTTTGCTCATTTCAAAACTCGTTGCAAGACCTGTGAATTCAGCCGAGTTGAGTTCGATTACGGCTAACCAGAGCCGAGCGAGTTTAATTTTACCAAAAAGTGATTTTTTCGAGTTTTCGAGAGGATGTGTGTTAGCAGTATCCAACCCATTCAGATTGTCTGCAATCCAAGGAACGTCAAAATTCACGTGTTTTACAAGAGTTCAGTGAAATTGTGATGGTTCTACTTTAATACATCCGAATTAGACGTTTTGTAATTCATCTTACAACTTTTCCCACAAACCTAAGGGGAATTTTTGATCCAAAATTGAAACTTAAAGGTCATTGTGATCTTGTGAAACGTAAAACAATGAGGATGATAGGATTTACAAAAAGATAATTTATTACCTTTAAAGACCCAAATACGTTGGTCACGTTGTAGAGTTTATTTATGAGATCCCACTCATTATATGCCTCGCAGATCTGGGCGACTAATATAAGAGTGTATTAAAAATGTTGAAAGTATCCAGCATGAGTTCCTGAGATTTTTGTCTTACTTTACGGGCAAACCATTGGAAACTACTGATCATGATTATCATGAGATTGTAAAGAAGCTCAAGTTGTGAAATGTATTCTCCTTTTGGGAGTATCAAAAATTCCTTTTTATTCTAGAGATAATGATAAACTACATTGACTCACCCCAACTGCTTGAAAAAATATACTTCAAAGTTACCGATTCAGGGTTACGTAAGAGAAAAAAACTCTTCAGAGAACGCATCTCTAGAGGTTCTGATAGATCATCATTGAATAGAATGGCTAAGTTAGCCAATGAGAATATAAGCATTGGTGATTATTTTGTTGAATCGATCTCTACAACCAATAATACTGCGTGAAAAAAACTGTTCAAGCATGAATAGTTTATAATCTTGTGATTATTCAACTTATGAAGTTATGAAATTATCGACAACCACTTTTTGTATATGAATTTTTGTAGGAGGCTTTTTACCCGTTAATCTGATGAAAATAAAGAATAAAAAATGAAATAAAAAAACAATTTATCGTCGATAATCAAACGATTGTATGAATAGTGGGCTACTGACGGATGTACGGAGAGGCGGGGGGGGGGGCAAAAGCCGCGCCTCACAGCGCAAAATCGAATCGAGTTCTTGGTATTCAGCGCCTTTGCTTTCAGATAGCTTCTAGTGACCAAAAATTTGTATTAATTTCTCACTGTGCACGCCCCAGAGCTACAAATTTTCCTTCAATTCTCCTTCTGCCGAAAAAGGGAACGCGCGTGCTACAGAATTTTTGCATCCTTCCACCCCCCCCCTGAATTTTTTTCTGGATCTACCCGATGATGGACCCAAGAGGATGGCTGGTACCAACGCAGGTACCAACATAATTACCAAATTCCTAGAAATCTATGAGTTTTCGAGTTATTGTGGCGATCCAAAGAATAACGCATACTTACGAGGGGAGCACCAACCTTGCGGGCCCTGGATCTTGACGAAACTTTGGGAATCTTCTTGTTTTTGTGAGAAATGAAGGTACTCAAAAGGGTTTCGTCCAATGAGGCTCCTATCCCGAGATACAGCCAAGGAGGTTAGCATTGTCTGTTTATCTATATATGTGTCATTTTAACATGGGCCTATATGGACAATGCTAATTCCCATCGCTATATCTCGGGATAGAAGCATAGGGGTATTGATAGAAGGCCCATTGGACGAAACCCTTTTGAGTACCTTCATTTCTCACAAAAACAAGAAGATTTCCAAAGTTTTGTCAAGATCCAGGACCCGCAAGGTTGGTGCTCCCCTTGTTAGTATTAAAATGACTCGGATTACCCGGCCGCGGCGGCGCGGCGTTACTATCTCGATTTGCGATATTTCCAAAATCCATTGAGAACTTAATAACTATGTCAGTAAATGTGCGATAGAGATCAGACTCCGGCATTATCTTAGTGAGGCGAGAAGAAAGTCAAGAAAGAGACAAAGGATCATTATTTGGGTATACAATTTCGCGTTTTACGATTAATCTTCATATTTTGCCTATAGAATCGTAAAACGCTGTTTGTATACCCAAAATGACCCTTTAGCTCTTTCTTGACTTTCTTCTTACCTCACTAAAGGAATTCGGAGTCTGAGGAGATTTCTTCGAATCCCTTGAGACAAGAAATCGAACGCGTTAAGGCACAGTTAAACTGGCCGACCCAACAGTTTTTGGAACCGAATTTACTAAAAGTGACTTTAGGTGCGCAAGTACGAAAATCGTCAATATTTATTTCAAATTTCCCGAGAAATACAGAAATTATTTGAGGTCAGTCCAAACCGAAACTTGGTTCTCATTCATTGACTTGGCGAATAAAAAAATTTGTGATTGACACATTGATTGATTGATTGATGCCCTTTATTCATCCGAAGACAAAAGTTCTAATTACATATTCATACACGCGTGAATAGAAAATACCTGTACATATTATAGTTACTAATTTGGTCAAGAGCACTAGGTATCACAATTTGTGACTAGTCAGTACAAATACATTCAAGATACTCATGATTCTAAAGTGCAAATTGCTGAAAGAAAAGAGTTAAGCGCTCATAGTCATCACAGCTATGCTTCATCAGTCAGGTGACGAAAGGTCACATAAGTATTATAAGGACTTTTTAATTCGAAGTAGAGCCCAACCCATCACAGATTAAAATAATGCTCCTTCTCTACATCAATCCTCTGAGAAGACTGTGTCAACAAAAAATCTTTTAAGGTCTCTTTAAATAATGATATCTTCCCCAGCTGCCGGAAGCCCAGAGGCAGAAAGTTCCACAAATGAGCACTCTGAACTTAGAATGATCTTCTTCCGTACTCAAGTCTCATATTGGGACCCTTGAGTATCCGCTCTTCTGCAACACCGCGTGCAGGACGTTCGGATTGGTGAACATCCCATCAGCTAGGTAGCCTGGATCGCCTAAATGAATGATCTTGCCCCTGTCTCTCTCAGGTGAAATTTTCATCTCTCTTTTCCTTTTCAAAACATGTTGTGGGTATTGAGTGTGATTAAATACCACACGAAACAACAAACGTTTAATTCTGTGCAGGTGACATGACACCGAGGAACAAAATTTTGGCGTCTCATTGACAAGACTACAATTATTATTTGTGTATTTCTCGACGTAGGAATCAAGTCCGCAGCCGGTTCTGCATCTGCACGTCGGGACTTCTTCTTAGACGCGAAAAACTCGATTTTGAATAGGATTCCTCGCGAACCTGAACGAAAAACCTGACATGGTACCACAAAACGGAGCATGGGATCATGTTTAGACGGTCATTTTGCGTTGGATGAGCACATTTGGATACCCCGCGCAAGCAAGAATCTTCTTCTGCGTTATTTCTGTGCAGCGAGGATTTTTGCAGGAACAGATATGGGTGATTCTGAGATAACTTATGCATTCGATGTCCTGACCTCTCATTCATATTAAATGACCAAATATGATGAGTCTAACGATCTAGTGTAATCTATTGAAATAAAGATGTCCCAATAGTTCCAGGAGCGGATATAAGTTTAATGTGGACCTGAGCTTACCAAAAGTGGTCAAAATGTCCTTACCGTGGCATGTCCTAAACCGGAGTTGCACATTTCAATCGTGTAGTTCACCGAGATATTCATTCAATCTCAATTCCGTACCACTCAAACATCAAAGTTGGGTTATGAAAAGGTGATATCATGTACGAATCGAGTATCGAGTCTCACTTCAAATCAGTCAAAACACAGCCGACATTCTGTCCTGGAATTTTGCTAATTTTTCGAATGCTCCTCGATAATTCGCCTCCGGGTCAGCGAATCGCTTCAAACGGCGGTAATCAATCCCCAACACACCAACGAACAAAATTCTACCACCAGTGGAATGATGAATTACGTGAACAGCTCCCCACGAGATGATTCATGGGCAATTTTTCCGTTGCAAAATAAGAATTGTCCTTACCGTGATCACTGGCTCTCGAACACTATGCAACGTCAAGGTCCAGAAATTTTTTTACAGTCTACTCTCACCGTAAAAATGGGCCATCTATTCGGAAAAAACGATCCGTTTCGATTTACGCCTTTGAGATCACTTTTCATGACAAAATGTCCTTACGTCCAGGTCAAGAAAACCCGTTATAAATCGAGTTTTTTGCGTCTAGAAAGAAACCCTATAACGTGCAAGCCCAAAAAGGTCTGCGAATTTGGTTTCTGCGTCGAAATATACACAAGAAAATTCGTAGTCTTTGTCAATGAGACATTCCGGTCCAAAAATTTTGTTCAGTTCAACTGATGCACATGGATTTCGTCGAGAGTACAGTCTACACAAGAGGTACACAATGATAAGAGTTTGGATAAAATAAATAGGTGTTTTCGATTTTGAGATCAATCAGTTGGTGAATAACTTTGCTATAGACTTTTCAAACCCTCATTGGTTTGCATTTTACAAGATTTATCACGAAAAAAAGGTTCTGACACAATTAGGTTGATTGGATATAAAAGATGCATTCCGAGAACGGTTAAATGAACCAATGAGGTTCGAGTCTCGTTTATAGATGATTAGTTTTCAAAATTAAAGCAAGGCAATCAACTCTGATTATAAAGTTAGAAGTCATGTATCTAGATAATTTCCAATAGATGGTACAGCTCCATATGCACGCGACGTTCACAAGACCGATTGTAAAAAAACAGTGGATTCGAACGAATGCTGGAAACTGATCAATGAGGTGCTACAATTTTAAGGTTGAAGTCAAATTTTTTTCGAGTCTAATAGCTGAAAACGCCTGTGTTTGGGCATACATGTAGAAGACTCTCAGATCAAATTCTTGGAATACCTACAAGGCATGCAAAGCAACTATGCAGTTCTGATCGTGTATAAGCTGCATAAGTTGTTGTATTCAGAACAAAGTTTGAGAAACTGCGAAACTTACAAACACATACCACATTATTTGAGCCATGAACTGAGAATAGTGTAGGGGGAAACAGTCAGCTCGGTCAAAATTTCATTTTTATCGTTCAAAATAACACGGATATCAAATATTGGTGCTGCCTGCTGAATGTATACTGTCGTCAGAACTCAGTTAAACTTTTGTGGAACATTTCATGTCAGGCAAGTGTACCCCATTTCTCGACTATACCTCTTATGAAAAGTATAAATTTTTAGATAAGATGGGCTCTTATTTTTCTGCATAATTCTATTCGTGTGTTTTTTTCATCTGACCTCATGAACAGTTACTTTTGAGTTAATGAGGATGTGATTATCATTCCAAAATGATCATCATATCATATCCTCGTGAACTCAAAAATCGTGTTGTTCGAAATCGATGAAGAGAACGTATCTCTCTAAAAAATCGAGATAAGATTATAAAATTGATATGAGTTTGTATGCTAGAAAAAATTCCTTCTAAAGAAGCTAGGGTGACTCCAGAAATATCAATGCCGTTGTAAATTGTGGAAAAAAACCCTACGTGTAGTTCAAAAACCCTCGAACATTTAAAATGCTTCTCTTGTTTGTAAATTTGAGATGAATCATTTTACCCCCTTGAAGTTAACACGACGCAACAAACTATAGTTCGTCAAATTCTGGCAAGAGTTTTGGAATAAAATTCAGGACACCTGACAAAATTTTCAGGTGAATTCAAGTTGGAGAATAACATGCTTAGAATAATGTATTTGAAAACACTAACCTAACTGCAAGAATTTGAAAAAATTCTTGCCTGTTCATCCAGAGGCTTCCACGTATCAAATTTCACCATTTTACTCAGATTAACGTATCTTTCGGAGACCATAAAAAATGAAAGAACTGTAAATGAAAAAAATAACAATAATAGCAAGGCGAATAAAAAAAGTTTCACTACTGATAGGCACCGTGGAACAAAGAAATGTTCAATGAGACATCTTACGCATGTTCTCGTACATCACGATGATAGCGGAAACGTCATAACATAGCTATCTATTCATACTATAATTGCAGAGTAAACAAAATTAATGGCGATCGTTCGCTGATTGAACACCTCGGAAATAAAGCGGAAAGCGGTACAGCGAAAGAGTAATAATCGATCAATTTCCTCACAGTATAACAATCCAACGCATCTCACAATCAACATATCAATTTTGTACGACTCTTCCTATTCAACCTTCGCATATCTCTAGCAATTTTAATCGAACGCAAAATAATACTTACTACTCAATCAACTCCAGCATAAAGCATTTATGCACAATCTTAGATATTGCTGCGTTCGATAATTTTTTGCCACCTTTATTATTCTGTGATTCTATGATATGATGTAAATTACAACATCGAGTACCCACACTACTACTACTACTACTATTACTACCACTACACTATTAATACTAGTGAAAAATACGAAAATGATCGTATAGAGGGTGAGATTGCGACGATAAATGCGAGATGTAATGAAGGAATACACTTGTGTGTATATTACCCGAGGTTGAGCCGAGGTATACTATAAGTATAGATCGTTAGCGTTTAAAGTGTGTGCATGAGTATGTGGGTGTTTTCAAAGTCGCCCTCGTTTCGTTTGCATTTTACTTGTAACCGGCGCCCGTTACCAGTTGCGTTGCACGATAACGAGAGAGTCTATAGATGTATAATTTAAAAGTGGTATGGTACTTATTGCGATAGTGAGTCACATTTTGCAGGTTGATGGTATCCAAGCTTTTTGCCCAGAAAGAAAAAAAGATCCGTGAAAAAAATCACGATGATGATTCTTTTTTATATGTTTAAGGCAAGATTCGACACGAAACTGATTTTTGAATTTCGATTCATTTTAGATCGCGGGGTCAAACTTCTGTGATAATTTTGGAGATGTGATCGATAATCTTGTCACGATGCATCCAAGATGAATGAAGATCGATTCCAAAATTATCACAGAAGTTCGACCCCCCGATCTGAAATGAACCGAAATTCAAAATCAGTTTCGTGTCGAACCCTGGTATAAGGGTGCGTCTGTAAGCTCTTATCTGCGCTCCGAAGGAAATATTGGGAGTTTTCAGTATTGCGGAATGACTATTCGATCATGGGTGTATGCGGGTCAGAGAGCTCAAGAAAGACGTTCGAATTGAAGATTATTGCGTGGAAAAGTGGAGGTTGAAGCGGTAGTTTGATGCCCTCGACTTCTGCAGTCGATTGTGTATAATACTGAGATACAATTGATGAATGGTCTGCGTGCATTGCATCTGCCAAGGATGAATTAATCCTGTACTAATGTACATAACAATACAACACAACGAGTAAAGCAAGTAGGTTAAGTGTTCCGGTATGGATGTATAACTGTTTTATAATTTCTCCATAGTAAAATTCTTTATTCTAACAAACTTCATGATTTCACCAACAATTTTGAGATAGATGTAGGAGATAATAATGCTTGCACATTTTCTCAGCCGTATCCAATGCACAGTTATTGAGATAACAATTCTCGAAGATTGTAAAATTTGTCTCATTTGAAAATTTTTCTGTACTTACTGTCAGTGACAAAGATTCATCTCAATTTCTGACTAAACTGATCAGAGATCATGCCAAATGGGTAAATTTCGAATCTGGTTATTGTCAGCACTGTGATATCCGATCAGAATTGCTTTATCCTATGAGCCTGCATGACGAAACCTGGCTCCCCGGGCTTACCTGTTCCCGGGCCATCTTGATTGTAATATTTCCATTATAATGAACATAGCCAGGGAGAAAAATGAGCTCGGGAAGCAGGTTTCTCCACAGCAAAGGCATCCTTGTGTCCAAAAACGGTGAAATATTGTTATATTTGATCAATTTTCCACAGTTTTCGTCGTGAACCCATAAAGAGGTCCTTAGGGCGTGTCTCCAATTCAAGCGCACGCGGTCCCGCGGCGCACGACACGGCGCACCGCGGGCACACAGGCTCACGCGCCGATATTTGTTTTTGTTTACAAAGTGCTCCTGTTGACATTTTCCATCTCTTGGATGTTGAGAGAGCATTTTTACATCCAAAGCTAGCGGCAGCATGTGAGACAATGAGTTTTTACTGCTTTGTAAACAAAAACAAACATCGGCGCGTGATCCTGTGTGCCTGCGGTGCGCCATGTCGTGCGCCGTGGGATCGCGTGCGCTTGAATTGGAAACACGCCCTTAGAGAAACTTGGCTTCTCGGGTTCACTTTTTGCCCGGTTATCTTGATTGTGATCGAATTTCCAATGGAATTTTTATGGTGATAACTACGCTTTGAAATATGCTCAACTCACTCATTCACTCAAAAAATGTACTTGACGAATCTCATGAAAATGATCGACAAGAAACAAGGAACAAGATATAAATTGACATAAATTTGAAAGAAGAAGGTTGTTGTATCATTATTCGTGTGTCGAGACTCTTTGAATTGAACTCAGAAGCGAGAATTAGATGCAGCAAAAGTTATCCGTAACGTTTTTTGTCAGAAATACCAACTATAATTGTTATTCCTCAAAAGTACAGATCTCATTGTGCAGGTTAATTCAATTTCAAATGCGCCTTCGATGGTGCCCACTCTCAGTTTCATATAATCAAGACAGAAAAAACTCTAATCCGAGAGGTAGAGGAACTTGTAACTCAGTGAATTGTCCACTATGCTCACCACCCGAAACTCTTAATTTGTCCAAAACTGCACTTTTCGCCCCTTTGCAAAAATCCTCCTGCACATGATACCACGTAACACGACTTTGACAATTTCCCTCGAAAATTCATCTCCGTGTCGGAGATTTGCACCATCGTATAAATCCACCCGAATAAAATCCTTTTCAGTCGGTGCATTTTCAAATCACCATTCCAAGTCGCATCGTGTCACATCATAGAATCCAGTGCAGTCGTTATCATCATTGCAAGCTTTCCTTCACCAAAAGCTCCAAGAAATTTTCCAAGCTTTTCCTGATGTAACATCACCGAGTGCGCATCTCTCAGCTGCAAGCTTATCCCGTCACCCAAAATCTCGCGTAAAACCTCAAGAAAGATTCGGCACATCTCGTCTTACAAACGCATATACACACAAAAACACACACACACACATATATAAAATGGTCCAAAGGTGCGCCTGCTGCAACACAGCGCGTGCCCACAGCGCACCTTGCCGCCTCGTCAACCACCACTGCACGAACCGGCCTGGATCAAATAATGCCAAGCTTGCAAGCTCCAGTCGCGCGCAGTCGTTCGCGCAAGCTCTACCACGTGAAATCCGCACAAGCTTTACTGTTTAATTTTTTTCGGTAATCGGTATATTCTATCTCTCACTTGATGATTTTTCATGTGACATCAGTTGTGTAATTGTGTTGAGAAACTTTGCAAGCTCAAAAGCTCATTTTAACGAAAATTAAAGTGAAAAAGCTCTCGGTGGACGATGTGATCTATTCGCAAAGTGCGGCAGGCGACGGATCGGGCCGACTGCTGCATATCCACGTGCGCCCATCAGTGTCGCCTTCAATATATTATACTCAGAGTTACTCGAATAATCGGGCATCGAGTTTATAGTATTAGGTGAGTGCTTGCAAGCTTCCTGTGAACCAGAACGACCAAGTTGGTTGTCTTGCGAGACTGTGATGCAAATCTGGAGAGCTTGCAACCTAAAGCTCGGTCTGCCTGCGGTTTTCGAGCGTCACCCGTCACTTTCAATTTCAAAGCTTCCCGCGCTTTAGCTCTACAATATACATGTATATTTCAACACTGTCAAACTAAAGCATCCCCTTCTTGTGGTTACGAACGTCTTGTCTCGCGTAACTTCAGTCACCACTCAGGCTAAAGCTCTACTATCTTCTACCTATACTCATGTTTGATATGGCCAAAATCCTGGTAGACTTGGATTACAAGCTAGATACTGTAGGTCGGTCTTGATTTTTAAGACATTCCCTGCAATGGGTTCTAACGGTAGGGCCCACGAATTTTTACAGTCCAATTTCCATCGATTTATATTTGCTCAAAAAAATTTTTGGTGGAAATTTTTCTCGGTGATTTAGTTTGCTAAGGCCCTAAATAATGAGCCAGTAAAATGTTTACCTTAATAAAGTTACGTCCTTGAGTGCTAAGATCATGCCTTTCCAAAAAGTGCGAAAAATCGCCTTCGCAGTAAACATTTTCTCCTCCCTAAAATTATGCAGAGGGTCTCCTGAAGTTAATCTGACCCCGGCTTAAAATTTGAAAGCCCTCAAGATGAATTTCTCTGTCGTTGGCTCAAGGCTCAAGATCCGAAGGAAAACCTGATTTGGTCGGAGAGCCGAAAGACATTGATCGATCGATTGATCTGATGAAAATTGATGAACGAAATCTGAATGGGAGTGAAAAATAGCAAGAACTCTATTAAATAAGAGAGAAAATTAGCGAAATCGGCCGAGATATAAATCGAAATTGATTTCAGTTTTGTTTCATCTCGATATTTATGGTTTCGACTATATGTACAGTACCGTTCATAAGTTTTCGATGGTCGATCCCTCGATTACCCTGACTTGGAACAGCAATAAGTCAAATTCTATGCGTTGTACGAAAATTTTCAAGAAAACATCTTACAGAGCAGAAAAAATACTAACTTTTACTGGGTTTTGATGATTTTTATCGAATATTTTTGAAGGTCCTACACGCTGATGAAAAAATAGAAAATCTAAAAATTTTTTACTTTCATTGAGACACCTGCAGTTTTAATGCGAATGAAGATACGGCAATTCTGAAAAAAGCATCTTGTAGAGCGGAAAAAATGCTATGTGTAGCCATTTTTTGATTATTTTTTACGTATCCCGGGTGAGAACGTGCGAGCTGTCCAAACCCCCAAAATCATGGTTTTTCACCGTTTTCTGTGCCGTTTCCGATGATAAGCAGTCATTTTGGGTATTTAGACAGCTTGTACGTTCTCATGCGCGGTACGTAAAAAATAATCAAAAAATGGCTACACATAGCATTTTTTCCGCTCTACAAGATGCTTTTTTCAGAATTGCCGTATCTTTATTCGCATTAAAACTGCAGGTGTCTCAATGAAAGTAAAAAATTTTTAGATTTTCTATTTTTTCATCAGCGTGTAGGACCTTCAAAAATATTCGATAAAAATCATCAAAACCCAGTAAAAGTTAGTATTTTTTCTGCTCTGTAAGATGCTTCCTTGACAATTTTCGTACAACGCATAGAATTTGACTTATTGCTGTTCCAAGTCAGGGTAATCGAGGGATCGACCATCGAGAACTTATGAACGGTACTGTATAAGGTAAATGTACCCAACTTGTTCCATTTGAGCCATTATTTCAACGAGTCTGGTTCACTTCACTACTCTGTCCCATCTCAAAATTTTCCTACATATCTTAGCTCAAGTTGTAGGGTTTGAAACAAGCTTTGGAATGAGCTACAATACGTTCGAAATTATTGAGATGGGCCAGAGTAGTGAAGTCAACCAGAGTTGTTGAGTAAGTGTCTCAATAGGGGCAAGTTGTGTAGACTCACCTTAGTTTCCATCACCGGATTGTATAATAACCATTTCGATTTTCATGAACTTCATGGTTATGATCATTTGAGGTCTCGCGTGTAGAAAACTTGAGTTAAATAAATCGCAAGAGATTGAAAACGCTGCAAAAAGACATTTGCAGAATGCTTTTTCGTGTCCTGATGATTAATTCAACGTCAAAAGTTGAGATCCAGTCAAATTTCCGTATCAACCAATCTTTTCAGAGAAATAGAGGAACTTTTGGGTAATATCTTCAGAGCTTTCTCTGGTTTATACAGGGTGTGAACTGGTTGAGACGAATTTTATTTGGGAATCTTGTTAGATTATGAATATTCACGTTAGTAATTGAAAAAAGAATTTTGGTCAGAGGAAAGTGAAAATCGAGTCAGACCATCGCAATTTGCTTGAGGACAATCCTTGAAAGAGACTGTACTAGGGATGTATGGAAAGGTTTTCGAAATCTGCGAGGTAAAAAAATTTCCCTGGTCAAGTTGAATAAGTGAATAACGCTCGAAAAGGATTAGGCACATTGCCCGAGAAGGCTGAATACTGTTTCAAAATTTCAAGGAGATTCGTCGAGTAGTGACATGAAACGAAAAATGAAAAACAATTTTCGCAAATTTTGGAATTGCCGATCTAAATTCTGTATCCAACAATCTCTTTGGAATGATAGCGGAATATCCAGAAACAATTTTGGTAGTTTCATTTGTTGAATGTCGAATGCTACAGCGATTGGACAAACATGGTGTGAGCATTGTGTGGAAATTTAGGTAACCAATCACGTGTGGGAGAGAGATAGTGTTGTGAGTATATGGAACTGAGAATGGAACGGTCCCATCACTGATCAATTTAAAACAAACCCTCAAAGTTACATAAAGATTGGTCAAGGGGTTCAGGAGAAATCGCGTAATATAGGAAAGACAACACATGCACAAGAAAAATAATCCATATAAATAATACTGTTGGTGGGGTCGCTGAGTGTCAGCTCGGCCGATCATCGAAGTTAAGCAACGTTGGGTGCGGTTAGTACTTGGATGGGTAACCGCCCATCTCGGTCCAATCTGCGGTGTTCATGTTCACGAAATGTGGCATGAGCTCCCGTAAGCACGCCCGTAAGGGTAGCATGATAAATGTGCCGAACAGGTTTTCTCCCCTCAGGAGTTTTCCCTAGCTCCACGGGCATGATTCCCGGGCAAACGCGGAGAGAATTAGGTTAGGGTGAGTGGCTGGATCTCAAACACGCCACGATAAAACACGAAATGTTAAACCCACGAGATCCGTCTTGGTTTTGTAATAGTCCATTGACTGACGACGACCGTTGATCACATGTGGAAGAAGAAAATAATTCATATAAAGCGCACTCGTAACAAGTGGAATTTACACGGGTACCATTTGATAGGTCTTGGCGAGCAAAATAAAATAAGTAATAAAATTTCATTGGGGTTACAGATCGAAGTAGTAAGTGAAAAATGTAAGATTCGAAAGAATTTTAAGCAGAAATTTCCGTCCCCATACTACAATACTTTCTTTCCAAGAAAACTAGATAAAATGGAACAGAATTCTAAAATCAATTGCTTATACATAGGTACATCACATAAATTCTGCTTATAGGCAATCATGTCGACATGCCAATAAAATTTCTCGTCCATTAGACCTTATTGTTGTGATTCAAAACGTCCCGTGTACAACTACTTATTTGGGGTAAAAAAAAAGTTAAAATGAAAATCTTAAAGTTGGTTTGAAATGACACGGAGCTTGCAAGCTCATAAGATAATGAAATGGTTCCTTGCGTCTGTTAATCTTGGAAGCTTTTCGTAAGTGGGATGTAGAGGGAGAGAGCTGTTTCTGAAAGCTCAAAAGTTTCAGCGAAACATTTCCGCAACTTCCGCTCCAATTCGTACTGTGCATGCTGTATCAGGTGTATATGTGTGCGGAGAGTGTGAGACAAACGATATATGTGTATATTGTATAGTTTTAGGTCTCTGGTGCGATGAAGTTTGTTCTTGGATTCGCCATCTCGAAGCGAAATATGCATGAACAATTCGTACACGCTCATAACTTTTGGAAAACTGACTGACGGGACTGTTGAGAGATGGAGAGATGGAGATTCACTTAGGGAATACGTTATAGTACTACATCCAAGAGTATGATGAATCGTTCTCTTGTGTTCGAGATGAAAGCACAATATTGTCGTCAGTTTTGTCAAAACATTTCAAAGCAATTCGACGTGGATTGAAGAAACTTTTTAGACAGGTAGAAGTACTTTTGAATTGGTCCAATTCAAACGACTGTTGTCATCTCATTTTTCAATCAAAGTCTTTCTTTTTATGTATGACAAAAATGATTGAATGCATTCGAATTGTGATTTATACCTATCTCCATTTGCTTTTATCGTGGTATTGAAGAGATACTTTTAGAGAAATTTTGATTGGAAAGCTGTCTTGGATCATGAGATGTTTGCTCATTAGAAAATGATGAGCGTCCTTTAAATTTTGTCCCCACTCAGTATAACCGTTGACTGGTCTCGTAAACTTTTACAGAGAAACTCGTTAGGAGTACATTTCTTGAACATCAGAAAACTCTGTGAACTTATGATTGGAAATACTCGTGAAGATGACTTTCAGCAAACTTGTGAGCCCAAATGAGTTTTCAAGAACACTCATGAATTACGTAATTTTCATAGTATCATTTGCGATAAATCAATCGTATTTTGGTTGAATTTTTTTTTTTTTTTGATGATTTAGATGCTTGGATAAAGTCCCTTAAATCCTGAAATAATTTATTGTCGGTGATGAGATAGAATTATGCACAAAAGTACTGAGTCGGTTTTCTTCCATAAGCTTTTATTTGTTATCATCCATAATTCGGGATCAACTATAGCCTAGATATCAATCAATCCATGGTACGCATTTTTCATGACGACCTAACCAAGTATTATGTCACTGAATTTAAATTACGCTCATTTTCCTTCAAAATCAAGTTGATTATCGAAATGTTTGAGAATATTCATATGTAGTGATTTCAATATCATATGCAATCATATTTTCGATGAGCTGCACGCTAATCAAACAACGCGATGGATATTTTAATTGTAAAATTTATTCAAGCGTGATTTCCAGATTTTATCGATCAGATTCAATTCTTGCAATTTACATGAAAATACACATAGAACTTGATCTACGTTCCGATCCATTGTTGTTCCTATTGTTAGATAACTCTATCATCTGATAATTGCTTATTACATCAAATAATTGCATAAGATCCTTCATGAGAACTACGTATCTCGTGAGTTATGATATCAATCAAAGTGATAGATCTTGCGTGAATAGAATAGATGTCCGACTCATAGATTCTTGATATCACCTATAGTAGCTGTGTTTTATCAAGTGTGTTGATCCAATGAACTCTGTATGTAAATATAAGCTTTTCAACGTATGATGCATGCCAGTGATTGCTCACATGAGATAAATATGCATTACACAGAGTCTTTTTTGCGAAACTCTTTCATGATTTCGATTATTCTGGAATGGTTTCCCCTATGGCCATCTCAAAGATTATCAGGATATTTGGATAAGTAGTTGTCTGAAAGCTCCAGATTCATGAGTATCAATGCATAAGTCTCTAGAGGTGAACTACTCTTTTATGAAATTCACCGCCCTGTCCGATGTTTTTCGTAGTAAGTATAGCACCACTTAAAAATTCTCAAAGAGTGAACACCTAAACATTCCAAGGGCAAACAGCGATGAGTCGAGTTCTATATATGTTGAGGGATTTTGAGAAAAGCATTTGCAGAGCAGAATTGATTTAGCTGCTATAGAAAATTGTAGAATTTTGAATTTTTTTTTTCTCATTGACACGACTGTAGTTTTGTTGCAAATAAAGATACGGCAATACTGCAACGAGCATCGGTTCAGCAAAAAAATGTTATTTGTAACTATCTCAAATAGTTTTTCACGTCTGGCGCGTGAGAACGTATGAGTTATCAAAATATCAAAAGTAATGGTTTCTCACCTCTTCCTATGAACCATCGTTTTGGGTAAATGTATCAACTTGCTCCCAATCAACCATTTTCTCAATTACTCTGGTCCACCATAACATCTTTCAACGTTTTCTCATTCCGAAATTTGTCTCAAAACCTTGATAATGAGCTAATGTACGTCTGATCTGATTTTGACCAACTGGAGCCAAGCTGTCTCAATTTGCTCAGAAGATGGATGTAAATCGGCTATGGAGTGCATAAAATCGTTTTTATCAACGTGCAACCATATTTGAAGCTTTTCGCCGGTCCATAACATTTTTTCCGATCATTTTCGATGTATTGAACACGTTTTGAAAAGTGTAAAAAAGATCACGCTGCAAGCCTTCTCGAGATAATCGCATAAGAGCATGTTGCGTACACTCCAATGTTGAACTTCTTGTATTACAAATCATCTCCGTATTTTGCTCATCAAATAGCTCCAGATCCGACTTCTGCAAAACTCTGATCAGCGGATCTCAAAGTTCTAGGGACAGGATTTCGAATGCGTTAGAGTAAGTTTAGATTGGTGGAACTGAACAATTTCGGCATCGGTTGCAAACACGAAAAATTCAAAAATCACTTCAAATCCTCTGGGAAACGTAGAAATGATTCGGGGTGGATCAGAATCCTTATTTCCTCATATTCTAACAAAATGAATGTGAAAAAATTTCGCGGGGAGGTCAAAGAGCGCCCATTCCTGAGATCGACATTTCGTGTCAAGTTCGAGGTCAAGTTGGGTACATACGTTTACCTTTACATGCTCACCCGCGGGATGTGAAAGTGATCTAAAATAGTTTCAAATGGTATTTTTTCCGCTCTAAAAGATGCTCGTTGCAGAATGGCCGTATCTTAGTTTGTAACAAAACTACAGGTGTATCAACGAGAAGAAAATATTTCCTAAATTTGCAATTCCTTGATAGCAGGTAATACCGCAGTTCGGAAAAACCAGTGGAAAATTCCAAGGCATAAAAAATTCAGTATCTATTATGCTCCTTCGAGCGCTTCTCTCAAAGTTCCTGTATAGCACATAGAACTTGACTGCTTGCTGTTTGAAATTGAGGATTACGTATAGTGTAGATAAACTGAACTGCCATGGAGAATTTCTGTGTCTCGATAGAGATGAAAATGGAAGAAAAAAAACGTGAGCTTTAACGGTCTGTCGAGGACTCTATCGCAATAGTAATACTACGATTGTTGTGGTGAGTAGTTTGAAACCAAAAATTATGTTCCTTTCTTCAGCTTTGCCATTCCTACTTTTGCAAATGATTGAATTCTAATTGATCGGCTTTTGCCAGCAGCATTGTGTCAACAAATTTTGCTGGCTCATGTCATAGATCGAGTTGAATTACTTCAACTCTAACTATGCACCTCCAAGCCTCGTATGGTTTCGAGGTTAACTTGGAGGATTTTGATGGAAAGTGTATTCCTACTTTATTTATTCGGACAAAAATTGGCATCAATCGAATCCGCACAAACCTCCCATGATGCTCCAATATTAGTATAATTCTTTTGATATATTCATTCGATATTTCTAAACCAAAAATTCGTTTCCAAAAGGGGAAACTGATGATGTCAAAATAAATAGCTATAGTAGGAACCCCATAATCTACAGCCAGCTCATTTTTCTCTGATGATATAAAAACCGTAATCGAATCATTTGTAGATCGATTCAAGAAGCTGTGAAAGAAAGAAGTGAGCTTGGGAGCACTTTTCTTCAGGGAGAATTTTCAAAGTGCCAAAGTTGAAAAAGTTGTACGGTATACCAAGAGAGTAAGCGCTTGTGCGTTGAACTCAAGCAACAGTCGAAGAAGTGCCCCCTCAAAAGTTTTTATTGGATGATGTTTGAGTGGTGTCATATTAAAAATTCATGCAAACATAAGAGCAGCATAAAAAAAGTTTCAAAGTGCTTCGACGATGAGACAGGCGTAGCCGATTCCGATATTATGGCTGTGTAAGCTCATTATACGCGCGGCAAACAACTCATCATCTTTTTTAAGATATTTATCGAAAAAAGCTCTAGAACTGGGTTATGAAGTTTATCGATCCCGACTACAAATTGATACAAATTGATAGAAATTTCTTAGGTGTAATAGCCTTATTGAGCGTAATTTTTCATCAATCTTAGTTGTATAATATTCTGTAGAAGCTATTGGCATGGGTAGCATCAAAGTATGTAAACTATGTTTCGAATTTTCCTCGTGATCAACAGGAGGCATGTTATGTATGTTCCCAAAGGTAGATGCTTACAAAGGGGAAACAAGTCCTAATGAGACAGAGGATGGAATGTTTGAAGCACTAATGGGTTGCTAAAACTTTGTACACTCTGGTCTTATATAGTATATAGTATATGTAGTGGTAACGAGGCACGTCTATACGGATAGCCCACGTTTCGCACTTGTCCCAAGCTCCAAAGCTAACGCGTCGAAACTAGGCTATTAGAGTTGCATCATGGCAAATACTATCAAATGCGTTCTATCTGATTTTCAGCTAATTTTAATGAACTTGATGAGCTAAGAGATGCACTCATTGGTTTCTTTTTGGACAGACAGATCATTTATCGGCTAATTTTACTCAAATTCGTAATTTAACACATCCACTGCGATGGGCCCCACTATTTATTGAGTTGCAGCTTCCACTATACACAGCGGAGATATATTCAATGGCTTATGTCGTGATTATTTCTCGTTGTTTATGTTGTTATGAACATGAGTACACAGCAGTTTTGGTATCGGGCTTGATTTCAATGAGTTTTGCTCGATCTCCGTTTTTTACGTAGTTATTCGTTAATCAAGTGAGATCAATCGATGAGTGGCAGATCACCCCCTACGAGTTCAACGGTTTTCAACGTGTCTTAGCTTGTTTGAGAGCTCATTTCAAGACCTACAAAATGAGTTGAAATACGTTGGAGAATATCGAACCTTACTCGGGTAATGTTCAATTTACGCGAGAGATAAGTTTTGGGTAAATCGAAAACCTTTGGGTTCTTCCAAGCACAGCCTTGGCCCTGTCGTATGTGTCTTGTCATACACTGTAACTCTCGAGATTTGAACTAGAGAAGAGATTGCTCTATTTGAATAACTGGCTTCGAATGCTGCAAACATCGGAAGTACGTCAATGAACCGCAGCCTAAAGATCAGGCTTGACATTGCATGTGAATTGAAAGCGCGGCAAAACCATGGTCTCGATTATTATATGCCTGGGAGAGATTTTGAAGCGCAAGCCTTTTTAGAGGATGATAACATTGTTTTTGACGATTTGGTTGGTACCCCTTATCACCCTGATGGATATTCTCGGCGTTACAGAAAAATTTTTGAGCCCCGCCGATGGGGCCCACCGCACAGAAAGATGGCTGCCAACTCTGTGTGCGATGGGCCCCACCGGTGGAGCCCACTCAATTTCATAGAAATACTGTGGATAGATGCCAAACTGATGATTTTCCAAGAGGTTTGGCTTCTGTAACTGCTCAAACGCGCATTTGTACTCTCTCGCAATCTAGACCGATTTCGCCTTCGCAGTGAACGTGTTAACGATGATTTTCGTAATCTAAGTAGCAGTTGACGCTGAAGAACAGTCTCATCCAAAACTCACAAAATGACGAAAAATCATATCAATTGAATCGCATAGTATGTGGTGGTAAATAGGTATGTGATGATTCATTATTTTAACATATTCGCTGGCGGTGAGAGCCATTGGTGGTTCCCTCTTGTCCTTATCCGTGTGTGGAAGATTTTTGTCTTATGGAATTTAATATTGCGTTGGACCCACTGGTGGGTCCTGCCATTATGAAGACGGAACTGCGATTCTCGGCTTCGCAGAAAACGTGTTCAGTAACTCCTGGTCCTGAAATAATATGAAAAAAATGAAAGAAATCTAATTAATCAACCACTAATGACTGTATATCGTCAGATCTGATTACTACACATTTTCTGGCTCTCAAAAAATTTTTTTGGTGAAGGGTTTCAAATTTGTATCAAATTTTGTCTAAATGAAAGAGCTTATAGAGAACTTCTCACTAATCGTGAAATCAATCTTATGTAGAATTTTGAGGGGTTAGACCCAACTTTATCATTCGAAATGAAAACTGTAAAAATTCTTTAAATTTAAGTAATATGTTGAATATAGGCATCTTGCATTTTTTTGACCCCTTCAAGTAAAGGTTGAGCATTTTAGAGCAATTCCAGTTGAACATAATGCAATTTGAGAAAGAATTTTGAAAAATGTTCTCATATTGAGCGAATTGTTCCAAAGTGGAGTGACTTCAGAATGACTTCAAGTGCCCGAGACCCTAATGACGTCATACCGACAAATGTTTCGGTATGCCCTATGCTATTAGCATAGAAGAGTCCAAACTTTAATTCATCTGATGAACCAACTGTTCAGAGGCATATCATGATTCATATTGCGATTAACCTGAATGCTAGACTAATACTCTGATCTTAAGAAAATAGATTATTTTATCTAGTTATTGACAGCGGAACAATCGATTTCCCTGAGACCTGAGAACGATTGCACCGTTTCTAAGTAGCAGTCTAGCATTCAGTTCAATCGCCATATGAATCATGATATGCCTCTGAACAGTTGGTCCATCAGATGGATTAAAGTTTGGACTCTCCTATGCTAATAGTATGGGGCATACCGAAACGTTTGTCGGTATGACATTATTAGGGTCTCGACCATCACTTGAAGTCATTCTGAAGCTGATCGACTTAGGAACAATTCGCTCAAGTTGAGAACATTTTTCAAAAATTTTTCCTCAAATTACACCATGTTCAACTGGCATTACTCATTGCAAAATGTACAACCTTTATTTGGACGGGTCAGAAAAATGCAAAATGCCTATTCAAGCAGCTGGTACGCTCCTGTGCTTCTTATTGTGCATAAGAGTTCAATCAGTCGATTAAATTTTTAACCAGCTAATTGAATGGGAAATTTAATCGCCTGGTTGGAGTTTTCCGAAAATTTTTTACAGTGATAACTGTTGATCCTTCAGGAATATAATTGACAACCAATGCATTTAGGTTTCATGATAGAAATCTAGTTTTCTCTTTCCAATGCGAGGAAATTCATCACAATTCAATTGAGTTACTGATATCAAATAGCTTGAAATTATGCAGTGACCAAAGGCGAGAATTTTATTCACAAATCTACAATGAAGAAAAGCAAAATCATTTTAGAATTTCGACATTACAATTTGGGGGTCCCCTATGAGTGTAAAAATGTTCAGTGGGAAACCTAAATCCCTTGAATCACATTCCACGAATTTGTTTCTTTAAGCTCCTCGACTCACTTTAAACACTGTCTCTCTACTTCTGAGTAAATCCTGGAACAAAACCATGCTAATAATGACACTATTGATATAAAAGACTCGGACGAAATTATTTCATAATCCCGTTGGAATAAATGAGCCCTCTGGGTAGATTCTTTCCAAGCGCCTCGAATAAGAGATAATCAGATTGAGTGTTTGCATGAGATCTGCGTGAGCGTACAAAAAAGAGCTTTTTCTTTCAAGTTGAGCTTGCAGAGACTACGACTACGCTTCACGAATGAGAATTTTCCAAGAAATTCTACTGACAAATGTTATCTTTGATCGTCAAAGGAGTAGAGTGAGAGAGAGAGAGCTAGCTCATTCAGGCCATCGGGAGAAAAATAGAGACGAATTTCGCTTCAAATCTCTCTGAGGATTGTCTGCTATGCCTTGGGCTACTGTCTATGTATGTATGTACTTACACCCGTACAAAGATATCGATCGACAAATTTTCAACAATCAAGCCAAGACTGTTAAATGCGCTTCAGCTTCGGAGAGCAGTACGGGCTTCTATCTCTTTCTGTCCTTCTCGCTTATCGGTAAAACTCGATTTAGCTAAACTTGTTGCAATCAGTCGTCTCCTTGTCGTGAAATTCACCTTAGTTGTATATAGCCGAGAAAGTCAGTTGGATCGGAAAACTTGTACAATACGAGAAGATCCACGAGAAAGTTTATATATACTATATAGTTGATATCTTCTATTTAATTCACTTAGAAATTGATGATTTGAAAACCCAGTAGTTTAGTTTGATTTAAAAGTTTTCAGTTTGAACAACAACTTGTGCATCCGAATTTTTTTATGCAGACTCTAATGAATCTTACTTTTAAGTGATTTTTTCAATCAGCTCGCAATCAGTAGAATGTATTAATCGTACTGATGGCGAATATTTGAGGTAGCTATCACAGCTATTGGAATATCAGAACCCAGAGATGATAATAATGTATTGCAGGAGGTCACTGACAGCTGTTTTTGATGTCACGACGAATTTTACGGGAAATAACGTTCAATGTATCTGACGGGGAAGCAATGTTGGATGTATAACGGAGTGAAAAGTCTACTCGACCCTTGAGTGTATTTTCGAATTCGATCGAATAAAACAGCTGTTGATTTGAGTTTGAGATAGGGAAAACTGTTTTGTGAACGAAAAATGCTTGTTTTTAACATTTTGAAGCCCGAAGTGGAGGGAAGACATCTATACAGTATGCAAAATTATATTCAAGACTAAGGATCAAATTTTGCCAATGACTGACACATACTCAGATAAGTGACATGTGACTAGAAGAATGTTTCAGTTTTGAGAAAATGTTTTTCATGTTTCGTAAGTTTTTGATAAGTTTCAATGAAACAATAATTGCCTCGATTGTCTTGACTACCAGGAAAACTATGGAAGCGCATAGTGAACAAAGTCCTCTAAACAAAAATTCACTAAAGTTACAGCACGCGTGAAGAATTCTGAAGAATTACATCAGTGGTGCGACGCACTGTGAATTTGACAGATATGTTCCATGCAAAAATATTCCTGAATTAATAGAACTCGCAGACAAAGAATCTGACCTATCATAGAGTTTTCATTATTTCATACTGAACAAAGGTTGTATTTCCTATTTGGTGCGCTAGTATTTTTTAGATAATTGAAAACTACCCCGAGATGAGAGGTTGCAAGAATGATGGTATAATATCATCAGGATCATTCTGATGACTTGTAAGAATGTATTTTTTCTTCGCTTGAATTGAAGAATGTGTACTTTTTCTGCAATTTTAATCAAAGTACCTCGATCTTCAAGTCGAATTTTGATTTTTTAGATTTTGAATTGGAATAATTGTTCTCGAATCGTAGCATTCGAGAATTTTTCAAAACTCACTAGACAAACATTACGATTTTTGAAAGACTGAGAAACGTGTACCCAACTTGCCCCCATTAAGCCATTTTCTCAATAACTTTGGCCCATCTCAATATTTTTCAACATACTTCAAGTTATTGTATGAAGCTCGTCTCAAGCTCTTCAAAATGAGCTCAGGTAAGTTTGATTTCAAACAATCAAAACCGAGCTATTGTAATTTTTCCAAAATAAAATTCTCGAGTTCTTACGAAAAGGTGTAATTAACTTTCCCCTATAATTTTGAACAATATAAATCGTCGACAAAGTACATGAAATCGTTTCATCCGTTTTCATCGCTGTGCAACCACATTTTGAGCTGTGAGGGCATGTTGGATACACTCCGATATTGGCGTCCTTGATTTACAAATCGTCTCCGTATTTTGCTTATAAAATAGTTCCAGATCCGAGTTTTGCAGCTCTGAGAAACTGATGTTGAAGATTTTGAGACAAAGAATCGAATGATTGGTCCAGGCCTGGATTGGTCTGACTCAAAAAATTTCGCACCGGTATTATTGAACGCAATTTTCTCAGTGATTTCTCAACTGTGCAAACACAAAAAATGCAAAAATTAAATTCATATTTTCAGGAAGACGCAGGAATGATTTGGGATCGGTCCAAACCAATTCAATTTCTCATATTTTATTAAATGTAGAAAGAATAATCGGGAAGGTCAACAAGTGCCCATTTTTAAGATCGGCATATGGGGGTTAAGTTGGTTACACTCAACTCTTATCAAATTCCGAATCAATAAATATCTTTGTTTAGTCCGGATTCCCGAGTGCTATGATTTTTTTTATCTTCTCAGAGATACCAAATCCCTTCACCGACCCAAAAGCTCACCCTCAAAGCTACCATTATAATGCAACCCTCGACACATATATCATAAATGTGTACCATATAATCCTCATAGTCTGAAGATAAGCCTACTCTCTGCCTTTATACGGAACGATCAAGCTTATGTCAGTCTTGCCTCGTCATACACATGTGTAGTAGTAGTACGTACAGAATATCCTCGGATGCTCATAACACCATTGCAGACACAAAGGCCCATCGATCCTCACTCTCCTGCTCTCGGTACATCTATCGGTATCGAAACAACTCATGATACTAAGCATAGCAAATCTCAATAGATACGCATGTACGAAGCTTATACAGCTATACGCGTAGCATAATGAGCATATACGTATGTATAGTTGAGCGATTATTATGGACGAGCTCGTAATTAACGGCTGATGTTGAGCCGATATTTTATATCTATATATCTATTGGTCCAGTGATGCATCATATCGTTTCTAATAACGTCTATGAAAGATATAGAGACTCATCTTCACGGTTACGGATGCTTCAGTTGGATAGTGAATCTTGTGATGTGCGCGTGAGTCTGTGATTTGTTTTGAGGTCTCTGGGATTATGATGCATGAAATGGGTGAGTTGAGCTTGTATATGGGGTTAATTTTTTGTTGAGAAGGGTATGGGTCTGAAAATATAAGTCTGGTTGTGTGATTTGAGGGCACGGAAGTGGGGGGGGGGGTGGTTCGAACTTTTTTAGCCAAAGTGTGTCAATTTTGATGGAATTTCAACTTTTTGGGTGATAGATCTGACTACCCTCATTCAAATATCCATAAAATATCATAGCTTATCACCTTACTTTCAAGCAGGATTTTCATCGAAATCCATTTTGAATTTTGATAAATTCCGCTGAGACTTATTTCACTACGAAATCCTACTCTAGAACTCATAATCACCATATAACGACGATCAATACTTTTTGAGAGGGAACTCGTTATGAAATAGGTCATTGGATAGAATTCAGCGAAATTCAACGGAACTGGAAATGAATTTTGATAAAAACCCTGTTTTCAAGTAAACATTTTTTTGGATTCGATGGTGTGCGATTAGCACTAATTCTTTCTACTGACTTTTTTTCAATGGACATCAAAAGTAAAAAATCAGGAAAATTTGTGTACATTGCGGAACTATACACACTACAAAACACTTGTAAGACTCACAAGCGGAGGTCCAACCTTGCGAGTCCTGGTTTTGTCTCAAACTTTGGGATTCATCTTATTTTGGTGAAATTTGAAGGTATCTCAAGGGATTTAATTCCATAGGCTCCCTATCCTGAAATCCAGGAATGGAGATTAGTATTGTTAGTATATTATCTTACGAAAACAACGTTTCGGACATCTGACTATGCCCTTCTTCAGGTTAAAAATAATAAATATATATATATATATATATCAACTAATGTAGGGATGAATGGTTGGAATAAGTAAGTTTAAATGACTAAGACTTATCGACGCAGCTGCGGTGTTCTGTGATCCCCTCTATGATGGAACCTGGTGCAAATCTCGATCGTCATGGACCCGCAGGGACTTCCTTGATGATCAGCCACGTGACCAACAGGTCGATTGATGTATCAATGCACAGATTCACTCACAAGGTTTTGATCAATTTACACCGAACTGCACCACTGTTTGTATAGATAATGCACCAAATTCTGTGATTAGTGCGCGATTTGTGTTCGGCTAAATGTATAGTGTACGAGAAAGGAAAATAAATATATAAAAAATCGGCTGAGATTGGCTTGAGAGAGATTTGTCTAAGATTCGTTCCCTTCAAGCGACGGGTTCGAACTGATTTGGTTATGGGATGGTGTTAAGTGCTGTTGCTGGGTTGAATGAGATGTTTGTGTATATGAGTGTGTGTGTGTGTGTGTGTGTGTGTATGTGTGTGAGAATATTTAGAAACAAGTGGGGTTACTCTGACAAATCTTATAAATTTGAGGAAAAAATTTTTGTTCGAACTAGACTTCTAATGCATAAATAGCGCATATGTGCTCAAGTTGAGGGGGGGGGGGCGGACGTCGCGTTGGCGTCTCTGTGCTCATAAAAATTTAAAGGTCCTACAGTGCCCGTGCTACTCCATTCATAAATTCGTCACTTTTATTATTTTGCTTCGAGAGATTTCTAATGCTCCTCCTGAATAGTCAAGACGTTGGGCTACTGATGTTTCATTATAACGTGTGGGGGGAGATTCTATAGCAAGACATTTTTCTGTTAGACATTTTTCTGTTATCGTTGGAGTTTCTATAAGGATTGGGATCGAGAGTTGCAAGTATGCCAAGTGCTATTTAAAAAAAAAAAAAAAAAAAATTTTTTGCACGAGAATGATACTAAATCGGCAACTATTCCGTGTGATTTCTCTTACAACTTCCACAATAATGAAGGGGAGGGGGGAAGTTCAATGCGAGTCTCGCACTCGTTTTACCGGTGTCTCCGATAACGCAGTCAAATGTGGACCGAGGGTCAGGCGGTGAGCACGAAGTTGGAGAAATTAATCACTATTTGTAATTTTTGGCCACGACTTCAGCATTACACTCAAGATCACTGATAGTATTCACCATTATCACAGAAAAAAAAAATTTTTGGTGAAAAATTTGTGGTATCACTAATAATACTGAAGAAAACTTGGGTCCTTGGTAACTCTAACCATTTGCACTGATAAAATTTGTCCAACGCGGTATTTATTGCTGTTTCACAGATCATAACCCAACCATTATCACTGAAAAATTCACGGATTCACTCATAAATTTCGTCGAATTTTCACTGTTTTACCTGGTTTTCCCGCTGATCATACATTCCCGAATAGTATCGAAAACTCACCGATTCACTAACCATTTCGATCAATTTTTCTTGTTTTCATTATTTCTACACTCATCATTTCTTATAAATATTTTTTTCTTCGAAAATCACTATTTCACTGGTCGTTTCTATGGACTTTTTACTGGTTTCATAAAACCACACTGGGAATTCACTAATTTCACTGAAACATTATGTTAAGTCACACTAATACGGTGGATTAGCCCTAACCATTATCCATTCACAAAATTCATCAATTTTTCACTGTTTTTTTGGATTCGTCATATACTTCCGAAAAGCACTGGAAAATTCACTGGTTCACGCCCCAAAAAAGGTTTCATTTATATAAAATAATAACATAAAAAATCATATATAAATTTACACTGTTTTTATGCTGATTTATCCACCTTTTTTTGAATCACCGTTGTTCCACTAACTATACACCACCCATTAGCACTGGAAAACTCACTGATACAATCATCATTTTCATCACATAACAACCGCTCACCCCACTCACACATCTCCGAATAGTACTGAAAAAAAAACAAAAAAAACACATTGATTCGTTCCCTAGAAAAAAATATATAAAAAAAAAAAAAATTATTCATATATATATCAATTTCACTGTTTTTC
Source organism: Eretmocerus hayati (assembly GCA_029851415.1). Lineage (NCBI taxonomy): Eukaryota > Metazoa > Arthropoda > Insecta > Hymenoptera > Aphelinidae > Eretmocerus > Eretmocerus hayati. Next base: position 173,697,326 of record CM056742.1, on the reverse strand, counting down.
GGCGGATTTATCCACCATTTGCATCATCGTTGTTCCACTAATAATACACCACCCATTTGCACTGAAAAAGTCACTTATACAATCCTCATTTCCATCAAATTATCACTGTTTTCATTAATGTCAATCGCGCATAACTATTCCTGAAATATTGTAAAATAAGAAGGTGGAGGCTGGGCTAGTATGATGTGTTGAGTTGAGGTATAATTCTTTCACCCTTTAAATTTCATCTGTTTCTGAAAATCTATGAAGAAATTCTTGTACAAAGAATTCAACTTTTTTGTGTCTTCTCTGATATTCAAACTATCTCTCTCTAATTGGATTCGGAACATCTCAGAGATCAGACGTTTGTTATAATGTTGTTCTGTGTCAAGAATTCTTGGGTTTTCCCAATCGAATTCGTGTCCATCCTCGAGTCTGTGGAGTGTGAGAACATTGGGCTGTTGGGAACGGTTATTGATATTATTCCTGTGTTGCGAAATCCTCTTTTTTAGGAACTGTTTGGTTTGTCCGATATAGCTCTTTGGGCACTCTAGACAGTTCAATTGGTAAACTACATGTGTTTTTTCTTTGTGATCAATTCTATCTTTCCCCAATCTGATAAATCTATTGAACTTGTTGTTAGACTTGAAAATAGTCAGTATGTCGTGTTTAGAAAGGATTCTCTTGATCTTTTCCGAAAAATCTTTAATGAAAGGAATCACAACTTTGGTTTCTCGACTGAAAAATATGTTTTGCACGTTTTGCTGAAGATTGACGTCTTGTTGATGAAGTTCATCGTGCCTTATTTTATGAGATCGAATGGAGACATGTTTGGCAATAAATTTCAGGGGGTAACTATTCTTCAGCAATAGATCTTTGATTTTAATGAGATTTTTTGCGTGGAATTTTTGGTGAGCTAGTTTAATGCCTCTGTCAACAAGATTGTATACTGTCGCTTTTTTTTGAGCTATGGGATTGTGAGCATTAAAATTCAGGTATGTCGAGCTTTGAGTTGGTTTTTGATACCAATCAGTAATCAAGGTGCCATTGTCATTTATCATTAGCATGTCCAAAAAGGGCAGCTTGTGATCTTTCTCTATCTCAATAGTGAATTTCAGGTTCATGTTGTATTTGTTAAATTCGTTAACAAAGTTGTCGATTTGATTTTCCGGTATAATAGCAAAGATATCGTCTACGAATCTGTTGAAAATGATGGGTTCCCATTTGTATTTATCGTGAATAGATCGTAAGCATTCTACTTCAGCGTCTTCTAAGACAAGATCACAGACTATAGGAGATAGTGGGAGACCCATTGATGCCCCGAGAATTTGTCTATAGAATTCATTGTCAAATTGAATGTATGCATTTTCAAAGACTAGTGTTATAGCTTCCATGAATTCTTGTTGGTTCAAGGGAGTGTGATTTTCGATATCATTCCAACGCTTATCAATTGCTTTGAGAATAAGTTCGAGTGAAATATTGGTGAACATCGATTCAACGTCCAGTTTAACAAAAATCCAACCTTGTGGGATGATGATATCCTTGTTTTTTTGCTTGAAAGACCAACTATCCTTGACGTGGCTCTTGGGCTTCTGACAGCCTCGTGTGATTGCTGTTTTGAGTAATTTTGAGAGTTCATGTAATGGAGAACCAATTGCGGAAACTATAATTCGAAGAGGGAAGTTTTCCTTGTGTGTTTTGACTAACCCATACGCCCTCGCAACATTTTTGTTGTCTACATCAATGTTGATTTTGTTATTCCTCATTTTCTCTTTCCTACTTCTAGAATCTGTTTGGCTCGGATTCACCTTCTGAATGAAATTTTTAATACTCTTGGTGATTGTGGGTAAGGGATTTCGGTGAACTTTTTCATAATATCTTGTGTCCCGGAGGTTGTCTTTCATCCTGTTAACATAATCATCTTTGTATATCAGAACTGTTTTATTCCCTTTGTCCGATTTTGTAATTAGGATATCGGGATTATCCGAGATGAATTTACTCGTGAGTTTCTTGTTCATCTCAATCACGCGTTCTTGTTCTGTGATAGGTGTTTTATCTGGGTTGTAGTGATATGCAAATTTCAAAATTTTATTCCTTATCACATTCCTCTCTTGTGCGTCAATATCGAAATAAATATTGGGATTGTACGGATTTATTGTATTTTCTATGTTTTTGAGAATGTCAAGAATATCAGTTCTCGTTGGTCTTATTGCTTGATTGTACTTATCACCCAAACTGAGAATTGAAGCTACTTCAGACGGTATTGGAGTATTGGTCAAATTTTCTATGTTAGATTTGAATTTATTCATTTCAACATCTTGATGATGTCCTAAATGTGCAGTGAAAGAATCCACATGCTCATTATGCTCGTGTAGCCTTGATTTGAAGTTCTTCGTCAAATTGAACTCAAGTTTCTGATCTAATTTTTTTCTCAAATTATTTCTATGGAAAAACAATTTGTTGTTATAAAATATTTCGAAAGTAGTAAATAACTCATTGTCTATGTGAAAAATTTCTTGAGCAATCCTATGAGTGTCCGACACAATTTTGTCCAATTGAAAATGCAATTCCTTCAACTCTAATTTGAACACTTTAGTTTGTAATTTCTCACTCTCTGCATTCAAAATTTTCCTATTTCTGACACTTCGTATGTTCACAGAATCGAAAATAGAAACGAATTTATTCAGATGAGGAGGGAAAATGTTGCAATTCCTACATCTCAAAGAAAACCTAATTTATTCTCTAACTTTCACTTCATCCTTTTTGAGTCTGATGAAATTCGTGAAAAGAGCAAAACCTCTATCATCAAGCCCATTTCGCATAAAGAATAAGATTTTGGAAGTAGATAGATATTGATGGTGTCTTAGAGTGTTAATGAGTGTGTTTGGATGGGTCATGATCATTGGATACTTATCTACGATGATTGGTGGGAACTTAGCAAATTAAAACAAAAAGGCAAATGACTTTCAATTTCAGTCAAAATATCTCCCTTCACAAGATTCTCATAAGATCTTGCGGTAGATGCCCAATTCTACATTCAAGCCTAGGATTGATCCAGTATTTGATTTTTTTTGACTCTAATGTCCAGGAGCAAGGTAATCGATTTCGAGACTCTAATGCTTTCTTTGGACCACTGCAATATTATCTTACGAAAACAACGTTTCGGACATCTGACTATGCCCTTCTTCAGGTTAAAAATAATAAATATATATATATATATATATATCAACTAATGTAGGGATGAATGGTTGGAATAAGTAAGTTTAAATGACTAAGACTTATCGACGCAGCTGCGGTGTTCTGTGATCCCCTCTATGATGGAACCTGGTGCAAATCTCGATCGTCATGGACCCGCAGGGACTTCCTTGATGATCAGCCACGTGACCAACAGGTCGATTGATGTATCAATGCACAGATTCACTCACAAGGTTTTGATCAATTTACACCGAACTGCACCACTGTTTGTATAGATAATGCACCAAATTCTGTGATTAGTGCGCGATTTGTGTTCGGCTAAATGTATAGTGTACGAGAAAGGAAAATAAATATATAAAAAATCGGCTGAGATTGGCTTGAGAGAGATTTGTCTAAGATTCGTTCCCTTCAAGCGACGGGTTCGAACTGATTTGGTTATGGGATGGTGTTAAGTGCTGTTGCTGGGTTGAATGAGATGTTTGTGTATATGAGTGTGTGTGTGTGTGTGTGTGTGTGTGTGTATGTGTGTGAGAATATTTAGAAACAAGTGGGGTTACTCTGACAAATCTTATAAATTTGAGGAAAAAATTTTTGTTCGAACTAGACTTCTAATGCATAAATAGCGCATATGTGCTCAAGTTGAGGGGGGGGGGGCGGACGTCGCGTTGGCGTCTCTGTGCTCATAAAAATTTAAAGGTCCTACAGTGCCCGTGCTACTCCATTCATAAATTCGTCACTTTTATTATTTTGCTTCGAGAGATTTCTAATGCTCCTCCTGAATAGTCAAGACGTTGGGCTACTGATGTTTCATTATAACGTGTGGGGGGAGATTCTATAGCAAGACATTTTTCTGTTAGACATTTTTCTGTTATCGTTGGAGTTTCTATAAGGATTGGGATCGAGAGTTGCAAGTATGCCAAGTGCTATTTAAAAAAAAAAAAAAAAAATTTTTTGCACGAGAATGATACTAAATCGGCAACTATTCCGTGTGATTTCTCTTACAACTTCCACAATAATGAAGGGGAGGGGGGAAGTTCAATGCGAGTCTCGCACTCGTTTTACCGGTGTCTCCGATAACGCAGTCAAATGTGGACCGAGGGTCAGGCGGTGAGCACGAAGTTGGAGAAATTAATCACTATTTGTAATTTTTGGCCACGACTTCAGCATTACACTCAAGATCACTGATAGTATTCACCATTATCACAGAAAAAAAAATTTTTGGTGAAAAATTTGTGGTATCACTAATAATACTGAAGAAAACTTGGGTCCTTGGTAACTCTAACCATTTGCACTGATAAAATTTGTCCAACGCGGTATTTATTGCTGTTTCACAGATCATAACCCAACCATTATCACTGAAAAATTCACGGATTCACTCATAAATTTCGTCGAATTTTCACTGTTTTACCTGGTTTTCCCGCTGATCATACATTCCCGAATAGTATCGAAAACTCACCGATTCACTAACCATTTCGATCAATTTTTCTTGTTTTCATTATTTCTACACTCATCATTTCTTATAAATATTTTTTTCTTCGAAAATCACTATTTCACTGGTCGTTTCTATGGACTTTTTACTGGTTTCATAAAACCACACTGGGAATTCACTAATTTCACTGAAACATTATGTTAAGTCACACTAATACGGTGGATTAGCCCTAACCATTATCCATTCACAAAATTCATCAATTTTTCACTGTTTTTTTGGATTCGTCATATACTTCCGAAAAGCACTGGAAAATTCACTGGTTCACGCCCCAAAAAAGGTTTCATTTATATAAAATAATAACATAAAAAATCATATATAAATTTACACTGTTTTTATGCTGATTTATCCACCTTTTTTTGAATCACCGTTGTTCCACTAACTATACACCACCCATTAGCACTGGAAAACTCACTGATACAATCATCATTTTCATCACATAACAACCGCTCACCCCACTCACACATCTCCGAATAGTACTGAAAAAAAAAAACAAAAAAAACACATTGATTCGTTCCCTAGAAAAAAATATATAAAAAAAAAAAAATTATTCATATATATATCAATTTCACTGTTTTTCGGCGGATTTATCCACCATTTGCATCATCGTTGTTCCACTAATAATACACCACCCATTTGCACTGAAAAAGTCACTTATACAATCCTCATTTCCATCAAATTATCACTGTTTTCATTAATGTCAATCGCGCATAACTATTCCTGAAATATTGTAAAATAAGAAGGTGGAGGCTGGGCTAGTATGATGTGTTGAGTTGAGGTATAATTCTTTCACCCTTTAAATTTCATCATATTTCACTCGAACTTATTCTCAAAGCAATTGATAAGCGTTGGAATGATATCGAAAATCACACTCCCTTGAACCAACAAGAATTCATGGAAGCTATAACACTAGTCTTTGAAAATGCATACATTCAATTTGACAATGAATTCTATAGACAAATTCTCGGGGCATCAATGGGTCTCCCACTATCTCCTATAGTCTGTGATCTTGTCTTAGAAGACGCTGAAGTAGAATGCTTACGATCTATTCACGATAAATACAAATGGGAACCCATCATTTTCAACAGATTCGTAGACGATATCTTTGCTATTATACCGGAAAATCAAATCGACAACTTTGTTAACGAATTTAACAAATACAACATGAACCTGAAATTCACTATTGAGATAGAGAAAGATCACAAGCTGCCCTTTTTGGACATGCTAATGATAAATGACAATGGCACCTTGATTACTGATTGGTATCAAAAACCAACTCAAAGCTCGACATACCTGAATTTTAATGCTCACAATCCCATAGCTCAAAAAAAAGCGACAGTATACAATCTTGTTGACAGAGGCATTAAACTAGCTCACCAAAAATTCCACGCAAAAAATCTCATTAAAATCAAAGATCTATTGCTGAAGAATAGTTACCCCCTGAAATTTATTGCCAAACATGTCTCCATTCGATCTCATAAAATAAGGCACGATGAACTTCATCAACAAGACGTCAATCTTCAGCAAAACGTGCAAAACATATTTTTCAGTCGAGAAACCAAAGTTGTGATTCCTTTCATTAAAGATTTTTCGGAAAAGATCAAGAGAATCCTTTCTAAACACGACATACTGACTATTTTCAAGTCTAACAACAAGTTCAATAGATTTATCAGATTGGGGAAAGATAGAATTGATCACAAAGAAAAAACACATGTAGTTTACCAATTGAACTGTCTAGAGTGCCCAAAGAGCTATATCGGACAAACCAAACAGTTCCTAAAAAAGAGGATTTCGCAACACAGGAATAATATCAATAACCGTTCCCAACAGCCCAATGTTCTCACACTCCACAGACTCGAGGATGGACACGAATTCGATTGGGAAAACCCAAGAATTCTTGACACAGAACAACATTATAACAAACGTCTGATCTCTGAGATGTTCCGAATCCAATTAGAGAGAGATAGTTTGAATATCAGAGAAGACACAAAAAAGTTGAATTCTTTGTACAAGAATTTCTTCATAGATTTTCAGAAACAGATGAAATTTAAAGGGTGAAAGAATTATACCTCAACTCAACACATCATACTAGCCCAGCCTCCACCTTCTTATTTTACAATATTTCAGGAATAGTTATGCGCGATTGACATTAATGAAAACAGTGATAATTTGATGGAAATGAGGATTGTATAAGTGACTTTTTCAGTGCAAATGGGTGGTGTATTATTAGTGGAACAACGATGATGCAAATGGTGGATAAATCCGCCGAAAAACAGTGAAATTGATATATATATGAATAATTTTTTTTTTTTTATATATTTTTTTCTAGGGAACGAATCAATGTGTTTTTTTTGTTTTTTTTTTTTCAGTACTATTCGGAGATGTGTGAGTGGGGTGAGCGGTTGTTATGTGATGAAAATGATGATTGTATCAGTGAGTTTTCCAGTGCTAATGGGTGGTGTATAGTTAGTGGAACAACGGTGATTCAAAAAAAGGTGGATAAATCAGCATAAAAACAGTGTAAATTTATATATGATTTTTTATGTTATTATTTTATATAAATGAAACCTTTTTTGGGGCGTGAACCAGTGAATTTTCCAGTGCTTTTCGGAAGTATATGACGAATCCAAAAAAACAGTGAAAAATTGATGAATTTTGTGAATGGATAATGGTTAGGGCTAATCCACCGTATTAGTGTGACTTAACATAATGTTTCAGTGAAATTAGTGAATTCCCAGTGTGGTTTTATGAAACCAGTAAAAAGTCCATAGAAACGACCAGTGAAATAGTGATTTTCGAAGAAAAAAATATTTATAAGAAATGATGAGTGTAGAAATAATGAAAACAAGAAAAATTGATCGAAATGGTTAGTGAATCGGTGAGTTTTCGATACTATTCGGGAATGTATGATCAGCGGGAAAACCAGGTAAAACAGTGAAAATTCGACGAAATTTATGAGTGAATCCGTGAATTTTTCAGTGATAATGGTTGGGTTATGATCTGTGAAACAGCAATAAATACCGCGTTGGACAAATTTTATCAGTGCAAATGGTTAGAGTTACCAAGGACCCAAGTTTTCTTCAGTATTATTAGTGATACCACAAATTTTTCACCAAAAATTTTTTTTTCTGTGATAATGGTGAATACTATCAGTGATCTTGAGTGTAATGCTGAAGTCGTGGCCAAAAATTACAAATAGTGATTAATTTCTCCAACTTCGTGCTCACCGCCTGACCCTCGGTCCACATTTGACTGCGTTATCGGAGACACCGGTAAAACGAGTGCGAGACTCGCATTGAACTTCCCCCCTCCCCTTCATTATTGTGGAAGTTGTAAGAGAAATCACACGGAATAGTTGCCGATTTAGTATCATTCTCGTGCAAAAAATTTTTTTTTTTTTTTTTAAATAGCACTTGGCATACTTGCAACTCTCGATCCCAATCCTTATAGAAACTCCAACGATAACAGAAAAATGTCTAACAGAAAAATGTCTTGCTATAGAATCTCCCCCCACACGTTATAATGAAACATCAGTAGCCCAACGTCTTGACTATTCAGGAGGAGCATTAGAAATCTCTCGAAGCAAAATAATAAAAGTGACGAATTTATGAATGGAGTAGCACGGGCACTGTAGGACCTTTAAATTTTTATGAGCACAGAGACGCCAACGCGACGTCCGCCCCCCCCCCCTCAACTTGAGCACATATGCGCTATTTATGCATTAGAAGTCTAGTTCGAACAAAAATTTTTTCCTCAAATTTATAAGATTTGTCAGAGTAACCCCACTTGTTTCTAAATATTCTCACACACATACACACACACACACACACACACACACTCATATACACAAACATCTCATTCAACCCAGCAACAGCACTTAACACCATCCCATAACCAAATCAGTTCGAACCCGTCGCTTGAAGGGAACGAATCTTAGACAAATCTCTCTCAAGCCAATCTCAGCCGATTTTTTATATATTTATTTTCCTTTCTCGTACACTATACATTTAGCCGAACACAAATCGCGCACTAATCACAGAATTTGGTGCATTATCTATACAAACAGTGGTGCAGTTCGGTGTAAATTGATCAAAACCTTGTGAGTGAATCTGTGCATTGATACATCAATCGACCTGTTGGTCACGTGGCTGATCATCAAGGAAGTCCCTGCGGGTCCATGACGATCGAGATTTGCACCAGGTTCCATCATAGAGGGGATCACAGAACACCGCAGCTGCGTCGATAAGTCTTAGTCATTTAAACTTACTTATTCCAACCATTCATCCCTACATTAGTTGATATATATATATATATATATTTATTATTTTTAACCTGAAGAAGGGCATAGTCAGATGTCCGAAACGTTGTTTTCGTAAGATAATATTGCAGTGGTCCAAAGAAAGCATTAGAGTCTCGAAATCGATTACCTTGCTCCTGGACATTAGAGTCAAAAAAAATCAAATACTGGATCAATCCTAGGCTTGAATGTAGAATTGGGCATCTACCGCAAGATCTTATGAGAATCTTGTGAAGGGAGATATTTTGACTGAAATTGAAAGTCATTTGCCTTTTTGTTTTAATTTGCTAAGTTCCCACCAATCATCGTAGATAAGTATCCAATGATCATGACCCATCCAAACACACTCATTAACACTCTAAGACACCATCAATATCTATCTACTTCCAAAATCTTATTCTTTATGCGAAATGGGCTTGATGATAGAGGTTTTGCTCTTTTCACGAATTTCATCAGACTCAAAAAGGATGAAGTGAAAGTTAGAGAACAAATTAGGTTTTCTTTGAGATGTAGGAATTGCAACATTTTCCCTCCTCATCTGAATAAATTCGTTTCTATTTTCGATTCTGTGAACATACGAAGTGTCAGAAATAGGAAAATTTTGAATGCAGAGAGTGAGAAATTACAAACTAAAGTGTTCAAATTAGAGTTGAAGGAATTGCATTTTCAATTGGACAAAATTGTGTCGGACACTCATAGGATTGCTCAAGAAATTTTTCACATAGACAATGAGTTATTTACTACTTTCGAAATATTTTATAACAACAAATTGTTTTTCCATAGAAATAATTTGAGAAAAAAATTAGATCAGAAACTTGAGTTCAATTTGACGAAGAACTTCAAATCAAGGCTACACGAGCATAATGAGCATGTGGATTCTTTCACTGCACATTTAGGACATCATCAAGATGTTGAAATGAATAAATTCAAATCTAACATAGAAAATTTGACCAATACTCCAATACCGTCTGAAGTAGCTTCAATTCTCAGTTTGGGTGATAAGTACAATCAAGCAATAAGACCAACGAGAACTGATATTCTTGACATTCTCAAAAACATAGAAAATACAATAAATCCGTACAATCCCAATATTTATTTCGATATTGACGCACAAGAGAGGAATGTGATAAGGAATAAAATTTTGAAATTTGCATATCACTACAACCCAGATAAAACACCTATCACAGAACAAGAACGCGTGATTGAGATGAACAAGAAACTCACGAGTAAATTCATCTCGGATAATCCCGATATCCTAATTACAAAATCGGACAAAGGGAATAAAACAGTTCTGATATACAAAGATGATTATGTTAACAGGATGAAAGACAACCTCCGGGACACAAGATATTATGAAAAAGTTCACCGAAATCCCTTACCCACAATCACCAAGAGTATTAAAAATTTCATTCAGAAGGTGAATCCGAGCCAAACAGATTCTAGAAGTAGGAAAGAGAAAATGAGGAATAACAAAATCAACATTGATGTAGACAACAAAAATGTTGCGAGGGCGTATGGGTTAGTCAAAACACACAAGGAAAACTTCCCTCTTCGAATTATAGTTTCCGCAATTGGTTCTCCATTACATGAACTCTCAAAATTACTCAAAACAGCAATCACACGAGGCTGTCAGAAGCCCAAGAGCCACGTCAAGGATAGTTGGTCTTTCAAGCAAAAAAACAAGGATATCATCATCCCACAAGGTTGGATTTTTGTTAAACTGGACGTTGAATCGATGTTCACCAATATTTCACTCGAACTTATTCTCAAAGCAATTGATAAGCGTTGGAATGATATCGAAAATCACACTCCCTTGAACCAACAAGAATTCATGGAAGCTATAACACTAGTCTTTGAAAATGCATACATTCAATTTGACAATGAATTCTATAGACAAATTCTCGGGGCATCAATGGGTCTCCCACTATCTCCTATAGTCTGTGATCTTGTCTTAGAAGACGCTGAAGTAGAATGCTTACGATCTATTCACGATAAATACAAATGGGAACCCATCATTTTCAACAGATTCGTAGACGATATCTTTGCTATTATACCGGAAAATCAAATCGACAACTTTGTTAACGAATTTAACAAATACAACATGAACCTGAAATTCACTATTGAGATAGAGAAAGATCACAAGCTGCCCTTTTTGGACATGCTAATGATAAATGACAATGGCACCTTGATTACTGATTGGTATCAAAAACCAACTCAAAGCTCGACATACCTGAATTTTAATGCTCACAATCCCATAGCTCAAAAAAAAGCGACAGTATACAATCTTGTTGACAGAGGCATTAAACTAGCTCACCAAAAATTCCACGCAAAAAATCTCATTAAAATCAAAGATCTATTGCTGAAGAATAGTTACCCCCTGAAATTTATTGCCAAACATGTCTCCATTCGATCTCATAAAATAAGGCACGATGAACTTCATCAACAAGACGTCAATCTTCAGCAAAACGTGCAAAACATATTTTTCAGTCGAGAAACCAAAGTTGTGATTCCTTTCATTAAAGATTTTTCGGAAAAGATCAAGAGAATCCTTTCTAAACACGACATACTGACTATTTTCAAGTCTAACAACAAGTTCAATAGATTTATCAGATTGGGGAAAGATAGAATTGATCACAAAGAAAAAACACATGTAGTTTACCAATTGAACTGTCTAGAGTGCCCAAAGAGCTATATCGGACAAACCAAACAGTTCCTAAAAAAGAGGATTTCGCAACACAGGAATAATATCAATAACCGTTCCCAACAGCCCAATGTTCTCACACTCCACAGACTCGAGGATGGACACGAATTCGATTGGGAAAACCCAAGAATTCTTGACACAGAACAACATTATAACAAACGTCTGATCTCTGAGATGTTCCGAATCCAATTAGAGAGAGATAGTTTGAATATCAGAGAAGACACAAAAAAGTTGAATTCTTTGTACAAGAATTTCTTCATAGATTTTCAGAAACAGATGAAATTTAAAGGGTGAAAGAATTATACCTCAACTCAACACATCATACTAGCCCAGCCTCCACCTTCTTATTTTACAATATTTCAGGAATAGTTATGCGCGATTGACATTAATGAAAACAGTGATAATTTGATGGAAATGAGGATTGTATAAGTGACTTTTTCAGTGCAAATGGGTGGTGTATTATTAGTGGAACAACGATGATGCAAATGGTGGATAAATCCGCCGAAAAACAGTGAAATTGATATATATATGAATAATTTTTTTTTTTTTATATATTTTTTTCTAGGGAACGAATCAATGTGTTTTTTTTGTTTTTTTTTTTCAGTACTATTCGGAGATGTGTGAGTGGGGTGAGCGGTTGTTATGTGATGAAAATGATGATTGTATCAGTGAGTTTTCCAGTGCTAATGGGTGGTGTATAGTTAGTGGAACAACGGTGATTCAAAAAAAGGTGGATAAATCAGCATAAAAACAGTGTAAATTTATATATGATTTTTTATGTTATTATTTTATATAAATGAAACCTTTTTTGGGGCGTGAACCAGTGAATTTTCCAGTGCTTTTCGGAAGTATATGACGAATCCAAAAAAACAGTGAAAAATTGATGAATTTTGTGAATGGATAATGGTTAGGGCTAATCCACCGTATTAGTGTGACTTAACATAATGTTTCAGTGAAATTAGTGAATTCCCAGTGTGGTTTTATGAAACCAGTAAAAAGTCCATAGAAACGACCAGTGAAATAGTGATTTTCGAAGAAAAAAATATTTATAAGAAATGATGAGTGTAGAAATAATGAAAACAAGAAAAATTGATCGAAATGGTTAGTGAATCGGTGAGTTTTCGATACTATTCGGGAATGTATGATCAGCGGGAAAACCAGGTAAAACAGTGAAAATTCGACGAAATTTATGAGTGAATCCGTGAATTTTTCAGTGATAATGGTTGGGTTATGATCTGTGAAACAGCAATAAATACCGCGTTGGACAAATTTTATCAGTGCAAATGGTTAGAGTTACCAAGGACCCAAGTTTTCTTCAGTATTATTAGTGATACCACAAATTTTTCACCAAAAATTTTTTTTTCTGTGATAATGGTGAATACTATCAGTGATCTTGAGTGTAATGCTGAAGTCGTGGCCAAAAATTACAAATAGTGATTAATTTCTCCAACTTCGTGCTCACCGCCTGACCCTCGGTCCACATTTGACTGCGTTATCGGAGACACCGGTAAAACGAGTGCGAGACTCGCATTGAACTTCCCCCCTCCCCTTCATTATTGTGGAAGTTGTAAGAGAAATCACACGGAATAGTTGCCGATTTAGTATCATTCTCGTGCAAAAAATTTTTTTTTTTTTTTTTTAAATAGCACTTGGCATACTTGCAACTCTCGATCCCAATCCTTATAGAAACTCCAACGATAACAGAAAAATGTCTAACAGAAAAATGTCTTGCTATAGAATCTCCCCCCACACGTTATAATGAAACATCAGTAGCCCAACGTCTTGACTATTCAGGAGGAGCATTAGAAATCTCTCGAAGCAAAATAATAAAAGTGACGAATTTATGAATGGAGTAGCACGGGCACTGTAGGACCTTTAAATTTTTATGAGCACAGAGACGCCAACGCGACGTCCGCCCCCCCCCCCTCAACTTGAGCACATATGCGCTATTTATGCATTAGAAGTCTAGTTCGAACAAAAATTTTTTCCTCAAATTTATAAGATTTGTCAGAGTAACCCCACTTGTTTCTAAATATTCTCACACACATACACACACACACACACACACACACACACTCATATACACAAACATCTCATTCAACCCAGCAACAGCACTTAACACCATCCCATAACCAAATCAGTTCGAACCCGTCGCTTGAAGGGAACGAATCTTAGACAAATCTCTCTCAAGCCAATCTCAGCCGATTTTTTATATATTTATTTTCCTTTCTCGTACACTATACATTTAGCCGAACACAAATCGCGCACTAATCACAGAATTTGGTGCATTATCTATACAAACAGTGGTGCAGTTCGGTGTAAATTGATCAAAACCTTGTGAGTGAATCTGTGCATTGATACATCAATCGACCTGTTGGTCACGTGGCTGATCATCAAGGAAGTCCCTGCGGGTCCATGACGATCGAGATTTGCACCAGGTTCCATCATAGAGGGGATCACAGAACACCGCAGCTGCGTCGATAAGTCTTAGTCATTTAAACTTACTTATTCCAACCATTCATCCCTACATTAGTTGATATATATATATATATATATTTATTATTTTTAACCTGAAGAAGGGCATAGTCAGATGTCCGAAACGTTGTTTTCGTAAGATAATATTGCAGTGGTCCAAAGAAAGCATTAGAGTCTCGAAATCGATTACCTTGCTCCTGGACATTAGAGTCAAAAAAAATCAAATATTGTTAGTATATCTATATGTACGAATTTTCAAAATAGACCTATATTGGCGCTGCTAATCTCTACAGATATATCTCAGGATAGGAGGCCTGTGGGACTGAATCCTTGGAGATACCTTCATTTCTCACCAAAACAAAATGATTCCCAAAGTTTCGTCAAGATTCGTGTTCCGCAAGGTTGGACCTCTACCTCTCAGTGTTGACTTCGAACTCAAACCAACAAGATATTGTTTGCTCAATCTACTTATTTGATCAATACTCTGTAACCTCACAAGTATAGTTTCATTCGTGGTGGGATCACGTTTGGGGTCACGTTTTTCGTTTTATGGGGAATAACAATGCGCAGGACGTTATTCCACATAAGACGAAAAGCTTTAATACTCGCAGAAGGACCAGTGGGATCCGCCGGTGGGTCCCGTCGTAGCGACCGATATCATGTCCTGTGAAAGAAGCCAGTACTAATGCACGCCATCGAATCCAATAATTTTGGCATTCGAAAATAATGTGTGGAATTGCCAAAGCTTCCAACATTGATGCCGTCCCTAATGAAGGGTCATAGTCCACCCGAAACGTTGAAATTTCATCATAATTGGCACAATTTGGCTGACTGGGTACGATTGAATCGAGTATGAGGTATTTTTTCACAACACACCTTATATGACTCGTCTATGGCACAATTCAATCCAAATGTTTTAATTTTTCAAGAACTCTTCGAAGTCTTCAAAACAAAATTTAACAAAAACTTCGACCAGTGATATCGATGTGCTGCATCATGAAAATAATTCGACTGCGCACATTACAGCCACTCAACTGATTTCGATTGTCAAGGAAAAGCAAGTGAAGAATGGTCATTTATTTGAAGAATTGTATATAAGTTGACCTTGAGCTAGGCAAAAAATTTTCCATTGACGTGTACATTCAGATATAGTGATACCGATTGGATATTTTTATTTTTAGAATTTTTGTTTTTTAGTCATACACCACAATGATCCATTCCATTAAAAATAATTTGATCTCATCGAAAAGAGATATCAATTTGTGTAAACTCATAATGCACTTGGATTTTAAAGATCTTCATACTTTCTTTGTTTATTTCTGGAATATCAGTTTAGAGCTTTTAGTATTTTTAAAAGGATACCAATCCAGTTTGAGCTATAGACGTGATTTCATTGAATGGCTAGAAAAATACAACGAATTTTAGAAGTAAATCAAATCAATATAAGTCATAAAACATCAGTATCATTCGTTTAGAACGATTGATAGAGGAGTCGTTCTGAAATTATAAAATCTTGACGTACAAAAATAAAAAGTTCGACTTTGACTGGGCTTTTGCATCACAATCAAAAAAGATTCACCTATTCAAATTCTGACCGACCTATACATCCCTCAATAATCTGTTGAATAAGGATCATTCCAGTCTCATGTTTGAAGAATCAGAATCACAAGAATGTACATGGGAAAGAACGAACTCGCTGCATAAAACTCAAAGGAATCAGATAATTGTGAGGTTAGCCCGAATCATTTTTGAAGCTTGTAGGTATATTCGCGTAAACTTACACAGAACGCGTAATGGCCTCCCACTGCACCCAGTAAGCTCCAAATCACTCAATTCAAATTTCCCTACACGTATCCTATGGTAAGACGGGTGGTTATCAATTTTCGGGTCGATTGGTCGACGCGTCTTTTTTATTCTTGAAGATTAAGGGTCCAAATGTCAGTTTTATAGATTGTTTAGTGCTAGCATGAAGGTAATTAACATAATGGGGTTCCCCAAATTTTTCTCTCAAGAGACAATCTTGAAGCAACTATTTTTCATAGGTTTCATGAACAAAATGATTAAATAAAATCCTAGGCACGAGACTCTTCCTTATAATGGAATTTTCACTAAAAATGAGACATTATCTTAGAGTAACAGCAACGCATCCTCTGCGTGACTTTGTCACGGCCAATACTTTTGAGAATTATGTCAAAGAATCAAATTCCATCACGAGAAAAGGCCCAGAATCGAAATTCCGAGTAGCGCATGAACATTCATACCCGGAAAATTGCCCATGTAATTAACTCAGTCGATTCCGTGCATATTATGTTGCCCGACTAAAAATCAATTCATCGGGGCGCAAATTATTCTTTTGATTAGTACATGATGGGAATAGGTAAAATTCGCACGGAAAAGTTGCTACGTCACCTCCATTATTTCTGCGATTGACTTTAGGGCGTAATGTCAGTCATGTATAGGAAGATAAACCCACTAAAATAGAATCATCGTTTCATCACAGTATAATTCTATATGCAAAAACGAATGAAAAAAGTCAGCGCAGACATGCCCGGCATCAAATTTTAACTTTTTTGAATTTATTGGACCAAAGCATGTAAGTTTATTTACAGGCGTACCCCGGTATCTGCGGGGGTTACAGACTGGAGAGGTGCCGCAGATACCGAATCCGCAGATACCGAAGCATTGGCCTTATGGGAAATTGAGGGTTACAGACTGAGACGGAGAGAAAGTCGATCTGAGACACTTTTAATTATTGATAAAAGTTATCACACTCGATATAAATAGCTATCAAATTAAACCTTCCTTATAAAATTTGCCACTCATCATTGATTTGAGAAGAACTCAGTTATTTGAGTCTGTTTTGCCCTTCGAAGTGTGTCAGCGTACAACTCTCGATAGCACTTCAACGCAACTTCGCAATCATGCTTGAAACGGAGGCTCCGAATCATCACGGGATCGCTGTTCATAGCCTCGTCCATTGCATCCTCGATCATCTTTATAATCCTTGCAATCGATCTCGCTTGGAATATGAGGGTCTGCGGTTCTTCAGCTTCCTCGTTCTGCGTTTCCTCGGGCTGATCGAGCATGATTTCAATTTCGTCAACAGAAATTGATTCGGTATCGGGTCCCACCATAACCATCATCTCGTTCTCTTCAACATCCGAAAAACCCTCACCACCGACGTTTCTGGCTATGCCAACAATTTCATGCACCACGTCACGAATTGGCTGCACTGCAACCTGCTCAGCAATGAGGTTCGGTAATAACTTCTTCCAACAGCCAATTAGAGTAGAAGTGTTCACTTCAGCCCAAGATTCATCAACGTATCCGATAGAATGATAAATGTTGAATTGTTTCCAGAATTTCCTCACAGCTTCCTTCGGTTCTTCAGTGCTCATTTCTGCTCGACCAACAACATCCAACATTTTCCTCATAACACGCCTCAGATAGTACGCCTTGAAAGTTGCAATAACGGTCTGGTCCATTGGTTGGATCAATGAGGTTGTGTTAGGCGGTAGAAACACGACTTCTACATCCGGATGCAGGGCTTGCAGGGTTCGAGGGTGGCTAGCCGAGTTGTCCAGCAGGAGTAAGACTTTGAAAGCAAGATTTTCTTTCGCTAGTTTCTCCCTCACTTCGGGGATGAAACAATTTTCAAACCACTCGGTGACATTTTTCTGCGTTGCCCAAGCGCTTTTGTTAGATCTCCAAAAAACCGGCAGCAAAGCCTTGTTCTTGTTTCTCAGTGCGACTGGTGTCTCTGATCGATAAACGAGCATAGGTTTGCATTTGATTGTCCCCGAGGCATTTGCACACAACAGCAATGTATACCTGAGATTATGAAGTATGAATGATTTGAAAAAAGAAGCATAACTTGCAAACAAGAACGTTGTTGAAGTACCTGTCCTTTGCGGCTTTGAATCCAGGTGCTGTTGCTTCTTCTGCGGTTAGAAATGTACGCTTCGGCATTTTTTTCCAATAGAGACCCAGCTCGTCGCCGTTGAAAATTTGAGAAAGTGAATATCCTTTTTCAGCTATCAACTGTGCGAGAGTAGGACAAAATTGCCGAGCGCCTTCGTCATCTGCCGATGCTTTTTCTCCCGTGAAGCTAACATTGTGCAATGAAAATCTTTTTCGAAATCGATCAAACCACCCTGGGCTTGCTCCAAATTTTTCTCCAGCATAGGACTCGCAAGTTTCAGTGACATGTTTGTGCAAAATAAGTGCTTGCTCGCGTATCAACAACGTAGACAGTGGCACATGTTGTCTAATCATAGCCTGGATCCATATATATAACATCTGTTCCATTTTTTCTATACCTGGACTGCGGCTGATTTTGCTTACTTTAGCATGCATTCCGAGAGCTTGCGTACTTTCTCGAATTTTAATCTCGTTATCGCGAATGCTGCGTATCGTTGATTCCCCAACCTCAAATTTCCTAGCGACGTGTGCAATTTTCTCTCCCTTTTTAAGTTCATCCAAAACTCGTAATTTTTCAGCCAAATTGAGCACTTTTCTAGTTTGTTTCTTCTCCGAAGGGACTTTTTTGGATGGGGCCATGATTGTAATAAAACGGAAACTGTTACAGAAAATTTTGGGTCCTAATTTGCTTCATAATGTCAACAGACTGAAGTTGTTGACACTTTTATATTCGTCTGCTTTGGTTCAAATTCTTCGAGTCGTTCGAAAACATCCGCACATAACCGGGGTTCTGAAGCGCAGTTAACGAGAAATGGTCACAACGGACGAACCGCAGATACGCGAATTCGCAGATACCGAATCCGCAGATGGCGGGGTTTTCCTGTATTCATGAAATGGAATTTTTTACAGCATTTGAAAACTTCTATGCATCACCAAGAAAATTGAGGAAAAACACGTACAGCATAAGATCAGTGTTGGAATTCTAATAACTACTCATCGTCAGTGATAAAATTTGGAAGGAAAAAGATGTCTGATAAAATTGATCAGAGCAATAATATTACCCGTGTAGATCACGAAAACCGTGTTGTAGATGGACTCTTATAGATGAACCTAACAAGAAATTTCAGACAATTTCATCCGAAACTTTTTGTCATACATACTTTAAGAGCTTTTGATGTCCTACTTTGGAGCCAAAGTCGCAAGCTCCTTACGTCTTTTTTGTACGTTACTCACTTCCAGTTCCTCTTACAGAGGATTCGAGAGAGGATTACTTTTGTCCAAGATCCTTGCGTTAAACCGATTCCCAATACAGAGTGTCCCCTCAAGACTTTTATATCGTCTTTCAAATGTATTACAAGAGGAGATTCAAATGTTGATTGAAGTTTGTATCTCAAAATAAGTAGCTCAAAACAAGGGTTCAGAATCCAGGTCAGTTCTTATTGACCTCATCAAAAATATCAATTTTTGCTACAAACTGTGACGCTCGAGGTGACGCTGCCCGGAAATTGATTTAAGGCGATGCGGTCGTCGTGCACGCTGAACTATGTACACAAAAATCTCAAAATATCTTCCAATTTGGGCTGAATGGCGACTTATCCAGGTTTCATAAACATCTAACTTAGCCTGGTTAACTCTTGGTTTAGCCCAAATTGAAAAAGATTTTGAGATTTTTATGAACGAAAATGTGCCAATTTGTAGGTTAGAAAGTACCCGCGGGCAAGCTATTCTCATTTATTAGTGATAGTCTTGTGATTGGTGACAAATAACAAGTTGCCAACCACAACTCAAATGATATTTAGTAGTGGACAACTCGTGTCAAATTTGGTATCGTCAAAATGTTGAGTTATATGTAAGTAAAAAATAATTTTCGAGTTGCACGGTGACCGCATAGCCGGCCTGTCCGGAGTCCCGCAGAACCGGCAACCAGACACGCACCGAAGTACATTCAGGTTTTCCAACAATATTTGATTTTCAAATAATTGCAAACACTTTTCGGACAAAATCATTGAGTTAGCGCGTTTTCCAATCAAATTTCCAATCATTTGAGCTTTGTCGCGTCTCAAAATTCGTGATACATTTTGCGAGATTTGGAAAATGGCAATCTTGAGCTGTCGCTGCCGCATCATAGGAACCACGCGTCATGCACGATTGCCATTTTCCAAATCTTGCAAAATATATCACGAGTTTTGAGACGCAAAAGAGCTCAAACGATTGGAAATTGTATTGGGAAGCCCGCTGACTCAATGATTTGGTCCGAAAAAGGTTTGCAATTGTTTAAAAATTACATATTGTTTGAACTACGCTATGCAAATCACCGGAGTGAGCGAGTAGTAACGAGAGTAGCGAGAGTAGTAAGCAGTGCGGACTGGCCTTAAGAGATGACTAACCTCAATGTATTTCTAAACCGTCCTAGTTTTTATCCTTATAAATAGGCAATCTTCCAGCATCTCGGAAAAATTGTTCCGACAGGCCCCAGACAAATGCCACCATTGCATTTAAATTTCTTTTAGAGTCGCAAATGTAAGGTTTCACCATTTCAGGTGGATGAGGATGAAAAATGTTGCTCATCTCCGTGATGTAGTATCACTTCAGTTCTATGCATAATACTGTAAATTCAAGCAATCCCTTAAAACGTTTTCCTTGCAGACTTTTTATTTATTTTCTCTGATTACTTTTACGTTTAAAAAGTAGGCATACCTTAGGAAATTACATTTTTCTTTCATTTTACTAAGCTGATCAAAATGCAGTACCGAGTAAAAGTTTGCGAACTTTGGGATGGAACTTTTTTAAACTTCAATCATCGATAAGTCGAACCCAGATGAACCTAGAAGAGTTTTAAGAAGAGAAATTCAAAGTAGAGAAAAAATGCTTAGTCTAGGTTTTTTTTTGATACTTCTACCGGCCCTTCCGATGGAACTTCAAGAAGTTTTAGAGATGAATATTTTCATTATATCAATAGTGACAGCTGAACGCAATTAAAGATGATGCGATTTAGCAAAAACCAAAGAGCGGGAAAAATGCAATTTGCGATGACTTTTTGATTAAATTTTACGTCGTGCATCCAACAATGTGGGAGATCTCATAGTAGCTAAATTTTCGGATTAATGGCGACTTACGAAGATTTTGGATACTTTGACAGCTTCCTCATTTTTGCATACACGACGTAAAATTTCATCGAAGAATCGTCGCGAATTGCATTTTTCCCGCCCTTCTTGATGATTTTTGCTGAATTGCTTCATTTCCAATCGCGTCCCCTCGTCCGGAAGACACTTGATGAACTAAGAAGAGATATTTTTAAAAATTCTTGCAATTTCATGGGCTGCTTGTGTTACTAAGAAGGGTCAAAAATAGAATCGGAGAACATCAAAGTAATGCATTATTCTTTTACTTGAAAATGCTTTTTTTTCCAAGTTCATCTGGGTCCGACTCAACAACATTTGAGAGGGATGGAAATTCCATCCCAGCGTTCGCGAATTAATGCATGGTATCGTATAATATATATTTAATATTTGTATTTCCTTGTCAATGATCAAATGGACATTCTAATACTCGATATTCTCCTTTTCATTCAAAATATTTTCAAACTCTTCCGAATATCTCATCATTGATTCCAACAGCATCTCAAACATTTTCACAACTCCACTCATCTTAACCCAATTCAATCTCCTTCGAACGAGCTGCTCTTACTGCTATATATCCAACAAGCTCTGAATCAATTTTTCTCATAGCGGAAGCATCAGAAGCTCCTCTAATAATTTCCTGCTCTCGAGATGAAGAATATCCTAGCATCCGTCAATCTTCCAACGCCACGGTACGCTGCCGTATCTCCGCCTCAGAATCCGATATCGAGTGGATAAAGCTTTTTCTTTTTCCTCCCTTTCCACATCTATATACATCTATATTTACAATTTAAAGCTCGAGCTTTATACTAAGGAAAGCTTCTACTCCTTTGAAGAAAATCATCCATCCAGGCTATGTAGATTTTCCCCAAAATGACGTTTATTCAAAGATTAAACCTCAATTTTTCTGGTTGTGCATACAAAGAATATTAAAAAGCTCACTCTATGAAAAAAGCTCACTCTCATGTCCTAAACCGAAAAAAAAGAATCTAAAGAGACGAAGAGACTTATGCATCATACACAAAGAGATATGAAATAATAAGTTTTTGAAAGAGAATCGTAGTCACTTTGTGTTTTGATGCGTTCAGCGAGTCGTAATTTAAGTACACGCAAGCGTTGAAGCGTACATGCATACAATCAAAAGCAAAAGCTTAGTAGTAGTGTATGCCAAGAATTTGAGCTTTGCAAGCTTCCAAGCTCACTGTACTGAGACCTGATTCAGACAACAGAAGATATCCATTTAATCAGCTCTGAGCTAGCTTTTCAAGCTCCTGTGGCATGACTTTCTAATGCCTTTTGGGAATCAAATGTTTATTGCAGTGTAAAAGAGTAGACAATCTAAAGCTCTCTCTTGGGAACTGTTTTCTATATATATTTATCTTTTGTGAAAATTTCATATCCATGGGTTTGTGTGACTAACTAAAAGAGAAATGCCGACAAAGATGTGCTTCGCGAGCGAGTTCCTTTGAGAATCTTCATTTGGAAATTAATTTCTCGCTCTTGAATTCTGTGCCTTGTGTATATAATGTATATAGTTGTTTGGTAGGTATAGGGATCTTGAAATGAGTCTGAGTTCTTGTATTCTGTTCTTGCTTGGATGCTTTGTTTTTCTGTGTGTTGTGGTTGTGCAAGCTTGGGTGGTATGATATTTTTCAATGTTTCAGAGACGGTCTTTTGTGGTAGTTGAGATTTTGTTGGAATTCTGTGAGGGAATTCCATCTGTATTGTAGCGGTGGTTGTGACTGTGAGAATTTGAATTTGGAGTATTGTAGTTACTGTAAATTTGCAGAATTTGAACCTTGTACGATGGACAAATTTAAATATGATTTGTGTGATTTTTCACCTCTATGAATCTGAATGAATTTTCGGAGCAGAAGTGACATTTAGTTCTTATAGAATTTTCTAATTCTGATCAAAATTCAAGGGAACGTGGATGATTTTCTGCAGTCTTGCTTGGTCTGATGTGATCACGTATCGAAAGTTTTATTGTCAAAATTATTAATGATTGATTATTTATCTTCTGATGAAAGATATCTGCCAGTGCTTTTTAACAAAATGACACGGTGCTTGCAACTCTTCTAGTACCAAAATGATACCTCTGATTCAAATTCTAGTCAGCTACTGGAGATTATTTCCGTTTGGCTGAGTCAATTAGAAACAGTCAAGATATTGGCATTATGGGTCTATATTCTTGTAAAAATTCATAGTGATTGTACTGACAATGAGTTGAGATTCAAACTCATTCTCTTGAAAATTTGTCAGATCATTAGAAAACTGTACGATGATTTTGAAAAATTTGCAATTGTGTTAAATACTGACATTTTGGTCCCAAATTCTAAATAGGTAACCAAAACTGTAGGGCCATGAATTTGCAATCGAAAACCACTTTTTGGAAAATAGATGAGCTCTGTTACCAAGCATAGTCCACGAAACAGAAACTTTGTGCGCTACAAATTTTGAATACAGTGCAATCGGTTCCAAAACACTTTGGAGAGAGCTTTCATAATTTAGGATTCATGACCTATTGAGTTCGGGGCTACAGTGGGTGGAAAATCAGTTCAGCAATCCAGAGAGCATTAAAACCTCCAAATTCATACATTTTTTAGCTACGGACTTTGGCATGAGGAGACTAATTGGTTCATCAAGCTAGACCCCTAACCTATCTTCAAAATTTGATGATTCGTTACGTTACTGACACCAAAACTACTCCGAAAATCCCACAGAATTTCTGAGTCCATGAAATTTAAAAGAATTCCAGGTGAAAATTGAGTAATAAAAAAAAAATCGAAAATCATACAAATCATGGTGGTCTTGATCAACATTTATATTTGACCGACATGGAACACCCAAAACTTCTGTGCAATGTGTTTTTGTGTACTTGAAGAATCATCTCCTGACAAGAATCAGATTGCATTATGGTCCGTTTTTTAGAAGAAGTGATTTTTGCCATTTTTCAGTCGATGATTCCTCAATCGCTCTAAAAGAACACATTCCATCGAAAAATGTGTAGAACAACTTCTTATAGATTTTTTAAAAATATGTAGGTATTCGAAAAACGAACAAAGAAGGTTCAGTGACCTTTTATCGTAAAACGCACCCTTTTAGCGTTATTTGAGGGACTTTTCCGTCGAGATTCATATTCTCTTCATTGGTTAGGGTAACTAGTCAGAAAATCCTTCAATAACGCAAACATAATGCGTTTGACGAGGAAAAGTCATCGGACTTTTCTTGGTTGTTTTGAGGAACCCACGAAAAATTGCTCCACATATTTTCGATGGATTGTGTTCCACTGAAAAGTTATGGAGCTAAAATGAATTGAAAAGTGGATTTTTGAGAGAAGTCTTCAGATATTTCCAGCATGGTGAGTTGTACAAGGAAAATTACGAGAACTTTTTTTGTGAATTCTTCCTTGAAAATCTATAAAATATTGATCGTCACAGTTTTTGATAAAATGTGATTGTTGCGGGTTATAGAAGAGTTGCGACTGAAAAACGTCAAAAAATCACCGCTTTCGATTCTTTTAAAATGGCCAAGAATGAAACTCTACTTTTTGTTACCAAATGATTCTCTAAACACATCGCACAAACATAATCGGTGCTCTATGTCACCGATTATAAACGTAGTTGAAGATCAACGTGATTTTACAATAATTTGAGCTACGAGTTTTGACGTTCACGAAGAGAAAATCATTCTCCAAGCTTTGACTCGTCCAGCCGGCAAACTCAAAAATTCTTGATTTGATGATACTGAGTGGGAGAAAAAGAATTTGAAAACCTTGTGAGGACCTCGGATTGGAAACTTTATTGAAAATTATCAAAAGCTCGAGCAGAAAATTATTGGAGAGACGGAATCGATCTTCTGCGCTTCAAAAATATTTGAAACGATTGAATATATTTGATGATTCATTCATAAAAATTTCATAGCTAGAACAAACTAGATTCTTCAGATTTTAATAGTCTCCTGATGTTCCTTATTATCGAAATGAATTTTTCTGAACATTGCTTCTCAAGAACGATATTAATTCACAAAAATTCGAGATCTCTCTTAATGCAAGTTGTCATCAGAGGATCTCTCACGCATTCCCAAGACATACCCTTATTTATTAAAAAAACTTTCAACCGACGGAAAATCAAACTAAAAAACAAACTCAATCTAAACGCTACTCATCCTCTTTCACAAGCTCGTCACATCAAAAAAATGCATATTGCTTCATACATTCGTTGTTGAACTCGATATCAGAAAGTGGCAAGAAGACGTATCTCAACGTCATCCATCAATCAATCCATTGGCGAGTCAAGGAGGGTAATATAGCGTACCAGCTATCTATCGGATATACTATAGGCCTTGAATGGATGCATGTACATACGCATGACGTTTTGCAAGGGCTGTATCAACGAGAAATAGAAGATATATATAGAGTTGAAGTTCCGGATGGCAGTATCCGATATAAATCAAAATGTAGCCCTCGCGAGCATTTCGCTTCTCTCGTTTTCGATAGCTCTATCCTGATGCTGATGCTTCCGGAGTATGTATATGTGCCAATCGCTTTGTGAATGCATCGTGCAGAGCAAGATAGAGACTATCACGATACTGTGTACTACCAGAGGGTATATACTACATCTCGCATTAGTAATCACGAGTTTGCTGCAACTTTGCCAACCTACTCGTGTATCTCCTCTGTGTAACCGTATATCAGGTGTAGGATGCTCCATTTTGTCGGATTTATCTCAACTCCAGAGCAATTTTCACCTTCAATAATAGTTGATTCCTCTTTCCAAGATTTTCCTAGGCTTGTTGAGTATTTTCCATGTATATAGGTGTGATAATGCCGAAAAAGGAATTTTTTTCAGCCGAAATCATTACCAGGAGTGATTTGGCCCAAAAAGTTATTTCAGCTCCAGGCGAGCTCTGGCTTAAACGGAAATAAGCAGAATTTCGTATCAACCAATCAAAAAACAAAAATTTGTTCGATACACCTCATCGAATACATACACATACACATACACATACAGGGTGTCCGAAAAGTAAGTACCCCCCAGCCCCCCATTTTTTCAGAAATGGTTGGGAATCGGGAAAAACCCCGGAACACGTGTCCCCTTATTTTGAGGGGGACATCCGATGGTGGCCTTGTTCTTTACCTCGAAGGTGATTTTCAAGGTCATCTTGAGGTCAACTCATTTTTTTCAATGGGAACACCTACTTTTGACCTCGAATTCTGGGAGAACATGGAAAATAATGAAACTTTTGTCCGAAACTTTTTCTGACCCGACTTGACCTTGGCGAGATAAATGGAGGTCAGCACGGGTTGACGGTGACCGCTGTGACTCCAAGAGTGAGCATTTTATCGAAAAATGTTCAGGATAAAAGTTGTTCATGATCACAGTAGAAGAGACCTAATGACCTTGTTTCCGACCTTGGAGGTCAAAAGTAGGTGTTTCCGTTGGAAAAATCGACTTCATCTCCAAATCACCTTGAAAATTAATCATGAACAACTTTTATCCTGAACATTTCTCGATAAAATGCTCACTCTTGGAGTTACAGCGGTCACCGTTAACCCGTGCTGACCTTCATTCATCTCGCCAAGGTCAAGTCGGGTCAAAAAGAGTTTCGAACAAAAATTCCATCACTTTTCATTTTTTTTTTCAGAATTTGAGGTTAAAATTAGGTGTTCCTATTCGAAAAAATCGAGTTGATCTTCAAATGACCTTGAAAATGACCGCCAAGGTCGAAAAAAAGGCATTAGCTCTTTTCTACCGTGATCGTGAACAACTTTTATCCCAAACATCTTTCGATAAAATGCTCACTCTTGGAGCGACAGCGGGTACCGTCAACCCGTGCTAACCTCCATTTATCTCGCCAAAGTCAAGTCGGGTCACAAAAAGTTTCAAACAAGAGTTTCATCATTGTTCATGTTCTTTCAGAATTCGAGGTCAAAAGTAGGTGTTCCCATTAAAAAAATGACCTTGAAAATGACCTTCAAGGTAAAAAAAGGCCACCATCGGATGTCCCCCTCAAAATAAGAGGACACGTGTTCCGGAGTTTTTCTTGATTCCCAACCATTTCTGATAAAAATGGGGGGGGGGGGTACTTACTTTTCGGACACCCTGTATACACGCAAGAGTCAGGATGGATGAATTTTCCAAGAGAGGTCGATACCAAAAATTTGCTGAGGTCGTTCTCAGATATATTTTAACAATAATTTAATGGAATAATGAATAAAGGGTTAGTGTCATGTATTGATTATAGTACGAGTGGTAGAGAGATTTTTCCCCCCAATAACTTGGACATATCGCCACGAGGAAGCAGTCTGCTAATTTCTTTTACCAGCGTATTTAGTGATAATAGGTCAAGTTTTACAAAATGATTTCAAAATTGGACTCGCCTCGCCAAAGTACGTCATTTCATACGATGAAAATCAAATCAATAGTTGGTTTTTCATATTAGTGGGTGAGACATATTGAGCTGTTGTTGTTCCCCCACAGGATTGGTGGGCAAGGAGTAATGTCATAAAAAATTCATGAAAAGACTAGGGAACTTTGCATTGACGCACACCGAAAAATTAAAACAAAGTTTTGGCCGCTAGGAGCCATCTAAAAGCATAGGCGCTGATGGCTAAGAATTTGCCTAAATTTCTCCCTGTGCATCGTCTAACACCTGAACACCACAATGTATATTGGAATCTTTCTTGAGTTCACATTCAAGACTTATTTTCTTGTCAGATAATAAATAATGACGCGAGGGATTTCTGAAGTGAACGTTATGTGCAAGTTTATCGTTTTGCGAGAACTAATCGTACCCCAATGGAAAGAATCTAAAATTCATCTCCTGGTTCGTGATTTTGACTTCCATTTCATTCGCAAAATTTTTCATCGTGTGAAAAGAACTTTTGTGCGTTTTCACGTTGCACTTTTCTGAAAGAGTTTGATACAAATTTCATCGTGAATGCTCGTGTAGTTTTACTCAGAGTTTATCCGTTCTTGTTTCACAAGAACTCACTTTGAAATGAGTGTCAGAATCATGTAAATGATTGAAAAAGGCTTTTTTGAAAATTGAATAACGTGCGCAGCAGTTCAGCGCCCACCTTTATTAGCCGGCATGGTAAGGGCCATAGCAGTTTTTTTGCTTCGTAGGTGTATCAGTAGTTTTAGAACGGCAAAATGGTTTTCACTGAAAACTTTTCAGTCTACATGCTTTCGAGCTCAGCATAGGTTGTTATGAATTCTTCCTTTGAAAATCAACACGATGTAATGCTACATAATTGTGAATTTTTTCAACGCCTTTTCGATTGAGTTTCTCTTGATTAGGAGATCTTCATACCTCAGCAACCATTAATGAAATAGCATTAATGTCAAAAAAGAGATCTGAAAATAATATTTTTTGTTCATGATGGATGACTCAAGTGCCTGCTCAAACGTTTTAGCAGTCGCATTACACCTGAACCTGAAACACACTTAAACTTAACTCTGGAGCTCATCCCTTCATATCACTAGAAATGAGCAAGAACCAAAATTTCCATCTCTGATAATTGCGTGCGCACCTCTGAATTTCAAATCTCAACTTGGTCCCACGTTTCAGCCAACGATAAATGCCACCTGCAAATTCAAACTCGATATGCTCCAAAGATTATTCTACACATGCTCAATCCTCATCTGCACCATATTCACGAATTCCAAACTCTCATATAGATATTTCCAGCACATAGAACACGCAATACTCACGCATTTGAATTGCTTGCTAGCAACGTCTATATTCGAATGACAACTACGTGATTTCACATATTCGTTAAAGTTCACACATTCATGTGCGAAGCAAAATTTCTCTGAAACCTCGTATTACATACCACGCGTGGCATACTTCGTGTCAAACGAGTGCATTCTAACGTAAAGTTTGGAATGCTATAGTAGGTCCGGGAATTAGTCGAATGACATTCAAAAGCTTTGACTAACGAGGTTATAGCTTGCTCACTCGATCACGAGAATCAACCTAGTCGGTCGATTTATCTCTTAGAACTCGGTCCGATTAGTAAAGCCTATATGGCTTTCATGGAATTCGAGTGTAACGATGTGCGAAGCACACGTCGATTTCGTATACTGGACCATAGATCTCGCGGAAACTTATTGGAGCGGGCATGTTGAACGATTTTCACCTACTACGACCTCACCCGTTATGTATTGATATCTGAATGCGGAATTCTCTGAGAGGATTTGAATCTCCCGTGCTTGCGAGCTTGTGGCAAGTAGATTTTCACAAAATCGGAATATTTTGACTCACGGTAGTCCGAATGAGACGTTTTTTTATCTCATTTTGTTGCTTCCTTGGAGCTCTTTCCAATTTTTTCGAATTCAAATGAATTTTCATGGAATGAAGAACATATGTAAAACTAGGCTATTTGGAGTCAAATTATGCACACTGCATTTTTTTAGTGATATGCACGTGGAATCGATGTGAATTGAATTTCGCAATTCCGCATAAAGCTTTTTCAAGTTGAGACGAAAACAACGAAAATCAGATGAAGAACATTGAAATTTGTTGCACAGATTTCATTCGTCATGGTTCTGGGTGACAGATTAGTGAAGCGGTCTAGCTACGTGGAGCCAATAATTGTGCGCGGACTAGGGAGGGTATAGAAGGAGGAGAGTAAACTCCGCTCTCGCTAACATTGGCGGGGGGCGTCAGAGTCGTTCGCCAGAAACCGTAGTTCAAAAACGGCCGCTGCGGCGCTGGCTATGCCATCTCGGCAGCTAGAGCGTTACTTCGCTAGCATGGTGGGAGTGTAAGCGTGCTCACACTCACACCAACAGACCGCATAAACCGAAATCGCGTGTCAGTGAGGCTGCCGAGATAGCGCAGTCAGCGCCCCTGGCGGCCAAGTCACTTTTGCTGGCAACTCGTTTTGGGCCTGCTCCGAGGCCGAGTTTACTCTCCTCCTTATATACCCTCCCTAGCGCGGACGATGGATAGCGTACGCGAATTCCTCCAGAAAACTAGGGCCGAGAGCATTTCTGTTCGAGTACCGAACAGGACGTTTCAGAGTACCCCGAGGTTATTAGCGTACGCGAATCGGAACAATGGCACAAAATTACGTATAATCGCATACGATGACGGGAAAAATTACCGGGACTCATGTATAGAACCAATCTGAGGGTACTCGCCAACTCGCGTACCACTGCTCGCCGATCAAAACCGTTCAGCTCACGTCCCCATACGATAACCAAGGGACGGATATTCGCGTACGCTAACCAAGGCGTCCAGACTCGCGTATCGTACTCGTTCTCCTGGAATCGCATAGGCAACCAATTGGTGGCGACTTTCGCGTACGCTAACCAAGACATACAGGTTCGCGTACGCGAATCTGCGTATAGCACTTCTTCCTCTGGAATCGCGTTTGGTAACCAATCAATGAGCTCCCGCGTACGCTTACCAAGACATACAGATTCGCGTACGGGAATTTGCGAATCGCACTCGTTCTCCTTGAATCGCTTATGACAACTGATCAGTGGAGTTTCGCGTATGCTAACCAAGAGATACGTATTCGCGTATCGCACTCGTTTTTCTAGAATCACGGAGGGCGACTAATCGTTGCACTTCCGCGTAAGCTAACCGAGACATGCAGATTTGCGCACGCAAATTAGCGTATCGAACTCGTTCTTCTGGAATCGTATATGGCAACCAATCTATAGACTCCCGCGTACGCTAACCAAGACATGCAGGTTCATTCACGCAGATTCACGTATCGCACTTGTTTTTCTGGAATTATTATTTATTATTATTATTATTATTATTATTATTTATTATGATTTTTTTTACGAATCTATGAACTCCAGCGTACGCTGACCAAAACGTGCGGATTTGCGTACGCGAGTCTGCATGCCTTTGTTATCTCACGTGAATACCCATTCATTTGTAATCGTTTGCGGTGGCTAGACGAACGAGTGTGATACGCGAATCTGCATGTCTTTTTCAGCGTACGGGTAAGTCCACCGATTGGTCGCCATACGCCATTCTAGAATAACGAGTGCGATACATGGATTGCATACACAAATCTGCATGTCCTGGTTAGCGTACGCGGAAGTTCATAGATTTGTTACAATACGCGATTCCAGAAAAAGAAGTGTGGTACGCGAATACGTATCTCTTGGTCAGTGTACGCAGAAGTTCATCGATTGGTTACCATAAGCGATTCCAGAAGAACGAATGCGATACGTGAATTCGCGTACGCGAATATGTACCTCTTGGTTAGCCTAAGCAAATGTCCACCGATTGGTTGCTATACGGGATTCCAGAACAGCAAGTGCGATACGCTAATCCGCGTACGTGAATACGTATTTCTTGGTTAGTGTACGCGAAAGTGAACCGATTGGTCGCCATACGCAATTCCAGAGAAAAGAGTGTTATACGCAAATTTGCGTATGCGAATCTGCATGTTTTGATTACTGTACGTGGAAGTCTCCCGATTGGTCTTCATACGCAAGTCTAGAAGAACGAGTGTGATACGCGAATTTGGACGTCTTGCTTAGCTTACGCGAATACCCGTCCCTTGGTTATCGTACGCGGACGTGAGCTGAACGATCCCGATACGCGAGTCGTAGTAACCGAATATCCCCTGTTTGGTTCTATACGCGAGTCCCGGGCGTTTCTTCTGTCATCGTACGCAATTATAGGTAATTTTGTGCCATTGTTCCGATTCGCGTACGCTAATAACCCCGGGTTACTCTGAAACGTCCTGTTCGGTACTCGAACAGAAATGCTCTCGGCCCTAGTTTTCTGGAGGAATTCGCGTACGCTATCCATCGTTCACGTACAATAATTGGCTCCACGTAGCCAGAACGTTAGGTGAGCCAGTATAAAATAGAAGCGTTAATCGTGAAAAGTTCATATTACAAATGTTTGCGGCTCAACTACAAATTCAGTATTTTTCTGGATTAACAGGGGTAATTGTCAAAAAATTTGCCTATGTTCTTTACTTTATTGCATGTGAGCAAATATGTCACACCGTTTGTGGAACACATTCGAAATCCAGGAAAACCATCACGGAGTACATAGTGCCATAACCATAGGGTGTATTTCAAATTCTAACCCTGAAAAATGGGCCCGATACTGCAATTATTCGTGATTGAGTGGAATATAATTTTATGTAAGGACCAAAATTAATGGATAATATTTTTCGGGTGAATGTTCGATGGATACGAATGATTCGTTTCCCAAGGCACAAGTGTGTTACTTACATGACTGTTCCGGTAGCGATTCTCCGCGATCTTCAAATTGGAAGTTATATTGGAACCGAATCATATACTTTCCAGCGAAGTTAAGTCGAAACAATTATTGTTTGCATGAGCAAATTATCGGTTCTTTGAAACCTGTGTGGTCGAGGAGCACTCAATTTTTCATTTTACTCTTTTACCTTACTCGCTCTAAAAATCGCGGAAGCCTTTTTAGATCGGAACAAAATGTTCATTATTCCATCATATTTTAAGATAACAATCTCGAAGAGAATGTGCGGCAAATCTTACAAGCTGTCACATCCAAGATTTTGAATGGAGTAGAAAAGTAATGCACACTTATTTTGTACACGGGGAGATAAAATTAAAATGCCTGCTGGGGCTCTATTGAAGTACGATTTCGCGTAAATTGCACGCGTGGCGAGCATGATTTCGTGCGCATAAAATGTATTGATTTTTCCTGCCGGCCCCCGTCTCATAACCTGGTTGGGGAAATAAGGTAAATATGAAATAGTTTCAATAAACTCTTTTGACTGCACTTATTGGGACAGGCCTAACGGTGCATGCTTACTCAAGAGTCAGGATATTTCTCATGAACACAGAGAAACAATATTAACGTCTCCAGAAAACTCTACATGGTAGGAAAATTTTCTAAAGCATGAATTGAAGTTGAAGCTCCAGGGATACCGAGGTAAGAATAGTCAGATAGTTTATTATTCTCTCACCTTATACATATGAAGGAAAACTTCTGTCTGAAGAATTCACAACATTTTTGGGAAACTGATCAGCCATCTTACCGCAGTTATATTCGTAGGCTTCAATTTCGATGTCTGCTTGCAAAAATTTTCCTCTTTATGTCCAGTTTTTTGGAGACGTTGGTATTGTTTCCCTGTGTTCATTAAGAATATCTTGACCCTTGAGTAAGCATGCACGTACGGTGTTGCCTGCCCAATAAGTGCAATCGAAAGAATTTATTTAAACTATTTTATTATTCTGTTTACCCCATTTTTCCCAACTAGGTTATGATACGGCGGTCGCAGCCAGAATCAATATATTTTACGCGCACAAAATCATGCTCGCACGCATGCGATTTGCGCGAATTTCTACTTCAATAGGGTCCCAGACGCTTTTTCTGAAATTTAAGCTCGCGCCCCTGCGAACTTTCTTGCTGAACAAAAACTCGCATAGGTATTGTATCGTCTGCAAACCACCAGCAGTATTGTAAATGTAGGTATCGGATCAGACGATATCCATAGGCGATATATCGACGGAATTCGCGGAAAGTTTGAGTTATGCGGAGCGAGTATTTGCCCTCAGCCGGATGCGCATACATCTATCTATACAGGAAAGGGCTGCACTTCTGTTTACCTTTTACCTATAGATAGATGTGTGGTATTGTATGTATATTGGGTTATATTTGAGTTTAGTTCAGTATATAAGCACTCTCTGACCAATCGATGTGTCTATATAGACAGTCCGAGTTTGGCTGCCATCTCGAGCTTGCTGATTTCGATCGATTTCCATTGGATATGGATTTATGGATAGGAGAAATCGGGTGGTATAAGCTACCACCAATAGGATAGTGGAAATAAGGGAGAAAGAGTATTGGAGAGGCTGACTTTTATGTGGACTATATCTTTGGGTTATGGAAGGTCCGAGTGCACATATTATGCCGATGCATCTTGAGGTTATATTCTAGTGAGGAAGATAGGATATATTGTAAGAAATTCCTTCTTTTGGGATGTAGCTTCTTTCGGTTCGACACACTTAAGAATGAAATATCGGAGGTTTTGAGATTGGTGAATTGCTGAAAGTATTTGAAATACCTGCGGCTTGTTTCATCACCAGGTGTTGCAAATTTCTTTAAAGATGAAATATTGGGTATAATTCGGTGTTCTTTTCTATATTGGAATTTGCAGAAATATATTTTGTCGGATCGAGATTGACGATCAAATAGTTTCAAATGAGGATCACGGTTTCCTAAAAACTCTGGAAATGATCTTGTTTTACAACGAAATAATCATATTCAAAATTACAAATCATCTTAACGTTAAGGCATGTCCAAGCTACATAACAATGAATAACGGTATTATATTACCTACATATGAGTGATTCTGCCAAAAGTTGGATTTTCCGTGTTCCAAGCTCCTTCAAGTTTCTACCACTTGGAATGGACTTCATAGCAATTCTCTAGGATGTATTCGTGTGCATCTATGTTGATGATTCTTGAGTCGATTCCAACGTCCCTGTATTTTATAATGCTTGATAAAGAGTCGAAATTTCCTTTCCATTCCCTGTAGGAAACCTCACTTCGCTTTTGTATTCATCACGACGCATATTCAGATTCAAAAATCCCCATATGCAGCTATGCACTCAAAATGTAATCCTCCAGATAACATATTGCCCCACTTGCGAGTCGGGATTGAACCCTCAGCTCGCGCATGGCCATCCGACATTTTGAAGACGGGTTTGCACATAAATCGCTAGCACAGCACCAATTAGCTCCGCAAACTCCCCAATTGTCCATCAAACCTTCCCAACCAATGGGGTTGTCATCTAGAAACCCAAATACACCTAAACCTTATGCGACATTATCCGAAAACTTGAATCTGTAGCCGGGCGCACCACATGAACGTGTTTTCAGAATGTCGTACAACATTTTTTGTCCTTTCCGTCCCCATGTTGTGCTCCTCCCCAACGCGGTACATCGCTTTGTGAGACACATTTTCTTCTTGTATTTTGTCACATTAGAGCAAATCTATGTGGAAAAGAGTCTACGATTAATTTTTGAGCCATGGGAATAATTTTACAGGCTAAACGCGAGGCTAAATGTCCATTCTGTTCCTGTCCATCCCGTCCTATTCCGCAACCTCTTAAACTTGGAATATCTTTCTCTGGGTTGAAGTTCGAGATACGTAGCTCTAAACACTTTTTTCTTGTCAAAATAAAAGGAAACCAAGTGCTACAAGCCACCAAAACTCGTCTGGAGCTGAAATAATTTTTTGACCTAAATCACTCCTCGTGACAATTTGGGTTCCCAAAAATCCCACTTTCGGCAGAACCATTCATATATGATCATGTAACATGAGCCTTTTTGGACAACGCTATTTTATTTGGGTGTAGCTCAAAAATGCTTGAGCGTCGAATTACAAAATCTACCATAATCGGAACAGTTGAAAGGCACTAACATGGGGGACCCACGAAGTGCGGATCACCAAAGCTCACTAGACTTTTTTCACAGTCTTGTACTATACCTAGAATATGAAGAATCCAGAGTAACTCCGGCAAATGGACCATCCACTCAGAGCTAGCAAAAACTTTAGCATTGCCCATATAGGCCCATGTTGAAAAGTGATATATATATATATATATATATATATATATAGATATACTGACAATGCTAACATTTTTACTTGTAGCTCTGAACAGGGAGCCCCTTTGACGGAGTTACTCTGGATTCTTCATATTCTAGATGGTACGAGTCTGTGAAAAAAATTTGGTGAGATTTGGTGTCCCGCACTCCGTAGGCCCCCCTTGTAAGTTACATATCGGGGCCATTTTGAAGATTCCAATCTCATTTATTTAATCGATATCGCAACTTGAGACTCGCCTTTGATTGATTCTCAACAGCTTTTCAGCGCTACACAGTCTCAAAATGATGATACCTTCCTTTGTCTAAGATCTGTTTTTGGTATTTGAGACATTCATGATTTAACAGTCCTCAAAAATATCAGTCTCTCTCCTCGAGCTACGAGACGAGATATGAAATATCAAACTATACAATGTGTGACAAAATCAACAGTCCAATTTTCATATGAAAGGGACAAAAAAAATCTTCTTAAACCATGTGCGTAAAAATGTACTTTGCGCACAGTTTGTCGACGTTTACAAACACTTTATCCATGAGCATACTTCAATTCACGGGGGTAACAACCTCGTATCGAAACGTACAATTCTTACCCTTGGAAAATATTGAGCGGATAAATTTCATCATCACGGCAAATTCTCCAGACATTAATGAAGCTCCTTTCATCCATGGAATAGTATTCTAGTACTTACACAATCTCTAGTTTTGCAATCGAGCAGTCAAGAATTCGAATCTGCTTCACCGAAGAAGTCTTTGCAAAAATTCCTCGTGAATTCCTACGTCGACTTTCGAAAATGTTCACAGGAAAAATCTGAAAATTTCTAAAGCACATCCACGAGAAACCGCATCAAGAGTTTTACTATGCATTGCTGGCATTCTTCCACGAAGAATCCACGAACAGCTCATAAGGCTGTTCACTCTTTTAAGTATCAGCATGGATTTTCACGCGTATTCTTTAGATCGGGTGATAGTGACGGGTTTGAGAATATTTTTGAAGCATTAAACAGTAGTTTCAATCAATTTCATCTCCATCTAGAATATCATAGTCATTAATGTACAATAGAGCGTACTTTTTCATTGTAAACGGTAGCTTATCGTATATATGTATGCGGTGATGTGATTAGAGAACTATGATCAGTGGTAAAGGCTACATATATGCATTTCCGATCTCAAAATTCAAATTTTTCTCCCTTCCCAATCCCCAGTTCATGCCTTTTGCCTCCGTTTCTTATGACGCAATGAGTGTACATTATCTCCATAGAGCCACCAAAAGCTGTTTTGAACTAGAATAATTGGGAGCTAACATGCGATAAGCGCTCTTATCTTTCTTCCGTGTTATCCTCATGCACGGGAGAGTTTTGAGATTCGACCATATTGCTTTCTTCTGCCATCCAAAATAACTTAGAGGTTACTTCCCAATTGTTGACTAGAATCACAAAGTAATGCATGATAAACTGCAATCATTTTTACTTTTTGTTGATGAACTGATACCTAAAAAATACGAATGAATAGATTGTCGTGAGTCAGAAATCCTGCCTATCAGAAGAGTGTTTCAGATTCGGGAACGGATTCGGCAGAAGATTTGGAAATAGTCTTTCATAAGCACCAAGAGATGATACCCAAACTTCTAAACCCCAACTCTCAAGTATTTTCGCCCTACGGTCTATGACCTAACACACGCGCGAGAGCACACACCTACACACAGAATTTTTCAACATGAGTTTATACAGTATTTATAGGGGCAATGCTAATCTCTTTCGATGTAGTTCGGAAACGCTTGAGGATTTGGAAGTCAACCTCTGTCATGGCAAAAAAATCCAATATGGACGAATCTCAAAGTCTTCCCAAAAGAAATGCACATAGCCAAGATAGCTGTGCTACAAAGGATGTTGACTCCGGTTACGGTCTATAACTTTGGATATTTTTTATGATCCTAGAAAGAATGCTTTCCAGAATTTTAATCGAAATGAACATTTTAGAAATTTCCAGAATTTTATCAAAACTCCTGACCGGGATCTAACACACTCCCTTGATCAGTCATGATGATATTGAAAACGGTTTTTTTGATCAATTTAATTTCTCAACACGACGCTCTCAGAGTGTCTGTGCAACTGTCCAAACTCATTATCTTTACTAAAAAATCCCAGATCTCAAAAAATTGATCACAAATCCCGGTCGAATTAATGATCCAGAGGCAATCGCCTGGTGCCATCTTCATTAATTCAATCTTCTGCAAGCTCTGGACGCGTTTATCGACAGCCCAACCCGTTAGAATCAACGTCATAGTACGAAGCAACTGTCGGACTAATTGATGAGCTTCCGCAAGTCCTAACGTTCGATGAAGCAGAAAGAAAAGCTTGCAAGCCGGCATTAATGTTAGCGCATTGGAAAATTTTGAAAATTCTATCACCTCTGTAGCTTGAAATCCGATGAATTTTTCATCATCCCATCGTTCTTGTCGTCTATAGTAAGAAAGCGAGCCGTCTGGTACAACGCTCTACAAAAGCGTGGAGAAACTCTCAATTTCGTTGAATTGACAGGTTGAAAGGCAGGCATTGCATATTCAAAGATTTTTAGTGCCCCACGGCGGCGTCCGCGTGAGAAACTATTATATTCACTCTTTCCCAGTCACTTTGCAAAAACTTCCTATCCCCTAGAGAGAGAGAGTATAATATACCCTTCGGTATACGGTTCAGTGCAGTGTATAAACCTGCGTTAGACGGTCAGAAACAACTCGCAGTGGCCCGCAAGCTCCGAAAGGAATAACCTAGGCATTACATCAGACCGTGAACTCTGCGAGACAAGTACACAAAAAAAAGTCGGTCAGGCTCACAGAGAATTTAACTCTCCCACCTTTTCCTCTATACGTATCGCATTAGTTGCTTGAGCTTTTTCTCAAAGGAATTACGATATATACTTACACTTGCAGGACGAGCTTGCACAGACTACCTCTACCATCATTTATATGAAAACGTCTCACGCTTTCTTGTGAAAAAAGAGTTGCCGCGGGCAAAGTTAATCCCTGAACCTTTTAGAACTCATTTTTCTGCCAGGGATAAGCTTCATCTTGCAAGCTCCAACTTTCACGAACCTACATACATTTCTATGTATGTTAGATAAAACTATCCATGTGTGTGTGTGTGTGTGTGTGTGTGTGTGTGTGTGTGTGTGTGTGTGTGTGTGTGTGTGTGTGTGTGTGTGTGTGTGTGTGTGTGTACAAGAGAAAGGATGGATGATTGAATGATCAACGAGGCCGTTGCAAGCTCATATTTCACGTTGAGAATCCGTCTCTGAGCTCTGCCAATATGGGCAAATCTCACGAAGTATGCGGTTTGGCCGAACAGGCCTATTTTCACGTTGTCAGAACAACAGTCGCGTTATTTCCGCCGCTCGCATTAGATCATTTTGAAGATCTACTCATATTTAATAGTTCTGCATCATTCAGAAGTCTAAAAATTGCTATAGAAAGGTACTGGGAGACGCTTCTTCGTGACAAAATCACAATTTTCGACCGAACAGGGCCATAGTTCTCTCACGCCTTAGCTCGCCACAGGCGGGGCGGTTCACCGATCGGTCTGAAAATTGGATATGTGATGGATTATAATACATAGAAACATATAATTTTCGCCCGAGGCTGTGCCTATCAATGCGTCGGAGTGCCGATGATTCGTTGGAGCGAACTCCGATTCTACATTTTCTCCTGTATCGCTCTTCTAATGGATGCAGCACTCGGGGCGGTGAATATTTCGTATCTGTAGAAACGACATATTATTCTACATCCAAAAACCTACAAATCTAGCCCAAGAACGATAGTGTGCTCGATTCCGCACGACGATGCGGCTTGAAATGAGAAAAGTTATTTTCGCGTAAATGGGGTCAAAAAAATCGTTTTTCGTGTAGCACACGAAAATTTCGATTCCGTTGGGATGGAAACCACGTGTAAACTGATATTTGTACCTCAAGAAATGCCTATGAGAATCGCCCCTACTACAGCCTCATATCGGTCGCGATGCGAGGCTTGTGAGGATCGACAAATGACGAAAATGAGCGTTTCGACGGTTGAGGCACATCTACATTTTGTACCACAGACCTTCAGAAAACACTGTAAACCATTGAACTCATCTCTCTTCTTCTATTCCAACACCAAGGATGCCATGTATTCACATACACACGAGCCAATTAGAATTACGAAAATATGAGGGTCCCACGCAAATACATGGGAAAAACTTCTACACCCTCACAAATCCACGGCGGGGCTCCAAAATGATTTACGCAAGTATTTCATCATTGTTTGAGCATTACTTGGACCAAACAAAAGTTTATCGGAGATGTGCTGCCATTCTGGAAATTCTCGAAATTTCAAAGTCGAAACCGCATAGTTCCTGAGATTTGCCCATATACGCAGGGAATGCACGGATAACCTATAGCTATAGCCTATAACGTTGACCACCAGTGCGATATCGCAGAGCTTGCAAGCTCTCTCTCTCACTCTCTGGTCATTGAGAGTCGCGTCAGCGATCGGAGCTTTGCGGCAAACGCGGTTTCACGTAATGACACATGAACAGTATTGGTTGGAGAATTTATGCCAGATGGCAGGCATACTTGTGGTGACGAGCTTGCGCAAGCTGTTCTCGATTATTCTACGAACTTGCAATGCTTGCGTGTATTGGAGAGTGATAATGGACTCGCTCTCATTTGCGCGTGGATGATTTGGATGATGATGGTTATTTGATTTTCATGGGTTGGGTGTTTGGAGGTGATGGCCGTTTTGGGAATTTCGAAGAATCTGTGCGATGCAAGGGAGAATTGAGTGTGGGAGTTGGGTAAGGGTCACATTGAACACGGGTAACCTAGTCATACCCTTTGATGATATAGTTCAATATGTGAGATTCTTATTATCAATCTTGGAAAACTGTAACGAGTAATAGATGGGAACACTTATAAGGGTGTACACGGTACATTTCGATACAAGGGTGTAAGAACTTCTTTTCGCGTTCAAAGGATACTCTCTCCGCAACCATCAGTGAGAACTGACTGAAGTTCAGTTAATCTGGGATCAATTCTGACTAATGACTTCAGTGAGTAGTTTCAGTGAGTATTCACTGAAGTCGGACTGAAACTTCAGTGACCTTGGGTGGTCAGACGAGTCCACATCACTGAAGTTTCAGTGAGCATCACTGAAATTTCAGTGGGACCATCCACCTGAAATCTCAGTGACCTTTGGTGTCGGACGGGCCATCGTCACTGAAGTTTCAGTGAGCACCACTGAAGTCTCAGCGAGACCATTCAGTGAAATTTCAGTGACCATTAGAGTCGTGAATGGTCTCGCTGAGACTTCAGTGGTGCTCACTGAAACTTCAGTGACGATGGCTCGTCCGACACCAAAGGTCACTGGAATTTCAGGTGGATGGTCCCACTGAAATATCAGCGATGCTCACTGAAACTTCAGTGATGAGGACTCGTCCGTCTCCAAAGGCCACTGAAACTTCAGTGATGTGGACTCGTCCAGCCACCCAAGGTCACTGGAGTTTTAGTGCGACTTCAGTGGATACTCACTGAAACTACTCACTGAAGTCATCAGTCGTAGTTGATCCCAGATTAACTGAAGTTCAGTGAGTTCTCACTGATGGTTGCGGAGAGAGTAGGATTCCGTCCCAAGTCGTAGGTGAGGGTCAGTATTATCACGGCAATGCAAAAAGTAGGTTTCACTTTCGTGTACTGAAATATACTTTTTTTCATAAATTTTGAGTGAAAGTCGACAAACTGTGCGTAGAGTGGACTTTTAAGCTCAGTGTATCAAAAATGCCTCATTCGCGACGTACACACGAACTAGTGATTCAAAATTCACTCACAGGATTTGAACAAGAGGACTGAGATACATACACGAGTGCATTTTTACTGATTTACAGCAAAATTTTAGTCAGTGGAATTTCCCTGATCAAAGGGATCTTTACTGACTCCGGCGTTTGTCAAGGAATTCGACTTTTGTACCCCGTGTGCTCGGCTCTTTGCCTTCACCCCACCTTGCCCCCATGGGCGTGAGGCAGGGGTGTACGCCCTATGCTACCGAGTCACAGATGGCTCGGCAATCGCCTGCTACTCTTCCTTGACTACCAAATTTTCAATTCGACCCTCAGCACAAGACTGAGACCCCCCCTCGACTGGGGGCTTGGGACTCTTCTAGGTTTCCTTGGAGCTCCTCGGGCTGTTGAATGAGTCGTTCGGGCTCGTAATGTGACTTTCCGTGGGCAGCCTTAATACGGCTCGGATTCACAGCCGTTAATCCGAGATTAGAGTCAGCGGACTTAGGAGCGCTGCGATCGCTGTGCCCAAATGTAAAATGTCTCGACATGGCGATCGCAGCGCCATAAATACGCTGACTCTAATCTCGGATTAACGACTATGAATTCCAGCCTACAAGTCCCCCGACTCATCCAGGCCCGGGCACCGGATAGAGATGTGCGGTCTCCAAGCTCCGGTGAGTGCTGACTGTGGCCGGGAGTTCGTCAGATTCCAGGGCTGAGGCACCGAGATGTCTCAACTTGCTTTTCGGGTTTCTGGGAGACGCCAAAGCATGCCAAGCACCAGTCTCGGGGCTAGATCCCTCGATCGCTGCCAGGATTGGTCCGAAACCCGGGTACGGTGTCCCAACAACCGGGACCGGAGGGTCGTCATACTCCGGGACTCAGAGTTCCCCTTGCGGTTCGACATTTGTCAAGGGAAGGAGTATGTCAAGTTTTTTCAAAATGCCGTGGGTGGAATTTTATAAAACTTTCGCTACGACTTGTCACACCAGTAAGACCATCCATTTTTTTATTTCTCAATCTATGACGATTGATGTATGTATGTTTGCTTGGAACATACTTCCAGTAACGATCGATCACGATAATTCAGCTAGCCAAGCTCATGAACAATGAGCCATTCCAGACTCTACTCCCGTAAAAATGTTTCATTCAAAATGCAAGAGTCCAGTTTATGACCGAAATAAGATTTCAAAGAACTGGCCTCGCAAATCAATTGGGACATTATCTTGTTAATCGAGATCGTATCTTGTGTGAGATCACACTTAGATAATGCTAAATGTTCAAATGTTCACGTGTGTTTTTCTATTATACAAATCAGTTTCACAGTAAGTGGGTCCATATTTTGCACTAAAAAAAACATCTATTTCTTATTCTTTGAGATGTGCCTCAGAAAACTGTCAAAACCATTTTGTCTCGTAAGGAACATATTGGAGATGCGATAAGAATTATGGTAGAAGGTCCTAACTCATTGTAAGATGTGAGATGAATTCTGAAGACAGAATAAGTGAATTTTCGAAAGTAGACTCATAGTTAGCTCCGTGCGATTCTAAAAAACTCATTTCTCAAGGGATTTTTTTGAACAATGAAAGGAACTTGATCTGATATTACGACTTTGTTATGGTATAAGACTCATACCACAAAATTATTCTCTCATCAATCTGATGGAAGGTAAAAACTTGTCCAGTAGAAATCGAGCCTCGATGGCTGTTTGTGAGGTGGGATTGTGCTTCCAATTCAAAGTCCTAAGTCGGTAAACTTGCTATGCGCTGAAAGAGTGATAAGTTAGCATCTTCTCATCAGCATGCTCCTTATTTCCCATTTTTTCAGAAACTCGGCACACTGAGCCTTACATCTACGCTGTGTCCAAATTACCATCACCTTGTCTCTATCTGATATTTCTCCACTGAAAAGCGTCACTACCACTCCACAATTTGATTCAAATAAGTCACCCGAGAACTCAACCACATCATCAGATAGGTGAAAGCCAAAACAAATCTATCCAGCGAATTTGTATCACATACAGCATCTTGTCTATTATATTTATAACGAACAATTTTACCCGACTACGCCGAGTACACTTTGGTATTCGCATAAACAACCACAGAAGGAAATACTTTGAGGAAACAGAGCTATACAGTAGCCATAATACCGTAAAGCGTATGTGAGATGCAAGGCAAGAGATGAGTTCGTGTTGATATCCCACTGGTGCAATTTCTCGAATTCGTGGTTTAAAACCGCGTTGAGGTGAAAACTTTGCCGGAGTTTCCAGAGAACTACTGCAGATCTGTGATCTGCACTAGTTCTCTGGTATACTCGTCTGATATACTCGTTCCGCGCCTCGTTGACGCGCATCATCACCCACCTCGTAAATGTGAAATTCAATGGCTTGTAAGGATGTTTTCTGTGATCATAAGGATCGGATGAGTGCAGAGCATGAATCTGATTATGGTTATTCATGTCGGAAGATTGAAGTGCGATTGAATATAATATGAGAAAATCCATGGAATAGTGGGTCTGCTAATTTCTTAAATTTTTTATGAACATTCATTGATTTGTTGTACCTACTTGTCCATAAATCAAACAGTGATTTTGAGCACACAGTCAAGATAGCTTGGAGAATAACTCAATTCGTTGGCTTAGATCGTCGACATATAGAACGTTCTTGATTTCCTAATATATTTGTGATGACTTTCGTTGGGTGCACAGTAAGAAATTTGTCAAACTTGTCAACTTTGTCATCATTTTGCATCAGAAAATTTCTACGTGCTCTGAAGAATAGCACAGATTGAGCTCTTCAATTTTCAAGGCATTTGGAATACATACTGCGATCTTTCAATTAATTTTGAAAGGATTCGCGAGACAACTTCCGATGGGATTCTTAGGGGTTCTTAATCCATTTCAGCAAACTTGCTGAAATGGATCACAAAAATTAGCGTGCGACAAATGATCAGACCCGTATTTATAATCGCGATTAGCCTGGGATGATATCCTTAGCGAGCACAAGAGATATCCCGTTTACAATTTCTTGGGGAAGCTGACCTAACCTGTACACTCATCGTCGAGCTTTCGAGTGTACACACGGTCTGAATAATCAGTTTTGAGATTTCAAATTACTTTAATCTCCTCATTTATCTTATATTCATGCTTCATCAAACGATTTGCGTGATCCTTGTTAATGACATGTACACTGACGGTCAAAAATTTCAGGACACCTGAAATGTCTTTTTCCGATTTTATAAGAGGAACTACTAGGCTCTCACTCGACCAAAAGGAACTTCATCAGTGCTCA
Source organism: Eretmocerus hayati (assembly GCA_029851415.1). NCBI lineage: Eukaryota > Metazoa > Arthropoda > Insecta > Hymenoptera > Aphelinidae > Eretmocerus > Eretmocerus hayati. The sequence continues at coordinate 173,652,474 of CM056742.1, read as the reverse complement.
TTTGCAAGTTTTTCCACGTACTCCAAGCTGGCATCATTCATTTTTATCAGGCAATACGACTCTGAATCTACGTAATTTGATCTTGAAAAAGTGCGAATTTCGATGGTATTTGGAAATATCTCCTGGCTTCGGCACCTCAAAGATACACAAATATCCTAAATATTCTGGGATGGATCTTGAGGGACCTAAACGTGCAAGTCTAGAGCTTTGAAGTCCGTTTCCCAAAACTTATCTACGTTCCTTCTACACCGGCACTTATTGCACCACGTTCAAATTGAGAAATGTAGTTCATAATCTCCTGAAAAGCCATAACGGAGATAGAGTCAATTTTTGAGATAATTTTTGAAAAATGTTGACATTCAGATCTCCATTTCGACATTTCTAGCGATATCGTAGGCAGTAATCTAGCCTTTCCATTTAAAAATATCCAAATTCTGCGGAGCAATTCATATGAAAAAAGGCAGAGATTAAATATAACTCTACCATTTCAAGCTTTGCTGCGCTTGCAAAAGTGATGCGATTCATTTTGCTCCTCATCCACTGCAATCCCTATCTCAATTTCTCTCCGATCCACCCAATCTAACTTTCGTTCACAAGTATCACCGTGAATATTTTAGCCATCATCAAGTGGGCTCTCTAGTGTTACCCAGTAATAGCAGGCTTCATACAAAATTCGCATTCATCAACAACTACTTTGTATCCATGGTAAAAGTCCCATACTTCCCTCAAATAAAGATTTTCCTATCTAAATCTAATCCTGATTATTATGCAAAGTATCATCCTGATAAGTAACAAGATGTGAAATATGTTTACATCTTCCCATTTTGCGTACAGCGATCGATTCCCGTTTCCCGAATTCTAGAGTTTCTAGGTCGAACATGTGAATTTTTCCAAAAGCCCTTCTATAACTTGCTTTATGTGGTATGTACGTGGCTGATGCAGCCGTATAATTCCCCACACGCCACACCAAGTTATGATCCAAAAGCCGAGCGTGCAAAGCTGGATCTCGACTTCACCGGCTGACGTCTCATATGTTCCGACCAACTTACATCTCCGTAATCCCGACTCAAAACCTTCTTTACGTAGAAACTGTAGATTTGGATCACCAAAAAGTTGGAAAACTTTTGATTCGGAATGTTCAGTGGAAATCTATGAGAAGGATTAAAATATTGGAATGAATAAGGGATTCTGTTGTAGTCAACCTTCTGTAGTTTATACGTTCAAATCGTGAGTGAGGGGTCGAATTGTTCCATCAGCAATTTGATTCATCCAAGGAATAATCATTTTGATCAATAGGTCACTAGCTCATTCAAATTCTGGGGTGAGAAGCGGGACACATACCTTGCCTGATAGTGACATGCATTTTACAAAGCTATTGGAATTCAGACTCTATAACTGAAACTATAATTCATATCCTAGGAAAAAAGGCAGACCCACTTTGGAAGCGTATATAAAAGTCACATCCACACGTAGGAGAGACAAAAAATATTTATGTAACAGTTCTTCTGGCGAACTTATTAGTCCGAAATCAATCTTTCAAGCTTTCGCAAAAAATAGTAGATCGAACTTTTGTTAGTACCTACTGGTATCTACATAGTTCTTAATAAATGTTCTCTCATTACTCATTCTGGATGTTTTTCCATTATCCGATTGAGACACAGAGCACAACCAAATCCGGAGCTTTAGTTTAATTTCTTTCCAATATTTTCACATTTCTAATCTTGTATAATTCAGATAACTCGATGAAATGTTTATCATTATTCAAATATTTGTATTACCAATTTATCTAGATCCACCACAATTAGTAAAATCGTTTTTCCACTATCGAATGAAAATATTTAGAATTGAATACATTTTTCATCCAATCATCCACTGCAATTGTGATTCTCACTGCATTAGCTGTTTCATGTTCACGAGAGCTTTTGAATATTTCGTGGATAGCTCTTGCCATTCATCAATTTGAAAAAATTAGAGTGAAATTCAGTTCTTTCATGAATATTTCTTAGGAAGGATCACGTTTGTAGCACACGGTATAACGCGAACTCGTTGATTATTGATTTCAAATAATGGAGAAGTCCTCGATAAAAATGTGAAGGTGGATAAGCGAGCGTGTTTAATTCTTCACAATAATATCCTGAGTTGAATGATAAAATTGGTGAGTGCTGCATCGGCTGCAAGAGCGACTAGCAATTATTTATAGAAATTTTCCAGATAATGACTGAGATTCAGACTAAGAACTTTTCTTGAACGATGAGTATGAGATATTCTATTGTATTGTATTTGTTTCCAACGTATTTGGCCTCAAGCTCTGTCAAGTTCTTACGTGTTACCGAACCGCCTTCGGTGTGGAGGCCATTGTCATATTCCCAGGTTCTATATAGTTATTTTCAAAATCCCTTATCAGGTGAGTGTAAATTTTTGAGCGAGCGCTACACTGTAAAAAATGATGAATGGAATTCACCAACTAGTTTAGTAAAAATACAACTCTGGGAAAGGTGAATTTAATCTTATTTCTTGTAACTTTACAAACGCTTGTGAATTTACCAGAATCAGAGGGGGTAATTTTTATTAGAATCAATAGTTGAATACAAGTATCAGACTGGTAAAATTTTGGGCACTAACGGAATATTGAATACACTTTCTTCCTATAGTAGAGCCCCGAATACCGAATACCCCGAAATAAGGGACACCTTGCAGTAACGGATATTTTTTTGAGCTCGAGTCGAGTTCCATTGGTTCTTATGGGACGAAACTTTCGGAATAGCGGACACCTTGAACGAGTCGGTAATTTATACCGGTCAAATGGTCTCTTCCCGAGTAATTTTACCTGGCAATAACGGATGCACCAATTTTTCCCATTCAATGAGTTTCGAAATGCTATCATTTGTAGGCAAATTTATAGTCGTCGACGGCCACCTAGACGGCCCGCAATATTTGTGACGATTCTGGAAATGGCGCTGACGAATTAAATTCACTCTGATATGCAATTAGATGTCCGAAGTCCTATTCCTGTCGATACTATATGAGTTATGATAAACAAAAATTCAAAGAACCTTCGCAGTAACGGACACCTCGCGATAGCGGGCACTTTGTGCGGTGCATGAAAGTATCCGCTATTTCGAGTTCTCCTGTGTATCATTTGATGACACATCAATCTTAAGCTTATTTCAACAAACAATCAAAATCACTATTTATAATAGGCTTCTCACCATCCATCGTGTCACGGATGTTCTCAACACCCACGACATTCAATTTCCTCTCGGATATCCAAGAAACATCACCCACAACCCCCAACTCATTTCCGATACGTACCTATAAAATCACAAATTTCGTCTTGTAACTGTCTCCAGGCGGTGTCAGCATCATGACCCTAGCGGGAAGTCTACTAGTTTTGGCTGTAGCTTTTGCAGCTGCTGCTACACCCTCAGACAACCAACATCATCGGACCGAGGATGAGCATCAGCATCTTACAAACGAGGAGCTCTACAAACCTGGTAAGATTTCAATATACATAGGTATTTTAGCCATTTTCGTCGGGATCAAAGATATATCTCTGTAATGCAATGTCACGTCAGACAGAAGACAAGCGAATTAGAGACCAGAATTGAGGATATGAGGGATAGGAGCTAGCATTTGTGGAGCAAGTAGTATAGCCCGAGTTTGGTCAGACGGGTTATATCTTGTCTGCGAGAGGTATAATAATGGTTGTAGTGAGTAAGAGGTCAGCTTGCTCTAATCTGTGGATGGTAGGGTATTCGCTTGGGTGCACTTATTGAGATGGGGATGAGACAGCTGGCAGTGATCCAGGCGAAAATTTTCACCTTTTAACGATGTATGAGCTGGGATGTGGCGGGAAGCCAGATTTTTTTTGAAACAGTAAAGGTTAAGGAAGATCGGAATGGTGGTTTCAGTAGATTTTTTGGAGTCATGAGCCATTATAAAAAGAAAATCTTAATAGGTACTGCAAAAAGTCAGAATTTTTCAAAATGAGGTCAATGTACCCAAGTCACCCCCATCAAGCCATTCTCTCAACAACTCTGGCTCACCTCAATATTTTTCAAAGTATTTTAGCTCATTTTGGGGCCTATCTCGAGACCTTCGAAATGAGCTGAATTTGTTTCGATTTCAACCAACTAAAATCGAGCTATAGCAATTTTTCCAAAGTAATATTCCTGAGTGCCTACAAAATAGTACACCTTTTAAACAGTATAAATCGTCGACAAAGTGCAAGACATTGTTTTATACATCTTCATTGATGTACAACCACATTGTCGAGATTGTCCGAGAATAGAGAAATGCAGTCTCGCATTGTCTCGATCCACGACCGAAATCGAGACGAGAATATCGGGAATTCGAGATTCTCTCTAAGAATCTTCCACTCATCATTCGTATCAAATAGCGTGTCTCATCCACGAAGATGCTCTCAAACTGTGCCTCGCGTACTTTGACAAAAATGTCATTGACGTACAGGCATCCCTCGTTCAACGCGGGGGTTACGTTCTGGCAGGCTACCGCGTTAAGCAAAACCGCGTTGAACGAAGCATTGCTCTTATGGAGAAGTAGGGGATGCGTACCAAGACCCATGATCGACTAACTATGACCGATTTTTTTTTGTGAATTTGGGATCAAATAGGAGTCTTTAATAATGAAATCATCGTTAGTGCTGATGAACCATAAAACTTTCCCGGATTTTCTTTTCACTTTCACGAATAGTTCTTATCGTTGATTCATTTACACTAAATTTCCGCGCAACTTCTGCAACTCTTACACAAGAGGTCCTGACGCGTGCATGCACACATCTAATTTTTCCGTCGAGCACATTGTTTCCCGTGCGCTCAATCAAAATCATATTCGTATCACTCTTTCAACTCACACATGCCATACATCGCGGTAACGCATCTTACAGTTACACGACGCTTATTAAACACGTAACGAGGCACCCCGTTACAGGCTTAGTAACGAAGCACCCCGTTACCATTCATTTGCATCATTAACATAAAAGTAACGTGGCACCCCGTTACTTTTATGACATGGATAAACGATCACCCACTTTTTGTAACGCATCCGCGCGTTACCCCACACTTTCTCATATATCTGAAACGCAACTTGCAGTTACATGCATTTTTTTCGCATAACGCAAAGGAACGTTACTTACGCCAATTTCATACCTAGAAACGCCGCTTACCGTTACCACTCACAGAAACATGTAACGCAAAGCAGCGTTAACCATGGGAATCTTCCCTAAGGAAACGCCGCTTACCGTTACCTCTCACCAAAAACATGTAACGCAACGACACGTTCACCATGGCGCGTTTCCCATAAGGAAACGCATCTTACCGTTACACCCTCGGGTACACACGCAACGCATCCGCGCGTTACACATAGCGTATTTCATACGCCGTAACGTTGCTTAGCGTTACACACTCTCTGCGGCTTAGCCCGCCTATATAAACCTGAGCTGTCCAAGCTCAAAACACAGTCCACTTTCGAACCGCCGTCGCGACGCACTCTCCACGACACTCGGCCCAGCCGTGGCCACGCTGCTCCGTTACTCCGACGTATCCTGGTGCCGTCAGGAACGTCGTGACCGCGACCTAGTGAACATTCCATAATTGTTTTACGCACTTTGGTTCCTGTGTCATATTTGTGTAAACATTCTGTGTGTGAATTCACTCAACCTCAACCTCATCAACCACATCCCTGACCTCAACCTCCTCGACGTCCATGTTGTGCCAAAAGTGACCAGTGACGAGGAATCCAAGGGAATGTTACCAAGCGACCCCTTGCCCGAACCGCCCTTGTCAGTCCAAAATTTTCGATTTTTCTTCCAAGTTCATCACTTTTTGAGGCTTTTTAGCAGCGACAGGGCTTTTGCAAGGTGATACTTGTTTTCCTTTTTCAGACATCATGGTGAAAACTTGATAATTTTTTCACTATTTTTTTATAGATTTTACTTGGCTAAAAATACAGCCCAGATTTATGTAAACAAGAAACTAAATTTTTTGTTTAGGGGTTCAAACAATATCAAACGTATTTGTCTAAGAAAATCAATAACTCATCATGATGTTTACAGTCTCGATTCGTTCACCTAAGAGAGCATACCGCCGCATTGGTGGGGTCGTTAGGTGCCAGCTCTTCCGATCAGTCAAGTTAAGCATCGTTCGGCGCGGTTAGTACTTGGATGGGTGACCGCTCATTCAGGTCTACCATGTCGGCTTTGTTGACTTTTCGTATCGGTTGGTTGATGCTTACGACTCAGCAATGCGAGCGGGAGGTGCGAAGTGCTTACAGATTCGGTATTTATCGATCGCTGATGCGTAAGATCTATGCCCAATCAGTAACGCGATAAGTGCACCGGGCTCTTCGAGGCGGGTTTTCTTTACACAATAAAGTTTTCCCTTGCCTCACGGGTAAACCCGGGTGAATGCGAAGAGTTTACATAAACACACAGTACACTGACACACTGTTATCTCTCAGTTATACAAATGAGACCTGCCACTCTTCGAGTAGGTGAGTCCGTCACTGCGAGCAGATTCACCCGTTGATGCCTTGAATAAAGGGTCACTGAAGGCCTTGAATAAAGGGTTCAGGTGCATTGTCAGAGTGTCTGAATAAGTCGTCTGATGCACGCGGGTGGGATCTGGGAGTAGCTGTCGGGAGGGCCCGGATAAACAAGGAGGGCACAGTGGCCATCTCTGGTGGGCTGTGCCGGGAAGTTCTCCGTATCAACCACGAGTACGAGGATCAAGAACAGAACACAGCTTGCGCTAGTCGTAACACAGTACACAGAATACAGTATCACCACACAGTAAAGCTGTATAGGCCTTCAAGGCCTCAATGCTTCGAATAAAAAAAAAAAAAAAAAAAAGAGAGCATCAAAAAGTAGGATTCCTCAGAACTGTTATATGTGTGATTATTCGCAAGTTTTAGCACTTAATAGATTCGATGTAAATTGTTTGTTATTCTTGTGTTCGATTGCGTATCTCTGCTAACGTCATTCTAAGTTTTTTCCAAAAATTTCATTTTCGAAACCGCGTTGTACAAGTCCCGAACCGCGCTGAACAGAAAAAAAGGTGGCAAGTAAAAAATCGCGTGTAACCAAAACCGCGTTGACCAAAACCGCGTTGAATGAGGGGTGCCTGTATATATCTGTCATGGGTAAACTCGTATTCTATTGAGTGTAATACCAATTGAGTATCAGAAGAACGGCTCCTTTTGTTTACGTTTAGAATCAGTTAGTCACAGTTCGGTGTGCCGAATAGATTGAAGAAACGTCTAGCTGTATTATTGATCTTTTTATCTCATTGTGGCCTCCAGTTTAGGAAAATCCCATATGAAAGAATACATTCAGAATGTTCAGCAAGAATAAGAGAGTGTATTATTCCAAATATCATGACTACGGTTATATTGAAGGAGGAAATAATCCGTTTGCAATATGCGATGACGAAACTTTATATTAAATATCATTTTGAATTCGTGACAATGTCGATTTTTTGCGTTTTCTCGCAGGCAAGATATTTGTAAGGTGTTTGGCTTATAGAATTGGACTTCATTTGTCCACGTGATTGGATGATTGATTAAATTAAGTTATGAAATTACAAACTTGTGAATATTTATACATAATATAGACCATACATAATGTAGAGCATAATGTAGACCATACATAGGTCATGCATAGTGCTATGCAAAAGCTATGCATGGCTATGCAAATCTTTTTCACCTGGGTATGCTTAACTCCACCACGTAACGTTGGCAGTGATCCGAAAAAATCGACTGAGACTAAATCGAGTGGAACCTCGGGGATAAATGGCTTTGATTCTATATCGATATGTTGGTTGTAAATCTTTATTGCGTTGACATGGGTCACAAACTCCAATCACTTCAGCTAAATTTTTCGAAGTTTGTAAGTACCAAACGATTGATCGATTATCTTCTCGCATTTCCTCACACCAATATGACCATTTACCTCAAGGACCTCTTTGTTGAACGCGATGGTTGAATGAGTGAGTAAAACAACCTCATTATCTTTGTACAGAAATGTTCTCCCTATTCATAATGATTTGTAAATCCTATTTATAACGATTTCGAGTGATTTCAGAGTTTCAATAGAAAATCATCCACTGAAATTTGCTTCACAGATATTCAATACCTCTCAGAAGATTGGATAAGGTTGCCAGCTGGGCCATTTCACATTTTTATGACGAGAGGTCGGAGCCCTTCCGAGGCTCTGGATGGATATTTACTAGAAATTAACTTTGCGCTTCAAGAGTAGAAACAAGTGGCCTAGGTTTCTCCCTATTCCTACTATAGCCAACATTCAGCTAAATATTGGCTATCATGAAGTCCGTTCAACCCATAAATCCATTTAGTCACTTATATCCAGAAGCACAGACATACATCAAAGAAATACAAATTTTTCCGTTTGAAGATTGATAAATTCTGACCTCAGGCTTGTTACGGGCGCAAGCTACACAGGCGCCTGCACTTCAAGTGTATCGCATGTAAGGACCGCCGCTTGGTGCGGCCGGACTAGCTCAGTCAACAGCGTGTCAGTCTCTTGATCAAGAGGTCGCCGGATCGTTTCCCGGTGGCCGCACTTTTTATTCAGTGTATGAAGGAGAATGAAATCGTAACAGGCTTCCAATTACTTTTAAGGTTGGAGGTGAACCACATCGAAGCAAAGTTTTGCTATTTAGGTGGAATGATGAGTCGATAGTCCATCAAGTACGATTCAAATATGTTTGGCTCGGATTCAAAATTGGATAATTTATTCATCAGCATAGTTGTTTAGTAATCGGTGAAATCACAAATGAAAGTTCCGGCATTCTCCTCCTCACCCGGTTCTCTCGACTCGCTGTATCCCGAAGATAATCGAATTGTCTCGGGGAATAAAAAAACTCCTGGCATTGCTGGTGACAAAGTCGTTGAGATGGCTGTCGAGATGTATCGATTCGTTGTCATGAATTGATGCGTCCGAAGATCTGATAGCATATGAGCAGGGTTTGTAACGAAATCAATTTTGAATTTCGTTGAATTTTGTTGGATAACATTCCCTGCCCGGGTCAAGTGGTTATGATGATCATAATCTCCATGATTATTGCAAAGAAGAAGGTTGAGATAGATTTCCAGGATGGATTCCAATGGAAATCTTAGAACAACGAACTTCAACGGAATCCAAAATCTATTTCAGTGCAAACCCTGCTTTTGAGTATTATTCTTCGTAGTCTTGATGCAAATTGCATTAGTTATAGAGACGTTCTTCGTCAGGTGATCATTGTATTTCGATTTTTACAATTTTGTGATCTGAAAGATTCCAATATTTACCACTTGCTGATTGTATTTTTGAACCCCGTGCCATCATTTGAGTCATAACCATTGTTTGTGAGATAGCGTACCTTTGAATAAATCTTTATGGGAATGTTACGAGTTCCACACGTGAAAATACGCTGCTAAAAGTTTAGCAGAAAGCTTTCTCCAAGCGTCATATCATGATAATCAGAATCACCAGACCATCATCATCCTAAAATTGTATGAAAAATCTAATGTGACAATCCTGTTGACATCATAATTAAAACTATATTATACTTTTTATGTATCATTATTAATATCAATATAAATCTCATAAATCAGATAATCATTAAAAAAATCTACATTCTCACAATAACGATACCAATTCAAGATGATCATTATCATCGATCACTTGACGAACTTTACGCTAAACCAAAATCTCATTCTAAGATTGGGATAAATGAGTCATAAAGAAAGGTAAGAGGAAAAATTGAATATTAAGAGAAATTTTCAAGTATTTTTCAAATTATTTTTTGGAGGAAGCTTTTTAGAAGGATTTGAGCCATCTAGTCTAAGATTTTTCTATGATATCTATTCTTTGGTTGAGACAGAACTTCGGATGCAGTAGGTTTAGAAAGGCTCAAAGAGAAATTTTTGGTAAAAATTTTGATTTTTTCAAAAATTTGGGATCTGTAGAAATTGAATGAAATTTCGGTATTAACCAACCGATAGATCTCGCGGAAAAAATCATAGTTTAGGTATTCAAGATTGAGATAAGTGAGTCATAAAGCAAGGTAGGAGGAAAAATTGAATATTAAGAAAAATTTTCCATTACTTTTTGAACTATTTCTTGGAGGAAGCTTTTTAAAAGGATTTGAGCAATCTAGTCTGAGGTTTTTTCGATGATATCTATTATTTGGTTCAGACAGAATTTGGATGCAATGAGTTTAAAAAGGCTCAGAAAGAAATTTTTAGTGAAAATTTTGATTTTCTTGGAAATTTGGGATCTGTAGAGATTAAATGAAATTTCGGTATTAACCAATCGATAGATCTCGCAGAAAAAATCATAGTTCAGGTGACTCAATTGGTTGTGAGAGTGTATGAGAAGAAGATTTTCATGTATTAAAAGTCGAAATTTGAGCACTTTTGCTTGAAAAAGCCCATGGATCAAATGTGAGTGGGAGCCGAAAGGTGCCAAATCACTGGGCTCTCAGGAATTGGATTCTGTACAACTTGTAGATAGCCAAAAGTTGATAAGGTGAATAGTAAAAGAGAAAGCGTGTCCGGTATAAAACAAGATACATACACAAACGGAAAAAGGGGTGGAAAGATGAGTCTTTGGCAGATTTGGGTGGCCATTAGGAGGGAAAGTGTTAACTACAATTGATAGATTTTGGCGAGAGGAAGAGAATGGTCTAAGGCTTTTTTAGATGAAAGGAATTTTGTTGGAGAATATGTTGACATGGCTTAATAGCGAAACTTAGGACCACGGACGAGTCAAGACATCAGCGGGATGCTAAGAAGGACGACGGCCGCGGTGTGGCTGCCGTGCGTTTGCATCGCGTGTACACCCCTGTCAATTTGGCGCCCAATGTGGCGCCCAACGTCGCGCACGACCCTGAGGAGCGAGTGAACACCAACGAGAGCGGTTTGGATGACGCTGTAAAATCAACATCCAGTGGCGCCCGCAACCAGCAATGTAGTGCCGCAAAACGTGGACGATTCGATGAAAATCGCGAGTGTTTCACGGTGCAAGTTTGCAACAATAAGCGGTTTCAACGAGTGCCGTTTGGAATAGCAAAACAACCAGCCATGTTCGCCGCAATATTACGCTGCTTGGACCAAGGCAGGCCACGGGGTCGCGAGTGCCATTCGCGCCCCAGTTCAAGCTGAATGGCCCGGCTACAAGCTGGACCACACATATGCGCGCTCATATACGGCTACACCCGCGCACGGGGTCGTAGCCACGCATTGCGTACGCAGCGGCATCTGGCACCAGTTGTCATGCCTGCTATCGCTCGTGTTTCGACGTCTGGCCATCGCCGAACCGCTTTTGAATCGACACGGGCACCGTTGCAATATTTTTTAGCCGACAACGAGCATATTTCGTGGTCCAGCGGCTCCAGTGGCTTCCTGAAATCGCAAGCTACATCGTCTACGGGAGAGAGGCCCCGTAATGCAATTCGCGCAGAGGGTGTCAAGCAGAACTTGAACATCCGCGATTACGTGGACGCGAATTCGAAAAATCACGAAAAGCCTTTTCAACATCATCCGGCCGAGACGTCCCGGATTTTGGGGACACGAAAACGGCGTCGCCCGGCCAAGACATCCGCGAATGTGCGGACAACACGAATGGGGTATATAAACCACCCGCAGCGGAAGCTGCCACAAAACGCTTTCGATATTCACGCGACTGCTACGCCCGTCGATATCGTAATGCCGTATTATCAAATCACCGACGACCAAACTCGCATCAATCGAGTTCGTGACTCACCTGATAGCCCAGGCCAAGATAACGCGAGTGTTAGTCATCCCGAGGACCAGTGCTCTAGGTGCAAACGCGAGTGTAAAACGGTCTTCGACCCGACGGATGTCGGTAACCTGTGCTATCGTGCACCCTAATCATCGCACCCTGTGTCGTGGCTAAGTGAAGTCGACGTCGCCCCGCCAGGTAACCGCGCTGAGCTGTTGTCTGCTTCTTGTGATCGTCAGGAAGAACCGAGAGTCCTCAAGGCTCCTCAAGACGCAACACACCATCTACACCTTCGCTGGGACATCGGCTACCTTCCGCATCCCCTCAAGGCGAACCATATCGCGTGCCCCACTGCAGCGATAACCAGTCTGTGAACTCAGACTCATCACTCACCAAGCATCGTTTGCAGCAAGCCGCCGTTTTGCTGTAAGCTCCAAAAGTTCCCTCAAGTGCAAGTTCGGAGTCGAGCGACTCTAGCACGGAGCAGAACACCTGTACGACTCTCCGCCATTTACGCCGGACCGTACAGGGCAACGCCATTGGCCACCGTTCGCGCCACCCACCGTCAACCGAGAGGCCCCTCAGCATCTCTGAGTTCCTCCGCAGCAGCCCTACGCATCAGACCGAGTGTAACTCTGGCGACGACGACAGCCAACGAGATTTTGTTGTGTTAGACTCAGACCCATCCATCGCGAGTGACCCGTGCATACGTTCACCTACGGACCTCGCGAGTGCTTCATCGGACCCCAACGCTCATAAAGTGCCGGTGATAGTGATTTTAGACAGTGACAACGACAGTGTCGAGTGTGTGTTCCAACGTTTGTGCGACTCCTACACCGACATATCGAGGGTGTCAGAGGCCTCATTCGACTCTGGATTCGCCAGCGTGAACAAGAACGACGCAACTCTCAGGTCACTCGTCGAAGCCTACTTCGCTTCTGGCCGGGGCGAAGCAGAGTACCACGACATGATGACATCTTTCAGAAACGACCGTCGTACGCGCAAGGACCGAGAGAGGAAGTGGCGCGAACGAGCAGAAGCCAAGGCGACACGTATGTTCGTCCACCCATACGTCCGACCTAATCCCAACGCTCGTACGGCTCAGGACAGCGCAACCGTCGACGAACAGCAAGACCCGCAGCCGTCGACCTCAAGGCCTCTTTGGGGACTCGTGTTACCGGCGGGCCCCCGGCCTCAACTTGCATCGAGACCACCGAGGCGGGACAGCCCGGACATCGATTTCGCAAACGTGTCACTAAACACTCCAGCAGCCGAGTACCAACGGCTCGCGGCGGAAGCCCTCAACGGCGTCAAATTTCAGTTGCCATCGGACGGTCAACATCAGGTAACCCTCAAAACCTACGATCTCCCAGCGGTCACGACGGGCGCGCCAACCACCACGCTCGTGACTGATTCGGCGCGAAAGGAATCTGCGCCGTGTGCCGTCATCTACGTGACGCAGACTGCTCCAGCTATCACCGAGCAGAATGCCTGGTCGAGCCCGACCGACGACCCCACCTGCAGCGGTAGAACGGATTCAGACCAGCACATGACGACGACCGACGAATTTCTTAGAAATAGCGCGATTCTGAAGAAAAACATCCTGGTACTTATTTGACGGTCTGAAAAATACGAACAAAAAAGTATTGATGCAAAGTATTGATTTAATGAAACCCCCTTGAGTTATAAGCATGAGAGCGGGTGGGATGCATGCCATTCGCACGTTCTGTCGTGATTATCTCAGAAACGGTGAGATTCTGAGAAAAAACACATGAGTATTAATTCAACGGTCGCAAACAAATTAACAAAAAAGTATTCTTGTAAAATTTCGACAAATGACATCAGTTTCGAGTTAAACGGTAAAATTCGCAATTTTCATCATTTTTGGTCAGAATTTCGACCTTCGACCCCTCGATTCGGCGATACTGACCATACCCAGAGTGCCCATCTTGTTCGCTTCTCAATATTTGATCCATAAGCTTTTGAATGAACATTGGGTGGGCACTGTAGGTCGACAGTCATGTACTGCTTACAAATTAATTATTTAATGAATTCATTGCTCAGCTTCACCCACACCTACGGTGCCCACCTTTTTTAATAAATTCTTGTAATTTTTCATACTATTTTTTGAAATATCCATCTCGCTGTAGGCCAACGGACATACAAAAGGTCCTGTGGAGACCGGACTAGTAGAGCCAGTTGAGCGTGGCAGCCGAGCGGTCACCAATCTGGATACTGAATCGCGGAAATGTTGCTTGACCTCGATTCTTGATCGAGAAGATTTGCGTGGCCACCACCGTGTCTGCAAATATATTCCTAATTGCTTATGAGAACAACGTCAAGAAACTAGTTTTGCTTCCCTAAAGAGAAAAAGTTGTTTTTGGGATATGAAATTTTTCCATTCAGCTGCATATTATCTTCAACGAAATTGCATTTATCTCAATAATACTCAGACCATTCTGTTCTGCTCACCAAAATCTATCAGTTGTAGGTTACACTTTTCTCTTACATTGCCTCCAAAACCTTTGGAACACTCATCTTTGCTGCCCTTATCGTCCGTGTATGTGTATGTTGTTTATTTCCCGCCACGCTTTCTATGCTACTATGCACCTGATCAAATTTTACTCCTTCTGCAAGTTGTAAAGAATCAACCAAGAATGAGATAGTCTTCTCCGATTCACAACCTTTTCAGGCTAAAATCCCTCTGATTCTGTCTTTTTATTGTGGAATATCTCTTTCCACCATGCATGGATTTACCGTAATAAGGGTTACCGCAACCGCAGTTTTTCATCATAATCTATCAATTGCTTAATACCAAAATTGCATTTAGTCTCTCTACACTACCATTTTCTCAAATAATTTTAATTCTCTTAGAAAGATTCATTATGACCATCATTCAACTATTTTTATTACAATTCCGTCTCAACCAAATAGTAATTCTTCCAAAAAGACCTATGTTTGGATACCTCCAAGTCACTCAAATAGCTCCCATAGTAAGATTACTTGGAATATAGGAGAACATTCTTCTCAACATTCGTTTTCTATCCATATCTTCCTCTTAATCTGAAATATCTACCTTTCAAAGATCCAAGGACATACTTCCCCAGCATTCTGCATGAATTGGTTGATACCAAAATTTTATTATATACTCTTGAACATGATTAAAATGAAACTTTCTAACATTAATCAAGGTTTTGAACGAAAAATTCTTTTCAATCATCTTGAAATCAATTGCATGAAAATTTTCTCTCAAACGAAAAGTTAACATTGCTATGAGAACCATCATTTGGGTAACCCAAATTTCTCTAGGATGCCTATTCATTCCTCCAAGAATAAATTGTTGTTTGCCGCACACCAAACTTTTCATAAATTTTCCATTAGATCCTATAATTTCTTCAACAAAATCTCTTCGATCATATTGATACTCATGTCATTTTGTTTGTTTCACCAAAATTTATCGATCGTAAGTAACACTTTCCTCTCCCATTGCTTCCAAAACCTTTGAGAAGATTTATCCTGATATGATGAAACGAAGATTTGAAAATATCATAGTTGACTTTTAATAATGGATTTAAGAATGAATTAAATTTTAATGCACGATTTGAGACAGTGGCAGTCATCGTGGTTGTCATGAGATAATGTGTGGAAAAAATATTCTGCTAATCTCTTTTAGCAGCATTTTCCTGACCCTGAAGTGTCACTCGAGGACCACCATCTACCAATCTCATGAGTTCCGTATTCATCCCCATATTCGCTGCGAAAAAGATGTCATCAAGTAGTTGAATTTTGAATCAGGTACCTATTTGTCGGAAAGTCGACCAATTTTTCACAATATGTGCATAACCGTTTAGAATCCAACCTGACAAAAATTCTCGCATCAATTCGGATGCTTTGCAGGAAGAAAAAAGCTCAACTGATCAAATAATCCATGAAAACTGTTTCATAAATCTGACCTGATATTTTCCAAGACCGATGGCATGGAATATGAATTCATCATGAATGCTAAAAAAATTTTTCGTAACGCGTTATACCTGAAAAGGCTCAGAGTCTACCAACTTATTGATAATTACTAAACCCGGTCAAGGTTCTCAAAGATACCGGACATCTTTATGCCATCCATTAAAAGCCGCTCATCAAATCTTCAAATCCACAAATTCTACTCAGACTTACTCAAACAGACTTCTCCATTAAATCCTGTAATGGCTAATACAATTTTCAAAACGAGAAAATACAGCTACTGCAGCGCAAATTCAAGAAGATTCTCCTCTTTTCACTCTGCATAGAGATCAGGGCTCTCTTAATACATACCATAAACGTGAATTGCAAGACTAAACGTCCTCTTTCTCTCTCTCTTCCTCTTATACTTCCTGCACACCCAGAAGAACTTAGAGGGTGAGGGAGGGGGAGGGGGGAGAAGAAATTCATTCGGTGGGTAAAATTTCATCCCTCGTATATTTCTGCAAGCGTTCACGTGAATGGGGCACGTTTAAGAAAGTGGATTTTGGCGCTCTTGCTGTGGAATATAGGTCTCTCAACAATCTTGAAGCGGAGGGGGGAAGTGAGCGGGGGGGGGGAGTGAAGAGGCGACGCAACGAGGATTCTCTCGCTGAGCAAAAGTACAGAAATCGTGCGATAAAAAAAATGTGGCACGATCATCTTAGCCTGTGTCGTCTTTTTCTACGCTCAAGCTGTATCGTTATCTACTAATTTCGAAAGCTTTGCTCCGCACCACTAGTTGAAAGCGTATAGCAGAGCAGTGGGTTGATGTTATAGCGGTGGCAGCCAATGTCATTACGCGGCTCGACGAACCGAATATGGGAAATGTATATATAGATGTGTTTCTGTATAGAGATTCGCGAATTCGTAGTTAGAGAAAGAGGTTGAGTTGGAAAGTTGTTGAAAGTTGTCGCCGAGGGTGAAAAAGTTTTTTTCAACGATACTCTTGCGATGGTGCTTCAATTTTGTCGAGTCTTGGTGGATATGGATAGGGAGTAGATGGGGGTAGTTTTTGGAGGAAATTGATGCTAGCTGGATGATGATTAGGAAATTGTGAAGATAGTAAATTTCGGGATGTACAAAGTGTCTTCTGGATTTATATTAGATCGATCTATCGTGTAAATAATCTCATACTAGTTCGACTTAGCCTGACAATATTTGTGCCCCAAGTTTATGAAGAAAATTCTCGTAGAAACTACAGAGGTAACGAGATTTAGATATTATATCTGGTAGAGTCACGAGCTATTGTCTGTCGAGAGCTTTTGATGATTAGTATTAAATAAATCTGCTAGATAACTTTTGATTATTTCTGCAGAGAATGCCAATTCTTGTGCAGAGCGTCAGGAAACCATAAGGTTATTCTAAAATTCTTTCCCGAAATTAATGTTCTACAAACTCAGGAATCACTTAAAAATTACGTTAACACGTATTAACCATTTACCCATCCTTCCTCCACCTAATTCACTGACGTTTTTTGACCAAACCGATCCCCTCCCCCAAAAAAGTACGTAGTTTTTTGACATGATTATTAAAAAAGTCTCATGGCAGAAAGTATTGCGATAAAGATCTAGCACTAACCTTACATCTACGGGCTTATTTTAATCCGAAATTTCATCTCATATAATATTGAGCTGCGTGACCCTGATGTAAAATTCTCTGTTCTTTTAAAGTACTCTCTCATAACCTAACTCGAATCTCAACTACACCCACAAAGCATACAATATTAGACCATCTTCTCATACCTAGTAGGGTTACAAATCCGACAAAAAAGGTAGGCATACTCTGTTCAAATGTAATGGTTGAGTCCAAGACAACAGAGACAGATTTTGAATACCAGATTAGGGGAGAGTGGGGCGAATTAGGACAAGCAAGATAGCTCGGTTGTCGACGAGTCTAGGCTTCCGCCGCATAAAACATTTTCAATACCATCACAGGGAATTGTTCTCATCGTGGTTAAACCTCCCGAATCAATATCGTCAAATTGGGTAAATTTGGTTCGATTTCGTTACTTTTTATTTTCTTTGGCTTGGCATTCCAACATACATCAACCAAACCCACTTCTATTAGTAATCAATTCCAAGCTTACAGTTTCAGCTTTCGATTGACGGGCTACAAAGTTCAATTTGATGAGTTTAAGCTGGAGCTATTAGCAGGTTGAAGAAGTGTATGTAATTTAAGCTGTTTAAGCTGTTTGAAACATTCTACAACCTCGTAGACCATCACTCGACTCAAGGTGAGATGAAAAGAAGCTGTCATAAGAAGTTGTACTGGAGTTACCCTATCCTCATGCTTCTTACGTAGAGTGGGGTAACTTTGGTACAATTTTTCATGGTTTTTCCCCGATTTTTCATTCATTAAAACTCCAAATGCAGTAAATACTCCAACGTAACGATGGTTTCTCCAATATGGTGATATATGTGGTCGAAATGTAGCATCATTCATCCGTAGATCGTTCCGGAACACTTCTTGCCAGGTACACTAACTGGACCACTCGCGTATCGCTGTTGAATCAGCCTTTTTGAAAAAAGCTTCAATAAACGAGTACAATAATTCACACGGGATCTACGGTGGCTTAACACATCGCATTGTTTATGTGTATGTCAAGACGGGAGGATAGGTTTCAGAGCGATAGAATCGTTTATTTTGGCGAACGCAGCCCTGAAAGTCATTTTTCAGGGGTGTACCAAAGTTGCACCCGCTGTACCAAAGTTACCCAATTTGACGGTACCGTCACAAAACGGAGATTTTGATTCGTCGTGAATTAAAATCGGCCTAGTTGAACTCAAGTAATTGCAATTTTGCGAAAAAAAGGCCAGGGGGCATTTTAGGACAATGTGGACGGGGCGAATTAGGACAATGCTGAATCCCATTTAAAATCAGTCGACCGATCGTGTGCCCGGGTTTTTTTAGGATTATTGCTCGTGTCGAGACGCGTGTGCATCTGTGCGAATCTTTCGAGGTGCGGGAGGTTGAGGGTGAGTTGGGTGATAGAAAATGGGTGAAAAAATGAAGTTACGATGTCTAATGACGGTCATAGGAGTTGGATTGGAGGCGAAATGTCGCTTTCAACGTGTTCCAAGATAGTGCTAGATTTACGCATTTTCAATCTCGCATTCGCTGATATCGGGTTGATTGTCGCACACTATCATTTGGATCGGTGACAGAGGACGAGTAAGGGTACCTCCTATATGAAGAAAAACGAATGAAAGTCGACTCTTAAAAGCTGCGAAACGATTGCTGATTGCTAGAGACGGTAGTGCGACAATGAAGCGCCTGATTCAATGATGTTTCAAAATTTCATGAAAAAGTCTCACTTGCTGTGGCTCTAGGAAGATGCAAAGGTCGCGGCCGAGTTTCCCTCTCAGTTCTGGGTTATTCCCACGTGTTTCGGTAAGTAAATGCGACTCTAATAGTTGAGGAATATTGTAGTATACCTCAATTTTCAAAGGCTGTCCTAAAGTACCCCCGAACGCGGGGTGAATTAGGGATTCCCGGTCATTCATTATGTAATGCATTATCCCGAATGACCAGTTTCCCGAATGGCCATTTTCCCGAATGTCAATTTTCACTAATGATTTTTTTCCCCGAATGACTCTTTTCCCGAATGAATCTTTTCCCGAATAACATTTTTGCCGAATTATCAAACTCTGAATTATTTGCATCCATTTGATTTTCATATCAATGACAGACAGTGGAGTTTGAATGTATGAGCCATAGTATATATTTAAGAAGACAGTATTCCGTACAAGGGTTAAAAATCAGATCAAAATCGATGGATACAATTTCAAATAAAAAGTTTATACAAAGAAAATATAGGAGTACGAATGTTCTATGAATGAGAGAGACGAAGGTCATGGTCCCTAAAAGGTTCAAAGAGATAAAGATCGAAAAATGAATCAAAGCTGGTTCAAAATACAATATTGTGTCCTACAGCACGCAAATACTCGATCTCGTCGTAGTCTGCATAATTTTCAACGATGTTTCGTAGCCGATTTTGATGCTCTTGCCAAGCTCTCTTGGGAGCAGACCTCAAGGTTCTTCGTAGACTCAATTCTATCAAACTGATTTTGGTATTCCCTTGCTCCCGTTTGAACTCATCTAAAGCTGAGAACAAGTCCGGGTGCGTCTTACCCATCAGTGCGTGGAATCTATTGTGCCAACCTTCACTAATGTTGTTCGTCTTGTGATCCCCGTCAAGAGTGGTTGTATACATATTCCAAAAAGAGACGGGGTAACGAGGTGGCACAGCTCGAACTCGTCCACGACCGCGCCCCCGTGCTGGTCTACCAGATATGTAATATTCATCAAAATAAGATATGACAGGCTCCATTTCTTGAGGAGCATGATTCTTCAACAACTGGAAGTGAGCGGATACGTCGGGTTCCGGAACAAATGCAAGTGCAGCAATCATGTGAGAGAAGATTTTGACCTCGCGATCTTCAGCATCATACTGGGCCTGTAGTCCTACTGCTTGAATCTTTCGGTAGAGTGATTGACGAAGATGAAAGAAACATCCGGCTAGATCAGCATCAGGGAAAGTTTCAGCTCAAGCATTGATGATAGCGGGTTCAAAATCACTCATTATTCGTCGAGGGCTGCAATTTGGGATAGCGTATTCATTCTCAGCTACGAATTTGACTGCGCTGAGGACAGCAGCATACTGCACTGTCTCCTTCGAGCTGAGCAAGGCGTAGACAAACGGCAAGGATACAATTTCTCTTGAAGCATCTGGGTTTCTCTGATTCCCTTGTTTGCAGCCAAGGGTGGTAAAGACCTGCGTAAAAATCGTCAGTGCAACCTATCGCAAAGGAAAAAAAAGAATTTCCATCGTCAGGCTCTATAGCAAACGTGAGAATCAGAGTGACTAGTAGCACTAACTTTGAATGTACCATCGACGAACCAGTCAGCAATTGCTGCAAGCATTTCTAAATTCAGTTTCGTTGCAAAGACAATGACTCTCCCATTTTCAAAATCGTCATCGTCACGAGAGTCGTGAATGAGGAATCGATCGTTCGTAGCTGTGCTCTTGTAGCGATCCGGAATCTCTCCCAAATCTTCAAGCGATTTCGAATTTGGGGGCAAGTGACGACGTCGAGCTCTTCGTATACTTCTCGTCAAGTTAGGTCTTTCTGGCAGCATACTTATGACTCCTTCATTCATGTCTTGCAGCTCATCGCGAACCATTGCAGAACGTGGGCGTCCTGGATTTTCTTCAGCACGCCGTTTGAGGTTCTCCTTAACAACGATTGCTTCTGCCATTTCTCGATTCGGTGCATGACCATGCTGAGATTTGTCGGGACCTTGTGAGTTTTGAATGCGAATAAGGACATAGCCCACAGCAGGGTACAATATCAAGCAATCGCAACATATCACCAATCAAGATGGATCACAGACATTAGCACTAGATCTTCTTGCAAGCTTGGTGAATCAACAGATAAGAAATTGCGAATCAATAATACCTCGCAAGATAACTAATTGACCCGCAGTAATTGTGGTGATTGCTCTGGCGCTGCATTCCTTTGATCTTAGCCTCTGGCAGTTCCAGTATGTGTTCGGATTTGCTGCAGTTGGTTTCCTTGCTCGAAGGTACACAAAACCTCTAACGATTAATTTCGTTTCTCCAATTATCCTCGGCTCCATAATCAGTTAAATTTTTCAAAAAACATAAATAAACCTCCAAAACCAACGACGGATCGAGTATTTACATTGCTGCATAAATGCCGGACGGCACTGAAGCGACAGCCAATCGTCTCTCTCTGTCTGTTATTAATGTTGTTGGAATCCATAGCAACTCACGTGAACAACTTTCGATTCTATTCAAGCTCACAGACTTGTTGCTCGCTGATATACGTGATCCTCATCGGCAATAGAAACGGATTCATTATAAAAAAAAAAAAAAAAATAGAAACGGATTCGTGAAGAATTACCATTCAGGAAAAAATTATTCGAGAAAATTGTGGTTCGGGGAAATGCCTTCCGTGAAAACGGGCATTCGAAAAAAAAACCGTTCGGGAAAATGGTCATTCGGGAAAAGGTCTATTCGGGAAAATACATTCGGGAAGAATGCTGTTCGTGAAAAAAGCTATTCGGGAAATGGTATTGTAGAAAACGGTCGGGGACCGAATTAGGACAGGTTCTTTCTCTCAAACTTCAAAAAAACGTAAAAAAAGGTGACCTAAGGGTCAGGGGTTTGGAAATTTTTTTACAATCTATCCAATAGTTAAACTTCAAAGTCCCATAGCGCGCTTAGCCCCAAGTATCGCCAGATAGCCCCACTGAGAAACCTGTCCTAATTCGCCCTACTCTCTCCTATTCATGTGGTCAGATAATGAAGTAGGAAAAACCGCGATCTAAGCCTCGCCCTTCTCAAAATTTGTACATTTTTCAGAGCCGTGAAGAGATATGTCAGGAGACTGATTATAAAGTAGGCTTTGCATTGAAGCAGGATGCTCAGAAATGATAATTCTTAGCAGAATATTGTTCTCTTAATCTTCGAGAGAACCAAATAGCATTGCATTTTTAGAGCTTACGTTGATGGTTATGAATGATAAGACTTTTATAAGTGATGAATTTTTGGCATTCATTCCACATGACGCTAGGGACACTCTTCAGATAGAATTGTTCGTAAATACGAATGACTGCGCAATCAAAAAATTAAGACAATATCGAAGAGGTTGTTCTCCATCAAAGATCCACATCCGTGAGATTCTGAATAATTCATCATTCTCCATAACGCAGTCGAAGTTTTTCCTGCATTCTATACATAATAATTAAGGAGTCTCAAATTATTATTAACTTGATTCTCCAAGAATCTGAAACTAGACCTTGCAACTCTCCCCCGAAGTGGTATTGTGACACCCTGTATTTAAAGTCAACAGGGTATTTTCGAGATTATCTAACATGCTCGATTTCCAATTTCTGATGGGTGCTTTTCAATAGAAAATATCAGAACTGATTAATTATTTCAATGGAAATTTTTGAATTTCCGCAGGTCTTTTTTCCTACCAATCATCTTGGCGATAAAAAAGTGAATCAATCAATCATTTTTCCGTACCTTTGATTGTTACAGTGCCACGTCTTTATGGTGACGCAATCCCAAGGCGAGCATTAGAGACGAAAGACAAGAAGGTACAGAGGAAGATCGCCTTGTACCACAACTTCTTTCGCAGCAGGATCGAACCTCCAGCCGCCAACATGCTCGTGATGGTAAGCCAATTCAATCGACCCTCTTCAATCGTACCTACATACATATATATATATATATATATCTTTGATTTGGAAGCTACTGGGCGATATATAGAGCCATGATCATATAGAGTAGAACGAACGCAAAGAGACACTTGAGGATGTACGTATATACTCACGTCCTTCTGCAGCGATTTGCCAAGAAGAAAAAGGACAAAAGTTGGATTGAGCCAATTTCAAGACGCTTTTCGCTTTCGATGTGTGCTCTTTCCAATGCGTTGTCGTCGTCGTCGTTGTCGTCGTCCCGTCCGGTACACTGCACTACACTTTTCTGTCGTTTTTGAAATGGTACTTCTATCCCTCTATCTCTAATACTACTATATATACACTCGAGATATAGAATAAGAAGAAAAAGATACGAAAAAGACGCTACTGACCCAATATCGACTGGTCTGCTCGTTATTTTTGATTTTTGTAGTATAGAAAGTAGTGCTCTTTGAGAAAGAAGAAGACGATTCAATAGCCGATCGGATTTGAAATTGCGCGCGCGCGCGCAATAGTACACGTCGATTGAAACAGCTGGCATCTGGATGACTACC
Source organism: Eretmocerus hayati (assembly GCA_029851415.1). Taxonomy (NCBI): domain Eukaryota; kingdom Metazoa; phylum Arthropoda; class Insecta; order Hymenoptera; family Aphelinidae; genus Eretmocerus; species Eretmocerus hayati. The sequence goes on along the minus strand of CM056742.1, from coordinate 173,628,933 downwards.
TACTACTGGTTTTAAAGATACGCGAGGGTGTACTTGAACTCAAAGTCGATTTTACCGTACTAGAATTTTCAAGATTTTCTATTAGGTTGAGATAGTGAAGTAATGAAAGAAATTGAGGTACCGAAAAGGATGATGCTAAAATTTGTTGTAAAGTTTGAAGGAATAAAGTACCGAGTGGTAATTAAAGTCACTTTGAACGACGACATCATTAGAAAGTTTTACTCTCGTGTCTGGGTGAGTTTTTCAGGAGATCTTGAAGTGGCTGTGACGTCAAATCAGTCTTTGCGGTAGATTTTGTTCCGGAAATCTTGGATACTTGTTCCAGAGTTGGACAATTATTATACAATTAATTCCAACAAAGTTAGCGCGGCAATGGCTGAGCTGTAATAAGTACATTTTGAACCCATTTGGCTGACAACTGCAGTCTTTAAGTCAAGAGTAGCTGGAATTAGAAACCACTGTGAGAGCAGATTTACGATGCGAAAAATAGGATAATGTGTGAGAACCTCTTTGCGGTGATGTATTTAGGCCAACCGAGTGTGTAATCGTTTTGGATAATGGCAGTTGGAATGGTGTAGTTTATTTCACTTAATCTTCTTTTTCTTAACCATAATTTGAGGTAAGGAAGTATGAGATTAAGGTCCTCTAGGGAGGAGGTCATGATATTAAGAATATAGTGAACACCGTGACACAATCTGAAGTTATTTTCAGATGCCGGTCACACATTTATACCGATCACAGTTTCAAAAATCTAGAAATCACGTTTATTCGATGAAACTTATTCATCCAGCAATGATCCTTGCTGTTGTGAGAGCTCAATTCTCTGATCTACATATATTTGGACATCATAATTTGTCGAATCCGTTGGATAATCTGATACTGCTCAACCAAAAAGCGATGTTTCTCCCCATCCATCACTGATCCACGTTTCTGAGTGCCACTCGATGATTCATTAGTAGAACTCACTCAATCATCAATGTGCTCACAGATCACTGTCATTGCTAACTGATTTACTAATGATAACCACAGCTCATCCCTCAACGTTTGACGTAGTGATTGTTAATGCTCATTCAAGCATCAGACTGGGAAATTTATTGATGAGTTGTACTTAACACGTACTTTCGAAAATTGGCCATTGGTAATCCACTCCCCACCTATCTGCCACTGACACTTATTGAGAAATTATAGATATCCTTTGGCATTCAATTATCAATAGCTGCTAGATATCTGGTATTTACTGAGTAAGTTGTATTCCCTCGAATACAGTTTTGTCAAGAGTTGCTCTTTCATTTCGGAAATGTCATGGGAACCGCTATTCTAAATGCCGTCATGTCATTACGCTCCATTTACATCGGTTTTGAAAGCATCTCTATGGAAATGCTGAAGTGCTTCCGTAATCCCATCTCACCTCACGACTCTTTTAAATGGAATTATCAATACAACAAGTTTCCCCTCAATCTACTCCAAGGTGCTACTCGTTCAACTACTAGAATCCGAAAATTCTTCAGGGCTATCCGACACTATGTCTATCTCAAAAATATCTGAAGTGTCCAAAATCCCCGAGAAAGTCTCGCATCAACAACTTGAGGGTCACATCTAGGAACAAATAGGATGATAAATGATAAATTAGCTGACTTTCGCCGTGGACATATTAGAACGACAGCATTACGTGGACTCATGTAAGATCGCTGGAAAGCCCTCGATGAGAAAAGAAATGCTCAACCCATCCCAGTTGATTTTTCTAAGGCACTTGCCTGAAATTTTATGAAAAAAATTGAGAAATTTCAAATGCAGTGATGGGACGATTCAACTACGTACTCACTGTTTATAAAATCGTATGCAAACTGTAGTTGATGAAAAAGATAGCATCTCATAGTAGATCAGGGTTACATCAAGTGTCTCGTAAGATGAGGCCATAGTTCGCCGACATGTTGGATTATCTAGGGATTTGGCTCGAAATCCGTTTGAAGAATATGTCGACTTTTACTCAACCAAATGATTTGAAATTTCACGAGCATTTATAAGATGCATGTTTAAAGGGTGTTTTGAAGCCAAAGGTGTCAATGTACACGAAAAATTGATATATACCAAGTGTACTCAAGAAGTCGTCTGCTCGTGTGTGGCCACTTGGTGCCGGAATTCCCCTGATACATCAAAATTACAACACCTATATTCAGTTTCTCTTCGTAGCACCATTCTTATTGCGATCAAGATCACGATGAGTGCCTTAATCTTGGACAACTATCGATAAAACTTGAGATATTTTTTGAATAGCTATTTGAAAAATAGCTCAAGTGACGGCATCTGACTGTTGTCTGCAACAAATTCTACAAGTGGCCAGCCTGGCGAGGCGCTGCTGCGCCGTCACGTCAGAGAGTCTTGTTCGCGTTTATTCACTTGCGAGCCAACTTTCCGCTGCTTGGATGGCTCGGATGTCGTGGCAACTTGGATTTAAGCAATTCTATTATTGTCTGACGAGTTCATCACCCCGGAACCGAAAACAGATCAATTTTCAGAAAAGGACATGACGCCTTTGGCCCTGTTAACAAAGCAACCGCTGGGAACTCGTGTTATAATATGAGCACTTTGTAAGTCGCACTTTTATACGATTCTCTTTCGATTTAGGTTGAATAACGAGAAGAGGCATTCAAGTTGGGCAATGACGAGTGTGCGACAGCCTGTCGGTTACTTCAAATCCAAGGAGATTTTGATTCAAAAGTGGGGCTATTACTTGCCCTTTAATTAACGTTGTAATAGAATTTTGACACAACCATAATTTATTTTATAGCTCAATCACTGAAACTTCTTTCCGCCCTCCCGGGAACTGTATGTAAACTCGCATTATGATGTTTTCTTCCAGTTTTGACTGTGCAGAAAATTTTTGAAAAGTTTTTCTCCAAAATATTGATCAATTGAGTACTCACAATCCATCAATTGCAAGAGTCAAAAAGTTCATTTCTGACAATACTCTCCTTTTTTGGGGTTCAATATCTGATCTGAGACCTACTTGTGGTGACAGAATCATTCCAAGAATGAATCTTTTAACTTTTGATAAGGTTTATCTGAAAATTATAAACCTTGTCATCAGCCTAACCTACAAAAGTGATTCTTTCAAGAATTTCTCGTAGAAATTAGAACACTGTACGGTTCAATTATGTTTACGCTCATTCTCAAGTTCTTGTAGATCATCGAGATAATTTTTCCATAACACCTTCTCAAAAAATTCTCAAGAGAGAGATAATGCTCGAGACAATGTGCCAAAAGTTTACCACAGTAGTTGGAGTGTCACAAAATTTCACTAGTGCTCTCTGGTAGGGTCCCTATAATTTATGGGTCATGACAAAGGGGGAGGGGGGGGTGATTCTTCTGATTGGCTCCGCCATATTCAGCGATCCCGTGCTTTTTAGATGGGGACGCATCAGTGTGAGTGTGCACACACCGGTGCGCCCGTGTACGTGTAGCTCGATGATTATGGTGTCTGCCCACCCTTGTCTAGACCGATAAATTATAGGGACCCTACTGTCTAGCGGTTTCCAGCGCCATCTCGCGGTCAACATGGTTATATGACCAATGACAATTTTTAAATACAAAGAAAAAGGGAAGCAATAGCACACCGACCTGCGAAATATCTCTCTGCGATTTAAAAAAAAAAAGGTCATCGAGAGCTCACTTCTGCATCGGTCTCGAAGAACTTTTTCTTGAAATTTGCTGAAAAATGTGTTCCTTCTTCTATATTTTTATAAGTTGTTATTGGCAATATGATAAACTTGACCGCTAGAGGCACCACCATCGCTTTTCAAATGGTAGAGAGCATTTTTATGGCACACTTGATGTTACCCTGATCCACTATGAGATGCTACTCTGCTAGATTGTAAGAAGTAGTGACTGTAGGACACCACTATTTACGATCTACATAATCCATAATTCTCTTGTTCTCAAATTTGCCCGGTATATGATTCACGCCGACCATGCCCAGATTTATTTGCACTTCTTTCCTAACTGTACATCGGATGGCGTTCAAAAGAAGTCAGGCTCTTGTGGCCCACTGGGCTGAAAACAAACATCGTGAGTCAAACTTCGATGAATCTGCGATAATGATCTGTGAAACCAATCCCTTGTTCATCAGTAACGAGATAGTTGATCACAATTATCTCCTAGGGATATTTCCTCACTACAGCGCTAGTGATTTTTTAACTTACACTCTTCGATGACACTTTTTAGTGATAAGAATCACTCAATTGTGAGTCGTGTCACGCAAGCATTCACTAGTGACTAACCCTCACAAACCAGTAAATTTACCCTATGTGGTTGATAATAGTCGCGCATCCAACTCTTTCAGTGATCTTCGACTCTCTACATCAAAATATTCATGCTGGCACTATTTGATACATCACCATCACTGTTGATTCCGTTCGACGACATTTATATTTCCAAGAAAAACACACTGAGTGAAAATTAAATTAGTATTCACATACCTCGCAACACCTATATCATTCAACTCATCTGCAAATTACATCTGCACTTAACAGAATATAGCACGAGCATTTATCCCGCAAACGTAGCCTCAGAATGAGCTCAATAACGTATGAAATGAAAAAAAAGAAAGAAGTACTCCAACCTGCCCGCCGCGCCGACGGAAAACAAATTGTTCCTCGTATGAAATATTTTCACGCCTCCGAGGTGAATAAGCTGTGCGAGTAATTCATGTTCCTGATCGCGCGACGAATGAATATTCATCCGAGAATTTTATACATACATATCTAAAACCACATACCACCACTAGGACTGAAAATTCAAACAAAGGAGCGGACGGAGGCGCATAATTAAGCGAACAGAGTAGGCCGGATTTATGAGTGACATAAAAAGTCTGCAAAGTAAGCGAAGAGAAGGCTGCTGCTGCGGTGACCGAGTCTTTCCACAGTAAAATACGTATTCCAAGATATGTATAAAATGGTTATATGTATATGTATAGGTATATAACCCAATTTCTTGAATCTTGAAAAGATGTAAAATGTGCAGTCAATGAGCCAAACTTGGCGCACTTCCTCGATATCTGGGTAGGCATGACTTTAGCGTTATTCTCGTTTCAGCTTGGCTTGCGAGAGATTTGTCATCCAGACTGGCTTTCTTCTAATGCATTTCGGTCTTGCACATTGTTCGAGTTACAACTTTCATTCTCTTTCTCTGTCTTTGGTGAGGGATAGGGACTGCTGAGGAAATGAGATTCTCTTTTGACTGCAACCCTTACTTGTTCGTCTGAGAATCGAAACTCAGACTCTTTGTGACTCTTCCAACTTTCGAACGAGGAACCGAACGCTTTTGTAGATTTATAGACGTGGCTTTTATAGACTTCGATGCGTGATCTGAGGGCGAAGTTACTATATAACTCTAAATGTTTGGGTTTAAGAAACTCGTGGAAAGATCTGCTGACGAGAGCAAACGGTTACACTTTTCTGTGGAAGGAACTTGAGAACGATGGGAACCGAACGTTGTCAAATTATCACGATTTGTATTTAATTCACGCTGATGGCTTTCAATGAATAGATGAAGTTGATTGCAATTATCGGACTTTCTTATTACTTGGTGCAATAAACATTTTGGGGACGGAATGTCGTATGGACTGGGCCATGATTTTTTTAACGTATTTTTCGACGCTAAAACCAAATTCGAGTCCAAAATTGAACCAGAACGTCAGGATTTTATTTACATTGTGGAAAATGGTTTTCTCAGTGGCTTTTTTGACGTAGAACGAAATCCTGAAGTAGTAGCTCAGAACAGAGTATGGGGTCGTTTCCAGATGGTCATTTTACTTCGGAAAAACATATCCAGATACCCGGCGTCAGCGAACATGTTTTTCCTGGTAACTTTGAAACAGTAAGAATTAAAACAAGCATTTGTGACCCTCAAAACACGTGAAAGCGCCAGTTTTTGCGATAATCCATACTATTTTAGAATTACCAGGAAAAAAATTCTCGCTGACGCCGAATATCCGAATTTGTTTTTCCGAAGCAAAATGACCATTTGAACACGATCCCGTAACCCGTCTTGAGCAACTGCGTCAGGAGTTTCATCCACGTCAAAAAAACACTTAGAAAACGATTTTTTGTGTTACAAATGAAATCCTGTCGTTCTCGCGCAATTCTGGGCTCGGGTTCGGTCCGAGGGTCAGAAAATACGTGAGGAAATCACTGTCCGGTCTATACGACATCCCGAACCGAAAATTCTGTTGTTCAGTGTTATCAGTTTTTCCGCATCTAGCGACGTTTCGACTGTTTATTACAATTTCTTTCAAGCTACAAAATAACACATTTTTACAAACTATCATACACAAGAACGATAACCAATAAACAAAGTCACGATACAGGTTTAAGATCAATTTGGCTACTCCTGGCACTATTTTTTTCATGATTCTTATCAAAAGTTATACAATCCCTGCTCAAGTTCTGATGACATCCTCCGAAGATTGTCAACTCGAGTAGATAGAATTCTTCTAAACGAAGAATCTACAAGAATCATAAAAAAGAAATTCCAGATAAGCTAAATTAATATTCACACCATACAGTCATCCAAATTTAATTTGATCATCCACCTTATAAACGCGATTAAATATTTTTGATTCCAGAAGTGGCACAGTGGCGCAGCAAAAGCAGCTCAAAGGTGGGCCGAGGCTTGCTACGCGCTAACTCACGACAACGCAACGGGCCTCCACATCGACGCTTTTGGTGGATGTGGACAGAATATTTTCATATCGACGGCTCGGGTGCCTTGGTGAATATATTTTATTGACAATCTCAAACATCGGACGGATGTTCAGGTGTGGTGGACCATGATGGTCAGTTTCCTTCAAGATATTTGGGGAAATGATCAAATTACTCGTGTCCCCGACTCATCTTTGAAAGTGCGAGGAGGAGGAGTGAATTTCGTGAGAGTTTTTGATGAGAACCCACAGGTTCTCTTGTATACTAGGACTCATGATTTTCTATGATCTTTGGGAACAATATTAAATATTTTTACTGCAAGCTTTGGAGAGTGGAAGAATTTTGAAGAACGTTTTCTGACGAATTTTTTACTTTGTCAATGACAGTCTGATGGAGCACAGCGATAAGAATCAATGCTCCGATGGATGCTGGAGCAGAAAATATTTGAGAGAGCTGCATTGGGACTAAACATGCGATAAGCGCTCTTATCTTCTGTCCGTGTTATTCTTATGGAAGACACCCCTAGCGCCGCCATATTGGCGCTGCAGTCCCATCAGCGCCGGATCTACAGAATAGGCCTGAAGGCCTAGGCCTACAGGCCCCCACCAAAATGACTCAAAAAGGGGCCCCCACCATTTTTTCTCGATGTTAAAACCATTCGGAAGTTTTCCATTCTTGTTTCGTTCTATCGGGTCTTTCGAGGAGACATAAATTATTTTTACCGAAAAAAATCGGGTGTGTGATGAGCCATGCACTTGGAAGAGCTGATTCATGAGATAGTTATATTCCATTCACTACGTGGTGTGATGTGGGGATTTATGGAAAGTCGATACACTTGTGAAAATGTAAGCGATCGATTTTGCATGGAAACCGCAGAAATCCTTACCCGGGACCTTCTTCACAGAAGCCAAGTGTCCTAACCACTGGACCACGACCGCCTATTCTTCCGTCGCACAGTGGAGAAAGAAAATCGGATGTTGGCACAATTATGCGTTACTATTAGAATGGGGATATCGATGTGTTTAAAAAACAAAAATTGTAGCTTTTTCATGAGGAATCTGAATCTTTTTCCCGCGAGTATCGGCTAGAGCTCGTATGTTAAGGGGATCCATGAAAACATGAAAATCGACGAAAAATCGCAGTATTAGGGATTCAACTCTGATGTGAAGCATTTGACATCGATTTTGATTGGACCAATTTTTGAAAAACTTTCGAACCACACATTTCGACGTAAAATTTTCTGTTCTTTCGATTGGCGTGGTCAAAATTCCAAAAATCTGACAACAAAACCCTCAAAAGGCCAAAAAAGCTCAAAAGCTGCCGTTTTTCGAAAAATTTGGGGTAGGAAAAAATTTCAAAATCGACGTAAAATGCTTCACCTCCGAGTTAAATCCCTAATACTGCGTTTTTCGTCGATTTTCACGTTTTCATGGATCCTCTTATCATACGAGCTCTAGACTATACTTGCGGGACTATTTTATGAGTGGCTAGTGAGCCCATATACTTTTTTGAATGAGTAATTAAAGTAATGCATGAATTAAATTAAATAATTAATTAACGCAAGAAAATAGTATTAGGTGACACTGACATCTTTAATCTATCCATGAATATTTGGTTATACTTCTTGATCATGGAAAAATCTCTCCCCTTACAAGGGCCCCCACCACGCTGTGCCTACAGGCCCCCTCTATGTTTGATCCGGCGCTGAGTCCCATTTAAATTAACGCATAGGTTTACTCCCAATACTTACTACAATTGAGGGGACGGGTGGAAAAAGGTCGTAATTGCAAAACGGTCATTTTGAGAAAATCAATAAAAACTCAACAGAAATTGCTAGAGATATAATTGGACGAGTTGAGCTGACTTCCGAAGAAGATAGCATTCTCAAAATATCCCAACCCGAGCCAGGGGATGAAATTTGATTTTGAGTATTTTTCAGCAATTTCAAAGAATCCAATCGCGCCCTTTTTCGAATACAGGGTCAAATTTTGGCCTCTTTTCCTTACAAAAAGTGGAATTAAATCTCGAGATCAACTCCAATCATCTCCAAATTTTTTGAGAGTGTTCCTGGGCATGTTTTGAAAGATATCTGATTGCTACGGGGTGGTTCGAATCATGCTCCACGGTTCTATGGACACGAAAAGCTTCCATCAGCCGTGTCAAAATGACGAGACATTTTTTTCACTAGGAAAGGGTGGAAACACTCAATTTGAAGGTAAAACAACATGTTTTCATCGTTATATTAGGTGGAAAAGCGTTTCCAGGCTCTGGGGAATTTTTAATAAATTTTTCCTCGGTAATTAGGCCCTTTTTCCAGATCCGCCCTCACTTACGCCCTGTTACAGAGTAATTACGCCCTTTTAAATCTTTTCATTCAGGTAGTTAAGCCCTTTTTCCGAATCCTGTTGGGCTGAGCGAAAAATGAAGCCCTGCTTTTGAAATGATAACATAGCAGTTACGCCCTTTTAACATTCTATCACTGCAATTACGCCCTTTCATCTGCACGATAAAAGGGCGTAGGTGCAATGATAGAATGTTAAAAGGGCGTAACTGTTATGATAAGATGTTAAAAGGGCGTAACTGCTGCGTTAAAATTTCAAAAGCAGAGCGGATCTGGAATAAAATAATGTAAAAAAAATATTTTTAAAAATTCGCTTTTACGCAACGTTGAACAGAATAACAGCATTAAATGTGAGAATAATCTGAAATCTCTCTCTTGTTACTGGCATAAACGTTGGCTAAGTCAGTTGATGTACATGCTCCAAAGTGTTCGTGATTTTAGGTATGAATATGATAAAATCGTGGGTTGAATGATGGAAGATACTGTTGATGGATCAAGTTTTCAACCCACGCTTTTATCATATTTATACCTAAATTCATGAACATCTTGGAGCATGTTCATCAACTGACTTAGCCACCGTTTATGCGAGTAACAATAGGGAGATTTCAGATTATTCTCACATTGAATGCTGCTATTCTGTTCAACGTTGCATAAAAGCGAATTTTTAGAAATATTTTTTTTACATTATTTTATTTTCATCTTTTTAGTTTATACCTAATGATTAGAAATGGAGCATGATTTGAAGTTATAAATATGAGATGGAACTTTTGATTAATCTTCAAGATGGGCTGTAGAATGCAAATGGATTAGAGGCAAACAAAGCGATCAGTCACGGCTGGTCCCAAAGTATGCCTCTCCTCAAATACAGCAAACCAATAATTCTGTAATGAATCGTAAAAGTTATTAAATATTGAAATTTAGAAGACTGACTGCTTATTAAGAACATCAGGATAACTGCATCCATGAACGTGCCATCACACTCAACATCTCACAGCATGAATACATACTCATATCTGTTCATTCAAAACAGTCGAGTGATGCTTGATGTAAGGAATTGAATGATTTTTGAGCCCTATGTGCTGATAAAGTTCTGCAACACCAATACACCATAAAAGTTGTAGTCATGAAATATGATTGAAAGTAACCTGTTGAATTTCTGTGATGTATTTAAAATGGTAGAAAAGATCCTGGAGAATTTAAATGAGCCAACACTTGGGATGCGTGAAGCTACTGTAACAATCTATAATGAAAATGATCTATTCCGTCACTGATCCAATGGAGTTCAGAACAGTGGTATATCAGATTGACATTAGGAGCAAGTTTGATGATAATGACAAATCAAGTGACACACAATATCTCATGAAATATCATCCATCACTCGTGGTTGATAAGTAATCATCTACAAAACAGAACTGACATTCAGTATTTTCACAGAACACAAAACTTGGTTGTACGCTAGAGAGTTGAGCTCCTCACAGCACTTGTAAACAGATAAAACCAGTCACCTCGTCAGTAATAACTTCTTTTTATCATCTGTTAGTGCACTATCCACAAAATTATTTGAAAAAATTATTTGAAAATCATTGAAGACTACCCAAAAGAACTTTTTGGAAGATCTGTGCAAGATTGTCAGCACGTATTGGAAGAGGGCGATAAGAAAAAGGTCAAAGTCACAGGAGGACAGAGCCAAGATTCATTGCGTTCTAGAAACTGAAACACATGAAACATATCACACATAATAACTCCACTGGGCTGCTGTGGGCATCTCCCGGCGAAGGCATTGCTTGATACAATAATTACCGACGATTATTTATTGAATAATCGATTACTACTCCAACATACTCGCGTAAACGTCGACTTGTCGGCTGCTACGTGCTGCGTTGCCTGCATGTGGATCCACGCTCTCGCTCTTTCTCCCTTGATCTACGCGCACGAACGCGTTTGCATTTACACAATATTGGTACGCGCATCAGAGGCTCGGCACCACCACATGTATACCCGACAGAGAAAAGTGTGTGTCAATGACACACTTACACGAAGGATTCGAGGACTAGATTCCATCGGCGGCGCCCGAGTGCAATAAAAGCAAATAATAGGGCCTAATTACCGAGGAAAAATTTTATAAAAATTCTGCAGAGCCTGGAAACGCTAATCCATCTAATATAACGATGCAAGCATGTTGTTTTACCTTCACATTAAGTGTTTTTACCCTTCCCTAGTGGAGAAAATTCCTCGTCATTTTCTGATGGAAGCTTTTCGTGTCCATAGAACCGTGGAGCATGATTCGAACCACCCCGTAGCAATCAGATATCTTTCAAAACATGCCCAGGAACACTCTCAAAAAATTTGGAGATGATTGGAGTTGATCTCGAGATTTAATTTCACTTTTTGTGAGGAAGAAAGGCCAAAAATTGACCCTGTATTCGAAAAAGGGTGCGATTGCATTCTTTGAAAATGCTGAAAAAGCTCAAAATCAAATTTCATCCCCCGGCTCGGGTTGGGCTATTTCGAGAATGCTATCTTCTGCGAAATAAGTCAGCTCAACTCGTCCAATTCTGTCTCTAGTGGTTTCTATCAAGTCTTTATTGATTTTCTCAAAACGACCGTTTTGCAGTTACGCCTTTTTTCCACCCACCCCCTCAATCGTAAGACCTAAGTGAGGAAAAGAAAATTCTGACGACGAGTGTCTCCATGTATGTGTGGTCGTTTGATCATTACTCACATACAGACTAACTTGCAACTTTCTAATGAAAATACATAGATAGGAATCTGTTTGATCACTCATGTTTATCTTGATAGAAAGTTTCTATGAAAATACATGGAATTTTCACCACAGGCAGTTGATGAAATCGAACCCTTACCTCATAAAATAATATAATGCTCTTTCTTGCAGGCTTACATAGTTTTTTCTCGGAAAAACTAAGGCATTTTGAATCCAGTAGATCAAGATTACATGCACTTCAGCTCATTTGAAAGGTCTTGAAACAAACTTTAAAATGTGATGGAGTACGTTCAATATATTGCAGAAGGCCAAAACCATCGGAAAAAAGGCTTGGGGGCATGTTTGGTACACCGACCTTATTTTTTGAACCCGTAAGATCGAAAAGTGTTGTAAACACAAAATTGTTACTTTCATAGTTTCGGATGGAGTCAGACCTGCGTACAAATTCCATATCTTATGCCAATTATCTTCATTCTTCCACTCTTTTTCTCGATGTTCAATGGAATGTGCAAGACAAAAAATACAAAGCACATGAATTCACGGTCTGAATAGATTCAAACGAGTAACTCTGCATCCATGCAGCAATAATTTCAACTAAATCACACTTCAACACATAATAACAATCCCCCCAAAAAATCTATATTTGCTTCGATTTCCAGTTCACTCAACCATCAATCCAAACTCTCATTCCTGTACACATACTATTCTACATATATCTACCCTTGTCGAATAATCCAGAGCTCAAACAAGCCGTAAACTGAATCGGAAAATTCTCCACGTCCGACTTTTTCCTTCTTGCTCAAATAGACCCGCATTTCTCTGAACGAAACCCCTTCTGCTCTCACTGCATCGATTATCCGCCAATTAACACCACGTTATCGGACTCCTTTCTACTCTTTCTATCTCTTTCTACACCCAACATTCCTATACATATATTTCACTCTAATGAATTTTCCATGGCTCAGTATCATTTCTTTCTCTATCTATCTCACTCTTATTCGTACACTTGCTCTTCCCGTATCGAAATCGTGATACCAAGTAACGTAAAACAGTGGCCATCGTCGAATGCCAATTAGCAATCGATTCGTTCAATCCGCCCCCTATTTCCTCCTTTCTATCCTCTATCTCTACATTTTGATAGATATATAGGAATATAGGATCTCCCGAGGGAAAATCTCGCAAGCTCGAAGAGACAGAATTTTATTGGCTTCGAGCCAGATGATACGCTATATACCCTTAAATTCTGATTCTGTACAGAGCGAAAGGACAAGCCGATGAACAGCCAAACCCAATGTGTTATTTTTCATCTCTCAAACCACTGTATAACCTACTGCTCTAAAAATGTATAACTACGTACTACATACATACAAAAGAATTGTGTATGTGTACATACATCTGTACTTGTAACGGGTGAGGCTAGAGAAAACCGATCTTTGGAGAGAAACTGAAGAGTATAGGCACCACCTGCAACGCGCGTCCTCGTTATTTTGTCGTTACTACTACGTACCTACATATATCTGGACGTCCTTCTAGCTTCGATTATACTCCAGTTCCGATTTCTGGTTACCCTCGATGCAGCTTTTGCCCGCAGCTTGTTTTCTTCGGGAATAGTGTTTTATAATGATGCCTCGAAAAAATCAGACCACATACCATTATTATGTATTGCTTCTATCTATAGCCTTCACCAATCCTTAGGGACTATTCATAAATTATGTGAGAACAAATTTTATGACTTGAAAATGCCCCCGCATATTAGTGAGATTTTTTAAATGGAAAATGCTGACCCATAACATTTATCAAAAAAAATTGAGAAATCCCTGAAATATGTACGTAATTCATGAATAGGCCCGTATGCTACATCGACATACATCTTCATTCAGCACTCGCAAAAATTTCGTGAAAAATGCATAGTTTGTAGTTATTTTTGTTGCATGAAATAGAGTTTTGTACTCGATGAAAGAATTTGAAGTCTTTTCAGAGGAGAATTTTGTTATATTTGAAGATATTCTTTCAACAATAGTAGTTGCTTCGGATGTTTCAATTGAATCAAGCCCTGGTGTACATACATTTTTGTACAGGAGTGCAGTTGAATCCTAAAAAAAGTCTCTGGTTCGTCGCTCTCCTTTCCGAGCGCGTGGGCACGTGAGAATGTTTTCATATAGAAGAATCCTTTGAATGCCACGTGCGAAAATATTTCGCAAAGGGCATACAAGTTTGCTACGTGCATTTTTATTCTCTTCTACTCACTTTTTTCTCATTTTTTTAATTCTTTATTTCTCTTTTCCTCTTTTGCACCAACCAGACTTCTACATACAGACTTGTTGGGAATGATATGCGAGCGTAAAAAATGCGTTTGAAGTTTCTTTTTCTTTCACTTGGACGTATGTATGCATACGAGTTTGAGCGCTTCTGTTGTAGGTAACCTAGTTTTTTTACCTGGGTTTCTGCAAGCTATAACGCACACGTTTCTGATTGAAAACTGCGGCGTCGTCAATTTTGCCCTGAAACTCTATTTGAACGTTTGTAAAGTCACGGCAAAAGGGAGATTGACGGGAAATTTTTTGTGCTGCAATCCATTTGAGGACAATTTGGATTAATTAGATGTTTTAAAATTCTGCATTCCACAGTTTCAACACCACCGAAAAAATTATACTTAATGAATTTTTCGGAGTTATATCTCGGAGTTGGTGTCGTGTACATGTTAGTCTCGTATAAATTTCACATCTTCTGATCTAGGATTGACCCATTCTTTTAGCAATCTCAATTCTGAAAAAAATTACATACTTGTTTGGCTGAAAAGGAGTGAACATCGAGTTTTAATTCTTCACCTGATACGTCGGACCTGCGTTTTCCAATCAGTATCGACATACTATTCCGGTATGTCAAGACAATGTGACCAGAGAGGTTAAGACTCATTTTTCAAGATATGCATGTTTTTATCTTTCTGGAATCTTTGGTGACATTTTTTGGAAAATTTCATGAAAAGCGATGAGTTTGAGGAAAGTTCTGATGTTGAATGAATTTATCGTCCAGAATAATTGGATAAACAACCTATCACCGTGAAACGTTCCTTCTTAACCAATAGAAACCGAGACCATTTAAAAACGGATAGATATTTTGTTTTTTGACTTGATTCACTCCTTTGGGGGTTCCAATTAGGCGTAATGCACGTAGAATTTCATGAAGCATTCAAGAACGTCGCTCATTCACCGGATCATCCAGAGCGTCATAATATGAGATTTCTCACAAGTTTGGTTATGTATGAATATCCTAGGGATGGATTTTTGGATGAAAGGGTGTTACTAACATCACTAAAAACTCCGTAGATTCAAACCCGATAAAGAGGTCAGAAAATGTAAAATACTGTTTGTACAGTGACGAGTCATTTTTACCAATTTGAAAATTTGGCCCAACGATGTTTCGAAAATGGTCGGGAATGTCGGAGACGCTTGATAGACCTCAATAATCACACCAAACAATCAGGTATGGATTTAAACAAGACTGAATCTTGAGAGGCATAAAATATTGATTCAAATATACGAAATCCAACATATTGTTTATGGGTTCTGCAGGACCCACCAGGTGCCTATGGGTTAATCAGTAGTATCAAGAAATATGCATCATTGTGAGCAGAAGCTCCAGGTTCTATTATTTTTTGACTAAATACAAGTATCCTGAATTCCACAGACCCAATGGACTATTTTTATCTATTTCGCAAAGACAATAAGCGATTTCAAGGATTTCATCTCAACAGTACCAATTTTTGAAACAGAACTTCAATTGTACTTCACAACGAATAAAAGATCGAGAGCATAGTTGACTGCGAGTTTCACTCAACAAAAGCTCTCGCCACTCAGATAAGGAATTTTTAACGAAGAATCTGAAGTCATCTCCGTTGCAATCTTTCTGCGGTCGTGGAAATTGATCTCTCCAATCTCTTGTAGGGCAAGGACTTTTGAGTACCCGGATATCCGCAAATATTTGGAATTAAACTGGATTCGAGACATTTATCCTTATGTAAAATTTTTTACCATCCGGATATCCTGAAAGTATCCGAATAATTTGCAGATAGTCCCAGCCTCAATACTTTGAAACAATAAAATGAAATTGATTCGATGCGAGGAGATGAAATCTAACGATGAAAATCATCAGTTTAAACCATTATCGAAGTTCAATTTTGACGGATTATGTGCAAATTACTTCCAGGTTCTTCGCAATCAAGACTTGGTTTGCAGAGGAACAACTGTTTACCTATGGTGACGAGTCAAAAAACGAGCTGAGTAAAGTTGGACACTACACACAAATGGTCTGGGCAACCAGCCACTCGGTGGGATGCGGATGGGCGGAATGCGATGGTAAGAGAGGACCACGAGGAATACCTTACTTCAGCTACGTTTGCAACTACTGCCCCGCGTGAGTATATAGTTCAACGACTTTACTTCTACTAATGCCTCCTCCTCCCGCGATTCTTACCTCCATGTACAGTAAAGACTGCAAAGAGCCAAACAATATTCAAAATTCAGAGAAAGTCATGCAAACTCGATCATACACTTGCGCGCGTTGATAGCGAGTAATACGTAATTTTTGAAGGTTTTTCGGACTTATCTACGCAGCTATCTAATAAAAATAATTACAAATTGTATTTACACACGTTTTTTGCCAGATAGACTACTAATTATCAATTTATCATCGTCAATAAGTCAAGATTTTAGCAGAAGCTCATACTTCGGCACTTTTAAACAAATATGAATCTACAGAGTGTTTTAAAAGTAGTGTATTTTCCCACATGAGGTGAAAGCACTTTGAATTCGAGATCGGGTGGTTTTTTCTCCTCTCTCTCATAAAAAGGGGATGGATTTTGTTGAGATCAGAATTCTTCGAAGAAGAGCATCTCCCCCCAAAACCCGATTTAGAATCACCAACCTAGTACTAATGCAGTATCAGTCGAAGACTCATGCAGCAGTTCCGCGACATTTCTACAAGATCTAAATTGTACCGTGACTGTTCTAACCCGTTAGTATCAGTTCGAAACTAATACGGGAGCTTCACGACACCTCTTCAAGAGTTGAATGGTACCACAATAGTATCAGCACGCAGTAGAAGCTCGCGAAACTGATTCGCGAGTTTCACGACACATATTCGGAACTTGGATGGTACCGTAACGGCACTAGCGCAGCAGGACCAATTCAAGACTGACATGGCTAATTCTTTAGACTATATGACGCAATGGTACTACAGAGATACTAATATGACTGTACTAGTACTTTTTTGGTACCATTCGAGTCTCGGAGAAGTGTCGTGGGACTGTCATTTAAATGTTGAATCAATACTTCTGCACTGCTACTGTTGCGGTACCATTCAAGTTCCGAAAAAGTGTCGTGAAGTTCTCGTCTCGCTTTACTCGACAAACAAACCATCCCAGTGCCCAAAATGGACTGACGCGCTTAATGCGCGAATATACTATTTTCGATTCAAAGTCGGGAAGTTTCGTTTTGCTTTCCGAGTAATTGGTTTTAAACCGGGCCGTGATGAGGCTCAAAATTATCACGAGTAAAGCCGAAGAACCTTACGTCTGAATATCGAGATTCGGTCATGGGTTATACGTTTATTGATGGACTGTGCCTAAAGCACTGCTGTACACCTGGCAGTTTACGATCATTTCACGCCTAGCCGATCCAAAATCGTAATTTCCACAATCAGGCGTGAAGTTCTTTTCGCTCTTGTGATAATTTCTACGCCCGCGAGGGCTTGGACCGAAAAAAATCAGTCGCAAAACAAAACTCAACTTCCCACCCTCGTAGCGAAAGATACTATTTTGACGCACTGTGCGCAAAATTATTACTTTCGCACTGATCTCGTATTTCCTTCCATAGTTTGTCGAAAAATACAGTTTGATGTCCGGAAGTGAGTGCTATTTTTCGCATCTATGTGATGATTCCGACCCTCGTCTACGGCTCGGGCTAGAAACCCATCACTCGGACGCGAAAAAAAGTTCTTACACCTTTGTATTGATATGTACTTTTTTTAGCTCAGTGCGACTAAACAGAAATGTTTCCTTCTGGCTTGGGTAGGGGTACTGACATTCAGTCGCCGTGATGCCAAAAAACAGCACATGCATTAGCACGCTTGTCGAGACATTTTAGGGCACAGTAGTCGATTTTCCCCTCCAGTGCAACGAAAGAAAAATCGATTCTAGTGCCCCAGAACAACAAAACGTCGCATTGGTGTGGAATGTACTATTTGTTTCAGAATTTGAGAAAACTTCCCTCTTATTCAAAATAGAAACTTCTAGCTGGGTATGCGCAGTCCTTGAGTACTAGCAAATATTTGCACTGATTCTGGAATAACTGAAAATTCATCTTTTTTGACACAAATCACGAGAATTATTTTCAGAATGTAGTGATTTTGATGGAATGGTTGCCTTGAAACTTCCATGCACCGGTATCAATGATTCGTGACGTAATATTTTGATTGATCTCAATAAATTGCAAGCGCTAAACATTACGATGTAACTCCACCACAACTGATACCCACTTCATAGGCCACATATCGTCTATCACAGCTTGATGAAT
This sequence comes from Eretmocerus hayati, assembly GCA_029851415.1. Classification (NCBI taxonomy): domain Eukaryota; kingdom Metazoa; phylum Arthropoda; class Insecta; order Hymenoptera; family Aphelinidae; genus Eretmocerus; species Eretmocerus hayati. The sequence goes on along the minus strand of CM056742.1, from coordinate 173,610,600 downwards.
TCACAAGTGACCCCTTCCTTTTTTTCCTGGATAAATAATGCTGTCGGTTGGAAAAGTCGACTTTTTTGCCAGTTCAACTCAGCTTATACACCTCCTAAGCTCATGCAGCGAATAGCGCTAATTGCCTACTGCTAGAACTATCTTTCTCTGTTCCTGTGAATTTTCTTCTCTGCTGCAAAAGCTCGACCCATTAATTCTTCTACCCTCGAAAACTGCAGCAAAACCAAGAGTGAGCTATACTACTACATCGTTTTCTCAAAGAACTTGAATTTAAGTGAGACTGTGTGGTCGGAAGTCACTTATTCAGGTTAGACAGTATGTAGAATGTGTATGTTAAGAGTGAGCTGTTACTTGGCGGTGCATGTGCTGTCGAGCGATAGAAGAATTATTGGACGTTTGAGGAAAACAACGAGAGAGAAAAAGAAAATGTGCTGTACACGAGTGCAGTGCTCCTGTACCCAGTCCTTACCTATACAGAGTAAGTCAGTTGTTTTTTTTTTTTTTTTTTTTGTGAAAGGTGTATTTCTGCGCAGGATTGAGGTTGGAGCTGAAAATTAGAGATGGAGCTTTAGTGGAAGAAAATTTGTGCAAGAATAACATGATATTGAAACAGCTTGGAAGTAACGATTAGTGAATTTTTTCAAGCGTACAGTTACACAATTTGACGTGATAACTCCCACTTGTACTTTTTCCTACCTTCCGTGGGAGAAAAGTTTGTCACTGGGGAAATTTTTTCGATGATCACCGGAGTGCGAAATTGTTTTGACTTTGCTCTCGGTGTACAAATTTGGAAGGATTGCTTTCAATTTGGAGTATTCGAGCGTAGTTCGAATCGAGTGTGCTCGGGCAAGCTTTTGAACTTTTCATCCGCTCGTTTCGTCAATTGCTACGACTCTATTGAGATTGATGAATCGATATTGATGGGAGAAAGAATTGTAAATCGCTCGTTTTGCTCTCGAAAACGTGACTCGAATTCAGATTTTGTGTCAAGAGGTGAGGACACTATAGAACTGAACTAAATTATTGCGAAATATCAATTTGACAGAGATTTTGCATTCTGTGAGTTTCCGATACTCCAATGCAGGAGTAGCGTGAGCTGTAATTATTTGATGCGTGCAGAGCATGTCTGGAGGTTCGTTTGTGTCATTGGTTATTGGAAATTGTGTCAGGGATAATTGGAAATTTTGTGAAAGATGAAATCCTCTTGAAATATTTGCCGCCGCAGAAATCTTTAAATAGGCATGAAATAGATTTTTTGAAGGTGATTCGAGCTGGTTTTTATGAAAAAGAGACGAACGGACAAAACTTAATGAAGTTGCATTGATCATTTGCACTTCCATGTCATGCAACATCGTCTGATCATGATCAACAAAATGTGGTCTAATTCGTAGAATATTCTTGTGTTGGAATGCCAAAGTGAGATTAATGTTGTTCGCTTTTGAAAGATTGATTACGAGGAATTTTCCTTGGTAAAAAAAATGAATTCATCCGTCGACGTTTCGTCTGCATAGTTCGCAGACCACTTCTAAGGCAGCTTCTATACAATAGATGATACAAGTTTCACATCGTCATATCAAAATAATCACCGTTTGGTAATACGCGACGCTTTCTATATACACACTCCTTTAATACATCATGGATGATCTCCACGCTGAAGCAACCTACGAGAATGGGTCATTTTTCAGGTTTCTTTAGAATCTTTTTTACTCGATTCTATATGACCCAGTATAGGAATTTTAGACTACTTATGGGACTCAGAAGGAATTTCAACCGGTGGTGGTATCCAAATTCACAAAAAAGTGAAAAATTTTCGAGTCAAGGACGATGCTTCTTCATTTACTAAAATGATGGTATCTCGAGTTCTTCTCTAGTAAACAATTGATGGCTTGCGGCATCTTGAAGGGCATCCGAAAACCTATCAAGACGTTCTTGTACAATAATTAGTTATAATTTAAGGGCCTCCCGAACTTCAATAGGTGTTTTTCATCGAACGTTGATTCCTCGAAAAGCCATTTTCTTCATCTTTTTGAAACTCTCACACAAGTATCGTGAAATGTTGCGTTCTTCCAGGGAAAATTAGTTTCGAATAGATCCATGGTCGATCCGAGGGAGTTATTAGTAATTGATTGAAATTTAATTCATTCGACAATTGTAAAAGATCATTTTCTGCGCATAAGCAAGGATTGAGACTCTAAGGACAATTCATAATCAGAATCTGGGGTAATTTTCTACAAAATGGCTTCTTGAATAGTTCGAATCCATGCATTGGAACAAGCCTTAGAACACGAATGAATTGCGTCGGGTCAAAAGCAGGTGAAAATTTATATGTGAGGCGTGTAACTTTATGGGGAATAAATGGCCCATGAATCATGGTGTTCCGAATCTTTCCCTTGTACTTCTCTACCAAATATGGACCTCCAAATTCGATAGAACAATGTATGCTAGAATCATAGAAAATTCTCGCGCAAATAGTGGGCATATTGATTATTTTTTACACTTTTCACTTTTTTTCGATGAAAAATCAGCTTCTTTTTCCTTAGTAACACTGTTGTTAGTTCTGGGACGAAACGTGACATGGAAATGCGGTTCCCCGCATACAACATCTGAGGAAAAACTCCCATCAAAATATGTATTGTAAATTGGTTTTCAGGGTTTGGAATATGAAGGATTCCCTTGAATCACTTTGAATTTCTTCTCTCGGGAACAATTTATGTCAGACGAATTCAGAAAATTTGAAGTTCAATGCTCCTTTCGAAAAAAGTTTGATTCTGGCGTCTGTACAATGGATTTTAAACTGTTGGCTGGGATATTGCGAATGAGAAATCGTCGGTTAATACACGCAATAGGTAGTTCAATTGGAGCAATCAAGGAAAGAACAATTATAACAGTCCGATGCGATCGCCACCGTTGCTCTGTGGGGGATCGCAATGCAAGCTTCACCGCAAACACACGTCACTAGTCATTTACACACAATATTCGACAGCAATGGATGCATGACCATTAATGCTGTGATGGCGAGTCTTCATGGGTTCTAAAATGGGAAAGCTTGTCTTGAATTATCCATAACTAATTACGCTGCCATCTGTAGTGACATTTATATTCGGTGGTTTTAATCGGGCGTGGGACTCATTCCGATGAACCCAACCATCTATGGATTTGATTCATTTTCTGAACCTATGACTGGTGCTATTAAATCCATTGATGTTTGGGTTCGCCGAGATGAATTACGTGTCGTATGGAGTGGTGGTGACGTCGCGTGGCGTGGCGTGACAATCGTGTCGGAAGCGCTTCGTCTGCCATCACCCTAAGGGTGACTACCCTATACGTAGAAGATTTCACGCCACGAGACCGCCCGACATGACACGAAATTCAGTCCTGCGAACCCAACCATTGATTGATTGGGCTCATTCTTACAGTACCAATCATGGATTATAAAAATGAATCAAATTCATCGATGACTGGTTTTGCAGGTATTGATTTAGTGCCGTGTCGGGTGGCGTTGTGTCGTCGCCCCTGAGACAGATAACCCGCTAGGACATGAATCTCACGACACGACACGAAAAGTTTTCCTACGAACTTAAATATCGATAAATTTGCATCATTCTCATAATCCATGAGTGGCACTGTAAAAATGAATCCAATACACCGATGGTTGAGCTCGCAGGAATGGGGGTGATGACAGACAACCCGCCACGACGCGATTCTCATGCCACTTCACGACACGACACCTCCCGACACGACACGTAATTTATTCCGATGAAGCCAACCATCGATGGATTTGATAGTACCAATCATGGGTTGTGAAAATGAATCCAATCCATCGATAGTTGGGTTCACCAAATGAATTATGTGTCGTATCGAGTGGTGTCGTGTCGGGGAATGGCATGAGAATCGCGTCGTGGCGGGTTGTCTGTCATCACCCTGAAAGTAGTGTTGTGTCGGGCAGTGTCGTGTCACGACACGACAACGCCCGACACGATCTGAAATTCATCCCAGCGAACCCAACTGTCGATGAAATGGATTCATTTCTACTTCACCGGACATGGACCATGAAAATGAATCAAAACCGTCGATGGTCGGGCTTGTGGGAATGAATTTCGTGGCGTGTCGGGTGGTGCCGTGTCGTAAGATTCGTGTTGTAGCGGGTTGTTTATCATCACCCTTACTGCCACACGCTTCTGGTGTGCTGGCGTATCACGTTCCTTGAACTTGGCGGAGGAAACCCCAAAACAACTGTGACTTCTCCGAGCCTGGGCCAAAGCTTATCTAACCATGTATAATTCACCCACGCAACTATGTTGAGGATAAGCCGATGGCTCCAGCTCTCTTCTTCATTGAGATGGTCCCACTCGTTGATGAAAGTCACCCTCTTGCGTATTCTCAGAGAACTACTAACTGAATAATCAACCATTGCCCTTTTAAATGGACACTCTTGGACCAAAATTCACTTTAGTTTCCTGTATTCTTCAGAACCATGAACATCCAAATTCAATATAGACTTTGAAAAGAAATCTCTAAAATTATGTTGCAGGGGCAACAGAGAAGGTAGCCTATCACGACCCTACGAAGCTGGTGAAAGCTGCTCCAAATGCCGTGATCACTGTCGAACGGGTAAATTATGCACCAATTCGTGCCCTTGGGCCGATCTGTGGGCCAACTGCGCTCAACTGAGGGATGCCTGGCCAGGCTGGCTCTGCGATACGGATACACCTCAAGGCCGAGAAAGGAGGCAGTTTTGTAGAGCTAGTTGTCGCTGCCAAGGAAAAATTATCTAAAGTAAACATAACCTCAACGACCACTGTAAATAAATATATTTCGTCTTGAGATTAAGAGATCGACGCTTCATTCCGCCAATGAAAAAGTGTTTAAAAGTCGCGGGATGTGCCATCAACATCGCGTATCTCTTGAATTTCGCAAGAGTATATCACGTATCTATATGAAGAGATACGTGGGGGATTCCAGTATATATGTGGGTGCTGAGTTACGACGACGTGTGAGATGTATACGGTTATAGAAAATTGGAACCATACTGCACCTGTGCATAGAAGTCGTATCACGTGCGAAGGCCTCGCGGGATATCGAGACTCTCTCTCTTCTCTGAGGCGATTTGTTGTTATGGATTACGAGTCACGCGCGTATGGCCTGAACGTTTGTGCACGGAATGCTCAATATGAAATATGAACTCTATATAGGGTTGAAGATATGAGGATGTGTTTCGATTAAGGGATTGAGAGAGGCGAGAAGTGCATCTTGTAAAATGAGAAGAATTTTGATGTGCGGATCAAAACTATTGTGAGCTTTATAAATAGGGTGTGTGTGTGTGTGTGTGTGTGTGTGTGTGTGTGTGTGTGTGTGTGTGTGTGTGTGTGTGTGTGTGTGTATATATCCAGATCGTTTTACCCATCGAAAATTGTAAATCCCATGTACAAATGATAAATGTTAAGTGAATGAAGAATCAATTATGAATGGCACACGACATTATGTAGGTATAATGCACTACCGTACCAGCGTTGATCTTCGATTCTTGTATAATGTGTTTCTAGAGTTGATAACTACAAAATGTGTTCAGCTGATTATTCGTTCAAAAATATATTGTGCGTATCTTGGATTTTCATATTGCACTCTTTTACTGATGACACTAGAAATTTTTCCCCGTTATAGTGATTTATAATGGTGAGCTAATCACGGTCACTGAGATTCAGATGCTGAAGAGGTGAGTGAGGTGAGTGTTAATCAGTGAGTCCCCACAAGATTGTTTTATTCCTTCCAAGATCTCAAAAATGTCAAGTGAAGGTCTTGCTAAGCATTTTTCTTTGACTTAATCACAATTGAATATGAGAAAACACTTATCTTTGGCCTTGAACATAACTTGTGTTTTATCAAACAAACAAGGGTTTTTGTAAAAAAAAAAATGTTACCAATTGAGTTTCTTCTTCTTTCCAAACAGCTGCATCGCTAACACTATCGAATTCATGACGAATCAATAATCGTCAGTTTTTTCTTTATACTTGAGGATTTGATGTGGTTCTGTTGTACTACCGTGAAAGTTCCTCTTGGCTTACACGTGGTAACGTCTTTCAATGAAGAATGTATTTCTGTACCGTAAACCGGGGTGAATGTGGTACACTTTTGACCTTCCACTGTGATTTTCTTGGTCTTATTCATGCCAAAAGGTAATGTATGGGTAGTAAAAATTTGAGTCTTGAGCTCAACTACAAGATCCCGTTGTCAGATTTTGACTTTGACCCCACGGTTTTTCAAAAACTGCAAGAAACAGGGTGGACACATTCACTCCGTCGACAGGGGTGAATGTGTCCACGTATGCCTCGCCTGCGTCTGAAGCGCACAGCTCGTGAATTCAAGATTTTGAATGCATATCAAGATACGTTATCCTACGTATTTCGACCCGCTAAATATGATCCCAGTAGTTTTAAAACAATACAAGGCAACCTTGTGGTCATATGAGCTAATTAGTCCACCTGGTATTTGGAAAAAAAATCAAAATTTGCAATAAATCTTTAAAAAATCACAATACGGGCTAGAATAGATCAATTTGAACGTTCAAGGTCGCATTTTCTTCTTTCTATCACATACTTTTCAGAAAAAAATTGTCCGTTAGCCGTTGAGGCAATGGATTGATTTCAGAACTGTTTCTTCATAAAGACCTGTTTTTGCAATAATATTCGCTGTATTGAGATCACGAGGAAAAAAAATTTTCCCCTGCGCGGGGTACCTCACCATAAGTTCCCAACGCAAAATTATCGTCTCAACACAATCACGTGGTTTATTTCGAGCTAACGCGTCAAAATTCTCTTCTAGGCACAAAAAACCTGTTTTTTGGGGACATTAGTTTTCAAACTTCATTAAACAGCAAAGAAAGTACTTTAGAGTCCATTTTCATGGAATTGAGGTTATTTATTTGGAAAGTAGAGATTTCAAGCTTCAAAATGACCCCCGGCAGGTTTCTGTAGGTGCTATAGAAGCGAAGATATGATGCTGACAATCTTTTTGGCGAAAGCGGACACATTCACCCCGGTTTACGGTAATCGATCGATATGAATGTTCGAGACCTTATTCACGGCACCTCGCCATTCGAGTGTCACAAATCTAGCGTGGAGTCAAAATTTTCCGTTTCTAATCTCATTTTCCATGTATTCAAAATTTCATAAAAATCCTTCAAGTTGCGACACTCAAATAGTGAGGTGCCTAGAAGGTACACATATCGAATTAGACTAATCCAATATCTATCTATGTTACTTGATCAACAGATCCGTTGATCAAAATCAGCTTGCATTAGCCGAGTCATGAAATTCATGTCTTTCGAACTATTTAGGACAATCAGTTACGCCTGAAGCAGAATCAACATGAGAATTTCCTGTGCAATTCGTGGGATGTTCCAGAGAACTTCTCAAAACTGATTCCCATTGATTTGAGAATCAATCAAATGATCAGAAGATTGGAAGAAGCGGTAGCCAAAAAGTCATGGCTGCATAACAAATGCAGAGTGCGCAAGGCTTCCGTCGGTTTTTATATCATACATCAATCAGAATATTCTCTACGCATTTCTCAGACGTGTCTATCTAACTATCAGAATAAACTTTCACTCATAATACTCGATGGAACGATCAAAAGCTATACGAGCACTATTCTGGTGGAATCACTAATGGAAAATTCAATAATACATATGAGAGAGCTTGCAAAGCTGCTCAGAAGATTTCAAACTTGGATAGTTCGATGGGTTCCCGGTCTCTTGATGGTCTCACCAATGCAGCATCGCGAGAGAAAAAGGGCTGTAAATTTCCTCATCCTCGCAGTTTATGCCGTGATTCTAGGAACCCGCGGTAGTTCCGCATTGTTACTTCAATAGACATAGCAAGATATAGACTGCGGGTTGGGATCTGGATAGTGGGACCTCGAGATCGCAGAGTGAGAGAGCATAACGTAAGAGTCACGCCGCTCTATAAGAGAGCATTCCCTCTCACGCATCTGTCTCACTTGCACGCAATCCCACGGTGATAGCCCGCGACTCGCAGTCTATACCTTGCAATAATTTGCAATCGCTCATACTTTCTATACATCTCACCTTGCAATGAACAATGGACCCTTTCGAATTCAATGGTCGCTCTGACCGTCTTCGCTAGTTGACCTGTTCGACTAGCGAAGAGTCGTCGGAACGTACCTGACTCGTGCCCTTTGCGGATTATCGATGCCCTCTGTGCAGACTACTTGCTAGTCAGAGAAGACGACTCGACCCGGTCGTCCTGTTCGACTTACAGTTTTTCCGTGCATGGATACTTCCCATCCATCCCAACCTCCTTGGCCTCCAGAATTTTTCCAAAATATTTCTAAAGACAGAGGCGTCGGAATGGGTCTTGAGCCTCTTAAAAATCAAGACGCTAACCCAGTGTGCCTCTTGAATTCAGGAGGCTAAATCGAGGCTTGAATCTCTTCCCATGTTTTTGGACAACTTTCGGGTCTTAGAATTTTGAATTTCGCGCCACCATCCGGCTCGTGGCTAGAGGGTGCTCAGGAATGTTACTATACGCTAGGGTAACCAAACCATGTATACTACCTGTAACTATGTATATTGCCTGCCAATTTGAGTTGTTGTCTAATCATACTCTCTCTCCCTCACACTCGTTGCGTTCACATTGGAGCTACGTTGAGGTTAGAGTTCCAAGAGCAAATCGGCTGTTAGTTGCCCTGTGTCATGAACTTACGAGCGTTCTACTTGTGGTTTGAAATTACGTTCTTCTAGTACGAGTTGCCGATAGAAAGTGTGTTTTGGTATGGATGAGTTTATTGTGAGGCAAAATAGCAGTGAGCTTGCAACCGATAATCGTCAAGCTGTAACGAGACTACCTTCGTCACACCAGGTTACACCTGCGACCGATACTCGTCAAGCTGTACCGAGACTTGAATCGGCGCACGATGCTGCACAGGTCAACCGATCTTCACCAATATCCTCGGGCTCCGATAGTGTCCTTCGAAACGGAAGTGGTGAGGAATCAGTATGTTTTTCATACCGGTCAAATAGTTGTCACATTCAATTCTCAATATCAAATCTGGTACCCGTCTCTGTCTTCGACAAATTTGTTATGACTCAATTTTGGTTTGGATCGAAAGTTGATTTGTTTGATTAACTTTTACTTGAAACGAAAATGTATTTCAGCAGGTGTTCCGAAAAAATTCAGAACGTGGAAAAAGACCTCAGTTGGCTCGAGTATGATGCAATGAAACAAGGTATCATTTATCGCGTCTAGCTGTCGGAAAAAATTTGCCATTTCCTCAAGAAAAACAGTATATCTCTTTAAAGTCATGTTGGGTTGATGATGGTTTCCATACTTGGGGCAATGCTTTAGGATCAATCAGATCTCATCAACAGAGCCAGTTCCACAACCTCATTGAGGCTCATACAAGATGCAGAGAAAGAAACGATTATAGGAAAAATATCTCCGGCAAAAAAGCAAAGATGCTTGTACCACCATTGCGCTAGAAGCAATCTTCTCAAGTGTCAAACTGCTGGCTCGGCAGGATATTGCAACAAGAGGTCACGTTGAAAAAATTTCTAATTTGTATCAACTACTCATAACGCGTTGTGAAGACTTACCGTCGTTGAGATCCTGGTTGCAGCGGGTTGGCGTGAAATACTTATCGAGTTCGATTATGAATAAAATACTCAGCACTTTTGCTTCTGAAACAAAGACGACTGTGGTCGATGACACCAAAAATGCAAGTCATTATGGGGTAATGATGGATGGTGGCAGAGACATATCTAATCGGAAGCAAGAGTTAATATGCCTGCGCTCGGTAGCCGATAACTTCTCCATCCGCGAGCATTTCATCGGATTTTACGAGACAAACAATGCGAAATCTAGTACATTACAGGAGCTCTTTGCTCAAGTTCTGGGTGAACTACGATTCTTAATCAGAGATATGAAGAGCCAGTGCTACGATGGGGCAGCAAATATGAGCGGGGAAGTTTCTGGTCTACAAACTTGAGTGAGAGGACTCGAGCCGCGCGCGTTGTACAATCATTGCTCAGCGCATTTTCTCAGCCTAGTTGTTCAAGATTCTTTGGAAACAAATAGCTTGGTTAGGAATATAATAGGCACTGCGAAAGGAATGATAATTTGCGTGAAAGATTTTCCAGAGGGACAGGGTCAGTTTAATGACATACAGGCAGACCTGACAGACAATAAATCCCCGAATCTGACCGAAATACTGTCTTACTAGGTGAGCATGAAATAAGACTCCTCGGTATTTTACATTGACGAATATATATCCATTCCAATTTTCAAAATCTTACAGATCGAGCTTAAGAGTAAAATCTATCAGAGCTTTATACCATGACTCAAATTATAGAACGAGCATGAGATTTTTTGAAGATATATCTGTGTAAAAAGATGTCGATTCTACAATTGCCTCCAAAGCGGAAGGATTTCGGAAACGTTCGATGTCTTTTGAATTCCATTACATCATTTACATAACTATCCGAATTCTGGAAGTCATTGAATTGCTTAATATTGAGCTCCAGAAAAAAGATTTATGTATGAATGAATCACGTCCTTGGTCAGAGATGTGACTTCAAGAATTGAGCACATGAGAGATGGAAGAGTTTTTAATAGCATTTGGAATGAATCGTTGGGAAATGCAACACAACTTGGTCTTGATTAACCTCGTCGTAATCGAAAAAACCAAATCCCAAAAAGGTATGAGCCAAACAATAATAGCGAAGGTCATGAGTTTAAGGATCCGAAAGATTTCAGAACATTCTACAGAAGATTCTACAGAAAACTGTACTTCAAAGTTATCGACTAAACGACGATGTCATTCAAAACTCGGTTCTATGGCGAAACGATGGAATTTCTCGACACGTTTGAGAATTTTGTGGTCGGGCATAGGGACGTTGGTGTGCAGACTATTCTTGATTTTTAAAATTACATCAATGACTCAGATGGTGATAAAATCGAGGATATTGAGTTCGATGGTAGATAATTAGTTTTTGAGAGGGGCATTCCCAGGAAACTTTCAATAATGACATTCCGTTCAGGGAGAAGTTGAGAGATTTGAAGAAAAAGAGGAAGGAGAAGAACAATTCTAAGAGAAGATTTCTCAGCGACCCCATCTCCGGAAGCCCCAACGTGACCATCACATGAATGATAATGATGGATATGATCGATTGACATTCGGAGATGTGGTTCAGTATTTGTGAGGAAAATCTGAGCTATGGCACATTTTGAAAGAATCTACCAAGCTCGTCAAATTAATACAGCTTGACGACCCTGACAGTTCCAGGGTCGTCAAGCTCGAACGAGCTAATGTTTTCTGTAATAAGGCGATTGAAAATGTGGCTGCGATCCACTATTATCCAGCAGCGGTTATTGCGCCTAAGGAACTGGACGCGCAGGGCAATTAGAAATGGTGTTTGCTGATCGATTTCCGCTTATTGAATGAAAAAACCATAGCTTCATCATACCCCTTGGGAAGTATAACGGAAATTCTAGATCAGCTAGACCATTGCAAATATTTGTCCGTGCTTGATCTCTTTCAGGGCTTCTTCCAAGTCCCTATAGAACCTTCAGATGCCGCAAAAACGGCAATTCCAACCCCCTTCTACCACCTTCAGTCCAGAAAATCGCTATGTGCTTGAACAGCTCACCCTCGACCTTGCAATCACTTATGAATAGGGTGCTAACAGGGTGACAGGAAGTATAACTCTTTGTTTATATCGATGACATCGTTGCTCATCCAATTCCAATGAAAGAATATGGAGAAAAGATGCAAAGACTCCTAGGCCGCCTTAGAACCGCAGGTCTAATGTTACAACCAAATAAGTGTTTATTCCTCCGGAGAGTAGTCACATACTTAGGTCATATCGTCTCGGAAACTGAGGTGAAACCAGACTTCAAGGAGGTCGAAGCAGTCTCACGATTTCCCCGCTTAAGAACAAAGACAATCGTAAAACAATTCCTCGGGTTATCCGGATACTATCGTAGGTTCAATCGGGACTATTCAAAAAGTTCCAGACCGTTAAGTTCCTTTCTGAAAAATGATACTCACTTCACTTGGGGCCGAGGGGGGGGGGGGAAGACACGCTTTCCAAACACTTAAAAACAAGCTCTGCACACAAACTCCTCTGATACAATATCCTAATTCCCAAAAAAGGTTCGTCATAACCTGAAACAGTTCGAATTGGACCTTAGGAACCGTACTCAAAGCCCTATAGGTCGAGATCTACCAATAGCCTACGCATCGAGGATACTTAATGAAGCAGAGACACGGTACACTTCGACAGAGAAAGAGCTGTTGAGCACGGTCTTTGCAGTGACACAAATGAGACAATACTCTTATGGTCGTCGATTCACTTTTGTTACAGAGCATAAAGCTCTCTTGCGGCTTCAAAATATGCAAGATCCGGTTTCGAGGCTCGCTCAATGGAAGATTGAGCTTACGCAGTACGAGTATGATTTGTTACATACGAGTAGGGAGGCCAATATGAACGCAGACGCGCTCTCACAAAACCCTATCATAACAACTAACCCTAGCCTTCATATTCCATCAAATAACATAGTACCGAGCCAATTTGCTTCAACAAAATCGACAAATGATACGCGAAAAATAACTGATACTGACCCACAAAAATTCGATGCATCGAATTTTTGTGGGCCAGTCCCCAATGAACACCGTCCGTTCCCGAAACGTACCACGAAAGATTCCCCCCGGAACTAATGCAACCTTCGCGGGGCGTTCCTACGACTCACGAGCAACGTTGTGGGTAGGTAGAAATGTCAGCGGACAACTACGTATCTAGGGCGTTGTGGAATGGTTCCCGAAACCTTTCCGTGGTTCCGTCATAGTCTTGTAATGGTTGTTTGTTGCAACCCAGAAATTGAAAATTTTTCTGTTAAATGAATACAAATATGTTATTTTTCGTTCTTTCCTTTGCAGGCTATTCAAGGACAGTCTAATTGTCTGATTTTCACGAAGTAGCCGTGTTTGTGATCGAGCGCAGCCGATAAGAGATTGAACGAATAGCCTGCAAGGAAAAGAACAAAAAATAACAATTTGTTTGTATATATATATTTAACAAAAAAATTTCCAAGTTCTAGGTTGTAACAAACAACCATTACAAAACCATTACGGAACAACGGAAAGGTTTCGGGAACCAATACACAACGCTGTGCATACGTGATCGCTCGCGAACATTCGTACCTATACCCACAACGTTGCTGGTGGGTCGTGGAAACGCCCGGCGAAGATTGCATTAGTTCCGACGGGAACCTTCCGTGGTACGTTTCGGAAACGAACGGTGCTCACAGGGTCATAACCTAATACTGTTTTGCCTCGTTATAGCAACTCGCGCTTGAATCATTCTAATAAAAATGAGTCCGCAGATGGACATATTTTCATCTCACACGAATTTCACGTCAAGGTTTCCTCTCGCTGCTGGCATCATCCATGGTTGCTTATGTCTTGGAGCGGAGCAGCACCCTTTCGGAGATCAAAATTCACGAAGACGTTGACACGCCCATTTCTCCGACTTTTGACTCTAGGATCGTGGTCTGATCCACTCCCACAAACAGTTTTTTTTTTGAACGGTCTGGTACAGATATTTCTAGACTGCATATCGCGCACGCGTAGTCAAATAATATTAACAAGCCTGGGACAGAAAATTTACAAGCTCCGTAACGTAAATTCACCATGCTCAGCATGGTGTCCCAGGATTTCCTGTGCTGAGCACGGTAAATTTACGAGCAGCTTGTAGGTTTCCTCACTTTGGTAAATCCACCAAATTCGGTACTGCGAAACTACAATCCCACCAGGTATTTTCACCTCGGAGATTTCTTACAGTGTAGAGAGATTCTCATATCCAATTGGTGCTCAATCTTCAAAAATGATAATTAGTATAAATTCTGGTCGAAATTTGATTTATTATTTTCAGACTTGTGTGGAGTATTTCAATTATCATTCAATTATCATCCATGTGTTGCAACAAAAATCTGCACCTAAACCTCGCAATCTCGATGGAAATTAATGAAATTCTTGACAGCGTACACATTCTGAAGTTAATTACTACTAATGTGATTCAAAACCGTCAATTCGCGAACCACTGAATGATTAATGAGGACAGTCAAGTACTTATTCATAATCACAGATTTCCTCTTTTTCTCTTCCTTCCCAAGCAAGACTCGTAAGAATAAGCCCTTCAAAGCCAAGTAACGGCGCAACGTTGAATAGCGTAAAAAGAGCATCCTGCAGTTTCTAGTTCACTCTCAGGATCCACATATTTATACCTATATATCTATATTTCACTACTGCATTATATTCCGATTTCAAGGAGGGCGAGGCATTCCTAACATTTGCGCATACCTCCTGCCGTTGAAGTTAATATATAGCCAAACATAGCCCGCGGCCTTGGCGATCGCAAGAAACCCACAGCAACCAAGACTTCTCAAGATGCATCAGCCCCAAGAAATTTACGTATAGATATATAGGTTAGGTTTTATAGATATATCCCCGGTAAGGGTAACTACTGCGCTCCACCCCTTCGATCCTTCTTTCAAGACGTCTATATGTATGTGTAGGGGTTGAGGTTGTTGGTTGTGCAGAAGCGGATTCACATGCAAATTGACTACTATAGAACGGAAACGCGATCACTTTGTGGTTCCTTGAGATGTTGATGGTGTACGATTTATGCATACGATGTGAACTTGACGATTGACGAATTCTCGCGAGATTTTATCAAGGAGACTGGTTACGAAATTGAAATACGAGGATGTTCCTGTCAGATAGGATATTTGATGATTCGAAGTTCTTACTGACGGGTCGCTCATGATATCTATAGAAATTCATTTATTGAGATTGAGAATGTCAATGGGTGGTCAGTACGATTGTGATTATTATCTGTGCGTCATAAGAACTTTGGATGCTATCATCTATTTTGTTGGAGTCTGGAACTCTCTTTTGTATCAAATCGAATTTTTAGTTCCTTCTTTCTCGTTCTCTTGAAGATTTCAACCGTCCATAATCAGCTGACTGACACCATCCCGCGTGACGAGATTCGATGCGACCCGCCATGCAAACGACACAAAAAGCGAAACGTGATAGGTATAGGTATACCTTACTATTTACACAGTAGCATCTAGAGCTATTTTCTTCCGTCTGCTGTACATAAGGGCAATGGATATGATACGGATGACAATTTGATGGGTCAGTGAGGAAGAAAGTTTTTTTTCAAGGAGGATTTGCTCCATGGTGAGTTACAGCAGTATGTGTAATTCTGATTTTTTTAGCTCATTGAGAATTATCAACGTAGCTGCCCGTATCTCTACTGCTTCCAGGCATTACAAATTGAAGCAGACCGTGGGTGTTTTGCATGGATGTGAATGGTGTAACCTCGTTTGCCCCGGTTCACGTGATAGTTTTTACACGCTCGTGAAAGCAAGTATAGAAGGAGGTGTATAAGAACCTTACTCTTTTACTCTCATGAATTCTCATAAAGAATATCATTGTTCTGATCTATTCTTTCTTTCCTTTGTCTTTTTGGATCGAATTAATGAATCAATCCATCAAGTTCTAGATCAAGTCGTGCAAAATTCAGGATTTTATCTATTTCGTTTCCTCACAACCAATATCCTTACATACACCATGAAAATATTGTGATCCATACCTATATCTTACTCCATGTGATGAAAAAAGGGTTCTAGAATTGGAGGCTCTTATCCAAAAATATTGAGATGACTTGTGGGTACCATCACTTCATTGAGATTTTTTAAGAGATGTCGGAATTCTAGAATAGTTAATTGAGGTTTTGGAAATTGAATTGTGTCTTGGAAATGAGTGCCACCAAAGATCTGCGTACACGTGAAATACATCAAAATCTAACCGAGAAGGAAAATCACTTCATATTATGATGTGGGTTTTACGAAAGAGAGCACTCATTCGATCCAAGATTGTAGGATGAAAGTCAAAATCGCCTGATACTTTGTAAAACGATCGAATCCAATCATAGTTCCTATTCCTGACTGATAAGTCCAAATAAATTCTTTCCAACTCCCCTAAGCTTGAATCAAGATAAAGTTAGTCATAACAGACTGGGGAATCTTCCATAATTCAAATTTATTTGAAATATGTATTTCATCGTATGAAACCCGAATATACCCAGGAAAGATATCTGTACATTATCTCGAGAAATTGTAAGGTTTAAAGAAGTACCGCACCACTGGAGGGGGAAATTTTTTCTACCTGAACAGAATCACGTGATGACTATTCTAATAGTTGGGTTACGATCAATCGAAGCTCCCGGTGAATTTTTGTAAGCCCAGCAGTTATGGTTGTGGTGATATGAATCGACAAAATTTGACACTTTGTCTTGATCTTGACATATTCGTGACTTCATGTCCTATTTTCATCGAAAATTTTTTTTTTTTCACATGAACGGGGTAGGCAATCATCTTGAAAAGAAGTTTACGATAACTCCATAGGCTTCTGCATCTATGAAAAAATTTCTGTCAAAAACTCAGCGTTAAGTTTTCTGATAGAGCTAAAAAACTGACACCTCCCATAAGATCACGTGTTAAATGACCGAAAATGGATTCGCCATAACTTTTGTCCCGGGTAGGTGAACTTCACCAAAATTCACATGGAGTCTTTTGACACTAATATCAACGTGTGTGACGAGTTTCATCAAAATCTCAGCGTTAAATCTCGTAAGTGCGGTACTTCCTTAAATGAATGAGTTATTGATCTTCACCATATCTATTGGATGCGCAGTTTCTTAGCATTGGTCATGACATATTAGTTTCAATCACTCAGTGAATTCCAATGAAATTCTTCTTTTTTCTCCAGCTTTTTATTAACTACTGAGTTTTGATAATTGAGACTGGCATTTGCTAACTCCTTTCATTCTTTCTATACTATAGGTTACATTTTCAGCAGTACTTTCAGGGTCACAAAAGCATGATTCTGATTTAACGATGATGTGGTGGTACTTGTAAAAAACAATACAAAGTATTTTAATTGCTCAAAAGCTGATTCCTACTCATGTTTTTGAGTGCGATTATGCTGAAAAACTTTTGAGTCTCATACAACTATAGTAAGAATACGGAGCATAATTTTTCTTATTAATGCGTTTTTCGAAATTATTATGCGGGATCTACAGTTTGAAATGGGTTTCGAATCACCGAAGGCACCGAAAAAGACTCATGAAAAATTACATTGATGCCAACCAGGTTTCGAAACCAGAACAATCATTATGATCCATAATGATTGATCGGAGATTCGTGTACGAATAATATGAATATTCACATGATATTATATTCGTAAATCGGCAATATTCACAGTCCTCTTGGCTCTCAGAATTATACTTTACAGATATCACGCCAAACTTGATTTTGGGACTCCATTCTTCGCGTATTTCTCAAACGCACACGGAGTTTCCTTTCATTTGAATCATCAAGAGATCTTTTACATCGTCTAATCGAAAATATGGCTGAAAGATAAAAAAATACTATAGAGACATGAGAGAAGTGGACGAGTATTAGTATAAATGTGATGCCCGATACCGGAAGTATCAACTTTCGAGAGATATTTTGATGAATCCTTGAGGTTTCGCGGATTTCAAAGTAATCGCCGATAAGTATAAACTTACGAAACTATCAGTGTTTTGTATTAATTCAAAAATTGAATCGGCAGTATCTATAATCATGCAATATCGTTGAAACTCCAACACCTTAATTAGAAGTGTAGAATGGAAAAATTTAGAATGGAAACAGCCGGCAAATAAGTGGTGTGCCTTGAATCCACCTTGAGTAATCGTGTATTAGAAACTCTTGAATTCTAATCAGAATATCCTCATGGAAATAATTGCATCTTTTGAAAACTATATCTATGAAATTCAAATATTGATGATTGCATTTTACTTTCAATTACTCCCCGAAATGTGAATCCAGATTCCACATAAATTCCAAATTTGCTCCGACCCGATTTTGATTCTACTGATGTCAATGTTACTATGGAAAACTTGATAGAGCCCACCTAACCTCTGCATTATGACGGTTTTCTTCTTTTAAATGATATCTAAATCGAAAATCACGTATCAGTTCATGATAGTATAGCTACAAGGGCCAAATATCTACAGGATGCACGAATAGCATATACAAGCACAAGAACGACCTTACAAATGCGCGTACTCGCAATTCGTCATGCAAGCTCGATATAACTTGCCGAAAAGCTTTCGTTGAGAGACGCTATCATCCACCACTACCATCGTATGGTTATAACTTGAGAAATGCATGCGTCCACTCAGCTCACGTCTCAGAATTGCTCGCCAAACTTGTTCCATAAATTTTCCCACAACTAGAAATTCATATCTATGCATTCGTGTGGACTTTGTCTAGGTCATACCTCCATTCGACTGTACATTCGTATCAACATAGCCTGACATCAGTAAAAATGCTAGACTTGTACCTGAAAAATTTTCAAAAGTGGACTCGTGACCCAAAATTGTGAATTTCTAGAGTGCATAACGAGTGAACATAATGGGTGAAAGATGCAGGTCGGGTTAGACTGAGAGAGGCGTTGAAATTGACACTCGAGCGTTCGTAATAAAGCTCGCTGAGAGTTCTTTTCATTCTCGAAGTATCGAGGCCGGTACACTTTGTTACACGTCCAACAGTCTTTATTTGGATCACGCGAAATGGTTCTCTTAACTTTCTTCATATTTTCTTTATGTAAGGTACAATTTTTGAAACTCCGGTTTTAATCACGTATTGTGACTTGGACAGTCATTTCCCAGTCGGGGTCAGAAAAATCCACCCTGACACACCCTAAAAAAAGAATTGACCGTAAAAATTACGATATCTAGAAAGAACAAGGAACTAGATGATCCCGATTTGATTTGAAATGGATTCAACTTGCTCTCTGGAAAATCAATTTTAATTCTCCGATTTTGTTGCGATTTGGGCTAAACGACGAGCGCACAAATATTTGTTATCATCTAACTTAGATTTGTCCGCTCTTCGTTAAGCCCAAATCGCAATAGAATCGGAGAAAGTTGGGAATGAAAATGTGCGTATATTATAGGTTAGGAGGTTCCCGTGGCCGAGTTGTTCCCACTTTTCTCCGATTCTTTAGTAATTTGGGCTAAGTGACGGATTGAGGAATATAAGCTGGACAATAACAAGTATTCGACAACTTGTCTCACACTTCGAATCATCAAACTTTTTATGTAAGATGTGTTTTCAAGGTTCGAGGTCGCGGTGCACGGTGACCGCATCGCCTTGAGCGTAGAAAATGATTTCATAGTGTAGGGCATATCAGATGTTGGAGCCAAAATGGCGAGAAGTGGTTAAATTAAAAGTCGCGGGTATTTTCAGTATTCTTATTCTCCCCGTGGATTATTATTCATTTTTTGGAGCACAAGATTCGTGTCCATCAGTGACTCAATAATTGAAAAATTGACGGGTTTCCTCGACTCTTTTCCGTATTTCAATCAGAAGTTATCTCAGGCTATCCAAAAACGAGTCAAACCATGCATTACAAATCTCATGTTTCTTCATTATTAGCTTTCTGATTTTGAAATCGACCAGGCACTCATCGCCCTATCAAACCAAATCAGAAATTTATCATAATTACTCACAAATCTTCTTTCATAAAAGCTATTTCAATAGTGCTAGACATTCAAACTATATGTGGCATTCTAAGTATCGATAAAATCGACGAGATCATTATTTGATTAATCATAAGGATTCGATCCGTTAAAATTTCAATATATGCAAAACTGAATCGATTGGAAAATCGATTCATAAGCAAATCGATTCGTGGCACACTTATTAATCTGCAGTTATCATCATAAAAAATGATGAAAAACAACAATGCATAATTCCACGTGCAAAAATACCAATATAGACCATATTTCCAAGTCACCTCGCACACAGAATAGAGAGCATCCATCTATAGAAATGCAAGCTAGCTCAAAGCTACCTGCATTCAGTCGCATTGTCGTCATATCGCAACCTACATGCTCACTCTCAAGATGAATTGCTTCAAAGTCTCTTTACGATATGTTCTGCCACCCCATTTGTTCCCAACGTCTATACTCACAGACCATACATATATTCATAACACATATGCATCAAATCGTATGCTTGTTCATATATAGCAAAGTTGATGTCTGTCATATATCTATAGAATAGAAACGCGTGAACGAGAGGAGCTTTCGAGTGTATCACGAGCTCAACGAGTGAGGTAGCAATATATTGTATAAGAGGTTTCACACGTGAAGATGCTGTTCTGCTTATCAAAAGCTGTGAGAGGTTATACGGAGAACGAGTGTTGAAGTGACGACTCAAGCGTGCGATATTGGCAATTGAAGCTTTTCTCAGTGAGATCTAGAATAGATGTACCCTATACTTGAATGGTGATGGTGAAAATGCAGCTTTGAAGAGTCAAGCTTTCGTTGTAGATGAGGATAAGAAACACTCGTTCTACCTATCGAAGTCGAGTATGCTTGTGGATGGGTCTGTTGTGATACGATGCATTTTGAGTGCATACTTTAACGAAGGATAGATTTATTTGTATTAAGGGTATTCGTGTGAAAGAGAATGTTATTTTGTTTCGATTGTGGTTTTCGATGATATTGAGTGTGTATGTATTCGTTTGAATATCTAGGGCAAGGTTCAGTCTACCGAAAAGATATGATGATTTGATTGGAATCTGTACCCTTTTGAATTCTGATATGCATTCGTGTGCATGCGTGGTCACCCTTTTGATGGAAATTCATTTTGTTCGTACTTCGGAGTATTCTGTAGAGAAGCGATTTACGTTATTTGGAGCTGTAATGAGATAACGCAACCATGCGTAAGCTGAATATTGAAGAGTCAACCACGTGAATTTTGTATCTCACATCGAAATACATACGAGATTCCAAGGGCCTCATTGGATCTATTTTTAATCGGTGAAACACAGTCTGTCTACGGAACTGATTCATCTCATCATATTTTCAGTGAATCGATGCAAAAATGAGGAAAAAGCTGTTCGATTTTTTTCAGAAACTAGTTAATCGAGAATCATGATTATTCAAAAAATTCGATGAATAAATTATTTTGTTAGAAATGAAAGCTTCGAAGTGAGCCTGTATCGAAAAGAACTGATCAATATTTTCCGGCATACACGAATACACGAGAGCAGAGGGATGGGATCATCTCCACGTCGAGCCCCCAAGAATTTTCTCCCGACTATATTTCATGGTGTAAACCCTATTTTAAGTTATTGGCGTAAAACAATGATTTGAGTACCGTGTTTCGTATATTATAAGACCTGGCCTATGGCTTTTTAGGCCTGACTGAGAGGCCCTATATTCGAGATAGGCCTTATTTTCGAGATAGGTCCTATATTTCCAACCCCGGAAGATATGACCTATCAAATTCTTGAAATCTGTTTATCCAATCAATGTAAAGACAGATTTTCGAATTTCTCACTTTGTCATCAAAGGGTTGGAATGAAGGAGGGTAACCGAGTCAATTCAAAGACATTTTATTTTCAAGGATAGCTTATACTTGAGGGGTGTCTTATATTCGAGATAAGTCTTATATTTCACCGGGTCCTCGATAGGGGTGTCCTATATTTGACGAAGTCTTATATTCTAGCATGTCTTATAATAGGCGAAACACGGTATATTAGTGAATCTATTGGCTTATTAATTATGAAATGTACGATCTGGAGGCCCAATCTTACGGTAAAGCATAATTTCGTGTAGATGACACACGCTCATGATCAAAAAACTTCGTTCAGTACGGGATATTAGATACTTATCATATACATATAATACAGTGAAACCTCTCTATTCGGAGGCCTCTAAAACGCGGACGCCTCCATACCGTGGACACTCCGCCTGCGACCGGCCAAACTCCTATTCACTTCTCTTTAAAGCGGACACTCTATAACCGGACGCGGACAAAATTTTCGATTACATTCGCACATAAGATCACATGTATGAGCACCTCTATTAGCCGGACAGACGATGGCTTGATTCTGATGTGAGTTTTTGAGTATAACGATCCGATTATGATGCAGAGAGCAACAACAACAATTTCGTTCCTGTTCAGGGGATTTGAATCATTGACTTGATCTCAATTATCTACAATCAATTTTGATTCAATTGACTCCATTCATTTTTATAGAATCATTGAATAACCGACTTGACAGTTTCAGGTAGCCTCTCTATAAAGCGGACACCCCTATAAGGCGGACACATTATTTGCGACCGTAGGTGTCCGCTTTATGGAGGTTACACTGTACAAGTATTATATTATGATCAGCCCTTGATCTAGGTTCGATTACTTGACGATATTCTTTACAATTTGATGTCAAGAATGAGCAAAGAGAAAAGCTGGAGGAGGATGGGATATATCGAGAAACAACATAATAACTACAGTGAAAGCCCGAATAGCAGACACCCCGAAATAGCGGACACTTTGCAATAGCGGACAGTTTTAGTCGGTCAAATGGTCCTGTTACGTGCGATTTCACATCGCAATAACGGACATTCTAAATTGTCTTCCTCAATAATCACTTTAAGAAAACGATAACTTCGATAATGAATGTCGTCAAAATTGCTGGGGCTCACTAAAAGAGAAGAGTTTGAATTGCAATAAACGCTGTCTTCGTGTTCCATGGTAGACAGTAGTACCATAGTTGACAAGTACAAATATTTCTGGGCCAATCGAATTAGTCTGCCTGAAAATTTGAGAAGATGTCCCTTGTATCTCTCTCTCATACCGAGGCTGAAACGTATTTATCTTCATAGAAAAATTTTTTTTTGACGAACGAATCAGTGTGTCGCTTGTTTAAGATTCTAGAAATCAAGTGCTCAGCTTGAGAATGATATCAGTTGGAAGAAAACCACTATTATTGACTATTCTTCGATGAGGTGCATGTAGGTTTGTCATTTGTTCATACTTTTCACTGCTCTACACGATGATATTGATGATGATGGTCAATTAAATATACTCTGATATGCAATGAGATGTCCGATCCTCCCATCGATGCGTTCATTCGGGAACGATGAGCAGAATTTTGAAAAATCCTCGTGATAGCGGATAGCTCGCAATAGCGAACACTTTGCGTGGCATGAAAAGGTGTCCGCTATTCGGGGTTCTACTGTACATCATTGTCCCCGAGAGTATGGATGAATTTCTAGTATAAAAAGATAATACAGGTGGATGAAAAAATATTCTCCTCCAGGAGACGAACCAAAGTATAACCCTACATAAAATCGTGCACTGAGTCGAAAATGACGATAGTGATTGAGAATTCAGAGTAGCAATGGTAATCGTGGGCTCAAAGTGGTACTCGTGATTGAAAACTCGGAAGGCACTGAGAATCGAGAACTCAAAGTGATTCTCGTTATCGAGACCTCGATGTGGCTTTCGTGATCGACAATGTGGCACTCGTGAATGAGAACTCAATGTATCACTCGTGATCGAGAACTCAATAAGGCACTCATGATCCAAAAGATAATGTGGCGATTGGAACCCAGAACTCAATGTGGTACTCGTGATCAAGAACTCAATATAACACTCGTGATTGAGAACTCGATGTAGGACTCGCGATCAAGAGTTCAATGTAGCACTTGCGATCGAGAATTCAAATCGGCACTCGTGATCGAGAACTCAAACTCGCATTGGTGATCAAAAATTTGAGGTGGCATTGGTGATTTAGTCCTCAGATGGTGTTTGAAATTGTATTGTTTTTGTATCTCAATTAATCAAGTGACTTCTACATTCACGCGATCAGTGAGTTTATTCTTTACTCAAGGTAAGGTTGGGTTCTTGTTGCTCGCAGCTGGCGAGCTCTCTACTGTCAGTAGCAACCGCACACTCGTGCAACGCACCACATTGCTTTGTATATAGTCGTATAATATGAGATTCATGTAAAGGATTTTCTCGACTTGTGTTATTTTCGAACCTGCACCACCACATCATCCTACAATATCATCGTAATTCAGAACATTTGGTCCTTCGACCCGGATAACATCAGTGGCAGTAACATCGGAGCAGGACATTTTAGAAGCGCTTCGACCGACATTTTGTGCAGCTCACTTTGTGCAGTGGTGATGTGCGTGTAACCGTACAGTGATTGAATGGTAATACAAAGTAATGGAGGCTATACATTTCGATGGCGTGTTCCTCGAGTGTGCACTCACAGAATTATCGTCAATGCGTGAGGTGTCGTGGCTCGGTGCAGCTTCGTGTAATCGGCCATTTTGAAGCAAAACAGAGAAAAAAGGCGCTTACAACGTCCATATTCTTATATTTGGCTCAAATCATCAGTGTTTCACCTCTCGCAATGAACGCGGCGTTTACGTCGTAAGGGTGTGAGCGCTACTCATCTCATCAGACGTTTTGGAAAGGCATTGAGAACAGTAGCAATTATCAACGAGGCATTCGTCTCTTTGCACCCACAACATCGCACTATTCCATATCGTGATAGTGCACATCACACGAGATTAGGAAGAGAGAGTTCGATTAGCTGACAGTTTGTGTACATCATCGACGTGGCTGTTTCTGCATCGCTTTCTGCTAAGCAACTAGTGTTGCAGTCGTGTCAAGCTGTCTAGCCTATCATCTAGGACCTCTCCTCTCCTCTGTGATAAGGCTACCTGTGGATGTTGGGCCTGCCTATGCTCATCAGGGTCGGACGATTTTGACAGCAGTCAAAATATCCCGCCGCCTCCACTCCACAATGGGTCTTGAACTTCGTCAAGATATCTCAGTGCATGGCATATCGTCATCGGGGCTCCATCGAAACATCTCGCCATACAATATTTCTTTATGGGCCTTGAGCTTCATCAAAGTATCTCTCGCAGCATTGATCAATTATTTCAAGCTCCGTTGGAATAGGCTATCGGACACCAGTTTATCATATGGGTCTTGCGCTTTGGCAAGACGTCTCTACGCACGGAGAATTTCGCTGGTTTTGAACTTTGTCAAAACATTTCATCAAATTCAACCCATCAGACGTGTCTTGAATCTCAACAGGATGTATCTCACCAAGCAGTTTCATCGCTAATCGTGATCTACTCCCCGCCTAAGGTTCTTTATCACTTGTGATCATTATTCGTCAGACTAACCAAAGGAGGCGGAATGTTTAAAATTGTATTGTTTTTATATCTCAATTATTCAAGTGACTTCTACATTCACGCGATCAGTGAGTTTATTCTTTACTCAAGGTATGGTTAGGTTCTTGTTGCTCGCAGCTAGCGAGCTCTCTACCGTCAGTAGCAACCGCACACTCGTGCAACGCACCACATTGCTTTGTATATAGTCGTGTAATATAAGTTTTATATAAAGGATTTTCTCGACTTGTGTTATTTTTGAACCTGCACCACCACATCATCCTACAATATCATCGCAATTCAAAACAGATGGCAATGATGATCGAGAACTCAAAGTGGCTCTCGTCATCAAGACCTTAATGTAACACTCGTGATCGAAGATTAAATGAGGGACCCGTGATCGAGAACTCAATGTAAGACTTGTGATCTAGAAGTCAATGTCACGCTCATGATCGTGAACTCAACGTAACACTCGTGATCTAGAACTCAGTGTGGCACTGGTGATAGAGGACTCAATGTGACCTCTGTAATAGAGAACTTCGGGTGATGCTCCTCTTCAGAGCGTAACGCAGTCATTTCGGTACCGTGTAAACAAATGGATCGGTTTTTTTTGGCAACATCGTGCATTTTCTACATTTCTATCTCATGTGAGAAGAAAGTGCCGATAGATCCTGGCATGAATTTGCATAAACATCTGAAGCATGAACTACGAAATATTGATCTCTGATTTTCCACAAAGGGACTAGGCGGGTAAGCATGGTGAATCGGCCCTTGTCAAGTATGGCCCTGGAAGCAATTCCCCCCAGTTTCTAACCCCGAACTATGAGGAAAGCAATAGTTCTTAGGTCCCGAAGTCGCCCCTATGTTTTGGGGCAGCCTGGAAACCCTCCAAAAAACGCTAAAAATCGATGCTCCTTGTTTTGAATCGCATTCTGACGCATCTCAGTGAATCGTTCTGAAATTTTTTTGACATATTTTTGAAACATTAACAATTCAAAGGAGAGTGGTTTCATCTCGACAACTTTTGATTCAAGCCCCGAAAAAAATTGTTGAAAAATGAAAATCAATTTTTAACCCTGTTACCTCCAATTAAGACGTTAGTGAACCATTTCATCGTATTTGTCGGCTCATTTCACGTCGGAAACCACTTTGAAATATATCATTTTTGGTGGTGGAAAGTGGTCAAAGACGTCAAAAATCAATTTCAAAGCAAATTTTTTTTCATAAACTAGCCTCTCCTGCGCATGCGCGTTGATTTACGATCCTGAAAGTATCTTCAATCGATAGCTGGTGTAATTTCCTTCAAAATGACCCCTTGCAAAAGTCGATTTGATGCAATTACAGCTGAGATATGACTGGTGCAGAAAATGGAAAAACCCAAGGTATCAAATCCGTGAATCCGCGCTTCCTTCAATGGCCTTGAAAAATGCGAATTTTGAATTGGGCCCTTTCTAACACGCGAAATTGTGTTTTTGATGTATTTTTTGACGTAGAAACCGAATACGCGGTCAGTTTTGTTCCAAACCTTCAGGATTTCTCACCAGACTCATAAAACCGACTCAATAATGGATGCTCATCTTCAGCCTTTTTACACTTATTTGAGATGGATTGTCGGTGTTTGGGGAGGTTTGGGTGGATTGTGTACTAGACATAACTATGTCCCTTAACGTATTCTGACTAGCCGAAGACGATCCCGGTGGTTTTGAGGCTCGAGGAAGCGGTGGGAGTGAGATTTCTGGGAGTGAGATTGTTCGAGCTGGATTTTGTTGTTTGATTTCATATGAGAAAACTATATCGACCAGCTTATATGAGGATAGCAGCGCTTCCTCGAGCTTCGAAACCATCACCATTGTCATCAGCTGTTCAGAATACGTTAGGGAACATAGTTGTATCTGGTACACAATCCACCCAAACCTGCCCATACACCGACAATCTATCTCAAATAAGTGTAAAAAGGCTGAAGATGAGCATCCATTATCGAGTCGGTTTTATGAGTCTGGTGAGAAAAACTGAAGGTTTGGAACGAAACTGACCGCATATTCGGTTTCTACGTCAAAAAATACATCAAAAACACATTTTCGCGTGTTAGAAAGGGCCCAATTCAAAATTCGCATTTTTCAAGGCCATTGAAGGAAGCGCGGATTCACGGATTTGATACCTTGGGTTTTTCCATTTTCTGTACCAGTCATATCTCAGCTGTAATTGCATCAAATCGACTTTTGCAAGGGGTCATTTTGAAGGAAATTACACCAGCTATCGATTGAAGATACTTTCAGGGTCGTAGATCAACGCGCATGCGCAGGAGAGGCTAGTTTATGAAAAAAAATTTGCTTTGAAATTGATTTTTGACGTCTTTGACCACTTTCCACCACCAAAAATGATATATTTCAAAGTGGTTTCCGACGTAAAATGAGCCGACAAATATGATGAAATGGTTCACTAACGTCTTAGTTGCAGATAACAGGGTTAAAAATTGATTTTCATTTTTCAACAATTTTTTTCGGGGCTTGAATCAAAAGTTGTCGAGATAAAACCACTCTCCTTCGAATTGTTAATGTTTCAAAAGTATGTCAAAAAAATTTCAGAATGATTCACTTAGATGCGTCAGAATGCGATTCAAAACAAGGAACATCGATTTTTAGCGTTTTTTGGAGGGTTTCCAGGCTGCCCCAAAACATAGGGGCGACTTCGGGACCTAAAAACTATTGCTTTCCTCATAGTTTGAGGTTAGAAACTGGGGGAAATTGCTTCCAGGGCCATACCTGACAAGGGCCGATTCACCATGTTTACCCGCCTAGTCCCTTTGTCTTATACGTGACTCATTCGTGTCTTGATAATGGAAATTGTTCAGAACCTCTATCCAAGCTAACCAAAGTTAGCGAAAAAGTCCCAGCACGGTTGGTGTGTGATTATCTACAAGTAAGCACCTTTGGGGCAGAAACTACCGTGGCCAGTCTTTCATAGTTTAACAATCGACGCGATTATTCATAAGTAGCGTGCTCGTACTCTAGAAATGCTGATGCTGATAATTTGACTCAAATATAACCGAAACTTGTGAAAATTTCTACTGAATCGAGTTGACAAGCGAAAGCACTCTTCTGACGACTTCGAGCAAAATCCGATTGGACAATCTCCCAACGAAAGTACTCCCTGAATGTGATGGCCATCCTGAGTGCTCGATCACGTGTTCCCCTTCAAGTTCTCGATCTCGAGTAACTTTTTGAGTTCCCGATTATTCACCACCGATATCGATTCAATCGGCAATCCTACGCTCATGATCCATTTGAACTCTTTCTTATTCTCAAGATGAACTATTATTATGTACCGTTCGAGTACTGAGTTTGTCAACTATTCCTCCCAAAATCTGCAATGGTGCTAAAAAAGTGCTGAACATTCACTGGAAAAGCTCAATTTTCTAAAACATGTAAAATGACTAGATGATTTGTATGCAAAGAGAGCTGAGTTTATCTGCTTACTTTGCCGCGCTACAAATTTTTTGCCACGCTTTGTTCATTTTTTTTATCGTTTGCCAAGTGCAGGACATTGGAGCGAAATTGAAAAAGCAATAGGGGAGAGTAGGGCAAAATTGGACCGGGGCAAAATTGGATAAGTGGGATAGCTCGGTCAGAGACGAGTGTAAGCTTTCGCCGCGTAAATTCTCTTCTAATACCTTCACAGACAATGGTTTTTATCGCGGTTAGACCTCCCGAAACGATACTGGGAGGCCACGCTGACATAGGGGTGCTTTTCGAGGGCATCACGTGGTTTATTTTGAAAATGCAAGATTACACGCTGCTTCTACCGAAGTGCACTGGCTCAATCGCCATTTGGGAGTCAAAAACTACATTACAAAACAAAGATTTTGAGCCATCGTGGGCCAAAATCGGTTCACTTGGGGCCAAATAATCGCAATTCTGCGAAAAAAACGCCTGGGGTATTTTTGGACATATTGGTGGCGGGCGAATTTGGACAATGCTAAATCCTATCTAAAATCGGTCGACCGATCGCCTGTCCGTATTTTTCGATGGTAATTGCTCGTATCGAGGCGCGTATGCGTTTGGGCAAATTTTTCGAAGCGCGCGAGGTTGAGGGTTAGTTAAGTTATTGAAAATGAGTAAGGAAAGGAAGTTACGATGTCCAATGGCCGTCTTAGGAGTCAGTTTAGAGGTCAGAAGTCGCTTTCAACGTGTTCCCAAATAGTTCTCGATTTTCACATTTTCACTGTCCCATTCGCTGATATTGGGTTGATTGCCGTCCCCTATCATTTGGATCGTTGACTCAGGGCAAGTATGGGTACCTCCAATATGAAGAAAAAAGAAAGAAAGTCGACTCTAATAAGCCACGAGTCGATTTCTGATTGCTGAAGACGGTAGTGCGCCAATGAAGCGCCTACCTCAATAATGCTGAAGAATGACACAAAAAAGGGTCGCTTGCTCGGGCTATGGGAGAATATAGAAGTCTCAAGCCGGTTTTCCTCTTGGTTCTGGAGTATTACCACGTGTTTTGATGATCAATTGCGACTATAATAGGTAGGGAATAATGCCGTATACCTCAATTTTGGAAGGCTGTCCAAATTTGCCCCCAAAACTTGTCAAAAATGCCCCCAAGCTCGGGGCGAATTTGGACAGATTTTTGATTTTCAATTTCAAGAAAAAGTATGAACGCTGAGACCTAGGGGTCTAAAAATTTTTTTATAATCTATTCAATAGCTGAACTTCAAAGTCCCATAGCGTACCTAGCCCCAAGTATCGTCAGATAGCCCCACTGCAAAATCCGTCCAATTTCGCCCCACTCGCCCCTAAATACTAAATTGTAGTGATGCATGTGATTCGATAATTTTCACGAAAGTCTTCAATTTGCATCAATTTTTTAGATTCTCCAGCAAAATCTAGAATGATCCTGGATGAATCTATGAAAACTTTGCATCTAATAGAATCGGCCATTCATTTAATACCGGTAGAGACATGGTATGATTGTGGAGTCCGCCTCCCTTCATGAATATTCTCTACGAGTAAACACCAAGTTACAATATCACAATTGCTACAAAGACTATTTAATTACTTAGCAAGGAGTGTGTAGTCAGGTTTTGATCTGTACGATCTAGTGATTCATTACTACGCAGCTCTATCAAACGGATGTGCGTACTCGCACATCCGCTTTTGTGCAAAGACGCTTTTGGTAGACTATCAATGTCTGCTGCCAAGCTTCGAGTGCGAATTGCTTGCCTTCGTAAAGGCCACCCTGTGTCACGCCACCGTGAAAACGTTGTCTACTACTATGTATGTACTTGCACCGAGCATGAACTACTCCCCAATGCCATGTTTACGAAGAGCTTCAGTTTTTGATTGTATTGAGGAATGGCAATCACGAGAAATTACTTGCATTGGATACAGGAATTCCCACGATCTTGACTGAAAATGCATGTTTAATTTTACGTTACAAACAGCGTGATGACAGATTACACACACAGAATTATTTGTAACAAATGTGTATGAAATTTACAAAAGTGATCCGAGGAACAGGATTTTCCTACAGGGGTACCATAGAGGCTACGAAATATTTTGACTATTTCGTTCGTGCTTTTAAACGTCCCGTGATACTCGAGAGAAATTATTTGGCAGAAACTGTAATGCAATGGCAACTCATCTGCAAGTTCGATCAAAGGAAGCGCACGTGATTTTGCCAGTCTCAGCTCAGCTTATCTTACTCCTCGATTTTATCGTTCTTCTTTAATCATCGTTCGTTTCAAATAGCTTGATTTTTTTGAAAGAAGATTGTCAGTTCACAAAATAATCCCAATATATCTAGCGTTACTCAACGAGAGAACTGAATAGGTACGCGCTGATTTAACCACGAGACAATATTTTTTTGGCGTTCCACAATGGAGCGTGACCAATTTTGCCGTCCTATATCGGACTATATAAGAATAAAGCTCTCATGAACCATTCCTGATTCGCTAATAGCGTTTGGAATACATCTGCGATATTGAAGAAATGATAAAATTACGTATCGAAAACATAGTCTAATTTGAGACTTGAGAAGCATCTTTGGAATTATCAAAGATGAACGTAATATTTTTTCCTTTGAATATCAAAATATGATCTTAGAAGGATCGATCATATTCTTTTAATTCAGTTTGTATTGCTGTTTGAATGGGAAGACAGTTTCTGGATCTAAAACTGATTTAGCCGATGTCGCACATGGAAAACATAAAAAATGTCAAGATTGGGACCAAACCACATCATTTTACATCAATTTGGGGCTATATTGTTTTTCGTAAAATGAATTTGAATACAGATATTACATCTCGGAAAAATTTTCCGAAGATATTGCAGCGAAAGTTGAACTGAGCTACGATGAATTAAAAACGGTAAGACCGAGTTTTTTCCGAGTACTGGTCCTGTCAAGTTTGAAAATTAAAAAAAAAATCAAGATATCAAAATCTGAAGTATCGGAGCTCAGCTCAGGTCTTCTGGATTGAACGAAATATTTTATATTTTGATTAAAAAATCTAACAAATATCAAAAAGAGGGTTTGGACTGGGCGAAAACAGGCTCAAGCTTCTAAAAGTCAATACATAAGCACGCGGCGCACTTTACTTAGGCCCAAACATTTTTCGGTATTGATCCTCTCCTTTTCTCATACAGAGACTCTCAATTAAATCACTGAATGTTTCATGCATTGTTTGAATATTCACAGCTCTAATCTCATAAATTCAATCAAAAAGTATCAGGGGAAAACAGAACCCTTTCTCCATTGATGCGAGAATCGTGTATTTCATCTACGAAATTCATCGAAAGACTTCAATTAGCATCAATACTCATTCCAGGTCAATTGACCACCACATCATGAGCAACAACAACAAAAAAATTCAATGCAATTATTTAATCAAAAGGTATCTCACCAATATTTATCAGGAGATGCACGAATCATCAATTCAACTACGGCAACCATTTGTATCATACAGTCATTTGTAGCCCTCAATAAGAAAAATGAGTATCCCCGATACGCCCGGAGTTTTCAATGGATAGAAATCAAAAAAACACCAAATTCAAAGGAACTGAATGCTTTGGCATGAAATTCAACTCCATCAGAAAGTTCTACAAGCGTATATAACCTCTTGAATGGCGTATGCCAAATGGCGCTGAGCTTAAACATCGATTTCCTCTTAAAAATTTCCATACCCAATTCGATCGGAATATAAAACAGTCGTTTCAATCCCACCATACGCTTTTACCTACGTACACCAGCAAAAACATATCCATTGCTTACTCACACCGATAAACACACACACACACACACACACACACATCACGTCTCTCTTTTTAGAGAAAAAACGATGGCTTCGACTTCAGGATAAAAAGCTCAAAGAGTCGCGTCACTTTTGTATGATAATATTTTTCACTCGCGTCCATTTGGCAACGATACCACTATCTACCGTCTCTGTTAGGAACAAAGAAATCAAGATCGGTATCTTGCTCGAGTACTTTTTTCACTTTTCACTCTCACATTGTGGCTTGACTTGGCTTGGCTTGGCTCTTTTATAGGAAAGCTCGCTTTTCCCCTGAGGGCTGGAAGAAGAAAAACAGTAGAGCTCGTGGATGCCATGGCCCATTAGGACGACAAGCTCGTCTCTTGGCACTTGGAAATCGAGCCACCCCCCACCCACCCTCTTCCACCTCATCTCACTTTCTTCCTTGTCGTGTTTTAGTTCTGCGGTCATCCTTGTTTCCCCACTATCCACTGCTCAATTTTGCTCAAACAACCAACCAGCTACTCCTTAATTTGAACTAATTTTTGCCCGTGTTTCTACACGCAACTAATGCACCGCCCAGAGTTTATTCTACGCTTTGAAAATTTTCTCAGGGATTATTTTCCATCTATATAAATATACATATCTAGGTGAGGGGAGTTTTTTAATATCCGGGCGTCAATTGTTTTTTTCACAACTCTTTTTCTGCTTGTGAGAGCGATGCGGATGATCAATGTTTAGCTGTGTGGGTTTTCATATAACGCTGCGTGGAAGAAGCTCGTCATTCAGTAGCTCTTGTAAATGGGATGCTTGCTCGAGTAAATCTTAATTGGATCTCGTGTAATTAAACCCCTCGTTGGAAGTCGGGAGTCTTTTTGAGACTGGTGCGCAGGTCTTCTTTAATCCGAGATGAGATGGTGGTGATGCTGAATGAATGGATACGAGCTTTTGAATTTCGAAGTCTGGAAGGTGAATGGTATCTTCGAGATGAAGGTAGCGTTTCCTTTTAGGAGTTTAGTTTTGAAAATCATGGAAGATGCTTGTGGTAGGGTCTTTCTTCCATTCCAATTCGCGTTGTAAAGATACGAAGTGGAAGGAACTAGGTGAAGGGAGGAAGATCACCTGGTATTCAAAGAAACACATGATATGAAATGGAAAAACTTGGGGTGTTTCGAATTTAAATTATGTGAGTTTTCAATCCAGAGAAATTTTATATGTTCTCATTCTTGCACAAAGAGCCACCAATGTTGGTAGTAAACCAGAGTTTTAGGATACAAACCATCAAATTTGCCACCGCCTGTCTTACGCTACCACCATTCTTTCGCCATCGCCCACTCCGAATCATTGGAGATACATTCGAATGAAAATTGAGGTTGAGATGGGATCTGTCTACTCTGTGAAGAAATATTGTGGATGCGGCTTCCTTCCATTCACGTGTTTTATGTTGTAAAAAGCAAATGTCATGGCTCAGATTTTTACTATCGTTTACGACCACTAAAAGCACGAGAAAATTTTCAAGGAAACATACGTACGGTTAGGTTATTTCATGATCTTCAAACGACTTCTTCCAAAATTTCTGTATGGCGGAGTATTCTCGGGAAATGATTAATTTCTCGGTCAATTTAATAATACGCTACCATGTACTAACCGTCATTTCGCCATCCCCCACAAAGAATAGCATATCATGAGTTTTCACACGAAAACTAGCGCATCTCGCCTATGCTTCAATATTCGCGGAATATGCTCGTCTTTGTGTGAAGATCAAGATATGCTAGTCCTCGTAGGGGCTAACGATACACGAGAGCTACTGCCTGTTCTTCTAAATCATGTTTCTGAGTTGAACTATTCCGAATCGTAGATTCATCACCAAGGATTTGCATCGAACAATCATGGTATCACGCTATTCAAATATGATTTTTGATCCTTAAATTAAGGATCTATCAAACGAAATAGTGATGTATACATTCTACTCGCGACGGACGGCGCTTTTATTCTGTTAATTATTCCAAACCACCATTTGAGTGTCATAATGCAATATCAGTTTTCAAAAATCAAAGGAGCAGCGAAGTTGCAATTCTGATCATAGGTACCTCCACAATTATCATCCGATCTCCTTCGAAAATCCTAACCTAACATGGAAGCAACTGGATGGGCTTTGATGTTATCCCTTTCTAGGAAAATAAATCGATCCAGCTAGAGCCAGGAAAGCAGGAGGTCTTGAGTTCTCAATCAATTCCAAACCAGTGGTACATACTTATAGAGAAAAAATTATTCGCATTTCTCAACGTCTGTTCTCACTGACTTTCCGCAAAGCTCAAACAGTTAATGATTTGACAGGTATTTCGCAGTCTACGAGACCAGATCTTGCCTCTGTGGAGTAAATCAATGAAGAAAGATATATTCAGAGACTGTGGACACGTTTGGGAATGGATATTTGATCTCCACGTTGCACTCAAAAACAGAGTAGAGAGGCATCAACTTTTTAAAACACCAATATGTTTATCATTCGTGCCAAAAATATCTTAGAGTTCGCAAAATTTCACTGCGTGACACGTACGCACGCACGCAAGTACATCGCGCGTACATCGCACGCACATCGCACGTACATCATAAGTACATCATAAGTACATCACACACACACACACACACACACACACACACACACACACACACACACACACACACACACGCACGCACGCACGCACACACGCGCACGCACGCACGCACGCACACACACAACACACACACACCCGCGCGCATTCTACATGAACTTTTCGAGGATATATCTAACTTATAAATATACGCTATATGTAGTAGGTCGTAAGTATAGATATAAAAATTATGTGAGATCCTGAATGTGTTAAGAAGTATAATAATACAAATATTTTTGGTTGATAACATTATCCCAACCAGTCGCGCTGTGTCGATTCACTTCCCTTAGCCTAAGCATATTATTAAGTTTTTCACTTTTCAGTACCGCAAGTACCGCGAAAGTACTGCACTAATGCCGCACTAGTACCATAGTAGTACTGCATTAGTACCGTATTAATTTCAAACTAGTATACCGTATTGAAATTGCCGTACTAGTATGGTCTTAATGTGGTCTAATTTGGTCTAGTCTGGTCTAACTCGGTCTAATTCAATCTCATTCGGTTAAGTTTGGTCTAGTGCGGCTTGGATAGGTCTGAACTGCCCAATTCGGTCTAACTAATTTTGGTTCTGTTTCATTCAGTCTAATTAGTTCTATTTGAGTCACATTCGATATAGTTTGGTCTACTTCGGTCTATTTCGGCCTGATTCGGTCTAGTTCGGTCCAATTTGGTTTAGCTGAAATATATTACGTGGATGTTCGGGTTATGAGTAGAATTCACTGATCAATCCAATAAATCACAATATGCCATCTTGCTCGACTTTATAAAAAGCTCTTTTCAACAACATCAATCGATCATTGGCCATCAATCTACAAATATTTATTTTGAGTAGCAAAAGCATTTCAGGAGCCTCTGACTTAACATGAACATTTCTATGCCAAATGAGCGGTAACTAGAGAGGCAATAACACTCGTAACCAGTTAGTCTTATGGATACTGTTCTAAGAACAATTTTCTCCAAGATAATTTTCGAATGATAAGTAGATTGTTCAGTAGAGTTATGGAAATAATCTTACAGTATCTCAAAGGTTACCTATGACCTAAATACCAGATCCGCGAATGCAGAAATATTAAAAAGCTCCAAACGCATCTCGTAAATTCGTGGAAACAAAAAGATAACCTCCAGCTATGCAATGCGGCGATTCTTAGCAAATGAATATTTGTAGAATTTCAAAAAACTCTCGTTTCCTCTTACCCTTGAATTTTTTCTTCAGATAAAACAATAAAAGTGCACCAGTTCAGGAATACCCATGTAAAATATGCTCAAAGCACGTCATATACCGAACTGTAACATACCTGTCAAACTTGTTCGAGCAGATTCATGAATAACTCGTTCATCATCCCTACAACATTCGTACATTCAGATATACCTACGTGATATTCAATGAGCGCTTTTGCTAATTGCGCGCGTGGCATATGAGACACATAAAGGAAGAGGGCTATGTTCAATCCACGTGAGGCGTCGGGCAACTTTGTGCGAAAATTTATGCTGATTACTGCAGAGTATATATTCGAACACGTGACATAATTATCGTCTGCTTGTGTCTATTCGCCCATCTCCAATACGAATTGACTCGTGCTATATAACCAAACAGCTATCGTTTCTTTTCATAATGTTTCAATAGACTATCTCCGATGATCATTAATCCAAACTAAATAAGTTCATAGTTGAAAATGTTCAGTGTCGCTCATGAGCCTCATTAAAATATCTTTGGTCCTCGGGCAAGTGATTCAACTTACTCCCATTCGATCTCATTGACTCATCGCAATCTCCTGAGAAGTCAATATTTCCACGTTGATCTTTTGCGACAGACTTGAGATTTTTTTTTTCGTGTTTGAAAAAGTACACATGTCTGGTATCATTTTCCGGCTCGTGTCATGTTTTTCAAGCTCTGTGGCTTGCACGTGTACGCATGATTCACCCACGAATTCGTTCACTTTTCGACACGTTTGCATGGCAGCGTGAAAAACGCGGCTCTACGATTTCGCATATGACTCTTCAAAATCACGCAATTTGCGGCCTCTTAGCATTACGCAGACACAGGTATGCAGCGTGATATTATCTACTTGGTTCGCCAAGATTTTCTGACCAAAGAAAAAATATGTATACTACGAGCAATTAAACCAGTTGAATTGAACCAGTTTGCAGAATTCTCACATGAATCCTTTGCTTCTGTGTACGCAGGTTTTATTAGAACTTCGAGAATAATCCTCATTGCCTACATAACTCTACAAACAGCAATATAATTAGGCTACCAATCTATCACAAATTCATCTAGACGCGAATTTGATAAATTTATTGATTTCACCTGTGAGAAATATGTCGCAGGATATATCATCGATACGCACCATCTAAGAGGCAGATAAACACCTTTTCAAAATATTCCGAAAACTCACATCAGCTCTATCCGCTATATCACGAATAACTTACAAAAATTGCAAGAAGACTTGGATGCAGAATTACTAATTACTTGAAGTAGAACAAATATTGTCCACGAAAGTTTTAAAGAAATTTCTCATAAGTTTCTTGTAATGTTTGATTGAATCACATGTGAAATCATCAGGATTTGAATCACAAGTTTTCTCATGGGTGAAATTCTACATTGTATGCTTATATTGATCTCTCGGCATAAGTCTTCATCAATCAAAGTGGATTAAAGGATCGTCAATGGACCATTTTGACAGTTTCACATTGGATTGATCAATGACCAGAGGAATAATCCTGGAGAGTTGAGCAAATAATTCAATCAAGAGTAAAAATTGTCAATCATTATGAACACATACCATATTCTTCACATCGTAATTCTAGTTCCAATTTAATTCTATCTGACTACGATAAATGAAATGTCTCCAAATCGAAGTCCAGATCTTGTGTTTTGATTTGAGCCCAATGCAGATTGCCAGTCCTGTTAGGTATTTATAGATTCACGAAAAATTATAAAGTTACAGGTATGTATCAACACACGAAGCTCACACTTATGAATATTAGAACAATAATAAGCAGTTAGTGGCGATACTCACGGTAAAGTATAAAAGGCAAAACGAGGCAATTTACGAGGGTGGCTAATTACGCAAGGCATGCCACCGACTATATAGCGCAAGCCTCGGTAAGAATAATTTCGTTGGCGGGTTTTCCGCCACCACCTTCCATTATTTTACAAGATTTATTTTAGCTCAGCAAATTCGTTACCGTGACACACTTACGTCGCGGAGAAACGCTGATTTTCCAGCTGCCCTGTCCAGGAAGTCATGCTACAGAGCCATGTTTTTTTTCCTGGTGACACGAGTTTCTGGTGCTCTTTGCGAGATCCTTTTCCTCTTGACTTTTGAGCTGCGGTAGGTATTAATTACGCTTGGCTTGGCTGCCAAGCGAGTGTGCAAAATTTTACCATCTCAACATGATGATATTAGGGGGGTCCAACTAGACTCATTCATTTGCCACTGCTTGTAATAACGCATGAAACCAAGTTTGTGAAATAAACCTTGATTTGTTGGTCATTTGCGAGTATGGGAGACGCGTACTTTGCACGGGATGAGATGGATATGATATCCCGTCTCACAGGATCATCCAACAAGGCAATAATTTTTGAATTTTGTTGAACTTTGAGATTATCTGCCTGCCCTGTTCAGTTATTATGATTGCTAACTTCAGTTAGCACGATCTAGATAGGTGTACATTTCAAATGGCTCATTTTCCCAGTTGTATTTTGAGCTTCTGCATAATTTTTTACTCATACGAAATCATGTGCTGACCTACACCAACCTCATACATGAACGATTTAAAATGTTCGATCACATCTGGTCTAAGGTCAAAACCCTATTAGGATGAAGTAGTCTCAAATTAATTCCCATCACAACCTTGCTCACATTTTTCCCGTAATTCAACAAAAACACTTTTTCGGCACACTGGGCATTGGGAATCTATGATTTTTACCACAATTCCGAGGCATAAAATGCTGCAATGACACCCAGGCTAGAAAACAACTGAGCATGCGTCCTAGGGACACTATACATTGCATACTCCGACGCGACGGTTTCTAACCTATAGACGATGAAGTGGCATTTTATCTTGACATCGTTTCGGGAAGCATAGAATTTCGATAACCGGTTCGAAAGTAAACAATCGCGTCCGCAAGTATCCCGTCCTCGCCTGGCGACTAATGTGGCAACTTTATACCCGGCCCGCGGCGGGTCCATGGCGGGTCGCATTTCTAGCTCTTCACATGCATAATGTTATTGCAATGAGGCTCAACTCAAATACTGTAATCTACACCAGTAACAGCCGCATGCCCTTGAGTGCTTGGTCAAAAATTTGGCAAAACAATCTGCCATGGTTCCGAAATTGAGCTCGGTAGATTTTGGATAGATCTGAGCTATTCTTCTAAAAGTGTCGAGGCAAATCCGAGTAAAATGTCTCAATAAGATCAACTGAATTTACCTAGTGGTATCGGGCAAAAACTAACCCAAAGAATCAAAAAAAAACCCGGTATCTTATGAATGATTTAATTTTCCGACGTCCTGCTCCCATTGCATACTTATTGGCATTATTAAATTCCTAAATGTTCTGATGAACTTTTGAGATATCCCAATTCTAGATTAAGAATGCTTTTCGCAAAATTCTACGAAAGTTACAGAATCTGCGTTGCTGATTAGATGAGTAATACCTCAAAATTCTCTGGGAATATTTGGATATCTGATAATATTCTGCATTAGCCCAACTTTGGGAGATGATGTGATTACGATTTAGTTATGTAGATCTAATAAGTAGAGCTCAACTCACACAGAGACTGAATTGCGATTTTACCCTCGCAATCCAACATGATAAAAAATTCAGAAATGATCCACGAATTTAATCTAGAATAGCATGTGATATTGATTAGTACCAAACGAAGTCTCTGGTTATATGGCTCGGGTTAATTGCCGTTGCATATTAACAGCCGTTTTCAAATTATTAATAAATGATATGGGCAAGAGGCTGAAGAGGCGTTACGTGAATACCGAGTCAGGATCACGAAAACGATAACAATGACGATATAGAACGGACTAAATTAACGAGATATTTCGTATACGAGGGGAGGATTGTTGCATCTATACCACTACCAATGCCTGTGAGGGTGAGGGGAGAGGGTCTTTATTACGCGAATGTAGATGCGATAATGGAGTTTCTCGCGCGAAATTTTAATGAACTTCGTGTGCCGATGATGCCGAGCTTTAATAATCGTGGGTAATTGTAAGGATGCCACCATTTGTGGTGGTATGGCCACGTTACGCGATTCTGAACTTAATGGTCTCTAGCGTTGATTCTTTGTCGTTGTTCGGGTATAAACCGTATTAATTGAACGCTTTCGTTCATTCGGAGTCGTTTTGTCTCGCATTAATTTTCGAATCCCTGAGCGCGCGGTTTTGGGGCGAACTATATTATCCCCCAGATTCTACAGAAATCTCGACAGAAATTGTTAAGCTTTTCATAGCATTGATTAATTCAGTCAGGTTTGTATGGATTTTTGAGAATACATCTGTATTGGCGTTTTTGTTCTCAAAGATTCGATCATCTATTCAGAATTCTTTCATAGTATTCTACAGGGATAATCATCTCAATTCTGTTTGATATGGCCACATGAAAGAGTGATAGACAATTTATTAAGCTTGATTAAAATTTGATTTTCTGAATAGAACAGAATTTTGAGCTGACAAAAAGGTTAGTAATCAGAGTTATACTCGAGTTGAGATGACTGTGGCCACTCTCCCAGTTAAAGATTGTATAAGTCGTAACTCCTACGTTATACCACCTAGAGGGACGTTGAGGAGCTCATTTTGAAGCTTCAAAACTCTACTTCCAGAATATTCCGGCTGATTTGGCGTAGGATGGGTTCCATTGATCCTTCTTCCCACATTTACAAGTGGAATATTCTTGTCGAAAAAATCCACGACGACAACCCACTATATCGACCGATCTCTATCTTCTTCTGATGATTTTTCATTCGTGGATAATGTTCTTGTTTCTTGGGTTGTCCGATCTTTCGGTGTGACTTTGGCCACCTCGGATTAGTCGGCTTGATTTGGCGGTTTAAATTATAGGGCGGCAAGTTATAAGTTCATCTACATAATTCTAGAAGACTTTCAGCTTGTGTGTGTGGGCTTTATTCGTGATCAGAAAATGTGATCCGAGGAGAAAATATCCGTCTTTGGGTTGAGAAGTGCGAGAAGTTCGCGGTACTCAACGAAGGTGGCGAAAGTCACCCTGGAGGGTGGTTTTGGTCGCCCTGCTCTTTACAATTCTCAAGAATGCAAATAGGTGGAATGGAATTCTGAGCATAGAATTTCAAAGAAGATGTCAAGATGCATCGAATGTGCTAGAATACATATAGATTTGGGCGGGAAATGACAATGAGGATTCGATTAAAGACTCCAACGTGACCAAAGTCGATCTGGTTCACGATATGCTTGAAATCGAGTACGCTCTTTCGATTTGACTGGTTATGTTTACCCTTGGCTTTGAGGACCTTGAAAAAATTCATGCTGTTTAGGAAATCGATTCATCATTATCTTCAACCATTGTTAACGTTGCTCTTCATATAAGCCCTCGTCAAAATTTCATTCTTTACAAGAGTAAATTGCTCTATTGTGAGACCAGATGGCGCCGTGCCCAAAAAGAGCAAATTACGGCAACACAAAGAGAATTCCAATGTTTTCGGTGCTCACTGAATTTCAAAGGAATACACTAAATCGAATGACTCTCAAAGAAATAGCTAGCTCAACGCCACACGTATCATCTAATATCGAAAATTCTCTCAAAACAATTCATTACCATGTATTCTATCGCTTTCCTCAATCAACTGATTTGAATAAAACTCCTCCTTCCCAAATGGAGACTTTTTCCCCCCAAATCGACTGAAAGTTCTCTTTTCACTCAATTAGCTTGGTTCAACTCTGCTCAAGACTTTCCTCGATGTGTATACGAAAATTCATTCGAGTTTCGAGTTCACGATGCGAATAGGTAGACATGATGAAAAGAGAGAGGAAATAGCCAACGGATTCCTTTCGTCTCGATTAAAAGTTTTGAGCATCATAGTCTCGCAATTCTAATATATAGTTTACTACTGATATACCGTATAAGCCGCGGACAATTTGGCAAGTTTGCGAGAACGCTCGAACCATTTCGCTACAATTCGAATTGATTGTTCGGAAGTATTCAACGAGTTGTCCGTTGGAGGTGATTATCTGATTTGTGAATGAGCTGCGGAGGTGGAATTATCGAAATGAGCTGGAATTCGTAACTAATTGACTTTTGCTATATTAGTGCTACATTTTGATCTAGAAATTTCCAACTTGGGTAAAACGGAAATGTGCTACGGGAATCAAATTAGGGTGACGACTCTGTTGATGCAATGAATGTTAGATAAACGTAAATTGATTAGTTCGAAATTTTCGAAAATTTAAAATTAACTGTCGAGTCATCTAACTTCTCGTGTTCGCAATTTTAATTCACTTATTCAGAGTTCGGGATCATTTGAAGTTACTAATCTATTGCCTAATGGTTTGGATTATCAGACTTCAATAGCCGTCGTCAATTTCAGAATGAATTTGGCCTTCATTGCCTTCGAATTAACCTTTGAGATTACCACGTTACTCTTTTAGTTTACGTCCGTAGAACTCCTGGATACCTAGACAAAAGACTAGATTCTTGAGTTAGATTATTGCAAACGTTACTGAATAGGGACTTATCATCTTGTAGAACGATTCCGCATGTAACAAGTTGAGTTCACTCTCCCAATGATGCGAGGTCTTACGAAGTTTTTTAATTGGGACGATTTCACAAATTGATATGAAATCTTCTACATACATTTATTTCGGAGTCCTTCGAAAAAAGCACCCAAAACTCACCTCATTCGTCTTAAAATTAGTCACCATAAGTTTCCCATTCCCGTTGACATCATTATTCTGGACTTCATAAAAAAAGACCCTTCGACATAATTTTAGAGAAGCAAAAACTTCCCAGTTCTTCGACTCAAACACATCCTGATGCAGTGTGTTCACTCCAACATCCATCAACAATCTCTCGAATAAAAAGCACGTGTTGTGTATGCTTTTTCAATTCTTACTTCTCACTTGATATTTAAATGCACGCCAAACTCCATGGTGACCAAAAGGCAACGAAAATAATCTAAGCCTCTGAA
Source organism: Eretmocerus hayati (assembly GCA_029851415.1). Taxonomy (NCBI): domain Eukaryota; kingdom Metazoa; phylum Arthropoda; class Insecta; order Hymenoptera; family Aphelinidae; genus Eretmocerus; species Eretmocerus hayati. Next base: position 173,567,401 of record CM056742.1, on the reverse strand, counting down.
CTTTCTAGTGAGAAAATATCTTATGAAAATCACTCTCGTGTAGTTCATTCATTTATGAAGTAGTATAAATTTTCTCTCATAGCATAGGTTTGCAGCGCACATCTTAGGATGAGCAAAAAATTTCAAAAGTCTCGAGAAAATCATGTAAGTTGTTGCTCAGATCACATTGAGGATGGTTCTCATGTGACGATAACATTTCGAAGAAGGTATTGAAAATTAATTTGGAAGAATGAAAGATGAGCCTTTTCACTTTTATCGGTGATGAATTTCCATGCCTGTTTGTGCAATAAATGAATGAAGTCGAAATTTTGAATTTGATTCACTTCAAAGACAATGCCAGAATTTGAAATTCCACGAACGTTCCAGATCCTCGAAAGAGGTATTCAGATTTATTGGATATTTTATGTGTGCCAAGTGACTACTAATATATACATTACATCATAAGAAGAATCTAGCTTCCTGAAGTTAATGAAGATGGGATGTTTAAGGTCCTGAAATCGAAATTTTGCAGTTCCACAACGCATACTCGAATAGGTTTATGCCGGTCGTAACATGAGATACGGGGTACTGCTCAAAAATTTTGGTACTTTGAAGCACAAAATTAATATGATAAAGTGAATGAAACGATCATCACGCCGACACGATGGTTAACTGTTAATTAAGTTACATTTCACTTTGCATTTTCTGCTATTATACCTCTTGTGCATCGGAAATTGTTCTTTCCAGGTCAGCGGGAGCAAATTTCGCCACTGCCACGCAAGCATTAATAACAACTCGTAACGAAAATTTGATTAAACTTTCACCTTTTACGCTTCTGCAGTAGTCCCCGCTAATGTTCTACTCATTTTTCAATGAAATTTCCAGAACTAGTTGCAGAGGCGAGAAATTCAACAATGTATATTTTTCCCGTCATTTGCAAACGTGCAAATATTCATGACCCACCACATTGTCGAGAATTCTCGTTAAACGACGCGACGTAGAAATGTGTTATCCGAGTAAAAAATAGTCGAAAAGCGCTTTGTTGGTTGTTCAAATGACATTGCTTGACTGTTCGGAAGACTACTTCAACTAATCTATTAAATTGGATTTGATTATTTCAATGTTCGAAAGTCCCAATCGACTAAACAGAGGATTACGGAGGGTATCGCGAGGTTGAAACATCGAGAAACGTATTTCTGATATTCAGAATATATTCTGATGAAAACACAACGAGAAAAGTCCGAACCAGGGTTTGAGAAAATTTTTTGCCTTCATTTCTTTTTTCGCTTGCAATACGATATTTTACCTCAGCCGGTGAAAGTCAGATTTGCGTTTTGTTGCGCTTTTCCCCTGGGAAATCATCAAATCATCACCGAGATATAATGTTCAGTAAAACTGGTGACAAGAATTTCCAATTTAACTGTACTCTAGCGCATTCAATTCCTTGTCTCAAGACCTTCAAAGTCCGTTATTTGAATGATGCATAAGCTTGATATAGAGCTATGTTATGTGCGAAATACGAAAACCATTTGTCAACCAAGAGGGCCAAGTTGGGGTGTACCCAATTAACCCCCGTGTATGTAGCGGTCTCGAAAGGGTATCGTCGCATGGGGGCCATAACGTTCTTATTCAACTTTTTGCCCGAGAACGCTCCCATCCAAATTTTCGTCCGAGAACGCTCCTATTCACATTTGCGCCCGAGAACGGGCTGGCTCGCGTGAGAGGGAAAAACGCACCTATTCAGAATCATCTCGAAAACGTTCCTATTCAAAAAGTGCACCCTGTATAGAATCTTGCTATGTACTGCAGGTGGAGCGACTCGGGAAACTCTTTCTACCTGCGCACGGCCCGCACCTTGCAATAATGATGAAGGTTATTCTTACGATCTGCAACGTCGCGAAATCTTGACTGGAGAAGATAAAATGTAGCGTAGCTGAGATTTTTGAGTTTTGAACGAATACCCACTGATCTATCGTCACGAACTGTGATGAGAGAACCCCACGAGAGTAAAAGTTTGAGTGAAGAAGTCGAACGCATCAACAAACAATATATAAGTTTATAAGTTTCACTTCATGCAAAAATGTTGATAGATGTACGAAAGTAGTTGTATGTACGCTTAGAGTGATCGAACGAAGAGCAAACGAGTTACTGCATCCTAAAACAAAGATTCCTTTATTTCGAGAATTTTTATCAGCGGGAGTTCAACGACAAATTTCGATTTAATTGTTTGAAAACAGAAGGGTCTGAGGATTTTCCACTAATAAGCATTAGAGTTTTGATTCCAACGAGCTGTTTTGGACGATTGGTTCGGGCGCGCTTCTCAAGCAGCGAAAAGCAAAATTTCCAGTACGTTGTCAATTCTATCATTCACATAATATTTGAGGTTGGTCAGTTATAGAACCTCACTTGATGATGTTTTCATAGATTGTATCGTTATCCTCGCGATGTGATTGTCTGCGTCGTATTGAAACTTAACTGTTCACAACGTGTACACTTCATTAGTTTGAGTTCAACCATCGATCACTTCGAATGGCAAGTATGGATCGATCCTGCGACCGAAGGCACTGGGAAAGCCAGCTGAGCAGTGTTGTGAGTGGTGAGTATAAAAATCGATTGATATCTGGATATCATTGATCATGCATGAAGAAATTACACTTGTACATCGTCAAAAATGAGATTCTACATCAAATTCATCCGTTCTTGATTAAATTGCAATTTTCTAGCGTCGCTAGGAGCTGGTGGCTTTGCGCTCCAGAGTATGAGTAATGATTGTGATGCACTCGGATCTTACGTGGAGGGCACTACTAATGAGGGCAGTCTATTCAACACGTATCATCAAACGAATGGTGAGAGGAAACCAAATCATTCTTGATATACCCTTATAATTTTTATAATTATCGAAATCATTTCGTCATGAACACTTGATCGTAAACATTACAAGAAAGCCTCGATAGTCGCGATCCTCGTACTTGTGCTTGGTTGCGTCGTGTAGAGTTTCTCTCTTTCCATGTATTAGTTTCTCGAGGAGTACACGATGATTATCCTCATTTCTAACCGAACAATTATATTTGATGTCTCTTGACGAACGTGTAATCGAATTGGTATGTGTATTATATACATTACACGGAATAATTTTCATTCCATAAATCTCACTTTGTTAAGCTGGCCAATCTAGCCATTCTGTACCAGGTTCAACTGGTATAGACAATGATCCATCTTTCGTGCAAAGTATAAAGAATCGCGTTATCTGATATGCAGGTATGTGGTCTCAAAAACTGACTCATTGTGATCCGTGGATCTCAAGTTCTGCTGTTGCTGCTGATGACAGTTACTCCTTACCATTTCAAGATAATTTCTATGTTAATCCCGGTTTTGGGATACGAGATCTGAACGCCACTCCAACTGTTCTGTATAACGAAGAGACTAGCCATCGGCGCTTTGATCAGTATAAGAACCACGTGGATGGAAACGCAGACTATCTACCAGATAACGGTGAGTTATTTGACATTATAATTGTAAGTGAGAATGATAGATGCTACAATATTTTGTTTTGAAATAAGGTCTGCTTTGAGCGTGTCTTCGAACAACTTGGAGTTCTACACGTTACATGAATTTTCAATCTGATTTTCGATATTTATGATAATATGCATTCATAGGGATTCTCAGGTCTGAATCACACAATATCTTAGAGATTGGTGCATCACGCTTTCCCGCAAATTTCGCTTCTGCGGACTCTGATGAAATCAGACATAATCCAACTCAGGAACAAGCTAATTGTGTATTAGATGCGCCTCGTCAATTTGATAGCCTAGTTGTTTTGTCTGGCAGTCACTGTTCGCAAAAAAATTTGGATGTATCCGACCCTTATGTTTTCGAGGATGAATCAGTTGGGTCACAAGACTTCAATGGTGCCGCCGGGCTTGAAGGTAATATAAAGGATCATAAATACAACCATGAATCGATTTCGAATGATAAACAATCTTCACGAAATGGATCAGATACATTAGAGGAATCGGTGAGTACTGATGGACTAGATGACAACTCAAGGGATGATGAATGTGATTGGCGATCGGATTCATTTGATTCATCTGACTCCCACTCTTCCGAAACCGGATCAGTTTCATCACAGCAATACCCTGACCTTGACAACGGAATATCATCTGGCGATGAAACAAATTCACAAGGAAGATTGCCTGAATCTCCAGCTCGTTCAGGTAAAGTGTTCTTAAGGGGACGTTTGAGTCCTATTAATATTGCACAGTTACCGACGTGGTCGAGTTTTCGGATTTCTTGATGAATTTTTGAGATATCAAAAATCTAACAAGTAGCGCCGGTTCTATGAGCTATACAGAATCGGCGTTACTTAGTAGAATCCCGATATCTCGAAAATTCACCGAAAAATCCGAAAACTCGACAATGTCGGTATCCGGCATCCTCTTAAGACGATGAGCAAAGTTGATAAGGTAACGCCATGGAATAATTTCTATCAGCATACGAAATCTATTTTATCAATTTCCCGAAACTCCCAGCTCACTCGCCAGGAAAAGGAAGAGAAATCCAGATAATTGGATGCGCAATGTGGCTAAAAGAGCAGCAATATCTCGCACCACAGGAGTTGCTAGGAATGGTTATGAGATCGAAGCACGGCAGCTGGGCATTGGATGCGGAAAGTGCAGGTTTAAGTGTCAATCGCGAATTTTTTCTAATACAATTCGAAATACGTAAGAATCCATCGAATTCTTGCACTTGCGTCAGCTTGTATGCAGTCCAGATTAACACAATAAAATCAATTGTACGTAGGATTTTTCAATGTAGGTACAACTTTTCGATACTGACTTTTCGTTCGACTTCTTCACTCAAACTTTTACTCTCGTGGGGTTCTCTCATCACAGTTCCTGATGATAGATCAGTGAGTATTCGTTCAAAACTCAAAAATCTCTGCTACGCTAAATTCTATCTTCTCCAGTCAAGATTTCGCGACGTTGCAGATTATAAGAATAACCTTCATCATTATTGCAAGGTGCGGACCGTGCGCAGGTAGAAAGAGTTTCCCGAGTCGCTCCACCTGCAGTACATAGCAAGATTCTATACAGGGTGCACTTTTTGAATAGGAACGTTTTCGAGATGATTCTGAATAGGTGCGTTTTTCCCTCTCACGCGAGCCAGCCCGTTCTCGGGCGCAAATGTGAATAGGAGCGTTCTCGGGCGAAAATTTGGATAGGAGCGTTCTCGGGCAAAAAGTTGAATAAGAACGTTATGGCCCCCAGGCGACGGTATGCACTTTGAGCCGGAAAAAGTCATTTGAACCGATGAAAGATTTTACATGTGGTCGCACGGAGATGAAATAATTTTTCTCACTTTATCGCCAATTTACACTGACTCGGAGGATAGAAACATGTAGGGCACACCCTTCCGGAAAATCGCGAAAACCCCATTCCTTGAAGGAATTGTAATAGTTTGGTTCTGATAGGTCACAATCAATCTTCCAGTCAAACTTACTTCGGCTCATTCCGGAGATTGTTAAACAGTATCGGCAAAGCGGCTAAAGGGGGGGGGGCGCATTTTAGGTACAGTTCCTTTTATATTTTCCCGTACTGAGCGTCTTAGCCCGTTTCGGGCACTGGGACACTTCATCTATCGGACAAACCAATGGAAAGATATGTTTTCCAATACCCAAAACAGATTTGTTGATTAATTGCCAGAAGGAATAAATGAAGACTCAAAACGGAATCATAGACTCACCTTTTTCGGTTAAGTTTTTTTTTGTGGAATCACTCTTTAGTACGGACATTCTTGGCCTATTTAGCAACTGATCAATTATTTAATTACCAATCGAAACACTTACGGTATCCATGTGATCGATGCTCATCCTTTACAACAATCATTCAAAATTCCAATCAGTTTGTGGCAACTCATGTCAATAACCTTGAAAACCAAATCGGTCCACATGGAGCAAATCTCGAAAATCAAAATACATATAAAAACTTGTTGAGCTCTAGCCACGTGATAATAATCGATCGAGTAGACCGAAAGAGTGAGAAAAAGAGGGAGGGATTTCCGCAATTAAATATGCGCGGAGTTAGAATATGTTGCTACAGCTCACGGAGCTGTTAGATATAGCATTCATGTTATATGTGTAGTACCCATCATCAGGACGGAAGCACATCCTTTTCGCTTATGCCAGGCTTGACGCGCGCGTCACGATGAGAACTCGAGCAACTGCACCCATAATATACGTACATATCATGGTACTTATATATATATATATATATATATATCGTCAGAAAAAGGATGTGGCTTCCCTTTCTTTACTAACGTACCGAAGATTTTTACTTACACCTTTAAGTACATTCTACTCTTATATCTATGCACCTGCGCGCATGTGTAGATATATAAGAATAAAAAATGGAATACGAGTGTTGAGGGTTATTTTCGAAGGCGTTACAAAGTGAGCACACTTATACATGTATTATTGCTATGGTTATTCGTGAAGATGTTATATTTTTTGATGTTAGAGTATTTTTTGATTGTATGTGAGGCAAAGTACGATGGTGCCGATTTGAGAGAGGATAAGGAAACGATTAAAACTCGAGCGTCGCATATTTTTCAGCTTGCGTTAAACGGTCCGAGAGCAAGTAGACCATCATCTCATGGGCGAGTGGACACTGAGAAAGTTTCTTCGTATTATTGCAATACGGGTGTACTTAACAAGTGCTTTGTGCGTCGCAATAGCTTGTTGACTTGAATATTTGCGACCATGCTGGGATTTTTTGAATAGTTTAAAGTGATGCGAATTGATTTGTGTTTTTTGATACGCTGTGAGTAAAAGCGTAATTTTTGCACATTTTGTCATTTTTTACTCACAATTTATCAAAAACTATAGCTGAATACATGGGAGCAAAACTTTTTTTCGCATCTTCGTGATGATCCCGACACTCGCCTCCGGCTCGGGCAGGAAACTCATCACTCGGACGCGAAAAAAAGATTTCAAACACTTGTGTCGAAATATACTATTAGGATCCCTTCTGACTACGATATTTTCGCGGAGCGCTTGTTTGGTGATTGGATCTTAGTGATGGGACTGAAATTCAAATGCAGATATTCTATCGAATCCATCGCTACTGTGATGGTTAGACTTTACCAGAAAAAGTAGAGTTGAAAGCAGGTTAGAGCTGAAGTAAGAATGAAAACATTCCTTGTGTCAGACAAAGAATGAATTTTTGTTGTGAGTATCTGAATTACTTGATACGGTGACAGGATCATCAAAGATTTGAGATACAATTTTATGGTTTTTGGTCATGAGTTCTACAGTGTGAGTACTTCAATCAGGCCCAAGTTGCGATGAATTATCCAATGATTTTTTCATGTAGGAAACAGGATGCATCCAGATGAACTCGTGCTAGTCCTTACGACAACAATTCGAGGTTGGCCCAGAATTAAAAATTCATGCTAATTTCATAACATGTATTCACTTCACATTTTCACTGCGAATAGACGCCGCGGCGCCGGTAGAATTCATTCGTTTCAACATCTTGAATAGCTGTCCCCGGACTGATCAAAATTTCGCTAACATTAACAGTGGAGAGTGGCCGGTAAAAAACTGAAAAAAAATTCCTTGATTGAAGGTCAATGATGACACGATAACAGCTGTGACCTCATTAAATGCCAAAACCACTCATTGAGAGGCAGGTGAGTCTTAACAATCCTGTAAAAAGTCAATTGGCCTTCGAAGACGATACGCAACGCGCAAATTGGACACTCTCCGACGATGACGACGCGCATCCTTTGGTTCTTGCCCAATCTTGCTTATTTTGTAACCAGAAAAAGGAAACCAAGTCACATGTCGACTTAGTGCTCCCTGGCCTATAATAACAGATTGCAGGTAGATTTGGTGTTAACGAACAACGCAAATACTGTAACATTCGATTCAACTAGACTAGCTAGAAACAGTCATGAAATCATGCTATCTGGCTGTTGATTTATCATCAATGTATTTATGAATCTATTGTACGTTTTACACTAATAGTTGCTTGATTTGTTCGAATGTGATTTTCGATATAAACGTCACGACGTAGAAGGTCGAACAATTTCATTCTCAAATTTTGATTTCCAAGTGCCGTATTATAAATTACCAGTAACCTGTAATTTTTCTGGTACCCGCAATAATATCCGATTGCGTTTTGTGGATTGAAAGTTTTGAAGATTGAGTGTAAACACTTTGAACTAATGCATTTCTCATTTTCGAGGCGAAATGTGTCAAGATCAAGAGACAAGCATACAGTCAGAGTAAATGGTTTTGACAAAGGCATGTTTGGTAAATCAAAATCTCCCAAACTTGCTCAGCAATGTCTCATTAAGAATTTTATACTTCAAGATAATCGTCCCTAAGCCACGAAAGTCTCAACCCACAAAATGCAAACTGATATATTCGCGGATATCGAATGAATCTCTCTACGTTACTGTAAAAAATTACCCGCTATAGCGTTTAGCGCTATTTATCCGGATACTTTACTATACGACCTCAGGTGTCAGTCCACAAGAGATGAACCCAAAGTTGGTCTTCGAATTCTTCTTCATTATTTGTATTTTATTTTTGTATTTTTCTGAGTTAATTAGTGCCAGAGTTTATGCAGCTGTTTACGTATATTCAATGGGGGGTGCAACCCTGATTTCATAGTCTGGCCTAAAAAATCGTAAGGGGCTGAATATTATGTAGGGATTTTATTGAGATAAAAAGAATGACATATTCAGTTTTTCGAAAAAGGATTTTTTAAACTATTTTCATTACTTGATCACGACAAATTCAACGGATCGCTCAACCCATACAACATGTTTAAAACCATGGAAACTGCCCTCTGGAAAATTTTTAGACCTATTCGTAAGGTTATGAACGAAAAGTTCTATTTAAACGGGTCAGAAATCTTGGCAAATTAACCCAGAATTCGAGAAATATCGATTTTTTGGAGAATCTCAAGGAAACTTTTCTTAGGTTTGAGAAATACATAGAAGTAATTGAGAAAAATTGCAAAAGTCGGGATTATTTTTTTTTTTTATAATCAAACATAAATGTGAAATTTTCTGCCGATATTTTTTTTTTATTTCCACAAATTTTTCTTCACTACTTCGGTGTATTTTTGATCTCAACAAAAGAGTATTTTTGGGATTTTCTAAAAATTCAATATTTCTCGATTTTTGAGGGATTTTTAAAAAAAAGTTCAGAAATGGGACCCGAAAAAGTAGAACTAGCCGTTCATAACTTGACGGATCAGTCTGAGAATTTTTCGGGGGTAGTTTTCATGGTTTTGAACAAGATATTGTATGGGTTTAGCGATTAACTAGAGGGTGCACAGTCCAAGAATGAACGCGCTCAACAATGTTATTTTCCAAAAACACACTACACCTATGTTTTCATTTCGAAGAAATCCCATTTCGAAGAAATACCCGTAATTATGAGTTCTCCTTTCCCCTAAAAATGTTGAGGCCACATTTCCAAATTAGAGATATACCTCCCCGTAATCACGAAATTCATCAAAATTGGTACGATTACGATCGAATTTCGCGTTGGTTTGAGTGAAATACCAGAACAACAAAATAGGACGGTATTTGGGAACCAATTTCATATTTGTCATCATTTCATCCTTGAACCGATTCAAGCCATTATATAGAATTTAGGAATTAGTGCGCCAAAAACCATCAGGCTATTTTGTAAGCCTCAACATGTAAGCCTCAGAAACAATTCCTGTTGTTCAGAAAAATTCTAAATCTATGGTATCAAGGTCAAACAAGTCAAATACACTCAGTTTATAGATATAATTCTTTTGTTGTACTCATGAAAAGTGAAAAAATTGATCCCGACGGATCGACTGTAGTAACTGTCACATAATAACTAACAACCCAATCTTTTAGAATTAGAATCGAAATAATTTCATTCTCCTGAGACACATTCAATTCAATCACAAGAATTTCCTCTCTACAGGTCTCTATATCCATCTCCAATGAAAATTTCCAATAATTCAGAAATACCCACAAAAATTGACTAAACCTTGATTTTCATCTAAGGGTATTCAGAAGAATACTAAAAATTTCAAGATCCGTATACCCAAGGTGGGTCCGCGCATACAAATGCATTTAATCGTGTAGAGAGAGAGGGGGGCCATTGCACCGGAAGTAAAAGAGCTCAGGCTCGCCTCTGTCATATAGCCCCAGCAAAACAAAGGGAAGAGGGCACGCACGTGTACAGATACACACATTGAGGTACAACAGGTATATAATAATATATGTACGAGAATGAGGTAGGATCAAGCCATGCTCAGGAAGCATATGTTAAAAAAAAAAAAAAATCGAGCCGAGCATACCATATACAAACGTATTATGCATGGTAGATATAAAGTGGAGGGGCTTCCACGCAAGCGGTCAGGTGCACCATCGCTTTCGTTCTCCAATCATTTGGCTTGGCTTTACCAAGTGTATATCTGTCCCAGTATAGTAGGGATATATATCCGCAAAAGGTGTGTACGGCAGCATAGTGTCTGTTGTCGGGCTCATTTTTTTTTCCGTTCTATCGTATGTCACGGGAGAAGTATATTTTACGCAGTCCGTTTTCACAGCACGTGTGATTTCTCATCAGTCGATTTTAGCCCGTCAAACATTACGCATCGGTTGTACGTTATTTTGAAATACCTAGTGGCTTACACAGCCTACATGATCGTATGAAAAAGTCAAAAAGTCGCAGGGGAGCTTGTAATAAACAGCTGGTTTTTTTCAAGCAACAGTTGGGGGTTCAGAGTGTGCTGCTACCCGCATATTATATACCCCAGGAAAATTTTCTCACGGGTGCAAAGTGTTTTTATTCAAGTGTTAAGTGTACAGTTCAGTGCGTGAAACAATTCCAGTGTCTGGTGAAAATATAAATGGTGTGACTTTTCAAGGATGTCAAAATTTGCGATTAATCAAATTTGAAGAAAATTCAACAAATTAATGCAATGGTGATTTCGAATTTGAGTTCATCGTTGGAGGCTGGTGGAGGTGGCGGTCCTCGAATAATGAGGCGTTCAAGTATCTGGACACACGAAGCACCGATAAACTGGGAACTCAATGAGCGAATAAGTTTGAGTAGTGCAGGATCTCTACGAGTCGAACCCAGTTCCATCACCAGATCTGCCTTACAACGTACCTTTGGCCGAAGTACTAAAAAAATCATAACAAATGATAAGGAAAACATCGATTATTCTAAAGGAAATGACGATGATGAACGTCCAGCTAAACCTATCGAACCAAAAATTCAAATCAAAATTACAAATCCTCAGTTACAGTCAAATGGTACCCCAGTGCAGAGACGTTGGTTAGAAACTAGTGAAAAACTTGATAGAACAAATGGAGCTTTAGCTAAAAGACAATCACTCATAGATGAGTTAAATAGAAAAATTGTAGCTAGCCAAGGTAAACCATCTTTAGCCAATAATTCAACATCTTCTAAACGTAAAAATAGAGGATGGAGACCTAGTTTAGGTTGTGCTTCAACTGGTACAGTATCAACTGTAGCTACAAAGACTGTTAATTGCTGTAGTGGAAATAGTACTCAAGAAGATTCGGCATTGAGAGAATTAAATGAGGCTATAGATAGATTTGAAGAACTAGAAAATGAAGATTTGGATTTGGATTATGAAGATGATGAGGCTGATGATAGTTTTAAAAAATTGGATTCAAGCTGGGATGATTCTGGTGTTGGTGCTGATGAATTAATAAAAAGTATTAATGGAAGTGGAAGTGGGGTTGGTAAAGTTGATAAAGGTTCGGGATGGTTGAGAATTGATACTGGAATCGATGAAAGTTTAGTGTATCTTACACTTGAAACCAGTGCTGCTGATGTTTGCAGAGATCTGTTATTGTCTGATCAGCTGGCATTATACGCCAAGGTAAGGAGATACATTTTGTTATTCTTGCATTTGGCAGGTTATGATTTGAGCTGGAAGGGTGGGACTGCAAGAGTTGAAGGATGGGATATTTTATTTTTCATCCAATGGCAAATTTCTAAATCGTCCTTCATCGCTGAAAAATTACTCACAGAGTGATTGGCTCCATTCTATTCGATACTGATTTATGTCAGAAAAAATATTAATCTGGGGTCAGTGGAAGTAATTGAGGCGAAAAGTTTTGATACCATGAGAATTCGTATTCGAGAATAATTTGGGGAAGAAGAATTGTCTCAAATTTGAGGCCACCTAATTATTGATTCGTTTTTGTCTCATCTCTAACTTGCGACCGTCACAAGCATATAGAGGGACGAGAAATCCTGATTGGTGGAACTTTGAAATTTTTTTTCTGGGTGAAATACCTCCCAAGCGTAAATCGCTTGAATAATGATTGGATAATGTAAAGAGAGTTCATTGTGCATGAGCTCATCAGATCTTATTCAATAAAGTATTCACAATATTTTCGCCAACTGAAGCATCAATCAAAATTGTCTCATTCTCAGGAATTTTGTTGGATAGTTGCAAGCAATCATGACTGACGATAGAGAGATTTCAATCCGAGACACGAGTTTGTGAAATTTACCTACTCGAGGCTCGGGCATGTTTACTCAGCATCCGAGGTATAAGCGAGTGCCCGATCGCAGTCGGCAAGTACTAAATCATGCACTATTCTCGCGCCCCTCGTGCTATTCCTAGTATTCTAAGCGATCTTGAATTCGAGCGAACGAGGACAGTAATGAGTTTTCAGTCTAAAGATGTGTCATCTCTGAGTCGTCGTGAAATTTCATCCCCTCCCCAATTTTTGAGAATTTTGACAGTCTGCATGGAATGTTTTGATTGATAGAATATATTTGTAAACTGCTGGATGAACCCATGAAAATGCACTTATGGGCCCAAATCAGGAGAAAGATTGATAGATTTTTGATAAACACTTTTCTCAATCGATTCCACTGCAGCAAAAAAATTATTTAAAGAACATTTCGTTTCCAAGAAAAATACATTTTTGAGTGTGGATTATATCTCAACATAAGACAACGTGGCTGCGATGTTTCGGATTGAGATATTATCTAAAAGATAAATAGACCTGCTTATCGGCACTGTAATTGCATCAGAAAATGATCAAAACCGATGCCTTGCATCATAGTACATAATGATAAGTCTGATCACAGAGCTCGTGAAGGGAATTCAAACACTTGTACACGCATGTGCACATGGATCACATGGAAATTAGTAGATTCCAATACAAAGGCGCAAGATTCCAAATTTCTCGAACCAAATGATATCTCCGACCCGCCAGCTGAAGACAAGGTTGGACTAGTTATAAAGGAGCGAAGAACACGTTTTGCGATCGAGTATCGTATGCTATTTCTCATCAGACTGGGAGCAAAAGAAGGAAAAATCGTGCAAAATGATCACTCTTGCACGGAATGTGTTGAAAATTAATTTCATCTGAATGAGCATTACAGGTAGGAAAGGATTAGTATGGAATGAAGCTTAGAAATCTGTGCCAAGCGAAAAATGTTGCATTCTCATAACACTTCGATCACATTTGGTGGATTCTATCGGAGTATCAAAGGTCATGAACTAATAGCTAATCCTAATCCACAAAAAATTTTTGAGGTAATTCGTACTCACACGATCTGGACCGGAAGTGGCCGAAACTAGGGAATGGTCCTCTTTTAGCACTAAAAAATAGTACCCACAGCCGCAAGTCTAACGCTAAGCGTTACCGAGTTATGGATTATGACCTGTGTACAGTACTGATATATACTAGATATATCTACATTAGCGGATCCGTTATTCTCCAATTTTTTTACAGACTTTTTACCTCTTAACGGGAGGCTGATATTACTCCCTTTTGTCAAATATCCTAAAAATGAGTAGACCGGAATCCATTCTAGAAATACCTCGAGTTTTTATTAATCGAATCACATGGGATTCTGTATATTACACGGTAATAGAACGCATACCAGAATTGCACTATGGAGAGAAGTCCTCTAAAAATGATAATAGGAATTTCAAAATGGCGGCAGATACCAGACTCGCCTTGAGGGTCTTTTATTGACCAAGAATATAGGTAAAACTTGGAGTGCAAGGGGAAGAAATTCAACCCGCTCCCCTCCCTACATATCCATTTTTCGTTATTTCTGGGCCAAATTGTTTTCTCAGTTTTTTATCTATCCTGTGCATTTACGTGATTGAGTGCCCTTGACTATATTCTTGATCGATAGCTGATGGAATTTTTTTTGAAATGACCACCGACGAGGTGCACTACAATCAGAGCTTTAACCCATTTCGAAAAGTGAAAAGCGGTTGTCTGCCAGTCCTCCAAGTCGAGCTCACGCGGATTTGGCACCTTAAGCTCCTCTACTTGATTCACAACTCTGATTATAATGCATTAAATCGATTTCATCACGCGGTCAGGTTTGGAAGAAACTTTTACTTTCATGCGCAGGAGAGTTAATAATTGAGAAAAAATTGACTCAACACCTTCACTGCGATGGGCCCCACCGGTGGGGCCCATCGCACACACGACCCGAACGCGATTTTCGTCGTCGCAGTGAACGTGTTAGAAACCCGAAAAATGGCTTCACAATAAGGGGGAAGGGGCAGGAACAATCTTGTCGACCCTACTCGAAGGTATTATATTACCTTCATTACTAACGATGGAATATCGCTCTAAGAGTAAAGGAGTCTTTCAAAAGAACTTGTATCATCTTGTAACTCGTGCCTACATGGGAAATGCTAATGTCATAAGCTGTAGCTCGGAAACGTTTGAACGTACATACGTCAGACTCTGCACTTTTGGGTACCTATCATCTTTTCATGCTGGAAGAAGACTATTATCAAAGTCTTAGCCTAATCAGTTATTTACACTTCGTGTATCCTGTTTCCCAGAAGACAAACAAATTTTTATTTTGCCCTTTTCAAAGAAATTCTGAGGGTGTGGGATATCCCATAATTTCCCAATGTTTTTGTGGTTGAAAAAGATTACAAAATACGTGCATCTCCCTTTATAATCTCATTTTCATAGATTTTTCACACAAACTCTCAATAAGAAACTTCGCATGTTTTCTTTCGTGGACAATTTAAGCGGAGAAAAAAATGAAACACAAATTCAATATTCTGAGCCAAGATGTTGAACATGAATGCATGATTAACCTTCGCAGGGATTGTTTTTTACTATGAGGGCCGCATTCAGGAACTAAAATTGATCACAAGGGAGGATTTTAAAATGGTCACAGTCAACAAGTTAAGTGAGACTGCACATTTGTATATGTATGCGGGTATATACCACTCAGGAGTGTGGCGATCATTTGGAATAACGAAGCCGAATGAAGGGACACTAAGCTAGCGCGAGGGTGGGAATGGAAATGAGAGTACGTTATTAAAACGCCACAAAAGGTCTCGCACGTTAAATCGCTGTTTACTCTGCAAGGCTTCATTATGCGATAATTAATGTAAGCCGCTTGAACGCTTTTCGCTCGGATATAGCCGGCTATCTGGAAAACTCTTCTGATGGCTTGAGGTGTATTTTTTATTCTGTGAATGTTTTTTCTTTCACTTACATATAAAATGGAGAAACTAAATTATATTTTTCCATTCAATGATTGGCGATATCTCAAAAGTCCTAGCCAATAAATGGTAATTCTTTCTTCTCAAATGTTGAAAAAATGTCAAGCTGATTGCTGGTGAACATAAAGACTGACTTTTTTTCAGACTCGAGATTATTAAAATTTGCGATACTTTTCGCAAGAAGTAAGGTAAGTGTACCCCCAACATGCCCCAATTGAGCCGATTTTCTCAACAATTCTGATTTACTTGACTACTCGGGCCCATCTCAATATTTTTCAACGCATTTCAAGTTATTCAAGAGCCTGTTGCAAACCCTCCAAAATGAGCTTGAGTACATTAAAGAATATTGAGGCTGGCCAGAGTAGTAAAGCGAGACAGATTTGTTGAAAAAATAGCTTGATTCGGGGCAACTTGAGTACACTCACCTTAATTCATTGTGTCTGACATTAGGTATAGAAAATTCACATGGAAGGAAAGTATATGAGAATTGACGCGTGAGAGATGTGCGGAACTCGTTGGGGAAGTCCGTAAAAAAGAGGATAAGGATAGTAAAAATGTCTCATGGATAGAAAGATATTTGCTCTTGGAAAAGTTGGCGCTTGAGATGGTGTACTCGTAACATCACCTATTTTACTGTTTATAGTTGAAGTCGATCGCAGTCGTGACATCACCATATAATGCTCGGAACCAAATGGTCGTACACAACTTCTACCCCAGTTCCATCAAGAAACTGATAACTATTCCATCACCAAGAATCATACGAAATTTATACCAGAAAATAGCTTGCAAAGAGCAAGCTCGCATTTATTAATGGATTAGCCATCCAATTAAACATTGTATAGTATCATATAAGATGAAATTTTTGCTGTCACAACAGCTAATCAACGCTGCACTTTAGGAAAAGAAAAAATTCCACCTAACGGAAAAATTCATCTACCAAATGGATTTCGTATATCCTCTCGTCAGAATTTACGCGATAGTCGCGGTATACCCTAGCAATGCATTTTTTACGAGTTTTACCAATACATACAGATATTTAATACCTCTACTCGGAACATACGTTGGTAGGTTGTATGTAGTGGATATAGCTTTGACCTATTCGTCGACAAAACAGCCTCAGTAGAGATGATGGTGTAACATAGTTTTTCAAAGAGCAGAAATGTGTTGCACGAGTCGAGCCGAGCTTTACTGACACTTACTTTTTTACTTCGCAAGCTGCCTGTCACTTCAAGCTTTACGCGACGAGTCTGGTGTAGAAAGTATTATGGTGAGATGAGAGAAGCAGACGACTTCTACTATACTCGTCGGAAAATGAAACGAAATGAAAACTTGCGGGACAGTTTTGCGGATCCGTAACGCCAACAACGTGTCAAGACTATCGTACCTACACCAGTTATGAGTTGGATCTTTGTCGACGTTCGTTGATCTTTTGGTCTGAAGAAACCTGAAATTTTACGAATTAACGAAACGTTTTTTGTTTGAATTGCCATGCTCCGAAAGTCTATAGGGATAATCTCAATGTCATCGATGTAAGTGGTGAAATGTGGATGACACAACAAGAATAATTTTTGCCGTCAAGATGTGCTTGATGCTATATCCTTCATTGTTGCAACAAATTGCAGATTTTTTGCAAAAAAATGATGAATATTCTAATTGATATAACCGATGACTCAACTGGGGGGCCAGGTGTTGTAATGCCCGTTAAATGAGAATTTTTTGAGATGTTTTTCATAAAAAAAGATGTGCGTGGCGACCACGCGCGCAGGAAGGCGAAACCAACGTGGGCCTTGCTGTTACAGCTATTTCTTGTTACGAATGACAATTTTATGGGATCAAATAGTCTTTTTATGAGCTGGCAAGGGATGGGATAAACCACGCTAATCTGGGGTCGGTTAGGATAACTCTGAATGGTCTGAAATGGGATAGTTTGAGCCGGGCCAGGATAAGATGAACCTGGCTGGGTTGGGGTGTGATCGAGTGGGATGGTATGGCCTGGGCTGGGATGAGATGGGCTGGTATAGGATAGGATGGGATGAGATAGCTCGAGCTAGGATGGGTTGGGCTCGGATGTGCTGGGCTGGTGTGGGCTGGGGTTGGGTAGGATGGACCTTGATGAGCTGATAGGAGATAGGCTTGGATGGGATGGGATGAGCTTGACGGAAGGAATGGGCTGGGCTGGGCCAGGTTGAGGATACGCTTGCAAGGGATGGGGTGGGTTAGGTAGAAATGAGCTTGCATGGTATGAGATGGGATGGGATGGGCCGGGATGGGAAGGGACGGGATGGATGAGATGGGGCGGGATGGGACGGGGCGGGATGGTGGGTGGGTGTGTGGGTTGGTAAAGGGTTATGAGTTGTGGGTCACAAGTGGGTGGGTTGGTTAAGGGTTATGGGTTATTGTACGAGCAGAGGATATATAGGTTTTACACCCGGATGCGTTTAGGCGTGAACGTAACGCTTCACAGTGTGCACATCCAGCTTGGATTTCCCCCTGTCACACCGTCGGTAAAGAAAGTTTCACCTTCAAAAATCTTCATGGACTAATTCATCCATTTATGATAATCTGCTTCAATCTATCGAGTAATTATTTCATGGTCAGGCATGTGAATTAGAATCTCAATAAACGAAAATATTTTATAATGAGTGGACGGTTTGATCAAGAAATTTTCCAGAATAGTATATTTCGATACAAGGGTGTAAAAACTCTTATTCGCATCTAAGTGATGGATTTCCAGTTCGAGTCGTGGTCAGGATCATCAGAAGGAAACTGAAAATAATTATACTCCCCTGTAACGAATTAAAGTGGACTGACGATAAGTCCACATTTGGAAAGTGCGAAGAATTAGCCTAAAAATTCTCCGCTTTTTGGCGGATTCAAATTTATCCTTTACATGGGATTTTGTTCATTTTTTCTATCATATTCTTCGAGTTAGAGAATAATCCCCGACTCGCTTTCATTCATGGTTGAATTGCGGGAGACCACAGAATGAGTGAGTCTCAATAGTGGACCTAGTTCACGTCGATTTTGAACCACTCATATGTTGTAAGTCACAACTATAATGCATCAAAAACTCTCGAAAGATACTGAAATTCATCAAATTCGGCTCAATTCGGGTGCGATGGGTCTGATTATCGTATAAAAACAGATTACTATTTCCATAAATGATACATGTATAAATTAAAGTTTGTTCTTTGCTTAATTTTTTTTGACCACGAAGCGATAACCTGCAGAATTTCGATATTATTATTACTTTTTTAAAGTGATACTATAGCTTGAGATAATGATGATCATTCCCTTTGTTGAGCTAGAAATAAATGTGTTCCCATGTTTCATTGAGCTTTCCAGTAATATGGTATTTCAATTTATCACCTGCACATGTGCGACGAGACAGAAAAATGGAACATTGAATGCCGTTAACTTCGAACCACTCAAAAATTCATCACGTATACAGGTGAGTCAGTTCTACGTCAACTCATACCCAAAAGATTTACTTTCATCGAGTTAAACGACCAACAAACCAGCGACACAGAAAAACGGTTGATTTGTAGAAAAAAAAAAAATAATAGTAATAATAATGCTCACGCATACTCAGACAAAGTCTCATTCATCGGACAAATTGACTGCGGGGCGCACCTTTTGTCTGTCCCTCTATTCTATTCAACTGACCAACCCATACATCACACGTACATACATTCTGTATGTCTGCGAGAGTTTCAGCTCAAGTGCAGCATGACGCACCTGTTCGATCGACAGCCACATACATGGTGCATTCCTGCACATTGCAGTCCCTTCAAAATAATCCAATACTCACACGTAAACATAACACCACGTGCATAAACGACTGATTCGAGGTATCACACATATATGTATCCGTTTAAATTTTCCCGCGTGCCTGACTCTTCGAGATATAAGTATCCTATACATATAGTACATTATGGTAACAGGTGTCACGTACAACTGCAGAGTTTAGACTGCGCATGCATCAGGAACAAGCTGTTACAGATTGGATGTATGGCTATATGGAGGATTCCGGGATAAAATTTGACGGTGCCCACAAGTGGGAGAGACGCGTGACCTGATTAATCTCAATTCATCAATTTCTATCATATAGCCATTATTAATACACGTATAGTAAATGTTGCTATATGATAAAGCTCAAGTTTTATACATCAGTTTGGTGTTCTTAAAAGAGGAGTTTGTTTGAAGGATGATGATGTGAGTTAGTTATTATTAAAGTTCATACCTGTTTCGATGGTAAACTTTGATGATGGATGGAAAATTGTTTGTCGATCGAAAACTGTTCATGAAATAGATTGACACGCTCGAAAATGGATAGATTCTCCAGGAATTTTGTATCCAACATGATTTTCATACCTATTAAATTCTTGCGTGGCTTCAACTGCATGGGATGAGACTTTGCAGTTTGGCGCGCGAGCACAAGTCTGTTATCCACCAAAAATTTTCCATCGAACTTCAACGACTCGGCTTAGAGAGTTTAATTTCAACTCGAAGCGAGCCACTTTAGCTCAGAGCTCTATTCCTCTGCTCAATGCAACTAGCAAGCTTGAATTTTCTATCTCCATGATATAGTGCTCCCAATTTTTTCTGCACGCTCAATCGTAGTACGGCCCACATGTCGCTGACTGATTTTTTTCCGTTACAATTATTGTAAAATCCTCGCGAGAGAGTAATTTTTCTATGGCTTGATGATACATGCGATTCGCGATTTTATCAAAATCCTGTAGCATTTTTCGAACACTACTCTATACAGTTTTTTATTGTAATATTGAAAGGGATTCATTTGGCTGAAATCCCTCAGGTATGTAGAGAATCGATTTGAAAGCAAACTGATAGTTTATTGGTTCAATATCGAGGTTGACCTCTTTTTACGATTTCATAAGGGGGGGGGGGATAATGAATTGCGACAGACGTAGAGAATGAAAGTTTTTCAAAGGGTATCCCTTCTGTGAACGACAATGTGGATTATCTAGTGACCTGATTTTTTGATAGGATATTGTCTAGGATGAGTATTGAATCAAATGATGACAAGTGAAAAATCGATTTGAAAGATCATGCTCAGGATACCCAAGTTATCTACATTACCTAATATATGTATAAGAAATAAGGTAAGTGTGCCTCATATGCCCCCACTACTGTTGTTTTGCTCATAATTTTGGCTCATCTCAATATTATTCAACGTATCTTAGCTCGTTTTAAAGATAATTTTAAGACCTATAAAATGAACTAAGGTACGTTTGATTCCAAGGGATTGGAACCGAGCTATCTTGATTTTTGCAGGAAAAGATTTTTTGTGAGTTTTTGACAGTTTGTTCGTAATATGTCCCCATAGTCATTTCGCGATTCTGAAGCTCTGGAAAAGCGATATCGGTTTTGGAGCATGACGGTAATGTATAGAATGGATAAATCGTCATGATTTAAGGTATTGTCGATGATTTAGAGCGCACATAACATCAAAATCAACATGAAAATCAAATTTTAGCATATTTTGTAAGATCTGGTGCGTTCTGAAGGCCCCAGCCTGCTGGATATCGCTAAATATACCTAATAATAATGTTATTTCGACAGAAAAGTGCTAAAAGTACTTGTGGAATTGCGCAAGGCCCTCTACATGCGGAAAAGGGGGTGGGGGCATATTAGGAACACTGCACTTTTTTTAGTAATGTGGGCGTAAAATCGGTTAGAAATCGAATTTTGCGATTTTGTAAAGAGCATCTCAAAGTTGAAACAAAAACAAAGAAAATGAGCTAAGGTACAGTTGATATTGGTTGTACCAGTTTTGTTTCGCATAGTTAATGATCAACAAAAAACAAGTCGAAAGTACCAGAAACCACTTTTTTGGTCTAAATAATGCGCGTGTCATTTAGGATCAGTGCAAAACGTTAATTTTCTCATATTTCAACGTAACAAACATGAAAAAAATGCGCGGCAAGGTCTGCGGGATCGTACATTCGAGAACTTGAGTGGGGGCATTTTAGGGAATGGGGGCATATTAGGCACACTTACCGTATTAAAAAATATCGAATCCAAATTTAGAGATCTACAGTTTGCAACTTCTTATGGTATTGAGGTATCTTGAACTCAATCAAATTTATGTTTTTGGGTATTTCGAGATTTTTTCATGAATCCTGATTTGCGTCGTTTCAGACCAAATTGTTACAGCTCAATTTAAGGTTCTCTAGAAATCAAAGTTAGTTTCTTGAAAATGGTCATTCTATTCGTGATGAACCCTTCGGGAGACCTTTGGAATCAGATTCCTTCCCAGTTGATCGCAAAAAGAGAAAACATAATAAAATAGTTAAAAAATAGTTTTTTAAGTTTCGCTTTAACAAAAAGGTTATATTGAGAAAAACGATTCAAAATGGGACAATAATTCCATTCCCTCTTGGCTCCACCGCATGTTTAAGTGAACCTCATATTATTTCAAAATCATCCTAATCATTACATTCTATTTTGTTCTACATTCCATAAAAGCGTGAGGTGATTCAATCGAAATTTCTAAATATCAAGTCGCGGAACGACTGTTCGGTGTCCGGAATCACTAGATTTTCCCCCTAGATAGTAGCCTAATCCTTCCGAAATGACCCTAGAATGGTTTTAACCTAACCTGACGTGACCCAGTATCATATAATATTCCCCTAGATTGTTTTGACCCATACTGACTCGACTTTCCTCTAGAAAGAAATATCTCTAGGTTTTACTAACCTGACCTGATCCAGAAGTTGCGCGTTAAACCCATAAATAATAGAGTGAACAAACTTTTTACACGACCTAGGCGTGGCAGACCCGAACGGGCGGTTACGCATTCGAATACAATCTTTGCCGAAAAGTTGTTTAACCTGGATTTCCGACCGACCGACGTGACGTGACTCAGATTTCACTCACATGGTGCGAAATTTAACCAGCCATTCGAAATGTTGGTTGAAAATTCAACTAATTTTTCATAGAGTATGATATTCTAAAAATACTCCGAAAGAATGATCACCAATAGAACGAGCATTTTGAACAGACAGACTAACTTTGATTCCTGAAGGCCCCAGAATTGAGCAAGATCGATCCGGTCTGGAACCGTCTCAATCCAAATGCAACTGTATTTCAACGAATGTCCTCGGAAAATCTCGGATCACCCGAAGATCTAAATCTGATTGAGATCATCAACATTGAGGATTGTATCCTTCATCCTTTCAACTTTCGAGGACGCAACTCAGTTACGATTTCACGATGACTAACGAGTACATCGAGAAAATTTCTCTTCCAACTGATTCAAATTCATAGGATCAAGTGCTAGGGTGAACTGAAAAATTGTGCACATTTATAAATAGCTTATCGATATTCGAAACTTGCATCTCGATCCTCGACACCAATTTGCTGCATTGGATACACATCATCATCTATACGTCTCACTTGATTGCATCGCCACAAAAGTAGGCTCTCATACCATCTATCAGGTCAAACGGATGAAAAATAGTCACTCAGCCGGCTTATCGATATATATTTGAGCTTCCCTCAAACGCGAGAAGCCGTGGCAATTTATTTTTCAATCGAGTCGCAGCGCCAAAGTCACATCAGAGACCGGAACGAAACGAAACTTTAACCAAACCTCAAAGTATATGTATCCAGAGTGAAATAGAGGGCGAATAATCTGTGGCAGGGTTTCCCGTCCGATAGAAAATAGAAATGCCTCTCTTTCATCTCCGCTCTGTATAACGTTGATGCCTGATGCTGCTGCTGTGCTTTTTGGTGGCGCACTTATCGGTCCTCGCAATTACCGGCTCTTCTACAGAGAGACGTGATTTTTCTCTTGACTTGTTCGCACCCCATCTGCTGTTACTACTTTCAATATACCTCTAGAATTGAAAATTCAGAATCGATAGTATACAACAAGTACCGAAGACTTATATACAAACTCAACTTGTACAATCTATACCTAAATACGAGTGTAAAAGGTACGAAAGGAAAAGGAAGAAAGCATTTCCCGAGCAGGCGGATTGCATTGGGGGAGGGGGGGGGGTGTGAGGAAGGCTGCCCGGTTGGCTAACGAAGACAAACAAGTTTTCTAATTGAAACCTGACGAGCGAAGAAAAGCTTTTTCTCCAAAGTCCAAAGCACCTCATCCAACTTCTACGGATAGCAACAGCAGTAGGAGTAGTTTTGTGATGGGAAGGTTTAGATCTCCCGGCGGGGCGTAGATTATTCTCTGGAATGTATTAAGACTGACGCGTTTGTATACTTTTATATATATATATATATATATATATATATATATATGTATAGAAGACAGCTTGAATACGCTGGGATAGAGTTTTGCGGCAAGTTTCAATTTTCCGTGTCTTATGATATGACGCGTAGCCGGTAGAAAAGCTAAGCCATCCAAGACGGGTATAATCTTGATTGCTAGATGTATTGCTCGAGGCATTAATTTTAATCCGAGCATCGTAGTATAGCAGTGGTGGTTGGCTAATGTTTCAAAGACGCTTGTCTTGTGGTTGATTTTGTGAAAAAGTAAGACAGAATAATCCTGGAAATAATTGAAAGTAGCGTGCCATAACCCCAGTGAATGGATAAAAAATATGTGTCAAGTGATATACAAGGAATATTTTGATGGTTTCAAGAGGTTAATATGTATTAGTCAGAAGGACTGACCTCTTTAGAAAATTGGCACGAATTACATCGGGGATGTATTTACATTTGCACGATTCGTTGGTCAAAGACCATTATAGCATTCTTACTCTGATGATCATTAACATCGGCGAATCGACAGAGTATATACCTTCTGATTGCCGTTATTGGATGAAATTAAATTCTCGAACTGATGATTCGACAAGCAAATCGACCTATTTTACAACCCATTCCAGCCTCTCTATAGTCGTTCAAAGTCAATCGATCGATGCGTGAGTTGGAAAAGTCAGATTATTGGCTTTCAAGCTCCAATTCACCTTTTATGAGGGTAATTTTGTTGAGTAGCTTCAGTACATGCAATTATATCTGACAGAATCTCTAATTTCGGATAGAATACAGATCATCATTTGCTTGACACTATTTTTGTAAGATTGAAGATTTTACAAAAAAATAAATCAATCGATTTACAGATCAAGTTAGGAAATGATATTCAGAATACTGGCTCCCCTCAAGGTCTAGTTCCAGAAAAACTAATTACAGTGAGTTGAAATATTACAGGAACGAAACCTATCCGTAAACGAAATATAATAATTAAACACACAGCCAAAATTCAATATCCAAACCCCGCGTATTATCTTGCCTACGTGGAATTGGTGATGTGTAATGGGAAGCCCTATGATTCAAGGATACTTAGGTGGATGGATAGACGGTTGGCAAGGCGGTATATAGATTGGTCTGTTGTGATCGGGGACGTTCTGGTACGGTCTGCAGGTACAATCTGGTAGGTTTTGGTACGGTCTGGAATGTTTTGGAATGTTCTGGTACGATCTGGTGGGTTCTGAGACATCTGGTACTGACTGGTACGATCCGGGGTATTCTGGAAAAGTTTTTGATCGGTCGGGATGGTCCGGAACAGTCTAGTACGGTCCAGAAAAGCCTGGAATGGTCTGGGACGCTCTGGTCTAGGCTGGGCTGAGCAGAGCCATGTACAATCTAATACGTGTCGGCGGTGTGGGTCATGGATAGGCAGATGGGTTGAATGGTTGGTGAGGGAGTCGGTACATGATCTGGTCCGGTCTGGAATGGCCTAGAATGGTTTGGAATTGTCTGGGATGGTCTAGGATAGTGTGAGATGGACTGGTACGATATGAGATGGTCTGAATGGTCTGGGACGTTCTCAAACGATTTGGGATAATCCTCCACGTTCTGGTACGGTCTGGGACGGTCCAACACAATCTACGAGGATCTGGGGCATTCTGAAATAATTTCTGAACGGTCGGGGCGATCTGGAATGGCCTAGTACGGCCTGGAATGATCTTGCTTGGTCTGGAATGGTCTGGTACGTCTTGGAATGGTCTAGGATGGCCTGGTACGATCTGAAACGGTCCGAGACGATCTGGTACAATCTGGGATATTCTGGTACAATCTGGGATGGTTCCTGCACGGTCTGGTATGATGTGGGACATTTTGAAATGGTTTTTGATTGGTCTGGAAAATCCAGGGCGTCTGCAACGGTCTAGAATGCCCTGGCATGGTCTGGTACGGTCTGGTACGGTTCAAAACGGTCTAGGACGCTTGGTCTAGACTGGATTGAGCAGAGCTACATAGGTAGAATCTAATATATGGCCATGTGAGCAATAAGTGGAGGCGCGAGAGTAGGGTAGGCGTGTAGGTTGATGACCGGGCAGGTGGTTAGCCAGGTCTATAAGTGGGTGGCAAGACAGGCTGGTGGGTTGTTATAAGTATTGGCAGTACCACCTTACAGAGTGTCCTCTCTACGAACTGCACAAGACGCCTCAAATTAATACCATGAGTCGATAATTACCAATCATTTTATAAATATCCTTTTTGTGCCACAAAAGCATCCCAGGGTCCTTTGATTTATCAAAAACATTTACAACTCGATCGAACTGTAGCGAAAGGAGCAATCACGCTAGTAAGTAGTATGGAGGGTGTTACGTATACACTCAGGAAATTGGTTAGAAATTCAACCAACACATCCAACCAGTATGAATATAAATTAGGTACTTATTGATATCTGTCCCAGAAAATCCAACCCCATTGAATTAATTTTGTCGTCAAACAATTGGTCAAATAAGAACTTTAATTGATAACGTGGGTTGATGTTTTCTTTCAAGTTTTCTTAAAGGATAAGTCGGGCCTAATCATTTCTCAATATTGTTATCCTTTTCTTGTTTTGGCATGGGGATCATTTGAATAGTTCAATGCCGCGCATGCTGATTTAAGGTCAGTCTCCTGGGACAATCAGGACGACAAGTTTGAGCGAGCCTTGTTATTTTGATAGCAACGCGACCTCGCCGTCTTTCATGTACACTCGCGTATACACAACATCGCAGCTGTACACGCTCACACACACACACGTTCTCCGCGCATCAAAAAATTAGCATTACGCACGGACGAACACCACGAACATCCCAGCTCTCGTGTAAACAAAAGATATGGACCCGGGTCCCTACAGTGAATCCTATCAATCTAAATTGGGTACCCTTGGTTCCAAGGAAAAACGCCCAAAATAGACAGGTGCCCAATATACAGAGGGCAATTAACATGTAAAGGGTACTTTTGGTCCCACATTGAAGTGCCCAATTTCGACAGGTGCTCAATATATAGAGTGCCCAATTTAACAGGTTTCACTGTATTTTTGGCAAGGATGTAGTATAATACTTGAATGAATGACATATCAATTTTTCAGCAACTTCTTAGAGAAATCCTCAGAGCACTCAAAAGAACGGTCCGCGAAAATCGCTTTCTGCTGCGCGGGTGCTATCCTTCGCGTAATACGAACTCGGATTTTCAAAATTGAAATCTCGAAAACGAAATGGACATGCTCCCTGGAATTCACACCAGAGCGTATATTATGAATAGTTGAATCGGTGAAAAAAATTCTCAGAACTTTCTTAGAAAATCGAAAAGTTCGTAGGCATAAGTAGCTGAAGTAGACACTTCGACAAGTTCATTTCAACTTCTGAGAATGAATTTTCATGGGTCGATTTTCGAATGCCATTCCTTCAATTGTCAAACGATGTTCGATCCAGGATTTCTGCTTGAGAATGCTCAGAAAGATCATTTGAAGTTCCTTAAAAAAATAAGAAAAGTCAAAAAAAAAAAATCAAAAGATTGATAAAACTTGCCCAAATCGTATCATTCGCGAGTCGTGTCTTATTGCTGAATGTATTCCACTAAAAATTTGAAATGTCAGCACAAAAAATCACGAGAGCTGTGTCCTCATTTCCACATCTACCATGATTTCAGCGAAAAACCCACCTCATTAGAAGTAAAAGTTCGAATAGTTTACATAAAGCTTCGGTCGTGTAAAACAAGCTATCTAGAAAAAGCTCGGATCGCTCACGAAGAATAACCTTACAACCATTTCCTCGTACTCATCCCAGTCATTAACGTATACATTTTGCATCTCTGCTCCAATACCATCTTTGAACCCTTTACGAATATCTCTCCCTATACACAGGATAATTATCCGAACGAGCGCTATTTATTTCGAGCTTGCGCGTTTGCGCTAATGATGTTTGCCACGCTGCCACGCCTGAGGCAGTGACGTTTTCTCGCTTCATATTATACCGTCACCAACACCCGGTGCTTCAACAGCTTTGCCCCTGATATTCAGGCTGCTGCTGCTACTGTAGATATATGTATATCTTTTGAGAGTACGAAAGGGTTAGTTTGTGTGATGCTGATGCAAGACTATATCGTATTAGGCATGTACATTGACAAAAGCGTGTATGGCGCTAATACGCGCACATCTAGAAAATGATCCTAGCCTTCATGTTTATCAAGAGAAAATTCTACCTTGTCTAAAATTTTTTTTTAAACAAATTTTTTTATCTTCGCTTTGATATCCTTCCTTCAAAGGAGCAAGAGATCACGTGCGAAAGGGTTGCTTGTCAGCGCATAACGATGCAAAGGATTTTCATGTTTTTTTATCAGAGCTTTGTTTTTAAGGATGGAGGAAAATCTGGTCGAACTTGTTCTTTTGTGACTCTTTTCAATAAGATTGCTTTCCGAGACAGATCATTGATATTCTATGACTATCAGAGCATATATCTTCGCAAACAATATTTCTGAGTTCATCGAGAAATGCAGACATTTACCTCAATCATCAAAAAGTAATTGAGCATCTAATTGTAAAAGTTGGGAGAGTTAGAGATCGGTATCTAGATGTTTGATCTGAATATAGATTCTAATCTAATCTCGACCACTAACTTTGAGGTGAGTAATGAGTTCATGAAGCAGTAGTGCAATCACCTTTAAGCCCGCCATGAGTGATCTTTGAATTCCATGTTCACCTCTGAATATCTCTGCGGGTAAAATAGTTTTGAAGGGATTTTCTTGATTCCCAATCGTGGTTCACGGACATTGTCAAACAGTCCATAACATCGAACCGTTGTATGGTGAAGTTCAAACTGAATATAGCTGAGCTGGAGACTTTTATCTTTGAATTGGAATTTTAAGATTGACCCCATCGCCATTGCGATCATCACTCTCTGGAAAATGGAACTAACGAATAATAGATATCTATAGATCTCTCATCATTTTCGCATTTTTGTCTCTGGCACTGGAATTTCTAATTGCAAACTATATGACACTGACATGAACTGAATATGAAGGCTGTGATAAAATGATGCATCAGTAGTTTAAACCATCATCTCATTTGACTCTTGGATTTTGGAATACACTTCCTCCATTTTTATTTCAGCAATATGTTCAACTTCTGAAAATCCGAAAGAGGTATTAAAGATAATCTCACGAAAGAACAGTTTTCTCGCGTTTCTTTAGCTCAGCAACTGCAGAAATTCATATCATTTGGCGAAATATTAACTCGCATCAATATACTTTCCCCATAATCGGATCTGAAAGGCATCTCCATTAATTTACTAAATGAGTCACCATACGATTATTCGTGTAATTTTCAAAACATTTTGCCAAGACGGAATGGAATTCACCAGTTCCAGACTTTCTCAATGTTCATACATTGGATCTATCTCAATAAAAGAATTGTTCATCTCAAGATTAATGAGTGCTCACTAGTTGAAGAACTCAAATTTTAGAGTCACTCGTTCAAGTCTCGAGAACCTAGAAAAACTAAATAATATGAAAAATCAAAATCTTCCCACCAACTTGCAAAGAAGTAAGAATAAAGGAGTCTTGGATATATAGCAATTCTCTCCACGAATGAACCTGATTCGCGTACAAATTGACTTGTCTCTTCTATAAGTACCTAAAAGTCGTCTCTCTCAGTGTTTTCGTGGCACGAACATAAGCTTACACACATATGTATGATACGTCGGGAAAAAAAGAGTCGAAAACACTGTCATCACCATTCTGCACTTCGGTTCACCTATATGTACAGATAATATATACCTTGTACTCGGTAAAGTTGAACGATGCGGAAGCTAAAGGCGTGGTTGCCATCGAAAAATGCAGTATGTAGGTTATATAGATGCGAAAGCTCAACCAAATACAGAAGAACTCACAATTTACGCGCCCCAAGAGTACAAATGTGTAGGTATACAGTCGTATATAGGAGGTTCTTCTTCGTGAAACTGAAGATGTCGAAGCCAGGCTCCTATGCTAGAGAAAAAAAATTTCGGCAGATCAATGAGCGCTCGATTTCAAGGGAGATCCTCTTTACAGCTCTCAAGCACAGATTCTGAGGAATGAGACAAAAAAGCTGGTGGAAGACAGAATAGAATGGAAAAACGAATCGTTGAGATATGTCGCGTCGATTTTATCATTTTTTGTTATCTGTACAGCGGGAAATGTAGCAAGAATTGGAGTTCGATGTTTCTTCACCGAAAGAAAATTCCACATGTCGTGGAATGAGACTGAATTGATCCTTCTCATTCAATTGGCAACATATCATCAGAAAGTTGATTCAGCGTGTAGTTTTCCCTCACTTCTCAAATCTTCGATATATCAAAATATTTTGTCAAAAGAGTTGGAAGAGGAGGGGGGCGTATTATAATGTAGTCGTCTTTTATTCGTACTTTATACGAAGTATGAAAGAGAAAGATCATGAACTTACTACAGCTAACTATTTAGATGATACATCATAACCCCCTGAAATATCATATAAACAGAAATTCACAATGAAATAGGAAGTAATCTGCATCTTGTGAAGACAGGATTTCGTATAATCATACATTGGAA
The DNA here is from genome assembly GCA_029851415.1 of Eretmocerus hayati. Taxonomy (NCBI): domain Eukaryota; kingdom Metazoa; phylum Arthropoda; class Insecta; order Hymenoptera; family Aphelinidae; genus Eretmocerus; species Eretmocerus hayati. The sequence goes on along the minus strand of CM056742.1, from coordinate 173,537,051 downwards.
TGTACGTGTAAGGCAAATGAATAAAGTTCAAAATATAATTGAACAGATTGCAGATTTCGACTTTATTCAGGAAATACCGTCAACCGGGGTAACTTTGGAACACGGGGGGTAACTTTGGAACAACCCATTAAAGAGTGGTTATCACGCACAGTTGGCTGGGCAGATGATCATAAGACTTTAATACCGGTTTCCTCCACTTGAGATAAGCATAACTGATGTTTTGCATTGGCGCGAGGGCCTTCATCAGTTATTAATCCATTAAGCTGACTTCTTCAAAAGTGCGTTTTTAACTCAACAAACAGTCTCTCGGAAAAAGTGGTGTGGTCCCGACTTTCTCAGATCAAATCCAAGGTAGCTAAGCTAGATTTTACTTGTCTGTACGCATACCTAGACGAAACCATTGTTACATTGGAGTATTTTCACAATGTTCCAATTTTGTAGAGTAATATCTGACAAGTACGTATTTTTCTTCAGAAACTGGGGTAACTTTTGAACACTTCTTCATGTACTCTAAATTATCTCCCAATTCCTATATCATCATCAAATTCTAGTTACTTGAGTAGTCATTGATAAGAGCTTCAAAATGAGCCAAAGTACGTCTCATTTGGACCCACGGAAGCCGAGTTATGGCAGTTTTTGTCAGAAATCGACTGTGAGGGTATTTTCCTCCTCGAGAGTTAGCCGCGACGCGAGCAGTGAGGTATGCTGAAGGTGTCTATGCTCGATTGTAGAGGTTAAATCCAACCAAATAGACTTTTACTATAGGTCAATGGGAAGCTAAGACACTCAGTTTTTGATTACCGATGGTGAAAATCGATTGCGTGACCTAGTTTATGAATTAATTGACGAATAAATAATGATAACAATTCCTGTTCCAAAGTTACCCCAGTCCGTGACTAACTTTGGAACACGAGTGTCTGTGCTCGTTGCTCCAACCAGAGATGTCTAAATGGACCTTATAAGTTCCACAATCGTAAGCTGAAACTGTAAGCTTTCGTTTGACTATAGATACAATGCACTTCTGATGCAAGACGTACAAGTTCTACGAGGTTCAAGTAAAAAGATTCAATTTTTGTTTCAAAGTTACCCTGGTCGACGGTAGATCTTCATACTTTGTCTTCGTTTAAATTAAACGCAGATCGTATGAGTTGAGAGTATCTTTGAAATCACTGATCCCAAAATTTATTGCATCTCACATAATACATGAGATGGGCTCAAAATTATCGAATCATTCATAGATTTGAAAACCCGAAGCCCCAAAATTATACTTATCAACCCGTCCCAAATGATGAATAAGTTGTGGCTTTCCATCAACCTTAATCACATCCAAAAAGGGATCACTCACGTCCTTCAAAACATCAAAACTAGACTTGGAACATTTCTCAACCCTTGCATCTCTCAGACCCCCAAGCTATATATATATAAGAACTTGTCATAAAGCGTGATCTATCATTTGCATGCAGTACGGAGCAGAGTTGGGTCGCAGATTGTCGGCGCGTGAAAAGCCACTACAGCTTCAAGAGGATTTACTACTGAGTCTGGGCTATCGTGAGTCTACAAGACGTGCTCGACTTGGACTCGATCCCGAACTTCGTCATCTCATCGCATTTCACGTGGGTATGTATCCATTTGTAACTTGCACTGATCTTTGACTCTGTCGATGTTAGGGGGCATCCATAAATTACCTCATGCTAGAAGTGGGCACTTTTGACCCTTTCACCTTGTCACACAGAGCTCCTTTACCGAGCTTCCCTTATTAATGGCCTGACACTTTTGGATGGACCCCGATTCCCCAAGAGCGTGACATCATTTATGGACCCCCCCCCCCCCCTTATATTTGGCACATTGACGTTGCACATGGGATAGACAGAGGAAATCATTCAAAATTTATATCCTTTTGATCATGTGAGCCGATATTAACTCAAGATTACACTCATTTATTTAATGATATTAATGAAATAATCTAAAAGACGCATTAGTATCAAAATGACGAAGCCAACAGTGACACAGATATTTCCAATTGAAACTGCGATTAGGGATACATTCAAAATTAGATGATCTGGTTGTCTAACTAACAGCAGTTTGACAAAATTTCACAAGGCACGAAAGATTTGAATCTGTAGTAGATTCCTCGATTCATTTCCATATCCGAGGGTGAAATAAGAATGCAAGAATGTTCAATAAAGTGTTTGAGACATTATGATCTTCACAAGATCAGAGAGAATTTCGGGAAAATAGAACATATAAAATCATACGAAGAATAAATCATTCGGAAATACCTCTCAAGAAAGAATTGATTGAGCACGTATGAATTCAAATTTGAACGTTCGGATGATCTAATAATAATTCCCGCAAATTTTATTATATAGCTAATTTTTACAACTGATAAGATGTACTGCAATTAAAAACATCTCTACTATCAAAATGACAATGGAAAATTCTATTTCGAGTGAATTAGAGTGTGATAACATTAATTCGGTACTGGCCGCGCTAAAAAACCCGTGAGAATGCAAAATGGTTGAATTTCATAGAAGAAACATCTAAAAATTTTCCAATCAAATAAACTGGTTCAAAGTGATTGATTGTCCAAAAAACCTGCCAATGAATGAATAGTGGAGAGCATATTCAATTATTACCCTCCAAAAAATTCGAACGGTTTCCTCTCGACTAGATGATTTGATATAGTTTATTACTACCATCGAATATTGCCTGATTCATAACCAAATATTTGCACAGGAATTGATGCAAATATTTCTCAGTTTCAAAACACTCGGTAGTTCACAAAATTTTGCAGCAGAAAAATTTTACTTGTGTAAATAAATCCAAAACTCAAATCGCTTCAAATTTTAAGCTCTGGGAATTCATTTTATGTAAATATTGACGCAGCAATCGTTTTATGTAATATTTTCGGTGCACTAATTGAAAACTGAGCAAGCAATATTTCAGAGAGTTGTATACATACCAGGAAATTTTACCAGTGTCGGACAAAAATATACGAGAGAGATTTTTCAAACATTGACAGTATAATTTCAAATGCAAACTTCCAATTATATGTCCGTAGTATGAGCGAAATGCGTTCACAAACGAAATTCGGCAAGCCTTTCGTGTCTATATACATATATGTATATCAAGTTTGGCTCTCTTGCTCACCGAGTTTACCATAATTTTCATCCTATCCGCAAACGGTTGCTACGCAATAATTATAAGCCACAGTCAGAAACGAAAATGATTCAAATAAATTCGTCGTGTGATCCGAGTAGAATAATTTCTCGTGAAATCCACCTTCCAAAAGTACCGGTTATCGAATCCGTTTTGTACATTTATTCCAACTTTTCGATATCATCATTCGAATCTTTCAAATATACACACACACACACACGCGCGCGCGTGTGTGTGTGTGTGTGTGTGTGTGTGTGTAATGGTAACACCCAACGAACGCGTTCAGAAATCATAAAACATCTCTATGCACCATAAATCAGTCGAGGTACAGATTTTGCTCGATAAAACCCTCATTATCGTAAATCATACCAACGCAATTGGCGACTGTTATTACGTAAAATTTATCTATATGTTCACAACTAACATTTCCATCCCTCGATAATCACTAGGAAAAATGTACTAAATCTCAGAATTGGAGCTGTTCGCTCTATAAAATGAGCGCGGATCAAGAGAGCCTGAGTTGAGCTTGAAAATTCAAAAAAAAAGAAAAAAAAAAGAAATCTGAACAAGGGTAGCTCTTGAAACTCATACTATTCGGCAAAACTAGCCAAACCCGAGAATTCGCTTCTTCTTGAAGTTGTGTGAAAGTCAAAAAGTCTAGTACTATCCACTTTCTTTTTCCTTATCTGAATTTTTTTTTTTTTTTACAGGACCAGCAGCTCCACTAGGCGAACTTCGAGGCTACAGTCGATGTGGCTACTGTCTGGTACTTAAGGGTTTGGTATTTCCGCAGTGGAAAAGGCGCGCACTGGCAGTCATTGGTTCAAGACTTTTTCTCTATCCTGGTAAGTAATGTTTGTACGGTGCAAAAGGAGATTTTATCAAAGTTATACTTTTTTTAAAGCATCTTATATACTTGGAAATTTAATCTACTTTTGTAAGAGGATCTGGAACTGCAATAGAAAAGTGACGAGTGCTGATGTAGTATAGGAGTTTTTGAAGGAAAGACTTTTTGGTAGTGTACGGATGGAGAATTGTCAGGAATGATATTGTTGAGGTTGGCTTCTTGTACACGAGTGGGTCAAATTGCACAAAAGTATTATGTGAGGTAAATGTAACGTGTTGGTTACTTGATCTTTTTCTCTGGGATAAAATATGACTCGTAATGAGAACTACTGACCAGACGTGGGACCATAAAAAGATTCTGCCGAAGAATATTGCAAATCCATTTCTCAAGAATGTTATCTCAGATTTTGAACTCCAAGACAATTATTTATTAGCCGGTGAAGGTGAAGGAATTCTGAAATTTCATGAATTTTTTCACACATTAATATTCACGAGACAAAGTTTGAGGACAGAATCGTCCAAAAAGCTAGTAACAATTCTATGTGATTTCTTCCCTTAATTTTCCTTTAGCAATCTTTCTGTAAATTGTGCGACCACATTTTTCGTTCCGCTTTCTCGAAGGACAGGTATTGCATCGGTGCGGATATTTTTCCATAAAATTTTTCCGCAATTCTCATTCTTGACCCCTCAATTTCAACTCCACCCAGATAAAAGCTCGCCGAAACCTATCAAATGGTAACCGTAGACATTCCGTTTGCAATTTGCAATCTATGAATCATTGTAAATCACACCTTGTATATGTCCGTATTTATGTGTGTATGTATGTTGTCTTCTCATTGCCACGCAATCTTCCCTGAGACCTCCAACCGAACTTCATCAAACTTTGAGGGTTTTTTCCCTCACTTTCATCTGTGATGGGCCCATCCTAGGCAAATAATTGACTTTGAATTGAAGTCTATGTAGAATAATGATAAATGAAAGTTTTAATGGTTTTAAATGTTTATGCGAAAGGATTAGAATTGAAGTTTTGAGCTTCAAACTTTGTTCATTATGTATGACCTAGATACAGTATCTTCATTTCAAGATCGAGTCATGGCTAACGTAAGCATCAGAAAGGATTGTGGCACCAATTTGTCATAATGGCAGCTAACGTTCACAAATCTTAATACAATAATGAAATTAAAATTTTTATAGCCAATAAGAACTTGCTCTTGCACGCAACTTCGATAAGGACGCATTTTCGTCAATTCACAGATTTTAAAATCTCATATGAAATTCTCATGGTATAATACTGATAAACTAACTCTTAGGCTGCCGGCTCAGCTGCCGGCCTAGCTCATAATATATATATGAGCCACCCTTGACCTTGGATAATCCTCGTGACATATCGGATGTTCCCATGAATAAAATTGGCCCTTCGGCGATACTAATTTTCTTAGGGAAAATGCTGTCAATGTAAAGGTTAAAATGAGTTTTCGTATTTAGGACATAGCTGAAATCTTATCAAAGAAAATTCTTTCCAATTCCAAGTCTCAATCGTTATTGAGAACTCAGTACCTTTCATAAAGACGCAATTCATTCTGAACCAAAGGAATGCAACTCTCACGAAATCAAAACTGTGTTCTCGGTACAGCAATATTGAGACAATTACAAATCCCAATGTCTAATGAACACCAGAATTATCTTGATTCTACTGTTCACAAGGCACCCATATATAACACCGATGAGCTCTGAGCACAAACAAATTTTCACCAAACCCGCACGGAATTTTGATTGGCCAAGGGACGCGATGAATCGACTTGGGTCCCTACCTTCTACACCTACATATCCCACTGGATGCAAATTACGTCGACGCCTTCACCATAGTACCTACACACACACACATACACACCTATATCCTCAATATTCGAGCCTTCACTATAACCAAACGAGACCACCACACTGGCTACATTACCGAGCTCCAAACTAGTTCGGCCAGCTGCGTTATTCATAAGATGCTTCGCAGATTGTTCGTAAATCTTGATTAGAGTGCTGAGGTTCAAATTCTCCTACTGAATTCACTAGTACTATCTCAACGCCTGCTGTGCTGGCTTCTATAGGTCTGCCAATATACGAGATTTTGATGAGCCCCATTTTGGTGTGCACCAAGTATTCGAGCCAAGTTATATACCTATTGACAAGTTGTTCGTATGAGAGTGTGTGTGAGTGTGTGTGTGTGTATGGTCAATCGTCGGGTTGAAATTCATGCCTGCCGGATGGAAATGAATTTTCCTCGATCGAGTATTTATAACCCCGTCTGTCCAAGCTTTTGAGATGACCCTCTAGTATGGGTGTATGTGTGTGTTTGGGGATTTATGCAGGATATTCTCGTGAATTTTGATTGGCTTTGACTGGGAATGAATTGCGGCTGTTCGTGAATTCCTCTTGAAAAAATGTCACGCGGTTATGAAAAAAATACACGCAAGCGGTGAAACTGAAGTTTCCCTAAAAGTTTTTCATCACTTGTGAAAATTTACTGCTCGTAGAAAGAAGGTTTACGGTGTGCAATATTTTTGCATGAAAAAGTAGCTCTTTGTCTTTGATAGTGCAGGTAGAATATGACTGGTGCAAGAATATCTTTTTGATGACAAATTAAATTCCGTCACACGAGAGTAGACATCGACACCAATGTTGACAGTGCGAACTTTTTTATATGATGCTTTTGCAAGCCAGGAGTATAGAATGGCATACTCAATCTTCCACTTGATTAAAGGTGGAGATTAGTTTTTCAAGAGGCACTCGTTCTCAACGAAAAACTCGAATGAAAAGGTAGTGAACCTCACACCGGCTCAACCGTTGCTATACGCTTGGACGAGTCGTTGCAACTTTTAATTAAATGCCGAATTGGATTTACTAACGCGATGAATTGAGAGGGCAGCTCTATTGCGCTTGGAACGTTTCTAAATCGGACTTTGCACGTCGAAATGGTCTATTCGTATATGTTACCGGTAATTTTTTTCATTCATTCTTTTCTTATTTGAGAGCTGCTCATTTTATTAAAATTTTTTAAAATATTGGGTTCAATATACGCGAGTAAATTCTCAGATGCAATGGAGTATTTGTTGATGGAAAAAGTCATATTTTAGGTGTGTAAGGTCATACAGATAGTATTGAATAGTTTTCTTCCACTTCGCGCACAATTTTTGCTATGGCGATCATTCATTTCGAAGAATAATTATTTTTGAGTGCAGCATGCTATCATGATGACGTATTTTCGTGCTGAGGCCACATGGTGTGTGCACAAATGAACGACATGCCGTACCCTAGCGACAGGACTTCGATTAACAAAATGTATTTTGGTCCAGGGAGTACACATTTCCCGTTCTATTGATTCTTGGACATTAAAACAATCTCGGTGCATCCAAAATTTCTGATAGGAAGTAGATCCACGCTTTTTCGACAAAAAAATTATCACCTCGCGAGGTCGTATCGCACCGTAAAGGTATTGAACATCATCCAACTGTGGATCAACCTATTTGATCGCATTTTTTCTGAGGAGAGAACGATTGATGATTCAAAAAATTCATTCAGAGACATTTTTTCACAGTCAAGCTTCATTTAAAGGGTGAATATAGCAAAAAAAATAAGATATTACCCTTAGAAGGAAACAATATCAGTGGTTCTCATGTTGAAAACGATTGTTACCATCAAAATCTGGAAACGTCTCTGTTACAAACCTAGGAACAATATACCTTCTCGGGGCCCCAAATCCATGTCGTCGGTCATTAATTTGAAAACGGGAGTTCAACCTCGAGATTTCTTTTGAGACATGTTTGCAATGAGTCCGGGAATTTTATCACACGTTTACCTGCCACCATACATTATCAAACAGGTCATGTTCAATAGAAGAGTAATAATAAAATCCGGTTTCATGACTATTGTCACTCACGATAAGAACAACAAATCTCAAAGACGGAAATTCCTGTTTTGAATATTAAAATCATCCATCAGGCAAATTTGGCTTGATGGACCGGGAAAATTTTGAAATTATTAAAACAAGATTTTGAACATTATATTGCGTTGATCATCCACTCACTGATCTCACGATTGATTTCAGCGTGTTCGGAATCTCGACCAGAATGGATGGAGCTTGAGTCGGTGATGTGCGCCTCGTCGCGTCTAGGCAAGCTGGTGTTGCGGTTGAGCGGGCGACCTGCTCGGGTTGTAACTGGCCGCAACAACCACAATGTGGACACCGATTCACAACAGCAACAGCAACAACAGCATCAGCATAGAAGTGAATTACGGCACCTATATCTGGGTTTCCAGCATCCATGGGATCGAGAGTTGTGGCGTTCTTGGTTTGATCAGGTGAGCACTTTTTAATAGAATTTTTAACACCGATTGACATCCTAGCTCTATTGAACAAAATCTACAATGGGAAATTTTGTCAGGACTCTATGTGAACTATTCTTGTTCTGTGCATGTAAAAATTCACGAGAAGAATTTTAATATGTCCTGTGGGTATATATGTATGATAAACACCGAAAATTTCAGGGATTTCATTTCAAGAATTGTCGTGGGGATTTTTTTTATGAAAATCATTAATTTTACACCCTCAACACTGTAAGAAGAAATCCTCAAAATCAGTCTCGTTGTCTGAATATTAACATTACAAGGTTAGCGGGTTCGTTGTGATTCAGGACGATTTTTTACTAACTTTGAGAATTTCTTCTTACAGTGAAGGTTTTCTTACAAGAGCTCGCTCGTAAAATTTTCATAAATACTTCCGCAGAATTGACATGGAAAAGAAAGAGAATTCTCCTAAACCTACTGTCTCTGATATGTTAAGTTTGCACTATATTATCTTAAGTGCAGAGTTATGATACTTAGAAAAAAATTCTTGATAAAATTTTGATTTTCACGACTAATAAGAATGATTGGTGATGTCGCATAGACGAAGCGTAGTTAGTAGACATTACACGGGTGACATGTGAATCACTTCCGCGATCTATCAATAAAAACTCCCAACAAACAACTCCCAGTTACGAGTGAAAGCATGTAATCAAATGAACTGCACAAAGTTTAAACCGAATGCAATAATTGATAATTGCAAATTGTCACGAGTATAGACAACCAACTGTTATCGAATACATTTTTCCATAGGCTTCCACTTTTCCTCTTTGGAATTGTTCGAAAAAATACGCCAACGCATTCAACCATATCTTTCAATTTAGTTCCTCATTGTCAGTCATAACCCGTATCAAAGCAATGAAAGGCTTTCTCCTCGCGTGACTCTATGTATGAATGTATAATACCATCACATACTTACCCATACTAGTGACCTGTTTTGTGAATCATCCACTATTCACGTTCGCCTACTTTGGCTCCATAATACGTAATGCTCACAACGTAATGTTTCTCATCGTCTCTCGTGGTATGATCCACAAATGTCAATAGACTCACTCAACGACCCGTGACATGAGCAATATAGAGGGCCCTTTATACCATAACCTCTCAAGATGGAATAAGCACATATTCATGCGCCAAGTCAAATCTCATATCGAGCCAAATTCTCAAATGTTATGCATCTTCCTCGTCCCTATGATACCTATTATACCTACTTCGGATATATTAAGGACTATGGTTTGAGCTCAGAGTGATTTTCGCTCTTAGTAATCTTTTCTCAACTGTATTCATAACGCTTGAAAACTGGAAGCTTTTGAATCTGATTGCGAAATGTGTCAAATTTATCGTTAGAATGGAAGTGGACAGTTCACAGTGGAATTACGAACACGAATTCAGTGCGAGTTAACCAAAACTTTATTGGAGTATAGTAATTTGAGAGGGAATTTGAGGAATGTGATTCATATATGGATGCACTGGAAAGGATTATTATTACGAAAGTTTAGTCGTCCTGGCAGTTAGTTGTTTTCGGTTCATGTAAAGCTTTTCAGAATTGGCGAGAATTTGCGATTGCGGGAAATGTGATGACTGTCGCTATTGGTATTATTCTAAACTGTATTGCTGAATTTTCATGTAAAGTTTTGTCTCAGCTGTAAAGGCAGATAAAAATTGGTAAACTCGGTTTCTTTCAATGAAGGGACTCAAAAACTGAGTTTTGTCCCTGGAATTTGCAAATAATTTGAATAAATCTCACAAATCTTGAGATAAAGGATTGATTCTAGGATAAAAGGTCAAGAAACTGGCAGAAGTATGTATTTTTAATAGATTGAGACTGAATCCTCTAGCCGGGTCTTTGGAACTAAGGCAAACCAACTTTGTCATGGAATTTAAAACTGGTGGTCAAAGAGTTGACGTGTGATTGCCTCGATTCTTCCTATGATTTTCTTTGGATTTTTATCAGTTTACGATGATGTCGTTACTGTTTTGTCAGGAATTCATTAATCAGGAATTCAGGAATTTCAAAAGTAAGTCTACGATGAATAAAAAAAAAAAAATAAATCTACGATGTCATTGTTCAGTAAGAGTTTCTTCTTCCCCTTTTTCCTACTTTCACTTTCACCTATATCAATAGCTTATTGAATAGTTTTAGAGGTTTTTTCCAGATCTTGGCCTTCTTGATTCTCAAATTATCTCCGTATTTTGTTCATAAAATCGCTCCGAATCAGAGTTTTGCAACTCTGATTAGCGAATGTTGAAGGTATTGAGACAAGAAATCGAATGCGCTAAGGTACGTTAAGATTGGTCGAATGAAAATAAATTTGCACCAGTTTTAGTGAAGGCGATTTCCTCGGTAATTTCTTGGACGTGCAAATTCGAAAAATGGAAAAATCACTTTAAATTTTCTAGCAAACGTAGAAATGAATCGGAGTCGATGCAAACTATGTACTTTCTCATATTCCAACATAACAAACGTAAAAAAATATGCGGGAAGGTCCACGAGTGCCCATTTCTGAGATCGGCATATGCGGGCAAGTTGGGTACAGAGGCAAGTTGGGTACACTTACCTTAATTCAAAAAGAACATCTCTATCGAGGCTCATTTTGAGAATGAAGCGAGCAACTTCTTACCAAGCTATTGCCTAAACCTCAAGCATCTTCTATCTAGATATGGCTTCAGGCTTCATCATCATCTCAGAACTCACCTCTAGCAAAAATTCAATCGGCCAAAGAGCCTTACCTTTAAACTCTGTACCTTTCCCCTTGCCAATCTCTTCATCCACGGAAATTCTAACCTCAATCGTAATTACCTGCACAGCTGCTGCCTTTTCACCACCACCACCACCACCACCACTCCTATCGCACAGTGCGTCTAATGAGCCTTTGCACAGAGTAAACCTCTCTCTTCCTCACACGTCTTAATATCAGCTCCAGTTTCAGAATCAAGCTTGCAAAATTTTCCCAAACTCAACTTGCGATACTCTCTTCTCGAAACGAATACCAAAGGTGTTTTCATAGGTGTACATGTACAGGAAAGTGTGAGCTTATTCTGCTTAAAATTTCTAGAGCAGCTGAAAGCAGCAGTAGTAGTAGTGCAAAATCTGACGTTATCCGAGAATCTGAAAATTCCCAAAGGGATAGAATATACATCTACTACACGATTTGGCTCTCGATTCGTTACTTCGCTGACATAGGTCTCTTCTTGATTCTCAATTCTATAGCTTTAGGGTTTTCATATCCCTGTGGATTTTGTCGATATTATCTCGCAGCTAACGGTATTTCTAGCTGTCGTTGCATTTGCGAGCTTTACTATATACTTGGTGCAGGTGAAATTACTTAGGCAGTAGAGTATGTATGCTTGATAAACTCTGACCTAAATATATGGTAGAATATGTCGTTGGTCTCAAGGGAGCTTAGCTGATTTTGTGACGTAATCTTCGATGGAGATATTTTGAGATTGGTTGAAATCGGAGGCTTCTGTGAGTGACATCGCTATTTGTAAATGTGGGTCGTTCTTGATGGATAGAATTTTGAATAATTCTACGCATTCCGGAGATAACCGATTTTGTCGATTTTTTTTTGTCATGTGCCAGATCTGGACATTGGCACATTGATGTTTAAACATCACGTCGGGGCAGAAAATTCAGGGTAAAATTGATCCTGGTAGTTCTACATCAGATTAGTCATTTGATCACTTCCAGGAACAGAGGATCTGGATGATAAAAATACTTACCCAGAAATTTTTCTTCAAATAACCTTTCCCCACTGATCATTTATTACACTTATTACGGAAAGAATACTTGAATGCTTTCCAAAACTGCATCCCTTCATTTCTTCTTTTTTGGATTTGAGATCAAATCTATTCCCAATCCTCTGAAATTACACTGTTACAAATCCCTTGCTAAATTTTACATGAAATTGTAATTGTCAAAATTGCATTCTTGAAATTTTGTTTCAGTTTTTGACTATCATACAATTATTTCATATTTGTAAGCTCAAATTTGAATGTATTCTTTTTTAATCGACCGTCTCATCATCGCATGAATATCGTTTATGTCCTTCATAATTAATCTGAATGGGACAATTTCAGATTATACTTTAGCTGATATCGTTGAATCTTTCATGGATTATTCGAACATGACATACAACATATTACTATTTTTTTTTTATTATTCCATTGTGAACCTCATTTCTAAATTACTCTGGGAAACCTACAGTTTTAGGATGGTTCCGAACCATCAAAGTCATTTAATAAGCACTTGTGGAAATTTTCATGATGATGCCAAACAAAATGTGGATCCAGAACTTTCGCGTTGGAATTGGGAATGCCCTCTCCGATGTCAAAAATAATGCTTCTACTTTTCAACTATCCAATCTCAAAACCCGTTTTCTTCTCATTCATGCCGGCACCACGCTCTCGCCAGCAACATCATAAGTATCAGTTCCAAGTTCAGATTTAACATTGTCAAAACTGCATGCAAATTCTTCGTCAATATCGATAACTTGAGATCAGTAGTGCGAGTAAATATTCGGTCAGCCAAATAATCTTTTTCCTTGATCTCAATGCCAATCTTCCTTTGTAATTTTTGGTTAACCTACACATCATACCAGAACCCAGAATATGACATAAAAGAGCAGGGTACATTGTCTATCTCTCATTATATTATCCCTAATGACCTCACGAGTACCTATACATACACATAACGAATGTCAAGACCGTTACGCCGAGGCAATTTTAGTGATCAGGGCCCATGACGGTACATGTACGTCATAATGTGAACATATTCTCGACTAAAATGACACATGCAAGCAACGAACGAGAATTCATACATCTCAGTCTTGGTTCGTCTTTTTCCGCGATGCTATGCATTTCTCTAGAGTGGCTTGCTACTCAGATCGTTGCTGAATACCGGGGAAAAAAGTGCTAGTTTGAAGTTTTTGAGCATTGAGTGTTCGGAAAATTTGAAAATTTAAGTGATGAGCTTATATAATGATCGAAGTGAGATCTAGATTCGTGGAGAAAAATGATGAGGAGTGAAATTATGTGGTTAATTGTGTTTGTATTAGTGTAGTCAGAGTGACTTGTCTTGTGTTAGAAGGTGAAAATATCTCTTGCAGAAGCTTGCTTCTTGATCTATAAAATCATTAGTGGGGCTGGAAAGAATTACTAAAATTGTTTCTTTTCGTACGAAGAAATCCTAATAGTGCGCGGTTTGACCTTTTTAAAAAATCATCTCAGTTGTTGAAACAATATTCCACTCGACACTAAAACAAACAAAATGGCAGCAGCGAATATATTTGATCATTGCTTAGATTATAATGAGAATTTTAACACTCTAACACAGCAAAACAAGTCTTCGTGATTTCTTATTCAATTCTGAGAAAATTCCACCTCGACTGAGGTTTTATTTTAAACATTCCACTGTCCAATCGGTCAATTGTCTTTCTAGTCCCTATGATATAATTCAGGTGAAGTCAATCTTCATCATTGATCCATACATAAATAAGTTAAAAATCTATCTTTGAACTACAAAAATAGGATATTGGATAAGGATGGTGCATACATAAATCCAGAACTTCTTTCCTTCAGTCGTGAATTTTCCGCGAATCTTCAATTATCCTAAAATTGAGGTCAACAAGAGTGATTCCATTTCTTTTTGAAGTTGAATTCGTCTACAGTATAAAATCTTCGGACCGAATCTACGAACTCTGAACTTTTAGAAATGCTTTATTCACAACTGTCATTGGTGTGAGATTCATTTTGTTCCGTAATTGCGTATTCTATCTGTAAAGGTACACCTTTCTAAGTAAAATCAAACACATCGGAGAGTTCGTAAATTGACATTTGGCCCTGTAAATATTACAGTCTTTAAATAGTATTTTTTTTCAGGAATAGTTGCACAGATTTCATTACTTCGAATTGGAAAGAAACCACAAAGCTTCCACTTGACCCACTCATAATTTGACATTGCTACATGTATTTCCCCGAAATCACACACATTGACTTTTCCAAGAATAAAACTCATGACTCCAGAAACCCTTAATCAAACCTCTCCAGATGGAATCCATCGAAACCACTCGAAGAACACATACAGAAAAAAAAATTTCTGTAAACCTATCCTACATCGTTTGTCCACCTCACTTTTATCACTCACAAATGTACGCAAGTGATGAGTTACAACTTCACAAAAAATCCTTCAAAACCATTACTTTGCCTCTACAGAATACACGTCAATTCACAATTCGGTAAGTGAGTTGGAGGAAGAGAAAAGGAAACTAGCAGGATCGCATTGGAAACGACACCCAAGGGACGTCTCGAGAGGGACTCGAGAGATCTCATTACGGACTCGTGCTTTATATAGCTATTCGAACAGAAAGATAGAAAGCCCTCACAAAGGCGAATTAAGTACTGCCTCAGCCACAACGATCTATATATTATAGAAACTGACGTTACTTGGAATTTTCAATCAGACGATAAGCTATATGATGATTCTGAAATCGACTTTGATCTTTGCGAATATGAGATACCTTATCAGTTAGATGTCTGGGAATGCGTGCCTGAATACTTGATCGTCCTTTCTGGATTCTAGAGAAGCATTATTGATATTGAAATTGATTGCACGATTGAGGGGTTCTCAAGAGAGTTGCCATGAAAGGTTGAGATTCTGATTTAGATGGAGAAATCGTTTTACAGTGAATGTCACTGTGCTACATAAGATTTTCTCAGTTCTAAAAGTTCTGGATAGCATGAAAAATTGAGTTATCTCAATTAATAACTAGACTTTAATATTTTTGCCTTGATAAGAAGGAAGACGCCTTTTTTGTCAATCTTCAGTCCAAAATTTCGAGAATTTTTCTATCCTTGTTGAAATAATGGCAGCGTCAAGATAATGAACCGGAACCAACCCATGCAGTCTTCAATTGTTCTTGAAACTTGATAGTTTGGCTAACCGACCCTCGCATCATTAATAATGATAACAATCAACCGTATTGTATTGGACAAGCTCAGCACATTTTCACCCTCAGGCTCTAATTCTTCAGCTGCTGAGACATTTCAAAACACCATCAATCATACCTCAATCGTTGAAGTCGGGTCGACATCCTTCCACATTGTCATTAGGGTAAATCGTTACGTAAGTTTTGTCCAATTCAACACCGTGCCATCAGAGTGTATTACATGAACATGCTGAAAACTTATTGGTACTTGCCGAAGAATTTACAAACTCGAGATCAGGAGGATTGACATGATTTCCGGATATGATCGTTTACACGAGAAAGCGATTGGTGCAGCGGAATTATTTCTAAAGCTTGAAAAATGTTCGAACTCTCTTGAGCTGGAAATTTATCCTCTCGTTCTTGAGTGAGTATTATAAATCATCATTAAAATACTATATTTCCGTACTGAGCACGTTAGCTTATTTTGGTCACTAGGACAGATATGTCTTCCAGTGCCTAGAATGGGCTTGCGAGCAAAGTGTGGACGTACTTTTTCATTGTAAGAACCCTTAAAAACCGTTTAAACCTGGAATTTGTCGGTTAGATTACTTGAATAGTATTTTTTGATACGAGGGTGGGAAGTTTGATTTTTTTTTTAGAGTAATTGCTTTTGGCTCGAGCCTTCGCGAGGGTCGAAATTATCAGGAGTATGGCAAAAAACTTCGCTCCTGAGTGTCGAAATACATTTTTCGATCGACTGGACGTAGATTAAACGAAAGCTACCGTGCGTAAAGCAGTGCTCCATGTACAGTCAATCGAAAAAATTATTTATAGCCCTCTAACCTAAAAATCGCAACTTTGAACATGAATTTTGGATTCTCGTGCTATAAGATATCATATGAAACTGCGTGCAGATGGGTAGTTTTGTTACGAAGGACTTATAGCACTCGCTTCGCTCGTTTCATAAACAGTCCTTCGTACAAAACTACCCATCTACGTGCAGTGTCATAATATACTATTCATGAAATCTCAAATCGGTATCCTGAGGTCAAATATCTTTCGGAAGGAAAATTAAGAAATTTTCTGAATATTTTATACATGACTTTATACATTTTTATGAAATTGACTGATTTCTGATTGCTATTCCACACATCTGTAATGTAAAATTCACCGACCTAATTTTCTTCTCGATAGCATGTCAAGTAGGTCTACATGGCTAACGTTGAGATCGAATCGGCTCATTACATCGATCGCCACATTATACAGGGAACTCAACCCTTCAGAGCAATGCCCTCTTACTTTCCAAAGTACCTAATTTTTTCTTCCTCAACTTCCCAATCGCAGTTAATTCCAATAACTTCACGATTTTACGCATGAAACTGAAGAACATCCACTGTTCAAATATCACAAGCCAATTATCCAATAATTCCATCAGCTAATATTCGATATCAATTGGATTATACGAGAATCTCGATTTTCCACTTTCAATCCAGGTATATGATGGTACATAAAAGCCAATAGAGAAAGGTTATACTCTTGAGGCAGCAGATTTCGGCTCCATTACAAGGTGAACTTAGTTACCTCCGCCTCTTTCACAAAGTCTCTATACTCTATATACCATCTCTACTCGAGGGAGTTTGATTCTTCATCTCTAGCAGCTCTGGGAAAACGTTGGCCTATATATCTACATTTCCTTCGTATTCGGCAGAAATGATTCGGAGCTTACCTCACCTCAATCTGGAACTCTGTTTCAAAATCACGATTGAGTAAATTCACGTTTACTTCAATTTTTGTAGGTACAAAGATATCCAAGAATTTAAATTTTTCAGAACAGTTTACCCAAGAGAATTTAGAATTTCAAACGCGTAGACATATTATCTGTAGACTTTGGTAAAGACAATGGTTTTATAAGGCGAACGTGTAGTCTATAGGGAACCTTCCAGTTTCTATAGTTTCGGCTTTGAGTTGGACTGATTTATCGGCTAGGCGTGACGATTCTCTTGCTCACGTGTGCGTACATATGTACGATGAAAAACGAGCGAACAATGCATTCCAAATAGCCTAGGACGATATACGTTGTAGACGAGTCATATAGATATATATAGCATGTACGTAGATAACGATAAACACTTTCACTTGCCAGAGTGCGAAATTTTGCCTGAGGCTGTTGGCCATCAATAGGAATGATCTGGGGTCGCTTTTGGACGTAGTTTGTTTTGGAATCATTCTGTCATGCTTATCCTACTGTATGCTTCTTTGACTTGTATTCCGTAGAAATATAATGGTTTTTGTTTTTGGTGAACCACGCGAAAGTTGATTTCTAGTTTTTTTCAATCAGTCTCGTCGGTTGATAATCCAGAGTGAAAAGAATACATCGAAACCTTCCTGTGAAATGAAATCGTCTGTTCCTTTTCATAAGGTATTTGCAAGTACCAGCGTAGAAAGTTATCAGTTAAAATAATATCATTGATTCTGAAATAGTCAGAATCACCGTGTACTCTTCGATGAGGTCCTTGCTTTCAATGCAGAAACCCTTGGGTTCGAATCCTGGCTGGCATGATTGCTATGGATTTTCATAAATTTTCTGTTTGGTGGCTTTCGCGGCTTGAAACTCACCCAAAAGTGTAGGTTTTGCATGAAAACCTCAGAAAGTAGATTAAAATCTATCTGATAGAATTTTCCAAACAGGATGGTGACAATTGAAATTGAATTTTTTTTCATATTGATGAATATCATCTACAGCTCCCCTAGTAAAAATAAGTGCCTCATGATCATATATGAACATAATCCCAACCGAACTGTGGTCATCTATGACCATCTATGACCTCAGAAAATATGATGTCTCCATGGTTAGTCATAGGTACACGAAGCCAACTCGTACATGGCCATAGGGTATTGTAATCAAGTGGTTGTACATGACATTTTCAATATCGGATGGAGGCCTAGCAGTTGAAGCCCCAAGCGCGCTTATTTCGAAGCTTCGGATTGAGAAACATTTCGAGTTGGCAATGAAGTGCTTCATTTCCAACATGAATTCCTAGGATCAAGTATGGAGACCAATGACGACCTATGACTCCGGCCTCATGGTCATAGGTGGTCCTGTATGACCAGAGTCCGGTCGGGAACATGTTGATCTCTGGATATATGATCATGAGGCACTTATTTTTACTAGGGTCACCACAAGAATTCTCTTTATCATCCTGTACGTGATTGAATGCTCACCAGAGGTCGTTTGTAAAAGTATCATTCTCATGATATTGGAGACAAATCTTTCTGAGAAATTTCTTAAGCAAGTAGAGATCCTATTTTCATTCGTCGCTCGTTTTTGATTTTGGCCAAAACTTTATTTATACAATTTTTATCCTATGCGAGTCAATAATTGCAAACAGAATTGAGTAAGATCATAAATCATCCGATTGATATCATAGGGCTGATAAATCCTAAAAAATTAATTGAAACTGCCTTATTCAATGTAGGGATTGATTTTGAAAAAACTCGATGCTAAGCGTTTTTCAGACTATTCTTCGTTTGTTTACCTGTACTTCTCAAGTGTTCATCATGCAGCAACACCGATAGATGATAAGTCCGTTGAATTCGTTTAATTTCACAAACTCGTTATAAGTATTATCATCCTATCCGCTAATTATACACAATACGTTTTCAATTCTGGAAGATTTGATCTCTCTAGCTTTCGTTGACATTGAGACGTAATATGACCTCATGATCCTGAGCTGATGATAACTGAATAATCGGAGACACACTGGAACTTTCGATTATCAAACACCATAGGTGCATCAAAAATCGTCCTCTGAGTTGAGCTGTCCACTAATTGGTGGAGGTTAGCATGTGAAAACTGTTCTTGGTACAACTCAGACAGTTCGGTACTTCGAGGTGTTTGGTAAATGAAGTGTCCGTTATCCATCCTTACGTGGCGTAGGTAGAGGAATCAAAGAATCACCACGACATCGATATGCTATTCTAAATACATCCCTAAGAGCATGACAGCTTTCGCTTCCTTCAGTTTTTTTTCTTTACATTTTTTCTCTTTCTCTCCTCTCTCTTCTGCTCTTTTTTCCTAATGCTCTCGCCGAAGAGTTAGAAGAATCAATGACCGTTCACTTCGACTCATTCGATACGTGATAACGAGTGGGAAAGATGAAAACTAGCTGAGCAATTGAAGTCCGAGTTGTTCGTGCTTACGGTCTCATTCTACTCGGATGTTTCCAGTCGCGGGTATAACCTATCCATGCACTCTCTTCCTCCATCCCCAATTTGGTGACACAGAAATCATCCGCACGAATTTAAACTCATTTACTCTGTATCAATCCACGCCCACACCCACACTTCCACTCACACATACACACACACGTCCAAACTCACACCCACAACGGTACCCATATCCACACTCACGCTTACGCTCACGCTCACGCCCCCCCACACACACACACACACCCACACACACATCCAAACTCACATCCACAGTCACAAACTGACACCGGCACCCATATCCATACTCACGTTTACGCCCACGCCCACACACACACACACACACACACACACACACACACACATATCCAAACTCACAACCACAGTAACACACCCACACCGACATCCACATCCACACGCACACACACCCACGCCTACGCTGACACCCGCACACACATCCAAACTCACACCCACATTCACACACCCACACACACGCACTCACCCATACCCACCCATACTCACACACACCCACACCCACGACCACACTCACTTCCACATCCACACACGTACACACCCAGGCCCACACTCTCACTCACACTCACACACAGACGCATCCACGCCCACATCCTAATTCACACCCATACTCACATACACACTCACAAACGCACGTACATGCACATACACAAACTCGTATAAATAAATCCCCAGATGATCGTGAGCCACAGAATTTTCTACGAAACTCGATATAGCTGTAACGAACTCTATACACACTGACAAATTGAAGAAGGGTCGAGGCTAATTACGCTGCATACACTTTAAAAATAAAATATAAAAGAAGAAGAGGAGGAATAGTGTTGAGGATAAGAATGGTGAGCTCGGGTTCGAGGCTGCTCTCGATAGCAGAGGAGCTAGCTTCGACCGACCAAGACCAAGACGACGATGACGATGAAGATCATGAAAAAAGAGAAAAAATAAAAATAGAAGAAGAGAAGATGGAAGAGGAGGAGGATCCAGAGATGGAGCTTGACTCACTGGAACCAGTAGAGGTGCGGAGAAGAGCTATATATATATATATATATATATATATATATATATATTCGCTTACTCATCCCTTCGTCGTTTAACGAATGAGGTAGGGGAAGGGATGGAGTTATCGGGAAGCCAAGGAGCAAAGAGTCTCTTTCTCTTTCGCGAATTCATTATATAAGCTGCAGCAGACCAGGCCAGGCTATATACTTACTCCAGACTCTCGCACTTTTCATTTATTTAGCGAGTTTCCGCTTCGACTCCGAGCAGCCACCTCCTTATCTTTTACCCTGTAATAGATACACTTCTGTCGAGCTTCCCTTTTTTTTTCTTTTCCTTCTCGACTACTAGTAATATCACTCCTATTCTTCGTGCGATTATTCAATCTTGACATTTTAAAAAACAGCTATTTTGCATCTTTTTTTCTTTCAGACGACAACGTATCGTAAATAAAGTTCTATTCAAGAGTCAGATGTATTTTGTGTGTGTCTTATTTGTGTTAATACGATACGCATGAAAGCTGACGCTGCATACGAACTTTCGAGAGATTGGCTTCCAAAGCTGCTAAATAAAGAAAAATTGTATAGGTATGCTGTTCTTTAGTGCAAAATGTAACGCAGTAGCACTAGATAGAAGAGAGTGAGACTGTTTAACCAGGCCGATGAAGAAAATTGATAAAACTAGCAACTGAGTGAGAGTGATACTCTATCTATCTATCCTTTTCTATCTAATAGAGCTGTCCCGAGTGGCGCCTTTGCTAAGAGTCTCTTTACCATTTGAATTGAATGAGAAGCTGAAAGACGGTTTTTTTTCTTCGCTACAGAGCAAGAGATGTAGATATGAATTGATGAGAGTGACTACTATATGGGTGTTATAGAGATGCAATGCTCGTGTTCGTGCTTAGGAAAGGAAAGTGATTGTGTTTGTGGTTGTTGTATTGTGTGAGTGGTACGATCAATGAGTGTTGGATAGATCTGACAACTGGTGACTGATTTGGGTCAGTGTGTCAGTAATCATTCGCGTTTACCTTTTCATTTGTAGTATGTTCTACTGTATAGAACGAAATCCTCACCGTCAGATATCATCCGATTCACTGACTCATTTTTTGATTCGAATTTTTTTGACAACTCATTTTGGATTAACAAAATGGGTACAGTTGAGACCACTCGACTTCCAGTAAGATAGAGCTCAAACCGCGATCACAGATTGTCATTTATCGAAATTTAATTCACAGTTCACTAAATCAGAGTCAATATTTACATGGAAGATTGAGAGGTTATGGTAGATAATGTATTTTTCGATACACTGTGCGTAAAAGTGCACTTTGCGCACAGTTTGTCGACTTTTACTCACAGTTTATCGAAAAGTATAGTTAGATACACGGGCGTAAAACCTATTATTCGCATCCTCGTGATGATTCCGACCCTCGCCTGCGGCTCGGGCCGGAAACCCATCACTCGGACGCGAATAAAATGTTTTACGCCCTTGTATCGAAATGTACTATTTTGATCATCTGTGCGTAAATGAGTCATTTCCACACTGTTTTTCACTTTTCATTTGCTCACAGAAGATCAAAAAACATAGTATGATACTCGGGTGTGACGGTTTTCGCATTCTCGTGAATATTTAGGACCGAGCCGCAAAAAGTCACTTGAAGTGCGAAAACCATCGTTTGCGCCCTTGTGTCATGATATACTATTTTGACACGCTGTGCAGAAATAGTACATTTTGATACAAGGGCGTAAAACGTTTTATTCGCGTCCGAGTGATGGGTTTCCGGCCCGAGCCGCAGGCGAGGGTCGGAATCATCACGAGGATGCGAATAATAGGTTTTCACGGCCGTGTATCTAACTATACTTTTCTATAAACTGTGAGTAAAAGTCGACAAACTGTGCGCAAAGTGCACTTTTACGCACAGTGTATCGAAATAGTATGTTATGATACTACCCATCTGCACGCAGTCTCATACGATATTTCATAGCACAAAAGTCTAAAAATCACATTCAAATTTTCGATAATTTGGTTGGAGTGCTATAAAGTTTTCTAAAAAAAAAAAAAAAAAAAAAAAAGAAGAAAAGAAGTTTTCTAAACGAATCTTTTCCGCAATGATATCACACTTTCTCGCATAGTTTGTCGAAAAACCCAGTTCGATACACGGGTGTAAAACCACCCTTGTATCGAAATGTACTATTTCGATCTGATTGATTTGCATGAAAAAGCAACTAACAATCAGGTTTTAAGAGTGAGAACAATGTGATATTCATTAATTTGTGCCAAAAAAGGGATTGCACAAATATTTTGGGTAACTCTTCAAAACTCAGCCCACAGAGCCGACTCAAACATGAGTCGACGTATGTGCACATCGGTTAGAAGAGGTTAACAATCAGTCTCCATGGTAATGATGTGGATCACAAATGTTTCTGGCGAGCATAATTTTTTCACTAGTCAACTTTCATTAGTCCAAATTTTCTTCCACACTGGGTTGAATTACAATTAGCACAAATAGGTCAGCCAAAGTGCGCCAATCTGAAATTTCATTTCACAGGAACTTTTTCGAATTGGCACAATTTCAATTTCCTCGAACTGCACCATAAATCTCTCATATATTTTAGCGGTCCAATTTCTCGAACACTTCAAACATTTTATCAAACAATTTCGAGAATTACTCAACAATTTGATACCAATAACTCTCACTAACAAGTCCCAGTTCAGATCAAACAGATTTGATAGAATCAATCGATTGAACGAAATGGAAATTCTGACGAGTCATCGAGTCAAATTAACAATTTCTACGCTCCGAACGCCAATTTTCCCCCCGGAAACGTATCATCACTTCGAAAACGATATTCATTTGTGAGTGCACGATACTGTATCTATAAAAGTCTTTTTCGAGTAAATTCACGCATGACTCGTCGCGTCTATCAATTTTGTTCCAAGAATCAAACAGTTATACTTTGAATTGTACATTTGCCTATAGTATCGTTCGCTCTCACTCGTTAAACGAGAGTTTGAAAAAATCCAAGATGTAAAGAAGGAAAAAACATGAAAATGGGCAAAGGTACGGAAGAATCGAGAGTCAGAAGTTGAAGAAATCGTAGGATCAAAGGAAAGTAAAAACAGCCGATCGATTGGAAATTCAAGTATTATAAAAAGAACCTGCATCCCCGTCGAATTTCAACGTGCTTCAGAGGACGTTCGAACGTAACTATCTGCATGGCAAACACACGTCTATACACCGCTTTCTCCTCGTCTCTCGTTATTTCCTTCTCCACTGCATTACAATATATGTATACATATGTATAGTGCTTCGGTCTCGCCCGTCTGACCATAGCCCGTCGTTTTCCACTTGAGCGCTTACCGACGTTCTTTCTATGTATACCGTCCACGTTGGCATCGGACTGATCGTACATCACAATAGGACTTTCTCACTCTCACTACTTCTTCTTTAGCTTTTCCTATCTACCTGCAATTTTGTAATTGAATAAGATCGACATTTGATGTTTCACTTGAGATTGGTGAAGAAGATTTCACAAAATTTGACGGGTTGGACTTGATTCCATATTCTGTATCATTTTCAAAATCTATAAGAGCACATTCTTTCATTTATCATGATGTGCGGGCAGTATTTCATCAGATTTGTTTTCCGGTGATTTATTTTGTTCTTGAATTTGCTCCCTGATCTCGTTTTTTTGAGTTTCCACACCGTTTGAATTCATCGAAGTATAGAAATGTTTCGGGGTGATTTTTTTTTTTTTTCATAAATGCTGAAGATGCATTATGACGAAGAACGGTGTTTGATTTGGTGAAATGAATGTCGTTGAGCCAGGAGCACGCGGTTGCCATGAAACCAACAATGGTTACTTGAAATAATATTCGAAGTACATTTCCCTATGTTTGAGCACACTGAACTCCGTGAAACGTACTCCAACTTCTGTGATCAGAGAAAGTACGAATTCCATAGAAATTTCCTTATGGATCGAATTTTTTCGAAGCAGGGCCACGAAAATTCGTAGAGAAAAAAAAAATAAGAACCAGTTCTGGTTGTCTTCTAACCATTCTTTAGTTCATTTTGGAGAAGTCAAGAGACACTTGGGGTACTCAGGATTTCTCGGATCATACCATCAGCTTATCTAAAACGGATTTACCTAGAATGGGACTCAAGGTATCTGAAAAATGCATACATGATGAAGAAAAATGGAAAAAATGAAGAAATTCAACGATTTCTCCATTTTTTCGGTTTTTTGTGTACCTGATGAGTGACAATTCCAATATCGGAGCGTGGAACCATATTTTTGTTATCATCAAACATACACTGTTCTTGATTCTCTATCAAAATTTATGATAATCAAATGAATTCGTGTAAATTATATAGAATTCTATTCGATCCAAATTGCTACTTATTTTATTACCATCTTCCAATGAATGAGAATCAAATTTTACATATCAATGTATTCAAAGAATGCGCACTGTCAACATGAAATTTCCATTAGATTTCAAAAACTGTAGAGCATAATTCAAAATTAATATTAAATTTTTTCATCTCCACAGGCAGTGACACAGGCAAAAAAACATCAAGCAGACAAGCTCGATCTAAGTAAAACTGGGTTATCGAGGTTACCCGATGCAACAAGATCCTACGGTGATTCGGTGAGCGAACTCGCTCTCGGATGCAACCAGCTTACAAGGCTTGACTCGAATCTCAGGCTGCTGTCCAGGTGAGCAAATTCAATTCTATTGTTTCTAACACTACCTACTACTTGTTTTGTAGTTATAGTGGAAATAGTAGTGGATGTGTGGTATACATATGCCACAATGTTGCGTCGTATTCACGCTCGAGTTACCTCACCTCTGAAAACTTTCGCCCAACGTCTGCTGATGCCACGTGCAAATATCAGATCCAAAACTGCGTGCTATTGGCTCGAGGCTGACGGGTCTTTTAGCTTGTACTTGAAATGTACGTAAAATGAGAAGTTCTACTAGACGCGTATCAAATCTGGTGTAATATTTTTGTTGATAGTGGGATAGTTTGTTAGGGAGTTGAGAAAACAGTACTACTTTTTGGAATGCGAGTTTATAAGGCGTCTGAATCCAAGATAACCTGCTCTGAAATGCAATAAAAAATAGTTCTTCAACTGTTAATGTGAGTGCCTTACATATGGAGCCGATCATCCATCGTCACCAAAGAACTTCAAAAATAAAAGTTATTAAACATGATCAGATTATCATAGTATCGGCATTGGTCGAGGAAAAGGGAAAACTTCAAGACGGAAGTATTGAGATTTTGCAAGTTGTGATTTCTTTATCCTCAGGGAACGAATTGATAAGAATTTCTTTAGACACGCATCGATGAAAATATTCCATTTTTCGGGCGAATTTTTCAAGACCGCTATTATCTAAATACAATCCATTCACACTCATTTGAGTACACACACATAGCGTGAGCCTAAAATCTCCCCATATTATCATGAGGTATCACACTGACGAAAATAATTGAGCAATTCTAAAGAAAATTCCTCAGATTTGAATGGATATACCTCCTAGCCAAACATTTATCCAAAATGAAAAGATGTGTTCTTGCGATAAATGAATTTTTATTGAATCAGACAGAACATTCAATTGGAACTGATAATCATTTAATAAGCACCACATCCAAACTATTTGCGATTCTCGAATGGATAAATATCATCAATCTAAGTTTCTTGGGGTGGAATTCCGACAGAAGAGAGTGGAATTTCCTCCCCAAAATTTACTGAAATAGTCTCATTCCAGTTTGACTGAAAGTTCTAGTTCGAGATGCTACTGAAACACTTACGAGATATGATGAAAGAATTTTGAAATTAGTTCTAAAGAGGATGATTTTGCTATTCGCTTAATTCATGGTCTTTCAGGATGCTTTGAGATTTTCCATGGTAATGTACAAACTTTCATTCTCGAAAGTTAATTTTTAGTTTGAATTGAAACGAAATTCGAGTCGCAGAATCTGCAATGTTTAATCGCGTCTCGCAGATGAATTCTTCAATGTTTCCAAAAGATAATCAAAACTGTACTGACCTCCAGCTAAGTTGGGTTCCTGATGCCCTCGTCTTGAATGCAGATTCGGGGGGAGTTTACTTCAAAAACTGCGATAAATAGAGCAACATTGAATTGACAGGTTAGGAAGCAATGTTAACACAAAAACACTGTGCTCCATCCGAGCTTCGACTACTAATTCACTTCAGTACATCACTTGGGCTGAGATTTTAATATTTTGGGGTAGAAGTTCACCCATATACGGCTCAAACATCGATTCCAGTAACTCATTCGCCAGAAAAATGAATCCCAAGAAATTTAGATTGATCTGAGATAAATTATATTATTTCTCTAAAAAGATCATATCGACATTCATTTTGAAGAAATATCCACCCGTCTCAAGTATTCCAAGAAACCAAAAGCAGAAATTATTCAACAGGATCTCAATCCCGATCCGGGGCTCTTGGAAGCGTACAAGATGATAAAAGATTTAAGAACAGAAATTGACATTATTCGTTGCACCTCGCTTTTTCGGTCCACATTCGCAAACTCCATTATAAGATCTGCCCCCTTCGCATTGAAGACTTCTGCAGAAGCTGTCGCAGACTGCACACATGACATCGCGTCCCGATTTTCTGTGCTTGCACATCCTCCTATCGCACGCTACAAAGTGAACATAAATGTCAATCGATAATTTTCGATTAATCTCATCAATAAGAGATATTGTAGATTTTTCGTCCTTGATGATGAATATTGAAGTTGATGTCTTGTTGATTTTTGATAATTTCATCAATCTTTTTGCATCCTTGATCAAAATAAACTAAGATTCATATCATGTGACGTCAACAAAGTGTGATGCACACCTGATTTTTATGATCGATGTATGCTTCATTGTTTACATTGAACTGGTATTATCTGACATTTGGTACAGTATTCATCCATTTGAAGAAAGTTGCCCTTGATATTATTAAAATTTTCCTTACATCATGGATATTTTCGAGAGAATTGGAAAAATTTACAATTTCAAACCATATTTGGATTCTTTATCAGAATATGTCAGATCTATGACTATTGAGAATTTTTCGTCTGGTGCAGGTAATGCCAATAAAAAAAATTTACTCAAGTAGTACCAAAATAAGATTAAATCAGTCGAGGCTATAGTTTTGACAGCATAGTCTATAAAGTGTCGATTTTCAAGATTTTCCAATACCAATGGATAACGGCAAAGCAAGTGACTATAATTTTCAGTCATTTTTCAGAGATTTTAGATGGGAGAAAAAATGTCTGTAATTTTGTACCAGATCTAATCCAAATGTTCAGCAGTTGAGTACTCACAGTCATATACTCGTTCACGTTTAGTTTAGCTACACTCACCTAAAGATCGTGGAGTATTATGTACCAGCCCCCCTTGACGTTTAACTATAGTTGCAGGTGATATAGCTGAACTGACGACAACTAACATTAAAAATAATGCGAAGAACAAAATGGCGCGTGACATTTTTTCCTTTATGGATCTCCTAAGAGGACTCAACCCTGTCGATGCTTCCTGAAAAAATTAATTCCATTCCAAATGTTACGTTCACTTGGGTACCAGAACATTCCCCACCAATAATGAGAAGGGTGCATAAACAATTTGAGTGAATGACACTACCCTCCTCATAACAGGATTTAGAGCTATCATTGACCAGTTTTAAAACATCAAAGCTTTTAGGGGTAGTTCTAGACGAACTAAAATTGTAAGTCGGATTCTAATAATCACACCCATAATGAATCTGGACACTCTTAATTCTTTGGGGTGGAATTTCCTGTCAAAAAAGTTACTGAAATCTTCATTCGAGCCTTTATGGGGTGGATCTCTACCTCAAGAGACTGACATCTCAGTCCAAGCGGTGTACTGAAGATGTTTTCCAATCTAAAATGGAATGGAAAAGCGTATTGTTGTTAACCGTGTTTGCTAACTTTTTGCATCGATGCGATTGAATATCAAAAATCTTCATCAACTGATTTCAATTTGAGGCCTCTGCAGCTTTACTATCGCAAAAAAAATGATACATTGGCAGGAGAATGTTATTTGGTCCAAATTCGGTCTGATTTGAAACTCTCTCATCTGACTCGAATTTCCGATCAAATTTTCAAGAGCATTTTGGATTACGACGAAAAATTTCATAAATTACAAATTATTCCTTTCAAAATTCACGCCAAGTTGATTGTTTATTCTTGACGATTTTTCAGTCAAACTTGATGAGCTATTTCCAGTAACTTTTCGGGTGGAAATTCCACCCGTTTAAGATTGAAATCCACTCCAAGGAATTCAGAGTGGAGTTTAATTCGGGAAATTCGGCTCAGAAGGAGACCATCAGATCTGCGGAACACAGGTCTTGATGAAGGACTGAGAATCACCCTGTTTTGGTGAAAAAATGGAGATATCTCCGAGGATTAAGTCCCATGAGCCTCCTATCGCAAAATAGAGCCATGGAGGTAAGCATTGTTAGTATATCTATTTATGTGTCTCTTTAACATAGGCCCCTATGGACAATTTTAATCTCCATAGCTGTGTCTTGGGAAAGGAGGCCAGTCGGACATCTCCATTTTTCACCAAAATAGGGTGATTCCTAGTCCTTAATCAAGACTCGTGTTCCGCAAACCTGATGCTTTCCTCGTTAGTTCAATGACAAATTCACTATTTATATGGATTTCAAGAACTTCGTTATGAATTTAAAGATCATCCGCAATGCGACATGATAATCTATTTTATGAGTGGACCAAAAATGTTGAAAACAAAATGTACTAAAATCTCAATGATTAAAATTAACTTTCCTTCTAATTCAATCTTGACTTACAATTTTCGGCTTACTGATTCGCGCTTCTGCCAGAGCATCGGCTAAATCTAGTTAAGGAAATTTTCGACCTTGCATACTCGATCTTGAAATTTTTAACACATTCGTCGTCACGTTTGCCATGTACATACATACGTGATTGAGACAAAATTGATTGCATCTAACCTTGTTACATCTTACGTAAAATTTGATTAGTTTCTAGTTCTCAATTCTAAAGATGAATGTTCCTCCTAGAGTGTTTTCGGCTCGAGCAAAGTTAATTTCAGTGCATGTTTTTACACAAGAACTCGTATACGCTCTCATATTTGATGAGAGATCATAATATTTGTATAAAATCCATCGAATGTCAGCTGACGAGATGTACACGGGTTTGTAGAAGTGGGTCTGAATTCCTGATGCAGACTGTCCACGCGGGATTATCGTGGGATATGCTTTTGGGGTTCCTGGGGTCAAATTCTAGCTCAAATCAAAATTGCTACTTGAGCCATTTTTTAAAAACGGTAAAAACGTATTTCTTTCGACATCTTTTGACCTTTCTCGCTCTACAGCTCGATGACAACGCGTGGTTTTTCGAAAAATGTGTTACAGAATTTTTATGCAAGTCTTGAAAAATTGCAGATCAATGTGTCATCGTATCATCACGGGAAAACTCAACTCTTGAAGACACGTGAAATTGATTCAATAGGTTTATTCGATTACGGCGGCCACGCCAGGCCACGCCGGCGTGGCCGGCGTAATCGAATAAACCTAATGAATAGCCAAATAAATGAAACACGAACAATTTCTTCAGATCATTCCGTTCCCCCATGTATAGTATCTTCGTCGCTGCCTGTTGATTTCCATAGCTTGTCCCTTCTATCAAATTTCAATATCTTAGAGAGAATCTTACAACGATGACTAGACGTAGATATCTGACCAATGGATCTTGGAATGGTCGTATATTATCCATCCCGCGATTAAAATTTGCCATTGACGGGGAAAAAATCATATATAGCTATACGAGATCCAAAGGATGGTAGATTGTGAGGGAGCGATCGTACGTAAAATGATAATGAGAAAGAGAGAAATTCTGGAATCAAATCTATTTATTCACTTATCTAATTCAATATACTGGAAATATTCCCCTCTCAGTCACAGCATTCCTATGAAATAGCGGAAAAACAGACGTACGGACAGATCGACAGTAGAGTGAGACCCTTCTGTCGCTATTTAGCTTAAAAAAATATTTTTTGATCTCACGGTCTCGTTTCCGATTCAAGTCCGAACTCAACACATTAAAAGTCCAGAAACAATCCCATCAATCGCTCAGAGCCCGTTCACATCTTTTTCCTTAATATACGCTCTTTAGCAATTTACGCAAAAGTAAGACTGACGAATAGATCCCTTCCACTTTCCTTCTTCAACCCCCTTGAGTACCGTCTTTTTCCACCAACTTCCACCTCCTTTAACAGGGGCAAGATCCGACTGTAATACCATTTCAGCAAAACATAGCCCGTAAATCTCACCTCGTCACGACTGATTTATCTCTAGTGTAACTCTTTGTATTAATTGCAATCTCTTCCTTTCTGTTTCCATTTTCACGCCCTGCTTGCAAACCAGTTTTGCACATTTGGAGAGGCTACATCTACAGGATAACCGTCTGACTGAGTTACCACTGGAACTGATGTGTTTAGACAAGCTGACGTATCTCGATCTGTCCGATAATCAGATATGCAGACTGCCATCTGAAATTTCTCAGCTTACCAGGTCAGTATATTCTGATTAATCTCACGTATGGATTCAACTATAAGATTGTCTGCGTCTGTGTGCGCGGCCCCGCACATGTGTGTGTGTGTATGTATTTAGGACAAATTTGCTGAGATTGACGTGAAAATTGGTTTTCGAGAGAGAATCTAACACTGGTAGAAAGTTACAAGATATATTTGGTACATTCTTGGAATCGTTTCTCTCGCAAGAGGCAATGATCATCTACAGTTTACGAGGAAACTGTCGATAGAGAGGTATTTGGGATCGTGTTACAGTGACGATGCGGAATTTCATCGATTTGCGATTCGAATTTTCGGATATAGAAAGCTGCTGCATGAGATGGAAAGGGAAATTCGTCAATACATATCCTTTGACGTGGTTGACTGTTTACACGCAGTGATATTACCACACGACGTGTATGGTAGATATAGACTAGCCAATTTATGCGGAGGAATGTATTTGATGTACGATATTAGCACATTCCGACAGATTCAAATATTGATGCCGTTTGAGGGCTGTCCTGATGTTTCATTCATGCACATTTGCGATGTGTACAATCGTACAATTTCATATGTACATATGAAATTTTGGTATAGATAGCGAGATGAGATTAGAATATTGTGAGTCTGATTTGTCCGAATTGACTTGAATTGACTTTTTTTTGATATTTTATTCAATTTTTACAGCATTATTGTCCCTAAAATAGGTATACAGATTGATTATGACTTTGTGATATTTTTTGTATGAATCATGTGAAAAAATTGTAAATTCCTGAAAAAGGCATAGAAAGACCAAATCTTCGACGGATTCGTTCTAAAATCCGCTGCCATAAGCTTGCCAAGGATAGAACACGCAAAATTCTGAAAATCGTTAATTTTAGTCTTCTTCATCTAATTTCTCATCTGAGAAACATGTTTTGGATGTTTCTCTGTACGGAAGATACTTTTGAGCTTGAATACACGATGAAAGTGCTTTCCACCTGAGAATATCAACGACTCTGTGAATGTCGGTCACGACGAGATTCTGCCTGTGGTGCAGAAAATAATTCTTTCATATCATTTTAGAACTTAATCGTAGCAGAATAGATTGCTTATTCCATTTGATTCGTAGTCACAGGAAAATTTCAGTACCGAATACTTAATATTGGAATCTTACAAGGAGAGCATCAGGTCTGCGGAACACGGATCTTGATGAAACTCTGGGAATCATCTCGTTTTGGTAAGTAATGAAGGTATCCAAAAGGGTTTCTTCCAGTAATGGGCCTTTCATCCCCAGATTCGGCAATGGAGGTTAGCTTTGTCAGTATATTTATAAATACGACTTCTCAACATGGGCCTATATTGGCAATGCTAATCTCCATAGCTGTATCTGAGAATAGGAGGGCCATGGGATTAAACCCTTGGAGATACCTTCATTTTTCACCAAAACAAGATGATTCCCAGGGTTTCATAAAGATCCGTGTTCCGCAGACCTGATGCTCTTCTCGGTAGTACACTTTCGAATGTATCAAAGATGAATACACTCTCTTACCATTATTTGGAAGATGAATACAGTACTTTTTGCACTGACACTTGCTCTACGATAACGATTACAAGACATCAAATTTTGATACTTCTGATTCGTGTTCGGCCAGTTTCATTGAAACTTTCATATTAAGAGGTCGAAAATGCGCCAATCCCAAATCTCACTTCCCAAGAATCTAAGATGTATTTTTCGACTTTTTCAAAAATATAAATCACTCCTTAATTCGCAAACTAGGTCATCGGTATCATAACAGTAACGTTGCATGAAACCTCACAAACGCCACTAAAATTGATCTCCCGGCCAAATGGTTCGAGTTACAGTCCTGAGGTTTCGGGGTTACCATTTGGCTACCGGATACTTTTGAAAAAACTGACTGGGACCTCTGTGCACCCTTGAGGCACGGATTCGATCAGAAGATTTAGCTGAAGTATAGATTTTAGTGAAAAACTACTCCCAGAAAGTGAATATTGACTTTTTTGGATACTTTGAGGCATGGAAAAGGTACTGACGATGAAGTTAAAGAGACCTGGAATGAGAAAATTTTACATTTATCGAGGAAAGCTAAGCTGTAAATTGGGTAACAAAATGTACTTGCTCGCGATGCATACAAAAAGTAATCTTTGATTTCTTGTAGCTGTAAAATTTGATACTCAATACCATTATGTTTGATAAGCGTTCTCGCCCGGATCCTGAACGAGCCTCACCACGGCGCGCTTCCCACTCGTAAAGGCCGAAAAAAAGCGATATGACACGGAACTGACCCTGGTAGAAATTCATCTCAGGTTAATACACTAAAGACCGTAAAATGGCTATTTTTCAGCTAGTTCACTGGAAACAGGCTATTTTATGGACATCAATGTGTTAATTCAAAATGGATTTCTACCAGGAGACATTCTGACCTCTTTTCGTATGATAATTTTCTTGTCAGCCCTGGATCGCAAAACTAACGATTGCGCCTATTAGAGCACAAAAAATACGTCGAGAATGATCCGTCCGATTTTCGTCCCGAGCAATTCAAGGGTTTGCACAAGCAAGCACACATTATTTCAAACTTCCCACAGAACTACTCGTATATCTATCTCTTCAAGAAGCTCATTCTACAATACAATACTCACCAAAATGAATGGAAGACGGGTCACTTCACTAAAACAGCGATTACTCGGACGTCCTTGAGTCTACGGCAATTTTACAAAAAGCATTTCAAAGATGAGAAGAGAAGCTATCAATTCATGTCTTCCAAAAATTTTTCCAACCCAAAATCCATCTTCTCGATTGACTCCGAAAAGTGAAAAATTCTTCATTTCAATCAATCATCGATCATTTATCGGGAAAATACGATAGAGTAAAAATCCTTGCGGGATCTTGTAGGTCTTTCCAAGACCTTCAAAATCGTTTTTTATACATTAGTTTACGGTTTTTTGCACTCGAGTTACGAGCGATCAAGTGAGAGTGAATTCACACGCGTTGAGGGGAGCGGAGATACAAAAAAATGCGTAATGCACGATTTCAACGTCAAATCTTCTCAAAATTATAAAACATGAGTCAGTTATGTTTCAGAACGCACTCGAAATGACCTCAGACAGCTTGGAGAAGAAAAATCTCATACCTCTAGATCAACAGCACCCTCGACCCGCACCAACTTCTCTTTGCCAGATCACTCGTAACTCGGGTGCAAAAAACCGTAGACTGATGTATAAAAAAACGATTTTGAAGGTCTTGAAAAGAGCTACAAGATCCCGCAAGGTTCTTTGCGCTAACATAATTTCCCAATAAATGATCGATGATTGATTAAAATGAAAAATTTTTCACTTTGCGGAGCTCATTGAAACCATGAATTTGACGGCAAAAAATATAGATTTTTTTCTCATCTTTCGAATGCTTTTTTCGAAATTGCCGTAGACCCAAGGATGTCCGAGTAATCGCTGTTTTAGTGGAGGAATCCGCGTTCCATTCATTTTGGTGGGTACTGTAGATACCGTCCAATCTCTTTTTACAGATTCGACCATCTGATGATATGATTTCTACTCTCTTGGACTCTCTCTCTCTCTCTCTCTCTCTCTCTCTCTCTCTCTCTCTCTTTTTTTTTTTTTTTTTTTTTTTTAAGGTGGTTAGAGGGCAAAATCTGCCTCAGGATCCCTCGGATCCGTCCCCAGACACCGGACTGGTTCAGCTTACGCGGACTACGCATAGCCCACGCAGGCCATACCAGGCGGGACACGGGTTTGGGTGGGGCCCACCGAGAGGTGGGCCCGGCCGTGTAATATCCCTCTCCCCTCGATGTCCGATACCTAGGGCATCGGGCAATCAAGAAGGAGATCCACCTGCATCTACCATCTCATCCCGGAACCGCGTGAGCATTACTTCAGGATGAGCGGCATGTCTCGCGCTCGATTGCGAGCGTTCCTCTTCTCCATCTTCTCTCTTCGGCCACTTGTCGGCATCTTCTGTCTTCACTCTTCATTGTTCCCTCTCTTTCTTCTTTCTTCTCTCTTCTTTCTTCCCTCTTCAGTGCATCTCTCTCTCTCTCTCTCTCTCTCTCTCTCTCTCTCTCTCTCTCTCTCTCTCTCCTCTCTCTCTGAATATAAGGAAAAATCTGATGACAGGACATCCCTATTGGATGTCCCACCGGCAGACCATGAGCGCTTTCATTTTGCCCACCCGGTGAACCGGATGAGCATGAATCCAGCGCCCGTGTGCCCTGTGGGCTAAAACCTTCTGCTCTCAACCCCACAGTGTTGGCAAGCCATCACTGCAGAACTGGGGGCAGCTAACCACTATCTAACCAACCCACCCCGGAACCGCGTTAGCATTACTTCAGGGTGGGAGGCGTATCGCGCTCGGGATCAAGCGACTCTCTTCTCTCACGACTTGCAGGTGTTGTTGCTCCTTCTTCGATCTTTTTCTACTCTTCTTTCTTCGATCTTCTCTCTTCTTCCTTCTCTCTTCTTTCTTCTTTCTTCCCTCTTCAGTTCATCATATTCCTCCTGGAATAATTTGGACCTCTTCTGATTTTTGGACCTCTTCTGATTTCTCCCTCTCTCTCTCTCTCTCTCTCTTTTTTTTTTTTTTTTTTTTTTTTAAGGTGGTTAGAGGGCAAAATCTGCCTCAGGATCCCTCGGATCCGTCCCCAGACACCGGACTGGTTCAGCTTACGCGGACTACGCATAACCCACGCAGGCCATACCAGGCGGGACACGGGTTTGGGTGGGGCCCACCGAGAGGTGGGCCCGGCCGTGTAATATCCCTCTCCCCTCGATGTCCGATACCTAGGGCATCGGGCAATCAAGAAGGAGATCCACCTGCATCTACCATCTCATCCCGGAACCGCGTGAGCATTACTTCAGGATGAGCGGCATGTCTCGCGCTCGATTGCGAGCGTTCCTCTTCTCCATCTTCTCTCTTCGGCCACTTGTCGGCATCTTCTATCTTCACTCTTCATTGTTCCCTCTCTTTCTTCTTTTTTCTCTCTTCTTTCTTCTTTCTTCCCTCTTCAGTGCATCAGATTCCTCCTGGAATCATTTGGGCCTCTTCTGTTTCAATCGGCAGAGTCACTGTGATTCGCCTACTTCGAGGCGCCTTACTTCCCTCTCTTTCTCCTCTTTGCGGGTCATCACCATCTTGATGTATCCGGTGAGTCTATCCCATGTCTCCTGGTTGCGGAGCAAGTACGGGACGAGATTCTCAGGTGTTAGTTGAGCACCCAGCCATTCATCCAGCTCGGCGCGCTCTCTCCGGGTGTCGCTGCACTTGAACAGGGCATGTTCGGCGTCATCCCATTCGTCCCCGCATGACTGACATGCTGGGGTCGTCCTCTTCTTAAACCTGGTTAGATAGGAACCGAAGCAACCATGATCGCTCAGTGCCTGCGTCGTCCAGTAGTCCATCTCTCCGTGGGTGCGTTCCGCCCACTTGGCTACGTCACGGATCAGCCGGTGCGTCCATCTGCCGTTCGCAAATGGCGAATCCCACTCAGTTTGCCGCTCTCTCTCTCTCTCTTTTTTTTTTTGGTGGTTGTAGGGCAAATACGCTGCGACGTACGAAGGAGAGGCACCGGTCAGCCAAACACGGCTGGCCAGCACCTCCCAAACAGTCCCGGGCTGGAATCCGCATCGATACGGCCATCCGAACCGGGTAAACCCTCTCTTCCTTCTCCGTTGGCGCCGGCCATTGGACAAGGGAGAGATCCACCAACTTACCAATCCGGCCCCGGCACCGCGTGAGCATTACTTCAGGGCCGGCGGCGTCTCGCGCTCAGGATCGAGCGTCTCTCTTCTCACGACTCGCACGTGTTGTTTCCCTTTCTTCGATCTTCTTCCATCTCTTCATTCTTCATCTTCTTTCTTCTCTCTTCCCTCTTCAGTGCATCAGATTCCTCCTGGAATCATTTGGGCCTCTTCTGTTTCAATCGGCAGAGTCACTGTGATTCGCCTGCTTCGAGGCGCCTTACTTCCCTCTCTTTCTCCTCTTTGCGGGTCATCACCAGCTTGATGTATCCGGTGAGTCTATCCCATGTCTCCTGGTTGCGGAGCAAGTACGGGACGAGATTCTCAGGTGTTAGTTGAGCACCCAGCCATTCATCCAGCTCGGCGCGCTCTCTCCGGGTGTTGCTGCACTTGAACAGGGCATGTTCGGCGTCATCCCATTCGTCCCCGCATGACTGACATGCTGGGGTCGTCCTCTTCTTGAACCTGGTTAGATAGGAACCGAAGCAACCATGATCGCTCAGTGCCTGCGTCGTCCAGTAGTCCATCTCTCCGTGGGTGCGTTCCGCCCACTTGGCTACGTCACGGATCAGCCGGTGCGTCCATCTGCCGTTTGCAAATGGCGAATCCCACTCAGTTTGCCAATGCTCAAGGGTGGTTTCCTTCTCGTTGTCGCGGATGATCTCCTTCATCGTCGGAGTGAGTACTCGTTCGGCTCCGATCACTTTCTGGCGGTCCCAGATCCTCACTCGCTCCGCGACGAGCAAGTGGATGGGCGGAGTACTCGCCAATACGTAAGCCGCATCTCCTGACACAGTGCGGTAGGCACGGATACTCCTCAGGGCCGCTCTTCGGTGGACAGGCCCCATTCTCTTCTCGATGATGGTCTTCTCTACTCTCTTCCCCCACACGGGTGCACCGTACAGCATGATGGAGGTAGTCACGGTGTTGAGAAGTGCGCGCCTCTTTTCCTTGGGTCCTCCGATATTCGGCATAAGCCGCTGGAGCGCCGCACCGACCCTGCTCGCCTTCTGGGCGGCTTCCTGGATGTGCTTCTTGAACGACCACTTGTCATCGAGCCATACACCGAGGTATTTCAGCTCTGTCTTCCGTGGAATCTCTTGCCCGTTGATATGAAACCGGGGTAGGTCAAACTTCCTACGCCTTGTGACCACGATTGCTTCGCACTTCTTGACAGCGAGCTCCAGAAGCCTGCTAATCATCCACTCGTAGACTCGGGCCAGCGCTTCGTTCGCGCGTCTACCCAAGAGTTCCTCGTTGTCAGCCCATACTATGAGTCCCGCGTCGTCCGCGAAAGCCACTATTATCACTCCTTCTGGCAGTTCGATAGACAGTAAGCTGTCATACTGGGTGTTCCAGTTGAACGGCCCGGAGACCGATCCCTGTCCGATTCCGGCGGACAGTACCCGAATCTCTTGTCCCTCGTCGGTGTCGTAAATGAGGGTCCTATCCCGCAGGTAGTCACTCGTGACGGCTAGTAGATAGGGGGGCACTTTACCTGCTTGGGATTGATAGACTCGCTCCCAGCTCGCGCAGTTGAATGCGTTCTTTATGTCCAACGCAATGATGGCACAGAATCCTCCTCTTCCTTGGTATGTGTTCCCTACCGACGCTTGAACCCGTTCTTGGACCGCCTCGATCGCGTGCAGAGTGCTCCGTCCCTTCCGGAACCCGAACTGCATTGGTGATAGCCCACCGCCTTCTTCGTAGGCTTTTTCCACCCTGTTGAGCACCATCCTCTCGTACATTTTCCCGATATTGTCGAGCATGCTGAGAGGGCGTTGACCTCCTTGACCCTTAGGTATCAGGACCAGCTTCTGGCGTTTCCACTTGTCCGGGAAAGTTCCCGCGCTCAGACAGATGTTGAAGAGGTCGAGGAGTAGATCTGGCTTGTATTTGAAGACCAGTTTCAGAGCCTCGTTTGGGATGCCATCCAGGCCAGGGGCCTTTCCGTTCGGCATTCTCTTCGCCGCTATGAGTAGCTCTTGCATAGTGAAGAGCGGGATGGGATCTTCGCTCTCCGTAGGGAATGTAACTCTGGGTTCTCCTGCTGGGAAGAGGTCTTCCACGATGGTGCGCAATGTTGCTGCATCGGTCGGTGCTGGGTTGCCCTTCCGGGGTCGGACCTTTGACATGACCACGCGATATGGCGTGCCCCAGGGGTCTTCGTTAACCATGTCGCACATTTCACCCCAGGACTTCTCTTTGCTCCTCCGGATGGCTAGAACGAAAGCCTTCTTTGCTTCTTTGTACGCTCTGTCATCTTCCGCCAGCGATGGTCGTTGCAGCTTCCTTGATCGCCATGCGGTCCTCCTTTTCTTGTTGCTCGTTCTCCGTAGGGCTTTTATCTCGTCGGTGATCCAGTACTCTGGTTTCCTCCAAAAGCATGATGTTGTCTTGCGAGGCATCGATGCGTCACAAGCTCTTGTGATGGTGGACGTCACCATATCCACGGCCTCGTCCGCGGTGATGTTCATCGGGAGATCTTCGGCTGTTCCTATCGATTCCCGGAATTTCCCCTCATCCAGCTTGCGTACCTGCCACCCCGTCGGTCGCGGTCTGTGTGTCGTCTGTCTCTGTCTGTCAGTCCTAAGCCGAAACCGAATATGTCGATGGTCACTCAATGTTTCCGTGTCCAGAACCTCCCACGATGTCATACGTCCCATGAGCGACGGGCTCATGAACGTCAGGTCGAGGACCGAAGACGAACCTCCCTCCCTGGACCGAGTGTCGTGTCGGTAGTAGGTGATAACCCCCGTCTCGTTCGCGAGCACTAATCCCAATGCCTCCATGGCATCAGCGAGTATTACCCCCCGTCTATCACGCGGCCCCCCGCTCCAAGTCGGTTCCTTGGAGTTGAAATCCCCCGCGATTATAACTGGGCCCCCCCCCCATTGCCTCACATCCTCTTCTAGGTCATGGAGCTCGTTTCCGAATTCGTGCATCTTGAGCGACGGCGAATAGTAGCAGCTGTAGACTGCTGTGCCCTCTATGGTCTTTCGAGCGAAACCGCGGCCACTAACAGCTGGTCCAGTCTCACGGATCGCAGGATTCATGATCTGGATTACGGCTGTCCTCCAGTGATCGAATGTGGATCGAGAGAATTCGCGCTCCCGAGGCGGTTCGGAGATACTC
The DNA here is from genome assembly GCA_029851415.1 of Eretmocerus hayati. Lineage (NCBI taxonomy): Eukaryota > Metazoa > Arthropoda > Insecta > Hymenoptera > Aphelinidae > Eretmocerus > Eretmocerus hayati. Next base: position 173,497,022 of record CM056742.1, on the reverse strand, counting down.
AGAACATCGATCCCTCCTTCTTTGGCTACAGCGTGTAGGAGATCGTCTGCGTCCCCGCTCTTCCCGAGGTTGGCTTGGATGAAGCTAGCCATTTCTTCTCTTCCTGCGTCTATATGTGGTTCTTGCCCTCTGGTACGCAGTGCAGTTGCTGGCCCCAGATCTGTGGTCAGATTTGGACCCGATCGCCGCACAGCTTAGGCATTTTGGTTTTTCCTTGCAAATCGCAGCAAGGTGCCCTGGTTCGCCGCATTGGAAGCAGAGTTTTGGTTTCCGTTCTTCTGCCTTCTCTTTTTTGCACCCCGAGGCCTTGTGCCCGTACTCTAAGCAGTTATAGCACCGTGGGATGCCACCCTTCTCGCGGATCCTGACTCTGCCCCATCCAACCTTTGGCTCCTTCCAGTCGAGGAGATGGTGGGCCAGTCTCGTTGCGATCGAGACAACAGCGGTTTGGGTGCCGCGGTAGCCATTCCGGATGGACTTGACTACAACGGCACCCTTCTCGTTTTCTGGTAGGGCCTTCGCGAGGTCACCCCGCACCTTGATTATGTCGACATCGTAGTCGACTCCGAGAACCACGAGGGTCGTGCTGTTTGCTAGACAGTGGACAGCTCCTTCTTGCTCGACGACTGGTGCCAAGGCTGCCTTGACGGCGGCGACATCGGTACTCTTCTTGAGTTCAAGAAGGACTTGGCCTTCTTGGGTCTTGCGGATGCCCGTGACCTTAGAGCCCACTTCTTCATCGAGGTCATCCGTTTTTATCCTGCGCAGCATGTCTGCGTAGGTTAGCCCACCTTGTTTGGCCGTAACGAGGACGGCTTCGGGCTTCACCCTTCTCGGCTTCATTTTCGCTTTCTTCCCGGCGACATCGTCCGATCTACCGCTCTTCTTTGCCCTTCTCGCTTGTTTCTTTGACACCACTTCCTTCCAAGGCCCATTCTGCTCGGGCCGATTGGGCGTTGATGTCGAGCGCGGTGTTCCGAGACCTCCCGGTGGAGGACCGTATCGCGTCGCCTTCGAACCGCGTTGTTGTCCCCGTCGCGATTCCGGTTTCCCTGCCCCCCTTCCCTGGAAGCCACTACCCGACGTGGCCGATTTTCTTGTGACCGGAGGCTGCATATTCCCCCTCGCTTTCAGGGTCTTTTCCGTTTCGAGGAGCGTTGTCTCGAAAGCAGCCCGCTTCGCCTTGTCTGTCGCGAGTAGGCCTTCGAGCGCGTGGCCTATCTTCTTGAGCTCTTCGATGTCACCCTTGGTCCCTTCTGGATTGCTGGAAACAGACTCGGCTATTCCTATAACCAAGTTGAAGTGCTCGAGGAGGAGATATGTCTTCTCCTCCGTCTCTTCCCGGCACGTTTTCAGGTCTTCCCATTTCCCCATGAGATCGCCTGCCTCGTTTCCACTCCTCTGTCGTGCCGCATCTCTGGTTGAGGGGATGTGGTCAATCTCCACCCTATCAGGCACCTCATCGTGCACTCCCCTCTCGAGCAAACCGTTTCCAGGAGTCAGGATTGTTCCGTTCCCCTGGGACCCTATAGTGGAGTCAGACTCGCTCGAGTCTGAGCTCAAGTTGACGGCGTCATCAACCTCGTTGCTGGGTTGCGTGATCTGGATCCTGATAGCGGGGTTGATCTTCAGCAGCTTCTCTGCCGCCTCTCGTGCTTCTGCTGCAACTTTCGCGTTCATCCCTCGTTGGCTCGGAAATGTGAGCTTTGATTGTTTGAGCACTCGCTTCTCTGCTCCGTCACTCGGGCCCTTTCTCTTCCTGCTAGGGGTGAGCTCAGCTTCTCCATGGCGTAGCTTTTTTTCTCCCGCACCCTCCACCTGCAGCGTATTTCCATCGCTTGTAGCTGTACGCGTTATTCCACCAGCCAAGTGTGCCACTGGTGGCGCGTTTTGCATCGTTGGGCCCCCCCCCCCCCCCAAGATCCGAATGGGGCCCCGCTTTACTTGGGGAATTCTTGCCGTCAATGCTGGACATCATCTTCTTTCTTCTTCCAGGGCCTGGAATCGCATGCTGGCCGACCCCGGACCAGACCAGCACGGGTGTGGTGTTCTGTGTCATGCGTGTCCTGTATGATGTTGGTATGTTTGTGTAGTGCTTGGGCAGGCGTGAGTATGGTGCATGTATGGTGTAGTGTGTGTGTTGGTGTAAGTGTAGGACTCGGGTCCGGAGGGGCGTCGCTCCCTCAAGCTCCAAGTGCAACCCTAAGGTCACACCCAAAGCCCCCTACGGGTTCTCTCTCTCTCTCTCTCTCTCTCTTGAATGGAGTTTGTGCTGTGTGTTAGCCTATCTTAAGCTTAGTCTCTCTTTTGAGTGGTGTTTGTCGAGTTAGTATTGAAATTTACATTTGTTCTGTGTGAGATGGAGTGAAGTATGCAATCATGTATCGTCTCAGATCGACTGTACCTGCTTAGCTTTAAGAATATTTATCTAAATCTTATTGTACGAAATGAAAATTATAAAATGTAAACTGTGTTCCTGTTGCCATACGGTCCGCCGAGACCACGGCATAAATAAATCGTTAATCAATCAATTTTTTTTTTTTTTTTTTTTTTTTTATTTTTAAGGTGGTTAGAGGGCAAAATCTGCCTCAGGATCCCTCGGATCCGTCCCCAGACACCGGACTGGTTCAGCTTACGCGGACTACGCATGGCCCACGCAGGCCATACCAGGCGGGACACGGGTTTGGGTGGGGCCCACCGAGAGGTGGGCCCGGCCGTGTAATATCCCTCTCCCCTCGATGTCCGATACCTAGGGCATCGGGCAATCAAGAAGGAGATCCACCTGCACCTACCATCTCATCCCGGAACCGCGTGAGCATTACTTCAGGATGAGCGGCATGTCTCGCGCTCGATTGCGAGCGTTCCTCTTCTCCATCTTCTCTCTTCGGCCACTTGTCGGCATCTTCTGTCTTCATTCTCCATTGTTCCCTCTCTTTCTTCTTTCTTCTCTCTTCTTTCTTCTTTCTTCCCTCTTCAGTGCATCAGATTCCTCCTGGAATCATTTGGGCCTCTTCTGTTTCAATCGGCAGAGTCACTGTGATTCGCCTACTTCGAGGCGCCTTACTTCCCTCTCTTTCTCTTCTTTGCGGGTCATCACCATCTTGATGTATCCGGTGAGTCTATCCCATGTCTCCTGGTTGCGGAGCAAGTACGGGACGAGATTCTCGGGTGTTAGTTGAGCACCCAGCCATTCATCCAGCTCGGCGCGCTCTCTCCGGGTGTCGCTGCACTTGAACAGGGCATGTTCGGCGTCATCCCATTCATCCCCGCATGACTGACATGCTGGGGTCGTCCTCTTCTTGAACCTGGTTAGATAGGAACCGAAGCAACCATGATCGCTCAGTGCCTGCGTCGTCCAGTAGTCCATCTCTCCGTGGGTGCGTTCCGCCCACTTGGCTACGTCACGGATCAGCCGGTGCGTCCATCTGCCGTTTGCAAATGGCGAATCCCACTCAGTTTGCCAATGCTCAAGGGTGGTTTCCTTCTCGTTGTCGCGGATGATCTCCTTCATCGTCGGAGTGAGTACTCGTTCGGCTCCGATCACTTTCTGGCGGTCCCAGATCCTCACTCGCTCCGCGACGAGCAAGTGGATGGGCGGAGTACTCGCCAATACGTAAGCCGCATCTCCTGACACAGTGCGGTAGGCACGGATACTCCTCAGGGCCGCTCTTCGGTGGACAGGCCCCATTCTCTTCTCGATGATGGTCTTCTCTACTCTCTTCCCCCACACGGGTGCACCGTACAGCATGATGGAGGTAGTCACGGTGTTGAGAAGTGCGCGCCTCTTTTCCTTGGGTCCTCCGATATTCGGCATAAGCCGCTGGAGCGCCGCACCGACCCTGCTCGCCTTCTGGGCGGCTTCCTGGATGTGCTTCTTGAACGACCACTTGTCATCGAGCCATACACCGAGGTATTTCAGCTCTGTCTTCCGTGGAATCTCTTGCCCGTTGATATGAAACCGGGGTAGGTCAAACTTCCTACGCCTTGTGACCACGATTGCTTCGCACTTCTTGACAGCGAGCTCCAGAAGCCTGCTAATCATCCACTCGTAGACTCGGGCCAGCGCTTCGTTCGCGCGTCTACCCAAGAGTTCCTCGTTGTCAGCCCATACTATGAGTCCCGCGTCGTCCGCGAAAGCCACTATTATCACTCCTTCTGGCAGTTCGATAGACAGTAAGCTGTCATACTGGGTGTTCCAGTTGAACGGCCCGGAGACCGATCCCTGTCCGATTCCGGCGGACAGTACCCGAATCTCTTGTCCCTCGTCGGTGTCGTAAATGAGGGTCCTATCCCGCAGGTAGTCACTCGTGACGGCTAGTAGATAGGGGGGCACTTTACCTGCTTGGGATTGATAGACTCGCTCCCAGCTCGCGCAGTTGAATGCGTTCTTTATGTCCAACGCAATGATGGCACAGAATCCTCCTCTTCCTTGGTATGTGTTCCCTACCGACGCTTGAACCCGTTCTTGGACCGCCTCGATCGCGTGCAGAGTGCTCCGTCCCTTCCGGAACCCGAACTGCATTGGTGATAGCCCACCGCCTTCTTCGTAGGCTTTTTCCACCCTGTTGAGCACCATCCTCTCGTACATTTTCCCGATATTGTCGAGCATGCTGAGAGGGCGTTGACCTCCTTGACCCTTAGGTATCAGGACCAGCTTCTGGCGTTTCCACTTGTCCGGGAAAGTTCCCGCGCTCAGACAGATGTTGGAGAGGTCGAGGAGTAGATCTGGCTTGTATTTGAAGACCAGTTTCAGAGCCTCGTTTGGGATGCCATCCAGGCCAGGGGCCTTGCCGTTCGGCATTCTCTTCGCCGCTATGAGTAGCTCTTGCATAGTGAAGAGCGGGATGGGATCTTCGCTCTCCGTAGGGAATGTAACTCTGGGTTCTCCTGCTGGGAAGAGGTCTTCCACGATGGTGCGCAATGTTGCTGCATCGGTCGGTGCTGGGTTGCCCTTCCGGGGTCGGACCTTTGACATGACCACGCGATATGGCGTGCCCCAGGGGTCTTCGTTAACCATGTCGCACATTTCACCCCAGGACTTCTCTTTGCTCCTCCGGATGGCTAGAACGAAAGCCTTCTTTGCTTCTTTGTACGCTCTGTCATCTTCCGCCAGCGATGGTCGTTGCAGCTTCCTTGATCGCCATGCGGTCCTCCTTTTCTTGTTGCTCGTTCTCCGTAGGGCTTTTATCTCGTCGGTGATCCAGTACTCTGGTTTCCTCCAAAAGCATGATGTTGTCTTGCGAGGCATCGATGCGTCACAAGCTCTTGTGATGGTGGACGTCACCATATCCACGGCCTCGTCCGCGGTGATGTTCATCGGGAGATCTTCGGCTGTTCCTATCGATTCCCGGAATTTCCCCTCATCCAGCTTGCGTACCTGCCACCCCGTCGGTCGCGGTCTGTGTGTCGTCTGTCTCTGTCTGTCAGTCCTAAGCCGAAACCGAATATGTCGATGGTCACTCAATGTTTCCGTGTCCAGAACCTCCCACGATGTCATACGTCCCATGAGCGACGGGCTCATGAACGTCAGGTCGAGGACCGAAGACGAACCTCCCTCCCTGGACCGAGTGTCGTGTCGGTAGTAGGTGATAACCCCCGTCTCGTTCGCGAGCACTAATCCCAATGCCTCCATGGCATCAGCGAGTATTACCCCCCGTCTATCACGCGGCCCCCCGCTCCAAGTCGGTTCCTTGGAGTTGAAATCCCCCGCGATTATAACTGGGCCCCCCCCCCCCCCATTGCCTCACATCCTCTTCTAGGTCATGGAGCTCGTCTTCGAATTCGTGCATCTTGAGCGACGGCGAATAGTAGCAGCTGTAGACTGCTGTGCCCTCTATGGTCTTTCGAGCGAAACCGCGGCCACTAACAGCTGGTCCAGTCTCACGGATCGCAGGATTCATGATCTGGATTACGGCTGTCCTCCAGTGATCGAATGTGGATCGAGAGAATTCGCGCTCCCGAGGCGGTTCGGAGATACTCAGAACATCGATCCCTCCTTCTTTGGCTACAGCGTGTAGGAGATCGTCTGCGTCCCCGCTCTTCCCGAGGTTGGCTTGGATGAAGCTAGCCATTTCTTCCCTTCCTGCGTCTATATGTGGTTCTTGCCCTCTGGTACGCAGTGCAGTTGCTGGCCCCAGATCTGTGGTCAGATTTGGACCCGATCGCCGCACAGCTTAGGCATTTTGGTTTTTCCTTGCAAATCGCAGCAAGGTGCCCTGGTTCGCCGCATTGGAAGCAGAGTTTTGGTTTCCGTTCTTCTGCCTTCTCTTTTTTGCACCCCGAGGCCTTGTGCCCGTACTCTAAGCAGTTATAGCACCGTGGGATGCCACCCTTCTCGCGGATCCTGACTCTGCCCCATCCAACCTTTGGCTCCTTCCAGTCGAGGAGATGGTGGGCCAGTCTCGTTGCGATCGAGACAACAGCGGTTTGGGTGCCGCGGTAGCCATTCCGGATGGACTTGACTACAACGGCACCCTTCTCGTTTTCTGGTAGGGCCTTCGCGAGGTCACCCCGCACCTTGATTATGTCGACATCGTAGTCGACTCCGAGAACCTCGAGGGTCGTGCTGTTTGCTAGACAGTGGACAGCTCCTTCTTGCTCGACGACTGGTGCCAAGGCTGCCTTGACGGCGGCGACATCGGTACTCTTCTTGAGTTCAAGAAGGACTTGGCCTTCTTGGGTCTTGCGGATGCCCGTGACCTTAGAGCCCACTTCTCCATCGAGGTCATCCGTTTTTATCCTGCGCAGCATGTCTGCGTAGGTTAGCCCACCTTGTTTGGCCGTAACGAGGACGGCTTCGGGCTTCACCCTTCTCGGCTTCATTTTCGCTTTCTTCCCGGCGGCATCGTCCGATCTACCGCTCTTCTTTGCCCTTCTCGCTTGTTTCTTTGACACCACTTCCTTCCAAGGCCCATTCTGCTCGGGCCGATTGGGCGTTGATGTCGAGCGCGGTGTTCCGAGACCTCCCGGTGGAGGACCGTATCGCGTCGCCTTCGAACCGCGTTGTTGTCCCGGTCGCGATTCCGGTTTCCCTGCCCCCCTTCCCTGGAAGCCACTACCCGACGTGGCCGATTTTCTTGTGACCGGAGGCTGCATATTCCCCCTCGCTTTCAGGGTCTTTTCCGTTTCGAGGAGCGTTGTCTCGAAAGCAGCCCGCTTCGCCTTGTCTGTCGCGAGTAGGCCTTCGAGCGCGTGGCCTATCTTCTTGAGCTCTTCGATGTCACCCTTGGTCCCTTCTGGATTGCTGGAAACAGACTCGGCTATTCCTATAACCAAGTTGAAGTGCTCGAGGAGGAGATATGTCTTCTCCTCCGTCTCTTCCCGGCACGTTTTCAGGTCTTCCCATTTCCCCATGAGATCGCCTGCCTCGTTTCCACTCCTCTGTCGTGCCGCATCTCTGGTTGAGGGGATGTGGTCAATCTCCACCCTATCAGGCACCTCATCGTGCACTCCCCTCTCGAGCAAACCGTTTCCAGGAGTCAGGATTGTTCCGTTCCCCTGGGACCCTATAGTGGAGTCAGACTCGCTCGAGTCTGAGCTCAAGTTGACGGCGTCATCAACCTCGTTGCTGGGTTGCGTGATCTGGATCCTGATAGCGGGGTTGATCTTCAGCAGCTTCTCTGCCGCCTCTCGTGCTTCTGCTGCAACTTTCGCGTTCATCCCTCGTTGGCTCGGAAATGTGAGCTTTGATTGTTTGAGCACTCGCTTCTCTGCTCCGTCACTCGGGCCCTTTCTCTTCCTGCTAGGGGTGAGCTCAGCTTCTCCATGGCGTAGCTTTTTTTCTCCCGCACCCTCCACCTGCAGCGTATTTCCATCGCTTGTAGCTGTACGCGTTATTCCACCAGCCAAGTGTGCCACTGGTGGCGCGTTTTGCATCGTTGGGCCCCCCCCCCCAAGATCCGAATGGGGCCCCGCTTTACTTGGGGAATTCTTGCCGTCAATGCTGGACATCATCTTCTTTCTTCTTCCAGGGCCTGGAATCGCATGCTGGCCGACCCCGGACCAGACCAGCACGGGTGTGGTGTTCTGTGTCATGCGTGTCCTGTATGATGTTGGTATGTTTGTGTAGTGCTTGGGCAGGCGTGAGTATGGTGCATGTATGGTGTAGTGTGTGTGTTGGTGTAAGTGTAGGACTCGGGTCCGGAGGGGCGTCGCTCCCTCAAGCTCCAAGTGCAACCCTAAGGTCACACCCAAAGCCCCCTACGGGTTCTCTCTCTCTCTCTCTCTCTCTTGAATGGAGTTTGTGCTGTGTGTTAGCCTATCTTAAGCTTAGTCTCTCTTTTGAGTGGTGTTTGTCGAGTTAGTATTGAAATTTACATTTGTTCTGTGTGAGATGGAGTGAAGTATGCAATCATGTATCGTCTCAGATCGACTGTACCTGCTTAGCTTTAAGAATATTTATCTAAATCTTATTGTACGAAATGAAAATTATAAAATGTAAACTGTGTTCCTGTTGCCATACGGTCCGCCGAGACCACGGCATAAATAAATCGTTAATCAATCAATTTTTTTTTTTTTTTTTTTTTTTTTTTTTTTAAGGTGGTTAGAGGGCAAAATCTGCCTCAGGATCCCTCGGATCCGTCCCCAGACACCGGACTGGTTCAGCTTACGCGGACTACGCATAGCCCACGCAGGCCATACCAGGCGGGACACGGGTTCGGGTGGGGCCCACCGAGAGGTGGGCCCGGCCGTGTAATATCCCTCTCCCCTCGATGTCCGATACCTAGGGCATCGGGCAATCAAGAAGGAGATCCACCTGCATCTACCATCTCATCCCGGAACCGCGTGAGCATTACTTCAGGATGAGCGGCATGTCTCGCGCTCGATTGCGAGCGTTCCTCTTCTCCATCTTCTCTCTTCGGCCACTTGTCGGCATCTTCTATCTTCACTCCTCATTGTTCCCTCTCTTTCTTCTTTCTTCTCTCTTCTTTCTTCTTTCTTCCCTCTTCAGTGCATCAGATTCCTCCTGGAATCATTTGGGCCTCTTCTGTTTCAATCGGCAGAGTCACTGTAATTCGCCTGCTTCGAGGCGCCTTACTTCCCTCTCTTTCTCCTCTTTGTGGGTCATCACCAGCTTGATGTATCCGGTGAGTCTATCCCATGTCCCCTGGTTGCGGAGCAAGTACGGGACGAGATTCTCAGGTGTTAGTTGAGCACCCAGCCATTCATCCAGCTCGGCGCGCTCTCTCCGGGTGTCGCTGCACTTGGACAGGGCATGTTCGGCGTCATCCCATTCGTCCCCGCATGACTGACATGCTGGGGTCGTCCTCTTCTTAAACCTGGTTAGATAGGAACCGAAGCAACCATGATCGCTCAGTGCCTGCGTCGTCCAGTAGTCCATCTCCCCGTGGGTGCGTTCCGCCCACTTGGCTACGTCACGGATCAGCCGGTGCGTCCATCTGCCGTTCGCAAATGGCGAATCCCACTCAGTTTGCCAATGCTCAAGGGTGGTTTCCTTCTCGTTGTCGCGGATGATCTCCTTCATCGTCGGAGTGAGTACTCGTTCGGCTCCGATCACTTTTTGGCGGTCCCAGATCCTCACTCGCTCCGCGACGAGCAAGTGGATGGGCGGAGTACTCGCCAATACGTAAGCCGCATCTCCTGACACAGTGCGGTAGGCACGGATACTCCTCAGGGCCGCTCTTCGGTGGACAGGCCCCATTCTCTTCTCGATGATGGTCTTCTCTACTCTCTTCCCCCACACGGGTGCACCGTACAGCATGATGGAGGTAGTGACGGTGTTGAGAAGTGCGCGCCTCTTTTCCTTGGGTTAATCAATCAATCAATCAATCAATCTCTCTCTCTCTCTCTCTCTCTCTCTCTCTCAAGGAAGGCATCACTCGGCTGGGGGAAGTAGGACGACTAATTGCTGAATGGGCCAGAAGTTCCGGCCTGCGTCTCAACGCGGGCAAGACCAAGGCAATCTTCTTCAGCTCTGAGAGGAATATCAAAGACCTGAAGAGAATGGACTTGCCAGGAGTTGAGATACAGGAAGGAAAGTTCATTCCGTTCAGCGACACGGTCGTGAGTCTTGGTGTTACACTTGATAGTGAACTGACGTGGAAACCGCACATCGACCAAGTAACTAAGAAAGTGAATAGAGCCCTATACGGATTGCGGTTTTTTAGGGCGTGTATCACCAGACCTCTCCGAATTCGCCTAGTCGAGTCATTAGTTCAACCGCATCTAGATTATTGCACAGTCGTGTACCTCGACGCCACGGACGAACAGCGGCAACGGATACAGCGACTGAGCAATTCATGTGTGAGGTACATTTTTGATCTTAGGAGAGACGAGCACATCACCCCGTTTAGGGAGCGTTTGGGTTGGTTACGTACTGATTCGCGGAGAATGTACTTCGCAGCACTTTTAATGCATAAGATCATGCATATTGGAGAACCTGGCTACCTAGCTGCGATGTTTACCAGGTACCAATCTGGACGCCCCGCACGTGGTGATGCAGAAGAGCGGGTACTCAAAGTTCCCAATATGAGACTTGAATATGGAAGGAGATCTTTCCAGGTTCAATGTGCTCATTTTTGGAACTTTCTCCCTCCGGGCTTTCGGTAGCTGGGGAAAATGTCATTATTTAAAGAGGCTATGAAGGATTTTTTGCTCACACAGTCTCCCCAGAGGATTGATGTGGAGAAGAAGCATTACTTTAATCTTTGATGGGCTAGGGCTCTGTTCCTTTTCTTTCTATCTCTTTTAATTGTAAGTGACCTTCTGTCACCAGACTGAAGAAAAACTGTGATATTTCTGTGAACCCATGCCCTTTATCTTATTTTATTTCAAGTTAAATCGTAAAGTGTATGACTAGTCACAATTGTGATATATCTATCCTTGACCAAATTATTGCTTAATATGATTTTATCGGAATATTTACTAATTTTATATATATATATATGTGACACATATGAAAATATGTAGGTGTATTTTGTCGCATGACGAATAAAGGATATCTATCTATCTATCTATCTATCTCTCTCTCTCTCTCTCTCTCTCTCTCTCTCTCTCTCTCTCTCTCTCTCTCTCTCTTTTTTTTTTTTTTTTTTTTTTTTTAAGGTGGTTAGAGGGCAAAATCTGCCTCAGGATCCCTCGGATCCGTCCCCAGACACCGGACTGGTTCAGCTTACGCGGACTACGCATGGCCCACGCAGGCCATACCAGGCGGGACACGGGTTTGGGTGGGGCCCACCGAGAGGTGGGCCCGGCCGTGTAATATCCCTCTCCCCTCGATGTCCGATACCTAGGGCATCGGGCAATCAAGAAGGAGATCCACCTGCACCTACCATCTCATCCCGGAACCGCGTGAGCATTACTTCAGGATGAGCGGCATGTCTCGCGCTCGATTGCGAGCGTTCCTCTTCTCCATCTTCTCTCTTCGGCCACTTGTCGGCATCTTCTGTCTTCATTCTCCATTGTTCCCTCTCTTTCTTCTTTCTTCTCTCTTCTTTCTTCTTTCTTCCCTCTTCAGTGCATCAGATTCCTCCTGGAATCATTTGGGCCTCTTCTGTTTCAATCGGCAGAGTCACTGTGATTCGCCTACTTCGAGGCGCCTTACTTCCCTCTCTTTCTCTTCTTTGCGGGTCATCACCATCTTGATGTATCCGGTGAGTCTATCCCATGTCTCCTGGTTGCGGAGCAAGTACGGGACGAGATTCTCGGGTGTTAGTTGAGCACCCAGCCATTCATCCAGCTCGGCGCGCTCTCTCCGGGTGTCGCTGCACTTGAACAGGGCATGTTCGGCGTCATCCCATTCATCCCCGCATGACTGACATGCTGGGGTCGTCCTCTTCTTGAACCTGGTTAGATAGGAACCGAAGCAACCATGATCGCTCAGTGCCTGCGTCGTCCAGTAGTCCATCTCCCCGTGGGTGCGTTCCGCCCACTTGGCTACGTCACGGATCAGCCGGTGCGTCCATCTGCCGTTCGCAAATGGCGAATCCCACTCAGTTTGCCAATGCTCAAGGGTGGTTTCCTTCTCGTTGTCGCGGATGATCTCCTTCATCGTCGGAGTGAGTACTCGTTCGGCTCCGATCACTTTTTGGCGGTCCCAGATCCTCACTCGCTCCGCGACGAGCAAGTGGATGGGCGGAGTACTCGCCAATACGTAAGCCGCATCTCCTGACACAGTGCGGTAGGCACGGATACTCCTCAGGGCCGCTCTTCGGTGGACAGGCCCCATTCTCTTCTCGATGATGGTCTTCTCTACTCTCTTCCCCCACACGGGTGCACCGTACAGCATGATGGAGGTAGTGACGGTGTTGAGAAGTGCGCGCCTCTTTTCCTTGGGTTAATCAATCAATCAATCAATCAATCTCTCTCTCTCTCTCTCTCTCTCTCTCTCAAGGAAGGCATCACTCGGCTGGGGGAAGTAGGACGACTAATTGCTGAATGGGCCAGAAGTTCCGGCCTGCGTCTCAACGCGGGCAAGACCAAGGCAATCTTCTTCAGCTCTGAGAGGAATATCAAAGACCTGAAGAGAATGGACTTGCCAGGAGTTGAGATACAGGAAGGAAAGTTCATTCCGTTCAGCGACACGGTCGTGAGTCTTGGTGTTACACTTGATAGTGAACTGACGTGGAAACCGCACATCGACCAAGTAACTAAGAAAGTGAATAGAGCCCTATACGGATTGCGGTTTTTTAGGGCGTGTATCACCAGACCTCTCCGAATTCGCCTAGTCGAGTCATTAGTTCAACCGCATCTAGATTATTGCACAGTCGTGTACCTCGACGCCACGGACGAACAGCGGCAACGGATACAGCGACTGAGCAATTCATGTGTGAGGTACATTTTTGATCTTAGGAGAGACGAGCACATCACCCCGTTTAGGGAGCGTTTGGGTTGGTTACGTACTGATTCGCGGAGAATGTACTTCGCAGCACTTTTAATGCATAAGATCATGCATATTGGAGAACCTGGCTACCTAGCTGCGATGTTTACCAGGTACCAATCTGGACGCCCCGCACGTGGTGATGCAGAAGAGCGGGTACTCAAAGTTCCCAATATGAGACTTGAATATGGAAGGAGATCTTTCCAGGTTCAATGTGCTCATTTTTGGAACTTTCTCCCTCCGGGCTTTCGGTAGCTGGGGAAAATGTCATTATTTAAAGAGGCTATGAAGGATTTTTTGCTCACACAGTCTCCCCAGAGGATTGATGTGGAGAAGAAGCATTACTTTAATCTTTGATGGGCTAGGGCTCTGTTCCTTTTCTTTCTATCTCTTTTAATTGTAAGTGACCTTCTGTCACCAGACTGAAGAAAAACTGTGATATTTCTGTGAACCCATGCCCTTTATCTTATTTTATTTCAAGTTAAATCGTAAAGTGTATGACTAGTCACAATTGTGATATATCTATCCTTGACCAAATTATTGCTTAATATGATTTTATCGGAATATTTACTAATTTTATATATATATATATGTGACACATATGAAAATATGTAGGTGTATTTTGTCGCATGACGAATAAAGGATATCTATCTATCTATCTATCTATCTCTCTCTCTCTCTCTCTCTCTCTCTCTCTCTCTCTCTCTCTCTCTCTCTCTTTTTTTTTTTTTTTTTTTTTTTAAGGTGGTTAGAGGGCAAAATCTGCCTCAGGATCCCTCGGATCCGTCCCCAGACACCGGACTGGTTCAGCTTACGCGGACTACGCATGGCCCACGCAGGCCATACCAGGCGGGACACGGGTTTCGGTGGGGCCCACCGAGAGGTGGGCCCGGCCGTGTAATATCCCTCTCCCCTCGATGTCCGATACCTAGGGCATCGGGCAATCAAGAAGGAGATCCACCTGCACCTACCATCTCATCCCGGAACCGCGTGAGCATTACTTCAGGATGAGCGGCATGTCTCGCGCTCGATTGCGAGCGTTCCTCTTCTCCATCTTCTCTCTTCGGCCACTTGTCGGCATCTTCTGTCTTCATTCTCCATTGTTCCCTCTCTTTCTTCTTTCTTCTCTCTTCTTTCTTCTTTCTTCCCTCTTCAGTGCATCAGATTCCTCCTGGAATCATTTGGGCCTCTTCTGTTTCAATCGGCAGAGTCACTGTGATTCGCCTACTTCGAGGCGCCTTACTTCCCTCTCTTTCTCTTCTTTGCGGGTCATCACCATCTTGATGTATCCGGTGAGTCTATCCCATGTCTCCTGGTTGCGGAGCAAGTACGGGACGAGATTCTCGGGTGTTAGTTGAGCACCCAGCCATTCATCCAGCTCGGCGCGCTCTCTCCGGGTGTCGCTGCACTTGAACAGGGCATGTTCGGCGTCATCCCATTCATCCCCGCATGACTGACATGCTGGGGTCGTCCTCTTCTTGAACCTGGTTAGATAGGAACCGAAGCAACCATGATCGCTCAGTGCCTGCGTCGTCCAGTAGTCCATCTCTCCGTGGGTGCGTTCCGCCCACTTGGCTACGTCACGGATCAGCCGGTGCGTCCATCTGCCGTTCGCAAATGGCGAATCCCACTCAGTTTGCCAATGCTCAAGGGTGGTTTCCTTCTCGTTGTCGCGGATAATCTCCTTCATCGTCGGGGTGAGTACTCGTTCGGCTCCGATCACTTTCTGGCGGTCCCAGATCCTCACTCGCTCCGCGACGAGCAAGTGGATGGGCGGTGTACTCGCCAATACGTAAGCCGCATCTCCTGACACGGTGCGGTAGGCACGGATACTTCTCAGGGCCGCTCTCCGGTGGACAGGCCCCATCTTCTTCTCGATGATGGTCTTCTCTACTCTCTTTCCCCACACGGGTGCACCGTAGAGCATGATAGAGGTGCTGACGGTGTTGAGAAGTGCGCGCCTCTTTTCCTTGGGTCCTCCGATATTCGGCATCAGCCGTTGAAGCGCCGCACCAACCCTGCTCGCTTTTTGAGCGGCCTCCTGGATGTGCTTCTTGAACGACCACTTGTCGTCAAGCCATACGCCGAGGTATTTCAGCTCTGTCTTGCGTGGGATCTCTTGCCCGTTGATGTAAAAGTGGGGCAAGTCAAACTTCCTGCGTCTTGTGACCACGATTGCTTCGCACTTCTTGACAGCAAGCTCTAGGAGTCTGCTGATCATCCACTCGTAGACTCGGGCCAGCGCCCCGTTTGCGCGTCTACCCAAGAGTTCCTCGTTGTCGGACCAGACTATGAGCCCCGCGTCGTCCGCGAAAGCCACTATTATGACTCCTTCGGGCAGTTCAATAGACAGTAAACTGTCGTACTGGGTGTTCCAGTTGAACGGCCCGGAAACCGATCCCTGTCCAATTCCGGCGGACAGTTCCCGGATCTCTTGTCCCTCGTCGGTGTCGTACACGAGTGTCCTGTTCCGCAGATAGTCACTCGTGATGGCTAGTAGATAGGGCGGCACTTTACCTGCTTGGGATTGATAGACTCGCTCCCAGCTCGCGCAGTTGAACGCGTTCTTTATGTCCAACGCAATAATGGCACAGAATCCTCCTCTTCCTTGGTATGGGTTCCCTACCGACGCTTGAACCCGCTCTTGGACCTCCTCGATCGCGTGCACAGTGCTTCGTCCCTTCCGGAACCCAAACTGCATTGGTGATAGCCCGCCGCTCTCTTCGTAGGCTTTTTCTACCCTGTTGAGCACCATCCTCTCGTACATTTTCCCGATATTGTCGAGCATGCTGAGAGGGCGTTGACCTCCTTGACCTTTAGGTATCAGGACCAGCTCCTGGCGTTTCCACTTATCCGGGAAATTTCCCGCGCTCAGACAGATGTTGAAGAGGTCGAGGAGTAAATCTGGGTTGTATTTGAAGACCAGTTCCAGAGCCTCGTTTGGAATGCCGTCCAGGCCAGGGGCCTTGCCGTTTGGCAGCCTCTTCGCCGCTATGAGTAGCTCTTGCATAGTAAAGAGCGGGATGGGATCTTCGCTCTCGGGAGGGAATGTCACTCTGGGTTCTCCTGCTGGGAAGAGGTCTTCCACGATGCTGCGCAAGGTAGCTGCATCAGTCGGTGCTGGGTTGCCCCTCCGGGGTCGGACCTTGGACATGACCACGCGGTATGGCGTACCCCACGGGTCTCCATTAACCATGTCGCACAATTCACCCCAGCACTTCTCTTTGCTTCTCCGGATGGCTAGAACGAGAGCCTTCTTTGCTTCTCTGTACGCCCTATCATCTTCCCCCAGTGATGGTCGTTTTAGTTTCCTTGATCGCCACGCGGTTCTCCTTTTCTTATTGCTCGTTCTTCGTAGGGCTTTTATCTCGTCGGTGATCCAGTACTCTGGTTTCCTCCAAAAGCATGATGTTGTCTTGCGAGGCATCGATGCGTCACAAGCTCTTGTGATGGTGGTCGTCACCATATCCACAGCCTCGTCCGCGGTGATGTTCATCGGGAGATCTTCGGCTGTTCCTATCGATTCCCGGAATTTCCCCTCATCCAGCTTGCGTACCTGCCACCCCGTCGGTCGCGGTCTGTGTGTCGTCTGTCTCTGTCTGTCAGTCCTAAGCCGAAACCGAATATGTCGATGGTCACTCAATGTTTCCGTGTCCAGAACCTCCCACGATGTCATACGTCCCATGAGCGACGGGCTCATGAACGTCAGGTCGAGGACCGAAGACGAACCTCCCTCCCTGGACCGAGTGTCGTGTCGGTGGTAGGTGATAACCCCCGTCTCGTTCGCGAGCACTAATCCCAATGCCTCCATGGCATCAGCGAGTATTACCCCCCGTCTATCACGCGGCCCCCCGCTCCAAGTCGGTTCCTTGGAGTTGAAATCCCCCGCGATTATAACTGGGCCCCCCCCCCCCCCCCATTGCCTCACATCCTCTTCTAGGTCATGGAGCTCGTCTTCGAATTCGTGCATCTTGAGCGACGGCGAATAGTAGCAGCTGTAGACTGCTGTGCCCTCTATGGTCTTTCGAGCGAAACCGCGGCCACTAACAGCTGGTCCAGTCTCACGGATCGCAGGATTCATGATCTGGATTACGGCTGTCCTCCAGTGATCGAATGTGGATCGAGAGAATTCGCGCTTCCGAGGCGGTTCGGAGATAATCAGAACATCGATCCCTCCTTCTTTGGCTACAGCGTGTAGGAGATCGTCTGCGTCCCCGCTCTTCCTGAGGTTGGCTTGGATGAAGCTAGCCATTTCTCCCCTTCCTGCGTCTATATGTGGTTCTTGCCCTCTGGTACGCAGTGCAGTTGCTGGCCCCAGATCTGTGGTCAGATTTGGACCCGATCGCCACACAGCTTAGGCATTTTGGTTTTTCCTTGCAAATCGCAGCAAGGTGCCCTGGTTCGCCGCATTGGAAGCAGAGTTTTGGTTTCCGTTCCTCTGCCTTCTCTTTTTTGCACCCCGAGGCCTTGTGCTCTCTCGGACTCTCTACACAGAACCAGAGTCAAACTTTTCAAACAAGTGTCCCAACATCGTCATTTTCGAGTCGTCGTGGCTGAACTCATTAAAAATTTCACAAAGAACGAATCCAGAACCCCGGAAAGCTCTTTCGAACGCCAAAGTCCAACTTTTCCAAGTTGAAAAAGATCAATACACTTCTCTTGAAGACCAACTCTCATGGCAATCTCTCACATGAAAACTCACAAGAACCCTCGAGAAAATAAGAAGACCAGTCCTTCTCCCTCCCCCCCCCGCTTCCTTCATCTTACCAGCGATTAGGTACATTCAACTTTCTGCTTTCAAAGTTGCACTCGGGAAGGAAGGACCACCTACCTATCCACCCTCAACAATGCTCAAACTTAATTGAACGTCCGAATTCGATAGCTCTAAAGTCACTATTTTCCTTGGAACGAATTTTCGGGATGGACTCTTTTTTGTAGATTAGCCGATAGCAACCTTTCTGCAAAAGTTTTCCAAACTTTTCTAGAAAACCTAACCAATAGATGTGTCCATATTTATGAAATTAAAATGTCACATAGCAGAGATAGTGAAAAGTCAACGAGATACTCGGGGCGTCCCAATCAAAACGCAAGATTAAGCTCGAGGTTATTTTGGCCAAAGACTAATAATATCGTGATGAAAATTAATGCCCCGCGGCAAAAGTGGCCGGATCTTGCTTTGCAAAACTCTATGTAGAGTTTCAATGTATATATAGGTAGCGATCAGGCGCCTTTCAAGTCGACTCACTCTTTCAAAAGCCTCTCGAGGAACCCTCTGGTACTCTTCCGCGGAGCGCTAACGAACCACCTTCCTGCGATGCCTCAAACGCAACAGCTTTTCGACTTGAAGCTTCGCGCACGTAATTAGACGCCTCTCGTTGCAGCTTCAAAGCTTACCTCTACTCCGGATTACACGTTATTCGGGCTATCTACATGTATACGAACTTCATAGTATGAGTGTAAGAAAGCTTCTCTTTTGTATCTAAGCTCAAAATCGGTGAGAAATTTGAGCTTTTAAAAATCTTTCACGACATCAAGCTTCTTGAAGATACCTTCTTTTTTGCCATTAGATCTATTTCAAATATTCTCAATTCCATAACAACGAATGCACTTATGATGTATACTGATTGCTCATTATGAAATCAATTGTTTGAGTCACAGAAATATCTTGGAAACCTGCGGCAATTAAAAATCATATACCGTATCTGAGTCTAATTCATAGTTACTGAAATTCAAGTTCCTCACTTACACTGTTTACTACAATGGGCATGCTAGACTTCCAACGACTAAACTTATCAATTTTTTTGGTGTCAAGAAATTCTCCCAAGACCAGGAGCTAAAGTCTGGAGTAAACGAAACCCTTCAAACCCCATGGGGTTTGATAATTTTAAGATGGTCCGCAGACCATCTCAAAATTAATGAATAATATTCTTTCTTTTGGGTTGGTTCACTCCTCTTGAGGTTCTGACGGGATACTGCAGCCTATTGTACTGGTGGGATACTTCTAAAAGAGTTTAAAATTTGATGCTCAATTATTTTTCAGTGTCCAAAAGTTACCCAATTGCGACATCATAAGTGATTTTGGTAGATTTTTTCGTCCTTGATGGTTATTATACGAGTTGAATATTTGGTCTCGTCGATCTTGAAGGACGGATTTTTTGTAGAGGCTTTCATTAGATGTACTGTTCGATGTCCGAAATCTTCTCTTATATGTTGAAAGAAACCCATGTTTTCTGGAGAATGTGGTGGTGGCCTCTCTTAGATCTTAGGCCTTGGATATCATAAGTGATTTTGGTAGAATTTTTCGTCCTTGATGGTTAATATACGAGTTGAATATTAACCATCAAGGACGAAAGAATCTACCAAAATCACTTATGATATCCAAGGCCTAAGATCGAAGAGAGGCCACCACCACATTCTCCAAAAAACATGGGTTTCTTTCAACATATAAGTGAAGATTTCGGACATCGAACAGTACATCTAATAAAAGTCTCTACAAAAAACCGTCCTTCAAGATCGGCGAGACCAAATATTCAACTCGTATACAATTGCGATATCGTCATTATTGTCAGAGAATATGAAAGAGATTACGTTCTTCCGAATTTTGAAGAAATCGATTACATTTTTCATGGGAAGTGGTGGAGTCTTTATTAGTTCCGCATCAAAAATTTGTTAATTTGGAACTCAGATAAGGTAAATGTCTACAACACTGGGCTATTTACTTTGTTATTGCTAATGTGACCTTCATACCAATGGTTCTTTCAGAACCCTGCGATCATGAATTGTGATCATTCTTAGTTCGATCACCACTTCCTTCCTTTTTTTAAAAGTATGTACTCAAAAATTTGAGAAGTTCCATTCAGAGATGCCATGCCAAACGATTGTTTTATACTCAATACATATTTTCAAAAAGTTACAGAATTTATGGACTTGAGTCGGTCGAAAGGAGTTTTTTGACCACACTGTGCGAGAAAGTAACTTTTTCGCACTGATTTCCCACTTTCTCTCACAGTTTGTCAAAAAATAGTATTCAATACACGGCTGTGAAACTTATTTTTCCACCCTTGTATCGAAATGTACTATTTTCAGGCTTATGTATTTTGCATCTCCTCAAAAAAATTATGATTGAGAACTGCTTGCTAGTAATATCATCAATTCACACATTGCTGTGCTATATTCTTCAATCAAAACCTCTTGTCATTTCAACACTGCAAATGACGTGATTTATAATCAAGCCAAAGCGGGCAATATTTGCCAGGGCGGCACCCATTTGTCGTTAAATTCACGACGCAAACAAGACATTCGGCGTAAAACGCCAAACGCTTTGTTTGATTTCTGTCGTTGCGCAAAGCTGATCCTCATTTACGGGGCGAAGCAACGACGACGAGCCATGAAAAATACGACAGCTCAAACAAATCAGAACTTCAACGTGACTAGTGGAGCTTATTTGTGTAAAAAATAGAAGAGCTTCAGGGACTCTCACAATTATTGGTGAATGTAGGTATACCATTCAGCTTGGATAGTATCAGTAGAATTAAATATGAATATAATAAGGAATATTTGAAACCGCAATAGTATGAACATATTTGTGTAACTTATACCCAATACTCAAATCGAAATTAAAATTTAATATCTGTGAAAACTCTCAGAGTGACTATTCATGATTTTGCTAGCTTAATGAAACGCCATGCAATCAGGACAATTTTGAATAATTCAAACGAGCACAGAATGCAATCAACATTGATGAATTCATTGAGGTACGTAGTGCATCTATGAAATTTGGTATGTATCAAGTTTGATTTTGAGCCCCTCCCAATTTCACAATTCTGATATAAATGGCGAAGCAGATTCTCATTATTCGTTAGTTATGATTTATCTAATGATCTATAGGATATTAATCACCAAATTCATTCCAAAATCCAGTGTAAGCCCTATTATAACTCATAACAAACGGCAGCTACGAGATAATGGGTGATTAGTGAGCTCATTATCATCATATTCACTCGTGCAAAATCAGTAATTATGTGCAATTGATGATTATCTGCTTCGTAATTTCGACTTATATCCTAAATCTATGAATCCCTTCATCCTTAATGAGACAAATAATTAAGATCAAATATCATATGAATGTTGGGCTCATCAAAATGATCCGAAATCTGGAACATCTTGATGAATAGTAAATCTATTATCCTGACACGCAATGAATTTTACGGTTCAAGATCAATAACCTGAAGTAATTGATCAAAGATCTTTCGGAAACTCCTTGGGCTGCATGAAAATGTAAAATATCATATCTCTACTGATCGAGACTTTATTGATGTCAACTACAAGAGAATAACAACAACAAAAACAACGAAAGAACAGGAGAAGCAAAATAATTTGCTCACGCTTGAAATCAAATTCATAAATCTTGCACACTGTACACACGTATATAGATATATATAGCCCAATTCTTACAAAGGAACTCAGAAAACCTTCGCGATTGACAAGTTTGATCATTCGATGTAAATATCAAACTTGTCTACTTCGTAGTAACTTGAGAAATGATTCTTGGAACGAACGAAACTGGGCTTGGAAATTCGTTGAACTTATTTAGCAAGCTCAAAGATATGAACAAAATGTTGAAAAAAGTTTCATCACACATTGTCAAGTTTGTTACATCTTGTGGAGTAAAGAGATTCAATGTTCAGATAAGATCTTTATTAAGTCATCGAGTTCGTAATAGTTAATATTATAGTTTCTTAGTCTTTGCCCAAATCGTCGCTTTATTATATAATTTAAGTAGATTCCGAGAGTACAGGACCAACTTCTGGCCGGAACTTTGGCCTGAATTTTTGGGATGAGCTCAGAACTAATAAATCCTGATTTTGAAAAATGGCTCATTCTTTCGGTCCCTGGCATTTTTGTACACTACATTCTAACATAAGGTATTTAGTTTCAAAATTATTATTGTACAAATAACACAAGAACCAGATGAATGTGAGAAGAATTTTCATTCAAAATCTGTCGTTTCAATTAGATAGCAAATTATGAAAGAACTAAGTCCACCGCTCAAATCTCTGCCACGAATAAGTTCTTCATATCTGGAAAAATTTCTGCCTCGTTAGAAGGTATTATTATATTATTCACGAAGGAGCCATTGCCAAACTTGTATTTATGGTGTTTGAACTAAATTCACATTTTAGCTACAGTAATCTGTGGATCGAAAGCTCGGCGTATACGACGTATTTTATGATCTACTGGGAAATCTTGATTGGTCTGATGTCGTGTTACTCGAGAGCTTAATTTTAGCTTCTACAGGTCATTTGAGAATAACCGAAGCTCATGGGTTTTACGACTTGCTGAGCTGGATTATGAACTTACATAAGGTGGTTTGAAGATGTGCGATTCACATGTACCAATATGACTAGGGCTCTCGTGTTCAGTAAAGTGTTGATAAATCCTTATGGTTTTGTTGACATCAGAATATTTTTCAAGAATTTTAATCAGTATCTGTCCATTAAATTTCACGATGAATGATGTACGGGCTGTGGAAAAAGTAATGATTAGTTATAATTTTGACAGGAATTAAGTCAAAATTACTTCCATAAATACTTCCAGTTTGCATTGACTTCATTCTTACTCAATCGAAGTGTCTTGAACCTCTCAAATAAATAAAAGAATAATAGTCTTTTTTGTGAAAGTTACATTCCATTGACGACTACCACTTGTCAAATACGACTTTTTCACAAAAAGTGAACAATCGCAGTCCAAATCTTCTCAATTCCCATTTTCATCAATTGTCCGCTACCTCTCAAATCAAAACTCGTTGAAATTCGTGACCCAGATTTTTGATGACCACTTCACTCTCTTTTGTTAGCTATCCACTTCAGTCAAAGCTATCTATCGAAGCTTGGCGCACTTCTACTCCTATTACTACATGCGTGAGTACAAGCACGAATTTTCAAAATCCCTGTCGATAGGAGAAAAAATTCTACCCGTTCAAAATTCAGGCCATCCGAAATTTTCACGTTCGTAAAAAGTATCGCTTCGACAACTACCTTCCAAAAAAACACCGAAATATTTCATACATACCCTTCTAGTTTGAATAGACCCGTGATAGGTAGAAGGCTTTTCAAATCATTTTACTGGATATATCAATTTACAATCCGGGCTAGTTTGAACAAGGTTTTCAGATTCTCTTTGTCCTCCCTTCATCCACTGTATGATATTTCGATTCAATTTTAACCTTGAATACGAGCTTGATTGGAATTCGAAACTCTGGAGATGTGTGGGTGTGTACATGTATTGATATGATGCCTGTAAAATGAAAATATAGTTTGGAAATCCATATTGTATGTGATATAGTTTGAATATTGGCAGGATATGGAGTATAGATGCGCTCACAGAATTGTAGCCATGTACAATCCGAAAGTGAATGATGGAGAATTTACATTTTAGCTTTGCGAAGCGGTGAATTCGATGCAGCTATAACGTATACGCACGCGAAGCAAGCGATGTTACTGTCAATCAACGTGGATCAATGGAATCGAATAAAATCTCGGTAGCTCTGTGAATAGCCCCGCTCTGTGGTTCGGAGCTACCGATCCAAATGAAATTATTTTGAAGGAATTTTTTTTGATCCCTTGTCGGAATCAAATCTGTTTTGTATTTAAAACTTTCAATAAGTTTCTTTCATGTGTTACTGGTACACGAGAGTTCTTTAATCAATTCGTTTATTCTTGAAGATTCAAGATAGGATCAATATCCCATCATATATTGATAATAGTCTTGTAAGATTGATAAGAGATGCTGATGAAGTTTAGTCATGTTGAAGTTGCAATGATTTTGTTGTGATAGAGTTCCGAACTGATATTCTGAAACATCGGAGGCACGGATGAGAATCTGAATCAGACTATTATTTTACTCGACTGATACTATCAAGTACTGTACCTATTCACCAGTGCCGAGAATTACCGAAGATTGAGATTCATTGGTTGGCTTTCGCCAATTATTTGAGCAAATTTCGCTGACTAATGTCATAGATCGAGTTGAATTACTTCAACTCGAACTATGCACCTCCGAGCCTCGCATGGTTGCGAGGTCAACTTTATAAGGATTTTGGATGAAAAGTGTAAAGGTGAGAAGAAACACATGGAAGCATTTTGACTGCACGCTACATTATAGTGCGTTCCGCCATTCCTCACCAGATCTGACTTCTCAAAAGGACGAACGATCTGCCGAGGTTAGTCTATGACGTACTCAACCGAAGTGGTCGAGCGTCAAGCTTTTGAACGGCATTATAAATAAATGAAAATCTTTGCGAGGAAGGCGATATTTTTGAATAATTCAATAGTTTCGACTACGAAGTATAATAAGCCCTATAAAATAAGATTCCAAATTCGTGAAAGGAGTCATTAGATATTTCCTTATTCTTTGCAGATCTCTCATAGTATTGCGTTATTTTGATAATCTAGAAATACAACAATCACCATCGATTTGCAAAAAGAGTGCGCAGCTCTAATAATGAGACTGGTGACAAAACTCCGTGGTCGTCGATGCGTAAGCTCACGAATAACGCAATAAATTCCGCAATAATGCACGCAAGATTTCAAAATCGTCTTGGTTGTAAGAATCCTCTAATCAAATTGGCGACGTCCACAACTACCACGTATAGATCAACGAGACAATGAAAAAAGGCTCATTTCATACATTGTACATAGTTTTTGAATCTCTTATTCAGGAAGATTACATTATCTCGATACCTACACCGTGCTTCTCTCTCTTTCTTCCTCTCGCGCATAAACCTTGGCGTTTTTTCAAAGGTAGTATGATGTTAAACTTGTATTCCAAACAGAAGCACAAGCCTCAAAGGATAACAGAGAACTAAGGCTACAACCAAAGAGGTGTATCAGACATCACAAGAGTCAAGTGCAGAGATCCAAGAGCCCTCGAGGCATGCAGTCATGCATCTCCCATGCAACATCAGATCGAAAGTCTTAAGGATGAAACACGAATATGTGGCTAGATGTAGTTGTGTTAGTCGAGGTAGTGGTCAGCCAAGCGAATCTCAAAGTTTGCCAGAATTGCGCAAGTACACATGCCCCTTCCACCCACCCACTCCTCGGCTTTTGACCATATCACTACTAGTGGGCCATTATAATACACTTCTATACTTATCTTTAATATTTTAAGTACCATACACACAGACATACACGTATCCACAAATGGTCCCAGGTTGGCGATATAAAGCGATAATGTATCCTAGTTTCAAGCTGCGAATCGTTGAAAATGGTTGCGCAGTCAAAGAGTGTCTGCTAAGAACACGAGGTATATTCGAGTATGAGTAAAGTAAAGGCCAGAGGAAGGAAGTACGCTTGGTCTGAGGTGCGCGCGTGTGTAACGCATTTCTTGGGTGTCTATACGTTGAGCAAGTGCGAGGGAAAGGAAAAATGCGACGGACCTCTGATAATATACACTTTACTACTGTACTGTACGCACGTGGATCGAGCGAGTGCTGCAGGTGTCTATAGGGAAATACGTTGAGCTTACGGCTGTTATAACGCCTCGTTTACAAATCCTCACGTTTACATCGCTACCATCCGTGCCTCAGTGTTTGTAATTATTATGATGGAGAAGGCTCTAAAGGAAAAGAGTGTCAGAGTACATTCTTCAAGTCTTCTTGATGGGGCTGAGCAGCTGTTTAATGAAGCGAGAGCAAATTCGCGAAGGCGTTGTGGATGCTACCATATTCACAACAACAACAACAACAACAACAACAACGGAAACAGCAGCTTCAAAGAACACCAACTACAAGTGCGACAATAGCAGCAACACTAACACCAACGACGACAACAACAAAAACAGCAACATCCCCAACAACAGAAACGTTAACAGCAGCAGCAACACCAATAACAAATACAACAACAACATTCAAGCAACCCGACAAGCAACCACAATTGCAACGCCAATAGCAGCAACAAAAATAACAATACCTACAACAAAAGCAGCAACGACAATTGCAATACTAACAACAACAGCAAGGCCAACAGCAGCAAAAATAACAACAGCAGCAACAATAATAACAACAACAATGACGATAACAACAACAATGATAAAGATATAAATGAAAATTTTCAACATCATTAACTAGTTCTACAAAATCACAGTAAGATTACCAAACAGTTATTATGTTCGAGAAGACATTTCCGATATCCTCTGAATCTGCTGAGCAGCTAATTCATGAAGCAGAAACAAATTTTAGAGGCTCACATGAATGCTACCATATCAACAACAACAACAATAACAACAACGTTAACAGCAGCTTCAAAGAACACCAACTTCAACTGCGACAATAGCAGCAACAGCAACACCAAAGACAACAACAACAACAACAACGAAAACAACAAAAACAACAACATGAACAACACCCTCGACAACAGAAACGCTAACAGTTGCAACAACAATAACAAGAACATCAAAAACAACAACATTATTCAAGCAACTCGATAAGCAACCACCACAACTACAACGCCAATAGCAGAACAACACCTACAATAAAAGCAGCAACAACGATTGCAATACTAACAACAGCAGCAACGCCAACAGTAGCAAGAACAACAACAGCAGCAACAATGATAACATCAACAATGACGATAACAACAACAATGATAATGATATAAATGGAAATTTTTAACATCATTAACTAGATCTAGAAAATTACAGTAAGATTACCGAACAGTTATTATGTTCGAGAAGACATTTTTGATATCCTCTGAATATGCTGAGTAGCTAATTCATGAAGCAGGAGAAAATTTGAGAGGCCCCCTTGAATGCTACCATTTCAACAACAACAACAACAACGACGACAATAACAATAACAACAAACAGCAGCGCCAACTGCAGAAAAAATTAAAAAATAACAACAATAACGATCACAACAAGAATAATGATGATAAGATAATGACAATGATAACAATAATACGAAAGCCGAACATCACTAACTCGATTCACTAGAACACACTCAGGTTACCAAGTATATACCGTGGATGGTTGTCGAAATTCCGTCAGGGAACCACGAAAAATACTGGTCATGCACCAATCAGGGAATCTGGCATTAATATTGACAAGGAATCACTGTGCACTTTGACACATATGGGAAGCCACAAAAGCAGTACCAAGATCCTAATGTGATACTGTAAGATTATACTGAGAGGATACTGAATATCATAATGCGTGAACATTGATCAGAAGTTTTCTTGCGGAAAAAACTCACAAGTACCATTTTGATACTGATTAAGTACCGCAAAAGTACTAACAAAGTACTGGACAAATACTGCGAGAGTATTGCTCAAGTATTGATCAAGTACGCTATGTTGTTTTACTTTCTTTTATGAATTCCTGGAAAATTGAACCGTATTATTTTTGGTTTTGAGGGAGTCAGCTGTCAAACATCGGCTGTGTGGGAGAGAAAATCGACACCTTCACATGAAAATATCACGTATGAAAATATCACATTCCCGCTCAAAAAATAAAAAAACGGATTACGGATTTCAGAGGTTACCTCGCGCTGAAACTCCAAAGTGTTCATACTTCTGTGACAATCGGTTCATTACACATTGAGCTAATTTTCGCCTGAACTTTTGTTTTTGTAATCTTGTATACCTACTATACAAAATACTTTGACAGCGCTGATAATAAGATCATAGAGCCTTGAAGGGCGTGGAAAATTCGTGTGCGATATCCAACACATCGTTCATGGGTCCTGAGGGTCCTTCAGGATCTATTGTGTTAGGGGAGAGCGGGGTATGGGGGGCAGCTCGAAAATTTGGGCACCCCAGTTATAAAATACAAAAAAGTATTTAAAAATGCGAATGTTCATGAATTCGCATCAGTGTATCACCTAGTTTTTCCCTGGGGAGTTACAAAAAATTTCAATATGTTTTGACCCTTCAAAATTGTATGTCAAAATTCGAGGTAAAATATCGCGTGTCACGCCTGTATGCACTCTACCGTTCGTGCGCCAATTTGATCGAAAATACTTGGCTACCCATCTCTCATCGGTAGCTTTGTTCGTTAGCTTTAATATCCAATTTGAATCGAAGTGATCCGATGAGTAGTTTTTGAACAATAACGATAATACAAAGGTGAGTGAAACGGGGTATGATGGACACAAAAAGCGGGGCGCATTGGCCAGTTCCAACATACAGCCACAGCACCCCGGTGAACACGAAGCTCACTTGAAGTTATCTAAAAGTATACTTTCATGTTATCGCGAGGTTACCGTCGGTTACCTAGAAGTTAACTTTCAGATAACTTGCAGATCACTTTGAGTTAACTATTGAGTATCGCTTTCTCATCCGAATGTTATCGTTAACTTATCGTATCCAGAATAATTAACGACAACTTCACGATAACTCTACGGTAGGCTATTTATACTCTCGGTACCTTTAATTTATTTCAATTATTCAAATATTATAAGATCAGCAATTAAAACAGTTGAGATTCAAGAATATTATCTTTATTGGTTCACACATATTCATTGTATAAGGACAATACTAAAAGTACGAACACTATATACTGAACATACAATTTTTACGATTTTACCGATTCGTAAGCATGGGTGGCAGTCGTTATTGCATTATAAAATTGGTCAATTTCAACATGTAATCCATATTTTCAATCAAGGTTTGGTGTCCAAGCGAACTGAAGTATTTGGACAATAAATTGCATTCGTGGGTCCTCTGGATTATCCTTTATTTGGCTACATAGCCGACATTCCGCCGATTCCAATATCTGCCTCTTCAGGGCTGTATAAAGATATAAAAACTCAATTTTTATACAACTTTCGATAGTGAAATCGGCGAGACTTCGGCTTAGTAGCCAAAATAAAAGATGGTCCAGAGCACCCACAAATACGAACTATTATCCTAGTGCTCCAAGATGTAACATTCTTAATACCGGACCAGAGGTTGTAAATTAATATTGGATGAGTATAAATGCAAACTGATCCACACCATAATGACATTTCTGGAAATTCTATTGCGTAAATGAGAGATTGAGTGCGCTCGCGAATCAGAATCACAAAAACCTAGTTCAAAGTAGAAATCATAGTGGCCATATATTTGAGGCCGTTCAGTTTTGAAGTAACTCGTCGTCAATGTCGTCATCTTGATTTGGCAGTTGTTGTTCTTGGCGCTTTTTATTTTGTGCAATAGCAGCGCTCCTCACTCTATCGGAGGATTTGTTCACCCAATTTTTCAAACATTTAGCAATCAAGACTTGGGTACTTAGTTTTGCCTCATTTGGGTAAGATTTTTTGACAGCATCTACAAGAAATTCAGTAGTGATAACTAACATGTTAATGATTGAGATAATCGAAAGGATTGATCATATACTTACATGTCACCACTTTCATGATATAAAGATCTTTTACTTTTGTTTTTAATTTCTTTTCAGGAGTCAAACTACTCCTTTTTGGTTGCGACCAAACGATATACTTGTCGGCCACATGATCAGAAATTATATGACTCATCATTTGGCTGATGCCTTTGAGAAAATCAGTGTCTCTCAAATCCATGAGTTGATTAATCTGAAAAACGAACAGAAGACTTTTATGACCTCTCACTCTATCTAGCTTAAGCTTAAACTAGATACTTACCAAATCCCTCAAAAGCTGCCGGTCTGTTCTCAGTTTCTCACTGAACTGAGTCAGTTGGTCGAGAGTCCTCAAGGGCAAATCCGGTATCACGGTCTCGATTGCGATTTCACCAGCATCATTGCTTATTACTGGGCGCTCCTGTTGGTCTTTTGACATCTGCAAGAGTTCTTTCAGAAGCTGGTTGTTTGCTTCGATCTTAGCTAAAAGCAAGCGAATCTCATCCTTGGAGACCACTGAAAGATCAAAAGTATATAACCAATAAGTGGTCAGTTCAGCAGGTTATTTCATAACATATACTCATGTTATGAAATATAACATCAGTATAGTTCGGAAAAGATAAACTCACAACAACAGTTTTGAGGAAGGGGTTTGTTAATGTCGTGAGTAGAAGCTTCAGTTGGTTTCTCTTCGTGACCAGGAGGAGGATGTGCATCCGTTAATATCAGATTCTCGAAGTCCATATCGGCACAATCTTGTTCAGCGTTGACACCGCCAATATCATTGAGATTTTGTACATCATCGATATCAGTATCTGTGTATGGTTGTACTTCATCGTTTTCTTTCTGTTCAGAGCTATCATCCATGAGAAAAGTGACATTACTGTTTGAAGTTTCAGCGCCATTACTAAACTCATTCGGAACATCTTGAAAACAAATCACATCATCTTTACATTGAACAATTGGAGAAATTGAAAATTTGATACTCACTATTATTTTGAGGTACCAGACGTACGAGTTGTTGCTGTCTTTCGTCTTGGGCATGACCTAAAAAGATAAGATTTATCATAAATTTCGATCCCAGTCTAGCTCAGAGCACAGCGTTACCCTCGAAATTTACCTAAAACAGTCGTGACTTCTTCAGGGTGGCTGACTGGTTTTGGTGTCATGCGGCTCATCAGTTCTACAAAACAATGATAGATCATGAAATCTTGGTAATAATACATGTGATGTAAAGTTCATGACGCACCTTGATATGAAATAAACCGAATGTTCTGCGGTACTGTTGTTGCTGTGGTAGTTGGTATATTAGATACATTACGCAGTAGTTGTCCTTGCGAGATCATTTTCACAAATCCTGTCTGAGGCACAACGAGCTTTTCCGATAAGTTATTAGCGCTTGGTCTTGATCCTGAAAGTAAAATATTATAAGAAGCTTAGCGCCACGATTCAAGATCATGATCTAAAATGTTCATGACCGATGGTGGCTTACCACTTTGCACTTTTCTCGCAGAACTTGGTGCCGTCAATAAGCCAGGCTTAACAAAGTTTGCCAGATTGGCGGTATTGATGAGTTTTTGTTGACGATTCATTTCTCTTGCTGATGTTTTCATGTTGCATGTTGCGATACCAAAGTTTGTCGAATTGTTTTCGCTCGATACCTGATTGACAACAAAAACTGGAGTTGTCGTTGCCATTCTGAGCTAGCTCCGAGTCGACGTTGTGCTAGTTATATGCGACTAAGTAATAATCGCAAAAGGTACTGAAAATGATCCCCAAGAGATCAGGTTTCATGATGCAATGGTGAGGTGCGCAGTGGATGCCAACGTCAACAATGGTCTTATACAAAAAGTTTGATGTTCGACCCGATGAATGTTGAAGAACATTGAAGTCGATGATTCATTATTGAATCATCAAATCAGTATCATTTCACAAGTATAAACTAATGAGTATAATCGGACTAGCAGTGTTCGCGATGAGTATTATCGATGGATTTTAAACCAGTGATTACCACCGTATGAATCAATTATACAATCGTTGCATCTATCATGCTATATAAGGTGTACAGAGCCAGAGTGAACATCATTCATTTTCTCGGTCAAAGGAGGCTTTGATCTTCATTTTTTAAGGTGTCCAGGAATTAATAAAAAACATTCCGTCGGGCAGAAAACATGATAGATACGAGAAAAATTTCTGTAGAAAGTCTTCCAACTATCTACAAGACGGAGGATGGCAAAATTCTGATGTCCGGAAAAACACAGTTCTTGAAAAAAACCGTATTACTTCACTCTGAGATGTTCACTCTGAGACAACACAGTTCATTTATACACAGCCTTTTTACGTATTTTTAACGACGTTCGAGTGATTCATTCTCATTCAAATCTTTGGAAAGCCTTAACCTACTTATCTGCTAAATAAAGTCTTACATAGACCTAAATATCAGTAAAAACTCGTTACCTCTCATCGTAGATGAGGAGGTATTGTAGACTAATTGATGCTTAAAATATATCTATTAGAATTCGGATGAGACATTCAAAAGTTATGAGTGTGCAACATTGGAAATAAGTAAAACATTCCATCCAAGCACACCCGGAAAGCTTTCTTATGTACTTGGGACACAGGCCAAACAAAGAGGTCTTCACTGAGGCTAGCTGATTTACATATTCCAAAACGTCTCGAATCAATCATGTAATCGTCTAAAGGTTGGCAGTTCAAGATTTTTCTCCCAAGAATAACACTGATTCGTTCGGCATTTTTACAGATATGCAGTATTTCAACGATTGTACCGTCTTTCATGTAGCAACAGTTGTCAGGCACTTTATTTGATAAAGTGAAATTGGAAAATTGTATATTATCATGAGCGAAAAAATATCCTTGCGGTAAATTGTTCACTCGTTTTGGTTTGGTCATCATGAACTGTCTGCCTTGCAAGAGTCGGAGTCGCGGAGCTGTTTTGAGCCTTATTTGATTGACAGACATTTCATTGACTCGGTTCACAATCTGGCTCAAAATATTTGTACCGTTTTTCAGCATTTTTTTCATAATATACAAATAGCTCTCAAAGCCAATAGCGCTGAAATTGTCTAATGTCCCAAATCTCAGCACTTCATCACTTAAATGTAACAGATTGTGAACATTATATACCAACATATGATCACCGTAAAGACGTCTCATCTGCTCCACATAAAATCTCAAGAGCTGTTTAGCAAAGTTATTATTCCTGACACAGTGGTCTGAATCACTAAGAATCCGAACAGCCAAATGTAGAGCATTAAAATGTGTCATGGCTTCAGAGGTCATGTACTTTGAAAAAATAACCGGACCTACATACAAGAGTATTGTTCTAAGCTCTGTAGCTTTTAAATGGCAGAAGTGTTTAATACTACGGATTTTCCTGTTAAATTCACAGGGAGTCCATCTTTGCAGAGAGGTGAAATCATTATCAAGACTATCCATAACCCTACCATCACCGATATTACCAAGAGCTTTCAAGAACAATGCTATATGTTTTTTTGCTACTCCCAAATTGACCTGGTGCATTGGATCTAAAGGTACTTGATTCAGCGGATGAACTAGGTATTCGAGTGGTGACCTAATATTCTGATACGCAGGGGGTAGATCTAATCTCAGTGTTACCAGAGTTCTTAACTCAGCGTCACTATCCAAAAATACACAAGTGTCTAGGACTCTCCTTGCATTTTGGATACACTTGCCACAGCGGCTACTATGAGAAGGGAAACATAAAAGAAAAACTCGAGCTACTGTATCTGTTATGATGGCCCTTATACGTACATAATGAACTCTATTGTTGAAAAGAAATCCTTCATCTCTTAGGGCTACATATTCTTCACTGAATGATCTCATGAATTCATGAGGGTCATCGGGCTTTCCAACACCATGATAGATAGAAATAATGAACATTTCTGTGAAAATAGGAGCATTTACAACTTTACCCAAGGTTGGAAAAAGTTGGCTATGAGAACTTTTTGATAAAGACAAACCATCTACAAATATGTCTAATTCAAGATGCTGGGGGATATGTCTAGGATCATAGAAATTCATCTGATTTGTTAAAGCTCTTCTCAAACCATAATAATGAAATTCACCACTACCCATACGTTCAGGAACAATTCCACGCCGTGGAGTTGAAAGGAGGGTTCTAGCATCCATAGGCAAGTCAACCGGTACATGATTAAATCTCCTTAACCCATGCAGCAGTTTTGTCAGGGCTCTCTTATTGATATTACACTCGTAAAACCATTGGATTAAGAAATCTTTGAGATCAACTTCATTATCATCCAACTCGTTTGCCTCAAAAATTTCTTCGGCATCAGACTCTGAGCTCGAATCAACTAAAACTTGATCATTTTCATCCACAATTTCTTCAGCGTCAGAGTCTGAAGCTTCTCTTACAAGATTATCTACTTCAAGGATAGCTTCTTGTTCAAGATTTTCATCGAGGCCATCACCATCATCTCTAGGAAAATTTTCATACTCAAGAACCTGATGATTGTTATTGTTGACATTGGCATCTACTGGGGGTGGAATGTGGTCAATCCGATTATTCCCATTATGAGGTGGTATTTCATTTGCTTGTTCCTCTCGTGATTGTATGAGATTATTCAACTCTTGTTGAACTGCGCGAGAAATCCGAGAATGCTTGCCTTGAGGAGTCAGGTTGGAGAAACTTTTTTGACTCATAATGGGAAACTCTCGGTTGATATGAAATATTGAGATACAGATCCTATCAAGACATAAAGAGGAAAAGTAAGAGATTTATACTTAAAGAATCACGTTCCAGCAACCTGGTGGCCACTACAGCATCGGCTATGCAGCAACAAAACTTCTTGACAAAAAAAAAACACACACAATACACGCATTAATTTTCACTGTTGATGTCTCTCGAACGACTACCATAGCCGGAATGCAGTCAAAAAGTGCCATTCCCGCGTGTCTTCTGCTCGCGCACCCACGCCGCGCACTCAAACGCGCGCCTTTTTGACAGAGACTACTGACAGATGACTGACAGTGGTCTGGAAGTTATTTTTTGCTCCCACGCATGAGCGCCGCGCACGATCGGACGCGCGCTTTTAGAAAGTCGGCTTACAGTTATCTGAAAGTTGTCATCTCTGAGATATCTCCGACGCGATAACTTCGCGATGAAAAACAGGTTACATCAAAGTTGTCGCACGATGGCTTGTGTTCACGGGGACATGAGCCGCGTTGCGCCACCCAACCTAACCTAACCTTCGCGGCGCCTCGTGTTGTTGATAGGGGAGAGCGGGGTATGTCGGGCATAGCTAATTAAAACCCGTTTGGGAACTAAGATTTTTACTATAATCGGATCTGCGAGTGGTCATTCGACAGAGAAACATCTCAGGAATGATGGGATATTTTTTTTTGATGACGGAGTCATCTTTCGCCGCGGTGAGTGAATCCATGCTTGAGGATCCATGTGGACACGCGCTTAGTACGAGTTTCCGTTTGGTACGTTATGCGCAGGCGCCGGTACGGCCTATATATCGACCTATATATCGACTGCATGCATGCTCGTACCCGCACTATGCTGTCGTTGTGTGCGACGAAGCATTTGTTTGTGTTGGTGCTCGATCGTGTGCTAATACCTAATATTCTATATATATATATAAAATTAAGTCGTGCATATATAGTAAATGTTATACTCCTATTCGGCTTTATATGTTGCCCTCTGTGTTGCTCATATGCATTGCCGTAAGTCGCAAGCGAAGTTTACCACTCCCATCGTGCAATGTTCGTAAAAATGTTCGAATGCCCGAAATTTTGAGGCAAATCGCAACAATTCGTCGAGCAATTCGTTCATCGACATTTTTCATGATATTCGCAATGCCTGTGCATTGCACATATATACAGCAATGCGCGATTATGCTCCTGAAACTCGGAAAATGGTGGTACTGATCGAACCTTTCTCGCTCTTATCTTCACTTGGGGAGGGGGGGGGGGGTAAATACGGATTTCCAGGGGAATCCATTTCCGAGATTCTTGTAGTTTTCGAGGAGAAGGTTTGTCTTTGATATGATCGGAAGTTCACATTAGTGACCCATCAATAAGCGTATAATAAAATAAGTAAAATAAGCGCAATTCTCAGATCTCTGATAGAACCACGATCGAGACATTTTCTTGCTCACAATATCCAAATGTAAGATGAAATTTTGTCTCATATCCCAGCTTCAATAACCTGTCGGGTTACGTTTGTCCACAATTTCAATACGTCGCACAGCTTTCCCAATTGTTGAGTGAGAATCTTGAGTTGGAAAGAGTAGTTTTCGAAATAAAATCATGGAAATATTGTTCCACTCCTGATCATATAGATGAGGCTGCTCTGCACTACAGTCGAATATATTTCTGGTGAACTAGTCTATGATAAGTACAGTTCCCGGTGGAAAACTCAATCTAAGGATTCGTAAACTCACGGTGACTCCGTCATCTTTCGCGCGTTCTCTGTCGACGCTCTAATTTTTTTTAATTTTTTCACTCGCACATTCTCATAGAAATGCTATTTTCTAAACCTTAATCATTGGGGCACGATGGGTAATCGCGGGGTATAGCGGACAGTCGTGTAGGGTATGATGGACACTCACGATTTTCAAGTATAATAATAACACTACACATACAGAATTGTTGTCATTCGCATATTTGAACATTTTTCTACCTAATCGGATGCCTCAGGTCCATGTCATGCCGTGAAATGATGGTAAAACTCGATAATTCAACAAAAAGATGTCACAGCTCGGATCTCACTCGCTCGCACATACGAGTTTATTATGCATTCTAGATGCATGGCACGAATCTGGTGGTCATATTATGTGATGCAGCTTCTGATCCACCACCCACGGCATTGATAGCACTCACTTTTCACTCACATCGAGATAAAATTATCAATAATATCGATAAACAATCACATCCGTGGTGCAGCGAGAGCAGAATACCTAATTCAGGTTTAGTAGAGGTCTATGGGTTACGGTCAAATTTTTGAATTAGTAAATAAGACCCGTCATTGTGCGCAGCCTATCTCGCGCTCTCTGAGATTGAGTGTTTTTTTATCGATGTTAATAAGATTCCTTGGTCAAGACTACACCTATTGAACAATAAATCCAATAATAAATCCAATTAATAAATTCAGAATGTGAGAAATCGCAGAATGACACTATATGATCGGTCGAGAAGGAAGATATCTTCAAAATTTTTACGAGATTCTACACGTGTTGTGCGTAATCAGAGCCTTCAAAAAATGAATTGAGGGAAAAACAAAATAATCATATCTTCATAGATGATCTGGATTTTACGGACTTGATCTCAGGTCGAGCTCGTCCTTATCAATTTCCAATATAGTCAATCGCTCCCTTCGTGGAAATATCATTGAAATTCTCAAAATAAGCGGAAGCATGGCACACTCGCGTTGACCATCAGCATAAAAACAATCACCGTAGAGCTGTCTTACGTCAGACAGTAGGTGAACGCAATCATCAGCAGCAACGTTACTACTTATCTTCAATGTAAGTATATCGCATGCAAGGAAAATAAAAGATAGAAGGAGAGAGGGAAGTCCGAGTGCACGCATCCTTGCCCACGACTTCCTGCTCCGCTGCCCTCAACTCTCGACCATCAGCTCGACTCCTCGTGTACGAACGTGCTTTGTAACCATAACCCCAAGCTATACTCTTCCTTCTCCTTTCAATTGGCTAGTCTTATACCTTGCTTTTACCACACACTTACTTTTCCACCTACAACTAGTCGCCTCGTGTACATCAACCGATATACATAGTCTATATACTCGACCACATTTACGGGAAACTTATATTATTCTTCAATTTACGAATTTGTTATTCTGGTGAAATGTTTTCGTCAGAGTAGATTGAATAGCAAGAAATACGTGTATTTTGAGATGATAAAGTGAATTGTGGGCAGTGCGATGGTGTTAGAAATGACTGGTAGATAATGAAGTGTGGTTGATTCATTGTTCGCTGGTGATTGAGACACGTGTTATGTGATTTGTTTGAAGACTTTATGATTCCAGTGAATGTATTGTGATGTGTAGAATTATTAGGATTGTTCATGGATGATTGAACAGTAATCATGGGTCGCTGGTTTGGAGATCTCCTGAAGCTGATTTTTTCGAATCTCAAGACATAATTCCAGGTTTCTAGGTTTGTGCTATGAACGATTTTAGTTAAGGGGCAGATCTAGGTGAAATGAACAAGGATAATCTTGTGCCACTTTTCGACTTTCGGTTTGACCAGGAGAGTGTTTCAGATCCGGGTCACGGATTTGGCTGAAACTCTGGGAATAGTCTCCTTTCAGCACCAAAAGACGATACCCAAAATTATAAACCCTAACGCTCAAGCATTTCTGAGCTACAGCCAAGGACATAAGCATTGTAGGTATATCTATATGTATGATTTCCAACATGGGCCTGTATGGGCAATTCTAATATTCTTGGGCTGTAGCTCGGAAACGCTTGAGCGTTAGGGTCTATAATTTTGGGTTTCATCTTTTGACACGAGAAGCAGACTATTCCCAGAGTTTGAGCCAGATCCGTGATTCGGATCTGAAACACTCTCCTAGCGAGTCTCTTCACGATGCAAGCACAT
This sequence comes from Eretmocerus hayati, assembly GCA_029851415.1. Lineage (NCBI taxonomy): Eukaryota > Metazoa > Arthropoda > Insecta > Hymenoptera > Aphelinidae > Eretmocerus > Eretmocerus hayati. Next base: position 173,459,204 of record CM056742.1, on the reverse strand, counting down.
TCGTAAGCTTCATGATGAATCAAAGTATCACACTCAAAGAGGAGTTTAGAGAATCCGGGTCACGAAACAAATTTCACAGCCTCGTACCACCTAGAAAATGAAGAATACAGAGTAACTCCGGTAAATGGGCCTCCTATTCAAAGCTACAAGCAAAAACGTTAGCATTATCAGTATATCTATAGATATCACTCTTCAACATGGGCCCATATGGGCAAGGCTAATCTCAGTGACTGTATCTTTGGCCAGGAGGTCCATTTGACGGAGTTATCCTGGATTCTTCATATTCTAGGTAGTACCAAACTGTAAGAAAATTTGAGGGGGGGGGGGAGAATTGGCGACCCGGACCCTTCGGACTCCCTTCGTCCTTCAAGATCGACGAGACCAAATGTTCAACTTGTATATTAACCATCAAGGACAAAAAAATCTACCAAAATCACTTATGGCCTTCGGACTCCCCTTGTCAGAGCTGGCTATAATAATGTGATTTATAAGCTGATAGATTATAAGCTATTTTCCTTGTTCTATTTTATTTTATTCTATTTCATTGAGGAAATATAACGGATTATTCCAACCAAATTACAACATGTATTCAAAAATACATTGTAGGTAGGATGACCACTGAAGTAATGACTACAATCAATGAGTATTAGGAATTGGAATTATGGAAAATTCAGAAATCACTAAAGATGAATAAAGTTGTACAACATGATGATTGCAATTAATCAGCTCAAATATACAGTCACAAAGTGCCCATCAAACTTAAAACATTCTTGAAATAATCCCAAAAATATCTCATTTCATTCTCTGGTACTCACACTCTATGAGTATTAGTGAAACAAAGTTACCGTGGACCAGTATAGAGAAGTACTGCCCTTCGCAAGCAGCGCGCAGCCTCTCTACTGACACAAAATATTATCTGTGTAAGGTTCCCTTGAAGAAAGAAAAGAGAATATTCTTGTCAGCAATCCGAAGAAATTTCAGGAGCGTTTCAGTTCTTTGAGACACACGCGGTCAGAATACTTTGCGATGTAGAGAAAATTCACCTGATTTTCATCTCCTTTCTAGCAAGAAAGAAGACAACTTGAACTCATTCTATGATTCTTTCGTCTTCATGAGATAAAAAAAATTTCTAACCTCTCAGATGACCCCCTTTGGAGAAAAATTTGTGGCACTTGCAATCTTTTTCAGAGAACCAGTATACATAAGTATATACAGAGTCGACCTAAATTTTGGTATAAATGTGATCATTGGTTAAACTCAGAGTGTACTAGACTCATTGGGGATTGACAGTTTGGAGTATTTATTCTCATTTGGTGACTAAAATCTGCTCGAGTACTTGAAGACTTCTGTGATCAATGGAATGATTAAATTCATGACAAACGTTCAATGTAACATTGTTCCGTCTTGATTTTGATTTTGATTCAAATCGTCATATGATTGAATATATCCATTTGAAACATCCAAAATTTTCAAAATTAAGTACGCATGCTCTTTGGTAATTTTTTTTATGGATGTTTGTCTCTAATGTTTGAAAGGGAGGAGGCGTGGTACACTGAATATTAAACCTGATTTCAATCCATATGAATTATGTATCGTTTTGTATATCGATTTGAAGCTTTTAATTACGCGGTCAATGAGTTCATAGATTTACAATTTGATGAACCTACATGTCTAAAAGATGCATCTTTAAGAAAACTAGAGAATTGTATTTAATAATATAGTGCTGAAAATTTGAAAGAATCTTCTGACTTATTCCCTCTAATTTCGTTTGATGTCTTGAATATTAAAAATGAGTCAATCAGTCGGTAAAATTTTAATATAATCTTTTGCAATTACATTTTCCAATCACTTCAATAATAAGCTCAATCATATTTAATGCTAACACGAGATATTGAACTACTATATAGGTAGGTAGCGAGTTAATTATAAGTGATTGCGAGACAATTTAAATTCTGCCTTTGCTACATTAAAAAGTCAACGAATCGAGACAGCGGAAATAATTGTTAGACGGAAGAAAAAATTCTCACCAATGGCTCTGCCGAGTTCTCGAGAGCCTGTATTAGCGGGATCTGAAAGAGAGCTCTAATTATCTCATCTAGAATATATTATTCGGAAAATGTACGAGCTCTGTCGAGGTAGCCACTCCGTTATTTCATGCTCTGCAGAAAAATTCATTCTATTTTACTTTAGTACGCTCCCACTACCGTGTCTTGATATTCATCTCAATACCCAGAATTTTTTTACTCTTTGAAGAATCAGGCTCCTCCTCTAGCTGGCTAATTGTTCTTGAAAATTCAAAAACATTTCTAGTCAAAGCGACTCAACTGTTCCACTGCTGCGAGCCATAGACCATAAAAATATTTCGTTTATGAAGAATTAACTTTGTGAAACGTTTTGGCTTTTTACTGGAGCGTGTCAGGAAATGAAATGACTCAGGAAAATCTGCGAGGTGATAATGATTTTCTCGCCATTACATGATAAAAAAACTAGTATCGTCGAGATTCATGGGTTGGCGCTAGTTGCACAGATGTATGAAAAACAATTGAAGCAAATTCATTTCTGTAGATACTAGAACAGTGTTAACCATTTTCCCTTTGTTGCCAGTTTCTCATCTGAATTTTGACTCTACGAATAATATCTCCTAAAAACACGCTATCACTTACCATTTCCTTGTCCCTCAGAAAATTCAACTCCCAAGTTTCTGTGGTTGGTTTTAATATGAACTTCTACATAAAATGAGGACCATCTAACTATGTTGGATTAGAGGAAAACTTGGACAGAAGAGCCAAGATCGAGAAAATCAGTCTTCACTTGTCAAAAATCTTATTAGATAATATCTTTGACATAATGATTTTTGAGTTTTTCAGTTTCCAAGGGTTTGGATTTGGGAAAAGTTGTAGAATGAGAAGAAAGTGCTCCCAAAATCTAGCTAGAAAATCAAAACTCTTAGCTAGCAGACTTAGAACGCACAATTGAGATATAAAGTACCTCCCTCTCATGTAAGCAAATTTCAGAGTCAAATGATACACAGACCTAATTAGTCTGACTCTGAATTCTACACCCAGAGGAATTTATGCTTCGTTCTGGCTTTGAATTTCTAATGATTTGAGAAATTGGAGTATCTTTGAAATGCTGGCACAAGCAATCACGATCAAAAGGTTCACTAATGAATTACTTTTTGATACATCAGCAGCTTTGATTTGCGTTAGATGGCAGGATTTAAGAGGGTATGATCTCCTTTGAGAGCCCTTATTATTTTTAGAAAGACCCATGGTATTGCGATTCAATTTCTAAAAAATTGGTCTAGAATGATTGACTGTAATATATTCTCGTGGAAGATTTGAGAATTACTTGAAGTATCTATGAACATTGCGTGAGAGTATGCGAGCTGAATCCGAATTCTTGAAACTTGAAACTGTCTCTTGTGGTGATCATATACTTATGTCTACATCGTTTTTTTCAGTTTGGAAGAGCTGATCCTCGACCGCAATGAGATCAAGGAATTACCACCCGAAATCTGTGAGCTGTCGAACTTACGGCTGCTTTCACTTGCGCAAAACCTGATAGAAAAATTGCCGGGCTTTTTGCTCGATATGCGTGCCATCAGCCTCGCCGTAAGTATAGATTACCCATCCTCACACGTTCTAGCAATTAAAATATCCTTTGAGACTATAAATGTATGAGCATGTGTACTAGGGCCTTTAAAATCTGGTCAATTGATAATCCAATAGTCATTAGCGTGTTCTTATGATGCCGATAATTCTGAACCACTGTACACTGATTGGATCATCACCTCCAAGAAATGGCTCTTGATGATGAAGTATCGAGTCTCAGAAGGCGGACCAGGGATCCATCTTGCCCGAATTTTTTGTTTAGTCTTCCATCTCCTAGAATACGAAGAATTCAAAGTAACTCCACAGAATGGGCATCCCATTTCGAAGATACAGTGACGGTTAATACGTTCTGAAAATTAAACATTTTGTGAATCGACCGAGCTCATTTTGGGGATTGTTTTGCGTCCTTTGGGATGGAAAATTTCAATTTTACCTCAAAAAACCCGAATTTTTTGAACCTAGCTTGAGAAAGTGTCAATTAAGATGACTTATGAGAGAATTTTTAGCTCCTGATAGTCAAAAATACAGGACTGTTCTGAAATGGAAGTTGTGAGACTTTCAAAGTACAAGTCTAGAGCTTTGAATATCATTCTCAAACGTCACTCTATGTTACTCGCAGTTCAAACTATGACATTTTCTCTGAGTAGAGTTTTTTTTTGCGAAAAATGGCACTCTAATTCAAAAAAGACGGAGGAATTTGCTTCATGGGGGATGTAATTTCCGTTCCTGGTATCTGTCTTATATATCTTAGGAAAGCAAATGAAAAATCTCTGGAACATACTCCAGAAAATGAATTTTCCCCCTCAAAGAAAATGTCATAGCTCAAACTAGGAGTATCGTGGAGGGATGTCCAACCGCGGATTTTAAAGCTCTAGACTTGCATATTTACGTCTTGTGATTACCATACCAAATCATTGATGTCTGTCTGATGTAAAAGCCCAGGAAATTCGCTCAAACTTCAACAAAATTGACACTTTCTTAAGCTGAGATTGGAAAGATCCGGATGCGTGGATATAAAGATGAAATCTGCTATTTTGAAGTTCACAAGAAGACCTTCAAAATAAACCCTAATAGAGTCCTTTTTGGTAAAGTAGAGCCTAGTACTTCAAAATCACAAAATCGCATGGAAATTTTTTGGATGTCCTGCAACTTTTGACCGGCAATATACATCCAAAAATGTTGGCATACGTGGGCCCATCGGGGCAATGTCAAATTTTGGCTGTAATTTTGGACTGCAAATTGGAATTTATACCCCGGGACTTTGCTCATTGGCTCAGTTCCGGGTGCCTATGACTACCGGAACCTAAACGACTACCGAATTCTGGGATCAGCCTCCAGTGCACAGCCTAACCCATCCCTCGTTGGAGGATTAGGCCAGGCTCATCTAGGCTTGACAGGAGTCCAGGAAGCCCTGAGAGCACCTCAAAAGTCAGACCAGACTTTTCCAGTGCTCGTGCTTGTTGTTTAGAGCTGTGTAGACTCCACGCTCCGGCGGGCGTTCAACGGGAGTCCGGAGGATTATCACACTCCAGAGCTGGACCACCACAGTCAGCCCTTATTGTGGTCCGTGGTCGGGAGAGCCAATGCAAACCGAGCACCAGTCTCGGACTTAGATTTTCCTCAACCGGCAAATAAGGTCGGAGGTTCGTCATACCCCAGGGGGCCCAGGGTGTTCGACCCCCTTTGCTTTAGCAGTCACTTTAGAAATAGGACGCCCATTAGAAGGAGCTACTCTGAATATTCTACACTCTATCTATGTAATATGAAGTTGAAAGAAAAATTTGAGCAAGATTGATGATCTTCTCAAACCGAGAACGTATATTTTTCCGGTATTTGGGTTGAGAAACGGCTCTGAACGTCGTCAATGTTTATATTTTTCATTCCATTTTGAAAAAATTGTCCTTCTGAAAGTTCTGGGATCAGTCCCGCAATTAAAGATTCATTTATTTCAATTATCAAATTTGCCCCCTTGAAGACATGCATCCTCATAAATCTCATTTTTCTACTGAATTTCAATATTTTCTGACAGAAATTTCAGCCATATCGCTTTAGATGAAGATTTCACTATCTCATTTTCTGCCAAATTAAACCTGATATCGTTACTCGTTATTATGAGAATGAATTTTCCACCGTCATCAGGATGGATGAGTCGAGCTATCAAAAAAAAAAAAAAAAGAAAAGGAGAAAAAATACTAGCTACTTTATTTAAAAATCAACGGAACCTCTTGTAGACTATTTTAGTGTACAACCATTAATTAGAGAATACACCTCCAAGTATAATATAAATTCAAGCTGTAAATTCTTAAACAGGACGTCCTGTCAAGGCGTAGCGGCGAGGCGTCCGGTAGCAATGTTGTTAGCAACGTTGGATCCGCTGTTAAATCAGCCACAGCCTTGAGCAATTCTGAAGAGAAAACTGATTCAAACGACGAGTTGCACAAAGTAAATCTACGAAATAACAATCTCAAAGGCAGTATTATACTTGGCAACTACGGGGTACGTGATACCTATACAATTTCATCTTTCTACAAAATCGTGTCTTTGAACAAAACTTACTTTGTGTATATTCCCACCCTTTCCTATTCCCGAATGATTGTTTATTCAGAAAATAGAGAATGTCTTACACCGCGAAAATTGCAATTTTCCCATCAGATTATCGATTCTATGTACGGAATGTTTTGATATATTTGCATTGCTTGTCAGGCAAAGGACTTATTGGAAAAAATTACCATTTCAAACGGTTGAAACAAACGCATTCCTGAATTGGCTATTCTAAAGCTTGTATACTTTGAATTTGATACGTTGAACGATGTTACGAAATCTGACAATTCCAATTTCGTCTGTGAGGAAATGTAAAGTATCTTCCGATGTGTAGAGTGAGAATGTACACTTCTATCGTACTACGAATAAATTCTATGATAATGAAATTCAGCGTAGGTTATACCCTGTTCAGATAGTTTCATTGTAATACGTACTTATGAACGAATAGTTTTGAGTTTTACGCGTTATTTACTCTGTTGGAAGCTGCTACTGCTGTTGCTGCTTTGGAGATGCAACAATTTGGGAGTGAGTTTGTTTTGAAATGCAAATTTTCATCAGAGAGGAAAGGAAGTTTGAGTGAGTGAGAGGGAGATGGAAGCTATAGTAGTAGTGAATAATGTACCGCTTGTCAACAGATAATTCAAAACCACTCCAACTTGTGCTCTATACTCTACACATCATCGTCTACTTGAGCTCGTTCGGCTTTCGGTTGAATTAATTATCAGCTATAACAAAATGTTGAATACTTGTACAGATAATTCATGGCATGTCTCAGTATAGACGATATGGAATATGCATCTTTGTAAGATCCGATTATGAAATTGGTGGGCTTGGAGAAGCTCAATCGCATGAATTTTAATGATGTGAAATGGAATTGATTTCCTTGAAATGGTTGCAGTCAGATTTGGCTGTTTTCATACATTTTGCAGAGATTACTTTAGAGTTCTATAATTTATGACTATTCCCTTCACGAGCTTTGAATATGGAAAAAAAGAAGGTATTGCTACAAATTTTATCAATTCAAAAAATTTTACAGTTAAAGTACGTTCGTGGGAACAACCAACCTTTCGTAATTATTTGTAATGAATGAATTCCAAACTATCTCAAGTATTGTTATTTGTCATAAAAATATTAAAGTATTCAAGTAGAAAAATTACTTGGCAAATCGGGACAGTTTGTATTGAGCTACTACAAAGATTGGAACAGATAATGTAGCAAACAGAGTCGGACTAGATTTGTAAAGTAATAAGATGTCATTCCTTTATTTTCGAAAAAAAAATTTTTTACATCTATAAAATCAAAAGATTTGCTATAAGTCGTAGAGAATGTCATTTTAGTGAGCTTTATCATACCGTATGAAGCAATCTAACCTCAACTTCAAATGAAACTTCTTGATGATTCAAGAAATATATTGTATGTTTAATGCTTCAAAATTATAATCAAGGACCTGAAGATTCCTTAGAAATATTTGAGATATTCCTCACTGAATTCAAAGATCATTGAACTATTCAAAAATCAAAATTAATGTATAGACGTCGAAATGATTAACCTACGAGTCACATAGATCCAACAATACATTCAAAATCGCTCATGGCTCAGATGCCATCCTCAAATTTCCTTTCTCAACCTCAGGATAGATTTTGTAGCTTTCTACACAAAGTAATCGTTCTATAATATCAAAGCTCATTCGTACATCATAATGGAAAAGCTCGTAAGTCCAAGCGTAAAGCGTATTCATTAAAGTCTAACGCCCGAGGCCCTTCATATACGCAAGCAGAATAAACTTAGAACAATATACCTCGCAAGTTGTATTCACAACTTTCGATCTCAACCACAACAATATCCTTTGACTGCTACTTCCTTTATCCTCATTTCATACAATCTCCTTAGTATAAATTTTCAATGCATCGAACACCTTTATGGTGCTCTAAAGGATAAGCCCTTATTTCCTTTGTGAATTATGCTCGTATCGACGATCAGTCATGATAAAATGTGTTATTTTGATGTGTAGAAGCTGACTCATCTTGACCTGAGCGAAAACAGCATTGAATCACTGGACTTGAGTGCCTTGGAACAGCTAAAAAGTGTGCGATGCGCCAGGAATGAACTTATCGAGCTTACTTTGAGTGGATGCAACCTCACTTCTCTCATTGCTGGCAACAACAGTGAGTAAAAAATTATTTCATTCTATTTTATCGTCAAAAAAGTGTTGATTGAGAGATAAAAGTTTTAATATCATGTTTGTTTTGAATTTCCTTCTTTCCACAATACAATGGAATCAGTCGCATTCATAAACAAGTCTCATGTAGTCCTGAGTCATAAAATGGTTATCACATGATCAAAAATACGATTTTTTTGGTAATGAATGGGTTCAACCTTCTGTAATCATCTTCAAAAATGAGCGAATATTTGCATCATCGGCATTAGATGGATTGGAATCAGAACTCTTCAAATATGGTATGCCTAGACAACTACTGATAACTCTTAAAAGATCAACGTTTAGTCAGACTCAAAATTGGCACGATCATAGTGGCCAGTAACCAATTCGATTCGGAATTTTTTAGAGGTCGAAACAAAAATAAAAGTCGAATTCAATACCTCGAATCATGCATTGACGTAATTTTAAAAGATGCCACATACAACTTACCTAGATATCATATCTACATGTCACGTTTTTTGTATCAATGAAACTCTGAAATGATTCACGATATCTTTCTCTTTAAATGCAATATCCATTTTAAAAAACAAGAGTACCGAGTGTGATTCGAAATTTACCGTATACCTACACAATTTCTCATATCATATTCATTGTATACTAAAGCAAAGTTCCAGTTATCCGAAACGGTATTACAACGACCCTATAAAACGGAAATGACGTTGTAATTTCGAAAATACGCTTATGTGTCCCAACATTTTACCCAAAGTTGAATGTGACCCTGAATTTGACTTACAAACTAACGCATATTTTCTGTATTCCTTCCACGTGTCAACGAAACGATGAACAGAGCTGAAGAAAGTGAATGTAGTACCGGTACCGGTCAACTTGGAGCATCTTGACGTATCATTGTGAGTATATTGGTTGTATTAATAATTACTATATTACACAAGGCTCTCATATTCAGAATCGTCACCTGAAAAACATTCGGACGATTCCAATTTTTGTCAATGTGGAAACTATTCAAACATGTTGTGGCTTCCCATTTCGACTAGTGAGCCTCGAATCACCCTATTAAAATTTTCTTACGTTCATTCTATTAGAATACAGTCGGCATCAAAGTTACAAATCGATCCGTCAACGCGTCTCTTTTTAGTTTTGAGGATTAAGGGTCAAAATGTCCATGTACTTTTATGCCCGTGGTTGCACGTAGATTCTCAGAGCCAGCTTCAAAGAAATAGTTCTAGTGTGTATTATCAAACTTTTACCCCAAAATACAATATTGAATCAACTATTTTCCGTTGGTTTCATGGCCAGAATGTTTGGTTTAGTCCTTGAGCCATGTACCTCTCTCTTGATATGAGATATTCACCATAAATAAGAAATTTTCTCAAAATCACAACACTAATTCACTCCGAAGGACTTCGACCTGAACAAAATTCTAAGGAAACATGTCAAATGATCAAATGCCAGCGCGAGAAAAGGTCCAAAATTGAAATTTCGAATCCTGCCTGAACAGTTATAACTCAAAATCAGACATGTAAATAGCTTTGTCAGTTTCATGGACATTATGTTACCTTACTAAGAATGAATTCATCTGGGCAGAAACAATTTCTTGCTAATTCCGATATTTTGATACTAACAAAATTGCGAAAAAAATGGTATCCGCAGCTCGTTCAAGGGGTTTTCCTCTTCCAAGCAATTATGTCGATGCGAAAAGGCTGAAAACCAATCGTTTTGAAGCAAGCTACGATTTCATCAGCTCAGTGCGAAATGTGCTACTTTTCATTAGTGTATAATTTGAAATAGATGGAACTCGCGCGGGAATTTTCTCCGTCAACTCTATTGTTTTTTAGAGCGATTTTGAGCAAAATTCCATTTCCGTGTAAGTCAGTACCGTGTACTGAAAAACCATTTTTTGGGATATTTATTGGAGCAAGGGACACAAAAATGGAATTATCTGCTCGATAGTACTAAGCATATGATTTTGACTCAAAATGGCCACCTGAACATGAATCTTATACCCGTTTGGCCTCCTCCACTCAAAATTTCTCGCTATACACGAAAAACGCCCAAAAACAGGTCTTCCTTGGGGCTTTCGTATCCAAGACAAAAATACGGCGGGTAGGCTAAAGACAGACCGCGGAATAGTGTTTAGACAAAGTTTTTGAGTTAGATCGACATATTTGGATTCATCACGTAGACGCAGATAACTTCTTCTTTCGTATTCGTGTATAATCGAATTCATGAATAGATTTGTAAGGTGACAATTCCGTGGACTACTCGAATTACGAGAACCTAGCTGTCTCTTTCTTGAAAAAATTTCGCATAAATTCGAGAATAGATCATAATCCTTTATGAAGAAATAAATGGAAAGAGTCGATGCAGAAATGCCCGGCATCAATTCCCAACTTCTGGATTTCTAGGGTCAACGCGTGTAGATTTGCACGATGATACCTACCCATGTATAGATGCACAAACATGTACTGCATACTTATTCACACATGCAATTCAGCTGTATTTTATTCGCTTCAGCAACTAGATTATTTACACTTTGGTTGAGTTATTTATCGTTTCGGGTAACTCGCAGTGGGTAACCTCGCAGTTGATTATTTTCCCAAAACAAGCTTCCTTCGAGCTTCCGATCACAGTACAGTGCTTTTAGATTACACCAGAACAAATTTAGTTCGAGAAACCCCACTGGTTGAGTGATTTGTCGTCCAAACTCGTCGCAGCGCAAGTATTTAATTATACTTGAGCTGATTTACTGTTTTTGAAATACCTGTAGATATCTAGCTTGACAAGAGCTATTTCAAGCTCAAAATGGTAATTTGTAGAGTCATATTGATTTTCATTCCCCAAGAAATTCGTCTCGGAGAATTTCTCAGGGGGTGGGAACTTGAATCAAAGTTGGATTCGCGAGCCAGATTTAACGTGAATTTCGAGGATTAATATATGAAATTACGTTGATCTAGTACAGAGTATATAAATATTCTCCGCATCAATACTACAACTCTGACTATTTCGAGCTAATGTATACAAGTATTATTAATAGTGCTGATGCAGAATTCTGTATGTACCTCGACTGTTTGTTCATTTGCATCAACCGTACGGCAGGGAATCGGCTTTCCCCGTGGCGTTTGCTGTATTTTCAATGCTGAATAATCAATTTATCTGGCGTCTAAGAGTGATTATATCGAGAAACATACACATGGCATGTACGCGATATAAGCTTTGCAAATTCAGTAAATAAACCTTGCGTTTGATCATCGAATCTTTGTACTTATTACAGTGAATCATCGAAAGTAACATACATTTATCAATCATCACTCGCTCAATCTCTGTCATTTGCGTGAAATTGATTTTAGATTCATCTGCTCATTATAAATTGATGATTGAAAAAAAACCTCCAGTTCAGTTCACCAAATGAGCTTTCCTGATCTGATTCCCATGTAATTATTTGAATTCATGAAAATGCCGAACATTGATCTCTGGAATTGGTTTAAAACAAAATTGATCCCCAGGATTAATTTACAACGGAATTGGTTTTGAGAAATCGCTCATAATGAAATCCATCTTTGAGCTTGATATTGGTTCATCAATGATGTGAGATCTGTGATTCGCACATCAAGATGTTCCAATTGATCTTTCTATGTCTCACGTATGATAATTTTCTATCTCATTTCTAGTTTCGAATAAATCAATCAATCGACAAATAATTCGAGTTAGTCATTATCTAGATTTTGGAACAGTTGAGAATTCAGTACCGGGACCTTACCCTCTTTAGATAAATAATTGTGCACTATTTTCTTGCAAAAATTATTTCAAGAAAAATGTCCACACAACCTGAGAAAATGGTCCGAAAACAAACTAGAGTGGATGATGAGTGAGTTCATGTGAAAAATCGAAAGAATCAAAAGGGCACAGATTATGTGGTAATTGATCCAACTCGACTGTCACAAGAGAAGGAATTCTAAAATTTCCACGAACCTATCTTCCAACGATAATGAGTGACCAGTGCTAAAGACACTCCAGTTCTTCCGATACGAAGTCAATTTCTAGTATTAAACACACACACAGTGCCTACATTCGGTTGACTCCGTCATTACTAACATTCTTTGATCTATCAATCACACCAAAATCCAACATAATCGCAGTCTTTTTCTTTGAATAACATCACTGTTCGAAATACCTTAAATTATAATCTTCATCGTTATTCCGTTTGCAGCAATGAACTAGACAGTTTACCAGAGTGGACAGGCGAATTACCAGTTCTACGAGCCCTTTTTGCCTCAAACAATCAGCTCAGCTGTCTACCGGAACGTCTTTTCTCGCGATCGGTGAGCAGGCTTGAGGTATTACATCTGCCTCATAACAAACTGCAGGTTCTACCAACACCAAGACACAGGTTGGGCCTGGCTCATTTGACACTCCAGGATAACGAGCTTGCCGCATTGCCTGACAACTTTTTCACAAACACAACCAGGTACGTTTTTTGTTTTCCTGGTTGATTTTTATTTTGGGTAATCTGTCCGAATGAGGAAAAATTCTTCCGATACGAGTGAGCCTGCTCACTGTAGGACAGCCCCCGGACTCCAAAATGACATTTCAATGCTTGGAACATTTGAGTATTGGTCTCAAAATGGTGGAAAACATGATAATTTGAAAGTCGCAGATTCTTCGATCCGTACATTTTTTTCGGAAATGAACCTCTTTTGGTGGATAATTTGTGTGGTAATATCAAGAATGCTTGACGCTCAGAAATTTTCCTGGATTTTTTCAGATTTTTTTGCTAGTCCCTCCAAAAGTTAACACAAAATATTGGAAATCGCGTTTGTCCAGTAGACTGGACATCTGCAGTAAGAGGGTTAATTACTTGACAGGATTTGGATCGGTATTATGCTCACATACGCAACATTTTTCTAGAGGTGGTGCCAATTATGAGTCCTAGTCAATTTATGACAGTTGAATTAGAATGAATACACTAAGACTGTGTTATTTATTCTAAAATATTTGGAGGTCAGACCCAGAATTCAAATAGATAGTGGAGATCAAGGCTTACATTCTTGACTTGACCAAAATATATTACCCCAGCAAAACTTCCCAACAAATTTCCAAGCTCTTTGCAAGACATCAAAATGAATTTTTTTCCAGAAATGTCAAAAGTAGACACACATCACTGAAGTTCATGGCGAATATACCTCTCATCTCTCCTTCATACATATTTTCCATCAAAACCACAAAACGTACATTTCTGTCAGAACTGAACCTCACACAGAATCCATTGAGTACCCATCCCACTAGCAGAGATTTCCATCTAAACTTCGATCCTGCTGCGAATGCACTTCGACTTCATCAATATACACATACCTATATCTTGACTTCATCCGCAGACACATTTCCTAACCTCAAACTTTCATGCATACTCAAGCACCATCTCCCTCTACTTTCCAATTCCTCCTTGATATCTCCTTCAAGAATTCTGACAGAATCCTGCATCAAAAGTCATCCGCCAATACGAATTACTTATTATCGAATCTCTTGCCATTCAAACAGGCTGAAAGTGTTAAACTTGTCTAACAATCGATTATCGGAGCTCACTTGGCAGTCGATAAGCAGTCCAGACGAACGAAGTAAGAGTATTGTTACTGGAAAACACAAGAGAGGAGAAAGCGAGCCTCGTAGTTGTCTTGAGAGGCTATATCTTACTGGAAATAGGCTTACAGATGGAGCACTTGACACTTTAGCCAAGTTTCGTAGTCTCAGGGTGCTACATCTTGCTTACAATGCCATTGACACGCTGCCTGAGAGGTAAGTTTTTTATCGTCCAACTTTTTACTCTAGTAATTTAGATTTAATTTACATCATGCGATGCGGTGGAATGCTATGGGGACGCGCAAAAGGTTGCATGGAGATTATTTATTGTCGGTTTCACTATACATACAGTGTTTGATTTCTGCTGTTTTTCTTGAGTTCTACTCAATTAGAATCTTTCAGAGAACCAAATTCAATGTTAAAAATCCAAATAATTCTCTCTTCCCATAAGAATTCCTTCCCAATACATTGTAAGCCTCTCAAAAAGTTCAAAAAAGTACTACGGGTATAAAATGTAGGTATCAGTAGATAAGGTCAGGCTTTGGTCAGACATACAACAATTCTCACTCTCAACCGATGAAGTACGATTTTCATTGTGAATTTCAATACTGTTTACTGTATGAGTAGTATTTGGAAGCAAAGGTCATTCTTTTCGTCGAAATCTAAAGTGGAAGTGATTTTCCTGGAATCTCGGGGTAGAAACTATAACACTCACGATTCACTGTAACTGAATACTTTTAATCGTAAAAATAAATAGACGTAAGTTACGGGACTAGGAGGAAATATATATTTGAGAGAAAAAATGGGCAACGGCGCGAGTGCGGTAGTGCAAAACGCGCGCAAAACAACACATCTGGATTAGAGCATTATACTTGCTCAGCGGTCAGCGGATAACTGATTTGCGATCGATGGCTCTGAGTGGAGGAGAATGCGATGAGAGAGACACAGGAAGTATCCCAAAGACTCGGTAAATATTCAAATCGTACATTTGTGAGTCTATGTGACGGCGCAATATCGTGTGTCTCTCTCAGTCTTCATATTTTATACAATGCAAGATTGGAACTACTTCGATTCAGAATCGAACAAGTGGCATTTCTGATCATAACCAGACTTAGTATGGCCAGTCGAAGATTTTTTTTATCACATCTATTGTTCATTGATATAAAGTTGTCCGCAAAGGAATTATTCGAAATTTTAAGTACTTTGGACAAAAGTAAAGTCCAATATTTTTGGATAAGTTTTGGAAGGAACATCGTGAAAATCTGAAAAATTCAACAAACTGTTCCGATCATCTAAAATTTACAATGGCATGTGAACGATTCTCCAAAAAATCCATTCTTTTCCATCCTTTGACAGCAATATACTTACACAGATATATGCAGTTAGATCGAAAAAAAAAATTCCAAAAACTCCAACAATTTACGCTATCCGGATGAAAGAGCTACTCCAATGAGCTTCCAACGAGCGCTAAGTTGAGAATTTCCCCAACGATTCTCCGTTGAATCATAATTCCTTAGAAGATCCATATCATGACTAATTTTGTGCAGCCTTTAAGATCCTCACTAACTACTCAAAGGATCTCAAAGGATCGTGTAGTCAAAATTCAAACTAATGAATTCCAGCTTTATGCGTACCTCCGCCTTTACAACCAACTCAACGCTCAAGAGGCTTACAATCATCTTTAATAACCTTGAAAAGCTATTCAGTACCTAGTACCTCCTCCATACTCCCCATAACTTTCTCGTATTTTAATAACTCCAGAGTAATATTCTTCCCAGCATGAATGAAACTCAAGAAAGTCATTATCGGTCTCAGCTTCTACATTGAATATCTCTTGACAACTGTAATCTGAGCTCTCAAGGGTGTGAAAGTTCACTATCTAATACATTGACAATCTTGATATCTTTCGAGTGATGAAAAGCCATGTCGTATACTCTTTCTCAAGATTCTCTACCTTGAAAATTCAATATATTTATTGCAGACGACACGCTCTTTCACCAATTACAAGGCAAGCATTCACTAGCTTAAAGGCTCTTGCTTCTCAGGAACTAATTTGAATGATGAAGAAGTGAATTTTGAGTCATGCTTTTGTAGAGACTAAATTTAATTTGAATCCTCTTCTTGAATTGTGCGGCTTCTCTCTTCACGTTGTTGAATTACATTGAATTTGCTCCGGTGAACAGATGTCGGGGAAATTCAGTAAAGGGGGCTCGCCCATTGAAAAGTCAGTACGATTCATCTTTTATACTGAATTGAATATTGAAAGATGAAATTGGCTTCGGTTGCAAGGATTACAACGGAGTGAAAAATGTAGGCATCAACAAAATTTGAGAAATTCATCAGAATGGTAGGGCTGTATTTATAGTTGAATTGAGTTTGCATGATGTCTCAGTTTTGTTTGAGAAATCGATTGGTTCGGAAAATTAATTATTGGAAGATTTGTACGATTTCTCATTCGCATCTCGCGTGATGCTTTGATGTATGACCAATGTCGAAAATTCATATTTAGATTGAAATGATTCCATGATGAAGAGTCTGTTTTCGAATTTTCTCGGATTTTCCTGACAAGCTCATCAAACTTCGTATAATACTCAATTTCAATGTTTTATCACGCATTCTGGCTCATTTTGAATCTCCCCTGCAGTTGCACATGATTAGTCAACTAAATTCCCACTTCCAATGAATATTCCATCATTAGAAATTTATGAAGAAGTGATTCTTCTTTCACGGGAGGTTTTCTGATTCAAACCATCTGTGAAGTCCCATCTACCATAATTTTTTTGCTTTTAAGAATTTCAGGTACAATCTAGATCATTACAAAGCTTATTCCAGGAGCAATCGACTAAATGATATGAAATCCACCTCAATTCAGTGATGGAAGAGCAAATTGTCTCAAACGTTAAAGAAGTGATCGTGTGTGAATTTTGAAAGTATAAAGATATTGATAAAATCCAAAATCATTCTCCATCTGACCAAGATCCTCTATTATCTTCCTTAGAACAGGAGAAATTTTGGAAAAATTCTCGATGATTTCAAATCAATACGGGGACTCTTACATTCCGAAGGGTTTAGATATCACAAATCTTTGATGGAGTAATTTTGTCATGAGAAGAGAG
Source organism: Eretmocerus hayati (assembly GCA_029851415.1). Taxonomy (NCBI): domain Eukaryota; kingdom Metazoa; phylum Arthropoda; class Insecta; order Hymenoptera; family Aphelinidae; genus Eretmocerus; species Eretmocerus hayati. Next base: position 173,442,183 of record CM056742.1, on the reverse strand, counting down.
AGAAACCATCAAACGGCTGTGGAACTTTGCTATTCCGGATGATTTGCACACAAACTAAAGTGAATGACCTTGAGTCAAAAAAATAATATTTGCAAAGATTTTCTTCCTTACATATGATCACTGCATGAAATTCATCTCATCGCAATAGCCAGATCAGTAATCAAAATTTCAAAACTCAATCCATCACATATTTCTACAAACTTTTTCATCCACTTTCACCCCGGTCGAGTGAAATATATTTTTGTGTCACAGCACACTGTAATAGCAAACAATATTAACATCCAATAAATCTTCGTCATCGCAAAACTTTCCGATGTACCAACTTCCCAAAAAAAGTTGATCAGCTCCAGCGCTCAGCCTCCAAACTTCAAAAAAAAAAAAGACAAAGATGTATCGTTCATCCACGTTCAAGCGATAAATTATGCTCGAATTAAATTTTCTCGAAAACAGTAGCAGAAGCATCAGAGATAAATACAGTATACGGCGCGTGGCATCCAAGATCCATATATCACTCTCACAATGCATTATAAGCTGCGTGCGTGACGTGCAAGCATTTCAGACACACAATTATAAGCCCTTCAGACTGTCAAAGCTCGTCGAGTCCATACACATTGTTTTGCATCCAGCCTCGAGGCTAGTGTACATGTACTGACACATAAGCAATTGTATAGCCTTTGCATGATGAACAGGTGCATAGAAGCCAATCTACACACACACACACAAAACACTCACACAATATTATTATATTTTGCTTGTATGAGTATGTGTATAAGATAGAAATGTGTTTTTACGTGTCACTGCGTTATAACACGTCAAAAACAAAAGCTTTCGGCGTTCACGACTGCTTTGAGCTCTGAGAAGGAAGTAGGTTAGAGGAGGAACGAGGGGGGGGGGTAGAGGTTAGCATCTGGTTTGTGTTCATCATATTTGCGCTGTGATTATATTGTATGCGCAAAATGTGGCATCAGAGGGATGAGAGTTGTCTGAGCTAGATTTGAGTGACAGAATGCGTCAGCTGGATTTAGATAATATTATGCTCATTTCCGAGTGAGTAATTCATTTAGATGCTCGAGGTCTCTTGAAGGATTCAAAATATTAATTCGATGAAATCCTTTGAGCTACCAGTCTGAGTAAGAATGTTACCAGAGATGACATTACTCCATTAGAAGGCCTGGATATAAAGTATTTTACCAATGGCGAGCAGGGGATTTTGTTTTGAATCCACGTGAGACTGAAATGATTGCGAGGGAATTTACAAATTCATCCATGTAATTTTTGTACTATACTAAATTAAAGAATCACAATTGAGTTTGCAAAAAATGTGATTATTCGATTTATTGATGTTAATATGTTTTCAGTTCCGTGAGTTCGTGGAAAGATCTCGAGGAGCTCGTTCTGTCGGGGAACAAACTTCAGCATCTGCCGGACAATTTGGCCAATTCACAACATCTCAGGGTACTCAGGGTGCACTCGAATCGGCTTCTCAACTGTCCTGCTTTCTGCAAAACTTCTTCTCTCAAGGTATGATTTTATTTCAATTGTGAAATACGAGATGACAGTCGCTTTATTCTTGCAATCTTGAAGTTGGCCACTTTTTACAAGAGCCGTATTCATTCAATTCAATTGCTCGAGAGGTGAATGAATATTCGTATTTTAAACCAAGGGAAAAAGAAATTAGCCACATGAAATGTAAAACGGTAAAAGATTTCACTTCAGCCTCTCAAGAATATTATAGTGTCTCAGAATTTTACCTTATGTTATATGTTGTTGGGTAAAATTCCAAGACAAGCTCAAAGGCTTCTTCCAATGTGCTCATGTTAAAAGTCACTATGATGATCATTGTATCTCCTGGATCAAAATATCTTGAATCAACTTAAGAATGCTCTACAGTATCGAAGAAGATCAAAATCAAAATTCGAATCAATGTGAACAAAGTCACATCGATTTACTACTTTACATATCGGCTATAGAAATAAGCAGATTTAGTGTTTTTACAAATAACAAATTATAATCATACGTCATATCAAATTTCAATGGATAATCTTCATTCGATAAATAAATTGATTTTATAAGAGAATCAAGCAACCAGCTCACACGCTCCAAGAATTATCTCGATTAAAATTCAGCGAAGCGTAGAAGCAGAGTATTTTTTTCCATCATATACCTTTCAGCCTAGTATGTGCATTCATACGAAGGTATACGCGTTGCTATACACGAACCGTCAACCGTTCGATTTCAATCACTTAGCCATGAAAATCCTATCAATCCGTGATCAGGGCTATACCTTGCTTTTTCAATATTCCTGTGAAAAATCATTCGTGCGATATATCGTGACAAGTATAGATATTCGATTGGAGTGACAGGCATTTGAAAATTTGAAAGCTTCCATATCCGAGAATCTCCGTACGAGTACCTAATCAGTTTGAAAGGTTTTAGATAATCCTGCGCAATTTTTAACCCATTGATGAAGATGTTTTCCGTTTGTTATAATTTGTGAATTAGTTGCCAAATGGTTGGCACTATGATAAAATCTAATAGTATTTGATGGACAATTTTATGAATGAATGAAAAATTGGAGGAATCCATATTCGCATTCTTGATGAACCATTGATAAAAATCTACAAGATATTGAATCACTCACCCAACTCTCGGCTTTCGTATATTTTTTGCATTATACTGTGCTCAATTACAAGAAATTTAGCCATTTAGAGCTCCACGATAGCTCAATTTCAATTTTGTAAATCGACATAATTCAAAGATAACATTTTAATTAACGTACGTACGCCCAACCTGCCCTGGCTCTGCACAAACAAAGTGTTCTTCACGTCTGTTATGTTAGAATATGAGCAAATTAGTGGTTCGGACCGACCCCTAACGATTCATATTTTGCAAAGCTGAGAAATCGCCGTGAAAATCGCGTTTAATAAAACGGAATGCCAAAAAAAATTTCCAATCGACCAATCTTAACATACTCCAACGCAATCAATTACGTGTTCCAAAGACTTCAAAATCCACTCTTTCAAAGTTGAAAGACTCCAATTTGCAGCTATTTTATGAGCAATGTACTAAAATGTTTTGTAAAACAAGAAGGTCAACAGTGGAGTATACTCAGAATGCCCTCGTTTGATTATCTTGAGAAGGTGTGCAGGATGACTCTTTATACCACTCAAGATGTGTTTATATAACGTCTTGTTGGGACGAAAGTATCGATTTAGACCGATAAAAAAAATCAAAATGCGATTGCATGCAGATAAAAACCGTTTTATGTACTTCAATGGGGGCATGTTGGGCACACTCTCTCGCAAACTTGCGAAAAATCTTCTATTAGGAAAATTGTGATAACCCGGCTCTGCAGGGTTGGTCATGATTGAACTTACTCTGGCTCATTTTGAAGGTCTTAGAACAGACTACAAAATTAGTCCAGGTTCGTTGGAAAATATTGATGGTACAAAATTATTGGCAAAATGGCCCAAGGGAAGATGTGTTGGTCACACTTACCTCATAATCCATTGAAATATACTGATTACATCTTATTTTTTGATCTTGCAGGTGCTAGACTTAGCTCACAATCAGTTGGACCGACTCAACTTAGAACGTCTGCTTCCAGCAAAATTACAATTTCTCGACATCTCATGTAACTCTCGGCTACGAGTGGATCCTCGTCAATTTCAAAGTTACAATAGCACCCGACGTAGGCCAGTCTCTCTTGTCGACGTTTCAGGTCACAGTAATTCAACATCACTCATTGATGTCACAGCCATTAGTCCTCAAGCTTCGACGAGCAAACGAAGCATCAACAATGTTACACCGGAAAAACAGCAACATCTTCCTTGGCGGCTTGGTTTTTCCGAGGCAGCTGGATGTAAAGAAAGGTATGTTCTTCAAATTATTAATCTTACGAGTTGATTTTAACACCAAATTGATACATTATTTCTCGACTGATGGAGAATGCGATACACGGATTCAGAACTTGACTGTACGGGTTATTATTTGTCAAAATAGATTATTAGATCCTTGACTTCAACGCAGGAGGCTGGGGTTCGACTCTCGGCCTGGCACCAATGTGAATTTTAATAAGTGCTTTTCGGTGGGTGCGGTGGTTCGGAATCCACCTTAAATTATATGTCCCACAGAATAACTTTGAAAAGAGGTTAAAAAGGCGTTAATAGGAAAAAAAATAGATTATTTGAACGAATGAGATTAACAATTTTGCCCTGGTGAAACGATCTGAAAATTCAAAACATTCCCGTCGTATTAATGAGCTCATACTCGAGGGAAACTCATAGTATTTGACAAGGGACACGTCTTTTCAAACTGTTGAGCGCCAAGAAAAGCTCTATTATCCGAGTGATTTTAGAAGATTGGGATGGTATAGTGGTGTTTTAATGAAATCACTGGCTTTGACAAGTAATACTCAATTGAAAACGCTCATTTTCACTCACCATAACTATAGATACGATCAAGAATTTCTCAATCGTGATTAGATTCCATTTTTATTCTGCGGAGTTTTCAACAATCGCGCGAGCTAGCTACAAGAATGGAAATTTATGAATACTTACGGTGTGTTTTGCGAGAAAAAAAAACTCAAATCCGTATTTGCCAATTAATTACCTATACAATCGCCTTTGTGGGGTAAGCATGATATTTCATCATAATCATTCCAAATCGTATTCCGAATAGGAGGCCCATGGGACTAAATCCTATGAGATACCTTCATTTCTTACCAAAACAAAATGATTCCCAGAGTTTGGCTCGAATACAGGACCCGCAAGGTTGGACCTCTCCTTCTAAGTCTGATAGGCAGAATGTAGTTCAACGTAGTGAAATACAGTCAAAAAGAAACAATATTAATCAATTCGATATCATACTGCGTGAGATCAACGTACGAAAAAGTTACATGAGAGTCTGTGAGAGTGTATTGAGCCTCACTGATTCATTGTTCTCAGATATTTCCCTAACTGCGAGAAATTCCATCTCTGCAGAACAGGCTTCTTTAGTTCTTTGTGAAGTACCCCAAGAAATATACATGAGTCAGATCAGTATATTTCGGCAAATCCGTGCGCACGACCTCCGCGGATCTTTTTGCCAATTCTTGACATAAAAATAGGTACCAAAAATATTACTTCCCCAAAGTTTCAGCCCCCTAGAAAGATTTTCTACGACCACTAGAATTTTTTGAAACACCAAAAAAGGCCTATCTTAGCTATCTTTTGCAAAATCGCCAAATTGACTAGAAACATTGTTGCGAGGTCTGTGTGGTCAGTTTTCTTCATCCTGACGGGAGATTTGAGAAAAAAATTATATGAAACCCCCAGAACCAAATACGCTTACTACACACGACCACGCGTAGAGTTACATTTTTTTAGCTTATAGACCATTTTTAAATATAGATATTATTCCGACAGATCTCAATATTTCTCTATCTAGTGTTTTTGTCTTGAAATACCCCATAATCTGAGGTTTTGAACGTCCGAATCAAGTGAATGGGGCTCCAACCATATTGATTACAAGATGATGAGTTAGGGAAAAACGGTCAATTTGTCCAGCTCGCCAAATCTATCGTACTCGCGGACATCGACTTGAAACTCGACAGTTACTCTTTCAAGTGTCCCAAAGATGTGAAAATAATTTGTGTTTCGGCGTCCCGTAGCACCTACGAATTCCTTGAGCACCCTCATCTTTGCGGATTTTTGTGATTGTCGGAGTGGTTGCCGCAGCCGCTCTTTTACTGCGCGAGCGCACATCTGTATGGCTTTGAGAGTAATCTCAATTGACAGACCTTGCAATTCTCTTCAAAATGACTCCCTCGCAAAGTTGATTTGATGCAGGAAAGTTGATTTGAATCAGGAATCTAGCTGTTTTGAGTCAGAAAAAAGCTTTAATTGTCAAAAGTACCTAAACTCACAGGTTTTCAGGGTCACAAGAAGAAGCCGAGGCTTGACATTGAGGTACTCGCGATATCTTACTGTTTCAAAATAGCCAGATCTCTGGTTCTGTTGCGTAGAATCGACTATGTTACGGAGTCATTTTGAAGGAAATTGCTAGGGCAATCGATATAAATGATCCCAGAGCCAAGAGGTGTGCACAGAAAGAGAGCGGCAGCCACTTCAGAAATTACACGGAACTTGCATGTGTTTGTGAAACTTATAGGTCCGACGGGAAGCCGAAATACAGCGCGGAATCTCTTTCATATGTTTGGGACACTTGGAAAAGTACCTCTGTCAAGTTTCAAGGCAATTGGTAGCGTGCAATATACTAAGTGACAAAGATAAGTTGGCGGATTTTTGTTTGCATTACGGAATGGTTGAAAATTATTTGAAACTCGTGCGGCAAGCATATATCTAACGTAAAAATTCCTCAGGAATCGATTGGCGAAGTCAGAATTGCGATATCTCTTTTAGTTTCTGATATATGAATGAATTTTCGTGAGCATGTCATTTCTATTTCAGCGAATATCGATCGGAGCGGAATTTTAACCTGTGCATTGGAAAGATCGTGGCGTTTTGAGTCGGAAATGCTTCTTTCCGGGTCCCATTTGTTGCATTATTTCCACTAAAATCATCAGAAAGAGAATTTCATGTGCAACTTGTAACGCTCTTTGTAACGCCTGTAACGCTATTGTTGTTATTTCGGCATCGGCGTGCGTCTGCTGCTAGTCTGCTGCTGGCACCGCATGCTTGCTATAAGCGTTCATTTATGAGCGACCGTTGACGAGAAACAGCAATCACATCCATGATCAATCAGTGTAATTGCCTGCCGTCTATGTGATGTGAGTGAATATCATGAGAATTTGTGTCGCTACAGCCACCGGGAGTTCGCCTAAACCTCTCAGCGAGGTACACGTGTCTGAGGCCTGTATTCTGATTGAATTAATCTTCGGAATACCTTCTTTTCCTGCATAACATGATATCAAACGCCAATGAGGCACATCAGTCCAATTATAATTACATCAAAAATTGTAAGCTGATGTCCACGAAACTCCCATCTCTTTTAAGAATGAGTTGAGCCCAAACGCATCAAAAGGCTCTCAAAATTCTTAGACGGTTTTTTAATCCTTTTTATAATCGGAATACCTCGTTCTGACGCCCATGATATTGAACTCCAATGGGAAAATAGACTGGATTGGAAATCTTTTGATAATTTTAGTCCGATGGCTTCGAAATGTGTATTTCTCTTGATGATGGGCTAATAGCGTCAAATGACTCAAAATTCATAGACGGTTTTTTTATCCTTTTGATATTCGAAATACCTTTTTTTGGAGCCTATGATATTAAACTTTGATGAGTCGAATAGATTGAACTGAAAAGTAATCGAAACTCGTGGAAAGTTGGCCTCGGAACTCGTATTCTTCATCAAAAAGACACGAGATGTACTCGAGACGCTCGGGATCTGATATCAAAACTTGCTTTCGTTCGCTCGTTCTGAATGTCTGAAATTTTAAGCGATTCCAAGAATCATTCTGATCTACAGAATACCTTCCTAAAATGTTCGGGAACAAGTGGATCGATCGCTGGTATGACTTTGAGAAAATTGTTCCGAGACGCTCGAAACAGGGGTCTATCAATCCTGTGAGCCAAATAATGGGATCGTGTACATTTTTTTCCAAGAAAGATACTATTTCGAATCCATCGATTTAAAATTTTTGAAGTATTTTCAATCTCATCGATTTACCTATTAGAGTTTTCACATTATAGGCATCAGAATGAGGTTATTCGATGGTCAAAAGGATTCAGAAGCTCTTCTGAGAATTTCGAAAGCCAAATATCGCGATGAAGTTCACTCTTCTTTGAAGAGGAATACGAGTTTCAAGGCTATCTGTACATGATTTTTGAAGAGATTTCTTCACAATCGATCTGCCAATTGAAGTTTGATATTATAGGCTCCAGAATAGGGTCTTTCGATGTCCAAAAGGATGAAGAGAACTGTCTGTGAATTTTGAGAGCCATTCGATGCGATCGAGCTCAACTCATTCTCCAAAGGAGTACGAGTTTCAAAGCCATCGGTATAAAATTTTTGAAGGATTTTCAATCTATTCGATTCTTCTATCAAGTTCAATGTCATGTCATAGGCATCAGAATGAGGCATTCCAATAATCAAAAGGATAATAAAGATCGTCTATGAATCTTGATAGCCATTCGATGCGATTGAGCACTGAGAACAGAATATTGCAGTTCGAACAGTATGGCTGCGTTGTAACGTGGTATTGCTGTCAGGCCGATACTGGACTGTCAACACAGCATTATAATTTGTTATTGCCGTTAAATAACCTCAAAGAATCTTTGGATTATGATGATCGTTCGCCGCTACGATTACGTGCAAAAATTAGATGGCTTTCCTGGTAAAATAATCGTAATGTGACTGTGATTCTATCGAGTATCAAAGTATTTTAGATGTATGGGCTATTCTCATTCATTCTGGCAAGAATACCAAATGCCAAATCATTTCGATGGCTTGTCATAGTGACAACATTTGTATTGCTCTTCTGGCTATACCACTTTTTGGTCACATGGCGAATCACATAGCCATGCGACCAAGAATTTTTTCTCAGTAAGTGCATTTTCTCTCAAGGAAAATTCGAACTTCGAGGCCTTCTGTGTACAAGTTTCTGAAGCTCTTCCGATTGAATCATTTGTTTGATCCGCCTATCATCACTCACGTATCGGGAGAAGGAACTACAATCGTTGGAACTATTTAAGAGAGCGTTTACGAATTCTCAGACCATGATCATGCAATAAAATACTCATCATTCCACTAAGCCTATCAGATTTGAGGCTTTTAAATCCATCAAAGACGATCAAAGACGGTCAAAGTTTCACTGTGTAACTAATCTTGCAGAAGGTATACTATTGCTCCATATCAGGGAGAGACATTCCAAACGTTACCGCAAATGAATAAGAACAAACTGCAATTATCGAGAATCCAACGTGCATTACGCTCGGTCCCTGGCGAGTGGTGATCTGATCCCGTATCCGTCCTCCGCGAGTGTCGATGTGGTTCTTTACTGGACCTCGGCGAGTGTCGATCTGGTACCGTATCGGCTTTCGGCGAGTGGCGATCTGATCCCGTACCCGTTTTCCGCGAGTGTCGATGTGGTTCTTTACCGGTCCTCGGCGAGTGTCGATCTGGTCCCGTACCGGTCTTCGGCGAGTGGCGATCTGATCCCGTACCCGTTTTCCGCGAGTGTCGATGTGGTTCTTTACCGGTCCTCGGCGAGTGTCGATCTGGTCCCATACCGGCGCTGGGCGAGTGTCGATCTGGCCCCGTACCGGCCCTCGGCAAGAGTCGGTCTGGTCCGGTACCGGCCCTCGGCGAGAGTCGGTCTGATCCGGTACCGGCCCTTGGCGAGTGTCGATCTGGTCCCGTACCGGTCCTCGGCGAGTGGCGATCTGATCCCGTACCCGTTTTCCGCGAGTGTCGATGTGGTTCTTTACCGGTCCTCGGCGAGTGTCGATCTGGTCCCGTACCGGCGCTCGGCGAGTGTCGATCTGGTCCCGTACCGGCGCTCGGCGAGTGTCGATCTGGTCCCGTACCGGTCCTCGGTGAGTGTCGATCTAGTCCCGTACCGGTCCTCAGCGAGTGTCGATCTGGTCCTCTACCGGTCCTCGGCGAGTGTCGATTTGGTCCCATACTGGTCCTCGGCTAGTGTCGATCTGGTCCTGTACCGGTACTCGGACAGGTGTGATTCTCATTCTGCACCAACACTCGCCGAGGACTGGAACGGGACCTGATTGATACTCGCCGATGACCGGTATAGGACCACATTGACCCTCAACGATGATCGGCACAGGACCAGATTGTCAAATCATGTGAGTTATGGTTTGGTAGCAAGATATCCAGATTTTACGCTGGAAAAATGAGCAAAATTCCAAATACCTGATGGTAAACATGGGCAGTAAACCTAGACCCATCAAGAACTTACACACACACAAGTAAAAACCGAATGAACTTCTTAGAGATATAGCTCCACTGCCGCAAAGAACTGAAAATCAAAACATACAAGAAAGAATCACTCCCTTGGGATTTTGAAGAGAAGAAAATCACTCGACCCCTGGGAAAATCAATACTCACCTGGTCTCCATGCCACACACAGACCGGGATGGCGAGTGACGGAACCGGTATCGCATCGTTAATGTTCCCGTTCCACGTGACTCATTGGAGAAACACTCTCGTTTGCCCTCATCCCTCGATGGTGTCATAGGATAAAGCATCGCGACGACATTGTGATGCGAATAGTGAGAGGTGGTCAGTGATCCAATATGAGTTATTGACGAGAGCGACTCGCGCAGTACGTATTCAGCAGTGTCGTTTTGGGATCATGGTGGTCCCAGAACAAAGCCAAAACGGTCTCGTACGAGTCCTAAGTGGGGATTGAGACTGCATGTGGTTGAGCCATCATTTGCTCGCATACCTCGTCAATGACACGAGCAGGGTATCTTAACATAACAAAGCCTTGATACAAATAGTAAGAGAAAGTTTAAGATCCAAGTCATCTGAGTTAAACTTGAACCCAGTGCAGCTCACAGCATTGTATTGTTCAGGACCCGTGATGGTTCTCAGAGAGTATCAGAACGGTACGACATTTGTATGGTTCCCGTCACATGAGCCCTCATTTCTCGATGGTGTCATTGAGCAGAGTCTCGCGACACAACTACATTGTGATACGAATGGTGAGTGATCAGGTGATCAATGATCCAACATGAGTCATCGACGAGAGCGACTCACGTAGAGTTAAGCACAGTATCGTTTTGGGCCCATGATGGTTCTAGAGGAATGTCAAAATGGTACCGTACTAGTCCTAGGTGAGGATTCCACCTAAATCTACCATTTGAGAGCCATCATTTGCTCGCATATTCCGTCCGTGACACGAGCAGGGCATCTTGACACAACAGAATTTTGATACAAATAGTAAGAGACAGTCCAAGATCCGAGATAACTCATTTCCTCGTGAGCCCAGTGCAGCTCACAGCACTGTGACGTTCTGGATCCATGGCGGTTCTCGCGAAGTGTCGGAACGATACCGCTTCGGTACTGTTCCTATTGAATTTGACTTGATGAGGTGAAGCTTTCGTTCACCCTCATTCGTCGTTGGTGCCAACTAGCAAGGCCTGTCAACACAACAAAATCTAATATCAAATGTGGTAGACGGTCCGTAATCCGAAATGAGCGAATTATGAGAGTGTCTCACGCAACATCGAACCTGGTCCCGTTATGGTTCTGCGATGGTACTCTGAGAGTTCCAAAACGGTACCAGATGGAAACTGTGATGAGATTTCAACGGGATCTTTCGTTTAATGTGACCCAATGCGGGCGAACTCTCGTTTGTCCCCATCCTTTGTTGGTGTGAACTAGCAGGGCATCGCGACACACAAAAATCATGATAGCAATGGTGATACACGATCGGTTATCTAAAATTAGCAGTTAATGAGAGTGTCTCGCGCAGCACCTGGCCGAGTGGCATTCTGGGCCTGTGATATTGATCACAGAGGGTCAAAACAGTACCACAAGAGTACCACATTGGTACTGTCTTGTTGCATGTGACTCATCGCAGGCATTCGATGCGATCGAGATCCACTCACTCGCAAAAGATGTAAGGCTCGGATTCTTAGTCGTTAATCCGAGATTAGAGTTGGCGGATTAGGAGCGCTGCAAATGCTGTGCCGAGGCGTAAAATGCCTCGCCATGGCGATCGCAGCGCCCTCAATCCGCTGATTCTAATCTTGGATTAACGACTATGAATTTCAGCCTAAGAGTTTCGGGGACATCGGTTTACAATTTCCCAAAGAAATTCAATTTAATCGATTCGCCCCATTGACGTTTGATATCACAGGTATCAAGAGGAGATATTTCAATGATCGGAAGGATGAAGAAAATGTTTTTAAGAATTTCGAGAGCCGTACGATGCAATCGAGTGCATTTTTCTTCGAAGAGAAATACGAGTTTCGAGACCACTGGTTGATACTTTTCAAAGAATTCTCAAGCCAATCAATCTGTGCTTCCAAGATTCATATCAAATAGATCAGAAAAGGGTATTCCACCGATCGAAAGTATGAGAAACAGAAACTATAAACTTTGAGCGTGAAATGAAACTTTGAAGGAACAATCAAACTCAACTCATTCTTATCAGAATACGAAATCGATGCCATCGTTTAAAATTTTTGAACAAATTTGAACCCAATCTATTCGCTTATTACAGTTCCATATCATAGGCATCAGAATCAGGTATTCCGATAGAGGATTATAAAGCTTTGTCAAGATTTTTAAGAGACAAATAATGCGATCGACTTCACTCTCTCCTGCGGAGAAATACGAGTTTCGAAGTCATCGGTTCACAGTTTTTGGAGAATTTCAGATGAAATCGATTTCATCGGAGTTTGATATCGTTAGCATTGAAATAAGGTATTCCAATGAAAAAAATGATAAGTGGAATCGTTAATGAATTATGAAAACCATTTCATTTGATCGAGCTCGACTCACCCTCAAAGAAATACGAGTTTCAAGGCCATACTCTCAAAATTTCCATACAATCCTCAATCCAATTGATTCTCTCATTGACGATTCATATGACAAGCGTTGGAATAAGGTATTTCAATTGTCCAAACGATAAGAACAATCGTCTATGAATTTTGAGGCCCATTTGATGCGGTCGAGCCCAACTCATTTTCAGAAGAAATACAATTAAAGGAATTTCGGTTAGGACGATTTGCCTGATTGGCAATTGATATCACAGACTCCCGGAAGAAGTATTCTAATCATCGAGAGGATAGAACAAGATATCTATGAACTTTTGAAAGCCAAATGATGCGATGAGTTTTATTCTTTATTGATGAGAAATACGAATATCGAGGCCAACATTGCATAATTTTTTAATATCCCTCGATTCCATCGATTTGCCTTCTAGAATTTCCACATCATAGACATCATGATCGAGTATACCAATAACCAAGAGAATGGAGGAACGTGAATTTCGAGAGCTAAATGATGCGATGGAGTTCACTCTTCTTTGGAAAAGTACATGAGTTTCGAGGCCATCGGTTTGCAATTTCTAAAGAAATCCCAGTCTCATTGATTCGCCTGTTAAAGTTCAATATCGTATACATTGAATACAGGCATCAAAATGAGATATTTTGATGATCGAAGGAATAAACAACACGGTCCATGGATTCTCAGAGCCATTGGTTGTGATCGAGCTCAACTCATTCTCTAAAGAAATCCGAGATCGGGACCATCGCTTGAGAATTTCCAAATGAATTTCAATCACACCGATCTTCCGGATTGCAGTTAAATTCTCAGACATCGCAGAAGGGAATTTTGATGATCAAAATAATGGAAAGAACTGTCTATGACTTTTGAAAGCTAAATGATGCCATGCATCTCGTGTCTTCTTGATGAAAAATACGAGTTCCAAGGCCAACTTTCCACAAGTTTCAATTACTTTTCAGCCGAATCTATTCGACTCATCAAAGTTCAATATCATAGGCTCCAAAATAAGGTATTTCGAATATCAAAAGGATAAAAAAACCGTCTATGAATTTTGAGTCATTTGACGCTATTAGCCCATCATCAAGAGAAATACAAATTTCGAGGCCATCGGACTAAAATTATCAAAAGATTTCCAATCCAGTCTGTTTTCCCATTGGAGCTCAATATCATGGGCGTCAGAACGAGGTATTCCGATTATAAAAAGGATTAAAAAACCGTCTAAGAATTTTGAGAGCCTTTTGATGCGTTCGAGCACAACTCATTCTTAAAAGAGAAGGGAGTTTCGTGGACATCAGCTTACAATTTTTGATGTAATTGTAATTGGACTGATGTGCCTTATTGGCGTTTGATATCATGTTATGCAGGAAAAGAAGGTATTCCGAAGATTAATTCAATCAGAATACAGGCCTCAGACACGTGTACCTCGCTGAGAGGTTAAGGCGAACTCCCGGTGGCTGTAGCGACACAAATTCTCATGATATTCACTCACATCACATAGACGGCAGGCAATTACACTGATTGATCATGGATGTAATTGCTGTTTCTCGTCAACGGTCGCTCATAAATGAACACTTACAGCAAGCATGCGGTGCCAGCAGCAGACTAGCAGCAGACGCACGCCGATGCCGAAATAACAACAATAGCGTTACAGGCGTTACAAAGAGCGTTACAAGTTGCACATAAAATTCTCTTTTCGATGATTTTAGGGGAAATAATGCAACAAATGGGACCCGGAAAGAAGCATTTCCGACTCAAAATGCCACGATCTTTTCAATGCAGGTGTTAAAATTCCGCTCCGGTCGATATTTTCTGAAATAGAAATGACATGCTCACAAAAATTCATTCATATATCAGAAACTATAAGAGATATCGCAATTCTGACTTCGCCAATCGATTCCTGAGGACTTTTTATGTTAGATATATGCTTGCCGCACAAGTTTCAAATAACTTTCAACCATTCCGTAATGCAAACAAAAATCCGCCAACTTATCTTTGTCACTTAGTATTTAACGAGCTAGACGAGTTGAGCGTTATTTAATGACTCTCCATCTTCCAATCAACATATCTAGGACCCCATTCAGCCGATTTAGACGAACGCAAATTATTAAAATCCTTGAGACGAAAAAAAAACCAGCTGAACTAGAAAGAAGAATATTGAGCTTTGTTGGGAAGGAATCGGGAAGGAATACATTCAAAAATGGTCTGAAAATGAAAAAAGTGTTTGTATCGTCGTGTGCAGTAGGTGCATTTGTTTTTGAAAGACCCGTATAATTGTTTTTTTCTAGACATTCACGTCAAAACAGAGAAGATGCGATCCCGGAGACCTCGCAACAATGTTTCTAGTCAATTCGACAATTTTTCAAGAACTAGCTAAGATAGACCATTTTTGGAACTTCAAAAATTCTAGGGGGCGTAGAAAATTTTTTTTGGGATCTGAAACTTCTGGAAAGTGATTTTTGGTATCTACTTCAATGCAAAAAATTGTGGAATAGATCCGCAAAGTTTGTGCGCACAGATCTGCCGAAATATACTAATGTGACCCTCACAAGTATAGAAGAATCTTATAGAACAATGCTGTCTATTCGAATTTTAGGCTGCTGGTTAGCCAAGTGCGAATGCCAAGTTTCTGCGCTAAAGAAGCTCTCTGCGGTCTTTTTGACGGAGAACCAAGTCAACAGGCACCAACCTCACTCCAAGAGATGATACCACGTCTACTTCTCCAAGAACGTCATTCAAAACAAACGCAGTCCGAGTACCTCAGGTATACTTTACTCTCGGCTCAACGGGAACTTCGTGACAAGGCTGGACAGAAATACGGCGTCGATGCCGCTTTAATCCATATAACACCTGTAGATGATCATGACGAGGATGCTCAAGATGACGATTTGGAAGATGAAATACGGCAGCTAGATGAAGATGAGGTTTGTGGCAGTGGTAGGAGAATGAGATATCTGTTGACTGCTGCAAGCTGTGGTGAGGCTAGGGCTGTACTTTGTAAAGCATCAGGACCGCTTCAGTTGGCTAAGGCACCCAGTCCTCAGTACTTACCCAGATTGCAGGCTGCACTGGCTCAGGCTAGAGCTAATAAACCTGGAGCTAGTGCGACGCCGGTTTTGCTACCAGAGCCCAATAGTGAGCAGGTGAGAAATTTCATAATGAAGTTCGAGTCTTGGTTTCGAATTCTAATCTGCAGATTCCAAGTCGTTCAAAGGAGAATGTTTGTATTCAAGATAGCCAAGATAAAGTTCCTAACTTCATTAAAAAATTCAGTTCCAAAGTTGAACTATCAGATATGTGAAAGACTTGGAATTTATCGGGAATAGGAACTGAGGGGATCGCCTTGCATGGCAAAAGTTCGATGGATTAAATTTGAACGCCGATCGTATATATCCAATAACTTCATAGAATATTCGATTTCTGAGGAACATCTTCCTTAGGAATGACTGATTCTGCCTGAAACCTCAAATTTTATTGTGTCGAATGAGGTTTTTTGGAGGCTTCTACGATATTGTTGTATAGAAGTCTTGAGATGGGTTTATGGTAACTGTCTAATTGAATTGAGAAGTTTAAACAGGATGAAATCTTCCAAAATAAAAATTAAATCGAGAATTCCCGGTTGCCTGATTTTTAATTCTGTTGAGGGAGCTCATCCAGTTGGAAAAAATACTCAAAAACAGTGATGGAAACATAATTTCCATGTGTCGTCCGGAGTGAATGTAGCTGTTTCTGCAAGACGGTGCATGACTCGGTGTGCAAGTAGTAGAAGCCAGATATGGTCAGCCAACAAGAACTAGAATCACTGGAAAAAGAAACGAATGTTATTTTGTCGACAAACCGAGCTCATGTCAGTTTTTGCATGTACAAAATCAGAGCTTCTAACGTAGAGAATTTGTAGGAAAAATTGCTATGAATCAATCGCAATTCTAACTTCAACACTAGTTGGAGCCGATATTGAAACAACAAAAAGATTTTTGGACTCAACTACTGGTTGCACAACAAATCTAGTCTAGCATTTGAAACTCAATAAGTTTTAGAGAATATTTTGGAACTTGGATTAGTTTTTAAAGCATTCCAGCATTTTACAGATTGAAAATTATATTCACCCCTTGTTGATATCCCATTACAGGTACTACTAGAGGACGACGATGAATTCGTAATAGTTGGCAATCGTCACCTTTGGGAAGTCCTGAGCGTTGCTGAAGCCGTCCGCGAAGCTCGTGCCGAAGTAAACCCTGTCCTTGCAGCAAAACGACTCCAAGATCTTGCTCAAGCCTACGGAGCCGAGGACAACCTGAGTGTCCAGGTCATCAGACTAAATAAACCAAATAACCTTCAAAATGAACCTCCAAAAATACCAGCTCTACCACCAGTTCTCGAACGTCCTCAAGAGCAAGATACTAATGTAACCGGCAGCAGACCAATCGGTCCGTGTACGTGTCCCTGTTGTATGCCAAAATTGTCACCCGATGCACCACCAGCTTGCTGCTGTCATGCTGTTGCTGCAGCCGCTGCCGCTGCCGCTGCTGCTGCAGCTGCTCAAGCTACGACGACTCCGACGGCTGTACCGAACCAGCAGGCATTTTATCTCAACAATGTTCTGGCCAACTTTGTCAGTGCCAGGTGAGTGCCTTTGCGAAATCAATCTCATTAATACTTGATCGTGTGAGCAAATCTATTCTACCTTGGTGAGATTTCTTCAGTCTCCTTCATACCCCGCTTTCCCAAAGAAACGAACTACCGATTGATTGATTGACTCATTGATTGATTGATGTTCTTTCTTCTTCATTAGACAAAAGATATACCCACATATTTATAGATATGTTACATATTTTTAAAGACTAATTCGATAAAAAGTGAAGATGTGAATATGGATGAGAGACACGCATTGTAAAAATCCGATCTCAACTTTGTCTTACAGATCACATCACTTTCTCATCAGCACCTTTCATGAAACTTTTTAAATATATAATGCCTCGAAGTGCATTACTTTTTCCATCGGGGTAACCAGAACCGATACGAAAAATTTTGAAAATCATTCACTCCCTGGTCAATTTTTAGCCCACATGTGCGATCACCACAATCTTGTTACTCGCCCATCGAAAGTGCAGTGCCGTGCAGACATTTTCAATAGGTGAAGGCTTAGTATCCTCAACATGAAACAGCCATAAGTCGAATTCCATATGTCACACAGGAATATTGATAAAAGAATCTTGAAAAACAGAAAAACACGAACTTGATAGGGGGTTCACTTGATTCTTATCGAGTCTTATTTTTTTTTACTGTTCTTCACATCGGCTAGTCCGGAGTCCCCGCAAAACCGCAACCAGACACGCACCGGCGTACTTTGAGGTTGCAGCTGCATCCAATGATTCTGAGAGCGGTATTATTGTTTATACGCTTTTATTGGTACTGAATGTGTTATTCAGATACTAGGCCACCTGTGAAATCTTATAACACCATACCATGCCAAGTTTCACGGCATTTCATTCATTAGGAATCGAGAAAAACTTGAAGACAATTTTTTGGTGGGACAGGGCGCGTCCTAGACTATTCCGATTTATTCCTCAATAACATATCAGTTCTGGCCAATATCAGATAGTAAGCCACCTGTGGATTGGAATTGCCTGTCGAATAAGCCCTCCATCGCCCGAAAATTCTGAATCTAGCTCGCAAAAAACTTGAGTTAGTGTAAGCATCGAGCAGTATAACTTGCTCAGCAAGCCAAAGAACTACGATTTTCTGGAGATATAGAATGAGTCCCCGGGTGTGGAACAACTCATTCGATGAGAAATATCATGGTGTTTCAGTTGCCATAATTCGTTTGGGTCGGAAATGTGAGGTTGAAATACTATGAGGCAAAAAAATAGTTCATAATCTCCCATGCACATGCAGTAGGACCAAAGCGCCATCTATCGGGCAAAATATCCGGATTCTCTACGGACTAGCCTTAAGAGTGAGAACGTATGAACCATTAAAATACCCAAAATGATGGCTTTTCACAAAAAAACGGTGGAGAATTATCATTTTGGGTATTTTAATGGCTTATACGTTCTCGCACGCAGATCGTAAAAAATAATCGAGGAGTAACTACGAATAGTGCTTTTGCCGCTCTACAAGATACTTTTCGGACAATTGCCGTATCTTTGTTTGCAAAAATACTGCAATCGATTCAACGAAATTGAGGAATTTCAAATGTTTGTATTCTCTCACCAGCGTATGGAACCTTTAGAAAGACTCGATAAAAAACATTTGGACCTCAAGAAAATTAGTATTCTTCCTGTTTTTCAAAATTCTTCACTCAGAATTCATGTACGATGGGACGACTCGCTAATCTATTCCAATGAGACTCATTACTACTTTTTCTCAGCACTAGGAATGTATTCCGATCGTTATGAAAGTATCTTAATTCATTCTAGAGTTTACTGTTATGTTCATTTTGTAAGCAGTTAAATGCACACAAGAATGACTATAGATCGTACTTTCATTGAAACCAAAGTGGACGTTTGATGGCAGCTACACCAGACGCTGAAAATAAAATTGAATAGATCGGGTTAGCTGTCTCTCGCTCCACACCCTATTCAGTAGTGTCATTCTTTTACTCGGGTGAATGGGATGGAAACAAATCTCGTCCTCTGACTCTCCTCGTTGCATTGTTGAGCGTAGCTATGATTTCGCGCATCGACCCACATGCTTCAGCCATCTGCGTTTGCTTCTCGTTTTATGTGTAGTTTATGCGTGGTTCACAAAAATCGTAGCATTCTTGTGTACAGTCCAAAATGAATTCATAGTTTTACTAAGAAAATTACATCACGTTGAGATTTTTAATCCAATAGAAATACTTTTCAATTGAGAATGATGAGTAGTAAGACAAATGACGGGCCGCGTGGCGGAGAAAGGCGTAATTGTGAAAAAGGCATTATGAGAGAATGAATAAAAACTCAACAAAAATTACGGATGGCGTGATTTGATCATTCGAATTGGCTTATTTTGGAGAAAATAGCATTCTCTAAATATCCGAACAACAATGGAAACATTAAATCCAATATTGAGCACCTCACAGCTATTTCGAAAAATCAAATCAAGCACTTTTTCGATATCCTGGGTCAAATTACGACACACCGGATCCCTACAAAAAGTGGGATCAGATTTCGAAATCGAGTCCAGCCGTCTCCAAATTTTACGAGAGTGTCTATGGACATGTTTTACAAGATATCTGATTACGAGGAGGTGGCTTGATTCATGCTCAACGGTACTAGACGCACAAGAAGTTTCTATGAGTCGTGTGAAAATGACGAGAACTCAATTTCACCACAGCAGGGTGAAAACACTCCATTTGTAGGTAGAGGAACACGTTTAAGTAGTTAAAAACGTCGGAACAGCGTGTTGGACTCGGGAGCATTTCTCAGAATTTTTTCATCACAAATTGGGCCCTTTTTCTATATTGTACGCTAACCTGATTACGCCTTTTATGAATGGAAATGACGCCCGTTTGATTTTTGCCATCAGGGACTTGAAGCCTTCTGGATATACGATCATGGCAATTACGCCTCTCTTTCAATTTTCCTGGAAATGGTTGAGACGATTATGGCTTTCTCAAAATCCTCTGCTGCAATTACGGCCTTTTTAGAATTTTCTCCTGCAGTTGCGCCTTTTTAAATCCATGGTGGTTCTCAAGGCTTTTCAAAAAACGAGTTTGATAGGGTCATAGATCATGGTTCGAAGGTTCAAGAAAGAGACAGGGGGGTAAAAGGCCTAACCGCCATTTCGCCCTTCGTCCACGCAGCCCCTCAAATAAAGTATTCAACGTCGTGCATACAAGGGTAACAATCTCCATGTGTGAATGAACGCTTGTTGGTATTCATTCTAGTTAGTATCAATCAAACAAGTTCGCGTACCTCAAAACAGACACGATCAGAAACAGAAGACGCTAGTTCTGCAAAGTTCACCACCGCAAACAAGTTTCTAAACGTTCACCCAACTCGCAAGCTCGTCTCAAATCAAGCGATCAAACTTGTGCTTGATTAAGCGCTGTATTTCTACTACAGCAAGAACAAATCTGCCTCAAGCTGTATAGCCACGTAATATAGTTTCTGATCTCCATTGCACTCGTATTTTTCTAACAATCGAATAACCCCACATATGCCAATCATAATCAGCGTTGGCGCATCACATGCATTTTATATTGTAAAATCCTCTAAACGGCAATGTTCAGACCAATTCTCCCATGTTAAAAATGCACCCTGAACACAGTCTTCTAGTGAACTACGCCAACGCTGATCATAATACTGACTCACAAAAGCATCCATCTTATGATATCTCCCATCCATAACTGAATCTAATAATAGAGTATCTACATGTTCTCAATAGATCAAGTGGAAAATCAAGCAGAAGCAGTACACGTGGAGCATCATCAAATCACGAAAGAAGCTCACCGAGTGGCCAATCAGATCAAGCTAGTGATGCGGGTTTATTTGAAAGTTCAATTCGAGCTTCTACGAGTAGAAAACAGCAACAACAGAGATCTTCAGGTCGTGGTTCGAGACTAGCCAACGCTTGTAAGGTTCGAAAACAACAACAACAACAGCAGCAAAGAGAACAACGTGAAAGAGAACGCCAGCAGATGGAGCTGATGGAAATGATGGAATTGGATAGGGCATCACCTCCAAGTGAAGAACAGCTCAGATGCTGGGAGTACATGCTAGAGCAAAATACGCAACTACTGTTTGATAAGGAATTGGATACGATTAGCAGTACGCGTACTTCGAGCACGGCTTTGCGTAGAAATGGTATGATTCAATTGGCCTGTCTTGGATTTGAGTTACTTATCTAGCTCTCAGTTAACACAATGAAATTTTATGACGCTCCAACTACTGCAAAAAATTTTCGGCACATAGTGCTAAAATTTTCTCCCTTTTGACAATTTCTGAAGGAAATGTTATGATAAAATTATCTTGATGAACTCCAAGAACTTCAGAATCGGTATAAGCATAATCAAACCATGCAAGAAGTGTTCTGGCACCCCACGAGAAATTCTTGAAAAAAAAGCTTTTTGTTGGTTAGGCTGATGACAAAGTCTATAATTTAAAAAAAACCATATTAAAAGTTGTGCGATCCACTCTTGGAATGATTCTGTCAACACAAGTAGGTCTCAAATTTGCCATTGGACCTCAAAAAACGAGTGTACTGTCATAAATCAACTATTCGACTCTTGCGATTGGCGAATTTTGGGTACTTGAATTATCACTATCCTGAAAAAACCCGCTTGGAAAAATTTCGAACAGTCACATTTAAAAGAGAATACAAGTCTACATTTAGCTTCCGAGGCGCTGAGAAGAACTCTCAGCGTTTCAGCCGTAGAGCAAATTGAGGCGGTGCCAAAAGACTACCACAGTGTTAAATACGGTTCAATTTCCTATCTTGAGGCATGGAAATATTGATTCGTAAAAATATTCTTTGAAATCGTGCTTTGGATTGACAGAAATATAATCATACCTGTTAACCAGTTCAATCTCGAATCAGTCTTGGTTTTTGCATGACTTTTTTAAAAACCATTAATTTTCAACCATCTTGAAGTGAAAATTGACTCAAGCTTGGAGCGAATGTAATATTTCTGGTGGTTTCACTCCCTATGAGTCAAATTTTAACTCCCAGCTTTGAGTCAAAATTTCACTCCAACAGTTTTAGAGAGTATAGAATAATAATCGGGAAATAAGAAATGCCAAACCAGAGTATAATTGGAAATCTTAGAGTCGTTCAACCAAAAATTGTTGAAGACTAGAAATTAATATAGAGAATGTCGATACACGGTCAGGGTCAATTCCATCATGAGAAAGTTGAAATTCTTAGTGCGTCGTCGTCATGGCAAGTTCAAACGGAAATGATTCAAATGTGATTCCCTTTGATACAAAACTGTGAATGATTATCCTTTCTTTCATTCCTGTGAAGGAATTGCATAATTTTCAGTCTAGCTCGATAGTCCATCAGTATTCAATTGGACATACAATTTTATGCATGACTTAGATTCACCAAACCAGATCTGTGAAGTGAACTATTTGCCCTAACTTGATGCATACGAAGCTCAAATTTGAAGTTAGAGCTAATTGACCTTCATACAAACTGGGTCAGTCACATTTACCTCCAAAACTACATCGAATCTTATAGGAATCAAAGGATCCCGATTCGTCGTGTACATACCGTGAAGTTAGGGCAATCATGCCGGCACTTCTGCAGGTCCTGGAAGTTTTCACCAAAACTTGCTAGATGCGAAACGTAAACATACCCCAGTAACCGTATCCTCTCCAAACACAGCAACCCTACATGCATACACTCAAAACTCACCTTTCAAATTTCTTATTTCTTATTTATAGGCCAATCTCGCTCAACACCACATCTTGGTATAACCAATCCATCAAAATCTGCAGTCCAATTACTGACCCGTCGCTTTGGCAGTGCCAGATCCTTTGAAACTTCAAGCAATCCTGCTGGACCGGCAACTACTGGAATCACTGGATCTACATCAACGACAACGAGTCCAACGCCATCAAGCCTAACAGGAATGATTGGTTACTCTGGACTTCAACTTTTGCAACAGGTTCCACTAATGCGATCTAATAGAAGACTCAATGGAGGTCCCAATGCTGCTTATTTTGGAAGTTTACAACGACTCATGCCGTACAATCTTGAGTATGATTTTGCGGTAATTCAAGAACGGGGGTCGAATCTGGACTCTTTAGAGTTGGATGCGACTAGAATGCAACAGTACTGGGGAGTAGCCACTACTGAGTTGTAACTAGATTGGTATCTTTTGTATATTACTATGTGTAGAAATACCAAAAGTTCGTGTACATACTTTTCCATACTGTCTTTTTCATTTGTACTACATAGTGATTCAATTTTTAAGTTCTTAGTTTTTTATATTATGATGCTAGAAATATTTAAATGTATTCCCATATTGATGTACATTATGATACGATGGAGAATTCTACTTTCCATAAAGCTCTGGAATGAAATGACATTCTCTTTGATTGGATTTGAGAATGTCCACTCATAAGAAAAAAATATTTCAGGATTGAATCAGTCTTCTTGAAATCTGATGCTCAATGAAACTAATGAATTTGATAACTCCTTTGTGTCACTGAAACAAGACACAACATTTGGTAAATACAACGTAAAATTTAGACCTAAAACTGGATAGTACCCCACAGTTACCGATTAGATGAAATGCCTAGACTCGAATGGCGCTGTCTGAACATTTTCTAACTGGCTAGGTAGAATGACATATGTATTTCAGATGATTCTAGATCCCACTCGAAGAGAACAACATGATATCCAAATTGTCTTGATACTGAAAACTTTTACCTCTCAAGGTTTTGTATTTTGAATAAACAGTTTCTATTTTGTGTACCTTTGGATTTATTCTTCCACCCACTCACTCACATGATCCAAAATACTAGACACATTTTTTTCTATCAATTTCCATTAACCGTCGACTACTTTTTCGAACATACCAAAACTGAGAAAATGCTCAAGTGTCCCGAGTATTACCAGGAATGGATCAAAGCACTGGCACGCGCCAATGATCTCATTTTGGGAAATAAGAATGATAAAAAACAGAGAGTTTTGAACTTTCTAACTTTTGTCACACTAGCATAACTTCAATGTCGAAATAGTATTTTTCGATTCGAGGGTGGGAAGTTTGGTTTTGCTTTTCGAGTGATTGTTTTCGGCCCGAGCCCTGGCGAGGGTCGAACTTAGCACGAGTGAAGCAAAAAAACTTCACGCCCGAGTATCGAAATAGTATTTTTCGATTCGAGGGTGGGAAGTTTGGTTTTGCTTTTCGAGTGATTGTTTTCGGCCCGAGCCCTGGCGAGGGTCGAACTTAGCACGAGTGAAGCAAAAAAACTTCACGCCCGAGTATCGAAATACGTTTTTCGATCGACTGGGCGTAAAGTAAACAAAAACTACCGTGCGTAAAGCAGTGCTTTACGCACAGTCGATCGAAAAAACATTTTTCACTGCCCAGACCTCGCGGTGAAGAGTAGGTTGATGTTTCAATTACTTCTCCGTATTAAATCAATCTATTACATCTTCATCCAGTTAACGCAATTCACCCTTGGAAAAGTACAATCTTGCTATATTTCAAGCCTAATAGTTCATGCTTCGGTTGTTGGAAAAGACAGAAGTTTGTAAAACGGAGATTTGAACATGTGAAGAGGTGGAAATAGTTGGAGATCAAAATGCGAGAGGATGTTGCTCGAGAATGGTAAAACGAGTAAGGATATCAATCAGGATAGACCGAAATGAGAAAAGCAGGAATTTAGCAAGGCAACATTTTGAAGCACGGGTGAATAAAAATGGTTGAAAAAGCTCATTCAGAAAACGTCGAATCCGGAACCAAACCCATTATTGGAACACAATGAAAAAAATTTCTGACTCTTTAGATCCTCTTTTCCTGATCTGCTCCTCCTAAAACTCATCTTTCTAAATTGCTGCATCTCAGAACTTTTAATTATCTACAATATTGACGAAAAAATACTTGATCTCCTGAGATACATCGCATCCCCAATTCAAGTTTTGCCAATTTTTCATGTTGATTCCCACTGACTAAAGAGTTGGCTCCCTCAAAAAGTCCCCTGATACTACTCTGAGGAACTGTTTAATATTTAGAATTTCAAATAAAATACATGGAACGATCGTGTTCCTAAAGTTTAACTTCATGCGTGGATACATTTATGAATTGAGATATCCACGTCATTATTGATGATAGATAACTTGACTGCAGATTGTGTTTTCTCTCGGGAAACTTGGATAAAATTTGTAATTTGTTACAAGTATTTTCTAGTGTATGTATTTGGCTACTGACATTTCTTGTATTCTTTCGGATGAAAATATATAAATCAGTTATCGTTATAGAGGAGAGGGTAAATTATTTGGATGCATATTGACCACATGTCTCATTTTCAAATATGTGACTCTCACTATGGTTTGGAATGTGAGTAAAAAGATTTGATATCTTTCGTCTGGATCAGATGAGATGCCCGAACCACTAATTTCTCCGCTCAGAATTAGTAAACTCCAATAGCAGTCATGTTTGAGAGGTTGAAGAGATCTTCTGTACCAAAATTTCATCATTTGAGTGTGCCAGACGCGGTGGCATAGGGTCTCGACCTTCTTCTGGCCAATCATCCATTACAGAAGACTGTGTCATGCCCAGCAATAATCCTGGAATGAACGATAATGATATAATATATATTTTTCTATCATTTTAGTCACATATTTCTCCAAGTCTAAAAGGTTTCCATGTTTATTCCTTCAAAGCCAATCCTGCGTCTTTTTTTTACCTCGGTTTTTTCAACCATCCTCTGAAAAAAGCAATTGAATTTGATCGAATCAAAAATCCAGCGTGGCCCATTACACGAAACTACGACTGATATTTCTGATTTTTTTGTCAACTATCAGATTTTTAGAACAGCCACTGCTTTTCACGCATAACAAAATATCTGCTGTGCCAAAATCTGAATTTAAGAAGTTGAACAGTCAGATCCAAGAAAATGAAGAATGAACCTACTCAGAAGTATAAATTCATGGAAAATGGATCCCAAGCGCCCTCAATTTTCGGATAACAAATGCGAACTCATGGTGAGATAAGAGTACTGGAATAGTACATTAAGCAACAAGGGCGCAAAGAAATTTTACGCACGAGTTCCCGATATGAGTGCGTAAAAGTGAACTTTGCGCACAGCTGTAACTTTTGCGCAATGCGCAAACTTACAACTGTGCGTAAAAAGTTCACTTTTACGCACGAAAATTTCGGGAACAAGGGCGTAAAATTGCGCCCGAGTTGCTTACGATTCTTTTTGATATATCTGTGCGGAAAGTTGGTGTACGGTCCATACCACCGAAGTTGGTGAAGGGCGCGAAGGGAGGAGGAGGTGGGGGTGCAGGGGGCGAAGCCACCGCCGGGGGGTGTGGGGGGCGGAGCCCCCACTTGAAAAAAAATTCTGAAGAATGGATCAAAAAAAGATATCCTGAACCAGCTCATAACCAAAATAAGGTGCTAGAATTCATCTCGAATATTGTAATCTCGTTGCAAAAAAGTAACTCCATGAAACATCCCAACTTCTGTTCCAATTTGATGTATTCAAGGAAGAAAATCAAAGACGTCACATGATTCATGTCATCCCAAATATCCTAATTCCTATCAGAACGTAGAAGTTTACTTGAATGCATTGGTACATGAAGCACAGGATTGCATTAAAAAATGTCTTTGATGAAACATATATGGGCATTGTTGTCGATATAGAAACTACGTTAATACACAATATTCTACCGATGACCAACATCTCTCATATTCATGATTATTCACTACCTATGACTTGCAATTTCTCATTGAATTGTTTGCCGTCTGACCTACGAATCTTCGTGTATACTCGTGATCTTGTAGATCAAGACCTCATGAGGACAGTATCTATCCCCATGCTCACTCGAATTCTCTGTACATTTGGGGTCAACGGTGAACTTTAGCACTCTTGTTGAATTTTTAACTTGTATGCAACAATAAGTCAGTTATCACAAATCCAAAGAGAATTCGCTCAAGTTGGGAACAAAAATGTACTCATAGTATCGATTATGAGGTGATCAGCCACTCAATCATTCTCAACAGCCGGGTTGCAAGGCTACCGCATGCCCGTGATTCGATCTCAAACTGCAACATCTTTCACTTCAACTTCATGGGTACCAATTCACAAAGGGCCCGGAGGGATTAAAAAAATGCCGGAATCATTGTTTGTTGCTATGTGATCAACCTTTTTTGCCGTAAAAATCGGAATTGGAAAACGGTTGATTAATGTTTTTTTACACACAGATTTTACTTTGCGCACGATTTCAAGAACTTTGCGCACTGCAAAAGTGTGCGCAAAGTTACTATTACGCACAGTTTTACTTTTACGCACTAAAATCCGAACGTTAATGGAATCATGATCAACCTTGCGCACCGCATACTCGCACCAAAATGGACTTTTACGCACAACTTTACGCACAGTATATCAAAAATGAAATGCTGGACAGGTAATGAGACTCATAATCGCGAGGGCGTATACCACCTCTCAAGTTCACGTTTATGGCCTCTTAAGCATCAACCATCTCACTATTTCTTGGATACCTCTGATGGATATTCAAGCTCATCAAACTGCGCCCAAAATTAACTACGCAACATATCATAACCGTGAGTAAAAGACGATCGTTACAAATGGAGTGGAAAGAAATATAAGGTATCACCAATCTCAGAAATATAATATACTTCTTCAGTTCAGTTCAATTATAATTCTTCAGTATCCAGATATCTTCATCTACAATTTCGTCAGATCGTACAAAGTGTTGCATGGGACCGTTTTTTTCTCCTCCCTCGTTGAGTGGACTGATCCCAATTTTGGGGTCTAGCCTCAAAATCATGGGGACTGGGGATTTTTTTATCCAAATACGATGCCGTGCGTTCAGTTGTGCGAAAGAAAGTTTTGACCTTTTCTATTTTTGGAGTTGTGCGCCCTTCAACAGAACGCTAAGACCATATGATATTTTATTCAAAATCACGAAAATACCCCCAAATAAAACTCTAGACTAATTAGTAGTTGCATTTTCTTGTTCATAATCCTGAATTCTTGCGATTAATATCGATTTTTTCGAAAAATCACAGAAATATGCATCCGTTCAGATTTGAAAGGTACATCGAAATACGAGAGAAGAATGGCAAAAATCGATATTTTTTCTCAAAAGTTTCACATGTGCACATATGTATAAGTATAAATTTATTGAATTATTTCATGATATTCTTCCAAAAATTTGACCATTTTTCTCATAAATTTTGATAAAAAAGTATTCATGATAATTTTTCGATTGAATTGATATTTCTTCAATCTGAGAATTTCAACGCGAAAATTCGAAATCCTGGATCAGAAAAAACGGAAATAGCCGCCCATAACTCGACAAATCTTTCTGAAGTTATTTATGGGTTTATTTTTCACGATTTTGAGGAAAATGTATAGGTTAAGCGATCTGTTGGAGGTTGCACGACCTAGAAGTGAGAATTGACAAAAAAATTTCTTTCAAAACTGACTATGTCATCATTTTTTGATCAAAAAAATATGTGAAAATATACATTATCAGCCCCCCCCCCCATCCACGATTTTTGTTTCCCATATTTTTGTAACCGTACAATTTTGATTAGATTAAGTTACTTGTATCTTCCATGATAATTCCATTTTTAGTCATCAAGAATCAAGCCTGAAAGCTAAGTATTACTATTCGAACATTATGCACTTATTGAGTTTGGTCCAGAATTTTGATCGAAGAAAAAACATTACATCCGCAGAATCTCCACTTCACCATAATAGGTAACTACTTAATATGATCATTTGAACTCACCAATTAATATTGCAAAGATTATCAAGAAATTCATATTTTCGAATCAATTTGAATTCTTGGAACTGCGTATTCAAAACTTTAGAGTAGTCTTGTCAGTACAATGCGATAGTAGATACTCCCGCGATAGTATTCTTTGCGTCCGTTGAACAATTTTCATTTGCGTCAAATGATCGTACGATTCTCCCCTCCATTTGACAAGAAAATTCGTCGATCTCTATCATTTGCTAATATTTGTAATTCATATTTACTCCGTCATAAATTTGAAAACAAGCCGAACTAATATTCGATTATCTGAAACAAGACAATAGATCGTTAACGTTATTGAGAATCGGTCGAGTGGAAATTGGTTCACTCCAAGTACAGCGATATCAATTAAAATTTGATCCACACGATACTAATATCTCGTTCATCGGGATGTTGTAATGCTCTTCATGTTTTGCTGATGACCAAAAAAAATTAAATTGAATGTTTTCATGAACTGTGTGCTTGCTTGCACAAGGTTCAGGGGCTCACATTTTCGAGAACATTTTCATAGTGAACCATATCTAACTTCCTTTACATTCTTGTCTTTTTATATGCTATACAAACATGATTATTCATGACGCGAGAGAGCATCTACTGAATTATACTCTCTTATTTTGAAATCAGCAGCTTTATTTTCATAATTCCTCAGTTTTCAGTTGGTCGAAGCCAAACTATGTGTTTGAATTGAGAATTTCATCAGCCATGTACAAGTTATTTTGTGTAGGTCACATTCTGGTCAGTCGTAATTTCAAGTCTTGCCAACATTATGGCTCATCTGTTTATCGATACTTAATAAATTTCATCAGTGACGGATATTAATTCAGTTGTATTGATAATTATGCAAGTGTTCAAGATATTCGATACATATTATACAGTCATTTTGAATGGTAAAGCGTACCTTATCACTTCAGTTTGAGCAATTCATTTTTCGTTGATCTTGAAATTAACTCATGATTGTGCCCACTACTATTCACTTGTGTTACTATTTTCAGATTTACATGATCATTTATCATGGAATTCATTCGCTCTGCACGTGCTTCACGAGTGATACAGTCTATTGTTAGAATTAGACTTTGAACCATGGTCTGAAGAATTGTCAGGAAGCGTGCTGAGGAACGCGTCTTGGATTTTCATGGAGTTTGCTTCACAAATGGCCTTGAAACAAGTAATCTGTTGGGAATCTATCTCAAAGTTTGAGCTTACGTTAATTTCTCATTCTGTACCTGCATTGACTTTACTCCTATTATAATCTTGATTCTGAGATTGAAAACGCGCGACTTTTTTCTGCATCTATAGATATGTAATGCAAGAGTTATAGACTGTAGCTGGAAAACACTTGAGCGTTAGACTATTGGTACTAAAAGGAGATGACCCCCAGCTTTTGATCCAGATACAGCTCCCGAACCTCCTGGACTCTCTTTGTTAGTGTCCCATCATCAAACTTCTTCAATTTTGCCAGAGCTGCTAACGATCTGCAAGCTGTAAAATTTCACTGTTCCTGCATCATGGACTTGCTGGGAAGATAGAAATTCTCCCATTCAAGATCTTGGACTTACGAAGGAATTTTGTAAAAAAATTATCCTTTGAGGTAACTCAAAAAGGAAGGGCTGGATTTATCCGGGGTGGTATTTTGCTATCCAGAAACATCAGATATCCTCGATAACACCTTAATCAAGGTAAACCAGAGGAAATTGAGGTGTTTTATTGTGAATTGGTTGAATTTTGCAATACTTGTCGCAGTTGAATAAGCAATTTTTGCAAATATTGGTAGCATAAGCAACACTTGTCGAAAGTATACAATCCTTATTGCGGTGCCCATCTTGTGCTCAAGATGTTGAATTCTGATGAGAACTTCGATGAGGATCAACTTAAAATAATTAAAAGCCCAGCCGAAATTTGTCCGTCAGCATCTCGCGTATCGGGTTACCTATGTGAAAGGGTTGAGGTGTGATGGGTGGGTGGGTGGCGGGTGAGTGTGTGGTCGGGTGGCAGGGTAGGTATTCGGGTGGATGGGTATGTTGTTGTTGTTGTTGTTGTTGTTGTTGTTGTTGTTGTTGTTGTTGTTTTTGTTGTTGTTACTTGACAGTTTGATGTCTGTTGATTGTTGATTGTGGATTGTTGTCTTAAAGCTAATGACTCGAGAATGTCTTCTGTCAGTTTTGGACTGTTGACTTTAGAACGTTAATTTTAGACCGTTGACTTCAGATGATTGACTTTAAACTGTTGACTTTGGACTGTTGACTGCTCATTGGTGATTGGTGATTAGCAATCACTCAACTCATTATTAGTTGGTCTATTGAGACAAGCAGCTGATCCATTCTGCCAATTGTCTCGTATACCGCTGTAATAGGGTATAGTTCAGTCTAATCCATTCTATTTTGGTCTAGTCCGGTCTAGTTCGGCGCAATCAGGGTAAGTTCAGTGTAACTCAATTCAATGTAGTCTAGTTTGGTCTAAGAAGGTCTAGTTCGATCCAGTTCGTTTTTAGTCGGTCTCTCTCGGTGTAATTAGCCCATAATAACCTGGACCATATTTAAACAGGTAGATATTCTGTTTTTCACTTGATTGATCCCCTTGGAGGCTCTAATGATGCGCAGAGTACGTAGAATATCACGGAACATTCAAGAACGCCACTTATTACACCGGTAATCTAGAACATCAGAGTGAGATCTCTTATAGTTTTGGTTATTTATGAATTGGTTATTCCTGGGGGTGTACTTTTGTTTAAAATCGTCTCATTTACATCAGTGAAAGAACCCGTTGAATCAAATCCGATCAAAAACTCAGGAAACGTATAATAGTCTTCGTGCAGTGACGAGTCATTTTCGAAAAATGGGAAAGGGACTAGGCGGTTAAGCATGGTGAAGTGGACCTTGTCAGGTATGGCCCGGAAAGTATTTTTCCCCACTTTCTAACCCCAAATTATGACAAAAGCAAAGGTTTGTAGGTCCCAAAGTGACCCCTGTTTTCTACGGCACCCTAGGAATCCTCTAAAAAACCCTCGAAATCGATGTTCCTTCTACCAAATCGCATTCTGATGCATTTCAACGAATCAATCTGAAAATTTTTTGACATATTCTTGAAACTCCATCAAATAGAAGAAAGATGTCTGCATACTGACAACTTAGGATTTAGGCCCCGAAAAAAATTCTTGAATATTGAAAAACGATTTTTCTCATAGAGGTTGGGGATTAGCACGGAATTTGAACATTCCACCGTGTTTGTCAGGTTATTTTACATCGAAAACTGCTTAGAAACATATAACTTTAGGTGGTGGAACATGGTCAAAAATGCAAAAAACCATTTTCAAAGCAAATTTTGAGTCAGTAATTTGCATCTTCTGCGCATGCGCGTCCTCCTACGTCTCTGAAAGTATTCTTAATCGGTAGCTGATGCAATTTCCTTCAAAATGACCCCTTGAGGAGGTCGATTTGATGCAGTAAAACCTGAGATCTAGCTGGTCCAAGAAATGAAGAAATCCAAGGTATCAAATCCGTGAAGCCGTGGTTCCTTCAATGGGCCCGAAAAGTGCGAATTTTGAGTCGGGCTGTTTCAAAGATGTGAACATGGGTTTTCGATGGAATTTTTGACGTAGAAACCGAATCCGTGGTCAGTTTTGTTCCAAACCTTCAAGATTTTTGATGATTCCCGAAAAACCGACCGGAGGGTGTACGGCCATTTCCAGCCTTTTTCTACACATTTGAGATGTATGTTGGGTATAAGCAAAGGTTTGGACTTGTCGCGTAAAAGATGCAAGTATGTTTTTCTTTGTATTTTGACCAGCTGAAGACGATAGCGATGGTTTCGAGGCACAGGAATAACTCGAGAGAGAGATATGAGGTGCATGATGCAGTTCTCTCTGATAAGATCATAAAACAAAATATAGCTCCATCAGTCCAAATCTGACTCCCAACTCATTCCCAAGCCTCGAAACCATCGCTATCGTCTTCAGCTGGTCAAAATACAAAGAAAAACATACTTGCATCTTTTACGCGACAAGTCCAAACCTTTGCTTATACCCAACATACATCTCAAATGTGTAGAAAAAGGCTGGAAATGGCCGTACACCCTCCGGTCGGTTTTTCGGGAATCATCAAAAATCTTGAAGGTTTGGAACAAAACTGACCACGGATTCGGTTTCTACGTCAAAAATTCCATCGAAAACCCATGTTCACATCTTTGAAACAGCCCGACTCAAAATTCGCACTTTTCGGGCCCATTGAAGGAACCACGGCTTCACGGATTTGATACCTTGGATTTCTTCATTTCTTGGACCAGCTAGATCTCAGGTTTTACTGCATCAAATCGACCTCCTCAAGGGGTCATTTTGAAGGAAATTGCATCAGCTACCGATTAAGAATACTTTCAGAGACGTAGGAGGACGCGCATGCGCAGAAGATGCAAATTACTGACTCAAAATTTGCTTTGAAAATGGTTTTTTGCATTTTTGACCATGTTCCACCACCTAAAGTTATATGTTTCTAAGCAGTTTTCGATGTAAAATAACCTGACAAACACGGTGGAATGTTCAAATTCCGTGCTAATCCCCAACCTCTATGAGAAAAATCGTTTTTCAATATTCAAGAATTTTTTTCGGGGCCTAAATCCTAAGTTGTCAGTATGCAGACATCTTTCTTCTATTTGATGGAGTTTCAAGAATATGTCAAAAAATTTTCAGATTGATTCGTTGAAATGCATCAGAATGCGATTTGGTAGAAGGAACATCGATTTCGAGGGTTTTTTAGAGGATTCCTAGGGTGCCGTAGAAAACAGGGGTCACTTTGGGACCTACAAACCTTTGCTTTTGTCATAATTTGGGGTTAGAAAGTGGGGAAAAATACTTTCCGAGCCATACCTGACAAGGTCCACTTCACCACGCTTAACCGCCTAGTCCCTTTGGCCTAACGATTCATGAATTTTCAAAGTAGCCTTGGAACTCGAAAACTATCAATAAACCTCAAATATCATACAAAATAGTTAGATATGTCCTATAAAAAGATGAAGGAACCTTAAGGGTCATGGCATATTGACATGGATGTATGAGATTCAGCATATTCTTAATGGGTCCTGTAGGACCCACGCAGCGCTCATGGGTTGAATATATTTCGGTTTATTCGGTCTGATTTGGTCTAACTCGTGATAATTCTGTCTAGTCCGGTCTAATTCGGTCTAACTGGGGATAACTTGGTCTAATACGGTCTAGTTCGGTCTATTTCGGTCTAATTCAGTCTAGTTTTGACTAGCTTGGTCTATTTCGACATAATTAGATCTAGTTTGGTCCAATTCAATCTGACTCGACCTACAGATGAGCATGAGAAATACCATACTAATATTCGGTCTATTTCAGTCTAGCTCGGTTCCAGGCCGTGTAATTCGTTTAGACCGATCTGGTTTTGTCTCTATATTGGTATAGGTCAGACTAGCTCGGTCCAATTTAATGTAATTCGGTTTAGTTCGGTCTAATCCAGTATAGTTCGGTTCAGCTCGGCGATATTCGATCCAGTTGAGTTAATTCGTTCCAACTCGGTCTGGTGATGTGTAGTTCTAGCTCAGGCAGAAACAATCTAGTTCGGTCTAAGTGGGGATAACTTGGTTTAGTATGGTCTATTCTGGTGTAATTTGGGAATAGGGATGGAGAAGTTGGTTTAGTTCGGTTCAGTCCGGTGTATACTAGTGTGATTTGGTCACCAACATGGCAGTATGAGGGTGATGGTAGGTGGGTGCATTGATAAATGAATGGCTGGATGGATGAATGAATGGATAGTTGGAAATGGAAACAGGCATGTGAATGAGGTTGAGGATGCGGATGGGGATGGGGGGAGGTGGCGATGTAAAAAACCGTACTCACGTGGCCTAGTTCGGTTCAATTCGGTCTAGTTCTGTGTAGTTATGTTTAATTCGGGTACACTCGATCTAATTCGGTCTAGTTCGGTCTAATTATGTCTATTTCTGTCTGGTTCAGTCGAGTTTGATCTAATTCGGTCTAGTTTGGTGCAATTAAGACTAGTTCATCAAAAAACCTCTTGAACATTCATACTCGTTCATAACCCGAGGTTGCGTGTTAATCGACGGGTCAGGTGCTGCAATTAACACTGACAAAAAACAAGTTGGAGTCGCTGGTGTTCTGCTGTAACAGTGCACCGAAATAATGAGAAGTGGATGCAGACTCCATTTTCTGATTTTACCGACTAAAGCGCCCAACCCGCGAATCACCCCTTAACCCTCAGGTTACCAACGACTATGAATACCAGTGTTGATAGCTCGGGACTTTGATATTTCTAACTCAGCCGTTCCGGAAATTGAAAGGAGTCGAACTAAAATTCCTGAACAATATATCTATCAGCGGGTAAAATTCCAGATGATATCATTTGTTCGACCTTCATGAGATACCTCTTCTTGTCACCTTAAATTGATCATCAATCATCACTTTACAACCATCATTATTCAACTACAAAAGCATTTCAAGGGCCTCTGACTTATCAAGAACATTTACAAGCCGAACGAGCGGTAGCGAGTAAGGCAATAACGCTAGTTTGAATGAAAATCTCAAGTAAGCATGGAATATATTATTTTTTTATTCCGATCTATTTTCTTGGACTCATTAGCATAAATATGACGGCATATATCAGTCATGGACAGATATTACAAATCTGAAATATTCTTTTTCGTTTTGATAGGCCAGGAAAGGAAAATCTTCATAAACACTCACAAGAGTGTGGGTAGTGTCGGATTCGACCGAGAATACTCGAGCACCTACCGACTAAAACCCCTCCCCGGAGGGCACCAACCGAAAGTTTATAGTCCCAGAAGAAGGAAGGAAGAAGTAGGGAGTAGAGAAAAGATGAAAGGTACAGGAGTACTCGCGAAGAAGCGAGAGCCCTGAAGCGACCCAAGATGTCGCCGAGGACCTATACGTACAGTGACGGACGGGATAGTGAAAAGCCTACACTGCGGAAGCTGGGGCTGAAGACTGGGGGCAGGGGAGTTGTCGTGTGCTCCCGGGATACTAATATCCCCCTTGCCGGGTGACTGGGGCCGGGGAGTGCAGCTGTCTCCCAAGATCAACAGAGGATCCTTTTTGTGGTTTTCGGAACATTGGTGATGAGGTGACTATTGTAGTTCACTGATATATCCGAGATGAGGAAACGAGAAATTCTGAGCCACATAGATAGAAATCTAAACAAGAGGCTGTTGAGGATCACGACATTTCTTCTCTCGAATCGCGTTTTGAACTTTGAGAAGAATATATTGGTTTGATTGAGCTGAAGAATTTTTAATTCATAGAAAATCGAGGTGTTTCAATTACCGTGGATTGATCGAGCTTTGCATCGCTTGTCGTAAATGAAAAAGCGATTGTTGCTTGACTGTTACCTCCGGATTATCATTTGAATTCCATCCTCATGGAGTTCCTTTTCAGGATTTAATTTCCTGAGCACCAGGCAGACACTTTTGGTCACCACAACAAGACATTTTTATCAACATGATATACTGATGTCATCGTAGTTCGCACAATAATTGCTAGGGTACAAATATTGCAAAGCTGGATTCTTCACAATATATCACATCGATTTCTTATAAATTGAAACATTTCGAACACAATAGCAGGAATATTGGTCTTTATATCTCGGGTCCCTGACTCTCGGCTCAACCCCGGTTGCCCTCATGGGCGTGGGGCAGGGATATGCCCTGCCAGCACGTCGGTTTGGAGGACGACCACCACCGAACCACAAGTGATTCAGCAATGACCCGCTCCTCCTCCCCGACTACCGAATTCCGGGCTCGGCCCCCAGCGCAAGGCCGAAACCCACCACTCGGTGGAGGGTTTGGAACTCTACTGGGCTTCTTTCGAATCAGAGAGCCCCTCGGGTTGATGGATAGGTTTTCCAGGCTCACATTGTTATCGCAAAGAGACAATTCTAATGCGAGTTCCTAGACTCATCCATTCCCTTGGTGCCGGATTGAGATGTGCGGTCTCCACGCTCCGGCGGGCGCTGACTGGGACCGGGAGCTCGTCAGACTCCAGCGATGAGGCACCATAGTGCCCCAGCCACCCTTGCGGGTCGAACACAATAGCAGGAACATATTCATATCAAAGACGATCAAGGCAACTTCATCAAGCGCGTAGTAATTTATTATGATTTCGTAATGCATGAACCATCTGCGGGTAATTATGCTCATAAAAAAAACGATTGTAGAGCACTATTAAACACATTTCAAAGGATTAGTATGAAATGAGTATATTCTAATGTACTTCAATCAATGACACAATGATTCCACCTTAATGATGCAATTTCAAACTCCCACGCAATGGATGACGAAATTCTACGTTTTTCTAACGGAATAGTTGACTTGGGCTTATCGTATCCGATCATGTTACGTAAAATCGATGAATCCCATTATAATGCGTCACAAACCATAATCGTTACAATTCAGATTGTTATCTTCATTCCCATACTTCTAACTCCAAAATGTCGCGTAATCAAATAAAGTTACATAACTGGTAATCGATACCCAGTCATGACAGAAAAACCGCGTTCAATCTACCCCAGCAGAAACGAATATTTCACAAATCGATAAATGCCTCATCCGTCTCGTGAAAAATGTCGCGTGTGGTCATTTCTAGTGACGAAAAAATCATCATAGAGTACTACTTTATACGGGATTCACTCCAACAAAGTACAGAGATCAACACAAACAAACGTAAATCGGCACTGAGTACGGTATACATTAGCGCGATGCACTGGTAAAGTCGTTCCTGATTCCACTTTAGAGCCATTGGTATCATATCGGGTTTGGCTCCACTACCGAACCACATTCACGCATTGTATATAGATTACAAATGGTTTCAGGATACGGCTCTATTGCGGTGCGTTATTGAATATCTTCCGTAGCCACACAAAATACGACATAAATACACGGACTTGCGGGTTATATCTCGGTAGCTAAGAGTCGTAGGTTTACGACTG
This sequence comes from Eretmocerus hayati, assembly GCA_029851415.1. Classification (NCBI taxonomy): domain Eukaryota; kingdom Metazoa; phylum Arthropoda; class Insecta; order Hymenoptera; family Aphelinidae; genus Eretmocerus; species Eretmocerus hayati. Next base: position 173,404,294 of record CM056742.1, on the reverse strand, counting down.
TGAATCGGCTTATCTTATTGTTTGCTTTTGCTTTGTAGTACAGTAGATATATATTCCTTATAGCTTCTACCTTTGACCTCGTGTCTCAATGATACGGTATAAACTCGCGATATAAACTGCAAATAGGTACTGAGGCGAGTAGCCTATAATATATGACCTCAAGCGATTGCCTGCATGAGAGGGAGTATTTAGGGTGTTCGGGGCTTGAGTTTCTTCAATTTTGACTCAAATGTATCACCCGACGAGCTTAGATTAGAATATTGTCAATCATTCCAGCAGCCAGTGCTTCAATTATTGTTCACGCTTCAATGACACTGGGGCCTCTTCTCTGAGTGTTCAATGATGATGAACTAGACCGGAGATACGCGCTACGCGCGTGATTCGGACATTTTCCATTTCCATTGAGATTGTTGCAATGGATGAAATAGTTGTGTTCAATTCAATTCATGAAACTAACCAATTAAGTTCTGATCAAGTTGAACATTATACTTTTTATAAGAAAGTGTCTCCACTTTTCTGCACAAAACGAAAAAGTATCCAGCATTCAGTTGCGTGTATAGATTTAATATCGATAATGACAGAGTTAATTGGATTGAATGTTAGATGGAATGATATACGATTATTTGATCTTTGGGATTCATTATCGAGATTAATCGCTTCGAGTTAAGAGTTTTCATTTAACAAAATTATGGCCGTCACTCAATGTGAGGGATTGAGCGTGTTGATTGCCTCACGGATTAATGCTCGATATTCCGGATATCCTTCCAAATTCAATGACATCAACAAACATTGTCTGATGGATTGAAATCCTTGGGATATCATCCATTCCTGGTTCAGTTACTTCTCAGTCAACAGAAAAGATGGCCATCATTTGATTTCATGTATTTCATTCGGATGATTCTATTAGAGTTCAGTTAAATCCCGGCAAACAAAAAGATGGCTATCACTCAAATTCTCGTCGGATCAAACATGTTGACTATTCGGACATCCCTTGGAATCTAATGAAATTAACAGAAACAGGGCTAATCATTCACATACCCTCCACCGAATACGTTCAAATCTCGCGTCGATACCGCTCGCATCAGTGTCGCCAGCGACGAGTGAAATTTGCCGCGAGTCATCAAAGCAGAATCAAAAGGATTGCACGGCGCCTTGCGTTGAGAACCCTTTCGATAAAAATCGATTCCGAGACCGTACGTTGAGACCCGCTGGAAACCGTACAGAGATACCGTATAGATGTCGGCGTCGCATGCATTCTAATCTAATCTCATCTAGATGACCATTTGCTGTATGGGGAAATTTGTCTTCAAAGTAACAACTTTGAAGACAAATTTCCCCATAATTCGATATTTGAGAGAGATCGCAGTTTGCCATTTAATTATATGATTATCAATATCACACATGATGAAAAGTGGAGAAAATCGAAGGAATTAGATTGACCAGTGATAGTCGTTCGAGGTATATAAATTACAATTTAATATTACGGAATGTGTATACAAAGAGATATTGTCAGTTTACAAAATTTTAACAAAAAAATCCGAATTCTCTTCGAATCTTCCAGTCAGTGATACAGGCCTGCAAAAACTACGTTTATCCAGATTTCTTCCACACCACTGTGTGATGGTCAGTCACAGAAAGTTATGTCTTACACACCGGGTGTCTGGCTTTTGCCTCCGACCCAGTCCCCCCCCCCCCCCCCCCCATGGGCGTAGGGCTGGGATACGCCTAGCCAGTGCGTCTACACAGAGAGAGGCCATCTCAGGGGCTACAAGTGACGAAGGGATGGTATAACTTCTGGGCCGGCTGCCAGCGGCCGTTACCCGTTTCAGGAAGGACCAGGGACTCAGTTTGGCCTCTTTGGAGCCGAAGGAATCCCTCGGGTTGGCGGATGAGTCATTCAGGCTTGCATTCTGATTGTCTCTAGACTCATCTAGTCCCTATTAATATGGTTGCGGTGGTCACCGAACGGAAATGTGCGGTCTTTGCGTTCCGACCATGGAGACTAGAGAGAAGTCTCTCTAGTCTCCATGGCTCCGACGGCCGCGCTAGCTAGGGCCGGGATTTTGCCAGACTTCAGGGCCGAGGCACCGGAGTGTCTGAATCCGCTTTGCGGGTTTTTTGGAAAGAGCCGGGCCAAGGCAGCACCTAGTACCAGTCTCGGGCGAGGCTCCTCCCTGAAATATCAAAGGGCCACTGACTGATGATCAATTGCAATTCAGATCCCTGTCGAAGTGTACAATAAATGAAGGGCTCCGGACCAGAACGGTATAAGCCCATTTTTTTCCATTTCTGGGATATACAAGTTTTTTTTGCAACAGAAAATTCGAATCATCATTTTGAGTCTCAGTTCCTTTTTTATCATATAGTAGGTACGTTTTCACGATAATTATTGTATAGGGGGTAATGATTTTCAATTGTTCACTCTAATTATTCATTACTTCACAATAAAAAATGGACTTATACCGTTCTGGACCGGAAAATTTTTTGTACTTTTGTTCCAGACCAGAACGGTATAAAAACACTATTTCTGCTTTATACCGTTTCGAACCACAACAGATGGAGAAACGAGTCGACTTTCATTATTTTAGATCGGAAAGTGTGGAGCTCGGTGTGGAGATATCGTAAATTTACACCGTTTAGAATCAAAAAACGTCCGCTTTTGGGTAGAAAAAAAAGTTGGAAAATTTTCCCGGCCAGAACGGTATAGGTCCACGTTTTTTTCCGAATTGTCGACTAGGAGTATCTCCACTAGGTGTCGATGAAGACATTTGCTGATGTTCAAGAATCATCGTCGAGTTGCATCGACAGATTTTACCGAACAGGTTCTATTTACCATGACTGTATTCGATTTTATTCATGATATTGCGGGTACACGGGGGCACAGAGGGTTTCATCGACAAGTATTTATTCAATCAGCTTGGTCTATGATTTATAATGTTTGGTAGGTCGCAAAGTACAGAACTTCTACTTGAAGTATCAAATTCAGACTGGTCGTACTGGAAAGTTTAACATTTGAATACTTCTATTTGAATATGGAGTGCGGATAGCTAATCAGAATTTTTATAAATTTATGAGTCTGGCAACACTGATATTGATGAACAATTTGATGTAAATCGAATTAGTAGGGGGATCAATTGGAGAAATCTAGTATTTCTTAACACAATATCCTTTACAATGAAATTCACTAGTAACTAATGGAGGAATTGAGCTGACAGTCAGGTGACTACTAATATTGAAAAAGCGAGTTAGTAATTTTCAAAACTGTATTCTGGATTAATTGTGAAAGATATGTGTCTATTCTACGATGAAGCTATAGGTAGTCACGGACATTGACATTTTCCTTAAAAAAAAAGGTATATGAATGATTTGAACTTGCCTGTATCTTAGGTTTAATGATTTGATCTTCTGAAAAGATCTCTGAGGACACGATATGAAACGAGAACTATAGCGAGTTCATCGATAGGTCTATCGACTCATTGTCAGTTTTTTTTTCGAGAGGCCACTGCTCGGACCACTGTCATTACGGTCTCATTACTGATGATGTGAGATGGTAAAAGTTCAATTCAAAGCCTCTAGGGGAGTCACAATATTCTTGCGAACCCTCACGGAATGCTATGCTGCCGTGATTTTTCTTTTCGATAGGGCTCTTCTGTATGCAAGATCGTGAAGAGGGTAGCGACGATCTTCGGCTGGCAAACATCTTAGTGACTGAATCCAGCCACCCAAGGAACATGGGGTGTCTAAATCCTATATTCTGAGGTCTACTGCCACTTTGCGAGACCTAAAAAAGTGCAATGGTTGGAGATGGAAGGCGTCAGAGCAGTGTTTTAGTGTTCGAGCGTGGGCTTATACCGTTCTGGTCCGGAAAAAAAGTCGAAACTTTTTTCAGGCAAAAAGTCGTCGACGCGTTTGTGACGCACGAAAACACATTTTCACTTCCGGAATTGTACGTACATGTTTTCACACGCATTTTCTACCATTTCCCGTCAAAAGCTCAATTTTCACCAAAATGGACTTATACCGTTCTGGTCCGGAGCCCTTCAAATTTGACTGAGATGCCTCCACGGTTCATTCGTTTCAATTTTGGAACAAATTTGAACTACTATATTGTAGTGCGATCCCAGGAGGGTTATTTTTGAAAGGAAGAAATAATCAACTTTGTAATAATCAGCTATTGGATAGAAAAGAGTTCCAGAATTCGGAGTTGAAAACCGAGGATCACAATAGATGGCTCGAATAACCCTGCTTTTATTCATGAGCTCATTTGATGACGTGATATACATTTGTAATTCATTGGTCCAGTTTAAATACCCGGCGCCGATAACAACCCGGGTATTCTACCCTTTACCTACACCAACTCCAGGGAAACTAAAGGTCTCCCTGACCAACTCCAAGACTCTAGTCAAGGATAATACACCCTGCCATTGCGTCAGCCAAAGCTAGCTATGTACCGATTCCTCCCTCGGCTCGCTCGGGACTAGCATCTCGCTGAGGAATTTTCCATTGAGCATACAAAATCTTATACCCCGAGAGGCTTAACTTTTATATTAACAATGGTCGCAAACGTAAACACTCTCTTAGTGTTGCGAATTCAGACACATTTTACCGTTCATAGCCTAGACCTCTAAGAAAGGCATACTTTTCCCAAGTTTGAGCTTCCGAGACCTTTGGTCTAATGGTTTATCTGAGGATAGAGTTCAATCTCAGGCTTTAGTGATATTTGGAGAAGCTCATGACTTATGAAGCAATTAAGGGAATGGCTGACTATCGAGTCAAATGTTTTGATGTTTAACAACGTTTCGACAACTATTTTATCTTTTTCTTCAGGTCTTGAGAATGAATATTTCGAACAGTGTCATCAATATCAAATGAACTGAATCATTAACTTTAGTTATACAGGCAGCCTTCTGATTTCGTGGTCCCCGTATTAGCGGAATTCGATATTCGCGGTTCCTTCTAATGCAGCACTCCTCTGTATTTGTGGGTTCCAGCCTCCGTATTCGCGGTTTGATTCAGGTTTTACGAAATAACTTGGACCTTGAAATAATGTTCCCCGATGGTATCGCCATACGAATGAGACGTTCCCAAAAAACTTCAAGCACTGAACGAGCGAATGTTCAAACCGTGATCATATATTATCGTTTTTGAGAATCAGTTTTGTAATAATGAAGTTAATAGTATATCACGCAACAAGTGCGAGAAAGTCAATTTCCGCACAAGTTGCCAAACAAGTGCGGAAACTTCTCGCACGTGTTGCGTATACTATTTTTTGCAACGGTGCGCGAAGTTGTAATTAAATGCACCACTGTCCGAGCAAGAATGTCTTAAAAACGAAGTTTCGAAGAGAGGCCAAACTCAGAGGGATGACGTGACATCATATTTTGGAACTGTGCGAAAATGAAAATGCATTAGAGCGAGAAGTTACATTCACGCACACTCCACCAGTGCGTTAATGTAAAACTGTGTGAGAAGTCATTGACACATCACTTCTCGCACTGTAAATAATGAAGAGAAGTCTCATTTTTTTGCAACTTCGCGCACACAGTTGCAAAAAGTTCTATTAAATATCAGAGTTATAGCTCCTCCCTGAAAAGAACGAGCCTAATCCTGGCAAAGTTCGGCAATCTCATTGTCAGGGCAAATGATCACATTCCAAACTCCTGAGTGGAATGCAAGACACCGCGTTGGTAAGTTCGTAGGAAGAGACCCAATCATCTTCCAACACAAAATTGAAGTGGCCATGACCCTTCATCAAGAACCAGCCAAAGATTACGCCCTCCAAGCTCTCCAGATAAAAGTCACAGAATATTTTGGTTAATCTCAAAATTGATCTTGGTACTCAATTTTACTCATACTTGAGAGGAATTTTGCTCTACCTCTCTTACTATCTTGATTTCTCCTGCAGAATTATCCCTACTTACAAGAATCTTTGAATAAATTGAGTATTTTCTTCAAGGTCTCTTTCGATTTTGGGCACCTTTTGATGCACTGATGGGCCTAACCTCGATATTCCTGTAACCACGAGGTCTGATTAATCACATTGACTCGTTAATCAGCAATTTTCATCATTCCTTCATCGAATTGTAATGAGAGATAAAAGCAACATAGATTACTCGTGACAATAGTCACTCGACACTGATATCTGGAGCCAGACTCCTTAGGTAAGGCTCTTTACATCGCCTGCCTACAAGAGGCTATAATAGTTTATAATAGTTACAATCTCCGTGACGTCCCGATCGCCGTATAATCTGTATCAATTTTACTAGAACCACTCGCTTACAATTCACAATAGAGGCTCTTAAAATTCAGTTCGATCGACCGGTTACCAATAAGACCATGTGCAGGAGCAATTAACTCTCCCCAACGACTTTTTGAGTCTCACCCAGCGTGCGTGCTGAAGTTGCATAAGCACTCATCAGGTAATACTGAAGACTCACCAATATTCGAATTCCGGTGGTCAAAACTCTTTACAAATCATCCCAATTCTAGTGAACTGAAAATTGAGATTTAGAACCCTAGAAAGTCCTCCAATGCACTGTTGTTAACTTAAAATGTTTTGTCTAAATACTGACGAGTCTTTCATTTCTTCTCTATAGAGTCAAAGACTGTATCGTATATTGTCGTAACATCCCATGTAAAACATACGATTCTATGAACATACACGATCAGGGAATCCGAGGATTTCCTGGTCATATATGATCATTCATAAAATTGCTCCAAACATCTTTTTTATTCCGGAAACTTGTGATATATTGATTCAAACCTATTCTTACATTAATACGTCACCACACTGATCATATACGAACTGCAAAGGAACCTTTCCAGGAGTCGGTCTCGAATTCCCAAAAATTGAAATATTCAACGAAAAATGATAATCAACGTGAATTATCTCTCTTCAGTGCTTGAAATGTTCAAAATCTGAGAACGACTCCGAGAAAGATTTTTCTGAGTAGTGTTCGGTCAATACCGTGAAGTATTGATGTTACACCAGTTGTAAATTTGTAGATTTCGTCTCTCCGGCATAAAAATAACAAATTTCCAAACCGGTTTCATATAATGATCGTATATGACCATGGAATCTACGGATGTTCATGGAATTTTATGTTTTACATGGGATAGGTAATTAGTCGGTACTATGATGAAAGGCTAAACATTGAGATGCTCATCCACGACTCATTAATAACTCCAACTAAAACTTTTCTGATGGCTTGCGAAGTCAATCAAAAGCCAACGAATGACCACACTCAAGCTCGTATACAGGCGTTATGAAACTCATTAAGGGAACTTGGATAAACTTGGAAAATAAAGTTGCAGAAAGTGTTAACTAATAGGAAAAGACTTCATCTTTGGATCAAGGATCTCAATCAAATTCTAATTAGTGCAACGCTGTGTTACTCGAACTTTTTTCAAGAAAAAAAATGACAACATCTTGCAACGCCGACGTACCCATTACTTCTTCCTGGTCAAATTGAATCGACTTCCAACATTCATTATACCATCCTCCAATCAGACTACGAACTTTTCATTGTGCAGTCAATACAAATTATTACCAAACCACCAAGCAGTATAACAGTCCTAGAAGTAGGCTAAATATGCCGTGCTCATTCGGTAAACAAACATTCTCATCAATTTTTGTGTGAGCTTTCCAAATGTAGGCTTAGCTGTTCTCGGAAAGATCGTGCCCCATTCAACGGATAAGGATGTCACTTGATTCCTCAAAGAATTAGATGTGAAAGTGCAAGCTCCTGAACAAGGGCTCAAGAAGGCCGAAAATATAATCTGAATTATATCCTCGCGCAAGTTCAATATACGATGGTAGATACGGCCAAATTGCAAAGCACTTGAATATTGGGGGAAGGTTTTTTGACATAGGGATTCTTTGTTCCTTAGACAATCAGGTTCACATTGATAGTCGTAATCCGGAGTCCGGATGAGCTAATCCGAGGCGCCACAATCGCCAGTTCTAATAGATTCGCAGATTTGCCGCACCGATTGTGCCACCTCGGATTAGCTTATCCGGACTCCGGATTGCAACTATAAATTTGGGCCCAGGGGGGGAGGAGCTGTATCAAAAAACCCTCTTTCAATAGGGATCTGACATGCTTACCGGGTTGCTTGCGCACAGGCGTTTTTTCTTCCAAGATGGCTGACGGAGAGAGCAGTTTTAACATTAGATGCATAGGGCCGTGCTGGTAATATTGAGTTTCTAACTCTCCCGGGTTGACCAATGTCCATCAAACCCAATAGCAGGAGGATCAGGTCCTTATATCAAGTGTTCTGTGCCAGACTGTGGGAGATGAGACATTAGTGAAGCAAAACCCCTATGCTTCCAATGCTAAATTTGCTCTGTTACGCAGCTATTTTATTCCTGTATGCAGGCAACCCGACATCGATGTCACATCCCTATTGGAGGTGTCCTACAACCATAGCACTCGTAACGGATTCTCTGCTGAACTAGAATCATGTCCAATGCATAAGTATACCTTTATCGATTTTCACGATATAGCTACTAGGCATGATTCTAGTTCACGAGTTGACCGCCTCATAAAATTTTGTACGGAGAAATTGGCGCTTGAGTCGTGGGACATGTCAAATACTCGAGTGCCTCGCAATTTGGCCGTATCTACCATCATATACCGTCAAATTGGGTAACTTTGGTACAGCGGGTGCAACTTTGGTACACCCCTGAAAAATGACTTTCAGAGCTGCGTTCGGCAAGGTAAACGATTTGATCGCTCTAAAACCTATTCTCCCCTCTTAGCACACGCATAAACAATGTGTTGAGCTACCGCAAATCCCACGTGAACGATTGGACTAGTTTATTGAAGCTTTTTCCGAAAAGGCTGATTCAGCAGCGATACGCGAGTGGTTCAGTTAGTGTACCTGTCAAGAAGTGTTCCGGAACGATCTACGAATGAATAACGGTTGATTTTGACCACATATATCACCATATTGAAGAAACCATCGTTACATTAGAGTATTCACAGCATTTTGAATTTTAATGAATGAGAAACAGGAAAAGAAAACACGAAATAACGTACCAAAGTTACCCCACTCTAGGTGAGAAGTATGAGGATAGGGTAACTCCAGAACAACCTCCTATGACAGCCTCTTTCCATCTCACCTTGAGTCGAGTGATGGTCTACGGGGTTCTTTTAATGTTTTAAACAGCTTCAAATAAGACTTCTGAACGATTAAAATTAGTTCACTCACATGGTGGTGGGTAGAGTTGAAATATTCTGTAAGTGTACCAAAGTTGCCCCATCGGGGTCTAACTTTGGTACACTTCTTCAACTGCTAATAGCTCCAGCTTAGACACATCAAATTGAACTTTGTAGCCTATCAATCGAAAGCTGAGACTGTAAGTTCTCAATTGACTACTAATAGAAGTGGGTTTCGTCAGTGTATGTTGGAATGCCGAACCAAACAAAATGAAAAGTAACGAAATCGTACCAAATTTACCCAATTCGACGGTATCGAAAGTGATTAGTTTCTGGTTAATCCATTACAACATATGAGAAGATGAAAATTTTATACCCCAATTCAGTTGAATTATTTGACCTGCCGCGGTAAAATACTTCAAAATTCGGTGCAACCTCTTCAAAGAGTAATTCAAGAAACTCTACTATTACGCACAGAAAACTACCTAAAAGATCAGAATCACCCATTTCCAAAATTCTAAAGAAGAATCTTTCCATCCTTATCCAATACTTACAAACTTTTAAAGACCTCACTCTTTGCTCATTGCCCTGTCCGATGTATAAACGATTGCTACCTCACTTTGGAATGTCTCTTCGCAAAGTTATCCCCGGTACGTGAGCTCGCCAACGATAATGGTTCCCGTGCAACACGCTCCATTGAATTTCACGCCATTTGCCAACATTCCAACAGGTCGTGAGTAATAACTAGAGTTGCCAATCGCTGTCTACTGTACTATACCCCCATCAAATGGTATGTGTTTCAACAGGTTTGAAAGAGAGATAACGAAGTTCGATCGTTTCCTGCATCAAACGATCCTTGGCAAGATTTATATATCCGATACCCAAAGCACCGATTCCGATATTGCTTATATCTCTCCATCACAATTTCGTTTATTAAATGACTTTCAATCAATACGGAAAGGTCATGATTTCGGGAACAACTACGTTTTCGGAATTTTTGACAAAACAGAGTTAGAAGATAAGTTTTGAAATATTCCCAACGCTCTCATGATATCGGAATGATCATTGAAATTGTATGGGAGTCTAAATGAGGCATTCATCCAATATGGCGATGGCTGCACATGAGTCGCGTGCCAAACCAAATTTTTTTGAATTGATGAATCGTCAGGGATTCCAATCTCAACAACATGCAAGATTATTTTATAAGAATAATAGACATTGGAAATTTAAAAGTGCAGCACGATTCGAAATAATTATAGAAAAAAAACCTCGAGCCACGTGCACATGATATCGATCATCTTGTAAATGAGGCAAGGCTTCAAACAAAAATAATCGTTTACCAGATGGAAATTGGTTTGTCGTGAATTTGGGAATTCCATTCCCCATGAGGATGAGCGATTATTCATGCATTATCACGCTGTATATTCCATCCCGAAAGGGATGAGAATAAAGTGAAAGTTATCAAGACACCACAAATGATCTAATTTGGAATTCTGGAGAAGCAGCCCATATGGACGAAAAGCATTTTCAGATTCATTTGGGATTTGTATTTCCGGTGAGTTTACACTCGGTTATCACTTGATCTCGTGGCTCTGTTTCGTGTCACAATGCAAATAATCACTTTTCGATACACTGTGCGTAAAAGTGCACTTTGCGTACAGTTTGTCGACTTTTACTCACAGTTTATCGAAAAGTATAGTGAGATACACGGGCGTAAAACCTATTATTCGCATCCTCGTGATGATTCCGACCCTCGCCTGCGGCTCGAGCCGGAAACCCATCACTCGGACGCGAATAAAACGTTTTACGCCCTTGTATCAAAATGTACTATTTCGTATTTATAAAAATGTTCCCTGTTATCAGCTACATTCTCAAAAGTTGATTTTGAAATCGATTACCATTCAGCACTTATACTTGTGACTTAGGACTCTGCTCAGCAAATTCGGCACTGAATAGTGGCACTGGATAGTTCTTTCTCGGTGGGCAAATCGCTACATTTTCCCATCTCAATGAGGAGCTTCTGGAATTCCTTGAAAAAATACTCGTAAATGCATCTATTGAGAAAGGTAGAATCCACTTGAATGACAAGTGAACTAGAGATAGCGATCCTGATGATAAAAATGAATTTGGAGGACTATAAATCAGTTGTCAATTTTGAGACATTTTTGACACTTCTACGATCAGTTGATGACAAATAATCCCAAATATACTGCAAAAGTCGTAACCCTGTACAGGTATACCATCTACGGGAAAAATAGAATTGTTTGTCAAAAGCTTTGTTCTTATACAAGAATGCTTAGTCATAATATTCGTAGTATTTTTGTACAATATTTGAAAACGAAATAGGCTGCCAGTAAAGGTGGATAAACTTTGATACCCATTGGGTAGGCATAGAGTTCGATAACAGAAGCTGTCTATGTTATTGAGAAACATTGAATATGAGGACTACCGACTACACAATGTTCAGCAAGCCGATAATATTCACTTATAACATATGAATGCATTGACGGGGCTTTGCTACTTACACAAACAGACATAATAAAGCATATATGCTACAACAATCGCACCGCGGGAATAAATGTTGTTGAACTACGAAGCCTGAGTCATCCAAATAACAACGCAGTATAAAGCTACATGTTATCGAAATCACACGACAAACGGCGCACAGACTTATCAAATTGGAATCTTGATCGTGCTCTATTACGTAATTGACACAACACTAAAATTCAAACGGCCTTCATTTGATAGCTCACTACGCAATAAAACTCCATAGATTGGTGATTCTATCGTTTACAGCATACGGTAACTAATATTTTGATTATCCTTCGGCGTACTAATTCACAAAATGCTTTGATGTTTTAGTCGATTTAAATGTTCTCGAGTTGGAATCGACTTAGTCCCAAACGTTGACGTTTATTCAGAATCATTCATCTGCGTCTCGATATACGTGGTATGATTGCTTGCTGTGGGAGTTGGAAATTTGTCATCGGTCAGTGAAGTATGTATTTATTCGATTCAGGCTCACAAATTCATTGCCGCGTAAGGTTAAGCCATCACAGCCGCTGATATCAGATATGCTGTACCTTGAAATATCTTCCCGGGGTGTAAAAATGAAAAATTTAGAATTCTGGAATTGTAGTTTTTGACACGTTTGCTGCGGAGGCTCAAATCGATGATCCTTCCCCAGGTGCGGCGGGGCCCACCGATAGGCCCTGCTCAGTGTTATTTCCCATAAGTCCAAAATTCTCAGCACTGGGGGAAAGATATGCGGGGCCCAATGGTAGGCCCCACCGCAGCGAACGTGTTAGTATCTCTCTCTTCCTCTCATAATCCCACTCTGAGACCCCATTGAAAATCTATTATTTCCCTTGTAATGGAAGATATTTCATAGAATTTCCTCAGATCTTTTCGATGCAATACCAGAAAACTATCACAAAACATTGGAAATCGGTAACGTTTCCTACAGAGGACGAAATAGTAACGGATTGGAAATAAGAATTCAAGGTATTTCTACCTCTCTGGATGGGTTATGGATCATTTCGACTTCATCCTTGTCAATCCCTGACTTCATTGGCAGATTCATGCCTCGTGCTGGCCCATGTTCTTTCATCGGCGCCCCCCCCCTCCTGCCCCAGGATCAGTTCTCAAATACTTTCCCTCTGTATTCATAAAATCCTGTAAAACTTCAAAAACTTCAGATTACTCTCGTTGCTGAAAACTTTTCAAGTCTCTCCAGAAAGTGAGTCTGATGTGAGAATTGGGTTTTGGGTAAAATTAAGAATCATCAGTTGCTAGATTACAAGACTCTGACAATGTCTCCTATCTTCAGCATCCGGGCTTCAGCAGAATATTTGATATTTGTTGTTCGTATAGTCATCTTGAATCTTGGAATTCTTGCTCAGCGATTAGATGCTAAAAAACTTCTTTACGTCACTCCAGTGATTGACAGTCGAAGCATGTCATAGAAACTTCGGCAGAAATTCAACCGAGGTTAATGTTTCAGCTGAATAACAAATGATCGCTGAGGAGAAATTCAAAGAATTATCTCATTTATTCGATGCACATGAAAACTTTTAAATGAGAGTTACAAGGGTGGCAGGCCTATATACAATATTTTGAGAAACGATTAATCGGCTGATTTATGATGAATTGAAGTATAAGTTGATATACTTTGAATACTTTCCAACGACTTTTGAATGATGAACACCTATATTGATATCTTCAAACAAGAATTCTTATGAATAAGTATTTAATTTAAAAATGTGAACATAATAATTTTATTAACTATGTACATTATACAACTTGAAATTTGATCTATGTTGGAAGATACCGTCAACCGGGGTAACTTTGGAACACGGGGAGTAACTTTGGAACAACCCATGAAAGAGTGGTTATCACGCACAGTTGGCTAGGCAGATGATCCTGAGGCATTAATATCGGTTCCCTCCACTTGGGACAAGCATAAACAATGTTTTGCATTGGCGCGAGGGTCTTCATCAGCTGTTAATCCGTTTACTGACTTCTTCAGAAGTATGTTTTCGACCTATCAAACAGTCTCTCGGAAAAAGTGGTGTGGTTCCGACTTTAGCAGGTCGAATCCAAGGTAGCGGAGCTAGATTTCACTTGACTGTACACATATATGGACGAATCCATTGTTACATTGGAGTATTTTCACGAAGTTTCAAAATTGTAGAGTAAAAACTGTCAAGTATGTTTTTTTTTTCAGAAACTGGGGTAACTTTGGAACACTTGTTCATGTACTCTGAATTATCTCCCAATTTTACTTACTTTAGTAGTTGTTGATAAAAGCTTCAAAATGAGCCAGAGAACGCCTCATTTTGTCCCACGGAAGCCGAGTTATGGCAGTTTTTGTCAGAAACCGACTGTGAAGGTATTTTCCTTCTCGAGAGTTAGCCGCAACGCAGGCAGTGAGGTATGCTGAAGGTGTCTATGCTCGATTGTAGAAGTTGAATGCAACCAAATGGACTCTTACAATAGGTCACTGGTAAGCTAAGACACTCAACTTTCGATTATTGATGGTGAAAATCGATTACGTGACCTATTTTATGAATTAATTGACGAATAAATAATAATAACAATTTTTGTTCCAAAGTTACCCCAGTCCGTGTCTCACTTTGGAACACGACTTTCAGCGCTCTTAGCTCCAACCAGAGATGTCCAAATGGACCAAAAGCACCTCAATCGAAAGCTGAGACTGCTAGCTTTCGTTTGACTACAGATAGAATGTGCTTCTGATGCAAAACGTACAAGTTTGGCGAGGTTTAAGGAAAAAAAACGCGATTTTTGTTCCAAAGTTACCCCGGTTGACGGTACTCTTTCAAGGCTGACGCTATGTTTACCCGGGTGAAAATAATTTCGTTTGGCTCTTCTTTGGGGAATTCTTTCCTCGATCAAACATTGGCCCAAACTTAGAAGATGAGACAACTCCAAATTTGGTATTAACAGTCAAGTTTGGAGGATTTTTGGGGGACCAAAAAGGAAGTTTGGCCTCCACGATCAAATTTGACATATGAACTCACGGTCAACTTCTCCAGAGTAGTTCACAAGTTTGGGAAAACGTTTGAAAACGGAAATAGCTACCGAGAGTTCGCGGGGGAGTGATTTCAACTCCACTCGAAATGCGCGACCGCCCGGGCGGGCGGCAGGGCGGGTGGCACGACGGGCGCCCTGCCACCGTGATATTTTTGTTGAAAAATGCGGGCGGTAGGGCGGGCAGCAAAAAAATTAATTTTTTCAAAAAAAGGTCTTTTTTCCTGAGAGTTTTTTTTTCTCGCGCAATTTTTTTCTTTGAAAATCCATTCAAAGATGAATCACCTAGTTGCAGAATTCCGTTTGGGTAGAATTTGGCGCTGAATGATGAGAACAATGAGCCCACAAAGTCTCCCGATGCTGAAAAATTCACGCGGAAATGTGTTTGACAGCAAAACAATTTCCCTTCTAATTTCTTCCCTCCTCCGCTCATGATGATATTGATCATCTTCCATTCATTTGGAGGATTCTCTCTGGCACGACCTCCCCCCCTCCCCCCAAAGAAGAAGTCATTTCGAAGCAAAAAATTAACTCTCAAGGTTTTGTTAGCGTAGAATCAAGCTGCGAGGATCGCGAAGACAATTCGCAAAACACCATTCTGTGGTGCAGGGGAATAAGCGGGGAAAGAGAAATATTCTTCGGATTTCCTTCTCTCTGGTGAAGTTATTCCGAGTTGACCCTCTAATTGCGAAATATTCGAATATTCCGAGGAGACGTAGCTTGACATCATTCTGTTCCACTATTTGATTCCTATATACCTCCCATTGTATCTGTGGGTTCACTAACCTAGCCGTTAATCACTACGACATTCATTCTCGGAGAAGTGGCATTTCAAGTAACGATGATGTCATTGTATTACAATTATATGAAATATATAATTGACGAATAATATGTTCATGATATACATTTGTTTTTATAAATTATTCATAGTTCTTTCAAAAACAAAATTTTCTTTACATTGATATTCGTATAGTACCGCTTATATGAATAAATGAATAAATAAATAGAAGGCCACAGTATTCACTTATTGTACTTCGTACAAAGAAAGAACTAGCTCCCTTTGTCAGTCTTGAAACATCATTCGATGGAACTAGTTACTTGCTTCGATGATCGAAGCTAGTATAGTATGATCAACATTTACTATCACCATAAGTCTTATTAAACATGGGCTCTGAACATGAATGAGAACCAATTGTGTCCAAATACCTTAAAGTGATTGATTTGTAACTTATGAAAGAATAGCACGTATACAAACAGTTCACCTTGCGCAAGAAACTCTAAAAAATTCAATATTTGGTGTGATTCGATTGCCATCAGGATTTTTTCAACACAAACAAGTGAGTAGGACGTCGACAAAAAAGACACTCCTCACACGGATTAATTTTGCGATGTTCATGATGGAGTTAAAAGCCGGGTGGTTCAGTACCTTCAAAGAGTCGACACGAAGCTTCTCGTCATCTTTGTCTTTCCCTCCTCATCCAACGTCCCATGTCGTCCATTGCCTTCAATAAATATCTAACTCTGTTAGCTTCGTGTTGATCGTCGAAATTTTTGTGTAAAAAGTCATCATATATGCCTGTAAAAAGAATAATCAACATCATCACGCACTCTCACGGAACCAACTAGGTGATTCATCTTCGAATGGATTTTCAAAGAAAAAAATTACGCGAGAAAAAAAACTCCTAGAATAAAAGACTTTTTTTTGGAAAAATTAATTTTTTGCCGCCCGGCCGCGCATTTTCAGTGGGGAATAGCGAAAATCGTTTTGAAAACCCGGTAAAATTACCATTCCTTTCGATCACGAATCTGCTCTATCTGATAGCGATTCGAGTGAACATCCGTGGAAGGAGGCTCATCCCATTAATTTTTCAATTTTGAGAGATGATGAATATTTTGCATAGATGGCGAGGATAGTCGTCGGGATCATAGGAGTATGTGGACAAATCTCTTGATAGTCGGGGACTTGACCAGATAGGCCCGTCTTCACGTTGGGGCAACAACTCTTGCGTTTTTTCCCCAATTCTGCTGACGTTTAACAAAAATCCACTCTTACTTGATAATACTGCATATCTTTGAGATCCGTTAGGCTGTAGCAAGGTCCTGAGAGGCAGTTTTTTATGACAAGAACTCAATTTCCACCCAACCGAACAAAATTAGTGTATGACCCAACTCCTGGCGGGGAGAGCAATTGATCAATCGGTCTCAAATTTTAATTGATGGTACATACAAATGTGAATAAACAGGTGCTTTTCACTCATGGCTGTTCCCACCAATGCGTCGAAGTGGTGATGAGTCGTCTGACAATGAGCTAGCGTCGGCCAAACATTATTCCTGTATCACTCAGGCCAGTAGAATTAGCTCGAAAAGGGTGTCATTTTGGCGGTAGCAGAGAGGTGCTGGTTCCATTATTCTTTTTTCCAGGTGCAGCATGACCTCTAAGACTATTTCTACCACTCCCCAACAAATTTAGCCTGCCGGAAAAAAATTATTAGTGACGAAAAACTGTAACAACTTACTGTTCCTACGCATTAACGCCTATAGCTCTATGGTAATAACTTTTGGCGGGTTTGCTCTGGTTTCATCTTTTAGCCAGGAGAAAAATCTACAGACTCGAAGAACATGTATTGCTCTAGCAAATTTTTTGTTCGAGTTACATGAATCTGAATAAAAGGAAGACCTTTTATAAACAAATGGTTGTTCATTTTCCAATAGTTGACGAATAAGGCTAAGAACATAGACAATTGATAGTCCTCATTGAGGTCAATAAGCATACCAAAATCGGTAACGATTTGTCGAACCGTTCTTGAACAACCCTATTTGTTTATGAAAAAATTTTTTTCAGGAGACGTGGCGTAACTTTTTCATAAACAAAGATGGTGTTTTGGGAAAAATCACGGTGATACTTAGAAATCTCGTCTCCAGTATCCCGTTGGAATCATCATCATATCTTGTACAGGCGATTTTTGAGACCTGATTGTTTATAATTTTTACACACGCTTCCCATTATGTATTAATATCGAAAAATACATCTATTGGATGAGGAGAAACACGAAAGTGAAACCAGGTAGTCGCCTTTTTCCCTGGAGCTATTCCAGGTGAGAAAAAAAATGAAGCAAATTTGTCCCGTAGAACCAAAAATATTGCGAAAAAATACTCGGCGCTCGATTTTGAAGTTCACTGTTTCTCACGTGCCACGAGCCAACCAGAGCTAATCTTTGGTACAATTAACGGACCCATCAGCTCGTATAGTTGCAGTCTTTCGTTCCTCTGAAATGGACACAGCTGGTGTTGCTTCGACTACGTTACCCCACGTAAACCATTACATGCCACCTACATCACACCTATGTACAATCATCTTGACGGAACTGTCTCTGAGATGCGAATTCTCGAGTTCTATACATCTTTGGCTTCGAAGACACGAGGCTTTCGTCAGGATTTTCATATCCGCCAGCAGCTAAGGCGTCTTCCCCGTCTACGCTGTCTGTCTATCTGTCTACTTGACACTCTTCACAAGGTGGCTTTGTACGCATAGATGTCCGTATGATCTAGAGAGAAACACCGAGGTGAAATGTTTTTCACTGTCAGAGCTTACAT
Organism: Eretmocerus hayati; assembly: GCA_029851415.1. NCBI lineage: Eukaryota > Metazoa > Arthropoda > Insecta > Hymenoptera > Aphelinidae > Eretmocerus > Eretmocerus hayati. The sequence continues at coordinate 173,385,989 of CM056742.1, read as the reverse complement.
CTCGTACACTGAATCTGATGCAGCAGAGTATATGTGATTTCTCGTTGAGATGGAATTCTGACGCTGAGTATATCCTGTGCTCTACTTTGGCGGTATTTTGAACGTATTCACTGTCAATATATGTAAGTTCGTGTGTATTGTGCGCGAAATGTTCGTGTGGATGGTTTCGAGGATTTTACGGCTGAATAGAGATCTGTTGGGGTTTTGCCCCGTGTGATCAAAGGATTCTCATACCGCACATATTCTGTGCAAAAGCGCACAAACGTCTACGTGACCAATATTTTGCCAGTTGTTCGTGGGGATCCTCTTATACAATAAGGATTCCAATCATTACTTGATATCACACCAGAGATTCAAGAATCACGATTGAATAAATATTTCCAATCCAACGTGTCACATTGGAATTACAACAGCTCCATTGAGTAGCTTTAAGATGAAATTCTTCGAAATCCAACATGAGTTATTTAGGATGACGACAGAGAAGAAAAATTAAGATAGATCAATGGGAAATGATTTTCCCAGTAGATCCGGTAAGATTGCCGCAAGCCGGCCCCACGTGTTTCAGTGGCATTCTTGCAGGAACCATCGCCCTGTTGCATCTGATTGTCAAATCATCGCTCATCCATGATAAATTTTATTCTCTTTTTTTGATCCAATAACATTTTGTGTAATAATCTAACAAGTTGGTTATGAGGAGTTCACTATCACCTTACTCGGATTTCTATACCCGCATCTTTGAGCAAGAGTTTTGAGGAATTCATAATCGAGTAGATACGAATTGGATCTACGCACCATTGACTACTAAAGCGCTGTGGCTAGGGACGTTAGAAGTTAAGTTGCACTCATCTCAACCTGACCCCTCTCCCTGAAAAGCCTAATCGTGTGGACGACAAAGCGCATCCATATCCATCGCAGAGACAAATTCTCCCATCACATATTGCATATCTGGAAAAATCTCCATGAAAAGCCCTTTGATGTCCCCTCGTATCTAAATGGAGTACGAAGTGGTGGAGCTAGACTTGCAGGGATATACAACTTGGTTCGTGAGATAATCGGCATCCAAGCTCAATTTTCATGAGATGTGTAGAGCCGCGATTATCAATTGCTCATCTGAAAAAACTACCTTTATCTGCTTTCGGATGTTAGTATTTATGCATCTGATCTTCCAAGACAACTCTTGCCTCACTGATTTTGAATCAAAGATTGTGTGTTCTTTGATGATGACCTATGGATTGATTGAGGTTGATAAGACGGGAAACAAAATTCTTCTTCGTGCAGTAAGTAAGGAAACATGAGAGATTGGGGCGAAAATTGCCGGCAAAGTCTTTGAAGATAGAGATGATGCCTCTACACAAGGAGGTACACTGAGAGAAGAATATAGCCCGGGGTACTATATGCGTGAAGTATATGCGACCTCCATCGAAGTGTAGCGCCCAGTCGCGATAAAGTACTGGGTACTATATGGAAAGTTCGGAGCGCTCATTGTTTACTTCCACGTTGTGTTTACATATTTCGATGCGCGACTCATAACCTCACATAACCTGTCCAAACCCGCATGTAAGACGCGTCTTCATCAAAATAAAAGATTGCAATGAGTCGGATGGATAATTCCGTCATTCAAAACTATCAAAACATCACATAATTGTTAGTATATTTACATTGAGACGACATGTATGTCTCTAAACCCAAATTAAGATACCACAAAGGTGCCTACTCTCCATAAAGTACTGGATACTTCATGGACGGTACGGGTTACACTGTGAAGAGTAGGCACGGGAGTTACTTTACGTATAGTACCAGGTACTATATTAAAGTACACACTACTATATTCTTCTCTCAGTATAGGGGAATCGGAGAACGAATTATGAAGCTCACCATTGTTGAGAGAAACCTGGAAATTCTAGAAAGATTCACTCTTTCACTAGAAAATTAAACTCATCTACAAGCAATGCCAAAAAGTCGGAAATGAAACGTGTCAATAAGGGCTTCCTGAACCCTAATCACGAAATCTTTCTTCAGTCAGCTTCATTAATGCTCGGATTTTTTTATAAAGTAGAGTTACAGATGTAATAACCCGTTAGAAAAAACGTAGAAGAGCATGTCAACGTCTAAGAGTGGGATTCGGTTTGACATGGATTGTGTTGTGAATGTAATGTGGTACAAATATTTATCATTCTCATGAATCCTCTCAGCTGAGAATCACTTCCACCCAGCTCATAGATACTGGTGTGATAACTAGCGTCAAGTTTGCCCAATTGTAGGGAATTATTGTAGCGAAAGACTATTCCATGGCAGCCCTCCGGCCTTAGCGTGCTTGCCCAGTTTGAGTGATCACTAACCGGGCAATTTCCAGTCATCACTGCAATTGACCGTGACGTCACCAGATGGCCAACCAGACATTTCGCAAGAGAATTTCATAACCTACATTTTATGTTACCCGCGAGGGATCCTCGAATCTTGGGAGAGTAACAACTTCCCGGCACCAGTTAACTGGATGCAGGATCCTTTAAATAGACGTTTGGGATATCTGGAAGCGATTGTAAATTGAGGATCGGGAACTCATATAATGATTGGAGCACAATCGGTATCATATTTTTGAAGTATAAACATTGGGGTTTGGTTGAGGATCATTTTTATAATACTAAAAGATGAGTCATCGTATACCACAATAACGATGCGTATATAATATGATTCCTCAAAAATTATCAATGATTTATACAAGGCTATTGGACAAGAAATTCATCATCCCAAAAAAATCGATTTTCATCTCCACGGGAATTTGTTTACCAGTTTTTCAGGAATTCCTCTATACTCACAGGAAAAACATTGCGAGGAATCAGTAAAAAATATTTAACGATGAGGCAACATATCACATAACTATCATACGTGTATCATACAGTCCATACAAAACTAATGAAAACCCTTAGCCAAGATTTCTGAGCAACACATTCATCACCACTCATGTGAAAAATCGATACAAAATCATGAATCAGCCTATACACGTCTACGAACAGCAGATATATCATCAATCATACAAGAATAAATTTTCATTCCCATGAAGGGAAGTTGTTATTTGCACAAAAATTCTTGATATCCAAGCAGAAATTGATTATCATTCATATAATAACAAATCTACACTCGTACAAATGAGGTTGGCTATCTCTCACACAAAAGTTCATTTTGATCTGTATAGGAATCGATCTGCCAAACAACCCAGAATTGGATCCCAACCATCACAAACTGACTATCTGCTTTACAAAAATCAATGATCGACATATGTCTGTATAAAATAGATGAACACCGGATATGATAAGTTTATGACATGATCAGCTACCATGGATGGATCCTCCATGATTCTCTTCTTCGTACTCTTCATAGTCTGTGTCCTCAGTATCTGGCTTTCGACATGAGCCTTACCAATTCGGGTCCCATCCTGATTTTTTATTGAAGTTCTTGTGGCAGTGATCTGTAAAACGAACGAACAAACATCGTTAGACTCATCGACGTGGACCGTGGAATATAAAAACACAGCTCAGTCTATCAAAAATCGTGGAATGATGACAGTCTTCAACTTACTCACTATATCATTGAGAACTACCAGGTTCAGTGGGGACCCTCGAGACTTCTGGCGGGCAGGCACTTTTTCCGGATTGCGCGTTCGTGAACCCATAATACAACTCGTTGTTGGCTCCTCCTCAGTGTCAATTCGGGAAAGCGTCTGCCACAAATCGACTGACGTCTCGTGTCTCGTCATTACAAATGGCCTTTACCTCAGCGCTCAGCACGAAATCAGTCACCAAAGGAAACTTTTCCCTTCGTTGGAATATCACTGAATCGGTAAATGCATACATGCAGGAATCATTCGATTGGTAAATGTACACACGGCAAGATGCAATCATTAAATCGATGAATCTTCAAGTTAATTCCTCTCTGAGTTGTGCACTAGTAACATCACAAACAAAATCATCCTCATCTTCTGATGCAGCTTCTTCAACACTGGATTCAGGGCAAAGGTTCGGTTGAGCATTACAGCAAGTCTGGCACCAACGGGTTTCTAGAGGAGCCTCTAAAAATTGAATACCATCTGTTGACGCAATATTGTGAGGAACAACGCAAACTTAGATTAGTTTTAATCGACTCATTCCAGGCTCGAGTCGCTCATAACAAAATTCTGAACTCACAATCGATGCAATATCCAGTACACCTGTAATAAACGATATCTAATTTGGCTAATCAAATTGATCCCATGATAGTAGTTTGATCTAATTGAAATAGGATTACTAACATGAAAATGCCTCATCTTTGTCTCAGTATGCCAATTGTATGCTCAACTCTGCACTCAGATAGATGATCATTTCTGGTATGGAAGTAGGTGGCGATTATCTTCATAAGCAGTAACTAGATATTTTGAGCATGAGTAGACAGGATCATCAAGCATCCATTCATCTGGTAATAAACGAACATGGAAGTGATTAGAGATGCATGGAGAGAAAGACCATTGAGATTCTGTGTCACTCAAGTTCGTGAATAATATGAGCGATGAAGGCAGTCTCGCCTTCATTCCTTTCAGCCAATATTTCATATACAAGATAATTTCTGTACTGCCTAGCATCACGGAATTCCCCTGGTCATCCAAGACAAAAATGGAGTATTTTGTGTTTGTGGTCACATATCACTTGCATTTTCAGCGAATAGAAGCCTTTTCTATTGTAGTAGCTCGCGGCGTATATCTCCCATCCAGCAACACCCGGTCGCCGTCGAGTTTCGACTGCTTGCATGGACGCCGCTTCTTTGTACGTGAGTATCAAAATGAATCACACATCTCCCTAGTATATAATGACCCAATCATGGCACATTGGTTGTACTCAAAGTCATCATGATTCTGTTGTGCCCGAAGCTGACTAGCTACGTCGTATACTTCACTCATGCGCAAGGTTATAAGTCAGCTACTTTTGCCATGTGTTCCAATAGGGGTAGATCTCAACTCTACTGATTTTGATGATTTTTTTCATGGATTAGGCCTAACTTGGAAGTTTTTGTATTCAAAAGTTAGTGAAATTTATGATCCTACTAATAGATTAGGTTTGAGTTGTCAATAAGTTCAGGAACCGAAATATTTGCAGGATCGCTCGTTATTGAGCGTTGATCGACGAATTTTAGAGCGTACCCTTTTGCTTTGTAAACTCCGTGGTACAATTAACTTCTCCCTCCTGTAGTTTGAACGCCTCAAAACTGTTGGGATATATCAAGCACAACCATACAATATACCAACCAAGTGGGTTTAGCTTTAGAGAGAGTAGAATCGTCAAGAGAGCACGGAAAGCAGAAATGTGAACTCCGTGTCTTGTAAACTCCGTGTCCCATACTTGCTACTACTCCAAACGCTCTTTTCGCACTGCACCGTGGCCCTAGTTTTAACACATTAGGCCATCTAGTGACACTTTTTCTGCATTCTGTTGATGGAGTAGGCTTGTATGTGTGTGCTAATGCACGAGTGACCGTGAGATTTGATGCATGTGTGCAAGTCCCAGGGAATCGTCAGACTACACTGAGAAAACCATTTGCGGATTTTGGGATACTCACCTCATATTCATAAATTCAACATAAAAATAGGTTTAAAATGGTCTCACATAATTGATGATGAGGTTGAAAACCTGTTAAAGCCATCCAGGTGCATCCAGAAGGCCCCAGACCAACTTCGTAGTCGAAGCAGACCTCCGTTCTCGAAAACCGCAAAAGAGGTTATTTGTAAAATTTGAGATAGAATTATCGTGGGTGTATGGGAGTTGGTGCATCTAAACCTAGTGACTGCATATACTAATGAAAAATATAGTGATGAATGGTAGTGTGCCGACGACAGTGCTAGATTCAATCACTTAAAAGTTGACAAGGGGAGGACCAGGTGTCCGGATCGCCAATCTTGACGAATAATGATTTTACAGTTTTGTATTACCCAGTATATTAACAACCCAGAGTAACTTCATCAAATGGGCCTTTTGTTCAGAGCTACACCCAAAAATATTAACATTGCTAGTATATCAATTATACAACTTTTTCACAGATCTGAACGTAAGACGCATGGAAAAGCATGATAAATTGAGTGTCCTCAGCGTAAAGTCGTTTGTAAGTGGAGATCCGTCGATTAGGGGCTGTGATTTGTGTGACCAATAAACGAATTGAAGTTCCTTCGTTATACCAACACAGCAGAACACAAGAGACTAGATCTCATTCTTCGTTCGCACAGACCACAGCGCCTGATCGGAGTATCAATCTCTAGACCTCGGTTTATACACAACGATGAATACCAGAGTCTATCTTATTGTTACTTAAGGTCATAATCATCCGCTTACTTTAATCTTGGTTGGCCCAGAGGATGATGAAGTTTGTCTTAATCTCGGCTGTTGAATCAATCGAAATTCCAAATTGTGAAATTGAAAAGCTATCTCAGTACACCAGGCTGAAGGCGATTCTAGAAGGGAATGCATTCTACAGTGATTACGAAACTTACAGAGGATACGTATTACCATATCAGCCGATCCCATCATCTACTCCAGATGCGCACATCAATTTAATCGGCACAATCAGTGCCTAACCCCTCCCCACTCCCTTCCTCTTACACGTACTCACTCCTGCAAATTTCTATCCAGGCTATATACATAAGTGATTCCTGCAACAGACTCCAACTAATCGGAATCAATCGCAAGCTCGTTTCAGGAAATATATACGTGTAGGGTATTGGAGTGCTATATAGGTAGAGAAGGATCGATGTGACCATTATTGGGAATGAAGTTGCAGCTTGCGTGTGGGCTAACATGCGCTTCGTTGGGGAATTAATTCTAGTCTGCTCTCATTGGATTTCAATTGTGTTCCTCGATTGCGGACATTACGACAGTCTTGTATAGGTAACTTGGGCCAAGTTTCGATCAATTTCATCATTGTTACGAGAACTTGGATTCGCGATTAAAACGTGAAAGTAGAGTTACCTTTTCTTGAGTAATAAAGCTTGAAATTTGAAGGATCGAAGACCTGTGCGACTGGTTCGACCAGTATAATCATAAATTGACATGAGGTTAGAGTTCACACTCGTTTTTTGTGGGAATTCATGATTGTAATTTCAATGATCATTTGTGGCTACATCATTTTCATCATGAGTAGGGGGGAAAGATTGTAGAAGAGATGTGTAGGAAATGTCGTATGGCTGCCGAATACTATTGATGGGTGATGTAAGATTAGGCATTGATGAGACAACGATCATTACCTTACATCTTGATATCTGATCGAAACATGCAGAAGTGATGCAATCAATGACTTGCTATCATTTTCTAAACGTAAGTCAATCACGTATCTATGTACCCGTCACAGTATAATCTTCATAACTCATGTCAATGTTTACGAGTTCTTGATGCAACCGACATCCAAAAAAATAACTTTGCTACAACAGCAAAACAAATTTTGCTTTCTACATCATTGTTGATATTACTAACCTCTTTTATATCTGTGCAATTTTTCTTATGAGATAGCACTTCATCGCGTAATTTATCGGGCAAAAGACGTCTGCTACAGTGAGTTTCACCGATGTACTCATTTTCTCATCCATTTTGACAAAAATTTATTGCGAAAACAGCAAAAAGCCTCACACTCGTTAACCCATTCATTTTAAGACCCGAGTTGGTGCAATTTTCATAGTCTTCACAGGCTCCTGAAATTTAATCAAAACATCGAGTGAAACAAAGGAAAATATACTTTTCCATCTTCTGTGCGGGAAATGACTTTTCCGCACGGGTTTTTTGATTTTATTTCCCACGCAGAAGATGGAAAAATAGTATTCGAAACTCGGACGGGGTGGTTTCCGCATTCTCGTGATGATTCCGACCCTCGCCGTTGGCTCGGGCCGGAAAATATCACTCGTTGTGCGGAAACCAACATTCCCGCCCTCGTATCGAAATGTACTATTCCAGGCTCCTCTAACACGATAGAGTTAACAAAAAATTGCTAAGAAAGTTTGCATTTTTTCAAAGATTTTTTTTTCCAAAACAAAGAAAACACATCCTAGACGATTTTAACACTTTCGCTGCGGAGGCTGAAATCGGTGATCTTTCCCTAGGTGCGGCGGGGCCCACCGGTGGGCCCCGGTCAATGTTATTTCCCATAAGGCGCAAATCCTCAGCACTGGGGAAAAGACACGCGATACCCACCGTTGGGCCCCGCCGCAGCGAACGTGTTAAATTATGACAAGCTTCCCGATTTAACCGTGATATGTTGTATCAATTTTCTGTTCAGTTTATAACCACAAGGCATCAAGTCTTCACGGCAACATCATCTTATCCCTGAAAATGAAATTTCTAATAAAGATGGAATGGTCCGTAACTTACAACAATATTGAACCACTGAAAAAAACAAACACATCCTTGATCACGGATCTTAAGATTTGAAGAATAATCATCTATAAGATATCTTCCTCTCGTTGAGGATGACCCGTGCTGTAAGAGCCGCACGGTGTTTTTCGGCTCAAACTCGATTGTTACAAATACTCAGAGATCATTTTCTGACTGATCAGTCATTTTTTCGTATGGGTCTCATTTTGAGTGATGTACCAAGCTCAATACGCATGTGAAAATTGACAGAATTTTTTAAAATTCGCTGAATTTTGTAGTACAGCTGTTTAGTAATGAGTAATACTAGTGATGAGTTATTACAAGTAATAAGTTTTGATATTTTTAGGCAGAAGATTTTGAATCGAGAATGGAAGGCGATAATTTCGGGAAGCTTCAAACTCTCAATTTCGTCAAGCAACTGATACTGTAAGTATACCAAAATTTTACATGCGAGAAATAGTCGTGGTGCGTCTTGCGGTCAAATTTATATGTTGTAAATGTAAATAGATTATTGAACAAGCAATATTGGACAGGATGCTACGGAGCATCACGAGCAGAGAATTTTTCTATACATTGAACATTGAAAAATGAGTTTCATCAAAATTGGTGCAAAGATGAGTGTGCAAAATTTATGAAAAAAATCACTCAATTTTTCGAAATTGTTAGGAATTTACTGCCCAACTTCACACTCTTATGAGGGGGACTCGCAGAGTGCGGGTCAGCAAACCTCATCAAATTTTTTTTACAGTCTCGTACCACCTAGAATATGAAAAATCCAGAGTAACTCCGTCAAATGGGCTCCCTATTCAGAGCTACAAGTAAAAATGTTAGCATTGTCAGTATATATATATATATATCACTTTTAACATGGGCCTATATGAGCAATGCTAATGTCATAGGCTGTCTTCGAACAGGAGGCCTACTTGACGGAGTTACTCTGGATTCTTCATATTCTAGAATGTACGAGACTGTGAAAAAAGTCTGGTGAGTTTTGGTGACTCGCACTTCGTGGGTCCCCCTTGTTAGTCTTATTCCAATTTCCATGAAACTTCTTGTATTTTCAGGAAAATTTTCTGTATCTGGAGTCTCAATGCATTCCATTTGAAATTACTCGGTTGATTATTCAATAACCATGGAGAAATTTGACCGCAAATGACACTGAAATCAGATCTTGAGTATTTAGTTAGGAATCATGCTATAGTCGGTAGATGCTTCCTAATAGTGTCAATGTCAAATCACTCTCTCGCTCAATATTGCATCACACTCACCAAACGAAACAACTTCCAAGTGAGACTCGTCGAATGAGATAATCGTGATAATTTGTTGACATCAATCGTACCACCGATGTCTAAACCTTTGCAGCCCGCAGCTATATATCCATATCCGCTTGTTTTTAACTCCCGCTTACCGTACACTAGAATCAAGTAAACATTTTCTCTCCCGCACGAGATCAAATACAAAACAAGCTATCCAAACTTGGTATTAGCTGAACGTGCCCCGAACACAGTAATCAGGAAATTTAAATTTCCATTCGTTTGCCGCGCACAGCATACCATCGACCACACATATAATACACAACAACAGCCTCGAGTCTTTTCAACGCGATCCAAGCGCATGTAGCTCAGGCTCTGACCATTAATCCTTCTATTTTCGTTTCGTTTGCCTCCTGTGCACATTTTCCTCACTCATATACACACAACGAGGCATACATACACTTGCCATATATACACCTAGTGCATACGAGGCGAAAATCCAAAAACCACGTAAACTCAGCTTCATGAATTATATATAATTGTGGTGGCGTGCTTGCAAGCACATAGTAGCTAAAAGTTGGAATTAAAAATAAACCGGTGCAAGTAGAGGCTGGATGCAGCGTGTCTGGAATCCAATTACGAAATTTCGGTAAAGCTTTTCGGTAGTGGTGGTGGTGGTGGTGGTGGTGATGGCAACGTGAAAGCCACGAAAATCAAAGTCACTGGTCTTTGCTTACGGTGTTATGTGGGTGTTTGCAAATGTGCGACACTCTAGTGAATATCGACTCAAAGCTTTTGCTGAATTCAAACTCGTCATGTGGGATTATCAAATTCGCATTACTAATATTCGAACAGATAACTTAATTTTTTATGTCGATGTTTTTCATTTTTCTGAAATTTCAAATATTTGGACGGTTGCCCTAGTCGTTGAAAAAGGTTTTATGAAGAAGGGATCGTAACTTTTTGTGCTTGGTGAGCTTGGGAAAAATATCCAAAGAAGGTGAGGGGATGATGATGTGATGAGAATTAGATTGTGAAACGTAAATATTTTCTAATAAACGGATGTAGCTTGACCATGGTGAGCAAAATACAGCCTCTACAACTGAAAGCTTTTTCGGTTCTCTTGCTCCGTTGTCAGTGTCGCCTGGCAGCGACTGGGAGAAATACTACAATGTTGATACTCTAATCTCGAGGAGCGAAGCTTGACGTATAATCTAAGATCATCAGCGAAGAAGTTAATCCACATGGAACCACAGCTAGTCATTTCATTCGGAGACAATTGGTTGACTATTTCGAACAGTTTCCTCGTTTTAAGAATCCATATATTCGTGTGATACTGTAATCATAGTTGAGTATGCTCAAATTTCCCTATAAATTCGATCATTGGAATTGAAATGAGATTCATATCTAATTAATTTTGACACTCGATCGATATGATCGGATACCGTATTTATCATAATTTGAAATGAGATTTTTTCGTGGAAAGTATACTACAGTAAAAATCGAGAGTAAAGGATAATCATAGTCGAGATTAGTTTCAATCAGGCTGACAAAGGGATCCGAAAGGGGGTCCGGAAACAGATTTATCAATCTTTGCTAGGCACATACCAGTCTGGACAATTTGATTGTATCTGATTCGAACGACACTCAAAAGAGCAATAAAAAGTAAGTGTCGATCTCTATCTTCCATTGTTTGCGGTTTGAAAACTGATTGATATTAGTTTTTTTCAGTGTTTAATCGGTAAAAAGGTACGATTACATCTGTTACAAGAGCTTCGGCGATAATGTACAACAAGCTCTCTGGGACGGATAAAAAAGTTATTAGTACTGTAGACTGCGACTGAGCAATAATAAACGAAGAAAAGAACTGAAATAACCTCAGAATTAGTAGATCACACATGGGCGCAAAAGTTAGATCTCACATCCCGGGTGGCATTTTCTGCCTGGAGTCGAAGTCGCCACGACGATGTAGAGTCCAAATTTTGCAGTTATACGTATCATATGAGGTTTCTGACAAAAAGTGAATCCAAGCAAAAAATCCTAAAGTGCAAGCATACTTGTGCACAGTAAATCAACGAGTACACTTCGATAAGATACAAAGAGTAGTAAGAAGTTCTTGTCATTTAAAAGTGCTACGTTCAAGAGACAATTCGAAGGCTATCGTAATAAAAATAGTACATTTTGATACGAGAGCGTAAAAAAATTTTCCGCGTCTGAGCGATGGGTTAGCAGCCTGAGCCGCAGGCTAGCGTCGGAATTATGACAAGGACTCAAAAAATAGATTTTTACTCCCGCGTATCAAACTAGACTTTTGATGAGCTGTGAATAAAATTCGGCAAACTGTGCACAAAGTAAACTTTTACGCATCACAAAGTATCAATATAGTGCATCTCGATACAAGGGTGAAAAAACTTTCTTCCGTGTCCGAGTGATGGGTTTCCGGCCCGATCCGTAGGCGATGTAAGTTTTACACCCGTGTATCGAACTGTGTTTTTCGACAAACTGTGAGAGAAAGTGGAAAATTGGTGCGAAAGAGTTACTTTCTCGCACAGTTTGTCAAATAATACGTTATTCGCGCTAAATTTCTTCCAGGTGATGAGAGCCCACGGGTCAAAAGTCTATTAGAAGATCTAAAAGATCGAAACAATCTCTTAAGTATTGAAAAATATGCGTGAAAACATACACTTGATCTCTTTCAGTTTTCTTTGTCTTATTCGAGTCAAACTTTGATTCAATGGTTGTGACGCAGATACACACGAGTATTGATCATTTTCCTGCACAAATGCTACATATTTGACTAATTGTCTATTACTCTAAGATTTCATACTTGAAATGATGAATCATAAGCACCACTTGCCTTCAATTCATCACAACCGTGGAAAATTGCAAATATTGACTACGATACACAGATAAATATTCTTACTTTTTTTGAGCATAGATTAGCAAAATAAAGTGCTATTACTTCTGAAGGAAGCATTTTCCCCTCATAAAGTTCATCCAATGTGGTGGCGCACGTGTATACCGTACAATCTAATCGGCTCTTCATTCTTCCACTTTACGATATCAGTTCTTACTCGTGCTACTCTTCTACGCGAGCAATTTATTGAGATTGTTCCTCCATTTACCATGTCCTGCGCAGCAGTATTCAATTCATGTGTCGCCGGACGATATGATCAAAACCATAAACCATTGACCGTAACGAGCATGAAAAGTTCATTACGTGTACCTAAACTAGATTATTGGCTTGGTTTATTTTTTAATTCTTATTTTCGAAATAGAGGAAGAAATTATCTGTGATATTACATCCTTTCCCAAAAGTAGAGCAAAAGCCCAAATTATAGGTATTCCCACTAATTTCTGTTCAACTTTAGGAAGCACAAAGGTAATGCAGTATGGCAGGAATTCATGACCTGCGCTGCGTTCTCATTCCCTCTCTTAAATTATGTTTATTGAATAGATGAATATATTTCTGAATGCCGATGACAAACACACTGACATTCCTAATCAAAGCGTCCAACCAGAGTTGACAGACCAGATTTTGCTGCTATATTGCTCAAAGGAGATGGGAATTTATCCTTGAGAATAATGCACATCTAATCAAGTATATGGTTCATCAAGATGGAAATACAACATTTCTCCTCCGCATTGAAATAGAGAATAGCGAGTATCAATCCTATTAATTTCGTAATGGTTTGGAGTTGTATGGTTTCAGAAGTTCCTTACAAAAACGTAAGGTTTCAAAACGGAATACATTTGGTTCACGAAACTTCATTGATATTTTGTGGCTTGCCTTTTTCCGCAAAATAATAAAATGAGATCTTGTGTCAAGCCTTAAGCTACTTACTAAGAAGGAGGCTGACAATCATTATGACACGACTGGATGAATTTTTAAGCATTTTGGTATGTACAGTAATTCAGAGCCACCGTATCAGCGTCCTTTTGAACTGAGTGTTTTGAACAGCTCTCTGGTCGGGTCGACAGTTTTAGGGCGACGCGTCAGTCACCCGAAGTACGCAAAAGAGCTGCTCAAGATTTCAAATTTTGTGACGGCCGAGTCATTCCGTCTTCCTCTCTCCCTGGACCGAATATTATAATGATAACATTTTATGTTACAGCTTGAGCACGAGAAGAGTTGCTGCATAGTTTAACCAGGTAAGAGGGAGAGAGACAGAGAGATGGCACCGTACTAGAGCCCGCGCGCCCCATATTTTGAGCCGTCCCTGGCGCAAGCCAATGCTGCTCCGGCCAGCAACCTTTTACTGTACATTCCGTCGTGACGTTTCGGAGCGCTCGCACGCGGCTCTCGAGCTTATTATCGTGCGCGTTGTCCACGCCGCCCGGAGCCCGTCCTTGGCATCATTTAGCCGGGGCTCCGGTGCGTGCATTTCATATAACCTGTGCTGTGGTCTACGACCAAAATCATCATCGTCTGGGACAATTGCGAGCTGCCTGATCGTCGTGAGCTGCGAGGGCCGGTGCCCGATCTGAGGTCGAGTGACCAACCTGCGTCAAGGCCATTGATATTTGTAAGTGCCTCTCGCAAATCTCTCTCTCCTCTTTCTGGGCTTGTAGATTGTATTTTTCCCTAAATGCGCCCTCAATAATCGTGCGTGGGCTAGATTTATTCTAACGGTCAGCGGACCATTTGTAAATAGTTTTCTTTGAATAAATGCCCTTTCATTCTTAATTTTAATCGAGCGTGTGCTCATTCAGTGCTCCCCTCTCCTGATTTCTTGAACAATTACAGCAATAGCTCACTCCCTGAGCTTCTCAAATAAAAGCAGGCCCTGCCTGCACGTGACGAGTCCACCAAAAACCGTCACAATTTTCGACAGCCAGTTCATGACTGCCTTATAAGTCATATTAATCTTTAGTTTGTCCAAAAAAATTGGATTCATGATGCTCAAAATTCCAAGTACTGAAGGTACATGGCTCGGATGAGGTTTTCGAACCAAAAAATTGGACGCGTAAAATAGGGTGCTCCGAAAAATGACTTTTTTCCGGGGATCAATACGCCCTGATGCACAAAATTTGGGTTTATATATGGAGATGTGGAATAATTCTCACTGGAAGCTGAGGAATGATATTTTAAATGCCGGCAAGAGCCGCCAATTTTTTTCAAAATTAATGAAAAAACGCTCAATTTACCGCTTTTCTTCCGCTAACGTTGGTTGCCCTTGGTACTGGTTCACCTGAACACTTTTCAACGTACTTTGTTTTGTTTCAAAACTTTTTCAACCTCTAAAAAATGAGCTGGAGTACCTTTAACTTCAATCAACCAGAAACAAACTATCTTGATTTCCGCAAAAAATTTTTCCACAGCGTTAAATTGACGATTTTTGGTTATCAAAATAACCAAAAATATTTGATTTTGTCGTGCTTGCTGAGTGATGAAAGCTCCGCCAAACCGTTTTGGCTGCATATCTGGTGGCTGAGAGGGTCATCAAATGTGCATTTTCACGTGTAGATATGGAATGTTTGAAGTAATATTGACCCGAATCATATTATTAATGCCGAAAATTCACTATTTTCAATATTGATTTTTTTTATTGTTGTGTCATTCGTCGATTCGGCAAAGAAGATGGATAGTGATGAGAGTTCAGAGTACTCGGCCTGTGCATAGGTATGATAAATGGAATGAAAGAATTGCTTATTTCCATACGTTGGGTAGACTGTAGATAGAGAAATGAGAAGGAATAGACGCTCGGAGCGCCGAGTCACCGAATAACACCAAAATCAGTATTGAACGTAGTTCATAGGCATTCATTATTTAATTCACGTCAATATTACATCAAATATTTCATATTTACACGCGAGACTGCACATTCGATGACTCACTCAGCAGCCAAGCATGCAGCCAACACATTTCTGCGGAGCTTTGTTTGCTCAGCAAGCACCCTTACGACAAATTGCCTATTTTCGGTTATTCCAATAAAAGTCCCTTTTTGCGGAAATTGAGATAGCTCAGCTCTGAGTGATTGGAATCAAACTCCTCCTAGCTCATTTTGTAGGGTTCAGAACAAGCTTCGAAATAAGCTGAAACACGTCGGAAATGTCCAAGTGCGCCAGTAATACGAGCGAAGTTAACAAAAATGAAGGGGTGGATTTGGCATTTTCCCATTTAATCCTGTGTTAATTTTAATGCAAATTTGATGGCTCTTGCTGGGATCTAAAATATCGTTTCTTTGCACCCAGTGAGAGTTTTATCATATCTATATACAAAAATCGAATTTCTGTACACTGGGCGTATGGATATCTGAAAAAAGTCATTTTTGGACCACCCTAATCTAGAATCAGATGAATTATTCAAAGCCAAATGAGGCATTACCAATAGTAGTGATTAATATCAATTTAGTGAACAATTTTTATTTCTCAACAACATTGAGCTGGTGCTGTTGTATGTGAAGGTATTGTTGCCTTTTTCGTTCGAATCAAGAATACAGCATCATATTATTATATGATCTGCCTGATTCATGTGCCTATTTCCAATACGCATCGCAAGAGATGCTCTTGAGAAACTAGTTCTTGAATAGTGCCGTGGAAGCATCAGGTGAAGGAGGAAGATGAAGATGAGCACTAGTAGTTCTATCGTGGCTTGAGAACATCTCATGGATTTACCGCTTTTCAGCCCCGAGGAGTATGCACAGCGACGTGAAAGCTTCTGAAAGCGATGAGTACCTAACGCGCCTCTCTCTCTCTCTCGTGTACACAGCTATATGTAATACTGAGTATGCGGAGAGAGGAAGCTTTTGCGCGTCAGGATGTTCTTGAGGGATATAAATTCACTGGTATAGTTCCTCCATCATGGAGTACATAAAGTTGTTGACTTTTCGTATTCAGCTCGAGTAAGTTCATTGTTGATGGATTAAAGTGTGTAAGGAAAAATGTGTTTTTCAAATACTTTGCCGATCGTTTATCGTCTCACTTGACCAACTAATATAAGTCAATATGGATTTTGATTCGAAAGGGTGAAAAAATTTTATCGATAACTGAGATAAGCATGGCCAGTGCGTACAAAATTCGTGATTATTAAAGAAACACCCACGTAGTGGTCATGTTCAGCCGTTTTTCATATCCAAATTGGAATTCATTGATGGCTTAGATAATTCTGAGACGGTTAGTTGTTTATAGTTGGTAAGGTAAGTGTACCCAAAATGCCTCATACGCCGATATCAGCAGTGGGTTATCATTAACCTTCCCTAAAACTATTTATGTGAATCATGTCAGAAAATATATGAATTTGACCGACCTCGGTCGATTTCTGCGTTCCAGAGAAAATTTAATTTGAGTTTCTGCATTTATCATGCGTGAACTCTCATGATTCCATCTTCACTGAAACCGGTGCCAAGAATGTTTGGTTCGACTCATCTTAACGCGTCCTGGAGAATTGAGTTATTCATCTTGAGACTTTTCAAGAGTGAAGAACTCTGATATGGAGCTTCATGACAGCTTCTGATATGGAGCTTCAGAACAGCTTCATGAATAAAATAGCGAAGATCAGTTGAACCTGGGGACGTATCCAACCGACCCCAATTTCTTTTCCCAAACTCTCCGTTAACCTCATTAAGGATTCGTGCAAAAGTTAGAGTTGATCCTCAGATTTCATTCGATCGTTCCATGAGTTTTGGGGTAAAAAGTTTCCACAAACAATCAGAATTTGACCAAACAGATCGAACTACGTTTCACACATTCTCTAGAATTAAAACTGAGACACG
The DNA here is from genome assembly GCA_029851415.1 of Eretmocerus hayati. Lineage (NCBI taxonomy): Eukaryota > Metazoa > Arthropoda > Insecta > Hymenoptera > Aphelinidae > Eretmocerus > Eretmocerus hayati. The sequence continues at coordinate 173,368,646 of CM056742.1, read as the reverse complement.
CTATGAAAAGAACACCTGTTAGATGAACGTAGACCATGATGAAATCCCACACAGAATTACTCATAATTTTCTGCAAATCTAGGAATATCTTCCTTTGACTCGAAAAGAGCCCCTTCATCCTATGAATTCATGCCAGATTCACTCTGCAGAGCAGCCAGCTTCAACTTCCTCGAATGCCATCACGTTCGCTTCATAAAAATGAGCTTCTTCCCCGGTATTCTAAAGGAACGCTAGACATTCAAAAGACGGAGACGCAAAAAAGAGTACCGCCGAGGCATAAAATACTCACCGAGAAGATCGAAAAAAATTCAAATAAATCACTTGAGTACGATGAAATTCCATCCATCCCAGAAATATACTCTCCAGATCTTAATTTTCAACTTCAACAAGTCGCTCTAACGCTCCCATCTCATTGCTCAAACTAACTGAGCACAGAGAACGAGTAAGTCCGGTGAGCATTACTCGCAGAGCTCTCCATTTCAAAGTTAGCCATATTAATCTCGGGACAGGTGTAGAGTAAACAAATTACCCTCTAGCTCGAAGCTTCCATAGAGTCTGGAAAAAAATTCCGCGAGCTCGAGTTGCAAACTTTTCTCAGCGTACTGACATCATATATATATATATATATATGCATTCTAAAGAAGCTTTTTATCCACTAACTAACGAGACTTTTTGACGAACGGCGTGGCGTCCACAGTTCCTTCCTTACTAAGGTCGCTGGTTAGGGGTGCAGATTCTAATAAAACTCTTGATTGGCGAAGAGCATTGAGGCAAAGAAGGAAGTGAGATGGAAGCAAGGGATGATGAACTGGGTGCTGGAGTTTCTTGAGCTAATAGACTTGACAGAGTGCCTCCTTGGATGAATGTGATAATATCGGGCGAGAGTGGTAGCCCGTTTTCTTGATCAAAATTTGTGTTGGTGAGGTTTAGAGCCTCTCGAGGAAGCTATTTTACATCTCGGAATTGTATTTTGCCTTGGTTGCGTTGAGGATGATTAATCGATCAGATTGATTATTTTCGTAGATATTTTCAGGGTTAGATATGTTAAAGACTGTTTTCGAATGAAGAATCTCGAAAATCTTGGGCTGGTTGATCACATCAATGATTTTGTCTTCAGACAAATCTATAAATTGTTTACTCTCCACCGAGCCTTGAGGTATTCAATCCTTGAGTTCAAACGCTCACAAGGATGAAATCGAGGAAACTCGACCTGTTCTGCCCTAAAAAGGAAGAAAGTCGTAAGTGACATAAACGCGGAACCGAGATAATCGCAAAAGACTTCGACCGTCTCCATTTAACTTCAATATATTCGCAATTACAAAGGTGATAATCTAAGACATTTAGAATTTCCTTTCAGATATCTGGTTTGAACAGATACCAGAAATACGATACCGATTCTTCGGCCGAGTCTACAGAAACGCGCTCACCTCCGGCGCGCGCCCTCTCCGCTCGCACTCTCCACCCAAACACCGGAGTAGGTACCGAAAATGACCCACATAAGTCCCCTTATAATTCGAGTTCCCAGTCCGACTTCGTGAGGTGAAAACCCATCAATGTATCGTTAAGAATTGCCCAAAAACTCATTTGCATGGAATTGAGATTGGAAAATGAGAGACCCACGTCTCTCATTTTCCGGATCCTGGATGTCGATCAATGTGCCTAATATTGCCACCCCCAACTTCTCAGGTATCTAATTAGATACCTGAGAAAACTCTCAGCCTGTTCAACAATATTCAACATTGTCTTGGGTTTACATTGATACTTATTTCAAAAAGTGTGGGATAAAATCAATCGTGAAGAATTCTGGTTAAGACGAACCGAGCTCTTGCAAATTCACAAAAGATAACATTTGTGTTACAAGAGTCACTCCTCCGTGAATTTGGGACATCTCGGGTGTTTTTTATCAGGATTCCATGCACTTTAGCTCATTATTCGGCTTCTGAAATGAGGATCAAGGTATAAGCAAGATGATGCTGAATATTGTTGAACAGGCTGAGAGTTAGATACCTGAGAAGTTGAGGGTGGCAATATCACGCACATCGATCGACATCCACATCTCTCATTTTTCAATCTCAATTCGATGCAAATGAGTTTTTGGGTCATTCTCAACGATAGATTGAAAAATTTTCCATCTCAAAAACTTGGCCTGGGTGTTCGAATTGTGAGGAAACACTCTTAGGTGAGTTTCGAATCATTTTTCGGTACGTATTCCGCGTAGTCTAGATGGAGAGTGCGAGCGGCGAAAGCGCGCGCGCCCGGAGTAGGCGCGTCTATGTAGACTCGGCCTTTGGAATTTTATATAACTTTTGCGAACTATTTCGTTTCTTGTCGTGTTTCAGCTTACTCAACTTCAGAGTAACGGTAACTTTTTTGAGTCATTATTTTACGTCTGAGGCGAACTAGATCGCTACATTAAGGTCTCTGATGTGAGCTCTTTGATCGCATGCGAGTGAACGAAGATTGAATGGTAAAAAATCCGAGTGAGGCTCATCGCGATGAGCGCGTTGACCCAGGGTATTCAAATTAATTTTTGACAATAACGTGCCCGGAACATCTCGCTTCTCTATGATCTTTAACCAGTTTTCGCTTTACAAAAGTCCCTCGTTTTACACGGGAGTTAGGTTTTGAGAAAATACCGCGTAAAATGAGACCTTGCTGTTATGGAAAATGTGGGTTTGCGTTCCTCAACAATGAAAATCGATGATATGCAGAGTGGCGAACAAGTGTATTTACGCAAAATTGAGACGTTTCTATGAATACGAATAAAATCTGTACAAACTTTCTTGGCAATTGGTTAAATTGCCAACCAGTTCATTCAGCCTCGATTCATTAAGCTGATGGAAATTTTCATCCAACCGGTAGCCGAAGTTTTTTGCAAGGACCTTTCTACAGGAATCTAGCTTTTGTATCCCGGGTGCCCGGCTCTCGCCTCCACCCCGATTGCCCCCATGAGCGTGGGGCAGGGATGCGCCCTGCCAGCGCGTCGGTTTGGAGGACAGCCATCACCGAACTAATAGAAATGGTTCAGCAATGACTCGATCCTCCCTCCCGACTACCGAATTTTGGGCTTGGCCCCTAGCACAAGGCCGAATACACCCGGTGGGGAGTTTGGGATTTTCAAGGCTTCCTTGGAGCTGGGGAGTTTGGGATTTTCAGGGCTTCCTTGGAGCCCAGGGAACCCCACGGGTCCATGGATAAGTCGTCCAGGCTCGCATTGTTATCGCCCGAGGGCGATTCCAATTTGAGTCCCTAGACTCACCCACTCCCGCGGTGCCGGATGGAGATGTGTGGTCTCCACGCCTCCGGCGAGCGCTGACTGGGGCCGGGAGCTCTTTAGACTCCAGGGATGGGGCACCATGCCCCAACCCCCTTTGCGGGTAAGGATCTTTCTATAGTGAAGAATAGTCCGAAATTTTTATTGCAAATATCTAAGGATTGAGGTTGATGAAAACAACTCGTCCATCAATTCAGTGGAATCCGCGTATCGAAGCAGACGAAAACTCTTCCTTTTACCTCTCCTACTTGTCAGCGCATTCGTTCTTGACTCAAAGTAGCCATAGGAAAACTACACAAGTCCAGGTGGATGGTAAGTACGATGGAATCTTCAGAAGTTGGAAGAAAATTTTGTTATCACCGAAGACAAATCCACGTGAAATGGGGGCGTGACGGAAACCAACGAACTGCGTAAAACGAAATCGCGTAAAATGAGGCACTCCTTCGTAGTATATAAACTTTACCGGGCTCTGCTAGCTAGTCATGCTGTTCATGCCTGAGAATTCTGTCAGTTATCAAGTGACAAAACTCAAATATCAGAAAATTCTGGAAATTTTTAAGAATACCATCAGGCAATTTTAGCTCGGCGATACCTCCTCGCATACAGTTAGTTGGTCAGATCAAAATCCGAAAACCCAGCCTATTTTGAATAAAATTTACTGCAGGCTCGTCGATCATTTATTCAACCTGCAATCTGCAATCCATTGGTTCAGTTACCTCTTCTGAAAAGATATGCTGAGCCCGTCGTATCACTCACTTACACAGATTTTTAGTAAAAGCATACCGTCATATTCCCATGCTCACTATACCATAATTCTTAATTCCAAGAGCCACGTCTGCACATTTTCATTTTTAGAAAAACCCAGCTCAAAATTGCTTCACTCACAAGAGAAAAGCGCTGCAGTCCGAAAATATGAATTCGTGGAGCACCCAACGAAGTTCGCTATAGATTCGGACTTTTGTGTACGATTACGTACATAAACAAGCACCGGCAAAGCTCTCCTGGCACTCGCTCAAAACGTCACTGAGGTCCATACCACTAGTGGAAGCTAATCCAAGCTTGCCCTATTGCTCAACAATGCGAGAGAATGTACTCACGAATTTCAACCCTCCTCAATCTGAACATGTATGTATGTATGGTTCATGACCCCATCTATTTCCCAATAGGGAATAAAGACAGTAAAAGACGAAATTGTACGAAATATCCTGGGTAAAGCAATATTGCCAGATGAGTTACATCTTTCGGACGAATAAAACTGTTTCGACTTTTATCACTGCTCGTTTCCCTGTATTTATACTCGCACTCGTGCATGGATCTATCGTGCACATACGGAGGCAGTCAATTTTTGAGGATACGGCAGTTGCGAGTCTTATGCTATACATTAGAGCGGGTGATGTAGGTTGGAAGTTCGTATGATCCGGGTACGACTCTGAATAAATCAGTGGTGTATTCCCTTGCCAGAAAGTTTGTATCAGCATTAACAAAATATTAAAGAATTCGTGGAATACAGTTGAGTGTTAAGAATTGAATCTATAATGAATAGATAGTTTGAATTCCTGATAACTCAAGCCGTGGACCCAAGAACTTGACAGAATAGTACAAGTTCTATCATAAAGGGACTGGGCTGGTAAGCATGGTGAATCAGAGTATTTCCCAGTTTATATCATTAAGAAGAGAGGAAAAAAAGATTCATTGCCACTAAATCCGACAACCACCTCCTCGGGCTACGAATACTGAGACTGGCGCACCGACACATAACCTCGGAACCAGACCACGTGTGTGGCAGCAAAACAAACTGATTCCTCTGCTGATCCCATGTGATCCTCGCGCGACTGATCCCTCTGATCCTTTTTCTGATCTATCTAATCACAAAAATCTGATAATTTTCAACATCCACGCAAATTTTCAAATCAACCGGAATAACTTCGAGAAAATTTTGCAAAACTCACAACGCCGAGCACAACGCGTCTTCAGAATTGCCCGGCTGGTCAAGTACTTTGCAATCAGGTTGTATATATCTTTTTACGCGGTACTTTTTCTGAACCCCACTCCCGCGTAAAACGAGGGACTCCTGGATATTTTTGTGGTGACAAACGATATGAGTATGAATTTTTTCTAATACATTCTTCAGAATTTTTCTCAGGCGGGGAGCTCCGCCACCTGCACAATGCCGCCGGAGCTCCGTACGTCGACTCCACTGGGGGCTTTGCCCCCCGCACCGTTACCAGAGATTACATATCTGAACCCACTCCTGGGTGATTCGTGCACACAGTTACAGAGACAAACGAAGCCTATAAACTCTCAAGACGGCGGACAACTTCCACAGCATCCATTAGCTGTCTAACATGTTTTGGGGCGAATTACATTTTTGTTTACAGAAATAACGAAAAATATCGTAAGCGACTTAGACGCCGATATCTATGCACTCGTCTTCGCATTCGTGCACATCCGCGCATAGTTTCGTTGTTCATGTCCGCCTTGCGCCAATGAATTCTCACGCTCTAAGAAGCTTCCTCTACGAAATAACTAAAAATAAAGTAGAGCATTTTCCTTAATGTTCATTTTTTCGTCGTAACTTTTCTACTACTCATTCATCTCAATCTCGATTCCCTCAAGACGTACCACCATTCTAGGATTCAGGATCGGTTGGTTAATACCGAATTTTATCTAAATTCGTAGATCTTCATTCAAATAAAGTTTTTCTTTGAAAATAAGAAAATTTCAGCGAAAATTCGAATTTAATCATTTTTGAACCCATTCTATCAAAATTTCGTCTCAAACAAACGATGGGTATTGTTGAAAAAACCTCAGGTTAGCTGCCTCGAATCTCTCTGAAATGCTATCTCAGATAAGAGTAGCTCAAAATACATGAAAATATCTTTTTCGATATTCATTTTTCCTCCGTATCTTCCTCTACAACTCATTTATCTCACTTTCGATGACCTAAAGACTGACTTTTCCGGCATTTTGGACCGACTGGTTGATACCAATTCAAAAGAAATTGCAATTTCTTTTGAAATTCGTGAAACGTCATTCAAATGGAGGTTATTTTCGGGAAAAGAAAATTATAATCGAGAAACTCCATTTCAACCATATTCAAGTTGACTGTACCAGAATTTCGTCTCAACCAAACGATAGATATTGCTGAAAAAAAAATAGTTTGGATTCCCTACATCTCTCTTAAGAGCTCCCTTGAAAGGATATATCAAAATGTAGGAGGCTATCTCATTTAATATCAATTTTTTCATCAATTGTTGTGAAATTCGTTATAATTATCATCATAAATTGTTATGAGATAACACTCTGCTAATTACTTTTAGCAGCGTATTTTTCTATTGTTCGGGATATTTTCAATTGTATACAAATTCAATTAAAAGAGATTCATCAAGATGCGTTGATATGCCATTCAGTTGATGTAACATAGAATTCTAGCGTTTTTTAAGGGCGTCGTACAAAATAGGGGTGACCTTGGGACCTAAGAAACCTTAATTTTTTCACTCTACTGGTGTTAGACACTGTGAAAAACTAGTCCGGGAGCCTTAGCCAGCAAGGGCCGATTCACTTTGCTCACCCACCTAGTCACTTTGTTCTAATCCCCTAGCTAAAAATGTCAATCGGCTCGGCTCTGGTATAAGTCATCCGATGATAGTGAATGTCATTGTCATGATCACTTGGGCTCTAGACATTCTCTATAATATGCATATATCTGCGGTGAAAAATCCACCCTAATAACAGGGTTTTTTTCATCACGGAAGCATCATATGTTATAGAAAAATTCGATTCCCTGCCTACTCAAAAGTTATGAGCAGAAAAAGTGTGAATTCACCTCTGACCTTTGATTTCTATAAGAGAGGCACGAGATCCATCCCCCTTCGTTCACTTTTTATCGAATGTTCAACTTGAATGGACCATAGATGTTCTCAGGGTAGTGGCAGAGCGAGTCGCAAAAATATTGGAGTTTTTTTCATTTTTCGCCTTCAGCTCCCGACATCGCCATACCAACTCGCCGTGTCTGGGACAAAATCAGAATAGCACATCATCTAGCCAGTCAATTACGAAAAAGATCCCGTTGGACTCATCTCAAAAGCTAAACAACTTCAGTGAAGAAATTTTCTGCTGGAGTTGGATTTCAACATAGTGCGGCGGGACGCGCGAAAATTCATGAGGATCTCGTCAATAAAGATGAATTTAATGACCTTTCCAAAGTTTGACTTTACAGGTGCAAAATCATACATTTGTACTCTTTCACACTCTGGGACGGAACACCCGTTCTCACCGTCGCAGTGAACGTATTAGAATTGGCTGTTCGTCGGAGAAATTTTGACTAATTGTTTATTCCAAGCTCACCCTGCCCATAACCACACATCTTGAATCATCTCGATAATTTTCATGAGTAAAATACTCAGTAAATTATCAGTCAAAATGACTGATAATTTTCTTGACCTCTCACGAAATGTGTGCTTTTTCCCTGAATTTTCGGAATTCGCTATCTACTTCTCATTCTTGTGACCATATGTTTCTGTGAAGGATTAATTTGATTATTTTCTAGACTTCCATCATTGCCCATCCGGCTGAAGTAAGCACAAATGTATGTCCACGTATGGAGACAGTTTGATTCAACAGATGAAGCGTGCAATTTTTTGTGATCAGCAGCTTTCTACTCGAATGAAATGTCCATTTTTCGGGGAAACATTTCCATCGGGGAATCATCAAGTGTTTGCTCAGTACTGACGACTTTGACAAGCTTGCAATTATTCTGAAAGGCAAGAACTTGCAATCGCTTTTACAACCGTAACAGAGAGCTTTTAGAAACTAGGCTACTTCCCACAGAAGTTTGATTAGTAATTACACATTTCCGCCTACCCTCACTCTCTCAAACTATAAAATTCGCTTACAGATATTACATACGGGGCCGAACTATTACAGTAGTATAGTTGACGCCACGTGGCTCCGAGTAAGAGTTTCCCAAGTCTACAAGGCGTATGTCTCATGACTATGTAAATGACTCGCAAAGCTCTATTCGCTTCAGGCGTGTGTAAGTTTTCAAACAGATTTGCATCCCTTAAAGCTTGACTTGCATGGACGCGTATACTTTGACGCACTTCGTACAAAGCTCGCCCATTTCCGGGCGCGCTTCTGTACGTATGTTACCTTACCAAGTTTTTCAATGTTTGTCATTCAATCTTACAGCTATACGTCGATGCAAGTACAAGTTTGGAGCTATATACTCGTGTATTAGTTCATTTTGTACGCTCGATTCATTTAAAGTGAGTGCAAACTTGCAAATTCAATAGAAGCGTGAGGGTTCTACTACAACAAAGGTTTCTTTGGGTTGGAAAATTTTCAACTTGCTTTACTCATTACTTCGGAACTTTGTACATCCAAATTTCGACTGACATAGATTGAAAACTATTCATGATGCTTTCTATGTTGGAATTTCGCGGAAAGTCTCTTACTGAGTTTGAGCACAACGACAGGTAGATCCTAGCTTTATATCGGGATGAAAAGCTTCCTATAAATTTCTGTAAATTTTGCATGAGCTTTAGACTGCCAAGCGAGGCGTAGAAAGTCAGGCAAAACTGTCGACTAGAAACGAGTCTCAATTATTGATAGCCCATATAGAGCACAGTGCCAGTGGATGGATAATGGAGGTAGCGATACAATGACCTATGTGCACGTAAGTCTTGGAATGCGTTGAAAACCGCCAGTGTATTGTGTGATGTTGTTGTGTGAGAAAATCATATAGGATTTGATGCTTGTGTTTTATAATGGATGTGATGAGGAAAATGATATTAGAATTGAATGATTTTTAGCTTGATAATATGCCTGAAAGCAAGATTTTTATTTCAACGTTTTTTATGGCATCCATCGTGCAAAGCGCAAATTCCGACGATGGGCAGCCATAAAATTCTGTATGCATCTCGTGCCAAAAATGCATTTATTAACAAAACTTGTGATGTTACGCAGTATCGGCGCATTTTCGGCAACTCGATACATAATATACTATTAGGAGATTTGAACTCACAGAGGTCATTACCATTATCTGCCGGATCTAGTTTCGTCAAAACTCGGCTGAATGATACAGGACTATCGATGGAGCGGATATTTGGTTGGTGATCACTCATTGAGGCACGTAGAAGAATTTCCAAGTCAAATGGAGAATTCTGAATAAACAAAAAATGAATAGACGGGTATAGACTGGTTCAATCATCATTTCGTCACGATTTTTGCTTTCGCTGAAGAAAAAGGGCTGGTTTTGGTCCAGCAATTGGTTGATGTTTCCATTAAATTCAATATTCTCTTCAACAGGATTTCTCTCATCACAATAATGCTTGAACCATTTCGTTCCTCTCACCAAAATCTAACGATTTTGAATAAACACTTTTCTTCCAAACTCCTCCAAAACCTTCGAGAGACTCACTCTCCGTCCCTTCATCTGTTTGCCTGTCTTTTGTTTTATTTTTTCCGACACGCTTTCTCTTGATGAGACCAGTGATTTGGCGCCTCTTTTCTCTCTCAATCAAATTTGTCTTAGAGGTTTTCTAATGTAAAATCGATAAAATTGAGTACTTTAACAGTAAAATATCTTTTTCCAACTTTGTCTTACAGCAATTTAGGTTACCTAGGATATGGTTTTTTTAATCTCCATAAACCTAAATTTTTGGAAATGACCATTTTCAAAAATTGAAAATGAACATTTTCAATAAAAAATCCATTTTGAGCATATTGAAACTAACAGTTCCAAAGTTCCATTCCAACTAGACTACAGATAATGCTAAAGAAACCCCTGTTTAGTTCGCCTGAATTGTTCTGATCTTCCTCAAAAAATAACTCAAAGTATACAACAATATTTTCTTTCAATATTCATATTTCACTCATATCTTCCTCTCAAACTGATTATTCAAATTCCAATGAACTAAATTGGCACTCCTTTGGCATTCTAAATCGATTGGTTGATACCGAATTTTTCGAAAGTTCGTTTCAGTATAATTCAAATTGAATTTTTCTTCGAGAAATCAAAATTTAAAGAATAACTATTTTGATTATCTTTACTCCAACTGTTTTGAAATTCCGCCTTAAACGGACGATACATCTCGCCCAAAAACCTTAGCGTGGACGATCTGGATTCCCCTGAAAGGAAATCTCGTAAAAATGACTCAAGATGTGCGAACAACATTTTATACAAATTTCATTTTTCGCTCATATCTCCTTCTACAACTAATCTATCCACTCTTTGATGAATTAAGGTAGTACCCACACTTTCAAATAAATATGTTTCGCGTCGCAAGAGTTAGATAGAATTGAAGCTGAAACTCTGAGTTTTCCATATCCACCAAGAAAAAAGGAGGTTGCCGATGTAAATTCTGAAAAAAAGCATCGGCATCTGACGCGCTTATACACGCGGTCTTATGGGAGCGACACTGTTTATACCTGCTCATGCGGAAATAAATATGTCAAGTTCTGTAAAATTTTAATATACCTATAAATGCGGTCTTGATAATTCTCTTGCTAGCAGCAGAAATGTGGCTAGCCGATCAAAATCTTTAGCAAATTGATTCCGAAGTCAGCCGGAGAGGCATTTTCGGGTCCAACGCCATGCTTTGCGGTATGCGTCGTCTGCTGCGCTCATGCGGCAACTAGTGACCCTAGGCAACGCTACTCGAGCTCCGGCGCCCTCTCATTGATACGGGCCTGCACGCGGGTACTACCTTAAAAAGATACTTTCCCAGCATTCCACATCAAATGAATGAAAACGAATTTGATTGAAATTTGTTTGAACGTGATTAAAATTCAATTTTTCTTCTCATGTCAAAATTTCCTCCAAAGACTCCATTTTGATCATCTATAAGCTAACTGGATCAAAACTCCGCCTCAACTAAACCATGGACCTTGCTAAAAAAAACCTTAGTTCTGATGCCCCATATCTCCCTAAAGATATTATCGGTGGGGGATATCGAAAAAACCTTCGTTTATGTCAGATGAGTTCTCGTAAGATCGTGGTGGGAAACGATACTTTAGTGTAATAAAATGAGATTTTAGCAAATTTAGTTCAATAAACGTGTTATAAATGGGATACGACTGCAGAAAGAGAATTGGAAAATCACTGGACTTATATTTGGGTGATGATCAACTAGTCCTAGAAATGCTCAAGTTGATGAGATGAGCGGTACCGAAGAGACACTAGCGCACAAAAAGTAAAGCACACATACGCATTTGCGAAGGGCAGGGAAAATAAGTATCTCGTCGGTTTGATACAAGGCAGTGATGTCCACACTTCAATGGGGGCACTTTTGAGATATATTTTAATAAAGATTCAACACGAATATATCAGAGAGTATTGTGAATTAACGATTGTGAAATTAAGGGGGTGTCGGAGTCCTATCAATATTGTACAGTTACCGACATGGTCGAGTTTTCGGATTTCTCGATGAATTTTTGAGATATCAAAAATCTAACAAGTAACGCCGATTCTATGAGCCAAATAGAATCGGCGTTACTTAGTAGAATCCCGATATCTCGAAAATCCGTCGAGAAATCCGGAAAATCGACAATGTCGGTATCCGACATCCTCTTAAGTTGAAATAGTCGTCCATGATTCTTCATCAGTATGACGGTAATTGTGAGATCAACCCCTGGATTCACCCTAATAACTAGCAGATTCCGCTTCGGTAAGGCATTCTACTAATCTCTTCTATCAGCGTACTTCATGTGTGGGAAACAAATTTAATTGTGATGAAGGAAAAAACTACCATGATTGAACTTTTTGACTGCAAACTCGAAATTTTGTCGTGATTCGTCAACGTCGGTTTTGTCTCGATCTCTCAGTGTCATGTCCTGTATTTTGGCATTGGTAACTTTGGTCGTAATCACGCGCGGTCCCCAATGAAAATAAATCTACCACTCTTTCACTTGTTCTCGCTACCTTGAACACCGCTGGGCGATGTTTTGCGCCGGTGAGAGTGTCTCCTCAGATTGATATTTCTACATGCAATGAACGTTGCAAAAATTCCTACACAAGACCCACAATTTGGCGACCCTCGGAATAGCGGACACCTTGAAATAGCGGACACTTTCATGGTGCACCGAGGTGTCCGGTATTGCGAAGTTCTACTGTATTTTGGTCAAAACGAAGTCATGCAATATTGCAAGATTTCGACTTCATGAGAATGCATCGCAAACTGTGGACCATACAAACTGATCAATCTTACTAGCTCCGTGCAATCTCAACGAAACAGCAGGCTTTTATATTGGTATTGAGATAGGTACTACAATACTACTGTCAAGCGCAGTCTTCAATCTACTGGTTAAATAAATCTACGTGTAAAAGGCCTGATCCCCCATGTAATGATGATGAATGAGATCTTGCGAGCGCGTGACTCGATTCAAGCTGTATTGTATATAATCGTTCAATGTTGTATTGTCGGGTGTGATTCAACTAGATAGCCAACAGACTATATTGCAAGCTCGCTTGGCCGCTCAAATGTGTTGTAGTCGATAAGTATCTACGACATCGATGTCTTCGATCTACTCGATTGAGATTTAGATTGATTTCGTATCAAGGCCATAATGGTCCGATCTTACAATAAGGAACTTGCTCGTTTTTTTAATTTTAATTTTGACAGACAGACGAGGTACGATTTACAAAGTAATGATTTCTTCCAGGATTATCATATGCACGGCCTGCGAGCACCGGAAAAAGCCGAATCACCTTAGCGCCCGCGTGCATGATTTGTATCTGCATATAGTGTGTCAAGTTCACAGTTATTACTTTCAAAACGAAAAACATCATTAACGCACCAAATCGACTGACGAATAATACGCTCTGAGTTGACAAGAATCATAGAAATCTCGGGGTAACGGTTATTTCCGACTTGCGAGACCTGTCGCCATCGTATACGGGTCCCGAAATCGAGTCTAACTTCAAACTTCGCGTGGTCAATGCAGCACGCACGCGCGGATTAGCCAAAGCAAATTAATATGGGATTAGAACCTGAAAGATTTCTACTATGTAGTCAGGCATGCTGGCAGTTGTGACATCACGATTGTACGACCAATAAAAATCATTTGAGCGTAAATCTAATAATTACAATTTTTCGACAAATTTAATCGTAAATTCTGGAAAGTAGACGGTGTTTTTCGGACAAAACTTCTGATGTAAATAGTCTGCACTCATCCTGATAATTGGATTCAGATCAGAAGCAAACTCAATTTCTTTCCATGCAAGTTCCTTATTTCCGGTCTCTAATATTAGTGTTTATGCAGCTCATCGAGTTTAAATGAGGGCGAATGGACGAGACGTGTCTCGAAATTTCATGATGACCACAATAATTCATCCATCACGTGTCTTTTTGGGGTCTGAACAAAACTTTGGCCACTCGGTTCACTTGTAGATCCAGTGATGTACTGCATGGTAAATCTTTTGTTAGATTAATTCACAAAGGCGTATTGTTGATCATGTTCGATATGCCCATTAGACCAGGTAAACTTACTACCATCACTCGAATAGTTATTTCCATGGAACTTATTTCGGGAAGTTCCCCGGAAGACCCTTCTGAACCCAAAAATCCATGTTTCTAGGCGGAATTTGAATACAAAATTGTTTGAACAAATCATCAATATCAAATTTTTCAGTCCAGAAGCAATTCTGCAAGGTTAATTAGCTTATCTTGAATAGAAAATCTTTCTTATCATTTTTCTGTTGAAGTCATTGGTTTCAAACTGTGAGCTTCCCAAAGTTGAGAAAAAATGAATCACGATTCCCAGAGACCGACTACAGTACGAAAAACGTGAAATGCTCATGAAACCAGAGTGGAAGTTGTTAACTCGAATCAGCCAGGCGAACAATATCCAGTGGCCCAAACCCATGTTCCCATCATATGATATTGAAATATGGCGAGAGTATAATTTATTATATCACCAAACGTCAAGAGGCCGTATCATTTACCTCACGCAGCTTAGCATCTGATTCGGGTCCTCATTACTAGATGGCAACCTCATTCTATAATTGTTTCACCAAAACTTCAATAAAAACTCTTCTTGACCCGATTTCAAAGCAACTAAATTGCAATAATTTCTGAGACACGTCTCTCTTTGTCTCACCTCACTGACGAGCAAACTCTTTTAACAGTTTGAAATTTAGTACGAAGTAGCGGCGACAAGATCATCGGCTTTGCATTTGAGACGTATAATGATATTAGAGTTGGGTTCTCCATATCTCCCCAACGATTTTCGGGGTTGTATGTTGTCTAGACAATCAGAAAGGCGGAAGCTCTGTCAAGAAATCTTGCTTCGATAATAATAAGTGCCTCACAATTCACCCGTTTCTCTATACGTATATCAAAATATAGCGAGGGTATAATTTATCATGATCTTTACTATTGGATATTGTTAAGCAGATCCGAATCAACAATTTACCGCTTTGGTAACATGAGATTTTCACTTTTCTTCACTCTAATCGGTCGCTAAAAATGCCGAATTTTACGTCTTTTAACTTCGAAACGCTCACAGCTCAAAAACGATGTCTCTTACAGAAAAACGGTATCAAAAATGTTGTGTACAAATCGAACCAAATAAGCTACAAGAAGTTTGCTCTCATGCCGATATATTTTCCAGAATATACAGAGGTCTAGTTCGTGGAGAAGATTAAACTGCGAAAAATCGGCCTCGCAGCGAACCTCACAGCAAACCTGTTAAAATAGACAAGATAATATTAGAAAAAATCGGCTAAACATGGTGCAATTTACTAGTGCATATTGTATTCTGGGATATTGTGCAATTGGAAGTAAAAATAACCTCTCGAGAGACTGGTGTACAAATGAAGTTTGATAAGATTAGCTCTCGATTGGAATCATGTGAGCAATAATCAAATGCCTCTCTGAGCGGTGAGTATCGATTCGTATCAATGGTCGATGTAGCTTTCCGAGTTCATCTGCTAAAATTATAGAGTCAGCGGTACCAATAGGCGGATTTCGATCAAATTGATTCCCATTGTTTGAAAATGTTAATGCTCGATAACCCTTTGTAACCCGCGGTGGGTACTGCAGTACCCATCGACAATAAGTTGAATATCTTACACCTAAAACCATTGACAATATATTTTATGTCTCTCAAGGTTTCATCATCTTGTAATGCAGGGTGCTGTTTGACTATTTTGTGTGACAGTCAGGGTCTACTTAATTTTTTATGAGTTTCTACTTCCAGGAGATCATTTGCCCAAATTCATAAATTGTCAAAATGGACTCGTCATTGTAAGAACACTATTTCATGTTTCCTGAGATTTTGATCAGGTGAGAGTGAACAGGTGTTTTTCAGTAGTGTAAATGGTATTCCTGTGGTCCCCGAACACATCGCCAAAATACTTGCAAATATCCAAAATTGTGAAGATCTCATTATGACTCTCCATATGACCGATCGAGAAAGTAATATTCTTGAACGTTTCACGATATTCTCCGTGCATTGCGTCTAATCGGAATTTCTCTGGAGAAAAATTCACTCTAGGAACAGAACATTTAGATTTTTTTAGATGATTTGGATCCTTGGGGGTCGAACTGATTGAAAGTTTGCCAAAACATTGCTCATTGCCGATATATTTATTGAAAAGACGTTTCTCAATTCTCAAATACGAGACCGAATAAGTTCATACTATTCCTTTACAACAAATACTCAGAAATGCTTCGCATTGGGTCTGGTATTTGTAGAGAAAATTTGGCAGATGCCATTTGTTCTAGGTATTGTGCAGTGAATTTTTGATAGCTTTGAATTCTATCTCAACTGGAGATCAGCAATATTATTTTTTGAAATTGAAGAGGCTGAATTGCTTTGATAACCACGTGAGCTACAGCTCAGATAGTGAGCTATTCACCGTTTCACTCAGAGCCCCAGATCATTTTGAACAAAGATTTTTCAGGCATAGGTATACGATTAAGTTCGACTATTATGAAATCAAAGCCCCGATAATTGCTAAGAAATCAATTGGAAACATAACTCTACGACGTTTGTCAATATTTCTTGAGGCGCAGAAAAGCTCATTCGATGAAATTAATAAAAACGAGTGTTCAACCTCACCAAAGAGACCTGAAAAGAGATTTTAAAATCCTTTACTGTTGATACTGAGTGAGAATAGTATAAAATGTTTTTCCCGATGTACTTGAAATGTTTTGTAGGCCTAAGGGTCGAAAAAATATCTATCAAGGCGCTTTTTGAGATGATTTTCAAAATGCATGACCAAAACTCTACTCAACCTTTGTAGATGAGCTTGAGCACATTATTTTCGTCAGAATAAGTACTTCCAAGAAGAAAAGTACTGCATCTCGTTAATTTACCTTCATTTAATAACTACTAGTGAGAAGGAATTCGAATTGTTTTTGGATAATCCTTAGAGCGATTCAACTCCAACCGAGAATGCGATGACCAACTCTAGCCAGTACTCGTGACTAGATTGGTGCACTTCAGATGGAAGCATATGCGAGCCACAGCTGTGAGGTCATTTTGAGCAAAAAGTCAAAGAAGGGTATTTTAAATTGGCTGAATAAAATCGAGAATTCAATATCCCAACCAGATTATTGTTCTAATTGGTAGTACCTGTATCGAAAAACATATTCGCACAGGTTCGGGGTCGAATAAAAAAAAAAGATTTTTTTCAATTAATTGAGCTCAAAGTTTGGCATTTTTACGAATTTTCTCAGCTTGTAACGACTGTAAGTCCTATAGAAAGTACAGTAATCGACTCTTACCAGTGGTCAAATTGTAGGTTTCCTCAAGACCTTCAAAATGAACACTTGTAAAAGTCGATTATCACATATCTAGTGGGAACCCCATCACTTTGAAGCAAGCTCAAAAATCGCCAAAATGTGAACTCAGCAACTAGAAGTTGCTAGCCTCAAGTACCGACCTTGGACAATTTTTTTCTCAAAAGGACTAGTATTAAGGAAGAAAATGCGCCTAGGTACGTCCAAAAATGTTGAGTCTAGTCGGAGTTATGATTTTCTGGAAATAGGCTAAAAAGGGGCCTAAAAAGTACCTTTCATAGGCCCCAGGGCATACGGAGGCCTTAGAAAAAATCCAAAAAAATTTTTTCGTACTATATTAATATTGTACTAACGGAAAAAAAATTTTATGGATTTTTTCCAGACCCCCCTGGTGCAGGCATTCGTCGAAATGCTCCGAAATGGCCCATATACAATATGACAATAACTATGCAAACTGAGTGCATATCATATCCAATATTATCCATCAATAAAATCGCTCAGAGAGCTTGACTCAGATGAAAGGCGAAGATGATACAACTCATAATTATTGCCGGTCCGAAGCTGATCACGTAATAAAAGTCATTGTTGCGGCTTATGCACGCGAACAAAGGTCATTGACGACAACAGACTGCGATGATAATTACTAGCAACTCAAGATGCACTCGGCAACTCGGATCGGGCACACAACTGATGGTCATTTCGATCGCATGCATGAATGAGCGATAGCTTTCGTACAAAAATCAATATTTACTAGCAGAGCATATATCAGGTCTGTGGAACACGAATTTTGATGAAACTCTGGAGATCATCTTGTTTTGGTGAGTAATAGAGGTATTTTGAAAAATTAAGTCCAATGGGTCTCCTATCCCAAGATAGGGCTATGGAGATTACTTTTGTGAGCATATCCATATGAGTATACAACTTTTTAACATGGGCCTAAGAGCAATGCTAATCCTCATAGCTGTATCTTCGGATAGGAGGCCCATTTGACTTAATCCTTCGAGATACCTCCATTTGTCACCAAAATAAGATGATCTACAAAGCTTCATCAAGATCCGTGTTTCGTAGACCTGATGCTCTGCTTCTTAGTTGAAATCAAATGAATCAATAATTCATCCTTTCACCCGCAGATTCTGCCCTTCCGTGCATGCAAATTATATATGATTTGAATTTCAAATTTCTGTCTAAAAATTGATCCTCGCATAAATGTTTGAAAATTATCATTTGTGCTTGTCCGTGGAATCACTGAGATTGTACACTCGGGAGCAGTCTGACATGTCCATACCAATGCAGCCAACTGAAAGGTCTCTCTCCTATGCTAATAGCATGGGAGAGTGACCTTCACGTTGGCTACAGCTAGTATGGACAGTTCAGACTACTCCCAAGTGTACATGGTTCATTCTGGAGCAAGGTGAACATTTTGGAAATCGGCGGATTTTTAATATGCCTCGAACATCTTTTTCAAGTTAGTACTATCAGAATAATGTTGAGAATTAAAAATCTATTTCAGATTTTTTCGGGATCATTGACAATCCCTACGAATTTTCAAAGGCCCAATATTGCCATTTTTGGCCCACTTTTTGCTACTATGAAAGACCTGTATCTCGAGAATGGATGTATCTCTTTTAGCTCACTTGGGCGCATTTTTTTCATTATGTAATTTTTCAAGAGAAAAATTGGCCGATCCAAGAAACTAATACCTTCACTAATGACAATTGTTCTTTAAAACAGTCCAAATTTCCCATATCTTATTTTCCATATGAGCTACAGCCGATTGAAGATGGTTGCTTTTGCAAAAACGTAAATAATTTCAAGGCCAATTGGAAAAAAACACGTACAAGAACGAAAATGGAAGGTTCTTTCAAGTTATTCAAATTTGCCATAATGCAAAATTTCGCTCCGAGGCTTCCAATTCGAGCTACACGCTTCCAAAGATCGTATCAACATCGCAGTTTCGGGCCTTTCAGATGGAACCGTGGGGCCTGCCAGATATCAGTTTTTTGAATCGGCTTAGCCGATTCAACGGCTAATTTTTTCTCAAAAGCTTAAATTATGACAAAGGAAATGCGCCCAAGTAGGCTCAAAAAGATGCACCCAACCCGAGCAGATCTTCACGATGCGCTTCTACAGGATGAAGAAGTTTGACAAAACTGACGAAAAAATCTGAAAAAGTCATCTTTCTCGTTGAGACTCCCCGAACAAGATTCACTCTAGGTAAAGCGTATCAGATCGTGTTTATCAGTGATTGACAAATTAAGAATTCACCATACATTGCTTATGGAGGAATTGGGTGGCTCCCCGGTTTCTTCGCTTGCTCAAGGTTTTCTCGCAATAAGCAGAAAGGATGGATCATAGCAAAAAATGTTCAGAATAGTTTTCTATAGATTCTTCAAACATCCACATAAGATTCTGTAGTTAGAATCATGGAGGTGAGCATGACGGACCTCGAACAACCTCGAGAGAACTGTTTATCATGAAAAATAAACGCAAAAAACCTTGCATTTTTCACTAATTGTTCACTATCTTCTCCGATACCATGAAGAAAGACTAAGTTTCTCGATTAATCCAACTACGTTATTTTGTAGATCTTCAGAAAATTGAGAAGAAACTATTCTTGACATTTTTCGCTAACATTCACCTTTTCTGAGTAATTGCGAAAAAAACTCGGGAAACGAAGAAAATGTAGAGTCGCTGAATTCCTCTATAAGCAATGTATATGATGGATTATATGATAACCACTCAAGAAGACGATCTGATAACTAAGATTCACCTGAAAAATGGATCTTGTTCGAGGATTTCCAACGAGAAAGACGGCTTTTCCAGATATTTTCGTCATTTTTGTAAAACTTTTTTGTCCTAGAAACGCACGGCGTGTCTTTTAAAACAGCGAAAAATGGGCCAAAAAATGGACAAGAATGGGCCTTTGAATATTCATACGGACCACGATCTAGCACGAGTCCTGAAATGAAAACTGAATCTGAAAGAAAATGTTGTTTCCAACTATGTTCTAGTAGTACTTAAAAAAATTGTTCGGGATATTTTAAAAATCCGTCAATTTTCAAAACGTTTAAAATGTTTAATAAAAAAATACAAGTATACCCGAGGCTGCTTTTTCACGACTGCAATCCGTTGCTGCAACCTCGCGAGATTGCTGCAATTTTCATGCGCGCGAAATTCAAAATACAGCTAACCGAAGTAACCTAAGATGAAAATGGAGTGACTCCGAAAAACCCACTGGTTGAAAATTGTTTTGAGACAAAACAGTTCTCAACCCACTGGTTGAGAATTGTTTTGTCCAATGTTTTTGAAGATGCTGAACACGAATATGAACTTCATTTCCTTCCAACGGCGGAGAAAATGCGTGAAAATCGACTTTGAAGCCAGATCGTCTCATTTTCAGATTCAAATGTGATTTTTAGAAGTTTTCTTCACCTCTAGATGGGAACAGAGTTCGTATTCGTGTTCAGCACACTCAAGAAGATAGGCAAGAACAATTTTCAACCAGTGGGTTTTCCGGAGTCACTCCATTTCCATCTTAGGTTACTTCGGTTAGCTGTATTTTGAATTTCGCGCGCATGAAAATTGCAGCAATCTCGCGAGGTTGCAGCAACGGATTGCAGTCGTGAAAAAGCAGCCTGACCCTACCTGGATGAGATTAACTAAAAAACGAAAATTCGATCGATCTGAGTGCATACAAAAAAAATACGCATTACACGGTGGCGGCGGCGCGAGTGCGGTCCTGCGGTCAGTCAGTACGCGATCAGGAGGGGAGGAGAACGGGGAAAGGAACAGCAGAAGACAGAAGACACGATATGTGCTGCCTCTTGCAGAACTTTCTCAAACTATTTTCCGTGCCCGTCAGTGCCCGTTGAAACTTGTGCAGATTGATGCAGATTGTGCAGTGTGCTTTGGGTGTGCTTGTTTTGAGAAGGCTTTGTGTGGTTTTGTGCATGTGTGGCGTAGTTTAAAGCTGTCAATCGGCAGTTTCGAGGGCAGTTTAGTAGTTTCACGAAGCTGATTGAGTGAAATTAGTGCACAATTGCAAGGCGATAAAACAGACAAGTTTAGACCCACATCCTCCGAAGGATTTCTCACTTCGGAGCAGAACAGTCGTTCAGTGACAAAAAAAAGCTTTTGCTATTAGAAAGAACATCGATTCACCATTGTGGGAATTCCCAAGACTGCTCGTTATTGTCAACGAGCAGCTGAATAAACCGGGACCACAAGCCACATCCCACATCACTCCAAAATGTCGTCAATCTCGAGATCGAACCAGCAGCCAAAATTGTTCCTTATGCCAGTGAAATAACGTCTGCCCAGAAGCGCAACAAGCAACCTCCATCAGAGCTTGATTGCGAAATCATCACCAAGAACAAAGAACACCCCTGCCATCAACTAATTATTACAAAAAGTACAAAATCGTCGCCAAAACGGCCGCTGTAATAGCAGCAGCTGCTCCAGGGGGGAATAATTTCCTCCCCGGTGTGGCGACCTCGACGTCATTTTCACCCACGCTGCAGCAACAACAGCAGCAAAACAGCACGTGAGTTTCCATTTTTTGAAGGTGAAACCTTCTTCACCGGCGCCTCGCGCTTTCGACCCGTTCGACCCGGGGAAAAATTTTGCTCGATGCGAACTGCGGAATCCGTGTGATTCCTACGGCGCGTAACTCATCTGCCGCGTAAACGCCGTGTTTACCGTGTGATCGCCGTGGATTGCTTTTCAGTGCGGTTCCCGGCATCTAGCTGGGTTAGCTGAGTATAACAGCGTGTAACAGCGTGAGCTGTGGTAGTGTCAGGCAGTGTTTAGGTTATTGGGCCTGGTGTAGCGTTGTGATTGTGCTGCATGTATAGCTATTGTTCATTTTCACTGCATGAAATGGAGTGATCATCAGTGTTTGAATAATCAGCCTACTCTTGATACATTAACAACTATATGTGAGAGAATGTGTTCATGAGTGAATTGAAAACAGATTGAGTCAAATCTTTACCAAAAGTGTCAGATCACTCATGAGTGTGCACATCAGTTAACATCGATTCTGGACTGAATTGTCGAGTTCATTAGTTGAATGTTGGAATTCCTCATAGTCTTATCAAGAGTGTCACTCTAAACATTGCAAATAGTTTACATGAATGCGTAGCCAAAAGTTGCAAAATAGTAACCGTAACCTCACATCCAAAAGGAGAAAACTGAGACCTGCGGCTACTCAATTGTCTTGAACCAGTTTTTGGGTTTGGATGAAAGGTTACAGTAATATTAGTTTGCCACTTTTAGCTGCGTACTTGTGTGTGATAAGTTGAATGTTAGAATTCCTCATAGTCTTATCAGAAGTGTCATCATGATGAATGTAATCTAACTGTTGAAAATATTTTACTAGAGTACGCAGCAAATAGTTCCAAACTAGTAAACGTTATTTTACATTTGAGAGAAGGAAACTGAGATCCGCCATCTCAATTGTCTCAAACCAGCTTGAACAAGTTTTTGGGTTTGGATGAGAGGTTGCAGTAATTGGTTTGTGTTGGTCTGCCACTGTTGTCTGCATCCTCATGTGTGATGAGTTGAATGTTAGAATTCCTCATAGTCTTATCAAAAGTGTCTTCAAAATGAATGTATTCTAAATGTTGAAAATAGTCTACACGAGTGCGCAGCCACAAGTAGCAAACTAGTAACCATTGCCTCTCGTCCAAAAGGAGAAAACTGAGACCCGGCTACTTAATTACCTTAACCAGTTTTTTGGTTTGGATGAGGGGTTACGGTAATTAGTTTGCCACCTTTGACTGCGTACTTGTGTATGAGTTGAATATTAGAATTCCTAATATTTGTCTTTTCAAAAGTGTCATTAAGATGAATGTCATCTGAATGTTCAGAATAGTCTCCATAAATGCATAGCCAAAAGTTGCATACTAGAACTGTTATCTTGAGATCCAGAAGAAGAAAACTGAGACTCGGCTTCTCAATTCACTTGGACCAGTTTCTTGATTTGGATGAGGGATTACGGTGATTAGTTTGCCAATTTTGGCTGCGTACTTATGTAAACTGTATTCGGCAATTAAAATACATTCATCAAGGTGAGAAATTTGCCAATATTCTACAAATAAAATTCAGAAATTCAGAATATTTCAAACTTGGACAATACATTCAACTTTTCAATCTAAGAACTATTTTATAATCCTCAGTCATCTTTCGGCAATGGAAATATAGCAAGATCAATCACTTAACCAGACTATCAGCCAACGAAGGCATCCCCTTTACTTGAGAATGTGGAACATCCTATCACATAGTTGCTGGATCCATTTTATTTGAAAATGTGAGAGATCTCAACCCGCGGTCAAGTGGTTTCACCTTCCTACGTACGTGGTCGCCACGCACATAATTTTTTTTTTTATTTAGGACCCTGCTTCGCTATTTCACTCCCGCGATTTTTAACAAGGTCACCGGAAATCAAACGGGAAATTCACTTCTTACTCCTTGCCTGACTACTTTTAGCAAAACTGTTCTGTGTTGCAATCTGTGCCAAAGTATAAATGTGTAAAATGGCCGTATAATAAGTACCTATGAACGCGAATAATGAATTTATTATGGATCGTGTCGGAAAATTTCGAGGTATCCATGTATCGCGTGATGTTTACATTCAAGGCATCATTGCGGGGGCGAATATCATAGCTCCGGAAGTCAAAAATTACAAGTCAGACCCTCCACTGATGTGTCATATTGCGTCAATCACGAATCGTACGAGTAAATGCGGGCTTGTTTACACATTACTGCATATATGTGACGGCAAGGTTTCGTATTCGTATTTGAGTTTTGACTAAAGCTATTATGCGGTATGTAGTGGCGGCGACAGCAATCGATAACTCCCTTCCTTTCTAACTAGTAACTGTCTGACAGCAGCAATGATTACTACGTGCTGCGTGCAACCGGGATAGAAAACTTCGTCGTCGAGTCTTATTTACTATCTCCTCATTATCGGGGTGTTATGTTAGTTACTAGGCTGCTTCTGTCGCGAACTCGCGAGTGAGAGTTTTCAGTCTTCTCTGATTGCATCAGAGCTCTTCAGAGTTTTTTCTCGCGTTACGTATAATTCGTTACTTACTTACTCACCCCAAAAAAATATATATTTAGCTGCCCACGTGATTTGCGTTTCATTGTATACTTTAGCTGCTCTTTCTTTATCTATACATATGTATTCAAGACTGTGTGAAAGATAATAGAATGGCAAGTAGTAAGTGGCTGGTTTGCCATATTACACCCGGAGACCACTCAACGACAACTTGCCTGTTTTCGAGCAACTTCATTGTCAAGATTTAGTTGTGTTTTGTGTTTACACAGAGAGCCCAGTAGCAGCAGACGACCAGGAGAAGCTTTGCTACTTCAACACGCTGCCAAAATCATGAGGGCCTCCAAGAGAGATTGGATGTTCAGAGTTCAGGTAGTCACTCTTCTTCAAGCTCTTAGTCTAGTCCATTAGCGAAATAAGTTTTTGTATTTAACCTATGTGCATGCAAGTCAAGCTTCAAGTTTGATGCTTTTGTCAATGACAGACGTTTAAGTGTACCTCCTTAGAATGGCTCATGCCAAGCTAAACATCTGCCAAATTTCAATCAATACTTCATATAGCTCCATTGTGAAATGAGTTGTTTGAAGAAATTTCATTTTCAAATTGATACAAAGAATTTTACAGAGTGATTTATGAAACAATGTGGTGAAGAGAACGGTCAAATTTTCTTTGTTTATCTGTATGTTATCTCAGTCTTGAGATTATGCCAATTACGATGTTGATTCGATTGCATCTACAAACTCAAGCATGCATTCTGATATTATGTCAGACTGATATTCAAATGAACTTTCCTGATAGATAGACAGGTCTTGATATCTTTATCAAATGATTAAGACGTTTTGCAGATTTTTTGTCTTCCAACTTGTGACTGTGATTCATCACACATCAATCAACTTTTATCTCATGAATATAGGTTCCTGGATTGGAGAAGAATGATGTTGTATTTGTTGTGGGCAACTTACCTGAACTTGGTGCTTGGAATCACAACCAAGCTATACAACTGACAAAGGAGAATGATGGCTCTGAATCACCGCCTGCCTTTGACAACAATAGTTCTGCAGAGTTCAACGATCTTTATGGTAACTCAACTGATGGACTTGATTCCGGGAGAGATCATACCTCTGAAGATTCGGAAGAGTGAGTTACATAGCAGATCAAATTGATCCTATTCCATAAGCCACAAAAACATTACGAGATCCCAGTTCTACATATACTGTAATCATTGTTCCAGTGAAGGCAGGATATTCTCACAGAAAGTTGCTTTGCCTGCTGATGCTGATGTTCAGTTCCGATTCTTCATAGCTGTGGTTTGTCACCCAAATGGTACAAAGAACTCTGCCAGAACTCTCATCATTAGAAAATGGGAAACTCATATGAAACCTAGGCAGATTTCAAAAAATTGTAATAAGATTATGCAGTAATCTGAATCAGATATTAGCATTCCAGTCTCTTGGGATTATACCTAATTTTTCTGTATTTCAGCACTAAATAATTTCACAGAGGAGTCTATCCCAGAGCCAGAAAAGTTTGGATACCATAACGGATACTACAAAGTTGAGCGAGGTTGGCTGACAGATGAAACAGTAATTCAGTTCAAAATCTTTAACAATCCCATCAAGTTGTGGAAAAACAAACTACAAAACAAGAATGTCCACATCAAAGTGAGTTATATGAAAACTTTTTACTCTAAAGCATCTAATTCATACAATGTTACACTTTCTCTAGATGACTCCTGTAAATTTAGTGAGGCACAATTCGTTAGAGCTTCAGCAACTTGAAGGACATTGTGTTGATGACAGCCTCTCTATGGATACTCAAGACATTGTGGATCAACCGGCATTCAGTATTACAGAAATAGCCGTAAGTCCTTGCGAATTCTCGATATTGACAGATGAATGGCAGTTGAGAATGAGTAAAAAACCAAACGAATCAAATTAGGTCATGAATGATGCGGAGGCTACTTTCAAATATCAAAGTCAGTTTGGCCGAGCCTATCACGACGACGAATTTCTTATCTTCAATGTTGCTGTGCGGTATCCAGAAACAGTTGTAAGTATCTTGATTAGTTACTTGCTGGATACTTAGAGGCCCCAACTCACCAAGTCAGGGAATCATTTCTGAAGTATTACATTTTGTGAATTCATAAGAATCCCACTAATTCTGGGATCCCCTAATTCTCATGTAGAACTGACTATTTAACCTTACATACTCTTTGCCTTGTATTATTTTGTGTACTTCGACTGTGTTGTAAAGAATATCAACAACCAACCTCGGAAATGGTTCCCAAGAACTTGATAAACTGATATTCGTATCTAATGACCTTATCACATAAGTTTTCAGGAAACTTCAATTAGCCTGTCCCACTCCTTTGACTAATTTGAATATTTTGATTACTCCTCAGGAAATGAATATTCAACTAGTTCAGCAGCTTCTTGCTCTTGAGAAAGCCAAAACTCGATGATGAAGTATAGCTTTGGAGAGCTGAGCTTCTTTGACATCATTTGACATTTCATAGACATTTCATTTCAAAACAGTATATGCAGTTCCAAAGCTATAAACATTGCGTTATCTCTATTACGTCAAAATCTTGATCGTCATTCAACTTGTCCCTTCATATCCTCACTGCCTAGACTCTCGTAGACTCTATTACGCTAATTGCAGGAGAGATTGTATCATAGTATCAAGGAAGACGTCTTGATTAAAATTTTTAGAACAGGTACAGGAATAGTCTCCAATTTGGAACGAGCATGAGACAATTTTGGATTTTCAATGCTCCATTCAAATCGTTATTCGAACGTAATAGAGACTTACGTGGAATTTAGACATCTATTTCATCATCAGTAATCTTTGTGGCATTAACAAAGTGTGAATACTTTATCTCTTGGTGATCTTTACCGTGCTCATTGATCAAACAGGAAGAATGCGTTACTTGTGTTTATTTGATCACTTTTTTACCCGTCTTACCCACATTTCACCTGTTGATGGACGCATCCACTGTTCGGTATTATCTCGAGATTTTCAAGACCCTTGATTAGAAGAACTTCGAGCATCCAAAACAATATCAAATGAAAAAATTTGGAATATAATATTGCTTCTTGTCATTGTTAACTTGTCAAATTAAAGAGACTGAATGTTCTTAGAACTTGAATGAGCTAATTTAATTCAAGATGATATAATTAGATCTGAATAATTCAATTGTTAAAAGTATCTTGCCCTGTGCCAACAGCCGTTGTCATATCTGAGATGAATCATCAAGAGACGGCAATTTGGTATCACACTTGAAAATGAAGAATATTGCAATATCAACGCCATCACATCTTGATCACCCATATAAGCATCAACTAATGGTGAGATTTAGATTCTTTTTAGTGTATGGTACTTCTGAGCTCCTGCTGAATCGCACGGGGCTATCGCTGCGTGTTCAATGCCAGCAACATAAAGCTGTTCAACATCTTGGAAAAATAATTAAACAATTCATTATTGATAATTGGCAGGAGCTGCAGGCATCGCTTCGAACACGTGTCGGCAGAGAGCACTTGGCTTGCTTACGGTCTAGTTCAATATTGATCTTCCAAGAAATGAATTTGAATGTTTAAGGATCCAACTTGGTTCACTGTTTACAAGTTCAAAACAGTTACTCAATTGAGGAAATCAGAATCTCTTAGTTCATTTCTTGATCAAAGTTGATCTTAATTCAAGTGATGGCTTTTGTAGATATTTCACGTCTGGTTATACACTTGATCGAACCATACATGCAAGATACACGATGACATTGCTTCGAATCTGTCTTTCTCTTGTTTTTCTCCACTATTCTGTTTATCACAATGTCAATGAACGTGCTGTAATTTACATCATTGTGCATTTGTACCTTTCCTGTTCATTGCGAAGTTCTTCTTCCATAAAAGCAACGAAGATGAATATTAGAATTCAAAAGAAAATGTAGGATAATCAATCTAGTGCGGTTTCTGAACTTGAACGAGTTTGAAGCTTTTGAACCGAAAATGTATGGAGATTTATCCAAAATTATAGAATAGTATTTTTCGATTCGAGGGTAGGAAGTTTGGTTTTTTCTTTTTGAGTGTTTTTTTTTTCGGCCCAAGCTTTGTCGAGAGTCAAAATTATCACGACTAAAGCAAAAAACTTCCCGCCCGAGTTTCGAAATACGTTTTTGGATCGACTGGGCGTGTAAAGTGAATGAATACTACCGTACGTGAAGCAGTGCTTTACGCACAGTCGATCGTGTGTAGAGTACCAAAAATCTTTGTTCTTCGCGAAAACTTTGCCGTACGTCGGCGAAGCCGACGTTCAACAAGGTATTTGTGAAGACCAAAGTTTTTGCACGAGGCGCATATGCTGCTTTACACGACAAGACTTGCAAACTGCGTGTTACCATGCTTCCTCACGGAAACATGCAGTTTGCGCGTCGAGTGGTATAAATTATATTTATAAGCATCATACTTCTTCCAATAACTTATAGGCCATGCAATTGCAATTTCATCACGATATCGTATCAATATTGATGTCGAAACATGTTTTCTTCTCAAACACTCATTGCTGGATGATTTTTGTTTCCAGGCCTACTTAGTAGACTACTATGTTTACACATCAAGATCTTTCCCAGGAGAACCTCCTAACCACATTGGTTTCAGCTATCTTCTACCTAGTACACTTCAAGCTAGTGTTGGAATTTTGACAGTGCCCATAACAAGTACAAAGCACAGACCCATAGGTATGCACAGGAGTTCAAAAAGTATGGCAAAATCCAACGTATAGACCGTTGATGAATTTTAATTGTTCATTTTTAGGACAACTAACCGTTGAGTATGTCACCATTAAGCCTATTCCTGACTTTCCATGGGATATGAGTATTTCTTACGCTAAACATTGGGAGCAACGATGGTCTGGGTTAGATGTTGGTCACAGAGGTCTTGGAAATTCTTTCAAATGTCAAACGAGCAAGTGAGTTCTCCGCATTCTTGTTTCTTCTTCTTTTTGCAGAGTCTTTTTGTTCGCGGACTATATAATAGCTTGGTTTCCGATTCAGAATTGAATAATGTTCTCTGACATTATTTCAACTTTATGAATTCTTTCAGTTGCGCGAATGTTCGAGAAAATACTGTTGCCTCCTTGAAGACTGCTGCATATCACGGTGCTGACATGGTGGAGTTTGATGTGCAACTGTCCAAGGATTTAATTCCTGTTATTTACCATGATTTTTTTGTGTCGATTTCTTTGAAACGTAAAAAGCAAATAGAGGCTATGGATATGTTGGAGATACCCGTCAAAGATCTTACACTGCAACAGCTACATTTACTCAAGGTATGTGGTGTATCTTTTGAATCTAAGGGCTTCTTTAAAATATTCGTTTATATGATTCGGTTCTGATTTCGACTAAAAACTTTTGTTGACCTTCATATTCTCCCATATTTGATCCTCTTTCACCAATCTTGAATCCTTAGATATATCTAAGGATTTAAGATTGAAAACTACGGAATATATTCCGTAGTTTTCAATCTTCTCACAGGAGTCAGAATGTCAAATGTTTAGAGACTTGAATCCACTCAAACATGGAAAGTCGTGGAAATACCTTCAAAGTTTGTGACAACCAGCATCGTTTACGATCATCTTGTCGGTTTCACTTGAAACCTACAGATCAAGTATAAAACTTGAAATAAAAAAATTATAATAATAATAAAACTTGAATAAACGATATATTCACGTAGATACAACTCGTCAATTTCGAGTTGTCGATAATATAAATTGCTGAGTTATGGGTGGTTGAATGACTCATTTGATAGTAACATTCACGCACTTCGGCATCGTTCTCGGTATCAGAAAATCGAAATTTTGTTTTTGTAGCTTGGAAATGACATACAGC
Source organism: Eretmocerus hayati (assembly GCA_029851415.1). Classification (NCBI taxonomy): domain Eukaryota; kingdom Metazoa; phylum Arthropoda; class Insecta; order Hymenoptera; family Aphelinidae; genus Eretmocerus; species Eretmocerus hayati. Next base: position 173,338,689 of record CM056742.1, on the reverse strand, counting down.
ATCGTAGCATGTCTTTCTCAAATTACAGAAACCGACCTCATTACAGTCATTGTGCGTATATAAGACATTCGATACGGTGAAGTTTTGTGTAGTTACGATTGCTCTCCCGAAATTTCCCTCATTAGATCTCATCCTACTTGCGTCAATTGGAAGTAAATTGCAAAATATGAATATAAATCAGTAGAAATTCAACAGGACTTATATTATCCGGGTGACTCATTGGGTAAGGTGCTGTATTACTTTGATAAATCGGAGCAGGAAGTTGCCCAATCGGTGAGCTGCTATGAGTTTGCGCGAGGTCATGCATATTGCAATATGCATGTGTTATGTTTGCAACATTTTCACGTCAAGCATTAATCATCATCAGTATTTAGACTGTGACGACGACCATAGATAAAACTTTCGCTCATCATCTAATAAATTTTTCATACTCTGAACTGTGAATCTTATAGACATATAAAGAGGTGATCGAAAATGACATTAATTTTCATAAGGAATCCATCTGCTAACACTCGTGTAGAATGTCGATCTGAAGCATCTGATGCATCAAATTCTTCGGAAATTTCATCAATCTTTCATGTTGAAAGTTTCTTGACCAAGATTCGTTCATATCGATAATGAACTATATTTGTATGAAACTTGATCAGAGTTGATGAGAGTGCATCGCTATCCTCAGAATTTGGAATGAAATTTTTCGCTTCGCTCGATCATCACGAAATATCGGAGATGTGCCAAATTTTCTATATCTTACCCTATTCATCCTCATCTTACGTATGTACATTTTCGCATGATGAAACTCATTATAGTACATGAAAAATCAAAGCTATAGAATAAAGACCTTTTTTGTAAACTTCGTGCATCTAAACATGAAAACGGTAAAAAATGGCTACCCAAGTGTGAAGAAATTAGTTTGATCCAGAGTGGCATCCTCAATTTGATTTCCTCATCAAATACAAAAGTGATCCACAAAAGTGAACGATTTGTTTTCAGGTTTATCACGTTGAAGAAGGCAGAGAAAAAACAGCGCGTTTTTTTGATGAAGACCTTGAAGATCATCAACCTTTTCCAACTCTTCAAACCGTACTACAAGAACTAGAGCAACATGTTGGCTGCAATATTGAAATTAAATGGACCATGCAACTTAAGGTGACTTTTCTTGTCAATTTTCTTGCTCTTGAAATGTATGAATCATGTCTAAGTGAAGTGAAAATTTTTTCCCTGCAGGATGGCACATTTGAACTTAATCACCCCTTTGACCTCAATTTGTACTTGGACATCATACTTAAAGTAGTGCTAGAAAATGGAGGTGACAGAAAAATTGTCTTCTCGTCGTTCAACCCAGATATATGCGCAATGATGCGGCTGAAGCAAAACAAATATCCAGTAGTTTTTCTAACACAAGGAATAACGTCGAAATATCCAACATATCACGACCCCAGATGCCAGACTATACCAATGGCAATGAGGCACGCGCTGGCCGCGGATATGTTGGGTATAAACGTTCACACGGAGGATATTTTGCGTGATCCAAGCCAAGTCAAGTTGGTCAAAGACCGCGGACTAATTATATTTTGCTGGGGAGAAGACAACAATAACAAAGACACCATTCAACACCTCAAAAAACTTGGCCTACATGCTGTTATTTATGACAAGTAAGTCAATCCTATTGATAACCGGGATTACCGCTTATCCATTCTTGTCTTATTCATAAAACGAATCCTTCTTTGGCTGATGGTTTAAATTTTCCCCTGTTATGACTATTTTCTACCAAGGACTTCATTTCTTCAAGTATTATAACTTTTCGAATTTTGTATAGATATTATTATGATGCAATGGCAGTACCCTTCCTAAAGTTGAAAATTATTTTTATATTACAGAATTGACGAATATAACGAAAAAGAGGTGAAAGAGAGCATATTCTTGGTTGACGCTCGAGAAAGTCAGAAGACCTTGATAGCATTGGCACAATCAAACCAATGCTGTGCTACAGCTGCAGGGGGAGGTACCCCTGGTACAACTCTTGCATCTTCATTAACTAATAATAGTGCAGGCGGAGGTAGCGAAAGCGACGACAGCGTCGGTGGTACCAACGTCAATTTAACTTGCTCCTGTGATATAAATCCGCAAGACAGAGAGATCAACGATCTTTCAAAGGACTTCAAATGTTCAGCAACTTTTGGCCACGATCAGAAAATGAAGTCCGACTCCGATATCATTTGTACCAGTTCATCGACCGAAGTTCTTGCGAACGATGATTCAGCAAAAGACTGACTCTGATTCCCCCGCTTATGTAATAATTATACTGCGTTACTTTTTCGATTGAATGCTACCCTAGGGAGAGATTGCATCTGTCACCCAGGGTAGTTACGCTCTTTCTCAGAGTTCTTTTTATCTCGTACTGATATCGGAAAAATCTTGTTCTTGCAAATATTTTCTTGCACTCTATTGGCTTCAGCTGAGGCTTCAAATTCATAAGCAAGAGTGAATAATCATGAAAGTCGCAAGAAACGAGGCGTTAGATTGTTTTTATAAAACAACCATATTAGAGAACGTGTTTTTCAGAGAAAAATTTCATTGTATAAAATCAAGCAAAATAGATACTTTTGTGTCTGGAGATCTAAAACTTTTGAGAAAGGTATAAATATATTTTTATAGCTCACTCCTGTCTTGTAGGAAGTACACGGTAAGGTTGATGCTACTATTGATCTATAGATGAGATATCAACGTAATCACAACAGATATATTTAGACGCAGACTAGAGATTCCTTAGCTTCCAAGCAATCTCCTGCACGTCCTTTTCTGCATCGAATTGTAACTTTATAGAACATGGTTATGCTGAGAGCTACGGATCAATACTCTTTTTGTATTTATGGATTTTTTCTTTTGAAATATTGTTCATGTCTCTAATTTTGATTGATGTCAACGTTTAATGAGTGTCAGTCTATTGTTCTGCAATAATATTTGTAACATGATTAATCTGATCCATGAATTGAAATATCTTGTTGCTGCTATCTTATATTTCTGAGTGAGAATCTTCTAAAAGGATTCAATCAGCCTATTAACATTATTCATTGTTATGATTTTATAATTTGGATATGACATGTGAACGGGCTTTTCCCAAGATTATCAAATATATATGTCAGTTTATTACTTTTTGTGTTCAAACATGGTTTAAATATCTCTGTGAGATGTTTCCAAAATCACCATATTGATTAATAACACTTTCCATTTTGCAATATTTGGTAAGGTTGTTTTCAAACTGAGAATTCTTGGAATAAAAAATTCATGTACGATAAATTTTTGAATTTTAGACTATACAAAGCCTTGATTGAAAGCCATAATACATCCATCACTTCTCAAAACAGTTTTGTGAGTAAGAATAAAAAATTTTGGAAGTGGCTCAACACATTAGTTGAATTCACCTCGAATAACTTGAATTGATTAAAAATGGAAGATATTATTGAGTTACAGAATATCAAGAACTTTAATGAGTGGCTATCCATTTGCTCCAAATAGTGATAACATCTGCAGTCTAGCTGCACAGGACTAGATTTCTTTGATGATTTTCTTCAAGAATATTTTCAGAATGTTTCTTTGGAATGTTATCGAGTTGAAAGCACAAAGTGGCATGATTTACTGACTGCACTGATCTACTATTAACCAAGAGCCATCAGAAATTAGACAAAAAAAATTGTTGATATGCATCGTAACAGCAAAGTGATGATTCTCACATCTCTAAATCTATACTAAGGCTCTAGTGTTGGCTTGCATGGGAATCAATAATAGAGGATGGATACTGAACAAAAACTACATCACCTATTGTTCCATCATCACCATCACAAGGTTGAGAATTTACGTGAAATGAAGAGTTCAAGAGGATACTTTTATCATAAATTTATTAAATCACTTTACTGGTCTTTCACTTCACGTAACCTACGAACTGCTGACCTGACAGACGCAGCTGTTGTTGTGGAAAATACCCAAGCACCACCAGCAACTGTCCTTTTGCATCGCTTGCATGACCAAATGCCAACTACGCTACGTTTCATGGCTTCCTGTAAGTGCAGAAGATATGTCAGTGGAAATTACGTTCTGAGCCATGAAGTTGAATCAAAGGCTTTATATTACATACCTTTCCACAAAACGTACAAGTGTACTTGCTGTGTTGTGTGATTTCCATCTTCTTGACCATTTTTCTAAGCGAGGCACCATATCGGGTACCATATTTACCGGTGATTCCCACCTTCTTTGTACGCTTGGCCTATAGAATAGGGGAAAAAAGAAAAGATGATAACAAAGAGATCATTTGGATTCCAAACCATTACAGGAGCTAATCGACTATAGAAAGTAAAGGTCAAAAACTTGTAACCAGTCAAGTTTGTGTTCATCGGAGGCCCCAAAACAACCCACGAATCTGCCTTAGATTCACAAGATGCAATAATTGGTTTTGAATTCAGTAAGCCTCAGGGAAACTTGACAAATATGAACAATCACTGTTTTTTTAATCGGTTTAATCAGAAAGAGTGGGTGAACTATCCCTTCAAAAACAAAAGTCACATAACCTCACTTTATTCACATGAACTTGTAAAGCCCTACGATTGAACAAGATGGGAAAGTTTTGGAAAAATCACTTTGTCGATGAATACTCCGACAAACACTTTATTTTCACGTAGATTTTCGGTAGCTATTTTCCGAAGATGCTTAGAAAAGCGAAGGATTCTTTTATTACCATTTTGAGATCGGCTGTGACAGTTCCTCGGTGGCCCGGAAAAAGAGACACGGCGGGACGGACCAATCCAATCCGTTCCGTGAGCCGTAGTGTGCTATACACCGGCTGGACCAGCACAAACGCTGGATCAAAGATGAAAATAAACGAGAAAATCAAAAAAATTGTGTGTAATCTAAATTAAATCACAGATAAATTTCAATCTTCACATCTCTTTGAATGATGAATGGATAATTATGATTCGATCTCAAAAATCGATCATAATGGACCACGAGCTGTAGTTTTACTAATTAGAGCTTTCCACACAACGTAAGTGACTTTCATTCTCAAGCTTTTCTCAGACGTAAGAAGTATAGCTGAAGAAACCAATCTAATTAATCAGATAGGTATTACTTCAAATGTGCTAAAATATCTGTGAAAATTTTGAAACTCATGCCATTTGACGCCCATTAATGGCTCTCATTGCAAATTTTTTGATAGCCAATGAGATGGAGGCATTCTCTTGAATTCTCTTTGTAGATGATCTCTACATATTCGAGCGCCGGCTGCGAGCTGCGAGCGCGAAGCAGGCGAAGCGAGAGTGGAAAAGCCGGATTTTGGCGCGATTCAGTCTGTCCGCTCTTTATTCTTGGCACGGAATACGTTAATTTGTCCGATTTTTATCACACACTTCATAAATTTTAGCAAGTTTCATTGGAATATCAAAATGGGCGATAAGGATGGAGGTAAGTACTGTTCTATGATTATTCTTCTTCGGATTTTGATAGAAATACACTCGATTATCAACTTGAGTGTGAAACACCAATAACACCATATTTTCTCATCTGAAGTAGTTCGGAACTTGTTTCAATAATTCAGCAATCCATCGAATGCTCTAATGTTTATCTGTAATCTTCACAAATAGTTGAACATATGACGGGAAGCTTGTGTTTATGAAGCGAGCTAAGCCGGGTACATAACCTACTTGTTTCACCGACTCTAAATAAACGCGTCGAAATAATGGATATACCTCACCTCACAGAATCTTCTTTTAGAAGATATTCCAGTGCACCAGAGGCTCTTTATCGGACTACCAACAATGTTAGAAATATGCCACCTAAGTTAAATGGTACTTGGTTATCCCCTAACTTGTATAGGTCCACTCGAATACATCACTGTCCAGTTCAGTTGAAAATCTCATCCTTCACACTGCTCTTGTACATTAAAAGTTGCCAGGTAAACTGCAAAGAAATTCATAATACGTTGTACTCTCCACAGAGACTTTTGACGATGCAGTTGAGGAACGTGTTATCAACGAGGAGTATAAGATCTGGAAGAAGAATACTCCATTCCTCTATGATCTTGTGATGACCCATGCCCTGGAGTGGCCATCTCTAACAGCACAGTGGTTACCAGATGTTACGAGACCTGAAGGAAAAGATTACACCGTACACCGTCTTATACTTGGAACTCATACTTCTGATGAACAAAATCACCTCTTGATAGCTAGTGTTCAACTGCCAAATGAGGATGCCCAGTTTGATGCCTCCCATTATGATAATGAAAAAGGAGAATTTGGAGGATTTGGGTCTGTTAGTGGTAAAATTGAAATAGAAATCAAAATCAACCATGAGGGAGAGGTCAACAGAGCCAGATATATGCCCCAAAATCCATGTGTTATCGCCACAAAAACACCATCTAGCGATGTTTTAGTGTTTGATTACACCAAACATCCAAGTAAACCAGATCCCAATGGAGAATGTCACCCTGATCTGAGGTTTGTACATCAACTATGAATTCATTTTATCTGTTTCTGCTCATAGCATTTGAATCCTTAGACTGATCTTGATCTCTCTTTTTGATGGATCAATCTAGGTTGCGTGGGCATCAAAAAGAAGGGTATGGTCTTTCTTGGAATCCCAATTTGAATGGATACTTACTCAGCGCATCTGATGATCATACAATTTGTCTGTGGGATATCAATGCAACACCCAAAGAAAACAGAGTAATAGATGCCAAAACCATCTTCACTGGGCACACAGCTGTTGTAGAAGATGTTGCATGGCATTTACTACATGAATCTTTGTTTGGATCTGTTGCAGATGATCAAAAACTGATGATCTGGGACACTAGGTAAACTAGATCATTGATCTTAGGTATTAGGTATTTTTCCAAACTTTGATCTTCAAATTCTTGTTATTTTTTCTAGGTGTAATAATACAAGTAAACCTAGCCACACTGTCGATGCTCACACTGCAGAAGTGAATTGTCTCAGTTTTAACCCCTACTCTGAATTCATTTTGGCTACTGGTAGTGCAGACAAGACTGTTGCATTGTGGGACTTGAGAAATTTGAAGCTAAAACTACATTCATTTGAATCGCACAAAGATGAAATCTTCCAAGTTCAATGGTCACCCCATAATGAAACAATCTTGGCTAGTAGTGGAACGGACAGACGTTTGCATGTATGGGATCTCAGTAAAATTGGAGAGGAACAATCCAGTGAAGATGCAGAAGATGGTCCACCAGAATTACTTGTAAGTCCAAACTTTGATGATTATCAACATTACTCTCAATACTTATCTGAAGCAGACCTGCAATTTTTGTCTTACATCTTATATACAATGCCGACTATAATTTTCAGTTCATCCATGGTGGCCACACAGCAAAAATCAGCGACTTCTCGTGGAATCCTAATGAGCCATGGGTGATATGCTCAGTATCGGAAGATAACATAATGCAGGTGTGGCAAATGGCTGAAAATATTTACAATGATGAGGAGCCAGATACGCCTGCAAGTGAACTTGAAGCGGCTGCTCCTTGAGTAATTCAATTGGATGTTGATATTTTAAGTGTGAGTTATTGTGCTGTTTTCTACTCACGAAAAATTCCATTATGTATTAGTGTAAGTCAAACTGACACTTTAATGTAGTTAATTCATTAGTATTTATGTAATATCATCTCTTATTGAGAGTCGTCGATATTTACCTTCTAATTGTATTCAATGGACTATAAATTTTCCTACAAGACTTTTCCGGTGAAAATGTGAGGAATGAACTATCATGGTATATCTTGATTTTTGAATATATCGTTGATATCAAGGTCGTGAAATAATTCGAGAATCCAGTATTTTGGCACTCATTTTATTTAAAAGACTTTCTCATAGCGTGAATGTGCATCATATAAGAATGGAGTTTAAACAGATGTAATAGAAAGTTCATTGTATATTTGCGCAAGCATCGAGCAATTTTCACTGCAATCACTTTCAGGACTACTCAGTGATATCATGTCTTCTGAGTCGACGTCCGATGATCTGGGGAATTATTAAAAACAATTTTTCACATGAATAAATTCTTCGTATCTCATTTCACGTTTCATAGGTCATTCAATCTAACTATTACTTTATTTAATAGTCGAGAAAAGATAATTACTTGGATGTTCACCAACGTTTACTGGACGAACGTGATCTAATTCGGCTATGCATGCAAAAATCATAAAAAATAAGAGTAAACAACATTTTTTCCGTGCATTTCTTTCAACATGTTCTGAAGAACTCACCGTTTAACGGGTGTCCCTTGGCATTTGATCTCGTCGAGTATTCTCGATATTGGAATGGTTATATCTGGACGGAAGATCTGTAAATGAGAGTGTTGATAAATAGTGAGAATTTTCTATCTTATTCCTGAATGGCTAAGCAGTATACTCACATTGACGGAAGCATTTCTTAGTTCGCGAAGATCTATGTTTCTAAAGAGATCGTGTAATATTAATTCTTCTAAACTGGGATATCTGTAAGCTGGCGTTTGTTTTTCAAATATGAATCTCAAGCATTCTAGTACCTGGAATTAAACAAAGATTTAGTCTAAATTATTGGAACATTGAACTGTGAATTTGAAATGTCTGGGATCATTGGAGGATTACCTGTGGATATCTTTGAACATCGGAATAATTCGCAGGAGTTGGCTCGAATGTGCATAGTTCATATCCAGAAGCCATCTCAAAAAGCATGTGACCTGAAAAATGAATGCGCCAATCATAATGACTATCCAATTCAACTGAAGTTTTGAATTGCATTTTCCCCAATTATCTATTGATAGCGATAAATTGTTTAATGTTCGTTTTGAACTTGATAGATATGTCTGCATACTATTTCTTCGGGAGTACTGGGTAACACCCAAAAAGGTTTCCGCAAGATTCCTTATATTTGTATCTCGAAATTTACTTCGACTTTTCCTTCTACAAAAATATTAAAATTCAGCTGTTGATCGATGGTTTTGGGAAAAGCGATAAAAGCTCTCAAAAATTAAGTTGCAAGCTCATTCTCGATTTTCTTGTCAAAATAGATTTCAATGATTGGAGTCCTGTGCCAAAAAATATCCATATCATCACAAAGGCTACAATTTCTATAGGTATCAACGCCGCGACCAGACAAACTTCTTATATCTCAGAGATAGAATTATTACCAATTTTAGTCTGATTACCCTCAACCAAACCAAGCTCCTCTCAAAATTTACAAGCTCTATTCGACCGTCAAGATTAAATTCAAGTTTATGTAAGATCTGGAATCTGGATTTCAAGATTTTGTCATAACTGTAGATATGAAACTACGCTGTAAAAATTTGAACTTGCTAGCTGGATGGAAACTCCACATAGTTGAACAAAAATTCAGCCAATTGATTGAATATAATGCTGGTTGAAATTTGAATCAATTTTCTACAGCGCAAAAATTCAGGGAAAAACGTACCAAAGCATACTGTATCAATAGATTCAGGAACAAGAAGCTGATGCTTTCCGCTCTGCAATTTGGAAGCAACGATCGGATGCACCCGGCTGGTAAACCCAAGAAGGCTGTTCTCAAGCGCGGCGAGTCTGGCAACCCCGTTCTGCACGATCACATTTCCCGAATGAAGATGAGTGACAGTAGGGAAATCTCGTTCTTTGAGAAAGACGAGAGCTTCGAGCACCTGCCTGCCCATCCTTTGAATTTGCGGAAGTAGCAAACCTCTACCTCGGCTTCCGTACTTGTGCGACCATTCCTCGTTCCAACAGTTGCGCTCGATCTGTTGTAACACATCAAATTATAATTACTCACAATCCTTCTACATACATCGGAAATCATTTGCTAGACAGACTTCTCAAGAGTTCTGATGAGGAATTTTGAAAAAAAACTCTTCTTGAATTTTTAATTGAAGTTATTCTTAGACAATCTCAAATTTGGTTGAGGTCTGAATTGGGATAATATAGTACATTTCGATACAAGGGTGGAAGAACTTTTTTCCGCGTCCGAGTGATGAGTTTCCGGCCTGAGCCGTAAACGAAGGTCGGAATCAACACGAGAATGCGAAATAGTATTTTTCGATTCGAGGCAGGGAAGTTTGGTTTTGCTTTTCGAGTGATTGTTTTCGGCCCGAGCCCTGGTGAGGGTCGGAATTAGCACGAGTAAAGCAAAAAATCTTCACGCCCTAGTATCGAAATACGTTTTTCGATCGACTGGGCTTAAAGTAAACGAAAACTACCGTGCGTAGAGCAATGCTTTACGCACAGTCGGTCGAAAAATAGGTTTTACACCCGTCTATCGAACTGTGTTTTTCGACAAACTGTGAGAGAAAGTGGAAAGTCAGTGCGTAAAAGAAACTTGTTTTGCACCGCGTGTCGAATGGCTATTATTGCATGAGATTTAGCGAGGGTTTCATGAGAAGGGAAATCTCACTTATTTATACGACAAAGACACGTTAAAAATTAATACAAACATTAATATACTCATAATAAACATTAATATATGTTTGTATTAATAAACATTAATATATGTTTGTATACATATATAATGTATAAACATAATAAACATTAATATATGTTTGTATTAATTAAAAATTAATACAAACATTAATATAAAATTAATACAAACATTAATATACAATTAATACACTCCGAAACATGGAGCATGGAGGACGGGCCTTGACCAAACAATTTGAACGAATACAAGTCGAAACCACGAGCAAAGCTGGTTTTTTTAATATCAGCGAATGAGGAGATGGCGTACATACAAGTTCCAAAAAACACATTCGTTTCTGGGTACGTGACAGACGAGGCAAGTAGTTTTCCGACAGATTCACTACCCTCATCCGTTGAGAAGGCTTGGAGGAGCAATTTGAGCGATGGTTCTTTGGAAAATTTTAACTTGCAGCCGAGCAACAATAGTTTGATCATACCAAAAATCGGAATTTTTGAAAATTTTGGGAATTTTTTCCGGGCAAACTGTGCGTTTTGACGAAAAACTTGGGACCTTTTCGACTCTAAAAATATTAAAGAATATGTAGAGATTTTTTCATGGCCAAAAAAATCATTCTTTTATTTGCTTATAAAAATTTGTTGATAACAATTTTTGGCCCGCTCCTTTAATCCGCACTATTAAAAATCGGATTCAGCGGGTAACATACATATAGGAATCACGAAGTTTTATCAGAAGACTCCCAAAATGCCACAAAACCCTGCCTATTCGCCATATGAAGAAACAGCTTCAGGAATTCAGTTGGATAATAATACACCAACAATATCACAAGTGATTGTCAAAATTTTCAGTTACGCCTTATGCGATCAATAGGATGAAGCAGATCAATCAGTTGTGGGAATGTCCTACTATATAATACTCTTGACTTCGTACTCGGATTTCAAGCCTATAATGGCTCGAGTTCACTCAATTCACTCAATCAAATTTCAAATTCCGATGATAGTGTATCAAATTGAGAACGATAGCACATTTAGAGACTGCAATCCAATGCTATAAAGTGATCATCTTCTACTTCGGGAATCAGATCTTTCTTCAATTAGATGAGAAGGGAGAACTCCAGCCACCGGAATCTGCTTTCGACTGATTCAATATCGTCCAAATTGATATGGATCTGATAGCGGGAAACAGCTTTCAACGTTTAACCCCTCTGAATTGGAAAAACATTTTACAGAACCCGAATGCACTTCTGTGCCAGATTTGGCTAATGGATAATGAAGCTGTGGCTCACAGGAGTTTAAAAGAGAAAAATGAATGCAGCAAACGATTGGATAATGATCCTTGAGATGCATAATGGAGAATGAGAAGCGAAGAAGAAGCCGCTGACGAGCGAGACAGTCCGAATAAGTTCATCGTTAGGAAAATTGAATAAAAAGTCCTTAAAAGCGTCTCAAAGGTTCGAATGACGTTTCATGACACTCACCTGAAAGTGAAGTGAAATCATAAGCCCATGGCCACAATAATGTATTATATATACCCGCATTTCGCAACGAGGTACATACTCGATTTTATATGACATTTGTAGAATATGTTTTTCTACTGAAAATAGGACAGAACATGGCAAAATTAAAGTTTCTAATAATATTATGACTTTTTTATCAAATTTGGCTCATTTAATCCGGTATTTTTCGTATTGGCAGGCACTCCTCAGAATCTCTTCAGATTTCTTCTAGAGTTTAGAAGGAAAATCTTCACAAATCATTGTAATCCAGTGATGCCCAATATATTGTTGACTTTTCTTATTAGTAAACCGGCTTTTTTTTTACTAATTGTGAGCTTAATTTTGAGACATTACTCACCCCGTAGATGATGTCCTTGAGACTACCCTGGTTGATGGGTTGTACAAGTACCACATAATCGATGGACTCATGAACGATGAATTCAAGATCAAGGATGGGGCATACGTAAGGATGCTGCAACGTAAGGAAGAGCTTGTTGAGAACGTCTCGGGTTCCTGGCCCGATGTTGAGTGAGCAATTACGATTTAGAGGCACCAGGGTGAGAAGACGTTCTGTTCGGAGTAGCGAATCTCGCACTACGAACCAGTGCTTGTCCACTCGTGAACCTGAATCGGAGAATGAACTTTATCACTTACAAGTTTATTTCTCCAGGTAATGCGAATTGTTAATTTGAATTTTGTACTTTGAAAATTTATGAATTTGGCACTATGGCCTGTTGAAAAAATTCCCTCATCGGGCACGAGGTGAAATTACAGTATTCCTCTACGCAATATTGAGGGAGCTTATTTAGAAGAGCCTGGGTCATCGAAAACTTTTTTTAAAAGGGCCTCACTTTTCTGTGGTATTGGTAAATGTTTTTCATTAATTTTTCGAAGTTTATGGCTAGAAATCTGCTGAATGAACAAGTCCCAGATTTTTTTAACCGAATCGGTTGCAAAGAAGACAAAAACCTTACTATTCAAATTTTATCTCGAGAGAATCTACCCTGTTTAGAAGTATTCTCCCCTCACGACTGACGATATTCGATGAGCCACCGGCTTTTGGATCAAATTTGTCCAAATTCAGACATTTCGGTCGGAAACTGACACGGATTTTATGAATTTCCAAAATGCATAGACTAGAATTAAAAAAAACTTAACCCGTGATCACTCGCATCCAACGGGACCCTACACACGTTGAAGTCTTCACTGTGATATCGAACTTTGATCACTGATATTTTTGTAATGGAGTGGATATCACTTTGATTGAATCAATTTCACGATTCATTTTCGATTATCATGTTTAGTTCATCAATAATTCTGCAATCCACGTTGATTTTCTAATTCAATTGAAACATATAGTATGTATTCCTTTAAAAATTTATCTTGCGCCATCCCATTTGTACAAGCAATTTCTTGACGTTACGTGATTTACTAAATTACAGATTGGAATACGAAATTGATTTTCCATTTTGTTCCATTTCGTATCGGGAGGTCAAACTTCTATTATAATTTTGGAATTGAATTCCATTCATCTTGAATGCACAGTATCTAACGATCGGATGTATCTCCAAAATTATTAAGAAAATATTAATCCTCCGATACGAAACTACAATTTGATTTTGTGTCAAACACTGCTAAATTACGATTGAGGTCTTCAGATATGCGCTGTTTCTAGAAAATTATTCAAAATACACAAACGATTATTGATTGAACCGTGATTTAAGAGTATTTTTATGCATACATCTTCATTAAGCATGCTAATGATAATTTGCACACCATTCATTTGGCAATTAGGGAAAAAGGCAATACCAAAATACTACTTTGCAGAAAAAGATTGCAATCGTCTTATTGAAGATTTATGACCCGAGATAAGTGGAGATGAACCTTATCAATAAGCATAGAAAATGATGAACGTAGCAAATGCGCATCCTCAAATAGGCAGTATTAAATATTCTGGCAACAGATTGCTTTCGGAAAGTGGGACCGAATTAATTAATCCATTCTTGGTGAGCGGATGCAATCGGCCCGCAAGATTGAATTCTAATTCATTTTCCCAGCAACTCGGTGGCTCTACATATAGAGAACTACTGCCAGAAGTTTGCCGCTGATTGTGACCCAATTTTTCACTCAACTATACATCCATAAACATCGTGTCACACGAATTTTGCTCAACCAAACCATCTTTTAAATTAATCTCACGTTTTTGTTCCTTCGGAAAGTTGGGAGTGAATTGTCAAACAACGAACTGCTCACACATTCTTTTACTATGGAAGATACTTCATACCGAGAGAAACTCAATACTGATGATGTATCTTTCAGTACGTTGACCCGTAACATGACCCAAAAAATTGATATGGGACATCAGTTTCGTAGACGAAACGGATGCTCGAATATATTTGTAGCAACAAGAAAGGGGTAGCTATAGATTTTTGGCAAAGTTTCAGATAACCTTGCGTTAAATTTCACGCAACCCCGCACTCGAAAAGCCACCGTCACATGCCATTATTATGAGGGCAGCAAAATGTTCAATATTCGAGAGTTCACGCCCCGCGACGGATTCCAAGCCAAGATTAGTTTTTCGTATCTAAGAATAGTGAGGTGAACAATTTTTTCGACTTTTTTATAAACCCGTGGAGCGAAATTTCTACCATTCTTTGCTTGGGTCAATCATTTTCTAAAGTAGAATTTCCTAATAACAAACCTCCGTGATTGTCACGAGTCGAAGGAAAATTAGATAAAAAAAACTGACGACGCATTTCTACTTTGATTGTCAAATTTCTTCCATGGAACATGTAAAATTAGTCCAAATTCAACTATTCGAGATCATTATTCCTCTTTTTGGTTCTTCAAGACTCACACTAAACATAAGAGGAAGCTAAAGTAGTTGTCTGTATCATTTTCATATGGAAGGAAAAGGAAATCTTGATCAATTTCCTGACTTTCGAAAAAAATCAAGGAGTTTCGTCAACAGGGAAAATTTTGGAACGCGGGGGCAACTTTGAAACACCCTTAATTTAAAATGTAGCTTGTAAAACCCTTACTATAGTCTCAGATATTACTCAAGTTGAAGTTGCCAAAATATGTACGTAAAAGCAACGTTTTTTTGCTCAGGAAAATAAATTTTACATTCTTTCGATCAAATTTAAGCAAGTTCTACGAAAAAATCTCGATAACATTGACATTCCCTCAACTCATTTCTGTAAAATCGGCGTAAATATTTGATTTGATATTAACTACAGTAAAGCTAATGAATTGAAATCTGATGAAAATCTCTATTGTTATGTCTACCAAAGAGTGTAAAAATTTGTTTCAGGACCTGAATGTCAATTCTGCAACCTAACGTGGCCCTACATCAAGAATCTTCCAAAGATATTCCCATAATTCTAAAGTTGACTCACTCAATGGTACTTGATTCTTCAATGAAAAAGATCTCCTTAAATCAAAACAGCGATTCTCTCCAAGTTCTTCGCCTCACCCCGGCAGATTTTCCAAATTTTAGTGTAATACCCTTTGGCGCCAGGTATTATCTACCCAGGGAACTAAATTAAGCCTCTGCTGATTACAAACGTTATGATTGCAAACGTCATCAATATCACATGCCAACTGTGGAATTTCATTTCCAACAGTACATCAAATACGTGCAAAACTTCACATTCCGACTGTACATGTCGACTGTACATACATAAACTTATATAAGATCTATATAGATATTATCTCACACTTTCAGAGTCCACAAGTGAATGAAAGCGGCCGGTTCATATACGCAAGGGAAATACCTTAGAACCCTCAGAGTGTTCAGCCAAAGGGATGCATGAGCTTTTGTACTATCGTGGTTGTATTATAAAAGCTTGCAGTATTATATGCAAATGAAAGAGTTCAAAGCGACTAAGCACTATATATATCTTCTCAAAAATTGGACGAGTATTGTCTTACCGACATTGTTGAGCTGCTTGAGAAGGCTATACCGTGGCGTCTCTCGAGTATAGATTCGACAAATCGATAGAGCACGATCTCTCGATCTTTTTTCCATTTCCATACTCTCGCTTGGTTGATGTTTTTTAGAAGACGAGTCACGATTGCAACTTGGACTCATTGTATCTGGATTTTGCTGTTGATCTAAAGCTGTGTATTGCTGCTTCCCGTTGTTTCTGCAATTTGAAAATCATCAATTTTTCAGTCACGTGTGCATCCATTTTTTTTTGTATGATGTCCATTAGGTAGTAGGTACGAGAAAATTGAAAAACTGGGTCGAAAAATCGAGGTGGTTGAAAAATTGTTCGTTTAAAAAGAATTGTTGAACACGAAGTATATATGGACTCTGACTTTGAGAGATTCACTCGGATCGTACGTGCAGATATAAATTTTCCCGACGTTCAGCAGGGCTCGCGTGCACAAGTGCGACTTTGCGAATCGGTGCGAAAGGGTGCTAAGGGATATTGGTGTCATTTGCCACTTGTCAAGCGTCCATTACAGCTTTCGATTATTCGTCTTCACACAATTGATTTTTTCCACTTCATATATTGTAAAAGATTCTCTCGAGACGAATCGCATTGTAAATGATGAGAAAAAATATATATTATACTGTCAGTTCCACATTCTATTGACCTGGTAATGTGGATAATGACAAATTTTTTTGTCAACCTGTACTTAACATTTCACAAGATATCACTTATCATAGATCCAGCAGACATGGATATCAAATATTCATAGAGTAATATTTTAAAGGCACCGATACTCAAGTTTCTCACACCACGCGGTACTCTTGAAGCATGTCTATATATTCAGCTGCCGATGGGCTGCAGGTTCGAAGCATCTACGTGGTGTCAAAATCTAACAAGGATCAAAATCGCCACAAGAGCCGTGTTAAAAAAAATGTTGAAAATTATTCTTTCCGACACTTTTTACTATTCTACCCTTGATATCTTGAAGGGAACGCATTGTATTGAAACGTGTGCAGGGCAATAACTTTTTAAAGAATCTTAGAGAGAACACATATGAGACCTGATATAATGTATTTTGGTCAAGTTTTGGCGAATCAAAACCGAGAAATATGATAGGGAAAATATGATTCATACAGGGATTCTCTTTGATCATGCACGAAGAACGTCTCATATGGGGAAAAGGGTGCGAAAACCCTCTCCGTGTAACCGGGTATTCTCTGAAATTCTATACAAAAACGTACTCCGAGCATTTTCCGAAAAAATGTACTTTTTTTAATTCACGGCTCAAAATCGTGGGAAATAACTGAGAAATATGACTTTTGGATAAAGATACGTGGATAAAGAAAACCGGGGGCCATTCAAAAAAAAGTGTGTGGTAACTTTTTTGTTCTCCTTTTTATGGATCCACATAAAAATTGCCCCACACATTTTTCAATAAAAAGCATTCCCTCCAGGTTATCGAGGGTAGAAAACGAGTTAGCGTTCGGAAAAACACTTTTTTCGACTTTTTTCGAAACGTGTCCGAACTGGCATTTATGATTTTAATGAGATTGTGATCCCACATGTGTTCTGAGTCATGTCTAAATTAGATCCAGTACAAATCCTGCTTACGGTCGGCTGAAACCTAATTCTTATATGATTTTCTTTTCTTCGCCAGTTTAATGATGATGGATTGACTATGACTCTTGAATGAAGGGTGAAATTTTCAAAAGAATATTGCCCCTGCTATATGATGATATGATCATTTTTTAAGCAAAACCATCATATCGAAAGATGGCTATGTACAGCATACATACACAATTAGAGAGAAGTATCATCCACGTTTTTTGAATCATATAACCGAATATAAATTGCACCGTATACATGGTACCCAATATTATGAAAATCATTAGAATGGCACTGTCACAATTCTTGTCAGACATGTATTATCTTAGATTTTTGAATTTACTGTAAAACCTGTTTCGAGGAGTGATTGAACTTTCACGTGAGACTACATTACCGATAGAAATACTTTACCACAAATTTAATTGATTATGTCTTGCAAGATTATTTGCAAGAGTCTAATACTTAATAACTTGTAATCCTCTTATGAACGCGAATAATTTTTCTGCATCTATCTACATACGTATACTAACTCGCGTATAAGTTTGAGTTTTGACACAGAAAATTGGTTTTAACTCAACGTTGTTCTTGATACTATGAATTGGGAACCTACATACAAGTTTCAGACGGAATAAGAAAATACCACTACTTTTGTCAGGATTAGCTCTTCAACATAAGGGTTTTCCAATGTAATGGATAATTTTTTTCATTCATTCCTAATAACCAGTGATTATATATTTTATGTGTAGCTAAGGGTGCCTTTTCACGACGTGAAATTTTTCCCCCACAGCCTACCTCTCGCCGTTGGAGTGAGAGAGATAATCCCCTGCTTTAGGGTTTCTAGACCAACAGTCTCTCTTTTTTGCTCCAATGGCGAGGGATGGGCTGTGGGGGAAAAATTTTACGTCGTGAAAAGGCACCCCAACATACCCGAATTTCGTAAAGAAAAGCGTTTTCCGCATGAAGTACATATTTTTTTTCATCGAATAACCTCGGAAATACGCGGTTTTCGAACATACTGCATAAGAATTCTGAAAACCCCTGAATAGTTCCTTCTGATACATAGAATGGATCAATTATTCAATTTACGTATCAGAGCCAAACGCTCTATTACAAAGGAGTAAGAAAGAAGGAACCATAATTTTCCCACTTCTATTTTTCTTATTTCTTGTCTCATTATCAACAAGTTGATAATATATGGAAAATAGTTTTTTCACAGTAACCTGCCCACTTTGGACCGCTCTTACCGGCTTCGGAAAAATTTTCTGACTCGCAAATGATTGATAACTAGTTCAAAATGACGAAAAACGTCAAAATCACAGATTCAAAAATTTCAGTTTTATTCCATTCTTTTCCAAAATAGAAGCATATAGAGATTTCATTGTGATGGAACTGTGTTCTCAATTTACCAAAGATTTTCCAGTATTTTTTTTTTTTTTTTTTTTTTATCATGCGCCAATATAAAGTCATCACGAATATCGGTTTTTGCCGATGTCCACTGTAGTGGACGAAAAAATGAGGGGGTTAAGAGCTTGCGACGATGAATGGGTAAAATGGGTTAATCTAGGATGCGGTTCGATCACGGTTGGAATATCCCCACATTAACTCATTGATCCAGCTTTATATAGAACCAATATTTAACATCGTAAAGGACTATAAGGACATTAATTGATGGGTGGATCTAGCTACATCATATTTAAAATTCCACGATCAAGATTTTAACTTATCTACACTATGAGTCAGAACGAGTAAAATCATTTAGTATTCATCAGAGTTAAGGCGATGCTGGAATGAAAACAGCCAAAATAGGTCAGAATAGATAGAGTTTGTTGAATGGAAGTTAGGTACTGTCATACAACGTATTCAAGTTGAATTTGTATAATAATATATGCATACTCATAGCAATATTTGTTCGCCACATTATCCCTTACAGAAGCTCCCTATTTAGGTGTAGAGTAAATAATTGTTCGCGGGAAGTCACTCGAAGCGGATTAGATACGTGCAGCTAAGCCCCCGCAAAACCAGAATTTAATCTCGCTTGAGTTTTCGTGACCGTATTAAATACAAAATCTCAATATAATGTGGGGTATGTGTATGTCTTCATCGGGTGTTTTGTTTTACTCTGGCATCAAGAGGTTTCATCCAATAAGGTAAATACTCATAACGACTCAAGAAAACGTCCAATTGTCATTGCAGCAGATCAAGAAATACGTATATTAGCTATTTCTTGCATTTTTCTTGACTTTTGCGTAATGAGATAATTGGTGTCATGCACGCCAGGCTTAAATAAGGGTTGTATTCGTATTGTCGCAATCTTTGAAAATTCATTTTTCAAAATGTTTTGTAGAGTTGAAAATATTTTTTCCAAGAATCTCAAAAAATTTGCACGAATCACTCGAATGATAATTTATATAGTTGTGAATGATCAAAGTAGACTTTTGGCGGAACATCCACAAAATGACCGGGATTTTTTCTTCTAAAATCAATCGTCAGGTGACAGCACGTATTCGTTACTAATAATTTTTCATTCCAAGATGCTATCAGCAAAGAATTTTTTGATTCATTCATTACCCCACGATTAGCTGCAGTAATCAATTCGCTATTTTGTTAGTTACATAGAATCGTATTCAAATAAGTAACGAATGGTGAACATTCGAACTCATTGACATCCTGAAATTTCAGGAGCAGATTCCTCTCATAAAAGCTGTTCTTGGCCTTAATCTTGAATCGCATTGTTTAATTAATGAATTCATGAATTAATTGAATGAGATTAGCCGAAAATTCTTTCTTTCAAGAATACGGAAGCAAAATATCCTGTATACATCTCCAAGCTAGACATGATCCAATTATCAAAATTCAATATTTCAATGATTGTTTCCTACTCTGTCCCTGACGAGTCTGTCCAATATTGGGAGACAAAACGCTATAATTGTCTAAAATCATATTTTTCAAACTTTGCCACTTTTCCGTTTCAATTACCTGAAAAATTCTTCATTGCAATTTCGTTCTTAGGTACGAAGTTTAATAGTACGCAGACTTGAATGAATATGTTTAATTGAGTCTGTGACAAAACGACACTGTAATGGTACATCAAGCAACATGGGCGAAAAGGGAGATTCCTGCACGAGCGTCCGGAAAGAGTGCGAGAAAGTAACTTTCTCGCGCGGTTCCGGACACGAGCGCGGGAACTTTCCGCCCGCGTTGCTTATACTATTCTATGCAACCTGTGCGGAAAACTGTGCCTCCATTTTTTTTTTTCAAAAAATTGACAGTCAGGATTTGAATGAAATAGTCATATATACGAGGCAATGAGCGGGTCCCAATGAATTTACACACGAGTTTGCAAGAAAAGAACTCGATTTCGATTCATGTTTCCTGTATGTCATAGTTCTAGCCCATTCGCTACAGATGATGTTGTAGTCAAATTTTTGGTTCTGAGTGTGGAACGATACGTCACAACTGCTAGATTGACAAACTCTTCGCGGGAGTACGCGGTACGGGACGGGCGCCGGGCGTCCGGGGGGCGGCGGGGCGGGATCTATGGGTGGCAGGGGGTGAAGTCCCCGCTGAAATAAAGTTCTGAAAAATCTATAAAAAAAAATCTCTTGTTCATACCGCGTAATACGTCGTTCCTCAATCAAAAATATCGCCAAATTTCAAAAAATTTAATTTTGGTAATTCATCCAACTATATGTGTAATGGTGGTCAATCATTAAAATACATTTGAAAAGGTGGTCTTGGAATTTGTGAATATCTTTATCCACCAAAAGTATTTTTGAAGTAAAGATGAAGATATAATTCATATAAAACGATGAGTAATCGAAGGATTTGGATTCGCCTCCTAAAAACACATTGACATGCAAGGTTGACTCCGAGGTTGACTCATTGAATTTTTTTTCCAAGTTTTCAATTTCCTATGAGAATTTCGATGGATTCATTTTTGCACAGATTTCACTTTCTCACACACTTAGCCGTGCGATAATGACTTTCCGCATTTCTTTTGGCATGGGTACCTTGCGTAGAAAGTTAACTTTTTGCACAGTTTTAAGCACAGCGTTGAATAAAAAATTTGTTGAATTTTCAACTAGTTGGTTGAAGTTTTGTGGATACATTTCTTACAGTGCAGGATTTAGATTGACTACTCCAGGCATTTGCTGGTTACAGCTGCAAACCGTAAGATACATATAAAAATTTGATGATTCTATTCGTGTTTGAGGTAACAATTAAAGGAGTCGTTCCATTCGGTTCTTCGAAATAATACCATGTTAGCTAGTGAGTAATTTCCACATATCATCCATCAAAATGCGTCACATCTCAGATCATTTTCTTGGAACTCTTATTCGATTTCAAATTTGGAACAAAATTTGGATTTTATTTATAGATTAGAAAATTTCCTCCTCGATGAAGATTTTTCAGACCCCTGAGGCGCATTTTATTCTATCCTTTGAAATCATTTGTGACAAAAAAGGGTCTTTCTTTCAGTAAAATGCCAAAATTCCAGATCCAGAACGAGACCAGAGATGATTATGAGTCCATCAAAAAGTATTTTGGCAAACTTTCCGAAATCCAACTCAAGAGCTTTGTGGATTTTATTTCAAAGTTACACTTTGAGAAATTTATTCAAGAAACTTCTCGAGAAACTTTAACAAGCTGGTTAGAAATTCAACCAAATAGCTGAAGATTCAACCGACTAGTTGAAATATTGGTTGGAAATTTAACCAATTTTTTTACAGTGTATGGAAATTCTTGAAGAATGAAAGAGTGTGTGTACAATAAAATAAAAAAAATTACGAATAAAGAATCCGAAATACAACACTTTTTTGGAGGGTGCTTACGCGTAGAACTACTCTAATATGACTGCATCCCCGAAACTGATTCTGAATTTTTTTATTTCCTGACAGTTCCAAGGATTATTTGTCCATCTTCAACTTTGATCTTGCATACTTCTTTGGATCAATGTGATGACCAATATTTTTCCAAGTCAAAGTTGTGAATAATAGTATCAAAGTCATCATTGTAGACGGCATGACGTCAATGGCTGAAGCATGTGAACATAGAATCTAAGAATGATTTCTTGAAGAACTCTTGTGGTTCCTTGATGCTTTTGTTCATATACTATGCTATTGTATTATTATCAAAGACTCTGTTCGTCTTGAATTTCTCTTTGAGACAAAATTAAATGTCATCGATGCAGTAAGTTGACACGTGCATGATAACGGGGCTTGAAATTTTCATGATTAAGTACTCAAATGAAACGATACCAATTTTCCCATCAATATTCGCTATCCGATGATCTGATAGGAAAGTAACAAACATCGGGAAAATGTTCGCGTCACCCAATACGGCCGAATAATTCGCCTCTGGAATTGAAAACTTGACGTTTCTAAGTAATTAGAATCATTGTATAACAGATTCAGAGTACGATTTACGAAGACTTTATAAGGGGTGGTTGAAGAGTTACGTAGCTTTTGTGAGAGTAGAACCTCAAAACTTGAGAAGAATCGAGTGACCAATATTGTATAGCCTAGTCAAAAGAATCTGTGTCAAGAAGGTCGAGGCTCCGTACGAAAGTATATGTTCCCCGACAAACGTGTTATTCTTCCTAAAATTTTCTCAACAAAAAACTGTATGACAACGGATAGACAAGTTTCGTTCGTATTAAACTTGTCTGGGAGTAGATGTTCATCAATTGTTCTAAAAAGTTCTTGGATTCTTGCAGATATTATATCATTGGTTATATGCTCAACATGATGTATTTGCAGCGCAATCGGCCCCCGAGGAATGAAGCTTCAAATTATGCTTGAAATTATGTTTCAAATAATCTATAATTTCTTATAATACGAAAGCGTTGTGTGTCGATTGTTATTTCACACGTACAGGTGTGGGTTCATTCAGACTCGTTTACGCACACATGCCAAAACCTGAGATCTCACATGGATTCTTGATATAATTTCGACCATGCGCTATGTAGACATGTTTTAACGGTGTAGGTACGGGGGAATTTTTTAAATCTAGTTTTGAATTATCATGAATCTATAATGCGCTCGCCAGTTTGAGCTAATTCCGAGGGTAGTTCGCCATCAAATGTTGAGAAACAAAGTGATTTCATGATGAATCGTCGTTCAGAGTTATGTCAAAAAATTTGTTCGGCTAAACCGCAATTTCTTCACGTACAAGTGTGTAAATTATAGTTTTTGGTCATCTGTTCATAATGAACGAGTCCCATTCATAGTTGCAGAATTAATTTTTGCATGAATAACTATTGTAACTCACTACAATTGTATATCGCATTCATTGGATATTTAACCTGCTCCCTCTGGACCACGCACTACCCAGCCTCTAAAGAATTTTCCGATACAAAATAACTTAACAACTAGACAAGAAACGGAGATTAAAAGGCAAAGTTACAAAATTAAAAATTGGTCGGTAATTTCATTGTTGTTTTTTTAAACAGCGTACAGAGACTTCATTGTTGTCGGAAAATGTTCACGATATTGATACAGATTTTTAGAAATTTTTTCAGATTTTCATGTGATATCCAAGTAAAGTTATACTAATATCGCTTTTTGGGTAATCTAGATGAGTGGACGTCCGAAGTCAATGGGTTTAGTAGAAAAATTCGTTCAAATCCAAGGAAAGGTGACAAAATTATGCACAACGGAATGATACATATCTTAACGAATCTAATTCATTTCCCAATTAATTTTTTCAGCTTGAAAAACTACATAAAGATTCATAGGGCTTCAACCGATCCTTAGAAGATCTGCCATACTAAAATTTCCATCGGCGATCAAAGAACGAGGGTAATAAATTAACCCCGTTCTAATGATTGATTCTTGCAAGTCTTTCACAATTTGTAAAAGCTCACGCAGAGGTCATAAGGTTGCCTCTCTCCGACAATTTAAGAGAAAAAATATCACGTTAATGGATGAAGTTGAAGGAAGAGTTCTCGTTTGTCGGATCGTTCTATCGATCTCTGAGCTTATCTACGATATTATCTCACCCACTCTCCAACTCCTGGCTTTTTTCATAAAGGGTCAGAATTGTGCTTTAGTAATTGAAATTTCGAAGCCTATAGCATTCTACTCTAAAAAATTTGAGATGTTTCCACCAGGCAATTATCGATTTGTCTAAAAAATGTTGCTGAGGAAAACTTAGCCATAAAAAAAGGGGGCCTAACGCTCAAAACTCCAGCAATCCATTTGATGTTTATCATAGGCCAAAGAATCACAAGCTATTCTTGTCTCCCTGGTGTTGCAATTCTTCCCTACATTCATGACCATGTCTGTTTTGAAAAAAGTAGACGGGTGTTATCCTCACTTAGAATGCGATGCTGAGTCAGAATCTCAGGAGCATCTTAACCCGGCTTCGTGTATGATTTGAGATTCTGTTTCCCCCTGAAATGAACTCAGGTTCCCATATTGATCTATCACTGGTATTCATAGTCGTTATAACCCTAGAGTTAAGAATTAATCCGCGGATTAGGCGCTGTAATCGGCGTGGAGAAAAAATACTTCAATTCTGTGATGTTCTGCAGCACTGGGACAACGTGAAGTGAATGAGTAGTCTTTAGTTTATTCTTCTGCCACGCCGATCACAGCGCCTAATCCGCGGATTAACTCTTAACTCTGGAGTTATAACGACTATGAATACCAGTGTTAGAGTTCTCAAACATTTGAGAGAGAACCCTCTGGGATGATTTCAGGATTTGTCCCAGGATTAAAAATAAAAATAGGGCTGTGACAACCAGATTTGCGAGGAGAACCTGAACTCGAACGGTGATCCAAGATTTGAATCAAGCAAATGAAAAATGTTGAGTTTTTAAAGAATAGATCCGGGAAAAAAGCTTAAAAGATTTCGAGGTATTTCAAATGACCCAACACCTTCTAATCTGAAAGACATCATTTTCACCTGAACATGCAGAGCCCTCAAATATTCAAAATTCAAACCTACCTGGAAGCATCAGGATTGTCCTTACATCCACTGACAGCATAAAGTCTGTTGAATAGTAACCTCGCCAAACTATCAATTTTACTCGTCAGATGAAAATACCTGCCCCTCTCTTCCTCATCTCCATTTCCAGCTCCTCCAGCTCCACAATTATCATCATCCTGATCTTCGTCATCCAAACTGGCACTTTTGTTCTCTCCACTAAGCAGAACACTTCTAACAGATGCAAAATTTTCATCATCTCCAGTACCACGTCCACCTGAATTACCCCTACTATCGCTTTCAATTTCTATAGCACTGTGAGTTCGACGATTATTGATACCCCTTCGTTTTCTTCGACTGGTAACACCCCCAAGGCCTGTATGATTACGTGAATGTTGTCCAGGTCTTTCTTGACAGAATCTATCGTGACCCGTTACTTCAGCTTCGCGTTGTTGCTCTTGTTCTTCCCGACGTAGATTGAAATTTTGGTAGTAGGTAAACATTTTGATGATGGCTAGTACTTTGGTAATGGATAGGCAGTTTTAGATTAAATTAGAGATTAGGGGTGCGATGTAATTGGTGTAATTAGGATTTGGTAATGTAGTGCGGGCCTGATGGAAGGCCTTTATAGTCATTGTAGCCACATGGATCTTCCGCAGACTGCGGTTTTATACGCAGTGCGGATTCTTGCAGTTTTTTGGAGCAGTGATGAGCCTGGCTGATCCTGTACAAAAAAATAGAGAGGTGTTTTTACTCATTCATTTTTTTTAAAGAAAATTTTTGATGCACTTGTACAAAGAGAAAGGGATCGAGTGGAGAATCAAGTCGCATTGATAAATTTTGCTCGAAATCTCGAGAAAAACTATCTCAAGGTTTCTACATTAATCTAAAAACTTGTAAACAGTTTCAGCGAATCCATTCAAAATTAGTGTATCAAACATAATAGACGAGCTCAGGGCAATTTGTAAATTTTGATTATGATTTTACAAGTCACAACATATAAGAACTACAGTAAACTTTTGGCCCCAGTTATGGAAACAAACATTTTTTTCAGATTAGGTGAAAAAAGTTCAATAATTGAGGTCCAACGAGATCAGGCAATCAGCATAACATTACAAATAAGTACTTCAAGCCACTCGAAGTACTATTTCGTAGTGTTCGACATCGAAAGAAATCGACAACATCGAAAGAATTTTCCAAGGCACTTTTCGAAGAAATGAATAAAAATAGTTCTCTCATGCTGCACTCCAATTGATTCTCAGGAAAATTTGTCTGAAGTATCCGAGTGTCAGAGTTGTCGGATTCAATCTTTTTGGCATCAGTGACGCGCTTGCTGTGGATACTTTTGGTAATTTTTTGTGGTGATGGCGTGCGAGCTACAGATAATTTGGCGCTAATGCACTTTTTTTGCTTTCGACAGGCCATCAGCTCACAAAATTGAGGTAGAATTTCCAAGGAAATTTTTTTTACCGGAGGCAAAAAAAGGGTACTTTAAAAAATTTCCCTCTCAAAATGACGCGAATAATTTCGGAAGGGTGATTGGCGTACCGAAGACGATTACCACCAAATTCAATTTCAACATTTTTCTTCCAATATTCTTTCAAAACCGACATTCCTGACTCGATCGTGAACCAAAATTGCTATAGCCGTGCCACGTTTGGAATAAATAAATGACACCAATTTCAGAACGCGTCACCCTTTCATAATAAGTATTCTCCCATCATAGCGAGCCTCAACATCGATTTTCAGATATTTTCACCACATAGGAAGCGTAAACTCTCGAGATAATAGTCTACGACCAAGTATGAACTTGTGAAATACATGATGAGAATTCTGAACTACGAGATTCCTATCACGTTTTTCCAAGTGAACATTTTCATTCTCTACGTCTTTCTCGATTCAATTGAGTATGTAATTTTTTCAGACTCTCGAGGGATGTATAGTATGTGTACACGCGAATAAAATTGCAATATACATACGTCCGAACCTGTCGTTCTACATTCGAGGTAAAAGAGCTGGCGATCTCAACGAGAGATCTCGTACGACTTGCGCGTCAAGTGGCCTTTTGTCGAGACTCAAGAGGCGAGGTGTTCTTGAGGCTCTCTTCAAAAATATATGAAATACGATGGATGAAGTGGGCTAGGCTCATGAAAATGAAAAGAGAGTGTATATTCGGCCTGAGTCGACCTATCTTTTTTTTTCTAGTTTCATTCTTTCTTCGCTTAAGTTGTTCGCGGTTCTGTGGTTCTTGTGGAAGTGGTATTGAATTTTTGAACGATACACGTATACTCTATGTAATTACTTTCTGCAAGGTATGTTCAATCTCATCATGTGTTGGCCAGCGTGTTCAAGATCAGACTGGATGGTCAACTCGACCCCTTCAGCACGCAATCATTTTGGCTATCGGAAATATTTATTGCCTGATTTGAGATATGTTACTAAGGTTGAAGATGAGCAAAACGACTCAGAAATTACCGATATCAAAATTTTCACTCATTCTAATCCTGAAGTGTTCTCCGAGAAGATTCTGATATATGTATTTCATAATAAAGGCTCCAGAGTTTTCTCTATTCTTCGAGGGGAAATGGCTCTACAAGGTTCAGCCCTTTGGCGATTGCAGGATTTTCCTCGTCAATTTGTTTGGAAAAATTTTCAAAGTACCATAAACTGAGTTTACCCTACCACGTTTTGTAGTCCATCTTCGAGCTACGTTATGCTTCATTTTGACTGGAATTCCCTTTGAAGACAAGGCGTCTCAATCTTTCAAGAATTAAGGGCTTTGCAGGTAATTCTTAGATGCACCAGTCTCAATAACTGGCGAAAAACAAAGTTGACCAAAAGTGACCACAGGTGGTCGAAATGTACCCAGATCACATCAGTGAGTCCATCAACTGACGTTGAAAAAAGTTTCGTAAAATTCGAGTCGGCTGCATGGTCACCGATTTAGAGAATCTGAGAGTTGCAGCGGAGAGAACCAATGCATTTTTAAGGAAATAGATAATTTATAGGGCTAAAAATGCACAAAGCCATAAGGGCAAGCACTGAGTGATGACTTAATTTTTCAATGCTTGCTCTGGATCTTCATTACGATTATCAATTTGCTTTAGGCCTGAAGATCAATTACCTTGGATCAATGACGTTATCTAGAACACGAGACATAAAATATTTCTCGAAGCTCAAGGTAATTACCTGATCACGTTATTGGAGAATAAAACATCCCAAGAATTAGTACTTCACTGTAGAATTAGTACTTCACTGTATAACAGTTGAATATATTTCTCGTATTCACTGCAAATAAGTATACAGCTCATGGATAAACGAAAATCCCTGGGGTAGCCGCACAAAGCACGCCTGAGCTGAATGAATAAAACATAGTGTGCAAGCTCTCTCGGTCATACTCTATCTCTTTCTCTCTCTTCTCTGCGACTCTATAGGTTGTACCATCTCAATTCACGTTGTTTAGAGTCGCGTAGACCGTGGTGCCGCATCATGAACCTCCGTATAAGTAAAGATTTTCATCTTTTCGTTGAGATTATATATTCCGAGACTCTACAAGGTTTTGAGATTAATTCATGAAAAGGAAGAAAAATATGTTTTTACAAATAGGTTTCTATCATTTACTTTATAATAGAAAATAAATTAGGTAGCTGATAGAATGCAGCCGTCTGACGCTCGTATGCTTGTGCCTCGAAGTAGAAAAAGACGGAATGGGTCAGACTACATTTGAACGAGCGTGCAAAATCTCGACTTTTTCTCGCTCGGAAGTAGAGCAGCAAAGCTTCGATTTGGTTCAATTTCAGGATCGCATGAATTATGCTGGAGCAGTGAGGCGAGCGCTTGGAAAATGCATTCAATAACTGTATAGCTATTTGCAGATTTCAATTTTACGAAACTTATGTAGGGGAGTGTGTTTTGAATTTTGTTGTTGGGTCTTTATGGATTCGTGATACAGATTGATGTTACGTTGAGGCTTTAATAATACAGTGTTAGTCTGATATGATCGATCAAAATGTGGGTCGTAGGTAATGATTTAGGGCGATTGTTTGATCAATACTCGGTTCAAAATAGTATTTTCAACGAGGAAAATTTCAAGTTATGAGAAGGATGTTTTCATTCATGCAAAAAAAAAAAATAATAAGAGGCTCAAATTTTATAAGAGATAAAATTTGAGTGAATATTTTTCTTCGGCACTCGAGATTGTTTATCGATTAATCAAATTCTTGGAGATTTTTTTTTGTTTGAAAATGAAATCCAAAAAGCAATTTTATCAAGAATGATCCAAAAATCTTTGCAGTGATCATTTCAAGACTTGGAATCGCGCAAAATTAAACATTGCAAACTATGAAGCCTTACAGGCATAACTGCTGCGACTCTGCGAGACAACCGCAGGCACTTGAACCCGTGTCTTGAATCTTGTTACAAGGAAAAACAAATGTATCTTCCGGGAAAGCGAAACTAGGGCGTCAAATTATATCACATTTTTCTCAAAATCCAAAATGCAATAATAATGTAATATTATTGGACGTTCTTGAAAATGATCACAAGAAATTGAATATTACAGTATGATTTACCTGGTTCATCACATCTTGTGATGATTCTGTTTCTTGAACTTCTTCAGCAAACGAGTCAGGAACAAGTAGATGATGAAAATGTATAAGAAAATCGTGAAGGATGATTATTGACTAGATCATCAATGAATAGTCTTAAAGATCTTTCTTCTCAATAACTGATACATTTGACTCGGATATGCTGCGTCGATGTATTCACTTGTGACTGAAACTTGCGGTGACGATTAATGACAATTTTGATAACTCAACCGAAAAATCAGCAGAAAGGCAGTATTGAAGATTAAACGTCAACAAGATCAACCACTGCAGAGCTTGATACACCAAGTACACCCGTGTAAAACTGCCGACAGTGCTTTAATTGCCTCGCTGCTGGTTATGAATCAGTTATACAGATTTTCCAAGGATTAGTTCTCGAGTCATACGAGATTGTACATCAAATTCACTTTGATATCAAAGGAAAATTCTATAAAGAAGCTATCCTCTCACGATTAGTGGACTCATCGCAATGATGCGGCGACTACCAGCTGTAAAACGCTAATGTCAGTCTAACGAACGCGAGGGCAGGATGTAAACTGGTTGCTTTGCTCTGCTACCTAGCAGCGACGCCAAGCTATGCCCCAGTGCACTCGCCGCCACTATTGCAGCTTGCAGGGTGCTTGCACTTGCCTCTTAAGTTCGGCGCGCGTGCGCAAAAATTTTCAGCAAAGCTCTCTCATATACTCTAATATTGCGGTATACCTTGGAAACATGCAGCGGCTTGAACACGTGCTTGATCATCCTGGTGTTGTATTTACTGCTGCCGGGATACGGAGTTCATGCTAAGCGTTACCATTTTTTTGCATGCGATTGCGCGCCGATAGATTGTTATGGAAATTGTTGATTGCCTAGAAGATATGTGACCCCGTTGACAAGAACGTTTGTAGCGAGACTTGCCGCGCACGCAAGAGTAATCTATACACTCTCGAGAGGTGCTTGTGAGGCTTCTGTGAAGCTGAACATAAATAGTTTGAAGGATACGCTTTCTCTTTACACCGACAAAAGCTCGAATTTATTGATTAGTTTAGAATATTAAGTATGCTTTTGCATCTGTACAAAACTAATGTACTTAATTCTGTCGTGAATTATAAAATATACTTCGTAAACTTAATGAACCCGCTATGGATTCGCACAAGTTGTGGGAATCATGTGCTAAAGAGGTAGTCAAGATATGAAACTAGCGTGAAAAAATAAAATACTTTTAAGGTTGGCCATTGTTGAAGCGCTCTCGTTTTCGTTTAGACTGTAACGCTACTGCGTTCTTTGCGCAGCATGCAGTCGTACTGTTGTTGCCAGCTTTGTAGATCCTTGTTTCCATAAACCTATAAAAAGATTTTTCATTATTAATCCGGTTAAAATGGCATCCTAGGCATCATTGGTGTAACTTGTCCAAACTATGATACAATAGCATTCAA
The DNA here is from genome assembly GCA_029851415.1 of Eretmocerus hayati. Taxonomy (NCBI): domain Eukaryota; kingdom Metazoa; phylum Arthropoda; class Insecta; order Hymenoptera; family Aphelinidae; genus Eretmocerus; species Eretmocerus hayati. The sequence continues at coordinate 173,307,264 of CM056742.1, read as the reverse complement.
ATGAAACATACTTTACTGACAAACTCCATTACTGCTCTGGGGGTGAGCTCCTGATCTGCACGCTTCCCCCATTTGTATTCTACTTCAGAGATTTCATTGTTCTCAGATTTTTCTTTCTCTATGTACCTTTCTTTCACGAATTCCTGGAATGAATTTCATTAGAATGTCTTTTTCAGAACTGACTCACGACAAGTTACTCTAGGAGAGTTTGTTTACTTACTTCAGTGACTAATCTAGTGATATTTCCAAGAGTTTCATGTACAGCATTATCACCGTCAATTACCCCCAATGTTGTTAAAAAGTTCATGAGAGAAGCTGAAAATGATGAGAATTAGTAAAAGGTCTCAATTCACTAATTGGAGTTATCGTACCTTCTCCACATTTCTGTCCACTCATATATATATGGCTGAGTACTAAGAACAGTATAGCATATCGTCCACATATCTCATCAGAATACTCAAAATTATCATTTGTCAGGGTGTTACACAGCATCAGTTTATTATCAGACTCCACAAGATTGTAACCAAAGACCTGCCAAGCAATGAGATTGATAAGAGGTGAGAAAATGAAGAAAGATTAGCATATTTGTTAAATACCTACATCCCCAAATACTACATGGGCACCAGCCAAAGCTGATCTGAATTGTTTGGTGTTGAATCCAAGAGCTTTAGAAGCAAGTTGTCTAGATGCAGATTGATTGGAATGACATGCGCCAAGAAGATATTTGACCAAATGAGCCACTCTATCAGCCTGCTGCTGTTGTTCGAATGGATCATCCTGCGATTCCTGAGGTTGAGTACTGGATCTAGGTTCGTCATCCATTGAGTCATCTTCGTCAGCTTGTGCACTCGTACATGGTTGAGATGAAGTATATCTCGAAGATTTTCGTCCTCTGCGAGCCATGTCGTGTCGTGGATTCTCTACTTTGGATACCGCAAGTTGCAGGTCTGAACAGGAATAATGAAGATTTTTAGGTTAATCAATGAAATTCTACAAATACGCCTAACAATATACCTTATCAATGATGAAATCAATAATACTATATGATTCTTCAATACAGTGACTTTTGTTCTTCGATTCGCTATCGACAATCAATCGCGGAAAAGTGCCAACGAAATTTCCCGCCACTCGTTCGACACACTTTGGCTCGAGCTGTGGTTGAGATTAACGTATTCTTGTTTAACCGTCACCACCTTGATTTGATAAGAATTTTTTAATCAATGTGATGATTACAGCAGAACTAAATGACATTATCATTATAATCAACAATTGAAGAAGAAAAAAGTTACCTCAATCAAACTTGTCGGAGCATTCGGAGCTTTACTTAGAAATCACACAGACGTAAATATGAGATAGTGTGCTCGCGACTTAAATATGAGTGTGACTAAGTATGTGTGAGTAAAAATGCCTGCGCCTGCGCATTCGACGAGACTTCAGACTTGGGACTCCAAATTAGCGCGCTTTTGTTTACGGCGCATTTATCTAGCAGAAGACAAACAGAAACTGTCCACGCAAAGTTATACGTTTATAACCAATGATAATCAAGGATGATTGTGAGAAAACAATGACAGCTTGGTCGATTTTGCATAAAAGTTGATCTCCATACAGTGTGTGTTACTAGTCATTCTCACTAATTCCAATTATTGTAACGGTCATGTCAACCATCAGCTGACGAGGAAAACAAGATCCTTGTTACAGCCAGCTGTGTGAAATTTCTTAGCCAGGTGTAATGAACAACTTGTTAGAAGATTTGTATGCTTGGACAGGCTCATTTGTTGAGGCGTTTATCGCGCTGATTTATGATATCGTCGACGTGGTGATAAAGAGCCTCAACTACAACGGCACAGACTCCAGCAGTGGCCAGCCTGCTGCATCAACTGAGAAGAGCTTACCCAATTTACCCCAAGTACTACAGGATGCTGCATCATTCCTTGCATTTGATGATTTCCAGTATCTGTTACTCAAGATATTTATAGCAATTCTCTTGGGTAATTTCTGCCTCATTTATGTTGCCTGGTACGTTTACGGAGAAAGGATTACCGATCGCTTTATGTCACCGAGTGAGTAGTTGCTAGCTACCCCCCATCATCCTCATTGCTTGCTCTTGGTTTATGTGTGGATTGAAAAGCTATCAGATATTTGTTCAACACATTGTAATTGGGGTTACAGGCAGCTCGTCAGAAGAGCTCAAGCGAAACATTTCGCTACTTAAGCTCCCTACAGAACACTCGCAGCGTCACTCGTAGAGTACAGATTAGGATAGTCCATTAATTTTCTTGTAAAAGTACCATGGCTGACAAGATCAAGTCATTTTTTCAGAAAAAAGTTAAGGATCAGAAATTTAAACATGCTGGCAAGGGACACAAGTGAGTGAGAGTCAATGATGATGTGGAACTTTGTACTGATTTGGTGCAATGATTAAAAATCCATCATTAAATCTTGCAGACTTACTGAATCATCATCCAGCCAACAAGCATCAACATCTCATGGTAAGGATGCTCCAAAGAGGCAAGAGCCCACAAGTGATGCAAGAGTTGCTGGTCAAGCTGCTTTGGCTAGGTTAGAGGGAATGAAAACCAACACACCCAAGTTGAATATGTAAGTTGAATATCTTGATAAATATAAGAATAAGATATAAATAATGAATTCTGCATGGTTATCATAATAATAGATATACTTCATTCAGTAACGCCTAATATCTCTTATATTCCCGAGTTAGCAACTGAGCTTTCATAAACACTATTTTTGTCCTTAGATCTTATGCATCCATTCAAGCTCAAGCCAAAAAGGAATTGGAGCAGGAAAAACAAGCTCTTGCCAGACAAGCTGCAGAGAAGAGTTCAGGATCAACTGATCAACCAGGCAGCTCAAAGCTCATTTCGGAACCAAAATTATTGGCTGTGAGTGGTGTCTTTCACCGTTGTCCACTGATATCAGAAGAAGTCTTAGATAAAGAAGCTTGGTTTGATAAAATACAAGATTTCTTGAGTGCCCAGTTATCTGATGATGAAGCAGGGTTATCCGCCTGTCTAATAATCCATAGTTGCAATGATGGTGCAGAAAGAATTAATAATTGTGTTAAAACGCTATGCAAATATTTGGAGAACATTTGTAATGAACCTAATGAGCCCAAATATTGGAAAATTAGGATGTCTAACAAAGTATTTCAGGTACGCCTTGAAAATTGTATTTTTGGTCAGTTTGATTAGGTCATTATGTAAGACTCTAACGCCTCTACAGGAAAAAGTCAAGGGATTAAGAGGAACCAAGGAATTGCTTGAGGCAGCTGGATTTAATAAAGAAAAATTGATGCACCAAGACCAAGAAGAGGACTTTTTGGTTTGGAGTCCAGAAAGATCCAATATCGATTCTCTCACGACCCTTATAGATGCTTTAAATTCATCCGAATCTGTATCTCTGATACTTGATAGAAATACTCAAGTACTACTGCCAAGCCAGGCAGCACAAAGAAGTGAATTACCTGCAGAGTTTTACAAATTGACCCCAGAAGAATTGAAACGGGAACAGTTTGAAAGGTAAAGTTGCATTCAGTTTTGGTTGAATTTTATTTGCACTTTTCAATAATTGAGTGATTGATTCGTAGAACAAAAGCAAAAGAGCAGAACGAAATGCTGATGACACAAGCTATGAGAGAAAAATTGATGAAAGACAAGGAGAGAAAGTATAAGTATACTTTGATAAGAATCAGGTTTCCAGACAATATAATACTCCAAGGCACTTTTGCAGTAGATGAAAAATACGAGGACGTTCTCAATTTTGTTCGAGAGCATCTGCTGACAGAAGAATTCTCGTTCCACTTGATAACAGCTACAAGAGAAAAATTATCGATTGCTGATAGCGATAAAACTTTGGAATCGCTCAATTTAGTCCCAGCTGTAATTCTTACATTTTTCTGGGATTCTAGTGGTAATACGGAAGTTCCAGTCCATTATTTGAAAGAAGAAACGCTGAGTCTCCTCCAAAATGTGTGAATCTGTTGCTAGTAAAGTGAGATTTCCATTACGCTATTTCGTTATTGATCATCAATGTTATGTGTCAGGCAATCTACCACTCACAAATTGTGGTTTAAAATGGCGTATGGTATTGATTACAAATTTTTCTCTTCACTAAGTTATTTCGTGTTTGGATTGATTAAATGAATTTGCCAATGTTCTTTCCTACTTCTGATGAAATTTATCATTTTCCATCGAGCCATTCGGGCATTCACTGCGCTTTAACTTTCTGTTTTGTCCTATAACTAGCCTTATTGCATATACATCCAAAACGAATATTTTAAATACATGTTGATTCAGCCTGTGGTATTGGAGTGAAACGGATTGAAACGCATCAGATCATCTTACCTCTTTTTGCAAAAAAATGGGTTGAAATAAATAGGAATCTGAGATTTGCTATTCAACTTTTAATTCCCTTAGATTCATATGCGCATTACAGATTAACATATATTATATACTTTTGTAACATATCTTCATGATTAGCGCTGGCGCTCGAGATCGGGAGAGAATAACAAAGGTCTGTACATACATACATAAATGCATAGCTAATGGCTTGTGTTATATACTTAGCTCTGGTTAACAAATTCGAGAGCTCCGTCGTGCTGATATTGACACTTTTTACGTCTATTTCGGATTATACAAGTACTGTGGACTCGATCACGCATCAGCACGGCTTCCAATCTTTGAATTCCGATTGCTGTCATGACAGATACAGTACCGTTCATAAATTCTGGGATGATGAACGCAATATCACCCTTTCTCAAAATAGCGATACTCGGACTCTATGCGTCATAAGGCAATTCCGAATAAGGATCTCAAAGAGCAAAAGAAATGCCAACTCCATGATAATTTGAATGATTTTTTATCGATCATTGCAGAAGTACTGGGTGCTGGTAAAAAGTCAAAAAATTCCGAAAATTTTCACTTATTGATACACCTGCACTTTCGCTGCGAATTAAGACATCTTGTGGCATCTTGTAGAGCGAAAAAGGAGCTAACTCTTGATTATATTTTACGTTCTAGGTGTGGGAACGTATGAGTTATCAAAGTGCTCAAAACGATGGTTTACCAAAAACCGCACCTTAGAAGATGAAAAAGAATAATTCTGGGTATTTTAACAGAGCATAATACCTCAGACGTCGTGGAACGAAAACAATAATCGAAAGATAGCTATACATAACATTTTTTTACCACTCAACAAAATACCGTTTCCGTTTGCAGAACTGTCATATCTTCATTTGCAATGAAACTGCAGGTGTATCAATAAAAGTAAAAATTTTCGAAAATTGCTAACTTTTTACCAGCATCTGAGTAACTCTGAGATGATAGATAGGAATCGTCCAAACCTCTCAAAAGTTGTCATTTTTCCTGCTCTATAAGGCGCTTCCTTCAGGATTGCATTGCGACACATACAGTTCGAGGCATCGTCCTTCTGAGGGAGGGTGATATTGCGTTCATCGTCCCAGAATTGATGATCATTACCGTACATGTCATACCATTGCTATCAAAAGGTAAATTCCAAAATTCAAACGTAACGCCGGTCTGTCTAGTTATTATTGATGGATTTTGATCCAAAGACAAGCAACACCGTTGCATCTGTCTGAATAATGAATTGTATTTCTTAAACTTTCGCGATTAACAGAAATTTGACAGCACTTGCTTAAACTCCATATCCACGCACAAATGATCAAAAACTACCATTTATAATGACAACTTTGTTTTTTACGTGGTGTGCGTGATCTCAATTACCCACTGATTCTGGGATTACAATGTGCTTATTGTTCATTCCAACGAATGCATCTATTTGTGCATACTATTTCGATTATACAAGAGTGTAAAAATAGGTTTTACTCCCGTGTATCCCGTTATACTTCTTGATAAATTGTGAGTGAGAGTCGTTAAATTGTGCGCAACACTTTACACACAGTGAATCAAAAAAGATTTTGAGATGTGTTTGGTAAAATTGTAAATAGTAATCTTACTTTATCGAGTATTTTGTTTCCCCTCAGGTATGTACGTGTGTATGCGAATGGCGCTACAAGTTGTATGCTATCGTAAAATCATGTAATAACGAACTTTGAGAATAAAAAAGAATTTTCTGAGATTCACAGTGTGAACAGTGATTCGTCTAAAAATATTTGATACGATCACACGCCCGAATCTGACCCACGACGCTAATACTATCCATGAGAGCTATCAATGTGTTACACCAGAATTAGTGTTTTTTTTTTAGTTTTTTTCGCTCAATTCTTGAATTCTTACCAATCTTAGAATCGTAAATACTTCATAAAATTGAATAGGTATACACTGAGATAATCATCCCAAGGTTAGTGATTTAGTGAGAGAATGGATCAGAAATAATTTGAGTTACAGATTTTGTTTCATGTCACACTTTTCAATTATGCGGGTTAACCAAACTCGGAAAAACATATGCAATGTTTTTGTCACGTGAATAAAAATTCTGGTACAAATTTTTTTGCAGATTGTTCTGACGCTTTACTCAGACTAGAATTCGACCCGCGCGCAAGCGCGCTGATCGTTCATTTTTGAAGGGTTGAAAATGGAAATTGAATGATAGAAAAATATAAAAGAAATCGAATTGAAATAATTTGGTTTAGCCAATGGGTTACTCATTTTGCCACAAAACACGAGAACCCATCATATTTCGTTCCTATCAGTTTTGCGTCGCCGCGTGTATCATAGTACGCCCATCACATTTATAAAATATAATTTAACACGTTCGCTGCGACGCCGTTTTTTCGTAATTTTACTTTGGTCATGAACTGAACCCCCGCATTTCAGTAAAAATGCTCATATGGGCCTGAACTCTTCTTTTATCTCATTGTTTACGTTCTTGGTCAAGTAAACCACCATTATAGATTTTTTTGGGGAAAATCTTTCGAGCAAGTCTGAGTTCGGTAAATCGACTCTAGGAGGGAATTGGTCATTGAATTCTATAAAAAGGCTCTGCTCTTAATCATAGGAATTTGGCTCTCGGTCAAACCTCTTGCAAGTGTACTGAAAGGATAGATCTCAAAACACTGAACAAGAGTCTCCATGGCCGCTAAACTCAATGCCCTCTTCGTTTTGAGTTATTCCATCTAGAAAGTACCCCTCTTTCAGGATTCTTTTATTATCTATTGAAAGATTGACCGAGAGATGAAAAAATTCTTCCTCGCGCGAGACTTGAACCTCGCAATTTCCGATACTCCGGACCGAAGCCTTAACCAATTAGACCATCGAAGCGATTGCGTATTCACTCGCTCGGGGAAGTCTTCTCTCATCTTTGTGTCAATCTTTTCGATAATGTCAATCAAGGAACCATGACCATTGAAATATCACCGATAAGGTAAGATCTCAGCGATATATTGATTGACTGCCTCAAAAAGATTGACACAAAGTTTAGAGAAGGCTTCCCCTGAGCGAGTGAATGCGCAATTGTCTCGGTGGTCTAATTTAAGGCGTCGGTCCGGAGTATCGGAGATTGCGAGGTTCAAGTCCCGTCCGAGGAAAATCTTTTTCATCTCTCGGTCAATCTTTCAACAGATAGTTGAAAAATCCTGAATAATGAGAAATCTCTTCGTGATGCAGCCACTAATATGAAAATGGAGACACAAACGTTGCAATTTGATATTTTATCAAACTGTGATCGCCACCTGAAGGCGGCGATTATATGTAGCTTGAAAGAACGATAGATTAATTCATAAGCTGTAGTTCTTCAAATCGATCGATAGAGTCAATTTATCGATGAGATCTACCCTAGCGGTATGATTTGGATATAAACGTTCATTACTACTTGAAATCTCCTTCGGCTCAGTTTGATGGAATAATGCTAAATTTTCCAACTGCATCCATCAATGTAATCTTCTCAGTTCCCCGAGCTAGTTTGGGTAATATTGGAGGTGCAGGTTTCAACAATTTTACCGCTATAAACTGAACAGGGCGAATCGTTCGAAAGAATGATGAAAATGAGTATGCTTTTAGTCTGAGTTCTATGTGAATGCATTGTCTATGACCACCAAATGAGTGTTTTTGTGACTGGAGGCTGGAATGGTGATATTTTCTGATTCATTCACTTCTCGAAAAGATTCCAGTTCCATTTGGTGAATGAGAGCCACTATTTTTTAATAAACGTGAAATTCACATAAATCAATTTGTCAGCTATATTTCATGAGACTCATGTCCTTCAAGTGAATCAGAATCTTAATTTGGAAGTGACAAATACTATTCAAGATTATAAGGTATGGATACCAAATCCAAATTTGGACCGTTAGTACAGCTAGTGTATGGCTACATTCAATTGGTTTAAAGCTCTTTACTGAAGATGTACTGATACTGGCAGCGGCTAGAGAAGTTCTACTCCGGGATACTGCTTCGGCCTTACTGACAATTGCATCACATACTGTTACCTGGCGAAAGACATCCGTATTGATCTTTAACCTTATTTTTGGCCTTGCAACGACGTAAAAGTTTCTTACGCCTGATGCTCGGTCCTTGCATTGTAGTCGAATATCGACTCCGGCGTGGTCGATATTTGACGGGGAAAATGCAGAAAAAGATAAAATAATGGTTCAGAGAAACCAAGTCTCATGTCCTATGCATGAGCAATTATGCATACGAGTCAGAGCTTCATTTTATTCATAGTGAAAATGAAATACTTCATCGGAAATCTGCTCACGATGCGTTTCAGACTCGTACAGATAATTGCATTTTATAGAATTACCTTGACTCGAAATAGTTTACTCGAAGACTCAATCGAATCAATAAGAGTCCTCTGAATATATCAAGCACTTGAAGCTAGCAGACAGGTTTTTTTTTTTTAATTGAATTTCGCCAACAGCGCGTGAGAATGTTGATGAGCTGTTTGTGGAGTTTCAATTACTCACAAAGTGGTTTTCAAAAACTATCCACTCTAGAAGTAGCGAATTTACATGAAAAATGTCCACAGAGTATGCTCATTTCTACAGAGTGCATTGTTTTTTAACTGTTTGTACACGTACAGTGATCGTTTGAAAAATTTTACGAATATTATTTGTGACATTTATTGAAGATCAGGAAGACATTAATGCGAGGGGTATGCCACCGCGTCGCTCGGTTGCCAGTCGTCGCTGTTCGTTGCTGTTCACTGCTGTTTACGGCTGTACGGCCTATCCTCCAAAAGGAGGCGAACGACGGCCCGCAGGGTGAACTGGCGGCGAGTGACGAGCGAACAGCAGCGAACAGCAGTGTACAGCAGTGCACAGCAGTGCACAGCGCTGTTCGCCGAGTCGGCTCGCCGCGCCCGCACTCTACAGTTTGTGCTGTTTCGTTCACTCGATGGAATGATTATTTAATAATTATTGCAGATGGATATTTTCATTCACGGATCAATGAGAGGCTGTAGATAACACAGTCGATTGGTCCTTTAACTTACCCATAAACTACAGACGGATGATTCCCAAATCCCAAGCCCCTCATGAGGGGCCGACGATCATGAAAAACATTTGAACCCAAAATTGAGACTGCGTGGATTAGCACAGGGGCAGCGTGTCCGCCTCTGACGCGCAAGGTCAGCGTTCAAATCCCGGTGAGGGTCATTTTTTTTTTTTTTTTTCGTATCTGCACAAGCTCGCGAATTTCTCTTTAAAATTATCACTCGTTAACGAAAGTTTGAAACTAAAAGTGCATGAGAGTCAAACATCTATTTTTTTTTTTTCAAATATGGAAGCCGAAATCGAGCGCAATTTTGCGCCTACACGTAAGGATTTTTTTAGGGTATGGTTCTCGGCACGCCAAAAAAAAATAATTTCACGGGATATTTGGCGCGAACGGACCGGATATTTGTACTTCGCACAGGAAAAGGAATAATTCTTACGATAAGAATGTAGTGCACGAGAGGAAAAAATAGCCAACGGGATTAGAAGGTATATGTATGAACGAGAAAAATTATATAACGAACAGGAAATAAACTTATCTTACCCCGGTAAATATATGGTATACCAGCACGACATATTTTCCCTCGAATTCGTGTGTAAGTGAACATTCAATTAGTTAAAAAATTATTAGATGAAGTATTGATCATTGAAACTCATTAAAATCGCATATTTTTCACTAATGTGAGCAAACATTGAATCAGTTACAGGAAGATAGAATGAATGATAATTGTTTAAACGTCAAGAAATTCGAACAAATCGAGACATTCACTGTATCATTGGAGCTTTTCTGGCTTTCGATGGTCGAACTTCCTTTTCGGCCAAGCGGTACATACACATGCTGACAACAAATACTTTCCAAAGGTATCGAATCTTACGCTTCTGAAACAACGTAGGTGTGAAGCTGTGTTGCTGAAAAACATTAGTTGGGATGCGTAGGATTCGACATCACTTTTGGGAAGTATTCGTTATCACCAAGTGTACACTTTTAGCCTCATCTGGAACAACCACCTCCTTATGCTTGATCATCATGCATGCCAACTGACAAGGGAAACGCCAACCTTGTAGGTCCTGGATCTTGACGAAACTTTGTGAGTCTTCTTGTTTTGGTGAAAAATGAAGGTATCTCCAAGGGTTTAATCCCATGGGCCTCCTATCCTCAGATACAGCTATGGAGATTAGCATTGCCGTTATAGGCCCATGTTAAAAAGTCGTATATGAGTAATTCCGCGCGAAAGCGAACCGCGAATTGCAGACATATCTCAGATTGTTTTTCCACTAATCTTAATCGATTCTATGGTCCAAAAAATGAACTTTTCACCCTCTATGTAGTGAAAAAAAAATTTTTTGTTTCCGTGGGGAATATCTTTGTGATAGTGTTTTTAGGAAAAAAAAACAATCTTTTTTCAGTAAAATGGGTGTAGTTCCGACTTGAGGTAAGATATGACCACGCAAATAGTGGTATTCGGAAGGTCTTTCAAAAATCTATCGAAATATGTTTCGAAAAATTTTTTTCTGAGGCTACGGACGCCCCCTATGAGCAAAAAGGTGAAAAACAGAGAAAATTCATTTCCTCAAAAACCTAATTTTCTAAAAATCTGGAAATCCATATTTCGATGTAAAATTGCGCGTTCTTCCAGAAAAAAGTGGTCCCGATCTGTGTTTTTGGGTTCTACGCTGTTTTTTTTTACGTTTTATTAATATTCTCAGCCTTTTCGGTTGAAAAATGAATTTTTCTGCGCATGCGCAGGAATTTAGACTGCTGAAACCAATTCCATTGAAAAGCCAAGGAAATTTCTTTCAGAATGACTATACTTGGTGAAGTCGATTCGATGTACTGGGACCAAAGTTAGAATGTCTAAAAAATGATGACACTTCTACTCGAGTCACGATAGTAATGGGAAATTCGTGCAAGATCTGCATTTACCCCTCTTGAGGATGCTTCATCATTAATGTGATGTAACTTTGGGCCAAGTAGATAAAATTGACTTCGCCAAGTAGTCATTTTGAAGGAAATTTCCTTGGCTTTCCAATGGAATTGGTTTCAGCTGTCTAAATTCCTGTGCATGCGCAGAAAAATCCATTTTTCAACCGAAAAGGCTGAGAATATTGATAAAACGTAAAAAAAAACAGCGTAGAACCAAAAAACACAGATCGGGACCACTTTTTTCTGGAAGAACGCGCAATTTTACATCGAAATATGGATTCCCAGATTTTTAGAAAATTAGGTTTTTGAGGAAATGAATTTTTTCTGTTTTTTACCTTTTTGCTCATAGGGGGCGTCCGTAGCCTCGAAAAAAAATTCGAAACATATTTCGATAGATTTTTGAAAGACCTTTCGAATGCCACTATTTGCGTGGTCGTATCTTACTTCAAGTCTGAACTACACCCATTTTACTGAAAAAAGATTGGTATTTTTTCCTAAAAACACTATCACAAAGATATTCCCCACGGAAACAAAAAAAATTTTTTTCATCCCATAGAGGGTGACAAGTTGATTTTTTGGACCATAGAATCCATTAGAAATGTCGGAAAAAGAGTTTCAAACATGTTTGCAATTCGTGGTCCGCTTTCGCGCGGAATCACTCATATATAGATATACTGACAATGCTAACCTCCATGAGTGTATCTCAGCATAGGAGACCCATTGGACGAAACCTTATTGGGTGCCTTCATTTCTCGCCAAAACAAGAACATTCCCAAAGTTTCGGCAAAATCCAGGACCCGCAAGTTCGGACCTGCAAGTTCAGAAAAGCGATATCATTAGAAAAACCGATTTCAGAAAGATTTACCGTCAAACGGCGTAACTTTGGAACATCTTCGAACATTTTTGATTGAAATTTCTCTGTAACTTCTACGCCATAGATCAAAAGTGCAATGTATGTGTGGTATGTCAATCGGAAGCTTCCAGTTTCGGCTTTCGATTGCGGAGTTTATATGAGTCCATTTGGACATCTCTGGTCGGAATTTTGGGAATCTAGTTTTCCGCGATTAAAAAAAATCCTTACGTGTAGACGCGAAATCGCGCTCGATTTCGGCTTCCATATTTGAAAAAAAAAAAAAATAGATGTTTGACTCTCATGCACTTTTAGTTTCAAACTTTCGTTAACGAGTGATAATTTTAAAGAGAAATTCGCGAGCTTGTGCAGATACGAAAAAAAAAAAAAAAATGACCCTCACCGGGATTTGAACGCTGACCTTGCGCGTCAGAGGCGGACACGCTGCCCCTGTGCTAATCCACGCTGTCTCAATTTTGGGTTCAAATGTTTCTCATGATCGTCGGCCCCTCATGAGGGGCTTGGGATTTGGGAATCATCCGTCTGTAGTTTATGGGTAAGTTAAAGGACCAATCGACTGTGTTATCTACAGCCTCTCATTGATCCGTGAATGAAAATATCCATCTGCAATAATTATTAAATAATCATTCCATCGAGTGAACGAAACAGCACAAACTGTAGAGTGCGGGCGCGGCGAGCCGACTCGGCGAACAGCGCTGTGCACTGCTGTGCACTGCTGTACACTGCTGTTCGCTGCTGTTCGCTCGTCACTCGCCGCCAGTTCACCCTGCGGGCCGTCGTTCGCCTCCTTTTGGAGGATAGGCCGTACAGCCGTAAACAGCAGTGAACAGCAGCGAACAGCGACGACTGGCAACCGAGCGACACCGAGCGACGCGGTGGCATACCCCTCGCATTAATGAACATGATCATAATGTTGTTAATTTCTTTATTTATTGAATCTTCATATTTTTAGACGTACATTATTATTTGAGTAAGGTGTGAAGCTATATTACGATCGAGATCACTTGATACTGCCATAATACAAGACAGTACAATAATTTGCTGTTATCGTTGTTGATAATGTAAGAAATGCACGTCGAGCTATCGCTATTGGTGCTAAAAGTTATTGAGTCTTACTTTTCGTGATTGTATCGATCTTGACCATCAATTAGCTACGTATCTCGGAAACCATTCGATCGATTTTGATCTATGTCCCGGCTGGAAATGATCGCGCGGCTGCCGCGCGACTGCCGCGCGTATATCGGGCGACTACCGCGCGGCTGCCGCCCGGCTGTGGCGCGGTCGAATCATCGCGCGATTACCGCGTGGTAGTCGCGCGGCAGTACTAGAATTTCGGGAAAAGGAAACCAGCCCATAATTTATAGTATACTGAGGCCAATACTGGATGAAGGGTCGAAGGGGAAAGATTGAGACGCCGAAGGGATGCTTTCAAGAACTTTCTGGGCCTGTAAAAGCTGTAGACATCGTTCGTTCGCTCCGCGTGCTCCGTGTACATACCGCATGCGATATTGCGCAGAAAATCTCCCGTGAGCCCCAGGGATGATAAGCGTGGTGTATTATGATAACCACGAACCATTAGCAACCCCAAAATTGGGGAGAGAAGTGAGAAAATAAGGTTGCACATCTCGCGTTTGTCGCCCGATAGCCGCCCGGTAGTCGCGCGGCAGCCGCTCGACAGCCGAGCAATTAATGGCAAATCAATAATGGCTCTTCCTTGACTTTATTTTCGGTAACAAACCAAAAAGAGGCACTGGGCGGACAAAAAATCATGGCAAATGTAGAGTCGCAGTTATCACAAGCCTTAGTTGGCCACGGAATGTGACATCTTCGGTGCGCCACGAATTGTGACATTTCGACTTTGAGAGCACCGCGCGAGCTCGTATCGACTCATATCAACTTGGACGAATATATACCTTTCAGTGCCATTTAATCATACGAAAAGTGAATTTTGAGTGATTGAAGTCATTCCTGTGCTTTAATTCGTATGCCACGGATGTGACATCTCTCTTTACTTTCCGAAAAAATCGACACATCTCAGCTCCGCTCGCCGAGTTACTCCAAATTAACGGCCACGGCCCACCGAGGACTTTTAGCCTGTAGACTCATAGTATATTGCTGTACTAGGCAGGGAAGGAATTTAACTTTTATATCCCGGGTGCCTGGCTTTCACCTTTACCCCGGCTTGCCCCCATGGGCGCGGGGCAGGGATACGCTCTGCCAGCGCGTCGGTTTGGAGGACGGCCATCACCGAACCACAAATGGTTCAGCAATGACTGGATCCTCCCTCCCGACTACCGAATTCTGGGCTCAGCCCCCAGCACGAGGCCGATGCCCGCCCCTCGGTGGGGGGTTTTGGGACTCGTCTAGGCTTCCTGAGAGCCCAGGGAGTCCCTCGGGATGATGGATGAGTCTTTCGGGCTCGCATTGTTATCGCCCGAGGGCGATTCCAATACGAGTCCCTAGACTCACCCATTCCCGTGGTGCCGGATGGAGATGTGCGGTCTCCTCGCTCCGGCGGGCGATGACTGGGGCCGGGAGCTCGTCAGACTCCAGGGATGAGGCACCATGCCCCAACCCCCCTTGCGGGTTTTCGGGAGAAGTCAAAGTACCGAGCGCCAGTCTCGGGACCAGTCTTCTCCCTACCGGCTTCGAGCCTCACCCCGGGTACGGTGTCCCAGTAACTGGGGCCGGAGGGTCGTCACACCTCGGAGCACAATGTCCCCCTTGCGGTCTACTAGGCAGGGAAGTTGGATTTCCGTGGCTGTGTGATGATAATGATATCACACCGTCATGGGCATCCCACTTCTCTGCCGAGTGCTGTATACTATTTTTTCTCCTCTCGGCCCGAAAGTACGTCGAAATTGTATCAATTAGTACAAAAATACGTGTTTAACCTCACTCTGCAGTTGTTTACAATTTTAAAGGGGTGGGTTGTACAAGCAGACGACCTCACAGCTTTTACTTACGATTACTTACTGTTTCTGCATAATGATACTTATGATGTGATGATACTTGTCCGCCCAACTTTTGGAAAAGCGAGGCGTTAGCCGAGCTTTTATTGCTGGTCGGGGCGGACGTAAGCAAAAAAATAAAAATAATGGAGAGAACTCTTTTGCGAGTGAGTGCTAAATGCTATTATTGCATGATTCAATTTGGGTCTTGATTACGAAGTTGTGCCCGCTGATGGCCCTATAAGCTCTTGTCACTGACAAATAAGTTTTTTGTGTACCTTATCCATTCAATATTGGAAATCCTGCATGCTCTACAATCGGCTGCTGAGAGTTTTCTCTCTGTGCAGCGATATTCGTGAAAAGATACCACCTGTCAAGTATAAGCATACATGATAAATAAACACATTGATGAACATAACCTCCATATGTTATGTTTTGCATGCATGTCTCGTGCGCTCTCCGCACCGCAACGCAGGCTGTGCTGCGCTACGCAACGCAGGCAGCGAAAGATGCAGCAAAAATCGACAGCCAATCAGAGCGCGAATTGACTCGTACCGGCAGCAAAAGTCGAGCTTTCGTGACCAAAATGAGGCGCGAAAGGACGTACTTTCGTGCCGGGAGGAGGAAAAAGTTTTTGCTCGTTTTAGTGTATACACCCATCATTCTTTAAGAAATCATCCGTATAGATTCTTTTCACTCAGAGCTCGTGTTCACGAAGCTGCCTCGGTGTTGTGATGACAACAGTTTACTTCATCGATGATAAGGCAGCAAAATACGTGTATACCATCTTGCTGATCTGAAAAATTCGATCAAAATCATAAATAGCTTATGATTCTATAGAATGTACTGATTCATCGATATGAAGCTTTCGAAATCAATTGGAAAAATCATGATGTAGCTCTGATTTGAATTACTCTGATCAAAAGTTCCGGTAATTCGATTGGGAATGACGAATCTATCAGCATTATGAAATAGATTTTCCAGGGGTTATGATGGAACTCCGATAATGTCTGCCTCAACTTTTTTTCCAATGCGAGTTTCATAGTATTTCTTCGTGATGAAGACCCAGGTAACAAATTAAGAACCCGAGTCGAAATTTATTTTCATCGACGATATTCTATCCAAACTATAGAAGTTTTTGATAATACCGTTGATTTTAGTGGGGTAATGATCACAATGGTTGTGTTAGGAGTAAGCTCTTTCAATTGGAGCACTTTTTTGCGGTTTCGTAGCGCTTCAGGCGAAGCGAGAAATAATCGCATAAATAAGGTCAAGATCAATAGATGCATTAGAGAGATCGCTGGGTGTCACCTCCGGACGATCATCGGAGTCTAGCAATGTCGGGTGTGGTTAATACTTGGATAGGTGACAGGCCATCTGGGTCTGCTAACCTTCACTTGTTGGCTTTTTCGATCGATTAATTGACATTTACATCTCAAAAATGTGTGGGAAGCACGAAGTGACGCAGTTCTATTGTTCATGTTCACAAAAAGTAGCATGAGTAACACTACGGAACCGTGATAAATGTGCCGCGTTCTCCGGAGCAGGTTTTCTCTATTCACGAATTTTCCCTCGCTCCATGTGAATTGCTTTCCCGGAAAAATGGAGAGAGAATCAGCTAAGGGCGAGTCACTAGACACGGCATGATAAAAATACAAAAATGTTGTAACCGACGAGCGGTCCACCTCGGTTGATATGGTTCGTTGTCTGAAAATAACCATTGAACACACGGAAAAGAATAAGCTCAAGAGGGAAAGTACCCGAGATCTTACCAATGATTTTCAGTGAAACGAACCCAGCTTAGGACAATGAGTTCTCGAAACGTACCTGGTAAGGTTTCAAATGACAATTTGGAAACCTTTCTGCCAAGAGACTGTACACCGTATAGCGATGCTATTAGAGCTATATACAGATATCCACAGAAAACTAACGTTCTTCACAAGTTACCTTATGATCGCCCAAAATTCTCTCCTACGTTTCCGCATATCAATGATTAAATAAATCATTTCCAGTCATATTTTCTCGCTGTTCCTTTTTCGATTGATCTACAGTTTCATTGTTCTCTCTAGAATCATTACCCCCGACATTCCAGTTGAACTTAGTGAGAATGAGATTCGCCGGTATGTTATTGAGCAAAATATTCCGGATTGCGCTGATGAGGACCTCAAAACTATATTTCTGTATCCATCAGGGACAAAAAATTCAGGTCATGCGTTCTAGAAACTACGCGAGATATTAGAAAAACTTTGATCGATCAAAAAAGGGCGCATATCCAATGGTCATCATGCCGCATTGATGACCTCATTTCTGTCGTGCAATGCTACCACTGTCAAGGGCTGGGGCATATTGCTAGTGCATGCAATCAGGAGGCTGCCTGTGGAAATTGCGGGGGGAATCACGTAACTAAGCTGTGTAGGTCTCATAAAAACCTAAGATGCATTAATTGTATGGCCCAGAAACTTAGGAATGTGTCTCACTCGTCATGCGACAAATCAAAATGTCCGATTTTGATGAAGAGGGTTGAGCAAAGAATCTCAATGATTGATTAAGGACAGAACTAAGACTTCGCAGCTTTTACGAGTCGGTCATATGAACGCGCAGTCTATTTCATCTCATTTCGTGGATATTAGTAACTTTGTAGCTCAGCGTAGCATTCAAGTACTGGGAATCAGTGAGACTTGGTTGAAGCCATCAGTTCATTCCAAAAGTTTGCTGGTACCAGAGTATAATTTATTCCGTGTGGATCGAGTAGATAAACGTGGCGGAGGCCTTGCCATGTATGTGCACGACTCCATTGAATGTAAAGTGATCAATAATTCTCTTGAGCAGTACTCAAAGAGGCCGGAATTTCTGCTAGCTACTCTTAAGCATGATGGTCTTACTCTTCTCTGTGTCGTAGTATACAGTCCACCGAATGCTGGGTACTGGCGGGATGTGGAAATTGCTATTTTCAATTGCAATGTTGCGCATGACTTCCTGCTATTAATGGGGGACCTCAATGTCAATTGGTTAGGTCCTGTTACTAGGTCTAACCATAGAACTTTAGGTGAATCCCTGTTTACGTTGGGATTAGAGCCTATCCAATTTGAGGCCACATTTCATCGGGGTACGGCCAGCACGCTGATTGATTATATATGTGTGTCTGACACAAGTAAATACTGGAGTCAAAATGAATGCAAGTCCCAGCTATCTCGGAACATGATGTTATATTTGTGACTTTGGAGTTTCCATTCAATATCGATCCGGCTAGGCCCATCACCTGTCAATCATTAAAAAATTTTGATATTCGTAAGCTCAGAGATGACCCAGCGAGTATCGACTTCTCCTGTATATCTCAACTATAGAGTGTCGACGACAAAATTGACTTCCTCACCTTGAAAATTCATCGGTTGTATTATAAGCACACTCCGTATCATACTTTGGTTCCAAAAAAAAAACTTGCCATGGGTCAGTGATCAGATCAAGCTAGTTATGCGCGATCGTGATAAAATGTGTACAAAAAGTAGAAAACTGGGTCGCGAGCAAGATAAGATGTTGTATAAACAACTCAGGAATCGGGTGAAAATTATGATCAGAAATGCAAAGTCTGCATACTTCAGAGCTCAATTCGCCTCCTGTAATAAGCCTTCTAAGATGTGGCGCTTAGTTGATGATTTGGGTTTAAAAGCTAAATCTGTAGATAAAGTCAAGCTTCCGTTTTCAGCGGATGAGTTAAATAAATACTTTTTCGGTAGCAAGAGCCTCATTGAGCTCCACGATGAGAGACCAGCGGCTAGAATATCGCCTGATGGAAGGTTCTACTTCAAGCACGTGGATCCAGCTGACGTTGTCGATGCAGTGTACTCGATGAAATCAGAGGCAAGAGGAGCTGATGACATCCCTCCTAGTTTTGTCAAAGAGTGTCTTCCCTATATTCTGCCAGCCCTCATGATTATTTTTGACTGCTCAGTACAAACTGGAATCTTTCCAGAAAGGTGGAAAACAGCTCTAGTAACGCCACTACCCAAGTGCAAATCTCCGTCGGAATTTGGGCATATCAGACCACCGATGAGTATTATAGGAGCTCTAGCTAAAATTTTTGAAGATGCGGCTTTGCGGCAAATAATGAATTATGTGACCTCTATTGAATTAATCAGTCCGGTGCAATCAGGGTTTCGTAAGAATCACAGTACACACACGACCCTTGTTAAGATTGTGGATGACATCCGAGAAGCGATGGACAACGAGAAAGTTACCTTGATGGTGGGTCTCGATTTTTCACGTGCGTTTGATATGGTTAATATCACTCTCTTCGTCGAGAAATTAAAGGCGTACGGGTTCTCAGATTCAGCGTGTGGATGGATGAAATCTTTCCTGACGAATAGGACTCAAATTGTGAAGATGTCGGACGGGACTTGTTCGATCCCGCTAATTCGTAATGCTGGTATCCCTCAAGGTTCAAAAACAGGTCCTCCATTCTACTCAATTTTTGCTAATGACGCTGACTCGGTTTGTCGGCATTGTAAGTCGCACTTCTATGCGGATGACACAACAATTTACTACCATGGGCACATTAAAGATATTCAGCACATAGTTGATGTGGTCAATGAAGATATCGATCATTTCAGGAAATGGGCCATGCAAAATGGGCTCGTATTGCATGACAAAAAAACGAAGGCCTTATGGTTCGGATTGCGATTCTTCATAAGTAAGTTAAAGGAGATGAATTTACCACCGCTTTTGATTGGGGATCAGATAGTTAAATACTGTGAAACCATAAAATTGCTCAGCGTAACTTTTGATAGCTGCCTCACAATGCGTAATCAATGCTCTAGCACGGCGAGAAACTGTTTCGCTTAGCTCAGCAAACTACGAAAATGTAGTGATTTTATGTCCAGAGAGACCAAGCTTCAATTGGTTAAATCCCTAGTTTTCCCTTATTTGGAATACTGTCAAGGCTTGTTTCTTGACCTCTCCAAAGAACTCATCACCAAACTTAGTCGCTGTAAAAACGCAGCTATCCGGTTCGTTGCATTGTGTGAGAAATCAGATCATATCTCACCCTGGTATACTGAGTTCCAGCTAATGCCTTATGCTACGAGAAGAAAGAAATCTCAGTCTGTGCTTGCTGGCTAGTGTCCTGAGGTCATCTGAACCACAGTACTTGAAAAGCAGACTGGAATTCAGACCGGTTGATAGAGTGGGATCTAAGCGATGCTC
Source organism: Eretmocerus hayati (assembly GCA_029851415.1). Lineage (NCBI taxonomy): Eukaryota > Metazoa > Arthropoda > Insecta > Hymenoptera > Aphelinidae > Eretmocerus > Eretmocerus hayati. Next base: position 173,286,892 of record CM056742.1, on the reverse strand, counting down.
TAAGTTTGATCTGGTACTGCCGTCTTGGTCAACGATTAGTTATAAATATTCATTTGTGGTGGAATGTATAGCGTTATGGAACCAGTTGCCTGATGACATTAGAAGCAAATATACCCATCCATCATTCAGACCCAGGCTTTCCTTTCATATGCCGGGTAGCGACACTGGGGCTAGTTTTGGGAGCGGTCTGATCAGGTTTCCTTACTGCCACACGCTGGGAGTATGAAATGGTATTTAGGTTTATAATTCTGTTACAAGTATTGTTCCATTTTTACTGCGAGCGGGACTCACAGTTGATTCTAGAGATAAATTTTTCAGGGGTATGAAATTTTTTCATTTTTTCTCCCCTCTTGAGTAAATTTGTTAAATTTTTGTAAAATTTTTCATCACTCTTTGTAAAATATGTTTTAATTCTTATTTCAGTTTTTGTGTAATTTACTTATATCTTTTGTTTGGAATAATCAGGATTGAGTATTATACTCATGACTACAGCCTGGAAATGTATTCATGTGTATGGATTGTATCTGAGTAGTCTCGACTCTATTGGACCTGGAGTCCACGGTTGAATAAAGATCTATCTATCTATCCATCTTTACCTGGTTGAGCATGATCATGTTTCAGTCCAACCGACGAGATCACAATTCATTTATTCATTTAACGAGAAGTTTTACCGGAATTCTTGATTCCATGAGCGACGAGTACGAAATCATCACGGAACCACGGAAATGTTCCGGGGATCATGTGATAACCTAAAAAGAACGTTGTTGCTTGCGGACATTTGTACGTAGCCACGACGGCGCTCCTACGGTGTACGGCCTCTTTGCGGAAGGTTTCCTGATTCCCATGGAAACCTCATCAGACTCGTTTCGTGAACGCATCATTGTTGCTGGGGAAAATGAAAAGACTTCCACGTATCCAAGTCCTTCTCGATCGATTTCAAGAAACTTTATGTCGTTACCCAAGTATCTAAATTGGGCTGGCAGACAATCCTTCAATCGCATAGCTCGTGAATGTTACTTGGAGAGACGTAAATATACGATTAAATAAGTGCACACATTTCAGAGACAGAATCGAGCAGAGGATACGCTTGAGTCCTTTCGTATCATCTGTAACTTTAAAAGTCAAATTTGCAACAACGTAATTTCTCACGATATGCATTGATCCGAGAGCAAAACTTGAGATCGAAGGCTCTCCTTTTCATTCTTATGAACCTGGACAATGGAAATTCACGAGACAACCGAACTCTCGGGTTGTTATGCCGATATCTCCAATAGGCTTGGGCTCTCATGTCAATAATTTTGTTCACACTGGTGAGAATACTCAACTCAAAAATATTTGGAAGCTAGGTTTGTTCAAGATCAAGAAGTGATTCTCTGCACGATAAGTAGGTGGTTGTCTTTATCCTAAAATGTCCTTCGCATCGGAAAAATTGAAATTTCGAGTTTCATTATGATAAGTATACCATGAAGGTTGAGGAAGTATCACTTGAAGGGTAACATCTCTTACAGTTGAACTCGAAAGAAACGTACGATATTATATACCTCTGAGAATGATTCCAAAGACGCAGGGTATGTTTTACCAAGTGTCAGAACGAGAGGTTCCATCGATCGCTGCAAAATGACTAAAATCATAGCCTTATCCTTTGAAGACGTCCTGTACCATCGAGTTTTACATCTAGAATCCACAGAGAGCCCGTCGTCATTGACTTCAGCACATTTGTAACGAGTGTTATTGTACTCACGCTGCATGGAAAACGTTTCCACTGTAATTAATTATCACTTGGCCACTCAAATTCACACAAAATAAGAAAGTATAAATCCCAAAGAAAAGCACAATGGCTCCAGCTTTCTTGATAATTGGGACATCAACGTACGTGACCTAGAATTTTCATTCACTTCAACAACCAAAGTCGCGTAAAAGAGTTGTTTGAACACCTTGCCCAAACTCACGTAATAGCAGCCCAAGGATAGTGCAGCCACTGACACAGATTGGATTAGCATAAGATTCCATTGGAAAGTGGCTTCCAGTAGTTTGAAGTATCTAAAAACCAATGCGGTAGGGATAGTACCGCAGGTATTTCAAAAATTTGAATGGATCAACTGGGATATATGACACTTGGTGCAAAAGGACCGGTTCTCGAAATCAATATTAATCTATGCTCCTTATCTTGGTAGAAGCCAACTATTGATACTCGCTAATGCATGAAATTATTCAAAAATAATACCGGTAAGTATCGTTGTGCAGATCAACAATCTGCGACAGTTCAGAGAAAACACTGACAATATCATCACTCGAGTTCCTGGATCTTTCTTGAACAGTATAGCAAGGATCGGAGAGCTTCTGTAACCTGAAACTAGATAATTTTTGATTGAATTTTACTAGAGAAGTAGAAATCAATAGCCCCTCCAGAATTTCAATCGTTCATCATCTTACCTGACGACTTCTAATGATGCACAGATGTGCATCACCACAATGAAAAACAAAGAGCAACAGCCTGCCGTAAATATGAGCTGTGATAGATATCCGACAGTTACGTGAACCCAAACCAACCAAAAGTGATCATTTTGCTCGAAAAGTATGTAATCAGCGTGGATCAGAGCAAATTTATATTTTGTAACATTCTCCTCAGAGTAAAGACTATCCAACAATGCACAAGTCAACGGTATACTCGGAAGAATAGTGATAGCTCCACCCACGACGTAAACTATGTACATATAAGTATGCCATTAATGAGAAGTTAATTATTATCTGCTCATGAAGCCATAACGATCATTGTCAAGAATGCAGCAAATGTTCACTTGTGATAGAATACTGGTAATAAATTTCAATACAAGGGCAGGAATGACGATCACCGCAGCTCGAGCCTTGGCGAGGGTCGTAATCGTCACTCAGAACAGAAGTGAATTCTATCGCCCGAGTGTCGAATACCGTGTAGAGCAGTGCTTCACGCATAGCGTGTGTAAAGCAATTGCTTCACGCACGCTGAATTTTGCTTCACGCACGCTGTACTTTGCTTTACGCACAAGCTTCTAAATAAATTCATGGGAGTTTGTGCAGCTACGGCAAATTCAGAGTTGATCATACTGGAATTCGACACCGATGGGGAAAATTGAAGTTTTGTCCTATGAATGAAGCGAGCGCCGTACTTCACCGCCGTGACGCAGAGGGCGAGTTTCCCGCCGAACCCGATTCATTTTTTCCGAATTTCACCACAGAATTATACAAGGTGGAGTAAAGTAGTTTCACTGTGATTGATTTAACCTGTTAATATTGTATCTTGCTACCGCCAGAATAGTATGTTTTGCACCGAGTTTATCAAATTGTAGCTTGCTTCCAAGCGATTCGTTTTCGGCTCGAGCCGCAAGCAAGGGTCGAAATAATCGCTCGAAATCGGGGAACCTCACAAGCGATGCGCATAAGTTATTTTTCTCAATTTTGTATGCACCCAAACATTGAAAAGTTGCGAAAAGTCCTTAAGGCTGGAATTCATAGTCGTTAATCGGAGATTAGAGTCCGTGGATTTAGGGCGCTGCGATCGCCATGGCGAGGTATTTATTTATTTTTTTTTGTACCCAACCTGACCCCATTGATCCATTTTCTCAACAGCCGTGGTTTATTTAGAGGTGATTTTCGTCATTCAAATACAAGATAGTGAAAACTGTGGAAGCCTAAGCGTAATAATCTGGACTGAGTTCTATTTGTCGGATGGCATCAACATAACGCGTCAGCCTCCTCGTGATCGCGGATAAAAAACGTAAAAAAAGGGTGGAAAACGATCATTCGTAAATTTACAACAACTTTTGTCCACGTAAGTCCATTACGACGTATTCAACCTCGTATCATAGGTTTTGGAATAGTTTTAAAAGGTGCTAAAGAACGTATTGAAATAATGAGATACACCGAAGTTTGATACAAAACAATGACAAAAAAGTGTCAAAAAATACGTTTTTGCCATTTTCCTCGATCTCCAAGGGTCTTGTTACACCTGAAAAACTCAATTCTGAGCGTGCGGTGAAAATATTTCCGTATTTTCTCGTCAAAAGACAGTGAAATTCCACTGGCGCGAAGCAATTCTTGAGAGAAATGGATTTTCGGCCCACTCTGATATCTATCATGAGCGGGAGATTCAAATTATACGAATTATTTGATAGGACAAATTGCGAATCAAAGTGTATGAGCTGATTCGCTGACTTTTTCATAGATTCATCATTACTCCAACTCCACCTATGTACCTCTTACCCTCGCGATTTTACAAGGCATCATCGAAGGACTTTTCTGATCGAATTGTAAAGATGAGTGATGGAAATGTGAGACTACATCATTAAAAAAAAAAATGATTCTACGCTTGATGTTGGTGTAAATCGCCTTTCCTCGACAGATCTGGCTCTTCGGGGAGACCGAAGGTATCTGTCAGGTTAATCCCCGACGACACCTAGCCTATGTGGCCTGGCGATTGTGATTTTCATTGTCTCTATATATATGAAAGTTGTTGATGCGTGACCTGCAAGAGAGCTGGTTTATGCCGACCGATCAAATGATTTGTAATTTGAATCTCCTGCGAGTGATAGGTATCCATGATATCAATAATTCTGTGGCGATCGGACTAAAGGGCGTAAGTCCATTTGAATGAAAATCGAGAAAAATGCGTTTGAATGCTATCATTATAATAGAGGAGAGTGGACTTACGCCCTTTTACAAATCGAATTTTTTGCCAGCAATGCAACATTTTGGTCTGGATGGAGTTTTAGGTGATGAAGTTGATCCAGTAGAACATCGAAGATGCCTTAACTCAAATTTTATGAAAATTGGACTTACGCCCTTTAGTCTGACCGCCACAGAATCATAGTTCGAGTTCCTTACGACAGTGGGCCACTCGGTCTGGTTATGACAATTCATATGTGAATAGCGTGTTGAATCAGCTCCCCTGCAAGTGGTCACGCATGATCAAAATCTCGATCACCAAGCCTTTTAGGCTAGGTGCTGTGAGAGACTAAACTGGCAGATCTTTTCAGCCCCGCACTGAAGAGCCAGATTTGTCGAAGAGAGGAAAAACGCACCACAATCAAGCGTAAAATCAATTTGTTCCCATGATACCATCTTACATCTCCATTTTTCATCTTTGAAATCCCATAGAAAAAACCTTCAATGTTACCTTACTAGATAGCGAGGCTCGAAGGTGGATAGATCGAGTTGGAGTAATTCAATTCGATCCATGACAAAGTCAGCAAATTAGTTGATATACTCTGACTCGCAATTCGGCCGAACGAATGATTTCTTCAGAAGGGTTTTCTCAAGAGTCATTGAAGGAGGCTTCAGCGTCCAAACGTTCTAGGTCATTCGGAATTGGAAGAATTATGATTTCTACTCCATAATAAAAGGAATCCAATGCAGCTCTGGAATATGTAGGTTACCGAATGCGTTCTTGAAGAAAAAAATTAATAAAGTTTTGCAATCTATCATGGTGTTTCAATGGGCGCTGATCACAAAATGAGCCTTACCTTAAGATTGCCAAGTGTTACCAGTTATCACGAGTAGAAATTGCTCATGTACAGATTATTTCAACTGCTCTTAGCACTGAAATTCTATCTCAAGAACCAGATCTGTAAGATGCTACTTGAAGTTGCGGGCAAGGATCTCCTATTTGAAAGCCAGAGCAGGTAGCTTCTATTTGATCAACCCATCCCATAACCCCCTATCGACAAAATCAAAGTATCCAACGTCAAATCAAGGTTTCATAGTTCCCTAATCAAGATTTACCCTTCAAACGGGAGCTGCCTCTTCTGATTCTCCAAGTGGTGCCATTTAACGTTGATTACCGATGTAATTGCTGACTGACTCGATATTTCAAGTAGAGGGTTATTTCCCCTTCCCACTTTACTCTTTTCAAAAGTCTATCTTGGCGAGTAAGACCATCCTTTTTCCCCATAATTTCATCTGGGATTAAGACTCAATTCAAAAAGACTGGGATTAAGATGAATTCAAACTCTTGAGAATCATGAGATCAGAGAAAACATGTTGGAAAACTCGAATCTGTAGCCGGGCGCACCACATAAACGTGTTTTCAGAATGGCGTACAAAATTTTCGGTCAATTCCGTCCCCATGTTGTGCTCCTTCCCAACGCGCTATATGGCTTTGTGCCTACATTTTCTTGAAGTATTTGGTTGCATTGGATTAAATATATGCGGGAATATTTCTAAGGCGAAATGTCAATTCCGTCTCCGTCATTTTTGTCCCCCTCTACGACCCCTTAAAGTACTTATATCTTCGTCTGACTTTACTTTTGAGGAACGCGGCTCTAGATACTTCCTTTTTCTGCCCAAACAGGTGTAAATCAACTGCTATGAGACACCGGAACTCTTCTGGGTCTGAAATAATTTTTTGACCCAAATCACTCCCTGCGACGATTTTGGCCCCAAAAAATCACACTTTCGGCGGAATCACTCATATGCATTTTGACCCATTCGTACTCCCTGACTAAGAGAACTTCAGTTCACAAAATTAGCGAAAAACGTAAGAGAATGCTGTTCTTTAGAGAATCAGTTTGTTTCAATTAAAAAATAATCCTGACGTATAGGCACAAATCTGAGCTCGGATTCGGTTTCAGCGTCGAAAAATACACAAGAAAATCATTGTCCGGTCCATGCATTATTTCAGACCCAAAATTTTGTTGCGCAGCTTTATTTATAGACGGAATCTCATTCAAAAACCTGCATGTTGTTGAAGTTTCTAATGCGGGAAAACCATTCAGAAGGACCAAAACTGACGAAAACCAGTAGGCATGCAGCCGCTGCTCGATACGCTGCCCACGGGTCGGACCCGATTTTGTTTGGGTTCCAATATGCACCAAACGAAGTAGACACATCCAATGGTTTATGTTGCGGTTTTGACTTTTGACTCGTTATATATGACGGCAAGAACACATGTGCACGCCAGTCTCAGTACCGGACTTGACACGTATGAGTTACTCAATAAAAACTTTCGCGATAGGTTTTCTTTAGGATCTTTTGAATGGCAAAAATTATACGTTGCATTATTTTGAGCTAAACTCGAGATGAATCCAATTTAGTGAATAAGATCATGATTTCTATGTTTCAGTGGAATTGAACAGCAATATAATAACAAATCCGCGAGCGTCTCCGAAATTTTTTTTGGGCCCTCCGTGTGTTTGCAAACTTCATATTATGGACCAAAAGATCGGATAAGAATCACGAGAAACCGTTCCGAGACATCATTATTTTCCATGTGTCGTTTCCAGATAGAATTAATCAGTTTTTACAGGAATGTTTTGAATTCGTGATGTATGGGTTATCCGAGCGAATACCTTTATACCACTTTAAATACTGGCTCTTGTCCCAGACTCGATTTAATATATTATTTCAATCTAGTTTGCGCACACACGCCTCGTTTCAATGCGAAGATGCATCGGGAGGTTTTTTGTTGGAAAGATTAACAAAATTGAGATGGAAAGTGACAAAGACGGAAAAAGATGATTCTAACGCGGATAGAGTTTCGTCTCCCGCGATAGTGGCAGACTCTTCAGGGGTAGAGTCGAGGGGCAGAGTACATGCACACTGTCGAGGTCTGACCGACTATGCTGCAAGTAGTATTGGCGCGCCCTCATATACGGATCGAGAAGATTCGCAAGCACTTGCGAGAAAGGCGATTCTGAATGAGTTCGTCATATGAATCGTGCCATTTTTACACAAAAAATCCTTCGATGCATCTTCGTAATGAAACGAGGGCTCGGAATTTCGAATTTCTCACGAGAAAAATGTCAATTTGCAGCTAAAATATGAGCCACCGGAATGTGTCTAATGCTGGTTATATGGAATGACCTTGAAAATCATCAATCAGACGTCTTCAATCATCTCAATCGATCTCTCATGTAACTCACATCTAAGAGTAGTTCCGATCTCCTGACGATTGACTAATTCACTTCTCGGCCCTGCGAATCGAACTCCACTCCCGGTTTTAGGCGAATAATCAGGCAAACTTCTTCTCGCTAATAGTACCGTCTCTCAGCATCTTGCTGGAGCAACAAATGGACCACGAAGGGACGCAGTATCATTGATTCTGAGTACGGAATAGGTCTTCAGAATGACTCGCTACAAGTGGTGAAAAACGCAAATGTTCTTGACCCTGCACGATGCAAGGCTTATACTCGGGCCAACCGCCTGGTTCGAAATATCCTCCCAGAGGGTTCTTTCCCGCACATTTCATGGAAAACAATTTCTTCTTCAATTTTCCAATGGATAACTGACAGGATTTTGGGAGGGGAACCACCATTTCATAATATTTCAGAAGAGCTTATTTGTGGTTAATGAAGGAGAGAGGATTCGAGAATCTTTTGGGAAATTTGTGTCTCATGTGATAAATGCTGTACGTATAGTCGCACAATCAACACGTTCTGTTACAGTACTTTTGATGAGATAGTTCTGCATTGATAAAATTAGACATCTTTATCTGGATCAAAGTACAAAAGATTACGGTATAGGGGAGCCAAAGTTGGGTTCCGCATCTCGAGTGACTTTTGTAGGGCCGAGGATGCAAAATCCAGGTTTTGCGGCCACAGATCAACAGTTTATTTCTGTGGAATGTGAGTAGAATTCGAGAATTCATTTCGAGGTATTCTTAGAGAATATCAATTTTCGTGTGCGATGTATCATAATGACCACCAGGTGTCGCTGGAGTGTTATTGATGGAGTTCAGTGCGATAATTGTGTAAAATGAATATGTTTCTCCGAGAAACTTTAGAAGTGAATATTACCTGAGTATATAAAGCCTATAAGACGAGCCAGCCGGAGGAACTTTCTCAGTATATCCTTTTCATCCTCATCTCTGATTATCTTCCAGTTGTTAGCTCCTTCGAGTAGCAAGTCTCTCAACTATTTTGAGAAATAAATGAATAATATATGAAAATGATACCTTGTTGCGATCAATAATCCCCACGATTCGATCAGATAGTTTGGATTGAATAATGTGAGTACAACAGCTTATTCTCAACATGAATGGTTGACGAGCTGTAGTTCAACCCAGATTTTCATAAAATCACTCTAGTACTTCATAATATCGACGCCTCTTACGAAGATAAACACCTATTTTCTTGTGACTGACGAAGATTAACGTTTATTCGTTGTGAACACGAATATTAACGGATTCTTCTTAGGTCCACGAAAACTAACACTTACTCCTTAGGGACACGAAGATTAACGCATTCTCGTTAAGTCCACGAAGACTAACACTTACTCCTTAGGGGCACGAAGACTAACACTTACTCCTTAGGGCCACGAAGACTAACACTTACTGCTCAACGGCCCATGAAACTAGCACTTACTCCTGAACGGTATGAAGACTATAACACACTTGCACACGTTCTTGTTCAAAGGGACGGAGACCATGTATTTCGTCTTAGGGCCACGAAAAAAAACACATTCTCTTTAGCGGCACAAAAATTAATGCATCGGTAGACTTCATTCATGGAGGGACGGAGACAATAAGTATTGCACATTTTTCTCTACGCCACGAAGACTAACACATTCTTCTCGATGGAATGAAAAACAACACATTCTCTTTGACGTGACGATGAACGGTAAGTGATTGTGTTAGCCTTCGTTCCGCTAAGAAGAATATGTTACTTTTCGTCGGCTTAAGACGAAGTACTTATAATCTCCGTCCCTTCAAGAATGGAGTCTACGAATGTGTTAGTCTTCGTGGCGTAAAGGAAAATGTGTTACTTTTCGTGGCCTTAAGACAGAATACTTATAGTCTTCGTCCCGTCAAGAAAAAAAATGCGCGAATGTGTTAATCTTCGTGCAGTTTGAGGAGTAAGTGTTACTCTTCGTGGTCTCAAGCAGTAAGAGATAATCTTCGTGGCGTGAACAGTAAGTGTTAATCTTCGTGGCCGTAACAAAGCAAATGCTAATCTTCGGCCACCGTGTTTTTCTTCGTGGGCGTTAGCGGATGTGTTTATCTTCGTAAGAGGCGTCGATATGGGGTCGTATATTGGAGATATTAGATCGTTCTCATTGATGAAGAGTTTTTGTAAATACCGTTATGGTACCATATTATGGGCTAGTGTTTTGATTGACGTTTTTGAAGTTTACTTGATGAATAATCATCGATGAAATGGACTTCGGAACATAGAAGCGATTTAAAACTGACTATATAACATCATTCTGATTTGGATCCATTCTTATCTGAACTAGATATCCATGGCGTCTTTTTCATCGCGTTCAAGGCCATCAACAAATCATATTATAAGATTTTCAATCTGCGAATTTCCTATATCCCATCATCAGATTAGTCGATAGGCTTGAACCCAATGATTTCGGTTAAGAAACTCTCCCCAAACAGTTATCTTTATGGTTTTCCGACCGAATCCATTTTAGATCAGGCAGTGAGAATGGCCAAAGTCACGAATTCTTCTGGGGATTTTTTATATGATTCTAGGTGCAAAATGAGGATACACGTATTTTTTCATTTGGCCTAGAACCGCTTTGTTTCGGAGCTGTGAAATTTTTTACTTTCACGTCGGAATCATGAAATTTCAGAAAATTGATCATTCTTAAATGGTAAAATATGGACTATTTGGGCGTTTCTTTGTGTATCCATGGAGACCTTGATAGGTAACACCAAGTGTCAGGTACCACACCGTAATCCTTATCAGAATGTCAATTTTCATGAAAAATACAGAAATTTCAATAGTTTCTACAGCCAAGGATATTTCTGTCTGAATTAATTTTTTTGAGAATAGGTTGAATCGGGAAAGTATTCTTCGTAATGTATTATTGGCATTGGTTTGAATTACGCTAAAAGACAGGGCGGGGGTCAATAAAACCATTTCTCGTAAAGTCTCCCATTTTTCGGGAATTATCGTCATTTGCAGCCTACAATCAGTTATTATAACTACAGTAATACCCCAGAGCTATATATCTTTATGATATAATGTGAATAGGTCTTGTGTCTAAGAGCTCTACTTTTGCGAGATTCTTCAGGTTATCGTGAGAATCCTAAAAAATGATTTCCCAAAATGTCGTGATCCCCTTTTGAGCATGCACCATTTTAGGGCCATCTAGTCGGAGATAACACGAGCATGATGTAGATAAGCCGAAGCAATTTTGGAAGAAATTCAAGATTGCTATAACTGCACGGCATCCGTGGGTGGACATCGATTCCAATGGCTGATTAATGAAAACTCCGGACTCATGTTGTAATTTTTTGATTCGAATCTTTCTATGTGAGTTGTATTGACTTACAATATATTGACTCCTCTTCTCTTGAAGTGTTGAGAGTATTCCTTCACTCTTATCAAGATTATCTTATCACTGATTTTTTTCTCATCATTTACATCCTTAAAGTTCTTTGACAATGACAGAAATACAAAGAGAAATATTGGAATCTCCTCCACATTTTTGAGAAGGCCAAGATTTATTACAAATCAATTGCTTGTACTGACATCTGTGTATCAAGCTTCTAATAACAGATGTCTAAAATATCATCAGAGTGTTGAAAAAACTCGATTGGGGTGTGCAAACTACGATTATCCCCGAAAAATCAGAGATTTCACGAGAAATGATTTTATTGATCCCCGCCCTGTCTTTTAGCGTAATGCAAACCAATACCAATGTCTTCCTCCTGATTCAACCTATTTTCAAGAAGAATTTAGACAGGAATATGCTTGCCTGTAGAGGATATTGAAATTTTTGCATTTTTCATGAAAATTGATATTCTGAGGAGTTTAAAGTGAATTCCTGCCTAATAACAATGGATTATGGTGTAACATCTGCCACTTGATGGTACATATCAAGGTATTCATGGATACCCAAAGAAACGCCCAAATAATCCATATTTCACAATTTTAGAATGGTCAATTTTCTAAAATTTCATGATTCTGACGTGAAAGTAAAAAGTAATGTGAATTGTTGTAATTTGGCCTTTGCGAGCTAATTAATCAGCGGATTTGCTGATTTTTCATAGCTCGATATGGGATTAATCCGATTCGAACTATGTACACTTAGCGCCAACAGATGCTTTCCGAAGGTGCAGGGGATCCTTTCCTGTGGCCGTCAAAATATAGCTTGTCTTTATGTGGTGAAGACATCAGAAGCTCGCTCGCAGGAAAGGATCCCCTGCACCTTCGAAAAGTATCTATTGACGCTGAAAATACATATCTGTAAGGCACCTCTAATGCGAGGTTGCAACTTGTAGTGTTTTGATGGAAAGGGATAATTTGAAATGAGAACAAACGAAAAAGTTTGATTCTACGCTTGGTGGTGGTGCGTTTTGCTTTTCCTCGACATATCCGGCTCTTCAGGGGGACTGAAGGGATCTGTCAGGTTAGTCCCCGATAATCGATACAAAATCTGATAGGAGTAACCCGTACACTGTGAGTCAACTTTTTGTGATTTCATTGAGGTCGTGGACTGGCCTGCCGTTTAGAAAACAGGTCTGGAGGGGTACATTTTCTTCTCACCCATCATCCGTGTTCTTGGCAAGATAAATCGGTCACCGTGCACCGTGACCATCACGACCCGATGATGGACACGGTTACAAGAATCGAATCGGATACGGCGACGATAGCAACTCAAAACGGATAGACACGGGTGCACAGGTCTGTACGGATGCGATAGCTATAGTAACTGGGAATGGATAGACACGGGTGCACGGATTCGCACGGATCCGATGGCGATGATGATGATTCAAAACGGGTTGACACGGGTCCACCGATATGCACGGATACGAATCCATACCGTTGGAGCTTTCAAGCTCACGGAAGTCAACGGATGTACTTCATCACCTTTGTACAAAGTTAGCACGGATGCGCACGGAAAATGTAATTTCTTACACGAATCTGGCTCCATTTTCTACACGGATATATACACGGAACGACTGCGAATAACCGCGGCTGCTGGGAGGTGATAATCCCAGTCGCAATCCGTGTATATTCGTGTAGAAAATCTCACGTTCTCCGTGCGCGCCCTTGGGAACTTTGAGCTTACATGAACAAGTACATCCGTTGACTTTCGTGAGCTTGCCAGTTCCGCCCATGCGTATCCGTATCCGTGCAGATCCGTAACCCATGTCAACACGTTAAGAATCGTTGTTGCCGTCAGATACCTGCAGACCCGTTCATCCGCGTGGATCCGTTTTGGTTCACAATCGTCCTCGCATCCGCGCAGAACCGCACACCCGTGTCTAGCCGTTTTGAGTCGGTTCCGTCATCGTATCCGTGAATCGAGTGAATCCTTGAGAATTCCGGGAAATGAGCTTTGAAAACTCTGCTTATTGCTCCGGACGAGTTTATTATTGCTAGATTGATGATGAGCATGAAAAACTATGGTCGATTAGATATGATAGCTTACCTTTGAAATTCTGAATTGCAAGAAAATATATGGAACAACAATCAAGAAACTGAAAGAGACGATCGCAACATTCTCTATGACAATATCAAAATCTGCGAGTTCGTTTCGAACGATGAAAAGTACCTGAAATAATGAATAGTTTTACAATGGATCAGTTATACATCTCGGGCGTAACAGTTTCCAGAGCTATCAGAGAATGGCATCATTCCTCTCCCCATGCGTTCACTTAGTATCATGAGTATAAACTCTAGATGTTGGATTTGGAAATATACTATAACGGTGCAGGTTTCGGTACATTCTTGTGAACAATGTTACACGAACTCAAGAAATCCCTGAAAAAATCTTTCTTACATCGACGGGCTACGCTGCATAGTACTTCTCGCTGTAGTAGCGGATCGAGAGAGTATTTTCATTCGAAGGTCCGTCATCGATATTTTCAATGAATGAGTTTGTTTCGATCAATGTGACGAAAACATAAGAGACTTAGGTATATTTTTCTTTGACCTTTTTGAATAGAAAATCACGCAGGACTCTGATACTCATGGAAGGGTGATATTCCTGATATCCAGAAACCAGATTCGATCATTTTCAGCTAGGTAACGAAAGTCGGAATTGAGATTCTCAAAACTGTGTGTTGATATGAGACACCATACCTGGGGAATAACCATTGACAAATTCAGTGTCACAAAAACCAAACAACTCAGACACCTCCTGGATAGGGGCTGAAACGGCCATATTCCCACTATTCCCAGAAGAAACTCTGCATGCTTGCAGTAGTGTGACTCGAAAGACTCCATCCTGTGGATGTCCGTTCTGGTTATAATCGAGAGCATGCGTGTGCCTCGCACCTCAACCATGGATTTTTCTTTACATCTTACGCGAGAGATTTGATGATTCGAAGTGTGAAACGGGTTGCCCAACTCACCCAAATCGTAGTAGTTAAAGTTTTGTACTTTTCTAAGTATAGTTGGTAGAAGAGATATTATTATGCTTGACGAAGAATAATTCAAGAAGCATACGATGAAATTATACCCATGAACGACGCGGCAGAAAAACTGCACGTTGAAAGGATTATTCGGGCGACAGCTTCGTTTTCCTACAATTTTCGAGAATTTTGGTAATATCCTAGAGTATCTACGGATAAAGTTTCAATCACAATCTAATCGGACTCAACTGCCCAAAGGTGGTGAATTCAATTGAAGTATCACTTCGTAATAGAGAATAAAATATTTGACTCAAAAGAATTCCTCGTCACAGCTATGTCAGAAAGGCTGAATGATTTGTGACTGAAATTCACAAACTCAATAGAGAAGAGCGATACGTCCAGCAATCAAAATGATGAGTAATTTCCGAGACGAACCATCATTAAAGTTCATACGAAATTCCTAGAATAAGTCCAAAGAGAATTCCGAATGCAGGTGATATCATAACTCTTTTTATTCACGCAGAAAAAATGTGATTTGATGCAAAAGTACTTGCTAGAAGCAATTAATAAACTTGTTCTTATCCTGCGTTATGAGCCAAGCATTATAGACTAACCGGCGTGGCGCATATATGGAGAAATCCGCGGAAATCCTTAATTTTTATGTAACTACACGGTATTTTATTTGGAATCACACGTTTGACCCCCACGTCGATTTTTGTTTATATATTTTCTGTAGTACTCGAGACAATACTGTGTCAACTTTTGGTACTACGTGCTGAAGTTTTCTTGATGAGAATTGAGATTTTGTCTGATTTGTCAGGTTTCGAGTTCTACTGGCTCGTTTTCATGATCTCCTCTAGCATGCAGGGGAAATAAAATTCTCTCGAAAGTTGTAACCAAGATACATGTGACTCTTCTGATCTCATATGCCCACGAAAAAATAAGTTGCAACAGCGACATAGGTCCGTGGTGAGAGATAATCATGAGATAAAAGGTATAGCAGGCTTTTTGGGGAATACTAAGTCCCCTCCCTGGTTCGTCTGGATGAAAAATAATATTTGAGCTGGGACATTGCAGGAATTTGAAGAGTATAACCAAATCGATCGAAATGCTCATTTGAATGGCAGCGAGTCATTATACAAGCTAAAAATGAACAATGTTGAGCTTTAGAAAGTTGTCGTACGCATCTTTTCGAAAATTAATCTGAACCTTTGGCATTTGAAAAATAAGCGAATGTCGTTTTCAATTATCGTTCATATTCTTTCGGGGTTTAAGGAGGTCAGAAATTCCAGAGGGTAGGCTATCGTTATTATTATTTGAGACAAGAGCTCGGCTGAATTTTTTATTTTGAACACGTTGTTCGTATGGACATGAAACTTGATCCGTATTGTGAATACGTCAGAGTTTGACAAAACCACTAGTGAATTCATGATGATTGCATATGTATAAAACGTGTAAGCTCATGGTTTCGTAAACTACAATGACACAGCATCATTTCTTCGAACGAAGTGCGCAAACATAAGAGTCGGAATTCCACATTCATAACGTCGTGTGCAGAAATAATTATTGCTATTCACTGAGTGCAGTAGACTTTGGAAAATCACCGAAAATGGAGCTCAATGAGTGTGCAGAGGATCTTTGGGACATTGTTAGATTGAATTTCACTCATTGCGAGTCAAATTTGACTCAATCAAAGGCAATATTGACTCCAACAGGTTGAGGGAGTATTTAGAAAGTCATAACATGTTGAAAGATGAAGTTCAAGCAGTGTCTTTAGCATTAGCAAAGGAAAACCGTTGAAGTCATTGATCAGGAGAGCTTTTTAATACAGCTTGGGTACGGTATATTTTTGGGGAATTAGTTCTATGCAAATGTGAAAATAGCCCGACGACTAAGGGTTTCGTCGATCTCGTATATCAATTTCTCGTAAAAGATACCTCCAAGAATCATATTTTCCTCAGTGAGATATTTCATCCCTTCATCTTAAACGCAAATTGACAGCATAGAAAAACACCGCAACACATCTTAGCACACACAACACGCAAAGTATTGTGGTATGGGAAAATATATGAGTATATCGGCAATCATTGAACTATACAACATGCAGAGGTAACTAGATTAGATAATATTGAAAATTTTCCCAGATTGCAATGACATTGAGAGCAATTTCAAATGCTTTTCGATGCATTTCGAGACATTTTGATGAGACTTAGATCTTACTCATCATCGATATCAATATGAAGGCTCAGTAGATCGTCATTCAAATGTAACAGATCCCCACTAGAAGCTTCAAGATTACAATTATCCCTCATAAATTTCCTTTAGAAATCCAGCTGTAATAGACCCGGTTGCGTATCTCAAACGCTGCTGATTGAAGCTTGATTCTTTTACAACTTCAAATTATGATAATTTTGGACCATACCAAGGGAAATATAGTCTTATTGATTTCTGAGAAAGTGAAAATCTTTATCTAAAGGATTATATATTCGAAAACCTTGATACTAAGAGAATCCCTCACTCAAACAATTTCATTTTGTGATTGAGTTTTCACTCTCACTTTGTAGATCTTTAGACCATGGACATTAGCAGAAGTTTGAAATCAGTATTGGGGAGTGCCTCTAACCAGATTGAGCTCCATCACAATTATTAGGAATGATCATGTGGAAGGCTTTTTATGTAGTAGTAATAAATCTATGACTGACAGCTACCTTGGCTCTGGTGATCCTTGGCTTTCTATGCTATTGTACATCCTGTCTCGAGACTAACTTCGTTTTATATGATATCGCTCAACTTGTTGTATCCACATCAGGTTGGGCAAATCTTGGCATTCTTGAAAATAATTATTAGGATCTGAGAGTTTGAATATATCAGGACCCACTCTGTGTTTTACTTGTAAATGATGACTCCTTAGAAGTTACAGGGACACTCCCGAAATGTGAGTTTCTGGGGCTCACCAATCCCATCTTTGTGTGGTTGTTACATTCACAATCCAGACAAAAGTCGTGTTGCTCATAAATATGAATGGCGAATTTCTAGGAATAACGAATGTGAAATATTTATCCAATAAAGAGCTCTAATGAAGAGTAGCAGAGCCGGAGTTGACTTGCATGATAAGTCATGATTTTTCTTACCACGTCATTCATATCTAAGTTATTCATAAGCGAGTCACTGCAAATGCCTACCTCAACGTTCATAATAATCACGAAAGTGAGAAATACTGAATTTACTGAAACGAGTGATTACAAGCAGATTCGAACCATTATTAACATCTTCTAGGGAATAGAATGTAACTCTTCTACTCACATTCTTATTCGTCATAGATCATGCAAAGAGCCTAATTTCTTGGGCCAAACGTTATCTCCTTACTGATGGGTATAGGGAATAAGAATAACAATGATGATAGTATCAAACATCAGAATAATTGATGGATGAAATTAGTGACCGTAAATACACTTTTCCTTGATATTTTTTCTCTTCGACCTCGCCTTTGATTTCGCTCCTCTCGTAACGTAGATATAACATTCCGCTCCCCGTTCCTTGCATGTGCGTTATACCATATATAGTAGGGCTGAGACATCGGTGAAGTTAGGTGAATATCTGCTGGATGAGCGCTTAATAATTCATTGGGATTCATATTTAAATAGACATTTTATTCGATAACAATCAACAATGGGACACTCATTTCGTGAAATTTTTTCGATCAGTTTTTATTGGGTTCCATATAGTTTGGATTTAAATATCGAAGGGAGTAAGCCCATGTCAACCAATCGGAGCCGTTTTACGATGAATTTTGGTTATCCTATATTTACCCTTGGCAAAGGAGAAATTATGAATCTCAGTGATCTTGGACTTATTCTTGAATCTTAGCTGTCCTTCAGCATACATGTTAGTGTAGTTGTATCTCAATTTTTTGAATATCTAGAATCAATCAACCGCAATACAAGAGATCCCCCTAATCTAAAATCTTTCCTCGATCTTCGTAAAAGCATAGTTGTCCCATCTTCAACATATGCATTTGTTATTTGAAACTTCAACTAGTTCACGAAATATCTGACATTGGATCCGTCCAACGAAGAATCTCCAAAACTCTGACCATGCATGGGTTTAATCATGACTCTAACCAATTTTGAAAAAAACCACTATCTCAGTACCATAAAATCTTTGCACAGTTTCCAAAATGTTGCCTCCACCTAAAATGCCTCCAACGGCAAACTACATTGTCCTTGTGTTGCATTTCGTTTTTTCAAATCAAATCTTATCCTTGTCTAACGAGAGCCCCGAGACCCTTACACATGGATAGCCTCAGTAGTGATTGAAGTTTCAGTGGCATCTAAATTTATATGCACATGGAATAAAATACCTAACAACATTGATTAAGTTTGGTAGGAGGTCATGGTGACTTTGAGTACTCGTTCATGAAGAATAGATATATCCAAAGCTAAATTTTTTCCGATTTCGTATGATTCAAATTTCAATTGTTCGCCTAGGAAATATTGTAACTCACGGATAATAAAAAGAGTCACTCTCAACATATATCATATTGTAGAACCTTCCGACACCTTTGAATTTTACCTCCGGTCACGGTCAACGATTGCATCTCTCAGAAGAGCTGGGTTATGTTGAAAATTTCTCAAAAGTCATCCAAATTCACTTCAAGTATTCTTTGTGATCTACTGAGAGTAGATAGGCGCCACATACTGCGTCGGATAGTTGGGAAAGTCAAACTTTAAAGAATATGAAAAGTTCTTCCGCGATTATTGATTACTAGGTACCTCACTGTCACTCTTGTGATGATCAGGCTA
This sequence comes from Eretmocerus hayati, assembly GCA_029851415.1. Taxonomy (NCBI): domain Eukaryota; kingdom Metazoa; phylum Arthropoda; class Insecta; order Hymenoptera; family Aphelinidae; genus Eretmocerus; species Eretmocerus hayati. Next base: position 173,267,803 of record CM056742.1, on the reverse strand, counting down.
AAGTGCTCAAAACGAAGTTGAAGAAAAATCGAGGAAATTGGCTTTGAATGCTATTTTTGGAATTCTTGTGTGGCATTCAGTTATGACACCGGAACGATGAGTATATTTCATCACTAATTACGGATCAGATCCGTTATTTTTGGGGGGATGGATGGACGGATGAATGGATGAGGAATGAGGTACAAATTATGAGTCATGAGGAGTGAAGTATAAGAAATTAACAGTGGGGGTATTTCAGACGTCCTTCAACCATCGACCTCCCCGGCTTCTCATTGGTGAGGAGCAGAGGTAGTGGTTGACCGCGTGCCAGACGGACAAGCAGCGACTGATAGTTTGGGTTTCATACATATACATTTGATTTTGTTATTCGTTAATCTATGCTTCTTTCACCGATATCTATCAATTTTCGTCTCTAAAATCTAGATGGATCCGGATAGTCCGATACTGTCCTGATTGTCGGATCCATACGGATTTTTCCACCGAACCCGAATATCCGGATATCCGAATAGTTCGGATCTCTTGAAAATCCGAACAAAAGTCCCAGCCCTAGTCTAACAATAACACCAATGGATTCTGAACATCTCCCCCCCCCCCCTGATGAGTACTGTTTGGCTTGGGGAAGTTCCCATGCCAGATCCCCAATTTTCACGAGAAAATCATATTTCACAGATGATTTGTACGTCTTCTCTCTGATTCATGAAGACATCAAGGGCGTTATTTACACATTCTCCGGTGTATCGGATTGATTGGTTGATACGATTTTTCGTTCGATTATAATTCTATGTTGAAACGCTAATATGATCATATACAGTCCCCGACAAAATTGAGTGGATAGTATGCAAAACTTCACAGATCAGTGACTCAGGCCAATTCTTGAGGGCTTATGACGCTAAATCGGGCCCAATTGGATCCACGAGCATCTCACATTTACTCGTGAAGAGCGGCGACTGCAAAAATTGTTACCAGCTGCCAAATCCGGGCATGTTACCAGCTGCCAAATCCCACGCCTTGCGCACAATCTCCATTCCTCATTCCCTCTCCTACACCATAGCCTCGGGTGGCCCACAAGTCCGAGCAGTTCGTCACGCCACCGCTAGGTGGCGTTCATCCTTGCCCGCAACAGAATCAGAGCACCGTGTTTTCAAAACCGGTGCCTCAACCAACATCATCGACAGCCCCTCCGGCTGGACCAGTCCACGATGTGGACTACGATATCAAGCTCGGCTAATCTCTTAGTTTTATAAGAATTATGAAAGCTTATTTCTATTTTGTCTCTCTTATAAGCAGACACTCGGCCCGGCCAGTATTTCCGTTTCGAATCGAATTCGGCGAGCACCAACTCGTGCAACAGGATCCGTTGCGGCAGCTTCGCGACATGATCCAGCCTGAAAAATATAAGATTTGAGTATCATGTCGTGCTCGGGAGACCACCGGACGGGTACCCACACCCAGGTCCACTTCTACAGTGCTGACGCGCTCGGGAGTGTTCTGACCTAGTGGCAGTCCATATCCGTCCCTCGGGCTGATGTTTGCAGCTTCTTCGGCACTAACGCGTCCGGGAGCTCTTACGTCGCTCGGGCGGACTTCTTCACGTCGGAGACCACCCTCGATCCAGGACCACACGGAACCGGAAGATCAAGGCGAGTTCTACGGACCCAGCACGACCACGGACGACGCCATCTACTAGCCGGCCCCCCCCCCCCCCAGGGATCGGAGTCACAGCCCAAGGAGATGGGATCCGCCAGTCACACACTCTCCACGACGCGCTCGCTGGAGCAGATGATGCTGGCCCCAATGGCACGCTTCCCACACTTGGGGCTTCGATGAAGGTTGCAGGAGCAACTTCCACGCTGGTCGGCTCGTTCCTGATCAGCTTCCTAGAACATCGCCAAGATCGACGGACCTCCGGAACCACCAAATTGCGACATCAGCTCTTTTCAGGGCTAACCCCCAAACCCTAATCGGCCCTTTTCAGGGCCACCAACCTTCTAACGTATGAACCACTGTTGTGGCCCACTCAGTTGCCTAGTGGCGCAAGCCATCCCGGTAACAAAATGTGCGTGGTGGTACTGCAGAAGACATTTTGTACAAGCACCTCGATCTTCGATCGGACTGAATTGAGTGGACGCGCACTAAAAAGCCTATGGAAATCTAAATAGACCATCCATGGGGGAATGAAATTCTTCCGATTTCTCTTCAATTCGACTGCGAAAAATGCATCAACGATCTGCATTGAAATGGAAGGACTGAAGAATGAAGGAAATGATGGAATACCAGTCCTGCAAGTCCACTCTTGTAGCCGTATTATCAAGATTTTGTCTGAAAGGTGTCCAAAATCGCCTGTAAAAGGTCACGGAGGAGAAGAAATACTCAACAAAAAAAAAGGATTCAAACTGATAGCGGCTGAACGAAATCATATTCAAATCTTCAGTTGGCCGTACTCGTGGAGTTTTTTCAATTGTTGGACACAAAAATCTCGAGTTGATGATGGTGGTCAGATGGGTACAATCATCACTTTAGATAAAGGGTGGAAGGATACGACCCAATATGTGAACGTAGTTGATCAAATCAGTCACAGATTCTTCAAAATAAGCTGGACTTTGATTCCAAATCTCACATTTATTAATTCCAAGCTTTTGAGACCCATTCGACCATCTACGCTTACAGTGTAAAAACTTTGTGGGAAAAACTTCAACTAGTGGTTGCAACCACTGGTTGACTTTTTTCCCCCAACGAATATATAAGAATGAATGCGGCGCCCACGATATTGGTCGATGGTGGTCTCCGGGTGACACTTTAGAGTCGGAAAAACAAGTTCCGTCATGTTTTTTCACAAACAAAGAGGAATAAACATCAGCGCCGGTCGCGTATGGACGACAAAGCGGGTTGCCTGTCCTGCAGGGGTCGAATACACGTCGTGAGGCTGGAGGGATGGATAGATGAACGGATGGGGTGGGGGGGGGGGTAAATGGGATGGATGGATGAATGGAATGGAATGGAACGGGACGGAATAGGATGGAACGGACCGAGATAGAAGGGAATGGAGCGGTGTGGAATAGAATGGAGCGGAATAGGATGGACCGACCAGAATGAAACGCAGTGAAATGGAACGGGATGGGAGGGAATGGATCGGAATGATATGGAACGGAACGGAATGGCATTGGATTGAATTGTATGTTCCATTCCATTCCGTTCCATTCCATTCCGGTCCGTTCCATTTCACTTCGTTCCATTCCATTCCACAATTCCATTCCGTCTGATTCCGATCCGTTCCATCCTATTCCGTTCCGTTCCTTTCAATTCCGTTCCATTCCATTGCATTCCGCTCCATTCCATCCATCCATCCATCCATCCGATCTACACCAACCCCCTCCACCCCATCCGTCCATCTATCCATCCTTCCAGCCTCGCGACGTGTATTCGACTCCTGCAGGACAGGCAACCCGCTTTGTGGTCCATACGCGACCGGCGCTAATGTTTATCCTTCTTTGTTTGTGAAAAAACATGACGAAACTTGTTTTTCCGACTCAAAAGTGTCAACCGGAGACCACCATCGACCAATATCGTGGGCGCCGCATTCATCCTTATATATTCGCCGTGGGGAAAAAGTCAAACAGTGGTTGAATTCCAACCAGTGGTTGAATGCCAACCAGCTGGTTGATTTCGACAACCAACCACTGGTTGCCGATTTTGGTGGAAAGTCAACCATTTTTTTACAGTGTACATATTGGGCTGTATCCTCCTACCCTTCCTCTGGAACGATGATTGCACGCATCTGACCACCATCTCAACTCGAGATTTTCGGGTCCAACAATTGAAAAAACCCCATGGGTACATCCAACTGAAGATTCAAATCTTATTCAGCCCAGCCGATGTCGGTTCGAATCCTTATTTTTGCGTATTTTCTCTCCTCCGTGTTCTCTTACAGGCGATTTTGGACACCTTTCATACAAGATCTTGATAATACGGCTGCAAGAGTAGTACTGGACTGGTATTTCATCATTTCCTTCATTCTCCAGTTCTCCCATTTCAATGCAGATCGTTGATGCATTTTTCGCAGTCGCATTAAGGAGAAATCGGAAGAATTTCATTCCCGGCCTTCTCGTCACCTGTAACGAGATTTCGCGAAACTCATACCCATTGATGGACGAGCATTAGTGATTACGGGATTACCCTGATCACTAAGAAGCCCTACATGCATGGGAGGATGATCTATTCAGATTTCCTCAGGCTTTTTAGTGCGTGTCCACTCAATTCTGTCCGATCGAGAATCGAGGTTCTTGTTTAAAATGTCTACTGCAATACCACCACGCACATTTTTGCAGTCGCCGCTCTTCATGAGTAAATGTGAGATGCTCGTGAATCCAATTGGGCCTGATTTAGCGGCATAAGCCCTCAAGAATTGGCCTGAGTCACTGGTCTGTGAAGTTTTGCATACTGTCCACTCAATTTTGTCGGGGACTGTATTATAACAGTTTCATTGAGGAATGTGGGGAGGGGCACGAAGAAGCTATTACGAGATGAGGAGTTTTCGAAATCTTGTATTCATCGATCAATGGAAAACCGCGCAGAAGGTTCTAATCAAACGCCACTCATTTTTTGAGCGACGAGGGAAAAAACTATATAGTTTCTAAGGTTGGGAAAAATTACAAATTGGTAGAAAGAAGTTCACAAGTCAAAAAAAGCTCACCGAGAGATGCTCAAAATCGAGCATTTTGGCCTGCAGATGGCTTCGAATATGTCACAGGAATTCTAGATCGATGGGTGAAACCAATGGGGACATTTGCTGAGCCATAGAAAACATTGCACACATAGAACGGCATGAGGGGTTGGATGATGGGGTTGTCATTATTTTGTAAGGGAATATCGATCAAAATTGTGGGCTGCAATCACTAGATCTCGGAAGAACGAAGAAGACTGTACAAATTTTATCTTTGCGAGAGCATCATTGGCGGAAAGAGAAGATTCTTGAGAAACAATTCCGCGAAAATCCACCATTATCTAATGGAAACTCACTTTATGAGAAAATAGTACCATATGTGCTACTATTTTCCTATTATTTCCTTTTTCGCTACTCAATAATAAAGAAGTAGGTGCGAGGTTTAGATAGGAGGCACTCCGCTGCTCATTTTTGAAATTTCCCTCTAGCGTTCATGGGACCTTGGAGAGACCTTTGCTATAGCTCAACACCTAGCACGAGCGAACAAAAACTCAAAATGTAGGAAGAATACAATGATGAATTTGTGAATAACTGTTACCTTTCGATCGCACATAGCATCAGATACATACCTACTTGATTGTGCTTTGTTACTGTGATTGCATAGATTGTCGATAATCTTTATTCTCATTCATAGATCTGCAGTTGTTGTAGATGATAGAAACCGAGCCAGTCCTGTGTTACGACACTATGTCACTCATACTTATTGCATTGGATTGAGGGAAAAAAAGTCGTAGAGGTGACCATTTTGATCCTCGCCCGTTTCACACTATAAGTAGGCAAGTTCTAATTGGTCGAACATTTAGTCGATATTACAAAAATTAATTCTCTTTATAATCGAAAGTCATTCCTTTCAGTCGAGGTCTTTGATATGGTACTCAAAAAGTGTCAACGTTCCGCTTTGCTACAATATGTGTCAATTAAAATAAATACTCTGAAATTAACCTTTGCACTTCCACATCGGAAAATTCTTCGTGTCTACGAAAAAGTGTTACGAGAAATCGTCAATGCTTTCCGTAACTATCTCCGAAAAAGAAAGTTACTGACGAAACTCGCGCCGTGATCGGGGATCGATTCAAAGATCTTGGACTTTGAATTCTGACGCTCTAACTACTGAGCTAAAGCCGCGTTGATTACCCAGCACACTAATCATCTTTCTGACAGATTTGATTGAGCCCATCCGCACTCGCGTAGTTGTGGTATAGCCAATTGACAGGTCAAGGCAAAACATTGCCAGATCGTGTCGATGTAATACGCCACACTAGATCCTCGACCAATTTGAATTAATAATACATCTTTAAAGCCAATGACATCAGAAGGGCGAAGGTTCAAAAAAAAAATATGATAATAAAACTTCTGTTCAAACCAGTTTTCTTTACATACTCTTAGTTCGCTGACAATTTTATAGATATTATAACCAAGTTAAGATAAAATTCTAAGAAAAGTTGATAGACGAGGCAGTAACTTTTTTGAAATAAGTAACAAGGGTAACAGAAAATATCAAGATTGTAGACAGAGGACTAAGGATATATTGTATCTCTTACAGGGTGATTCAAGTGAGCGTAATTCAATTTTGAGCATTTGTTCATCAGCTGCAGTGTGTGCGCGTGAAAGAATGACGCATTGGATGGTCAATATTATGATTAACTTTGCTGAAAAAGAAGGAACTGCGGAGTTCAAGTGAGCGTTCAATGAGGTAATAGTTTTAGAAGAGCTTTTGAATGGCTCTAGAACAAGCCGAAGGACATTCCGCGTCCATAAATATTCTAACCACGCTCTACGCACTTCGGTGGGACTTTCAAGTTGTGTATAATCCAAGAACGGGTAGCATTGTCTTCGGTCTCATTTGAGATAACCTCGGTGTAGCTGTAATATTCACAGAAGAATCGTTTTTTTGCACTCATTATCTTATAGAATGACTATCGTTTCCTGCGTTAATTGATTTTGCACTTCAATTTATACCAGAAACATCAACTACAAAAAGGTACCTTGAGAGAACCAAAGTCAAATTTTCGTTGTGTGATCAAGATTCGATCAATTTCTATGCATTTTGGATTAATTTTTATATCTCAAGATAATTTTTCGTTGTCTTACATCAAAGTCTCACATCTATCAAAATATCCCAAAGTTGCTGCCTCATTTTCACCCGTTACCCATCTCGAAATCACTTACAGGAGTCTCTTCGTTATCAACGTCTTCGGGAGCCAGTTGCAACTATCCTTATTCATCCACCATCCATTCTCATCAGCTAATTTTTACGCATATCTCATGAACGTTTAAGGAGCATCAATTTAATGATAAGCAATATCTTCCGATGATTTACGAGTATTTATTCAAGGATTCGGTTGAGAATAATCGATAAAGCGAATATTAGGTATTTCTCACTTCTTTATTGCATTCCATCAATTGTATGTGCTTATACAAAAGTAGTATAGACGATTGTGAGGGAATTTATCATTCAATATCATTCTTCATGACTTTATACGAATATGAAACAATTGGTTAATGCAAGCATTAATAAACGCTAGGCAGATAGAATCGTGAACTATTCATAAATTTGATTCACATATTATATTGTGGAGCAACTATATTGATCTGTGTGTGGATCAAATTAAGAATCAGGAAAATGCTAATCAATATAGAAGATTAGGTGTTCTCAACTTCTTAGTAACATTCAAACTATTTTATGCCTATACATGAATAATCTAGTTGTCTGTCGAGGTAATATACAATCAGAACCATCCGATACGAACGTGAAATAATCTAACAATTCTAGCATGACAAACGCTAGACCGATAGACTTATGAACTAATTATCATCTGATTCATGTGTAGTTGACTTGTTTGACTCACCTAACGATCACTTACGATACAGGCGTATTCCGTTATTTGCGGATTCGGTATCTGAGATTTTGCGTATCTGCGGTTCATTAGCTTGGAATGCTAGGATCACTTCTTGCTATCTACTATTGATTTTGAAGATGAACGAGTTTGGAATCTTTCCCGATGAAAAACGATGATAGTTTAACGAACTCTATTTGTCGAAATCTGTTCAGAGAAAAGTCGAGCTGGAATTCATTAGTAAATATTCCTGTATTTTCATACTTTCAGGGAAGAGAGAAGGTTTCCAGGATATTGAGGAAAACGAGATGTTGAAACTGGTCGAATCTGAAAGTGAGCCACTCCGAATTGGTGATATTGAAACGATCTAGAATGAGCTTGGGGGAGTGCACCAGTAGACATTTCAGTCTTCAGTCTCCCATATTCCTATCCAGCTATTAATTGCAAATCAAGGTAATCGCAAATGGAATGAGTTGGCTATCCACAGTGATTCGGTGACAATTCAGAATCATCAATCCAAGTATCAATGTCAAACTGGACTGTAACGACACTGAAAACTGTATGCTCAAGCTGTACAATGTGCCAAACAAACTCAAATGACTGCGTTCCTCTCAAGAGAACAATTTCAATATTGTGAGGAAAATTTCATTCTGTAGCTCTTTGCTCAGCCTATAAACAACTGTTTCGATCAAGAAAATTTTCCAAGATTGACTTCCTTCCCACCCCAGTCTGTAAACTTCCATTTACCACAAGAGAATACTTCCGTATATCTGTGAATTTGTCAACTGCGGTACCTTCCCAAACTGAAATTTCCGCAGATACCGGAGTACGCCCCCGTATCGCTTCGCCTAGATACATCAATATAATAACATCTCCACTTACACGTAAGAAAAATACCAAGATGCAGTTGAAGAATAGCTAAGCAATCAGTTCTTCACAAGAAACATGCTATAGTATTGGAGCTGATGATTGCGTGCCTTATTCACACAGAGTGGGTGCAAATGAGCAGTGAAATCCTCAGATTATCATTGAAGATATTCACCTCAACTATGGTGAAAAACAAGTTAAATATATGTGAGAATTGTTGAAGTATAAGGTAATAACCTTTTTAACTAAGTGAACGCGATAGTTAGAGGTTGTACAACAATTGTAATACAACGATGAAAAGAAAGGGATTCACGGACTAGATAGAGTGGAGGAACAAATACGACGAGTAGAAAGGAATTGTGAAATACGAAATGCTGTGATGAGCCGAGACATATTATGTTAGAATAACGAAAGAAGTCATAAAGCATTGTAGAGGTTAGGAAACGTCGTAAGAAGCAAGAAAGTCCACGGAGACGAATCGAAACTCGCGCGTACGAATGAGGAAGAGAGAGGAAGGACAAGGACGGGGACAATTACGCAAATATTAGAGAAAAAGAGAAAGAAAGGGCTACGTACCTCAGAAAATTAAGCAAATGGACAAAAGCATCGGTAACGAATACGATGCAATGACGGATTTGTTACAGAAGGTGATCAAAGAGTCGGAGAGGATGAAAAGGTGGAGATGAGTGAAGCTCAAACAGGAGCGAGAAGGGGAGGAAATGCAAGAACTATACTACAGGTCGATAGTTCAGGTGTAAATGGGGTGAGAGAGTAGGATGAAACCAGGGTGACTATAGGAAGAGCCTAGGAATCAAGTGATACTTGCCAAGGGAAGCTCTACGGCGGAAACGAATGAGTTAGGCCAAAAAGGTGGGAGAAGTATAAAATATCACTCACGAACTAAAGAGGAGCGTGAAAGTGTCCAAAAAATCAAAAATATAGTACACACATAGAATGAGGGATTTGGGATCGATCATGGACAATCTCAGAACTGCGTTGAAACAAGTGTTGGAAAAGTTGAGGAATTATGAGAGGAGATCAAGAGAAGCCGAAGACACAGACCGAAAAGGAATAGAAATTATGATATATCATTTCCAGACCCGCCGGGTTTCTCAGGAGAACTCCAGGGGTCTTTTGGGTCCTGAGGCCCATTGCCGCGGTAATCCGCAGATGATGGAAAACGGATCTCAAGATGTAGATTGGAGCAAAATCAAACGCTGTCCCCTGTCCCAAATCCCCTCCCACACAAACAATCAATTTATCTGTACCGAATTCGACCCATCTTATACTATCTCAGGAACGGGCACTCGCTTCCCACAATTTTTTTCACGTTTTTCATGTGGAAATATGAGAGAATAGGTGACTTGAGTCGACTCTGGATAATCTTTGTGACTCCCAGGAAATTTTGAGTAATGTTTGCATTGTTCGTGTTTGCACAGCTAAGAAAGCACCGGGAAAATTCCGTTAAGTAAAACTGGTACTAATCTCTTTTATTCACCTTGAGAAATCTCAACGTACTTGACCGTATTTAATTCCTTGCCTCAAGACCTTCAAAGCTCGTTATTTGCACTTGCAGAACTCGGATCTGGAGCTATTTTATGTGCAGAACACGGAGATGATGTGTAAAACAAGAAGGCCAACATTGAAACGTACGCAACATGCCCCCCCCCCCCCCCCCCTCGTATGGTTATCTAGAAAGGAAGTGTGTTGCGACTTGTTACCGCTCAACATCTTCGTCACGTCAAAATAAGCAGAAAATGATGATTTGGGTCATTAAAAATCTCAAAATTTGGGTTCACGTCTCAGAAATTGATTCTATGCACTTTATCTACGAATTCCATCATTTAAAATAACGGGGAGCAAGTTGGGCGCACTTCTTATAAGATCTCAGGAATTACTTTCTTGGGAAGTTGAAACAGCTCAACTACATTTGTTAAACATTGAACGATTCTCATCTCATTGTAATTGAAACAATCCTTGACATGGACTAAGGTACGTTGAAAATTATCGAGGTAGACTAAAGTTGTTAAGTCGCTTGATGGAGATAGTTGGATACACTTACTCATATGACTAATATATGAATGGGTTCATGTAAAAAGGGACCTGGGTGCGAATTGATGGATGTTCAGAAAGGTCACCGTGCAACCCGGAAATTATATCTTATTTGGATGTAAATCAAAAAATTTCCACGAAACGAAGTCGGAGACGATTTGTCCATTACGTATCATCACCTGAGTTGTGGTGGACAACTCATTATTTGTCATCAATCACAAGACTATCACTAATAAACGAGAATAACTTGCCCGCGGGTACTTTCTAACCTACAAATTGGTACATTTTCGTTCACAAAACTCTCAAAATCTAGTCCGATTTGGGCCAAACGAAGAGTTATCCAGGCCAAGTTAGATGATAATAAAGCCTGGATAACTCGTCGTTTAGCTCATAATGGAAAAGATTTTGAGAGTTCTGTGAACAAAGTTCAGAGTGCACGGTGACCGCATCGCCTTAAATCGATCCTCGTGCGCATGCGTGAAAGTATAGTTCTCATCGACTTTCATCGTAATCTTATTCATTCTTTGCCCTTACAATAGTATTTTGTTAGAGGTACTGCGAAGCTGTTTTTCAACAAAATAGGCATGTCACTTGGGGGCTTTTTTGAACGAATTTCTCGAAATTGTCGATATTTCATCTTAAATCCGTCGGTGACTGTAGGATATCAAATTATACGGTTATCTTTGTCATTTTGGAGATCATCTCATCGGATTTCAAGACCATTCTGCGTGAATCGGGGTTAAAATTCATGATAACTCTGAAAATATTTTATTTCAACAAAATGAGCCCTGGGATCATCTACCAGATGTTATATATATATAATAATGGGATATTTACGTTTTCTACCGTAACTTTCATCATCTTAACCCACGATTCAAGGTTTTCAAGATGATATACTTGAGATTTTCGACTGATATCCGAGGAATGAAAATGCGTAGAAACAGCGCAGCATCTTTTACACATCGTACAACTCGTTACACGAACATTGCGTACTCGACATATGAATACTTACCTACATATATTATATGTTGGACTCACCGCAAATATCAACAATCACCTCTCAGATGGTGTCAAAAATCGTAGTAGGGGTGCTTAGGTGGGTGACTAGTGACTAAATAGCGTATGGATCGTTTGAGACGGATATTTCTAGCCCTAAAGTATACGAATGCGAAAAAGGCCATATATCCAATACTTGAGTCCCTTTTTGCATGAATCGAATAGCGAATTGAGACCGCAACATATTTTCTTCACATGTAGGTGATGCAGCATCATCTATCGAGAAGTAATATCGCCCTATCTCAAATTTGACGGAAATGTCACTGGGGTCCTTTTTAGCATGAACTCATTTATATTACACATAGAACTGATGAAATTATTGTAATGTCCTGCATCACGAGTCAGCATGAAATATCAGAACGCTCTCGTCCTCAAAAGACTGGGTAAGAAAAATTATACCACGAAGATTGAGGATATATATCGTACGATTCCGTAAGTACAGGATTATAAACTTGTTACCACATGCAGCATTGACTATTTCGGCATCTCTGATCACGAAGTCCCTCTTCGCTCTACAAGAATATTTACTAGTCGAGTATCGGCTATCGATGTTACATTAGATAAATGGTGGATTTATGCTATACATACATCGAAAACTACCTACTCTCTCCGAAACCATCAGTGAGAACTCACTGAACTTCAGTTAGTCTGGGATCAACTCTGACTAAAGACTTCAGTGAGTAGTTTCAGTGAGTATCCACTGAAGTCGCACTAAAACTTCAGTGACCTTGGGTGGTCGGACGAGTCCCCATAACTGAAGTTGCAGTGAGCATCACTGAAATTTTAGTGAGACCAATCACTGAAATTTCAGTGGCAATTTGGAGTCAGACGAGTCCACATCACTGAAGCTTCAGTGAGCACCACTGAAACTTCAGTGACGACGGCCCGCCCGACTCCAATGGTCACTGAAATTTCAGTGGTGCTCACTGAAATTTCAGAGATGAGGACTCATCTGACTCCAAAGGCTACTAAAATTTCTGTGATTGGTCTCACTGAAATTTCAGTGATGCTCACTAAAACTTCAGTGATCGGGACTCGTCTGACTACCTAAGGTCACTGAAGTTTCAGTGCGACTTCAGTAGATACTCACTGAAACTGCTCACTGAAGTCTTCAGTCAGAGTTGATCCCAGACTAACTGAAGTTCAGAGAGTTCTCACTGATGGTTTCGGAGAGAGTATGTCGATTGAAAGAATAGTAAGAGAATAGCCCAGTTTTCATACCACATTTGGGCGCAAACTCTGAATGCTCATCTGATTCGAGCTCCATGTTGAGATTGATAGATACCTGGTATGTCATTTTATGTCATGAATCACTATTGATACTATATATCATTTCTTCGGAACTCGATACTGCGAGGGCTACTTTGCAGATTTTTCTCGTTTGATAATGTCCCTTGTTATCGCTCAAAACTCAATTTTGGTTGTATACGGAGGCGGGTTATTGGTCAATCCTGGGATCGTCTCGTCAACGTCCGAACTACCTCCATCTTTTCAACATTGACTATGTGAAGTAGTCAATGTCGGACGTTGACTATTCAAGGCTGACATTAACTGGGCCCACCAATCAATGCTAGCATTAAATGTCCGACATTGACGAATTTCGGACTTCTACTGTGACATACACATACACATACAGATGAGATTTATGGGAACGTCCATAAATTACGTAAGGGTTTCAGGGAGGGAGAGAGGGGGGTCTTTCAATTTCTTACGTTCCATGTGCGAGTCAGCAATTTTCCATGAGAAAAATCTTACTAGGGAGGGAGGGGGGTCTGAATTCATGAAATTTCCCCTTACGCAATTCATGGACATTCCCTATACAATATTTTTGTCAACTTCGTAACTCATGAAATTGCCATAGACCGAATGATTAACAATTCTTCGTTGCGTGGAAAATTGTGGAGTAATGATTCTTTGGAACGATTTTTTTTTCAGAATCATAAAATACCATTGACTGCCAGTGAAAAATTTTGTACCGCCCTAATTGTTGTCATCTCGAACATCTATTCACGAATCAATCATTCCTGATGAACTTTGCAGATATCCAAGGGACCCATAACAATCACTGCATAGTCTCTGGCACAATATCTCAAGAACCAAAATCTCAAGAATGAGTCCATCTCTTCCCATTAGCCTTCGTATTTCCGTGGGTATAATAATTTGAAGACTTTTAGGATCCCTCCAAGCGCATCGATGCAATGGCAGTGAAATATGAGAATGTGGTTTTAGTTATCTATAATTGTTGACGAACATAGTGTTAATCAAATTCGCGAAATCTATTCGTACTCCATCAGCATGGTATGAAAATCACATTTGCGACTATAAAACAGTGAGATCGAGCTTTCAAAAAGTTTGGCCTCTTGGAATTACACATTGAGTATGTTAAGGCCATGCGGTAGCCGTGCAAGCTAAATTTTGTTCCGAGTGTTCTCGAATTCTCTTGCGATTTGGGCTAAACGACGGAATATGCCACACTTGTTATCATCTAACTTGAATGGCTCAACTCGTCGTTGAGCTCAAATAGCAAGAGAATTCGAGAATACTTGAAACAAGAATGTGTGTATATTATAGGTTAGGATGTACCAGACGCCCAGTGGTTTCCACTTTTCTGCAATAATCTAATGATTTGGGCTGAACGTTGACTCGTCGAGAATAAGTCGGGCAATAACAATAACCATAAACTCATCTCAAACTTTGTACCAATATTAACACATAAGTCGTGAATGGAACTTTACGGACGAGCTGCACGGCTACCGCATGATATTAAGAACTACGATCTGTTGAAACTCGAATCATTGTATCAAAATCCTGTTAGCGTTGAGGTTGGACAGTTCAAAAATGTATTGAAAAAGCCAAAATTGAATATGTCAAATTCCAGGTACATGACAAATCGAATGATTAGAACTCACTCTGCATGCACAATGCAACAAGTATGCGCTAAAAGTGCCCGATAGGTTGATTCACTCTCTCATCAACCTACTCTTTATATATGTATGTAAGGACTATAGTTCGAGACTCCTGCGAAGAGAAGCACTTTTTCTTATGAACGACGAAGAGTAGTGAAACTTCTTTCTTATGATCGACGAAGACTAACCTTCCCTTATGACCGATGAAGAGTAGCTCATTTTTTAATCAACGACGAAGACTAACTTTTTCTTGTGAATGACGAAGAGTAGCACATTTTCGTAGGGACAACGAGGCGAGTTACCTGTCCTGCAGGAGTCAAATACAAGTCGTGAGGCTGGGTGGATGCATAGATGAACGAATGGGTCGATGGGATGAATGGATATGGTTGAAATGGACGGATGCAATGGACGGTTGAATGGGATGAATGGAATACATGGATGGACGGATAGGATGGCTAGGATGGATGAATGGATGAAATAGATGTACGGATGGGGTTTCCATGTCATCCAACCATTCATTCCACCCATCCCATTCATCCACCCATTTCATCCATCCATCACATCCATCACATCCCAGCCATCCTATCCGTCCATGACTCTATCCCATTCATCCATGGATTCCATTCATCCCATTTAACCATACCATCCATCCTATGCATCCCGTCCATCCATCTGTGATGTCGAAGCCATCTCTCTAACTTGAATTTTTTTCATTTCTTTTCCTCATACATTCACGCTCTTTTTGTATGCACACGATACTCTTTCTTGACTCTCGAGTCACCCAAATTACGACATAGGATTTAAACACAACGACTTGTGGAAGCTTCCTCTCTCTCCCCGCAGCTATAGAGATGCGTTTCCCAACCTTCTCCACAAGTATACGATGACGCGATGGCATTAGAGATAAGAGAGTGCGCCTCTAGTAGGCAAGCGTGGAATGTATTGGAGTGTTTTAGTTCGTAAGTTTAGGTAATCTAGCGGGCATAGACCCGAATAAGCAGCCAATCAGAAGGCGCCACATACTTTTTATATCTGGGACGCAGAGTATTCCCTCTTCGTCACCCAAAATCAGTATAGCCATGGAAACTCTGTACGTCTTTCCAGGCAGCAGTCTTCGACTTGGCATCAAGCCGTTCAGTTGTGCTCGCCCTTGTGGGCGAGTCTCATATTTTTTCCTTCAACTAAATTTCAATTTTTGTGTTACGTCTAAAACTACCACTTTTTTGTAGACTTTAAATTACACGAATAAATCTATCCAATTTCTAGTGATTTTCAGAGTATTTTCTTCTAAATTTTATAAAAATCCACAAGCGATCAAGGTACGAGTATTCTTTCTCTTATTCATTGAATTTATCAGAACAAGCGACAGCTCACCACTTGGTAGCCTCTCTGTCACGGATAAATCCGAGACGAGGTGCCCACAAGTATGAGCAGTCATAGATGCTTTTGGAAAGGGGGCATTTCGCACTTCATTTGGGCGAATGCATGACTTTTTCACTAAGCAATCTGTAAAATTTCGCGAAGAAATTTCCAAATTTTCAACCAAAATTCACTCTCCTGCTAGACTGAAGCCCGAGCTTTTCGTGGAAACACGAGGCTTAAAAATCAGTCAGTATCACCGGATTTGCAATATCCGACGTGACAAATTTGGAGGCCCCGGAGGGATAGGGGAGAGTGATCAACATTCTTTATTTTCAAAATCACAAAATTTCCAAAAAGTTCCACAATTTTCCAAATCTCAAAATTTTCGAAAGAAAAGTTTACATCCTCAGTTTTTCATTCTTCCACTCTACACATCTCTAATTCAGGGTTTTTACATCCAAAATATCAATGTAGTTATTTTCAAACTCATGAAATTCCAAATTCCAAGTTCCAGAAGAGAACGTTTTCTGAATTACAAATCGCTCATTCCAAGCTTACTTATTTCATTGATTCCAATTTTTTGGATCCTAGAACATTCAATTTGATACAATCCTCGATTGTGTCATACAATTCTCCAAGTTCTACATTCAAAATTATAAGTTCTTACAAAATCACATTTTTTTCTCAATTCTAAATTCAAGATTTCCAAGTTTTACAAGCTTCCCAATTTTCTGAGTGCTAGGTTCGAAATTTCAAGTTTCCTGAATCAAAATTACAAAATTCTCTGAATCCCAATTTCAAATTTTACAAAATTCTCTGAATCCCGATTTGGAATTTACAAATTCCTCTGAATCAGAATACGAACACACAAAATCACAAAATTCAATAATCTCTGGTTCAAGATTTACCAAGTCAAGTGTTTCCAAATTTTCAAGTTTACAAGATTCACAAATTCCAAATCTTCAATCTCAAAATTTCAAGATACAAAATTCTAGCTTCCTGAATTTACAAACTCCAATGTTCACAACTTTACAATAAATTTATGAGTTATATGCCAAACCCAAGCGTAAAATTTCTCAAAATTCCCAAGTTCACTAACTCCAAGTTACAAAATTCCAAGAACCTCAATTTTCACATGTACAAGTCTTCAAAATTCCAAAATTCTTTTTCTCAAAATCAAGATTTCCAAGGTTTTTGTAACTTATTTTCACAATATTTCAAACTTCTTGAGGGGAGTTATCTCTGTATTTTCAAGATTCTCAAATCGAGTTGTAATCAATTCTTATTCACCAATACCACAATTCCTAGAGTTATTACAATTTTTAAATCTCTGTTTTCTCCAAGTTCTGAGTTCCAAGTTCTACAAATTTCCCAAATCCAAAGGATCTTGAGATCAAAACTCCAAGTGAAACCTTCTAAAATTGAATCCTCAATTCAAAGCTAAAAGATCAGTCTATCTTCAATCACGAGTTTCCAAACTCCCATTTTTCAAGTATACGAGTGTACTATAAATTCTTCTCCAGTGTCGTCTGCTATCAGTGATTTCAGTAGTGGCTGTTCTTGGAGATAGTCAAAGTCTGCTCTCAGAGAGGATCTGAAAAGTTATCTCAGATTAATCAATGTCAATTATTCAATGATTCTAATTCAAGACCCAGTTTCCATTCAAGTTCTTCCATTTCAATTACGCTCAAACACATTTTCAGTGTTGATTCAATCAAATTATTGCAAGCATTCTATTGAAAGAAAAGAGGGGTTAGGATATCATCCATGAAAAACGTTAGGATTCATTTATCAAGTGAATGAATTCCAATCAATCGTGTCCACAATTCTACATTATTCTTTTGAAGTTCCAACTCCAAGAAGTACTTGAGGAAAATTCTGCTTGTTGGAAAATCTATTCTTCATTCAAGGTCTGAATTAGAAATTATGACTGAACTGTAAGGTACAGTGATTTCCAAATATTCTTGATCACTTTGGAGAATTTCCTTAATCTATCCATCATACAGTCTTTATTGCTTTCACACATCTCCCAACCACAAAATCAAAAGAATTGCCAAAAGCGTACTCAACTTCATTCGACTGGAGACACCCATAGACCTTGTAATATTATGGAGCCTGTCTAATCTCTTACTGAGGGGGGTATTAAATAACCTATAGCTCACAGCATAATGAAATAACCAAAATAGGATAATTTCAACCTTCCAGGGGTTACAAATTGGAAGTTCAAATTTTTGAGTTTTCACTTTTGTTTACTTTGAATTTTGTTCAACATTTTTGTCTCAGACCTTCTAATACTTGATAATAAGTTAGTTCAGGACCTCATCTCTTTGACCTTCAAAGCATAATATAAGGTTTATCAAAATAAGTCAGAAAGTATCTTGTAGAAAAGTGTAGGGTTATAAGTATATTAGAGTATACCTATATAGATAGCTGTGGCTAATTTTGGACATTAGCCACCTTAAACTCAATTAATATGAGGGAATAGGTCCTTAATTCCATCACTTGAATGCTTATACAACTTTTGAGCCATTGGGCGAGCAAAAGTTTCAAGGGGGAAGTCGACAGTCGATTATCCACATAGCCGTCATTGGGTATATCATTGCTGTTCTTGAGGAAAGCTATGAAATACATCTCTGCCATTGAACCAGTAGCTTAACAACAAGTTATAGGCCCAAGAAATTACACTGCCAATCATCTTTCACTTTGTGAAAAAGTAAAGTCAGTAAATATTGTAATTCCATTTTTGAACATTTTTGTTTTTGTCATAACTTTGAAAGTAAACAAGATTCAGAGCTAAAATTTTGCCCACATCTTAATGAGGCCAAAATCTACAAACAACTTCCTCAGTTTTTCCTCATTCAGTCTTGAAATAAAATTATTACAGTAAACCCATAGTACTGCCGGCTAAAGGTTAGAATATACCTATATACATTGTGGCAACCTATTTTACTCATTTAGCCATCCCAAAACTCACCTATGAGGATAGTGAAAACGCAGTAGCACTGTGTACACGTTTCAGCTTCTCTCTAGCCATTGGGTAAGGAGGTGTAGACAGGGGAAGTCGAAAACAAGACTATCCAGATAGCCGTCGAAGAGTATCATCATACCATTTTGTAGAAAATGTAAGCCAATAGATTGCTGACATAGAGTCAACTGCCTTGGAGTAGTCTACAGGTCCAGTAGAACACGTTTTCATTTTCCATTCACCTTCTGCAAGTTCAAAATCAACAATTTTGAAATTTCAATTTTGACAATTTTTGTTTCAGCCATAACATAAAAAATAGAAAGGATACAAAGTTGAGACTTTGTGTACACCTAAAGGAGACCAAAATCTAGAAAGTAATTTCTCAGTTTTTCCAAATTTGGCTTAGAAGTTGAAATAATCATAAAGTAAACAAACATGTAATTCCATGTAGGTTAGTTTATCTGTATACATACTGGATAAGGAAAATGCACTAGTAAATAGGTAGATATGAAAAAGAGGGATCAGAACACTCAGAGATACTTCCTAAACAATTGATTACCATTGTTTTAGCTAGTTAGTGGCAATAGCCATTGGAAAATCAGTCAGCCGTCGACTGGTACTATTATACTGTGTTGAGGGTGTGCTGAATATCACACTTTTGCCAGGGTACCAGCTATTAGGTAGTAGTCTGTAGACCCAGAGAACCACTCTCAAACACCATCCACTTTTTGGAAATCTAATTCATAAATTTTGAGTTCAAGTTTTCAAACTTTCTTGTTTTGATCAGAATTTGAAGAGTAAATGAGATTTAGAATTGAACTTTTATACACACACAGAAGAAGCCAAAAACTACAAACAATTTTCTCACATTACTGAAATTTATCTCCAGAATTCAACAATAGCAGAGCCGAAATTTTGAATGAGTTTTTAGTTGACCCGCTGATAATAACTTTCTCTGCAAAGCTCATCTTCTTGGCATATCTGAGTTTGAATAATCACTCAATAAAATAGAATATTTATCTCAACACAGTGACAAATACACAACAACTTACCTTGACACACAGCAAATTACTCAGTAGATATTAGTTGGGGGCAAATCTTGGTAATTTGGCTGATTCAATTGTCATTATTTCTTCTTAGCTATTTGATTATAAAGTCAACATCGCACTTGTTTTCCTTTCATAGAAAATTTGTTTAAAAACAGAATAGAAGTACGCGTTGTGCGTACGTATGAGTTGTTTGAGTCATCACTTGTTGCATATAGTACGTTACTTCTCGCATTAGGCTTAGACTATATCAGAGCCCTTCAGACGGATCTGCGTCCAGGGTATGTATTGTGCCGTGCCCACCTCGAACTCCGCCGAGTCTTCAAAGTATCAAGTAACTTTCATCTCGCCAATCATAGCGATTGTTGGGGAGTCGCTCCTAAGCTCATTCCCTATAGTAATTTGCTCACGCAGAATTCACAAAATGAGGTGCTTCGAGGACGGCGAGTACTTGATGAAATCAGCAATGTCGCTTGTCCCAGAATTCAGTGGTTATAACATCACGATAGATGATTTTCTTGATGACTGTAACTTTGCGTTTTCAATGATTGATCCCGATTCAGAAACTAATTTTGTCAAACTACTCTATTCGAAACTGAAAGGAGAACCCCGCTACGCGTTATCATTTGAACAGTTATCTTCATTTTTAGAGTTCAAAATCTTCCTCTACAATATTTATAGATCATCAGAGTCAATACCTCAATTACTTGGCAGACTCGGTAGTTTATTTCAACTTGAAAATGAAAGTCTTGTGTCCTTTTCCAATAGAATCAAAAAACTTGGTTACCAGATAGTTAATATAGCATGCTGTGAAAAAGTATATGACCAAAACATGGCAAACTCTCTTGAAACTTATTTAGTTGAAACATTTTTCAATGGCTTAAAACTCAATTTGATCATTCCATTGCATGAGAGGCCGACTACTCTGAAAGCAGCGTTGTTTACAGCAATACAATATGAAAACAGACTGAGATTCATGAGTAATAAAAGTATACTCGAAGCATTTTTCACTCTTCGGAATCCAACAATAAATACGTCTATATCGAAGGAAGATGACCTTTCAAACGATATAGCTGATTCATCAACAAAACAAAATACCAGAAATTTAACTGAACTATCAGATCAAGTCTCATACAGTAGAGAGCCTTCCAGCACAGAGGTTCTACAATGGCAAACAAACTCACCTGTAATAACTACTTCTCCGCATTTGACAGGTCCAGAAGTCTCTCTTCCTGGTTACAAGTTTTTAGCCAATTACCTGATACCGAATCTGAATGTCTGGTCGAATATACCTGGATCAAGTGATTCTATTCCTATCTCATCAGACAGAAAACAAATTTCCAGTCCAATATTTGATAAACCAATTTTGAATGAGCAGCTTCATATTAGAAGAGAACATGGTTTCAAAACGGTTTTTAAACTACAGAAGCGACAGAGAGGTGATAAATCGTCGAGAATACGAGAGAAACCTCAGTTTGAACTCCGTTCAAGTCTCAAAACAATGTTCATTGCAAATATTCTCATCAACTCTTTCATTCATGGCTCAAATAAGCAGATCAATCCTCAATTAAAAATTACTCCGGTATGGATCATTACTGATGCGATGATGATAGTACCTTTGGTTTTTCAATGTGTTCTCACTTCTTTTCCGTTAGTTTGTTGGATATCAATCTCCGATTTTCTAGTGAACACAGCTTACTTGAGCCAGGCGAAAATCATCCCTTCCCGAAAAAAAACTTTCTCCTGCCTGCTTCAACAATCCCGAAAATTCCCCTCCATACATTTGCCAAAACCAAACAAATCAACTCTACCGACGGAGCTAATTAATCCATGAATTCAGATTCCAGAAGACAATGATGTTCATAACAGTTTTGTACAGTAGTAAATGGATATACAGATACGATGATGGACCTAAATCCGATGATTCTCTCGGTCAGCTTGAGAATATGAACCACAACAAAGCCTTATGTGAATTGATTGGAAAACAAATAGACAGAGGATACTCCAATGGGAATACTGGCACTATCAAATCATTTTAATGGGACAGATGAGCGATGATTCAGATCGGAAACACGCAATCACTGTTCAAACCAGAATATTTACTTCAGTATCGAAACCAGAAGTATCACTTCAAAAAGCATCGTTGTATAGACATTTGAATGAAGCAGCACATAATCTCTTTAGTACTTAATTTAAGATAATCAAGTAATCTCATTCAATTTTTAGATTTTAAGTCATATCTTATCCTCTATACGAAGTGGAAATTATCACGAGAATTATCATGGAAGCTAAGTAGTTTTAAGATTGACTCATAGTATAAAATTTCATTGAATAGGTAGTTTAGTTCTTGAGGAATGGGTTATGAGAATGGGTGATGAGTGTTATTCGGATGTATTGGATCGGATGTTGTCACACTGTTGTTTTCTTGCAATCGGGTACCCGTTCTTCCTCAACTTCTGCCTCAATTATCCTAGAAGAAACCACAAGTTGGAACATGAGAATCTCCGTCGTTATTTTCTATCTATTCATCTATCTGTTCACCTACAATCATCTGATCATACGACTGGATTCATTAGTAACAACAATGTTATCCTAGTACAATTTGATCAGCATTTCCAAAAAAAGAAAAGATAAATCCTCTCAACTGCTTGGATATGACACAAAATGTCACATCCTATTCGGGACATTACATACCTCTGATTGACCCTACCTAGAATTTTGGTGGGAATAGTTGAAAAACCAACAGGGTTAATGAATAAGAATTCCATTGGAGGTTCGAGTGACTTCCAATTAATGATATTATGTTCCAGTTTGGTTCATGACTTGTTCGTACCAGCTTAGAACACTTTAATCAACCCTAACTTAACATAGTGGTATGGGTTGGACTTAATCGCCAATATCGCAATCTTGTGGACTGGGTGAGTCAATCCATTCCCTTCGATGACTTTCAACCCTTTAATCCTTGGAGACTATTCTTTTACTCTACTTCAGTTATCTCATCAAATCTGACACTCTTTCGACCCAGATGGTGCTTGTTATTCATCTTGCGCCTCTACCAAGCATTTCAGGGTGGGGGTGTGATGTCGAAGCCATCTCTCTAACTTGAATTTTTTTCATTTCTTTTCCTCATACATTCACGCTCTTTTCGTATGCACACGATACTCTTTCTTGACTCTCGAGTCACCCAAATTACGACATAGGATTTAAACACAACGACTTGTGGAAGCTTCCTCTCTCTCCCCGCAGCTATAGAGATGCGTTTCCCAACCTTCTCCACAAGTATACGATGACGCGATGGCATTAGAGATAAGAGAGTGCGCCTCTAGTAGGCAAGCGTGGAATGTATTGGAGTGTTTTAGTTCGTAAGTTTAGGTAATCTAGCGGGCATAGACCCGAATAAGCAGCCAATCAGAAGGCGCCACATACTTTTTATATCTGGGACGCAGAGTATTCCCTCTTCGTCACCCAAAATCAGTATAGCCATGGAAACTCTGTACGTCTTTCCAGGCAGCAGTCTTCGACTTGGCATCAAGCCGTTCAGTTGTGCTCGCCCTTGTGGGCGAGTCTCATATTTTTTCCTTCAACTAAATTTCAATTTTTGTGTTACGTCTAAAACTACCACTTTTTTGTAGACTTTAAATTACACGAATAAATCTATCCAATTTCTAGTGATTTTCAGAGTATTTTCTTCTAAATTTTATAAAAATCCACAAGCGATCAAGGTACGAGTATTCTTTCTCTTATTCATTGAATTTATCAAAACAAGCGACAGCTCACCACTTGGTAGCCTCTCTGTCACGGATAAATCCGAGACGAGGTGCCCACAAGTATGAGCAGTCATAGATGCTTTTGGAAAGGGGGCATTTCGCACTTCATTTGGGCGAATGCATGACTTTTTCACTAAGCAATCTGTAAAATTTCGCGAAGAAATTTCCAAATTTTCAACCAAAATTCACTCTCTTGCTAGACTGAAGCCCGAGCTTTTCGTGGAAACACGAGGCTCAAAAATCAGTCAGTATCACCGGATTTGCAATATCCGACGTGACACATCCAATCCATCCATACCATTCATTCATCCAACCATCTCGTACATCCATCCCATCCATCCATCCATTATTTCCATCCATCCCATTCATCTATATCTATCCCTTCCACTCATCCGTCCGTCTATCCATCCATACAGGCTTACGACTAGTATGTGACCCCTGCACGACTGGTAACCCGCTTCGTCGTCCGTACAGAACTATGCTCCTCCTCGTCGTTCATAGGATAAAGGGTTAGTCTTCGTCTTTGATACGAAGAAGTGTTACTCTTCGTGGTTGATAAGAAAAAATGTTACTCTCCGTTGTTGATAAGAAAATGTGCTAATCTCCGTCGGTTATTAGTGGCTCAGTGTTGCTCTTTGTAGGAGCCATCGAGTCGATGTACTCACTTTTCCGAACGATTCTAGGGAGATGGGTAAAACTCCTCCAGCAGTCAAGGAGCAGGGTGTCAATGAGTTCTGCATCATAATCATCACGATCTTACGGTCATCCAAAGTCATGGTGTGCCATGCAGTAGCATATCTAGTATTTGAAACAACCATTCACTATAATTTCATGATATGTTGATTTTTGTTACTCACGCTGCATCGAACACTTCACTGCTGTCATCAATCACGCCTTGCCCAACCCAGTTGAAACAAAAAAGGCACCCATTCAATCCAATAGTCACCAAAATTGCGCCCACTATCTTGAAAAGTGGAGCGTCTGCGTAAGCTACCTGAAATATTTGACGAACTTATGCTTATGGTCGATATTTTACTGCGCGTGTGCATGTGTATAATTTGATGCTTGGCTTACATAATAGTAGAGTATAGACATTATTATCACCCCATCTACTTCCACCACCATAATCAAGTAACTGGTTACACTTTCAAACACCTCACAGTACCTAAAGTCAATCATTGTTCTCTGAGATCTTTTGGTCCACCATAGCAATTCTTGTCATGGGAAAAGCGAATGAATTACGGGTTGCGCAAACAATTATTTCAATTCTGGGGAGAACAAGGCCGGGATTCGGGAAATGTCATGTTTAATGAGGACTAACAAGAAGAACTCACTGATCATTAATCTTGATCAAAATTTTTATACAGTTTTGTAGTGCGTAGAATATAAAGAGCCCATGGCAACTCTGTGAAATGGGCCCACTAAACAAAGTTATGAATTTACCAAATATCCAAATTCGCTCTATCCTTAGGCATTTTGCCTTCATATTAAACACTTCATAATAAGCATGCACTATATCTTGAACGAGGTGACCAGCCTGCACTTGATCATGGGCATCTCTCACAACAGAAATACACGTATTCCAACCCTGATAGATACCCAGTGCTCGGAGAGAAAGATGTTAACGCGGTGGCCCACGCGTCATGGGGCAGCTGTGATCTCGGCTCCTATAGGGCTGCCGCTCTCCCTCGACCGAGAGCGCTGCAGCTCTCCGGCTCGAGGGCTGCTGGAGCCCACGAACTTGGAGTGCATCGGTCTCGGTGGGTGGACGTGTTTACCTAAGGTTGTGGAGCCGTGAAAATGTAAAAGAAAATTCGGGCACTCGATGACCTTCCCTCAATTGTTTTCATGTTTGTTACGTTTTCTAAGAGAAAATGAGTGGTGTAGGTCGACTCTGAATCACTCCTGCGTTTCTGTGTTTGCAAAGTTGAGAAATTGCCAAGGAAAATTGCCTTCAGTAAAATGAGTACCAAATTTTGAGGATTCAGCCAATTTCAACCTACTTAAACGAATCGGTTACTTTTTTTGAGGCGCCTTCAGAATCGTTTTCTTAAAAATGCAGAAGTCGGATTTGGAAAGATTTTATGAGAAAAATTCGGAAATGGTTTCTTACAAAAGTCGTATTACACACCCTTCGGAGAGAATCATATGGGGGCATATTGGGTACACTCCCCCACAGAAGGGTGTACAATACGACTTTGATGAATGAAACTTTTTTCCTAATCAGAACCAATTCTTGATCAGTAACGGTTGATGTAACATCTTCGGATTAGAGGTTTCGAATATTATTATTAATACTAGGTCCTTCCAGATGATTTCTGAGTTATATGGGACTTTGAAGTTGTTATGGTGATAGAGTTCGTATGAAGATAATTAATTTACCTTCGGGGTCAGGATTTGGATCAGGTGTAATGTATTGAACAAGATGATATATCTATCCTCGATTTGGATCAAATTTTCGAAAGTCAGAAGAAAATGCAGTGGTCATTTATAATAATAGATTGAGGAAATGTTATTATCTTCATATTCTTTCACTTGGTGGTTCATTTTTCAAATAAAAAATTCTTCTGGAACCAAAAAATTAAGCTATGGCTTGTTTGTTTCTGCTTAGGATATTATTGAAATGGGGATGTTATTATACTGTACCATAGTGGAGTCACTACAATGTGCTGGTCTTTGTTATTGATTGAGAGAGGAAATAATAGCCATGGAGCTATGGAAAAAATAGTCCAAAAATTCAAAAGAAATTAATATGGCGTATAGACAAATATTTTCAGGATGATAAATCAACATCAGGGTAGTCATTCATGAGATTTTTTCGGGACAAGAGAGCGATGGAGACCTTGGACGAATTGAACATAGGAATTTCTTGAATCACGAATATAGAGTTCAATTCAATCATTAAAAAAAAAACTTTGATTACGGGAAGGTAGGAATGATGTCAGACTATGTACATTTCATTGGAAATGATAATTTAGAAGAAATCAAAAGAATTAGTTGAAGGATTATGGAAATATGCAAAGGAAAGGAAATTAAAATAGTTGAAAGCCCAGCCAGAATTTTTCCGTCAGCATCTTGCGTATCGGGTTACCTATGTGGAGGGACCGAAGTTCGATGGGTGGCCGTATGGGTCATGGGTGGGTCATGGGTTATGACTGGCCGAGCCTGAATTGGGTCCAGTCATATCCAGATTAAATCTGGTTTATCAATTTGGATTCGGTTATGCTGCATATTATCAAAAGAGAGAGAGGGATGTCGAGTGATAACAAATAAGTGTACGTTTAAGTACCGAAGCTTTAATGAAAATAAAGTGAAAACGATTCAAACATATTTACAAGGGATATTTACAAGTGGTCATGAGACCGATAAAGTAAGCGCGAAAGCTCGAGCACGAGGTCGGGAGGGCACGATGAGGAAGACATTCTACTGATAGGCACCAGAGAGAGAAAGAGAGATCGGGCTGGCACTTACAGATGTTGTCGATGTTGCTTGTCAAAGGGACGAGATGTCTACGATGTCCAGACGCAGATAGATTTGCCCCGAAGATGGGCCGACGAGGGTGCCGAGCGCGGGCCACGAGATTCCAAGCACGGGCCGAAGGTATGCCGAAGCGCAGGGCCAAGCGATGCCAGGACGGTCCGAAAACTATAGACCACCAGGTTGGTCGAGGATCTGCTTTCAATGGGTTAGACGCACACGCGAAAACCCGGAAAAGTTGCTCCAAAAGTGCGGCCACGAGGCAACGAGGTAATATTTGGCGCGAATAAAATATACGGCGGAGCGCAACGTGCTCGCTTTACTCCGGTCTCGCTAGGAATGCCGTGGAATGCCGCACGCCGGCGATGTGCGCGACTTCGATGCGCGCGGAGGGGAAAGACGGGGGGCGCGGGGGGTCGAGCTTCTGCAGCTGCTGCTGCTAGCGACGGCCCGCGAGCGCTATACATATATGCCAACTCTCTCTCTCTCTCTCTCTTACCTTCGGCTGTCCACTCCTTCTCTCTTGCCGTCGCTGTAATATAAATGTGATGTAATAATATAATATTCATTATTATATTTGGCCTAGGAGAGAGGGAGACGGTAGGTATATTATACCGTCACACCCCTCCCCCAGACGCTGGGTAGCCATCGGCGTACCAGCTCGGAACTACCCTCTCTCAGTCTGGGCCAAATAAATAAAATTGACCATTGTAGTCATGATATGAAAATAAGAATTATAGTAATGAAATTATGGTTGGGTTTCTGAAATAAAAGATTGCAATTTATGAAAGTAGATGTAATTCCTCAAAAATTCGAAGGGGAAACTTAATATTATGTCATACGACCGTTCGTCCATACTATTCATTTGATCATTTTGATCATTGATCACTGGAGAGCGTTCATTTCACTGCACTGTTCATAGCACTTAGGCCCACAGGAAATTTCACTTATTGGCCATCACTGATGCACTTGGTCTCTTGAATCGACCACTAGGCACTTATTGAGCATACTGTACATACATAATACGAATCATACTCATGGACAATTGTCCCATAGCCCATACTTCAGCATACGACCATACGTCACTCAATCCATACTTTTACAAACGAATAGTATTTGAATTTATGAATAACTAAAATTTTGTTTGATTGACTATTTTGTCACATGATTCTTTGGTCGCAGACCTTGCACATTCAGTGCGATTTGTCAAAAAGGAAAACTAGTCGAAAGAAAATTGTCAAAAGACATTTGAGACTTTTATACATTTTCAAAAATTAAAGAGAAAACCTATAACATGATCAAATTTGGTCAAATGACCGTAACGAGTGATGAATAAAAAAGTGATCAAAGAGATATTCACTACAAAATTTCGGTCATAGACCTTAACTTAACTTTATGAAATTGGTCAACGGACCGTCAAATTTTTATTAAGAGGAAATGAAAATTGGTCATGTGACCGTAACTTAATTCTAAGAAATTGGTCAAAGGACCTATGAACTGACAAAACAAATGAAAATTTGGTCAGCTGACCGTTATAAAAGGTAAAAATCGAAGAAAGCGATATAGATCGATCAAGAGACCTCTTCTTCGGGCAAAACCCATATCTTCGGTCTCCAGACCATCTTCATTTCCGGTCAAAGACCTACTTCTTCTTCTGGTTCTTCTCCACCAGATAATGATCGTCGTAATTTGGACAATCTCTTGGACTGCGGACACCACGTTCGCCACATACTGAGCAGTGGCCAAAATCGTTGTAGTGCCCATCCCGAAGTCTCTCTTGGCGGCGCTGCATGCGCTCCTGTTGGTTCTTTTTGAAGTAATCTTGAACTTTGGCTTGTTCAAGCTCCTCCTGGGCTTTTTTCGCCGCTTGCTCGGCCTTTTTTAGGTTTTCCAGGGCTACCCGTGCTGCCGCTTCTCTTTTCGCAATCTCTCGGTTGCGTTCTTCACGCATCTCACGTGCAGTAAGGTAGTCCAAGTTCTCTTGTTCGACTTCTTCAGCGTACTCGAGCAAGTGTCGGAAAGGGGCCAAATTCCGCGCATATTTGATCTCGAGATTCTTGCTCATCTCAATGAGATCCTCGCCGGTTTTATTGACAGCCCTAACATCGGCACGGTGCTATAGCACGAGAGCGAGCAGAGCCCTGCCATCTTCTTCGAGCTGTTGCTCTGGTGACAATTCAACTGCCTCTTCTTGAATTACCGGTCGAGGTTCTTCCGGTTCCTCCTGTGAATTAGCGATCAAAGGCTCGGCTGGTGGGCCAGTTGGGTCAGGGCTGTTCTCAGCACCTTGGACCGTTGGCACATTTTGGTTATCAATACTGGGGGTAGAGTGCTCCTCTAGGATCTGCGTCTCTTCCAGTATTGCTGCCATTTGTTCCGGAGTCTCGCCGGTTTCTTCTTGATGATCCATTTTCTGAAAAGATTAGTCTTATGTTGTTTTTGTTATCTCAATTTTCTACGGACAGGTGTCCACTACTCAGAAAAAAGAGATGTCTACAAGCATTCTAGGCAAAATAGTATAAGTCGAAAGATAGAATTACTATTTTGCCAAGCGACTACTAGATCTAGTGCGCATAGGGGATAAGTTTGACGCATTCAAGATCTTCTTCTTAGTGGATCCTTTTGGTCGACCACGCGGTCGTTTCGGTATGGGTTCGGTCGTCTGCGCCGGAGCTATGTCGACCGTATCATGGTCTCGTTCATGACGAATCGAGGGCACGAAACTGACGCGTTTTTTGGTTACCACGATTTTGGTTTTCCTTGGTCGGCCTCTTTTTTTGGTAATTTTTGGAGTGTTTGCCTTAGACGCAACGTTTTTAGCGGGTCTGAGCACTCGACATGGTCCTTGATTGAACGAATTGTCGTCTGACGGACCGATTATTGACCGTTCAATTTCTGGTTCGTTTAGGGGCTCTTCACCATCGATGTAGGGTTTCAGGTCTTGAACATGCGCTTTCCCGATGCTTTGGCCCGATTCATCGGCCAGTTCGTAAACATTTGAACCGAGTCGGGCTAGGATGGTAAATTTGCCATCGAATTTAGGCGCAAGTTTGCCTGTGATACCCTGAGCCTGTGATGATAAGACTCTGTTACGCTTCCAGACAGCATCTCCTACTGCATATTGGACATCACGTCGCTTTTTGTTGTAATATTGAGCTTGATGCTCGTGAGCTTTTTGTGAATTGGTCGCTGCGACCATGTGCAAGTCCGGCAGTTTGAGCATATGTGCTTGCCAATCATTTACTGCTCGCACCAGCTCTTTTTCAGCATACGTGAGTTCTTGTTGACGTTTGAAATTTTTAGGTGGAACTGGATTACGTCCATAGTTCATAAAAGCTGGACTGAGGTGAGTCGAGTGTTGGACGCTTGAGTTGTACGCGAACTGAAGTTCCGTCACATGTTCGTCCCAGCGACTATGTTTGTCCTCTAAATATGCGATTATGGACGTTTTGATTGTTCTTATGTATCGTTCCGCTGGATTGCAATGGGCGGCGTAAGGTGGTATTGTCATATGTACAATACCCCTCTCATCCAGGTATTTGTCAATTACTTTGTTAGAGTATTCAGGACCGTTATCCGACAGGATTATTTCCGGAGTACCATAACGTAAGATTATTTTTGAATCTAGTGCTTTACGCACAGTCAGTGCATTCGCTTTGCGAACTGGCACACATTCCATCCATTTTGTAAATAAGTCAATAAAGACAATCATATATTCATTGCCGTGAACACTGCGAGGGAATACGCAGGTGTCGGCTGCTACAACTTGCCATGGTCTTGTGATGGACCGTTTGCCCATGAGGCCTGCTGGTGCAAGTTGTTGCACTTTACATTGTTGACAAATAGTGCATTTTCTTACAAAATTTGCAACGTCTTGGTATAAATTTGGCCAGAAGTAATAAAGTATGGCACGTTGATGTGTTTTAAATCGACCATAGTGGCCTGCTGTTACTTCTTCATGGCATTCTTTTAAAATTTTCAAACGATTTTCTTGCGGGATTACTAATTTCCACGCATCGTTATCAAGTCCAAGATCGTCGAGGACGTCGTCGGGCTTATAATGATAAAGATTTTCACCCACGATCTTCCAATTTGGAAATTCTTTTGGTCGATTTTGAACCTCGTTGAATTTCTCAATGTACCATGCATCTTGCGTGGATTTTTCTACACTAATAGTCGCAAGACCAGATGCCTCGGGCACTTCTTCGTCTTCGTATAACCTAGACAAGCAGTCTGGCACGATATTTTTATTTCCTGGTCGATGTTGTATGGTGAAGTCATGGCTTTGTAATTCAAGAGCCCAGCGGGCTAGACGTCCTGTGGGATTCCGTAGGTTAAATAACCAACGCAGACTACTGTGGTCAGTTATGACTTTGAATGGATATCCCTCAATATATGGTCGGAATTTTTTTATTGCCCATAAAAGAGCTAGGCATTCTCGTTCTGTACAGGAGAAATTCTTTTCTTGTGGCGTGAGTACTCTGCTAGCAAATTCTAGAGGGCGCTCTTCACCATCTACTATTTGCACAAGCAGGGCTCCTAGGCCCGTATTCGACGCATCGGTCTGGATTTGAAATTCGAGATTGTGATTAGGCCGATTCAAGACTGGAGCCGTTGCAAGCATGATTTTTATTTGCTCAAAGGCATTTTGTTGCTCATCAGTCCATAAGAAAGGCGTCCCCTTCTTGGTTAGGCGAGTGAGCGGTTCGGCAATCGTGGCAAAATCATTTAGGAATTTTCTATACCACGACGCCATGCCCAAGAAGCGCTGCAATTTTTTCAAAGTCTTCGGAGCTGGATATTCCACAATTGGTTTGATCTTCTCTGGATCCGGTCGAAAGCCGTCACGATTGACTAGGACTCCGAGGTACCTAACTTCGTCCTTGCAAAAGTGACTTTTTTCACGATTAATTGTTAGACCGGCATCTTTGATTTTCTTCAAAATTAGCTCTAGTACTTCTAGATGTTTTTCAAACGTCTCAGTTACTATGATGATGTCGTCTAAATAACTGAACGCGAATGGCTCTAATTCAGGACCGATTAAATCGTCCATTAGGGCCTGGTAGGTCGCAGGACCATTACAGACCCCATACGGTAGTTTTGTGAACTCGAACAAACCTAATCCGGGTACTGTAAATGCCGTAAATTGTTCTGAGCCTTTTTTAAGTGGGATAGACCAGTATGCGGAGCTCATGTCTATAGTGCTGATATATTTAGCATTTTGGAGCTTCCGTAGAATTGCATCCATTTGCGGTATAGGATATGCATTTTTGCGTGACACATTATTCAATTTTCTGTAGTCAACACAAAAGCGATATTCGCCAGACGATTTCCTAACCATAACTACGGGGCTAGACCATGCGCTTGTCGATTTTCTGATCACTCCGAGTTCGAGCATTTTCCGGACTTGATCGTGCATTTCGTCCTCGATCCGTTTGGATACGGGGTAGTATTTTTGTTTGATCGGTCGACAAGATTCGACGACGATCTCATGTTCAATCCGGTCCGTGCAACCAATACTTGGACCATGTACTACAATATTTCTATCTAGTACGTCATCTAACAATTTGCGCTGCTTATCGGTGAGGTCTTCAATGCCGACTGATGCGAGGTTTGCTGTATTTAAATCGCCCTGAGTCGCGAACTCAACAGTAAAAGGGTCAGATGGGCCCTTCTCGCCTTTCACTGTCATCGTACTTTCTTCAGGCACAAGAATTGCATTGAAAGAATACGCGAAGTCTGCTCCCAAAATTAGATCGCAGGCTAACTTTTCATAAATGAACATTGCGATTTCTTTCTTTACGCCAGCAACCTCTATAGGTAATTTGGTTTGCGCTACCGGTCGCGCTAATTCACCAGTTGCTAAACGGCAGTGTGGGCCTCGATAGGGCGACACACGAGCTCCAATTGCAGCAGCAATTTGTAGACCGATTGGTCCGACAGATGTTCTTGATGCGCCAGTGTCGTAGAGAGCACGTACACAGGCATTTCCTAAGTTTGTTTTGAGCCACCAGCGAGGATGATCGCCCAGTGGCTTCTCATTGTCATAATCAGATGGTGGACTCTTGTAGTCCGTCGAATATAGTCCTGGTTTCGTGGCTGGCTGTTGGTCACTGACCAACCCATTACCAGAGGCCATATCCTCTAGAGAGGCGGTAGAGGCCTTACCTAGTCGCCTCCTCCTCCTTTTTTTTGACATTCAGGACAGTCATTTTTCGTGTATCCAGGCCAAGAGCAGTTCCAGCAGAATCTGCTTTTTGGACCAGGACCAGGTTCTTTGTCCTTATTATGGTCGCTTTTAATGACCGGTTTAGGTCTGAAGACTGTATTTGATTTAGGTTTGTCACCATCTGACTTATTTTGTTGCTGGCT
Organism: Eretmocerus hayati; assembly: GCA_029851415.1. Lineage (NCBI taxonomy): Eukaryota > Metazoa > Arthropoda > Insecta > Hymenoptera > Aphelinidae > Eretmocerus > Eretmocerus hayati. The sequence goes on along the minus strand of CM056742.1, from coordinate 173,234,376 downwards.
TGTTGCGGGTTTATTCGCCGATGCGTTCGAAGTTTGTGGCTTGAATGATTTGAGTTTCTGATCAAACATTTTTGCCATAGCATCTGTCATTTGCGCAATTGTAATTGGAGCATTTGTGCTCGAATTCACTTTAGGCGCTGGCGGTGTAACAGGCGCAGTCAATGATTTTAATTCTTTTTGAATTAATTCTCTTATGAGTTTGGTAGTTTCAACCAGAGGTTCAACTGAAGTGGCTGCCAGATGAGGTTGTGACTTATTATCTTCAGTTTTCTTCGATTCAGGTGGCTTGTATGCCAGTTCAGGTAAAAGAGACTGATCTGGATTTGGTGGTGGTCGATAGAATTTATTATTATCTCTAATATGCTCTGCTTCTCTAGTGAGCGTAAATAGGTCGTCCACCGATTTAACTTTATCCCGTGGGACCCATTGTTGAATCGTCGGGTGTAAATTGCGATACAGAAGTTCTAATTGTTGATCATCGCTCCACGGTGTATCAAATTTGTCAAGTATTGTCAGTAGACAAACGATATAGTCTCTGGCACGCTCTTCTTTTCCTTGCGTACGAGACTCTGCTTCTCTGATGAGTCGCTGTTGGAAGTGTTTGTCATGACCAAAACACACTCGAGCATCCATCTTAAATGCAGCCCAATTGGTCCATTTGGACCGTGACTGTCTAAACCAACGCAAAGCTGGACCGGCGAGTAACTCGGTCAGTGCGTTCATAAGGTCTTCATCCGCAATATTGGATAAGGTTTTACATTCATCCACTCGCTGCAAAAATTCTTCGATGCTGCCATCTTTTTGATCTCCAGAAAAAGTCAATTTCCATTGACGTACTATTTTTCCGATGTCAACAGGTTGGCTGCGAGTTGAAGTATTTCTTCCGTAGGTGTCGTTGAGACCATTGTGCGCAGCTTGCGATGTAGGTACAAAATTGGTCACATTTGTTGTTCGCATGACCGTTTGGTCAGATTGTCGAGTTTGATCTTCATTTGTATTGAAGTACCGAAGATCGTATGTGTCCTGCAAATTCACGTTTCTTGCTCGTGGTGTATTATTTGTGATCGTCGGTGCACTCATTGGTAATGCCGTGCTTTGACTCACAGGTACGCGCGTACTGCTCGCGAATTCGCGGGCATCCAATTCGCGCGATTTTTCAATCCATTGTGCTTCAAGTGCTTGAGCACGCTTGTGTGTTTCTTCGAGCTCACGGCGCGATACCTCAAGCTCATGATTTTTCTTGGTCCAACTTGCTTGTAGAGCATCGACCTGCCTCTGTGTATCGGCCAGACGCTTCATTTGATTTGCGATCATTCGCGGGATATATTGTACCGAGCCATCTTCACATAGGTATGGAACTATATCAAGGTCGGTTGGACCACCAGTGGTGCTAAAAATTGGCACATTATTTGTTGCTGTTGTGGTTGCTACGGTTGGCCTATTTATTGCACCTGTGTATGTTGAGGTTGGCTCTGTTACGGTTGTTACTGTCGTAGAGCCGCTTACCAGTAGCACTGGTATTTCAGAAGTATTGTGCTCTTCCAATCTTGATGATGAGGCCAAGCCTCCGGCTGCCAATGCGTTGTCGTTGACGTCGTCGTTGATGTGGTCTTTGCGGACCGATCTATACGCTGTTTGTACTAAGTCGTTACGCAGTCTAATTCTATGTTCACGCAAAGTTTCATCATTTTCGAAATCATCGTTTTGAACAAAGTCTGATTCGGTATAATCGCCCATAAGGTAACGCATAAGCCTTTGCATCTTGACAGGTTCATCACCATCCTCACGGAGTTCAAGTTTGCGAAAAGTCTCTAAGTATTCGTCTGGTGGTAAGGTAACTAACCAGGTGGTTAAGTCTGCTTCGCAGCTAAAAGTTTCATTTTGATTTGCCATGATTCCTAAAAAAGTGGCAAAAGTTTCAAGGTTCATCAATATATTTCGACAGTTGCGTCAAAAATTAATGAAAAGTATTGAAATTTATTCAAAAACTTTCAAAAAAGCGAAAAATTATATTTTGCAAATTTTGTTTATCACAAAATTTATTGCAAAATTATTGCGAAAAATTTTTAATTATGCTCAATTATTCGCAAACTTGGGCTCCGAGCTATATCTATAGCTATTGCGGTCAAATTTTGACTTGGAAAGTCAAAAAAGTCAGAAACAGGTATTTTCAAAATTTCTCAAAAATCGATTTTGATTTTACTTTGGATGGCTCCATTCACCCTAACATCGGGTGTTATATGCAAAGAAAACTCGACTTTTGTCGTAAATTGTTTAAATAATTGACAAAAACAATATTCAGAATTACAGGACGCATGTATGTCAATATTATATACGGACTATGTTTTGGTTCGCACGCAGTTTCGGTAACGCAACGCTTGACTATACGCAGTCCGCACTATATCTATATATCATTACTGAGAATTCAAGTATATGTATATATATATATATCTAAAAATGTCAATGTATAGCTATATATATTGATCGAAAATAGATCCGGTCGATGGCACAATAATTCATCAATAACACGGTTGGTCAAGCTAAATTTTCATTATTTTTGACCAAAATTGTCAATTTGTTGATAATTATTGTCATTAACAATTTTAATTTGCAATGCACAAAAGTGCCTGAGTCACCATTAAATTACTGTCAAGTGTAAGAATTTTACACAGCACAAGCAAAAATATTGGTCAAAGACCTTGGACTGACTCAATTTTAGCTTTAATTATTGTTAAATAAGCAAATAGTGCAATAATTATGGTGCACACATCGACCGTAATTTATTTACGAATTTTTATAGCCATCGGGGTAATTTTAAAATTTTTCCGAACGTCAAATCATGGAAGAAACGCTTCAGCGTAATTCGCATTGTCCCGTATATCTATATATATACGCTGGTTTTCGCTCGCAATAACGCTGTATGCATACATATGCATACGTTACACACATACATTGTTGCACATCGAGCCTAAAGTTCGATGACGGTTCGATCGAATATTTACGGTCGCGTGAAATAATATTTGAAATATTATATTATACCGCATGTGTCTCTCTCGCACGCATGTAGAACGCACGTTCGAAAGATTCGATCTCGATCGATGCGAGCGGCGGTCAACGCGCGATGTTTTCAATGCCCATATATGGCATATAAGCGCGCGGGCCGTTGCGAGCCTCTCCTGTCGAGGCGCCGGGAAGTCGCGAAAATTTGCTGAGCATTCGTTTGCTCCGAAAAATTTAGAGAAAATAATGGCCGTCAAGACCAATCGTCGCAAAGCGTCGCATGAAAATCCAACCGCACTTGGATTTTATACACTCTCGATGTACACTTATTTACTCTAATCACACGCACACACTACACACTCACTCGTGCTCGAATTTGCGTGCCTCTCTAATTCAGATAATAGAAAACAGCACCTTTTGTTGGGCGCCATATGACTGGCCGAGCCTGAATTGGGTCCAGTCATATCCAGATTAAATCTGGTTTATCAATTTGGATTCGGTTATGCTGCATATTATCAAAAGAGAGAGAGGGATGTCGAGTGATAACAAATAAGTGTACGTTTAAGTACCGAAGCTTTAATGAAAATAAAGTGAAAACGATTCAAACATATTTACAAGGGATATTTACAAGTGGTCATGAGACCGATAAAGTAAGCGCGAAAGCTCGAGCACGAGGTCGGGAGGGCACGATGAGGAAGACATTCTACTGATAGGCACCAGAGAGAGAAAGAGAGATCGGGCTGGCACTTACAGATGTTGTCGATGTTGCTTGTCAAAGGGACGAGATGTCTACGATGTCCAGACGCAGATAGATTTGCCCCGAAGATGGGCCGACGAGGGTGCCGAGCGCGGGCCACGAGATTCCAAGCACGGGCCGAAGGTATGCCGAAGCGCAGGGCCAAGCGATGCCAGGACGGTCCGAAAACTATAGACCACCAGGTTGGTCGAGGATCTGCTTTCAATGGGTTAGACGCACACGCGAAAACCCGGAAAAGTTGCTCCAAAAGTGCGGCCACGAGGCAACGAGGTAATATTTGGCGCGAATAAAATATACGGCGGAGCGCAACGTGCTCGCTTTACTCCGGTCTCGCTAGGAATGCCGTGGAATGCCGCACGCCGGCGATGTGCGCGACTTCGATGCGCGCGGAGGGGAAAGACGGGGGGCGCGGGGGGTCGAGCTTCTGCAGCTGCTGCTGCTAGCGACGGCCCGCGAGCGCTATACATATATGCCAACTCTCTCTCTCTCTCTCTCTTACCTTCGGCTGTCCACTCCTTCTCTCTTGCCGTCGCTGTAATATAAATGTGATGTAATAATATAATATTCATTATTATATTTGGCCTAGGAGAGAGGGAGACGGTAGGTATATTATACCGTCACAGGGTGGGTAGATGAGTGGGTGGGTTGGTTAATGAGTGGGGTTTAGTGGTCAGGTGGGTGGGTTGGCGGATGGATGGATGCACTTAAACTTTACTGATTTCAGTGGGAATCACTAAAGTTCCAGTGAGATATTTCACTGAAATTTCAGTGGAAATCGCTAAAGTTTCAGTGAGACGCTTCACCAAAATTTCAGTGGAAATCATTAAAGTTTCAGTGAGACGCTTCACTGTCATTCCAGTGGAAATCACTAAAGCTTCAGTAGACGCTTCGCTAAAATTTTGTTGATAATCGCTCAAGTTTCAGTCGAAATCACCAAAGATTTAGTGAGATGCTTCATTAAAATTTCAACGGAAAACGCTGAAGTTTCGGTAAGATCATTCACTGAAATTTCAGTGAAAATCAATCAAGTTTCGGTGAGACTATTCATTGAAAAAATTCCAGTGACTTTTTGGGTAGGACAGGCATGGCCACTGACGTCTCAGTGATCATGATTTAGAAGATCTACTTATTGATAATCAACGTTCAGTTCACTATATTCTAACGGGTCATTTTACCGTAACAATAATATGATTTAGAATAGTCTCCAGAGAGAATCACATTCAACGCAGGGATGGAATGAATGCGATAATTCATAATAATTAAATGCCCAGCCGAAGTTTTTCCGTCACTTTTCCGCGTATCGGGTCGACTAAGCGTAAGGGGTGAAGTATAGTGAGCGGATGGGTGGGTGATTGGGTGGCAGTATGGGTCATGGGCAGGTTGGTGGTTGGGTAGTCGTATGGGTCATGGGTAGGTGGATGAGTGGCTGAAAGGGATATGGATAGGTGAATTGGTGTGGATGTGGTATGAGGAATTAAGTTATGAGAAGATATCCTCATGAAAATCTCTGAATAATTCGAGACTGATCAATTCAATTGAGCCATTTATGAAATTCAAGACAGGCAGATCTTCTAATAATTGAGCGCCATACGTTCGTCCGGATCCCTAGTAACGGATTGCCTATGAGGGAGGACTGAAGTATGATGTTGGCGGGTGGATGAGTGGATGAGTCGTTAGATGGGTGGGTAGGTCCGTGATCGTGTGGTCGTATGGGTAATGGATAGATGATCGGGTGGATTAATGAGTGGGTGGATGGTTACGGATGATAATGGGCATGGGGGAGGGGATAGGAAGTACTGGGCTGAAATGATCCAGTTCGATCTGGTTCGATCTATATTGGCGTTATTGTGTCGAATTCGGTGTAAGTGGTTCTTATGCGGTCTAACCCCTTCTGATTAGTTTAGGTTTAGCTTTAGTCTAGTTCGCCCGACTTCGTTCTAAATAAGTTCAGCTTGATCTACATCGATCTGGTTCGGGGTGAATAGGTCACGTTAGGTCTGGTTCTGTTGAATTAGATCTAGTTTGCTCTAATTCGGTCTACTTCAGTCAAGTATTGTCAGATACGCTCTAGTTTGGTCCAATTCGATCGACTTTAATCTAGGTCGGTTTAGTTCGGTTTACTTCCGTTACCTCGATGTAGCTGGGTCTACTTCGGGCCAATTCGTTCTAATTTGATTCAGTTCGGACTAATTAAGTCTAGCTCGGTGTGATTAGTTCTCGTTCGGTGTAGTTCGGGCTAATTCGGTCTAGTTCAGTCTAGTATGGTCTGATATGGTCTAGTTCGGTCTAATTCGGCCTACACGAAAGTATGCCAAAATAGACCGAACTAGATCTAATTAGACCAAAGCAAACCGAACTAGACCAATTTAAATTGTACTAGACCAAAACTTGCCCGAACTCAAACTTTGCGACCTCACCATTCGTTTAATTTTGCTTTCTCAAAGAGAAAGCCTTGTAATGGTGCGGAGTTTTTCGCTAAAATTTTTTTTCGTTTTCTTCAATTTTCACCGTTCTATATTTCTTTCCAGCAAATGTGAGTCGATTTATCTTATTCTACTCGACAAAATCTATCGATTAATACCCCCATACATTACCCCACCACATATTCAACACCTGCTACAAATTATTTTAAAGTGCCATATGCATATGTCCGTATGTGTGTTAGTGTGTTTGTTGTCTTTTGCTTACCATACAACCACTCCTATACCCTTTGTCCGATCTTCATGAAATTTTGAGGGTTCATTTTAAATTAGCTCATGATCATCTCCACTGAATTTGAGCCTTATTGACTGATTAGTTGAACTTCCACATTTCCTCCAAAAATTTAACATGGTTTTTTTTCAATGTTGGTCCAAACATCATATCATTAACCTCCCTCCATTTAAAAAATCTAGAGTCTCTCTCCGGATCATTGAATGCCATTTCAAAGCGATTGGTTGATACGGAGTTTTCATTTACCCCCCTATTTTCCAAATATCAATTTTTCTATTTACCTCTTCTATGGCATTCGAAAACTCTTTGGCGTTTCCACCGATCGTTTCGAAATTTTGAGGGACTATTAAACATTGGTGAGCGGTGAGCCCAGTCTATTTTGAGCTTATTCCATCGATTAGTTCGTCACGCTCAATACTTTTTATGAGAGAAAATCCTATTTCTCTTCTCAATTTTATCACATCTCTTACCATAAATCCTCAACCATCCACTCAATAACCACCAAATTTGAACAACTTCTTCCTCTTACTCCATCAAACATCTCCGTGCATTCCAAGCTTTATACTCACTCCAATGCTCATGCCACTCATCCTATAATTAACATCTCGTTTTTCATATTACTTTCAAAACAAGATATTATCCAAATTTTCTCAAATATAGATCAAACAAATGTATCCCTGTCATTTATCAGCACTTTTCAAGCGATTGGTTGCTACTGAATCTTTATCTACTCCCCTAATTTTCAATTATCGATTCTTCTATGTACCTCTCCTATGCCATTCGAAAACTCTTTGGCGTTTCCACCGATCGTTTCGAAATTTTGAGGGACTATTCAACATTAGTGGACGGTGAGCCCAGTCTATTTTGAGCTCATTCCATCGATTAATTCGTCACCCTCAATCATTTTTATTAGGAAAAATCCTATTTCTCCTTTCAATCTTATTATACATCTTTTATCATGAATCCTCGACCATCCAGTTCGAAAGAAAATTTTTGTGCAACAATGAAATAATGAATTGACTTGAAATAGTACATTACGCGTCGAGTGCTGGAAACATTTTTTCCTTCGGGAAACCAAGCTGGACGTGGGCGATGGCACCGTCCAGCTTGGTTTTCCCGAAGGAAAAATGTTTCCGCACGAGACGCGTATGCAGTTTTATACGTCTGTACGCAGAAACAGCCTGTTTCCAGGCCTCCTCGCGCAGCGAGGAGGCCTAGAAACACGCTGTTTCTACGTATGGACGTATAAAAAAACTGTAAGTATGTCAATGAATATTCAGGATTTCTGAGGGAAAGGTAGATTTGATTGAAAGAAATATAACAGAAATATGAGACCAGGAATAATTGATGATGATTTCCTCTCGGTGAGGATGGCAAACTAATGGGCAAAATAAACAAGACTCAAGACAGAAAAACGTTGAAGAACTATTCATAATGTCATATAATCGTCAGAATCGTTGAAAAGTTTCCGAACGACGTGGGGAAGAAAAGAAAGAGAATTGTTATTCAATTGTTAGTCATCATCATGAAAGAAACAATTAAGGTGATAATGCTTTGAGAAAGCATTCCACTAATAACATTTAGCAGCGTATTTTGAAGTCTGATATCGCGTTATCATTTTTGATATCCAGAATTTCCTCATGATTTTTCTGTTTTTGAAACAAGTCTCTAACTCTCTAGAAGATCTCGAGATAACAAATACTGGATTATTTCCTAAGGTTATAAACTTTTTCGGCTGATTCTTATTGGAAGCTATTGATGATTGAGATACTTATCACCTCAATTTTTTGCAGTGCGCTAAAAATTTTTTGGTGGAGCTGCAGCATTCGAAAGTTGAGTGACCTCTGAAATAGGCCTTTCACCTACGTTTTCTTACATTCTGATAACGGCTACACGCGCTCTTATCAACCGATCGACCTCAAATAAATTTTAACATGTCCGCAAGTAGATATGCATTGATGTTATCAAACTTAGAGAAAGTATAGATTTTTTTGGAGCCGGTATAGCGAAAATTCTCTAGGTGTCAATATTTTCTCAACCGATAGTAGACCGTATTGGACCATAGTAGACTGAACTAGACCGAATCAAAGGTCATAAGCTTATGCACACTGCACAATGATTTGAATTGACCTTGCTTTGATTAACCTTTTATACATCCATACGTAGAAACAACGTATTTCTAGGCCTCCTCGCTACGCGAGGAGGCCTGGAAACAAGCTGTTTCTGCGTACAGACGTATAAAACTGCATACGCGTCTCGTGCGGAAGCATTTTTCCTTCGGGAAAACCAAGCTGGACGGTGCCATCGCCCACGTCCAGCTCGGTTTCCCGAAGAAAAAAATGTTTCCAGCACTCGACGCGTAATGTACTATTAGATATAGTGCCATGTAACGGAAGTTTTTCAGCCTAATTGATTGAACAAAGATATATCAGCTCAGCTAATTGAGAAGAATCTATACAATTCCTCGATATTCATTGTTGGTTACTCGAAGTTATATCTCCATCATTAGTCAGTATAATTCAACACAATACCAATTTTGCGGACTGTTTTAAAAATTTTCTTCAGACACCTTGAATTGATCTGCTGTCATTATTTTGAAACTATCATTATTCAACTATAAAAGCATTTCTGGTGCCTATGACTTATCGAGAACATTTACAAGCCGAACGAGCGGTAGCGAGTAAGGCAAAACCGCTAGTATTCATATTAAAATTCAAGGTAAAAAAGCTTTTAGGGGTGGAATGAATAAGTTGATGAGGCTCAAAAAGAACTGGGACTCTTGCCGGAGAAAGTTCAACAATGTCTCAAAATTTCAAAGAGATCGGTGGAGGTGGTAACAAAATTTCGCGTGACGTAGAAAGAAGAATGGAAAAATATTTTTTTCAATAATGGAAACTCTAATCGAAACTCTGTACTAACCAACCTCTTCAGTATGATCGAGGAATACTTGGGCAACAATGAGTGATAGTTTGTATTAACACGTTCACTGCGATGGGCCCCACGGGTAGTGCTCACACGTCCTTCCCTGTGTGCGATGGGCCCCACTCGTGGGGTCCACTTTTCATTGAGTTTCAGCTCATGTCCAACAGCGGAGACTACATATCCAATGACTCATGTCGTGGTGGTTTCTCGTTGTTCATGTTATAATAAACATAGAGAACATCGATACAGGAAAAATTGTATAATTAACGCTCGCTCTAACCAGTCATCGTCACTTTGACGCAGCGATGGCCACAGCCTCGAATAAGAAGTATTTTTTCTCTATATTATGATAAATCATTGGTCCAACGTCCACACTGACTCAACTGCCCCGTCACCTTGAAAATCATGCACCTGCTCGGTCGGGAATCGGATTCTTGTCATGTAAAAGCGTCTTCTCATCACTTGCTAGGGCATATAATCACTCTTGAACGATGCAATCTTTCATATGGTGGAGAACTATTGACTATGAGTGGATCCTCAAAATGACCCAGTGCGAACAGTGGGAGAGCGCAAATGTTCTTCTCCCATCTTGAAACTAGGCCTACTCAGTCCAATCATCCAATTTGTGAGATTTGCCTACATAACGATCACCACTTATGATTCGAATCATACACCTCATCATTTGATGCGAGAAAAAATCGAATGTATAATCAGCTGTCATATACAGTAGAACTCGGTTATAACGAGCTCGGTTATAACGAGAACTCGGTTATAACGAGCAAATTTTGAAAATTTGGTTGGTTTGTGTACTAAGTGAATGGAATCAGCCTCGGTTATAACGAGCTCGGTTATAACGAGACCTCGGTTGTAACGAGCAAAAATTTTGCCCGAATTTGGATTTGGACCTCTGCTATAGCGAGCAGATACGATTTCAACGCATTGTGGTGGTGAATTTGAGAGCTTGGCACTATCTGTGAACAGGAATCATCATATTGAAATCAGTAAAATTGATGCAAGCGACATGGAAACCGATGAAAGGAAAGCTTTTACGCTGAAAGGAGAAAACAATGCTGAGTTTTGTGAGATCTACAATGTGAGCAGGTCAACGAAATCAACAATCTTGATGATTAGAACAACTTTCATCTAATTAATGAAAATAGTTATGATGAACTTTCTCACCACAATTGAAAGTTGAAACACATTGTTCATAAACACAATCGAGCCAAGGAACAAACATTGATCACTGATTTGGAGAGAGATAAAATCTTGTGGATCGTGATTATGATAGAAGTGGGATGAAGTGCTCAATATTGTATTTTTTGAATCGGCTATGCCATTTTTTAATTCATCTTTCTGAATGCGAATCTATATCTATGTACACATCCAAGTATACTTTTCTCATATCTTTTCTGTATGTAACATTGAAAGTCCATTTTAGGAGTGAAACTCGATTGAATGACATTTTCTAATGTAAGATGATTAATCAATCACTTAATAATATTATATACGCGTAGGTCCAACCATTCTGAGTCAACCTCGGTTATAACGAGCATCGGTTATAACGAGCAAATTTTGCCGGTCCCTTAGAGCTCGTTATAACCGAGTTCTACTGTATTTCTATATGAAATCGTTTTTGCGGCCAGGTAATGTTTTCTTAGAGAATTTTGAGTCGAAAACTCCGGAGACCATGATCGGAATCGTTACGAAATGGAAAAACCAGTTTGGTAGTGTTCTGACAATAAAGGTAATCTTTGAGTCTAACTTTCAACAACATCAACATCTGAGAGTCACGCTTTGCTCATTAAGGTGAAAATGAGAATAATTGCCATCCAACTGTGTTGTTCCCGACCTCTGTTATCTCATGAATTTTTTCTGGGTGACACCATCAGGGCGCGCGGTCGCGCGCCTAGGCAAGTATAAGTTCGAAAAAAAGAATGAGCGACCACGTAACTATACTTTGAATTCGTCGACCCTAACCTTGCCGCACCACTTCTTTAGCTTTTTAATGATGTGCAAAGGAGTTCTACGCCGAAGATGCGTTTTGCAAACGTTTTCAATAACATAATTTCCTGACTAGTAATGATTTTGTATGCCCTGCACTTTAATATTGATGAATTTGAAAAATCACTGTGAGGGTTACACCAGAAACTCTTTGGCAATTGTTCAAGATAAATTTTCGACATACATCCGTGTGAGTGTATCCGTGTGTATGCGTTTTCCATTTGTTCATTCATATGTGATGATGTACAGCTTATTAGATGGGTATGATCTTGATTCCCTCGACAACACGTGGTGGGGATCGTCTGCAACATTTCTTATTATTGTGATGCAGCGATTCGATGTCTTCAACCTACGGGCTTACTCTTGTCAATATAGATACCTCCAATCGTGATGTAAAACAAGACGAGCTAATGACTAGCTGCCGGTTTGATGTTTTCTTAGAAGATCTGAAGTCTCTTAGATGAGAAAATGGACATCGAGCTCTGTGATTTCACGTTCGAGGTTGCTTGTCGCTGCGAGTATGTAGCTCGGTTGTATAATTTTGAGAAGAAACGAATTTGAGACAGCGTGCATCAAAATCGTCATGATAATTCGGGAAAAGGATTCAGTGGTATCATACAGAGGCCGAGTAACCAAGAGAGGCTGAGCAAGAAGACATTACCAGCCAGAAGAAACCAATTGGTTACGTATCAGCCTGAATTTGAAAATGATTTCTACCGCTGGCTCGTCAATAAAACTCGATCACTCTGACACTCTGCAACGTTGAGTAACGTTGCAAATGAACAAATGCTGCAGGAGAGATTGACGTTGAACATCTTTGAACTCTTAGACCTTCGTTACGATTTTAATGCATACTCCCTAAAATATTCCGTGCTTGCTACGTTCCCCTAATTCCAACTCAATGACGAGCGATCTTTCCCCTGAATCACTAAATCATCAAATCAGGTTTTCTGCATAATGGTGCGAAGCAAAGTTCAAAAGATGCATACAATACGCTGCATTGTTCTTGATAGAATGAAAAAGCAGCTTGCACAATCAAGTTTCAGAGGAGTTATGGACCAACGTTGATGAGAACTCTACTCATGTCTACTTTTGTACGGGTCTGTTGAATTCATAGTGCTCATAACTACTAAACAATGAAACCCTCACGCATCTTCCTCAAATTAGATCACACTCATGGTAGTTCATCATGATGCAAGAAGATAGAATTGAATTGTTTTGTATTTCTGTGCGCAAAGTTGGTGATTCGAAAATTCAAAAATGTCTTGTAGAAAACCGTGGGCTCGCACTATCAAGGTCAAGTACTTTGGAATTCGCTCTAGCATTTGCTCTTGCACAATACTCATTGTTGAGCAAAAGAGTATTGTGCGGACTTGAAAGAAAACCCTGTTTTCGAAATAGGAGTGATTCGAATCGGGCATTTTCTCATATGAACTAATCAAATCGATCGTCTTGATTCTAGGAGAGCATAGGAACACAATAATCTGGAATTGGGTAGTCAAGTGGGTGATTATACCTCGCAATTGATGGAACTTTGAGAATCTCTGCATGATTCTCCCTAATAAACGTTGCTTGTTTTCGTTTGCTGAGGTTTAACAAGGTTTTGGACTAATTTTCTGCTCTCATCATGGAGTAACCACTTTGTCCGCCGAAGTTGCACAAATTTTTTGATCTTGCCCAGAGATTCCTCAGGATTTGTCAACTCCATCAAGATTTACGTCAAGCTATTCATACTTTAGTGAATCGTTCAGATCTAGTGAACATGAATAACTTTCTTTGGAATTTGATCTATAAATTCGAGATTCAAATTAGCTACACTAGTCCTACTTTTCCAACGTAATACTCAACTCTCTAGAACAAGAAGATTTTGAACTAAATATCTCCTATCATTCTATTGCAAAACCAATTAATCCCGGGCGAGGATGCAAATATCTGATGCATTGTCTTTCAAAGAAAGAAAAACACGAGGCAAGTATAAGGGCTGTCTTCAAAAACAATTCCTTGGTCATTACTTCCCTTCCTGGTATTTCAGACCTTATTAGTGGTTAAATCAAACCCGTGAGATCATTCAAATCAGGGTGGGATGTGCAAGTGAGAGCTTAGGCATAGTTCGTTCGTCATTTTTCGATCAATGGTAATCTTAGAATTCTTATTCTCAGAGGTCAAGATAATACAGCTATGGTTGGGCCAATGATATATCAAATATTCGATGATTGCAACAAGACGTCGTAGATTTGGCCTCTTCCATAATGGTACTGGATTTTTTCTTAATCTCCGATGTATTGTTGCGATTATCGAATATTTGATATATCATTGGCCCAACCATAGCTGTATTATCTTGAACTCTGAGAATAAGAATTCTAAGATTACCATTGATCGAAAAATGACGAACGAACTATGCCTAAGCTCTCACTTGCACATCCCACCCTGATTTGAATGATCTCACGGGTTTGATTTAACCACTAATAAGGTCTGAAATGCCAGGAAAGGAAGTAATGACCAAGGAATTGTTTTTGAAAACAGCCCTTATACTTGCCTCATGTTTTTCTTTCTTTGAAAGACAATCCATCAGATATTTGCATCCTCGTCCGGGATTAATTGGTTTCGCAATAGAATGATAGGAGATATTTAGTTCAAAATTGATTTATTTCTCAAAATAGTGGAGAGACTTGTTACTCGAGGGAGCTAACAACTGGAAGATAATCAGAGATAAGGATGAAAAGGATATACTGAGAAAGTTCCTCCGGGTGGCTCGTCTTATGGGCTTTATATACTCAGGTAATATTCACTTCTAAAGTTTCTCGGAGAAACATATTCATTTTACACAATTATCGCACTGAACTCCATTAATAACACTCCAGCGACCTGGTGATCATTATAATACATCGCACACAAAAATTGATATCCTCTAAGAATACCTCGAAATGAATTCTCGAATTCTACTCACATTCCACAGAAATGAACTGTTGATCTGTGGCCGCAAAACCTGGATTTTGCATCCTCGGCCCTACAAAAGTCACTCGAGATGCGGAACCCAACTTTGGCTCCCCTGTACCGTAATCTTTTGTACTTTGATCCAGATAAAGATGTCTAATTTTATCAATGTAGAACTATCTCATCAAAAGTACCGTAACAGAACGTGTTGATTGTGCGACTATATGTACAGCATTTGTCACATGAGACACAAATTTCCCAGAAGATTCTCGAATCCTCTCTCCTTCATTAACAACAAATAAGCTCTTCTGAAATATTATGAAATGGTCGTTCCCCTCCCAAAATCCTGTCAGTTATCCATTGGAAAATTGAAGAAGAAAGTGTTCTCCATGAAATGTGCGGGGAAGAACCCTCTGGGAGGATATTTCGAACCAGGCGATTGGGCCGAGCAAGCCTTGCATCGTGCAGGGTCAAGAATATTTGCGTTTTTCACCACTTGTGACGAGTGATCCTGAAGACCTATTCCGTACTCAGAATCGATGATACTGCATCCCTTCGTGATCCATTTGTTGCTCCAGCAAGATGCTGAGAGACGGTACTATTAGCGAGAAGAAGTTTGCCTGATTATTCACCTAAAACCGTGAGCGGAGTTTGATTCGCAGGTCCGAGAAGTGAATTAATCAATCGACATGGAATCGAACCTACTCTTTCATGCGAGTTACATGGGAGATCGATTGAGATGATTGAACTCGTCTGATTGACGACTTTCAAGGTCATTCCATATAATCAGCATTAGACCGTTTTCTGTGACTCATATTTTAGCTGAAAGTTGACAGTTTACTCGCTAGGAATTCGGAACTCCGAGCTCTCGTTTGAATACAAAGATGCATCAAAGGAATTTTTGTGTAAAAATGGCACGATTCATTTAGCAAACTCATTTAAAATCGCCCTTCTCGCAAGCGCTTGCGAATCTTCTCGGTCCATATATAAGGGCGCGCCAATACTACTTGCAGCAGAGTCGGTCAGAGCTCAACAGTGTGCATTTACTCTGCCCCTCGACTCTACTCCTGTAGTGTCTGCCGCTATCGCGGGAGACGAAACTCTTTATAACGCTATATTGATATACTAGGGGGGGGCAAGCCCCCCTGCTCGCTCCGCTCGCCAACCCCCGCTACGCCTGATTATTGATTTGAAGAACTGAAAAATCAATAGTCCATCCATAGCAACATATCAAATGTTTACTATTTACATCCCAAATTGTTGTTGTTTCAAACGTGTGGAAAATCAATAATCTTCGTCCATAGCAACCATCGAATTAGCAGACACCGAATGTTTTCTATTTATATTCACATCATGTTGTTTATATTGTTCTCACATATATTTGATTGACGTCTGCCAAAATTTCATCTTTATACACAAAGATTATTATTGTATGACACGAATGAATAATTTCAACTGTAAGTAAAATTTAGGAATATTTTTTATGATTTAAAGCAATAGAATTCCATTGCTTACAGAGAATTTTGTTCCAGAAATCATACTATTTGGATTGGATGTGTCAAATTCCCATATTTGTTCGAAATCTGCTGTGATTTATGCCCTTGTAATATTTCTTTTGGAACAATTTTGGTACGCAGTTTTTTCATTGGATTTCATTTTGATGATACCATCGACTGTCAACAGATCTTTGTAAGAAAATGCACCTTTCTTGCGATTCAGAATCAGTTTCAAAAAAAATCTTCCACTATCTTTCGGAGATACCACAGATATTCTACCAATTGTTTGAAATCTTTGCGACCTCACCCGTCTTACCCATTCCTTAGTTCGTTTATCAAAACTATAATATTTTGGAATGTTGACATATTTCAACTTCCTAGAGAAACTATCTCTTTTATTCAATTCAAACCACGCAAGCAATGGCGTTTTCCACTTCTTCAGTGCTGACTTCTCTTCTCCTTCTTCGAAAACTATTTTCTGCTGATTCTCAAGGTGAATGGGTAACCTTTCGACGCAATGACTTCTCCCTATCAACGGAAATTTTGATAATCGCCAAGCACATTCCATTGGGCTCAAGTATCTACCATCGATGTATTCCTTGATTTCATTGTGAATCTCTGGGTTTCTCATTTGATTGATCCCCTTTCACTACCGAACAACGGGCTCTGTCATGTCCTTTATGGAGGTATTTGTACACATACTTAATACTCTGTATAGATGCACAGTACTCCACATTTATGTGACATTTATACTTCTTCAATAAAAATTTGTTATACGGCACAACCATTGAATTATCAACAGATAACCTCTTACTCGATAATTTTGAGATATAGTGATGATTTTCTGATCTATTATCTCTTCTCATATAATTTATAAGATATAATCAATAAGATAACCATCTTTGTTGATAGTAGTATGATTCTGGAATTTTCTTGGATAACGTCTCTTACAAGTTTTGGTTTGAAAATCATAACATGGTGTATTTTGAGAGTGCGGACCGTGTAACATGTGTTGCAGAACTAATTTGCGTAATTCAGGATCATTTGTCGGTATTTCCGCGGAGATATGTCAGTCGATTGCTTCCGGAGTCAGCAGTTTATCTTTTGAATTCAAGGTCACTAATATGTGAGCGTGAGGAAGACCTCTCTTCTGAAATTCAACAACATGGACCTGTGCTATCGCTCTTCCAAACAATTTTCTATCCATTATATCTTTCACGATCTCTTCCAATTTAGTTTTGAATAGCCTCACAGCTAAGCCAGGTATATCATTCACAGTTGTACCCTTTGGGAACTTCTTGAGAACCCTGATGAACTCATCCCACTTGGGATTACAAGTGACAGTGATAAACAAATCAGGCTTTCCTTTTTCCCTCATAATCGCCATCGCATCTTGATAATTCTGTTGCATGTAACGAGGTCCGCCAATGAAGGTTTATGGCAAAATGAATAAGTTACATAACCTCTCTTTCTTTTCAAAATTCGCAGAAATATTTGATGCACAGTTTTGTACAGCATCGTACAGTCCTTGATAACATTCAATCCTCAGATCCTTTTGGTGTTTTCGGAAAAATCGCATTCTGTTGCTCTCTACCATAACATACGCGTGAATGAACTTCTGTTGAGTCAGTCTACCGCCATATAAAATTGGCGAGAAACTTTTGGATTTCGGCCTGTAAGCCAATCTGTAAGCGTAGTAATTCAACACTGACAATTACGAGAAAATTGAGTCGTACGATCGTGGAGTGAAATTAGAGGTCTGCGGTGACTTACAAGAGAATGGTTAAACTATATAAACTATATAAAATTCAGAGAGGAATCGTTATGGAATGGAATTGATTTCATTGAGTGGTCTTTACAGGTTCAACGTACATGGTGAAAGTGAAGGGTGTAGATAAATTGAGATTTCTAGGTGGTGAAAAAATGGCAATTGAGAAGTTGAATCTAGGAAATGAAGTTCATGTTGTAGAAGAGTCTCCTGTCAACAAAGATATTGATTATTGAATTTTAATTTGATGGATACATTCCAAAATTTTTGTGATTTTTATTTTTTTAAATAAATATACATCCTCTCTTCATAAAACAAGCTCACCTCAAATTTTGTGATGATGATGGCAAGGAGTTAATTTTTCGGAAACTGGAGAGTAAAATTAAGACTGAGGGACCACGAGGGGCTGCGAAAAAATAAGGGGCCCTCAGGGGCCCTCGGGGGCCCTCGGAGGCCCTCAGGGGCCCTCAGGGGATCTCAGGGGAATTTCTCAGCCCCTAAGGTAAATATGCAACGTAATTTAGGTTAATTGATCGAAGGCACTCGGGGCCCTCAGGAGCCCTCGGAGGCCCTCAAGGGCCATCGGGAGACCTCAGAGGCCCTCAGGGGCCCTCATGGACATTCAAGGCAGTCAAGGGAATTCAGGGAAGTTCAAGGGAATTCAGAGGAATTCAGGGGAATTCAGAGGAATCTCATTCTTACTACTATATATTAGGGGGAGATATGGCTGGAATGGTATACTGGATGTTCTGGATATGAAAACTTGGTCGGAATGACCTGATATAATTTTACATAAATGTTATACTTGGTTTTTGTACGAATCAGGAAGATAGAGCTGAGTGACTTCAGTATCGAATCAAGTTATTTCAAATATCCAGAGTTGAGTCTTCAATAGGAATCAATTTGAAGATCAAATTAAATGTTCAAGAACATCCCATTGATTCTTCAAATGAGCATTCATTCAAAAGAGCAGTGTTGGCTCAGGCGGTAGCGTGCTAGCTTCGGAATCAACACTGCTCGAGGGGTCGTGGGTTCGATTCCCGGCGAAATCACTCGGAAATTTTTTCTGAGGTTTTTTCGAAGGGAAAAAGATCCATCATACCCCGCCTGCTTTGGAATGGCGTTTTCCCCGGGATTATTCTTCAGAGAAATCCTGGGTCTTCCCATTTCACGAGGTTCGACTAGCGGGCCTTGGGCGAATGCGAAGCAGGGGGAGGGTGGGTAACGTAGGGAGTTAATAAGCCGACCCGACGTGCCTTCCTTAGTGCACGGGGAGGTGCGGGGAATGTCGGCCTTACCGGCATTGGAGTTTGAGTCTCACCAAATCATGGCCTTGCAAACCATGAAGAGGCTCTCTCCGGGAACGCTCAGGGTACAGCGGATCCGATGGCTCACTTCGTGCGACAGGGAATGTCGGCCTTACCGGCATTGGAGAGAGGCATCCCATGGCTGCAAACCATGGCGTAGGTCACTCCGGGGATGCTGGAATCTATGTGTAGAGGAAAAATTCGGGCATAACCCTTCACACCAAGGTGGTAAAGGGGCCCCCTGTGCTAGGCCCAAGAGGCTGCAAGGGGATCTCGGAAAAAAATGAGCATGCATTCGAAAATTTCAAAATGATTAGATAAATATGTTAATAGGAAATATTAATTCATTAAAAACCATTCGATAATTCGAAATCGATCAGAAGAGTCAACATTGATGATAACAATTGAAATGGGTAAACGTAATTTTTGAATTGATAGATTCTAACTGTCAACAATCAACTTTGGAATAAGCTTATATCATAAACTTTGGACTTCATTCTGAAATGGTTTCTTGACATACAGTTTCAACTCGCAGTTATGTAGATTCTTAACCTTTAGACTGCCGGCCTGGCGCATACATGAGCCATTTATCTTATGATCAGTTTGATTTTTGTAGGTGAGTGTTCGAAGAGGTTCCTATGATGAAATGGATTTAGAAGCATCGTGAGCTATCCTGAGATTCTTCCAAACCAACTAATGTATTCTAAACTACCCCTAACGAGGGTGTGAAACTCCTTAAGGTTCAAGAATAAAATATCAGACGTATATCAGATTTTTTGTTCTCCTGGCTAATAGTTTATGTACGTTAGTGTCTGCACAACAACTGTGGGTAACAATTTGGACCCTCCACGGACTATTTTATCACATAAATCCTCTCAAAAGTCAGTAATTCTCTAATCATGAATTTCCAAATTTTCAACTCCTGATAAGGGGTAGTTTTGATATTTAGTGTTTTTTGATGATGTGAATGCATGGAGAAGCGATTTCGACAGCCTATTACATCCGAGGAAGCCAGGGATTCATTTAGATGTAACTGAATGATGATCTGCCAAATTCCGAAATGTACAGTATGGTGACCGACGGTTGCCTGCCAGCCTGGTTCATATATGAGCCACCCATGACCTTGAAAACTCATCGCGGCGTATTAGTTACTCATAAATATAAATTTTCCCGTTCGGAATAGGTCATTTTATTAGGAAAAATTCCGGCAGTCTAAGGGTCAATATTACTCGAGAGAAGAGCGGAGTCGAGACGAGTCGGCAGTCCTCTGGAGGCCGAAGTGACAAGTCCGATAAACCTTGAAGACGTATTGATAGCTGGCCCTACTGCAGCTGTATATGTGGGTAACGCCACTTCCCAAGTGCGGGATCGATTACAACCGTTGGCTCGCTGCTTCTTGAACAGACGTCTTGTCACATTGAAATCTACTTTGGAATTCCTTCCCTGGGCTGAGCAGCCTCACGTTTAACAATGTTCGAATCTTGGCCAGATGAATCTTTCATGATATTCTTATTACACTCCTCTCTTAGAAGGTATCTTACCGAAGTGCTGCGTTGTGCAGAACGACGCATTCCTGCAAACAGCTGCTTACGTCTCCTCGTAGTCTACCTCGCGTACCATAGTCCTCATAATTCTCCAATCTGAGCCTAAGAATATCGTTAGATGTTGCGTGATTCCATGGAAGAGAATCCATTTCAATCGATAAGAATATTCCTGATGATGTATATTATGGGTGAACCTCGACATTTGCAATCGATTTTGCCACAAAAAGTATCGCGAATGCTAGGCCATCATTCTTGAGGTCATGCGGTCGCGGAACAATGTAATTCTGAACATTAATCTATTTGTGACTTGGTTGTGAAACCTTCACCTTCCATACAACCCTGAAGAGGCCGACATGGAAGTCGTCGGAACGTTGGCAGTTTCAGCCAAAATAAATGAGGATAGTCCAGTGTACCCACGCATTATTATATGAAACCAAAAATCTGACAGTTTTCAATTTTAGACCTAGACAACGACGCACATCTTAAAAGAGATGGGGTTTCCTCCAAAATTGGTTAACAAGCGGGACTCACGGCGCGTGGGTCACCAATCACCCCCAAAATATTTTTACAGTTTGGTACTACCTAGAATATGAAGAATCCAAAGTAACTCCGTCACATGGGCCTCCTGTTCAGAGCTACTAGCAAAACCGTTAGCACTGCGAGCATATATATAGCCCGTGTAAAAAAGTAATATATATATATATATATATATATTACTTTTTTACAAAAAAGTGTAAAAAAGTAATATATATATATATATATATATTACTTTTTTACACGGGCATATATGAGAATTGATAATCTCAGTGGCTGTATATTTGGCCAAGAGGCCCATTTGATGGAGCTACTCTGTATTCTTCATATTCTAGGTAGTGCCAAACTGTAAAAAAATGTTGGGGATGATTGGCGACCCGATCGTCGTGGGTTCCCCTTGTAAGTCGTATCTCACTGACAAGGGGAGACTACGGGGTCCGGGTCGCCAATATTTTTTAAAATATTCTACGGTTCGGGGCCATTCAGAATATGAAGGTCCCAGAGTGACTCTGTCAATGGGCCTCCTCTTCAGTGCTACAAGCAAAATCCTTAGGACTACCAGCGTATTAACATAAATCATCGTTCGGCATAGGCCTATATCAGCAATCATGCTAATCTCAATTGCTGTACCTTTGGACAGAAGACCTACAGTGCCCACCAAAATGAATGGAACACGAATTCCTCCACTAAAACAGCGATTACTCGGACATTCTTGGGTCTACGGCAATTTTGAAAAAAGTATTCGAAAGATGAGAAAAAAAGCTATCAATTCATATCTTCCAAAAATTCGTCCAACCCGAAATTCATCTTCTTGATTGGCTCCCAAAAGTGAAAGATTCTTCATTTCAATCAATCATCGATCATTTATCGGGAAATTATGATAGCGCAAAGAACCTTGCGGGATCTTGTAGCTCTTTTCAAGACCTTCAAAATCCTCTTTCATGCATTACTCTACGGGTTTTTCCACCCGAGTTACGAGTGATCTGGCAAAGAGAAGTTGGTGCGGGTCGAGGGTACTGTCGATCTAGAGGTATGAGATTTTTCTTCTTCGAGCTGTCTGAGGTCGTTTCGAATGTATTCTTAAACATAACTGATTCATATTTTATGATTTTTAGAAGATTTCACGTCAAAATCGTGGATAACGCATCTTTTTGTTCCCTACCCTCAACGCGTGTGCTGAATTCGCTCTCACTCGATCGCTCGTAACTCGGGTGCAAAAAACCGTAGACTAATGTGTAAAAAAAACGATTTTGAAGGTCTTAAAAAAATCTACAAGATCCTACAAGGATGTTTACTCTATCGTGATTTCCCGATAAATGATCGATGATTAATTGGAATGAAAAATTTTTCACAATTCGGAGCCGATCAAGAAGATGGATTTTGGGTTGGAAAAATTTTTGGAAGACATAAATTGATAGCTTTTCCTCTCATCTTTCAAATGCTTCTTTCAAAATTGCCGTAGACCCAAGGACGTCCGAGTAATCGCTGTTTTAGTGAAGTAAGCCGTGTTCCATTTATTTTGGTGGGTACTGTATTTGACAGAGTTACTCTGGATTTTCCATCTTCTAAGAAGTACAGGACTGCACAGAAAGGGATGACTTGGCACCTGGACCTCGTGGTCCCGCAAACCGTCCGAGCATGGACCAAAAGACAGAGAAAGAGCGTGTCACAACGCTATGGTATCAGCGAAACTACCGGGATGATGTTACGGTTCTCACTTCAGAATCAGCATTTTTCCTCTTTCTCTTGCTCCCTAGTTGAAGATGTTCAAACTAGATATGACTCGTATCATTTTGGAAGATTTCATCTTCTTGAAGATGCATTTTCGGTTGTCTAGCTGTTAATTGACAACTGTCAAATTGGGACGGAGTTCGGTAGCACTGCGTGGGTTGCCCTGAATGAGCCCAACCCATGTCAAGCGCTCGGGACAATTTTTGAGAATTTCCTGGCCCGGACCATTAGCTTCCATGTCAAGATTTTAGGAAAAGATAATGTAGAAGTACGATATTCAACTTTTCGGACGTGATAAAGGAATGGCACGGAGATTTTACCCGGACGAGCAGAAATTGTAGTCATCTGGTGGAAGCAGACGCCGATAAGCGCATAAAGCTATATATCTACCACGTATCTCCACGAATTATCCCCATGAATCCTGAGTCAATGATTTGAGTCGAAGATATATATATATGTCGATCAATAAGGACAGGTGTATATCAGCAAAATAATGATTTTATTCTGCGACGTTTCGTCGGCTGATGTGTCGACCTCATCAGGCTCTCGAGATTAACAATTAGAATATTATACTTATATAGAGCATCACAAATTGAAATTTTCTAACAGAATAGACTCGTCATATAAACACTCACTATACATTTGGATGTTACATTGTTACAAATTTGTTAGAGCACAGTATGTGCTCACTCATCAGCACAGCTGACTGACTGACTGACCATATTGACTATATTGCGAATGACAGGTACATACATCGATTTTGTCCAGCGTCAGAGGGGGAGGGGGAGGAATAGAGCTATACACATTAGGGTGGTCCTTATTTCCCAAGTTTCACAGATCCTTTCTCCCCCCCCCCTCTGGATACCTTCTTTGAGCCGAAAAAACACGGGGAAAATTTTCCCCGAGCCCCTAGAGAGTGATTTAATAGTGCCTCGAAGAGCATCTTGCTTTGAAACTCAAGTAAAAAATAACGCTTTTTGTGATTTTTCTGTCCCTATGTTCGAGCTCTTGAAACTTAGTGTTTCTTCGCGAATGTAAAAGTGGGGATGCATGTTCCCACGTAAAATTTGATGCTAAATCGAATTTCATTGTGACATTTGAACTAGGATGCCACCCAATACTCGTAAACTGCGTTTTCCGACGCGGGAAACATTCTTAGCGCGACTTTTTCATCTCATTCAAGTGTCTCAGGCGTCACTTACTCCCTCAAGATTAATCTAAACCACTTATTTTCATGTAGAAAAAGACGCTGAATTGCAATCCATCGTTATTTTCTAGGTATAATGTGGCCCAACGTGAGAAAAATGCGTTTTTCCACCGAGAAAGCACCTTAAGCGAGTCTTTCACGCCCGAATCGAGTGTCTCAGGCGTCACTCACTCTCTCGGGATCAATACGAACGACCTCATTTCATGTGAAAAAACACGCTGAATAGGAATCCATCTCCAATTACCAGGTATAATTTCACCCAACGTGAGAAAAATGTGTTTTTCCACCAAGGAAGCACCCTAAGCTCATCTTTCACGCGGGAATCGAGTGTCTCAGGCGTCACTTACTCTCTCGAGATTGATCTAAACGACCTGATTTCATGTAAAAATCTACGCTGAATCAAAATTCATCGTTATTCTTCGGGTACAACGACGCTTAACGTGAAAAAATCCGTTTTTCCTCCAGAATGCACCGAAATCCACGAAAGATGATGAATTGCTGGGTAAAATTCATAAAAAGTCTGGAATCAACCAAGTCAATTTGAGAGACAGCTCAAAATCCCTACAAACCATTGTGATTCTCAAAGAACTCAGTCATCATTCTCCACCAGAACATTTTGACACTCGACACAAATAGGGATATCATGAGTCAAAAGGATTTACACCTCAGGCATCTATTGGAAAAAAAAATTTACGATGTCTGATTCGGATGGGATAGTCCATACTCTTTATCACGCTTTGACTAGGGTGATGCATTTATAAACAAGAGTGGATATCAAGTGACTCAAGTTAACAACATAACACGAGTCCTCGGCTCATAAAATTATGAAGATCTTTCCTCTTTGATCCTCATCTTTTTTAGAACGGTCATCTTACTTGCATCTGGATACTGTCTTTTATCCCTTGTTAAACTTAGCTGTATAGAATGTAACTGGGTTTTTGATCGTCTGTGCGCAAATGAGTAATTTGCAGACTGTTTTTCGATTTCCATTTGCTCACAGAAGATCAAAAAACATAGTATTATACTCGGGCGCAATGAGTTTCTCCTTCTCATGACTATTTAGACCCTCACCTGCGGCTCGGGCCTAAAAAAGTCACTCGAACTGCGAAAACCATCGTTCGCGCCCTTGTATCATAATATACTATACTGGTATATTTTGGCTCTGGAAATCATGGTCACAGCAGAAGACTCTTTTGTATAGTCAGATTCGACATGGATTCAGACTTGAAAGTATACCAGAGAGTAATTTAGGGAAGCATTGTGATTCCAGAATCTCGATCGCTTCCCCAGGGACCTACTTATTCGCAACTCACTGAAATTTCATGACAGCTTGACGTTGCTCGTCGTTAACTGCCGAAACGACCGACGTGAATCGACGCTGACAAAAGGCTGGGAGCAGGGCCTGGACTACTGAAGTGGCCATAGGATCCCATTTTCACATAAAATGCTAGGATTGCGAAGCGTGTAAGGTTTGGTTCGATGACCGGCCGCAACGCACGAGCAAGAGGCGCTACAATCTTCGCGTGAGATAGGGACCTTACCCGTGAGGGTTGGGTTAGAGTAAGCCCGATTGATCTCTTTCTGGATTAGGCGGCCGGAGCGCATAGACGTTTTTGTACGAGATACTTTTATCTCGCGCTGATTGGAGGTGATTTCAACAAGACGCCATTGACGAATTCGATCCAGCCTAGATCTTCATACGATAGTGAGCGCCTTTAGGAATGGTTGTGAAGAGAGTTTGTCACGGATCCCGAAAATCCAATATGAGGCCAAGTGAGGCAGTTTTTCGATTTTGGCAGGAACTCTCCCTTAGGTCTCTTTACAAGGACCAATTTTACGGCAGAAATGATGGTGAACTCTGATTTGGCATGGATTTGGAACGTTCCGACCATTCCTACGTGAGTCAGTGACTGCTGAGACCCTCGAATCGAACGGAAGAGACATTTTGGTCACTTCACATTAGTGTTGAGAGAGTGGGTGACGCCTGAGACACTCAATTCGGGGGTGGAAGATGCGCTTAGGATGCTTTCTGGGTGGAAAAACACATTTGTTCCACGTTAGGCATCGTTGTTACTGAGAAATGATGATGAATTTCGATTCAACGTGGTTTTTTACATGGGATCAGGTCATTAAGATCAATCTCGAAGAAGTGAGTGAAGCCTGAGACACTCGATTCCCGCGTGATGGATGCGCTTAGGGTGCTTTCTCAATGGAAAAACGGATTTTTCTCACGTTGAGCATCGTTGTACCTGAGAAATAACGATGAATTTTGATTCAACGTGGTTTTTTACATGGAATCCGGTCGTTCCCGCGTGGAAGATGAGCTTAGGTAGCTTCCTTGGTGGAAAACACATTTTTCTCACGTTAGGCGACATTATACCTAGAAAATAACGATGGATTCCAATTCAGCGTCTTTTTTTACATGAAAATAGGTGGTTTAGATTAATCTTGAGGGAGTAAGTGACGCCTGAGACACTCGAATGAGATGAAAAAGTCGCGCTAAAAATGTTTTCCGCGTCGGAAAACGCAATTTACGAGTATTGGGTGGCATTCTAGTCCAAATGTCACGATGGAATTCGATTCAGCATCAAATTTCACGTGGAAACATGTATCCCCACTCTTACATTCGCGAAGAAACACTAAGTTTCAAGAGCTCGAACATAGGGACAGAAAAATCACAAAAAGTGTTATTTTTTACTTGAGTTTCAAAGCAAGATGCTCTTTGAGGCACTATTAAATCACTCTCTAGGGGCTCGGGGAAAATTTCCCCCATGTTTTTTCGGCTCAAAGAAGGTATCCAGAGAGGGGGAGCAAGGATCTGTGAAACTTGGGAAATAAGGACCACCCTAATACACATACACAGCGATTTACTTAAGGATAGAGCCATATACTCTATTGAGTTTTTGTGTATCCCCAATTCTATTGATGGTATTGTTATT
The DNA here is from genome assembly GCA_029851415.1 of Eretmocerus hayati. Taxonomy (NCBI): domain Eukaryota; kingdom Metazoa; phylum Arthropoda; class Insecta; order Hymenoptera; family Aphelinidae; genus Eretmocerus; species Eretmocerus hayati. The sequence continues at coordinate 173,207,524 of CM056742.1, read as the reverse complement.
AGATTTTATGAAGATCATTTCAATTGGTACCAGAAGCCAACTTCTTCTGGGAGAATTATGAATTTTGAATCTAATCATCCTACACAGCTAAAGAAAAATATAATTTTCAACCTAGTAGATCGAGCCATTCTACTCTCGAATGACCGATTTCACGAAGAAAACATTAGCCTCGTTAAAAATATGTTCTGTGATAATAATTACCCACTAGAATTTGTTGACAATTGCATTAAGAAAAGATTGAGCCATATCAAGAATCCTGTTACTCCTGATATGAACAAGGATCGTTTGTTTGCAAACTTATCTAAGGTCAACATACCATATCATTCAAACTTCTTAAATGAATGTTCTCGTGTTTTTAAAAAATTTAACATCTTTAGTTTGTCAAAATTCAGTAAAAATCTACAAAGTGTCATGAAGTTGGGCAAAGATCCTCTCAATAAATTTGACAATACACAAGTCGTTTATTAATTAATAAGAGAGACCGAATTTCTGAACACCAAAGAAAAAAGATCCAAGCTCACGAGGAGAGCATCAGGTCTGCGGAAGACAGATCTTGATGGAACTCTGAGAATCATCTTGTTTTGGTGAAAAATGAAGATATCTCCAAGGGTTAAGTCCAATTTGCCTCCTATCCCAGGATTCATCCATGAAAGCTAGCGTTGTCAGCATATCTATATATCTGTAATTTTAACATGGGCCTATATGGACAATGCAAATTTCCATAGTTGTAGCTTGAGATAGGAGGCCCATTGGACTTAAGGCGAGGCCGTAGTCTGCCGCTAAATCGGATCAGCCCTAGTAACTTATGGTGGCACCCCTGCGATCACCAAAGTGATGATCAGCGACAGCAAGCGTGTCACCACCCGCACACTCTAACCTAGGGAGGGTAGAGCCTCCCTACTCTAACCTTTGTAAACATGATTGTTGATGTATATGTATGTGTGAACCCACACACACACAACAACACTGTTTACAAAAGTGGATATATATATAGACCTTATATATATAGATATATTGTACCCCTCTCGCATACTGATATTATCAGAGGTCTTGACACTGTGCCCCTCTCACATACATTAGGGGCCTTTGGAAATACTGTGTTTCTATACTTGGAAACCACAGATGTAATTCAGTTGACTTGATGATTAACACTGAATGAATACATGAACTTTTGGAAAATTAGTATTATCAGAGACCCCAAATTTCAATTTTAGGAATACTTCAGAAAATACAAATTTATCAATCCTCAACTGATCCCAAAATTTGGACATGGGATCATCCCTCTGGAATACAGGAATCTTAGCGGTGATGCTTTGAACTCCAATTCAATATTTCAAGACTGACTTTATCTCTGAAAATGACCCGTATGCGTCATTTTGACCAAGTATTCTAGGATATTGAAACTGGAACATTGACTAGAATCATTAGAATAACCAGAACTCATTCAGAGGTCCAAAAAGAACAGTTACACTCAGTATTTGTTCAATACATCTTGAGTACAACAAAATTCATAAACTAACTTTCTAAATTTTGTTTACGAAACCTTTAGAACTCAAGTAATTTTCAACGGATTCAGATAACTGAACATGAAATTATCCCTCTAAAATACAGGGATCTTAGCAAACATGATATGAACTCCAATTCAATATTCCAAGACTGACTTTATCTCTCAAAATGACCCGAATACGTTATTTTTACCAAGTATTGTAGGGTATTGGAATTGGAACCTTGATTAGCGTCATTAGGATGATCAGAACTGGTTTACAGGGCCAAACAAAATACTTACATTCTGTATTTGTTCAATTCATCTTGAGCACAATGAAATTCACAGACTAACTTTCTAACTTTATTTCACAAAACCTTCAGAACTCAACCAAATTTCAACGGATTCAGATAACTGAACATGAAATCATCCCTCTGAAATACAGGGATCTCAGCAGACATGATTTAAACTCCAATTCAATATTCCAAGATTGACTTTATTTTTGAGCATGACCCGGATACGCCATTTTAACCAAGTATTCTAAGATATTGGAACTGGAACTTTGAATAGAAGAACCCGAATGATCAGAAATGGTTTGGAGGCCCATACAGAACAATTTCACTCTGTATTTCATCAATACATCTTGAGGACAATAAAATTTGCAATATAACTTTCTAAATGTTGATCACAAAATCTTTATAACCCAACCAAGTTTCAACGGATTCAGATAACTGAACATGAAATCATCCCTCTGAAATACAGGGATCTCAGCAGACATGATTTAAACTCCAATTCAATATCTCAAGATTGACTTTATCTCTGAAAATGTCCCGGATACGCCATTTTGACCAAGTATTCTAAGATATTGGAACTAGAACTTTGAATAGAAAAACCTGAATGATCAGAAATGGTTTTCAGGCCCAAACAGAACAGTTACATTCTGTATTAGTTCAATCCATATTGAATACAATGAAATCCACAAACTAACTTTCTATTTTTTTTTCACAAAACCTTTGGAACTCCAGCCAATTCCAATGGATTCAGATGACTGAACTTGAATTCATCCTTCTAAAATGCAGGGATCCTAGTAGACATGATTTGAACTCCAATTCAATATTCCAAGACTGCCGTTATCTCTTACAATGAACCGGAGACGTTATTTTTACCAAGTATTCTAGGATATTGAAACTGGAACCTCAATTAGAATCATTAGAATGATCAGAACTGGATTAGAGGCCCAAACAAAACACTTACATCCTGTATTTGTTCAAGGGCTCGTGCATGCAAATTTGCACATTTGATGTTGCACTGAGCTCTCTGCCAATAGATGCAAGAAGATGCATGTCGCAGCGGACGGCTATCAGATTCACCACCATGCCTGATCGCAGAAATCTCCCGCGACAAAGGACCCGGGTCCGGTCGATGATGACATAAAGTCATCACCTGGGCCGTCGCTTTCCACCGGGAAGTCGCGGCTTACAAGTCTCACAACCGCGATCTCATCCGCGATGACAACACACGGGAACGTGCATCATCGAAGCAGACGGTTTTGCTGCTGTCTCGCCTCGCGCCCGCTGATCAGTCTGACCACTTTGAAGAAACGAAAAATTATGGCTGTCATCATGTATAACTCATCGCCGTTCTGGATTTATCTCAAGTTTTATAGAGAATTATCAACGAATAAGGGTCTTACTATCATCTACGAACTTGAGAGAATTGCGCTATGGAGTTAAAGTGAGAAAAAACGAGCTGATCACAAAATTATAGAATGAAGTATAACAACATGCTTTGTCACAGGAGCAGACGACATCTGTCCAGCGCTTATCATGGAAGTTTCTTCCTCTACTTTTGTGGGATTTCGCTCCATAGCGCAATTCTTACATGCATTTTGTTGACGCATACAAAATATGAAGGGATTTGGTTAAGTAAAACTCGAGATATTCACAGAACGGATTCGGGTCCATCTCCCTAGCTTTTTCAAGATGGCCGCGGACTACGGCCTCGCCTTAACCCTTGAAGATATCCTCATTTTTCACCAAAACAAGATGATTCCCAAAGTTTCATCAAGATCCGTGTTCCGCAGACCTGATGCTCTCCTTGTCAGTGGTCTCTCAACATATGAATTCTCTCAGCCATGATTGTGACTGGGAGAATACGAGAATCTTAGACACTGAAATGAACTACAATGAACGTCTTCTCTCTGAAATGATCTTCAGAAAAACTAATAATAATACCATCAATGGAATCGAAGATACACAAAAACTCAATAGTGTATATGGTTCTGTCCTTAAGTAAATCGCTATGTATGTGTATAGCTCTATTCCTTCTCCCCCCCCCCCCCCCATTTGACGCTGGACAAACTCGATATATGTACCTGTCATTCGCAATATAGTCAATATGGTTAGTCAGTCAGCTGTGCTGACGAGTGAGCACATACCGTGCTCTAACAAATTTGTAACAATGTAACATTCAATTTCATTGTGAGTGTTTATATGACGAGTCTATTCTGTTAAAAAATTTTAATTCGATATGCTCTATACATGTATAATATTCTAATAGTGAATCTCCAAGCCTGATGAGGTCGACACATCCATCGACGAAACGTCGCAAAATAAAATCATTATTTTGCTGACTATACACCTGTCCTCATTGATCGACATATATCTTCAACTCAAACAGCTCAAAATCGAGGAAAAGCATAAGAATTAATCATCTGTACATGAGTCAATAAATTTGCATATCCCCCCCCCCTCATTCACTTTTTTTCAAAAGTAAAACTAGGCGAGTATGGGGTTTAGAAAAGAACCATTCATCTCCAGTACATCAGAACTTCAAATTTTATACGATATGGTTTAAACTCTTGGAATTAATGAGATCTAAAAAAACCATGTCGAGTATTTTCTGAGCCGATTTGTCAGGATCAACATATCATCACTGATAGAGACTAGAGCCACTTTCCTCCAATCAAATCTTTCTTTCAATTCATCATAATGGTGGTGGTTTGACAATTGCTTACTAGCTAATTGTCGCTGAAATAACCCGAAGTTTATGTTAGTAGAAGAGGTACAGGGGAATATCGAAATAGAGAAAATATAACTGAGTATGATATGAGATTTTAGTGAATCACCATGAACACCAAATTAAACTCAGTTATATTTTCTCTATTTCGATATTCCCCTGTACCTCTTCTACACCTAAACTCCAGGCCATTTCAGCGACAATTAGCTAGTCAGAAATTGTCAGACCACCACCGTTAGGATGAACTGAAAGAAAGATTTGATTGGAGAAAAGTGGCTCTAGTCTCTATCAGTGATGATACGTTGATCGTGACAAATCGGCTCAAAAAATACGCTGCTAAAAGTGATTAGCAGAAAGCTTTTTCCAAGCGTCATATGATGATAATTAGAATAACCAGACCATCATCATTCTAAAATTGTATGAAAAATATAATGTGAAATTCCTTTCCACATGATAATTGAAACTATATTATACTTTTTTGTATCTTTATTAATATCAATATAAATCTCATAAATCAGATATTCGTTAAAAAATTCTACATTCTCACAATTACAATACCAATTCAAAATTATCAATGGAATATTAAGGGAAATTTTCCTTTATTTTTTGAATTATTTTTTGGAGGGAGCTTTTTAGAAGGATTTGAGCCATCTAGTCTTAGGTTTTTTCGATGATATCTATTAGTTGGTTGAGACAGAATTTGGATGCGGTAGCTTTAAAAAGGCTCAAAAAAAAATTTTTGGTGAAAATTTTGATTTTTTTGAAAATTTGAGATCTATAGAGATCAAATGAAATTTCGGTATTAACCAATCGATAGATCTCGCAGAAAAAATCATAGTGTAGGTGACTCAATTTGTTGTGAGAGTGTGTGGGAAAAAGATATTTATGTATTAAAAGTTGAAATTTGAGCACTTTTTGTTCAAAAAGCCCATGAATCAAATTTGACTGGGAGCCGAAAGGTGCCAAATCACTGGGCTCTCAGAAATTGGATTCTCTACAACTTGTAGAAACCCAAAAGTTAATAAGGCGAATAGTAAAAGAGAAAGCGTGTCCAATATAAAACAACATACATACATACACACACAAACACGGAAAATGGGGTGGAAAGATGAGTCTTTGGCAGATTTGGGAGGACATTAGGAGGAAAAGTGTTACCTACATTTGATAGCTTTTGGCGAGCGGAAGAGAATGGTCGTTGGCTTTTTTCGATAAGAGGGATTTTGTTGAAGAATATGTTGATTTTAATAAAAAATTTGATGAAATTTTCGTTGGGGGGAAAACAAAGCTTTCTCTTTAGAGAAAGCAATACTCGACATGGTTTTTTTAGATCTCATTCCTTCCAAGAGTTTAAACCATGTCGTATAAAATTTGAAGTTTTGATGTACTGGAGATGAACGGTTCTTTTCTAAACCTCATACTCGCCTAGTTTTACTTTTGAAAAAAAGTGAATGAGGGGGGGGGGGGGGGATCTCACTCCTCGGTTACAAAAATCCAAGGGTAACCATAAATTTTCCAAGCACTTGTCCCCACCGCACATGAGAATTTCTTACACACGGCTCCGTCATTTTCTCCCTAAAATCACACTACTATCAGTGTATATTTTGTTCAGTTCAATCTGGAGAGCCATGCAGCTACAGGCAAGAGGAATATTGCGGAGCCACGACGAACACACAAAACACAACAAAGCAGACGAATCTCTCCTCCCTGTTCTTCTCGCGTGGCGCTTTGATATTCACGTCACCTCTAGTCGTGGCTAGTTTCGAGTATCCACATCTGATGCAATAACTATAGAATCGAGAAATTCAGATAATTCGAAAATTCATTTATCCGCGATAACAAATCAGCTGCCCTGCTGAAAATAGTGATGTCCCCAGGGACGTCCCTGTGACGTCTCTGGGGACGTGCCCAGGGACGTGCCAGGGACGTGCCCAGGGACGTCCCAGGGACGTCCCTGGGGACGTAGACTTTTTTTACCTTTGAGGACGTCCCTGGGGACGTCCCTATGATATCTGCACATCTGAAATGTGAATCTTTTTTCATGCTTAAAATAAGTTGAATCAAACGTGAAAATGAAATGGAACTAAACCTTTCTCGAACAAATACCGTCGGTTGTTCGGAACGGGGCAATCGTTGTGGGTTTTACAGGAACACTCTCAGCGTCCGTTGAAATTTATACTACAATTTATTTATACTCCATTCGAATCAATATCACAATTTTACATATGCATAGAACTAGGCTTGGCTTATCAAGACCTGTCACATCTGTTGAATTCAAATTACACGTGAGCCGTCAAAGCATGCTGTATAAATCTTTGTACTTGATACCACGCTCATATTGCGCTTCTATAACAACTACAATTTTCCATCAAATCACATTATATTCGTAGTCATCATCATGTTCAAATATACCTAACAGTGAGTATGTACATGGAGGGAGAATACGTTCAAGATGTACATCATAAAAACAGGAAATAGACCTGTATCTACTATATACATTTCATAAAAAATCACAAACGCTGATACTTCAACTAATCAATCTTTTTTTACAAAATCACCACAGTATCTAAATATATAAATACATACAACATCAAATCAGTAAAGACAAATGTATGACTCCTCGTCCATTACAAGAAATAACTCTTGGCATTCTTCGTCTATAAGAGGACATTGTCACTTCTCGTCAATTCCTTGAAAATACTCGTCGTCAATGAAAAAAGATATGTTCAATTTGTACCTCATAGAGCCACTCTTCGCCTAACAGTATCGTTATACACTATAGTTCTCTCCTTTGAGAGCCTCTTTGAAAAGAGAGTACACGCATGTTTTAGACTTCTGATCCTGTCATTCATGCATGCTTGGGAGTTCCCACCGAATTGCTTGTCGTGGCATATACCTGCAAGAATAATAGTTCATTAATACGAATAATTACTGATTTCACATGATACATTTTGAGCTGCATGAAACATTCGTACATGAATGGATCTTTTGTATCATGCGAAGGATGCCTGAATGCAGATTTGGATTTTTTTTCAATCGTCACTGTATGCTTTTGCACAGAACCAGATTTACATCAGTACACGCGAGCTTTTTGGAACTGTAATCTGATTCAAACAGACAGAACTTACTCAATAGGAGCATGAGGCGGTCTCTATCAATGGGTCGTGGCGGCGATCGATGGGGCAGATGATTTTGCATAGAATCTGGGTCAAACGACATGTTCAATCTCTCATGCTCTGAGAAGAGCAGTGTCGCTACGTCCCAAACGAATTCCCCTCCCCGTTTGATCAAGGCCAATGACCACCGAGTGGTTGAGCATCGATGCCGCTCTAAGCCAAGGTATTTCTAAGAATGAAGAATAATCATACATATCTTCATGATAGACATAAAATATTTTCTTTGCTCTTCGTCTGAAGAGTCCATTGAAAAGACTTACCACTTGAGGGTCATCTTCCCTGAGACGCCGCAGACGATCTTGATACCCAAGTCCCTGCTCTGTGTGGTAGTGCAACAAGGTATTTTGAACGAGTAGCTCACGGCTCTTGGAAGCCCGTCTTAGATTTCCTGATGAATTGAAAATAAAAAACCAGTTAATTTGAGACAATTGATATGCTTCAAACTGAGAAAGATTATCCAAAGCGTGAGGTGAGAATGTGCGGTCGGAACACAAGTGTGGATTAAATCCAAGATGCTCGAAATAGGTGAAATCTCACCATTCCCTCTAACCTTCTCGATCGAGGCGTGCCACACCGTAACCGTCTTGCCGACGACCAGCATCGTTAGGGAAATCTACAGCTGGGTTGTACACCGCGAACCCAGGTCCTTGCCGTGCCACACGCTGTGGTGCAGGAATTGGTGCAGCTCCAGCACCTTGGATAATCGGGTCATGAACCTGTTGATCCTCACGTCCAGCAAGCTCCAGCTCAGCACGTTCTCGAGCAGCAATAGCAGCTTGATCGGCGGCTCGGCGTACCGCAAGTTCCCGCTCAGCAGCTTCTCGAGCAGCGATGGCAGCTTGATCGGCAGCCTGGCGTACCGCAAGCTCTCTCTCAGCGGCTTCTCGGGCTGCGATAGCAGCTTGATCGGCAGCCTGGCGTACCGCAAGCTCTCGCTCAGCGGCTTCTCGGGCTGCGATAGCAGCTTGAGCGGTGGCCTCACGTACAGCCAGCTCTCGCTCGGCAGCTTCCCGAGCAGCGATCGCAGCTTCATCAGCAGCTTTACGTGCAGTGAGCTCTGCATCAGATTGCTCAGTGGCTACACGCTCGACATCTTTGTCTGCTCTTGTACGTTGTGTGGTCGTGTTTTGCACAGAACAGGAATTGGATAACTGCACAGCAGACGTTGATGTTACATCAACAGAGGGTGAGTCTGATTCGTCAGAGTCTACGGTGGCTGGAGTGTCCTGCGCGAGTAGTCTTTCTGCAAACACATATACATAAATAATTCCGAGAATTCGTTGAATGCATTTGAAAGGAATCCTTGCTGCCACAAGAACTATTCTCAAGATAGTATAAAAGTTTCCAAATGGGCATGGAGTACCACAATTATCCTGGAAATCCCGAGCACAAATATGTTCAGTGGTAGAGCTTGCGCAACCAACAATTTTGGTATTTGGATTCTGTCAGAGCTTTTTGGAGGTTTTCTTAGATATTTTTAGTATCTGAGCTATCAAGATGGACAATTCACCACCAATATAAGATATATGCACGGATATTCTTATAAATATGCAATATGAGCTCAAAGATCACGAATAATATAGAAATTCCAAGTATAAATTCAATATAGTTCTGTGTACCCTTCCCTTGAATAATGTTCAAAAGAATTTCCAGGTGGATTCAGGTGAGGGCGAAGATAAAAAGTTGCAATTGTGTGAGGACGCACAAAATGGCTTCATCATCACAAAGTGACAGTAAATGGGCTACTAGACCTGAATTTGTGGAAATATTCTGATGATCTGTCATTTTGCATTTCATTGATGCTAGATTGGAAATCACAACGTTTGGTATTTTACAAAAGAGATTAGTTGGAATATCTGCATACAAAATGTTCATCATAGTGACAATCAATCTGAAATTACCAGTTAAACTCATCGGTTTGTACATCTTTCGGGTCAACAAACTAAGGACTGAAAAATGCTTAAAAGGGAGGAAAAACTTACTCAACTTGGCGCTTGGAAGCTCGCAATCATCTTCTGATGAATCACTTGTGAAAGCTTTAGATGTTGCTGTAATATGTGCATCACCAATAGCATCTGCCAGTAAAGCAGCAGATCTCTGGCTTGCTACTTTTTTCTGTATAGCTGTCTTGACTTGTCGATCCTGTATCACAGACGAAAGAGAGCGATCACATAAATGTTAGGCAGTTGAACACAGGAGAGAGTGACCATTTCTAACACAAGAAGCACAGTATACTTGCCTTCTTATGTTTTCTTAAGGCGTCTTGAGGAGCATCATCTCCTATGTCTACTGAGTGAATTCTTTTGGGAGCATGTCTGACAGGAGGTAGTCCTCCGAAACCATTCAGCGACTCTGCAAATTCAAAATATTCACTCAATCAGAGCAGCCACTGAGATATTACATGTATGTGTAGATGTGGCAGCTGGGGTGAAACTGTATAACAATGGTATGATATAAATTGTTTCACTGAAAGATTCCCGAATAAATTTCAGGGGAAAGTTCTTTTGTATCAACTTGATGGTGTATTCAAAGTATTACACACGCTGAATGATACCCATCATGCTATCAAAGTTGAGGTGATTTGCTCACAAAAATCAAGCGAGTGATTGCGGTCTCTTGATACTGGCGTGCGTGGTTATTTTATAATGTAACGGTACAAAAAGATGGTAACAGCCAAAATTGTCAGTCTCCCACGCGCCTCACTTTTCAAAATCGAGTATCGCACTGCTAATGCAGGAGCCGGACGCGCGGTGTTTTACGCCATAATGGTGGTGGTGCTCCCGTAACCGCTCCCCGCATGTATATGCATGTATATATAGTGCTCGGTGTAGTGTGTCGTGTATCTTGTATCAGCTGGCTGTTTTATGCGCCTAACATGAGGCTGGCCCATACTTGGGCGAGGGAAATACTGAACAAAAATGCTCGTGCAAATTCTCGACATACCTGCGAGCTGGAGGACGAAGGCTGCGTAGAGTACACTCGGATGTGAATTTTGTTTTGGGTGGCTCCTGAGGTCGTCACACCTCTCCCCAGCACCGTCTTCGGTACAAAGGTACCACTTCACCTGGTATTCATGCGTCGGGATGAAATCTTTCGCGTGCGTTGGTCTAATGCAGCTCTTCGACTTAGCTTCTTTGAAAATATCCTCGACCGACACTTTCTTCTGCAACCCATCTTCAACATACTGCACTAGCGCCCACCATGTTTTCGCAATTTTTCTAGGACGCACCATGGTTAAATTATGAGAAACAAAGCTGCACAAGTTCGCAAATCGCATGCACTGGGCCACTAAATTGCACAGCAAAAATCCACACTACTCAGCCAGCACTCACAATATCGGAGCTGAATTTGCAGATGTCAGCGAATGTGACCCCAGGTTCGCGATAACCGTTATGATCGAGGTTATGATGGTGGGAACTTTCCCGCTTGTTTCCCCTGATGAAGGAAAGTGAAGGAAAGCGTTACGTCACTGTGTGCTCTTCAACGTCGCTGATAGGCTTGACACACAGCAGCCGCGACATTATATGCTCGTCGCTGTCGCATCGCCACCAGTGGATTGGTTGATTCAAACAGGGAATTTCGTGCGTCGGTGCGTCGCAGTGGCGGTGGAAGGGGAGCTATGTACTTAGGGTCCTTGCAAGGAGGGATCGAGACATATGTCAGCCATACTGTATGGTAGATACATGCGGCGTATGTGCAGAACATGGCGGTCTGAATTCATCGTGTCTCGGCCTTCTTCTAATATGAACTTTAGTTGCCTGCGACGGCGAACGCCGCGCGTTGCTGTCGGCGGTTGGCAGCGGTTGGAACAGTTGCAAATGCCGCACTCACCTGTACAAGCCTATACTTAACAGCTGATAGTTATTCGAAAATGGTCATGGACGTGATCTGCGCCGAAAAAACGAAATTGTTGATATAGTACTAATGAAAATCAAAAGACGTTTTGCGGAACAAGATGCCGTCGGACCGACAGGATAGAGTACGTCGAAAACTACAAGCTTGGCGAGAAAAGTCCTCGCACTTGACTCTCAGCCCATCAACGCAAAAAGTGGTGCAAACAGTTCTAGTCGATGAGCAGAGCAGAAATGGCGCCGTGGGGCGAAAAACTTTGCTCACATTTTCAAGTTCGGAGTTTAAAAAGGTATTGAATGTTGTCTATTCATATTCCAGTAACACTCATCATACTTTCTCTTTTAATTTAGTTTTACTATCACGGCCTGCTTTGTAACAGGTCTATCCGGAATCAGCTCAATACTATTGGCAATTTGTTTTTAATTTCATCTAATGCTCGGTCCTAATTGCAGTTTTTATTCTTCACAGTCAGTGTCTGATACAATGAGAAAGAAAAAAAAGCCATACTTGAGTGATCCTAATGCTCCTATCACAAAGCACTTGAAGAGGAAGCTGCGACAACCGTGTGAAAGTGTATGTACACATCTTCAAATGTTGCCACTTGATTTATATTTGTGAAATCTAACGATTGTTGGATCAGCGCTGCATTGAATGGTATTCACAATGTATCTTTCTTCAACAGGAAAATTTTTTGAACACACTTCCCAAGGCTGTCCCTGTTATGCCAGCAGCTTTGAACGACAGTGACAGCCAAAGTATTCAGAAATTTCTTGATGATCATCTATCGTTACCTGAATGCGACTTTCTGTCACAAGTCCGTGTGCCTGAGCCATTCAAAATCCATGACATCGTTGAGGTTGGCATTGAAAGATGTTGATTCTAATACTTCACTCGAATATGTGGAATGTTACTTATAATTGAGTATATAGTATTCAAAATGTTTCTTTCCTCCACAGGAAAATTGTTTGGGCACACTTTCTAAGGCTACTCCAGTCATGCCAGCAGCGTTGAACGACAGTCAGAGCCAAAGTATTCAGAAACTTCTTGATGATTATCTATCTTTGCCTGAATTCGACTTCCTGCCCCAATTGCATGTGGCTGAGCCATTCATAATCCAAGGCACTGTCGAGGTTGGTATAGAAAAATGTGAATGTTTCCCCACTCTGATATCCATTTTCTTGACTATCATGAATTATAATTGTCCAGGAGGATGCACATTTGAATGTTTTGTTCTGATTAGAGCTCTCATTCTCTACGGTCGGTGTGTAACACAATGGCTGAGAGAGAAAAGCGATACTTGACTGACCCCAATGCACCACTCACAAAGCATATAAAAAAAAAATTCGACATGTGTGTGACAATGTAAGTATAATGTTCCCAGTTGACTGAGGTTCTCAAAATGTATTGCCATAATTGGCTAGAATTGAAGAAGTATATGCTTTTTTACAGGAAAATGATGTAAATATACTCGCCAGGGCTGTTCCAATTGCACCACCAGCTTTAAATGACAATGAAAACCAAACTATTCTGAGACTTCTTGATGGCCATTCATCTGTACCTGAAGTTGTCTCTACGCCTCGAATAGAAATTCCAGAGCCATTAGCCATCCAAGATCTTGTTGAGGTTTGTGTATTTAAACGTTAACGCATTATCATTCTATGTCATTTTTAAATTTTAATATTTGTTATTGAACAGGCGAGTGGAAATTCAAGTAGTAATGTTGAACAAGCCAATGAAGGGGTTGAGAATTCAGATATCTTAGGAATTGATGCTGAGGGTATGCCAGTAATATCAATGACGGTGAGCATGGTTCAATACTCACTTATTTGATTTGATCTGTGTAATCCATGGTATAGAGGAAATTGTAGGGAAGTTCATTAATGTGTGGTTTTTATGAAGAATTGAATTAATTCTATGCAATTGATCACTTCTTGAAGATTGTATTTTTCTTTTTTCGGTTATTTTAGTTGATCATGTTTCTAATTAGCATTGGTTTTCTTATTATTCATCAAACAAGATGGGAGATCACCATTGTAATGCGTAAAGCTGCAAGATGAGCTCCTCTGTTGATCTTGATGAATGACATTGAAGGTGTTTCCTCATATCAAAACAATAAATCAAAATATCAGTGACGGAAGATCAATAACTCCTTTACGGGTATCTGGATCAATACGAGTGCAGAGATACAGGCAGATTTTGTCGTATCTAACAGTAGTGTAAGAGGGAAAATATTTCATTGACGATTTTATGAAAATTTAATTCTTTCACCCACTCAGTGTGTACTTGCAGTCACTTTTCGTGCCACGAGTCGATAAAATTTAGCCCATATATTCGAATTGTAAATCATAATTCAGTACTTTCCAAGAAAGAATTTTGACATCTATCTCATTACATGCAACTTCAAATTAATCTATGACGTTGATTTTTGAGCAACTGACTAGAAGTTTGGTTTCACTTGAAAATATTCCTACGATAGACATAAGATAGAAATAAGTAAGACTGACAATATCCTGAAACCTCTTCATGGAGTTGGTTTTTTTCTTCGTCCGCCTCTCTAAATCTGTTCGACTGACTTTTCCTGTCGATGCTTCGACTGACAAGTCGAGTAACTCTTGCTCGACTGAATTTTAGGGTGTTTCTATCGAACTCGACTGATTTCAGCTCTTCTGCTAATGTGACCGGTGAGAATCAGTCGAAGGTCGACTGAACCGCCATCAGTCGCGAAGCTCGAGTGAACAAACATAGTTATTATATTCAAATGTTCATGTTAAAATGTAGTGGCCTAACAATAACTCTGGTTTAATACAGATATTATCTGACTGGATAACTCGTGTACAGTAATTTGGCCGGCACATTCTTAATATTTCCATCAATAATTCACGCATCAACTCGCGCGTACAACGGTATGACGGCCTTTGCATGAAACTAGGAGGGATTGCTGACATTTTACAAACAAATTTGTGAATATTTTCACGCAGATAGTTCTAATTGTTATACTTAGAGGGCCTTCTAGTTTTGAAACCCAATTCGTCTTTGGGGAACTTGATGGGCCCTATTCGAGTTGTGTCACTCAACCAGCTCAGTAGGTGAGTGGACAAGACGCCCAAAGACGCCAGCCTTGTAACCCAGTGTTCCGGCATTCGATTCGAGGCCGAGGTAAAATGAAACTGATTTTTTATAATTTATCCTTATTCGTATGATTCTCTAATGGCGATAAAATCGTAAATTACCGCTCACAAACGTCAATAAATTTTTAAAAATCTTAAAACTTGAGCTCAAAGTCAGTCGAAGCTCGGCAAGAAAATCAGTCGATACAGAGTGGACGGAATCTCAGTCTAGGCTTCGACTGGTAAATCAGTCGAAATCGACTGACATTCCAGTCGAAGGGATTGATACTCTCTAAAATTATTCTAGGGATTTTCGTCGAGATTTCTAGTAATATATTCAACTAAATCAATACAAATCGTGTAAGCTTGGATTGTGAATGTAGTCAAACTAGCACGTTTAGGGGCGTTAGAATCATTAAGTGGAGGCGCACCACTGATTTTGAAGTCTGGACTGAAAAATCATGGGGGGGGGGGGGGCTGAAGGTTCATATTGTACATATTTTTTCGATCTGAAAACGATGGCGTTGTCGGCCAAACGCCGTTGCTAAAGGTTTTGAAACAAGCTTTAAAATGAGCTAAAGTACGTTCAAAAATGTTCAGATGCACCAGAAATACAAGCAAAGTTAGGAAGAAAAAAGTGCCGAATTAGGCACATTCCTATTTAAATCTACGTTAATTTTGATAAAAGCTTGATGGCCCTTGCTCGAACGTAACATCTCATTTCTCAGCGCCCAGCAAAAGTTTTTTCACATCTATATATAGAAACCTAACTTTTGCGCACTAGCCCGTATCGATTCTCAAAAAAAATCATTTTTCGGCCCACCCTACTGTATATATATTGCATAATTCGTGATATTTTTTCTCTACTTCTGCAATTTATTCTATGTAATTTTGTTATCTTAGCAAGTAAGTACTCTTGCAGTTTTCCGAAATAATCCATATTTTTTGAGTTCTGGGACATTTCAATGAAAAAAACAGAATTTGGCCCCGAAGAAATGTATCTTAAGCTCACAGAATTTGTTGGATCGGTCTGTGAATTTTTTTGAAGATATTTTTCATGGTTTCGAAAAACTGTCGTATGAGTTCGGCGATCCGACGTGGGGGCGTGCGAACCAGAAAATGAGTAAGGTCGAAAAAATTGTTTTTCAAAGAAACCGACTACAACGTAGTTTTTAGATCGCAAGAGTACACTGAAATACAGATTTTCGGCAATCCTTAATTTTTCTCAAGTCAGACTTCACAGTTAAGGTGTAGCCTTAATTGTGAAGTCTCCCACCTCCGAACACAGTGTCATATCTTGCTACACCCCTCCTCCCCCTCAAGTGCGGACGTCTTTTGTGAACGGTCCCTAATTCAAAGCTACCGGTATAACATAATCTCGCTAACCGGAGCCAATTATTCGACTTCAAGAACCTTCAATAATTCTTTTATCCAGTTTACGAGACCATGCCACCCAGTCTGGTTGTGAATTTCATGGAAAATCGAGTGAAATTTCGGTACTCATATGAAAATACAAAAGTTGCATGGAGTAGTGCACGGCATTTGATTTTCGGATTAATTCCATTTCAGGACTTGATGGGGAACCTGAATACCCCTACCGATCACGTCGATGACATCTCTCATGAAGGTATGTGGAGCGATGATAATGAACCAGAGAACAATCTCAGAGATATCGAGCCAGCTAGCTTCGTTGCAAACGTACGCAATGGACTTGTTTTACCCAAATCAGTTAAGATTAATTCTGAAAAAGATCCGAATGAACTCCTTCTGATGGCTTTGAAGCATTCTCTTGCGAACAATGATTCAGTTACAGCTACTGTCAACCTTTTTCAGATTATTAACACAATTTGTGATGAAAAAGTTTTACCAGAGACACGTTATATGTTTGATAAACTATTCAATTCTCGAAAAAATTATGTTTTGCATGCAGTATGTCCGACGTGTACAAATTATTTGGGAGTTTATGAGCCCGAAAAGAAAACTGTTACATGCCAAGAATGTGAAATCGAGATCGATATGTCAAAACCCTCGAATGCGTGCTTTTTCGTTATTATTGATCCGTCTGACTATTTTATAGATTACTTGCAAGCTTACGAAGAATTTTATAACTACGTAATGAATGAAAGGACGCACGAAAAACACCATATCAGAGATATATTTGATGGTAAACCTTGGCGAAAACTCAGAGCGCGACTCCCCGATGCAGACAAATACTCGTTTGGAACCTATAATTTCCATGCAGACGGAGTGAATATTTTTGAAGGTTCGAGACTGTCATTGTGGCCAATATACATATCGCTAAATGAAATTCCCATCCAAGAGAGATTGAAAAATCCTGGGTTGGCAGGTCTGTGGGTTGGCAAAACTAAGCCAGTGATGGATTTGTTTCTGCTAAAATTCGTTGATCAAATGAACAAGTTGTCGGACAATGGAATCGAATGCAAGATATTGGGTGAAGTGAAAACGATAAAGTTGTTCCCATTAAATGCTCCTGTTGATACAATGGCGCGATTCGTAATGAATGGCACTTGCCAATGTACTGGGTATCATGGGTGCGATTGGTGTCTCGAAGAGGGTGTACACTTTGAAGGGTCCGTGCGATACCCTTACATGATACCCATGCCTGAACCAAGAACTGTAGAAAATACTTTGGCCTTTGCTCATAAAGCTCTAGAGATTGATGATGATTATATGGGTGTAAACTCAGTATCACCCTTGTTCAAGCTACGCGGCTTTCACCCCATCAATGGTTTCTCACCTGAGTACATGCACTTTCAACTTTGTGGCAATACAAAACAGTTTACTGAGGAAATCATCAGCTCCTTAACTCCAAATGAATTCGAGTTCATGAATGAGTTGATAGTCAAAATACGAGCTCCAAACCAACTTTGTCGGTTATCGAAGTCTTTAAAGTACAAATCAGAGTATAAGTGTAAAGACTGGGAGAATTTCGCCCTTTATTACAGTATTCCTGTGTTCTCGAGAGTTTTGAATAAACCGGAGGACAAGAAACGATTGAAGCACTGGGCATTGTTTGTGAAGTCATTATATATGTCCTTAAAAACGGATATAACTTACGACGATTTGAGCACAATAAATTCTTTAAACCACGAGTTTGTGATGGATATTGCTAAGTTGTACTCCTTGGAAGATTGCAGATACAATGCTCATCAACTTTTACATGTCGCAAAAAGTATTTATGATTTTGGGCCAAATTTCACACACTCTGCATTCCCATTCGAGACGGCAAATAAATTCCTATTAGCTGCAATCAAGAGCGAGAAGGGTGTTATCTTACAAATTCTGAGGCACATGAACTTGTATCGTTATGAGCAAGTATTGGAATCAATTGTCCATCCAGAGCAGCCTACAATTCTCAAAACCTATAACAATAAGTTGAGCGCTCCGAAAAGGAAGAAAGTTTTTAAACCAGCTTCAATCACTTACTTTGGTTCTGGGGTTGAAGTGTGCAGGCGTTATGTTCAAGAACACAATGTTTCCTTAGGTACAATGATGTTCGATAGAGCTGTCATTAATGGATGTTTGTTCATGTCTAATGCCAAAGAAAATTTGAGGTCTTGCAACTACTATGCCAAAACGATAGGCGGGAAATTCATTGAAATTGTAAAGTTTTTGTATGACTTTGACAAGAGCTCTGAGTATACAGTTTGCCATTCCATCAAAACTCGCAAAAATCACATCTGTGATGTAATTAATGAAGTGGTTGAAATCGCGCCACAAGAAAGCATAATTTGCTCGAGTGATATAGATGTTGTATGTGTCTTTGTGGACAATGACAGAAAGCAGTTCATCACTCCAATTCCAAACCCATATTTCTACTGAATCGAAAGAGTATTTTTAATCAATGGAGCAACAACACTCCTCATTATCTCTATGTGATTGATGAATTTTGCCAGCGCCGTAACAAAAAAGAATCAAGTATGCAATTTTATCGAATGTAATTTGATGACTCTCGTGTGAATTATTCAAACCACTGCGACGAGCTGAGATCAGAAAATTTTAATTCTATGTGTATTTAGATACTGTGGTGATTTTGTAAAAAAAGATTGATTAGTTGAAGTATCAGCGTTTGTGATTTTTTATGAAATGTATATAGTAGATACAGGTCTATTTCCTGTTTTTATGATGTACATCTTGAACGTATTCTCCCTCCATGTACATACTCACTGTTAGGTATATTTGAACATGATGATGACTACGAATATAATGTGATTTGATGGAAAATTGTAGTTGTTATAGAAGCGCAATATGAGCGTGGTATCAAGTACAAAGATTTATACAGCATGCTTTGACGGCTCACGTGTAATTTGAATTCAACAGATGTGACAGGTCTTGATAAGCCAAGCCTAGTTCTATGCATATGTAAAATTGTGATATTGATTCGAATGGAGTATAAATAGATTGTAGTATAAATTTCAACGGACGCTGAGAGTGTTCCTGTAAAACCCACAACGATTGCCCCGTTCCGAACAACCGACGGTATTTGTTCGAGAAAGGTTTAGTTCCATTTCATTTTCACGTTTGATTCAACTTATTTTAAGCATGAAAAAAGATTCACATTTCAGATGTGCAGATATCATAGGGACGTCCCCAGGGACGTCCTCAAAGGTAAAAAAAGTCTACGTCCCCAGGGACGTCCCTGGGACGTCCCTGGGCACGTCCCTGGCACGTCCCTGGGCACGTCCCCAGAGACGTCACAGGGACGTCCCTGGGGACGTCACTATTTTCAGCAGGGTGGTCGGTGCCCGCGTTGCCCGGTACGCAGCAGACAGCCTCATCGCAGACTGCCGTCAACCGCACAGGAAGATCTTGTGCACGCGCTCCTATCTCTCTCTCTTCCTCGACCATCTTACATACCCAACACATGTGTAGTAGAGACGTTTCGATATTCCTCGAGTCGAAGCACCGGGCTGGTGAAATCGAACTGAGATGTAAAACGAAGGCATGAATTTTGCGGTGCTGAATAAACGCGCCCAGTGCTCGGATTGAGAAAATAATTGTACAGAACTCTGAATCGCTTCAGAAAGGCTTTGCTGAAGCATTGCAGAACTCTATGAGCAACGTTAAGAGGTTAATAATCCGAGTAAAAAAAAAGTGTGAGGTTAAAAAACCCCAATTCAAAGTATAGATAGGCACAGCGCCTCGCTCGATTTTCCGTCTGTTCATACTCGCCAGCGAGGCGCTACCGCGCCTCTTGATTTCTATAAATATGATTCTTGGGTATGCCTTGAACATACATGCAAAATTTGGTGACGATCGGTTGGGTAGGTTCTCCGAACGACCGCGCGGAAAAGATGACTCGAGTCACGATAGACAGGGGCTTCGTCCCAACAAGAACTTCGAAGTAAAATTAGTTTGCGGATTCAATCCGCTGTCGAAATATCACCAGAGAATTCCCAAAGCTGAGGAGTCTTCTTTGCAGACTGTTAACAGATCAATCGACAGAGAGGAGGAATAGGGTAGGCTTTCGACTTCCACTGCGTTTTGTCCTCGAATGTTTCTACCGCGCACAGACGAACATTCCTAAAAATTGCCGTTCTCTCTTTCGAGTCAATATCAATCCTCTTCTGCTCTCTCAAGGCTCTTTCTCGCAAGGCGTCAACTTGAAATATGATGTATCAAAGAGCACTGTGGGATTTTTACATCGATGGTGGATAGATTCATCGGGAATAAAAATCTATGTCAATGTGGTGTTCTACAGTCGAACCTCCGTATTCGCGGGGGTTACGTATCGAGAAAATTGACCGCGAATAAGGAATTCCGCGAATACTGATGCATATTTCTTATGGAAATATTCAGAAGGCCGATCATTTACCTGTCCGGGAATGAGGGAAATCGCGAATAAAGAATCCGCGAATACGGAGGTTTGCCTGTTTTATGGGCACCCAACTAATTGTGTTCCACTACTGGCGCTTCTCTTATACATTTGTTGAGCTATACTCTTAACGACGATGGAGGCTTGTCGTGCCTTGTGTTCAATGTCGAAATACTCTTAGCATCTGCGCACTCCACTATCGTCGTTGCCATGCTGTCAATGTGCACGAGATCTTTTAACTACATAGCCGAAATAGGATGGGATCGAGATCTCCAAGTATTTTACTGTAGTATTTTCCACAAGAAATTCAATCATATTCAATCATATAATAAAAAGAGGAATGAGCTTACCTGACGACGTTGAACAAGGCACAAATATGTCTCACGAAAATCAAATACATGCTGACGATGCCAGCAAATAAAGTAAAGTCCAAGCATAATCCTCCGGTTACTTGCATCCAAGAAAACCAGAAGAGATCCCTTTGATCATACAGTACATAATCGGCGTGGAAAAGGTCAAACTTGTACTGAGTACCATTTTCCAGTGGAAAATAGTGATCCATGATGGCACATGTGATTGGAATACACGGTGTAAATAGGGCACCGCATATCACATACACTGAAAATCAGACAAGCATTAGCACAAGAAATCAAGGTGCAAATAATGCGTGGGTGAGGCAAAAATCCATGTACGCGGAAATTGAGATCTGTGTTATTAATGGGATAGTTTGTCATTCATTGGCTCTTAACGATAATTGATCGATACGTAATAACGATAACTGATCTTTCTCAACATCCGAAACTCCTTGTACACGACTGAAACCAGAATAGCATAGGGTACGCGAAACAATCTGCAATCCAGACCGTCGCGAAAATCTTCCGTTAGTTGACGAGAATTCTTTCACACACAACTCGAAATATTTCTACACCAGCAATATCGTTGCTCGCTAACGCTCGCTCAGCTCTGTGAGGTGTCAATGTAAAGCGATTATTTGCTCGAAGATTCTTCATTGAGAAAGATATCTTATTGATATATATTGGGAAACATTTTTTCATCAGGAATCAGGAGCTCTTGATGACATTGCAATTTACTTTTTGGTACAATGTCGATTGCGAAGTACATTATATGAAATTTAATGGCGGAGACGAAATTTTACATTTATTCATTCGGTCTATTTGATTATGTCGTTCACAGCGCTTGCAATGCTCTCAACGCTGCCAAATCGAACGTTTTACGGAACTGGGATCGATGAGAGCAATTTCCTCTTCTCCGCTGAAATCCGTTCCTTCCAAACGGACAGAAGTACCAAAACTGGAAGAGCCGAACCACGTGAGCTGGAATAACGCTATGTACAAAGAATGGAGTCTGGTGAGAGGAGACGAAATTGCTCTCATCGCTTATGGTCCAAACGAGCACATGAGATAGCGTTCGAAGCATTCTTAGCACTGTGAATGACTTCATCAAATAAACTCATTCATATTTACACAAATGTGATGTCCCTGATTGAATTCAATCACATTTCATCCAAAAATGTAGCATGGTGTTATCATACATAACCGACAATGTTGACAAAAAAATAACAGATTATAAATTCTGAGCTCATGGCGATAAACTTGATGGACACGGTGGGCAGGAAGAGACCTCAAATTGAACAAAACTGCCTTACAAAACTGTTCACGTGGTCTTTTTCGTCTCGTCGTCCAAATTACGAATCTTTCTCAAGCGGAATCCTAGCAGATTGTTGGCAATAGAATGCCAACAAAGGAAATTCCATTTGATAACATATGTATTTTAGTTAGCATTGACAATCACTCGACGGGTAAAAATAGCTCGGTGGCTGTTTCAACGTCCCCAGAAGGGTCGGAGAGGAGAAAACATATTCTTCCATGGGAAATTCCACGAAGAATTTCATGCGATCAGAATAGCGCGAGAATCGTTAAAATAGACCTGTAACAGGCAGCAACATGTTATACTCATACTCGTATAGGACAATAGGGTATGGAGGTCGAAATAGTGATTGATCTATGATACATCAAGGTACATTTTTATTTAGACTCTGAATATTATCCACGGGGAAAGGAAAACCCCCACTGGATGCGTCCCCAGCGGTTAGGGGAAGCCACGCTACGGCTTGACCGCAGATACGCTTTCGCGAATCAAACCAATACACAGATACACAATACAGTATCAAACTGGCAGGTGTGAACGTCCGCAGCCAACCATCGACGACCCAGCAGGTTTCAGAGGGCAGAACGAAAAGTTGGTGAAAAGCATCCCGATGACCTTTGCAATCCAAGGTATCTCTAATAAGGCTGCCGCGATAACCAATACTTTCTCGATGTCATCTCGTGATATAAATATTTTTGACAACGACACCGATATCGACATAACCAAATCTCCGTGAGCTCGACATCGACATCAACTAGACGATAAAAGTTATCATTCTACAATTTATCGCGAGGTATCGCGATATTGTCGTTATTGGTCATTTTTACTTATGTGAGTGCAAGCTATCACCTGCTCCCTCGACCATTCGCTCCAACTTATGTGATACTGAGAATAGTTGAGGGGACATCGGACTCCTAACCCTATGGCACACTCATTGATATCGTCGAGTTTGAAGATTTCTTAAGGTAGTACTATCGGTCCTCGAATTACCGTACAGAAAATTACGAAATTTGGCACAGTGCGCTCAGCGCGTGCACGTTCGTGCGCTCAGAGCATTTAATGCAGGAAATTTCATGAAGCAGCCTCGCCAGTCATTTTTCACTCAGAATTCCCACAAGGAGAGAGTTAGTTGATGATTGGTGGGCTCCAAGTAACATAATCGAACCAGAAAAATCAAGTTTCTTCGTGTTATTCCACAATCAATTAGAAAAAACATCAGCGTTGGCCACCCAAGGAATTACTCACTCTTTCATTACCGGTTAAATACGCGACCCATGACACCGAATGGCGGAGGTCTCCGGAAGAAATTTTTGGATCAGAAAAAACAATTTTCTTCGTTTCTTTCCGTGAATAAATAAGATCAACCAGCAGTGGTGGCCCCGAAAGCCTTTCCGGGGAGAAATTTAGGTTGAGCATCGTTTTCGTAACTCAGTATCCGCATTGGTGGCCATCCGTCTTAGTTTGCGGAGACTGTAACTTTGTTGAGGACCAGAAACTAGATCAGATAGCAAGATGAGCGGTCATCGATCCGGATACAAAAACGTTGCCCAACCTAAATATTTTCCAAAAAGGCTCACGTGGGCACCGCTCATTTTGTTCTCCATTAATCACGAAAAAGCATGGAGGAATTCGATTTGTTGGTTCGATAATGTCACTCAAGGCCCACTGATCATCAACTAACGCTTCTCTTGTAGAAATTCTGAGTGGAAAACGACTGGTGAGGCTGCGTCATGAAATTTTCTGCATCAAATTCTATGAGCGAAGCGTATGCGCGTACGCACACGCGCTGAGCGCATCCTATGTAGAACGAGCCGTATCTAACTCGTTTTTCTTGAATCGCGTTGGCAACCAAACAATAGGTGTTTGCGTACGCTGAACAACTCGAGCAGGTTTGCGTACGCGGATTCACGTATGGAACTCGTTCTCCTGGAATCGCGTATGAGAACCAAATGGATGATCGCGTGCGTTAATCGATCGTCAAATATTCGAGTACGCGGATTCGCGTATCGAACTCGTTCTTCTGGAATCGCGTATGGAAACGGAACTATGGGTTTTCGCGTACAGTAACCAACTCGAGCAGACTAGCGTTCGCGAATCAAACTCGTTCTTCTGGAATCACGTATAGTAACCAAAGTATGAACGTTCGTGTCCGCCAACCGAATCTCGAATATTCGCGTATCGGCCTCGTTCTTCTGGAATCGCGTAGAATCGCGAATAGCAACCAATGAATGGAAGTTCGCGTACGCTCACCGAGTCGAGTGCATTCGCGTACGCGAATTTGCGTATCGGACTCGTTCTTCTGGAATCGCGTATGGAAACCAAAGGATGGGTGTCCACGTACTCTAACCAACTCGAGCAGATTCGTGTACGCGAATTTGCGTATCGAGCTCGTTCTTCTGGAATCGCGTATCGCAACCAAAGTATGAATGTTCGCGTACACTAACCGAATCTCCAATATTCGCGAGCATGGATTCGCGTACGCGAACAGCCATCCTTTGCTTGCCAACGTGCTTCTAGAGGAACGAGTTCGATACACGAATTCCGTACGCGAAATTGCTCGAGTTTGTTAGCGTACGCGAACATCTATCCTTTGGTTGCCCACGCGATTCCAGAGAAACGAGTCCAATACGTGAATTCGCGTACGCGAGTGCGCTTGACTCGGTGAGCATACGTCAACCTCCATCCATTAGTTGTCATACGCGATTCTACGCGATTCCAGAAGAACGAGTTCGATACGCGAATCCGCGTACGCGAATATTCAAGATACGGTTGGCGTACACGAACGTTCATACTTTGATTGCCATACGCGATTCCAGAGGAACGAGTCTGATTAGCGAATTCGCGTTGTACACGCGAGTCCCGGTAGATTCTTCAGGTCGTTTCGTTCCGGTGTGCCGATTCGCATACGCGAAAAATGACCCTTTCGATACGCGAACAAAAACGCTCCCGGACCTGATTCTTTAGGGCAATTCGCGTACGCGGATCCGTCGTTCGCGTACGTCAATTGGCTCCATCTCGCCAGACCGATCCCGAGAAATGTTCGAGATACATCCCTTCAAACGGGCTCAGCCCACTGATTCTTGTAAGAAAATGATGCCCGAATGATTCCAGAACGAATCCCAAAATAATATCAGAGGATCTCTCACCTTCGGAAAAAATTGTGTTTCTTTCGCATTAACATCCTATAGTACTGAAGTCCACTTGGCATGTTCAGGTCAATTTAGATCCAAAATTCGATTCATATTTCTGCATTGAATCGAATCCGTTCTATTCTATTCTAAACTTAACAGCGCTCTTTCAACCGACCCAAATAATCTCGAATGTGGTACCACTCATTGTCAAGCCAAGGTATCTGGTTCCGAATCTGAATTGCGGAATTCGGCACTCGGAACATTTCTGGAGAAACTTCAGTCGAATAGATTCGACTCTGATCATTATTCATATGGCTGTTAGAGATCATGTTTCGCCTGAATCGACTCTGGGAGAAAGTTCATTGTTGAATTCTCCAAAATTTGATGGAAATCGCCAAAACCAAATCGCGACCCATGGATCTAATTTCAATCTCTGGAGTATTCTGTAGTGCTATTTCGTTGGTATTTCAGCCATATACCGTCAAATT
Organism: Eretmocerus hayati; assembly: GCA_029851415.1. Lineage (NCBI taxonomy): Eukaryota > Metazoa > Arthropoda > Insecta > Hymenoptera > Aphelinidae > Eretmocerus > Eretmocerus hayati. The sequence continues at coordinate 173,181,768 of CM056742.1, read as the reverse complement.
GGGTAACCTTGGTACAGTGGGTACAACTTTGGTACACCTCCGAAAAACGACTTCGAGAGCTGCAGTCGCTAAAGTAGACAACCCTAAGGCTTTAATACCGGTCCTCGTCACTAGGGGCACGCATGAACAATGTTTTGAACCGCCATAGATCCCGCGTGAATGTTTGTTGTTGTCTATCGAAGACTTTTTCGAAAAGCCTAATATTGCAGCAAAAAGCGGATGCTCCAGTTAGTGTGCTTGGCAAGATCTGTGACCAGACGAACTACAGGTAAATAGCACTACATTTCGATCACATATGACACCATTTCAAGGGTACCATCGTTACATTGTAATATTTACAACTCTACGAATGTTGGTGTCGCAAAAACGAAAAAAAGCCGTATTTTTGGGTTAGGGTAGGGTAACTTTGGTACAACTCTGCACGGCAGCTCGTTCATCTCTGTGATCTTATTTTTGACTGCGCTTATTTTCTCCTGCAAGTGGTATGAGACTTCTGTGATAGCAATTCGTCACTTCATAATAAAATTTACTTGCAGATGAGGGCCAGATATGCCAGACAAAGAGGAGACCGGCGTTATAAGGGCTATACAAATAGACAGCTGCAAAAATGTCTCAACAAGATCAAGGAAAACAAATTATCTTATCGGAAATATCGTGGAAGTTAGCCGGGGTAAAGTAGCCGGGGTGAATTATTTTCCCACGGAGAATCTATCTGGGGCCTTGTCCACCGGGGAAACCGGTTTGTCAGCCTGCGGGCACATCCAATACACCCCTCTGCGGTATTTTCAGTCATTTCCGAGCATGCGCAAGATGGGAATCGCATGTTTTGTAGGTCATTGCACGACTTTTTCGAAAATTCGAGGACACAAAGTGGGAATAGCACCTTGAAAGGATTGTGTGAGCACCTAGAATTGATTGAATGATGTTGAGACATCAAAACAATACCCTTGAGCAGTATTCCTAGACACTTGGGTGTATGCGCGAGTGAGGATTTGCCCACTTTTCGTCCAAAACGAAGGGTTTTCCGATGGTTCCATCACATTATACGAATGTGAGACTATCGTAAGGTCCTGTCCACCCGAGAAAACAATCAGAAAGTATATTTATGACGTATAACTATGATTTCCAATAGTTTTGCCCCACCTCTGAGCATGTGGGAGCCTGTGTTGAGCTCTTTCCGTCCGTGAGGAATTACCCGGGGTGAATTATTTTCCCGCGCAGGATCAATCTGGGGCCTTGTTCACCGGGGAAACCGATTTGTCAGCCTGCAGACACATCCAATACACCCCTCTGCGATGTTTTCAGTCATTTCCGAGCATGCGCAAGATGGGAATCGCATGTTTTGTGGGTCATTGCACGACTTTCTCGAAAATTCGAGGACACAAAGTGGGAATAGCACCTTGACAGGATTGTGTAAGCACCTAGAATTGATCGAATGATGTTTAGACATCAAATGAATACCCTTTCGCAGTATTTCTAGACACCTGGGTGTATGCGCGAGTGGGGATTTGCCCACTCTTCGTCCCAAACGAAGGGTTTTCCGATGGTTCTATCACATTGTATGGATGTGAGACTATCGTAAGGTCCTGTCCACCCGAGAAAACAATCAGAACGTATAATTATTACGTATAACTATGATTTCCAATAGTTTTGCCCCACCTCTGAGCATGCGGGAGCCTGTGTTGAGCTCTTTTCGTCCGTGAGAAGTTAGCCGGGGTAAATTATTTTCCCGCGCAGAATCAATCTGGGGCCTTGTTCACCGGGGAAACCGATTTGTCAGCCTGCAGACACATCCAATACACCCCTCTGCGATGTTTTCAGTCATTTCCGAGCATGCGCAAGATGGGAATCGCATGTTTTGTGGGTCATTGCACGACTTTCTCGAAAATTCGAGGACACAAAGTGGGAATAGCACCTTGACAGGATTGTGTGAGCACCTAGAATTGATTGAATGATGTTGAGACATCAAAACAATACCCTTGAGCAGTATTCCTAGACACTTGGGTGTATGCGCGAGTGAGAATTTGCCCACTTTTCGTCCCAAACGAAGGGTTCTCCGATGGTTCCATCACATTATACGTATGTGAGACTATCGTGAGGTCCTGTCCAGCCGAAAAAATAATCAGAAAGTATATTAATAACGTATAACTATGATTTCGAATAGGTTACCCCACCTTTCTGATGAGATGAGGGCTCTGTAGTTGGGGTAGTTTTTGTCATTCATTGCCGCGATTTGAGACTGAATTGCAGTTAATCATTGGCTATGAGAAGTCCACTATTGTGGAATGATGGGTCGTACATCATTACAGACTCTTCGAAGTAGTTTTTCTTGCTCTAGGAAGAAGGATGAATCAAGTCGAGAGCTCTCTTTCCAGGAGCAATCGATTGGGTCTTGAGGAGACTCAACGTGTGAGACTCTTATAATACTTGTGGCAATGTTGAGATCGTCTTGCAATCATTGAGGGCTGTCCACATAGACTTTTTATGAGACTTCCTGCATTTTAGAATAACTTTTCAACTCATTCCATCGGATGTATAGTGTCCCATAAGATGACATTATGGGAATCCGATTCCCCGCGGCTTGAGGAACTCCCAGCTATGAGGAAGATGACGTCGTCACCGCCTCTAATAGGTAAGGAGCTCTCTTGGTCTGAGCAGCGTACAAGGTGCGACGAAATTCACTCGACATCACGTGAACATCCCGTGAGCTGGATCCAGCTTGCCAGTATCGAGGGAGTCAAACTTGTGCACGCTCGGAGATGACCGAAAATACCGCAGAGGGGTGTATTGGATGTGCCCGCAGGCTGACGAATCGGTTTCCCCGGTGAAAAAGGCCCCAGATAGATTCTGCGCGGGAAGATAATTTACCCCGGCTATTTTCTCACGGACAAAAAGAGCTCAACACAGGCTCCCGCATGCTCAGAGGTGGGGCAAAACTATTGAAAATCATAGTTATACGTAATAAATATACTTTCTGATTGTTTTCTCGGGTGGACAGGACCTTACGATAGTCTCACATTCGTACAATGTGATGGAACCATCGGAAAACCTTTCGTTTGGGACGAAAAGAGGGCGAATCCTCACTTGCGCATACACCCGAGTGTCTAGAAATACTGCAAAATAGTGTTTATTAGATGTCTGATCATCATTCGATCAATTCTGAGTGTTTACACAATCCTGTCAAGGTGCTATTCCCAGTTTGTGTCCTCGAATTTTCTAAAATATCGTGCAATGACCCACAAAACGTGCGATTCCCATCTTGCGCATGCTCTGAAATGACTGAAAATACCGCAAAGGGGTGTATTGGATGTGCCCGCAGGCTGACAAATCGGTTTCCCCGGTGGACGAGGCCCCAGATAGATTCAGCGTGGGAAAATTATTTACCCCGGCTAACTTCTCACGGACGAAAAGAGCTCAACACAGGCTTCCGCATGCTCAGAGGTGGGGCAAAACTATTGGAAATCATAGTTATACGTTATGAATATACTTCCTGATTGTTTTCTCGGGTGAACAGGACCTTACGATAGTCTCACATTCGTGCAATGTGATGGAACCATCGGGAAACCCTTCGTTTGGGACGAAAAGTGGGCAAATCCTCACTCGCGCATACACCCAAGTGTCTAGGAATACTGCGAAAGGGTATTCATTTGATGTCTAAACATCATCTGATCGATTCTAAGTGTTTACACAATCCTGTCAAGGTGCTTTTCCCACTTTGTGTACTCAAATTTTCGAAAAAGTCGTGCAATGACCCACAAAACATGCGATTCCTATCTTGGGCATGCTCGGAAACGACTGAAAATACCGCGGAGGGGTGTATTGGATATGTCCGCAGGCTGACAAATCGGTTTCCCTGGTGGACAAGGCCCCAGATAGATTCTCCGTGGGAAAATAATTTACCCCGGCTACTTTCCCCCGGCTAACTTCCACGATATTTATCGGAAGGCTGCCAAGAAATATAAGATACCTGTCAGCACCCTGATCAACAAGATGAACAATCATCATGCGAGCAATCCAGGTCGCTCTATAATATTCACCCAAGAGAAAGAACAAGCTTTCGTGGACCACTGTATACAGACTGGTGATGATGGGTTTCCTCTTGGACCAATGGATTTGCGAATCATTGTCAAGACGTATCTGGACAAATCAATCCGTGCGATTCCAAATTTCAAGAACAATCTACCTGGCCCTGATTGGGTCAGAAGTTTCCTGAAACGCAACACCCAACTGAGTGCAAGATTTGCATCCAACATTAATAAGAGGCGAGCAAAAGTAGATAAAAATTCTTTGACGGAGTATGTGTCTGATCTTGAAGAGACACAGGAAAGGTGTTCCACCCCAGAACATAGTCAATTATGATGAGACTAATGTTGTAGATGATCCCGGTAAAAAATTTGTACTTGATAAACGGGGATCAAAGTATCCAGAGTTGGTGCGTAACTTCTCTAAAACAAAAGTCAGCATTATGTTTGCTGGCACAGCGGATGGAGAACTTTGGCCCTGCTATGTTGTTTACAAAGCTCGTTGTTTATGGGACACATGGACCACTAGTGGTCCTGATGATACTAGATACAGTTCTTCAGTAAGTGGTTGGTTTACGGCTCCTCATTTTAATGACTGGTTCAAGAACACAGCACTGCCAAAATTGAGAAGATTGCAAAGGAAATAGTGATGATTGGAGATAATCTTCCTTCACACATTGCCATGGAAGTTCTGGAGTTGTGTCAAGAACATAATATCCATTTTGTATGTTTGCCACCAAATAGAACTCACTTGACCCAGCCTCTCGATGTTGCTTTCTTTGGCCCTATGAAGAGGACTTGGCGAAAAGTTTTCAGTGAGTACAAGAATAGTGAGAATGGTAGAAACCAAACTTCTATCCAGGAAGAACATTTCCCTTATCTTTTGGGAAATTTGCTCAACGCTTTGGAAAATAAAGAAGCCAATTTAAAAGCTGGCTTCAAAAAATGTGGGATCCATCCAGTATCTCTCAATCGATTACTCGAAAGACTGCCTGGTGGAAATGTTCAAGTTAACAATGTGACTGAAGCTTTTACTGATTATCTTCGTTCAATGAGGACAGAAATCAGTGGAAATGGACTCAGGAAATCTAGAAAAAGAAAAATAGATGTTCCTGCTGGAAAAAGTATTGCTCATGAGTTGAGTACAGAAGAAATTCAAAATCTATCAATGCCAAGTACATCAAAAAGCACTCCTGCTAAGAGACCTAGAAGAGCAGCACGCAATTCTGATAAAAAAAAAGAAAAAAGTGACAAAAAAATGTGATAAGGATAATTCTCATGACATCAGTGAATCAGATGATTCATGCCATCCATCTCATGCAACTGATTCCTCTGACTCATCAGATTCATTCGATGAATCTGGAATACCATGTAATCCAAAGAGACCTAAGGCTGGTAAAGGATCTCATGGAGGTTTCCTTCCACTGAGGAAGAAATTGGGAGCCTACGTTGCGTTTGAATATGAAGGTCAAGTATTTCCAGGGAATATCACTAAAATTGGGAAAAATGGACCCTACATACCATCAATGCAGAAGTCAGGTCTCAAATTTTGGAAATGGCCTCTACAGAAAGACGAATTGCAGTACAATTGGTCTGATGTTCGAGGATGCATTGGAGAACCTCAAGCATCTACAAAGCTTAACGACGAAAACTTCAAGGTACCAGAGGTGGATAAGTTTTGGCGCTGAGACTTCCATTTTTTTCATGCAACTTATCAGGAACTGTCTAACGATTTTCATTTTGAATCTGATATTCTCAGTATAAGTGCCTTTGTAAGGAATTCTAATTGATTCTCTATTGAGTAAAAATGACTGTGACCTTCAAAAGTGAAAAGTCATATTTTTCTTAGTTTGTGCAAAACCAAATGTTAATCACCATTATTATAATGATTCTTACACCCTAATTGTACAGAAATCAGTGATCATAATCGCAAATGCGAAAATTGTTTATTTCATTTGTAACCTGTACAAATTTGTTGTGGAATAATGGAGATTATATTTCACTCGTTTTATAATGAATGACTTTTCTTTATCTTGCCCTGTGTGCGGTATTCCATCCCAGAGTTTCAAGGTAATTGTCATTCTTATCATTCGATGGCCGAGCTGACCAAAATTTTATTCAACGCTCTAGTTAAAAATTCATTCCAGTTTTTCTGGCATTGGCACTTGAGAAATGAAGGGAGACTCAAAAAGTCACGGTCGCACTTCGAATCTGCTCCTTAAGTTGCTCTTCATAATGGACCAACTGAGACGTGTGAGCTTCTTACTTTTAATGTAAACAAACCAGCATTCTCGTTACAAGCAAACCGTATTCCAGAATTCTCTCGGAATCCAGAGTGGAACCACGTGATGCGAATCAATTACACAGTTGAATGGACTGATTTTGAGTCTAGAGATGGTCCATAAGGTAGAAAAATATTTGAAAATGCTCCAAGCAAGACATTTGGCCGATTAAAATTGATTAGCTCGCGTCGCGGCGGCTTGTACTGGAATATTCTGTACGTGTACCAAAGTTGCCCCATCGGGGTCTAACTTTGGCACGCTTACAGAACTGCTAATAGCTCCGGTTCAGATCCACCAAATGGGACTTTATAGACCGTCAATCGAAAGCTGAGACTGTAAGCTTTCGATTGACCACTGCTTGAGGTAGGTTTCATCGATGTATGTTGAAACGCCGAGCCAAATAAAATGAAAAGTACCGAAATCGTACCAAATTTACCCCATTTGACGGTACTCTGTAAATATTAAGAAATTCGCGATACCATCACATTCAGAGGATTACTTTGGTGACGATCGAGATTCAAATATTTTTCCTGAGCTTTTCACTGGGATACCGATCGACAATTGCAAGTCAAAAAATTGCGATTATAAGACTCTCGTGATGAAGAAGGAATCGCAAAACATTCCAGGCCTGTGCCCTGAGTCTGCCGAGCGTGCCCTCTGAAATTAACGATTTTCCAAGCCACTGGCGCGAAATTTTTCTAAGCTTTCAAGCCGTGCAAAATTTTTCTAGATCATAGCACAGTCAGGAACCGAGAATGATTTGATCGACTCGTCTGTTTTGAACTCCAAAATATCCCTTCCATATTTTCTGTTTCGTACAAGGTATTTCATCATCTGAGCAAACTATAGGTAGAGTGAATTTGTTCACAAAACTGAGTTACATCGACAAATGAGGTATGTAATCGTAGCCAAAGCTAATCACACCTCTGAATCAAACTTTTTTGAAAAATATAATTATAGCAGGTGAATATATAATGTTATCAGAATTTCTGAGGGTTAGGTATTTCTGGTACAGCACTATCAATCTGAAAAAAAGTGAAAGTACGCATGCAAAACACTCAAAAATCGGTGTTCGCGGTCTGCTGTTAACAAACCAGAACGCTTCTCAGCTAAAGTGAATAAATTATGTCTTGGATGATGGCAGATACTATATCATGCCACTTTTGCTTTCTCTAAAGAGGAAGCTTTGTTTTCACCCCAACGAAGATTTGATCAAATTTTCCACTAAAACCAACATATTCTTCAACAAAATTCCTTTCATCTAAAAAAGTCTTAGACCATTCTCTTCCTCTCGCCAAAATCTATCAATTGTAGGTAACGCTTTTCCTCCTAATTGCCTCCCAAATCTGCCAAAGACTCATCTTTCCACCCCTTTTTCCGTATATGTGTGTGTGTGTGTATCTTGTTTCATGCTGGACACGCTTTCTCGTTTACTATTCACCCTATCAACTTTTGGCTCTCTACAAGTTGTACAGAATCCAATTTCTGAGAGCCCAGTGATTTGGCACCTTTAGGCCCCAGTCCAATTTGATCCATGGGCTTTTTCAACCAAAAGTGCTCAAATTTCGACTTTTAATACAGAAATATCTTCTTCTCACACACTCTCACAACAAATCGAGTCACCTAAACTATGATTTTTTCTGCAAGATCTATCGATTGGTTAATGCCGAAATTTCATTTAATTTTTACAGATCTCAAATTTTCAAAAAAATCGAAATTTTCACCAAAAATTTCTGTTTGAGCCGTTTTAAAACTACTGCATCCAAATTCTGTCTCAACCAAATAATAGATATCATCGAAAAAACCTCAGACTAGATGGCGCAAATCCTTCTAAAAAGCTTCCTCCAGAAAATGATTGCATAACCTTATTGATTGGTTGATACCGAAATTTTATTCAATGTCTACAGATGTCAAATTTTCGAAAGAATCATATTGCAGGGATTCAGAAGTAATGAGAAGTCATCTACTGAAAATTATAAAACCAGGAGTCATCGAAGAATATCCAAAGGAGATTCCTTTAGAATGAGATTTTGATCTAATGTAAAGTTCTTCAAGTGATCAATGATATTGATAATTTTGAATTGGTATTGCTATTGTGAGAATGTAGAATTTTTGACGAATATCTGATTTATGAGATTTAGAATGATATTAATAAAGATACATAAAAAGTATAATATAGTTTCAATTATGATGTGAAAAGGAATTTCACATTTTATTTTTCACACAATTTTAAGATGATGGTGGTCTGGTGATTCTAATCATCATCATATGACGCTTGGAGAAAGCTTTCTGCTAATCACTTTTAGCAGCGTATTTATAGGGACGAACAGCTCAGATTATCCGTGGAACTCTGGAGTTACCCAAAAATTGAGAATTTCGGGAAAACCCTCATATGCATTAATGGGTATGTTTTGAGAAGTCATGCACATGCAATCCTACGAAAACATTCATAGTTACCAGTGTAAATGATGCCAAGCAGACGAGCCGTTTTAAGAAACTTGCTGACAGTCAGATGTTCTTCACGGTCAATAATGTCTTCCCACCTCTGCGTGGCGAGGCGATACAGAGCTCTGAGCTGCAATATACCAATAAAACATCACAATTGTCTGACGCTCGACCTGGCTCTCCAGTCTAATGATATATTATTTCATTCTGATATTCTATGATTATATGATTCTGTTGATATGATTCTGATTATAATAATATATTAATGAATCCGTTCAGGAATCCTTGATTCCAAGATACCTGTTCAAATGAATTCCGAAAATCCTGGATGAGGCATCGAAAATTTTCATACGTAGAATAACTTGATGGGTTCTTGATCGGCTACTTCATCGCCAGATGTTTGTGGTCGAGATTTCGAAACAGTGACGCCCTATATATCAGCTGTGTAATTTTTTATAGAAGACCATTTCCTCGCGTTTGCGAAAACCACGCGTGATCGCGCACGCGAAATGCCTGGAATTTTCTCTCTAGTTTTCCGCGCAGGCAAGGGTCGTGATCTCGTGCTACGTGAAAAAGTCATGGAGAGCAACACCCAGCCCATTTATGATAGAATTATGAAACCCCGCATTTTGCATGTCCCCAGCGGAGTAGTGGATTCGAAATGCGGGCTACGATGCTCTTGAACTCTTGCGTATGTACTACCGACAACCGGGGTAACTTTGGAAGAAAAATCGCGTTCTTTTTCTTCAACCTCGCGAAATTTGTACGTCTTACATCAGAAGTGCATTGTATGTGTGGTCAATCGAAAACTTACAGTTTCAGCTTTCGATTGCGGTGTTTATAAGGTCCATTCGGACATATCTGGTTGGAGCAATGAGCGCTGAAAGTCGTGCTCCAAGGTTAGAAGCGGACTGGGGTAACTTTGGAACAGAAATTGTTATCAAATGATGAATTTCAATTGATGAGCTTTTGCCAGTAGCATTGTGTCAACAAATTTCGCTGACTCGTGTCATAGATCAAGTTGAATTACTTCAACTCGAACTATGCATCTCCAAGCCTCGTATGGTTGCGAGGTAGACTCGGAGGATTGTGATGGAAAGTTCAAGGGTGCGAAGAGACATATGAACAAAATTTTTGACTCTACGCTGGATTACAGTACGTTTCGCCATTCCTCGTCAGATCTGGCTTGTCAAGGAGACAGACAATCTGCCGAGGTTAGTACCCGACGCACTTGGCCTAAGTGGCCGAACGTCGAGCTCTTAAACGGCTTTATATATGAAAATCTTACATGCGCAAGCGCCTGCGAGGGAGGTGGTTTTAACCCGCTATTTCCATATGAAATCGACTCGACAGATTTTCAGCCTACTGTCGGATATATATCAAACTAATATTTGTACTCGATCGATACGATCAAGCACTATATTTATCACTGGCGGGAATTACAAATGATGAATTTCAATTGATCGGTTTTTGCCAGTAGCATTGTGTCAACAAATTTCGCTGACTCGTGTCATGATTCGAGTTGAATTACTTCAACTCGAACTATGCACCTCCAAGCCTCGTATGGTTGCGAGTTTAACTTGAAGGAATTTGATGGAAAGTTCAAGGATGAGAAGAGACATATGGAAAAAATTTTTGACTCTACGCTGGATTACAGTGCATTTCGCCATTCCTCGTCAGATCTGGCTTGTCAAGGAGACAGACAATCTGCCGAGGTCAGTCCCCGACGCACTTGGCCTGTCATGGAGCTCGTCTAAGCTCCATGCCTACGAGCTGCAGCTATTGCGAGATTCGATGGAATGTGGGGCAAGTATAGCCGCACGTGCAAGAATCTATAGCTGTGCATTATGGAGTAGATCTAGAAACACGAGCTCCAACGATTGCAGTATTTATTGTAATGTGGTGCAAATAAGCGTCACCAACCACGCGTGCAAGAATTTATAGCCATGACTCAGATGCGCCAGTCTGGAGCCTTCTAGAATGTTCGAGAACGAGCGCACTGACGCGAGTAGGCGCGAGAACACAGGCGCCGAAGCGCATTTGACCTCGATGTGGGAACGAGTATAAGAGCGGCGTAAGAACGCTGATCCGCAGGCTTCTGTCCTATCGGTTGACCGCGGACTCTCACCGCGTACATCAAGCTTCCAGAATCACAGTCGACCACGTGAACTCGTGGCGTAGACTCCGCGATTAGCAGCATTCCAGGACGAGTAGTCTCAACCCTTGATACTCTCGTGCCATCGTAGAATCAGTAGAATAACGAACAGTTGTAACAGTCTCTCTCTCTCTCTCTCTCGGATTCATAACTTACCTTTGACTAAAATCTATACTGCACTCAACATCTTGGGCTTATCATTCAGAGAATACCTTGCACCCCAACTTACTGACCTGACGGTCTGGTAAGGACAGAACAGAACCCATAGCACATGAACCTGAAGAACCCTGGTTCACAACAGGCCTAAGTGCCCAAACGTCGAGCTCTTAAACGGCTTTATATATGGAAGTCTTACATGCGCAAGCGCTTGCGAGGAAGGTGGTTTTAAGTTAACCTCGCAACCATACGAGGCTTGGAGGTGCATAGTCCGAGTTGAAGTAATTCAACGATGGTAATTCAACGATGGATGGATGGATGGATGGATGGATGGATGGATGGATGGATGGATGGATGGATGGATGGATGGATGGATGGATGGATGGATGGATGGATGGATGGATGGATGGATGGATGGATGGATGGATGGATGGATGGATGGATGGATGGATGGATGGATGGATGGATGGATGGATGGATGGATGGATGGATGGATGGATGGATGGATGGATGGATGGATGGATGGATGGATGGATGGATGGATGGATGGATGGTATGGATGGATTGATGGAATGGAACGGAACGGAACGGACTGGAATGGAATGGAGCGGAATTGAAAGGAATGGAAGGAAATGGAACAGAAGAGACCGGAAACGAACGGAATGAAACGGAACGTACGGAATGGAACGGAGTGGAAAACAAAGGTTCGGTCCAATCCGTTCCATACTGTTCAATTCCAATCCGCTCCATTCCGGTCCGTTCCGGTTCGTTCCGTTCCGTTCCACACCTCTTCGTTCCCTTCCATTCCATTCCGTTCCATCCTATTCCATTCGGTTCCATTCAGTTCCATTCCGATCCGTTCCGTTCCATTCCATCAATCCATCCATCCATCCATCCATACTATCCATCCATCCATCCACCCATCCATCCCATCCATCCCATCTACGCATCCGTCCATTCATCAGTTCATTCAGCTCCAATACTTGTAATCGACCCCTGCAGGACAGGCAACCCGCTTCGTCATTCATACAAAAGTGTTACTTTTTTTTTTTTTTTTTTTTTTAAGGTGGTTAGAGGGCAAAATCTGCCTCAGGATCCCTCGGATCCGTCCCCAGACACCGGACTGGTTCAGCTTACGCGGACTACGCATAGCCCACGCAGGCCATACCAGGCGGGACACGGGTTTGGGTGGGGCCCACCGAGAGGTGGGCCCGGCCGTGTAATATCCCTCTCCCCTCGATGTCCGATACCTAGGGCATCGGGCAATCAAGAAGGAGATCCACCTGCATCTACCATCTCATCCCGGAACCGCGTGAGCATTACTTCAGGATGAGCGGCATGTCTCGCGCTCGATTGCGAGCGTTCCTCTTCTCCATCTTCTCTCTTCGGCCACTTGTCGGCATCTTCTATCTTCACTCTTCATTGTTCCCTCTCTTTCTTCTTTCTCCTCTCTTCTTTCTTCTTTCTTCCCTCTTCAGTGCATCAGATTCCTCCTGGAATCATTTGGGCCTCTTCTGTTTCAATCGGCAGAGTCACTGTAATTCACCTGCTTCGAGGCGCCTTACTTCCCTCTCTTTCTCCTCTTTGTGGGTCATCACCAGCTTGATGTATCCGGTGAGTCTATCCCATGTCTCCTGGTTGCGGAGTAAGTACGGGACGAGATTCTCAGGTGTTAGTTGAGCACCCAGCCATTCATCTAGCTCGGCGCGCTCTCTCCGGGTGTCGCTGCACTTGAACAGGGCATGTTCGGCGTCATCCCATTCGTCCCCGCATGACTGACATGCTGGGGTCGTCCTCTTCTTGAACCTGGTTAGATAGGAACCGAAGCAACCATGATCGCTCAGTGCCTGCGTCGTCCAGTAGTCCATCTCTCCGTGGGTGCGTTCCGCCCACTTGGCTACGTCACGGATCAGCCGGTGCGTTCATCTGCCGTTCGCAAATGGCGAATCCCACTCAGTTTGCCAATGCTCAAGGGTGGTTTCCTTCTCGTTGTCGCGGATGATCTCCTTCATCGTCGGAGTGAGTACTCGTTCGGCTCCGATCACTTTCTGGCGGTCCCAGATCCTCACTCGCTCCGCGACGAGCAAGTGGATGGGCGGAGTACTCGCCAATACGTAAGCCGCATCTCCTGACACAGTGCGGTAGGCACGGATACTCCTCAGGGCCGCTCTTCGGTGGACAGGCCCCATTCTCTTCTCGATGATGGTCTTCTCTACCCTCTTCCCCCACACGGGTGCACCGTACAGCATGATGGAGGTAGTGACGGTGTTGAGAAGTGCGCGCCTCTTTTCCTTGGGTCCTCCGATATTCGGCATAAGCCGCTGGAGCGCCGCACCGACCTTGCTCGCCTTCTGGGCGGCTTCCTGGATGTGCTTCTTGAACGACCACTTGTCGTCGAGCCATACACCGAGGTATTTCAGCTCTGTCATCCGTGGAATCTCTTGCCCGTTGATATAAAACCGGGGTAAGTCAAACTTCCTACGCCTTGTGACCACGATTGCTTCGCACTTCTTGACAGCGAGCTCCAGAAGCCTGCTAATCATCCACTCGTAGACTCGGGCTAGCGCTTCGTTCGCGCGTCTACCCAAGAGTTCCTCGTTGTCAGCCCATACTATGAGTCCCGCGTCGTCCGCGAAAGCCACAAAAGTGTTACTCTTCGTCGTTCATAAGAAAATGTTAGTCTTCGTCGTTGATGAGGAAATGTGTTAGTCTTCGTCGTTGATAAGAAATGTGTTACTCTTCGTAGGAGCCGTCGATATGAACTAAGTCAAACAAAATTCATACAAGCAATTGCGACGTACTTCAGCTCATTTTTTGTCTCTGTCCTGACTTTGAAAACTCTTCACAGGATTACAAGTTTTGATTCCTGGACAGTTTTTAGCTCGTATTACTAAAATGTACAGTGTGCCTCATTTGCCTCCATAGCCTTCTTTCAGCTCTGCTAATAAATCCATTAAAATCCGATTGTTTAACTCTCAAAATTTGAAAGGATGTAGAAAAACTGCAACAGCCGAGATATCTTGATTTTAAGAATAACTCAGATGACCGTATAGGACAGCAAGTCGTTCACGTGGCCATACTAGAAGGTCACTAAGGCAGGCAATATGGATACTCGGTCTCAGTCAGCTGATTTCGGGCCGATAACTCGGTGCTTGTGATTCTCAGTCAATATTTATCGTTTTCAGAGGAATTACGTAGAAGTGGTCCCTTGTTTTGTACCTGGGGATCAGATCTACCATTTACAAGAAGAATCGAGTTGATTAGAGCTTTTGTTCTCCTAGAATCTTGAGGACTGTAGTATATGTTTATTAACACGATTACAGTCCTTCCGATTCTGAAAAAAACGACACCACTAATCAATTTCTTTCTTGTCCTAGATGGTTTATACATCTGATCACAGAGTACAATGTAAAGAGTTTACTTTTTTTGGATATTACACAATTTTTTTAGGAAAATTCAATTTAGCCATTTTGCTCATATGGTAAGGTAGAGCTTTCACACGTCCTTCAGTTGGGTGTGCCGATTGAGCTTTTCAAATGTTGGACCCGAAAACCTCGAGTTGAAATGCTGGGAAGCTGGGTACAAGCATTGTTCCTGATGGAAGGTAGAACGATACACTCAAATATGGAAGCGAGGATGATAAGGTTGATCCTCCATACATTGGGATCAATGAGAATGTGATTTCGAATGTATTCAGAGGATGTGAGGTGAATACATGGACATGTAATTGTGAGAGGAAAGTTGCAAAAGCTCAAGGACCCCTTCTACCCGCTTCTCGTGACGCAATCTTCTGCGTATAATATTGCTCTTCGCCAAAACGAGTGGAATCTCGAGTGCTATGTTTGCGGAGGGCACAAATCTATCAATACCAAGTATTCAGTCGGTAAAGAATGCCAACAACATTGTGTAAGAGGTTGTATCTACTTGAGCTCATTCAAAGTATGAATATAATGATAGGCGTACTTCAGAACTTTTTGAATAGACGATGATGTAAAGTGCAATCGCCATGTGGCTGTAAATCAGCGCCCCAGTATTCTCTACAATGATATCCAAATGCAAATGCTGGTTTCTAGTGATGTACAACATCTGAGAAATTCAAGATGGATAAGGATCCGACTTACGTCACTACACATCGAGTCTTGCATCAATTGCAAAAAGGCATTTTCAGTTTCTTTCTACTGAAGTTTTTATAAGAGATAGCCGGTCGTGATCCCTCGCATAGGACACTGGACTGTATACATATTTCTTCGTAAATAGGTTCTGGGCTAGACTTTGAGTGAATTCCATATCAATTTGATCGCTCGATCTTTCGCGAGACTCGACTTTTCATGAATTTTCACGTGATAGGAGATTTAATCGATTCCTGGAATCAGCAACTTACACGACGTGTAATCTAATTCAGCTACTCATTCAAAAATCGTATAAAACGTGCTTTTTTGACCTTTGACATCGTTTGGAAAACGAATCCGCGAAAATTTCTGGACAAGATCTCCAAGTTCTCAATCTACTCGATCTCTTCTTTCCAAATCACTAATTTGTGTCCGGCTATATTTTATGAAGCTTTCGTTATGTGGGCTGACTCGACTAGTGTGCATCTGGATATGCAAGAGTCCCGGTGAAGAGATGGCCATCTCAATGCCTCATCTCTTCACGTTACGTGGAACTGCGATCATCTACCTTGGTACATCATTGCACGATCCCGGGGGAAGGCGCAGGTGCGTGGTCGGCGGAATGTATTTTGTCGCCCCAACTGTTTTCCATTATGCACTACCGGTCGAGAGTTTAAGATCATCCTATAAATAATTTTTTAACATTCTCAGTTCGATACCTCGGAGTTAGTTGGTAGTGATGGACTTGAGCTTAGCTCATTTCGAAACTTTTTTCCCACACTTTCAAATGTGTTAATGCACTTTTTGCCCCATTTCTCAGCTCCGAGCCGTACCAGCTGGAAAAAGGTGATTTTTTCCACCATGTTACGTACATTTTTGACCCCCTGCATATTCTACGAAATTTTATTGATCGGAATAAAAGCCATGACATCTTAAAGTACTATTCAAGAGCTTCGAAATCCGTTCTTGGAAATTGTTTTAGGTCATCCCTGTTCCGAGTAGTGACTGTTTTGGTGGGAGAAGATTCGTCATGAAAACGAGGCCTACTTTTCAGGAATGGTGGAAAAATGAGATTTAGGTTGATATAACCTTGCTTTCTCTGAAATGTCTGACTAAATTTGACGGAAGATACTGGGTATAGTCCTCATACCACATCGAGTATGAATTTAGTTATCATTTTCTAATGATGAGACCATTTCCCAAGAGGGATCTTCGCTAACAAAATCAGTGACTACTCGGATCAGGAACAAGCTAGAACAATTTTTGGAACTGGATTCGAAAGCTCTGAAATAGTACTTAAAGATGCCATGATGTTCATTCTGTTCAATGAATTTCAATGGAATACTCAAGCGATCAAAGTTAAACGTGAAATCGTGAAGAAATCGCCTTATTCTAGCTGGTAAGGCTCAGAGCTGCAGAGATGGAGTAAGAAATGCATTAATACATTTGAAAGTGCGTGGAATGAGCTTCAAATGAGCTTAGCCGAAGGCCATTCGTATCAACTATAGCTCCGAGGTATCTAACTGAGAAGATTAAAAAATTACATTGTAGGCGATCTCAAACTTTCGACCTGTGGAGTACATAAACAAGAAGAAGTTTGAGATCTCAGTAACTCTTTCGACAGAGACTTTAACTTCAAGAAGTGTACGGTGCCTGCATCAATGAACTGATTATAAGCCATTTTGGGGAACAATGAGATCTACTTCGAATTAGTAGAGAATTGAAAGAGATGATTCTTCCCGCATTCCAGGGACGATGAGCCTAGTTATCCTTCACGTGTCTTCCTTGAATTAGTTTCTTACTCCATGGAAAACACCTGGATTCATGCAAGAAGTTTGAAACTGCGTGTGAAATCCGTACAGAATGAGGTATACCGATTCAACAAAGATCACATGTAACCTTGTAAGTACACTGCAATCAAAAGTGTGACCGGTAACTTCTATCTTGAAAAAGAAGGTAGGAAGCCTGAAACTGGAATGCTGAATCAGATTTAAGTCATTGCTCAACGGAGTGTCCGTTCACAAGTGATATTTCTCCTAACCCTAATTTGATTTCCCACGGTAATTTCCAGGATATTCTTTTGGGAGTTGTTCTCCGCGGCTATCAGACGCGAAAGACATTATGGAACGCGATAGAATAATTTACGGTCGAATAAAGATCGCAATGCGTATTCTTGTCCATTCAAATAGATTGCATGTGACCGATTAATCAAGAGCTTTGATTCACTTACTGCGGGTGCACAGAAATACTGACTAATTTATTTTTGATACGGTAATTGAAGGACATTGGAATTATTTTCAAAATGCTGATATAGCTCAAATTGAAGTTTTAGCCTGTGTTCATACGGTCATGAGGATCGAATTTGAATATTGCATAATTCAATCAACCATACCTGTGGAAGAGAAACTAATAGCAGATACGATATGTAAACAACTAAGCTGATACGTCTCCTGAGTCGAGACTGAGATGGCCATAATCCAATAATTTTGAGCACAAATATGCCATGTTCACATATCTCATAAAAGTCATGATTGTCGATATCAATCCACATGATGAGCAGTTAAGATCACTGCTGATAGTTTACTGGAAAAAATGCCAGACCTTGTGACTTGTGCACAGTCAGTCCCAAACAGCCAAACCTATTCAAATTGAATCAATACCTTACAATGCAGCTTGCAAATACTGATGAAGGAGTCTTATTGAGTTTTTCATTAGATTATGGATCCTCCTGTCTCAACCAGGAATATGAATCTAGAATGTAGTACGAATCTAATATTTCGCGAAAGGTACATGCTAAATTCAACAATACTTATAGATCAGATTATCATCGACGCCTCGCCCTCTATACAACTCTAACAACTCGAAGACCTATCCAAAGGATTCCACTATCATTCCTTCTTTCATTGAACTTCAGCAATGAAACAAATGAAATATCGTAGATGCACTCTATATGGTGATCTTGCGAGAATTTCAACTTGAAAGATCTCCCGAGAGAGCAATTAATTGAGAACTATTCAACAATTGCTTGGAATAATTTTTAATATTCATATTCAACAACATCGAAATCGCTCTTTTAAACCACATCACGGAAGTGTAATTTAGTCGGACAGATAATAGCACACTAATGCCGTACTTGGTGGATTCTTGATACAGCTAGTTCCGAAAATGCAGCGTGATTCGAGATACGAATGCTTGCTAAGATACAGTCCCATAATCCGTAATGAATGATTGACATACCCACAAAAATGATGGAAATGATCTCTTTGCATTTTCATTAAGACCATGAAGAAAAGAATATTCGCGAGCAAATACGCCGTGCACGAAAATCAAAAGCCTTCCATATTTGACATGTATCAGAGGTAACACTGCTATAACCGATTGAGAAGGATCAATCCAAGATTAAATACAACGTTGAGGTCGCTGCAGATAAATAGGCTAATAAAATGACTCAACTGCCAATCCAAATATTTGTGGTATTGAAATGAATGATTGTAAATTTACAGGAATAATAGGCCTTACTTGCCAGAAAATTCACGAAGCTAGACAGAAATATGGAAATTGTCCTTCCTAAACGGGATATCAGGACTTCAGAGAATATATTTCGAATCTCAACAACTCTATCTTAGTTTCTGTGGTTAAATCAGTTGACAGAGATCTAATCTTGCGAATTCCTCACGGGAAGAGCATTATTACGAACCTGAATCTTTCAGATTTTCTATCAACTTGTCACAGCTCTATGTTCAACCAATCTCAACTAGAAAATCTGCTGAACTAATACCAGACGTCAGAAATTATCCTCATCAAACCCGTTTTGGCGAAGATAATCAGTCTCACAATCAGAATATATTTAATATAATAGTGGAGGCAAAAGAGAATAATAGAACTCAGTACAGCACAAGGTCCTTGATTATTCCTGTTATAATGGGTGATATGAATGGATAATAACACATGTAAATGTGAGAGAAGATAAAGTTGAATATTCTTCGAGAAATAGGATTTTCTCGAGTTACGGCTGCAATTATTCCTTCTCAATCATTTAGAGTACGGCCACATGAGCTAGTCTGCAAGCTCGACTGAGTGATCTCACAACGTATGCGACAGAGATGCAAGTATTGTCGTGTCTTTGTTGCACTCATTGTTGGTATACATGTACCCCCCCAATTTCCTTACTCTTTGGGAGTGCACTTGTAGTTACACATATAGTAGTGCTTGAATGATTTATGATTACTCCATGGAGTCTAACTAACACAAAAGTATTAGATCTTTTTCTATGCAAGTAATTCAATCGATCAAACTCGTGAAAAACTCTCCATCACGCAGTTTTTTGTCGCCTTGACATCTGAATATTGAATTTCTATCCTTTCATAAGTGATTTTGGTAGATTTTTTCGTCCTTGATGGTTAATATACAAGTTGAACATTTGGTCTCGTCGATCTTGAAGGACGGTGGGGAACTAAATAAATTCCCAAAATTTCATCATTCAAGAAACCTGAAGCCTGATGAGGTCCACAAAACCTAGTGGACGAAACGTTGCAATAAAATTTCCATCAAGGAATTTTGGGAATTTATTTAGTTCCCCACCGTCCTTCAAGATCGACGAGACCAAATGTTCAACTTGTATTCTATCCTTTCAATTCTGCGAGCCGCATGTTGCGTACTGTCACTCAGGGCTAATGTTGGCACAAGATTCGCATTTTTCCACAACTGTCTCCCTTTTTCCTTCAGTAAGCGTATTTTCAACATGAGTATTTTCAAGGTTATTTTCTGAGACTTTTTACTGGATATCGAGCCTCAAAATACACCAAATAGGCATTGACAATTGGGAACTAACATGCGTGTTATTTTAGATGGCAGAAAAAAGCAATATGGCCGAATCCTGAATCTCTTCCATAAGAATAACACGGAGGAAAGATAAGAGCGCTTATCGAATGTTAGCTCCCAATAGAAATTCATACTAAGTACTGTCAGCCAAGATTCAAGACCGGACCCTCCGCATTGAAGGGCAGGTTTTTGTTTGCAAGTCTACAGTGGCCATACTTTGTTTCATGGTCGCCGGGCTACAATCTAGCACATTGCGCGCGTCTACGCGGCCTTGACCGCCGCGTAGACGGCCCGCAATGTGCTAGATTGTGGCCCGGCGACCATAAATAATCATATGCACCTCGTGTCGCAATCGGGTACATAATCTTCTATTAAATTTCATAGTGGCCTAGGTTTGTCACGATTCGACTACCGTGAGAACTCCAATCGTACATCAAAATGCAAGCATATGAGGTTGCTGTACATGCACATGTTTGGCAACAAGAAAACTTAATGAGATCTTTAGAGTAGAAGAACAATAACTTTGAGTACTTTCACAATTTAGCTGGTGCGACAGGTGACATTCACACTGAGAATGAGCACACGTGATCACTCTTAACAACGCACCCGACACCTAAAAGTACAAGACTCACAAGATACGGAAAGTGGGCCTGACCCAAAAGCAGCACCATAGCAACTCTGAGTGCTACCATCCTGGTGGAGATTCCTGAAATGAAAAATTATCTTACCGTCAAGGAACTCAGGGTTCTCGCAGAACAGCCCGGATTTTGTGTATCCAAGCAGATGGAAGTGGTGTCTTCGGCACCGAGGCTGACGACCGGACTCCTCAGGAATCTTTGCCCATCAATGCAATATACAACTAAACCAACACTCTGCTGATGAGGTGTGTTTAGGCACTGCTTCGACGGATGATGGTGTCGAAAAACTTTGCCCTATACCAATGCCTGACGATATTTCAAATTTTTATTTATCTCCAGCTAGTGAACTTGGAGTTGCTTAAGCTTATTCTACTGGGATATCATAAGATATGAGCGCGGATGAGATTTCATTTTTGATGGCTGGACTTGGTTTTGCGCCATTTGAACCTCACACTTTGCTGACTCATGGAAACTTGCTCCAATTATCCCATTGCCAACTCCTAATACTCGACCAGTTACTTAGCTTTCAAAAGTCTCCGAAGTACTCTTGGAGTCAATGCATACTTTCCAAACGAATGCGGAGAACCCACCACAATTGTAGGGGTTAACCGTACGAACGAATAAAAATTGTGGTGAGCTCTTGACAATTTTTTCGTGAGTATTCATTGACTCTAAGTGTACTTGAACGAGTGGTACATCAACAACTATCCGTACACTTGTCAACCTCGAATTTACTAAATAACCGGCAATCAGGCTTCACGTCCAATCACTCGACTCAAACAGCCCTCCTGAAGATCTAGAATATGCAAGAGTGGCCATTGACAAACGAATGGTTACCATATTGACTTCTCAGGAGCAGGCCTGCTCAGGAGCATTTGATAAGCTCCTTCATGCTATTATAAGCTACTTATGAAGCTCAGGAGAATCAGTTGGACTAATCGCGTCATTTGTTGGCTCGACAGCTACAGTACCGTTCATAAGTTCTCGATGGTCGATCCCTCGATTACCCTGACTTGGAACAGCAATAAGTCAAATTCTATGCGTTGTACGAGAATTTTTAAGAGAGCATCTTACAGAGCAGAAAAAATACTAACTTTTACTGGGTTTTGATGATTTTTATCGAATATTTTTGAAGGTCCTACACGCTGATGAAAAAATAGAAAATCTAAAAATTTTTTACTTTTATTGAGACACCTGCAGTTTTCATGCTAATAGAGATACGGCAATTCTGGAAAAAGCATCTTGTAGAGCGGAAAAAATGCTATGTGTAGCAATTTTTTGATTATTCTTTACGTACCGCGCATGAGAACGTACGAGCTGTCTAGATACCCAAAATGACTGCTTATCATCGGAAACGGCACAGAAAACGGTGAAAAACCTTGATTTTGGGGATTTGGACAGCTCGCACGTTCTCACATGCGGTACGTAAAGAATAATCAAAAAATCGCTACACATAGCATTTTTTCCGCTCTACAAGATGCTTTTTTCAGAATTGCCGTATCTTCATTCGCATTGAAACTGCAGGTGTCTCAATGAAAGTATAAAATTTTTAGATTTTCTATTTTTTCATCAGCGTGTAGGACCTTCAAAAATATTCAATAAAAATCATCAAAACCCAGTAATACTTAGTATTTTTTCTGCTCTGTAAGATGCTCTCTTGAAAATTCTCGTACAACGCATAGAATTTGACTTATTGCTGTTCCAAGTCAGGGTAATCGAGGGATCGACCATCGAGAACTTATGAACGGTACTGTACCTCAAAGGACGTCACCAAGAGCTCGCCTTGCAGGTCGGTAGCACTATGAGTTCGTAGAAATGCAATCATCACAACACCGATTCCCAGAGATTAGGGTGTGAAGATAGGAGATTACGATGATCACACTCATACTCAATGATTACTTTGAGATGCTCCTAAATTCATTATTTGATAGAGTTAGTAGAGAGCAATTTTAACGTATGACTAGCCAATTCCGTTATGTGTGGTGATGACTTCTGTCGTTTCATAAACATTATTGAATGATCCCTTATTGAAATAGACCAAAAATTACTTTCTCTAATGCTGCTCGAGAATCATCTAATTCTGGATGGGAATTGAAGGGTGAAAGTGGTATGAAAAATACATTTTTACAAGTGCTCAGATGACCTAAGACGCTCCAAATCTATGGAAGAGATAATATTTGACATTATCCTATATGGAACGCATCAATCATGATACAGTAGAACCTCGAATAGCGGACACTTTTCGACGCTTGATTTGATTTCCATTGGCTTTTGTGTGACTAAACCCTTGGAATAGCGGACACTTGAAATAGCGGACACCCCGCAATAGCGGACGAATTTTGCTGACAAAATGTTTCAATCCTGTGTAATTTTACCTTGCAATAGCGGACACCCAACTTTTCCGTCCAAAATTCGAGTCATTCTCAAACATCAAAATTATTAGGATTTCCTTTTCCAACATCCAATGATTCAAATGCATTTGACGATGTATAATTAAGCAAATTTATAATGATATGAGCGAGTTGAATGAGCTACTGACTGGATTCAGATGTCCAGCTGACCGGTATGTGAATATTGACAGCGCTTTGCCAATTGAAAGTACATCAATAAGTATAGAAGAGAAAATTGAAGAGGAGCTATCGCGAGAGAACGACAATGAGTCAAAGGATGAAAACGCGCAAGAAATTTATGATGATGTCCCTATTTCCCATGCTGATGTACAAAAATGCTTATCTACTTTGAGAACTTTTTTTGCCAAAAATGATTCATTGTCTTGTTTGTCGAAAATGTCAGTAATTGAAATATAGTATGAAAATGACATAATATGTAAACGAACGGAGCAAACATCTATATCTGAGTACTTATCTAATAAATAATCATAAGTGTGTCTATAATTTCATTTTTTTGAGACGTATGCTTCTATGTTGACTGACTCCAGATGACTCTGTTGAGAATGAAACACCTTCGCGAAGGTTTGATGGATTTTACTTGAATAAGTATATGACAATTGACATGATTGACTCAAAATTACCAAGACCCTTGGAATAGCGGACACCTTGCAATAGCGGACACTTTTCGAGGCACACAAGGTGTCCGCTATTGCGAGGTTCTACTGTAATCGCTTTTACCTTCTCGCGATCATTCGGCTATTTACAAGACTACTTAGCATCTCACCAATTAGCAAGAAACCAAATGTCAACGACTTCTCTTGTCTTTTTCATCAAACGTTTTACCTCTGGCCTTGAATATATTGAAAAAGGCAGTAGACTATACTCAACGTACTTGATTTGACCAGAAACATTCTTGTTAACTGATAAGACATGGAGTGTCGAGAATTCTTTAATTCGGAAGCCACAGTCAGCTGAACATCATCAAAAAGTCTAACTCTCGTCCTACTACTGGTTTTAAAAAATTGCATACACCTCCAAGGTAGGTGAAATTTATGATCTACGGTTGGCTAATCGGTATAATACATTTATTTGTTAGAGACACTCCTGTCTCTAAGGCTCGGATTCATAGTCGTTAATCCGAGATCAGGATTGGCGGATTAGGAGCGCTGCGATCGCTGTGCCCAGATGCAAAACACCTCACCATGGCGTTCGCAGCGCCCTAAATCCACAAACTCTAATCTCGGATTAACGACTATGAATTCCAGCCTAAGAATAACTCAGAAGATTCAATCAAGTAAACGTATTTATTCAACTAAGTACAGGATCGATCACGAGCTACCGGCACTTTTGCCAGTCAATCAGATACAATTAATTTGGTAAAGGCACCTTGCCACTAAACTAGGTATACAACGGCCTTTGCCAAACAACCCGGCTCCAGGAGCCCTCGATTCGATACCCGTTCACCAGGTCACGACCTTCGCCCGCCGCACTATTTGATCGCGACCCGCCATAACTTCTCTCGAGCCTCCCTCGCGCGCACGCACTTGTCCATCCGGTGCGGCGTCTCTACGCACATACACATACATGTGGCCCTATACAAACACACATACAAGTGAACATACTCTCTATAACTTATTGGATAAGAATAAGTGTGCCTAATATGCCTCTTCACCTCGACTACTTTTGTTTTGCTCACAATTTTGGCTCATTTTTTCGACGTATCTAAGCTCATTCTAAAGCTTGTTTGAAGACCTCTAGAATGAGTCAAAATTAGGGCTGGGAATATCCGTGGATCCGGATATCTGGATAATTATCCGGATATCCGCTTAGATTGAAGAGATCCGGACGGATCCAACTATCCGGATCCGAATATCCGGATACTCCTGAACAATCCGGAGTATCCGGATTTTCAGATATGCATCTGAACTCTTAAATCTGTTTCCTGATGGGGATTACACATTTTGGTATTGGATTTCTCATCAAGAATTACAGACGATTGATATTTTTAACATGCATGTTTATCACAAAGGGAACGTCCAAAAATAACGAAGGGGTTTCAGGAGGAAGGGGAAGAGTGGGTCTCCCGATTTCTCACGCTCCATGTGTGAGTCAGCAATTTTACTTTTGAAAAATCGTATTAGAGAGACGGGGGGTTTGGAATAATAAAATTCCCCCGAACGTCATTCATGAAAGCTCCCATGTTATCGAGAAATAGAGAGGACGGAGGAGAAAAACAGAGATACCGGTTGACCACTTGCCAGTAATGACAGGTTGGAACCGATCGTATGGATCTTATACATACTTGTTTGATACTGTTATCAGTTCATCTATGCTTTCATTACCAATGTTATATCTCAATTCGACTCCAAAACTCGGATGGATCCAAATATCCGGATAGCCGGATACTATCCGGGCATTCGGATCCGTCCGGAATTTTTTCCCCGAACCCGGATATCCGAGTATTCGGATAGTTCGGATAGTTCGAAAATCGAGATAAACGTCCCAGCCTTAGTCAAAATACGCCTGATTTCAACGAATTAGAAACAAGCTACCTCAATTTTTCAAAATGATTTTTTCTGGCGATCGAAAGAGGCTTTGCCTAATTCGAGTGTACGGGGAAACGAGGCCTATTTCCATGAAATTATACGGTTTCTTCGTGAAATCAGGAAATTTTGGCTCCCAGACTTCCAAATGAGATGTAATTTGGCTCATTTCGCAGCTTTTGGAACCCATATCCGAGATCTCAGGGTTGAATAATTATTAATGGATTTTGATGGAGTGAAAAACGAGTTTGAAATGAGACTACGGCGGCAAATCAGGCGCGCTGCACTTTTTTTAGTAATTTGAGCAGAGAGTCGGCTAAAAATTAAATTTTGCGATATATTTTGAAGTTGGGACAAAAGAACGACTTAATTGATCACATCAAGTTTGGCATAGCTTTTGATGAATAACAAAAGAGAAGTAAAAAGTACCATAAACGACTATTTTATTCGAAGAAATGTGTGGATTATTTAGGATTGGTCCAAAACGTTTCTTTTTCCATATTCTAACAAACATCAGAAAAATGCGTAGCGAAGTCTGCAGGTGCGTACTTTCGAGAACTTGAATGGGGGCCTATTTTAGGGAATGGGGGCCTGTTGATCACATTCACCTTACTTAAATGGAGAAATATTCCTCATATATCGCACCCTGATCACGTGAAGATCGAGGAATATTCCTATAGAAGAGAAAGTAGTTCAATCGTGTGGATTATTGCATACTAAATCTGTATGATCACAGGGAGATCTGAGATTCAAAAGTCTGAATCGTATTGATTCAGCTTTGTACATAACCAAGAAGATAAGGTAGAAACGTTTAGAGTAACGAATATCTTCGTTGTTACGAGACGACATCTCAGCACATCTTGTTTCAGTAGATCAATCATTTTGTCTTGGCAAACCCCAAAACACTCTATTGCTAGCAAAAATTCAACAAACCAATTAGATTCTTCGTAATTCTGAAATCTTACTCTCAAGTTGAAAAAAAATCTGTTATTTCAACTTTATGACTCGCTCATATTAAATATATATTTACCTGGAACCCAGTTCACGACTTCCGAGCAAAAAATCTTTTGTCTTCCAGATGTACAACTTCCGACTCGTATACTATTCCATCCTACTAACGCTGTATCTAGGAATTTTCGAAGCTG
Organism: Eretmocerus hayati; assembly: GCA_029851415.1. Classification (NCBI taxonomy): domain Eukaryota; kingdom Metazoa; phylum Arthropoda; class Insecta; order Hymenoptera; family Aphelinidae; genus Eretmocerus; species Eretmocerus hayati. The sequence goes on along the minus strand of CM056742.1, from coordinate 173,155,062 downwards.
CAAACATTACCAATTTCAAGCTACGTCAGCTCAGTTTGGCAAGTGAACATGAAACTATATATTTTTGTTACCACTATTTTATCTCAAAAATTGAGTTTGAGGGATTCGGGAGCTGGATTTTGTTGAAAATTTGGGAATAACCTCTTCTAGGATTGAAAAGATAATATCTTGAGCCACAGAATCGAATTTCTAGGCATTTCTGAACTACAGGTGAAAAATTAGCATTGAAGGTATATATATACATATATTTTCTTAACATTTATGCCTATATGAGCACATACGCTATAGCTCCAAGAAACGTGACAGTTCGACTCTGTGTCTTCGGATATCATTTTTTGGTGCTAATGAAAGACTTTTCCCAGACTTTAAGACAAATCCATGACCCGTACTCCCTGAACTCTCTCGTTAGAGAGGAAGGATGATTCAAAGTTTTGACAAAATTCTCCTTTTTGTATACTTTTTTAGACTTAATGAGTTGACTACTATAAGGGTTGAATTTTGCTCACACTATAGTTCCTCTAAGCTTGAGTGATGAAAAAATCTTTTCACATACAAAGACGGTTACATCAATATCTCCAATGTATGAGAAGACTTGGCCTGAGTCTAATGTTCTGCTGAAACCTAAAACAAAGTTGTAAACAAAGGGATTACTGACTTCACAGATTTTTCGCCATGGTGACCGTATGCCTAAACAACTTCCAGACCGTTTTCCTAATGATCCGAATATGTGGGACTCTTTCCAACCCATGGGTTCCGGTGGACTTACGAATGTGAGTATCGTCATTGCCACACGTCGAGCCATCTCGATATTGATTTGGACAATGAAAGATCACAAGGATCTATTTGCCGATGATACCAAATATTGTACCAAATCACTCACTCGCCTTTTGCGATTGGTAGAGAATCATTTCATGATTGATCGATACTATGGTCAGAAACAATTGAATCACATCCCTCGAAGCAATCCCTGTAATGAGAAACCAAGATCAATCCATGATTGAAGGAATCATATTACATAGCAAGCTCACAGTCGTCTCAAAGTGAGGATCATTTTCCGACAAGTCGCATTTAGATTAGTTAATGAAAGAAAGTCTAGGAATCCGGGTTCTTTGACATGTTCAGCAGAATCCGATCGAAACTAGGTATTCACCGCGCGCAAGCGCGCGGATCGTCTTCGTTATGATCGGTAATTTTTTGAATGCAAGGATATTCTGATGTTCTAAGAATATGCATCCCAGACATAATTGATAGCTTATCACTGGAATTATATACCGATTCACAGCCCCACCACAAAAACAAAAATGTCAATCTCTCGATTTTTGAATTCACTGATAGAACATTGATTTTGCCGAAACAACGATGAGCTTCTCGTTTCACAAATTGATTCCGAATGATTGGTAACTGTTATTGTCATCATAATACAATGCTCTCGTGACTCTCAGATAAGAACACGACATGTGATTTTTCCAAAACAAATCTGAGCCACAATTATGATCGATTCTCCACTAAGTGCTCTCAATATTCCGCACTCCTTCAATACAATGAACACTGGAAGTTGTAGGCATTCCATAGGATCAAAAACTCCTCAAATTTACAACTCTGTTGTAAGCTTCCACAACATCCACATAATTTCTTTTAGGATTATCTTCATGCTCTCATTTTTACTCAGCAAGACGTGAAGAGATATAGCTTTTATTTTTTAAGGGAGCTGATGAATCAGTTTTTGGATTGAACTTATCTTACATCGTTCGAGAATGTCAACTCAAAACATTTCAATAGTTTTTGCGGAATAGACCATATATCTATCACAATTAATGGAGGGGGGGCAGCTCGTAATAAGACTGCTTAAAATAATAAAATCGTCTATCAACTACTAATTCGAACCATTATCGAATGATCCTGAAAACAGGCAACCAGACATACTTGTTTGGTGTACGTCCGCGTGGTCGCGACCTGTGATACCGACACACGTGGAGGCTATAGTAACCTTTTTGTGACGTACACGGGACTCGTGTACGTGTGCATAGTTGAGCATGTGTGAGTGTCGGGCATCGCGCGCCAAGTATAAACGTATTTCCCACGCGAGTAAGTCAATACTCATTACAGTATAACTTGAGATAGAATTAAGATTGAGGTTTCACTCTTTGAGCGCTATAGAAAGGAACATTTCAGAAACACAGCAATAGAAGCATCTTACACATGTAATAACTTCCTAATTGTCTAACGACAGTTTACACTTGAGACCTAACTAATCAAGCCCCGCGCTCATGCTATTATAACCACCCAAAACCATATACATAGGTTGGTTACAAGGACGATTTGATATGGCGAACCCCAATATGACTTCAACTCATTAGCCAAGTAAGATCAGAGTCAAAGATCAATAATTTACCTTATTAGAACTGAAATTCATACCTGACCTTGTACGTTCAATGCAACATACAATACACTCGGTTATACGGAAAGTACAGGAACAAACGCTCACACCTCACATGTTTTGGAATAGCAAACCTCAATCAACTATAAAGTCATTAGCCATCAAGTTACAAGAATCTAGAATCATTATTCAGCTCATAAACAACAAATCGAGTTACATGGGATTGACTGCACGCTTTTCTCTTGAGAGAAAAGCCTATAAATACGGCCTCTTTCCGGGCAAGACACACTCTTGTCTCGGCTTCTTAGCGGACGACTTCCATACTCTCTAGCCACAGTATCTCTTATTGCGAGTATTTACCATAACTCTACGTTGAATATTACCTCATTGTACTACCTCAAATCTTGTATATCGTCAAAGGTGACGAAGATGATATGACAACTATTGTATCAAAGGAAGAATAAACCTCCAGTTCTATTTACTCGCCGACTACAGTTCCTGGATTCGAAACCTACCGCCAAATTGGCACAACGACGCCATCTAATAGACCCCAGGGTCGTAACAACTGGTGACAGCGGTGTCTGGGAACTGGTGGAGTGAATACGAAAAGAAACTGGAGGAGGACATTGGCACACAAATATTCAAAGAAGCAGTCAAGTCATTACACCGCCGACTAGAGAGGATCATCAAGTGGGCTGCAATAAACGACTTCCACGTCAACACCAACATCTGCCACTCGGTGAGGAAACTACCTGCGATCCACGCACGCAGCAATCGCTCCACAGGGGTCTAAATAGACACACCTCCAACGACGCCAGCCACTCCACGCAACGAGAAATTTCAAGCACCGACAGCAACAAGTATCATCAGTCTCCAAGCAACAGCAACCTCCAAGCAGCAACAGCCTCCAAGCAGCGACAATCTTCAAGCATCAAATATCTTCAAGCATCGACATCGAGGGATCAAATTCCAAGGAAAGACTAGATTAAGCACTATTTGAATCATATAGAATCGATACGGGTAGATATAATATCTCAATTGTGAGGCGAAAATCTGGCAATTGGTATGGTTAGTAAGAGATTTTTGGAAAGGAACATTCGGAAAGAAATCAAAGGGATTAGAAACGCGCTGGAATTAATTAAAATAGACGGTGAAAAAACACAGAAAGATATAGATTTGGCAGTTTTTCTAATCCACGAGTTAACAGAGGTGAACGAAAAATTATTGCGAGTTGTTGAGAAAATTATAAAAGATTGAGAGACCAAATTATGTCGAGAATCGAGATCGGAAATCAGGAATCAAACGGAAAATTATTAGAACAAATAGAATCAACCGTAAATAGCCAAGCGAACATTTTACGGGAAACGGCAAAAGACGTCGAAGATCTCAAACATTTAGTGACAGAACAGGAGGGAATAAACGAGGAGTGTAGATCGCGTTCAGAGGCACAATTCACCGAGATCGAAAATTTTCCGAGACAACTCGAGGAGATTTTGAATTTATTCAGAAATAGCGTAACTGCCATTGATGAGCAAATTACACGGTTAGAAAGTAAAGTAGAAACCCTGCAAAACATTTTGGATTTAGAGAGAAGCGATTGATTTGTATGACCTTGTAATATAATGAACAATACTGAAATTCGAGGGAAATTGGGGAAAATCGTTCGAGACCTCCAGAGTCAACGACAACATACTAAACAAATCCGTATTGAACTCAAAAAGGTCAACGCGTTTTTTAGAGAACAATTTGACGAAAACGAAATCTGCGTACTCAGATCGGTAGACAAATTCAGACAAATCGATAGAGTGAAGGCTAAATTCTTAGCTGCAGGAAAAATCTTGAAAGAAGAAACAAAACGCATAAACTGTCGGTATTGGGCTTTGTTGAAAAGGTTTGATAGAGTACGCGAAGCATATATAATTTGGGAAATGAGGTTTGAATAAAATATGCCACCACTAGACCTTCCGCCGGAAAGAATCGTCCACCAATCGAGAGAACCGGATTTTAATCAATATTTTGAGATTGTTAGCCGACTTGTTACAACATATTGCATGTCACAGAGAATAGAAATATCGGAATTTTACATTGGAAACCTAAGCGGAACACACTCGTGCTTGGACTGCTTCGAGGAAGAAGTTTTTGAACCAAACGAAAGGATTATCGTTTATACGGATTTCCACCTAAACGTAAATAGGGATCAAGATATACTTTCGTGCGATTTGTGCGGGGTTCCTCTGGTATATAAACGTTTAGCGATCGATTGCAGAGAGTGCATACGGATCACGTCGAATCAAATCCGCAACTAAGTAATTGAGGTTCTGCATTTCCGGGGTATGGAACTGAGAATCGTGAACGGAAGAGAACATCGACCCGGCTGTTTCATCAGTTCATTCCTATCACAAAAGCTGTACGAATATTTATTGAACAATAACCGATACATTCGACCCCACGCGGACGACTGTATCGCTCAAATCCCACAGAATAGAATCAGAAACAACGGGGGTTAAAACCTTCCACGTTTGCGAAAATAGATGTGTTACAAAAGCCTGTCATCCGATCTATACATAGGAGAGTCAAGACCAAATCAATTGAATTCACTTCTTTTGGAATTGGAAAATTTCATCTGTTTGTCCACAAATAAGATCGTTGTTATTATTCTAGGAACCCCAGATAAATCGTACGTATGCGAAAAGTGTTTCATAGACAATGAGTCAATGATAAAGAGAACAACCTTCTTTATTGATAGCAGTTTCCATAGCATCAAAGAAAGATTCAGTGACGTGGCATTCACATGTCAATTTTGCAAAGGAAGCTTGACTTACGAGAGAGAGACAATCGGGTGCGAGATTTGTTTGAGAATAATTTATAACAACTTCACGTGATCAGATAAAATGTCGAGAACACGAGGAACGGGTAGGGTGCGGAAGTCACCGAGACTCAACCCCGGACTCAGAGCTATAAACGAAATTGAGACGGTGCAAAACGAGACAGCAATGGAGGGCGTTCCACGGGCAACAGAGCTAGCGATCGCAATCCCCATAAATCAGAGAAACCCAAGTAGCTCGGGATCGTTGGCTACGGATAACCCCGAGACAAGAAGCACCATGTCAAATCTGAGTGTGAACTACACACAAGAAAATCAAAATAGGAGAATGCTTTCAATCTCTGAAGCTATAAAACTGCTGCCAAATTTTGATGGGAAAAATATCTCAGTATCAACCTTCATACATAATTGCACAGACATAGAGACATTGATCAACCCGTGCGATAGATTTGTTTTCACAAGAATAGTAAAATCCAAGGTAACAGGTCAAGCAGAAAAATATGTAGAAGCGAAAAATTACGACGACCTACAATCTCTTTTCTTAGACCTAAAGCGAGCTTTTGATCCTTTCAAAAATGTATTTGGATTGCAACTTGAACTATCAAAGACAACGAAGAAACCAGGAGAGTCAGTGACCGGTTATGGACTCAGAATTTCACAAATACAAAATAGACTAATTGAAGCTACTTGTGGCACCGGGCCAGAAAAGGATTCAGGCGGAATGAGAGAGTCGACAATAAGAAACGCGATTTCATGTTTCATCAGGGGTCTGGGTGAAAATTATTGGTACAAGCTTAGAATCGAAGATTTTGGGAATCTCGATAGTGCTATTGACGCCGCAGTCAAAGTGGAAGAGGAGATGAGAGATATCGATATAATGCACAAACAAAACGAGAACGCAACGGTAACAGTGAATGCGATAACGAATAAGGATCAGCAAGGTCAAGACCCTAGACATTGCTATAATTGTGGTAGACCGGGACACTTGGCGAGGGCCTGCAGAGACACGTCGTTGAAAACTCGCTCAAATAATACAACTTCGAACCGGAATTACCCATATGAGAAGAAGTGCAACTGCTGCGGGGGTATAGGTCATGTTCGTTGGGAGTGTCGATATAAGGACGCAATCTGTAATAATTGCAAGACGAAGGGACATCTACAGCGGGCATGCGGAAGATCATCTCGTAATGATAATAGAATAGACACGCGTAATATGAATAAACGAGAGCCAAACTCACGCGGAACATTGAACAATGATTTAAACTCAAACCCAACTCATTGGAAGAGTGCACCAATGAGGAGGTCTTAGAATCATTGCACTCAAATGAACAAGAAACACGCATAATTTTAACATGTTCCCTGAACCAGAGACAATGTCCCACTATCATCCTAAGGAGTAAGGAACTCAAAGGAGAGGTGAAATTTTTGGTAGATACAGGCGCTGAGGTGAACCTGTTGAAAATAAATTTCCTGAAGGATCACGTTTGGTACAACCCATCAGTAACAGTGAAATTAACGGGCATTGAGAATAAAATCGTTGACACCCTGGGTCATGTTAAAATATTTTTCGATAATTGCTCACCATGCGAATTTTTCCTCGTACCAGAGAACTTTAAAATTAATTACGACGGTTTGATCGGCATACGATTTTTGAGGAAACACGAGGCAAATTTATCTTTCAAAACAAATATCATGAAAATTGAAGAACGTGAAATCGACCTTGCACCAATCCATATAACTAACTGCTTGTTGCCCGCAAGATCGAAGAAAATGATTGACGTAAATCTTGAAAAAACAAATCTATCCGAAGGTTACGTTAGGAAGTTACAAGCAGGCCCCGGAATTTTCATAGGTGAAACGGTGATTAAAAATTTTAATGGTAGGGGAAAACTCTGTGCATATAACACGAACAACAATGATATCTCCTTATCTATTCCGCCATTAAAATTAGAAGAATTTGAAGCTCTGCCAAAGAACATCAGACACATTGATTGTAAAGACGAATCAAAAATTGAGCAACGAATCACAGAACTCACAAAATCACTGAACTTGGACGATTTGAATCAGGAGGAGAGGGATAGTATGATGAGGATCATCAGAGAGTTTCCGTTTCAATTTTTCTTACCTGGTGACAAACTAGGATACATGAAGGGAGTGAAACATAGAATCATTACGACAACTAAAGTACCAATAAATATAAAACAATATAGGAATCCGATACATCTTAGAGACGAAATCGAAAGACAGGTGGAAAAATTATTTGAACAGGATATCATAGAGAAATCAACTAGTGGGTGGAATGCGCCACGTTGGATTGTACCAAAAAAAGACAACGATAAGGGTGAAAAACAGTGGCGGTTGGTCATAGACTTCAGGGAATTGAACAAAGTGACAGTTTCAGAGGTACACCCTCTTCCGAATATAACAGATATTTTAGACCAATTAGGGGGGGCTAAGTATTTCTCGGTAATGGACTTGGCTTCGGGATTTTATCAAACATTAATTGACGAAAGAGATAATGACGTCACGAGCTTCTCCAGTAACAACAATCACTGGAAGTTCAAACGCCTTGCTATGGGCCTCAAAAACTCACCAATTTGCTTTTCTCGAGCTCTCTCAAACGTTCTAACAGGAATAAACAACATAGATTGTTTTATTTACGTCGATGATTTGATTGTTTATGCTTCTTCAATAGCTGATCACCATAGGAAAATGAAAAAACTATTAGCAAGGTTCAAGGAGCATGGTCTCATGTTCCAACCCGGAAAATGCAGATTTTTACAAAAAGAAATCACTTATCTCGGGCATAAAGTAGGTCAAGACGGAGTGAAACCCGATCCAAAAAAGGTATCGGCTGTTCGAGATTTCCCAAAACCACGAAACGAGAAGAATATCAAACAATTCCTCGGACTAGCCGGTTATTATAGGCGTTTCATCAGAGATTTCGCGAGAATATCGAAACCACTATCGATGTTAACGAAAAAGGGCGTAAAGTTCACATGGGGAGATGAACAACAGGTAGCTTTCGAGGAGTTGAAACAAATACTGTGCTCCGATGTCATTTTACGCTATCCAAAATTCGACGAATTATTTCTAATCACTTGTGACAGTTCATCTTTTGCTGTGGGATGCGTGCTCAGCCAGATCGAAAACGGCGCAGACTTACCAGTCGCATGCGCGTCACGAGTACTTAATTCCGCAGAAATCAGGTATTCTACAATTGAGAAGGAGATGGTAGCCATTTTGTTCGCCGTAAAACAGTTTAGACCATATATTTATGGACGGAAATTTACCCTTATTACGGATCATAGACCACTAGTTTGGATGAACAACTGTAAAGATCCTTCATCACGATTAGTCCGCTGGAGAGTGACACTAAATTCGTATAATTTCGACGTAAAATACAAAAGGGGAAGCATGAATTTGAACGCAGATGCTTTATCTAGGAACCCAGTAGAGTCAGCCGAAAATGACAATGAGCAAGAATATGATATAGATGATTACATGGTAAATGTCGTGGACGAATTCCAAAATAAGATAAACTGCGACTGCCCTTACTGCACGGAGACCTCGTCCTCAAAAGAAGACGACCTAGACACGACTGAAGACAGACAGAGACAGAAGGACTTACGAGAAGTTAGGACAATCAGTGACTTGGAAGGAAGCACTGGAGTCATAAAAAACCGCTGTGACTCAAGAGTGAGCAGGGGAGTCATTGAAAAAGGCAGTCGCTTGGAAACAAGCACTGGAATCATAAAAAACCGCTGTGACTCAAGAGTGAGCACGGGAATTATTGAGAAAGGCAGTCGCTTGGAAACAAGCACTGGAATCATAAAAAACCGCTGTGACTCAAGAATGAGCACGGGAATCATTGAAGAAGGCAGTCGCTTAGAAACAAGCACTGGAATCATAAAAAAACAGCAGTGACTCAAGAATGAGCACTGGAATCATAGGAAACAACAATGACTCAAAAGAAAACACTGGAACCATTGAGAAAGAAAATACTGGATTCAAACGCCCACGAGAAAACGGCGATGAAGAAAGTATAAATGAAGTTAAACTCAAACGGCCACGAAACATCGGCCAAGAGAGAAAACTAGATAGGGAAACTACCACCTTAAGTCCAAACAGAGGTCTAGACGAGTCAGCAGAGGAGAGTGTCGGGGTAGCTTACATCCAGAATAACACTAACATGTCTATAAGCCAAACCCAAATCGCAAATCCAACCAAGATAACAGATAACACCTCAATACCTCAACATGATGACCCAAATTCTGCGACAGAGACTAGTACCAAAAGTGCGGGCGAGGGGTGTAGTGAGAATGACGACAGAGAACGAGGTCACGGCAGTGAAATAGTCGAAACATGCATGGATACGTTACCGATCAGTTCAAACACTTTAAATTACAGTAGAGATCCATTATGGTTAAGGAAAGGCACTTTGATCCACCTGTTCACAACAAATTGCGCGGTAAGATCAAGAGTTACGAAGAATTTACTCGAACGTGGACTTTTCAATGTCCATGAAGTAAAAGCAAAATCACCTGATTTGAAGGAAATTGTCGTAACGAAATCTGGTAGGTTGAGAATAATCCACTTGTTTGTAAAAAAGAGCGTTGAATGTCGAACGTCACAACTTGACATACTGGATACCTTGATTTTGCTACAGAATCTAGTAGAAAGGAGGGGCATCAAATCAATTAGTATAGAAAAGACATACGATATTGTAGAAGAAAATTTTTGGCCTACGATAACAGAATTCTTCAAATCAATCGCAAATGAAAATATCGAAGTAACGATTTGCACGGGTGAAGTAGTAATACCGGACCCAAATATCAGGGCACAGATACTTAAGGAAAATCACGAGGCATTGATAGGTGGACATAGAGGTATATCAAAAACATACTCCAGAATAAGGGCAAAATTCTATTGGAAGAATCTAAAGAGAGAAGTGAGAGAATTCATTAAGTTTTGCGGGAAATGCCAAAAATCGAAATTAGTAAGGAAGAAAACGAAACAACCTATGGTGATAACAGATACCCCAGAAAGAGGACTTCAAAAAATCCAAATTGATTTAGTAGGTCCCCTACCTGTTACGGAGACCGGGGAGAAATACATCTTGACATGGCAATGCGTTCTAACTAAATACGCGGGCGCAATTCCTCTCATGAATATCGATTCAGTCACCATAGCAAGAGCCTTCGCGTATGATTTCATTTGCCGGTTTGGATGTCCAGAAACAATTCAATCAGATCAGGGCTCCAATTTAATAGCAGGAATAATGGACGAATTCGCAAAATTATTCAAAATATCACGTATAAAGTCAACAGCGTGGAGACCTCAAAGTCAAGGTAGTATAGAACGAGCCCACCACTCGCTTGTGGAATATCTGAAATTCTATGCACAGAAAAAAGATTGGAACTCATATCTGAAACCCTGCCTTTTCTCTTTCAATTCGAGTGTCTCAGAATCAACGGGATTTTCCCCACACGAACTCGTATATGGTTACAAAGCAAGAATTCCTTCAGAATTCGCATCGGGAAAGGTGCCCCGCACATACGACTCGATGATGAATAGTTTAATTGAACAAATCTGCGAAAGCCAAGCAACAGCTGCTCAGAGACTGAAGCTGAGTAAAGAAAAAAGTAAAGAGTACTTTGATAGGAACAAAAATCCAATTGATTTTGAAGTAAATACATTTGTATACCTCTTGAACGAGCCTAGAACAAGTAAATTCGACGACCAATACAAGGGACCATACAAAGTTATGAGGAAATTAGACATGCAGAACGTGGAAATCGAGATGGAGAGGGGGAAAAAGAAAATCGTGCACTCGAATAAGCTTAAACTAGTGTGCTCGCGCGTTCGCGAGTATTGCGCAGGGAGATGAATGAATTAATCACAATTGAAAACACTAGATTTCATTTAACTTTTTAATGAAATAGAAAAACGTATGTTGACAAGAGAAACGTAAAAAATTGGTTAGGTTAGACGTTGTTGTGCTCGCTTCAAGAGCCTGAGCGAATCTGAACTCTAACGATTTACATGTTTTCGTCTGCTTGACAACGCGTTGCTAACAAAATTGGTTACAGTTGAATCGAATTACTTTCGCTGGTGGCCAATTGCCCACAGACACACTGTCTGCGACAAGGGCCTCTCATGCACGAGAGGCGAAAGGTAGCCACGGATTAAACACCCGTGCTACGGCCGGGGACACCGGGACCACGTCCCTCACGTCCTAGCGAGAGTAATTCAAAGAGAAGTCATTCAAATAAATAAAAGATTTTACAGGATTTTAGATTTGAAGCGAACACATAATTATAATTTCACAATTACAATTACATGATTACAATTACAATTTTCATTGTACATAATGTATATGTGATGAATAAATTCATGGATTTCATTTTCTTTTTCAAAATTTAAATATTTGAAATGTAAATTTCACACATTTTCAACAAACTAAGATTGAAATTTCAACTTTTGATAACACAAATATTTCATTTCAATGCTTTTAACTATTAGAATAATAAATTGAACTTTGGGAATTTCTTCTAGGTAGAAATTCAATTACGCCCAAAATAGTTGCTAAAATGAACAATAAACTGATCGGGAACATCCTCCCCCCGTAGAAAACATGCGTTTTATACACTAGCTAACTTGATAATATTATGGTTTGGCGAATTCGAAATTTCATAGGCTGTACGTTCATGAGCGACACGTTTACATCTGTCTTCTGCTAGATTGTTTAACTTAATTCATTGAGAAACTAGGAGGAACGGAGAAAAGGAAAATGATTGAAAAGACTCACACGTATACTCACCTCAAATTCGACCGAAATCTGCCCTCTTTTTGAGCTTCGATACACGATTTCTAAGGTCTCTAAAAAACAATTGAATGCGATTACTTCCCCGGTAGCCGATCGTTCACAGACACTCTGCAACGAGGGCCTCTCAAGCACGAGAGGCGAATGTAGCCCCGGATCGGAATCCGTGCTACGGCTGGTGGACACCGGAACCACGTTCCTCACGTCCTGAGGGAAGTAATTACAACATGAAAAACATGCTTGGACTCATTTTGAAATTGGAATAATGTCTGAAGCGAGTACATTTTCGAGTTCAATTGAACATTCCACATATTGGAATCCAGAATTCATCACTTTAAAATGCATTGTAATTAAAGTATACTTTTCTGGAATCGAAACTCATGCTTATCATCATTTTTCTAGGTTCCAGACTTTCAAAATCACACCAAATGGAAAAATTAACAAATCATGTCTTTTCTCTATTCACTTCTTGGAACATCGTTTTCTCTTAACAATACAATATTTCCGACTGCTAGAGGATTGTCAGAGTGATACCACTTTTGCGAGGAACTAAAGTTGACTCATATCCTCTCATTCATCCCAAAACGCAATAGATACATATATGAATGACGCTAATTTAGAGAAAATTGATATTCCATTTGTTCAAAAACGCGATGTTAAACAAGACTGTTACAAGTTACAATAGAACTGATTGCTTCCCCCGGTGACCGATCGTCTACAGACACTCTGCGACGAGGGTCTCTCATGCACGAGAGATAAATGCAACTCCGGACTCGAGCATCCGTCAATGGACTCAGAAACTACGCCCCCCACGTTTTAGGGGAAGCCATCGAGAACTGATCACATCATTTTGAATCAACTAGATAGCAGTGGGTTAAAGCAACTAAACGGGATCAGTCCGACTGTAACTAATTTTCTTCTTCTTACCACTCACAATTCGCTTGTTCATCAGAAAATGCGTTCAATATGCAACAAGAAGCTGTATACGATGTCCAAAATTCCGTGAGTAGCTTTGATCTCAACCCCCACTGTCAAATCTATTCGTTCATTTTTTATATTAGAGCCCGAGGGATTTGAAAGCTTTGTGCAAATTCAAGTCTGATTTCATGAATCACTGAATGATAAGGATCAAAACAACAAGATATCACTCGATACTTCCTGCCAATCAAACATGTTCAACTTCGAAGAATTCTGCTCATGACAACAAATTTGATTTATCGTATATGGATGTGAGCAAGTATTAGACTCTCACCAAAATTCTGTTGTTCACAAACTTTGTGGATTTTCTATCAGAAAATCTCTACAGACGAATCAAACCGCACCCACAAGCCAGACTGTTATAGGAATTGTAAACTATCTGTGATTTGAGTAACATTATCCGTTTTTCTCTCAAGAAACATCACGGTCAGAAAAATTAAATATGAAATATCAAACTGAAGCCGCGAGCATTTGAGCAAAATCGACTACAGAACATCGCCGAGAACGTATGAGACTGATGCATCAAGACTGTGGCCTACAGCCTCGCTACATCAGAATCATCGGCCACCGTCGATGCTTTGGTATTCCAACACAGATCAGCGTACGCCTGAGCTGTGTTGTAATCCCTCATAATTCTGAGATGAAAGTACCAGAGATATCATGAACGGAGCTAAATTCATATAGACAATTGCAACCAACCAAACAGTTCAATACAATAGCTCAAGTGCTCACTTCCGCTATACCAATCACAAGGCAAAACCTGATTTCTTCACGAGCACTTGATATTTGGTGCGCTATGGTTTCCTTCGATGTCACGGCGTGTCGTACTTTCTTCAAAAATTCATCCGAGGAAGTCTGTTGGAATCTCGATGTCAGCTCAGATAGACTGAGAGGAGCAGAATAGATGCATCAACCAGGAGATGACGAGCTGACTTCATTTGGGTGTCATTTGTCTCAACGAAGCGGAGTTTTTCCTGGTACAGCATACCCTGAATGTTGAGCTTTCCATGGGCGCTCGTCAAATTCCTTACATCTGAGACTGGACAAAGGGCCATGTTTACACGGAAATCCGGTGCCAAATCAACGCAACAGTGTACCTCGACAGTCACATCGACTCCTGAATCCCGAGAGAAAAACCTGCACGTGAAGAGTTTATATTTGTCGGTTACATCACGATAAAATCTCGGAGATCGCTAAGAACGAATCATTTTTTTTTTTTTTTTAAGAGTGATAGTCATCTCTGCTACGAAGCCGAATTAACTTTCCACCTTTTATTTCCGAGGGGCTAGTTGCAGAACGAATCAGCGCATGAAAATATCGCGATATGCTTGCCTATTTTGTTATCAAGATATATTATTGTCAAAATATGATGTTCTTTGCCTATTCTAAGTACCGAGTTTATTAGAGTAAATGGAAAAAGGCTACTACATTGGCGAGACATTCTCCAGAACTTGTGAGTTGCAAATCAAGAGTGTTGGAAGAGCATCATGAATTTTCAGCAAAAAGGCATATGATTAAATATCGAGGTAAATCACGCGCGAGTTGATCTGAAAAGTTATTTGAGCACGCTAATCGTCATAGAAAAGGGAAGTTTCCAATAATTCTGAATGAACTGGTGTGGGCAGAAAGAGCGTTGATAAACGCGAGGAGCTACGTTTGACCAGCGATCACACAAAGAAACGATATGATGATTCAATATGCTCTTGTGAGATGGAGCAAGCGATAGAGATTAGCAATAAATGAGAAAACTTGAGTCCTCGATGCATCCGTGGTGTAGAATCTAGGCGCGGAGCCCAAGCTATCAGCAAAACAGCGAATGTCCGCTTGTTGAAGACTGTCGAAGGACTCGCTGGTTGTTGGAGAGTTAGCCAAAGAATCATCGATGCATACAGCCGACGAATACAGCAGACGAGTCAAATGATTGAACAGGATATGTCCACGCTAATAAGAGAATGCTGGATGGCTCCAAGTAACAGCAGTAGTCCGTTGTACCAAGCCCGGAATATCAACAAACACCACAAAGCTCCATCACTGACTTGTATCTAATATCCTGTGGGTTTCGTGGTACTTGACTAGAAGATGATGCGTCCGTCGCAGTTGAATGACGCGGCTCACTGACAGCAATTTTTGTTTTCGCTCGCCTCGGCAAAGACAACCTGCATGCCCAAGTGAATTAGTTTGTCATATTCCAATTACCGCGACACATTTTGATATTAGATGAAGTGCGAAACTCAATACATCATTGATTATGCAGAAAAATGAATAACGCAACGCTTCTGCAAGAAAAGGGAGTAAGGATGATTTCATAAATAAGTAAACTTGTGTCATCGATGTGTTCGTGTTGCTGAGTCGAGCCACTGGACGAATTTCTGTAGCAAGATCCATTTCTTCGAAGACCTCGATAATTTTGTGTGTAGGCGAGTCGCCGATTCAACAGGAGATACGATATTCGTGAAGTTATGATGCCGATGATGTTGAGCACACCACGTGTTTCAACGCTGACGAGAAGATGTCTGGACCGCAGCACGTGCATCACATGGTTACACCGCATATAGCCAGTTGATGTCAACAAACAATCCGATGCCTCGTTGGTATACCGCTAACCTCCATAGGACTCTACGACTCATGACCTTGGGGATGGGTTGCGCGTCGCAACTACAATCATCGCAGGGGATCCAGTAATCTTCATATTCGAGCGTTTTTTCAGATATAACCTGCACATCAGAAAAATTCAGCTAACAATTCTAAACAATTAACCTCGAAATTTTCATGACTCATTTTTCATCCTCGTGCAATAATTAATATTTATAAAAATACCAACAATCATGCAGTTTATGTATTGAGGAAATGATAACGATTCAAACGAAAACTTAGGCTCATCCGTGGCATCATCTTCTCTGTGGTATCTCTCCCTCGCAAGCCAGTCGTGTTGTGATGAGTTCTGCACCTGTCCTGTCACGGTCGCCAAAAATGTGCTCGCGCGTTCGCGAGTATTGCGCAGGGAGATGAATGAATTAATCACAATTGAAAACACTAGATTTCATTTAACTTTTTAATGAAATAGAAAAACGTATGTTGACAAGAGAAACGTAAAAAATTGGTTAGGTTAGACGTTGTTGTGCTCGCTTCAAGAGCCTGAGCGAATCTGAACTCTAACGATTTACATGTTTTCGTCTGCTTGACAACGCGTTGCTAACAAAATTGGTTACAGTTGAATCGAATTACTTTCGCTGGTGGCCAATTGCCCACAGACACACTGTCTGCGACAAGGGCCTCTCATGCACGAGAGGCGAAAGGTAGCCACGGATTAAACACCCGTGCTACGGCCGGGGACACCGGGACCACGTCCCTCACGTCCTAGCGAGAGTAATTCAAAGAGAAGTCATTCAAATAAATAAAAGATTTTACAGGATTTTAGATTTGAAGCGAACACATAATTATAATTTCACAATTACAATTACATGATTACAATTACAATTTTCATTGTACATAATGTATATGTGATGAATAAATTCATGGATTTCATTTTCTTTTTCAAAATTTAAATATTTGAAATGTAAATTTCACACATTTTCAACAAACTAAGATTGAAATTTCAACTTTTGATAACACAAATATTTCATTTCAATGCTTTTAACTATTAGAATAATAAATTGAACTTTGGGAATTTCTTCTAGGTAGAAATTCAATTACGCCCAAAATAGTTGCTAAAATGAACAATAAACTGATCGGGAACAACTAGCGTGTATTCCATTAATATAAAATTGATAGAGTTTTTGATATAATCATAAGGCGAGGTATTCAATTAAATAATAATCAGAGATAATTTCATGAATAGGAAACTTTACGATCGGATGGCGGAAAAGGAAAGAAACAAAGAAAAGGGAGGAACATTGCAATTTTCCTAATCCGGAGCAAAGAAAATTTAGGAATACACAACATTAAGTCGAAGGGTGACAACGACTTTTATGGTGCTTCAAATCATAATTCTTCTTGTACGTGCGCTGACAAATATCACACTTGAATTTCTTACTATCACAGAACTTCTGGTGTTGATGGAACTCAAAGGAACGATAAAACCGTTCACAAAATGGACACTGTGTGAGGGGGTCAACACTGGGCTCAACCGAACCACGAAATGCAGAAGAGGAGGGTCGATTGGCTGCACAATCCAGCTCATGTTTCTTCTTTGCATCGTCATCGGCAAAATCAGTATGACAGAACTGACATCTCCAAACGGAGATAGGTTCATCCACTTTATTGCCCGACTCCTGTAGTTTAAGAACAGCAGCTAGAACACAGAGGGGAGAATAATCAAAAATATGAAACTAAACAGGGATCAATATATCTCAGACGTAAGGGTTACCTGCATGAGCTTTTGAATTTTTTTCGTGGTCGGCCAGCTTTTTTACAACCACCTTACAAATCATACACATTTTGGGGATTCTATTCAGGATTCGAGGCTCATCCTTCCCGTGGATGTCTCTGCGGTGAATACGCAAAGTTTCTTTGCATGTCGTAGACAAGGTACAATCTTCACAATCATGCAAAATTTGAGGCCGACTTTTCACGGTCGTTATCTGATGACGATTAGGCTTAATGGTGGTAAGCTTAGACTGATCACAAAGATCGACAGTTACATGCTCTGCGTAAACATTGAATAATGGGTCCGCAAAATTTTGAGCCTCAGCTATGTTTGCCCCTAGCTGGCCAACCTCATGATATGTGCCTGCCGTCGTATACACTATGTCATGGGGATTCTGTCGAGTGGTCTCATAGGCGATTCCATGGCGATCCAAGAAGATCGTATCCGCGTAGACGTACTTGTGACTCAATGCCGTTGGGCAAGAGTTAGCAAAGGAGAAAGTTCCAATTGGATCTGGAAGGGATCAAGAAAAAGGGGTATCGGTGATTGACAATACTAATGTGATGAATTTAGGTCACAGAAACGTCGACTCCACAAACAAGTGCATTCTGAATAGATGTATAAAATGAAAAGGGGCTGTCTTACCACTTGATGTTTCTTCCACATGAGACTTATTGGTCTTGGCCTTTGACTTTCGTTTTTTGGCACCACGAGTTTTTGCTGTACCTGAGGATATAGAGAGAAATTATTCAGACTAGATTGTGTCAAACTCATTCCAGAGAAGAGAGATACAAGGAATTTCTGATCCAAAATTCAAATAAAGGGGGATGTCACGAGGAATCACCAAAAAAAAAAAAAAAAAAAAAAAAAAAAAATCCAAATAAGAATTATATAAATCACTCACCGGCACGTTTGCGTTTAGACCTCGTGGTAGTGACTGGTGATGTATGCTTCACAATGCTTGGAGACACAACTGTAAAAAGATAGTATGAAAAAGAAAAAGAGAATATGAAATAACCAATAATCGAAATAGAAAAAAAAATACGCTGCTAAAAGAGGGTAGCAGAATGCGTTCTCTTAGCGGAATAGTCTCAGAAGGTTTACTCGGATTCATGAAAAATTTGGAGAGCTGACCAAATTCCGGAATCAAGACTGGAATTCCCAAAAGAATAGTTCATTTTCCCCTGTGGTCCAATCCATTTTAGACGCAACTCATATCAATTTTATTTGGTCGAAACGGAAATTCGATACAATTAATTTCAGTGTGCTCAGGATGAAGTTACTTTGAAAATTTTCGCTTTGTCTGAAAATTAAGGTTTGTGGAAATTAAATGGAATTCAGCCAATTTGCCGTGCCGAAAACAAGCGTTCTCTTTTAAGAAGCAATACTAATGGAAAGGACTGATAGAGTGTCTTCGTTGGGTGGATTAATCTCAGATGCTCACTCGACTTAGGGAACTATTCAGTTTAAGGGAGAAGATGCTATTATTTCTGCAAATTGGGATAAGTGGAATAAAGAGAAAATTACCGAGAATCATCGGACTTTAACAAGATAACTGAAACATTTTTATAACAGGAAGGATTTTAACGAAAATATTAGATAGGAGGGCGGTAGAGTGACCAAACAAATGTTGAACCAGAGATAGACATCCACTCTAAGAAACAAGACAAAATAAATAGAAAAAGAGAATATCAATCGAGACATACCCGGGATTTCTTCAGGGCTTGACACATCAGCGTCTGACGAACACGTCGGAGATTTTGTACCCGAAGCCTCGGCTTTGTCTTGCTCTTGAATCATATGGATAGCCCTTTCAAGCGGTTCTCGTTCAGGGAGCATGAGCCAAACTTTTATCCCGCGACCGATAAGATTCGTGATGGTGGGGCTCCTGATGATGGGGTTCTCACAAAACCGTTTTATACCAACATTCATCGAGGGCAAGTGTGCATTCTCCAAGTGAATTTCGCTAAACGCATTTACACCTGCGAGGTACAGCAGGCTAGTGTTAATACCCTCCATAACGCCAACGTCTGGATTCGTATTGGGATGAATCTGGCTCGTCTTCATGATCTCTTCTCGATCCAGCAAACCAACGAAGGACATATCCGCTGGATTAATGCCGAAGCAATATAGTCTTTACCCAGAACACGTAGGTAAATAATTGATGATCTCAGCATCGGTCATCGTTGCGATTTTAGGATCGTCAGGTTGGGACAACCGCGCCAACAATTCTCTATTGTCGCTAATATCATCAACTAATTCCTTACTGATAAGATATAACCCTTTCTCACGGTAGTGGGGTATGGCTATGATTCTAAAGCATCGAATCAACTTCGAGTTGTCCAGAAGCCCCTCTTGAATGAGCTGCCGGGACAACTCCTCGTCATCGAAGGGCACACCACGACCAACGAAGAGTTTTTTGTGCCGATATTCGGGAGAAGCGGGCGCCTTCAACACAAATTTCACAAACGACGAAATCGACTCGGCCGGAACGTCCGCAATATACGATTGAGCCATGTCTGCACCTGAAGCACGATAAATCAAATTAATGACAAATATCAGTTCTTCTTTCACAATGGGAGAATTCTACTCAGGCCAGAGAATCTTTCTCAGACCAAGAGGTATTGTCCTCAGCATTAAGGAATCATCCCACAAAACACCATCGTAATATAAAGCTCTCAACCAGATGGAAAACGGGTCGCGATCACAACAAAATACCAAGACGACACCAAAAATTCATGAGCAATATTTGGAAACATTGGAAAACAAATATCTCAAAATTTTAACAGCCTTTACCGTCATCAAAAAGTTTTAAAAATGAGTATACGATTGCTATTGATAAGCACAAAGATTTGGGCAGTCGAGACGATGGATGATTACGAAAATATTGAAAGTCTCCTGAAAACGTGGAACTGAATGAACGATCTACTTCCCCTTCAATAATGTTCCCAAAATTTGAGGTATATACAACATTTGAGACAGTTTGGGAAAATTGTGGGGGGGTATTGTAGAGAAAATATGCGATCTTTAGATTGCGAGTTATTTTTATCATGCCTTAACGATGATTCATTTTACAATCTTCGATAGAATTTTCTTAAATCCTTTGCAGGAATGAAATAAGGCATCGAGAATAGTGCTTGCTCTGGATGCGAGACAAAGATACTAGAATGAGTAGAAAATTTCTCACTTTTACCGTTGCTACCGTTGCCTATTCAAGAATTTTACGAATACCAATGATTCTTGAACTGAATTTATTTCTCTGGTTCAAAAATTTTTCCGAATATTTTTGCTCTTTTTCTTGCAAGCATCGAAATTCATATATAAAATGTCTGTCAAGCATAGCAAATTGCGAATCCGTCATTTTCACTGAATCGGACCGATCACTTTATTTGAAAGCATTCCACGTCTTCTCCGGACATAGGGACGGTTAGTTAATAACAGCCAACTCCAACAAAATAAAACTTAATGACCTAACCAACTCAATGGGCGTTAGAAATCCAACATTATTTTTTTTGTTGTACTAACCAAATGCATTGCTGTTCTAACCGACCTTTTTTTTTGTGCAATGAATGCAACCACTACTGTTCAGATTATACAGGCTCTCGATACTTCTATCAATGCTCCCAATGGCATCAGATATGGATCACTAAACATAGAGACCTCTCGTCAAAATTCTAAAAGACCTGCTGTATCACGAACTTGGAAGTTCTTTCCGGTTACTACATTGTTACTGAAGGAAAATTGCTCATAAATTTGCTGAACTAGTGCATGCGGCCTAATCTTACACCGTACTTACGAGCAAGTCGGGCGAAATGAATGGAAACGTCCATTATAACACACAAAATCTTGCTCTGGATATATATCGAGGATCGGCATCAAATTGTGGAAAAAAAGAAAAATTTCCTATACTTATCGGCAAGAACTCTAGCAATATACACGCACTACAAGTGATACGGAAATTCTCACATTCGGAAAGATCCCTCTGTAAAGTGGCGCTAAAATATGATAATAATATTGGACAATATATATATTCGACTCATAGAATGAGAAAGAAATCAACGAGTCGTTGGGTATTAAGCACAGATTTCAACTGTCTCGGAATGACCAAAATCGAGAGACAACCTCCAATAGGAAATAAATAAATATATAAATTGATAATAAACATTAAATTGATAATAATTATTCAAAGTGCATGGAGGACTACAACACAGTCATAATAGACAACAAGAGCAATGAGTATTCGTTCTCTAAAATTCAATTACCTCCAAAACTCCAGTCAAGATTTATCGGAATCCAAGCAGGTCAACGCGGCAACGAATGAAGATACCTATGAAGAGAATGAAATTGATGAGAGCTAATGAGAACCTCGGGACGAATTATAATAGTCTTGGATAGAAATATAATAACTAATAACAGATATAAGACATGATTTCGAATATATTTCGAATAATTAATACGCGATACTTGCACGGTGCGTGTTGCTAAGTTGAAGTAGCTAGCATAAAGATTTTCAACAAAAAAAAAAAAAAAAAAACTCGAACCTCGGGGACACGAGCCATAACAAAACGAAGTAAATATACGTAACGACCAAAATCGGGTATATACACGAAACTCTAAGAGATGCAACTGACCTTTGTGGCGTAGATATTCGTTGGCTTTCAAAAATGGCATCACTAACACTTGGAAGTATAACACATATTACAAGAGCCCAAGATATACATATTGGATTCTAACAGAAAAATCAATCGATCTCTATAATACTAGAAATTGGATTGGGCAATCATGATTAAAACAAAACGATACAGGAATCGAAGAATAATTAGATATAAGTAAATACTCACCATATGAGACATCCAGAGGAGAAAACGTTACACTACATTTTTAAAGGAGACGTCGGATCAGGAACAATGAGGCTGAACACAGATCACCAAAAATCACGGTCAAAATAATTAAATGCACTGAGCGCGATGAATTTTCAATAAGTTTGAGATTCAGTAACATGAAATAATTATCGCAATAAGTCGATTACCAGATGTTACAATACAATAACACTCGCGTTTGAGACGTATGCGCGCATCAACTCAACAACAACGTGTGATGGAATATAAGCAAATGCTAACACACAGAGTAGCAAGGGCTCGCGAAACCAGCGGGAAAATCGTAGTGGGGGGAGAGACTGCTCTATCGAAATTTGGCAGTAGCTTGCTTACTTGTAAGCTTTGAATACACAAGCACCAACACCGGGTTTCGAATAAATAACGTACTGTAACAAATTCGACCGCATGAGATATGGCAACATCGACTTCTGATGGATATGAGCACAGGATCTCGTGTAGAGAGGCCCCGGGAACCTTCGACTTTTGACTCGATGGGCTTCAATTACAACTGCTCTGATGATAGTAAGAAAATTATCGTATTTTAGTCGGAATAACCTTCCCAAACTTGTGAAAATGAGAAAAGGAATTTCGTTCAGTACTTCACTGGATATGAGAGAATTCGGTGTCACGTCGAAAATTTTATACATTTATATGACGAGCCGGTCGAGTATTGATTGATAATTTTTTTTCTCTTT
Organism: Eretmocerus hayati; assembly: GCA_029851415.1. Classification (NCBI taxonomy): domain Eukaryota; kingdom Metazoa; phylum Arthropoda; class Insecta; order Hymenoptera; family Aphelinidae; genus Eretmocerus; species Eretmocerus hayati. The sequence goes on along the minus strand of CM056742.1, from coordinate 173,132,119 downwards.
CCCAAACACAATCGTGGTGGTGTGACACATGAGAATCTAAGATGAAATCAACGATCAATAAATGCTCACTTCCAAGATAAATTTCTCTCTGCTGGTTACGCCCACAAACAGAACTGATCTCTGAGTCTCCAACAAGAATCTTGCGTGACAAATATATTGACTTACGAACTGGTTCAATACAGGATCGGAAACGCCAGCAAGGGTCTCTGCGGCACTGATTGTGGCAGAGACCTCGACGCGAAAATGCCAGCAAGGGTCTCTGCGGCACTGATTGTGGCAGAGACCTCGACGCGAAAATGCCAGCAAGGGTCTCTGCGGCACTGATTGTGGCGGAGACCTCGACGCGAAAACACCAGCAAGGGTCTCTGCGGCACTGCGTGTGGCGGAGACCTCGACGCGGAAACGCTGGCGAGGGTCTCTGCGGCACTACGTGTGGCGGAGACCTCGACACGGAAACGCTGGCGAGGGTCTCTGCGGCACTGCGTGTGGCGGAGACCTCGACGCGGAAACGCTGGCGAGGGTCTTTGCGGCACTGCCTGTGGCGGAGACCTCGACGCGAGAACACCAGCAAGGGTCTCCGGAAATCGGGCTGTGGCGGGAACCTTGTGACGAAGGGACGGCAACTGTATTTTAGCATACGGGAAAGTGTTCTTTCTCTAACAGTACAAGGTGATTGATGAAAATTTTATTTTACCAGCAGCAATTTGAAACGAATCAGGCGTTCAGATAAATAGCGATTGTGATGTTGCTGATGCTACTACAATGTCTATCGAGAGATTGTCGAAAATGTATTCATCGGGAAACTCATAACCACGATCATCACAACGATACTCGAATGCACGGAAAAACTCGCTCGATCTTTTAGCGATTGATTTTCCACGTTCGGGGCGTTTCGGTCAAAACGTCGAGCCGGACATGGGTTCTCCAGGAGATGTAGAGTGTGCACAAGGTTGCTATCAATGAATGCACGTAACGTGGAGGTTCGGAAAACTCATTTGGACGTCCTTTGTTCAACTCTCTAGAGGGGGAATATTAAATTCCTCATTGCAATCCCCACATCATCACCAACGGAGTCATACATACCGAATTAATCCGATGATCTGGTGCCAAACTCCGTACTGACTTACACCTTTCCAAGTGATCTCATTCAACTGAGGCGAATAATGAATGCGAGATGTCACTGTGACCTTCATAATTCAAAAAAAGTTGAGAGAATTTTTTTTCTTGTGGAACTATAATACCTTTCCAATAACCAAAAGACGTTAAATTGCATTGCGAGTTGTCAGGTCATCTAATCTCGAATTTCAAAATAAAATGATCTCGATCGAATAAAGGAAAATTCAAGCTGGAGTTAAATGACCATCTTTTTTATTTCTCTCTCATACATCAAATTGCAAACTAGGGCAATCTATACATATGAAACATGACTCGAAATTTACTAGTCGTGGGAGTTGATACGATTCTTCGCGATGTCCGCGTAGACAATCGAACTGATCTCCTGGATAGGCGAGGATCGGGTGCAAAAAGAATGGTGGCATTCAAGCGCAACTCGGCGCGACACTTCAACATCCATGAACCTGAAAATTACACGAGGTGGTATAAACTAACGAGTGGAGGTAGGAGGGTCGCTGTATATTAAAAATGGGCAAGAGGTTAAAGGTACTCTAAATAATGATCTCTAACACTCGTATCAAAGAATGACGAAATCTCAGCTATAAAAGGGCCAATTAGAGGGAAGTGATATCAACGAAGAACACCGGTATACATATGCGCACTGTCTCTCTCTCTCTCTCTCTCTCCCTGACTCTCTATCTGACTCTCGTCAGAACATGAATTTCAAAACAAAAGATGACACACTGAGCGCGGAACCTGAGATTGCACGCAACACGCAAACTGTAAAATTTCGTATATCGGTGTTGAGAGACGAGAAGAGAGGTAAGAGAGCCGGAAAAGATTAGTGCGGAAACACCAACCCTGACTAATCGTAGAAATATGACCGATGTCTATCGAGCAATAAATGTAATTAGCAGAAAAAAAAAACGGAGCAAACTCGATCACACATCGCGGAGATGAGATTCAAATGATCACGAACGATCCTGTTCAAGACTCTCGAAATAATCTAAGTAACTTACCTGTTCGGAGAACAGCAGACAGCACAAAAGACGGCATAAGGGTGCGATATAACGTAAAAACGTGGAATGTCAGCAAAATTGGACCCAAAATCACGAACACAAGACAAAAATCAAACAGACTCAAATCTAAACGCTCGCTCGGTGGCGGCAGCAGTGATGAATAACAAACAACACATGGTGAGACCGGAGCCGGCGCGTGCGCACGTCAGAGAGATGAAACGAAGCGCGCGAAATGGTACAAAGAGGGCGTTGAATACTATGAAATAAGTGTTGAACCATGGTGCACACAGGTGTCAGGTTCGAATCAAGGGAAACGATCATATAATTGCTTAAGCAAACACACAAATTAAATGCAATCACTCCTCTCTATTTTGCTTCCCCTTTTCTTGAAGAGCGATGGCAATACATCAATCGTAATCTGATAGACAAATAATCCTATATTACAATTAGTAAGCTGTGGGGAGTTTTTGCTTTTTTTTTTCTTCTTCGATATGGAATTGCCTTGTATTGCTGACAATGTTTCCGCGCCTTTCATTGAACCACGATGCGGAATCAAAATCAGAGTCGGAATCAATTCCAAAATCGGAACGAGTAAGAACCTATCACGATTGGCTATTCAGGATATAGTTAAGAATTGTCGATATAATATTTAGGGAGTACGTGAATAATGAAGAAAGAATAGAAGAAGTAACCATGCTATTAGCCAGATTTAGTCATAAGTAGATGAGTGATCAATGTACCAGAGTTATGTTAGAAAATTTTGAAAAAAAATCATGCGTCAAGATGAATGTTCAGAGAATGGAAATGGAGAAAACGCTCAAGTATATTGAATACAGAATTTTTTTTTCTCTCTCATTCCTCTTTTAAGTGCATAAGAATCTGACTTTTGTACACACCAAAAATACAGAGATAGAGATTTTAATGCAGGAGGCTTGCAGCGGGAGTCAGATGCATACACTACGGAAGCTGTCGAGTACAGAATTTTACGACCTGACTCGCACACATGCTCACATATATATATACAAGTTCGCCTGAAAATTTCTGTGGGAAATCGGCGTCGTAATGAAATCTCGAAGCAGATGATAGAACCAAAGGGCATCACCCTGACAGATCATCAGTCGGGCCTGGTCTTCCTTGACAAACAGAGCTCTAACGGAATCAATCATGGATCGCGATCAAAGCGAGAAACGAGTTTGCAAAAATCTCGATGTAGTGACAAAAGCGCAACTGTTGGACGACATAAGTAAAGATGAATGGGAATTCATCCAACAAATTTGCGCGCTACCGGAATTGGACATTACTATGAGTGACCAGCGCGAAAAACAATGTGAGACGCAAAATCTGGAAGTGAACACAGTCGAATTTGGTGATGAAAGTGTAACAAATTCATCAAGTGCTATCATTGCAAACAGCGAGACGCCAAACATTTTTAACCCCGCACTGAATAATCGAGAGTCGAGAGTACAAAACATAGTCTTGGATCTTATGGAATGTGAAAAATCGAGATCTGCCCTGGGTCCCGGTGAAATACTAATGGAGATAGGACTGGTCCCAAGTAACATGAATCTTGTGAGCACCACGACCTTCAGTGATAACACGTATACAGCAACCGGAGATTCTGTTACAACAGACTTTCCCAAATACAATGAATCAAGTGCGGTTGCAGCTAATGACATTCCAATGGATGATCATGATTACGGTGTTAACTTGCCGGTGTACGCTGAAATCAACTCCACGAAATCAATGAGTCTCCAGGAAGTGAATTACGATCCAATCAATACACCGGTACCAGAATATGGTGAAGTGATCAACAATCATAATGACAACAAGGAGGAAAATGATGCCCATAGAATTATATCACTAACCGAGGAAAATAGAAACAATGAGGCTCAGATGGAGTTTTTACAGTGGTACGCACCCGACCCATGCAAAAATACCCTGGTAACCGAACCGGTGGAGACTATACAATCACCAACGAAACAATTCTCCCAACTCGGAACCAATAGAGCAATCGTCACTGTTGAAGTACATTCAATTGGAGTGGAAAATGAACTCGTACTAAACCAAGAATCGGACGCACCGAACACTAATTCTCGATCAGACCAACCCATCACCGACACATCTACGAGTAGCTGCAATCTAACTGAAGCTTCAAGGGATACAGCATCGGATACGATCAACATAGACGCAGCAGAACGTATACGAACGAGATCATCAGTCAAGAGTCAACAGAACTGGAACCACGTCAATACGCAAGAAGAAATAGCAAAAATCAGGTACCCCGATCTAGAAGACGTAAGGTATCAAGCAGATAATAATTGCCCCGACTTAGAAAACCCCTTCTGGGCAAATATTAAGAATTTTAGTTGTAAGCGATCGGTATTTTATCGCAAGGATAAGTTAGGAACAATATGTCCCCTCTCATATTTTAAAGAAAAGCACGAAGCCATGGGTTTCAAAGCAGACTCGAGACATATCTTGATTAAATCGAACAAAAACCCGAAAATGCCCATCTGCATGTTATGCCATTGCTGTCGATATGAGGTAAAAGATGCAATCAAGTGCGAATTTTGCGTAAAAGCATATTTCGAACTCATGATTTCAGAAATGGGAGATCAAAGAGAAATCATTGATAAGTGGGAATAATGTTGATAGAATTCGAGTTCTAGTTTCTACTACAACCTCAACGTTGAAATATTACGGTGTAAATTGTAAAGAAAAACCGAGGGAAAAAGGGGAAAGTGAGGAAGGAATGTGGAAGAAACACCCCTTTGGAATAGAATTTGAGCCATTGGAAGACTCAGAACACTCCATATGATAGAATTTGCAATTTCAATCTCACAGCAAAATATTTATTTATTGAACTACGGTAAAAAATAATGTTCGATTATACCTATATTCTGAATATTAGAATTTGTCTTGCGGAAACTTTCGAAAGCAATAATGTCCATTTATATCTATACCCTGAGCATTTTTGAATGTCCATTTATATCTATACCCCGAGTATTTTTGAATGTCGATTTATATCTGTACTATGAGTATTTTGAATTAATAATGTTGAACTATATCTATAAATGTTTGGAACCATATCTCTGGATACCTATACTCTGAATATTTTGAAGTTGATAATGTGAACTCTATGAATATCTGGAACTATATCTCTGAATACCCATACTTTGGATATTTTTTGAATTGACACTTTGAAGTTGTTAATGTGAACTATATGAGTATCTGGAACTATATCGCTGGATATTTTTGAAATGACGTGTGGGAAAATTTTTGAAGTAATAATGTCGATCGATATCTACACTCTGAATGATTTCGAGTTTGACATGCGAAAAATTTGGAAGTAATAATGTCGATTTATATCTATACCCGTAATATTTTGAATCACGATTTATATTTATACTATGAATATTTTGAATTCGATAATATTGAAGTATATCCTTTGAACTACGATTTATATTTATATTGAACTATATCTATATCTCTGAGTACCTATACTCTGAATATTTTTGAAATAATGTGTGAAAAAAAAAAAAAAAAAAAAAAAAATCTGGAAGTAATAATGTCGATTTATGTTTATACTCTGGATAATTTGAATTTGACATGTGAAAAATTTTGGAAGTAATGATGTCAATTTATATCCTTATTCTGAATAACTTGTGTGAAAAAATTTCGAAAGTAATGATATTTGGCTATTCAGGAAACTTGAACTGAGGATGTTGAACTATATGGATGAATATAGACCGAACAACCCAGATAGATAATAAGAATATGTAGGAACTGATTTCACGCAATGAGAGATACACAAATTTCATCTTTGTAAGGGCGTTCGCCCTTCCGGAATAAGGAGGGAGGTGTGACGTACACGGGACTCGTGTACGTGTGCATAGTTGAGCATGTGTGAGTGTCGGGCATCGCGCGCCAAGTATAAACGTATTTCCCACGCGAGTAAGTCAATACTCATTACAGTATAACTTGAGATAGAATTAAGATTGAGGTTTCACTCTTTGAGCGCTATAGAAAGGAACATTTCAGAAACACAGCAATAGAAGCATCTTACACATGTAATAACTTCCTAATTGTCTAACGACAGTTTACACTTGAGACCTAACTAATCAAGCCCCGCGCTCATGCTATTATAACCACCCAAAACCATATACATAGGTTGGTTACAAGGACGATTTGATATGGCGAACCCCAATATGACTTCAACTCATTAGCCAAGTAAGATCAGAGTCAAAGATCAATAATTTACCTTATTAGAACTGAAATTCATACCTGACCTTGTACGTTCAATGCAACATACAATACACTCGGTTATACGGAAAGTACAGGAACAAACGCTCACACCTCACATGTTTTGGAATAGCAAACCTCAATCAACTATAAAGTCATTAGCCATCAAGTTACAAGAATCTAGAATCATTATTCAGCTCATAAACAACAAATCGAGTTACATGGGATTGACTGCACGCTTTTCTCTTGAGAGAAAAGCCTATAAATACGGCCTCTTTCCGGGCAAGACACACTCTTGTCTCGGCTTCTTAGCGGACGACTTCCATACTCTCTAGCCACAGTATCTCTTATTGCGAGTATTTACCATAACTCTACGTTGAATATTACCTCATTGTACTACCTCAAATCTTGTATATCGTCAAAGGTGACGAAGATGATATGACAACTATTGTATCAAAGGAAGAATAAACCTCCAGTTCTATTTACTCGCCGACTACAGTTCCTGGATTCGAAACCTACCGCCAAATTGGCACAACGACGCCATCTAATAGACCCCAGGGTCGTAACATTTTTATAGTCTCCATGCCGACACACGAAACAATCCAAGATGGTCGAATGTGACATCTTAGCAGTGGTCGATAGCTCTCGACTCTGAAGATATGGACATTAGATCTCACCAACGTGAACGTAGCTGCACTCCGAATTCGATGCTTTCGAGAAATTAATCGATCAATCGCACAATCGCAATTCGTGATAGGATAGGGGATAAACTGCTTGCAGCGCAAGCAAAAGGGGCCGTCCATAAACTACGTAGACCGATTTTTATTATTTTTGACCCCTCCCCTCCCCCCCCCCCCGTAGCCAATCGTAGCTTTTCGGCCAATCTGGCCCCCCTCCCCCCAAAAAACTACATAGTTTTTCTAAGAATAATAGAAGTTCTATTCCATCGAAAAGAACCAAATATCCTGAAAACTATTTCATTCTTCAAAATATCTTGAGTTGGAGTATCACGATAGTCCGGTCTCCAGCCACCCTTCCGCATGTCCGTGAAATCCAACTTCGGAACGATCTGTCTCAAAAACTATTCGGCGAAAAGTGTCCACCTTCGTCTTGGTTTCAATCAACACACATATAGATTCGAATAAGACAAAAAGACAAAGGTGGACAATTAGATTGGTACCATTAGTCACGGACATACGAAAGGGTTGCTGGAGACCGGACTAGACTGCTCTAAAATATTCTATGTGATTATAATTTAAATCATTCACCTTCTCCCTGATTGCGGGCATGATTCGTCTTGTCAGACGTATTAGAGGGTTTATCTGCCTTATGGAGGGACATTCGAATTCGAAGTCAGAATATTTTAGGGGATAAATTTGGAAAACATACAGTACCCTGCAAAAAAATGGAACATGGATACCTTCACTAAAACAGCTATTACTCCGACGCGTTTGGGTCTACGCCAATTTTTCAAAAAGCACTTGGAAGATGAGAAAAAAATCTATCAAATTATGTGTTTTGAAATTTTTTTTGATCAAAATTACATGCCTTTAATTGACACTCAAAATTGGAAAAATTCTCATTTCAATCAATCATCGATCACTTATCGGGAAATTACGATAGCGTAAAAATTCTTGCGGGATGTTGTAGCTCTTTCCAAGACCTTCAAGAATGGTTTTTTATACATTACTCTACGATTTTTCACACCCGAGCTACGAGCAATCTCGTACAAAGAATTTCGTACGAGTAGAGGGTATCGAAAGTATGGAGACATGAGTTTTTCTTATTTGAGGTGGGCGGAAGTCCTTTCGACCAATTTTTGGAATGAACCTGGCAACTATTTCATGAAATTCTAAAGATTTTACGTCAAAATCGTAGATTATGACCTTTTCCGTATTTTTGTTACACTCAAATGATATATGATGATACATGATCTCGTACAAAATTCTTTGTACGAGATCACTCGTAACTCGGGTATAAAAACCGTAGAGTAATGTATAAAAAAAACGATTTCAAAGGTCTTAAGAGAGCTACAACATCCCGCAAAGATTTTTACGCTATCGTAAATTCCCCATGAATGATCGATGATTGATTGAAATGAGAATTTTTCCAATTTTGAGTGTCAATTAAAGGCATGAAATTTCGATCAAAAAAATGTTGAAACACATCATTTGATAGATTTTTTTCTCATCTTTCAAGTGCTTTTTGGAAAATTGGCGTAAACCCAAACGCGTCGGAGTAATGGCTGTTTTAGTGAGGGTATCCGTGTTCCATTTTTTTGCAGGGTACTGTAGGTAATACTTGATAAAGGATATACAAGTGAGCCAAGCTCAAGTATGAAAATGATTCACTAGTTCGGAACCTCCAACGATACTTACACACGAGCACTCAGCAAATGTGAACAATGACGTGAATGAATGAACATCTGACGTACATGCTTTACATGTACGACCATCGGCTGTGTGGCTTCATAGATTATTATTACATCCAATCAAAATTTATCTGACCGATAAGAATATCGAAATCATGTACCGAGAGCCATTTTCACGCACGCAATTTAAAAATATGAAGCTACGTAGTAAAGCCGATGACCACCCCCCCTCCCCCCGTAGCCGAACGCAGTTTTTTTAAATCAAATTTTTAACCCCCCGCCCCCTCGCTCCTTGGACACCAACGTAGTTTATGGACGGCCCCAAAGTAATTTTGATTCTGTGCTCATTGTTCACCAAGCTACAACGTAAAGCTGTTCAAAACCGGTCTCGAGCAGAAGCCAGCACGCGCAATTATGAAAGGAATAGAGGTTTGTATTGATCATTATTTAGGTGACGGATTGATGAACAAATGAACGTAAAATTATTTTTGCTTGCACTCGAAGCAACTCACTTCGATCGGATCCTTGGGTAGCGCTGGTCGCCATTCTTCTACGAATTGGAAGAAGAAGATCAAAAAATCGGTGTAGCAACTTCTTATAGATCTTTGAAAAAAAGACAAAAAAAATTTGTCATAGTCTTGCTCATACAAGGCACCATATCAAAAGTATCTGAGGATTTTTTTTCGAAAATTCACATTTTCTCGTTATTTATCTCGGTTTCATCTCTATCATTGTGTAGTAGAACACATACTGTTGAAAATTGAGTAATGATTTTTTCCGAAATCCTCAAAGAATAAACAAGAGCAATAGAAGTACTTTTTCCCCGGAACTACCTGTACACAGTATTGGAGGGAATACCCTCAGATACTGCATAATCGTAGCTTTTTCCGGAGAAAACTATCTTCATTTCTTTTCGCATCCTTTGAAAATCTTCATAAAATCATCATATACATTTTTCAACAGAATGTCGGATGCCTCGTTATGAGGAGGCATCACTGCTTGTGGTAGAGGAGAATGAACAGTTTTTCGTTAACTGATTAACACTCACACTCTAGTGGCACGAAGACTAATACACTCGTTTTATCGGACCCGGGGACTGAAACGTTTGTGTTATTGGCCCAGATAAGACAAATGTGTTGATCTTCGTGCCGCTAAGGGGTAAATGTTAATCTTTGTGCTATTAACAGAATGTGTTACTTTTCGTGATTGAAAACGGATGTGTCACTCTTCGTAAGAGGCATCGATGTGTACCATTATGCAATTATGAAAATAAGATCGAGACTCCCAGAGGAGAAATGAAAATTTTCCGATGATATCTCAAATATCCTTATGTTATAACAAAATGCGTGGTATGGGCAAGAATATGCAAACACTCTTCACATTTTTTAAAGATTCACAAAAATTTTCTGTACACACTTGTTGTTACCGTCGGGCTTGTGCCACGAGGCAACTTTGTGGGCCACAACAGGGGTTTATAAGTTAAGGAGATGGTGGCCCTGAAAAGGGCCGGTTTAGGTTCGGGGGTTAACTCTGAAAAGAGCTGATGTTAGCAGTTTCTTTGGCACTAACGTCCGCGGGAGCTCTCACATCGCTCGGACAGACTTCTTCACGTCGAAGAACATTCTCGACCCAGGACCACCCTGGACCTAGCCGGACAGGACGACTGCAGCGCTGATAGCCGAGCCTCCTATAAGGATCGAAGCCTCAACGCAGGATATCGGGAACCGCCAGCCGCACGCGATGTTGGTCGGAAGGGCGCGCATCTCAGCCTGGGGTTTCGATGGAGTTTGCAGAAGCGACTGCCACGGTTTCAGCAAAGCCCTCTCGAACATATCAGCACTAGTACATACTAGGGAGGGTAGAGAAGAAAACATACCATCCAAACTACGTCTTGGAGTGGACTCCGAGAACCACCAAACTGCAACATGCAGCTCTTTTCAGAGCTAACCCCCAACTCCAAATCGGTGATTTTCAGGACCACCATCTCTCAAACGTATGAACCACTGTTGCGGCCCACGGAGTTACCTCACGGAGCAAGCCCGACGATGACACACTTTTCGATAAAATGTGTTTCATTTGTTGAGTTATGGAGGAATGACGATAGAAAAAGGTCATTGAATAAGCTTCCTTCTCTGTCTTTCAAAAGAACGACCCAAAGTACGATTTTGATTCTAAACAGAATATGAACCCCTAAGTGCACAGAAATATATCATTTTGGGATTTTCATGTCAACCGAATATGAACGTTAGTTTAAGACGACCGTGAGTTATATAACTGTTTCAACACACGCATTTTTGTTCCAGGCTGGGAAGCTGAGAATGTACCAATTCGGGGAGCATCTCCGACGCAGGTACGTGGATTTCCTTGGCAATAGATACGAAGAAAAAAAGTTGTACGGAGTAAGCTCGAATACCACGCGAACTCAGATGTCTTTGCAACTTGTTCAGACTGCATTATATCCACCTAAGACTAATAAAGATCAACGATGGCATCCAACCCTTGACTGGCAGCCTATACCCTTGTACTATTTTGAGTACAAACAGAATCGACTTTTTGATCCAGACAAATGTAAACAGTGAGTATGAACATTTGATATACCTCCATTTACCCCACAAAATACTATCATTTGGGTCATCCAAATCATATTGTCATAATGATTTCTTCATTAATTTTATGTGATATGCTTGAATCATTACAATGTGGATTGTGCACTCGATTATATCACAATTTATATCTCTTTGACGTCGGAAACTTTAGATTTGTCGACGAGTTGGCAACAGTGATGAACTCTACCGAAGTACAGCGAAAAATTGACAAGTACAGAGAGCTTTTGGAAGAGATAAGGATTGCCACAGGTAAAAAATCTCCAATAAATTTGGACGATGCTTCACTTTTGCATAATAATCTAGAAATTGAGGAGAAGCTGAACTTAACAATGAAGCCGTGGATGAAAGATCTGCTTAAAGATGCAAGGCTCAAGGGACTCCGATTACTCCATTATGAAATTAAAAGTTACACCGATCTCATGAGAAGGTTTAATTCAGGTATGCAACGACGATTGATGCACCGTATATACTGTAACCAGAACTTTTGAGAAAATCTCGAGTGGATAGAAACTGATATCCTGTAACATTCGCTTCATTGTATTGAGTTGAAAATGCATCCAGTATTCAAGATATTTTTCAAGTTCTGATGATGGAAAAACTGTCATGTGTGAGCAATCTTTAACGTGTGAACGTGAAATTTTATACGACGCTTACGGTGAAAATTCATGAATCAAATGCTTTCCAGGATTCTGGTTGCGTCAAGTAACTGAAGATATGTTGAAGGTTCGTAATGGAGACTCGGGTGTTGATGGGAAGACACTACTCTATAGCGGCCATGACACGAATATTTTGAATATATTACAAGCCCTTGGTGTGTGGGATTCACATTTTCCTGAATTCAGCAGTGCAGTGATATTTGAATTATGGTCTCAAGATGAAAAGTATTTCTTGAGGGTGAGAGTTTTGCCAGGGCATCTTTCCATCTGAAGATATAACTGGCTATTTGAGCAGAAAATTAAAAATATCACACTTTTGTTACAGATTTTTTATTATTTGGGCATACCGAGCGAGTTCAAAGATTATACAGAGGCGATTTGTGGTTCAAAAGATTGTCCTGTGGATACATTCACTGAGCTGATGAAGAGCAAACTGATTTTGGATGATGAAAAAAATTGCGAAATTACGGGCGAAGGATATTACAGCTAGTTCTGAGGAAGAAAATGTATTTTGACGTAAGGTTCTAGCAAGTATCAGTATTGGCAAATACTCTTATGCACGAGATATTGAACTACAACTAGCTGACAGATAATGACAAGATACCAAGAATTCATTAAAAACTGAAATAAATATCGTCCATGTGAAGATCGATTTATCCACCCAGACTATAAAAAAATCCAACCCGTCGAGCACTTTTCTCTTACAGTTACGTCAACCTTTCGAACTTGTAAAACTTGAGGCTTCAGGCACACTCGTCCGTCACCTTGACCTTTGGATATTGAATTTCCTTCCACTCAGCTGGTACTTGTACACTTATTGAATACAGCTAACGTTCACACGAAATTCACATTTTTTCTCAGCTTCATCGTAGTTTGAGTTTTTTTCGGATTCAAATGTCGTCAGAAATTCAAGCTTATATTGATTCGCGAGCGTAAGTATAATATGCAGGCTTTCGGTCACATAAAAATCATTTAGAGTACGATGCGGACAGCAACAAGATTTCAAAACAGTCATATGATCAATCATTTATTTCTACGCATTTTACTGATACCGATAGTTTCATTGAACAGATATATACACTTGTTGTGTGATTCAGGGGGATGTCAGAAAGTAGTCCCGCCCCTGCCAATACACCAATCAGATTATAGATCTCTAAAAATATCATGGAATGCAATGCAAGGAAAATTGTAATGCACAAAAAAAGAGCCTTGGGGTGTTTCATAAGAATGCTGTTATATTCAAGCTTAAACATATGTTACATCTATTTTGATATAATTTTTGTAAAATAAGTTCTTGAGCAGCTTGAAGCTCAAATATTATCCATGTGAAGAGTGGCGTGGAGAAACCAGTAACAAAACCTAGGATTCACGGTACAATTACACAACTAGGCTAGATGGTATACTGGTTTTACTTCGAATCGAAGCTTCGAATATTTCAAGGATTTGGCCTCGTTACTCTCCATTGTTAAGGGCATGTGAAAGCCAACTTTTACCGACATCACGAATCACCCAATTATCAATTTTTTACACGAGCCACGTATATTAACTCAAAAAAGTAATGCCAGACAAGTGGAGATAAGGGTCAGACCTATCGTTCAAAAAAAGAAACGAGTGGATTGAGTGTGAATTGCGACTCCAGGGTTTATACTGCTGAAAAGTGTTGAGTGATTTTTGACATAACAGTTCACGAGTATAAACGCCATCGCGACATTTCTCACTCAATCGACTCAAAACTTTTTTTAAACGATAGATCTGACCCTAATCTCCATTTGTCTGGTGCTACTTTTTTCGAAATTGGCTTCAAAACATCTAGAAAATGATCAAAATCATAGAATCACGCAGAACTGTGGTTTCGGCCACTTTCTGCGTGATTCTATGATTTTGATCATTTTCTAGATGTTTTGAAGCCAATTTCGAAAAAAGTAGCACCAGACAAATGGAGATTACAGTCAGATCTATCGTTTAAAAAAAGTTTTGAGTCGATTGAGTGAGAAATGTCGCGATGGCGTTTATACTCGTGAACTGTTATGTCAAAAATCACTCAACACTTTTCAGCAGTATAAACCCTGTAGTCGCAATTCTCACTCAATCCACTCGTTTCTTTTTTTGAACGATAGGTCTGACCCTTATCTCCACTTGTCTGGCATTACTTTTTTGAGTTAATACATTATGTCCAAAAAGTACAGGACCCCCCCGTATCTTCTCAGGGTTACGTCGTGCAAAAAAATGTTCGATACAAAAATTGTTGGATATCAAATGGAGGGTAAGATGTGCCCCCCCAAATTCCCCCAAAAACCCCCCAATTCGCCCCATCGGGGCTAACTTTGAATTTTCGAATGGGAACCCCCATTTTTGACGTCCCATTCTGAAAGGACGAGAAATTTTACGTCCAGATCAGTCTTTGTGACATTTGTCAAGGTGACCCCTAGGGGTGAATGGGGGTCATAATAACCTACGAAGTACCGGACCCCCCGTATCTTCTCAGGGTTACGTCGTGCAAAAAAATGTTCGATACAAAAGTTGTTGGATATCAAATGGAGGTTCAGATGTGCCCCCCAAATTCCCTCAAAACCCCCCCAATTCGCCCCATCGGGGCTAACTTTGAATTTTCAAATGGAAACCCCCATTTTTGACGTCCGATTCTGAAGGGACGAGAAATTTTACGTCCAGATCAAACTTTGTGACATTTGTCAAGGTGACCCCTAGGGGTGAATGGGGGTCATAATAACCTACGAAGTACCGGACCCCCCGTATCTTCTCAGGGTTACGTCGTGCAAAAAAATGTTCGATACAAAATTTGTTGGATATCAAATGGAGTTTCAGATGTGCCCCCCCCCCAATTCCCTCAAAACCCCCCAATTCGCCCCATCGGGGCTAACTTTGAATTTTCAAATGGAAACCCCCATTTTTGACGTCGGATTCTGAAAGGACGAGAAATTTTACGTCCAGATCAGTCTTTGTGACATTTGTCAAGGTGACCCCTAGGGGTGAATGGGGGTCATAATAACCTACGAAGTACCGGACCCCCCGTATCTTCGCAGGGTTACGTCGTGCAAAAAAATGTTCGATACATAGGTTGTTGGATATCAAATGGAGGTTCAGATGTGCCCCCCCAAATTCCCTCAAAACCCCCCCACCTTGACAAATGTCACAAAGACTCACCTGGACGTAAAATTGTTCGTTCTCCAAGAATCTGACGTCTAAAATGGGGTTTCCTTTTGAAAATTCAAAGTTTGCCCCGATGGGGCGAATTGGGGGTTTGGGGGGAATTTGGAGGGGGGCACATCTGAACCTCCATTTGATATCCAACAACTTTTGTATCGAACATTTTTTTGAACGACGTAACCCTGAGAAGATACGGGGGGGGGGGGGGGGGTCCGGTACTTCGTAGGTTATTATGAACACCATTCACCCCTAGGGGTCACCTTGACAAATGTCACAAAGACTGATCTGGACGTAAAATTTCTCGTCCTTTCAGAATCGGACGTCAAAAATGGGGGTTTCCATTTGAAAATTAAAAGTTAGTCCCGATGGGGCGAATTGGGGGGGTTTTGAGGGAATTTGGGGGGGGGGGCACATCTGAACCTCCATTTGATATCCAACAACTTTTGTATCGAACATTTTTTTGCACGACGTAACCCTGAGAAGATACGGGGGGTCCGGTACTTCGTAGGTTATTATGACCCCCATTCACCCCTAGGGGTCACCTTGACAAATGTCACAAAGACTGATCTGGACGTAAAATTTCTCGTCCTTTCAGAATCGGACGTCAAAAATGGGGGTTTCCATTTGAAAATTCAAAGTTAGCCCCGATGGGGCGAATTGGGGGGGTTTTGAGGGAATTTGGGGGGGGCACATCTGAACCTCCATTTGATATCCAACAACTTTTGTATCGAACATTTTTTTGCTCGACGTAACCCTGAGAAGATACGGGGGGGTCCGGTACTTCGTAGGTTATTATGACCCCCATTCACCCCTAGGGGTCACCTTGACAAATGTCACAAAGACTGATCTGGACGTAAAATTTCTCGTCCTTTCAGAATCGGACGTCAAAAATGGGGGTTTCCATTTGAAAATTCAAAGTTAGCCCCGATGGGGCGAATTGGGGGGGTTTTGAGGGAATTTGGGGGGGGCACATCTGAACCTCCATTTGATATCCAACAACTTTTGTATCGAACATTTTTTTGCACGACGTAACCCTGAGAAGATACGGGGGGTCCGGTACTTCGTAGGTTATTATGACCCCCATTCACCCCTAGGGGTCACCTTGACAAATGTCACAAAGACTGATCTGGACGTAAAATTTCTCGTTCTTTCAGAATCGGACGTCAAAAATGGGGGTTTCCATTTGAAAATTCAAAGTTAGCCCCGATGGGGTGAAATGGGGGGTTTTGGGGGAATTTGGGGGGGCACATCTGAACCTCCATTTGATATCCAACAACTTTTGTATCGAACATTTTTTTGCACGACGTAACCCTGAGAAGATACGGGGGGGGGGGGGTCCGGTACTTTTTGGACATACTGTATACGTGGCTCGTGTAAAAAATTGATAATTGGGTGATTCGTGATGTCGGTAAAAGTTGGCTTCCACATGCCCTTAAAAGGGTGATTTTGATTGCAGTACAGTTCGCGAAATTCTAAAATATTCACTATAAGAAAGAGTCAGAATAATTGTCCTGTGAAGAATATGACGTGGGCGTGCGTGTATGTCAATAAAGAATGACCCCGCAAAAAGTTCAGAAATATTATAGTACTGGCGGCTTTACTACAAGCCTGCATAATTTTATGAATTCTCGCTGACCAGCAATCAAGTTTTCAACATTACAAATATATACCTACATAGATCGTAGAAGAGGGCGATACAAATATTTTTCTTTTTTCTATTACCTGCAACCATGTCACGTGGAACAGAGTTAGGAGCAAAAAATTCATCAGCTCTCATAACAATTAGAAAAACATCTAACTTATTATTTTTAATACATGTTTTTTAGTGTTACAACCGTACTTGTAAAAAAAATTTAAGCTGTAGTTTTTCACTTACAAGTTTGAATGAAACGGATGCATCATCCGCTTCGGACTAATTTTAAGGGGTTAGCTGTTTTCAGTGGAGAGTTATTCATATGGATATGAAGAATATGAGGCTTGAATTTCGATTATATGAGTTGTGCTTTGATGAAAGTTCGACAAGCTCAAGGCTCTGCGGCATTGTTCCTTTCCAGTAGGTTTTCTTTTGCTTCTTTGTTAGTTTTTCTTCAGTATTCTAGTTCGTCTGACATCCTTCAGAATTTATGGCAAGATAAGCGTTTTTCTAAGTTCAACGTCATTTCCATCCGTGGGTCTTCATTCACATTGAAGTATTGGAATACAGCGGTATCATTTACTGGTCTCCAGTAAAATGGCAAAATATTTGAGGTGGCAGGCGTCGGTCGTCTATTTGCAAAATTGATGCATCAAAAAATATCAATCACGAGTTATGGCCATGAAATGGTTGTTGAATTGATAAAGTGGTCAATGTCACTAAATATATAAAGGAGAACGGCGATAGCCTACCCTCCAGTGGCAGCAAAATTAGTCCATAGTTCCACCATTTGCTCCATTATTTTGAAAGAATCTGTACCTCTTTTTAGTGGCTCAAACGAATATTTTTCATATAATTTTGCGTGAAATAGATGCTGTAATTCATCAATATGGCCGGCACCTGGAACCAACACGAAATATATCGTTCTGAATAACGTTCCATATCAACGTAGGACATCTCAATATGAAAATTGAGATGAATTTGGGCTTCCTAGATGAATGGTGAGATTCCTTGAGTTTCAACTACTAAGCTCTATCTGTCTGTCATGACAGGAAAAAATTATTGGAGAGTCATATCTTGCACCCATGATGCAATTTCATGACGGACATCATTTCAAACTTCGCAATGCGTCCTCTAAAGTAAGGGTCACTCTAGAAATAGTGAGATGCTGGTGAGTTCGATCCCGTCGTCAAATGGTTCTGTTACGTCAAGATTTTGAGATAATTCTTTTTCAAGTTGCGATTATCCGCTATATTTGACTTTTTTTCAACATTTGCACCGGGACAACATTTTTCTAATTTTGCCTGTTTGTTGTATGATAATGGAAAAGAAGCGCCCATAAACAAGATGGGCTGTGTGGAATCAAAAACTGATTGTAATCAAGGATGCAAGGTTATTGAAACTTCAAGAATATTGGAATCGTATTAGCAAAATAATCAAATATGTCATCTCACCTCTAACTTCTGTACCCAGCAGTTTTTTGATGAATGATATAGTCTTGTCGTATGTATACTGATACAAGTAAGTGGGAGCTGAACCTTTTTCAACTTGTATTCGGACAACCGTATGAATTCCCTCGATGTATTTAACGTCTCCCATCAAGTCGAGTAATTTTTCAACGTCGTTATCGGATATTCGATCTTTTCCAAAGTACAAACGTTTCAGATCATCTGGAGACAAGTCGTACTTGTCAGATAAGGTCTTTGTAACATTTGGATTGAGAAATCGTTCGAAATCTTCATCAAACTTATCCAGATCTGTTCCGATACCTAGGAACAAAATAAATCATGATCTCTGTAACGTGGAATCCTTATCTGAATTCTCTCAACAACGTTAGTCGTCATAACCCAATGCATTTTGAGGAAAGAAGCTTCGATACTCAAGAATTCAAGAAAAAAGTATTGAACAACCCTCTATTTGCGTTGATAATTGACTCAACTTTTCAGAGAAAAGATTGCTTCTCGGCTGTTGTATCCTATGAGTAGAGGAACTTGTATTCCTGCCTCTGATGCTATTGTCGGGTGAATAGGCATAAACGGTCTTTCAGATTTGTTGTCAACCCCTGGACCAAACGGAAAAAGTGTTTGTATTCGTTCCTGGAACGAATCAAGTTCATATTTTGTGATTAGATTCAATCATTCTTCGTCTTGGAAACAAAAAATTCTGTGACTTGTTTCTGGATCCTGTGCGAGATGTTACATGTGATCTTGGGTTACTTTCACGAATCCCAAATGACTCAAATCAAACACAAAATATATTTCGCTAATTGAATTAGTTAAAAACCTCGTTGAAAACTTACTTCTTTCGTCAAGAGTTGGTCTTGAATTTCAATTAGTTTCAAACAATCTATTGTTCGAAGAAATTCCACAATTTTCAGCGGATCCTGGTCGTGAAATCCTAGACGTGCACACATCTGGTGAACAAATCTCTGTGGGTTCAAGGTCAAATAAGTACCCGGCATAAGAGCCACTCCACTCTGACAAATTGCTTTGTGGAAGAGACCTTCAAATAATCATTTAATCAATTCAATACTGCTTGATGAAAATCGGAAAGCAATGACGATCGTCTTGGATCTTGAGAATTATGTACATCATGAAATAGATAGAACATGGGTTTGATTGAACTACCTTTTCCTAATGGAGATATTGCGAGGAAGTGAACAGATGCTCCACCCGCACTCTGGCCAAAAATTGTTACGTTTTCAGGATCGCCTCCAAAATTGGTGATATTATCGCGAATCCACTGCAAAGCCATCACTTGATCTTTTAACCCTTGATTCCCTGGTGCTACTTCATGTTCCAAGTTCAAGAAACCTAACACGAAAAAAGTTGCAACCTCATCACACGAAAATCCTTTGCATCGTTTGGTAATTTTCTCATGGTGAGGGATTCTAAGAATTTTTTGGCAGAGCAAACGAAAATGACTCTACATAGATAAAGGGAACAAATCTCAACTTGAACGTTTCTCGATTCATTTGACGAATCCGACTTCGATGCTTCCATAAACTCTGAAGCATTCTCACATTGTTTTACTTGAAAATTGCTTTCTCATCTCAATACAGGGACCGCAGGATAGTTTTTCGTGATTTTATTCCAGTCATTAAATGATCTTCCGTCTTGAAAATACGTCCATATGGGTGTAATAGTACATTTCGATGCGAGGGGGGAATGTTGCTTTCCATACAACGAGTGATACTTTCTGGGCCGAGCCGAAGGCGAGGGCCGTAATCATTAAAAAATTGCGGAAACCGCCCCGTCCGAGTGTCGAATACTATTTTCCCATCTGCTAAGCGGGGAAAGAATAAGAAAACCGTGCGGGGAAATAATTTTTCGCACAATATATGAAAAGCTTCTTTTTCATTGATTGTTGATGATGCCTTTATAGTAACAGTAAGTCGACTCATATCGCTCGATATTACGAAAAATTTGTGAGCAACGATGAGTCAGTCAAATTTGAAAAATGACAGATTCCGATTCGTACCCGACGGGGTGAACGATTTGAAATCATTTCAACTCATGCAACATCCATCTGAACCGATCTCAATTCAAAGAAACCTTCCAAAAATCATCAGTACCTGTATACTTGTATACATATACACAGGTATACCTCATGTAAACTCATGTGTGCACATTATACCAGCAGACAGTTCCTCCCCACTATTAACCGTCGAAAAATTAGAATTGCACTCACCAAAGACACCAAGTCTATAATTTATCGTGACCAAAACAATGTTCTTTTGCATCAGGTAGTCAGGTGAATAAAGCCCATCGTTGCCATCACCGCTCACAAAACCACCCCCGTGGATCCACACCATAACGGGTCGACATTTTGATGCATCCATGGAGTTCACGTAAATATTCAAATACAGACAATCATCACTGCCTTCGAATTTTCCCAGGAAACTTTTCTGAGCACAAATCGGAGCAAATTCTGTGGCGTCCCTTATGTCTATCCAAGGTTCTACAGGCTTTGGATCCTATGGAAAGGGCAAAAATATTGACAAACATTGCAGGATACACTGGTGTGTTATCACAAGCGTTTCGAAGAGATGATGATTATGAGTGGTTTTTATTGATATGCCAAGTATGCGAAGAGTGTGATATTGCCTTAGAAAAAAGTCTCCCCCGTGTAGTTAATGATGGAACACTTTGAGGCTCATGCTCAAAATTTGGCGCTCATCTGTCGATTGGGGCGAGAAGTAATTGGCTCAGAAATAGCGCACACATGGAAAAGTCTCTCTAGTAATACTTATTTGGAAAAACAATATTCTGTGCCCGGCAATAACCATATAGAACTGGTGACAAAAATTCGATGCGTCCGTCAGGTGATACAGATTGTGAGAAGCTCCCTGATTCAGCCTCTAACAGATTGAAACCCTGTGTATGCTCCTACTCCAAAAAGCGCCACAAAAACGTCATTCTAATAATTATTTTTCTAGATTTGATCTTCATAAAAATTTTGGATTGAATATTTTTTGAAATGGCTTGGATGGGAATGGAAATGGTACCACGGAAACCATGAATTGAGGCGATTAGTAAACATAAGAACAAAGTGAAGTTTTCTAAAAAGCCACTTATTTCAGACACTGATCAGTGCCTGTCGCGTGTGCCAAAAAAAAACCTTTAACTGCTCTTGTACGATGAGAATTCATATTTTATGAATATCTTGGACATCTCGTACACACGTCGGTTCTGCCGCATTTTAGATCACCCACAAGAAATTGATTTGATTCAAGATCTTATAGGATTTCCCGCATCCTACAGTAGAACGAGATCATTATAATGTTTCATAACTCCCGCCAATGCATGACACAGTTCACTTCAGGGGCCACTTAAGTTCTTATCACCCATATGTTTACTGTATACTGCAACGTAAACCTGATTGTTATCGACAAAATTTAATTGTACTCATCGAATATTCTTCAAAATCGTAGAATGCATTGCTGAAAATTTCGAATGTTCTATTTGCAAAAGCTGGTATAATATTCTCAGGTATATTCTACTCGAATAAATAGTAAAAAAAAATCCAAATATCCACCTACAATATAAATAAAATATCATCATTGATTTGATAGAACAAATCGTGACAAACTCGAATTCTGGCAGTGCTCAATGAGGTTTGTGCGCGTATGAGTTTATAAATGTAGTTAAACTCAAAGCATGCCTCGATCACACAGTCCTGATTTATGTAAGATTTAGGCCACGGCAAGATTGCAAAGGATTGCAAGAATTGCATTATGAGAATTCTGGATCACAAAAACTGATACCCATGAAAAAATGTCGTTTCCAAAACTAATCCTCGACGATATTCATCCTTAGCATGCTCGATTATCGGGTGGACAACAATAAATACACCTGCAGACAATGGTCAAGAGATTTAGGGAGTCGACAAAAATTATAAAAGACTTCTACAATCAATCCTAACAGTTTTTCTCATTCCCTCAAAATGAAATTTTCTTCGCATGAAGATCGAGATCTCGCACACTAGGCACATGAACGCACAAAAAGAAGGATATATGGAGATTTTCATCAAATACGAAGATGCCTACACAAGTGTATTATTTTGGAAGATGATCAAAAACTTTGCTCCATACGCAGTGAAACATTTCACTAATCAAATTGGATTATCGAGATAATGAATCAATCTCATACCTATCAAACTATCACACGCAGCATCTATCTATAAACATATATGTAATCAATGAGAGATGTGATTAAATGTAATTTTCCATGGTGATTCTATTTCGTACCTGAAATCGTAGTTGCCCAACGGGAGGTTTCGCATACGGAACGCCTTTGTATGCATAATATGAGTTTCCTAGTATGTTGACTTCTATGGAGCCTTTCAGTTTCCCTAATCGTGTCTCTACAATCGGATCGCTCATTTCTGCACTCTATTTATCGTCAATCGATCTTACCTCTACAGAGGCGATTGTCCAACTGATCACAAGAACAGCTTCACCTGTTACTTTATACGCACTTCTGCGCATCGCGCATATTATAACATGTTGATTGCGATTTTCAATCAATCTGTTTTTATCAGTTTCGGTGATTTTCAAGATTGAAAGCAAAGAGAGTGAAAAAATAACAATTTCTCGATTCATCTGTACAAGCTGGTCAAAGTTACCGCTTCTTTTCAATCACATCCTGAACCGCATGGTGGTAGAACACTCTATAAATAAATCGTTGCTTAGAAAGATCCGTAATACTTTCTAATTTGTCTATTTGTCTTGGAATGAGTCTGAAACAACTTTTCAAACTCATGAGATGTTATCTACTGCACGAAAAACAATTACGATCCTTAAACATTTTGATTAGCACACTTTCGGATTAGGTCTCACTTTGATCTTTGTTGGTGATGGATTGTGTAAAAACAGAAGTATCAGTAAAGTTTAAGAAATTTTTGATTTATTTGGTTCTGTACAGTTTTTACTACAAATGTAATAATGCTGACAGTAATAGTACAATCAATATTTGTATTCATTTTAGCAATCACTGTGTATTTTGGAAAACGAAACGAGTACTTCAAACAGAATTATTTGTATTTCGTTATTGCATCCTTCCGCTACATTTCAAAATTTTTTTTATACCATTCGTCGATTTTATGCAGTTTTATATAAAATTATAAATCAATCATCTTAATAGTTCACAGAGGGAGCAAAATGAGTGCTCAAAAATGCAACAGGTTGGGGACGTTTTTTGTTCGAATTGTATGCTATTGAGCTATTCAACTTCATCATATCCCTACCTGCTACGAAGGAAAACACTTCCTAATATATCAGCCATATGTTCATACATTGGGAAGTGTTTTTCTTCGTAGGAGGTATCGATATCAAGGCTGAAGAAACTTTTTCGTTCTAATTTATGAAAAATACAATATAAAAATTACAAGATTCTTCATTGCCAAAAGCAGTTATCAACATTAAAAAATCCAATTTTTCGTGAGACAAAGACTTTTGATACGTTCATACGATCAAGATTCACAGTGATTAACGTTACTTTTACAGTTACTCGCTATTGTAAATTTTAAGAGCTTGCATTATTAGCACTCATCCATCCCTTCATATTGAATGTTACAAAATTGGACTTCGCCTGTTTGTTTTCATACCTTATGTTATTTCTATTCCCCCTTCTTAAATACTGTAAAATGATTGGCGAGTAACGTATCTAGCTAGATTCACTTAAAAGTTCTAAAATTCCTCATCGTTACTACGATTGAGAAATTCTCGTTTGTTTCATGCTGAAGCATATACATAATATATTTAGCAAATTGTGAATTTGTATTTATATAGATAAACACATTACATGAAAGAGTCATCAATCATCGTTTTTTCATATAATAATCTTCTTCATAATTAAAGATGCTATAATTTTGCCTCACATAACTTTTAATTCGATGAACAAATATACAAATATCGTTGCTGATGAATCACACATACAGAATCCTTAAAATTCCAAATTACAAGCAACAGTTCATTCAGTAACTTCCAAATGCTCAAATACATAATTCATCAATCATCCACTCATTCATAAGTTGGCAAGCATGCAAAATTATTTCAAACCTTAACTTTTGTACACGATTTTTTCAAGGAAGGCAAAGCTACAGACAAGAAATTTCGCCAATAGAAGGTCAGACCTTCGCGTAGTCCGCTACAGCACACAATAATTCGTACATTCTTTAACTGTGATCTCATAATTTCACCTTCTTTTTGGGATTGTATCTTGGTAAATAGATATACCGAGTAGCAAGTGTTGCGAGTATCAGGCAAGATGAAATATCTGAATGAAAGTTGTCGAAAAGTCTTCTGAGTTCATCTCTTATATCAACGACTTTCATAGCCCAATCTCTAACTCAACGGACAATAAATACATCAGAGAAATCTACATGAGTGACAAGCTGCTGTACTGAGAACAGAAACGGCCCCAATTAGACAGGTTGCTAATCAATAAGAAAACGGATTTGATTAAGAATCTCACGCTCGCTACAACACAATTTATATATCAATCTTTCCGACAACTCGACTGAAATTCATGTGGATTCTTAGAAAATGTTCATAACATCTGTTAACTTTTGAATCACACAATTATAAAAGTAAGAAAGATCAAGCGAACCCATGTTCAACAAAATCATGGCAAGCCTCAGACTCAAGATCACATATTTTCATAATTCAAAACAGAAACAAGGTGTCAACAACCTATAAAATGGGCTTGGCACGGATCGAGCCGTTAAAGAAAATTTCAATTACTCCAACTCAGTGTGCGATAGGCTCTTGTTAATTATTTGAAACAAAATACATACTTGAATCTCGGTAGTCAACTGCAAGCTTTTAAAGCTCAAGACCGATAACTTCGTCCGAAGGATGGGTTGATGGAGGAGGGGATGGGGTGATCGGTATTTGTCGCCGAGTAAGCGGAAAAGATACAACTCCGGGAATCGTGAAGATCCAAGGTATCTAGAGGCACAAACGTAATTCAATATTTGCAATTGTAAGTAAAATATCACTGATTATAGAACCAGTAGCAGTTGATCTTCGATTGCGACAAAAGAAGTGGAAATTCGCAGCTTACACCATCAAAAATATGAGAGAGTTGTAGTTTTGATCCTTTCTAGAAGTGATTTTTAATCACAATCCGGAAAGGTACTGGGTATACACACACACGTGCAAAAGAGACTAGGTTGTTTTGATCCAAATCAATCAATACTCGTTACAGTCTTGAAGGCGCATATCTAATTTCATTCTCACGTTTTTCCTTGCAGTCATCTTGGATGAAGATTTATGTACAAAAATTGAGGATAAGCGACTATCACCTGATTGATTACATCATAATTTGCTCGTCCCTGTAACCTTATCGAGATATTTCATCCCTAAATCGTATTCAAAAGTTATCATCCTCTCACAGTTTGCGTTCTCAAGATTGCACAGGTAAGATTTCTCCAAGCGAGCACATAATATCTTATGTAAGGAACATTAAGCTTGAAAAAACTGTTCACGAGTTGAGCTTCTGTAGCAGAATAATCAGAATATGGGCGTTGCTGGACTTGGAATAAAGACAATGTATGCTGAACAATGTTGTAGTATACTGCCGCACATGTTAAAATTGTCGTGAATTCGAAAACAACTTTGAGCTTAATGATAAACATGGAAATCTTAGACATCGAAAGTTTCTCTAAGAGATTGGATTCCACGACAAAAATTCGAAGTAGATCTCTTTTTTTCAACCAAGTCTCCAATTTGCATCGCTTGCACGATCACATCACATTCCCTGAATTTCACGAGTAACCTTGAAAATGAAGGGAACCTATAATGATACAATTTACACTACGAATTTTTTCCTAGTGCGATACCGATCGATTGATGACTCCATTTCATGAAAATTATATGACTTTTGTATTCATCAGCTTAGTTGCTGCAAGATTGACTGAATTCAATCGATATATTTGTTTAGAAAATATTAATAAATAATCAACCAAATAAATAAATATATCTATATTTCAATCGGTTCCAAACAAATCCATACAGCTCTTAACTGAGATTGTGGTTTTGTGAATACCATTCAAACTAGTTTATCTATTCATCATCTCTCACGCATTCATCGTTCGGATGAGATGATCTATATCTTCATCCGATGTTAATAAAAGAGAGCATCTCATTCATCTATTTTGACGGTGCCGATTTTACTCAACAAGATCACTCTAAGATTAAAAATGTTCGAACTGCTTCAGTTCTTTCACAGACGATAAAACAAAGATGGAAGAGTAGAATAAAATTTAATGGCTCATACTTAGCCATCTTATGCTTCGATTGACTGACTTGTCACTCATGATCCATTTTCATCAATTTTTTAAAAACGAATCGCGCAGACAGTCTAATTCTCAACCCATTGCACTGAAAACGCAATGCAAGTTGCGAATTTCCACTCTGGCTATAATGGATTCTCGTATTGTTTATGAATCGTGAGCTGTGGAAGAAGTAAGGTAACGGATCCTTCGGATACAAGCACTTCAGGAAACCTTGGCTATCGGTGGATGAGAAACGGGTCACGCAGCGTTGGTCACGCTCGTCGTTTCCTGCTCGCCCCAACCTTCGCTGTCGCACTCGCTTTCTGATGCTGAATCGCTGTCGCTAAACTCGACGGCCACTCGCCTTGCCAAAATGGATGCCACATCGTTCAAGGCATTCACTCTCTCAACCTCCTTCTGTTCGATCTTTTCAACTTTCCGCAACTTTATACCTACAAAGAATAAACAAGCTTCACAAATGCTACTGAGATTCTCGTGATCTTTTTTCGTATTCAGCTTATGAAAAGAGAAAATTGCAAAGAGTATATCATAAGTTATTCGAAATTTTGCATTGGTGCCAAATATTGGGCACAGGAAATTCTAGAATTGGGATCCTAAAATTCAATGTAGAACAATCGACACAATGATAGTGAAGCTAAGCTGTAGACATGTTGCCTCAAGGTCGACAGACAGTCCGCTACGACACGAACCTCACAACACGACCCCGCTCGACACGGCAGTAAATTCATTCATGTGAATCAAACCATAAATGAATTGGATTCATTCATACAGCACGGATAATGAATTATGAATATGAATCAAATCAATTGGTGGTTGGGTTCGCAGGAATGAATTTACTGCCGTGTCGAGCGGGGTCGTGTTGTGAGTATTATGTCGTCTAGCGTCGTTTGTCACTATCAACCTACAGTGAAGATAAACCCAACGGCTAGAGGTTTAGATATATTGATCAATCTTCATCAGCGAGCGAAATAAAATGCTGGACCCAACTTGACATGGGACAGTTCTCGCGATATTATTTGGAAGAACCAAAAAAAATGTATAGTAACTGCAATAAGCACGTACCGTCTCTGATGGCCTTGAGCAAATCATTTCTTGGATCAACAGGCGCAGGTATATTGGGATTTCCTCCAGGCTTCCTCAATTGTCCGTCGATATTTTTCACGGGCTTAAGCTTAGGCGGGTTGTTGGCAATCATCTTAGCGATGTCACCATTTGTCATGGGATGTTGCTGCTGCATTTGTTGCTGAATATGTGGCTCCGCGGCACCGTTAGACATAATCGGAGGCGGGGGTGGTGGAGGCGGCGGTGGAGGTATGTTACAAGGTGGTGAATCAGCCCTTGGTGGTGCTGGATCTGGCGTCGGTGGCGGTGGCGGAAGGTCTGAAGACATAACCGATTCCGTTTCGTCGACTCCGTGCATGCCGATCATTTGACCTAAAGCAACCGCTGCAGCTACGGGCACCGGTTGATGATTTGGTAATGGGCTGTTCGCCCTGCTGCCGTTTCGATTAAGCAGGTGTGATGGAATTGTGCCTGAAAAAAAAATATTCGTTACAATACATTACTCTTTCAGAACGTAGTTGTCAAGTTTTGATCCGATCGGACGAATTCCGAGTCGACCGAAGAAAATGGTTCAGATTTCTCGATAACGTTATGCACATGATGTTTTGAATATGACATAAATATACTTCTGCGGACGAGTTTAATGCGATTCATGTCCGAGTTCATTTCAGGCCTTGCGGTGGCCACAACGCTTATTAAGGGGATATCGGAGTCCTTTCAATATTGCACACTTACCGATATTGCGGAGTTATCATTTATCCCGATGAATTTTTGAGATATCGCAAATCTAAAAAGTAACGCTGATCCTCTGAGTGATTAAGGATGGCGTTACTTTAAATCGTCGCAATATCTTGACAACTCTTGGAGATACATATGTATAAAGTTCTCGGCAATGTCGGTATCCGACATCCTCTAAACGTGATCGTATAATTTCCTCGATTGATCCATTAGTATCCCATCGTGTCATGAATCATTGTAATTCCTGCATAGCACTATAGTTGTGACTCACGTCGATTTATTTCATTGTCACAAGAGTTCAATTTTATGATAGTTCAACCAAGAATGGGGGTAGCTATCACTGACATTTCACAAATAATGTTTATAAAGTGAGCAACCACATAAATAAAGGCTGAAATTGTCAATAATCGCGAAATGAGTCGGAGGGTGAAGGTCATTTATGCAAACTACAATCTACCATAGAAGGTTGAAGAATAACCGCACTCCGCTTCAGAGCGTGATAGGTGTCATAAAAGTGTCTCGAGAATCTGGCTATGGTGTTTTTTCGACAGATCGTACACTGTAAGAATCTGTTTCAACGTAAATCGTATGGGTTCATATTTCAAAATGGCGAATGAAATTATTTTTACCTGTATAATTCACTTGGGATAAAAAAAATATCAATTTGGCCCTAGAACAACGTTCTTCTTCTGAAACTCAAAAAGTATTCATTTTATCGGAAAGTGTATGTGAGGTGACTTTGTGTTACAGACTTTTTTCACTATATAGACTTTTCAAGACCTACAAAAAAGGTCTTCTAACAATTAATCGAATGATGCGTCGGCATTCATGTCCAAATGTTATGAGTTTTGCAATATTTTTACCATAGATTATACTCCATATTATGTTCCCGCCATACTTAGAAAAGCCGGAAGATTCTTTAGAGCGTTTTTCTCGCGTATCCATCGATTATATCCAGAAAAAAGATCTAGATAATCTCCAGGCTTCCCCAAACATGCTGGGAATATGATTTACAGAATATAATGTATAGTAGAAATATTGCAAAATTCATAAGATTTGGAACAAGAATGGCATGTAACTCGAAATTGACCCATCATT
Organism: Eretmocerus hayati; assembly: GCA_029851415.1. Classification (NCBI taxonomy): domain Eukaryota; kingdom Metazoa; phylum Arthropoda; class Insecta; order Hymenoptera; family Aphelinidae; genus Eretmocerus; species Eretmocerus hayati. Next base: position 173,102,615 of record CM056742.1, on the reverse strand, counting down.
TGATAAATTGTGAAAAAGATCTTTTTCGTGTAGGTCTTGAGGTTCCCTACACGAAATTACTCCACACATTTTCCGACAAAATCAGTACTTATCACGTTACATAGGAATAATGGTATTTCGTAGCCAAACTGATACTTTTTATCTCATCTGAATTGTACAGGGAAAAATCATCCATTCGCCATTTTAACCCTTCGCGGTGTGACCGCCTCAATTTGCGCTCGCAAGGTATATAAATAGCGATTAAATAGAAGTGATACAATTAATCAAAAAAATCCTTTCTAGAAATCATCTAGCAATCGCTCAAGCATGATCCCCTAAACAAATCACTTGATCCGGACTTTTTTGTTGAGCAGTACAAGGTAAGAAATGCCAAAAAAAATTTCTCCAAAAAGTTGTGGAAACTACTAATTGATTCGACCATTTTTGGTAGGAATTCGAATCGAGTCAAAATTCATCAGAGAAAAATATGCACCGGAAAGGGTTGAATTATGAACCGACACGATTCAAGTTCAAACGAATGCTTACTGTGCAAGAGCTGAAGTATAAACAGGAACGTTCCGAAAAGATAGAAACTTCTATTGAGCGTGAAAAGGAGCTCATATACAGATGCAATTAAAGAACTCTTCTCAAAGGTTATTATCTCACCATTCATTGCGGGTGGAGACATGGATTCACCAGGAGGTGGTGGTGGCGGTGGCAGGTTGTCCCTTCCAGCGCTCATCGACCTGCCTCTTGTTGGCGTATTGTTTGCCGATGTCATGGTTGGCGTTGAATTGCTAGACGCGTTGCTCGGTGGAGCTGGAGGTGGCTGTGTCGGCCTTCTGCCTCCTCTACTCGGCGTACCTGGACCTCCAGGACTCTGGTATGTATCGCTACCAGATTGACCCTGGCCCGGTGCGTAGTGCGAGCCGTAAGCACTGTCCTCGTAGCCAGCCATCTGAAAATCATACTGAAATTTATAGAACATGGTGAGATGAGAGATTCTTTTATAATTATTTCTTAAATCTTACGAGCTAGCCCTAAAATTTTAGAACATTTAATAAAGCATTGCGTGTTCCATAGTAGTTGTTGAGTAATGATCAATTTTGGAGCCACGTCCATGCTGACGGATTTTAATTTTGTGCTCTACAGTTTGCATTATAAGCCTGATTTTATTCAACTGATTGCATCTGTGAGTTGATCTACCAAGGTGAGTGCCAGCGAATTCTTTACACTGATGCAACAAGTATAACATCATTTATTCTATCATTATCATTCACGATCATTGGCGTGCGAGAGAGGTTTCTTCGGAGAATATCGTTTGAGTAATGCAATGATGATCAATAGTGATGGCAATACACTCTAAATCTCTTAGAGGCAAAAGTGTCTCTAGCGGAGGCGTTTAGACCCAATACAATAAACGAAAGTAATTTGTAGCTATAATTGCTAATTATTATAGACTTGATTGCGATGTAACTGAATGCAGGAGACTGTCAATTGGTATTTCATTACTCAAAAAATTGAAGAAGTTCAATACAAAGACGCAACACCAGCCTACGGGATCTGGTCCACAACGTTTTTCGGTCTGAGTGTCAAAAAAAAGTATCGAGATCACCAATAAGTAGAATCAGGCCTACATTGTGCTTGTTTCAAATCGTGAATTTCGGTGATTTTGTTCGGCTCAGGTAATCGAAAGACTGAGCAAAGATAGATTTTCTTCAGAATAAACGATCACTGATGCCTGTCCTGTGAGAGCGTTTACGAGATCGATGACACTTTCGCTATCGTAAGATAGATAGAAAGATACATGTAAGTTTAGTTTGAAAATAGTTGATTTAGTTGCCTCACGATGACTACGACAAACTCTCGAATGAATGACATGAATTAAAGAAATGACCTTTTTTTCAAACACTCCAAAGACGTCAATAAAAATGCTCTAAAACCACCAATTACAATTAGAACAAGTTAAATAAATTGTTATTTTTTCCACCACTTAAACTTTTCTGCCAATGAAACACCCATGACCGGCGCGGCGCTGATAGTCACTCGAAAGGTAACAAGCACAAAAAATTGCTCCGAAAAAATTTTGTGAGGCCTGGACTATTCTTGACATTGACAAGCTTAAAATAAACTCAAGCAGTATTTTCGATAGTAACGAACCTGTGCAGCGTAGTTGGCGGCTCGATAGTGATCAGACATTGGTGGACTGTACAGATGATGTTCTTCTGGTGGATAACTCCTTCGAAGCTCAATACTATTCGGCCTCGGCGGTCTTGGATCCGTCATCACCATACCAAGTAAAGCTTCATCGGGTATAGGCCTGTACTGGACGCCTTGCGCTGGCATAATGTACTCTCCATGACCCACAGCAATTTGTCGTTGCCTTTCTCGTGTATTGTGCGGTTGTCTGACTCGTTTTTTGGATCTTCCTCCACCTGCTCCAGATCCAACTCCACCACTTCCTGCACTTCCACCATCGTTCCGAGGCCTGTGAGGCTGTTTTAGCCGTAGAGAAAATAAAATAAAATCAGGGATTATTAGTTAAGACTCGATAATGAGATAGTCAAAGACATGTCAGGGATAAAACTTGACAAGAGGGTTGAGTGCACTCTTTGTACAGGTGCATCGTCATTGATTGAAATACGACCTCGAGCAGGATATGGGTTTTGAGTATTGGATGGGTAACAAAAAGTAACCAGTTGAGAGTGGACAATTGATTCGAATTGGAATTTGTGATGCTGATCAAAGGTCACATGTAATAGGTCATTGAGTGCAAAGTTGATTTAGCATGCCCTCTTCTCATGGATGGTGATTTTGATCTTTGATTTTGGATGAATGATGAAGGGTCTGATAAAGAAATTTGGATGTTTGTTGATGTACACTACCGGTCAAAAGTCTGAGGACACCTGGGAATCAGACTGATGATTTTCGGAGTTGGATATCTCAGAACCTGTTGGTCGTAGAGAGCTCTGCGTGGTTGCATTTCGTAGCTCATATCGAGCACTTTCAAATCTATTTTCAGTATTTTTCGTCCCGCGTATTATACCGGAGACACACGAGTCAGAAGAATGCCTTTTTTCGCAATTTTTCAGGCTAGGTACGAATGCCCGCCGATTTTGGAGAGATTGTTGGATCGCTACGAAACCTATGACATCTTCAAGCCCATGAAAAAACCTTTAAAATCCGTTTTTGAACGTCTCCCAAAGTGGTTCTGGTTCCGAGATATGACTGATTTTGCTAAGGGTGTTTGTATCTGAAAAAATCACACGGTAATCCAAAAATGACGAGAAACAGCCCGTTTTGAGGTATCTGACCCTCATTTCTGCAAGAGTTTGACTCAACATCGAAATTGCCAAAGGAAATCAAAACTACCGACCTTGAACTGGGCTGTTTCTCATCATTTTTGGATTATCGTGTGATTTTTTGAGAGACAAACACCCTCAGCGAAATCAGTCAGATCTCGAGTCCAAAACTACTTTGGGAGAAGTTCAAAAACGGATTTTGAAGGTTTTTTCATGGGCTTGAAGATGTCATAGGTTTCATAGCGATCCAACAATCTCTCCAAAATTGGCGGGCGTTCGTACCTTGCCTGAAAAATTGCAAAAAAATCCATCTTTCTAACTCGTGTGTCTCTGGTATAATACGCGGGACGGAAAATACAGAAAATAGATTTGAAAGTACTCGATACGAGCTACAAAATGCGACCACGCAGACCTCTCTACGACCAATAGGTTCTGAGATATCCAACTCTGAAAATCATCAGTTTGATTCCCAGGTGTCCTCAGACTTTTGACCGGTAGTGTAAGACTGTTGACTATCCTGGGAAACTCTTGCAAATTCATACTAATTCACGAGTGGCTTTCACGGGTAATCTCAAAAAGCCTTATATGTGATTAAAAAATTTATCTCTGGTTTCTTGACAGCTTCAACTATTTGAAATTCGTTTCCAACATTACCACGATGACTGTCTTTCCACTTTAGAGGAGATAAATCGCCTATTTTCAAAATCCATCGAGTTTACCAAAATTGTAACGAATTCAGAACAATCTGAAGATGAATTCACAACCAAGAGGCGACATAACTTAGTTATTTCTTTTTAATTTGAAGTATTATGTTTCTGAGGGATCGTATTCGACTTGAATCACAAAACTACCTGATTTGTTGAGAGTACGCAGGGGCTCAACAGGAAAAATGTTGTAGTAAATTTTTACATGAGTGTGTCTGAGGAAATTAGTTAAGAATTTAGCTCTAAAGCAGAAAAACTTACAAATAGACAAGATGTTTGCAAATATGAAAGTCATAGGATAGTTTTGTATTGATTGATGTGGACCCGAAGTGGGTTTGAAGAATACATTTTCTGAGAAAAACAATACCAGATATATGCCAAAGAAAACTGTTTTGTCTGCCATCAACTGGTTCCATCACAAAGAGGATTTTGTCGGAAATGAAAGTAGTCATTCCATCGCGGTCTAAGTGGACGAATGTACTCAATTTGATCAGGTTTTATAGTACTTGATAATATCTCAACTTTATCAGCATACACCAAGCTCAAGCCCTATGCGATAAAAATCTACGCATGACTAATTCAATTTCCTGGGTGAAAACGATCACATTCTGAAAACATTTTTCAACAGTAATTTGAGAGATAGCATTCTCAAGTTTTTATGCCACTAATGCGAGTGCGTTAAGATAAAGACTAATGACCTCGTTGATGTTTCTGGAAATGGTAACAGTCAAACGACGAGTTATGAAGATGAATTTCAAACATACAATGTTTCCTATGATGACGATTCGAGTCGCATGGAATTAATTGAAGCAAATTCTATGCACTATACAGAGGTGAAATTCTGATACGAGCAATAATTAGCGGTCGAGCTCTATTCGGGACTATTTTATTCCTATCAGCAGACCTAGTGTATATTATTAGTTGATCAAAAGAAAAAAAAATCACGCACACACAGAATGAACTCGATATTATGAGAGGATGAGCATGATTTGTGTGAGCATTGTGTTGACTTCTAATCAACAGAACAATTTTATGCCAGCAAAGGGTTGTGATATAAACTACGTAAATCCAAACCATCGACTTGCCTCTCTGAACGGTTCGGCATATTCTGATTCATCGGTCTATAACCAAGCGGATATTTGAAAATGTTAGAGACTCATTCATCGCACAAACGTCATTTATCGATTTTAATATCAAGAGTTTATTGATGAATAGTAGCATGCTTAGTCTAGAAAATTGATCAATTTCGATAAATTATAGCATGAATTTGGATGTTACTTATGAATGAACTCTGAAATCACTGTGTGGGAGCTTTTCGATGTAGTGACGCTGTAAATTTTATTGCTCCTAAAGAAAAAGTAGTTGAATGAAGTTTTTTGAGCTTTGACATTACCTTTTTCCCTCTGTCGTGCAATTTTTTTTCTGTGTCTTTGAGCATTTCCTGACTCCACAAGTCGAAGAAGTAGTTGGGATCCGTATAGAATTTCAAACCATCCTTTCCGTCGTCCCTGAAAGCAAAAAATTTTAATTGATAAACGACCTCGGTAATTACGATTTCCATTCGACGATAGCGGACCTCGCTCTATGCAAGAGTTGTATTGTGAATGTATCCGTTGAAATCGTGTAGAGCTCATTATGAATCAACATAACACTAATTTAATATCATGCTCGTTAAATTTAATCTTGCTACAGGCTGGTGGCAGATCACCTCCTGGACATTTTATTCACTGTATCACACAAAAATTTCTATTTAAAAAAAGAGACTGTCCAATACAATATCATCTTTCGATTCGAGTGTGAGAAGTTGGGTTTCGCTTTTCGAGTGTTGTTTTTGGCCCGAGCCCTGACGAGGGTCAAAATTATCATGAGTAAAGCAAAAAAATGTATTTCGTTGAGAATGAAGAAAATGATGCATTACCTGTAAACGTTGAGTTTGTCGAGTGGCGGTGGCGTATCGCATTGATGGTAAGTTTCCAACATGGCTGTCGGCATCGTATCCCTCGAGACAACCTGCTGATCGAATACCACCGAGCTCCTGAAGGCTTTTCGCATGTGGATATCTTGTAGCGAGACTGAAATTGAAAATTCATCAGTTAGATGAAAATTAAATTCAAAGTCCACACTATTATAGAGTCAAGGACCAAAATGAATCTAAATTCTTAAATCATTCTTATGATGACAAGAAATTTTCAAAATTTTGAAATAGTTTATGGAGTAGTTCTAAAAATTTCCTGTATGCTTAGATAAGTATTCGTCTGACGGCGACGAGTTTGATGACGGTCTATCGCGGAAAAATTATCGAAACCGGAATTGAGGACGACTCATTTTTCCCAGCCACGACTTGAAAAGCCCATCAAGTGAGATGAAAAAGATGTTGCAAATCAAGAATTGGTCATTTGAAGATTTTAGAATGGTCTAATTATATACCTCTGCGAGTTGGTTTCGCCCTGAAAAAAATGTCGATACGTAAAAGTTGATTCTACAGCCTTGCAATGTGGGATAATATTTTGAATTCGCTCGATTTTCTTTGTCGCTGCACGATCCTCGGAATGTCCTTTCATTTTTCGTCTGGTCTTGCAAGTCGAGTGACACAGTATGCTATGCTATCATTATCTATTGATAGAAGGGTGATTCCACAAGAATTGAAGCACACACATTTGTAGCTTTCAGAGTTTTTGGGGAAAATAGTACAATTCGATACAAGGGTGTAAGAACTTTTTTTCGCGTCCGAGTGATGGGTTTCCGTCCCAAGCCGTACGCGAGGGTCGAAACCATAACGAGGATACGAAGTTAGTACATTTCGATACAAGGGTGGAAAAACTTTTTCTCGCGTCCGAGTGTTGGGTTTCCGGTCTGAGCCGTAGCCGAAGGTCGGAATCAACACGAGGATGCGAAAAATAAGTTTTACACCCGTGTATCGAATACTATTTTTTGACAAACTGTGAGAGAAAGTGGAAAATCAGTACAGAAAAGTTACTTTCTCGCACAGTGTGTCAAAAACTTAGTTTTGAACCCGTGTATCAAACTGTATTTTTTGAAAATCTGTGAGAGAAAGTGGAAAATCAGTGAGAAGAAGATACTTTCTCGCACAGTGTGTCAAAAAATTACATTTCAATACCCCAAGAAATTCTGATTGGAATCTATAATCCAAAATGAATTCTCACGCTCAACAAAGGTGAAGTACCAAATCAAAGTCACGGCATGTGCATTTTCATAAGTGCCTTTCGGTGGCTTCGATCGTTTGAAACCCACCTTAAAGTGTAGGTCCCGCAAAATAATCTCGAGAAAAGTTTGAAAATGCGTTGATAAAAGAGAAAAAAAGTCACGGCATAATGTTCTTTACAAAAAGGATGGAGAATACATACCTTCCTCGACATTACTGTCGAGTTGTGTAACCTTGACGGCGAGCCTATCGATCCTGGCCTGCAGCGAATTGGCTCGCTCGCTAAGTTGATGAGCCTCTTTTGCAAGCTCACCAAAGAGATCCTCTGCATGCCTAGACAAGCTAGACAGTTGCCTGATTGTGTTGGCAAGAGTCCCATTTGTAACGGCTTCAAGCTCGGACGGTAAAGGGAAATCTTCTGGTATAGTGCCCCGGGCCACATGCACCGGCTCCACGAGCCGCTTCGGCAAGGGCATACTGTTAAAACCTCCTCTTCTTTAATTAGACGAAGAGGCCGAGGCCGAGACGGCTGATGTGACAGCAGCTCGGTCACCGGCCTCACCCGGGGCCAGCGTCTTGCCGACCCCGTCCTCCTCCTCTTCTGATTCCTCACACTCACCTATCCCACCGCGTCTGTAAATTCAAAAATACACGATTCATGAGTGTCTGTTGTTTGTTTGATGATCAAGGGATAAGATTTGGATTTTCCATTTTGGAAACTGAGTTTCTCAGGATATTTTCTAGAGTGGTTAACAACAGTTCTGGAGCTGACAATCTTCTATTCGAGGGACACCGGGCACTTTCAACAACTTTTGTAACACTGAGAAAATATTTAGCGGCGAATGATAAAAAGTTACTGTTGAAGAGCCCAAAGTTTTCTTGGCTAAATTATTATAAAAATTGTTGCCAAGTCAGTGAAATATGCTTCCAATTCTATGAACTCTGTTGGGAACATTAGACGATGTGTCTCCCCCCCCCCCAAACGTTGGAGAACCAAGAGGATAAATTTCAAATTTTTGCGACTGTTTCTGTCCAATCTCTTCATTTCATGAAGGAAAAATATCACCTAAATATTCAAAAAACAAAAAATAATTCTAGTTAGATACATTCTCGCTCGAATAAGGAGTTCAACGATCTGCTGAGGAACCATGTCACACTCATGATGAAAAAGCTTCCAGACTACCCATAACAACAAGAATGCTGGAGGGGAATAAAATTTGCAAAGTCCCAGGTGAATATTTCCCAAACTAAAACGTGCCTCATGAGTCAGAGTATGTGCTCTCTCGTCGCGTGCGTCGCATTATTATATCATGATATGTAATGGGATAAAAAGTATGTGAGGTGAGGTCGCTAACCTACCACCGTTGGCTGGGGGTGCAAGAGCACCTGGACGCCCATTGTACACGGTACCCTCACACAATATCAGCCGCAAACCATCATCAACTCTAAACGTACCTTTCATACATACACCTAAGAATAAGCGTTGAGAAGCGAGCAGCGATATGTTATAATTGTAAGCCGCGTGCTGGGAGGTTAAGAACACTTTTGATGACTATACTCCCACGCATTTGCATTTGTGTGTAGTAATGTGGGAAGGGCTGATGTGAAACGCATGCTTGCAAATCTCGGCCTTGGCCGCCAGCCTAGAGCAACGAAAGCTCGATTTATAACGCTGTTTTTACGCTGCATCAGCATCATAAGTTGAGTAGTCTCCTCTCTACTTCATTTTCGTGAGCCATATGATACCTTATTGAGAGAAGACATTCTAGTTCGTATTTTGGCGCCATGTGGAAGTTGGTAAAATGTGCTGATTCGGTAAGAAATGAGAATGGGAGGATGAGGTGGCGTTTGATGAGTATAAAATGTGGCCCAGAAGCAATAAATGTGGCAAGGATTGTGCTAGAGCTTTAGGGATTTTTGAAAATAGAAAAGATACGATAGATAACGCTGATGATACTCCTATTACTCATTTAATTAAATTCTAGTGATGGACCACAACACTTCGTCAGAGCCAAGAAGTACTGGTTCATGTTCGATGAGAAGAAGACCAAAAAATTTTTATTATACAGATGATTTTATCGGTAATCAAAAAAATTTTATTTCGAATCGTGGCGAGTTGGTAGTATCATTACATCTTTCTTTTCAGGCCACGAATGCCATATCAGTGATAAACACTATCTGGTTGTAAACTTTTATAGCTACTCATAAAGATCATGGTCATTTTAGTCGCCAGACAATTCATTTTTGAGAGGTCAAAATGATACTTTAAATCAATTCTCGACGCATCATCATAAATTTTCATCAAACCAACGCATACGGTCAGCAGTTTTTTCAAAATGAAATAAAAATTCTGTATTTCACAGAATTGAAGAGAGTAGAATCTCCTCATAGAATTTGAAATGTTTACACACATGTAATCTGTGGAGAACTACACAGGAATTTTCGTATGAGTGTAATATGATAGAATATCTGGTACACTTCAGGTCATCCACGCGCATCATCACGGAAGAGCCTGCTTATTTGCCCCGACAAATGGGCAACAAGTGCAACAACCCGTTCAGAGTAACCCGTAAGTCGAGATCAACATAATACCGGTCTAATATACAAGTTCTGAAGCAAGTGCCACCGTTATACCTTAAGCACCTTGCATTCCTTGAGTCAAAGAGAAAGTGAATGTTCGTCATCAGGTACAGATCTTGGGAATTCAGTATAAGTCAATGTCTGCACTTCAATCTCCTTGGTCTTTCAAACAAAACACAATACGGTAAGTAAGTATATAACAAATCCATGGAAAACATAATGTGCCGTTTGGATTCGTTTATTCAATTTTGATGATTTTTTGCGTTCAACTGGATGAAATAGGCTCACTCAAGATTCAGGTTAGAGTATTGAAAATCAAGATAGGGAAGTACAATGAGTGCATGTCGCGCATTGCAAATAAGAAAAAAGCTCTGATGTAGAAAAGTGGCCAGACGTGCCAGTTTTCAAGTCTGTTTGGATATCTCTAACGAAATTTGGGGAATACAATGCAACGTCTAGCAAACTCATCAAAACTTTGGAAAAATAAAAGATATAGCTTTGAAAGGCAGCATTTTGAAAGAAAAATGAGTCAAGCTCAGTGTACTTATTGTACGCCTTACTTCGCGACATCAACAATTCAATTAGAAATCGAAATTATGTTCTCAGATTATAAGATAGCTTCAAAAGAAGATAGCTATCATCTTATTATTTTTTTTAATACTTCGTAAGTGAGCTGAGTATCAGAGAAGGGTTAGGACAACAGGTGTATGCAGCGCACCAAGATGGGCAGAGCATTGAAGTATGAAAAGTGCGTGTCTACAAACTAAATTGATCGAGCCATAGCTAACCAACTGTCGAAAAAGGATCTGTTACCAAAGAATACGTCTGATCTGCCTCTTTGCTATTTGCTGCGAGACCTGTTTTTTGCAATTTTATACGGGCCACGAAGTAGGCTTTCGTATTTTGGGGAAAATGTCTATATGGAAGCAAACTTTATCTTAAATAATTTTTTATGTGGTGAAGTAAATCATTACGAAAGATTCTTATTGCAAATATTTTTTTGAGCCGTTACGAATCAGTGAAGATGGAGAAATAATTATAAAATTATGGGACCCACCGGTGGGTCCCGTAGCAGCCAGTGTGTTGATAACAATGATCACTGTGATTTAAAATATATTAACTTCCAGAGATAGGTAAGGATCTGAGATATCCCCCCCCCCCCGGAACATTATCAAAGTGCCACAAAATTTGAATCCGTTATCATTATCAGCCCAACTCAGAAGAAAAACATACCAGTAATACTTTTCCAATCCTGTCATTTTAGCGCAAAAAAAAGCCTTGAACGCAATAATTTACAATGTCACAGCAGATCCATTATTATGCTTATTGTTCAATTTTTGCACGTAGTATTCATGTATCACAATTTCAGAGATGCGGCAAAAAGCCAGCTCTGCTGAAACGATTCGCATATTGGGGGTTGCTGCCGATACTAAAAGCTCAGAGATAGCTGCACATGGCCCCAAAGAAGGGAAGGAAAATGTACGCCGATTCTGCTACTGCCACCCCGATTGTGATGGTACGCACAGTGAAACTCTGGCATACTCCACAAAACCGAGCTTACGAGCGTCTTTGTCGAACTGTGTGGATTACTTTCTCACTTTTACCCCTTGGGGGTGACTTCAGAATTCTACACGACCCCAAGTAGTGATACTGCGCTGATGCTGCTGTGCCGCAAGGGATATTTTCCAAACGCTTTGTGCGCTGTATTCGACGATGAATTGGGGAATGCTTTTTGCAAATAATATCAAAGTGTTGGAAACACCAGGCAGCTTTAAAGTTACACGTCTCCACAAATGGTGGAGGATTTGTTCTGGGATTATTATCGCATGATAGTGGGGAACTATTGATTCATTTCGATTTGAGCACTCAGAAGTTATGTTAAAAATCATGCTTAGACATTATTTTCCTGCGATTTTTCCCAGTTACTGCGATTGTAATTCGAAAGAACAAGTGAATAGTTTGAGTACAAGAAAACACGCAACAATAAAAAAAGCCAAGATGGTCGATTTTGTACTCGAGTTTTTGAGGTTGTATAACTCGCTTCTGAGCGATTGGTTTTTGGCCTGAGCCGCAGGCGATGGTCGGAATAATTGCTCGGAAGAGTGAAACCTCATAAATGAGGCGCGAATTTCTATTTTATGCAATTTTGTACCCATCCAAACATCCGAATGAATTGCATAAACTTTTTTTCATGTGGATCATGATAGTCTTTGGACCAATCTTTGAGAAGTAACATTATATGTCACACCATGTGTTACGGTAAAAAAAGTCCAAGAGGGAAAATTCTATTAAAAATTTGATCAATAAAATTTGATTGAAGATAAGAATATGACATAGCAATTGGACTAACTTTGATTCCCAATTATTGAACAAAATTGTGAATCATTTCCAACGAATTAACCCTCAGGCTGCCGGCCTGGCTCAAATGTGTCCACCCGTGACCTTGCATGATCCTTGTGACTTATTACTGGATGTTTCTATGAATGAAATTGATCATTTGGAGATACTAATTTTCTTAGGAAAAATGCCGTCAGTCGACAAGTTAATAAGACCAAAATCCAGAGGTGACCAAATGCCCACCACAAATTAATAAAATCAAACATAATTGCATGAATAAATGCTCGAATAAATGTGTAATTTGCCTCGTCAATGACCCATCGTGCGAATCATGCGTAAATATGTTGACGAGCGTGAAACATTCCACCATGTAGAAGAATTTGAAATCTCCTAGAAAGACACATCAAAAAGCGACCTGGAGAAAATAAGACGCGGCAGGAACAAGAAGTTCTCATGCCCCCAAGATAGAAAAATGCACGCAAAAGCAGACGTTTAATTACTCTCTCGTCAATTTTCTCAGTGCACAGAGAGAAGAAGGAAAGAAAGAAAAAAAAGAAGTATACAGTTGAGAGACCGAAGAAAACTATGGGGCGGCACGTCTCCGCGCAGAGAGAGAAGAGCGGTCGTTTTCCGCTCGATGCGCTCGAATTAGTTGAACTGCAGGTTGCACCGTTTATGTCTCGTTCTCACGTGTGCAAGAGTATAATATCAAGACTCATGCATCATGATACAGAGGACACATAAAATGCACATGGTGATACAAAACATTTCTTCTCGCGTCTCGATTATACGAAGAAATAGAAAACGACATCATGAATGAGTGTCACATGTGTGCCGCAGAAGTTGACCCGATCATCCCGAACCCTTGCAGATGGTATTACTATATATATTATCACTATTTCACTGCATCATCTCGAGACTGCATCTCTCAGACACAAAATACAGGAGGGATAGAAAGAATAAACCATCACAGAAGAGTCCACAATTATAAACGCGGGGTACATCTGTCTCACACGAGAATCTCCCTATACATCCATACAAGTTTCGGATATTAGTCCAGTAGAATTAGCTCGAAAAGGACGTCATTTTTGCGGTAGAAGATAGGTGCAGGTTTTATTTTTTTTTTTTTTCCAGGTGTAGGACACTCCATAGAACCATGTCTACCAATTCCGAACAAATTTCGCTGTCCGGAAAAAATTATTAACAATGAATTACTGGTAAAAACGACACTTTTCGCAGATTAATGCCTATAGCTCTGTGGGTATAACTTCGAGCGAGTTCGCTCTGGTCTCATATTCTAGCTAGTGAAAAAACCTACAGATTCAAAAAAAATTTTATTGCTCTAGCCTATTTTTTGTTGGAGTTACATAAGTTTAAACAAAAAAAAAGACCTATTATAAACAAATGGTTGTTAATCCTCCAATAGTTGACTAATGAGGCCAAAACTCAGGAAATCGATAGTCCTCATTAAGGTTAATGAGCATACCAAATTTGGTGACGATTCGTTGAACCGTTTTTGAACAACCCTATTTGTTTATAAAAAATTGTTTTTCAGGAGGAGTGGCATAACTTTTTCATAAACAAAGATGGTGTTTTGGGAAAAATCAGGGTGATACAAGTCTACTCTTCAGTATCCCGCTTGAATCATTATCATATCTTGTATCGGCGATTTTTGAGAGCTAATTGTTTATAATTTTTGCACACGCCTCTCATTGTGTATCAAAATCTCGGAAACCATCGATTAGATGAGGAGGAACCCGAAAATGAAACCAGCCAATCGCGTTTTTTTCTCAAGCTACCCCAGATTAAAAAAAGAATGTGGGAAATTGGTCACGTAGAACCAGAAATATTGCGAAAAAATCCTAGGCGATCGATTTTAAAGTTCACCAAAGATTAGCTGTGGTTGGCTCGTGGCGCGTGAGAAACGGTGAACTTCAAAATCGAGCGCCTGGGATTTTTTCGCAATATCTCTGGTTCTACGCGACCAATTTCCCTCATTCTTTTTTTAATCTGGGGTAGCTTGAGGAAAAAACGCGATTGGCTGGTTTCATTTTCGGGTTCCTCCTCATCTAATCGATGTATTCCGAGATTTTAACACACAATGAGAGGCGTGTGCAAAAATTATAAACAATTAGCTCTCAAAAATCGCCGATACAAGATATGATAATGATTCAAGCGGGATACTGAAGAGTAGACTTGTATCACCCTGATTTTTCCCAGAACACCATCTTTGTTTATAAAAAAGTTATGCCACTCCTCCTGAAAAACAATTTTTTATAAACAAATAGGGTTGTTCAAAAACGGTTCAACGAATCGTCACCAAATTTGGTATGCTCATTAACCTCAATGAGGACTATCGATTGTCTGAGTTTTTGGCCCCATTAGTCAACTATTGGAGGATTAACAACCATTTGTTTATAATAGGTCGTTTTTTGTTTAAACCCATGTAACTCCAACAAAAAATAGGTAGAGCAACAAATTTTTTTTTGAATCTGTAGGTTTTTTCACTAGCTAGAAGATGAGACCAGAGCGAACTCGCTCAAAGTTATACCCACAGAGCTATAGGCATTAATCTGCGAAAAGTGTCGTTTTTACCAGTAATTCATTGTTAATAATTTTTTCCGGTGAGCGAAATTTGTTCGGAAGTGGTAGACATGGTTCTATGGAGTGTCCTACACCTGAAAAAAAATAAAACCAGCACCTATCTTCTACCGCCAAAAAAAATCTAATTCTCCTGGTCTAATATTATATGTGCTAGAAAACGTCGCGTCGACCTCTCTTCCTTGTACATATATAACAGTGAGGATGCATATCACACATTGGGTTGTGACTCTCTCTTCGTTATCATAGTAAAGCAACAAGTAAGTGTATGTAGTATACGAGAATATGTAGGTATGTGAGGTGTTTAAAAGGCTAAGGTATCTATGTGTGATGATAATGCTCGCATGCGCGCGAAGGAGTCGAGAACAGGGAGGTGTGTAGTTGTATATAGGCACACTGCATCGTGAAAATGCAGTAGGCGTGAAACAGCCTGAGAACGGATATACCACAATATTATTATGTGTGAGCTGTGCGGCGGTGCGTCGATAAAAATAGGTATGACATGAAATTATCATGGATGGTGATCCTCAGGAAAACGGAGCAATGTGGGGAAGAATACTCGAAGCAAAAAAACATTTGAAATTGCAATATGGATTGTTCGTGAGATCTTCATGATGTCAAAAAATCATACTTAGAAACTAGACCTAATGGATGGAGGTCAAGGCACATGAAATTCAAAATTTTTTCAAGATTTCATTTTATAAATTGGTAATGGGTCGAAATCGGTGTCAGGTGAGTTGATATTGGTGTACAGTAATATTCAGACATCGGTACTGGGACGAAACCAGGGTTTTTAACGGAATCCATTTTCAATTCCGTTGAATTTTGTTGCATTCTATGAAATGAGTCATCAAATAGAACTCAACAAAATCCAAAATTGATTTCATTGAAAATCCTGGACGAAATACATACCATATTCTTCCATATAATATTTTCATTTTCAATATTGGTTCACTAATGGACCAGGGGAGAAAATCATGACACGAATGGTGATGAAATTATTTAAACACAAAAAACACGAACATATTATTTCATTTCATGAACTATAATATAAAATCATATAAACCACCACTTTGCGAGTCAAAATTACTTGCTTAGTTCGCGCACGGCTATCCGACATTTTGAAGACGGGTTTGCACCGAAACTTCTTGCACAGCACCGATTAGGTCGGTGAAGTCCCCAATTGTCCATCATTAAGCCTTTCCAACCAATGAGGTTGATTCCTAGATACCCAAATACACCTCATCTATGTGCCACAGTAGCCGAAAACTCGAATCCGCACCCAGGCGCACCACATAAACGTGTTTTCAGAATGGCGTACAAAATTTTCTGTCCTTTCCGTCCCCATGTTGTGCTCCGCCCCAACGCGCTATATCGCTTTGTGAAACACATTTTCTTGAAGTATTTGATTGTATTAGAGCAAATCTCTGCGGAAAAGAGTCTACGATTAGTTGTCGAGCCGAGGAAATAATTTTAGAGGCGTAATGTCCATTCCGTCCCCCTCTGCGACCCCTCAAACTCGACATATCTTTGTCCGGCTTCAATTTTGAGCTACGTAGCTCTAGGTACTTCTTTTTCGTGCCTAAAACAAGTAGGAACCAACTGCAACGACCCACTAAAACTCGTCTGGGGCTAAAATAATTTTTTGACCCAAATCACGCTCGGTGACGATTTTGGCCCCAAAAAATCCCACTTTTAGCGGAATCACTCATATACCATTTTCCCACATATATAGATATACTGTGGTGCATGGGTTGTGTAGCCTGTAGCTCGGAAACGCTTGAGCGTTAGACTTTGCGGATTTGGGTATCATCGTTTGGTGCCAAAAGGAGATAATTCCCAGACTTTAAGCCAAATCCAGCTCCCGAACCCTTTGGACTTCCCTTGTCAGGGATAAACCAACTTCCGCACGTCCATGGATCATACAAATGGATCTTGCACCAAAATATATCAAAAAGATTCTATTGGCCGAGTCTACATAGACGTGCTCACTCGGGGCGCGCGCACTCTCTCCGCTGGCACTCTCCACCCAAACACCGGAGTAGGTACCGAAAATGGGATTTGAAAATTTTTTGACGAGTGTTCTCTCTTAACTTGAGTATCAGCACGGGTTTGTGAGATGAAAAACGGCCACTTTATCGCGTAATTCGACCGCAAAATTGATTTGCATCTAATAGAGATCAAAAAGTGAGGGACTTGGATGTCAATCGATCTGCCTAATATTACCACCCCCACAACTTCTCAGGTTCCCAACTCGCGGCTCATTCAACAATATTCAACATTATTTCGGGTTTGCATTGAGACTTCCTCCAGAAACTGTAAAATAAGTAAAGGTGTGCGGTATTGTGGTTAAGAAGAATCGAGCTATCCCATGTGCATCAAAGATCAAATTAGTGTTCCAAGAGCCACTCCTCCGTAAATTTGAGGTATCTTGGGTGTTCTTAATCAGGATTTCATACACTTTAGCTCATTATTCAGCTTCTGGAATAAGTACCAATGGATAACCAAGATATGATGCTGAATAGTGCTGAATGGTTTGCAAGTTGGAGACCTGATGAAAATTTGGGGGATGCTTATATGAGACACAACCACGCCTCTTATTTTTCGATCTCTATTCGACGTGAATTAATTTTTTGAGCTACTGACGCAATAGACTGGCTGGTTTCATCTCAAAAACTCGGGCTGATACTCAAGTTGAGGGGGAACACTCGTCAAAAGATTTGCAAATCCCATTTTTGGTACCTACTTCGGTGTTTGGGTAGAGAGTGCAAGCGGAGTGAGCGCGTCTATGTAGACTTGGCCTTAGTATGAGATCATTGATCCTTAGATTGCACACCTTCGAAGATTGCAAAGCACGCGATACATTTCCCACAATTTTTGACATCATGAGAAAGCTTCCCTTTCAAGTATAAGTCACCCACTGAACACAAAAAAAATCTCACAGCAGAAAACAAGGAAAGCCAGCAGAAGATGTCATTCCAGAAAACGAACGGCACTGCAGCGTTTCATGGACAAATTCCCAAAAACACTCTCGAAAATTCCGCAATATGTCTTTTTCTACGGTGTTGTATGCCAGAAAGTGCACAAAACTGCCGTACAGAGAATCTGTCTGGATCGTTGCCAGGGACGCGCTGATGTTGATGGGAGTCTCTTTTGCCGCATTTATATAGGTGAACAACGTGATGACGAGCTGCCGTCAATGCGCGAGCACGTCCTGATGTTATAAGCATCACGCGTTCAACGCCAATGAATGCAAGTCTCGAGCTCATCCAGACCGCCTGAGTCGATGACTCCTCTTGGTTCGTCACGTCTTCGTCAGTGAGGATAAGAAGCAAAAGACTTTTGAACCATACACATACATCCACGTAAGAATGACTTACACAAGATTGTATGAGTCTGTGGAGAGGGTACATCACAATTTTGCTCACAAGGCTCAAATGGGTTGTTATGGGGTTGGTTATGGTGAGTAGAATGGGAATATTTTTTTATCTACCGATTATTATTATTATTAGTCAATGTGGTGGAGATGAAAGAGACCGTAAGCGAAGTGCATGACGATGACTATGATGATGTGCGGCGATTGTTAAGCTCAAGATCGATCAATACTTCGCCATTGTTCCTTTTCTTAGGTTCATGAACTTTAGGAAGGGTAGATTACTGTAGTTGGTGATGGTGATGATGATGGATTTGATTGTACACGCTGATGTTTACAGGCCAACCTGATAGACGAGCACATACTCGCCGTTGTTGTTGAAATACTTTCAAAATTTCTACAAAAAGAGGGATGGATCAAATGAATTTGTAAGATTTTTATAGCTCCAAGAACAGACTGCGGATAAAAAAAATATGAATGAGTAAAAATGAATATCAAACATAAGCTTCAGACAAATATTCAGGATATTTCTAAAATTGACCTCTTTCATGAAATTTTCATCATTCACGCTAGCTAGCGATTTGAAATCTCCAGGTAATTCTCTACACGATTCTTTTTCACTTGACATAGAGCGTATCGGAAATGGGCCCAGTATGTAGACTTTTTTAACAGTTTGAAAGATCAAATTCAAGTCATAAAGAAATAAAGATTGAAACTTAACTCGTATTACGTGGTTTCATATTAATCTCTGCAATACTTTACAGAATCGTGTGTGAAAATGACACTTCAAGATGACGAACATGCAAACAAGCACGATCAAACTGAATGAGAACAAGACGATAAATTCATCGTGTATCAATAAGACTCGTTCTCAGCTCACTCTCAAGACTTTGGCCTCGGACAGTTCGATCTTCTTCCACTCCTTTTTTCATCTTCTCTGCTATCATCCAACTCAGCAGCAGTGTCGAAGACTGATGCAAACATTTGCGCACGTGCCTTCATACGCAATGCTATACAAAACTGTGTTATCCAGTGACTTTCATAGTGTGCTCTAATGCAACATTTCTATGATGAACTATTCAACACAACTCACATGAAGGGTGAAGAGCTTTCCAAATACCGAATTTTGATGGTTTACTCTTTCTAGCCATTGGGAAGAAAAATTCTTCAGTGTGTTCAAATGAGCTTACAATTCAGATAATTTGGGACAATTTTAGGGAGATTATTAGAAAAAAAAAAACATCTCAGATGGAATTCGATCTACCGAAAGACGTTTTGATCTTGAAATTTGTTTCGATTCGATATTTGACTCTAATAGTCTTTATCGCAATGGATACATTTTTTGGAAAACTGGTGGATTATTAATGTAATACATGTGCTCATGCGCGGATCTATCATTGACGTGCAAAATCCTCGGCAAAATTTCACTAAAAAAAAGTTCTTATATCTCGACACCTATAATAAATGAGTTTCCCGAGTAACGAAACCTTCATACGTAGATGAAAAAAAATCTTGTAAATAATCTGTATGCATCTCATGCTAAAAACAACTTTTGCCAACTCACAAGGGGAGTCCGGAGTCTCCGGGTCCTGAAATCTTACCAAAATTTTTTCACAGTTTCGTACCACCTAGAATATGAAGAATCTAAAGCAACTCTGTCAAATGGGCCTTCTGTTCGGAGCTACAGCCAGAAACGTCAATATTGTTAATATATCTGTATATATCACTTTTTAACATGGGCCTATATGGGCAATGCTAATGTCATGGGCTGTAACTTCGGACAGAGGGCCCATTTGACGGAGTAACTTTGGATTCTTCATATTCTAGGTGGTACGAAACTGTAGAAAAATTTTGGTGAGATTTCAGGACCCGGAGACTCCGGACTCCCCTTGTCAGTATAAAATGTACTCTATTTTGGTATGAGGAAAATGTCGAAAGCCCCAAATTGTCTTTGTTATCAATTTATTGTTCGAATCTCTAAAGACAATCGACACAAAGATCTTGGTATTCCGAATTAAAAACCAGTTCGTCAACGACCAACATATATTTATTTATACATCTCTATATAAACTTCATTCTGTGTGAGGTCAATCCTAATTTAGAGTCAAAGCCAACAACGACACATGCGTGACCTCTCATTTTTCTCTCGGTACATACTAAAACCACCACACGAGCACACACCTGCTTCGCCACAACCATACGACCCAACTCTAACTCTATAAAGTTTTTCTCGAGCAATCAGAATCCTCAGAGCAGCAATCAAGAAACTGCTCGAGTGACTGCACCAAAAAAAAAAGAAAAAAAATTCTACCGATAGAGCGGAAACGAGCTTTGCTCCTCTACTATAATGCTTGCAGCTCTAAAGTATTTGCACTTCTAAATCTGTGAGTATAGTCGATGCGGTGACAAGAGCGGATATCCTCCTGCAGCAGACGACGAGACTATTCTCTGTACCGTTGGATGACAGTTTCATATACAGAGTGGTGAGAGAAATGCAAAAGAGTCACATTTGATCCGACATAAGTTGAAGTGAATAGAGCAGTAAATTTATGAGCAGATGAATAAAATGAGTACCGCTGTACTTATATTGATGAATGTTACTCTTCTATCGTACATTTTATTCAACAACGATTGTCGGTTTTATTACGCTCTTTTTGTGCTTGATTATGGCAGTTTTTTTGAACTTCAGGCGCATCAAAAGAGGAAGAAGAAGTAGAAGGAGATCAGATGAGATGCCGAGGCTAACGGCTTTTATATATCGAAAAGATCGATCGGTGAGAGATAATATTATATGCGTGCGTGAGGAAGAGGAGGGAAAAGAGAGACTGCAATTCATTGAAGGTAGGTATTATATACTCTTGTCGATTTGTGTCGCAGTACCGATTTCCGGGATATGCACCAACGTAAGGTAAAAAAAAAGTTTGAATGTGTAATTGCGCCTCTCACTTGAATTATGAGAAGTACCGATAATATTCTCTATTTTCTTGGTCATGATTAGTGGCAATGGTGTCCGTGGATTCAGCATGCTCATATAAGGACGGCAAGCTTTGAAACTATACTACTCTATACTACACTGATTGAATTCTAAAACGGAGACTGAGAAGTTGTTTCGTATGAATTGTACCGATTCACCACAATCACAATGACTGCGTCATGCGTCAACGCTTCAATTATTTCTCTTGACGTGCTATAATACCTTTTGCGAGACAACCGAGTTGTGTTTTATATTTTAAAGAGCGTGAATTGAAGGATGAATTGCGGATTTATCTGGATAATTGTACATTTGAATATGAGATACATATGAGTCTGATTATATACCTTCTGCCACATCAAACTAATTTCATTTTTCATTGATATCAAAACTTGGTATGCGAACGTCGTATGCGCGACGTTTTGTGGTTCTCTATTTCATGGAACTGCTGAAAAAACGGTCAATATCTCTACTCATCATCATTGCGGCCAAGAAAAATTCAGTTCTCCCAAGACCTTACAGAGCGTGTTAGTTTTGGTCCTTTTCATCCTGTATCCCTTCGTTTTGTAAATATAATGTACCTACGTACCTACACCCATCTCTTTTGGGCTCGAGAGTACTCGGCACATGAAAAAATAATTTTAGTGTTCAATCACGTTATTTGTGTCAAATTCAGGAGTAACATCCTGCTGAATTCAACGATTTAAGGCGATGGGGTCACCATGCATTCATTCCCATCTTTCTCCGATTTTGTTGCGATTTGGGCTAAACGACGAGCGCACAAATATTTGTTATCATCTAACTTAGATTTGTTCGCTCTTCGTTAAGCCCAAATTGCAATAGAATCGGAGCAAGTTGGGAATGAACATGAGCGTATATTATAGGTTAGGAGGTTCCCGCGGCCGAGTTATTCTCACTTTTCTCCCATTCTCTTGTGATTTGGGCTAAGCGACGGGTTAGCGGAATACAAGTTGGACAATAACAAGTATCTGACAACTCGTCTCACACTTTCAATCATCAAACTTTTCATGTAAGGTGTAATCTCAAGGTCCATGGTCACGGTGCACGGTGACTGCACCCCCTTAAAGAATTTCTTGCTTTTCACATCTAACAGGCGTAGATGATCTCGGAGAATATAGACCATATGTAATTTTGATCCTCCAGTGTTCAAATAATTTCTGGAATAATTGTTTCAATTCTTTGACAAATTCTTTTCCTCCAATCCATATCAAAGTCATCGAAAATTTATTTTTTCGATCGATTGTGTGTAAAACAATGCTTCACACGTCAGTTTTTTTTTGTTTACTTCACGTCGAGTCGATCGAAAAACGTATGTATACTTCAATAATACTTGGGTGTGACGATTTTTCCTTTCATTCGTGATAATTATGACTCTCGATAGCTCGGGCCGAAAATAATCAATCGAAAAGCCGAACCAAACTCTTCACCCTCGAAACGGAAAATATTAATACCGAATGTATGTCTATGATCATGGATACATATTGAACCAGTACAAAAGGCAAATTTGACAAAATGATAGAAAAATTGAATGTCAAGAAACTTGCTTAGCTTTTTTAGATCAATCAAGGTGAAGTTGGGAAATTCATTTGTTCAAGACTCACTGAAGTCTTGAACAAATAAAGAAACTACAATGCTCCATATCGTCGGCCCCTACGAAGACTAGTACATTTTAGAGCCCCTACGAAAACTAGTACGTTTTTCGTGAAGACTAGCACGTTTTGCCGTCTCCCACGAAAAGTAGTACATTTCGGCTTCTTAACCACGAAAACTAACACGTTTGGCGTATACTGGTACATTTTAAATTTCACGCGAAGACTAGCACATTCAAATGTACTAGTTTTCGTCCCAAATTTGAAATGTGAACTTCTTCGAATTTCTGCACGAAAACTAGCACATTTTTCGTTTCACTCGAAGAGTAAAATACTTTTGAGAATTTGAGACGAAGACTGGCACTTTTAGAGTAATGATAAAAATCACGAGTTACAAAAATCGTCCTTATACATTATTTGAATAAATATTCTCCCCAAAATGTAGTTTTGATTTTCGGGGGTGATTCCTCCGAAAATGTAGTTTTGTTAAAACTTACGGAGTCATTGGAATCGTCTCAAAAACTTTGAACATAGTTGCACATCAATAGAAAACGGCCTAGAGAATTTGTATGATGTACATTTCGAGGTGTAGAAAACTGGGGATCACAGTTATGGAATGATGACGAATGGAACGAAAATGCAAAAGCGTCAATATAAACTGATGAATGTGAATTGATGGCACAGATATAAAATACAAATCCATACCACCTAGCCCTAGTTAGGGGGTATGGGTTTGTACACCAACCACCCGCATCTCAAACTGCTCATTCTGTTTTCGTTACAATAAAAGTGTTAGTCTTCGTCTGAAAAAATAAATGTGATAGTTTTCGCCTCAAATTTTGAAATGTATTAGTCTTAGTGTACGGATTTTTGAAACGTGCTAGTCTTTGTGGGAAATTTTGAAATGTAATAATTTTTGAGAATATGCTAGTTTTCGTGTGAATTTTAAAATGTACTAGTATACGCCAAACGTTAGTTTTCGTGGTTAAAGCCGAAATGTACTACTTTTAGTGGGAGACGGCAAAACGTGCTAGCCTTCACGAAAAACGTACTAGTTTTCGTAGGGGCTCTAAGATGTACTAGTCTTCGTAGGGGCCGACGATATATATTTGAAGAACTCCAAGACGGACTTTACAGAGATAATGTACATATTCATAATGATTAAGAAATTCACATGCAATCTATATATCTATCACAGATTATTGCAACAGTAGATACAATCCCTTGGGCAAATGATAATGAAGTTGAAATGTTCTAGATCACAGGCTCGCTTACAATTTTAAAATCCAAATCAATGATCTGTTGGAAAACATTCTTGCAACACTGTTACACTATGTGTCGAACTGAGAACAGTGGATATCTGACTTATTGTTTCGTTCTACATTCACAGAGGTAATCAGCTTGGTTCGATAATAAAAAAAATTTACGAGCCTCTCGAAGAATTCCTTCCTCTCTCTTTAATGCGAGAGAAGGTCAGTGTGGTTAAATGTTACGTTCTCAATTGTGCTCAAAATATATTCCTCAAGGTATAATGTCAGTATAAGTATAAGAATAACGGTATATTGCAGATTATTACAAAGATTTTTCAGTGCACTTTGAAAGATAAAATTTATCCATCATATTAAAAGGCGTACTTTATGGCTCTTAACAAAAACAACTTCAATTTTATGGCAATAATGTGATCAAAATATATGAGTAGTAATCAATTCAAGTAACATGGTGGAAAATTGAAAAAAGCGTTATGATATTGATGGATGTGTACGACCGTCTCCCGAGCACGTACGTCAACCTGTACCGCCACCAAAATGTGACAATTGTTTTGGGTAGGACTCTAACTCTTCTAATTGTATAGAAAATTTCAGAATTTGCCTATTTTGCCTTTTCGAGAAAATCGACTTTGAAGTCGCTAAAATATGCCCGTCTTCCAGAGGCCACAGCTCTTCGAATATTGAGCCTAGATCAACGTATCTGGGCTCAAATTGAAGCTCTGAATTTGCCAAAATCGTTTTCGGCGTCAAACAGACCACACAATGAGCGAAAGAGATGAATTACATGGTCGAAGGTTTTCGCGTGTACTGGGTATACCTATATATACGGCAATATGGCGCGCGGAGGGGGCAACTGATCTCGAGCAGACGACAACACTGCTTTTGCGGGCTGGGATCGCCCGGATCGACATTTGACGGGATGACTTGGGGAATATCTGCATTGGAACCTTCTACGAGGCCAGCAGAGCAGATGTAATCACTTGCAAACGTAAAGCGGGTGCTAGAAACCTATGCATGCATCGAGATTATCGCGAGACTTGTCTTCCCGCGCTGGCGCCACCCGTCCGCCATCTCACCATATATATAGATATACTGTGACCACGTGTAACTTACAATCGACGGTATCATCCTTCGCGATAATCTTTCTGAAGATTTAATACCTAAAACAATTTTGGCAAATTCAGAGCTTCAATTTGAGCCCAGATACGTTGATCTAGGCTCAATATTCAAAGAGCTGTGGCCTCTGGAAGTCGGGCATATTTTGACGACTTAAAAGTCGATTTTCTCGAAAAGGCAAAATAGGCAAATTCTGAAATTTTCTATACAATTAGAAGAGTTAGAGTCCTACCCAAAACAATTGTCACATTTTGGTGGCGGTACAGGTTGACGTACGTCTCCCGAGCTCACATCAAGATATTCGAATCCAAAGATTCGATTCCTCCGAATTTCTCATGGAGAGTTGATGCTAGTTTGCACCACATACTCTACATGGAGCAGGAAATATCAAAGGGTGATCCAAATACATCTTGGAAAATACATAGCAGGAATAAAGTTACAAATAGAATGTTTGGAATTAAGCAATTTTTGGACCCAGTCTTACAATTTGAGCTTTCAGATTGACGCCGGCGAGACTTCAGTCATTGATATACTGAAACTATTGGACTGAAGTGATAAGTTGGGAATTTTGTTCGTTCTATAAGGGGATTGATGATAACTTTGTTAGGAGGAATAGAGAAATGTCCTCCATTTGGTTGTAAGACTGCGAAACACGTGACGGCTACTCTATGGTCCATGGCCGTTGAAGATTATACAAATTGTTTCAACGCTCGGGTGAATTTTATAATATTTATGGATTTTAAAACATCCTATCCGTAACTTTGTTCCTCCTGTGTATTTTCCAAGATCTATTTGGATTATCTGAATCTTCATAAGTGCCTTTCGGTGGCTTCAGTGGTTCGGAACCCACCTTATGGCTGGAATTCATAGTCGTTAATCCGAGATTAGAGTTTGTGGATTTAGGGCGCTGCGAACGCCATGGTGAGGTGTTTTGCATCTGGGCACAGCGATCGCAGCGCTCCTAATCCGCCGATCCTGATCTCGGATTAACGACTATGAATTCCAGCCTAAATGGTAGGTCCTGCAAAATAATCTTGAGAAGAGAGGTTGGAAATTCGTTGATAGAAAAAATATTTGGATCTCATCCTATGATATTTCCTGCTCCATGAAGGATATGTGGTGCATCAACTCTCCATGAGAAGCTTTCGTATCCTTGGATTCAAGTATCTTGATGTGAGCTCGGAAGACGGACGTATATCCATCAATGTTATAAAATTCACCCGAGCGTAAAATTAATTTGTATGAAAGATATTTCAGCCTTATTTGACAATTTCCACATGTATAACTCTTGACTACAAATAAGATTAAACGGATGAGAAACACCATGACACATAAATCGCTCGAATCGAAAACCCCCACATACAATTGATGCATCATCACACGAACTCGAAAGAAATACCATACGCGAGAGAAATGACGCATCGAAATCATAGTCACGTATCTTTCTCTGATCCAAAAGAGCTATAGCCATTATAGTATTGGAGGAAAAACAATCCGAGATTTACGACGACTACACGCATTGATAAGGGGAGACTTCCCTTCAACAAGAAAAGTGGGCCTAGAGTGTTATGGATAAGCACTTTTGTGAGAGAGGGAACAGTCGATGGCTCAATATCACTATGTGGAGGAGTAAGAAACGATGCCGCTGGGAAATTGGCATCAATTGGAAAGCGAGGGGAGCATCATCTCTGCTCTGAATTCACGAGTATCATAGTTGCATGTCAATGAAGACTATCGTGTATTCTTCCTCCATCACCAGAGCACTGATGTTTATTCTTTTTTTGATACTGTATCTGCATATGATCATATTTCCATGAAATATCGGTCAAGTCGAAGCTCTGCCCATGACTCAATAAATGTTGTGAAATCATTGCATGTGGATCAAATTGTTAGAATCTACGAGAGTGGTTCTAACCACCATGTTATTCTGATTCAAATAAGTAATGTAAGGAGTATGAAGTCCCCCGACATTAAATCGACCAATGAAATTTAGTCCCGTCAGCGTAGACCCTTTCGTTGTAGTACCATCGTCGCGTACAGCTGTAACTCAGAAGATACTGGGTGTAAAGTACCCACCTCAAGTTTATTATGATCTAGAAGTTGAAAAATGAAAATGAGAGTAAGGTGGGCATGAATCGACAATGATTTCTATAGGTGGACTCGGTTTCAAGTTCTGTACGACGGTACAACAAAAGGGTCTGCTGCACGGACCGGACTAATTGTTGAAAAGTAGATGACCTAGTCAAGACAGTTGAATCTGCTCATGATTATCTATCGTTTGCTTTGATTCCATCAGTGATACGAACGTTCAGAATGCGAATAAGTGAGACGACACTACTTAGGGAAGATACTCTATTCTCTTTACAAACATCAGAATAATGAATTAAAACTGATAAAAGGCTTCGGAAAAATGTTCATTTGATGATTTTAGGGGTACATCAAAGCAGCATCCATCACCACAATTCAGAATTTATTGGATTTCATGGATTTCGAATCATTTTCAGGAAGATATGTACCTTTCTTTTGGACTCGTGGACACTGTTATTGCGGCTCAGTAGGGGTTGATATTTGGAGTTTCAGATGTAGAAAAAAATGCAAAAGGGCTATCTAGCCCCTGTATTTAAAAGTCAAATGAAATCGAAATCAATGTGACAAAATACACACACAGGATATAGAACACCAGCAAAACCAACGCTTTCAACTTCATTCCCAGGACAAAAAAGCTTGATCTCTACAAATAACAACAAAGTATATATATAAAGCCAGAATGATAAAATACACATCTCGGGGGCGGGTTCAACACACTCCTTTTACATGGATTTACACTACAAGTGAGTTGGTGTATTTTGTACACGGTGTAGCTCTGGTGGAGCTTTTGTGCCCCGTGGCTTTCAAATCTTGCTCTCCTCCCACACCGCCGCGCCACGCCGTAACTTCGTCTGCTGCTGCTTGCTCTTCTTCTGATGTGCTGATGGTGTAGTGTGTGGTTCAATGATGTCTGATAGTTGGTTACCGGTGCTACTAGTATCCGATCTTCTCATTTGTGAGCCGCAGTGTGTTCAGTCGAGCGAGCACCTAATTAGCCGAGACCTCTGCATCATCACTTGATACTCTCGCGTATCTAACATAATTAGGCTATACAACAGATCGGAGGCTTGTATTTCCATCTTTTGTTTTTATGCATTTGTCAAGAGAAAAGTCGATTTTCTGAGCTTACGTTTGTTTTTTTTGGCAACAACAAGGGAAGGTGGGAGATATAATATGACAGTTCCAGGAAATCTAACTTGTGAGGATTCTATTGACCTATTCACTCATGCCATGAGCTTTATTTCCGACATTCAGATGATGTGTTGTATTCGTGTGGCGAGAAATGTCAAAAAATACCAAAATCAGGAGTTAGAAAATCGTTTGGCCAACTTTTTTTTCTACTACAACCGGATCATTAGTTTCGGAGTCTGGGGATGATTTGATTTGTTGCCCGGGTCAATAGGGATTGGACATGGTTGTCGAGTTACCTGCAAACAGGCGTAAAGGCTGCCGTTTAGTATAGATTCAACTCGCTCTTGCGTTTTTGAAAGATAATCAATGACCGGGAAGAGTAAAAACCACAATATTATTAATATCGCCCCCCATGCACCCAATGCTAAATCCATATCCAACGGCAGCCATCTTTGAAGAATGAGTGCGTGTGTGACCGCAAGCTGACAAGGATGTCCAATCCCTTATTGGGAATTTTCCCAGATTTTCTTTTGACCTTTCTGGAAAGATTGATAACTGGTTTATTAGAAATAGATGAGAAAATTGCCTACTAGATTAATTGAACAATGCAAGTGGTGAATGAGTTAATAACTCTGCTTAAAATTCAATTGTTATTACTCGAATTCCCAGGTATCAAGAAGAATTTTTTGAGCTTCGTACCGCAGAGATGTTATCCCCGAATTCAAAGCTGCTCTGGAAAGCACCTGTGATGCAAATATAGTTTCCACACCGTTTTTGCACAGTCATGCATTAAAACTGTTACTACTACTGGATAATTATATTGATATGTGATATCGTAACGATCCCTGATTACTCGGGTACACAAGCTATTTTAGTTATTTCGATTTATTTTCAGGCTGATGGGTCCAAATTGAATGCACATATTCTTTTTTTTGACATTCTACGAATCTGTCTGTTATGAAATAGACAATATGCACAATTTCGAGAATTTATTATGATTTTAGGAGAAAATATTCAAACACGAAAACGTCTGTTATCACAGTTCGTATTACATGATAGCTTTTTCTCAACAAATTTTCGAAACACAAAAAATGAGTTGCTGCAAAATCTGTTTCATTGACAGCAAAACAAGTGAAAAAGAAATAAAGCGTAGTGTGTGGGATTTTGGATGGGGAAGGCTGCGTTTTGCGAAATACACCCATATCCATGTGTACGTGAGGTAAACTATGTAGATAAGCCCAACACTCGTGGATTCCGAAAAGATTGTTGGCTCCCGAGCGTCTCGCAAACATACTCCTTACTTTTTTTTGCTTTGCGAATTCTAAATTGCACGTTGCGACCCACTGCTAGCAAAAGCAACGACGACTGACTTTCGCATATATGAACGAGTGCATTCGCAAAGAAGCGTGTACCCATTTTCAACTCGCTTGAGCATATATAACACTAAAAAGTGCTGCCGACGATAATACGAGAAACTTTTTGGTGATGGGATTTCACGTGTGTGTCATGAGCAACTAAAACACAACAATCTTCGCTTACTTCCCTCTTGAAATATGAAAAACCTATTTCTCCATGAATGTCATTTGAATTTGGTTACAAAAACTAGACTATTCCGTGGATTTATTAATATTTTGTGTTCCAGGGTGTAGAGGTAAGCTGAATTTTTCGTTGTCGCATAAGTCTGTTGGGACTCTTTCGTAATATCATCGTCGGGGCAAAGTGTGTTGACTCTCAAGTCGTTTGTGATCCAATGCTGTATATATATGAATGTATATATATAATATGCTAACAGTACACAAAGTGAAAGTACGCGTACTTATAACAACATATAGCGAGAAGTGTTCCGTTCTTTTGAATGAAGGGCCGTCGAACTGATCGCTCCTACATCGTCGATCCATGCACTCGATATACATATGTACATACTTATGATGAGAAAAGTACCGTTCTCATCTTCTGTCTGAATCATCTTGTGACTCCTTATCGATCTACTATCATGTAGATTATACGTCTTTCATAATCTCCAGTCCACGAGACATGCAAGTGTCATTCAAAGCTCCATAACCTATAAAATGGAATTGATACACACCCACACATCATAAAAAGTTAACTGTAGCAATCCAGTTTATCTACAAGTCGAACTTAAGAAAAATTTGAATCTTTCAAAAGTATTCGTTCCCAACAGCTGACAACGATTTTAGCCTGGTGTGTAATCTATTGGATAGAGGCAATAAATAGAATATAATTACAGTCCGTGATGCTACGACGTTCTAAACAATTAGTCGAAAAAATTTCCCTCGTTAGCGTTGCTGCCGCCGAACATCGTTCAATTTAAATACCTAGTGCATGCATGCAGGCCATATATCTATTATCCACAAAAGAAAAACAGAACAGCGGACCCGGAAAACGATCTTCTCTTGACTACTCGACCTCCTTATCGTATATACATATAAACTCTCTCACAAAAGACATTGCATCTGGGCCCAAAGTTAAGTTTCCTTTTACAGACGATTGTGTGTCCCCTCGAATATACCTCTTATCGGCGTCACTGTATACACAATGTTTGTAACGATTGCAACGGTCAGGAAGAAGAAAATAAAATACTATTGCTTTTTTATAGCTGGCACATCACTAATACTTCTTTACGCTCCGATTACAAACTGCAGCGATGAGATAGGTATGAAATCATCCTCTGATGATGATGCTACTCATCGCCTATCTATCATCTCTCTCGCATTCCAATACTTATCAATTCAAACCAAATCATATTTTACAAATTCAAAAGTATAACTTTTCAAAATTTTCACACCGAACATCCGTGTTACTAACACTTGCGGTCTTAGAATTTAAAATGAAATGATTTTGACAGCGCAGGGAAGTAAAAATGAAGAAAACTTTATCCAACATTTTTAATTCACCAATAAGATATGTTTTTCTCTATATACGGTCTCTGGGTAGACTGGCCGCCAACTTCGTCACGACGATAGCTCTTGTCTGTCGTCGGCGCGCGGGCGAAATCGATAGCGCGCGCTGTGCGCGACGGAAAAAAAAAATTCCTCGACATCAGACCAGACAGTCATCTCATTCCATCATACAGCATCACCGAAAAATTTAAAGCGTCTTTGTACACCCACGTACTCAGTCAAAATGTTTCAAAGCTCAAAAAACCGGGCTTACTGATATACACCTACATAAACTCAAAGCTATATATGAGAGCCGAGATGTTACATTACAGGCTACTCACTCCCGTTACACGTGGAGCTCGGTCATCGTCGCCGGAGGAATGTATATTCGATACTCCCAATCTCCCCACCATCCCTTTCACCACATAGACATCTTGACACTTATTCACAAACCCAAATAATCCTCATAGAATTTTACCCTCAAAATTACACCCTATGAAAATCATATAGTAAAACGAAACACTGTAAAATATCGAATCTGGGCGTGAACGTCGTCTGAACACCAGGACTTTACCTAATATACTACTACTACAGGATGTCACATTCTACACCACTCACCATTTTTAGATGTTATATTTCTCCAACTGGCTTGCCTCGCGAGCTCTTCTACTCAACGAGGCTAAAATCACTAATGCTTTGTGATAATGTAACAGCTTGTACGAGGTGAGAAAGTATTCCAGAAGATGATGCAGATGGATAAAATAACACCGGGCGGCGGCGGCGATACGCTTTGGATGGTTCACACACTCACAGAACTATATAACACGGCGTCACGGCACAGTAGCGATTGTTATCGCGATATATGCGATACGCGCACACACACACACTGATAATCAAAAGCACTGTTGATAATTAATCATCATCACTGTTGAATCAGGATAATCTTCTTCGATGAGGATAAATTGTATCCCGATGACGTACACTCCTAGAGTCACGAGAATAATAACAGATTACACGATGCAGCAGCAGCGGTGCCCGACGGACGCGAGGTAAAATGGCGTTTGCTGCAGCCCGGGCTCTCTGGCTGGCTTGCTTATTCCAGAGGCAGCAGCAGCAGCAGCCAACCCCGATGATGGTGAGTGTGTTTTCTCCACGATATATTTCGTGCCAGACGGAACACCTACTATCTTACTATACAGCCATAGACCATGGAATAAATGATTCAACCCAGACGCACTGCCGCCGCCCACACATCAACATTTTGAAAATGGTGATTAGAAGCGCCCTCATTGGTTGTATATTCCGTTCTTATCGACGCTCGATTTCTTAATATCCGACCGTTGGTCATTCACATTATTTTCCGCATTTTCCCGGTTGCCAGATTTGATTCATCCAAGTAATCTATCCGTAAATATTTTTCATTCGAGTGATTCATTCTCCGAGAATCGAGTTTTACATCTAATCCTCGGAATTCGAATAATTGCAATTTGAATTTTGAAACTTTCAAACGATGGTGGCGCTAGTATCTCTTGAGAACTGAGAACTTCCTCGTACAGGTCATCTATATTCGTTGATCTCGATCTATGTTTCTGGTTATTCTTTATATATGTTTACATGTTTTAGCAGCCGGTGTTCTGCAAACTGCAAACCACTGCAAACTCTGATAAGAAGTCAACAAAGTGCCGGGATCAGGAGTATATGATTTGTATTTTTCAAAAACGCTAATTGTTTTCCAGTTCTCAATCAATCAACTACAAAATCGTAAAAGTCACGATGGCAGATGATGCAGAACCAGTAAGAAGTGCTTTGTTACAACTACAAAATTCATGCAACGAATACAGCACTGATGTAATATATTTCCAGGTTCCAGCAATTAATGTCAAAGAACCTTTGGACCTCATCAGGCTAAGTTTAGACGAACGAATCTATGTAAAGATGAGGAATGAAAGAGAACTTCGTGGCCGATTACACGTGAGTTGAATCTCTTGCATCAATATCACACAAGTTCTCTCAGGTTTTTCAAAGTTGATCTTATTGCAGGCATACGATCAACACTTGAATATGGTCCTTGGAGAGGTAGAAGAAATTGTTACCACTGTAGAAATAGATGAGGAAACATATGAAGAGGTATACAAAACCAAAAAGAGAAACATACCTATGCTATTTGTGAGAGGTGACGGGGTTATACTGGTCTCGCCTCCAAGTATGAGAACAGCAATTTAATCAAACTTTTGGTATGACCCACTGTACAAATGATTTTGTATGTAAAACTTGAATTCGTTAATATCATAGTTAGGATAAGTTTTTCAATGAATGAACTTGCAATTAAGAGGATTTTTTGACCATTGAAGCTCTGATTGTACATTTATTATACTGATCATAATCAAAGTCAATGGTCTCTATAAATCTAGAATATTTCAAAATCTTGCATTACATGATTCTACTTGAGATGTTAGATCTTCTATTCTCTGATCCTTAAACCTTAACATTGTCTCAAGATGTTCAACCTTCTTGAGAAGAATATTTATGGCCTCAGTTTTCTCTTCCAACTCTTTCTTTAATTTCAGGAATACTTTCTTAGGGACTGTTTGATTCAAAGAATCCTCAGGATTTGTGATTTCTTGAATGGAATCCAACATTATTATTCAAAATATTCCTCTGCCTTATGAGAATACACAGACAAAAGTTTTATGTTACCTTCTTTTGCAGACTCTTCACACCCTCCAAACATTGTATTTCGATCTGCATTACAGTCTTTGACAATTTTGGCTCTTATTTCCAAAAGTGTTTTTTCTATAATCCCTGGTTGTGAGTGTGATAACTCATTTATCGTGTCTTTGCTGAGTTTGATTCCTAGTTTTGACAGCACTTTGCGATTCAAAGTACTCCAGTTGTCAATTTTTTTTGCTGTGCTATTCCCTGGGATGTAATTATTGATATCCACATACTTGGGATAGTACCGTTTCAAGAGCTCAGCCATCAAAACTTGAATGAAAAATGTTCATTCGCTTAATGATTATTCGATACAAATGATTACAGTGTTTGGCTTATCACAGTCAGTTGAATCACTGCTCACCTCCATCTGAGAAATCACGTGCAACGTTTTTCTTTGGTCTTGACAAAGGTATTTCATCCAGCCAGCCATATATTTCTCTCACATGGTCATTGCTCAGCTCAGATGTTCCCATATCTGACCGGGGAATCCAGTATACTCACTGTTCTGTATGTGATGGTAGTGAAATTGACATCAATCAATCCCTCAGGATTAATTCCCTGTACAATAATTATTTCTTCTTGAAACTATGTAGATTCTTGATGTACAAACATGATAAAATTAATGGCTAAAATTTAATGAAATCTTGTCTGCTTTTGCTGAAAAATGCATTCTTTCAATTAAAATACTTTTTACATTCCATGCTATAAGAATTTTGCATGTTATTCTCTCTGAAAATCAGGTTATGATTCTGATCTCCTGCGCTTGATGAGGCCAAAAAATCGCGATTTCTTGAAAATTCATTTAGGAACACGTTAGTACCTACGTCCATATGGAATACACAGTTGAGAAAATTAATTTATGCTAGTATAATCAGTTTTTATGATTGATCTTGACTACTCTTCTATAATTGGTCGCTTGGAACTTAGAAGATCCAGAACTCCAAACAAAGCATTTCCGAGTAACCCCGATGGAAGTTTTGTTTACAAAAGCAAGAAAAGAATAAGCGAATAAAATTGAAGTAAGTAATGTATCACGACTACGAATTTTACACCACATATTTATACTCGACCATTGTGCGGTAAAGAGATATTGTTGATCGTTTTTTACGTTTCAATAAATTTCTCGTATTGATCCTCGTTTTGCCGATTAGTGTGATTGTTTTTGTGAACTCATATATTTAAATTTTCTGATCGACTTGTGCGAGATATACTTTCACTCACTCACACACTTTTTCCGAGCCTTAATTTCAAAATGAATCATCAGTAAGATGAATTATTATATCCCCTTTGTGCATCTCTCATGAAATATTTCAGATGATATAATCTTCGTCCCTCTCAGGTTGTCTCCTTCCACTTCATATTACCAAAGAATATTAAGCCTCTATATTCGTTGATATTACCCCGTGATTCACAAAAAATAGATCAGGGCTCGCATCGAATATCCGAGCGCGAGAATCCAAGAATATTTAAAAATGATCGATTTTTCAAGTTTTTATATCTCTTGAAGAGCACAATGCAAGTTCGGCGAATTTCTGCTAATGAATGTCTTTGATGACGACCACTCTCTACTCGGTTAGTCTCTCAAGATCGACAAAGAGAATCAGTAATGGGGCACATTATTCATCGATCCCGACATGTGCAGCTACCGTCCAGGTTTCAGAGAAGTAGATCGCATTAGGATTTTTCCAAAAAAAGACTCACAGATTCATTCGATTGTGCTAACAAGATTTTTACACCAAAAATAGGAATTTGCTTCATGTTCTGTGAATTTTCTTATCATGATTTCTCAAGAAAATGATAGCCCAATTCACTCGTCGGTCATACAAAATCCGTTGCTCTATAGGTGCGGTTCACCGCATCCAAAAGGTGGGACGAGAAGCTATCAAAAAGTTCTATGGAACCCCCACCTTAATATCTCTAGGCCCTCATACGGACGATTTCATGAAAATTTCTTTTCAACTTGAATAAAGAAAGACACTTTTTGAAATTTTTCGTAACGTATTTCTACGAGTAACGTATCTTCGATTGCTTCTTGGGCCCAGAGGTAATAGTTTCCTCGCAAATTTTGAGTTTCAATGCCGATAACAAGTATGCTTTGCACATGCCAAAATGTTGAAATCTTTGCACTAAATTTTTGGAAAGCTTGGGGCGCTTTCCTGGCAATGACTACTCATAGAACTCGACGAGATCACATCAACGAGAATAATGTGAGTAAATGCTGGATCTCGCAACCCTCTACTTTATGTATTCTAGTATTGAATTTTACCATAATTTTGATTTGAATCGATGATACCGTAATCTGCTATTGATCATTATGATAGAAATCCGTCAGCTTTCCAAGAATTTTGGTCCACGGTCCCCCGCAGAAAACAGTTGTTTCCGATTCAACAAATCGAAAAAGAGAGAGAAAATCGACTCGAAGCTTTAGAAACAATTTAGAATTCAATTAATTCGCAAGGAGTACAATATTTTACATGGAAAAGTGCCCTTGATGGAAAATCAAATGAGGTAAGTATGCATAAAATGCCCTTATTTCCCAATATACTCCCACTCAAGTTGCTTTGAGTTAAAATGTAAGAGAAGGAACGTTTCAGGTAGGTTTTAGGGGGTGCCCATGAACTACGTATAGGCGGCCAGGGGGAGGGGGGTCCAAATTTTAATTTAAAAAATTACTTTGGGCTACAGGGGGAGAGAGGGGGAGGGGTCATCCGCTTTACTACGTAGATTCATATTTTTCATCGCTTTTATTCTACTTCACCGTCTCCCCACTCGACGCTCAGACCACCCATTTCTCACCCTACTCCGCGATTTTCTGCGTTTTTCTTGGAAAAATCTTGTACGGTTGCTTGTGTTGGTGACGAAACTTGTGTCCATGTGAGCAATTAGGTAGGGCCTCTACCCTCTCTACGGTGAATCTGCGGTGATTGGCTGTACACTGCGATTCTTCGTGGTCGCCCCGCCTCCTACCGAACTTGTCAAAACCTGATGCATCGTCGCAAGTAGTAAGAGGTCAAGGAATGCACATATCATATCATATGCTTTCCTACACTGTAAAAAATATTAATGTAAATTTACAATACAGGTCGGTAAATATCCAACTCTGATAGTTGTAAATTTCAGCTAATTTTTGTGATTTTACAAGCGCTTGTGAATTTACCACTCTCAGAGGGGGTAATTCTTGGATACCACTCTCAGAGTGGTAAATTTCATCCCACAGAAGTATGCACTGCGCGTGCGTGATGCGAGTAAGCTGAGTTAGACTCGCGAGCAGAAGACTCAATCGGTAAACATCTAAACTGCCCTCGCCTCTCTTCGGCATCGCGAGGTTGCCGCTGCAGAAGGAGTCTGTGACTCCGACGACATCCCCGAGCAGTCCAGGGCAATCGGGTCTGCTCTGATTATTTCAAAATTGAAGTAAAGTCTCGTGACTTTATTGTGTGCGGTCGTTCCGTCCGGAGTAGGATTTGGTTTTGAGGTTATCTTTTACAAAACTGTGTTCCTCTCAAACTATTCTAAAATAAGTTTATATCATGCGTATCATCAAATAATCTAATAAATTCGATATATTTGTACACAATATTCACATTACACTCTCATCCGAGCTTCTATCTACTCTGTTGTGCTCAATGAGGAAAAAAAAAATAAAATCAGCAGACAGAAATTCACAACCGCGACGGTAAATTTCAGCTGACGAAGCGGTGGCGCTGCTGTATGAAATTTACCGTCGGACGGTGAAATAATTTACAAGCCGCTTGTAAAATCACAACTCCCAGAGTGGTATCCAAGAATTACCCCCTCTGAGAGTGGTAAATTTACATAATTTTTTTTTACAGTGTAGACGCGCGGCGCGCGGTGGCATTAGAAACGTTTCAAATTGTTTCGATCGCGGTCAACGCGCCGAACTTTTTCACGGTCGGTTGTAACAATGCGTACACAAATTCGCGAATGCCTCATGCAACACTCCACATTTTTTTCTTCAACATTTCCTAATACGTGCTGTATTAGAGAGACTATCTCGGAGACTAACTGTGTGATTTCAGACATAATTGAAAACGATTCAAATCGAATGAGATATCGTATGCACAGAGTATCGTTGATCTATTGGTTTTTTCACTGCAAAATTTTAATATCAGTCAAAGCGATGTCTAAAACTCGTTTTTACCAATTTATTTTGAATTGCTCTGTCAACGAGGTGCCCGCGC
The DNA here is from genome assembly GCA_029851415.1 of Eretmocerus hayati. NCBI lineage: Eukaryota > Metazoa > Arthropoda > Insecta > Hymenoptera > Aphelinidae > Eretmocerus > Eretmocerus hayati. The sequence continues at coordinate 173,064,575 of CM056742.1, read as the reverse complement.
TCCTCTCCCGCTCTTCAACTCCTTCTCTTCCTATACCTGTGTAACGAGCTGACATGTGGATAAAGTAGATAACTGATGAATATGGTATAAGACCCGCGCCCGATTCAAATCACCGAAATATAAATGGTCACTATAGCTGGCAGCGTAATTAGTTAAGAATAATTGAATACAAGCTACCCCCTTTTGAAACCTATGAAGATTTGCCTCTCAAACATCGGTCCACGCTCTCGCTAGCCAAGCAGCCACAAGTGCGAGAGAGACAGCAATAAGGCCCATCCGAAGGGCCCGACGCCCACGCCACCGCCGCATCGACGAGCAGAGCGGCCCGCCATCAGAGCTACACTGGCCTTCGGCTAGATCACATCATTTTGTCAAAGCGCTTCACGCTTCATCTATTTCTCGAGTCTTGATATTTCTGAACAATATAGCTCAAATAGTTTATTCATAAGTCTGTGTATCAGTCATTCACCCTTCTCCCTACTCGCGTCGGCGAACCAAAAGGTAAATTCAAACATAAAATCATTGTTTAAATTGGACCATTCGAGCTAAACTCATTCTTATTCATTCTTCAATTCAAATATCGAATACGTACTATTTCCCTAGATTTAGTACGTAACAAAGTGGCGATCCTGCCAGCGCGAGTACAGAGAAGTGTGAGTGAAATTAATTAGAAAATAAGTCCAAACAAAGAAGAAGAAGAAAGGACGCGTCAACTGCCAAGCCAAGCCGCCCCCGCAACCATTCTCTATGCCCGCAACTCGGAGCGACGCCAAGCCGGACCCAAAGAGACGCGCCGCTACTGCAACTGGCCCAAAAAACTGCATCGTCGGCAATTCGTCGCAAAGCGTAAGCCCAGCCTTGATTATATAGTGACCTCGCGATTTTTCCGTGTGCGTGACTAAGATTTTTCAAACGTGATTAAAAATTACTAGAATAATGAGTGAGTGTGAAATTGATAGAAAAATAATCTTGAAAATAGCCATTGTGAAAAGAAAAAGAGAAAGGGACGGCCATTTTGAAAATGCCGAAATGCGTCCCTTTCACTTTTTGGCATCACCCCCACAATACACACAGTCTAGGCATAGTACATACGGTCTGGCATTTAGGCGAAGCGAAGAGACAAACAGATGAGTCACTGCGCTCAAGCATATTAGATACTTGCTTTTCTTATGAATAGCTGTTCGAAAGAAAAATTTTCATAGTTTAGCTTTCGGAGGAGAGTTTCTCCACTTGATACAGTTATATGGTTTAATATTATTTACATTCCACTCGTATGTTAGTACTTAATTATTACAATTATTCACTAAACTCTAATTAATTTTGAAGATTACAAATGTAATTTGAAAGTTTAGCGTACACTTGAAATATTTTTAGTTGTTCAGGAAAATAGTAGAGTTCATTCTACAGGATCCAGAAAAAATATTGAATATGATTGAGAGTATTATACTGGAAATGCACTATATTATGGATGAGAATTAGAATTTGAAACAGATTTTTGATTTTAAAACTTTGGAACATATAAGATAAATAGGGAAAAATAGTATACGGCTTCATGAATCTAGCATGGTTATTACAATGTACAACTCTATACTGATATCTACTATCTATCTGGAAAATCTATCTACCACTAATGCTATTACTCTATGAACATCACTCGTCAAGAAACTTTTGACTCTTTGGATCAGTATATGGAGAAGATGGGCATGCTAGCTAGCTCCTCATCAACCCCAACTATTGATTCAACCACTTTCTGACTACCTTGTCTATCATCTAAAAACTATTTCACTGTTGAGAAATAGAAATTCTCATTCAACGTGCCATTATGAAAATCTGAATCTTGTAATTCTAGTAGAAACTCAACTTATAGCTGAAAGTATATCTAAAAGAAGAAATTAAGATTGGTATATCTAGAACTATGCATGAAAAGACACTAATAATGAAAATATGGATCACTCGTAAAGTATTATGGGGAATATTTGCATGTAGTACAGTCTTATAATATTTATAGAAAACTTGATAGTACTCGAAAGAATGGTCGAATGAATGGAAACCCACTCTTTAGGATGCCTGGCGCATCGGGGAGACCTTCTTGACTGAAGGGGGTTTTGGAGAGAATGATGAAATGAATGAAAACCCACTCTCTAGGATGCCTTGGCGCATCGGGGAAACTTCTTGACTGAAGAGGGTTTTGATAGGCAAATGAAAATGGAAAAAATAATGAGAACTATGATGACAAGATTGAAAGTTCGCTCTCTAGGATGCCTTGGCGTATCGGGGACACCTTCTTGATAGCTGGTGAGAACTGAAATCAAATGATGGAATAATGATGAAATGATGAAATGATAAAGGCCTGGATAACAGCTTAGATTGGAATGAAAGGAATTGTGATATGTAAATGAAATAGTGATGAAAATATGATGCACAATTGATTTGATACTATGATGAATTTAGTAAATGGTAACTGGTGATGGAAATTGTCGGATTTAGACATGACTTGTGAATATGAACAAACTCCTACATAGATAGTAGTAAGATGAACGGGTAATGGTAGTAGCACAGTATGAATATCCTTATTGACTATTATGACATGTACATGCAACATAGTAGTGACACGCCAATGACTTCAAGAGAGTAATATCCATAAATAGAGTAAAGCCGAGAAAGTAGTACACCTCTGAAACCTTTCTGGAATGCAATGACTTACTCAGCAGCACATCACTTCTAGCAAAACCACACAAAAAACACCATTCAATTCTTGAACTAATCAGAAATTTGACCCTTCATCGGATCTAAAAATTTATTCGCTTATTTAGACTTTGAATACTATAACACCTTATTATTTGATTAGTTTTTCACCATAATGATGACTACATAGATACTTGTGTACAGCTTATATGTTGATGAATAATCAGGAACAAGAACCACTGGATTGACCGAAAACTTTTTCTCACCAAACACATGATAATAAGCCTATAATTTTGATGGATTTATATGAACAGCTTGATGATCACAGAAAACATTCTTGGAATGCACATACAATGAACAAGCAAACCACCCACAACACACTCTATGGGGTTGATGAATTGAAGATTTCACAATGGAATTCCACAACACAATGAGAAAAAATAGAATTTGAATGCACGAATGATGTGAATAAGTTGTTCTGCAAAGCTGTCATGAGCCAATTTTGATACATTAGTTGAAAAAACATATTCATCATCTCATCAGACATGTGTTCTGCCACTGTCTGCTTCAGCCTGTACTATACAGGGGCGTTTCATGAAGTACGTCATATGTTATACGTAAGGCCACGTTCACAGTGTAGCTCTCACCCGCGAATTTCTCATGCGTTCTGATTAGGCTACTGAATGATTGTATGAGCATTTGACGAATGCGAGTGAATGATATTAATGAATGTTTCCTGGATCTTCTTTTAAATCACGTGATGAATTTCAGCGAAAAACAAATGATGATTTGATAAGATATATTCGTGTCTTTCTTGAGATTCGCGTTCCGACTATTCGACGGATATTTTCAGATTGAACAACGATATCATTTCAGCCTATTCGACAAGATAAATTCAGAAAGTTACATTATAACATTGCCATAATATGCAGTAAAATTTTGAAACATTTCCACAGTTTATTTTCGGAAAAATTTTCGGTATTGGTATAGAATTTTAACTTTTTGAAGCATGAATAAACTACAAATGGTTGATCTCACAGCATATTTGAGGCGGATTCATGTATTTCGGGACACATCTAAAAATTGCTAATGCATTTTCGAATGTCAATATTTCAGTAAATCGTCTACTAGAATTTTTCTCTTTGCAAAGTTCGTAATTTTTATTCAAACATGTTTAATAAGGTCTCGTTTATTCAGATGAGTTTTGGTCGAAAGTTCAATAAAAAATGAGATGTTCAGATAGTGAAAATCTATGAGTGAGAAATATTTTGTATCAATAATACGGATAAGATTTTGAAGAAATGAAATGGTATGAATGATTTGCTGCTGATTTTTGGTGTATGAGTGGAGTTGCCGCTATTCATTGCCGAATTTAGGATATTATTCAAGTTTTAGAAATTGGATCAAGTCGAATATAGCATTTGAAATTGAAATTTCTTATCTCAGTTAAAATTATCGTTTTCAATTTTATGATACAACTTGAAGATAGGTTCATTCTCTCCAAGGATTTTACAACTTAAATAGTAATTTGAACACAACCAACTGAAATCGCGGATAGAAAATCACATCTAATTTTTTGGAGTATAGAGAATCAAATGGAGTGAATTCTTGAAGTTGTTGTTCTATATCTGTGAGATTGAAATTGTCGTTTTTCATCGTCGAATTTAGAATATTGGGCAAGTTCTGAAGTTTAATGGAATCATGAGTCAAATCCAGTTTGAATTAAAAATTCACATGCGTAGATTTAAATGAACACTTTTGAGTTCGAGTAAAATTGAAGGAGGTTGAATGCCAAGATTCCATTTTTATTGAGGATTCCAATGCAAAGTACAGATCGAGAAAATTATAATCCTTCAAACTAGAGTTCTTGATCAAGATTTGGTAGCTATCAGATACTGTAATTTTGCTCTTTCATTTTCTTTTTCTGAAAATCGTCGTATCAAATTGGAATTTGGTGTTTAGGATCAACAGACTTTTTGACAGGGAATTTCGAGTGAGCATGGAAAACTTTCCCATTTGCTATATATTACTGTGTTGCGAAGCTTAAGAGAATAGAATCTTGATTGAGGATTAAATATCGAATATCACGTTTCAAGTGTCTAAAATATCTCTCGGTTGTTTGACGGATTTATTGATCATATTATATTCGATATCCAGTCATGCAATTCAGAGTGAATGAGAAAATTAGGTTCAGCGTTGATTTTTGCAAAATATGATCTAGAATGACGTGCTCAAAGATGATTCGGTGATAAAATTCTTGTTTACCTTGGATAACAATTCAATGTTGTTTTTTTTCTGGCTTATTCACATTTTTTCGGTCCAAATTTCTCTTGCCAGATTAGTGAATGATTGTTTGTGAGTATTAACTGTTAATGATTACAATGATGGATCCATGTTGAGGCAAAATGAGAGATAAAAAAAATGCTCTTGTCAAATTAGAAATAGAACTATTGTGCGAGATAGAATGGATTGATGTGTAGTATGATGCATTCGAATTGAGAAAAATTCTGTATGATTTGAAGAATATGATCGGGGTTGTAATAGTATGGAGAATGAGTTGGTATTCATCAATGAAATTCAGATACTTGAAACAACTTATATCACAATAATTCTTTTAACTCTATTATCCTACGTAATCTTTGGAATATTCACAAAAAACTGAAAATTGCAGTTTCAAACTTCCAAAATTCTGAATACAATTTATGTAAAGTACTAACAGCAATATTTCAAGACTTTCTCTGAAAATTCGTTGAATACTTTTGATAATATCATTTAGAAAGTTCTGTTTGCCATTCAAGTTCCTACGAAAAATCAATCGAATTTCTGCGCGTTTCAAGATAATTCTGATATTTCAAACATTCTCACTTTGTCGGAATTGGACAATTTTACGACTTATTCAGTAGAAGCGATCATGTTGTGGATTAAATTTGGAGAGAAATGGAGAATACGTATGATAGTTGTAATGAGTGATATGATATTGTTGTGGCAAAGATCAATGGTAATACGATATGATTTGACATGTAAGAAAAAAAAAATTTATGAAACGAAAGAATAATAAGTTCAGCTCGTTCTTATAAGATTTATTATGGATGAATGTTTGTTGAAAAAATTGTGAACAATTTTTTTTCTTAAGGGTGGAGGTGTAACGAGCTGACATGTGGATAAAGTAGATAACTGATGAATATGGTATAAGACCCGCGCCCGATTCAAATCACCGAAATATAAATGGTCACTATAGCTGGCAGCGTAATTAGTTAAGAATAATTGAATACAAGCTACCCCCTTTTGAAACCTATGAAGATTTGCCTCTCAAACATCGGTCCACGCTCTCGCTAGCCAAGCAGCCACAAGTGCGAGAGAGACAGCAATAAGGCCCATCCGAAGGGCCCGACGCCCACGCCACCGCCGCATCGACGAGCAGAGCGGCCCGCCATCAGAGCTACACTGGCCTTCGGCTAGATCACATCATTTTGTCAAAGCGCTTCACGCTTCATCTATTTCTCGAGTCTTGATATTTCTGAACAATATAGCTCAAATAGTTTATTCATAAGTCTGTGTATCAGTCATTCACCCTTCTCCCTACTCGCGTCGGCGAACCAAAAGGTAAATTCAAACATAAAATCATTGTTTAAATTGGACCATTCGAGCTAAACTCATTCTTATTCATTCTTCAATTCAAATATCGAATACGTACTATTTCCCTAGATTTAGTACGTAACACCTGCACCAGGCCTGACCTACACTGTAAAAAAATCTTTTATTATGAGATGAGTATAATACGAGACCTACGAAATTAGTAGATTGTGGTCTCCAGACAACATTTTTGGTCCAGAAAAACAAGTTTCTTCATATTTTTTGTTCAACGAATGGAAATAGCCACCAGCGCCGGCAGAGATTAGTGGGTCTTTTGTCGAAATCTTTTTGGCATTTTGCAAAATGCCGGAGATGTTCTCAGTCATTTCGGGTTTTACCGGGGAGCAGTCATTTCGCGACATGCCTGGGCATTACGCGAATTATCGGATTTCGACTTTTGCCGCTAATATATATATGTGGCGTTTCCAGACCCGTCGGGTTCCTCAGGAGAACTCCAGGGGTCTTTCGGCTCCATTGAGGCCCATTGCCGCAGTGATCCGCCTCTCTGTCCACATATCCATATCACCGGTTTCTCTCATTTCAGGAGCTTGATCTGAGGGAAAAGTCCGTGGTTAGGTTTGTGAAAAGCGTGGGCGGGCCGTTTCTAGGTGTAGTTTGTGCCCATTGAAACATCAATTCCTATGAGATTCGCTCACCACACGTATGCTCATAACTAATTGTAAGTCCGGGCGGTGGTGGGGTTGGGGGGTGGGAGTTCGAGGTCCCTGACTGCAATATACAACGGTCACGCCAGACAGCCCGCCCTGAGCTTTTTCTTTCCACACACTGGGGTCTCTTTTTGTTTCTTTCATGTTATAATGAATATTATCCTCCCATCTAGTTCTTGGTCTCCCTCAATTTCTTCGTGTTTTTGGTGTATAGTCTAGAATTTTACGAGATGTTATTTCCTTCCCCATTGTCGCAAATAACACTTCAATGATGATACATAATACATATTGCATCATCATAATGTCCGTTCTCTATTGTTACGTGAGTATACATCATTTTCCGAGTCAATTTCATCATGATTACTTCCTTCATGAATAATGTGTACAAGAAAATTTCCTATGAAAATTTTAGTGGGCCTATGCGAGTACCCCTTCCTTTAAGATGACTGCGGTAACCATCCTCATTGGTGGATATAATATATTATGTCCATGTTTTACTCAATATTATACGGGGCAGAGGATTATTGACCACCAGTGCTCAAATACCCAGTTCAGCGTGATTACTTGAACGGGAAATATGAGTACGACGAGATTCGTTCCACACCTCGTTTTGTAAATTTTAGATATTGTAGCGAATTTTATCATATGTCTGTGGGAGATCGTAAAATGGTATCATTGATGATGCTCACATCACTGCAGCCATTACTTTTGACTACGAGTGAATGGTGCCAACAATTCACTCGTAGAGACTCTGGAAACAGTAGTGCCTACTGTTTTCAGAGTCATTTGGCGATTTAAATGGTCCATTTCGGAGTATTTCACCGAATGCCAGCATCAGGGGTAGTCCGGGCGCCCACGTATGCTCCCGTGGCCACTTTAAGCTCCACGCAGTAACTTGGGGTTTTCTTACGTATTTTGACCCGCTGAATCGATTTATCGAGGTTACCAGCTCGAATTCCTGTGACGTCATTAGTTATTAACAATTTTTAGTGCAAGATTAGGGTTTTTCGGCTATATCTTGGAAAATATGCATTTTCCGGGCAAAACTCATCAGGGCAAAGTTGTAGAGCAAACAATTTTCCATAGAAAAGGTCCTCACGACTTTCCCGGGAAACCCAGTCATCAGCCTATAAACGCATGAAAAGCGTCCGGCGCGATTAACATGGGCTTATATGGGCGGGCATCGCTTCGCCTCTTAGATCGGATGTAGATCTGGATCTGGTGATTTTTTTGAAGAGTAATTTAGTGCGTTTCAAAGAGGATGGAGTCCACTCTGTGCTGGTATCGATGGGATTGAGATTAGTTTCGAGATCTCCGATTTCCCAGTGAAAGAGTGCAAAAATTAAGCCCCAGCCTTGGCGCGCGGGAGCAAGTCCGTGCGGTATACGTACGTTCATGGAATTTATGAACTATCTTTCATATGGTATTCGGTGCCTGTTATCATACTTTATGAACAAGAATTCACCTGCTAATGATCATGGAACAAATGATAACAATTTCCACGGAAAATTCACATTGAGCATCACCGTTGCGGCAAAATTATGAAACCGAAGAAAAGCGGTTCTTATATTTGAAAAGTAAGATCATCTCAACCATAGGTGAACATCCGCAAGTTTTCCGAGGGAAATTAGCTCATGCTCAAGTTCTAGGAAATTTTGCAGTATAAAGTATTACTTTGGCACGGTCAATTATACTCAAAACTGGCGTGCTTTGAGTTCATGTGCGCATTGTCAATGCTGAGAGACTGTGAATTTTCCGTGAAAATTGTTATCATTTGTTTCATGATGATTATCATCGGGTGAATTCTTGTTCATAAGGTACGATAATAGGCGCTGGATAGCATTTAAAAGCTAGTTTATAAACTCCATGAACGTACGTATACCGCACGGACTTGCTCCCGCGCGCCAAGGCTGGGGATTGATTTTTACACTCTTTCACTGGGAAATCGAAAATCTCCAGACTAATCTCAATCCTATCGATACCAGCATAAAGTGGACTTCATCCTCTTTGAAACGCACTTAATTACTCTTCAATAAAATCACCAGATCCAGATCTACATCCGATCTGAGAGGCGAAGCGATGCCCGCCCATATAAGCCCATGTTAATCGCGCCGGACGCTTTTCATGCGTTTATAGGCTGAGGACTGGGTTTCCCGGGAAAGTCGTGAGGACCTTTTCTATGGAAAATTTTTTGCTCTACAACTTTGCCCTGATGAGTTTTGCCCGGAAAATGCATATTTTCCAAGATATAGCCGAAAAACCCTAATCTTGCACTAAAAATTGTTAATAACTAATGACGTCACAGGAATTCGAGCTGGTAACCTCGATAAATCGATTCAGCGAGTCAAAATACATACGAAAACCCCAAGTTACTGCGTGGAGCTTGAAGTGACCACGGGAGCATACGTGGGCGCCCGGACTAGGGGGTCTGGAAAGAATCCCAAAATTTTTTTTCTATCAGTACTATGTTAAAATAGTACAATAAAATTCCGGGGGTGAGGGGACCCATGGTAGGCTTCGAAAAGATCATATTTCAATTGAGACTTGTATGACAGGATTACTTGATACTTTCAAAGAAGGAGTCGAGAGTGACAAAATAAAATGACATTCAAACATCAATTTTGAGCTGCATATTTGTCGTTATAATGTGTTTACTATTTTTGTGATGCTCGTATAGAAGTCGTCAAACAAAATCCATATATAATTGATTTGGAATTGTGTTATAGATCGTCATATCTCAAGGATGCTCGCAAGGATGCTTTATCGTGTTACTCAGATAATTTTGTCTCTGGAGTTGCCCATAGAAATTACCTCAAGAATGGGATTGTATTTCTAAAATCGTAATTCGGAAATTGAAAGATCTCCAACGTGAAAAGGCTCTTCATAAGTTATCCCTGAAAAATCCAAAGTGATATCGTTTGAAATCGATAGTGTTAACAAATCATCAAATCGTATGGATTCCATTTAATCACATAATGAGGATTATATTCAAATATTGACGATGTCTAATAACCGCACGATGGCCTTCGCTGATGCAATTTATCGCAAGATCATGATGAAACTCAGTTAGTCAAAGACATAGTCACAGCAAATCGAGAAGTATACGATGATATATAGCAAGTTGATTGAATAAATGTGAAATGTTGTGAACATAATTGATTCCGACTCATTGTGAAAAATAAAGTGAAAACAATTGACAGGCAAACATTCACGTTGACACAAAAATTGTAACATCAGCATTGATGCACACGGATTCTGAAATTTTCCATCGAGTGAAATCTTCGAAGCGAGATCTAGAAATTTCAAACTCAAAAATGCTTCATTCCATTTTTTTTTTTTTTTTTCTAGAATTACTCAAACGTAAGATTTTTACCCAGCTGCATGCGCCGTGCTATGCAATTCTAACTGGGAAAGAAACCCAGCTTTCAAAAAGTCAAATATCAGAAATTGATCATCTGGTCGATCACATAGACCATCAGACAACAATGAATAACGCCAACGCACAGTACCCACGGCAAATATTGGGACACAAATCTGCACCAAATCAAAGATTTTCTTCCTCGAAACGTAAATAGAACTTTATGAAAGATAATATCTAGCAGGAGAGCCTATATTATAGGCTCTCCTGCAGGCCTGCTCTCCAGGTCACACGCGAGTCGAAATCTGATAGCATTTTCTGGAAGATGAGATCATTTTACATTGACATTATGTATCGTAACAAATTTTTTGTTGAATTTTTTGCACTAAAATAGAGCGAGACAAAATGAAACAGTTGCATATAACCTCGGTATCTCAATGAGCATCGTATGAAATGAAGAATTATCTCTCCAAGCTCGTCATTTGGACTGCAAATATCGTATACCGGGGACTTTGAGAATAGGAAGTTGTAGATCTTGAAACGATCTACAGCATTTTATGAGAATTGTTGTGATCAGATCACTTCAGTCAAATTCGAAGGCGATTGATTGGATAAGAATTTTTTAGATTCTCAACTTTGACTACGGTCATTCAACTAGCACTTGCAAATGTTCAAAACACATGTATTGATAGCTTTTTTCTGGACGTCCAAAAACCCTTCTTTCATAGCTGCCTCACGACGAAGCGTATCAAGACTATTTATGTTAAGCTGGTAGGGATTCGTGATCCATTATCTTCCTTGGGCACTTTATAATACAATATTCTGTCAGAAATCATTCGTGATTGAAAATTGTCTCAAAACTAAGCACACCAAAGCTCTGTTCGACAAATGAAATTTTTCATCAAATTCCATCATCTCACATAAACTCATTCAGTACAAAACACCCATCTCTGATCAAATTCATATTTCAATCCTCGCACCCACGTAAAAAAAAAAATTCCATCCATCGCAAAAAACCGCCAAAATCCTTCAACCCAATGTATAACCTCTAACACCAACCCACACAGATTTACTCTCTTCTATTCTTTCATCACCAAACTTCCAGCCTCCCACCCCTCATACTCTTTACCATTATACAGTCAAAGCTCGCAAGCTTACAGCATCCCAAACACTCGTATAAGAGAGCCGCAAGCTCTGCTAACTGCATCATCACAGCCTCTCTCTCTCTCTCTCTCTCTCTCTTACTCTTTCTCTCTTCTGTCAGCTCCCGGCAACAAGGCTTGGGTGCAATATATCTGCCTGCTGCGCGGGAGACTCATCCCAAACCCCCCTCCCCCCCCCCCATCCCTCTCCCTTCATCTGAGGGTGGAATCGCCCATCTCTACTAGCACCCGAGCTATATCTATATAAACTCATACCGACGCGCGCGCCCAACAGGTAAAAGCTCTCTTGCTCTCTCTCTCTCTCTCTCTCTCTCTCTCTGAAAGAGAACTAAAATCGGGGGGTGAAGAGGGGCGCCATCATACTATAGTATATACTGGGGCGCCGGCCGCTTTCTCTCTTCATCGTCAGTCGTTCGCGAGCTTGCGAGCTTTACGCATACCCATCAGCATATAATAATAATACATATAACCGTTATTATTTTGTTCCCTTAAATCTTGCAAGCTCTGCTCTTTAAAAAGACGCGCGTGTTTTGTGTATACAATCTTTCGCAAGCTCGCTGCTGCAAGCACGCGAGCTTGATCAAAAAAGAAATCATGGTTATCAATTCGAACGCGTGACGTTAAGCTTAAAAAAAAATAAGAAAAAAAAAACAAAAATAAGCTCACGAAAAGTGTCTTATACACATCCGTCTGCAAGCTCTCCAGCGTGGCAGACAAATATCATCATGGCTGGTGGTCAGACCTCGGGTGAGCTTGCACGCAAACTTTGTATTATATTATTATATAGTATATATAGGAATATATTTGTATTGTATAGGTATGTATGTGTACTTTGTGTAAGATAGTAGATTGCAAGCTTTTGGGAAAGGCGATTGAATCTCGCGTGCTTGCAAGTATATAGAAACCGGAGTAGAGTCACCTTGACAATTTTTTTTTTGCCTCATCCACGACCTTGGTTAAATACTTACGGATCAATCGCTTAGATATCGTATTTCACAAATTCCACTCTTATTCATCAAGTTACATTACTGTAAAATCTTACAAGAGCTTTTCATTTGAAGGTATCGTACAACGTGATGATGGTATAATCTCGCAGCATCGTATCGATCGTTGAGCTTGCAAGCTCTTTCGTGGACCATCAAGATTGAATTCTTCCTTCTATTAAAGCTTTGACACTCAACCGGTTAGCTAATAGTATACATATATATATATGTGTACATACACAGGATAGAAAGTTGATTGCCTTGCAAGCTCAATCGAGATATATCGATCGATATCCTACTACTTTCTTTTGGTAGGTATTAGGTAGGCAGTTATAGGTACAACCGATTAGCGACTCGCGACGAGCTTGCATCCGCTTTTACTTTGCTTTTGGCACATATACGAGTGATTAACCATTCGCTCGCTTAAACGCGCGCACATGAATTCTCCGGTATATGTACATATATATACATAGAAAGATAGATAGAGCTTGAAATACGAACGGAACTTGTACCGGAGCTTTCGCTGATTTCCCATTATTCTAGAGACAGCAGAAGTGTATGTATTCCACCCACTAGAATAGATTGTAGAGTATATACGAGAGAGAGAGAGAGAGAGAGAGTCAGAGAAAGGCGGTTTCGGAACGTTTATTTATGACGTTCCACGAGCTTGCAAAGCTTCCGACCTAGTGAATGATACGAGCAGTGAACACGGAAATGTAACCGGAATTGCAAGATACATGCATTGTTTCCAAAGGCGTGAAATCGAAAAAAAAGTACCAAATCGTTTGGTATTATATATAGGTATTCTATATAAGTTTCTTGTGCTCGTGGCTAACGGAAATTTTGCGCGGCAAAAGTTTCATCATCGATAAGTTGCTCGCAAACGCGCGCCACAGTTTGGAAGCTTGCGTCAGATATACTTATGTATGTGAGATATAGAACTTGTTGAGATGAAGTTATCGACGACGGTTACATATTCGCTTTTTCGTATGTTCTTTTTTTTTTAGAAAATGTTCGGAGGAGTGAAATTTGAATTTTTGAAGTAGCCACGATATGTACACTTAGAGCCAATAAATACTACCCGAATTTCCCGAATTTGATGCGAGTCCTTGCCTCATTTTATATATGTTTGTATTGGCTAACCTTATAAATGAGGCAAGAACTTGCATCTTCATTGACTTCAAGTGTATACATATGTTTGTCCGAATGTGAATAATTGTAGATTTATGCGATGGTATATGAGTGTCATGGATAATTCTTTAATTAGTCGTTAATGAAATTCAAATTCACCTAGGTTTTCCATTTTTTTTACACATACATAAAGTTACTTTTTATAAATATACACGTGGCCAACTGGCCACATGATTTATTATCAGTAAAAAAGGGGATGTTGTTTTTGAAGAATGATAATTTGAACGCCCCTTATTTCATAAATGTAATGAAAAGATAGCGTTGCGGCGTGCGAAGGGGACAATGACTTCTCATATATACTGTTATACGGGGGTATATGGGGGTTGTTACCGCTATTATTTCCCAAGATATACGTAAAGATACATGATGTAGAACTTGCCTACAGTATATATAAGCATCTATAGTATAGAGACGGTCAGTTATTCTTTTTCTCTCGGACGTTTGAATTTATCATCGTTATAGTTAGAACGAGAACGACTTTGTTCATCGTAGAAATGTGTTGTGAATATCAATCCAAGAACGAGAAAAAATTGAGCTTGCGACCATGAGAATTGATTTTGAAAATTTATACCATTTCAAAGATCGAATTGATTGATAGCATGCAAAAAAAATTTTGCAGGGACAGGCTCATGAACTTGTACACAGTGTACTCATGAAAATTCATGTACACGATACTTTTAGAGCTTTCCGTCTGTTGTAGGTATATATAGGATATGTATATACAAATGTCGATCGATTTTTCATCACTATTTCACTTCACCGAGAAAGTGAATTGAGTGTAACGGTGTGATGAGAGCAGAGAGTGAAGTGCAATTTATTCAACGAATTGCACTCTTTTTCATATATCTATCATAGTATGTATGTACATGTAGTGTATGAATGTACAGTTGATGATGATATAGGCTTAGGCATCGATTGCAATACTTATCCTTGTACAGACTTGGTTATGTTTAAAAATTCATGTAAACTCGGGAAGCAATGACCGGAATCCGTTATTTGAATCTAACAGCTGATATATTTGTACACTAATATACTAGGATAATTATAGTTTATTCGACGATCTTTCATTCATAAAAATATTCCGTTGTATGTTTATACATATCTACGTAATTGGCTGATGAACCCTATCATATATGTTCTATTAGCTCACAGATACTGTCAATCGAACAAATTACAATTTGACCATAGTTCTGAAGTTTATTTATAGCTATAAGAAAAAACTCTTTCGTTGAGTAAAGCTTTTTCACGATAATGTATACCTATTTCCGACATAAGTGCGGTTGCTGCACAGTTTAGACGAGAAAACTTTTCTCATTGCTCATCACGCATATATTCATACATATGTATGTATAATAGGTATGTCTACAGTACCATCCGGTTTCATCATATTTTCGGTATAAACTTGCGTCATGTATGTAAAGTACAATTTCTCCCAGAAGAGTTAAGTTCTGATGAATTGCAGGAATAGCAACAGAATTTCAATGTTTCTGATACGCTTTTTTTTTTTTTTTTTTTTTTTCTTTTCTATGAGTGAGCCATTTGTAAGTTATTTCGTGAGCTGTCCTCAAATAGAATAGAGAGTGACAAACAGTACCTATGTAAGCCTGCCGCAAGCTCTATATAATCAGTGATGATACTCTGACGGTTGGAGACAAATTTTCTGATGTAATTAGGACAATAAATGACACCATAGAATCTCCAAAGAAGTTGTGATTTGGTTTACCCCTTGTAATGGTAGAGATTCTTTAAAACTTCGTTGATTTCATTCATTTTAAAAGAATCATCGCTAGAGGCATACCCGGAGTTTATTCTCATTTTTTTCTTCCATCTCGTTGTAAGTCATTAACACTTGAATTCCATCACCGAATTTTATCACGACCGTCTCGATCCAAATCAATTTGATGATTATGCAGGTTATTCAAAACAAAAAATCTAATGGACTTTGGCATAAACAATGAAAATTGGAATGAAAAGAAATATGAGAATTAATTTAGAGTTCATTCATGGTTATTGCAGACAGTTAAAATTTAGTGAAAGCGTCATATCTGTAGGTAGACTCGGACCCTCATTAGACTTGAAACAGCAATTGAGGGGGTGGGTGGAAAAAGGGCGTAACCGCCATTATGCCCTTGTGCCGGACATCGCTTTTTTTGAGCCCCTATACCAAGGTCTACCACCCCCCGAAATCCGTTTTTCGTAAGACCCCAAAAACCGTCTGGCAGATAAAAGGGCGTAACCGCCATTACGCCCTTTCCTCTGCACGATAAAAGGGCGTAAGTGCGATGATAGAATGTTGAAAGGGCGTAACTGCTATGATGAGATGTTAAAAAGGCGTAACTGCTGTGTTAACATTTCAAAAACAGGGCTTCATTTTTTGCCCAGCCCAACAGGATTTGGAAAAAGTACTTGAGTACCTGAATGAAAAGATTTAAAAGGGCGTAATTACTCTGTAACAGCGCGTAAGTGAGGGCGGATCTGGAAAAAGGGCCTAATTACCGAGGAGAAATTTTATAAAAATTCTCCAGAGCCTGGAAACGCTTTTCCTTCTATTATAACGATGAAAACATGTTGTTTCACCTTCAAATAGAGTGTTTTCACCCTTCCCTAGTGAAAAAAATGTCTCGTCATTTTCACACGACTGATGGAAGCTTTTCGTGTCCATAGAACCGTGGAGCATGAATCGAACCACCCCCTAGCAATCAGATATCTTTCAAAACATGCCCAGGAACACTCTCAAAAAATTTGGAGACGATTGGACTTGATCGCGAGATTTAATTCCTTTTTTGTGAGGAAGAGAGGCCGAGATTTGACCCTGTATTCGGAAAAAGAGCGTAACTGCATTTTTTGAAATTGCTGAAAAGAGCTCAAAATTAAATTTCATCTCCCGGCTCGGGTTGGGCTATTTCGAGAATGCTATCTTCTCCGAAATAATTCAGCTCAACTCGTCCAATTATGTCTCTAGCGGTTTCTATCAAGTTTTTATTGGTTTTCTCAAAACGACCGTTTTGCAATTACGCCTTTTTTCCACCCACCCCCTCAATTGTAACTTTGATGATTCACCCTTCCTACATTCTTTTCCATGAATCAGATACGTTTGAATATAATAAGTGAATTTTTATACGGATGATCCTAAGGCCAAGGATGAAAATTGATCAAGGGAGACTTGCAATTTTTACGTGCTAAAAGTTGGACCTACTTTAATTGCTCTGAAATTCAAACTAATTCTGCCCCTAACCCTCAATAAATCTCAAAAAATCTCCTTAAATCTCATTCTGATGTTTTGGAATAATTATAATGAGTTTTAGAAGAATATTCTGGGTCAAATCAATCAAAACTTGAATCGAATGGGCACAAAGTACAAAGTCGTTGCAAGCCTTGTCCGAATAGGCAAAATTCACTCGTACTAATTGCATCTATAACTTTCATATTCTAGTCTAGAATCAAATTCAATCGTTTGTGCTTTCTAAACTCTATTGAATCAGTTACACCAATTGGCAACAATCTGTTCCCTAATTCATCAAATAACAAACTTTGTAATACATAAAATGAAGTTCGAACAATTCCATGTTATGGTAACCAGAGCTTGGGCAAGCTCCCACCATATCCTTTATATAGTATTCACATCGTTGTCCTTTCAGCGAGTCCATCTGACTTCGCTCTAGTATACTACCCCCCCCCCTCGTCCTCCCCCATCCTCAATTTTCAACGCAACCATCGGGACAAACTTTTGCAAGCTGTCTGCATACGAAATTTACCGCCCCGGACATTATGAATTCACATTCTATGCTTTCACTCGCTCGGCTATATATTTCCTATCCGAGAGCTTGCGGCTTGCCTGACTATAATACTCTCACTGCGTTCTATACGAATGGTATAGATTGAATGTGTCCGATTCGATGCGATTATTTCATCGATTTAAAGTTAAAATTTAGACGGATATCGAGATCCAAATGTCAGACTATAATAATTGTGTTATGATACATTTACCTGTCTATATAGGTAATTACATGTGATGTGTGTATTGGGTGCGCAAAACGTGAGACCAAATTTTGTCAGCTGACGTAATTTTCTTTAGGAAAGATAACATGCAATGCATAACCCTACTCGTTTGGACTCGTCTATATATACCTGTGTGTGTGTGTGTGTGAGCTTGCGAGAGTGAGTTAGTACACATGCGACATTGACGTGTGATGGTATAGAACGGGTCATCCCACGTTTTTTGCTGAGCTTGCGAGAGCTTTTTCATACAAACAGTGTTTGAAATGTGTGTGCGTGCTCATCCCTTTGAGTATGAGATACTGAGGACCCTAATACCCGAGTGAATTGTAGAGTTGAGAATTTTAGAATAACTCTCAGACTGGGTAGCTCCATATATATTGTCCGGTCTGAGATGAAAGCTCTTCACAGGGAGAGCTCTCTTATTAAAATCTGCTCTCTCTCTTGTGTCTCTGGAAGTTGTTGAAAGTCTTTGGTTAAATTGGATCCTTGTACCATCAAGTTGTGCATGCTAGGTTCAATCTGACAAGATTAATTTGGATGAGGTGATATTGGACTAAATTGAAAAGGGCTGTTGAACATATAACGTGAAAGATTTTTTGTGGATGAGTTAGATTTATGACCTTGTAACATTTCTCATATAAGTTTTTCAAGATCTTGTTGGGTATGATTGATTTTCAAATTATGAATCATTTGTTTTCGACTGTTTTCCCGAGTGACCTTCTACCCGGAAATCATTTTTTTCGATTGTACTCTTCCAAATTGGGGCTATTCTCCCGAATAATCAAATTCATTAATGATTGTTCTTTTTTTGATATGGTAACTTTCTACGAATGCGTCTTCATTTTTATCGAGGATCACAAATTCCAAGCATCGTATAAGTTGCTCAGGAATTAGTACACAATCAGTAACTTTTAACGGCAATTGATATAGAATTTGATAATATCAGACAAAAAAGACGATCGACTGTCGTTCTGGGTCGGCCCGGCATTTTTGCTGCTGTGCAAATATCCAATCCGTCACTGTTTGCATGAATTATTCATGTTATTGTACATAGATTCACTCCACGTGGACTCTAGGATAGTTGGAAAAATGAAATTAATTATAATTAATTTCGTGTACAGTTAGGTAGAGTTCGTAAGTCTCTCCTTCGTCATATTTTTTCATGAAACGCGTCTGTCAAATTTCGTATCCATATGTCATCATTTTGTCTACATACTTAACTTACAAGACAAGTCCGGAGGGTCCGGGTCACCAAATCTCCCCGAAGATTTTTTTACAGTTTCGTACTACCGAAAAGATGAAGAATCCAAAGTAACTCCGATAAATGCTTCTCCTGTCCAAAGATACACCCACTGAGATTAACATGGCTATACTGGTAATGCTAACGTTTTCGCTTGTAGCTCCGGACAGGAGGCCCATTGGACGGAGTTACTCTGGATTCTTCATATTCCAGGTGGTACAAAACTGTGAAAAAATTTTGGGGATGATTGGCGACCCTGACCCCATGGTCCCCCCTAGTTAGTGTAACCGACTTACTTGATAATTTTATTCTTACCTTCTTCATCACTTGTATCCATATCTACAATAAGTAATGAGAGTGTATGAAAATGATTATGCTATTCTGATACATACGTTAGCTCATACATTTGGATCCCACTTCCCGTTATAGATTCAAATCTCAAATCAGTTCTAATATCTCAAGATTTTTATTACTTATTCAGTTAAAGAGTTTTTTGAAAAAAAAAATCATTCGGGAAAAAAATGTATCTATGAAAATTTATATTCGGGAAGATTGTCAATCGGGATATTGCATTTGGAATAATGACCGAAAATCAGCTGATTACTTGCCTCAGTCCTTAGCACAATGTCGATATAAGGGAAATATCTCTATAAACGGAAAAGATTTGACATCAGAGGTAAATAGCTTATAACGAATAGTGAGCTGATACAGAGTCTGACGCGAAAGTATAGGGAGCTTATTATGGTCAGCGTCGTCAGTTATTTTGATAATACCTGTCCCATTATTGCAGAAATGCCCACTTTTCTTCGTGTTGAAACGATCGATGATTCTTCAAATTATTCACTGAGTTGAGGAATAATTTCAGCTTGGTGCGTGCATTGTTGGATTCAACTTGTCCAAACTCAGATGAAATAATTTTCAGAAGTTATTTCTTAAAGTTTGTGTTGTTTCGAATTTTAACCAAGATTAATCTCTGTCTGACTCACGACAGTGAAAAACCTCACTTTTGTAAGAGGGATTTCCCTGGAAATCTCTCAACAAATGTTGTCTAGCAGAACATTGTGTACACATGTCTTCGAATTTGAGTCAAAGAACTCTGAATAATGAGAAATGACAAAAGAAGATTGGATGAACTCTGGTTTTTAAATAATATTGATCTTCAAGAAACTCACTATTGACATATTTTCGACCACGCACTTTAGCAACGAAAAAAACTATTTACATGCATAACTATCATTATAGTCGGTAACTTCGTGTAAGGAGATCAAAAACGTACTGTGAGAGTCAATTTGATCAATATTGATTTAACTCACAAAATTGTAAGGCTGATGTTGCATGGGATATTCCTCTCTCGAATGTACAAACGCTGGGTTAAGAGTTAATAGTTTTTGAAATGGATACACCTCATCACTTATCAACGTATGCAACGCCGATTCAAACCCATCAAGTCTTCTGCATAATAAGGATAAATTGAAATGAATACTGGCGGTAAATTTCATTCTTCATCAACGACTGATAATATGAGAATCCAGAAGACCAAAGTCAGAGATACGTTTGAATAAATTACAGTTGATAGTATTCAAAACTGGAAGATTTTTTCAAATCGTTACTTTTCGCCTGGATATGTAAGTTCTCACAAGGAGAGTAGAGAGCTTGCGCATTAGATAAAACATAAGTACACGTATACGCCTGAAATTCGATCGAGTGTCTATTTAACAAATATACCCAACAGGTAAATTACAATGATTTGGATTGACACAACGACAATCATAAAATATGAGTTGATTAAAGAATTACTCATGACAATCATGAAAATTTCGATCGACACCTTCATTAAGCTTCAAACTGAGTTTCCCAAGTAAGATTACAAAAGCTCTTATCACACTAAAAATGAAAGAATCATCCATCAAAAACTAAATTGAAAATCCTAACATGCATGCAGTGTATAAATACCAAATCACATCAAGTTTGAAGCACAACGACCCGAAACGTCTACACATCCATTCAATTTCAATTCGAAAACTCCATTTCGGAAGTTTCCCTCGATTTCCCGCCGACACGATTCGTCACCCGGAAATGAGGAAGTAGTGCCAGCTCATATAGAACGCTTAGAAAACGACTTTTGAAGCTCGTCCAACCAAGCTGAGCACTGCTTAGTCCACGTTAAGATTTATTACAATTTCACGCCCGCGCACCCGGAGAGCCTTAATAGTTCAAACACACACACACACACGCGAACACATATGTATGTAGAAGTGTGAGAAGAAAAAGTTCTTGGATCGACTGTTGCTCACAGCGGGGAAACACGATACTCGCAGATTTCGAAAGCTCTCCCGCGTCGACATAGTATTCAAGCTTGTATTTTTGGCCTCGTTCATCTGTCAGTCCTATACTACCACTTGGAAGGAAAAAAAAAATAACGCCCCCGCGTTAAGAAAAAAAATGTATACGCACACAGAAAGAAACGAGGTTCATCAAAAAGCTTCGTATTCGATAGATTGGAATACACTGCCCACACTCTTTGCAAGCTCATCTATATAGACACGTGGAGAGCTTGCAGTGCCGAAAATGTGATGGGCACAAAGAAATATGCGATAACTCAGTCACTTCGTACCGGTTTGAAATTGCATCATCGTTGAGCTTGCAAGCTCCCTCATTCGCAAGCTCACAAAAAAGCTTTCATATAGAGATATATTTGTGTGCGTGAGAGAAAGTCACGAGGGAATGATGGTCTTGATGGATGCTGGCCATTTGTCTCTTCGCACCGATGCGCCTGGTTTGTCGCAAGCTCAAGCTCAAGCTCGTGCTTTCACCCGCCACCTCCAATACTCGGGTTGACGCGAATCCGCGTGGAATGAATCGATAATCCGTGGTATCGTGATACATATATTTATATAAGTCTGAGCGAATTGCGATCTTGGCGAGGGTCGGAAGAGCAAAGCTTTTGTTGTATTTGGTTAAACACGATATGCTAGAAGGAAGTGAGAGAGAGAGAGCGAGAAAGTCAGCTGAGCATCAAAGCAATATGCGTGTCATATGTATACCGTGGGCGAGCTTCTGCTGCTATTGTGTGATGCTTGCGATTCGCTTGTTTGCGTATGCAACCGAGCGAATTCGTGATCTTGAAATAATGTTTGCAAGAGATGCAACGAGCTTTAAAGCTCATTGTGTGTATATGTATTTGAAAATTTCCGCAGAACGAGATGCGGAATTTTTGTCCCGCGGGATGTTTCAATTTCTTCCTCTGTGAGCTTGCATTTGATTTGAAACTTTGAGATGAGATTTTTACAAATGAGAATAACTCTGTGGTGATTATTCAATTTGATAAATAGTACATAAAACATGTTTTTGTTTCTAAGTGAACCGGTCAACCGGTGCACTTTTTGACGCGTGAATTCATAAAATATTTTTATACGAGGAGATCGACATCGGAGGAGTCTATTGGAGTACGAGTTTTTATTTGGGAAAGCTATTGTGCGGGAAATCAGTGAAGCATGAATGGATTATTTGAATATAGAGGATTGTTTTGCGTGGAAAATGAAATTTCAGACTGATATCGATATTGGTGGACAGACATTTTTTCAACTGGTTGGAGTGGGTGTAAATTTTTTTTTTATTTATACGATGGTGAAGTGAAATGGGCTCGATATCTCGATTTGACCCGAGGGAAATTTTGTTCGCCTGTTGAGTATTGTGAGCCCTGACCAATCGATGATGACAGACTAAATTTTTGACAAATGTTATTTCTCATTCTTCTTTTGCAATGCGATATTCTGGCTTGAAATCACTCTAAATGTGCTGTTCTTTTTTGTAGAAATTTTGAAAAATTCCAAGATATTCCAATGCATTCTGTATAATAAAAAAATTCAAAAAAATGGATACATTTCAACAAATCCAGGACCATAAAATTACTAGAATTATATCTTTTTGTGCTTGTATTCTGAATTGAAGTTGGATGAGCCAATATTCTTCAATTTTGTCACTGTAACAATTTTTTCTAATTTTGTTGATAATTGTCGATTATTTTCGTGAATAAATATTTGTCCACGGTCCGGTGGATGGGTGCCAGAATTCTTGGCTTCCATTTTATTTCTTCAATTTGTACGTATTCATATGAATGTCGGTCAGTGAGGGTCATTCATATTCATTCTTATAAAAAAATTACCCAATCTCATAAAAGGATTGATCTACGCAGCTATTCTCATCTTGATCAACTATTTTTCAAACTTTTATCAACATTTTTCATAAATATACTATAAGCACCAAAATTGTATAAAAAAGTAGAAGTCAACATTCAAGTTGAAAGCTTTCAAACTCAAGAATTTTTTAACAAAGGTTGATACCATATCAGATAGCTACGACAAAACATTTTTCTCGTCTTTGCAAGAACAAAGGAAACACGTGAATTGAAAATTCATGGTCTGGTAACTGGGATGATTGACAGCGTTGGATAAGAGAGCTGACAGCGTAAAGTATTGGATGTCGATTGAGATGAAAGCGTCTGAAAATTTCTTGTCCATTACGTTATGCAAGCTTACATAAACATGATATTCTACTCGGTTATCGCAAAATTTTGCCATCATTTTAGGATCAGCATAATCAGTCCTATAAATCATGCAAAGGATAAATCAAGAAATAATTACTATCAAATTTGCAATCCTGCGCCTTCAAATATCCTGCTACATTCTAATATATATATATCATAAGTATTTTCCGACTTTCGTATAGTCATAATTCACATATCTCATTCGTATTTGATTATAGGTCACACGAGACTGCCAGCCCGATATCTCATGTCGATCATGGGATCAATCGGGCTGGGTATAATATACGGTTTCAAAGTCAACTTGAGCATAGCAATCGTCGCAATGGTCAACCACACTGCCGTTGGATTAATGAACAACAAAACTTTACAACACATCAACGTATCTCTAAAGGTGAGTTCAAACTCATGAATTTTATACTAATTATGTGAGCCAAAAGTGCATAGTTTTAATCCAAAACTCGATGACCCATATTTCCTGAGATATCGGGGAATTCCTTTGGCCTATCAAACTATGTATGTAATTATCGATTTGTTCGATAATCGAATTGAATCTCGATTAACCCCCGCTAAAGATTTGACACTATCAAGATTTTCTGTCTACCTAAGAATTTCATTATCAGTGTGTTCTATCAAAAACCTTGAAAATCACGATTGCCCTATAAGGAAGAAATGTTTTTTACGGTCTGTTTTATCAAACAAGGAAATAAAAGTATGAGCTGCATAAAATCCCCCACGAGGAAATGAGATGAGATCGTCGTTTATACAAGGACTTTTGTTCGTTCTATACAAAATCACAGTTATCTCGTAAAGTTTTGCGATACGCAGCTTCTTTCAAATATTTCTATCTTTACGTAACCTTCGACGAGGGTAGAATGTTCAACGATAAAAAAAAGTATAGCGTTGGCTGTGTGTATAGAGGAGACAATTGGATACCTCCTCCGGTTGTATATAAATGAAAGTATACTTTTGTAGAATGCAAAAGAAAATTTCAACAGAATTTCGTTTACTCTTGTTTTGTATGTTTTAGTTAAGAATAGCAAAGTATAAAGACCGAAAGAAAATGAAACAAAATCAGACAAGTTTTCAGCAGATGGTTACAAAAATATATCTGCTGATGATTGTCTTGGCACTCAATTAACGTCTGATGCCGTAACACTTGTAGAGTGTTTTCACTTTATTTTACTCAGGAATATATTTTCTCGTCTGTTGTTACAAAATTGGCTAACAGATGCTTTTGATGTCTCCGATATCGTTTTGTATTTACTTCAAAGCAACTATCCGACACGGTGGGCTGGAAGGTCGAACAGGTGGACCAATTAAAAGTGTCAAGAAAATTCATTGACGGGGTTTTGTTCGTTATGTTTCATAGATTCAGAATCTTTTTCGATCGAAATTCTAGCTGATTCGATATTAAAATGCGAGCAAAAAACCAGGTTGGAAACGACATTCAACTCCATGTATTTTCTCGGCATATATGTTATAACCAGTCGATGGCAATCAAAAGTACAGCGGCTGAAAGAACGTCTCCAAAGGGGCTAGAGGGGTGTCAACAAGCATCTTCGTGGTTAATTTTCAGTAGAACATGCTGGTGAAATCTGGTTTTCGATATCTAGTTGTAGTTTTTGAGGCGTGAACGGAATAGCACTAGAACCATTAGCAAAATGCAATTTTGAAGCAGTGTCTTGTTTTGGGAATTGCATCGCCAAAGAGGATATGGAGGTCGAGATAAGGAATAGATTTACGATTCATATTGTATTTTTGATTGTAGAACACGAATTTGGGACCAGTTCTTCCTCCACTAGTCGATTTTTCATTCGAACCGCCGAGAAGTGTCGTGATTTTTAATTTGTATTCTTTGTAGAATTTGAATGAAAATTGGAAATTTCTGGGGAATGACGACCTCGATCCCGACAGATATCTCCGCGATTCGAATGAGAAGTCAAGTGGTAAGGAGGGAACTGGGCTCAAATTCGTATTTTACACGTGATAATACAATAGAAATCATGAATCTATGGCTTATTTCGATCCCCATATCCTCTTTGGCGATGCAATGCTCAAAACAAGACGTTGCTACAAAATTGCATTTTGCTAATGCTTCTTGTGCTATTCCGTTCACGCCTCAAAAATTACAACTAGATATCAAAAAATGGATTTCACCAGCATGTTACACGGGAAATTTCTTATGAAAATGCTCGTTGACACCCCTCTAACCCTTTTGAAGACGTTGTGTCAGGCGCTGTACTTTTGATTGCCGTCGACTGGTTAAACTGGGTACTGGGCGCCAAGAAGATACATGGAGTTGAATGGCGTTTCCACAGTTTTTGCTCGCATTTTGACATCGAATCAGATAGAATTTCGATCGAAAACGATTCTGAATCTGTGAAAAATGACGAACAAAACCCTGTCAACCATTTTTCTTGACACTTTTTGTCTACCTGTTCGACCTTCCAGCCCACCGTGCCGAGGACTTACATTTTATTGACAACTGTACAATTAAGAGATGGTTCTTTTTGAAAAAAGTTTAAAACTTTAAGGTATTCTCCACCTGACTTTTTTCTTTGTCAGTTTTTGCGGAACACTCCAATTACATAAGAAACTCATTATCGCAGTTCAGAATTTCAATCATACGGAATAACGGCCCCGGTATATTTCACAGACCATTAAGTAAATTTATTCGAGTCCATTACGAAAAGCTTAGAGACGGTGTGACCAACTGTCATTATCGTTGAAACTTGTCGTTTTTTCTGTGGGTTTCCCAATTGTCTTTAGTAAGGATGTAGTACTAGGAACATCTGAATGGGACACGATGTATCTTTTTGAAGAGAGATATCACATTTTATCTCAAAAAATAGGTATTTAAATAAGTCATTTCGCACTAACGATAAGTATAGTGTAAGACTCTGGTAAGGTCTCATGAAGTGTTTTTAACGCATTCTATCACGTAACCAGGTCTATTTTCAAAAACCTCGTGAATCGGAATCGTTTTTTTAAAGAAATGTATATATTTCCAACGCAAATCGCGTGTTATGAAATGTGAGAAAACCTAATGAATTTCAAAATTTGATCGAAACTTGAATTTAAAATTCAGTAACCGAACTGTGCCACCTGTTCGTTCAATCAAAAGATTGTATCTTCATTCATCAGTATATCCCCAAATTACCAAATAGATTGTTTCGATTGATCACTCGGTGCTGCGCGAGTTTGGTTGCTAATGCCGTTCATCCACTTCAATCCAATTGTGAACACTCTGATTTCGAGTATACTCGATACGTATTACCTATCTAGTATATATGTATGTATATGTATAGAACTCTATATCCCTTTACGTCCCTGAATTGTATGTATGTACATCCATACACTATTGATTCAATGGTTGCTCTTACTGGACTAAGCCACAGAAAATTAAAGCTATTCACAGTCTCATAAGTACTTCAAGATCTTTAATAATGCAATTTATATGCTTCGGTCGACCTAAGCATGCAAGATATATTTGAATAATGCTCTTTATTTACAACTGTTTCTTGGAGAAAAAAATAGTCTGCAGAAGTAGATAGTTATAAAGTGATAGTTTTATTCATTTTTAGGGCTCAAATTATTGATTTTACCATCATCTTGATGCAACATTGATGCAAATGATCAAACACCACAAGTTCACTGATTGCTATTATTCATTCATTAATTATTGTATTTATTAATTATTTCATCAATCATTTTATTAATTATGGAAAACAGAGCATTGGTAGCCTTGAAAATTTCATATGCAACTCATCAGCTTCAGAAAGTTCTAATCTGTGAGCAAAATTTGAATCGAGCGGGTGTATTAAAAAATTTTCTCGTTGCAATCTAATAACTTGACGAAAAGAGCATAAAAAGGTCAAAGATCGTGTATGTCGTTTCACTCACATTAGTTTCCCAGAAACTTTGGAAACCAACACTGTAGAAAATTTTTCCGAAAAACTTCAACCAGCTGGTTAAATGAAAAATTCAACCAGTTTGGTTGAATATTCAACCAAAGTGGATTATCACAATCTGTCCGTGCGGTTCAGCTGCATATCAGGTTGGCTACGTGTGAGGGGTGGAATATCATGGATGGTCATATGGATGGATAAGGATGGATGGAAAGGTGAACTGGTGGATGATCGATCGATGGTCGATCGATGGATGATGGATGGGGTCGACGAATGGATCGAAGAATGGACGGGGGACGGATGGATGTATGGATGAAGTGATGGATGGTGGGTGGATGGATGGATGAATGGGTTATGTGTCCATCCATCCATTCATCATCCATCTGTCCATCAGGCATCTATCATCCAGACTATCACCCATCCACCCTTCATCCCTCTTCTCTACTCATCCAACCATCAACCATCCATCTATCCGTCTATTCACCCATCCATCCACACATCGCCCATTCACCCATCTATTCATCTATCCACCCATCCGCCCATCCACCCATCTACCCATCCATCACGGAATATGATAACTTGGATGACAATTCAACCAGTTGGTTGAATGAAAAATTCAACCAGCCTGGTTGAATATTCAACCAATGTGGTTGAAAATTGAAGTAGCTAGTTGAAATGTTGGTTGAAAATTCAACCAATTTTTTACAGTGAATATATTATCAGTTTCGCCATCCATTAATCTTACCAAGTCAACTTTTCAACTCCAGTCGGTGTATATTATTCTTGATTTTCTTATTCAAAACTCTATACTGCAAGTAAAACACAGTCGGAAGTCTAGCGAGAGATATTCCATTTAGGTGCTCTCATACTAGTAGCTTTCGAGTTTTGAATAATGAACGCATAGAGCTACGACTCGCGCTCGCGAGATAATTCCAAGTTAAGGCCAGCAGAGCAGGAATAGCAAAGATACATAATAGAGAGTGCCATTATCGCCATCTGGCTCATTTTGTGAATGCATAAATTCCATCTAATTAGCTGGAAAGCTTCATCTATACATTCACGAAAAATTGTTAAAGCTATCGTGATGGAAATCTTACTTCATCTCTTTGTACCGATCGTTTGAAGCATAATGTTTCACTCCCATTGAATAGTGTGTAGTCTGACCCTTTCCTATTCCGGCACACGGCGCAATTTTTTCTATCAAAAATTGCCATTTTGGTCAGAATTTGAGTAAAAAAAAGTGGATTAAGAGTTTTTCTAAATGTTTTTTTCTTACCTCCAGTAAGTGCGCAAACGTAGATATCGGAATGATTTTAGCGGCATTCAAATCTTTAACGGCTCAAAAAATTTTCTGAGTTTTCCAAGATTTTTCCTTCAATATGATTCAAAGTTATCGTCAACTTATTGTTATTCTGATGCCCGTAATAATAAATATCCGCGCTGAAAGGGCTGGTTTTCTAAAATCTTCGAAAAAATCGATTCAAAATTCAACTTTTGTAGATGAAAGATAATTCGAAAATTGAGAATGTGCACATGCAATCTAGATCCCAGTTTTATTGGTCTGAATAGAAAATTCCCCCTAAAAATGATGAGTTTCTGAGAAGCTATTAGGCAAACGACTCACGTATCAGATGTTTAAAACTCAGTAAAGTGTGCCCTACAAGAGAGTAATGTCAACATTAGGGAGTTGACTGAAGTAGTTCCATCTAATAGCGTATTCTCCAATGTATTCCACATTTTGCACCGAGTTTCGAGTGATTTTCGACCTACGATCGTGGAGGTAATTATAAATGCAAACAGTGACCCAAAGGATGAGAAACTGGATCCATGGTTCAACATACCACGAGCTCGTGGGATTAAGAGCTTTCCAACAATGAAGACAGTCGAATGCCGCAGGAACGGATACCTAATAATGACGGATGTATCTTCCCATGACTAAAAATTTCCCGAGTAAGAAATTCATATCCACACCAAATTTTTGCAATAATCCATCAACTTTGTATCCGAGACTCATTTCAACTCCACAGTAAAATGACATCCTTGAATAATCGTTTTTTTTTTCTTTATAAGATCAGCACAAATATATGAGTATCCTTCTGCGAATCGACTGAATAATATGCTCGTATCTGAAAATAAATGATCAGGGTGGTATTTGAACCGAAAAAATCCCCATTAGTGACAATCTCATGTCCACAAAAAATATCCAAGGAGCACTACTTTGAATCATAGAAAAAATTTTCCAATGTGAAAATCAGAATCTGTGTCATTTCAAAGCCCAATCAACCTCCTAGAGTCTGGTCCACCATTTTTAAACTAGAGCCTGAATCTTGAACGTAATTTTACCACTCGTAGCAATACAACTGTAGTCCCTCAACTATCAACCATTATGTGATGAATTTCGGTCCTCTTGACAAGAAATAACCAAATATGTAACAACTTTTTGACAAATTCATGATCACAAGCTAAAAATTGACACCTCTGTGATGGATGGAACCCCATTGCATCGAAAATTCTCCTACGCAGAATCCCTCATTGTTCTGTGATAGGGACCAAAAGAAAATTTCCAATTAAGTAGCTGGGGGTTTGTCATGATCCTTTGGCTTACGCTTTGATAAGAATCATGACATCTCTTATCATGCTTGAAGATATTAGTGTCTACCAATCTTTCCTGAGAATTGAAAATGTTATTTGAAGCTCATCCATCAGGATTTCTCCATCACTGGTCTCAAACACGTTTTTTTACACTCGTGAGCCATGAATTTTTCGTTTTCTTTTTGCCACAAAAGTGCAAGCCAAGTTGATGCTTGGTAGTAAAACAACAAAGAGAAGAGATGGTGTTTGACTGAGATGAAACAACATTCTGGACGGATGTATGTAGTCCAACTCGATCCACCAGTGAAACCTTATGGCACTCATCCAATTTCTGTTGAAAAGAAAGTTCTTATCTTCGGGTCTGCAAAAACATACTTTCTCAAAGATTTTCATCGGAAAGTATAATCGATGTCTCTCTGTTCTTTAATTCTTACGGAAAAAAGTTTGTCCATTAGTGAAGATTCTCCAAAATGTAGCGGATGAAAAAGTGGATGGAACGAAATGGAAAGAAGGAAAGTTCGAGATATCATTGATTAACAAGATGTATTGCCAGATCTAATTTTACTGCAGACTTCTTTTTGCAACTCTTACTTCTGAGAGTGATATACAGTCGTCTGTCTAAAGTATACATCGAAGTGGGTATCTGAAAATAAATTGCTTAGAATCATTGAGAAGGTAACAAATCCAGAATTTGAAACTTTGGAGCTTAGGCATTTTCTAATTTGGTATCGAGAGATTAACATTGCTCGTGTGAGGTCGTGTTGAAGAATGGTGCTCATAAATACGCCAAATTGCTAATCTCTTCGGAAAATTTCCACAAATATTCCTGCTGGAATCATTGCTAACATAAATTTCAGACGAGTTTCAAGTATGTTGATATTCAAACAGATATACCCTTCAGTGGAAGGCTTATGGCCCCTTCCATAAGAGACACAAGAATAAGAGACAGCAAAATTCCAAAATAGTCTCACAACATTTGATGAAGCATAATCTTCTTGCGATGACTTCTTTATGGAACCTTGAACAGAAATAGGCACTCATTTTTTGGAACACTGATGATTTCACAGATACTTCGCAAGCTATTACAGTATTTGAGTTTTCCTTTGCATAAAATAACAAAAACCCCAGCCAACATAACGATGACTGAAATACACTTTTCAAGTTGAAAATTTGATGCGAAGTGTAATTTTTTTCACGTTTAAAATGTATTGCACACTGCACCGCTCCGACCTACTCCCTTTAAAATCTTTAAACCGTCTAACATCTCATATCACAAAAAGTAACATAGACCAAGAAAATCTCCAGATATTCCTTCCAACTCGAACGAATTCATAACTCCTCATCCCACTTGTCACCACAAAAAAAAATTCTAGCAAACTCGAGGAACGTATATGATAAAAAAAGTTTCATTTGAAATTTCAGCACGAGGATGGACCATTCCCATGGGACGAGAACACGGAAGGCTTGATTCTTGGCTCGTATTTCTGGGGTTACATAGTATCTCTAATGCCAGGTGGCATGATAGCAGAGTACGTGTCAGCAAGATGGGTACTCAATTTTTCTGTATTACTCAACGTTCTGGCATCTCTACTAATGCCTATGGCAGCTGATTTTCACTACAGAGCTTTCATTTGTATGAGGGTTATACAAGGCATTGGTGGGGTAAGTTTATACTCTCTCACTTTCTTTCCATCTTCTTTCTTTTTTTTTTTTTCCTCATTTTTTTTAGTCGTGTGTCTGCGAGGGTATATTCTGCGTATCACGGACGACCTATCGATCTCTTTTCTGTACGACTAACCGAAATAACGTGTAGAGATGCTTGAAGTCTGTAGGGGGATGAGAATGACGATCGGGTTTCATTATTTTCTTGTGAGATTGGTGTGCTTGCTTATTTCATGCCTATCACAAGTTCTATCTTTTCTGAATCGTTATCTAAAAGAAAAAGTGATGGCGTCTTTCGGAATAAGTAGTATGAGTCAAGCTAAAGTGCGACGTAGGTATAATGGACTTTTCTTTAAAACTTTCACATTTTAGAGTGCTATGAACTATGACATAATTCTATAAGCTCGTCTCGTAGCATAGACTTGGCAACGTATTTTTCAGAAGAAAATGCTTACCAAGAAAAAAATTAACAAGCGCGAAAAAATAAGGGTTCAAAACAAAGGAATGAAACAGATAAATTCAATTTTCATGTAAAAAGGTATTCTTTTAGAGTCAGCAAGAATTAATATCCCTGTTGAATTTTTCACGAGTAATTGGAAAGCTTCTCCACTTTTCCCCGATTTTAAATGCCGAAAAATGTGAAATCACGATAAAACCTGAGTGAACAATTATTAGCTGAAGGACTCTCGACGAACGAAATGAAATTCATGCGTCAAGAGTCCTTCATCTGATAATCGTGCACTCAAGATTTTTCACACTCTGAGCTCCAGAGTAGATGATGGGAATATGTGACATGGAAAAGGAGGGTCCGGAAAGAGCGAGTTACGAATTTGGCTGAAATTCTGGGAATAGTCTCCTTTTAGCACCAAAAGATGATACCCACAGCTGCAGCTCCTAATACTCAAGGGTTTCGCGAGCACAATCTAGAATGTATGTATTACACTATACCAATGTACAGGGTGTTTCAAATATTGTGTGTTCCCCGGATGGGGCAAAAGTACTTCGAATTTCAGATAAGATGATTTTTTCTTTTACCCCTCTACTCCTCAAGGGTCAATGGATTTTGTTGAGATCAAAATTCTTCGAAGGAGAGGTTTGATTGAAAGTTGCCAACCTGATACTGATGCAGTCCAGTAAAAGATTCATGTGGCATTTCCGTGACAGTTCTACAGGATTTGAGCGGTACCGCAACAGTATTAGCATGGTAATACCAATTGAAGACTGATACGGAAGCTTCACGATATATTTTTCAGAATTTGGATAGTACCACAATTGTACTAACGCAGAAGTACCAGTTCGAGACTGATACGAAAGCTCCGTGACACTTTTTCGGAACTTGGGTGGTACCGCAACAGTACCAGTGCAGGAGTACCGATTCAACACTTATACGACAGTTCCACGACACCTTTTGGGGACTCGAATGGTACCAAAAAAGCCCTAGTCTAGTTGTATCAGTCTCACGAACCAACCATGCGAGTCTTGAATTGGTTCTGCTGAACTAGAACTGTTGCGGTACCATCGAAGTTTCGAAAAAGTGATGCGAAGCTCTCATATCAGTCGCGAACTGGCACGGCTGCGCGAATACCATTGTGGTACCGTTGAGTTCCGGAGAGGTGTCGCGAAGTTGCCGTATCAGTCTTGAATTTGTGCTACCATGCCAGTACTGTTGCAGTAATGGTCAAATACTGTGGAACTGTAGCGGAATTGCCGCATATTCAGCCTCGAACTGGTACTGGATTATTACTAGGTTTGTGATTCTCAATCGGGTTTTGGGGGAGCTTTTCCTCAAAAAACTCCAATCTGAACAAAATTCGTCCTCCATTGAGAGGAAGAAATGAGGGAGGGGAGAAAATCATCCGATCTGAAATTCGAAGTACTGTCACCCCATGCGGGAAAATCAACTAGTTTTGAAACACCCTGTATATATTTTTTTTCCACGCAGGCCTATAATATATGACCAATGCTAATGTCACAGGCTCTGGCCTGAAAACGCTTGATCATTAAACGCTGCAGCTTTGGGTATCATCGTTTGGTGCTAAAGAAGACTATGATCAGAGTTTCAACCTGATCCGTGACCCGCGCTCCCTAGACTCTCCTAGTGGTTAATTTTAACCCAATGCTAACTGTCATATAATATGGATCGGATTCGATTGTTGTCAAATTTAATAATATCCATCTCAATTTTTATCCAAATTTAGTACTCCTAGTGACAAAATTTTCTATTTGCCACGGTGTACTGAATACATTCGAAAAATCACGAAAATACTGTAATTTCATCCTTTTTAAAAATTTGGGATCAGTCTCCTTTGGAATACAAAGAAATTGAATTGTATCCAGACGGAGCTACTAACATCATCTTTTGACTACATCGTCACTTTAGCTTCAATAACAAAATTAAGACGATCATCATAGCAAAATGCTCATAGGCAAAATGCAGGCATAGGTTACATAATCTTGTAGTATTAACTTATTATTGTATGCCATCTTACTTCACAGAAACTCGGTTACTAATAATAGGAAACGAATCACGGAATGAAATGTTTGAATCTCTAACAATACGTCTGGATGAAATACTTTCGAAGGCGCACATCAATTCTCATAGCTATTATGTCCTGAGCGCATTTGTTTTGTGCGCAAAATTTTCTTTGTCGACATAATATATGAACAAGCTTGGATGTTATACAAAGTGACCATTGTGTTTCGAGGAAATTCAATATCTATTTTCTTTAGCGCGATATTCTTTATGGAGTATCATGGCGGAGGTCAAGAATGACGGAAACTTTCGACTATAGAAAGTAGGAGATAAGGGAAGGTGGAAGAGTAATGTAAAATTTTCGTTAAAGAAACTTATAGAAAATTTTCCAGAGATTCTTCTTGAAAAGCTTCATTAGCCAAACATAAGAATTATATCTCGGTTGTGAATTGGGATTTTGTATTCTGACAAATTTGAGGATGGAATTTTTTGAGTAATTTTTTTTTCTTTGGCAAAGTAAATCACCAAGATAGATTGTTAATAAAATTACTCATCAAGCCAATACGAGTTGGTAAGAATTTAAAAAATGCAAAATCGAGGCTCCCATCAGTGGTATATCCAATACTTCATTATTGTAACACGTTCGTTGCGAAGGGTTCCACCGATAGGACCTACTCGTCCTTTTCTGTGTGCGGCGGTGATCGAAATCCGATCAAATAGGCCCCACCTGTAGGAAACGTCGCACATAGGAAAGGAATTTCAAATTTCGGCTTCGCAAAGAACGTGTTACTTTCCGTTCATATAAGATTGTTTCTTGCAGATTTGGATCATGGTAAGACGTCACATTTATTGAAGAATAACCCACACGATTAATAAAATCTCTCTCAATCGATCGAGATGATTATAAAAATGTAGTGAAATTGTAAATTCTTAAATCGCTCTGGGAAAATTATTCATCGATATAATAAGACATACCCGTGTAAAAAAAAAGTCTCGCAGAAAGTCTGGCAAAATATGTCTTCCTGGGGGTCTCGAAGAAAGTCTGGCTTACGAGACTATCCGAGACTTTGTATTATCTCGTGAGAAGTCTGGCTCATTAAAATAGACTTGTATGAAGATTTTATGTAGACCAGAATCGAGAGGAAAAGTCTCGCAAATTGTCCGGCAGGCTTAGCCAGACTACTCGCAAGATTTGATAGGATACTCAGTATTTATTGAAAAATGTGTGAGAACGTCTGGTCATTTTGCAAGACCAAGACCGAGACGTTCATGTGTACGGTTCCAGGTCTGGCATAATTTCCCAGACTGGAATGGAAACCCAAAATGTATTCTTGGAGGTCTGGCATAATTTTCCAGACTAGAGTTGAAACATGGTGTGTATGGTGTGGGGTCTCGCAAAATTTGCCAGACCGCCTGAAAGAGTGATTGCCAGATTTTTGAGCTTTTATGCGTGGTACCGTGGAACGTCTGGAATTTTAGCCAGACACGCAGCGGTACCAATACTCCATGTCATCGCTCTTGCAACGACATGCGTGGATAGTTATAATTAATCCAAATATATAGCATCATGATTAGCACCGGAAAAATTCGAATGTCGTTCCAAAGAACTCTCGTAAATGCCTCTCGATACTGCAGTAAAACTAAGACGAAGCTTGACATCAATATTTTATTTTCAATCCAGAATTCTTCTTTTTATTCACAATGTTAGAAATTTGATGGAATGGCCTACATCTTCGTTTAAATTTTACAAACACGAGTGTGTCTGCAACTTTAGAAAGAAAACAAAAAATATGACTCTCTATAGGGGACTTCAAGTTTTGCTTCAATAGCTACACATACACATACATCTAAAGATGCATCAGTCATGAAAAAAAGCATTTGGCCACTACGAGTGGGATGAATTTTTCCTGCCCTAAGCTCTCAAGTACATAATGCGGGCTGAGTAAAATATCTTTCACCGGGGGGCCTTTCTCAGCGAGCTTTTCTCTCCCACGGTAGTATACTACTATCCAATTTCCCAACAATATCAAATTCCCCAAGAAATAAAGGAAGAAAAAGAGAATAATATAGATAAAGAGAGGGCTCAACGATTCGAGCGCATTCCCATCTTCATATGTAACAAATACTTTTGCAAGAATCGTTCGATCCGTACATCGATATATGGAACACCGATAAAATCCATTCCTCTATCAATTCATAACGTAAAATCCTCGTTTTCTAGCAGCCATCAATGTAACTATAACGTCTTTGAAACACAAAAAGAAAGTCACCAAAGTACATCGATATGGATGAATTTTGTTGAAAAGATGGACATAAATTTTAAATTTGCACATTCTTCCAGGGCATTAGTTTTCCAGCAGTTCACGTTATGGTAGCGAAATGGGCTCCACCGAATGAACGAAGCTTACTAGCATCCATTGCCTATGCTGGTGAGTATATAAACCCACATATTATAAGTATTCGCTCTTGGATTGATGCATGTGAAGAAAGTAGACTGAGAAGAATCTTATGTATATGTATGTATGTGAAAAATGTGTGCATGGCATAAAAGAGAGCGAAAAGCTTACTCGCGTCAAATATGCCATTCAAGACCCGTATGATATCCGTCTTGATAGTCGTGGTGGTGTAGATGAAAATCGTGAAGATTTTATATACCCTGGCACTGGATGAGCGACGTTGAACATTTTATATGGGATGTGAAAAGCACTTGACATCATTTCCGTACATTATTGCGTAGAAAGTCGTTCGACTTTTTTGTGTAATATAAATGCGGGTATGGATAGCAGAAGTTTTAAGCGAAAAATACGTTATGATATAGCCATGGTTGATAGAGTCATCGTGAATTGGATGTAGAAAGTTCGCTTTGGAACTTTTACGCAGGAGATTTTTTCATTGTACGTCAGTCAATCATTCATTCCCAAATTTTGCTTGAATTCGAGGGAACTGTGCTTTATTTGCCTCCATTAGTTTTTCCCGACTCGAGTTCTCGAATGTACGCGCCCGTAGACCGGGTCACGTATTTTCTAAATTGTTACGTTTAAATATGAGAAAATGAACGTTCTCGACCGATCCTCAAAAACCCACGCATTTCTTAGAACAAAATACTTGTTTTCAGTACTTTTGACTTCTTTTTGTTAAGTCACCAAAAGTTAGGTCAAAAAAATTTGGCGCGACCAATTTTCACGTATCTTAACTCATTTTCTTTTTTTTTTGACTTGAGATCAAAATGTTTTTTGCAGAATTGCAAAATCCAATTTCTAACTGATACTACGCGCATATTACTAAAAAGAGTGCACTGTTCTTAATTTGCCCCCATAGTTTTTTTTACTAGTTTTACTAGTTTTTATTAGTTTTTTTAAAAAAGGTCCAAAATAAGCCACAGTACGTCTTATTTGGAGGTCTGGGAGCCGAAATATCCCGATTATACGAAAAACCCGCATTATCCCATGGAAATAGGCCTGTTTTCCACGTGGGGGCAAATTAGGAACACATTGTCCAAAACTTGCGAAAGTTCTTCTTTTGTAAAAATCAAGACAGATTAGCTCCAATTTCTTGAAATCAAACGTACTTCGACTCATTCCAAATGTCTTGATATGCCGAAAGATATGAGCAAAACAAAAGTAGAGTAAGGAACTCTAATCGTGGGAGGAATTATATTTTCGAGACACATTCAAAATCCTTGAACTCCCTCCATTTTGAAGAGTTTAAGATGATTTATTCTGACTGCAACGAACATTCCCATCCATACGATACATGGGTGATTCCAACGGAAAAAGGAATTATTAGAGAATGATCCAGAGAGTGATTGTGGTAGAAAATTTTTTCAGCTTCAGATAAGTTTAGGTGTCACATCACGAATAACTTTCATTTGTTCGGGAACTATTTTAAAGTAATTAGAGCTACGGTGCTCAAAGTTGATGTCAAACATAGATATAGCAAAATTGATAATTCGTTTTTGTGCGGCTCCTAATACGGCTCGGTAACTAATTGTAGACTCCTTCCTGTAAATATTCTGTCTAATAGAACCTATGTTGAGATAACAGTAAAAGATCTGGGAACGATCGTTCCGAAAACCATCAACATTGTTACGCATCAATAGAATTCACCCTAAGATATTGGTACATTTTTTCCGTCGAATCGTTCCTATGCCAAGAATGGCACAAAGATGATCTATAAAAAAGCAAGAATGATTTTAAGCTCTATTTGAATATGCAAGTCGTGAAACCGTATAGTGATAGATAAAATTCATCGAAACTGTTTTCTGGGTAGAATGTTCGATGTTATAAAATCCATAAAGGTAATCGCGGAGTTCTTCATAATTCAATTGAACCAATTTAGATTCAATCCATGCAAATTTAAAAACTTGACAAAGTTTTTTCCTATTGATATCCACAGCAATGACGATAAAAACAAAAAAATTAAGAGTGTAGAGCTTGCATCTGCTCGCGCATATTCAATCTTTGGAGTCACTCTACAAAGAAAACTTTTCACAATAATATATCCGACCAAACTCCCGTCAACATCGACAGTTTGACAAAGCTGAATAAAGAATTACTCGTTTTGAATAATTTCCATTCGACAAGTATAGCTCCTTCTCGTCATGAATTTCTGCAAGCTCGAATATGGATCAACGGAACAGCTGCTGTTGCTTTGTGCGAGATGTTAGTGGCCCAGGGTAAATCGAACGCCTCGCGGTATACGCTGTCATAACGGAAAGCTCTTGAGTCTTTCATCTCGTGACGCGCAAAAGCTCGCTCCTCGTACATACACCCTCATCTAAAGCCGATGGCCTCGAGACTTGAAGATCTTATATTTACGTGGTCCAAATCAATATTTTCTGACTGTCTTGAAATAACTTGTATTTTTTCTCATTTCAATGTGTCCTAATTATGACACTTTCTGCGTGATGAATCGAATGACTGAGGTCGAATATATTCAGGAGTAGTAATTTTTTGTTAACTTTTGGTTGCAGGTACGGCACTAGGAAACGTCGTCTTCATCTTCGCATCAGGAATTATAGCAACTTATCTAGGCTGGAAAAGTGTTTTCTATGTAGAAGGCGTTGCAAGCCTTATATGGTGTATAGCCTGGGCTATCTTGATACAAGATTCACCAGAGGAGCAGAAAATACTTATTAGCCACGAGGAGCGAGAATATATTATCAGCTCTATTGGCAAGACCAAAGAATCGCACATGGTATGTTAATGATTTTTTTTACTTGATTGATGATTATTTTATTTCATTTCGCCTTGTTCCTGGTAATTTTCTCGGAGGAAATAGAAATCTTGAGGGGAAGCTTGATCGACATGTGATTGAAATGGATTTACGATGATATCTGTGCAACTTGCGTTTTAGACTACTATTGGCAGATCGCCAGGGAATCTGATTTGTAGATTGATTGCTAGTCAGGGCTGTTTGAAATGTTGGACATTTGAGCGAGGAAACGTTCCAACTGACTGGTGATCAGATCTTTGCTGAATCGTGTGAGAAAAGTTAGAAATTTGGAGTCCTCTGATTGTCTGTTTTTTGACAGCCGAGTCAGCTTTTCAAGATTATAAATCTTCTCAGTAATTTTGATGATTCTTCACCTTTTCATCTCGCTTAGATTCGGGCAGGAGAAAATGAGATGATGTAGGAAATTTTTCTTTAAACGTGTGTTGTTGTTAAAAACTTTTATACCAACATTGAGTTATCAAACTGATCGAAACTAGACCAATTTCATTGCATCTCCGCCCATTGAAAAAGATCATAGATCGACGTGTGTAGGCAAATTACGAAGCGAAATTTTTTGTCTTCACAAATTTTCGAAATTGAAATTTCTTCTACGACTTTAAGTGGGGTTGGTGCCACGAACACATGTTCAATAAGCCACAACATTCAAATTTTCTTCAAGAAATAAGCATTGGTTTTTCTTCAAAATAAAAAGAAGCAATTTCTTCAACTATCATGATTTTCTCAGCTATCTATATTCACACAACAGTACAAGGAACATTTTACCACGTAAATCTTCTTTTCCAGAAATTGTCGG
Source organism: Eretmocerus hayati (assembly GCA_029851415.1). Taxonomy (NCBI): domain Eukaryota; kingdom Metazoa; phylum Arthropoda; class Insecta; order Hymenoptera; family Aphelinidae; genus Eretmocerus; species Eretmocerus hayati. The sequence goes on along the minus strand of CM056742.1, from coordinate 173,024,446 downwards.
AAGTCCCGTGGTTTCAAATATTCAAATCGGCGCCCTTCTTAGCCATCTTGGTCACACATTTTTGTAGTAATTTCGGATGGTACATGATACTGACTCAACTGCCTACGTTTATGACACAAATACTTCACTATCAACTCAAAGATGTAAGTACCATCCAAGTCCCACGGATAATTTATCGGAACCAGAGTATTTTACGAAATTTTCACCTTTTTTACAGAGTGCGTGGCTGTCTGCATTGCCGTTTTTTTGTATGTGGGTGTTTACACTGGCGCTAAGTAAACTGCTGTCAAATATGCATGATAAGAATTGGATTTCGGTGACGGTGTCGAGAAAAATAGGAACATTATTCTGTGAGTATGTTCAGAATTTTTTTAATTGGGTTGTGATAATGGTTCACTCTAATTCTTATTGCATCGAAATATTTCAAGAGAAACTGATGAAACCTAAATATTATTTCAAAAGAGATATCATTCTAAATGAAGCTCAAGCCTCTAAGTAGATCATTTTCCATTTAAAAAAACTGTATAAGATTTGCTGTAAAACCGGCAAAGTAAAATGAATATGTTACACTAATTGCAGGCCAGTTGAGCTCCGAACTATGTAGCCAATCAATGTCAATTCCTTGTGAATGAATGAAACATCTCAAAGATAAGAATGATTTGGAATCAGTGCTAACTTGAAAAATGTTTGTCTAGCTTCTGCCATTCCAATGTTTTGCTTGCTTGCCGTCACATATGTCGGCAACAATAGAACTTTGGCAGTAGCGCTCATGACGGTGGGTATCACGTGCATCGGTGGAATGTACTGTGGATTCCTGGCCAACCACATCGATCTGGCGCCAAATTTTGCTGGCACTCTGGTGAGTTCAGCAATTTACCACTCAAAACAGATTAAATGGAAGAAGTATCATAACTTAATGAAATGTATAGCTCCCAAATGCTCTTTCCTTTCATCTTGTTAATTGTAGTAGTGTCAATTTGCCAGATCGGAAATCATTTCATCGACCCATATATATATATATATATATATATATATATATATATGAGTACATGTCGATTTGCATTTTTACTATGAAGACTCGTTGAAAATTGTGAGCAGTAGTAACTGAGTAATTCGCACGACTCGTGAACATTTAGGTTTCATGGTGTTCAGCGCATTCCTTAGAGCGATAAAAGCCAACAAAGTAAATCCTCAGACATATTTTCCGATAGTTAAAACATAGAATGAAAGGGATTTGGCCCAAGTCGCGATCATTAAGTCGAAAAAAATTCATAAGAGTCAATTTTCACAATTCTCGCGGTTTTATACCTGCGTGTGGTTTTGGCTTTTCCATAGCCTCATTCTCCGCAAGAATCCCCATCTCAGAAATGGTTTTGAGACATGCAAATACATTCATCCAGTTGTAAACTATCATGTCCTTGTCGTCAGACACGTGTGCTTATCGAGGAGCAAAAGTGCTAGCTATTAGAAAATCGTTAACCGGATTCGACGAATTTTTTTTCTCCGCTCACAAATACCGTAAAACCCCAGAGACCCATATTTTTTTTCTTCATCTAAAAGAATGTATTGGTTTAGACCTGGACTTCACAAACGAAATGCCGTGGCCCAGATGAGTGTGCCTATTGAGATTGGAGCAATTAATTACTGATGAGATGAACTTCCTTTCGAGAATCGGTTGTAAAAAGCACAAGTATCTCGAGCACACCTGTATATCGAACGGTGGCTCCATTTATCCTTTTGAAAAACTTTGGAGAAAATCATGATAGATGGGGTGAAAAAATGTGTCTGGTCGATTTTTGCTCCAAAAGCCTAGACATTTTTTCACACAAAACGCAGAAGTATAATTCTTCCTCTGTTCGGTTAAAACTAACATGTTCGCTTCAAAAGTCTTATTTAACGAAAGTGGGCGTTGAGTGATCATTGTTTCGATCTCTTCACGCCAACAAACGTATTAAGAATACCAATACTTTAATTTTAATCATGTGAGCTAGCCAATTCTCTATGAACTTGGAAAGCTCGTCAAATGAACGATAAATATCAGATTGTAATTTAATAAGGGCTCGCATTTTCATGGTAATTGAATCAACTTTTCAATTAATCATCGATCAAAGCCTTGGAACAGGTCCCTTTCATCCTGTGCGTGAAGGTTTAGCCCGAAGGATTTTTGATCGTCGTGCGTCAAAACGTTTGTTCTAATACTTCCCAGAAGACCCCACGAAGAAAATGATGCTTTCAACAATTTCCACACCATTTTAGTCATAAACAATTATCCGATCCATGTGTCATGATACTGGAGTTCTACTTTTTCTTGGAGGCGAAATGTTAACGAGTCGTGAGAATTATCCATATGAGTATAACCACTCTACCTCGAAAAACCTTTGATAATGAGTCAATCATTTTTGCTATACGATACACGTTTCTCGTGCCTTTTTCGAAAACCATGCATAGAAGAAATTTTTTATGAGATATATTGGACCTATTCATTTTTCTAGGTTGCTATTACGAATACGTTTGCAACGATACCAGGAATAATCGTGCCCTTGATTGTTGGGAATTTAACTAAAGGAAGCGTAAGTAAAATTTTTCGCATTAGAAATACGCCTCGAAATACGCGCAGCTTAGATCAGTACTTTTCGTCAGCATCATTTCATATTTGATTCAACACACCACTCAAAAATATGATTGGAGACTGAGAATTTGAACCGACTGATATGCAAAGAATAGATATAGGTGATGAGATTCTAGAAGTTATGAACTTTCGACAGATATCTCATGTCGTGCTCGCTGAATATATTGCGAAAAGACAACTGTGCGATGAGTCTGAAATTTACAAAAGCACGAGCTTTTTGAGCATGAACTTGTGTTTAATAAATAGATATTGATCTGGACATAAACACGTCACATAAAAGTCATCAATCAAAATTCAAGGTTCATCAATGAATTAGAATTCAATATAAAGAAGCTTGATCGACGCGAAAAATGTATTCAATTAATGTCAGACATACGTATGCCCTGATTGCACGAGAAGGATTTTCTATGTAACTAGCATTGATTGAGTGGTACGACAATTGATTAATCTCTGCACGTACCAAGTCACTCTGTGCCTATGCTCACTTTTTCTTGCCTTGAGTAAGTTGAACACAATCAATGACGGTTCATTTCTGAATCGTGTTGAATTTTCACGTTGCAATAACCGACTACTCTCTCGATTCGGACTCAAATTGCGAGTAGAGAGGGGTCATGTTGCGGACTCCTGAGAAAAAAATGAGATATCCATGAGCAGTCGTTCGATACCACTCAAGCACAACTGTTACATGAGTTCATAGATCACAGAACTTCAGTATCTCAGTTCCTTTGCTCTCTTCAACACAGACCTCGAATAAAGGGAAACCAAGGATAACAGAGAACTTATTTTCAAAAAAGCAATCAGGGATGCTTTCAATTCATTCAATTGCAAAGAGGAGTATGAACTGACATCCCTAGCGATTCGTTTTGGAAAATTATGCATATGTAAACGAGACGTGAATCATTCAAATCGCCTTACTTTTAATTCGGTAAAAAGATACATAACAATCTACATATGTACATACATGCTTAATGAGCAATTTCTATTTACAGCAAACCATCGAGTCTTGGAGAGTCATCTTCTTCATGACTGCATTTTTGTACATCATTGAGATGTTGATATATTCCATGTTTGGAACTGGTGAGGAGCAGCCATGGAATAAGGTCAAATCGCAAAACACCAAGCCCGCAGACGTATACGCTCAAAGTCCAGAGAGATCTGAATATACTGTTCCTCTAAATGAAAACAGGCACCATCAAAATCACGAGAGCTGAAGATCAAAATTGCCATAGATGAAATTGACATTATTTACAAGTGTATATATTTAAATCTCCCAATATTATTGACTCGATTGTTCAAATGTTACATGTGAAAAGTTCATAGATGTTCAGAGTGAGAATATGATGAGAAAGAATGTGATTCAATACTCTTTTCAGTCGATAATAATCCCAAATTTCATTGAGAAATAATCCAAGAGACAGTACAAAATATAACGACGTTCTTTTTATAAACTCGTGTAGAGAAAGTTAGGTATGTAGTTACTTTGGGAAATGACATGACATTTGTGATCGTTTCAACTTAATTGTAAGAAATTTGTACATTGAGTCTAGGATATTGAATTTAGCTGCATAATTTAAATATTTTTTCACAATTCCATAAATAAATAACGATACGCGAGAGTTCAATTACACTTCTCATGATGATAAAAAGCATTTGTGAATAAAACATGATACATGAATTTCTCATAACACAACTCATTAAGATAGAACGTATATGTGAATACACCTAATGGAGTGGTTGTTGGAAATATAAAAGATTAAGAACTGACTTACTCTTTTTTTCATTGAACTCGGACCATTTTGCAGAAGTACATTGGACCCCAATTCCTGGCCTTAGTGGGTACAACTAAATGGCCATATCTCAGCCCATATTCTCCTCCAAAGTTGTATAAATAACGAAGAGGCGCGAGTGCTGCCGATTGATCCCTGGAAGGAATGATCAATTGTCAAACTCAAACTGATTGTTTAACTCACACACCTAAGATAGAATACTGACTTCACTACGAAAATCGAATTATATTCTTCATAAGCGCCTTTGAGAGCAACTTGAACAACACCATCATTTTGAATAGGGCTCATGGAACAGGTGGAATAAACAACTGTTCCACCAGGTTTGACAATTTTTAGGGCGTTTCTAGAATAAAAGAAAATACTTTACTAGTAAGATCCAATTATTGATCGTACATAATTTCGTTCAAAAAGATGCGACTCACTTCAAGATAGCACTTTGAAGCTCTGGAAGTCTCAGTCTTTCTTTAATCCTTGAATGTTTGAAAATGTTGTTGTCATCCTCATGGACGCAATGCCTATCTGTTGTGCATGGTACATCAACTAGTATCTGGGAATCAAAATTCTAATGAATGAGTATCAAACTATCATCCCATCATCAATCGTCTAATCATACCTTGTTGTACATGCCAACATCCTCGATAGACCGCGCATCACTTTGAGTTACAAAAAATTTCTTGTCCCAATCTCCAATATCAGCTAGCATCTCTTCTAAGAAATTATTTATTCTGTTGATCCTTGATTCTTGTACATCATTGGCAACTATCAAACGTGGTAACAGAGTTTGAAGAGCAATCATACTCTTTCCACCAGGTGCAGCACACATATCTAGAAAAACATCTCCAGGCTGAAGATCCAGTGATAAGACAGGCAAAATTGAGGCTCCATCCAGAAGAAAGTAGTCTGCAATCACAAATAAGTCAATAAAAAAAAGAGTAGTCGATCTTCTAGGTTAACAGTAGAATGATCACTGATATTAAAATACATGCAAGTGAGGCAGATATCATTCCAATAGCAATCTATCTACCTAAAACTTCAGTAGACCCAATTTCAGGGTTTGGAAATTGTGCCTTGCTACTCTCTTCAAATGTATAGATCGCAAGGTTATCAGGAAAATTGAGTTCATACTCTTTTTCAACCTTTACAGAGAAGTCAGCTGCTTGAGTGTAATAGCCCAAATGCTCAGACTCCAAGACAAAGTCGTCCATGCCTAGAGAAAAAAAGATCCATTAGAATTGAGAAATGTGATGAAACTGATCTCATAATCCACTAGTATTAACCCTTGATCTTTGTCGCTGGAACATATTCATACAGTTGTGAGGCGGATATTCCAGCAGAAGCACTTATTATTCTACTCGAGTCACTGCCTCTGACAACATTGGTTTCAATGGATTGTAGTTGGACTGGCTCAAGACCTCCATCAGCATGTTTACGATTTGAGCTAGTTAGTGAATACTCAACAGCACTAGAGTAAGGAGGCAAAGAGCTTTGTCTCTCTGCAACTAAGTCACTTATTCGGTCTTCCTTATCATTTATTTCTTCATCTACTTCATTGTTTTGTTTTGGTTTCACATATTTCATGGATTCCTTGAAGGCACTGTAGATATTCTTCATATTCATTGCTCCCATTGCCTAATACACAAAGGCATGATACTTACGATTAAAAACTCAATGCAAACAAGGATTTTCATAAGTAACATCACTTTTACCTCTAATTCAAACGATGACTTTTCAACATCACTGAAATTATTTAGTACAGCTACATATTTGTGATCCTTTGATAGCAGAGCTGACCTGATATTTTTCCATGATTCTTCACCAAAGACATTCTTGTAGAAGTCATCGAAGTACTCCAAAGCTTTCATAGAGTTTGTCTTTTTTTTCCTCAGTACCGCCTGAAATTTCCAGCAACCGAATAAATCTCTTAACTGATGATCTCTCGAGGCCTTTCTACTCCATAAGAAATTGAAAACTATCGTGAATCTTGGTATTAGAAACAACGTTAACTCGACGCTTACAAATCTTCAAAATCTTTGTAGTCGTACAAGTAAGCAAATTGACATTACCCAATGATTTGGAGAAGGGTTGTGTCTGACTGGTATCTTTAGCACACAGAGCATCTTCAAATTTTTGAATAATCGTGACATTTTCTGGTTTCTTAAAAAGCTGCATCAATATCGATAAAAATTCTTAAAAATCCAACACTGCACGCATGTCTATATATATGTTGCACTGATGCACTCGCATATGATATGCACTCTAGCAGACGACAAATTGCACAAATACACACGCGCGAGCTTTTTCTAGGTTAGGCCGGCTAGATCGAAATATAAAGCGTAAAGGTGACGGCCAAGAGGGAGCCAGGATCGTTTTACAACATAGATATATAGATAATTATATTCCAGGATTCGATTCTGCTTCTCTTCGTCAAAGTTTCGTTCAGCTGCATTCAAAGCAAAAGCAAATCCGTCAGTACACGCAAAATAGTAAATTACGCGTATGCGCGCCCCATGGGCGATGCTTATGCGCATCGCCGCCGGAGTCGCTGTGCCGTGAGCCCTGGCGTTCCCTTTCTACGGCCCCGCGGGATCATCTGTATTGGGCCGCGGAGGGGATGCTCTGCGGCATCGCCAGGCGATGTAAAATCGCAGCACTTGGCGATGCCCGAATTTTGGGCCGGCTCTGTAGCTCTTGCAACTGCAACTACTCCGAGGTGAAAGTGTGTGCGTACGTCAGTGTGAAGCCTGCGGACAAGCTGTTTATATATGAGTTTTCTTCAACCGTTTAGAAATGAGTCCGTGGTCGAATGGTGCAGGCTTGGACTGACAATCACGGGTTCGTGGGTTCGAATCCCATCATGATAAAATTTTTTTTCCCTTCTTTTTTAATCATAATCATATATTTTTTTTTTTTAATACAATTACACCGCACAACGAAATATTGAGTGACAGATAGTACTGGATTGAAAGGTTAGTTCCATTCACGGTGGAGAGGCAATTTTATTATATTTTCAAAAATCCAAATTATCAAAAGGGGATTTCGGGTTTAGAAATTCTTTAGATCAATAATAGAAATGAATGAATATTCTTTCTCAACTCAACCTTCTCGACTCAACCACGTTTGAGCCTAATTAAAAATTCAATTTTCCTTCTAAAAATCAAAATATCCCCCAGAATATCCATTCTCATCATCTTTAAACCAACTATATGAAAATTTGCATTGATATTGGTAGGTTATTTTACCAAATTCATTTGATACGTGTTCAATCAGAGGAAACCTTTATACCACTCACGTTTATCACACTAGATCGGAAAGAATATTCATTCATTTCTATTATTGATCTAAAGGATTTCTAAACCCGAAATCCCCTTTTGATAATTTGGATTTTTGAAAATATAATAAAATTGCCTCTCCACCGTGAATGGAACTAACCTTTCAATCCAGTACTATCTGTCACTCAATATTTCGTTGTGCGGTGTAATTGTATTAAAAAAAAAAAAATATATGATTATGATTAAAAAAAAAGGCAAAAAAAATTTTATCATGATGGGACTCGAACCCACGAACCCGTGATTGTCAGTCCAAGCCTGCACCATTCGACCACGGACTCATTTCTAAAAGGTTGAAGAAAACTCATATATAAACAGCTTGTCCGCAGGCTTCACACTGACGTACGCACACACTTTCACCTCGGAGTAGTTGCAGTTGCAAGAGCTACAGAGCCGGCCCAAAATTCGGGCATCGCCAAGTGCTGCGATTTTACATCGCCTGGCGATGCCGCAGAGCATCCCCTCCGCGGCCCAATACAGATGATCCCGCGGGGCCGTAGAAAGGGAACGCCAGGGCTCACGGCACAGCGACTCCGGCGGCGATGCGCATAAGCATCGCCCATGGGGCGCGCATACGCGTAATTTACTATTTTGCGTGTAGTCGCGTGTGGGTCGTCGCGGGCGGCGCTTCCACCGCGTCAAGCACTCAATCAACAAATGCACTTTTCTCAACATAAAGATACCTATTTTGTTGTGGTGTACTTTTACAATCGAGAGTGATATAAAGCTTGGCTTGGCGTCGTCGCAATTGCATTGTGTGCAACTACTTTACACGCACTTAATATACACTTGGACAATATAATATTTGAAACTTGTATCTTGCTGTGTGTGTTAAAAACAACAACAATAATAACAAGTGAACTTTGCAGTGCGCGGAGTGACAGTATTTATTTATACTCGTTATTTATGTGTTGTGACATCGATCCTCACGATAATAGATAGTATTATCTGCGATTCCGCCCTATCCGAGCTGTCATTCAGAGGTACGATATTACATTCATATATTTACACCCATTTACACACACACACACACGAACTTGAGGTATATATATGCTTTGATGCGTAATCGCGTAATACATTGCGTGGCAGCGCGAGTAAAGTTCGTAAATAAAATACACGCACGCTGAAAATACAACACTCTCCTCGCGGATGCGTAAGAAAGATAGTACGCGAGTAAAACGTACTTACGCGAAAGAAAACAAAGTCGCGCGTGCATTTCCGTAAACAAGAGCTGCGCGTATCCTCTGTGTAAGTACAAAATATAAAATATTCCCTGGTTTTTGCATCCGTTTTTAAAGTAAGTAATCTGCGAAAATGGTATAACAAACAACTATACACTTTATCCATTGTTAGACGCTTCTATACAACGGTATATTATTGAACGAGGGAGAGGCTGCGGCTGATGCTGCATCAGGTTCCTGGATCAGGCTATGCATTTGCCCTTGCAACGATATCCTCTCTCTTTATATACTTTTTCGACCCGATGCAGCTGGGGGGGGGGGGGCTAACTATACATATCCTATACATATAGTTATATCTATATATGTCGCCGGGGCAGATCGATGATGATCTGAGAGCGTGAAAAAGCCAGAGCGATTGCTCCTCGTCGTTTTGGTGTGAGATTATATGTATTTTTGTATCTAAGTAATTGTATTTGGCTCCCTTTCTTTTTAATTCTAGGGCTGTAATTATCTAATTCCTTACTGTATATGGCTATATCGAGGGCTACATAGCTTATGACCCTTGTTATATGAGTGAATGCATCAATTTACGTGCGGCAGCGGCCAGCGTTTCATTCACTCTTTTATCGTTACGACGCATAGTATATATAAGTGGCCGCTCCTCTTTTCAATGTAAGCGTGATGCACACCTTTTTTTTTAACCTGCTTGTAGTTTCGTGTGAGAAAAGCTACTCTGAGTGAGTTTTCCAAGTAGTTTTTTTGTACAAGAATAGGCATCCAATCTAGCCAGGTTTACCTTCATATTTATACCCACCTGAATTTTCTGGAATTGGAGAGTATATTAATACGTGGAATCGAAAGATGTAATCGTGTGTGAATGTAAGTTAGGGTCAGCGCAGTTGCAGTTGATGTATATAGCCGAGGGGTTCCTGAAAAAAGAGAGAGGGCGAGGAAGGAGAGAGATGCATTTTTTTTTACTTTACGAGCGTCCCGCCCGCCTACTGCTTAGGATCAAATGGCCACGACAGGATCAAAGCGTCATTTTACAATGCATCGAGTGCAGTTTCTTGGTTTTGTTTTTTTGAGTGCATGGGGCTGCGGCAACTGTATAGTTTTTGTCCTAAAATGTTTTTTTTAATGTGATGTCAATGTAAAAAGAAATTTGGTAACCGTTTGGTTTTTTTTTTTAAAGATCAATTCTGGGATAGATCCTTCAGCCCTTATGATTCTGGTCGAGGTTGTTTTGCGTTATTTGGGGATCATTCCATGTTATGAATTAGTTTGTAGTCAATTTTTTGTGAAACTCCCGAGGCAATTGTTAGACTCTAGCCGAGACCTATTTTCATGTAAACTTTCCTCATCTAAATTCTGATCAGAATAACTTTATATGGTGATGTTTAATTGGCCCAAATGCACAATTAATTTCCGCTGTTTGCTAGATGTTTATGAGTAGTTCCGCGGGGATTTCGATATTTGGGGGTCGAAAATTTGCCAGCCCTAAATCTCACTTCCGAAGGTTCTAAGATACATTATTCGAATCTTGGAAACATTTAGAGTGCTAATTGACTCGCGCACACGTATCAATATTTTTCCATATGTATATGAGTGATTTCGCCGAAAGTGTGGCTCTCCGTGTTCCAAGCTCCCCCAAGTTTCTAAGGGTTGAAATGTGAATTGTAGCAATTTTCTGGGGTGTTATTCTATTGGTATTCAACAATGTTAATAGAGTTTTTGAGACGATCCTAATATCCTAACATCCCCGTATTTTGTAGTGCTTTTGATGAAGGGTCGAAATGTCCATTCGTTTCCACGAAGAAGCACTCATATAAATATGTTCTATAAGTCGTCCATGACTCTAAAATTTAGATTTACAAACGAAGAAGTTTATGCCAGATCAAATTTTAGCAATAGTCTAAGCAATGAAAATTTTTAAAAAACGTTCAATTCGTTCAAATGATTTAGAATGTTTGTAACGTTGAGTTTTTTCATGCTTTAAAGCTTGTTCGAACCCCTTTCAAGTTTTGTTTTGAATCTCATTAATTCAGCGATGTCATCCTACCTTCTATCTCTCGATCTCCTTGAGTCACTCATTTCTCGATCATAGAGTCCCAAGAGAGTCTGAAGACAACTCCATCAAATGTAATATAAAGTATAACCATACATTCATATATTTACACACATTCGCATCGCAGTAAATTTGAATAGTAGTACTTACAAAGCAAGTTTGCCGATGCATGCAGCAGAGTAAATTAGTTCTAACGAAGTTGAATTTGAAAATGTGTAACTAGGCCTCGCGGAGGATAGTCGATTCAAACAATACGTACAAATGAAGTTGCACAACTGTATCCCGTGTACAATCGTAGCTCTTCACATCTCTATCTCTTTCTCTCTCTCGTGTTCGCGCGCGTGTAATTTTATTCCAAATTCACTGTAGTTACATAGTTCACCTAATTTGTTTCCCAGGGATCTATACAGAATTGTACATTCAGAGCCAGAAATTGAGCTTTCATACATTCGGAAGGACGTGACGTCACCTAGGATTTTGAAATTTCATGTCAAGCTAAAACCTATGGATGAAATCCATTTAAAAGTTTAGATTGCAGTTTAAGCTCTACAATGAATCAGTGAATGAGTATACATCCAATCTTTTTTTGTTGACGTTTTTTGCCTTCAGAAATACGTTCCATCACAAAATTTTAATGTTTGGATTGACGCTGATGAATATTTAATGCATGACTTGATATTCCTTCTTCTCAAAGATTTTTTGAATTGATCGATCATCCTCGCTCACAGAGCTTTTTAGTATCGATAGAGTACCTCATCTTGTTATTCTGTATTCATCATATCACTTACCAGTATAGATCAAGTTTGCATTGGTCGGATAAAACTCTTCAAAACTTTTACCAACACGCTCAATTTGAATTCAAAATTTTCAAAGACTGAATTCAACTGAAAATTTTTATACATTACATCTACAGATCCATGTAATTAACGTAACATCAAGTTGCTAATTCTTGCACTTTACTATTCGCCTTGTGCGTCATAAAAATTGAGAACGCTGTTGAATCGGATCGAAAATGCAAACAGGTTCGTGATGAAGCACTTGTGGATCAACGAAAGTCTTAGGAGGTGAGGTGCAGATTCGCTGAGAGGACATGAACGAGAGAGCACGTACGCGAAAAAAGCTGTCTCTTGAAGGGAAGCGTGTCCTCCAACTCACTCTCTTCTCTTTCTTTTTCGTCACTCTTTGTTGATTAGAAAAAATTTGTCGATGGATACACAATTTTTTAATGGATTCCCGATCATTCTAATCAGTTTGATGACTTATAAAAGAGGATAATTTCTCCCGATTATCATAATTTTTTGAAAACATCATTTCTGTAATTAATTATGATACTTAAAATCAACAAATATGTACTTTGTTTTTTTTTTATTTGGCTAAACTAAATGAAAAAATGCCATGGATTAATATTTGAAAACTTGAATGATGAAAATTTGAAAACCATGAGCTTCCTTGCTCATGGTTTTCAAACTCAAATACTGCCCAGATCTTGAGTTGTCATGAAAAATGGCTAAATCAAAAGTATTTATCGTCAATCTGACTTCTAATTGCTTTCCAATTGATCTGACAGCCGAAAACAAATTTCAATAATATAGATATACATAGGTGAATTCTAATTTTCCCAGATTTTGCAAGTTACATGTCATTATAACTATTTTTTCTTTTTGCCCGCCGTATTCTGACGTGGACACAGTATGGATGCTTGACATGCGCGTAAAACTATTCGTATCATATTCTTCTGAATCTGTTTTTTGTCATGTTTCAATTCCGAGTATAATATAATAAAAGCTCGTCGTATTTTGACATTTCATCAAAATTCGAAACGATGCCATGAATTGTGTTTACGGCTCAAAATTATACTCAATCATGATGAAGTAGTACAGTGCCCGTCAAAATTAATGGATCATGCATAGTATTAAAGAATCGACGATAACTCTGAAACGTTCCATCGTACGAAAATTTCGAAAAAAAGCATCTTGAAGATCACAAAAAAACCTATCGATTTATGGGTCCAAGAAATATTTTCAAGGATTTTTCCGTGCTGATAATCGAGGTGGGAATTTGAAAAAAAAAATAAAAAAAAATACTCGCAGCGGGTCACCTGTAATTTTAACGAGAATAATCCGATCACAAAAATTCCAACGGGTTGTTGTAGATCGTTCAAAAACACCCACAAGTTTGGCATTGGAGGTTTTTTTCTACGACCTCTTTGGTCCGAGCCGCGAGTTCCGGGGAGAAAATTTCGTGATACATAGCCCCTTATGGAGATACTGGACCTCGCGCCAACTTCACATGCTCAGGCGCTCTTCTACCGTCAAGAACCGCCCTGAAAATGATCAAACCGCATGGTTCCGATGTGAAATTGTCTAAATTTTTCGAATATGCTATCAGATCCCTCCCTAAATGTGAGCCGGAGAGGCTAATCTAGAATTGAGTGAGTTTTTGAAGCAAAAGTTACAAAAACAACTGTTGATCACACCCAAGCAAAAATCTGATAGCTCAATCGAGAAATTCAGAAAATTTTACGTCGAAACCATGCGGTTTGATAGGTTTGGGGCGGTTCGTGACGGTAGAACAGCACCTGAGCAAGTGGAGTTAGCGCGTGGTCCAGTATCTCCATAAGGAACCATGCATTATAAAGTTTCCTTCCCGGAGCTCGTGGCTCGGACCAGAGACGTTGCACAAAAGAACCTCCAATAACAAACTTGTAGGTTTTTGAACGATCTACAACATCCCGTTGGAATTTTTGTGATCGAACAGCTATCGTAAAAATTACAGGCGATCCGCTGCAAGTATTTTCTTTTTAATTTTCCGCATGGATCATCAGCACGGAAAAATCCTTGAAAATATTCCTTGGACTCATAAATCGATAGGGTTTCTGTGATCTTCAAGATGCTTTTTTAAAAATTTTCGTACGATGGAACCATTCAGAGTTATCCTCAATTCTGTAATACTATTCATGATCCATTAATTTTGACGGGTATATACTGTACGCCAAAAAAAAACCAATCAAATTTCCTGTCTCTGAGAAAAGCCCAATCGAATTCATTCAAATAATGTGAAACAACTTTCGCCAAAATTAATTTCTCATTCTGTGCACAGCAACAGATCTTATCTCTGCAAGCTCATCAATGCCACATACTCATCAATCCCTACATATCCTCTCACACGATCAAGAGCAAAAGTTGAAAAGCTCATCGTCGCGTGCGTGCATAGATACTTATACCTATAGCAGAGTAAAGCAGGGTCAGGCACAGCAATGAATTATCGATTGATCGTCTAAGAGCAGGGAATCATCCAGCCTATTAGAATTCCCGGCTGCAAACGACGAGTATGAGAAAGACGCGACGATGTGACGGCTACCTATATATATCTGCTTCTGCTGTTTCTGCAAGCTCGCTCACTCTCAAAGCTCATCGACGAGCCTCCGCCCACGTATCGGCTCTGACGTGCGTGGGCATTTTTCACTGCATTGACTGCATCGGATGCGCTTTCCCCGTGTATCAGTGTGTCCATGACGACCGTGAACATGCTCATTTTACGTATATTTTTATATGCATATGGGTGTAATCACAGAAACTTGAAAAAAACGTATTTCGATCTCGCATTTCGATGAGCAAGCTCCAAATCACTCCATTCAAATTTTCCTACACGTGTTCTATCAAGATACAGTTAGTAGTAAAGTTTCAGATCGATTCGTTCACTCCTCTCTTTTATTTTCAAAGATTAAGGGTCGAAATGTCAGGTCCGCGCATTATAATAATTGGAGCTCCACAGCATACTCTTAGTGCTAGCGTCAAGGTTATCAATATGGAGGGGTTTCTCAAATTTTTTCCCCAAAATACAATACTGAAACAACGATTTTTCATAGGTTCCATAAGCAGCGCCATGATTCTCTCTGTTGTGGTAGAAATTTCACTAAAACTGTGTATAATTTGGAATAGATGGAATTTGAGCAAGAAATGTCTACTTCAACTCTATTGTTTTTGGAAGCAATTTTGAGCAAAATGTCATTCCTGTGTAAGTCAGTTCTGTGTACTGAAAATCCATTTTTTGGTATATTAAATGGAGCAAGGGACACAAAAAATGAAATTACCTGCTCGGTAATCTAAAACATAAATTTCCACTCAAATTGACGGCCTGAACACGAATCTCACACCCGTTTGGCCTCCTCCACTTGAAATTTCTCGCTATACGCGAAAAACGCCCAAAAAACAGGTCTTCCTTGTGGCTTTCGTGTCCAAGATAAAAATATTGGACGTGTAAGCTCGAAACAGACTGTGGAATATTGTCCAAACGGCGTTTTTAAGGTTGGAACACCATGCTTGGATTTATCACGTAGACGCAGATTACTTCTACTTTTGCGTTCGTGTGCACACACAAATCAAATTCATCTTTAGTTTCATATATGGTGTCACTTCGGTGGATCGCTCAAAATAACAAAAACCTAGCTAACTCTTTCTTCAAAAATGTTTGCATACATTTTTTGATGGATCGTCATTCTATATGCAAAAAGAAATAGAAAAAGTTGGCGTAAACGTGCCCGGAATCAATTTTCTTCAACTTCTAAGTTTTAGGACCACAGCGTATAAGTTTTCGCGATAATACCCATATTTGTAGATATGTCGATCGATAACTTACTCGGAAAAGCTGCACTTAAGGTTTAACACTCACAACATTGATGGGGTAGTAGTGGTGTCGTCGATAAGAATCGCTTTACCATGATTTTATGGGGATCTTGCACAGATCAACATCGCGCTTTAGTTTAAAAATAGAAATTTTACTGGATTACACTCTTGCACACGCAGATGCATTGGTATTGAACGATATTGTGCAAAATAAAGAGTTTTAGTATAAGGGGGTGTAGACACGCGTTGCGTGCGTC
This sequence comes from Eretmocerus hayati, assembly GCA_029851415.1. NCBI lineage: Eukaryota > Metazoa > Arthropoda > Insecta > Hymenoptera > Aphelinidae > Eretmocerus > Eretmocerus hayati. The sequence goes on along the minus strand of CM056742.1, from coordinate 173,008,576 downwards.
ATTGCAGCAACGTACGGGGGTTGGGTTGCATTCATGTGTGAATTAAGGCATTACTGTGAAACAATGATGTAGATGTTTGCTCATTTGTGAAATGGGAAGAGCTTGCAAGCTCTTAGAACTGATTTCTTGATTCTTTCTGTTTCCCCCTCCTATATCATGACCTCGATCAGAATCAACAGGTCATATTGAATCTGGTAAATTTGATGTATGACTGAATGACTGAAAAAAAATTATTCATCGGTTGAGAAATCCGGAATTTCATACACTGATGAGCCATATCAAATAAAAAATAAAGTAGCTTCAGCTCTACTAAATTTTAGACATTCTCGTTGAATTTGCAGTTTTTAATTTATCCGTTTAGAGAGTGATGAAAATAGAATAAACAAAACTTTTATCATATTTGATATCGTTTACGACATTCGAGATTGAAATATGCACTTGATATATACGTGTGCATGGAAATTGATTTATTATGTGAATAATCGAATTGGCAATTAATGTACTTCTTGCGATCCGCAGTTTGATGATTCTTTTGATGTATAATTTATACAGGCGATCGATACAACATTCCAGGAAGAATAGTAAAAATTACTTTCTAGGATCATCTTTGGAATATTCATGCAACGTTATTCAAGAACTGCTGTACACCAACTTTTGCTCTAAGTAGTTTTCCAATGCCAATGATCTATGAGATGCAATGGCTCAGGCTCAGAATTCAGTTTTGAAATTGACTATCCTTCATTTTACGTTATCAATACGATACGAAACACGCAATTTTTATAAGAATTGGATTTCTTCAGAAAATTATGCGAGAAGTTGATCGATTCATCTTGTAATAATCTCGATATGCCCAATTTTCATGCCATACTGAAGAGAGAAAAGACATGGATGTTTCAAAATTCTTTTTGATGAATCCGTTATACATAGCATCTGATAAATCAAGCAAGTTCTCGAGATTTGAGTATTCTTAAGCAATTTCATTCAAGGCCATATGTGAACATTTAAATATTGTACCGCTTCCAACGGAGAAACCCCATTTTCTAGACATCTTCGCACAATGAAGGGAATGTTTAAATACAGATCTTCCCTTTGCGGAAACGCAAAATTGTGGAGCATTCCGCATTTTTGTTCATTATGAATAATTATAAGAAACTTATATTGATTCAAACAGAAACGATATCATCATTGATGTAGACACGCAAAGAATCGCCCTAGAATCAAGAATCCTAGAAAATTTTTGTAGGAGAACCGCAAGTTTCCGAGAGCTTTTGTTGGTCGACCCCACCGTCGTGATCATAAGTTACGAAGTCAATCAATTCCGAACGTCATTAAACCATGTTTCCTTCGTCAACAACCTTCCAACATCAATCAAAACCATCCACGAAACCCTCACGATCTTCGATGATCCCCATTGACACACACAAGTCACCTCCTGCACATCCCCCCCCCCCCCCCAACTTCTCTAATATAATCTTCGACCATGAGACCGCGTGTGAGGCTTTACACTCAATCCCCCACATTGAAATAGTCATATTCGTGCCCCACACTGCGCAAGCTCTAAACCCATATTTTCATACTAATTTAGTTTCACCATTACCTCGAAAATAGTATACATTCAATTCCCACACGCATCTCTTATTTTTTTAAAAATATATCCAAGAAGATCGTCTCAAAAAGTCTCACACAAAAACTTATATACATTTCAGGAATAGGAGAAGCAGAGTGAGTTGGCAAGACACACATGCACTCCTCAAATCGCTGAACAAGAAGACAGTTTGTTGACGAGTGTATAGAGAAGCCGCGCATCATAGCGGAATGAGGAGGGCAGCATCGAGGGAGGCTGTTTCCCGGAGCTCCGACAGCAGCCCGGGAGGTCATAGTGGACCTCATTCTGTTGTTAAAATTAAAGTTGTTCCATCAGTGATTTCTAGACAACGTGTTTTAATAGCTCCTAAAGGCGCTGCTACAGTATCAAATAGTATTATTAGTGCTAAAAGTGTATCTGTGAAGCGGTCATGGAGGCTACCGCAACAGCAGCCCCTTTCGCTGCACATCGTACTCAGATTGAACAACAACAGCATCAACAGCAAAAACACGATAGATCATTATTGCGTTCAAGGATTGATCATCAGGTGTCTGAATCAGGAACTACACCTCCGGCCCTCGACGTTGTGAGAGCTTTGCATCAGGTTGGTTACAGTATTTTGAATTTTCCCGATTCTCATCGCCATATTCCCGGTTACGTTTATTGGCACGATTGATTATCAAGTCTCGCAGATGAGTTAAAAATCTTTCCTCCAATTTTTTTCTCTCTTGTAAAACTTCTTAACCAGATGCAGGTCTATTTGAATAAAAAAATTTTTTCACTGGTCACTGTTTTTAAAGGCTCACTCATCAATTCGCAGCTGATTTACAGAAGTCAAATTGGTGTAGATATTGTTGAACGTGAACAATTTGAGACAGTCGCTGTCACTCTGTACTATTTCAACGCTTTCGCTGCATCGGGGATCCACCGGCGGGTCTAGCTTTCTAGATTAGGCTCAATTTTACCCCACACGATGAAAATACTTCAGAATGGTTCATAGCGATTTCTTTACCTTGTTCATGATGTTCAGAAGATAGATACGATCCAGAAACAGCATTGGACTTGATTTAGAAGAGTTACGCCACGATTTATCGATTTTGAGCAATTATTCGAGAAATTTGTTTAGTTGATGATGTATTTGAATGAAACATTACCAGCAATCATTCAAACATCACGACCCGAGGGCCCCCGCTAAAATAACTCCAGTGCCTGTAAATTCCGCTCAAAAGAGTAACTTTTGAAAAAGTTCAACTTTTATTAGAGCATAAATGATGCAGCGCCAGTCTCCCGTGGTACTCACCGAACCTGGAACTCAGGGAAAGTAGGGAAAACTCAAGGAATTTACTTTGCACCTGGAAATGAGGAAAAATTGACGGAAAACCCCCGAAAAACTTAGGTTTCTTTACAAATAACTCAATTGACATGCCATATTATGCAATGCGATGCTTGTCCAGTTTTCGAGTTATATTCTCACTATTTGTCCGAACGAGTGTGCTACAATCCACGAGACATATTCGATTGGAGAATTAAAGCTCGATGATGATATGCAATAAAACGCTCAACGCAGTTCGATGAAATTTGCCGTCTACTGGCGAAACGTAAACTTTTTCCCGCACTCCAGGCCAGAACCTCGATTTCAGCATCCGCAGAAAGTGTCATCCCGCAACTCTAGTTAATTAATCTGAAGATTTTCAAATGCCAAGATTATTTCAGGGTAAACGTATGAGACTTTGACGAACCCTTTGTATCGTTCGTTTTATTCGTTTTATTTCTTGACAAGAAACCTCAGATACCATGAATTGCAATCGTCGCGCTGACCGAATTTTCAACTAATATTCATGAATTCACAAACTAATTCTTTCAGTCATTTTCAATTTGTTGATACTGACTGTTGCACCTCATTTATCAACATTTCGTCTCCGAATTTCGGCTCGGATTTTCGATATAAATTAGGCAGAATATTAGAAAAAAAACTCACATGTGTTGAAGTCACTTGGTGTCATCTGCAACCCCGTTGTTTTTCAAAACACTGAAGGAATATAAATTAGATGATGCTTGAACGAAATAGTATGTTAATAAATCACATTCCTAAGCTTTATGTTGTTTTCTGGGAGAGTTTCATTCGAGATTCGGTTCAACGACAATCGTCACTTTTCCTGTAAAAAATGCAATCGCTTCACCCTTGCGTTTTCTCTTTCTTTCTATTCAAAATTTAATGATCCGGATTGGTTTCGATGGAAAATTTTTTTCTGTTAGCTGCAGAAGTCATTATAGATTAACGGTTATAATCGAAAGCTACAACCACGCACATCACAATGTAAAATAAAATTTGGCTTACATCCGGATGCAGTTTTTCTGTCCTGACGTAAAATCCAACTCCCCAGTGAAATCTTTTTGCGCATTTATACGTCTTTTCTTACAAAGTACCGTTTTATTACGGACCCTGTCAGCAGTTACAAGCATTATATCAAAAATTTATTACGAGAAAGATATTCTTGTTTATGTCATTGATGCTCTTTATGTTACCTTGTTTGTGATAACTATGATACATTATTGATGCAGAAATTTTTCTTTATTCCCGTTAATCTTTTTACAAGTCCCACAAACTCATCTTTCCAAAATTCGCGTAAGGTAACCAATTTTTTTTCAACTTACTGTGCTATATCCATCCGACGTGTTCTTCAGACAAATAATAGAAAGCAGAACACTCGATGATTTTTTAAAAATGAAATTCATCCCTTTCTTGGACTGAAAATAACATCTTGATGTACATTATGTTATTAAATCTCATTCGAAACAAAATTAACTATTTATTGACAGTATATGTAATACCTATACATACTTCTATAAAAATCAGTGCCATCTCACGAACTCAATCTAAGTGGTTCACAACCATAACGTTCACTTGGGCACCTTTCACGCGCTTTCGAGTTCACCATTATTGAAAATCAAGATTTCCAGACTTGTGAAAAAATGCAAGCTCTCCCTATTAGACTCTAAATAAGTGTCGATTGATACCCAACTCACGTGTGCCTTCATGACGACGACTAATACGACGACGAGTTGCATCATCATGACTCTCTGTCCAAGCATTATGACCACGAAAGCTTTTCTGCATGTAATCCTGTTATAAACTGTTCGATTGAGTAAGACCTTCTAGACAGTTGGCTACTATTGCGTGCTCTGCAAACGCCTAATGAAGAGCAACTATCCTCAAAAGGACACGAATCCTGTTTCCTCTATTTTACTACATATTATTAATAGACTATTCAAATTCTTCTTGCTGGATGTATTTCATGAGTGTGTAAGCCAGTAAACTCGCAATATCTGATTCTGGCCCTTGTATTGGATACATTTTGCTGATGATGATGTATTTTACCCTCGCGTCAGGAGATCAATATTCGTTGAAACGCGTTCACTTGGAATGATGGGGTATAGCTGCTGAGGGCTGTGGGAATTGTACATCTCGTTCGTCGCTCGAATATGGGTGATTCTGCCGAAAGAAGTGATTCGAGTTCCAGTTACTCGTAGCAGTTGATTTTCATGCACTGGTTTGGGTATGAAAAGATAGTATCTGAAGCTACGTATCTCGAAAGTGAAATCAGACGAAGATATGCCAAGTTTTAGGTGTCGGAAAAATGAATGGAAAGCACATTTTGCCTCAAAAGTTATTTCCACGGCTCGACAATTAATCGTGAACTCTTTTCCGCAACCAAAACCTTCGAAAAAATGTGTTTCACAAAGCGATATACCGCGCAAGAGAGGACCACAACATGGGCACGGAAAGGACAAAAAAATTTGTAAGCCATTCTGAAAACACGTTTATGTGGTGCGCCTGGTTGCACATTTGAGAATTAGGATAATGTCGCACATAGTTTAGGTGCACTTGGGTTTCTAGATGACAACCTAACTGGTTGGAAAGGCTTAATGGACAATTGGGGACTTTGCGGAGCTAACTGGTGCTGCGCAAGCAGTTTCGGTACAAAACCATGTTCAAAATGTCGGATGGCCGTGCTCGAGCTGAGGGTTTAATTTGGATTCGCAGAGTGGTGGATTATGTTATTTGAAGTATTACAAATTGAAGTGCACAGCTACATATAGGGATTCTTGACTCCGCATATGCGTCGTGATGAATTCAAGAGTCCAAGTTGGGTTGTCTACAGAGGGGACGGAATGGACATTTGGGCCCTTTATCGGGCACTATGAAATACAGGAATGTTGGGATCGTCTAAAAAAGTATCAACATAGTTGCAGATCAATGGAATACACCCTAAAAGATTGCTATAAAAAGTGCAATTCAAGTCGTAGAAACTTGGAGGAGCTTGGAAAACGAAAAATCACACGCTTTCGGCGGAATTACTCATATATGAGAGAATTATGTCTTGGGATCTTGTTTTTCTCCTTCTCTTGTCAGTCGAATGCGCCGTTTCTTGATTTATCGAAAATATCGAATTTCTGGATCATTTTCCTCTAACTAGATTTTGCCTCGTCAATTCCGTTTGAATGATTACGAAATTTAATCGTCAAGGTCGTAGAAAATGTGTGTAATATATATCTCGTTATTGATTTCTTAGGAGGCGGCAGTGACTATATAGATTCAAAGGGGTTTACATCTTGGTAATGAAGACTACTAGAGTCTCAGGATGCCTCTACATATCTTGAATTCGATTGGATGTTTTCGAATTTTGCGCTGTCGTTTCCTATATTCAAGCTGAAATGTGCAAGAATTTAAATTCAGTTACTTCTACTTATCTGATACTGAATTACACAGGTTAGATATGAGATTCTATTTGCATTGTATTTACGCGTATCACAGCTCGAAAAATTCGATACATTTTTTCCAAAATTCCTCGCATAAATGACTGTATCATTCTTTAAGTGTACAGAATAAATTCGAAATGATATATTTTCTGTAAAAGCCGTGTCTCTGTTATGGTCGTACAAAAGCCTCACTATTTTTATCGAATACTTCTGGGCTTGATTCAAAACCATGTACATACATCATTGAAGAAGTTCTCGCTTTTCATTCAAATGGATGATCGATACCATTGTGATATAATATTACGTTGTTCGCAAATAGAAACTGCTCTCAAGGTTTTGAAAATGACAAAAGGTTTTTTTTCTAGTAACACGAATATCTGTAGTCAGGTAAGTGAACCTAACCTGCCCTCATATGCCAATATGTATTAGGAATGAGCGCTTGTTGACCTTCCCGCAATTTTTTTTACGTTTGTTCTGTGAAAATGTGAAAAAATTAATGTTCTAGATTGATCTCGAATGATTTCTGCATCTCCCAGGAAATATAAAATGATTTTTCCATTTTTCGTGTTTGCCCATCTTTAAGAAGAATTCGCTGAAGAAATCGCGGTTAGTAAAACCGGTGCCAAAATTTTTTGGTTTGAATGTTATTAAAGTAGTTAATATTCTTTTCTCGAGGCCTCCGGAATACCTTTCTAAGAGTTGCAGAACTCGGACTTGGAACGATTTAATGAGCAAAATACGGAGATCGTTCGCAAAAAATGAAGGCCAAAATTGGCGTGTTCCTAACATGCCCCCAAACTTCAAGAGGGTTTGTAGTACGACTCGTTTTAACCACCCAGAACGTCTTCAGCGCGTCAAAATAGGTTGGAAATAGTGTTTCAAATCAACAAAAAGCTCTAAACGTTGTTGCATGCCAATGAAAACGATTATATATCTTTCTATGCCAATTAACATTGGTTTAAATAATGGGGGCATGTTGGATACACTATTTCGCGACTTCGCGAAAAATTACTTTCTGGGAATATTGTGATAGCCTAGCTCTGGTTGGTTGGAGTTTGAATCACCCAAGCTCACTTTGAAGGTCTTTAAAGAAACATTAAAATGAGCTTGAGGACGTTGAAACAATTTTGAGGTAGGCCAAAGTTATTGAGAAAATAGCTGAATAGGGGCTTATTTCCAAGTCGGGTCCACTTCATTATCTTCAGTCCGGCCCCTATTGTTACTCGATATAATTTTCATGCATCATCAGATTGATATGAGTATTTTTGGTACTTTGCGTTCAGATTTAAAATCAGAATCATCCTGCGACCTCCTGAGAAGTCATTTCTAAGATGGACAACCATAACAGTTGTTGAGGTGTGTAAAATTTCTTCACATCGAGATTTCTTGCACAACCCAAGTCTAAAAATGATAATTCAAGTACTCGAGTAATTTAGGTTTCGTTTTCATAAAAAACGTCTCGAAAAAAGAAGGTTATAAGAAGATCCGAATTTTACTCAAGAATGCGTTATTTCCTCATTTTGGATGGTCTTGCGTCGATGATCTCTGGTGTTGTAATTTAGGCTTTGAATGAGTCATAGATTAATTTCCAAGCTGTCGCATGGAAGTGAGGTTATAGAGTTCTCGCTTTTCAATAAAAAGGCTATGCAGGTTGTCTATAGGTCCTTTCAGTCCTTTTAGTCCTAAGAGTGTCCTTATTTGACTCAGAAAGTCCTTATGTCCATAGAAAATTCTTATTTACATGACTCCTCCTTCACCACTCAGATTCTTTCCAAGTTGTTGTAACTTCACTGCGCTTTCAATGGTTCGGAATCTATTCCAAATAAAATTGTAGGTCTAGTAGTAGAGATGTGAAATTTTATACTCTTTGAACATTCTGCATAAAAAATGGAATAGTGCCAGAAACAGATTTGCATTTATCAATTCCATCCATAAAAAATGTATCAGTTCACCACGTGCGAAAAGGGCTACTCAGCCCGTATACAATACTATCACTATCATTATTACTAAGATAAGTGTATCCAACCTGCCGCCATAATCTCAACAACTCTCTTCTATTTTAGTATATTCCAACGCTTTTTGATTCATCGTGAAGCTTGTCTCAAGACCTTCAAAATGAGCTAAAGTGCGTGTAATTTTGGCCGTCGGGAGCCGAACTGGCTTAATTTTCGCAAGAAGTAATTTTTGAGAGTTCACGTAAGTGTGTACCTAACATGCCCCTAATCCTTTAAACCGTGGTGATGAAGTGCATAGAATCGTTTTTATCCATGCATTTTAATCTCCGTGCAACCATATTCAAAGCTTTTTCATCGACCCAAGACACCGTTTTCGGCCTATTTTGACGTGATAATTACGTTCTGGGTGGTGAAGAAATTTAAATTGAACGCCTTTTTGAGTTCAGTACACTGTTAGAGCGTTTTGGATACTCACCAATTTTGGCCATCATGTTTTGCAAATGATTTCCGTATTCTACTTGCAAAATTGCTCCAAATCCGAGTTTTCCAACTTTAAAGAGCGGATTTTGGAGGTCTTGGAACAAGGAATCGAATGCGCTAATAAGTGTCTATATATACACTTGGAGTCAATGAAGACTTAAGAAAAAATCGGCAAGAACTTACCACAATTTTCATTTGTTTGCATGCATGGTTAACCCCTACAATTGTGGTCGGTTCTCCACATTCGTTCAGAAAGTATGCATTGACTCCAAGTGTACATACGTTGAGATTGGTGGAACTAAAAAAATTGAGCTTCGATTCTTCTCGACGCAATTTCCTCGGAGTTTTTTTTAGCTTTGCCAATATATGAAAAATGGGAAAATCACTCTAAATTTCTAAGAGAACGCAAAATGATTCGGGGTGGATCTAAACCACTTATTTTTTCATATTTTAACATAACAAATGTTGAAAAATTTGAGGATAGGTCAACGAGTGTGCTCATTCCTGATATCGGCATAAGGTAAAGTCGCCAGTAGTGGAACAAAAAATGATCGCTAATCAGTAATTTACATATCTTGAATGATATTTGAGTTTCTCGCGAACGGGAAGTAACGCATCTTGTAGATAAACTCTTTCTGCATATTTTGAAAAAAGGTACAAGTTGATTACTTGTATACGATAAGAGTAATTGAATGTTCACGAAAGGATCCGTTGTCTCCTATAGTGGAACAACCAATCCTGAGCTCGGTGCCCTCATTGGAACGCGAAAAGTCTCCTATAGTGGAACAGCGCTTTGGAGTCATTCTGAAAATATTTGGTAGATAATTAATGGTTTGTTTGTGCTGATCTGTATGGAATAAATGACATGCGACCGGAAAAAATCGATTCCCGGAAGGTTTTTCAATACAGTGAAAATATAAAACCTGTTCCAGTTGAGGGCACACTCTTGTTCCACTATTGGCTCCATTTTTGAGGAAGGCTCCTACAGTGGAACAGCCTCTAAAGGGTGATTATGAGCTTATACTTTTCATGATTTTTTCATTTGATTTATGAATCTTTTACGGGTGTTGCTGGGCATCGATTTGAAATATATAATATCAAAGAACACTGTGTAATTTTTACTCAAATGATGGATCGACTTTTCGGGGTTAAAAATTCATGTGAATTGGGTGTTCCACTATAGGCGCCCAACTAGCCGTGTTCCACTACTGGCGCCTTTACCTTATGGGGTCCAAGTTGGGTACACTCGACTTATTATCTATTAAAAAAAAAAAAAAACCCTCGAAAATATTTTACTATCGTAAGGGGCGTGTGGTAGCTTTAGTTTCTGTTCTGTGTGTGGTAGTCTTCGAAAAAATTTTGTCCAAAAAGAATGATCATTAATTTGTCATTCTGAAATCTTATGCGAAGCACAAAAGTTCAAGGACACTTTCCTGTGCATCGATAAAAAATTAGTGGGAAATGCGACCAGGAACTATCAGTTTCTCATCATTCATAGACTCTCATAAACTTGACAATCTTATAGCAACACATCGTAATAACTCACGGTTGGTATAACCTGACAACAGTTTGTTCGAAAATTCGTTTACCCTTGCACTCGCACATCGTCAACAGACAACACACAAGACTTGCACAAAGTACCGTTTGAGAAAATTACGCCCTCGAGTTACACACTTGCAACAAGCACGCTAACCAAGAGAACGGCCAGTATATGTTGCTTTTGCTGTTACGAGAGCTGAGATAGTAACTCACATCGTATACACGAGGTCAGAAAGTCGTCCATATATAATACTATGAAAACCGGTTACCTCCGAAAAAGGGAACGCTACTACGAATCGCACCTGAAACCGCATACTGTAATTTCATTTAGATGCAGTTTGTACGTATAAAGGAGGTACGAATTATATTATGTGATTTTGGAACGTGATGGTTCGATGGATAATTGATGAAGCTTAGAAATGAGAGCGATGAGATTTTTTTGTAGTTTTCCAAAGTTCAGAGAGTGAGTTCATATGGTTGTGGATGGAGTCCTGAATGAGATTGCAATGATTCTCTAATTGACGAGTGTGATTGGGATCGAAAAATCAGTCACAAAATTCATTCGATTATCAACAGGAATTCTACAGAATAAGATAATCGATTTCGGGCTATATGATACACCCCCCCCCTTCATTATTCACTAAATTAATGCCTCATCACCAGTCTCGAGAACGCTTGACGCGAATTCCGTTTGAAATATTCATTAGAGCACAATGATGTGTTTTAACGACCCTACTGGAATTGATTCGATTTACTGTCATTGACAGATGCAAGCCTATACCTATCAGATAACAATCTAAATATTTTACAAAGCTCTGTTCGTCGAGTATCATCAAATCATTGCAAAAAATTAGCAAATCATCTTTTTTTTCAAAAAGCTGTTAAATATTGGAAAACGTGATGAAAAAATACTGATCATTCGGATTATTGAGTTTTTAGATGAGATCATGAACAGTAATGATATCTTCGATTGCGGATTTTCATTGTTTTGAAACATGTTTCAATTGATAACTGGTAAATTGGTGGGTTTTTAAAAAATAAGTATGGAAATTAGTGCTCGGAGAAGACGCGAAAACAGTTTATGGAGAGTCAAAGAGGATTTTTACAATTTTCATGACGCCTCTGAGCTCTTATATTTAGGGTGGAAAGTGTCATTGATTGAATTTTCCAAGATTGAAACAAGCTCAGGGTCATGGTTAAAAATTTGGAAAAATAGTAGAATTTTTCAGATTCAAATCACGTGAATCTGTAAAATGTCATGAGTTAGGGTAAGGTCCGCTGAAAAATTATTGTAGGTAATACTAAAAGACCATAAGAATATTTCCACGAAGTATCTACCGTATCACAATTGTTCACATCACTAGATCCTTCTTATATCGTCGTTACAGAATAAGAGTTTCAAGAGTGCGGTAAAAAGTCACTGATCAGACGATTTTTGCACGATAAGGCGCACCTTTTGAGTTTTAATCACTTGACTATCATTCCTGGGTTCCAAAACAGTTGAACGATAGATTTGTGCAAAGAATAAATTGTAATCGAATATCCTTCAAAAATAAGAGGACTCATTAGAAATAGAATCTAATGCCTTTTCTTACAATTTTCAAAGATTTTTCTTCGTAACACAGACAATTTATCAGATAAAATGGAAAATTTTGATAAGTCTTCTCTTAAGCGTGAAAGAATTGTCATTAAAATTCGTTTTCGAAAAGTGCGAGAATCTCTTTGTGTTGAGTGTATAGAATACAACGCGATGCAATGAAAACGAAAGGCTTGAGAGATGCAGCGGTACATCTCGAGTCTGTTACTCTTTCTCAGCTCTCATACTCACTTGCGCGACAAGCTATCTCTCTTGGGGGGCCGTCGTGCAAGAGCCACACAGTCGTGCAACTTTTCGTTCTCAAGACCCTTTTTCTCGCGTGCTCATCCTTTATTCTTCTCCTCTTATTCCTTCCTCACCTCTTCCTCTCAACTCTTACTTCATACTCTTCCATACAGCTGCTGATGTCTACAGTATATATGGGTGATTCCGTAAAGACTGTCAATTTTGGGCGTGAAATTTATCCTTCCCCCCTCCATTCACTTTTTTCAAAAGTATAACTTGGCGAGTATGAGTTTGTTCCTCAAAATTTATTGATTTTTATCAGGTTTTCACAGTAAAAATGATGATTGATTCAAATCAGCTGTATTACATAGTTTCAACTCTTGAAAGGAATGAAATCAAAGGAACTATGTCGAGTATTTCTGTAAGTTTGAGAAACCAACCATTTTCCGGGCAAAATACTTATGGCATTGTTTCAACTCGTGAAAGGAATGAAATGAATAAGAAACCATGTCAAGAGTTTTTCGAACAAGTTTGATTGTATAAGGTGATGGATTTCGGAAATTTTGCACGGTCTTTCTTATTCGTTGATTATTAAAACCGGAACTTGAATGAGAAAAATTGAAGAAGTCAAGTATAGTTGATTAAAGAATCACGCTTATTATTCTCGAAACTGTAAATTTTTCTTTGAAAATGTGGAGCGAATAATCACTCGTTGCTCTCTCATGTATTATATGAACTATCATATAAGAGCGACGAGTGATTATTCGCTCCACATTTTCAAAGAAAAATTTACAGTTTCGAGAATAATAAGCGTGATTCTTTAATCAACTATACTTGACTTCTTCAATTTTTCTCATTCAAGTTCTGGTTTTAATAATCAACGAATAAGAAAGACCGTGCAAAATTTCCGAAATCCATCACCTTATACAATCAAACTTGTTCGAAAAACTCTTGACATGGTTTCTTATTCATTTCATTCCTTTCACGAGTTGAAACAATGCCATAAGTATTTTGCCCGGAAAATGGTTGGTTTCTCAAACTTACAGAAATACTCGACATAGTTCCTTTGATTTCATTCCTTTCAAGAGTTGAAACTATGTAATACAGCTGATTTGAATCAATCATCATTTTTACTGTGAAAACCTGATAAAAATCAATAAATTTTGAGGAACAAACTCATACTCGCCAAGTTATACTTTTGAAAAAAGTGAATGGAGGGGGGAAGGATCTAATTTCTTTCTTATGAAAATCAAAACGAAGAAATCAAGTTCCTCATCTGATCACAGCTTTTCAGAATCTGTTAATCACATATCCCTCTAGAACATAAATAATTATTTCACTCAGATCATCTTTTTGATCAAGTTGACTTGGAGCGGCTCTTGATATACTTGAGAAATCCCCAAATATTATTCCACCCGGGTATTGATTCTATATTTTTGAACGAGACATTTCTCTTTATCTTATTCTAGAACTTACCTCATTTATAAGAGATTAGGAAATTTCCTTATCACAATCATAACATCAATGCTTGAACAATATTAGACATTCCTCATTCAGAGTGAAAGTTGGGATGTTATGATTGTGATTAGAAATCTCCTGATCCCTCATTGTTCAGGATATGTTTTAGAACCAGAAGATCAACATATCCCTGGTTACAAACATAATATCAATATTTGGAGTGAAATAGTATTAAGGAATAATACAAGAGGAGCAAAAGCCGATCCAAGTCAACTTTGGTGACAAGAAAATGTGAGTGACATAGGTTTTGCTACCCTATATAAATATTTGATTCGCTGATAGTCAAAAGTTGTGAGCAGAATTTCAAGCTTCAACTCCTATATAGTCCAGAAACCCATATTCCCATCTTATGGAGCGCTTGAATATCTTCTTTACATCACATCTCAACCCATGAATTACAACACATGCTTTCAAACTTTCTTGCAGCAGCAATAACTCGGCTAGAACTCTTTAGTAATACTAAATGGACCCATGAGTCGCATGTATGATTGTGACGATGAAAGAGTTATTAATCTGGATCTGAAAGATTGTGGAAGTGTGTGGTAGTTCTATCAAATGCGCTTGACCACTTGCCAATATTTATTGTCACAAACCAGCTCTCAAGCTTCTCACTTGATGACACCAATGAATAAAACTCAAAATCAGCCCAGAAGCAGTCAAAATAATGAAACGTATTGTCTGGCAGTCATTATATGAAATGTATGGTCCTCACGGTGATATCGACTCTTGATTGTAATATCAGTAAACCAAGAGTAAAGTAATGCCCGCTCAATCTCTATTCATTTAGATTATTCAGAGTATGCATGTAATCAATCACTGAAACTTCCCATCCAACTTTTGACTGAATGTTTAGAGAAAAAAACATTGAAAGCAATATCACAAGTATTAACGCAGATGAAGTGACTCATTGGACTACAAAGCCATATCCTCATGTACTTTGCAAATTCTCTCTGAGTTTTCTGAAGAGATTTAGTACTGCATCACATACAGACCTTCAAATTAAGTTGCATCTATAAACTCCTAATCTGATGGGGCAAAGAATCCCAGCATACATCTTGCACAGGTTTTCTCAATATACCGCGTTTAAGAATACCTTACTCTCAACAGCTGCTTTTTCCATGAAAACATACACATTTTGCATCTATTTTGTCCAAACAAGATAATGCATGCACTAATTGAGATCAATTGAGATTGCGGCACCGCGATGCATGGCGATGTAAACAAAGCAGACGGATCTTCTCTCTCTCCTCTCTTTCAATCTCACTCGCTCGTCGACAACTCTCGAATCGAAGCTGTGCGTTCGAGGTCTAAACAAATCGAAGCTGCATTCGAGGTCTAAACAAATCGAATGGATAATTTTTTTGAGGTGGTGAAAATTGGCGAAGCGAAATAAAAGTCCCAGCGGTCAGAATCGGAAAATTGATGACACTAATAGTGAGTCCGCATTAAAACAGCGCTGAATAGAGAGGGAGGAGATGTTCGTGCACCCGGGTGGTTGAAATAAGTAAGGTGGGAAAAATGTGTGAGGTTAGAAAACCCCCAATTCAAAGTATATAAGGCACAGCGCCTCGCTCGATTTTTTGACTGCTCATACTCGCCAGCGAGGCGCTATCGCGCCTCTTGATCTTCGAGTAACAGTTCCTGACTCTTAAATTACTCGGTTTTCATTTATTCCTCAGTCACATTAAAATCGAAATGATGACATGACAACTGATCTTGAGCCTAGCAGTATGATGATCTGCTATATCATCTATATGCAACCGACGACATATCGATATTAATACGTTTTCTCAAGAGTGACACGGAATGTGACAAATCGAATTTCAAACTCACTTCACAAACTCGTATAGTTTCGTATCGACTTGGACTGATAACCTATATACCCCGTCTAGTGTCGTTAAAAAAAAAAAAAAAAAAAAAAAGACAAAACTGAGTGATTGTGATTGGATATATCGACACGCTTTGATTCGTATCCCATGCATGGAATGTGACCCATTTTTTGACCTTGAAAAAAAATCGATGGATCTTCTGTCCCGCGAGTTCTCTCCACTTGCCAAATCCCTTCAAATTAACAGCCACACTGCACCAAAAACTTCGGGCCGAATCCATATAGGAGAAGAAAATGGCATCTTGAAAAAAGCCCATCACTTTTATAGAAAAGCTCGACAGCGTATTTTTGATGAGTCATGGAATGTGACATGATCTTTCAGGACAAAATATTCGTGCTGGTTACACCACGTAAGGCTCTAGTGTGGGGGCTCGCATTTGTGCTTAAAATCACTCCTCCAGATTTAAGCATTCAAATGATGTGTCACTAAAATGCAATAAATTCCCGTTGTACGTTGAAACTATGAGTTTGGAAAGGTAGTTTTGAAAAAAGGACAAGCAAAAAACCTCGTTTTTGGGTACAAACCGGTGTCTAGAGTATGAAAAATAGCACAAATATCGTCACTAAAAACTATATCATCGTCAGTTCCAAAAGAACTTACCTTTGGGATTCCTCTTGTTGCAGATTGGATTCATCTCACATCGTTTGAAAATGTCAGCTCAGAACATCGAAGTTTCTAGTTCTCACGAAATTGCCCATATACGGCTACTCGCCTGACAGCGTATCTCGCAAAATCCTACCAAATTGAATGCCTACTTGACGCGCATCTTATCCCACAACAATTCTATAACTATATGGACACACCCTCATCTTCTATCTTTATCTGTCTTTTGACATCCAATGATAGACGTAGTATGAAAATTCTCTACTTCAGTTTTTGCAGATAGACGGTAAGACTGACTAGAAATGACAAAAAGAAAAGAAAAGAAAGAAGAAGATAAAAAAAGTAGTCAGAAAGTGGTATCGAGCGGGAGCAAGTTATCGAATATAGAAAAAAGGGATGAAGCTGACACTTTCTCTTTCTTCCTTTTTCTATCTCTGTTGAAATTTGCAGCCATTGCACGGACTGGTAAAAGTTTCGAATGCGTCATCGGGCAACAAAGTTTCACTATACAGAGCATCGAGTGAATGGAAAACTTACACTAACTCTTTTCTATGTCAGTAACAGCTGTAGAATGAGACTGTCTGTTGAAAAATTGGACTGAAACATTGGATGGGATTGCGCGACGAGAGTTGAAAATTGCTGCACAACGTGTACGGATTCTTTGAAAGAAGGGGTTGAATTTCAAAGAATAAAGTTGTTTGGTTGCGGCGACGAGATTTTATTACACTTTTTGAGTTTCGGAAATTCCAACGATGAGGAAAGTTGTGGTCCTCGGTGAAAACTTACCATAGAGATTTTGCGTGGATAAAATGTGATATATGAAGTAGATGATGTTGGAAACCCTCGCAAGATCTAGCACTGGAATTTCATAACATCTTGAAGGTACCGTCTTGTGAGATTTTCATATGACACACATGTTAACCGCAAAATCAAAAGTTGTCCGTGTTTACGTCATTATTAGAGATTGGCCACGTCATTCACACTACACCTGTTTCATAGATTTGAAAAAATTATTGAGCCTTGCAAAAATTCAGCCTGAGTATAGATTTTGACTGAACTTTCGAAATCATCTCCATCTTGTGAAATAAGGAAGTTTGGTCCAATAAAGTTCAGATAACACAAAAATAATCACGTTAATTTGTATATGCCATGCATCTTATTTCGTGTCGTCTCTCACTTTTTTGAGTTCGAAATGAAGGATGTTAAAAGTGTATCCCCTTGAATAAGACAAAAAAAAAAATTCAGTGTGCCTCAGAAGAAAGATATGGCTCAAGCAAAGAAAGAAAATGAGTTGAAATAAAGATATTTTAGAGCCAAAATTTTGTGAAAAATTTTGTAAAATATTCATAAGTATGGACGTAGATTAGAGTTCTTCGTGTAAGGATAGAAAATGAACTAAATCGGAATCTCTGGAATACCTCCACCCTTATATTATCCCTAATCCTCGGTCAGAATCCGTCGTTCGCACCACTCTTGGTATCCTTTCATCAGAGAAATCCTCTCGGTGGGATGGCAATATCAACTTCTTGAACGACAGTTTCAAAATGAAACTATTTTAGATTTCAAAAAGTGAGCTCTTGACGTAAAATGGCTCATTCGTGTTTATGCCTCATCTGTGAAGGCAAAAAATGTTCATGCCGGAATCCATCAATTTTAAAAAATTTGAACATTATTCACAATATAAATTCTATACGTCCTCATCAAAGCTCTATCACTTATCACCCACTAGTCGATGTGAGCCATTTGAAACTTTTCATCAGTCCCCGGCTAACTTTTTACACCAACACTGTAAAAAAAGATCCTTAAAATGAGGTCAGATGGGTGCCTGAATTTTTTTACTTAGATTTTATGAATACTGAAATTGATGTCTCAAGAGGCCTTTGAAATTTTGATTTCAGCCACAGGTTCTGATTAGTATGTACCACAGACTTCAATTTGTGAAACTCTGAGAAGTCTGGAAATACTCATGATATCCAATTTGAGAGTCGCTGAAATTGTCTGGAAACTGAAATAATTCAAAGTTAGAAATCGAGTGGATAATCCGAATTTAAGAAAATTAATGGAAGGAGTTGATTGAAAACGAGGAATCGTCTACAAATCTTCCGATATTAATGAGAAATGGGGTAAAAAAAACTTGTCTGAAAATTTTTTCACCGCCAGGTGTAACGAATTACGCCCATTTGCCAGAATTTTGTCGTTAACTTGAAGCTCACCCTCTGTTAATAGCATACTGCGACAATTAAGCTCCCCAAGATGTACGATTTCGCAAAGAGCCAAAGAGTGTGAGAGTCTCGTCTCATCGATTTTTAGAGTATACGGCTCGTGAATTGAGAGCAATCGAGTGAAAAGCGAACTGAGTGAGAGAAAAAGAAAATAACACTCGGACATGTAGTGTGGTATCATTTCACCCCGAGCATATAGGTACATATATTTTCAGTTCTGGTCACCCTTGTTCTCAAGTCCTACAACAACTCTCTCGTGACATGAATAAACGATATATTTTCCGCGTGACCCTTGTAGCCATTTTATTGCTTCTGTGAAAATGATTGAGCGATCTTATATTTTCATCTTATACAAAGTGAAAGTCAGAAAAACAAATCGCATTCTTTTTTTGTTCCTAAAACATCCAATGGAATTGGCTGAAACGTAGATACATTGAAAGAGAAATGGCAAAAATTGGGGCTAGAATAGATTATTTTGATCCTTGTGAGTAATGTGGTATGTCCTTCCTCAAACAAATTTTCTTTATCTGCAAATCTAAATCCTCCTTCGATTTTTAATTTGTGATCAAAATATCGAGTTACAGCTGTTGAATATGAGGTACGAAACATCTACCAATGCTAAAATAAATAAAACATTCGTATTCGTATCAACCGCAGAAATTGACGATGTAAATTGCAATGTAATTGGCAAAATTTGATATGATTAATTTACGAGACTTGACGAGAAACGCGCATTTGAGTTTTTCTGCTATTGAGTTCTATATTTGTATGGATTAATTGCTGCTCGAGAAGAGAATATATATCATATGTGTTTTGATGATGAGCTCATCAAGCCACATACTAATTGTGTACTTCCTTGAGTAGTGCGGTCTCTATACCCAAATGATACTGCCAAGCCATATACTGTACTATTATCTGAGCGTCACACGAGTCTAAATATACTCGACCGCATAATTATGACGTTCAATTGAAATGATATGGAATAAAAAATGAGAGCATACAATTTATGAAAATCATAAGCCTTTAGATTTGTGATGAGTAAATTTAATATCGAATTTTTCATTTATACAACTAGACTAATAAGTTTACGGATCACAACTAATTTTCTTTCATTTCGTTGATAAATTTTCGTTACTAATGAAAGATCCAGTACACGGATCAACCGCAATCTCTGCGTTGATCAATTTTTTGAAAACTATTCTGTCAATTTTGTAGACCGCCTGATTTATCTTATAGTGTGATTTCCAGGCATGTTTAAAAAGGAAAACATTGTGAGTTGATACCAAATTGTGTAAAATCAAAAAAAAAAAAAAGAAAATAGTGAACTTGTGAGAAATTTTGGAAAAATTTCACATTTACGCACTGTAAAGCCTTCGAGGACTCCAGACAGTAACTCTAATGAATGGAATTCAACCAAATCCTCTCCAGAATCACCTTCAAATGATCAATAATTCTGATCAAGTAAATGAAAAAAGCAAGATCTTATCGGAAAACCGCTAACTACACATGGCGCAAAAATTGTTACTTCTTTCTACATATGAGCTTATCTCCAAATAAAAATGTCTATCCTGTGGAACTTTTGATTTGATGATCAAATAAACTACCTTGTATGATCTAAAGTTGTACCCAAAATTCAATTGCATCCTCCTAATAAGTACATAACCCAATGTGGGGTGTATTAGTAGAAACGTTCGAGACCTTGGCTTCCAAGTGATGTTAATTTATTTTGCGATCCGCTATATATATATATATATATATATATATATGCATAAAGAGGACCAGCAGCGGGTAATGAGAGCCCGTATATATACATACGTGCATGGAAATCAGTAATATCATCACGCGCTACTGGCGCACGCTATAAATTAATCGACCCAATGCTCAATACGACCCTCTAAATATCGTCTTCTCTTTACCCTCTCTTTTACAATTGGTATTATTGTCTGCTCTGCAATCCCGGTTTTAGAGTATTACTACGACCGTAGGGATATTTCATTTTCTCATTTTCAAATGCGTACTCAGAGTGCAGGCTATGCGTTTTAATTTACCCTATTTTGCAAGAGTAGTAGAGCTTTGAGACTCAGGATTCAATCGAAAAATGAAAAACTTACAAACTAGGTCGTCGCCGTATGCTGTTTTTATAATCCTGACACTGATCAACAGTGAGTGTAGTTTTACATGCAGATCTTTATTGTCTAGTTCGTGTTCCGAGACTAATTTAATGTATCAGGCTGTTATAAGATAGACGGATATTATATTTTGATTCGATCTGGTCATACTTGGTTTTCTTTTGTCTGGATCAATGATTGTATTTCATGAGTTGTTGAATGGTTGATCGAATGATGATTAGATGGTGATATGTGGAGTCAGGAATTTTTTCGCATCTATTTTGTTCTGGAATACTTTATATATAGTTGACGAAAATTAGTAACCGCTTAATTTTTGCGCTTTGATGCCCGAGTTTACTTCGGAAAGCACTCATTCAAAATTTTTGCCTATGTGAGTGTGTAACTGTTTGTTCGAGCTATCACACACGAAACCACCCGTGAATCTACAAAAAAAAAAAAAAAATGAAAACAGACGTTCTTTCATGTCCTCAGTGAAAGTTTCAATCATAAGTTTCCGGTCATTCTTCCTAACCCATTTTTCCCAATCAAATTTTTCGCATGAACAAAAATTGTCCTGAAGCCCATTTTCCTTTTTTTTTTTTCAAGACAACATTTTTCACTCCATAATCCTCAAACCTAATTCCATAAAGCGATATTTCTGGGAATACATTTTTCCTATTTGTTCAGAATCTTCAATTTATCATGAATATCAAAGCCACTATCCTGAACTTGGATCCATTGGTGATTAATCGGAGTATTTATCTAAATTGACTCCTTTCAGAAACTCGGAACTCCCAAAATGTGCACTTTATTGAATCACAAGAATGGAATCTGGTCAACAAAATAATCATTCAACAAATCTTTCGCGAATCCAGCAGTTTTGATGAGTTATTCTTCATAATGAAGGAATGTCAAAGAAAAAAATCAATAAAAATGCCGGGGAAAAATAACATCAGCCGATTTTCTAATCGAGGCAGATTTTTTCAAGAAAATTCGGAGCGAATGTCTCAAAGGAGCTTATCAACGTTCAAACAGATCGTTTTTTGAAAACTCGATTGCTCATGATGCTCGCTATAGCTTTTGTTTGATCTAATACTCAGATTATTGGATTGACCTGAAGAAATCAAGACAGGGATGTCCTGATAGGATTGAAGAGGGAGTGGTTTTAATTAAATCACCTGAGATCTGTCGTAAAGGGTCACGCGGAATATAAAGGTCAATCTGGAATTTCCAACTATTCGGGTATCATTGCATGCAGTATTTCTATTTAGAAGCATAAAATTGGATTTTTCCAATCAAAATTTCCCTAGAGCATTTTGGTTTTAGAAAATGTAAATTAAGAAATTGAGGGTTGAGGAAATGTAGTTTTGAAATTTTTGGTTTGGCTGGAAAAAAAAACTGGCTGGAAATCCAGTCATCGCCAGAGTCGAACCGGGCTCCATGTTGATCCTCAAACACGGCGAGTCGGGAACCCGAATAGGTGAAAGTTGCGTGAACCTGGGAAATGCTTGTGGGATATGTTTCGGGATATTTTAAACACCATTTTCCAAGAAGAACCAAAAAAATCCGCCGGGTGATTTCAAAATAAAGTTAATTTTTGCATTTTTCCGTCCAATTTTCCGGGGAAATAAATTCTTTCATTTTTTCTCTTGTCTCACAGCTCTGCATTGGCTCTGAAAGTTCATCGCAACTCGCTCACTTGATGTGAGAAAGTTTGGTCCTTCGAAATCTCCAATGAAAATCCAGACCAGATACAGTTTTCGGGATTTTTTTTGATCCGACCCGAGTATATTGTCTCGATTGGCGATAGAAACATACAAGAATGAAAGCGGATTCCATCCTATCATCGACAAGATAGGCTCACATCTTCATCGATCAGTTTCGTCATGCCATAGACTATTGGTTGCGATTCATGCGATGGACAGATGATAGCTAGTATCGCATGAATCGCACGGAAAAGAAGATTGGTTGTCCTAACTAATCAAAATTTGTTGGGATATTTAACGCCTATCGAGTTGGTTGGATCATTCAACTCCTTTTTGTTGGATCTGTTGTTATTTGCATAATCTTTTTTGGGCAAGAAAGGTACCAAATTTTAGTGATGCATTGGGAAAGTTACGACGTCCGAACGGTACACAAGACCTGCCTTGCACTTTTCAAGCTACCTCGGCTTAATCCTCCTACGCACAAAGCTGCACAAAGCCGAGGTGACTCGTCCTAATAATATGGGATCCCTATCAAAACTCTGCAAAAGGGGGTTAAATCCTCGTCATTGCGAACATAACCAATTTTGTTTTTTTTTTTCATGCGCGACGAATAGTCTATAGCATGGCAAAACTGATGATCTTGTGAGCCATAAAGGTTTTGTAAGCCTGACTCGCGATGATGGGACTGGATTTTTCATTTTTGTATGTTTCTATCGCTAATCAAGACAATATACTCGGGTCGGATGGAAAAAATCCCAAAAGCTGTATCTGTTCTGGATTTTCAATCAAGATTTCGGAGGACCAAACTTTTTCACACCAAGTCAGCGAGTTGCGATGATCTTTCAGAGCCGATGCAGAGCTGTGAGACAAGAGAAAGAATAGAAAAATTTATTTCCCCGGAAAATTGGGTGGAAAAATGCAAAAATCAACTTTATTTTGAAATCCCCCGGCGGATTTTTTTGGTTCTTGTTGGAAAATGATGTTCAAAATGTCCCGAAACATATGCCACAACGTTTCTCAGGTTCACGAACCTCTCACCTATTCAGATTTCCGACTCGCCGGGCAAATTTGGGTACCACGTCAATTAATGAAAAACTAGTTAGAGTGGGCAAGTTCTTTGTATAACTATACTCTCTTGAATGAATCCCTTCATATTTTTTGACACGGTTCATAATTCTTAGAGGAATGCTTCTGAAATTTCGAAAAATTCCGGTTGTTACACGCAATCAACACGGACTTTAGTACCAGTACGATTTTGAAATCGTAATGAAAATCACGGAAGACAGTTTCGGTTTTTCCAAATAGAATTCTGAATATCGCACAATGGACGATTTCGCCAACGTGATTCAACGCGAAAAGCAAGTAATAATAACGCCAGTCACTACAATTTATTGTTATTTATTGATAATTGTATGAGGGTGAGTACCCATTACAATGTGTTGAGATCTTCTCAACAATTTTGGCAATCTATACATACAAATGTTCTTCTTATACGTGAGTGACTTCTTTGGCTCGCAGCAGGGTTGATTTTCATATATCAAAATGGTAAAGTTATGATTTCCATCGGCTGCAGTAAATTTGGTAATTCTATTTCTAATTCTGATTGAATTGAGAACATTTTATCAAGCGTGACAATCATTTAAAATAAAGGATCTATATTCGAGTGCGTTGACAAGAAAGTAGATAAGCTTTCTTATTTTATCAGGATCGTAGCATTTCAAAAGATTCAGGAGTCCTTCGTCATCGAGGTACTTTTTTCTTAGTTCAGTGTACATTGAGCATTCGAAAATAATGTGCTCTGCGTTTTCTGCGGAATTGCAATTGCTTACTTGGCAGTTTTTTTAAGGTTCTATTTTGTAGCGAATTTTATTCAAGTAGAAACTCAAGCTATACTTCCCCGAAAGTCGACAATTTGCAAAAACACGAACGTAAGAAAGAGGTAGAGCAAAAGTTAGGTAAGGTTCGAGGTATAGGGTTTCCAGGTCTTTAATTTCTTTGTACCTTTCGTTGTATGTGGAATTGAGCGCTCTCGTCACATCATTGTTAAATAAGAGACACTTGAAGCCTCCTTCAAGGTTCGGAAGAGCTAAGTTTATGACTTCTGCCGAATTCTGTTCTAGGAGATAGCCGTGGTCTACTGATGTCAGGATGTCCTTCATACGGGTGATCCAATTATTTCTATTCGAGACACCTGGGTTCGATTGGAGGTTGCTCATCATTTGCATGGAGATTTTTGTGGGGAGTCTTTCGTCGTCCATTTTGAGGATTTTTATCCAATATCTCAGGGCTTTTTTGATAACCTCCCATTTGAGGCTAGTGCTACGGGTCTTGGTCAGTCACTACATATTTTCATTATTCATCAATCTTCATTGAGATGGTATTTGATCCAAGTATGCCGACTTTTCGTCGTGCCAAAATATTTTGGACGTATAGGTCAATTCTAGACTTCCTCTTCTCCTTTCTCTTTAATTACCGAACAATCGATTGAATTTTCGCCCCAGATCTACAACATTTTCCTCATTATCTAATTTCACGTTCCAATTTGACAATCATCCATTTCTGGTTGTCGGTCATCATCATTAGACCACCGGATGAGAAAATTTTCTACAAATTTTCACAATTGACAAAATTTTTTTCATACCTCTAAATTCTCCAAGAGCTAAACAATAGTTGAGATTTGCAAAATTTCCATTCATTTCCATCTTTTAAATTCCAAATCGATTTGATCATAGATGTTCAATCGAAGAATACACAAAACACAATTTATTACGTATCGTCATTATCATCATGATATTATTGCGAACCGCGTGTATTATTAGGGTTGTACCTCTTCAGGACGGCACATGGACGCACATCCTTGGCCTCGCTCGTTATATTCATTCGCGAAACCGTCGCCGTGCACTCGTGCATGCCATATCAATGAAATCGAAGCAAACCGAATAAGAGTCAGCAATATAAGGGTAGGCGGCTTATATCCCAGCAATCCGCGCATGCCAAATATACATATATATATATACACATAAAATTGCATCTGCATAAACTTTGCGATGCCACGCGAGAGATCTATATGAATGACCTCGCATCGTTTCCTCGCGTGGCCCTATTATAGGCTTCCGCGACCACATCAGAAAGTATAGCAGCGCGTGGAGTAGATTCGGACTTCATTTGTACTTATATATGGGTATTATCGCGAGAACTCACCTCACCAGAACGTGCAATGACCTTGCATTTCGGCAAGCAACGAGGCAAGCAAGCTCCAACCCACTCTATTCAAAATTTCCCACACGTACTCTATATTTAAATACACTTGCCACGAAAGTCTTACCCGATCCGAGTCATCTTTGAGATTTCGGATCGAGATCAGTTCCACGGACTATAATAATTGGAGTTACGCGCATATCCTTAGTGCTAGCGTCGAGGTAATCAATATAGTGAGTTTGCCCAAATTTTTCTTCCAAAATACAACATTAAACCAACTATTTTTCACAGGTATTATGTCCAGAATACTTAGATTAGACCCCGAGCCATGTGGTGGATCTTTGTTGTATCGGAATTTTCACTATAAATTGAAAATTTTACAACTACATTACTACAGCACAATCTAAATTCGCTCTGAATGGCCTTGGTCGAAGTAAAATTCCAAGTAATCATTTCAAACAACGAAATGCCAGCACGAGAAAAAGTTCAGATTGGAAATCCCGAGGAGGTTCTGCATGAATGCTCATAGCCAAAAACTAGCCACGTGAATAACTTCTGTCGAGTCCATGTATATCACGTTACCCTACTGAGAGTCAATTTATCTGGGGGCAAACAACCACTGTGAAAGTTTGGTTGAATTTTCAAGCAACATTTCAACCAAGCAATTATATTCCGTGATGAATGGGTGGATGGATAATGGGTAGATGGGCGGATGGATGGATAGATGGGTGATGGGTGAATGGATAGGTGAATAGACGGCTGGAAGGACCCATCATCCATTCATCTATCCATTCAGCCATCATCCGTCCAAGCATCAATCCACCCATCAACTATCCATTGACCATCCATCTATCATGCACCCATCTATTATCCTCCCATCATTCATCACTCCATCAATACATCCATCTGTCCACGCACCATTCATTCCTCGATCCATTTATCGACCACACCCATCATCCATTCATCGATCCATCATCCATCAGTCCACCCCTCCATCCATCCTTATCCACCCATATGACCATCCACCAAATTTTACCCCTGACACGTAGGCAACCTGATATGCAGGAACCGCACAGACAGATTGTAATAATCCTCATTGAACATTCAACCAGACTGGTCCAGTTTTTCATTCAACCAATTGTTTGAAGTTTTTCAAAAAAATTTTCTAGTGATTTTTTCCAATAGTATACTATTGGGAATAGATGAATTCGGAAGGAACAATTCTTCATTCAACTCCATTATTTTTGCGAGCAATTTTCACGCGAAAAATCAGGTCCACGTATGTTAGGTCCATGGAATATTCAGTAGAGCAAGGGACACAAAAAATGAAATCACCTGCTCGCTAGTCCAAAGTACATGTTTCCGACTCAAAATGACCGTCTCAACATCTGGCTTCTCTCCTCTCAGGATTTTTCACTATATGCAAAATACGTCCAAAAACAGGTTTTTTGACATACTGTGCGGAAAAGTGTCTTTTCCGACTGATTTTTCACTTTCTGGCGCATTTTGTCTAAAAACACGATTCGATACACGGTGTGAAACCTATTTTTCACCCTTGTATCGAAATGTACTATTCTTGGTGGTTTTCATATCCGGAATGAGAATACGGACAAGTGAGCTTGAAATGGACTGCGGAATAGTTTTGAGACGGTGTTTTTTAGTCAGATTACCATGTTTGAATCCACCACGTAAAAGCAGACGACTTTTCTTTTGCATTCATGTGGAAACGAAATTTATGATTAGATTCTTATGGTGCCAGGTCCATGTACTCACGTAAATCTGGCTAACTTTTTCTACGAAAATTTCTCCATAAGTTCTATGATGGATTATCATTCTATACGCAAAATAGAATGAAGAAAATCTGGCCAGACATGTGGAGCATTAATTTTCAACTTTTGGATTCTGGAATCCAAAATGTGTAATTTTTCGCGATAATACCCATATATCTTGATATATATCGTGCAATTAATGAAATCAAGGCCCGTGCAATCCCAATAAATTTGATTTAAGTAATACGCATGATCGTGGGTGTACAAGAATTTCAATTGTGTGTATTTTTTCTGTGCTTGCAGACGGTGACATCGCTAAGAATAGCTTTAGACACTTCGCGTGAAGAGCTTCGAAAGGTTAAAGAGAACCAGCAGTATCAGAAGGAAAAGAATATAGTTGGCGGTGGTATTGAAGAGGATATAAAAAAGCAGCAGGAGAAGCGGTCACTGGGAGAAGCTGTACAAAGATTGGCACTTGAGAACCACGTTCTTCGCGGACGTTTGCTCGATCGGAGTGGTGAATTTTCCAGCGATGCTTCTACCAGTCCACCTCTGCCAAGCCCCTTGATCACGTCAGTATACATACTTTCCACATTTTTTTGTATGATGGCTTCAAATCAGAAAATTGCAAGTGCTCCTAGACTATTTTCATGCATAATATTTTACAAGGAACAGAAGATTCAACTCGATTGTTATAATGTGTCAAAATAGGTTCATATCGATCTGTTTTGGAGTCACATACTAATTGTAAGTAGTTGAAAAATTCGGGCTCGCACAATTTTCACTCGACTGCATCAAGTTTTGGTCTGAACCTGAATGGTATTTAATAGAAAATGAATCAAAGAATTAAAAAAAAAAAAAAAAAAAAAATTCGTATACACGACGGGTATACCGACCGCTTGATTGACTGGCGATTTAATACCACTCAAAATCTTGCGGCAGGGTATACCTAGACAAATCGTGTTTCTATAATGCTTGCAGTCCACCATACTGTGAATTGAATATCCAAAATTTTGTTAGATGTTGGATATAGTGTAATACTGAAGAAGCATGAGGAAAATTGAAGAAAAGAGTTCGATCCTTGCTTGAACAGGGTCACTCCAATTTTGTTAGAACCTGTTTAGTCACTGAGAAATGAGTGAATATAGGGAAACGAATTTCTCATAGTCAGAACCATCAATTTTAACATTGGACAGAATTTTGAAGATTCCACTCATAGTCCTATTACATACGCTTGAGCACAAGAATTGGTTCAGTACTCCGAGAGAGACATGGAGGAGTGTAAAATCGTCAGATTTTAAAAATCTCTGTTCCTCGTCAAAGCTGTATAGATGAATACTCTTCAATAACATGAAAAGTCTGATTCAGTCGTAATTTTTTTAAGATTACGTCATACACAACCTTTGGCATGCTCTCAAAAATCTATACCGAGAGTATTACATATTTATGGTCAAATTAAGCCTGCTCAAAATAGTCAAAATTTAATTTTGAAGATATCAAGTACAATAACCAAGGATAATGATATTGACATTCGTTAAATTGAAAAATGGCAACCTTGAATTCCATTCGATCAGAAACGAGGCTAGCGGTCTCCGAATAGTGCACGTGGGTCTAATTAGCAAAACTTTGCCTCGCACGTGTATTTGAACTGTGAGAATCGACATATTCATCCAGGTATCATGGCTTCCATGCAATTTATTGACACGTGCTTGTTTATATCATGATAAACGTCTTGAATATTTTATTATGATCAATTATCGATGATGCAGAATAGTATTAACTGATCTGATACTGAAGCTTCCGGCTTTAGATGAGACTGGTCTCTTGATGCTCGTTGCGTATTGTATGTATCTGCATTGACGATCCTATCATTCCTGTCTGGGTATTTTTTCTTGTGAACTGACTTTCTTTGATAGCGGATTCACCGGCAACTACCGGAAATGTGTATAAAATATAAAATTTCAGTGATCGTCGATAAAATGTTTGGAATGTGTGTTCTGGCAATTCTCAAATTCGATCATCTGAAAAATGTAGCAGTTGTATACTTTTCAGCTTGCGCGCGCTTGAGTTTTTCCAAGTTTGCTTCATGCATTTGGCCCGCTAAATTTTGTTCAAAATTATCACTCTCTGCTGATCTATTTGAGTTAATTCCGCCAAAAGTGTGATTTTCCGTGTTCCAAGTCCCCTCGCCCTTCTCCAAGTTTCTACGACTTGGAGAGTCCATCATATCAATTTTGTAAAGTGTATTCTATTGGTGTGCAATCATGTTAACAGTTTTTGGAATGATCTCAACCTCCCCGAATTTTGCACTGCATGTTAAAGAGTCGAAATTTCATTCCCTCTACAGGCAACCGAATTTTGGCTTTTGGATTCACTAAAAGCGTACAAAGAGTCAAAAATTCCTATGTGTAGCTATGCACTCCAAATTTTGTAGCTTCAAATGATATAATCCACCACTTTGCGGTCGGAGATTGATCACTCAGCTCGCGCACAGCTATCCGATATTTTGAAGACGGGTTTGCACCAAAACTGCTTGCACAGCACTGATTAGCTCGGCATAGTCCCCAGTCGCTTACGAAGGCAGCTTTTAAACCGATGTGGTTTTTATCTAAATATCCGTACGAAATTTTTGGTCAATGCCAGTGGTCAATGACCAAATGCATGCGGAATAGAGTCTACGATTAGTATCCAAGCCGTGGGAATATTTTTTAGGTGAAATATCAATTGAGTTCTTGTCAATTTAGTCTTCCTCTGCGACCCCTTATGTAGCTTCAGATACTATCTATTTGTGCCCAAAAAAGTGAAATTCAACTGTAACGAACTACTGTAACTTGTCTAGGGCTGAGTGTTATTTTGACCCAAATTACTCCTTCCGACTACTTTTGACCCAAAAAGCACACTTTCGGAAGAATCACTTAGGAGCAAGAATTTACATATCGATTTTCAGATTTGAGCATCTTCATTATGAACTATAGCTGTAGACCATTTACTCATCCGCTTCTAATGAGTCTTGAATGAAATTTGATACCCTTGATCATCTTACACTGCTAATGAGATCAATTTTCCAGATTTCCACCGTAAAATCTTCAGTTCTTAAGAAACTTAATAATTGAAAATAATATTACATCCCTCTCCTACAAAGAAAACTTATATTCTCCACTAATTGATGATTCATACCATTGTAAAAAAAAAGATACTACCTCGGATACGCTTACCGTAGTAACGAATTTAAGTAAAATTTTTCTTGTTTTCGTACATGGCTTATAATGATAGTGGCTTTTCACGCTCTCGGAAGTTCTTTAATCGTTCTCCGCGAAGACCAAAAAATACGAGGCATTCGAAGCTCGTCATTGTTTTGATCACATATATAAGCCCGACCTTCAACAGTGTATACAAATGAATCCAGAAAATTACAATTTACGAGAGCATTGCTTATCCGATCGCATTAGATTCAAACTGAAAAAGAAAAAGAAAAAACAGATTCGCCGCAACAATAAAATCAAGCGGTCGTAACGTTTGTCTCGTCGTTGACGATACAAACATCGGTCTCGGTGCTCAACTTGTAATTACGCGCTCGTTAAGTTACGTGTACGTACGTGAATGCCACGCTTAGAGACTAATTTTGAAGATGGTTAGAGTGAGCATATCCGTTTTCAAGCCTCTCATCAAAAACTAATTTTTAGACTCGAAATCTGAGCTTTTTTGAACCGAAGGATCTGTATGTGTGAGGATGGTGAGCGCTAATTTTGGCACGATTGAAAATTTACGCAGTTTCCAGTAGTTTCAAGGAAAGTTTTGCGAGTCGACCGAGTTATGAATATGCTTCATCGGCTAATTTGAATCGACTAAAGATAGAGTTGGTCTGGTTGCCAATCGAATAGCGTCAATTAGAGATTGTGGTTGTGCGAAATTGTTTATTTCTGAACTCTTCAATTTGGTCTGTTATAGAAAGAGATGCGAAAGTGCAATAAATAATTTTCAAATTTTCTGCGCAAATTTTCACAGAACCTTTCTATCATAGAGTCTCTATGTCTACGGTTGCACGGTTTTATGTTTGATTTCACAGTCTTCATCAGAAATAATGGGTTTTTTTTTTTATAAGTGGCGTAAATCTAAATGATCAGAAATGACCAGAATCTAATTTCAAAATACTCATTCAAATCTATTTTGGATTAACACAAAAACAGAGTGGAATAGATCGAATTTTGAAGTTGAGTCACAACTTGATGATGATTATATCAAATTATGCTCGTCATACTCCAGTCCGTTTATCATGTACATTCATCGTGTCAACTTATTCATAAAATTCGTCACTCAATGTGAATAACTCGAGAACTTTGATGCATAAATTTTAACCATACTTTTGATTAAATCCAACAAGCTCAACTCACTTTCAAACACTGCAATTCAGTCGCCTGGCGAGCAAACTACTGTATACAAATACCGAACTCTGTTTTACTCTTCCATCGTAGTCATTCATCAATGGTGATTTCTCCCCTCGTCAATTTTCAGTGACTGCAACCAGGTAGAATATAAGAAAAAAAATAGATAGATAACTTTTTTACTCAAACAATACGACCATAAGACCAGAAAAAAGTTCACAAAAATTATAATGATTTCCATTTACAACCAATCAATAATTAAAATAAATTTTTCTTCAAAATATGTTTACAGATCGGCAATTATGGATCCAAACGCTACGGATCCACCGTCCAACGTCGTCACTGCCGATGATGATGATTCGGCAGCACCAGTCGCTGCTTCAGAAGATGCAAATATCCAGGAACCGGACGTCCCGGTTGACGAGGCTGAAAGCGACGAAAGTCATCCTCCGGACGATGAACATGATGAGCATATTCACAGTCTGGATGAACATGAAACTCATATCGTCGATGAAGAGCATAAACTTGCCGCTCAGGGTACTTCTAATGAGTCGGAAAATGAATCCGAAGAGCTTGACGATATCGAGCTCATTTTTACAACGGACGATGTCAATAGGGATCAGGTTGGACTCCAGGAGGATCTTGTATCCATCACTGATGCGGAAAGTTGGCAGCAGCATCAGCAACAGCAACTTCGTACTCCTACACCGGTATGTTGTTTATTAAAATTTGCTTACTTATTGTCATTTTCACAGGTTTCATTGCCGAAGAGGTTCCGACAAGAATCATACATAAGGACTTCCAAATGACGAAATACTTGAATTCTCCTCACATTTATCGATTATTGTGTCTTGGAAATGATTGTGTTCACTGCGATGTAAATAATTACTCGGTTTTTCCGTTGTATCAAATTAATACACGTGAGCTCGTTACTTACTCATTCTTTGTGAAATGAAAATAAACTAACAATGGGGGACCACGGGATCCGCGTCGTCGATCTTCCTCAAGATGTTTTAACAATTTGGTACCACCTAGAAGATAAAGAATCAAGAGTACTCTGTTTAATGTATCTCCTGTCCAAAGATACAGACAATAAGATTAGGGTGTCCGTTATTTCCCAATATTCTTTCAAAGACTTCCTCACTCTCTAGAGGGCCTCTTTATGACTAGAAATGAAGGTAAACATTTCGAGTAAGGTCAAAAAAATCTTTCTACCCGTGCCTAAACAGCGATTTTTAGTGATTTTCAAGCCAAATTCTTCCCTCAGTTATTGGCTATTTCTGCCCATGCTCATGGTTAGATGCTTCTGAAAGTATTTTTATTCGATAGCTGACGGAATTCCTTCAAAATTATCCCTTGATGAAGTAAATTTGGTTCACGACAACGAGAGCTGCGACTCGTTTCGAAAAGTTCAGGAGTCCGAGCTGTCTAATCCGTGAGCTCAGGGATGGCCGATAACCGCTGTTCGACCCACTGATTTGACACCTTGAACTCTTTCACTTTTCGAAACGAGTCGCAGCTCTCGTTGTCGTGAACCAAACTTACTTCATCAGGGGACTATTTTGAAGGAAATTCTGTCAGCTATCGATTAGAAATACTTTCAGAAGCATATAACCATGAGCGTGGGCAGGAATAGCCAATAACTGAGAGAAGAATTTGGCTTGAAAATCACTAAAAATTGCCCTTTAGGCACGGGTGGAAAGATTTTTTCAACCATACTCGAAATTTTTACCTTCGTTTTTGGTCATAAAGAGGTCCTCTAGGGAGTGAAGAAATCTATTGAAAAATATTGCTATGGGAAATAACGGACACCCTAATCTCTATATTTATATCACTTTTTAACATGGGCCTCTATGAGCAATGCTAATGTCAGTGGCTGCATCTTTGGACAGGAGACACATTTGACAGAGTTACTCTGGATTCTTTATCTTCTAGGTACATAGTACCAAACTGGAGAAAATCTTAGGGATGATTGGGAATCCGGACCCGGACCCTCCTCCCCCCGTAAGTTAACTGGCTAACTGGCATAGAATGGTAAGCTACTAAATTTGATGGACTTATGGCGATGCGGTCACCCTGCACCGTGCACGCTGAAAGTTATTCGCACTTTCATCAAATTTGCTTGTGGTTTGGGTGAAACGACGAGAAGACCCGCGTTCATCATCATCTAACTCGAGTTCGTCTTCTCGTCGTTTTGCCTAAATCGCAAGAGAATCGGATAAAAGTGCGAATAACTCGAGTGCGGACACTTCCTAACCTATAATACAGGCACTTTGTAATTCGCACTTTTATCCGATTCTCTTGCGATTTGGGCAAAACGATGAGAAGACGAACTCGAGTTAGATGATAATGAACGCGGGTCTTCTCGTCGTTTCACCCAAATCGCAAGCAAATTTGATAAAAGTATGAATAACTTTTAGCGTGCAAGGGGACCGCATCGCCTTATGTCTTGAAAAAGAATGGATTTTGTGAGCCTGTAATAATGCCCACTCGCTTGAGAGAATCTTAATTCAATGTTTGCTACTTAATAATCCAATAAAATGTCGAGAATGTGCTCACAAGATCACTCTTTAATGAATGGAAATAATAGTTACTGATTGCTTTACGTATTATCTGTTGTCGCTCTAAAACTCAGTTGCTTTTTTTGTTTGAGATTCTACCCCTAGAAGAATTTTAATCTTGCTGTCTACTCATCTCTTCGACACATCGAGTCAAAACAGAGCCAATCTAGATAAATTTACCGAGTTCTCATTGAATCATTTTGAAAACAACCAGCACACGCCAGAAAATTGTTCCCCAAAGCGAATTAATGTTTGAATTGCTGCCAAAAAAGGTCATAAGAGTGTAGGGACCATCTATCATTGTACGAAATAATGTTCTATCTTTTTCATAATATTGAAATATCGTTCCGATCATATCGATTTTTCTATCATTTCGAGGATCCAATTACACGGCGGGCAGCCAATTTTTCCCACGCGACACGATATATCGACGAGTAAACTATTATTGAAGCATATCAGCGCGTCTCTTGACCTTCTCTGTATGTTATACATGACGTCGCTCTAGATTGTGTTCCACAAACTAATCATATACGCTCTGTACTTTTGTCAACATTTGCCATCATGTTCAAAGCGAGATAGAACACACATATACAGTCAGTTGAAATTTTTCCGTCTTGTAGTAAAGAGGTCTCTCTACGGATTCCAATTATTTTTTCAGCGTCACGTACGTGAGCGCGGAAAATTTCTATAATTGAGATAGGTACGATAAAGTTTACGAAAGACTCGAACAGTTTGAAGATTCTTCTTCCAATCTTTTTTCAAGAAAAAATACTTTCATCGTTAGTCTGTCACAATCATCCAAATCAATACTGAATTTTGCTTGGTCAGCGTAACCATCTTCACTCATATCAATTTTATTCTACACCATTCTTATCCAACCTAGCAAGTCGTCAGGATGAATTCACTATCAATTTGTAGAAAGTTTTCGAAAATTCTCAGTTAATGTTCCGAATCAATTAGTGGATTTCGTAGGAGTTAGTCCTAATGTTCCATGGGTTATGAAATTGGACTCCTTAGAGGCTATCTATGAATTACGTGGAGGAAGATTTCATGATTCTAGACCTTCCTGTCTCCCTCGTGAAATTATTCGCATAAAAATTAATTAGGATCTCATCACCCCTAAAAAACTCTGGCGTAATTCATGGATAGACCCGTACACAATTGTGTATCATTTTTTATCTAAGAATCACCTACGAAAGTCAAAAATTTGTGACCAAACTAGTATTCGACTCAAAAGGTATCCTCTTAGCAAATGAAACGAAACAATAAGAGACCGTAATTATCAAACAAAAACCACAAGCAGCATATCGCAGCATAAAATTTCGAGCAAGTAGTCACATCCGAGTTTGGTCAGACATCCGCTCCTTTCCATAAAATAATCTCAGCCTCCTCACCACACACAAAAACCACAGTCTATTTCCTAAACAGTGTCCGTTTATTTTGATTACAGAGTGAACAGCACAAATCAGTTCTAAAAATTGCCCAATCAAAGTCAGCCGACGAATCGCTATCAGGAAGCGCTTGCAACGGCGGAAGTAGTGGTGCCGTTGGAGTTGGCGAAAAATCGAGTTCAGTCGAAGAGGCAGCATCATCGCAAAGTAGCAGTATTGATCGTGAAGAAAGTGTTGATAGATTCGATGAGAGTTCGAGTAGTAGGCTAAATAAAATGTGGTCACAGTGTTCGGTACTCGTTGAAACTGACATTAGCAAGTGCGGTGTTCTAGAAGAAGTTGATCTTCAAACGAGACATGTTGCAAGGCGTAATACACTTGCTGCACCAACGGCTGCTTATAGGTTTGTAATTTTGACTTTGATGGATATTTGTTCAAGATATTATTGATGGTTTTTTTGGTGTTCGGTGAGAACGTTTTTTTTTTCAATTTGAGTATTGATGAGTGAAATTAGCGCGTAATACCAGTAGTCCATGTTGACATTTGCTCTGTTTGAAGAGCTGGTCTTTGCATATTCGTTGAGTGAGACTTGTGCTTATTCAGATGATGTATTATCTCTTGAATGAGAATTTTGATAATATACTCAAGCATAGATGAACAATGGATGGTATGAGGATAACATTTGAAGAAGAGGCATGTGCTCGGTAATCATGTCTATTTTTCACTCGCAAGTAAAATTTTCCTTCACGTGAAAGAATCACTCTTGCGACGAATAAAGTCAACCCAAGTTACATACTGATGTGTATGAAGTTGAAAAAGAATATTTTTCTCCTTATGAGCATTATTCATTATAGTTTAGAGTCATATCAGTTCTATCAACGATAAATTTACGAAAATTTGAAATCGATCGAAACTCATTTTTAGTATTCTGTCAAGAGTGTGGATGATTTTTACTGAAATTTTTCTATGTTGTTTGCAATTCTCGCACAGCATCAATTAGTAGAATATTCGAGAAAGGGGGAAAAAACAGTCAACTTGGTCAGAATAAGAGTAATTGGCGATCAATTTATCCGCCACTCTGGATGATCAATGGCTAGTATAGCTATCTAGAATACCTTCTTTCAAATAAAGCCAGAGCCTCATAATCCAAATAATCTGCAACAAACTAATCGTAAAAGGAAAAGTTTACTTTTAACTGTAAGAAAATCACTAAATAGTTTTTATCAGTTCTTGTTCACTCGTCACAAAAAATGGGTAAAAAAAATTACTGTTTTTTAGTTATATAAAAAAGTATAGTAAGGAAGATGTTCCTTCGCGCATTATGCCATTTTCTCAACATAAGTCTCATTTACTTCACTACTCTGGCCCATCTGATTATTCTTTGAAGTATCTCAGCTCATTTTGTAGGGTTTTTCGGAACAAGCTCAAAAATAAGCTAAAATCCATTTTCACGGTGAAATGAACCAGACTTGTTGAGAACATGGCTCAATGGGTCAAGTTGGGTACACTCACCTTACATCAATATACCCTGGTGCAAAAATATCACCATTTATCACAAGCTAATATTTAGCGTTCTCTCCTATCTCATGTCTTAGCCTTCAATACGTATTAGAACTATTGCTTTCGACAAGGGCACAAATCCACCAAATCAAAATCTTACGTACTTATAAAGTGAAAATTATAATTAATTTAGTACTCAGTCGATACGAAAGCTCAAAAATCGATGCAATTAATATATAAAAACGATCAAAATCTCGATCATCAAGGTTGGACTTGGTGATGTCTTGGCTATTTAGGATGAGACTAACTAGACAGATCCCTTCAGCCTTTGAAAGTCGGATCTGTCGAGGAAAATCCGAACGTGCCAGCATCTAGCGTAGAGTCAACATTTTTTCCGAGTGTCTCCTCCAATTTTTTAAAATTAAATTTCAAATGCGACTTCGAGATTCCGAGGATCTTTGAGAGGGTATATATATATATTGAAATGGGTATTCAATATCAATCTACGTCACCGAAATAATCTGATCTGCTGCTTTAGCTTTGGTTCCGAGTGGCCTAAAAGTAATAATATATTATAATTTACTTATCTTACTCCATTCACAGAGCCACCAACTTACAATTTCTATTCATTATCAACCACCAATTTCCATAACCACTAATCATACTCACTAAACCATCAAAGTCAACCCCCATTATCACTTCTTCTCCCACAGGCCAATAATCCATCGCGAGGCTTTAGCAACGGGGAGACGAAAAAGTGCAGCACCTCTAAGACCACTTCTCGATCATGGAAACGGTACTGGATGCGAGGATGGTTCTACCTCAGCCAGTTCCGGAACTCGTCGTGAAAGCGGAGCTCAAACGGATATATCGGCGCTCCCGGGACAATGGCGATCCGAGAGTTACTTAGCTCACAAGGTTGCCCATACCTTTACGACTTTACCGAGCAAATTTGCACTGCCGGCTGGTGCACCGGGTAGACTCAGATTATCCGACAAAACTCGAGAGGCTAGAAGAGTCATGCTCTCTGACATTGGATTTACGAGTATGGTGCCCGAGCTTTCTAGGAGTGCCGATCATCTCTGCCACGATCCACTTGCTCAGGTTAGTTGATTTGTCAATTGATTTCATCCCTGATGTGGCGTAAAAAAGTGGGTAACACTTGTTGCGCTTTGTCCAATTTTTATTCAGCAGTGCAAAATTTCCAACCACTGATTCTCAATATTAGAATGACCGATTCCAAACAGTAACATTACATTAAAAATATGAACCCTTCTACATGGTGCCCATACCAACCGTTTTCATTTGAGGAGTGCAGAAGAGCCTCAACTCTTCTAGTGCAGAATATATGTATTTTTCGAAAAAAATGTCATGTTTCTCGGGCCGAAAATATATAAAAAATACTGAAATTATTGGCTTCAAGATATTGCTTGCTCAGAGACAATTCAGCTGTCGGATAGTCGAACGTTTATGAGATTTTTTCCCACCATGATTCAGTCATAATAAATCTCGTGATTGGTACTGTCAACATTGTGGGGACTATGATGCTGACTACGGGTTAACTACCCTATTGCCTTTGAATCTTTTGTTTGGTTTTTTGGTGGGACGCTCTTAACTATCGAGTTTGACATTTTGTCATTTTCACTCTTGAGTGTACTGTAAAAAACTTTTCTGAATTTTCGTTCCATTCCTTTCCTATTTGTCGCGTATGAGTAGTTTTTTGAAAACTTGGAAATAGCGTGTAAGTCATTTTCGACGTTTTCTTGGTGTTTTTTCTTTGATATCCCAGTCATCAGTTTCTTAATCCAGGGTCATTGTTAACGTTATTATCGAAGAAAGAGTTAAAATGTTCGTGTCATGTGGCTCTCCTTTTTTTTCGAATTTTTCGGCAATGATAAGAGCTAAAAGACCCCTTCTCGTGTGCACGACCAGCTTGTACATTTTATGGCGCAATTTTGTTCGTCTTACTCAATAAAAATGAATTTGCCTCTTGCCAGGCCTTCCCGCTCCAATTTTTCTCAAAGTTTTCGTCAGGCGCAACTTTTCCATGACTTAAGGTATCAAAAAAAGTTAATTTTCACAGTTGGTGGACTTTGATTTTTGTGAAAATCTACTTTTGCTAAATTTCTTGGTAAGTTCCATGTCATACAGATGTGACTCTCAAACGCGGGGCTTATGTGCCTTTTTTCCTTATGCGAATTTTTTTCGACGGTCTCGGTGGTTCGGATTCCTTCTAAAAATGTAGGTTCTCCCCACCGAGGTATATACAAATCGGCAGTTAGCAGTATGCTGACGCACTGGTTGAACGAAACGTAAAACTTGAACCGGAGTTTTTTCACAGAAGTCGGCCGGCCTTTTCCAAAGTATGTGAGATAGCTAAATCAGAACCCCAAAACCTCAAGACGCTCGAGCTGTTTAATCGTGAGACAAATTTTAGTGGCAAATGTCAGGTTCCGTGTGATGCTAACGCGTTACCATCCGTTTTTTTTGTATCGTGGCACCGGTGAATGGAAATTTTTACATCCGTGCGCGAGTCAATTCGCACTCTATAATATGTATGAAAAAAGATGATTAATACACATCAGAAGCTTCAGAAGTGGGATTTTGGGCTGGCACATTTTCGATTATCGCAAATATCAAAATTGTCATGGAACTACTTTAATAATCTCTATGTATTTGAAAGAAGAAGGACATGAGTTCGCTCCAATTGGCAAACGTTTCAGAGAGAAGAAAAAGACACCCCAAATCGAAGCTCGCTGCAGGATGACTAGTATCTATTCGGATGCCAAAATTGTAATAACGACTACTCTGTTACGTCGTTTGAGCAAAATTTTGTCAGTATACTGTGGAGGAAACTTCAATTGAAATGTGAGGTTTGCCAAGAGTAGATGCGCTAGTAATTCGAGTTCGATCGAATCAAATTGTCATTCACGAGGCTTTATCTGAAATGATTCATCGAGAGTTCCACTGCATAAGTTTGAACCTCAGCAAGTGTTGCAATGAGGTTTCGCTTCATATTTTCACGAATAGTGCTAGTTTTTTCCTCTCCACCACGCTCTCTTACAATATTGAGTAGTCCCAGTTTTACCAATTTTTTGTACTCATGCTGGGAATATTCAATTTTATATTTCATATTTTCTAGTCTGACCCTTCGCTAAGATTTTTTTATCTCAAAGTACTTCCACGCTCTGTGATACGTTTCGATATCCCCTTCAAGATGCAAGGTTATTCATCACAAATTTGCACTCTTTTCATATGTAAACTCGAGGATGCCCTTCTTATTATGATGTCATTCGAGAAATCGATGAAATTCAATCAGACCGACAATGATTATCTCAACCCAAATCCCGCATCGCCTAAAAATCTACTCTCTCAACATGAATCAGCTATTTCAACTGATTTGCAGCTAACGAGGACGGATTTTCACTGGAAATCAGCTACAATAGCTGAAAATCAGCTAAAATAGTTGATTCTCAGTCAAAATCCGTTAGTGTTAGCTGATTCATGTTGAGAGAGTAGTCTTTACGTAGCTCACCGGTACACTCCACACCAACATCACTCATGTATACGCCAGGACTACTCAGTTACTTATTCATTTACACTTCCATCTTGTACCGTGCTGATTGCAAAAACACAAATCTGCATCGATTTTAACCATCCGAAAATTATTTAACACGTTCGCTGCGCCGGCGAAAACCACCGCACTATCGTCTCTCTATGCGATTGTCCCGCACCGATGGGTCCCGCGCAATTTTATATTATTTTTAGACGAAAATCTGCCGCACTTGGAGAAGAACAAACTCAACCCACCGGTGGGTCCCGCCGCAGCGAACATGTTAATCATGCCCCTTCAATCTTAAAGAAACTCATCCACCAATTTCCACAAAATTTCAGCAACAACAGCAGTCTCAACCTCACTCACCATCCGGTTCAACAGGCCATTCGTGTTACGGTTCTCGTCTGGGCCTTCGTACTCCTGAAGGTAATTGCCGTCGAGAATCTTGGGCCTGTCGAAGTGGAGGGCCTCCTAGTCCATCACCATGCGATTGCAGTAGAGCTTCAAGTGAACTTTGTCCCACTGGTTTATCTCGTTGTCGAGGATCTAGTCTTTCTTCAATCTCTTATCAACAACAACAACAGCAACAACAAGATCTTTGCTGTCAGGGTAATTCTAGAAGACATTCCTGGCGACCTGGTGGTGGAGCATGCAGTTTTGATACCTGGAGAAGTCCATCAAGTGGTTGTGGTGCTATAACTTCGTCGGCTTCCACTTATTCGGCACATGGATTGTGTGGAATGCAGGGTAGTAATATTGGTTCTGGTAGTGGAAGAGATCATGGAATGTTGAGAGAACATCATCATCATCACCATCATCATCAGCTAGTGCCGAGATGGTCCTCGATGCCGTCTTCACCGACGCATGTTCAGCCACCCTCGGCAGCTTTAGTGGCTAGGCTTGCTGCTGTAGGGAGTCCGAGTAGGAAAAGCACACACAGAGTCACTTTTCGAGGTTCGTAGAAAATCTTGGAATTCTTCATTTTTTTATGAGTTTATTCAGCGGTTTTTTGTAGGGTCCGGATACTGGATTCCAATATTATTTATTTTACTTTTTTTCAATTCATTTTTCGTTTCTTTCAACGTAATCTAAATTTCTAAATTTTCTATTAGTTTTGAATACGAACCAACTCTGATGAAACAACTTGTTTCTGATTCATCAAGATGATCATTGTTTCAATCGAAATAATGACTACTGAGCAAGTTCTATAGTTGAAAAAGTTATTGATATGTAGTTTGGTGATTGAAATTAGTTTAATCCACACTACTAATCTGACCTTACGAGGAAAGACAATAATCTAAAATCCCAATTTGGACTTCTATTACTTGTTATAAATTGATTTTGACCCGTTTACTTCTTCGATTGAATTCCGAATGATTCCTTCTTAAATTTACCCCAACTTTCGATATCAACGATTTACATCCACAAGTTGTGTCTAATATCCAATTATTGAAAGGTACTTTTTCGTAATACCAGATTTTGAGCTCCTCATATATACAATTTTTATTTTCAATCACAAAATATTTATTTCTGTATGCAGATTGTCCAATGATAAGAGGCAGCCTCCCAAATCTTCGATCGGAGCTGTTAGGAGATAACAGTGGCGATTCAACAGAATCTCTGATAGATGAAGCAGAGGATTACCTAAGGCGTAGCATAGATTCAATGCTGACGTTCTCATCGGCAATCGATCACATTACCAGTAAGCACTCGTCACGACGGAGAAGGACGAGACGTCACTCAGATCCTGACCTATTCCGTGAGGGCAAGCCTCCCCGGGATGCCAGGCCGTATTTGCCAAAGGTCAGCCTCATACTTTATTCAAATCTCTCCCTCGATTCCATACAACCTGCAATCTTATCTTAAGAGAAAGAAATATAAAGCTTGTTTGAACTTGGAAAAATCACCATTTTGACAGGCATTCCTTTCGCGGTTTTGCGCAACTTGAAATGTGCATAAAACGATACCGATGAGTCTTCTTTTTCAGATTCTACTGCTTTCCTCAATTCTACGGGACCATGCAAATTGATTTTGATAGGAATGCAAAATGTCAGTTGTGACTGATTTGATACAATTGAAATCGTACCTGTCCTCGTTTGAGAGTATTTATTCTATCTGTTGAACATAAAATCGATAATTGCTTGTTACAGATGCCACGAGATCTCAAAGTGAATCATTTGGTTAAAGTAATATCCCCAGAGGGTAGAATACTTCAGGGACGAGTGCGCTATGTTGGACCAGTTTCTGGACGCGAGGAAGTACACGTGGGTGTCGAGTTGCCTCACGACAAAGGTTCCTCCGATGGCACGTTCCATGGCAGACGTTATTTTGATTGGTAAGTCTTACTTGCTCACTTTATTATACTATGACTCTCGCCAACTCTATGCTGTGATTTCAAAAATTTTATTTTTATCTCAAATTCATCGACAGTTGATTTGAAATCTAAAATTCCTTGCACGAAACAACAGTATCTGTATCCAATTCAAGAATTGTTATAGGATCTATTGATTTTCTATCATCGAAAGACTCGATTCTGCTTTGCTCATATAGATACGATGCTTGAATAATTAATTATTGAAATTGTGTCAAACATATCGAGAATAGAAAAGCTAACGCAACCGAGGGAAATATCATTTCTCAAAATTTTGATGATTTTGATGCACATGTAAAGCACACAAAATGAATTAAATAACAGACGCAGTTCAATATCAAATTCTGATCACGAGTTTCAATCTATATAAATACAACAGAAATGTCAAGAATCAATTCTATGATGCATCAAATGAATTTCAAAACCTCAGATTCAGCGCACAATGGAATTTTCGAACCATCTCTGATATATTTCATGTGCTCAACATCCTAAAATGTATCTCATCAAATCCTCAAACCCTTTCTATCCTCTGCGTGCAAAATTTCCGCATCAATACATCGAAAACCGCATGCAAAGTCAGAAGGCCTGTATAACTCAATGTGCCAAACATATATCAATCCAACTGTTTCGCATCGCTCATCAATCTCATTGAAAGATCGAGGCTTTCAAATGCCTGCAAGTATCATTCTAAAAAAATTACCCCCTGCTGCGTGACTTTACGTTACCACCCAAGCGGGGGAGGGCCTTGGACTGCATATGCATCGTCAGCGCAGCCGCCACCTATATCTCGAAATAGCCCATATTCACATATACCCTATACTAATACTCGTATACCCTAACAACACTTCTCCAATAGCTCGCGTAGATCCTCGACCTTGCTCATATTCCCTATCTCCCAACTACCTTTATATACTACCAATATCAAGAAAAAATTTTCACACATGCGCATGGCTTATTAAAATATCGTCCCAGATATTCTAATTATTAAAGATACCCTACATATAAAAATGCTGACGACCAAAAAATTTTTTCTATTTTTTTTTTGCTTATGAAAATATTTTAGTGAACCAAGCCGAGCTTTATTCGTGCCATTTAAGAAGGTCGTCTTAGCTTGGTGTACTGGATCAAGTATAATTGGAAATTCGATTGGACATCATCAAACGACGACGACAACAACAACGTCGACGACGAATAAATCAGGGTTTAATACTTGACCCGGGTGCCCGGTGGCGCCTGCGCCAGGGCCGCCACCCTCACCATCAAGATCACCACGCATACTCGTATCGCAGTTCACCATGT
Source organism: Eretmocerus hayati (assembly GCA_029851415.1). Classification (NCBI taxonomy): domain Eukaryota; kingdom Metazoa; phylum Arthropoda; class Insecta; order Hymenoptera; family Aphelinidae; genus Eretmocerus; species Eretmocerus hayati. Next base: position 172,964,361 of record CM056742.1, on the reverse strand, counting down.
AAATTGTCATTTGATGTATTATAGATTTTGACGAGGACATGATGGGATACTGGAAAGGAATGCGAGAAGGCTGAGTCGTGTTTACGGATCGTCGTATTTTGGTGAGCTAAAATTGTAAAATATTTTGGTGAGAAATATAGTTTGAGGACCGTGTGAAATTTTCTGGGTGACTTTTAGGGGTTGAAGGGGTTTTTGAGTGGAGAGAGTTTTGCGACTGAGATCTTTGTAGAGTGAGAGAGAGGGGTGGTTTTTTCCCTGTCTGGTTATTTTTTTTCATGAACTTTTCATAAGTTTCAGGATTAATCATGCATGGAACTTGTTTGAACGTTTAGCCTTCCGTGTCAAATTTTCTCTCTGAATTTCCTACTGAAGTGATGGATCGTTATTATCGATGATCTAGACTAATATGTGCCACAATTTCTTGTGTGAAGATTCGCCGGTGGAGCTTGAGAGTTTTATTAAGGGAGGTACTCTTCAATACATCGTATCAAGATTAGCTTGCTGAACAAGGACTTAATAAGCCCTTAGCTTTTTGACCGATATATTATAGGAATAGCACTTGGATACTTTCTCAAAAGTTCACAGCCGTTGCTATAGACATGTGCAAACAAAAATTTTGGTGTTATTCTTGTAGTGTGAAACTCTCATGGAATCACACAATTTAGCTTCTCAAAACTTGGAATGATGGAAATATTGAAAAGAGAGCCTCGATAAGAGCTGAAATTTTCTAAAAAATCTTTTCAATGCGCCTTCCATCTTGACCGGTGGAACTGAAAAATAGGGTACCAAAAAATACGCAATTCTGTCGAGTTCTTAATTTGATTAGTCTTACATTAAATATAGTATTAATTTCTTTTTCCACAAAAAAGATGATGATAATTTTCTATGTTCATTTTGAAAAAGGCTCTCGAGGAGGAATATTTCAATCCACGATTTTCATTTTAATGAAGATTGATGCTATCGAATTTTCCTCAATCAAAATTAGGTACTTTGTATCACCAATTTAATAACTTTCAATCAATTCAACTTTATTTTGTATTTTCAAATTTGAGTTCTTTGGCTCGTTCTACGTAAACGTTCATTCCACAATCCAACCCAACTAAATCAATAAATCCTAGCCCTCAGCAATTACGAGAGTAACGAGGTCGAAATTTGTTACACTCCCACGAGTATTATTCAATTTTATCTGATACATAATCCTATCTTTCCACACATGGCGCTCATAAAGCGTCTAGTTGTATCATAGGTAACGAAGCCAACTCGCAATTAGTTTCATCCAGTTTTCCGGCAGTATTTCGTATCTCTTTCATACAAAACGTGGCACACAATCGAAGAGGAATTTAATGAAAAGCTCTTTCTCTCTCCCTCTCTCTTCATTTCATCGCAAAGCTCTCTCTTCTTTCAGTAATACCTCAAAGGTAAAGGTCGATATTAACAATCGGATATTTTATATGAGGTAGCTCTTATTCCGTGCAACGATTCCTAAGCCACTTTATTACTCGGTACAAAGAAAATCCAAGAAAAAAAGATCGTATGTACCTTTACCATCTTACTCAGTCCTTTTTTACTCCTGTTGATCGATTGATCCGCGATCGACATTGTCATTTACTGGTATAACTGAGTGTGAAGAGAAAAAAAGAAATGAGCTCGCAATTCGCGACTTAACTCGAAATCGAATCGCGTTTGGATCTTTTTTAGCCCATCGTTTTTCGATATTGCACCTTATGTACAGCTAATTGACGACAAAGAAAGCTATCACAATTGAATCTCTATTTTTAATATTATTTCTTGAACCAACGTCGAGTATCCTCGAGATTTGTGTCAGCATTGTAAATTATATTTCGAAATATATATATGTATAGGTCCTCTCTCTGTTCGCCTTGTCGTCTTATAAGATGTTGATAATCGTGTAGTCCAGTATTTGACATAACTGTATGGGAAGGTTGAAGTGTTTGTAATAATCGTTTTGCTGTTGAGATTGATATCGGGAAGAATTCATTGTGAGATCTAAAATCATTGAGTAGGAAAGATTTTTATGACTTCTGAAGTTTCAAATATGAGGGTCTAGCTCTTTTTCATCTTTTAAAGTAGAACTTTCGATTTCGAAGCTAGAAAAATTTTCCGGGTCAAACAATTTCAACGTCTCCTTTAAAAGCTAGCACGTTCTGAGGATTTAGGGTTTGTTCAGACATGACCTCAAAATTGAGCTCTATATAGGCTTAGTTGAGCTTGGTTGAGCTCCTCTGAACCACATATAGATAAACATATAGATGTTATTCAGGAAATGAAAATTCGCAACAGAATTCAGGATCTAAACAAGATAAAGGATCTGTCTCTTTACATCGTCGATGATGTAATATAAGCCTGCACATATTTCATCATTTTTAAATCGTAGTCGTCGAACAATTTGAAATATTCAATTTCCACCCTCATTAAAAAATTCCGAGGTCACTAAATTCCGACAGTCGTGGTATCCCCGTATCGCATCAAGATAAACGTACTAGCTTTTATGAGGTGATTTTTATTCGAAAAAATGTTTAAATTTCATACACCCCACAGGAAAATACTTTAACAAACTAAATATGAAAAATTTTGAACTCTGTTTTCAGCCTCAAAAAAGATCGGCAATCGATTTTTTAATGAATTGGTAAAAATTGATCTCAGAAAATCGCCCGACAAAAAAATTGTAATTAACAAATTATTTTCGAGCCTAACTGCATCGCACCTCATTACAAATGCGCAGAAAGTGTACATTATATACATATATATGTGTATGCAACAAGAGCTGTAAATGTAACGCAGAGAGAGGTTCTAGCACCGTGGTCGAGCAACTTAGACCCGCAAAAAGCCGATCAATACTCGCAGATTGAACTCTGCTCCTCTCTCTCTCTCTCTCTCTCTCTTTCTCATTCTGTCTGTCTCGATATACCCTTGTACACCTGTGGTATATAATACCGTCCCGGTTGTAACTCTTATAATGCATACATGTCCTGTTCTCTTTTGTATATATTATAGTATTTTCGCGACATGTTCATGACTATAAATTAGACAAATGGAAAGAAGAAAAAAAAATAATGAACAGAAAGAGAGAGGGAATGAAAAAGGGAGTAGAAGAATTTTATCGCATACAATTTGACGGATGATGAAAAATTATTGAAAAGATACAAAATTCATTTTTCAATGTGTAATAATATACAATATATACGATAACGTTTTATGCGGCGGAGCTTGAATAAGAGAGGCTGTAATATACGTGTATATTTGTTATTGATAATATATATGCAGCGAATTGTTCCCCGGGGGCGGTAATACTCTCATAATGCATACATATTGTATAGATATGGAAAATTGCCACTGAATTTAGGAGCTTGAATAGATTTAATAAATTATAGCCAGATTGAGACTCTTATAATGAGCGAATAATGATTGAAGTTCGGAGAAATTTCGATCTCGCAAAGCCTCACAGACCATATTTTTAATCAAAAAAGTATAGAGGATTACATTTTGGGTCATAAATGATTATTTTTGCGGTTTCAATGGATACAGATTGTAGGTCGAATTGTCGAAATTTTTTAAAAGACCATCTCATTTATTGAAAGACAAATCTTGTCAAATCAAAAATTCCATTTAGATCTCAGTCTGTCGAGTTCTTGCTATCAATTAGAACATTTCATCGACGATGAGACCGTCTCGATTTCATGAGGAGTTTCTTATGCTTTGATGCGTATAGACGGTTCTATATATTAGAAGAAAAAAAAACATGTAGTCGATTCAGATAAGTGGTTCTTGCGAACAAAATGTTTGTGATCTCTGAAAATATGTGTAAGAAGTATGATATAAGTATAGTAATATTCTTTGCTGTACTAGAAGAAATTGACTCTTAAAGATTTAGAAAAAAAAACTGTTTATAAGCAAATGTACGAAAAATGCATAATTTTGGGTACCTGCATCTACAATGAAGACTATTATTTTTAGTTTATAGTGATTCAAAATAATTTTAATGTACTGGCCAAATGTCATACGTAGAAATGGACTGTTTAGAATTTATAGATGATGCTCCATAATTTCCAATTTTGTAACATTATTGAAACCCACAAGTGGTTCTCATATTTTTTCACAATTAATCGAGGTATTTCGTTACCGATTTTCATTTTCATATTGATCTCCTCAGCTTCGAACAAATCCCTTCCAATCATACAAAAACCCTTACAGTATTTTTTTAACTCATTCTTGTCTCATTTTCGATCTCAGTCTGATATTAGTCTTGTACCTTTATAATTTTTAGAGTGAAATTTTTGAGTGCTTGATGTAAAGTTACAAGTTAGTCTCATCGATTTAACATTATGTATATTCTTCATGGATGGTTATTACCTTCAAGAATTGAAAGAATAGCGAAAAATTGAAGCATCTTGATTTTTCACTTGACGTGAAAGATTTTTATGCAAAAAATGAAAAATGTAAGAGCTCAATACATTTATCAAACGTTGAATACTTTGATGATGAACTGAGAGATGATGATATATTTATTATTTATATTGTACCAGTGAAACCATCCGAAATTTACATGAAATAATGTGCTTGAATGTGTGTTACTTGAATGAAATGATTGCAAATTGTTATAGTATCGATTTTGAAATAAATCTATCAACTCAAAAGTAGATTAACAAAATTTGAAAAATTCCTCAATGCTCTCTGCTTAGACTTTCAACTTCCATATAAAAATATCATAATCGGCAGAGGGCGAATTCATTCAAATGAACGTATCCTTTTCAACAATGGCTTCAAAAAGTTCAGATTGTGTAAAAAGTAGAGCGAACGGATATATCGTGTAGTATTGCACGTCTACACCCTATTCTCATAGCGTAACTCGAAACGCTGTCAGATATGGTGGGAAAAAAAAGAATGTACAATGTAAAATTTTCACATAGTATATAAAATTGAGATATCAGAGAAAGAAGAGGAGTATATAACTTTAAATTTTTGTGTTTGTACCAGTGTGAGATACATTAAATTCATAATGGCTGTACAGAAAGTTTATATATGACTACGAATGAGTTTGATCAATATATTATATATCTCTATATTCGTTCATAAAAATATTTTTGCGCAGATGTATTTCAAAATCGACCATATGAAAAAAGCAAAATTATAGACATTGTATAAGTATATACTAGATTCCAAAACTGAAAACTACGATGGATGTTGCAAAAAAAAACACAAATTATGAAACCGTTGAAAAATTGTTGATTTACCCGAACTTTGTGACTGTACTGATTGTGTCGAGAAAAAAAACTCAATGGAAAACATGTATTCAGAAGAAAAGAAACAAATAAAATCTCATTGCCGTAATAAGAAAACATGGGCTTTCACTTGTTTTGCTACGCTATTTGCTACTGTCCCTGGCAACAATCGTTCCCCTCTGATATTGAAGCAGAAGAACAGTTGCTATCGATTTTCTTTCGGTCACAGAAACGCTCTCTCTCTTTCTCCAACTTTTTTCCGTTAACATCCGACTTTAGTTCTTCGTCTTGAACTTACGTAATTTCTTCAGAAGCTCAGGTCCACTCGGCTTTCGCTGTGGATGACTATAACTTTTAAAATATCCGATTCTATAGATATAGAGTCGCAATCTTTATGAAGTGGATCGAGAAGAGTATCTAAATTTATTCAATTCATTCACTCACATTCTTGTGAATCGGACAAATTTCCGTAGACCGATTTTCATCATTGATGGTTATTCTTTCCGGGCACATCAGGAAAATCTAAAAATATTCTCAAAAGTTCAGTCCCAGGAGAAATACTCATTGTCAAGGAGTATTTAAATCAAAACCAAAAAATTCATTGTCAGAACGTACGTGTTTCAATGTTTAAGGCTGGTGATAGTAAATGGATTGGGAATTCTTCAACAGTCGAAACAAATCAATATCTGAATCTGGTCGAGCCTGTCGTAATTAAATCTGACTGCTAAACATTTCAGGAACCTTTTTGTTCAACTTGAAGATTCGTCGATGAATACCCAGATGAAAGATTAAAATACATCTTACAAGATAGGACACGAATTTAAAATGAAACACACTGAAACTATCAAAACATCAAGTCGTCTATTCAACCAATTTTTCTTCAATGTAAACAAAATAATTTCAATAAATAATCATCAACCCTTATGTAACTTAAATCTTTTCCACATCAATATACTCCCGTCAACCCTTTCAGCTTACGTAATCAGCTCTTACGACTACACACCAGGAACAATACAGTACTTATGACTAAAGTAACACAATATATAACAGTCGATGTTGTACATACTTCGCAATCTACCCTTCAATTCATCATAATCAAACATTCATTCACCCATTGCGGTGGTAACAAGAATTCGTACTATACTTATACATAACAGTTATCGGATCAATGATGAGACGGAAAGTCGGCGTACCAACTAAAAGCACCATTAGGACCTGTATGAGCTCCAAAATCAACGTAATCAAGTACGTGAGCTCCTAAATGTCTTGTTATTGGTTCTGATGGTTCTGATGATCTAGTTTGATGAGGATAAACTTCGGCAATAGGTGAAGCTTGACGAGGATAACGTTGAGACAGGCCTGAAGTTGATGGATTAATTATTGGATTGGTTGGGCCTACTGGGCTCAACTCGATCACATCAACATTGTCGATTGGAATTGCGATGTAGCGGGCACCGGCTTCGGCGTTGATTGAGAAGTTAATCAGGATAAGCAGCGAGGCCTGTTGTGATTTTTCAAAATTTTTAGGTTTAGCCAATAAGCAGGGCTCGGGATACAAATCCCTAATATTCGCAGGTTTACAAAACAAAATTCAATTTCATGTATTTTCAAACTGTTTTTAGATAGATTTTTTTCCTTGAGCGTGTGTGTAATTGACTAATCCTTCTCAATGATAGACTCGTGTAATTTTGAATGAGCTATTTGTTACAAATCATTGATCCATAAACATCATGATTGGAATAAGTAGATCATAGAATAAGGTAATTATTGACAGAGCCTCAACGAAAGAATTCGTCCATCTTCGTGTCAGAAAAATGAAAAATCTAAAAAAGTCAAATTTATGAAATCTGACAATTAACGAAGAGTCCTCGAGAATTTGTTAGTTTATCGTTTGTATCCTGAGTGAGGAATATTTGTTAAAGGCTGCTTCGTCATAATCAGCAGATGCGTCACAGTAACACAACTTGATACTTTGTAATTAGTGCGAGTGAAGTTTCTGAATTTTAGCTGGAGTTTAAAACGAAGGCTCTTCAAAGTACTACGTTGGACGAGAGCTACAGAAGCTTCTACGAATTCAAATTACATCCGTCTGAAGTCATTTGCTACGTTGATTTAGATACTCTTTCGAGTGGAATCCTGTTCTTCATGAACTATGCAAGAATCTCTGTGAATTTCGCTTCGCAATTTTGAATCTCGAGAAGTAAAGTGATGGATGAAATAATGCGTATATGCGTTAGCTGTAGATGAAAGCAATTACTTAATCTGGATTTTTATTTTTTCTGAATCTTTTGTGACGAGAAATATTAACGTTTTTCGAAGCTATTTATCAAGACCTGGTTTTCTATTGGATCCGCCATTTTTCTCGTATATTCATCAACACTCTCGAGAAAATAAAACTGGATAAGACCCCAAACCTTGCCGATAACCGGTCTTCTTATAAACTGATTCGACCAGAAAGATGAATTATAAAATTTTTGGCGCGTATTTTTTTATGTCTTATATCTGTAAATCCCCTTTACAATTTTTTAAGTATTTCCGAGAATTTTTCTGTGATCGAATCACAAAAATCTCAAATAGGGCCCTGACACAGATATTTACTGTGCTTAGAATTTACGAAGGGGTGCGGGTAAGCCTGATATCAGATAAGAGTGCAAAAGCGTCTAATTTGCTTCGAGCGGAGACCATACAGAATCAAAATTTTTGCAACCGGGAGTGAAAAATTGGTATCCACCCTTTTGGCTTGCGTAGATCAATCAATTGATACAAACGATTTGTAACTTGCTAGGCTTAAACCCTTTCAACTTGCACACAAGTATTAAATATGCTATTTTGAATCTATCAAACACCAAAATGATCCAGTAGAATGGGGGAAGAGTTCAGTTTAAAATAAAAGGGCTATGAGCCCGTTAACTGTTAAAAATGAAATAAAAATGAATTTTTGCATTCTCGGCAGAATTCAAACTATCTATCAAGGTAGCCTCAGTAGAAAAAAATGAAAAGGGGCTGCAAACGAAATGATACATAAATGAGTGGAGCGTACCAGAAGAGCCGCATCGAAGGAGTTACTTCTCATCATCCTTAGCTTGAAGATAGTATATATATCTCGTCAAAGAGCCTGGAGCGTTGCGGTAAGATTATTTGGACTGAGCTTCAGATTCCTCGCCAGGTTGATTTTATACGGTTTCGCTTGGCCGCAACAGCTTTCTCAGCAACACCGCAGATCGAATTCTGGAAGTAACTATATACATAACAGAATAGGTATACAAAACAGTATCTACTAACTCTACGCCCTGCTACTTTACCGCAAACAATTATTATTATACACTTCGGACGCAAAATCACGTCGCTAAAGAGAGAGAGAGAGATTCCCTCTCATCGTCGACTGCAGGCGCAACGTCTAATTCTTTTTTCCCCCTACCTATCATCGTCCATCTGTACCACCGACAATTTTGCTGACTGTTAGCTTCCGATTATCAACGAACGTTTTTCACTCATCAGAGAGTAAAGCTTTTCCTTGGATGAAGAAGCTGAAGAAATATTGTTGAGTTCATTTTGCAGTATACTCTTCCGCGTCTGTTTAAGAAAAGTTGGCCGAACTTTTATTCGTTGAGAAAAAAGGTAAATCAATGGAAGGCAGCAAAGACTTACGGGTTTCAATGCCTTTTATTTCCACTTTGAACTTGTTTTTGTTCACCTTTTCATAACAGAGTCAATTATAAACACGCGATAAAGTTAGTCGGGCGTGCATGCACCAGTTTTTCGTGTTTTATAATATACAATATTATATTAACTAGAATATTTTTGAAGGGAAAACGAAAGAATTGATCGATTGTTTCTGAAATGCTCGTTGAATTTATAGCAGATTATCTTATTTCTTGAAAACGAGCTGGTGAAACGATCGATTGATTCTATCGTAGTATCTGATAAGATACAAAAATACAGATTTAAAATATACATTAGTAGTTGTAAATCTAAGTGAGGTATGGTAATCACTCGTTTCATGGTTACTTTCAGAGATTTCACTATGATCACAATATAATTGGCACCATTGGCTGATAACTAGGAATTCGATAAGGATCATTTATTAAACCACAATCTGCGGCAACTAAAAGCAAAGCAAAAGATAAGACTAAGAATAATTATTCCAGAACTTGGTCAATTCCTAATAATCTCAGTTGATTGTCACAAACACATAGCCATGTCGAATGTAATTGACCTGATTAGACACGATGAATTAGGCCGTAGCCTTTCGATATGGGAATGGAAAATCCCGAGAAGTTTTACCTCAGTGAACATTGATTGTGCGTAAATCTTATCGAACACTGGAGAAAATTCCATTTTAAGAATTAAAACAGTCAACAGTTTCCAAATCAAGTCGAAGAATATATCAATTGCTCAAAACCGATATAACTAAATATACCAAAGAACCTCAGAGTCGATTGTACAATTGTCGAAAATCTTAAATCATAAGCAACGATTTCAAAACACAATGATGATCCAATTATTACTTCCAGAGTAATACTTAATCTAATCGTTAATACAAACTATCCTACTTGGCTGTGATGCTTGGTCAGCGGTAGTTGACAAACTTGGTCCAGGATACTAATGACTACATAACAACCCATAACTTCAATACATTTCCATACCATCGTCGTCGTCGGTTAGTTCGTCTTCGATACCAGCAGGCATAACATTATAATGTCTGACAGGCTTGACTATCTTGAAAGGATTTTTTACTCTAGGCTTGATTTTGCCGTGCGGATTGCCATTTGAGTTGCCGTTTTGCATGACTTGAGGATTACGCTCATTTTCAAGAAAGCTTTGCGATGGATTAGCAGGAATATTCAATGGAGCAGATAGGTCAATCGATTCAATCTTCTTGGGAACCTATGAACAGATGGAAATTGAGATTTTGGATGAGAGTTTGATAGATGTGAGATTGGTTGATCAATCTGTTCTTTGAATTTTTTCACGAAGAATACAAATTACTCAAGTGTGGTTTAACATTGATATCACGCACAAGTTTCCTCATCTTTCTTGCAGTTGGATTTGTTCTGATACAAAAGTACGTGTTAGAGTTTGCGATGTTCACGAGTCCGATTTCTTACTCGCCAAAATTGAAGGCACAGCCAATTAATGATACAATTAATATGTTTGCTGCATCGGGATCCACCGATGGGTTTCACCTGTCCTTGTCTCTGTGTGCTGAAGGTTTTTCTTTTATGAGATTCAATATTGCGTGGAAACCGCCGGTGGGTCCTACCGCACAGAGAGAAGGTACTGCGGTTTTCGCTGTCACATCGAACGTGTTAAGAATCCATCCTTAAGTGACACTTGTCACGGTTTTTGAGATGCAGTGACTCGAATTTATATCACATACAACTTGGATTCAAGAACACACATTCTCCACAAAAAGAAGGAAGGAGGAAATGCACGAAGAAATTTCATTTGAAAGGACGATGTGAGGGATCCTTTTTGATTTTCCATCTTGGAGACAAACCGGGATTTCTTTGCAGATATAGAAAAGAGATTTGTTTTGAGTATCTGAACGTTTAAACATTCTTGTTCCAAAAACAGATGACGATTTTTTCATTCGTTTACGGGGAATTTTTTTGATGAATAAGAAATAAAATGGGAGTTCCATGATTTCCAAGGGAAAATCGTAGTTTTAATGGGAGAAAAGAGTAATTATTGACTCCATTCAAAAATACACCACACGGAGTGACGAATATTTACTCAAGCGATTGGAGTATCACTTTTTCGGAGTGAGAAATAAAAGAATTATTCTAACTCAACATTTTTCCAAAACTAGTTGAGCAAAGCATGTAATCGCGTCAAAAAAACGGGACATTCAAGACAACTTAGCTTTGAATCTTCCGACTCGACCTAACTATACATAATATCATCCAAGATAAGTTGGCAAGTCAATGTGGTCTACCACAACAATTGTCATCGATCTATCTAATCGCGAGGCATGGTTCTTCCTACTTTGCGTAATTCTAGGGCATGAAAAATTTGTTTCTCGTAATTTTTTTTTGAAAAGCCAAAGATCACTTAAATTTCGTAATTAAAGTACGTAACTCCCGTGATCACAAATATAGGATTAACTCAAAGTCTCCATGATGATGTCACTAATCACATGAAATATAATGAGAAATTATGATTTGGATGACACGATGTTTCTCTCCAGAGCGTACCAAGGTGCTTTCTCTCAATCAATGCTTTTTCAAATCAAGAGACATCGCAGAACTTATACAGAGAATTATCAACCAAGATGCATCCTTAGTGCGAGATACTTTCCTTCATTTCTCCGAAAATAACTTTGATTAATATTGATAAAAATGCAGTTTACATTAGGTTTTTTCGAAACAGCCCTCAGTTTTAAATCAGAGTCGAGAGATTAGATTGAATTTTAGAGTTAATCGTTCATAATTGAATAGGTTTTCCAAAAATTCGTTTGATTATGGAAATTCGGGATAAAAAATTAAAATATTAGAGGATACATACCTGAAGTCCGGGTGATTTAGCTAACGCTTCGACGCTGTATCCCAAATCTGGATTCTGAACTTGGCTCGAGTTTCGATTTCGTGGCAACGACACGCTAACGTCGGTTGCACTCGAAGGCTCGTTTTCTGCAGGAGATGCCACATTCCGCTTGATCAACTCTTGCCCGATACTCAAGAGCTGCAAAAAAATTCACTTGTAATATTATCTACGCTTTTATTCGAATTACACACTTGTAAGACTAATAGATATATGAAGTAATAAAAATCATGGAAATATAAATTATGAATATTGAAATCGAATAAATAATTATTACCATGCTTCATTTCAGACCAGGAATTATGAAAGAAAAATCGTTCAAAAAAGTTAGCTTCCATTTCGTAAAAGGTCGGAAATTAGAGTCAGAAAAGAGAGAGGCATTAGAGAAATGAATACGCGATTCGTGCACTTTTAAAACTGGCGCGCAAATAAAGCTCAGATGCGTGAGACGAGTGCACGATAAAAACTTTTTCATTCTCGGGCACAAACTTTGCATCAAGCTAACACATCAACCGTAACAGCTTTTAAAACTAATGAGTAGCGCAATCTACACATAAAAGAAAAATAGCATAAATCAAATTTCAGAAGCTACTTGCATTCCAGCAGTATAAACAATATTTAGAGGGCTAATAATACACATTTTTGCTTTATTTGATTCTGAACATTATTCCTAGTCGAAGGAGAAAATCATCATCGACTAAAACGATTGTGACATTTTGATCGAAGAAATTTGTGAGAATTCGTTTTCTAATGAAAAATTACGCAATATTCATAGAATATTATAGAAAATGTAAAAATATATCCATAAAGAAGAATTCGTATGGATGACTATACCTTCGATTCCCACTCTCATTTAAAAGAATGTTGAATTTCACACCTACCTGATCACCACGTTTTTCGTAAAGTTCGACCAGAGGAATAGGTGAACCCTCACGTTTGCTTGATCCAGACTGAGCAGCACGTTTTTTATAGCCAGTAATTTTGGCCATACAGGGCTGCCACTGAGCTACCGAACTCAAAAGGAAGAAAGTCTCGCAGGCTGCCATGCTCCATTCTTCTTCCCTGTAAACAAATCGGTTAAAAATGTAAAAAAATGTCGCAACTCATTTTCAACTTTATTGACCATTTCATACAATTACGAAATAATTAATTGACGTGCTCATCAAGTTGTTCACTGCAAGAAGAATTTTTCGTATTCTTCTTTCGTTCATAGAATATGCGATTCGAGTCATCTACAATTTCCACATTTTAGTAAAAATAACGAAATGAGGGTTGATTGTTTTTTTCGCCCATTGTTTTTGTCCTTGATAAAGTAAATGGGCGCGATAGATTATTATTGGGAAAAGTTTCTGAGCTTATACAACTCAGTAAAAATTAGAAAATGAAAAATCACGGATCTCTCCGTTAAAGCCCATTACAATGATCGCGTTGAGGGTAAAAATTTTAAGTGTTCAAGAAGGATACTTCGATTTTGGAATCTCAAAATCTATCTCAGATTTCAAATTTTCTAGATGAAACCATCTATACCATAGATCGACCAGTAAAAAAAGTAGGTGATTTCTTCCTACCAGCTCTGTTTTCAATACAATCCAGCGGAGATAAAAATTATGGCATGTTATTCTGTATCATACAGAGAACTTTCAATCTCGTCAACTGATTGATTCACTAATAATTTTTCACGAAGAGTTCTAAGCTTTGATATCGAATTGAAACCCTTGTTTGACAAAACTATCCACCCCAAAAGCTTGTTTTTGTCATAAAAAAAGCTACTCACAAGTTTGCCAATATTGCTACACATTATTACGTTATTTCTGTTCTCAAAATGTATACAGAGCAACGAAGCATTTGGCAAAGTTCAAAACTGACGAGAGAGTAAACGTTAACGATAAATATTCAGCAAAGCACGCGAGCTTTGGCGGTAATCTATGACTCCTCGATATCGTCCAAAAGTACCAACAAACATTATAGACGAGGAGGAGGAGACGGTGCCAAAAGCCGGTAATTCGGTTTACACCCGCCACTTGACCGAATTGAAAGAGTTTACACTGTTGGCCGAACTCTGCTTGCCAATTTCAACGATGTTCGAGCATTCTCGAGAAAGCTCTCATCAGAAAATCAAGACCCATGATTATGTCCATGTGCTGTATTCGGGAGCGCAAAGAGCCTAGATTTTTTCAAGTAGTTGATAAATTGAAATTCAAGTGAACCGTGACCAATGGAAATAAGGGTAATTGAGTCGGAGGGTTCATTATTGTCTTTTCCTTTGTTTAGTTTTTTGCTTAAAGCAGAAGTATTATTTGTTTAGAGTATGAGAATTTACAAGGGTGATTACGTAGTGTGGCATATAAATTCCCAGGATGTCGTATGTAATAAACTCAGACAGAGAATATGGATTCGAAAATAGGTGCTAGATAGTGATAATTTTTTCATAATGAACGACATTCTGAGGTGGAGGTGAGATAGTTTCTAGAGATAAAAGCTCAGAGCCCACTCTATGTATAAAACTCCAAGAAATTATGGTTGAAAAAGACTCATATTTTGAGGATTTTCTGGAGAAAAATGGTTGTTTAAATTCTCACAAAAGCGATCCAATGTTTTCAAAGCACGCTTTTTGATAACGCCACTTTTCAGATTCGATCTGGTCGTTTCTCATTCTTGCGCAGGGAGTAGTTGCAGGATTCAATATTGCCGCTGCCGACTTCATGAATTTATCGTCGCAAAAACTCTTCCAATCTAAATGCTCGGTCTCATTCGTTCGGTAAACTTTTTCGACTACGACTTGAATGTGTCTGGAAACGATGAAAAAAAGTAGATGGAAGGATTAATAAAAGTGAGTATGGTTATTCTACGGAGATGAATTCTTCATATTTATCCTATAACCAATGGGATGAAACGAGTAATTCCCAACTTTTTCCAGGATAACATTGGCATCATAAAATTGGAACGGGCCCACATTTTTCTCTGTATTTGAAAAAAAAAAAAAAAAAAGGAAGGATGCCAACAAAATGGTAATTTCTTTTAAATGGACCAGAATGGTGGTATATGAGTTGAGGTATGCGATTTTCAAGAAAGATCTAATTTTCGATTTGAGTTCAGGTGCGCTAAACGGTCTTCATCGATATAGTTTCAATTCATCCAGTGTATAGAAAATTATGCAGGAAAGCTTTAGAGCATCTTTACGAGGCGCACTTTTCACGCACGAGAAGAAAAACTTGAAGTAATGTAAAAATTGAATGACTCAAAACCCCTAACTTGTCATGTTGAATTTCAGACGATTAGTCTGATTTTAAAAGTTACTTCTCACAAAAAAACTTGCTCTGGTGATAAAAAAGCTACTTTGCCGTTTCTTGATGATTTCTGATCCGCATCATGGGATAAAGGTTAAAAACCTACAAGTGACTTCAAGCACCCCAACCAATACCCTGAGCGGCAGAATTGTTTGATATGTACAATAAATAATTTCAACCGATCATCACCACTCTCAATTCCTTGAAACCCCGTTTTGTTAATGCACAATAGTATGAATTGCACAGAGTTCATGAGGTTGTAGCTAGCTTCTAGCTACTGGTACTGAGCTTGAGTCGCAGACGAGGGTTGAAATAATTGCTCAGAAGCAAGGAACCTCAACAGCGAGGTGCGAATACTATTTTATGCAATTTTGTAAGCACCCAAACATCAGAGAATTGCAAAAAAATTGACTGGAATTGTTCATTCAGTGTGATAAAAACTATAGAAAGTCATCACTGAAAAACAATTTTCTGCATAAAGGTGATTTCGGAATTTCATCTTACACGCTATCCGTATTGAAAGAGATGTAAAATTATTTCAATTTTCGAGCTTTAGCATTTTCTTCTCAATTTCACGCCCGCTTCTATTTTGACGGAGAACTACAAAAAGTTCTCCCCACTTTGAAACAATCTGAGCTTTAAAAAATTCACAGACAGAGTTTCTTTCATTCACTGGTAAAAAAGTTCGACCGATAAATTAACTGAAATTACTGTATCGAAATTCACAACAAGCCAAAAACGTCGCGCATCGTCGAAAATTTCCTTTCGTCTGAGAAAGAAACAAACAACAGTTGTATTGGATGAACAAAATAAGTAGCCTACATACTTGGATACATTCAAAACTAACGTCAGAACAAGAAATTAATTTTGTCCATCCAATCCTTGGGGATAAGTGTGTTTACCACTAGAGCGTATGCATCTATAATATTTAATTTATAAATGTCGCGGATGAGAACGTCCCAAGTGAAACGAAGAGAGGGACAAAAGTGGCTGCTCAACTGATGATGCGTGAAAAAGCGCCACACGACGGGCTATTCATTCAAGTATACACTTGACCGCGTGTTTTCTTCAGTTGAGATCTTGAAACGCTCCGGTTATTACGTACACCAAAAGATTCCGCGATCGTCTTATGATAAATCTTATGATCGATATCTTGTGTCAGAATATGTGATACGACAGAGCTGAGATCAGCGAAGAAAAGTACCTTCAAGTAGGTATTTATGGCAAAATTTTTATAATGTCTGCAGATTTTTGTTAATTTGAACAATTAATCTGTGAAAATAGAGTCAAACATGTAGGTGAAAGATAAGGAATTATATCGAAGTATTACTGCACGTGAATCAATTAAAGTTGTACACTCGCGTGATTTGAGAGTTTCTGAAAGTTACGCGAGAGCTTTCAGCGGAGTTGAGAGTAATTAGGGACAACTGATTGTTTCTTAATCATTAGCTTGATAGTTTAGCTTGATAGTTACTTTCCATAATCCTGATTGATAGTGATGGATGTCTCAATTTTGAGGCCTTTATCTCAGTTATCAACTCACAAAGTCAGACGATGCATCTTTCTAGATAATTATTCTAAGTACACTGTACACCATTTTTTCAAAAAGCTCCAACCACCTGGTTGAAAATTCAATCAATTTTTCCAATGTATTGGCTGGATTTTAAACCAAATGCTTGAGTTTTTCATTCAAGCGGTCGGTCGAAATTTTTCGAAAAAATTTTTTTAACAGTGTAGCTTTAGTATTTTGTTAACGGTTAACTCTCAAAGTTTGTGTAAATAATGATGAGACGCACATTATCAATTCAAGAGGTCTAACCACAATTCTTCATTAATTGACTCGCTCACTATTTTGTGCCGTGCACAGGACAATTTTCTAATTTGGATTTTAGAAAATCTTAGCATTCTGAAACTAATCCAATGGTACCAAAATCATCCTAATGACGTAAGAGACAGTGAAAACGTGTTTTCATACCCAAGGGCTCCGTGTACATGGTTTTACTAAAGAGTGCTTCGGATAACAACCATAACTCCTAGTACAATAATCGTTTAAGGAATTGGTGAATCCTCTCCTAATTAATCGAAATGTTGTTAGATATTCATTTTTTTACTTGTAATGCATCAAATTCCGTCCTCATTATTTCTGAGAATAAGAGAGGGAAAGTGAAAAGCCATGAAGTCTGTTATCGTGAGAAAAATTATCTTCTCGTCTATCAAACTATTAATTCATGGACCGTTAGACATGATTTTTCTATTCTAGTAATTATCCTTCAAAATAACGATGATTCCCCATTACTCTGACGTTTGAGGATTGAGATTCATAATCTCTGTAGTGAACAGGTTTAAGATCTTATCTCATTTGAGACTTCTTGAGAATTAATGCATCGGATAAATTTTCAATACTTTTAACGATATAACTTGAAAATAAGGCTGCGATGTCTTCTGCATTGAGCTGAATAAAAGTGCTGTCATTTCACCCACAAGTCTGTACATATATTTTCACAAAAAAAAATTCTTAATGTCACTGTTCAAGGGTATTCAACTTCCAAAACCTCTTTCCTCTTGGGGAAGCTTGATGTACACCATTTGAATGTTAGGTCTTCAGAGTACAGTTAGCATGAGTGGATGAGAAGTCCGGGTTCGATACCCGTCCAAAGTTATAATGAATTTGATCATTTACGATCAATTTTCACTCGTAGAAGCTTTTCCAATTGATAAATTTGCAAACAACCGCTGAAGAATTTCCTTGATTTTCAGAATTGGCACTCCGAAAATCGCCAAGAAAGTCAGTTGAGCTGAGGTAACACAAATCGCAGTTTGGGCTTTAACTATGTGAAATCAGTCAAAATCGACTGTCATTACTGTCGAATGAGATTTAAAAAATTAGTTAGTAGCATTCTTCGTGAATGAGGCGATTGATCATTTTTAAAATTATTTTCCCTGTTACTTTCTACAAGAATAATAGGTTCATTGATACAATTTTTATGACGATTTGCCAAGAGTATTGACGACAAAAACATCAATCAATAGGCTGTTAATGATCTCAATTCCATTCAATTCATCATGATGCAAAAACAAATCACCCGAAATTTGCACTCGAATGAATTCAAAGTATCTCTTGATGAGACCCAGGAAAATATTGTGCATCAAATGACACAACAGATTGGGAATAATCAACGAACTTGAAAGAAAAAAAACTGACACGGGAATAGTACGGGTCTCGCAGAGAAGTAGCCAGAGATGAGTTATTTGGAAGAAGAATATGAAAGAGTAAATGAGGATAGAACCATCAAGACAGAAAAGAGAAAGAGGAATGATAGCACGGCGTATATGATGAGAGAGTGAGGAAGCGATGAGTTTTGCCTAGCATCAATTAGACGCCGATTAAACCAACAAGTCTGTTTGTCGATTTGACCCAGTTACATGTGTACATACATCTGGTTATTACACGCGATGCTTAGTATACTCTCTTCTTCCTGGGGGTATCTTTGAGGTTCCCAAAAGTATTTTATTCATTCTACTACTGTACTTCCTCGAGGTCAGAATGAAAAAAAAAGCAGAGGATAGAAAATATTACTTACTACTTTATTTTTTCATAGAGATCAGTTACAACTTCAAGGGAGAAATGATTGAATTATTCAGGGATTGAGAAGAGTTTTCGTCAGTCAAATTTGACACCGTAGAAATTCTGAAAAATTCATCATTCCAATCATTTGCAAATTTGGAGAGTTAATATGATAAACAATCAAGTCCTTGTACAAGTGATATTTCTCATTTGACTCACTTTTTACTATTAAAATTTAGAATGGGTGAACCTTAGTACTGATTCAGTTACCTATTCTTCTCTCAAAATCGTTTCAATGAGATACTTGACGATCAATCGAACAAAACCTAAATTTTGGAAAACCATTTGGAATGCAAACACACGTCAACTTGCAATATTCCATCATCTACTCACGATAACGTACGAATCCAAGTTTCGCTCGGTACAATTATGCGATACCCGGCGCGAATAGAGCGATTAGGGATCGTTGTTTAGCTAACACGCGATGTGGTAAATTACAACACACATACTCTGTTCGCATTTCGATTGATTAGCAGCGGTTGAGCTTGCAAGCACGTACATACAAGTGTTGTGTGTGACCCGCATCCAAACAGCTTGCGAGAATTCCAAGTTTTCGAACGCCCGTCTAATTCGATTTGATTAGACTTTCACACCTGTATACGATGAGCAAATGTCGAGCTTCACGGCTGAAACACGGTTGTATTAAATGCAAAATATCTTCATGTACTTGTATATTTGACGAGTGGTGACGCGAAAACGGGTTTCCGGTTTTTTGAGATGCATGCCGATGCCATTTGTACATGAGTAGTTCCGTGAAAACTTTGAAATAGTGTGGGCTACACCTTGTACGGGAACTTAAGGCAATGCGGTCACCGTGCACCGTGCACGCTGAAAGTTATTCGCACTTTTATCAAATTTGCTTGCGATTTGGGTGAAACGACGAGAAGACCCGCGTTTATTATCATCTAACTCGAGTTTTTCCCAAATCGCAAGAGAATCGGATAAAAGTGCTAATAACTCGAGTGCGGACACTTCCTAACCTATAATACAAGCACTTTGTTTCGCACTTTTATCCGATTCTCTTGCGATTTGGGCTAAACGACGAGAAGACGAACTCGAGTTAAATCAGATAATAAGTATTCGTCTTCTCCTCGTTTAGTCCAAATCGCAAGAATATCGGAGAAAAATGGGAATAACTTTCCGCGTGCACGGTGACCGCATCGCCTTAAAATGCTATATTAGGAAAAAAATCATCTAAATCATTTTGCATGTATTACTGGTGCTCTTATTAGCATAATTGATAGTTTTCTGACCCAGTATAACACGAGAAAAAATTTATAATCGAAACAAAGGTCAAAATGTTTGGGTCCGTGCCTTGTGGTTCTCCTTTTGGGTGGGCAAATTCACAAAATGATGGTAAGCATCAAATTCCACAGCTACGAGAACCAAAAGAGCACTTTTGGGGTGCACAGCGAGCACGTACATTTTGTTGCACAATTTTACTCACTTCATTGCCCCCGATAAGAGTGAATTCGCCTCATCCCAATTGCCTTTACGCACTAATTTTCATTCTTCAAAAGATATCGTCCGACGCAACTTCGCCATAAAAATATCGATTTTCACATTTTGGGGAATATTTTATCGCAAAAATTTGACTTTGCCACATTTTTTGGTCAGATCCGTGTCATACTCACAGGATCTGCTAGGTTTTTTATAGAGTATATGGCGACTAAATCAACCAATCTTCAAGACAGTAGCTCAAACCGTTTGTTCGTGAGATCAACTTTAGTGGCAAAATATAACGTCCGTTTCTCGCTATACGAGACTTATACCTCTTATGTTATAACAACATAAGAGGTATAAGTGCCGGTATCATAAGAATAATGAAGTGTAACAAATATATTCACACGCGAGCTAATTCGTACTCTGCATGTTTAGGAGAGTCGGTGAGTCCATCTTATTCGAGTTTAGAACCTTTCGGATGGCGATTTGAAATTGGCACTTTCCATTGACTCTGAAATATCGAAATATCCGTGGAACTACTTACATTACATTGCGCATGGGCTTGATGTAACGGAAATTGATGGCGATTGGGAGCGCTGATGGTTGTGGGTCGGGGACAATTTCCGGGAGGGGTGATTTTGGAATTGACGTGGGTTCGAGAGAACTATTGATGCGTGGGATATCGAATTCTCATTTGAGCGCGTTTATGATTCAAGTCGGTGGTATTAGAGTCCGAAAATATATTGATCCAAACTCGGCGGGAAAAGACATGGCAGTTATTATGACTTGTTGCTGTTCGAGATTGACTAGATGTTGATCCATAAATCAAATGCCATTTTTTTTATTAGGCGTGTGATGATATCGTGTCAGTCATCCATAGAACTAATATTCGATGCAATTCAAACACCCAAATCAATCATGTTATAACTTCTGAATATTTGAGAAGTGACTTTTTGCTCAGTAGATGATCAGCATGGATATCTTCATGGATTTTGTTTATTTAGGGAAAACTTATAGCAACTCTTATCAATTCTCGTCGTTGCGAGTATTGTAATTCAAGTTCTCATATTACACCTTGTGAGACTGGATGTAATAGAAAATTTTATGAAATTGATTTCGTGCTAGGTTATGAATCTTATATAAAGATATACGACCATACACAGATTTGGTCATGCTGAGATCAGATGAGCAATTTTTATGCAGAGTTAGAAATATTTGCTCGAAAGATTGCATATCATTGTACACTAAGGGTCAGAAACGCGGGAAAGTTGAAGATTTAGGAGGAAAAATCCCTGTAAGGTTGTGACTCCAGGTACTCCTAAGATCATTTCCAAGTATTTTCGAAAAAGAATCAAAGTTTTTCGTCGGTAGAATTTTGAATCAAGTCATTTTTTCGATTTTTTCATCATAAATGATGATTAAAAAATTGTCTCTATCGTGGTTTTCCGTGATAAGTCGGAGGGATAAGTTTTATCGAAACTTGTGAGTAGAATAGTTTTCAGTAGAATTTTTGAAAATCTACAAGATAGTATGTTCACACTCATCCAGAAATGGGGAACAGCCGCCGATGAGATTCTCAGATGAAAGAAAATTATCGCCGAAAATTCGCTAATTCCTTACACTTTTTCCTGAAGTTCTTTCAACGACCCACAGTAAATCCATTTCTTCCATTTATGAGAGCACATCATTTTGTAGATCTTCAATTAATCTACAAGAAACTATTCCACACATATTTCGACAAAACTCATTCCTTCTCACTTGTTATGGAGCAGAAACCACGAAAAAGACGAAGGACCGCGACGGAGACAATTTTTTACCTATCATTTATAATGAATCGAAAAAATCGAAAAAATGACTTTCTTCTAAAATTCACCGACAAAAGATTTCGATTTTTCTTGGAAAATGATTCTGAAGGTACCTGGGATCACACCCTAAACTAATTTTATTTTTCGAACCTTCATCTTTCCAGCAGTCTTTCCGAGCCACCGAGCGTAAATTTATCGGAAGACTCAAAATGATTCGAACCGAGCAAAAGCGCGTTTGATGCGTATTAGCTGTGCGTCATATTCATTAACTTATCCATTCTTGTCACAATTGTGCGAACCTGTAGTAAGTAGTACAAGTCACGTTTACTAAGTCATAATGGAAACGTATTGCGAATTCATGCAGGTAGTATAACTAGTTTTTTTTTCTGCGAACATCGTTTGGATATTTGCTCTTCGTTTTCAATGAATCAATTTTCAGATGATTCTTGATTCAAAAAACCATTTAGTGAGAAACAAGCGGACAGAATTGTTGCTCGGCTCGCTCGTGGAATTGCACACGAGAGACTTCATACGAATGATTCAAATCATGTCACCGGTAGATGCATTTTGAACTCTTTCATTGTCAAGGATAACAACCTGCCGAGTTTCTTAGTCTCAGAAAATATTTATTTTGACTTCTTTCTAGATTTTCTATTCAATTTTCTATACATATAATTTGTCAAATTTCGATAGCGAATAATTATTATCATTTCTCACTTCATCGCAATTTTTTATTGCTTTGTGTATTCCAAAATTCGTATCAATAAGCATACTTCGAATCGGTATGAATAATTATATTTGATCACACAATTCTTGTCAATTCAAAGAAGAACACGGACCTAGATGCGGGACTCTGTTGTGTGTCTCCAAATAGATGCCCAAAATTCAGTTCGAATTCACGCTAACTGCAACGAACTATTTCACGAATGAATAAAATGCAGATGATAGAAGCTCGCATAATTCTGCGCAATAACTTCTAAGCTGTTTGATAATACCAGTGCATCGCGTGAGTTTCATGAATAGCGGCCTTTTAATCCTCAAAAGCTCACGTGAATCTCGACCATATACCAAAGACAGAATAAAGCGCAACAAAATTCGCACATATATAGACATGTATTATATCTATGATTCTATATACAACAAGAGATTTACAAGAGAACATTTATAGCTCTGTTAAAATGTAGATGCGCCGTTTTGGTGAAAAGCATCAGAATCATAGCGGTGGCAAGGAAACGAGTTTGAAATATGGAATTGCTGGTACCGACTGTGTCTGATGTAATATTCAAGTACACTTGGCCGATTGCCCAGTACAAGAAAACCATCTCAAAGAGGCACAGCGTCGACAGCCCAAGCTTTGATTTGAACGTCAACGGCATTCGAAGCACTTGGAATCTATCCATTAGATTCTGGAAAGGACCTGAAGGTATGCGCATCATCGATCCACTCCATTTATACTGACAGACGATGTTGAGATCTTTCAAAGAGCTTTGAAGCAATTTCACTTTATATCTATAGGAGTATATTAGGTCTATGGATGATGTTGTCTAAGAGGCTAGGAATTTTATGGAAAATTTCGGGGGAGTATTCGATTTTTATGAGGTAGATATGCGTATTTGAATCAATCATTTCATCAAACTTTATTAATTTAATATGAATCGATTGGTATTTCTTTGGAATACCAAGTCCTAAAAAATCAATAATTTGAATCACTTTTTAGCGTTACAAGAGCCAAGTGTAATAGATACCCATTGTTCACGGAGTAAATTTCAATACAAGAATGTAAAAACTATTTTACATCCTTGTATCGAAATGTGCTATCTAATGAATTGTGCATAACAAACACTCTTGCACACGATAAATCAAGAAATTAGTTTCGATTTGATTCAGCTTTCAGCACAATGCCCTGTAAGAATTTGTGAGTTCGCGGTACATTTTCGAACGACATGGATTTTGTTCCCTCGAGAAGATATTCATGCTCAACTTCATTGATTATTTTTCTCGAAATTCAAGAATTAGTTGCAATTGGATCGATTCACTTTACTCGTGGCACTACGAAGTAAACAAGAACAGAGATCAAGCATCGTGTGGGATTGAGAAATATGTTGATGATGAGTGATGTGGATGAATCAGCTTTATAGGAGTTTTTTGATGGAAGATTTGACGATGGCTGAGATCACTGAGATTAATTTTATAAAAACAAGAATTTATTCAAAAATGACATTTTGGAATCCACGATAAAATGCCGGATAAGATGAAATAAAATTCATAGGGTGCCTATATACCCCGTCTCTAAATCCACGGGGGAGAAAAATTGAGATTTTATAGAACACACCGAATGGTAACATGTATCCTGCCTCTAGACATTAGTCTTTCACATTCAAAATCTATGCATTAGAAAAGCATTCATTCAAAAGAAATATGGACTCCTTAAGCCTGTCGGAGTCAAATTGTGACTCTAAGATAGGAGTGGAAATCTAAATAAAATGACTTATTCGTGGGTGAAAATTTGAATCGTTGAGCTAAATGAAATACTGCTGTGATTTCCCTCACTGAGAGTCAAATTTCACTCGAGTATGAAAGATTTTCAGTTCCAGTCTTAGCTCAGATTCATAATTGGACTCCGATAAGCTTGAAAACTAGCTCGCGTAATGAATATTTTTTGGCTTACATTTGATTCATTTGTTCATCTTCTTCAGTTTTTCTACAAATACCTGCTTATCGATTCGATGCAGCATTCATGAACGATAAAATGATTTCTCTGTGCGAAAATTTTCAATAAAAATTACCATTATTGAGTTCAGATTGGAAATTTTTTAAAGCACAATCAAGGACGTTTCAAGTATTTGAGGATGAGAAATAAATTTTGAAGACAATTCGAGGGTTTCAACACTCAGTGGACACCCTGAATTCATAATCAAAAAAGTAATCTAGAATTTTTCATTATATGATCGTGATGATGAGTCTGTGCTGAAAATCCTAAAAAGTATCACTACGATGACATCAAGAACTATGTACTCTGAATCTATTCCACGTTAAAAAATATTCATTGTAATTGAACAACTTGACTATTCTAAGTTTATCATTCAACAGGAAAAAGATTGACCAATCCAGTGGTGTTGTGCTTGAACATTTTGAACTGCGTGGTAGAAGAGGTAGAGCAGGCGAAGATTCGCTTTCAGTTTGCGGTTTTCAACGCGGATGTCAATTACTGGGAGTACTGCAACGTTAGCAGGACGATATTAGAGTTAAAATCAAGCTCGGATATAATTTCTCTCGGTTACAGAGATTTATCGATAGTTGATAGGCATCTTAAGAAAAATGGAGAGCTTTGTCTCATGGTGAAAATACAAATTATCCAGTGTGAGAGCGAGCGACACAATTTATCACAGGTAAGAGACTATTAGTATTTAGGCATCAATTCATTATCAGAAAATTTAATGTGAAGTAATTTCGCGTGAGTGATACGAAAGCATTTAGATTGGATTCGGGTCCAGAGGAGCAAGGACTCCGCCTCATCTTTTTCCTTATCAAAAGAGTGTATCCTAGAGTAAAGTAATCTCGTTTATATTTTGAAACTGCTCTACAGATTTAAATTCGAAATGACTTCATTTTTAAATTTTAATCCGTTGAAAGACTTGCGAATGGTCGCGGTTACGTTTGCAATAAATTCCTATACTAACTGTCGCAATGGTCCTAGGTTAGGAATAGTATATTATATACTATAAGGAATAGTATATAGTATATTATGTCGAGTCTGTGTCGAGTTTGTGTCGAGTGCCAAAAATCATGTCCAGCAAGGTTTTTGTGAAGAACAAAGTTCTTCACAAAAAGTCGTATAAAATAAGTTTTTCGTATCGAGCGTATGTATCGCGGCTACGAAAAAATTGATCCACTCGTAATTTAGATTTTATTCAATCCCCTAAATGCTTAACATCAGCAATCAAGCTTCAATTGCACAATCTAATCGGGGAATCATATTAGATTATCGATAATTATAAACAGGCAGCTCTTTGAAACACGGCAATAAATGTTACGCAACTGAATTTGATATGCAATCAGCTGCATAACAGTAATTGTGATATCTGTTGAGAGATCATCAACCTTTCTGGAAAAAACAACATTATCGCAGAAAAATGTGAAATATCTTCAAAAAATGCTTGGGAAAATAGATGCAAGTAAAGCTTGTCGCTTACGCGGTGACGGCTTCATAATTTCAGGAAAGATTGCCTTCTTCAACTTCAACTCGTGACATTGATAAGCAATCGAAGCAATTACGATTTGATATACGAGCGGAAGTTGGACGATATTTGATCGATCAATAGCAGATAGAATTCAAACTGACAGTGGGCACTATATTCTGTAAGACCTTACAATAAATGAGTACATAAATCACGTAGCCTTGATGAAATTAAGGCGAAAAGCTGAGTCCATCAGATACGCACGTTGTAAAGATTCAACACTTGAAATACGCATATCAACAAGTTGATGATGAGACCGCTTATTTGACAAGAGGACAAAAATTTTTGTGTTATAAATATTCAATCTTTTACAGGACATGGGCAAGCTTTTGAAGCATGCACAAAAAGCAGACACAAAGCTGGTGTGTAGTTCTGGCGATGACGAGAGTAGACCGGAGATGCCGGTGCATAGCTGCATTATTGCGGCCCGAAGTCAAATTCTTGCAGATATGATTGAACCCGACACAGAAAAAACTACCGAAAAAATGTCAGAAACTGAATCGAACTCGCCAACGAAAGTACGTCAAGATGGATATTAGTTTGTGTTTCAAGCATGAAATTGTTTGTGGTCTAGTGCAAAATCATGTAATAACATTCCATGAAGATCTCATCCTCATCCAAAAGTAACCCTTGAATTTTAGTTGATTTTTGTGTTCAAATCTATGCTCTTATAATCTCAATGTGTAGCTATTCATTAATATATGTAACACTGACAACACGAGATTTAGCCTGATTGTGAAGCTAGAAATATACCATTTCGATACTAATATCAATGCTCATTTCATTGCGGCGATCTCTAACTTTGTGTTTGATAATATACGGACTGTTTCGCTAAAAATTCATGACGATATGCGCTATGGTTGTGCAATAATGAGTGCTTCATAATATTATAATTCCACAACAATAGAAATTTCCCAAAATCTTATTTGAATGATGGCCAATTTTCGTACAGATGAGGTACAAATTAGAGTTGCCGGATCTATCGCGGGAAGTTGCAGAAGAACTAGTCAGATACATTTACACCGACCATGTGAATAACTTGGATTCTCTGGCTCCTCAACTCTTATCTCTCTGTCTTCGGTTTCATTTACAAGGTCAATTTTCATACTATGATCTCCTAACTTATGATGTGAATTCGTATTTCATAAGAATTTTTGACCATAGGACTGAAAGATTCGTGCGAGCGTAATTTAACAGAGACAATAACGCCTGAAAATGTGGCAACTAGACTTTTACTAGCCGATGAGTTTGGTTGCGATATCTTGAAGAAAGCTGGTCTTGCCTATTGTGAAGAAAACGCCATGAGTATAACAAAAAACTTTGCATGGAAAATGATGGAACGAGTCAATCCCGATTTATTCAACGAAGTCTGCGAGGGAATAGGGAGTTCCAGATCCAGTAGTATGGATGACAGTGAAATTAGTGAATGATTCGTAGTTTAAACTTTTATAGATAATTAAACTAATGATAAACCGATTACCATGACTCCATGTGAAATTCCGAGACTATTATGACAATATCTCAAGAAAGCTCACACTAAAATGTGATCCATTGATCTCATGCTATGAGTTGTTCAAAATCTGATAGCTGTGGATTTTCAGTTTTGAGTATTTACTGGTCAAAGAATAAAGATGATGAACTCACCGAGGTTTTACTCCAGCCAGAGAGCATTCTATAGCTTGGTATCGGAGACTCAAGAAGTCAGTGCGCAGTTCAAATATGCCTTCATGGTCGACTTTTTCTTTGTCTCCAAAGTCAACAAAATAAACATTGTAAAGATTATTTTGTAGGTCATCAATGACTTCTCCTCTGTACCATTTGTTATCCACAGAAAATTTTGCAGCTACTACTTTTCCAACAGTAATCTAGATAAGAGGGAAAATCGATTAGCTAATCAAGATCTAGACAGCAACCAATAAGACGAGGAAATTGGTTTCACTCACGTTTTTCAATGAATGAATTTCTCTGTTTTCTTCACAATCGTAATATTCAGTCATTTCTTTCACCAATCCATCCAATGATGTGTGTGGATGACCAGTTACCTGGATATAAAATTGGCTTGGATTCTCTGCGGCACTGACAAATACCTCAATCAAGCTCCCATCTCCTAGTACAGTCAACTCGATAAGAAACTGATGATTTTAATGAATGAGATATGAATAATATTTCCTACCCAAACTACCAAATATTTCTTTGGTTAGGGTATCTTCTCTTGATTTGCTTTCCACTAGATGTGATGGTGAAGTTCTAACTCTTGGGGTCCTGTTCAGTGCACTTGATTCAACTTGTGATTGCAATTTCTTGTCCTGTCGTACTTGGTCTTCAATTTGTACAAAAGCATTTGAAATTTGTTGAGAAGTTCCTTTCAGTATCACTCTTCTCATGGAATCTGATAATAAAATGTTTCATTCAATGGCATGGCATAATGATTTTGTAGTAATTAATTATTCAAGTAATTATGTACATATTTATATTATGTACACATTTATATTCCAAGTACGTACTTGGAATATAAATATAATCTCAACTCAAGCAGGTTTTTATTTGAAAGATAAAATGAGTATAAGAATCAATATCTTTGGCAAAGGTATCTGTAGTATGCTACTCATCAAGGAGCCAAGGAAAAATGTAGTTTAATTGTAATTATTTTGATTAGAACACTTACTGGAGTCAGCAACAGGTGAATTTGCTTCATAAATAACCTTGGCATTTGATGAATTCTGAATATGATTGAGTATTGCTCCTCCTCTTTCCATCATTCTCATGATTGTTTTGTAGGGTACATTTATTTCATAAGTTTCAACAACTGGTTGATCAGTCAAAATGCGCTTGATTTTTTCTTTTGCCAACTTTATATTTTCAGCATCACCAGTGATTGTGCAAGTGCGCTTCAGATGATCTACATTCTTCTCTTCCAAGAATTTGATCTTTGTTTTGGTTGTTTTTTGTATACAGTCTATCACAGTACCACCCCGTCCTACAACTAAAGGAACATACTCACGGGGTATTGTCATTTCTATTACTTGCTCTGAGTTTCCGTTTTCGTGCCTCTTCTGGTTGTCACTCTTCTAAAATAAAGTTTGAATATCTTTCTTGAAAAGTGTCGACTCAAGTACAGTTTATGATAATTCGATGATGAGTCTTACCTTTTTATTGACATAGTATATCAATAAAACTCCAATCCCTGTTAGAGAGAAACTTATTGCCAAAGGTAAAAGTAAACGTTGAGGTGACACTTGCATCTTCATTCTGAAAGAAGATCATCACACAACATCATTGAGAATTAGATTAATTATTTTTATTTCCTTTGTGAAGAGCACTTGATCATGACAATAATTTGAGCCAATAATTTTGAAAAGTTACTATAACCTCAAAAGACTCAATAACAAGATCTGAGTTCTGATCTTGTTATCCGATATCTCGTTCAATTTGCTTTGAAAATTATCAGTTACAAGAACAAACAAACTTAAAGGAAAATTGTTGCAACTCACTTATCTCCAAAATAACTAAGAAAGGTAAAATCAATGAAAATGAACTATTCGTGCGGCATGACAAGTGTTGTTGTTGACGACTGTTGTGCTTTCAATCCATCATCATATCATCAGCGGCGGATGGCTGATGCCGACATGTGTATAAGACCGTGGCCGACATGCAATGATGTTTTCCTTCTTTTACAATATAAAATCCTGCGACAAGCATAATTCTCAAGATGTTCGTTACATCATGAGAGTAAAGATAGAAAATATGAGCGCACATGTAATGAGTAAAAATAGTTTTTGCTGAGATATATATGTAAGAGCGCATGGAACAGTGATGTGGTAGATATTCGATTCAAATATCCCGCCTTTTTCCTTTCGTGCTTTTTGTCAAGTTTTTTCTCCTAATTTTCACACTTTTTTCCTTGATTGTGGATTGACCAGACAGATGTCTTAATAATATTTCAAATTATGAGGATCCTATAGCAAAGTCCGAGCTACGGCTTCATGTGGCCGCAAACCTCGGACAGAACGAGTTCGTGCAAAAATCAATTCTTGGCTTTTTACCATACGTTTTGACGAATTCGGAAGAAAAAAAAAATTTGCGTGAAGAATTTGTATTCACCCAAGTCCAAAACCAATCACTTTATAGACCATACAGAAATTACAACGCAAGGATTGGATTATCTGTCCAAAACTTTTGTCACGAACAATAAACGTTATGGCTTTAATATTCATGCGTCTCTATATTCGGAAATTGATTATTTCCCATCATATCGACTCCAGTATCTATCCAGTATCTTGATATTCCAAAGCTTCGCCCTTATTTAAGAATATCAAGAAAATTTCTATGGTAAAAATTGCGATGGCAGGAGATATCTATTGTACTTCCGTTTCAATGGATTGCAACTTTCATAAAATATAATACCAAAAATATATAAATATCGAAAAAGCTTCATGGAGTCGTAACTTCACCTGTTTGCACGGTATCAATATCACGATATTGAATCCCATATTATGATTTCAGAGTCTGTTTTCAAGTTTAATAAAATTGGATCAAAAGTTTTATTTATTTTGTGAAAAAATAATCGAAATGATCGCCGGTATATGTGTCATATATGATATGTATTAATGATACGTGTCTCTACCTTATTATATTTCTGTCAATTTTTCCACGCTTAGCTCGAAAAATGTAGATAATTCGAGGAGTATAAAGGTGTGTATATTTATATACGCATGCGTAAGTATCAGCCCACTTTGAGGAATTCTATTAAATAATCTTGAAAAAGTTCTAGTCATATATCGAACAACTTCCTTTTCTATAGTGGACAGACGCGATTTTCCAATACTTTGAAACAGAGGAAGAAAGCATCGAAAAAATCTGACTAATTTCATACTTTTCTTGAACACTCGAGAATCGTGTAAGATTACGAATTATTTTCTAAAACAAGGTTATTTTGTAGGACAAAAAAAGGAATCAAACAATTCTTTTGATTCTTATTTTGACGTTTTTTACCATTTATTTTATGCTAGTAATTATTGATGTTTGGCACACTCTGTATTGTCATACTGATGATGATCGAGTTTGAAATTGAGTTCTGGTTCTGGAGTGACAGGGTCCAAGAGACAGGAGAATTGTAGACACAGTCAGTTCAACCGATCGCAAGTTAAGTCATGATTGTTATCCTTTCATGATTTTGTATAATATTAGACACTTTTAGCCGAGCTGCATCCGATCAATACTGGAACAGAGATTAGCTATGATATCTGAACTGCATATGATTCTACAATGTGCCACTCCTAATCTTTCCAACTAAGAATTATTGGGACGTTAATAAATTCCTCCTTTCAAACTACAGTGTACGAATACAAATTGTATAAAATAGCAAAAAAAAAATACAAATAGAAGGAATACTTTATCGCTCAAGCGATGAAAAATGTCCGAGTTGAAGAGATTCAAGCTCGCGAATGTACAAGCAATAAAGCACCCATCAGATAATTCGTGCATACAGAGATTATACCGTATCCGCGTTATTAGGATTGGTAGAGTGTGTGATTGTGGTGAAGTTCGCGATCGCGACTTTCTTCGAAACGGTGTGTAAGTATGCCGTCAGTCGAGTCACGGAACCTCTAGCCGATCATACTTCTCATCTGCAAAGAAGACCCTGCTGGAAGTTATAGCTCCTCACACGTGACAGTCGTGACACCACAACATGAGTGTAAAACCTCGAGTATTGGTCGCGCACAACGACACTCCTCAATGTGCAGTTGATAAGCTGAAAGAAAAGTAAGCACCCACAAGACTAATCATTGTGTATACTTGAGATTTCATACGAATAAAGTAATAAAGCCATGATTAGTATGAAGGCTCACACAAATCTACGTTTAGCAGGTTATAAAAATGCTTCACAAAATAGTAGAAAGACTTTTCGATCTCTTCGATGATTTGTTGTCGTTCCAATGCCGATCTTTTATTATAATGTGTTTTTCCATTATTACAAAATGCAGTCTATAATGATGCTGGTTGTCGCTGTTATGAGTAGCAAGTCATTCATGAGTAACTCCTTTGGGTTATAGTAGCTGTTGTCACAGTCTGTGACTCACAGATTCAAAAATTTAATTTTATCGAGTACAAATAACGCGCAGAATTTAAGTTTATCGGTTAAAACGATTTCTCCTCGAATGCACCAACCGCTAATCGATTTTTTCAAATTTATACCTCGAATCACGGTTGACCTAAAACAGTATTAGGAAGTTTTTTCTACAAGAGAGTCCATAACTCTTATCAGTATATAGATCGTTACAAATATCATATCGTCACGTTTCCTCTTAAAAGAAGCATTCAATATTATTATTGGCTCGATATCGACTGAATCTCTATCCAAATCGATGTATAATTATATTCAAACAATTCTCCAGGTTCGATGTAACGGTGATGAATAAGAACTGGCCAACGTCACAAGAAGTCCTCTCAATCATTAAAGATTACGATGCACTTCTAGGCAAGATTCATATCGACGGAGCTTTTTTGGATGCAGCAGGTGAATTTTCATGTAAACAGTTTTCTCATATACTCGAGTTTTGGACCCTTTTTTTGAGATGCAGTCACAGTCAAAACAAAGAAAATATCGCTGGTTTTGCCGCATGTTTTTTTAAAATTAATTAGACAACTATTTTTTCCGGCAGGAACCAGATTAAAAGTAATATCAACGCCATCCGCTGGTTATGAGCACATGAATATTCAGGAAATAAAAAAACGTGGCATCAAAGTTGGCCACATACGAGACGTGTTATCGGCAGCGGTCGCAGAGATTGCCTTCTATTTATTATTGGGTGCAATTAGACGTGCTCGTGAAGGACGCTTACTCCTTGAACAGTAATAACATTTTTATAATCAATTATAGTTTTCATATTAGTTTTTCTAGAGTAATTGATCGATGGCAAGTGAACTGCGGATCGGTTGAGAAATCAGTTACTTCGAGTTCTAGGATTTTGTTCTATCAGATTTTTTTCTTCTACTTTTTAACCACGAGTCGAACGAAATTTTGCACTATGCTGATATAGTGTGAGCATTTTTCGTGACAATATGAGATCAATATCCTCAACAATCTATTCTGTTATAGGGGAAAAATTGAGCATGGATTTCAATGGCTACTCGGCCACGACTTAGTTAATAAGACTGCTGGAATTGTAGGACTAGGTAGCATAGGTATAGAAATTGCAAGAAGACTGAAAAGTTTTCAAGTCAGCAGAATATTGTACACTGGCCATAAGAAGAAGCCAGCTGGTATGTATAAATACTCTACTATCATCAACCAATCAATCAGGTTTTGGGAATCATAATACTTATTAGGTGATTCTTATTTGTTGGTTCATGTTGTAGCTGATGAATTTCATGCTGAATTTGTGTTATTTGACACTCTTTTGAAGGAGAGTGATTTTGTTATTTGTTGCGTGCCACTAACTCCAGAGACTACTAAAATGTTCAATGCTGATGCATTCAAGAAAATGAAAAATACTGCAGTTTTTGTTAATATTGGTAGAGGTATGACTGTGGATACTGAAGCACTAGTACATGCATTGAGCAATGGAACAATTTTTGCTGCTGGACTTGATGTTACTGAGCCAGAGCCTCTCCCTACCAGTCATCAGTTGATGAAACTTCCTAATGCTGGTAAATATATCAAATTATCTACCTTTGAGTGAGATATAGAATTTCAAGGAATACTATGAGACTCATTGATAGTTTATTTGTAGAAAGCTATTTCTCCATTAGAAAATACTGCATTCTAGATTACGATTTTGTATTTACAGTTGTCATTCCACATATGGGCAGTCAAACTGTTGAGACTCGAAATAGTATGGCCAATGCAGCAGCCCAGAATATACTCAACTTTTTTGAAGGCAAACCCTTACTGTATGAATTATGATCGTAATAAGAAGTGAGCCACAATACCTTAAATAATACAGCTAATCTACAAGCTCTCATAGGTTTTCATATTTACAAAGATACTCAGCATTGCTGTGAAATATTGGTAGAAAAATAAGGCAACTTTTGAGAAGTTGAACTTCAGAATCATGTAAAAATCTATAACAATGTGATCAAAAACAAAATAAGATATACGCTCTTCATTAATTCTATATAACTGACCCTACTGCTCTCCAACTATCGATGAAAAGAATTGCACTGTCAACACCTTGAACACCATGAGTGTGGACAAAAAGTTTGTTCAGATAAAACAACACTTTTCAACACTGTCAATTTCCACCACAAAGTTTTCAGGTATTCACTCAGTCGCCACCCAGTTTTGGTGACAAAGCTTAGTATCATCCATAGTGGACGACAGGTGGCCATCAGGCATCAGCAACGGCACTTTTCAATTGACTGAGAACTGGATCAAGTTTCTTCTCCAAGTCCAAAATTTGCCCAGTGTTGCAATCGTGGCTGGCAATGAAGCTTATTACCAAAGGTAATTTATTCATTTGTACTACCTGAAAAATTGTTTAGGGTATAATTCAAACAAAATGTAAGACAAAGAGAGAGATGAAATATCTTGTAGACCATCAATATCAGTCAAG
This sequence comes from Eretmocerus hayati, assembly GCA_029851415.1. Taxonomy (NCBI): domain Eukaryota; kingdom Metazoa; phylum Arthropoda; class Insecta; order Hymenoptera; family Aphelinidae; genus Eretmocerus; species Eretmocerus hayati. Next base: position 172,929,625 of record CM056742.1, on the reverse strand, counting down.
TTTTTCAAAAAGTTGAATCGTCCGAATATGATGATGGATAATGACCAATATCCTAACCTGATAACTACTGTACATGCATATGATAGTATTGTTCTTGCCAAGTCCGAGTTTACTGCCTTGATCAGTAGCCATACCAAATGTGGAGAGAAAACTCGCCCTCATGGCCAAATCTGGAGCTTTTTCATTTGCAGCATATGCAGCTGGCACTCCATCTCTGTCAGTGATTAAAATGCTGTGCAATCCTTCCACTTTATCTAACAGACTTTGTAAAAACTTCTTGAGCTCCTGAAAAGAGTGTTTATTTTCGTGTAAATTCTGAGATGAGAAATCAATAACAGGGTGGGTGTCAGAAGAGTGAGAAACTCGGTTTATAACCTCTAAGTTGAAGCACATTAACTTACCAGCGACATTATAACAAATGATTTTGTGAAGTTGTAGTCTTGGGTGAGTTAATTACAAATTCGACGTGGAAAAGTCGAGATCTCAAAGAGAATTCGTCGTGGGGATTATCCTTATCTTTTCTGAGAATAACTTATTTGTTTTGATGCGACTTAGCAGAAGCAATAGAAGGCAGAGCAGAAAGTATTTTCATTCGGTAAAACTGCGCGTGCGCGCAGTATTATTTATTTTTCAATTTTGACTTTTGGCGCCTTGGCGGTGCATTCAAATAGGATAATTACTCCCGTTCCAAGGTCTGGCTGTTTTGCGGCAGGGGGATAGTTTTTCCCCGAGCTTAACGAGGGAAAAATGGTATTCGTACCTCAGAACAATCTGCTGAGCGAGTGACGTATGCTATTTTTTAAGCATAATGGCGAATAAATACTAATTTTCTGTTCGCAGCCGAGACTAGATAATGCAGTTGCACTTCAGTCACCTTATGTTAAATAAGAATCGCAAAGGTCCGATCCACAATTTTTCAAGGATTGTCGATCTCGAATATCGGGGAGTAGGACTTAGCCATGCAGCCGAGTTTTCTCCTGACACATAAAGGTTTTGTTCAATCGTTCGTATAATAACGCCCGTGATAGAGTAGTGGAACCATCTTTTGCTATTAGGTATGAAACAAAGTGGCTCCCACACCGTGAGTTCTAACTCTGTGTTTTACTAATACTTTATAATTTGAATAACACGACCGCCTGCCTGTAACGAGCTTGAAATCTTGTTTCGTCATTTTATATGAGGTTTACGAGTGATACAAAGAACAAGTTGCATCATGATACAGGTCCCTTTCGATGTTAATCTCTATTATACGAGTTTACGATACATTATCGTCCCTCATAGCTACTTTGATACTCTCTTTGATTTCACGTGCTGGCTCTACGAAGAATCAGTTTCAGAAAAAATCAAACCAAACGTGAAATATTTGGGGAAATCTCAGAGACTTTTAACTTTTGACCGTAAAAAGTGAAATAGTGGCAAAATTTGAGCTGTTTATCTGAACTTCTGTTGATAGCATCTCTGATGATGTGAGAAATAGAATTGAATGCGTGGATGCAATACAAGAAAAAAGCTAAAAAAACTTCCATTCAAAATGCATTGCGAGTTTCATAAGGTTTTGTTGCATTTTTGACCACAGCCTTCGTAATAGTACTGCTTCAAATGTCTTTGGAACTGCCATTTAGCGAAATAGATTCGATTTCCTGCGGATTTTTTGGATGAAGTCCAAAGTATTCCGAGGCAGATCTTCGAGCCCTAGTAGATGCTCATAACGTCCCCGGGAGGTGGTGAAAATATACCACGTGTGATACTAATTTTTCCGGTTGAATTCGATTACTTGACATTCCCGGTGATACGGGCCTGCAAAAAGTCAATTTCTTCGTTTTCGCGTAGAGTACTACACTGAATTCATCTCAGATTTCTTCTCAAGTGCGCTAAAAATGTATATGCTTACGAACAGGAATAATGATATCTTATCAAAATGGAGTGGCGGATATTCCAATGCTTGTCATGACTGAGTACATCGAGCTACATTTTCCTCTCGAAGAAAACTATTATAATTTCAGGTCATTATAGGAACATGCCTGCAAAGTTACAGGATCTGCTGTGGTATGCTGAAACTACGAGAGCTCAATAAATTTTGAAAGTAAGTACGAATTACGCGTGAATTTCTCGATTTTCGGGTATTTTCTCGCACATGATCAGCTCTACGATTCTATCCCACATCCACCAATACAACCCAAGCTTGATGAACACTTTCAAGACGTTCCACCAAAAGGAATTTGACGTACAGAGGGGTGGTCAGGGGGGACAGCATAAGTAAAATGTTTCTAGGAATTCCCCATGTAATGAGAAATAAACTCGAATGTACGGGTATTGAAGTGACTTTTCCACGCAAATTTGAAGTCCTCACGCGCAACTGATCGAAGAATAAAACCCGATACGCATAGACAATCAATCCAGTAATTTTATTACATATCCTAACAATTTTTAATACTTGTTTGGCTTGGGTCAGAAAAAAACCCGTTCGGTCCCTAAGAGCAATTTCGGTGATCTTGCATCGAAAGCTGTTTATGTATCATTCCCTGAAGTTTTTGGAAAAATTCACCCAAAATCTGACGGTGACGTTTATCGCTTACTCGCAGTCACATTATATTCTTGAGGCATTGATATTTATCTATCAAAAATTCATTGATGCAAAAGCAACTGATAGCTGTTTTGATCCTAATACATATGTCTATTCACGATCAGAGAATAGGAATCACTTAGTATTTCATAGAAATTTCTCTCAAAGATTGAATGCGCATACCTCATATATTGATTACGCTGTAAGAACTTTGCTGTGGTTCGCTAATGTTCGTTCAATGCTCTAGAAATGAATAATGAAAACTATACTAATAGACATGTTGGGCTTTCTTCATATATAGTTGAGACCTATTGATCGCTTTTTGCTTGCTCTTATACTCTATATTTATTTGCAATAAACATCGTTTAACTGGTTCAAATGCGAGTGTGTTCAATATTTAGACGTAAGACTACGAATGGTAATAAGTGGAATCATAATGTATAGGCCGGAGTGGAGTTATACTTTGCACCATGCGTGAATGTATTCAGGTCGAATATTTAACCCATTAGTAAGGAAGGTTCGTTAAATTTCTTCGGCAAGTTCGATATTCGACTCGTGATTAATTCAAACCCCCACATAACCTAGATGTCAGGCATTAAAAATAGAACCAAAGAATATTTTCTCCTACGCAAGTGTAAATTCAAAGAGAGAATATCGAAGAGTTTAAACTCGTAAGGTCCGCATTGGCAAATAACGACCGGCATAGTGATCCGAATGAAAACTGAATAGAACTTCTCGTCTGTAGAACACAGGCGTACCTCATCATTCCTTAAAATGATGCATCGAATCTTATTTGATGTGAAATCAATATTTCCGATCTTATGACTGACAGAGGGTCGATTTGACATGGAATTTGAATTTCTTACAACTCTGTTAGTAACTTGTAGAATATGATAAAGAATAACGGGCGAAACCGGTAGTATTGCAAGGATACATTATACTTGAGAGTAGCTCCCGGAAACTTTGAAATACTGTGTGTCACGCCCCTTTGAATCCTTCAAAAGCATTGGTGCGATCGTGAATTTTTTGAACTGAAGTAATTCTCGGGAGCTTTCGTCGAGAAAAGAGCCAAAATCTGAGATTGGTGCGATGTGGCTTTTTCTAATTTCAATCTTTGTTGTAAAGCACCGCAATAAAGCTCATTCCTGCTTCGATCGAGCAAACTCATCAAATATAATGGTATTCAGCAATCAGATCTTGCAGCTACAAGAACCAAGGTTGCACTTTTTTGATGCACGGCGAACTTGTGTACACTTTGTGGTGCAACCTTGACTGATGAAATTATATTCATTTTGTTTCTCTCGCTGCAACGGACTTTGCCCCCTTCCAGGCCTTTCCGCACCAATTTTTCCTCATAATTCAATTTGAGATGCAATTTCCTGTCTATTACATACTGTACTTGCTCAACTTGTTATTGATCAGGTCCACGTAACACAGGGGGCACTCATACCCTCGAACACGAAATGAGTCGAATTGGACTCAAAATGCCCTCGAGACTGTAGCTGGAACCGCTTGGCTTTGATACCAATTATATTGGCAGATGTTGAGTTCGTCTAACACTACTGTCTTACCCGTGTTAACCTTATGGTACCGATGAATCGTAATAATTACACCCGTGCGCGAGCTAATTCGTATTTCACATGTTTAGAAGAAATGAAAAATCCACCCTAGAACCTCGGAATTCGGAGGTAAGATTTGGGGTTGGCACATTTGATCAACTGATTGATATTTAAATCTTCGCAGAACTACTTATATGGCCTCTTTACACGAGCCTTTAGGGACAATGCTAAAGTTTTGTTTGTATCTTCGGACAGGAGGCCTATCTGAAACAGTTGTCCAGGTACCGTGAAACCGCGGGTTATTCGGATCCAGTTTCAATCTTCTAAGTGCCATAATTTTCACTATAGGATGGAGCTACAAAGGTGTCCAAGGGCTCGAAATTCGGGCTTTCATTTCAGGGATTTGATGTTTTGATCACAATTGAGGTCGGAGTCGATAATGGCCTTTGTGTTTTCGGAGTTCGCGGCAAAATAGATATAGGAAAAAGAGTTTGAAATTTTTACGACACTTATATGGTTTTTAAATCATCACTGAAATCTTGACAATTTGAATCGCCGCCATCCATAATATGGCGATGGATGCACATTGTAATCACTAGTCATTTTTCATCGGAAATTCTCATCTGAATCGCAATCGAGAGCTCATTTCACTCAAATAATAGAAGTACGCAGTGAAGAAACGCAGGTTTGCCTCAGAATCGTTGTGGAAAACACTCTGAGGCTGCCTTTCCACGGGACAAATATTTTGTCAGAATCAGCCCGCGAGGTTTGAAAACCCCCAACCTAAGAATGAGTCCGAGAGAGATGGCACGACTTTGGTGTCTCTCTCTTACACATTGAGAGGGTACCCACGCCATCTGCCATGGAAAGGCAACCTGAAGTTACATGTCTCATGTGCAATCGCCGTCATATTGAATGGCGCCAAGTCAAAACCTGAATAACTTCAAACTCGAATTTAAATCGCTTTTACTACAGAAAATTCCCAAATTTTCATATACTGTGTCTTTCAACGTGGACTCCCATAATATGAGCACTTTGGAATAACTTTTGCGGTCATGTCAGTTCTTTATTTGACAATGAGTATACAATAGGAACAGGACTTCGACATCCGTCTCATCAGTCAATCTTTTCAAAACCATCACCCATAGTCTTTCGTGTCACTGTGTAGAAATGAGACTTCTCATTGCAACGAAGTTACAGCCGTGAAGTACGAGAATGACGCTTTTGTGATCTGAAATTGAAAGGATGTCAGTAGAGAGTCTGGATCAATAAGTCTGGTCGCTGTTTTTCAATCAATTGGGTCACTCAGTCCTTTGATTTCAATTTGAATTGAGCCATGACTTGGATTCGATGTAAATTTTTCCAAGAATGAAAATCAGAGAGCATGCTATTTCATTGATCTCTTCGCCATGAATCAAGCCATGATTGGAATTTTGAAGATGCGCCTTATGAGACTATCTATTCAATTCAATGCTCTCAACAGATGATAGTTACTTTTCCAAATGATTCTAAAGAGATTGGCAATATCGAAGCAGCAGTCAAAATAACCGGCCTAGATGATCGAGTTAGAACGCATAGTATAAATTTACGTTGTCTTCGAGACATGCAATCCCAATTGCTGAAATACCTGAAATTTTTCGAGATCACAATAAACGATGTCCATGGTTTCGGGAAAATCATGATTCACATGCATGCTTACGCTGAATCAAATATTTGATCACTATGATTTATTACTTCTTGGCCCATCCAGTTAATGCCGAACAAGAATGCATTAACCCCAATGGCAATCAAAATGTATGATAATCTCTTGAATAATTGAACATTCCCATAAACAAGCTGCAAAGTTTGAAAAAATCACCTGAATAGAAATATAGTGTGGATGGTTCCGATTCAAATCATATTAGAAACCTTTAGAACTGCAGAGAAGAATCTGATTCGTCTCCTATATGATTATTCGAGCGAACGGGAGAAAAGGCAACTTTCTTAGAAGTTTCTCAGTGAGGAACCAAAATCTTTGAATCTGATCGATTTTATTTTCGCTGCTTACCGCAACACTTTGTTTGTTTCGCAAAAATTCACGTTGGAACAAAAATTGAGTAAAATTCAAGTTGATCAGATCTGAAAGATAATTGATATTTCCAACGCTTGCGAGGCTCGTGATGGTTTCCATGGTTGATTTTTCCGGCGTTCAATTAAGCCTCCCCAAAGTTCGAAAATCATATCCGTACCATTATTCGCCATTAAATCGGATGCAAAACTATATGTTTCGCGCATTACAGTATTTCGGCAAGGCGTAAGCGTGCTGCAGCAGAGGAATTTCAAATTACAGTGGTATTTCGCAAAATTTGGTGAAATATACCCCAAAACGCGCTTACAAGAAGCCCCCAGGGGTCGTGGAATATGGATCTGGATTGAAACTCTGGGAATAATATCCTCTTGCCATGAAAAGATGAAACCTAAAATAGCACTTTCAAGTGCTTAAATAATTTTGAGCTACAGCAGGAATTATTAGCATTGACAATATGTATAGTGGTCCACGTTGAGAAAAAGAATTTATAGATATATTTACAATGTTAAATTCATTCTCCCCAATGGTCTGAACTGTCTAAGCTAGACATCGCGCTGTCTTGCTCGCACTCGTTGATAAAGGTGAGAAAAAAGTGAGACAGAAGGATCGTGAAGTGAGCTGTGCTGGTCAGTTCAGACCGCTGGAAAGTGCCAAGTGAGACTCTGGGTCTCATTTTTTTATGGCCGAAGGAGACTATCCTCAAATCTTCGTCCTAATCTGTATGGTATAATTAATGTTCCTTATTATTAGTCATTGCTATTAAAATATTAAAATACAAGGGCGCAAACGATGGTTTTCGCACTTGTAGTGACTTTTTTAGGCCCGAGCCGCGCGCAAAAGTCTAAATAGTCACGAGAAAGCGAAAACCGTTGCGCCCGAGTATCATACTATGTTTTTTGATCTTCTGTGAGCAAATGAAAAGCGACAAACAGTGTGCAAATGACTCATTTGCGCACAGACAATCGAAAAAATTAATATAATTGCGGCAATCGATATGACCGAGAAATTTTTCTGATTTTTCCGCAATTTGCTGATTGTGTGATTATCCCAGGTTATAAATGACTTAGGACAACTATCCTAGGAGAGATATATAAATACTCTTTACTGACCATGTAATATGCAAGAGGCAACGTGAGTACAAGAGTTATCTCTATAACCATCATGGTCAAACTGAATGTATCCTCGAACATCTCACAGTACCTAATAATAGAAAAATCGTATGAGACCTCGGAGTGAACCACAATCTTCTCAGAAATTTCATTTTCTATTTGTCATACCGTAGTACTTGATTGTGTAGAATAACACAATCCTTGAGACTAGTAATATATTCACGATTTGTCATATTGTCTCGATCTCCATTAGCAGTAGTTTCAAATTCTAAGTGATGAGTTAGTCTGAAACTATAAGGTCAATGATAGTTAGACGCACGGTTCACCCTCGGCAACGATTACTCGTACAAATCCGAATGCAAACAGAGATTAAATAGAGATAAACCTACCTTAAGACACGAAATAGGCTACAAATTTGTCTAGTGTAGATGATGTATAAACTTTCATAACCTGCAGTGAAAATTAACATGGGAGAAACGATCAGAAGTGAACCTAACCCAACTACCCAATAGTGATCATTTTGGTCAAAGAAAAAGTAGTCCGCTTTCCAAAAAGTGAGTTTGTTCTGCTGTCCATTCTCTGATGTAACTTCATATCCCATTAGTGCCCATATTGCCATGGCTGACGGCACGAAGAATGCTACGAAACCGATTACGTACACTGGTTGAAAAAACATAACTCGTTATTAATGTCTATGATCATCAATTTTTCTAAGTAATAATTGTTGTCTAGAAATTCACTTCTATAAAAAGATTCTAGTTTTTAATCTCAGTCACATTGGAAGACTTGAATAGAAATTCTCATAGCTTGGTTGAATATAATTGAGGGGGTGGGTGGAAGAAGGGCGTAACCGCCGTTATGCCCTTTTTCCGGACATCGATTCTTTTGAGCCCCTATACCAAGATCTACTACCCCCTGAAATCCGTTTTTCGTAAGACCCCAAGAACCGTCTAGCAGATAAAAGGGCGTAACATCCATTACGCCCTTTCATCTGTACGATAAAAGGGCGTAAGTGCAATGATAGAATGTTGAAAGGGCGTAACTGCTATGATGAATGTTAAAAGGGCGTAACTCTTGTGATAACATTTCCAAAGCAGGGCTTCATTTTTTGCTCAGCCCAACAGGATTTGGAAAAAGGGCTTAAGTGCGTGACTGAAAAGATTGAAAAGGGCGTAATTACTCTGTAACAGGGCGTAAGTGAGGGTGGATCTGGAAAAAGGGCCTAATTGCCGAGGAAAAATTTTATAAAAATTCTCCAGAGCCTGGAAACGCTTTTCCATCTACTATAATGATAGAAACATGTTGTTTCATCTTCAAATTAAGTGTTTTTACCCTTCCCTAGTGAAAAAAATGTCTCGTCATTTTCAGACGGCTGATGGAAACTTTTCGTGTCCATAGAACCGTGGAGCATGAATCGAACCACCCCCTAGCAATCAGATATCTTTCAAAACATGCCCAGGAACACTCTCAAAAAATTTGGAGACGATTGGACTTGATCTCGAGATTCAATTCCACTTTTTGTGAGGAAGAAAGACCGAAATTTGACCCTGTTTTCGGAAAAAGGGCGTAATTGCATTTTTTGAAATTGCTGGAAAAAGCTCAAAATCAAATTTCATCCCCTGGCTCGGGTTGGGATATTTTAAGAATGCTATCTTCTTTGAAATAAGTCAGCTCAACTCGTCAAATTATGTCTCTAGTGGTTTCTATTAAGTTTTTATCGATTTTCTCAAAATGACTGTTTTACAGTTAGGCCCTTTTTCCACCCACCGCCTCAATTGAATCGAACTTGAATGAACCCAAGAAAAAATCATTATGCCAGGTTTATTGGGGGAGGGGGGGATCTATAATATTATAAAGCAATTGTCTTGGCATCTTTTAGGTGCGAGTAGTTCTAACTCATACATTCCTGAGTTTCACTAGTAGATGATCAAAGATTATCGTCGATGAACCGTTGCCGAATGTACGTCTAGTACATTCGGGATGGTCCTGAGCTTCCGTTTATTTTCTGGTCGGAGTAACCTTAGGGTAGTAATTTAAAATTCTAAGATTTTCTGCCATAGGTAGAAGAACACATTCAGATTGTGAAATCATATAGCACCCATTAACCTTGATATTTTCAGTAGAATATTCCGTTTCAATAAAGACTCACTCTTGAGAAATTATCAGGAAAATGGTATAAATATTTTTGTGTAAGTATGTATAATGCTAGAGATGAGTCACCTCAGACGATACTACGAAAAATTGTGCGTTAACGGGTCAAAGAATTTCATCACAGCATAGAATTTCATTGATTGTCATAAATCTCATATCATTGATAGTACCGTATTTATAAAATCCACTCTGGATAGGGCGGGGAGAGCATGATACAGGGCCCTGTTTCACGTCTTAACGATGAAACTCATCGAGAAGATGATTACCAGATCACGCAGTTTTCAAAATATGACCTTCATTATCCAAGGAACCGAATGGAATTTCTTCAGATACTAGGTGGAGGCAAATATCAACACAAGCATGAGTTTTGGTGGGGGAGAATTTTATATACACTCCCTTCCGACCTTAATTGACTTACCTTCGATCAATCGATTGGGCTCAGTAACTTCAGGTACCTGGATCTTGCGCATATTATCGAATTATGCGTCTAAAACTGCAGAGCGCAATCGAGTGATCGAAGCTGAATCAATTCAGGTCGCCCGATATTGTATGTATGTACTTCTTCTTACCTGAGTAGATCAAACCAAGTAGACGACCTTCTTCGAGATATTTCTTACTAATTTCCTTTTCCCTCTCGACTTTGATGTTATCCCAATTTTCTACTGCTTTGAGATATAAAAGCTCCGTCTGTAATTATTACAAAACTTTCACAATTAGATAGACAATTCTCCAAGATGAAGATAATCATTCTCGAATAAGGAGACAGATCATCAATCATACAGATCTTGAGTAGTCTTGAGTACCCTTATTGATCGATCATACAATAGGGAATGGTCACAAATATGTAACCAATTAACGACATCATGACCGCCGGATTGCTTGATGGCTCATTCTTGATGAATCGTGACCAAGGCAGGTACTACAAAAAATTTCATGCATGATATAGTTTGCTTCAATCGTAGTTGACTTTTTGTACCAAAACCACGACATTAATTAGAAAGAAGCTTCTAAAGAGATCCGAATTATCAAGGAATGACCGTGTAATCGGGCTATTGATTCCCAATCCTCTTAATTCATGAACATTCATTTAACTACAGGGAGCTCTAGACATTTGGAAACGTAGTTCTGACGTTCAGATTTTCTCATTATGATGGAGATAGGACTAATGATGGCAAATTTAGAATTCCCAAAATGTTTTGTTATCATTTTTTTCTCACACAATGAGATATTTTGGCTTGGTCTATGGGTTCATTGATTCTTTGGATGGCATGGATCTTAAAAGAGTTTTTTCTAATTATTCTGATCTATCCAAAAGAAATTATCGCCAATTTTTGAAAATCGGTCAAAAAAATTTGCCTAGTATATTGGACCTAGTGAGTGGGTTCAACGAAAATAATACTATGAACATGTAAAAAGGGGAGCATACCTTTGATGTTCTCATATAAGTAATCAGATACTTCAAAAAACCTCCCGTTTCCAGAATTATCATTCCTGTCGTTTCCACCAAATAATCAAAATTTTGACTTCCAAACAAGGCAATATATCGTATCTGTGAATTATAGATCGGTCAAGCGAAATTAGTAGTTGTGGATTGCAGAGCTATTTCAGTTTGGTCAAAGGGAAGAAGAAAATTGACTCAATGTTAGAAACATGCATGAACGCAGTGCTGAGCAATGTGACGGGAACTGTTTTAACATACGCAAGAAAATGTAGAGAGTAGAATGGAAGATTCATCAAATTTCGATTGATGTAGTAGAAAACGACCTTTGAGCATTGACCAAGAGACGCCACAGTTCCAACAGGGTTCCCTCAGAGTTCCGCACCAGGCTCCCCATGAATTTGTTTGGGAGCTCCAATGGGGTTCCGTTTAGAAATACCGAAATGTCCGCTCTCTGGCAACCCTGAGAGAACTCCCGATGAATCGTCACGGGGCTCAACGAGAATGAGCTAGGGGCGCTCTTGGAACTCTTATGAGCCTAAGTGATCTTGGCACAAAAATTATCAGCTACAGGAATTCCAAAAAGAGAATCCGATACATCAAATATACTACTTCATACAAATCCGCTCCAAGAAAAACAACTACGCCCTACAATTTTTCAAGATCATTGATGAACATGCTGAAACCAAACAACCCAGGACGCTGCTTCTACTGCAGGTGGAGACGTGTTCGTGGTATATCACTGTAAAAAATCCATGGCAAGAACTTCAACCAATTGGTTGAAGTTTTTCCCTCAACCAGTGGTTGATGCCAATAATTAACCAATTGGTTGATTTTCGGCGTCAATCACTGGTTGATTACGACGCCACATGACTGAACATGCGTATCGGGAGATAGATTAATATAGGACCATAGGGAACATTATTTGATTAAAAGAGTCTCATCACATCTTTTGCACCAGTTGAATTTAAAAAAGCGTGATAAGCATCAGTCATTACGGTTGAAAAAGGGTGAACATCGGCCCGAGGGACGAATGGACCGCTACCAAATAGGAGCAACTCCCGAGCGCGTGAGCACTGTAGAAGTGGACATAGGTATCCGCCCACGGGCGGATACCGCGGTGGACCCCCGAGCATGGCTGAGTATGGCAATGCTGTAGAAGTCCGTCCGGAAGAGCCGTCGTCAAAGGTTTTCTATTTTGGTAGTCCGGGGAGGGGGAATCTTCATAGACACTCACAGAGTGTGGGTATTGTCGGATTCACTCGAGAATACTCGGGCACCTACCGAGTAAAACCTCTCCCCGGAGGGCACCAACCCAAAGTTTATAGTCCCAGAAGAAGAAAGGAAGAAGTACCCAGCTGAAAATATATACGTATCCCGATGCGCGGCTTGGTGCTTATTGGGGCACGTATGACGCAGCGTATTGCAGCGCGCAGTGCAGCGCGGAGAATCCGGGTCGATAATCCCGGGCGTCCCAATACGCATCTTCATACGTGCCAACGCTTCGGAGTGAAAGTTTATTGGTGACGCCCAGCTGTGGGCCGTGGGCCGCAGGCGAGCGGGGAAGCTTTATATATATACTGCATGCCACGTGATATCTCGTTAGCGCGCCTATTGCATGTGCCCATACGCGTCCCAATACACGTTTCAATACGTGCCTCGACCAGCTATATAAAACCAACTCAGCTATGAAACTCTTGCCTTTGACCGATAGGTGGCTGCTAAGTTTTTGATCCTGCACGAGAATTTTTCATGATTTTCGACATACTCTCATCTGAGATTCTCCAAAAATAGGTCATGAAGTCCTATTATCACTTTGAGGCTGATAACGTTTAATCTAATAGAATGTCACATTACCTGATCTAACGTTATCAGCCTCAAAGTGATAAGATGACTTCATGACCTATTTTTGGAGAATCTCAGATGAGAGCATGTCGGAAATCATGAAAAATTCTCGTGCAGGATCAAAAACTTAGCAGCCACCTATCGGTCAAAGGCAAGAGTTGCATAGCTGAGTTGGTTTTATATAGCTAGTCGAGGCACGTATTGGAACGCGTATGGGCAGTATAGGCACATGTAATGGGCGCGCGAACGAAATACCACGTGGCATGCACTATATATATAAAGCTTCCCGGCTCGCCTGCGGCCCACGGCCCACAGCTGGGCGTCACCATTACTTCCACTCCGAAGCGCTGGCACGTATGGAGATGCGTATTGGGACGCCCGGGATTATCGACCCGGATCCTCCGCGCTACACTGCGCGCTGCAATACGCTGCGCCATACGTGCCCCAATACGCACCAAGCCGCGCATCGGGATACGTATATATTTTCAGCTGGGTAGGGAGTAGAGAAAATATGAAAGATACGGGGGGCTTGGGAAGAAGCGGGAGTCCTGAAGCAATCCAAGATGCGACTCAGGACTCACACGCACAGAGACGAATGGGATGATGAAAGCACACACATGGGTGCTGGAGCTGAAGACTGGGGGCGGGGGAGCTGTCATGTGCTCCCGAGATACTAAGACCTCCCTTACCAGAGGACTGGGGCCGGGGAGTGCGTCTGTCTCCCAGGATCAACGAAGGATCCTCCTAGCCGTTAACTGGGGCCGGGGATTCATTACTTTCCCAAAATGCGAAGATCTCCCTCGCGGAAATCGTCAAAGTCGGTTGTGGAACCGGTTCTGAAAACGCGGTGCTCTGTTTTGATTGCGAGAAAGGATGGAACGTGACAAGCCATACGGGTTTGACCACCGCCGCCGAGATGGGAAAAGAAGATTGTGTGTAAGGCGTTGGCTTCGGCAGCTGGAAACAACAAGGTTTTGACAATTCGTCTCAAAGTTTCAATCATCCGAATCTTCATGTGAGATGTTTTTTTCAAGTTGTATGATCGCGCTGCCCGATGACCGTATCGCCTGCAGCCACTACAATGTTATTACTCCTTCCGTCTCCAAACTATGCGCATGCTGAACCACACGCCACCGCGCATGTCCCGAGTCGAATTCCGCAGTTCTGAGCGTATACGGGAGCATGGGATGAGTTCATGATTTCATAGCGCAAACACCATCAGAGTCACACTTTTGGAAAGTTAAACGACCAAAAGGGAGGTTGTTCGCGGAGCTCTTTTTGTCCTTTAAGGATAGTACGGAGCGGAACCCATATTTTTCGCTGAATAGATGGCGCTCTGATCGCCCTACACATGCGATCAGAGATTATGAATCAATTTTTTGCCTCATAGTATTCCAACCTCACATTCTTGACTCGAAAGGAATAAAGCAAGTGAGACACCGTAACATTCTCAGTCGAATGAGTCGTTCCACGCCTGGATCATTCGATATCTCGAGACAATCGTAATTTTTCGATCTGCCGGGCGTTATACTGCTCGATGCTCGCACTCCTTCCAGGGTTTTGCGAGCTAAATTCAAAATTTTCAGACATGGAAAAGCTCATTCGATTGGATCTTTCAATACGCAGGCGGGATACTATCTGATTTTGGCTGGAAATGTTATGTTGTTGGGTAATGGCGAGGAATTGGCGAGACAATCATTGCATGTACACGCAACCTGAAAGTACGCCAGTGCATGTCTGGTTCTGGTTCTGCGGAACTCCGGACTGGCCTTAAGCCGAGGGGATAGGGCCGCGCCATATTGAATCGGCACTAGTGACATGGTGGCACCCCTGATGTCACCAAGTCTCTGAGATTTCAAACTCGCGTGATCAGCGGGGGTGGCCACGTATATACTTCTCCCTGTTGAATCTGTGTATTTGTAGATGTATGTATGTGTATGTATATGAGAGAACCTCTGGAATCTCTGATAACACGTATATATGATAAGGCGCATACATGCAATACAATAGACTCGGTTTCATTGGCCTGTATTTCTAGGTTATAGGTAGAATGTATGAGTACAGTGGATTTGTTTTCAAATCATTCAGATACCCTGATGGGTTTGAGACTGACTTTCGAAGACAGGAATCTCAAAAAATTCTGTTCATGGAATAACCAATCTTTCGTGCAGTTATGAAACTTTGTGTTCAATATGTCAGTTTCAGATCATGAAAATAGTTATACAAACTCATCAATTCTCAACCGATTCCCAAATTTGAACATGGAATCATCCCTCTGAAATATAGGGGTCTTAGCAGACATAATTTCGAATTCAATTCAATATTCCAAGATTGACTTTATCTCTCAAAATGACCCGCATACGCCATTTTGACCAAGTATTCTAGGATATTGAAAGTGAAACTTTAAATAAAATGGTCAGAATGATCAGGAATGTTTTAGAGGCCTAAGCAAAACATTCACACTCTGTATTCCATCAGTACATCTTGGGGACAATAAAATTTACAATATAACTTTCTAATTTTTGATCACAAGAACTTCAGAAATCAACCAAATTGTAACGGATTCAGATAACTGAACATAAATTCATCCCTCTGGTATACAGGGATCTTGGCAAATGTGGTTGAAACTTCCACTCAATATTCTAAGAATGACATCATCACTCAAAATGACTCGGATGAGCGATTTTGACCATATATTTTAGGAAATTGAAATTGGAACCTTAAATAGAAAACATGAACCATCAGAAATGGTTTAGAGGCCCCAAAAAAACAATTATGTTCTGTAATTTTAAATTCATGCTGGGTACAACGAAATTCACAATCTAGCTTCTTAACTTGAGGTCGCAAAAACTTGAGAACTCAACCAAATTCCAACAGATTCAGATAACTGAATGTTTAGTTTCATCACGATCTATTGTAAACGAATTGAATTCTCGCGCGCATCCGCCATTTTGTGCTCACGCTTGAGTCCCGCGCCGTCGCGTTCGTCGCCCTCCGCGGCTCTCGCCAGTTCTCGTCCATCGCTCGTCCGCACCACTTCGCCATTCAGCATGTAGCTATAGGCAATAAATTAGTTTGTTGTTTTTTTTCACTTCAAAATGTGTTTGAGTGAAAATTATTTAAACCACCACTATCCGCGATAAATATTTTGGTCCTTCGTGTGCCGGATCGGGATCAGTGAGTGGAGTTAAAGTGGATGCGAGCGGATTCGCATGACCACGAGGTGATGGTGTTAGGACGAGAGTCTCCAAGGGGTTCCAGCGGCGTCTAATGCGAGGTCAGCAGCAGCAGGTGCTAAGCTGCAATTCTGCCAGGGGACGGGGATGCCTCCTCGATTGCTCGCTCGAGAGCATTGGTCCACCGGCAGCGGAGCGCAAAACAGGGCAGCCTAACACCAAGTCCGGAGCGCAGGCTAACCTCAAAATCGACCACGAGGTTGAGTCGTCGCACTCCTTCGGAGACGACGAGAACGACCTGGGGGCTGAGGAGGGCTCTTGGGCAACGAGGGAATCATCATGGGATTATTGGGCTAAGCTGTTATTAATATTTCATTTCGGCAGCTACTTTTCGAATTCTAAGAAAATTCATAGATTTTTATTAGAATTCAGAGCATTTTTGCTCGAAGCTTGAGCTTATTTTGCACACTTTAGTGCAATTAAGATCTATTTTGTACCATTCGTACAATATTTAGTACTTATAACAAACAATTCTGAATTTCAGTGAGAACTTTATGATGTCACATGATCATACACTGAAATTATTGGTCTTTTATAGGAAGTCGACCGTATGTGTGACCCACGTTGGTGTGCGTGCTGCTCGGCGTTCGTGCTAGACATCTGGCAACACAGCTGGCCAGAGTCACCGCAGCTGTTCATCAGCTTTGCGCCGCGGAGCAACACCAGTCAGCTGAGCGGGGATACTTCGTTCTCGTCAACTCGACTGCATCGTGACTCCGCCTATAGCTAGATCGTCGCATCCCAGCGCAGTGTTTCAGCACACCACGCGATCATCGTCCGTACGGTCACGACGTTGATCTTCGAGGTTTGAACTCGCAGTTTGAGTGAGTTTTTCCTTTGAATTACACTAGTCTACATATTTTGACACATTTGATGTGAATGGAGTTATTAATATCGTTTTCGACGTAGTTTGGCATGCAGAATTCAAATCCGTTCTCAGAATTGCTCTATCACGTCACATTTTTGAGAAAATCGATATCAAAGTTAGAAAAAACACCAATTTAGCTGTTTTTGGGGGCTCTTATCTCTGTTATCAAGATAGTTTCAGAATTCCTGCAAGGTCTACTCTGCTGTCGAAGGAAAAGTCTCCAAAATGAGCCTACATAGATCAAAATCGATCAAGGGGTTCCTGAGATACATCGACATTTAGAAATCAAAAAAGGGCCCGAATCAGGCCCCGCCTACGCAATGCCTAAGCATAGGACAGTGGAGGGGGAAGCAATATGCGAAAACATACGATGGGCGGGTCCATTTTCAGGGACTTTTTTGACTTCTAAAGGTCGATGTATCTCGAAAACCCTTCGATCGATTTCGATCTATGTGGGTTCATTTTGAAGATTTTTCCTTTGACAGCAGAGTAGACCTTGCAGGAATTCTAAAACTATCTTGATAACAGAGATAAGAGCCCTCAAAAACAGCTAAATTGGTGTTTTTTCTAACTTTGATATCGATTTTCTCAAAAATGTGACGTGATAGAGCAATTCTGAGAACGGATTTGAATTCTGCATGCCAAAGTACGTCGAAAACGGTATTAATAACTCCATTCACATTTTCATGTAGACTAGTGTTATTTATGGATACATGAATTTCTCTGATCGAGTACGATTGAGGTTAGGTTTGGGGTTCAAGGTTACCCTGATTAAGGTTTTGATTTTTCTAACCTAAAAAAATATCGTTTTCATGCTATTGCATATTAGGTTAGATGTACATATGTAAATAGTAGGGAGAAATTTGTGGATAAGTGCTTCCATCAAATCTTTGACACCGATTTGAAAAATTTTTCAGTTTTTTTGGATTCGGTGTTGCCTTTATTCTGGGTTGAATTTTGGCATCTTTTCGAAGTTTCTGGTCAAATTGTCTAGCTTTTCGGGCTAGATAATCGCGCAGAATTTTGAATTCATTTGTTTTCGGTTCGGTTTTCGGTCGGCGATCTTCAGATTTTTGTACCTAGGGTTCGGATTTTTAGCAAAAATGGACGCTCTTCATCAACTCCAGTTGGACTTGCAACCAAAAATTGCTAACTCGTACACTAATTTTAAGAAATTGGGCCAAGAAAGAATGACAAAAGCAGCGGCTACGACTAGATTAAATAATCTAGAGACTAATTTCCAAGCTTTTCGTCATAATCATAACAAAATTGTTGCGATGAAGCCAAAGGAAGCTGGTCACGATTACTTCAAGAATAATCTCCCAGATTTAGTAGAAGAATCGTACCTTGCAAACAAATCGGAGTTCCAAGAGATTTCGGATTCTTTTGCTGATTTAGAGAGGGCGGAAAGGGAAGCCAACGCGACTGTCGCTCCGGTAGAATCTAGGGAGGTTAATACTCGTTGGCAAAAATTGATATTCCTGTTTTTTCGGGAAAAATCAGTGAATGGTCAAATTTTCGGGACCTATTCAAGACTTTAGTACATCGCCGGGATAAAATTGCTCCAGCTGTCAAATTTTATCATTTAAGGACAAAGTTGTCGGGTGAAGCACTAGATCAAATGAAGACCATTGAGATAAATGCTGAAAATTATCCAAAGGCCTGGTCTGATCTATGCGAATACTATGAAAATAAAAGGAGGCTAGTGAATTTGTCTCTAGGTTCTTACTTTTCATTGAAAGCCATGAAAAATGAGTCTCATGCTGAGATGAAAAAACTGTATGCTGGCTCGTTTGGCACTTTGAATTTTTTGGAAGGCTCAGATCGTTCTGTCAAAACAACGGGTGAGGACTTATTCGTATTCTTCACAGTTTCCAAATTTGAACCTTCTACTAGGAAAGAGTGGGAGAAGCATTTGGGCAAAACAAATGTTCCTCCTTCTGTAGGTCAGTGAGAATTTTATCAAAGATCAGCTTGCTACTTTGGAATCCATTGAAAGTATTCAAAAACCCCATGATAGTCAACCAGCTAAGCCATCTGGATCTGGAAAGACTCACTCAATGGCTACGGATACGGATGCAAACACTGCCAAAAAGGTTTGTCTTTCATGCTCGGAATCTCATCACCTCTCACAGTGCGATTCCTTTAAGGCTAAAAGTGTGGCTGATCGTAGGGCTTTTGTTACTGAGAAGAGGTTATGTTTCATCTGCTTCGGTAACCACGGCGCAAAATCTTGTAAGTCAACGAAATTTTGTCGCAAGTGTAGTGGTAGACATCATAGTTTCATACATCCGGTTTCTGCTAACCCTACAAGTGGCGCTCTAACTGATCATAAAACGGGTTCGGGTTCTCAGAGTGAAGATAAAGGTTCAGGGGCGAATAAAAAATCTTCCTCGACCACACATTTGACGGTTACAACATGTCTAAATTCGGTAGACAATTCGGGTTTTGTTCTTTTGCCTACAGCAGTAATAAAGCTAATATCAGCTGACGGATTTGAATATTATTTCATAGCTTTAGTCGATCACTGCTCGCAATCCTCCTCCATTACGGAGAATGCTTGCCAAAAACTAGGAATCAAGAGGGTGAGATCTAAGGTTCAAATCAAAGGAGTTGCCGATCTCAACACTCGTGCTTCGAGGGGTTTAGCTAATTTTACAGTATTTCCTGGATTTTCATCTGATTTCAGTTGCGAGGTGCAGGCTTACATGATTTCCAAGGTTTCTGGCTATAAAGCTTCACTTTCGGCGGGTGTGGATAAATGGGATCATCTAAAAGAGCTAGTTTTAGCCGATCCTAATTTTCTGAAAACAAGGTCAATCGATATGTTGCTCGGTGCCAAAGTTCACGCTCAGATTGTACTTGATGGCGTGAAAAAGGCAAACTTTGATCTTTCTAATCAACCTATCGCTACAAATACTGAGTTGGGTTGGATAGTTTCTTCTAGCGTCGGTCAAAATTCGGAATCTTCTTCATCTTACTTACATTTAGTCGATGATACTGCGCTAGAGGCTATTCTCGAGAAGTTCTGGAAGCAAGAGGAAGTAGTAACGGTCGGAAAAAAGCCCTCTGAGGACGATCTCAAATGTGAAGAATATTTTCAGAAAACCCATTATCAAGACCCGAGCGGTAGATATGTGGTTCGGTTGCCAATAAAGCAAGATTTGATCGGAAGTTTGAATTTCAATCTCAGTGAATCATACGAATCCGCTCTTCAAACTCTGTATGCAATGGAACGGAAATTTTTGAAAAATTCGGATTTTGAGGCAAAATACAAGACTTTTATGCTAGAGTATGAACAACTTTCGCATATGGAAAAGGCTTCAAACT
The DNA here is from genome assembly GCA_029851415.1 of Eretmocerus hayati. NCBI lineage: Eukaryota > Metazoa > Arthropoda > Insecta > Hymenoptera > Aphelinidae > Eretmocerus > Eretmocerus hayati. The sequence goes on along the minus strand of CM056742.1, from coordinate 172,909,458 downwards.
TGTCGGTCGAGGAGAAAAATCGGGTGTACGTTCTTCCTCATCATGCAGTCCTCCAAGGCTCTAAAAAGTTACGAACGGTCTTCAATGGTTCAAATAAAATTCACGGAATATCTTTGAATGATCTTCTCTACACTGGAGACAACTTGCTCCCGGAGTTGATTGATCTGATTTTAAAATGGCGTCGCTATGAATTCGTGTTTGTAGCAGACATTGAGAAAATGTACCGGCAAGTATTGGTGGATCCTCGAGATCGCCATTTGCAAACGATTTTGTGGAGAGAAAATTCAGACTCAGAAGTTTTACTCTATTTTTTCAAAACAATAACTTACGGTTTAAAATGTTCACCATACCTAGCTATTCGAGTACTAAGACAATTAGCTGAGGATTAGAGCCACCTCTTTATTCTGGCTATTAAAATCATCGAGGATGAATCATACATGGATGATTTTATGTCGGGGGGAGAAACATTGAGTGAAGCTCTAGAGAAACGAGATCAGCTGATCGGGATTCTCAAGGTGGGCGGTTTTGAGCTGAGAAAATGGGCAGCTAATGATGCGCGATTGATAGAGAAAATCTCTATTGAACATAGGATTCACGGCTCAACGACTTTCGATTCGGATGATTGTACTTCTATATTGGGACTTTCTTGGTCACCGAGAGAAGATTATTTCCATTTCAAAATCAAGCCTCAACTGTTCGACAGTCAAAAATTAACTAAAAGATCCGTTTTGTCACTTACGGCAAAATTTTTTGACCCTCTAGGATGGTTAGCTCCTGTAGTAATTTGGGCGAAAATATTCATGCAATCTCTTTGGCTGTTGAAGTGCAGTTGGGACGATGTGCTTCCCGAAGAATATTCAGAAAAGTGGTCTGATTGGTATGAAAAGCTGATGAGTTTGGAAGAAATCAAAATTCCTGGATGGATAGGTTATTCGAGCCAGGGGTTGTTTATAGAACTGCATGGTTTTGCAGATGCTTCCTCTAAAGCGTACGGGGCTGTAATTTATTTGAGATTGATCAGAAACGGTGAAGTTGTTGTTTTATTGCAGTGTGCCAAATCAAAGGTAGCGCCAATCAAGACAGTTAGCATTCCTCGACTAGAGCTTTGTGCGGCGTTATTGTTAACAAAACTTGCTGATCACTTCTTGAAAATCATGCCTATTAAACCAGTAGCAACTCATTTATGGTCAGATTCGAAAGATGTTTTGTTTTGGATCAGAGCCTTGCCTAATCGGTGGCATACATTTGTGGCAAATAGATGTTCGCAAATTCAAGAATTGCTTCCTAGGGCACATTGGCATCATGTCAGATCAAAAGATTACCCAGCGGATGTGGTTTCTCGAGGTTTGAGTCCTGAAAGTTTATCTTCATTTGAACTTTGGTGGAAAGGTCCCGCGTTTCTCACAGAGTCATGTGATCCGTGGACCACTGAGGCTGAGAATCTGACAGTTAATCCTCTTGAAGAGAAAACTTCTTCTCATGCCATCACGGCGAGTCAGTGTCCGGATTTCATGACTCTAAATGATATTGTGAACAGGTATTCCACAGTTTCCAAACTGTTGCGAATCACGGCTCTCTGTCTTCGTTTTTTGACGAAGCTGAGCCTTCGTATGGATGAGAAAAAGAAGGGGAAAATCCAATTTCTGAAGCTGGAATTCATTGACTTGGACGCGTTCTCAGGTGGTTTGCTAAACACAGCAGAGCTGAAGAACTCTGAATTATTATGCGTCTATCTTGAGCAAAGGCATAGCTTCGGTGACTGTTTCAGGTGCCTCGAGATGCAGGAGCCCGTTAACAGAACTACTTGTGAGAAGAGCTCATTTGGATTCTCTACACGGCGGTACGCAGCTCACGTTGGCCAGTCTCAGGAATCAGTACTGGATTCTCAAAGGTGGACAAGCGGTAAAAGTTCTGATCAACAAGTGCACGGTATGTTCACGATATTCAGCTAGAATGTCAACCCAATTGATGGGAGATCTTCCTAAGGTTAGAGTCACACCTGCTTATCCCTTTGAGCACTCCGGAGTGGACTTCTTAGGTCCATTTAAAATTCGGTTGTCTAAAAGTCGAGGTCGTGGTACGATGAAAGCTTATGGTTGCATTTTCACCTGTCTTAGCACAAGAGCTATACACTTGGAGGCCGTAGAGGATTATTCTAGTCCTGCGTTCATGGCTGCATAGGAGCGGTTCGAGGCAAGACGTGGCCATTGCAGGAAGTTGGAGTGCGACAATGGACTCAATTCTGTTGGTGCAGATGCTGAACTACAACGTCGTTTTGATGGAGCTTCTAGGGAATTCAAAAGCATAGCCGTAGAGCTGAGCAACACGAAGACTGAGTTCAGATTCAACCCACCTGCGGCACCACACTTCGGAGGGATTTGGGAGGCTGCGGTCAAATCAGCTAAACATCATTTGAAAAGGATAGTTGGTGACCATGTTCTTACTTTTGTAGAAATGTCCACTTTGTTATCTAAAATTGAGGCCTGTCTGAATTCAAGGCCTATTGCCCCTTTGAGAGATGATCCGTCTGCATTGTCTGCGCTGACACCTGCGCATTTTCTCATACAGAGACCATCATTTATAATTCCAGAACCCACCGTTCCGTCGAAGCCCATTCCAGTCAATAACAGATGGAGGAGGATGACTCAAATGGCCCAGGAATTTTGGAAATCATGGTCCAGTGAATATCTACAAGCTCTGCAAGAGAGACATAAGTGGTCGAGGCCTTCTAGAGCTTATCGATTGGGTGATGTGGTCTTGCTTCGCGACGATTGCAGACCTCCAGCTGTCTGGCCCTTAGCAGTAGTCACCGCAGTATTCCCTGACCATGATGGCAGAATCCGAGTCGTAGACGTTCGCACTGCTACATCAACATTCCGACGACCGATTGTCAAGCTTGTGCTCCTTGTACCGGAAACTTCAGAAGAAGAAAGTGATGAGAGTTGAACTTTCGTGTATTGGACAATTAGTGATTTAGAGTTAAGATTGAAGTTTTTTCGAGTCTGCGGTAAACTCAATTCCACTTAACAGTGAAAGTAGAGTCATTTTGTCAAGTAGTATGGGTGTCTTGTCAACTCAAAAGCACTAAAGAAGTTAGTGTCTGGCGTGTATGAAAGCACAATACGAAAATTAGAGTCAATTGCGCGGTTGCCAAGGGCGTTCATATCCCACGGGAACGAACGTTCCTCCTTTTGGGACTCGATCCCGGGTGGCCGGAACTTAGTGTATTTTTAAACCTGATGGTGAAATGATTTAACTAAAACTCTGGCTTCATTCTTCTATTTTTTTCGTTGTATTTCTAACAATTTAAGTTGACTGAATGATTTTCCTTTGATGTTCCAGCTAAATCATTCCATTGTAAATAGCGTTTCGGATTATGGTTCTGCTTATGGACCTAAGTGATTTTATTTTGATCTAGTTCTTTGGTCATCTACTTCACAAGAAAGTGAATGGACTTTCACTGAATCTTTTTAGATTTTGTTGATGAAGATTCTACAATTTATTATTAATTAATGTTTATTAATGTTTATTAATTAAAAAATCAATGCGAAAGCGTATGGCTGTTTATACAGCCATACGCTTTCGCATTGATTTTTGTTCGATTTCAGTTGGAAATTCAACTGTTAGGTACATCTATAACGATTTTTGGAATTTTTCATCCAAATAGTTTTCGAGCCTACTGCTCTTCATCATCAACTTGCAATTTGGATATGACACCCTTGAATTTTATTCTCTTAGGTTCGAGTCTTTTTTTTTGACGCATTGATGTACAATGAAATTACCTAAGTTGTCGATTTTTTCAATAGTAATAAATCGAGGTGGGCGGTATGTTTAGTTTCATCACGATCTATTGTAAACGGATTGAATTCTCGCGCGCATCCGCCATTCTGTGCTCACGCTCGAGTCCCGCGCCGTCGCGTTCGTCGCCTTCCGCGGCTCTCGCCAGTTCTCGTACACCGCTCGTCCGCACCACCTCGCCATTTAGCATGTAGCTATAGGCAATAAATTAGTTTGTTGTTTTTTTCCACTTTAAAATGTGTTTGAGTGAAAATTATTTAAACCACCACTATCCGCGATAAACACTGAATATAAATCACCCCTCTGGAATACAAGGATCTTAGTAGGCATGATCTGAACTTCAATTCAATATTCCATGATTGACTTGATCATTCAAGATGACCCGGATGTGCCATTTTGACCAAGTTTTCTAGTATATCAGCACTGGAACTTGGATAGAAGAATTAGGATGATCAGAAATGATTTTGAGGCTGAAACAAAGTAATTATATCCTGTATTGTTCCAATACATCTTGAGTATTGGATTCCATTCGAAAATGGAAATTAGAATATAACTTTCTTCTAACCTTTGGTCACAAAAACTTTAAAACTTGACCAAATTTCAATGGATTCGGATCATTGAGCATGGATTCATCCCTCTAGAATGTAAGGATTTTAGCTGACATGGTTAAAACTCCAATTCCATATTCCAAGATTAATAATATCTCTCAGAATGACCCAGATAGGCCATTTTGACCAAACATTCTTGGATATTAAGAAACTGGAACTTTGGATAAAATGGTTACAATGATCAGAGAGGGCTCAGAGGCTGAAAGAATATAGTCTTTGCTATACAAATCACAGGTTTTGGAAGCAAGTCTTGAAGTTCCAGTGTTGAGTGTTAGCGTTTCAAAGCGATCATTTCTTATCTTGATTTCTTCAATAAATGGACACTTTGATTATACGACTGGCAGCTCCATTGGTCAAAGTTTGGAAAAGAATTAGGTAACACTCTCGTCGTGACCAATGCTTGTCATGTAACAAATAAGTTTTATCAACAACAAATCAAAGTCAAGGAGTTTTAGATCTATTATTACTGAAAGTTGTGTGAATCAATTGCAAACATACAATTTTGTTGAATCTACCCTTGACGAGCACGCTTGAAGCCTAAGTACTCTCATCTTTAAAACTTTTCAATTAATTTTGAGCTTATAACTTCAAGAGCAAGAGATAGCTAGAGGTTAGCTCAACAATACAAGCAGCTGTGGATCTATCCCAAGTGCGAAAATTCACAATGGAAGTATGAAAATGTTACATATTAAATCCTGTGAAGAAAAATAAAGTTCAAAATCTTGTTAGAACCCTCAAACGTATGTCAATGGTTGCACCGCATAAATTTGCATCAGTCGTTCTGTCACATTCCACCAACAGCTCCACACCAATAGTCCTAATGCCACAATTTCTGATAAAAACGTACGTGTCGCGAGCTGACTAAAACCACGACAATAATCTAATCACCAAAGGCTTGTAAGTATTTTCATTCGAAATCGTTTGAAAATAGCCGTGAATCTGCGTGAATCCGCCCCGCTATCTATGACATGACCGCAAGAAGTAGCAGAAAAATTCGATGCTCACGAATGTAAACAAACACCATACCGTTCAGCACGCGAGCTGACTCTCGCGTAGCAGGCTGGCCACCATATAGAACTCGCCGCGAACCACTCCGGTGACGTCGCATTCGCTGCCGTTCGGGATTTATCTCAAGTTTTACCAGGAGTTGCGTCCAAAGGACGCATTCATCATAATCTTCAGATGAGTTCAGTCCCGGCTCTTGAAGAGTGAGGACGTGTTTATTTACGCTCCGCGTATACAGACACCACGCTGTGAGTGTTTCGTACGGCGTCGGGCAGAGGCCCTCGAGCCCCACGCTCATCGCGAGTGAAAAAATTGGAAATACTCACCTGGTGAAAAATGTCTACCACGGGCGCAAGCCGCAGGGTTGGCCCCTCGCCTTGATACACGAGATCACAGTTAAAAATTAGTTATTCAGCTGCTGCTGAACAAGACGTATTTCCAAAAAGAGGACAAGATGTAGTGATGGATTGTGCTGGTGAAGTAACATTGACCGATTACACAGTTGCTGTAGGAGATATTGTACAACCGAAAAATATCAGCCACTCTTCTAGAATATCCAGAAATCGTGTGTGTCTTTATCTAGCGAGTAAAGAGATAGTGAGCGATTTGACCGAAAATCACAAGTTTCTACAAATTGGCGGTCCCAAACCACGATTAGAGCTTTGGACTCGAATTAGCAACGTGTGCTCATTTCTAACGTATCTCCTTCTGTTCCACACTCAGTCATCGAAGAAGAGTTTGATCGCCTCGACATAAAGCGTTATGCGCCAATCACCAGCTTGAGAGCAGACATTGCAAAGGAAGGTTACGAACATATTTTAAGCTCGAGACGGCAAACATACATCGACCGCGACAACATCGGTAAACTTCCAGAATTCATCAAGCTCATTCACGAAGACACACCTAACTATATACATCCAAGTCTCGGCGTACTCAAGTGCTGTATCTGCTCTCTCGGAGGTCACATAGCCAAACATTGTGAAAAACAGCAAACACTCATTGATGCTAACACTGATCAAGCACAACAAACCGGGTCCGAGGAGCCGCAGGTTGAGAACAACAAAAAGGAGGGCAGTGCCGCGACAGTCGAGAATCCACAAAGCGCCTACGATCAAACTGTAATACCGACAGAGAACAAGGAGAAAGGGGATCGTAGCGCCCATGCTCATGCCAACGCCACGCACGGCTTTGAACCTACTCGATCAGCCGACCGTCATTCCCCTGCTGCTGCTACATCAAAACAAAGCAATAGCCCAATCATGGCTCGTTTGCGCATACAGACGCCTAGCTTGCCCGTCAAGAGAGCGATGTCTACGTCCTCATAGTCTATCCGATCAAGCATCGACCATCCTGAGGATTCTATACATAGCAAGGAGAAGAGAAACAAATCGGACAGAATAGTAAAAAAAATCAAAACAGCAACTGTATTGAATACAAGCGAGATGAAGGACCTCCATTTAGCACAAAACATGAGAGACTTGAAGAAAAATGAGCCACTCTCCGCAGACAAGCTGTCGGAATTTATAGCATCAGCTCACGGCCACGAAAATCTCCTTGAACTAGCATCTTCTTACACAGACTCGCTTCTGCCGCTTCAAGAGAAGCCCAACTCAAAGAGGTACACTCCAAACTCAGCCATCGCAATTTGAAGAATCGGATCAACAAAATTTGGAAACGTATAGACGGCAAGGAGCTGATTTCTCAGGACAATAGTGAAGTGAGTACTACTGAAGATTTCGACACAGATGGCGAGATTTTATCCCAGTCCAATGGCTAATCCACACAACGACCACCACCAGCTCCGAATTCTCTTTTGGAATATTCGGAGCTTCAAGCAGAGACCACAAGAAATCGAGCGCAACTTGAAAAATTTCGATGTAACCATTTGTGCCGAATCGTGGCTCTCTCCCGATGAACAAGTGCAAAATTCCCCTGGGTTTGTCGTCTTCAGGAGAGACAGATCTCACTCGAGAGGAGAAGGCATCGCCATCCTGCTACGTAAGGCTCTCGCATTTCAGGAATTGAAAGACCTTGAACACCCCCCCCCCCCCCATGAATGTGTTGAAATATGCGGCTTACTCATTTATAATGTAGAACCTAGTCTTGATTTGATCATATGCTACCGAAGCCCAGGTCTCACGCTTTCTCAGAGCCAGTGGAATCGAGTCGTAGCGAACTGCGACCGAGAAAACTGCAGTTTTCTAGGTGGTTCTAATTCGCGTAATACCTTGTGGAACAGTCATCACTCTGATAGTAATGGTATACGAAATGCAATAGATCGTTTCGACTTATTCGTTCTCAATGACAACACTTACACATACACTGAAAATTACAGGAATTATAAATCTAACTTAGATCTCGTTCTTCCTTCCATCAACCTGTCAGATAAAATGAATGTGAGAGTTTGCGATGAGACCTGGGACTCGGATCACTTTCCCATATTTATCGACGTCGATGCCAGAAAAAGCCATTATACAAAAAAGTCCTTCAAGCTCAAGTCCTTACGTACTGATTGGCATAAGTTCAACGAAGAGAATGATAAAGCTTACGTGTACTTTCTGAGTGAGGAATATGACTCTCTCACACCTAGTGCGAAGTATGACAAGTTCGTGAAAATCATCAGCAGCTCCTTGAAAAAATCCACTCCGCGTAAGACACCTAGGTTTTTGTCGCCTAAGCATAGGAAAAATCCCACCCCGTGGTGGGATGCTGGGTGTGATAGACTTAAAAGGCTTCGGAAAGCTAAATATAAGGATTGGGAGTTTACAGGCAACCTTGTCGATCTGATAGAGTATAAGAAACAGGGTGCAATTACGAAGAAAATTTTCAAAGCCAAGAAAAAAGAATGCTTCAAGAAGTTCGCCGCTTCTATAAATTTCCTCACGAGCGCTAGCTATGTTTGGAATATATGCAAAATTTTCAAGAACGCTTGGGTACAAGTAAACCCTCAGCACATGACCAATAACCTCCAGAATAACGACAGTATCAAGCTCGCACTAGACAAAATTTGCGCACCGTGGGTACCTTGCGACCCGGACTGGGTCCCCAGTTCGGAACCCAATGCATTCCTCGAATCTCCATTCGATTATCTTGAATTCAATGACGCTTTGGAAGGAAAAAATATTAACTCTGTACCAGCAGGTGATGGTATCGATTTTGAAGTACTACAGAGACTCTCAAATAAATGTAAGCTTTTATTATTGGATGTGTTCAATGAAATGTATAAGAATCAAGATTATCCTCAAATGTGGTAACACTCTTTCGTTCACTTTATAGACAAACCAAGAGGTAATGGGGTTCGACCCATATCCATCACATCCTGTGTTTGCAAGCTTTTCGAAACCATGGTAGAAAACAAGCTACAGTGGTGGTTAGAGCATAATAATCTCATCCCTATCGAACAGAATGGGTTCCGTAAAGGTCGCTCATGTACTGATAGCCTTGTTCAGATGACGCTGGAGATCGAAGAAGCTTTTCGGAATGACATACACGTCCTAGCCGCTCTCTTAGACGTCACCGGAGCATTCGACAACGTTGTGATCGATATTCTGCTATCGATCTTATCAGATCTTGGTTGTTCGCCGGCAGTGATAGCTTTCGTAAAATTCCTAACGTATGAGCGGACGATTAGCGCCGCAGTGCTAGGAGACGAGATACGGAAGGTTTGGAAGGGCCTTCCTCAAGGAAGTGTCCTAAGTCCACTTCTCTATGTTCTGTACGTAGCAAAGATCAGAAATAGTCTTCCAGCAAGCGTCTTCATGTCACAGTTTGCTGATGATCTCTTGCACTAATCCCGAGTCAGGCAAAGAAAAATTAGAAAGAGGCATTGAAATTGTCAAGACAAACCTTTCGTACCTTGGACTTTCTCTAGCCGATAACAAAACAACCTCAGTTCATTTCAATCGCGAGGGCGTTCGTCCCTGTAACCTCAAGATCCAAGTTGGTGACTCGGAAATCGAGTCATGTAGTTCGGTACGATTTCTAGGAGTAATATTTGACTTCAAACTAGATTTTCGGGCACATATCGACACGATTGAGAGAAAATGCAACAGAGCCTTGAACATGATCAAATATTTATGTGGCACCTGGTGGGGATCCGATCCAGAAACGCTCACTATTCTATATAAAAGCTACATTCGCTCAATAATCGAATATGCGTGCTTTGTTTATTTTCCTACCAGAAAATTTCTCAAACAAAAGCTCGAGAAGATTCAGAATGCTTCCATCAGAATTTCCCTTGGCTACAGGATAAGCACGCCTCTGAACATCTTACTAGCTGAATCCGAACTTGAAAGTCTCGAAGACCGTGCAAAGTATTTGGGCAATCGGTACATTGCAAAGACTCTGTCTAATTGCAACTCCCCTACATACAGTTCTATATCGAGTTTCGCCATCTTAGCAAGAGACCAGCCTAGAGTTTCGAATAGCCTACTTAAAACATGCATTTCAAGCACGTCCAGCCTAAAAGATAGAATCATGTCGAGCGACACCTACGCGATTTACGAGCATGAGTACGCGACTCTCATGACATCCATTCCAATAAACCTGGAGTTAGGTAAACAATCACAAATCTCGCGCAAAGCCAATCTCAATTTCGAAGTATTTAGCGAAAACCACGGAGCGCTGATGATTTTTACTGACGGCAGTAAGCAGACCAACGCTGAGTCTGTCGGCGTGGCTTGCTTCTGTCCCGAACTTGACATTTCTGATACTAAGAGTATTGACAAAAATGCCTCGATATACACGGCAGAATGCATCGCCATAAGCTGTGCATTTCGATATCGCATTAAACAATCGCGGACGAAATATTTTCATTCTCAGCGATTCCCTCAGTGTCCTTCAGTCACATTTTACTGGATCCCTGCTCACAAAGGAATCACAGGCAATGAAAGTGCCGACTATCAGGCTAAATTAGCATGTAATCGACTACGCCCAGATCTCGAGTCGATCCCTTTTTCTGACTTCTATGAATCATTCAAACTAGGAGCAATCAGGAATACTACAAACTCGGTTTTGGATAGATCTGCGTTTACAGGCAAAACTTATTTTGAGCTGTTCTATAACAATAGTAGAAGACCTTGGTATCATAAGAAGAAACTCGAGAGGAATTTCATTGTCACATCGGATAGAAGTAGAGCCAATCACTATGGACTAGCTGGCTCTCTTAGTAGAGTAAATATTATAATTGACCCATCGTGCAACTGTGGTGCCCTGAACCAGGACCTTAATCATGTAATTTGGCAATGCCCGATGTATGATGAGGATAGAACTGTTCTTATGGCATCTTTATCCATCCTAGGTTACCACCCTCCGCTGAATATAGAAAGTTTTATTGCAAAACCTGATATCAGTGCCTGTCGTCCCTTATTATCGTTCCTGAACAAGTGCCACTTGAAAATTTAACCAGCAAGTCTCTATCTCCAATTCTATGATGATTGATATATTTAGTTTTACCCTTTTTCTACTTTAAGTTCAAATTTATGTATGAAGTATTGCCTGAGTGTTAAGTATATGTAGTCCATTGTAAGCTGAATAAACCCAACTAGGGTTTGAATGCATAATGAAAAAAAAAATAATAATCTTCAGATCCAAAAGAAGAGCGCATCGTCGCAAAAACCCCGATAAGTTGTGTGATTGCGTCGCATACAAACAATTTTGGGGCAGGGTGCCCTCATTGGAGCAGACGACATCAAGATCACAATTTGGAAAAACACTTTCCCAGCATAGAATATGACTTTTGGCCACGATGCGCTCTTCGGACAGGCATTTTATACGCCCATATCAAATTTCAGGATATTCGGTTTATTATTATTTGAGTTATTCTCCGAACGGATTACGGGTGATTATCCCTAAAAAATCCAATATGGCGCAGCCCTATCCCCTCGCCTTGATAGCCGGCCTCTGGATTGGCGCGTGTTTGATGATGGCTGCTGCCGAGATAGGTGCAATGGACACAACGACAGAAACCATCTGCAGATGCAGTTGGATGCTGTTGCAAGCGTGATGCCGTGTGGATCAAGAACGTCAGTGAGAGAGTCAGGCAAGTTAGATCCCCCGCTCCAAGGCGTGAGTGCGATGGAAACTCAATTCGAATTTGTGAGGTTATGCATGGCACTGGTATCCCCTACATTAGATACCTGGAGGGTCTCTACCCTACATCAGGAGTGGTAGCAGACCTTGCAGCACGTACAGTGGGTGATGCCAACGCATACACGCAGGATCGATTATGTTATCCCGTATGCTTAGGGAATTCGGTAATTGAGGCGACAGAACGCTGAGCATATCCAGGGATGAGAAAACCGGTGGCCCAAAGTCTTTCTCTGATTCGCATGTGGTATGGAGGTCTCTTACTTATATATTTTCCGTGTAAAATGACTCATTTCGTTTAGCAGTTTAGATTTTATCGTGGTATCTCATGACATACATCAGAATCAGAGATTGGCGAGAATCTCAATTGACATCGACGAGGTGGATCCGGCTCTGGAACCTTAGTCCGAGAGAAATGCGCGTTACTGGTTATGGCGATCACTGATTATTTCGGCAGAAAACCGCCTTGCATGAAATGAGGGACGCTTCTACATGAACAACTAGCGCTCCCTCGCTCATGCATGGTAGTTTTTCACAGAACTACCATACCCACGAAATGAGCAGTAACGCGTATCTTTCTCGGAATAAGGTCCCTGATCTAGAGTATCGGAATATCAAGATTTTCCTTGTGTGTTTTGCAATAATACCAACGTCACCTTCCGGTGAAGTTTGCGATGATACGTCCTGCAGCTTCAGGGATAAGAACGAATATCGATTGGCACCACAAGGTGCCGATGGTTCAAATTTTTAACACTCAAGAGAAACCTCGATGTCCCGATACTCTAGCTTATATCCGGACTCATTTCGTCGAACCCGCAAGGGAGATCTTCGGATCTTGGGAGAGTAACGATTCCCCGGCCCCAGTTTACCACAAGGAGGATCGTGAGTTGATCCTGGGAGACAGACGCACTCCCCAGCCCCAGTCCTCCGGCAAGGGATATCTTAGTATCTCGGGAGCACGCGACAACTCCCCCATCCCAGTCTTCAGCCCCAGCATCTGTGTGTATGCTTCTACCACCTTGTCCGCCTCAAGGTGTATGAGCCTTGAGTGGCATCTTGAACCACTTCATGGCTCCCGCTTCTTCGCAAGTCCCCTGTACCTTTCATCTTTTCTCTGCCCTCTGTTCCTTCCTTCCTTTTCCTGGGACTATAACCTTCGGGTTGGCACCCTCCGGGGAGGAGTTTTGTCGATAGGTGCCCGAGTTTTGCGGGTGTCTATGAAGATTTCCCCTTGCAGGCCTACCAAAAAAAACCATTTCTTCGAGGTCGAATGAGATTGGCCTTGATCTTTGATTTCGATGCATGTCATAAGAAGCTATGATAAAATCACTGGGAGTATCATTCTATAGACTTGCGATTCCCAGAGAATAGTTGAGCATCTTGATTAGAACGCTCAATCAATTTGAATAGCCTATGATCATACTTAAAAGGCCGGTGGCCGGGAATATTGAAAAACCCTCGCGTTTAAGCAAACGCAGGGGTACTTGCTACGGAACGTGCGGGGGGTCTACTTTGGCAACTGCTAGACAAAATGAGTCAGGTGAAATGAATGATGAAAAATGTATACGTATGACACCTACATACTACATGCAAATACTGGGGAGGCTTTCAACCATCAGCCTCCATATTTCTGGATAATATGCTTACCATTTGGTAACCTCAATCACCGAATTTCCTTACCATACAGGATGTGAGACTTATTTCACGTGAATGCCATGGGCACCCACCACTGCATGTGCGGGGGGCATCTGCTACCACGCTCGATGCAGGGGAAGCCAGCTGCCGTGCATCACTTCGTTCCAAAGGACTCCTTTGTATCGTATATTTGTCGCAAGCTTTTAGTGAAATCATCCTTTTCATGAAAATCCTAGGCTCTTCATGAAGAACCGGTCGATTGTGTCAGCGTTCTCAGTTCTCTTTCACTTTCTGACACCATCGGCCTAGACTTCCCGTGGGAAGGCTGACTCGTTCAGCCTTTTCGTGACAAGGCCAAGTCGGATTAGACTTGTGAACAGCTGGGCAGAACCGCTATCGCCTCCGAGCAGAGTCAACGTCGAGGTCCAAGCTGTCGTATCCATTTATCTTCTGAGATTGAATCCAGTTGATGATATGTCGATTGGTGATATGTTAACAATTTCATTCAAGTGAAAAAATTAATTATATATCCAATGGAACATTGATTTGATTTCCATTCATGTACAGTCACGAAGAATATTATTTATTTGACAGGTAATCAATTCACATCAAAGTATTTATCACAGATAGGGGATGTTAATTTGTGAATAGTCAATTCTTATTAGCGCGAGATAAGATTGAGTGACATCTCGAGATACACTTCAATTTCTTCTTGAAACAAGAGCGGTTGGGCTCTTGGTGTACAGCTAGTCAGAGTCAACGATTCAGGTGAATGGACCCTAATTTATCGCCCTTGCTTTTCGAATCGTTGTGAATCAGAGCCCACACTCACACAGTTGTAATCAAAGCTCGTCATATATTATAATATATTGAGCCAGTTAAGAATTGGTTACTTTGAGTGACTACTGCGGAGAAGTGTCAGTCGGTCTTCTTCATATAAGGGTCTTGTGAACGAGCAAATTAGTTAAACTATAATGAATGATGAAGCTAACCACGACCACTTGAAAGACGATAAATCACAGTTTTGAGTGAATTTGAAGAAGATATTGGATCACAAGTGGCTGAGCATCATGATTCTTCGGCAAAGATTAATGATGTGTGCTGGTACCAAGACTACATTGGAACGGTGCGTAAGATCAATTATAACATCAACAGTCTTTGTTTGGTAAACCAATATCCGAAAAACAAGTCAGCACCGTACTCTTTACGGACTCTATACAAACTGATGAGATCTCTCTTTCAAAGGCTATTACGGAAAACGTCTGTCTTTGGAGGTCAAGGTTTTCAAAGGTGCAATTGCCGGCTATCAAAATCTCAGTGTCAGACTCAGCGCTGCTATTGTTTCAAAAAGGAATTGAAGTGTAACTCAAGATGTCACTCAATCTTACCTCAAGCTCAGAAGAATTCACTCTTTTCATATCAATATCCCTATCCGTGATAAATACTTTGATGTGAATCGATTAATTGCGAAATAAACAATATTCTCCGTGACTGTACATGAATACATTTTTGTCTCATATGAAATCAAATAAATGTTCGATTGGATATATAATTCATTTCTTCACTTGATTACAATTGTTAACATATCACCAATCGACATATCATCGACTGGATTTAATTCCAAAAGATGAATTGATACGACATCAGTTTGGACCGCGATGTTGACTTTGCTGGACGGCAGTAGCGGTTCTGCCCAGCTGTTTACCACGAGCCTAATCCGACCGCTGAAAGAGTCAGCCTCTTCACGAAAAGCCAATAATAAGGCCGATGGTATAAGAAAGTGAAAGGGATGAGCGCTGACACGATCGATCGGCTCTCCATGAAAAGCCTAGAATTTTGACGAAAAGGCTGATTTCACCAAAAGCCTGAGCGTATTCACCATTCTCAGAATCTAAATACTGAAGATTTGACTCGCCTGACTCCCTCCAGCCTCATGTGACGCAAGTGGCACCACATCTACCACCGCATCCAGCCGCGTATGCAGACGGTATCCGTCATGGTGATAGTTGCCTCAGCAACACCACTCCCTCGCCCAAAATGCCATCGAACAGCGCCCACTCGAACGCCTCCTTCCTGGTCCTCCTGCTAAGGGGTTTGCACACCGAAAAAATCACTGAAAGAATCGAGTTTAGTGATACAGTGCGAAGAGTTTAGGCATCTCCGGCTATTTGCGGTTAATGCATATAAAGAAGATTCCGCGAATACCGAGACGTTCGGCATGTGACCAAAGGAAGTTTACGTCAACAAGTAGATCAGGAAATAACTAAAAAATTTCAAAAATTATCTAAATATGATGAATTCATGTAAAAAAAGCTTGCAGTTGGACTTGATTCAGGAAGGATACAAAGTAACATTATGATACGATTGAAAGACTTCTGTTGTTCACTCCAAATTGCCAAAATCTAAACAAACAGTCGCAGTTGAAGAACTCTGTCACTTTTGATTGGAGGGATCGATGACCACAGTCACTGTACGATTCATGATGGCGAGTGCATAGCCATGACAAGTTTTGATTACTTCGAGTATTTCTGTTTCAGAAGCGAGCAAATTCAACAATTTCAATTTTTGCGAAAGGCTCATAACTTATTGTTATGTTTTCTAATTGACAAATATGCATCCTTTCTGCGTATATGGTACCAAGACTAATAGAATTGAGATAGTATTACACAGGTACACTAATAATTTAGAGAGGTAAATGATTAATCAGTCTTAGAAAATGTTTACATCGCCAAAACTTTGAACATTCAGATCACGAAGTTTTTTCGGTATGAATATATGAATGAAGTCCAACGAAAATTCATCTTTAATGAGCTGAGTGACCTCAAAAATCCAGGTCCAAACCGCAAATAAGCGATTCAGGACACCGCAAATAAGGGGGAACGCCTCATCTGTAAAACCGCGAGTAAGCGAATTCCGCTAATACGGGGATCGCGAATAGCGGGGGTTGCCTGTACCTTCACGCATTCAATTTCTCCTTTCAAGACCTTCCAAATTCTTTTCTCAGAGCTGCAAACCTCGGATTTGGAGTGCTTCCATGAGCAGAATACGGGGATCGTTTGCAAAACATGAAGGATAAAATCGTCGTGTGCTCAAAATGCTCCCATATGATTATCTTGAGAGGGTTTGCAGTGTGACCCTTTTCACCACTCAGAGTGTGTTTATTGCATCAGAGTGGTCCGGAAATCATGATTTGGATCGAAAAAAAAACTTTGAATGTGGTTGCATAGAAATAAATACAATTCCATGCACACCTTTGCCGACTTACATTGTTCAGAAAAATGGGGTCATGTTGGGTACACCCTTTTGCAAAATCGCGAAAAATCACATTTTGGGAGAATTGCGATAGCTCGGTTCTGATTGGTGGAAATGGAACTCACCAAAACCGATTCAGTAGCCCTCGGAGAAACTTCAAAATGACTTAAAGTACATTGGAAAATGTTCAAGTCAACCAAAACTATTGGCAGAACAGTATAAAGGGTGGTTGGACATACCGACCTTATTACGTTCACCATTGCGAGGCCCCCTTCGGGTGGATTTTCCCATCTCTGATCTTTCTCTTGAAAAATGCTCTGAGTATAGTGAACGTGAAATAACATTTCTTCGGAGCGTCGGATATTTGATGCTTTTGGTTGGAATTTCGAGAGGGCTGTTGTAATACAGCTTGAAAATCATGGTCAGCTCGATATGTTCACGATGAATGATTCTAGCTCGTATAACCAACAGAATTTTAATGATTGAAAATGAAAGATACTCAAATAGGATGGATTCAAAACGATTGGCAATGGATCAATTATTTCACTGACCAAAATGGGAAGAAAATCATTCCTAAGCATTTTTTAGATCCAAATATTATGGTATTTACATTTAGGCATGTCATCAACCAATTAAAAAAAATGTTTTGATGTATTCACCTGTGGCACAACTGTTAGAAGGAATATTGTAATAAAACTAAGGAGGCCCAACTGCCTCCGTCGGAGCGTTTGAAATGGCCACAATCCAACAAATCCCAAAAAGTATTTAGCATGTTTGCAATATTGATCACCAAAAACATCTTCTTTCTCCATGATCTTTGTAATACAGATTCTACGGCTTCTTATATGACAATCGGCAGAGCGCTGAAAAGATCTGTATGACTATTCCAAGGGGCTGGGTGCTTTTCTGAAATATATGGAGATTCTGACTGGCTGCTGGTACGAGTTGGAAAATACAGATAGAATCTTCAATGATTTCATTAAACGTCACATTAACTATTTCCATTCATCTCAAGCAACAAGTAAGCTATCGTGAATTAATTTAGTAGATAATGCGAGTTCGAGCATTGTTCAATCTTGTTGTTTCAATAAAGCCTTGAAACTGACGTTCCCGAATATTTTGAAGATTATCTGAATGTGGTGCTGTGGACAAATTGACGGTTACCTTGATCTTCGCCTTAGGATAAAGGTTCCATGATTCAGCCAAGCTATATTGACATCTTAAAAAAAATCCTTGTTCGAATACGTTAAAATCACTAGAACTAAGAATGGTTCATTACAGCTATTCTTGTATTTATTAAATTATCGAATTCTTCTCAATTTGATCAGAGCAAATTAAATAGATTCATCTGCTGGGATCACAAGTTGTCATTCTTAGATAGAGAGTGTCAGGGTGTGAAATGCGGGACCTGTAGTGTCATCATAGAGATGTCATTCGTCGTTCCATGAGAACAGGTACAACAGGTTTGGTCTTGAGGCGAAGGACTGAATTTGCATCAGGTTAGTTAGCTGAGGAAAAACGATTCAAAGCGGGAAAAATATTACCTCCTAATCCATTTTATTGTTATCTTCTATGCATACATCTTCATTATGGAATCCTCTAAAAATCGGAGATGAGTTATGGAGGATTCTTGGCAAGATGTTCAGCGTTTTTCTTCCTAAGGGAGAGGGGAGACATACAGTATACATTCGATATCTTACGAGGATCGAGATGACTGGAGGAAAGGAGGGGGTGGGGGTCTGAAAGGATCCGTGTGACTTATGCGGTATATTTTTAGGGAATGTGACCTCAACGAATCAATAATTGCTAGATAGCAGCGGGAGGAGTACTTACTTTCCGGTACGATCGGTAGTCCATGGACTGCAGAATGTTAGACGCAACGGTCTCCAGTATTTGAGATGATTTTATGACAGCGCAGACTAAAACTCTGAAGAAATAAGCTCTCCTGATGGATTATAGGTCGACTCGACTACTAGAGATAAGTCTCCCAGATTCCTGTAATTGGAAAAAATATAGGGGAGATACGAAATTCCCAATTTTTTATTTTGGAATATTTGTTTCTATGTAAACATAGTTATTGAAGTCTTTCATATTGAAAGATTTGTCTGAGACCGAGGAGCGAGGCAGAATGTGAACAGGTTGACTAGTTATCGAATTCATAATTTCCCAAATTTTTCGGATCTCTTCTATTTACTTTTGAGTGAACTATTCGTCAAAAGATTTCACGTAGAATGAAATAGTGATTGGCTTCAACCGTAAACGGGTAGTGCTTGTATGAAAGTCCCGACAGATCATGAAATATTTTGACTAAACCCAATTAGTTTCCTTCATAGTTATAAGCTTGATAGCGTCAATTTGATAAGCAAACATCGAACCAGTCTGATGTTGTCGCTCTGATCTCAGACTTTCCGAACTAAAGAAGGAGTATTTTCAGCGTTGGTCGAGTTCCTAAATTCTTCCCGATTGACATAGGTATACTAATGGTCTCTCAACTCACCGAGTTTATAGCTTGTTTTATCGGGAACTTTATGCTACAGATCTCCAGAAGTTTTGTATTAATTATGAGTACACAGACGATAAGGAGTTCCCGTCGATGTAGAATGTGAAGTATGTAATTGTAGCAACGAACATGATAGCACCCATATTTACTGCCGCGGGTAATTATTCATCGAACTTCAGCTATTCAAGACTGATACATTTATGTTGCTCCATTATTAATTCTAGCTTCTAGCAATGAATGCTCTTGGATGTATTCAAACATTAACTGCGGATGTAAGGTAAGTGTACCCAACTTGCCTCTGTACCCAACTTGCCCCCATATGCCGATCTCAGGAATGGGCGCTCGTTGACCTTCCCGCAATTTTTTTTACGTTTGTTATGTTAAAATATGAGAAAACACGTAGTTTTTGACGACCCCGGATCATTTCTGCATTCTCCAAAAAATATAAAGTGAGTTTTCCATTTTTCGTGTTTGCGCGGCTAAGAAATCACCGAGGAAATCGCGTTCACTAAAACCGGTGCCAATTTATTTTTATTCGACCAATCTTGACGTGCCTTAGCGCATTCGATTCCTTGTCTCAAGACCTTCAAAATCCGCTCTTCAGAATTGCAAAACTCCGATTTGGAGCGATTTTATGTACAAAACACGGAGATGATTTGAGAATCTAGAAAGCCGACATCGGAGTGTACCCAACATGCCCCCATATGGTTATCTCAGAAAGGCGTGCAGTATGGCTTTTTTTACCACTCAGAACGTGTTTATAACGTCAAAATAGGTCGGAAACAGTGTTTTGGGCCAACTAAAAGCTACAAATGCCGCTGCACGGTGATCAAAACGGATCAAAGCCATTTTCCGCATTTCATCGCCGATTTACATTGTTTTAAATGATGGGGGCAAGTTGGGTACACACTTTTGTAAACTCTCAAAAATCACCTTTTGGGAGAATTCAAACAGTTCGGCTCCTCTTCATCCAAATTAGACGTATCTTAGCTCATTTTAAAGGTCTTGAGACAAGCTTCAAAATGAGTTAAAGTACGTTGAAAAATATTGAGATTAGCCAGAATTATTAAGAAAATGGCTTAATGGGGGCAAGTTGGGTACACTGACCTTACTACTCCGCAAACCCTAGAGCTAATCAATCAATACGAAATCATCTTTATGGGAACTCTACTTCTGCACATCTGATATTATCTGATTTCTCATCACTTGTCTGAGTATCTGAGGAATTTCACGTTTTCTTATAATTTGCATGACTTGCCGAAAGAAGAAGAGTAAGCGATGAAAATGACACAAAAAAACTGAGCATGGGTCTTGTTCTAGGGTTTGAACAGATCAAAATCTCTCTTGCATTAAATCCTCCCTGCTCATTTGTTCGATTGGTGTGATATTGAATATTTTATAAAAAAATCCTATGTATTTTCTGCATAAATTCACTTCACGATCGATGTTTTCCTTGATCAACATTACCATGTATTGACTCACCTCGCACTTTAGACTCGTACATGAAAAATCTGTCGCCTCCGAGACTTTGTATGTGTGGAACGAGAATTTCTCCAAGATCTGAAAATTGATGCCATGGCATTTCGGGATTGTGTTCTGCTACTCTATTCACTACTGGTATGCCGTCGGAAGGAAAAGAGTCGGTAACTACAAAAATGGTCGATTTTGAGTTATTTCATGTAGATAATAATACTGCGTCTCTTGTAATATCTGACTGTACTCAGATTAAAGTAATGTTGAATTTTTCGTCTAGAACAACAATTTCAACACTTTCGACTTTCCATTTTACTGACTTCTCGTAAGCAAGATAGCCGTGAGTTCTTATCGCTTACCTCGGAGTAACCCGTACATTTTCCAGGGCAACAGGATATTAATGTCCATTGGCATTAGATACTCAAATATACTCGTATCTGACCCATTTTTCCAGTTCCATTAATCGTTATGAGCAACCCTTGAAGTTACCCAATGCCTAGACTACCATTTTGTGGTCGAACTGCCGTATTTTTCGGGTACTTACCTCCTTTTTCCGCGAATCCAACTGTGTCTCCATAACACAAAAGACCGTAACTGACTATCTTATGGCTTACAGGCGCGGATCCAACCGGTGGCCATGCAACCCCCCTCCCCCCCCCCCCGCCCAGATATTTGAAAATCGGAATTTGTGGAATGATGATCCCTAAATGCCGTTAGTAAAAGAGAGAAAGAGGGATTAGATTAAATTTACAATACAATTAGCAAAAGTTTTCACAAGTTATTGGCGTGGAATTTTGAGGTGTATTTCGAAATTGAATAACCCGCGATCAACAACAACACCCCCGGGGCGCGGGCTGTGAGCGGCAAATTTGTTGATAATCCAAATCCTTCGTCCCGACCTTCACGATTGCAACCTCATCAACGTTATAAAGACAACGCGATTGAAATCACTGTAACATTATTGTTACGTTTTAAGTTGATGACATTGAACCTGGTTAGTGGTTATTTTACTGTAAATTTCCTCAGCTTCTTCATATATTTAGTTTCAAGAGCCATAATCTGGTGCGTGCGTGTGTGTGTGTGTGGGGAGGGGGGGCGGCGCCTTCATATAGACACAGACCACTACCACCACTAGAACCATGCCGCCCCCCCCCCGCCCCAAGCGAGACCGCTGGATCCGACACTGGTGACTTTACAAGTAATTTTAATGAAATTTGTAACTTGGTGTCTGGGAAGGCGGGCTATCACCACCTGTTGCTCTTATATACATATAATTGCTTATTTGAATATCAGCATATTGAATTCGTTCGTATGCCTTTTGGGCTCCGTAATGCAGGTATAGAGTACCAAAACAAATCATATCTGACCCATTCGACTGGGAGTAGGGTCTTTCAATATGCTGATGGCATCGTGGGATATTAAGACGACATTGTCAGTCACTATTATACCTTTTGCAGAGTTATGGAGTAATTGAGAGATATTAACTGGGCACTGTAACCGAGAAAATGCGATTTGCTGATAGGGCAAGTTACTCATCTTGGTCATATATATTAGCGCAGACAGCGGGTGCAGCGTTGGCTTAGTCGGTAGTGTGCTAGCTTTGGAATCAATATACAGCTCAAGGGGGCTCAATTCCCAGCAAAATCAATCGGAAATTTTTGTCTGTGGTTTTTTTTTCGGCGAGAAAAGTTCTCATAACTCGCCACCTGATCTAGAACGGCATTTTCTCCCTAGATTCCTCCTTTAGAGGAATTTGGGATTGGATCGTTCTACAAGGCTCGACCAGCGAGCCTTGAGCAAATGCAAAGCAAGGGGCGAGTGGGTAACGTAGGGAAATCTTCAAGATGACCTATGAGCCTCTTCTAGTGCACGGAGGAGGTGGAATGTTCGCCTCACCGACATGCTGCTGAGCCTGTCTCCTGCAGAGAGGATTACAAATGTTCATCTGTTGTGAAAATATCGCTCGTGAATGGACGTCCACCATGGCAGATTCGTGGAACAAAGACAGTCTGCATTTATTCAGGGGAAAACTATTGTGAATTTCGTGAGTTGAGTACGAGTCCCGAGGATGGCAAAATAATAGTAGAAACGGAATAGTATATTACGAAACGACTTTGATTCTTTACGCACTGCCGGAAATTTTTACACGCGAGGGTAACAACTTTACGTACTGTTGAGATTTCTTTACGCACGAGCGTCAGCGAGAGCGTAAAGAATCTCAACAGTGCGTAGAGTGTTACTCGAGTGTGTAATGTTTCCGTCAGTGCGTAAAGTATCGAAGTCGTTTCGTACGATATTTTTCGCAATTCGACGTGCGTAAAGTTTTTCCTCACTCACCGAAAAAATGTATTCAACTGATTGTATTGAGTTCCATGCATACTAGAAATATATTACCCATCCCCAGTTCTATCTCCTCCATGTATTTTTTTCAATTTTGTAAGAAACTTATTTCCATGAGTTGAATATGAAGGGAGATTAGTTGTGGGGTGGGCAAGAGAAGATCCAGCATCTTTAATAACATTGGCATCAAAATTGAGTCAGAATATTCTGAGAATTATTCCCTTTGATAATTTCCTGATGTGATCTATTCCTGTCATCTCTCATCTGTCCTACAAAGTATCACTGTTCAGTTCTACAATAATCAGTTCACGACCAGAAACCTTGCATGAATCATATAGGGAGCCTAAAGTAACAAGATGGCCATCGACCGGAAAGTTTGAAATTGATAGTTTGGAAGAGTAGCGAAACAAACCTCCTTTCGATGTCAATTCGCACATCGAAAGCCACTCGTTCAGGAGGAAATAATATGAATAACGGCTTGGGAGCTGTTGATAACATCCCAAAATAGTTCAAAAATTATAATTAAAAAACTTCCGAAAAATCGATTTCTTGGTCCAAAACCACCAGAGTCATACCTTAAAGACGGATTCTGAGGTCGGATAGTCTCTTCGAGTCAGGACTCCCCGCTGGTTCTACGAGATTGCCCTCGATTATGTTCGATCTTTTCAGCTCCAAAGATCTACGCGAAGGCCACCCTACGGCTGGTCCTGGATCCATCGAATGAGCTTACATTGGCTTTCGTCTGATCATCCAATTCATTTTTGATCAGACGAGACAGCTTTCGGCACTCAGCACAGAAAATAGTATACGCAACACGGGTGGAAGAGTTCCGTTTTTTCCACCCTTGTTACGTAATGTACTATTTCAACCAAATTCAAACAAATTTCGGGAAATTTTCTAGAAATTGATTTATTTTCCAAAATTAAAACATTCTATTGTTACAGAGGGTGATCATTGATTAGTCTTTCCGTTAATAGATAAAAGAAGGAATCAGAATGTGATATGTTCATTACACACGACTGTCCTCAACATGATGATTCAATATTTTAAAATTATCGACACTGAAGAAATTATCTAATCTTTCTGCGAGCTGCATGAACTAGTCAATTGCCAAAATTTTAACAAAAAGTTCAGATAAGAAATGATAACAACGATAAATTGGAGGAAAATTTGGGATGAAAAATCTATGAAGAAATAACTGTTTACGAGGATTACACGTATTTTCTCGTTTATTCATTCAATGCTATCAAATTCTTTCACCCCGGTTTTTTTCCAGACGGCTCCAAACCATTTCAGACCGGACCAGACTTTCCATCCAGCCAACGACCCATCCTTGACCCATACGGCCACCCATTACATATCACCCCTTTTTCGAATGTACCCCGATACGCTGGTTCCGGACGGACAAATCTTGGTTCCGAAGAAGTTTGGTCAATTTTCTAGGAACCAGAAGGATTCAAGTTGCTAAATTTGTGCTCGGATTGTGTCTCTGTTGGTGTCAGGTTGAAGGAGCGCTTCTAACGCATCAGAGTGAGCAACCGACACTTTGCTGAAGAAAATGAAGAATACGATTTTTTATAAAACGCATTGCAAACAGTCGAGTTCTTGCAAAGGAGCGCAAAACATTATTTTGGTTCTTCTCATTCACACAAAAAAACAGAGCTCGTTTCTTAATCTCTCGTCAATTGAATTGCAAAGCCTGGTATTTTTAGTAACGCTGACGTACACGAGGCGTATCGTCGACCATTGGATCATACTGCCAAAAAACCATTTACTATTTAGATAACCTTGACACTCATCACGCAAAACAGAGCTTCGGGTCATTTTGCTCAGTAACCAGTGCGCGTAATCTTGGCCAACATGGTGATGATACACTGTTCATGCTAGCATGTTTTGATACAATCATCTCACTACTTGCACGCAATGCTGGGCTTGCCATGGTGGAATTTGGTATCTCCATGACTGTCTCAATAAGAGAACCAACAATTGAATTTCTAGATCTGGTGATACGATGGTGGCCCTTTCCTAATTTTTGTGTATCACGATTGGTTCTTGTTGTATTCGAAAGCATCACTAATTGATTGCTGTGTTGATATGCAAATTCTTGACTCCTTATCGTAGCGAGGTCACAGCAGTGAAATATGAAAAAGTGGCTTTTGTGATCTGAAATTGAATTGTAATGAGACTCACAACAGATACAGCAATTGGATTTACAATAGAAAGGTGCTCCAATTTGTCTCCCTGGATATATCATCAATCATAAGGCTTGCCAGAGTCTCGCAGTGAACGTGAATCAACATTACGAGAATGGTTTCTTCAACAATTGAATCGGGGGTGGTTGCAAATGTCTCGAACCTGCTTGAAGAATGAGCCATATGTACGATCTGTGAAAACGAACATCTTTATCTCCCACGAGACTCGATCTAAACTGCAAGGTCACGCTCTCTGGAAAGTAGAATTGGAACATCTCGCGATTCATTAGCGAGAGATGTTTATTCCTTCAGATCGTATCGCAGGCTCATTTCTGAAGTATTCCGAGTCATTTGCGACCACCCTCATCTCAATTGATGGAGTGATCATTGCGTTGAGCGTAACCTCGTTTTCACCACGCGACTCCTGCACGGCCTGAATAGCTTGGGTTCGATTTGAATCCCTGCAGGCATTGATTAGAATAACCGGTCTCTTCAATCCTTTTCTCATATGTTTCGATACAGAACGTCGGACTCTACGAAGACTAGCCCATCACGATTCTCACACAAAGATTGGCACATCTCGCCAGAATTCAACTTACGATGAGGTTCAGGGCTAAATCTTGTTGTTTTTAATCAATGCGCAATCAAATGATCGTTAAAAAGTAAAGGACAATGGAAATTTACAATAAATTTAAATGACTCGATTGCAGGGTCATTTGGAATTAATAAATTCCCGAATGAATGACCATCAAGAAAATCGTATCAATCATCACTGTATTGCCATCGAGGCCAATTAGAATAGATGATTTACATTCATTAAGTTATCGGCCGTTCCTTTTCGCACGTAGACTCGAATTCTGGCTCTTCCCATCCATACCTTTGCATCACAGAATATTGACGATGTCAGATTGTCCGGTCTTAACACGTGCCATCGTGATGGATGAACAGGACTGTCCACCTATTTCTACACAATAACTGTTAGTTACAGTAGTAAGCAGTAAACAACTAAAATGGAAGTGGCTTGTGATATATATAAGTGGCTATAGTGGCTTGTGATTACTGTTCTACCTGTGTCTTTTCGTTAAGGTTATTGTGATCAGTCACGCGATGAAACGGCCTGCCCGAGACAGGAATTTATCTTTTATAGCCCAGGTACCCGGCTTTCGCCTCCACCCCGGGTTGCCCCCATGGGCATGGGGCAGGGATATGCTCTGCCAGCGCGTCGGTTTGAGGGATGGTCACCACTAAACCACAACTGATTCAGCAGCGACCCGCTCCTCCTCCCTGACTACCGAATTTTGGACTCGGTGTCCAGCACGAGGCCGAACCCACCCCTCGGTGGGGAGTTTGGGACTCTTCTAAGCTTCCTTGGAGCCCAGGGAGTCCCTCGGGTTGACGGATAAGTTTTCTAGGCTCGCATTGTTATCACCCGGAGACGATTCCAATGCAAGTCCCTAGACTCACCCATTCCCGTGGTGCTGGGTGGAAATGTGCGGTCTCCACGCTCCGGCGGGTGCTGGACTGATGCCGGGAGCTCGTCAGACTCCAGGGTTGAGAGACCAAGGTGCCTCAACCCCCCTTGCGGGTGCCTGCCCGAAACAGCAATTAGGGGAATATTTTCTTCTCTGTTCCGTGGAGCGGCTAGGGGAGGTCTTTATAGATACCCATAAGAATGTGTGTAACTCCGCCTCAAATTGGTATCAAGACTGTAGCTCGACAGTAAAAATCTTGTCGTGCCACTGTTGGCCTACCGTCACGCGACGATCAAGCTACGTTCATAGTCCGCAACAGGTTATATGAGTTATACCTATGTGGTGGATCGTCGAGAAAGGCGGAAAAGCGAGAAATGTCACGGAGGTATGGATAATACCCGAATCGGTGGACCAGGAGGTAAGATCCAACGTCCCGAGACCTATTTGATACGTTCCAGCTCAACCCATACACTGCAAGCTGATCACCGCCCAATCTGAACGGAGGATCGTCCCGCGAAAGTTATGCGACTGGAAAAGGATGACCCTCCTATGTAAGGGCTCTGATTTGCACAGTGCATGAGATTACTTGCACTTACACAGCAATCAAACGAAGATGGAAAAGTTTCCTCTAGTTAGAACATGGCTTATTGTGACACCGATCAAAAATAGAGACTAACAGCAAAGACCATTGATCTCTACTGTAACCATTCGCGTCTGAGCTAGTGTTTGCAGGCATCAAATGTTCTCTTGTACGTTGTAGTATAAGCCCACCGATGCCTACCGGTGAAGTTTTCGAAGGGTGACCTCGGATTTTTTGTCAAAGGAGCAAGGTCAGCTCACCACCTGCAGGTGGTGGTACACACAGAGGAAGCAAGAGGAATTCCTGGTATTTCGCATCGAGCCTTGAGGTGGTTACCGAATACAAAGAATTCATTTCAATTTTCCGTGGTGCGGAGGTTTTATTCTCCAACATCGAGACAGCATCGACACCATTCGAAAAGTTTTCAGAAAGCTTTCAGAGGAGAGTTAACCCATTCTCTTTCCACAGAACTTTCCGAAAGGTTTCAACGTAAGTGTCTGAACACGTCTCTGGGAAGGTTTCCTGCAGGATCTTTGGGAAGACTGCTACGAGCTTTCTAGGAAACTTTTGAAAGAGTTCTCCTTAAAGGGATCCAACAACTATGATTGGCAGGATTCTGAAGAAAAGTCAACGAACAGATTCTCTAAACTTTCTCTGAAATGTTTATAGATGGTTACTCAAAGGTGACGACAAAACTCGTTGCTCGAAACTTTCCTTGGGAGGTTTCTGGAAGGTTTCCGAGAAGTATAGATGGAATCCGCTTCTCAAAACTTTCACTGGAAGGTTCCTGCAAGGCTCAAGAAGCTGTCGATGGAACCGGCTCCTCCAAAACTTTCTCTGAAAATTTGCTGCAATGTCGCATGCCCATACATTTCAATGAGCATATCTCGATACGGGACTATCCTCCATTGTTCGTAGGCATCTCAGAAGATCACTCAAAAGCGTAAATGATTTCTTCCATACCTAGAGTCCATCAGATCTGTCTAGTTCACTCGTGGTTGATCAAAAACTCTGTCAAGCCAGGTTTCATCGGACTTTAAAAATTTACTTAATTATTAAATTACCAAAAAGACCTGTTGCAAATAAGGTCAAATCTGAACCAGAGATCCGGCCAGGTTGCACTGAGATGCGTGTTTTGGGTGTCTAAATATGCTTGTGGAAGTAACCTAGTGGTGGGCAGAAGAATTCCCCATTTAAAATACACGTGGAATGTCCTTTTTTGCACTCTACTCAGACTCTCGAACATGCACTACTCTGAATCTTGTTGGATCGTATTCTTGGATAGAAGATACAACTTTCATGGATGTTTTGGTCGATGTGAAATGAGGGCCATGTATCAAAAAATCGCCTTTTCATCACTCTAACCTGAACATGTCGCATTTAAATAGGATTTTAGGGTTCTCGTAAAAAGATTGATAGTCTTTTTGATGGATCGATATACCACATGTAAGATCCGAGCAATGTGACATTCTCTATTCTATATAATCAATAGGCATTCTATGTAATCGATGAGTCGAGTCAGTTTTCAGTCTCCATATGTCATGAAAGATCAAAGAATTCATCAATTACAAAATATTCAACAAGAAAGGTTGTGTTGATCTATTCGACCATAATGTATGCCATCAAACGAATCGTGCATTAAAACGTTGAAGGCACGTCTCGCAAATGTTTCACTCAACTCAAACACCATGAAAAATGATATTTACTTTTCCAAATGATTCGAGAGAGATCGGCAGTACCGAACCAGCAGTCACAATGACTGGCGTAGATGATCGAATCATGACGACCAGTATTACTCGACGTTGTTTTTGAGACATACAAACCCAATTACTCAAATATCTGAAATTTGTTGGAATTACAATCAATCATATAGTGTCGGAGAAGCTGTATGTATACTCACGCTGACTGAAATATTTGGTCACTGTGATTGATCACTTCTTGGCCCATCCAGTTTATACAAAACAAGAATGCATCTATTGCAATGACAGCGGAAACATAGAAACATTTTTTGATTCGTTGAACATCCGCATAAGCAAACTGCGAAATTTGGAAGACGGTTAGAACAACTCTGATAAATTTGAAACATAAATGGTTTAATTCTAATACCGCATTGGGAATGATTCCAAATTCAGATAAAATGGAATTATTCGAAGCCCCACTATCCGAGAGACGAACTGATAGCATTCCTCAAATCGCTATCGAAATCTCCCGATATTGTTGAGTGAGTTTCAGCTGTTGCAAACTCTATCAGAACCATTTATCAATCGATCCCTGTTGCAACAAACTGGGCTGTATCAAGGATCGAGTGTGAAATTTGCCTTGATTATTATCGACAAATACTAAGGTAAGAAATCCGGTTTCCTGATTATATCGAGTAGGACCCAATTTTGTTATGATTCAGAGCCATTTACGGTGATTATTCTAATAGAAATCAATAGTTCACTAACAAGGTAATATGTAAGAGGCAACGTGAGTACCAGAGTTAACTCGACAATCATCATTGTAAAACTGAATGTGTCCTCGAACATCCTACAGTACCTAGAAGTGAAAAATAGATTAAGAACCATCGTTTTTCTAAACATTTTCTCTCTCTTGTCATACCGTAAAACTTGATTGTGTAGAAAAACACAATCTTCAAGTCCAGAAGTATATTGGCGCCCTGACAAACTCTCCGAATTTTTGTTCACTGTTTGAATGGATTTAGAATGATTAGCTAATCTGAAACTATGAGGTCATCGATAGTTAGACACATCCACGACAAAGGGTTATTTCGTGCAAATTGCTACCCCACTGAAAATGCTCACGTACGGCGGGACGTGCAGCAGAACGTCAGACGGGACGTGCGGCGGGACCTACCGCCGGACGTCCGGCGGGTGTGGACCGATATGGTCGATTTCCTTACCTCTCGCCGGACGTCCCGTTGCACGTCCCGCCATACGTTCCGTAACTAGAGAGCGAGTGGCAAAATTGACTTCTTCGGAGTGCATCTAAGAAGGACCGAGAAGAGATAGCGGGTAATACTGGAGTAACGTATCGGGTACGGCGTGTCATTAGAAAATTGTTTTCTAGTTTTATCGAATAACATGAATGATCTGATGGGTGCAAGGATTTCGTAAATACTAGACTAAGAACAGAATTTGTATTTCTTCTCCAATTTAAGTACAATTGTTTCGATGTATGATCCATAAACTGATGATTTGAGATGTCATTTATCATTTGTACCGCTTATCTGCTTGGGAAAGCGTTTATCCCATGGATCATTTTTTCTCTTGACTATAATCGACAAAACGTATGGAAAGCTGTTTGGTGTTAGTTCGAGAAGCAACGTTTCCGTTTACTTCTCTCAAATTGATCTCTTTACTCTAGTCTAAACAATTGAAATCATATCTTGGTGATTGATTCTCTCGAGTATATCATCGATTTCGCATGCAGTATCCAACACGTTGATTCAGTATCATCCAGTATAACTATCTGCTATTCTTAAACCTTTTCTCAGAGGGTCAAATTCACCACTTTCAACATGAGAAACTTGCGGTAGGAAGATGTTATAGAGGCATCGCCAAATAATCTAATTTACTGATGTCATGATGATGATAGTCATGGTAGGAATTTCCCTCCAGTTCTACACCTCTTCAATAAAGAGTGTATCTTGTAATTTTCAGAATTTAGAGATTGTCTCCCTTCAATTGATAATTTCCGATGGAATTTGTTGGCAAATAGTCTATTTGAATTTTGGTGGGAGAGTTTTGATGCTCCTTTTGATTATTTTGGAGAAATAATTTGTGAAAGTAGATGATATTGGATTGAGCTACTGTCACTTCCATTCTCACGAGCAATTTTTCTGTATTTTCGAGCCGGTCAGCTCAAAAGGTTATCGCGAATATGGCTTATCGATCATTGATCAGTGATTGTACATATATAATATACTTATAATGCAACAAACTCTATAAGTGTATGATAACGACACCATTTAATAGTACCTTTCAGATCAAGAGATAGATCCAATGTGAACAAACGAATTCAGTTGTAATCATCATGTACTGCATATACCATAAATCTCTCGGGATTTCGGGAAAACATGAATATGAAAATCGATTTTTCAAAAAAAAAATAAATTTTGGGGCCGGGCGGCCGACTCTATCAACGATTTCATGCTACCTCCCGGGCGCCCGCCCTGGTGCCCGCCTGGGTGGCCGCTCATTCTTAGTGGGGTGACAGCGGGTCCTTCCGGGATGATCAACATTGTGAATACCGTATACTTGAGATATATTTCCCCAATCATAGTTGGAAACCGTAGTGAAACGATTGTGCCGTGCGATAAGATTTTCATCCCCTTGAGAATTCTAGACTCATACTTATGGAGAAACTGTTACCAGAGAGCTCTCATTGATTTTTTTACACATGCGATCTATTGTGATACGTGATTTTTATATATTGTGTCATCTGAATCTGTTGATTGATCCATTTATTTCCTTGTGATTCATTTTTGTAATGATGCATTTGCATGCACATGATCTGTGAGATATGATTGAATAAAATGAGGAACTATAACATCTAAAATTGCGATTCTTATTTTCCGCGAGATACAATACCAGAAAAGAATGCAAAAATTCCTTTTCAGATCCCAGAATGTGGATGATGAGGTTACTGATGATTAAATCCGCGTTTTTTCCTCAATTTGAGAACATATGATTCGATACATAATTCATCAACTGATGATTGATGATTTGTTTATCTTCAAGGTCTGGCTTGTCGCACTCATTTGGACAGAATAGCTCTCACCTCATGAATGATGACTAATTCATATCACTATGTTTGACAAAGGGGTGGTAACTGTTCAATGTTCAATTCACTCGAGTATACCTTCAATCTACTACGCCGTTCATGATACGTTACTCCAGTATTATCCGGTATCTCATCTTAGTCTTTCTAAGATGCATCCCAAATAAGTCAACTTTGCCACTCACTTTCTAGTTACGGAACGTACAGCGGGACGTCAGACGGGACGTGCGGCGGGAGGTGAGGAAATCGACCATATCGGTCACCACCCGCCGGACGTCCGGCGGTACGTCCCGCCGCATGTCCCGTCTGACGTCCCGCTGCACGTCCCGCCGTACGTGAGCATTTTCAGTGGGGTATTGGAGAGAGATAAACGTACCTCACTAAATGGAATAGGCTACAAATTTGTCTGATATAGATGACATACATGCTTTCATAGCCGGCAGTGAAAATCAATGTCGGGGTGATGGACAAAATTGATACCATCCACGTAATCCAATAATGATCACTTTGCTTGAAGAAAAAATAGTCTCCTTGCCAAGGGATAAACTTGTATTGATGGACATTTTCCATAAAAAATACACATTCCATCATTGCACATATAATGACCGTCGCCGGTAATAAGACTGCTGCTATGCCTAGTATGTACGCTGGTTGGAAGAAGTTTGTTCGTTATTATGAATGATATATAAATTTGATCTTTTTCCAAGTGAAAATTTGAATAAAGATTCATATCATCCATTCTGAAATTATTAGATTAGTATTTAATAGACTCAATGAAATCATTTCGGCTGTTTGAAGGAAATTTCATTCAACATATTCGTTTTGAAAAAGTGATTGCTCTTGTACCTGAGTAAAGCAAACCAAGTAGACTAGCTTGCTCGAGATATTTCCTAGATATTTCCCTCTCCTCTTCGCGTTCAATGTTATCCCAAATTTTTACTGTTTCAAGGTACAACCTTTCAATCTGTAGTTACAAAGGTATTATAAATCGGTAAAAAATACCCCGAACTCAAAAAAATCGCACCGGAAATAGACACTACGTCCAGTGTTGATCATAAATAAAGGAATGATGACAAACAAAATTCTTGAGGGGCAGTTAATCGGGGTAGTAGGTATATTTCTGCCTGGATGAGACTTCAGCACATGGTCACTGAAAGCATTCTCGTGGTAGGGGCCAGGAGAGATATCCAATGCATTGATATTTGGTTCAATAGTGGTTGAAAAGGTTGTTTTAAGATTGCAAAGTAAAGAAAAAAATTGAGGCGTTGTGATGAGATATGAATTCATGCGTGATGAGTCCGATGCGACACCGAAAAACTATGCCATGTAACAGGATGTCATGACAAATTATCTTGTAGACTAAATTTTACCACCACTGTTCCACTGGGCTTCCTCATTATTGTCGGGAAGATGATACATTTATGCCACTGAATTATAACGTTCATCCTGGAATAATCAAGAATTGCCCATCTCCGACTCGTATATTTCATCTTTTTGAGTTTTTGAAGAGAACAAGGAGTCGTCCCAAGCTCAGACAATTGTCGTAAGATGGTAATCGTTCCGCCGCTCATCATTTCGTTTGACGCTTTGTGAGATAAATCAAATTCAACTGAAAACGATACAATAAAGCTTGGATTCTCATCCGCCACGTGACTATATCATGAGCTTCGGACGACTCTTGATTCTTTTCAAAAACTCAAAAAGCTGAGCATTCGCGTTGGACATAGAAAATCTTAAATTATTTCAAAATAAACATCACCATTCAATAGTGTAAATGTATCCTTCCGAAGATAATGAGAAAGCCTAGTGAAACAGTCGTGCATAAGTAGTCGAAGAGATATCCAAGAGAAATCTTATTGGGTTTCACGTTACTGCATAAGAAAATATTTGTCAAGATTATAGTTATCGAATTTGTCTTTATCTTATCACATTCAAAAAAGAAGGGAGATGCTGTGGGATCCTGGTGTAATCGATGTACTTCACTAAGGCTACGTAATGCAAACAAATTCAATAAAATAACACGGTTACTGATACAGTTGTGAGCATACCTTTGATGTATTCATATAAGTGATCAGATATTTAAAAAGACCTCCGAAACCCATGATTAACATCCCTGCATTTTCCACCAAATAATCAAAATTTTGGTTCTTTTGAGCCCCAGTCAATACAATATACCGTACCTGGAAAGTTGACGGGTTGGTCGATTTCAGAAGTTGACGATTGCACAACTGATTATATCGGTAAATAGTGATTGAAAGTAAGTCTTAATGTTTGAGATATGGGAGAGTCCGCCGAAAGTGTGATTCTTTGGGGCCAAAGTCGTCGCAGGGAGTGATTTGGGTCAAAAAATTATTTCAGTCCCAGACGAATTTCGGTGGCTCGTCGCAATTGGTTCCCACTTATTTGGTCACGAAAAAGAATTTTATAGAGCTACGTATCTCTAACCAGGAAGGTGTTTCAGATCTGGGTCACGGATTTGGCTGGAACTTTGGAAATAGTCTTCTTCAGCATAAAAAAACGAAACCCAAAATTATAGATCCTAACGTTCAAGCGTTTCCAAGCCTCAGCCAAGGATATTAGCATTGTAGGTACCCCTATAATGGATGATTTTTAGCATGGGCCTCTACATATATTGGCAATGCTAATGTCCTTGGCCTTAGTTCGGAAACGCTTGAGCGTTAGGGTCTATAATTTTGGGTGTCATCTTTCGGCACTAGAAGGATACTGTTCCCACAGTGTCAGCCGAATCCGTGATCCGGATCTGAAACACTCTCCTGGTAAGTTCAAGCCAGACAAAGTATGTCAAGGGGTCGCAGAGAGGGTTGGAATGGACATAGACGGAAACGACATTTAGCGTCACAGAGTATCGGCACTGCTCGCCAACTAATCGTCGCACAGATTAGGCCTAATGCAAACAAATAATCCGAGAAAATGTGTTTGGAGGAACGATATAATGCGCCAGCGAGGAGCACAAAATGGGGACGGAATTGACCGGAAATTTCATACGCCATTTTGAAAAAACGTTTATGTCGTGCGCTTGGGTGCAGATTTGAGTTTTTGACCGATGTCGCGCAAGAATTAGGTGTATTTGGGTTTCTGGATGACAATCTCATTGGTTGCCGAGCTAATTAGAGCTGTGCAATAGGGTGGGCCGAAAAACCACTTTTTTTTCGATATCGATACGCTTGGGGTCGGAAAATTTGGGTTTCAACTAGTACATGGGGAAATTTTTTCGCTGAGCGCCGAGAAAGTACATCTTCAGTTGCAGCAAGAGCTGTGAAGGTTTTTTCCGAATTAACACAGGTTTGAATGGGATAGTACCTTTTTCGCTCATTTTTTCTTCACTATTTAGCACTTATTTCTGACGCATCTTGACATTTTTTGACGTATCTCAGCTCATTTTGAAGCTTGTTCCAAACACTTTAAAATGAGCTAAAGTACGTTCAATTCCGTGCATTGAAGCCGAGCTATCTCAATTTTTCTAAAAATTGAGTTTTAACGAAAAAAACGGAAAATTGCGATTTTGACCTTGTGAACCTTCGTCAAGGTCAAAATCCGAAGCTCTGATTGATTGGACAGCACATGAAGTGTTATGTTCGAAAGATCGTATGCCACAGACCTCTCATAGGCTATATGTATACCTGATATCATAACAACCCCTCCTCTTTTCTCGTACGGACTTGAGATCGACAATGGCAGAGTTACGTTATTTTTTTATCTTTCTTTCTGGATTTTGTATTTCCTGATTCATTTTGTAATTTTCTAATTTTCATTTTCTTGTCTTTTCTGATTTTTTCATCTTATAATCATCTTGATTCCATTCTCATGTTATATTTTCGATTATTCCCCTACCTACTTTGAATAGATTTTGGAATCATCTCACAGAGGATTGAACTCCGGCAACGAA
Source organism: Eretmocerus hayati (assembly GCA_029851415.1). Lineage (NCBI taxonomy): Eukaryota > Metazoa > Arthropoda > Insecta > Hymenoptera > Aphelinidae > Eretmocerus > Eretmocerus hayati. Next base: position 172,873,827 of record CM056742.1, on the reverse strand, counting down.
TGCCTAGATCGAAACGTTGCTAATACATACTTTTCCCTATTTTCCTTACCATAAATTTTACAAAATGCCTCCGTTATCAGTTTCAGTAGCGGTTCACTGAAGACCGGCATCCACCTAGTGGTGGCGCGCCGAACTAGCGGAGGAGCTGCTACGACGAAGCCCGTATGAGAAAAGAGGAGGGGTTGTTATGATATCAGATATAGCCAGAGCGGTCTGTGGCAGACAATCTGAGGGAATTTTCGAATATAACCATTCATGTGCTGTCCAATCAGTCGGAGCTTCGATCATCCAGCAAGGTCCACAAGGTCAAAATTGCAATTTTCCGTTTTTTTCGTTAAAATTCGACTTTTAGAAAAATTGAGATAGCTCGGCTTCAATGACACGAAATTGAACGAGCTGGTTTTAAAGTGTTTGGAACAAGCTTCAAAGTGAGCTGAGGTACGTCGAAAAATACAAGATGCGTCAGAAATACGTGCTAAATATGTAGTGAAGAAAAAATGAGCAAAAAAAGTACTTTCCCATTTAAACCTGTGTTAATTCGAAAAAAACCTTCACGGCTCTTGCTGCAACTGAAGATGTGGTTTCTCAGCGCTCAGCGAAAAAATTTCCACATGTACTAGTTGAAACTCAACTTTTCCGACCCCAAGCGTATCGATATCGAAAAAAAGTGGTTTTTCAGCCCACCCTACTGTGCAAGCAGTTTTGATGCAAATCTGTCTTTAAAATGTCGATCGGATAACCGTGCGCGAGCTGAGCATTTAGTTTTGATTAGCAAAGTGGTGAATTATTATGTTATTTGAAGTATTAAAAATCGAACTGCATAGCTATACTTAGGGGGTTTTGACCCTGCATATGCATTGTAGTGAGTTCAAAATTTTAAGTTCGGTTGCCTACATGGGACGGAATTGACATTTCGAACCTTCATCAAGCACTACAAAATACGGGAACGCTGGGGTCTGTTCTAAAACTATTGACATAGTTGCACACCAATAAACACACCCTAGAAAATTTCTATAACGTGTATTCCAAGTTTTAGAAACTTGGGGGAGCTAGGAACACGGAAAATCACACTTTCGGCGGAATTACTCATATATACTATGTAGGCACAGCACTATAAAGAATGTGGAAGGAAGTTTCGCAAACACAACCATTAAAATAAGAAAAAATGAAATTACACCAAAATAGAATAGATTAAAAGGTAGATATTAAATCAAAGATGGGAAATTGATCAACAAAAGCCTTGAATCACCCTTTCTCATTCTGTGAAATCAAATTTTGAGGAGTCTATATCTCTCGATATGCTATCAACTAGATTGATGAGTGAGTTTCAATTTACCTGGGGCACGATTACTAAAAGAAGTATTGTTATGTATGTAAAGAGGCCTAACCGCCTCCGTCGAAGCGTTTGAAACGGCCACAATCCAACGAATCCCAAAAGGTACTTAGCATGTTTGCAGTAGGATTCACCGAAGATATCAGCTTTTTTCATATCCATGGCAGAACAGATTCTAGATATACATACATGCAATAGGATAATTTGCAGCGTTGAGTATTGCTGAAAAATCAATTCAAGCACAGATGGGTGGTTTTGAGAAATTTAAACACGAGTCAAAAGAATAACAAGAGAATCCTCAGTGCCTATTCACACGTCTCACTGACAATTTGTACCACCGACCTCGAGCAATCATTGCGCTATTGAAAATTCATTATTGAGATGAACTTGTAAGTAACGTGGACTCGTCAATAATGCGTAAGGTTTGCGCTTCGGTTTTGAAAGATCGTGAATCAAAAGCTGAGAGTTACCTTAGTGATCTTTCAACATGTTGACTTGATGAGCTAACGTATCAGGACTAGGCTCTGAGACTGGAAAAGATTCACGAACAATTTTATTGTAAGAAAGATATGAGCTTTCAGTAGGCCTGAAAGTTGAATTGTAGCAACAAATAACACGAGTATAGATTTGTTCACTGCGGCAATAGCTGAAATTACGAGTGGGTAATTATGCATAGACTAAATTTACACATCAATGCCACTCAATGATTAATTCTAACTTCTATTCAACGTTACGTTCAAATTGTATGCACTTGGAGGTATTCTTCAAATATTTATAATGGACGGTCTCTAGATAAGTCTATAGTGATTTAATCGATCCGAAGTCAATTTTTTCGGAGTTAGATTGAAATGATCTGATTCTCCTTAATCATCTGAATATTTAGGATTTCCATAAAATGATGTGTGGGTTCGGTGGACAGACCTTCATTTCTGACGATAGACAAGAAGTCTCTTCGGGACACCATAATAGTAATATGACGTGATTACCATACATCATCAAAATATGTAATCATGTGTAATGTACAATGTATGGTATGAGTATGTAAGTATAATGTATGCATGAAAAAATGGTATGCCATACCGGTCCAATAGGCGGAGCAGATTACGGACACGCGATCTGTGAGGGTCCCTTACCTTCAAAAGAGTCTGACAGACAATAAGATCGGTGAAACGTCGGCTATGTAAGCTTCCGTTTAGCAAACCTGCACACCATATCAGGGAAAAGATCTTCGAGCCACCTAAACACAAGAAACTGAGATAAGTGTACCCAACTTGCCCCCATTAAGCCATTTTCTCAACAACTCTGGTCTACCTTAAAATTTTTCAACATTCTTGCGCTTGTCTCAAGACCTTCAAAATGAGCCAAAAGGTGATTTTTGAGAGTTCACCAAAATGTGTATCCAACTTGCCCCCATCATTTGAAACATTGTATTTCGGCGATAAAGTGCATAAAATCGCTTTGATCCGTTTTTATCACCGAACAGTGACATTTGTAGCTTTTGGTTGGCCCATTTTGATGCGGTGAACACATTTTGAGTGGTCAAAAAAGGCAAACTGTACGCCTTCCTAAGATAACCATATGGGGGCATGTTGGGTACACTCCGATGTCGGCCTTCTTGATTTTCAAACCATCTCCGTGTTTTGTACATAAAATCGCTCCAAATCAGATTCTCCAACTCTGGAGAGCGGATTTTGAAGGTCTTGAAACAAGGGATCGAATACGCTAAAGTACGTCAAGATTGGTCGAATGAAAATAAATTCGCACCGGTTCCAGTGAACGCGATTTCGGCGGTGATTTCTTAGCCGTGCAAACACGAAAAATGGAAAAATCTTTTCAAATTTTCTGGAGAACGCAGAAATGATCCGGGGTCGATGTAAACTACGTACTTTCTCATATTTTAACATAACAAACGTAAAAAAAATATGCGGGAAGGCCCACGAGTGCCCATTTCTGAGATCGGCATGTGGGGGCAAGTTGCGTACAGAGGCAAATTGGGTACACTTACCTTGTGACATAAAATAATCAGAAAATCTGAAGAAATCAACTACAATTCACAGAGTTTATCGCAGCTATTTGATGCCAAAATTTGCGAAAAAGCCAACGAGTGCCCATCAAAATTATGCGACCAGCAAGGAAGGAAATCTCAACAAATTTATTCCCTAAAATATATTTAGAGAAGAAGATTACCTTCATCATACCTGAACCATCTGAATAAGTCTAAGAGCCAATAGCCCCAAGTAAATGATATTTTGGATTTGGATTTTGAAAAAGCTCAAATTAAGAAGTGTTACAATGCGGTCGGAAATTTTTTTTTATTTTCAAAATACAATGGTATAAAAATCACACGAGACAAAATGGTCAAATGCAATAGGATGGAAAAAATGACGGGCTCTAAGCTATTTTTCTTCTCAAACGTCTAAAGTGGCCAAAAGGCACCATCTAAACCCTATGTAGGCACAGATTGAAGGCAAATGCGTGCCAATCAGGTGACTTCCGGCAAGTATATAAAATCTTGGTCCGCCAACATTAACATTCGGTTCATTCCCTAAATAGGAATTGATCCACGAACCACCGGAAATCGTCTTTGCCATATCTTGCCAATACATCGTCGGAATAGCTTTTGGATACGTCGAAATTGTATTGGCAATCGTCTCGATTGTCATGCGGCAACGGAGACTTTCTCGCGTCCAGATGCAACCTCATCCTCGACGTTGTCAGTAAGGGCCCGATTACGGGTTTCTGGTAGCAAAAGGCACAAAAAACCCGCGACGAGAGCTAAGGAGCCACACAGGGTGCTAGGGCCCCACCAAGTAACCTCGCCCAACGCCACCACACTGTATGGAGATATTATGCTGCCCAAACTAGCCATACCCGAACTTGCGCCCAAAGCTGAGTTGCGAGTCACCTGCAAATTCGAGAATGTTCAAATTTTTATCTAAGATTGCAAGGAGCTTTAGAAAATTTTGTCAAATATATCCTCTTATTGCCCGGGATTGATTTGTTTGATACAACAGTCAGTTGTTTTGAAAATCGCTGGGTACACATTTCGCTGCCCGAACATATATATGTCTAAAATCAACCAAACGTATCTAATATATATTAGATACGTTTGGTTGATTTTAGAAATTGACGCAAAAATAAAACGGGAAAAGATTGTTTTGTTCCTTCATCTTCTTTCTCGATCAAAAAGCGAGAGCAGGTGAGAGCACACAAAAGCCAATACACAATTAAGCGAAGAAAAAAATTGAGCGTCTGCAAACTACCGTTGGAATTTTCACTGAGGTGACCATATATGGAAGAACGTAACCCAACCTCGCTTACAATTAGCTTATTTCCAACCTTCAAATCATGTTACTTTGCCCACGATTTTGTGTCTGATCGTAAAGTATCGCGAATCGTTACAGTACTTATATACGAATGATTCACATATCGTTACCAAAAAAGCTATATCGAATACCAATTCACCGATATCGTATATGATTAATATGATGTGGACAATGTTTCAAGTTGATACATACCGTAGGGAAGATTTCTGAAGTATACAATATGACGATGCTGTAGGCTACTGATAATGCAAATCGACCCACAAGGCTTGCAAAAACAATAATTGCTGTTTCAGACCTTGATATGCCGAGAATTGAGATCAGGATTATTCCGGAGACGACAAAGAAAGTGGAACTCGCCCTCCTGCGACCAACGAACATCAACACCGGCGTAGGCAATAAGTATGCCGGTATTTCAGTTAGACCAAGTAAAACTGCCCACCAGTAGTAGTTAGCTGATATGTTGTCTGCGTTTATGGCTGCCAAAAAGATTTATTGATCAAATAATTTGATTTTTGGGAAGCAACGGTGAGTAGGAGAGAAAAAAAGATAATAAAAAAAATTCGACAAGAACTGACTACCTAGTGCATAATAGGAAAGAGATGCAGTCATCCACGTGAAACAAGTTATGAGGATCCTCTTTCTCAACTCTGTATTGCTGAATATAATTTTCAATCCCCGCATTTGTGCGAAAAATATTCCTTCATTGTCGTCGGCTTGATCTGCAGCTTTCTTCTGACTCTTGGCTTCGAGATTCCAAAAATGTATGTCGTCTTTGATCGGCCCGTGATATTTTTCCAAAATCACTCGAGCCTCTTCTCGTCTGCCTCGAGCAATCAGCCACCTCGGAGATTCTGGCATGTACCTGAAAATTATCCATACGACTTTGAACGGTTTGAGACTCGAAAGAATTGCAAAATTCCAGTACAGAGAGAGGTTTCCAACTTGCACGATTCAAATAGATTGATTCTATGCTAATTTTTTCTTAGATTAGGAAAGAGGAATCAAGTCAATCTTTGACTCAGATTATCTTAGATCCGGAACGCTGGGACACGGTATGATTTGCTCATGAAAATATATGTTGACCAAAACGATTAGCTGCTCATCGAGCTGTTTAGGAAGTTCGAAAAACTGGACGATTCAATTCCATTGATTCTCCATTCGACCTCTAGGTCCGAGATCATCAGCCGATTCGAACTCAAAATCATCTGTGCATCAAATTGCTGTTGTGTGATTTGAGTATGGAGCTATGCGCGTCAAAATTTTATGTTGACCAAAATGTGCATTGCTGCTAGGGAATTTAGTGGAATTGTATGCGCTATTCCGAGTCGATACAATAATTAGCTGCGACAATACAAGACAATACAATGATTTTCTATATGTCGATATTGATACCATTAAATTGTACCTATATCGATTTCGTTATTGGTTCTGAAAATTATTGAGGCTCATTTATTGTTATTGTATCGATCTTGACCAATAACTATTGCGATATTTATTAATATCGTGCCAAAGAGCATTATGATAATTCTAAAAAGGATAACTCTCAAGTATTTCATGGAGATGAACAAACTATCAACAAGTTACCAAACAGATGATATCTTCAACTTGCCCTCAATCTGTGATGCTCCTAAAACGAGTGGCACAGAGAATTGGAAAATACAAATGAGAAATTATTTGGAAACTCCTCGTGCTCCAATGAAGACTTGTATTTTGGAACGTTGGGAACAACAAGCTCTTTTGTATCCAATACTTTTTCTGATGGCCCGAAACATTTTAGGTGCGATGCCAAGATCAGTTTTAGTCGAAAGACTATTTCTACAAATTGGAGAAGTCACCACACCGAACTGATCTTCTTTAGGAAGTGGGTCTATTAGAGCAAAATTATGAATGGATTCTTGGGTCAATGACCCACGGAGGAAAGAAATCTGTGAGTTAAAAATTCCAGGATTACTGTATTATTGGAATTTTATCTTTGAAGTTCTGGTATAATTACTGTTGTGTACGTTTGCTATCCGTTCTAATAAAGATCACCCATCATCATCATTCTGATACTCAACAGAACTCATTTGGGTACCATAACTTCGCCAAAATAGACCAAATATGGAATCGATATCGACATCATCGCGATATATCGCGATAAAATATCGGTCGATAATTTTTATTGATCAACTGATATCGTTATTGATTTGTTCGGGAATCTGTAATATCGATGTTGATATCGATATCAAGTTTATTGATATCGCGATACAAGACTATTGCGGCAGCCCCAATTCCGACTGATCAATGCTGCGCTTAGTGGGTACCTATTAAACCATTGGATTACTCTCGCGTCTAATTGCTGTCCCGAGATATGAGATCGCCGAACATATGTGCCTTAATAATCATGTCACTCTCACATTGATCGCCATCTGCGTAGATGATGAATGGAATGAGACTGCGAGATCCCAATCGATTTGACACCTATCCCAAATTTTCGAGATCATGGGTGCATTGAATATTAGGATCACCCTTTGATAACTTCGCGGATGAAAGAAGCTTTGATAGCATGCCGTAAATCCACTCAAAATTCGAAGTATCTGAGCTCACTCTTCACGTTTTCACTTGAGCTTCAAAAAGATATGAGATACACTCGGAAACCACTGTCACCGCCCCATGGTTCGTATATACTATCTCACTCATACTCTTTTTAATTAGGCTATGGTATCCCAATCTAATTGAAGCAAGCAAGATAATGAATTCCAAACTTAGACTGTTCAAATGGTTCCCTAGTGATAATACCTATACTTGGAAATACATCGACAAATACAGGGTGTCCAAAAAGTAATCTACCCTCTTCGTTTTTTTTGGGAACGGTTGGGGATCGCAGAAAGCTCTGAATCGCGTGCCCTCTAATTTTGAGAGTGAAGTCTGAGGTTGATCATCATTAAAGCATTTTCAAGATCATTTAAAGGCCAACTCGATCTTATAATGAAGAGAAATACCTACTATTGAGCTCGGATTTTTTAGGAACGTGAGATAAAAGAAGTTTATCCCGAAACATTTCTTGATCCAACTTGACCTTAGCGAGATATAAGGAGGTCGATACCGTTGGACGATTTCGTGGAGGGAGCCCAAAAATAAGCGATTTCGGAGAATGTTCGCGATAAAGTGATGTGAGGGTCAAGTCGATTTTTTCGACAAGAACACTTGCTTGAACATCTCTTCATTCGATCCAACCCTAACGAAATGGATAGAGGTCAGTACTAGTGAACGGTAACCTCTGTATCTCCAGGAAAGTGTTTGGAATGAAAGTTGTTTCATTCGTTCAAGAATTCTAATTTAAGAGACGACACTCCCTCACAAAAAATCGGGTTGACCCCCGAAGAACCGTGAAATGACCTTCGAGGCCATGGCTTGACTCGACCATCGATAACGATTAATAAGAATGTTCTGGTGAAATGCTTCCTTCCGTAGTTACGGAACATCCACCTGTATTGATATCCATTCATCTCACCAGGGTAAACCCTAGTCAAAGGTGTATCAGACCAGAGTTTTATGATTTTCCGCGTCCTCTCAGAAATCCAATTTCAAAAGAAATATCTTTGTTGAAAAAATCGAGATGGCCTTGAAAATGGCCTTCAAGGTCGAACAATATCGCCAGTTTTTTTTGTATGATTAGAGATAACTTTTATCTTGAACAATTTTCGATGGGGCGCTTCTTATACGAGCTATGGGAATCACAGTCCATACACATTGATTTCCATTGATCTCACAGAGTAAAATCGGATCACAAGATGTTTTGGACAATTATTTCATCATTTTCCAAGTTCTTTGAGGATCCGAGGTCAGAAATAGGTATTTCCACTTTATAAAATCAAACTAGCCTCCAAATGACCTTGAAAGTGACTTACAAGTGAAATCCAAGGCTCACCATCGGACCCACTCCGGAAAATCCGGGAGAACGTATCCAACGTTTCCAAATAAACAGAGGAGAAGGGGCGAGGATAGGCTCAAATCGTTACTGAAATACTCTAGCTCTTCATCAGAAATCGGTGTAGTTATCAAACAACACAACCAACCAAAAACTTCAATCAGCTGTTCGAAGTTTTTCACAAATTTCTACAAATTCTCACAGTGTACGCATCATGAGTAGCTTCACGCGTGCACGACAACTTACCACATAAATAGCAAGAGGACGAGAGCAGGGAGCGAAGTGGCTATCTGAACCTGTCTCCAAGCTGTTGATAGATACGCTATGCCGGCCACAAAAATGGAGCCACTCGCAAAGCCGCAGTTGAATACTATGCCCATCCATTGTCTGTTCTTGTTGCTGGCCACCTCCGTTACTGCAAATAGACATGTAACATAGCTGAATTCAATTCGAAACAAATTACTTTTAGTCAAACTATTCCTCTCAAGATGAGATTTTATGCGATCCAATTTTACAAGCTTGAGCACATTCAATAATTTAAAATGGGTTCATTTGGCGTTTTTTTTAAATATTCTACCACTCACGTTTATAACAATTCAACGACATCTCAGGCTCCTGACTTGGATCTGATGATTTCATTGTCTAGAGTGAAGATGTTCTAATCTAATTACGGATTAAACCTTGAGTCAACTGTATTGCTCTACCCGAGTCCGGAGTCAAAATTAGCGGTTAGGGCGAGGGCTTGATAGAAGATCAGAGTTATGAAGGGTGCTCCAAAAGTCAATTCCCCCTTACTATCTCGAAAAAGTCTCCAGGTATCGAAGAACTCCGGGATACTTGTCACCTAAGATCGAAGAAAAAGATTGAAAATGGTCTCAGATTTGTCCTCGAATGTAACCTTGATGGTTTTTTGCAGGTGGAATCTTTTTTTTCTTCATGAGAATCCCTATGTTTGGTCCCGGATTCTGAAAGAGCACAAGGTTTCACACCCAAGTAGGACTCTTTGGCAATATTTTAGCTGACCTCTGAAGGGTAATTGGGGATCAAAAGTATCTGGACAGTGGATTCCGAAGTGGATTCACGTACCAGAGTCTATTTTCAGGAGATTCTTCTCAGAAAATTTCCTCAGATTCATTTCGACCCGTAACCGGGGACCTCGAACATAACCTTGACTCACGAAACTCAAAAATGGCTTCAAGTATCAAAAACTTTGAAACACGTGTCTCAAGAAATGGAGGGAGAAACTCAAAAATGGACTCAAAATGTGATCTTGTTGATTTTTGATGGGAGCCGCTATTTCTGAATCTGGACCCCGAAAATGTGAAGAATTTTGAGTCCAGATATAACTCTCTACCAACTGCGTAGATGACCCTCAAAATCCGCGGAAATACCGTTCTCTAGTGATAATGAGCTGCCCTAAACACCTTTGCACACGGCACTCGTAGGAACGATACAATGCATTCAAATTAGTGTCGGATCTATCCATTGACTTGTTAGGTTCTTCCGCTTCCGTTGGCCGGTAACTCAAAATCTAAGTTTATCTTCAAGGTCTGGCTTGTCGCACTCATTTGGACAGAATAGCTCTCACCTCATGAATGATGACTAATTCATATCACTATGTTTGACAAAGGGGTGGTAACTGTTCAATGTTCAATTCACTCGAGTATACCTTCAATCTACTACGCCGTTCATGATACGTTACTCCAGTATTATCCGGTATCTCATCTTAGTCTTTCTAAGATGCATCCCAAATAAGTCAACTTTGCCACTCACTTTCTAGTTACGGAACGTACAGCGGGACGTCAGACGGGACGTGCGGCGGGAGGTGAGGAAATCGACCATATCGGTCACCACCCGCCGGACGTCCGGCGGTACGTCCCGCCGCATGTCCCGTCTGACGTCCCGCTGCACGTCCCGCCGTACGTGAGCATTTTCAGTGGGGTATTGGAGAGAGATAAACGTACCTCACTAAATGGAATAGGCTACAAATTTGTCTGATATAGATGACATACATGCTTTCATAGCCGGCAGTGAAAATCAATGTCGGGGTGATGGACAAAATTGATACCATCCACGTAATCCAATAATGATCACTTTGCTTGAAGAAAAAATAGTCTCCTTGCCAAGGGATAAACTTGTATTGATGGACATTTTCCATAAAAAATACACATTCCATCATTGCACATATAATGACCGTCGCCGGTAATAAGACTGCTGCTATGCCTAGTATGTACGCTGGTTGGAAGAAGTTTGTTCGTTATTATGAATGATATATAAATTTGATCTTTTTCCAAGTGAAAATTTGAATAAAGATTCATATCATCCATTCTGAAATTATTAGATTAGTATTTAATAGACTCAATGAAATCATTTCGGCTGTTTGAAGGAAATTTCATTCAACATATTCGTTTTGAAAAAGTGATTGCTCTTGTACCTGAGTAAAGCAAACCAAGTAGACTAGCTTGCTCGAGATATTTCCTAGATATTTCCCTCTCCTCTTCGCGTTCAATGTTATCCCAAATTTTTACTGTTTCAAGGTACAACCTTTCAATCTGTAGTTACAAAGGTATTATAAATCGGTAAAAAATACCCCGAACTCAAAAAAATCGCACCGGAAATAGACACTACGTCCAGTGTTGATCATAAATAAAGGAATGATGACAAACAAAATTCTTGAGGGGCAGTTAATCGGGGTAGTAGGTATATTTCTGCCTGGATGAGACTTCAGCACATGGTCACTGAAAGCATTCTCGTGGTAGGGGCCAGGAGAGATATCCAATGCATTGATATTTGGTTCAATAGTGGTTGAAAAGGTTGTTTTAAGATTGCAAAGTAAAGAAAAAAATTGAGGCGTTGTGATGAGATATGAATTCATGCGTGATGAGTCCGATGCGACACCGAAAAACTATGCCATGTAACAGGATGTCATGACAAATTATCTTGTAGACTAAATTTTACCACCACTGTTCCACTGGGCTTCCTCATTATTGTCGGGAAGATGATACATTTATGCCACTGAATTATAACGTTCATCCTGGAATAATCAAGAATTGCCCATCTCCGACTCGTATATTTCATCTTTTTGAGTTTTTGAAGAGAACAAGGAGTCGTCCCAAGCTCAGACAATTGTCGTAAGATGGTAATCGTTCCGCCGCTCATCATTTCGTTTGACGCTTTGTGAGATAAATCAAATTCAACTGAAAACGATACAATAAAGCTTGGATTCTCATCCGCCACGTGACTATATCATGAGCTTCGGACGACTCTTGATTCTTTTCAAAAACTCAAAAAGCTGAGCATTCGCGTTGGACATAGAAAATCTTAAATTATTTCAAAATAAACATCACCATTCAATAGTGTAAATGTATCCTTCCGAAGATAATGAGAAAGCCTAGTGAAACAGTCGTGCATAAGTAGTCGAAGAGATATCCAAGAGAAATCTTATTGGGTTTCACGTTACTGCATAAGAAAATATTTGTCAAGATTATAGTTATCGAATTTGTCTTTATCTTATCACATTCAAAAAAGAAGGGAGATGCTGTGGGATCCTGGTGTAATCGATGTACTTCACTAAGGCTACGTAATGCAAACAAATTCAATAAAATAACACGGTTACTGATACAGTTGTGAGCATACCTTTGATGTATTCATATAAGTGATCAGATATTTAAAAAGACCTCCGAAACCCATGATTAACATCCCTGCATTTTCCACCAAATAATCAAAATTTTGGTTCTTTTGAGCCCCAGTCAATACAATATACCGTACCTGGAAAGTTGACGGGTTGGTCGATTTCAGAAGTTGACGATTGCACAACTGATTATATCGGTAAATAGTGATTGAAAGTAAGTCTTAATGTTTGAGATATGGGAGAGTCCGCCGAAAGTGTGATTCTTTGGGGCCAAAGTCGTCGCAGGGAGTGATTTGGGTCAAAAAATTATTTCAGTCCCAGACGAATTTCGGTGGCTCGTCGCAATTGGTTCCCACTTATTTGGTCACGAAAAAGAATTTTATAGAGCTACGTATCTCTAACCAGGAAGGTGTTTCAGATCTGGGTCACGGATTTGGCTGGAACTTTGGAAATAGTCTTCTTCAGCATAAAAAAACGAAACCCAAAATTATAGATCCTAACGTTCAAGCGTTTCCAAGCCTCAGCCAAGGATATTAGCATTGTAGGTACCCCTATAATGGATGATTTTTAGCATGGGCCTCTACATATATTGGCAATGCTAATGTCCTTGGCCTTAGTTCGGAAACGCTTGAGCGTTAGGGTCTATAATTTTGGGTGTCATCTTTCGGCACTAGAAGGATACTGTTCCCACAGTGTCAGCCGAATCCGTGATCCGGATCTGAAACACTCTCCTGGTAAGTTCAAGCCAGACAAAGTATGTCAAGGGGTCGCAGAGAGGGTTGGAATGGACATAGACGGAAACGACATTTAGCGTCACAGAGTATCGGCACTGCTCGCCAACTAATCGTCGCACAGATTAGGTCTAATGCAAACAAATAATCCGAGAAAATGTGTTTGGAGGAACGATATAATGCGCCAGCGAGGAGCACAAAATGGGGACGGAATTGACCGGAAATTTCATACGCCATTTTGAAAAAACGTTTATGTCGTGCGCTTGGGTGCAGATTTGAGTTTTTGACCGATGTCGCGCAAGAATTAGGTGTATTTGGGTTTCTGGATGACAATCTCATTGGTTGCCGAGCTAATTAGAGCTGTGCAATAGGGTGGGCCGAAAAACCACTTTTTTTTCGATATCGATACGCTTGGGGTCGGAAAATTTGGGTTTCAACTAGTACATGGGGAAATTTTTTCGCTGAGCGCCGAGAAAGTACATCTTCAGTTGCAGCAAGAGCTGTGAAGGTTTTTTCCGAATTAACACAGGTTTGAATGGGATAGTACCTTTTTCGCTCATTTTTTCTTCACTATTTAGCACTTATTTCTGACGCATCTTGACATTTTTTGACGTATCTCAGCTCATTTTGAAGCTTGTTCCAAACACTTTAAAATGAGCTAAAGTACGTTCAATTCCGTGCATTGAAGCCGAGCTATCTCAATTTTTCTAAAAATTGAGTTTTAACGAAAAAAACGGAAAATTGCGATTTTGACCTTGTGAACCTTCGTCAAGGTCAAAATCCGAAGCTCTGATTGATTGGACAGCACATGAAGTGTTATGTTCGAAAGATCGTATGCCACAGACCTCTCATAGGCTATATGTATACCTGATATCATAACAACCCCTCCTCTTTTCTCGTACGGACTTGAGATCGACAATGGCAGAGTTACGTTATTTTTTTATCTTTCTTTCTGGATTTTGTATTTCCTGATTCATTTTGTAATTTTCTAATTTTCATTTTCTTGTCTTTTCTGATTTTTTCATCTTATAATCATCTTGATTCCATTCTCATGTTATATTTTCGATTATTCCCCTACCTACTTTGAATAGATTTTGGAATCATCTCACAGAGGATTGAACTCCGGCAACGAATGCCTAGATCGAAACGTTGCTAATACATACTTTTCCCTATTTTCCTTACCATAAATTTTACAAAATGCCTCCGTTATCAGTTTCAGTAGCGGTTCACTGAAGACCGGCATCCACCTAGTGGTGGCGCGCCGAACTAGCGGAGGAGCTGCTACGACGAAGCCCGTATGAGAAAAGAGGAGGGGTTGTTATGATATCAGATATAGCCAGAGCGGTCTGTGGCAGACAATCTGAGGGAATTTTCGAATATAACCATTCATGTGCTGTCCAATCAGTCGGAGCTTCGATCATCCAGCAAGGTCCACAAGGTCAAAATTGCAATTTTCCGTTTTTTTCGTTAAAATTCGACTTTTAGAAAAATTGAGATAGCTCGGCTTCAATGACACGAAATTGAACGAGCTGGTTTTAAAGTGTTTGGAACAAGCTTCAAAGTGAGCTGAGGTACGTCGAAAAATACAAGATGCGTCAGAAATACGTGCTAAATATGTAGTGAAGAAAAAATGAGCAAAAAAAGTACTTTCCCATTTAAACCTGTGTTAATTCGAAAAAAACCTTCACGGCTCTTGCTGCAACTGAAGATGTGGTTTCTCAGCGCTCAGCGAAAAAATTTCCACATGTACTAGTTGAAACTCAACTTTTCCGACCCCAAGCGTATCGATATCGAAAAAAAGTGGTTTTTCAGCCCACCCTACTGTGCAAGCAGTTTTGATGCAAATCTGTCTTTAAAATGTCGATCGGATAACCGTGCGCGAGCTGAGCATTTAGTTTTGATTAGCAAAGTGGTGAATTATTATGTTATTTGAAGTATTAAAAATCGAACTGCATAGCTATACTTAGGGGGTTTTGACCCTGCATATGCATTGTAGTGAGTTCAAAATTTTAAGTTCGGTTGCCTACATGGGACGGAATTGACATTTCGAACCTTCATCAAGCACTACAAAATACGGGAACGCTGGGGTCTGTTCTAAAACTATTGACATAGTTGCACACCAATAAACACACCCTAGAAAATTTCTATAACGTGTATTCCAAGTTTTAGAAACTTGGGGGAGCTAGGAACACGGAAAATCACACTTTCGGCGGAATTACTCATATATACTATGTAGGCACAGCACTATAAAGAATGTGGAAGGAAGTTTCGCAAACACAACCATTAAAATAAGAAAAAATGAAATTACACCAAAATAGAATAGATTAAAAGGTAGATATTAAATCAAAGATGGGAAATTGATCAACAAAAGCCTTGAATCACCCTTTCTCATTCTGTGAAATCAAATTTTGAGGAGTCTATATCTCTCGATATGCTATCAACTAGATTGATGAGTGAGTTTCAATTTACCTGGGGCACGATTACTAAAAGAAGTATTGTTATGTATGTAAAGAGGCCTAACCGCCTCCGTCGAAGCGTTTGAAACGGCCACAATCCAACGAATCCCAAAAGGTACTTAGCATGTTTGCAGTAGGATTCACCGAAGATATCAGCTTTTTTCATATCCATGGCAGAACAGATTCTAGATATACATACATGCAATAGGATAATTTGCAGCGTTGAGTATTGCTGAAAAATCAATTCAAGCACAGATGGGTGGTTTTGAGAAATTTAAACACGAGTCAAAAGAATAACAAGAGAATCCTCAGTGCCTATTCACACGTCTCACTGACAATTTGTACCACCGACCTCGAGCAATCATTGCGCTATTGAAAATTCATTATTGAGATGAACTTGTAAGTAACGTGGACTCGTCAATAATGCGTAAGGTTTGCGCTTCGGTTTTGAAAGATCGTGAATCAAAAGCTGAGAGTTACCTTAGTGATCTTTCAACATGTTGACTTGATGAGCTAACGTATCAGGACTAGGCTCTGAGACTGGAAAAGATTCACGAACAATTTTATTGTAAGAAAGATATGAGCTTTCAGTAGGCCTGAAAGTTGAATTGTAGCAACAAATAACACGAGTATAGATTTGTTCACTGCGGCAATAGCTGAAATTACGAGTGGGTAATTATGCATAGACTAAATTTACACATCAATGCCACTCAATGATTAATTCTAACTTCTATTCAACGTTACGTTCAAATTGTATGCACTTGGAGGTATTCTTCAAATATTTATAATGGACGGTCTCTAGATAAGTCTATAGTGATTTAATCGATCCGAAGTCAATTTTTTCGGAGTTAGATTGAAATGATCTGATTCTCCTTAATCATCTGAATATTTAGGATTTCCATAAAATGATGTGTGGGTTCGGTGGACAGACCTTCATTTCTGACGATAGACAAGAAGTCTCTTCGGGACACCATAATAGTAATATGACGTGATTACCATACATCATCAAAATATGTAATCATGTGTAATGTACAATGTATGGTATGAGTATGTAAGTATAATGTATGCATGAAAAAATGGTATGCCATACCGGTCCAATAGGCGGAGCAGATTACGGACACGCGATCTGTGAGGGTCCCTTACCTTCAAAAGAGTCTGACAGACAATAAGATCGGTGAAACGTCGGCTATGTAAGCTTCCGTTTAGCAAACCTGCACACCATATCAGGGAAAAGATCTTCGAGCCACCTAAACACAAGAAACTGAGATAAGTGTACCCAACTTGCCCCCATTAAGCCATTTTCTCAACAACTCTGGTCTACCTTAAAATTTTTCAACATTCTTGCGCTTGTCTCAAGACCTTCAAAATGAGCCAAAAGGTGATTTTTGAGAGTTCACCAAAATGTGTATCCAACTTGCCCCCATCATTTGAAACATTGTATTTCGGCGATAAAGTGCATAAAATCGCTTTGATCCGTTTTTATCACCGAACAGTGACATTTGTAGCTTTTGGTTGGCCCATTTTGATGCGGTGAACACATTTTGAGTGGTCAAAAAAGGCAAACTGTACGCCTTCCTAAGATAACCATATGGGGGCATGTTGGGTACACTCCGATGTCGGCCTTCTTGATTTTCAAACCATCTCCGTGTTTTGTACATAAAATCGCTCCAAATCAGATTCTCCAACTCTGGAGAGCGGATTTTGAAGGTCTTGAAACAAGGGATCGAATACGCTAAAGTACGTCAAGATTGGTCGAATGAAAATAAATTCGCACCGGTTCCAGTGAACGCGATTTCGGCGGTGATTTCTTAGCCGTGCAAACACGAAAAATGGAAAAATCTTTTCAAATTTTCTGGAGAACGCAGAAATGATCCGGGGTCGATGTAAACTACGTACTTTCTCATATTTTAACATAACAAACGTAAAAAAAATATGCGGGAAGGCCCACGAGTGCCCATTTCTGAGATCGGCATGTGGGGGCAAGTTGGGTACAGAGGCAAATTGGGTACACTTACCTTGTGACATAAAATAATCAGAAAATCTGAAGAAATCAACTACAATTCACAGAGTTTATCGCAGCTATTTGATGCCAAAATTTGCGAAAAAGCCAACGAGTGCCCATCAAAATTATGCGACCAGCAAGGAAGGAAATCTCAACAAATTTATTCCCTAAAATATATTTAGAGAAGAAGATTACCTTCATCATACCTGAACCATCTGAATAAGTCTAAGAGCCAATAGCCCCAAGTAAATGATATTTTGGATTTGGATTTTGAAAAAGCTCAAATTAAGAAGTGTTACAATGCGGTCGGAAATTTTTTTTTATTTTCAAAATACAATGGTATAAAAATCACACGAGACAAAATGGTCAAATGCAATAGGATGGAAAAAATGACGGGCTCTAAGCTATTTTTCTTCTCAAACGTCTAAAGTGGCCAAAAGGCACCATCTAAACCCTATGTAGGCACAGATTGAAGGCAAATGCGTGCCAATCAGGTGACTTCCGGCAAGTATATAAAATCTTGGTCCGCCAACATTAACATTCGGTTCATTCCCTAAATAGGAATTGATCCACGAACCACCGGAAATCGTCTTTGCCATATCTTGCCAATACATCGTCGGAATAGCTTTTGGATACGTCGAAATTGTATTGGCAATCGTCTCGATTGTCATGCGGCAACGGAGACTTTCTCGCGTCCAGATGCAACCTCATCCTCGACGTTGTCAGTAAGGGCCCGATTACGGGTTTCTGGTAGCAAAAGGCACAAAAAACCCGCGACGAGAGCTAAGGAGCCACACAGGGTGCTAGGGCCCCACCAAGTAACCTCGCCCAACGCCACCACACTGTATGGAGATATTATGCTGCCCAAACTAGCCATACCCGAACTTGCGCCCAAAGCTGAGTTGCGAGTCACCTGCAAATTCGAGAATGTTCAAATTTTTATCTAAGATTGCAAGGAGCTTTAGAAAATTTTGTCAAATATATCCTCTTATTGCCCGGGATTGATTTGTTTGATACAACAGTCAGTTGTTTTGAAAATCGCTGGGTACACATTTCGCTGCCCGAACATATATATGTCTAAAATCAACCAAACGTATCTAATATATATTAGATACGTTTGGTTGATTTTAGAAATTGACGCAAAAATAAAACGGGAAAAGATTGTTTTGTTCCTTCATCTTCTTTCTCGATCAAAAAGCGAGAGCAGGTGAGAGCACACAAAAGCCAATACACAATTAAGCGAAGAAAAAAATTGAGCGTCTGCAAACTACCGTTGGAATTTTCACTGAGGTGACCATATATGGAAGAACGTAACCCAACCTCGCTTACAATTAGCTTATTTCCAACCTTCAAATCATGTTACTTTGCCCACGATTTTGTGTCTGATCGTAAAGTATCGCGAATCGTTACAGTACTTATATACGAATGATTCACATATCGTTACCAAAAAAGCTATATCGAATACCAATTCACCGATATCGTATATGATTAATATGATGTGGACAATGTTTCAAGTTGATACATACCGTAGGGAAGATTTCTGAAGTATACAATATGACGATGCTGTAGGCTACTGATAATGCAAATCGACCCACAAGGCTTGCAAAAACAATAATTGCTGTTTCAGACCTTGATATGCCGAGAATTGAGATCAGGATTATTCCGGAGACGACAAAGAAAGTGGAACTCGCCCTCCTGCGACCAACGAACATCAACACCGGCGTAGGCAATAAGTATGCCGGTATTTCAGTTAGACCAAGTAAAACTGCCCACCAGTAGTAGTTAGCTGATATGTTGTCTGCGTTTATGGCTGCCAAAAAGATTTATTGATCAAATAATTTGATTTTTGGGAAGCAACGGTGAGTAGGAGAGAAAAAAAGATAATAAAAAAAATTCGACAAGAACTGACTACCTAGTGCATAATAGGAAAGAGATGCAGTCATCCACGTGAAACAAGTTATGAGGATCCTCTTTCTCAACTCTGTATTGCTGAATATAATTTTCAATCCCCGCATTTGTGCGAAAAATATTCCTTCATTGTCGTCGGCTTGATCTGCAGCTTTCTTCTGACTCTTGGCTTCGAGATTCCAAAAATGTATGTCGTCTTTGATCGGCCCGTGATATTTTTCCAAAATCACTCGAGCCTCTTCTCGTCTGCCTCGAGCAATCAGCCACCTCGGAGATTCTGGCATGTACCTGAAAATTATCCATACGACTTTGAACGGTTTGAGACTCGAAAGAATTGCAAAATTCCAGTACAGAGAGAGGTTTCCAACTTGCACGATTCAAATAGATTGATTCTATGCTAATTTTTTCTTAGATTAGGAAAGAGGAATCAAGTCAATCTTTGACTCAGATTATCTTAGATCCGGAACGCTGGGACACGGTATGATTTGCTCATGAAAATATATGTTGACCAAAACGATTAGCTGCTCATCGAGCTGTTTAGGAAGTTCGAAAAACTGGACGATTCAATTCCATTGATTCTCCATTCGACCTCTAGGTCCGAGATCATCAGCCGATTCGAACTCAAAATCATCTGTGCATCAAATTGCTGTTGTGTGATTTGAGTATGGAGCTATGCGCGTCAAAATTTTATGTTGACCAAAATGTGCATTGCTGCTAGGGAATTTAGTGGAATTGTATGCGCTATTCCGAGTCGATACAATAATTAGCTGCGACAATACAAGACAATACAATGATTTTCTATATGTCGATATTGATACCATTAAATTGTACCTATATCGATTTCGTTATTGGTTCTGAAAATTATTGAGGCTCATTTATTGTTATTGTATCGATCTTGACCAATAACTATTGCGATATTTATTAATATCGTGCCAAAGAGCATTATGATAATTCTAAAAAGGATAACTCTCAAGTATTTCATGGAGATGAACAAACTATCAACAAGTTACCAAACAGATGATATCTTCAACTTGCCCTCAATCTGTGATGCTCCTAAAACGAGTGGCACAGAGAATTGGAAAATACAAATGAGAAATTATTTGGAAACTCCTCGTGCTCCAATGAAGACTTGTATTTTGGAACGTTGGGAACAACAAGCTCTTTTGTATCCAATACTTTTTCTGATGGCCCGAAACATTTTAGGTGCGATGCCAAGATCAGTTTTAGTCGAAAGACTATTTCTACAAATTGGAGAAGTCACCACACCGAACTGATCTTCTTTAGGAAGTGGGTCTATTAGAGCAAAATTATGAATGGATTCTTGGGTCAATGACCCACGGAGGAAAGAAATCTGTGAGTTAAAAATTCCAGGATTACTGTATTATTGGAATTTTATCTTTGAAGTTCTGGTATAATTACTGTTGTGTACGTTTGCTATCCGTTCTAATAAAGATCACCCATCATCATCATTCTGATACTCAACAGAACTCATTTGGGTACCATAACTTCGCCAAAATAGACCAAATATGGAATCGATATCGACATCATCGCGATATATCGCGATAAAATATCGGTCGATAATTTTTATTGATCAACTGATATCGTTATTGATTTGTTCGGGAATCTGTAATATCGATGTTGATATCGATATCAAGTTTATTGATATCGCGATACAAGACTATTGCGGCAGCCCCAATTCCGACTGATCAATGCTGCGCTTAGTGGGTACCTATTAAACCATTGGATTACTCTCGCGTCTAATTGCTGTCCCGAGATATGAGATCGCCGAACATATGTGCCTTAATAATCATGTCACTCTCACATTGATCGCCATCTGCGTAGATGATGAATGGAATGAGACTGCGAGATCCCAATCGATTTGACACCTATCCCAAATTTTCGAGATCATGGGTGCATTGAATATTAGGATCACCCTTTGATAACTTCGCGGATGAAAGAAGCTTTGATAGCATGCCGTAAATCCACTCAAAATTCGAAGTATCTGAGCTCACTCTTCACGTTTTCACTTGAGCTTCAAAAAGATATGAGATACACTCGGAAACCACTGTCACCGCCCCATGGTTCGTATATACTATCTCACTCATACTCTTTTTAATTAGGCTATGGTATCCCAATCTAATTGAAGCAAGCAAGATAATGAATTCCAAACTTAGACTGTTCAAATGGTTCCCTAGTGATAATACCTATACTTGGAAATACATCGACAAATACAGGGTGTCCAAAAAGTAATCTACCCTCTTCGTTTTTTTTGGGAACGGTTGGGGATCGCAGAAAGCTCTGAATCGCGTGCCCTCTAATTTTGAGAGTGAAGTCTGAGGTTGATCATCATTAAAGCATTTTCAAGATCATTTAAAGGCCAACTCGATCTTATAATGAAGAGAAATACCTACTATTGAGCTCGGATTTTTTAGGAACGTGAGATAAAAGAAGTTTATCCCGAAACATTTCTTGATCCAACTTGACCTTAGCGAGATATAAGGAGGTCGATACCGTTGGACGATTTCGTGGAGGGAGCCCAAAAATAAGCGATTTCGGAGAATGTTCGCGATAAAGTGATGTGAGGGTCAAGTCGATTTTTTCGACAAGAACACTTGCTTGAACATCTCTTCATTCGATCCAACCCTAACGAAATGGATAGAGGTCAGTACTAGTGAACGGTAACCTCTGTATCTCCAGGAAAGTGTTTGGAATGAAAGTTGTTTCATTCGTTCAAGAATTCTAATTTAAGAGACGACACTCCCTCACAAAAAATCGGGTTGACCCCCGAAGAACCGTGAAATGACCTTCGAGGCCATGGCTTGACTCGACCATCGATAACGATTAATAAGAATGTTCTGGTGAAATGCTTCCTTCCGTAGTTACGGAACATCCACCTGTATTGATATCCATTCATCTCACCAGGGTAAACCCTAGTCAAAGGTGTATCAGACCAGAGTTTTATGATTTTCCGCGTCCTCTCAGAAATCCAATTTCAAAAGAAATATCTTTGTTGAAAAAATCGAGATGGCCTTGAAAATGGCCTTCAAGGTCGAACAATATCGCCAGTTTTTTTTGTATGATTAGAGATAACTTTTATCTTGAACAATTTTCGATGGGGCGCTTCTTATACGAGCTATGGGAATCACAGTCCATACACATTGATTTCCATTGATCTCACAGAGTAAAATCGGATCACAAGATGTTTTGGACAATTATTTCATCATTTTCCAAGTTCTTTGAGGATCCGAGGTCAGAAATAGGTATTTCCACTTTATAAAATCAAACTAGCCTCCAAATGACCTTGAAAGTGACTTACAAGTGAAATCCAAGGCTCACCATCGGACCCACTCCGGAAAATCCGGGAGAACGTATCCAACGTTTCCAAATAAACAGAGGAGAAGGGGCGAGGATAGGCTCAAATCGTTACTGAAATACTCTAGCTCTTCATCAGAAATCGGTGTAGTTATCAAACAACACAACCAACCAAAAACTTCAATCAGCTGTTCGAAGTTTTTCACAAATTTCTACAAATTCTCACAGTGTACGCATCATGAGTAGCTTCACGCGTGCACGACAACTTACCACATAAATAGCAAGAGGACGAGAGCAGGGAGCGAAGTGGCTATCTGAACCTGTCTCCAAGCTGTTGATAGATACGCTATGCCGGCCACAAAAATGGAGCCACTCGCAAAGCCGCAGTTGAATACTATGCCCATCCATTGTCTGTTCTTGTTGCTGGCCACCTCCGTTACTGCAAATAGACATGTAACATAGCTGAATTCAATTCGAAACAAATTACTTTTAGTCAAACTATTCCTCTCAAGATGAGATTTTATGCGATCCAATTTTACAAGCTTGAGCACATTCAATAATTTAAAATGGGTTCATTTGGCGTTTTTTTTAAATATTCTACCACTCACGTTTATAACAATTCAACGACATCTCAGGCTCCTGACTTGGATCTGATGATTTCATTGTCTAGAGTGAAGATGTTCTAATCTAATTACGGATTAAACCTTGAGTCAACTGTATTGCTCTACCCGAGTCCGGAGTCAAAATTAGCGGTTAGGGCGAGGGCTTGATAGAAGATCAGAGTTATGAAGGGTGCTCCAAAAGTCAATTCCCCCTTACTATCTCGAAAAAGTCTCCAGGTATCGAAGAACTCCGGGATACTTGTCACCTAAGATCGAAGAAAAAGATTGAAAATGGTCTCAGATTTGTCCTCGAATGTAACCTTGATGGTTTTTTGCAGGTGGAATCTTTTTTTTCTTCATGAGAATCCCTATGTTTGGTCCCGGATTCTGAAAGAGCACAAGGTTTCACACCCAAGTAGGACTCTTTGGCAATATTTTAGCTGACCTCTGAAGGGTAATTGGGGATCAAAAGTATCTGGACAGTGGATTCCGAAGTGGATTCACGTACCAGAGTCTATTTTCAGGAGATTCTTCTCAGAAAATTTCCTCAGATTCATTTCGACCCGTAACCGGGGACCTCGAACATAACCTTGACTCACGAAACTCAAAAATGGCTTCAAGTATCAAAAACTTTGAAACACGTGTCTCAAGAAATGGAGGGAGAAACTCAAAAATGGACTCAAAATGTGATCTTGTTGATTTTTGATGGGAGCCGCTATTTCTGAATCTGGACCCCGAAAATGTGAAGAATTTTGAGTCCAGATATAACTCTCTACCAACTGCGTAGATGACCCTCAAAATCCGCGGAAATACCGTTCTCTAGTGATAATGAGCTGCCCTAAACACCTTTGCACACGGCACTCGTAGGAACGATACAATGCATTCAAATTAGTGTCGGATCTATCCATTGACTTGTTAGGTTCTTCCGCTTCCGTTGGCCGGTAACTCAAAATCTAAGCATTTTTGGACTTTGTACCCAATGAGACTGTTGAAGTATCTCGAGCCTGCGAATATTCGAGAGAAATTCAGCAGTTGGAGCACGGTGCGATGACCCGCGATTTCCCCTCGATGTCACGCGAGTGACATCATTCAAATTTCATTGGCCGAATTGGCACCTGATGATCCTGTCATCCGCCCTGCTCTTCTCTGCGAGTCTCTCTCGCAGCTCGAAATTAGTCAGTTAGCCACAGGTCGGCAAGCAGCGATCAGCTGTGCTGCTTGCGCGCATAATTATACCCGCGCCGGTGCCCGTCCTCGCGACCGCGTACTCCCGAACCCTTTAATTCTCGCGCCGCGCCCACACCGCGTCTTATCTTTATTTTCTCACAAGTGTCGCACACTTTATAAGAGAATATATTCTCACTTTGTGTTCAGTATAACCAAACAGTGAGTGGTCATTTAGTGAACCCTTCCTGCACATCCCGATTCTAAAATCAGGGCTCCAAGGTACCATGAGAACACCTTGACCCTTTTCAGAGACTTCTTTTCAAAAGGATATCCTAAACAACATATTTCATTCCCAGTTCATTTAACAGGAAGCACAAGCCCATACATTTTGAGCGGAATCCTCTCAGGAAAAATATCGAAAAGCGGAAGAATTATTCAAAAATTTTTGGGAAGATGTACGATCCAAAAATGAGCGGATTTGATAATGAGGATATAGTGTAAGAACCAGAGAATACCATTCGAAAATGTTTGGCGCCAAAAAGGTAAGTGGTAAGTAACGCATTCACATTCGAAGAATTTCTGATTTTCGAGTTTCCGAGCGTTATCTGTCAGAACTTCCCTCAAATCAGGAGTGAGCCCTATCGACAAGGCTCACAACGCATACAGAAAAAGGCGCGTGAGTTCTGCCGCCGCCACACCGGTGGAGCTTATCACAATAACCTTGTTGTATATTTGGAAGATTTCTTCTAGATTTTCCTTTTTTGAGTAATTCTTTGCTACAATAAAACAACTCTATTTTATGGTTTCGTTGGGGTTTTACGTTTCGGAATGATTACTATATCTACTTTGGGTCGATATCGTGACAGCTGTATAAATTTCTTACATATCGTGAGAGAGGAGACTTGGATGGCAGCGGTGCTCATGCCAGTAATGAGTCGCAGAAATACAAAAGCCCAGTACCACGGTACCAGGGCACTCGCTGGTCCCGCCACGATGAGCATGAGGATGCCCAGGGTGTAGATAGTGTGACGACCATATCTGTCAGCACTTGCACCCAGCAAACTCGAACCAAACAATTTTCCCAATGACAGGGACATGTGTACTCCGGCACGTTTGGTCGAAGAGTCACAAACCAGGTCCCACTGCAAAATTATTTGTAATTATTTTGAGTTAGAATTAATACGTTCGAAGCGACGCCGTTTTTTTCGTAATTTCATTTTGGTCATGAACTGGACCCTCGTATTTCGATGGAAACGCCCATATGGGTCTGAACTCTTTTTTATCTTATTTTTTACGTTCTTGGCAAAAAAGAACACCATGATAGATTTTTTTGGGAGAATTTTCCGAGTAAGTCTGAGTCGGCGAAGATTGAAAGATGAAAAATCGCGACGCATCCCACCGGTGGGACCCGTCGCGTCGAACGTGTCAACTTTCAGAAAAAGATGGTGATTATTCCGGGGATTGTTTCTTCGGAAGCTTAAGATAACCAGTAAACCAATAGCAGTCTGTTGTTCCATTTGAGACACGTATCCCTCGCTTGTCACACAGGCGAGGGTATGCATCTGAAAGGTATATATCTGATATATCGAATCTCAAGATGAGCAGTCAAGATCATTGGAGTGTACTATCAGAGTTTGGGAGTCAGGATTCAATTTCCGAAGACAGAAGAAGATTTCACCATGCTGAATCGGTAGGAATCTCAGATTTTAAGTACAAAATAACACGGCAACACCAACTGATGAGGAATGTGGATGTCGTCGGTCTTAAGATAGTGAGAAAATATTACTATACGAAATCATGAGTGCATTCAGTGAAACGGAGAAAGTCTTCTCTGGCTTCAGAATCCTGTTCTAAAGGAATGGGCACGTTGAGAGTGAACGGGATCCTACACAAGCCACCCTTCCGCTAGTCCTCTTTTTGAACAGTGGTAGAATACGGACGTCTTTCATTAACAACCATCGTCAACGATGAGATCGTACCAGTGTCAAGAGAAGTCTGGAGTGTTTGGATGACCAATATTGCTCATTTCCTTCTACAGCTTTGTATGGCCTGGAAGATGAAGAGTCTCCTGTGTCGAATAGTGTTTCTGTTCAGATCCACAAGCAGAAAAATTGTCAGCATTGCCAAACAATAGTACATTATGACCCTGATGGGCGCATACGCAGGACAATATATTCCCCGAGCAAAGCGAGGGAAATAAGCTTTCCGTGACCAAAACGGGCCTGCGAGCACAGGGCAATCATAATCTCTGATTATGAGAACCCTAAAACCGCGTTCGAAGGCGGCGTGCCTCCAATTCAAGCGCATGCCATCCCACGGCGCACGACACGGCGCACCGCAGGAACACAGGCTCACGCACCGATATTTGTTTTTGTTTACAAAGCGCTCCTGTTGACATTTTCCATCTCTTGGATGTTGAGAGAGCATTTTTACATCCAAAGCTAGCGGCAGCATGTGAGACTATGAGTTTTTAGTGCTTTGTAAACAAAAACAAACATCGGCGCGTGAGCCTGTGTGCTTGCGGTGCGCCGCACACTGGGAACATATACAAATTTTTTCCGGACCATCTCTCACAACCGAACCAGGCAAGGTTTGACGAAGTGAGTTAGCTCGATGTCTTCGCCAACTCTTCCTCTTCACAGGAAAAGTTCTCAAATTAGTGACAGATCAATATTTTTCCCGTAATATTAGCGAATCTGAATAAAAATCTGCACCCGTTAGGCTCAAGTCAACTTTAAGTCGATGTAGAGACCCGAATTTTCACTCGATCGAGGTGAAATTTTGAACACTCTCCCAGTTCGATAGGGAAAAGGGGATAATGCGGTCAAAAATGGAATTATAATGATAGTCTTATCATTATAAAGTTTTTCCATTTTTTGGCCAAAATTAATCAAATTTTATATGTATCAATAGAGAAAAATTTTTTCAATGCAGAAATGTAATGGGCTAAACTTTCTGACTATTGGATGATATGATAAAAGGACTCTTAACCCTCTAAGAGAAGCCGACACAGGAGTAGTTGACTTTGCGGTTTGACTTTTAGAGGCCCATAAGACCGATACCATCGGTAAATCCCGACGGAAAATATGAGTCCGCAGCCAGGCTCGGGTCATAAACAACCCTCATAAAGCCATTATGAACTAACTCCAGCCGGATTCTGAATAATCGAAATAATCGAATTGCCCCCATTCTGATTGCGGAATCTGCTTGCTGATACCAGGCTGATCGATTACAAACTTGAATGGGAGAAATCGGATAAGATTAACTATAAAAAATGATGATCGGCGACATCACTACAATCGATATAATCTTATCAGATATTGGCCGATTTCCTCCATTCAAGTTTCTTAATGATCGGCTTGATATCAGTAAGCATATTCCATTATCAGAGTGTGGTTAATCCAATTATTTTGATTAGTCAAAAATTGGATAGGAGATTCCGTAATGACCTCATGAGGGTCGTTTATTACTCAATGCGGTCCCGGCTTGAGTAATAAACGACCCTCATAAAGTCATTACGGAATCTTCTATCCAATTTTTGACTAATCAAAATAATTGGATTAACCACACTCTGATAATGGAATATGCTTACTGATATCAAGCCGATCATTTAGAAACTCGAATGGTCGAAATCGGCCAATATTTGATAAGATAATATCGATTGTAGTGATATCGCCGATTATCATTTTTTATAGTTAATCTTATCCGATTTCTCCCATTCAAGTTTGTAATTGATCAGCCTGGTATCAGCAAGCAGATTCCGCAATCAGAATGGGGGCAATTCGATTATTTCGATTATTCAGAATTTTGCTGGAGTTAGTTCATAATGGCTTTATGAGGGTTGTTTATGACCCGAGCCTGGCTGCGGACTTATATTTTCCGTCGGGATTTACCGATGGTATCGGTCTTATGGGCCTCTAAAAGTCAAACCGCAAAGTCAACTACTTCTGTGTCGGCTTCTCTTAGAGGGTTAGAAGTCCTCTTATCATATCATCCAATAGTCAGAAAGTTCAGCCCATTACATTTCTGCATTGAAAAAATTTTTCTCTATCGATACATATAAAATTTGATTAATTTTGGCCAAAAAATGGAAAAACTTTATAATGATAAGACTATCATTATAATTCCATTTTTGACCGCATTATCCCCTTTTCCCTATCGAACTGGGAGAGTGTTCAAAATTTCACCTCGATCGAGTGAAAATTCGGGTCTCTACATCGACTTAAAGTTGACTTGAGCCTAACGGGTGCAGATTTTTATTCAGATTCGCTAATATTACGGGGAAAATATTGATCTGTCACTAATTTGAGAACTTTTCCTGTGAAGAGGAAGAGTTGGCGAAGACATCGAGCTAACTCACTTCGACAAACCTTGCCTGGTTCGGTTGTGAGAGATGGTCCGGAAAAAATTTGAATATGTTCCCAGTGTGCGCCGTGTCGTGCGCCGTGGGATCAGCGTGCGCTTGAATTGGAGATACGCCCTTGGAGACACGCCTTGAGGTAAAAATGATGCAGAAATGTAGGACAAAGATATTCACAAGCATAATGAGCAATGCGAGGATAAGATTTCTACTTGTATCTTTGTACAGAAAACCGATTTGTACGGGTCAGTTCTAGAATCTTATGACCCGCGGGTAGTATAAAGAAAAAAATTTGACGTATCTGCGACCTTCATAACAACAGATGATTCTTGTAGCATGAATGAATCCATAATATCTGTATCCATGTGCGTTACCGGTTCCGTGATGATGTATCATCGCAAAAATATGCAGATTGTATCGGATAAGATTGCTAGAACTACCGTAGGAAATTGGTTGAATTTTCAACCAACAGTTCAAGCAGCTCGTTGAATTTTCAACCAAGCAATTATATTTCGTGATGGATAGATGATAGATAATGAGTGAATGGATGGATGGTTGATAATTTGATAGAGGGTTGAATGGATGATGGGTGAATGGATGATGGGTGGATGTTTAGATGGATGGGTGGATGAGTCGATGGATAATGGGTGGATGGATGGGTGGATGGGTGATTGATTGCATGATAAATGGATGAATGGATTATGGGGGGATGATGGTTGAACAGGTGAATGTATGTATGATGGATGGATGGATGTTAGGTGGATGGATGGATCCCATCCCACCCACCCACCCACCCACCCACCCACCCACCCACCCACCATCCATCCATCCATCCATCCATCCATCCATCCATCCATCCATCCATCCATCCATCCATCCATCCATCCATCCATCCATCCATCCATCCATCCATCCATCCATCCATCCATCCATCCATCCATCCATCCATCCATCCATCCATCCATCCATCCATCCATCCATCCATCCATCCATCCATCCATCCATCCATCCATCCATCCATCCATCCATCCATCCATCCATCCATCCATCCATCCATCCATCCATCCATCCATCCATCCATCCATCCATCCATCCATCCATCCATCCATCCATCCATCCATCCATCCATCCATCCATCCATCCATCCATCCATCCATCCATCCATCCATCCATCCATCCATCCATCCATCCATCCATCCATCCATCCATCCATCCATCCATCCATCCATCCATCCATCCATCCATCCATCCATCCATCCATCCATCCATCCATCCATCCATCCATCCATCCATCCATCCATCCATCCATCCATCCATCCATCCATCCATCCATCCATCCATCCATCCATCCATCCATCCATCCATCCATCCATCCATCCATCCATCCATCCATCCATCCATCCATCCATCCATCCATCCATCCATCCATCCATCCATCCATCCATCCATCCATCCATCCATCCATCCATCCATCCATCCATCCATCCATCCATCCATCCATCCATCCATCCATCCATCCATCCATCCATCCATCCATCCATCCATCCATCCATCCATCCATCCATCCATCCATCCATCCATCCATCCATCCATCCTTCCATCCATCCATCCATCCATCCATCCATCCATCCATCATCCATCAGTCCATTCCTTCAGCCATCCTTATCCACCCATATGACCACCCATCATATTCTACCCCCCTCACGTAGGCAACGTGATACGCCGGGACCGGACGGACAATTCATGGCTGGGCGATCAATTATTATGAGAATCCACATTGGTTCATTATTCAACCAAACTTTTTCAACCAGCGTGGTTGAAGTTTTCATCCAAACACCGTTTGAATAAAAACTTCCACCAATTCGAGGAAGTTTTTTGGATTCATTTTTCACAGTGATCTTTTCAAAAGTAGGTGCTCCGACAGTTTCAAAATTATAAAAGTGAAGGTCATACGAAATTTTCAAACACACTTGCCTCGCAAATGCAAATTTTCTCGGAACAAATTTTGACCCAACAAAGAATAGCTTATGCAATTTCAGGTATCGTGAAATAATGTTGTACACTAGCCAACGGCCTGAACTGACCAGTGCAGCTCACTTCCCGATCTTTCTGTCTCACTTTTTTCTCACCTTTATCAATGAGTGCGAGTAAGACAGCGTGATGTCGAGCTTGGTCAGTCCAGACCACTGGGGAGTGTACCACAGGATAAGGGACGTACCTCTTCAACCATAGACTTGATCCGAACGTCATCAGCGTAGATGTAACCTGTGCACGGTTTCTTCGATACATTTTGTTTGTGTTGATTGGCAAATTCAAGGGCTTGTTTGTACTCAATCTGAGCCAAAGTTGAGTAGTCAAAGTCATATTTCGCACATGAGTCGGCTGACGATACATTTTTTATCTGTTCATTGGTCCAGTTTGCAGCGCTGAGTTCAGGTATTGCGCACCAGTGGCTTGGATTCTGCGTAAGGGTTACGATGGAAAATTATTATATACTCCTTGGAAGCCTCGCTAATGTGACGTTGTGAATGTAATGTAATTGCGGTATGTATTTGAGAATATCAGGTTTGCCTAACTTTTCCGGACTTTGACCGATCAAGGCCTGAAATAACCAAACGAAATGTCTCAAAGGTGTTTTGGAAAGGTTTTTGCGAGATTTTTTTTTAATAGCGAGAATTGCAGTTTATTTATATCGGTGAAGTTTTGATCGATCATGGATCGAATTTTTTTTTGCTCTATTCGTTCGGAAATTTCATCAGGAACACGATGGAATGTTCAAAATTCCAGTCCGAGGTTCAAATCATGTCTAAAAAGCGATTTTTGTATCAAGTAATTTTTTTTCTGGGTAACTACTAGCCGGAGACCGGCTAAAAGTCACCAATTTTGTTAAAGGGGTCGGAAGACACACCATAGAATTTTTTCCGACCGGATCGGTTGCTGGGAAGACCTGGGAATAGAGCTCAGACTTCCAGCGATATTCACTTCTATGTCAATTTTTTGGAGTTTATGGGTCGGAGACCGATAAATAATCCCGGAAAATATATTCCAATCGGAAAGATACACCCATATAATTTTTTGACCCGATCGGTCGCTGGGAACACCCAAAATCGACGCAATGGGAGAGCCGAAATGGGGTTCCTGTCCGATTTTTTGGAGTTTATGGCCGGGAGACCGGTGAATTCATCAGCATTATATTGTTACGTTGAAAACATATGCACATAATTTTTTTCAATCCGATCAATTGCTGGGAAAACCCATAAACGAGGCAATGGAAGGGCAAGAACGAGGTTTTTCTCCGATTTTTTGGAGGTTATGGCCAAGAGGCCATAAGCTCCAAGGAATCGACATAGAAATGAATATCGCTCTCAGTATGAGCCCCATTTCTAGGTCTTCCCAGCAACCGATCTGGTCGAAAAGAATCTGTGGTACGATCCTTCATCCAAGCAACTCATTCCGAAAGTAGACACCGGTCTCTCGGTCATAATCTCCAAAAAATCGGAGAAAACCCCGATTCTTGCCCTTCCGCGTTGCCTCGTTTATGGGTTTTCCCAGCAATTTATCGGGTTGAAAACAACTATGTGCATATATTCTCAACGTAACAATATAATGTTGAAAAATTCACCGGTCTCCCGGCCATAACCTCCCAAAAATCGAACAGTAACCCCATTTCGGCCCTCCCATTGCGTCGATTTTGGGTGTTCCCAGCGATCGATCGGGTCGAAAGATTATATGGGTTCAGCTTTCCAATCGGAGAATATTTACCGGGAGTATTTATCGGTCTCCGACCCATAACCTCCAAGGAATCGACATAGAAATGAATACCGCTCTCAGTCTGAGCCCCATCTCTAGGTCTTCCCAGCAACCGATCTGGTCGAAAAAATCTGTGGTACGATCCTTCATCCAAGCAACTAATTCCGAAAGTATACACCGGTCTCTTGGCCATAACCTCCAAAAAATCGGAGAAAACCCCGATTCTTGCCCTTCCGTTGCCTCGTTTATGGGTGTTCCCAGCAATTGATCGGGTTGAAAAAAATTATGTGCATATGTTTTCAACGTCACAATATAATGCTGATAAATTCACGGTCTCCTGGCCATAACCTCCAAAAAATCGGACAGAAACCCCATTTCGGCTCTCCCATCGCGTCGATTTTGGGTGTTCCCAGCGACCGATCGGGTCAAAAAATTGTATGGGTGTATCTTTCCAATCGGAAAATATTTTCCGGGATTATTCATCGGTCTCCGACCCATAAACTCCAAAAAATTGACATAGAAGTGAATATCGCTGGAAGTCTGAGCTCTATTTCCAGGTCTTCCCAGCAACCGATCCGGTCGGAAAAAATTCTATGGTGTGTCTTCCGACCCCTTTGACAAAACTGGTGACTTTTCGCCGGTCTCCGGCTAGTAGTTACCCAGAAAAAAAATTACTTGATACAAAAATCGCTTTTTAGACATGATTTAAACCTCGGACTGGAATTTTGAACATTCCATCGTGTTCCTGATGAAATTTCCGAACGAATATAGCAAAAAAAAATTCGATCCATGATCGATCAAAACTTCACCGACATGTTTATTTACTTGATCCAATCTCAAGATATATGCAGTCTTCTGAGTAAGGATCACGATTTTGATGCTGGAGACAATTGAAATGTTGTGTGAGACAGGAACAGAAACTCCCTAGACGTCTTGGAAATGTTTTTGAGACTTTCTACAATGACCCAAATTGCGAGAGACTGTTCCCAGACGTAACCATTTTTCACGTGCCGGTTTCGAATGGAATTACTTCTGTACAATACATCAAAAGAGTTTCTACATGAGCAAATTTCAAGCCAGGGCATTGGCAATAGTACAGCTGGATTCGGAGAGAGCAAAAATTGAACAGGAAAGTAGGTTCAGAATTCAGAAAGCAAAGTTCAAATTAGCAGAATCTTTGGTAACACGCTTTACATTTATTGTCCATATCTAAATGTATTTTATTCAATCAGTAATTTTATAGGTATTTTCCAAGATTCTTTGCATGAAAACATTGATTCATCATTTTGACTCCAAGGTCGCGCAAAATCACCAGTTCAATGCCGTAATGTACATTTACAAAGTACCGTTTTTTGCCAACTGTCAACACAATGAGAGCAATTTGAGCGAATTCTCTGTAACTTTTTTGAATTTAATGAAAGCGCGATGAGTATGCATTCAAATGGATTTGAGTCCGTACTCTTATTTATTACTACAATGTAATAATCGAGGTGATAATTCACTTCTTCGTTGTAAAAATTGCACACGCCTTTGACAAATGCCACTAATTTGCAGATGATTACAAATTACTTCATAATCATCAGACTTGTCTATCCAACAAGTGCCCCTTTTGATTGCTTTCTTGCGATTTTTTTGTTGATATATTCCAAAAAGAACGTGAAGCGAATGATTCGATAAAAAATTGGAACAAATTCCACTTCATCGCACCACAACATTTCAAGAGTATCCGAGAATATCTGACAGCACAGGAAGTCCTGCGGATAGTGTGAGTAAAAAAATAAAACGAGTATGAACTCACCTCGACAAGGAAGATGAATGTATTGGAGTGCATGCCGGAAAAAATTAGCGGCAACATCGTAAACATGAATACGATCCAGAGTAATCTTGAACCATTGCCAAGTTTATCTAAAGCATCGGCGAGTGGATCCTCCTTTGATCCAATATCCTTGCCTGGCGAATTGAGGACTCCATCCTTGCTCATTTTGAATTAGCAGAAATCGTTGTTTCCTC
Source organism: Eretmocerus hayati (assembly GCA_029851415.1). Lineage (NCBI taxonomy): Eukaryota > Metazoa > Arthropoda > Insecta > Hymenoptera > Aphelinidae > Eretmocerus > Eretmocerus hayati. The sequence goes on along the minus strand of CM056742.1, from coordinate 172,839,329 downwards.
AAGATTGCACCATTTCTAGTATAATACTTTTTAAATGGGACACAAGTTTGCTCGATGACAGCTGTCTCTCACTTTGTCATTGTATACGACTGATGGGATGCCAGGGTATGCTCTGGCACTTCACCTTTAATAATACGATTGTCCAAACTCCATCAGCCGGAAACCTGAGTAAGATATGTTATACAGTCAACACATCGATGTGTTTATTTTATATCCGGTAATGAGCAACTCTGTGACGCGTCCATATGCAATGTCTGTCACGACCTCATTGCGAATTAATGAAAGAGTGTTTGGTTGTTATCTTACGCAAAAATGTTTGACTAAGAAGAACCCGATGGTTTAGATTCAGATTTAGGGAAAGAGAAAATGAAGGTCTTCATGCAGATTGGAATTGATGTTTGATTATGCGATGAAACTGAAGTTGGATTATGCGATGCATTATCCTCAAAGAGTGGTTCAGGGCATTTTCCGAACTAAGCTTATTACTGTTAAAGATATTAGCGAATCTCTTGAGTCTCCGAGTTAATGAAACAAAGAATATGATCTATATTCAACGCTGAAGCTCCAGTGTATACAGTGATACGTAGTGTATGTAATGATACGAGGGAATTATCACTCTGATTTCATGAGAGAGTAGATTTCCAACACTTATGATTCTCTCCGCAGTTCATTCCAGCATGACATGAATAGGGCTAAAAATATCGTTATCGAAAAAATGACTCTACTTTTGACCAGCTAATTTTCTGGGATTTGCAAGTATTGTGCCATACACGTAGTGCATATACTTGATGAATGTTATGCTATATGTATAGATTGGAAGAATGTGATCTGGTGATCTCAACTTCTCAATTGTCGATTGTACAAATTTCCGAGGAGAATCGTTCTACTTTCTTCCCATTTTTTCATTTTGATTAATACGCCTACGTCTCGTTCGTGATTTTTCACGCTTTCAAACCCTCCAGGATCAAATTCACAAGGTCAAAGTACGTAGTCAACGATCACTTAAAGAGTATGTGAGGACAAATTGATGCAGTACCGCAGTACTCTTGAGATTATTGACTGGAGAAATACGCTTCGGGTTTTATGTCGTAGAGTACATCATCAAATATTCCTGGATAGAACATTCTGACCCTAAAATTGTGCCCCCCCCCCCCGCCTCCTCGCACGAGCGAACAATACCGGTCAAAAGTTTGTGTGCCCCTGAAAAAAAGTTCGATTTTTTGATCGCTCGACTGCTTGGATCTCCTCGGTCCAAAATGACTGCGTACCTGCTTTTTCCAAGCAGTTTATGAGCTGTTTAGTATTTTTCCCGCGCAGCTCAATAGACTCTTGCAGAATTAATCTGAAGCCTTGTGAAATTTCATAGAAATCAGGTCAATACGCAAACCTCTGCAAGCTTGGCGGAAATTAATGGATTTAGATGATCTAAAAAGCATCTAAAAGTAGAAGTCAAGAGATTTAAAATCCATTTTTGAAGTTTGGTGCGAGCTGTGACTCTTTTTGCAGAAGAACATGTTTCCCAAAAAACGGACCAGTCTTCGAGAAATTATGAATGGACTCATTTTTTCACTGGTATGAGCACCAATTTTGTTGCCTATCACCAACAACACAAAGAAACTTGGAAAAAATCAGAAAAATACCCACGTGAGCCCGATTTCTCCACCTTTCATTGTTTTTAGGACTCGTCTTCGAGAAAAATCTCCCTTTACAAAAACAGTCACAGCTCGGATCAGAATCAAGCTAAAATAGTTTCCAAGAACGAAATTTGAAGCTCTTGACTTGCACGTTTAGATACTCTTTGAATCACCTCGATCCATCAACTCACGTCTGACTTGCAGGAGTCTGAGTGCTGGCCCAATTTTAATGAATGTTTCAAGGATTTGACTTGACCTATTGAAATTCTGTTGAGCCGGAGTAAAAAAAAAACCCACAAAAAGTTCTCAAAGTGCTTTAAAAAAGCTACAAAATGAGCTCAAGTAGAGCCATTTTGGACCAACGAGATCCAAGTAGTCGAGTGATCAAAATCGAACTTTTTTTCAGGTGTACATTAATTGGAGTGGATCGTTTGTCTGTAACAAGACCAGCAAGTTTTCTACTCAAAAAGTAAGTGTTTCCAATGTATGGCTACTTCAATGAGTTAAAAGACTCTTCAGCATATCTTTGATTTAATTTTGAAACGTAAAGGATGAGCTAGAGTGTATACATCTTTAATAAATTCATTGGTTGACCATCTGAGATGTGCGAGAAAGTGAGTTTTTGAAAGTTCCTGAGAGGCCGATAGAAGCTGCCTCTATACTTTCACTAGGATCAACTTTCTTTCATAGTTCCCATGTAAGAACCAACACACTATGATCACATATGAAAATAGTGTTCTAGAACAATGTGTGTTCATGTATGATCCTACCGAGCTTATATTTGATAATGGTGCTCTGTGCTTATATGACCTTCCACTACTGATTTCTATCTATTCTTCACGGGTATTCATCGTGATTTGTTTTACAAAAACCACTTTCTGGAATCAATTTGATGAAGTAGAACCGGGAAAGTGAGTAAGTCTGATTACAAAGGATGAGTAAGAAGTTTGTGGAATAAATCTTTCTTCATGCTTGTATATCGCCAAAAGATACTATGTGATGTCAATAGCACTTCAATAAAAGAAGAAGAAAGAATATCATAAGATGCTATGGAATTTTTTACGAGCTACGACTTCGGAATCTCAAAAATCTTCTCAACAAAATCTCCGACTCAAGTTTTGATTTATCAAATCGACCTTAGCCGGTGGTTTTTTGGAGGAAATTATGTAACCTGTTTTCAAGGAATCAAAAAATCTCTCAAGGTCCGGAAATCATTATCAGAAATGGAAAAGCCATAATCTCACATGATCATGAGGTTTTTATTCTCGCACGGGTTTGTCTAAAAATTCGGCTGAGAGTCAATTTCTGCAACTCTAGACACGACAGCTTTCAAAGGTTTCTAGATGGAGCTTGAATTCAGTTGAAACTTTGAGAATGAATTTCTTTGAGAATGAGTGAAAAATTATTTCACGAAACGTTGCTTCGATGACGCCAGTAGAAATTGCGGAATCGAAATATCGATCTGCAATATTACAAAACTATCTGATGTCAATCGACGTTGGTATGAGAATGAGCGCAGTAAAGTCATAAACTGCGAATATCTTAAATTATCATAAAATTAAATTCTATCCGTGGAATATCTAATGGAACATTGACATATCCACTTATAAATAATTTTCTTCAATGTCCACTTTATTTTGAACGGATAAAGAAATAACAGAAATGCACAAAGATCGATTTTTTGACAGTTTTATCAATTTTCCAACGAACGTATTGTCACACATCGCTAATCCGATCGATGATACCGTAAGCGATTTTTGACTCGACAGAAAAATGAACAAGAATGAAAAAAGCACCATTACTTATACTGAGTGGAACTCCTGATCATTTCTTATGGCTTCCCGGTGTCTTTCTCACACTATTTTTGGATGGACAACCTAACCCCTTCTTATTTGATGCGTGTTCCCGGTATTTGCCATCCACCGCTTTCGGCTACATTCGACAGCATCACGCAGATGCTGCACTGATGCTTGCTTCAGAAACAACTCGCACAATGTTGAATCGAGTCTTATCGAGTCGTTCACACACGCGCGCTAATACAGATTGTTACATTCTGAAAAAATCCTCCCCCCTCGTCGCCCCCACCTCAAGACAGGCTGCAAGTGCAGTCTGTGTTGTCTTTCATACACGCACTTAAAAAATTTATTTTGCGTACTTAACCTGCACTAGCACATGCTGCCTCAGGTAGGCGCTGAAAACTGCAAAATTCGTACTTTCGTCGGGTAGTCCTTGCTTGCTCCCGCCGCACCTGCTGGCCGTCTGGAGTCTGTTTCCGCATGCGCAAATTTTTGAGAGAGAGAGAGGGTGATACATGGATTGGCCCAGGCCTTGACTTGGCTATTTGGCCATGACATTGGTCACTCGCTGTGAATCGGCAAAAGCGATTGTAGAATCGATTTGGATCGATTAGTCAATGGGCGGGGGCGCCCACCGATGCTCTCGTGGCTACTTCAATTTTCCCGTAAAATCTTCAAGTTTTCCAATGTACTTTGTCGCGCTGGTTCGGTTTTTGAGGTCGCTTTCCCGAACTTCAATTACTTTTTTTGATATTATCAATTTTGTGTGCAAAATTTCGGTTTTCGCGAATATCTTGAGTTATATGCATTTCCCAGAAAATTTCTATCGGAACAAAGTTGTACATCGTAAAATTTCCCACGAAAAAGGTCTGCACAAGTTTCCTGGGAAATGAAAATCCGAGCCGATGAGTCGAAAGTGTTTGGCGCGGTCATGCGTTCAAATGGGATCGTCAACGTTGCGTTATTACATGCGCTGCCAATTTGTCAGTTTTCATTTTCTGGTGAAGCGACCAAGTACATCTTGAAGAGGGCGAAATTCTCTTGAGAATGAAACAGTTCGCATCTCGCTGAGTACAAAGCTCTTTGAGCATGTTTTAGAAGGAAGAGAAAAAAGTGTGTCAAAACGCTATTCTCGCAGCAAAACTGCCTCGAAAACTGCCGCGCCCGCACGCTGCGCTCACAATCTGCACATTTTCACTTTCTTTCGCTTCACACTGGCAAAGTTTCGTACTCAGCGAGAAGCGACTTGTGTCATTCTCAAGAGAATTTTGTCCTCTTAGAAATGCACTAGGTCACTTGACCAGAAAATGACAACTTCCAAATTGGCAGCGCATGTAATAACGCAACGTTGACGGTGTCCCATTTGCATACCGCGCCGAGCGCTTTTCGCGCACTCGGATTTTCATTTTTCAGGAAACTTGTGCGGACCTTTCTTGTGAGGAAATTCGCGATTTATAACTTTGATCTGATGAAGCTTTCCCGGGAGTCGCATATAAGTCGAGATATTGGCAAGAAACCTAAATTTTGCACACGAAATTGTTGATAACAAAAAAAGTGATTGCAATTCGAGAGAGCGACCTCGAAAAATCGATTCAGCGCGTCACAGTGCATAGGAACATTTGAAGATTTTCCGGGGGAATTCAAGTGGCCACGAGAACATCGGTGGGTGACCATGCGATTAGATGGGATCCCGGTCAAGATACACCGGAAGAAAATTGTATATCTCATAAATCAAACTCTACCTGTCTGCGATTTATGCTTTATAAACACTATAAAAATAAAATAAGGCACGTTGAATACAACATGATTGTCTCGACGAACTACCTCTTATATGCGAGGACTTAAGAAAATCGCAATTGATGCTTCAATATTGATTGAAGGTCGTACACTTTCAATTCAAGGCCAGGGTTTCGTGTTTCGCGGGCAAGAACTATTATTGATGAGGAGAGGACTACATCATTAGAGAAAATGGCACTGATGTATTGTGATGCCAGCAAACGCTGCACTTCTTCATCGAGGACAAAAATTTTATACTTATCGCTCGACGCCTAAACTTTTTTTGTATCGCTCACCAGATCACTGCAATGTGTATGTCATGCAATATTTCGACAAAGCCTGCACTGTTTTTTACCGCATTGACGCTATTGCAGTGGAATATATGAATGTAGCTCTGGTAATCTGGAAATTAAAACAAGCATGATAGCTATCTATAATTGCCTATAATATATATATAATATAATATGAATGCCTAGGCAATTCTATAATTAATTATTCGTTAGTAATGCATTTTTGATATGATGGGTTGGTTCCACGCTAAAGCGACCTACGGAAAAGGGTCACCTCTCGGATTTCTTTTCAACACGTTCGCTGCGACGGGTCCCACGGGTGGGACCCGCGCATTTTTGTTCGGGAACTAGTGTGCACCAAACGACGTAGACACGCCTAATAATGGTTTCTGTAGCGGTTTTTACTCACTATATACGATGCCAAGAACATGCGTACAGGCCAGTTTAGGGATCGGACTTGATTGGTGCGAGCTACGCCATAAAAACTGAATTTTCGTGGGAACGGCGATGAATAACACAAAAATAGCAAGTAAATTGTGAATATATCAAGGTCGTTTGGATATTTCACTACGTTTCTTAGCTAATTCGAAAGCTTACGTCAAAAGCTACAAAATGAGCCGAAGTACGCGTAATTTGAGCGAGATAGAGCCAAGTTATCAGAAATTTAGACACAAAACAACCACGAGGCAAACCGAGTTGATGGTTGACATTGCAATTGCACTTTCTCTCTTCTACCGTGTTTCGTTTATTATAAGACCTGGCCTATAGCTTTTTATCCAATTTTTAATACGTAGAAATCTGTTTATCCAATCAATATAAAGACAGATTTTCGAATTTCTTACTTTATCACCGGAGGGTTAGGATAAAGGAGCGTAATCGAGTCAATTCAAAGACAATTCATTTTCAGGGATAGCTTATACTTGAGGGGTGTTTTAAATTTGAGGGTGTCTTATATTTGAGATAGGTCTTATATTTCACCGGGTCCTCGATAGGGGTGTCTTGTATTTGACGAGGTCTTATATTCGAGCATGTCTCATAATAAGCGAAACACGGTAAATCTATTTCATCTCTCCGCGTATGAGGATTTTTTTGTATCCAGAAAAGTTGAAGAGTATCTCGAATAAGCAGCTGTGTCTCGTGGATTCACGAGGATAGAAAATCATACTCGCGTGGATCACAATCGCAATTCGCGGTTCATACCAGTCAAAAGCTCACATTGCAGGTCTTGCTGGCGAATCATCCTAATGACACTGAGAATCAACGAATAGTCCCGAAAAGCTACTGATTACATCTCAGAATCACTAATTTTGGAAGTTCGACATTCACTTCATCCCCCCATGCACGATAGAAATTTTCGCGGGTCCCACCGGTGGGACCCGCGAAAGTTCTTAGATTCTTTGTATATACATACTAAACTGATCACAAATCAAAAGGTTTGACTATCATAGGTGCAAAATCACGCGTTTGTACTCTCTTGCACTCTAGGACGGAATGCCGGCTTTCACCGTCGCAGCGAACGTGTTAACCTTATTTATTCGATTCTATGGCCCAAAATAGGAACTTTGGACCACCTATGGGACCAAAAAGATTTTCATCCCTCCGTTGCAAGCATATCCGTAGTAAGAGTGAAAATTCATCATGTGAAAATCGATGCTTTTTTATTCACTAAAATGATAATATCTTGAGTTAATTGACGGGTACAAACTTGCGGTTTGCGGCATCAGAAAGGGCGTCCAAAAAACCTATCGAAAACATTGTTGCAGAGTTCTTTTCAACGCTTTGGAGGCCTCCTGAAGCTAAAAATGTGTTTTTCACTAAATGGTTAATTCCTCAAAAAGTCATTTTTTTTATTTCTCTGAAAATCTCATAAGAAACGTAAAATTTGTTCTTTCAAAAAAAAAATGGTCTCAGAAAAGTTTGGGGCGATCCAAGCGACTTATTAGCCATTTTCTGAAATGGAATTTTTTTAGTTACCGGAAAACCATCATTTTCTGCGCACGCGCATAAACTTGCGCTCTGCGCTCTTAGGACTGATTTTAACAAAAAGCTGACAAAATTTCCTATAAAATATATAACCTGGAGAGTTTGAATTCATGCACTCAAACATTATCTACAACACAATAAATTACATCGAATCAAAAGCACGTGGACATTCAACCCACTAGCGCCTGATGAGAGGACATATTCACGGGATCTTTCTGGGGCCCGATTTTGAGTACAAAATAGCCGTCAAGAAAAATTCGGAAAACATGAAATCAACGTAAAATTGTCTGAACTTTTAGAATATGCAATCACTAATTCCATTCGAGACGATCCTGGAGATTCAGATTCAATTTTTGTCACAAAAAATACGATTTTTCACACCCGAAATCGTGTTTAGACGGCAATTCTATATCCAAAATTGATGGATGAACCATTGACAGGTCAGAAAACGTGTGATTGATTGGGTCCTGAACCACAATATTTATGGGTCATTCTAATTTCAACACAAGAACCTGGGCCCAAGACATCGATCGAAACAAAAAGTGTTGGTGGAACGCCTTTTCATCGTTATCAAAACATCCTCACCCTTTCCGATCTCAATCCTGAACATCAAATGGCCTCTAGAAAAATATCATCATAAAGTAAATCAAATATGGAAGAAAATGACTTTACGTTGGAAGCCTATCTCATGATCATTCTAGAAGGGCTCTAACGGACGTGGGTCCGGAAAGAACAAAGGCTTGATGACGAGCTTTTTGTATATGCGCATACTAACCCGATCGAGAACTTGTCCGTTTTGATGCTATTCCAGATGTCACTGCCGATTTCTGATAGTATGATTCTGAGGTGATGGTTTCTCAGGTGTATCCAAAATTGGGCTCAGGTGGCATTTCCATATCCGAAATCCATAGATATAGCTTTGGAAGGTCGAAAAAATCGTGTGATTGGGCCCTGAACTACAAAATGGATGGGTCATGCAAATTTTAAAAGACCATTCTGAGCCCAAGATATTGACCGAAACGTACAATTATATTCTTTCATATTTCATTAATTTTATTATGATACTTTTCTAGAGGCTATTTGATGTTTAGGATTCAGATCAAAAGGGGTGAGAACGAGGGTGAGAAAGTTTTAATGACGATAAGAAGGCGTTTCACCAACACTTTTTGTTTCGGTCGATATCTTGCGCCCAGCGTCTCTTAAAATTTGCTTGACCGATGAATTTTGTGGTTCAGGACCCAATCAATCACGAGTTTTTCTGACCTCTTAAGGGCTCATTTATCAATTCTGGACATAGAATTGCCGTCTAAACACGGTTTCGGGTGTGAAAAATCGTATTTCTTGTGACAAAAATTGAATCTGAATCTCCAGGATCGTCTCGAATGGAATTTTTGATTGCATATTCTGGAAGTTCAGACAATTTCACGTTGAATTCATGTTTTCCGAAGTTTTCTCGACGGCTATTTTGTACTCGAAATCGAGCCCCAGAAAGATCCCGGGAATATGTCCTCTTAGCAGGCGCTAATGGGTTGAATGTCCACGTGATTTTGGTTCGATGTAATTTATTGTGTTGTAGATCCTGTTTGAGTGCATGAATTCAAACTCTGTAGGTAGTCATTTTACAGGAAATTTCGGCAGCTTTTCTTTAAAATTGGTCCCAAGAGCCCAAATTTATGCGCATGCGCAGAAAATGATGGTTTCCCGGTAACTAAAAAAATTCCATTTCAGAAAATGGCTAATAAGTTGCTTGGATCACCCCAAACTTTTCTGAGACCATTTTTTTCTGAAAATTTCACGTTTATATGTGGTTTTCAGAGAAATAAAGGGAATGGGTTCCTGAGGGATTAACCATTTAGTGGAAACACACACTTTTAGCTTCAGGAGGTCTCCAAAACGTTGGTATCGAACTCTGCGACAATGTTTTCGATAGGTTTTTGGACGCCCTTTTAGATGCTGCAAACCGCAAGTTTGTAATTGTCGAATTAGACTGAAAAAGTACATTAGACATTGACATTGACATTCAATTACGCGCATGAGAAGAACAGACCGATCTGTGGAAAAAATTTCGCTCAAGAATCGCGGAAAATGGCTTCACGGGGGGGGGGGGGGGGATTGAGAGCATTTTACTGGCTACCCTCGAAGTAGGGAGGGTAGATAAAAATATTTCGAAATGATGGATACCGTAGTGCGGCCTCACTCCAGAAGCTTTTTGGCACGAGAATCGGAAACTTTTTTGGGTCCTGGTATATATACACAAATGAGCACTCTGTTTCAAATTTTTTTTTGGTATGATTCGTGTAAGCTCATTGAATTTATTCGAACTCAAGAAACTACGTGAGACTGCAAAAGTCTCACCACCCTTCATCGGCATAGGTGAATAGATCTCTCAGAAATCGTTTTGGAACCCCTAATTCCATATCAACAAGGCTTATAGGGGACTTCATGGAAAATTGCTTCTAACTTTCTCCTGAAGAGGCCACCTCTTCGATCTCCACTAAAACACACATTCTCATGTGAAACCTTACATTCTCCACAAGAAAAACACGATTTCAAGATGTTTTATTCGATAATGAGCAGTTTTTAATGCGTTTCGAAAGAACAGTGTACCGGGATCAAACAATTTTTGGCGCTCGCGCAAGATTTTGACGGTCTGGAACTAGGTCTCCCGTGAATAGGGGACGTGATTGCCTATAAAATGACTATCTGCAGAGTTAGTGCAAATGGTTTATTGTTTTCCACCAGAGTTCTGATGATTTTCGATGAGAAGTGCCTACAAAAGAACTCGGTTTGAGAGTGGGCACGGGATACCGAGCTTAGATTGGTATCTAACAATACCTCAGAATTGGCACCCGCCCATTTCTTACTCGTCTGGCAGTGTTCTCCATATAACTCAAAAGACCCTTTAATGGAAAAATTTTATAGAGGATCAAACACCATCTTCTAGTTTCACACTTTCATGAAACCGAATGCAGATAGATGTATCTTTTCCGTATTTTTTCAGTTTTCGCATCCATGGAGCATTAACCAAAAGACCTATAGTTTTTTTCTCATCGGAACTACGCAAAAATCTTCGTTCGAGTGTCGGAAACGAAATGCCTTCGGCCAAACGCGTGTGCCTGTCGTGGAAGGAAACTCATCGCGACTTTATAAAAATATTACGTGATTCGGTTGTAAAACACGATGAAATTGATGTCACATCGTAATGTGGATAGATGAGACTTTCATTCGTGTTGTGAAAGTTGGTTTTCTCGCTGATGGATGATATAGATGGATGTATCTTTTGAATATCGACCCTGAAAATCCTGGGTACTCAGTGATTTGGTGGGTTGTATTTGTCGAGTCAAAATTCGGCATTATTTTGGCCGTCTGAGTGCAGGAGGCCGTGAGCATGGTTTTCCTCATGCATTCTAGCTCGCAAATGAAACATTGGGCTGGAATAGAGATTCAAACCTACTTATCCGACTCAAAATGACCATCTAAACACAATTCCGAGGTCAGTTCAGCACTAGAATGTCGTCTAGTGCCTCATCGGTGTCAGAACCCGTAGACACAATCTAAGTTCTTAAGGGGCAGAGGGACGACTATTCAGAGCAAAACTGACCTCGGAATTGTGTTTAGATGGTCATCTTGAGTCAAGAATTAGGGATGCGCTGTTGTCAATTTAAAAATATGTCTCATTTTTAGTGAAATTCCTAACACAAGAAAGGGATGTTCGGCTGGGGGTCTAATCTGAGCATTCTGATTATGAGACTCATGCAAAATCGTTGGTTCAACCTTGTTTTGGAGGAAAAAATTTTGGAAACCCCTCAATATTGATTACGTTAACGCTAGCGCTAAAAGTATGCTCGAAACTCCAATTACAGTCCACAGCGAGGTCCACAGAGCTGACACTTTGACCCTTAATCTTTGAAACTAAAAAATACGTGTTGATGGATCGCTCTAGAACTCTAATACCATAGCTGTATTCCAATTGACACGTGTAGAAAAATTCGAGTAGAGTGATTTGAAGCACCCTAGTCGAAGTGGAAGGCCATTACACTTTCCCGTGTAAGTTTCCGCGATTATACTTACTTATATAGTAACTCAAGATGGATATTAAATAGGCACATACATACATATCTCGTTATTCCATGTTTTTCCGATCATGACACTTGAGTTACCGATTGCTCTTGAAGTTATTTCATCAATCCTGTATGGAAATGTGAAAGTTCGAGATACTCATGAGCCACCACCACCACTTTCAAAAGTTTGTAATTGCAACTCGAGTTGAGAGGATCCTGTGAGTGGCTGATAGTCTTCTTGACTCATCATATACGAACAATCTAATTGTGTGTCAAATTTTACGTTTTTTTCTTTCAAAGACGCACATGCGTCACCCGAATTGTCTCACTGATTAATTCTAATCACGACCCGTTTCTGATTCTAATCTAACCAATTATAAGCTCACAGTGAAAAAATTAAGGGATCTTGAGAAAATTGTTTATTTAGAGAAGATTAACAAAATAAGTATGAGTTTGTACAATTTTACGATTATTTGAGAATGAATGAATTTTCGTCAGGATAATATCACAACGACGCTGATATTGAAAATATCTTCTTGATCTTTGTGCTCTAGCATGACAGATAAGTCATGTAATAAGCCATTGTGCGGGTTCACAAATACATAGATGACTCACACGGGGAAAACAGTCCACAGAGGCGAAAGATTACTAGAAACACACATCACATCCCCACACATAGCTTGATTCTGAGACTTCGTAGCACCACGAGTCTAAGTACTTTATTAGTTCATTAGTCCAAATAGAAAAATTGTTCGCCCTTGCCGAAATGTTCATCTATTCACAACTCTTCTCGCGGCATTAACGATTTCTGTACATTATTAAGCTACAACAAATAGTATGTGCAATGTCAAAAACATAGTTTACATGGTGGTGACATAAGAATTCTTCCAGGAAATCGGAACATTACAATTTCTCATGAATATTCACACGAATTAAAAGATAGCTACATGCAAAAAGTTCCCTTCTTTTCAAATTCCTGAGATTTTGTGACCATAATCTGAGCGGCTGGACTCCAATTATACAATAAAGAAGCATTTTGAAATAGTAATTTTTAATCGACATTCTCAGCAGCCATGTTATTTTCAAGCAAAGAAGAATGAGACGATTTTCATATATTTTTCATTTATCCGGTACGATATTCGTTGAAAGGAACATCTAAAGATTTTAGCTGATCGCGATTTCAATGTGATTGTAAGTTGTAAATATTGGAATTGGTGTCTTATCGATCTTGAATCCGTCCTTCAAGATCGATAAGACACCAACTTCAATATTTATCATCAAGGACGAAAAATCTACAATATCTTTCATTAAGTAAGTTGTAACGTTTATAACGACAATTTTTTATAAGATCTATTCATGATCGATCAATGTACTAAAATCCGCGGAAGCTTGACTCACAGGACTTGGAGATGACTCACTCAATGAGCCAGTGAAAGCAAATACTTTCGTCATATCTTGACCATAATAGTATTTGGAGTTTTGTGCCATGGATTTGAATTTTTCTAGATCAAGATATTCTTTCGTCAGAAGGAGTTTGTTAGCTTCAGCTTTTTTAGCCATTTGATAAAAGTTTGCATCCGAATGACTCTTTTCTCTGGCTAAATGCATTTCATCTTCAATTGCAGCCATGCGCTGAAGAGATTCTTTTTCCATGATCTTTTGATTGTACTGAATTTGTGCTACTTGAGCTACTTTTTCAGCTTCAATAATGGCTTTTTTTCTATCTGTTTCAGCATCTTTTTCTACAACTTTCTGATGTTGGGTGGAGATTAAGAGTTTCGTTTTTTCTGCTTCCCTAATGAATTAAATAAGAAAATTTGAATCAATATTTCTATTAGATTTGGCATATTTTTAGAGAGTGGTGCTCATCATCATACTTACATGAGCTCATAATTCTTCCTGATAGTTTCTGGAATTTTGGGCTTAGTAACTCTGACTCCTAATATGCTCAAACCAGGAGCCATTTCATTCAAGTCTCTTTGCAGAGCAGTTTTCAGATTTTCATCAATTTGATCAAACAAATCAATGTAAACTTCATGCAAAGTATGCACAGAACAAAACTGATTCAGTTCATGATGAACTTTATTGAATATCAAAGCTCTATCATAGTCTGCTGTATAGTTTCTGACCATATTATAAACTGGAATAGAAAAAAGGTGTCGATACTGGAAATAGTCAGAACTACCATGTTCTTTCAAACTTTTAATGAAACAATCATACGTACCACTATTAGCATCCAATATATTTACAACTTCAATACGATCAAAATAGATCATAACACCGCCACTAGTCCCACATGGAACATTCTTGACTTCATCGGTTTGGAGAGTTACTTGGACAGCTCGGAACGTAGTTAGAAGTGGAATCATCATGTGGAAGCCTGGATGGCTCACATGAGGTAACAGAGCACCCCCCTGTCAAGGACATAGGTAATAATCACACTTTTGCAAGATACTCGTACGCAGAATCAAAAGGAAAATGCTAAAAAAACATTCAGCTTACCCTAAAATAGACACCAACATGACCTTCCTCAATACGGTGTAGAGAAAAATTGAAAACCACCGCAAGGCACACCACAAAACACATACCAATTTTATTCTGATCAATCATTTTGGAGGATCGTTATATCACATTCATTGGTTATTGGCTGCAAAGAGATATAAAATCATCAGAATACAACACAGAAATCTAAATAGACTTGAAGATTTAGTACAGGACAAAATTCTTGTTTAGTTTTCGAATTTTATTACATTTATCACGAATCACAGTCTTATCACAATGATGTGATATGGGAATTAGGTTATGCACAAGAAACAATTACATGATCGATCTGTATGCAGATATACCTAATAAAGAGTAAAAATTTCTTACCTTCCACAAAATTTTCCCCAAAGTCTAACTGAGAATTTTTCTAAAAAATGTTGACATCTGCCAAGATTACAAGTAAAATAACACAAATCCACCGAAGCATATCAAGCAGACACCATGACGACTGACTGGTCGACGACAACATCAACTAAACTGTACGTAAGCACATATCAAAAGACAATTATAGGACAGCGTAGTCTTTGTAATGCGCTTAGACTACTCTCGTTGTTAATTTTGGCATATTTGCTGTACTTCAATTATAACGTGTCCAGGTACAATGTCTCGGACCGGAATAAAGACCGGCGGCAGGCTTGTGTTGATAGTCTGACATTTATATCCATGGGTTTCATGTGTATGTGTGTGTGCTCATGTGTGCTCGCGGATTTTGATAATGTAACGAGCTGATATGTGGATAAAGTAGATAACTGACGAATATGGTATAAGACCCGCGCCCGACTCAAATCACCGATTATAAATGGTCACTACAGCTGGCAGCGTAATTAGTTAAGAATAATTGAATCCAAGCTATCCCATTTTGAAACCTATGAAGATCTGCCTCCAAAACATCGGTCGACGCTCTCGCTAGCTAAGCAGCCACGAGTGCGAGAGAGACAGCAACAAAGCCCATCCAAAGGGCCCGACGCCCACGCCACCGCCGCATCGACGAGCCAAGCGGCCCAGCATCAGAGCTACACTGGCCTTCGGCTAGATCACATCATTTTGTCAAAGCGCTTCACGCTTCATCATTTTCTCGAGTCTTTGATATTTCTGAACAATATAGCTCAAATAGTTTATTCATAACTCTGTGTATAAGTCATTCACCCTTCTCCCTACTCGCGTCGGCGAACCAAAAGGTAAATTCAAACATAAAATCATTATTGAAAACCGGACCATTCGAGCTAAACTCATTCTTATTGATTCTTCAATTCAAATATCGAATACGTACTATTTCCCTAGATTTATAGTACGTAACAAATTGGCGATCCTGCCAGCGCGAGTACAGGGAAGTGTGAGTGAAATTGATTAGAAAATAAGTTTAAATAACGAAGAAGAAGGAACGACGCGCCAAGCCAAGCCGCCCCCGCAACTCGGAGCGACGCCAAGCCGGACAAAAAGAGACGCGCCGCTACTGCAACTGGCCCAAAAAACTGCATCGTCGCAAAGCGTAAGCCCAGCTATTTTCATACGTGACCTCGCGATTTTTCCGTGTTCGTGATTAAGATTTTCAAAAGTGATTCGAAAATTTTCTAGAATAATGAGTGAGTGTAAGAATGATGGAAGAATGATCTTGAGTATAGCCATGGTAAGAGAAAGAGAGAGGGACGGCCATTTTGAAAATGTCGAAATGCGTCCCTTTCACTTTTTGGCATCACCCCCACAATACACACAGTCTAGGCATTGTACACACGGTCTAGGCATTTAGGCGAAGTGAAGAGACAAACAGATGAGTCACTGCGCTCAAGCATTTGAGATACTTGCTTTTCTTATGTATAGCTGTTCGAAAGAGAAATTTTCATAGTTTGGCTTTCGGAGGACAATTTCTCCACTTGATACAGTCATATAGTTAATACTATTTACATTCCACTCATATGTTGTTACTTGTTTATTACAATTATTCACTGAACTCTAATCAATTCTGAAGATTGCAAAAGTAATTTGAAAGTTTAGCGTACACTTGGAATATTTTTAATGATTGAGAGTATTATACTGGAATGCACTATTATGGATGAAAATTAGAATTTGAGACAGATTTTTGATTCAAACATTTTGAAAGATATAAGATGAATAGGAAAAAATAGTATATACGGCTTTGTGAATATAGCATGGTTATTACAATGTAGAACTCTATACTGATATCTACTATCTATCTGAAAAATCTATCTTGAAGTATTGCTATTACTCTATGAACATCACTCGTCAAGGAACTTTTGACTCTTCGGATCAGTATATGGAGAAGATGGGCATGCTAGCTAGCTCCTCATCAACCCCAAATATTGATTCAACCACTTCAAAACTATCTTACCAATACTCTAAGAACTTGGTAACTGATCAAATATCTAAATTTTCACCTTACGTACTACTATGAATTCTTAATTTTTCACTCGAATAGTAACTGAACTCATAACTATGTGGTGTTTGCATTAAGAATATTGAAAAAATCCAATGCATGAAAAGAAAGTTATTGGGAAATGGATCACTTGTACAGTTTGAAATGAAAAGTACTGGCATGGAATAGAGTAGAGTGACATTGGTAAACAATTTGATGATGTTTGAAAGATTGATGAAATGAATGAAAAACCCTACCTCTGGTGTGCCTAAGCGCGCACGGAACACCTTCTTGGCTGAGGGTGAGGGCTTTGAATGGTTTTACACAAACATAAAACACAAAATGATAAAATGGCTGGTTCACTCCTTGCATTCCTCAGTGCGTGCGGGAACCCTTCTTGGCGGAAGGGGAACACAAAAATTATGAAATGATGAATGATTTGAGTTCGCTCTGGTACAGCCTTAGCGCGTACGGAACACCATCTTGGCGGGTGGTGGAACAAAATAATCAGGAATAATAAAATGATAAACTGATTTGAGTCCGCTCTCTGGTACAGCCTCAGTGCGTGCGGAACACCATCTTGGCTGGTGGTGGGGACAAGATAATCAGGGAATAATGAAATGATGAAAGTACACAAAGATATGAAATGAACACAATCTATGGCTTGAAAGATGAATTATGAAAGACCGAGAGAAAAGTTGAATGAATGGTGAAGTATGCTTGTCATGAACAGTAGATGATGATAATAATGTATAAACTTGATTGATGGTGATTTAAAGAATTGGTACTATATAGTGTGGTGAGGGAATTGTCGGATTTAGACATAACTTGTTGAAATATGAACAAAATTTTACATAGATAGTAGTACAATGGACTGGTAATGGAAGTAGCACAGTATGAATATCCTTATTGACTATTATGAAATGTAAGTGCAATATAGTAGTGACACGCCAATAACTTGAAGAAAGTAATATCCATGAATAGAGTGAAGCCGAGGAAGTAGTACACCTCTGAAACCTTTCTGAAACGCAATGACTTACTCAGCACCGCATCACTTCTAGCAAAACCACACCAAAAACACCATTCAATTCTTGAACTAATCAGAAATTTGACCCTTCATCGGATCTAAAAAATTTATTCACTTATTTAGACTTTGAATATTATAACACCTTATTATTTAATTAGTTTTTCACCATAATAATGACTACATGGATACTTATGTACAGCTTATATGTTGATGAACAATCAGGAACAAGAACCACTGGATCGACCGAAAACTTTTTCTCACCAAACACATGATAATGAGCCTATAATTTTGATGAATTTATGAACAGCTTGATGATCACAGACAACATTCTTGGAATGCACATATAATGAACAAGCAAACCACTCACAACACACTCTATGGGGTTGATGAATTGAAGATTCCACAATGGAATTCCACAACACAATGAGAAAAAATAGGATTTGAATGCACGAATGTTGGGAATAAGTTGTTCTGCAAAGTTGTCATGAGCCAATTTTGATATATTAGTTGAAAAAACATATTCATCATCTCATCAGACATGTGTTCTGACACTGTCTGCTTCAGCCTGTACTATACAGGGGCGTTTCATGAAGTACGTTATAGTATGTTATACTTAAGGCCACGTTCACAGTGTAGCTCTCATCCGCGAATTTCTCATGCGTTCTGATTAGGCTCTTGAGTGATTGTGTGACATTTGATGAATGCGGGTGACTGATATTAATGAAAATTTCCTGGATCTTCTTTTAAATCACGTGATAGATTCCAGCAAGAAACAATTGATGATTGGATCAGATATATTTGTGTCTCTCTTGCGATTTGCATTCCGGATATTCGGCGGATAGTTTGAGATTGAAAAATAATACCACCCCAACTTGTTCGACAGGATAAATTCAAAAAGTTACATTATAATATTGTCATAATATACAATGAAATTTTTAAGCATTTTCATGGTTTATTCTTGCAAATTGTCGGTTTTGCTCTAGAATTTTAGCTTTTTAAAGCACGAATAATCACAAAATAGTTAATCTTACAGAATTTGTTGGGACGGATTCATGTATTTTGGGACACATCTAGAATTGCTAATGTCTTCTCGAATGTCAATATGCCAGAAAACCGTCTGCTAGAATTTTTATCCTTGCAGCATTCGTAATTTATATTCAAACAATTCAATCACGTCTATTTTCTTCAAATGAGTTTCTGGTCAAAAGTTCAAATCAAGAATGAGATGCTTGAATTGTGTGGATCTATGAGTGGAAAATATTTTGCATCAATAATACGGATGAGATTTGAAATAATGAAATGGTATGAATGATTTGTTGCTGATTATTGTGGTATAAGTGAAGTTGTCGCTATTCATTGCCGAATTTAGAATATTATTCGAGTTTTGAAAATCGGATTAAATCGGATATTTGAATGTACAAATCTTATCTCAGTGGAAATTACTGTATTTATTTTCATAATATAACCAGAAGAATGGGTTCATTTTCTTCAAGGATTTTATACGATTTGAATAGTATTTTGAACACAACCAATTAGAATCGCGGATAAGAAATCACATAGAATTTTTGGAGCATCGAGAATCAAACAGAGTGAATTCTTCAAGTTGTTGTTCTTCAGCTGTATGATTGAATTTGTCATTTTTCGTCATCGAATTCAGGATGTTGATCTAGTTCTGAAGTTTTTATGGAACCATGAGCCAAATTAGAGTATACCAGTTTAGATTGAAAAATCACATATAATATGGAAGAGTTGAAAACAGAACAATTCATTCATTAGATCCGAGAAAATAATTCAATCTTTCCCAAACTCGGAGATGTGGGAATTCGAATAGCACCTTGAACATGATATTTGTATTACAAGTAGGGAAATCACGTCCGAATTTATTACGATAAGAGAAGAATAAATGGATTGAATTCCTTAGAATTTCATGAAACTGTGTTGCCACGTAGATTTATGGGAACTGTTTTGAGTTCGAGTAAAATCAGAGGAGGTTGAACGCCAAAACTTCATTTTAATTGACGATTTCTATGCAAAGAGATCGACAAAATTATAATTCTTTAAACTATAGGATGATTGTTGATCAGGATCTCGTAGCTATTGAAGATAGTAATTTCGCTCTAACTTTCTCTTTTTCTGAATATCGTCGTGTCAAATTGAAATTTCGTGTTTAGGATCAACAGACTTTCTGACAGGAAGATATCGAACGAGCATGGAAAACTTCCCCATTTGCTGTAAATTATTGTGTTGCGAAGTTTAAAAGAATTTTATCTTGATTGAAGAGTAGAAATGGAATTTCACGTCGCTTCAAGTGTCTAGAAGATTTTTCGGTTGTTTGACAGATTTATTGATCATAATTTGGATATCCAGTCATAAAATTTAGATTGAAGAGAAAAAACGGGTTCAGCGTTGATTTTCCCAAATTCTTATGATCCAGAGTGACGCGTTCAAAGATGATTCGGTGATAAAATTTCTGTTCACCCTAGATGACGAATTGGTGTTGTTTTTCTGGATTCAAAATTTTTAGGTCAACATTTTTCTTGTAAGATTAGTGAATAATTGTTCGTGAGTATGTTCTGTGATGATTGCAGTAATGAATCTATGTTGAGGAAGAATGAGAGAGATACAAAACCTTTTTGCCAAAATTGGAGATAAAATTATTGTGCGAGACAGAAGAAATTGATATATATCATGATGCATTCGAATTGAATTAAAATTCTGTATAATTTTAGGAATGAGAATTAGAGCTGGAATATAATCGAAAATGAGTTAATATTCATCAATTTTTAACTTGATCAAATGAAAATTAGATACTTGCAACGACTCATATCTCAATAATTATTTTAATTTCATTCCATTATTCTACGTAATCATTGGAATATTCAAAAAAAAAAAGAAAAAAAAATGAAAATTGCAACTTCAAAATTCCAAAATTCTGAATACAATTTTTGTAGAGTACTAACAGCGATATTTGAGGACTTTTTGTGAAAATTCGTATAATGCTTCTCATAATATCCTTTTGAAATTCTGTTAACCTTTCAAAGTTCCTACGAAAAATCAGTTGAATTTATGTGCGTTTCGAATAAATTCAAATATTTCAAACATTCTAATTTTGTCAAGATTGGAAAATTTTCAAAGTATTCAAGCAAAAACGATCATGTTGCGAATTCAATTTGATAAGACAATGGAAAATCATATAATAGTTGTAATGAATGATATTGTTGCGACCAGGGAGAGATCAATAGTAATATAAGATATGAGTTGGGGGGAAAAAAAAAAAAAAAAAAAAATTATGAAACGAGAGAATGGTTAGTTCAGCTCGTTCATATCAGATTTATTATAGATGAATGTGTGTTCAAAAAATTGTAAACAATTTTTTTTCATAAGGGTGGAGGTGTAACGAGCTGATATGTGGATAAAGTAGATAACTGACGAATATGGTATAAGACCCGCGCCCGACTCAAATCACCGATTATAAATGGTCACTACAGCTGGCAGCGTAATTAGTTAAGAATAATTGAATCCAAGCTATCCCATTTTGAAACCTATGAAGATCTGCCTCCAAAACATCGGTCGACGCTCTCGCTAGCTAAGCAGCCACGAGTGCGAGAGAGACAGCAACAAAGCCCATCCAAAGGGCCCGACGCCCACGCCACCGCCGCATCGACGAGCCAAGCGGCCCAGCATCAGAGCTACACTGGCCTTCGGCTAGATCACATCATTTTGTCAAAGCGCTTCACGCTTCATCATTTTCTCGAGTCTTTGATATTTCTGAACAATATAGCTCAAATAGTTTATTCATAACTCTGTGTATAAGTCATTCACCCTTCTCCCTACTCGCGTCGGCGAACCAAAAGGTAAATTCAAACATAAAATCATTATTGAAAACCGGACCATTCGAGCTAAACTCATTCTTATTGATTCTTCAATTCAAATATCGAATACGTACTATTTCCCTAGATTTAGTACGTAACAATAATACAGGTTTCGGGATAATAGAAGGAGGTGACAATACCGACAATGCTCATGGATGCTTTTGCAAGTTTGCAAGTTGCAAGCGCGTAATTTGTACGAGATTTGATACTCCGTAAAATTTGATTGGAATATTACATTCAATCTAGTGGATCTAGTGATAGAATGGGTGACAGCATTGTTTTGAAAATTCAGCAAAAAGTTCTTGTGCTATTCAAACCAGCAGTTTCTTTCCTTCCCAGGTTCCCAGTAGGAACATATTTATTATTTTGATATGTTTTTGAAAGAGACGTTCAATTTCCTTGCAATTTGAATTCCTGTGTCCTACTATAATTTTTTGTCATATCGTTAGGTGATGTAACATTGAACACATATTATTTAATCGGAGCTTTTTCGGCAAGTTTTGTTAGGATTAATTCTTGAACGGGCTTGGTATTTGTAAAATTCTTTTGAATAAGTATGCAATTATCACTGAAATCTGATGTTGCATATTGAGGCTCGATATCATCAATATTAGAAGCGAATATCTTTGGGCAAAATGATTGACCATTTGGGAGTCAAGAATTGAATTGAGTCAGTTGCTGATCAGAATTTATCATCTTTCCTGTTGCATCTGAATGTAGAAATTGTGATGGTGGCATCATTACGATTTGTATGAAAGCTCAAGAATGTCATACACGTTCAATAATGAAGCTGAACCTCATGGTATTGACAGAAACAGCGTTTATCAATACAAAATATGATATAATTCAGTATAAAAGGCGTGAGAACTAATATTTCTGCTTTTTGGGTGATATTTTGAGGTTTGTATGAAACTAATTCTGATAATATCAATGAATAAGTCCTTCGAGGGCTCCCCTGGTGGAAAAATGAGCGTAGCAGTACTGCGCAACTCCCTACTACTGTCATACCGCTACGGCCGTATTACTATAGTAGCACTACTGTCGTAATACGATCGTAGCACTCCGGTAGTAGTACTGGCCGTATTACTGTCGTATTACTATCGTAGTACGCTCTAGATTTACGGTCATACTAGAATAGAAATATTTGGGTTTTACATTATGCTTGTGATAAATAAGTACTCCCGCAGTATAGATTAATTCGAAAGATATTTTGGAAGGTATACTTGAATGGCTCTGTCAAAACATTTCAATTTTAATGTAGATGCTAGGAAGAAGTGAGAGCGTGACGGAGTAAATCGTTTTTGCCGAAATTCTACCCGTAATTGAGCACGGCGACAACATACGGACTGACGAATGGGAAACTTGCATGGTCGAGCGTATGCCAATACAGAATATGCATTCGATAGCGCAGACGGCGCAGACCACAAGATGATTTTTGGTCAAAACAAAATAATTTCAGGAGCAATATTTGATTTACAATAAATAATCAAAAATGCACCCGGGAAAGACCCCCGATTCAAGTCTACGTCATATATGGTAGCCGCTGATACACACATGCAAACCCGCGCGCATTGGTCTTGCGTACGTGTGACGGCCGTCTGCAAGCACTATGAAATAACAAATCGGACCCGGTTTGTTTGATGCTCGAAAAACAATGTTTTAAACAAATTGGGGGTGAATTCTTCACATTTGCAGTTGCTTCTGGCCTTTTACTTTAGCTAAGTGCAGTGGGAACACCTGTTATCACGTTTTTTGTGCATAGTGAAGTGAAGGAGGATGCAGGTTAGTGGACTTTTGAAGCCACAAGTTTGAGGGAGAGAATTGTTAGATCATCACTCAAAGTATCATCTAGCTCATGTAATGAAGCAATAGTGGCATAATATATGTGACTGTGGTGAATAACTCTCACATTGAATCATCTGACGATTCTTATTCACCTTCCTACCTGAGGATGTTGACATCCTTCGACGATGATTACCCCAACTCCTCTTATGAAGCATCAGACAGAATCAAGTTGAGCGCACTCAATCAAACATTTAGTGGAGTAGTTGTCTGCTGTTTGTCGTGCCTCCAAGCATCCAATTGATGAGTTGGGCCCAAGTGTTGCCATTAGAATTGAGCTCTTGCCATTTCTAGCTCCTCAGTACTAGATCATTATGCTGTGGCTGCGTCAGATGATTAGTCCAATCAGTAAGAACCACAAAAGGGATTCAAAATGATGAACATTCATTTTAGATTTGACTAATGAAAGTTAATGATTGACCAAACCAATAATGCAGCCTTAGTGTAATGACCTAGTACTGAGAAGCTAGAAGTGGTGAGTGCTCATTTCTAATGGCATGACTTGGGCCCAACTCATTAATCGGATGCTTGGAGGCACGACAAAAAGAAGACAACTACTCCACTAAATGTTTGATTGAGTACGCTCAACTTGATTCTGTCTGATGCATTACAAGAAGAGTTTGGATAATCATCGTCGAAGGGTGTCAACACTCTTGGATGGGAAGTTGAATAAGAAGGATCAGGTGATTCAATGTGGAAATTATTCACCACGGTCACATATATTAAGCCACTGTTGCTTCATTTCATGAGCCAGATAACACTTTGAGTAATCATCTGACAATTCTCCACATCAAAATTGTGGCTCCAAAAGCCCACTAACCTGCATCCTTCTTCACTTCACTATGCACAAAAAACGTGATAACAGGCGGTCTCACTGCACCTCAACTATATTAATTGGCCAGGAGCAACTGCTAAGGCTGCGGTTACATGGAGCATCCATCTTGAATATCCGCAGCCATGTTGGTGGGAGCTTTTGCGAGCGGGAGCATTTAAATTGGATAAATATTGGAATTTAATTCACTCAAACGATTTATCACCGAAATTATTCTGATTTATCCATAATTCTAGATAGTATTGGTGCTGAATTTTCATGAGACTCATGGTCATGTCGGGTGATGAAGTAATTGATGTAGAATATGAATTTACGACTTGATGGCAACCAGTCCGTGGTTGAAAATCAATTAGCAAATAGAGAAGATTCAGCTCGAACTTCTCAGGAAATCTCTATATTTTACTGAAAGTTTGTCAGAAAAATTAATGAACGGCAAACAATAAATACTGTTCCGTAACAGTGCTGAAATTGGGCTACTGCGGACGGATGCCCGGCGAAGAGATCTAGGTTAACAGTATGGTATACTGAATCAGCTGTGAGCCGGACTATCCAAATCGGTGGGTCCTGCGTATGATCGCTACTGCGTATAGGTCCGAATGAGACAGTAGATGTACATATATGTCTGCGATCACAATATTTACCAAATTTCGCGATCACAAACATTCCACGCATAATGGTTTGTGGCTAAAATCGTCCAGCATTTCTGTCGCATTTCATGTATACATTTGCCATCATTGCATTCAGTGAGAGTTTGGTGTTGCAAAATCTTCTTGTTAAGTGAGTATTTATTCGAAATGTGACCACTGTAATAGTTTGACCTTCTCCAAATTCCATAAATTCATATTCTAAGTTATGTCAGCAACAAAGTTAATGGTAATGTATTGGAATATTACACTTATGTGTAGTGACGCTACAGACTGATTTTGATGGGCGACGAGCCAAACAATAATCCACAAAGTTGATCAATCACACAATAAGTAATGGAGTCAATACTAGACCAAGGACTCATAGCATGTGTCGAAGCAATTCCAGTCCTTTGGCGTACAGAACAATCTCAAATTGATGAAAGAACAAGTGTAGAACTTCAGAAGTATTGGACCATTGTTGCTCAGGATTTGGGGTTAAGTGTAGAAGATGTGCAGAATAGATGGGAAAAACTTGAAGAAGAGTATCTTGCAGCAAGAGAACTGCATCTTCTCAATAAAATTAGCAATGGCTCTGAGCACGAAGGTCAAGATAACAGTGCGTTTCCATATTATAATCAAATGCAGTTTTTAGATTGTGTCTTGGATCAGATGAGGTAAGTGACTTCATATCTGATTAATAACAGTTCTCAGTTAAATGTGTCTCTTCACTTCTTGCACACTCTTCCAGGTCTACCAAAAAGCTTAAGGTTGAACCAAATTCTGAAAAGATAGTTGCGGGTGGAGTGGTTGATTATAATAGTGGTAAGTTTGAGATCCCAAGTTAGCCCATAAAAAGCATGCGACTGATCACATTGGTTCATATGAACAATCATTGCAGGGGTGAGCATCTGCACAGATGATTCATCATCTTTTGAAAAAGATATTATGGATTATATAATGGAAAATGACCGAGCCGTAGCAGATGGTGGTAATAAGATATGTTATCCTATCTTCTTTTTTGCTTAGGTGAGTTGGATGATAACCATTGTTTCTTTCTATCAGAAGCAGCAGAACGGCTGAATGGTAGTAATACTGACAGCTTTGATAAAATACTACAAAATTACATTGGTGAAAATTATGAGCCAGACAGCAATGGTTTACGAAGTTTCCTTCTGCAAATTCAGGATATTATGAAACAAGTACCTCAAGAACATAGAATCCAAGTTCAGCATGAAACTCTCAAATTCCTTGACTATAAGCAGAAAGAATTTGGTAATCGATAGATACAATTCGAATGTTGTTTTTGGTTGGAAATTGTATCAGTGAGTCCATCCAAAAATTTTGTATATATCAAGCTCAAAGTACTTTATTCTAAATGGTCACATCTTTTGTGTTATACAGCTATATTTTAACCACATTTTCTTTGTGTCTAATATGTAGTGTAAATGCTTGTGAAATTCGAAGCATCACTTCATGGAAGATTCTTGATAAATGAATTGAATAGAAACACCAGTGCTCTTTTCTCTATATATACTTTCAAATACCCAATCTGCAATACCACCGGTAAGCACGAGTTACGTACTTACCGACGTTGTGTCATCTGGACTTGGTCTGGTTTTGGTCTGGTTATTCAGCATCAAACATAGGCCCAGAATTTTCTGACGATTTGACTTTTCGCCAGGCAATTTACGTCTTTCGCGTATCAGCAGAAGTAGAATAACTCTTCTTAATCTGGATTTCTGCTGTTCGATCTCCATGACATGTATGTACTAAGGCTATTAGCCTACCCAAAAATTGATCTGAATTATAGCTCAGTGTCGAATGAATGCTGTGATTTGCAGTCCTAACAGCTGATGATCAACTATTCATTCTTCAAACACATGCCTCAGTCCATCTGAGACAACGCGCACATGGACTCACAAATGTGACCTAGATGGGAAAAGTCGCGTAGAAGTCGTAACATTTTCCAGGCCACACATCACGGAGTACGCTCAGAATTACAAACTAAAAATCACCTGATTTTTCGACATAACAATGAGTCTTATGAATGTTCAACGTCGATAATACACTATACGCAAAAAAAACAGAACAATTTCGGTGATAAATCGTTTGAGTGAATTAAATTCCAATATTTATCCAATTTAAATGCTCCCGCTCGCAAAAGCTCCCACCAACATGGCTGCGGATATTCAAGATGGATGCTCCATGTAACCGCAGCCTAATGGGGAAAATCTCTCCCCAATTCGTTCAATAATATGTTTTGAGCATCAAACAAACCGGGTCCGAATTGTTGTTTTTTGTTAGCAGAGATTGCGCGCAGACAATAATTGATGGCTCGTATGATGGTGTGAGATTAGGTTAGGGCTTCATATCTTTTTTTTTCTCCAACTGGTTACCTCAGCGTTCGCTGGCGTTCGCTGAGATATACCCTTTAGGTACCACTATTCAGCTACAGCGCTCCTGCGTTGCAGCTTTTCGCTGTACCCTTGTTGATGTGAGGGCTTCATATCATATAGCGTCATATTGGCATACCCATACACACACCATCAGATCTATCCATAATACTGACAAAATACAAATTCAGCCAAGAGAATACGAGAGGGCTGTCAGATGTGGGTCGTAAATTGCTTCACAGATTTACGTATTTTTCGTTCACCAAAACGGTGATTTCTAAGAAACACGATTTACTCGCGCTAATAACGAATTTTTCGCGGAGTCACTTTTACTTATAATCAAAAATGTAACACGAGTTGCCGAATGACAGATGTATCTCAAATTGTGACTTCGATAAATATAGTCTATGAAGGCCGTAATACTACAGTATTACGACCGTAATACGCCCAGTACTACTACCGGAGTGCTACGATCGTAGTCCGGTAGTAGTGCTACTACAGTAATACGGCCGTACCTCTCCGATAGTAGTACTACAGTAGACAGTAGCGCTACTGTAGTATTACTATAGTATTACGCTCATTTTTCTACCAGGGTCTTGCTAAGGATTAAAGAAAAATTGTACATTTCAAATAGATACGATTTTATTTTGGATTTGCGAAAAAACCAAAAATGCTGCTTAGAGGAGGATATGAAATTATTTTTTAAAGTCCCCTATAAAAAGCTTTTTGTTTTTTCCTACAACTTAGCTTGAAATCAGCGAGGCAAATACAACGTATGTACAATATTCAAAGGTTATTATGTATTTTTTAATGATTTTTTCAGAGGTTGGTAAAAATCACGTGGTTAGCTATAATAAAGGTCTCTGGAGTATGAGAGTTTGAATTCAATCTACTTACAACTTACAACAGCGTTGCATTTTTAAAGAACTACTGAGGAAGTAAGGCGCCATGAACGAATTTTGTTACAGACAACAGTATTCATAATTACTGAATATCTTTCCCCTACGTATGGAATTCGTAATCTTAAGACTGTACGCTTCATGTACAATTTTTATGACTAATGGGCAAAATTAGCGATACACGTATACAAGTGCAGCTTTGGAGGAGTAATTGAAGTCTCAGAAACTAATGACTCGCCCTCAAATTACAAGCAGACCCGAATCCTACAGTGAATCTAGGATCTGTCATCTGGAGATCAAAAAATATTGTCGAGCAAATCGATTGAAATCAATAAAAAAAATTAATTCTCAACGAGCTCTTGCTTCTTGACGATCTCTGAGACGACGCCTTCCTCGTGATCCAGATTTATTACTCGAATTTGTTTCATTTGATGATGAGGACAAACAGTTATCTCCGGAATTTGTTGAAGGTTCATGACAATCGGCTTCACGACAATCGCATCCACCACAACAGGCAAGAGCTCGTGCATCATCGCAACTACGATTCAGTAATTTCAGCTCCATGAGAGCCTGTTTAGCTAGTTGAGCTTCTGGAGTTCCTTGAGGTTCCAGTAGCAGCATACCGCAGCCTCGTTTCAGCAGAGCTTTTGCTTCTTCGAGACGTTTTAAAAGCTCTGTAGCAGTGATTTCGCGAGAGCTGTAGGCGCGTTGGGCTAGCATTGCTAGTGGAAGGTGCATCTCGTAAAGAGTTATACCTAAATAAGAGGATTTGAATTAGTTATCAAACGTTCCGTCATTTCTTCAAAATTTATCGTGGTTATGACGGAGAGTATGAGCCAATACTTGTGGATTTCTAACGATTCATTATAACATAGTGAGTTATAATTAAGAACGAAAAATATTATTTTGTCATATTCACTGTGTGGACAACGACTGGAATTGGACTAGACCTTCCATTAAAATTTTAAGATCCCAAAAATAATCTTGTTATTAGAACTAACGATTTTTTGACCAAGTTTATGAACAGTCCGATATGGAAGTATTTCAGGGCAGAAATATTCAGAATGTATTGGATTTCGTTCGATTTGAATACTCTGTGGACCACTGCGCTTGACATATCGACAAAGCAATGAGTACTTTGTGAGTGTACGCAAAGTCAAGCATTATGAACCTTTTATATTTTGCCTTGAATTTCTAGAGATCTAATTATAGCTCCGTTACAAAGACGTGTTAAATTTAGTAACTCATATCACACTGAAGTATTTTTATCTCGACCCTAGAACTACGTACTCCTCTATAAATTTCCGATTTTACTGATGAATTTGCCATTTCATTTACCTTTCAATCTCGAAATTCCGGGCTCAACAATTTCCAACACGTCCAACATTTCTTTGCACATCTCAAGCATCCTCTGCATAACTTTCCTCCGCGGATTCACGTTATTTCGGATCTCATTTCGATACAAACCGAGAATTTGTTGTTTGAGGGACAACATAACAAAGTGATTTTTGTGAAATGTCCTCGCCAATTTCTCAAGCAGGTTCTCCAGCGCCTGAAATTTTATGAAGATTATAGAATTAAGTCAGAGTTTTATACTTATGGTAGTAAAAAATATGAACGAAGATTCACCTTGACGTCATCGTCATCCACACAGCTGATCATATTCTTGCTTATTTCTAATGTGCTTCGTATCAGACAGCCTCGAAATATCCTTTTGCACTTACGACACTGCCATTTAGTTTTTGCATTGTAAGGATCTTTAGTGCGAACATTTTGTAATCCGACAAAGTCTTTTCTACATCGTGGGCATACAATGCAACTGAGATATGAACCATCCTCAAATGGATCCTTGCAAGTGTTACATTCACATCGGAAATATTTTCCCTCCTGCAGATGCTCTTGCCTCTCTACTGTTCCCTGTTCAATAGTCATTATAATCAGGAAATAAGGTATATTTTCAGCCTAACGACATTCGATGACTCCGAAAGTCATTTGAAAAATTGTTTTTGCGATTCAGGATGGGATGAAGCTTTCAGTAGAACAGCCCTAGATATGCTCAGACAGTGCTAAGAGATGTCCTCGCTACATAGTACTCATCACATTGTCTAATGAGGTCGAGACATGGGAAAAAATCTGAACTATCATTTATAAAAAAGGACGTAATTTTTCCATGATTTCAAAACGTTCTGGAAATTATCCTGTACACAAATTGAGAAACATTTTTCGATTGTCGAGGATGAAAATTCGAGATTTTGGGATAGATAAGCCTCTTGAATCTAGTTGAAGTTAATAAATCTCACCAAAAGTGAAGATGTATAGTTGAAGGTGACAGGTTCCGAAACGTTTATCGGAGTTGCAGCGTGTATTGTGATTCGGAATTCTCCATCGACGGCTACGTGACCGGTAGGTCTGCATGAGTGAGACATAAGAGCGGCTCCTGGGAATAAACCACGTAGAATTGGGGGTCCAACGCTTTTTGCTCCCGAAGATGCGCAAGGCGCACGTAATTCAAAAGCGTTGACGTCCACGATCCCGCAAAGTCTCTGCAGAGATTCTGAATCTGCCTCAAAACCGAGCCGAGCAAATGCCTAAAATGAGATAGTTATATGATAGAAATAATTTGTGATATGTTAAGTTTTGATACATTTCTCTGAGAATAGAACGGAGAAGTTTTCCTGCATCAATCAGTTTTTTTTTTTTTGATTTTTCATTGAATTTCTGAATTTTTGATCAGGAGAGGTGGTTTTCGAATATTTATGAGGTATTATACAATTATACATTTATCAAAGAGGTTCATGAAAACTGCAAATGGATATTCATTGATAAGCTAACGATTGTACTGAGAGAAATTTTGTTCTGGGGTATTTGATTATTTTGGTTGAATCGGGAAATTGCTTAAGTAGTCAATTTGGGAGAAGGGAGAAGGGAAAACGGAAGAATATCATAATATTCTGCTTATGCAATGATCGGGGTTCTTCTCTTAAGAAGAAAAACAGCGAATCGATAAATATGAACGAAAATTCATAAGTGCATGCTTTCCTATGAGCTGCAGTTTTGCCATTGTGGCTGCGAAATTTACAATAAGAGTAAATAAACTATCGACAACATGTTTTCACAGCATTGTGCCAATCTATTCTCAATTTTTCCGTCTAATGAAATTCTTGAACCAGCCCGTTGTTCAAAAATATACGTATGTGGACATGCCCGAAAACCAATATTTATGATAACTTTACTCATAAAAATCTGAAGAAGTTTTAAAAAACCTGTGACGATGCGAGGTAATGTATTCCGACACCAATGAAGTCTTCATTATTTGCTTCTATTTTGTCGTCAAATGGAAAAACTTTACCATTTTTCATCATTTTACAACTAGTTATCGAATATTTTCGTATCAGAAAATTTTTCCGAAGATGGGAAGTGGAGTCCGAAGTGATCAGCTTAAGAACTCCTGATAATGCTATGAAACTTCATAGGCCATTTTCGGATCAAAATGGCTGCAACAAATTGTAGTCTGGGATCAAATTTACCTCTCAAAGAAGAAAGGAGTCGATCAGATACGTTATTTTTCTAGAATCATGGCATAAATATCAGTTAACATGTTCTGAGATCCACACGATTCCAGCAATTCCTCTGACTCGACTGACTCCGTTCTTTCCTCAAACGGTAGAGCAAGTAATTATCTCCAATATGTTGCAGACACTTTTTCAGATATCTTTTTCTTCTCATGACAAAATTCATTTTTCTAATTATCTTGCGAAATCGGCACAAGCAATGGCTTTCAATGGATCTTACATTGACGACATTGGCCTCGCGATCCAACCACACAGGAGCTTTTCGTCTCCGCTCCAGATGTGCTTCCATAGAGGAAATTACTTCCCAAGCATCGGGTTTTGCATTTTGGAGTAGCCACAGCCTCAAATGTAACAAAACGTGCGAAAGTTCATTGAGATGCTCTGAACAACTCTGTCTCCTCTCCCGGAACGCTGAGCACTCCCACGAAGTGTGCAGCTGTGGAGTTGCCGACGATTCCTGCAAAAAAATTGAACCCAAGAGACGCTATGATGATGATGATGATATGGCATGACGCAAAATTCTCGAGTTACTCGGTCTCTTTGCAAATGAGCAGTCTCGCAGTTCATTCTCATTCGCTTGTATCATTCACAATTGCTCTTTTTATTCATGTCATAGGTAACATTGCTATTAGTTTATTTATTATGCTCTAGTACTTGGACCACAGTCTCGGTATCTTTTTCAATTTTTCGTTCAATTCTATGATTGATTTGACCGGTTCCAAGTGATTTATTATGATTTTTGAGGTTGACAACATATGGCGTGATCGTTACTTTATATTGAGATTCCAGATATGAGCAGTTCTGCGTAAACTTGCCCGAAACAGACTCAAAAATGGACGAAAGGCAAAAGTGAACTTCTGGGCTCGTAAGGTGGATTTTTTCACCACAAATATCATCTAGATCGAGGATCAAAACTAAAAAGTATTGGAAGTTGAAAAGAATTTTTGCGTGTTAAATCCCATAAGAACTCAGCTCGATATCGTTATTCCGCTACGGAAATGACATTTCGTGTTTGATCAGTCAATACGGATCGGAGAGTTAACGAATCGCTTTTTCCGCTTAGCACGGTCTCTTGCAGAAAGTCGGATGAGAATATGCAGATTATCGATATTCTAACCTTGTTGCGAGATGCGTACGGAAATGACACTCTTATTATGCTCTTATCTACCGCGGCATTTTTTCGAAGAAGAGCACGCCGCCACTTCTCGGAAGTGAAGTTATGGATGTTTATACTGCAGGAATTTGATAGTTTCATGTGAGAGGATCAAAATGTGTCCATAAGCAAATGCTTACAAGTCGATAGACGCTCTCACGCACCACACATTGTCAAAACCGTAATTTTGGCGCAAATTCGAGGACATAATCTACCCACAGCGTTGAGCGGGTAAACGATCTAGTCGTGACTTCTAAACTATGAAAACATGTTCAAAATATACCCAAATTTGATGTCTTTTTGTAGGGTAGTCGTTCAGTAGCCGTATATCTTCGTACCGTGACCTTGAACGCCGAATTTTAGGGTGCGGACATGGTACGGAAATGGCATTTTAACCCCTAATTCGCAATTTTCGACCCTTAACCCTCAAGACAGGTCTAATATGACTTTTTGCTAAGAGAGAGCACCAAAAAAATACACAAGACACGTGTTTTACACAATCGATTGAGAACGCGTAGACGCCGCAATAAGCCGAGACACAGTAGAAGTATTTTTCGTGGAAAGTATTTTACGGGTCAAAAAATCCATAAACATTGTGTACCCTTCCACAAAATACAAGGTTCTTTGAAAGTAGCCCGATGAATTTGAATGCATTTTTTGTCTTGATGATAAGATTCTACCAGGAGAATTTTCATTCAGAAGATTACTTCCGGAAATTTGAAAGCTTCATCCAATCATTGAGTATTCCGTTGTAACAATTTTTCCATCAGACTTGAGATGAATCGGATGCAAATGATAAAATTTTCCCAAGTCTGCATTGACGTAATACACTTGAATGATTTCTGATTGTCTAATATAAATATGCAGTAATAATTTACCTCGCAAGATCTGCTGCAAAGAGGCGCAACGCCACATTTTGAGCACACAATTTGAGATTTTTCCGATTGCTTGCGGTAGGCCGGTAGTGGCCGCATGCAAGCAAAGCACATGAGGTCCGTAACAAATGAAGCTGGTCCCACAGCTAATGCATCCTCTCTTACTATCAGCTCCCCCGCTGACAATTTCTTACCCGCAACCATGTATCTGGGAATCGTCAATTAATACCAATAAAATTATCATTTTAGAACAAATTTTTAGAACTTGATATTTTGGACACGTTTCATCAATCAGTTCAATAAATCGAGAAATTGTTGGCCCACGCTCCGTCCCAAAAATCAATTAACGAATTGACTCCTGATCAAAATTTTTTGAAATTATAATAATTTTCCTCATCATTTAATGGGATTCCACATAGTAGGAAAATTGGCATTTCATTCACGTACCTTCCAAGTTTATCTGAATGAGCAACATCGTATTTCCTCGTCGAAGCTGGCTTCCCACTCGTATTCTCTTTCTTACTCATACCTAACTCCTACAAATTCCCAAATATATCAACTCAAGTCAAGTCAAGAATGAATAAATCACTCTTCTATTCTTCTTACACTTTACATTCGCAATAGTCGAAGCACAGAATTACGAAAGCATAGCACTGCGGCTATTACGGACAAATTTAACGTTTGAAGCTTCGAACTATAAGGGGGAGCAATGGACGGCAACTAGGCTTTCCTCGACCAACTCGATGCCATCATCGTATAGTGCCAACTACCTCAAACTTTTGTCTATTATTAGAAAAGAGTACCCTATGCACATTATGCGAGCGAGCGAGAACCGTTGAGCTTGCGGCAAGCTATTTGTACTAAACGATGTGAGATGCGTAAATTTAGATATTATCGAAAAGCACGTGGTGGAACGTGTGGAAACGTTGTATTGGGCTTGAGTGGGTCCTAAGTAGACTTTTTGGATCTAAAGCATCTTAAATGTGTATTTTGATGAGCCGTGAAGGAGAGTTGAGATTCTAAAAAACGAGATTTATTATTCGTGATAGCAGTTTGGGAAGAGATAACTTTTTGATCTATACATTGAAGGCGCGACAGCAAAACGGCAGTGCCGTCTCTGTGTGATACTGGCTCCACCGGTGGGTCCCGCAAATATTCAATAGAAGGATAAGTAGGACCCGTTGGCGGGTCGAGTCGCAGCAAACGTATTGCAAAATATTATTTTGCCCAATTTGGGTTCTCAGATGATTCGTATTTGAATTACCCAGAAGTTTGAAAATTTTTGTGTTATCTCAGGAAGCTCTGGTAATATAAGCCAAGTACAAGACCCAAAAATGCTTTTGAAAAATAATCAATTTTCGGCCTGTTGATCACATACCTCCAAAACATAAATTTGACCTCACATGGGGTCAGTTACACCCCATGGGGAGAAAATTGTCGCTCATTTTTTAACGAACGGGTGTAGTTTTAGTGGCATATCCGAATTGATGGCCAATGGGGCCACATACATGATTTCAAAAGTTTGGGAGGCGAGTTGGAAAGTTGAAAACGGTCTGGGGTCCAGAGGTGACGTCTACCGTGCGTGGTCAATGGATCAAGATTTAACCATCTGTTTTGATGGATTCGAAATGACGTGATACTCGACAGCTTATTGGAAGCAATTTGGACGTCTTTTTTCAAAATGTCAAATCAATGCACAAGGTCTAGTCGTCTCAATATCTTTCAATAAAATATGAGCTATACAATGATAATTCTTCCTTTTTATTCAAGAGATGTCTTAGCCTATGACTTACGCTATGATTACACGAATAGCTTTAAATACACAAACGAATGACGTAATATAAAAAATAGATGAAACATGGTTAAAATAAATTAAGCTCACATCGAAAAACAATGAACCACAAGATAATATTTTTAGATTGCAAAATTATCAGAAGAATGCGCAAAAGTGTATTCACATTTGCTGAACGGACGAAAATGAAGGCCTTACGGCTCGATAAATCTAAATAATATTTACAATAAATCAAAGCTCGCTCATGGATTTGTTAAGCTGTTCAAGAGCTTCACGAGCGCCCTTCGAAATTTCATGCTCGGGTGTACCTTCAGGCTCAAGTTCAAGTATTTTTGCAGATTCGATGAGAATCGAGGCAGCTTCAGTCATTTTGGACTTGAGTGCGGCGTTATCAATTACTCCGGCATTCCATTGGGTACGAGCGATGAAAAGTAAAGGTGCGTGAAGCTCGTACAAAACCATCCCTCGAGATCGAGTCATACCAGGCTCGACTTTGTCTAGCACTTGAAGTAATAGACGACACATCTCAGCTTTGTGTTCGAGTACTACATCCGGAAGATCGTCCAGAAAGTATTCCTCAACGCGACCGTACAGCTGGCTTAGTGAATACCTGTAATGGTAGTCATAAAGTGTGGATTAGTTGAATATTATACGTGGACTTTGATGAATTTTTGAGTTTGGGACGATTAGTTTCATCAAGGAATATTGAGATAATGGATCCTCGAATTGCATCGACAATGTACAATCTCTGGTTAACATCAAAAACATGTTACATAAAGATAATAAAGGTTTTGGTGCAGTGAATGGATGTTGCAATGTATCTTGTCGATTATTTATCTTGTGATTATCGAAGATTCAACATTACATGATACAAGGAATGATATTTTTCTGGGGTATGAGTCACGAGCCTCCTAATATGAGCACTTTCAAACAAACATCAGATTCTTTTTTGGAACGTCTGTGATATGGCCAAAAGCTCTTCTCGAATTTTTGTGAAGATCTCAATTTCTCAAGTTGTTGATTGCTGATATTTCAGTTTCTCTTTTGAATATCAGGAAACATTAATTTTGAAAATTCATAATCTGATCTGATCACGGCAAAAGAATGTGCACAATTTTTTCTCAAGACCATCAGGATCTAAGTACTGACAAGTCGCAAATATCTTCCAAAGACAACACTCTGATTCGATTGCATTACGATGTCAACAAAAATATCTACTTCTCCTAAATTTATCGACAAATGAAAAAATGCGTCGTGTGATGCATTTACCTTGGGATCGTAAGAAGCGCGTGTCGTGGATGCAGAACTGATTTGTATTTCTTCATAAAATCCTCCCTGACTTGAATTGCATCCGGTCCATCTGCAGCTGTGTAAGCTTCAACCTGATCCATCTCAGCTTGAATTATGTGCATCACTCTGCTTACTGCCCCTCCACTTGTCGAAAATTCACAGTGCGTGCATTTCCATTGACTCTCTGGGTCTGTTAAAGAAAAGAATGAGTGATGAGCCATTCGAAACTAAAATCTTACAAATCCACTCCAATTTCCTTACGGAAGAATCAATGTAACTTTTGATCATTAAAATTGTTTTCAAGTAAATACAAGCAAAGATACATCTTCCACGAGGTAGAAAAAATGATCAAAAACGTGAGCTTACCAAGAGAATCGAGGCTGACGACGACGCCGTTATCGCACTTGTTGCACTTGAGTGAGGATAAGTGGGTACCAAGCTCGGTTGGATCGGCACACCTATTACAAGCGCAGGCAAAATGTTTACTCTCCTGAAGATGTTCCCGTCTGAGTAAAGTTGGAAGCATTGCGTGGGTGTAGCTGCCAAAAAGCTCGGCTCCGCTTGCAACCGGTACCGTCGTCCTCAAATATACCCTGTGGTTTCATCAAACAGTATAGATTATTCAATCAATACGATTTTTTTCGTAGAATTTAACAAAATTAATAATAACGTTCGTAAAAAAACCTCGAAAGGAGCTCACCTGTAGTCGCCGGGGACAACACTATGAGATGTGTTAGAGACACACGAGTGATTCATTATAGACACCTTGGGATAAAGTGCTCGAGCAAGGAAGCCCTTGCTCGTCCTGATTTCATGACAGTTGATTTCCAATATTCCACATGCCGTTTGGATACTCTCCTCTGAAAACCTAAAAAATGACGTTATCGTTCAAAGAAAATTTCACCGTCTCTGCACAAGCATTCCTTCAAGCAATTTTTTTTTTTCAACCAACGAATTTGCCCAAACAATTGCCGATGTTTGTACAAAAATAGTGAAAATTTTTGACAAGCTTGGACATCTCAGTAAGAAATATCCAAAATAGATGGACAAAAAGAAGTTTGGAAAAATGACGGGTACAAATAGAGGTAATTATTCACCTCTCTAACTTGAGACGTTTCCGCAAGTATTCGACGATGTTGACGTGATCGACTTTCCACTGACTCTGTTGGCTTCTCAGCTTGTTGTGAGCTTCCATAATTTTGACCTCGCTATTCCACCGTTCTGTATCTCTTTCGGAAGCCAGGAGTAATCGTAATGGGGTGATACATTCATAATGCGGAATTCCATTTGGATGCTCGTCGTTTAGGGCTGCTTCGACATCAAACTTTTCTTTTGCCTCTGCAAAAATCTGTCGAATACCACACCGTGTTTGAAGTTCTCATTGCAAAAACACCAGGTTTGAATTTCATATGAATCGAACAGATGAGCAATGATAGAGGACATGATTTCTGTCTAGATAATATCGAGTCATATGTTTGATTATTTCCCCTCAATTTAAATCAGCTTTCGCTGAGTGCCCTTCATTGGGAATCGACGATGCCTAACATAATGAGCACGAATTGTGAATGGACTTACCCTTTCAACATGACTGATCAGGGACGTAGATTTACCATTGTATCACAAAATTTGTTTTTACTTTTGTATCATAGTTCCATCGAAAATTTGAGAAAACTCTGAGACCTTGTTTGAATATTTGAGTATTTCTTCCATAAAATACAGCTCGTTTTACGTTCAAATAAGCGTTTGTGATTTTTTTTCCCTATAGGGGCTTATACGAGTGAGAAATCAAACGAAGAATGAAAAATCTCATTTTTTGGAATTTTAAAAACGGAACTAGCGTGCTAAACCGACACGGATCCTTTCCCTGGCCTAAACACTTATTAGCTTTCCACCCTGTTTGGGCCCTTAGGAAATACCCTCAAAGTTCGAAAAAATCCGTGACCCTCGGCCCAAAAGTTGGCGATATTATAGAAAAAATGACCCAAACGAGGTCCCCACAAATTAATTGAGCTTCATCGATTCAAACAAAAACTATTGGAATCAATCTTGACCTTCTCATCAAAAATCAATTAAAACACTGCCCAAATCCGAGAACTTTGCGAGAAAAAAAAATCATGAACTGAAATAGCGCATTCAAATACTTGTATAAGAAAGGGCCTACCTTACACTCATACTCATTGTGCCACGTAGCATTTTCGCACTCGGTACCGCACACGGGCCATCCGCAATGCGAACACAGAGGCCGGCTATCTTCTTCGGGAGGCCAAGGTGTGTAACAGCTGAGACATTGCAGATAGGTGGACGCTTTGGGACCCACGACAAATGGAAGTTCACTCAAAATTTCTTCTCCTGCTTCGAGTTGTTTACCAGCTACGAGAAACCTGCCCACTTGATCATTACTTTCCACCTTGTATTTACAGCCCTCATTGTCAGCCTGTAATTAATCAAATATTTGGAATACATGAACGATTCATCGAAATCTGGGCGCCAGATTCAATTTGTTTGCAATCAAACCTACTTGGATCAAACACGGCGATCAAAAGCGAGAGACCAATGAGTGATTGAAAGAGTTAAAGAAAGATCTGGATGCATTTTTGGCTCGGAGCCTCATGATCTCGAGCCTAACTGAGTTATATGTTTAGAGTTGTATCCATTGACGCTCTTCATAATTTCGATAGAACTTTCGAGACCGGGGATCTTTCATCTCATTGATCTATAATGCAATGTTTCAGATTCATAATAATCAATAGATTGTTGATTGAAAGTTCTTTCAAAAGAACTGTTCATTATTGAAGTGATTTCCTTAGCTGTGATAAGGACAACACAAATCCTTCTGCTATACAAAATTCCATGGGAAAGGACTCTCACAAAACATGTCAATATTCTGAGATTGGTATTTTCATCAGAACTTTTCATTTCCCATAACATTAAAAAATCTCTGTCAATTTGTTATTGACACATTGTAAAAGGACGAGAAACATTAGAGCTCTTTTTACGAAATATTGAGAAATCAATAATTAAAAGGCGCGGATTTGATCTGGGCCATCATCCTAATCTTCGTTGTCAGTCACTCGATGGTATAATTTTGAACAAAATTACCAACTTGATTGATGTGATTAGCCATCTCAAAGATCGTATGCTTTGAACACAAATTATTTCACAGAATTTTACGATTTAGCTATTACTAGATCTTTTATTGAGTCCGCAAGTTGTCACAATGCGCACTGAACAGATCAATATATCAATCATTTAAATTTCACTGCACTCTTGCACTCACCACTTTCTTCTGGGACATAATTATCTTAGCGATTTCCCCCGATCGATTCGCACCGAATAACAAGTGAAAGTTTCAAAAGTATTAAGGACCTGTTTAGGCACCGCTATTTTTATTGCTCTCTATCTCGATTAGAACTAAAACAGCCCGGGCTTTGAACTGCCCTTTTATACTTTGACGCAGCTCTTCAGATGTTTGTGTGAAAGGTATACACATTAAAAACTAAAATACGCGCTCAGACAGCAGCAGCTTGCCAATGGTAAAATCTAGATTTGAGGCTTGTGAGCATAGGCCACCTCGCCGCAGCGCCGGTGGTGCGTCCAACTAAATGAAGATAACGTGCCGTGTGCAACGAAATTATGTCGAATATATACCCAGACGGAATAGATATACACGTGAGAGAACCTTTTTGACACTACAGGAGTATATAGATGATTAAGAGATTACTCGAGGCACATCGAGAAGCTCGTCGAAAGCTCTCAAAGCTTCGAAAGCTTCCCGGACACGTGCTTCTCCGACCGGCTAGGCAGAAGCCTGATTTGAGATGCGAATATTCATGAAAGTGTTTTGGTGGCTTCTGAGGTGTTTTTGGATGATGTTGATAATTGGGGGAAATGTTGCACGTGATCTATAGAAATTGCTTGAATGTACGGATTTGTATTTCACAGAGGACAATTCATGGGAATGAAGTTTTTGAATGTTGAGGAAACTTGATGAGATGGAATTTCTTCATATTATTGTGATGCATTATTGATATTTGACATTTGCTTGACGTGGAAAATCAGAAAAATATTTTACTTGACTACATATTCGCCGAAAGTTCAATACGTAGTGGTACTATAAAATTTGAGCAGGGGTCGCAATTTTTCTACGTTATATGAGCCCTAGTCTCGTATCAGAGCACAGAATAGTATTTGGTTTTGATAGATAAATTTGATTGAATGGAATCGTTCAAAAGGAAGTGAATTGTCCATGGCAAAAAAGGCAATTGTATGGACTATGTTATGCTGCTAAAGCTGCTCAAAGTGTCAAAATGCAATACACTAACTCTTTCATAATTTCAGATAATTATGAGTATAATGTCGTGACCACACGTCCCGTTGAAGTTTTCAACTTTGGTTTTCAGAACGATAATAGCAAGTATTATATCTCGCGTACTGAGCATGTTAGTCCATTTCGGACCCTACACGGACAGACATGTCCTGCAAAGCTCAAAATGGGTTTGGAAACGAAGTGAATATGCAATTATTCGTATTACGAGAACCGTAAAATTACCATTTAACGCGCCATTGTTAGATTAAAGCAATGAAAATATAATTAATTTGAAAACCTTTCTCTGTTTGACAACCATCGGACAATCATGATCAGAGCAAATTTGATATCAAATTCCATTCGGAAGAAAATTTTGGAAAATTCAAGCATCGAATAAGGAAGATTATTTTGACTTTCGAAAATTTCGCAAGCTTGCAAGTTTTTGCCGCCCGGCGCACGCGCATTCGAAGCTTAATGAACTTCCGTCTTCCGCATCAGCCGCCCCATCTATACACAAGAATCCAGTTTGTCTGCAGTTTTGTCCAGTACGTTGGCGGTCTCGCGATCTGCATATCTTTCTTGACGCTCCATCCCCCAGGGTCCAGTTCTCCAGGACCGTTTTCCAGACCCTCCCGGAGTAATAGCAGTATAAAGTATCAGGATATCTTCGTGACCTCAAGAGTATAATTGTGAGTACCGGCATCTAATACTTAATTCACCCTACCCAAGAGAAACTCTTGCTTGCGAAACACACGTGCACAACTCCGATTTTCCGTGTATGGAAAGACCACCCTCGGAGCCGGCCATATCTTCATACGCCGTGACACGTCGTCTGTTGGAGTATAACCTCCTAGGTTATATTACAATCTAACAAAACATAACATATCTCTTCGCTTCAATTTCTATGAATGAGATCAGTCATGGTTAACTGAGGGTGCGAATGTCGAAGATTTTTAGGACAAGATAAGGTTATGGCGCCCCCTCGCCGCGCAGAGTCTTTATAAATTCAGTCCATCACTCCTTATGTAATCACAGCTCGATAAATCCTCTTTGGCCTGGGCGCATTAGCAACGAGACCTCGTCGCGACACTCGTCGACCTGATACACACAGTAAAATTTGACGTTGAACAAGCAAGGTCGCGTGAATTTTACATCGAAGACACGTGAGTTGAGATTTTGGGTGTTGCATTGCAACCCCCGTGAGTAAAGTGCTGTATAAGGTAAGGGGTGTACGGGTGGAGCGCTTGCTGGGGTGGTCAGCATCAGCCGATCTCTCTGGCTGCGCGAGGGGTGCGATCGATTTTTAAAGCTGCCCGAGCGAAGGTTAGCTCGTACAGACGTGTGTATTAAGTATAGACTTGACGTTCAACTGGGTCACTCGATCTCGTGACGTTCTTGTCTGATTATCAACCCCAACAGTCTTTCATTTCTGTGGTATGATCTAACTTCCTTCTTGCACTTTGAAAGCATCTGTTTTTTTTTCTGTAGTTTCTTCATGGGTTCTGTCATTTTGAAGCAGTGAGATAAAAAATAGTCTGTTTCGGTTGACTGCATCCGGTGGTCCCCACTAGTATGAGTCCTGGACTTACAAGTGTTGATGATCTTATTACCAGTTCTCATGATTCTTTTTACCTTCACAGAAAATGTCTCCTCCGACTTATGGTGACCTTGGGAAGAATGCCCGTGATGTCTTTGGCAAAGGTTATCACTTTGGACTTCTGAAGCTTGATGTCAAAACTAAGACAGATTCTGGTGTTGAATTCTCATCGGGTGGAGTTTCCAATCAAGATACTGGAAAAGTTTTTGGTACATTAGAAAGCAAATACAAGATCAAAGAGTATGGACTCACATTGGTTGAGAAATGGAACACAGACAATACTCTTGGAGCAGAAGTCACCCTGGCTGACAAGCCTGTTCAAGGATTAACTATTGGTTACAGTTCCACTTTCTCTCCTCAAACTGGGTAATTAATATCAGCTTTTATCCTCTGATTCTTTGGCTTCAAATCTTGATGTTTACCACAAGATTTGACATTTGACCGCCTACTTGAATACCACCTTTTGCAAAGACCCCTACCTTAATTTCAGTAATCATGTCATAATGCGCTGTGTTTGAACCAATGGTTGTCTCTATATGATGAATTTTTCTTTCAGAAACAAGACTGGTAAATTGAAGAGCACCTACAAACATGAGAATGTTGCCGTTACTGCAGATTTTGACCTCAGCCTATCAGCTGGTCCTCTAATCAATGCCACCGCTGTGTTAGGCTACCAAGGTTAGTATAAGTCTCAA
Source organism: Eretmocerus hayati (assembly GCA_029851415.1). NCBI lineage: Eukaryota > Metazoa > Arthropoda > Insecta > Hymenoptera > Aphelinidae > Eretmocerus > Eretmocerus hayati. The sequence continues at coordinate 172,796,103 of CM056742.1, read as the reverse complement.
ACTTTTGATTATAGTTGATTCAATTTCTCAAGAAACAATTCTTCCTCTTTCTCTTTAGGCTGGCTTGCTGGTTACCAAGTTGGTTTTGACTCCCAGACCAGCAAAGTTACTAAGAATAACTTTGCCCTTGGTTTCACTGCCTCTGATTTCCATCTTCACACATCCGTGTAAGTAGCAGTACTATGCCTATTTGATTTTCTAGTATGACTCCAAAAGTTTATTGAGAAATTTTCATTCAGCGACAATGGACGTGAATTTGGTGGGTCAATTCATCACAAGATCAAGCCAGACTTGGAGGGTGCCATCAACCTTGCCTGGAACTCCAGCAACAATGTCACACAGTTCGGACTCGGTACCAAATACGATCTTGATCGTGACGTTAGTCTAAGAGCCAAAATCAACTCTCAATTGCAAATTGGATTGGGATATCAACAAAAGTTGCACGATGGTAAGAGGATTTTGCTTAGTATCAAAAGTCATGTTATCTTCAGGTTTCGTTATTTTCATACATCACTGACATTGAGTCTATCCAAGTGTGAATAGATCAATTTTAGAAATGAGTTTTGAAAAAAGTGGCATGCCCTCTGCTCCTGAAATTGCAATGCAATGTTTCTAAAATTTTTCTCTCTAGAAGATTTGAATTTCATATGTAGAATTGACAGTATAGTTGTGTTGTAATCTTTTCTTATTTATATCGTTTGTAAACTATAGAATCGAGTTAACCATTATGTCATCTTGCAGGAGTTGCCCTCACTCTGTCTGCCAACATCGATGGCAAGAACTTTGGATCTGGTGGACACAAAGTTGGTTTTGCACTGGAATTGGAAGCTTAAATTTCAAAACCAAAGTGAATCCTATCCCTTATTTGAAACACTTCATTATACTCGCATTGTACTGCCTCGTCATGGGCTTCTGACGTGGTCAATGCCCGTAATGTAATGTAGGTAGATACGCCCGCAAGAGGGTCATCTGGATTCCAGTGGATTTAATCCTCAAATCAAATTACCCAATCTTTTGGATGCGCGCAGGATTGAAGATGTAAAACACACGGTGTATGTGGCGCAATAAATTGTTTTCATTACACCATTCGGATGTATCTTATCCATGTGCGGTTGTAAAGAACATCAAGATTGTTGATTATTGTCAGCTTCATCCATGGATTATATTCCAACATCGTAATGATGTGAAATTTGTTCCAAATTCAGTGAAAGTGTTTGTAGAAGATGATGAAAGTTGACTCAATATTTCAAATTTTAATATTTCACTCGACACCTCTGATAGTTTCTTATGTCAATTTTTTATGTAGCTCAATCTTCTCAGTATTCTTCTTATGTATATTGACTTCACTTATATGAATTGATGCGATTTAGATTGACTTCGAAAATTGTATTAATGAAATAAAATACGATAATCGGAATTTTTCAAGTTGTGATTTATTTACAAAAGAAACATTCTTATTTCAAGCATTACTTTCTTCTTACAAGTATGTGTAGTACCTCTTGTGTAGTAAGTATAAATAATTGTATTCACATTACAAACTTTGTCGAGTTTTAGTGGCACTGGCGGTGTGTCCTACACGTGGATTCGCCTCAACAACAAAAACTGCGAAAATCAATGAGCTGTTTCGCAACAAAGTAATACACAAGACTTTTAATGCACCATTTGGTCTTCCATAGCTTTGGAAATCCATTCGGGTTCAGTTTCGGCGATTTTCTCGATGATTTGATTCACTTGATAACAGAGAGACTGAATCTGTTTATCCCAGGTGGGTAAACTTTCTCTAGCTGTAATAAACATGATATTCGTTTCATTTGTCATTTTAAAGGCGACTCATTGAGATAATGATTAGTTTGTACTTTGAAAAAAAAAGGAAAATACTTACTTTCGAAATGTACTATGGAATCGATCTGATCGATATACCCATTCATCCTTCCCTCAGTTATCATCTGACTAGCGATTTTCTCAGCTTTCACGGGTGGAATTTCTAGTAGTGAACCTAATTCTTCAAAAGTAATATTATTGTACAGTTTACTAGCAGACAGTAGGTTGTGCTCTATCACGGCACGATCAAGGATCGTTGAGCCAAGACCATCAGAAGTGCAAGCTTTTTGATGTGGTTGTAAGAGAGCTTCAAATTCTTCCAATTCGGAGCGGCGGATGATGCGATCGAGGTACATTTTCTCTAGAATTGAGTAGGCTGGGAGTTGTTGACACCGCTCATCTTTGAATAGAGTGGCTAACATGCGACTCCTTTGTTGGCCAGCTGAAGCTAGGACTGTACAAATTAGGGCATTCCTCAGAGCTGTCATGCGCTCATCTTCATGAATGATTGTTCTGTAAGACAATTCGTTGTATCTTTGTGCAGCTTCGATGAATTTCCTTCTATAGTCTAATACTCTTGCATAACAGACTTTGTAGTAAATTTGTAATTGTTCGTTTTTCGACTCGGCCTGAAAGACAAGAGTAACCATGAGTATTCATTACAACCAAAGTAACAGTCTTGAACAGAATATGTTTTTAGTCACTGACTATCTTAGATTTCAATAATGAAAATTAGTAAATATTTAGCAATATAGATTGAGACACAGCATAGAGAAAGAAATGATTTCTCAATCCCTCTCAACATCAGAATAGATCTGTGGAGAATGAAAACCAACGCTTGAAAATAATTGGAGCATATAAAACTTGGGAATGGTTTTCTAATAATAGTGATTACTTCCTCACATCTTGGGTCATATCTAAGGCAAGATAAATTTTGGTGAATCTAGAGGATCAAATACCTGAAGAAGTGATGCTCTGTTGATAAAAGCCTCTGCTTGGACAGGGTCATCATCTTCAAGATATAGTCTTGCAATCTTGAGGTAGGTATCAAGTTTGTAATCAACAGGGTATTGTCTAAGGAAAAGAAATATCATGAGAATCTATTGAGGTGATTGCATTTTGTGGATGAAATAACTCACTTTTGTCCTGTCTCTAATGGTATACCAACAAGAACATTGGCAGCTTCGCGCCAATTTTGATTACGCTCATAGATATCAGCCAAATGTTGCCTTATACTAGCAACTTGTTCCTCGAATGAGATTACCCTAGGTTGTACCTAAAGCAAGCAGTACAGCTATAAGTTCAGACTTGTTAACCAAATGTCAACCATAAAAAGTAACCTGAACAAGATACCTTATCTAACGTGTAGTGTGACACAGCTTTAGAAATTTCATCTGGTAACATCTGTAACCGATTACTGACATCGGTAAGGACTTGCCTAGAGATGACCAAACTGACATTCTCGTTCACAACTGTAACAACAAAGAATTATCAATAAGCCGACTGTCTCATAACTTCTCTTGTCAATAACCATGTATGAGAAATCATTACATACTAGCTTCTATGAAAACTTTGAGAGTTTCGGCAATTTCATCACCAGAAGTCGTCTGAATAGAATCCAGCAAAGCTCTGTATCTGAAAATGACAAGGATATATGATTGAGCGATAGCCAGGAGGCGTTTGTTCACGAAGATGACGTTGGGGTTGACTTACTTGTCGGCTTGGTCTTTGTGGGATCCTCCAGAGTGTGCGAGGACTAGAAGCTGCTGGCGCATCGCCGAGGCCATAGTACCGACCATTTTAGCAGCACCGGGCGACCTGGCTCCGGGTTGCTGGGCTGGAGAAAGCGAAAAACCGCTTCTCGTTGAAGGTTAGAGCCGCGCGTACCGAAGTTCTTTCATACACTTCGGTAAATGCACCGTGCACCGTGGTCGTTGTTATAAATGCCGCATGTGATATATGTATATATATATATGCTAGCTCGCTAATCCCGATATTCCCGATCAGTCCGCGGGATTCGCGAACTTGCACGCACACACGTGCATGCAACTATGTACATACGTCCCGCGGTCAATTTTCGCGGAATAAGGGCTAGCTGAAGTTTGTGGTCCAAAATGAGACACACCGGGCGATCTTAGTTAATATATCTTAGTTGTTTCATTCTGGGTAAAAATTTTAATTTTCGATTCCATCACCTTGCTTCGGTTTTTGCGGTGATCTCTGCAAATGCAGGGTGATATGATGATTGGTTGTTCGCAACCAAGGTCAAAAAAATTAAGATTTCTAGTAAGTTCAATTGCTTTTTAAGGAATCCAGGTGGTTGTCAAATCGTCTCCTCGAATTGATGAGAACAATCGTATTTAATAAATGCGAAAATTCTGTCCATCATCACAAAGGTTGAAAATTTTGCAGGAAATTCCATCTTGTTTTGCTTGAACTCATTCGTTATACTCTACAGAATCATACGTATCAGCGTTCTGTTACTGAAACTAGAATGATATGCACCACTAGATCAGCGCGACCAAAATGAATAAAAATTTTGGCTTTAAACTCCAAATCGATACCAAAAATTGCGATTGAAAATATTTTCAAGTTCCGTCCCGAAAATTCGGGCTTGGTAAAGGCGGCAACATCGGACAACCATGTTTATTCGGATGAAGTGCGGCAACAGCGTGCGCAGTAGACGAAATTACGTCTTCCGAAGCTGCGCACTAGGTACACCTACGCTCACCAACACAAACTCAACTTGAACGCCGTGGAATGCTTTTCGAATGCATGTCGCGTCGATATCGCGCGTGATTTCTTGTTCAAAGTGTTTTCAAATCATGGTGAGTGATATCGTGAAATCAAAACTTGTACTCAAATACTTCTAATGAAGCCAGCAATTAAACTTATTGGGCCAAATTGAGCAAGGAACATCGAGTACTTTCTCGACATTTGGGAACGCGCGTCTTGAAGCCTGCATCCCATTGGCCCGCCCGCCTCGAGGACAGCGCCAACTCGATATATTTTTCGACAAATATCCTGTTATTTATGGCAAGATTGAAAGTGCTCAAGTGTTCAATAATCTGATAAGCCTAATTTAGGCTTCCAAATAGTTCAATCATCATCTTTAACTCTACGCAATTGGATTGTGGCATCGCCTTTGTACCGACAGTCGCTCTGATAACCCATGATGGGCGCGTGATTTTGAACCATCGATGAAGATTCCCTTCATGAAGCCCTCTTGAAACACTCTAAGGGTGAGTATCATCAGCCAAGCTTATTTTAATGATAATGAATCCTATAAGGGTCTGGTATGAAATGCATATGGTCAAAGCATAAAATCAAAATTACACATCTACTGTGCATGGACTGCACTCTTCGCAATCGCCACCCCTCTCCCCCACTCCTATTCACGAATCTGCTCCGCTTCTGCTGCTTGTGTTGTGTCGTCGTGATGACCCTAGAATCGTGGTGAAAGAGTACACAGAACGATTCGTGCATCGTAAATTAAAATCATCAAATTACTCTAATTTTAAAATAGTGACGATTTCTGCGGTGGTCGGTGTCGGTGTTGAAATCTTCGTCGATCTAGACAGAATGTGAGATCTCTTGATGAACGAGTTCGAGTGATTCGAGTGATCTAGCAGTAGGTATAGAATTCAAGTTTTGCTTCGGGGAAAATGGCGCGTTCGAAGCAGTAATGGCGCTGATGTTCTGTGTTCTATCGCACTGCTGTGCTTCAAATGCTTTCCACTTCTTCATTTGAATGGAAATTTTTTTGGTTCATTAGTTTGATTTAATAAGAGTGCCCATTTCTCTTCTCAACTTTTCCCGATTCTTGTTGATCCATTAGCTTGTCATGAATATCGATTTTATTATCTTTTTTTTTGAATATTTGAATTTTCAAATTTTTTCCTTGGGTTTATTATTATTTCTATCTTATTCCCTCAATCAAGAAGTTCAAACCTTGATGCATATTTGAATTTGCAAATCTTCCTTCAGGACTTGGAGTGGTTCCTTCCAGGACAACTTAGATTCATATTATGGCTATAAACAAATTAGTTCAAATAATTCATTCCTAATACATTTTAATATCCTGTAATATTCTTCATAGATCACTTGAAATTAGAGTCTTCCCTACAATAAACTCTTGACCTTAAGACAAGTAAATTAGAGTTTGGATTAGAGGCTTATTTGTGGACCATGAAGAATTTGATAGATAAATTTCTTATCCTCTCAAGTTCATGGAGATAGTATCTTATGACTTTGTATTCCATTTACAGATTTGTAATAGACATATAAATGAGTGCCATGGCAGATAATAGGGATGACAGCAATGGGGCTGTCACCTTTGTGGCCCAAGAGCTATCAGACACCGATCTTAGCTCTTTAGCAATGGGTAACAGTGACCAGTTTATGTCCAGTGATTATGAAACTCTTGCGAGTATTGAAGCTCAACTAGAGTGTATGAATGCAGAGGAAGTAATGGCAACAGATGAGGGTCCCATAATCAATGAGACTATCGAGAGTGAGAGTGTTCTGCCTGATGTTGAAATGACAGAAGTCTCCGACGACATACACGGTGATGAAATCATTTATGGAACCGATAACCAGAGTGTGGCCAACTTAATCATGGAAACTAAGCCCTCGATTCAAATGGTGTCTTCAACACCTTCAGCGCAGGTATTCACACACTTGAAAATGTTGTTATTGGAGGTTCATTTAATTTATATTATGTGTTCTCTATAACTGGAACTGTGCTTAATAATTTCCTTCACAGTCTAATACAACAGTCACTTCGTCTGGTCAGACCCAATCAATCATGATTGTATCCCCTGCTGGTGGTGGTGGTGCCAGTCAAATTTTGAAAATATCTCATCCTGCCTCTGCATCAGCTGATCAATTACAGACTATTGCTCAAAGTCTAATCACTGGTAAATCCCCTGATGGATCTCTATTACAAATGAGGCAGACAATACCAAGTACCAAATTACCCATTGCTCCAAAATCAAGTAACATGACTTCGAGTGGCACCCAAAAAATGAAAACAGTTACCACGGGTGGTGGAAAGCGAGTTGCTCAGAATAGCCAACAAAACAGAAATGTAAAGTGTTTTTTGTTCTGTATATACTAGTGTTGGATAGGTTTTATGGCAATGCTAATTTTCATTTTTAGGTGTTAACAAAAATGGTTTTAGCTAACCCAGCATCTCAAGGTAGCCAGCAAGTACTGATTGCATCCCCCTCTTCTGATGGGCAAATTGGTCAAACTATCAAATTATTGAGTAGCACTGCATCAACTCTGGGTAGCCCCACAAAAATAACATTTGCCCAAGCTCAGCAGATGGGACTTATCCCAACATCCCCAAACAAAATTCAACACATATTACCATCAACAGTCAACAAACAGGCGGTAATCTATTACTTTAATCAATTATTGCAATTTGATTTAGTATTGAATATATGAAGCTCAATATCAATTTCAATTTTGCAGGGGCTAGTTATGAATAAAATGTATCAGTCAACAACAGCTCAACCTGCAAAATTGAGTTTATATTCCAGTGTCCCCAAATCTCCCACTAAAATTCTACCAGCTCCACCAGTTTCTGGACAAGCCAGGTCGAGTACCTCTCAAAGTATTTCACTTTCTTCAACAAATAAAATTATGCAGCAGAATGCTCAAAAAGTCATCATAAGACAGGTACCAGTTTGTTACTTTATGAAATGTATTTCCACCCTTCCAATTAATATCTGACGTTTCAACTTCTAGAATTCTTTCAAGTCAGCTGCAATAGGAAGTAGTCCCATTATAAGAATTCCAGGCAATCAAACTATCACATCCAATCAAATCCATTCAATTCAAGTGCCTGGTCGTCAGGTTCGTCAAAACTGAAACAATATTTTGCATTTTCTCACATTATTATTATGTACCTGTCATCAATATTTTAGGTACAGTATGTTCGATTCGTCAATACACCGCCTGCTACAACAACGAATGTCATGACAGTTGGGAAATCGAAGACTCCAGTTTCTTTACAAAGTGCAAATGTCACACAAAAATCTAATAATCAACAGCAAGTTTTAAAGGTATGAATGGTAGAACATGCTTGATTGTGGAATAGCAGTGATTACAAAAGTGGAGAAAAATCCTTCATCGAATTGCATTCTTCATCTTCCTACTCTGAAATCACTTGAATCTATTTAAATTGAACAGGTGATGCCAATTAATAGCAACAGTAGTCAGCCATTGAGGAACGTGGCTCCTAAACTGCCTAGTACAAGCGCTGGGCAAAGACTGATAATACCGGCTTCAACAACAATTGGAGCACATTCAAATACTCTCACTATACCAGCTTCTGCTTTAAGTCAATTCACTTCCGGGCAAGCTGTCTTTACTGGAAATTCAAATATTGTTGTTCTTCCACCTCAGTATCTTCAACAGGTAGCAAAACTCACTTTGGATCATGATGGAGGCTTGAATGTCTTGTTTTGAACTTTTTGGTGATTCCAAATGCTTTTTTAGCAGGCAGAAGAAGTTGGAAGTATAACTCCGAGACCCCTACCTTCAACTGCTGTGTTGAATACCTCACAAGGTTCACAAAGTTCTCTGAATTTGTCTGGTGGCTCTTCAGAATCAAGAGCTTCAAAATCATTCAATTCCGACGCAAATGGTATCAGGCCACGAAAACCTTGTAATTGTACCAAATCACAGTGTTTAAAATTGTAAGTAAATATCTTTTCTCAACAATGTTCTGGGAAAGAATCGCACTAAAAGCTATTGAGTTTTTTTGGATTTTGCCGTTAGCGATATTACCAGATTAATATCCGTAAGAATACGAGGCTCATTTGTTTTCATCCCTTTTTGGAGCCCATCTATATATCTTTTCAGCTATTCACAATTTGAATACCGATCTTGTTTTGTTTCGTGTATTCTAAACTGTGAAGTTAGCTGTTGCTATTTTCATTTTATTTCGTCTGCAGGTATTGCGATTGTTTTGCAAATGGAGAATTCTGTCATATGTGCAATTGTAACAACTGTTCAAATAATCTTGACAACGAGGAAGAGAGGCAAAGGGCAATCAGATCTTGTTTAGAGCGAAATCCAAACGCATTCCGTCCTAAGATTGGAAAGGGCCGAGACACAGGAGAAGATATCAGACGACATAATAAGGGCTGTAACTGCAAACGAAGTGGTTGCTTGAAGAATTATTGCGAGTGTTACGAGGTACATAATTAGTTACATTTTTTTGAAGAATGTTTGAGCAACAGTTGACTCTACTAGAAACTATTCATTGGTCTTTGAAATTCTACTGAAGTCTGCAAAGAATATTCATACAAAGACTCCAATTTAAATAATTCAACATGATGGTTTAGATAAATTTCTTATGCTTCCGTAGAAGGTATTAACTTTAAGATGTTTAGCTTTGCAAAGTACATTTCGTTGTTTTCCATATTACAGGCCAAAATACCGTGTTCGGATAATTGTAAGTGTGTTGGTTGTCGGAATACTGAAGAGCCCTTGGACAAGAAATTGCTCAAGGAGTTGACTGATGCTGTTGAAGTGAGAACTCAAATGAATCTCAACAAATCTAAAATGCCAAGATTCCATGACACAACTTTCCGGCCCCCGGCTTTGTCAAATACTGGTTCGAGGTATGGAGCTATTGAATCATTGAGAATTACAGTAGTGGTGTGAATATGATTTTGATGATGATTTAATTCAATAATCATCCTTCAATTTCAGGCAACCATTCAACTTCTTGACGGACAAAGTGGTAGAAATGACTTGCCAGTGTTTGATAGCTCAGGCTGAGGAGGCAGAACGAAACATGTTTGATGACGAAGCATCCCAAAAACTTATTATAGAAGAGTTTGGGCGATGCCTCAAAGAAATCATTGAATCTGCTCATAAGGCAGAGGCTACATAGCATTTATAATTTTAATTTTCTTTTAGTTTACATGCAATACCCACAGTGGTCAATTATTTGTATCTATGATGTATTTTAATGTAATAGAATTCCATGAATTCTCAAATCTTATTATTTTCGGGAGGCATACCAAAGATGGTACTTCACTTCACATAACTTTTTGAGAACTATACAGTGGATTCAGAGTCCACATCTTGATGCATGTAAATGGTCTTCAATAGATGGCTTTGAAAGTGGCAACTGAGTATTTAGAGTATCTGTTCAGCAGTGGAGATGATTCTCATTCATGCTTATTCCATTGGTGAGTTCAACATTCTTATTCGCGATAACTTGAGAATTCAGAGTTTGGAAATCTGATGTAAAACTTCTGTGTGCATAGGTATTTTATGGATTCAGAGAATTGTGTAAAAATCGGTGTGCATAGGTATTTTATGGATTCAGAGAATTGTGTAAAAATCGCACTCGGGAAATGGTCAGCACGCTCAATCTGAAGAAGGTATAAATTTATCTGAAGTTGAATTCCTGAACGGTTTCTATTTGAGCGCGTGAGAACTATGAGATTCTGAAATTCTGAAAGCAGGAATGCGCTCTGGCAAGTTTGCACAAACTATATTGAATAACATCTCGAATATGTCTTGAATAAAACAAGTGCAGTTTCAACAAAGACCAAAAGCACACCTGAACATTGATATACGAGTAGAAGGTCAACACCACTGTTTTCAATTTTCAGATTTTTGCAATCATTTGCCAATTGCCATTAGGGCATATGATAATCATGCGTAATCGTCTCCGATGAATTGTATGGTGTAGCAGAGAATTTGTACTATTCAGATGGAATTTATAAAGTAGATGTAAATATTGTAAGACAAGCCCTGTGCAAAAATTAACAAATAATGCAAAATATATGTTTTGTTGAAATCAAAGCTGATCAAATGCTTTTTGCACTTAGTGATTTTGAAAAATGTGTACATAACTCTTGAATATATGTATTATTTTTGTGTAGATAACAACTTTTGATCACAAATTCCACAAACGAATTTGCTTAGGTACCTAAATATATTACACTGGAAATTTTGATCCGAATAGAGCTTGCATCTTTAATGTACTGAAATGAAGAATGTCTCAAAGACACTAAACAATTTTCTCATCATGGTGTCTTCAAATTCCAGAGTGGTAATTCTTCAAGAAAATAGTGTTTCGTGGTGAACCGTAGGTACACGGTAAGAGTTCCAAATTTATGGTGAAATGTTGTTATAGCAGTTAAAAGAATGGTCTTTCATTCTCGTGTCTTATTTGAGATGTTGACACCAATTTTAGGCAAATTTGAGGAAAGATTGTATGTACATTTTGAATAGATTGTAAGCAGTTGGTAGATAAAAATCAAGTTTTATTCTATAAACATCTTTTATTTTTCGTTTTAACTTGAAATCTCAACTCCACCCCATTGAATCGTAGGTTCTACAGAAATTACCCAATATACATGTGTGTAAACCATAAGATACCGTATGGGTTTTCAAAGTTGATGAAATATTTCACGAGATTTTTAATAAAAATGTGTATATTGAATCAAAACTGAACAACTTTTTTACTAACTTTCTTTGCAGAAGTTTCTACCTCACTTTTGTTTTCTAATGATTCAATATTGCTATCTTTGATTGTATCAAGAGTAATAGTCGTTTCTTCTTTCTCTCTGGCCAAATCTGGGCAGTCCTTTTTTAAATGTGTAACATCACCACAAATCTTACATGAACCTCCATCAGGATACAGCCCTTTGGGATTGTCTGGGCACTGTTTGGCAATATGACCTTGTTCTCTGCATATAAAGCACTTTGCAAATCGATAATCATCAGCTTTAGTGACTCTGCATTCAAAATGAGTATGTTCAGTTGATCCACACTTGAAGCAGATCCCAGTTCCCACTTCTTCTTTTTCAAGTTCTGGACAATCTGACAGATTGTGACCAGCTTTCCTACAGTGGAAACAAACTTGTTTTCTAATGCGGGCTAGGGCTTTTTCACATTTTCGCCTCTCCAATTTCATTGCTGCATCTATCTCAGATTTGGGTATTCCTGAAAAATGTCCAAGCATTGTTTATTGATGACAATCTATTGCAATCGCTTTGCTGATGGACAAAATATTTTTGAAGAATCTCACCTTTCAATACCATTTCTTTTCTTAAGGCAGTCAATCTTTCAGCATCGTCTTTTTTAATGGGAAAACCATCGTATTTAGTGATTTCCACTTCCATTCCATTGATAACAACTTTGATTGACTCTGTATCTGGTTTTCTTCTTTGATGCTTTTGATTATCACGAACTTTGGCAACTTTTTTCTGAAACTTTCTAGGAACATTCTTACCAAACCGGTAGGAATTCTTTTCTTCTATACTTAGCTGAGACCACGGTTTTCTATATTCATTTGATGGTCCATTACTCTTATCTTTGTTTTCTCTTTCAAAATCAACAGCATTATTCCAATCATTTCCTTCAGTATTGAATGTTGCATTTGACACTTTGTTTCCTTTTTCATCCTTAGAGTTGATCTTTTTCTTATTGCGTTTCTGTCGCTTACTCAATTTTTCACCATCTTGATTCTTGTTTTTGGAATCTCCAGCTTGTTCTTTAGTGTCACCACTTTCTTTTCCATTAACTTCAGAGATTTTTCTCTTCTTTTTTTTGTTCTTCTTAATTTTTGCAGATTCCAATTTTTCTGTTACAGCCGGGTCACTTGTTGAATGCTTACTTTCAACAGCATTTTCATGTTTCGCAGCTTTTTCTTTCTTTGTGGTCTTCTGAATAGGAGAATCTCCTATTATAGTTTCTTCTAATGCCTGTTTGACTTTCTTGTCGGGTTTGGGCTTTTTTTCTACTCTACCATTTTTTACTTTGTTCACTTTGGATTTTGGTGCATCAAATTCTGCCCAATTTGCATCACTCTTGCTCGAGATTTCATTTTCCCTGATCAACTCCTTTGCTGTTTTTGTTCTAGTAGGGGTCTCTTGCTCTTCTCTTGATATGGCCATTTCCAGCTGCCGCTTCATAACAAACCATGGTGTGGGCTTTTCCGGTATCCTTTCATTAGAGGCCTTCGAGCCCTTAGCTCGAGCAAATCTAGTCATGGCACTGATAGAACAAATCTATTCGATTTCAGAAGTGTGGTTTCAATTCTTCCCGAAGATGCAAGTCTGGAAGGAAAGAGTGGAATCTTCATAAGCTGTTGGTTGTTACTAGTATGGAAAGAGAGATGGAGAAATGTATAGAAGAGAATTCCCATCCATGTCAGGTAGATAATGTATTATATTTTTGGATTGATTTCTTGCTCACTAATGAAGATAAACGTTTAAATAAATACGAAAAGTTTTTTTGAAGTTGTACAAGTTTTTAGAGCACGATCTGATGTAATAACCTCCAAAACTCCACGCGTGTGCAGCAGCCGACACCGACAAGTGGCCGAACGAAGGGGGCAGGGGAGGGGGTGCAAGGCGTATGGCGCGAGCAGCTTTCAAGATTTCAATCGCTCGAAATCGCGAAATTTTTACGGATTTCATATTTTCAGAGTAGTAGTATTAGACCTTGACTAGGAAAAAATCATTGCAAATTCCATAGTAGTTGAGTCTTTTTTTTTGTAAATGAGCTAGAAACTCGATCCTGCTGTTACGAATAAAAGATTACGAAGAGAAAACTTTTTAACAGGGCTAAATGGTATTTTTGAAGGTTTGAGAGTTTGAGCTATTTGCATGAAACTCAAAAGAATTTAAACCAAATCCCTACTATGTTTAAGGAATGCCAGGTGAAAAAATTTAATTTCTAGGTAAATAAATTTTTTTATTAGAAAAATTGGTCATTATTGATATTGTTGTTGGTTCTTGAACCAACTATTAGCATATTGGTTAAAAGGAACACGCATACCACGAGCATAATCATGGTTTCAAAGTATTATATACTCAAGTTTCACCAAAGTTCACATTTTTTATTTGGATTCATGGGTGAGCCCTTCGGACATCTCCATATTTTGCTAAAATGCTGTGAGTTGCGTAATGTCATTCTCAGTCTCACAGGGCCTGGACAATGTGGATCATACATCATCCAATGCAGAGCTTGAGGTGTATATGATTCGCACCATATCTGTAAGCAATTTTTTGGTAATCTTTTAGTGCAGTTCAAGAAGTTCGTCTGGGAAAACAAAATTCGGAAATAGCCTCTTCAGACTTACGTGTGCATAGCTCATGAAAAAAAGTTGATCGTGCGTGAAATCGACAAAGCCAGGAAGTAAAGATTCTCTGCCATGCTCGTTACTCCATCGTTGATAAGCACTGTAGGCTTCCCTTAGCCCACCGTTATCGGCAATATTTTCTCCCAAAGTTAACTCTCCATCAATGTGGTCTGCAATCTAATATTGAATTTTGCCATTACTAAGCCTGAGGAAACAGATTTTCAAGATTTGTCGGACATTTGCTACCAGTTTTCTCTTTTTCTTTTCAAGAACTCTTTTGTGATAGAACAGGAGCAATCGAGACTACGGAACTCCTGTCTGATATAACAAAAGGCGGAAGTTTAAAAAAATAGTACATTCATCACTGGTCATGATGATCATAGTCTATGATCTAATGCTAGCTTGATTTTTTCAAAGAACCAGGCCAGTTACAAATTTGTTCAGATCCTGAGCCAAAGATACAAAATGCTCAAATATCTCTTAAATCCCAACTTGACTACACCGGCATTTTCAAAAATTTTGGAAATAGTTTTGCTTTACCGCAATATGACCGTTGTATCCAAATAGTTGAGAACGTTGAACTCGAGTCGAGATAAATTACTTCGGACCAAATTAATTCATTTCGAATCCTCAAATGACGGACTAGTGTTTCCAGAATGTTATTAGAGTTGGTGATCATCGTTTCGATAAAATAATTCCAATATCAAATTCACTAGTTCTCTATGCACATCGTCACGTTTCGGTAGCTCTATATTGCAAGTTGGATAGATTAGAGAAGCAATTGCAACTAGGTGTTTTAGCTAGTTGGTTGCTCTCATACTTTCTAGAGAAACTTTTGATAGAACGAGACATCAATATTATCGTAAAACAATCTGTGAAAAATTATTTTAGATTAAAAGAGAGGATACCTAAATATCTATCAAATTTCTGCTTATCAAAATCGAAGTCTACTCAAGTTGATGAGCTCTACGTTTGCGTTGTGACGAATTAAGTATAATAGCAGTCGATCTACGACCTTGAGTATTTGCAAGCTCCCTGTGAGTTGTTACAGATATATTTTGAGGGGCACTACAATACAAGGAATCAGTCCTACCAACCTCGGGTAAATAAAATTCATTATACTGATCGACGAAACAAGTTGTCTTTGAAGTGTATTTTGAGATGGTCTCATTACTCCACCACTGCTTCAAATTTCCGTGGCTGTCAAATCGTCGTCCGCTATTATCGAATCCATGAGTCAGTTCGTGACCCAAAATCGTACCGATTGCACCGTAATTCAAGGCCCTACATGATGCACCATCAGAGTTATCAATAAATCCACAATTATTCGTTTTTACCTGGAATCGAGTGTGTTATCACCGTGCAACAAGTGTCAAAACCAATATACACTACTTATAACGCGTGCTAAGGTGCTCGGGTACTTTTCTTTTTAGATGAAGATCCTCATATTATTATATTCCTTCGGTGACTGGGACGAAACATACTCGAATATTATACTCACTCGAGACCCAATCCGTAAAAAGGATATTGTAGAATTCCGGCGGGAATAGCTGCATCCAAACAAAATTTACAGATTTATCTTGAGTTATGATTGACTAATGTGATTCGAAATTTCTGCGAGTGAAAAAGTCACGACATCGTTTATATTGACAAAGGTCTGAATTGATTCAAATTTGCTTCTACTGTTCTGGTCCAAAGCCATTGTATTCTTGTATCACGACAATCTGGTCACAGTATTCTTGCGCGACGCTTGCGTTCAGTTCTAATATCATAACTTGCGCGTAAGTTTTTTGACAGCTACTTAATTTTTGGAAGAAATCGAAAAAATGCGCTCGCACTGGGGACGATGACATTTTTCCTCGATAGCTTCGACTCTATTGAACTGTAGAATTTTGTGGGATTACTCTCTATTATTCAATCATAACGAGTCTACCATAATGATTCTACCGAGGCTGCTGACGAGACTCTCGGTCTCGCCGAGATGGGTGATTTTTCAGACCCGTCTCGGTCTGAATCTCGGTTTTTGAGACTTGACGAGGCCGAGTCCGAGACTAGTCTCGATCTCGTAGTAGCTCTGAATGAAGAAAATTGTGTGAGAATCAATACCTATTTCATTATCTTGGAACGAATGCGCAGCATTCACATCCGTGGGATTCACAGGCCATCTACAAGAACCACAATGATTTTTAGCATATGATATGATTTTTTTGATCAGCAAAAAAATAGTGGTGTTCTTACTGTTCATCGCTATCCGTATTCTTTTTGGCTAATTTTGACAACTCGTTCATCTTCTGGAGGCGGATTATCTGGATCATGTTATGAAAGTAGTTATCGTCAGTCATATTGATCTGCAAGAGAAATCAGTTTCGGGTTCAAAAATTATTCCAAGTATGACAAGACTCCCTATTTCAAAGCGCTTGTGGTCACAATATTTTGACAAAAGACGCTTGTGCCATGGCAAAACTGTGGAAGTAACCGACGCGACGGACCCTTTTGCAAGAGTTTGAAACTTTAATTAAGGTTTAAGGAGGCTCCAGCGTCCGAGTGAATTCCGTCACTGACAAGGAGCACCCAGGGGTTGTGGGATACGAATTTGACTGAAACTCTGGGGATAGTCTCCTTCTGCCACCAAAAGATGAAACTCAGAGCTGCACTTGCAAATGCCCAACCGTTTTTAGGCTGTAGCCTATACAACCCTTGTTTATGCTAGTACTCGCTAATTTATTCCCGCCATTGCTACATAAAAAACTAGAGCAGCGTAAAACAAGTATTGCTGATAAGATTTATCTACAGTAGTTGATAGGTTGCCGACCAAATATCCTCTCACAAACATAAACTAATCTGGTGAGAATTGTAAAGTACTCACACCATCGTAATAAGAGTCCAATTTCGTCTCATTGAAAAGCCACTTTGGATAGCCAATAAGTGATTTCATTTTGTTGTTTTTATCCACAGTTACGTTCTTCGTCAACTTGTCCATCCAATCAAGGTGAGCCACATATTTTGAAAAAGATTCTTTTATGAGGTCTAACATCTCTTGAACATTATCTCGTGACCCATCGCTCATGAATGACGGCTTCACAAATAACCAAGCCACTGCCATTCCTAAGAATATTATGTTTGGAATCATTCTCGATATTCCCAGCTAATCTAACATATTGCAAGAATAAATAGACAGTATCTTTGATTGATAGGAAACCTCGAGAACATACCCATCAGGTCTTGTACATTCTCTGCACAGAATATTGATCGAGCTCGGCCTACACCACTGCCTAATATTTTTTCGACGTGTTCTATCCAGATCCTTCTTAAATTTTGAGAAGAGTAAGGTACAGCGTAGTCTATCACGGTCCACCATATCACAGTTTCTGAAACGGAAAAATATGATTATTATCAAGTATACTGTTTCTTTCAAATATACAGTATGCAGTCTCAATTACCAAGTAAATCTTCGTCAGCCGCAGCCAAAATCAGTGATACATCTTTCAAATAATCTATATTTGAAACAAGCACTTTTCTTTCCTGATCAAATTCTAATATACCATCTAATACCTCATCAACGAACTGCCTCCAAAACATTTTTGGCTCTAGTGAGTCATTCATCAACTTGATGAAATCGTCAGTAACTTGCTGTAGATCATCAAGAAGTATATAGTCACTGTCTTGAACATCGATGTCATCTTCGCTCGTGCGATTATGGTAGCCAGCTTCCAGCTTTAGTAATGATTGAACTTCTTAATATTCGCGAGATGATGAATATAAGATTTTCCTTTAGCATCATGAATGAAGTTTACTCACATCCTCGAAATTTTGACTCAGCTCGAGGATTCTGCTGACTGAATCTTCAATGTCTGATTCAGGGGTTATCGTAAAAGCACCCCTGGATGAGCAAATTGGTTGATCGACCGTACCATTACTGATAAGCTGTTTGAAGACTTCAGCCATGTAAGTTTTTTCCAATTCGATAATGGAATCTTTGGCAGAATCTTCATCTAAATCTTCGCCATTTGACTCACTAAGAGTTCTTGAATATTTTAGTGCCCTCTTTTTTATTTGTTTTAGTCTCTTGTCTACAACCTTATCACTGAAAATGAATCATATCAGTTAATAGGGTTATTCGGTCTGAAGAAATTGTTCATTTGAGTCACGTATCGTGTGCTTTGTCGTACCTAGGAAAAGGACTCTCTCGTTCTGGAAGATCGAAAACGATGACATTTCTGCTGGTGTCCTTTGGGTCAGCCGCAATGTACATCCCAAAGAAAACGTCGATACCAAGTACTCGTTTTGTTTTTGCCATTTGCGTTATGAAGTCCAAACTATTCTTGCTAATTGTTGCAGGAATTTGCGGAAGTGACAGCTCTTCTAAGAGCTCCAACATAGGCACCAGATTTAGCCTATTCCACGAATCTGTGAAGCATTGACAGATTACGTTTAAGACTAATCGATGTATCAAAATTTCTCGATAAATTACTTTATGTCATTGAAGAGGGGAGGGAGTGTTTGCTAAAAATGACTTATTATCATGACGAAAATAATACTGAAAAGAGTGTAAAAAGTAGTTCCTGTCCGTGCAATTTCGTGCGTGGATCGCCAACAGCATTACATTCCGAGTGTATCAATATTTAGCCCCGTCCCTTGAACCCAGTTTTCCTGAGATTGAGAAAAATCCTGGAAAACTTTGAAATTCCGGGTATCAAGGAGGCAAGTCCAACAATGACATTAAATTTGGCCGTAGCTGCGTATTTTGGGGTAAATACGATTTTTAGGAAAAATTCCTTGTACCGATGAGGCATTCTACGGTAGCGGTGAGTTCCATTTTCAGATGAATTTTCATGGATCGATGGGACTAGTCGCCATTGATAGGGGGCCGAACCCCTTTTATGAGTAAAGCTCATAAAAGGTATCGCTGGTATCTCTACAGAAATCCCTTCGATTGAAAAATTTCCAACAGAAGTAGCCAGCTTGTAGAGTAGCTGCGTGAAATGGTGACTACACTCAGCTGAATCTTAATTGAAAGGTTGATTTCGGGCTAAAATTGATGATGATCATTAACACTTATTTTCTCGACCATCTTTTCAGATGGTCTGAAATTCGATACTTTTGTCAAAAAAGTTATTGACCGCGGCAAGTTCTCTGTAAAGATATCAACGTGCTCAATCCGGCTAAAAGGGGGCGTTGCCCCCTACTGACCCATCATAGCAGCTACTTCGACTCAGGACGTAGTATCGTATTTGGAAGCGTCTAACTCCTCGCCCTTCTAGAATCTGAGGTCAAAGACAGGGACCTGAACAAGCATAAAAAATTGACACTAGATCAGACCCCTAAAAGAATAACGTTGACCTGAGCCTAAAATCATTTTTTATAAGAGCCACAACAAATCATCGAAGAATCTTCTGATCATAAGATTTTCGGTAGAGATACGACTTGAGTTGATTCTTCCGCAAGAGTTCAGAAAGATATCCATATATCACTATTGCAGACCAAAGACTGGTAAAATTGTTGTCTAAAATGTAGTACACCAACGAACCTACGTCCATGCAGCTTTCGAATAGTGTCCTGGCTTCCGAAACGGCCCAGGGTAAGTTTTGAGCAGTAAAATTTTTAACAAGTAGATCCCTGATAGTTCTCGTAACTTTTGCAGACTTTTCCCGAAACCAGCTGTGCTCCTGGCTTAGATCAAGCGAAGGGTGCGATTCGGGCCATCTACCGCACACGTAACTAGAATTTTACATAAAATCATAAATATTATAAAATGCATAACCATACTAGTTACACATAATCAGCTCCTTGTTGAAAAGTCTCAAATGTTTGTACAGGTCGACAAAGCAAAAGTTTCTCACCTGTAGAAGTCGTCACATGGATCGATAGAAGTATTCATTGTCTCTTTCAGACTGGCTGCTATAACAGGGGAAAAGGTCAACTTTATTAATATTTTCTATACTGACACAAATTACAAATACTCATGCGAATCAATTTGGCGAGACTATTAGTTATAGTTCTGTATACCTAGCTGTAGTAAATATATGTATGTAGAATTAACGTACCTACGCGCATGCACTCCTCGCTGTCACATACGTCTAGTTTCATCATAAACTTGACCCCTGCAAAAACAAAGATGCGGCTTAACGAGTGTCATGTACATACGTACAATGTGTGCGATGGTGAACTTATGGAAAATTCATCGAGTGTGACCCAGTATGGTAGACGCTTTATTGATGCGAATCATACTCACACATATGTCCCTCCAGTATCCAAAACAGTAAAATGATGACAAAGAGGGTGGCTATTACGGATATGATGAGGATCATCACTTTTTTCCTGTTCCTTTTTTTACTAAAATGAAAAAAAAAACACCCGAGATCTATAATTTGCATTCGTATGCACTTTTTCAATTTTCGTGATTTCTAAAAGATATAGCTAAATTGTCGTACACCAATTTTGCTTCAGAAAACACTTGTAAGGTATAATTTGGGATGAGATCGATACCTACAGATTTATGATTTGAATGCGTATCAAGAAAGGAATTTTTCGATAGCACCGGTTAGACTGGTATACATTCGAGTCACTCTATAAATCCTGTCTCATGATGAGGATGACACGAATACCCTATCTTGATTTTCTTGTTCACCTATTAATTTGGTAATTGTAGATTTGCCCGTGATATTACAAATACTTTTTCTCTTATCAAAATGATTGTGAGTTAGGAAAGGTAAACAATGACAAAGTTAGAGTTTTGAGAATATTTCCTTTTCAAATTTTTTCTCCCTCAAGATTTGATTGAGTCACGGTCATGGTTCGATTCTCTTATTGGAATAATATCATTGAGGACTTTCCAAACTCTTATGATGCGCTTCACGAGAATAATCGCAGATTATCGAAAATCGATGGTGCCTCCTGTCAGGGACAAAATCATGAACGAGTTGAGGATTCATCAAAGAAAAAGAGTACTCGGATGCATGTTTCTAGGTCAATTTTTTCCCATTAGAAAAATGTATAAAGATAGTTTGGGTCAACTTACAATTTTTCTTTTGACCCCTCTGGTACAAGATTTTTCCTACTGCCTGATGACAAATTCGGAGACTGTGATTCAGGAACTGGAAAAACTGTTAAATTTTTCAAGTTATATCACTTTCAAGGCATCGAATATTTGCGCTGACGATTTCATGAGATATCAAGTTGAACATTCTCGTATTCTCTTCACTTTAAAGTAGATAACTCATGATAGCTAATATTTGCATACATTTCAAATGAAAGCAAGCACTCTGATTCGTTTTGTCAGACCTTTGTATAGTTTTCAAGGGATCAAAATTTTTCTTCATCTGATTTACTGACCTTTAACTGTATCGAAACCGATGCTTATTTGTAATGAACGGATGAGATGTACCACTTTGAGTTTATGGATGCGGTAATCCATAAACTCAAAATGGGTTCAATAACTTTGCAGAACCTCGACCAAATAAACACCAACATAAATGTAGGGGAACAGAAAAAAAGCATTAACGACTTTGAAAACTATCATTACTTCGGTAATTCCAAGGAACATCTTTCTGGTATACGGTGACGAAAAGCGAGATTTACTACACTAATGTTTGACTTTACATTTGGCAGCGTATTGGAATAATGAATCCACCCGCTCGAGTACCAAAATTAACATTTGTGCCTTCGAAAATATGGTAATTTGAAAGTGATACGATGTCAAATATAGCGTTTACCACGTCTATTGTTGTTCATGATGATTTATTTTCAGCTTTATCTCGAAGTCCTGTCGATCATCAAAGAATTGGAAATGTATCACAGTACTGTTTGGACGATGAGAAATTACGGTCGGTGAACTTTCGCAGAAGATGTACTTTGGGTTAGATGACAGTCCGGACTGTGCACAGAGGCCTCGACAGAGGCAGCCCGATCAAATCTGACTCGCGTGCCATCCAAACCCGACCGGCAAGTTCGCTGCTCCGCTCATCCATAGAAACTGATGGCATGGCATATTCTGATGGCCGTCACCCTGCGCTGCGGAAAAGACCTCATTGAACTCTCGCGTGTGCCTCATTACAGCCCCGAGCCACGCCACCCTCTACGAGCGCATCGATTCCACGGTTTGTCTACTCTGTTTGCATGGGAACGCGAGTAAGCCTTTTCTCTTGTCCTCCAGTCACCTCTGCAAATTGATCAAGTTTTTTTTGAGCTGGTGAAACTGAAATGCTAAATTTTGCATTTGTTTGATTGTATTTGGAGTTTAGATAACACAATGCATTTAGATGACGTATAGTTGGACATGTTCATCACAGTTTGAAATGATAGTTTTGATATGTTCATTACTATCTGTGCCTCCGAAAAGGGACTAGGCGATTAAGGAGGGTGGAATGAAACTTGTCCGGTATATATCTCCCTGGAAGTATTCTTCCCCACTTTTTAGCCCCAAATCACGGGGGAAGCAAACGTTTTCAGGCCCCAAAGCTAGTCACCTCTATCTCGCGGAACACCCTAAAACCCCTCTAAAAACGCGAAAGGCCGGAGTTGCTTCTACGCGCTCGCATTCTGACGCACCTCAATGAATTGCTCTGGATTTTTTCGCACATCCTTGAAACTATATCGATTGATGAGAAAATATATTTTATCATTCTAACCTGAAAATTCTGCTTTTGAACGCTGTTTTAGGGTTCTCATGATGAATCTGGCTGCTCAGTATAGTTATCAATTTTCAGGGATTTTTTTAGAGACCTGAATCAGAAGTTGTCGATACAAAAATATTTTCTCATTAATTGATATAGTTTCGAGAATATACCAAAAAGAATTCAAAGCACTTTTTAGAGAGCGTCAAAATGCGATCTAATAGAAGAAACATCCGTTTTTCGCGCATTTTAGAAGGTTTTTACGGTGCGCCACGAATAGGTCACGGTGGCCACGTGTATAGGCGACTCTGGGGTTTAGAGATTTTTGTTTCCCTTATAGTTTGGGGTTGGAAAAACAAGGACCAGTTGACCCTTCTTAACCACCTACAGTACCTCTTCGTGACATTGAGTTTGGAACTTTTGCTTTGAGTAGGTAGCAGCTCTTTTTTCAGCAGTGATTCAAGTATTGCCGAATCGGGAAACTGCGGTTGAATTCTTATGTATCATCCGGGAGCTCTCAGATACTTCTGACAGGGAAAAAATAGGCTAAAATTATGAAAGGATCATAATGAGGGCATGATGAGTACCAAAATTATTTCAAGTTGATATGAGTGTTTGATCTTTCGTGAATTGGTATTGTATGGAGTTTATTCTGTTATCGTTCTCATAATTCTACATTTTGTTGCTATAATATCCTTTTTGAAGATTATTGAGATGCAGCTTCATACAAGTGGAAAAGATTAGGTTGCATCATCAGCTGTCTAGCATGTGTAACTCGTGATGCATTATGGATCTCATCCCAGGTTTACTACTTCCTGTCATCATGTTGGAATGAGCCGAGAATGTTTTTTCTCATAACAATTAAGGACAGATCAATGACAATTATCTACCCATTCAGAAACCTTTGCAAATATCAGCTAGTGAATGTATCACACAAGTAATTCGACATCTGAATGAGCCTTATTTTGATTTAGGCGTCAATTGATTGTACTATGAGAGATGCATTTCAAGTTTTTAGGAAACTGAGCTTAATATTGTATGTTATCTGTACTGTTGTTTACACTGTTATACACACTGTTGTGTACACAGATTTTACTTGAAGCCCACAATTGCAGGTAAAGTTTTGTAAATTACAGTTGAATTAGGTAAAGCAACGAGCTGATTGAAATTTGTTGGGTCTTAGAGTTTCATGACGTCTCTCTGTAAATAATCAAAATGATGGAGTAAATTTGATCCGAGCGACGAATATGTCCAGGATATAATATTTTGATCATCAAGTATATCAGAGACGTCATGTTACCCCACCAATTTGTGCAGAAAGTTTATGCTACTACTCAATACATGTTTATTTGTAGTATTGTCTGAGTTTTTCCTCAATTTCCGAGATGAGATATGACAAACTATTTATTTCAACAGTGTCTCTTGTTACCATTCAAGAGTAAGTCACGGTCGAACTCAGAATCAATGCAAAAATGCATGAAGCCAAAAGTTTTGAATTGAGCACGTACTGAATGTTCTCCGATATTTCCATTACTACTTCCTCAGCCCATTATTCTATTTTGATGTGTATCTTGAGTGTGCAACTTGGAGGATATATTCTAGAATCTTGCTTCTTTAGTAGATTTCTTGAATGGAATAGAATTAATGATTGGTCTGGCAAGATTCTTAACTTCCTGATTCCTTTATTTCAATGTCTGTGGCAGACTCGCTTTCAATTGACTTCATATCTCAAAATCTGGGAATATCAACATTTCCTTGTATGTTCTTATATTTCAATCATATTTGGTAGGTGATATATGTGTGTACCTATGTAAGATGCGTACTTGCTATTGTCTTGTAACCAGTCTTAGCTAATGGAGTGTGAATAATCTTTTTCGCAATTTTCCGATGTTTGGGTGCCTACAAAATTGTGAAAAATAACTTTCGCGCCTCGCACATGAGGTTCCCCGCTTCCGAGCGATCATTTCAACCCTCGCCTTCGGCTTGGGCCGAAATCCGATCGCTCAGAAGCGAGCTACAACCTCATGAACTCGGTGCGAAATATACTATTCTAGCAATGGTATTGTATCTTATGTTATGCATCATCACAGATAGAGGCTTATTAAAATGAGTTTTACATTTATTTTCCATCCTCTCCTACTCAATCAAACATTTAAGTGAGTTTTGATCTAAATTTATCCCATAGTAAATGAATTATAGGTTTCAAGAATTTTTCCAATCTTTCTTTCCGTAGATATTATTTTTTGTATGGATACTTTTTATCAAAAAGCCAAAATTTATAATTCAAACTTTTTATTACAAAAAAGAGATATGGCAGCCATCTTCATAAAAATACATGTATAGAACATCTTATAAATGGGCTTAAATCTAATAGTATTGGTACACTTGAAGTGCAGCCTAGGCTTCTCGCATGAACCATAGAATATAACTTGTTAGTAGTCATTGACTTATGATGAAGATCTTTGTCTTCATTCCAGTGCTCCACTATGTCTACTTAGTTAATTTAGAGCTTTGTTCTCATTTTCATGGCTGGTATACTTTTTTTATTGTGAGGAGCCTCTTTAAAATGTGGCATAATGCTATTTATTTTGCAAATTTTTCATTTGAGAAAATTGTTGCCATTTGATGGTTTTGAGCCTATGTTTGACTTCAACATGGAGGAGAAAAGGGAGCTATTGATTGTTTGTCACACATCAAATAAGACTATTTTGAGGTAGATAAGTTTCAACTTGAAGATACCAATGAACAGACTTGGAATAGGATTTATTGGGTTTAAACTGAAGATATTCATGTTGAATAAATTCGCAGCAATATGCCTTGATTCAAACCTCAAATTTCATGCGTTTCATGAGACTTGAAAGAGGTATTTTGGTGTATGTTGAAATATTTTATCAGGAATACTAGATCAACTGCTTTTAACTCAAGCTAACATTTCAAAACCAATTTGAAAAAATCTAGTCTCAGGTACTGCTGTGTCATGGCACTGCTCACAGCTTTGCGTTAACTCTTAAAACCTAATTTTTGTACTCAGCATCTCAAATCATGCAGTCTCTGAAGTTATGAAATAGACTTTTGTCTCTCTCCCAGAGCTCCATGACATGCCGTCATGCCTCTCAATCACCATTGATTTTTTGTTTTTGTGATCATCATGAGGAGTTTTGATAGTGGTAACATGGTGCTATATTTTGTAAAATTCTATGTATTTGAGGGATATGTCTGACATTTCATGGGCTCTAATATTGCTGAAATATACCGTCTGATTATGTACATATTGACATTTTCATCACATTTATGGCACTGGATGGATAATTGCATTTGTAGAAAGAAGATGGTATGTTATGGGTGAAATTGTAATTGAAAATGATGTCCGGTGATGACTGAAAAGCTCTGATATGAAACTGATTATTTTTTCCACAAAACAACAAAACAAAAAAAAAGAGGTTGATTCACAGTATGCACCATGCATCACTTTGTATCTTCCACCTCACCATTCACCCTGTGAATTATTCGTATTTAAGAGAGGTAATTTCATAAGCATTTCATTATACCTTCCTTGAAAATAGGAAATTATTGTTCAAAGACACTCGAATGGATACAAAAATATAAAAAATGTGTGGATCCTCGAGTTCCTCTGATGGTGAAAAGAAATGCTCAACTGTAGTACTCTCACAATATACTGACCATCATTTACCTTCTTTCTTGACAGATTCTGCAATCACTGGAACCTTGCTTGCAACCGTTTCAAGATTACTATCCAGTGTTAGGCAGCAAAAGACGCATTGCTTTGCTTCTGTCAGCTCTAGAGGTGTTTGATTGCATACCTTATTCTGTCCATCATTGAAAGCGCAAGGTTCAGGATTTTCATAGATTTCAGCTAAACCTACCTCATGTTTCATCTTCATTTCCCATCCCTCTAGATTTCCTGGTCGGCGATAGACACATTTCCAAATCCTTTTGTCTTTATTTTCATAATATACTCCTTGTGCTTGCTGATTCTTCTCTAGCAAATCCCTCCATAACAATCTTCTTTTCATTTTATGCCCTTTCCTTCCCATGAATACAATCATGAAGTCTTTTTGTTCATCATGATTCGTTGGAATCTTAGGGCGTTCCTTAGGCCAAACAGCATGGGGTGTTGCTGAATATATTTCAATCTTTCCTGTAGGTAAATTGTGATTCACATCTGTTTCTGTCCAAAAGCTGCATCCTGGTCCTTCTGCATTTTCTGGTTCGCTTGGCAAATCTCTTGGCTCGATTTTGATTTTTTCAATCCCAATACTTGTTGGAACAGATTCAGTTTTTTCTTTTGTGACTGCTGGCATTCCAAGAGCCCTGCGTAGTATTGATTCTCCTTCTTGAAGCTTGTTTTGCTGTTTGTTTGTATCTTGGATTTGTTGTTGTTCTTGATTCTGTGCATCTGTTTGAATATTTGGGCACTGTCCTACAGCATGATTTACATTGTTCTCCTGATGTTTGGTAGATTGTTGTGTCTGAGAAATCTGCTGGTTCCTTGGTGAGGGCTGCTGACGTTTGGGAGGCTTATGGTGTTGAGGTGACTGTTGGTGTTGGGAAAGCTTTTGGTTTGTTGGAGGTTGTTGTTGTTGGAGATGCTTTTGGAATCGTGGAGCTCGTTTGTGCTGAAGGAAATTTTGGAATCGAGGAGATTGTTGTTGTTGTTGAGGATGTTGGTGTTGGCTCTCGTGTGCTGCTTGTTGGATCTGGCATTCTTGTTGGGTGGTATCATGATTAAGTTGCAATCGTTGTCTTTGTTGTTGCTCGATAATCCACTTTCTTTGCCTTACCATGTTCTCGTTTTGCCATCTCTGTTGTATGGCATGTTCTTCGCTTGTTTCTTCCATCATTTCTAAATCTCTCACACCTCTACGTGCACTTCTTCTCCCTATCCCCCTACCTCTAATTCTGCCTCTACCAGCTTTTCCTCTCAGTTCACTGATTTCTTGTTGCTGTTGCCCTTGTTGCATCCATAGATTTTGTTGTTGATAATTCTGTTGGTGAATTTGTTGTTGCTGTTGCTGTTCCTGCTGTTGAAGATTCTGTTGAAGCAATTGTTGTTGTTGCAAGGAGAGCTGTTGTTGCTGTTGTTGGCGAATAATTTGCTGCTGTTGCTGATGATAGAAGAATTGCAACTGTTGTTGTTGGATCAATTGTTGTTGGTATTCGTCATTCACTTCCTCTAGATCAACATTCTGTGGGATCACTGTTACAACTCCTGGCTGTTGTTGCTGTTGACTCAGCCATTCTGTTGATATAATGCGTTCTCCATTCGGACCGTATATGGGTGGGTTTTCAATCCTATCCCTCTCAGCACTAGCTCGTTCGGTCCATACGCAGTAGATTGCACCACTTTTTAAGAAAGTTCCCACAGAAACCAAGCCATCAACTACTCCCGGCACTTGTTGAACAGCTTGAACAGTGATTCTGCCATTTGGCGTTAACTGCGCACTTTGTTGGTCGGCGTCACTCATGGTGTTTCTCAATGCTCTGAGTGCGGAAAAATGAGCGGATAATCATTATATTTTAATGCTACGGATGTCATGAAATAATGCGGGAGGTGTTCATCTATGCATGTTTTTTAGATTATATTTAGAAAATATCAATTCTCCAAAATTTGTGATTATTCACCTTATCTGATGGTAGCCATGAATTGATTGACCTGGCTAAGCTTTGTGACGCATTTGTGCGGTTCCTTCGTTCTCACTTGTATCATTTTAGTCTTCTATATTCCTCATTCTCGTATTTTGTCTTCTACATCTTAATTTGCTTCATCCAAGGACGTTATTTATTTCATTTGTATCGCTCGCACTTTTGGATCATATATTTGTGAGAATATATTCTATATGTTTCTCCCAGATCACACTCGTTCTAATTTTTAGTATTGCACGACGTATCCAATTTTGTGTTGTTAGTGTGTCATGTAGATGTTCCCGCTGAGAGCATATGGCGGTCCGTGTATGCTCGGGAAAGGTGTAGATGATGATCAAGAGGTGAAGAAAAGTAATGTGTGCGAGGTGATCGTGTGTTGATTTTTCCGGTTTTCAGATAACTTGAACGTCGTATGTCAATGAATTTGTCGTGGTGTGACATACTGTACATCGTCACGTATTGAAAAAATTTCTGCATTAGTTGATGTGATTGTTCAATTTTCCTGATATTTTGATGACTTGGAATGCCTTACCCTATTTTAGTTGAAATTTTGTGGAAAATTAACAGATTCAATGTATCGTTCTGACTCAAAGTACTACTCATTTCGATTAGACGGGTGCGAAAAGATTATTACGGAGTATCTTATACTATGCTGTTGACTTTTGAAAGAGCTGGACCTATAGAATCTTATACCAATCAACACATGTGTTTTTTCGTTATACTTCCAAAAGATCGTGTACGCTGTCTATCAGATGTTGAAACTTTTACGATGGGATGAACTCACTCTCCTTCTGTCTCTGAATGGATAGGATATGAAATAATCTCTTCCAATGTGAATACCAAGAATCATTAAGTTTTGATTTTGATAATAATTGAAAAAAATTCTTGGATCAAAATTGTGAATGTATCGAATTGACTCTAAAAACTTTACACACGATTTAGATGCTGCAGAATTCAGATTCATCTTTAAACATGCCAAAATTGGAATTGTTCCCTAAATGTGAGTGTTGGTGATGTGTAGCTACATTGTCCATGGATTGCCTATTCGTATCACCGCGTGAGAATGATTGTTCATTTGAACGAACATTATTTTGGATGCTACCATTGCCAACTGGGCACTGATTCAGGCAGATATTTCGAACAGGCGACTGTGAACTAGCTAAGCTATCTCTATTCCCAAAACACAGCTGATCATTGGGGCCACTTCCAGCATTAACTGGGGTTCTACGGTCATGTGTTATATTTGCATGACTATCATTACCACTATTATCTTCCCGAAATTGCAAAGGAGGCTGGCTTGCGACACCATCGTTCTGATTTTCGTCAAACATCACTACATTATCAATGTTTTCATTGCAAATAACCACTTGAGGTTCAAGTGGTATGCCTTGACGGTTATCGGTGTCTTCACTGCTTTACAGCACCGGCGTCCCTTGATTAGGGTTAGAATTGTTCGAGACACGGGCCGGGACCTGGTCAACCTCCATAGTCTGATTATTGTCAGACTCGTCAATGATTCTAATGAGAATGGGTTCTCCCTGCGTAGGACCAGCAATTCTGGAGTTTTCACCTCCGCTAATTATATTATTAGCAGGCTGAGCATTGACCCCACCCGTCTCGTTTTCGAAATCCCAATTCTCGGAAATGTTTGACATTCTGAATCACGTGATTACGTTATGAGAATATAAGAATGAATAACAGGAAGGAAGAGAAAAAAAAAAAATCCTCAAAATCAGCGATCCTCCGCAGTATCCAAATTTTGTACTCGGACCGTGAGTGATGCCATTAACGATCTATCACCTTGTTGATTTTCAGAGAATGTTTGTAAAATACTCTCAAGAACATTCGATCGGCTCACAAGAGCGTTATTGGAATTTTCAATTTCCTGAATTTTATTATGTATATAAGTGATTTCCTCCTGGATTTCTTGACAGAATCTATCAAATTTACCTTTTATCTCTCTCAACTGATTACCAATACTATGCAACGCCAAATCCACGGGTGACCGAAAATCTCCAAATGATACGCTCAAATCACTCTGACTGTCGCTACGTGAATCAAAATGATCTAACTGATCTTTGATTTGTTCAATTACACAAAGTGTGTCTCTCAAAACAGCTTCAACGGCTGAAACTCTGTCAATCAATACGTTGAATCGCATAGTATGATTAGAGGCGTATCACTCACGATCTGTGTACTCTAAAATGAAAACTTATTCACAAATTGCGCATTCAACTCAACTTAGTGCAGGTGAGACTCGATGTCCTGACGTGGATCGTTCGGATGAAGAACTGCTTTTTAGGTCGGTCGAGTTGCACAACGTAAGCCAGGGAAATCGTAGCCAAAAATTTCCCAGTCGTGATAGTCTTCTTGATCGTTGTAGGATTGCTCCCCGCCTTCTCTGTTGCAGATCAGCTTACTTGATACCCAGAGTCTGATTCTCGATCGGCGGATTACGCCGTTATACGGACCATGAAATTTGAACGGTCTGTCCCTTAAGATGCACTTGGCGAAGATAATTTCTTCCTCGGCTTGGATATTTAGAGTTATCTCGACGTAAAGTTTGTTGCTGATTTGCCAATGGTATTTCTTTGTGTCACTGAACCACTCACGTTTATAACTTCATTTGGGAGTTCAAAAAGACGAATTCAGCATTGGAATATCTCATGTGATTCGAATATGCGAATAAAGTACTCATTGATGATCAAATGACATATTTTCAGTCAATGTTACAAACGGGTTTCAGTGTACGTGGTTTTAGCTCGCATTGGAGGAACAGAACCGCTGCGGTCCATTTGAGATATGGAACGTGACTCTCCTTTTCCCAAAAGGATGTTTCAGTACCCCTCAGTACCCTTTCGGAACTCATCTACCGCGTGTGACGAGAGACTACTGTAGAGCTACAGTTCCTGTATTCTTGAGGTCTATCAATTGACGTTCGCATTTATTTTTATTTCAAATCCACACAAGTCTATCAGATCATATAATACAGAATTTATCTTACTCTCTATTGTACAAGTATGAAAAATCCAAACTACTTTCATTCATCACAAAGAGTTTGTATGATCAAACGCATGAAATACTGTTACAACTTAATCAAGTGTGACTTGCACACTGTCAACAATCACCCTGTCCCACGATATCAATCTCTAGAGGTGTGAGTAGTGAGAGTGGAAAATTCATGTAGAGATAATAGCCCTTGGCATTTTACGGATTGGATAAATGAGCAGCAGCATCGTTATTTGCAAGCCGCATTTAGTTCGAATCAAGTAATTTGCCGCATTGAAATGGAATTTATCGCGCATCGGTCTTTTTCCATCGGTTCACCCTCGAATCACAGAACACAACAATTGATCCCAATATCGCGAAGCTACGTATCTGATAAAATTGTACCGAGCAAAATTTCCATCCAATTTTATATGTTCACTCGCTGTCAAATAAAAATGCTGCGGTCAGCTTCCACAGGAACAGCAGCATCTAGTAAGGGAGACTCGTCCTCGTCCAGGTGCAAGCTCATCTTCGATATTGTCAGCAAGGGGTCGATTACGAGTCTCGGGCAGCGAAAGGCACAAAAAACCTGCGACGAGGGCTAAGGATCCACACAGGGTGCTAGGGCCCCACCAAGCGACCTCGCCCAGTGCTACCACACTGTACGGAGCTATGATGCTGCCAACATGAGCCATTGCTGAGCTCGCACCCAAGGCCGAGTTGCGGGTTATCTGTGAATCAATTTTAGTTATGGTCGAGAAAACTGGAGATAGCCTCAGAATATTTGTGATGGTCTTGAGTCTCAGTATTACTGCAATTATAGTTTAGATTGTTTGAAAGATTTCGATTTTGACATATCTACCTGGCATTCAGGATAACACTGCACACGGATGTTACTTCTGGATTTGACTCCCTCTACACTGTCGTCAAATTGGGTAATTTTAGTATGATTTTAGTACTTTTTATTTTGACTGGCTCGTAATTTTAATTCTCAGCTTTTGATTAACGGAGTGCTCAGTTCAATTTGATTTCTCTAGCTGGAGCTATCAGCAGTTGAAGAAATGTACCTAAGTTAGACCCCGACCGGGTAACTCAGGCTCACTTACAAAATATTTTAATTTTACACACCACCATCCGAGTGAACCAATTTCAATTATTCAGGAATCTTGTTCTCAGTTATTGGCAACATTTTGTAACCGGAATGACAATTAGTCGACTGAAGATGAGTTGAAAATAAGCTGCGATGCAGGGGTATACTGAATTACTCCACCGTAATGCTTCTTACCTAGTGTAGGGCAACTTTCGTACATTGTTTATTGCTCTTTTCTGTTCTTCACTCACCAGACACTAGAATTCCAAATGCTGTAAATACCGTAATACAGGGATGGTTGTTTCAATACAATGATAAACAAGGTGACCCAAAAGACTCGAAAACGGGTATTGAAAAACTCTAAAACGCGTGTTTGTTAAAATCGAGAGGTAAGCTCGCGTTGGGTACCAGATTTGACCTTGAATAGGATATTGATGATTTTTTCGAGGTCAAATCGGTTTTTTAAGGTACACGCACAGAATTTTTCGATAAAAATTACGGGCACAGTTAGGGTAATCGTGGGACGTCCGACATTTCAGTCTACTTATTGCGGATGAGTGTCAAGAAAAATTACCTATACTGTCTGGTAAATTTTATTTCAGGTCGAAAACTGTATCGAATTTGATGAAAAAGTGCGGTGAATCTGGGTAAATTTTGCGGGCACTTGTAGGGTAATTTTTACCGTACCAGTATGAAGACTAAGAGCTGGGTGCGCCTGCGCGCGCCGCGAGCTCGGCATCTCTAACCTCACAAAAATTTCGGTATAAAAGTACATTCTTTGACCCGTTCTGATGAAGATGCCTGCATTTCGATTCGAGGTCGATGCATACAAACTGATGAAATCATTTGAAACTTGTTGAATCATCTTCATTTTTACTCGTGGTGAATTCAATATTGTGCAGAGAAATATCACTGCTAAGTGGCATGACAGAAACCATCTCCTTGGTACACGGAAAAATTACCCTACATGCCCGTAAAAACTGGCGCTCCTAGGTGGCGCGTCCCACGATTGCCGGCATGTAGGGTAATTTTTCCTGTACCAGTCTCGTAATTTTTATCGAAAAATTCTGTGCGCGTAGGCGCTCTTATTTTTGGCTTTGGATCCTGAAAGAGCACAACATTTTACATCCAAATTGAACATTTTCATCTTGTGGATGACCTTCAGAGGTCATTTAGCGGTCAAAGTATCTGGAAGGCGGGCTGACGTACTAGAGCTAGTGCAATAGTCTAGTTTGAGGAGGTTTTTTCTTAGGAAAGTTTCCAAGACTTATTTCTACCCTTCACCTTCGATCTTGAACATAACCACGACTTTCAAAACTCAAAAATGGCTCCGGGTATGGAAAATCTCCGAGATACGTGTTTCTTCAAACCGAGGGGTCGCTCAAAAATCAACTCAGATTTGATCTTGGATGTAATTTTGACAGTATTTTGGAGGTGAACATCAAGTGGGAACTCCTATTTTTGACCTCGGGCCCTGGAATCGAGTCAAGTTCTGTGTTCAGATATGAATATCTACCACTTACATAGATGACCCCCAAAGGTCATTTCGAGGCCATCAGTCTCTGAGTAGTCGTTCAACGTTCCAGAGCTGAGACAATCATCTCTAGAGTCTTTAGATCAAGAGGTTATTTCAAAAGAAATCTGTGACCTCGATCAACCCTTGACCTGTAACCTGAAACATAACCTTGACCCTCGTCAGAGGTCAAATAGAATCTCAGTAAGGTCATCCATGTGTCTGACTTTGAGCCCTCAAAATGTGACCATTTTGAGCCAAAATATGACTCTCTTCCAATCGCGTAGATGGCCTTCAAAGGTCATTTCGAGGTCACAAGTCTCTGAATAGTAGTTTGACGTGCGAGAGCTGCGGCAATAGTCTGGATCAGGGGATTCTTTTAAAAAAAATCTCAGACTCCGTTTATCAATTGACTTGTGCCCTTGAGCATAACCTTGACCCTCATCATAGGTCAACTGGAATTTCAGTGTGGTTATCACTATAATCCACTCTGTGACCTCTATTTGGAGACGATCATGATGACCTTTGAGGGTCTTCTACGCAATTGGTAGAAAGTCATATCTGAAGACAAAATTTGAGACATTCCCAGGGCCCAGAGTCAAAAATAGAACTTCTCATTCGATGACTTTTGGTTTGACCTTCAAAAAACTGCCAAGATCACAGTCATGGTTAAATCTGAGTTCATGTTTGAGCTTTCCCATCGATTCCAGGCCACACGTGTTTCGGAGATTTTGATAATCGGAGGAGCCTCTTTCGAGTTTTGAGAGTGGAGGTTATGTTCAAGGTCAAAGTTCGAAAAAAGTCTTGGAAACTCTTCTAACAGGAACCTCCTCTGATTAGACTATCGCACCAGTTCTGATACGTTAACTGATTCACTACCGGGAGCTCTACACATTTGAAAATGTACTTCTGTCATTCAGAGTATGTTAATCTGATGAAAATAGAACGAAGATAGCAAAATTTGAATTTTCTTTTCTCCCATTCAATCAGATATTTGGATACGGTCTATGAATTAATTGATTCCTTGTACAGTTGGGAGCTTGTGAGCATTTTTTCGGATTTTTCTAATATGCCCAAAAGGACTTCAATTTTGAATTCTTTACTCGTCCTCAAATGAGTAAGATTCGACAATTATGCCCAAAAGGAATTATTACCAATTATCGAAAATTGGTCAAAAAATGTTGTCCATTATATTGGACGTTGTGAGTGAATGGGTTATTCCGCTGCCCAGATAATTTTGGCCCACAAATAAGACCTTGAGGTCATCTAAGAAGTTGTCAATAAATTCCATTTGAATGTAAAGTTTTGTGTTTTTCCACAATGCAGGGTCAAAAATAGAGATCCATTCCATTTGAAAATCCGACTTGACCTCGAAAAAACCATCAAAGTCACATTCAAGGTCGAATCTGAGACCATATTTGAGCTTCCCCCTGGATATAAGGAGACACATGTTTCGGGATTTTTCGATACCGGAACCATTCTCGACTTTTTTTTTTTGGGGGGGGGGGACCAAAATTACCCAATTTGACGGTACTCTTGAAAAGTCTGCATACTTTCTAAGTGGATTCATTGATGTTTTGAATGATTGAATACAACGTGTCAGTGGTATTGTAAGTGCTATGTACATACCGTGGGGAAGAACTCCGAAGTGTATAGTATGACGATTCCGTAAGCAACTGACAACGCAAATCGACCCACGAGGCTTGCAAAAACAAGAATCGCGATTTCGGTTCTCGATATGCTAAGAATAGATACTAGGATTAGTCCGGAGATGAAGAAAAAGGTGGAACTGGCTTTTCGGCGACCGACGAACATTAATACCGGTGACGGCAACAGGTACGCCGGTATTTCGGTCAGACCCATCAAGACTGCCCACCAGTAATAGTCCACTGATATGTTGTCCACATTGAGGGCTGTGAAAAAATTTATCAATCAATTTCATGAATTAATGATGACTCGATGCAGTTTCATTGTCGAGAGTTGTCCGTATTCTATTGAATTTTACGAAGATGTTCAATCCAATGACTTGATCTTATTCGTGTATGTCATCGTAGAAAAAGCAGCAGAAGAGCTGAAAAATTGACTTAGAATGATGGAAGTGCATCATTCTAAGTCAATTTTGGTGTTACTTCCAGATTGATCTCTATCTATCGGGAGTTCGACCTTCTCAAGACTGAAATATCACAAAACGTTGTTCTTTGATGGGAGAGCTTGATTAGATGGCTTGAATTAATGAAAAGAAGGGATGAAATGAAGAAAACTACAGGTCAACGACCTCTCAAAGTCTCTCTGTTTATTTGGAGCAACAAAGAAAATCCTTCCATAAAGAATCTAAGACGAGGCTGGACTCTGACGCCATATTGAATTGTTCCTCCATTTTTATGGAATCGTACTCCGTCGCTCAATTCTGACATGCAACTTACTCACGCATCCGAAAATCTATGTGATTTAGTCAAGCAAAACTTGAGATATTTAGAGAGCGGATTCTGGCCTATTTCCTTATACTCAACACGGCTCTCGGCTGCCTACTTTGCCTTCCTCGCCGGCCTCGCAAAAAGGGGAGAAAAAAGTTAATTATCTTTTAATAAACTATGTAGTGTATTTATTCAAGAGAGGAACGGCTTAAAGAAATCACGAATGAGTGGGTGTGCATGGGAAAGTTATATCCTATCAAAACTTCAAAAGGATTTTCACTGGCTTTTTATCCGTCTTGATTCAATCCCTGAAAGTTTCATATGTCGTATAGCATATCTCCACACGAGGGTGGGAATGCTGGTTTCTGCACAATGAGTGATATTTTCCGGACAGATCCTGAAGTGAGGATTGTGATTACGAGGATGCGAACACAGCGCCGCTCAAGTGTCAGATACTATTTTTCCATTATCTCAGTGGAAGATAAAATCGAAAAACCATGCACAAAAAAGTCACATTCTTGCATAAAGAATGGAAGAAGAGTTTTATTACCTAATGCATAATAAGTGAGGGATGCAGTCATCCAAGTGAAACACGTTATGAGTGCTCTTTTCCTTAGCTCTCCATTGCTGAAGATGATTTTTAGCCCACGCATTTGTGCAGAAACTATTCCTTCATCATCGTCAATTTGATTATCTATTCTGTTTTGGCACTCAGCTTTGAAATTCGATCGTTCTGGGTCCTCTTTGATTGGCCCATAATACTTCTCCAAAATAGTCCGAGCTTCTTTTCGTCTGCCACGAGCGATCAACCATCTCGGAGATTCTGGCATGAACCTAGAAATCATTCAAATATTCAAACAATTGAGAAATTTTTTATGAATGGAAAAAATCATTTCCATCCTAATTACACGTTCTTGTGTTCATGAAACGTATCGTCTCAAGGCAGATTCATAGGAGGCTAATGTTGTTTAGAAGTAAGTATTGGGAGTGAGATTCAGATTTCTGTGTGTGACGAGAAAATATATTTCTAGTTTCGGAGAATCAGTTGTTCGAGTCAGATCCAAGATACCACGAGTCGTATCTTTCCACGTGTATTTCGTGATGCCAAATAATGCAATGTTTATTGTAACAGCCCGGTTATCCGATCAAAACCGGGCTCCGTCATGAGATTTATAGTGCAAGAAAAAGGTATAGATCATCGTAAATCTATCTTATGGTATTTCGATCAAAATTTATTCCAAGGTCGATATCATGTTTTCCTTTTGCAAGGCAAGAGAAGGGACATTTAATCATCGAGTTCGTCATGCATTAAAATATCTGGCAATCTGGTATATCTGATAGTTGACTGAGTGATTGATAAATGGTGAATAACGCTTAGGATTCTTCAAGTTCATGCAGAAACAGAAATAAAATAAGTTCTTTCTCCACGATAGAAATGGTTTCGAAGGTTCTTTCGAAAGTTTCACGCAGTAAAAAATATAGGCCGAATGTACACCAAGGCATAGAAAGCTCAAAATCAGCGTCAAAAAATCGTTGAAAATTACTTTCACGCTCTACATGATACGCTCTATTCTTTCCGCTCATAGACAAGCTTACATCGATCGACTTGGCGAGTCAAAAATTGATCGCAACCCTCAATTATTCGGCTGCAACGGTGGCGGCGCGGCGTCTGGATCAACAATAGAGGCTCAAACACCTCCTCATCATGATCATCATCGTCATCTCCGTGACGATTGCTTCTGGCTTCTTTAGTCACTCACGCGATCTATTTTACCATCTTTCTACACTCAATACAATACAATTCTAGTCTCGCTGAATAGATACTTTGTATGGCTCGTCTGAAATAATTTCGCGTGCGAAAAATAGACAGAGAGGCGCGAAAAGTGGTACCGAAAGTCTAGCGAGTGAGGAAAGGATAATTCCATAGGTGATACATGTATACAGAGCTTACCACATGAATAGCAGAAGAATCAAGGCAGGGAGTGAGGTTGCTATCTGAACCTGTCTCCAAGCTGTTGCCAGATATGCTATGCCAGCTACGAAAATCGAACCACTCGCGAACCCGCAGTTGAATACTATTGCCATCCACTGTCTGTGTCTGCTGCTCGCCACTTCTGTCACTGCGAAAAAGTATACATCTAATCTATTCCTACTTCTATGTCGGGTATACGAGTGATTCTGTCGAAAAAGAGATTTTGAAATTCGAGCTCGTAAGTTCCCAAAATCCTAGTTTTATCGCAATGTTTTTGCGTTGCAACAATCCAACTCGTCGTCGGCTAACATCCACAACTATCAAGTTGACTAATTTTGAATGATATGTTTGATGAACGACAGCCCATTTTTGAAAATAGACTAACCCAATATGATGAGCTCGTGTATGAGTGCGATCCTGCTGAAAATAATTCCGTGGGACCCCATGGGACTTCGTGGGACCTGGCCCTGGGAAAATTTCCGATCTTGTTTTTTTACGAAATTTGGCATTCGAGACGTGTAACATACGAATTTTGACCATAATCGACCAAATTCAACCATTTTCGGAAGAGAAATGGTGAAAATTTGTATGCTGCACGTCTTGGATGCCAAATTTCCCAAGTGTCAAGATTGAAAATTTTCCCAGGGCCAGGTCCCACGAAGTCCCATGGGATCCCACGGAATAATTTACAGTAGGGGAGTGAGATAGAGGATCGATTTCGGCCTTGTACGGTTCAGGTGGTTTCCGAGTGTACCTATTTCGTATCCTTGCAATAATTTGATCCTCGCCCTGGGCTCGGGCTAAAAAATGTCATTCGGGCTAGGGGGTCCATCTTTTACAACATTGTATCAAAATCTACCACTTTTCTCAACCGTCGACACCGCGTATCACCGGGCTCATTACTCAGTTTCTTACAGAACTGCGGGAAAGGAAAATGCCATTTCTTCTACCAAAATACCTTTCTGAAGCGAGTAAAGGTCGATGAATGGCAAAATTAGGATTGTAGGAAATCTCTTTCCTCGTTTTATTCTTACTTTGTGATGTTATATCGAGCAACCATTCGAAGCCCATCATAATTCTTGTATCGGCAGGATTTTTCAAAATTTCTTCAAATCTATCGATGCAGTTCAGAAAATAGTCACAAATTATGGAAATCGATGTTTTGCCACGGAGGGGACAAATTTAGTGTACGGGTCATATTCACTATTAGTTGTCATATCTATACCTGAAACTCGAACTAAGACCTCGGAGTTGAAGTTCACTTTTACGAAACTAATTTTGGATGATAATATTGAAGCAATTAAAGGAATGGCCACCGGGTGAAAAAATTCTGTATCTTAGCGACATTAAAATGGATTAATTCCATGAAGAACAATTCACAATCTTCTGGAAAATATTCCCACATTTTTTTTGAACTGGTGGGGATCATCAATGAGCTTGCTATCAAAAAGACATTCGGAAAGTGGTGATTACGATTTGAAAAATGGTGGTCAGTAATTTGCAGATGATCATTTTCCGAATCACTGACAGTTTCCTGTTTATTATCTCATAAATCGAGATGAAGAGAAATTCACTACACAATTTTACACGCACATGGGTGCCGTCTGGGTGGGGCCTACCGGCGGAACTAGACGTGAAACTCAAACCATAGCTTTTTTTTTTATGAAGGTAAATTTTTGAGTAAACTTTTCGTACACGCACATAATTCATCGATGGAAATCACAAGACTGGTATACAGGAAAAATTACCCGAGATGCCGGCGATCGTGGGATGCGCCACCTAGGAGCGACAATTTTTATG
This sequence comes from Eretmocerus hayati, assembly GCA_029851415.1. NCBI lineage: Eukaryota > Metazoa > Arthropoda > Insecta > Hymenoptera > Aphelinidae > Eretmocerus > Eretmocerus hayati. The sequence continues at coordinate 172,756,105 of CM056742.1, read as the reverse complement.
AGCATTTAGAGTAATTTTTCCCTGTATCAAGGAGATGGTTTCTCCCATGCCACTTACAGTGATGTTGCTCTGTTCAATATTAATACTAGGACATATTCTCTTCGCGCGGAATCGCGCGCGGGACATCATGTTTTCTTTTTGATTTAGGAAATTTAAATCAAACCGGTATCGAGATGATGGGTATCTGGTTTGGTGTACGATGATTTCAATTTTGACGGCAACCATCAACCTTTATTTCATTCAAAATGAGAACCATATCCAATTATTCGTGGCACAACGAATGAAATATTCTATGCATATCCTTGAGGGAGCGCGTCTTTTCCCAAACCAACTTTTCGTACTTAAAACTGGATATGTCCGTCAAAATGCTACAATACCGCAATATGACACATCATTTCATAGTCACAATGGATAAAAGAACGTCCTATTGGCCAGCATAAAAACAATCAGAGTCCAGTAAAAACTGTTCTGAAATATTGATCGTTGTGACGAATGCACCCAAAAATCAGTGTGACAATTACCGATACACGTCAGTAGTGGGTGCGTCCACATCAGATTCTGCGGATGCGTGCATGCAGTTGCATGCAGCCAGCGTGCAGAGAATTTGGTGATTTTATCGATAAGGTAGATCGCGGATGAGAAAAAAATCCAGTATTTACGCCGATTTATGAATAAGTATGAATAAATAACCATCACCCGTGGGGTGTCTGAGTAATTTACAATGTGCTTTAGAGAGGAAATATCGGCTAAGAGAGAATTTAGTTGATTACTGAAGAGGTTATGCTCAGTCTTAGCACCATATTGACATATGAAGCAGCCGACACTCGAGAAACACTCGAGTCGACAAATTTAACAGCACAATAATAACATGACGAGATCAGGTTTGCAAAGAAGAAATTCCTAAAATTTCAGCGCACGAGACTCGGCCGGGTGTGATCCGAGAAATATTACGGTCCCTGGAAAAATAGTTGGAGTTGTGGCCGTCCGCTGCTTCGCAGCTTATGCGGTACACAACACAACACGCAATACACCGAACATAACCTTTTCAGTGATCAACTAAATTTACTTTGAGCTACTGATATTTTTTATACTTTGAGCATTGTGAACTAATTGAACACTCCGCGAACGATGATGATTCACTCATAGTCATTCGTAAATCGGCATAAATACTGGATTTTATTCCTGTCCGCGATCTACTTTATCGATAAAATAACCTAGTTCTCTGCACGCTGACTGCATGCAACTACATGCACGCATCCGCAGAATTTAATGTGGACGCACCCAGTGAATTTGAGGTCTCTCAAGAAGAGTTTCAAATGTGCGCGCCTAAAACGGAGTTGCAGTGGGCATGGTCTACATGAGCGCGCACGCTGATCCACTTTTTTGTGCGCCGATTAACACTTTCGGCAGGGGCGATCCATCTATCACGTCCACGATTTTTAACCTACACTTGGACTTTTCATACGGAAATGGTTTTCATTTGCCGCTCACAGAATTTGAATGATGTATCACAGTGATCTTGATTGCAAGCTCCCAGATTTACCATTTTTCCTATAATACCGAAACGATTTCGTGAACGAACCCTAAAAACGTCCTTGACGACCGATGCGAAGACGGCCACGAACACGATTCGAGACAACAGCTGATCGCGTTCGACTTCGAATCGATACATGAGACTGATGGAGATCAAGATAGAGGATCACCAGGAGTAAAAATGAAGATTATTCAACAAGTTTTAAATGGTTTCATCAGTTTTTATGGTTCAACCTCGAATCAAAATCCAGGGATCTTCATCAGAACGAGTCAAATAATATAGCGCTTTGACTCTATACTGGCACGGTTTAAAGTTACCGCAAAATTTTCCTAAATTCACCGCACTTTTTTGACAAATTCGATACACTTTTTGACGGGAAAGAAAATTCACCAGACAGTCTAGGTAATTTTTCTCGACACTCATCCGCAATAAGTAGGCTGAAATGTCGGACGTCCCACAATTACCCTTCACCGTAATTTTCATCGAAAAATTCTGTGCGTGTATGTATGTACACGGAAACTTAAAGCTGCTTTCCAAGAAGTTCCAATTTTTTCTTTAAAAATTGGACCTTAATGCGTGATTGACCCTAAGGTAGAGTTTGGAAATATTCATACCTGTGTTGTTAAACTTGCGATATAGCCACTTTCATTGGCTAAAATTCTAAGCACTCACGACAGAGGCCCGAAAATTTAATACTCACGCCTTGTGAATAACGGGGAGTCAAATTAATCTGAGATAGAGATCCCATTTTGATAAAATCCACAATATCCTCATTGCCCATAAGGAATCCTATTTTCAGCGAAATCACCCATATAACTCTTCTTCTAGAGCATCAATAAGTTCACGGCAAGAGGGTGTGACGGAGGGATAGAATTATCTATTTGAAGTTCTAGCGTGTCGCAGTCAAAATTTCGCGCCTCTGATGTAATTGCATATTACAGTCTCGAGGCGCATGGGCCTACTTCTCCAAAATTTATACAGAGCCCTTTATGTATGCGCGCTCTATTCAGTGCACGTGCCGATAATTCGTGTTGTTGGTTTTGTAGGGCAACGTCTGCGGCTGCCTTTTTCGATACATACACTCTAGCACGTGTCATTCTATTCGAAAAATGCACACCCTATGAGGCTATTTATTCGAGATGCGTGTTTCGCAGGTGAATTTCGACTTCTGATAGGAGCTACGATTCTATGATTGGTTAGTATGCGTTTGCCCTTTTAGTCTTGTTCTTTACATTTTCTGCGTGTGTCTAGACGTGTATGTCGTATGGGATTGTCGGGCTACTCTTACTTTTTCCAGTACCATCCTTCTCACTTGATCTCTCGCCTTTTCATGGATGGGTAGGCTATTATTGTGCTCTTTCGATTCTGAGTATGGATGGGAAACTTGCAACCGGATTTATATAATAGTGAGACGATTCCTCGGACGATTCGATTGAATACCAACGATAGCATTATCCTCACGTGTACGAAGGTCACGCCTTCGTTTATATACCGACAAAGATGTATACAATTAAGTGCCCTTGTCAATTTTATTATTTAGCTCACTGCTTATTATGGCCAAACGCTACTTCCTGATGCTCTTCTTGAATGTCTATTACTATACCAACTTGTTTGAGACCGAGAAGTCTGGGAAATTTGCCCATGGGAACATTTTTTCATCCGGCAGCATCATTTTTATCATTGTGATTAATATTGTTTTGTTCTTATTATTATTATTATTATTATTATTTTGATTCAGTAACGCTTGTAAAAATTGTTTTCGAGGCTATCTTGCCGTATCTATTCTTCCAAATAGATTTCAAACTACGGAAGGGACCAAAATGGAACGTATGAAATTTTTCATTGGCGTCGACCGAAATTTAAACCTGTCCTTTTGCGATGAAGGCTAAAGAGATGATCCAAGAGGACGCGGAAGCCTCAATCCAATATCATATGGATAAAAAAATAAAAGCGTGTCTTTTTGAAGTTCTTCTCCTGTAATAAGTTCCAAAAGTAAAAGTACAAATCATCACAAAGTTGTGCAGTTTTGGAACTCACTTTTTTAATCATCTATTATAGCAAAAAGTAATTTCCAAGAGTTCCATAAAAACTGTTTTGCGAAGCAGACAATTACAATTTAGGACTTGCTACTCGTGTTGTCTGGTTTCGCTTCCGAATCGGTTTGGAGGCTATCACTCGATTTCAGAAAATTCACATTGGTACAATTAGTTGAGTCTCTTAGCATTTAATCCTTCCATCGAATTCCCCACTAATATCGTAATTATATTCTTACGTGTTGTTAGAGCGGAGAATTGTATGGCAGAAAAGCTCACACCAGTCACGAGGCGTAGGAATATGAAACCCCAGTACCATGGAACCAGGGCGCTCGCCGGGCCTGCGACGACGAACATGAGGATGCCCAGGGTGTAGATGCCTCGACGACCGTATTTATCGGCACTTGCACCCAGCAAACCTGCACCGAGTAGTTTGCCCAACGACAGTGACATGTGTACCCCGGCACGTTTGGTCGAAGAGTCGCACACCAAGTCCCACTGGAAAAGTTGCCAAGTCCGTCAAATTGATGTAGCAATATAATTGTTCTTTTATCCGAAATAAAAATTCGAAAAGCATTTACTTTCAATGTAATGCATTCTCCAAGTTCTATAAAAGTGTCGTGCAGGAGCAAAACAAACCTCTAATTTGAATCTGTCTTCGACGACTACACGATCAAATTATATTATCTCCACAGCCAAATCCTGGGTATAATAATAATTTGGTGCGGTAATTGCCACTGATCGAAGATGATGAACTAATGTGAAAAAAGGCTTGAATGTATCTTTCAGACGGCTAAAGTGTGACAGCCATGTTATATGTACTTTACAGTAAATAGTCCTGTCAACATATTACAGCGATTCTGTGTACACTCGAAAACAAGGTAAGCTGCAATGGTTTAGGGTATCATAAACCCATAATTGCAATTCATTGATATAGTAGATAACGCATCATAGCAGCTCCCCGTGTTCCCGAGTGTACTCTCGAAATTCGAGTGATGAGGATCAATTTTTAGTACCAGAAAAGAGTTGCCTGCAAAATTTAACCGTAGATATAAGTCGGTTCGCGGTTCATCAAAAAATCCGTGAACGAAATGTAATAGCTCTCCCATTTTTCATAGACTACCATCACGAAAAAGATTTCAATGGAATTCTACTTCTACATCGGCGCCAAGCTAGTCTTATTAAAAAGATTGAAGTTTACCAAGATATATAGCCCGAAGGGTTCAATGGCGTGAAGGTATGGCTGCCGTGTAAAAAATTACTGAAGGGATACGTTGCGCCAACAATGTCTTCCTAATTGGATAACTCGGCGCCAAACCTGTCAATTTTGAGGTGTTATAATTCTACACTCGTACTAGCCCATGACTGATCATCCCTGATCTTCATAGCCTAGGAAAGTTTCACGCTGAATCTGAAATAACATGTCTAGAACTACTTTGGACTGTGATCCTGATTTCGAGAAACTTGAAATGAGAGTGACTTGAAGTTTGAAGGTAATAGGCTAGAGACATGCGAGATCATGCTTCGTTTAGTCAATGACAGGGAATTCGCCTATAGAACTTTGTTGCGGGCTATAAGCATTATCGAAAAGTCAATGCCGCGAAATTGGTCATTTTTCAACTTCTATACTGGCGCTGTTTTGGCCACAAGATCTGTGGAAGGCATCATCTAAGGAAGACATCGGTAATCACCGCACTATAATTTTCAACGGCTCACAGATCTAACACTGGTTATTGCAAAAAGTACAAATTAACGTTTATCTGTCACTTCTGCTTGTTATGGGTTCTCGACTGCTTCATTCGCAGCAGAACCCATGACAAACAAGCTCCAAATTCCGACTAATTTCCGTCCGGAATAGTACAGAAAGGAGCGATGAGATTTCTGCAATGAGCGCAGTAAAGTCACCATTGGATTTGCTGAAATCGTCCTGAAAAGTATTGCTAAAAATTTACACCACTCGTAAAAATAATTTACTCTCTCGAGTTTCTGACAGATTTTCAGACAAAATAGTGTCTATCAAAATAATATCTGTAGTAACGAAAATCATCAACTCGGGACATTTTGTTATTGTGTAATGGTACCGAGTAGATTTAGTATAATGAACCTACCTCTTCAACCATAGACTTGATCTGAACGTCATCAGCGTAGATGTAACCTGTGCACGGTTTCTTCGATACATTTCTTTTGTGCTGATTGGCATATTCAAGAGCTTTTTTGTACTCCATGTGAGCTAAAGATGAGTAGTTGAAGTCATATTTTGCACATGAGTCGGCTGACGACACATTTTTTATCTGCTCATCGGTCCAGTTTGCAGCTCTGAGTTCGGGTATCGCACACCAGTGGCTTGGGTTCTGTGCAGAAGATACGACGAATCATGATCAATAGCATTTCTGAAGATTCATAACTATAACATGATTGATATATCTCAGGAGATTAATGCGGGAGCCTTGTTTGTTTGAATTTTGTTTTGGTTCACAAAATTGGGTTAGCACTGTAAAAGTTTTCATGAAGTTCAACCAACATTTTCAACTACATCGGCTGGTTTAATTTCAAGTTGGTGATTATGATAGAGTAAAAATGTTTCGTTGGAAATTCTGCTGCCAAACAATCGAGAGTCAGCCACATGATTGAAGCGATAATTCCAATCAACGTGGTCGAAATTCAACCAACATGGTTGGAATTTCCCACGAATGTGGTTGAATTTTGAGTTAAAGATCATGATAGAGAAGAGACGTTTCGTTGGAAATTCTGTTGGAAAACAATCAATCATATCCTACAACTCAGGAGGCTACAAAACCCGCACATGCTTAGACCAAACATTTTATCGGGGAAAAAAGTCCAAAAATTAGGTAGGGATCAAAACCTATGTATGAAGAGATTGATATGGGGATTTCGATGTCGGGGGTTTTTTCCTGAAATCTCAGCATATCCCGAAACTCCCATCAAAAGAATGACCACCACCCGTTCAAAGACCAAAGAACTTTTTACGCGCTAAACATGGCAGACCCAGTCGGGCGGTCACCCACCTTGATACGACTCCCGCCAAAACGTTGCCTCACCAGGATTTTCGGACGGAAAACCTCTCAGTGACGCCACTGATCTTTATTTTTATTTGTCAACGAAAAAACAAAAGGAAATTGGTTTTCTATACCCAAATGACGTTCTTCGAGGCCCACCACTTTTCAATTCTATCGGCCCCGTATCGATTATCAGATAAACCTCGGGATAAACGCACACACTTATAGCCACGAGTGCGACAAGAATGTATCACTCTAAAATTCTTGTCGCACCCATTGCTGGTACAGGACCAACATGGCGCTTCCGCTTTCATGTGCCCGCTGCCTAAGTTTGTCGTCTCTTCGGACAATCACGCACAGGGCTGAATTTCAACCACGTGGTTAAAATACTAATTCAGGCACTGGATGAAAGAAAATTTCAACCAGGTAGAACCACGGACGGTTGAAATATCAACTCAAGCACCAGGGTTCATATTATTTCTTTCAATAATAAGAACACAGTAGAGACCAGTATAAAAAGATCGACAAAAAATTTCACTTCGAGGATCAGAGTAGTTGAAAGATTCTCTCTTATCCTGCACCTGGGTTCTGGGTTATGATTGGTGTGTGACCTGTCACTCGTATCTTGCCAGCTCTGATGTAATTTTTGACCTTCAATCTTCAGCTATTGTAGAATGGTTGACGAGTTAATAACTCAAATTTGAGAAAAATGGATCATTCAGGGACGCTATTGTTCTCCAAATAGTAGGGATGTAATTCTATACAGAGTACCGAAAATGGAAGCGATGGTATTGAGTGTATATCTCAATCACGAGCCGGGAGCAGACAATTGAAGCTTGGTTTGCGAGCAAAATCAAATAAAGGATTGGCATTTCATTCAGTTGAAAATTCATAGTAAATCTCCGTTATTACATGACTGCGTCAACATGGAGGCATGAATATTTTGAAAATCTTATTCTTATATCTCTAGATTACTGTCGTCGAAAATTAATGTTACCACAGCCTCAAAGTATTCATTTGATTATTGATTGATTTATTGATTTATTGAAACCAGGTTGAATTACAAAGGAAAACAACAAGTACATAATGTGTAATACAAAAAGTACTCTGCAGAGGTGGTTTTCGCACCTGTACGCAGTCTGGTTTGCATAAAAAGAGATACACAAAGAGAAAAATAAAAATAAAAAATAAATAATAATAATAATTATAATACTAACATATGAGACTTATAAAGTAGTAAATTGATTTTAAAACAAGACAAACATATACTAAAAATAGAGTAATTAAGATCAGAGCTATATAGGTATTATATCACCTTTTATATGTACTTTGGTTGCACTTTAATACATTTCCCATCTTCAGAATCACAACAAAGTATTGTATTTCTTTTTGATGGTATATCATAGATAAATATTCATTTTTTTGATTGATTCTCCTATTTTCTTTCTCGTTCTATTATTTTTCTCCAGTGTTTTCAAGTTATTCGGAAGTTTATTGAAAAAGAATGTGCTTATGTATTTATGATTCTTCTTTCCCACGTTTTTTCTTACTATTGGTAGAGTTAATTCTTGTCTTCTAGTCTTGTTATTGTTCTTTTCATACATTTCTTTGAGGATATCATAATTATAGTAAATACATTCAAGCACAAACTTATTCCGCAATTGTAAAGGCTCGATGAAATTTTGATTTTTTGTTTTCATAATTTTCATGATTTTACTGTGGACTCTGTTCAAACATTGTATATGTGATGCGCTAGCTGCACCCCATGCAATAATTCCATAAGTAGATATAGAATAATAGAGACCGTACATTAAAGCTGTTAAACTGGCATTAGATAATACTCGACTGAGCCTTGCTATAGCATAGATAATATACTTTGTCCTGTTAACTTTGCTTTTTAGTTCTATATCCCATCTTAAATGACAATCGATTACTATGCCTAGGTACTTTGTCTTCTCTACTCTTTGCGTACTGATGATTACGTACTGATGATTTTTTATCTACACTGATATCGTTCATATAAGCGAATAAAAATACGGGAGTGGTGTTGGAAAAGTCATGCATTTTTCATGACTTCAATAGATTGGGTTGAAACGTTTTGACAAAACTCACTACTCTAACAAACAATGAACGCTATGATACGGATTAAAACAGTTATCTATATTTGTAATACCGCCTCCAAATTTTTGGTTGGACCAAGAGTTTTGTGTTCTCCAAAGCCATTGATCCAAAACAAATGGTCGCTTCTCCAGCACTCGCGCCTGCGCGTTTGAACACTAAGAGTAAACTTTTCTTGAGCGATTCTTGACGCATAATTCTGAAACAGACCACCGAAGTACACGCATCGCGAGTGAGGTAGAGGGCGCCGAAGCGCTCCTACGAAGTTGTATGATCTTGTATGGTCTGGGTCTCTCTTCGTCGTCCGCGCTCAACCATACTGGAGTTAGGCCTTGAAAAATTGTAAGATGGTAAAATCTCAAACAATCTCAAACTCGCTTAAGACACAGAAGGCAGGAGAACTACATCGAGCGTGGTACAAATGGAAAAATCTTCGTCCGAGTCTTCTCAATATATTTTCCTAAAATATTGAGTCCTCATTCTTTGTTCGATCTTTTGCTCAACTTTTCACCAAAAACTAATCTACAGGACAGACCCGTATTTTGTTACTTTCAGGATTCGTCAGTTCATTAGTTGTAAATTATGTTCACGACTACGTGAGTCAAAGACGACAGCAGCTAGAATTCCATGGAACAATTGATTGTGAGCTGGATATAGCTCTTGATCTATGCAATCTTTGATTGAAGCCTCGTATCAGTAAAAGACTTCACACGCATGAAACCGATCCAAGGTGAACCGTACGGAGGAAAATTTGATTTAGTTTGTACATGTATGTTTGAGCTCACATCAAATCTTATTTTGGTGAAATTGACTGTGCTTTGGGGAATTTATGAAAGAAAATATGTTGTTTGGATCATTTCTGCCATCCAGATGAGTGTTGGTTACTTCCCTTGTACGAGTTAAGGCGATGCGGTCACCGTGCACGCTGAAAGTTATTCGCACTTTTATCCAATTCTTTTGCAATTTGGGTTAAACGACGAGAAGACGAATACTCATTGTCATCTCACTTGAGTTCGTCTTCTTGTCGTTTAGCTTAAATTTCAAAAGAATCGGATAAAAGTGAGAATTACAAAGTACGTATACGTATATTGTAGGTTAGGAGGTGCCTGCGCACAAGTTATTCGTACATTTCTCTAGTTCTCTTGCGATTTGAGTCAAACGACGAGAAGACGAACTCGAATTAGTTGATAATAAACACTCACCTTCTCCTTGTTTAGTCCAAATCGCAAGAATATCGGAGAAAAGCTAACCCTCAGTTTACTAACCAGAAAACTAACCAGAATGGAATAAGAAGTGATGCGGTGTTTATGTTTGGAACTGTATGATGTGGTAAACGGAACCGCGTGGACTTTTTGGAAGCAACTTAAAAGGCATACCGTGTCGTTTGATAATTTCTCATCATGAGATTCAAATCCGATTTTGATTGGTTTTCCGAATACTAACATGTTACAGTCATCTATTTTTGAGAAATGTACGTCTCACAATTTATCGGCAGTCGATATTGTCGCTCTTCATGTTTAGTTTGTATTAAATGTTAACCAGGTAAATGCAATTGGATACTCCGTAGTCAGAACAGATAGGAAGGTGTTGCAAAATCAGGCTTGACAAGGCAATACTTCGCACGGTCACTCTCTGAGGTCCGCTCTCGGGTCCGATGCTGACATTTAGCCTAAAATTTCGTAATTACGATTTTTCCACATTTTTCACTTCATCCAGCTCAAACCATTGAGAGCGTCATAACTCGCTATGCTATCATGGAGCAAATACTCGCTCAGATGCATGCAGAACCTCTGTACCAAAATGTGAGAGATCCCAACATTTTTTCTGACATATCAATGCTACATTGGATGCGAACCAATACTCAACTCAGCGAATTGGAGTACTTATTGCCAAAGTATGGGTGCTAACCCAAGGGTTCATGCAAATTGTACAGAGATCCTGCCAAAGAATCAACGACAAGTTACTCGATATTTTACGGTAACATAGAGGTTTAGGGAATTTGACAAAACGAGTTATAATACGCACGGTAGCCCTTAAGATGCTGGGCATTCTCTTAAATGAAATATGAAAATATTCAGCTTGCTAGTCAGAGTTTCAAGACATTTTTGTATCTGATACTTGTGAAGTCATAATATTAACATCATATATTTTGATGATGGTTATATATTATGATTTATGCCCATCCATAGTTTGATGCCGTTATAAGTGAGATCGTTGTAATTATCGTCCATTACTAATACAAGAAAATCTGTCCAACGGTGGAAAGGCCAGCGATAGGCTCAACCCAGAATAACACGACAAAATAAATACAAGGGCTCTGTAAATTTCCTCGATACCTGTATTGAATAATCTATGTCGAATGTTTTCATTATGACTGACATAGATAGTTCCCAAAAAATTCTATGACAAAAAAGAACTTGAACCCATCAGATGGAGATTCTTGTCTATACATTAATTACAGCCCAACATTGATCAAGCTCTTGCACTTATGCGTGATGGTAAGTAATGAACATTGGCGTTGACTTAGCCCGGGCCGAGACTCGTCAAGGTCAATACAACATACCCATAGCAGAAGCGAGCTCACACCAGAGTGTAGGCACTATCAGTCATATAAAGGTAAAGATTCGGTAAAATAAGAAATTAAACTGAGTTGGGCTTAAGATTAATGTACGAGAGCCATTGTGAAATAAGCTGTGATAGTGGTGGTTAAATAAATAAGGTACGAAAACTAGAAATAAAACGACTATACTTTGATGATTGCATCAGTGAGCCAACGTTATAACGTAAAATTGTGTCCATACAGTCATGTAAATATATCTATATGTATTTTTACTCAAACTTATAACAGGGAAGAGAGTGATTCAAGGACAGCTCGGGTAAAACCTGTTTTGAAACAAAATACAGAAGGAAAAAAGGAGCATGCAGTAACACAAAATCCAGTCCACGGTGAAGAACAGTAGCATGGTCTCTCTCCGACGTCCGCGCTCACCCATGAAAGAGGGCTACGCTTGGTAAGTCAGGCAGTCATGGAAAGTAGCGCTATGACCAGGTCTACCCTCTAAATAGGGAGCGAACAATTTCGAAAGCTATACAGTGGTTACTCTCAGGCAATAAGTACCGTTCGAGAGCTTACCCCCGGTATTTGCCTCAGTGGCCGCTGTTTACAAGTTGAGCAGCCATAGGCCCTTGCTGCTGACTCTCTGGAAATTCGAAAGCGATTCAGGTTGCGGTTGACTAGTTCTTGAGAGCCTATTCCCGCACCTGCATTTTCCAAAGTCTGTGCATTTTGCATCTTGCGTTTGCACAGTGCAGAAGCGGCTGATGTTGGTGGCAATCGAAAGCAATTCAGGTTGCGGTTGACTAGTTCGTCGTGAGCATTAATTCTCGTATACCTGTTTTTGCCGAGCCGACCGCACGCATTTTGCTCGGCAAGGTGCCAATGTAGCTCAACTTGATCGGTTCTTGAAAGCACATCAGATCGCGGTAGACTTGCTCTTCTTGAGCGCCTGTTTCCGCACTTGGATATACCGATCATTCGATCAGACACAGTTTTTGGAGCAATCAACAGAGTGCATCGGAGCAGAGCGTCTTCTATCACGCTGTTGGCTAGCTTGCCATTTCTGACGCGTCGATCCACATTGACCAAGTACCCTTCGGAGCCATCATCACTTCGTCGGAATACAACTCCTACTCGTAGCAGGACAGCATATTTTCTACCAGACTTCTCCAGTTACCCGAGCCATCTTGTGAACACTCTCTGATCATTACCCACAGGGATATTCAAGTAAGAATCAACCATAGATTGATTAATTCGAGTCGATTGAAGTACTCCTGCTCAGGAGTTGGTTTATTGTCGCTCCCATCATCAGGGAGCCAGAAGTTGAGAATCATACCCGTATCTTCCAAACCAGAACTCTTGATCAAAAATATTCAATTATGAGAGGTGATTGTGCTCCTTTCCAGGAGTTTTCCTAAGTTGATTGCAGAGATATTCAAGTAAGAATCAACCATAGATTTATCAATTCGAATCGATTGAAGTACTCCTGCTCAGGAGTTGATTTATTGTCGCTCCCATCATCACGGAGCCAGGATTTGAGAATCATACCCGTATCTTCCAGACCAGAACTCCTGATCAAAAATATTTAATTATGAGAGATGGTTGTACTCCTTCCCAGGAGTTTTCCTCACTTCTAAACGTGTTCGTTCTCAAATTTTAAAATCCTAAAACGCATTGGTGCTCCTCAGGAGTTTTATATTTTATGTTTCTGCTTCCACCGCGGGGTAGTTCCCAACAAAACCTGGTACTCCTTATACAGGAGTGAGTTCTTAGATTCTGGTAACTTCTCTTGGTTGTTACCTGCTTTGGAGTCTCCCGCCAGTGAGAGTGCTCTCTTGATATGAAGTTCACTGTCAAATAGAGAATGTGTTTGTGTAGCCCATACAAGCCTCGCAACTTTACAGTCAATTTGTGTTCCAATCTGATGCTATTTAAGGACTTCATATGGTCCATTTTGGAGAATTTCATGGAATGACGGGTAGGGGGGGCTCCGGAGAAAATTCTATAACAATCTTCTTTTATCAGTACCATTTTGAGGTAGGACGGGAAGAATTGTATTAGGAATTTTTTGAAAGCCTCATAGTCCCTAGGGCCCATAGACGAACCATTTGAGGCCTTTTACCAGCCTATTCTCAGAAATCTATAGCTCCGACTAGTATCAAACTTTTTAGAAGTACTTCAGCGAAATTTCTTCATTATAACTAGTTTTTCTTAGGAAAATATTCTTCAAGATCGATTGCTGAACTTAGCAACTCACAATTTGGAGTTGATTACCGCATTTTTCATAGGAGTTACAGTCGATAGAGTTTGAGCAGTTTTGTGGGAATGCCAAATCCGGATCTCAATTTAAAAAAATCGTTTTTTTCTTCGACCCCGACCCCGTGCAAATCCCGAAAATTTATTTCTGGATTCGTAGGGTTTCTAATACAGATACTATCAATGAGTACAGTAATCTGGGTGTGATATTCAATCCTCGATGTCATTAAGCCAATTTAAAGCTCCCTGTTCTGACTTTTTGCTGAAAATGACCTCGGGGGTATGCCTCGCATATGTTTTTATTCAAGTCATGTGCGCCAGTCTGTGTGTAATCACTCCCCAAAGTAACCCAAAGTACCCAAAGTAACATATAACACCACATATGTGCTGAAACTTCCGAAGGCAAATCTCAGGCTATATGAGTAATTCCGCGCGAAAGCAGACCACGAATTGGAGACATATCTCAGATTGTTTTTCCACTATTCTTAATCGATTCTATGGTTAAAAAATGAACTCTTTGATACACTGTGCTTTAGTTGTGCGTAAAAGTCCATTTTGTGCGGGTGTGCGGTGCGCAAAATTGATGATGACTCCATTAACGTTCAGATTTTAGTGCGTAAAAGTGAAACAGTGCGTAAAAGTAACTTTGCGCACAGTTTTAAAGTGCGCAAAGTTCTTGAATTCGTGCGCAAAATAAAATCTGTGCGTAAATAGTACATTTCGATACATGGGTGTAAAATGTTTTATTCGCGTCCGAGTGATGGGTTTCCGGCCCGAGCCGCAGTCGAGGGTCGGAATCATCACGGGGATGCGGATAAGAGGTTTGACGCCCGTGTATCTAACTATACTTTTCGATGAACTGTGAGTAAAAGTCGACAAACTGTGCGCAAAGTGCACTTCTACGCACAGTGTATCGAAATAGTATATTACGCAACAAGTGCGAGAAGGTCAATTTCCGCACAAGTTGCCAAACGAGTGCGAGAAGTTAATATTCACGCACACTTTGGAACTTCTCGCACAGCCAGAAGAACACTGTGTACTTCTGGGTGTGCGAGAAGTTTCGAAGTGTGCGTGAATGTTACTTCTCGCGCGAGTTGGCAACGTGTGCGGAAACTTCTCGCACGTGTTGCGTATACTATTTTTTGCAACTGTGCGCGAAGTTGTAATTAAATGTACCACTGTCCGAGCAAGATCATCTTGAGAACAAAGTTTTCAAGAAAGGCCAAATTCAGAGGGATGACGTGACATCATATTTTGGAACTGTGCGTGAATGAGAATGCATTAGAGCGAGAAGTTACATTACGCACACTTCACCAGTGCGTAAATGTAAAACTGTGCGAGAAGTCATTCACGCATTACTTCTCGCACTGTAAATAATGAAGAGAAGTCTCATTTTTTTACAACTTCGCGCACACAGTTGCAAAAAAAACATTAATCAACCGTTTTCCGATTCCGATTTTTACGGCAAAAAGGCTGATCACAGAGCAGCAAACAATGATTCCGGCATTTTTCCAATCCCTCCAAGATGTTGCAGTTTGAAATCGAATTACGGGCATGCGGTATCCTTGCGAGCCGGCTGTTGAGAATGATTGAGTGGCTGATCACCTCCTAATCTATACTGTGAGTACATTTTTGTTCCCAACTTGAGCGAATTCTCTTTAGATTTGTGATTACTGACTTATTGTTGCATACAAGTTAAAAATTCAACAAGAGTGGTAAAGTTCACCGTTGACCCCAAATGTAAAGAGAATTCGAGTGAGCATGGGGATAGATACTGTCCTCATGAGGTCTTGATCTACAAGATCACGAGTATACACGAAGATTCGTAGGTCAGACGCAAACAATTCAATGAGAAATTGCAAGTCATAGGTAGTGAATAATCATGAATATGAGAGATGTTGGTCATCGGTAGAATATTGTGTATTAACGTAGTTTCTATATCGACAACAATGCCCATATATGTTTCATCAAAGACATTTTTTAATGCAATCCTGTTCTTCATGTACCAATGCATCCAAGTAAACTTCTACGTTCTGATAGGAATTAGGATATTTGGGATGACATGAATCATGTGACGTCTCTGATTTTCTTCCTTGAATACATCAAATTGGGACAGAAGTTGGGATGTTTCATGGAGTTACTTTTTTTGCAACGAGGTTACAATATTCGAGATGAATTCTAGCACCTTATTTTGGTTATGAGCTGGTTCAGTATATCTTTTTTTGATCCATTCTTCAGAATTTTTTTTCAAGTGGGGGCTCCGCCCCCCACAACCCCCGGCGGGGGCTTCGCCCCCTGCACCCCCACCTCATCCTCCCTTCGCGCCCTTTACCAACTTCGGTGGTATGGACCGGACACAACTTTCCGCACAGATATATCAAAAAGAATCGTAAGCAACTCGGGCGCAATTTTACGCCCTTGTCCCCGAAATTTTCGTGCGTAGAAGTGAACTCTTTACGCACAGTTGTGACTTTGCGCACAGCGCAAATTACTTCGCAAAAGTTGCAACTGTGCGCAAAGTTCACTTTTACGCACTCATTTCGGGAACTCGCGCGTAGAATTTCTCTGCACCCTTGTTGCTTAATGTACTATTTCACTCTCTATGGGGTCCAAAATAGTAGATTTCGCACCGAGATTATGAGGTTGTAGCTCGCTTCTGAGCGATTGGTTTTCGGCCCGAGCCGCAGGCGAGGGTCGAAATAATCGCTCGGAAACGGGGAACCTCATGACCGAGGCGCGGATGCTATTTTATGCAATTTTGTAAGCACCCAAACATCGGAAAATTGCATGAAAATGTTTTTGTTTCCGTGGGGAATATCTTTGTGATAGTGTTTCTAGGAAAAAATACCAATCTTTCTTCAGTAAAATGGGTGTGGTTCCGGATTGAGGCGAGATACGACCACGCAAACAGTGGCATTCGTAAGGTCTTCCAAAAATCTATTGAAATATGTTACGAAAAAATTTTCATGCTATTCTGTGAGCAAAATTGGGCAGAAATGGCCATCTACACGCTTGTGTGCCGTGCGCAAATGACAAGCGGCGTGCGTAAATGTTCCAACGTGTGCGCAAATTTTTTTTTTGCGAACGCCGCAAATCGTATAATTGTGTGCAAATTGGCCATTTGCGCACGCTGAAAAAAAATTCCGTGCGCAAATTTCCATTTACGCACGGAAAATACGATTTCTTTGAACCAAACATTGAACTTGGATTTGTTTTTTTTTTTTTTTTTTCATTATCCAATTTCAATTTTTCTATGGGATTATTTCGCGAACTTGTTCAGTGTACGTGTCGTGTGTGTAAAATATGTGGGTATCAGTGTACAGAAGCCTCTGCATTCGGCGGAAATTGATGAGCCCGTGAGGCATGGGAAATAGTATACTTTGCACTTATGAAGTTTATGAAGTTCTAGCTTGCTTCTGAGCGATTGGTTTTCGGCCGAAGCCGCCCAAGGTGATGGTCGAAATACTCAGTCAGTAGCAGATACTCTCATGAACGAATTGCTATTTTATGCAATTGTGCAAGCACCTAAACATCGGAAAGTTGCATAAAGTCGTCTTTTTGAAATTATTTTCCCAATTTTTTTGTCAGTCCCCCCGGCGGGGGCTTCGCCCCCTGCACCCCCACCGGGGCTTGCGCCCCTGGACCCCACTTCCGCGCCCTGTATTCTCCCCGACCCAAGTTCACGATCGAGCTGCGTACTGCTAGCCTTTCGAAGCATGATTCCGTACATTCTTGATTCACAAACTGGTTAGCAAGATTTTGTCATAGAAAGACACGAGCTTAGATAATTGATGCCTCAAATTTATAAACGGGGTCAAACGGTGGCTAAATTGCATACATTTTACTGTTTGACGAATTCTGCACGAATCTCACCTGCGCTCTCTAAAGTAACAGGGGCAATGTTGAAGATCGATAGACTCTCAAGATATCCTCTGTAAGTTCAAGTCATTCGGTTCCAATGAACATTTAGATACTAGAAGATCAAAATAACTTTACTCTTCTTAGCCTTCTTGGCTCTCATTTGAAATCGAGATAGAATTAGTACTGCCTGTCTAATTTAAAATAAATAATGAGAACCATGCTACTTGATGCTACTGAAGTACCAGAATGGGTTTCAATACTTTTCAAAAATTGATCGATCAAAGAATTAATAGTAAGTTTGGTGATCTTCAGGCAACACATGATTGAGCAGCGGATTTGTGTTAACCATCTCATGAATGATGTTATCACCTTCAATCAAATTTTCTATTCAACTTTATTATACAGTTCCCTGCGCACATTGACTAATAGAATGATTGAATGCTTCTTGATCTGAGATCTAATTCGATGATTGCGTATACTTTGGCGAGTTGCAATTTTGCTCACAGCAATAGCATGAAATATCGTAAGCAACACGGGGCAAACATTTGCTCACAGTTTCATTATTTGCACACGGTGCAAATGATGAAACTGTGCGCAAACGATAATTTGCACACCCGTTGTGGGCACTCGTGCGCAAATGTCTGTTTGACCCCTAGTTGGTTAATATAATATTTTGAGGCTACGGACGCCCTCTATGAGCAAAGAGGTGAAAAACAGAAAAAATTTAATTCCTCAAAAACACAATTTTTTAAAAATCTGAAAATTCATACTTCGATTTAAAATGATGTGTTCTTTCGGAAAAAGTGGTCCTGATCTGTGTTTTTGGGTTCTACGCCATTTTTTTATATTTTATCAATATTCCCAGCCTCTTCAGCTGGAAAATGGCTCATTCTGCGCATGCGCAGGAATTTAGCCAGCTGAAACCAATTTCATTGAGAAGCTAAGGAAATTTCCTTCAAAATGATTGCTTGGCAAAGTCAATTTCGTGCACTTGGCCCAAAGCTACATCGCATTAATGCGATGAAGCATCCTCAAGAGGGGTAAATGCAGATCTTGCACAAATTTCCCATTAGTGTCGAGACTCGAGTAGAAGTGTCATCATTTTTTAGACCCTGTAACTTTGGGCACAGTACATCGAATTGATTTCGCCAAGTAGTGATTTTCAAGGAAATTTCACCGGCTTTTCAATAGAAATGGTTTCAGCAGTCTAACTTCCTGCACATGCGCAGAAAAATTTATTCTTCAACCGAAAAGGCTGAGAATATTGATAAGACGTAAAAAAAACAGTGGGGAACCCAAAAACACAGATCGGGACCACTTTTATCTAGAAGAACACGCAATTTCACATCAAAATATGGATTTCCTGTTTTTTAAAGAATTAGGTTTTTGAGGAATCGAATTTTTTCTGTTCTTCACCTTTTTGCTCTTACGGGGCGTCCGTAACTCCAAAAAAAAATTTTCGAGGCATATTTCGATAGATTTTTTAAAAATCTTTCGAATGTCACCCTTCGCGCGGTCGTATCTTGCGTCAAATCGGAACTACACCCATTTTACTGAAAAGAAGATTATTTTTTGGACCATAGAACCGATTAAAAATGTCGGGAAGAGAGTTTGAAACATGTTCACAATTCGTAGTCCGCTTTCGCGCGGAATGACTCATATGCGAGCTGAATCGTCTATTATACAAGTCAAAAATGGGTATTATTTCGGCTATTTGAGCGCAGGCAAGCGTGGAAGGGATTCCACTCAATCTAGATGTTACATGAAATAAGCGTCCAAACAAGGTATAAAAATACTTTTCCTCGACTCAGAATGGTCATCTGTACACGGTCTCGTGGTCTGATGGAATATTCTGAAATATGAGATCATTTCACGTCGAAATCATGTGCCATGATATTTTTTCCATTAAATTTTGCACCAGAATAGAGCGAGAGGGAATAGAACAGGTGCCAGGCTCGGAATCTCCATAAGCAGCCTGTGTAATACAAATTTTTTTCTCTAAACTCGTGGCTCCGGCGGGAATGGTCGTAGAAAAACTTCACAAGGAACCAAACTTGTAGATTTTTAGATGATCTATAACATCCTGTAAGAATTTTTACAATCGAATGAACTCCGTCAAAAATACAAGTGATTGATTAATGGATAAATTTTTAGAAATTTCAACGTCGACCGAGACCAACTAAAAAATACTTTTAAAATGTTTAAAATACATGAATCGATAGATTTTTTTGTGATCTTCAAGATGCTTTTTTCAAAATTTCCATACGACGAACCACATTGAAGATTTCGTTGGTTGACTGAGACTATCCATTATCCATTAATTTTGGAGTACATCAAATATAACTTTTGGAATGCTTGGTTGATACGGGATTCCCATTGACCCCCCTACTTTAAAAATGATCATTTTTTCTCTCTCGTATGTCATTCACAAGACTAACTCCTCTCTTGTTTTTTTACAGGATTGCCATAGGAAATTGGAATACGAATTGTTTCCTCAGCAGCTCACTAAACCGCTCTCAAGATGTCATCTGATTCAGGAGCAACATCCAATTCTCCCTACTCGGCAGCACCCGACTCAGACGCAACACCGGGTTCCCTACCAGGCACTCCCGGAAGCCGAGAACAACGGAGGCATCAGAACGTCGGGAGAAGGACGGCCCATTCCTCTCAAACCTACGCAGCTTCCAATGCCTGCCAACAAGCAGGAGCCAGATGGCGATCGGCTTGGCAAACTCTACGAACTCTATTCGACATCGCCACATCATCCAGTTCACCTAGACTCGATGCTGCCGTACCAAGACCCATATATTCCAGTTACAGAGACATCAATTGGAACCCCGAGGATATCCGGAGGACTAGAGAGTACAGAATGAATCGAGCTGCCCAACGGTACAACCGAGTAAGACTCAGACAAGTCTTTGACGGATCAACAACCGATAGCTCCGACCGTTCTAGACCAACGGTTCATGAGCCTCGCAGGGTCCCAGGGAATAACAATAGACCGGCTCTATTATTCCAACCTATACCAAGACCGAGAACGTCAAGTGCCCGCGCAAGAGCAGAGCAACGACTTAGGCCCGGTACTTACAGTCCGATCCGACTGTATCGGAGTCAGCTCCGGAATCCCTCTTTTGCTTATAGATCGCCTACCGATGCCAATAGCCAAGTCAAGGTAGCTGCAAGAAAGAGAAAGTCAACAACTAGGAAAGGAATCCAAGATCACTGTCACCTCAAACCGTGAAGATTGGAAGAATTTTCGCAGAGGTTGCGAAAAGGCTTCAGGAGAAGGAACATATTTTCGACGGAGTATTGTCCGAACCTCTCTAGAAATTAGAATCTATGAGTGTATTAGTAAGTGTAGACAGTGTAAAATTGAGGAAAGGCCGTATTCTGTGTTTACTGTTTCGTATTCAGATACTTCGATTCGTATTTCATGATGTATCATAACTGTCCATTATTTCCAATAAAGCGAGAAGCATAATTCTAGATCCTTGCTTTTTCTTCAATCACACAATCAATTTTCATCAATTAGAGAAACCATATTTTTCAAAAGGTATATGCCTACTATATGAGTAGCTATTTCTCAAAACCAATCAAAGATCCATGAACTCAATTTGATTTACTACATGAAATAATTTTCATCTTCGAATATTAATCATTTGAACTACTTCTTTCGATTGGACCAAATCTTCTCCCGAGACTTTCAAGGCCTACCGATTGGTATGTAAGGTAAGTGTACCCAACATGCCCCCTGTACCCAACATGCCCCAATATGCCGATCTCAGAACTGGGCACTCGAGGACCTCCCTGCAATTTTTTTTTACGTTTGTTATGTTAAAATATGAGAAAACTAATGATTTGGACCGACCCGGAATGATTTCTGCGTCTCCCAGAAAATATGAATTGAGTTTTTGCATTTTTCGTGTTTGCACACCTAAGAAATTGCCTTTACTCAAACCTCTGCCAAATTGTTTTGATTCAACCAATCTTGACGTACCTTAGCGCATTTGATTCCTTGTCCCAAGACCTTCAAAATCCTTTTTACAGCGTTGCAAAACTCTAATCTGGAGCGATTTCATGAGCAAAATACGGAGGCAAGTTGAAAACGAGGGGGTGTACCCAACATGCCCCCATCCGTCCGATTCCACAAGAGAGCTCCTGCAGTCCGCTGCTGTCGGGCTATACGTTTGTACATCAAACTAGAACCGCTCCTGGGGCTTTTCACGATTCTTTTCAAGCTCTTTTCGATCATATATCTGAGCATTATCTCGCGAGAAAAAATACTTGACATGAGCGATGTTGTGTCCTACAACTGCGGGATAATTTTTTCATAAATCTGCGCTCGTTGACTCTTATTGACTCGATTTGCGAGTAAGTTGGTTTGCTCATTGTGTAAACCGTAGGTACATCTAGGCAAGCATTGTAAAATTCTGTCAGACCCACTCGCGCGTCGAAAAAAACGCGCGGCCGTTGCTTGCAGAACGTGGGTAATATTTTGAACCATGCGCGCTCGATGCGCGCGCAGGGACGATGGCGCCCGCGCCGCAGTGAGACTTTGCGCGCTCAGATTTTAATTTGTATCCTTTATTATTATTTCTTTGACCCTTACGAGGAAACAATAATTCAAAGTCATGTATTTTTTAAAATAAATTATCGTCTTACTGATCTCTTGCCTTCTTGAATGAAATTTAGCGTGAAAAGAATCAAAACTGAGCGTCTATAAAGATACGCTTTTTCCGTAAGACTTTTCGAAATGCATATTCAATTATTTTGCCAAGCAGCATCTGTCACTGAAGATTCATCTTTTCCAATCGTACAATACGTCACATTCTACCCATTAGATATCGCTCAGACTCCGAAGGCAGACAGCTGTGAGCGTTAAGAATCTTGGCGCCGACTATGATCGCGGAGAAGAATGGGGGCATGTTGGGTACACCCCCTCGCGAACTCCCAAAAAAACACTTTTTGCGAGAATTAAGATTACTCGGCTGTAGTTGGTCAAATTTCAACGTATATTAGCTCATTTTGAAGGTTTTCTTTCAAGCTTCAAAATGAGCTAAAGTACGTCAAAAAATATTGAGATGGGCCAAAGTTATGGGCAAAATGGCTTAAGGGGGGGCATGTTGGGTACACTTACCTTACTAAGGTTTAACTGGCTCATGAATAATATTCGAAAGAAGGCATTTAGCTGTAGTAGAACTCGATGAAAGTCGAATAAGGTAGAGAAATCAGTGCGCTTTTTCCTAGAAATCTGGGAAAAATTAGAAATTAGATTAGAAAAAATCCGAGGAAAAATCGGAGTGAAGGTAGATGAAATAGAGAGTAGTAAGGAGTAGATGGAAGGAGGCATAGGATCAGCACAGCAGTTTGTTCCAGAAATCAAAGTTGGGGTAAGAGAATTCCAGCGGCAAGCAGCAGAGTACTTGGTGGTGGTGCCGAGCGATGTTGTTGTCACTGGTAAGTGAACTAAGAAGCAGTAGTGTTTACCGGTCCTCAAAGTCCTTAAATCGTTAAAAATGACTTATTTTTCGTTGACCAGGGAATTTTTCAATAAAAAGTTTATAGCCAGAGATCTCACCCTGAATTTTCCTATTTGACAATAATTATGAAGATTTGTGTGCTGATTAGCTGATACTATAACTTTTAGATCGATATCTGCATTGAAAATGTTATAATCGACATTTCATTTGAACTCTGAAAAAATTGCTTACTTGAAACCCATTCCTCAAAATGATTCATTTTGGTCTAAAATGATTCATTTTAGTCCTTAAAAGGTCTTTAAAAAGTTCTTTATATCCCCGCAAAAAATCCGGTAGACACCCTGAGAACAGACCAACGTGGGGTCCTAAACGCTGGTTTTAGCCCAAATTTTGCGCTTTACGAGTAGAAGAAACTGAAAAAATTGTCTGAAGTATTCGGAATCGATGCCCTATTGAGAAACCGAGACTTTCGGTTTCGACCAAAAATTTTGAGATGACAATCCAGACTATTTACAATAGACTTATTGTTAGAAAACGCATGATTCACTCTCATGAGATGGAATCGGAGAGCTATATCTACCGATTTGGAAAAATCACTTTTTTGTATAATTGTGTCAGAATTTAAAGATATTATCTCACAATCTACGGATTCATCCTTCATTCAAATCAGTGAAACGAGAGTCAATTAACAGTTGCAATTTTTTATTTCAAGAATTTAATCTATTTCACTAGTCTCTTCAATATACTCTGGGGTACGGGCCATCATACCAACTCAAAGGCTTGGCTATTTATCGTGAATTCTACAGTCGCTAGTAAAAACAGCTGATCGAGTCAAACGTTGTTAACCAGCTGTGAAAACAAAACATCTACTACATATGTATCTGTGTACCAAATGAGAGCTTGATGATCATGAAGTGTAATATTAGCACTGTCTGGACTTGCGTTTATCGTAATTACCGAGGTTATTACTATACACAATTCAGAACTGAAAAGTTATAAAACGTAATGAATTGCACGTGATCTTCGTCAAAATTCATTAACCAAAAATATGGTTCTAAAGATTATCATTCAATCCTTGGGTTTTTGTAGTTGCCTGGACAAATAATGCATGCAGTCGCTGCATTTTATTGAGCTGCATGATTATCGAGTAATAAACACATGCATGATAAGATACGGTGTCATATTTGAATTTTGGAGGAAATTCCACTTTGGATTCTTGAATCACGCGTAAACGTGATTGTTTGCTCAGAAAAATGCTACAACTTCCAGCAATATCAAAGTATTATGCACCTTACCTCGACAATAAAAATATAAGTACTGGAATGCATGCCAGCAAAAATCGGTGGCAGCATCGTAAATAAGAACACCAGCCAAAGAAGTCCTGAGCCTTCTCCCAGCTGGTCCAAGGCGATAGAAAGCGGATCTCCCGATGACTCATCTTCAGATGAGGTAACATCAGTATTTTCACCATCTTTATCCATTTTTTATAAAAAAAAAACAAAACTTGTAAATATAGGCCACTAAGGTGGCATGGCTTCGGATTGAGCCGGCGACACGTGTGCAGCGCGATATGTCGGATCACTTTTACCTCGTGATCGAACGGCTGCGGATGCCAGACTACTCCGGTACACTCCAGCTTGAGTCTATTAGGTGCGATATAGCTACGCTGAGTTTTCTCACTTAAAATACTCTCTCAGTTTGTCTGTTATCGATGCGTTGAAAACACGCGGAGATAAGCAGCAATGTGACGTGACCGCTAGTGTTTGTCTCGAGCTTATTTCATGCGGATGGCTCAATTGATGCGCTTAATGAGTGCTTAGTTGGTTTCGTACGTGAGAGTGTCTGATTAAATGCAGTGCTTAGATCTGTGCTATTCTTAATTGGAATTGGTGAAATATTCGATCAAAGATCTGCAGCAGTTAGAATTGTGGACTTGAGCTATTGAGATCTGCAACAATCTTGAGTTCTGATTTAAAGGTGATAAGCGAAGAAAGAACTAAATAGATGGAAGAACCAGCGTCGAATGATTTCAAGCCATGTGCGATGAATTCTTTGTGTATTTGTGTGTAACCGACTTACCGAAGTATGCTCACATCAAGCTGTCAGCGGAATTAAATTGTTGGTTTTCACGGTATTACGTCAGAAAATTTTCAGACAGCATGAAGTACAGTACCGTGCAAGAATTCCTAAACGATGGTACAAAATCTTTCCTTGCTCAAACGTCGATTGTTTGAGCTCAGATCAACGTAGGAATTCCAGGAAAAAAAAAATTCTGTGGTTCGCGATTTTTCTTTCAAGACCTTTTGGTTGCACATGAAACTCATGTAATTTGAAGTATTTCGAGCAAAAAACGTTTTTACTTTATCAGATGCTATTTGGACGCAGATGCATAAAGAGCAATTCCACAGAAGGCATCTTAAAAGGTGGAAAAAATCCCATTCGCAATGATTTTTCGATTATTCTTTACGTCGTGCGGACAAGAGTGTGAGAGCTCTCAAAGCAGGCAGATTCTCGGATTTTCAATGGAATACGGGGGAAAATGGCAAAAAACTACGGTTTTAGCTTCTTTGAGAGCTCTTACACTCTTACTTGCAAGACGTAGAAAATAATCAAAAAATTTCCGCAGATGGAATTTTTTCGCTCTTCAAGTTACCTACTCTTTGTGGAATTACTCGATCTTCATTCGCGTCTAAATGGCAGCTGATAGAGTAAAACGTTTTCTCTCGAAATTTTCGAAATTTCATCGGCTGTATGTGCATCCAGAAAGGGTTGAAAGGGAAATAAAAAAAACCACAGAATGTTAGCATTTTTTTTTCATCTTCTAAATGTTTTTCTCAAAATCCCTCTACGTTGATCTAGTCTCAAACAATCGACGTTTGAGCAAGACAGGTTTTCGTACCACCGGTCAGGACTTTTTGCATGGTACTGTATGTATGCTGAATCATGCAAATTTCTCCCAAAATTTTTTGCATATTTTGTGCGTAATAACCTCCACATGAATTGATTCAACCTATATGCTCATTTTGGATCTGTCGTGAGTTAAAATTCGTAGAAGTGTTTTTCAAATTAAAGTGATTTTTTCCCGAATTTTTTCGTAAAATTGCGAACATTGAACATTAACAGAATATTTAACAACTTAATGATGTTAAAATTTTCTGCTAGTGCAATCATCCTTCTGGCTGTAGAAAATATCGTTACTCGCGTGATGGTGGAAAAAAAATTCTGCGAGTTGGATCTTTAATGAGTGTTACATCTCAGATAACTGTAAGCATCAGAATCATTGTAGATATATCTTGAGTCGATAACATATTTAACGCTAAAAGTTTTTGTTGAAAGCTTGAAAAGTCCAAAATGAGTGACCTGTTGACGAAAATAAGCAACATTGGGCTGTAAGTAAAAAATAATCCATCTAGATAGACCGGCTCTCTATTTCAAATTTGAGATCAGAAAAGTATCAAACAATTCCTAGTTTCAAAACAGATAATAACCAAGATCGATAGCGGCAAGTTAGTCTATCGTCTTATACTGCGGTGGGGCTGTGGATTATTCGACACACTCTAATTCTAGAAATTTTGATTGAGTTTTTCGTCTTGTTTGTGTATTGGGTGCGGGTATTCAAATCCATGTGCAATTTCCAAAGATCTTCGATGCAGGGTTGAAACGAGATACATTTTTTCTTTGTTGAATTCCGTTTATTTGGATTTTTCATTCAAACTCATTCTGACAAACTATTTGAAGCATTTTTTTGTTCATAATCATAGAGATCATAATCTTCAGAGCCATTCGATACGGGAACAAATGGTACTCGACGAAATTCAACAAAATTCAAAATAGATTTCATTTAAACGTAAGGAAGAGCCAGACATTTCAAGGGATAACATGGAAATTAGTCCCTCTGCAAACAACTACGGAGAGTTGATATTTGAAATACAATCTCGACGGTCGAGATTCATTCATTTTAAAATCATTTCAACAGCTTTCATTTACTTTCATTCAATACTTCATTTACTTTCATTCGATACTAGTCATAGTGTTCATGAATGAAGAGGTTTGAATCTAGATTAATCCCTAATCCAGTGGTACTCTCCGTATCATCGGAATATCAAGGGTCAGATGCAGCAATGCGTTGGTGATATGGCCTACAGCGCGTCCAAAACCATCGATTCTGTGTCGAATTTCTGCCATAAGAGGGAATACCTTCTCAGTCTTGACTGGTTCTACAATCCTATGGAAATAATGAAAAAATTACACGAATGGCCATGTTGTAAATGGGAGGAAACGTTAAAAATGATTACGGTATGTACGACCTGTAAGTATACATCGATCTTCTGAGGATCTCATCTCGCAGGTACCCGCAAGCATGAAATATGATATGAGAATTTTTCTCATGCAATTGTATTCAAGCACACAAACGGAAAGACTTATCATATGAAATAGTATTATATGTAATACTGTGAAGAGACTTCTTAAGTCAATAATTGCATACCTCTCACAAAACATCCAATCATCCTCTCACGATGCACATAATGAATATCATAATAACACAATGAAGCGAGACCGGGACAACTTCTCGGCTCACAGAAAACACTCGAGCAAAGTTCTCACAGTGTTGCATAGGAATCATCATCATCATCATCATCATCTCCATCATTATCAGGCTTGATCATTGTCATCAACATCATCACCATCATCATCACACAACATAGTACACATTCAAATCACCCAGAAAAATCTTCAAAAGAGGGAGTATTATAAAAATTACCCTTGCCGAGCCAACTGGTGCTTTGTGCCATTGTAGAATGTGTACATATAGCAAGCCGGATGTAAACTGGTGGTTTCAACCCAATGAAAGCTTCCGCTCGGTACCGACAGAGTTCCGCCTCCTTTATTCAATGTCATCCTCATCATCGTCGTCGTCGTCGTGGTGTCCTCCCGGTAAGTGATCTCACCCTCAAGTACGCGCAAACTCACGTTCGACAGATCATTTGCAACGTAGTTTTCAAGTACAAGTCCTGGATAGTCGGCAACGAATAAAACACCTGTGTAATTTGACCAGCCGTGCACTTCGCGCTCGATTCTTTCAAGCTTGGATCTGTGGATGAAAAAAAGACCCGTATGTTCTGAGGATTGGCGCGTGCCATTTTTTGATGCTGATCAATGTATGGTAGTGGTTGAGAGAAGAGTGATGTGTAACTTGAAAACAGGTGTTGAGATGTTGAAGCACTGGTGTAGGCTATTCAAGTGGATTGATTGAATTACTTGAATGCTCGATTTTTGACGGTATTGATGAAAACGCTTCACACCTGCATTTTGATTTCCGATTCGTGAAATGTATTCGAGTTCTGTTAAGTGAGCTATCGCGGAACCCTTGAGCTGCGGGAAGGATCCTGTCGAACTTATGCAAAGTAGTATATCGAACTCATTGATTTTAGATAAATTTCAATACAAATTTGAATTTTTTACTCAAAATTTGTCTCGTGTCTTGCTACAAATTTAGAAAATTTCCACAAAGATCTTTTCAAGTTTCGGAGAACAGATTCATTCCATATCTCTTCAAAATATTTATACGCGGGCCTCATTGAATTTTCTGTCACGAGAAAATTCTAAGCAAAGTAGAGAGATAGTTACATCTCTCAAACAAACCACCCTAATTGGAAACTAACATGCGGGTTATTTTAGATGGCAGACAAAAGCAATATGGCCGAATCCTGAATCTCTTCCATAAGAATAACACGGAGGAAAGATAAGAGCGCTTATCGAATGTTAGCTCCCATCAACATTGCTCAATGATTTTGCATTAATTACACAGGTCCGCAGAAAAGAGGGATTCCTGATCAGAAAAAGTGGAAGCCATTTCTGAAGTATACCGAGCTGTTGAACACAAATCCAAACTCAGAACAATTTCTTTTCATGACCGTTTTCGAGTTATGGCTTTATTCATAGGTTGCAAAAACACCTAGGTATGAATTTTAGCCTTTTAGAGATGAATTTATACTTTTCACAGCATTACCAAGACCAGATTCGTTTTTGTCATCAAATTTTGCGACAAAATAGTGTATTACGCAACAAGTGAGTGCGTGAATGTTACTTCTCGCTCGAGTTGTCAACGTGTGCGGGAATTTTTTGCACGTGTTGCGTATACAATCTTTATACGTCCATACGTAGAAACAGCGTGTTTCTAGGCCTCCTCGCGTAGCGAGGTGGCCTGGAAACAAGCTGTTTCTGCATACAGACGTATAAAACTGCATACGCGTCTCGTGCGGAAACATTTTTCCTTCGGGAAAACCAAGCTGGACGGTGCCGTCGCCCACGTCCAGCTTGGTTTCCCGAAGGAAATAGTATATTACGTAACAAGTGCGAGAAGGTCAATTTCCGCACAAGTTGCCAAACGAGTGCGAGAAGTTAATATTCACGCACTCTTTGGAACTTCTCGCACAGCCAGAAGAACACATTTACGCACGCTCGCGAAGCGAGCGTGCGTAAATATGTACTTCTGGGTGTGCGAGAAGTTTCGAAGTGTGCGTGAATGTTACTTCTCGCATGAGTTGGCAACGTGTGCGGAAACTTCTCGCACGTGTTGCGTATACTATTTTTTGCAACTGTGCGCGAAGTTGTAATTAAATGCACCACTGTCCGAGCAAGATCATCTTGAGAACGAAGTTTTCAAGAAAGGCCAAATCCAGAGGGATGACGTGACATCATATTTTGGAACTGTGCGTGAATGAAAATGCATTAGAGCGAGATGTTACATTTACGCACACTTCACCAGTGCGTAAATGTAAAACTGTGCGAGAAGTCATTCACGCATTACTTCTCGCACTGTAAATAATGAAGAGAAGTCTCATTTTTTTACAACTTCACGCACACAGTTGCAAAAAAATGTTTCCAGCACTCGACGCGTAATGTACTATTTGCAACTGTGCGCGACGTTGTAATTAAATGCATAATAGGGCCACTATTTGAATGACGAAGTTTCGGAGGGAGACCGGATTCAGAGGGATGCTGTGGAATATTTTGGAGCTGTGCGTGAATGAAAACTCATCAGAGCAAGAAGTTAAATTCCCGCACTCTTCATCAGTGCGTAAATGTAAAAAAAATTAAATCTGTACAAGAAGTCGTTTCCGCATTACTTCAGGGACTCTTGATAATGAAGAGAAGTTCCGTTCTTTTACAACTTTGCGCACAAAGTTGCAAATACGTATTTTTCGATAACTTTTGCACCTTCTTAGAAGCTAGAGAAAACTAAATTTGTTGAAATTTCTTGAGTGTGGTATTTTTGTCCTAAACTAAAACGGTGACTAGGTCAAGTCTAAAGACGGGATCGAAGTTTGCATCAAACACACGTCAAAAACGTATTTTTTGAGAATTTTGAGCAAATTTAGGAGTTAGAAATGAGAGGCGGACCAGAAATAACTTGGAGAATCACTGAGTTTACACGGAATTCATATGCTGATACGGAGCGCAATGTGCGTGATCTTCCGTTCGCGTTACTTTCTAGGTCCCCGCATCACCAAAATTCATCCAGAAATACTTTCCCAACGTAGAATTGTACGTAAAATTTTATTCCGTCCTTAGTTTCAACATATCTGGTGACAATCCTGGTCTGGGATGGAAATATCTCACCAAGATGATTCTAGCACATCTAAGGTTTTTCCTAGCATCTGAGAGGGTCCAAAAGTTGGCAAAAACTTAGTTCTCGACGTAAAATTTGACGACGAAGACAATCATTTCCTCACTTTTGCTATGGAAGGTCTTAATTTGCCTCTAAATAGCAAAAATCTATACCTAAGCATTTTTGCAACCCATGAATGTGGCTTATGCCGCCATAACTCGAAAATGTTCAGGGAAGGTGCTGTTTTGAGTTCGGACTCGTATTCAGTGGTGTTCAGTAACTTAAAATACGTCAACAGTGACTTTCACTTTTTCTGATTTGGAAACTTCTTATTTTGTGGGCCTATGAATAGAAGCTGCTATAATATAGCTAACCCCGAAAATTCCCTAGATGCACTCGTTTTCAGATAGATGACAGCAGTAAAACTCGAAGAATTCACGCTATAGATTCGGTGTTATTTCGAGGAAAGCACATATCTAAGTTTAATTAGAGAAATTTATTTTGTCCATACATTTAAAATGTTACCAAGTAATAATTCTGCTGCCCTCAAAGATAGCATGTGGATAGATATCTCTATGGGATAGACACAACATAGTCGGCTCTAGTACAAAAGCTCAAGAATGACGTTACGTATGCGTGTGAGAGGGCAACTCACCGATACGAGCTGAATTGACGGAGGAGTGGCATCAGATAGGAAACGGGTTTCAGGGGGTGCCATTCTGCTTTCAACAAGTCCACGTGCGGGTTAAATAGCCTCTGTTGAAAGCGACCATTTAGGGAGCACCAAACATCGGCGTAGATACTAAGGTCGGATGACAAATTTGCCCACGGTCCTTTAACCCTAGTAGAACTCCCCTTCAGTTTCTGAAGATTCTCCTACAAAGTTAATTGCATACCTTGGGTATAACTTGCAGTGCGCCAAAATTAAAAGTTTCTGAGAAATAATAACCAGTTATATCCTGTTATCCAATCATGCTGCTTATGGTTTAAAATGCACGCTAACTTTTATGGAAAAATGTATGGATTGTATGGTAAGCAAGTATTAGTACAAAGGCGAGTGCATCAATTGCTATGGGAGCAGATCATGAAATCTTATCGGAGTTGAAACTCGTCAAAGATTACGATTCACTCGTTTGTGATATGCATTTGGTAAGTATCAATTGCTAGTTCGAATGTAGAATGCACAAACCTTAATGCAATGAGCGTATTGTCGAACCATGTCACCATGTTTCGCCCATCGATCGTTCAGAGTCCAAGTTTCAGGATCTAGAAAGTAGTCTTTCTGGCTTTTATTGTCTCTAATTCTGACTACAATGAGAATTGTGTCCCAAGCATGGACCATCATGTCCCATGAATAACCGTAAAGTCCAGGAACCCAGTTGTTGTATCCCTATGAAAATATCCAGAAAAATAGTTGGTGGGGGTCTGCTTTTCAAAGAACCATGAAAGCATTCTGTGTGCTTCAACCATGGTGGTGACCACACCAGGGTTTGACACGAAATTGATCTTTGAATTTCGGTTCATTTCGAATCGGGGGGTCAAACTTCTGTGATGATTTTGGAATTGATTTCAATTCACCTTGAATGTACAGCAACAAAATTAACGGTTACATCTCCAAAATTGTCACAGAACTTTGACCCCCCGATCTGAAATTAACCGAAGTTCAAAAATCAGTTTCGTGTCAAACCCTGGACCACACAAAAAACGGATTTAGTTAGGTTTGAATGAGACTTCCGTCTCATTTTTTACACGATGCCGAAACATGAACATGGAATCCTACAAATAATAAACAAGCATTTTTTTCTCACGATGAAGGATCAGAATTCTTCAGGTGCGGATCTTTAGTCTGATCATCATGAAAGACTGTCATAGAGGCCACAGATTCAAACACAGTGATGTATTATTGTCAGAATAGAGTGTATTGTCATCCTCATCTTGAAATTTCATGAGCAGAGAGCGCTCAAGACCCAGGAATTTGTGGTCTGGACATTATTGGATATCTACATAACGGTGATGAAATCTGTGTCATCATGAAAACCATGGTTTACTCAGAAATTCTAGATACCACAATGATACATTTTTACGTAGCAAATGAAATTTCCATACGTTTTTGGAGACTTTGTTGGTGGATTCCGATTGTTATCGAGGCTTAAGGGGAGGTTCCACTCTAATTTTGAAGTCTGGCCTGCAAAATCATGGCAGGCTGGAAATTTGGATTTACGTGTATTTTTTCGATCTAAAAACGATGGCGTAGTCAGTTTTAAAAAAGAAAAAGAAATTTTGACCATTCTTGTCCACTGGTATGCGCCCCTTTTGCATAGTTGCTAAACCTATACGATATTTTGTTCAAAACCATAAAAAGTGTCCCCAAAAAATTTACAGATCGATACATCAAATTCTGAAAGACTAGATACATTCTTTCGGATCAAAAATCTGAATTTTCTTGCTAAAATGTCTTTGAACTCGAAAAATATCGATCATTCCAAAAAAAACAAGAATACTTTCTTGTTCAGATTAAAAAATTACATTGGATTTGTGAACAAAATATTTCAAGAATCTAGAAAGAATATCACCAGAAAATATAATCATATATGTCTAATTTTTCAAATAAAAATTATCGACTTCTGACTTTTTCTATTCACTCATCCGATGTAATTTCTCAACCTAAACGAGAAAGTATTCTTGTGATTTTTCGAAATCATGGATATTTTTCGAGTTCTGAGGCACTTTAGCAAGAAAATTCAGATTTTCGACCCGAAAAATGTATCTAGTGGCACAGAACTTGGTGGATCAGTCTGCAAATTTTTTTGAGGGTACTATTTATGGTTTTGAACAAAATATCGAATGGGTTCGGCGATCGGGCGAAGGGGTCGCAAACCAGTGGACAAAAATGGTCGAAAAATTTCTTTCTCGAAAAACTGAGTACACCACCGTTTCTAGACCGAACAAATACATATAAATCCAAAACTTCAGCCCTCCATGATTTTTAGGCCAGATTTCAAAATTAGGGTGGGACCTCCTGCTCTTAATTGACCAAGGACGATTGTCCTCAACTCCAAATGGTCAAGGCAGGCTACCTTGATGCATAAATGAAAAGATGACAAGGAAATG
Organism: Eretmocerus hayati; assembly: GCA_029851415.1. Classification (NCBI taxonomy): domain Eukaryota; kingdom Metazoa; phylum Arthropoda; class Insecta; order Hymenoptera; family Aphelinidae; genus Eretmocerus; species Eretmocerus hayati. The sequence goes on along the minus strand of CM056742.1, from coordinate 172,722,526 downwards.
ACAAGGAGAAGAAATATCCAACCGATTTTGATACAAAATCTCTAACCTGAGTGATGAAATGAGAGTAAGGCAGAAACAGTTGTAGAGCCATGTGAAAAATGAGCAAAGCCACAACTAGTCTCTGCGTATTGGTTACTCTCCGGCTCGCAAACCTCTTCCGAATCTTGGGCTCTCGTGCCGATTCGCTGCCGCAAGAACCAGCCTTGATTGCGTTGCAGTTCCGCTCGTGGGGGCTTGATTCTTCAAGCGTTTCCTTCTCTGGCTCAACCTCTTCTTCCTTCGTCACCGCATCATCACCTGTAGGAGAGCGGAATATCTTGGATGGTAAAAGTAGTTTCCGGGGCCAGTCATTGCGACAAAAGAGCGGCATTGTTGCTAAGCAAACGTACGGAAACATTCCTGAAAAGAAGATGCATCCTATATGTATAATGTACACCCTCAAATGCTATTGTATAATAAGACGCAGATCTTGCGGGGCGTAATGAAGGCACTTGCGTGACGGTGGCGAGTTGAATCCGTTGCTTGCGCAACTTCCTTTGGTAATGAAGGTGGTGGACTCTTGGAAAAGAAAAGAAGAAGAAAAAAAGAATGAAAGAAATTGAGAAAGGGATAGGGGATGGAGAGTACAATGAGATACGGAGGAGATGGGGGTAGTAGAAATTATGGTAATGAGCTGGATACGTACCTATACTGAAGAGCCGTGAGTTCATCAGGTGGAAAGTGATGCAGAAGAGGAATGCCAGCATTCGAGTTTTGTCCCACAGCATGAAAAAGCCCACCGTCAAGTCGAATACGAATGCAAACCAGTGCACGATGTACAAGTCTGTCTGTTCGCCTGTCAAGATCAATCTGACACAGTTCGCAAATATCATGATTTTGAACTTATTGATGTGAAGGGTTTTTTTTTTAAATGAAACTGGCAATTTGTTACTGCATTCTGCGTTTCATAAAAAATGCGGAAATGTGCGAATATTTTTCATCAAAATAAGATGATTCCCAGTTTCCCCAAGATTCATATTCCGCAGACCTGATGCTCTCTTTGTCAGTGTAATACTCGTGATTGAGAATTCATAGTAGTACTCTCGATCGAGAATTCAATGTGGTACATAGTCGTGATCGCGAACTCAATGTGGTACTTGTGATTGAGAAATCAGAGCAGCACTAACGTTCACATTGAACACACGATTATGATCATCATCCTGATCTGCCTTATTGAGTTCTGGATACGAGCACTTCATTGAGTTCTCGGTAGTATCATATTGAGTTCTTGAGCCCGAGTATGACATTGAGTTCTCGATCACAAGTATCACATTGAGTTCGCGGTTGTGAGTACCACATTGAGTTGTTGATCACGAATCCCAGTATAAGTTCTCCTTCAAGAGTACGATATCTCGATCATCGAGTTCTGGATTGCGAGTACCACACCGTATTCTCGTTCGCAAGTATCTCATTGACTTCTGATTCACCAGGACTACATTGAGTTTTGGATTACAAGTACTACATTGAGTTCTTGATCACGGGTATGTTATTGAATTCTCGATCACGAGTGAGACATTGAGTTCCCGATTACGGGTACCCGGTTGACTTCTCGTTCGCCAATGTCATCCTGTATACTGGATCAGGATCACAACCGAAAATGAAAATTTCCAAAAATTCATATTTGGACCGAAAATCTCATTTTCTTCCAGAATCCGAGGTGAAAAATCTGACCCGAAACAATTTTTTTTCGATTATCTATAAAATTTGGGGTTGTTCGGGGAAAACTGATGTCATTTTTGGACTGAGCGGTGGGTCTGTGTCTTCTGTTGGGGTGGATTGTACAGAATTGGATTAATACAATTTCTGTGTCGGAATAAACCGCAACTCCTTCACCGTGGTATGATAAATCCTACCGATGCACAGTGGTTGAAGAGATCAAATTGGTTATAAATTGAGTTCGCGGGAATTCTTGACCGATTCACATGATTTGAATGGGATTCTCTGCCATGTTTAAACTCTACAAGATGATTTTCCCGTATAAAACGATTCCAACGGTAGGTACAAAGGTACGGAAAGATGACTCCTTCACATATCTTGAAGGCCTTTGGGAGGAAAAGTGTGACATACAATCGATAGATTTTGTCGAGAGGAACAAATCGGTTGAGGCATTTTTTCGATAAGAGGGCTTTTGTTGAAGAAAATATTGGATTGAATAGAAAAATTGATCAAAAATTTGCTGAACCAAAAACAAAGCTTTCTTTTTAGAGAAAGCAAAAAGAGAACTAATATGACTGTTCGTGTGATGATGGGGCTGCTCTTGGCATTACGATGTCGTCCAAACTGACCAATATGATACTTGAAGTATGCATATGATCCCTACACATCTATTCCGTCGGACATATCATCTACTCCGGTGTGATGAGTGCCCCACCTCCGAATCAGTCCGGGCTTAAAGCCATGCAAGAATAGGTGCCAAGTGAGGCGTTTTACCAGAGAGTCAAAAGTACTTGAGATCATTTGGATCGAGATGGTGGTAGTGCCACCTCATACAGCGTGGAGAGATAACGAAAGATTCCATCCAAATCATGTGAATTGTCCAAGAATATGCACAGATACGGTTTATGCCCAATATGACTCTACTCGAACCATTGTACGTCGAGACCAACATATATGGTCGATTCCCCATACGACAGAGATCTTCGGTACACACAGGAAGGCGAATAGGTTCGTCTGGTGGGATTCGTCCAATCAAACGTATTAGGTGAAATATAACTCACCTAAATGGATCAAAAACCCAGTGCTTTGACAGATTTGACATGGCATATCCTTCCAGCCATTCTCTACTTGATTTCTTCAGACCTGCTATGAAATACAAGATGAAGAACTGGAATTTGAGTATGAAATAGTTCCAAGTCGGGATGTTTCCTCTCTGAGTCCTCGAGAGCCATGCATCAACAGAACTGAGAAGAATCAATAGATGAGTTTTTCCAGATTCATAACTCATCCTATTCTCAGAGATGACTTTGTATGAGATTTGCTACCAATAAACTGTTATTATTGATAACGAGAAGATTGGAAGATGTTCGTTCATTTATTCGCAGATTGGAATCTACGAGACAATCATAAAATTTCACGCTCACAAATTAAAATATGAAAAAAGAGAACCTCTTGGAAAGTATTGAAAGAAATTTTTTGTGTCTTAGAAATACGTTTCTATCCCAAAAAATTCCAGAACAACCATTTTAAATTGGAAATCATCTCATGTCCTTTTACTCATGCGTGGAATCATTTTTGGAAGCATTGCCAAGATCTTCATTGGATTAAGGAAAAATTCCATATAACATGCGTACTTACAAATATTCGTTGGCATTGGTGCCGCAAAAGAGCAATGACACCACACCAAAGAGGTAGCTGTGATTATTCCAAAAACTCTTGTCAAGAAGGAGGATGTACCAGTAGGGCAAAACAAACATACAGCAAGCAAGTTTGTAATGGAATCCAAGCATAATTCCGAACGCGCCAAGCCACATGATCGAGTATAAAACGATCATATAAGGCAGAGACATTGGTCGCATCCCATGCATCAATGGAAAGTGGCATGTATACGGATCTCCCCATTTCAAATCGATGTTTGCGAGGCCTCTCTCGTCAACCACGTCGAAGACCATACATAAACCTGGAACGAATTCCCTTTATGTTATTATGCTAATGAGATTCTTACAGGATAGAGATAATTTTGGTATTTTTGAGAGCAAGAATATACGGATGATATATTTGAGGAAAAATGTTAGATTTTGGTTTGATCATTGAATTTGAGAATTTTGCAATCGATGATAAAATTTGATCCAGTTGAATGATTGATCGATGAGGTATTATTGTATGTTTGAGAATAAGAGGGTTAGATATGAGTCTTTGACCTCGTCTCACACATCATACTCAAGTTGAATGGCATATTGCGAGTGGCAAACGACTTGGAATCGTATCAAATGCCAACATCGAGACTTCCGGGTTCCGAAGCTAATGCTCACATTTCGCGACGCATCAGGCAAAATTGTCTCATCAAATGATGATTCGACCTCTTAATAGCTTCCTGAGTGTAACCTTGGAAGATCTATTTCGTGTGGTAAATAGATCATTTCAGACTTTTTTCAATGGGTAAGATGTAAAATGATCATCTGGAGCTGAGATCAAATTCATTAAATCAGCTGGCTCATAAATGAAATTACAAACAATTTTCGCTTCACTGAAACGCGATTACAAAGATTTGCGAGATTGTACTTCATAGGTTTTCAGAGTAGAACAAGGGTATTAAGGGTCTTAATATGATCTTCTGAACGAGTATTCATTTGTGACTTTGAATGATGAGAGTACATTCGATTTTTTCATATTGATTGGAAATCCAGAGTTTCAAGAACTTGCAACAATTTGGCAACGAGAATTCGGAGTCAGGGGTGGCTGCGACAGCGTCACAAAATAATACTAGTTGTGATTTCTCATTCCGAAATCATTGCAAATCTCTCAAACTACATTTTTCTAACGGATGCAGGTGGACTTTGATTATGGGATATTCGAATTTTTCCACTGAATATCATACCAGGAGTTGGTTTTTGAAGCGATTGCATTTTTGTGTATAGATTTTCTTTCAATCATCTGATAGATTACTCAAAAACAACATCAAATTAGGGAGAGCAACTTGAGGAAACCGTATTTTGTATGGAGTTGATCAAACCAATAGTTGATATCAAAAGTTTTTTTTCGATACACTGTGCGTAAAAGTGCACTTTGCGCACAGTTTGTCGACTTTTACTCACAGTTTATCGAAAAGTATAGTTAGATACACGGCCGTAAAACCTATTATTCGCATCCTCGTGATGATTCCGACCCTCGCCTGCGGCTCGGGCCGGAAACCCATCACTCGGACGCGAATAAAACGTTTTACGCCCTTGTATCGAAATGTACTATTGTGAAAGTGTTATCATAGTTCTATGAATTTTTTCAGGTGTTGAATATCATCATGATCATATCAATTTCTATTTTTTCTGAGTTTGATAAACATATCATTTGCTCACCAAATAGTGCGCGAATTACTCCTAGACTAGAAGGATCAGCTGGTTTGTACAGTCCCTCAACAACCGTATCAAATCCCAATTCATCTATTTGAAAACCACATAGCTGTCCTACACTCTCCCACAAATTAAGCCTCTTCCTCTTAGCTGAGCTTTCAATTTCATCTTCTTTTCCAGCATCGTCGTCTTTATCGGAGTTGCTTCGGAGTTCCTGCCTCGCGAGCTTCCGCTTCATGACTGCCTCTTGGTCATAGATGCTCTTGGCACGTGTGGGTACATGCTTCTGTATGGCTCAGAGACCGATAAAACGATTCTGTGGATCACACAGAGACGGTTTTGCGTCACCATAGGCGCCTTGCAGCTTTTGCTCATACCTCATTATCATTATCGACCCAAGCCACGCTGGGCACTTTGTCGCCTTAGTACCGCTCGCGCATCAGTCTTGATTATAATACATTGTGTCGTGTCACTGAACATTCGTAATAATCTTCTATAAAGATCGTAGGAGATGCTGTTAGTACACGGAAGTTGGAGAGTATCGAAGTGACCGGAAGTGATGAAGTGCCCCGACAATTTTGAGGATTAGGATGGAATATTTGATGAAGGTGCATATGCACAGAAATTTGTCATGATCTGAAGTTTTCTTGACATAGGATTTGAGATATATCATCTTTCTTCTGATGAAAGTCACCTGAGAAGATGATTACAAGCTTTACTCCTCATCAGAAGGATCCAGTGCCCGCGGAAAAATTTTTTTGTTCATATGAAGTTTTTCTGAAATTGATGTTCAGAAAAAGTTTATATGAACAAAAAAAATGAGACTATCCCGCACTTGAAAATGGAACATTTTTTGAACTTTAACAAACTTCTTATGAACTTTTACAGAAGTTTGATAAAGTTCATAAATTGTTTTGCCAACTTCATATCCGGGCGTTTTTTTTGCCTCCCAAAATTGCCTCCTTTTAAATACCAATCCATGGGGATCCACTCATAATATGTATAAAACGCAAGAAAGGGAGGACAATTTCGATGACGACTCAGAATATGACTAGCTGGCCTCTAAATTACCGATTTTGATTAGTTTTAACACGTGGAGATATACTTCAAATTGACAATGTAACCGATGCCATTTCACTCGCGTATTGCTTGCATTTCTGGAGCCAGATCTGTTTTGAATTTTTAAAAGCTCTTCTAGATATCGGTGTTCGACTGGCTTATATTGCCTTCCTTCGAGTCGATCAATGTAGTGCTTGCGTAGCTGCAAATTCTCTTCAGCTTCTTGCGAACAACGCCAACCTGAAAGCAGATAAGAAATATCCCCAAAGAATCACAGCCGCATTTTTTAAAGAGATGATATTCCAGTTTTCATCGCAAAATAGATTCATTAGTTCTGTAAGGCTCGGAAGCAAAAAGATTTTGACAAATCATATAGGTTATGAAAATTTTCTGTTGCTCTAAAAAATTTCTAAATCAAATTCGAAATGGATAATTCAACTTATCTGATGTCTGTCCTCCATCGAATGGATCCTAGCTCGGCCACGCGTCAATTTGATGATCCAAAAATTTATGCAAGAATCTGAATGAAAAGTGCGGACTTGATAAATTTTCCGCGCATTGTTATTGATCGAGTTGACAAAGTGAAGTTCATCGCGAGAGGTGACTCTAGTGCCTGTCTGTTACAAGGAGACGCAGAGAAATGAAACCGATCAAGTCAACATTCTTCATCAGATTCTTGCATAAATTTTTGGATCATCAAATTGACGCGTGGCCGAGCTAGGATCCATTCGATGGTGGACAGACATCAGATAAGTTGAATTATCCATTTCAAATTTGATTTAGAAATTTTTTAGAGCAACAGAAAATTCCCATGACCTATATGATTTGTCAAAATCTTTTTGCTTCCGAGCCTTACAGAACTAATGAATCTATTTTGCGATGAAAACTGGAATATCATCTCTTTAAAAAATATGCGGCTGTGATTCTTTGTGGATATTTCTTATCTGCTTTCAGGTTGGCGTTGTTTGCAAGAAGCTGGAGAGAATTTGCAGCTACGCAAGCCTTACATTGATTGACTCGAAGGAAGGCAATATAAGACAGTCGAACACCGATATGTAGAAGAGCTTTTAAAAATTCAAAAGAAATCTGGCTCCAGCAATGCAAGCAATACGCGAGTGGAATGGCATCGGATACATTGTCAATTTTAAGTATATCTCCTCGTGTTAGAATTAATCAAAATCGGTAATACACTACCGGTCAAAAGTTTAAGCTCACCCAAAAAATTTTTTTTCGATTTTGTGCGTTGAACTACTCGGCTCTATTTGACCGTAGAGGACTATTCTGGAGCTCATTTTGAAGGTTTTTGCACGTATTTTAAGATGGCATAATTCATTTTTATCCGTACGGATCGGGACCTTTCCAACTTGAGCATGGAAAAGTGTCAATTTCAACGATTTTTGGGAGAATCTTTTGGCTCCTGCCAATTTGAGCCACATGAATGTTTCAATATGGGAGTTGTGGGATATGAAAGTACCAGTCTAGAGCTTCAAAATCCGTTTTTGAACGCCCCTCTACGCCACTTCCAGTCCGAGCTATGACACTTTCTCTGAGGGAAGATTTTTCGGAAAAACTAGCACTCCAATTCGAGAGAGATACAGAGACGCATTTTTATGAAGTATAATCATCAACTCTGTCATCTCTTATCAACATCTTGATTAAGGAAACGAGGAATATGCCCCAAAAAGTGAATTTTCTCGTCATTTTTGAATCCAGGTCCTAGTTTTTGCGAAAAATCTTCCCTCAGAGAAAGTGTCATAGCTCGGACTGGAAGTGGCGTAGAGGGGCGTTCAAAAACGGATCCTGAAGCTCTAGACTGGTACTTTTGTATCCCACAACTCCCATATTGAAACATTCATGTGGCTCAAATTGGCAGGAGCCAAAAGATTCTCTGAAAAATCGTTGAAATTGACACTTTTCCAAGCTCAAATTGGAAAGATCCCGATCCGTAAGGATACAAATGAATAGTGCCATCTTAAAGTACGTGAAAAAACCTTTAAAATGAGCTCCGGAAGAGTTCTCTACGGTCAAATAGAGCCGAGTAGTTCAACTCACAAAATTGAAAAAAAAATTTTTGGGTGAGCTTAAACTTTTGGCCGGTAGTGTATAGAGGCCAGCTAGTTATATTCTGAGTCGTCATCGAAATTGTCCTCCCTTCCTTGCGCCTTATACATACTATGAGTGGACCCCCATGGATTGGTATTTAAAAGGAGGCAATTTTGGGAGGCAAAAAAAACGCCCGGATATGAAGTTGGCAAAATAATTTATGAACTTTATCAAACTTCTGTAAAAGTTCATAAGAAGTTTGGTAAAGTTCAAAAAATGTTCCATTTTCAAGTGCGGGATAGTCTCATTTTTTTTGTTCATATAAACTTTTTCTGAACATCAAGTTCAGGAAAACTTCATATGAACAAAAAAATTTTTACGCATGAGTGCGGGTCAAGGATTTGGCAAAAACCCTGAGAACAGTCTTCTTTTAGCACCGAAGATGACCAAGATCCACAGAGTCTAACGCTCAAGTGTTGGGTGCTACATGCTATGACATCAGCATTGCCCATATAGGACCATGTTGAAAGAAATTATATATATAGCTATATAGTTCTAGGCAGTAGTTTCGAAACGTTTGAGCTTTGGACTCTGCGGCTTTGAGTACAATCTTTCGGTGCTCGAAGAAGACTATTCCCGAAATTTCAGCTGAATTCGTGACCCGGATCAGACAAACTCTCCTGGTTAATGGCTCAATTATGGTGCCGGTGAAAGGTTTGTATGCACCTCAAAATGAGGGGTTCAAGTCATCAAATTCGATACATCCGGCATTGTTTCTCCAAAACGATTCCCGTCCAGCTCGTTTTGGAGGTTTTTGCAAGTATTCCAAGGAATTTTTGGAGGTTTTCTTTGCGACAGAGCAAGTTTTTTGTAGGTCAAGTTGGATCCTTGGGAAAATTGAAAATAATTGAATCAAGATTCAGACCTCTGCGAGTCAGACATCACTTCATGGATCAAAATGACACGAGAAATCATGAAATGTCTCATAATTAAAAACTTGTTATAAGAACTATTCCTACTTCTTCTCACCAAATTTGAGGGGTTTTCCGACCTTCAGACCACCCCGTACCGATTTTTCTCGAAGTTCATCGTGAGGCGTAACTTTTACATGCCCCAAATATCGAAAGTAGTACAGTTGGATACGAGGGAGGGATTGTTGGTTTCCGCACAACAAGTGATATTTTTCAGCCCGAGCCAAAGGCAAGGGTCAAAACTATCTCGAGAATGTGGAAATCACCCCGTCCGAGTGTCGGATACTATTTTTCCATCAGCTGAGTGGAGAATAAAATAAAAAAAAAACCACGCGGAAAAGTCACTTCCCGCACAGATGATGGAGAATCGCACATTATTCACTGATGCGAGGTCTGGCCGTTTTGGCGCAGGGGATTGAATTTTCCCCGAGTGTAACGAGAGGGAAATAATCCCCATGCCCCAAAACGGCCCGTCAAGCGTGGTGCATATACTATTTTTGGTATCAGGGTTACTAAACGCCAATTTACCTATCCAAGCCGGGAGAAAAAGTGGCTGTTTTGTCGCACTATGCCAAAATAGTACATTTCGATACAAGGCTGGAAAAACTTTTTTTCGGGTCCGAGCGGTGGGTTTCCGGCCTGAGCCGTAGGTGAAGGTCGGAATCAACACGAGGATGCGGAAAATAAGTTTTACACCCGTGTATTGAATACTTTTTTTTGACAAACTGCGAGAGAAAGTGGAAAATCAGTGCGGAAAAGTTACTTTCTCGCACAGTGTGTCAAAAATTAATTTATACACTTCGCGGAGTACGTATTTTGCAAGAATCTACTTAGCTCGATTTTTGGGCCAGGTATGAGCTCCACTAGTGCGACCCTCTAACGCGAGATTACAGTGTAGTCGATCTTTTTCCAAAGTATCTGGACCAAATGATAACCCTGGAATCCCAAGACTGTGGCTTGAGCCGCTTGTCCGTGAGATCAATTTTAGTGGCAAATTGTCATTTCCGTGCGTGGCTCAAAAATGTCAGGTACGTGTACCGCTATCGTGTTATCCATGTTATACTTATGGTTCCGGTGAGTGGATATATTCATGTCTGTGAGAGTTGATTCGAGTTTTATGTGTTTGAAAAGTCGAAAATTTTATCGTTGAGTTATCGGAAGTAAAATTTGGAGTCGGCACATTTTCGAGCCTCAAATATCGAAATTTCTGCGGCAGGACTCATACGCGAAACAGTGTAAATCCGTGTTCTGGATAAAAGTGGCTTTGTAAACCCGCAATATACACTTGAGTCATCCCAAATCCGTGGATGATATTCCAAGGTGATCGTCAATATAGACTCTCAAAATGTCCCTAAAAGGTATCACTTCCGGTTGGAGAGATTTACAAAAGATTGCGGGAAAGAGCAATTACTCATCACTCGAGGTAAAAGAATTCAAAATCTCTTGTTGTTATTGCACCCAAACGCAATTTTTGTGCCCTCCGAATCGCCCAAATCCAGAAAGCGTTCAAATCATATTCATCTTTTGAGAATTCGCGTGGCGGCAAATCTTTTCCCAAATTCAATTTTTGGCCCCACTGTGCGGCGGCTGTTATCATACCGTTGTGAGTTGTCTCTGGAAGCAGTCACATCGTCACTCAACCTCAACACAAGAATTCTCCACTTTGTATCACGATTAATACTATGAGTTTCCTGTTGTTGCCTTGGAAAATCTCTGCCACGCTTACAAGAAGATAATGATGGATTAGAAAACACAGTTCACAATTATAGAATTCATATGAAATGGAATAAATTCAAGTCCCAACCTTCGATAATTGTGTGGTTGATAAGCCTTTTTTTCTATGAGGATTGAGAGCTGTGAAATTGAACGCAGCATACAAGGTTATTTTACAATTGGGTAATGTACCCACATTCTTAACCGCATCAGAAAAACATATTTCAATAACTTTTAAATATACGCGGGTCCATACGACTACTGTACTCTCCTCTGAATGTTGCGAATAAATGCAAATCTTACTCTACGTAAAGCTCACTGATTAGGAAGCGTATTTTTACTTATGAAAAAACAAAATAAAACTTTAACGACTAGATACTTCCAACAGCAAATTAGTAGAAATTTGCTAGGGTTAGTCAATAATAATGCAGTCTCGAAATCTTTTGGCCTGATACTCACTACCGATTGCAGTCGTGATCTCAACTTATAGCTACTCTCTTTGAATTACGAATTGCAAGCACCAAGTTAATTTGAATCTTCTCAATACCGATTAGCGCGTCCACGCGAAAAGTCGATTACGGAGAAATAGAGTGTGAAGGAAATCCTAGCTTGGCATTATCCTTGCACTCATTCTCTTTCGCATCTCCGCGAAGGACAAGATGGTCGGTCTAATACGTCCGCCTCCCTTTCGATATCCCCAAGTGGGCTATATATACTCCCGGGAGATTCAAGTTCTCTGGCCTCGCTGACGGCATTAATTCTAATCATTTCCGAGGCAGTGCACCACCCGCTCTTTCCCTACGCTCTCTCGTATACGATGAGCAGGCGAGTTCCAGAGATCTGTCACGTGGTATGTTTCATGAGTTCCCCTAATTCATTTATCACGGCTTAAGTATATGAGCAGGGGTTGCACAGGGTTCGATTGGTTCTTTTTTTTAGGAATGGCTCTCTTTTTGATGATTTTATCTTGATGTGATTTCTTTTCCATCGTTGTAATTCATTATATTGCACAAATCTGGTACGTGCTAGTGCATGTGTAATCGAAAATCTAACGGATATGTGGTTCAGGAAATTTTTGATCGAGGGTCTGCCGTGTGTACAATGTCATCGTTTCTCCTCGGGGTCATCTTGAAAACTCTTTGTTTGAGAAATTTCATTTTAGTGACTGTAGTGTACCCATTTAGAAGGATTGAGCTTATCCACTCACATTTTGACAAGTTTGTAACGTTTGGCATGATTCTGACCGATTTCATACAAGATCAAGCAGCAAAAATAGTTCATCTCTCGGATTTTTCTGGCGATGTCATACACGATTCAAAAACCAAAATAATCGGAAACGTACTTGTTTTCTTCAGAGGGCATGCGGTAGCCGTGTATTGCGACTGTAGAGTTCTGTTCACATCTTAAGTTGAAATTTCGATGAAACAAAGGTTGAGATGAGTTGCCCAGTTATTGTTACTGACTAAATTATACTTTACAACTGGCCGTTGAGACTAAATTATAAGAGTTACCCAGAGCAACACAGCTCCCCGAGAATTGTCGAGAAGTGCCCAAAATAACTTTTGCAAAGCTCTTGTGAGAGTTCCCGTGGAACTCCCGGGAAATCGTCAAATTTTCAGCTCAGTTTAATTCCACAGGGGTAACCATTAACCCACTGGGAGCCTTTTAATTATGGCCGTAAATCTCTCAGAGATACTCCTTGGGAATTCCCTGATAGCTTCCCGACATTTTCGTAAAACCTCCGCGGTGGCGTTGACTCTCGATCAGATCCCCGAAAGCTCTCCAGGTTTCTCTCCGCGTGTTCATAAAAGCTATGAATACTGCGTTAATAAACCCCAGCGCCTCAAAACATTTGACCGGAAAATACACAATTCCTGAACGAGAACTGGCACTGAATGTGATGATAATTGGTATGGAAGATTTGGGAGAAGTTTCTTATCGCAGTATGCGTAAATTTTATTCGGCGTCACATTCTGAGAGATAGCCGAAGGGCAGGAATTGGTTCGATAGCACATGCATCGCTCATAACCGTTGCTACATAAATTTGTCACTGGCTGTATCGTTTTTACACGCGTCTATTAGAGTCCGTCGTCTTCGGCTTCTGACTTTATGCTTTTATCAGCCAAGGGTGGATCAGCTGATGATTCAAAAAATTTCAGTATGCTGGAGGATGTTTACATTTTTCGAAGACCAGTTTTAGCGCTCAGCGGTTCAACTAAGGACGTGAGTTGTGACTCGAAAATTTCTGCGAGTTAGGATCAAAGAAAAAACTTTGAGGGAAACTGATATGCGTGATCCATTTACAAGAACTCGGTTTATCCTGCACCTGCACAATTTCAGATGAGTAATTTATCCAAATCATGATCATTAGAGGCTAATTTTCATCGTGTTTACTATGGCATAACTCCCAACATTTGTTGAAGCGCTTACCGTTCACAGTGATGAATTAAACTCAGCGATAAATCAAGCATGGCAAAAGATTCATTATTGTCTAACTCGCTACCGCTCGTTTGGCTTGTAAATGCCCTTGATAAGTCAGAGGCCCCTGAAATGCTTTTGTAGCGCAATGATGATGGTTGTAAAATAATGATTGATGATGGACTCAAGGTGCCAGGAAGGAGTTTTTTATGTAATTTGCAGAAATGATATTATCTTGAATGATACCCGCTGATAGATATATTATATTAGAAAATTTAGATTTGTGGTTCTCAATTTTCGAAACGGCTGAGTTGGCTAGATCAAAGTCCCGAACTGTTAACACTGGTATTGGTAGTCGTTGTTAACCCGAAGGTTGAGAGTTGTTCCGTGGGTTGGGCGCTGTAGTCGGTGTGGCATTAGAATGAACTGGAGTCTCTGCATCTACTTTAGATTCTTTTAGTACACTAATGCAGCAGAACACCAGAGAGTCGGACTGATCCTTTGGCCACGGCGACTACAGCGCCTGAAGCGCGGAAGGACACTGAACCGCGGGGTATCAATGACTATGAATAGCAGTGTAAGAGATTTTTCTGTTGAACTGGTTTCAATTAGACCGGACTAGACCGGGCTAGGCCGCATCAGACCAAACTAGATTGCACTGGACCCGAGTAGACCTGAATAGCCCGAAAAACCGAAATGAACCTAACTACCCCGAAGTAGACCAAATGAGGCTAATCTGGACGGAACTTGACCATACTAGACCGAGCTAGACCGAGCTAGAACGAAGTAGTTAAACCTGGCTTGAGCTAGACCGAACCAGACCGGAATCGATGGAGCCAGACCGTATTGGACCGTACCAGACTCAACTAAACTAAATTAGACCAAACTAAACTTAAATCAACCGAAATAGACCTAGCAAGACCGAGCTGGACTTAATTAGACCAAACTAGACCGAGTTAGATCGAATTGGATCGATCTAGACCAAACTGCATCGAATTATAGGCCAGTAAATCTAGCATCAAAAGGATCCAATTTCTGAAAAAAATGGAAAGTGTGTTCTAAATTTTTTTTTCAGTCCGGAATACCCTATTGAATGATAATTCCACGAAGCGAACAATTTTCCACCGCGGCAAAAAATTACAACCAACAAATAGTGCCCGATTTTCAGTTTTTTTCCATTATTTTGCACATAGCTCTGCTATTATGAGATTTGGATTGTTCATTCTCATGACTTAATGTAGGGAACCGAATTCTTTAAATATTAAAAAAAAAATTCATGTTCCTATGTAGTATCTAACTCGCTAAAATTAGCAACAAAGGCAAAAAACGTTGGAATTTTCTCTTATTTTTCATTTCGAGAAAACTCAATCGATCGATGCGTAGATGTATGGAAAATGTAGTCCTGATAGACTACTATCTTGAAAGAAATCGCCAAGTTAATCCATCTATGAACATCCCACCTGTGGCAATTTGTTTATAAGAAATTGTTGTTTTTGTAACAGCTGCCAAAAGTTTTTGACCACACCAAAAATGTTCCCCAGAAGCAGAGAGCTTCCTGAAACCCTCTCCTATCATTTGCGATAATAAAACTGGGCAATTTTATATAACAATTTTTCCCTGGAACCATTTGTTTATAAAAATCGAAAAATTGCATTCTTTTTTTGCATGTCAGGCCTCGAATACGCCAAATATTGATATATATTCTCTTGCATCGTATAGCATTTATTTTTCTCTAAATTTAAAAAAAAGAAACGTTGCTCTACGACCCTTTGAGCCGGAGTTCCCGATTTTTTTTTTAAATCGATATTGAATGAACAATTGAAAATTAAGAGCTCTAATTTTGGGAAATGGTAGAGAAATGTCTGAAATTTACTATGAAAAATATTTGGTACACATACCTCGACTTATTACTTCTTGGTGGCAAGTAAAAGTTGGTGTCCAATTTTGATCGGGTGAAAAGTGCTGAAAGGGGGCGTGGTGGGGGTACTCCCGCGACGATGGGCCGCGGCTTCGCACAAATCGAGACGCGGCCTTCAAACTCGTGCGCGCGGATTTTTTAAATATATTTCGGGTTCTACTGAGCCAATTCTCCCCATTCTTTTTTTAAAACGCTTTTATGCACTTCGGCATCAAGGTCATTGGTGTCGCTTCGCTTTTCGCCGGGTATTTTCTATACCTATATCGGGCTGTTTCTCGTACGTGTGCCGCATTTATCGTTGTGTGAGTGAAATGTTTTCTCTTGTATCTCATTTCGGCCAATGAGAACGCGCGTGCCGCAGCTGCGCACGGAGAGCAGCAGCAGACAGCATGGGCCGCCTAGCTATAGCTATCTGTAGCTCATCCGGCCTTCTGCGGGAGAATCGTGGCTTCCTGGTGAAAATGAGTGTTGGGTCGAGTAAAAGAGTGCCTGTTGTGAATGTCTTTCACACCCTCGAGATGCGGGTCATACCTCTATGGATGCGGGTACCCGAGATGCAGCTTCTACATGGCGCTACGCCGTGACCTCCCCATTCCATGACACGATTTTGTTATTCATGCATATATAACTAAATTATTGTTTTGGACCATAAAAAATGTCGTGATGGAGCAGTGCGGGCCACGTGCGACGTGCGAGCCTTAGGAGCTAACAGATCAAGAAAAAATGTGTTCGTTGTGGTGTTGTTGCGCGTGAGGGATGTCGCACCCCAGCGTGTTCCCCGTATTCCAGTACATAAACTTTCTTGTGTCAGCTCATAGTTTCACCACAGAATATTCAATATCAGAGAGAATAGTGTTTTTTTTATATCCAAAATGATTTTAAAATTTGGTGTACTATTGGAAAGTGGGATGAAGTGGAGTAGTTATATGTAGAAGTCATTTTAGTTGTGTTGTTGGATCTCGTTATCCAGAATTCCCAGGTACCATCAACCTCGAACATAGTCCCTGACCTTGATGTTGGTCTCTTGATGTTTAATGATGTATTTGGAGCCATTTTTAACTCTTAGAGAACTCCATTTACCAGTCTCATAACTCCACCAGACTCCACGCGTAGATTCATGATGGGTATACACCCATGGCGAGAAACCGTAGAATGAGACTTTCAATTGTTAGCAGATTCTGAGGCTCTCAGAAATAGAGTGAGGAGCCATCCGTATTGAGATAATAACAGATTGAAAACAATTAATCAATGCACTCCTGTAATCATACAGTTGCAGCAGCTTATTGTTAGTCATTGTAAAAGATCATGATTCAAACAAGAATTTACCAACTCACAATCAGTCTCCCAAATTCCTGACGACTCTCAACTATACTTAGTATCAATTTCAAACTTCTGAATCAGGTGAGATATTTCAAGTTCGTGGAAAACCCTTGGAACTACAAACAGTCTAAAATCTTAAAGAATTGGTGCACAGAGAAAGTTTTAGGATGATGTTTAAGGAACAAGTTCTAGCAGAACTCCACGCTGATATTCATGTATTATAAGAAAGGGGTTCGACTGGATGTGTATGTTCTGTTACTACTTTCAAAAGTTACTTGACAATGGAGATGCCCAAGAATTGAATCCATTTGTTCATCCGAAAGGGACATTATCAAGTCTTCTAATCAGTTGGTATTCCCAAAAATAACTTTTTATCCAAGATGTGAAATAAGAGGATAGACAAAACTAATGATGAAATCCATGGGTGCTATCGGATTGACTTCAACTAAAAAGAGCAAAATAAAATAAATAGAAAAAATTTTTAAGGCAAACGCTTTTATGAAGGCTCAATTCAACTCCCTAAAAAGTGAAAAATAAGTGAAAGTATAATGACCAAAGTAAAAGTATAACAGATAATTGTATCATTACTTTATGAAAGAACAATATTGAGGAGTTTGAAATGATTCTGCCAGTCTCTGAATTAGTATTTTCCAGGTTCACTTTTGGAATACTCAAACAAATAATCAAAAATGCTGAAAACATTACCACTTTAAAATCCATATGTCATGAAAGCGTGGGGTGCTATGAAAAGGAAAAGAACACCACATTATCTTCTTGGTCACCCCACGCTTTCATGACATATGGATTTTAAAGTGGTGATGTTTTCAGCATTTTTGATTATTTGTTTGAATATTCCAAAAGTGAACCTGGAAAACACTAATTCAGAGACTGGCAGAATCATTTCAAACTCCTCAATATTGTTCTTTCATAAAGTAATGATACAATTATCTGTTATACTTTTACTTTGGTCATTATACTTTCACTTATTTTTCACTTTTTAGGGAGTTGAATTGAGCCTTCATAAAAGCATTTGTCTTAAAAATTTTTTTTATTTTTTTTATTTTAAAATAGGGTAGCTCGTCGAGAAAAACACATTGGGCCATATTTCGGGAAGATTGGATTATCGGTTCCTCGTCTATATTGTTCGGGCGCTCGGGAGGAGGGATGGTCTGAACAGGTAATTCTAACGAAAGTTTCCGAAGGGTTTCCTCATGTATTTTCAGGAACTGATCCGATTGCCCCAGGTCACTTGCCCGAAAAATCCAGAGTTTTTTTGTTGTTAACAATTCATTGTGCGAAATTATGGGTTTTTGCAGAAAAGTCGGGAAATATGCAGTTTGGTAAAAAATTTTATTGGATCAAAGTTGTAGAGAACAGAATTTCCTAAAAAAGTCGTCCCTACAATTTTCCCGGAAAACTCAAACCTGGGCCGGGAAATGCGCGAAAACGTTCCCGCGCGTTCGACATAGGCCTATATGGGACGGCTATTACGTTTCGATGACAGCTTTGAGACTCGTATTTAGAATTAAATTTTCGAATAATGAAAAAATAAGAATTGAATTCCATCTCCTTCAAGATGCACTTGGTTGCCTAGCTAGTCATAAAATGACATGTGTCATAGCATAGCTTATAGGGGGTTTCGCATTTCCCGGCCCAGGTTTGAGTTTTCCGAGAAAATTGTATGGACGACTTTTTTAGGAAATTCTGTGTTCTACAACTTTGGTCCAATTAAATTTTTCACCAAACTGCATATTTCCCGACTTTTCTGCAAAAAACCATAATTTCGCACAAAGAATTTTTAACAACAAAAAAACTCTGGATTTTTCGGGCAAGTGACCTGGGGCAATCGGATCAGTTCCTGAAAATACATGAGAAAACCCTTCAGGAACTTTCGTTAGAGTTACCTATTCAGACCCTCCTTCCTCCCGAGCGCCCGAACAATATAGACGAGGAACCGATAATCCAATCTTCCCGAAATATGGCCCAATGTGTTCTTCTCGACGAGCTACCCTATTTTAAAAAAAGAATGGCGAGAATTGGTTCAGTAGAACCCGAAATATAGTAAAAAAATCCGCGCGCACGAGTTTGAAGGCCGCGTCTCGATTTGTGCGAAACCGCGGCCCATCGTCGCGGGAGTACCCCCACCACGCCCCCTTTCAGCACTTCTCACCCGATCAAAAATGGATACCAACTTTTACTTGCCACCAAGAAGTAATAAGTCGAGGTATGTGTACCAAATATTCTTCATAGTAAATTTCAGACATTTCTCTACCATTTCCCAAAATTAGAGCTCTTAATTTTCAATTGTTTATTCAATATCGATTACAAAAAAAAATCATTAACTCCGGCTCAAAGGGTCGTAGAGCAACGTTTCTTTTTTTAAAATTTAGAGAAAAATAAATGCTATACGATGCAAGAGAATATATATCAATATTTGGCGTATTCGCGGCCTGACATGCAAAAAAATAAATGCAATTTTTCGATTTTTATAAACAAATGGTTCCAGGGCAAAATTGTTATATAAAATTGCCCAGTTTTATTATCGCAAATGATAGGAGAGGGTTTCAGGAAGCTCTCTGCTTCTGGGGGACATTTTTGGTGCGGTCAAAAACTTTTGGCAGCTGTTGCAAAAACAACAATTTCTTATAATGAAATTGCCACAGGTGGGATGTTCATGGATGGATTAACTTGGCGATTTTTTTCAAGATAGTAATCTATGAGGACTACATTTTCCATACATCTACGCATCGATCGATTGAGTTTTCTCGAAATGAAAAATAAGAGAAAATTCCAACGTTTTTTGCCTTTGTTGCTAATTTTAGCGAGTTAGATACTACATAGGAACATGAATTTTTTCTTGAATATTTAAAGAATTCGATTCCCTACATTAAGTGATGAGAATGAACAATCCAAATCTCATAATAGCAGAGCTATGTGCAAAATAATGGAAGAAAACTGAAAATCGGGCACTATTTGTTGGTTGTAATTTCTTGCCACGGTGAAAAATTGTTCGCTTCGTGGAATTATCATTCAATAGGGTATTGCGGACCGAAAAAGAAATAGAGAACACACTTCCTATTTTTTTCAGAACTTCCGACTAGATTTACTGGCCTATTAGACCGAATCAAGCCGTTCTAGACCGAACTAGAAAAATTAGACCGAACTAGACTGAACTAGACGAAATCAGACCTAATTTGATCGAACTCGACCTAATTCGATCGGACTAGAGCTAACTATACCGAATTAAACAATGCTGGTCCAAATTAGCTCAACTTAGATCAAACTAGATCGAACTACGATGTACTGGGCCGAGCTAGACGGAGCCAGCCTTGATTGGACCGAACGAAACCAGATTAGATCGAATTGGACCGAAAACTACACCGAACTAGACCGAATAAGGCTCATTTAGAGTGAACTAGACCAAAGAAGAACAAACTAGATCGAACTACACCGAATTACACCAACCTACACCAACCTAAACCTAAGTTGACCAAACTTGACCATATAAGATCGAATTGGACCGAACCAGACCCAAGTACACCAAACTAGACAGGACTAGACCTGATCGGACAGAACTGGACGAAATTGGATCGAATTGGGCCAAATTCGGCCTAACTACAGTGCACCAGACCGAACTAGATCGGACTAAACCTAATTAAACCAAACAAAACAAAATTAGATCGAATTAGACAACAGACCGAACATGACCTAACCAGACCGAACCAGTCAAAATTTGATCGAATTAGTCCGAACACGGCATAATCACACAGTGCCAGACCGAACTAGATTGAACTAGACCTGAGTTCACCGAATCCCCATCCCCATTTCCATCCCCATCCTCAGCCACAGACCTAGACTCAGTCCCAGCCACAGTCCCAGACACAATCCTAGCCACAGCTCCAGCCACACCACAACCCTCAACTCCAGACCCGGCCACAGCCCCAGCTTCAGCCTGTTAATTGATACTGAGGCAAAATATATACATATTGAAAAGATACTAAACAGCCTCTGAATATTTGCTTCATGAATCCTATCCCACTTGTAATTTGTATCCGAACAAGACCGAACTAGAACTAATTATACTCAAACCAAACTAGACTGAATTCAATCGAGTTACACCGAACGTACTTTAATTACGCCAAACTAGACCGATAGCTCATGAAATCACCACGCTCAGAGAAGGTCGCTCTGTTACCTCGCTGAGCGATGCGAAACCGCTAATCTGAGGATATTAGCGAATTAACGCAAAGTAGCGTGGGGAATTTATTGAAGTTGAGAAAGCCTTTAACATCGGTATTTTGCGATTTGTTCGATCTTCGTACGTCTTCACAAGCCCTATATTGTTTTTTTATCTTTATCGTAAAATATTGATACGGCAAGCTGATAATAGTGATGAAATAGTCTAAGATCCCCCTTAGTTTTTTTTTGGTTTTTTGGAACCTTAATCTCGCATGAAAAAAATTTCATGATCCGGTTAGAACGAAGGTCACTAGTGATTTGTTGATTCAGATACCCACGTGCATGGATCACTAATGATTTACTACGTTTTGACGGAATATGATTGAGAGAAGTGAAGGCTCGTTAGTAACTTCGCGATTCTAGGTATTTACTGACTTGCTTGTCCTCATAGCCCTACCATGATGTTTACATAGCGCTTACGTCTAACGGAATACAGGGAAGATTCAATTGATTATCCTGAAAATATCCGTATTGGTCAGCTCATTTGCTTAAAAAGTTGCTATGAATACAACCGTGGCCTGGCATCATCTTTGCACTCATTTTTTTTTGCGTCTCCGCAAAGTATAACATGGTCGAACTCATATTATCTTTTTGAAAAACTACAATAATGGGCCACAAACAGAGCTCATCATTTCTTGGCTATTGTCCTCATAACATCAGAAATTGAATTGCGCTCAGGCAAATAGCAACAATAATAACCCATCCGACACTCCAGTACAGTGTCATTGCCAAATAATCAATAAATACGAATATCGTTTCCGGTAGACCAGATATTATAATTTCAGTACGTCGATCGCAAAGTTGCAGTTTACCAAAGCTCATCGTCAGTATGTACAGATGCGTTTACAAGTATCGAATTGATCCGATACATGTGTGAGTTTGATGCGCGCCGACTTCATGTACTCTATAGTATTTAGAGTTACAATTGGGGTGGCAGTCGGTGTAGGTATGAATGGATTCGCGGCGCGTGTCGCGCTAGTCGAAATCCCCAACGGCCGTTTTCAACTTGTGTAAGACAAAAGAAGACTGATTTATTTCAAGCCAACTCTGTCTTTCTCTCTATGGACCACTTTTTCATGAATCGAGGGTCACGTAACATACATGACACCTAGCCGCGTTTAGCCAGTTATCAAAGTTGCGCGCGTTAACCCCTTTTTGACGATGCAACGCGCGAGAGTATTGGGGTTTTATGGTCTCTAGAGGCTTTGGATTCTTTTTATCAATTCGACTTTCGAGTGTCCAGTGGGTGTACTTGAGGAGTGTATTCGTTGTCTGTTTGAGATTAGTGCAAACGTTTGGAGATGATCGACTCTCGTCTGTTTCAATCGTATGCATTGTGTTGCTAAAAATATAGTGAAGTGACCAGTGGTGATTATACATGCGAGATATGAATTTTAATGATTTTTCTCACGATGGTCAGTCGCTGGTCAGTTGGAGATAAGTTTGGTGAACATGATTAGGAAAGTGAAGGGATTATGGACTCGTGCCGGAATTGTTGTGAGGATTACGCGAGTACCAGAGTCGTATCTCGAGACTACAGATATTTTGATCCAGTAATTCTATTGGCAACCCCTTTTTCCTCGCCTTTTTCATCATCATTACAATCATATTTTAAATGAGAGATGCATGTTCTGGGCTGATAATAGACCCTAAAGTGCATTTTTTCTTGAAATCTTGATAAGGAGACATCTTTTGGAAGGTACTGAGCTCATGAGTGGTCATTGGATGATTAATTTTTTCTTCTATCAATCTTAAATTTGAGATCGATATGACGAGAAATCAACGGTCAGTGTTCCATAGTGGAGATGTTAATCAGTGAAAGAAATGCATACTACTGATATTCTGAAAATGATTTTCGGACCTAAGACTGCACTGGAAACTCTTGCTTTTTGCTGAGAAGACGCTCTGCCAGTTGAGCCAGTCAAAAAATGGCGCTTTGATCACGCTAAGCATGCGATCGGAGATTATGAATCAAATTTTTGCCTCATAGTATTTCAACCTCACATTCCCAAATCGAAAAAAATAAGGCAAGTAAAACACCGTATCATTTTCAGCCTAATGAGTCATTTCACATCGAAGCATATGCATTATTTCTCAAGAAGATCACAATTCTTCAGCTTGCAAAGTGAGGTATCCTGCTCGGTGCTCACATTTGTTCACGTTTTTTGCAAATAGATTTCAAATTTTTGGATGTGGAAGGGCTCATTCGATTGAAAATTTCAATACACAGGCGGAATACTATCTAATTTTGGTTGGAAACTTTACGTTGTTGAGTAATGAATAGGAATAAGTGAGACAACGCTGTGTTCGTCCCCATACTATCTTCATGTTTTTCTCGTTCCCTAGGGAACAAAATGGTATGAGATTTCGTATGATCTCACAAAATGAGATTTGTAAGGCGGGAAGCTAGCTGGGCAACTTGTCCAATTCTGATAAAAGCGTATAAACAATAATTCCGCTCTCAGAATCATTGCATGTAGCCGCAACCCGGAAGTACGCCGCCGGTGCGTGTGTGGTTGCGGTTTTGCGGGGACTCCGGAATGGCTTCAAGCTAACCAAGTCTCTGCAGATTTTTATCTTGAAGTCACTCATATGATATTTTACAGGGTTATTTAGGAGCTCAATACTAGTTAGGGTTCCCGAAAAGTTTATGCAGTGACAGCTTATCATCATGGCGAGTGGGGAAATCGATTCGTAAGATACATTTGTGAATTATCTAATACTCTTGAGACTGTGTAATGAACTTGTGTCAACATCAGATTTTACCTATAGTCACAAAGTGAATCTCAAATTTTGAGTGTGAGACGGACTCGTGACTCTGCGGTCCTTACATTAAAATCTCAGTTCCTCAATTAATTATCCAATCTGGTTTTGAAACAGCAAACATGTCAAAAAAAGAATTATGACAAGCCTAAAGACATTCATGGCCAAGTTGTAGTAGTCTGACTGGCTTATGTGCAAAAATTGGTCCTCAAAGCAGTGGCATTAATCAACGCCACGGGCAATTTGGGGTGATAAAAAAGGGTAAAGCAAACAGTACAGTCGATTGGCAAACATCGCAAGACTGACGCGTGCAGAGATCTGTACCATATACTCAATGTAAGCTCGACGGACACGAATCATGAAGCGGAAAAAGGCAAATACTAACCCGAGGAACTCAATCCACCAAAGACAGGGTTCAAAAAGTCTCCACTCTGCTGTACCTATATAAATATGTTTGCTCGAATAGTATGTATTTATCCATGAGACTCGATGCACCTGGAAGTTATAAGTGTAAACGAACGAATACGAGATTGAATGATGCGTATATATATATTTGTGAGCTATACAGAGTTTATGAATCAAGTCTGTGTATTTACTCGGCCATTTATCACGGTTTATTATTACGCATTGTTAGCGCGAGTGGAGCGCATTGTCGTGGCTAGACTGTGAAACCGTGTCCAATCGTATTTGCATATTATCCAAGCCGGCGCACCCTCTCTGTCTTTCTCTCTCTTATAGTATTTATGAATATGGGGCTCGTGCCTTCTTTGACTCGAGCGCTCATCAAAGAGAGACGGCGGGAGCAAGAGTTACGTGACCGGTGTCTGATTTCACGGGAGAAACCCCAATCGACCCCAATGATGCTTGCATTATGCTCAAATGAAAAGTGTACGGATATGTGGCAGTGCATCATTTTACGAATGAAAGCAAGATTGGCGTGAGCCTGGATCATATGATGAGTAATTTTTTTTGATTTTAAAGTTTTGGGATTGAAAGAAATGTCATGTATACCATAGTTGCTGTATAACTGATCTCGTTTACTGAATCGAGGGAAATAATATGATAGCTTGAGCAGGTAGGGGAGAGTGAAGCGAATTAGGACAAGCAAGATAGCTCGGTTGGAGGCGAATCTAGGCTTTCGCCGCGTAAATTCTTTTTTAATACCATCACAGACAATGGGTTTTATCGCGGTTAGACCTCCTGAAACGATACTGGGAGTCCTCGCTGACGTAGGGGTGTTCTTTGAGGGCCTTACGTGGTTTATTTTGAAAATGCAAGATTACACGCCACTTGTGCAAAAGTAGACCGACTTAATCGCCTTTTGGGATTCAAAAACTAGGCCACAAAACAAAGATTTTCAGCCGTCGTGGGTCAAAACCTGAACCCAAGTAATCGCAATTTTGCGAAAAAAAAACAGTTGGGGGCAATTTAGGACAAAGTGGACGGGGCGAATTAGGACAATGCTAAATCCTATCTAAAATCGGTCGACCGATCGCGTGCCCGTGTTTTTCGAGGATGATTGCCCGCATCAAGGCGTGTATCCGTCTGTGCGAGTTTTTCGAAGTGCGGGAGGTAGAGGGTGAGTTAGGTGATTGAAAATGGGTGAGAAAGTGAAGTTACGATGTCCAATGACGGTCATAGGAGTCAAATTGGAGGCGAGAAGTCACTTTTTACGTGTTAGAATATTTACTCATTTTGAATCTCGCATTCGCTGATATCGGGTTGATTGTCGCACACTATCATTTGTATCGTTGACTTGGGGTGAGTATGAATACCTCCAATATGAAGAAAAACTAATGAAAGTCGACTATTAGAAGCCGCGAGTCGAGTACTGATTGCTGAAGACGATATCCCATCATTGAAGTGCCTATTTCAATAAATGTTCAAAAGAGACCCGAAAATGGCTCGCTTGCCCGGGCTATGGAAGGATGTAAATGAATTGGGCGGGTTTCCCTCTTGGTTCTGGGGTATTGCCACGTGTTTTGGTGGATAAATGCGACTCCAATAGGTAAGGAATATTGCATTATACCTCGATCTTCAAAGGCTCGTAATTTGCCCTCAAAACTTGTCAGAAGTGCGCCCAAGCGTGGGGCGAATTTGGACAGATTTTTCTTTTTTTTTTAACTTCAAGGAAAAGTCTAAACGCTGAGATCTAGGGGTCTGAAAATTTTTTTACAATCTATTCAATAGTTGAACTTCAAATTCTCAACGCACGCCTAGCCCCAAGTGTCGCCAGATAGCCCCACTGCAAAACCTGTCCTAATTCGCCCCACTCTCCCCTAGTGGTGGTGATACATGGCAATGGTCAGGCGGTTTTGTGGCACTGCTGGGAGCCTCTATTATTGCGATACATAAACCTAAGTAATAAGGCTATGGGGTAAGACCTTATGTAGCCCTGCAAGGTAAATAACAGTTCCTATCATGATTATCGATGAGTTTTTAAGCTGGAATGGATACTAGTATAATGAGATTCCTGATGGTCTTACATCGTAGGCAAATACAGTTAGTGTCACGATAAGGAATATCATAATCACATATAGTACCAGACCACTATCGATAATTAGTTCAAAATCGATGTAATCACGATGAAAATGAAAATTCTTTCGGATTGTGTCTCTCGCATATCTCGTCGGATGAAAGTTTCTCGCGAATTCTACTCTTATTGTAATGAGGGTCAGAGGAGGCTATGATTTTTAGAACGGTAGCAATCGCCTTTATAAAGTTCTGCAGCTCCGCTTTCTTTCCCAATATGATCATGACGAATGGAACGATAAATAGCGATACCGAATGTACAGTCAGGTTTGGCTGGAGTTTTTCGCTGAGTGCTATAGCATCATACTTGATGATGTGACAGAAGGTGAGAACAAACTCAAAGTGAGTCGAGGGGCGGTTTATACGATTGCTGTGGCAAATCGTAAAGTACCGCCCTAGATTTGAGATTGGGATTTAGTGCCTTAGCAAGTGTATTTCTATACCATATTGTTGTTGTTGAGGTTGATTCAATGAAGGTTGCGGATCGTGCTGTCGATCTTGAAATGAACTAGGCTGAGAATCTAGAGCCAACTGAGGTTGATGCAACAAATTTTGTGTAAGGTAAAGTCGCCAGTAGTGGAACAAAAAATGAGCGTTAGTCAGTAATTTACATATCTTGAATGATATTTGAGTTTCTCGCGAACGGGAAGTAACGCATCTTGTAGATAAACTCTTTCTGCATATTTTGAAAAAAGGTACAAGATGATTACTTGTATACAATAAGAGTAATTGAATGTTCACGAAAGGATCCGTTGTCTCCTGTAGTGGAACAACCAATCCTGAGCTCGGTGCCCTCAGTGGAACGCGAAAAGTCTCCTATAGTGGAACAGCGCTTTGGAGTCATTCTGAAAAAATTTGGTAGATAATTGGTGGTTTGTTTGTGCTGATCTGTATGGAATAAATGACGCGCCACCGGAAAAAATCGATTCCTGGAAGGTTTTTCAATACAGTGAAAATATGAAACCTGTTCCAGTTGAGGGCACACTCTTGTTCCACTATTGGCTCCATTTTTGAAGAAGGCTCCTACAATGGAACACCCTCTAAAGGGTGGTTATGAGCACATACTTTTCATGGTTTTTTTTCTTAGTTTATGAATCTTTCACGGGTAATGCAGAGCATCGATTTGAAATATATAATATCAAAGAATACTGTGTAATTTTTACTGAGATGATGGATCGACTTTTGGCGATTAAAAATCCATGTGAATTGGGTGTTCCATTATAGGCGCCCAACTAGCCGTTTTCCTCTACTGGTGCCTTTACCTTAGCCCGGGAGTGAGAGAAGAATTATCGGGCAGCACCTACAAAATGTATCGAATTGGTCGCTCGGAATGAATTGATGATCGACGATCGGAGACCTCAGGATCGGTCAAACTGGGAAATGAAATGGATTCGTCGACGGCGGAAACGGGTGAAACGCAGGGGATCGTCCCCGGTAAACGCGCCGCAGGAATTCGCTTCGCGAATTACGAAAACGCGCGCGAGGCTAATATTGCTCCAGAGCGAGCCTGTGCTCTCGAGGACCTGATTTGGCGCGCACGTTGCACCAAAAAGGTGTGAATTTGATGGATCCGCGAGTGTCCGCGAGGGACGCGTTACGGAGAGTCCGTCCGCGACTCGCGGTCAATCGTCTGCTACAGACGTGAATCTCCTCTCTCTCTCTCTAGCTGCGATGTTCACCAGGTACCAATCTGAACGCCCCGCACGTGGTAATGCAGAAGAGCGGGTACTCAAAGTTCCCAATATGAGACTTGAATATGGAAGGAGATCTTTCTAGGTTCAATGTGCTCATTTGTGGAACTTTCTCCCTCCGGGCTTTCGGCAGCTGGGGAAAACACCCTTGTTCAAAGAGTCCTTGAAAGATTTCCTATTAACAAAGTCTCCTCAGAAGATTGATCCGGAGAAGCAGCATTACTTTAATCTTTGATGGGCTCGGGTTTTTGTTCCTTTTCTTTCTATCTCTTTTTAATTGTAAGTGACCTTCTGTCACCAGACTGAAGAAAAACTGTGATATTTCTGTGGACCTAAGCCCTTTATCTCATTTTCTTTCAAGTGAAATCGTAAAGTGTATGACTAGTCACAATTGTGATGTATCTATCCTTGACCAAATTATTTCTTAATATGATTTTATCGGAATATCTATTAATTATATATATATATATATATATATATATATATATATATATATGTGACACATATGAAAATATGTAGGTGTATTTTTGTCGTATGACGAATAAAGGATATCTATCTCTCTTCAACATATAAAACTCACGGGCTCTTCTCCTCGGATGCTCGTGCTACAATAGAAATTAAAATTATGGTTAGTAGATTACATTGATGGCCCAGATGAGAGCCAACGGTGAGACTATTCTCTTAACTGTTACAGGTTTCAGTTTAGTTCTCAATGGCGTGGAAGGCTTTTCTTTGTTAAGCTCACTTACAGAATGCACGAAAGAGTTAGTTCACATTATTTCGATTCATGCAAGCTACGAAAAACAACCGGCTTATAACTTACTGACACGTTGGTGGAGGACATTCCAAAAATTCTGATGGTAAGGTACTTGTGCCTAATTTGCCCCCATTCCCTAATTTGTCTCCACTCAAGGTCTCAAGAATGTAAGCACCCGCAGACGCTGCCGCGCATTTTTTTCACGATTGCTACGTTAAAATATGAGAAAATCAACGTTTTGCACCGATCCTAAAAGACACGCGCATTTCTTAGAATGAAAAAGAGGTTTGTGGTACTTTTGACTTCTTTTTTGTTGGTTACTAAAAGCTATGTCAAACAAAACTGGCACGACCATTCTCAATGTACTTTAGCTCATTTTCTTTGTCTCGGTTTCAACTTTGGAATGCAAAAAGCAGAACTGTAATTGTAAATGTAAAAAACAGAACTGCAGAATTCGATTTCTAGCCGATTCTACGCCCATATTACTAGGAAAAGTGCAGTGTTCCTAATTTGCTCCCATAGTCTTTTACCAAACTCATTCTTCGCTCCATTCACATACATTAATCTAACCTTCAAATTCTGAAAGGAGGTAAGAAAGCTACAAACTGAGCTGAAGTACGTCTTATTTGGAGGTCTGGGAGCCGAAATATCTCAATTACACGAAAAACCCGTATAATCTCATGGAAATAGGCCTCTTTTCCACGTGGGGGCAAATTAGGAACTCACTGTGGAAAGTCGCAAAATTCTTCTTTTGCAAAAATTGACATATCTCGGCTCCAATTTGTTGAAATCAAACGTACTTTTGCCCATTTCGAAGATCTTAAAACGAGCGTCAAAATGAGCTAGAATGCGTTCGAAAATATAGAGATGAGTTGGAATGGCGAGCAAAACCAAAGTAGCGGGGGCAAATTAGGCACACTTACCGTATCTCAGAGGATCACTGAGAAATGTTTCCCTCCCAACTGAATAATCCTCGAAAAATCTTCTAAAATTCTGCAATTTTACCATTTTACTCACCATATCGTCTACCAGAAGTATACTTATACCTTACAGCTCTTGTCGCGTGGCACACAGCTCATATTACAACCCATCACCGACCAAGTGAAAAAAGTCGGGCATAAAATTAACAGTGCAATGGTACCACCAGAACTGGTATCTATATACATATACCTACTAGGAGCAGATCAGGCGGCAGAAATAATATATCACGAGTGCCTCAGGGGTAGAAAAAGAGTGAGAGAGATGCTGCTTGCGGGTACTGCATCTCGTATTCTACGACCCTTGCAAACGCATTCGCGTACACACATACAAGGTTTCATATACATATAGTCCTATGAGGTACAATAGAACCCTTTAGCAAGCCCCCCTCCAATCGTGGCGGGTGCCCACTTCGAAAATCTCCCCCTTTTTTTTGCACCAGCATCATCATTCATATCGTGAAATCGTAACAGGAGAAAAAGCATAGATGCAGAGGGATGAAGGGGGGAAAACACGAAAGGGGCTCACTCACTGGATTGTAAGTTTATAGGTAAGGGCTGCTTGCTATATACTGCTATTCCTATAACTGCAACCTTTCTGGGTGCATACTGTATATATGTGCATGCACACTATTTGATCTTTACGCACAGGATACTTTTATATTACGAGTTATATGTATACAATGCGTCGTTCGTGAGGTGCCTGTAGACTGATATGTGATATTTTGCTGGTGTCGATGCGCGTACTACGAGATTTTTTTTCTATGGGTAGGAGGTAGTTTCATACGATGGTGGTGTACCGATTGGATTTGTTCATTTGTTAGTATTTGTCTATCGATTTTGATGGGCTGTAGAAAAATTTTTAGAATTTTTCAAGTATTGGATGCCTGAGAAGCAGTGTATTAGGCATCCAGAATTCTAAACATTTTTCAAATTATTCGGTTCACTTCAAACGCCAAATTCACTTGTCTCTGGAAATTCTTCAAATCAATTTGGATGTTGAAATAAAAGGACCCCGCCATAAATGATAGGATTTTGGCTTTCAGCGAATTTGACCGAATCGGCAATCAATCGATAGAGCTCGACGTGCTGAGCAAAAGTCTCCATAGCCGCTAAACCCAAAAAATTTTCGTTTTCGAGTGATTTGGTTGCGAAGTCGCCGATTTTACCGAGTCAAAATAGGGTTATGGCATCAATCGAACAATAACATACGTTCGAATTCGTTCGACTCGCTTGGTAGCTAAATACCTCTGATGAGGCAAGAATCTTTGCATTACACGCGATTTGATAATCCTCTCAAAAGAATCTTTCACTGCCACCATTCTCGCGGGATATTTTCAAAGTCCGCACAAAATGTCTAACTCTAGAAATCATCAGAGGTGTATTTACACTCTTGAACAGTAGTGTACATTTGAGAATATATCTATCGAAAATCAGAATGCAATATCTCTTGGTTATCAAACGACGATTACATTTTCTGTCAGATCGCACCTATTTTGAGAAAAAAGAATTCGATGCTTCACATGGTTTCAACAGAGTACTTAATTGACTTCTCATTTCTGATATCATCTTGCTGAAACGAATATATTTTCGAAAATCAATAGGCGTCTACTCAAATAACCGTACAAGTCTCAATCTGCGATCCCGGAAAAAAAATTAAAACGATCTTCGCAACCTTTACCGATATAGAGTTGGGCCTGATTCGATTTTCGTATGTTCGAGCCGAGTGCGATACGACGCGGAATTCAATCACCACCCAAAATTCGAAACGAATATCTCTCTGAAATCCCATAAGATATTTTCAAATGTCTGTAGGCCCCCCTCCCGCCCCCGCACACTAGAAAGGTGAAAATCTCGTTACCTCCAAACGATAAACAGTTCGGAAAAAAAGATTCAATGATTTTGTTTCAAAGTTGTACTGAGAGCTTAGACGTATTTTTCAATCGTCCAGCCGGAGAACGCTCTTCTCAACGCACCCTTGCGTGAGGTGTGAGCTCTAAATATTGTATGTATCTCGTTGATGATGAAACTCGTCATCCGCATTTGCCTTCATAATATACTATGTCCCGCAGACCGTTTGAAATATCAAAATCTTTCGAAGCGTTTCGATTGTGCGGACTTTGAAAATATCCCGCGAGAATGGCGGCAGTGAAAGATTCTTTTGAGAGGATTATCAAATCGCGTGTAATGCAAAGATCCTTGCTTCATTAGAGGTATTTAGCTGGCAAATACCAAGCAAGCCGAACGAATTCGAACGTATGTTATTGTTCGATTGATGCCATAACCCTATTTTGGCTCGGTAAAATCGGCGACTTTGCAACCAAATCACTCGAAAACGAAAATTTTTCGGGTTTAGCGGCTATGGAGACTTTTGCTCAGCACGTCGAGCTCTATCGATTGATTGCCGATTCGGTCAAATTCGCTGAAAGCCAAAATCCTATCATTTATGGCGGGGTCCTTTCTTGCGGCTGAGTTAGTGATTTCGAATTGATGACTTGGCGGTTCAGCAGATATGTTTTGTTAGACCAGTTACATAACAAGGCGTAATATAAGGTAAGTGTGCCTAATTTGCCCCCACTAATTTTGTTCTACTCGCCATTCTAATTCATCTCTATATTTCCCAATACTTCAGCTTATTTAGAAGTTTGTTTTAAGACCTTTGAAACGAGTTGAAGCACGTTTGATTCCAACAAATTGGAGCCGAGATACCTTGATTTTTGCGAAAGGAGATTTTTCTGCGAGTTTTTGACAGTGTGTTCCTAATTTGCGCCCACAGGGAAAAGAGGCCTATTTTCATGAGATTATACGGGTTTTTCGTATAATCGGGATATCTCGGCTCCCAGACCTCCAAATGAGACGTACTTCAGCTCATTTTTTAGCTTTTTCTACCCCCCTTTTAAACTTTTTGAGTTGATTTGATGCATCTTCATGGAGCAAGAAACGAGTTTGGAAAGAGATTATAGGGGCAAATTAGGAACACTGCACTTTTTTCAGTAATATGAGCGTAGAATCGGTTAGGAATCGAATTTCGCAATTCTGCAAAAAGCATTCTAAAGTTGGGACAAAGACAAAGAGAATGAGTTGAAGTACGCTGGAATTGATCACATCAATTATGTTTGGCATAGCTTTTAGTGACTAACAAAAAAGAAGTCGAAAGTACCGAAAACCACTTTTTTGTTGTAAGAAATGCGCGGGTCATAGAGGATAGGTCCAGAACGTTTATTTCCTCATATTTTAACGTAACAAACGTGAAAAAAATGCGCGGCAGCGTCTGCGGGTGCATACATTTGAGAACTTGAATGGAGGCAAATTAGGGAATGGGAGCAAATTAGGCACAGTTACCTTAGAAAAAAACTGCACAGTTATCGAGAACGAGAGTGATGATAATTTACAGTTGTCTAGTTAGTGAAGTTTATTTCGCTGTCGGGGGTACTTTATACTTCTGCATACTCAATTCAAGAGAACGACAGTTGGTGATGATGAATCAATATTTTCCTCATTTATCTCATGATGAATAGTTTGATGATTTTTTGAGTGTAGTATTTGAAATCTGCTTAAAAATGGAGATGAGAGTAATCCAGTGCAGTGTAGTGGAATATCCGATTTACATCTGACATGAATATTTCAAGCCAATGAATCAAACCCCGATTCTGTAATACTGTTAGTGTTCATTCGGAGCAATCGGTACGGAGTCTCTGCTCGAGCGTATCGAACTGAGACTCTTGTACATTCCGTATGCAAATCTTGATTACTTGTTATAGGCATTGAATCAGAGTTGCAAGCACGTACTTTGCTGAATATGATGTAGGTTATCCTGGCAAGTATTCAATCATGGGTTGTCTTCTCATCTTAAAATCGTTGGCCGGATTTGGATCATCGAATCCATGTAATAGCTCACATTGTGTAGGAAATTGTTGTAATTAAATTCCCATCTGTGAGCCTCAATGGAATCCATAAATGATTCAATCGCAATCAGGATGCTTTTTCATGTCAAGCAGATGTAATGTCAGGATCTCTCCTTATTATCGAAAACTTAGGGACTGAAGTTCACAGTATCATTCGCGAGTTTTATCGTCTTACACCTAACTGCGTCATCGAGTGAAGTCATCATACTCTTGTTTACCCTGACTCACATTGAATTCAGCAATGATTGGTTACCAATAAGCTTACAGAGGACCTCAAACTTTCGCCCGACTTCATTCGTACTCATCTAACAAGTGGCGTAGTGATTCATTAGTGATGAGTGTCAACGGAAACTCGGTGTCAACGATGACTACCAAAATAATGAACATTTTTTAGAAATTCTCTGCAAAGAAGGAAATTGCAGTTTCTTCTCTGTGCGTGGCGGGACCCACCAGTGGGTCCCGTATGCAGCCAACACGTTTACCGAAAACAAGAAAAGGTCAACAAGAATTTCCACGTAACAGTGATGAATAAACGAGTCATCCCACTTCATACTTCAGACTTTTATACTTTATAGGTGATGTACTCGTACCGCGCGTACCCTTAAAAAAGCGATAGAACGTAATCCGCTTAAAAACAGAATGAGCACCCTTTTGGCTTGTCACAGCACGGCTGACTGATTGTAAAACCATGCGGTGACCCATCAATAGCTCGTGTAGGGAATTTTAGAGTCGCTTTCATGCTTACACCTTCTTATACCGAGTATATACTTAGGCTGGTGGATATATTGTAAGCTGTGTAATCGACGTGTAATCCCTTCAAAAAGCATGACAGAGCTTTCAGATCATTTAAGTAGTTGTGTGTTATGAATATTCTTTAGATACTTTTCTTAGGTGACCTACGCTTGGATAAGACCACCATTTTTGGGAAATTCTGAAGTTGAAAGAGATTATTAGATGATGTGATTTCAGAAATAACGAGAAGGATAAGGAAATAAGATATTTTTGAAATTTCTACGTCTATGGAAGAAGATTCACGCCTTGAATGTCTAAGTGGATGGCAAAATTTTGAATTCGATCTGAAAATCGACAGAATAAAAATGAATAGACTTTCACAGAGCTCATAGGCATACGGATGATTGAAAGTCATTTGATTTTTTAAGAATTGTTACGAGAGCTCACTATCTTAGCACTGCGATATAGAATCCGATGACATTTACTTTTGTAAAATTCTCGTAAGTAAATACAGCTGTCTCCACGAACGATGTAACTGGTCAGGAGTGAAAGGAAAATTTTATATGAGCGTTAGATTTCCGATTTTCCATACGCTTAATCACGAATAATTGAATTGTGAATAGAGATTTCAGATAATAAGTATGTGATTGTAATTTTTATAAAGAAGTTTAGCATATTCCCGGCTCTTTTATTACTGAATTCTGGCACGGATTACCTGTTCGCATGGAATGTAATTGATGGAGATAAGAAAATTATTAAATTGATATCAAGATGACGATATAACATTCTGTTCGGATTAAACCTATGCCATTCATTTCTATAGTTGACTTTCGAATTTTCGAAATCGCAATTATGAAATCGTTTATCGTTTTTTTTATTCTTATCTTCGATGTCTCGGCCGAGAATACGACAGAACCCTCTTCTACCGGTAAGTTTGCACAATCAAAAGTTTTCAAGTTCAGAGATATTCACCTTATCCATAACGACTTCACAACAACGAAATAAATATCTTTCCCGTAAATTGGACTGTGGAGTGCAGAATTCATCATAAATGACCACTGGTCCTAATTGTATTTCAAGGGGTATTTCTTTTCAAACCAACGGAATGGAATGGAGATTCCCGAGCTGTTATATTTCTTAATTTGTACTTTAGTCTATATTGGTACGAAAAAAATCTCTAATGATGAATAAAGTGCTAAGTACTTGCTATTCATCCATATACGCTTGTTGATTACGATATAGAGAATCATGTATCGTCGAACTATTGGATGCAACAAATCGATAATGTGCGCAAAAATGTGAATGATATACTTGATCGAGAGGCTGATGAGCGCGATTTATACGAAGCAGGACCAAGTCATGACGGATCAAAGATAGGTATGTCAGTGACTTGAAAATTAACTTGAACTCTGGAGTATTTTACAAGAATATTGCACACAAATAGATCCATTTTGGTTATTTTCTTTTACGTCATACCTGGGAGTACTACAATTTAGTACTCTATTCCTGAAAGGGAAGAGCAAAGTTTAAAGTGTTCAGTTTCGATTGAAATTCCTTTATTTCCTGAAATTCAACTCAAAGGATCATTTCCTATCGATACAGTGTCCCGAATATATTATTCCGAAATAAAATGGGTAGAAACTGTAGAAACATGCATAAGAATAACAATAATTATTACACGTTTGTCCAACCATTGTGTTAGCGAAGGTTCGAGTGAGAAATTATTAAAAACTGATTGTTAAAGCGCACTTTTGACGAATTTAGATGAGATCCCAGGACCCTGGACAGAGTTTGAAATGGAAATCCTTCGGAGACTAGAGCAACAGAATGAAAATATAGAGAGACTTAGGGCACAGATGGGAAGGGGATTCCCACTACCAAATCACTATTTCCCTTTCGAATCGCACGTCGTTCCAAATGCAGACGAACCCGTGGTTCCACATTTTGGTAACTTTGACCACTAGAGTTAATATTTGAAAGATCATCTGTGTTACTGAGATAAAAATTTCCTTCCACTTGTTGTAGAGGACAGAAGGAGACTCGAACTAGAACGAATACGGCTGCTAGATGAAATTCAACGTCTAAGACAAAATCCAGCGGTCCGGCATTGCCTTGAAAATGACTGTGGATCTGAATTTGCCAAGCCATTGCTCTTTTTGCGGGAGAGAAGTAAATTATTTAACGATATCTTTATTTTTTATAGATAGAGATTTTTGACTTGATCTTGGAGGATAAGAATGATGTTCCATATATTCACGCTAAGATGAACGCTATTCTCCACGATTAATCATACAGACTTATTCACCACCTACACAACCTCCTGTAGGGCCATGTTTCTTGGTTTTTAAGTCAGATTTTCCCTCATATATTGGTCTTTCCTGTACATTTGCGTAGTTCAATGCGTGTGAAAAAATTTTTAATCCATAGTTGAAGAATTCCTTCCAAAGTCCCCCGTTGATACAGCTAGGCACATTACGACCAACCTTGTGACTAGTTTGAAAGAGTAGAGGAGCCCAAGGTATCAAATACGTTGGTTCAGGATTCATGGCAGACAACCACTGTTTGAGCCGCAGATTTGATACCTTCGGACTTCTTCACTTTTCGAAATCAGTCACAGGTCTGGTTGTAGTGTATTAAATCGACCTCGTCAAGAGATCATTTTCGAGGAAATGTCATCAGCTGCCGGTTAGAGATAGATGCAAAGAAATATAATAAGGCGCATTTGCAAGAAAAGCCAATAACCGATGGGAAAATTTGGTCCAAGAATCACGAAAAGTAACTGTATAGGGGTGAAGAGTGGACATTTCTGGGGTTTTGTAAAAGTCTACAAAAAAGCCATTGGGAAATAAGAAACATCCAGATATACACGTATAAATCATGTATCATTCTCAGTTTCTGCAATATGTTTTCTAACTTCACTAATACGAAAACCTCATCCCTCTATTGGCTTCATGAAGCTCGTGTAACACGACAAATTGTTAGATGCTTGAAAATACTTAGAACATGAGTATGTTCACTGAATCCAGTTAACTTCCGGCAGCGAAAAAAGTCGATGAAACAGCTCTCACCCACTACAAAATATGATTCTCGTTACAAAACGACGAGACACGTATTTTTTTGTTCTACTCAAAACCTCTCCATATCGGTGATATGCGATTTTCCACTCCATAAGCCGCATATCAATTTTGACCCTTCTGGGTCGGTAAATATTCGATAAATCAGCAAGATCTTTGAATTTCCTCGAGAACCTCTGTCCATGTGATCAAATCGGATAAAATTGAGGGGAAAAATAGTCACTGAACCAACTTAAGCTAAATATTTCCTGGGAATGAATATTTTGTCGAAACAGGAAAAACTCGATCTCTCAAAAACAACATCGTCAATCCTGCTCGAAATTTTTTCGGGAGGACTTGAGGATTAACAAACAAGAGAAAATTCATTTGGTTTACTTTTTATGGTAGAAGTTTTTCGAACGTCAGGGAGGTCTGAGTAGGCAACTTGCTTTCCAGAAAATTAGAACCGTTTTCTAATGTATTTTGAGGCGCTGATTCGATTACACAAAGTCACCAGTCCGAAAACTCTAACGTTGTTTTATTATTCACAGTTTCGAGAACAGAATGCATATTTTTCTAGTTTTTCTATTAAAAACCATGATTTTTTACTAAAAGTTGTTGATAATAAAACAACGTTGAGGTTTTCCGGCTAGTGACCTTGCTCAATCAAATCAGCGCCCCAAAATACATTAGAAAACACTTTTAAATCATCTGGAACACGAGTTGCCTACCCAGACCCGCCCTGGCGTCCGAACAGCCTTTACCTGTCACAAGAAGCGAATCAAACAAATTTTACTGTCCTTGTGAATTATCAAGTTCTCCCAAAACTTTTTTAGCAGGATTGAAGATGTTGTTTCCGAGGAATCGACTTTTTCCTGTTTTTGGCAAGATATCCATTTCCAGCCTGAATTGATCCAATGAACGTTTTTTTCCTTCAATGTATCAGATTTGATTACACCCTCTAAGATTCTCGAGGAAATCCGAAGACTCTTCTGATTTATTTAATTGTTACCAACCCAAAAGGGTCACAATTGATATGCAGCTTATGAACTAAAAAATCACATGTCTCCAATATGGAGTGGTTTGGAGCGAAACAAAAAAATATTTGTTTTTTCATTTTGTCATGAGAATCATATATTTTGTAACGGGGGATATCTGTTCCATTGACCATTTTGGCTGCCCGATCTTAACTGGATTATTCTAAACCGGTGACATTAAATCTGGCCACATTTTCGTCTTCCAAGATCAAGTCAAGGATTTTAATCTATAGTACGTGACGAGTGGAAAATTAGAATTTGAAGTTTCCTCACTTCTTAGTTCCATGAAGTTTCTCTATCATTATTATGACACTCACTTCCAATTTCTTTTTTCCAATTATAGAGCGAGTCCCATGTCCTCGGCACAAGCTGTGTGAAAGACCTGTTGAGTTTGACCGTAAGTGATCATATGTTACTTTCAGCTGCTCGATTTCGTTACAGTAAGAGTAAGATTACCGAACGATTGGTGGATTTTAGTAAGAAGTATACCTATGAGATATAGTAAGAGTCTGAGTGCTTATTACAATGAGTTATGCTACAATTCCCTCACGTTTATTTGCCGATTCTGAGAACTTATGCTGTATTTGTCAAACAATGAGATTTTTCTCCAACCTCCTATATGTCGATTGATACTTTCATCCATGATCTCTTTGTTCTCATTCCTCTAGAGGGATATTTTCCTCGAGTACGGACCAGGATTATACTTCGGTGATTGACTACTGAAATGAAATCTTGTTTCTCAACTATCTTGTAGGTTCTGTCCCGTTTGTAGTGAATCCTCGAATGTTGCGAGCTAATGCTGAAGCTGTCGAACAGAATCAATGTAACATGATGTTTGAAATGGAAAGAGAAGTTGAAAGAATTAGCGAAGAACTTAGACAAATGCCAGGGGGTCAGAGAGGCTGGCTGCGTGACAATTTTGATGGTTCCAGCTAAAATAGTGAGATGACCACCTTTTTTTTATCTTTATTCTCATGAAATAAACCACGATGAAGGTTACCAGGCATAAAAATTACCACAGTATCAAGTACGGTCTTTGAGAAAAGACGTCACTTTTGTAGAACAAGTTAATGTAAAATTATTCAGAAGTTTTCTTTGCGTTTTGATTGACAGTCATAAATCTCTCGTCAATCAGTTATAATCTGTATCAAGTGAAGTCAACACTTTGTAGTAAAAGCCTCAGGATGATGGAAGTTATTTCTACATAACCCGAGTTCTACTTCATCGGAGGATTAGCGAACAGAATGATTGTCGGCTGTTCAAGAAAATGATACAACGATGTGATACAACAAGCAGATACGTGTTAAAGTAACAAGTAAAAATAAGTCAAGCACAAAGATATCAATTAGATACGTGTTGTCCAAATGACTGATCTGCTTGGCGCAGTGACGACAGTTGTTCCTAGATTACTATGTTAATACGGAAATAAAATACCCCATTCTTGCCATTTTTTGTTCATCACTGGCCTAAAGAGTATCTCGCATTATCCAGAGCAGCCAAGGGAGAAATCTCATCCCACGTAGACCACCATTTATGCAAAATATTTTGACAAGGCTGGCGTAAATTCTTTGAACTTGTTTGTCCCTTGAATTATAATTATTCTCCAAGTGCAAAAAATTTCGCTTGATTCGTGAAAATAATGAGACGCGGAACATCGAAAAATACTCATCTGTGAGTCAGAGTAGCAATTTGTGAGTCTCAGAATTGTTTGAAATTTTCAAAAGAAATGAATTCCTGGGAAAAAGTTATAAATACGACTGAAGAATCCTCCATGTATCTTTTCGCATGAGACTATGGGTCTGAAACCCGAACGAGTCTTGAAGATGATCTCGAGAAGATTTTTTCTCAGCTTTCTGATTCATGGACCACGTTCGAAAAATTTGATGCATGTTTGAGGTACGGCGTTTTTTATGTGAAAAAGTCATCTTTTTTTCTCAAAAATGCGTGAGGTGATTTTCAAATGTCAAAGAGAGGGCTCGACAATTTTTGAGGTGTTGGAAGTATGTAGTTCAAAATTTGTTTTGACGAAGTGTAGAATTGATGTAGAATTTCAGAGAGAAAATCTAATGTATCAGCGAATATCGAACATTTATTTCACGAGGAATTGCCCAGATATTCTGCACATTTGTTGATAGATTTTTCAAATGTTGACCAAACTTAGCGGACGTATCTCCACAAGGGCGATGTACGATCGGATAATCCAAAACCGTCAAAACAACTTATCCCGCTTGCTCATTTCACGCTAGTAGCTCTTCTGACGGCAGGTGCTCATCTTTGTCTAATTTTCAAAACCCCGTCAACCCTCTCCCAATCCACGAAGAATCATTACCCTCCTGCGGTTCCGCATCTATCCAAAGCCATTTCAAATAGTAACCCAGTATTGCAGTCAACGCGCATCGTATTTTCTTTCGTATCTGACCCGCAGCCATCAAAAATTGACCCCCTCGCAACTCAACGAAATCGCGCGTTCAACCCAGATCTGCTCAGCGGGTAGTCTCTGGATATACACCCCGGAGTTTTGAACAATGGACAATTCGCCCGCGCTGCCACACCAGAGAAAGACGATATATGGGGCTTGGATCAATCGGGGAAATAAAGGCAAAATGGTATATATGTATAGTATGACATACTGTAAGCACCGATTCTTTGGGTCCAAACGAGAATCTAGTTAGCGCTTTGAAGCATTGGGTCATAGGTTGCGGATATTTTGCGAGGATTGAGCCAGTTTTGCGATTGTGCGAGCGCGTCCACGTGGGCAAAAGCTGATACCTGTACAAAGATCTTGGGATCTGAGGTGTATTATATTCA
Organism: Eretmocerus hayati; assembly: GCA_029851415.1. Taxonomy (NCBI): domain Eukaryota; kingdom Metazoa; phylum Arthropoda; class Insecta; order Hymenoptera; family Aphelinidae; genus Eretmocerus; species Eretmocerus hayati. The sequence goes on along the minus strand of CM056742.1, from coordinate 172,681,548 downwards.
GTTTTGTGGACGATCTACGCGTGTCATTCATTGTTGAATGAAACCGTGGATGTTTGAGGAGAGATCCTGGCAATCTGAGTATACTCTTCATTGCATGAATGGGAGCTTCACTCATGTTATAAAAAACACGAATCTGGATATATTACTCGATGCGAGTGTGACGCGCTCAATGTTTTTCATACAGTTGTGCTATCAGATGGTATAGGAGGGAGAAGGGTGCAATGGCCAACAGCAATAAGACCAGTCTAAAAATTTCAAATGACGCATCACAACATTAGCACTGGCCCGAGCATTATTATATGATCTTGAGCTAAATACGGATATTCCATCAAGTCGTTGGCGTAATAAAGAGCCATGAATGAATGAATTATTTTTTCATGTCAGTTATTTTCATCGACCCTCCTGAATTTAAGGCGATGCAATCACCACGCAAACCGATCACCGGGCTTCATTCTCATTTTACTCAAAAACTTGAGGGCTAGAGCTAGAGTCAGCTTGTATTGTCTGACTTTCACTCGATATCTCTTAAATTTATTCTAAATTGCAACAGCATAAAAAAGAAATGGGAACGATTTGGTCTCGGGTTCTCCCTAACCTACAATACAGGCACATTTTCATTCACAAGATTCTCAACGTCTTTTAAAATTTGAGCCAAATGACGAGTTGTCGAATCTGAGTTTGATGACGATAAAGATTTGATAACTCAGTCTTTAGCTCAAACCGTGAGAGAATTCGAAATTTTTTTGCAGAAACTTCATCGCGCACGGTGATCGCATCGCCTCAAGTTATATTTGTCGCACGTGAACCAATTCCTCTTGTTTTTTCCGGAAATGGTCGGGAATCGTAAAAAATCCAGGTGTTCCTTACTTCAAAGGGACATACGATGGTGACCTTGGAGGTCATTTTCAAGATCATTAATAGAAACACCTACGTTTCACCTCGGATTCTGAAAGAACGTCGAAAATTATGGAACGTTTAATTGGAAAAATTTTGGGATGGGAGTTATTCATGATCACGACTAGCATAAGCCAGTGATCTTAGTTTGACCTTGGAGGTCATTCTCAAGGTCATCTAAAAGTAAATTCCATTTTCCAAATAAAAGTAGTTACTTTTCACCTCGGATTCTGAAGAAGCATCAAAAATGATGAAAATGTTGTCTATAACACTTTTTGATCAAATTTGACCTCGGTGAGGTGAATAGAGGTCACTTGAACCTTGCCAAGGTCAAGTCAGATCAGTAAGTGTTCCAGGCAAGATTTTCATGATTGGTACTCTCTTTCAAAGTCTAGGGTCAAAACTAGCTGTTTTGATTTTTAAAAAATCGAGTTGACACCTAGGTGACCTTAATATTGACCGCCAAGGCCGAGACCAAGGTCACTAGCTCATTCTAGTTGTGAACATTAACAACTTTTACACCAAACATTTTTCGATAAAACTCTTACTCTCTGAGGTAAGTTGGTTACCGTCCACCTGTATTGACCTTGATTTACCTGGCCAAAGTCAAGTCGGATCGAAAAATTTTTGAAACAAGAGTTTTTCATAATCACCCACGCTTTTAGAGAATCCGAATCCAAGAGTAGGTGTTCCATTTTAAAAATTGGAGTTGACTTCCGATTGATCTTGAAAAAAAGCGCCAAGGCCGAACCGAGGTCACCATGGTATGTCCCCCTCAAAATGAGGGGACACGTGCTCCGGGATCGCTAACATCTAGTCCAAATTATAAGTGGGGTTCAAATTCACACACTTTTGGCTGGAAAAGACAGTGATTCATATGAGTGACAGTGAATTCAAAATAAGGCGAGCTCTGAATATCTAAACTCTCAGAGTAATTCTCGGCAAGAGTAGGGTCTTCGGATCAATCTTGGCTTGGGTGACTTTTTCAACGATGTCAGTCATATGAATTCGCCATTGACATCTGGACGATCAACTTAATTTGAACTGAATCGAATAGTGAAGGTTCGAATAGTAAGGCTAGAAACCGAGCCCGAGTACGTTGAAAGAACTGGCTCGATTTGTATAGTATCAGATTCAGTGAGACGAGAGATGTCGAGGTTACAAAAATAGTCTGGGCGCCCACCTATGCTCCCGTATACATATGAATATCCAGAGAAAATTTTGATGGTTTTTTATGCAATTCCACCCGCTGAATCGATTTTTCGAGGGTGCCAGAGCGATTTGGCGTGCCAGCCCCTTGTTATTAACAATTTCTAGTGCAAAATGAGGGATTTTGACCGATATCTTGGAAAATATGCATTTTCCGGGGAAAACACAACAAGTCAAATTTGTAAATCACAACATTTTCCACTGAAAAGGTCCTTACAACTTTCCCGAAAAACCCAGTACTAAGCCTGTAAACGCGTGGAAAGCGTCCGGCGTGGTTAACATGAGCTTACATGGGGGGCCAATGCTCCCCTTCTTAGTTTCCACGTAGTTTCCATACTGGCGAGATTATCGAGATGAACCCAAACGCATTTTAAAAAGAAAGATGTGCACTTGATGATGGTACCATTTGAAGATCGAAAAAATCCAAAATTTTCGATTTTCCACCGAGAGAGTGCTAAAATTGAGCCTCAGACCAGGCGATTCGGAGCAAGTGCACGGTATACGTTGGCTGCTCTTAACAGTTTTTTGTCCAATTTCTGTGTATATCATGTTATTGAATTAACTCTTGAATGTTTATGAGTTTCGTTACGCATTGCTATGAACAAATTCTATTTGTTATAAACAATTATAACAGTAAAATCATGATTTTTTTCAGCCAGAGAAAGTAGTGTTTGATCATGTACGCGAATCGAATGGTTCCATACTCAGAAATGGGTCGCTGAGTTTTCCAAGGATATCGTGGTTGGTAGTGGAAAATCGTGGAAAGCAAAAAGCATCATCTCGAAATGGCAGTGTACGTCGAAGCCAATGCACCGTCCTGACTAAGGCTCCACCCGGATGTTCTCTACTTTCCACGATTTCCCACCAACAATCAGGTTTTCCCTAGAAAACTCGGCGATCCATTTCTGAATATGGAACCATTTGATTCGCATACACGACCAAACACGAGAAAATCATGATTTTACTGTTATAATTGTTCATAACAAATAGAATAGCAATGCATAACGGGACTCATGGACATTCAAGAGTTGATTCAATAACATGATATACACAGAAATTGGACAAAAAACTGTTGAGAGCAGCCAACGTATACCGTGCACTTGCCCCGAATCGCCTGGTCTGAGGCTCAATTTTAGCATTCCCTCGGTGGAAAATCGAAAATTTTGGATGTCTTCGATTTTCAAATGGTGCCATCATCAAGTGCACATCTTCCTCTTCAAAATGCGTTTGGGTTCATCTCGATAATCTTGCCAGTATGGAAATAACGTGGAAACTAAGAAGGGGAGCACTGGCCGCCCATGTAAGCCCATGTTAACCGCGCCAGACGCTTTCCACGCGTTTACAGGCTGAGAGCTGGGTTTTTCGGGAAAGTTGTGAGGACTTTCCCGGTGGGAAATTTTGTGATCTACAAATTTGACCTCTTGTGTTTTCCCCGGGAAATGCATATTCTCCAAGATATCGGTGAAAATCCCTAATTTTGCACTCAAAATTGTTAATAACAAAGGGTTGCCACTCGACATTGTTCTGGCACCCTCGAAAAATCGATTTGCGGGTGGAAATGCATAAGAAACTATCAAAATTTTCTCTGGGAATTCATATGCATACGGGCATATTGCGAATAGATTATCCGTATAAGTATAGTATACGAAAGCGTCTGACGAATCAGTGCATACGAACCTGATCCATCAGCATAAATCGCTGCCACGAAGCAGTGAGCTCTCACTGTTCGGGGCGGAGAGAGTATGAATCTGAGCAAGGCGAGAGATCTTGGAGCTTGGACAGCTCAGGTGGTTCCCAAGATGCTCTATAGCTCAATTCCTTCATTTATCCACTATTTTTCGAGAGTATCATGGAATTCGTTTCGAGCTCATTTAGGTTACGCTCCACAAATTGTAGCGCTGAAAGAGATATCATGATTTTCTTCCCACAAAAGTTCACCCACACAAACACTATTTCTTCGTAAGTGTTGTTGTTGGGTACAATGGAGTAGATTTCTGCCAGACAGGAAAATCTTGGATTCGAGTTATCGTAAACAAGTTTCCGCAGAGTGACACGACTTGCCAGAGGACTCCCCCTCTCCCCCCCCCCCCCCCATGCACGAGAGCTTGGCAAAGAAACTCTTGCGTGTCAGTCAAAACAGATTTCAAAACGGCGCGTCTCATTCAAATGGCCGTGCAGCCGAAACCCGCTCTCATGCATGTTGCAATTCGCGCGAGTGTTTCCAAACCTAAGAGCAAGAAATCCTGTGTGGCATATGTGGAGCTCGGAAGTTTGCCCTTTTGGGAGCTTTGGTGGTTAATCCACGTCAATAAAATCAATGCTATATTTATCGTGACAGTTTCCTGATACATTTTCAAAGATACATCGATCTGGTGTATCACCTTTCGAGCATGTAAACAGTCTCACATCAGTTCAACCCTAAGATCTTGTTCTGATTCGAGTCTAACGAAATTCAGCCCATCTTCCACGCACAGCAGCTTTTTGAACCTCAACATCGATTGCAACAACGCCACATTCTTTCGAGTGGCTTCTCCCCATCACTACATATCGTATATAATACGCACCATACACTATCAGGGGGAAATTCATCGTCATTTTCGGCTCACGGGCTATTTAACAACATCGACAGTAACTATGTAGCCAAGTTCTCGACTGCGTTCACGCAAGCTTGCACAACACCAGAATCATCATTTGAATTCAGCATACATGTACATGACCCTATGCGAGTCCTGCACAGACTGCAAAATCTGAGTGGTTTTTTGATAGGGCTGTACCTAACCTATACATCGAAAGGGCATGCGCGCGGGCCAACCATCCCGGCCGAGAGTAGTGGACCAGTGTTTATTTGGATGGTATATTTATATATAGGCTCTTTGAAGCACTTGCCTTTTTTGTACAATACATGAACGTGGCCTGTGTGCACTTTTGTACTTTTGTACTAATAATACTTGCACGGGACGGTGGCGAGAGCAGCGACGCGTGCCGATATATATATTGTTGCACATCTCGGGGACTTGGGATGTATGTTGTATAGGTTAGGGAGTAGTTGATGACTCTCGAGTACCTATATGGTGATCGGCATCTGCCCTGGTTGTGTTCCTATCGTTCTAATGTAGTGCAACGCTTGCATGTATATGGTGTGCGATACTTACCGGTGGAGTTGGACTGATAATTGCCGCCAGGTGCAGTGACGCGCTTGTTTGGTAGAGTACTCGAGGTGGCGAATGTATAGTTTGGTAGCCCCCCTCGAGTTCAAAATTTTCTGGTAATCGTGCTATGGGCTAACTTTGGTGGGGGATTGGGCTTGATTCTGGATCAAGTATGAAGTGTGGCACTTGTTCTCAAGATCTGTGCGCCTTTCTGAAAATTTCTCAATTTAATCTGCTTGAGGACAAAATTTACTTGCAAGGCATATCTGAGTACTGGATATCGTTGGGTTATACTTAATCCAGGTCTTTGAGCCTTACATGATTCATTCTTGATTTGGGTTCTATATATTATCATGACGAGAAATCCAATGGGCGAGGGAGTTGAACAAAGCTCAGATGTCGAAACATAAACAACATCATATTGGTGAAATAATTTCTTAGTCGTGATTGATGCGTGAATAGGTTTTGTTTCTCAATGGGGGAAACCGTCTTGTTCAGGTTCAATCCCACTAAAAATCCTGATCCATCCTGGACAGTCTCCAAACATTCTCGGAAATTCTATAGGTCTAAAATAGTCGACATTTTTGATAATTTTTTGGCAAATTAAAACGGCACTCCCAATAAAAGAAAGATTGGTGCGGTCGGATCATGGGATTGAACGATCAAAAATCGCAGAAACATTGATCAACACTTAGAACAGTCATAGCCAATTTCAAAGTTGACCGAACACTGCTCTTGTATTCCGTTTGGTTCCAATCTATGGGACAACTGAGTATTGGATCAGTACTTCCAAAATTCTCACGTTAGATCATGGGCTTGATATATTTCACCAACTTGTTCTCGAAATTCGATCGAATATTGCCGTGATAATCAAATTTGACATCAAAGCACTTTGTATGGCACAACTAAGCTGACAAGTTCGTTACTGGATATCGCAATTTCAATGGACTACGTAGAACTTAACCTGTTAAGTTTACAATTTCTAAGAATAGCGGCCAGGTCACGAAATCTGAATTTTGGTGGACAACTCGTCACTTGTCACTAATCACAAAACTATCGGTAATGAACGAGAATAACTTGCTCGGGGGTACTTCCTAACCTATAAAACAGGCACTTTTTTGTTTACAAAAATCTTAAAGTCTTTCTCAGTATGGACTAAATGGAGAGTTATCCAGGCCAAGTTAGACGATTATAAAGCCTGGATAACTCGTCGTTTGGCCCAAATTGGAAAAGATTTTAGGATTTTTGTGAACAGAGTTCAGCGTGCGCGGCGACCGCAAAGGATACCCATAGTTTTTGTCCAGTTCTTTAAGTATTTCATACCTAATAAAATGCATGCGTAGGAAATAGTATAGAAGTTAATTGGTCTACTCACGAGGTCCGCAAGACCCCGAACAATTTTTTCACGCACAGTAGCCAATCTTGGCTGACTGACTTGTGACCAACCTAATCTCGAACCTAGCTCATCTTGCAAGAACTAAAATGTTACATCCCGCAGAACGGCAAATGCTACTACAGGTTCTGTATATGGAATTGTAACCCAATGGATCAACACCGTGATCACTTCCTGGATTAGATATAGTATCAAATCTATTGAAGAGTTAGCAGAATGATTTTGGAGAAATTTGTTTCCTGGATCCCATCCTCTCATCAAAGGTTGGTAACTCACGAACAAACGAAAAATTCAAATCAACTTTCAAGTTATTTCTCCTTTATGATCAAATGATAATATGCTACTTCCACAGGACGTACATTATGTACTTGGTATCTTTGAGTGAGGTATAAATTATCCAATCGACCATTATTCCTTACTTTTTATCGGCGCCAAAGAGCCATCATTACAAAAACATGATACACTCCTAAGCACGTGCTCAATTTCCTATACCTCTCAGAATTTCCTCTATTCTTGCATCTTTCTACCTCACATCCCCTTCATCACACATCCATGTAGTCCGAGTCACGTACCAAAAAAGGAAACGTTAATTAAATACCTTGTAATAGCATAGTGGCATCCAGGTTACCAGGTCTCTCAATCGTTGTAAAGGCACTGGGCGTCACATATACTGAATATTCTCTCTTCTGTGTGTGCAGATAACGATCTATCTACCTACCGATCATCTTGACGAGAGGGTAAAAGTAGTGTCTCGCAAATACAATGAAAAAAAAGGGACATTCCCTGGAGAGCTCGTAGATACAGTTATAGATTACTTTGCTACATCGGTAAGAGGGAGAGGCGCATGCAGGGGACGCAATTCGATGATCGAGACAAAAGACTATGTAGAGAGAGAGAGAGAGAGAATGCCCCTATATGATGCTTGCCCGAGGGTTGAGTTTGCCAATTGCTTCACCCGCTTTGGTCCTCGTGACGATGGAAATTAATACTGGAGATCACCCGCAGTGCAATGAGTAGATTTCGAAGCATACGTAAATTCAGAGTAGTGCATTTATTAAGGACGAGAAAAATTGGAATATTACGTAAATGATGAGACGAGCAATTAGTCAGGATGATAATAGGGGATACGACCTTGTTCAATTTTTTTGATTAGAATATGATGCTTTGCTACAGTTATGAATTAGCGTTAGTATATGGAGAGCCAATTTGACCCTAGATTGTGGAGCTTGCATGGTCTCATTGTAAGCACGTCACTTCAGCATTATGACATCCATCATTTTTGAATAAGTACAGCGAGTTCGGACGGCTTAGTATGGATTACATATTGTAATCACCGAATTGATGCAAATTCATTTCACCAATACACTACATAAGTCCTCATTCTGTATACATGTATGTTGCTTGAGTATTTGCCGTTCTAGCATATCTGAGCCTTAGATTCTTTATTTTCATTCATGATCTCCATAATCTTCTATGTACGTTGTACTAATGTTACCAATATTCATGACGAACTATAGTTAATTGAAATCATTTGTTATGAATAAAACTACAACTGGGAAATTCGTTTGAAATGCATCCAGATATTGTGGAGCTGGGTTTCTATTTGCTGCGGGCCACTGATTTTGTTTGTTTTTAACAGCTGATTATAGAAGCGATTCAGATGCACTTGTGGAGCTGAACTCTTTTTTGCAATCTTTTATGAACGTTTGAAAGTGATTCAAAGAATTATTCCCGTACTGGTTCCTGGGATGTTTATGAATTTAGTCTTGATTTTGTTTATGATAACCGATTGGAATTTCAAAGTTATTCTTATGTTCAATCGTCTAGAATTTCGTTTATCAATTTTCAATCCTGTGAATTAAATTTTACATCAGTACTTGTAATATTTCTCATTCAGAATCTGCAAATAGAGTGGGAGACTCTTAACTATAAGCTTCTTGATACAATACTAGACAAATATTAGATAGCTCTTGAATTGTATTATTATAGGTTCTGAAATTTGGGATTCAACAGAAGATATGGAACGATAAGAAAATGCCTCATTTCATCCATATAGAATCATTCACATTCCTTGGGAAATCTTAGACTAAAAAATATATGACTGGAACATTCATGGAAATTTTAGTGGATGGATAGTTTATCTCATAGATGGCCACAAAATAATTGCAGTGGGTAGCTTCTTCAATTGAATTCAGCTGATTCTCGGTTTCATCATCCTTTACCACGAGGTTTACCGTGCTCTTGATGATTTTTCATCGATAATCGTGAAAGTCTACTGATTCATTGAAATGAGATCGGATGGGGCTCGTCTATCGATTTTTATCATTCAATCGGCATAGCTTCTCGTAAAATTCCAAACAGGACCCTGTGCACGTGCATGAATGCGTTCATGTAGATAGCCAGGGGGGACGCGGGTGCAGTCCACTTTTATGAATGTGTAGTAGCGGCAATAATACATCGCGCGTGCAAACGCGCCGGTAATGGGCCCGGTAAGCAGGAACTAATGCACAAGATTAAGATCACTCGCGTGGCTCATTGTCCTTCACCTTATTTATTGGGGGGCGCTCCACACATCTGATCCTTATGGGCTGCGCACAACCAGTCGTCGTAGACAGACTCATCCCGTCATCCTCACCTGCTTTCGTCACCACTGCTATCACCGATTACAATCTGATCGCGATTTGTTCATTGCACGCCTTGCATTCTACGCATACCCTAAATTTCCAAAATAAGACACACTATTCTATCAAGCTCTATTTTCCAAACCGAAATGGACTTCGACGGGCGTAGAAGAGTCACGTTACTTCTATATATAGATTCATTCCATTTGGGGGTTTGTATTGGTGGGTTCTAGATAGGTTCTATCCATTTGCTCGCACCCTTTCGCAACCGGATGGTAGCGCCCTCTGTAACTTCTTATCACCCGGCGGAAATCCATTTAGAACCCTCGCTTCTTTCCTTTCAAGCCGACAATGAGCTTCGATTCTTTTTCGATATAGAGTTGGTTAGCTCACCCTCTCTTCGTCTTTGACTGCCTTATAAACTCGACAAATCTACTTTCCAAGTGCGTAGTGAATGCCTGTGGCTCAGATGGTGTGTGATTGGGGTCTGGCTTCCGATAGCTTGAGGGTGTTGGTATGGATTTGTGAAACGAGTCGTTGCTTCCGAGCAGTTTTGATGATGGATATTCTCGATGGATGCAAACTGCGCCATGTAACGGAGGAACATGTCAGAGTTGGTTGCCGCTTAGATCGTTCCACTTGTTTTCGTTGTTTATTGTATTGAAGTTCAATCTGGAATGTTCGTGAGGATGGACACGGGATTTCTGATAATATTTTCATGCGCAAATTGGAAATTGACGGCTTAGCAAGTAAGATGAGTGTATTCCTCCTTGAGGAGATGTGAGTATGCATTTTGCTAAACACTCTGTTCCACCTCAATATCTTCCACCAAGTTCGAACTGATCTCAATGGTCACCTAAAGTCCGCCAGAATATCTACTTCTTTGTTCGAACCATTGGGGTTAGGCCTTCAAAAAAAGTAGGCACAGATCATCCAAAGTCGTGTAGATCCGACGTAAATAGTCAGTATTCATTTCAACCCGCGCTGATGCAACCATTGGTAGTTGTGAAGTGATAGCCATCCGACCTCGAAAGAAGTAATAGCAGTTGCATTTCATGAAGGTTTCCCCTCAAGCGCCCCCTGACCCTCCATTCCTTCCCTTATGGCGGTTTAGCCCCAGAACCACATGATGGTGGTGAGGTCCCAAAGTGATATCATGCTGGTATGGCCTCAGATATCTATTATGACCCCGATGTGTGATAACAGCAGTTTAGTGCTCCATATCCCCACAAGATGACGTTTTATTGCTTGAACCTCAAGTAAAAGTGTGTACGCGATGATCCAAGTCGATACACGCACATATCGTATAGAGAAGTATCGGGTTTCACCACCACGTGGTTAGTGACTTATCCTATATGCAAATGAATTGAAACTATACCTGATAAACGCGGAGAAAAATCTGTGTCCTTCACCCCCTGCAGATCTTCGGGTCTTGAGAGCACACGACAACTCCCCCGCCCCCAGTATTCAGCTCCTGCACCCATGTGTGGGCTTTCACTAACCTCGTCCGCCTTAGTAAGTATGAGTCCTGAGCAGCGTCTTGGACTGCATCGGGACTCCAGCTTCTTCGGAAGCCCCTATGAATCTTTCATCTTTACTCTATTCTCTAATTCTTTCTTCTATCTTCTGGGACAATGACCTTTGGGTTGGCGCCCTCCGGGGACGTGCTTTAGTCGGTAGGTGCCCGAGTTTTCTCGGGTAAATCCGACGCAACCCACACTCTTGTAGGCGTCTATGAAGATTTTCCCTTCCCGGGGTGCCAGAAAAAAGTTACCTTCACCCGCAAGGAACATCTTCAGTCCTTGGAAGAGTAACAACTACTCGGTCCCAGTTGGTCGCAAGGAGGATCTTACGTTGATCCTGGGAGACAGACGCACTCTCCGGTCGCAGTCCTCCGGCAAGGGAGATCTTAGTTTTCCGGTGGCACACGACAACTCCCCCGCCCCCAGTATTCAGCTCCTGCACCCATGTGTGGGCTTTCACTAACCTCGTCCGCCTTAGTAAGTATGAGTCCTGAGCAGCGTCTTGGACTGCATCGGGACTCCAGCTTCTTCGCAAGCCCCTATGAATCTTTCATCTTTACTTTACTCTCTAATTCTTCCTTCTATCTTCTGGGACAATGACCTTTGGGTTGGCGCCCTCCGGGGACGTGCTTTAGTCAGTAGGTGCCCGAGTTTTCTCGGGTAAATCCGACGCAACCCACACTCTTGTAGGCGTCTATGAAGATTTTCCCTTCCCGGGGTGCCAGAAAAAAGTTACCTTCACCCGCAAGGAACATCTTCAGTCCTTGGAAGAGTAACAACTACTCGGTCCCAGTTGGTCGCAAGGAGGATCTTACGTTGATCCTGGGAGACAGACGCACTCTCCGGTCGCAGTCCTCCGGCAAGGGAGATCTTAGTTTTCCGGTGGCACACGACAACTCCCCCGCCCCCAGTATTCAGCTCCTGCACCCATGTGTGGGCTTTCACTAACCTCGTCCGCCTTAGTAAGTATGAGTCCTGAGCAGCGTCTTGGACTGCATCGGGACTCCAGCTTCTTCGGAAGCCCCTATGAATCTTTCATCTTTACTCTATTCTCTAATTCTTTCTTCTATCTTCTGGGACAATGACCTTTGGGTTGGCGCCCTCCGGGGACGTGCTTTAGTCGGTAGGTGCCCGAGTTTTCTCGGGTAAATCCGACGCAACCCACACTCTTGTAGGCGTCTATGAAGATTTTCCCTTCCCGGGGTGCCAGAAAAAAGTTACCTTCACCCGCAAGAAACATCTTCAGTCCTTGGAAGAGTAACAACTACTTGGTCCCAGTTGGTCGCAAGGAGGATCCTACGTTGATCCTGGGAGACAGACGCACTCTCCGGTCGCAGTCCTCCGGCAAGGGAGATCTTAGTTTTCCGGTGGCACACGACAACTCCCCCGCCCCCAGTATTCAGCTCCTGCACCCATGTGTGGGCTTTCACTAACCTCGTCCGCCTTAGTAAGTATGAGTCCTGAGCAGCGTCTTGGACTGCATCGGGACTCCAGCTTCTTCGCAAGCCCCTATGAATCTTTCATCTTTACTTTACTCTCTAATTCTTCCTTCTATCTTCTGGGACAATGACCTTTGGGTTGGCGCCCTCCGGGGACGTGCTTTAGTCAGTAGGTGCCCGAGTTTTCTCGGGTAAATCCGACGCAACCCACACTCTTGTAGGCGTCTATGAAGATTTTCCCTTCCCGGGGTGCCAGAAAAAAGTTACCTTCACCCGCAAGGAACATCTTCAGTCCTTGGAAGAGTAACAACTACTCGGTCCCAGTTGGTCGCAAGGAGGATCTTACGTTGATCCTGGGAGACAGACGCACTCTCCGGTCGCAGTCCTCCGGCAAGGGAGATCTTAGTTTTCCGGTGGCACACGACAACTCCCCCGCCCCCAGTATTCAGCTCCTGCACCCATGTGTGGGCTTTCACTAACCTCGTCCGCCTTAGTAAGTATGAGTCCTGAGCAGCGTCTTGGACTGCATCGGGACTCCAGCTTCTTCGGAAGCCCCTATGAATCTTTCATCTTTACTCTATTCTCTAATTCTTTCTTCTATCTTCTGGGACAATGACCTTTGGGTTGGCGCCCTCCGGGGACGTGCTTTAGTCGGTAGGTGCCCGAGTTTTCTCGGGTAAATCCGACGCAACCCACACTCTTGTAGGCGTCTATGAAGATTTTCCCTTCCCGGGGTGCCAGAAAAAAGTTACCTTCACCCGCAAGAAACATCTTCAGTCCTTGGAAGAGTAACAACTACTTGGTCCCAGTTGGTCGCAAGGAGGATCCTACGTTGATCCTGGGAGACAGACGCACTCTCCGGTCGCAGTCCTCCGGCAAGGGAGATCTTAGTTTTCCGGTGGCATACGACAACTCCCCCGCTCCCAGTCTTTTCCGTTAGTTCCTGAGTTCAAGAAGAATCAAAGTTTTTTTGTATTTCATATGAAGGTACCCAATTTTGCGACTTTCCCAATTCACCCCGGTCACGTTCATGCGCTTTCTCCTTTTTCAGCATGGGAATGAACAGTAAATTTTTGAATCACAACACAACGGTTGTGTTCTTTTAATTCCACACACGATTCACGCGGTTACATGTTACGCAATGCAAGCAAATGAAGACCCTGGCCATCACTGCAGCCCAGGAAAGAACTAGACTGATTGTTGAGACTTATCGATCAGGCTTCTCCGCTCTTCCAAATGACTAGAACGTCTATGCGCTCCTCTCTTCCTCAGGATGAGAAGGATCAGTTGAAGAAATCTTTTAACTTGAAACACAATGCATGTATTAGCTTGTATTCGTCTGATTTCAGACAGAAATCTTTCGAATGCTATCTTGTTCCGTAAGGCCACCCGTACGGCTTACATCCACAAGGTCTGGGTGACATTAAACATGAAGTCAAATGTGAGTATCAATCGCGCAATAAAGATTAACTATCACGTTACCGTTACTTGTCTCCATAGCCTAATATCTTCGCCATTATTTTTACAGGTTGAAGAACAACGCAAATTCCTGGAGCAACTGGGACTTGGTATGAAGAAAGAGGAGTTTGGATAGAGGTAAGGGAATCATAGGATGAATAACCGGTTAATAAAACTGCAGCAAATTATCATAGTGTGCTTTTTTCAGGTTGGCGGTAAGACAATTGAGCCGCTTCGGACGAATACCGGCATGCCCGACATATACTACAAACATCAGAGTAGCACGCTGCAGATATACATTATCCTCATTCTTATTGTTTTTTTCGTGGACAGTCCCATGTGAATCATGTATCACCTGACTTCTGACCATAGATAATGCGTCATTCGAGCATTGCTTGTAAGGGTAATTTTGAATTTTCATGAGAACAGTTCTATTGGATACGCCCCAATGTATTTTTATAGAACCACTATCGCAGTGTATTGGGTAGCTACCTAGGATTGACTATTTTCATAATGGTGTGATTTTGCTAAAGGTGAAACCTTGCGAGGAAATTTTTGTGGAATTCTACTGATATTCCAGTATGAAAATATCCATTCATGCAGATAATAAATGAAAAATTCTTATTGAATTGTGTTTGAGCTCGTGATGATTTCAGTTTAGAATCGGAGATGTTACTTTCTATGGATTGGACAAAGAATGAATTTTTGATCGAATTCTTTGATTTTAAACTGAAATCATCACGATCACAAACACAATCCAATCAAAATCAGATCAGCAGCCGTGGATAGAGAGTGTCGCATATTCCTATATGAGGAAAAGAAACATACACGCGAAGGATTCTTACCTAGAATGAGTAGAGCTCTGCAATGGCCCCGGCAGCGTAGTTGATGGTAATGCAACCGCCCGGGCAAGCGGGAGATCGTGAGTTAGAGCCTCATCTAGGGAAGAATTTTTTCATCTGGGCTTTTCTTTACAAAAAATGCTCTGCAAATTTCCATATATATTTGATGGAATCCAGATGCACTATAATGATCGAATTTAATCCGATCAAAAATTCATTTCTCGTCCAATCCACATAAATAACGATGGATTCCATTTGAAAACGACACATGAAAAATAGTGATTCTCGGATCGGTTTCTCGTAGTTTTGATTCTATTTTATAGTTCAAAATATGAAGTTTCTACCCATTGGGAGGTCCCAAAAAAATTTCGGAGTCGCCGGCGGAGCTATTTCTGTTTCGCTTCTTGATTCCACCAGAGCATCAAAATCCTGATGTCTTTGTACTAAATTCAATATATCTCGAGTTTGGCTCAAGATAATGAAACGCGGTTTGCGCCATTGGAAAGAGCTTAAGAAAACCTATCAAAAATGACCTTGAAGATTTTCGTTCAGCTTTTTCAGGCCCTGATCAGGCAGAATCCGGAAAAATCAGGCTAACCTGATTATCTCAAAAAGCAATTTTTTTGAAATTTTTCAAAAATATGATTTCTCTTGCAAAATTGCACGATCTTTGCGATAAAACTAGTCCGAAGTTGTTTTTTTACAGTTTTATGCGTTTTTTGGTCAAATTTTTGATTTTTCGTTTTCTGACCAATCAGAAAATAGAGTTTTCTGCGCATGCGCGTAGTTGACCGAATTTGAAAGTAGTTCCAATCGGCAGCTGACAAAATTTCCTTCAAAATGACCCCTTGCAGAACTTCATTTGATCGACTGGAACTGAAGATGCATGATTCTTTAGACATCAAGATTATTAACACCACTGACAGCTTGAATGCAAGAGAAGGTCTCGAGGCTCATCTGGTTCACGATAGACAGGTCATCTCGCTCTGGTCATCCTTCTTTTCCAATGAAGGTGCCGTAGTTACTGACTGGGAGCATGGAATTGACTTCTACGAGGAGTCATTTTGAAGGAAATTTTGTCAGCTGCCGATTGGAACTACTTTCAAATTCGGTCAACTACGCGCATGCGCAGAAAACTCTATTTTCTGATTGGTCAGAGAACGAAAAATCAAAAATTTGACCAAAAAACGCATAAAACAGTAAAAAAACAACTTCGGACTAGTTTTATCGCAAAGATCGTGCAATTTTGCAAGAGAAATCATATTTTTGAAAAATTAAAAAAAATTGCTTTTTGAGATAATCAGGTTAGCCTGATTTTTCCGGATTCTGCCTGATCAGGGCCTGAAAAAGCTGAACGAAAATCTTCAAGGTCATTTTTGATAGGTTTCCTTAAGCTCTTTCGAATGGCGCAAACCGCGTTTTATTATCTTGAGCCAAACTCGAGATATATTGAATTTAGTACAAAGACATCAGGATTTTGATGCTCTGGTGGAATCAAGAAGCGAAACAGAAATAGCTCCGCCGGCGACTCCGAAATTTTTTTGGGACCTCCCAATGGGTAGAAACTTCATATTTTGAACTATAAAATAGAATCAAAACTACGAGAAACCGATCCGAGAATCACCATTTTCCATGTGTCGTTTTTAAATGGAATCCATCTAAAATCTTTGATTCTAAAATAAAAAAGGAAATCAGAAATATAGTAAAACTATTAGAGAAGACTGGGTGTGCATGATTCATTCATTTGAGCATTCTGAACAAAGTGTAACGATACGAGAGAGATTTGTGAGCTGAACCGAACCGATGTTTACAAACTTACACGTCATCCTCAATTTTCTAAGCATTCTCGTCAGTAGCGTCGTACTGTCGAGTCTCATCAATGAGTTCGCGGAAACATATGATTCTTCACATTATCAAAATCTTGTATTGAATGAGATGTGAAACTTTGGTACTGATATATTGTGATTATTAAAAAAAAACCATGGCAACAGTTTTTTAGTAACACCAATGAAACGGTTGGTAGCGTCAACATATTCTTCAGTGAGATCGACACGTGTCATTCTCGGGTGTGAACTTCAGTGATTCCTCGTGAAAATGGCTCAAGGTCAGAGGATTATCAAACCCATACCTTCCTTGTTCCGTCCCTTTCCACGTACCTCTTTTACACGGTGCCAATTACTGTAAGACCAAAAAATGTAACAAGAAAGCTGCACGCATGTTATTATAACAGCTGAGTAGGCCACAATAACTCACAACTGTACAGTTCCTAGAGTTACTCAATGATTCTTCACGGTGTCCAACCAATTTTATTCTTATTCGAGATTCTGTTTGTTGCTTCTTTTTCTTCAATTGTCCATATTTTTTATCCACTGAACATGTATGTTCAGGAGAAGAAGAGCGAAAATCATGATTACACAGGTGAACGAAATGTTCAGTCAGGCTTTCGAGAGTGGAATAGTGCACGAAGAGTCTTCTATCAATTATGTCTTGCGCTTACTCAATTCACAAAATGAGTTGGAATATCTCGTCAAGTATCAGTTCTATTTGATCTTTGATAACTATCGGATCGAAGTTTGATATTCCAGACCAGTCGGAATTCCTATTCTCGTATCATATCGATATATTCAATGCATCGAAGCCATTCTCTCACGGGTTGGTGAAACAGTTATAAACTAAATTTGTGTCATCTTTCGTTTAGATCGTGAGTAATGTTGCTTAATGTTGATTCATTTCATAGTAATTGTTCGTAGAAATAAGTTATTCGCAACTCGTTTTGGAAAAACATTTGCAAGTTTGATATCCACAAATCTGAGAGAAAATTTGTTGAAAACGCAACGAATACACTAAGAAAATAGGTTTGTTTCGAAGGCAAAGGTTCTTTCTTGCAAAAGTTATATATAAGGCATATGTAATCGGCTCCACATAATTTCACACACGTTTCATGTGAAAAAATCCTCTTCTTCGGCGTAACTGACCTCTTTCTTCAGTGTAAAATTACACAGTACGACATCGAAACATGAGTTGACTTCAAAAAACGGTTTCTATTAGTCTTTGAGCTGCTGAATCCGAGTCCATTTTCGGTATACTGCTTTATCACGTCAACTTTTCGAGAAATTCGATGACAACATTTTAAAAACCACTAATTTGGCTGTCTGCGAAGATTTTTATCCCTCTTATCATGATAGTTATTAAAGTTCTTCGAGGTTTAGCTGCTTGCAAAAGCGAAGATTTTATGAATGAGTCCACATGGATCACAATCGATCAAGAGGTTCCTGAGATACATTGATCTTGGGGAATCGAAAGAATCCCGAGACTGGATTCGCCTATCCTATCCTTAAGCATAGCGCATCCCTCCTAATCCACCCCTCTACCACTGCTCTATGTCCTATATGCTATATTCCGAGCATCGTAATCTTGACTTTTTAAAACGGTCCTTAACCTTACCCACTGTTGTTAACACGAATGACCAAACTTTCAACCATACCATCGCAAATGTTCAACTCTTTTACCTAATGTGATACTTTATTCCAGTTTGAGGAGGGCGTAAAAAACATGGAAGTTTCCAACAAGTTCCTAAAATCAACATTCCACGTGATGAAGTTTTTGATGATTTTCATGTTCATTCAAGGTTTCATGGCTGATGGAACGACTCAGTCTCCAACTACAGGTATAAATTTTGAATAGGTTCGATTTCTATTAACTCCAAATGTGATATCTCGAAGACTCATTCTATCCAATAATTATAATTTTTTCTCTAAGAATTGTCATCATTACTAGCTATACGCAAGGAGGAAACTCAGGCCGTCTCTACAAACTCGCGCTGCACGCGCATGCTGATTTGGTGATTGAAAATTCATCCGTGAATACACACACACACACACACACACACACACACACACACACACACACACACACACACACACACACACAAACACATACACACACTCATATGTATATGGGATATACATGATTTGATGGAAAGGTGATGCCTTCCGGGTGATGTTACGGGACGAAAAAAAAAGTTTCCTCATTTTTCCCATAAACAAGTAGAGATAAACGACAGTGACAGGGCTGAGCTTTAATCTAAGATCCAAGTCAAGCAATGTTTTTACGATTCAGTATCTGGATTGGGGACCATCTATATCCAGGTCTGCCACACTTAGATAACGTAGGAAAATCCTGCCACCCCTAGTAAAAATAAGTGCTTGATGATCATATATGAACATGTTCCCGGCCGAACTGTGATCATCTATGACCATATATGACATCAGAAAATATTATGTCTCCATGTTTAGTCACAGGTAGAAAAAGCCAACTCGTACATGGCCGTAGGGTATCGTAATCAAGTGGTTGTACATGACATTTTCAATATCGGATGGAGGTCTATCAGTTGGAGCCCCAAGCGCGCTTATTTCGAAGCTCCGGATTGTGAAACATTTCGAGTTGGCAATGAAGTGCTTCATTTCCAACATGAATTCCTAGGATCAAGTATGGAGACCAATGACGACCTATGACTCCGGCCTCGCGGTCATAGGTGGTCACGTATGACCACAGTCCGGTTGGGAACATGTTCATATATGATCATGAGGCATTTATTTTTACTAGGGACGACTTTATTATGGGTATAATACGGGAGCCATGAGATTGGTACATGGCGGTGTCCGGGCGACATTTTTGAGTCAGAAAAACGAGTTATTTCATGTTTTTTTATGAAAAAATAGAAAATATATCAGCGCTGGCCGTGCGAGCCTTTTCGGTCCAAGATCGAGGTTAACACGTTCGCTGCGGAAGCTGAAATCAGAGATCTTTACCGAGGTGCGGCGGGACCCACAGGTGGGCCCCGTTCAATGTTATTTCCCATAAGGCCAAAATTCTCAGCACTGGAGAAGGACCCGCTGGGCCCACCGGTGGGACCCGCCGCAGCGAACGTGTTAAGCAATGTTTTCGCAATTTAGTGTCCGGATTGGAGGCTCATCTTGCGTGTGCCTAATTCCTAATCCCAAACAAGCTATGGACTTCGCAAACTAAGACGGGTGGTCACCAATCCGAATACTGAATCGTGAAAACGTTGCTGAACCTGAATCCTAGGACGAAAGAACTTTCAGTGCTGCCACCATCGTTCATTTCTATTTATTTACGAGAAAACATGAAGAAACTTGTTTTTCTGTTCCCGTAATGTCTCCGGGAGACCACCACCCAAGCCACCACCTATTTATCAAATCATACATCCCATATTCATATAACGATATTCAATAGGGTGAATTTTTAATCACCAAATCCAGCGCAGCGCGCACGAGCGCATCTCGTGCAGCGTGTGCAAGCGATGTAAATTAACATGGGATTAGAGCCTGGAAATTCTCATAGGGATGTGATATCCATGTTGGATTATTGCCTGCACACGGGGGAAGATAGCCTCGCTTCATTGGCGTCTCTTTTCGTACAGTCTAGCAAAAAACACCCATGTTGGGACCCAATCTTCGTACTCTTGCTTATTTGATGACCTGAATGAGCTAGGAACTCAATAATACGCACACCTCCCGATGCATTCAGTGCTGAATCTGCTTCTTTCGTCGGCCATCTTGGAAGAAAAAACGCCTATGTGCAGGCTGCCCGTCAAAAGTATCAGATCCCGATTGATCGGGCGATCGTGACGTCACGATAGCATGACATATGAAACTCGTTTGAGTGCGAATCTAGTTATTACGATTTTTCGAAAATCTTAATTGCAAATTTCTCAACGTATGTAGACGGTGCTTTTCCAGGCAAAAATTTTGCAAATAGTTTTCATCCATCGTAATAATCAGATTCACATAAATAGCAAACTAAAATATCTTATCCACGCAAGCCCCTTACATCAGCTTAGAACAGCTGAGGGCATCATTTTTCACGACAGGCTTTACGAGCCCCACCGGATTTTTAGCGTAGCTGCGAAGTTTGAAGATTCGCATCTGATATACAACTTGCTTCACACAGATAACTATTATCTCAAATACTTGCCCACAAAGAGCAGACATGGTGACGTTACGCCATTGTCGGCTCTTACAGGCGTATCCATTTGCATGATGAAAACTCATTTTACACAGTCTATTATTTTGTGGAGTTGCATCCAATCATGACATTTTATTCACTAACAAGGAGGGGGTCAGGCCTTCGGATCACGGATTTGCCTGAAACTTTGGGAATAGTCTTCTTTTGGCATAGAAAGAAGATATCCAAAACCGCGCTTGCCAACGCTCGAGCGTTTCTGAGCTACAGCATTTGACCCATGCATTACAGTACACCCATATTCATGAATAATGGTATATATAGATATACTGTAATGCATATGTTTTAGCCTGTAGCTCAAAAACGCTCGAGCGTTGGCAAGCGCGGTTTTGGATATCTTCTTTCTGTACCAAAAGAAGACTATTCCCAAAGTTTCATGCGAATCCGTGATCCGAAGGCCTGACCCCCTGCTCGTAAGTTCCTTACCAGTTTTCCAATCTAATTTCTACTGATTTTGAGGCCTGGTGGGTTCTGCAGAACCGATACTCTCAGTCAATCAAACCCTATTGAAATCGTAAACAGTGGCTAATTACATCAGTGGAAAGTTTATAGAAAAATTCGAACTTAATTGGTTTTACCCTGTATCACAACACATGAATGATTCTTTCAGAAACAACTGCGAGATCCAGGAACACAAATGGAGGTATGTTGAGATCTTGTATGGATCAGTCCAACCGAATGAGATCAAGAATAATGACATTATTTTGCTGTATGAAGAACCCATGCTCTGATGATGAAGCGGGGCCCAGTTATCACACTTCCGGATCGGGTATGGTTGACCATATATTAAATTCTTCCTAGAATTCCCATGCAGTCCTATAAGAACTATTTTTCTGGATCGCTCTCTCTCTCTCTCCCTCCATGACGGACTCCCGTGTTCGTACAAGATTTGTTCCCTAAATTTATCCACTTTTGAGAGGTTGCTATCATAAGAACTCACGTTATCACATATTTTGGCCATTGCTTAGAGATTGTGTGATACAAAGGATTGTCCTCTTTTTGAATAATTGTGTGAATACGTTCACTTCTGCAAGTCATACCAGTGCAACTCAATCGTCTTGATGTGTGATATTTCCCATGAGGTTCGCATATTTTAGTAGGAATCTCGTCTAACGTATAACAATCCAAGAAATTCGACTGATAAAGGTTGCAAAATTGTATATTTGTTCTCTCTTACGATCCAAGATGGGATGCCAGGTTTTATTTCCGCACTGGAGGTATTAAGAGAAACATTTCACTGTGTATGAGACGTAGAAATATCATGACGCACTTGGTATCAAACCGAAACTGATTATAGGAATCATTCAGACAGGAATCCAGATACCTCGGCAGGATATGAAATGAATGGTCTCAGGAGACCGAATCAACAGAGTGAAGAATCGAGAAGACTCATACAAGAAACTGAGGAAGTGGGGCCAACAGCTTCTCGTCGTGCATTCCCAACCGGGTCACCCCCATCTTCGAACACACCTGTTGTATCGAGTCAAGGTTAGCCATATCATATTATTCGAAGAGGATATTAATTTACATAGATGGCTTCTATCGATTGAGCAAATGCACTTTACCTGTGCACCTCCGCCTCCCTCCTTATATTTTTATGATAAAATGGGCCTAAAATTGAACTCAGCAAGGATACAAGTAGGTTATTAGACGATTTTTGACACAAGAATCATGAAAATCTACTTCAGTAAATCGTACAATTTTCATCATTTTTACGTCTAAGTGTTGAATTAAGCCCCAGAAAAACATCCCGAGAATTACTTGTATCGAAACTGCTGTTGGAAATAATTTGTGTAACATACAGTTGGAAGCCTTATTCTTCAACTATGATAAAATTTCGGATGCCTAAATTATGATTTCTATTCTTTCAATTTAGATGACAGAGCCATTTTAGAGAGGAGAAGAGTACAGCTCGTCAGAGAATTCATTGAAAGAAACGGGAACTCCAATGTTTGGCGATATTTTTCTCCAGAACATATGGATAACTTAGCTGGTCCATGCAATGGAGCCCGAGATGGTAAGATGCGTTCCTGCATAAGGCAATTCTCCGTTGGTCATACGCATGTGCAAATCCATCCCATTTTCAACTGATTTCTTTTTACGAATAATCTCTCAATCACAATACTTGCTGACAACATTGCAAACCAATTATCAACTAACCTAAACCAGTTCAGAATACAATTTTCGACTCGTAAGACAAATTTTGATACTATTCCCAGGATTTCTGCAAAATATGATAGGCAATCACATTATCTCAATTGTAGAATTTTGGCCTCAAAATCTTGTTCCACAATTTTGCAAAGAGGTGCAATCCATAACACGAGTTCAAACCATGTTTAGATGTCTTTGGTTGCGAAAAATGAGTTTTTATTCCTCCAAGCATGCAGCTTTCCTTTCGTCATCTAATAATGAAGATTTTGGCTAGTTACCAACATTCACAAGTTGCATAACGAAGAAATATTCTACAATCCAGGTCCGGGTTTGAGTTTACGGTTGGCTTGGGCGTCAGTTGAAGCTAACTATCAGAACGAGTGCAATCGCATGCAAGAGATGCTTATAGAAGTTGATGAAATTGTTGAGGAACTCAATCGACGTGATTCTATATCTCCGAGGCAGCGGTGCAGATATCCTGATAGCCCTGAATTCTCTGAATGAGAATGAGTTCCCAAGAATCGAAGGTACTCGGGGGATGGACCAAGAACAAATCAGTTTCGTTTGCTTTGGCAATTTCTTCATTGCAGTCTCTGACAGCCCAAGTAGACCTTCCATGATATAATAACCAACAAAAGAAGTCCAGCGAATGGCTGCACTTTACGATTGATTCGTGATGTTACTTGAGCTAAGAGTCGCGAAGAAACCAGCCAATTTCGTCACTCAGAATCAATAATTATTTGATATATTTTGTGCCTGTATCTTTAGCATTATTAGTGATAGTGATGAAATGGCTACTCACAAGGGGAGTCCGGAATCTCCGGGTCTCGAAATCTCACCAAAATTTTTTTCACAGTTTCGTACCACCTAGAATATGAAGAATCTGAAGCAACTCTGTCAAATGGGCCTTCTGTTCTAAGCTACAGCCAGAAACGTTGACATGGCTAGTATATCTATATATATCACTTTTTAACATGGGCCTATATGGGCAATGCTAATGTCATGGGCTGTAGCTCTGAACGGGAGGCTCATTTGACAGAGTTGCTTTGGATTTCTCATACTCTAGGTGGTACGAAACTGTAAAAAAAATTTGGTGAGATTTCAGGACCCGGAGACTCCGGACTCCCCTTGTCAGTATGTTGATACTTGAAACTTTTTTTGGGAATCAATCTCTCGATTCGAGGCAGAAATGACTCATTACCATGACGTGACATTGGAAATGTGTCTCAAAATATATGAAATTCTATGAGATTTGTTTGGATGAAAAACCATTTAATTCAATTCTTATCTTCATTAATTATTCCTCAAGCTATCTTACGATCTTTGAGATAGTCATATGTTTCTCAACTTTTGTGCTAGTTTGTGCTAGTAACTTTTGTGCTAAAACTTTTGCACATCCATTAAAGAAATAAAGTTGCATAATCAAACAATTTGTCTCAAAGACAGGATTGACATACAAAATCGTTAAAATAAATACCCATGTGACTGCAGTTTCGACGGGTTCCGAACCACTCCGAAGCAATATCTCAAACCAATTTTCTATTCTCCATTCCGAACCGATACTTTCTTCAGACGCAATCCAAACATACTGATTCGCAACACAATGATCATTTTATAGATTTTCTGTGAGTCAAAGTGCACTTTACTTGCAATTTATCGACTTTCACTCACGGTTCATCAAAATGGTACTGAAGGTAGCCCATTTCGGGCATTAGGATAAAAATGTTCTCCAGTGCCCGAAATAGGCTTTCAAAGTGCTCATGTATTTTTCACTGCGAGAACCCAAAAGTAGTGTTGAAATGTGGCATTTTTAGGTTAGACTAATGAAAACCTATATTTTTCATCCTCGTGGTGATTCCAACCCCCGCATGTTCTTGGCATCGTATATAGTGAGTGAAAACCGCAACATAAGCCATTGGATGTGTCTACGTTGTTTGGTGCACACTAGAGCCCGAACAAAAACGAGTCCCACCCGTGGGACCCGTCGCAGCGAACGTGTTAAGATTTGTTACTTGGATCAATGACTGAAAATTAATATCATTCAACCATAAGCCATGGTCTAGTTTCAACCATTGGTATATTAACGATTGATCCCCAATTTTATCTTAACCTTGATACGTTTTGCGAAGTCAATGTTCAGAATCCTAGTCCTGTAGACAACCTCATTCAGACCAAGTTATAGACTCGTGAAGCAATCATGATCAGATTTTAAACTCATCAAGCTAGCTGACGAGATTTTACAGAGAACTGATGCATCAGTAACTGATTTTCTCTCCTAATAACACAATTGAATTGTATAAAAATCATTTCCGTCGAGAATCGAGTATTGTAATGTACCGGATACGTGATCTCAATTTAAAATGAGTTGAATACAAGATTCTCTTTCCAGATTAAGCGATTGCATCGTCCCTTCATGTGGAGATCAATCGGTTGAATCAAGCTCAATTGAGACTCAATGATGAATAATTCAAAACTGTCGGGTTTTGATCTACGTACGAAGCCACTTTACAGAAAAGTGACATTTTTCGACCATCTATGCATTAGCCATGTGGTGCCCTGGTAATCGTGTTTGATTCCCTTTACAAAACGAAAAGTTCTGAACTTGTCATGACAACGTTGGATGCGCATGCAACGAGGGGTTCGCTCCACTCATGTCCCGATACAAATTTGTGATTTCGATTTCCTTCTGTTTATTTCTTTCTTGCTATCCGTCCCACAATTATGCATCGTTATCTAGATCGAGTTCAACAGCAGATGAGAATGATTGGATGGCTTACGATGTAGGGGTGAGCTCGTTTTAGTCAACAAAATGGGACTGGATTGCACCCTACGAAGGAATATGGGATATTTATCATAAATATGAAAGAAAGCGATGAGTTTTATGTTATAAATGACACAATTTTCGAGTTCATCGTAAAACCTGCAGTTGGACATAAAATAACGAGAGACGATAACAGATCTTTTTGCAAAACATTATGTAATCATGCTCTTTAAGTTCTACTCAATATGTCATTCACATTGAAAAATATCGTCGTTATTGATTGAAAATAGATGGAGTAGGTTATACTTCTGTTAGGAGAACAGGAATCGGCAAGGTGACCTACCATCAGCATATTCTAGCCTGTACCTCACCCGGTATGCCAACCTATTAAAAGAATCTTGACTTGATCTTGGTCAACATGTATGATAATAATCTTGAGACCATGGAAATTTTGTCGGAATTTCCTACTGATTTTTATACATTTGTCAGATATCATTCACAAGCTGAACAAAAATACGCTGAATGGATTCTTAAAACATATTTCGGTTTGATTGATGTGGCTCTTGTTGGAGATATTGCAACTATCTCATGCCGGTTGTACCTAATCGAACGAAAAGTTGTAGCTAGTCCAGAATGATGATATTGGTTGACTCCATTTGCGATCAATTTTGGAGGACAGAAGTTCCTATTCTGGCATTTTTCTTATCATTTGGTAGTTTAGCAGACGTGGTGGCCAATATTCTTCTTTCTGTTCATTGGTTTGACATCGTGTCAAAGTCAGCAGCAATCCTGAAATGGGAAATTTAACATGTTCCTGCTTTCACATTGTTTTGGTCACTTGTTCAGAGTATTATATTTTTGAGCAAGACGAGAAAGTCTCTGTGCTTGATACGTCAAAACATACTTCATCACTGTTCCACTTCGGGTTCCCCAATCATCCTCTGTGTATTGTATCTTCCCCCTCCCACTTCACTTTTTTCAAAAGTCTAACTTGGCGAGTATGACCATCCCTTTTTTTTCTTTTTATTAACGCATTCTCAACCTCTTTCCAAGGTTATTCTGCGAGACCTACAGTTTAAGGTAGGTTTCGAATCACCGAAACCATCGAAAAGCACTTTTGAAAATTCACATTGGTGCTGGCCGAGATTCGAACCCCAGCCTTCTGAGTTGAAGGCAAGGACCTTATTCATGAGGCCGCAGTGGCTTCATAACCATCCCTTTCGTCCATAACTTTATCTGAGATCAAAGTATGAATTTCAATTCTTGAGGGTCATGAGATCAGGGGAAACATGTCGAGAGACTTTTCACCAAAATCTAAACGTCAAACGATTGGAGAGATGAGATTGCAAAATATTGATTTCAACTCTTGAGAGTCATGAGATCAGGGGAAGTATGTAGGTGATTACTTTGCAAAATCTGAAGGTAAAGTAAATGAAAAATGATGGATTACATCACGATTTGATTATCTCTTTGAGTTTTACTCAACTTGAGTTACTCACCATCTCTTTTATTCACTAAATATATTGAAAATGATAACGGAATCTAGACAATTTAAGGTAGTATTAGCGGTACTCGAATTGACGCTCAGAAAATCACGAAAGTCGGCACAGTTGTAGATTAGGGTCTCAAAGTGCTTCAGTTGGAATTTCAGAAGCCTTCAGAGTCGGGGAAAAAAGTTATGAGCGTTTTTGTAAAAGTCGTTTAACGCGGCGTCTTATGGAAAATCACCAATAGAGTGATACCTGACGCACAGATTTCCATGGCAGTGAATACACAGATGTAAGAATGCACAAAAAACACTCAGGAGCGATCAGATTGACGATTCAGAGCCTACAAAAAAAGATTTGAGCCCAAGTGTCACTCATTTCTGCGGTTTCGGGGTTAGGTTGTCGTCTGCTGCGTGCATTCACTATACCTATATCGCGGGCGGAAGGGAGTCAAGCGCGGGTATGTTCGGCACTTGACACATCCAGTACCGCTAATACTACCTTAATCCAGCATTGATCGTTCCAGTTTCGAAGTCAGTAGAAATGGTGAGTAACTCAAGTTGAGTCAAAATTACAGTGATAATCAAATCGTGATGTGATCAATCCTTCTTAATACGTTTCAGCTTCAGATTTTCCAGAACAATCATCGATATACTTTCCCTGAACTCATGACTCTCAGGAGTTGGAATCAATATTTTGCAATTTCTCTTCATTCGCCTTACGTCAGATCTTGCTAAACATTGCTGAAAATTTACTCGACATGTTTCCCCTTATCTCATGACTCTCAAGAGGTGAAAGTCATATTCTGATCCTAGATGAAGTTATAAAGGGAAAGAATGGTCATACTCGCCAAGTTAGGCTTTCAGAAAAAGTGAAGTGAAAGGAGGAAAGATCTCAACTCTTGGCTATGGTAATGATTGCGAATTCTCAAATCGGAAAATACAGGCTGTAGAGAGTAGCACGGAAGAAGACCCAGAAAGCGTTCATGTATGTCATTCATAAAATTCAATCCCCCAATGAGCAGCAATTCGCTTAATTCCTGGATAAATATTCTCTAATCATAGCAAAGAAATCTAGAGCAGTACAACTTCATGTTTTTGATAGCAGAACCTCGAACTAGTTGATAAAATTTGACTTGCATTGATGGAAAGACTTCCAATTTCACTCGTGATGGTGCCTGCAGGAGAAGGTTTTCAGGTGATGGGGAACTTTTGGATTGCAGAAACTCCCCTCACAAGTTGGTCCATCCGCTTTACAATAAGAGGATGATAACGATCAAAATTATTAATTAATGGGTGACGAACGATTGAAACATTGAATTATGGCAACGCATCAGTTTCCAACACTATTTGGAAACCAAAAACTTGAATGAATTCCAACCTGGACATTAGTAATTCATGACACGCTATGAACTTGAAGTCATTCATCCAAATGATTCCAAGCCATACAAAAATGGCATTAGAATTGCCAATAGTTCCATATTGCGGTGAGTCATTTGAGAGGATTTAAAACCCGAAAAGTAAAATTCTCTGCTTGTACTATGTTGAAATGGTACAGGGCCGCAATCCCTGGGCCCCCTTTGTGAGAGAAAAATATGCTGCGAAAAGATATTTGCAGAATGCTTCCTCGCATCCTGTTGACCATTCAAACACTTGGAACCATGAAAACTTATATAAGTGATTCTGAGATAACTGATGCATTTGATGTCCTGACCTCGCATCCATATTGAACAGCCAAATATGATGAGTCTAACGATGATATCTGGTGTATTCTATTGAGAGGGAGATGTCCCAATAGTTTTGGGAGCGGATATGAGTCTCATGTAGACCTGAGATTACCAAAAGTAATCAAAATGTCCTTAGCGTAGCATGTCCTAAATTCGAGTTGCACATCTTAATCGTGTAGTTTACCGAGATATTTATTCAATCTCGATTTCGCACCCCTCAAACATCAAAATTGAGTCATGGAAGGGTAATGCTATGTACAAATCGAGTAGTGAGTCTCACTTTAAAATAGTTGAAACACAACCGACATTCTGTCCTGGAATTTTGTAAATTTTTCAAATATATCTCAATAATTCGAGTCCGGGTCGACGACTTGTGAATCGCTTCAAACGCCTTGCAATGGTGGTAATATATAGATAACACACCAAAGAACAAAATTTTATCACCAGCGGAGTGATGATATATGAACAATTTTTCCGTGGCTAAATAAGATATATCCTTACCGTGGCCACTGGCTCTCAAACACTATGCAAGATTCGGGTCCAAAAATTTTCTCACAGTCAACTCTCACCGTGAAAAAGTGCTGAGATTATAGGAAAAACGATCCGTTTCAATTCACGCCTCTGGGATCAGTCTTTATGCAAAATGTCTTTACCGTGGTTAAAATATATCGAAAATTGCTCAGATCTTTTACGTAGATTGACTAACGTTTATGCCCGTTTGGGAATCGTTTTTGGATGTCAGATTGATTGGAAAACACCTATGAGCAATCAAATTGTAGCTTTATTTCAACTAGTCAATTTTCGGGCCCAATCCTGATCTTTGCCGTTTTTGGCCTCGAAATACCTTAGTTATCTCATAATCAGCCATGTTCATTATCATTCTATACGCATTCAAATTCAAACTCAATTTGTTCCTGGGATGGGCCCATCGCTGATAAATTCAGAGCAAACCAGCAAAGTTTCATTAAGGCGGTGCGGTCACCGTGCACCGTGCACGCTGAAAGTTATTCGCACTTCTGCCCGATACACTTGCGATTTGGGCAAAACGACGAGAAGACCCGCGTTTATTATCATCCAACTCGAGTTCGTCTTCTCGTCGTTTGGCTCAAATCGCAAAAGAACTGGAGAGAAGTTGGAATAACTCGGCCGCGGGAAAATCCTAACCTATGATATAGGCACTTTGTAATTCTCAATTTTATACGATTCTTTTGCGATTTGAGCCAAACGATGAGAAGACGAACTCGAGTTGGATGATAATAAATGCGGGTCTTCTCGTCGTTTTTCCCAAATCGCAAGTGTATAGGACAAAAATGCGAATAACTTTGAGCGTGAATGGTGACCGCATCGAGGACCGCATCGCCTTAATTTCGGTTGGAGGATTCAGGAAAAATCGCGGGACAATGCATGGGAAGAGAAAATGCAGACACTCATACATGAGAACATACTCAAGGTGTGATTGACAATGATTCACAGAAACGGTTGCAAATCGCAAGTGGAATGAATAAAGGTACCGTTCGGTAGATCTCAGCGGGCAAAATATGGTGAATCAACTCTGATTTGGGTGGAGCTGGAATTGAGGGGTCAAAAATGAAGAGTTCAACAATTTTTGATGCAATAATTTACGCACGAGAAGTCAAATTCACAAGAAAGACATTTTTTATGGCAATATCAATCGACGGATACTCCCCAGGAATGACTGGGCCCATTCCTCGCAAAAGTTGAACAATGCTCCAGAACTCCAAAGAGATCCATTGAGGCATTTGCGAAATTTTGAGCGACACAGAACGTGAAATTAAAAATCTCTTTTTTAAAAAATGGAAATCCTAATTGAAATTCCGTATCAAACAATTTCTTTAGAATGACCAGGGAATATTTGGAAACGATAATGGAAAGACCGATCTGTTGAATATTTGATGCCAGAAAGTTTGGACATCCGTGGTGTATTAATGATGTTGAATTTTGAGTGATCAACTTCACGTTGAAGAGGGAATTTTGATCGTATGAGACGTCAATGGACTGGGCTTATCACTGATAAATTTCAAACAAACACTCGAAACTCCATGAAGATTCTTTGGAAGGTTCGGGACTTGAGATGGCGTGACAATGGGAAGACAACATTCAAACACACATACATACGGACAGACACATGGTGTAGCTCAGAATGATTCACAGATAGAGTTGGATATCGTGAAACAAATGAATAACTGGACCAATTTATAGATCTCGGCGAGCAGGAAGAGACGGATTGATCCTCATCTAGGTAGAAATGGGGTTGAGTGATCAAAAATGAGGAGTCGGAAAAATGTTTATGCAAAAAGTTCCTCTTCGAGAAAGCAAAAGGATGCGTTTGGGCAAATATCATCCACTTTGATTAAGGGAATTAATTTAGTCCTCCATGATCATTTGAACATTCTCTGCACGCCAGACAGAACGTTCCATATAACACTAGAATTTCACGCGATTTCAACACAATATCAGTAAATGGACTCACCAATCACGACTACCAAAATTATCGAGAAATTCATTTCTACTATGTATTCGATTTCAAACCCTTAAAACTCGAGAATGGTCTGGTTCCTACTTTACGATGGTACTTATACTTTCGTAGTAGCATCTAGTGCAAACGAATATTGCCTCCCATTTTCGCGGAAGGATTGCAATTCTCTCCCACTCTTCAAAGAAATTTGCTGATCCCCACCACATTTCGTGGATTTTTATCATTTCTTTGCATCTTTGGCCTATGATATCCTCCTCAAATTTGATCATCAAGATCGTAAAATAGCACCCATTCCTCCAAAACCCATTAATTCAAAATCAGCAGCTTCGTTCTTGTAGTTTCTTAGCTTTTGAGTGATCAGAATTTAATTATGTGTGTGAGTTGAGAATTAAACGAGCTACATATTGATGAGACAGGCACGAATATAATAATCTTAATTACACAATTATTCAGACGGATTTGGCTGACATCAGCCGTATTTCAGCTACTCATAGAAGTGTGATCGACCCCTCCGATTACGAGATTTTGGCTCACTTGCAAATAATAACAGTTTACGAGTGTCAGATTAGCTAATTTTATTGTCATGTTTGATGATCGAATGAATGTTCATCCCGGTATGTGGATCTGCGTGATTGAGCGGACCCCGTTCTTGCTGTTGCAAAGGACAAACCTTTTGCTGACAAAAGTTAATGGAATGTTTCGGCAATCATCTCCTGCTAGCATGTTTCACTACTCACATGTATCACAATTAGATACAACTACCAACTGTTTTGACTTCCATTTGATTCACTCATATGTGGACAGTGATGCAATTATTGAATCTCGGATTTTTGATAGAATTCAAATTTTTGTCATATACTATGAGCAATTGTTGTAAAAGGTTTCATAAGGAGGGCATGATAATTGAATTAAATTTTATCGAAGTCGGCTTTCGAGTAGCTCTAGAGGACACACAAACCCAATTCTCATGAATGCCTCCCTGTGTAATCGGAATAATTCATATTTTCGTGAAGTAGATGTTTCTGCAGTTGAGGATATCAGGCTCCAGATTACTTGTAATAATTTCCATTGAACACATCTCAAGATTGTATACAACTGTGAGATTTGGAAGAGCTTGCAAGTGTCCAAATATTGAGTCACGCCATTTTCAAAAATTTTCACGGATTTTTGAACCTGATTCGAAGGAAATACATCAAAAAGAACGAAATTTACAAGTATGAGGACAAGTATCAGTCAGGAACATGATATATCTACTCATTACACAACTCATCTTTCCTACTGTATCAACCTGTTGCAATGAAATTCCGACTTCTAGGGTTAAAATTCAAGATGACTGACTCCTCAGTGGAAATTCACTCACAGCGAGTTAGGTCGCAACTCATTGTGTTCGATGATTGAAATACGAAAGTGAATCACGGGGTCGAGCGAAAATCTCGCACAAAGTGTTGTAGGCGAGATTGTACGAGTTTTTAATTTTGTTTCGGCTCTGGCCGTGGTTAAAGCACACAAGTACCATAATTGGACAAGTTTCTGATTGGTGTAAGAAATTTCAGAAATCAAATAGCATAGAATTTTGCTCTTCCTTCAAACTCAGGTAAGTATTCACGGATTAGACTTGAATCCGATCCATTCTGGATTCTTCTGTAACAAAATTATTGAATGTAAACGTTACAATGACTTCTTGAAAACGTATTTTCATTGATTAGTACCATGCCAACAAGATTTTTTAGGATCACTCAAGATCAGATTCGAGTTCATTTCTAAAAATTATTTTACACTGCAAATTTCACCATAAAAATTGGAGAAAATTTAAAGTCACGATTTTTGGCCATCTTGAAATTCCCACATGTGTTCATAACAAATTTCGTCCCTCTAAATTATCGTACGTACCGATCTATAATCGTGATTATTATAAAACACGAAGTTTTACACGGCTAAGTATTATTAATTGTGATACTTGATCGATTTGATCAAACTCGAAGTTGATCACTCACGGGAATTTTGAATCATCAGATAGATCTAATTATCACTAGATATATCAAATTTGTTTTTCGCAAGTATTTCAGCTGATCCACTGATTTTGTCAGTGGTAATTCCCATCGCTCTTCCACCACTTTGGAAAGCCCGATCAATTTAGCCAATGGCAAAATACGCTTAACACCAGCGTGAAATCAAAATAATACCTTCAGGTATTACTCATGTCATCTTTTGAATATGGTCCAGCCTCAGTGGAAGGTAGTTGATCGAGGATCAAATCGGGCTATATGCTAAGCAGACAGGGTTGCACGACAAGCTAACAATGCCATAATATGTCAAAGTTGGCTGTGATTAGAAGTTTTCGAAGTTTTTCAATAGAACTACATGAAGAAACACGTTATATTGCGATGTGAAAACAAAGCCCTGTCCAGAGTGCACACAAAAGATACTCGATCGGAACTCACTAAACGTACAGTACCCGTCAAAATGAATGGATCATGCATAGTGTTACAGAATCAACGATAACTCTGAACTGTTCCATTGTACGAGAATTTTGAAAAAAAAAGCATCTCAAAGATCACAAAAAAACCTATCGATTTATGGGTTCAGAAGATTTTTTCGAGATTTTTTTATGCTTATAATCGAGGCGGAAAACTGAAAAAAAAAACTCACAGCGGATCACCTGTAACTTCAACGAGAGTAATCCGATCACAAAAATTCTAAGGGGATGTTGTAGATCGTTCAAAAACCTACAAGTTTGTCCATGTTTGTACACTCGAGTCCATGTTTGAAGAGGATAGTAAATCAACTATCGAAACGTTGTCTTAGAATAAAAACACCTTTGACTCGCAAATCAGCTGTTTTTGTCTTCAAAAACTAAAAGTCATTGGAAATTTTTTTCTAGGACCTCTCTGGTCCGAGCCACGAGCTCCGGGAAGAAAATTTTCTAATGCATGGTTCCTTATGGAGATACTGGACCGCGCTCCAACTCCACTCGCTCGGGCGCTGTTCTACCGTCAAAAATCGTCTAAAAATGTATGGAACCGCATGGTTTCGATGTGAAATCGTCTGAATTTCTTGAATATGCTATCAGATTTTTGGTTGGATGTGATCAACAGTTGTTTTTATATCTTTTGCTCCAAAAAGTCACTCAATTCCAGGTTAGCCTCTCCAGGTCGAATTTGGACGGGTATTGATAGCAGATTCGAAAAATTCAGACAATTTGACGTCGAAAACATGTGGTTCGATAATTTTCGGGGCGGTTCTTGACGGTAGAACAGCGCCTGCGCAAGTGAAGTTGGCGCGTGGTCCATATCTCCATAAGGAACCATGCATTAGAAAATTCTCTTCCTGGAGCTCGTGGCTCGGACCAGAGAGGTCCTAGAAAAAAACGTCCAATGACAAACTTTTAGGTTTTTGAACGATCTACAACATCCCGTTAGAAATTGTTCGATCGGATAACTCTCTTCAAAATTACAGGTGGCCCGCTGCAAGTATTTTTTTTGCAATTTTCCGCATCGATTATCAGCACGAAAAAATCCTTAAAAATATTTCTTGGATCCATAAATCGATAGGTTTTTTCGTGATCTTCAAGATGCTTTTTTCGAAATTTTCGTACGATGGAACGTTTCAGAGTTATCGTTGATTCTGTAATACTATGCATGATCCATTAATTTTGACGGGTACTGTATATTGAGCCAAATGATATCCGTATCCGGGGTGAGATGATTTTCCGTACGAAAATCGTTACAAAAATCGGAATACCAGCAGTAATTTTTGCTCTGTAATTGATAGATAGGTGAGATCGGTACGATTGGTAGAACGACCCCGGGGAAAACGCAATGGGCCGTGACCCCCGGGGGCCACGGTCCCTGGTGGGCCGTGGCCCCCGGGGGTCACGGTCCTGTGGTGGGCCGTGGCCCCCGGGGGCCACGGCCCACCAGTATGCTACAGACTCTCTTCGCTCTATGAGGGTCTTCCACTTGCCGGCATCACCAGATTAAACATTAGAATGGATCAAAATTCAATTTACCTCGCTTCAGTAATATTCTACTGTTGCCTGTCGAGAAGTGTCAGACAAGGCTCACGCTGCGTGGCTGAAAGGTGGCATAATCAGGTGGAGGTAGAGCCTTAAAATTGTAACGAATCAGTGATAAAAATGTGTATAAGATAAGTGTACCCAACTTGACCCCATTAAGCTATTTTCTTAATAATTTTGGTCTACCTCAACAATTTTCAACGTGCTTTAGCTCATTTTAAAGCTTGTTCTAAGATCTTTAGAATGAATCTAAGTACGTTCAAATTCAATCAAATGGAGCCGAACTGTCTTAACTTTTCCAAAAAGTGATTTTTCAGAGTTTACAAAATAACGTACCCAATTTGCCCCCATTTAGCCACTTCCCCAACAACTCTAGTCTACGTCAATATTTTCCTACGTATTGAAGCTTATTTTGAGACTTGTTTTAGGTCTGAGCTACGTCTTGTTTTGATGAAAAGGATCCGAACTGTCTCAATTCTTCAAAAATCCATTATGGAGATCGGCGGTACAGTGTTTTTATCGCCGTATACGCACATTTGGAGCTTCTCACCGGTCCAAAACACTGTTTCCTTCCTATTTTGGCGTGATAAACACGTTCTGAGTGGTAAAAAAAGTCGTTCTGCACGCCCTTTCGAGATAAACGTATGGGGGCATGTTAGGTACACTTCGATGTTGGCATCCTTGTTTACAAATCGTCTCCGTGTTTTGCACATAAATCAGCTCCAGATCCAAATATTGCAATTTTGAAAAATGGATTTTGAAGGTCTTAAAACAAGGAATCGAATGCGCTTACGTTAAGATTGGTTGAACTCAAAGAATTTGGAACCGATTTTACTGAACGCAATTCCCTCGGTGCTTTCTTAGCTAAGCAATCACGAGAAATAGAAAAATCACTTTAGATTTTCTGGAGAACGCAGGAATGATTCGGGGTCGATGCAAACTACTTACTTTCTCATATTTTAACATAACAAACGTAAAAGAGGGTTGCCCGGGAGCCAAGGAGTGCCCATTCCCAAGATCGGGATATGGGGGCAAATTGGGTACAGAGGCAAGTTGGGTATACTTACCTTAGTACCCGTATCTCCTATCACTAGGGCCTTTGATCCACCAGCTCAACAGCGTCATTAGAAGAACAAAACTCAGCAGTTATTCGAAAGCCATAACCTTGAAATAGGTAGCTAAGAGATCATCATTCGGGTACATAACGGGATACGGGGCGTTCCTTGCTCAGGATGATCAAGGGTTTGTAACGGAATATATTATCCAATTCCGATGGATTTTCTTGATTTGAAATAATTATTAGAGCCATATCGCACGAAAAGATTGATACATTTTTTTTCGTTAATACCATGTTGATATAGTACAAAAATTTTTTGGGATTTTTTCTAAGGCCCCTGTTGGCCCTGGGGCCTATAAAAAGTCCTTCTAGGCCCCTCGTACTTCCTTCCTTCCAATACCTACCAATTTCTATGAGCTATTTGCTGAGAGAATATTTTAACGATTTTTGGGCTTGCTTCAAAGTGATGTAGCTCCCAATTGACTTTTACCAGTGGTCATTTTAAAGTTCTTGAAGAGAGCTACAATTTGACTACTAGTGAAAGTCAATTATCGAACTTTTCATAGGGGTTACAGTCGTTACAAGTTGACCAGTTTTGTAAAAATGCCAAACTTTGAGCTGAATTTGAATTAAATCGTTTTTCTTCCTTCGACCCCAAATCTGTGCGAATATGTTTTTTGATACAAATAATATCAATCAGAACAATAATCTGGGTGGGATATTGAATTCTCGATTTTATTCAGCCAATTCAAAACACTCTATTTTAATTTTTTGCTCAAAATGACCTCACAGGTATGGCTCGCATATGCTTCCATCTGAACTAGTGTGCAACAACCTGTGTGGGATTACTCTCCAATCAAATGTGTCTGAAAACTCCCGGAGGTGAGCCTCCAGCTGAATGCGAGCAGGAGATCCTATTTTACGTGTTGAAAATGAAACCGTCGAATATTATTCCGTCTATTTGGACGCAGGCGAGAGTTAGTGGGATTTCATCCATTCCAGCTCACAAATGAGATGAGCAGCCGAAAGAGGGATACGAACATGGTTGCCTGACTCAAAATGATCATCTAAACACGATTTCGGGGTCAGTTTCGCTCCAAAATATTCATAGTTGCTCTCAGACTAGAAAACACTATAGTTATATGTTTTTCGATGGAGTGCCTTCAGATGATGAATAAGAACCAAATTGACCATGAGGACGTGTTCAAATGGTCATTTCGAGTCGGGAGAACATGTTTGGATAACTGTTTTAGCGGCTCATCTCATTCGTGAGCTAGAATGAGTGAAATCCCACTCTCGCCTGCGTCCAAATAAACGGAATAATGCCCATATTCAACTCGTAAAATAGAACCTCCTGCTCGCATCTAGCTCGAGGCTCGCCTCCGGGAGATCTCAGACACATTTGGGGGTACATTGGAGAGTAATCCCACACAGGTTGTTGCACACTAGTTCAATTGGAAGCATATGCGAGCCATACCTGTGAGGACATTTTGAGCAAAAAATCAAAATAGAGTGTTTTAAATTGGCTGAATAAAATCGAGAATTCAATATCCCACCCAAATTATTGTTCTGATTGATATTATTTGTATCAAAAAACATATTCGCACAGATGTGGGGTCGAAGGAAGAAAAACGATTTAATTCAAATTCAGTTCAAAGTTTGGCATTTTTACAAAACTGGTCAACTTGTAACGACTGTAACCCCTATGAAAAGTTCGATAATTGACTTTCACTAGCAGTCAAATTGTAGCTTTCTTCAAGAACTTTAAAATGACCACTGGTAAAAGTCAATTGGGAGCTACATCACTTTGAAGCAAGCCCGAAAATCGTTAAGGGCATGTGAAAGCCAACTTTTACCGACGACCCTAACCATTGACAAATCGATTTTTCTCCCGAGTTCTACGGTGAATCTCAAAAAAGTGATTCCAAGTATGGAAGCTTTAGAATCAGATCTATCATTCAAAAAAAGAATCGAGTTGATCGGTTGAATATTGCCTTCAAACTTTGGTTTCGAAGTTGACCATTGCCTGAAAAAATACTCACACGCCTGACTTCGAAACCAAAGTTTGAAGGCAATATTCAACCGATCAACTCGATTCTTTTTTTGAATGATAGATCGCATCCGAAAGCTTCCATACTTGGAAGTACTTTTTCCGAGATCGTCCTCAAATAGTTCAGAGAATGATCAGAAGTATGACTTTTCCGAAGGCCCATGAGCTGTGATTTTGGCTGAGTCGAGGCAAGGTTGGGTTAGGTCCTCTACCGCCCACACCAGCTGTTGTTATTGTTTTGAATGAACGGTGATGGACTGTCGTGAGTTGTCGCGCGATACTTATATATTTGACTTGCACATAATAATAATCAGGAACAAAAAATTCATTCGTTGGAAAATTTTATGAAAAATAGTAATAACTTTGTTCATATCTGAGGAGAACCAATCCAAGTATTGACAATCTGAGTGACAATCCTGTTTCTTGAGGCAATTACTTGCTCCTTGATTTGAAAAGCAGTGAATATATAAGAGTGACAGTGATAATCATTCTGAGCCTTGGAGTGACTCAATAATTAACAATAATAGTAAGCAACGAGGCAATGCTTTATTGATATTGACATCCAAATCTAAGCCTTTCGAGGTATGAAATTGTCTTTCGTGGACATCAGAAATCTT
Organism: Eretmocerus hayati; assembly: GCA_029851415.1. NCBI lineage: Eukaryota > Metazoa > Arthropoda > Insecta > Hymenoptera > Aphelinidae > Eretmocerus > Eretmocerus hayati. The sequence goes on along the minus strand of CM056742.1, from coordinate 172,642,614 downwards.
TATACAGAATGTGGAGTTAGCATTACCCAAGATATAGATGAAGTTATGTACTTGAAAACAGATCAGAGGAGGAACCAGTTGATCGATGAACTGAGAGGAAAAGCATGCATCCACCAAACTTGCAAAAAATGCTATACATGAGATAGCTCATCAGAAAGGTTTACAACCTTTCGGTCTCACCAAACTCTATCTATTTGTGCTAAGAATATGTATTGATGCAGCTCAGAATGTTCCTGTGATGTCGAGGCCTTCAGATGATTTCAGAGCAAACTAATGATTCTGTTTTGATGTTTCAACTACAGTATGTCTAAATACTCGATGAAAATAGCAAGCACGGGTAAGTCTTAGAGCAGAAGTAAATATTTGGAAATTGCAATAAGCTTCAATTGGTATCTACTAAAATCTCTATACTATAGAGGGGTGAATCCACATTCATTCATTTAGATCTATTGAGAATTAGAGCTTAATCGTGGAAATTTTGTGACTTGAGTTGAAAAGTCACAAGGTGGATTTCACTCTACAAAGAATGAAAGTGATGAAATTGAGTATCTTATTGTCATGAGTTGACCTCTGGAACATATTTGATTGATCTCACCATGCTACTGAAGGTTTCAACTAGAATATCTTGAAATTACCTAGATCAAATGGCGCACCCGGGTGACTCTTAGAGCAAAAGTAAATGAGTGGCCATTGCTATAAGCTCCAATTTTTGTCTGCTGAGATCTCTGTATTTTAGAGGGGTGATTTCATATTCACTTTTTTTAATCTATTGAGAATTGACTTAGTTGTGGAGTTTTTGTGACTTAAAATTGAAAAGTTACTTGGTAAATTCCATTATACAAAGAATGTAGTGATGAAATTGAGATTCTTTTTGCCAGGAGTTGACCTCTGAATCATGTTTAATTGATTTCACCATCCTACTCCAGGTTCCAACTAGAATATCTTGGAATCACCTGGTCCAAATGGAGCGCCCGGGTGAATTTTAGAGCAAAAGTGAATTAGTGGACATTGCAGTGAGCTCCAATTTGTGTCTCCTGAGGTCCCTGTATTTTAGAGGAATGATTTCATATTCATTTGTTTCAATCTGTTGAAATTTGGCCCAGTTGTGGAACTTTTTTGACTTGGAATTAGAAACTCATAAATTCCATTATACCATGAATTCATTGGTGGAATTCAGAATCTCATTCTTAGTTGTGTGCCTTCATATTAACTCTGATCAATCTCATCATTCTTTTCAAGGTATCAACATGAATACCCTAAGATATTTGTTCAGAATAGCTCGCTTGAGTGACTTCGAGAGCAAAAGTTGATCTTGAGTATGCCACGAGCTCCCAATTATGTCTGTTGAGATCTTTGTATTCGAGAGGTGAGATTTCATCTTCATTTTAAGGTATGTCATGAATGTATGTACTCCAATGTCTACATAGCTTCTATCTGTATTTACCAATTTCTAGCTGTTTGATATGAATCATGAACTTTGGATACTAAAATTTTTGGAACAGGTTAACTTTGTGGAGTTGCTTTGCATGAAATTCTGGAATTGTTTTGAGTCCCAAATAGAGTCAAATTTGTGTCTACAATCTGAATGGATGCCATAACATGAATAGTGATACTATCACAATGAATCCTTTTAGGTACAGCGATAACATGAATACATGACTTTGGCCAATAAGAGGCAGCGATGTGTCAGAATCACTACACATTTGAACAGGTTTTCTCTTCTTGGAACTGACAAAACAGCTCAAGAGTGTGTAGAGATGTGCATTCGAGTAATTGCTTAGAAAAAGTTACCGAGGAAGATATTCCTGCAGAAACCACTTCACTAAAAATGAATACACATAGTACAAAAATGTGTACACACACATAGTACAAAAATGTGTTTTCAAGAGTAAAAGTGATGGTTCAACAAAAAAGCCACATAAAAAATATACTTGAATGCAAGTATATACAAAAAAATGTGAGCCCAGCAGAATTATCACTAGATGTCACATAAAAAATATACTTGACAGTATATGAAAAATGTGATTAGGAACCTTCATTTTTTACATCAATAACTCATCATCAGTGTACCTAGAAGATAGCTATTCAGTCATGAATCTACGTATGCATCAATAAGCATGACGCAGTTATTATGACGCAGAAGAAGGGGGGAGAATTCTCACCACCCCTCCCCTCCCTTATAATATATTCATATATGTAACATCTAACCCAACCTCCCTTACCCTTAGTACGGTCCGCTCGGTCGGTAAAAGTCGGCTTTCACATGCCCTTAAAATGTTCTCTCAGCAAATAGCTCATAGAAATTGGTAGGTATTGGAAGGAAGGAAGTACGAGGGGCCTAGAAGGACTTTTTATAGGCCCCAGGGCCAACAGGGGCCTTAGAAAAAATCCCAAAAAATTTTTTTTGTACTATATCAACATGGTATTAACGGGAAAAAAATTTTTTGGGATTCGTTCCAGACCCCCCGGTGCCGGGATTCGAAGATTTGCTCCGAAATGGCCCATATTCAGATTAACGAGGACTTTATGCCCCGGCAGTGACACATTAATCGGTTGCCTTTTCTCGGAATGAACAATCAAAGAAAATTTCGTCCTTTTTCACCTTTTTTGCCAATTTTAGTAACTTAGATAATAGATAAAAAGATGAACTTTGTTTCAAATATTTAGAAAATTTCATTGTCTACAATATGGTGCTTCATAGAACAATCGAAATATCAAGACAGAAGAGCCACGAGCAAAAAATGCGATAAAATGCAAAATCGCGCAGTATTTGATGATTCTAAATTTTTGCACAGGCCAAAAATATTCGAGAATATCGATACTTGTGCGCGAGTTCATATATATTCCAAAAAGTCGAAAAATACACCTTAAAATCTTCGGGAGTGAGATTTAAGGCTGGCACATTTTCGACACCCAAAGATCAATATTTCCATGTGATATGGCTCTAATAATTATTTCAATTTAAGAAAATCCAACGGAATTGGAAATATATCCCGTTACAAACCCTTGATCATCCTAAGTAAGGAACGCCCCGTATCCCATTATATACCCGAATTATTATCTCTTAGCTACATATTCCAAGGTTATGGCGTTCGAACACCTGCTGAGTTTTGTTCTCCTCATGATGCTGTTGAGATGGTGGATCTGAGACCCTAGTGATAGGAGATATGGGTGGAGATATGGGTCTTATATGATGAATTCCCCGCCAAAGCGACCTACGGAAAGGGGTCATCTCTCAGGTTCTTTCTTAACCTTTTTCATTCGATCCTATGGCCCAAAATAGGAACTTCGGACCACCTATGGGGCCCAGAAAGAATTTCTCCTCTCCATTGCACGCACATACGTAAACAGACCGAAAATTCATCGTGTAAAAATCGATTCTTATTCACGAAAATGAGAATATTTCGAGTTTTTGGATAGTTATCGATTTGCGAGTTGCGGCACCTGGAAGGGCATCAGAAAACCTATCGAAAACATCGTCGGAAATTCCTTCTCTGTGATTTGGTGGCCACCGGAAGGCAAACAAGTGTTTTTCACTGAAACGTTAATTCCTCAAAAAGCCGTTTTTTTATTCTTTGAAAATTAGATATTTGACGTGAATCTTTGCGTTCTTTCGAAAAGAATGGGTTTCGGAGAAGTTTGGGGCGATCCAAGTGACTTACGAGCTATTTTTTGAAAACTTGGTCTTTTCGGTTTCGAAAAAGGCGATTTTCTGCTCATGCGCACAAACGTAGACTTTCGGCGCCATGTTCAATGGAAATCTGACAAAATTTCCTATAAAATGACTACCCGCAAAGTTGAAATTCATGCACTGAAACAGGATCTGCAACGATTAATTATATGGAATCAAAATCACATGAAAATTCAGCCCATTAACGCATTTGTGGCGCCTGCTGAGATGACACATCTACGAGATCTTTTCGGGACTCAATTTTGAGGACGACATGGTTTCAACGTGAAATTGTCTGAACTTTCAAAATATGCGATGGAAAATTCATCGCATATTTATGCAATTTTGAATGTGAAAAATAGTATTTTCTGGCAAGAATCGAATGTAGCACCTCGGGTTCGCCTCAAACGGGGTTCTCCATCGCATATTCTGAAAGTTCATACAATTTTACGTTGAAACCATGTGGTCCGAATTTTTTTCAGGTCAATTTCGTACTCAAAATTGAGTCCCGAGAAGATCTCGTAAATGTGTCATCTCAGCAGGCGCCACGAAGGTGTTAATGGACTGAATTTTCATGTGATTCTGATTCGACATAATTAATCGTTGCAGATCCCGTTTTAGTGATGAATTTCAACTTTGCGGGTAGTCATTTTATAGGAAATTTTGTCAGCTTTCCATTGAAAGTCTACGTTTGTGCGCATGCGCAGAAAATCGCCTTTTCCTGGAACCGAAAAAATCAAATTTTCAACAAATGGCTCATAAGTCACTTGGACCGCCTCAAACTTCTCTGAGACCCATTTTTTCCCAGGAACGCAAAATTTCACGTCAAATATCTGATTTTCGAAAAATAAAAAGATGGCTTTTTGAGGAATTAACAATTTTGTGAAAAACACTTGTTTGCGTTCAGAAGGCCCCCAAATCACAGAGAAAGAATTTCCGATGACGTTTTCAATAGGCTTTCTGATGCCCTTTCAGATGCCGCAACCCGCAATTCGATAGTTATCCAAAAACTCGAAATATTCCCATTTTCGTGAATAAAAGAGCATCGATTTTTACACGATGAATTTTCGGTCTATTTACGTATGTGCGTGCAATGGAGAGGAGAAATTTTTTTTGGACTCCATAGGTGGACTGAAGTTCCCATTTTGGGCCATAGAATCGAATGAAAAAGGTCAAAAAAGAATCTGAGAGATGACCCCTTTCTGAAGGTCGCTTGGCGAGGAATTCATCATATACATATTTTCATAACTAATTCATTACAATTTTAAGGCTCTACCTCCACCTGATTATGCCACCTTTCAGCCAAGCAGCGTAAGCCTTCTCATACACTTCTTATTAACAGGCAACAGTAGAATATTACTGAAGCGAGGTAAATTGAATTTTGATTCATCCTAGTGTTTAATGGCAAGTCGAAGACCCGGATAGAGCGAAGAGAATTTGTAGCATACTGGTGGACCGTGACCCCCGGGGACCACGGCCCACCACAGGACCGTGACCCCGGCCCACCACAGGACCGTGGCCCCCGGGGGCCACGGCCCACCAGGGACCGTGGCCACGGCCCACCTCTGGACCGTGGCCCCCGGGGACCACGGCCCACCAGGGACCGTGGCCACGGCCCACCTCTGGACCGTGGCCCCCGGGGGTCACGGCCCATTGCGTTTTCCCCGGGACGAGTCAAAGTCAAAGGAATAGGGACCGGACAAGAAAGATGGGAGAAACGGTAGAGAGTAAAATCTGCCACCCCTGATTGAAAAGCTCAACGAGCAAGCGAAAGAGAGAATGGAAAGAAGTAGGGAGATTTGGAGTCATTTGCATTGGGGTATACGACGACGTGCTGTACATGCCAATGTTAATGCCATATCGTGCTCTGGTCGACGTCAGAGTGGTATCCGACTGCCCACTGCGTCTCCAATTGCGATTCTTTCAGAAGAGTCTTTGATGCGTGCACTATACCCCTCACATCTCTGGCACTACCAATATATAGTGCATACCTTATACGTGGGTGCACTATAGATGGTGGGCTGGGCAGGCGATCTACTCAGTCGAATCCGATAGCTCCACCTCCTCCTTTGTAGCAAGCTTTTCTAAGTTGAGGATCGAATCGGTTCTTGTTCGTGATGGTACTATTACAGCGGGATGGTAATGGCGCTACTATGATTTGTCACGAGTACTGTGCGCCCTTGTAAATTCAATTTGTTCGAGGATGATTTCCTGTTTTATACGGGTGCTTTTGATATTTTATGCAATGCTGGAGGCTTCTTCAGACACGACAATTTTGGGGTGGATGGGTGCTGGGACTATTCGATGGATTGCTGGTGAAGCGTGTAATTTTTCTTTTTCATTCAACGGGATTCTAAGGACACTTGGTATGATCATAATTAAATTGGTGGGGATGCTACAAAAAATTTCGCCAAGGTCTTCAAAAATGCATGTTACTGTGTATATTCCGTTCTTCAAGTTGTTATTAGAGTCAACTAGGATTCCACAATTTTTTCATTCATTTTACAATCAGTTCCGGAAAAAATACGCTGCTAAATGAGATTGGCAGAATGCTTTCTCACAGCGATATATTTATATATTCTTGGAGAATCGGATTTATGGATGATTAGTCCGTAAATTTTCCTCTCCAGACAGTTTTCAGTTCTGAAAATTTTCAATCAGAGGGATTTAATTTTCACCATTTTGTTATCTTCAGTGAGATCTTTTGGTTGCAGGTAATACTCTTTTCCCGAAGTGTATCTCATACATCGGTGATTCCGCGAAAGGTGGGGTTTTTGGGGGTCAAAATGGTCGCAAAAAGTGATTAAAGCTACCCGGTAGTCCAGAAAAATGAGCATTTCTAAAATCAGATCATAATAATTTAGTGACTGTGTTTTTTTGCTTCCTCTAAAAAGAAAGTGTTGTTTTCGTGAGAGGTGATCGAAAAAGTTCATAAAGGAAAATGGAGTAGGCTAATAGAATGTTTATTTTGCCATTGTTTATCGATTGGTTAATAGGGGTCTTGGTTACAATTCATGAAAGACAAGTACCACGTAGTTTTATTTAAGATGATGGAAGGTTTATTATTCAAATGGTACAATTGGATAAAAATGAGAATTCGGCATTAAATTGACGGAAAATCGCAAAGAAGTGGTTGGTTAGGTGATCTTAGATTATATCAGAGAGTTGGGGGAAAGTTATTTTTGAATAAAACAATCAATTTTCGGAAATTTTGACATTTTTATTTTTCAAAACTGATGAATCCAAAATTTTTCGATAGAGCCAGCGGTGAATTTTTTAAGCGCATTTCTGGGCAGTCATCTACCATCCATATCAATTTCAAGAAGATTTGTCGAAGGGTTGAGGAGAAACCGTTCACGAAAAAAACGACACACGTACTTAAACACGCAATAACAAACATGGACAACGACCGTCGAAGAGAAATTTTTAGTGGATCAGCGATGAGTGTGGAGAAAAAAGTGTGACCCACAATCGCGAGCACAATCGGATGATTTCGTCAAAAGGGAAAAAATTGTTAAAACCAAATGCTTGTGATTGAAGATTTTTAGAATAAACAATTTAGTTGAGTGAAAAATTACAGGAAAATCTCATGTCACGAATACAAGCCTTCGGCTTTGAGTAGGCAACAAATCCAAAATGAACACAGTTTTATTATTGAAATGTTATTGTTGATTAGAACACGTATCTCAAAAGATGCAAGATTAAATGGAGTAACCTATATTTGAGATGCGGATTTATTTCGGTGGATAGTCATAAGAATTCCACTGCCATAATGCCTTGCTATCGATCCACGTATCAAGATTTACTTAGATTCAAACTTGATTGATGATGCGTGCGCAAATTATAATATATATTTCCTTCGCCCACAATCATCGAGTAGTTTTTTTCCGAAAAGTACGATAAAACTACAATATTTTAGTGAACATTTTTATGAAATCAATTCTCATCATCGTTGAAAGCTGTTGAACCGTGATTCACGAGTTCATCGGAAGCATCATCAATATGAATAAAAGTTCATTGTACGAATATAATTAAAACTTTCACAGAATATTTGAACTCTCTTGAACTCGCTTCATTCAGCGTCATACTTCTGTTATTATTTTATCATATGTTAAGCAAATACCTGCGGGTTGTGACGTATCACGTTAAAGCCCACCATGCTCAAGGCTCAGGTCTCTCAATTCATCCCTAAAATATAGTCTGTTCTAATGGCTCACCCCCACAACTTTTTTAAACAATTACCAAACGCTCCCTAATTGAACCCGTTATTGCATGGGTGAGGAGCTAAGTGGGTGCAAGCCGAATGTTGTAGGTAAATGCTCACTCACTCTAAGTAATAGCTCAGGCCTTTTTTCTGCCGAAAATCTTCTAGTTTTTGCAAACAAGTCAGATTTGCTAAGCATCACCCCCTGTTTGACCCGTCCCTATTAGCCTTGTCTTCTTGTATTGTTGAGATTCTTAACAAGATTTAGGGCAACGCATAGAGTTTTGGCGAAGAGAAATAAATACAATAAACGAAATGACATGAGATGAAGATTTCGTATCTCACTTGCCATTACAAGCATCCTACAATGCTCTCGGTGTGCTTCCGCCGCCGGATCACCCGAAAAAACTCGTTGGGGAGGGGATAACATTCGACAAATCTGGCTTGTTTGCAACAACGAGAATGATTTTTGGAGAAGGAAGGCCTGAGACATTACTCAAAGTGAGTGATCAATTACCCACAACATTCGGCTTGCAGCCAGATAGCTTCTTACAAATGCAACAACGGGTTGAATTAGTGGGCGTTTGATAATTGTTTAGAAAAGTTGTGGAGGGTGAGCCATTAGGCCGGGCTGTACTTTAGGGGCGAGCTATAGAACCTCTTCAGGATGGCTTTCTGCGATTGCCCTAAAAATGATTATTTTGGCTAAAATCACGAAAGCGCATCTCACTACTTCAGGCGAGACTTTAGGTTCCCTCCTTATTCGAACTCTCGTACTTTCCCTCCAGTTAAGGAGATAAATTTATGGGTGACCCACACGTTTTCTGATATTAGCTTATCTATAGGGATTTTGTCTACATTGTAGAATTTTTTTCAGATTTTTAACAGTCATCCTTAATCGACGACGCGATGTTTTGATTATCATTCCGTAAGAACGCATGTATAAGAGCGAAATATTCATGATTTTGATTCTCTGAAAGAACGCGGGTGAACCCCACTTTTCAAAAAGAATATCGATTCGTAAACATCTGGAGTATACTTATGAATTTTGGTAGCTCGATGACCGTTGTCGTTCTTTACCCGCTGGTGCTACCTTAAACCTTCCCGTATAGCAATACCGTAGTTGTGTAACCAAACATCATGGCCCCGACACTAGGGGACAGTGGATGCAACCATTCAAAAGCATAATCCAATTGATAAAAGCAGGATTGCCTCAGGCGAATCACGTGGAGCAAACATTTATTAAAGAGATGATCTTCTCTAATATCTCGCGGCAATTCAGCGACTTATCTGAGGCTATCCATAAAAATACGTCAACATGTATAGTAGGCCTAATGTATAGCTTGATGGATATACTCAAATCATTCACGGCGGAGATTACTGTCCGTAATAAAAGCCTGATTTTTTGGTATTTCTGTCTTACTTTTCTGTAGAATGTGCAGTCAGGGACTTTCCTGTCTTCCATCAAATTATAGGATTTATTGACCAATAGTCAGATCTGCGATAATAAGTGAGATTAATTATGTCATCTAAGGAACTTCGATCAGCTAATTTTGAATATGAAAGAGAAATTCCGCCATACACAAAATCAGAAGCAGAAACGTTCATTTCAACTCCTTTTTCGAACAGGTTGCTTCTGATAATCTCTTACCCCGTGTATGAGCAAAATATTTCCCACGCATCCAAATAGCACACAACCAAAAAGAGATCAGTACTCATCCATCAGGATAATATGGCACTCAATCAGATCAATAGCTTGCGAAATTAGAATAATACACCTCAGCTTTAACTGCTCAACAAACCATGCACCCAGAAAATCGCATCGGTCTCGTTTTCATCATTTTCTACTGGTTACCATGCACCGATCAAGCGCCACGCGTAAGAAATTAGCAATAAGCGTTTGGTTTGATGCTCAGCTATGATATCTCAATTAACATAAGGGTGTTGGTGGCACGTGCCTTGGAAGATTTGAGGCTTTGGCCATTCTGCACGTGTCGGTGCCAATGGCCGCTCGACTGAGCTTGGCGGGTTGCTGCTATGATTAGTGGCAACGAAGCACTTGTGCCTCTGGAAATTTTAGTATCAGAGATGGAAGTAAAGTATATGCAGATGATGAGAACTAACAGCTTGTGGGTGGAGAAAAGATTGATGGCGTCAGTGTTTGCTTAGCAATTGGATCACATCTTAGAAAAGGGAATGTGATTTGTGGTCTGGTGAATTTTGGTGGGCCATGCGTTTTCATCATGGATGAGAGATGGCGGAGGCGGTGATGCATACTTAAAGATATTTGCATGGCAAGATTTTTGGACTGAGATGGATGTGAAGATGGAACGATGATGGCGTGATCGACGATGCCGTGGTGGGAAGCGACGGTGTTGACATTTTTAGAGGAATGGGCTCATCAATCATGTCATCGGGGTTGTTTTCGCGGATTATGATAATTATCTCACATGATGAGACGGGATTGATTCGTCCAATTATCATTAAGACTCGATATAGTTTAGCTATGATTCATTTGGCGATATTCTCAGTAGTATATTTTAATAACATATTGACAATTCAAATGCCATACTTTCTTCCTGGGCAATTTCTGAAAGCTTCAATAATCTAGGCTCGCCAGGGGCCGTATCATAATGAGTTTTTACCTCGGGCGTGGGAAGGAAAGAGCAATAATCGCCATTTGCGCTCACTAATCTATCACCTTGATTGTAATTTAAAAATAATGATTCGATTCTATGCTCAGATGCTTCGTTGCCCATTCTTTGAACTGTATGATCAAGAAAAGCTTTTGGGGGTTGGGAGAGATGCGCCATGAAGAATAGTCAGACGATATTTACCTAGCAATCAAGGTAACAAACTAATTAGTTCACTCAATGTTAACCAGGCGGAAATGGGTAATGCTGGGAGTTTTCCACCCTGTAGCGGGAAAAACCTTTAGAATAAGGTCTCAGCTACGATTTGCATAAAATTTTTTGTCCATCATATTGGACATTGTGAGTGAATGGGATAAAATCATTGTATTCTCGCTTCTTTGAAAGTTTTGTTGTTCCTTAATTTGTCATTACTTTGTCAGTACTTGTATACTCGTACCATCTCAGTGGCATTTTATAAACTCTTTCACGGGAATTCATAAGTGCTCCCGCGTCACTTGACTAATACTTTCGTGGTACCTGATCGGTACTTCTGCTGCGTTTTTTAGTTTTTCCGTAGTATTTGATCAGCATCCCCAGGATACTTGATTAGTTCAGTACTACCGTGGCACTTCATGAGTACTTGAGCGGTACTCCATTAGTAGAGAGCTCTACTCTACTAATGACGTATTACTGAAAAAATCCGAATGTATTACTGAAAATTCACTGAACTGCAATTAAATTCGGATCAACTCTTACTGAGGACTTCAGTGAGGAAGACCCGTCCACCTCCAAAGTCACTGAACTTTCAATGCGTTTGCAGGGGATACTGACTCAAACTTCGCACTGAAGTAATCAGTGAGAGCTGATCCGAGATTAACCGAAGTTCATTGAGTTCTCACTGATGGATTCAGAGAGAGTATTAGAACTTCCGTTTTATTTTATGGAACACTTGACAGTGATCGTGGCATTTATCATTGTCAAAATAAGTATTGTGTGAATCTTTTGCTTATATCATTGTTCATTCGATCAAACTGCTGGCATCTCAGTGACTTCACGTAAGTACTACTGCGGTATTCGATCAGTATCTTCACTATCCTTGATCAGAATTTATACGTTCATACGTAGAAAAAGGTAGAAACAACCTATTTCTGCGTACAGACGTATGAAACTGCATACGTGTCTCGAGCGGAAACATGTTTCCTTCGAGAAAACCAAGCTGGACGTCGTCTACGCTCACAGCCAGCCCAGTTTCCAGAAGGTAAAAATGTTTCCAGCACTCGACGCGTAATGTACTATTCCGCTCCACATGCTCAGTACTCCAGCGGTACTTGACCAATACTTCCGCGGTACTTGATGAATATTTTCGCGGTATTTTTTCACTGTAGTACATCTATGGTACTTGCTCAGTACTCCAGCGGTACTTGGCCAGTACTTCCGAGGTACTTGGGAAGTAATTTAAGGGTATCTGGTCATTAGAACGCCTGGTAATTGGAATTTTTCGGTGCTCATGTCGCGTGGACAGATCATAGCTAAATGGATCATTGTCGGTGAGCAGAACTTGATTGTGCCTTGACAGGCGGGAGAGCCATTCCGGTTCTGTTCAATAAATGAACTGACATGTCAGATAATTGAGCATCTGTCAGTTCAGTCGCTTAAAAATGATCACTACCAGGTTGCCACACCAATTTTGTAATTCTCAGTGCTTGCCATACTCGATCGAGTCTATCAAATTTCTCAGTTGGATTTACGACTAAATTGACAAAATATCTACGGATCCCTTTGTAGAAGATGATTCTGAATCATTCAATGATACGACATGTTTGTTTTTAATTATTAAAAGAAAGCGGAACGGCTCTCCCGTCTGTCACTGCACAGTCTTCTCCTCCTCCTCATCATTAATGACCCATTCAGCTATGATCTGCCCATGCAGGAATAACTGCCAAAAATGTTAGCTAGATAATGGTCAACATTCAGTACTCTCATAGTACTTAAGCGGTACTTTAAGTACCTCCCTTCTACCTGCTTAGTACTTCAGCGGTATTTCTTGCTGATTACTCTAGCGATACTTGGTCAGTACTTCCAGTTAATCTGCACAGTACTTGGGGCGAGGGGAGGGGGACTTGAACAGAACTTTCGCGGTACTTGAATAGTACTTACGTGTTACTAGATAAGGATTTTCGCAAGTTTTGATCACTCATTTGATAACTCAGTACTCTCATGGTACTTGCTCAGTACTTCAGCGATACTTAATTAGTGCTTCCACGGTACTTGATAAGTACCATGGTAGCTTCATGTGTTCCCTTCCATTGAATTCACTGCCTTGCCAGTTTTTACCCAATTTCTTGATCAGTTTTTGCCTGAGATATAAGTGGCCCATGGTCTCCGGTATATTCGTGACTGATCATTAACGCTTAGGCAACAATCTTATTTTCATACATCAACTCACTGTTAGAGCACGGTATTAGCACCAAATGAAGACTTCCGCAGTACATCCGCAGTAATTGTAGAGCCTCTCGTCAGTAGTTTTGCGGAGTTTACTCATAACTTCAACGAGATTCGAGCAGGTTTCTCCAATGTTCAAACTCAGAGTATTTCGTTGCTTCCTGATCAGTTCACTTGCATCAATATCTCAGCAACTCTTGCCGGTATTTTTGCGATACTTGATTAGCACTATTACAAAATTTCTGAGCAGTTCATTAGCATGGCTTTATCGCTCTGCCAGTGCATGTTTAGCACTCACGCAGTCATTGATACTTTCCCAGATACACGAGTACTTTATGAGTAGTTCAGTAGCTACCTCTGGGGTTTTTGTTTCATCTTCCTAATATTCTACCAGTAAATGATAATGTAAGTATGTAGTAATGTGTAGCATCGTAACAGATCTCGTAAATACTTTTGCAATCCTTTATTGTCACCCAAAGAGATCTTGGGGTCACTTAGGATCGTAAAAGTGCAATATCTAAACTCTTCTTTGTTAAAATACATAGTCGATACGCGATCGGCATTTACGCAATATTTCAATCGGTTATCACCGACACTCTTGAATCTCTTGACGTTCCCTACAATATAAATTACGCCGGTATTTCGCAGTCTTTGTATACGTAGAGTATCATTCCAGTAACCTGGCCATCAAAGGAAATTAGTGATAAGCACAGTGCAGTTACAGTATATCAGCGTAATTTGCAGAATAGTTTTGTGATCTTTCATTCATTGAGGAATGGAGACCTTACTACTGAATCACCGACATGTTTCAAGGGTACATTGACGGTATTTCCACGGTACTTTGTCAGTTCCATGCCAAATTGATGCGAATCTTGCTACTTGTCGTTCAGGTCAGGAGAATCATGGTCGTAATGATTACGGGAGATGATTATTGGCGGGCTACTGGAAAACCATGAAATGATTAGAAAGGTTTGGGCAGTATGTGAGTGATTTCACGCGAGACAGACCGACGAAAAAGGGTTGTGTCTCAGATTGTTTTTTTTAGCTTTTCCATTCGATTCTATGGCACAAAATATGAACTTTCCACCAACTGTGAGGCCTCATAAAAATTTTCCAGGTATCTAGAACTCACTTTAACCCTTTATTACTGTGGTGCCTTGCCACGTCATGCTAATCAAATGGGAGTTGTGCCAAAACACTACCATTAGGGTAACTAAACGTTAATATATCCTTTCAAATTATATCCAACAAAATAACTTGGGCCTTCTTTCCAATGAAATTCACAAAGGATTATTCCACTTTACACGGGATTCTGACGTGAGATTATAATTTAACAGAGAGGTCTGATTGCTTGCACGGAGCGAAAAAGCAAACTTCTTTGATGAATTAAAGCTCAGGGTCGAGCCGATCATCTGTGGGGGAGGCCATAAAATCTTCAAATTAAGTATTGCAAATATGAGAGGTTATTTCAGTTTGTTGACATTTGGAAGTTCACTCCTCTACCCTGTAGCTCTGGTTCAAATGCATGGAATTGATCTTACTAAAAGCATATTTTGACGGAAATTTTCTTGACTTCACAAAGAAGCTGTTTTCAGGAATCCAAATTGTCGTGCATCCGCAGGAAACAAATTTCTCAATCGCCTAAATGATGGAATTCTTGTAAATAGCAAAGGTAGGCCTTAGGACGAAAAATAATGTCCAGGACCATTTTCTTTTGAAAGATCACAAAAGTTCACACCAAATATCAAGTTTCCAAGGAATAAAGTAATGGCCTCCCAAGGAATCGATATTTTTGTGTTTTCCACTCTTTCACTCGATGAAACCATTGATAAGCTCAATATCAACTTTACAAGGACAATTTCAATAAGTTTTTTTTTAAAAATCTTGTGAATGCCTCAAACTGCATTACCATATCTCTCATGAGATTCGAGAAATATGAATTTTATTGGAAAAAGGCCAAAGTCATTCTGTCAGAGATAATTCGAAAAGATAACTCAAGATTTCAAGTACATGAAAAATTTTTACGGAGTGCCATGAGTGGTGGAAAGATCATACTTTGTACCGTAGAGTTGAATAAAGATACTGAGAAAACAATCCGAGACATGACCTTTTCTCATACGTCTGTCGTTTCGCGTGGAATTATTTATATGGATATCCCCTCCTCTACTGAATCGTCATGCTATTCAATTGATCTCGGGGTTGTCTTTCAGGATTAACAAAAAATGATGTGCTCACAAAAATATATAATGGCGTTAGTTTTCAGCCTCGATCTTCATCATATGAAAAATGAAATGTAGTTCGCTTTCATGATGGATTTTACTGAAAATGAGATTTCAGATTATAATATTGAAGAAGGGATCTGCAGGCTCATGGCCGAATCACGCGACAGCTTCTTCTTTCCTTCGAGCCATGTCTTACTTTCGTAATCTGAGAGAAACTGATGCAAGTACTTTCTTTCAAAGGATAGAAATTGATTCCAACTTTTCGGAAGTTCGAACACAACCGGATATTGATTTCACGAATTTCGTAACTCACGCAAACCCCATCCATGACAGCTTAAACAAATGCATCAGAATTGAGGTAACAGTCCAGATCCTCCCAAAAATCTTCAATAATACACAACACGCAACCGGAACAAAAATCGAGCACTCAAGAAAGATTTCGAGTCATCTGTCGTCACCACGAACTTTCTCTATGGCATAATACACCACGTGCATCGGTTACGATTGCCAATATGTTTCTGTTACCGATTTCTTCAAGAATCAACTATGAGCCAATCTCTCGCATGCGCATCTTTCAATCCACAGATGTACCGTTATAACCTAAAATATGGACGTTTCAACTCGCCCACAGTCCAGATGTTCAGTCAAAGCATTGCAGACACAATGATCAGGCTGATGTCTCGACACACTTACGGCTTCAAAAAAAAATCCAAAAATTATCGTAATCAGCCCTCTTGAGTCGACACGCGTCTGCATTATTTTATTGGCCGCATAATAGTCAGCACTATAATATGGTAACAATTCTTCTGATGGTTGAAGAAGATTCGCGCGTGCGGGTGCATGCCGCGTGTCTGGCACGTGTCGCCAATATATAGGTTAGCTTCTGTTGGATTCAGTAGAGTGTATATGTATTTACAGGCGCACGCCTTTTCTAACACCTTGTGGCACTTATTGGGATGGTGTGGGCGAAGAATGTATATACTAAGGGGTGATACATGCGGTGAGCCGCAACAAGTACCTGTAGAGATATAATATCCCCCGTTTTACGGCTTATCGCGCCCGGTGAGTTGGTATATTGTATTATCGGTAACACTTGTGGAAGAGCTTCTGTATGAATTGGATAGAGTGTGAGAAATTTTGGTACAGGACTAGTTGGACGGAGATAATATTTTCATAAGCTTTTTGTCATTTCTTTATACATAATGTGAGTAGGTGATGTGCAAAAACTGAAGGGGGATATTTTTTTTTTTGAGAGCTGTGGTGATGGGAAACTGGGTGACGGAGTTGCCCTAGTGAATTCGTGATGGTAGGTTCTATGATAAACATTCACACGATGAATGTTTGATGCTTTTGTTTACAAAGTTAATGCATTGGCAGGGAGATGAGATGACTTGTTGTTCATCGTTTTTTCTCGATTCTATGATACATATTGGAGTTTTTTTCATCATCTTTCAATAACATTCTATTGGTTTCCCACTTTCTCCAGAATTTTCACACGGTCGGATCTTTTTCGTCAATATTTCGCTCGGTAGTGAACTTCTAACATTTGCGAGTACTTTATCCAAATGAGATAGAGTAATTTCCCTCACAATCCTGAAGCTGCCAGAATCCCAAATATTCTATTGATCACTTGCATATCGAATTCCATATGAATGTCCATCTGGAATTGATGTTCCCATTTTTCATTATAATCGAAACGCCTACCTTTATTCAGCCCTCCCATAGATCTTTTCAAAAGTCTACGGTTCACTTAGAACAGACCCCTGACCCAATATGTTTCATTTCTCTCAGTTTTTTCTGGTCGCTGTGGAAACCCTCAACGGATTAAGAAAAGTGAGTAACAGGATCGGTAGCAATCTTTCTGACAGGTAACGATTTGTTTTCAAGTCAATCCTTGAGTAGGCGTATCCCGAAGTGGTTTCCATATGTGAAGGCGCGTCATAAGTGTGCCACATTCGGGGTGAAATGCTCGTCATGGTCAATGAGTATAAATAGGGCATTACCGAAGCCGATATAATACTCGGGAAATTTGAGATGGCGCATAGGCACATGCAGGCGTGTTGAACAGGCGCTAAGTACTTTGAAACTAGTCTGGTTGAATGTGTAATAGAGGTGGTCCAACAGTACACGAGGGCTTGTCTGACACATAAACCAGCCGCTCGACCAGCCGCGAAATCGATTCGATATGCTTTTTCATCTTGTGTACTACACATAGAACCTATGTTGTGTTACAATAGGCCAGAATAATAATACAGATTTGTTAGATCCCCTTCGTACTTCTCGCATTCGTGTACAGGTGAACTAGATTTTGCATTACAGTGTGATAATGCTTCCCCAACATTGGAAAAGTTTGGGTATGTGGGGGTGGAGATTTGAAGGATTTCTTGACCTTTCTCGTTAAGTCTTACTTTGTGATCGATTTGCACAAAATATGTGAGTATTCTGCCGGACTTGCACAATTATTTCTGAGTTATGGCTTATGGGCTATGGGTTATGGGTTATGGGTAAGAAAAGAAAAATCGCGCTACACCTACGTTACCTGGTAATTATACTTTCTTGATAGACCCCGATTTTGGCCATAATAAAGTGAATTTTTGGTTCATGATCATGAACTGGTCGAAAGAATAAGTGAACTCCTCAGCTTTTTCTTACTCCATAAGCCAAAAACTGACTCTGGTTCAGCTAAGAGCTGTTTGGCTATCTCGAGTGATATTCTGGCGAGGATTGCAACGTCGTCAGGCCAAAAAATTCTCCCGATTTTCATGATGTAGTTAATATTCAAGAAATTATTCCAATCGACTTCAACATCATATTACAATGAAAAAAATTCTCAAAAACTCGGAAAATTATTTTTTTGTGTTGTATAATATATATTATGTACTGAATTGCGAAAAATTGTTTTCCGTTCGAGGTACATATGGGCTATTTTATCGACTGAGTACGGGAACAGCATTTATCCGTCTGCGTGGACCGACACGAAAACACGATGTTTCCGTTAATAAGGTGATAAATTCAATTTGTGGATTTTATTTAGAGGAAATAGTTATTGCTATTGAAATTCTGTGCGTGCCTCTCTCGTGGAAAGTGAAATTTATCGTACACTGATTTGACATTTGAATGAATAAAAATGCGTTCTTGAGTCGATCACTTTCTAACCTCGTAAAATTAATCGTAAATGAAAAAAGCGTTCTTGAGTCGATCACTTTCTAACCTCGTAAAATCGATCGAAAATAGCTAATAAAATCAAGATCAGCATTGTACGCGGCACATTTTGAAGATGAGGACTCTCAAAATCAAACGTGGCACGCTTCCTTCCTTTCTCACATCTTCACAAAAATCGTCAAACAATAACATTCCATCCCGAATGGAAAAAAAAGAATCTCGAAAATGAATGTGCGCGTGCCCGTGAAAATTATTAGCAGATCAAACGCGCAAAAATCCGGTGTTACGCGCACGCGCGCTCCGAAATTAGTGATAAGCACAGTGCAGTTACAGTATATCAGCGTAATTTGCAGAATAGTTTTGTGATCTTTCATTCATTGAGGAATGGAGACCTTACTACTGAATCACCGACATGTTTCAAGGGTACATTGACGGTATTTCCACGGTACTTTGTCAGTTCCATGCCAAATTGATGCGAATCTTGCTACTTGTCGTTCAGGTCAGGAGAATCATGGTCGTAATGATTACGGGAGATGATTATTGGCGGGCTACTGGAAAACCATGAAATGATTAGAAAGGTTTGGGCAGTATGTGAGTGATTTCACGCGAGACAGACCGACGAAAAAGGGTTGTGTCTCAGATTGTTTTTTTTAGCTTTTCCATTCGATTCTATGGCACAAAATATGAACTTTCCACCAACTGTGAGGCCTCATAAAAATTTTCCAGGTATCTAGAACTCACTTTAACCCTTTATTACTGTGGTGCCTTGCCACGTCATGCTAATCAAATGGGAGTTGTGCCAAAACACTACCATTAGGGTAACTAAACGTTAATATATCCTTTCAAATTATATCCAACAAAATAACTTGGGCCTTCTTTCCAATGAAATTCACAAAGGATTATTCCACTTTACACGGGATTCTGACGTGAGATTATAATTTAACAGAGAGGTCTGATTGCTTGCACGGAGCGAAAAAGCAAACTTCTTTGATGAATTAAAGCTCAGGGTCGAGCCGATCATCTGTGGGGGAGGCCATAAAATCTTCAAATTAAGTATTGCAAATATGAGAGGTTATTTCAGTTTGTTGACATTTGGAAGTTCACTCCTCTACCCTGTAGCTCTGGTTCAAATGCATGGAATTGATCTTACTAAAAGCATATTTTGACGGAAATTTTCTTGACTTCACAAAGAAGCTGTTTTCAGGAATCCAAATTGTCGTGCATCCGCAGGAAACAAATTTCTCAATCGCCTAAATGATGGAATTCTTGTAAATAGCAAAGGTAGGCCTTAGGACGAAAAATAATGTCCAGGACCATTTTCTTTTGAAAGATCACAAAAGTTCACACCAAATATCAAGTTTCCAAGGAATAAAGTAATGGCCTCCCAAGGAATCGATATTTTTGTGTTTTCCACTCTTTCACTCGATGAAACCATTGATAAGCTCAATATCAACTTTACAAGGACAATTTCAATAAGTTTTTTTTTAAAAATCTTGTGAATGCCTCAAACTGCATTACCATATCTCTCATGAGATTCGAGAAATATGAATTTTATTGGAAAAAGGCCAAAGTCATTCTGTCAGAGATAATTCGAAAAGATAACTCAAGATTTCAAGTACATGAAAAATTTTTACGGAGTGCCATGAGTGGTGGAAAGATCATACTTTGTACCGTAGAGTTGAATAAAGATACTGAGAAAACAATCCGAGACATGACCTTTTCTCATACGTCTGTCGTTTCGCGTGGAATTATTTATATGGATATCCCCTCCTCTACTGAATCGTCATGCTATTCAATTGATCTCGGGGTTGTCTTTCAGGATTAACAAAAAATGATGTGCTCACAAAAATATATAATGGCGTTAGTTTTCAGCCTCGATCTTCATCATATGAAAAATGAAATGTAGTTCGCTTTCATGATGGATTTTACTGAAAATGAGATTTCAGATTATAATATTGAAGAAGGGATCTGCAGGCTCATGGCCGAATCACGCGACAGCTTCTTCTTTCCTTCGAGCCATGTCTTACTTTCGTAATCTGAGAGAAACTGATGCAAGTACTTTCTTTCAAAGGATAGAAATTGATTCCAACTTTTCGGAAGTTCGAACACAACCGGATATTGATTTCACGAATTTCGTAACTCACGCAAACCCCATCCATGACAGCTTAAACAAATGCATCAGAATTGAGGTAACAGTCCAGATCCTCCCAAAAATCTTCAATAATACACAACACGCAACCGGAACAAAAATCGAGCACTCAAGAAAGATTTCGAGTCATCTGTCGTCACCACGAACTTTCTCTATGGCATAATACACCACGTGCATCGGTTACGATTGCCAATATGTTTCTGTTACCGATTTCTTCAAGAATCAACTATGAGCCAATCTCTCGCATGCGCATCTTTCAATCCACAGATGTACCGTTATAACCTAAAATATGGACGTTTCAACTCGCCCACAGTCCAGATGTTCAGTCAAAGCATTGCAGACACAATGATCAGGCTGATGTCTCGACACACTTACGGCTTCAAAAAAAAATCCAAAAATTATCGTAATCAGCCCTCTTGAGTCGACACGCGTCTGCATTATTTTATTGGCCGCATAATAGTCAGCACTATAATATGGTAACAATTCTTCTGATGGTTGAAGAAGATTCGCGCGTGCGGGTGCATGCCGCGTGTCTGGCACGTGTCGCCAATATATAGGTTAGCTTCTGTTGGATTCAGTAGAGTGTATATGTATTTACAGGCGCACGCCTTTTCTAACACCTTGTGGCACTTATTGGGATGGTGTGGGCGAAGAATGTATATACTAAGGGGTGATACATGCGGTGAGCCGCAACAAGTACCTGTAGAGATATAATATCCCCCGTTTTACGGCTTATCGCGCCCGGTGAGTTGGTATATTGTATTATCGGTAACACTTGTGGAAGAGCTTCTGTATGAATTGGATAGAGTGTGAGAAATTTTGGTACAGGACTAGTTGGACGGAGATAATATTTTCATAAGCTTTTTGTCATTTCTTTATACATAATGTGAGTAGGTGATGTGCAAAAACTGAAGGGGGATATTTTTTTTTTTGAGAGCTGTGGTGATGGGAAACTGGGTGACGGAGTTGCCCTAGTGAATTCGTGATGGTAGGTTCTATGATAAACATTCACACGATGAATGTTTGATGCTTTTGTTTACAAAGTTAATGCATTGGCAGGGAGATGAGATGACTTGTTGTTCATCGTTTTTTCTCGATTCTATGATACATATTGGAGTTTTTTTCATCATCTTTCAATAACATTCTATTGGTTTCCCACTTTCTCCAGAATTTTCACACGGTCGGATCTTTTTCGTCAATATTTCGCTCGGTAGTGAACTTCTAACATTTGCGAGTACTTTATCCAAATGAGATAGAGTAATTTCCCTCACAATCCTGAAGCTGCCAGAATCCCAAATATTCTATTGATCACTTGCATATCGAATTCCATATGAATGTCCATCTGGAATTGATGTTCCCATTTTTCATTATAATCGAAACGCCTACCTTTATTCAGCCCTCCCATAGATCTTTTCAAAAGTCTACGGTTCACTTAGAACAGACCCCTGACCCAATATGTTTCATTTCTCTCAGTTTTTTCTGGTCGCTGTGGAAACCCTCAACGGATTAAGAAAAGTGAGTAACAGGATCGGTAGCAATCTTTCTGACAGGTAACGATTTGTTTTCAAGTCAATCCTTGAGTAGGCGTATCCCGAAGTGGTTTCCATATGTGAAGGCGCGTCATAAGTGTGCCACATTCGGGGTGAAATGCTCGTCATGGTCAATGAGTATAAATAGGGCATTACCGAAGCCGATATAATACTCGGGAAATTTGAGATGGCGCATAGGCACATGCAGGCGTGTTGAACAGGCGCTAAGTACTTTGAAACTAGTCTGGTTGAATGTGTAATAGAGGTGGTCCAACAGTACACGAGGGCTTGTCTGACACATAAACCAGCCGCTCGACCAGCCGCGAAATCGATTCGATATGCTTTTTCATCTTGTGTACTACACATAGAACCTATGTTGTGTTACAATAGGCCAGAATAATAATACAGATTTGTTAGATCCCCTTCGTACTTCTCGCATTCGTGTACAGGTGAACTAGATTTTGCATTACAGTGTGATAATGCTTCCCCAACATTGGAAAAGTTTGGGTATGTGGGGGTGGAGATTTGAAGGATTTCTTGACCTTTCTCGTTAAGTCTTACTTTGTGATCGATTTGCACAAAATATGTGAGTATTCTGCCGGACTTGCACAATTATTTCTGAGTTATGGCTTATGGGCTATGGGTTATGGGTTATGGGTAAGAAAAGAAAAATCGCGCTACACCTACGTTACCTGGTAATTATACTTTCTTGATAGACCCCGATTTTGGCCATAATAAAGTGAATTTTTGGTTCATGATCATGAACTGGTCGAAAGAATAAGTGAACTCCTCAGCTTTTTCTTACTCCATAAGCCAAAAACTGACTCTGGTTCAGCTAAGAGCTGTTTGGCTATCTCGAGTGATATTCTGGCGAGGATTGCAACGTCGTCAGGCCAAAAAATTCTCCCGATTTTCATGATGTAGTTAATATTCAAGAAATTATTCCAATCGACTTCAACATCATATTACAATGAAAAAAATTCTCAAAAACTCGGAAAATTATTTTTTTGTGTTGTATAATATATATTATGTACTGAATTGCGAAAAATTGTTTTCCGTTCGAGGTACATATGGGCTATTTTATCGACTGAGTACGGGAACAGCATTTATCCGTCTGCGTGGACCGACACGAAAACACGATGTTTCCGTTAATAAGGTGATAAATTCAATTTGTGGATTTTATTTAGAGGAAATAGTTATTGCTATTGAAATTCTGTGCGTGCCTCTCTCGTGGAAAGTGAAATTTATCGTACACTGATTTGACATTTGAATGAATAAAAATGCGTTCTTGAGTCGATCACTTTCTAACCTCGTAAAATTAATCGTAAATGAAAAAAGCGTTCTTGAGTCGATCACTTTCTAACCTCGTAAAATCGATCGAAAATAGCTAATAAAATCAAGATCAGCATTGTACGCGGCACATTTTGAAGATGAGGACTCTCAAAATCAAACGTGGCACGCTTCCTTCCTTTCTCACATCTTCACAAAAATCGTCAAACAATAACATTCCATCCCGAATGGAAAAAAAAGAATCTCGAAAATGAATGTGCGCGTGCCCGTGAAAATTATTAGCAGATCAAACGCGCAAAAATCCGGTGTTACGCGCACGCGCGCTCCAGAATCCAAAGAGGCGCCCACCTATCACAGTCATGCGGCGTTCATAGATGCATTTCAAAGGTGCCGCTCTTGCAAGAACGCCCACGTGCTCCATATAGATGAAGGCGGAGTCGCAACATGAGGTATAGATATAGATACAGATAGAGGATTGAGGGTTGTTATACTCTCGGGGTGGCCATATTCATCACTGTGCTATAAGTATATGTAGAGATATAGAGGAGATTTTAAGCTTATCGTTGGGACATTTGATTTGTGGCATGCGCCACGACATAGTATAGGCTTCTGTACTGATGCATTTCACAGCTTTGGAAAATGTAAGTATGCGGGTGGGATTGGGAGGTTCCAATAGTTTAATTTTGGTAGCTGCTTTCGACGCTAGATTTATAACTGTACACGTTTTGAGGATTCTGAATACGAGCTCGTGATTTAGGCTACTTCTATAACTTACGCTGCATTGGAATTTTTTTTTCAGGGTTATGTTGAATGAATGATTGTAATACGAGACATTTATGCAATCGTTGTAGCAGAGTTTGCCCTTTAGTAGATAGTAGAGCATTTTAAGAAGTGGCATTGTAGTGGTTCGAGTTTTGGGATGTAAATTACGGAAAATGGGTTTAGAGGCAGATCATCACATTTGATGGTTGTGTGGTGCAAGCAATTGAGTTCATGATACACGCAATGGTTAGATGGTAATGACCAACTCTTGAACTAAATGAAATTTTTTATTTGGAGGTTTTTAGTCCTCCTAAGCTTTGTGTGCATGCATTTGGATGGATGAATTAACGTATTTATATGAGTAGTTCGGCGGTAACTTCGATATTTGGGGGTCGAAGATGTGCCAACCCCAAAACTCACTTCCAAAGGTTTTAAGATGCATTTTTTGACTCTTCGAAACATTTTTGTAATCTTCTGTTCAATGCACTTTTCTTGCATCTATTTTCCTACCGGACATAATGATCCACTTCGGATCCAAAGCTTCATGTATCCAATTCAGAATTTCTGAAAATCTTGTTCATGTTTCAAGATCCCGATTTGTCTGGCGATCACTTTTTGGAAAAATTATACATTGGCAAAATTGCGATGCTACATTCTAACCTGCTGGAACAATTTCTGTAGCTATTGAATGTGATATAGTTATAGCATGAAGAATGATTAGTTTTTGATGCACGGGCCTCCAAAATATCAATTTAATCTTTCGAAAACTCTCAATTGAGTGATGATACCGTTAAATTCTAAATCTATTCACAAATAACACTATTTTATTCTCCATTATCAACCGACATTTCATAAATCACTACCATCTACTAAGACACTTCACCACTTGATCCTATGCTACACTCAAAAGTGAGAGTACATTGTTCAAAAGTCATTAGCTTGTCGCACAGCCGATTAACCGCTCAGTCAAGTCAACTCTGCCATAACCCTCAGCCCTTTCATCCGAATTTCGTTAAGTACCTGCGTTCAAGCTTCGCAGAGCAATGAGCATGTACCACATCACATAATCGTTACAAGATCATTACCTCTCGAGTCTGCATCTCAAGCTCAATCAAGTCTAGATTAGACTCAGTCAAACAATACCTATGAGAATCAGCCAACCGTGTTGACAGAGAACTCATCCACACACTTCTTACTTTCAATCAAAAATTCTTCCATTACCCTTCTCTGTTACTTTTTTACGCTTGCATAAATAACCATCAAAAACTCGCACCTCTTTGCTCACCTCAAAATTTTCATATCCCCTTTATGTATATGTTTATCTTATATATCTACATGCGTGTAAGTGGCGCACGCGATGCTCACAAGTACACATATACATATATATATGTGTTATACCTTCATCGATTAATCCAACCGTGACGTGCGACAACAATGGTTTTGATGGGGCTGACGTCGTCGACGACGACGATGATGATGATGGTGTCTCCTGCGCAAGCAAACGTCATCCTGTATATATAGTACACTATCAAAGTTCTATATGATATGATGTAGCGTTTAAAAAGCTACGGACACGTAGACACATTTCAGTCAGGGTTATGTCTATACCATGGTGGGGGTGCAAAAACTCGAAATAATAATGTGCCCAAGACCCACTCGAGCCATAATGCATGTATGCCCCACGTGTGTTTAACTTTTTGAAACGGGGCTTGGTTGCACGGTGATTAATGCTTATGCGCACGAAGCCGGTTTGTAGTGATGTTACAGTAGTAGCAAACGTAAACGTTTGGCTTGGTTATGTATGATTTTTAAGGTGCAGGATAGAGAGAATAGCTTCAAAGGGGTGAAGTCTTTTATTATTTAGGAAGCGCCACCGTGACTAATACACTCTGAACTCTAACGCTCAATACGTCAGAACAAAATCTGCTTAGACGATATCATTTTTTTTTGGATTATACGCTTCTGTAGAGCTGTCATTTGAAATGGTACTTTATGATGGTGCGAGATGATGACAGTTTTTTTCTATGGTACTTGATTCGGGTATCGGATGTTAGGTATATACAGTGGATAGGAAGTCATCCCACTTATCTGTGTTTTCACAATGTCAGAATCGGATTGAGAAAAATATAGTATTTTGGCTACTATCATTGGAGGAACATTTGTCAAGTTTTGGAGGAGCATATCAGATTTTTACATCTTGTGAGATTTTGTGGATGGTGGTTCCAATTTTAAGGATCAGAATATCGAGATTGGATTCGGGTAGAAATAGTTGTGAATGGGATATGGATTAGGTAAAATATTGATAACTCCTTTTCGAGTATTCTGTGTGTCTCTAATAGAAATCACCGTGACAAGTCTGAAGTGACCTATTTAGTCATGGACAGTCATTGAAGATAGGTTATGGCCAGGATGATATGTGTTACTACTTCACGTAGAAACGGCCCATTTATCGTCCCACGAGCCAAACAGCAATGCACTCTGCGTCCCAACCCAGGGTATTGCAATATGGGTCATGTGTGATGAAATCGAAGTACCGGTGGCAATGAGACCACTTGCGGCCCGAAATCTCTAACTTATGAGAATGATGATATAATGATCCACAAGCAAAATTATACCGAGTCTATGAACTGTGTAATAGGGTAGGCCAAAAAGTGAAAAGCCTTCCAAATCGGTAAGCTTGCGGTCCCAGTTTTTGCCATTTTGTGTGTAAATATGAACATTTTTTTGCTGGACGCTGAGAAATGGAATCTCATGTGGTTGAGCAAGCGCCCTGGAAATTTCTGAAAAATATAGCAAAGATTGCGGTTTCGGTTTTGTTTTGAAACTGATTGAGTAAGGCTCAGAATGTTCTCGTCATCTAAATTGTGATGCTCACTACCATTTTTCGCGTATTTTAACCGGTAGAAATTGAAAACGAGGTTCGCTAAGGCCTCAGCAGTCAAGGGTCCTTGTCAATCGCATGATATCGATCGCAGCGAAAGAATATCATTAATCCAGAATGAGATACTGAATTCCGTTCAAATTGATAAGTAGGTGAGGACGGCTTTACTTTCCAATAAACTCAAACTCTCACCGCAATATATCTTTTCATGCTATTTTGACCTTGTGAACACGATCTCGTGGGTTTTGTGTGAGAGTCCCATAGATAAGACGAAAATCGTCCGCGATGATATGTCCTCATTTATTTAGCAATTTGGATGGAATTTTGTGTTTTCCAAAAAAGTGTCGTTTTTTCACGATCTACAAGAATCTACGGTCGATTTCTTGCGACTTACCAGGTCCTCTGACTTCTGAGGCCTCAGCAAACCTCGTATTCGTTTTCTACGAGTGAACATACATGAGAAATTATGGTTAGCATCACGATCTAGATAACTGGAACATTCTGAGCCTCACTTATTGAGTTTGAAAAACAAACCCAAGACCACACTTTTCCTCCATTCCTGATGAATCTTCAGGGCGTTTGCTCCACTACAAGATCTCATTCCTCAGCATCGAGCAAAAAAATGTTCATTACCAAACACAAGGTGTCAAAAACTACGACCCCAAGCCTAACAATTTGGAAAAATTTTCATTTTTCCGCCCACCCTACTGTGTAATGCGTCATATTTGTCTACATTCGGGAATATTTGCCAACAGTTGTGCTCTTGTTTACAGAATTAGTGGTTAAATTATATCATATCACAGAAAATGACCGAAATGAGATCGTTTGACAAGCATACAAACTATAAAGGGAATATCCCCGAATTCAATCGATATATAATTTTGAATATTCCTGATTTTTTAATAAGGTTGAAACCATTCTTGATAGTGATATTTTTTCAAAGATTTCATGACCTCAAAATAGGCTGGAGTATGAGGTTAAAATTTTTCATTGCATAGGCTGCTCGTAGAAATACTGAGGCATGCAAGTGTTTCATTTCCTCTTGCCCTGTCCTGGTGCTATCCATCAGAAAAAATTTCAAGTTTTGATGAAAAAATTGATAAATTTCATGATTTGTCCGTGTGGGCCACACTTGAGACAAAACCTGATAGCATTTTTCAAAAGATGAGACTATTTCCCGTCGAAAACATGCGGCGTAATATTTTATGGATACATTTTTGTACTCAAATAGAGGAAGAAGGAATGAAAAAGTGTATTATGCCTCGGTATCTCCACAAGCAGCTTACGTAACAAAAGGTCTTCTTTCTAGAACTGATCACTCGGACAGAAAGCGTCGAGGAAAATAAGTAGGTACCGTGGAGTTGGAGAGAAGGAAATTATTAGCTTCCGCAACGATCAACAAAATCTCGTAAGAGTATTAGCAGAAATAGTAGCTAGTGTGTGCCGATGAGTAGGTGCCAACGTATTTGCGGGACCCACTGGTGGGCTTCGCTCCAGATGGGTTGCTAATTTGCTACAAATAATGCAGATACTTCAAGAATGTTATATATTTGCGGTCTCCATACCATGTTCTGGGTGCTTAGAGGATATGTACGAGCCAGAAACATAATTGGCCTCGATCAACAGACGTAGCGCCAGCATCTGTCAATTTTGATAATTTATTCTATAAGTTTGATCAGTTGGTGATGTTATTGGGTCCAAACATCTTCAGCAATCACTTAAAATCCACGCGAGCACTTAATGCTGATACTCTTCAAAGACTAAACCCATGAATTGAGTTGGAATGCGTCATATTTGGATATGTATGAGTCCAGTTAATTTTTCATGCGTGGCAAGGATAAATTTCCTGAAAGTCCACAATCCCACAAATCTCTATGTTATGCTCCGCTGAGTGTTACAGTGTTCGGGTTGTTCTCGAAAGATTATGGATTACAACAAGCTGCTTGGATTCCTGAAAAATTGGCCTGAACGGCTTCACTTAACATCATCATTCTACCTACAGGTTCACCAAATTGATACACAGTCCGTCTTTGTGAATATAGACAGCGTACAATTTTTTTTGAACGTATACAATGGATGTTACGGCTGTTCTCTGATGGACAAAGATTGACATTCTTCAAAGTAATTATAGGTAAAAAGAGTCCTCAAAATACGAAAATCATTCATTGGGAAACCGTGATAACTTACACATTCGTGCTGTGGAACCATCAGTATCTGTGTCGTAATCTTGGCCACAATACAATGGAAAAGAAGGAACAATAAACCCAGTTCTTGTACCTCCTCAATCTAACAATTGAAACTCAGCATCTTGTCCATATTTCCCCCATATATTTCCTGACATCCCATTAACCCTTCCAAGAATTCAGACGGATACCAGTGCTCTATTTGCAAACCACTGAACTCCTTTGAACCATGCATAAAATTCAGTTTCCTATGATCACAGATATAGAGTATGGCTAACGTCAGGCGCCGTTCATGACAGGAGCAAGTGGACCGCCCGCTGGTTCCACCCACAAAATCTCTTTGGCACTCTATACACATTTATGCTCCGCCTTTACGAAGCCACGAGCCACGTGCATCAGAGCTCGATCATGCCTCAATGCTCACTCATACGAGCAACCAACTTTTCTAGCATTTTGGATCGATATATATATATATATATATATATATAGGCTTTATAGCTGCTGATAGGGTGTCTGCACAGATGGTCTGGTAGCGATAATTTGACTGACTGCTTCTGCTACTACTGAAAGCATGTATATGTGTGGTGTAGAGTTCAGATGCCCGCGGCTATAGTACAATAGACCAAATAGAAGAGAACATGGAAGACTGTACAGTTGATGCACTAGCTGTATGCTTGAATACAGATCTGCGGGTGTTTAATGAGCTTCGTGTGCCATGACATAGACTTTGTGAAGGTTTCTTTACTATAGCGCAAGGTGGCACTTGACTGTTTTTGGCGCTTCTGTGTGCCAAGTAAACGACCATTTTTTATAAAGGTATTTCAGGCTATAGTGACCACGAAAGTTTTGGTTCAAAAGTAGGCTATTGCATGTGAGATATTTTTCACAAGCTTTGGAAAGGATAGACGATGCTACAGAAATTAGGATGGAGATGTTGGAAAATTAAACACATCTGTTTATGATATTCAATGACGGTCTTCTGTGACATTGTATTGTAGAATTTTATGGGAGTATTATAGTGTAGATGACTTTGGATCTTTCCTTCAAAGTTCACGAAACACGTGGTAATTGCAAAAGATACATGGTGACAAGCTACTCAAGCGTAGTGGCTATAAAAAGAGACATATTCTATCATCGATACCCAAGGTTCGTGAGGTTTCTCTAAAGGGTAATTTCAATGTGACAAGGATCCTTGATCCAGAGAGTATTGAAGGAACATTGTCAATTTCATTAGAAATCAAATACTTCTGTGACATTTTTTTTCAAATTCTTGCCCGGGCATTGGGAGAACAATGGCATCCCAATTTTAAATTTTGTGATTTTGACCAGAATTATTTATTACCGGACCGTGTAAATGTCGCATTTACTAGGCCAAATTTGACATCAAATATTTCCATGAATTTTTAGTCGAATTTTTGGGTTATTCAATGCCCCCTGCACGGTCGCGCTCGAAATTAATATGCATGAGCCTCACTGTTGCATTTTCGCATTACCATCAGTATACACACTATGTGTATCGGTAAAGGGGCTCCGTATTTGATGCGTGGTTTGAGCAACAGGAGATAGTGCTTGCATGCCGTAAAAGCGCACAGGATCAGGTTTCCCTTACATAATTTTTTTCAATATGATCACAGGGGAGCACTTCAACTTCGATGTAAGTATAGGATTTCAAATGTGGAAGATACGGACTCGCGTGTGCCAGGGGTGCCTCAAAGTTCCCTATGACTGCCATCAAATACGATTTGAATGATTTGATCGGTGAACGATGAATATTTATCAATTTCTGGATGCAAATTGATTCGGTTGCTTTTGGTACGAAAATTGATCTATTCAATTGAACTTCGAATCGAATTGATATCGTTATCTTTTAAAATGTCCTTTGAATTTCAATATCATGCACTAGATCAGGAACAAGAAATAGTCCCTACTATTTGGTGAGACGAGTAAGTATCACCACATGATTTGATTTCAGAACTATTATTTTTTTATTAACCATATAACTATATAATATTAACTTATTTGAGGTCGATGGGATGATAACTGCGCCCGTAGCCGTTATCAGAATGCAAGAAAACGCAGTCATAAGGCCTATTCCAGAATGAGTTCGACTTTTGGATGCTGTAGCTTCGGGCAAGAGATTTTTAGCGCACTGCAAAAAAGTCAGGGCATAGATTTCAATCATGAATAACCTCCAACAAAGGTCGGCGGAAAAAAATTATAACTTTTGGAGATAATCGAGTTTTTTCTATCTCGAGATCTACTGAAGATCTCGAGACTCGAAGATACTCGAAGATCTAAGAAGACTTGATTCAAGAACAGAAGAATCATTAATAAATTCTGGATATCAAAAATAATAAACCAATATCCGATCTTGAGATTATCATTTTCGATATCCAGAATTTTTTCATGATTTTTCTGTTCTTGAATTAAGTCTCTAGCTTCAGTAGATCATAAGATAACAAAAACTCGATTATCTCCAAAAGTTATAAATTTTTTCCGCCGATCTTTGTTGGAGGTTATTCATGAATGAAATATCTATCACCTCAATTTTTTGCAATGCGCTAAAAAATTTTTTCGCGAAGCTACAGCATCCGAAAGTTGAGCTAATTCTGAAATAGGCCTTGTGCCTGCGTTTTCTTGCATTCTGATAACGGGCACGGGCGCAGTTATCATCCGATCGACCTCAAATAAATCTCAACATGGCCGCAACTAGATGTGCATTGATGTTATCCAGGTTAGAAAAATTATACATTTTTTTAGAGCCGATATTCCAAAAATTCTCGACGAGACAATCATTTTTGAACCGATAGTAGATCCCCATATCTACTGTAAATTTTATCACCTTCCGGTTTGTCAAACAGGAAATCAAGTATTGACGCGATTGCACAATCAATGCAATGCGTGTCTTTGACTACCCGAGTAGAAAAAGCTTTCGGCTCACCAGCAAATATCGTACGAACCGTATGCCGGCGAACGTTCGGCACCGAATCGACATCCGTTCTGCCTTCTATTTATAATAAATTCGTATTGCTGCTGCAAAAATGCAGAACTAGGCAAACTTGGCACTGTTACTCATGCAAGAAGTGATTCTTCTTAAGAAAAGTATTCTTGTCATTTTTGCGAAACAAGATTACTTATCGAATTACAGTTGCAGAGAAGAGACACACGCGAGTGTGGCTAAACGCCTGAATAATATACCATATGTATTATTGAGGCTAGTCGGAATAGTCCTGCCACTGCGAAAGATTAATTTTCGCATGTGAAAATTGTGTCTTCTGAATCTTTGCCCCGTACCGGTCGCGGAAATTGTACCTGGTACCCATACGATTCTGTCTCGAACAAGCGACGCGCACAGTGCGCAAGCTTCGAGGGCTCAGGTGGTCTGGCGTCATTGCTTTCATTATTGTGGGATTGTTGGGGTAATTTCACTAAAAGACTTGTGGTGCAAAAATGCCCCACAGAATCGAACACAAGGGGCGGTGATCGTAGAGCGAATGTATTCTATGATCGGTACGAAACATTTCGTACCGATCGCGGAATACCCGGGTTCTGATGAAAGGTAACACATGACGAGCGAAGGTGGCTTGCGCGTGTCTCGACTGATTTGGATACGGGTATCGGAGTGAGCATTAATCGTAGATGAACTCATGAGAGATCATAATCCACCAAGAAAAGGAGGGGTTACGGGCAAAAGTAGTGAGGAAAAGCCCCGTAGGGCGAGGCCTTCATACATGCGATGAGGCGAGGCACCCTCATGAGTCCTAGAGCCCATAGAAGGTCAGTTTTAGGCCCCTCTGAGGCGAGGCCCTCATAGCTCCACTACTCAAACGTTTTTGTCAAGAATTCGAGAATATAATTGTATTTTTTTGGTCTCTCCAAATTTGACGGATATTCGTGTACCATTCAGTATTACTTCTCGACTGATTTGACATCATGATCATGTGACCTCATAGTCTCGGTCATAGTGATCTTAATTTTTGTCTTGTAACTGAACAAATAAACTAATTACTCAGAAAAATTATCTCAATTCGAAACAGATCAAGGCATCTCATCAGGAAGATAACCAGAATGTGCCGCTTGTTACGCGTTAACAACAATGAAACCCAATGTAGCCAACGAAGTACAATACCAAGTTTCCACTTTCAAACAATCCGGATCAAAATTCATGAGTTTAATCCATCAGCATACCCTAACGTAGTAAGAGTTCAAATCCACCCCCTATGAATAGAAGTGTGAAACATCATCCCCCGAATGCACCAGCGTCATCAGAACACCATCGAAATCAGCAAGTCTACAGTCGTATTTGTTTTGTTTACTAATAAGCCTCGTCGTTCTTTCTTTCCATCATATCCACCATGCAATTCGCTTTTGTGAATGTGCCTTGACGAAACATTTTAGGGGTGACCGAGTACCAGATTACACATGGTTATAATACTATGTGTGTGATGGCATATAGGACAGTATAGCCTCATAGTTCGAAACGAGTAAACTTTTCGTAGCGGCCATGTAATCCTCGACTAAGCCTCTCGCTCACGAACAAAATGTCACACATTCTTTGGTAGATATAGTGTGCTTAGAGTCGAATAATAAAAAGCGTGATTATAATATTGGCGCGCCGGTGCGCGGTGATAATGGTGTTCGGGTGGAACGATACATGGGGATAGTGACCGTTTTTGACGATTGTTTATATGCGTGGGGTGAGTCGAATTGAATATAAGGCTTTGAGATAAGATACGGATGGTATATTTGATACAGTAATGTGGACTTGATTGTGAGATTGAGTCTTCGATTAATAGTTACCGAAATTGGTTTGACGCATGGTTTGGGGTACCGAGATTTCACTTCAGTGACCATGTTCACAGTGAATGTTGTGGCGAGTAAAATTCAAGAATTTGATCGTAAACACGTCAAACTCATTATGCTCAATATATTCTTCCATAAAGATAAATCATTCTATGTGGCAGTGACCTAATTAGTTTTAGATGACTAGGAGAACTTTATGTTGCACCATTGACTATCGATAAGCGATTCTTATTCTTATGAAGTTCTTCAGAATCGCGTGCCCCACCGCATGACTAACTGTAACACAGTAATCGTGATACTACGCTGATTGCCAATTAAATAATGTAATGACTGTATTTGATAGTGATCCATGATCGATTTTCACTACCACCAACCGGGGTAATTTTGGAACAAAAATTGCATTTTTTTCTTTCAACCTCGCGAAACTTGTGCGTCTTACACCAGAAGTGCATTGTATCTGTGGTCAATCGAAAGCTTACAGTTGCAGCTCTCGATTGTGGTATTTATAAGGTCTATTTGGACATCCCTAGTTGGAGCAATGAGCGCTGAAAGTCGTATTCCAAAGTTAGACACGGACTGGGGTAACTTTGGAACAGAAATTGTTATTATTATTTAATCGTCAATTGATTCATAAACTAGGTCACGCAATCGATTCTCACCATCGGTTATCAAAAGCTGAGTGTCTTAGCTTTCGATTGACCTATTGTAAAAGTCCATTTGGTCGAATTTAACTTCCATAATCGAGCAAGACACCTCCAGCATACCTCACTGCCCGCGTCGTGGCTAACTCTCGAGGAGGAAAATACCTTCACAGTCGATTTCTGACAAAAACTGCCGTAACTCGGCTTCCGCGGGTCGAAATGAGGCGTTCCTTGGCTCATTTTGAAGCTCTCATCAACGACAACTCAAGTATGTAGAATTTGATGGTGACATAGAAATTGGGAGATAATTTAGAGTACATGAAGAAATGTTCCAAAGTTACCCCAGTTTCTGTAAAAAGCCCATCAACTCCTTCACCAGAGGTTAGCGCATCAAGTTATTCGTTGCGTTGCGTTAGTGCGTGATCCACACTTGCTGATACGAGATTGTTCTGAAACTGATCCATAATCGATTCTATTGATTGAAATAGAAAACATGGAATAAGATCCCTGCTCTCTTGAGGACGAGGAAATCTCTTTACTTGACATGAAACTAACGGGCTGCAAACTTGCTACATGATGCAAACATATCTCCATATGAATTCCCGGCAGCTCATTCCTTCTGCAGGCATTCGTATCTCTAACAAACTTATATCATACTAGACCCATTCCAATCTCTACCGCCACCCTCTTCCGAACCCATAAATATCCTTGGCAATTAATCGGCGCTCTCCAATATCCACATCTCCCTATTTCGGAAAAATTTAGCTATCGGACCGTTCTCCAAGCGCACCATATACCACATCTATCTCATCCCAAAAGTCAAACGAAATATACATATAAGTTCTGATAGACGCGCATTTCAAGTTATTAACGAGCATCAGGGTGACCGGATTTTCTCCCTATATGCGTGAGCATCAAAGCAACAGGGAGGTGAGCTAGAAAGAACCGCTATATATACAACTAAAGTAAATTACGATTTGGTGGGGGGCTGGCACGCGCGTGCCCGCACCTGCCCTTATGTGTGTTACATTCAGCCCGTCTGAAGTCTAGTATCGTGCACTACATATACACTGCACATCTGTCGAAATCGCGGGCCGCGGTTCATATTGTATATATTCTATATTTCGTATAGGCCGATGCGTGATTCAAATTTTTGACTTTTGTAACACGCGTATATTCATTATCGCCTGTGTATGATTACACCTTAGAAAGGTTAGGTTATAGGGTTGGATATGGGGGTAGATTGGTTCATGGTGATCGCGAGGAGGCTATAAGGGAGGATACGATACCAATGATGATGACGTGCTTGACTTGACATTTGCACCTGCTGTTTATTTATCTGACACGTACAGACCTCTAGGTAAATGCGTGACGAGTCGAAAAGTCAATGTGGGGCGTGCTTCACCCCCACAAATCTAGATTTGTCATATACCGTAGTGTTAGGTTACTCTTCAACGACTTTCGCCAAGGTTACATTTATCAATGGTTGATTCTTCAGGTAGATTCTTGATAGATTTTGAACAGTAGCTTGCTCAGAGAAATCCTATTTCCGATCATCATCTCAATGATTACTATCTTTTTAGCATAGGGCAACTAAAGTGCCACTTTTACTCCCGGCTGGGACCATAAAATTGGCGTTTATTCACCCTAATGCGAAAAAATAGCATACTTTCCTTGCTCGGCAGGCTGTTTTAAGGCTCGGAGAATCTTTTCCCCGTGCTCCAAAACAGCCTAGCCTCGCATCGGGAGTAATATACTATATTGATTCGATGAATGATTACAGTATTGATTGGGGTTTTTGTAAAACTTACGGGCTTACTGATAATGTTTACCAATTACAAGATATCAATTCCGGATTGTTAACTCGTCCTCGAATGATTAATAGTTGATGAATTTTAACTCGACGATGAGCACTCGGCAAATGTAACGAGTTCGGGCACCCGCCGTTAATTCTATAGCATTTTTCAATCTGTGAACTTCTACGATCCTTGTAAGTGTTTGGAATGGGGCCAAAGACCGAAAGGAAAGATTTTTAAAGATTTTTTGAGTACTTTCGTCGAGTCAGTTGAGTCTGAGGCGGATTTAGTCCTATCAGAACTCCGTGAGCTCTGGCTCCGCCATCATACTGATGAGCCCGGTCGCATGTCGTGGGGTACCCGGGTACCCTGGGTGCCCACGTCACATGCTATTTGTGTGAGGTTAATTATTGCACGAAAAAAACTTTTTATAATCGTTCAATCAGGTAATCGTATAGAGAAACGGCCGATTAATGGGGATTTGAGAACATTTTGAAAAATATTGATGAGAACATAGACATTTCCTTCGCGAAAGTTGCTTTGGGTACCCGGTACTCGGGTACTCATCGTGGAGTTAACTTGATCTTGGAGGACTTTCGAGTGCTCCGACATCGAGTTCCTTCCCAGTCCTCCAAGATCAAGTTGAGATTCACCAACTGTCTACAATAGCGAGTTTGAATGAATTCCAAATCATGGTACTTGATAACTAATGAAAGATATTTGAGTGCCATTGCCGGCTTAAAGTAGTGACTCACTGTTGAACAACTATTCCCGTCATTTCCTATCCACAGCTTGGTCTTAGAAGAGCTCGCTCACTCCAGATCATCCCAGAAGCAGTTCTAAAGTTGGCATCATGTCAATGCTCTTTCAACGTCACGTATGGTGAGTACCATCATGATAGGGCTTATCCCCCCAGAAATCATAAAAACCGATACGAATTCTATGAAATATGAATCATAATTCAATTGTATATTCGCAGTCGTCGAACCCTGAAACAAAGTCGATTATTCAGAAATGTACACCAGTACCAGACCAAAGAGGCTTGGAACGAAAACTTGATATGACTTTCATTATCTTGAACAAATCGAAGTAGTCATGGGAATGATTTAGGATAAATTGAGCAGATTCATCTAGTAAATCGTAAGACTAGATTCAAGTACGTATATCATGTCAATTCAGATTCATCGACTGATCAAAATTGCCGTCACTTCAAAGAAAATATATCGTAGCATGGCAATAACAGCGGTCCAGGATCCGCATGGTACAAAGCGTTTTACAAAAGCTTCGAAGTGGACCCGCACCCCGAATAAGTACCAGGAGATAAGCGGCTATTTACGCCTTCGCCCCGCAGATTTGTATTGCCAAGCGATTGTGATGCACTGAATGTAAAGAAACATCCCCAATCTACGCACTGTCTGAAACTGTTGGGACGATTAAGCTTTATCAGATGGGTGCAATCAGACACGACTTTACAAACTCCTAATGGGAATGGAAATATATGTATTGTTCAGAAACGATAATTACCGAATTTTATTTTTTACTATGATTACGATACTGATTCGTATTTCAAATGCCACGTCTCAGAATGGAAAATTGGCTACTAAATTATTATTAGGGTTCTGAGAAATCTGATTCGGAATTCATAATTTGCATATTAAAATAAATTTAATTTGCCAATTCAATATTTTTACAAGGTTATTACTGTGGCGTAATCTTGCAATCCGGACAATACCATA
Source organism: Eretmocerus hayati (assembly GCA_029851415.1). Lineage (NCBI taxonomy): Eukaryota > Metazoa > Arthropoda > Insecta > Hymenoptera > Aphelinidae > Eretmocerus > Eretmocerus hayati. The sequence continues at coordinate 172,604,511 of CM056742.1, read as the reverse complement.
TCGAAATCCGAAAAAAAACCTATGAAAAACTTTGATTTGCAATTCCTGTGAGTAAGGCACTTCTTCCGAAATACATGGCGAATGAAGTGCTCTTGGTTTCAACCCTCTCCGAACAAATTGAGTGGAAATATACGATCGAAGCCATACATCCGGTACAATTGCGTATTGCAAAAATGCATGAATATGGTATGGTATGGTTAAAATCTCAGATTCGAGTACGAAGCATACATACCATAACAATGCAGAAACGGGAATTGCATACGAGAAGAATGAAAATAAGAGAGCGGGTATATAGAGAATTGGACTTGACGTTCCGGGGGAGGAAGAGGGTGGAAATAATACAAAACGCAGTTCCGTGTGGTCGCGCGGATCGAGAGCTCGGTCATAGTGTTTATATATGTGTATATGAAGCTTGGGACGCATTGTGCGTGGTTTGCCACAAAAGCCTGCAAATGCCGAATAACAATGGCGAAAAACCGAGCTCTGGGCTCAATCTCATGCCTCATGATGATCACGCTCGCACCCGCGAGATGTTGGTCGTCAGGAACTGTTCCATAGTGGTATATGGTATCATTGAAAGCAGATGCGGAAATTTGATGCTACATCGCGTGCGTAAAGCTTTAGCTTCATTCTCTATATAGCGTTTCGTTCTCTTGTCGTATGTGATAATAAATCTCTTGCTTCATCCAGATGATTATTGGATTCTTCAACGCATTGCGCATTCTTGGTCTGTAATTGTCGAGCTGATTGGGGAATGTTTTATGGAGTACATTTATGCACAATTTTTGAGAGTTTGCTTGATGAATTTCAATCATTTCGCGTGAGCAAAATATAAGTCTGTGGAAATTCAATCGTAAAGATGACATCTCCTTGAGAATTGCATAGATACAATTGCAATTTGCATAGAGGTTAGGATTTGGCACCAGTACCGCAACATCACGTTCGTAACATATGTTAATGATGTCTATAATTCATGCTAAAATTGAATGAAAAAAGTGCACTCAAACGGTCTCAGGAGTTTTATTCTTTTCAGGGCTTCCCCTGATTTTCTAATTTATATAATGACAAACTGAATTATGCCATACTGAGGTCTCCATTATTGGAATGATCATGAAGGTCTCATTAACATGATTATTTTAATGTTACATAATATTCACTTGTGGTAAACTCGAAAATAATACTAACACTATTGAACTTTTTCAATAATTTCAATAATATCAAAGTTCAATATATTTTTCAATATACAATTTCAATATATCATTCAATAACATTCGAAAATTTCAATAACATTATTGAAATTCTTCAATACAATAGATATCTCATTACATGGGTTGTTGAAATGTGGGATTAATACACTCTGAATTAGCCCGACACCATTCCTGGTATGTAATGGACATGAGTACTGCGTTTAACATTTTCGATGCATTTGCACCTGAAGCCTGTAGTTCCTAACCCGATACTGGGACAGAAAGTGCCGCGTTGCTGTGCAGGACAAAAAACGCCCAACCAGCATGCGCATCAGACATTTCCTAACCTGTACAACGGTGCGATATTTTGTTCTAAAATCGTGCAGAAAACCATAGAATTTCGATGAAAGTATCGCAAAAATATTGTCCGTATTTCGGAACAAAATTAGTCCGTTGCCACTGCGGGTATGTTGCCCTCGTCTATATGCTGCACCAACACATCCTGATGGCAATGGACCATCGTCCAGCGCCTCACGGCTGCAGGTGCGTAATATGTGCCATTGATATGATATTCGATGTAACATTGCAAAATGTTCGTCGAAATATCTGAAAAGACGTTCGGATGGATCAGGATCTGTATAGCGAGTACGGTAAGTTGATCATTATATTAGTATGATGTTTTGTATCGATCTATACAACACCCTTATCAATATCTACTTCATCACATTCATTTTATCATCCATTGGAACACTCAGACCAACAAACCCCGGTCACCTTTTATATATCATAAAAGGTGAGCGGGGTTCACGATTCGATATGACGTACATCATCAGCATCGCAATTGTCGTGAGACATCAAGATGTGATCGATACGATATACGATCGTATCAGTTACGGCAAAATTTTCTCATAATACATCATGACGATGTATTAGTATTTTATGGAATACAATAAAAGTATTTAATTCATCATTTGATACTAATACGTTTGCCGTTTGCTATTGCATCTATTAGACAGTAACGTCCCTTGTGACATTTTATATAACATCTTGCATATTTTCGGGATAATGGAGGTTGACATATATAACCTATGCAATCTATGAAATTTGTGGCATGCTGGAGCAATGTTTATTTACTACGACGGATGGTATAGTGCCCGTGAACTGGATAATTCATCACCAGTCATATATCGTATAACCTCCAATGCCATATCGGACTCAATGTATGGTTTAGAATGCTCGTTAGAATGTCTGATACCATGCATGTTGTAAACATGTTCAGCCCGTAGACCACACACCTCTAAAACATGACATTGGATCACACGACATTGGGTCAGTTAGACCCCATGCAGAAAACTCACACACATGTTTTAACGAACGGATGTACAGTGGCACATTCGAATTGATGTCTGATAGTCAGGAGTGTGACCCTCTGAATTCGATCACTAAGTGGCTAAACTCGTGACGACAGGACGGTTGTGGGCTCAAACGATAGGTTTCACATGCAATAATCGATAGTGACAATGATTATTGTTTAAAAATTGTGACGCCGCATGAATAAACAATAAAAACATGCAATTTTTCACGTCTTTTTCAATTTTTCCGTCATAAGTCGGGAAATATCAAATATTCAAGAAAATTTGTAGAAAGATAATTTGTAGATCCTTAAAAGATCTATAAAATTGAACACAACAATTTTCTTCGCAAATTGCAACCCTTTGGAGTTATTCCTCATCAGAGTCGAAATCTAATTTGTTTACACAAATTTGCTAAAATTGTTTATAACAGGCTCAAACTATTTTTTCGCAATTTTCCGATGTTTAGGTGCCTACAAAATTTCGAAAAATAACTTTCGCGCCTCGCACATGAGGTTCCCCGCTCCCGAGCGATCATTTCAACCCTCGCCTTCGGCTCGGGTCGAAAACCGATCGCTCAGAACCGAGCTACAACCGCATGAACTCGATGCGAAAGATACTATTTTAAGATAATTCAGTAAATTTGGAGCTGAAAAGATCTCTAGGTATTTTCTCCTAAACTTGATCGTTTTCGAATAACGAGAATGGCCAATTTCGCGACTTTCAAGCCCTAAATGCATTTATGAAAGCGCCGCATTGGCGGTTGCAAGTCGCGGAATTGGCCATTCTCGTTATTCGAAAACGATCAAGTTTAGGAGAAAATACCTAGAGATCTTTTCAGCTCCAAATTTACTGAATTATCTTAAAAAAATAGTTTGAGCCCGTTATAAACAATTTTATCAAATTTGTTTAAACAAATTAGATTTTGACTCTAGTAAGGAATGACTCCGAAGGGTTGCAGTTTGCGAGGAAAAGAGTTCAGATCAACTTTGTTTATCTTGCAAAGATCTATGAATTACCTCGCAACATATTTTCCTGAATATTTGATATTTTCCGACTTATGCCGGGAAAATGGAAAAAGACGTGAAAAAATGCATAATTTTATTTTATTATTATGCCGCGCCCCAATTTTTGAACAATAATTTTTACCAATATTGATTATTGGATGTGCCATCTATTATTTAAGCCCAAGATCGTATTGAAGTACCGAGTTTAGCCATTTCCTCGAAACAGAAGCGTTTCTAGGAGGGTCACACTCCCGACTATGATAGGGCCAGAGGCACGATTCCAAACCATAGACGTTTATTACTGTTCGAGTTTAAATATTGAAAATGGCCTGGGGCCCAGATAATCCCTAGTGGAGAACGGGTTGAAAAATCCTTCATGTCCGAGAGAGTGAGTATTTCTAACATTTCCAATTCTTCCATGAATCTGAGCACTGCTCTGAAGGTTGTCTTTGATAATGAAGGCAATCTACATTTGGCAGGTGGAAAATAGGAGGTTTACCTAGTTTATTCTCAATTACGTTCGGTATGGCGTTATGTTACACTTCAACCATGACGAGGTGGAACCATTTTGGCTTCCGATATGTCAAGTACAAATAGATGTTAGGAAACCATCTCCTAAAAATGGCCTCACCTTGAAAGATTAACGGACTAATTTTTCATGATTAGCACAACGAACTTCCATTTTATGCCCTGTGAACAGCCTTGGGAGTATCATGTAAAATCATTAAAAACTCAAAAGTTAGCACACATTTTGAGTAAGTTATTCTTCAATATCCCGAAAAAGCAAATAAACCATGGAAATCCATTGAATCATGGGTCCCATTCGAACCTTATACCAGAAAGGTGATTAATCATCGATTACGAGCCCTTGGCAGTGGTATGAGCGGCAATTTAACGTGAATTTCGGTAATATCCACAGAAGCAGGAGACTCGTTCCGACATACAACTGGAAACACATACGGGGGAGCTACATGAAACCATGAGGAGGAAGGGGGGTCGTTCCGATTGAAGAACGCGACTCTATCTACGGTTGACTGAACCCAAGGTAGCAATAGTTATGTACGGGGATTTGACGGGTCAAAGGGAGGGGGGAGGGGTAGGGTGGTTGAGGGTTGTGGGTATAGATATAGTAAACATGGATAGGGGAGAGAATTATACGTCGTTGGTACATGTCACTGAGTTTGCAGTATAAGTTGGGTGCATGGCACCTTTGGATAAATACGGGCGAGCACCCTGCAACAATCAGGTATATAGGCATTGAGCGATCGATATTAGATGCTTGAGCACTCGACGGGAAATATAATAGTACACGAGACGTGATCAAAACCAAATCACGTTTCGATGGATATAGCATGGGCTGTTTTTCTGTAAGTCTGAGTATATGCATGATTTTTTTTATGAACTTACTGCAATTCTTACATCCTTTTCATAGAGCGGAATTTTTCATGAGACATTGATGTACAATCCCAGAAAGGTGCATGGCAAAGTTCTAGAATTCGGTGATAAATAATGTCAACTCTTTCGAAACGGTCCTTTCTTAGAGGATCGCATCATTTCAGTCCTGAATAACAACTATCTTATGTGATATATCTCATACAGGCATACTAAATCTAGATTTCTCTAGAGCCGGTTAATCGATAAGATTTTCCGAATTTCCCTCCAAATTATTCAGTGAATCTCCTAAAGTCAAATTATCATCAACGAGTTCAATATCTCCACCGAAAGATGATTGTAATTTAAGAGGGCAATGACCTCCAGGAAGAGCAGAAAATACAGGCTACAATAACTTTTTATGGTGATTTTTATCGGGTCATGGGTGAGAGGGTAGGTGGGGGTGGGGGTGGACCAGGTAGACGGTATAATTGCATAGTCCGTTTTGGGAATTTGCAAAGCCAAAGTTGAACTTTGATTCAACTGGATTTCTGTGTGGCTCAACCGAAGAAATAAGATGGTAGATTTTGACCAACGTTCAACTCAAGGCTCTGGTATTTGGTCATATTTGCTTGGGGTAATGTAAACGCACGTGGATAGGTAATAACCTTCCAGTCACTTGCGTGATCAAAGTTGACGAGCAAAGATCCATTAGAGAGTCAATGCTCTAATCAGTATTCTGATGTTTATTCTCACATGTCCTGTCATAAAGTTTATAATTAAGACAAATCTTACACGGGACGAAATGACAGACCTCTCGATTCAAGCCATATTTCAGGTCAGAGGAAAAATTGCTGATGCTTTTGAGGCACAAATTGCTCTGGGAGTTTACCATATGAGCCATCGCAAACCTGTCTTTAACAATGAATAATCGAGTTATGATCAAATAAGTGGCTAATTGAGCTGTTTTTGATCCCCTCTCTCAGAAACCAATTCTACTGACTAATTGTCAATCGAAGTTCGTTAAATTTGAATACTCAAGTTGTAGCAGTTCTATATATCTGGCCATTGAACACACAAAATGTAAAAAACTATGATCCACACTTTTATCAATCAGCATTCCCTGCTAACATCGCTCCTCCACAATACAGTAACTACGAAATTGGAAATCCCAAAAAAAACGAGGAATCATAGAAAGAAAGAAAGTCCAACCCCAATCTGACACTGTCCCTACTCGGACCCCCGTAAATATTCGACACTTCGGAGATACGAGGTGTACGATTCGGTCGAACGCTTGCCATTGATTGGGAGCTTCGGATGAGCGGGATATACTGTGCACACACATCGTCGTACATAATAAATGGCTTGAACATAATAGACAGTATAGCATGAGATTATAGCGCCAACGGTGAGATTTAGGGAAACGAATCGTCGCCTCGGATAATAGTACAATTTCTCGTGTCAGCTTGTGGGTCGAGATATGTGTTCTACTGTTTGCAAATAGGACTACTGCATCGTTGATTCTGTATGCAGTGGTTCAATTTTATCGATTGCTGAGCTTAAGTGGCATGACGAATTTTTCATGATTGGTTCCATTAGTTCTACAGTTAGTGGTACATTCGAATATTGTGAATCGTATGTTAAGGCTTTTGGAATCTGTGATATTTTGTCACGTCCACAAATTGAGCGATACGGTTGAATTCGAGATGTATGAAGGTACTTGGTATGAAGTTGCACACTCCGGCACGTGTCTTTGATGGCTCTTTTGCTTAGTGGAAACGATACGGGGTTTACTTAAAGGAGTGTTTTGATTGATTCTTTGCGATTTGACGATATCAATTTCAACCAATTAATCGAGCTACTCTCTGAAATTTCGGTGTTCTATATAGGTCCTGGCAGATCGTACTCATGCACTGAAGTTCAATTGAGCTCATCACTGATGTTTGAGGAGTGCTCATTAATTGACCAGAGTGTTCACTGGAATTTCAGTGAATATGATTCAACAAGACCTTTGAAGAACTGAAATTTCAATAAACTGTTTTGCTCAACTGTCAGTGATGCTCACTGAGAATTCAGTGACGAGGTCTCGCCCGGCACCCGAGGTCATTGAAATTTCAGCAATCCCACTGATGATTCCAGGTTACTTCACACTGTAATTTTAATACATGTACATTGCTGTCATCAATCAGAGTTGATCCAAAACATAACCAAGTACAGTGACTTTCCACTGATTGACACGAAGTAAGTACAGTTCAATAAAATCTAAATTCATTCAATTAAACTCGCTCTATGAGCTTAATTGGGTGAGTTTTGTGTTTGACTAGTTTATCTAATACACTTCAACTATTCAGCCAACCCTGCAATTTCAGCAGTAAGCTCTTCCAAGTCACACTCGTTTCATATATAGTACAGGCACAATTAGCAGATTCGGGTGATGTCTACGGTCTCTGTATTTGTGTAGAATTGAAACAAGTGGTCGACTTCCGATGAATTCCGATATATCTTCTGCATTGCGTTAACTGATTTTCCATTGAAGTTGAGTCAGCTGTTTGTTTGAGTTAAGAGTATCTCAGTTCATCTCGAAGATCTCGAGATAATCTTAACAATGAAGTAAGTTACGTTTAAAGTTTTTCGGTTGAACCAGTAACTCAGAATCCAAACCACTCGGAGATGGGCTTTTTGAATCAAAAAGTTTTGTCATGTAGCGTTAAAATCAACATGTGGAGAGGGCGAGAACAAGACTAGAAAAATCCAAGCAAAATCGATATTGGTTTCAAAACAATATTTTCCTTTCATTGTGAGATCTTGACGCGCCCCTGTTTTGATAGATCGTTCGTATTCGTGTCATACATTGTGATTGATCTGCTTGAACCAAGCACTTGATTCCTGAACAGTTCAATTTATTTTTGCTCGGATACGTACACGATTGGAGAATATAAGCTCCCATTCAGTTTTTAGAATCTGTGGAGTTCCACTCATAGCTTTCAGAGCTCTGAGGAATTCTAACTCTCAGAACTATCTACCTTTGATATATTCCTATATTGATTCTCATGTATAGTACTGTGCTCGATTTTGCCAACTGAGGCAGTCACCTTCTTGGAATATGGTCACCGTATCATGTTTAAGCTTATCTCACTCTTATTTCAAAATGTATGTAATGATCTTGAATATTTTGCATTTCTGGTCTAGAACGACGTACACTTGACTTGGTTTATTGCCTATCTACAGAAAGGTAATAATTCTGGATAATATAGAGATATATTCCTGATTTTATTATTTTTTGAGCTTACTTGGAGTTGAATGCAGGTGACAGTGATTCGGATTCGATTTTGAGTACTCCAAGTTATCCAAATTTTTGTTCATATTTTTCTTCAATGTTCATTCGGACGTTCCTACGATAATAATTGCCGTACCCAATTATTGTGGTCATTTGTGATTCCACTGGGTTGGTTGTGACCTGCCAGCATCCACACATAGGGAAAATGAAATTGAAATCAAATCCAGCATCCTCCAAGAGAAAGTTTTAATTCATACAGCTCAACATACAATGGATATTCGCCAATTTTTGCTTCATAATGAAACATACAATTTTTAGTAGGTGATCTAGAAGATATGAAGAATAGTATCAGAATATACGACAATCAAGGGCAACGTTTTAGTGAATGCGAGAGTCGTTCCGAATCCATCAAGATTGCTTTATCACTCAATTTCTTGTTTCGCCATAGCGAACATGGAGAAAATGCACAAAGATGCTAAAATTCGCTCATTATCAAAAGCACACGTAGATCAAAAATTAGACACATTTTACTTAAAATTTTTTATTGAACCCACCTAAGTAATCAGCTCTCAGTGTTCCGAAAATAGTTACGGGTGTAAACGTTCGAGACGATCGACACACTTTACAATCACTGCAATAACATAAATGAAGCAGAGCTAGGTTTTTGGATTCTGAACTTTGCCCAATTTTACCTCCTCAAGATATTAGTGAAGATAATCAGAACTTGAGAATTGGATATGAATTGTGAGAGTGTGGTGCCCGTTGCCAAGTCAACTGAAATAGCTGTATACCAATAAGTCTTCATAAGAAAAAGTTCGACATGCATTCGATTGGTTCTATGGAAAATACATTATCAATGATGATGTAAAGGAATTTCAGATACTGGATATTTGCAAGTTAGAAATTGCTTGTAACACTCTTCATGATTCTTCATTACTTGTAATCGCTTTTAGTGTCATCAAATAGGAATAGGTTCCAGTTACAATCTGAAATCAAAGAGAACCAGATGTCACTATTAGTCACAGTTTCAAAAAACTTTAATCAGGATGAGAGTGATGAAATTTCTGGTCTGAGGCTTGAACGAATTTATGGTGCTATTGAAAATATAAATACGTCATAGAGTGGGATACGGATACGCGGAAAATTTTCTGACAATCTTGCTCGTGGGGCACTACTACGTAACTTTTCATCTTTACTGAATTCTTTGTCTTATAATCGAAGATCTGTAGTTACATTCGTCATAAATATTTCACTCATTAAACAACCCAATAAAGCCTTGCATAGATAGATAATAATTGAGAATTAAACAAGCTCTTATGCAAGCCTCTGACAACCCATAATAATTATACAGATATAGAATGATTATTCGTTCGAGGTAGCTCTGTATAATTTTTATAAAATTGGGTTCAAGCTCGCTATTCTCGGGGATGAAACTGCAAGGGGGACAATAGGTCCTGGGGTGTGACGACCCTCCGGCCCCAGGTAACGGGACACCGTACCGAGCTCACGCCCGAATCCGGTATTGGGAGTAAATCTCTGTGTTATTTTAGATGGCAGAAAAATTCAATATGACCGAATCTCAAAACGTTCCCATAAGAAATACACGGGGTCAAGGTGGCGGCGTTTCAAGACAGGTTTACTCTCAATAGGGAGGAGCCTGGACCCGAGACTGGTGCTCGGCGTGCTTTGGCCTCTTCCATAAACTCGTAAGGGGGGTTGAGGCACCTCGGTGTCTTAGCTCTGGAGTCTGACAAACTCCCGACCCCAGCCTACGCCCACCGGAGCGCGGAGGCCGCACATCTCCACCCGGCGCTTGGGTATGGGTGAGTCGAGGGACTCGTATTGGGGCCGTCCGTGGATGGTCACAATCGAGTCACAATGCAAGCCTGGACGGCTCATCCAGCCACTCGGAGGGGCTACCTGGGCTCCAAGGAAGCCTAAGGGAGCCCCAAACCCCCCACCGAGGGTTGGTCTCGATCTTATGCTGGAGCTGAGCCCGAAATTTGGTAGTCGGGGAGGAAGAGCGGGTCAGTGCTGAATCACTTGGTGGTTTGACGATGACCGTCCTCTAAATTGACGTGCTGGCAGGGCGTATCCCTGCCCCACGCCCATGAGGGCAACCGGGGTAGAGATGAGAGTCATGGACCCGGCATATAAAAGCCAATACATATTCCTATTCTCAGGGATGATGAAGTTGGTCATTCACAGGATTGTGCTCATGGCATATCTGAATCAGAAAGAAATAGCTATAGGATGGAGCAATCACGGTTGAGATGTCAATTCGGATATAGCCAATGCTCTACAATGCAATGAACGTCTCATTCCGGCCATTTTTCTGATTGGACTAAAAGATAAGGGAAATTTCCGTAGGTAGTATGACTAAATCAATTCGGAAAAAGGACGACTTGGAATTTTTTATGATTCCTGGTGCATACATTACCAATTTCAAGAACTGCCGATCAAGCGATGACATCACTCCACTCAGATTGATAGTGAGTAATTTTTGACTCCTATTTATGATTAGCATTCGAGTTCTGACGATTGATGATGGCTCATTGTACCACTCAGCTGAATAGACTGCAAACCCGATGCTTTCTCCCTGGAACAATTTGTCATACAGTTCTTCGATTTATTATTGTAGACACAAGAGGGAGGCTCAACACAGCGAGCAATCCAGATACAAATTCAACTTACGATAGCCATCATATTCTCAGCACTCTCTGCGAATAAATGAACCCGCGTGTACATCAGAATCATGATTGTGATCTGATGTACATATTTTGATAATGCTGTGCGCTATTTGGAATATGAGAAATATTGTGAGATATGCATTTCAAGATCATGATCCTTAATGTATGAAATGTTCTGCGATCCCTTGAGTTACTATACTCCCGTTAGTCTTGCAAATGAATGTGATACAAAGACCTAAGGGAATCAGTTAGGGTCTTTTCTCGTCCAAAAATTCTTTTGGAGATTCAGGCTCAGGAAGTGATACTTTCATCATCGATATGTCAAGGCAGAATCAATGATGTCCATCTTGGGAAAGTGCTACTGCTACAATACTTAACCACTAGTCAAGACGTTTTGAAAGTCTCTAATGGATCATTCATGAGTTGAATGACATGATGATTCCGTAATAGTTCCGAACTTTGCCTGCAGCTCAGGCAGAAAACCCATCACTCGGATGCCAAAAAAAGTTTTCTCACCCTCGTAGCAAAATATACTATATTGTAATACTTGCACAAGACACTATGTGCATTTACTTAATTTCCCTTGACTTGAACCAAGATAAGACAAGGGATAGAGGAATGTTTCAACTACCACTTACGGTCAAAATGTGGAGACCTGATCCAATTACATTAGAAATGAAGGCAGCATAAGTTTTCAAAACAATGAATCGCACTATAATATTTGTTTCTTCCACCATCCTAGAATGGATCAAAAGAATACCTCATGATCAATTTCAATGTTGAGAGAGAGTTGAAAGTCTCAACTTGAGACGTAAAGCAAGTAAATGTATTGGAATTCTTCAGCCTTCATAATAATCTTCAGTAAAAGTGATGACCCACGAATGAAATTCATGAAAACTGATTCATGATTTCACACACCTGATCATGGTTTCATACTCACTTTGATGCTTGGATGTGATCTTCTATGCAACTTTTCAATTCAAAAATACTCCGGGCAGACTTGAACTTTGTCCTCAACACCTCTAAACGATAAGAGCAAATGAGGATGAGAAAAACGGCAACTCCATCATAATATGGGATGATGGATGTATAAAAAAGAATGAATGTCTGATTGAAATACAGAATGATTTTCATGAAATTCGAATCAACCGTGAAAGGATAAATAGAGCTGAGGATGGCTGTTTGATTGTGGGGTTCTGGGTTGTCGACGAGAAAAAACTGCACAACCACAGTGGAATACAGTGTCATGATGGAAAGGTATATGAGCGTGTAGAAAGTCGCATAATTCGTGATAATTCTGGGCTCATCCATGCATAGCTGGAATTCTGAAAAATTGATCAAGGCCTGCAAAGAGTGTTATATCAGAATTTGATGTAACCAAGGTAATGAAGGATTTTATGCAAGCAACATACCTTTAACCTCAATCTATGATGTTTTGCAAATATAAGTACCATCATAGCTTCGATACAACCAAAAAATTCCATACATCCATAGGATATTGCGGTTATGCTGTTTCGATGCAGGTAGAGGCCGTATAATGATGGAGGCAATATGAGAGAATAATTCAGCAGTGCAAACCAGTAGAAACAAGAATCTAGTATATTTGGCTCTTCTTCCATTCTAGGCCAAGTTTTTAGAGACCGTCCGATGAAACGTAAGACGGTAAAACAGGATTTCGCTGTGATTCGGAGAGTGATGATTCCCATCTTTCCACTAGGGGACGAAAAGTAAGAATGAATTCTAATCGTGGACTGGAAGCAAATTCTGGTCGATCAGGGTAGTATCATCGTGAATTTACGCATTGTGTATATTTTAGAATTTTGCAATGCAGGGGCTAATTCACCTCTAATGAGAGTATGTAAACGTAGACTGAGTGGTTGAGGCCGAATGGAATATGCAGATCGCAAGTAAAGCCACGTCCTCATGTTTGGTGCTTTTATAGCTGATGAAAGATATTATGAGTTTAAAATCCCATGAACTTCCATATTTAGCGGGGAAATTGGACGAGGGCACAGAAATGAGCCTGAAAATTATGATGACAAGTTATCGAGTAAATATGTTCCGCGATGAACATCAACTCTTTGGATGATGAAGGAATGTTCAAAATCATCTGAATATTACTGTGATGATCATATCGCGTGTATGGCCAAAATAGATTCTGGTCATTTGCATTTGCCTTGGCATGGATATACTTGTTTGCACAATCACCCACACAAAATGTTAAGGCACCAATTCATAGTTTTAATGCGTAGTGCTCCATCTAATCAGGATAGAATTATCGTGCAGAAGTGGAAGCAACCGACCATCGATTTTGACTGATTTTGTACATGTCAAATCACGTGGTTGCGCAGAAATCTGCTGTTTCATGGTCGTGGGAAACAGCATGGTCTGGAAGAAAATGATATCTCATGTAAAATTGGGAATTTCGAATAATTTCAAAAGAATACGTTTTCGAGGAAATACGATTTACTCAATTTTATCGATTTCTTGCATAAAATAGATGCTTGAACTGTACCAAAAAGTACGCTGCTAAGAGAGATTAGCAAAATGCTTCTTCCTTGCAAAATGTGCAAATTCGGTCAGTCTGTTTGATGAAAAATTTGAGCTGACTGATTCAATATCAAAATGATGATCGAAATTTCCTGAGTCCATTTTCTCTCATCCAAGACAACATATTGCGTATTTTCATTATCAATTTTATAATACAAATTTTTCTTCCACTCTTCTACTTATACATCTTTTGCGTACTTATTTGTACTTCAAATGAGTGATAAGGCTCGTTTCAATAGATTCACAGATCAATGTGATACTCAATCACGAAGGTAATTCTTTCTGAAGCATTCATTTTTTCACCAAAACAAGGCGATTACCAGGATCTCCGACTATTCCATTCTCCCTAAAATTCTACTTTTCATTATAATTACATTCTCGAACTGTATTTGTAATTTCTAACCCTGCAGATTTTGAACGCCAATCAAGGTAAGTATGCCTAATATGCCCCCATGGTCATTTCGCGATTCTGAAGTTCTGGAAAAGCGATATCGGTTTCGGAGCATGACGTTAATGTATTGAATGGATAAATCGTCATGATTTGAGGTATTATCGATGATTCAAGAGCACATAACCTCAAAATTTACATGATAATCGATTTTTAGTTCATTTTGCGAAATCTGGTGCGTTTCGAAGGCCCCATTCTACTGGATATCGCTAAATACACCTAAAGATGATGTTAACTCGACAAAGAAGTGCTAAAAGTACTTGCCGTATTGCGCAAAGCCCTCTACATGCGGAAAAAGGGGTGGGGGCATATTAGGAACACTGCACTTTTTTAGCAATGTAGGCGTAGAATCAGCCAGAAATCGAATTTTCGAGATGGAGATTCATCTCCATCAACGGATTTCCATTAATGGAGATGAACTCACGTAATTCTTACGACTAATAGAACCAAGAAGACACGAGATGTGAGAAATGCTATTGAAGAGGTAGATGGTCAAGAGAGATTATGATCGTTTTTGGATGCTTCAGCTCATATTACATCTTGGAATGCTCACAAATGAAGAAAATTGGCGGATATCTTTCAAACTACTTTTATTGCAGACAAAATATGAAAGTATACGATTCATCAAACTCTATCACAAAGTAGCTGTTGGTCAGTTTGGTCATTTCTTTTCAAATTTTCTTCTCGTACATACACCCAATTGCCATGCCACATATTCGTAATTATTGATTTCATACACGTGTCTGTTTCAATTGCTAGTGAAGATGAGCTGTAGGATGGCACTATCATTCAGTGTAGATCTGAAGTTGATATACATCGTCCAAATCTGGGGTGACCCATTTCTGAACAGTTGCGGTTCTCAAGCGACTGATTACATGTAAGATCATGCAGTGGAAACGGGTCGAGTCTGGAATTTTTTTCGGCGTTCAACTATGTGATTCTAGGGCAGAAAATAAAAGGTACTTTTTCGTTTTGGCCGAAATCGATTCCTATAGGAGTTGTGTCAATTCTGAAGAATGAGAAGAGAGTTCGAGTTTCCGAAAAATTGACGTCAAAAAATTGGATATTATGCAATTGATCAAAGGTTGATGATGATAATCACTCAATCTTTGTCGCTCACTGTTGAATGGGCGATACTACATCATAATCCCATGATAGTTTGCGATAAAAACCAAATACAGCTTAGAAATCTAATATTCCGTTAAACACGGGAAGGAATCAGAAACTCGGGATAATATACTTATTTTTGGCTAATTATTCTCAGAGTGGATGAATATATGAGGAATGGGGTTAAATATTCCTCGTTGCGCGTAGCGGCTGCAAGGGTCTCAAAGAAGTTCATTTTAATGAATAATTGTCTTTCCGATCCGATTGAGCAGATTTACTATATCATAAATGCTCTGCTATAAAGATACGTTGATTGAAATATATTTGGTCAATACCTATGAAAATCATAGGTGAAATTTATGGAACAATTCCCTCGTTTGAGTATTTGAAGAGTTTGAATGTACTCATCCTCATTATTAACAATAATAACTGACAAGGCGCCTTATGACCACCCGGAATCTCTATATCAGGTTTGCCAACATGAAATCATAATCAGGGTTGTCAAGTTGATAGAACAATTGAATATTTGAATGTATGCAAAAGTCCCTAGATTTGTTTCGATTGCGCGTATATATTTATTGATGGGCCGGTGGGTCGGTGTGTGTGTGTGTGTGTGTGAGAGAGAGAGAGAGTGTGTAAGTGAGAGAGAGAGAGAGAGAGAGTTCCTGACAACGAGGAACTCTTGGGTAGACGCGCGAACGAAGCGCTAGCCCGAGTCTACGAGTGGATGATTAGCAGGCTTCTGGAGCTCGCTGTCAAGAAGTGCGAAGCAATCGTGGTCACAAGGCGTAGGAAGTTTGACTTACCCCGGTTTTATATCAACGGGCAAGAGATTCCACGGAAGACAGAGCTGAAATACCTCGGTGTATGGCTCGACGACAAGTGGTCGTTCAAGGAGCACATCCAGGAAGCCGCCCAGAAGGCGAGCAAGGTCGGTGCGGCGCTCCAGCGGCTTATGCCGAATAGCGGAGGACCCAAGGAAAAGAGGCGCGCACTTCTCAACACCGTCACTACCTCCATCATGCTGTACGGTGCACCCGTGTGGGGAAAGAGAGTAGAGAAGACCATCATCGAGAAGAGAATGGGGCCTGTCCACCGAAGAGCGGCCCTGAGGAGTATCCGTGCCTACCGCACTGTGTCAGGAGATGCGGCTTACGTATTGGCGAGTACTCCGCCCATCCACTTGCTCGTCGCGGAGCGAGTGAGGATCTGGGACCGCCAAAAAGTGATCGGAGCCGAACGAGTACTCACTCCGACGATGAAGGAGATCATCCGCGACAACGAGAAGGAAACCACCCTTGAGCATTGGCAAACTGAGTGGGATTCGCCATTTGCAAACGGCAGATGGACGCACCGGCTGATCCGTGACGTAGCCAAGTGGGCGGAACGCACCCACGGAGAGATGGACTACTGGACGATGCAGGCACTGAGCGATCATGGTTGCTTCGGTTCCTATCTAACCAGGTTCAAGAAGAGGACGACCCTAGCATGTCAGTCATGCGGGGACGAATGGGATGACGCCGAACATGCCCTGTTCAAGTGCAGCGACACCCGGAGAGAGCGCGCCGAGCTAGATGAATGGCTGGGTGCTCAACTAACACCTGAGAATCTCGTCCCGTACTTACTCCGCAACCAGGAGACATGGGATAGACTCACCGGATACATCAAGCTGGTGATGACCCACAAAGAGGAGAAAGAGAGGGAAGTAAGGCGCCTCGAAGCAGGCGAATTACAGTGACTCTGTCGATTGAAACAGAAGAGGCCCAAATGATTCCAGGAGGAATCTGATGCACTGAAGAGGGAAGAAAGAAGAAAGAAGAGAGAAGAAAGAAGAAAGAGAGGGAACAATGAAGAGTGAAGATAGAAGATGCCGACAAGTGGCCGAAGAGAGAAGATGGAGAAGAGGAACGCTCGCAATCGAGCGCGAGACATGCCGCTCATCCTGAAGTAATGCTCACGCGGTTCCGGGATGAGATGGTAGATGCAGGTGGATCTCCTTCTTGATTGCCCGATGCCCTAGGTATCGGACATCGAGGGGAGAGGGATATTACACGGCCGGGCCCACCTCTCGGTGGGCCCCACCCAAACCCGTGTCCCGCCTGGTATGGCCTGCGTGGGCTATGCGTAGTCCGCGTAAGCTGAACCAGTCCGGTGTCTGGGGATGGATCCGAGGGATCCTGAGGCAGATTTTGCCCTCTAACCACCTTAAAAAAAAAAAAAAAAAAAAGAGAGAGAGAGTTCGTGGAATCCTTTTATGTGAGGCAGTCCAATACACGTACACTTAGTAGACGAATATAATGGATATATTCACATTCTACGGCGTGCTGTCACTGGCTCGAGGATATATATTTGTGTTCGTGTGTGTGTGTGTTTGGAATAGAATTTAGATCGCTTTCGAATTTTAAGAACTAAAATGAATGGAATAGAGAGAGTTATTTTTCAATTCTTTGTTCTTATAGAGAATTTTCGATTCGATTTCATGAAGTTGTGTCGGTGTGGAATGTTGGATCATGAGATATCTTTGTGAGCTATGATCAACTATTATATCCACAGTAGCTCGGCAACATACATCTGTAATCAGTCGTACTCAGAGATGGAAGTCTCGATCTCTATGTGAGCCAAGGCATCATACAAAGCTGTTGCCACTCGTAAATGTATTCGGTCGCAGTCATTGATATCGTTAGTATTATGAGTGATTGCTGTATATGTTTCATTCCTGGGGATTATGTAATTAAGAGGATGAGTTCATACAATTGGTGGAAAATGATTCGATTTTCTCAGGAATTTTGGAATGGTGGTATTTTGGAATTCCTCGAAGACCACTTGTGAATCATAAATACTGAAATTAATAGGACAGAGGAAGTAATTCTTCAATTATCTGTTGTTGCGAAAATTTTTTTCCTCTCGTTGTTCAGGTACACTGAAAGTTCCCCGAGATTTTTAGAATAAGGTCCTCTGTGATTTGAAATTTGAAACGAATTTTCATGAGTTGCAACACATCATCTCTAATCTCTGTTGTTGTTTATACCTCGTCCCTATCAAAACACTATCATTCCGAAGAAATCTCAACGGGGTGAGATTTGAAAATCCCCAACGATTTCCCAGGATTCTTAATTCAAGGTTTTGGGGTTCAAAGAGGACGTTCTACGTAGTTATACGAAGTTGAAGTGGATTTTCATGTTTACCAAGAATTTTCCACTACCCTGTTGTTCCTCGTGAGATCCTTTGTTGATCCTCGGCAAGTCCTTGTCCATATTCAATTCATATCATAAATAATGAAACAACGAAGGATGGAGTAGGATGTGAGATGGGATATAAAAAGTTGATTCTAATTTGTTGATCTAAAGTTGATAATACACGTATACAATAATTTTTTGATGTTTGTTGTAACTTATTCTATCTTATCATAAACGCTCGTTGGTGACACCTCTTCCAGGTTTTCTTCAAAGGGCATTTAGAATTTTTTGACGTGGAGGGCTTATTCGATTGGAAATTCCAATACACATGCGAGATGCTATCTCATTTTGGCCGAGAATGATGTGTTGATGGATGATATTAAACATAAGTTGGCGAGACACCTCCGTGTTTAGACCCCATTATCAGTTCAAGGTTTTCTCGTTTCCTACTAAACAGATTGACACGAATTTTCGTTCAGCTCCGTAAACTACGATTTGTGAGGCGGGATGCCACCTGGCCAACTCATCTCATCCCAATAAAAGTGTATAAATAATAATGCCGCTCTCAGAATCATTGTATGTAGCTGCAACCTGAAAGTACGCCGACGCGTGCCCGGTTGCGGTTCTGCGGGGACTTCGGAATGGCTTTAAAATGTTTTCGAAATCAATCAATTCCTCTTTGAATAACTACGTCTCAACGTAAGAGAGGGTTAGGTGAACGTATATATGAAAGTTACTGCCCATTCCATTCTTGTCTAGAGAGTGCAATCGTTCGCACGGTCATCATATATGAGTATGTTCCGGTCAGAATCTGAAAAAAGATGAGGTATTTTATTTATTTATTTATTTATTCATTTATTCATTCATTCATCTATTCACGGGCTCCAGGCCCTTTCACATGTGATATAATTCATTTCAACTCATACGATATTAGATTATGAATAACAAAAAAAAGTACATGAATTGCATCATTTGATGAATATTTATGTTTCATTTCACGGTAAACATTACTGAAAATTTACTCAACCCCAAAGTTCCATGAATTTCTGTACAACTTCAATGAGTTGATTCAGAAATATTAAGGTAGTTGTACTGTAAAATTAATTGAGACAGAATGTTCTGTCAAGTGGTGAGAATTTGGTTCAAGCATTGACGAGTATCTGTGCAAAATCTCAACTCAATCGGCCGTTTCGTTTCGGAGTTCTAGCCATAAAAAAGGGTGTTTTCGACGAATGTGACCAGGGTTTTTAACGAAATCTATTTTAAATTTTGTTGAATTTCGTTGAGTCCTATTTGATGACCCATTTCGGTACGAAATTTCACTCTAAAAATCATAAATCATTATAAATTTGGGATTTCATTATGAATTTGGTCATTGGATAGAATACAACGAAATTCAACGAAATTGAAAATTAATTTCTCTAAAAACCCTGCATATAACATTGAGCTTATGGGAGCAAGCACGCAAAACGGCACCTTTTTGAGTCTTACAATTGATCCCGACAACAGAAAAAGATGAGATCGCGGGAGAAAAAAGTTCATACAATGATGAATCTTCTGGCCAAGTCTGCTCAGAATTGATTGTTTAATTTTTTTTGTGACAGGCATCAGAAAACTGAAATCGCAAAATGATCTCCACAAAATTTTGTTTTCGGCATAAGGCGACTAAACGGCCATTTTACTTGCCGGCTCGGATCAGGAAATTGGCGTTTAGTCGCCCTGATACCAAAAATTAGTAAGGTACGTGTACCCAACTTGCCCCCATATGCCGATCTCAGAAATTGGCACTCGTGGGCCTTCCCGCATATTCTTTTCACGTTTGTTATGTTCAAATATGAGAAAATACGTAGTTCTCATCGACGCCGGATCATTTCATTTAAGAATTCACCAAGGGAATCGCGTTCACTAAAACCGGTGCCAATTTATTTTCATCTGACCAATCTCTACGTACCCTAGGGCTTTCAATTCCTTATCTCAAGACCTTCAAAATCCGCTCTTCAGAGTTGCAAAACTCTGACTTCGAGCGATTTTATGTACAAAATACGGAGATAATTGGGTAAACGAGAAGGCCGACATCGAAGTGTACCCAACATGCCCCCATATGGTTATCTCGGAAAGGCATGCAGTATGGAGTTTTTCACCACTCAGAACGTGTTTACCGCATCAAAACAGGTCGGAAACAGTGTTTTAAGCCAGCTAAGAGTTAGAAATGTCGCTGCACGGTGATAGGAACGGATCAAAGCGATTTTATGCACTCTATCGCCGATTTACATTGTTTTAAATGATGGGGGCAAGTTGGGTACACACTTTTGTAAACTCTCAAAAATCACCCTTTTGGAGAATTTAAACAGCTCGGCTCCAGTTCATCCAAATTAGACGTATCTTAGCTCATTTTGAAGGTCTTGAGACAAGCTTCGAAATTAGTGGAAATACGTTGGAAAATATTGAGATTAGCCAGAATTATTGAGAAAATGGCTTGATGGGGGCAAGTTGGGTACACTGACCTTATATGCACCTCGCTCGTCGGACTGTTTTGGAACATCGGAAATCTTTTCCCCTCTTTACACTCGGGGAAAATTGATTCCCATGCTAGAATACAGCCTAACCTCGCATCGGTGCATAATGGACGATCATGGCCAAGTTATCGCCTGGTTCAAGCCGATCTCGATCGGAAAAGTATTTCAACTCATTCCAACTTGCTTTTTGATGGACAGAACAAGTCAATTCACCTAAATTATAATTTTGTTAAGATCTATGTTACCGAAAAGTGCGGTTAGGTAACCAAGGTCTAGGTTAGGTTACAGGCGAACTACCGTAATGGAATATAACTATGTTTGCGACAAATGAAAGATGCTTACAAGTTTCAAAAACTGCCTGTCGAGAGAGGACATTATCCCGCTCATGCTAATAGTTGGTAGCTTCTGACTTCTGGTCATGATCATGATACGCAGTTGGAGAATTTTAGATGATACATTATACCACGTGGATGAAAATACTGATAATCCAATTCTCTCACCCTAGAATTGGTTCAATTGGTCATTTATGAGACAAATGTCAGTAAAACTGAGCCAAAGAAATCAATAACTCACGGCGCTCTTCATATTTTCTGAACTTTCAGCAAAAAGATGGAGTCGTGCATAGCATAATATCAATATCGTAGTTTGGTGAGCGTACTTGGGCAGACTTGATCGATCCTGAGATGAATAAAATCATTCTTCACTTATATAGTTCTCTCAGTTAGGATGAGTTTCGATCTACTGGGATGGGACGAATAATTTCTACTCAACGAATACTTGGGAAACTTGGGGGAAACTTGGAGTCGTCTGTTATGTCATTTAGTCAGGAGTAAGACTCAGGAAACATGCAAGTCAAGAATAATTGCCAAATGAAAGAATGACATGTCTAACGTTTCGTGGCTTCAAAATATTACTCAAGTCTGACTTTGGAGAAGTATCGTCATGGGCTTTACGTGCAAAGATTATTCTTTCGATTCTATCTTTCTACGTAATCTACATAATATTCCATGAAAGAGCCCTAGTACAGTCACATTTATATACTTACGGTGATACTCTGCAAACCTGATGCAATTACATTTGCCATAAATGCGGCAACAGTCTTAAGTACGATGAATCGCACGATTTTGTTAGCTTTTTTCACCATTCTAGTGAGAAAAAGAAGTGATGATATGAGATATGATAGATAAAAAGGAGATCAATTCGATAAGTTTATTCATCTAATATTTTGTCTACACGCTGTGAATAAGCACCAAAAATATAAACCTCGACTTTGAGCAAATTGTTATTTCAACAAGCACCACAACAGCCCCATGGCTGAGTACATTGCGAATGCACTTCTATTCAACAGATCATGTTCCGCAATCGAAGATCTTCAATTATGGTAATCTTTGTTAATTGCCTTCCAAAATTCGATCTAAATTGACTCCATGAATAGTATGAAACGGTGGCAGGTTACTTAAATCTGATGATAATTGAGAAAATCCAGACCCAGTCATTCCAAACTCATACTTATGTACAATTCTTCCCATCTAAAGTTTGCTCTCATCAATGAGACCAGCTGGTCTCGTCGACTTTGTATAAAAAAAAGAGTACTCTATTCCGTTTTTGGTTTATCTTTTCATTTTAAAGCCTCACTCTGTCTCAAAAGGACCCCGCTCCGAGAGATAGAATTTTCGCTTTCGATTAATTTTGTCGGGGAAGAAATATGTTGTCAAGCACGAAATTCTGAACAAAAAGTTCAATGGGCTCGAAGACGGAAAATGGCTAATTTTTTCAGTATGAATCAAATAAATACCAATAAATGGGAGGTTATGAGGTTATCTAGAACAACAACAAAGGCTTGTCTGCAGCGTTCGAATTTGAATTGAAAATGTACAATTTGAGTGTGATGTAGCTAAAAGGTCATCACTTTGGTAATTGAAACATTTCATCTGAAATCTTCGATACAAGAAGCAAATAAATGCATGCAAAAAAAGTGATAATGCGCGATTGACAAAGAAATCATAACGGCTTGTATTCTCAACAATTGCATTTCATTTCAGTCAATGTAGCAGCTAACGCTGGAGCTGGATCATAAGGCTGTGCTGACTCGATGCAACGAGTACATGATCTTGAGAGCCCAGATATGGGGCGGGAGCGGCTTTTTGACATCAACATCATCGCATAGCATGAGGCTCGCGCTTTGGATAGTTGATAAAAGGTGTCCGATAGTGCATGGCTGCAATCAAATTATATGGAATGAATCAAAATTAATCTTGGATCGCGTGAGACTAGTGTCTGCCAAATATTTCGAGGATATGGAGATCGAATCTCATATTACCGTATCTCGAGATCATATCGCGTAAGAGGCTGCGGGGTCGAGAGCAAGTGACTATCAAAATCGAGCTCGAAAAGTCGAGTGTAGGCTGTTTTTGAGGTATTTCAAGGTCGCTGAACACGAATATGACATTGCCCTGCTTCCTAATCGTGTTGCGTGGGCGGCTGCGGGGGCGGAGGCGCGAATTGACTGAGATCGAAGCTCGAGACTTGAGTAAGGGTGTTTTTGGGGTATTTTGGGGTCGCTAAGCACGAATTTGAGATCGTCCAGCCTCCAAGTCATGTTGCGTGGGCGGTTGGGGGGGGGGGGGGGGGTCGAGTAGAGGCACAAATTGACCAAGATTGGAGTTTGAGAGTTGAGTAGGGGTTGTTTTTGTAGTATTTTGGCATCGCTAAGCACGTATTTGAGATTACACAGCTCCCGAATCGTGTTGGATGGGTGGCTGCAAGAGCAAGGACGCGTGTTGAACTAGATAAAACTGGAAGAGCCGGCGGGGGGGGGGGGTCCTTGATATCTCGAGATCACTGGACACAAATCTCAGATCACTCAGCCTCAGAACCGTATTGGGTGGGCGGCTGTGATGGTGAATTCGATGTAGTTTCCTGACCATGATCATTTCCTAAGATAGAATCTGACCAGGATTGTAAGCCGAATTAAGGCATCGGGACCAGACCACGAGCATACGCCAAGTATCTCCTCCAACCGAGGGATCGAGCGATATCCTGTTTATCGAAATTCCGAATTACTAGGTATGTAATCATAATTTTCGATCGCGGCATAGGCCACAAATAGTTTCAGGCGTGAATCTGCGAGAGAGTGGTGACTGCAAGGAGATTCGAGAGCTGAATCTCTATTCTGGCCAATTTTCCAGGCGGAGTCACATCTCATCATGCGCGAAGCATGACCACTTCACAACGACCATGACCAGAGCGTGATGTGATAGCAGCGGGATTGGGTAAAGACTTAGGGAGTGTCATACTGAAATCTCAGCTCTGTAACCGGAAATCTTAAAAAGCAGTCGATTCTCATATATTGACGGGCGAAAATCACGCATACCACGAGCCTAAGCCAACTGTGTTTGTGGGATGGAGCACCGTGCTCTATCCTAGGGATTCGAACTCTGATCCTCTAGCTATGTGATCATAATCCTCAATGACGGAGTGGACTACAAATCGTTGCGGGCGAGAATCTACGAGAGGGTGATGACTGCAAGAAGATTCAAGCGTTAGATCTCTATTTTGACTGTTTTCACAAGCGAAATCTGATCTCATGTACCGAGAAGCATGGTGACCATACAACCACCCAGAACTCTTACATGATCCAATAGCCTAGGGATTAGGAGATATTCCAGGACGTGTGATTATGAAATCTTAACTCTGTGATCATAAATCTCGAGGAGGAGCCTATTCTCATAGATTTACGGGCGTGAATCTACTTCTCGATAGTAACGATTAGGTGATTTGAGTTTCCCCCTGCTGAATCTGGACATCACCACGGGTTAAATCTGATCCCAAGTAGTGGGATGACTTTCGTTATTCGGTCACCTTACCACGAACCTAAGCATAGTGTGTTCAGTGGCCGAAAATTCGAGCAATATTCTGGGCACGGGAACTACGATCCTCTAGCTATGTGATCACAATTATTGATAACGGAACGGACTACAAATTTTTTCGGGCGTGAATCTAGGGAAAGGTGTTGACTGCAAGGAGATTCCAGCATTAAATCTCTATCGTGGCCATCTTAAAAAGCAGAATCTGATCTCATGTATCGAGAAGCATGGTGACCATACAACGGCCCAGAACCAACACGTGATCCAATAGCCTAGGGATCGGGAGATAACCTCGGACGTCCGATTCTGAAATCCTAGCTATGTGGTCAAAAATCTCGAGAAGGATTCGATTCGAATACATTGGCGGACGTGAATCTACTACTCGATACTGTACTATTCGAGTGTTCCTTTGCTGAATCTGGACATCCCCACGGATGAAATCTGATCCCAAGTCGTGGTAAGACTCACATCAGGTGGTGAATTCACCACCTGGTTATGCTAGTTCGGAGCGCTCGGAGCGCTCCTACCCCCGATTCTCTCTTTTTGAACGCAATGAGTAAGAGAGAGAGAGAGAGAGAGAGAGAGAGAGAGAGAGAGAGAGAGAGAGAGAGAGAGAGAGAGAGAGAGAGAGAAAACAGAAGAGGCCCAAATGATTCCAGGAGGAATCTGATGCACTGAAGAGGGAAGAAAGAAAGAAAGAAGAGGGAAGAAAGAAGAAAGAGAGGGAACAATGAAGAATGAAGATAGAAGATGCCGACAAGTGGCCGAAGAGAGAAGATGGAGAAGAGGAACGCTCGCAATCGAGCGCGAGACATGCCGCTCATCCTGAAGTAATGCTCACGCGGTTCCGGGATGAGATGGAAGATGCAGGTGGATCTCCTTCTTGATTGCCCGATGCCCTAGGTATCGGACATCGAGGGGAGAGGGATATTACACGGCCGGGCCCACCTCTCGGTGGGCCCCACCCAAACCCGTGTCCCGCCTGGTATGGCCTGCGTGGGCTATGCGTAGTCCGCGTAAGCTGAACCAGTCCGGTGTCTGGGGACGGATCCGAGGGATCCTGAGGCAGATTTTGCCCTCTAACCACCTTAAAAAAAAAAAAAAGAGAGAGAGAGAGAGAGAGAGAGAGAGAGAGAGAGAGAGAGAGAGAGAGAGAGAGAGAGAGAGAGAGAGAGAGAGAGAGAGAGAGAGAGGAAAGTAAAGCGCCTCGAAGCAGGCGAATCACAGTGACTCTGCCGATTGAAACAGAAGAGGCCCAAATGATTCCAGGAGGAATCTGATGCACTGAAGAGGGAAGAGAGAAGAAAGAAGAGAGAAGAAAGAAGATGAAGAATGAAGAGATGGAAGAAGATCGAAGAAAGGGGAACAACACCTGCGAGTCGTGAGAAGAGAGACGCTCGATCCTGAGCGCGAGACGCCGCCGGCCCTGAAGTAATGCTCACGCGGTGCCGGGGCCGGATTGGTAAGTTGGTGGATCTCTCCCTTGTCCAATGGCCGGCGCCAATGGAGAAGGAAGAGAGGGTTTACCCGGTTCGGATGGCCGTATCGATGCGGATTCCAGCCCGGGACTGTTGGCGAGGTGCTGGCCAGCCGTGTTTGGCTGACCGGTGCCTCTCCTTCGTACGTCGCAGCGTATTTGCCCTACAACCACCTTAAAAAAAAAAAAAAGAGAGAGAGAGAGAGAGAGAGAGATCCCAGAGTTCGGAGCGCTCCGACCAGCATATTCGAATAAACCTGTTATCTGCCACCATACCTCGAGACTAAGCCGAGTGTGTTTGGTGGTCCAAAGATCGAGCAATTTTCTATATAGGGATTGAAACTACGGTCCTTTAGCTATGAGATCACAATTCTTGATATTGGTATGGACTACGAATCTTTGAGGGCGTGAATCTATGGGAGGGCGGTGACTGCAAGGAGATTTGAGAGCTGATTCACTATTCTGGCCGATTTCACAGGGAGTATCATCTGATCCTGCGAGGAGCATGACTACAATACAACGACCGTGGCCAGAGCACGATTTCAAAGCAGCTTGATCGAGTGGTGTTTTAGGGAGTGTGATCCTGAAATCTCAGCGTGTGATCAAAAATCTTGAGAAAGAGTCGGGTAGATTCTTGAGTTTTTTGCCACAGAGCTAAGATTTCAGAATCGCACGTCCTGGGATATCTTCCGATCCTTAGGCTATTGGATCACGTGGTGATTCTGGGCGTTGTTTGGTCATCGTGCCTCTCGGTACATCCAATCATATCCTGCTTGTGAAGATGGGCAGAATAGAGATTTAACGGTCAAATCTCCTGGCAGTCACCACTTTCTCGCAGATTCACGCCTGAAACTATTTGTGGCCTATTCCGTGATCGAGAATTATGATTACATACCTAGCGATTTGGAATTTCGATAAACAGGATATCGCTCGATCCCTCGGTTAAAGGAGATACTTGGCGTATGCTCGTGGTCTGGTCCCGATGCCTTAATTCGGCTTACAATACTGGTCAGATTCTATCTCAGGAAATGATCATTGTCAGGAAACTACATCGAATTCACCATCACAGCCGCCCACCCAATACGGTTCTGAGGCTGAGTGATCTGAGATTTGTGTCCAGTGATCTCGAGATATCAAGGACCCCCCCCCCCCCCCGCCGGCTCGTCCAGTTTTATCTAGTTCAACACGCGTCCTTGCTCTTGCAGCCACCCATTCAACACGATTCGGGAGCTGTGTAATGTCAAATACGTGCTTAGCGATGCCAAAATACTACAAAAACAACCCCTACTCAACTCTCAAACTCCAATCTTGGTCAATTTGTGCCTCTACTCGACCCCTCCCCCCCCCCCCAACCGCCCACGCAACATGACTTGGAGGCTGGACGATCTCAAATTCGTGCTTAGCGACCCCAAAATACCCCAAAAACATCTTTACTCAAGTCTCGAGCTTCGATCTCGGTCAATTCGCGCCTCCGCCCCCGCAGCCGCCCACGCAACACGATTAGGAGGCAAGGCAATGTCATATTCGTGTTCAGCGACCTTGAAATACCTCAAAAACATCCTCCACTCGACTTTTCGAGCTCGATTTTGATAGTCGCTTGCTCTCGACCCTGCAGCCTCTTACGCGATATGATCTCGAGATACGGCAATATGAGATTCGATCTCCATATCCTCGAAATATTTGGCAGACACTAGTCTCACGCGATCCAAGATTAATTTGGATTCATTCCATATAATTTGGTTGCAGCCATGCACTATCGGACACCTTTTATCAACTATCCAAAGCGCGAGCCTCAAGCTATGCGATGATGTTGATGTCAAAAAGCCGCTCCCGCCCCATATCTGGGCTCTCAAGATCATGTACTCGTTGCATCGAGTCAGCACAGCCTTATGATCCAGCTCCAGCGTTAGCTGCTACATTGATTGAAATGAAATGCAATTATTGAGGATACAAGCCGTTATGATTTCTTTGTCAATCGCGCATTATCACTTTTTTTGTATGCATTTTTTTGCTTTTTGTATCGAAGGTTTCAGATAAAATGTTTCAATTACCAAAGTGATGACCTTTTAGCTACATCACACTCAAATTGTACATTTTCAATTCAAATTCGAACGCTGCAGACAAGACTTTGTTGTTGTTCTAGATAACCTCATCACCTCCCATTTATTGGTATTTATTTGATTTATACTGAAAAAACTAGCCATTTTCCGTCTTCGAGCCCATTGAACTTTTTGTTCAGAATTTTTTGCTTGACAACATATTTCTTCTCCGACAAAATTAACCGAAAGCCAAAATTCTATCTCTCGGAGCGAGGTCCTTTGAGGTTCATTTTGCTCATCAGAAATCAAAATCTACTTCTTCCCCCGGAAAGACATTATATGTAATTAATGAAGAGCCCCTTATATTAGAGATTTGAGTACTCACTTCAAGGTTTTGCTGTGCTCTTTAATACAATTCTTCAACTCTCCAACTTTTTTTGCCGATATCATCCGTATGCTCAATACCTCTAGACGGTACGTGCAAATGAGGATAAAAAATACGGCAAGCCCATCAAAGTAAGGAATGATAGAAGTAAAGGCGAGCACAAATATCTGATTAAGATATAACATACATCGTAGTAAAATTGAGTCGATTCTGAAGGGATAAACTGCATGAAGGATGAATATTTGATTCTCAGGTCCTGTTTTCTCAATCAGGGAAAATTGTGGGCATGCTGCGACATACAAAGCCATCATCATCAAATATGAGATCGTGTATAGCATTGCATATTTAGTAATAATTCTAGGTTCATCGATTGCTAATTGCGCTTCAGATGCATTTATCATTTCCTGCGAAAAAGCTTTTGTGAGTTGTTTCCACGTGTTTTATAACGAAAATGATATAGAAGTTGGCCACACCTGAATCTTTGAATGATAGTATTTACTAAAAATTAAGACTGATAAGGCCTCGATGCAACCCAACAGTAGCATGAACAAGTAAGTAAAAGCCTCAATGTTTTTCCAGTAAAAGTGAAGCCCGTACAATATGGGTGGGATCATAACTACATAATTGAGCATTGCAAACCAATGGAAGCAGATGTCGAAGTGAGTCAAATCACGTTCCAATACTGGCCAAACTTTGAGACATTGTCCAACAAGCTTCAGAACATTGAAACAGAATTTTGAGGTTATTTTAAAAGTCATTTCTTCAATGCAAATTTTGAGCAGAGTTCAAAAACTTGACACAATGGTTGAACCAAGACTGATAGAAGAAAGATGGGCACACTTGTTTGCTAGCTACATTACTCGTTTCTCAAGTATCCTGACCATCTAATTTGCAATATGAAACCGGAAGTGTTGACTAACTAATTAGATGAGTGGGCGTGAACAAGGATCATTCTATCAACCAACTTCTGTATCATTTGTATGCTAATGAGGGAACTAATGATGGCTGATTATAGAATGTTTAATAATGACTAAATTCCTCGAGCACGGGAAGAATTATGATTACTGTCTTTGCGCAGGTCTTTGGCCTTTGTAATCACTGAACACCATTTTCAGTATCTGATGGTGAGAATGAATTTAGGGATGGAAGCAGAATGATAAAGCACCCATTACAATTCACAATAAGTCGGAGTGAAGAAATTCATTGAATATACAAATGATTCATTGAGAAGAAGATGACTGATATCCGTGATCAGTTCAAGCAAGGAGGAATTTTATTTACACCTTAAACCTACGTTTTCGTATTTTTTATACATATGCAGTACCGTGCAAAAATTCTTGAACGGGGGTATGAAATCTTCTCTTGCAAAAACGTCGATTGCTCAAGCCCAAATTGCTGTAGAGAAATTCTGAGAGAAGCATCTGAGAGATGAGAAAAAATGCTTTCTTGATTTTTTTCTCAGCCCTTTTTGGTACCTCAAATAGCTGATGTAATTTCAAGGATTTCGAGAAAGAACCCGTTTTTACTCTACGGGCTGTAATTTGGACGCGGATAAAGATTGAACAATTTTGCAAACAGCATCTTGAAGAACGGAAAAAATGCCATTTGCGATGATTTTTCGATTATTTTTTACGTCGTGCGAAGAAGAGTGTGAGAGCTCTCAAAGTAGCCAAAACCGTAGTGTTTTGCCATTTTTTGCTGTTTTTACACGTATTCATTGAAAATCCGAGAATCGGGCTACTTTGAGAGCTCTCACACTCTTTATCGCACGACGTAAAAAATAATCGAAAAAGCATTGCAAATGGAATTTTTTCCGCTCTTCAAGATGCTTTTTGCAAAATTGTTCTATCTTTATCCGCGTCCAAATTACAGCCCATAGAGTGAAAACAGTTTTTTTCTTGAAATCCTTGAAATTACATGAGCTATTTGAGGTACCAAAAGAGGCTGAGAGAAAAATAAAAAAACTACAAAAAGTTAGCATTTTTTCCATCTTTAAGAAACTTTTTTCAAAATTCCTCTACGGTAATCTGGGCTCGAGCAATCGACGTTTTTGCAAGAGAGGATTTCATACCCCCGTTCAGGGTTTTTTGCACGGCACTGTACATTGTACACTTTTTTTACATTCAAGTAACGGAATACTATCTCACAAGTAGAATTCTTAACTGTACACAGGAATAAATCATAGAGTGTCAATGTCATGATTTCGAACACTTTCACTCTTTTCTCTTATTCGATTTCGTGCAGATCGAAGTGTAACTATTCCACTCACAAATCTTGGATCTGTCCATAACTTTGAACTCTTGCCCGAGTCGAAAAGTCGCTGTATCCCAGAAGCAACATCGCACAAATTCTGCATCGATCCCATTCTGTTGCATGCAGCTCGTGCTTAGTTTAGTACAAGACTAAGTCTTCAATAGTAAACTTTAATTCATCTTATTATCAATGAATACAAATAAAATGCAGCTAGGATCTGGAATAGTATAAACATTTCGATATGAGGAATTACCTGTATTTTTATAGAGGATTTTGTGACTTTTTAAAAAATTTTATGGGAATCCATATCGAGATTTGGAGATTGCCTGATGTGGAATTTTGATTCCTGATTTGATTAAGGGTTGAGACAAGCCCAGTTGAGTGCAAGCTAGATGGATTTGGAGTTTTTTTTAGCACATCTGACGATCAATCGTGGCTAAGCAATAAATAGCCCCACAAAATAAAATGACTTCTGAATCAATGCTCTCGCCATGTTATTACCACGTTTTCAAGTCGCTGATGCCAAATCCGGTGTCGGTTTGCACAAATCACATCATCTTTTCGAGATATACTCTAAATTCCTTCGACTGGGAAGTCAATCGATTTCGATTGATTTTCCAATCGAAGCCTAGACCGCGATTCCGTCTACTCCATCTCGATTGATTCTTCTCTCGAGCCTCGATTCACTTTTGGTTCAAAGATTAGAATTTTTCAGAATTCACTGCGGTTGATTAAGCAATAATTTACACCTTTATCGACTTTGGAGAGACATACTAATGAGAATAAATCAGAAAAAATTACATTTACTTTACCTTGGACAGATGTCGAGCCTCAGATTATCGGGTTAGGAGGCTGGCGTCTTATCTACTCACCCACTGAGCTCGTTTGTACGAGTAACTCAAATAGAGCCCATCAAGTTCACCAAAGGCGAATTAGGTTTCAGGACTAAAGGACCCTTTAATTATGACAATAAGCACTATCTGCGTGGAAATACTCACAAACGTGTTTTTAAAATGTCAACACTTCAGCCTAGTTCAATGCGAAAGCAATCGTACTGTTGTGTGCAAGGTCGTGCGTGAATAATCGATGAAAATATTGAAAATATGCCGGTCAAATCAATTTACAAGATTTATCCAGTCAAATAATCTGGATTGATCCAAAATCATTGCTAGACCGCTAAATTTCATCACAAACATTTGATTATAATGATTTACATGTAAGTTGACTCGAGCTTTGACTGATTCACTGATCAAATTGGGCAAAGAGCTAAATCAATCAGTCGAGTTTGATAGAAACGCCCTAAAATTCAGTCGAACTGGAGTGACTTCACCTACGAGTCGAATTTTCTTTGTTTTTAGCGCATCTTCAAATGCCCTATCCTGATTTTCTCTGAGAAGCAAGGGGATGACCTGGAGACCTTTAGATCACTCAATGAAAATCAATGTCGGAGCGCAATGTAGGAGAGCCAGCTTATACGAGACCATACAGAACAGCTCTGTGATGCTCAAAACAGCTCCTGGCCATAGGAAATCGATAGCCTGTCAATTATACATCACTGTTATCGTCAAAGCCCGGAACGCAGGCAAACCGCGGTTTTTCTGCCGCTCCTCCGGCAAAGTCCAAAAAGAATGCTTCATTTCGAGCTTTGCCTGAGCAATCCCAGGATTGCCTGTGGAGTCTTCAGGCAAAGTTGAATGCATGCACGACCTCATATGCCGAAGGTCTCGGGTTGTCACTTTTGATGCGTTTCCACGAGGATGACGGATAAGTGTGAGTCATCATCGACGTATCTCTCATCAATGAGACATTCTGGGGAGATGAACATGTACCATGCAAACAAAATTTTCTAAGTCAAATTTAGGTGTCAAGATTCGTTCAAAGATGAGCATCTAAGGAGTAAAAGTCGAAATCGACATAGCAACTGACTGAAGTAATGAGAGAAAGTAATCACTGTCTACTCTTGAGCAGACTAGTCAGCATAAGAATGTTAGATCAGTTATCATTCTCCATAGTATAAGATGAATTTCCACCTTGATGCTGTATGCGATTCGCGATTCTAGCTCACAATCATGATGCTATTTTAGACGGCGTTTCCAACTCAACACAAAACCTACACTTTTTACATGAGGAATACTACTCAGAGACTTTTGGTGTTCACCTGATCCACCAAGTTGCTTTTAATGCAGTATGACCATCATTAAAGCCTTTGTCAGACTGTTATACTACACATTTGCTGCACTTGACTGTAATAATTCTCAAACTAATAGTTGTTTCGATGAGATTTATGGGTATTTGAATTGATTATTCTAAGAATAATGAATACATTATGAGGGGATGTACAATCACGGGCATGATTGTTCATAGCTTGGAAAAATGGAACCTGCTCGACTCCGACCCAAACTCGAGTTGCTCTATTGATTGATCTTGGAGACAAGATAGTACTTTAAGCCACCCAAAATCTCAATGAGCCATCAAATTTCAAACGAGGAGAGCAGGGATATACGTAATCCTTTCATTGTGACTTCCGTGGAGTTGCTCAGAATTCTCTCACTATAATCTGATGAACCCAAATATTGTTGGCCAAGAGGGGGGTGACCAAGAAGTCTCGAGCAGCATCGTAGGTCAGTGCTCTTTGAGATATCATTCATACTTATTCACAGTCGAAGAAGTTCATTATTTTCCTGTGAAAAATGCGAGATGTGCTTATGATCATCAAGATAGTACCGAATTCATTGAGCTCTTGGATATTATTTGCAGGAACACTTTTACAAATTCCTGTCGAATACTAGAGAATCACGTCACATAAACGAGTAAAGAGGGTCTAACACTTTGAGTGATTACCGTGGCTTCACCAAGTACAGGAGTCCTTCATTTTGTGGTATTCTAGGGTGGTATTCATAGTCGTCAAACCGTCTATACTAAACTATATTGCAGGGATAGTCCCTGTTTGGATAGAATGCTGCTTTTAGACTACCTATACATTTCATATGATTTTCACCAGATGAAACACGTATTTAGTCACAAATCACATACGGTTCAAACAGAAATTCACCTTGATTTAGAGTACACTCAATTTTCGACTCAGAATAGGCATCACTGAATAAGGAGGCCGCTCACAAAAGATTGAATCGTCAAATTGAAAGAATGGTGGCTTCATCTGATAAGAAATTTGGCAAGATTGATAAAGGTGCCTGTGTGAGAGTACCCATCCCAGAGATTGATCGTTGTGAAGGAGATTTTCGAAATGTAATCGGAGCTCTGATGGATATTACAGAAGATAGTTATTATTATCAAGTTAGTATGGACCAGAGTATATAATCAAATCATTATTTTCAAGGAACCATATCGAGGTCTGTGAGGAGAATTTCATCAAGATCAATCAAATCTCTCAAAATGAGATCACACTGCGGTCTACTAATGGAAAAACTTCGTTGCACGGGGGCCAAGGATTTATGGAATGTAATTGCACCAAGCAGTGTATCAGTAACGCTTGCAAATGTAAACTCCTCAAAATTCTTGAATATCAGGATGTCATTCTTCCACTACATGCTGTAAGAAATAGAAGGTTTTCTTATGATTTTTTTGAACTATCAGAGACGAGGTGAAGCAACAAACATCGCACATCCATCGAAGTAGTCCTCGTAAAACACTTCTGGGTGTAAGAAATACGAAGGACCTCTTCCAATCCTTTGTAGTACATGTTAATCTCTCTAGAATGTCTCATATGTGAGATACTCAAATGATGACTCACACTTATCCTTCATCCTCGTGAAAACGCATAAAAGGTGACAACCCGAGACCCCGGCATGTGAGGTCGCGCATGCATTCAACTTTGCCTGAAGACACTCAGGCAATCCGCGGATTGCCTGTACGACTCAGAATGTAGCATTTATTTCGGACGTAGTCGGAGACGCTGGAGGAGAACTGCGGTTTGCCTGCGTTCGGAGCTTTGCCGGCAACATCGCGATCAATCTTTGTTTTGAATTGTGGAGTGAAATGTCCCTGCATCGATTCGTATTAGTCTGGGCGCCCACCGATGCTCCCGTATGCACTTCATTTGCCCCGGAAAATCTTCACGTTCTCCTACGTATTTCGATGTGCTGAGTCGATTTTTCGAGGTCGCTCTTCCGAATTGTGGTAACTTTTTTTGTTATTAACAATTTTGTGTGCAAAATTGAGGTTTTTGGCAAATATCTCGAGTTATATGCATTTCCCGGGAAAGCTTCATCGGATCAAAGTTGTAGATCGTAGAATTTCCCACAAGAAAGGTCCCCACAAGTTTCCTGGGAAATGAAAACCCCAGTCGGAAAGAGCGCGAAAAGCGCTCGGCGCTGTTAACATGCGTTTAAATGGAGCAGTCGACAGAGCGCTGCTTGATGCACTGCCATTTTCATAAATTTCATTTTTTTGCGAAGCGACCTGGCTCATGTTGTAGAGGAACAAGTCTACTTTGATATGGTGCGAATTAGATTTAGAAGGAGTCGAATAATTTTGGACTTTCGACGAGACAGAAAAAAAATTGAGCGGAGGGGATACATGTGTGCGTGCGCGATGGGCTCATACACTATGTGCGTGTGCTTGTCGCGCACGCACACATGTATCCCCTCCGCTCAATTTTTTTTTCTGTCTCGTCGAAAGTCCAAAATTATTCGCCTCCTTCTAAATCTAATTCGCACCATATCAAAGTAGACTTGTTCCTCTACAACATGAGCCAGGTC
Source organism: Eretmocerus hayati (assembly GCA_029851415.1). Taxonomy (NCBI): domain Eukaryota; kingdom Metazoa; phylum Arthropoda; class Insecta; order Hymenoptera; family Aphelinidae; genus Eretmocerus; species Eretmocerus hayati. The sequence goes on along the minus strand of CM056742.1, from coordinate 172,569,092 downwards.
GCTTCGCAAAAAAATGAAAATTATGAAAATGGCAGTGCATCAAGCAGCGCTCTGTCGACGGCTCCATTTAAACGCATGTTAACAGCGCCGAGCGCTTTTCGCGCTCTTTCCGACTGGGGTTTTCATTTCCCAGGAAACTTGTGGGGACCTTTCTTGTGGGAAATTCTACGATCTACAACTTTGATCCGATGAAGCTTTCCCGGGAAATGCATATAACACGAGATATTTGCCAAAAACCTCAATTTTGCACACAAAATTGTTAATAACAAAAAAAGTTACCACAATTCGGAAGAGCGACCTCGAAAAATCGACTCAGCACATCGAAATACGTAGGAGAACGTGAAGATTTTCCGGGGCAAATGAAGTGCATACGGGAGCATCGGTGGGCGCCCAGACTATATGGGACTTCCCGACATCGCGCTCCGTATTGGATTCTCATTGACTGTTATACGGTCTACAGGTCATCATCTTGCTCTAAGGAAAAAAATCAGCCTAGTGCATTTGAAAGTTGGTTGAGAAACGAAGATAATTTCGTTTAAACTATACCAATATTTCGAGAATTGACGTACGTCAACCTGTACCGCGACCAAAATGTGACAATTGTTTTGGGTCGGACTCTAACTGTTCTAATTGTATAGAAAATTTCAGAATTTGCCTATTTTGCCTTTTCGAGAAAATCGACTTTTAAGTCGTCAAAATATGCCCGACTTCCAGAGGCCACAGCTCTTCGAATATTGAGCCTAGACCAACGTATCTAGGCTCAAATCGAAGCTCTGAATTTGCCAAAATTGTTTTCGGCGTCAAACAGACCACACAATGAGCGAAAGAGATAAATTACATGGTCAAAGGTTTTCGCGTGTACTGGGTATACCTATATATACGGCAAGACGGCGCGCGGAGGGGGCAACTGATCTCGAGCAGACGACAACACTGCTTTTGCGGGCTGAGCTCGCCCGGATCGACGTGATGACTTGGGGAATATCTGCATTGGGACCTTCTACGAGGCCAGCAGAGCAGATCTAACCCCTTGCAGACGTAAAGCGGGTGCTAGAAACCTATGCATGCATCGAGATTATCGCGAGACTTGTTTTCCCGCGCTGGCGCCACCCGTCCGCCATCTCACCATATTTATATAGGTATACTGTGATCACGTGTAACTTATAATCGACGGTATCATCCTTCGCGATAATCTTTCTGGCAATTGAATACCTAAAACAATTTTGGCAAATTCAGAGCTTCAATTTGAGCCCAGGTACGTTGATCTAGGCTCAATATTCGAAGAGCTGTGGCCTCTGGAAGACGGGCATATTTTAGCGACTTCAAAGTCGATTTTCTCGAAAAGGCAAAATAGGCAAATTCTGAAATTTTCTATACAATTAAAACAGTTAGAGTCCTACCCAAAACAATTGTCACATTTTGGTCGCGGTACAGGTTGACGTACGTCGAGAATTGGGGTCTTGCATTTATTTTGACCGCTTCAAGGAAAGGTTTGGCAAAATCGAGCAAATTGGAATAAGTATTGTGCAAATAAAAAAAAATTCGCAAATTTTTTTTTCATCTTGCGCAAATCGTTCAACATCAGGACGACTTGCACCGTGTGACGTCACAGAGATACAATCGTAGACTTCCGAACAATTGGCGCAAAGTCAATAAAATTTTCGGGAATTTTTTTCCCAATTGCACAATACTTGTCTCAATTTGCTCGAATTTGCCAAATCTTTTTTCGAGGGGGTGAAAAAATGCAAGACCCCAATTCAGCTGGAGCGAAGTTCTGAGCGAAAAAAAAATGTTTTGGGACTAATGTACCACGCCGGATTCGGAATCAGCGACCAAAAAAATGTAGAAGTAAGTTAGTGAGAATGCTGGTTCAGACCATTAGTTTCTTTTTGTGTGTAATTGACTCAATACAGATGTCTCACAATTTAAGAATTCGTGATAATCATTCATAATTTGAGTGATGGAAACCTCAGTCCCAAGTTTTGTTGTGCAAGGTTCATTCATAATTATTCTCTACTCACCATTGTACAAAATCGTCTATCCAAAGACGATGTCAACCCACTGAGACATATCGTCGGTGGCCACTTACTCCTGCAAATGATCATTGCACGTAAATTCTTGATTTCCGTTTCTTCTTCAAGCCATTCCGAATCGTACATTATATCGCCAATTTGAGAACCCTACAAGTTAAACAATTCAAAAGAACTATACATCAATTGTGTTATATACAGTACCATGCGAAAATTTGTGAACGGCGGTATGGAGTTCTCTCTTGATTCTAACGTCGATTGCTCGGGCCCAGATTGAGGTAGAGAAATTTTGTGAGAAATATTTCAAAGATGAGAAAAAATCCTAACTTTTTATGGTCCTGAATTTTTTGGAGCTCTTCTTAGTGGCTCAAACAGAGGATGTAATTCCAAGCATTTCGAAGAAAAAAAATTTTTACTCGATCAGCTGCAGTTTGGACGCAGGTCAAGATAGAGGAATTCTACAAGTTACAAAGAGCATCTTGAAGAGCCAGAAAAATACCACTGGCCCGTTCTACATAGGATGTGCTGAGTGCAGGGCGCCGGACGGTTGAGTAGGCCTGTGTTGGCTTTTTGATGGCTCTTCAGTTACATAAGGATCTTGGCGATGGAATTGGATGGAACGTAGTGCCCCGTGAGAGGCTCTGAGAAGGTCATTGGTGCCGATATTTCAGCTATTGTTCAGTTCTGTCTTTTAATTATCAGAGCAGCGTACAGTTGCGTAAGAACATCCAGGAAGTTGACGAGCTAAGTATTTATTACTCGGCAAATGTCTTGCCATGAGAGTCTCTGAAAGTGAGTGGGGTATTTTGTGGACACGATTAATTACCGCAAAGGAGTGTGCCACCCAGAATCAGCGTGATTCGACTGCCCGAGTAACGCTGTTTTTATAAGCTGCAAAAGATCCAATCGAACCGACTCTCATTCGTAAGTGAATCATCAATCTGAGATGCTAAGTATACCTAAAGCGATTGGAGCTACTTACTTATCAGTTCCTTACAACTCACAAGGGGAGGACCAGACCTTTGGATCACCAATCCTTTCCAAACTTTTTTTACAGTTTAGTAGTACCTAGAATATGAAGAATTCAGAGTTACTTCGTCAAATGGGCCTCCTGTTCAAAGTTACAGCCCATGACATTGACATTGCCCGTATAGGCCCATGTTAAAAAGTGATATATATAGATATACTGGCAACGCTAACATTTTTGCTTGTAGCTCTGGACAGATGGCCCATTTGACGGAGTTACTCTGGATTCTTCATGTTCTAGGTGACACAAAACTGTAAAAAAAATTTGGAAAGGATTGGTGATCTAAAGGTCAGGTCCTCTCCTTGTCAGTTTGCAGGTTGTCGGCCGAGCATCTCAGGTTGACGATTCACGTACGAGGGAGAGTCAGATTCAATTGAATTTTTCTGTAGCTGTACGATAACAGCATAACTCGGACAATTAAATCACACTGAATTTTGGCAGCACACTCCTCGGTGATAATTTTCGCGTCGACATAATGCCCTTCTCACTCGCAGAAAATCTCATGGCACGACATGTGTCGAGTAATAAATATGTATTCGTTGAATTTCTGCTGGATGCTAGTGACCCAGCTGTACGCTGCTCTGATAATCATAACATAACTGCCCGAAGGCTGAATCATCAGCACTAATGACCTTCTCAGGGTCCAGGCACAACTTGACATGGCACTAAGTTCTATTCGATTCCATCGCCAAGATCCCTGTCTAACAGGAGAGCCATCAGGAAGCCAACACGGAACCGCGAAAACCGTTTTGGCACCATGCGCTCCGGGCACGAGCGTATGCATATGCGCTCAGCGCATCCTATGAAGAACGAGCAATTTGCAATGACTTTTCGAATTTTTTTTACGCCTCCCGAGCCAAATCCTCAAATTTTCAATGATATTGGGAAGTAAACGTCAAAAACCGGTGGTTTTGGCTACTTTGAGAGCTCCTACACTCTTGCTCGAACGTGAAAGTAGATGATGCGTCGAGTGCTGGAAACATTTTTTCCTTCGGAAAACCCTGCTGGACTTGGGCAAAGGTAATGTCCAACTTGGTTTCCCCGAAGGAAAAATGTTTCCGCACGTATGCAGTTTTATACATCTGTACGTAGAAATAACTTGTTTCGAAGTGTCCTCGCGAAACACGCCGTTTCTAAGTATCGACGTATAAAAAATGTTCAAAAGTCATTAGTAAATGCAACTTTTCCCTTCCTTGGAGACGCTTCTTGTAAAATTGCTGTATCTCAACCAGCGTCCGAGCTGCAGCTCATCGAGTGAAAATGTTTTTTTTTCTCCGAAATGCTGGGAATTACATCAGATCTTTAAGCCACCAAGAAGAGCTCTAAAAAAAATCCAAAACCACAAAAAGTTGGCATTCTTTCTCATTCTCAAAATACCCTTCACAAAATTTCTTCACGTTGATCTGCGCCCGAGCAATCGACGTTAGAAGCAAGAGAGAGTTCCATACCATCGTTCCCGAATTTTTGCACGGTTCTGTAGTTTAGTGACAGTTTTCATCACCAACTCACCACTGCTTTCATGTTTTCTGAGCACTCAGCAAGGAAGTATAATCTTAAAAAAACCAGAATCAATGTCACAATCCTGTGAATATACTGCACGGCGAGCGAACACTGTCGATGATGAAAGAGTTTCATGAAATTCACGTGTGTTTTACAGATGATGTAACGTTATCGATGAAGTGACTTAGGTGCAAGGATGAGAATATTGCCATCAACGTGAATAACCATTTTTTTGTCTCTTCTCCTTGAGATGAATTTAATCCTGAGAGTGATTATATTGATAACTACGGAAAATTGATAAAAATTCGAGTATTATCGTGGTTAATACGGTTCCCAACGTGGAGGAAAAACATTTGAGAAGTAGACTTTCCGTCATAGGATATCCTCTCCCGAAAATAAAATTTTGGTATGGGTATATCCTCTTCTACAATTCATGGATTTTATATTTATTCTCCGTCGGAAAGACCGTATACGTAGTTTATATCTATTATCTTTCGTACATATATGAGGAAATCGCAGAAAATTTTGACTTTTGGCCTCTAAAAGTGAAATTATAGAAAAAAGCTGTGTACATGTCTGAAATTTTTTATACCCCTTCTTTGAAGGCTCCGAAAACATAATCTTCCATGTGGGTCATCTGAAAAAAATCGCTAAACGACTTACAGCACAAAGTCTTGGGCAAGTACTTTTGGAAAATTCGTTTCTGAATTTTCATTGTTTGGGTAAGCGTTGGGGGATCTCTTAGAATACTTGAATGGACATGAGAGAGTCTTAACTTTCAGAATGCGTGATAAGAATTGCACAATAGTAATGATAGAGGCTTGTGATCTATTGAAAGGTGGCGAAAATACACTGAATATTAAAGTGTCTCGGGAAAAATTTTCCTTCGTGGAGAGTGACAAATACAAACATCAAATACGATCCTATTCATTTTTATACCAATCTGGAATGTCCCTGAGCCCTTCGAAAGATTTGATAGAACATTCCGAGACGATTTCTCCTATATGAATTTGTCAATTGTCCCCATTCAAACAGATGGCACTCTCAAACGCGCCAGGGTCTGAGCGTAGCGAAGTGGATATGGTTCTCTGATACTATTATATTTAGGAGTCCGTCCGTTGATTACAGCAAGTGTACACCGCCGAGGACGGCGGAAATATACCACGAGTAACACTGATTTCATTCCGGTTGAACGCAGCTCCTTGATTTCCCCATTGATGTACATAGATGTGCAATAAGTCGATTTCTTTGTTTTTGCGTGGGTACGACAATGAGTTTATCGGGGAGTCCTTCTAGAATGTGCTAAAAAGTGATGAGCTCAAGAACAGGAATAATGATTTCTTATCGAAACGGAGTGACAGACCGTTCAATGGCTGTCACGGCTCAGTACATCGATGTACATCCCCCACTAAAAGAAAAATCACAACCTTGGATCATTAGAACCATCCCTGCAAAGTTACAGAATCTGCTGTGGTAAGCTAAAACCGCGAGAGCTTAACGAATTTTGAGAGTCGGTCCGAGTGACACGTCAATTCCTGGATTTTTGGGTGTTTTCTCGCACATGACCTTCTCTAGTATCTATCCGCATCCACCAATCGATCCCAAATTTGGAGTCCACTTTCAGGACATCTGAACAAAGAAAATTTGACTAGTTAGGCCTCATGAGACGTCGTACAGCTCAAATGATCGAGGAGTAACAGGAAAAGTCAAAAGTTTCTGGGATTTCCTCATATGTCAGACTTCCATATTGATCGTAAGATTCTGGTATCCCATGAAGCAGCGGTTTCGGGCTTTTCTCACAAAATCTCTGGTGATTGTGTAATGTTCAACTGTATCCTAAACTAGATATAACGCGGTCGCTGCGAAGCTGAAAATCGTAGTTCCGTTCCTGTGGGCGGCGTGGCCCATCGGCAATTCCTACATAATGTTGAATCCCATAAAAGGAAAGTCTTCAGCACTCAGAGGACAAGTGGGACCCACAGCGGGGCCCACCGCAGTGAACGGTACAAACAGATTGAACCTTTCTACACGAATGTCCATATAAAAGTGGACATACAGGGTAACAAAAAAATCGTAATAACTTGGAAATGGTTGAATGGGAAAGTCTGAAAAAATTCTGAAAAATAACTCAGTTGACAAGGATTGAAGTTTCACAAGAATTAAGTGAATTGAAACTTGATTTAACGAGACTCCTGGAGGTGAAATAACATAAATTCTTCAGAATACTCATTTACAGCTTTCTTTGACCAATTTGGACCCCTTAATAACGGTTTCGGATTGAAAGAACAATCATTTCGTGTCAGAGTTGGTCCGAGTAGAAATGGTTAATTGGAACAGACCCCTTTAAAAGGGCTATTTTCAATCCAAGGTTTCCAAAAACGTGTACAATGATTGTAAGCAACCTTCTCGCGGAAGAAGGAATGCAAAACCGAGGAATCAGATCTGGATCTACTATCTGTTTTCGCTGAGATACTCGAGAAAATGATTTATAAAGTGATGATGAATTATCAATAAATGACAAAATGCACGAGTACAGTGTTTTTTGATCAGTAAGTAGATTTTGACTCACTTTCCCAACACTAAAACTCAGAAGAAATGGACTTGACCCAAAGATATTCAGAATAAGGGTTACATAAGCAGCAAAAGCTGAATATCGCACAACGTAATTCGTTTCTCTGACCATCCTGTAAAACCACAAGATTATAGTAAATTGTATGTTGATAGTAAAACTGAGCACCACAAAACGTCTCAAATCTATCATGGTATTACAAAGAAAAATTTAAACTACTAAGGAACCAAAATTTACTCTGACATTTCATATAATTAAAAGAATACAGTAGATTATTACTCACTCCAACGCTTCGCTGTGTTCATCTATGCAATTCTTCAATTCATATAAATTTTGTGCACATCTGAACTTCGTTGCTAAAACCCTCAGTCGACATGTACATGTGAAAATGAAAAATCCGGCAATCCCATCGAAATACAAGATCACTGGTGTGTATAAAATTATGAATACTTGATTCAGGCAGATTAAATACCCTAGAAACCTTGAGTTAACCTCAAACGGATAAACAGCGCTCAAAATGAAGCTTTGTTTTTCGATTCCTGCTCTACCGAGGAAGAAAATGTGACAATTTGAGGCCACGTATGTAGCCACTATCAATAAGTATAACGCAGCAGCCTTATTCGCATCATACAAATTTGACTTTGGCTCATCCATTGGTAATTGCGATTCCGAATAGGCCATAAGAGTCTGTAATGGGAAATTGTACGTTGATAGAACTGCAGAATCCAGTGAAATGAGCAATTCGTGATTAATTGATGATGACGAACCTTCAGTCTTGAATTACGGTATCTACTATGAACTATAACAATCACGGCTTCTATAAAACCACACACTTCCATGCCAGAATAGAAAGCATTCATATTTCTTCTATTAACGTAGAGTCCATAGAATGACGGAGGAATGATGAATAAATAGTTGACCATTGTAAACCAGAAAAATCCTGTATCAAATGTTCCAAATTTTTCTTTCGACGAAGGCCAAGTGATGAACAATTTTCCATAGATCCAAAACACTTTGTAGCAATCACTGGGAGAAATTAGACGCGCCATTTTTTTTCAATGACTCGAGACGACGTGTAACATGAAATCAATAGCATGATATTCCGAAGTGAAAGATTTCAGTTTGACGTTCGAAGTAGAACTGCTTCCGATTTCCTGGGCTCAAACCAAAAATGTTTTCAGCTCTCCAATGTGTTCGACTTGTAGTGCTTGGTAAATAAAGTGGCGGGGTTGAGGGCACTCAATTATCAATAATCAATAAAAGCAATTGGTACGCGTATAATTTTTACTGCTGAGTACTACCACACTTATGAAATATCTCAGGAGGTGAGGTAATTTTAACACGGTCTTGAATTTCGATGATTTAGTAATCATATAGGGCAGCCGCACACGGTGGGCTGGAAGGTCGAACACGCGGACCAAAAGTGTCTAGACAAACGGTTGCCGGGGTTTTGTTCGGTATGTTCCATAGATTCAGAATCTCTTTCAATCAAAATCCTAGCTGATTTGCTTACAAAATGCGAACAAAAAAATGAGAAAACGCCATTAAACTCCATGTATGTTCTTGGCATATGTTAGCCTGTCGACGAGTATCAAAAGTGTAATGGCTGACACATAACGTCTCCGAACGAGTTATAAGGTGTGAATATACATTTTTATAAGGAATTCCCCGTAGAATATGCCACTCAAATTCGTTTTTTGGTATCCAGTTGTGGTTTTTGAGGCGCAAACGAAATAGCGCTAGAATCAATAGCAAAATGTGATCTTGTAGCAACGTCTTGTACTAATAAGAATCGCATAGCCGATTATTTGAAATATTTGGAATCCGCCATAGCTTCAATATTTGCGACATCTCAAAACTTCATCAAATAAACTCGAAAGTCGACAATGTCGATGAGTACGCACTTACGATACGACTTCGACATAACCTCAAAATCGGATTTCTTGATTTTTTGATCTTTAACGTAAATCTAATGAAATTGAAATCCTGAACTTTTGTCAAGGTTATGAACCAATTAGTCTTCAGTTCTCTCCTCTGGTACCCGAGCTCCTGTTCATGCCCCCCCCCCCCCCGGCCATGGTACAATTTCAACCAACAACCGTTTTGTCCGTTAAAAAAGTTTCCATACCCATGGTGCGGAACAATCCATGTAGGATTGTGTGTCAAACGATTTGAGCTATTCCGTTCATAATGAATAGCCCGTAAGAGTCGCAGTGACCAAATTTCAAGAATGCCTAAAGCTTCTCAACATAAAAAACAATTTCTGTAGCAGTCCCGTTCTACGAGTGAAAAACATCAAAAGGTTCGTTTGTTGAACGTGGGAATCTACTTCCTGAATTGGCTCGTGTAATAAAGTCTCCCGTGCAACAACGTGAAAAAAGTGTTATTACCCGGAAGTTCGAGTCTTACGTGTCATCTTTACTGCTTTGTTTGCGTGAGCTCTTGATAGTTTTTTTTTCTTTCTGAATATTTATTTATGTATTTTATGGAAGCTGTTGACGGTGATTGAGAAATCGATGGAAATTGATCAGGTAAGACTGATTTTTGATGAAGTCTTCGTAACATTGAATATGAAAAACTCCTTGAGAGATCTGGTAAATTTTGCTTGATGGCTCAGATGGTACTCACGGAAAATGTAGTAGTTGAGGGTACAAATGTGCTTTTCAAGCATCACAGAACCAATTCTTTAGCATTCCGCACCGTGATCTCGAATTCATAGTAGAGGAAAATATCAAATGTTTCACGTCTTTATTATTTTCCTCTACTTTGCAATGGTATTGTCTACTTTCAATTAATAGGGAACATAACCTCAAAAATTGACTCTAAAGAATTATAAGTTCCCCATCTTGGAATTACTCTTTTGATACATTTTTTCATGTTTATAACCAAATGATAAGATGATCCTTCGTCGATATAGCTGTAACTTTGATACTATGAAGCCAGAGGCAAATGAAAAAGTAGATAGTCAGATACTTGAATATTTTATCGCTCGTCTGACTCTTAGAGGACAAATCGATGTACTTACTATTCATAAGTCTGGTCCTTTTGAAACTCGATCTCAACTTAAAATTGGAGAATCACTGTTGAGTTGATATTTTTCACAAGCGTTCGAAAGAAAAGTCAGGAATGATCCTTTGGAATTCGTTTTATATCAACAGGTAGTCACTTATTTTATCAAGAGCGACGCTGCTAAATAATGTAGAGAAAAATTTCTTAGGTGCAGATTCAAAATAGCATTCTTTCTTCGAATCAACTTAGTGAATATCAATTTGAAAGAGATCATACTGACCCATTCCATATCATGAATCTCATCAACCTGATTATTAACCTGTCGGGAGTACCCACAGGACTCATGAATTTTGTACATCAATTGAATCCATATTTCATGCCTCTCAAGATTCCATCATCATGTTTTAGGCCCCACCTAACTGTTTAGTATGTGAACTGTGGAGTTTCAACAGTCTCCGAGTTTCCAGACTACTTTCAATAGAAATCTCCTTCAAAAAATTCATCCGGATAAAATTTCGAATAGATTTCGAAAATGACTCGTCACAATGGTACAAACCCCATTTCACATTTTTTTAGTTATTGATCGGGTTTGAGTCTACGAAATTTTTCTGTGACGTAAATGAGACTCATTTGACCAAGTCTGCACCCGTAGGACATTCATAAATATCCAAGATTATGAGGAATATGAGCATGATGCTCTATATGACCAGACAAAAAAGTGAACTTTGAGAATATCTTATGAGAATCTAAGTGCTTGGAGTCAAGTACATTTGGAAAAAAAAAAATATTTTGATCTCTCATTTTACTTAGCAGCGGCAAAAAGCAGCAGCAAGTTTTTCTAGAAAACGAATGGTCCATGAAATATAATTAGAGACCAGAAATGAGCGGAATGATTTTTTCTCAGTTTAGCCTATCAATTAAAGATGACAAATCACCGATCTAAACTTGTTGAAAAAATGTTGGAAGGAGAAGTACTTCATTCGACAAGAATGATCGGGCAAAATCATCAGGTAGTGGTCCAGCCACGTTGCTGATTATATGAAATCGATATGCCAGAGACAGGTAGAGGTGATTCGTCCGTTTCCGAGTTTCTTCGACTCATAGAGTGAAACACTTGAGTCGGCAATTCGGGAAATCAAGAGGACTCATAGAAAAAGAAAATCTGAAACCTGAGTGTGATTTTGTCAATATACAATTATGATGATCGATCAAAAGACGGATTTGGTGAAATGAACAGTGAAACGAGATAAAAATTGTCAGGATCAAATTATCCTGATCCACGTGATACTGAAAATATGAACTCTTGTAAAAACAACGACAAGAGAGCTTAATGTCATCTCTTGGGATGAGCAAATTGTTAACTATTGAACAATTGCAATTTCTTTGATTCCTTTCCAGAACTAAGCTATCCTCCATAAATCCCATAAGCCGGCTCTAAATCGGTTTTTCGATAGATCTAGATAACACACTATCGAAAATCGTTTGGCGAATAAGTGTTAGCTATTCGTGGAACTGAATTTCTCAAATCTGGTTCTAAATTTCTATTCATGAGTTCACCTAGATTTCTTCACATATTTCGATCTAGTTTCACAGTATTTGAAGACATAATAATATATAGGAATGAGATTAAGAGATGCTAAATATATGAAATGTAGTTTATTAAAAATACTCCAAATATGTACAGCTCATAAATTCATAATTCGTGGTTATTTTTACAAATCAGTAAGTAAGAGCACTATGAAGGCATTATTTGTATCAATCTCAAACTTACAAGTCCACACATAGAGTATTTCCCTAAGATATTCGGATAAGGATTGCAATTAAGAGATCAGTGTTTCGAAATAATCATCAGTACCTTTTCTTTGACTAGAAACAGTTTTTGAATAATCGACTCTCTAAGAGTCCTTTAGCAATCTTTGGGGGCACTCTATCTATGCACCTCAATAACTTACTTCATAAATAAGTATTATATCTTAGAAAAGTAGATAACGATGATAACTTTAATCAATTATTACCAATGCTCTCAAGTCTTGAATAGTGAGTCATGGAACATCATTAATGATTATTTGATTAATACCTAACATTAGATCTGTAAATCGTTCTCAAAAGACCATATAATGATGCTGAAAAAGACGAGAAAAGAACAACTTTTTCGTCCGAGAAGTACGAAATCTTCTGGTTTGACATCCAGCATATTGAATTCTTGTCGATTCTTGAGAATTGAGACAAGTTGGTGGAGTCGTCAAAAAATTTGAGACAATACAAAAATCTTTTCAAATCGTCCGTAATAATTTATCCGAAGAATAGTATCAAAAATGTCATAGCGATTTTGTAAAATTGCATAGGTATCAAAAAAATATTTGGCTCACATTTATCTACAAAAGTTAGCTCTCTATCTGAACCTGGAACTTTTCATCAAAATAGGAATTTGCAGGGAACCTCGAGGCATTGCCATTTTGCAAAGTTACCCATGAAATCTTTTGGCCCGATGTACCCGCTAGAGGCACTGAAAAACATCCTGTCTCTCAAACTGGAATTGTTGCATTCTATGATCCTGACCATAACCTCCCTGTGAACCATAAGACATCTGTTGAATCTCCGGTATCTCTTGTGGTTGCTGTACATGTATCGGATGTTGTTGCATCACTGGACTAACACTACTTGCATCACTAGCGTAACAATCATAATCCTGTATCTGCTGTTGATGATGACCATTATGATGACTTTGATTGTGATTAACCTGAACACTAGCAACTGCTGCAGCTCTTATGGCACCCCAAGCACAATCGTGTTGTTCAGGTGGTGGTCCACCCATACCAGGACAATAAGCACCCATAAATGGTAAACCAGGACCTAACCTCTTTTGTGCTGCTACTGCACAACTACCTTGAGATGAGGTTATCATATTTCCACCTTCACCTATACTGACAGTTACACTGCCAACGTTTAAGGTTATTTCACCGCCGGAATTATTATTTCCGAGGGTTTGTTGGAGTGCCCAGATGTAATTGTGAGCGAAACGAAGAGTTTCAATTTTTGTTAATTTGGTATCTTCGGGAAATGTTGGTAGAGCTAGACGTAGTCTTTCGAGAGCATCGTTTAGAGTATGCATTCGGTGACGTTCACGGTCGTTTGCTTTCATTCGTCTGTTACGTTTTATGCGGAGTACCTGAAATTTTAAAAGACAATTTTAAGGTTAGGAGGTTTATTTGGATGTTCGGTATTGTCAGAGGTGGTGGTGATGTTAAAGTGAGTAAGAAAACAGAGGGATTGACTCTGCGGTAGATTATTGGTTTGTCGATTTTTGTATGATTTATGAATAATTTGTTAGCTCCAAACAGTGAGTGTGAAGAAATAGAAGTACTATTTTGATAGTTAAACCGCAATTCACGAAATAGCTGATATTCCATTCGTCTTATCGAAACACGCTACGTTGAAGGTTGAACAATATGAAAAATCCCCCACGATTAGTTTCTAAGTACCTTCACGGCCATTTTCCCCAAAGAATCAAAATCATTCGTTCATGAAATTTGAAATGAAGTCGATTTTTTGTATTTTCGTTTTAAATGGTCCGTAATTTGATGTAAAATTGTATCTCTTTAACAGATTTTTTTCTTTTTTCTGTCGAGATAACATGTAGGGAGGGACGAGTTTCATCAAGAAATCGTGTGGAATAGCTGTTTGTAGGATTTCGAAAGGTCTTCAAAATAATAAAACCCATATTTTTCAAGAAACTGGATCCACCCAAGGTAGTTAAAGATACTTGAGGAGAAAATGCAGAGAAATTCATGAGTTTCAGCGAAGTTTTTCTTCTATCTGAGAGTTTCACAGCGGCTGTCACTCATTTCGGATGATTGAGAGAACATAATCAGGTAGATCTTTTTAAAATCGACAAATAACCATTCCAGATATTTTTCGATAAAATCCATCTCTTCCGCGAGTTCTTATGGAAAAACTAGCGAAGAGACGAAAAATTGCGAGAAAGAAAATTTTTTACATACGAGTTTTTAATGGATAAATGGCAAAATTGCATTTTTTCAAATTCTATCGAATAAAGGATATGATTCTTATGACTCCGAGGGTACCTGGGAATTTATCGGGAAGAAATTTTTCACATTGTTCATCCTTGACTTTCCCGACTTTCCGACATTACATGGGACAGTATTTGGATTTTGAGCTGATTTTAAAAGCTCGAGCACCAGGGTTGAAAGCACTTGCTATCACTTTTGCGATGTACAGAGAGCTACTGAGTGAGGTACAAAATTGAGTTTATAATTCGCGGCACAATTCCAATTTCGAAATCTTTTCAGAATAATAGGCTTATTCTAGCCACAACTTTACAACCTCAATCCTGCACCTTTCTCGATGAAATTTCAATGGAAATTTGTACGAAAGTTCTAGGCACTTGCCAGTGTATTGCACGTTTCATTCATCATCAGTTTGTTGGATATTTATTCACAATTATGTAAATCCGTGGATTTTTTTGAAAGTATTTGTAACTTCCTCATGTATGATCTCTGATATATTCTCTGAGAGGAAACATTTTTGAGGTCTAGTAGCGCCCTCTCTAACGCCTAATTTCCTTTGAGAATGAGTAGGGAGATTCTCGGACAGTTTTGAACGAAAATCCGAGTCATGGAATTGTTATTTGATTCCCTATTACTGAGACTACTATCGATTAGACTCCCTTCATAGTCTAAATGGAATTATACCAAACTTTTTATTAGGACGGGGCTGTATTTGTTTACGCATTACTCGTGCAATTCAATTTTGAAATCATGGCAAATATTGATAGTAAAATTTTGTGACCGAATATTTTATTTTGGAAGGGCTCATCTACATCGAATAATTCATCAGTTAGTAAAAGTAAGTGGGGAAATATTGACTCTTGTGAGGTATGACTCGGGGTAGTGGGTGGATATTTCAGTGCTTCGAATTTTCTTTGACTGGGTAAGATAATTGAAAGAATTGCGTCTTTATATCACTCTTGCAATGCAAAAGAAATTCTGTCACTCAAGAGATACTTTCTTCCAACACATTTTTCACCTCTTTTCGAGGTTGCGAACCACCACAACCACTCAGGAGATTAGATACTTCAAAAATTCATATTTTTCTAACGATATGCCTATATATAACTTCTGGCTACCACCAGCCCATTCCTTCGTGATGACAATATCCAACAGAACAGAAATAAGTAGATCCTCAGAATTCTAAAAATTGGCGTGAAATGGGAAAGTACAATACAAGTTCGATCACGAAACGATGGCAAAAAACTCTCTCTCTCTCAATGCCTCGGGCACCAAACAACAGTGCCAAAATTGACCCTAATCATAGCATCCAGGAACCATAGAACCATCAATCATATCACTCAAAATTCGAAATGATTGCGTCTAGCCTATAGCCTCAGAGCAAACTCATTAAATTCAACACCTATGCTTGTGTAAAAAAAAATTGAAAAATTGAAATTCACACGTTTTCGAGGCTATCATCTATGCACTTTCGCAAAACTTTCATCACAATAGTACGTGCACGCACATAGTACATCATCCACCACCATCAGTCCTCATCACACAGTATTATCTCGAGGTCAGAAACCATAAGGGATAATAATATACATGGGCGGTGTAAGAATATTTTACGAGAAAAGAAAGCGAGAGCGGCTACATCAGCATCGTCTTCCGTCGGAAGCTCGATCACGCGATATTATGTTCCATACTCTCATTATAATTGTACCTTCTATTCGCGTATGCTATACAATGAACTTCAAGTAGATATAGATGTACCTATTTTTTTTTTATGTTATGAGAATGAGAGTGAGAGTGATGGTGTATATAGAAAGAAAAGGAAGGAAGAGGATGGAAGAGATGATGGACTCACCTGCGTGGGACTCTTGCATCTTGAATTTCGTGTCTTTTTTCTTTTTTCATCCTTGACTGGGGGTTGCTGAGGTGCATTTGATGCTGGGAATAATTGATGTAAAGGATCACTTGTTGGATCATTACAAATTGCTGGTTGATGAATTTCGTGTCTTGGTGATTCAAATGAGACGTCGAAACCGGAATCGGATGAACTTGATAAATCGTCGAAGCCATTTTCACTGCAATACGAGTACTCCGACGACATTGTGTCCAGCATCGGATTCGCCTGTAACTTTACAAGAATGGAAGAAATTGTTTAAATTTTATAGATTGGTGGAGGTTGAAGTGGACTAGGGAATGAATTTTCGATTGAACATTTTGGACATGGCGAAGATTTAGGTTATGTTCAATCATAATCCGGATAAATACTAGATCACGCCCATGAATCTTTAGCGAATCGATCTCGATCTTTAGCAAAGTCATATCATGAGGAAAATTTGGTTGTTGTGTTCGAATGGATGTAATTCATCCCTTCGTAAGCTCTAGAATGCTAAATCATACGAATCTTTCCAAAAACGAAAAGAGTGTGGGTGATACAATATTGAAAATCCCTCAAAATGTCACGCGACAAAATTCGGCCAAATTACATACGGTCTCGGCATACGTTTGAGGAAGTTGAGGCAAAATTAAATGTTTGTTGATCGAATAATTACACAGTCTGACATCAAAAGGTGCCAAGAATTCTGAATTCGGTATCTAGTATAGTCTTGGACTCATTTTCAGAATTGATCTATCACATAATATTTTCGAGATATTCTATGTCACAGATGTAAACAACGACAATTCGGCTGTTTTTGAGGGATCTGATCTCATTATCAGGATAGGATTGATTGATAGGACGATATTTGATGAATTGTATTACTCCTAATAATCCTGACTGAAAAAATATGTTGAATACACACGTATGATAAAGATTTGCACCAAAGAAAGATATGGCACCTTTTCTTGAAAATATTTAATAATCAATAATAATAAAAGACTATCGGTTGAAAAACAAATTGATTGGAGTAATTTGACTGTCTTCGTTGGAGCTCAAAGTGACCATCTTTCACAATACGTATTTGCTATAGAAATACGATCAGGATCATTTTTTGAAAGAAATGACCAATTATCCACGGATAGCGAGCGATTTCAGTGTGGGTGTAAAAGCGTTCCAAACTTGTTCATCAATTGACAAATCGACCGATGGATCAAACTATATCGAACTGCATCTTACGGTATGATATTCATGAGTTATTCAAAACAACTATCATCAACCATCAGTGAGACTACCAAAAATCATAATGATGTTCATGAAGTTTGAATGCACTTTGAAGAATGAAAATTCATCTCTGTGAAAATTTCTAGATGGAAACAAGCACGACCTGGAATACACTTTTTAGAACACTGAACACTGTCTATTTTCCATCGGCGTAGTTACAGTGTCATAATTTAACGACTTGACGGCAACCAAGTGACTGAATTATGAAAAGATCTCTTTGCTAAAGTTCGCCCGAAAGATTGCACTTGTTACAACGAAAACAGAAAATGATGAGTTGATTCTTGAATTTACAACAAGAACGCATCATTATCTTATCAATTATTCGTCACCATTCCTAAAAAGTATTACTGGTCGTATTTCTAAAAATATAATTCAAATTAACGAATGAGCAAGGATGTGTGAAATCGCCCACCCGTATCCGCACCAATCTTACGTGAATCTGAAGGAGAAAAAGTCACCAAGTGGAATTTTCTCACATGGATTTAAAATACTTTCAAAAAGTCAACAAGTCGATTTCCGCTCGTATCATAACCGGATAGTCATGTCAATGGTCCATTTGAGTCCCTCTCTTACCCTAACCATTTTAATTTATAAATAAGGATCAATAAAATTTCTTACCGCCGGGTAAACCCGACTTTTTAACGTACTCAACCTCGATATCGTATCGATTGAATAAATTGTGTGCACCGTCAACAACTCTCAATTTATCACACTACCTCTAAGTACCACAAAAACTTAGCTATTATATCATCAAATATTCTTACCTCAACAAATTCGAAGGGTGCCAGTTTCGTCTTCTAATCAAAAATTTCCACACAGAGCTATATCCTCACAGCAATTTTCACACAAGCCACGAGGTTTAGTCAGCAGATGAAACCACTAGAATTCAACCAACTGAAATTCAGCTCTTTTAGAAGAAAAAGCACAGAACTGAAAAATTTTCAACCATCAAAAGATCTCGATACCACAAAACTATAGGTCTCAGATTGTCAGTGTCACGAACGCGCTCTAGTTCAAAACTGGCTTCTCTCAGAGTAAAACCGGCCCTTATAAATAGTCCCTTCGTGCATATACAGGGTTGTTTCTATCTCTATCTCTTTTCTTTCTATACCCTATATCCCGTGTACTATATACTCTTTTGCCCCATTCGATTTCGGGCTGCATACGAAAATCCCTCCCCACTACGATCAACAGCCTATCCCGACGATTCAGTTCTTGTAACAGTGCACGTGCAGCACCCCGTTGTGCTCCGCCCCTCCCTCTCTCACTCACTCGTTCAACATACAATCCAAAAAGTATATGATATAGAAGGTTTCAGGACTGTACAGACTAACCCCCGACCGAGTATAAAAATCGAGGGCTGCACGCGCCACTACCACCACCACCACCACCACTATCGGTAAAGAATTGAGTCTAGATTGAGTGTATAAGTATAGGATTAGAGGTTTCTTAAGTGGCTATAGGGATTTTTTTTTCGGAGGCTGATACACTTGTTGGTATGATGACTTATAAAGTCTCACTCCCTCACAATTTTTAGAAGATAAAAGAGGGTAGAAAGTGATTTTGAAAGTGGTTTGAGAGATATGTTGTTTTCGGTTTCTTTGGTGTTCTGTGTCAGGGATTATTGAAGTGAGGTCAATATAGAAGACGAGGTTAATTTGAGGGAGGAGGAGCTGAGTGACGAGTGAATCGATTTTGGTGGATGGGTGATGATTACGGATTTGTGTTTGAATTTTAAGCCTGGTGGTGAAGAAGCGTCGATTATTACACTGGAGATATATATTTATATGTATGTAGAAGTGCAAACGATTGAGAAGACGTTGGAGCGGATGAGAGAGAAAGAATTTGATGATTGTATAGGCAGATTTTGGAATCAAAAGAGAGTTGACTTTGATGAGTGTAAAGTTGATGTGTGCTGACTGTGAACTGGTGCTCAATTTGAGAATCGATTGTTTCCTCTGCTCTGATGCCTTGTTCCTAGATGATTGTTCTCTTCGTATGGCCTGAAGCCATCTGAGCAAATTTCTTTCAAAGTTCCTATGCCGATTTTACCGATTTTATCTACCGATTTTTTGCATATTCATCTCAGTAAAAAATGCGAATGAAATCACGCAGTTTTTTTGTTTTTGAAGTCGACAACGAAAATTAGAAAGAAGTGAATAGAAGATTCTCTGATAGGTTAAAAATGATCTTGATTCCAGTACCAACCCAAGAGATAGCACATTGGTTGTGTTGTTACACATAGTTTTTACTGCCAATTGACATTAACTCGGGATTTTTTTAGGGGCACAACAAAAAAGAATTGAGAAATTCTGTATTTTTGCTGTGACAATGAGCTCATTGAACAAAAATCGAATGAGATGATGATCCACACCCTTTGAGAAGAAGTATAAAAAACCCCAGGACGCATACGATTCAATTTCAATCGAGTGGCCAACAGCTATGGAGTCTTTCTAAAGGTTTGTTATTTTTGCCATTGCATATTTGTATAAAGGAATCCACAACTAAGGTATCTGAAACTGTGCATCGGTTATCCCAAAGGTATCTGGTTTACAATTTTCATTCCAACGCTTATGCGGGTTTTGAACTCATCAAATAACAGAGTCAAGATTGGCCTGTATGTATATTATCCAATTAAAACTGAAGTTTTCCTCAATTCTTTCCCGAGAAAATATTTTGAAACCATCTGTTCGTAGTACTATTTGGACTGAAAAGTCATAACGATCGCCGATATTTTTTCATTTACAACTACTCAATGGAGAAATGTTTCACAACCAATTCTCCATACCTCTTATGTACATAGGGGAGAAGAGGGCGAATTAGAACAGGAGCAAATTGGAACAAGCAAGATAGCTCGTCCGGGGGTGAGTCTAGGCTTCCGCCACGTAAATAAATTTCAACACCATCACAGGCAATGGTTTTTGTCGTGATTAGACCTCCCAAAACTATACTGGAAGTTCACGCTGACATAGAGGTGCGTTTTTGCGACCTCGAGCGGTTTATTTCGCGAATTAAAAAAAAATCATGATTTGGATGCTCCGGTGGAATCAAAAAGCGAAACAGAAATAGCTCCGCTAGCGTCTCCAAAATTGTTTGGGACCTCCTATCTGCAAAAGTGGACCGGCTCAAGCGCCATTTAGGAGTCAAAAACTATGTCACAATACGAAGATGAGGAGCTATCGTGGATCAAAATCGGCCCGATCAAGCCTCAAGTGCTTCATCGACGTCCAACAAGGTTTTCGTGAAGAACCAAGTTTTTGGCACGAGACGCGTATGCTGTTTTATACGGCGAGACGCGGGAACTTCCGAGTCGAGTCGTATAAAACTATTATTCCCGTGTTATATCAAACTACACTTTTGAATTAACTGTGAGTAAAAGTCCACGAGCTGTGCACAAAGTAGTTCTTTTACGCGCAATTTATCGAAAATATATTCTTTAGTATACGAGGGCGAGAAGTTTGGTTTCATCGAGTGATTGTTTTCGACCCGAGAGCTGATAGTGAAGATCAAAATTATTGCGAGTAAAGCAAAAAACTTCACTCCCAAGTGTCGAGATAAGTTTTTCGATCGACTGGTTGGAAAGTAAACGAAAACTGCTATATAGGTTTATACAGTGCTTCACGCTCAGTCTATCTATAAGTTGACTTTCGCACCTTGAATCAATGTAATTCCGGATTGAGGCTATCAGGAGCACGCTGGTCCCAGATCTTGCGGCTGTGAACGGTATGGAAGAATGGGGCGAAATTGGACGGATTTTGCATTGGCCTATGTAAAACATACGATTCCATGAACATATATGCTCACGGAATCCGAGGATTCCATTGTCATATATGATCATACGTAAAACCGTTTCAAACATTTTTTTTCATTCCAGAAAGTTGTGATATATTGATCCAAACCTATTCTCACATCAATACGTCACGATACTGATCATGTACTATTGAAAAAAAATCTTCCCAGGAGTCGGCCTCGAGTTTCAAAAAAATGACATTTTTTACAAAACCTTTCTCTTCAGTGATTCAAATGTTCGAAACATGAGATTGACTTCGAGAAACTTTTCTGAGTGATGTTAGATAAATACTGTGAGATATTGATGTTAAACCAGTTGTGAATGAGTATATCACGTGTTTCCGGGATAAAAATGACAAATTTTCGAACCGATTCTATACCTGATCATGTATGAACATGAAATCCACGGATTCGTGATCATGTATGTTCATGGAATCTTATGTTCTACATGGAGGGGGGGGGGGCTATCTGGCGATACTTGGATATAGTCGTACTACGGGACTTTGAAGTTCAACTATTGGATAGATTGTGAAAAAATTCTTAGACCCCAAGGGTATGTGTTTCATACTTTTATTGGTGGTTTGAGAAAAAAAATTTGACCTATTCGCCCCGCGTTTGGGGGCACTTTAGAACAGTTTTGGGGGCAAATTAGGACAGCCATTTGAAATCGAGGTACACTGCAATATTCCTTACCTATCAGGGTCGAATTTCCCCACCAAAACACGTATAAGAACTCAAAATCAATAGGGGAATCCGATCACGGCTTCTACATCCTCCCATAGCCTCAGCAAGTGAGGCATTTTCATGTCATTTTGGAACATTATTGAATGAATTAGGCGCTTCATTGGAGCACTACCGTCTTCAGCAATCAGTAATCGACTCGCGGCTTCTAAGAGACGACTTTCATCCGTTTTTCTTCATATTCGAGGTACCCATACTCGCCATAAGTCAACTATCCAAATGATAAAGCGCCAATCAACCCAATATCAGTGAATGGGAGAATGGAGATGCGTATAGGCGAGCATTCGTCAACAGTGACTATTGACCTCTAATCTGACTCCTCAGACCGTCATTGGACATTGTAAATTCGCCCCGTCCAGTTTGTCCTAGATCCTCCCCCCCCCCAAGCGTTTTTTTCAAAAAGTTGCGACTACTCGTCTCCAATTCAACCGATTTTGACTTACGGCAGCTCAAAATCTCCGTTTTGTGACCTAGTTTTTGAATCCCAAAAGGCGATTAAGTCGGTCCACTTTTGCACAAGTGGCGTGTAATCTTGCATTTTAAAAATAAACCGCGTGAGGCCCTCGAAAAGCACCCCCACGTCAGCGAGGACTCCCAGTATCGTATCGGGAGGTCTAACCGCGATAAAAACCATTGTCTGCGATGGTATTGGAAATGTTTTCACGCGGCGGAAGCCTAGACTCACCCCCGGACGAGCTATCTTGCTTGTCCTAATTCGCCCCACTCTTCCTTATGCTGTATTCTGACAAACCGTGAGTCAAAGTGGAGTATCCGTGCAGAAACGACAGTTTCATGCTTACTGCGTCAAGATGAAAATTTCACGGTAAAATAGAATTGTGGCACTTGAATGAATGAAATGACGAAAAAAAATCATACTAAAACCAGAATCAATCTCGCAAAAAAGTGTCTCTAAAGAATGCTACTCATCAATCCAAATCTCTCTCATGGGTGATGAAGCTCACTAGCCCATAACCTTGCAAATGAAATGCAATGTGTCGTAACCCTCACTTCTTGATATGACGATCCCTCGATGTTTGAAGTTTCAATCAAAACCACATAGTACTTTATGTTCGTTCTTGGGGCGTGATTACGATCTCAGCCCGAGCTGTATCGAATTTACATCTGATTAATGCATATAATGGAATATTCCCGAACGCATCTAGTGAATTGCTACAACCACATTGATCCTATGCTTATTCATAGAGGGCGCATAACATCGAGAGAGTTGCTCTGATGATGTTCTCTCTTATGATGGTTGCTGAAATGTATTCTTGTAATGCGTGGTGTGAGTATACCTATATTGTATGCATGCGTGAACTAAAAGCGAGAGCGAGATAATCCCATAAAGGCAAGCCCATAACCCATATGTCGTATTCTGTGATGTAGTGACCAGGATGAGTAATCAACAGATATGTATCCTTGGACACCCGTTGAGATACAAAGCGACAGGTAGTGGCAAAAATCCTTTAGTCTGGTGAAGATTGTTTTAAGGGTGTTGCTAATCCTCACATGATTATTGGGGTTAGAATGAGTTCATATAGGTTCTTGGGGTTAATGGAATATTTATGAGGACTACTTTGGGACTGGTTCCTTTAGATTTGAGCAATGCGAAAAAATCTTGTATTGGATGCAATTGGCAATTTGTCAAATATGATGAGTAGTAGATACAGGAATTATGATGGTTGTAAGAATTATTAAGAATTGAAAGGAGTTGAATGATTGATAGATTGATTGATATTCCCAATTTCATAAGCCCACTTGATTACCTTAATTTATCATCATGAGCAACATGAGTCAAAAACTTAATTCAGTTATATAGATACTGTGATTATGTGTTTCTTTTCATGACTGAGAATAAGTTGTCACTCTATCATTTCCAAATACTTGAAATCGATCTATCCAAAAACATATAGAGGGCTCGAAGAATAAGATAATATGATCTAAATTTAAAAAATGAATTGGTGCTAAGCGGAATTTGCTAATCGATCGAATTGAAGATGTAATGAAAATCGGCACATATTTAGATAATGAATGAGTATAGCTCAATAGTCCACTTCAATTCCTATGACGATTTTGCATCGAGGCTCGCAGTACAACCCGTTAGTTGCCTGACAATTAATTTACTAGCTCAAATATTCTATCAGCGTTTCATCTATTCGGTAGAATAAATTTTCGATCCGCCTGTAACTCTGCAAGGAAGTGAAGAAAGTCAAGGAAGTCAAGGAAGATCTCATGGAGGAGTCAACTTTGAATATTATTCAAAATAATGAAAAATGAAACGATTGTAGACACGCAATTTCTTTTATTAAATGCGTTCGTAAGCGCTGGGATAAAGTCAAAGATGAGGGGTTGTATAAAAAAAGAATCTGATCATCGTCAAGTACTCACAGACTGTGACGAATCGACTATTCGCTTTGCTTTGCGGCGTTATTCATCGCAAAAAACCTTTTTATGTTTGATAAATTGATTGAACCTCCTTCGCACAGTTGGCTTCGTGTTTATTATGGCTGGAACGTTGACTGTACTCAAGTTTATTTAGTAAACCAATAAGTTGGAGGGTTTAAGTCGAATCGTAGACCTACACATGTTATACTTTTTTGAAACATTGAGTATACCAGGTGGTTTCACCAGTTTGATGAGCACTTATCAAGTGAAATCACTCGTGATTGTTTATTTTTTTATTTGTTAAAAATCGATTTCAGAATATTTTTCAAAGGAACTGTGGTAAGTGTACCCAACACGCTCCCATTTGTCGATCTCAGAAATGGGTACTCGTTCACCTCCCGCTCTTTCCCATGTATTTTTGATTGTAATAAGATGGAATACGTGGTTTGGACTGACTTCCGATGATATCTGCGTTGTCCAGAAAAATTTAGAGTGAGATTCGCATTTTTAGCTTCTGCAGTACAGCTATAGAATCACCGAAGAAATCGCGTGTACTAAAAAACTTTGTGCCAACAACTTTTGATTCAACCCAATCTTAACGCACTCCAGTAAATTTGATTCTTTGTCCCAATACCTACCAAATCTTCTTTTTTGAAGTTGCAAACTTGAATTGGGAGTGGTTTCATAAAGAAAATTCGATCGCGCACCTATGTCCCAATGTGGTTACCCGAAACTGGTGTGCAGTATGGCTTTTTTACCACTCGAAACGTGTTCAACATGTTAACATAGATGGGACCTGGGAAATAGTGTTTTGAACCATTGAAAAGGTATGAAGGTGTTTACCCGTCGGTGGAAACGATTTTATGTACACTCACCGGACATATCACAACTGCTAATTGTGATTTTGATACTAGATTCCAATTCTTAAATGTCGAGCGTGAGGTTGCAATCATCAAAGCACCAAAAGCGGTCCGAGAAGCGGTCTGATAGAGATTGAAACAACCGCCCAGGGACAAAAAACTTTTTGAGATTTGTGCAAATATTTTGTCCGGTGATTGTATTTCATTGCCGATAATGATGGAGGCCTGTTGGGTACACCCTTTTGCAATCTCCCGAAAAATTACTTTTCGGGAAAATTGTGATACCTAAGCTCCGAAACATCGAAATTCAACTTGGTTCTGCTTGTTTTGAAGGTCTCAAAACAAGCTTTATGATGGGCTAAGGAATGTTGGAAAATATTGGAGTCGGTCAAAACTATTGGCGAAATGGCTCAAGGAGGTACCCATTAGGTACACTTGGTTGTAAATTTCATGTATTTGCGGTCCAAGTACATTAATATGATATCTTATGAAAAAAAAAAAAAAAAAAAAAACTATAAAATAACTCAAAAGAGGCACCCACGACGCGCGGGTCACCAAATCTCACCAGACTTTTTTCACAGTCTCGTACATTCTAGAATATGAAGAATCCAGAGTAACTCCGTCCATCAATGGACTTCCTATCCGGAGATTTAGCCACTGAGATTAGCATTGCTCATATAGGCCTATATGTTAAAAAAATGATATCTAGAGATATACTGACAATGCTAACGTTTCTGACCATGGCTCTGAACAGGAGGCCCATTTGACGGAGTTACTCTGGATTCTTCAAATTCTAGGTGGTACGAGACTGTGAAAAAATTAGGAATATGAGATATTTCATGATTTTTCCATCTCAACAATATTTATAATGAACACGTTCGCTGCGACGGGTCCCACCGGTGGGACCCGTTCGTCCTCTTTCGTATGCGGCGGTGATCAAAATCCCATTGAATGGGTTCCACTGGTGGGACCCGTCGCACACAAAAAAGAAACTGTGATTCTCGGCGTCGCAGCGAACGTGTTACACGGCTCAAGGATATAAATTGGATTTTGCATGCTTTCGAGTTGTTGTCCACTCAATCAAACCTCGATGGTTCACAAACACAAGCCCCAAGAGCCAAGGACTCATTGAAAATTAAATAAAATTTACAAGTCAGCTATTGCAGATTATATGCTTGTACATAATGCCGATAATGGATGAATAAATACATAGAATTAATGAAATTCATCTTCCAGAAAACTTACACTGTGCTCTGAATATTTGCAAGTTCTATCCGCGATATATTTGCAAGTTCTATCGCGGTCCTGCATCAATAGAAAAACTTCTCTTATTAGAAAAAAGATGCCCCTCCTGAAGCGAATTGAGACGATTTCGCAATTTTTCATAAGCTCCTGAATTGCACTATCGCGTGGATAATTCTTCCTCCGACACTAGTATCGCCAATATGGCAACGGAAAAAAGGGGAATGTCGCATTGGAACGACAAAAGATGACGACAACCCTTTTTTTACCCATCAACGACCCAAAACTATTTCGCGCATGTAAGGCCGTACATCGATAAATTGTAACCGTGAAATTATCCATTTATGTTATACACGTACACCCAATATAGTTGTGCCATTCTTGAATTGATCAGAAATTACACGAAAGATTTGTTTCCGAAGTGTGCATAATCGGGAATCAAATAAAAAGGGGTTCGCGCCAAACAGTATAAAAGTATACAATGAAAGCATGATTTCGCATTCAACTCAGCTCTTAGCGTGTTACGAGTTGTATTGAATTCAATTGATCACGTTGTACACCGTTCGCGTACTTTCCAAGGTCATACGACTTGGTGTGGCTATACTAATAAACTTGATTTGTTGGTAGAATCGATCTGCTCGAATATTTTATAAGTTTATTCGAGTACGTTTGATTAGTTGGTTACCAAATTGAATTGCATAATTGATTTTTTGGTTGCTGGATTCTATGCTAGAAGTTGAAGCTTGGGCAATTTCATCGTGTATACTATTTGAAAAATTGGAGAATACATTCTGAAATTCATCATTTGTTGATGAGCTTTTCGCAGTTATGAATACTTACAAGACCAGTAGATGCCAGGGACCTTCTGTGGGAGTTCTTCGGGATTAATTTGATAAGATGAAAAAATTAAATGATGATAGCGTATCATTATTTAATGTAAAGATTTTGTGGTATTCTACGAAATCTTTACACATGAAATCATCTCTCATAAAATTGAGTTCGCCAAAACATATAGTAGGCTACGTAAATTTGAAGAATTTGAGGTAGCACTATGACGCATCAAAAAATCAGCTTGAAAACGTAATCGAATAAGTCAGTAAGTTATGCACCAAATTACCTTGCTATTAGCTAGTGAGAAGTGGGTTGTTGCAACCAAATGCTATAAAATGATTTCTATAAGCATTCGGTGTTTTGAACTTGAAAAGATTGTGTCCACATTTCAAAACCAACAAAAACGTTGTGACACCTAAAGCAAAATTTGCTTCGATTTTTCGCACAGGGCAAACCTCTTCTTTCTGGCACTTTCAGGCAGTTTTCGGGAGCGCAAGGGATAGGAATACATTGATTTCCTATGTGAGTAGCATTACTCGAATGGTGGATATCTTCGTATAGCGTACAATTTATCTTGCAAAGGTGGTTTCCGCCATTTGGAGGGATGACTGTAGATGACCGAGGAATTTCGGTACAAATTCTAGGCAACGATTCCATTAATATCTCGGGGAATTCCATGTAGAGGGATTTGATACATTCAGAAAGATATTTCTCCATGTCGAATAAAATTCTACGACGAAATGGAAGTAAGAAAAAATATAGAAAGTCAACTACGTCTCTTAGATCTTATAATGAGAACAAATTTCCGTGAAAAGGACATCTGACATCGGATGAATAAGCGCCTGCAGCACGGCAACATACTTGGCGCGAGCGTAATATTTGCTGCCATGAGTCAGGGATCTTGGTCACACGGTGTACAACCAAATTGGGGAGGGTAGAGAGAAACCAAATACATTGATTCATCGGATTTAGAAAGAATGATCCATTCCCAAGGTGGAGATGGCAGAACCAAACAACCATACTCAAAATGAAAAAAGTGGTCTGTGCGGTGAACAAAAGCACACATGTCCGACTCGAGTCGACCGTCTGAAGACAAATTTGATGCCCGTTTTGCCACAGCACGTGTCAGGATTTTTTTGTGGACGCAAAAAACTTCAGGGTTACTTTCAGCAGATCATCCCATATTAAAATTACAAACAACGGCCGATCACAATGGTGTGATAGTTCTAAAATAGGTCTGAACTTGATATTTGAACTATTTCCCATGGTCCAAGTTTACCCGCTCGCGATAAGTTATAAAAAATACGAAAGAGATTACGCTCTTTCAAAATTCCAAAACACCAGTCGATTATACTTTTCATAAGAAGTTGGAAGGGCTCCATCGATCTCTCAATAGTGAAAAGGAATCAACTTGAGCCTGAAACAAGGTCACAAAATGCTTACATATCATCTCTGGAATCGGTGCATGTAGCCACAACCGCAGAACTCATAAACCAAAAAGCTGAGCCACGATTCTTGAGGAAAGATATTTAATTCTGAGGTAAGGGACGGACAACTACTTCAGAATCTAGTATGTTAACACATTAATTGCGATGTGGGGCCTCCGCGTCCAACTCTGTGTTTGGCGGTGATCAAAATTCCACCGGTGGAGCCCCTCGAACACAGGATGCATCCAAACGCGATTAAGCACCAATAGCCATCTCACGCCTATAGCTTGCAGTTTTTGTAGCCAAATCAAATGTAGCAAAATGTATCATTTCTGCACAACTCAGTTTTTAAAGGACAGAAATTGTCAAAAAGAACCCTTCGGATGTTATTAAATTCATTTTCTCTCATTATCTGAAGTTCCATATTAATTCGAATTATTCATGTGGTGTCCCAAAGTTGCAACCAAAACACGATAGCAGAGTTTCAATCTTGTTCATTTCTCTTAGTTTAATTACTCATAAAAGTCTGTTCTATCCAATCAAATTTTCTGAACTTGGAACTAGCAATCGGTATCAAAATTCTAAAATCAGAAAATTCAGTGTGAAAATGTGGGGAATGTCTGCCTGCAGAATAGTTTTCGATAGTTACTGGTCTATAAATTGAGAAAATTCGTGCGGTCTCGTGTTTTAAAAGAATTCCTTATATATTGCACATTCCCTTCACGTTTCATTCGTTAGAGCCGATTCCACTCACTAAGAGTGAAATTTGACTCTTTTAGAGTCAAAATTGACTTCAAAAAGTTTAGAGATTAAGTTTTTTTCTTAACAAATCTGGAAGTACAAAGTGTAACACAAAAAAGTCATTCCATACTCGAAAGAATCGTATCAAACAAATATAACCACGAGGTTTGTATGGCAGAAAGAGTGTCTGTACTTAGATCCTAGTGCTTGTCAGAGCATTAAAAAATTCGCTCGTTCCAAAAGTAGATATGGCGGAAGCAAACTTCTTATCGACTTCCTTGCCTTACATTCCAACATCATTGGAATAACTGTTCTTGCATAGCACCACCATTGTCTTGGATGGTAATAATATTTTCACGTAGCTAACGATATTGATCACATTTGTAACACAAAATTGGCTCGAGTATCCGATCAATTATCATGAATCGGCATGACCTGGGGCGTAACTCTATGTTGGATATCTGGAATTTTACTCTACAAAAGCTCACGTAGGTGATATTTCATACTCATGTGACGAGACTACATGTTGTTTGGAAAAAATTACATTGACGAATTATAATCTACAACAACATAACAAGTGTAGTTGGATGTAAGGTAGGTCGCATGCAGATCAGTGAGAGATAAGAAGCGCATCAGTGAGGCTAGCGAATGTAGTGCTGTGAGAAGTGGGTTGTTGCAATTAACCTGCTCTGCTCATGAGATTTGTGATGCGTGTAGAGGCGATACTTCTATACACAAATTTCATGCAAGGTCTGGTTCTAACTACACACATATAACACATTGAAAGACGAGTGATTTGGATGATAGATATTTTTTTTAATCCATGTCGAGAGAAATTTTACTGTTTTGCACCCATTTGAATTACCAAACAGTAAAAAACTGGTTATTCTTCAGCGTGATCAATTATTTTCATGGTTGGTTATTATGTCAAAAGAGTTCGAAAGTATCTAACCTGCATAAGACTTCAAATTCAAGATAATAGAATATCAACAACTTCTTTGTGCAAAAAAGAGGAAATTTTAGCCACTCCTCCATCATTTGAATTCTAACTGGGACTCTACTGCTTATTGAGTTGAATCCTCAGTCATTGACTGGACTACCAAATTACAGGACACCGTTGTTCTCTTTTTCGCAGGCTGGGGATTCATCCTTAGTCTTCAAATTTTCAATCCTAATTAGCTGAAATACAGCGACAAAGCCCATTGATGATGCCAATATTTTTAATTGAAGTCACGATAACAAATGAGTGCGACCACCGTCATATTCGAGTAAATCAGATCTCGTGGCTATCTAAACCAGAACACCAATGTAGAATCAGTGCGAGAGAAGGTTAGCAAGCCATTTGGTGGCGTTTGAACTATCAAATGAAAGTAAATAGGTTTGTGTCTATATATATTATATGAGAAATGCAGCACAGATGCAAAGTGTGCCTTGATCGTATTAGAGTGTAGGTGAACGGAGGCGCACCTTTAATATTCACTTTTAATCGTTAGCACGTGTACAGAAGAGAGAGAAAGAGAGACTTACATGACTTGCTTGAGAGGACTTATACTCTGTCTATAACTGTATTTGGCTCCCTCCACAAATTCATTCTCGATGTAAATACGTTGGTTCCTTATAGCGGCGGGCGTCACGGTTCGCGACTCCTCTCACGTAGTTCCGAACTATGCTCAGTGAGATACTGTTTCCGACCGGATAAGACCTACTTACTTCATTCAGTAGTCACCCCATAGATGAGTGACTTTGTGACATCATATTCTTGAATCTTTAATGGAATAAAATGTTTGACTGACACCAAGGTTGTCAGATATTTGCATTTTTTATTCCATACTAGAATATGAAAAGTGTACGATCAGCGAGACCGGGATACTATTCATCTCAATCTATATCTATCGCTTTCTCTATCTCTATTTTATGCGGATGACTTCCAAATTTATCTTTAAATCGAGAAAAATAAGATCAGGGAAGGGATCGCTCGGCTGGGTGAAATAGGACGACTAGTCGCTGAGAGGGCCAGAAGTTCCGGCCTGTGTCTCAACGCTGGCAAAACCAAGGCAATCTACTTCAGTTCGGAGAGGAATATCGAAGATCTGAAGGAAATGGACTTGACAGAGGTTGAGATACAGGAGGGGAAGTTCATCCCGTTCAGTGATACGGTAGTGAGTCTTGGTGTTACACTTGACAGGGAACTGACGTGGAAACCGCACCTTGACCGAGTAACTAAGAAAGTCAACACTATACGGTCTTTTTTACGGCATGTATCACCAGACCTCTCCGAGTTCGCCTAGTTGAGTCCCTGGTTCAACCGCATATAGCCTATTGCACGGTCGTGTACCTCGACGCCACGGACGAACAGCGGCAACGGATACAACGACTAAGCAATTCATGTGTGAGGTACATTTTTGATCTTAGGAGAGACGAGCACATCACCCCGATCAGGGAGCGGTTGGGTTGGTTACGTAATGATTCGCGGAGGATGTACTTCGAATAAATGTACTTTAAATGGACAAAATCATGCATTTGGGAGAACCTGGCTACCTAGCTGCGATATTCACCAGGTACCAATCTGAACGCCCCGCGAGGGGAGATCTTGAAAAGCGGGTACTTGAACTCCCCAATATGAGACTTGAGTATGGAAAAAGATCATTTCAAGCTCAATGTGCTCATAAGTAGAACTTTCTCCCTCCAGGCTTTCGGCAGCTGAGGAAAACATCCTTATTTGAGAATGTTTCGAAAGATTTTCTACTAACGCAGTCTTCATAGAAGATTGATGTGGAGAAGAAGTATGACTTTGTTTTCTAATCGTCGATACGCTTGGGTCCTCTCCAACTAGTGTTCATTCATTCTAAACGAGGCGAGCATGGCTTTTCTACCATAGAACTGAATTTTCTGTGATATTTTTGCGGACCCATGTCTCTTCTGATATGTATGAAAGTTCCTTCTCTCGCTTATTTGTCATGATTGCTTCTTCATATGAACAATAATCTCATATGACATTCATGCATCTCTCGATTCTCGAAATGACTAGTCACGTCCTGTGATAATACTGATATCCTTGACCAAAACGACGAATCTTATGAATTGTTGAATATATTTTATATGAGTGAGTGACGTATGTATCATAAGCAACTGTATTTTCCAATTTTGCCCTCGGGCAAATAAAGATTATTTCTCTGTCGATATATCACTCTCTCTCCCTTTTTCAAAACTTTGGGCGTTATATCTTCCCAGGATCTCTCTTGGGATGCGCATGTCGCCGGTATATGCTACAGGTTCCATGGTATCTTACATAAGTTGCGTTATCGCGGAAACTTTCTATCAGGTCGAATGATGAAAATACTAGTCAATGCTCTCATCATGCCACATTTTGATTACGCATGTTTGGTATATTATGATCTGTCAGGTTATTTGAAATCAAAATGGCAGCGGCTCCTGAATACATGCGGACGATCCATACATTTTTCGTATTCACCGTGATGTTGCCTTGAAACCTTCCTTTGAACGCATGCAATGGGTCTCACTCTCTCGTGGTCGGGGGTATCTCCTTTGCGTGTTAACGTATAAGACCTTCACAACAAGAATCTCTGAATATTTGAGCGTTTTATCCAAACCACTTGATGACGACTTTTGGAGATCCGAAAGGATCGATTCCACCCGGGTCCAAGTTTCACTGGTGCGTACTCTGGCGTATGGAAAATCGTTTTCTTGATCAGCTTTTGCACCATGTGACTCCGTCCCTGTTGAGATCCGGTCGAAGGTGCATCCAAAATCGCCATTTAGGAATACTTGTACAATGGGGAAACTGTTTGAAAGAAGTCTGGATGCGTGATATTCGTTCTTTAGTGTGATAATTACAAATTGTATGCCCTCGAAAGGGCTTGCGCCAATGATGGTGGCTGATATCTTATTTTAGTTTTGTATATTGTATGTAACGTATTCTCCTCGCACCCGACAGAGAGGTGACGATCAGTCCCATATCTGTTTGTAATCCAAAACTCTAAGGAAGGGAAAAAAGTTTTAGTAGCATGGAAAAACTCCATCGAATTTGTGTAGTGTGTGTTGAACTCCTACAACTCAAGCATACGACAAATGTTGCAAATTTCCAAATCGCGAGGAAACATGTGTCAGTGTAGCAAATTTTTGTTTCCAGTTCCAAGCTCAAAAGATCCCAAGTATCAAAAGTGGAGAATGAAAAATTTGCTGAGTTCATCCAAATGCCCTTTTCCATGGCTGAGGGTGAGGCTACCTTGGAAAGTTCCCTAAGGTGGGTGGAAGTGACAGGAATCCTGAATGCAATAAGCAAACAAAAAGCAAGAACTTGTGACGATTGGGGGAAAGTGATTCCCAAGAGGAGTGTTTTGCATCTACATTTTCATATGAATTCATACCCAGTCATTTTATTCCAGACCTGAGGGATATACGTTCAACGTACCAAAGCTGAGTTCATGGAGATCAAAAATGTGCCAGAAAGTGGAGCCCCAGAATATATCATCACTCCTTTCTCTATAAGGGTAGTCCACCCTCTTGCAAGCTTAAAAGAGTATCAAGCAGAGCGTCATCTACCCACACAGCCATCAGCAACTTTCAGACAAGCAGCCACTCATCCAGAAATCTCAAGTTCAAGTGCAGTGGGTTCTGTGGGTCGTGTAGCTCAATTCCTCAAACCAGATTGTATCAAACCTAGTAGCACGAGAGACCAGCTTTCTCACATCGTCAGTGCTAAGAGTGATGTGCAAGCTCTCTTTTAGTCTCAGAACCCTTTGTTCGCTAGTGCGGATGAACAAGATTTGGAAATGCATTGCACGATCGAAAGCAACAGTGTCACAAATTTTGCCTCGGGTGAGTTGAAAAACCATTGTAGTCCTCTCTTCAATTTCAATTCATGAAAGTGTTATCTGTCCCGTTTGTAGCTTGCCCTGGTTATTCTCAAGCTCTATCTTCATCGGTGTCTGATATGAACAAGAAAAACTGACTACTACGTATGAGAAACTCTGGTGAGCTGAATATCTCTGCAAATTTCTGCCCCCCCCCCTGCATTTGAACCTCGTTAATTCGTATTCGTACTTTTAGATCTAAATGAAGATTCAGTACCAATGTCAATGTTTCCAAGTGCATTCGCACAAATAGTAGCTCAGATCACTAATTACTCGACACCAAGTGCTGAGTGTAGTGAGTATATCTACAGGTATTCTACCTGAATCTATTCTCAATTCAATGAACTCGGATATTTTTGCAGGTTCTGCTAACATGGTACCATTATTGTCTGGAAAAAATATATGAATTTGTTCATACCAAGTCTAGCATTGCCGGAAACTCTTGAATCTTTGGAGAGCATCATGACTTCTGCAATAAGTTCGCTGGGAGAAAATTCTAGAACAATCCATGAAGAGCTGCAGTGCGCTGTCGGTGATCTGAACACTGAAGCCAGTGCTTTGGCCGATGAGATTCTCGCTGTCATCAGCAAATTGGTAAAAAGTGAGGAAAGCCTTGGACGAAGAGTTGAGTTGATACCGAAGAATTTAGGAGACAATGTGAGCCCACTGGTTCAATAATCTTGACAGCATTCAAGTAGTTAACTTCCCTAGTACCGATGCTAATTAAGTGATGGTTTTGGGCAAATCCACGAAAATGGCGTGTGACATGGTTATTTACTTTGCCTGATTTTTTCTACACATTTTTTAAAATCAAGGAAAAAATATTGCATACCCAAAAGCAGTCCCCGAATCTGAATGAATTTTCCAGAAGGTTTGCGAAAGAATAGAAGGAACTAAGCAATTTGAAGTATCTGAATTGCACGGATATTTTTGTGGATTTGCCTTCTTGTAATAAGGGCTTATGTGCGATTATGTATAGATCTAACGAGCCCAGCTGTTAGCCTGTAATCGAGCGGTGTTTCATCATCTTCATCAATTTGTGCATTGGAATCCAATTAATTGTTCAAAAATTTGTAAATTCATCGAAGGTTTTTTCACTTGTGTGTTCTATTCTCCAGTGCCATTGTTGCATATGGCTCCAAATTGCGATGGAGTTTAATTGCCGAATATCTTGAGGCAAAACGTACCGTAATCGAAAGGAAATGAATTTCCTTGGACCCGTTGCTTTTGAAAGAAATTTGGATTGTATGTGAAATCGAAATTAATCCAGTTTGAAGTTACTAATTGTTCTATTACATAGTATACATATAACTGGTCAACTAATTGCGTAAAACTAAAATGAACCAGCTTATTTGTGGTCTTTTTATCAGATCTTATTCGAGCACTAAGTGTAAGTAAATGAACAAACAGCTGCTCCTCAAATATGACATGTTGTTGTAAGATTGCTAAGATGAACATGAATCCTGTATAACGTACTGGATCCTCAGTGCAAGATTCTCACCTTCCCATATCGGACAATCATGTATCCCACACAGTCTTGGGTTGTGGGATATTTGCCAAAGAGAATGGTAAAGTAATGTTGACGCTAACCTCACATGAACTCGAGCCTCTAGATGGATCTATTGTATGACCCTCGATGTCCGGTCTCAACAAAATTATGAGTACTTGGATTATCAATAACCCAAGAAAGACCATCAAGATTCACGATATCGCAGGTTTCCTTGGGGAAGTTTTTGCGGAATGTTTTCACTCAAAAAAAATCACCACTGGATTCGAAACGAGTGGCTCACATGCTTCTGATCCATCAATTTTCACGGCATCAGATTTCACAGCCAACTTGACTATCAGCAGACCAAATTCTGTTGGAGCGATTGATGGAATTGATAGCGCAGAACTTGCTGCTAGAAACCTCTCTATCTCTGAAGGAACTTGTAACATTTTCATAATTGAACTAACCAAAATTTCATACCGAACATACTTCCAGTTGATTTTTCATAGCATTGTGAGAAACTAATACGCCTCTGAAAAACTCTTGAAAGCCGAGCAACGCGAAGCATTATGCTACTATGTATTGTTTTGATGCGTGCCTCTGATTGTAGATATTATACATATATGAAATTCATACAATACACGCATCGTTTATAAGATTACTGAGTCTACGCTCGCGATTTGAGCGCTTTCCGATTTCAACATTCAATATTCGATGTACCAATTGCTGTAAAAATGTTTTATGTACACTTGAGTCCAACATGGCGATGTCGTTAGCGTCAAGTTTAGCCCGTATATCATATAGTCCTTTTGCAATTTTCACGTCTTCGAAGCACGAACGCCACGGTCCGTGCCGCGTACAGATTTTTACATTGGAGCACGTGACGTGCCGTGAATTTTACGCGCAGAGTTATTAACGCCACCGAACGCTTTCATATATTCAACTTTGAGCAATAGCACGCGAGGCGCCGTTGCTTTTGCGTCGTCATATGAATTAACGCCTAGGAGCGTTCCGCTGTGTATTTCTAGACCGCGCTACGCGACGTTGCGTTATTCTTTCGGTCTTGAGCACGGAACGCCACCAAGTGTTAGATGAGTATGTTGCGAATCCAGACAAACGCTGCGTGCAGTTAGCGGGAACATGTACCGTGAACGCCACCGCCCGAGGCACACATCAAAAAGGGATAGGCATTGACGACACGCACCGTTAGCGACACGCATGATTTTTAGTAACGCGCCATACCGTACCCACCATAGAGTCACATACGGGACTCACGGTACCCGCCGTGACCCCGCGGGAACAGGTTTTTGGTCTATATAAGGGCACGGTACCAGATGAGATACACAGTCCGATATAGTCTTGCCCGCACGTATCTCGCAGTCTTTTCCGCGGACCGCGCGCACGCGCCAGCCCCATCAGGGCCGTTTTTCCTTGCATAGTCGAACCTAAAATGTGTAAAAATTTCATCTTCCTCGACCAAGTGTGAGTGTGGCCGTACCTATTGAGGCACCGTGATGTTGTATCAACCGAATCAATCTTTTCTGACATAAAGACATTTTGAAGGTGAAACCTTCTTTACCGGCGCCTCGCGCTTTCGACCCGGGGAAAAATTTTGCTCGATGCGAACTGCGGAATCCGTGTGATTCCTACGGCGCGTAACTCATCTGCCGCGTAAACGCCGTGTTTACCGTGTGATCGCCGTGGATTGCTTTTCAGTGCGGTTCCCGGCATCTAGCTGGGTTAGCTGAGTATAACAGCGCGTAACAGCGTGAGCTGTGGTAGTGTCAGGTAGTGTTTAGGTTATTGGGCATGGTGTAGCGTTGTGATGTTGTGATTGTGCTGCATGTATAGCTATTGTTCATTTTCACTGCATGAAATGGAGTGATCATCAGTGTTTGAATAATCAGCCTACTCTTGATACATTAACAACTATATGTGAGAGAATGTGTTCATGAGTGAATTGAAAACAGATTGAGTCAAATCTTTACCAAAAGTGTCAGATCACTCATGAGTGTGCACATCAGTTAACATCGATTCTGGACTGAATTGTCGAGTTCATTAGTTGAATGTTGGAATTCCTCATAGTCTTATCAAGAGTGTCACTCTAAACATTGCAAATAGTCTACATGAGTGCGTAGCCAAAAGTTGCAAAATAGTAACCGTAACCTCACATCCAAAAGGAGAAAACTGAGACCTGCGGCTACTCAATTGTCTTGAACCAGTTTTTGGGTTTGGATGAAAGGTTACAGTAATATTAGTTTGCCACTTTTAGCTGCGTACTTGTGTATGATAAGTTGAATGTTAGAATTCCTCATAGTCTTATCAAAAGTGTCATCATGATGAATGTAATCTAACTGTTAAAAATATTTTACTAGAGTACGCAGCAAATAGTTCCAAACTAGTAAACGTTATTTTACATTTGAGAGAAGGAAACTGAGATCCGCCATCTCAATTGTCTCAAACCAGCTTGAACAAGTTTTTGGGTTTGGATGAGAGGTTGCAGTAATTGGTTTGTGTTGGTCTGCCACTGTTGTCTGCATCCTCATGTGTGATGAGTTGAATGTTAGAATTCCTCATAGTCTTATCAAAAGTGTCTTCAAAATGAATGTATTCTAAATGTTGAAAATAGTCTACATGAGTGCGCAGCCACAAGTAGCAAACTAGTAACCATTGCCTCTCATCCAAAAGGAGAAAACTGAGACCCGGCTACTTAATTACCTTAACCAGTTTTTTGGTTTGGATGAGGGGTTAAGGTAATTAGTTTGCCACCTATGACTGCGTACTTGTGTATGAGTTGAATATTAGAATTCCTAATATTTGTCTTTTCAGAAGTGTCATTAAGATGAATGTCATCTGAATGTTCAGAATAGTCTCCATAAATGCATAGCCAAAAGTTGCATACTAGAACTGTTATCTTGAGATCCAGAAGAAGAAAACTGAGACTCGGCTTCTCAATTCACTTGGACCAGTTTCTTGATTTGGATGAGGGATTACGGTGATTAGTTTGCCAATTTTGGCTGCGTACTTATGTAAACTGTATTCGGCAATTAAAATCTATTCATCAAGGTGAGAAATTTGCCAATATTCTACAAATAAAATTCAGAAATTCAGAATATTTCAAACTTGGACAATACATTCAATTTTTCAATCTAAGAACTATTTTATAATCCTCAGTCATCTTTAGGCAATGGAAATATAGCAAGATCAATCACTTAAGGGTGCTCCCCAGCTGTTTTCAGCGCCACGAGTGGCCATTTTTGAAGCTTCAAAACGGAAGTATTTTTCCCCCAATTATACGTCCTGGATTCAAATCATTTTCAAAAACTGATTAGATGAAGAGGAAGCTGAGATCCTTCCGCACCTGGGGATATATCACATGTGATGGTTTTAATCCCGTGGAACGAGCTGTGATAGTTCAGCAAACAAGCTATCGCGGGGCGGACAAACGCGTGCTCTGATGCGTCAGAAGATGAAACACGTATCGTCTCATTGTAAAAGTTAGATATTGTGTCCGCTGGAGTGTGATATATCGCCACCTGCGGAATAAAACGCAGAATCCGTATCAATTTTATTCGAGCCGATAGGTGCCCTATCGGGCTAGCTATTTTGCGGGAAAATATGGATAGTGTCGAATAAGACGCCGAGGCAGAATCATTTTTCATACCCCTCACGAAAATCTCTTCGAAACAAGATTTACAGATTGCTGGTGGAATATCGCAGAGATATTCGAAATAGTAGATTTCGCACCGAGATTATGAGGTTGTAGCTCGCTTCTGAGCGATTGGTCTCGGCCCGAGCCGGAGGCGAGGGTCGAGATAATTGCTCGGAAGCGGGGCACCTCATGATCGACGTGCGAATGCTATATTATGCGATTTCATGAGTTCTCAAATCTCGGAAAATTGCATGAATGAAATTCTCGAGATATAGCATTGGACGGAATCATTCAGAAAGCTTTCAGTGACTATCCAAAGATCTATCAATACGAGATTACTTCAAAATTGTTGTGCAACATTTCAGAAATATTTCGAAGTCGTGTTTATGAATATTGCAGTGAAATATTTTCGAAACCTTTCAAAAATCTTTTGGGCAAATATTTCTGAAAGAATTTAAGTAATATTTCAAAAAATATCTTCGGGAGCTTTTCGATACATATTTATGCAATATTGCAATGGAATATCACAAAAACATTTTGTGAAACGTTTTTGCGAGGTCTCTGGGAGATTTCATTGAAATATTGCGATGAAATGTTACAAATCGTTTCCTGACATTTTTCTGCGAGGTTTCTATAAGATTTCATTGGAATATTCCACTGAAATATTCCCATTCTGTATGTGTAGTGTCCCAGCGAAGCAGAATCGGGTATAGTAAGCCGAGCTCTGGGCCCCGCACCCCACACACTTTGTCACGTCACATGCCTAAGTATGCGATCTGCACGAGGCAAGGATGTACGTAACATATATCTATCAATTGCGTGAAGCATAAAGGATAACGGATATGGTAGGACATATCGCCAGGTGCGGAGTGAATTGAGAAATTCAAATGATTTTGATTTACGCTGCTGTGTTGAGTACAGGCTGAGATAAATTGCGGGAAAAATTAGCCGTG
The DNA here is from genome assembly GCA_029851415.1 of Eretmocerus hayati. Classification (NCBI taxonomy): domain Eukaryota; kingdom Metazoa; phylum Arthropoda; class Insecta; order Hymenoptera; family Aphelinidae; genus Eretmocerus; species Eretmocerus hayati. Next base: position 172,528,797 of record CM056742.1, on the reverse strand, counting down.
AGGCGGGACCAGGTATAATAGTGAATTTTCTCGCTCTCATTTACCTGCAGGCAAGCAAACTTCCAGCTCACACTACCTCTCTCCCTTGCTTCCTCCCTCCCTTCCTGCATCGACGTCTCTCCTCACCTGCGCTCTCTCCTCGCGCGAATACTTTGAAGCGAAACCTGACTTACCGACCTCTCTGTATTATCCTTCGATTCTGCCTCGGCGTCTTATTCGACACTATCCATATTTTCCCGCAAAATAGCTAGCCCGATAGGGCACCTATCGGCTCGAATAAAATTGATACGGATTCTGCGTTTTATTCCGCAGGTGGCGATATATCACACTCCAGCGGACACAATATCTAACTTTTACAATGAGACGATACGTGTTTCATCTTCTGACGCATCAGAGCACGCGTTTGTCCGCCCCGCGATAGCTTGTTTGCTGAACTATCACAGCTCGTTCCACGGGATTAAAACCATCACATGTGATATATCCCCAGGTGCGGAAGGATCTCAGCTTCCTCTTCATCTAATCAGTTTTTGAAAATGATTTGAATCCAGGACGTATAATTGGGGGAAAAATACTTCCGTTTTGAAGCTTCAAAAATGGCCACTCGTGGCGCTGAAAACAGCTGGGGAGCACCCTTAACCAGACTATCAGCCAACGAAGGCATCCCCTTCACTTGAGAATGTGGAACATCCTATCACATAGTTGCTGGATACATTTTATTTGAAAATGTGAGAGATCTCAACCCGCGGTCAAGTGGTTTCACCTTCCTACGTACGTGGTCGCCACGCACATCATTCTTTAATAGACAAAGTGCAGTTATATTCAATTAGTGCATATGTGAACCCGATCATAACGAACAACCACACTTTCTGCAAAGTTATATTCAATTAGTGCATATGTGAACCCGATCATGACGAACAACCGCACTTTCTGCAAAGTTACATCTTCCGATTTTATAAATATTTTTGAAACATCAACGAGCAATGCAGCACCCGCTCCAGCACCGACAGCGCAGCAGCGGCCGAAGCAGAACCGAAGAAGAAGAGGATTAGCTCGCGGCGCGGAGCATTGCACTCGCTCGCGCCGTCGCGACCATTAAAAATTAACCCAAAATTTTTATCGTCGAATAACCGCCTTCTTCAGTTTCATGATATCTGGACCTCATTTATGGGGTGGGTAAGACAAATGAGTAACTTTCATGTGAAATTCTGTGTTTCATCATACTCTTTGTTGATAACTCTGATGGGAAACTAACAAAATTTCTTTTTACATTCTTATTTTCGGCGATAGGAAGCATTTATGATGAAGTTCCTCTCACCTAGTCCATTTCAGTACTCATCATTCATCTCTCGTCGTAACAGATTGTTTGCTGACCGAATTATCTCGCCATAACTATCATGATCCAATCTATGAATACGTTCATATAATCCATAACGTGGGAGTATGCGTTGCGAGAAAGCCTAACGCCCAAGGAGATTCAGAAGTTTACCAGCATCTGTGAAGCTGTAGAAGCTAATCTGATGTAAGATATCCGAAGTAAGTATTTTTGTATTTCCATGAGAAGAGAATGATTCTAATTTGAAGTGTCATAATTGTGTAGGAGACTCATTGTAATCATCTAATCTTTTCTTATGGAATTTGAGAAGTGACTATCTGAAAATCATCAACCAGCTCTACAGTATTGACACTCCTTGCTCAAGTTCATTGGAACAATCTTGTACGGTAGTACTTCTTACTTCAAAGTATTCGAAGTCAGTATTTGAGTAATTACATGATGACTATCAGAGATAATGATTAGAGATCGCGATTACTGACCATGAACTAGAGATAATGATTACTGATGGTGATACTAGAGAGGATGGTTATGTGGTGTATGTTACGTGTGCGATTTAGGAATCGTACTGTATGAAACGGGTTCGAGCCAAATTAATGAAAACCTAAAGCTCGGGTTCGATGATGTTGGGAGGAATGACCTTATGCGGCCGTCTCGATTATTATCAAAGTTCAAGTATGCACAGGATACTACCGCAGAGGATGAGAATGAAATTGTTGATTCGGTGGTGTTTCTATTCAAATCGGAACGAACAACTGAGCCTCGTAGAAGGATGATGGCTCGGGCACACGGCCGCGATTATAGTGGTTGAGAGTACACGAAGCCACGGTACGTTAGGCTGAGGGGGGCACAGGGCCGCTGCCGTGATTCTAGTAGGCTGAGAGGGGCACAGGGCCGCGTCGCAGAGCGAGAACAGGGTAGAAGGAGCGTTTGGGCCGGAGGCCCAGTAGCAACTAACTTCTTTTTAGTCGTGCGGAGATCCCTCTCATTTTGCGGTGGTGGCGCTGAGCGTGCCTTGAGGCGTTGGGTGGGGAGAGCAGTGGGCGCCACGAGCGGCGTTTGATGGAATCCCTTTGAGTGGTGTTGATAGCGTTGGTCGGTAATGATGGATTTTCTTTTCCTCGCTAGCCGTGTAGTATTACAGATGTTTCTTACCAAGTAACTCAACTAACTAGATTAAGAATTAGATTCTAACATGAAGGTAGATTTTAATTAAGTGGACGTATTACAATTTTATGAGAGTGATTGAGTAATCAAATCGATAACCTTATGTGATTTTATTTTTGTGGCGATTTCGCCAGTCAGTCCCACTTGAGCATGTGGTATTTCCGATTATTGGAGAATGATTACATGTACATTTGGTTATCGATGTGATTAATATACTTGTTTAACCAAGTCTAAGCCAAAGTGGATGAAGGTAATCGAGAGTATGACAAGTCAGTCGTAATTTATACGTGAGGAGAGGCAATGGCCGTCACAGTTACACTGATAATGATCAGAGATTATACTTATCAATTTTGGAAACAGTTGCCGAGCGTCTGCATGTTATTACCCTCATTGCAGGCCACAAGAGTATTGGATCTTTTCTAACTGTGAATATTCCATTTTACTTGGTTATAGGCTACCTTGAAATTATTTTGTAAATTATTGATCATTACGTAACGCTGTATAATGAAGCCTCTTTCTTTATTTACATTCACCCAATAATCCTCTTCGTAGTTAATGAAGAATGAGATCATGATACCTACAATTTGATGGACGAAAATTGACGATAAATGTAGTTAATAAAGGTTCTGTTCAAGACGTCTACCGATGAAGTAGTTGCCATGCAATTAGCAAGCCGTAAGAGTCCGACGAGATGGCCATTGGTTCTATACACTAGGATATGTTCTAAGATACTGAACGATTCAAGCGATTAGAATAACGATTAGTTACAAGTATTTAATGGACAAAATCTACTATTTTTTTATCCAATTGAATTGGTCGTGCAATGATGACTTTTGTTGATGAGTTTCTGAATACCTAGCACGAATCTGCACGAAACGAACGACTCATGTTTGGAGCAAACGGAGCGCTACGTATACACCTACAGAGCGCTGCAATTATGATGGAAATTATTCCCTGGTCGTGGATTCAGTCGGTTGTGCGATTCCCACACTATCTTCTGAGGCATGAATGAGCATAGTTTTTTCAGAGCTCTAAACCTTTGAGAGAATGGAGTGAGGTGGTATGGCTTGATCCATAGCAGATACTATAGCCGTCAATGTGAACAATTTACGTTATTTCAATGAGGAATATTTTAGAGACAATAATGAACATTCATGTGCAAAGGCTTTACCGAAGCTCAGCGGAACCTGTACATAAATTATATTCGAGCCAAGCTGTGCTGTTTATAACTCGGGACTCGGGTAGACTCTTTTTTGGGCAAAAATCGGTGATCAGCGCTTCATAAAGCAGTGGAAAAATTGGAATTCAAGTACGGTGATTTGATTGGCTTTAAAATCGATCCCTAACCATCAAGGCTAAGCCTCGAGGATCACTGGGCATGGCCTCCGGTGAGGGGCTACACCACAGGAAGATATGTATTGCAAAGAAAAAGAAAGAAGGAAAATGAAAACGGAAATCAAGGATGGGTGGGCACCACACGATTAACATGCGGCAGTGTGCGGATGATCCGGGCTGCGGGAGACAGGGAGAGCAGGAGACGAACGAAACCAGATTCGAGATGATGCTCCTTCTTACTCACTTTCGGCAAATATGGACCGGCTACCCGAGCGATTTACACTCAGAGAGAGAGAGAGAGAGAGAGAGAGAGAGAGAGATTGATTGATTGATTGATTGATTGATGTGTTTATTCACCCGGGGACAATGGGTCCCATAGGGCATAAAATTGATACAATTCATATTTATAAAAATAATGATGATAGAAACTTAGATCTAATGACTTAATAACAGTAACGAAGCTCTATTCTTAATGAAATAAATATATATATATATATATATGTACATATCCACGCATCGATGAAATGATACACAACTGACGAGTTGCCATTGACATTACCCGTTGACCTCAAGGAATAATCTCAACTGTTGACATCAGTCAAGCCCGACTCCAGACTAGTAAGAAATTGTCGAGTTGCACTTTTGAAAACGTTCAGTGAAGTACTGTTTCTTGGTAAAGTAGTGATGCTCCGAGGCAATTTGTTCCAAAAAGAGGAAGCAGAAACATAGAATGAGTTTCTTAGCGCAGAGGTATGATGACTCGGGATCAGAAGATCGCCAGTCTGGAGTCTTGCCGATCTGTGTATACTCGTGTTACAAATCTCAACAATGTTCTTCGCTAGATATGAGGGCTTATTCGTCTTCAGAATTTGGAACATAGAACTGGCTAAAAAGTATTCTCTCCGCGCCTTTACCGAGAGCCATCCTAATCGTAAACGGTAGGGGGTTACATGATCACGCCAAGGGATGTTACCAAAAACAAAACGAGTGCAAGCATTTTGAGCTCGTTGAAGTCTGGTGTTTTGCTCGTCGGTAAGGTCATGGTAAACGAGGCAGGCATAGTCGAAGTAAGGAAGGATGAGGGTTTGGATGAGGGATTTTCGTAAGGAGAAAGAGAGTGCATGCTGGTGAGGACGAAGCTGTCGCAGTGTTCCAAAAACTTTTTGGCAGATATGAGAGACGTGCTTCTTCCAGGACAAGTCGGCTGTCATCCAGATACCGAGATTTTTCACTTCGGACACGAACTCTATGGGCGTACCGTCGACAGTGATTGGGGAGAGTGCACTCATATTCAGAAGTCGTAGGTTCTCGGCACTGCCCAGGATCATAACTTTAGTTTTCTTGAGGTTCAAACTCAATCCGTTGGCGATAGCCCACGAGTGAATGGCATTTGCGTCTTCTTCGATTAATCTGAGTGTCTCCTCAATCTCGTGGCGGTGACAACTTCTATAGATCTGCGTGTCGTCGGCATATATCATGTGCTTGGAGTAGCGTAAGACTCGAGGCAGGTCATTGATGAAGATGGAAAACAAGAGTGGACCCAGGACTGATCCTTGCGGAACGCCTGCTGTTGTATTTATCCAGTCAGAAATTGTTCCACCATCATCAATGACCGCCTGGCACCGGTCAGCAAGATATGTGAGGAACCAACGCACTGTGAGATCGCTAACTTGGAAAGCTCGTAATTTTTGGATTAGAATTTCATGAGGAATTTTATCGAAAGCTTTGGAGAAATCGAAAAGGACCAAAATGGTGAACATCGATTTGTCTATACCTCTCCGCACATCATCCAACACCCCAAGCAAGGCCGTCTGGGTGCTGTGACCTTCTCGAAATCCGGCCTGACATGGATCAAGGAGCTCATAATCTTCAATAAATTGTTTGAGTTGGTTTGATACAACTTTTTCGAGAATTTTGGAGCACTCAGAAAGCCTTGCTATGGGTCTCAGATCTGATAAGTCTGCCAAGTTGTTTGTTTTCGGAATAGGCGTGATGAGAGTACGCTTCCATAGATCGGGAAAGGAGGCGTCAATTATGCTCGAGTTGAATATGTCCGTGAGTGAATCTATAATGGTTGGGCATGATGTGCGTAGAGTTTTCAGGGAGATGTAATCGATCCCGAATGTCTTCGATTTCATGGAGTGAACTATGCGTGCAACTTCCTCACTGCTGGTAGGTGATAGTGAAAATATTGGGAGAGAGAGAGAGAGAGAGAGAGAGAGAGAGAGAGAGAGAGAGAGAATGAATGAATGAATGAATGATATCCTTTATTCGTCATACGACAAAAATACACCTACATATTTTCATATGTGTCACATATAAATATATATATATAAAATTAGTGAATATTCCGATAAAATCATATTGAGAAATAATTTGGTCAAGGATAGATATATCACAGTTGTGACTAGTCATACACTTTACGATTTCACTTGAAAGAAAATGAGATAAAGGGCATAGGTTCACAAAAATATCACAGTTTTTCTTCAGTCTGGTGACAGAAGGTCACTTACAATTAATAAGAGATAGAAAGAAAAAGAACAAAAACCCGAGCCCATCAAAGATTAAAGATTAAAGTAATGCTGCTTTTCCGGATCAATCCTCTGAGGAGACTTTGTTAATAGAAAATCTTTCAAGGACTCTTTGAACAAGGGTGTTTTCCCCAGCTGCCGAAAGCCCGGAGGGAGAAAGTTCCACAAATGAGCACATTGAACCTGGAAAGATCTCCTTCCATATTCAAGTCTCATATTGGGAACTTTGAGTACCCGCTCTTCTGCATCACCACGTGCGGGGCGTTCAGATTGGTACCTGGTGAACATCGCAGCTAGGTAGCCAGGCTCTCCTAAATGCATGATCTTATGCATTAACAGAGCTGCGAAGTACATTCTCCGCGAATCAGTACGCAACCAACCCAAACGCTCCCTAAACGGGGTGATGTGCTCGTCTCTCCTAAGATCAAAAATATACCTCACACATGAATTGCTTAGTCGTTGTATCCGTTGCCGCTGTTCGTCCGTGGCGTCGAGGTACACGACCGTACAGTAATCTAAATGCGGTTGAACCAGAGACTCGACTAGGCGAATTCGGAGAGGTCTGGTGATACACGCCCTAAAAAACCGCAATCCGTATAGGGCTCTGTTGACTTTCTTAGTTACTTGATCAATGTGCGGTTTCCATGTCAATTCACTGTCAAGTGTAACACCTAGACTCACGACCGTATCGCTGAATGGAATGAACTTTCCTTCCTGTATCTCAACCCCTGGCAAGTCCATTCTCTTCAAATCTTTGATATTCCTCTCAGAACTGAAATAGATTGCCTTGGTCTTGCCAGCGTTGAGACACAGACCGGAACTTCTGGCCCACTCAGCAACTAGTCGTCCGATTTCTCCTAGCCGAGTGATGCCCTCCCTGATCTTAGATTTCTCGACTTGGAGATAAATTTGGAGGTCATCCGCATAAAATAGATGATGTGCCGACTTTCCGTCTAGCACTCCAGGTAAATCATTGACATACAAACTGAAGAGCAAAGGCCCAAGAACGGAACCCTGAGGAACACCCAGATTGGTTTCGAGCCAATCAGAATTACCAGATTTTGAAGTGACTTTTTGGGTGCGACCTTGTAAGTATGATTTTATCCACAGTAGTGCCGATCTCGAGAAGCCTAGATTTCGAAGTTTGCTCAACAGCTTTGATGGTGATATCGTGTCAAAGGCTTTACTAAAGTCAAAAAGCAGGAGCAAAGTGATCTTTTTCTTGTCAATACCTACTCGGATGTCATCGGTCAACTTTAGTAGAGCTGTCTGGGTGCTATGGTGTTGTCTGAAACCAGTCTGGAAGCGATCTAATAATTTCTCAGTTTTCAAATACTCCGTGATTTGGTCGTGTGCGATTTTTTCCAAAACTTTGGCAAGGAAGCAAAGCAGGGCTATAGGACGGAAGTCCGAGACCGTTGATGGAGCTGTGGTCTTTTTTAATGCAATTAGCTGTGCCCGCTTCCAAGCCTCAGGAAATGCACTATGAGCGAAAGAGGAGTTGAAAATATGCACAATAAGATCACCAATAGCCGGAAGAGCCTTCGCGATCACGCTTTGGGGTATTCCGTCCGCCCCACGGGCCTGTGAAGAAAAATGTTTAATAGCAAGGACTACATCATTGTAATTTGTGGGTTTGAACTTAAAACCCTCCTCTGAGGCCGAATTTATATCGTCCATTGCTTCATCTATATTTTCGTGGGGCGAAACCGAAACTCCCGCGAAGTGAGCGTTCAAGTCATCCGGTGTGAAACCATGAAGTTCCTCCTCTTTGCTCTTAGGCAGAAGGCCGAGGTTACGCATTTCCTTCCAGATGTTTTTATGCTGATCAAGAGCGTCTGAAAGATGGTTTTGAAGGAAGGAGTTACGTTCTTGTTCCATGCGCAAGTCGACCTCTTCGCTAAGCCGAAAGTATTCATTTTGAAGCTCAGGACACTTGCGCTGGTTGCGTTGCATGCGCTCCCAGCGCCTGCGCGTCGCGTTTCGCTTATTCATGAGCACCCTCAACTCAGGACCAATCCAAGGAGCATCATTTTTACGCGGGTTTATAGTTTTTTCCGGTGCTAGTTCATCTAAAACAATTTTTAAATTTTCATTCAAGCAGTGAATTGCGTCTTCCAAACTGGTTTCGACATTTTCAAGAGCTGTCCAGTCACAGCGAAGCAGACGGTCATTCAATATCTCCGGGGTGATGTTACGAAAATCCCTGTAAGTAAAGGAATTCTTTGGCGGAGTGGGTGTGGAGACGTTGATGGTGACGTCTATGACCGAGTGCCTGCCGAAACTGGGCAGGAGTCTATTTTGAAAGTCAGTAACGATGTCATTGTCATCTATATAAATGTGATCAATCCATGTGTGAGATGTGTTGGGAGTGTGTTGGTGAGTCGGGCCATGCTGCACTATCTGTAATGCAAGTTCTTCCGTCAGTGCAGTCAGTGTTTTGGTGTCAGGGTGAGCAGTGTCCAACAGGTCTGCATTCAGATCCCCCATTATAATTTTATGACTATAGTCACCACACAGACGGCGCAATGAGCCAAACAACCCATCGTCCTTCTGCATGGCGATTTTCGGGGGTCTGTAAATTACTCCAACTAATATTGGAGGGGAGCTGCCCTGCTGTACGCTACAGAAAAAAAATTCAGGCACACCAGGTTTTCCTGGGCCAAAAGTGTTAGACGAAACGAGTTTCTCTACCTTAAAGTCATTGCGTACATACAAGGCAACCCCACCACCTTCTCTGTTTCGATCTTGTCTCAACAGTGAAAAACCCGGAATCTGAACAAGACTGTCGTCCACATACTCATCTAGCTTCGACTCAGCAACCCCAAAAAGATGGTAGGAGGGATCGTCAGCAACGAGCAAGCGCAGATGCTCAATCTTATCTGTCAGGGAGTTAAGGTTGATAAATCCCGCTTTCAAGGAACCACCACTCCCCCGTCGCTCCTCAGCGGCCATGTCTAGTCAGGGACTTCTCACTGATTCTGCTGCCGAAACACCATTTTGCTCCGGAACGGTGGTGCAGTTCTGGTTGTTGTTTGAGGACGCACTGGTGCGTTTTGGGACACTTCGACAGGCCGTTCGAATGACCTGCAGATCAGTAAGAGACTCAAACGTATGTGCACGCTCACCATTTTTTCGCCTAACCCAGAAACGTCCGCCACTGTGCCAGACGTATTTTAAGCCCAAACCACGTGCAACGGACCTCAAACGTGTGTACTCTTTGTACTTTTCACGAGGGAGCATTTCATTTATAAATATTTTACGATCTGGCACATGAGCTTTGGCATCTGGGCCGAGCAAATCAGACCGGATGTCATTAGCCGTGAAATAGTTGTTGTTGATTAAGCGTTTAGCCTGAGTCACCTCCCTGACTAGACGGCCACTGGAGAGTTGGACCACGCATGATGGTAGTGCGCGTGATACAACAGCTGAGGCTGGAGATGACAAGAACGATTCCCTATCGCGTGACGGAGACCCCTCCCCAAGCGCACGACCCGGTTGCAGGACGCGGACATCAACAATGTCCTCCCTCTCCAATGAGGGAAGAATGGTCTTGAGCACTGCAAAAGAAATAACACGTAATTCTGCCGATGTGGCCAAGGAATCTTTTTTCAGAGCACCATTAATTATTAGTGAAGAGCTTTCAAGACCATCACTGCTGAGTCCCCGTCTCTGCTCCCCAGCATGTGGCTGGGGGGTTGTGTCCGTCCCAGGTGGAATAATAGGACCGGAGGACTGTTGTGGTGATGCAGCATTACTATTCTCATTATTAATAATTCCAATAGGTCGCAGAGTACTCTGGTTACCTGTCAGTCGCTCAGTCAGACTGAAAAACTGATCTCTCATGATGGAATTTTGCTCCAGGAGTAGCTGACGATCCAAGCGGAGCTCTTCCAGCTGGGAGCTCTGCTTTTCTATACATTTTTCGAGAGACGACATGCGTTCCATTATCCGGTTGTTCACTTCGTTCACTGCTGGTGTGGAAGATGGAGAAACAACAGTAACGTCACGTCGGCTCACGATCAATTTAATCTCATCGAGCTGACTCTGGAGCATCTCATTCTGTTGGAAGAAAAGGTCCAGAGTACTCTGCGAAATTAAAACCCACTTATCTCTAGAAGGAACAGATGCAGGTGATGATGCTACTGAGGTGGCTGGCCGCTCAACCGTGCTGCATTCGTTGTGCTGTGTTTCCGAAGCGCTGCTCTCAGTATTTGTTGGCGAAGGCAGCGACGGAAAACCAGTAGTTGACAGCAGGTCCGATTTCTCAATTTGAATCTGCGCGGGCTCGGATCTAGAGTCCCCAGTAGTGGTAGCATTGTCAGGCGCAGAGAATTTTTTGTCCCCAGTTGGCGGCTTGCCCCGCGCAGGCGCATGCTGTGCGCTCCCAATGGTATTGGAGCTCTTGGTGGTGGGGAGCTTCGCGTTGCGGCCGATGGTGGTGGCTTGCGGGGCGAGGGGAGATGCCCCTGTCGTGGTGCGGGAGCTGAGTCGGGCGCTAGTTGTGTGTGTGCCACTCACACTAGTACGAGTGCTTCTGTTCACTATCTCTCTCTCTCCGGCTGGCTTTGAGCTGCGTCTAGCAGCCGAAATAGCCTGTTTGGTCTTGCCCGGCGATGTTTCGTGATTGTTGCTCACCTGATGACAGTCAAGGCACCTGATGATGTTGCTTCGGGATGCCTTAGAGCATTTTACATGGACATGACGCTTGCAGGAGCTGCATTCTTTGCTCCCCGGACGCAAGGTTGCATTACAGATGTGGCAGATGTTGTCGCCCATCGTATCGTAGCAGATGACGCGTCAGCTGTCAGCAGTCCATGCGTAGCAGAATACACGATCGCCGAGCATGCGCAGAATGGTCAATCTCGGCGCCAAGCTCTGCCAATCTGATGTTGGTGATGGAATTGCAGAATTGGAATTATTCCTCTCCGGCTCTGAATGGAGCCACGCAGTGGTGCTCCAAAGGTTTGAGCCTGCGAGAGGAAGTCCAATCTGCAAAAAGTCACGTCCTAGGATGACGTTTTGATGGTGAAAATGTCGTTCGAACAGGGAGTGATATCAGATACGTGTGGATGTACTCACCGCCAGAGAGAGAGAGAGAGAGATTGATTGATTGATTGATGCCCGTTTATTCGTCCGAAGACAAAAAAGAAAAATAATCAGTTACATATGGTAATATATATCACAGATCAATAGTGCACATTAATAAAAATAATGAAGTCATTTGGTCAAGGACAAATCTTAAGTATATCACAATTTGTGACTAGTCAGGTAGCACTCAGGAGATTCACAAACTTCATAGAATAATATAAGAATATAAAAATATAAAAAGAAATGGCAGGGCTCACAGTCATATTACAGAAAAGTTCAGTCAATTGACGAAGGGTCACACGTATACTTATAATTTTATTCTAGATGAACGAATCAAGCAACAAGTCAGCCCAAGCCTTTCAAAGTTTAGAGATTGAAGTAATGCTTCTTCTCCACATCAATCCTCTGGGGAGACTGTGTGAGCAAAAAATCCTTCATAGCCTCTTTAAATAATGATATTTTCCCCAGCTGCCGAAAGCCCGGAGGGAGAAAGTTCCACAAATGAGCACATTGAACCTGGAAAGATCTTCTTCCATATTCAAGTCTCATATTGGGAACTTTGAGTACCCGCTCTTCTGCATCACCGCGTGCGGGGCGTTCAGATTGGTACCTGGTGAACATCGCAGCTAGGTAGCCAGGCTCTCCTAAATGCATGATCTTGTGCATTAACAGAGCTGCGAAGTACATTCTCCGCGAATCAGTACGTAACCAACCCAAACGCTCCCTAAACGGGGTGATGTGCTCGTCTCTCCTAAGATCAAAAATGTACCTCACACATGAATTGCTTAGTCGTTGTATCCGTTGCCGCTGTTCGTCCGTGGCGTCGAGGTACACGACCGTGTAATAGTCTATATGCGGTTGAACCAGGGACTCAACTAGGCGAACTCGGAGAGGTCTGGTGATACATGCCCTAAAAAACCGCAATCCATAGAGGGCTCTGTTGACTTTCTTAGTTACTTGGTCGATGTGCGGTTTCCACGTCAGTTCACTGTCAAGTGTAACACCAAGGCTCACGACCGTATCACTGAACGGGATGAACTTTCCTTCCTGTATCTCAACCCCTGACAAGTCCATTCTCTTCAGATCTTTGATATTCCTCTCAGAACTGAAGTAGATTGCCTTGCTCTTGCCAGCGTTGAGACACAGGCCGGAACTTCTGGCCCACTCAGCAACAAGTCGTCCTATTTCTCCCAGCTGAGCAATGCCCTCTCTGATCTTAGATTTCTCGACTTGGAGATAAATTTGTAGGTCATCCGCATAAAAAAGATGATGTACTGACTTCCCGTCAAGCAAACCAGGTAAATCATTGACATATAAACTGAAGAGTAAAGGCCCAAGAACGGAACCCTGTGGAACACCCAGATTGGTTTTGAGCCAATCAGAACTACCAGATTTTGAAGTAACTTTTTGGGTGCGGCCTTGTAAGTATGATTTTATCCACAGGAGTGCCGATCTCGAAAAGCCTAGATTTCGAAGTTTGCTCAACAGCTTTGATGGTGATATTGTGTCAAAGGCTTTACTGAAGTCAAAAAGCAGGAGCAAGGTGATCTTTTTCTTGTCAATACCTACTCGGATGTCATCGGTCAACTTTAGTAAAGCTGTCTGGGTGCTATGATGTTGTCTGAAACCAGTCTGGAAGCGATCTAATAATTTCTCAGACTTCAAAAACTCCGTGATTTGGTCGTGTGCGATTTTTTCCAAAACTTTGGCAAGGAAGCAAAGCAGCGCTATAGGACGGAAGTCCGAGACCGTTGATGGAGCGGTGGTCTTTTTTAATGCAATTAGCTGTGCCTGCTTCCAAGCCTCAGGAAATGCACTATGAGCAAAAGAGGAGTTAAAAATATGTACAATAAGATCACCAATAGCCGGAAAAGCCTTCGCGATCACGCTTTGGGGTATCCCGTCCGCCCCACGGGCCTGTGAAGAGAAATGTTTAATAGCAAGGACTACATCACTGTAATTTGTGGGCTTGAACTTAAACCCCTCCTCTGAGGCCGAATTCATATCGTCCATTGCTTCCTCTATATTTAAGTGAGGCGAAACGGGAGAGGGCGAAGAGAGAGAGAGAGAGAGAGAGAGAGAGAGAGCACTGGCGGGTTCAAGCGTCGGTAGGGAACCCATACCAAGGAAGAGGAGGATTCTGTGCCATTATTGCGTTGGACATAAAGAACGCGTTCAACTGCGCGAGCTGGGAGCGAGTCTATCAATCCCAAGCAGGTAAAGTGCCGCCCTATCTACTAGCCATCACGAGTGACTATCTGCGGAACAGGACACTCGTGTACGACACCGACGAGGGACAAGAGATCCGGGAACTGTCCGCCGGAATTGGACAGGGATCGGTTTCCGGGCCGTTCAACTGGAACACCCAGTACGACAGTTTACTGTCTATTGAACTGCCCGAAGGAGTCATAATAGTGGCTTTCGCGGACGACGCGGGGCTCATAGTCTGGTCCGACAACGAGGAACTCTTGGGTAGACGCGCAAACGAGGCGCTGGCCCGAGTCTACGAGTGGATGATCAGCAGGCTCCTAGAGCTTGCTGTCAAGAAGTGCGAAGCAATCGTGGTCACGAGACGCAGGAAGTTTGACTTGCCCCACTTTTACATCAACGGGCAAGAGATCCCACGCAAGACAGAGCTGGAATACCTCGGCGTATGGCTTGACGACAAGTGGTCGTTCAAGAAGCACATCCAGGAGGCCGCTCAAAAAGCGAGCAGGGTTGGTGCGGCGCTTCAACGGCTGATGCCGAATATCGGAGGACCCAAGGAAAAGAGGCGCGCACTTCTCAACACCGTCAGCACCTCTATCATGCTCTACGGTGCACCTGTGTGGGGAAAGAGAGTAGAGAAGACCATCATCGAGAAGAAGATGGGGCCTGTCCACCGGAGAGCGGCCCTGAGAAGTATCCGTGCCTACCGCACCGTGTCAGGAGATGCGGCTTACGTATTGGCGAGTACACCGCCCATCCACTTGCTCGTCGCGGAGCGAGTGAGGATCTGGGACCGCCAGAAAGTGATCGGAGCCGAACGAGTACTCACCCCGACGATGAAGGAGATTATCCGCGACAACGAGAAGGAAACCACCCTTGAGCATTGGCAAACTGAGTGGGATTCGCCATTTGCGAACGGCAGATGGACGCACCGGCTGATCCGTGACGTAGCCAAGTGGGCGGAACGCACCCACGGAGAGATGGACTACTGGACGACGCAGGCACTGAGCGATCATGGTTGCTTCGGTTCCTATCTAACCAGGTTCAAGAAGAGGAGGACCCCAGCATGTCAGTCATGCGGGGATGAATGGGATGACGCCGAACATGCCCTGTTCAAGTGCAGCGACACCCGGAGAGAGCGCGCCGAGCTGGATGAATGGCTGGGTGCTCAACTAACACCCGAGAATCTCGTCCCGTACTTGCTCCGCAACCAGGAGACATGGGATAGACTCACCGGATACATCAAGCTGGTGATGACCCGCAAAGAGGAGAAAGAGAGGGAAGTAAGGCGCCTCGAAGTAGGCGAATCACAGTGACTCTGCCGATTGAAACAGAAGAGGCCCAAATGATTCCAGGAGGAATCTGATGCACTGAAGAGGGAAGAAAGAAGAAAGAAGAGAGAAGAAAGAAGAAAGAGAGGGAACAATGAAGAATGAAGACAGAAGATGCCGACAAGTGGCCGAAGAGAGAAGATGGAGAAGAGGAACGCTCGCAATCGAGCGCGAGACATGCCGCTCATCCTGAAGTAATGCTCACGCGGTTCCGGGATGAGATGGTAGGTGCAGGTGGATCTCCTTCTTGATTGCCCGATGCCCTAGGTATCGGACATCGAGGGGAGAGGGATGTTACACGGCCGGGCCCACCTCTCGGTGGGCCCCACCCAAACCCGTGTCCCGCCTGGTATGGCCTGCGTGGGCTATGCGTAGTCCGCGTAAGCTGAACCAGTCCGGTGTCTGGGGACGGATCCGAGGGATCCTGAGGCAGATTTTGCCCTCTAACCACCTTAAAAAAAAAAAAAAAAAAAAAAAAAAGAGAGAGAGAGAGAGAGAGAGAGAACGGCAAGAATTCCCCAAGTAAAGCGGGGCCCCATTCGGATCTTGGGGGGGGCCCCCCAACGATGCAAAACGCGCCACCAGTGGCACACTTGGCTGGTGGAATAACGCGTACAGCTACAAGCGATGGAAATACGCTGCAGGTGGAGGGTGCGGGAGAAAAAAACCTACGCCATGGAGAAGTTGAGCTCACCCCTAGCAGGAAGAGAAAGGGCCCGAGTGACGGAGCAGAGAAGCGAGTGCTCAAACAATCAAAGCTCACATTTCCGAGCCAACGAGGGATGAACGCGAAAGTTGCAGCAGAAGTACGAGAGGCGGCAGAGAAGCTGCTGAAGATCAACCCCGCTATCAGGATCCAGATCACGCAACCCAGCAACGAGGTTGATGACGCCGTTAACTTGAGCTCAGACTCGAGCGAGTCTGACTCCACTATAGGGTCCCAGGGGAACGGAACAATCCTGACTCCTGAAAACGGTTTGCTCGAGAGGGGAGTGCACGATGAGGTGCCTGATAGGGTGGAGATTGACCACATCCCCTCAACCAGAGATGCGGCACGACAGAGGAGTGGAAACGAGGCAGGCGATCTCATGGGGAAATGGGAATACCTGAAAACGTGCCGGGAAGAGACGGAGGAGAAGACATATCTCCTCCTCGAGCACTTCAACTTGGTTATAGGAATAGCCGAGTCTGTTTCCAGCAATCCAGAAGGGACCAAGGGTGACATCGAAGAGCTCAAGAAGATAGGCCACGCGCTCGAAGGCCTACTCGCGACAGACAAGGCGAAGCGGGCTGCTTTCAAGACAACGCTCCTCGAAACGGAAAAGACCCTGAAAGCGAGGGGGAATATGCAGCCTCCGGTCACAAGAAAACCGGCCGCGTCCGGTAGTGGCTTCCAGGGAAGGGGGGCAGGGAAACCGGAATCGCGACCGGGAAAACAACGCGGTTCGAAGGCGACGCGATACGGTCCTCCACCGGGAGGTCTCGGAACACCGCGCTCGACATCAACGCCCAATCGGCCCGAGCAGAATGGGCCTTGGAAGGAAGTGGTGTCAAAGAAACAAGCGAGAAGGGCAAAGAAGAGCGGTAGATCGGACGATGCCGCCGGGAAGAAAGCGAAAATGAAGCCGAGAAGGGTGAAGCCCGAAGCCGTCCTCGTTACGGCCAAACAAGGTGGGCTAACCTACGCAGACATGCTGCGCAGGATAAAAACGGATGACCTCGATGAAGAAGTGGGCTCCAAGGTCACGGGCATCCGCAAGACCCAAGAAGGCCAAGTCCTTCTTGAACTCAAGAAGGGCACCGATGTCGCCGCCGTCAAGGCAGCCTTGGCACCAGTCGTCGGGCAAGAAGGAGCTGTCCACTGTCTAGCAAACAGCACGACCCTCGAGGTTCTCGGAGTCGACTACGATGTCGACATAATCAAGGTGCGGGATGCCCTCGCGAAGGCCCTACCAGAAAACGAGAAGGGTGCCGTTGTAGTCAAGTCCATCCGGAGTGGCTACCGCGGCACCCAAACCGCTGTTGTCTCGATCGCAACGAGACTGGCCCACCATCTCCTCGACTGGAAGGAGCCAAAGGTTGGATGGGGCAGAGTCAGGATCCGCGAGAAGGGTGGCATCCCACGGTGCTATAACTGCTTAGAGTACGGGCACAAGGCCTCGGGGTGCAAAAAAGAGAAGGCAGAGGAACGGAAACCAAAACTCTGCTTCCAATGCGGCGAACCAGGGCACCTTGCTGCGATTTGCAAGGAAAAACCAAAATGCCTAAGCTGTGTGGCGATCGGGTCCAAATCTGACCACAGATCTGGGGCCAGCAACTGCACTGCGTACCAGAGGGCAAGAACCACATATAGACGCAGGAAGGGAAGAAATGGCTAGCTTCATCCAAGCCAACCTCAGGAAGAGCGGGGACGCAGACGATCTCCTACACGCTGTAGCCAAAGAAGGAGGGATCGATGTTCTGATTATCTCCGAACCGCCTCGGAAGCGCGAATTCTCTCGATCCACATGCGATCACTGGAGGACAGCCGTAATCCAGATCATGAATCCTGCGATCCGTGAGACTGGACCAGCTGTTAGTGGCCGCGGTTTCGCTCGAAAGACCATAGAGGGCACAGCAGTCTACAGCTGCTACTATTCGCCGTCGCTCAAGATGCACGAATTCGAAGACGAGCTCCATGACCTAGAAGAGGATGTGAGGCAATGGGGGGGCCCAGTTATAATCGCGGGGGATTTCAACTCCAAGGAACCGACTTGGAGCGGGGGGCCGCGTGATAGACGGGGGGTAATACTCGCTGATGCCATGGAGGCATTGGGATTAGTGCTCGCGAACGAGACGGGGGTTATCACCTACTACCGACACGACACTCGGTCCAGGGAGGGAGGTTCGTCTTCGGTCCTCGACCTGACGTTCATGAGCCCGTCGCTCATGGGACGTATGGCATCGTGGGAGGTTCTGGACACGGAAACATTGAGTGATCATCGACATATTCGGTTTCGGCTTAGGACTGACAGACAGAGACAGACGACACACAGACCGCGACCGACGGGGTGGCAGGTACGCAAGCTGGATGAGGGGAAATTCCGGGAATCGATAGAAACAGTCGAAGATCTCCCGATGAACTCCGCCTCGGACGAAGCTGTGGCGATGGTAACATCCGCCATCACGAGAGCTTGCGACGCGTCGATGCCTCGCAGGACAACACCATGTTTCTGGAGGAAACCAGAGTACTGGATCACCGATGAGATCAAGGCTCTCCGAAAAACGAGCAAGAAGAAAAGGAGGACCGCATGGCGATCAAGGAAGCTGCAACGACCATCGCTGGCGGAAGATGACAGAGCGTACAAAGAAGCAAAGAAGGCTCTCGTTCTAGCCATCCGGAGGAGCAAAGAGAAGTGCTGGGGTGAACTGTGCGACATGGTTAACGAAGACCCCTGGGGCACGCCATATCGCGTGGTCATGTCAAAGGTCCGACCCCGGAAGGGCAACCCAGCACCGACCGATGCAGCAACATTGCGCACCATCGTGGAAGACCTCTTCCCAGCAGGAGAACCCAGAGTTACATTCCCTATGGAGAGCGAAGACCCCATCCCGCTCTTCACTATGCAAGAGCTACTCATAGCGGCGAAGAGAATGCCGAACGGCAAGGCCCCTGGCCTGGATGGCATCCCAAACGAGGCTCTGAAACTGGTCTTCGAATACAAGCCAGATCTACTCCTCGACCTCTTCAAAATCTGTCTGAGCGCGGGAACTTTCCCGGACAAGTGGAAACGCCAGAAGCTGGTCCTGATACCTAAGGGTCAAGGAGGTCAACGCCCTCTCAGCATGCTCGACAATATCGGAAAAATGTACGAGAGGATGGTGCTCAACAGGGTGGAAAAAGCCTACGAAGAAGGCGGTGGGCTATCACCAATGCAGTTCGGGTTCCGGAAGGGACGGAGCACTGTGCACGCGATCGAGGCGGTCCAAGAACGGGTTCAAGCGTCGGTAGGGAACCCATACCAAGGAAGAGGAGGATTCTGTGCCATCATTGCGTTGGACATAAAGAACGCATTCAACTGCGCGAGCTGGGAGCGAGTCTATCAATCCCAAGCAGGTAAAGTGCCCCCCTATCTACTAGCCGTCACGAGTGACTACCTGCGGAACAGGACCCTCGTGTACGACACCGACGAGGGACAAGAGATTCGGGTACTGTCCGCCGGAATCGGACAGGGATCGGTCTCCGGGCCGTTCAACTGGAACACCCAGTATGACAGCTTACTGTCTATCGAACTGCCAGAAGAAGTGATAATAGTGGCTTTCGCGGACGACGCGGGACTCATAGTATGGGCTGACAACGAGGAACTCTTGGGTAGACGCGCGAACGAAGCGCTAGCCCGAGTCTACGAGTGGATGATTAGCAGGCTTCTGGAGCTCGCTGTCAAGAAGTGCGAAGCAATCGTGGTCACAAGGCGTAGGAAGTTTGACTTACCCCGGTTTTATATCAACGGGCAAGAGATTCCACGGAAGACAGAGCTGAAATACCTCGGTGTATGGCTCGACGACAAGTGGTCGTTCAAGAAGCACATCCAGGAAGCCGCCCAGAAGGCGAGCAAGGTCGGTGCGGCGCTCCAGCGGCTTATGCCGAATATCGGAGGACCCAAGGAAAAGAGGCGCGCACTTCTCAACACCGTCACTACCTCCATCATGCTGTACGGTGCACCCGTGTGGGGGAAGCGGGTAGAGAAGACCATCATCGAGAAGAGAATGGGGCCTGTCCACCGAAGAGCGGCCCTGAGGAGTATCCGTGCCTACCGCACTGTGTCAGGAGATGCGGCTTACGTATTGGCGAGTACTCCGCCCATCCACTTGCTCGTCGCGGAGCGAGTGAGGATCTGGGACCGCCAGAAAGTGATCGGAGCCGAACGAGTACTCACTCCGACGATGAAGGAGATCATCCGCGACAACGAGAAGGAAACCACCCTTGAGCATTGGCAAACTGAGTGGGATTCGCCATTTGCGAACGGCAGATGGACGCACCGGCTGATCCGTGACGTAGCCAAGTGGGCGGAACGCACCCACGGAGAGATGGACTACTGGACGACGCAGGCACTGAGCGATCATGGTTGCTTCGGTTCCTATCTAACCAGGTTCAAGAAGAGAACGACCCCAGCATGTCAGTCATGCGGGGACGAATGGGATAACGCCGAACATGCCCTGTTCAAGTGCAGCGACACCCGGAGAGAGCGCGCCGAGCTGGATGAATGGCTGGGTGCTCAACTAACACCTGAGAATCTCGTCCCGTACTTGCTCCGCAACCAGGAGACATGGAATAGACTTACCGGATACATCAAGCTGGTGATGACCCGCAAAGAGGAGAAAGAGAGGGAAGTAAGGCGCCTCGAAGCAGGCGAATTACAGTGACTCTGCCGATTGAAACAGAAGAGGCCCAAATGATTCCAGGAGGAATCTGATGCACTGAAGAGGGAAGAAAGAAGAAAGAAGAGAGAAGAAAGAAGAAAGAGAGGGATCAATGAAGAATGAAGATAGAAGATGCCGACAAGTGGCCGAAGAGAGAAGATGGAGAAGAGGAACGCTCGCAATCGAGCGCGAGACATGCCGCTCATCCTGAAGTAATGCTCACGCGGTTCCGGGATGAGATGGTAGATGCAGGTGGATCTCCTTCTTGATTGCCCGATGCCCTAGGTATCGGACATCGAGGGGAGAGGGATATTACACGGCCGGGCCCACCTCTCGGTGGGCCCCACCCAAACCCGTGTCCCGCCTGGTATGGCCTGCGTGGGCTATGCGTAGTCCGCGTAAGCTGAACCATTCTGGTGTCTGGGGACGGATCCGAGGGATCCTGAGGCAGATTTTGCCCTCTAACCACCTTAAAAAAAAAAAAAAAAAAGAGAGAGAGAGAGAGAGAGAGAGAGAGAGAGAGAACAGAAGAGGCCCAAATGATTCCAGGAGGAATCTGATGCACTGAAGAGGGAAGAAAGAAGAAAGAAGAGAGAAGAAAGAAGAAAGAGAGGGAACAATGAAGAATGAAGACAGAAGATGCCGACAAGTGGCCGAAGAGAGAAGATGGAGAAGAGGAACGCTCGCAATCGAGCGCGAGACATGCCGCTCATCCTGAAGTAATGCTCACGCGGTTCCGGGATGAGATGGTAGATGCAGGTGGATCTCCTTCTTGATTGCCCGATGCCCTAGGTATCGGACATCGAGGGGAGAGGGATATTACACGGCCGGGCCCACCTCTCGGTGGGCCCCACCCAAACCCGTGTCCCGCCTGGTATGGCCTGCGTGGGCTATGCGTAGTCCGCGTAAGCTGAACCAGTCCGGTGTCTGGGGACGGATCCGAGGGATCCTGAGGCAGATTTTGCCCTCTAACCACCTTAAAAAAAAAAAAAAAAAAAAAAAAAAAAAAAAAAAAAGAGAGAGAGAAAGAGAAAGAGGGAGTCGGCTATGTAGGTGGTGTTGTAGGGTGGCACGGTGAGCAGCTGGGCAAAACTAGTGCGGGGCGGTCGGACGACGGAGGTGGTGGCGGTAGAGCGCTCACGGTGCCCTTGAATGCAATTTAAATGAAATATTCCGTTACCAACGGGATTATTTTGGTTTCCGTTTCCGGATATCTTAAAGAATACATTCCTAAAAGAATTAAAATCTTTCGCCGAGCCGTTTTGAAGGAATGTCATTTGGAACATTTTTTGGAACTCTTATTTCCTCAATGATAATAAATGTTCTCCAAACCTAAGATTCCTTGGTCAAATGATGATCTAAATGAAAAATGATGATTCAGGAGGATGATTCGAGTAATTATGACAATGAGAATAGTTACGAGAGATTAAATCTCCAAAACTGCTGATTGTGGAGAGTCCTTTTGGGGGAAAAATTATGAAGCAGAGTCCGGATCTCAAATTGGGATTCCCATCCACATCTTGATCAAAACTACTCAAGTTACGATCAATATCAATCAACATAAATCAATATAGCATTGCTAATCATCGTTTCAACGTCATCAATCGACACAGATCGGTAAGTTGGAATACTGTTTTGCGGTCGTCTTACGACACCGTACCCCGTCTGCGGCAAATTCCTCGCGTGCTCAATCGGCGACATTTGTTGATATGGTCTACATACTCGCTCCAGACAATACTCTCAGTATACATGTATGCCAGCGAAATTCATAACAAGAGTGAATTCTGGAACTTTAGCTAATGGGTCACTCAACTAGTATCTCGCCAGCTTGTGAGCGCTTCGCATGTGTCTCTGAACCTTGTGGTGAAAAGTTTCAATTGTTATCCCAATCAATGCGTATTCATTGCTACGTTGACTGTATGCGGATTTCACAATCGTGATGACGAAGGACCATGCATTTTCTCACGAGGAGAATAGATCCAAAGTCTGTCTGTTATGTTTTCGAAAGAAGAAAATGATGGTTCCCATCAAAAATCAACTGAAAATAGATCTGGAGACAATTTTCAATCATTATCGAGAAAGCAAAAGTTCACCAAGTGCTTTGTGTGGTACGTGTAAGGTGCACGTGAGTCGAGTTAAATCTGGCAAAGAGACGATGAATATTTTGAATTCACCCAGAGTCGTGGATATGATAGTTTCCGAGTCAACCGAGAATTCGAGGTGTGATTGTGAAATCTGTGATGTTGCACGAAAAACTCTCAATTCACAGCAACAAACTACATCTAAATCAGCAGGTGAGTACTTGAAACCCTGTCAAATGGCATTGTTCCAAAATTCCATGGATTTTACGAATAGGTTTCTCATATCGACGTCCCAACATCGTGAACTTGTGGCTTCCGAAAATTTTTTTACGTACAGCCCGAGTCACGCACTAGTAATCAGCCTTTCCATCACGATGATTTTGACGTCTCGCAACTCTACCCTCGCTACCCTACATCAATATATCTCTTGATTATCGGGTTACCTATCAAAGTGGAAATACGCACAGATTGCGCTCGCGCTTCTTCAATATTTGGACGACAAATTGTACTAGGCTATTTTGCTTTGCGCGGAGTCACGCATGAAACTCAATGATCTTCTCTCGATTCATAAATGTTGCAGAAAACTGATATCAAAATGTCATAACTCTTCAGTGGGCTCAAATTCCCATTATTACAATAACCATCAACTATTTTTCCATTCATCATTGAAATTAAACCATAGTGTACTCGAATTTCCGTAGAACAACGTAAAATATTTATGTATCTCGTACCAAAAAAGCTTCTCTTTTCACTCTCGCACTGGGGAATCCTGATCCATTACGTGACGTTTTTCGTCGAGCGTAGGGGCCTTGTGAGAAGTTTTTATCGGAAATTCCACGTGCTTAACATCATTTCCAAAAAAATTGCATAAATTCGGAATGTGACGCGGTTTTGTATGAAATCTTCAAGTTTCATTGAATTTGACAAAGTTCCCGAGTGGAATTCATTCATGTCGTGAATTATATTACAGGAAATCCAGCTCCAAGCACATTGAAAAACCCCTGCCGCCAATGTCTCACTCCGGTATCCAAAGGAGTATCTCATATCTGCAATGTGCAGTCTCAAGTTGATAATCTTTCAACTTATTTGGAAAGTTGTCCCCAAAGAGTACAAGATCAAGTAGTGTCCAAATTCATAAAAAATAGGACTGCAGTAGAAGAATGTCCAGAGTCACAGGAGACACTCGTCATCCGACAATCACGAGGCAAGCCACTCCATTTCATCAGAAAATCCTGCAAAGGGTCCATAAGTAAAAAGACCGCGTGTAAACGCTCAGTATCTGCAGAGGATCTTTCAAAACTGCAGATAAGCATGAATCTAAGCTCTCGCCAGACGCATGGGATCGCCTCATTTTTACGGACAGCCACACAAGATAGAAAATTTATCGAATCAGGCTCGACGATTAAGCTTATGGAGAAATCTCACCTACTCGACGATTTTTTCAGCCACGGAGAGTTTGAGTTCTTGAAGATTAATGGAAAAGAGATCTCCGAAGTGCATAGAGTTGTGGTCCATTGTATTGGTATAAGTGATTTCATAGCGTTCATAAAAGAGAAAAGGCGCACTGGAGAGTATCTTATCAAGAAGGGCTTGGACGGTGGAGGAGGATTTTTCAAAATTTGCCTCTCAATTCAGTCGGAAACATCGACAGCAGAAATTACCGGCTCAGAACGTCGGAAATTTTCTGACGGTATTGCATTCAAACAGTTCAAAGATTCTGCAGTCAAAAAGATATTCCTGTTGGCAGTAGCTCCTAAGATTCAGGAAAATTATAACAATGTTTCTACATTAATGAATGCCCTGGATCTCGAAGAGCTTGAAGGAACTATAGCTACCGATCTGAAATTAGCTAGCATCATATCCGGTATTATGCCGCAGAGCTGCACCCACCCATGCATCTGGTGTTTTGTGAATAAAGATGATCTCAACACCTGCGGTGAACTCAGAACGGTCCAAAAGAATCTGACTTACTACGAGAAGTGGGTTGCAGCTGGATCAGTGAAGAATGATGCGAAAAATTTCATGAATTGCGTGAACAGACCACTATTCAAGAGCGATCCGGACGAGACATTCCTGCAACTAATACCACCACCTCAACTGCACTTCATGCTAGGAGTGGTAAATACCATATTCTTCCATATGTACCGAGAGTTTGAGAGTGAATCTACAGCTTGGATGAAAAAATGCAACGTTGAACGAGAGATGACACATGGTAGCCCAGCTTTCAAAGGGAACTCGTGTAAAAAACTTTTGGAGAATTCCGATTTACTATGTGTTCAACCAAATTCAAGACTGGAAAAATATCAAACATCCTTCTCTGACTTCCGGGATGTTGTAAACTCGTGTTTTGGAGAGGTTCTGGATCCCGATTACAAGCTTTTCATCGCCAAGTTTCGTCAAAGCTATATGAACTTAGGAATCAGTGTGACTCCAAAGGTACACGCAGTATTTTTTCGCGTCGAACAGTTCTGCGAATCGAAAAAAAGAGGATTGGGCTTCTACAGTGAGCAAGCAGTTGAGTCTGTTCACTCCGACTTCAATTCCCTCTGGGAGAAGTATAAAGTTAACGATTCGAACGAGAAATATCCCGAGAAACTTCTACGTGCAGTGTGCTCATACAATGCCTCCCACATTTGAAGAATTCATAAGTCTTTGGAAAAAGATGGAATCATTCTGTATTACAGGCTCACAGTGACTTCTTATCATGTCTCCTCATTTATCTTGTACAATGTGCATCTATATTGGCCCCAACTTGAGTAGTTTTGAATAAAATGTGGATGGGAATCCCAATTTGAGATCTGGACTCTGCTTCATAATTTTTCCCCCAAAAGGACTCCCCACAATCAGCAGTTTTGGAGATTTAATCTCTCGTAACTATTCTCATTGTCATAATTACTCGAATCATCCTCCTAAATCATCATTTTTCATCTAGATCATCATTTGACCAAGGAATCTTAGGTTTGGAGAACATTTATTATCATTGAGGAAATAAGAGTTCCAAAAAATGTTCCAAATGACATTCCTTCAAAACGGCTCGGCGAAAGATTTTAATTCTTTTAGGAATGTATTCTTCAAGATATCCGGAAACGGAAACCAAAATAATCCCGTTGGTAACGGAATATTTCATTTAAATTGCATTCAAGGGCACCGTGCGCTAGGAACGCGGCGCCAGGTCGTTGTTGGTGGCGGCAGCGGGTGGAGAACAGCACCAGGTCGTGGTAGGGCGCCGAATGCACAGACAGCAGCACCAGGGCACAAGCAGCGGCACCAGGTTGGTGACAAACAACCCGTGGGCAGGAGAGACTACACCAGGTTATGGCTCAACGACACGTGTGGCTAGGGGCACCTTCGACAGGGCTTGAAATGGGCACTAGGTGATGGTTCCGCACGGCGCGAGCGCCGATGTACGAGTGATCGTTGCCTCGCCGAGCAGTGATCGAGTGCAGTGAGGCGTGGATCAAGGCAGATGCGCGCGCATCTTCTCTTTCCCTGCCCGTCGGTCGGTGGGGGTAGAGAGCCATAGAGATATTACGAATAGAGGACCGAAGAGGGGCTTTTGGGGGGATCTCTATGTGGAGAGCAAGTCCTGTGGGAGGATCCAGCCTCTCCTTGCCGCGTCTTCGTACTCATCTTCGTCCTCGCGCGCAGCTGTTCATCTCTCTCTCTCTCCTTCTTCTATCTATACTACGAGTACCGAGCCCTACATATATTCTATTCGAATTTCACCTTATCAATTAATTCAGAACTTTATCAGCTAAAATATTGTTTGAGTTTGTGGCAATGGGCATCAGATAGCGGCCGGCTTACTCACGTATGAGAAAATTGGTTCATGAGGCCATGCAATTTAGATTCCAAACAATCGTTGCAGTGTGATTCAGGTAGTAAAAAATCATGCACTATTGCAACTAATGCGGCTCGAGGGACGATTGAGAATCTGCGTGGTTACTTATTAAAGGAGACTATACTAGAGAGTTATGGCTATAATTTCAGCATACTGAACTTGTTTAGTTGCCATACCCAAACATTTCCTTAAAGATACATTAGTATTCAAGTTAAAAATTATGTATAGTCTAAATATAAAATAACGTTGTCGAGACTCACTGCCGTAGAGGCAAACATTGCTAAGATGGCTTCAGATTCAGAGATTTTCCTTTCCTCTCTTCGGTTGCGGGGAAAAAAATATGAGTTGGTAATCAGAAGAATAAATAATGCGATGTCTCGCGAAAAGGATGTCGCGGTGCAACCAGAGAAGGATGGTCCGCAATGCAGGACATCACATAGGGTAAACGTCCCAATTACTGCGAACTTTTCGGGCACCTCCGGCTAAAACACCTAAGATTTCAAGTTTATCAAATGATATCGGGACCGGGGTTTTTCGAGATTGTTGGGCTACGTCTTGGCAAGATATCAACCAATTTTTAGCCCGATCCGAGTAAATGGAAAATTATAATTAATTAAATGCCAAGTAGAAATCGGTGCTCCTATTACTGCGTCCGATTCCCTATTACTGCGCGGGTATTATTGCGTTTCACCTATTACTGCGCCCAATTACTGCGGTGCTATAATCGCGCAATTGTGTTGCCTTTTTTGTCATCTATATGGTAATACAGAATGAAGGTCGAGATAAAAAACGTTACCTGCAATGAGGAGAATAAGAATGAGGTAAATATCTTGCAGAATTTCGGAGAAAATCGTACTGTAAGAAGGATAAGCACGAAATTGGTTCTCGTTGGCCACTATTGAAAATGACAGTTTTATCATAAATTCCTTCCAACGGGAGCTTGTACATGAGAAACGGTCAGTTTTATACTATACTTCACTCAATTGGGTGAAATCAGGAAATTTTATTGAAGATGAAGAGGATTGAAACTCGAATTTTCCTATTTATTCAAAAATGAATGTGAATCATCAACTACACATTCAGAATATGGCTCCGGATCAGTAGATCATGGTGATTCATTATTATATTATATGTACAATGACATTTTTATTGATAATACAAATCTCATACCACATACACATATAGACTTCTGAGATCGGTTAATATCAACAAATTAAGAAGAGACCTTTCACAATTACCAGTCTTTGGCTTTCATCTAACAAAAATAAAAAATTCTATACTATTATTCAAAAATTAAAGCAAAGCCTTGATATTTTAATAAAATACAACATAGGAATCTAGCTAAACATGAAAGCTACTCGTCCACGGCGAAACATTTTTTTCTAACTACAAGCCGTAAAATTTGGCATCATCAAAACTAATTATTCGAGTTATTGCCCAAGCTTTGCTTGTTTCTCCTTCAGTTCTATAATTTGTTTCTCTATTTCATTTTGTTCTTTTTCTCTGATCAATTCGGCTTGGGTTTCCGCAGTCTCTCTCTCAAGAATTTGCATTTTTTCTTGCTGCAACCGAAGTTTTTCTCTTTCTTTCTCTAATTTGATCATATTTTTTTCCACTTTATTCTGCTTCTCGATTCTAAGATCTGTTATTTTCTTGATTTTCGACGATTCTTCTCTTTCTACTTTTATCTCTTTACGTAGTAAAGTTTCTGCGTCTTTCTGATTTTGAATATCTATTTGCTCTTGTTTATGGCTCCGCCATTCAACTGAGCTTACAACCGGATGATTCGGCTGTGACCTCCTTTTTCTTGTCTTTTTCTTAGTCCCACTAGTGCTCGGAAAAGCTAAGTACTTTCTAACAGATGTTTTTTCTTTAGGACCTGGAATATTTGTGATGTTGTCCATGGGCTCTTTTTTAGGTGACGGTACATTAGATTTCTTTACATTAGCTACAAGAGGACGTTCATCGTGGATCCTATGATTATTTATCTCTACCTCTACATCAATATCTGTGGAATTTTTGCTTGAAGAGTCTGTTACATGGGGGAGAAACGTAGGTGAAATGGTTAGTTCATTAGGAACAAGCGTCGAAATATCTCTACATCTGATAGAAGCTTTGAATCTCTTTTCCGGAGTAGGTATTTTACGAGAAAGATTGCCCATTTCAGGCTGGGATCATGTCTCGCATTCATCATTCTGGGGCTCAGGGAGTAAATCTGCTTCACAAAGAGAAAAATTGGCCAAGGGCTCTTGATAAATGATCTCTTCAGAAGGCACAATGAGATCATTTCGATTTTTGTCACCGACAACTTTCTCTGTTTGTTGCTGATCAATTACAGAATATGATCTATTGGTAGCTAGCTGAGTCGCATTTTCATTAGAGAGAGGTACTACGATCTGAGAATCGACGATAAATTCGTCACTGACTGATTGAATGTGATCCGCTTCAGAACTGACAATTTCTATGATCATTTGATTCTCAATATTTTCTCCATCATCGACTTCATGAACCTAGAATACACATTTTTAATTCAACTTATATTCTAAGAGAAATTACCAACTCAATGTACCATTTTCAAAGATTTATTCAGAGCCTCACTCTAAGGATACTCTCTCACAGTGTAAATTTCACAAAATGTGTGATCGATTAAAAAATCTTAATAGAAATCTATTCATACGAAGAAATATATTGAGATAAAAGTCACAAAAATTTGATCAAAATATATCCAGTAAAATTATATCTTCAGTGTCAATTTCACAAAATGTGTGATCGATCAAAAAATCTTAATAGAAATCTATTCATACAAAGGAATATATTGAGATAAAAGTCACAAGAAGTTGATCAAAATATATCCAGTAAAATTATATCTTAGGTGAATTGGGCATGAATATACATATGTATGATGCAATCCTATAGTTTAAATGATGTTTACCTGCACTTGTCCTAAGGCTGAATTTTCAATAGTAGAATGAGGATGAGCAAGCTTGTACCACAACCTATACAGATTTCTGTCACTTTCATCTCCCATCCAATCACAGCTGCGATTCAATCTGAAAGAATCTACAGTTGCTTGTGGGATATGCTGTTCAATTGCCTGCAGAAGATTTCCTGGAGCGATGTTGACTGATGGCTCTTCACATGTTTCAGGATCATTTTGTTCATTATTGGACCGATGGAATACTTTGGTAAAATCAACTGCTTCAACATTGAATGGGAAAAGCCCACATTTCTCAAAGCCTTTGGGTATGATTTCTGTTAGGTTCATTTGACTAAGAGTATCTTTCAAAACAGCTGCAACTTGATGCTTTTCAATTCCAACACTTGATGACTTTCTACAAAATTCTTTGTGGCATATTCTCCATTGTTGTTTGAAGGGCTTGAAAAATGACACGTCTAGTGGCTGCATCATATGGGTTGCATTAGGATGTAGCGCAATCAGAATAATTTCATGATCAGCACAGAATTTGCTTAGTTCCATGGTCATATGCGAAGCATGGCCATCAATATAAAGTACCACTGGACGCTGGATTTTCTCTCTTTCTAGCCATGGCTCAAAACTATTGGCCACATATTCATAGAAATCTGGTGCTGTCATGTAGCCATTATCACTGTATCCAAAAGTGTAATCATCAGGTGCAAATTCTTCTGCATTCTCTGGCAATGAGGCGCCTTTAAAGACAATGAACGGAGGAGCAAGTTTACCATCAGCACTAGCTGTAATCAACACAGTAACATTCTCTTTCTCATTATTTCCTACTATTGTATACACATGCTTATGTCCTTTTGGTGCGAGCACATATGGATGAGATGGATTCAGTGGTACGCCTACAAGAATAGTCACAAATTGAGTAAAACAGACAGGATAATATGAGCAGCTCTACCAGCTCTGCCATTATCAAAATTCTCACCTGTCTCATCTGCATTAAAGATGCGAGAAGCATAAATTTGCAAGAGATTCATCCCATTCAAGTAGTCATGAATGACCTGGAACCAGAGGCGTATGCTATTTTCTGTCAAGTTGGCCTTGTTGAGATTCACATTCTCTGCAATTCTAGTGGCTATCTTAGGGTGCCGTTGGAGAAAAGCTTCATACCAGTGACGACCAGGAGTGTTATCGGTGAATGGATTTTTCCTTTTCAACTTGATACAAATCATCTTGACAGATTGTACAAACTCATTCTTAGTCACTGGGAAACCTCTGTTGCACATTTCAAACACCCAATCTTCTAGATCTTGCTCCTCCTGTGCAGTCAGAACTGTACAGGGGCCTGGTTTTTTGTCGGAATACTTGTTATTCACCTTGGCCCTCAATGTTGATTCTGGGATACCATACTTTGCTGAAATAGCATTCAATTTTCCTCCTTCTCTAACCTCATCTAGAGCCACATTGACACTTTCTTTAGAGTAATTCATTCTGGTCAGTTTCACTTGATTTTTTGGACTTTTACTTTTTTTTTTTTGACCTTTGCCCTTGCCCTTGCGTGTATTTGCCATCTTAAAATACCAGGTACTTTTTGTCTTATTAATTAATTTATCACGCACGCGAGCAATGCCCAGCAACAACAATTCCGAGAGTACAAATTGGAGCACCCATCACAGACAGAACCCGGCCCGGCAGTCTAGGTCGATTAGTTAGGAATCGTCCTTATTTGCGGTTAAGTATAAAGTTGCCCGAGGGAAATAATTCCATTACAAATTCTTCATTTTATGCAATATTCTAATGATACACGTCAAATGAGAGCAAAATGAGGATTCCCCATACTTGCTGGACTGGAAAAATGCTCGAGGACTAAATTTATTTCAAATCACCATCTTTATCCGAGAAGAAATCCCCCAATCAAAATATTGTACGTGTCTGAATGCCGTGCTTAGTGAATATTTGAGATATGCTTTGAAATGATATAGAATCGTTCATAATCTTATTAATTCTCAGCAATACAGGTGCATTGTCAGAGTGCCGCAGTAATTGGGCACAGTAATAGGTGAAACGCAGTAATACCCGCGCAGTAATAGGGAATCGGACGCAGTAATAGGAGCACCGATTTCTACTTGGCATTTAATTAATTATAATTTTCCATTTACTCGGATCGGGCTAAAAATTGGTTGATATCTTGCCAAGACGTAGCCCAACAACCTCGAGAAACCCCGGTCCCGATATCATTTGATAAACTTGAAATCTTAGGTGTTTTAGCCGGAGGTGCCCGAAAAGTTCGCAGTAATTGGGACGTTTACCCTATGCATGATCTCTTTTCCAAAGTCTATTCGTTCCTCCGCTGAATATTGACTAGAGTTGTTTAGCTCCTCCTGAAGCAACAATTCTCACTGGCTTATGACAACTTCCATTTCCTGTTCAAGGCCTCCATTACTCTTCATGGCACCAGAAATACATTTCGCAGAGCTAAATCTATTATCAAACCATGAATGAATCGACTTTTGTTACTACCGTGGATATGTGTTTCGGACCGATTCTCCCCGTAGGCCTCGTCAAAACAATAGCGGAGGAATCTGTTGTTGACAATGTATGTTTGACATTCAATTTTGGAAGGAACTGGAATTGAAAAGTTGTTTTTTTTTGTTGTAGGCCGGGAAGGGGGAATCTTCTTAGACACCCACAAGAGTGTGGGTAGTGTCGGATTCACCCGAGAGTACTCGGGCACCTACCGAGTAAAACCCCTCCCCGGAGGGCGCCAACACAAAGGTTATAGTCCCAGGAGAAGGAAGGAAGGAACAGAGAGTGGAGAAAAGATGAAAGGCACAAGGGGCTTGCGAAGAAGTTTTTTTTTTTTGGTAGGCCGGGAAGGGGAAATCTTCATAGACACCCACAAGATTGTGGGTAGTGTCGGATTCACCCGAGAAGACTCGGGCACCTACCGACTAAAACCCCTCCCCGGAGGGCGCCAACCCGAAGGTTATAGTCCCAAAAGAAGGAAGGAACAGGGAGTAGAGTAAAGATGAAAGATACAGGGAGGCTTGCGAAGAAGCGGAAGCCCTGAAGTGGTCCAAGATGCCACTGAGAGCTCATACGCACTGAGGCGGACGAGGTGGTAAAAGCACACACATGGGTGCCGGGGCTTAAGACTGGGGGGGGGGGGAGTTGTTGTGTGCTCCCGAGATGCCAAGATCTCCCTTGCCAGAAAACTGGGGCCGGGGAGTGCGTCTGTCTCCCAGGATCAACTAAGGATCCTCCTTGCGGTTAACTGGGGCCGGGGAGTCGTTACTCTCCCAAGATTCGAAGATTTCCCTTGCGGAGCTTGCGAAGAAGGAATATTCCCCCTGTATGAAAGGGGAGGATTAATGGTAATCTTGCGAGTCCGGATAGTCTGGACTCCATCTACATGTCATAGTGCCAATCAGCGTAATAATACGCATGTATTAGACGACTCCATCTGTCCACGTCACCAAGGCTTTTATAGAAAAGTTTAACTTCCTGTGTTAGATAGAAAAGTTCAACTCTCTCCGAAAAGTTTAAAAATTCTCGAGTTTCCTGTAACAGAATATCAAGTAATAGACAGTGTGGTACATACGTTTCTTGTCGTACGCACAACGCCCGTTCTTTGCATAAATTGGAACCACTTCACCCCTGTTGGAGATGAGATAGGATGAGAGAATTAAAAGAAAGTACTACATCTACAGTTACGGCATGATATCCCGTTATCCAAAAATGCCCCTCTGCGTTGTTTTGTTGAGATTTAGTTGACTAATCCTCAACCGCATCTACTCAACTCACGACGGCTTAAAATATTCGCTCCGTCATACGAAAACTACGTTCAAATTGCTTGATTGATCACTCACGTTGAGTATTAGTTACGTGGACTCTCGCATTTGCGCAATTAGCTGCGTGCATCCCCTTCAAATCGACAGGTATAATGCAACTCGATGTAACTGCTCAGATAGCCAGCGGCGAACGCCGTAAACGTTGAGAAAGCCGTAGTTGGTGATAATGGTAAGTATCAACGCTACCGCCACAGACCGTGATTAGTTCACCAAGTCCACCAAGCTGCCACGACGCTCGTCAAAATTGGCTCCCATCCTAATGCATCCCATTCAATCTGTCCGAGGAGGCACCCGATCGTTTTTTTCACAAAATTGCGATTAGTAGGCACCAATTATCCCGATTAAGTTTTACAGTGGCTCAAAATCCTCGTTCCGTTATGAAGTTTTTGACCCCGAATCTAAGCTCATTCAGTCTTGCGGAAGGAGCATAAGCCCTTGATTTTGGAAAACTGACCGCGCGAGGCCCTCAGACAGCACCCCCATGTCAATGGGGGCTCCTAGTATCGTCACAGCAGGTCACAACGCGATGAAAACAATTTTCTATGATGGTATTAAAGATGTTTCCAGATGGTGGTAGCCTAGGCTCGCCCCCAAGAGTGCTATCTTACTTGTCCTGTTTCACCTCAGTCTCGCCTATGAGTGATCTCCACTTGAGTTGGTTGCACTATACCTCACATCTCTCGCCGCTAGCTCAGATCCAAGTGCCTCCGCAAGTCCAACTTGAAGTGCCTCCGCTTTGAGCTCCGCCTCCGTCAGCTCCAATATCGCCACCATCTCCAGAGAAGTTCATCAACATCAATCTGAAAAACTGACACGATGACAGGACATGACTGCACAAATGCCGCACGAAAACTTCAAGAGATCGTACTAATGTCGTAAGATAGTCGCACGAAGACCGCAAGAATACCGTTCAAGTGGAATGATCAAAAGCCATACACTCAATCAATGAACCATTCTGGCCTACACGCATTTGTGCATGCGTGTCATCCAGCCAATACGCAGAATCATATAAAAGCTCAGCCATTGGATCTGTCGTGATTACTACTGCCCTGCAAAGTAAGAAAAACGTAAGTAACATAAATGTGAAATGGAAAAATTCGCGAAAGACGTTATGCATCAACCATGTTGAAAACGATCTTTAAAAAAAGATCCAATTGGATCAAATCCTGGGTGTTCTTGATCCAATTCGTTCAAATGATGTAATACTTGTTGTATAAATTGATGATGATTCTATCACAGGAGATCGAATTTGATTTTGGAACAACTGACTTTATCGGTTTATCCTGCTATCCTTCATTCCATGCGTCGAATGCGACGTCTTGGCTGCATTTGTCCAGCCATTTTCAGGCTTAAAATAATCCCCGTAAAAATTATTTTTAACAAATATGCAATGTTGGTTGAGTCGATATATGATACACACAAGTTGAGCTCCTGCAGCCCACGATGCACAATTATTATTATTTCGGTTTATTCGATTCAGACGATCACAGTGCTCAGAGTGCTCCGGGGAGTTGCGCGCGTATCAACACATTACGAATACTGGTATCCACATGGCACACAAAACTCAACGCGTGAGAAGATGATTCCGTCACTGAAAAAGAGAAGGAAATAACACCCACAATAATGTTCATACGCGCGATATCTACACTTCGTCCCGGTGCAGTGCAGTGTAGACGAATTTCGCTCCTCGAAATCAACATTTGATCCAAGTTTGATCAAATAGCATCAAATTTTTAATCTAACCTGGATCCAGGATTCGATCCAATTGGATTTTTTGATCCAAAATTTGGAAGATATTTTGAACAGGGCAGTGTTATATCTTAAAATCATTAATGTCTCTCCCACTTTGCACGGGAGACTACACTGTGGGTCTCCACTCCGATACCTGCATTATTACTTTCTCACAATCTACTTCCATGATGTCCTTCAATTCGTGGACGTTATATAACACGCCGTGTGCTTCAAAAAGCATCTTTGAATGAATAAAGAAGAAGAGAAAAAAATGATGTCCTTCGCCAGTTTAATCACATTATTATAATTCATGAGTTTATTGGAAGTATAGTAAAGGCACCCAACATATTCGCACTCTAGGCGGGGCTGCCACCCCCGCGGCTCACCAGGATTTTCTTTCGAGGCCACGCCGCCATTCCTGTTAGGGCCTCGACAGAAAGTGCGCACTTTCTCTTTTTCCCCCGTGGAACTAGCGTCATTGTCCCCCCGTGGCGCGCAATGGAACTACGGCGCCTATGCTTATACACGGGAGGGGAAAAAGCGAAAAGGAGAAAAAGAGAAAGTGCGCACTTTCTGTCGAGGGCCTTATGAGCCCGTGACATCTCGGGTCGTCAAAGATCTTGGATTGGAGAAATCTCGATCTGAAGTGAGGTTGACTGATGTGAACTGTGGTACCGAGCTAGAGTTTGGCTAGTTTTGTATATAGCCCACTCACTGTAATGGTAATCCGGCTGGTTTCACTGGTACGGGTCATCCGGGGAATCCGTGTATTCCTCGGATGCCGCGTGGGCGTCCGGTAATCAGGTGGATGGACATGATGCGTGACTCCATGTGTGAACAACGTTGGGTAGGAATAAAGCGTGAATGATTACATATTGACTCGATATGCGATCTGATGATGGCATGAGCTGCACAAAACAGAATGAATATGGGACTCATGTGCTGGTTTTATTTTTCCGCAAAAAAATGAAAATAAAAATAGATAACGGTTGCATCACTGGAAGTCCTCATGACTGATCATCGGGATTAAGCTATGTTCAAAATGGTGACCGCTTATCTGGGCCTGCCAAGCCTAACTTGCATTCTTTCAGTTTCGAGGATCATTCAAGTTCTTCATAATCAGTCATAAAAGACTCAGTGACGCAACCGATATTCATTTTCATTCTCCGTCGAAAAATTAAAAGCACCATATGGGCTCCGTCTTTATATCCACAATAATAGAGTGGATGAATTTCGTATGCAAGGTCTAGGCTTGACAGGCCGAGGTGAGAGACCATATAATCCAACTATACGACCACTGGCTAGCGATGTTTCACCTGTATTTTGGTCCAAACAGGCTCTCAGTACTGCCAGCGTTGTATACTTTTATTTTTATGTGAAGAACTCTGATGAAACTAGGTTTTTCGAACCCTGAATCTCGCTCACTGGGCGATCACTTACCAATGACATCGGCTGCGTATTCATAACCATATTTACAGAGGTACAATTTTCAACAAGAGGTAGAATTTGATAGGCAGACAAGGTTGAATTTTCAATCATGCAAGTGGTTAATATTTTCACCTGGAAGCCAACCAATTTTTATACTGGAACTCTTCATTCTTCGGAAGATGTGATACCTATCGCACAATTCAAAAGATTTTTCATAGAAGTGGATATCTTGTCAAAATATCCTAAGAGACCATTTGATTCGAGTAATTTATATGAGAGACTCCACGATTTCGCAATTCTTGTGTTCAGAACATCGAGCAAGAGCTCAGATGATGAATTTTAATAGGTGATTCCTTTTGATACTTTTTCTGTGTTTCGAGTACTGAAGATACATTAACTCCTCAGTATTGGAGCTAAAATACAATTAACGTTAATTTGATTATTATTGATCGATACGTTATTTGAGGTGAAGGATGCTCCGAAGAATAGAATTTATGAATAGTTTCAGTTTTACTAAGAGCATTGAAAAACATTTGGATGTCAATTCTGAAGCTAAAATGATGAGATTGAAAAGTTTATCATATTGGGGTCACGCCTCCTTATCAACATTATCAACTGATAGACGGACGTCTCTTCTTTATTTAATCGAAATACAACGAATCCTACATCTCATTCCCAAGTTCATCACGAGACTTACAAGATGAAATAAAATGAGTAAAAAAAAATTGAGATTCACCAAATTGGCTGGATTCAGAACAAAAAGGTGATCAATCTGGGTCCTACAGACCCAGATCGACCTCAACCAGAAGCAAAGTCGGTTCAGTTTCGGACAGTGCTTCATAGCGACATTCCGAAAGCTTAACATTTACGTCTGTCAAATATTCCGGTTGACAGTTGGAAAATAGTTTGGGTGAGGTTTTCTCCTGAGAATATTTCCTTCATCGAACACAGATTGATTTGAGCCCCAGGAGGTCTTCGTGACCCCTTGACGGGAAACATGGATTTAAAAGAAGTCTTAGACATTTAGGAAGCTCTTCTGTTGATATGTTACTGGTCATATAACTTTGTTCAAGACTTACAATTAGTTGCTAAGGAACTTAATGAAGATCATCAAAAGGCACGACATGCGTTCACCTACATAGAAAGATTATAAATGCATCCCATCATACCAGGCCCATTTCAAAAAATAATAAAGCGTGTCGAGCGCACCGCAGTTTTCGAAAATGTAATGAAGTAAGTAAGGACCTACAAAGTATATGTCAAAGTACATCAGGAGTCGTATACCAAAGTGAAGCAGGTCGAGCTCCCCATTATACATCCAGATAGAACCATGCATCCTTACTGTCGGCATATATCCTTTCCTCCCACTATATACCCTGGGTATATCGAAGGGTATTATACTTACTCGTCCACGTTTGCCGCGGGGCCATCGCACATACCTATATATACTTACCTCTTATACCTCCTCTCTCTTTCTCTTTCTCTTCGTCTTTTACCTGATGTTGTATACTCCATACACTTTAAGCTCAACCGGCATGCTTGCTTACACACTCTTGAGTTCAACGGCGCACCTTGTACCGATCGGAGGTGCGCTACTCCGTATATCTAAAACACAGTCGTATAAAATCAATCCCTTTTGGGATATAAGTAGACTTTTAAGACGCGATGTGCATCTAGGTGAAGAAGAAGAAGAAGAAAAAAAAAAATTAGTGACTTGTGCGAGTGAATTTTCATAAAAATTATCATCATGAGGTGTTATTTGCGTTACCTTAGGGTACTGTTGAATTTCAATCATCTGCAGCCCTAAAAAAAGAAAAGAAATATCAAAGGAATGATGCTGAATCGTGGAATTTTGTCGGGTGAGTGGAAATTTTATGTAAGTGAAAATTTTGAGAGATTGTATATGTGAATGGTGTGTGTATTCGGGACGAGGAAGAAACTGGGATGCTGCGTGCTGAGTTTATAACGGATCTTGGCGCGAGTCACGGATAACAGTATATTATATCGAACCGAGAGAGGATATGGCAAACTTTAAATCGTGATGGACCAGATGATTTTTTACTAATATGCACTATGGAAAATTTGAATTATGGTATTTGTGTTTTTAGTGTATCGTTTAAGATGTGGGTGGATGTAAGAATAGGAAAAGAATGAAGGAAGGAAGGAAGGAAGTGCACATATCAGGTGTTGTGGGATAGTGTATGTGTATTAAACAGGAAAGGGCATATCCTTGTGTTGTGTATATAGGGTTTCGAGTGGATGGTGGACGATGTTTTCAAGACGGCGAGTATACCTAATGATGTACAGGATGAAGGATGTGTTGTACCTTTTACCTGTATGTATATAGGTGTGTAGGTAGGATCGACTGATATATGGTTTTTCTCTTCGTTTAAAGTCGTGACTGGATGGGAGTGAGAGGATACTTATGAGAATTACAAGATCGTGAGGTTCGATGGCCGAAAATGTGAGCCTCGTGCTTAATCTTTAGACAGCAGAATCACGTTCTCCTTGCTTGATTTAAAGTACATGAGAACATGTACGTGAAACCTGATGATGCCGTACTTGAGAGTATACGAATGAGGGAAATTTAATTTAACTTTCAAGAAGATGTAAAACTCTGTCTTTTCGTGAATAATTATATTTTTTTTATTCTGGGTACTCTTGTACAATACTACTCTTGAACACTCATACAATTTCGGTCGATTGGAAGGACAAAAAATAAAAACTAAAAAGACCGAGGTACCGATGAATAGACCGAACATTCTGATATAAAGGTTGCAAAAAGTATATAATATTTTGAAGTTTCTAAAAGTTTACGCACTGCAAGAAGATCTTCTTAGCGAATTTTTCCTATTCAAAATAGCGAACAAATTTCTTCGAGTTTGATCCCAAAGAGGAAAATGAATTTGACTGAAGATAAATATTATTTCACCTCACGATACTCGCAGTTGAAAATACGGGATTCTATTTCAGTACAACCAGTTTCTAGTTAACAATGACCCCGGTATCACGTATCGTGCGCTCCTTTGCTCTCGGTCAGGAATAATACCTATCTCGCATCGTACGAGATCACTATCTCGATTTTTAACTTACCTCACGGGTTGCATTTGAATGAAGGGAAATGCACATCCATAACAAGAGATACATTGGAATAGATAGCTTTGATCATCAAGTTTCAGGTCAGCTGAGACATATTCCTTGATATGTTAATATATTAAAAATATTGTTAACGCATAAGTTATGGATCTCGAATCGGCGAAAGTTGTCGAAAAAAAAAAACTGTTAAAATGTCATTCCATTCGAACCGATTAATAGAATTACATTTGGATAATTTATTAAATCTCAAACGGTAAAGTTGCTACTTATACTAATTATATACAATATATAATCAGTGCTAATGCTATTTCACCCTAGCAAATGGACATGGCAGAAGTTTTCTGAATATCAAAGAGTTGAGATAACTTGACCATAAAATTTTCTTGAGTTACAAGAACGCAATCTTATCTGATCACGACCGTTTTCAAGTGACAAATAGAGGTGATGATTTTTAACAACAAGTACTTTCAGATTTTTGCCATCACCCCGTCAAGGTGTCATTAGTTCATGAACTACTGCAGTATTAGTTCAGGAACAAAGTGAACTAACAGGGAGCCCATGCACCAAGACTGTAGAACACGGATCTCGAAGAAATTATGTGAATCATCTTATTCCAGTGGAAAATTGAATGTATCTCCAAGGGTTTAGTCTGATAGGCCTCGTATCTTGAGATACGGCTATGGAGATTAGCATTGTTAGAATATCCATTTATGGGTATTTTTAACATGGG
Organism: Eretmocerus hayati; assembly: GCA_029851415.1. Lineage (NCBI taxonomy): Eukaryota > Metazoa > Arthropoda > Insecta > Hymenoptera > Aphelinidae > Eretmocerus > Eretmocerus hayati. The sequence goes on along the minus strand of CM056742.1, from coordinate 172,488,723 downwards.
CCTATATTGACAATGCTAATCTTCATGGCTGTATCTCGAGATAGGAGGTCCATTGGATCAAATCCTTGAAGATACTTCTATTTCTGACCGGAACAAGATGATCCCCAGCATTTCATCGAGATCCGTGTCCCGCAGACCTGGAGCTCTCCTGATAAGTTCACTTTTGAGACACATTCATTCCGCGATCTTTCACAGTCTAAATATGAGTTAGAACTATTCGGGATTTATTTTCTTAGTAAAAAACATCATAGTGAAGTTGGGATGAGTCTTCTGCGAAGGATATATGTATTCGGATCCGCCAGAACGAGGGGAATTTTTGGACTGATTTTTTGCACTTCCAAAAGTGGACTTACAATTAGTCCACTTTGATTTTGGACCACTCAGTTATAGCTTATGATTCATGTTGGAATGTACTCCAATTCCTTCCTACACTGTAATAAGTTTTTTTCGAAAAACTTCAACCAATTGGTTGAATGAGAAATTCAACCACTCTGGTTGAAAATTCAACCAATGATGAGGATTATCACAATCTGTCCAGGCGGTTCCTGCATATCAGGTTGCCTACGTGTGAGGGGTAGCATATGATGGATGGTCATATGGATGGATAAAGATGGATGGGATCGATGAATGGATCGAGGAATAAATGGTGGATGGACGGGCGGATGTCTTGATGAAGAGATGAATGATGGGTGGATAATAAACGGATGGATGGATGGATGGATGGATGGTCAATAGATAGTTGATGGGTGGATGGGTGATGGGTTTATCCATCCATCTATTCACCTATTCATCCACCCATCACCCATCCAACCATCTATCCAACCATCAATCCATCAATTCATCACGGAATATAATTGCTTGGTTCAAATGTTGGTTGAAAATTCAACCAATTTTTTACAGTGGGCGTCCATGAAAAATCTTGGACCAAAATCTTTGAAACCCAAAGGATTCAATGGATACTGTGAGAATGGGACTCAAAAAGTGTGAAAAAATCGGTTTCGTCTTATATCATGAATTTTGTAGAAATTTATATCGAGCGTGAATACCTTCCTAGCAATAGCTTTTTATCAAACGATGTGATCTTTGAAAGAAGAAGCAATGCAGAGTTATTGCAATGCTGTAGCCTCCTTATTACGTCTGAATTTCGAAAGGATCTTGATTAGAGAACAAGCGGTTAGAATAAATTCATCGTTAAAGCCTGTATCCTCCTCGCTTTTCCTTCTGCAGGTATATACTGTTACAAAATACGGCACCTTTCTAAAAGTCATCTTGAATCATTGCAGAAAATACGTAACATAAAATTTCCACCAAAAATTAGTCATAATTATAGCATGTCTTGCCAAACCATCACCGTAAAACATGAATGTTACTTTCTCAAATATTTTCAACCGATTTTAGCACTGCATATATAAGAACGTCCTCTTAGAATGACGTTAAATGAAAAGCTGTTGTCTTCTGGAATTTTAATTCATACTCAAACTTCATGCTACAATTTCATCCTTGCGCATGGATATATCTCTTCTTTTCTTCTGAGGAGCGGAGAGGAATAATGATATTCACCTGAAATAGTGCGGGACATTCAGTCATATTCTACATCCAGGATACAATTGTTATGGTAGCATAATAAGCATGCAAACGTATCATCAACTCTTACAAAATATTGTATTCAGACGGAGTCGTCCTGGCGATGGGACATATTTGTGGGATACATATTTACTTGACCTGTATAGGAGTAAGAATCTCGGAGTAGACCAAGATCACTCTTGAAAACTGTGATTTGCTTCCCTGGGAATTCATCTTGTGTCTCCCAATGAGGCAGAAAACCTTTCACAAAAGTTTTCTAGCATTCTTATCATGTTTCCTCTCATGTCATGAATTAGTTTTGACAAATTTCTGACATACCTCAAAATATGAAAATAAAAATGTTCTGTGGTTTGAAACATGGAATGACAGGGAGAAGCACCAGGCCTGGTGAGTCACGAATTATGAATCTTCGGGAATTGTTCTATTTTGGTGAAAAATTGAAGTATTTCAACGGGTTTGATTCCACGCCCCTCATAGCCTGAGTAACAAACATGGAGATTGCCCTAATAATACGCCTATGTTAAAAGGTTGTATAAATAGATATCTTCGTATTACCAGCATTTTGGGCTGTATCAATCAAAATTTTTGGGACATCTTCATTCCCCACCGGAACATGACAGTTCCCAAGGTTCCATCAAAATCTGTATCCCGCGGATCTGAATCTTTCCTTGTTAGCCCATTTAAACTCTAAGAAACTGATTCCTCAAAATTAGCACAACTTTAAATATATTTTACTCTCAACTGGTTTGAGATATCCTCAATAGATTTTAATTTCCAAAAATCAAACTTCACTACTTCATGTACGGACAGATTCTAGTTTGTTGAGTAGTACTGATATAGTCATTTGAGAGTCTTGAGCGAGTATTTCTTTCAATTGTATATTAGACATTTTTTCGTTGGACCAGCCTCCCCACGGTTCTATTCTAATTCAATTCCATGGTTGAACTTAAAGATTTACTTCAGTTCGACACAACTAGAAATCTGAACTATGGGTAAACAGATGCCATTGAACATTTTGTAATTTACAAACCTTGTGCTCATGTCCACAAAAGAGGAACAAGATGTGATTTTAAAAGAGTTCAATTCACCTGTAGTTGGAAGATCATTTCAAACACCAGACAAAAAAGTATTGAGTTCCGACCATTCTGCACAAATAAGAATTATAGAATCATTTCACATTTGGAGTCACAAGACCTCAATCATAAGGTGAATCTCAAGACCAGAAACTCTCCAAGTATGATTGGAAAATCAATAGAATATTGGAGGTTATTAGTCAAGAGATTCAAGATCTTTGATGAATGAAACAAGCATATTAGTTTGAGTGATGCAAATCAGCAAATTTCAATTTCTGTCAAATAACAAAATTTCATTTGGTGTCAACCGTGTCAACTGTAAATCAAGGGTTGTCGATATGAATCATCATCGAAAAAAAATTATTCGCAGTGCCACAGCTGTTGCAGGTTCACATACCCACATTGGCGTTCCCAGAGCCCGACTTTGGGAGGTGGGAGGCAATTTAGGTTACTACGCATTTTCCTATATCTCTCATGTATAAAATGTTTGGCTTGGGGGGGGGGGTCGCCCCCCCCCCCGGGAATGCCCAAGCATACCCATCACTTTAAAGTTTTTAAACTAACTATTTCCATTTGTGGTACTCAAGAACGACGATTCCTGAAAGCCGCTCATAACAGCTATTTGGTCGATTATTTTTTTATTCCCATACTTGCTAAAGAGTCATCATTAGAATGAGATTCCCATGATAAATCTTTGTGGAAGTGTCTTGATACTTACAGTACCCACCAAAAATAATGGAACATCGATACTCGCACTAAAACATCGATTGCTCAAAAACTATTGGTCGTACGGCAATTTTACAAAAAGCATCTTGAAGATCAGAAAAAATGCTAACTTTTCATGTACTTTAAAAATTTTTTTCATGCATTTTTCATGTCCAGTATTCACTGTCAAAAAGTGAAAATTTTCAAGTCGCGTCAATCACCTGTAATTTTCATGGGCATGGACGGATCGAAAAAAACTCAACGGGATCTTGTAGGGCTTTTCAAGACCTTCAATTTCCTTTTTTTAAAAATTTTCTACGATGATTTTAAGCCAAAATATCGCTCTCGGACGACAACGATGAAATATGCGTGCTACCTGTATGGTTCCAAGGGCGCTCCGCCTTATTTTGATTCGACCTCGTTTGTGAGCATGACACATGACTCTAAAAAATTTTCAAAGGACACATTATCGACGTAAAATTTTCTGAACTTTCAGAAAATGTGGTTGAAATTGCCCTCAAATGCGCTCCTGAGGAGCTACGTTCGTTTTTCTTCATATAATTATGACTTTTCACACAAAACAGTGTTTGAATCACAAAGTTTATACTGTTCTCGATCAATTGAATTGCTAATTGAAATCCAGACGCTAAATAGCACACTGTGTGCACAACAGCGTCTGAATAACTGAATCGAATAAAGAAAAAACACCGAATTTGAATTGATTACATCTCCAAGAAACTACACAGAGTGGAGTGAATCCCAATGTGGAATGTATGAGATTTAAATTTTGCAGATTCTGGCAAAATTGACTACACAATGACGGGTCGTTGTATGGATAGAAATTGAAAGACGTATTCCACAAACGTTATTCTAATATCTGCGGTACACCAAATCGACTGTGTTGAGAGTTTCACTCATACGATGATCTGAGATATGTGCTCTACACGCGCAATAAGGTATTCGAGGGCTTCTCTGTTTACACTATTTCTGCGAAACTTTGCGCGCGATATTATTTATGTTCGCGCAAGCTTTATTGTCGGTATATTTTGGATCGATCAGTTGGAATACGACAATCGAGCCTTTACGATGTCTCTCATAATGGATATTCTTTCGTTACGTAGTGTAGGATTTTCCATTCGTGAAATAGCTAAACTACTAAGAAAGTCATGTTATGCAGTTCAGAAAGTAGTGTCACAAAGTAATTCAAATACTCAGAATGTATCGAGAAGAAGAATAAATAGAAGAGCTGAAGAGAAAGTCCTAAAAAATGTGTATTTATCGACCGTGGAAAAACGCAGCCAAGCAGTAGCTCTGCGGAAAAACGGCTTATCGTATCGTAAAATAGCGGATCAAGTGGGTATGTCGCTTGGAGCAGTTCATAGGGCAGTTGCGCGCTTCAATCAGACAGGTTCAAACCGTGATCACAAAAAACGAGGTAGGAGAAAAAAAACTAGTGAGAAAGATGACAAATATATTGTGTTGATGAGTGAGCGTAACCGACGATTGACATTGCCTGAAATACAAGCTAACTTCAATCGATGCCATTCGGATCCGGTCTCAGCCAGTACAGTAAGACGTCGTTTGATCAAGGCCGGATTAACAGGGCGCATTGCTGCAAAAAAACCTCTTCTGCGGCCTGTTAATCGAAAAAAACGATTGAAGTGGGCCCGAAAGTATTTGCATTGGACACTAGGTGACTGGAAGCGAGTATTATGGACGGATGAATCAAAATACGAATTGTTTGGTTCCAAACGTCGGACGTACGTTCGTAGACGACCCGGAGAACGATTCAGAGATGGGTGCGTCGTGCCCACTGTGAAACACGGTGGAGGCAATGTAATGGTTTGGGGTTGTTTTTCTGGCGGAAAAATAGGTGATCTTGTAAAAATTGATGGCATTATGGACAAAAAGAAGTACCATGATATCCTTCAGCGTCATGCCCTTCCATCGGGTCAGCGTTTGATTGGCCAAGGATTTCATTTTCAAGAAGACAACGACCCAAAACATGCCTCCAAGCTGTGCCGAAACTATTTGGCTAATAAACAAAGAGCTGGAGTTTGCGAAAGGATGATATGGCCACCACAGTCTCCGGACTTGAATCCTATTGAGCTGCTATGGGATGAGTTGGACAGGAGGGTGAGAGAAAAAGCTCAGGATGCCAAAATCAACAAATCAAGTCTCTGGGAGATGCTTTTGCATTGCTGGAACAATCTGGATTCAACAATGCTCGAGAAATTGGTGTCAAGAATGCCTCGCATTTGCAAAGCTGTGATTGAGAAGAAAGGTGGCTATTTCGATGAATCTAAGATCTGAGTATATTTTGTGTTACTCATATTCCTAGTTAATTAATTGATATTGTTGGTCTTTTCAATTGTGATATATTTGTACGTTCAAAGACTTAGCTCAAGCTTGCTTTTTCGTCTATTTCACGTTGACCCATGTAATTCTAAGAGTTACTGGAGTGCTTCTCATGATGAATGATATTCGAAGATTTTGAACTGATTTTCATTTAGCTTTTGCTTATAATTTGAATTTACTTCTCATTATTTTATTATAAACTTGAAGCTGTATACGATTGTTAAATCACAAACGAGTTTTCAGCTATAACCGACGGACTATTCTTCATTTCTGTATATTTTATAGATATGAGGAGTTACATGTTGAGTCTTTGTTTAATAAAATGTACCGATGGCCATTATTAGCTCGATTGATCTACCAAACCTTTGACTATACTTAGAAGCAAAATTTTCCTGAATTGCTTGATCTCAACTCAACTGCATATTCCAAAAGTTCAAGTATTCCTCATTGAAAATTCACTGCACTCTTCGTACTTTCCTAGAGATGTGATCAAGTCCAACTAGTTCAGGAAGTTCAATTGATCGAGAACAGTATAAACTTTGTGATTCAAACACTGTTTTGTGTGAAAAGTCATAATTATATGAAGAAAAACGAACGTAGCTCCTCAGGAGCGCATTTGAGGGCAATTTCAACCACATTTTCTGAAAGTTCAGAAAATTTTACGTCGATAATGTGTCCTTTGAAAATTTTTTAGAGTCATGTGTCATGCTCACAAACGAGGTCGAATCAAAATAAGGCGGAGCGCCCTTGGAACCATACAGGTAGCACGCATATTTCATCGTTGTCGTCCGAGAGCGATATTTTGGCTTAAAATCATCGTAGAGAATTTTTAAAAAAAGGAAATTGAAGGTCTTGAAAAGCCCCTACAAGATCCCGTTGAGTTTTTTTCGATCCGTCCATGCCCATGAAAATTACAGGTGATTGACGCGACTTGAAAATTTTCACTTTTTGACAGTGAATACTGGACATGAAAAATGCATGGAAAAAATTTTTAAAGTACATGAAAAGTTAGCATTTTTTCTGATCTTCAAGATGCTTTTTGTAAAATTGCCGTACGACCAATAGTTTTTGAGCAATCGATGTTTTAGTGCGAGTATCGATGTTCCATTATTTTTGGTGGGTACTGTATTTGATAGCTACTGGAGTGGAAAAATTAGTTTCAGAATCTGAATTTATGATTCGAAATCCAGCAAGGTCTTACAAGCTATACCTTTTCAGATGTTCCATGGTTGACCCCATGTTCCAAAATTTCTGAGAATGAAGGTCTTTACTTTACTTCGTCATATCTTTTCAAGTGAAAGTATCAAATTATAAGAGATCAAAGTCTCCACACAACACCAAAATACAGAAGTCATTGGCTCTCAGATCACGTGCCGTAACGATTATTCACTCGATGATGTGACTTACCGATTCTTCTCATATAATTCGTATCATCAGGAGTTGGGAATACGCGCGTGTCGGCTCGTATAATCTCATTCTACTAAGATGCTCGCACGTACGCAACGACATATAGCACAATAAACTACCGGCGAAAATTGCGCAATCTCATTGCTCTCACAATGGGTATAACAATACCTACCGCAGTGAACCCGATTATAGCGCAAGAGAAAATCTTAGATCTTCTATAGAGGCTGTTCTTATTGTAGTTGCCTACTTCAACGTAAAAGGGCACAACTCACAATAACTAACCTCTATATCTCATATGTGTGTGTGGGTGTGAGAGTATATGTATATGGTGTGGCGCGTGCGAAAAATCAGCACCACCCGCACCATATAGGTGAAAGTGAGAGTTGGTCTGGCTTACTTTGTCTGTTTATAATATGTGCTCCAGAATACGCCTTAAAGTATTCAGTCTATCAGCAGAGCGTGAAAATTTGACCGTTTGGTTTCCGTGATATGCACTTAGGTACTATTTTGCATGCGAGAATCATGCAAATTTTAATGAGATTGTAATGGAAAGTTTGCTGCAAATGTACCGTCTTTGGGTGGTTCATGGTCCGTAGTATAGATTCATGATCGAAGTCTGGGATTTGCATTTTGAATTCTAAATTGGTGAATGAATCGCTTTTTTATATTCTACTCGGGAACCTTTCACTCTAGCGCCAGCAGGAGCTTAGCAAAAAGATTATATTATCTGACAATCCGAGATTTGCGGTCGTCTTGCGGGAGATTTTGAGGCCGAGGCTGTGCCAGCAAGGAATTGTATGATTCGCCATGCATGCTGTCTGAGTGCGAGAATGCACGAAGAGAAAAAAAAAGATACTTCTTAGTCGCCCACGCGAGCATTGCGCAATGAATTTAATAAAAAGGAAGAATGAAAAAAAAGGAATACGAGCAAGTAAATCTCTTCTTATTCGAAGGCCAATGGAAAAATCTTGACTAAGCGAGGGTAATCGAAAGATTCAACTTTATCTCCGAATCATCTTACGAATGCGTGAATCAATAGGATTTATTTTGAAATATGTCCTTCGTGAAACGTCTATCCCGGCACTTTGAATTTACAAAGATTATGGTGACAATCTCATTTCGGCCTCGATCGGTCCTCAGATTTTCGAGTAACCGCACCAGCACCAATTTAAATCAAAATTAGATAAAATAAGTCTTTCAACAGATTTTACTCTCGAGATCTTTTCACAAAATAAATTCTATGAGAAGAAGATTCATGGGTTAAGAGTCCTCTGCTCCCCGTGACTTTTCGAGTGGGAAATTTCTGAAGTGGGGAATTAGTGGAACCTTTCACCTCAAACTGGTTACATAATTTTTGGATGGCCCCAGGGAAACATCGTTTAATTCAGTCCATCTGCTATGAAAACGCCTAGTGAAATGATGAATGACAACATGTATTGATGGCATGATCGTTTTCATGTATTAATCAATGGACTCGTTGATGGATGGTAATCACTTATAATCAATTCATGGACACGAGGGCGAGCCAAAAGATGGAAATTGGAATTCGTCTCCTCGACGTTTTCCCCAAATCGCAAGAGAATCGGACAAAAATGGGAATAAAAATATGCCTATATCATGGATTAGGAGGTGAAAAACCAATGCACTTTTCTCGGTCATTCTTAGGCATTCTTGGCGAAGTCTGGTTATTTTGATTATATAGATTTGAAGGGAAAGAGTGCAAAGAGGAGAAATCCTTAAATATCACTCTACAAACATTTTTGTTTGAAACTTGAAGTTTCTTGCCGGACCTAAGAATCCTAAGAATCTCATCTCTCAACATCTACCAGAATCATTTCGTATGTATTCGCTCCGTGATTCAGCGTAGCGCTGCCTAGCGGCGTCTTCCAAACTTCCCAAAGGAAGAGTATTGGGGGATTATAGCACATGCAGCATTAGGCGTGGACGTGGTTTTCGTCTGTTTGTGAGAAAATCGTGGCTCAAACCCACCAAGAGTAAGCGAGAAAGTTGTTGGGTATTTCATTACAAAGATTTTAAGCTGTTGTAGACATCAATCAGAGTGATATTGTATGACTTACAAAACTCGAAAGTATCGGAGTGAGCCGCGGTGTCTTGAGCGGCGGCCACGACGCCCATGCAAAAAGCATAGGCCAAATCTTGAAATCGCTCCAACTTTTGCTCGGATTTAGGATCACGACCTCTCAAACTCTTCATTTTTAAAAACCCCACAACTTCCTCGCATAATGTTGCCACTTCTAAGCCATGGTTTCTGAGTTAAGGAGGCTCGCGCGCGTGGTGCCGTACCGAGCGCGGGGCCCTACGCGCAGGTAGTCAGGCCTTTCTAGTTTCCGTTACGATCCTGACGCTGCATATAGGTATACTCACAGTGCAAGCTGTGCGATGCGGCGCGCTGCTCTACGCTCAAAACTCACTTTAAACTCAATTTACTCAAAATTTTGATCGCCAACGTGTTAATTTCTTCACACCATTAAACGCGTGATGCAAAATAGCGTCAAATTATTCCATGAATGTCGATTTTGGTCGTTTAGTTGTCGCACCAGCTCGTTTTAACGTGTTTATCCCATAAGATTACGTGTGTAAGGATTTTTTCTGCCAAACGGGTTTACTCGTGATTTTCATCGCCAACCCCTACTTTTCTTGATGGATTATGATTCCTCATTAGTTTATCTATTAATATAAGTAACATTTAAGCGATTTCTTCGTTTAGTTAGAATTTGCGCGAGCCTCCTTAAACCTATGACAAGACCCACGCTGCATGACTGTATAACGCGTCCCCCAACGATGCTTACAACGTAGTGCATGCGGTGGCCACCTACAGCGCACGATCGCTCGTTTTGAATCTCAAAAGCGTGCGGCTCGGAGCGAATATGTCAATAGACAAGTTTTACTGACCCAAAAGCGTCGAAATTTGAAAGTTTTCATTCCCCCCCCCCCCCCGCCTATCGATACCAAATAATTGTAGTCAAGTTTCCCATTCTCTGGTTCATGCATTCGAATCTGAAATTTCTATTTCTGAACAAGAATAGCTTCTTATTCACTCTCGAATAAAGAGTGTCAAACTAATCTCAAAATCATAATGTCTTACTTTAACGATTTTACGGGTATCATAGGTATGCCCACTTATTCGCCAAGATGTGAATCTCAACAATTTCCACGAGAACAGCTCCAAAATCTAGTTCTGAATTCTGCGAACCTGCCAATAATCGATAAATGGAACTCAAGACAATGGTAGAGAACAATGACGAGACGTGCGTAGGCCGATGTACTGTAAATAAATTCCATACCAAGATATATAAATTCATTTATATGCTGCATCTGCTTATATCCCGGTTCTTTGAACTCATCGGGTTTCAAGATAGATTTATGGCTGTCACTAGTCGTGTATAATACAATCGATCAGAAGTGAGTTCCTTCACGACGTTAACTAAACGTGTCACTGACGAGGTTGTTAACTGTAAACTAATACTTTGCGACCGGTAACAGCTATGAATCAATTTCACAGCCTATTGAGCCTGACAAACCGAGTAAATGTTCAATCTTACTTAGAAACGCATCTAATGTAGGCATAATCTCTCACTCAGATTGTGGGATGAGCATGATTCAGAATTTTTTCTCTGCAGATCTTTGATCTTCTGAAGACGCACAGAAACATTTCATCACAATATGCATTCCTGTATTATCGATTGAACATAATAAGAGCCATTTCATTTCAGCAAATTTTCGATCAAAATAGGATGAAATATCTTATGATGGAATTTGAATATCTAACATTCGATTTCGGACCATTCCAATTCCAATATCTTGATATCTTTAGCTTACCCATCGAAATTATTGATTTTTAGTTCATTATTTTCCCATGAACGTGGCATTCTATGGAATTTTATATTACTATTAAATATTCTATCAAATTGAGGGACTGAGAACCAGATCAGCAAGTAAAATAATCTTCTGATCCAGGCGCAAGAATGAAGTGGTCACCGCTCAAACACCTGTTGCTTGGTCTGCTGGTAGCCCACCTATGCCTATATTCAGGCAATGGTCAGGTTGTCAACCGGGCACCTCATTTTATTCACGGTGGTGACATGGGCCGTCTCGCGGTTTCCGAAGGTACTCCACCGGGTGCACCCGTCTACACTTTGCAGGCTGAAGATCCTGAAGGTTCAAGGTTGCACTACTCTATCAGTGGCGAGTATTTCAGCGTAGAACGTGATACCGGTGTTGTAGTTCTTCGGAAACAATTAGATCGTGAGGCCCAGGATATCATTGAGGTTATCATAAGTATCACTGGTGAGTTTATTGTTTTGATTAGAACATTTGATCGTTGTTTTTAGAGATTCAGGTGAGATTATGATTCAAAAGTGCAGTGTTCCAGCTCATTAAGAAATGAAGTTTGTTCTTATAATTATTGATATTTTCATAAACAGTCAGATTTCTCACATCGTGAGAAATTTGAAAGAAAAATTTGTCCAATAAAAGACTTGTTGAGCGTGATAAAATTGTTCTAACATAAGTACAGAAAAATTGCAGTCAGAGTGAGTTTTTGTTACGCGAGCACTCGTTCTCGAATCTCAGAAGCGTTTCTGATGAAACTTTTTTCTCTTGAAGGTGGAGTCTCATTAGAGTAACGAGCACTTTGCTGCTCTAGAGAGCGAGCTTGCTGGTCTTTAGAGGTACAATTTTCTTGGCACACTAATTTGAACATGATGTCACCTTAGATCCAGAATGAGACTCAATTTGTCTCGGTCTGAAGACTTTGTCACTTTCGCGGTCCATCGCCAAATTTGACGATTAAATCACTGTACCTTTTTATGACTTCGAGCAGTCTGATTTATTGTTCTTGTTAATCTAGAATTCTCAAAATGTTGTAGTTTTCTTTTGTCACGCCCATTCATTTCGAACAATTAGAATCTGACTATATTCTCATGCAACATGAGTTCCATAAATTGAACAATTTTACTCTCTCAATTTAGTGAATTTGATGAACTCTTGAAACCTACTTATGATCTCTAATGCCATCACCGCAGATTTTTAAAAGCACATTACTAGTTTGAATAGGCACTCAAACATATTGGTGATCTGATTAGATATCACGGTTACCTTTTTGAAAACGGTAAATTGATTTAATCAATTCCACCCTCCATGGTTTCTTATGGTGAATATTTTCCACAGCTGCGTAATTCCAACTACGGGGACTTATTAAAGTAAAGTCAAACACTCAATGGAATCAAACTAATTTGTGAACAATTGTATGATGTATTGAAAAGAATATGCTGCTGAGTACCTGTCATTCATGATCTCAAACACATCAACATAATCTCTCAAAAGACCCCATTGACATGATAACCAAGAATCTTTAAAATTATTCGACCGCCTCCAACCTTCGTTCCAAGTATCACCTAGATCTTCCAAATCATGACGCATGAAGTTCAAACACAAAGTCAGCTCTTTCTTGAGCGTAGAACTTACACAATTAAATAATGTGAAACAAACTCTTACAACGGTAAAAAAAATGCTGTGCACACCGTATTTTTTTCTCTCCATAGACGAGGGCGTAGCGGGCTCGGAGCCAAACACAGTGTCACTACGCCGTGAGATTGCAGTGCTCGATGAGAATGACAATCCTCCAGTTTATCACGGAAGACCTTACGCTGCAAGAGTACCTGAAAGTGCGCCTGTGGGTGGACTCCTCCTTCAACCGGGTAGCATTCTTGTGAGTGACCGGGATGGTGGTATCAATGCTGATGTAAGCGTTGCTTGTAGACCGGCCAGCAGAGATGATGATGCTTGCAGGGTATTTTATGTATCGACAGTCAAGGTAAGATTATTCAGGTTCTTAAGGTTATCATGAAATTCTTTGCAAAAGTCGTAAAATGACGGCGAGCAATGCTGAACGATCGACGATTCAGTCCAAGATGAAAAGGGTGAACGGTCTAGTAGCACGGTCAATTAAAAGTGAATTATTCTTCTAAAATGCATTCGCATCTATATTATTCCCGTTTCCAGCAAATGCATGGGAATTCATTGAGGAATATCATCATTCCCGATTAAAATTTTCTTGCCATTGTTTGAATTGAAAATTCGAAAATAAATTGTTGAACATAGCATTCTGCTCCAGAAAAACATCTCAATTTATAAAAGCCTGAGTTTAGATGAGATATTTCTAATGTTGTTAACCAAATCCGGCATCGAATTGAGAAAATTAAAATTCCTCACTGTTCAGTAGTGAAAACATGAAATTCGTATCCAAGAACGAGAAAGATCCAATTTTCATTCTTCATGTTTGATGTTCACGATGTTCATTTAGGCAATTTTCAGAATACGATTAAAACACTTTGGATGCCTCAAAAAGTTGATTGCTTGATGTCTAATCAACCGGTTCCTCTATTTCAGTTGGCGGAAGGAAAGTACGACGTGCAAATAACACTGAACGAAGCGCTAGATTACGAAAAGAGAAACTCGTATCTCATCAATTTGGTTGCAACTGATGGAGCCAGTGATCCGCTGAAAAGATTACAGGCTAAGGCGACTGTTGCGGTCGACGTTCTCGATGTGCAGGTGAGCTTTCATCATTTCAAGTCTCTATTTTATTCAGAAAATAACGATTAAACCTTATTGTTTCCATATCCTCCAATACGAGTATATTCGATTCTTATTTTGATGAAAATATTGCACAAAATTTCTCTGCGATGCATTCATTTGGAAACTTTGAAGTGACATCTGATATGGTTGACGGGTAATGATTGGCCACTTTGTCACCGTTATATTGCCGATAATTGGAGAAAAATAGTAGTAGAGAGCTTGTTTCATGATTCAGTAACCTTACGGCGATTTGTTAACTCATTTGACAGTTGAACACGTTTTTCTTAGGAAACTATTAATCGAAAGACAAAAAGCCGTCACAGATCAGGATATAACTACACTGTAAAAAATATTAATGTAAATTTACAATCCAGGTCGGTAAATATCCAACTCTGATAGTTGTGAATTTCAGCTAATTTTTGTGATTTTACAAGCGCTTGTGAATTTACCACTCTCAGAGGGGGTAATTCTTGGATACCACTCTCAGAGTGGTAAATTTCATCCCACAGAAGTATGCACTGCGCGTGCGTGATGCGAGTAAGCTGAGTTAGACTCGCGAGCAGAAGACTCAATCTGTAAACATCTGAACTGCCCTCGCCTCTCTTCGGCATCGCGAGGTTGCCGCTGCAGAAGGAGTCTGTGACTCCGACGACATCCCCGAGCAGTCCAGGGCAATCCGGTCTGCTCTGATTATTCCAAAATTGAAGTAAAGTCTCGTGACTTTATTGTGTGCGGTCGTTCCGTCCGGAGTAGGATTTGGTTTTGAGGTTATCTTTTACGAAACTGTGTTCCTCTCAAACTATTCTAAAATAAGTTTATATCATGCGTGTCATCAAATAATCTAATAAATTCGATATATTCGTACACAATATTCACATTACACTCTCATCCGAGCTTCTATCTACTCTGTTTTGCTCAATGAGAAAAGAAAAATAAAATCAGCAGACAGAAATTCACAACCGCGACGGTAAATTTCAGCTGACGAAGCGGTGGCGCTGCTGTATGAAATTTACCGTCGGACGGTAGAATAATTTACAAGCCGCTTGTAAAATCATAACTCCCAGAGTGGTATCCAAGAATTACCCCCTCTGGGAGTGGTAAATTTACATAAATTTTTTTTACAGTGTATCCATTATCTCTCACAGGCTCTGAAATCCCAATGTGTTTGACCGGAAATTATTTTAACACATTGTTTTCTGCTCAAATTTTCATCCTCTTCTGATCAATGATTCGTGCATAATTGTCTCTCTAAACTCGACACAGTCAAATATCAAGACATTGAAGATACGTCTCTCGATATTAATCAATCTAAAATTTGATTTGAATGATTAGGAATAATTTGATCCCTGGGTGATAAAATATCTCATTGAATAAATTGTACTTATAGTCATGTGATAGGAACCAGTTCCACGGTTTGATTAGATTCATGGAAACTTATATCGTCACCAATACGTTTTAGCTTCTACGACGAGCCAGAAGAAAGTTCACAAATCTGATGGTTTCTAGTTGCTCAAACCAAGTTCTTTCAAACTATCCTTGATTCGAAAGAAATTGAATATTCTCATCCCAGACTCTCAATCGTTCAAAACTATAATAGTCAGATTCATGCTAGTCTTATCTTCCACGCTCAAGGTTAACCTCTGCCTTTTAATGAAAATTGTTGCTCAAAGAATGACTAATGTGCTAAAAAATCATCTTTCACAGGATCAACCACCAACATTTGTTAACGCACCGTACAGTGCAGCCGTAGCAGAGAACAGTCCGGCTGGTCTTACAGTATTGACAATCCGAGCTCGAGATGGTGACACAGGACAACCTCGACCACTTCTTTTAGATCTGGAGGGTGAAGATATGGGCTATTTTACTTTGGAATTGGATCGGGAGGGTGATGCAAGCGTTGGCCGACTTATTACTAGCAATATTACTCTCGATCGAGAGGATCCTAGCATACTTCAGAATGGTGGCATCTATACTTTTGAAGTTCGAGCAACTGAACTTATCAACAATGAGATACCTGCTGATACAGCCAGGTCTATGGTTACGATAGTTGTTACGGATGTGGATGATATGATGCCGAGCTTCAGTCAAGATAGTTTCAACCTCAAGGTTTCTGAAGATATTGGGACGGATACCCCATTGCCTGGTATGTGCATCTTGGTGTAATCCAATTTCCAAATTCACGCATATTTCCAAGATTTGCAAGGTCTGAGGCAGTAATCTCAAGAACTGTTATTGACTTGGTATCGTTTTCTGGTTCAAGTTTCTTGCCATGATCAAAGTGTCCATCACCTTGGGATTACATTTCAATTCTGATAGGAATTATGAAATCATTTTAGGACTGAGTATGCTGGTGACTGACGATGACATGGGAGAGAACGCAAGATATACATTGACTTTGAGAGACGCACCTGACTACCCTGGTGTAAGCTCAGCTTTTGATATAAGCCCGAAGGATGGACAAGGACGAGTTCCAGTGGTTATCAGAGCAAAAGATTCAAGCGTATTGGATTATGATATACCTGGCAATCGGGAGTTGGAATTCGAAGTTGCAGCCTCGGTCAATGATGAAGTGGTGAGTCCATTGTACACTCGTCGGACAAAATATCTGTACAAGCCATTTAGTGATTTTCACTTTTTGGGTTGGTATCGCCATGATTTCGTTCCATTTCCAGCGTTCCCTTAGCACGGAATGAGATAGGCCGTGCCAACCCAAAAAGTAGAAATCACCAAATGGCTTGTACAGATATTTTGTTCGGCGAGTGTACATTCATCAATTTTGTACAGATCCCAAGTCCAACAACTCCAGTAGATAACATAGTATTATTTTGTAACAAATCAGTTGTATCACCAAAAATGACAAATTATGGCTTCCACTAAACTGATTAAGATTGTATCAATTTTTCGCGTAATTACAGTCCATCGCTGCTCCTGAACTAATGATTGAAAATCAGCACATACATTATTTTATATCAACAGGTATCATTTTCAACCGTACACATTGACCTGGTAGACGCAAATGACCACAGTCCCGAATTCTACCAACCAGTGTACAAGCTAACCATCCCAGAAGATGCAGAATCAGGTCGTAGATTTGCTGACATCAAAGCTCGTGACCTAGACAGTGGAAGTTTTGGCGAACTCAGCTACAGTCTTCGTGGTTTTGGAGCTGAAAGATTCAGCACTGATCCTCGTTCAGGTGGTCTCTACGTGGCACGACCTCTTGATTACGAAATCCAAAGTTCCTATTCGTTAACGCTGGAGGCACGAGATGGTGGGGGACGCCTTGGTACTACAAACCTCCTGGTTGAAATTGGTGATGTGAATGATAATGATCCATTATTTGAGCAGAGTGAATATACGAGGATTGTGAGGGAAGCTGCTACAAGCTTTGAGCCTCAGATGTTTGTTAGGGCAACTGATGTTGATGGACCGCAACAGGGGGGTGGAAAAATTGCTTACTCAATTACTCAGCACAACTCTATGAGTAACAATGTGTTCAAGGTCAGTGTTAATCAGAACTATTATTGAGTGATTCCAATCGTATAGACCTTGTCGACTCACTTTGGAGCAAATTAATTTGTTTTTTGTCAACTTTTGACCTTGCTTGTTCCTTATTAATATCTACACTAGGTTTTCTTACATTATCTCATAGGAATCAGTTCCAAGAGTGGAATGTTGAAATACTCGATCGTTATTTTTTTTTATTCGCGCATTTTTAACCTCTTTTCAAAGGGACCTGCAGTTTAAGGTGGGTTCCAAACCACCGAAGCCACCAAAAAGCACTTATGAAAATTCACAATGGTGCCGTTCTCGACTCGATTGTTATACTTCCACAGTTTGCGAAATGACTTCATTTGCCGTACCTCTTATTAAAGTAAACAAAAATTACGGAATTTTTCATCAATTCTCAGCTCTATTTCGACATGATCTATTATTTCCTACGTCATTCGGGTGCTGAGTATTTTTTCGATATTTTTGATGATATATGATCGGAGCACTTTGAATGGCTTTTGTAGATTATAATAATATGGATTGGGTTTCAAAGATTTTGATAAGTTGTGTGATGGGTGACTTGGGAAACAAAACAGTTAATCATTGATAAAAACGTTGATGATGATTTTGTTTTTTCAGATCCATCCTGATACGGGTGAATTAACAATTAGCAGTACTGCACGTTCGAGTGACACAGAGAGAGGTATCTATGAACTGACGGTTCGTGCAACAGACTATGGCAAGCCTCCAAAGTACTCCGAAGCTCGAGTCTACATCAGAGTTGGTGTACCAGGGAATCAAAAACCTATATTCCGAGGAAATTACAAATCAAATCAACCAGGGCCTAATGCCTACAAAGCAAGGATCTTAGAAAATGCTGCACCTGGTACAGAAGTTTTACGGGTTGTTGCAAACGATCCTGATGGCAGAGATAATCTTTTGCAGTATCAAATCAGATCTGGAGCTAAAGATAACTTTGTGATCAATTCGGGCTCTGGTGTGATAACCGTATCACCCGATGCCAGATTGGATTTAGAATCAGGTGGAGACAAATACGAGATTATCGTTTATGCCATAGATTCGGGTACACCCATAAGGGAGACTGCAACTACTACTGTGACTGTAGCCATTATGGATGTTAACAACAAGCCACCAGTTTTTGAAAATTCTACCTATCTTGTTCATGTATCTGAAAGAGCTGCTATTGGTGAGCTCCTGAAATTTATTAATTTTTATACGAAAATTCTGAATGAATCTTCGAATTACATGGAAGAATTGATCTTTTACAGGTGACTCCGTCGTGAAAGTAACAGCTGTAGATCCAGATGCAGATTCAGCTGTAGACTACTCTCTGGTTGAACCGATTAGAGCCATGGACAAGACTGGAGTTGCTCTGAAAACTTTTGTGTACGATTTTAAGACTGCATTCTCTATAAATAGAACTACTGGAGTCATATCTGTCAACAAAGCTTTGGACTATCAAAAAGTAGCAGTAGTCACTTTGACAGTAGAAGCTAGAGATTTGAATGCTGCTGTTGACAAAGATAAGCAAGTTACCAGAACCGAGGTCACGGTGTACATACAAGCTTACAGTGATGACAATCCGACTTTCACGAATACTGGTTGGACTCCAAATAATCCAATCATTCGTATCACTGTACCTGAAGAACAACCTGTGGGTACAACACTTTTGATGTTGATAGCTAAAGAACCTCAGACTGGTTATGCCGTTCAAAGATATGAGCTCGTTCGAAGTGACGATGATGGAGGTTATGTGACCTTGGGACTCCAAAGTGGAAATGTTGTGTTGAACAAGCGGCTCGACTATGAATTCTTGGAGGGCAAGGTTTGTGAGATTATCTATCCTTCGATTGTGTCGTAGCTTTGAGTCAATTTGAGGTTGGAACACTTGAATGGTTGATACCTATTTGAGTGATTCGGGTTTGGGATCACACTTCACAATACATCCATAAGATTAAATCAGGGAGACTAACGAGACTCTCTCTTTAGTCTCCCTGGATGAGATCATAACATGCTTCTGGTCTATATTTTTAAAAAATCCGGCCAGTTTTGTACAATCGTTCAAATCCAACAGAATGACAACCGTGTTGAAGTGGGAGACAATCAACTATATATATAGAGCATTTTTGAAAAATGTGGGCCGGTGTGAAGCCACTTGTTTCGTAAATTTTCAAAACAAATTGAATGGTGTCTTGACCCGTCTTCATCACAAGCTCACAAGCACTCATCAAAATCTCAATCGTGACAAAGACTTATGGAATGGGAAAACCGTCTCATAAAAATGTGATATGTGTGTCTCCGGTACTTTAAATGTTCTCATAATATCTGCTCAGATTAACTCGTGACATTCGATCAAGTCATGGTACTTCCTTAACTTTCTATTCACTTTCTTTCCAGTCAATTAGAACACATAGACTATTTATCGAATACCTAATGATGGATACTATCTCGTGATATTTTATGATCATAGTTCTTTTAATTTTTCAGTCCATCCAATTCAAGGTGAGAGCATTGACGAGAGACTACGAAATAACAAGAAGGATGTCAGAAGCAACTGTGATAGTCACTGTACAAGATATAAATGATAATAGCCCAGTATTTACTCAAAAAGACTACAAAATCTCAATTCTTGAGTCTGACAAACCCCCAAAGGTGATACTAACTGTCAAAGCTACGGATATGGATAGTGCCAATTCAGAAGCAGAGATCAAAAGAGGTTATGGAGTTGTCCGATACTCTCTCACTGGAGAAAATGCCAATCTGTTTGAAATCGATCCCATTGCAGGCAGTATCAAAGTGAGTGATTTCTCAGTCTTCCATTGTACAATCTTATGATAGAATTGGAAATATTGACAACAAGATCTACTGGTTAATGATTACTTTTTGCTATCCAGATCTCAGCAAGTACAGTCTTAGATCGGGAAAGACAGTCGGTGCTTCGTTTCTACGTTATTGCATCTGATATCCCACATGGTGGAGCCGATCAAAGAACTACAAGGGCCTTAATCACAGTTGACGTGCTCGATGTGAACGACAATGCCCCAATATTCCCGCAGGAATCTTATACCGCAGTCATACCAGAAAATGCATCGACCAATGTCAGTGTTGTAAATATAACTGCCAGTGATCCGGACGAAGGTGCCGGAGGAATGATTCACTTTGAAATAATTGACGAGGGTGAGGCTAATGGTGAGTCAAGAAATATCTTCCCTCTAAATCTATGCGTATGTTCTTCACAAAGTCCCATGAAATCTATGATCCCTCAAAAATTTTGGAATAGTTCTAAAATTAATACTCGAGCAAAATATTCAAATTTCACCTCCCTCTTAGTTTTTAGTAATGACAAATTCCCCACGTACATCCTAATGATTGGAACAAAATATCTTCCAGGACTTTTCTATATCAATCATACATCAGGAGAAATCTTATCAAAGCGAGAATTAACCGGAAAAGGTCGAACCGAACCTTACTTCATGCGAGTCAGAGCTCAAGATTCTGGTGATCCACCACTCTTCTCAGATGTAAAACTAACCTTATACGTGGGTGATGTAGTCAGCAACGATGGAGTTCCTCTCTTCATACGACCTACACTTGACGAAATTGCACAAATAGCAGAAAATTCTACAATAGGCAGTCCAGTATTCCAAGTCGTTGCATCCGATCCAGATGATCCAAACTTACCAAATGGTAAGGTCACATTTAAGTTCCTGGAAGATGGTAATACCGGTAGTGATGCCAGTGCTTTCAAAATTAATCGTGAAACTGGACTGATCACCACCAGGAATCTTCTGGACCGTGAAACTAAAGATACTTACACTTTGATACTAGTAGCTCAAGATCGTGGAGAGCCTCCACAACAAGCTACTCGTGTTTTACAAGTCAAGGTTGTAGATATAGATGACCATAAACCTCATTTCAAGAGGAGTTTCTACAGTCCCCCAATTGAATTCCAAATCAAAGAAGAAGTTCCAATTGGTACTAAAATTGGAACTATACAAGCCATAGATGAAGATATTGGAGAAAATGGTATGATTGATTACGCTATTAGTTATGGAAACGAAGCTGGACTCTTTACCGTTGAGAGGTTAGGTAATAATAGTGCAATTATAAAAACAAATGCTAGGTTAGATAGGGAAGCTGCTGAAAAACACTTGTTGACCTTGAAATGTTTCAAGTACTCTACGCAGCACGTTGACATTGTGCCAAAACCATATAATCGACAGGATCCAACTGAAAGACAGGTCCTGGTTAGGATAGTTGATATCGATGACAATCGACCTCGTTTTAAGAAAGAAAACTTTACGATAGGAGTTAGACTGAATGTTCCAATAGATACTAATTTGATAACTTTGGAAGCTTCTGATGCAGATTCGGATGCTCTTCCAATCAATTATAGAATGGGCCAAGTGTCATTCATTTCTCTTGTTGATCAGATAATGTCAAAACCTTCCATTCCATCACCTCTGTCATTGAATAATCAAACTGGAGAAATTAGGACAACAAGACCCTTGGCAAACCTATCAGATGGATATATGGAATTTTCAGTTTCGGCAAATAATTCATTAGTTCCTGGTCGAGAGACGAATGTCACATTGAGGATATTCATGTTGAGAGATCGTGATATGTTGAAGTTTGTATTTTCAAAGCCTCCAGTTGAAGTTCGTAAGAAATTAGAGGAGTTTGAAAAAGCAGTTCAGGAGGCACTATTATTACCGGTATCTGTGAATGTATATGATACTCAGTTCTATGCAAAAGATGACAATTCTTTGGATTTTTCATCAACAAGTTCATGCTTTCAAGTTGTTGGAAAGGAATCTTATAGCTTGACCGAGATGAAAGCTTTGCTAACAGACTCAAAAAATGATGACCTCAAGAGGGTATATGACAAGTTCAATGTTGAAAAGGTATCAAGTTGTGCCACAACTGTAGCCCGTGCTGATACTTCTACGACACAAGTTTGGGTTTTGATAATTGCGACGTTGGTCGGTGTATCTGCTACTGCTGCCAGCTGTACTATTTGCTGCATGCATTCTAAGTGAGTAAAATTACTTTCTAATTCGTTCTTCGAGGCTGTATTCTGAATTTTGTGGTAAAATTTTTCCGCAAAAGTTGCCGGCACAGGTGGCGCTCAACCAGTAACCTGTACAATTTGCCCCTGTTGCTGCAGTTAACCGACGTGGTTTGCTGTTTTGCGTTGTTGATGGCGTTTGCCGTAAGAAATAGTGCAAATCGCGACGGAAAACTGCATAGCAACAACGCGGAAAATTTTACAGTTTACCGACAGAACGCCACTTATGCTGGCAAATTTCGCGGTCCAATTTGCCGTAACATTTTACCGCCAAATTTAGAATACACCCTTTGGGACCATTACCCGAAAGATAATATGTTAGAATAATACCTTACTATACAAGGGTGCGGAATCCAGGTTCCCTCGACGCTATTTGTATGCTATTTTTTGACATGCTGCGGGTGAAAGTAGAAAATTCGTGCGAAAAGGACACTAAAATAACGTAATTGATTCGAGATTTGAAAATTTCGGTCCTGAATGATTTTTGGTCAATATTAGTATTACCCTTGTCGAAATTTATTAAACCGCAGCAACAAACTGTTAATCGGTATTAGACCGTCTCCCCCTTTCCATGACATGAATCAAGTTTTCAATGGTGTAAACTACTCAATTTTGGCACCAAGAACGACTTAGTTCGTGCTTCCAAGTCATGGTTACTGAAAATGCTAAAAGATCTAGAAGCCAATTATACATTTTTGTGCATATGAAAAAACAATATTGTAATAAAGGCTTGAATCATTTATAGTTTCTAGAAGTCTTGGCTTTGATCGGTATATTTCAAAAAGAACTACCAATTCTTATTACACCAAATATATTTCTCGTGGTAGGAACCAAATATTCTTCATATGAGAAATGTTTACTCAAGTGCTTTGGGAAGGCACAGAAGAATTCCGTCACTACTCCAGAAAATCCAAATAAATGAGTAGCCTAGTTCAAAATCTACATAAATCCTCGTTATGAATCTTATTTCATCTCCTCCGAACTGTCAACTTTTCAGGGGTACATTTTACTCATTCTCAGATCAAGTGCATAAAACGTGAAATATAGTGCAATAAATAGAGAACATCATAATGAATCGGTCGATCAAAAAGAATCTCAAAAGTACTACCTAACCACAAAATTCGATTTTCAGGTATAAGAAACGTGTAAAACACGCAAGATTACAAAGTCATTCTCGGCCAACGCTGAGCTATGTATCATCTGTACCCGGCATGATAAGTTCCGGTTCTCACACGACACTGGGACCTGGGACAATTGTTTCTATCGGCCCTCACGAGGTCCCGTATGAATGGGGAAACACTGCTCAGTATCATCCCAGTACATTATCGAGAACGTGAACCATGGATTTTGCTTTCAGTGTATCCATAAACGGCAGCTTTCTTCCTGGAGAAATGATCCGATCATGAGAATCTCATTCACTGCATCGGTTCATTATCCAAAATGTCAGCTAAACAAAAGAGATAGTGAATCGATTCGCACAGTGTCAAGATTTGGACTGATTTGACTCTAAAGTATAGTGCTTTTGCATATGAGTCGAGTGAAAGTGTTTTCCCACAGACTGCATCGAATCTATTGTAAAGAGTTTATAAGTGTTTGATGTATGCGTTATTCAAGAGCTTCATCAAAATTTGGTTTATTTTTAAGGGATACGAACATATCATTTTGTACAGAAAATATACCGTCCTAATTAGAAAATGTATCATATTGTTAGTTAATGATGAGATCTATGAGATAGATTTTTTATCATAATTGTGGTTTTTGATTAAAATTATCAAAATGAATAAAACATCATGAAAACAATTTGTCTGGAAATTTTTCTCAAATTTTTTGAAATCTAGTAATGACGTTTCGAGTTGAAT
Source organism: Eretmocerus hayati (assembly GCA_029851415.1). Taxonomy (NCBI): domain Eukaryota; kingdom Metazoa; phylum Arthropoda; class Insecta; order Hymenoptera; family Aphelinidae; genus Eretmocerus; species Eretmocerus hayati. Next base: position 172,464,556 of record CM056742.1, on the reverse strand, counting down.
GCAGAAATCAAATGATTCAATCCATTGCAATCAAGCTATCAGCAAGTCGTTGAAATCCCTCAGAATTCTGAATGTTTTTGAATTCCAGCGAGTCTTGCTCCTGGAAATTAACACTTGAAACTGTTGACAAAATATCTTCATTGCCAAAGTTTGAAATCATTTCGGTATTGTTCCCAAACGTTACACCAGTGCTTCCACAAGAGGTGCCACAATCATTTTGTGAATCTGCATTCCCGTCAACAGATTCAACGTTGACTATTTTGGACGTATCTTGATCTTGGCGCCTCTCAGATTCGATAGACAAATTTTCTTCATACGATTCTATCGGTGAGCTGGTGAACTCCTCTCCGTCAGATTTTGTTTCTTCCATATCAGTTTGATCAACTAGATGTTTTGCTATAGCATTGAAAGGGAGCATGAGCTTCTCAACCAGTTGATCCTTTTCAGTTTCAGGTAGTTTTTCAGATCTATTGATGACCTCGGGTCTGAAAATATCGTAGAAACGGATGATGAATTTTCATTACATTTGAAAAAATTGTCGAAAATTTTCCTTCACAGAATCACTTTAAATGATTTTTGGTTTGAATCTCGAAGAAGTATCTGATAACATATTATATAATATATATTCGATTCGTAAAACCACGGCAAAAAGAATAGCTCGAAACAGACGCTTTTCGGCGATACGTATTGGCTCTCCTTTTGAGGATTTTTAAATCGCCCGAAGGCAATGCGAATTATTCAAGACACGTAGCTCGTTTCCTCTCACTTACGCCAACGCAATTCTATCATTCATTTTATCTCTACCCAATTTGATGACTTCACTCTAAATGCACGAGGATGTTTCAGTTGTCACGAATCGATTCTTAACAAATTCAGCGCTGCTGTCATGGTCGTCTATCCAAAGACGGTTTTTTATATCCAAAAGGTAGAAATAGACCACGTCTTTGTCTCAAAATGCATTAGCTGAACAATCTACATCTAGGGGAGAGTGGGGCGAATTAGGACAGGGGCGAATTAGGACAAGCAAGATAGCTCGGTCGGAGGCGAGTCAAGGCTTCCGCCGCGTGAAAACATTTTCAATACTATCACAGACAATGGTTTTTATCCCGGTTAGACCTCCCAAAACGATACTGGGGGTCCTCGCTGACGTAGGGGTGCTTTTTGGGGGCCTCACGCGGATTATTTTGAAAATGCAAGATTACACGCTGCTCCCGCATAAGTGAACGAACTTCATCGCCGTTTGGGGGTCAAAAACTACACTACAAAACGAAGATTTTGAGCCGTCGTGGGCCAAAATCGGCCCACTTGAACTCAAGTAATTGCAATTTTGCGAAAAAAACGCTTGGGGGCAATTTAGGACAAACTGGACGGGGCGAATTAGGACAATGCTAAATCCCATTTAAAATCGGTCGACCGGTCGCGAGTCCGTGTTTTTCGATGATAATTACCCGTATCTATATGTATTATATAGATGTAATATGATGTGTAATGATACATATTATGTATATTATATATTATATAATATATATATGATGTATATTGGGTATATTATATATGAATGATGTATATTGGGCGTTTTTCGAGGCGCGGGAGGTTGAGGGTTAGTTGGATGATTAAAAATGGGTGAGGGAATAAAGTTAGAGCGCCTATTTCAATTATGCGCCTATTCCAATAGAGCGCCTATTTCAATTATGTTGTTTCACATAAAAATGGCTCGTTTTCTAAGGCTCTAGGAGGATGTAAAGGTCGCGGGCGGGTTTCCGTCTCGATTTAGGGTTACTACCACGTATTTTGGTGAGCAATTTCGACTCTAATAGTTGAGGAATATTGTAGTCTACCTCAATTTTCAAAGGCTGTCCTAATTTGCCCCCAAAACTGTCCTAAAGTGCCCCCAAACGCGGGGAGAATTAGGACAGATTTTTTTTCTCAAAATTCAAAAGAGAGTATGAACGCTAAGGCCTAGAGTTCTGAAAATTTTTTTACAATATATTCAATAGTTGAACTTTCAAGTCTCGTAGTGCGCCTAGCCCCAAGTATCGCCAGAAAGCCCCACTGCAAAACCTGTCCTAATTCGCCCCACTCTCCCCTATATTTAACTTGAGATAATTCTTGATGAAGAAATTCCTAGTAGTTCGTGATCATTCCATCTCGCATCAGACAGTCTTTCGAGATGAGACTCAGAGCTCAAGCATTTTCCATTCCACGACATTTAGAACAGATGGGTGATTTTTGACGCGATACAGGTCGCAGAAATAACTAGCTACTTTTTTAGTAGTCGGGGGAACTGTCAGGGAGGATATTCAATATAGATGTGCCCAAGATTCATTTTCCGAAGTCGTTTCGCTTGGATCTATGACGGGTTCTGTTCTAATTTGTTCATTTTTTATCAGAATGACGATTTTGATCATTCTTTCTTGAATAAGGAATACTTACAAACTCTCATGCTATTTTTGAAGATTTGGATGAAACGAAATTTGATAATCGATTTTGAATTCTTGCCTGATATTCAGTGAGAGTGTTAAATTTCAATACTGAATCATTATCAGCAAGCATTGTATGGTCAAATAAATCGGAAACTCGTAGGAATAAAGCGGGGACTTTGAAGTACCAAAAATCAATACCTTCATAAAAGTTAGCCAGAGATTCTTCGCTCCGTGAGTGTATATATTCAAAATTTTCCAGATTTTATATTCGTCTGAGCTGATTATCTGATAAGTTAGTTGGAACGTTGAACGTCAACGCGATAAAAGTTTAACATTAGGCTGTTAGAAATTTATCAATCAAACGTAAGAGTGAGTCGTAAACGAGAAGAATTATGGATAACCGTGGTCCACTCCCTCGACACAAAAAAAAAATTCTCCTCTCACAAGTATTTCAACAGCATATCGCATGATTGTGCAAAGTCCAAGTCATGAAATTTTTAGGAGACGTATAAAATTACCTCGATAATTTACTCTTCTTCTTCGGATACACGTTCAAGTGGAGAATCATTTGATGTTTCTCCTCCTCTTCAGGTGCACGATGACGTTGTTGCTGCGCTTGTACATTTAAAGCATGAGTTAGGTGCGTATTATGTGCCTTATAAGCTTTTGGATATCTTGATGAAAAAGGGGCGGTTTGTCGTCGATAATCGTGATCTTCAGGCGCAACAGTTGATGGCGATTTTGGACGAGGTAATTTTTTTGTTTGCTCGGCTGCATCGGTTATCGGATAAATGTCCAGCATGACACTGAATGGTTTTGGTTTTGATTTTTTTCCATAATTTGTGGCGTAGGATCCGTGGTTATCATGAAGATTCTCGTTGTAGATCGATATCTTATTGGGATTTGGTTTCTGGTAGTAAGGGTCGAAATATGGATTGTATCTGTGTGGTACGAGAGGCGAAAACCTGGTCGTGGATTGAATGATTTATTAAAAAATTTTGGTTCACGATGGCACTTTTTCAGTTAAAAACTAGTTGCATGCTCTTACTCAGACTTTTGAAGAAAAAAATTAACATATTAGCTTCAATTTTACAGAATTTGTACGAACTGAGTTCCAAACTACTGGGCATCATATCATCGCCCCCGACGAAGAAAAATACGTCCCCATCTAAAAATGCATTGGGAGAATAATGGGAGGTGTTATTCTTTGTCGGGGTGACGGTCTAAGATTTTTTCATAAAAATAAGAAAATTTTGACTATTGCAGTGACATGACTTACCTCAGATTAGAAGTCGCTAAAAGATTGACGTCAGCGGGATGTTTTGGTTTGAACTGATACAGAGGATCAGCATTGATGGGAAACGTATAAGGTAAGCTCTCACTTTCTTCTGTTTTATCGCTGTTCATCGCAACCTCGCCAATATCCATCGGTACAGAATCGAATTTTTTTGGACTCACGTAGATTCCCGTAAACTTGATACGACGATTCAAATTACCAGTATCCTTCGTTAGATATTGTATGATTTCTTGAATATTTCTTGAAGCGTAAGGTTGTCGATACTGATTGAGTTGTGGATATTTTTTGAAGGATGTTGGCTGGGGGCCCTTCATCTCGAATCTGAATGGAGCTTGACGACCTTCACCTCCATTATCGATTTCATAATTTGATTGAGTTTCGGAGGCCTTGGATTGTCTGAAAAATGATTGTAGCATTTTTCTGAGATACATCACGAGGATTATGCAGTATTTGAAAATATGAATAATCAACTCGGAGCTACGAATCTTACAAATGAATCATCGATCTCGATACGAGGGCAGAGATGTAGAATTTCGCTCACAGAATGATATTTTATGGAAATAGCTGAAGGCAAATGTCAAAATTATCATGAGAAGGCGAAAAAACATCTTACCCATATATCGAACCCCTTATCCTCCAAAAACTATGAAGGAAAAAATTTGTGGAGAAATATCACAGTCCCGCTACAGGAGTGAAAAACTTCACTAAATTTCAAGAATTTGCACAATTTCAAGCGTTAAAAAAATCTTCTTTAATCCAGACAGAACTCATAAAATGGTCAATTGTTCATATTGTAATCGTTTGAGGTCAGGAATGATGTGTCAAAGGCTACTTCGCGATCATTGAAAAGGAGCCCTGACAAAAACATAGCTAAGAACAGTCTACAAGGAATGCCTGCAAAAATGGTCTTTAGCCAAAACTTCACCATCAATTTTTGACTGAACTGGGAGTACATCCCAATGACGAGATGATCTATGATGACACTGGTGTAAGGATTGTCCAATGTTAAATTTGTTCTCAGAATTTTTTTCTCACAGAGATGAGTCTACTTACAGAAGAAAAATCAAAAATACATCCTTTATCACAAATCAGAAATACTCACTCCATCCGATGAGCCATAGCATGATTATTGATAGCTTGTTTCCCCTGCAAATCAGAATCTTCATTTTGTCGATCCAACATCTTACTACGTGCCTTAAAATTACTCAAATTCAGCGCTCTTGACTCACGCTCTCCGTTGTTCACATCTTGCGTTCGATTTTCTAAAGTGTTATCGCGATATTCTAAATTCTGTTCATCGTCAGACCGATCCTCCAAAACATCTGTATGATTTCCATTAACAATATATATGGTTGGTGGCTGTGTAACAGATGATCTACGAGCAGCATTACTCGATCTTCTCAGACTATTTTGGAGGATGTAGATGTGTTTGGTTTCTTGATTTACTTTGCTAGTTATTGATGCACTCGAAGTGAAGTCGTAAAAGAATATCACTAGCTGTAATATATTTTTTTTTATTCATAAGTTATCACAGAAGGTGTAGTAAGGATGATGAACTAATCATAGCAAAGATGATGAGTTGTGAGAATCAGATGATGAGATTCCTTGAATCATGGGAAACAATTTCAGTATTGTGTAACCAATCTCTGTCATCAGGACTATTGTGTGGTATACAAAAGCTTCATGTTTGAAGTAATCAAGAAAACTCGCAGCTCATCAATATGTTTTCATACTTCATATTGTATTTCAATATCCCCAATATCCGAAATTCCACTCCTACTCTAAAAGAAAGTACTACTGTTGTGTACCAGAACAATCCGAGCAATTTACAGTACCTCTAAAAAACGTCCGTTATTCTTTGAAAAAGCTCTCCAGTGCAAACTGACCCAAATACAAATTAGACACGAGTCAGTTATTAAAAAAGAAAGCCCAACTACAAATAATCAAAATCCAGCGCAACTTTTTTCTAAACTGCACGTTGGCAGGATACTATATTGATGCTCAAGTGCTAAGTACATCGTCATCATCATCATCATCATCATAGAGTAAAACTGAGTTCACGGTCAACGCACGTCCTAATCCCGTGTAGAGTTTATTTTCACGCAGATGCTGTAAAAATTGCCGGCATAAATTTAGCAGTCGTTAGCCGCAAAAGAATCATAGCATGATGTACTGAGACTGTATAGAATATGTAGAAAACTCTCATAGAATCACGCCCGTGCGTGCGCATAAGTATCGTGAACAACTTGCCGCTTGGCCCGTCATGCGTGCAGATTAGTGCAATTGCTTGTTCTTCTGCGCAACAAAAAAAAAAATTTATTCTCCCGTGGTGGATTTACGATCAGCAAAGGGTATATGTTTGATGAATGATCAGATAGAATAATCACTTTTCAGAGGATTAGTTTGATGATTTGTGTGAGAGTTGAATAGATTTGACTGTTCTTGGATCACTTTTGCATCTTTCAAATTGGTCCTTGTTCCGAATGATTTGTACGCACTGTGCACCGGATGGGAAATGAATGTTATCCGCGTAACTAACTCGTAAATATTTTTATTCGACTGATTAGAATTTCTCAATTATGACCAGTAAAGTTCCCGAAATAGTTACTTGGATTTCGATTCATATCGCTCTTTGTAGATTCTACTTCAATTTTTCATGAAATTTTGTCATATAGATTTCATTTTCATGAATTTGATGATTATGAGGATCTAAAATTGATAAACCTGTGCAAATTCTGGGGAAAATTATAAAACACTAGATGGAATGGAATTCAGAGCTCGTCTGTGGGCTCATTCCCTCTCTCCGCATGAATCAGTAAAAATTGATCCCAATCAGAGAATTTTGCTGATTTTTATCGGAATTTCCCTATTTTCAGTAGACTTTTACTGTGAATTAGTGAATATGCACTGAATGAGATCAATTATCACTGATTCGTGCTGAGAGAGTCCGATTATTGAGTATGGACTTCTGATATCAAGGACCACTGTTGAATAGTCTTCATCAGAATTAAGCTAGGAATAGTGGTTCACTAATTAGTTGGGCAAGAATTCTACTGCACTCTATTATCATCGAACAATTTTGATCGAATATCTTGAGAAATTCTAGGAGAAATCAGGATGTCTCCCAATGAGGTTGTTTACAATCATTCAAAGTTCTCAATCGTGCATAGAAAAACTGAAATATTCATCAATTCTAGTGATGCAGGAAACTTACCAGTACGACAGAAACAACGACCATAGTTCCTATGACGAATTTTCGAACTGTATTCCCCTCTTTTTCTGTATTATAATAATCACTGTAATCGAAATACAGTCCTAATTCAGATGTACTCGTTGCAGATTTTCGAATTGAGCCGGTGTAGTATACATCCTTGAAATCTTGATCTTGATATGTTTCCTTGAATTTTGATAAACAATTACCCAACAAAATTTTCGAACTCTCAGAGAATAAAGTCAACTCACATTCATCATAGTCTCTTCACCATAAACACTTTGTTATATTCTTACATAATCTTACGATTGTTACTCAAAATTATTTGAAAGATACGGCACTTTCTTCAACACGTTTACTCTTATTTTCAACGCGATGAAACCTTTTCGATGCATCGTTTGAGACTAAGGAGAGATTTGCTTTAGCTGAGAGTTTTCACTAACAATCTCATGATTGTGAAGATGCTACATAGGAGCAAGTGAATTTTCTTCATCAAAGCTGTTATGGGGGAGGATATCTAAATGGTAGGAGAAGCATGTGAGTTCTGGACTACTTACTCCTTGCATGCAGAGCAAGTATGTATGTGCGAGATATGTATACTGCTACCTCTCACTTCAGGATTACAATGAGCGTGAAATAGTAATATGTATGTTGTGGCATGTGCATAGTTTTTTAGCACTTGGTTGATTTCTTTCGCAGTTATTTACGGATCAGATCGTTTGTACATTCAAGCTTAAAAATTTAGTTCTGATTGAAATTCAATCCCGAACAAAATTGGATGCCCTTGCAATCTAACCTTAACAATTTTTTAAAGTCTCTCAGTCAATTTATTCAAAGGCGCTCTAGACTCTTTAATCCGTTTACCTTAGACTTCACTTCTCAGTCTCGAAAAGATTTTCTGATACGTAAAATATCAATAAGTAGTTGAAACATGACAAGAAACATCAAAATCGCAGAATTTGAAATATTTGTTGTTTTCCATTTTTCCCCTATATAGAACCATATAGGAAATGATATACTTGTGAAAGCGTGTTCTTGACATTTCCGAAAATTTTCCGGGATTTCTCAGATTTTTAGGATACATGCAACTAAATAAGTGAGGGGGATGACTCGTAAGGAGTTTCGATCTCGTCAGTTGGAGACTGCGATTATGTTTCAGGAATGAGATTATTCTTTCGATCATTTGCATCATGTACAATACCGACTGTCCACTGCATTCTAGACTTCCAACTTCTAGCATTATTAGATCAGAAGGGAAGAATTGAAATTCTGAAAAGATTTATTATAAAATATTGACTTTATTATGTTATCAGCCTTATTAAGGCTCTTATGCAAAACATACTGTATAACGATATGAAGTCTTTCAGAGGAAAACGATATTCGACATTGAGTATTTAATCATTTACAATCCAGACTGTGGGACTCTTAATCAAGAGCCACCGCCTCGAGAGAGTTAATCCTCTGCGCGAGAGGATGATGATCTCTGTCTCTTATACGAAGTACAATCTACGTAGAAAAATGTTTAAGTGCTATACATGAATTTTTTACAGAAAATCTCAAGCTGAATGCGACTGACTTCCATTCACAATAATCATTCGACCCTACTTTTTGTAGTTGAATGAAATTTCTGGAATTGGGTAGTTGTATCCTTCGAATGATTTTGGTGTACTAGGTGGCAGAGTAGGATACGGTTCTGGCCGACCAGTAGGTGGCCTGTATGTAGTCGTCGTTGTCGGGATGATACTGTAAATCGGTGTTGGTGGTGGTGGTGGCGTGACTGTCTTGTAAGTTGGCCTTGGGGACGATGGAGGTAGGTAAGGTGGCGGTCTTGGCGTTGGTGGTGCTACCGGAGGGAATTTCGGTTGCGGAGGTGGGGGTGGTAAATACGGTGGAGATGGACGCGCTGGAGGTTCCGTTGGTGATGGATAGTACGGTGACGGTGTCACTGGAGGCTGAGGTGGTGGTGGTGGTGGTGTTGGCCTTGGAGGTTGTGTTGCTGGTGGTAAATAAGTTGATGGCTGATATGGTGGTGGAGTTGGTCTTGGTGGTGGTGGCCTTGTCCTTGCTGGAGTCACCGGTGGTACATAGGGTGCTGGAGTCGATGGTGGGATATATGGCGCTGGTGTTGATGGTGGTGGCACATACGGTGGACGTGTTGGTGGTGGGTTAGTACGCAATGGCGCGGGGCTGTACGGAGGACGAGTCACTATTTCCTGACCCGATGGTGCTGGTGGTAAGTACGTTGAAGGTTGGAATGGTGGTGGAGTTGGTGGTGGAGTTGGTGGCCTAGGTGGTCGTGTTCGTGGTGGTGGTGGAGGTGGGGGTGGTCGGGTTGGTGGTGGAGGGGGTGGAAGTGTTGGTGGTGGGTTTGTCCGTTGCGGTGGAGGATAGTATGGCGGAGGAGTCGACGGTGCTGGAGGTAGATATGTGGGTGGTTGAGTGGGAGGTGGTGGTGGTGGCCTTGTCCTTGCTGGAGTCACCGGTGGTACATAGGGCGCTGGTGTCGATGGTGGGATATATGGGGCTGGTGTTGATGGTGGTGGCACATACGGTGGTCGTGTTGGTGGTGGGTTGGTACGTAATGGTGCAGGGCTGTATGGAGGACGAGTCACTGGTTGCTGAGTAGATGGCGCCGGTGGCAAGTAAGTGGATGGTTGGAAAGGTGCCGGTGGTGGAGTTGGTGGCGGAGTTGGTGGCGGAGTTGGTGGCCTAGGTGGTCGTGTTCGTGGTGGTGGAGGAGGTGGCGTTGACGGCGGTAGATAAGTTGACGGACTTGGTGGTGGGTAAGTACGTGGCGGGGGAGTGTATCGTGGAAGAGTCACCGGCTCCCGGGTTGATGGTGCTGGTGGTAGGTACGTCGAAGGTTGAGGGGTTGTTGATGGAGGTGGTGGTGGCGGTGGTGGTCGTCTCGTTGGTGGAGGTGTCAATTTTGGGAGTGGTGAGTAAGGCGCTGGTGTCACCGGTGGCGATGGTGGAAGATAAGGAGCCGGAGGTTGAGTTGATGGTGGGGGTCGGTAGGTTGGGAATGTTGGGGGTGAAGTTGGAGGTGGCCTGTATGGTGGTGGAGTCGATGGTGGTGCAGGGAGGTAGGTTGGACTTGGTGGACGCACTGGTGGTTTAGTCGGCTTAGGTCTTGTGTACGGAGTTGGAGTTACTTGTGGTTGTGTTGGCTGTCTGAAAGACTGAGATGGGCTGGGCTGGTATGGTGGTAGTGTCGGAGGTGGTGGTGGCGGTGGTCGAGGAGTTGATGGTCGTACTGGTGCAAATGTGAATTCTGGTTGTCCTTTGGGATAGTCATACCCGGTGAAAGGTGACGGAGGTCTAGGAGTTGTGCGAGCTGGTTGAGGCTGTGGTTGAGGCTGTGGTTGAGGCCGTGGCTGTGGTGGGACGTATTCTGGGATCCGAGATGGGCTTGGAGAAACTTCGACGTATGGGGTCGAGTAAGGTTTCGGAGTGGTCTGATACTCCGGTGAGTAAGGGGGTTGAGTTGATGATGGTTGATACGGATTGAATGGGATACTAGGTCGGTCATAACTATAACCGGTGGTTGACGGCTGCGGTGGTGCAGGTGTTACTGGTGGTGGAGGTCTAGTCGAGAATGGCGGTGGTGGCCGAGGAGTTGAAGGTGGTGGTGGTGGTCGAGTTGGAACGGGTCTAGGAAACGATGGTTGAATTATTACAGGCTTCTCAGGCGTCGGGTAAGCATAACCTTGTTGCTCCTGAGGAACTGAGGGCGCTGGCTGATACGTTGGAGGTGGCACAGGTGGTTTCGGGGATGTGGGTTTTGAGTACGAGTAGTTGGGGGTTGAAGGAACAGGGTAACTATATCCAGGTTGTTCTTGCGTAACAGATGGAGATGGCTGATAGCTCGGTGGTGGCCTTGGCGGTTGAGTTGGAATTGGCTGAGGTGGTCTTGGTGGCCTAGTTGGTGCTGGTGGAGGTGGCCTTGGAGTACTAGGTGCCGGATATGTATAACCGGCTGACGGTATTGGATAGTTATAACCAGACTCTTCCTGAGGTGCCGATGGAGATGGTTGATAGCTTGGTGGTGGCGGCCTGGGAGGTAGTGACGCAATTGGTTTGATTGGCTTAGGTGGCCTCGTCGGTGCCGGAGGTGTTGGCCTCGGTGGAGTTGGTTTCGGATATTCATAACTTGGAGTCGATGGAACCGGATAGTTGTAACCGGTTTCCTCCTGCGTCACCGTTGGTGATGGCTGATAGCTTGGAGGTGGCCTTGGAGGTTGCGTTGGAATCGGCTGCGGTGGCTTTGGAGGTTGCGTTGGAATCGGCTGAGGTGGCCTTGGAGGGCTAGGTTTGGGATATTCATAACCCAATTGTGGACCCGATGGGATCGGATAGTTGTATCCAGATTCCTCCTGCGGAGCCGATGGGGCTGGTTGGTAACTCGGAGGAGGCCTGGTCCTTTCATATGCGGGTGTTACTGGAGTAACCGGTCTCGGTGGGATTGTTGGTTGCGGTTGTGGCGCCGGTATCCTCAAAGGAGGTTGAGGCTTGGGGTACTCATAACCAGGTTCGGCAACAACTATTGGCCTGAATTGAGGCTTTGGCTGCAACGAAACTATACTGTTCTGAGGAGCCGACGTTGGCCGTGGGAATGGTTCTAGCGGAACCAGTTGTGGTTTTGGTGGTGCATTCCTGTAGAGATTTCAAATGTTGAGAGAGCCAATTTCTCATAGATGTGATAATTAGAAATGTAAGATGATTGAAAAACTCACGTTGGTAGAGGAAATGCCTTGTTTGGAGGTGGGTAATCATAACCTTCAAACTCTTCATTGTTTTTTGGAGCACTGCCTATTGCTCTTGCATTCCTCTCATGAGCATGGGCCGAAGCAATAACTGCCACTAGAGTGGCAGTCCACAAAAGTTTCAACTGCAAGAGGAAAAGAAGTTTGAATCTCCAACGTCATCAAACAGCTCGAAAATGGTTTCATCAAGATGGGGTCATGATGCGATATTTTGTTTCAACCATTGTGATTAAAAAGTTCAATACGCCTCACAAGCTCCTCAATTCTGGCTTCTCCAATGCGATGCTACCCACAAAAGTACCACGAGAGATGCATTTGGGATTCTGAGTCAACGTCGATCAAGTGTACTCAAAATCTATCAACAAAATTAGCATAAATGAGGGGACTGTTGCGTTTATTCAGAAAAATCGAGATCCCACAGTCATACTCCTAGAATATTCTTTTCCAAAAAAGAAACATCATTCTAACCACTGATTATAGTGAGATTTTTACAAGCTATAGCACCAACGAATTTCTGACAATCGAACTTAACTTTTAAGAATGTGAATCTTTGAGTAAGCTGCGTTGAGACGAGAAGAAAGTCAAGACAAAAATGTAGATGACCTCCCTATGTTTAGTACAAAAGAAGAGTTTTGTGTAGATATATCGCAGGTACTATATCACGTACATTAGTGACTATCGAAGTATAAACTTATGGGAAATCATCTAATTGCTAATCTCTACATCATTCTCATGGTAACGATTATAATGATCTGATTGTAATTCTTCGTCTCACACCTTGAATAAGTCAAGATCATCACATCATTATACAAATACATCCATTTGGATTCTTTGAATGATCTTAGATATCTTTACTGAGTCTGAATAATCCACACCATGAAACTTCCTTGGCGCGAAATTTGAATATTTGACAAGAATGTGAATATATGAGAAGTGCCATTGCCATCATATTGCGGGTAGTATTCGAGTCAAAGAATTTCTAATCCTCTAGATTCATAAACCTCCCTGACGAGAGAATGTGACCTCGGTCGATATGGAGACTATCTCGAAAGAAAGACAGGGACGGAGCATACTTAGGCAAATTAATTTTTTCTCTGTTAATATTCAGAATCATTGATGTCACTTAATAAATTCCACATTTTCCTCTTCAGAGATGAAGCGATTCGTATGAGAAAAAAACTCAAGAAGGAGAGACGAATTGGTCAATGCAGTGAAAATAAAAGATTGCTCCCCTCAGGCTGTTGAGTGGATTACAGCATCTCAAGAAATGCAAATGATGGATCGCGTCGAAGCGATAAACTTCAGCGACAAAATATACCTAGAAAGATGAGTGAGAATAAGAATGCCAGACGACTATAGACCACAAATAATAGAAAGTTGTTTTCGGGATCGTTTTAAGAAAAAAAAGAAAAAAAATCATACTTCCATAATCGAGATGTTGACCTCCGTAGTTTGTAAGATGACGCCAGAGCTCCATTTTATCTGCTTGAAAGCCGATCGAACGAAAAAGTAGTTGAGCTACCATAAAATCAGAGATTTCAAAAGAATTGTAACTTATGTTTCACTGCATTCTGTTGATTGATTTGCATATTCGATACAAACGACTTCTCATACAAGAATTTCTTGATTCGTGGCAGGAGTGAGTGGTAATCGCAAATACTTCTAGGTGTCTCGAAAATCAAGAACCTAACTTCTTTAAAATAAGAAATGAACCACTGTTTTCTTGACCTCTCTCGCTCGATGACCATGTATTTTTTTGTGGAATGCATTTTCAATAATCTGATTGCCAAAATTATTCAGATATGTGTAATTTTAAAATTTTCCATCCTTATATATGCAATATGCTGAATGTCACGATTATGGAAAATGAAACGAGGTTGTGATGGGATAGATTTATTAAAAAAGGAATAAATCTGCACTTTTGCAGAAAGATGAGACGATGATGCAATTGAAAGTGAACGTGAGCGTTGTAAAGTGTTGACGATCAAGAGAAATTGTGACTATGAATCTGCAGGCGTATGATTTGTACGCCTTGGAGCATCTGAATATCTCTACAACTCTTGGGCTTCTCACATTCGAATATTATAAAATGCTCGGGTCGTCAATGGGATTTGGACTCTATAAAAAAAAGTTCGTCGCTCTCATCTTTGATAGAAGCGTGCTCGACACCAGAACATTAGGAGGTAGCTGTTAATGATTCTTATGTAAACGTTGTGAATAGACAGAAATCATATTAGAGCCTATTCGGAATTTTGATATCACAGGGCTAGATGAGGAATGTGGTAATAGAATGAGTATATAGGCCCAACGTAGGTGTTTTATGTAGAGTGATTATGAAAATTAATTGGTCCTGAATATGAATGAGGCAGATGGAGTCACATTTGCCCACGTGATTTTTTCTGCCTTCAAACATTTTGTTCTCTTATGAAGTTGAAGAAAGTTTTCGCGATATCCATGTCATCTGTTTAATGAGCTTAATTTCCCATACAAATAATACGAAAAGATTCACGAAATGTCTATTTCTCGAGGGATATAGAATCAGTTTGGACCTTCTAAAGCTGGGGTTTTTTAATTCATCAAGTTTCAGATGGAGCGCTGATTCATTTGACAATCATCCTCGTCTCGTTTTTTGAAGGGCATGTCTAGTCACTGTGATGGGACCCACCACGAAACCCTAGCGGTGATCAATTCCTGAAAGGTTCTGTTCCCACAGGAATTTTCACTTCGAATTAGTCTTGTTTCATTCCATTTCACTGAAGCCGATGTGAGGGACTAATCAAAATTTTGAGGATCGACTCATGCTGGACCAGTTATATATGGAATATCCCAGAAAAAAGTGTTGAAGCGATCTCTTCAAGAAAATTTGAGCCTCCCGTTAGGCATAAGACACGATCATTGTGGCAAGTGATGATCTCTCTAGTCATTGCTTGCGCAAGTACCCAGATCTGATCCGGAACTTTTCAAGGGCGTATTACAGTAATGCCGACCCACATAGTCTGCGCATATGGGTAATTACACTGCCCTCATTGCGTAAGGCTCCCTAGAAAGCATTTCTGACGCCGTCCAGTGGCGGAGAGATGGAATTTGATGATAATCCTCAAGTACCTAGTTTGATCAAGCATGCTCTTTTTTTCTTGAGAATAATGTCCAAATATTGATATCATCATTGGTTCCCGGCACTTTCTCTGAACGAAAAAATTTTAATTTTCTGCGCATGCGCGTTGTTCCCTGACTTGAAATTGATGGGATGTGTTACAATTAATGATCCGCAAAATTACTCTGGACTATAACCGTTGAAAAAATCAACTAAGCTGGCTTTAATCGAAATTCTGATGATTCAGACGCCGTTGAACTCATGAAATCTAACTCTGATTTAAAGCTCCTAAGTCGAATGTTCGAAGATGAAAATTAGGTATACTCAAGACTTGAACTTATAGTTAATCCAAATTCTACACCAAGAAAAAATTACTGGCTATCAACAAGGAATACTCTGGAAATTCTTTGAAAAGAATTCTCCATGCTTATACATTTTTCAGAACCACCCCGATCTCCTTATGAGTTACAACTGCTCATCAAAACTAGAACCACATCACCTTGATACTCCAAACCTTTGCCCACTCACGGAATATCCAACAAACACGTTAAAAAATCACACCCCTGCGACACTATTCCACTCGACCGTGCCAAGAAGAAAACTACCTAGTCCATGTAAGGCTGTAGCGCGAAGTCCAAATCAAGAATTGCAGACTTCGATCGTAGGGTGGTTCGTTCACAAAATGACATATCAGGCAAAACACAGCCACAAGTCTAAAAGGTGAGCACAAAATCCACAATAAACTTAAAAAACTGCAAGCGAAGCAGCACAGCAGAACCAACTCTTTCATAATCCTCAAATTCCTCATCATAGGAGGTAAAATCTATAACCGAGTTGCCGCAAGGCATGATCGCTCGATCGTTACTGGAAAAGTTCACTTCAAAAATATTCTCGTAGTCTCTGGTCACACACGCAACATTGAAACCTATACGAATAACGATCAACCGGCGCGGCGCATAACCTTGCACGATCGAGGCCTTCTCTGAGTCCTTTCAAAATCTCGCGCGAAATATCTGGCGGAACTCTTGTCCCATCCGTTGCACACCATATTACAAATTTTTCAAAACCATCATAAATAACAACAACACTTTTTAGCACACTGGTCAAAAAATTTTTTTTGCACTTTGATCAGATGAGCAGTCCTTCATATTTGTTTGGCGCGCACTTTCAAACTACCCCCTTTTTTGGAACACTTTGTAAACTTACCATAATAGTTCCGCTGATTTTTTCACCACATAATAATAAATATATTATGGATGCACCCGGCGCGGCGCGAGAAAAACTCGATGTTCCTATATACCGCGAAAGATGTCAACTTCTTCTTTCTGACCCATGCGATGAAGCATTTATAGGATTTGCTAGGCTGTTACTGCAGGTTGTTTTTGATTGGTAGTGGGGATATACGCATATTCGTATATATATCGCGCCTGCTCGTCCAAACGGATGCTGTAATTCTGCCACCACCGCATCATCACAGGTGTATAGAGTCGCGCCCGGTTGGGAGGTTCAAGTGGGAGATGAGCTTCGAAAGGTAGACATGTGGTCCTCTATAACTATATAGATATTTTTATGTGTATATGTTGAGTCTGGTTTGAAGAAGAGCGTCGTCGATGGTGTGGAGGAGGGCAGAAAGCCGGTAAGATTGGTATATTATATGGTCGAAGGTGAGAGTGACCGACCGTGCGAAGGACGACCCGATATTATTATATTGTGTGTGTGTCTTCAGTCTTCAGACGTCGTTGTGTTGGTTTTGGGCTGATTATGCGAATCAAGTTTGGTAGGAATGGAGAACAGCACGTGACGCTCGAATTTTTAGCGTCTAGAGATTTTTGAGAGAGAAAGGAATTCTTTGAGATGTTCGAGCAAGCTGGTGCGAGAGATCGGATTAGTTTGGAGGCTTTGGACAAGAGGATGCTGATTTTTATTAAGAGCGGTAGACTTTGAATTGCAATTTTGATGGAAAAATGAGAAGGCCTGCGCTGTTCTCCGTCAACTTATATACTTTGAAGGTGCATTAGAGTGATTTTTTATTGAAACCATTAGTATCGAACTTGGGATCAATGTTAGACTCCATCCCAAAAAGCTATAAGAGCATCACCAACATTTCGGAAACATCAGTAAATTCAAAAGCAGACAAAAATTGTATCCATATCACAGAGGTGGTGGAGTTAATTTGCCGTTTATGAATAGTCTCTGCCAGAGGTTGGAGAAATACTGGTAAAATATGAGCGCAAACCAAACCTACGAATTTTTCGTCAGAGATTCCGTATAAAAGAACCCCAGCCTTGTTTTATCTCATTTTGGCCACGACTATTACTGAAGATTTTATGAGAATTGGGACACAAATGAGAACATTCCCTCAACGCAAAACATATCAATCCTGTAGATCTTCCATTGTCTATCTTAGCAATATTTTCAAACCTCCTCCGCGCTATGTAGCCTATGGACGTCAATTCGCCAGCGGGATGCTTTCTTGATTTCAGCGAAATGGAAAGATGCAATTCTAGTGCTGCAAAACTCGACAAGAAACACTAATTGATGGACTTTTTTGACATGAGATAATTCTCTTAACTTTTCCGAATGAGATCTCACTCGGAAAGAGTGAGTTCTGACTCGGAGTTCGGAGTGAAATCGTGGAAACTCGGTACCGAGTGAGTTTCACTCAGAAAAAAGAGTGAGATTTTTCACTCGGGGAATCCGAGTGAATCCAAATGTTATTTAGCTGAAACTGAATATTTTCGTTTAATCAATACGTTGCGGGCTATAACATCAATAAATTATTATTAATCATCTGAAGTTTGGAAAAAAAAGAAAAAGTCTACTCCGCCTGTAGTGGCATGGTCATTTCGATACTTTTGTAAATTGGGAAGTGCGGGGGATCGAACTAAGGTCGTCTTGCTTGGAAATCGGGCTGCTTCTCCACTGGGCTACTGCTGCTATATGATATAATATTGGGCTGTGCATTTTTAAAACTTATGGAGGAGGATATTGACATTTCTTAGCTCAGTTTTTCAACAAATATTGCAGGAAATCTACCGTTTTCCTCTTTGTAAGCTACGCATTGGTCCAACAGTAACAAACGAGCGGCAAAACATAACCTGAAATTTTATTTGAGCGTCTCACTCTTGCATCCGAGTGAAATTTCACTCGAACTTCTGAGTGAAATTTTTGATTTTTTTGATATCTGACTGTTTACCGAGTGAGATGGACTTTCACTCGGAATCCGAGTGAAAAATCTATAGCATCAGAGTGTCCGAAAAGTAAGTACCCCCACCCCTTTTTCCAGATACGGTCGGGAATCGGGGGGAATCCCGAGACACATGTTCCCTTAATTTGGTTTGAACATACATTAGTGACCTTGGTTTTGACCATGAAGGTCATTTTCAAGGTCTCTCGACGGTCAACTCGATTTTTTCCATTAGTTACACCTATTTTTGACATTGTGCTCTGAAAAAACATGCATAGAAAGTAAAGGAACTTTTCTTCAAAGTTTTTTTCATACCGCTTGACCTTGGCAAGATGAATGAAGGTCAGCACGGGGTAACCACCATGGTGGGCCGCAGCTCTTAGAGAAAGCGTCGTATCGGAAATTGTCCAGGATCAAAGTTGTTCATGATCAAGGCCCAAATGAGCTAGTGACCTTGGTTTTGATGTTGGAGGTCGTTTTCTTGGAGGTCAGCTCGATTTTTTTAACAGGTACCACTTACTTCTGGACTTAAATTCTGAACAAACGTGTAACATCATGGAACTCTCGTCTGAAACATTGCTTGATCCGAACTGGACATGGCGAGGAAGGTGGAGGTCAGTACGGATGGACGCACCCGTACTGACCTCCATCTGCGATAACCACCGCAGCTCCAATAAAAGAAAGCGTTATTTCGAGAAATGCTCTGGATGCAAAAAGTTCATAATCACAGCGAGAATGGGCTGGTGACCCCGGCTTTGATATTGAAGGTTATTTTTAAGGCCATTCGGATCTCGACAAGGTCAACTCGGATCAAACAGCGTTTAAGACTAGACTCACGTGCGTTTTCACGCTCTCTCAGTATACGAGATCAGAAGTGTTTTGATTTGAGGAATCACTTTGAGCCCCAAATGACCTCGAGCACGACCCGTAAGGTCAAAATCAAGGTCACTAGCTCATTTGAGCTGTCATAGTGAACGACTTCTACTAAATACGTCCCGATAGATGTCTTTTTGGAGCTGCGGCGGGGTGGTTGTCGTCCACTCTTGCTGACTACTATTGGTCTTGCAGTTGTTGACTCGGATCAAGAAATGTTCGAGACGAAAATCTGATAATTTTCTAGGTTTCTCAATATTCGAGGCTAAAAATATAGGTGTTTTCACTCGGAGAGAACGAATTGACCTCCAAACGACCTTGAAAATAAGTTCCAAGGTTACCATCGGATTTTCTCCCTCTTCAATATGGGGGACACGTTATCCAGGACTTTTTGCGATTCCTGATCGCTTCTGAATTAAGGGGGGGGGGGCAACCTGGAAAATCTTGATATAATTTACGTGACTTAAATTTATCTGAATCAACCAACAACGATGCCATCTATTATTATTAGTACATATTTCAATTGATATGAATGGATTGCCTACATTATCATAGAGTATTTGTTAGATTGATAAATTCTTATGATCGCGATGAATTCATTTCGTAGCACCAGATAGGGTTAAACCCTGTTTTCGACTATGATAGAGTGTAGAATTTTGCTCGTAATGTAATTTTTCGTCCTATTTGGGGTGACGTTCCAAAAATATACTTGATGACTCCCTCTTACCTCACGGAGTTAGTGTGAGTTCAGGATCGTCCAGGATTTTCTCCTGGTCAGCTGGAGATCCGGGCTAGTTGAGTCATCAGAAACTGTATTCGAAAGGAAATCTGGTCGAAAAGAGTGATATAGACTTTGATTCCGGGTTTGTGCATACTTTGGTAGTTCTAGGGTTATTCGACCATACACTTTGCCTTTCATTTTGAGCTTTCATGCCTAGGGCAAATGCAGAATATCTTTCCGAACATGCAATAATTATGATCTAATCTATCCTAAAGGCTGAGCCGAAAATACTGCCCAAGTGCTCTGACAAAATATGGAGATGAAAGTGAGGGAATGACACACCCCGATTCATCGTGCAAGGAGAGTTGACTCTGAATCCTCTGAGCCATCATTCCGAAAATTTGAGTTGACTTAAGATGAGCAATAAATTGATTCATTTATTAGAACAGCACACCCACAAAAATGCATTTTGAAGTGACCTCATAGGACTTTGTTGATTTGGGACCGTCAACTGTGAGTTTCATTCTTATTCTATGAATTTATACTGTCTGCCGCATCCGACATAGTTTAATAGAAACGAATCATAATCCCTTCGTTCGTCACCATTTGTAATAATCACGAGAAAAAATGCTTCACTACTCAAGATAATGAATATGAAAACAATGGACAAATTGTCTCATGAGAGTATGATGCATCTGACATTACTGCATCAGAAGTTCACGATTACCATTGAGAATGAAGATAAGGCAAGGAATACGTACCAAGCCTTGTTTGAAGCGCCTTGATCTAAGAATGTCTTGTACCACAAAGTACCACTACCACATCATTTAACGATATGAGCATGTATAATCCACTGTGTGATAATGAATTGACCAAAAAGATGAATATCACACATCTAATGACTTTTCCTTTATAAGCATTCTCATAAACATATAGTGTCTTGGAATTGAACGTACATCATCATTAAGCAAAAAATCCGTGACCTTCTCCCTGACTAATCCGGAGGATATATATATATATATATATATAAATACGACTCTCATATTTCACCTACAACACATGAGTTCTTGAGGTAGAATTTTAGGATATAATCTATCATATATTTGAATAAAAGAGGCTACAATATTTGCATAACTCGATCATTATTTCTGCAGTAATCGTAATCCTTGAGGATCACAGTGTGATGAACTCTTTGATGGCATACTGGAATGCTAGACTCTTCGGTGTGAGGTAATACTGTAGAGAAATACTTATATTCGGCGAAGTATCGCCTTCACTCACGCTTATTGTATCACCTACATACTATTATAGCAAAACCACGATTCTGATTTACCTGGGATGTTTCTGGTCTACCTGATATGATGAGGGTAGACATTTTATTAAATCCCAGAATTCCTTCGATACGAATCCGTTTGGGTGAAGAATTTGGAATGATTTAGAATCTGGAAACTCCCTAGATGTCTGAGAATCAGAACTACATGTGAAATAATGCCAGATTCCCAAAAATGTTGTAAGGTTCACGTCATTATGAGTTCCTCATGAGCACATATAGAATAGATCATTCAATGAATTAGTTCGTTTCGTTATTCGAATGGATTGTAATCATTAGTGAATTTGAGTACGGTGCCAAGGATGTTGGCCTTTGTACACAGAATGATATTCTCCGGGCAAACCTCAAGGTGAGGGTCAAAATCATTTTTCGGCTTGCAAAACCAACACTTTTGCCCTTGTTCCGAAACGTACTGACTCTGTCAGTAGAATGGAGAACAAAATCGAAGAACTGACAAGGGAACCATCAATCTCACGGGTCGTGGATCTTGACGAAAATGTGGGAATCATCTTGTTTTGGTGAGAAATGGAGGTACCCAAAACAATTTGATCCAATCCGCCTTTCTTCCCCAGAAACAGCAATGGAGATCAGCATTGTCAGTAAATCTATATGTGTGTCATTCTAACATGGGCCTATATGGATAATGCTAAATTCCATAGCTATATCTCGGGCCAGCAGGCCTATTGGACAAGTCCCCCTGGCTACCTTCATTTCTCACAACAACAAGAAGATTCCCAAAGTTTCGCCAAGATCCAGGACCCCCAAGGTTGGTGCTTCCCTTGTGAGTTGAAAAGGTACCTTCTTGTACAGACAATGAGGACGATATTTTGTGCAATTTTTTGCACAAAATTACATGAAAAATGTTTTCCGCATCCGAATGATGAGTTTCTCGCTACAGATGAGGATTGGAATCGTGCAGAAGATGCGAGAAATAGGTTTTTCGGCATAGTGCGACTAAACGGACATTTTTCCTCCTGGCTCGAATCAGAAAATTAGCGTTTAGCCGCCCTGATACCAAGAAATAGTGTATGCACCTCACTCGTCGGGCCGTTTTGGGGCACTGAGAATCTTTTCCCATCGTTACACTCGGGGAAAATTGATTCCCGTGCCCCAAAACAGCCTAGCCTCGCATCGGTGCATAATGTACAATTACATCTCGCGTATACCGAACCATACATCCTGATGAACCGTGAATAAAAATTGATCCACTGTGTGTAAAGTACTCACTTTCACTCACGGTGTGAGAATGAAATTTGTATAACTTTCCTGATCGGCTGGGCGCGAAGATGAGGGAAATCACCAGGCGTGTAACAGTGAGTAAGCCACTAGAGTTGGACCATCACTCGGATACGAAATATTACATTTCGATACAAGGATGGAAAAATAGGTTTCACACCCGTGTATCGACCTGTGTTTTCTAACAAACTGTGCGAGAAAGTGGGAAATCAGGGCGGAAAAGTCACTCTTCTACACAGCATGTCGAAAAAAAGTTTTTCGTCGTCTGTGCGGGAAAGAGCCGTTTTTTTTTCATTCCCTTTCCTACGACGACGATGAAAAAATAGTATTCAACACTCGGGTGGGGTGATTTCCGCTTCCAGGCGATAATTCCGACCCTCGCCTAGGCTCGGGCCGGAAAAACATCGCTCGGACTGCGAATCCCAACATCCCAGTCCTTGTATCGAAATGTACTATTCCCATTTTCTGTGCGGGAATGTGACTTTGCCGCTCTAACTTTTGACTTTTCTCTCCATACGGTTCATGGAATTGATACATCATTGCCCTGGGCGCATATGCTCATTTCAGGTGCTAGAATAGTTTATTCCCCGAGCAAAGCGAAGGAAATGAGTCTAAAATCGCATTTGAGAGCATTTTTAGGTTAGAATGATATGATTAGTACATTTCAACACGAAAGTTCGAAAATAGGTTTGACATTCATGTGTCGAACTATACTTTTCGATACACTTTGCTCACAGTTTGTCGACTTTTACTCACAGTTTATCGAAGAGTATAGTTAGATACACGGGGGTAAAACCTATCATTCGCATCCTCGTGATGATTCCGACCCTCGCCTGGGGCTCGGGCTGGAAACCCATCACTAGGACGCGAATAAAACGTTTCACGCCCTTGTATCGAAATGTACTATTTGGATGAACTGTAAGTAAAAGTCGGCAGAGTGTGCGCAAAGCACAATTTTACGCATTCATAAAAATATTATTCAATTCTCGGATTGGGCAGTTTTGGTATCCGAGAGATAATTCCGACCCTTGTCTCCGGCTCTGAACAGAAATTTCTACTCGGGGTGCGAGAGCAAAAATTTTGTCCTCCAGATCGGAATCTACTTCTTCAAACCCTTCTACTGAGATGTAATATTTTTTTTATGAAACTATTCTTTTGAGATCTTGGGTTGTTTGATTATAATTGCATGATTTATACAGTTGGCCCTCACAGAATTCAAAAGTTTTCATCTCGGCAGACTATTGTAAGATCCGTACAGCTCGAAAAGTCAACAGGAAACTGCAGAATACGACGATAAGTTATACCATAATTCGAGTTCAAAAATCGATCAGTCATATAAACATCGATTATATCTGGTTGGTTTCCTTCAGTTTCAAATTCCCTGACATCAGCGGTATGTGATTAATCATTCAACATATTCGCTCACTCCTACGCTTTTGATCGTACTTTGAGCTATTCTGGAGGTGGCAATGATAGATTGGTTCAAAGTATCGAGAACACTTCTAAATATGATTCGCCAACTCATGTCCCATTGCAAACGAAACTCTATGGACACTCTTGAAAATCTTAGATATTGAATCTTCACTCTTTCTACGTATCATGGAATTCTTTCATGAGGCCTGAAATAATTTGAAGATCCTTCAAGCTTTACAATGAATTATCAGTATCTGTCTGTTGAAATATCACGCGAAGGTGCTCGTCGAATACTCTCGCATTTTTCCATGATGAGTTAGTTACAATATACTAAATGGGGATAGAATATCCTCGTCCATTTCCATTTCACAGGTTATTTTCTATCAATCATTCTTCCTGGGAGGAGACTATTGGATTTAAAAAGGTAGTAAACTTTCCGTCCTCGCAAAGTATTAATCAAATTCAGTTAACCACGACTCTCGATATCAATTTATGAGAGCGGAAAAAAAGCAATAAATCACGCGTTTTTACAAGGAAAGTTGGGAAACCCAAAATTTTCCAGTAAAAATACTACAATAAATTCCAAACGGCTATCAAGTTCGTGAAACATCAAGTCCAGAAGCATGGATACCTGTTACGTAATGTAACGTCAAATATGTGGTCCAGATAGCTTAATATCAGAAGCAGATCATAAATAAATTCAAACTCTTGTGTTAGCGCCCAAGCTGAGCTCAGAAACCAACCGACGATCTGCCACGCCAGTTCTGCTCATCCTTAGGACCTGCTCTGAATGACCTTCGGACATTTATTCCTTCGAAAAATTCAAAACAAGGACGCTCTCTTTCGCAGCTTTACTTTTATTTCATGAATTAACAGATAAGTCCTGTTTTCAAGTTTTGCAAATACTTGTTCATATCTGGTTACACTCTCTCATACTCGGTAAAACGAGCACTCCGTGTTTATCGCAAGAATATTATAGTCGCATCAAATTTTGTGCATTTTATTTCGTGGGCAAATTTACTCGTGGTACCATTTGATAGTCAGATTCTACATTTGGAAATGGAGACTGACAAGGAGAGGCCAGGGAGTGCGGGTCACGGATTCGGATGAAACTCTGGGAATCATCTCCTTTTAGCACCAAAAGATGATACCCAAAGCCGCAGAGTCTAACGCTCAAGCGTTCTCGAGCTACAGCCTATAACCCATGCGTTACAGTATATCTATATATACCATTTTCCCACATATATAGGTATATATACTGTAATGCATGAATTGTAGCCTGTAGCTCGGAAACGCTTGAGCGTTAGACTCTGCGGCTTTGGGTATCATCTTTTGGTGCTAAAAGAGGATGATTCCCAGAGTTTCATCCGAATCCGTGACCCGCACTCCCTGGCCTCTCCTTGTGAGGTTCGACTTATAATAGTGATCAAGAAGGTTTATATTCTCAATATTGGATCAAATGACGTGGTCGTATCACGAAATTATTCATTCGCAGTCATCAGATCTGGTTGACTGGAAAATTTTACAAGGACGTATATTCTATTCATGTATTATCGAGGAAAAAGTGATCATAGACATTCTGAACAGAGGATAATTTTCACAGCTGAGATAATAATTCCTCAAGTCCCCATTTTTTAGGGAGAGAATGAATTATATGATGATATAAGATAGTAGGAATAAATAATAAATGAAGGAACTTGACTGATGTTTAAGAGGATGGAAGCTGTAGCTCACACGTGTAGGAATAGATACTATAATTTTTAAGCTAAGGTAAAAGAACCTCATTTGGAGATTCGAGAGATAATGAAGGTTGATTCGAGATCATCTTAAGCCTGACTCCTTCGTTTAAAAATGATAACCTGACTGCGAAAGGTTTTCGAGGAGTTTGGGTGTTCCAGGGGAGAGAACTGGAAAGTTCCATCTTCAAAATACAGTTGTCAGCGAACGACGAGGCGAAGGAAAACAACAATCTGTTCGAGATATGATTTCTTTAACTAAGATGTGTAGGATGAAGCTTCTTCTCAAAATAATTCTGAAATGAGGTTTTTTTATAGTAGAATAGTTAAGAGTTGTTCATCTTGTCGGTTTAACAGATTTTCCGTAGCTCAAGCGTGGAATCCGGTTTATTTTTTTCAATAGCTTACTATGAAGAGAATTACTCTTTCAAATTCCAAATAGACCACTGACTTTTTCAAGAGTCACAGAAGCAATCTCCAGTTCTTCGAAAATCCACCTAGAAATCCCAGTTTGATTATAGTTCTCAAGGCTTGAAATATCATTCAACTCCCAGGGAACTGAGGATTTCCCTGAGTTATCCGCTAGTGGTCAAAAGTTTAAGCTCACCCAAATTTGTTTTCTTTTCTAATTTTGTGAGCTGCACCACTCGGCTCAATTTGACCCTAGAGGACTTTGATTTGATTCTGATTTGATTTTTAATCCCAGGTTGATCTTTACATCAACAAACACCTGAAGTGTATCAGGTACTCCTGCAGAAGGTGCTATGGATTCCCTATAGAGTAATTCCACACGAAACAGACCTACGAAAAAGGGTCATGTCTCAGATTGTTTTCTTGGCTTTTCCATTCGATTTTATGGCACAAAACATGAATTTTCTACCACCCATGGGAGCCCATGAAAGTTTCCCAGTCACGTGAGGCACATATTAATTTATCCTTTTCAATCGTCTCCAACACGGAAATTTGGGTATTTTTCCAATAAAATCCATATTTCTCAGATTTGTTTAGATTTACACAAATGCGGTTTGCGACATTCAAAAGGTCTTGAAGAAACCTTTATAGCCACCGCGGCTTTAATGTAGCATGTTGCGGCCATCTACACGGCCTTGACGGCCGCGTAGATCGCCCGCAATGTATTAAAGCCGGGTGACTATAAAAATGCGTATGCACTTCGTTGCGTAATCTCCTATTCGATATCAGTCTTGTGGAATTGATTTTGAGGTTATGAGCGGCTTCAGTGGGCAAGATAATGAAAAATACAAAAACATTGATTCCTCAAAAAGCCATAATTTTTATTCCTTGAGAATTTGATATATGATATAAAATGTTGTGTTCTTTCAGAAAAAAGCAGTCCCGAACGTTTTTTTGCATCCTGGGGCTTGTTTTTGCTATTTTCTGCAAATCTATATTCTAGGCGATTGGAAATCGTCTGTTTTCTGCGCATGCGCAAGGATTTGGACTCCTGCAACTAATTTCATTGAAAAGGAAAGAGAATTCCCTTCAAAATCACCACTTGGCGAAGTTAATTTCATCAACTAGAACCGGAGCTGCAACCTAAAGAAGATGATCCCTCGTGGGCGTAAGCCACCCTGCGCGGATTTCCTCTATCACTCCCTCCGGTACCTCGGACATACCTCCTGAGATCCAGTGGTCTTTTGGATGCTGTAGCTCTGGTCCAAATGCATGGAATTGACTTCGCTCAAAGGTCATTCCGAAGGAAATTTTCTTGGCTTTCAATAGGATTGATGTTCAGAATCCAAATTCCTGCGCATGCGCAAAATACAGACGATGTAATCTCCTAGACAATAGATTTGCAGAAAGTAGCAAAAACAGGCCTTAGGACGCAACAAACTTGTTCAGAACTACTTTTTTCTGAAAGAACACAACGTTTCACATGAAATATCAATTTTTCAAGGGATAAAAAATGGTTTTTTGAGAAATTAATATCTTTGTATTTTTCATCCTCTTGCCCCCTGAAACCGGTCCTAACCTCAAAATTAATTCTACAAGACTTCTATCGATAGGTTTCTTGAAGACCTTTCAAATGCTGCAAATCGCATTCCGTATCTTTAAACGGATCCGAGAAATATGGATTTTATCGGAAAAAAGACTCAACTTTTGTTGTTGGGAGTGATTGAAAAGGATGAATTAATATGTGCTCCGCATCCCCAGAAAATTTTTATGGGGTCCCATTCACGGTAAAAAGTTTATGCTTTGTTCCATAGAATCGAATGGAAAAGCCGAGAAAACAATCTGAGACATGACCTTTTTTGTAAGTCTGTTTTGCCTGGGATTACTCTATAGCGGAGATGGAGAATTCATCTCCGACACTCCTTCCTTATCGAGGCGAAGTGTTCGGAGGGTTTATTTTACATCTCCACTAGACCTGGGTGAATTCCGATTCCGAGTCACCAAAAGCACGGTCACGACCTTCCGAATGAAAGGCGAGAGTTCTAATTTCGCTGCCGTCGCAGCTTCCAACTCTATCTGGGACATTTCCAAGGTCTATTTTGCGAACTCTGAGATGGCATCATTCAATTCTATCCAGATGAACTCATATCTTGCCAATTATAGTTTGAGTCAATTTCGAAGATTTTTGAGAGAATTTTCTGGGTCCAGATAAAGTCCTCTTGGGTCAAGTAGAGTCGAGTAGTGCAAGTCACAAAATTGAGAAAAATGTTTGGGTGAACTTAATCTTTTGACCGGTAGTGTGATTTCCGGACATCGCTGCCGGAATTTTCATCCAGAAATGTTTGGAGATTCGTGGCGAACATCAGTCTTGTATTTTTATTCAATAATTAAGAGGGACTGGAAATGATTTAGAAAGAAATCAGAAACAAACATTTATTTTTGTAAAAAAAAGATTATAATAATGGAGGCAAAGATGGAAATGAACAAACTCAAAGGAGTATCACGATTGAAGCAGTTATCGAACTTTGTCCAATCAGGTCAATACAGGATGAAGCTCATACCAGGATGCATTAAATTCTTTCGCAATCATGGATAAGAATTCGATTAACACGTCAATAATGTGAAGAAAAATCTTTCTTAGATGAGGTATCCAGGTCCATATCCGTAGTACGGGTATCCTGCAAGAAGAAAAATCAACTTACTCTTGTGATCCCGTTTGGAGACCGTCATTATTACGTTCACCCTTATCCTTGTCAAATTTTTGGAGAAACTGATACGAGACTAGACACAATAATTCAAATCTCATCGAATCCACTCAAAAGTTTCTTTGGATTCTTCTAATTCACAAAATAATTGAACTTATGAAAAGCAAGAGAAAAAAAGTCATACTTGAGCCAAAGGAGTGTTTTTGCCATTTCCTTCTATGGAAACCATGTTTTGCTATAAAAATGAAATCAAAACTCTGATGTGGAAAAACAAAGCGTTATCTTTAGATAATTATCAAACTTTGAATCGTAGGTTCAAATGAAATCGACGGGTGAGTCTGTTGATCGAGACAAATTTTAGCTTCATTCAACCACAGTAAAATTCCAACACACTATTGTTGTGTGTGGATTGTTCGAAAATTTGCGTTGGAACAATGAAAGATACTACGTGATACAACAGTATTTGCTGGATTCAAATTCGAAGCTACCATTCGAAATAGGTTCAATCAATATCTTTGACGGCTAAAATCATCATTGAAGAGTTCTATTTCCATCTGAACCTGTGATACCAAATTTTGATATATGTTACGTATATCATATTTTCTCATTACCATATCCAGCGCCGTATCCATATCCATAACCAAAGTAGGGGTATCGGGCACCAAAGTAGGGGTATCCATAACCACCATAACCACCATAGTATCCACCGTATCCAAGACCATATCCACCATATCCGTAACCACCGTAGAATCCAGGTCCACCCAAGTAACCGGGTTTAGCAGATACCATTGCCGCCAAGGCAATCAACAAGAAGGCAACGAGCTGCAAATTCCATGTTGACGCTGATTTATCATTGCTGAATTATCATTGGTAATTACCAATACGCTCAAATTTTGATCCGAAGGTCAGACGAAAATTTTCTTCATTATCACAAATAATCAGTTGGCGGATTGTTCTACCTACTGATTGATTGATAAGTTTAATATCTAAAGTAGTTTGCAAAAATCATAGTAATTGTCTGTGGTCAAATTTGCAAATTGATCAGATGCGACAGGTGCAATAAAAGTAAGGTAGTTGAGAATCCTACTATCTAATTTCAAAGATTCTTCTGTTGATGAGTTGTTTGAACTGATGTGTTTGGTACAGCTCAGGAATCACTGAGTTGAATCGATGAGCTAATATTATTTATATTCAAATCAGCACCCAGGATGGTTCTCATGGTCTTGAGAAGAATTATATCCCAATTTTTGAAAAAATTCAGAAGAACGTTTGAGGACTCAGTTCATGGCTCGCTGAATATGCGAGAATAAATAATCTGATTGGACTGAAGAACTCATTCTGCAAAATTACGCAAAAACGAAATATCTTTTCAAAAAAAGTTCTCAGAAAGTTTTTTTTCTGAGAAACATTTCTTCTTGGCAATCAAAGAGATGCAAGAGTTTCGACAATTCCGATTTACGCTTATCATTGCTCAGTTCACTCTTATAAAATATTGCTCAACAGAGTGGTAGTATTGAGTTTCAATTTGGAGCTTCCGTAATATGAGTGAATGTCATGAAAACGTGGGTAATATTTATTCTTCATGATTAAATATTTTTGAGTATAATAGCTCTTAAGGAAATCTTTGCAAGCTACTAGGCTCGTTATCACTAAACAAAATCAAGAAAAAAACATCGCGTGTCACAAATTCTGACTCGTTATTGAGAACAATATTGCAGATCATGGAGGCATTATTCATTCCCCACTCGACATTCATCGTATCTATCTCTATGAATCATCCAAAACAAGCATTCTTGAGAAAGAACCATTTTGTGCAACCATCGAGAACAATTCGAGAACAATTTGGAGACACCGCAAAAATTGGAAGTTTCAATTAACCAGGCATTCTACAAATTTTTGTGATGGTCATCACAATTTCTGTGCGATCGCTTCGTTTAAAATTTATGAAATTCTAGTTTCAACCCATGAATTTGCAGGATTTGCAAGTGACTTGCTGAGAACTTGGTAAACTTTGCACATGAAATTTTCTATACATCCCCACAAAATTGCTATGCTTTCAAGAACAAGTATATTTCACGCTAGAATTTTGTTTTTTGATACGGAGGAATGAAAGGATTTGGGCCAATTCTTAATATAACTTGAATATCAGCAATTATGAAAACAATCCATAGTCTCAAATTCGGATCACATTTATGATTTTCCAAGAAATCACTCGATATAATCAGCTAACCATTTCAAAACAGCCACGCAATCTCAAATACATCAACACAGACTTCAACAATCCTAACCTCTAAACCAATAAATCTCAAAAACTCACAATCTTTGAGCTGGCCATTGCAAATCTTCTGATAAAAGACTCAGAGAAAAAAATCAATAAACTTTGTTAACAATGATGCGACGGACACTGCAGGTCTGACACTGTAAAGCCAAGCTAACTTTGCATGTCTCTTATACCCCTTCAGTGGCAACAAATAGTCATTCGCATCTAATAATGCATATACACGCATGTGTCGTGATAATAGACAAAAGGGAGAATTCACCTCCCACGCATATACTTACTTGTATGTACATCATCACATACTGTATACGCGCTAATCACGAGCGGATGTACTACAGAATATATACGCTACTGAGGAAAAGCTCGTCTTACTTTTTACCGGCCGGCCGGTGTGTCTATACACAAAAAAATTGCGCAAGTTCTTAGAGTGTACCGCCCTTGTTCCTCCTCATCACAGTTAGATTTCTTATGACTGTATGATGTGCATAGTAGAATTGCGCAAAAAAAAATCGTAGTCACTAACTGACTGACTGACTGACTGGCTATGTACTCGATGATGCTTGACTTTGAATTACGACACACGCGATCGTTTCTATCAGTTGTATGTAAAAGACTATGAGGTATAAGAGCATCGCACCCACAACTTGCGATTTGGGCGTATAGAGTTAGAATTTGTTGCGGAAAAAGGTCTATGGCAAAGATGATGATGATGATCATCATCATCATGGAGATTATGAATGTGTAGACGATGGCGTGGGCAAAAAGATATAATATGGCAAGGTCATCGATGAGAATGTGTCACCAAAGACGATGCGAACGAAGAAGGAGGTTTCACCAGGATAGTCTAGAGAGAGAGAGATTGTTAAATATGATTGCTGAGCGATGTACAGACGACGGGGATGTACTCATTATTACTATTATTATTATTATTGGCGCTTGGCTTATCCGTTTATAGAGGTATGGGATCAGATGGATCAACGGGTACTTTATGGGCATCCGTTCTTGGGTCAAAGATATGGTTTGAGCTTTGTACAAGTTGATTAGTGGATATGTGGGTGGACCGTGACATTTTTACAGTCGAGTGCACTCGAGAAATTTTATGTCTGCGAGGTTAAGATGTCTGTTTGTCCGACAGTGCATAAGAACGGCAAATTATATCAACAGTGTACACGCATGATGATCATGAATCTCATGGGTGTAGTATGAAGTAGGTGGGATCAGACTGATTGTTGGCCAGAATTTTGGATTATGATGAAATACAACGGATGTTGTGGTTTCCAGACTAAGACAGATCTTACTTCATTTGCTGAGGTTAAAACTTCATGGATGACTATTTACTACAAATATATTTTTGATCTTGGAACTTGAAACTTTGTTACTTCGACCTCATCCTTCTTTTGATTCATGTCATTAATTTATTCCTTCCGATTGTCAAGAGCGTCATATAATAATTTTTGCTTCAAAAAGAAAATTGTGGTACTTGAATGAACTTTATTCAACTATTTTTCGTTTAATATTGTCATCAACGATTGTTGAATCACGCCTTACATTTTATTCTGCCAATCTAACACTGTAATTGTATCATCACTCAACACGTATACTGTTGCATAGATGACAGGAACATAGGCAAGTGAATCTCTGCAGGCTGAGAAACTTCAATTCATATGCCTCGAACGAACTTTCTTATCTTTGTCTGTCTATCAGGTATAGCTTAAAGATCCGGGTGGAATCCAATTCAATTTTTTCGCCTGATTAATCTCAGACTGTGCAGAAATTGTTGAACACGTACGCCATTAGTAGGTCCCATTGGTGCCCCCTGCTTGTTCTTCCGTGCGTGTGGGCGATTTTTATTTCGTGGAGAAAATGATTCATGAGACCCGACGGACGAATCTACCTCACACCACAGAGTAACATGAATTTTGGCTTTTACAGATAACTGTCATAACTCTCAAGTCAAAACCTGTGAGATATTTTTTATTCAATTTGACGTTATCAAGACTAGTTATAGTATAAATTCTTGTAAGCAGTCACGACTCTCGCATTTTCGGAGAAATTTCAAGCTTATTTGATGGAAAAAATTAAAATGTCCATCACATTCATTGAAAACACAGAACTGTAGTCATTTTATTCAAGCCATGAAAACTCTAGAGCGAAATATATTGTTTCTCCATTAAAAATCAGATCTATGATCTTCTGGTTCTTCTCAAAATATTGCAAGAGACTATTTTCCGTCAATTTTACAAGAAACTGTGTACGTATTGATTCTGGAGTATTTTCAACTTCTGGAACATTGATGCCATTGATGTCACCGGAATATCCTTGCGAAATTCTGAAGAAACAAGATGTAGGTTGGATTTAAAATCGTATCTTCTTGTTGAAAAAAAAATATCTCGCAGTTCAAGCAATTCCCATGATTCCCAAACATTCAATGAGTCATAAATCATTTCGTTTGAGCCAGGCATACTCGATATCAGTAAACCGATACTTCGATTCCCCATGAACGTTAATAGTTTCAAGATAGAATTTTGCCTTCAATATGAACTTCATGCTCTCGAGCATTTCAATTAATTACACTATTTACTAAATCTCACAAACATTGAAGTATCCACAGCCTCAGTTATGTTAATATTGCAAAACGCATCGGACTGATGGCATTTCTCTCGAGACAGGTTTTTTCACCACTCCAATCAGCAACCTTCAACATTGCATAGTCATGTATGCATCAAAAGCTCACCGAAGCGATCATATCTTTCACCTTTTACACTTGATCTGCATCGAATCACCATCGCTATCATTTATGATCCGATAGAAGAATCTCGTGCTAGATCGCACACATTCAGGGAGAAAGGTGTGTCCATATAATGATAAGGTTATAGACAAGTATTATAAAGACGTTTATTATCGCACATTCGAAGAGGCATATACGCTTAGAGAACTCGCAATTATGTACTTGAGCTCGCGGCGTTTGTGCCAGTCATATCAAATAGCTGCTTCCACAGCCACATCAGAGTATATAATACAAAGTTGGGTTATGTAATTCAGATTCTCATCAAAGTCTCGTCCATAGATTCTCATTATGGACAATGATCCCTGATTTTTTTTCATCCAAATGTAGCATAATGGTTCATGTTAATCAGGCCAGATTTGACTGCTCAGTGGTAGTCTCTTCTTCAACAGTAGTACCAACTTCATCTTCTATAGTCGTTCTATGATCATCAGTCCTTTCAGTCTGCTCACTCAACTCATCCTGTTGATCATGTTGTTCTTGTTCCGCTGAAGCTGCAGTATCCTGCCTTTCAAAACTGTCTTCCCTCTCTGAACTTCCTATTTCAGCAGTATTGACACCAACATCATCAGCTGATGATAAACTCTGTCTGGGTGGTATAACCTCTCTAGAAGATTCTCTAGATGATGAAGCTCTCAAAGGTGAATTACTGAAACCTGGACCTGCTGCTGGATTTGGATAGAAACCAGGTCTACCACCGGAACCACCTCTCAAAGGAAATTGGCCACCACCGCCAATACTACCACCACCACCACCACCACCTCCGGCAGCACCAAATGGTGATCTAAAACCACCACCGGAGGGGAAGGATTCGGGGCCTAAGCCAACTCCACCGCCACCAGGACCACCGGCTGAGCCACCGTTGTAGTTGAACGAGCCACTGTAAGGTTGAAAGCCTAGACCGAATATGTTACCACCGCCTCCTGGTGCAAGACCGTTTCCTGACCTGTATCATAGAGTGTGGAATAAGGTGTTGATTAGTTTCTCGAAAATTATGGTAGCACTTCTTCTGGAGTCACTCCGAAGAGGGAAGATGTTACTTTGATTGGCTTTTACTATTATGTGATTCTCTATTCAACTCATTGCAAGGGGTTCTCAATTCATTTCCAGAAGAATTTTTTTACCTATGAAGATCAGATACTTTGGATTGATAGGTGAATTTTCCATCCACTCGCATGTCATTCTCAGTAAGATTTTGATCGTAATATTTGTCTCTAAATAGGAAAGATCCCGATGACTTGCAGAATAAAGGAGAATGAAAATCCAGAGAATTATGCAAATCCCAGAGAAGGGTCGAAAAGTCCCAGAAGATTGTAGAATTATAATGGAGGTAACACATTAAATGGAGTCAAACAATTCCAAATGGTAATGTATCTCCCCATAATGAGAGGAGGATACGAAGAGTTTTTGCCACTTTGACAATTCTTTCATGAATTCTGCAGTGCATCAAAAATAATTACACGTCGGAGCATGAGATCTTCTGAGCAAAACATTGACGAGAGAAGCTCTAGAAAGAATGAGAAGGTGACCCGTTTGAAATTTGAAGCACGATTTCTTGACTCTGGAATTAAGTTTCTGTCACATCATCAAAAAACGTCATCAATGACCTTGAAAATAGAATGTCGATATTCGATGTTCACAGCAAAAGCCCCGCATACCATACGAAATTCATTTCCTCCTTTTCTGTTTCTGAATTCGAGAGGGAATCAAACCTTCTCGCATCGAGCTGGAAAATTACTCCACCGTGTAACACAAGTCCTGCCGTATTAGCATCCCGCGAGATGAGAAAAATCTCCGTGAGTGATTGAACCTTGGGTCAAGGTGTACTTTCTAGTGAAGAAATTGGGTAAAGGTGACTTCAATGGGATGCTCTCGAGTCTCTTTTGGAAATATTCTGAGCATTTTTGACAAGATCACTGAACTGAAACATCTCATGACAGGAGAGTAGTACCCCATCAATAGCTTAGAAATTTTTTGAAAAAAATAAAATGACTGACGAATCTCTCACCTGAAGCCACCGCCTTGTGAAGGATCCCTTCCGCCGTCATTGTATCCCAGGTTTGGGTATCGATCACCACCCAGTGGTGATCTGTACGGTGGTCCAGCATTAAATGGTACATCGTTGAAGGACGAGTAATAGTTGCGCTGCTGATCGATCGATGGATCATTGAAGTAGTTGTTCTGCCTGATGCGTTCATAGTCTACGCCTTGGAATCGATTGTCTAATCCTAGATTTGCTCTTGTCGGATCTATACCGTCTCCCTGATCGGGTGAGAAGGGTAGCGTGCCAAAATCTTGCCCGTCAAAAGGACGATTCTGTTGTGCACTCGACTTGGAATCGCCATTACCATCCAAGTTTTGTATTGTGTTTGCATTGCCTCTGAGAGGTTCCTAAAGGTGAAAAATCGATCTAAATTTCAGAACGATTTGTGGTGCTTGTGTGCATAAATTATCTCATACTTAACATAGTGAAAATTTTGAGTGATTGGGAAACTACCGTACACTTTTCGGAAATTTTTTGAGCATTTGGAAATTTTGTTTCATAATTTCCTGCGCTTTTAGAGAAAATTTTTCTCTATCGTGGAATTTTCGAATATCTCGACAGTTTGATATTCATAAAATGAGGTGGCTCAACTTTTGAGGGGAGAAAAAATTCTTGTTCAGTCTTGTTATAGAGTCTTTGGCACCTCAGCATGGCGGTAAATGCAACTGAAGGATGTAGGAATCAGATATCCCAAAATGATCACTGGAAATGATTATAATAGGAAATTATGGAACAAGAGAAAGAAAAGTAAAAAAATTCAGGATTCAAAAACCAGCGATCGATCATAATTATCATAGTCCAATACCGGCATCACACAAAATGAAATGAGGAACATCTTCAAGTACCTCTTCATCGTAAAATATTCCGATGATCAATTGAAATTCATTCTAACATATGAGGTAAATCAGCAGGAGAAGTTACGAAACGTACTTATTGATAAGCCACAATTTGGACCTAACTCGATTCTTGGAAAATCAACAAAGAAATTCGAAATTTAGAGCCAAAAAGTAGAGAAAACATGATCGTTCTCACGTTTTCTTCCTTTTATTTTAATCTCGAATGTTCTTTCCGAGTCTCATCTATTTGAAAATTGCAGTGCAACTTTAACAAAAACCAAAAACTGGAACGAAGGTTCATTCGTGTTTTTTGGTTCTTAATAATCTACCAAACCTTCACACACATGCTAATACCATCACATCAAACATAAACCCAGAAAAAAATTGTCAATTCACGAGTGATACCAAACCACACAGGCAAGAACCGTGATTTCCAAAAAAGGTGCAAAAGCGCGGAATCTATGAATCTAATGAGAAAAAATCTTTTATAAGCTCGCGCATATATCTCTTAATAATTCTTTCAGCTATTTTTGAAACATCGAATCCCCATACTTTGTGGTTACCACTGCTGTCGATTAAATTTGCACCAAATCCAGGCTTCAATTGTCCCAAAGGTCGTCCAGCTACATTTCCCAAAGCCTGTTGCCTAAATAAGCTTGGATCGAATGGTAAACCACCAGGTAAACCATGTTGACCACCAAAAGCTCCAGCTGAACCTGGATAAAAATTTGGTGCTATCTGTTCACTAAATGGTGGATAACCATATTGATAGGCTCGTTCTGGTTGATGATATTCTTGAGGGAATGCTTGGGCTGCAAATCGCAAATCCTGTCCGCCTCTAAGACCGCCTACATTTGGTGTTATGGCTTGTCGAACATCAACTTGTTTTCGAAGTGGGGTCACCTCATTGTGGCTATCGTCTGCTGCTGGTAGTGCACCCGCGTTGATTGATTGTGCAAAATGTGATAAAAGTTCTGAAGCTGAAATCATTGAAATGTTTTCTGATACTTTTGAAGTTTATAGCCTTGGTTAGTGTGAAAGGAAAGATATTCATATCATTCTTTGCACCCTAAAATTCGAATATTCTCTCCTCAATAAATTTCACGCATTTTTTGTTTATTGTATTCCTCCTGGATATTCGAGAGTGGAATAATAAAAATTCAAATTAAGGTGAAGAATGAGATGATTTCACCAGTGAATCAAGGGCCTTGACACTGGTTTAGGATGATGGTAATGATTCTTTTATTATCCACCAGTTTTTCTAAACTTGGCGAGGACGTGTTAAAATTGTGATTAGATGAAGGATCATGGTACTCCATCACCATGGTAACTTTGAAATATTGGTCTGTTAATGTTCTTTGGCACTTTTGCTTTCTCACTATCAACTAAAAATGCTGTCAAACCGGTCAAGAAAGCATGGCAAGCTATACTATATCAATGCCCTTGACCATCTGACCCGAGGATATCGTTTAAAATGTGTGTAAATTCAGTTTTGCTAAATTGAAAAAGTGGCTATCCTCCACAGATGCAATCAAAGGTCATCTATCACTTTTTATTTGCAAAATAGCATCATTTAGGCTTCTTTGTACATAATAAGTTTGACACTGAACAGAATATTTCAAAGGTTGAGTATCGTAAAAGAAAATAACCGTAACGAATGGTTGAAATGTTAATAGGCTCAAATAAACTGTGAAAAAATTACATGAAAATTGTTCAAAATGCTAACGTTAAGTACCCATCATCAAGCCATTCAGTATTTACAAAGTATGCACAAGAGAAAAATTATGAAAAACCATTAAGCTCAGACACTCATGGTGTACTTGAGACGTTAATCATACAGAAAAGAGAGAGAGAAATGAAATCTTCTCAAGATATTTCTAAACATCTTTGCATATATATATATATATATATATATATATATATATATATATATATATATATGATACTCTTCATACTCATATTGAACTCGTCTTCAACTTCACCGGATCATGATGTAGATGAGCCCAGAATCTTACACTATCACAATAATAATTAATGATTATACACATTTCCAATCGATGATGATCGACTCCTTTTTTTTTGCATCACGCCCATCTCATTTTCAGTCGATCACTTGCAATAATAATATTAAAAGCAAGAAGAGTGTATTTAACGGTAGAAATATATATACTCACGTGCAATGCCTTTGGCCGCATTCCCATGATGAAGAAGAAGGCTGAGCCACGCAACGCAGCTCACAAGTGCCTGTGCGATGGTACAATCATAAATTTAAGTGTACTCACTATAATGTGTCGCAATATGGCTAAAAAAAAATTCTAGAAATAATCAGGTGTCATTAATACGATGATGAGATGAGGATGAGCGAAGAAAAGTTTAACGGTAACATCGTAGAGCTACTGATTCATAGTGATGTTTCCTGTGATTGAGATTTTTAGGACTTCTGTTTGATCGTAATTGATGAGCTTTCACTTTTTGGATATGTTATTTGGATCCGATTGGATTCTTATCTAAAACTGTTTGTCAACTGATATTCAAGTCCATCAAACCTCGAATTAAGTGAGTTTACGATCAAGCAATTTGTCTTCATCACCACTGGGATAATTTCATAATATGCCGAATTTAGTTTTCTTAATGAAATAGATGTGATTAAAAATTTTTAGCTCCAAAAAAGGTAATATCGAAGATGATCCAATCTAGCTTGACTGACCATCAATTAATTGAATACAGATTCAGTCTACGATTATATTTGTAAGTATTTTTAGAGTTGCCATAAAAAGGAGATATCAAGGTAACTATTTGATTAATGCATTCGTAAAAATTATGTATGGCTCTGATCTATTTTGGATGCGCTACTTTCAAAACAACGTAGGCAGTGGCGATGACTAGATCACTGCGTAAATGTATCAAGTGCACGGTTAAAAAGTGTCGTGTGGATATTAGGCAATGTCGTATGACATCATTGAGAGTTGAAAATTTTTGGACTGGAATCATTCAAGGGCTTATCAAGTTATGGTCAACCATGGTGAACGAGTCATTGTGGAGTTTGGTATCGTTCCTTTTAAATATTCATTTCTCGTGATCGCTTAGTACGTATAGATCATGGGAGAAAATGGTTGCACTGGAAAAATCTTAATTATGAAGTTTAGAATCAATCAGTTACAGTTACCTTCTTCTCAAAAACATTTTTTTATGAAAAATTTGATCCTGATCATCATCACACAGAATACAAGAGTGAGAAGATGAAAATTCTCCAAAGCATTGGCAGATGTGAGATTCCAGGAATCAATATTTTTATTGGACTCAGCATTTTTATGATATGTAAGCGAATAGAACATCCCTAAATCTGCATGATGTGTAATGAAGAAAATTCAGCATTGCAATCTCTGTATCCAAGCCAAACGCTCCGCACCACCATCTCATCTGGCCAACAAAAGAAGCAATAGGAGATGCAAAATAATCTATTGCAATTCTTATCAGCAATATACTCACGTGCGATACGCGATGCATGTTGCACTAAGCTCATGAAGACTAAGACGCGCGCAAGCTTCCCCCTGACATTTATACTTTCGCTGTGGGGGCGTATATTCTTGTACAATACAGCAAATGTGCGCTTCACTATATGCATCTCCCCGTCTTCCTTTTTTTCTTCTTTTTCAGCAAAAACATTGTCGTGTCGCGCAATTGTCGCTTCACCGCGAGACGAGCATCGCCTATGTATAGATATGTACAGATATATAGTTGTATAAAGCCGTGGCGTATCGAGGAAGCGCCAATGGAATATACTGAAAGGTACCGCCATTGCGGATGAGTTAACGACCTGTATGTGTAACTTACATTGCCGCCTTGGATATTGCGTCCACCTTCCGCTATATATATGGTGTACAATTGCCGTTACACACTGACGATTCGCTGTACCTCGACACGGCTGACCATATCACTTGTGTCATTGCTGGTAAGCATTCAAATTGATCAAGTGAATCGTGGTATGTATTGGCATAAGAA
Organism: Eretmocerus hayati; assembly: GCA_029851415.1. Lineage (NCBI taxonomy): Eukaryota > Metazoa > Arthropoda > Insecta > Hymenoptera > Aphelinidae > Eretmocerus > Eretmocerus hayati. The sequence continues at coordinate 172,424,208 of CM056742.1, read as the reverse complement.
ATTTTGGAAGGTGAGCGATTGCGGAGTCTGTTGGAGGTGATTTCGGAAGTTTGATTCGATTATGAGAGAGGTTCACGATTCTGAGACTAATGTTGGTCGAAAACTTTACTGTTTAAGAGCAAAAAATAGTTGACATCCAAGCGTCGAGGTGGTCTGGAGCCGATTTGAATTAGGAATCATCCAGTCAAATCTTTGCCGTAGTCGGTCGTAGTCGGTAGTAGTCGAAGGAGCGGAACCTTTCTTAGTTAATCAGTGTGGAAGGTTGTGATCTTGCCTTTGAATCCACTTCAATACCAAGAAATTGATTTTTTGACACTGAATTCTGCAGAAACTTAGAATTTTACGTTTAGCTATGTGTTTCCGGACTCCCAGGAGTGACTCGTAGTGAGTCCCAAGTCCCATGGCAGGTCAAACCAGTACCTGACGATCAGATGAATCTCCCACCTCCATGTCGTGCTGAGCAATCTATTGACTTGTAGACCTTGTGTCCTCGCAAATGACCTACCAAATCAACCCTCCTGACCTGCCCTATGACGTACCAACCCAACAATTCACGAATTGGCCTGTCAGCTTGGTGGTATTCTGAATGACCCACTGACCTATTTACGTCCTATACGATCTAACGACCAGTTGAACTGCTGTATCACTATATGACTTACTTACTTATTGACCTGATAAGATCCCATAGGACCTGCTCATTATACGCTTGCTGACCTGCCATATGACCTGCCGTTGTACTGATATGAGGTGTGACCCACCATTCCAACAATCACTGACCTTCCGGATAACTCACCGACCCACTGATTTAGTGATCTACCAGATACCCCGTCAACTCGTGGAACTGCTGTTACGATGACTCATTGACTCATCAACCTAGCAACTTACTATATGACTCATCGGTCCATTGACCTGCTGACCTTCCATATGGCATATCCATGATCTACCATTGTACTGATATAAGCTGTCCCAGCCAACGTTCCAACGCCCTGTTTATCTGCCATATGACGTACCAATCCGACATCTCACTAACTTGTCGTGTAAGCTACCAAACCGTCGTCCTGGTGGCCTTCCGGACAACCCACTAATGTTATCGATGTCCTAATATTCCGTAAGAGCCACCCATTCACCGGCCTACTGACCTGTGATATGACGAACTGACCCCACGACCCACTGACCTGTCACATGACCCAACGACCAATTGATGTATTAATCTAACAGATGCTCTACTGATACGTTGAACTGCTGTCTTACAATATGACTCATTAACTCATCAGCCGGGTGCTGACCTATTCACCCGCTGACCTGCCATATGACATTCAATATCTTGTGCTGACTCATCGTATGATCCAGTGACCTCTCCCATGACCCGCTGATCCATTGACCAGGTGACCTCCTGGATGGCTTACCGACCCACCCGTCTACTGGTCAGACAGACGCCATACTGACCCATTAAACTGCTATATTACGATGAGATCTATTGACTCATCAACCTGATGATGGAGTATATGACTTCCCAACTTATTCACCTTCTGAATTGCTATATCACATATCGATGACCTACCGATGTACTGATATGCCGTATGAGCCACAGCTCCAGCGCCCTACTGACCTGTCAAATGACCTACCAATGTACTAGAATGCTGCATGACCCACCGTCTCGTCAATCTAGTGACCTTTGGATGACGTACCGATCCACTCATTTGCCAAATGCCCTGCTGACCGATTAAACTACTATCCTACCATATAGTCCACCGACCGATTCACCTGAGCTGGCTCCCCGTATCACATGTCGATAACCACCTATGTTATACTGCCCAACTGACCTGCCATATCACTTACTGATCCAAAATCACGCTGACCGCGGTATAACCCACCGATCCGTCGACCTGGTGATTTTTCCGATGATATACGGACCCACCGACCAACTGATCTGTCAGATGAATTGCCAACCCTCCAAGATGATGTTTTACCTGTTCAGCTTACCTGTTATATGACATGACGATATCTGATACGTCGTATACATCGCTCACCGACCTGTCAACTTAGTCACCTCCGGAGTGACCTAACGATCCACCGACAATATAATCCGAAGACCGGTTGACCTACTGACCTTCAACAGAAGTCATCGATCCGTTGTAAGACAATGTGATAGGTCAGTACGTCGGAGTACCGTATGAGTCTAATTCCTAAAAGCCACTAATTTCATGATCTCACGGGTAATTGGATCAGTGGCCAACTGGTCAGTAACTCGGTGAGCGGATAGATCATATGGCAAGCCACCTAATGGTCGATGTGTTGATAAGTCACATACGAAAGATCAGTTGGCTGGTATGTCTTAAAGCAGATCAATTGGTTGGTGGATCGATGAGTTATATCGCAAGTTAGTAAGTCATGAGGTAGGTCAATACATCGGTGGATGGGTAGGTCATATGTATAGCAGGTCAGTAGCCTCGCAAGTCGACAGACTATGCGAAGGGCTAGGTCTGACTATCCATAGGCGATCTGGCGGGTCTCCGGTTGGTAAGGATACCTTATGGAGACCAAATCTCATCTTTCAGAAAGTGTTCCAGATATATTTCCCCTCAGCAAACAGAAATTTTTCACTCATAAGTGATTAGACTGTATAGTTTCCTCATCTCCAGAAACGCAAATGACTGCCAAGTTTGATATCGTGGAAATTTTCAGAGCATGAATAAGCCGAAGCCGCCACGATGGTGAAAGGTAACGCCTCGGGGATATAATCGATCATCAACGCCGATCGTGACTGGATCATTTATCTGACATACCTGTGCATCTCGTATTCCGACGCGAGAATAGATATGTACTCTTATGATTCCGTGGAATGAGACTTGGGGGTCAATCGATCCAATGATCTGCGTGTATAATGTTGACATTGCAAAATAGGCTTTGCCAAGTTATCAGCTTTGAATGCACTTTGATGCCACTACGGAACAAGTTCAAACAAATTGCTGGGTATATACGTACGCATACACTCACGTCCTTTGATCTTTGTTTCAATTATGATTCATGGAACATTTGTAATGGAGATCTCCGCTCCGGAATCGCAATTTTTGAATTCTTATTATTCTTCCTCTAAAAGAGTTGGAACTCGTAGGTGAACGAAAATTGAGTGAAATAGAAAAACAGTAAATTTCAAGGGAGTGAGATTATGGTGCCAAAATTTTGGGAAGGTGATTACCCACAGTGAAAACTGAGGAAACATTCCTCAAGCGTTCTTTTGAATTCCATTAGAAAAGGGTATCACTCGTTTTTCTTTGGAACGAAGACTTGCCGAGCTACAGGAAGAACATGACAAGACTAACGCCTCTTCGATTGTTGTGGAAGAAGAATCTGCAGAATTTCAATTCTCCCAGTAGTTTCGGTACACAATCAATACCAAACCTAAGGATTCCTAACTAACAAGGAGAGTTCCAACCTTGTGGGCCCTGGATTCGTCTCAAACTCTGGAAATCATCATGTATAGATGAGAAATGAGGGTATCCCAAAGGATTTAGTCCCATGAGCCTCCAAAATACAGCTATGGGAATCAGTAATGGTAGTATTTCTATGTGAACGACCTTTCAGCATAGGCCTATATGGCCATTGCTAATCTCCATAGTTGTATCTTGGGACAGGGAGCCCATGGGACTAAAGTCTCTGAGATACTTTGATTTCTCGTCCGAGGAAGATGATTCCCAAAGTTTGAGACGAATCCAGGCCTCGCAAGGTTGGACTTCTCCTGGTGAGTAGATGATTCAAAATTTTACCCAACATATATGAAGTGTAATTTTCTCAATAAAGTTTATACTGATAGTAAATACCTCATGATGGCGACGATGAACTATGATGAACAAAATATCAATCAAGTACAATTTTGAATCTCAATAATACTGGAGTTGATCTATCACTCAGTAAAATGATCGTTAAAAAAATTCTGAGAGACTCGTACATTTTATTGGCCAGACTAAGATGATCTCATACGACGTCATCATAGCACGATGTAAATCCTAAAACGAAATAAGATTCCACCGGATGATCCCTATGATCATGATTGAACTCACTCAGAACTGGTTTATTTGGCGTAACTATTTAATTCTCATCAATAGAAAGGCATACAAAAAAATGTCATGTTGTTACGTTGCCTCGTCAGAATCATTTCTTCTACAACCGGAGTGAGTCATTGGAATGAATTAATATCTAAAGAGTTGAAGATATTCTCAGAATCACACTTTGTCATCCTTGGCAAAAGCGTCGGAGGGAATTCTAAAATATATCCTGTGAAAACTTGATTCTCAGTTATCCAATTGGAGTTCAGGATTTCTCTGGATTAAAATTTTTCAGACGCACAAAATTGATCACGGATTTCTTGTATGAGAATAGATTGCCCTTGGAGAGCTAGGCATTTAGTTAGTTGCGCCTCATCGTGTTTCATAGATCATGCTAATTCTCGTCAAAAATTGAGAAGGATGGAGGATAAAAATCATCTAAGAAACGAGATTGATTGCTCACCCGTTTTTTAAATCTGGTTTTTCTATTCGTCATAAGATTTCAATCATATTTATCAAAACCGAAATCAATTTTATATCAGTTCCAGCTCCATCAATCTCACTTTTTTCAGCTGCCTAATAACCAATCTTGAAATTGTTCTCCCAAATCTTAAATTTGATGGATCAGTTGACGTCTAAAATTAACACTTCGTATGAGTTGAATAATTCATTCAACCTCCGACAGGGCGCCAAAATAAACTATTACGAAATAAATTGATTCATTTGAGAAACCGCACATTAAATGCGAAAGATTACATACAAAATCTCATCATTCTTTTCTCGAGACTGACGGTTCTGGGTCAAGTTTGACGCACCCTACTTACGAAATATTGGTAAACTCAATTACAGTAATTAATGAAACACAAAAAGTCAAATCTTCTCGGGAGTCAATACTCGTTTCAATCATGACCATCAAATCGAGTAACTCAAACATTCGCACAACGACGCCTTTCTCTACATATACTCACATCATGAAATGCATCAGTATTCAACTCTCAATATATAATTTTTTCTTTAAACTCTCGTTGCAGATCTTCAAGTATTGAGATATGAGCTGGTGTATCGTATATGACAGTCTAACATGTGCAAGCGCATGTAAATAGATTCAACTCGAAACCAACACCAACCGATCACTTTACAATTTGTCAAACTCTATCTCACGCTTCATCTCAAAGTATAAACTGTACAATTTCTTCGATGGCAGCAAATCATCCATGAAAAAAAGAGCTTTCACTTAGCCTACCGTACACTCATTCAGAATAACTGTACTCTTTTGCATAAGATTTTTTTCAAAAAAATTTAGCCAAAGCCAGGCTCGAGTATTGTAGTGTAACAAAATATATAGATATATGGGCTTTTCCTATGAGCATGGCATAGAGAAAAGGCAGGCGTGCACGCGAATCCGGGAAAAAGTGAGTTTCTATTATAAATTCGAGCACCGCTACGCCACCGTGGAAAGTGAGGATAAGATAATGAATCGGTTTTGCACTTGGTAAAAGCACGTGCTATAACAAGCTGAACCAATCCGGCAATTTTTCATACTACTTGGGTACTCGAGAAATCGCCAGAACTTATGTATACGATTTTTCGCGCGTCGATGTGTTGTGTTACGAAACGTGCATGACACTTGATGGTGTTTTGCAATACAATTGTCAAATCAAGACTGCGGAACTCTGTCCTGTGACACTTCTTGGCATAATTTGGTACATGTTATTTGGACGGTAATTGATAATTTTGAAGAGAGTCGGTTTTGTTTGTGGGGCGTATACCAAAGTGGGACTGTTGTAGTTTCGAGTCTATTCAACCAAATTTGATGCGGATGGTTTGATTTGTTTCATCATTGAGACTTTATTCAATCCTGACATCGGTAGTGACCTGACTTTGGGAAATCAAAATTCGAGGATGTTTAGATCAATGCGTTGATTTCACGATGCACTCGAAAATGAGCCGAGTAACTTACAATTTTTGCAGTGATCTCATCCGTTCGGATCTAAATGGCTGTAAAATCTCAGAAATGAGCCTGGTCAGCTCGCTGAGCAAAGATGTGTGGTTCTTTCTTCCAAGAAAACTGATACTGATATTGCAGGTCTCGCAGATATTTTTGATGATGATTCCGAAACAGGATTCTTATTATTTGTTGGAATTCGGGCTTACTCATCTCACCACTGCGTCCCCTATTGTTTGAGGAAAAACTTTCAGAAGTCTCACGATAGATTTCTTCTCAAAACTCTCGTCACTATTCTAAGAATTCCAAATTGTGGGATTTTTATTATTAGAGCATCCAGCCATAGTTTCTTCAAGCTGACTGCCTCCTCATTATTAGCCACCAAAAATTCCTTCCGCATTTTGCTTCAATTAGTCGACGGGCGTATGATTCTATCCTCAAGTTATCCCCATGAAGCCATTTTCTCAATACCTGTGACCTACATCAATATTTTCCAATAAAAACTTGTCACAAGACACGAGCAAAAGTACGTCTAATCCTGCCTAACTGTAGCTAGCCAAGTTGTATTAATTTTCCAAAAAAGTTATCTTTGAGAGTTTGCACAAGGGTGTACCTAACTTGCGCCCATCATTCAAAATAATGTAAATCGACGATGAAGTCCATAGAATTGTCAGCAGAATTGTCAGCTCCGTGCAACTACATTGGGAGCTTAACGTTGCTCCAAAACTATTTCCAACCTATTTCGATATGACAAATACGTTCTGAGGGGTAAAAAAGTTTCACCGTCAAATTGAGTAATTTTGGTACGATTTCGGTACTTTTTATTTTGTTTAGCTCGGCATTTCAACGTACCTTGACAAAATTTACTTCACCCGGGGGCCAAACGAAGGCTTACAGTCTCAGCTTCTGATTGACGGGCTATAAAATTATATTTGATGTGTCTAACCTGGAGCTATTTGCTATTGAAGAAATGAGCTTAAGTTAGAGACCCCGATGGGGCAACTTTGGTACACTTACAAAATATTCCAGTATAAGCCCCAGCGATGGGAGTAAATCAATTTCAATCATTCAGAAGTCTTGTCTCCAGCTGTTCGGGACACATGATAACCTCACGGACCATCACTAGATCCAAGATGAGTCAAAAAGAGCTGCCATACAGAATTGCACCAAAGTTACCCTGCCGTAATGCTTCTTACGGAGAAGGGGGTAACTTTGGTACGATTTTTTTATGGTTTTTCCCCGATTTTTCATTCGTTAAAATTCCAAATGCTGTAAATATCTTAATGTAGCGATGGTTCCTTCAACATGGTAATACATGTGATCAAATTGTTGCGCTATTCATGCATAGTTCGTTCCAGAACACTTCTTGCCAGGTACACTAACTGGACCATTTATGTGTCTGTCAAGTGGAGAGAACTATTTACCTTGCTCAACGCAGTTTCAGAAGTCATTTCCGAGGGGTGTACCAAAGTTGCGCCATTTGTGCCAAAACTACCCGATCTGACGGTACGGCAAACCCTGTCAAGATAACAAAACGGGGCATGTTGGGCACACTCCGATGTTAGTCTTCTTTTTTTACAAAGCATCTCCATAGTTTGTTGATGATATGTCTCCAAATCCGAGTTTTGTCATTCTTATGAATGGGTTTTGAAGGTCTTGAAAAAAGGAACCATATGCGTTGAGATATGTCAAAATTGATCAAACTGAAAGAAATTGGCAACGGTTCTTCTAAATCCAAGCACCCCGGTGGTTTCTTAGCTGTGCATTAGGGTGATTTTTATTTCCCGACCCCCCTGGATCCTTCGCGCACATGCGGATATTTCAAATTCAAGATGAAACTAGATCAAAGGAATTTTTCCCAGATTCATAGAGGTAGCCTATATGCTGCCCATTTTGACATACATCTTCGATTTTTTTGCAGTTCTGAGACGTTTTTCTACAAAAGTCGTCAGCTTCACTTGGCAAGCACTTGCAATCCAAGTAGAGTGGGGCAAACCAAGCGGAATAACATTGACTGGGATGGTCTTAGGAAACTTTCAACGCACGGAGCGGCTGGTTTTAGTTTAATTCAAGGGTCAGAACGGGTAATAAAATACAGTCATGGAATCAATTTTTATTGTACTTTTTGAGTTCTCCTGCGCATGCGTAATGTTCTACGGTTTTGATAATATTTTCAATCGATAGCCCATGTAATTTCCTTCAAAATGGCCACTGCTAAAAGTCAATTCGATGCAATGGGACCGGAGTAATGGATAATTTTGGATGAGGTGGAATCGAAGGTACAAATCCGTGCAAATTGGCGCAGACCGGCTGTGATGCTGTTCATCTTGTCCAGCGTGTTTCTCTGGTTCCCCTGCACCAAATCGGCTTCGCCAAGGGGTCGTTTGAAGAAAATTGACCGAGCTGTCGAAGTGAGTAAGCTACGGAGTGGTAAGTTGATGGTGAGTTAGGGTGCGTCTCTAAATGATGCATATGCATGCATATGCAGTGCACGCTGCACATATGCACTGCACACGTGCACATGTGCAGCTCATCAAATTTTAGCCAAAACCAGATGGAACTAATCTAGATCTACTTTGGATCAGCCGGTTCTAACGCAGCAAAGACAAAACCCGATTCTTATCAGAAGTTCTGTGGTGCGAGCCCTTCAATTTTTGCTGAACTTCGATGAGCTGCACATGTGCACATGTGCAGTGCGTATGCGCAGTGTGCACTGCATATGCATCATTTGGGGACGCGCCCTTATGGAAAATTGAGCATTCGATAGTTTTTAATCGAATGATAAAGTGTTTTCAACTGTAGTGCGTAACTACATTGTTACTTATCACCCACTTAACACGCCGCAATCTACTAATTTCGATAGCTCAGACAATTTCCTTTAAAATGACCCCTTGGCGGAGTCGATTCGACGCAGGAGAACCAGAGAACCAAGACGCTAAACAAGATGAACAGCATCGCAGGTGACCTCGACCGATTTGCACGGATTTCCATCTTGGACTTCAACTTATCCAAAATGATTCACAACTCCAGTTCCATTGCATCGAGTTGACTTTCAGAAGTGGTCATTTTGAAGAAATTGCACGAGCTATCGATTGAAAATATTATCAAAACCGTAGAAACTCACGCATGCGCAGGAGAACCCGAAAACTGCGATGAAAAGTGGTTTCAGGACTGTATTTCTGACGTTCTAGCCCCGTTCTGAGCCTTGAATTCAACTAAAACTGACCGCTCCATTCTACTTGGATTGCAAGTGCTTGCCAAGTAAAGCTGACGAATTTTGTCGAAAAACGTCTCGAAACTGCAAAAAAATCGAAAATGTATGCCAAAATGGGCAGCATACAGGCTACCTCTGAGAATCTGAGGGTATTTCCTTTGATCTAGTTCCATTTTGAAATTGAAATATCCGGATGTGCGCGAAGGATCCAGGGGGGTCGGGAAATAAGTGTCACCCTACTGTGCATGTCCCGAAAAGTGCAAAAAACACTTTGAATTCTCTGAGAAAAGCAGGAATTATTCAGAGACAATCCGGACTTTGTATTTTCTCATATGCTAACATGATAAACGTAAAAAAATTTTTGGGAAGATTAGCGAGTGCTCATTCCCTGGATTATAATATGGGGGCAAGTTGGGTACACTCACCGTAGCTACATTGTTGCCATGAGTAGTCCAGTGTCATCTACCAAACTGGCTTCAAGTAGAGAAATTTGGGAGACTATCCTCTTAAGACTTGATTGGACTGCTTTTTAAAGCAGATATAACAATCCGTGCACAAAAATCGTCATCCACTCATCCTGAAACAATCACACAAATCATTCCCACAGATATTCCCGATCCTTTTATGACGTACCAAGTGGCCATTGATAAGGAATTTTGTAAATTTTATTTCTCGGCAAAAAATCGGCATAAAAGTTGTCGTCAAAATTCATGGACCTCCAATACTTTTGGTGAAATCCTTGTTTGTTGCTGGCTTTTTTATTGGCAATACCCGGTGGTTTGATATCATTTCAGATTAGGTGGTGAAATAGTTATGCAGTGGATTGAGTTTTCTTATATCGAAGTTTGAAATGGGTATATGGATTAGCTCAGTTAACATTTCATTGAAGTCGTTGATTCATGTCGAATATTATTTCGAGAATCCAGCAGATAAGATACTCAATAATTTACTCTTTCATGAGTTTGGAAATACCAAAATGATTCGCAGCCACAAATCTATTAATCAATTTGTATCTTCCAAATCTTCGCATCTTTTGATCTGCATTGATGGATATCGTCTTATGAAACCGTGAAAATGTCTTTGATGGATTCGATATAATTTTTCCGTGACAGGATTAATTTGAATCGTGTATGGTGCTCCCTAGAAATATCAGTTCTGTGAAATGAATCTTTATAATTTTAGAATGAGATAAAATGCCACCGACGCTATGTTTGCCCATGAGATCCACTTCGGACGATGAAATTCCACAATTTGAATCAGACTAGAGAATAACCAAAGAAGAAGAATCGAAAAAACTTGATTTCACGGTCAAACGAGCTATACATTCGTGAGCGCTCTATTTGACGTGGACACTTTCATTCTTTGGATATAGTAGCATATATCATGGATTCTGCAGTATACCTCTCAGTCCAATCTTTATGTTTCACTCCTCGTCGTTAAATTTGGGATCTTACACCAATATCGTTTTCTGTTCATCTTCAGAACCAAACATCGCATCGAGCATTGACCTGATACCCGTGGTGCAACATAATCTCTCTTAGGAATTACTTTATTAGAATTTTTTTTGATTGTCTCAGTCTTCATTGAGATTTGCTCCATAGAAAATTGAATGGAATAGACCCATGAGGTGATTTTCGTTGATCAGGAATATATTTGAAGAAAATTTGTATGGTTTTTTGATGCTCCCGCTGATTCTCCATAACCGCGATTATCTGAATCAGAATTGAGAAAGAACTAGAGGGAGAGGAAAAATCTCTTTAACCATTGTGAGAGCAGTATATTTATCACACGATGACATTTCTGGTCTGAAGTGAATGATACATCTACCGGGAAAATTGACATTCCATTATATTTCCGAGCGGAAAAATCGAATCTAAGGGATGATTTTCCACAGAATGTTAGCATTTTTCTTCAAATACGAAGAAGCAATCTCCTCAAAGATGACTTTTTCGTGGGAAGAAACTCTTGATGGTGTCGCTGAAAAATGATTCCATCTCTGTCGCCCATCATTTATTTCAAAATTTTGATCAAGATCTCGGAAACTTTACATATAGTGCCCGATATTATTAAAATGAGACTTGAACGAAATCGGAATGAGTATCGAGGAATTCCATTTTGGAGGTTTGTGGAGTCCATGGTCTTTGAAAGCTCCATAGTGCACTAACAACAACCTTTTTCGAAAAATTTTGTTCAAGAATATCCATAAATCATGCAGAAATCATGTATCCTCTAAAAGGACTTGGAGTCGATTTTTTCATTAGGCCACAATCAATGATACAAAATCAACCACTTCCACATGAAGTTTTTTGAAGATCTCTCAAGAATTCTTCTCGACTATCAAAGAACCATGGTCTTATCCCACAATTTTTCCTCGTCCAATTCGGGGTTGAATTTTAACTTTTCGTCAGTCCCTGCGCATCATGAAACCATACAATCGCCAACGTCCAAAACGCCAAAGTGGTTGTCCTTCGGCCGGGGCAAGATTTCGAACGGCAAGAGCCGCCGAAACAGACTCACACGCAGCCTCTTAAAAGAACATATCTCGGGAAATTTATCACCCATCCAGGTTACATTCGAATTTCGTCCCGCCAAAACAGCAAGATCAAGTATCAGCAATCCCCCCTATACATATGAATGATTCCGTTGAAAGTGGGTTTTTCCATGTGCCAAGTTCCCCGAAGATTCTGAGGGTTGGAATGTGCGTTGTAGCATTTTTTGGGATGTATCTATTGATGCGTAACTATGTTGATAGTTATTTAGGCGATTCTAACGTCCCTGTACTTTGTAGTGCTTCATAAAGGGTCGAAATGTCCTATCCGTCCCCTGTTAACAGCCCACCTTCGACTTTTGACACTACCACGATGCATATGCGGAGTCGAAAACCCCCATGTGTAGCTATGCACTTCAATTTGTAATACTTCAAACAACATATCACCACTTTCACCACTTTGCCAATCCAAATTACTCCCTCATCCAGAAACCCAAATCCATCGGCCGAAAACTCGAATCTGCACCCAGGCGCACCATTAAACGTTTTTTTCCAAAATGGCATACAAAATTGTTTGTACTTTCCTTCCCCATGTTGTGCTCCTCCCTGGCTCATCATATCGCTTTGTGAAACACAATTCCTTGAAGTATTTGGTTGCATTAGAGCAAAATCTATGCGGAAAAAAATCTTCGGTTAGTTGTCGAGGAATGGGAACAATTTTAGAGACGAAATGTCCTTTCCGTGTTTGTCTTTTCTGTCCCGCTCCTCCGACACCTAAAAATTATCATATCTTTCTCTGAGTTCAATCTTGAGATACATAACTCTAGGTAATCGCGTCTTGTGCCCAAAAAAGTGGAGATCAACTTCTACAACCCATTGAAACTCATCTGGGGCTGAAATAATTTTTAGACCCAAATCATTTCTCGTGACAATTTTCGCTCAAAAAAATCTCACTTTCGGCGGAATCACTCATATATATTATATCTTCCCCATATGCATTCGTGCTTTCGTGCGTCAGGCAAATGTTTCTTTTTCGGTTCCCAATTATATGAGTGCCACATTCTCCAATTCCACTACTCTGACTTGTTGATTCCACCTTCCTCTCTTGAAAATTATCTATTCCTATAGTCTTCTTCGTATCACATCAGATGCTACATGCTCAGATTCGTCTTGGAGCGATTTTTATGATACTATAGCCTCGGGTGATTCAAGATTTTGAGCAGGTTCGCTTTCAAATGATATAATATAATCTTGGATACAGAGGAGCAAGAATATAATCTTAAAATCGAGCTTATTTTTCGCCAAGTGGCCACTTTTAATTACACGAGCGAGTCTTTTTAAAAAGTACAAGATGTCATTTAAGAATAATTTATTCCTAAATATCGTATAGAAATTCAATGTCGTGCTTTGTAGAATGAGGATAAATTGTTCTTGAATATTATATGATTATACAGTGATGAATCGTGTAATCGTAGTAGAAATAGTAACTATATTTTTCCTCAATGGCGGGAAATTTCACAACTCCAGGGCTACGATGCGACGGCTCGCTCACAATTCTCTACGTTTAGCACAATAATATTTCTCTTAACATATCCAAGATTATACTCTACCTCTCGGTAAAATATCAAAACGGAGAGAATATTATAAATATACACTTGCCATTTATACACCAGACACTGAATTTCAATCAGACTATGATTATATACGGATGATTCCTACACTAATATAATGCTACACGGATCATCATGTAATATTCATGTTTTTTTATGTAGACACAATTTTAAGGACTTAAATAATGTGTTCGTACAGAAATCAGATCCATGTGTGGTACAACATCTTTAGGTGACCACAGAATTTGAAAACCCAAGCTTCTGAATTTACTATACCGCTAAAAATTTATTATGCAAAATTCCAAATCGGATTGCACATTTGCACGACTGAGGTTACGGAGGATATCCTATATACGAATCCGGAGAAAATGTTAAATGTGGCGAAATATGTCGTGTCGTATCCTCATCGTTGGTTTGGTTTGACGTTGATTTTGAAAGCATGTATTTTACTTGGTTTCTTGGCGCTATCGTCTAGTTTTGCAAGAAGTTATGGGAGGATCACTGGCGACATTGATGACGATAAGTTGGGTTGGATATATTTGTAATTATAGCTCAGATTGCTACAAGTAGAGGTGAGGATGGAAGTTGTTGTGCGCTGTATAGGTAATGGCTCGAATGATGTCCTGGTATTGTGTTTGCTAAGTTGCCGCTTACACTTCCGTATGGGATTCCACCTGAAATAGAAAAAATTTAATTAGTCGATTCATAGACAAGATGATGGAATTTCGAGTAATGAGTGAAAAAAAACTTTCCTTTGAACGGCTTTTACATTTGTTCTATCACGTGATAAGCTTTGATTGCGCTCAAAAGCTACCGAGGTTCTTGACATGTAAGGTCAATGTGCTTAACTTGTCCCCAGAGCCTAATTTACACCCACTCAAGTTATTGACAAGGAGCTGAAACAGGTCTTGCCACGTTTTTTCTTCAGATTCGTTAAATTGAATTATGGAAACTTCAGTATTTTGGAATGACCTGGGAAGACTCCTGCGTTCTTCAGAGCGCAAAATAGTAGATTTCGCACCGAGTTCATGGGGTTGTAGCTCGCTTCTGAGCGATTGGTTTTCGAGCGATCGAAATAATTGCTCGGAAGCGGAGAACCTCATGAATGAGTTGCGAATACTATTTTTTACAATTTTGTAAGCATCCAAACATCGGAAAATTGCAAAAATACCGTTTTTGTTATTCTGTGCGCAAAAATGGCCATTTAGACGCAAGTGTGCGTGTGCAAATGCCCCATTTGGGCACGGATTCGCGTTTGCACCGTGCGCAAATGACTTATTTGCACACGGTAGTGCGCAAATATCCATTTGCGCACGGCGTAAACGATGAGACAGTGTGCAAATGGGGCATTTACGCACAGTTTGCTTACCAAATTTGGGTTGATTTTTGATCATCCTATATTTACTAAAAAATGAAAATGAACGATCGAGAAGCGCCGCGTCCCGATTCTCTCACATAACTATATACGGAGGGTAAGTTCGGTAACGGTAGGATATTGAAAATTCAAACGATCCTCCTGCATTCGAAACTGCAATCATTGCTCTGTTAACTCTCAGCAAAAAAACTCCGTATTGAAAATCATCTGATCAATTAAGATATTACTCGAGATGGTTACGTTAGTGTTTCTCCCCCACTGCTGAGAATTTCGTCTTATGGGAAATAACATTGAGTGGGCCCCGCCGCACCTGGGGAAAGATCGCCTATTTCAGCCTCCGCAGCGAACGTGTTAACTGAGGCTGTGATTTATTCACCGAAGAATAAATATATTGCCTGCGTAGAATGGACTGTCAATGACCTTTACGATCTTCGAACTAAACTCTAGGACAATGAATTTGAAAATATGAACTTCAAAATTTAAGCAGTCAGATCGAATGAGAAAAGTGACCACAACGTTGGAATTATACTATGACACACGATAAACGTTCAAAATCAACGACGAGAGAAATTGTCTCTCTTATGCACTCATCCCTTTTTATCCATTGGTGCAGTTTTTTTATTCTCAAAATTACGGTTATTATTACCCGGAAATTTTTCATTTCTTGCAGTTCTATCTGAGGCGAACCATTCGATCACCAACACATCAACATTTCTGAAATCATCTTCTCAGATAGTATTTACTTAACCAAATTATCGTTTTACGGACTATAAAATTCGAAATTGATCATCTAGAGGTGCACTTACCGAACGTCAGAAATAGTAAACATTAGATAATTGAAGACATTTCAAGCTATGCGGAAACATACTATATGGGCAAAAGTCTTTTTTCTGATACATTTTTCAGAATTTTTTTTCAGTCGGGGGGCTCCGCCCCCCGAACCCCCCGGCGGGGGCTTCGCCCCCTGCCGCCCCTGGACCCCGCCCTGCGCCCTTCCTCACGCCCTACCACTATCTCTGATCAGAAGAGTCATTTACCCGATTGATCATGAATGAGACAACGCACTCCGAATTTTACTGGACATTGTGAGAATATTCGAAATATGTGTATTTCAAATAGAAATGATAATATCTCGGTCCAATTCAAGGTATTAAAGACATGGAGTAAGCCCTTTGATAGATCTATAGATCGATTTTTCAAAATACACAATTTGATCAAAGATCCATGAGATCCGTTCACCCCAAAACAAAAGGAAAACCAAACAACTCTCTAGCTGACGGACAACTTTCGCGACCTCCGCTACTTATTTGAAGGGTTTTGGCGAGTTACATTTTTGCTCACAGCAATAACAAAAAATATCGTAAGCAACTCGGGTGCCGACATTTGCGCTCTCGTCCCCGCACTCGTGTGCAAATGGTTTATTTGCGCACAGTTTCATCGTTTGCGCCATGCGCAAATGGTTATTTGCGCACTAGCGTGCGCAAATAAGCCATTTGCACACGGCGCAAACGATGAAGCCGTGCGCAAATGAACCATTTGCACACTCGTTGCGGTGACTCGTGCGCAAATATCTGTTGGCACCCTTGTTGCTTAATATACTATTTTGGAACTATTGACTTTTATCTTTTCGGACTGTAAGAATGATTCCAAAAAAGATCGGCTCGACCAATCCCTAGGTATTTCAGCTCATTTTTTTTGTCTTTGTTTCAACTTCAAAAGCCATCTCGCAGAATTGCAACATTAGATTCTGAACCGATCTGACGAGCATATTACTAAAAAAAAAGTGCAGTGTGCGTAATTGGCCCCCATAATCTAATCTTAAACTTGTCCTTTACTTCATCAAAATTCATCAGTTTGTTTTTGATGATTCCAAATGGTGTAAGAAAGCTGCAAAATGAGCTGGATAATGTTTTATACGGACGCCAGACAGCCGAGATATTCCAATTTTACGAAAAGCCTCAGCAATCTAATGTGAATAGACCTCGTATACACGATGCAGGCTCATAATTTCGGAAACTCATGAAATAGTGTTTTTTGATTCTAGGGTAGGAAGTTTAATTTTGCATTTCGAGTGTTGTTTTCGGCCCGAGCCCTGGCAAGGGTCGAAGTTATCACGAAAAAACGAAAACACTTCATACCCGAGTATCGAAATACGTTTTTCGTACGGGTCCGCAGATCTCATTTTCCGCAAGCCCAGTCGTGTAGAAAACGTATTTCGATTGACTGGGCATGAAGTGAACGAAAACTACCGTGCGTAAAACAGTGTTTTACGCACAGTGGATTGAAAACCTTTTTTGCAAAAACTAGGATAGCTTGGCTGCAGTCAGTTTTATTCGAACGTACTTGAGCTCATCCCAAAGGTCTCGAAACAAGTGTCAGATAGGTTAGCTGCATTGAAAACTCGTAAACTAGCGAGCAAAACGAAAACAGGCAAATGAGGCATAACCCCGTCCCGAATACTTTTCAGAATAACACCTAGATGGTCTTGTTATATTCCCTCATTGTTTAATTGAATGAGGAAGGTTCATCTTCAGGATTACCACGCGATTTGGAATAAACTTGCGTGCATAAAATTCTCTCTTATATTTATATGATTTCATACGGGTACAACTTGAAATTATTTGGATACAGATCCACAAAGAGATGATCATCTCTGCGTTATGAAAAGATCTGTATAAAGAGCTTCAGAATGACGAATGATGCAATCTCCTGATGCGACATGCGACAATGCTGATTAACTCACGCATAAGTACTTGTGACTCAAATTTCCGATTAGTAGGTACTTATGGAATCATATGGTGTATTATCGAGATGACTTTCAAGCATGATTTTTGGGTACTTGAATTCACATAGATGACTAAAGCATTGAAGAGTTATTGACTCGGTGGTGAAAGAACTAGTATGGAGACACTTACTTCTCTTCGACTTGATACAAACGAAATCAAACCTTGGAGAATCTGAATGGAAATATCCTTATGCGGATGAAAATAGTGAATGGACCATCTTCGTCCTGATAAATTTGAAACAGCGTATTCGCGATGATCGTCAATTTTTTCCATCCTTTCAAAATTTTGATATCTATGTATCTTCTCGCATATCTCATTGGTATTATCCTCGAATGATAGTTTCATCTCGGAATCATCAATCAGATCGGAAATTATAAGTCTACACGTTTTTTGCGAGTGATAGGATTCTTCACTTGACTATTTCTCGACGTTGCTTCAGTAGACTTTGATCAATTTCGAATTCGTCAAAATTTAACAATTAACGTTTTGATTTTTTCTAATGAGTTGACTTGGCAATCACGATTTCTATTGATAACAAGTATGGTACGATGATAATGCAATGGGTTTGTAAAAATTTGTAACACTCAGATAGTGATAGTAAGAGCGTAAAATTCCACCCAGTTATGTTTTTTTTTTTTTTTTTTTCGTGCAAATTATGGATGCTTACAACATTGAATCAATTGAAACGTGAAAGAGCTTTAAGAAGACGCGCACATGTGGATCTCCGTTGGCAGGCAGAGCTATAGTGAAAGGAAGTCCTTCGTTGCATCGCGATCCCAAGTAAAGTCAGAATGATCGAGATTCAACTCAAAGAATGAATCGTTGAGACCCCCAGAGCGATCTGTGATTGAATCGACAAACTATCTTACCGAACTTCTTTACTCACGAATCAACCTGCGCTCTCAGGGTATTTTTTGAGAAAATGAAAATTTTATTCCAACTTCTGACTTCCGTGTTCTTACAAAGATCTCCTCCTCTAATACAACGATTCCGTCATTGTTTTTCTATTTTGAAAATTTTGAGCCTCTGGTTTTGTCTCGAAGAGCCGGAGTACAGTCTTTTTCAAGAAGAAGAAATGTCACCTAATCAAGCATATTAACGAAATAAAACCTTGAAGAATCATCAAAATACATATACTCTGCAAGTCAAAAATTTTAGGACATCTAGAAAATTTTTCTTCCATGTGGTAAGCTGAACTACTAGGCTCTACTCTTCCCAAGAGAACTTTATCAGAGCTTATTTTCAAGTTATTTTCAGGTACGTCATGATGGCATACTCCATTTTTATCTGGACGAATCTGAAGCTTTCCAATCTTAGCATGAGATATTATCGATTTCGATCATTTTTCAGAGAGGCTCTAGTCCATCAGAGGTAAAATGAGTGATTTGATATGGAATTCGTGAAACCTGGAGGTACAAATTCAGAGCTCTGAAATCCATTTCTGAGCTCTGGAATCCATTTCTGAACGTCCTTCTACGCCACTTCCAGTCCACCCTATGACATTCTTTTTGAGAAGACTTCTTCCGCAAAAACTACCACTCAAACCAAGGAAGGATGGAGACATGCGTTCAATGGGGAATTAATCTTTGTTTACGGAATATTTCTTCTACACCTTCAAGTAAGAAAGGGGGAAATCTGTGAACTATGTCGTAAAAATGAGTTTTATCGTCATTTTTGAATGACTATAAAATTCCAACTTCGCAGCTTGTACTACGAGTGGCATAGAGAGAAGTTACAAAACGGATTTCAAACTCGAAGCATGTTTTTCAAGTCTCATTCATTTCAGTTTTTAGGTCCATTCCCAATCACTCATGTACTGTCGATGAAGTCGAGCCAGAGAATTCCCTCGGAAATCATCGAAATTGACAGTTTCTCAAGTTAGGACCGGAAAGAGATGGATTGATGCAGATAAAAATGAAGTATGTCATCTTGCAGCATGTCAACACGACAGGCCTTCAAAATAAGCTTTGATGAAGTTCGTTTCGGTCGAGCACAGCCTACCTGTTCAGTTTACAGAATTGAGAAAAAAATTTTGGGTTGCTTGAAAGTTTTGACCGACAGTGTAGATGAGGAAAAAGTTTTTTGTAAGCAGAATCATCCATCCTCGATCGTCGTGGTCTGATGCTGGTACAATGGTTCTCAACCGAGAATACAATAGAATTTTCTTTCGATGAGTAGAGTTTCTTCAGAACAATCACCTACTCGTGTGGTGCTAAGGTGCGACGAAAGATCTCGAAAAACCATGAGAATGTCTGAGAAGCAAGTTAGCAAGTTCTTGCGCCAATAATTCTAGATTTTTATGTTATGATTCAATTCAATCGCAATTTAGTCATTCTCTGAAACTCTCAAAATCTTTGGGATCTTTTCTATTTGGGTCTATTTTCTCTGGGAATAAATGGCGTAAGTAGATTGTGAGGGTCACTGAAGCAAACCGAGCCTTGAAGAGTGAGTATTCCTCAATACGATTTTTAAATAAATCGATATCATCCAAAACTCACTCTGTGTGCCTGATCTCTAATAGTCTCAATATTTGAGTTTTGAAACTTGGAGTTCTGACTCATTTGGCAGAAGTCTTATCTGATCATGAAACTCATTACATAGAGCCCAAAAAGTCATTTCAATACAGTTTATTTCAGGCAAACTCGATTCTACATGGGAAAAATTTTGTTGGTGAGCTCGTTATTTACTAGCGTTACGAAGTATGTGACGAGAAATTCTGATCTAACAAAATTCTAATGGAGGCTGATTAGATATAATTAAGAGGAGAAAGCTGACTTGATCGTTGCAAGTTTCATATTCACCAACCTCGTTATCGCACTAAGTGAAAAATTAAGTCACTCGGTTTGAAATAGATAAGATGCACTTCGTGCGTGCAATCTCAGCAGCACATCATTTTCGTCATGGTTGGGTATTTGACATACTGGATTTGAGTTTGGATCAATACAACACCAAGAATTTCGATAAACTCTGTTGGGTAAGAAATTACTCTCGTTATGATGGTTAGTTAAATTTACAATAAATTGTGAAGTATCGAACATATTTTGAAATGCGATTTTCCATTTTCATCTAACATTAATGAAGAATATTCGAAACATAGTTCAAAAATATGATATGAGACAGCCACAGGTATCGAAAAAGTTTACAGCTGGATTTCAAGTAGGTTGTAACTCAAGATTCAATTTCAATCTCTCCACTCCACAAAAGTGTCCGTTTTTGGGTATAGGAACTTCCATACGATATCTCTGCGATATTTTTCATTTTCCTGTTGCTTGCTGTCTATGATTCAGTTAATACATTCATTGCGATGGTGGAAATCGCGTTCGGGTTTTGTGTGCATTGGGCCCCACCGGTGCGACCCATTGGGGTGTGTCCACAAATAGAGCATACGCACTGCTCACGGCTCACAGCGCATACCCACGGCTCACGTGCGCCGAGCGCTGCTCATCGGATTTTAGCCGGCGAGTGATATAGATTTACCAGGAGATCGTCTATCATTCTCGTTCGCTAACCTCAAGTTCTGTTTTGGATCCAGCCAGTAACGTGAAAAATCCATATCACTTGCCGGCTAAAATTTTACGAGCAGCGCACGGCGCATGTGAGCCGTGAGCAGTGCGTACGCTTTATTTGTGGACACACCCTTGAATGGGATTTTGATGATCACCGCACACCAGAGTTAGACGCATGGGCCCCATCACAGTGAAGGTGTTGATAGTTCTTTTTTCTAGTCCGAGATCAAATAATCTGTGATTTGAGTTCCGTAACTCGCTCAAGACTTTAACGAATCTCAATCAGAACAGGGTCGATTAATGTCATTGTTGTGGGTGAAAAGACACTAGAATTAGAATCGATTATTCTGAGTTATGAACAAGTAAATCGCACCGTCAAATCGTCTCAATCCCGAGGAAGCAAGCCCTACTAATTCTTTGTAAAATCTTAAAATATGAAGCTATCTTTGTTCGGTCTTGTTCAATCGTGACACACAAGTATCTGATGAGTAACCAACTCAATGTTACGTATGACAAGTGAGCCAATACAATATTGGCACTAAATTAGACTTACCATAAGCAAGTCCCGGTGGCATAGGGACGATACCGGCACTATCTGGTCCTGGACGAGCCATAGCAAATTCCGTAATCAAACCAAGCTCAAGCAGGGCTATCAAGCTGATCGCCACGGTGATCTAAACAAAATTTCACTAGATAATCGAGATAAGCGTGAAGTTTGGGAAAGTCGTTTGAGTTTCGGTTGGGCTGCGATTTATTTCCGCCTTCCTGACTACCGCTGCCAACGTAGGCTTTTGAACGATGACTTTGACAATCAATAGAAAGCAATCTTGGAGGAAATTGAGAGTTTACTTTTATTTTATTATGCAAACTTCCAGCTAATGATTTAAGGTGACGAAAAACTTGAACTCGATCGAAATATCACTTGAGTTATACTTTTTATTTTATCATGGATCGTTGCTATCTTGTACACTACCGGTCAAGAGTTTGTGTACACCTAAAAAAAAAGGGAATTTTGATTTTGCTCACTTGACTGCTCAGATCTTCTTCGCCCAAAATAAAAGTCTACTTCAGCTCATTTTGTAGTTTTTTTTTCAAGCACTTTAACAGCTATTTGGTATTTTTTCAGCGCAGCTCGATAGATTCTCGCAAAATCAATCTGAAGTCTTGTAGAATTTCATAAAAATCGGGTTAATATGCGAACTTTTGCAAGTCTGACGGAAATTAATGAATTGAGATGATCCGAAAAGCACCTCAATGGAGCAGTCAAAAACTTCGTAATCGGTTCTTGAAACTCATTATAGGTTGTTTATGGTCTGACTTGTGACTCTTTTTGTAGAGGAAGATTTTTCTTGAGGAAAGAACCAGTCATTAAGAACTTGAGGATAGACTCATTTTTTCACCGGTATAAGCACTGATCTTCGTTCCTCTCACCAACAACACGGAATCCAAGTCAGAGGAATACCACCGAGGGTCTGAGGAATTCACCTTTCGTGGTTTTTGGGACTCTTCTTCGAGAAGAATCTTCCCTCGAAATCAGAAATAAGCTAGAATAGTTTTCAAAAACGGATTTTGAACCTCTCAATTTTCACTCTCAAATGCTCTCTTAATCATCTTGATTAATTAACTCATGTCTGACTTGCAGAAATCTGAGTTTTGACCCGATTTCCATGAATTTTTCCAAGGATTCGACTTGACCCATTGAAATCCTGTTGAGCTGGAGGAAAAACCCCGCCAAGAGTGCTCAAAGTGCTTAATAAAAGAGCTATACAATAAACCCAAGTAGAATCATTTTGGACCAAGGAGATCCGAGCAGTCGTGTGATCAAAATCGATTTCTTCTTTTTATGTGTACACAAACTTTTGACCGGTAACTTATAGATGTGTGATAGACGACAAATAAAATTCTCGTGCTTTTGCGAGGATTTTACTGGAAAATTCTGTCACTATCACTGAACGCAAAACTCATGAACAAGAATCATACAAATTGTAAAGATGAACTCCCAATTTCGTGAATTTGTTTCAACGGACTTTGGCAAAACATATTCGATTGGTAAACCTAGCTTTTTGAGATATCATCATACACATAGTTTGATCAGAAATGTATTATTCGGCAATTAGTTGTATGAGTCATATTCGAATAAAATTGCTGACCATGCGTGTATCTTATTTTCTAGTGTGATTGTGAAAAACATCTAACAGCAACGAAAGATTGTTTCGTCTTACGATTCTACGTTTACAGTACTCATATTCTGATAAAAACGTGAAAAAAGACAGCATCCTCTAAAATTGAAACTTTTACTCATATTATAGCAAACTCATAGTAGTCTCAAATCGCTCCATCGAGTCGGGACGGATCTAGATTCTGTTTTAGCGCAAAATGTATGAGATTTACATAAGCAGAATATATATATATATATTGAATCCAACTTACTTTCGCAAGTGCCATGTCGGAGATCCTCGTGTGAAGCGTGGCTATCACTGACTATCGAATGACTATACTATCCGATTGAGAGCAAAGACAGAATCATACAGAGTATATAGTACGCATAGTAGATTGAGAGCGTTGACCAATCACGATTCACTGCTTTCCTGCCCTCCTGTATAAGACGTATTAAGATTAAATCGGGGTAACGTCGAGGACTCTGCTCCAAGGAAACGCACCTTGACCTTGATATATGCAACAAGAATTGGATAGCGCCTCTCACACACGAGCTCATCGAGTCATTCTTTTTTTTTCTGCCGAGTCAAGGTTACCAACAAGTAGTTAATACCATATAACATAGCTTACTCCCACCTCTTTCTTTCCTTAATCAATCTTTGCATCGAACATTGTTGTTGTTAGTACATCAATCGAGAATTGGTTGTTCACTGCTTTACTCACACTCGTCAAACTCATTATATGGAATTAAATGTGGCAATTCATAGAGACTCATTTTAGCCGGAATAATACTTGATCAGAAGGATTTTTCAACGATCAAGAACTAAAACATCTCAAATTATCCATAATTTTTTCTTATTTCAAGGTCATCATCCAAATATAAATGAGACACGAGAACTTAAATGATTTCTTCCCATCATGAATGCAGTATCTTCCAAGATTTTGTATATCTGAATTATGTTGGACAAATTTCAGCCTCCACTTCGTCCATGTGTGAAACTTTAACATGACTTATTAAAATATCTACTCTGTTACGTTAATTTTTACAAAAAATAGAACTATGTACATTATGCTTGAATCTGAAAATATCGCTATTCAGTTGGCTCGCAGAGGTAGTTGTTGAATCTCTCTAGGTCATCTTGCTCTCATTCAACATAGAAATATTGCCTATTATTGGGGTCCTTGACAATTTTCACTACCGGTGTTTCAGTGATATTCTGCGATACTTGGACATTCTCAATTTGCGTATCATTGAGTGGGATTGTGATGGCATTTTTTTCACTATCATGCTTTTTGTGTACGTTATTCTTAGTCTCTTGGTTATCATTCCTAATTTCTATGTTTCTACTGATGTTGTTTTCATCATCATCATCATCATCTTCATCCTCATCACTGCTATCATTGTCATCGTCATTGTCATCGTCATCTTCGATTTCGCTGTCATCTTGACTCTCCATCTCATCCACATTCGTCTTCTTAGCAGTTGCCATATCCCTATTAGTTGGACTGGTGATAATATGTCGTGTGGAATTAGTCTCTTCATTTTGAGACAATTCTATTCCTGGATAGTTTTCCTCGTTTTTGATCTGAAATCATCAGGATAATTCTATAAGATAAAGCAGATTAAGATTAGGGAAGATTGGCAAACTCATATCGTAATACACGTGATTAACTGGATAAGCTTATAATGCAGGTCCACAAAATGGCAATACTTTTCTGATCAGAAGAAGGAGGAGGCATTTTTGACGTGATTTAAGATGCTTGACATGAAGCTCAACTCAGGATAGCATCAATTTCTCCGTGTCCCAGTTATGGCCACAGTTATAGGGGTATAGAAAATGAGTGGGAGTTTCTCAATTTTAGAAGAAACCTTTAGCAGCCTAACCAAGATTGGGATCAATTTTGACATCAGAAGTTACGCCAAAACCGATTTTTTGAGGAATTTACGTATCCCTTGGGGAGCAAAAAAATTCTAGACATGTTCGAATTCTCTTGGTGAGATACTTTTACTTCAGACCAGAATGGTTACTAGATGGGTCAAAATTGAGAATTGTATCAAATTCTGCATTACATTTAATGTCGAAAACGTATTTTTCGAAAACTTCCAATAACGCGGGGTAGCTGGAAGAGAGTCCAAACAAGATACTGCACACATCGTGCTCGTAGCAATTCTGTGAACTCCCAGTAGATACATTTTCGGCGTGAAGTTTGAGGTAGAAGCCCATACCGTCCTCAATTTTGTTTATTTAGTCACCATTTTGATCTAGGAAAAAATATCCTGCCTAGAGAATCGTGAGATGTCTGAAGTTTTCTGTAACTCTCAGGAGATTCAAAAATTCCTTGAAAATATTCTTCACAGAGGATCACAACTCACATCTGAAATGCAAAAACTCATATCTAGGTATTTTTGTAGCCCATGAACATGGACATAACTCGAGAATGGTCAGAGAAAGGCGCTAACCGGAATGCAGATCTATTAATAGCAACTTTAACTATGAAAGAAGAATGATATATTTGATCACGACCTTCGCTGGTTATGAAACCTTTTTATTTTGTGGACCAGTAATATTGTCGAAAAGATGATCCTATTTCTCTATTTTAGTATGAGCCTGAATAAAATCCGAACCATGAAAATTTTCAGCAAATTCAGTGTAGTGATCAAGTACAACATCGGGGCTCAATGTGTGGGTTCTGTCTGAGCGCGGAACGGTGAATTATTTCTTTGAGATTGTAGCTTCTTATATATCAGTCGAGCCCATTAGAATTTAGAGTCACAGAACATCGTCATATGCCTGAATAACTAGAGGAGATATTCAGACCATACGATTTTGATTCGGAATCAGCTAATCACTGCGAGGATGTGTTCAAAATTTAATCTACAGCAGCTCGATAGAATATATGAATAAACCTGCAAGATGGAGAGCGTTTTGGAAAGCTCAATATCCTTTATCAATCAACTATAAATTTTTTTTTAGAGACTACGAATGTATTTTGTTAGTCTACTCATAATTGGATGTGTCACTGAGCACAAAATTCCAATTCTTCGAGGTTTGTGAATTACATGAAGAAAAATGTGAAATAATTGAGGCAAACAAGACCCTTGAAGTTCTAGCAAGTTCTGGAAACATCGCTCGAGTATCCACGACTCTCAAGATCAGTCAACATCGTAGGATTCTCTCCAATTATCAAGATGAAATCAAATACTCAAGGTGGATTTTTATTGCATCACACAAATTCAAAGATTTCTTCTAGACCTCGGGAATAACTCATCCAAAATCCCTGTAAGGGAAAGCGTCTTGGAGATATTGTTGATTCGGCACGATAAATGTGATCCAATATCTTTGAAAGGTAAGTGTATCTGTACACTCGGGAACAAGATAAACTGCAATGAGATGACGGTCACTGACCATCACATCCATTGCAGTTCACCTTGTTTTCGAGTATTTCGAGTATACAACTAAGAATGCCACGTCGAGAGTTTATGGGACAAAATATTCTAGTATTGGCTGCCAACTCACTTGTTTGACAGGTAATGTCTCAGATTCAATCCCTGGAACTCCATCAATATGACCGTGTTGGTTCTGTGGTTCAGAGATACTCAATGCTTTGTCTGTGAAATGGGGATTCGGCTCAGTGAGTTGAAAACCATCATGATCAAATGGCAAGGCTGTGGAGTTATTGTTATTATTATGAGTATTCGGAATTATTGTGATAAATTTCCCTTTCACCCCATCTCGATCAATTTCTTCTGTCTTGTATACATGATCCGGCGTCTCTTCCATGGTTATAGTCACTTTTTCAACTCTCTCTTTCTTATGAGAGGCATTTTGGGGTTTTCTTCGACTCCTATGTGCAGGAATGCGAGGGGCAGCTAAGGTCGTTGCAATATTTTTCTCGATTAGCGAGTCCTCACCTTCTTTACTCACTTCTTCCTGATCTTTCTCATCATCTGGATACATTGTTTTTGTGATAATCTCTTGTTTAGATACCCTAGAGTGATGTTCCACCGTTTTACCACTGGTATTTGGCAAGGATGTTATCGATTTAGACGTATGAGGGACCAACTGAGATGAGCTATACTTCATACCTCCTCTGATACCATTCCGAGGAGTTAACTTATCCTGATGTGGCAAATATGCTGAAGTTGTAACATTTGAGGTAATCCCATATTTTATAGGTGAAATTTGTCTGCGTCGTTTAGCCTTTATTGGTGCCATTGTCGTTAGGTCTACATGGGGATTAGAGGCATTCCTGGAACGACCACCTCTCGGAGGACCGACGAAGCTTTGATTGTTTAGATTTTTACGAACTAGTGATTGCATTGAGTCATTGGCTGTAAGAGTGTTGTTATCTTTAGTGACTCTTCTCTTCCGAAATATCCCAGGACTCTGAGTGACTCCGAGGGTAGATGGAGTCGATGGTATACCTCCAACTCTACTTCTCACAAGTTGATTCCTGGGACTCGATAAGAAGGGCTCACCTTCTCGTGTGGATAGATGATTAACCGGCAATCGATGGATATCTGTCTCATTGGCAGTGGTGATTACTGAGATTTTGCGATCGGCGGGAGTCACAGAAATCCTCGAAGCAAGAATCTTGAATTCTGGACTCGAATCCTCTCCAAATTTGTCTGATTTATTCATCATCGCCGAAGTGTTGTGATAGTCATGCCCCAATGCCACGTATACTGGTCTTGTGAGAGTTGCCTCTTCATCTTCATCTTCACCACTATCAACAGATAAGCGCTTTCCCGTCACGTGTTCCCTTTCTCTTTTGTCATTATGTTTTCTATCTCTCTTCTCCCATGGATACTCATATCTATTGAGAGAGCTCCTACGAGATTCACTTGTCATCTCATCATCGTCACTCTGATCTTCGTTATCTTTCCTTCCTTTCAAATATCCCTTATCGCGCTCGTGGTTCTCTTCATCACTCTCACTTGTATCCACTGATTCCTCATTAGCAAGCGTCTCTACTTTGAATTTTTCATAATCAGGCACTTCAAACGACGGATGATAGAAGTAAGGTTTATTAATTCTTGGACCAAGATCAGCGTACTTCTCATCTTCAAAATTTTCAGGCGGAGAATAAGGCCGATCAGAGAATCTTTCGAAATTCTTGCCATTCTTCTCGTCCGAATGGGCAGGTCGTTCAACCGCTGATTCTTCTGTTGATTCTTCGTCCGCATCCTCTGAAGTGCTGTCTTCTTCATACTCTTCTTCTGAGTTATCCTCTTCCTCCGAGCCATTCCTTCTTTCAATAGGTCTATTTTTCATCCTCGCATCACTACGGTTCGTACCTGCGTCATCATCTACAGAATGACTGGACTCTTGATTACTGAAAGCTGCAGCATACCCAGGAGGATCTCCCTTCAGGAAATCATTCAAAGTTGAATGCTGTCTAGTCTGATGTTCGGTAGGGTTGACTCGTACCAACTCATCATCTCCCAGAATTTTCGTATTGCTTGCTGGGGTTATTCGAGATATTTCTCCAACTTCATCATCCTTCGAATTATCTTCATCATTCGATGAAGGAGATAATGCTAACCTCGTCGCAGCTACCCTAGATTCTCTCTGTTGAGATGTTCCGTTCGAAAAATTAGGTTCCGGTCTCGTTATAACAGGAATCAAAGTCGAACTAGAGGAAAGTGGCTCCAAGAGAACGAGAGTATTATGATTCGAGATATTTGCGACCGTATGATCTGTGGGTGTAGAACTAGTTGTCAACGGTCTCTTACGTTTTGGAACGTAATACCTGGGTTCATTTCTCCTTACATCCAGCACGGTAGTATTGCCCTCTTGGAATTTACCAAATTTTCCCCCGTCTGCACTTGATGGATCGGGGGGCTCATTCTTACTCCTAACGTGATCAGATTCTTCCTTCACGAGCACAGGATTCTTTCTCCTTCTCTTTCGCCTCGGAGACTCTGGAGCTCTAGATGCTACAACTGTGTCATTCGAGTTTGCATTCTTGTCATCTGTTTGTTCAGCGAGATTGTGTAGTTTCACCAACTCTTGCACACTACCCGCTTCTATACCTCTCTTGTAAACTCTATGGGTCCGGTTTCTCCGGCGTGGATGATTCATTCGTGAACCGAGGACATTCCGCTGTTTGTACTTTTTACTTGGTTGTCTAGCAATGTATTGAGTAGCAGGTATGCGTCTGTGATACATGACAGAACCCCTCGGTTCAATTGTGTTCATATCATGAGTTCTGACTTGGTCATGATTCACATATCTGGAGCTAGGATTTGATTTTTTGTTCAAACGATTCTTCTTCATTTTATTTTGATTCATTATTGTTCCCATGACATCCTCATACACTTGACGCTGATACGCAGGAGTTATTTTGGATGTTTTTTTCTTTAATCTATCTCTGTGGCGGTTCTTCTTTTCTTTTTCTTTATCGTGGTCACGACCAATATCATCATAAGCTCCTTGATCCCTGTAACTATGCAGCTGTAACTTGTTCTTTGTACCTCTCCTCCTCATATGGGGAGGGATTTTATCATTGCCACCCAGTTTCTCATAGCTTTTCATCATACCAGCGTTTCGGGTCTTTGGAGTCTTGATGCCTTCTGGACTCTTTGGTCCACGAGGGATGACATACTCATCCTTATGTGAGGGAAGTTTTAACACTCTCGATGCAAACCTGTACGGGTCGAGCTCAGGGGGAGTTGGTGGATTTTTAACACCTTTCTCAGAAAAAAGTGGATTATCTAGAGGATTTTCATCGAAATATTTAGCCTTATAACAATCCAATTTACTGCCCAAGCCGTTAAGGCGTCGGTCTCTATTCCTAGAACCAAGTTTTCCATCGAGCTCGGAATCATCTGGCACGATCCTCTCTAAATTAGGATCGATATCCTCACATTCTCGATCTCGCGAGATATAGAATTCCATGCCTCCTAGAGTTTTGTGAGGGACTTTTGCGGGACTCACCATATATTCTAAAGCAGTGTTGCTGGAACCAGTATAGAATGGATATTTTTCCTTATCTATATCTGGTTCAACGGATAAGGATACATCGTCTTGGCCGGAATGATCATCGATATCTGAATCTGACAAATCGGCGTCGACTGAAATATCTTCTTCCGATGCTTCATTACTCTTATTTGAATCTTCATCATTCCTTAAAGTGTTTTGGACTTCTCTCGACTTGTTTTCTCCCCGGGTTACATTGTTGAATCTTTTATTTATTTCCGAATCAACCACATTGGTAACGATGTGTGGGGATTCATTCAAGAGATTCGGAGAGATTCCGAACTTCTTCCGATACTCCTCTTTTATAGGATGACTTTTTGGATCTATGTGGTTACTGTTGATCCTACTTCGAACGTACCTTGGAGAGTTTTCATTTTTCACCTTTGCATGCCAGTCACGGTTGGATTCGGCAATAGACCTCTTCCTTCTGAACAGATATGGAAACGATGCAGATTCTCTTCTGTGTATATCTTCGATCACCGGCATGAGAGACATCACGAAGGATGGGATTGGCTTGTGGTTCATTCCTCGCAGGAAACTTGCATACTCGCTATGACTGAGAGGAGATGGCGGAAGAAGTTCCGTAGCTGGGATCACTTTGGCTTGGGATTCATTACTGGGGTGAAGATGTTGGACACGTGTCATCCGTGCTCTCGTGTCTTCCATCTGGTGAATGTTTTCGGGATGTACTGAAATTCGTTTGGAAATAGCATCGTGAGATCGACGGAGCTTTTCACTAGAATATGATCTGAAAACATCAATTTGAGAAGATTTTGGGACATTTTGGACTAGATTCTTGGAACCGTTGTCAGTCCCCATGTGACTGCTTAGATCTCCCTTTTCGGCTAACGAAGATTCGATCTTAAAGTCGTAGGATCTTGTACTGGAAGGAATATTTACTCTCACCAGACTAGAGAATGGCATCTTGTCTGTTTCAGACATATCATGGAGTGCAGCAACATCCTCGTGAACACGCAGTTTCTGATCTGAAGATCTGCGAAGAAGAGAGTTGTGCTGTGGGGAATTCTGTGAAGATGATTTTGATCCATCATCAACAACAGGTGTGATATTTCCCACAGAAACGACTGGATTTTGGGAATCATACGATCTTGGAGTTAACACATTGGGTGGACTCGTTACAACGACGAGATATGGTCCATGTCCATTAAGAGTTGCGATAGCTAACGGATTAGCTGAGGCGGTGTTCACTGTCTCAGATTTCATCACCGGAGGATGGTATGTTGTGATCGACACTCTATTGTATCCGCCATATTCACCGAGTGACGCCAATGGAGGGGATCTTGTGTTTTCCATCATGACATCCGTAGAGCCAAGATGTTTGTGGAATTGTATACCTGACTGACTGTTGAAAATCATCTTCTTTTCTGGATGATATTCGTGTGGTCTTCGGAATCTTAAGATGCTAGGATTCATTTGCGTTGATGTCTCTTTCTTCTTCGGACGAACAGTGAATACGTTATATCTGATAGTGGTAGGTTCCAAAATATCTCTCTGCTCAGTGGATGGCTGTGTCACTAGAGTTTCATTAATCATCGAATAAGATGGCTGCAGAGTAGGTGAGTTGGTGGACTCGTCAGATTCCTGCATCAAATCTCTTTCTAACTGTGAGATACCACTCAATGTGGCAATTTTTGGATTGATTTTGAATTCCTCTGAGGATTTCATCAACTTCTCTGCAAGTTTTAGTTGTATTCTCTCTTCAGGAGTTCGGCGCTGGTTAGTCGACCGTATGTGACTACTGTAATTCTTGTCCAAGTCCTCAAAATTACGAGATTTACCCTTTCGAGGCTTGAACTTTCGGTTTTTACCGAAAATCTTTTTTTTGTGGGCTGTTGGTGAACCTCTCTCACCTTCATCATCCAAATTGCGTGCAAAACCTTCATGAAAATTGGCATCTCTTATCTGTCCCGCGTGATCATAAGCAGCATCTTCATAACCTTCTTCAGTATAGACAGTGTTAGCTTTTGACACTTTTACCACCTCTCTGAGTCTCGCAGCGTTGGCTTTTTCCTCATCAGTCTCTGCGTTCTTGATAGCTTCTTCTTTTGGAACATGGGAGACAGTATGTGTTCCACGAACCTGTGCATAGAGTTTTGTCGGTACAAAATCAAGTGAAATATTCTTGTCCGGTGCTGGTCTAGCCCATGCTCCAGGAACAGTATAATTTGGCCGAGTTGATGGTTCTCTTGGATTTTCATGTTCCGAGAATGGAATAACATGATCTGGTGGTTCTGAGAGATCTCGAGAGTAGTCTTCACTCTCCTGGGTCGAGCCATCTGACAGCTCTTCACTCTTCCGGGTAATGACTGTTCTTGTATCAGACCACGTGGGCTCAGCAACTGACTTTGTTTGAATTATCGGTGCAGATTTATTGATTGAGGAGAGGGTTGGCGAAAGAAAAGTAACAGCACCTGTCGCATTTCCATCTGGTTGGAGACCTGAAGTTGACAAATTCGAGAAAGGCTGATTCTCGAGTTGTTCACGCGCCTTGTTTGTTGACCCGGCTTCAGCATATGATTTGAGCACTGCACTAATCGAAGCCGGTCCTTGATCAACTATTATACAGAAGATATTGCTTTCGAATATGAGTAATAAACTTTGAATCAAGAACTTTGACGTAAACATTTTCTACATCATTCTATGTCCTTCGATAACAATAGAATGTCCCCAGAAGAGCACATCATTTCACTAACTCATCACTCAGCAGTAAATGCTAGATGGAATACAGGCCAACCACGCACAGAAGCACAAAGTATCACTATTTAGAGGTTTATCAAAGCCTTCATATCTGAAGATCGGTTTCCGACCGATTTACGGTTTCCAAGTTTAATCGGTAAAAGTTTCATTATTCGAAAGGCTGATCAGCACTGGCTCGTGCGCGATCGGTATCCGGATTTATATTCTTCCAAAGGTAGCGAGAGCTCTGGACAAAAAAAACAGAATGACGGGTGCTGAAATCATCTCACAGCAGGCTACTATCAAGCGGAACCTCGAGTATAATACGTTTTTTGCTGCACAATGTATAGACCCCACTCTCAGTAGCAGTCAACCGTAACGCCGTGGTCTCGATTCAACTGCTCAGCAATTCGACGAACAATGATCTCAACCATCTTCTAACAGCTTCGATTCCTTCATGGTGTGGACTATTCAGATGGTCAGTATATCGTGCACATTTTTCACCTGATCCTGATTATCATTCTGATATCAATGATAAACGGTGCGTCGGAAAGTCGGGGAAGTCGAGTGTTGACCCAAATGGAGAGTTCCTCTGCGATGAATTTTCATGTTCCCTCACGGTCATTCTCACGGAAGAATCAAAATCATCCGTCAATTTTTCCATTATGAATCATGTGTAAGAGTTCATCTTTTTCACGGTCTTTGTCTTTATGCTGGTTTTTCCGTAATGAACCGGAACGGGTGACATTTGTCGGAGAATGTGTAAATAACTCTTCGAAGGTTCCTCAAAAATCTACATGATGGTGTGCTCATCAAGTTCTGTCCATTCAAGAACGAGAAACAGCCACTGTGAGATCCTAAGATGGGAGGAAAATATCTAAAAATATGGATTCCTCGTCTTATCTTATCAAGTTCCCTCGACTACCTCATGTGGGTCCAGTTTTTTGATAAATGTAACCACATCCTCTACAAAAAACCATTCAGCACATTTTTGGTTAAAACTCATCGCTTCTGACTTATTAAGAAGAAACCAGCAAGAATACAGAGAGACGTGGAAAGTGCGAATTTTCACATTCCACTTATGATGTGAATATCGAAAAATTAACTTTATTCCAAATTTTATCGACAGATATTTTAAATCTTTTAGGAACGTGGTGGCGAGGTTCTTAAAGATTGATTACGGAGAAGTTTCCATTTTGGCCAATCTTCAACGTTTCCAACATTCTGACGCAGGCCGTGAATAATGGGGAGCTCTCGGAATTAATGTGGAAGTGTTATGCGTATTTTCTTATGAATATTTGCAGGGCTGAAAGTCTAGTCCCGACTAATAGAAAAATATGAACGAATTTATTGACAGTCTATGAAGTAACGA
Source organism: Eretmocerus hayati (assembly GCA_029851415.1). Lineage (NCBI taxonomy): Eukaryota > Metazoa > Arthropoda > Insecta > Hymenoptera > Aphelinidae > Eretmocerus > Eretmocerus hayati. The sequence continues at coordinate 172,390,029 of CM056742.1, read as the reverse complement.
GCAATACATTCGTACAAACGAAGATTTACAGTACAATATGAATATATATCCTATCATGCACACATGTACAAAGATACAAACCCTTATAATAGTTCATTTTAATACATAAGAGCGTGAGAAACGGGATTCGCATCCGAAACTGTTCTTTTCAGAATTATTGTCGGAAAGCGAATATTTTCCCTTCTGAGTGTTGATTCTTCAATTGTTCATTCTAAAGTCATGGAACTGAGGGAAGAGTTACTTCCATAGAGAAGACGGTGAAAGAATGCATAACTTTTTGGACGGCTCAAACTACTAACGAGTAAGTCTGTTAGCATGTACTGAATACATTGAATCGTGATTGAACAAATTGATGAAATAATGTTGAATCCGGTCCAAAGATAGTCTTTATCGATGAAATATGTGACATTTGATCAATTATTTCATGCGTGGCAGTGTTTTTTCATTCCTATGACTGGATTCCACCATGAGGATTTCAGGTACTTTCAATGAAATAGACAACTTGCTCGCGTGTTAATGTTTAAAAATTGGCTTCCATGTATCACGAGTCGTGTGACTCGTTGAGGCAGATTCTTTTATAGGTTCTTCAGCTTTCAGCAATGCTGCTTCAGGTTTGAAAAAATCAATAATGGGATGATAATTGTAGTTCACTCTTCTCTGTGGTTCTTGGTACTCATCGTCAAATCCAAATCGCAGGTTTGGCTCCAACACGTCTTGGTCGAACGCTTGGTTGAATCTGGTGGAGTAAAAATAGAGACGTTAAATACATTGCAAAATACTGTTGTATGTACTCCATGAGTATAATGATGGTCTCAACTCCTTGCACCAATTTTATCAATTTGGCTGTTTGACAAATGAGACACAGTCTTTCCCAATACGCTTAGTCCAACGATTTAGAGTCAAATGTGAATAAACCCACTTCAACAATGCCCGTCTGTCCAAGGCCGATGAAGAAAATACTAGCTGCGATCTACTTCAAACCTTTTAATCGAGGCAATGAATACAATCTGCATCCTAAAATATTGTCAAATTCATTTTGTTTACAATTGGGTCACGAATCTCAAACTCTGACAGATGAATACTCATCCAACTGTGACATTTCGATCTGAATTTTTTTGTTGTCAATCATTGTTCAAGATAAGAAGCTACTTTCTTGTCCTACTTGATTTTAACGAGACTAAAACCACCTCGTTTCAGCTAATTTGTAACCTACAAAGTTTATGGCTGGCTTTTTGTTGCCTTATCGGGTGGAGTAGCTCACCTGTTAAGCGTAGAATTGTTTGTAACCTCCGTAGAGTCTGCCGTTTCCGATATTCCTGAGTCTCGACGAAAGGGCCGATTTGGCCTGTGAGGTCGACTTGGCCCCTTGTATCCGGGTGCGCGTGTGTTGGGCGCATGCTGTTGCGGTAGCTTGTCGAATGGCTTTACTCCTCCTGACGGTTTTCTTAGCCTCGGAGGCTTGATTACGCTAGGCCTTCTCGCGCTGCTTGAATGTTGTAGTTGTGTCTCTTCCGAGTCCAATGAACCGTAGTTGTCGCGGAACAGATTTACCGATGCTGAGTCCAAGCTGTTGCCATATTTCCCTCCGTGGCTTGAGCCTGAAAGTTTCAGAATTAGGATTAATCAGATAAAAGGCTTATCCGGTCTCAATCACGAAAAATGTACGAGACGCAGACAAAAAGCATTCATTACAGATGAGGTGTTCATTAATTGCATTGACGCCCAATGCATAAGGTAGGACGTAAAATGAAAATTTTCCCAAATCATACATTTGGGGGCAGAGTTTCTAACATTTTGTGGATACACATGAAGAAAATTTGCTGGATGTTGAGAAATATAGGATCTTGTGGTGGAGCAGGTACCTTGAAGATCCTTCAAAAATGAAAGAAAGAATCTGATTTCAACAATGTTTTGAAAACTGATGAGATAAAGTGCAGAAAGTTCCCGTCATCTGGATTACAATGCTAACTTTCAATTCTCATATAGTTTCACCCGTAGGAACCGAAAATGAGGCTCGCTTAACCGTATAAGAAGTCGGGGGTGTTCCCGAACAGCGAGATACCGATGGAAGTGAAGAAGAGACACTTTTTCAGAAAACACCTGAATCCATTAAAATTGGTGTGTTGCTGAGAAAAGCGTTCTCATGGACATGGACTCTTTTCCACTATGATTCCCTATATGTTTTGACCTCCTGAAAACGATTCCAATGTTTTCATGGAGCTTGGGTGCGTCGAATTCAACTATGAACAGATTATGACGGCCGATGTCCGTCCTAACTATATGGACCTGCATATCCTCACTCAAGGATTTTGACATATCTGTGATGTATTTGAATCTGCTCAATACTTGAATTTGATGCATCCGAGCTTCATGAGATCAACAGGATCGATTTTAGGTGGTCAAAGTAGGTAAAACATAGCTTGATACGAGTTCAAGTCTGACAAAACGCTGATCTGACCTGCACATCGTTTTTTACAGAAATTGAGATTTTCCGAGAATATGTTATTTTTTTGCTGCAATCGGCATCCCGGGATCCACAAAAACCCGTGATTACCGAAAACTCAACGGGTCTCATTTTGGTTTGTACTGGTGAAAATATGTAAAAAATGATGGTCAGCGTAATGATTTGGACCACATGAATGCCTTGCGCCTTGTTACTCCACGTTCGAAAATAACGTCAGGATTGCACTTTTTTCTTTGAATTTGAGCAATGTTCGAAACGCTTGATCCACCACATGATCTCATTTTTCAGTATTCAGCAGAAATTTTTTCGAATCTACAGACAAAATGTCAACAACTGTGATCACAAGCATTACATATTTGGAGAAATTTCCATTTTTCGGTCCATCCTACTGATGAACAATCTTAGGGGAAGGAATGATTTTTGAGGATGCACTCGCTGAATTATCAATTATTGGTACTTAGAGAAGTCTCAGGCACGGAAAATTTTCTGTGACTCAACCATTATCATCGTTTAAAATTCTCTAATCAGCCTATGCGCACCGCACAGAAAGCATTCGAGGTCTGGTCATGACTGATACATGACTTCTCAATGAATTCCTGAAACCGAGAGCTAAATTTCTCACGCATAGTTCTATGAAAATTGTAATGATACCTTTTCCATGATGATCTCTGGTTACAAAGTCCGCTCCAGGAAACGTCTCTTGGTTTCTGAGTGGGGGATCCGTTTCGTGAGGCGGGTAAAGGTCGGTGTAACCGTGAACATGACAACTGCAGCAGGTTGGCACTTTGAAAATGTCCATATGTAAACCAAGCTTGGAGTCCCACGTGAGAAGTCGATGATAATTATAGACTTGCATGCAGGACGAGCGATAATGTTCAGAAATGAACGAACAGCTTGCTTTGGGACTCCTGAAAATTGATGAAAATGTTTTATTTACAATATTGGTTAAAGAGAATTTTCAATCAAAATTTTTCATCGGGCTTAAAAAAATATTCCACTTTTACGAGTAGCCCAGACTCAATTCCGCGATTAATTGCCTTTCGTATAAATCAATCACGAAACTAGTACGGAAACTGATGATCAATTCATATTACGAACACTCTAACTTTCGAATTTCTTTCGTTCGGTTACATTCGAGTTTTTTCCCCAACTCTCCGCATTGAGTAAACAGGTCGTTTTTTGTACATCCACTTTTTGTCATATCTGTAACAGAGCCGGCAGAATACAATTTTCTGACGGCCCACATTGTCTGCATCGTACCGAAGACCCTTACTAGAATCCCAAATATCTGAATGTTATTATGTCACTGTAGCCGATACTTTCATCCTATGTCTGTCTGTGTGGTTTTTTGCAATATTTTTTTCGTTACTCTAACCTAAAAATGCCACGTTTAAATAGGATTTTAGGGTTCTCGTAATAAAAAAATATATCCGCACCTCACTTGCAAGCCCATTTTGGGCACTGGAGGACATGTCTGTCTCGCTTCGCTCGACAGACAAACTGTCCTAATAGTGCCCAAAATGGGCTACCGCGCTCAGTACGGAAATATACTATTTCATTAAATTCGTTTTTTCAGTTTTTTTGCAATGTAAATCATCAGTTATGGCATGTATTTCATAAAACCACCAAATATTGACATAATCGTGACATCGTCGTCACATCGTCGTTGACTGCGAATTCGATTGTGTAAAATCCTTTACATTAAGTTCAGTCGAGATTTAAATCAAAATTACACGAAGTGAGGAAATCTAGCTGTCAGCAGGAACCATAGCCATATGAGTCGACTCGTATGGATGAAGTCCATGTATGTACACTCCCCAACAATCTGGACTGACCCAGCCATTGGACTCGGCGACTTCAGACCGTATGGAAATAACACGCACGAGATAGAGGTACCTGAAGTTGCTGAGTCCAATGGCTGGGTCAGTCCAGATTGCTGGGGAGTGTACTCCATCCTTGCAGAGTATTCCTCATGTGAAGATTTGTCCAGACTGCTACTTCATTTTCTCGTTCAGAAGAAATTTTTCTATCATCGATCAATGCCAAAATGACTTGAACAATAAAAAATGAGACGCACGCGGTCATCTCACAAAGTATACGTGATCCCTCGAAGATACATCTCAACTTCCGTATGACTGTTTCTATTATGGGGGACCACAAGAAATGAAATCCAAATAGAGACCGAATGAAACAGTCAGTAGAGCGACTTTTCAAGAACGACAACAGACTTTCTGCGGTGTAAAGCTTATGCAATCGACAAAAATCCATACTCATGATGAGAGAAATGCAATTCTCTTGAAGTGATAAGAATTGAGCGCATCGATCAAAGGACAAACTGCACTTGACAGCAGTGACGATGGAATAGTACAGAGTTGATTAATCGAGCAATCTCGAGGTTGCATTCGACTCGGTGATCTGTCAAATAGCTCTGAACCAATGCAAATCTTTTGCAATGCGCACTTGGTGAAAGATACGAGTCATCGGTAAAAGCTGCGTAGAAATCGAAAGCGGAACATGTGACAAGGCTTTGGATGTTATTTGTACAGGTTAAATGTTTGCCAAAGGGTTCAAAGAAATTGCTGTACTGGTTACGATGGTCTGAAAGCATTTAGTAGTTTATAAAATCTAAAGATACCGAAGACATGCAAGGGATGGAAGGCCTCACAGTGCTAATATCACAGAAAATTCAATCTAGTTCTTGCACATCCTTTTGTGGAGAATCCTGGTTGATAGCGTGAGGGAATGTTTGATTGGTGAAATATTCGTAATTAACACGTGGAAAAATTTAACAGTTGCTTGCCACATTGATGAGAATATTTCCGAGAGTCCTGGGTATACTGCGATTCATCATTCATTGTGCTCTTATGAACTTTGATTCAAAAACGAGAGCCAAGGCTCATATTTTTGTCTATAGAATCAATAGTTTGTCAGAATCCCCATCTCACTGCATCTCACATCAAGTAAATCTCGAGACATTTTCAATATTTGTGATCTGGTTTCCGGAGTACTCTGTGTAACCAATTGTGTGAGACAAGTCAGTACTTTTATCTTTTGATTGTCATTTCTTGTTCTGAGACCTGATTCGACTAGAGATTATTTGACTAGATTTTTAACTAAAATTTTTCGATCACAGCAGAATATTTGGCTGATTTTTCAAAAATTAAAAGAACTGACCCGAAGTTGACCCGAGTACAGATGGAATCCATACAGAGCTGACAACTTGAACTGACATAGGGAATCACATAGATTAAAATGAATACTTGGAGATGATGCATTACACATCAGGGCAAAAAATTGGCTATAAGAAGGATGAAAACGTGATTTGACGTCCCCAGTTCATAATCACGTTGGTATCTCGTGTGACTAGAACATAAGAATGACTGAGAGTGCAGTTCCTCGGTATTTTGTGCTCTGCATGCCTGGATAACGTTGACAAGAAACCCGAAAAGTTTAAACTTTGTGATTTTTCGCGATCGATGAAGCCCGGCCCGCCAAAGGGGGGGGGGGCAGGAAAAAATCTCCAAATTTCACTATGGCCAGTCCGGTCCTGCACATATTGTACGTTTGAAATATTGTAGGGTCACTAAAATTCTCCAAGATCAGCTTTCCAATAGTTTTGTTGATTGAAATCTTGGCTTTAGGAAATGTTATCACTCTAAGGTTATCGAAAAACGGTGAGTACAACCTCTCCATTCTATTAATCAAAAAATCGTCAAAATTTTGAGTTAGGTATGCATTTTGTTGATACAACGTATCCAAAAAAAAATCTGGACAGAAACCACTTTGGCTGCCTGGATTTATTTTAGTGATTTTCTGTTCTTCTTTCGATATACTTTTGATTGCTATTTCCCAAGTGCACAAGTATTATGGGGTTCCAGAGCATTAAGCCTTGAGATGGAAATTTTGGAAGAATTATGGGTACTATTATCATAACATTGAAGCAAAAAATGCCATAATATCATCGCTGGTTTCACACTGTAAAAAATCTCTGACGAAAATCGAAACCGTGGAAAATCACTGTGACTTTTTCCACTCATATTGTGAAGAATTCGAAGTTAGTTTCTGTTAACACCATAAGCACCCCATTCACTAAGCCAGAATAAGATTACCTTACCGTTTCGATCACGGTTTCCGTGCGGAAAAGAAATCAATTCAGTAACGAAATAGCAAGGCATAAGTCGAGGCATAAGTGAACTAACAAGATAAGGTCGAACTTTGCAGATCCTGGATTCGTCCCAAACTTTGGGAATGGTCTTATTTTGGTGTATATTGAAGGTGTCTCGGAGGATTTAATCCCATAGGCTTCCTATCTTGAAATACAAGTTAAGATGTTGGCATTGCCAGTATATATATTTATATGACTCTTTCAACATGGACCCATATGAATAATGCTAATGTCCAAAGTTATATCTCAGGATGAGAAGCCCATGGGATGGAATCCTTCAATACCTTCATTTTTCCACCCAAAATTAAATGACTCCCAGAGTTGAGGTCGAATGCAGAACCTGCAAAATTGGACCTCCCGTTGTCAGCATTATCTTAAATTCAATCCAAAATCCAGCAAAGAATTTCAATCACGATTAACTACAATTTGGCCTTGAAATCCTTTCTTCGCCACTCAAGTAATTTTTGACGTGATCAATAGTCATCTAGATCAATGGACTCCTGATTAAGTGCACACCGAAGTATCAATAAGTATCGCTCGTTATGCTGCAGATGATGTGAATCTGAATCATTCCTTTCTCTCAGGCAGATAAAACACCTGTCCGATCCGATAGGTCTCAAATAATCGTCACACAGTCTTATTAGAGCGACCGTAATTCCAATATTTCATACAAGGTTAAAAAGTAGCAACGACACAATGGCAGAGTCTCGATTTGCAAATGAACCAATTACGTAAACCGATTTATCTTCTCATAAGAAATGCGTTGGCTGCCGTTATATCCAAGACAATAGCGAAGATCGATATCATCTTCACAAGCGGCGCATCAAATGACTATACAGTGTATATACTCAAATGATGCATTATCACCTTGGTCCAGATCACATCACACTACCAGCATCCACTAGACTGTCTTTTTCCAAGAATAATGATCTTGGTATCAAAACCGTGAGTTACATACATTACATCCATGCTGATTTTTTTTTTGCAATCCACGCGACTTCCAACGGAAGTACGAATAAGATTGAACATCCAACCATGTACACAAGCAAACTTATACATATAATTCAAATATATGAAGTAGAGGTATTGAAAATTAAACTCACGAGCATTTCTCGAGTCTCAGAGTCTGCGTATGTTCACCAGTATTGATGATGTACTTCCAAAGTCCGGAGGCGGCTCTTGCCAATTGAGGTCTTGCGTATTTTACTTGAGACGGGCAAGTAAAACCCTCCTCCACGTTGTCTAATGCTGATGATCCGCTGAATTCATACTTTCTGCACAAATGAATGAGTTTGAGATGAATACGACGACGACGACGACGATGACAATGTGAGAGTTGGAAAAATAAAAGCATCGTACATAATAATAGAACCGTGCGATCGTAATCGCGTATGATGCGTGTGCTGCTGTGTGCAGGTTGTAAGTTACACGCGACTCGTTGCGCATGAATTTTGAGAACACAAATCTGCGTGAATGAGATGCGCGCTTGTGTGCGGTAAGAACTGGCGTTTGAGTTATAGTGAAGGAGGTTTTTGAACCCTGGGGCAGTTGATTCTGGGAATATATGTGCAATTTTTCGTACTGATGTCTGCACTTATTTTGCTATTAGATCAAATTGACTTGGAAACGTTGTTCTAGACGCTTGACACGATTATATGGGTAATATTCCGGGCACTACTAGGACCGTACTAGTACCGTGCTAGAATTTCCGTACTTCTATGCTCAAAGTGCGTTCTATTTTGGATTAATCCGGTCTTGTTCGGTTTTATTCGATCTAATTCGGTCTAGCACGGTCTAATTGAGCCTACACTGGCTAAAATATATATCACAAGTAGTTTGGTAGATTTTTCATCCTTGATGGTTAATATACAAGTTGATTATTTGGTCTTGTCGATCTTGAAGGACGGTGGGGAACTAAATAAATTTTGGGAATTTATTCAGTTCCCCACCGTCTTTCAAGATCGACAAGACCAAATAATCAACTTGTATAAAATATATCACGTGGCTGTATGGGTTGCAGGTGAGACTGGTAGATCGCCAAACCGCGGTAATATTCTTTTGGGTATCGTCATTGGTAATCTATAATCCAAAAATGTTATTCAAAACCTTTGTGATCAATGAGAACACGATATAATTCCATTGGAATGAGGCTCGTAGATAAACATGTGAAAGGTATCTCCTATATTTAATGGTAGTTAGTATTTCATTCCATTATTCCCTTGATTCTTTCTAAGTTTTTCTTTTCAAATATGTACTTTTTTCGAAAATACTTTCAATGTACATTGGTACAATCTACAGGACAGAATCCTCATATTCTTTAAAACATTTCGTTGTCCCGTTAGAAAGAAGTCCATGGAATGATCTCAGACTGTCAATCTTCCAACAACAAAAAATTGTAATTGACATAATTCGTATATTGATACTATTCTTCCAATTTAAACATTGTTCGAGGACCTGATGTATACGATCACTACCGTTTGATTCGGAATGGGGAACCATAGTAATTTACCATCCTGAAAAAATTGATAATCTGGGAATAATTCACAGAAAATATCAAAAAGTACCAACAAATTTTAAGATATTGATGAAAATGAGACTTTTTTGTATATTCATGGGTGAGTAGATTGCCTAAAATTGATCTATGGTTTTCTCAAAATCAAACCGATTCATCTCCGCATATGCGGTCAACAATTGGCGTATAAATTGTAATTTCTTCGATCACGATGTATCACGAGTGGACTAATTCTACGCGAAAGTAGTTCTCCTATCAACACGTGTTAGAGCAAATTTTCATAACATCTTTAGTCTTGACGATTCAATCAAAAATGAGTGGTTGATACCTGATGTATTGTCAGGTAGAGAATATTTTGCAACTTATTGTCATAATAAATCCTTCCCGAATCCAATCTCTTGAGCACTGCCAAAAACATGAGAAAAATCGACATTCGCTGATTCGCACTTCATCATCGACGCATTACGATTAAATCCGTATTTCAGCAGGTATTTCCACTTCAAAGGGATAAGTCAGAATAAATGACGAGTCTCAATTCGCAAGATCGAAAGTAAGATTTGAGCGTCGAAATAGCTCCTCAGGCTAACCATACATATATAATGTAAATGCGATCAAATAAAGCTCACGTCCACATCTCATTTAAATCGGACCTGGCGAAAGTTTACCAACGCAAATTCATCTTGATTCATTAATTTGAATTTCACAAATAAACTTGTCCTTTTAATCGACATGTTCTCTTTGAGATAATGTGGCAAAAGCTTTTTTGATCGAGCATCAACACGGTCGGTCACCACATAAAATAACGAGTAAAATAAATAATAATCATCGACTCGAAATAAAATATATGCGCCTGCAACACATTCTACCCCATCAAACATATCCGAAACACGTGTAAACATTTCTCAAGGCGTTTGATGAAAAAAAGTCGTGATCTTAGTTACATATACGTTTAAATCTTACCTCTTGATCTCATTACTTGTCTCAAATCGATTTTCGTATCTCTTGTCGTATCTGTGATCGTAGCTTGTTTTGTAAGATGAAGATGGTACATCAATATCTTCATTTTCATCATCGTCATCTGAGAGTGCACTCTCGGGTACCTTAAAATCAGCTAATAAGGCTACAACCATGTCCTTATTGTTTCGAATACTTCGCATTATGGCATCCCTGTGGTAAATGAAAGTAGAGTAAAGCTATAAAAGTGAAAAAGCCAAGCATAACCCAATACGCTCAATCTAAAATGTTTCTTATTACATCTCTTCGCCTTAATAATTGGAATCCTTCCGCGCTGTCGGTATTTAGACCGGATTTACGATTTCAATTTCATTCGACGCTGACGTCGAGAGCGATACGCTCCATTTCGTACTAACGAAAAAAAAATTTAATTCATACACGAATGGGTGATTTTGTTCTTAATTTGGATTCCAAAATTTGTATCGTTCTCAAATTTAGTGAATTTTCATTCAAAGTTTAATCGGAATTTGTTTCTTAGGGGCTATCCATGAATTACGTATCGATTATTCGTGGCATGCTCGGGTTCTTTTGATTGCCTACGTTACTTGTATGAATCGACAATTTCCACCCCGAAAATTTCCCTAGGGGAAGGGAGGCTTGAAAAACCATGAGACATATCCCCCTATGTAATTTATGGATCCTCAAACCTTCAGAGCTATTTTTCAAAATTTTTATCGTGCTTTCAAATGAGTATGATCATGGTGACCAACATGACGTTTGTATCGAACTTGCCCCCCCCCCTCCCCCATGCTAATCTCTGGAATGAGTTAAAGCAGGTTGTTGAAATTAAAGTACATGAATGATCTAGGACAACCTCAAATGATTTCTGCTTTCCCAAGCACAATAAATGTACGCTTCTGAACTTATTGAGTTTCTTCATTTCAAGAACTATTGAATGATGTTGGTTCTAAGGATATAATGTTAAAAAATCTTCACCCTCTTTTCGACTTATTCGATTCCTTGTTTCAGTGCCTTCAAAATTCTATTTTTGGTGTTGCAAGACTCGGGTACGAATAAAAACGGGAATCAGTCGTGAATGAAACAACATCGTGCACGCAATTTCGATCCTGCTCCTTTTTTCTGATTTTTTATTCACCTCGTAGAAGATCAGACGTCAAAATTTACAAGATTTTCCGCAAACTAATGAGAAATGCTGTAGAATTAGGCAAGGAACGTTCCATTTGGATATCCAGGGCAGAAATATTACGATTCCACGAAACTCCAATGAAAAATGAAGAATCTTGTCATTTTCTGAGCTGAAGGCTACTCATAGATAAACCCGACACTATTTTCTAAACTGGGCGTTATCATGCCGCTCCTTGTTGTCTTAATTTAGAGGCTAATTCTCGTTGGGTTGTGGCTCAAATCCAAAGATTTTGAAATTAGCTTAGATTGAGGTTAGAGTACATTGAGAAAAATCAAAGTAGTGTCCAAGATCATTACCAGAAAATTCGTAAAGGGGTAATTTGGTAAACCTATATGAATTCTGCATGAGTGAAAGTTTGGTTCAACATATTTTGCTATTTTCAATAATCATGATCTCGAACAGGCTACTGGCCAATTAAATAGAATAACTTATACGAGTACTCATACAAAAATTACTAAAAAATGTTATTTTGAAAAATTTCTCGGCGCCTCACGATTGCAGCCTCGATCTCATGTATAATTGCTCAATCAAATAACTAGTCTCGTAAATCATTCATCGAGTCTAGATAAAGTTGTCAAGGCACATACTATCATTAGAACCTAGTCTCACAGGTAAATAAACACCATAACATCTTAATGTAATAAATTTGGTGAGATGCAAATGATGTGTCGAAAGTGAATCCACTTCAAGCTATTAGAAAACCAGAAAATTTACGAGTCCAAGTAGCAGTTTCGAATCATCGGTTTTTTTTCACAAGAAATGAGTGGCTGATGAAATCCGGAAAAACTAGCATATGACAAACGATACTCTCTCTCTCTCTTTGAACTCATGATGAAACGACCAATCATTTTCATTTCTAATAATTGAAAGTAAAACAGAGCAAGACGTAACTGTTAGTCCCATAATTTCCTACGCTTCACTTCGATACATTCATGCATACACGTGTAATAATACAAGTATATGTATATTAATCATACGAATGTAACAAGTGTTCAATAATCAGTAAAATGTAATAAAAAGAATTACAGATGAATACTCACATGGGATAATCAATGGTCTGCAAGCATACAGTTTCTGAAAAGAAAGTGCATTCACTATCTGTCGGTGCTCTTTTTGGATCCAAAGCCGCAGGCTGTGAATGTAAGGAGGGCCTTCTTGTGGGCCGAATTGACGACTGTTGATTTCTCGATGGCTTGTCTTATGAAAACACATATGAACAAAATTCAAATTAGGGCTTCGTTATTAAGACCAAATTACTATATTCCACGCACAAAGATCTTTCAATATATTATCCATGTATACAAGTACCGCAATAATACGTGAATATAAGGCAACATTTTATGAGTGGTAATAATCGACGATAATGAGAGTTTCTCGCCTGCACGCCTTATTATCAGCCTAAATTTGGACACTTTTTCAAGTTTTGATTTTTTTTAAAGGTGTAAATGTACATGCATGTGGTCGATAGAGAAATTTAATTCGTGATGGAAGAAAATGTACGTCGCTCCCACGATACACCACCTATGTTGTTACATTTCGAGAAATTACGAGGAAATGCCTTAGGCTTTTTGGTTATATATACTTATTATACGTTTGGTTAGTTTGAAATCTGAAAGATTGAAAGTACATGAATTTACTATTGACGCGTGAGCTTATACGATCGATTGAGTATATAATTCGTTCATGCGCAAGAAAGGAAAGAGACCGAGATCGTATATGATCTTTGATTATCTTTGATAGATACTTTGGTGAAAGATTTGTCTGTGAAGAAATTTTTTTTTTTTTTTTAGAAGCAACTACTGTGATTGGGCGGTTTCCAGTTTTTCCGGTATCGTGTGAATAAATTTAAATGAGGAACAGAGACGATGCGTGGGTGGAGAATTGAGAGTTTTGATAATTGTATGAGACGCAATATTGAGAAGAGAGTTACCGAACGACTTTTGACACCGAAACAATATCAGAATTTCAGGAAGTCGTAAATCAAATACAAGTTGCCTTGGAAGTAGATTTTCTTCACGCATCTACAGCTTGCGAGACGAGACTAGTTGGCTCTTGGACTTTGACAATTCCCAATTTGGTTTTTTTTCTCAGAATTTTCACCAATAGGAATATGTCCAGTTGAAGGTGAGGCCAATTATTTTCATCATATCGCAGATTAGAAACTAAATTTCAACCTGAAAATCGATTTTTTGGAGAAAAAAAATGTTCAGAATCAGATTAGAGCTTTTTTTCAAATGGAGATACAGAAAATCGTTGACTACTGCACAGAAAAAGTGAAAATTTGGTCGTGAGAAAACTAGAGAAAAATATTCCAAAAGTAACATGGTGACCAACATATGTTTGTGAGAGGCTTTCCAACCTTGTTTCAATCCTTAGCTCTAATTGCCTCAATCGATCAAATCCACAGATCACCTGATCTGTCTATTTCTGCTTGGAAGCAGACGCTCATAATTCAAACGTCTCAACACGTGTCATCTCAGTCCGGCTGTTCGTCGGGTGAGCCACTCGATTTGACTACGCATCTCATCAAAACTCTAAGACAGTGGACACATTGTGTAAGACGAACTAGCGAGGGTTTCCGCGAAAAATATTATATAATTTCCTCCGACATCCAAAACATTGAATCTGAAATTCATGAGAGGAACGTCCAAAATTATCTATCACTTGAATCAAAGAAATCCTAAGTGTTGCTGATGATATTGTTCTTCCCCCAAAAAAATTTCAGATACGCTTGTGTACTTCTACTTTCAAGTGAAGCAAGACCGAATGGTTCAAGAAATAGAATGTAGAATAGCTCAACATTGTAAGAGTTATAGATCCCGTTACGGGTTTGGGGATGCTGATGATTATTGCATATCAGATGATATTTTTGAGATAGAGCTGGAAACGAAAATTCGGAATCATAACGAATATAACGATAGTTAGTTCGATAACCTCTTTACCCGAGTCTCGGCGCTATTTTCCACTGTCTGTACGAGAGTTTGCACAATTTTACTATTTCCTTTCCCTCACAGTTGCTGGAATTCGTAATATAATTGGACGAGGGTGCAAAAATTGAAATCCGTATTCCGAGTGTTTCTTTTTTATCTGAGTGAGTCGGAAATGTCGAGGGTTGGCATTGTCCCGAGGTAGAGAAATCCAGGTTTTGCGGTCGAGTATTGTACGCTATTTCTCGTCAAACCATACGGCTGAAAGTGGAAATCTCGTGCAGAAAAATACACTTTTGCACCCAGCATATCAAAAAATAGAGTTCGACATTCGGGTGGAGTGGTTTTCGTATATTCGTGATGTTCTGAATCCCACCTATGGCCCTGGCTGGAAGATGTCTCTCAGTGTTTGATAACAAACATCACCGACTTCGTATCAAGATTGACTAATTTTGACACTTGATGCACGAAAATTCTCATTTCACACTGGTTTCCGATTTTGACTCACGGATCAGCAAGAAGAATCATCCGAGACAACACGACCGTGAAATATGGATTTCGTTTTGTTATTACGATGGAATTTTTTGTGTTACCTTGAGCGAAGTTTAGTAACTCGTTTTCACAGATTTCCAAGATGTTATGATTTGAAGGACTGAAGTTAAACGCATGTTCCCATAATTTTGCACTGAATCGCTAAGGTTGCTACTCGCGCCCGAGAAAAGACATTTCAACCCAAGCCGCACTTGGGGGTCGAAATAATGGGAGGTGCTATCAGCCGCATCACCCCCAGGTGACGACACACTCGATTGCAAGAGTGGCCAATGTTATCTCAATGGGCCACCCTTGCGATCGACAGTGCCGCCACCTGGTGGGTAGCACCTCTCATTCCGGAGAAGCAAGGAACCTGATGATGATTTAACCGCGAAAAAATCTTCATGCAATTTTTCAATAACCCGATTATTGAAGAATCTCAATGATTAATCTCTACACCCTTCTATTGAAATATACTAATTTCCATCTTCTGTGCGAGGAATGACGTTTCCGCTGGGGTTATTTGATTTTGTGTGCGGCACAGGAGATGGAAATAGTACATTGCTATACAAGGTTGGGAAAATAAGTTTTACACCCGTGTATCGAATACTATTTTATGCAATTTTTCGATCGACTGTGCGTGAAGCACTGCTTTACGCACGGTAGTTTTCGTTTGTTTTACACCCAGTCGATCGAAAAACGTATTTCGATACTCGGGCGTGAAGTTTTTTTGCTTTACTCGTGCTAATTTCGACCCTCGCCAGGGCTCGGGACGAAAACAATCACTCGAAAAGCAAAACCAAACTTCCCTCCCTCGAATCGAAAAATACTATTTCGATGTTTAAGTGCTTACAAAATTGCATGAAATAGCATTCGCGCCTCGATCATGAGGTTTCCCGCTTCCGAGCAATTATTTCGAAAGCCAATTGCTCACAAGCGAGTTACAACCTCATGATCTCGGTGCGAAATCTACTATTCTGAGAAACTGTGAGAGAAAGTGGAAAATCAGTGCGAAAAATTCACTTTCTCACACAGTGTGTCAAAATAGTAGATTTCGTACCGTGGTTATGAGGTTGTAGCTCGCTTCTGAGCGATTGGTTTTCGGCCCGAGCCGCAGGCGAGGGTCGAAATAACCGCTCGGAAGTGGGGAACCTCATGATCGAGGCGCGAATGCTATTTTATGCAATTTTGTAAGCACTCAAACATCGGAAAATTGCCTTGAATAGTATTCGACACTCGGACGGGGTGGTTTCCGCATTCTCATGATCATCCCGACTCTTGCCTTTGGCTTGGGTCGGAAAATATCACTCGTTGTGCGGAAACCAATAATCCCACCCTCGTAACGATTTATACTATTCTGGGAACTATATGTTGAGAAACAAAACCGTGTGAAAATGTCATTTTGCCATAGAGCTGACAGTGGAGTAATTAGTTCTACGAAAAAGATCAAACCAAATTGCATTGATTCAGAGGTGTGAAGAAACACCGTCAAAGAAAACATTAATAAAAAAAATTTACCATGATAGACGTTTCTCCTGTTGACAGGAGGTCTCCTCGTGATAGGCGGTGAGTAAATGGGCCTCCTTCTGTATTTGTTGCCTGGACCTGCTAAGCTCGGCCTCGGATATCTCAGCTCCAATGCCTGCCAAATGTATAAAAACATATTACATTTCACATAAACATATTTACGAATCCAACTAAAATAAATAAATGTATTTTTCTTTTTACACACACATATATAGATATAGATATCATAACGGCACGTGGTCCGCGCTCGAGTGAGCCGCATGGGCAATTTTAATCGCACCGCACGCTCTCGAGCGCGCACAGTGGGGAAAATCGCCCATTTCTGCTACTATAAGTATACTCTCGCGTTATTTCGCACTAATTACCACCTCTGAGCTCATGTATGTATGCTTGCACGCTTACCAAATGGAAAGTCTCTCCTCAGAGATTGGGACCTCACGGATGTATTTTATATATATATCTGTGTCGGCCAACCATCAACTCACGCACATCCCTCGGATCTCAGCGTGTGAAAGTCCTTTTTCCGTTTTACTCCTTCGTAATGCATGCACAAATATATATGTATATATATTTATACTATTCGCAAGCGCATGTGTATTGCATTGGGCAAAAGGCGCGAGATTTAAATCCTTTAGGCGTTTGTTTACACGATTGAGTGATTTCCGGTGCCTGATTTTTTATGTATGGATTAACATACATACGTGGGATCATTTGCCTTTGTTTTTCTTTTTTGGCATATTTTACATGGAAAGATAGACACATTGAGAAAGACAGATATGCATGTATTCATGTACATTTGTGTTCATTGCGGTTAGAAGGTGCGAATTGGAAGCGAGGACGTTGACTTTTGTGCAAGGTGCGAATTTTCTGTGACACGCGACGAGGCGTTAATTTCAAAAGAACCTTGCACCTTTGCGGTCTACTCAAGTGCTAATTTTCATTTTAGAAGGAAAAATAAAATAGAGGAGAAAGGTACATCCTATGCTGATGAGTTTTTGCGGTGAATTTGAATCTATTTGATATAAAAATGCGTCAAGAATGAATATAATCGTCACTCGAGCACGTGATGTAATTTTGATATTCATACTAGGAAGGATTTTCACGCTGTGCAGTGTGTGTATAAGTGTATATCAATTTCATCACTTTCACTGACTTATTGCAGGCAAAGCCACGTGTCAGATGTCCAACAATTATCACATTCAATCTAAATTTAAAGTAGTTCTGACGGATGAATTCAATCAACACCATGGGAAATAAATTCATTGCTGAAAGTGTAGGAAATAATTTTCATTCGTTGATTTAATTTTGATGATTTTTGGTCGATTCTAAAGTTATAAAATTCTTTGATGCTGGTTGGATGCATTCCTTCATCCCTGTAACGATGACGATGATGATAGGTAATGATGACGTAAATGTCAGTTTGGATGAGCAATTAAGTAGCCGATGTTTGTTCTCACTGATTTGAAATATTTACGTCTCGAAATCTGTGTATGTTACGCATGCGTCCAAACTCTTCAATCAACTCTCAACATTCTACACAGTGTTAGTCAATCTAATCGTTCATACCCAAGACACGTAATACTTAATCACCGTAAAATTCATTACCCAAACTCTAATCATTGATTGTAAAGAGTACATATATACCGTTAATTAAAGCCTACAACTTTTTTTATGTTCAACTTGGTTCTATACACAATTACCAATTTGAAAGGACCCATATAATTAAGTGCTCATTCTTAATATCGGAAAGTCATTTCATTCAAAATATCACGAAACCAAATGGTTTTTTGATTGTTTTTTTTCTTTTAGTGTATGTGAGCCATCAGCGGTTAAAATAAGGATAATTATCAAATGAAAATGAAATATGAAGAATATAAGTAACAAGTGAGAGTTGTTTTCTGTAGAATTCGAGAAAATCTTTTTACGATCATGTGCACAACATGAAGCGACATTCAATGCTCTCAAAAGTAGTACAACGATTCTGAGCTCAATAAACTTCAACATCTCTAAGGAGTCTTCTATACTCCATATATACACAGTGAAGGTGAATTTTTTTTGAATTATCTTTTTTAATGATGCAGTCAGGAGCAACTTGAATGAGATAATTTTGAAATTTAATTGCATCCCCTCTTTTAAAAAGATGACGGGATACATTGCGGTACATTGGATTCAAAGGAGAAAGGACTTTCTATTGACGTGTGCATCAGAGGATATAAGTCGTGTGATTGATCGACATTCTAGATATTAAAGTCTGTCAGCTTTGCTGGACTAATCATAATTCAATGGAAAGTTATAGATGTTTGAAAGATCATTCTCTTTCCAGATGTTTTTTTTGCGAGAATGAAAATCTAACTGTGTTGTTTCCTAGCAGTTTCTAAGACTTTGCCATTGATGCAAATTTCATACAAAAAATTAAAATAAATCCCATGCAAAATACAACTACTCCTCATAACAGTAAGCAGATCATTTACGACTCAAAATTTCTCCATTATAGTGAAAAGTAGCGCGGGGCTTATGAAAATCAGAATCCTGAGGGGACTTTCAAGTCGGATTATTTAGTAAGTCCATCACCATAGCTTCTTATGCATATGAAGAAGTTGAATCGAACCTCAGGCAATTCTTCTGGCTTTTCTCCATTCTGATCCTCTGTACTTGGTGCCTCACTGGTTGCATTATCACTAGTTCCAAAAAGTGAACGGACTTCTGGAAGAGCCGGTGCAATGCTGGTGCTGTTTGATACTGTTACCTGAGTGAAAAAGCCCATTATCAAATGAGTCGATCATTGGATCAATTTCTTGACAACTCTCTTCAATGGTTTTTGAAGATTTGTACGAGAAATATCAATCAGTAATTGAGCCTTCCGCTATCGATCATTAAATCAACTTTTCTCAATTATCACAATCATGGACTGTAATTTTCGAAAATTTTCTAACATCTTAGATGATTTTATCAGTTTTTCTATGTCTCTGCAATATCTTAGCGGCTGCTGGAAGGATCTGAATTCAGATTAGAAGGAGGATTTGAATCCATTGGAAATTGAAGGATTGAATATCGATAACCAAACTAGAGCGAGAAACATCTTTAGACCAGTTCTTGACTCAAGAAGTTATTTAATCAAAATTCGATGGTGTGCACTCGCCGGACGTGAATTTTGCACAAATCTTGGAAAGTTGCTTGTCCAACTTTGCTTTCTAATGCTGGTTCAGACCATTCTAAGGTATTCAAATTATTTGAAACTTCCTTCCGCCCCTTTTAGAATTGAAATTCAATCCCACGATTTTCAAAATCAGTTTGAGAATAGAAATTCTTTTCTCAGAATTTGTGTAGAACTTTTGCCCAATGAAACTACGTCGAGGGATTGTCATATTCATTTTCAGCTCAGGTTCTCAAAATAGTTTCAGTTTTATGGTCAAATTTGAACCTTCAACAATCTAACGTCAGTTTGTATCAGAACCTCAAAATAATTTTTCTCCAAGACCAATCACCGTATCATCGCGTGACGTAAAAAATCAGAACTTTTCGTCTGAGAAGTACCACGCTGAAGCTATTTGATTCTTGAGCCAAAATTTTTGATTTTTCCTATTGTGCGCCTGTGGCGAACATGATTTTTAAAAATGTGACTCGTAATTTTTATGCTAAACCATCCTACATTGACTGAAACGTAATGACGAGGGGCGAAGAATGGTTATTATTTATTTGGTGTTCAAGATTTTTCATTAGAACTGACGAGGAACACCCAGGGGTTGTGGAACACGGATTTGGCTGAAACTCTGGGAATAGTCTCGTTTGACCGTCAAGAGATGAAAGCTGTGGCCACACATGCAAACGCCCGACCATTTTCGAGCCGCTGATGATAACATTAGCATTACGAGTATATCTATATACATATATATATCTTTTTTGAACATGGGCCCATATGGGCAATGCTAATGTCATAGGCTACAGCTTGAAGATGGTTGGCCATTTGCAAGTGCGGCTCTGGTTTTCAACTTTTGGCGGTAAAAGGAGACTATTCCCAGAGTTCAGACAAATTCGTGGCCTACAACACCTGGGTGCTCCTTGGGAGTTCAATTTTCTGCTCATCTTATCTCAGAACAGTGTAGTATGGACTGAAGAGGATACCTTGCTTCTGAAATAGCTTAACATCATTGTTAAAAACAAAAACCTTCATGACGACATGATCTAAGAATAACATGATAAAAATCTAATGGTCGGAATGGAAAGGGGGCAGGAGCAAACTGCCATTCCCAAAGGCTCAGTAAAAATGAACAAAATGGGTTCATTGTCGTTGCAAAAATATTTGTGGAAAATTTGAAAAGCTCCAGATGAGGGGTAAACAGATAAGTGGCAAATCTTGATGGAAAACAGAGACGAATGGAATGGAGAAATGAGTGAAAATGGAAAATCAAAAATATTCAATTTTTCTCTCACGCCAGCAACTCATTGAAAACGTAGCTATAGCGTCATTTCAACCAAAACACAGCCAGGAATTGAGCGAGTAAAAATGTTCCAACTAAGATGAAAATGGATGAAAGTTAATTTGTAACGACAGCTGATTACTCCGCTAATTAATGAGTATTTCATCAAGATTATCCTTTAGAATCGCGTGAAAATCGCACGCGTTTAAAAAAAATCCCACGAGCCAAGATACGCATCTTCATGGGACTTCATCCCAATCTCTCAAATTCAATAAGTAGCATGTCTCACGCATAAATCTGTCAAGTACCCTTTCAAATTGAGATTGCAACTCTCACTTCTATAGTAAACCAGCTCACAAATCATGTAGTATTTGCAGAGCCACGTCAATAAAATCTAACCAACCTAATTGAAAGAAAAAAACACAACAAAGCCGACTCCAAGAAAATTCCAATCAGTCAATCGTCTCAGACAACCAGTCGAGTGAAAACAGTCATAAAGTCGTGGACACAATCCAATTAACCTAGTCTAAAAACTTTTTTTCAATACTCACCGAGAACAGTACTCTCTCGTATCCATTATTGATTTTGCCCAATGTTCCATTATCCAATCTCAATGTAGCCGATATATTTCCACCAATCACAAGCTCACCTTTAGAAGACCCTCTAGTATCTGCGAACACGTGCAGGTAATACCGGTTCGATCCCTGCGAGCACACAAAACAACAACAACACTTTCAAATAATCTTCCAAAGAAACCTTTTTCATCACTGTATGAATGATTCACATTCCACTTGCACGCACAATCAATATTTTTACAAATTCAAAAGGAAAAAAAAAAGAATTCACTGGAGGATTTTAAATGAACGAAGATGACAGGATAAGAGATTCGTACCGGTGTCCAAGCAATCAGCAAAATAACAAAAGCTAAAATATTATTAGCAATACTGTATGGAATTATCTTGTTCATCAGCATGGCTCGTCTTGGCGAGCAAAATTATTTTTGTGCCCGCCAGCGTTTGTTAAATCTTGAAAAACCACGCTGTTGTACAATGTATAAACTTGTAACTTCTAAGCTTCCGATGAACTGATGAGCCGGTAAAAATCACTATATTCTACAAGCCACATCTCAGACATGATCGTCTTTGGTCGTCCTTGCTCTCGCTCGACGTCTTCTTCCTCTACTAACATCAACAGCAGCAGAAAACACACTATCTAGTGATGCGAGGTGTATACCTCCACTCTAATACCACCTATATGACTACTACTACTACTACTACTACTGCTACTGCTTGGACTGGCTCTCTCGCTTTTTGTAGGTCAAAATCCGCCAAGAGGATAGTATAGTATCTTGTCTATGTACACCATCCATCCGTTGAGTAGCAGAAGCCGTGACCGACTAAGTATGTACGTTATAAACGAGAAGAAGGAGAGCACAGCACCATGCACCATGCATCCAACATGCACCAGTCGCAGAGAATGCGTGTATGATTGGGTTTTGATGATAGCAAGTCGGCCAGTGTAAGTATCCCCCCACTTTATTCAAAAGTACGAGGAGGTAAAGAGATGGTATAAGGATGCTGATGCATCAGCTTCCTTCCTGATGTGGAAAGAAGAGGAAAGAGGAGAGAGAAGTGATTGGTGTAACGCTCCAAATGTAGACAGGTGTACAAAAAAAAAAAAAAGATGGTCCACGTGATCGGCGATACTGTCAGCGAGTGCCGTTTTAACCAACGGGCATATATTTCGTCATGCATGATTGAGGACGAGATTGGTAAGTGTTATAGGTTGGACTATTGTTATAGAAGGCTAATTCGGTCGTCTGGTGTTTGTGGAACGAGCAATCGATTGGTGAAATGGGCAATTTACACCTGCTTCGTGAGTTTGCAAGATTGAAAGCGATTGGTGATGGGTAATTGATAGCGGATGTTAAACGTAGAAGAAATGTTTAGTGACAATTTGCAAAATGATGAGTGAGTGTTTTTTTGGTTGGTCAGAGGCCTTGGTGAATTAGTCACGAATGGTCATTCCTGATTTTTGAATGACCGTATCTTCGTGGTCAATTTAAATTTGTTCTCCAGTGAGATGTACATTTTCAACGGAGTGGAAGAAGTAGTATTCAGATAGACTAGTCTAATTAGTATTGATATTGCATGTTTAAGTGAGCAGAAAAGATCTCATTTTAACATCACCCAAATGATGCATTCCTCAGATATGTCATCAACTTCGGAAATTTTTGGAAAAATTTCTCGATGGTTTGCTCAAAATCTACAGACACTCTGTCAACATCAACCTGACTTTTTCTGCCAGTGATAGGAGGAGTAACGATGAGTGTCTTTGGATCAGTCTCATTCAAATATTGGTTGTTGGGATGAAAAGTCGATTCGTTATCGAGTCTTATTTTTACTTTGGGGTCCAATAGACCCCAAAAGCAAGTTTCTGACATTATTTGACAAACGTTAAAAGTTAACCCCTGGGATGAGTCCCCCAGGAGCAGCCAGTGAAATCAAACGTAATCTGGACTGGGGTCACTCTGACCCCAGTACGACCGCGAGGAGGGCCTTTGGGTCCTGATGCGTGACGACCCTCCGGCACACTCAAAGGGACACAGTACCCTCGGTCCAAATCCGGTACGGAAAGAGTTCGAGAAGAGTCTGAC
Organism: Eretmocerus hayati; assembly: GCA_029851415.1. Taxonomy (NCBI): domain Eukaryota; kingdom Metazoa; phylum Arthropoda; class Insecta; order Hymenoptera; family Aphelinidae; genus Eretmocerus; species Eretmocerus hayati. The sequence continues at coordinate 172,366,668 of CM056742.1, read as the reverse complement.
CCTGAAAGTGGTACTCGATGTTGCTTTGGCCCCTCCTACAAACTGTAAGAGAGGTTGAAACACTTTGGTGTATCAACCCTGAAGCTTGATAACCGTCCGGCCTCCTTCAGCGCCTGCCGGAGTGTATAGACCGAACATCCGCATCCGATGTCCACGGCAGCCATGATGTCGGAACTGACTGACAAGGGGAGGACCAGACCTTTAGATCACCAATCTTGTCCAAAATTTTTTTAAAGTTTTGTATTCCCTAGAATATGAAAAATTCAGAGTAACTCCGTCAAATGGGCCTCCTGTTCAAAGTTACAGCCCATGACATCAACATTGCCTATATAGGCCCATGTTTAAAAGTGGAATATATAGATATACTGGCAACGCTAACATTTTTGCTTGTAGCTCTGGACCTTAAGGCCCATTTGACGGAGTTACTTTGGATTCTCCATATTCTAAGTGACACAAAACTGTAAAAAAATTTGGAAAGGATCGGTGATCCAAAGATCTGATCCTCCCCTTGTGAATCTAGGGACTTGTGGCGAGATTGTCCTTTGAGATGATTTACCATGAGGTTTGGACGACTTTTTCAGGGAACTAGGGACTTCCGGGACACTGCATCTCAAAATCCAGTATCAGATACGATTTGATAGATTCTAACTTCTCATATCAGAGGGGGAGGAAGTTGTTCCTTTAACAGTAAAATATCGAAAAATTCAGATTTCTAGCAGAATTTTGTCACGAACTGGTTTCTAAATATTTTTGGAGCTACCTTTGAGGTCTTAGTGATGTAACCCTTCTCTGAAATACTCTTATTGACAAATAAAGAATGCCCCACTAGAAACGTTGTATGTTCTCCCACGAGCGCTCCACTTTTCAAGTTGGGATCAACCTGACCCTTTAGATCGTGAGTTAGATGAGGTTCAAGATCTCTGAGCATTTAAAAAAAATTCTCAAATGAATTGCTGTGACTTCTCTAGGGTTTGAAATATCGGATACTTCAAAAAGGGGGTAATGCAAAACATTTATCACAGGTAAAATAGTCGGAAGAAAAAATGTCTCCAAAACGTTCACTTTTGGTATTTTGGAGTCTCAATTCCACGACAGAGATATTTTTTGCGCAGACCATGATAACAGATTTGATTTTAACGAGTGAAATTGATATCCACATTCCGAATGATGTTTTCCTTGGCCGTGTCATGAGCCTAAATTTGAATCATTGCTTGCAACACATGCTTTTTTCCTCCAACTAGGAAGCAATATTCGATAATCCATTTATAAACCTCACTTTCAAGCGCAGCTTTAGTATCAACATTGGAGTAGTTTATTTTGGTACACAGTCCAAGATATTGCTTTTTACAACCCATGTAAATTTATTGAAAATTACCATGTAAAAATGAAAACTGGTCAGCCGGAGCGTCGAAAAGTATTCGTCGATTTTTTTGATCTGAGGCGTGAAGAAAATTAACTGGTGGGAGGGGGGGGGGGTTGCTACTAAAAGCAGAAGATTAATTATAATTCCATACTCACGTCGATTTTGAAAGTCCATTGCATGGTGTGGAATGATTCGTTTTGAAGATGCAAACAGTTATAGTAAAATGTTTTACCTAAATTTGCAAAACATCTGAATTTCCAATAGCCGAGGCGAAAGAGTAAGAATGACATCCTTGAGGGCAGTGGAACGATTTTACCTTATGATTCTTTTTTTCAGTTTCATTTTGGTTTTGTTATCTAATCTATAGCCTCACATGATGATCTCTAGCCTCCTCCTCCTCACGAGTCAGTGAGAAATTAATCCCTCCGCTGAACACGTGCGATAATAATTTTGAATCTGGGAGGCACATGCCTTATTCTTCGAGGGAAAATCACTAGAATGGAACGGGGTGTATGGGGATTATGAGTTTGATTGTAAGATTGAGTTGAGAAAGTCAAATAAATAATTCGGAACATCACTGTATCCTGACCATTCATCGAGCCACTCAATCTTGTAATTGCAATAGTTCAAGAGCAACGAGCTCGTGAATGGGAAAGGAGGAGGGATGCATAGGAAATGGAGAAAAGATACTACACAAGGATCTGAAAAGGTGTCACCAATAATCATTGCCAAAATGATGAGTTTCTCTTCTAATTGGCACGGAGATAATATTTTGACCATTTCATACTTTGACTCTTCACGAAACTGCTCTAATTTTCATTCTGACTTGTAGCTCTAAACATGAAACATAATTTGGGTAGCTTTCGAAATGCAGATGCTGTGAAAGTTAACGAAAATTCCAAGATGCATTTGGCTACTTTTAGTGGACTGCAGTTTTATCGTTTTGCGAGTGTCACCGTACAGTAGATAACGAGTATAAGCCGGATACGCACAGACGATGAATTACGAGTCATAAATCACAATCATAGGTACTTGAAGAAAAACTACTTCAATCAAATGAGTTTCCGCTTATTTGACTTTCCACAGATATAAGAGTGACGAGTGACGAATTCATCCTTATTGATTGACACTTACGATTGGTAGTGAAATTTTCGTTCATCATATATTCGAAAAGATAAGCTCGTTTACAGGTATCATCCTAGCTATCAAAACATAAGACTCTAATTCTAGCAATCAAACTTTATACACATATAATCTGTATAGCATCTGTAAGTTAGACTGATGAAAGGCCATTAAATGAAATATCAAGTTCTGAGAACTACCAGATTAGACGACAATTTGTCTCTACGACGACGGATCAATAAGTCAATGCACTCTTGATGATTTTCCGTTGAATCGAGGAAAACGTATGACTAGAAACTGATCAACCTATCGAGTTTGGCAGGGTATGAGTAAACCAGTCTAATAAAACTGGATACCGTTTCAAAGGCAAGAATCGACAAGTTTCCAATGAGTTTTCACTTTCAAAGTCAAGGTGTGCTTCTACTGAGTATTTATTCCATTATTATTACAATTTGATCGTACAAGTTTAATTTTCAACTTTGAATCCTGGCAAATATGATTACGGGTTATATTTTTGTAGTAAACACCTGCACCGATGACATTCATTGAATGAGGAACTAGATGGGGAATATTCGTCCATGCATCAAGTTTCAAGGATTGTAAATGTGTTTTCATTTTACTTTTCATTAGAGTCCGAGAATCGACCTGATTTGTCATTAGCCCAGTTTTCGAGTAGATTCTCATGAATATTCATGAGGCCATAATTTGAAAAACGGTTATATGTTTTTTTTCTGAAAAGAAATTTCATGGTCACGAAAATTAGAACGAACTCGTAAACAGTCAACTTTCCTGCAATGATGTATAATTTTCAGAGGCGCCTGTCGACAGCACACGATGATGACAACGACTACTACAACGATGACGCTTTCCTCTATTTGAAAGCAAAATCATCGTGATTTATGGAGTAATAAGTAACTGCTATCACATTCAATCAGCTAATGAGCAATAATTAGAGAGGGGTGATCGACTGAGAAAACAGAAGGGTACATAAATATATGAATTTCAAGATAATCGATATTCAATTTTAATTAGAATTGGTTCGATCTTCACTTTCACCAATGAGAATGAGAGTTGTTTGTCCGTTAGTGAGATAATTAGATGATTGTCCATAATTCTCGTGAGGGACTTTGTGATTAAATGGTAGATGATGGATATTGATGGTTTGAAATAAAAGTGATGAGTCTTGCCACGTTCACACGTGCTCATTAGGAATCATTGAACCTGAGAGTCTTTGTGTGAGTTAAGTAAAATCGATGATCTTTGTTTTAAACCATAACAAGGACAAAGTGTCATTCATCTCTGAATGAATATGTTATTCCATATCTGAATGTTTTCGGACCAATCGGTAAGAATCCATGTGAAACTTCCAAAAAATCTTTATGGTGATTTAGAGACTTGTTATTATCGTTCATTACCAATTGGTTTACCCAAATAATCATTGCTGATGGAAATATACTTCCTAAATAAGATCGCAGTCTTACAGGAAACAGAATTGAAATGAATAGTCCTGGTTCCGGAGCCATTCATTTCATACTACACAGAGAGAAATATCTGCAAATTTCTTGGCACTGCACCTTCAAAATTCCCTGCAATCGGGAATGTTTCCTGATTACTCGACTAGAAAGTCGTTCCTTCGGTAAAAATGTGTAATGGAAGGTAAAATTAAAATTCTGAGGAATTCTGTTCCATCACTTTTTTTTCTATTCATCATTTTCGATCTTGATTCATAGTACAACATATTTTACATGTTCACAAATACAGAATTTTCTTGTATTTTCCGCTGGATCTTGAGAGAAACAGAATATTGGCAATCAACCAGTAGCCAGATGATCTAGCGCCATAATTGGTGCAGCAACGACGAGATCAGTGGCACAATACCATTAATTTTGCTCAATCAGAATATTGTGAAATGTTTTGACAGCACCGACTGAACACTCAGTCAAATAATATCCCATAAGTGGTAATATCTTACCTCCATACTGAAAAAGCTCAAAAATACTTCTCAGGCCAAAATCTAAGGCCACTCGATTGCACTAAATGTTTTTCTATGCAAATCAGTCCCATCCCCCTCTCAATCCTTACATTCAAATCTTGCTCAATAAGCATTCCACAGAAATCTTCTCTCTTAACCTCAACCATATCTTCCTCCAAGTTCAAAATTTACACACATTCAATAGGTAAACAGTGCACCGTAAAATATCCCAACCTGCCAAAGAATAACAAAGTAACCAATTCCTAAATCATCGAAATCTCATAAGAAACCTCAGCATTATACCAGACACCTGCGGTCGAACTCACAGCGGGAAACAAGAAGACAGTTTCGACACGTTTACTTTCTTTTTCAGAAAGTCTTTCAGACTCCACACTATGTATAGAATGAATGCCCATATATATGTGAACAAACCGTATAAAATCAAGTTGGTCCGTATATAGCGATCTGTCGCTCACTGTCGAAGAGAACGGTCATCATTATTATCACCATCATCATCATCATTGCCGCCACATTCGCGATTTCGAGGAAATTGTCTTGAGGTAGCAAATTCTCAAGACGTAACTCTTATTGCAGCAGCAACAGAAACTGTTGGCTCTCGACAGATGTTTGACCAAGCCAGCCACGCATGTACCAAGTGCTTTGAGAGAAATTCAGGAAAAGAGGAATGACGATCTAATACTCTGTACTGGTTTTGCGACAATAGCAATGTATATGAGAAAATATATATGTACAGTTTATACATCTCTAGAGGTATGTCGTATGGACTAGAAGAAACGAGGCATTATGAGCGTCCACTTTGTCATACGACGTGCGGTCCTGAATTGGTTTTTTTTTTGTGTAGATTTAAGCGCCGGGAAATTGGACAAGAAACTTTCTAACTCGCGAGTGTCTATCTCCGGCTACTTTTTTTTTTTTTTGATTCTTGCATTGAAAACCTAAAGGTAGTTAGGAGGCATTCGGTGATTCTGCACCGAGGAGGATTTGTAATAAGTAGTTGAGAGACCACATTTTGTGAGTCCCACACTTTTTTCAACGTTTTCAATACCTCGGAGATAGTTTTGCTATTTGTTTTGATGAGCAAAGTAGTAGAGTGGGAGAGGAGACAGTTTTATGGTAACGCAGTAGAAACAGACAAAATTGGTCAGACTAGTCGTCTCGATATTCAGTGTGCAGTGAATGGATTGTCGTGATTTTAGTGCCTACTCTGACTCATGCCATCGATACCGAGTTCTGAGTGAATCATCCACTTAACACGATTTATAAGTCTGTCTTCTCCGAAATTATTGGAGATAAAACCATCAATAGCGTCAGTTCCTGACTCACAAAAGCCAAGACAATTTTGTGTTATGTCAATTATCATAAGAATATACTTGCAAACGTGTTGTTGGAAATAATGTTAACGTTCATTCTGTTCCGCCTAGTTGGTCTCAGTTTCCCACTAAGGAAGCATTCAGAAATACTCGATTTTTGATCATTCTAACCTCAAAATGCCATTTTCAAACGTGGTTTCAGGGTTTCCATGACGAAAAATCATAACTGCTCTGTGCTCGCAGGCTTATCCCAGACGCGGAGAACTTGTTACTCTCACTTCGCTCAGAAAATAAACTCTCCCAGCGTCTAGGGCAATGATGTACTATGTCATCCTCCTCTCTGGGGATTGGATCGTAGCTTTTGGCTCATATCACTTACGGATCGGTTTTAAAGTCTACGCAGACCCATGATCAGAAAAGATTTCCTTCAGAATAACCTCATGTTACGCTGAACGGAGTAGTTGCCAACGAGAAATAAGAATGACCAAAGTAAGAATTGAAGCCTAAGCTAGTTATAATCGCTTGGAACATGTCATCTCACGTGTCATAGATGAAGTAAAGTTGTTGAAAATAGTTTTCATCACAGGTTATGTTATATGTTCACATTTTGAGCTGCCTTCTACACGCTTGAAACGCCCTCGGAGCTGTTGGTAAAAAGTCGAGTCAGACGAGGTCTAGTGAGAAGTGCTGCGGAAATCATAGGAGTTTCCAGACCTGTGTATATGATCGTGGTCGAACTGAAATATTTTGGCACCGATTTTCTCGACGTAAATTCCTGGGTGACTCCTCACTTGTGCAATTACGAAAAATGCAAAAATCACTTGGGATTCTCTGGAAAATTCACAAATTATTTGGGGGTCGGTGAGAACTACTTATTCTCTCATTTTTGAACATAGCAAATGTGAAAAAAATCATCGGGAAGGTCTACGAGTGCAGGTTTCTGAAATCGGCAAATGGGGGCGAGTTGGGTACATTTACGTTATCTTCCAAAAGTTAGGAATTTTTAATGGGAGGGGGGGGGGAATGATTCGTATCGAACCTTACAACGTGTGAGTAATACGGTGAATTACATGGAATCTCCAATCTTCAAAGTTAAAGCCTGACAACATATGATATTAAACTAATTATTGCTCCTGAAACCAACTCACTCAATCTATCTATTAGATTCAGTTATGACTGCTTTGATACAATTGATATTTGCAAGTTATGCGCTCGTACACCTGTTGAATCTGCCACCTAGTGGAAATCAAATACAGATGAAAGTTCCAACCGTAATGTCAGTTATTTCACCAAGGTAGTATGTATCTGGGACACTAAAATACCATACCCATAGCAAAATCTATGAGCCACAAGACAATGAAAATCAATCGGAACAACCGATCGATCGATAATGATCTGCAAAGAGGAAGGTCTTACGAAACTAGAATTGCTCATAGAGGAGGCTATGATTTATGAATCTCACTAAGTTTAACCTAAATTTTCCAATGACACCTGTTTCACGAAGGCCAAGAGCGAGAAATGATTGATTCATTCATCTCCAAATAGACGGAAAAACATATATCCAATGATTTCGTGTAAAGCACCTGATTTACAAACCAACCAATTGGGCAACATTGTGAGTGATGGATATATCACAAGTGAATCTCCGCAATAGTATATTGCCTTGGTGGAAATTTGTATTGCGCTCTACTCACGTATTACCGCAATCTTACACGTGAACACGTTGACTATTGGCTAATTGCAAAGTTTCAAGATCATTTCCCGTCCTGCTATAGTATAGCATCGATTCCGAGAGTATAAAGCGTTTGAATAGTCGACAAGAAGAAGCTGTTGATCGCCACGTCAAAAGTTGGTAAGCTCTTTGAATCCATTCACTTTTACTCGGGAAACGAGAAATCTCTTCTTCTGCGTATAAGTACGAGCGTGAGATTTACGATATGATTGCTCTCATCGGGGAGCTCGTTTACGAGCGAGACAATCACGACATTTATTATAAATATCCTCGAGTATGAAAACATACGTGGATAAAAGGAATATTAAATACGCGAATGTGTGCATTAATGAGACGATTATAATTGAGATTTCAAACACTCACTTTCGATGGTTAAATGTTTTGAGAGCATGATATCGCAGAGGACAATGTACAGCAAGTGAGTTGATTGGGAAAAATTATCAAACAATGATCATTCTCACATGGGTTACAAGGACTTTCTATAATGCATCGAGATTATTATGCTCTGTACGGTAGCTTGACTTCTTCGACGGTGGTGCTGACTTCTGAGCTTCAAGAACATAGTTGTATAGGACTTAGCTCACTCCTCTTTACCCAGTATCGAGTTTCAAATTTAACCAACCGATGTTGAAGATATCTTTTTATTTGTACACTATCCCCGAGATGGGAACCTATTGGTCCATGGTGGCGTTTGCAATAGTATCCGTTACGGATATGCCAGAGATGAGAAGAAAGATAGGGTGAAGCTAATCTATTTGGACCTCGTATTCGAGGTGTCAGCCCTGACTTTGGCGCCACCACCGGGTATTTCGCGAACTGTCCGACTGCCAACATTTGACGTTCAAGTTTTGGTGCGCTAAGGGAAGTGTATGTAAACAAAGTCGGCTAAATGTCTCATTTTAAGTATCTAACAATTGAAATTTCTCTGGTCCGACAATAAAAATCACAATTTTGAAGTAAAAGTGTAACCTGATTTCAAGCGCCCTCTGCAAAGACAAAAGACGCGCATGTGAGAGGTTCTACAGAACTTTTAACATTCGGGTTGCTGAAAAGTAAAATTTTTCTTCTTATGGCGAGCGTCTGGAACCAAATTTGCTGGTTAGTAGAACATTCAAAATAAGTGGAAAAATATGTGCCTACTGGTTTGGAGCGATGCTATTTCTGTACTTAATAAATACCATAATCAGCCGCCTGGGATCTATTGGGCGCACCCGATTGAATCCTGATCTACGCACACACATCACGCAAAAGCTATTTCAAACACAGATACACATTGTATTCCAACTCTCTGTTTTCTGACTATGTTGGACAAGTGGGAGTACTCGAGTCCCACCTATTCGCGTTTTGGCGTCCCCGGACGTGTTTTTACAGAATTCACTATAATATCCCTGAATCGAGTCTATAGTGACCCTTATGGAGAGGGAATGGGTTCTTTAGTGTTTTACTGCTGTTTCCGAGTTCTATATGAACGATTGGAATGTTATAGAAGCGCCCACATGATTTCGATCACATATGTTTATTCGATAAAATTTTTGTAATGCTTCTCATTCGAATAACATTCGATACCAGGACCCAGGGATACTGTTTGTAATGAGGTGAAGAAAAATAAGGAAAAAAATTCCAGGAGCGTGCTGTCCTTCCCCTTCGCATGAAATGAGAATTTGACCTTTTTCAGTTGAGTGGGCGCACGAGCTCACACATCTTCTCGAAGCTATCATTTCTACGCAGTTGGTCGCACGCACCCAAAACAAACGGGATATAAATGGTGTTGTTTTGTCGAAAACGCAGGATTCTTCTTCTCAAAAGATCGTGACTTCTCGAGCTCCTAACTCCGACAGATCTCAATATTTTTCGACGTACCTTGGCTCATTATCAAGTTCATCACGAGAACTATGGAACAGGGTGGAGTGTGATGTATTTTCATGGATATGCTCTATCTACAAGGAGAAATTCTCTGATTTCACAAGGGCCGGATCTCATTTTTTGAGAACAAATCGAGGCTTCTCGAGCTTCCAGTTCAGATGCAACTTCATATTTCTCCACTCAGCTGAGCTTATTTGAAAGTATTATGGTAATGAGCTTCAGAATAGGCTAAGTTGTGCCATCGAATATGAAGTTGCATCCCACACAGCATGGGAATATTTCAAGAAAATATTTCACTGGAATATTTCAATGGAATCTTTCAGAAATCTTCCAGGAATATTTCAGGAAATATTTCATAATATTCCGTTGGAATATTCCATAGCAATCCCCCAGGAAGCTCCCAGAAATATTTCATGAAATATTACGAACAATCTTCCAGAAACCTTACGCTGAAAGATTTCTGAAAGGTTTCTGAAAGATTTCAGTGCAACATTCCAAGAGTTTGACTTGGAAATATTTCTGCAATGTTGCACGACACTTTTCCAGCAACCTTGCACTGGAAGGTCTTTGGGAGGTCTTTGGGAGCTTTCTGGAAGATTTTTGAGAGGTTTCTGAGAGCTTCCTCGATAAGATTTCAGTGCAATATTTGCAAAACATCATCTTCAAACATTCTTGCAATATTCCTGACAATCTTTCAGCAATATTGATTCGGAGAAATTCTCAAGAGGTTTTCCAATATATAGTCCTTTGAAAAATGTTTGCAATATCCCAAAAGTATGGCTTTCATATATTTCATCAATTGACAATTTCTCAGCAATTGTGATGGAGAAAATTCTTGAAAGATTTCTAAAAGCTTTCTGAAAGATTCCAGTGCAATATTCTAGCGATATTACTTCAAAATATCCCTGCAATATTCTACAAACAACATTCCAGCAATCCTGGTCCGGAAGAGTTTTGGAAGATTCCTGAAAGATTACTGAAAGATTCCAGTGTAATATTGCAAAAAAATGACTTTTGAATATTTCTGCAATATTGCACGACAACATCCAAGCAATCTTGCATCGGAAGATTCTCGATAAAGTTCCTGAAAGCTTTCTGGAACACTGTTGATCGGTACCTGAGTGCTCTTCCAAAGATCCCAGTGCAATACTCCAAAAAGCGTTTTAAAAACATCTTATTATGCCTGCGATGATCCACTGGCAGTCTGTCTTCAATTTCCTCCCAATAAAATATTCGGGCCAAGTTCGTGGAGGTTTGCTGAAAGATTCCAGTGGATCTTCCAAAAGTAGTATTCCGAAGTTGTTCTCAAAAATTTCATTGTAAATATTTCAGCGATCTTATTCCGAACGATTTTTGAATGCTTTCTGACAGATTTCAGTGGAATATAATGTTTCGTGGATCTCATTATCTCCATATATTCCTGCTGTACTGTGAGAATCTTTGGGAAGATACCAGAAAGGTTATCCAGTGCAATATGCAATTGATATTTCTGAAAGATTTCAGTGCAATATTCCATAAATATCTTTCTGAAATATTTGTGCAATATCTGGTTGAGTCCAGATCACATATGGCTCCACGATATGCTCAGGTTATCAAGTGATCTGGATTCTCAGGCTCTTGAACAATAACCGAAATTATTAATAAATGTATGGAGGCTTAGAATGGGAGTCCTGAAAGGTCGATCCTCTTCAAGCTCAGAAGAGTATTTCTGAGACGGAAATGCATCGCTATAATTAGATTTCAAGGTGCTGAATTTATCCAACTATATACTGTGGCTCCGCGAGGGTTAGTTCATCATTCATAGCCAGACATCTTGAGTATTCCAAAATTCTTCTAATGAGCAAATTTGGCGTTATTGGGATCTTTTACTAATTCGATCCTCTGCTGAATAATTCTCGAGGATCTCGTCCTGGGAAGCCATTCGAAGCTGGTCAGGTCAGGTTAGCAAGTCAGTGCCATCAGTCAGTGCCAGTCAGTGCCGTGCAGCATCGTGCGGGACCAATCTCTGCCTGTCTCTGCACGCCGAGCTGAATATCATCAACTTGTGTTCTTCGTGGCGAGTCGTGTATAAAGGGAATTTCCATGTATTTCCCAACGTTTCCTTGTTACTCATCTCGTAGTGATGCATCAAGTATTGTCAACCTTATGGAAAACTTTACGAACTTGCGGTCTTACAGTTTTCAAGTGACCGGCATGAGCAACCATAACCTATGCCCTCGTTGTCGGAACTTTCTTAACCCATAGAGCTGATCTGTATTCGTTGCTGATACCTTGTAGATCAGATGAGTATTTCTGCCCAATAATCTTTTTGAGTGTTAGTGAGCAAAGAGCTAGACACTTTGTGTTCAGTCAAAGATATATTTGCAGGAAAATGGGTGCGAGCAAATGGACGAAATGCTATTTAAAGCAGGATCACTGATGACATCATCATTTGTCACTGTGAGATAGAGATAAACCATCAATTATGATGAGAACAATTATCTCAACATATACAAGCTACCCACACATCTTCTGCAACTCTTCATCCCATATCTGTAGGTGAGATTCTATCCTCAACTAGATGGCGATTGTAGGATTCTGTAGACACGAGTCGTACACATTACTTCTCCAAGTCAAACCAATTGGCGGGAATGGGTTTTCATCCAGTTCTTGAATATTTCAATCTACATATTAGGTACGTGACAATGGTCATCAAGAATGGCGATTGCATAGACATTCTTAAGCGTTCGTTGACAGTATTTGTAATGAAACAAAGAGACATCTCTTGATCTTGAGCGTATGTTTGTGCAGCATCTGTATACCCAGGCTATGTTCAAGGTCCTTCCTTGATGGACGTATTGGATAACCAATCAATGGGATTCTGATATGAGTAACAGTATCAATTGAACCTCCTATGAGAGCTTGGAGTATTTCAGCCATCAGACTAAGTAAAACATTAGGTAACCATACAATCCTTTGGATGGAAACGAAGTAGAGTTTTGGGGATCATAACTTTCAGATTTCAACTTAATATGACCATGAACAGACAACTTTTCTAAGAGAATATTCACAAGAATCGAATGGAAAAATTCCTCATCAAACAAAATTATATTAGAGACTTTGCTGTGAAACTCTGCATTGGTTTCTCGTCTCACTTTTGAACCCTCCATACAGTTATGAATCCTCCATCTACCCCACGTGGAATCCTGGTTTGTTTTGTTGAAGCTGATCTCATCAAATTCTTCATTGAGGATGAGATGAACGAATCCAAAGGAAGATTAGTTTTCAGAGAAAATGACTATTACCGTGCACTAATATTTCCATTTAATATAGAAAAGTTTTGTTTGAACCGAGGTTGTCAGTCCTACCAATTTGAACAATGAATTAGTTCTGAACTAATGAAAGCACACTGTGAATACACTTTACATTGTTCATTCTACTCAGATGACAACTGTTGAGTTGAGAACAAAATTAGGTGATACTCGCTGGCTCTTGTTTCAGATCAGACATGAGATGATACTTCTCACTCAGAGGTCTTTCTAGCCCTGTTCTTCAAGGAAACTACAATAAATTTACTACTAAGCTATTGGTAGGAGATTTCAGGAAACATAACTCTACTGTGAGGAATCCCATGAAATTTTTCAGGAACCCAGATGGAACGTGATTGAATCCTCAGAGAAAAAGGAAACTTGTGAGACATTCGAACAATACGCTGATTTCTCACTTGTCTCCAATTTGGAGTAACCAAACGTCCCTCTTTTTCGAATGCTATTTTTTTGAGTCTCTGATGGTAAGTTTAGCGTGAGTTCTGAAAAGAGTTTTTCAACGAGATTCTGTATTATCTCCAAGCGGTATCTTTGGATATTACCTTATTTAATTTATGACCTAGTTTAGGTTATAACCTGAAAACATCTGGGATTTCCTGTAAAAAATTTATCTGTGAGTGAGTAAAAGTTCTTCCAATTTGTACAAGTTCCAGAATCTTTCCATCCTTTTGTCTGCAAAAAACTATACTGAATATCATTGAATGTTTTTGAAGTATTTCAGAAGAATGAGACTACAGTAAGAGACCCCGGGCAATCTGCCAAGAATCCAGATAGAATGTACCTATTTAGTAATCAACCTGAGATATTTTAGAAATATTGTCAGAAATCTTTTATGAAAGATTCCAAAAATCTTTCACCAAAGATTCCAGAGATATTTCCAACCACAGACATAGTATTGCCAGGAATCTTTCATGAGATATTTCAGAAATATTTCATGGATGATTCCAGGAATATTCCCGACCGCGGACATAACTATATTCCCGAGAGGTTTCAATGAAATCTTCCAGAGATCTTTCATTGAAAGATTCCTGGAAGATTCCTGGCAATGTTACAGAAACGTTCCAGTGCAATATTTCAATGTAATATTTCTGGAAGATTTCTGCAAGATTCCCTGGAATCTTCCCATGAAAGCTTCCAGGAAGATTCCCAGCCGCGGACATAACTATATTCCAGGAATATTCCAGAGTAATATTTTTGGAATATTCCAATCTTTCAATGTAATATTCCTGGAATATTCCTGAAAGATTCCCATGCTGTGTGGGATCTGAACTAGAAGCTCGAGAAGCCTCGATTTGTTCTCAAAAAATGAGATTCGGACCTTGTAAAACCAGAAAATTTCTCCTTGTAAATAGAGCATATCCATAAAAATACACCACACTTCACCCTGTTCTATAGTTCTCGTGATAATGAGCCGAGATACGTTGAAAAATATCGAGATCTGTCGGAGTTAGGAGCTCGAGAAGTCACGATCTTTTGAGAAGAAGAATCCTGCGTTTTCGAAAGAAAGGAATCTCTGCTTCTTGAGCATGGCAAATCTCAGCTCACTTCGGCTACAACTAAACATAATCTAGTTCATCTTTGAGCTCTTGTAAACATCTACAAAATGAGCCCAGATACGTCGAAAAAGAATGGAGTGGGTCGATACAGCATGTTGATCGAGGGAAACATTGATTGTGAGATACATTCATATGTCAAATACATAGGATTCCCCATTGAAAGATTCAATATCACGTCAATCGAACATACGAGCAGCTAGGATTTTGGGGAAAACGGGATTCTGATCTGTTCAACTCATAGAACAAGATCCCATTGACAGTTTTTGGTGTCATTTTCATCGGTTACTTTCTTCCTTCCGGCAACCCGTGACCAGGAGAGGGGTTTGAAATGAGATATCCGTGGTAATTTGCGGGCTCATGTCCTCTTTTCATACGTATGAATGTTCACTTTTTTGCTTTCCTTTTCTGTGCTGATTATCCGTTTATATATGGAAAAATATAATTTCATGACTTCCATCCATCTTCTGGTGCTCAAAACGACAAGTCAGTTGCTGTGATAATAATAATATCCTCGACCAACATGACAAATCTTTTCATTCGTTCTTATACTCACTGTGTGCGAGTAACATATATTATGAAGGCAACTGTATTTCCAAATTTTGCGGGTGCCTGAACTCAGCACAAACATTTCCGCACAAACACAAATGAACCATTTGATATTTTATTGCTCTTTTATTGCTAATTTATTGATGTATTGCGGAATTTATTGCTCTTCATTTTCTCGAATTATGAGTGTTTGTGCTGAGTTCAATGTGGACCCAGCACAAACATTGGGTTTTCGCTGACCTATCGGAACCTAACTTAGCTTATATTTTATTGCTAATTTATTGCTCTCAGAATCCGTTTTGATCATCCCCTTAGAGCAACTTCCGGCGGAGATATGAGTGTTTGTGCTGAGTTCAATGTGGACCCAGCACAAACATTGAGTTTTTGTCGACCCATCGAAACCTGACTTAGCTTATATTTTATTGCTAATTTATTGCTCCCAGAATCTGTTTTGATCATCCCTTCAGAGCAATTTCCGGCGGAGATATGAGTGCTTGTGCTGAGTTCAATGTGGAGCCAGCACCAACATTGGGTTTTTGCCGACCTCTTACGCCTTGATTAACATATACTTTATTGCTATTCCATTGCTCTAAGAACCCCCGTCGGCTATTATCTCAAAGGTGCGACAATAGACATTCGCGTTTGGACATGGAGGGCCCGACAGCCTTCAGTGGCGAGGTTGCAGTGGCGCAGGAGCCGCGAAGTCGTGAATATCGGGACCACTCTTCTTGGCATGTTCTGCATACTTTTGGGGCCACTGTGGAGAGTATTTTATACAGTTTCGCTCTGGCTGACGGAAGCTCAACGGAATAGTCCAATTTATCATTTTTGGGGAGAGATGCATCAATAGCATTTTGGAGCAAGTTCACAGTATTTGTGACGCAAATCCCCTACAAAATCCTTGGGTGGTCGACGAGATTAATAAGGTCCCCAAGAGCATTTTTGCGAGGTTTTAATAAAAAGAAAAAAAATAACTGTAAATTGAGTATTGACCAGCTTTAACTTCGGCATTTTTAGAGATGATATTTTAAACCCGGTCGACTGTAGCGGACACATAATTCGTAGAGGATTACGTCTACCATAAGTGAAATCGAGGTATCATATTAAAGGATTAACAGCTGAATGATGTGCTCACACACATCAAAGGACTGGATTCACCTACGGTGAGGGTGAAACGCAAGGAATCAACGAGTTTCTTAGATCTGTGAAACTCGCAGCAGTTGTATACCTCGGTTTGGAGTAGATTTTCGAATTATTCACAAAAAAGTATCCTACACATTTTCGGTGAAACTAATTCCATCTTTTCGTCTTAGAACGAAAAGCACATCACAGTAGTAGGGCAAAAAAAAATCGCGAAGAAGGGGAGCTCTTACATCCCATTCATACTGATGAAAGCGAAAAGTTGACTTACAAGGGGAGCAGTTAACTTCCGAGTCGCCAATCTTCCCCAAAATTTGTTTACAGTTTGATATCACCTAGAATATGAAGAATCCAGAGTAACTCCGTCAAATGGGCCTCCTGTCCAAAGATACAGCGATTGAGATTAGCATTGCCCATATAGGCCCATGTTAAAAAGTGATATATACAGATATACTGACTATGCTAACATTTTTACTCGTAGCCCTGAACAGGGAGCCCATTTGACCGAGTCACTCTGGATTCTTCATATTCTAGGTGATACCAAACTGTAAACAAATTTTGGAGAAGATTGGCGACCCGGAAGTCAAGTGCTCCCCTGGTTAGTTCCAGATTCCATCGACGCATGATTTCGATTCTCCCAGGAAAATGACCGTCAAGGTGCCTAGAAATTGATCGAGGGTGAATCTTTCAGATCGGTCAATCTCCGACTCTGCAACATAAGCATGTTTTGTTAAAATTGTAAACTTTATCGCAGGGTTCATTAAGAACGGGTACTCGAGCAAGAACGGGTAATTTTCACGTACTGTTCAAGCTGTGGAGCGAGAAGGTCGAATGGAGGCGGAAAATACGTTTCCTGGATTCTCTTCCATAACCGCTCGAACGGCGTTTTTCATTCTAGCTGAAACATGATCCCAGGTGCTTGGATTCCTCAAAATTACGGATGGAGATGCGAAATTGCCAATAGAGGTAACTCGATTGCTTGCACTTGTCGTACACAGTTAGGTACTAGCAAACATTGATATTCATCGTGTTTAGCCTGAGCGTTGGCGTTCTGGACGTCCTTGAAAGTTGAGATATGCAAAAGACAAGATTTTTCCAAAATGAGCAAAGAATGGTTGAACAAATGTCTTCCTCCAAGCACCAAGGGCCAAAGAAAAGCAGAGGAAAGTCGCAAAGATTGATTTTTCATCACTTTGGTATGTGGTTCGAACGAATAACGTTAGTGCAATGATAGACCCCCTACTGACGGTACTGTTCGCTATGCTTTGTTTCGATCCGTTTTTCATTTTCTCTATCAAACAGTGGAACGAAACCGAATTGTCTCCAAAAATAACTAGGCAGGGTCCCCACCGTGGAAGACTCAAATACCCCTGGAAATGTCATGTTGAAGCAGGTCATTACTCAATTTACAGTTAATTTTTTTCTGTTTATTAAACCCTCGCGAAAATGCTCTTGGGAACCTCATTAATTTCGTCGACCACCCAAGAATTTTGTAGGGGATTTGCGTCACAAATACTGTGAACTTGCTCCAAAATGCCATTGCTGCATCTCTCTCCAAAAATGATAAATTGGACTATTCCGTTGAACTTCCGTCATCTAGAGCGAAACTGTGTAAAATACTCTCCACAGTGGCC
This sequence comes from Eretmocerus hayati, assembly GCA_029851415.1. Taxonomy (NCBI): domain Eukaryota; kingdom Metazoa; phylum Arthropoda; class Insecta; order Hymenoptera; family Aphelinidae; genus Eretmocerus; species Eretmocerus hayati. Next base: position 172,349,104 of record CM056742.1, on the reverse strand, counting down.
CCAAAAGTATGCAGAACATGCCAAGAAGAGTGGTCCCGATATTCACGACTTTGCGGATCCTGCGCCACTGCAACCTCGCCACCGAAGGCTGTCGGGCCCTCCATGTCCAAACGCGAATGTCTATTGTCGCACCTTTGAGATAATAGCCGACGGAGGTTCTTAGAGCAATGGAATAGCAATAAAGTATATGTTAATCAAGGCGTAAGAGGTCGGCAAAAACCCAATGTTGGTGCTGGCTCCACATTGAACTCAGCACAAGCACTCATATCTCCGCCGGAAATTGCTCTGAGGGGATGATCAAAATAGATTCTGGGAGCAATAAATTAGCAATAAAGTATAAGCTAAGGTAGGTTCCGATAGGTCGGCGAAAACCCAATGTTTGTGCTGGGTCCACATTGAACTCAGCACAAACACTCATATCTCCGCCGGAAATTGCCCTAAGGGGATGATCGGAACGGATTCTGAGAGCAATAAATTAGCAATAAAATATAAGTTAAGTCAGGTTTTGATGGGTCGACAAAAACTCAATGTTTGTGCTGGGTCCACATTGAACTCAGCACAAACACTCATATCTCCGCCGGAAGTTGCTCTAAGGGGATGATCAAAACGGATTCTGAGAGCAATAAATTAGCAATAAAATATAAGCTAAGTTAGGTTCCGATAGGTCGGCGAAACCCCAATGTTTGTGCTGACTCCACACGGAACTCAGCACAAACACTCATAATTCGAGAAAATGAAGAGCAATAAATTCCGCAATACAGCAATAAATTAGCAATAAAAAAGCAATAAAATATCAAATGGTTCATTCGTGTTTGTGCGGAAATGTTTGTGCTGAGTTCAGGCACCCAAATTTTGCCCTCGGGTGACTAGAAATATCTATCTGAATGAATCTATGATCTCTATGGGAGCATCTCAGAACCTGTTGCAGTGATTTGACAGGGGATGTGATGGCAGCAGCACTGGAACCTGAGGTACCCAAACTATTGGGCTACAGCCATGCAAGTAGCTCACAACAACTTGTAGGTAGCAAATGCGCAAAGGGGATTTCACTCGTCCAAGTGGAAACAAGGTTGGAGTGATGAAACAGTTCCCATTTCCTGATATGCTAGAGCATATGCTCACCGAGGATTATACAGTGCAGCAAGGGCGCTTTGTTGGCCTGATCATTACCTCAGGAGATCGGCTCCTTCAAATAGACAGATTGCTTCAGGATGCAATAAATGCCCATAGTCCTGCAAGTAGCCTGCAAGTAGCCTGCAAGTGGCCCGTCGTTCACTGAAGATGGCAACCACTTGAAGATTTCGAAGATTGATCAATTGTTCCTGATTATCTATTTCTTTTATTGCGATCCTTCAACGCAAAGCAAAGATCTTCATACTGCAAATCCATGCCACAAAGTGATTGTGATGAACAGATACTCAAGTCTGTACTGCTTTCCATGTGAATAATCAGTGAGTAATGCGACAGCAGTTTTGAAGGTATTTTTATTTTGATCATCGTTCAATGTTACGAAATAAAGCATACAGTTATGCACTTAGGACTGTGAGTGGAATATGAGACATCTATTAGTAAGTGTATCAGATGAATTTGACAGTGCCTCATCCTGAATAAAATAATTGAAAAAAATCAATTTTAAAAATTCGCTTTTATGTGAACCGTTAAGCATAATAGCATGTCAAAATGGAAAGAAAATGAAAAGCGTTATCTAGGTTTCTGTCATAAACAAAGAGTGAGTCAGTTGACGTCCAGCTTCACGAATTCCACGATTCCAAGATATCAAAAAGGTAAAAACGTGGGTTGATTGGTGAAAACTACTGCTGATGTGTCAAGTTTACAACCCACGCTTTTACCATTTTAATATCTTGGAATCATGGAATTCGTGAAGCTGGACGTCAACTCACTCACTCTTTGTTCAAGACAGAAACGTAGATGACGTTTTTCATTTTCTTCCAATTTTGACATGCTTTTATGCTTAACGGTTCATATAAAAGCGAATTTTCAAAATTGTTTTTTTTTTTAATTATTTTATTTTCTCCATTTTAGTTCACTCCTAATCGCTTGGAATATAGAACATGAATGAAGGATATTAATATCAGCCAGAAGCTTGAAATATTGTTCTTGAGATTCCTTGGGTATTCATTTTTGCTCAAACGCTTCAGAAGGCAATTTGATGAAAAAAAGGAATAAATAAATCAGGTATGGATGTTCAGAAATAATTTCTCATCTCATGTTGAGAATACCGATAATTTTGAATTGATTTACAAGCTACAGTCAAATCACTTTTGAGAGGCTGTGTTCCCCTTATTACTAGAATATGAAGACATCCAATGATATATCAATTTATCATCAGGACATCTCCATCCGTTAAGGTCATATAATGCATTTTGAGTATGGATGATCATATTCTTAAATTATTAGAGTGAAATTTATTAAAAATGGAATGAATCTTGAGCCCAATTGAAAATTCAACCAAAAAGGACTGTTGAATCTCTGTGATGCATCAAGAAATAACAGGAAGCATCCTTGATGATGGTTCAAATAAACAAGTTCATAACGCGTAGAGCCACTGTGACTATTTTAATTTTGAATGTAGTCCATTCCATCGTTCATCTGAAGTTTCTTGAAGCATACAATACTAACAGCGAGGGGAAAGTCTGATTTCAATGGCAAATCAAGAATCACACAGTGTCTCATGAAATATCATTCATCACCTTGATTGTGCTTCATGATTTGAAGACCAGGACTTTGGCTCAGTGCGCTTACTGTACATACACCACCAAACTTGATTGCACACTGAGGCCTCAACTTCCTCATAGAACTTCTACAAAGATGAAACCATTCAACTCATAGAGGTACCTATTCTTATTCATCTGCTAACACTAACCAAAAACTTAGTAGAGAGAAACTTGCGATAAGACCATGGTATAGCAAGCTCGCATGCAGAAAATTTGTAAGAATCCAATAGTTGGGCGAAATCGACTGCACTCTGAAAACTGCTGAAAACAGAAATATCAAATTATTACAATAACAGCACTAAAAGCAGCAGCGCCAGCAGCACAGACAGCAGCAGCCAGGCTTGACAGGACAGCACAGGACAGCATCGCGTGGCAGTGGCAGCAATCCGAGGAGGTTATGGGTGCTCCAAGTAGTTGTTATACTTGTTATAGGATTTAAGCACATCTCAAATGAACATTTCTATTTATTGATAATCACTATGTTTTGATTAAACGTGAAATGTCTTCGGTATGCCAAGGATCGACGAGTTGCGTCGGCTGCTGTGATATTCTAAAGCGAGGCGTCTCTCTTGCATTCCCCCGATTAGTTACTCGACGAGAGAAGATTTAAAATTAGGAACCAGCACTCGAATCTAGTTTATCCCACGGTTTGTCAAAAGATTTGCGTCTCGGGTTCCTGGAATAGCGAGTGATTACGGAGAATTCTGACGATCTAGTGGTCGCTGCTCATGCTCAGATGGATATGGGTTCCTCGAACTATCCGACAATTTCAATTCTACTTGCAGTTCCCCGATCAGTCTCTCGACGAGAGAACATTTGAAATTGGAAACCAGCACTCGAATCTTGTTCATCCCACGGCCTCTCAAAAGATTCACGTCTCGAATATATGGAGTAGCGAGTGATTGCGGAGAAATTCGATGATATAGCGGTCGCGGCTTATCAGTTACTCATAGGTTCCGCGTACTATCCGGAGTGTCCAATTCTCCCTTGAAGTTTTCTTGGCAGTTTCTCGATGTGAGGAGAGTTGAAATTGAGAACCAACACTCGAATCTAGGTCATTCCGCGGTCTTTCAATAGATTCACGTGTCGATTTCCTCAAGTAATAAGTGATTACGGACGATTCTGATGATATAGCGAACGCTGCTCGTGCTCAGATACGCATGAGTTGCGCGAAGTATCCGACGGTTCCAATTTTTCCTTGCCAATCTCTGATCGGTATCTCGACGAGAGAACAGTTGGAATTGGGAACCAGCATCCGAATCAAGTTTGTCCCACGGTCTTCCAACCGATTCACGTCTTGCATTCTCAGAGTAGCGAGTGATTACGGAGTTTTCTGACGACATAGCGGTCGCAGCTCATGCATAGATGCGCATGGGTTTCGCGAACTAACCGACGATTCGAATTCCCCCTTGCAGTTTTCTGATTAATTTTCCGACGAGAGGATAGTTGGAATTGGGAACCATCACTCGAATCTAGTTTATCCGACGGTCTTTCAACAGATTTACGTCTCGGATCCATGGAGTAGCGAATGACTGCGGAGAATTCTGATGATATAGCGGTCGCATCTCATGCTCAGTTATACATGGGTTCTGCGAACTATCCGAAGTTTCTAATTTTTCCTTGCAGTTTCCCTATCAGTTTTGCGACGAGGGGAAAATTGGAATCCGGAAACAGCACTCGAATCTAGGTCTTCCTGCGGTCTTTCAACAGATTCACGTCTCGATTCACTCGAGTAGCGAGTAATTGACGATAATTCTGATGATATAGCGGTCGCTGCTCATGCTCAGATACGCAAGGGTTCCGCGGACTATTCCGCGGACAATTTCGAATCTCTCTTGCAGTTCCCCGATCAGTTACTCAACGAGAGAAGATTTGAAATTGGGAACCAGCACTCGAATCTAGTTTATCCCACGGTTTGTCAACAGATTCGAGTCTCGGATTCCTGGCACAGCGAGTGATTGTGGAGGATTCTGACGATCTTGAGGTCGCTGCTCATTCTCAGATGTGGATGGGTTTCTCGAACTATCCGACAATTTCAATTCCACTTGCATTTGCCCGATCAGTTTCTCGACGAGAGAATATTTGGAATTGGAAATCTGACAGATTTCCAATGTCAAATGTTCAATGACAGATTGGGCAACTGAAAGATCCGGTGATTCACGAAGAATATACCCTATCAGTAACAAAACCAAAGCACACCACAACTTCACCAGTGGCGGCGGAAGATACTCCTTAAAAATCGCAAACTTGTGAACGTGAGTATATTCTTGATATAAGTCTGAGTTCTTTTCACACCATATAAGTGCTGGAATTTATTTTCATTTTATTCCAGGAATGGTCTCTCAAGAATCTGATGTTAATGGACAACAAAGCCTCGGACTTGGACCTCTTTATGAAATATTTCACGGATCCTTCGAGATGGCTTGAGTCAATCGTTCTTTGCCACCCGAAGCTTGTCGCCCTCGACATGATGGAAACGCTCAAAAAAAAAAAAACACTTGGGTAAGGATCATGCAAGACGTGCTTGATTCTATCCGCGCCTTCCCGGATGGTGTCAAGAGGTATCGTCGGATACCGTCGTAGACCTGAATGCTCCTGGACGGTTGTATGCATCTCATGTTACTCTGATCGCTCTGGTTGATGATGATAAATAACACTGTCATTCAAAGAGTTCTAGTTCTTCGTCTGTGTACTTGAGATGCATCCTTCAAGCACGTATCTCTAGTGAGAAAGTGATCAAACTCACCCAGCGCAAGGATTTTCATGGTGCCATCCTGAAACATCTGACAGAAGGGACTGACATCAATATTCTCCCGGTTGAAGCCATAACCGCTGTGAGAAAAAATGTTCAGAGTCTGGTAGAAGACATAGACTCGGATTATCTGCGGAGGAAACAGCTCAGAAATCGGTATAGGGATGCACGGGACATCTCAATTCTAGAGGAACCATCCGAAGAGATACATGAGGATGAGGTGGCTCATACATCTATATATATGATTGATTTCTCATGTGTCTAACCAGAGTCCGCAATGAGAAATAGATCATCCCCTTCCGGTTTGATGGTTAGTTTTCTGGTCTGACAGGTGCCGCTCAGCAGCTCGGCGACGACCAAAGGAGGCCCGAACTTCATATGTCTACCTCCGAGATTTCGCAAGAAAACTTCGCCTTCTAAGGGGAATGTTCGTCAGAACTCTAAACTCCCATGGCGGTGATAGGTGGCTTTGAGGAGAAAAGCCTCTTCAAGTGTCGAGAGATTCCAGATCTCTGGGAATCGAGGCCATGAAGGGCTCCGAGGAGTCGAACTCACCTTCTTATCGCATGTAGAAATAGAGTTGGCGGAAGAGGAGCAACGTGACATTTTACGGGACAAACTAGCAGAGCCCGTGAAGAAAGTGTTGGTATTCACGAAAAAGCGCGGTGAGAGATCTTAATCATCATCAAGATTCCTACATATGAACCACATCATATATTTGAACTATTTCAGATATCCAAGGCGCGAAAGTCTATTATGAAATAACCGTTGTAAATCCAGGCCACATCTCTCAAGAATATCTTGAAAAATCTATTCACACAAGGATACGAAAAAATATGCCACAGACATTCTGGTGGAATCGAGAGTTCACAAACAAGCGTGTTCCTTGGACACGAACACACGGGGGACTGCACGAGGTGCGAGGGCCGGTACTACTTCGAGTAACACAGCTCGTTCCTGCACCCTTCAAGACCTGTCTGTGGGATATTTACCATAACGACGATAAAATCATCAAGGCCCTCGGTCTCGCATCCAATATTAAGTATATACCAGGGGTATCCGGATCAGTGCAAAAAGCAAAAAAAAAACTGTGACGGTAAATGTCATCGAAGGTATGCTCCAAATTTCACAGATAGGATTCACAGCAAAAGACTTGGACAGCATGAACAAACAGTACTCAAAGATGGAGCTGATCGGTGGTATCGAGCCGATTATATGCGATTCACGAAAGGAAGAACCGAAGTTAGAACCGAAGACCAACCCCATGATTCCGTGTCTGAACCCAATAGAGTTTTACTTCTCACATGTGAATTGCCTGATCATTCGTAGGATGAGTATGACTTTGGCCTTGCAATCGCCACTGGCCATTGCGACAATGATTCTTTTAAAACGATGTAAGACAGGCAGGGCCGTTCATTATGATTTGCCGGGCGTGGGATTTGACTATGTCATGAGCACAATATGCTACTTGGTAAGAAACGGTCTCGTCCTGGCTGTGGATGGACAGATTCAGATGGAGGCTTTCGAGTCATGCATCAACCACGAGGCGGCATCAATTATCTCAAAACACCAAGAGGGGAAGGTGAACATAATCTTTTCCTTCAATCTTTCCCTTAAGATTCATGACATTTCAACAAGAGCTGCGCGGGAGCACGGGGGGCGCGTGCGCGCTCTATTTGTGGACACACCCTTTCTCCGGAGAGCCTTAGAGCAGAGCAGTACTGACCCAGAGGTTGTAGTCCCAGAGGAATGGAGGAAGGAATACAGAGAAGAGGAAAGATGAAGAATACAGGGTGGCTTGCGAAGAAGCGGGAGTCCTCAGGTGATTCAAGATGCCGCTCAGGACTCATGTGCGCAGAGGCAAACGGGATGGTAAGAGCACACACTAAGGGTAACGGGGCTGGAGTTTGGAGCAGGGGAGTCGTCGTGTGCAAGTTATAGTGCCGAGAATCAAAATCATTGTAGTGAACGAATAAGTTGTCACCATCTAGTGGTGCGACATCGAAACGCTTCACAGAGATGCAAGTGGCGAAGCAAAGACGAACATTCTCACGAGCTCCACTCATCATCGTCAAATCGACCCGATAATACCACCACCCATTATCGCGAGACTCTACAATTCTCAATTTATCAAACGCAGTTATGAGGTCAAGACTGAAACGAAACAAGAGAAAAGCAAAAGATGAAATGTATCTACCCAAAGTCCTCGTTGAGGATACGTAGAATTTCTTTACCGGAAGACGATCCATGTCTGTCCATGGTACAATTATTACTTTGGATTACCTTAGACTTTACCCGAGCTTTCGAGACATTTTTCCACTGTGGTACTATGGAATAATGCTGTGAGAATACATAAAGATTCGTCTCAATATTTGCAAGTGGGTTCACAAGTCCAAGGAGAATCACTCATGACGACTGCACGCAATTTGTGCGATTTCAAGCGGCTGTGCCCAACGTCCAAGCTCGAAATCCCCCCCCCCCCCATCGGCCATGAAAATTGGTACACACCCAAGGAATCCTAAGCATACACAAAAAACCGTCAAACTATTTCTGCAAAGCAAACACCATAGATGGGGACGAGTTAGAAGCAAAGGGCGCAGTCTCATCAAGAGTCATTTAGCGCACGCAAGATTTCACTTTCTGCGAATCTACAGTCCGCAACCTGTTGCTATATAAACATCCAAGATAGACTACAGCCAACATAGCAAATTCTCAAAGCACACACGACTCGTTCTCTTTATTAGAACTCATTTCAATACATTTGCATGGGTGGCGGCGCACGCTGCATCGGCCTCGTTGGGATTCCAGGCTAGTCCCCAGGACTCTCAGGATCGTCTCCAGAGTGACTTTGATTGACGCCAGTACGGGAGCTTGTCTCAGGCTGTCGCTCTAGCTTGTTTATGGAAACGTTGTGATCCGTAGAGTCTGATGCTCGTTCACTCGTTCAAGCGATGTATTTATTCGCGGAAGAGAACCTGTAGTTGATGTGGTAGAGAGACATGAATATAGGAATTGCGTTGGGAAAGGATGGAAGGGTTTTTGTGACAGCAGGAGTTTATGATCGTGAATCGATCAATTATTCCAGGGAGGAATGCCCTCGTGAGTCTCTGCTGGATTGCGGAAGTGGACGATCCTGTGATGTCGATGTCTCGTTTATGTTCTTGACATTTTTGAATTGGCGTCATTGATGGGATCGAACCTTCAGATTGATAGTGTGTTTCTGTTGTCCTTATTTGAAGGCACTACAAAATTTTAAGCAGATTTAAGGATAAGATATCCTGGAGGATCTTGATATTTCCATTTATAGCAGATAAGATAGAGTATTGAATGTCAAAATGGTTAATGGAGAGTCACCCTAGTAGGAGAAATTCATACTTGGCACATAATCGAAAAATCTATGTGTTGAAATGAGCCGGAGGATTATTGATGACATTCACAAAACTAACCTTTGATGTGGAACCGGGTTTAAAATCTTGTTATTCCTCGTTGTCTATCGAATATTTTGACGAACATCAATATCAGAAAGAAAATGGTACTGACTTGATGGAGTTAGTGATTGATCAAGTGGATGATTGAAAAACGGATAGTATGAATACTTATTCCTTCGGTGAGCTTCCAGTGGGCTATGGGTCGTACTTTGAAACATTTGAATGATTTCTTTGCACCTAAATTCATAATTTACTGCATTTCGTTACCATTCTCAATCATTCTGAATCGAGTGGTCACAAACATTTTGCAAAAAAGTTCATGTCTGATAACTATGAAATTCAAATTGAATGTTGAATTGATAGAAGTGACTTCTTTTTCGTGAATCCGAATTCTCCTCTTCGTCCTCGAAATACTCCTCCATCACATGACATCAACAGGTATTCAGCGGGATAAAGTCACTCTTAATGTATTGTCGATCGAGATTTGATACGAGACCCAGTCAATGTTGTAGATCTAGAATAACGGCGACCACTTTATTCTATCCATGATGATGGGCTTCGAACGAACTGTTCCTCTCAGCCATTCGAGCAGCAAGAAAATTCTACTTTCGCTCAAAGTAGTATGGAATTATCAAAGCAGTTCTAAGAATACACATTATGACATTATGTGAGCTCATGCGAGTTTTAAGTGCTTTGTACACCGGAGATCTCTAGATCCACGCAAAATCCTTGAATAATAAGTTTGCGACTGTCTTTGCTCGCATACATTATCTCTTTGTCACGGATCATCTTCCATTCCATAAGAATGATTCATCCATAATGGCTCATGGTTGATACGGAGATAAGAATGAATGTTAGACTAAATCGTTTAATAATCAAGAATCTTCGAAGCTTCCATACTAAAACAACCCATGTGAAACATACGACTCCATGAACATATATGATGATGGAATCCGAGGATTCCATGGTCATATATGATCATACGTAAAACCGTTTCAAACATTTTTTTTTATTCCAGAAAGTTGTGATATATTGATCCAAACCTATTCTAACATCAATACGTCACGATACTGATCATATATTACTAAAGAAAAATCTTCTCAGGATTCGGTCTCGAGTTTCGAAAAAGTGACATTCTTCACGAAATCTTTCTCTTCAGTGCTTCAAAAGTTCAAAACTTGAGAATGACTCCGGGAAAGGTTTTTCTCAGTGATGTTCGATCAATAAGTGAGGTATTGATGTTACACCAGTTGTAAATGAGTATATCACGTCTTAACGGGATGAAAATGACAGATTTTCATACCGATTTTATACCTGATCATATATGAACATGGAATCTTATGCTCTACATGGGAATCCAGTAAAATCTGAGTGATCAGGAAAACGAATCAGCATCAGTGGTGATCACATTCGGTAATCAAGAATATTGCGGCTATGAATTACCTATTATCATGCAGTATTTAGCATCAGATCTGGATTGAGTATCGAGCCGTAATAAATACTGAATTATGAAATCTTCCATCAAATACATAGTCTGCTAAAGCAGTCATCAGAAATAGAATAGTCCTGAGACATGCAAGAAGAATTCGTTCAATTCATGTACGTAGGAAATTTCGTGGAAATTGTCTCTCTCCAATCCTTTGAGTGCAAATTAGATTATTCTCAATGATCATTAGAAATGGAATGTTCAACATAGGAATCGGATCTAGACAGAGTCATTACCATCAAATTCATCACCATAATACGATATCATAGTCAATGTACTGATGGTGGTTCTGCCATCAAAAGAAGATACCTATAAAAAATGACCGAATCATCTCAAAATAATGATTTAATAAATGAAAATTTTTATACATAAGTGTACCGCCGAGATAGTCAAACTTTCACTCAATCTGTCCCACTCGATCTGGATCATAACACTCATGACGATTCGAGCGTCGTCAAAACTGTGAACCACCATTGACGTGTACTTTCACACAAAATCTTATAACAGTTAAAGGTTGGTCGCCGATCTTGCTTTTAAATTCGAAGAAAGTTGCATCGAACTAACGGAATTCCCATATCCTTCTGTAGCACTCATAATCTGGTCCATTCCAGGGTTTGAGATGAGTTTTTTTTCATGTATTTGATCTCATATATTCACAGAGGAAATCTTGATAGAGATCATCCCGTTGACACACATTTTTTCATTGATACTCTTACCTTGTTTCGATGCATACGATTTTATTAACTTCCGAGAAATGAATTTTATGTTGATACATTTGCAGTGAAAATTGCTTTGTTGTTACAGAATTAGTTTGCATCCAATGTTTCGTCCAGAATCTCATATAAAATCCATTATAGGCTATACAGCTGGAATATGCATGTGTCACTGTAAAATCATTTTGAAGCCGATAGTCAACAGTATAGACACAAAATCTAAAGCCACAGACGAAAATTTCCAATATTTAATATCCTACACATGATTTGACTCTCTTGTTTTTTTTCTCCCAGTTTTGATTTAGCAATATGCTGCACTCGTTTATGGTACTGTATCATGCAGGCTCAAAACCATGTTGGAACTTTCTTCGGAATTAACAGTCGGAATAACAGCGATAACGATCCATCTTACCTAGATTTCATGTAAATCCAACAGAATCATCTTCAATAGCAAAAAATGACAATAAAAGAGTACTACCCATCACGAAGATTCACATAGGAATCTGGCAGTGGAGTTGCTTGAGTTGCACTTGTCGGATTTTTGTGGAAATGAGTCTTCAACGATCATTGTAATTTGGTATGTCGAGAAACAAGTCGTTAAAGCTGACGAAGAGAGGTCATGGTCCGTGGGTAATGGGTTCGTCTGAAACTCTGGGAATCATCTCCTTTTGACACCAAAAGATGATATACAGAACCATTCACTTGAATTCTGAAGCGTTTTAGAGCTACAGCTATGGAGATTTCCTTAGTCAGTATATCAATATATGCGAATTCCCAACATGAATCTATATGGGCAATGCTAATGTTATATAGACTTTAGCTCCAAAACGCTTCAGTATTCAAGTGAATGGTTTTGGATATCATCTTTTGCGGGACCAAAAGGATCTGATTTCCAAAATTCCATGTCAGACGAATCTATGACCCACAGACCATGACCACTCCTCGTTAGTAATTTGTAATTTTGAAGCGAACCAAAATGAAGATATATCCTGCTATCGTTGTACATTGTGAAGATTTAGTTGCATTCTCGAATGTAGTCACGTAAAAGAACCTAGGAGACAAGTTAGAACATTTACTAAAATTCCTCCTTCTATGAAAAATTCATGTGAGCTTGGTAGTGACTTAGGTGAATGGCATCATGGTCATACGATGCGATGGTTATTACAATAATCATAATGTATCCAAATTCATCGATCTAAGTAAATTATATCATGCGGTAATCATCTAATACGATTTCGCAAACTCAATTAACAAGTGGTGAGCTCAGCATACTCGAAACTTGGATATCCCTATTTGACAAGATAAGACTCATGGAGAGGAGTTGAGAAAGCTTACAAGTGAAAAGAGAGTGTAACAGATGAAAAAGTCTTCCAATCAAAATTATGATAACTGTAACTGATGTATTTACATGCAAGGCAGAATGTTACCACTTGAATTTAGCTTCAGGGTGATACTCCAACTTTTACTTGGCTGGACCACCACAATTGAATCAGATTTTAACGATACTGAATTGATATGTTCCTAGTTTCTGTATGAAAAATCCCTCAAAAATCGGAGATCCTGCTGATTTCTGAAGATTGGCTGTACAGTACCATTTTTATCAAGACCAATGTAATATGTGTCACAATCAATTCTTCACAGTGCTATTAGGGTTGCTCAACAACGTAAATATGCAAGAAGAAATTTCTCAGGGGTGAAATATGAAGGAATAGACCTTGGATTTGAAAATATTTGAATACATTTACTCACGAATTTTTCGATACATTATATGATACATTATTTATGTATAAATTCTGTACAAGTTCCAAGAACTTTTCCATTTTGACTCATATCAATTATATCTAATGTGACGTATTCCTTATCTTTTTATTCTGAAATAAAATTTCAGAATTTAGGCACCTCACAAGATACCAATGATCGACTTAAAACATCAATACATTCAGAAAAATAGCTTCGATCAAAATAAAAGTGTCGATGATGAAACAGCGAGAGTGATAACCTTAAGAACGATAATGACGGAGAATAATGATAATTAATAATAATCATGATGATATTATAATGATAAATCGTGATGAATATGACAACAAAAGTCAGCGTAAGTATATAACAATAGCTATAAATACATAAACAATCAAATGTTAGCGACCTGATCTACACTCCCAGATGTGTCGAAAAGACTAGAATCATTAGAATTAAACGTATGATCGACTCTCATATAATGATTAAATTAATCACATCTTTCATCAAACTTCATATATATATATCATTCAACGTCGTCGCACTTTTTTATTACAATTCTTTTAAACAGTAGATTCGAGGTCTGGAAAATGTTTGATTTACAAAAATATATACAAGATTTATTTTACGATCGAACTTCTTTTTCTTGAATCGCAAAATAAAAAAGCAGCAATTTACAAAAGCTCATGTAGGATGATGCATGATATGAATTCGGATATATCATTTTATGTACCCGTACTGTAATGTTACTTTGAATTGCGAATTCGAAAGCTTTGCACATTTGCCGGCCAGCATTAAATAAATGTATAATGTTGTACAAGAAATGACGAATATGTGCTTGGATGAATGGCGGGATACTTAAAAACTAGCTCATATCAAAGGATGAGAATACTTTGTTTTCCAACAAAATTATTAGAAAACTGTATGGCTTATCGCCTAATGCCTCTTTTTTTCTAAATTCATTCACTTGATACCTTTGTAATATTTCAATTTTATCACACAGAATTTTTTCGTATCAATACTGTTTGGATATTAAAAGTGATTCTGAGATATGGAATGTAATATTGCGCAATCAACAACAGTTACTCGTGATTTGCAAATATACTTGATAGAATGAAATACGCAAGAGGAATATCGGACAAGATTATACCTGGAAGCACATTTACAATTATTTGAAATGATTTTCGTAAAGCTAATACATGGCAGCGGTCAATTCGTCAACTTGCGTTATGTGTAAATTCACAGTTAGAATTTCGATACCCTTCGAAAGATATGTCATTGGTGCACCATAATACAGAACGAATTATTAACTTTCAGCACAGACATTAGCAATGACGTTTGAAAATTTAAAACTGTAATTCTTCAATCAGAAGCAATGATGAAGCCATTCACATCGACATCCGACATCTTCAGCAGTTCAAAAAAACATGAGAATTTCTAAAAAGGCATCATCATTCTCCCAGAGGATAAACTCTTCGTCACAATTACAAAAATTTCTAGGGTATCCAAACGTACGAAAAATTAGGGTTAACCCCCATATGAAACACTGCACCCAGTATTTTCACAATAATTTTACAGCTTATGCAGCACGAGTTTTAACAAATTTACAGAGTAAGAACAACGATGTAAAACGAGTTTTCGCTACTCGTGCACCAGATGACATTGGCTTTTACAATTTCTCATCGTTGATCTTGATGTGAAGAAAATGTTGATGGCCACAATGAACCTCATCAAGAGATGAAATTGTCAATCATTGCATTCGGAAGCTGCAAAACTTTCAAGATCCACATAGTGTCCATGCATTCCATCTTCAAGAAGCTGGGCAAGTTCACGCCTCAGAAGTTGAAATTCAGGCCGACGATCAGGATCAGCATGCCAACACCTCGATATCACTCTGAATAATTCACTACGGCAATGTGATGGTCGTTCTAGCCTGTATCCATTTTGCACACTGCGCATCACTTCTCGAGCTGACATGTCTGGATATGGCGTCGAACCTGATTTTGGAAGATAAATTTGAAGAAATTAGTTGAGTGTCTGGTTAGAATTAGTTTTTTTTCTTATATGATGTCGGAGAAGAGACGTGGAGAGAGTCTTGAGTGTGTGATTCCGATGTTAACTTTTCACATGATGATTGTGTGAATAGTAAGATGAACTATTTATGGACAGAAAACGACACAGTGAATGATGTAGAAAAGTTCTGAGGCTCTTGGATTTGATAAGCAATATGAAACACTTTATTATTCTCACACATAAGATGGAAAAGTGGAACTCTGAAAATTTCTTCAGACGAACTGATGGAAATGAACAAATAATACACTTTAAAATAGCTCAGAATTGTAAAGTGTACTATTTCGTTACAAATATTTCGTATAAATCAATTTGTCAAGAAAGCTGGAATTTTTGAATTCTCAAAGATCGATTGAATTAGTGTGTTGAGAAATATTATTGTAATGATAGTAAATTGAGACGCATAACTAGATGTCAATTTTACTGATTTTGTGACTCCTGAAAAGTGGTGCGAATCAGTAATGTTAGAGGATGAATTTCTATGTTGATCGACTTGACTGACAGTGACAGTTTATAGTCGGTGAAATATTCATTCCGCGTAGTAGGCCGCAAGCAATGATACGCGAAAGTTATTTCGACTTTGTGACCGAGTTTTTGTGCGGGCTGAGCACAATACATTGCTCATTTATTTGCCGTGAAATCATTCTCTGACGCAAACGTGGCATGGATACGTGAATGTACAATGAAATTTTTTTCCTGTTATCATTTTCTGCATGACTTTCTCGAAGTTTAACAAATACTCTTCATTATGATTGTGTTCAAATTTTTGTTCAAATCAAATACATATTTAATACTCTTTTTCAAAGGCAGACTCAAATACAGTTTTGATGGGAATTTGTTCCTTTAGATAGTTCCCCATGTCAAGATTGAATAAATGATTGAAATTCATCTTTTTCGGTGGTGCAGTGAATGTGTATAGTTGTAATGTTTACGTTTTTCTCATAAAATAGTTGCCGATGCCATGGGGATGGAGTCTAAGGAGAATTTCATGAAGTCAAGCAAAAGTTGAAGGATTTGAGGGAAAATTGTGAAGAGAACAGGGAAATTCCTCCTCTCACAAGGTTAGCAGTAGCAGGTGAACAAGAGAGTAGGAACGAAAGTAGTTGGAATTTCAAGCATTCCAATATTCAGAACAATCTTGTTCACCAATAAACTTTTCACCGTTGGAGAGACATCAAAATTGTGTCAACTGAATTTTGTTTGAAACAAAAGTCACATTTTGAAATAATTGATACTTACCAAGAGTGACAATCTCCCACATAAGAATTCCAAAGCTCCATACGTCCGTTTTCGTAGTGAAAAGCGAGTAGATAAGTGATTCCGGTGCCATCCACCTTATGGGCAGTGCATTTCTACCATGCCTCGTTTCGATAACTTCGCCATCCTCATTCGCAAACCTCGACATGCCAAAGTCAGCAATTTTGCACAGCTTGTTGTGGTCGACCAGGACGTTTCGTGCCGCCAAATCACGATGAATTATCTATAATAAAAGTGGAATAGACCAATCAGTCAATTGTGC
Organism: Eretmocerus hayati; assembly: GCA_029851415.1. NCBI lineage: Eukaryota > Metazoa > Arthropoda > Insecta > Hymenoptera > Aphelinidae > Eretmocerus > Eretmocerus hayati. The sequence continues at coordinate 172,332,664 of CM056742.1, read as the reverse complement.
ATCAAATTTTGATTTTCAAGACATCTCCAATAGATAAATGAGAAATCTTTTATGGCAAAGTGAAAGGAGAGAAGATCTCAAGTTTTCTTAGTATTATGCATCTGTCATTCGGAGCTTCGTGACCAACTCTCATATCAACATCTCCCTGATTGATGTGCTCACCCGGTACAAACTTGAAATGATCATGAATCTATGCCTATATTATATCTCAAGGGTCTTCCGGGAAATCACATCGGGATGCAACTGTATGCTATCCGCATCTCGTCGTGGCGCCTCTCCCATTCTCATAGCCTATCTCTGTATAGCGCAATGACATGCACGAGCGAGAGACTTCGAGATGGCATAGTGGCCCAAGACAAACGAGAAAAAAGGATCTCTGTCTGTATGGTTATCTATGGGTGGAGGCTAACTCTGATGATGCTATGGAGGGCGCATGATCAGGTGAAGCAAGGACTTGCTGATGGGTGAGCGATGATGACGGGATAGTTGGAGTTGCAATTTGCGAAGGAAGTAAGGCTTGATTGGTATCTTGAGAATGAAAGTTTTGTAGAGTTAGTTCAGGATTGATTGTTGGGAGAGGGAATCTGAAGTTGGACTAGACATGGATTTGCCGAGATAGTTATGAAACTATTTTTAGTTCTGTTCGAGGGATTGGGAAGCAGATCCGATTTTAGTTGGAACGGATTTTTGAATAGAAGAACAAAAAGAAGATGATAGCGTTTTCGGACTTCTTCTTTTTTAGCGCTTCAAGAACACCGTGCCTATGTCGTAAATTCGATTATCTCAGAATAGAAAGTCCATTGGGTTAAACTTCAGACTAGACGCTTGAAGATAAATTAATATTTCACCGAAACAAAATGAGTTCCAGAGTTTTTGTCAAGATTCGTGTTCCACACAGTTGAACCTCTCCAAAGTCCTAGATGTATAGACCCCAGTCAAATGATAGCACACGTGAAATGATTCATTATTCCCATAACTCACTACGCCTGACGGAAGAGGTTCAAACATGTTTTCCTAGGAAATTCGCCGATTATCAAAGACAATGTCTGGCATTCATCAAAGATCGCTGAATGATCCACTACGGGTCTCAACAACTTGCTAACAAGTTGATACATATGATACATAAGAATGGAAAGGAGCCTCCTCTCAAATCAGTAAAGAAGTTGTTTTGTAGGACTCTGCACTAACTAACGACTTTGATCCACTGATGCTATGCCATATCAATCCAAAGAAATTTGATCAGCAACTACGATCAGTACCTATGCACAAAGAATCGAAGGTGATAATCACTGGGTAACAACAAAATTACTGCAAAAGAAAAAAAACAATACTGATGGGAATACTTGATGACTCAGTCAATTTTCAATAAATGCATCTCCCATCATTAACCGACAGGATAATTTAACCTCATTATCGAGCTCAACGCTTCTGTTTATCTCATGGATCGTTATACCCTCAGTTCTCTATGCTATAGCTCTCTTCGCGCGCACGTGTCCAATGTTTTGTTGATTGCTTTGCAGGTTATAATACAGAAGGTGCAATAATGTTTTCTAATTGCGATGAAAACTAAAAGCTCTTGAAAGCTGAAAGACATTCCTCAATGATGACTACTTATAACCTATCCACAATCATGCGATGCGAAGTTGCAAAACTCTATGACAATGAGACAAGTACCCATCATCAACGATGTGCTATCTTCTATGATGCCTTCATCAGTGTGTATAATAATGTGACCTCTAACTTAGGCTAACGATGTATATTCTTATTTTATCGGAATCCAAGAAAACGGTTGCAGAAAAACAGTGAGACATATTATTCCTATGACTCTATGATAAGTACTCCATAGCCTCTAGGTAAAGTTGTAAACAAACCACAGGAGAATGCAAGTGTATGTATGTACGTTTGTATGTATGTATGTGAGTGATTCATTCGCGTTGAAAAAAAATATGCATAAAATGTGTGCTAGTGAGGATTTATAAATACAAGGATATTACGTGGAGATGAAGGTGAGAGCTCTCGTAAACACGAACAGATATGAGAAGAATGAATAAAATAATGAACGCGGTCTTGAGAATGCTGCCATAAGTTAACAATTGTAGTGCATTTAGCACGTTCGCTGACATCGACGGGTCCCACCGGTGGAATCCACAATTTTTTATCTTTAATTCCTTGCCGACTCAGACTTGCTGGGAGGATTTCCCCAAAAAAACAAAATCTGTCATGCTTGTTTAATTTGCCAAGAACGTAAACAATGAAATAAAAAAGAGTCTATGTTTTTACCGAAATGCGGATGTCCAGTTCATGACCAAATTAAAATTACGAAAAAACGGCGACGCAGCAAACGTGTTAATATAGGGTCCCTAGAAGGAGGTCAGTCAAAACACGGTGTATTCAGTCCGCCATGCTTTGACCAAATCCCGTGCTATTCACTATACCTATATCGACGGAGTCAAATATAGATAAAGTAAATAATAAGGTACTTGGGCAAAACATGGAGGACCGAAATCACCGTGTCTCGACCACCTTCTAGGGACCTTACGTGTTAATAAAGTCTCGAATAAAGTACAGAGTTTAGAAACTGGTAGGGGAAGTTGCAAGTGCATTTTTTGTGAGGATGATATGAGGTAGTATACAATAGTTACAAGATGAGGATATAACAACGGATATTAAACAGTATTACGGCCAAATTATATTGAAGGACGAGAGCTACTCTACTTGATAACAAAAGCTGCTACATTTCACGTTTTACGTTTAGACTTGTAACGATGGAGGTCATTATTGAGTTTGAAATGATTAAAAAATCACGATTACGATGTAAAATATTCACCAGACAACATTTCCACCGTTACTGGCATTCATCATTTATTTCATTCTAACCTAAAAAAAAAACACGAACTGATAATTTCAACGAAATAATCAAAAAATCATCGTCTACTCAATTTCAGCGTTTCAAAAGTATGAATAAGATCCAAGCAGTGCTAATAATGAGGGAGAAAAAAAAAGAAATAATGAAAGAAACAAATATTGTAACAGGAGAAAATTGAATCTTAGCGTGTGATAGTACTAATAGTGATGAAGAAAAACGCAACAGGTGCGATGTTTGTCGCGCTGCCTCGACACAAAAGCAGATTCTCGCAAGTTTCTATTTTTCCATAATATACACTCTATCACTGAAAATGGGACGCAAGAGACTACTGTATTAACAAACAAGCTTTACAGATGGAGAAAAAAAGAATCAGCGTGTAATTGTTATTTATCGTTCTAACGCTTACTGTATACACATCCACATACACACAGAGATGCCCTTCGGTAACCCAAAGATATAGCTTTAACAATTTGAGGTTAACATCGATAATAATAATAATAATAATAATAATAACATGCATATTATTCACTCTTGTTAAATCATACTCAGGATGTGACCTCCTCTCATATCTCACTGCAATTTTTTTTATTTATGCATAAAACTAAGACGACTGTACGGGATGCTAATTTATATACACAGTGATGCTTTATACAATTTTCAGTAGTGCACGACAGGATGGAATAAAACCAAGAACAAAATGAGAATGATGAGTTGAGAGGGTAGAAGTGCAGGGTTATACTGAAGTGAGTGGAGTTAATTAATTCAATGCAGAGCAAGAATTCTTTGCAAGAGGTTATTTCAGTTGTGATGCTCTCTGAAACAATTTCGGCGTAACTTATCTCAGCTTCTGACCCTCATACAAGACAGAGAGAGAGAGAAACAAAGAAGACAATGCATGAAGAATGGCTTTTAGTTGGGTATTTATGGACCGATACATCTTATACTGACTTCTTGAGAGTATATAGTATAGTATGTAGTACCTGAGACAACTTCTATACGAGGAATGATACCTGCTACCGATGGATGCCTCTCTGTATAGAATACATTCTTTTTTTTTAAATTCTTATTCTTATTCTTCTTCTTCACAGTGTGCCACTGAGCGATGCGAGATATTTATTGGGAGGGGGGGGGGGATTTTTTTACTCTTCTCTTAGGGCTACCTCATACACTATATATTATATATTTAGTACAGTTTGCACAATGTGTACTGAGATTGATAGAAATGTATTTACGGTCTAATGGATGAGTGCACCCGCATCACGACTCAATTTGAAGTACATGGTATATATTTTTTTTGTATGGCATTTGCGCACTGCATGCACAGATGATGATGCACCTGTATGATTCTCACATAAATGTAAGTGTGTGGGTATGTGAGCTAATCAGAAAAAAATACTCGTGTCGATTACTGTATCCGATATGAACTTGTTACAAAGGTGCGCCTAGGTTCCATCATACTATCGAGATATGTGTTTCTCTTCTCTAGTTGTTATATAGATATATATATTTGAGCAACACCAGGTTGTGCAGATGCATATTCACTCGACATCTTCTATGAGTCCTATGCTATGGCATTGTAACAGAGAGAGAAAGAGAGAAAAATTGTGCTATACGTGTATATATTTCGAGGAGCTCGTTATTTCTAACGCGGAGACACGCGACCCGCAAGGAACAACGACAACGAAGTTAAATAGTGCACATAGGTCTGATGGAATCATACACGTGTCCTTGACTGCTTATGTAGTTTGTAAGGTGTATTAGTGTGAGATGACGTGGAAAAAACCCTATGGATTCATAGATATGATTACTTTATGATGTTTTGGATTCTTGAGGTTCATGGAAAACGGAAAACTCCTTGGTTGACTCTGTTGATTCTGGAATTTTTCTGCTATGATTTCCTGGTTAAAGAGATGCTTGGAATTGCATGAATAATCCACCGGGACACCACGGAAAAGCAGTGAATTAAAATCTTACGAACCGTTGTCATTATATGAAACCAATCCTGAAAATCCTTACAGAGGTTGAGAAGGTTGTCTGAGCATACGAAAATTTCCCTTGCGTAATTCATGAACAGCCTCTAAGATTCCATTAATATCCGATAATTTGGGATTAAATGTTCAAAGAGGGTGTTATGAACCTTGAAAAATCAAGTATGTGAGCAAAAGTGAATGAATATTTTTTCTCAATTGAGAATGCCTATGCATTTTGTGAAAATTTTAGCGTATGACCCATTGCGCATGTCAAGTCTGTGAGAAAAACAAGAGAGAAGTAGGGAAATCCCCGTGTGTCCATAGAATTAGTCAGGGATCAAACAGTGGTACCAACTAACTTCGCGGGGATTACCCGGTAAACACTATCCCCCCCCCCCCCCCTCATTCACTTTTTTTCAAAAGTAAAACTAGGCGAGTATGGGGTTTAGAAAAGAACCATTCATCTCCAGTACATCAAAACTTCAAATTTTATACGACATGGTTTAAACTCTTGGAAGGAATGAGATCTAAAAAAACCATGTCGAGTATTTTTTGAGCCGATTTGTCACGATCAACATATCATCACTGGTAGAGACTAGAGCCACTTTCCTCCAATCAAATCTTTCTTTCAATTCATCCTAATGCTGGTGGTTTGACAATTTCTTACTAGCTAATTGTCGCTGAAATGACCCGAAGTTAAGGTGAGTAGAAGAGGCACAGGGGAATATCGAAATAGAGGAAATATAACTGAGTTTAATTTGGTGTTCATGATGATTCACTAAAATCTCATATCATATTCAGTTATATTTTCTCTATTTCGATATTCCCCTGTACCTCTTCTACTCACCTAAACTTCGGGTCATTTCAGCGACAATTAGCTAGTAAGAAATTGTCAAACCACCTCCACGAGGATGAATTGAAAGAAAGATTTGATTGGAGGAAAGTGGCTCTAGTCTCTACCAGTGATGATATATTGATCGTGACAAATCGGCTCAAAAAATACTCGACATGGTTTTTTTAGATCTCATTGCTTCCAAGAGTTTAAACCATGTCGTATAAAATTTGAAGTTTTGATGTACTGGAGATGAATGGTTCTTTTCTAAACCCCATACTCGCCTAGTTTTACTTTTGAAAAAAAGTGAATGAGGGGGGGGGATCTCACTCCTTGGTTATAAAAATCCCAGGGTAACCACAAATTTTCCAAGCACTTGTCCCCACCGCACTTGAGAATTTCTTACACACGGCTCCGTCATTTTTTCCATAAAAAAATACACTACTATCAGTGTATATTTTGTTCAGTTCAATCTGGAGAGCCATGCAGCTACAGGCAAGAGGAATATTGCGGAGCCGCGACGAACACACAAAACACAACAAAGCAGACGAATCTCTCCTCCCTGTCCTTCTCGCATGGCGCTTTGATCTTTACGTCACCTCTACTCGTGGCTAGTTTCGAGTATCCACATCTGATGCAATAATTAAAGAATCGAGAAATTCGGATAAATCGAAAATTCATTTATCCGCGATAACAAACCAGCTGGTCGGTGCCCGCGTTGCCCGGTATGCAGCAGACAGCCTCATTGCAGACTGCCGTCTGCTGCCGTCAACCGAACAGGAAGATCTTGCGCACGCGCTTCTATCTCTCTCTCTCTCTCTCTTCCTCGACCATCTTACATACCCAACACATGTGTAGTAGAGACGTTTCGATATTTCTCGAGTCGAAGCACGGGGCTGAAGAAATCGAACTGAGATGTAAAACGAAGGCATGAATTTTGCGGTGCTGAATAAAACGCGTCCAGTGCTCGGATTGAGAAAATAATTGTACAGAACTCTGAATCGCTTTAGAAAGGCTTTGCTAAAGCATTGCAGAGCTCTATGAGCAACGTTAAGCGGTTAATAATCCAAGTAGAAAAAAAGTGTGAGGTTAAAAAACCCCAATTCAAAGTATAGATAGGCACAGCGCCTCGCTCGATTTTTCGTCTGCTCATACTCGCCAGCGAGGCGCTACCGCGCCTCTTGATCATCGGTCAGGTTCTTCGTTCGAAAAATTTTACGTGACAACATTCAATATATAGCTTTCGAATATGACACTTGTATTTATGTAGAATTGAATGTTTACCTCTACTACGAGACTGTCGTCCCATCCCAACAAAACGTAAAATGATACACATCAAAGAACGATTCCACAAAAGGTACCAACATAAACACGAGTATCTCAAACCATCGAATATACAACGTATCATGCGGCAGTTTTTTTCAACCATTCACCCGTATAAAGTAACCGTGTATTAAAGAGCAAAAATCTCCAACTGATAAGGATCTTACATCGAACAAACTGCACAACTTCGTTCGACGTATTGCAGTATTACAAACCATGCAGTGGTTGTTGGCAACGCATTATCGCGCGCCAAGCGATTAGACTGTCATGATTCATGAATAATGATTCTCCCACTTCATGGAAAGACTGTTATACCTGCCACTTCTCAGAACTCCACAAACTTATACATAGTTTTTCCGCGCACACGGCACGTGTTGTACCTAACCTATATGAACAACTTATGACGTTCGCTAATAATGTTGGGAAAAAATAGTTTACGTGTACCCTTGACTCTCATAACATAACCTCACTTTCCACTCTCAACAAAAGTAGCGAGTAGCAATCATCACAATGACACAGAATCACCTCTACCTGCATACAAGGGATACAAGTCTTCTGTGTATGAATACACACAACATCCTAGATGTATAAGAAAATGCACATCCGAGGTAAAAAGTGCATGCGTATCGAATAGCGCGCGACAGAATCTCATCATCATATTGTCGTCGAGATTCACCATGTAGAACTAACCTACTGAAAATTGAAGCTGAACGCGTGAAGCAAAATGAGGTTGCGCAAGAAAAACACATAGAGGCTACAAAATCGCGCGTTAAAACATAACCTCTATATGTGTACCAAGGATGGCGTGCAGTGGCGATATATACATCGCGCCATTTCTCGCAGCAGTAATTACCGTTTGTCGTCTCAAGTGTCTCAATTGAAACGCTTGGACGGCAAACAGCAGCATCTTCTTGAACATTTTATACATGAATGTTGATATAAAACTATCTCGGTAGAGATGAGAGGACAGGAGAGGAATTGCTAAAAGCAAATTAATTCTATCGATAAGAGTGATAGGTCATGAAGTGCGGGACATTGGTGAATAGTCCATACGCGCAAAAGCTGAGGAGATGAGATTTCATATATAGTGATGATGCAGTATATGGGATGATACATTGATTTAAAGGATAAAGTCGGTGACGGTTTGCTGCAGGTGAGGCGATGGTTTGCCATAGTGACTGTGAAACTTTGCGATAAATGTGATAAGAACGGAGAGGTGAGGATTATGGATGGGATGTTAGAAGGAATACAGTCGCGACATCGGAGGAGATTAACGAAGAGGAGACTGAAAAGATGAAGGAGAATGAGGAATTTGTGAAAAGAGTAGCTGGTGGAAGAATATGTGGCATGATCACCAGAGCTCTAATGGAATGTGCGTGTATGGCGTGAACATTGACAACTTGAGGATAAGCTTTAGCGTGAATTTTGAACCTGCTCATGCTTTGGATTTGTATATGATACGAGCAGCTGTGTTTAGAAACCTTTTGCTCTGATGTGGGGACATTTTTCCTGGTTTTAGGTATTGTTTAAGAAGTTTCTGCAATTCTCTGATGTTTGGGTGCTTATAAAATTGCGAATGGTAGTATTCGCACCTCGTTTATTTGGTCTCTTCGCTTGCAAGCGATTATTTCGACCTTCGCCTGCAGTTCAGACCGAAAACTGATCGCTAAAAACCGAGTTTAAAGTCGATGCAAAGTGTACTATTACGGTTCTTCAAAATACATAGATTCACCATGGTTGTTATACTGATTTTTGGAGTAATTCGACTTTCTCAACTTTGAAATTGGAACCATGATTGATTTAGAAAAAAAGTCTATGGAATTCTGAAGAAAGGTCGAGGTTTAACTGCCAATCTTAACATTGATGACATTGACTGCTCTTGATGTCACTTTGAAAACTTTGGGGAGAGCTGGGCAGAATCTAGGGCTAAAACTACTTTCGACCTGTAACGTACTGGAAAGATGAGAAACATGTGGAACTGTGACACTCCATTGTCTAGCATACATTAATGTGTACAGTATTTGGTCCGGATAGTGAACTCTGATAATTGGAATCGAAGAAGAACAGTTAGAATCACAATTGATTTGACCTATTCACTTTAAACTGTGACACTTGAATCTAACGATAACTTGAACACAACCTGATAATCTTTTTCAGGGGTACAGCAACAAGAACAGTGAGAAGACCGATGAGTATCACACCAGTACATGAAAAAACTGACCAAAAGCCATAAAAATCCAGGCCATCCATGATTTTCAAATCAATCGAAAACCCAACACTGATACATTGATCACTCCTGATGTAACCATAAATCCCAGCAAACCCTGAAAGCATGAGATGAGGGATGCAAGAACTATTATGACCGTGAAATGTTACGGATTTCTCAGCTCGGTCAAGATCAAGGACCAATATCCTATCCTATATACTCGACCGTTATTCAACCATATTCACCTTGTACCTTGAAACGAATAGTGTACAAAAAAAAAAAAAAAACATTCGCAAAAATCCATAAAAGTGCCATTGGGATTCTCATTCACGTGTCCAACGACATCGACAACAGTATGCTCCCCTGTCTTATACGAATTATATGATACTAAAGCCCAAGACATGGGATTAAAAAACCACATCGGCCAATAACAACATCAGCAGAATCAGAAGCCAAGTCAGCAGGTCTCGAAGAATCCAGACAACCTTGTACCCACATAAAGATGTATATATATTCTTTTGCGCACAGATGTTAGCAGGAAGTTTGTATGACCGTGAATTCAACATTCCAACGATTAAACGGTACTCTGCAGAAAGAGAGACTGAATGGATTTTACACGATCGTTGCGATCTTTGAATGCGATATAGGGTTCATCAATTTGTGGTAGGTAGTATTTCTATGTATGGTTGGTTATGGATCTTATATATCTATACATGGGTTCTCGTAGACGATTTTTGAGGTATATTTGAGGTTAGAATCCTTGTCAGTCATAGGTGTAGAGATGGACTGATAGATTTGGAGATGTTGATGCTTGTAATGAGAAGTTGGTGAAGCGTAAAATTATAGAGTTCCCTGATCAGGATCCTTGAAATGAGGATGAACCGGAAGTCTCAAGTTCGCGTGTCATTTTTGAAAAATTGATTGCGTGACAGCCTATGAGATAATTTAGCGCCACACTTAGGTATGATGCTCCGTAAGTGCCTTGATTGCTTTCCGATTATTTCTGTTTTATTTTTTTTTTGTTTTTTTGCGACATTTTGATTAAAATACGAGACAGGAAGGACTCTCGAGTAGGTCAAAATCAATTACCATATCAGATTGACATCGTCTAGATTCATCATTGTGTATGCATGGATTAATTATCAATGTAAACTCATGAGATGTATAAAATTGATTCTGCATAACTGAAACGTAATGCATCACTTGGCATACCAAATTGAAATCCAAACTCAATAAAATTATTCAAGATTCTCTGAATTTTACACTAAAACTTCTTTTTCTGCAGCAGCCTCGACCGCAATACTCCCGAAAGTGCTCATTGTCAGTCCATCATCTCATAGTCAACTCGTTGTGCAATTTACTCACAAACTCATATTCCAATGCTAATTACTTCTGACGCTGCATTAACATACAGAGTGACTCTGCGTGTATGTAAGAGTATATAAAAAGCAATCCGGCAGACTCTTTCTTCTTTCAGAAATGTAATTTCAGTGCCATAAGCGTTTTTCCTGCTCCATACTCTCAAGGCTTTAATACTAAGAATATATCTAGACACTACAACAGCTTTGCTTGAGAAAATTGTCAAACATATAAGGAAGCTGCAACACATACATAATAGAACTCAACACTGTATGTTCACTATTATTCATTGACGATGTTCTTATAGACAGACTGATATAGGCATTCAAATTGCCCACTGTGCGGCATCGAAATGAACATTTTATCAAGGTATATAGGTAACAAAGACTCTATGCATTTCAGTCTCATTCAAGAGGATGGAAAAAAAATTACTATTGCAGTAGATCTCTGGACTGCGTTTGAGTCGTGCAAAATCGAGCAATGAGACTGCGTACTGTGTGTCTATAAGAGCTAACTCTGAAGAGAGAAGAGAATCGATCTTGCTCACAGTCAAAGATGTGAATGTGAACCACCCGAGAGATAGACTCTCGAAGATCAGAGACAATGGAGATGACCGTCCTCGATGGAGAAAAAAATTTTTTTTTTCTGAGATATAGATCCTATCTGGTCGATCGAGTACGACTGAGCAGATTTGCTACGGCATCATTGGCTAGTATAATAGTATCATCTTGTCGGAGATGAGGAAGAGGTAAGAAAAAAGTCGCTGGGGATGTGTATATTCAAGTGAAGTAAGATGATTGCTTACCTTTTTTGAGGCTAGATACTCCATACCCCTTGCAACGCAATAACCAAATACTGTAAGGTCACGAGAGGTTAGGGCAGCCGAGTCTTCGCTGAAGTTGTAAAAATCCTGTCGAGTACGGTGGTCCCGGAGATATGCCAGAAGTTTACCGTACATTACATACTCCAGGATCAAGTAGTGTGGCTCTGCAATTGAAATGAAGAAAATTTATTATATTGCCTTGTGTAAGATCGTGGTGGTTATATGCGTGTGTGATGACATCCCTGAAGTCTATGTATGTGTGTCAGCCCTACATCGTGAAAAATTTATCCGAAAAATTTTAACCAGCTGGTTGGATTGGTGGTCAAAATTTAACAAATTTTTTACGGTGTACATCGTCGTGAAATCATAAATTTTGAGGAGTGATTAGATTATTACTGTGGTAGTGCAAAAATTATTATTCCGGTAATTCTTAAGCCAGTCGAAATTTCATTGAGTCTGATTCAGAGAATTCTTTACAATTTTGTGATCATACAGAGTAACAACGCAATTTGAGAAGAATTCATCCCATTTTCCTCAAAAATGACACAAATTTGAACAGCATTATTATTAGACATCCCGTGCTACATATTTGTAAGGATAAGGCGAGAATTCATTATACTAAGAGTAACGTATATTTGTTTGTTCAAATAAAAACTTTTTCGGGACTTGGAAGTACCAATACGCGTCGAACAAAGTTGAGTGAGAAAATGGAATGTGAGAACTCACTCATTGCCTTATTTGACATGATTTCTCTTGAAGTATGAAGAATGCAAGCTCGTCATAAGAGTGCAATATTTACGTGCATTTTTAATATTTTCAATTTTTCACTACTTGATTTGGTACTCATGAATATTCTCGAAAATCAGAATTCATGGAACTTGGTCAAATCCTGAAGTTGATGTCGTCAGTGAAAAGATTGTAAAGCGCATACTTCAGAGATGATATTGAAAACACGTAATGATTACGGTGGTATTAGACGGCAATACGGAATCCATCGGAATAATCTGATCGTGACCATGAAAACAACTTTACTGATTGACCAATTTTTATGACTACAATGAACCCTAACCGCAAAGATCCTATAATAATCATCTCGAGAATCTAGCCACATCTACGCCCCCAACGCAAACCACCTAACCATCTACAATTCAATCGCGTTGCCAACAACAATATCGCCGTCATTCCCTTGTTCAACTACCAGATAGTAAGTACCATCAGACGGTAATCAGACAAATTGGTTCAGCAATTTTTCTTCGTGCATCCATAAAATTCACCATCAACCAGTGCAGAACTGCATCAGGAGATATATTTCAAAACTTCAACGACCATGAGAACGAATCGGTTATAGACTTGAGTAGAAAGAGCAGAAAGCCTCATCAGGATTCATAGAGTCACCGGATGCAATAGAAAAAACCACTTCTTCGACATCTTACTATATATACCAGCTCAATTTGGAATTGCAATCAGGCTGACGCTCGATTATCTTTAGCTTATGTACTACTACTACCATTTCTACGTGAAATACAATGGGGTATACCACCAATGCAGCCAACGTGATAATAATCCGCTTCGAACAATTGCCTCGGAACTCAGATATGCAATGTGTACGAAGTATATATCTGTAGATATTGGATAGGTACGCATATTAACAACGTAGACGCATTATAGAGAGCGTGAACAAAATTGAGCACGTAAATTTTCATTGCACCTTATAAGAATGTAGTTGGTGTTGGTGTAGGTATTAACATCACTTTGCGACGCGGCGCGGTGGCGGTTGATGCACCTGTTGCATGCTCAAATTGTGTATATATATGTAAAGCGTGAGTCGATCGGTATTGTGGAGTAAGATCGCGATACTTATTAGAGTGTGTGATATTATGCTTGGACTGTACTTATAACAGCAGAATGAGTCAGCTTTGCAGCGATAATATGGCATGCACGTGCTTTTAGACGACGTTGCTTGCGAATGAGTTTGAGCTTGATTTTCTTGAATAACAATGGTTGCGATCGAGAGTGAGTTGCGTGTGATTTTTTTTCTTTCTACTCTTGATGACTTTTTGCGCTAATCGAGAACTGTAATTATTCACCAGAGTTGTATCGATTTATTGATTACTTTCTCGTTAATTGACTCACTTTCCGAGAAATTAGATGTAGCAACGAGCGCGGGAGATCGGAATAATGAACATTTTCTTCAATGAAATGATCTGAATTGAGCTTGTAATGAAAGACGATAGAAATGACGACTCGACTTGAGAAAATCTCCAGGATGACGTTCTGAAATTCGGAATTTCGAACACTAGTCTGGAATTTGTGAAAAAAAAAAAATCAAAAATAGGTCAAAAATGTTGTAGTTGTCTTTTTTCGTAAGAAATTCAAGCATTTTGGGATGGTAATTTTGCAAGATTTGTGTCATGGAAGATCTTCAGAGCTTCGAAAAATTTCTCAAATTTTTTTTCTTCGATTCTTTCTATTATGTCCCAGCTCAAGCCATGCGAAATATCGTTTGCACAAATAGAGTTGAATTTATATAAAACTGAGATCATCAAAATTCTCATTATTGTAACTCGAAATTCTGATCTCGTCATAGAAATAATGAATTTTGCATGAATGCCAGTGTGAGTTTGGGCGCAAGGGCGATTCACAAGACGAGCGGTGAAAATTCCAATGCGAGGACTAAACTTTTGATCACTGATGGAATGATTACTGATGATAGATTCAGAGCCTACGTAATGTGATTCATTCATAGAGGTTACCAAAGTTCATAAGTGGTTTAAAAGTTTCCATAACCATAAATCGCAGTTTGCATATTGAGTTGATATCAAAACTATTTCTTGACTCTTTGATCTAGTCATTTTGAACCCTACTGCCAATTTCGGGAAATGTTCTGATAAGAAAATAGTTAACAACTAATTGTGAAGTGACAAAAAGTGGCTGAATCACACAATTGGAAACTTACGTTACTTTCCATTTTCCTAAAAATTAGAAACATATAGAAAGTTTGTTGTTGGCGGGATACGATCTTGGCATCGTCACAGATTTTTGAGAATTTCTCCAGTCAAGATGTATCCGAAAAAATTATTACGGATATCGGTTTTTGGGTATGTCCCCATATGTCGCCACTCAATGGATGAATTAATTGTTTGACGGAGTAATTACAATTCACGGATCTCTCAATTTCACACTCAAAGAATGTTTGACCATATACTCGAAATACGCTGCTAAATGAGATTAGCAGAATGCTTTCTCTTAGCGAAATAGTTTAAGAGGTTCACTGAAACTAATGAGAAATTTGCAAAACTGATCAAATTCCAAAATGATGATTGGGATTCCTACAGAATAGTTTTATTTTTTAATCTAATTTAATTGCATTTCATATCACACTCACAATCCAATGATTGGATCCAACCAATCGATGTAGAATGAGGGAAAAGTACACTGAGAAACTCCCGACATTAAAAATTGCTGCGATCGGCTCCATCCGGGGGACAGGATTGAATTGCATCAGAAAGTGTAGTATCCGCAGCAAAATTTAAAGATGCAACATCAAATTTTAGTGATCCCGCAACAAAATTTCTTTCCGTCACACGGGCACCAAAAATTGGCGCGTGGGAAGCAAAAATTAGTGCTCAAGAACTAAAATTTAGTGTCGGCCGCTACAACCCACTCAAACGTAGCAAACAGAGGGCACCATTTGTCATTAACGCCACCAGATGGATCCGAAGCGCTCTCGGCTCGTTCTGAGACTCAATAACAGCTCTTTCGAACCAAATTTCGAGTTCAATGAACATGTTAGAATTTCCTTTTCACGTTAGAATGATAAATTGAGCGATAACGTATGTTAGTACATCAAAAGAAAACACATCTATATTCAGGAAAATTCGTAAACGACGTGTTCAGTCTTTCTCGCGAGCGGTCAAATCTAACCTCGTTTGTATATATAGAAGTTCCAAAATTTGGACGTTAACGAACACCATAGATAGCGAGAGTGTGGTAGGAGGTGAGAAAAATATATCTAGTTGTATAGCGGCATAAGTATCAATCATAATATAAGTATATCATCATATAATGTATCACCATATATCAAACATTGTACGAAATCTAATTTGAAGCTTAAGCATATCTATACTTCATAAATCAGTGTAAATACTACCTGGGGAAAAAACTTACTTCTTTCCCAGTAAATTATATTTTAATCCATTATCGTATCCGGCAAGAAAAATTAGTGTCATGACATCAAAAATTGCAGCCCGGGTTTCAAAAATATCTAGTGTCCCTCAATTGCAGCGTCATTCTCTAAAAATTAATTCCACATCTGTAAAATTTAATGACGGAAGTCTCTCAGTGTATCTCTCTAGTCCATTAAAAGGTGGATAGATTAGTTGTAGAGGGAGATATGAGGATAAAATGAATTTTAGCTGCAATTTTCTTCTAATATTTTGGGTTATTATTACGAGATTCACTTTTAGGGGAATTAAGATGACCTAAACTGGGGTTTTTCATGGTAGATATGTAGTCTGGTTGAGGGAAAAATTTGATACAGTTGGTGAGAAGATCACAAAAATGGAGTTTTTGAAAAAAAATTTGGATTTTTCGGGAATAAATTGGATTTTGAATGTATTTAAGAGGATTTTAAATAATTCGGTATCAACTAATCGATTTAGAACGATGAAAAAGTATAAACTTAGTTGAGTAAAATTTGTATATATTAGTTTAGGGGGTGGGTAATAGCGGAAAATGAATTTTAGATGCGATTTCCTTCTAATATTTTGAGTTATTATAAGGAGATTGCCTTTTAGGGGAATTCAGATGACCTAAACTAGGGTTTTCCATGGAATATATGTAGTATGGTTGAGGGCAAATTTTAATATAGTTTGTGTAAGGATTATAAAAATGGAGTATTTTGAAAAAATTTGGATTTTTCGGGAATAAATCGGATTTTGAATGTATTAAAACGGATTTTGAGAAAATTCGGTATCAACCAATCGATTTAGAACGATGAAAAAGTATCAACTTAGTTGAGTAAAATTTGAATAAAGTAATTTAGAGGAGAGATATGAGGAAAGTGTGAATATTGCAAAAAATATTTTAGTATATTTTGAGTTATTTTTTTGAGGAAAATAGTTATCGGGATTTGGGCTACCTAAAGTGAGGTTTTTTTAGCAAAACGTGTAATTTGGTTAAAACAGAATTTCGATAGAATAGGTCTAAACATACTCAAATTGCTGTTTTTGTTGGAAATTTTGGTTTTTTTATAAAAATTTACGTTGATGACGTTGAATGGAATTTCGGTATTAACCAAAAGATAGATTGAGCCAAAAAAACCATAGCCTAGGTAATCAAAATTGGGGTAAGGTGAAGTTAGAAAGAGATATTTTAGTATGAAAGTACACAATTTCAGCGATTTTACCTCAAAAAACGTTTGAATCAGATTTGATTTGGAGAGGAGGCCAGACAAATCACTGGTCTCATCTCTGAGTGATTCTCTACAACTTGTAGAGAAGCAAAAATCGATAAAGTGGAGTGTAGAAGAGAAAGCGTGGCGCAAAAAAAACAACACACATACACACACACACACACACACAGACAAAGGGCCGGAGAGATGAGTCACTGGGGGGTTTTTGAGGATTATAAGGGGAAAAGTGTTACTTATAATCGTTAGATTTTGGCGAGAGGAATAAGATGGTTAAAGCACTTTTTTGATAAGATGAATTATGTTGAAGAAAATATTGAGTTGAATGGAAAAATTGATCAAAAATTTGCTGTGTCGAAAACAAAGCTTTCTCTTTAGAGAAAGCAAAAATATGGAATTGCAAATGCATGAACAGTAATTTGCTAATTTCGAAACGAGAAGTTCGAGGTTTCTTGTCATTTGCAAGAATTTCGTCGCTTATACTAATGTTTACACTTAAACTCTTCCAGTACACTGCAGCTCTGCAGCAACATTATGGAAAGTTTCGGTAAAAGACCAACTCTTGCAAATGTCAAAACACACGATGCCGACATGAATTCAAGCAATAATCACCTCAGTGTCACGAATGTCTCTCTCCAGCGCACTCATATTTACAAAAAGTGAGCACTGTATAACCACGTTTCACTGTACCGATTTGTCCCTTATGACTTCGAGTTACTTCTGTTCACAATTCAAATTTTCACACGTCAAAGTGTCAAACCGACATTACACACCTCATTTTATAAATCAGCCGTACAGCATCTAGATCAATGGAAGCAGTTGTGCTCAATCGAATTTGTTCTGTTGACACGTTGGTAATGATTAAGATAGACATACTTGAAATAATACGAGAGACTCGCAGATTTTTAGGTCGGATCTGTGCTGAAATTACATGTTTGTTACACGATGATGTGATATAGGATGCGAAAACAGTAGGTGTAGTACAGGCCGCTACGTTTGACGTAATGATTGTGGCCTGTAGGACTTCACATGGTAATTAGCATGCAGACGAGAAAAGGAACATATGCATAGGGTAGGATTTGATGCACTTGGTAAATTGAATTTTTCTGCGGTGTATGCTGATATCAATTAAATGGTATGAGTCATTCGATATATGCAAGTGATATGATATTATATTTGCCGTGATTCTTATATAATCAGATGTGCAGGCGATTGCTAGCAGTCATTCTGAAAAAAAGACAACGCTTGAGATACCGTCAATTCATCATCTTTGGTATCATCAACAGGATAATCGCTATGATCTTCATAATCATCGGCAGCGGCTGGAGTCATCGTATGGAGAGACAATTCCTTGACTTTAAATCATAAACGCGATTGTCAACGTAAGCATCTAATCGTCGTTGTGGTGTACGTGAAATAAGAATTTTTTTTCGTCAAAAGATTGCAATGTGTTCACTTGCGATCAGATATCATGATCGACTTACTCTTTTTTTGGTACATATCATGTCCATCTTGGAATTTTGACATAATAAAATGGTATATTCTGATACAATGATTGGCAGAATGGTTCTTGTATTCCGAGTGGTTCTTTTTTGATGCATGATAAGAGTCGAGAACCGAGCCGAAAGCTCCGAAATAACTACAACAAAGCGGAAGTCATTTTGTTAAAAGAGCCTTGTAGCCGATAATCCTTGAAGCCGATGTTATCAGTACTCGGTAGGTACTAAATTTGCGTTAATTTCTGTTGTCTGTCGACAGTGTAAGGCTTTGTCAACGTTTTTCTGGTTTGTTCCCACCAAAGATAATGGGAAATTTCGGTGTAACACTCGAGCGAGTTGGTTGTTACTAACTCAGGGTGGTTCCGACCCTCACTTTCGGCTCCGACCGGAGAATATAGTGTATTTGCACTGAGTTTATGAGATCGTAGTTTGCTCCTGCAATGGGCAATTAATTTCCATCCCGAACCGCAAGCGAGGGTCAAAATGATCGTTTGAAAGCTAATTAGGATTTTCGTGAAATAGTACATTTTGATACAAGGATGTAAAAACTTGTGCAATTTTCCGACGTTTGAGTGCTTACAAAATTGCATCAAATAGCATTTGCGCCTCGATTATGAGGTTCCCCGCTTCCAAGCGACTATTTCGACTCTTGCCTGCGGCTCGGGCCGAAAACTAATCGCTCAGAAACGAGCTACAACCTCATAATCTCGGTGTAAAATCTACTATTTTGACACACTGTGCGAGAAAGTGTACAATTAGCACATTTTGGCGCTATTTATTCACTGTTGATCAAAATAGCCCATTTCGATACAAGAGTGTGAAAACTCTCTTTCGCGTCCGAGAGATGGGTTTCCGGCCCGAGTCGCAGGCGAGGGTCGGAATCATCCCGAGGATGCGAAAAATAATTGTTACGCCCGCGTATAAAACTATACTTTCCGATAAACTGTAAGTAAAGGCCGACAAACTGTGCGCAAGGTCGATTTCACGCGAAGTGTATCGAAAACAACAGTTCTATACATGAGAGTATTATAACGTCGCCCTTTACGCAAGCAAGAATTGAATTTAATTTCTCTTCCTTGAGGATGATCAACCATCCGTATATATTTAATTTTTCGAACCAACATTTCAAAATGAAACATTAAAAACCCTTTGAAATCCTCATACAAGTTTCCTTAGCTATAGCTGTCCTGCACCACGACTCATGCTGCGAAATATGATTCGTCTTATTTGTTTTAAAATCAAAATACCGACGTCATAAATTTAGTATGCGAGCGTCCAACGCTCGCAACTCATCGCCATAGTCCCTATACATTATATCAAAAAGTTGCAGACTTCAGCAATGAATCATCATTGAGCATGCGACACACAGGCTCTCGTTTTTTTTCCATGCATTCAGTACCAAAAAATAAAAATCCCCCATTCGTGACGCACTTGCTCGCGAACCCGAACCTCAAATAAATATGTACACTTGTCCGATCGCTTGTCCACGTATTTGCACTTTCAATCCCTTACCCACGATCTCTTGAACTCGAAATTACCATTCTTCCTCCTATACCAATAACTCCTAAAAAATCCCACGCTCGAAATTCGATCGTCCTCGCACACATAACCTCAAAACTAAGCCCTTCGGGCCTCGGGGGGCCCTTCGGCCCACTACCCACCACCACCCAGATCACCTGCAAAAATTCTCAAAAAACCGACGACTGCAGTCCATGCATGGTAATAAAATACGGTTCACAGCCAAAGGTGGGAGGATCCCAAACAATCGTGAGACGTCGTGTCTCGCCACATGCATATAAGCAGCGGTGCAATACAAAAAGAGATTCCGCCAGAAAAACGAGACCGAAGCGCGAGGCAAGTTTACGATCGGGTAAGCTTTGGCTTTTTAGACGTATGCATGCGCCAGCTTACGGACACCGCCGTCGCAGAGCCCAAAATTTAAATATCGTAAAGTTTCGCGCTCTGCGGTGGTTTTCTGTGCGGTTCCCGTTTGCTCATCGTTGGACCATCATTCGTCGTCTGCGGTCTGATGCAGTGGTTGTATTTTGTGGCACGTGCGTAGTATATACTGCGATGCAAGGGCCCAAATGAGCTTATATGCGGTTTTGTTCAAGAAAGAGTAAAAGGGTTCGTCTTGGAGATCGTTTCAGACGCCTTTGGATAGGGTGCAGCTCTCGACGCGGATTTTTTTCCTCGAGAATTCGTAATGGTTGTGTGGAATCCGTAGAGTTATTATTGGTTCGGAAGATGCGTACTGATTGCTGGGGACTTTTTTTTGGGGGGCCTTGGAATTTTTCGAGGAGTTTCTTCACTGAAAAATTTGTGTTGTCTGGCTATTGGGTGGGAACAAAGATGCACTCTGTGTGTGTGTGTGTGTATTGTGGCCGGTGACTTCATGCAATAGTTTTTCAACGAATGATCATTGCAAGAATTGACTGGCTGTGATTGCACAATTCTCATAACTATTAATTTTCTTGCCTTCATGCTCAACGTATGCAGTTTTCTGTTCATAGATTTACCTGACCATATGGATTCATCTTGTAATAAAAAAAATCATCTACGGGTTGAAGGTATATTACGTTGTCTGAATGAACCACTTTATGAGTAAGAATATGAAGGAGAGTCATTTGCAGTTAAATTTTGACGAGCGGACGATTCATTGTTGGGTGGCAGATGTACATCTTGAAACCGCATAGTACTTATTGTTACGCATCGTTTAGCTACACTTGGTTTTCGTATTGCCACGCAATTATCTCATGCATCGGTCTCATGAATTTTCCCATTACTGGACACAGTCATACTCGAAGGTATAAGACGTTTCTTTCATGACTGTTCTGTACGCGATATTAATATGAGAATGGAACATTTTCATAGACTTTTCTACAAGAAATCAAAAATAGAGGAAAAATTCATCACTTTGATATGATCCATTTGGAGGTATTATTGGAATCACGATCCCATCTCTATGAAATCAGTATTATCATAGAAATTTCTATCTACGTATGGAAGAAGATTTTCCGTGAAATATTAGTCTCACATTTTAATGATAATCGAAATCTAAAATAATCGGCAATATCGAGCGCTGCATTAAAAATTAATTGAAAATTAACGAGATGAAATTGAGAATTAATTTTATGGAGGCGTCTGATGAAGAAGGCCTCTCAACCAAAACGAAAAATAATGCTGGAAACAGGTATGACTAAAAGTATTTGCGTGTGCCGAAAGAATCTCATGAATCTTGAGCGCAACGAGAGAGTGCTGGACCCTCACAAATCACCAAAATTGATGTGCCTTCTCATTAGCAGGCTTGCTCAGCCAACTCGATCAATCGATCCAACAAGACATGCAAGGGAAAGGAAAAAAAACTCTGCATAAAAAATTGATCCTTCATACACGGCGAGCATTAAAAACACGCAATAAGAAACTTGCATGACAAACATTCAGTTTGCTTTTGATCCGAATCCAATTAACAGGATGAGTGAAGACTATTTACAAAAATTTCGGCCAGAAGACACTGTCTACTTTCAAGATTTTACGATTAAAATCGTCAAAAAATCGTAAATGTTAGATTCGCGCTGAAACGATTCTCATTGGTCGTGCAACCGTGACGTCACGATTGCCAGCATGCTTGGCCAATAGAAATCTTCCATCAAGCTTTAATCCCATGTTAATTTACCTCGTCTGCTGCAGATGCTGGGCCACACGTCGTCTGCTTACCTATCGTACACCTCGTCTATCAGTCAAAATTGAAATAGAAAAACATGCAAGTTCCTTATTCGATCCCACAGGCCAGAAATCACGTCCGCAAAAGCTACCCAGTGACAAAAAATTCCTCCCACCATCACAAACTACAGGACAAAAAATCAAACTATCGAACACGATCGACAAGACATCTATGTAATAATATGTAGCTGGCTCATGAGCTCCTGTTTCATTTCCCGCATAGTATCGCGAGTCACCGGCTCGTATTAATAATCGAATGGAACGTATGTTCACCGAACACGAGCATAAATCTTGAAATGTCTGCACCGTGTATAAGTATATTGTAAGTTATTCAAGTCCGAAACAAAAGCTCAAGGCGGGACCAGAGAGAATCAGAAAACTGGTCCTGAATAACCAGCGCCCACGTGAAAAGTTTCGCAAAATTTTACTGTAGCGACAACCGACGAGACTTGAGGGGGTTCATCTATACTATATTCAATTCCAATGGGGATGCATAAATCTAAGTTGGGACGCGCCCATCAGATGACAGGGCGTGGATACGATGACTTTTTTTACGCGAAGAAAGAGAATGTAGTGCATGGGTTTGACGCGAGATTCAAACAGTTTTGGATGCAGAACCAATGGGGCGGGAATTCGTCAACTGTGTAAATGTACCTATGAAAGCTGCTGTTTGAGTGTGTAATGTGAGATTATGCAATGCTCAGACATTTGTATAGTATCGTTGATCCATTAGATTTGAATGTGCGCGCCACGGAGTATGCGCACTGTGGACACGATACGGTAAATTTACTAAACGATTGGTAATTCAGAAGAGGTCTGCTCACCGTCGTCAGAAAATATTTCTCTTTTCAGGCATGGCGTGAAACAAGAGTGAAGACATAGATCGCTC
Source organism: Eretmocerus hayati (assembly GCA_029851415.1). Taxonomy (NCBI): domain Eukaryota; kingdom Metazoa; phylum Arthropoda; class Insecta; order Hymenoptera; family Aphelinidae; genus Eretmocerus; species Eretmocerus hayati. The sequence goes on along the minus strand of CM056742.1, from coordinate 172,309,764 downwards.
GAGTTAGTCCTAAGATTGAATGATGACCCTTATTGCAATCGACTTGATCTCTTAGGGCTATTCTAAGTGTTTGAAATGATTTTGAAGTGCAAACAATTTTTATGCGGAGTTACGTAATTTTGGTCTGCTACAAATCTTGAATTCTGAAATTAGATTTTTACTCGTTCGTAATAATCGCAATTTTCAAAATATTGTATGCATGGGTTAGTCTTTCGAAAGAATACTCACATTGATTCTGTTTTTAAACGCTTTTATTGCACTTCACCGAGTTGCTAGTTCGGTAGCTGCCCGACTAGTGAATTTTTTAAAATAGGGACACTATACAATTTCGTCATTTCTGTCCAATCATGATGCACAATTTTTTGTTAGCTCCTCCCACAAGATATACGTCGTTTGCTCGTACGCGTTAGGGCCAAACAATATTGCTGAAACGAGTGTGTAAAGTAAACGTAAGTGTGTGGTTTAATACTTTGTGCTTGTGTCCCGGTGTATTTTTTTTCTCAGCGTATAAGTTGCCTAATATTCTGGCTTTATCGTAGATGACATGGTTAGCAATGTGCGATCGTAAACATTTCCACGAATTGTAACGTGAGAGGGAGAGAGATGGCATAATTTTGGTGTCTCTCTCACACATTGAGAAGGTGCTAGCGCCATCTGCTTTGGGAAGATCGTATTTTGTCGATAGGAAGTATGTTTACGCGGATACGCGGTATGCGTTAAGAAATAAATACGTCAAACGTCAATGATCGAAGAGCGCGAGTATTTGAATCCTATGCAGACACGCGAGCGCGGCCGTGTACTTCATTGCCCATATGAGAACATGGAGCACGCATGCATCAACCCAATTTTTTTTTTTTTTTTTTGGTGGTTCATGACCCGAGAAACAAAGTTGCAATTCGGTTTTTTCTCACAAGTTCGGAGAGTACTTGCTTTCAATCATTCAATCGGAGTGCACGGACAGTAAGTATCGCGCGGAAATCTGAATTTCAGAATAATTCGAACTATTTGAATGTCTGGCGCATATACGAGCAAACGCCTTTTGTCCGACTTTCTGTATTCAGGCCAGTTTTGATTTGTTGCCTCGGATCGGGTAAAATCTCGGGTAAAATCACGTATTTCTGATCACTCGTAGCTCGTAATAATTAGGCCTGGGGGTTGATTTTGACAAAAAAATGATTAAATAAACGAACAACTAACTATGCAAGATATAACTGAGCACATCAAATAGTTAACTATGTTTCTAAAGTATGATGACAGTTAACTATATGATACATTTTAATGGTGAATATGAAAAATGGTTGACACAACTTTTGATTTCGGTGTTCGATTGCTAAAAAATAGCTTCTACACCTTGTCACGAGAAGTGAAAGCGTAGGGCGCAAAAATATCCAAACAAACCATTACGAGACCAAGTGTTTCATTTCATTAGTTCGTTGAAACCTTCATATATAGCTCACTATTTTCGAGGTATACACATGAGGTATCATATTTGTTGAGAAAATGAAGATGCTTGATAACTTGTGTGCCTGGACCAGAATATATTACCAAGTTTCTTAACAACCTTATTACAACAATTATATAATCTCAACTGCTTGGGATAAAGATGCCCCACGCCTTTAGTTTTTGTGATAAGAAGTGGAAGTCAATTTTTAGCAAGCGAACACCGAAATCGCAAGTTGTGTCAACCATTTTTCATTTTCACCATTAAAATATATCATATAGTTAAGTGTCATCATACTTTCGAACATAGTTAACTATTTGATGTGCCAAGTTATATCTTGCATAGTCAGGTTTTGTTCGTTGTCAAGTGAATAAAAGCGTTTTTTAAAAGTTTTCTTTTACCAATTTTTTATAGCCTCATAAGGCCATTGAAGCTTGAAGGCGGAACGACGTAGAAAAATAGTTTGCACCAAAGAGAAGATTTCAATCAACCTATGACAACTTTATTCTTACGAGATTTAGTCAATTAATTTCTCAAATATTCGAAAACAAGGCTGTGAGGTTGATTTTGGCCTTATTATGATAAATAAAATTTCCAAACTTTTCCTTGATTCATTCGACAAAAACAAAAAAATGCTCGGACTTTGACCAACAAGTTATACATGCTTGTAGCCCTTCGAAATTTCGTGCGAAAAAGTAACCAGATTCCCTTCCCAATCTCAGAGAGTTCATCAACCTCGAACTCATCTCATCGTCAATAAATAAGCAACATACACATCGTGTCGACATCGATATTGCATCTTGTGAGCCTGCCCTCCTTCAACATTATATTATATTCGCAACAAAATTACACGCATCGCGTGTCCCGCACGAAGCTTTTGAAAATTGCGTCACACAAATAGCAAATTGACCGGCATACATCATTCTTCGCTTATACGATATCGACACGGAATGTTTAAGGGCGTTGGCACAAGCACATATAACGGTAAATTATGAAAGCCAATCGGTTCAACAAAAAAAAAAGGAAGAAAGAAAAAAAGGTATGTACCTCTCGTCTAATTGATATATCAGTACAATAAATGAGAAAGATGGTTTTGAATCGTCGATGAATATCTGAAGGTGCTTGCGTCTACGTAAGATATGTGTGTTAGTACATGGGTATAATAACCTGCAGGACTTGCCAAAAGCCTTAAGTAAAAGCGAGGATATAATGTATCGAGCTGCCTCTAGAATGAAATCGTCTCGATCGATCAAACTGTCTCGCGGATTGAACGTGTAAGAAGTTTGTATCTGAGGACGATGAACGAGAGATGGTATGGTTGTACATGGTGAGCTTGCTGGGGCTGTTCAAAGTTTCCGGTTCCAACTGAGAGATGATGGTCGCAAAGGTGAAGCGATCGGTACGAGGAGATTCTTTTTTTTGGGGGGGGAATTTCAAGTTCAAGTGCGTTGGATATGGGATGATGCCAAGGTTCTTGTGAGGGTATCAAATGCTTACATTGTCGGGTTTGAGTGCTTCGATGATTTTTTGAGATAAGGTAAGGGTACTGAAGATATTGCCAATTCTGTGGTGTTCACCAAATCGGTGATGACGATGATTTTTATGCTTATGTGGCATCTAAAAAATTTATTGAAAAATTTCGACACTTATTGACAGTGTTTCCTCAGTGACTAAGCATTTGAGATAGGACTTTGGCATTCCTTTCACTTGAAAGGCTAAACCAATGTTCATCATAGTTCAGCGATCCTATCTAAGCCTGAACTTAGAAGACGATCACGTAATCTGCACCGTCACTTTTTTTGCGCGATCATATACGGTACAAATGCCCGATTTTCAACAACTCGTGATAATTTTCACCAATAATGGTATCTAACTCATCTTAGACTGACTCTGTTGGGTATTCAGTTCCTCCCGATGGCAACTGCGTTTTCTAGGATTCTTTCAGTGAAAAGAGTCATTTTTGCATTCTTTTTAGACAATTGTATATGAGTGATTCCGTTGAAAGTGAGATTTTCCATGTTCCAATTCGCCCGAACTTTCTAAGGATTGGAATGTGCACTGTAGCAATTTTCTGAGACGTCTTGTATTGGTGCGCAACTATGTTGATAGTTTTTGAGGCAATTTTAACGTCCCTGTACTTCGTAGTGCTTCATAAAGGGTCGAAATGTCCTTTCCGTCCCCTGTTAACAGCTCCCACCTTCGACTTTGGCATTCACTGCAACGCATATCCAGAGTCAAAAACCCCTATGAGTACATATGCAATTCAATTTGTATTACTCCAAATAATATAATCCACCACTTCCGAAGTCAAAATTGCATGCTCAGCTCGAGCACGGCCATCTGACATTCTAAAGACGGGTTTGCACCGAAACTACTTGCATAGCTCTAATTAGCCCCGCAAAGTCCTCAGTTGCTCACTATGCCTTTCCAACCAATGAAGTCATCATCTAGAAACCCAAATATACCTAATCCATGCATGACATCAGCCAAAAACTCGAATCCGCAGCCAGGCGCACTACATAAACGTATTTTGACCCGAATCACTCCTCGTGACGATTTTAGCCCGAAAAAATTCCACTTTTGGCGGAATTACCCAAGTATCGTTTTTCGGAATTTTGACCCACACATTTTTTCCTCTGAATTTTTGCGAACCCAAATTTCGATCGTCCCTAATTTCAGTTACTCCAATTGGTACCGACGAATATTTACGCTTCCAACTAATCGAGTTTTGTTACTTCCATTCCTTCCTAGACTCCTCCAAATCAACATATAATAACTGAGACTCATCGGTAATTAGACAGTAAAGAAATCTAACCGAACCAAATAGATAGATTGCAGGACAGGTTTTCATGAATTTAGACGAAATATCTACGAGAAAATTGGACAATCTGGATCGCGCCTTACCAATCTATTGCAATTTGGATTTTCCGGACGGTTTGATTTTACGTGTATAAGTATTTATCTTATGAATGCACAAGTATGCATACAGAGAGTCGCGTGGGTCGCGCTGGCCAAGGTCGAATCGAACGCGCTTGCGATCGAAAGTTGTTTTGCGAGGACGGTGGGATTATATGGGATAAAAATGTACAGGTGGCGGTAACGATTGCGGGATACCGTTTATCCGCACCGTCGTTTTCGTCGTTGTCGTTCGGTCGTCGCATAAGGCGGAAAATTGAATCATTGCAATCGTCGATTCTGTTTACTTACACGTATTACTTATCCGAGTAAAAGACAGATGCAAGTGTTTTATCCTCGTAAACATGCTTTTGCCAAGCAATTCTTCCAAGGTTCTCTTATAGAAACTTCAAATTTTTATTGACTTGATTAATGTGCATTTTTAGCTCATTGAAAAATGTCATTTTCATTAGGATACTAAGATCACTTAAGTGGGATTTTCCACATTTAGTGTGAATGTTAAGAAATGAGGCTAATTAGACACTCAATATTTTTGCTCTCCTGTACATTACGCGGACTGATGAAAATACTTCATTTTTTCTCTATTCAAGCATAGATTGACCATAACACGAGCCTTAAAATATGCCCAGGAGTCAACGAATCACCTTGAAAATTGCAATGGTAACCGGTGAATCAAATCTTATGATATCATTTTGATTTTGCATTTTACTACATGGGATGGCAGTGAGAAAATTTCTCTGAATCACTCTTCCACACGATCCATTAAATGGCTCAAATTGAAATCAAATATTTTTCATCTCAGATTTTACGGAATAGCCCTGGAAAACAGTAAAATGTTAAATATCCATATCCGGCTTCATAAATTATCATCAGAAGCAGCCAATCCATTTTTTACAGCAATACTCTCAGCAGTTATATCACGTACGAAAAATTTTTCAGAAAATCTCATGCAGAGATGTATGAAAGAATTGCAAAGGAACTACTCCATAGAAGTATTCCAGTCTCGCCATCCCAGCGCCATAAACTCATGACAGCTCAATGTACCGTACAAAACTACATTCAAGAATAATACTCATCCAGATTATACAATGCAGATCGTCGCACATTTGTATCAACAAAATCGTGAATCGATTCAGAATGCCTCCCTCTCAAACATACACTCATTGCGTCTACCAACCGATCTTGTCGCCCAAACGAAAACAAAGCGCGAATAAATCATAACCATGTATTATATGCCACTCCAGTCCTGTACAATATATTTTACAAGTTCCGGTGCAGTGGTACAATACTCTTACCCTGCACCCTTTTTGTTACAGAGGCTCATCGCTTCATTTACTCGTATTGTTTATGTTATATGTTGGATTTGTATACGATCTAGATATGATACCTACGTGGTAAAAGAGGATGTGTCACTTGTATAAGTATATTATGCGAACGAAAGATATATAAAATGTAGAGTTGTAACTATTGTGTTCTTGAGATTATGAGAGCGAAATTTATTCATGCTTGGTTGGGTTGTTCAGTGGACAGGATGTGGGTGAATGTCATTTCCAGTGCGATAATTCATGTATATAATACCGGTTATGCAGTTTGTATCTAGATCAATTGTGACGTCTTAAATAGAGCTCCTTGGATGGATCAATGAGAAATTAGATGTCAGTCGAGCAGGTAATTCATTTTTTGCTATTCTGAATTCAAGATGATTGAGAATGAGGAGTCGTCTGATGTCGTGAGATAGTAGGAATTTCAAGTTTTACTACATATTCATTTTTGGGCAAATTGGAACATCTAAGAAATTTTGGTGATCTATATTTGTAATATTGAAAGAAAATGTTTTTTTATTGCGGCTACTACCAATGAATACTCCCATCGACGATAATAATCGTACCCATGACACTTTCAACATTTCCCGCCAAATCTCAGAAATTGAACCTTAGAATTGATTAGTTTCGAACGATATCCAATGCTCGATGTGTATTCCAATGAAATTGAAAGCTCTGATAAGGTACCAAAAATATCGAAAAATCGTATGGCTATCAAAAATTTTCGACATGCTCGCTTTCGAAAAAATTCTACGACAAATCAGTCGAGAATTGAAAAATCTCATGATCAAAATTCTCAGATTCATTCAAAAAAATACTAAGAAATTATATAAATAATATAATCTTGGTCAATGTCGAGAATCAAAGTTTCATCCCATCAATAGCTATTACAAAAACAAACGAAAAGAAAATTCAACTTGCGAATTCACTATACTATTATGAATCTCAAAGATATAGCTTTCCAAGCCCAACGTCATAACTCAAAAAGAACATATGTATCTTCTCAAGTCCTGATGACACGAATAAACGCATCCTGTCAACGCGTATCGCGAAGTTGCACACAACTTCACCTCAGGGCTTCTCCCTCCAATCATCCCTTTATTCCCTTACCTCCCCCGCACTTACAATTTATTTTGTAAGTATAAAGTACCGATGAGTACATACCAACTCTGTATACGCAGGCAATAAATAATCCGTCCTGGGTAATTATACGGCCGAAGGAAAATTTCGAATACGAAAAGCACGCAAGCGCATGCGCATCCTTCCCCGGGCTATTCAATCGACGCAGCACAATTACGATAATTTATCACAGGCGCCCGATCGAACGTGTATCTATATACTATGTATAATATGGAATGCCATTGCGATCTTTTCCGTTATCTGATTCTTGTTGTTCACTTATAGACAATCACTTAAGAGTGGGTATCGCAGGAGGCATTTCAGAAAGTAGTAAAATGTGAAAATTGCTGGGTAACTTTTGTGAGACTATGTTTTTTTTTTCTTATAATTTTTTGAATTTTGCGACTGGTAACTACGATATGTGGCTGAATAGAGATGTTGAAATGTGTAAATTCAATAGGTTGGGGTATGTGAATACTAGGAGTTAGGAACTTACCTTGCTCGGTGCAGCATCCGAGTAGAGTAACAACGTTAGGATGGTTGCCGACCCGTTGCATTATTTCAAGTTCTCGTACGAGATCCTCCTTTTCACGATCGGAGGCGCCCTCTTTTACCGTTTTCACAGCTACAAGCCTCGTTGTTCCTTGGTGTCCTGTCAAGTCGTCCGCTTCAGCCTTCCATACCTAGGTCACATCAGAGGAAAAATTGTTATTGATTTTCTCAATCCTTGAGTTCCAAAGGTGCGGTTTTGATGCAAATTCTGATTAAACAATCATTGCAGAGTGAACTGATCTAGAATAAATGTGTTTAAGGAGTAAGAAATTGACTTCAAGCCTCGGATCACTGATGATGCATTACGTATTTTTCATGACAAAATCAACAGTATTTATAGAAACGTTGGTGAACCTTGGATTGAACTCCGTGTTTTCAAATTAATCCATAAAATTGTTACGGCGCGTACATCAACCATCAAAACAAGTAAGTATCTATTTTTGTGCATCAAGGATGTCTCATTGTTAATGTATCTCAAAATAAGTTCAAAATATTTTGTAAAAGTTGCCTCATGTACAACGGCTAAAAATAATAGATGTTATGGAATTTTTGCGCGCAAGTAGAAAAAGACGAGATGGGTCAGACAAGCTTGCATCAAAGATAATTTAAGCCCGCATCACTTTGATATAATTTAAAAACTCGTTCATGCTTCAAGGTACTTTTAAAACACAATTTAGAGTCACAGAATCTTTTTAAGTGATTTAATTTTCTGGTATAACCTTGAATTTTGTACAATGGAATGACGACAAAACTAGTGTCGTCATGACCCAGAGAGGCGCCAAAGCTATTTGCAATGTAAACAAAGAACAAAATTCTTCATATAGCCACAGCTGTCAAACTCATTACTTTCAGTAATTGAACACATACGGCATGCGATAGAAGTTGAAATACAATTACACGCATCGGAAGCATGCCTCTCAAATAGAATCCACACATGTCTACGAATATGGAGATACACTTTTAATCGTCACCCACATTACTCTATTTATAGAATCTCATTGTCATTGATTCAAAGCTAAACGCACAATTATCAACCTCATCAATGTGAGAAAACGATTTTATACCTCTATATAAATGGTCTGTTAGATGTCGGCTTTGTCAAGTTTGATCTACAAAAAAAACCTTTTCAGGATGCATAGCCTTGCTCGAGATGACCTCACAGAGATCTCACAAAGTCATGATTCTATACTTTTCTCTATACTATTTAAGCACGTATTGGAGATTGTTTGTATAAAAGCATGATGTCGCAACGAGTCATTCATTTCCCGGATCGTCATTGTTAGACGGGTGTTTCCGAGCGTGAAAATTAGCCATGACTGATGCTTTGAGAGTAATACACAAAGATGTATTACGGAGAGGACACTTTTTTTCGTTTTTTTTTTTCCTATGGACATGGTCGAGGTACTTACTTGGCCGAAATTACCCTCGCCAAGGACCGTCTGCAGCCTCAGCTTATCTCGTGGAAATTCCCATCGAGATTCTTGTGAACTTGGAGGTGGCGGTTTTTCCACTTCGTGTACCTGAAATCATAGCATGATGGACCGTTGTTGAATTTTATCTCAATGATGATATTGTAAAATAGGGAAATGAACTGGAAAAATCGATGGTATTACCGTGTTTCGCCCATCATAAGCCATGGATTATCATTTTTTTTTTTTCGGCTCTTAAACATGGCTTATATTTGGAGGGTGGCTTATATTTCTAGAGAAATCTTCCATCGTCAAGTATGCAGATTCATTTGAGTCAAGTAAAGAAACAAGTGTCAATCGAATATACAAATAAGATGTCAATTGAGTAGAATGATAAGGTGTTATTGAAAAAATGGAATTCAAACCAAATGAAGCAAAAGTCACTCGAATATAGCGTTAACAATTATCTAGTCCCGGAACATCGTATGGCTCGAAAACATCTTGAAAAAACTTTCCGGGTCTCGATTTTGCCAAGAGCATCAGGCTGATTCTGTCATGTTTGGCTATAACATTGTTTCATATTTGGGAATGTCTTATATTTGGACGGGTGTTTATGATAGGCGAAACATGTTAATTTGCTTACAGTAGAGGCGGCTGATTCTATAGCTCTCGACGACTCGATCATTTTCCTCAAAATTTGTGTTCTTATATTCAAGACCAACAGGAATCAAATGAAATCGAACGATTTTTAGAATCTGATTTTGGCTTGAACCGGTGGTAACCAATTTAGATTATATGGCATTTAGTCATTATCTTTTTAATCTAAATGGTATCTTTGCATCTCATCGCGATACAAATGAATTGATTGATGAGAAACATTGAGTGAGATTGACTGAAAATTTGTGACCAGTGGAGGGCAAGATTTTCAAAGATTCTCCAATTGAACTCGTGTCCTCATCTGACTCTGAATAAAACACACCAAATCATGAATATTTGAGAACGAAACAACGAGAAAATTCATTCAAAATTCTACCTATTACCTGAACCGAAATGATCTGTCATCAAAGAACGAGTGATCCATCATCCAAGATTCAAACAGAAAAGTGAGCAGTCAAATAACTTTAATGATTTGATATTTGATAAAAATCTCCCTGACCAAGATCATTCTGCACGGGAGAAACTAGTCGCTTTGAATATCGTTACCTCGTCGTTCTATTTTTTCTCTGTCATTCGTGACATAAGGACAAATTTATGCAACTCTCTACGCATGACTTTGGAACTTTAACCTAAAATCATCGTCAAAATACATGTTCACTCAATTCAAGCAATTATTGAAAAGAGCCCACCATAACCCAAAATCAAACTTGAGGAAGAAAACCTTAATCAGAACTATCCAAAGACATATGACTGAATAAACTGTTTAAGTTGTTAAACGAGTTGTGAAGAGACTGCCTTTTTTCGATAACAACAATCAATCAGGCAAAAAGGTGTGAACAGAGAAGAAGAAAAACAAAAGGAATACTTGTCCGTTTAGCTTGATGTATGAATCGATAACCAGAGCAACAGGTGTGTAAAATGCTCATTAGTGGTATGCAGAAACGAGATGCAGACTCGTATTGTAAAATATGAGTTTACCCCCAGCATATTCCAGGTATGTACCATCGTATAGCATGTGGCACCAAAAGATAAGAAAAACATCACTGCAAGTTATAGATATATATTTTGCTGCCTCATCAGAGTTAGTCGTGTGAATGTACATGAGCTTGCATGTGAACAACCCATGCGGGGGTAGATTTATCAGACATTTCGAGTAAAGACATGTGTACATGAGAAGAGGTGCAAAAAAGGTTTCAGAGATGAAGAAACCAAATGTTTGATAATACATAGTTGTAATACGAATATGTTGAAAACTTACCAGATGCTGTATCCTAGGCAGCTTCGTCATGGTCTTTTCAATGGGCATTTTAAAGTCACCGGTCTCAAGATTTAGAGCATCCTTTCGACAGCTTATCTCGGACGATGTGTCTGACTCTTCGAGTACCTGAAAAATACATGTAAAAACCAATGCATCAGTTCAATGCGTGTGCCAAAGTTTGAGATGAATTTTCGACTTGCATTCATTTTTCCGCATTTTCTCTCAACTCATACGATCCATATTCCTAGCTATGATTAGTTATCAATAAGACATCTTGAATTTCATCAGAAATCGTAAAGAAAAACACGAGGGTACTGCGTGTCAAAACCATTCTCGAATTTTTCAAAACTCTCAAAATCTCATGAAAGATCATTGTTATAAGCCCATGGAAGCCTATTTTCGGCCCAAAAAGATTGGGTTGGTCCCGTGAAATTTGCTGAAGCAAAAATTCAAATATTCATGAAACTTTGAGACCGCCGTGTACATGTGACACTTCTTCATCAGGATTCTGGAAAAATTTTCAGTCGATACATTCCTGAATCCATAGATTAGTCAGAAACGAATCCTTTTCATTTCAGGATAATCTCATCCTGCTTTGATTCAGAAACACCTAACTATGCTCTCAGATTCATCATCTATAAATCTGTGATACGACCCAGGATTTCAACTGTGCCAGTAAAAATAAAACAAGATTATCGATGCACATCGCCCCATTGACACATACACAATCAAAACAGAAATAACGCTCTCGTTTCTCCCTGTTTCTATAATATTTGCTCTCGTTATCGTCACCTGTCTCTTCCGTTCAACTCTTGCAAACTTTCAATTTTCATCTGCACAGGTGCTTTGCAGTATAACTCTTGTTTGCATTCTCTCAAAGATGTTTGCAATTCAGTAAAACGATCAACCCAAATACACGCTTCCGTAAAAGTTCACGGCACGTGCTGCAAAGTCACTCGAGCGCTAAGTACACCTACTCTGAGTTCACGGAAGTCTGGCCTGAGTCCATCAGCTGATGGCCTGATTTATTTACTGGGTTTCAATGAGAATATTGAACACATATCTCTCGTACGAATATTTGCATTTTTAAATTTTATTGCCAAATTGTCATAGTTGATCAAGTATTCTACACTAAGGCACCATCTATAAACAATGACACGCCGTAATCGACCATTTAAGACTCCCCACTCCAACCTTGTTACACCCAGCCTACCATCAGATGTCACAGACGAATGGCCCCTCTTCCCTGCCTGCTCATGGGTAGAAAATTTCACTACCAGACGAAAAATCATAAATTCGAGGACTACCCACATTTGTTAATGAATTCCAATTCACCAGTAGGTGGATATTCATTTATATTGCACCTTTTAACTAAGGTTCGAAATATGATTATTAGTCAGCCCCACGGGTCAGACCTCAACCTACCTACGTGGTAGACTTTTGGCAAATCCAAAATTTCATACGCGTCTAAAACGCTGAAACCCCCTCACAGTGACTCGGAACTCAGATGTGACTTTAAATTTTGACGTTCTCTTATAGATGTGACTCTCGCAGAATTCTAAAATCTATTGTTTTTTGATTAATAAATGAATCAAGTACCTAAAATTCATCATCGACAGAATTGAAGATGTTCCTTCTTCTAAATATCCCCTCAAAATGGAGCTTCAAACTTATGTAAGATCTTTTTGTCAGAATAAAAACATTTTCAGAGTGAATTTTGCAGCTTTCAACTCGATTTCTTCAAAAATTGTAAGATTACCCATAGGTCTGGACTCCAAAACTTACTTTTTGAAGGAATTTTCCAAGAAAATACAGAAACTCCCCGCCCTTCAGAAAACATCCACTCGCACAGTTAAAAGAAAAAAAGTTATTGCACATTGCATTTGTCGAACATGATTCACGTTTAGGCATACTCCCTTCCTCTCAGTGTCACATTCTGTCACATTCAACTGACCCCCCCCCCCCCCCCCCCCGAGAGCGTGGCATCATTCATGGGTGATGCCGAGGTATAGAGGGAAAGTCGTGTGAATATTATGGATTTCAATTTCAGTCATTAAAAGAATTTTCTTAGGTACCTGTACTTACAAAGGGGAGGTCCAACCTCGCGGAACACGGATCCTTATGAAACTCTGGGAGTCATCTTGTTTCGGTGCAAAATGGAGGTATCTCCAAGGATTTGATTCCATGGGCCTTCTATGCTGAGATACAGCTATGGAGATTAGCATTGTTAGTATATTCATACATACGATTTTTCAACATGGGCCCTAGCTATATCTCAGGGTGGAAGGCTCGTGGGATCAAACCCTTGGAGATACCTCCATTTTGCACCATAACAAGATGACTCCCAGAGTTTCATAAGGATCCGTGTTCCACAAGGTTGGACCTCTACTTGTTAGTCCATGCACATGCAATTGACTACCTGTAAAGGATATAGAATTTGACACCAATCGTCACGTTGAAAGCAAAATTCCAAATTTGGAATCCAGATCCCACCCTCACTCTCTCGCGAGACATTGCAATTTTTCCATGCCACAATCTGTGTAACTCAATTGAAGTACACGATTGGAACATCAAGTATGAGTCTTAGTATTTTATTATTTTGTGAATTAACTATCTTGAGTCTATCTTCGAAGTGTTACGGCAATAATTAGTGAAGCATTCAAGGTAGAATGAGTCTCACGGACTCGCAATTGCTCCAGCATTGAAAATATGACAATCACGTGAGATGTATCATTGATTTATGTCTAATTACACGGGAAACAGATGTGCGACATTGTGAGAGAGACATTGTCATGGAAACTTAGGTTATTATAACTGAATATGATATTCAAATTTTCATTCAAGTCTTTCCCAGCGAACTTCCTGAGTACAGAACGTATAATGATACACACGAGGTTACTCATGAGTTCATTTTCCATAATTGTTCTATAGAGGCTATGTGGATGAACTGAAGCCCTAAATGATTAGGTAAATATTTAAATTGAGCATTATGATTCAATCATGGGTTTCCTAATTCTTCGAGACTTTGTTTCAATGGCTTACTCATTGGCAGAACAAAAAAGAAACAGTGAGCTACAAAATAATATGTTCAAAAATATGGAGCTCAAAAATATACACCTCACTCAGTAGATTAGCTACTTCATCGTGTTTACACTGTATGAAATACATATTCTAATTCATGAAGTAGATATTCCCAATTCGGAAGTGAGAACAAGCATTGAAAGCATCAGCATTCATTCACGTGAAAAATTTGCATATTATGGTACAATCATTAATTTTCAGAATTGAATGACTCAAGCTGAAATCTCCGCAGGACTATCCTCTCATCCGATACTCGTTATGCTATACGGAAGAGGAGCCAAATAACCAACGTCATATAGAATGTTTTGGGAAAAAGTCATTCTGATTCATAAAAAAGCGAGACGAGTGTCACAAAACTGAAGCGTCTAAAAATTTCTCACCGATTACTTGATTAGAATTATATCGTGAATTATCGCTCAATCAATCAGAAATTAAGCGAAATGTGTTTTGAAAAAAATAAGACGAAATCAAGAATATTCCATGACTCAGGTACAATAAGCACTTGAAATGAATTTTTTGTCCAACCTCAATAATGCACGAGTCTTGTTTTGCAAGAAAATTCCATCAGCCTCGTCAGCACAAAAACCACCTGTCCAAATAAAAGTGTTTCAATAAACTCTGGTAAATATTTCTCATTCAATCAATCGATTCGAAACATTCATGCGTATTTTACGTCTTAAAAATTTATTCGAATGAAGAATCTTACTCTTTGACGCTGATGAACGAATATAAAACCATGTGATGATCGTTCGTATACGTCATTCAAACAAATGAAAAGTTTCAAACGTGTACTGAAAATTTAATAAAACGTTGGTAGTTGACGTCGGTCGTTGGAAAGATCGAAAAGCGGCAAACAAAATGATAGTTTGTACAGAAAAATTCCAGTAATGAGAGAGAGAGAAAAGGAATATGAGAATTATATATAATGTATAGCTTCGACATTTGAGTAAATGTACATGAGCGAGAGTACATTCACGACAAACGTGCTGTGTACGGTAGCACGACAACGATGACGAAGACTATCTACACGAGCAATATTACCGTCGATACGCACGATCGCAACTCATGTGTGTGTGTGTGTGTCGAATCGAATTGCACAATAATAAAACGATCGGCGAGTTTTGTGTGAGGTAAATCGAGGATCGTGGCTCACGCGTGGATTTTTACCAAATTAAATTGGCCTTTGAGAATTACCCATATTTTTTTCGATATGTTGTTGGAGTTTCAGAAAAATTCTTGACGTGAACGCAGAATTCTTTAAATGGCTGTTTTCTCACTTTTCTTAAAGAGTTGCAAGTGTAGTCTATTCATGGATAGAGGCATGTGAAAATCATAGGTACAGGATGGCTCATATCCATGAGATTCAGTCAAGATTCTTCTATCACAGGTCTAGAAGGGCTTGACTTTTTGAGAAGCTGAAAATTCTGAGCCTAGCAAAAACTTGGAAAGGTTGAAAATTCAGTGGTATGAAAATTCAGATTACCAAGATCCCAGAGGGACAATAGATCGGGATTCCCGGTAAGGCAAAAACCAAAAAGGATCAGAATTTCAACTGGCAAACATTCGGAAATTGATATTCGGAGAAATAAAATGTCGAAACAATTCTTCTGAGTTTTTGGCAACCCCGATTTTGTTCGTTTCTAATTTTCGCCTTTCCGGGCATTCCGATTTCTTGTCCCGTTGAATTCTTGATTTTCGAACTTCTGAATTTTCGTAATCCTGCATTTCAGATTCCAGCATTATCAAATTTCTGTCTTTCCCTAAAATCGAAGCCACCTTTCTATTGAATTTAAGAACAATTAAACGAAAATTCTTCAGTACTTCGTATGCATTACTGGCCTCTAATTGAATCGACCGTAATCTTTGTTAGAGTATCCATATTTCAGAATTGTGGAAGTAACTAGAATTTTTCGTAAATTACTGCTCATGGGAAAGAATGTTCAAAGTTTATAAATACTTTTATGAGAAAAGAATGACAAGAAGTAGGCAAGGCTTACATGACTTGAGTATTCGCAACCTCACTACTAAAGCTAGCGGAGGATACATAATTTTTTGGAATTTGGAAAATGTTGTTCATTTCTAAGACCTTTGGATAAGAATTGAAATGAAAAGGGATTGATGCGAAAAAATCTGTCAAAACAAAATAATTTCCAATAAATAAGTCGACTGTCCCGGAATCAAAGGATAAACTTTTCGAGAAAAAAATTTCAAGGTCATTGAATCCCCCTCTTCCAAGAATCCAGCATATTTGATAATAACCACCTTCCAACCAACAAATCAAATCAACACTGTTGTCTTCTTTCAAACAAGGCTTCTGATTCTCAAAATTCTTCTCATACAAACCCAACCGCAAGTTGATAAATTTCCGCATCCCGCCCATTACAATAGCTTCCAATCTAGAAATTTTAATCTCATCTGCGCCGACTCTCATAATAATAACCATACTTCAGTACACCCCAACAAGATTGATGCATTCACATCTTCCTCCTTCCATCTCTTTCTTTTTCACATGATTCTTTTCTTCGCCTCCTACAACCATGACCCTTTACTCTCTTTCTCAAGAATAATACACCTCCACCTAATAAAAGGGACTAAAGCCACTACCAGACAAAAAGGACTCTGAGTATTAAAGATGAAGCTCTTGGCATCGGTGCAAGAGTCAGAGTCAAAGAAAAAAAAATAAAATAAAGGTAAAGAATTTGGTGGTTCTCTTTGGAAGTGCTTTTCGATGCAGCTCCTTCAGGCTATGAGTCGGCGATCGTAAAAATTCCTGCAGGGCATAAATTATACTTCAGCTGCTCTGCTTATGGGCTCACGAAAAATATGAAAGATGAGCGTTTGAATGAGAGTATGGCCAGTTTGAGAAAAAAAGGGTGCAAGAAAAAAATACAATCCTGTAGTGATGATGCTGATCCTGGCTCATTTTGGCAAGTCTCGCCAAAAGATGTCTATATAGATATATTATAGAATACAAAAATATGAGTATGAGATGAAGGGATGAGGAGTAGAATCTGCTTTGTGGTCTGTGGAATGAGCAGATTTTAAATTGGGTGGCGATTGATTCCGACACGAAGAGAATATTGTAACTGCAGTAGAAAAAAAAGAAGATAGGGCTTGTTTCGTTAGGATTTCGAATTTGAGTTTGAGTTTGCGTGTTCAGGCTGTGTAGGTTTTTGAAATGATAATTGGATGATAGTTTTTGACGTCCATAATGTGGATTATGACTCCAAAATTTTTGGGAAAGAATTTCAAAAGGATTGCTCTGTTTGTCTAAGCTGATGATTGGATGCAGTTTGAAGAAGATTGCTTTCGGGGAATTCCAAATTGATTTTACGACTCGCATAGCAGCTAAAATTGGTCAAAATTGATGATTATCCTGCTTTGAAGATGAGAACGATTTTGAAGAGGAATTTATTGTTGTCGAGATCGATCAATATACGTCAAAATTAATCAAAAAAATTATTGCAAAATGGTTCTGTCTAAGAGAAGCATGGAGCAAAATTTCTCACGATTCAAAAATATATGAGATGAGCCTCTCCATTCATCTCAAATTCAATACTGAAAAGGATGACATAATCCATGGAAATCATTAGTCGTCATCAAATTCATCAATCATTCTGAATAATTATGAAAAATTTGCGTCAGCTCTCCACAATGTTCATTCTCACTCCCGCAAAAAAGAGTTCCACGTCTCGAAGTAATCAGACGTCACGCATTCAGAATATCAGACAATCAACACCTGTTTGAGACATCTCGATCTGTATAAGACACATCTACACTCGTGTTCGGTAAAAAATTGTTAGTCATTGTACAGTTTGTCTTTATCTTGTCTCATTGAGTCCTTTGAATCTAACGTATTGCGTCACGAGAGTTTATTTCAAAAGGATCATCCTTGCCTTCAACAATTCAAATTTTTTTTCATGTTTCCTCTCCATCTCAGTCTATCTCACTCAAGTATTTTTCAATCCACAAAAACATGCTTCATAATACAGATCGAAGACTCAGCACGTGGTAAAATATATAAGTATATTCAAACTGAGAATCGAGCATAATAATGATTATGTATGGGTACGGCACAAGAGGACTTTTTTGCGTTACTGATTCATCGGTCCTAAGAAAAAAAAAAACACGAGAATCGTTGTCTCATTCAGGTGTTGTTAAGGATTCTTACCGGGTATAATGAGTAAGTATATGGCTCTTTGAGAGGTATAGGAACGGGTAAAAAAGTGAGAGTAATCGCGGCCCAATTCACGCTCATTAGTCTCCTTTCCGGCATTCGGTCTCGTATAAGTATATCCTCGAACCAGAGATCGAGCCAATGCAAAATTCGAAAGGCGATGACGGACGGGACGTTACTACTGGACAAACAGCTGATAGAGGTCAATCGCTTTTCAAGATCCTATCGAAGGATTTATCCGGTCTATATACGGTTTGGAACGGGAGAGTCGATTGCTTGGGGTGAATGGAGGATACAATACAATGATATTTGAGGCTAATTTTATAGCTAACTAGATCTAGTTGTCGAGTATACACTTTGTGACACGTGGTGTTTAGTAATTGCACTTTCATTTGACCGATGGGTGATTATTTTGGGGAATTTTTGTGGTTTTTCCTTGTAAACTGATTTTACACAGGAATTTTTCCCCTCTAACATTATCTGAACAAAGGATGAGTATTCTAAACCATACTTAGAGATGTATTATGGATTACTTTTTAGTATTTTTCCTTCTTGGAGGATCGATTTCAATATCCAATTCACGGAGGTTTCAGAAGTAGCTTCCATCCACAAAATTGGGCTTCAATATCACAAATCGTATCCATAATTCGCTGATGTCACAAACGACTTGATACATTCTCAAACTCCATAGGGAAATTAGATTCCTTTTGAGTCGATATCCCTAAAGAACGACGATAAGATACAGCTAAATTTCTCAACTTGGAAAACTTAACATTGGACAATCAATAATCTTGATCCTCATGATGATCTGACATTATCTCATTTCTTCGGCTGAATTTAGTGCATCCTATCGAAAATTTAACAACGACAGTGTGCAAAAAACTTTTGCATTACGGAACGAGAAATAGCCAAAATTGGACGACTCCTCCTCAAATTTTTTGCCAGCCCACTTTAACGCGAGATCATCAGAACCTGTGAATGTTTCCCACAACTCATTTTTCCTGCAGGCATATCAATGAGAGATACGAATATCCAAATGCAACTTATTCATACGAATGCCTTTGGGTTATGAATTGCAGACGATAGAGTTTGATGAAATATGCCATTATTGTTCTCTTGAACTAATTTCTTCAAATAAATTCTCTTCCATTGTTCAGGCTTGAATTTGAATAAAAATTCAACAATAACACTATTCAAACGTCAATCCCATCAGACTTCCAAATAGAGCACTATGAAGAAAATATGATACAATTTCAAAATGCCTGCACTCCAGAATGATTAAGAATCGTTACCCCCAAGGAATCTCAACAAAATTTTCCACGTAAACAATATCGATATTCAAATTTCCTAATAATGCACTGGCGCCAATCATCAAAAGATACTTCCACAACTGTTCTAATTAGTTACGCATATTTTAGAGATTTCACAGAAGAGGTGTGTTCTGTGGGCTCGTAACGATTAAAAAGTCATTTTGGATGTATAGACACATACGGGATACTTCAAAAATTGTGGAATGTCAGCCAACACACGGCAAGATCGTTACGTATTCCAGACTATTCAATCATTTAATTCGGAACCACGGCATACGACGAATCTTTCACGCAAGAATTCCTGACGTCAACGTTCTCCTCTCATTTAAGCTTTACTATATACACACAACGTTGAACACCTGCGCTTCAAAATTTAAATCTCTGCATTCCCCCAAACAGCATCCTTACGTATCATAACATTCGGCTGACCTACAGAGAGAAACTTTTCGGTTTCCTCAGTTCTGGAGTTACTTTCGTTTTTTTTCTCAGTATGTCCGAGAAACACCCATGCACTCTTGAGAGAATGATTTTTCATGTAAGGGACTTTCTCCCATACCATGATCATCGTTCGAGATGAAAATTGCCAGGGAATGGACCATGAATTTTTGATAATTTTCCATCTTTATCGTGTAAGATCAGGCTCGTATATTTTCACAGTGATTCAAGACCAAAACAAGATTCCATCATATCAAAATTCAAGACCCGCTCCATGAGATTTCCCGACCCTACATGCCTAAAACCAAATCTTTCACAGACATACCGATAAAAAAATGAGGTACTCACCTTACGATTCCTAATGATCAGTCTTCTAAGTATGAGCACAAGTCCAACAGCTAATGGAAAGAACACTAGACTGGCCAAAATGTAACTAAGCAATGCAACAGTTTCTGTACTACTAGCAAGAACTTCAGCAGCGTCATGCCTTCTCGATATCACTTCACTAATATTAACAAATGGCGCTTCTAAGCCAACACCACTACTACTACCTCCTAAAGTAGAAGTTTGAATTAGCACTGATGGTGGCATTGGCATTGGAGTTGGCACTGGACCAAAAAACGTCCTATTTTGATGATAATGATGAACCTGTTGCACATTTGTACCACTTCCTCGACTGCTTCCATTACTATTATTACTATTATTTCCACTACTTCCACTGTTACCACTACTACTGTTACTTGTGTTCACTTGAATTGGATAATAGCCAATTGTGGGATCAACAACTTGTTGAGAAGGTTTACTTGTGGTACTTGACATAGTATTAGGAATTTTGGTACTGCTTGGCCTTGGCCTTCTTGTAGTTGTTGTAGTAGTTGTTGGAGGAGTTGGTTTGGTAGTTTCTGATTCTGTCAGAATAGCTTCTGTGGGCAAACTAGTGGTTGATGAATTTGGGACACTAGTTGTAGACACTGTTGGTGTCTCACTAGTGTTGAACATACTAGACGTATTGTACAACTGCATTATCGGTAAAACATCGTCTTTGCCTTTATCTTCAACCAAATTTCTTCCCCTAGCTTCTGGTGACCTTTCAATACTTTTGACACTAGTAGCACTGGTCACTGGTACCTCTGTAGTAGTACTGGTACTACTGACGTTTGACCTGTACATTTTTTGAACTTCAGAAGGATCCAACATTTTTCCTAAAATCCCAACAGTCGTAGAACCACTCAAACCACTGATCGTTGTCAACTCTTCAACCTCAGTCCCACTAAGAGGTACCATTGTAGTGATAATAGGCGAACCCTCTGTTGGGTTCGCCGTAACCTCCTCGTCCATTTTTAAGGTAGTTACTGTACTAGTAGTGGTAGAAGTACTACTAGGTCGGCGCCTACCGGCAGCCGAAATTCTACGTCTTTTATTTTGTTGCTGTTGACTTGTAATAGTAGTAGTTTTTTGATCAGACCACCTTAAAGTAAAACCTGATCTAGCAGACTGATGATGCACTGATGCGCCACGCTCGACGCTCGAACCGGCACTGATGTTTCCAGTCGAATCTACCTCTCCAATACTGTTGCTATTGCTGCTGCTGCTGCTGCTGCTGTTGCTGCTACCCACTCCTGCACGGTTTGAACTGACTGAAGAACTGGAAGGAGTAGTAGTAGTAGTAGTAGTGGTAGTTGGAGTATTAGTCGTAGTAGTTGGTGGGTCTGATGGTTGTGCTGCTGATGTTGCCGGTGAGGTGTTGCGCAATACGGTACGATGTACTGGCTGACGTTGAGGCTGGTCTGATAGAAGCTGCAACATATTCCAGACGACAAGAAAAGTTTGAGAGCTTGTTAGCAGCTAGGAGATGAGAGACTTTGGGACTTTGTATATATAGATATTAGATTTTAGAGAGGTTATAAAATACCTTTCTCTGTGAGAGAGTAGAAAGTTGATCAATATCTGATTGGATTGAGAGACGCCCCCCTGGCAGAGGTATTATATATTATAGAAGACCTTCTAATCATCTTTTAAACGACGGGAAGGACTTTCTATGAAGGTGTTATCATTTTGCGAATCTTTTGGCAATTTTCAGTGATTTATAGAGATGTGAGAATCGATAGGGTATAAAGAAATACTATAGGAAATTTTGGTACTGAGACAAAAAGAGAGATGCAGATGATATGAGATGATTGTGAAGGGTTAGAGATGAGGTTAGAGTAATGGTTGGATATAGAGGATAGAAAGGGAGATTGATCTTTGTGGAAAGTTTACACAACCGATAGTTTTGATGGGTAATAAAGTTTGTAATTGCTTCGCGACGACCGGGTTCAGTGGATGAATTGGTAGGAAGTGATATTATAGGGTTCGATCAATGCGAAACGTCATTTCGCGAGGTTATGCTTCTTGGAGAAGAAACGTACTTGATTTGATCGTTACTGAGTATCTTGGTGGCAAGCTAGCCAATAAAGTAGGTTCGTAATGAGCCATCAAATGGTCGTTTGAAATTTAAGAGTTATAGATTTTTCGAGTATATTCCAGAAGCGATTGCTGAGTTTTATTATTGTTTGAAGATATTTGCATGATGGGAGATTAATCATTTCCGGAATTAACCACTCAAGAAAGAATGAGAAATTTTTCAAATAGACCCGACACTGGGATCGAGTACTCATAAAATTCTCATAGTTTGTATTTCTGATAGATTATTGTGGGCTTACAATTGAGCACTTTCAGAGTGTTTCGAATATTCCAAAAATGACTCGGAAACTGAGTTTCAAAGATGAAATAAAAGTGGAAGAAACTCTTTGCTACATGAACTTTTTACTACTTTCACGCGCTAATTTTGATTCCATCTTGAAAGGCCATTGCAATCCACTTGTAATGCTTGATAATTTTTATTCCTATTCAGAAGTTTCTGATTTATTGACAAATTTCATGGAACAGAATCCAAAAATATGTGAAATCCTGTTCATAATTAATCCAAGAAGAGATATGCATGCTAAATTATACCGATGATAATGAGATACAAAGTAAGGAACATGGAATGAGCATCACGCGTAGCTCCAAAATTAATTTGGAATGTTTAGCAAGATTAGCAGGTAAGTAAAAGCCTTTCATGTACGGATGCCCATCAGTTTCTCGGTCAAGATATTTTTTTCAATTAGGTCTCCAAGTCCCATCAGATTAGATAAAATTCACCTCAAAACTGATTCAAACTAACCTTGTTTCTTGATGGCACGGTGTATCTTGGTGTTTCCATGGTTGTACTCGATAGTGGTTCAACCACCAACTCATTCTTTTCAATTTTTTGTAAACGAGGTGTTACTTCAATCACAGGAATACCAGTTGTCGTCGTGGTCGTTGTCGTAGTCGTAGGCCTCACAGAAGTACTAATTACTTCTTCGATTGTTTTTGACTTGACACTCGCAGGAATTACCTCAAAATCATCATTCCTTTCAGCAGTTGCTTTAGAATTCATAGCATATCTGCCCCTATCAACAATTCTGACGCTCAAATTTGATGGTGCAGCCTCATTATTATTATTACTACTACTGCCAGATTTATCCAAAGTCGTGACATTAATACTGTTATTTCGAATCTCAGTTGACTCTTTATCCGGACAGGCTGGTTTTGTTGTAACCTCTCTTTGACTTGTCGTTCGCATTTTTGTTGATTTTCCACTAACTCCAACGCCCATCCTGTCGACGCTGTTCATTTCATCGTCAAGCATATCCTCAAGACCGGCTAGTAGTTTCTTTGGTGATGGGCTAACCGATGAGCTGTCTTTCGACATACCTGTTTTGGCAAACAATTATCGTTTTATGGAAAAAATTCTTGTTCTGTCATTTCATTCACTTATCATTAGCTTTTTATAAGAATGGAAGTGATGGGTTTGCTTATTTTGGATAAAATTCCAAAGGGGCATCCTAATGACCTCATTGAGCTTTCCTAATTACATTTCCGAAGGACTTTGTGGTTAAAAATATACCTGAGAATGTGAATGTGGTAATGAATTTTGGTGACGTGGAATTGTTACGAGTCGGGAACAATCTTCTTTTGATTGCAAAATTTAGATAAGGAACTTTGGCAACGGAAATATTTCGGAGACATTGAAAAAGCAAGACAGCCCTCGTTCAGGATTTCGATCCCGGGTGCATTGAAACTCCTTGGGTGCGTATGTGCTTATAATACAGTTTCAAGAGGGAATTAAGAGTGAAATATACTGCTATCAGTGGCGGGAGATATAAAATTTACTTGTACGTTTTGGCATATAACTATACCCATTTTATACGACCCTCGTAAAACTGAAACATTTGTAAATCTTGTTTTTATCTAAACCTCGAGTAAACTTTATCTTGGACCTCCCACTAAACAAACCTACATTACAGCTACTAACCGATATAATATGTGTGGGTTGGGTGAACTAGAAGTCAGACCATATCGCTCTACAGTTTTGAGACACATAAACCGAATTATGTTTGCACTCACTTGCTTGCGTGAGAATTTGGGAGCAGAAATTAAAGGTTCGAGTTATTTGCAAAAAGTAGAGCTAATATATATTTGATAACGAGGGTGATTGTACTTGTCGATTCCACTGCTTGGGAATCAAAGAATCAAAGAAAGTATCTGAAAGGTCTTGTTCATCACACGATAACACGAACAATACTTTGCATGAGTTTAAAAAATGCGCCACTCATTTCTGAGATTTTCTGAACCATGGAATGAACGTTCTTGAAGTAGACTGATGAAAATAAGTGTGAAGGGACTGGAATTTTATTTGTGGTACTAATTACGCCAATTCTGAAAATCTCAGGAGTACCTCAATTTAGCCGAACAATACTTCCATGAGAAAGATAGGAAAGTAGTTCTGGATCATGCGATCTTGAGTTTTAGCAAGACAACTTCAAATTTCGATCAGGGCGTGGATTTTGATCAAGATTTCCAAAAGATTCGAACTATCCCGATATACAAATATTCGGGTTCGGTGACAAAATCCAGATGAATCCAACTATCCGGATAGTATTCGGCTATCCTGATATTTAGATATTCAGACTTTGTAAACGAATTGTGATAGATATCAACGAACTACAAAATCAAATGCGTATGTATCAAACCTATACTATCGGTATCTGTACTGGTTAACCCAATATCTCTGTCTCACTTTGCATTGGCAAGTCGAGAAAGTTGGATGTTAGAGAATATAAAAAATCGCTCCGCTGTTACTGTAATCACTAGATACCTCCACGGTCATTTCCCCGAAAATTTTGATTCTTATGTCAAAATGGCCATGAGAGGACTCACTTAGGATCTGTATTCTTTCACTTTCGTTTTTTCCGACTCCCAGATCATGGATTTCTGATCCAATTCGAAGAATAAAATCAATCCGGATTTTTTCAATCTAGGCGGATATCCGGATTCACGGATATTCCCAGCCCTAGTTTCAATGCATGTCTAAGCCAAAAAATGACCCGATTTTTGTTATTTCATGCACTGTGAAAAAAGTGAGAATCTCCTCAATCATCAACGTCCTTGAAGAATTTTGAGCATCCTTGATCGAGTTTTTCGAAATTGTTTGGATCGGAATAAGGTCCTCATGATTCAATGATTCTACTGCAACACTAATTGGAATAAGGCTCGATGAATTGAATTCCGCAGTGATCTATCTACTTGAAATTACCACAAAGTTTCTTGTTTCTACAAAGATATTCCAAATTCGGAGCACCCGAAAAGCCACTTTAGGAGCTATTTAGGGTGAAAAATTCGTCTACAATGACGTTACGTCAGATACAAAACGACATGTACATAAATTGTCTATAATTGAACCATAAACTAGCTCGTAATCACATCATCAAACCACAAAGCCCAAAAAAAAGTTCCACGATGACAAAAGTTTCACTTTTATCTCGTACTCAAAACCATGATCATATCAGAAATGCTCACATATCGAAAGTAAAATCGTCCCAACAATCGTCATCGCGAAAAAGAGAAAGGATTCCGCAATTCGATCATCAAGAAACAACGAACTTTTTTTGGCTAACACTCGAAAGGATAATGCACCCTGGTCTCACCTTCTCAGTCTCATTGCCATATATACACGAAACAAATTGTAGAAAGTCTGATCCCAAAAACGAATAAGAGCTACATCTTTGCGTACACACAGTCAATGATGCACTTTTGGAAGATCCGCAAGTTGAGAGTAAAAGCGACCACGAAAGTGAGTATATGCATGTATTTCATTTCAGTTTCGAAAGTTTGTTTGCAGTATGCATGGATACAGAAAGAAAAAGTGATATATATATATATATGTACTCACCGGCAGACCGGAGCTTCTGTCCGAAATAAAGAAACTGGGACATATCCTCAATGGGAATGTTATCTTCTACAGGCCTAAAATGATTGTAGAGTGATTCGGGCATTGCGACAATTTTCTTGCCCCGGTGATCTAAGGAGCTTCCTGTATTTGCATTTGAATTTGTTCTTTGAGGCTTTGATCCAGATGTACCACTTCGTCTTACGCTGTTTGTCAGAGTACTGTAAGGTCCATGGAAAAAAAATGTCTTTTATTGATTTGGGTTTAGATAGGGTGGGAGGCTAAGTAATTATTAGAATATATCTAATTCCTAATGAGGAAATATTTCGAACAAGAACGATCATAACAAATTATAATTTTTACTCAGTAAGACCTCGAAGTATGTAAATATGATAGGAAATATAAGATAATGGATTATTATGAATGGAGCATGTATGACGATTTTATTTCGATGTTAGACGATGAGAATTTTGAGGGTTCGATGTATTTCAATTTTCGTAGCTATTCCAAATAGTTAATTATTATTCATAATTCACGACGCAAATGAGCTTATTCGACACTTGTATTGCGTCAACTTGCCGAACGATAATAATTTTCTTACTCATTTGATGCGTTCAAACGTCACATTCTATCGTACGATCAAAACCTGTATTTGATGAGGGTGAAATTAATACAAAGTTTGCTCTTGTTTGCGAAAATGATGTGCGACAACCTATTCAGAAAACAGACATGAAATGATGGACGAAATATCTGTGGATTCGTAATTTATAGATTCATGAACTAGACAAATAGGAATATCTATAGATAACTGTTATTCGGAGTGTATGTTAAAAAAAATCGATCACACATGCGACACTAGTTTGTTACAAAATTGCAGCATATATTCTGAGGATAGCAGGTGAAAGGACGTGAGAAATCTTGTTCAGAATATGTTGAATATACTAATTTATACTTTCCACTTTGGATGCTAATTTCTTCCAAACAGTTATTACATGTAGAGAATGGATAGTCATTTATTGTCGACAATCTTCTCGTTATACAAGGTGAAATTATCTATTATGTCCTTTCTTATTCATTGTTATGTTAATATGGGCCTCAAATAGTATCAAATGAAGAACGTATATCTACGGGTTGTGATGGAAAAAATGCCCGAGACAAATGTATTTCGAGTTTTGCGGTGAAAAACATGACAATACGGACCCGTATTCGAATAAAATTTAAAGTAGATGATAGCCAGAGCATTTTATATCCTTACTAATTCCTTAAAAGAATGCTTTGTTATTTTGTTAGTCAACTTATCTTCTAGATGAGAAATGTTAAATTAACTTTATCTGGATATTAGGAAATCCTGCTCTCTGTTCAGGAATCCTCTTAACACGCTCCAAAATTCGCTGTAATTTTCACATTGATGACAAAATTTCTAACCGATCTGTCTTCAATGTGCGATTATCGAACGAAATGGACAGAACAATGATGTGACATGTAGTTCCCCGGTAGAAATAAATTCTGCAAACGGTCTATTCTGCAACTGATATGTCTTAGCTCTATGAGTTTATTTATATGTAAAATGTAGAATATTGTTTTGGAATCCAATCACGTTTGGGATCGAATTTTAAGACTATGGTTTTACCCAAATTTAATCGAAAAAAATACGGGGTATTCCAATATCTTAAGGCGATTAAGAGCTACGACTACAGAATGAAATATTTGTTATATTATCCGGAAGACTTTCATGGCGTGATGTTTAAGATATCGAACAGATATAACTCACGAAGCCGGAAGATATTACATGATGGAAAGATGTTTTTGAACTTGAACTTTTTGAGTCAAGATTTACTTAACGAGAACAAATCGACTGGCGAAAATATTATCTCGCGAACAGAATTGGGCACTAGAATGAGGAGTCAAGATTTTTCTGATACCCGAGACAAATAATGAAAAAATATGGTAATTGTGATTAGCATTTTCGTATTATTCCTCTCGAATTCGGCATTAGTTCAGAAATTCAACATAGGAGGTTCTAGACGTTTGAATTGTATATTCGTATTGTCAAGTAACCCTGGAAACAATTATATATTCATAAATTCCCTAGGAATTCTAAGTTGTAGGAATGGAGTTACGGATATCGAAAATGATTTCTATCGGTGTGAGAACATGAGAGAAGGATCATTGTATAAAATGTCACATCCTCTGTGAATTGCCTCGAAGTAAAGAGTATTCACCCACAATCTCTATCATGTCAAATATTTTGAAACGTAAAGGTCCTCACAATTTCGTCCCAAACATGGAATTTAGAATTTTTCCTATCCGATAGAAGAGAGGGATCTACAGTAGCCGTCAAAATTAATGGACCATGCATAGCATTACAGAATCGACAATAACTCTGAAACGTTCTATCGCACAAAAATTTTGGAAAAAGCATCACGAAGAACACAAAAAAATCTATCGATTTGTGGGTTCAGAACATTTTTTCAAGAATTTTTTCGTGCTGATAACCGATGCAGAAAATTGAAAAAAAATACTTGCAGCGGATCACCTGTAATTTTAACGAGAGTTGTTCGATCACAAAAATCTTAATGAGATGTTGTAGATTGCTCAGAAACCTACAAGTTCGTCACTGGAGGTTTTTTTCTACGACCTCTCTGGTCTGAGCCACAATCTCCAGGAAGAAAATTTCGTGATGTATAGCCCCTTATGGAGATACTGGACCACGCGCCAACTCCACTTGCTCAGGTGCTGTTCTACCGTCAAGAACCGCCCCAAAAATTATCAAACCGAATGGTTTTGTCGTAAAATTTTCTGAATTTCTCGAATATGCTATCAGATTCTAGCTTGGATATGATCAACACTTGCTTTTGTAACTTTTACTCCAAAAACTTCCTCAATTCCAGATAAGCCTGTCCAGGTCACATTTACAGGGGAATCTGATGGCAATATCGAGAAATTCAGCCAATATCGTCGAAACCGTGCGGGTCGATAAGTTTGGGGTGATTCTCGATGATAGAACAGTGCTTGAGATTTCCTTCCCGGAGCTCGTCGCTCGGACCAGAGACATCGTAGAAAAAAACCTCCAATAACAAGCTTGTAGATTTTTGACCGATCTACAACATCCCGGTGAAATTTGTGTGAGCAAGTGTTTTCTTTTCAATTATCCACATCGATTATCAGCACGAAAAAATTCTTGAAAAAATTTTCTGAACCCACAAATCGATAGATTTTTTTGTGATCTTTGTGATGCTTTTTCCAAAATTTTTGTGCGATGGAACATTTCAGAGTTCCTGTCAGTTCTGTCATACTAGGCATGACCCATTAATTTTGACGGGTAGTGTATTTTCAAACTACTCTTCCTTTGTCGTTCCTAATAGCAAGATTCTACAACACACTAAACAATCTACCTCCCAAAGAGAAAAAAATCACCAAAGAAACAAAATTAGTAAGACCAACACACTTACAATAAAAAAAAAAAACACTCACCCAGTATTTCCAAGTGTCCTAATCACAATCTCCTGTGTATCATTAGCTGCCTGCTGCTGATTTTCAGGAACCGTAACATACAGTCCACTCTGTGATTCCTGCATCTCAAGTAAATCATTATGGTGTGCAGCAGCAGCAGCAGCAGCTGATTGTTCCCTAAGGGCTGCCATCCTCCTTCTAGTTGAGTTCCGTCTTGAAGCAACAGCAACTTCTCGGCGCCTTGCAACGATTATGTTACGAAAAGCTTGTTCTCTACGAGCCTTTGCTCGAGGCGATTCTGTCTGTAAAGACATGCGAGCTTCGCGTTCGTCGTATGCCACCACCGATGGTGATGCCGATGTTGTGGTCGTTGTTGTTGTTGTTGTTGTTGGTGCATCTTGACGTGATGGCTGGTAGTCGATGGCATCTGTAAAGTAAGAAGGAAAAGTTCTGTGGTTAGACTGGGTCTATTCTATTATGATAAGTTGTGGATAGGGGTAGAATTTATGAGTTTTTGGGATTGTGGTTGTCATTCATTGAATGAAGATGATGCTGTGGTGGATTAGGATGTGGACGTAATCCTGATATACATCAGATAAACTTGACATCTTTTTCTTATATAATGATGTCTCTTCATTTTTTCTACAGGGTCTCTTTATTTTTTCAATTTCTTCAACATTCTCCAGTGAGAACTGAATCAATTGATTGGAACGCAACAAATTATCAGTTTCTCACTGCGTCATTGGCTAACATTACTCCTGCATCGTAGCTTTTATTATGGAGCCATGACATGTCTGCGGATCATCAATTATAACCCGTACATTGAAACCATATTCGAGAGATCCTGAAATTCGGATTTAAAACTATTTTGATTCCATACGCTCTTGAATCTTCAAGACGTATTTACACTACTTCAGTCAGTGTGCACCTGAGAATAAAAAGTCCTGATTGGAAATTTCATTTTCTGCGGCCTCGTTGGTCCGAAATCACTCTAACTCGGCTCATTGGTTGCTTTTATCGAGTACTCCTGAAACTCTTTGTCGATTCTTACCTGCGTTCCAAGAGGTTTTTGGTAGATCAAGTCAAATGTTTGGAGAAACACATAAAAATTAACCCGTCACTCAGAGCTTTGCAAGTCAGATGTGACCCGATAAATCAAAATGATAATATGAAGAGCATCTGGAAGTAGAAATTCAGAATTTGTTCTTGGAAGTTACCCCCTAGGTCGTTCTTGGTCCGAGCTTTGACCGTTTCTGTAAACATGATTTCTTTTCAAAAGTGGACTAATCATTACGTATCATGCGAGGACTCATATTCGAACTAGAATAGGATTGATTCTTGGTTCACTCCACCAACAATTAGGAGTAACTTGAAAATAATCGTAAAAAGTTCCCACAAGTCCAATTCTTTCACCGTTCATGAACTTTAATACTTTTTCTAGCTTTTGTCAGAAAAACCGGCATTTCCTGGTTTTAGAAACAACCTAGAACAAATTTCAGGAACGAGAACTGAAGCTTTCGACTCCTATCTTCAGATGCTTTTTGAATCATCTTGATTCATCAATTCATTTCTGACTTGCACAGGTCCAAGTGTTGGCCCAATTTTCATGATTCTCTCCAATGATTCGACACTGCCTAACCAAAATTCTGTTGCTGGCCAAGAAAAAGAACAAAGAGTCCTTGAATTACTTGAAAAAAACTACAAAATGAGCTGAGCCGAAATCATTAAGAACTGAAGAAGCCACAGAAATCGAATTTTTCAATCTGGACTCTTCATTTTTAGGTACAAACTATTAACCGGTATTGTTTAAATATGATTGATTCGCTCAGGATTGTTGATAAATCGGGAAAAGATTCGGTGGATGCAGTTTTACCTGTTCAGCAAGATATGTGGTCTTTGGATGAGCATGAGAATTTTTCGATGCTCGATTATCTGTTTGTTATCCAGATATGATGACACATATTGAATTCTCTATTTGTATGCTAATGACTAGCGAGATGGATTGAATGTCATCCAGAGCCCATTTTACAGCGACAGGAGGCAAAACTGCATCGAATTTTGAATGAATCGACCACTTCAAACTGCATGGAAGGAACCTGTTGTCTGATTATCATCTTTGGGCTACAATCTGAGCCGTTACATTTTTTAGGCTATTTTTATCCCTCGGGGACTTGCTTGTGTATATGTAAGAGACAGAATCGAAGAGTATTATTATCAAAATTGCTGTCCATCCGGCTACTTTGCATGAGAAGTGCACTTTCGAAACGGCAAACTGAAAATACAAACTTTTATGGAGCTCCAAGCAAATTAAAAGAGATATTCAATGCTCCTGAGAATACATAATTGAAGGAATCTCCAAATTATGATGGCTCAAAATCCAGTGTTAAACTCCCAATCGTCGCGTCGATAACAAAAAAGAAATACAAAAAGTACTACAGAATATCATGTCAGACCTAAAAATTTCAACAAAAAGGCAAAGATAACTTGTAGAACGTCTCAAACTCTCTAACATCTTTTCACAACCGTACCATAGCATCTCGTCAAACAAGCTCGTCATATAACGTCTTTCCAACCTCATGGAAGTATTCTATAGAACCAGGTGGTCTGCGGTTCTCTCACCTCTTTCCTCTCTCTCTCTTACTCCGAAATTCAATGATGGCACACGTCGATATATTCGAAATACCAAAGAGATCCTGCACAATCCAGTTTTTTTGTTGCTACCATACGAAAATCCGATCGGACGAGTTTGCTTTCGTTTGCGCGTTGATGATTCTTATTTCATTCTCTGATGTGCTGGCTTGTTCACTTTCGCCAGTGTCTGATGCATCGCAGACATACTCAATTCCACGTATAATATACTTTTACGCTCGGTAATGCAGAATGGTCAGGACTTTGTATATACTTAGTACTTATACGCAGAAATCGAGCGTGAAAGTTTTACACCCGTTGTCTCATTCGCAATTCTGCGTAAGCATGTATAGGTTGTATGTCCGGATACAGGGATACACCAAAATTGTAGTATACTTCAGAGAAGTGATTCGGTGTATGGCTACTTCAATGAAGTGACCTCGAAAACAATCATGGTGGTGGTAGTAATGGCGTGGTGTACATCATTGCATGAACTCGACGCCAAGTAAAATGTACCGTTAGCTCTGCTACTATATACTGAAAGACTGAAAGCTCTGCTTTTGCGATCTCGCAGACTTTTACTCAACCGTAGTTCGTCCGGATGAGATCCGGATGTGGCTGGTATTAAGTAGTACTCTCTTGGTGTGTAAAATGTGATTCGGATGTTGAGGTTATGGTTGATTGGGACACGAGTTGACGAGGAGCTGGCTGGTTATTCCTGGGGAGGATGAAAAAGGTGATGAAGCGCGTTTTTTTGTCGACCAATGTCGTTAACTCAAACTGGAAAGAATCATGAGGTGAGATCGATGTTTCCGCTGTGAGATGCTATTACCAAGCTCGTTTCGGGCTGATTCAGTGTCTTGTTTGTTTGGACTTGTCTGTTTTATAGTGTGTTTCGAAGTTGGTTGTCATCGGAACTGATGAATGACTTTATTGGGATTTCTATGGTGGAAGGTTGACATGTTTACTGGATTGGAGGAAATTTGTTACATTTTTTTAGGATTAGTTGGATAATGGACCGAATTCTGGGTCAAATGTGCTGTATTCGACTCAGGATAGGCTAAGATACATTGATTCCATGGTCGGTAACCGGTCAGTTTTGACTGAATTTTGAAAATTATAGATTTTGAGGGATAGACTTTATCTACCCGAGAGAACTTGGATGAAAGAGGAATTACAATCTTGGCTCGATTTTTCGAGATTTCAAAGTCCATCATACCCTGATGAAAGAACTGATACGACAGATTTGATCTACTATCTCATAAAGTTCAATGCGAGATTAAAATTTTGGAATACAACACCACCTTATTGTCTACCTCCTTTCGGAAAGTTGATGAGATGTATGACTGTAAGTTCTAAAAATAATCTTGCACTTCTATATCTTTATATTAACTTGTGAGTTTTTATTGTAAAACTGTTGACGGTTCTACAGCCATGACCACGAAAAAATCTACGTGGTTGATCTCATCTACATGATTATTTTGTGAGCTCTGATAGTGTAGCAAGCATGACAAGTCTCGAATACACACCCGCGCCTGAGCGTTATTAATAATACAGGCCCATAGAATTAAAAAAATTTTTGTATCAGAAAAGGTGGAAGTCATTTTTGACGTATTTTGAGCTGCTGAACACGAATCCGAACCCAGAACGACACCTTTCCTTGGCCATATTTATGAATTACAAAAATGTTAAAGTACGAGTTTTTGTGTTTTAAAGGCAAATTGCGAATCTTTGAAGCAAAGTTGATGACGGGATCGTTTTTATCGTCAAATTTTACGTCGAAAATATATTTTTTCAAAATTTTTGTACTTCCTAGGAAGCTAGGAAAACCCCTAGACGAGCTTAAATTCCCTAGGCAGAGTTATTTCATCCTACACCAAAATGGTGGCCAGGTAGGTCAAAACTAAGGGTAAGATTGGATTCTCCGTCAAATTTTACGTCAAAAACGTATTTTCTGGGAATTTTCAGCACTGCTAAGAGCCAGAGATAAGAGTCAGAGCAAAAATTACTAAGAAAATCACTAAAATCACCCAACATCAGGTACGTTGATCCGGAGCCTGAAACGTGTCATCTTTCGCTCGCGTTTTCTTCCAGCTTCCTAGCATCGCTGAAAATTCCCAAAACATACGTTCTCGATGTAAAATTCAACGCAAAATCCGATCCCGCCCTTAGTTTTTGATCTACTTGGTCACCATTTTGGTGTAGGATAAAAATACCCCGCCCAGGGAATTTGAGCTCGTCTAGGGATTTTCTAGCTTCCTAGGGGATTAAATTATTTCGGAAAAATTCATTTTCGACGTAAATTTTGATGACAAAAACGAATCCGTCATCAACTTTGCTTCAAAAATCCGGCATTCGCCTCTAAAACGCAAAAACGTGTACCTCAGTACTTTTGTAATTCATAAATACCGCCATAACTCGATAACGACGAAGCTGTTGTTTTCAGCTCACGATCGGATTCGTGTCCAACAGCTCAAAATACGCCAGAAATGACCTCCACCTTTCCTGATCGGAAGAATTTTTTTATTTTGTGGGCCTGAGTAATCATTACTATTCGACGTGTGAAAATGATTAGTCATTAGCCAGATCTATTAAAAACTGTTGTAAGCCAGAGAAAAATCAAAATTTCGGCAAATCATCCTCCCACCACAGGTCGATATCAATAAAATGATCAAAAAAGTCTCATTCCGCGACTTCGAACTTCTAAATCCAAATACAAGGTCAAAACACGAAATCCAAAGCTCTTCACCACGAGGTCACGTACTGTATGCAACCGAGACAATCGAGAACAGAATCTCTTGTTTCCAGGAACAGTTCGTGGGATTGAAACCGATAGTAACAAACGAGGGGACCAGACAAAGAACTCGTAGAAAAATTCTCAAATCAGAGAAAAGAAGATAGAAACAGCAGAAATAGCAATGTAGTAGAGTACACTTGATCAGAGTCCCAACTGTGGCCGAGATGCCACTGATGCGATTGGGCTCAATTACACGACTATCGAACGACTCGAATCGCAGTTAGTACACCGATTCGAAAACAATGCTCATGAGATCACGATAATACAAATATACACCTACATTGCTAACTCTGCCTCATTCCGATTTTCCCAAGGTCAGAGGTCAAACCCAACATTACCACTACCATTATTTCATCATCCATGTAGCTATATTTGTAGTAATTCTCGCGTGTAGCTATTTGCAGAAACTACTTACCACTTGAATTTACCACACGCAAGAAAATTTCAAAAAGAGCTACAGGTGAAAATATAGCAAATATCCACATCCGATCTAAAGTCCAAAGTATATATTCAAGATCGGTATAATAGTCACGCGCGAAAGGGGATATAGGAACGATTGATGTGGCGCCTATATATCGTCTAATTGCTCTTCCAACCAACATAAGAGTATATGGCGCGACGCTTATAAATGCATCAAAAGTATGTACATCTATGTACGCCATCAAAATCAACTCCTATCTTTGAGATAATTGCGGGAACATTGGCGCCAAACAATGTACTGCCGGTCTCATTATTACAATGTTGGATATACACGTATACATGCACAACGTTACGCGTCGACTCTATTTTCTTTTCTTTTTTTTTTTTCGTTGCATTTGATGAAGTTTTTCCTAGCTCACATAGGTGAGAATTAAATTGAGCAAATATAAGGATAGTTCATATAGATGACGTCAAAGATGGTGGCGGTGGTATATTAGTGTTGGTCAAACTATTAAGAAAATGAGGATCGGTAGGATATGGATAAATGTATATGGGCGTTTACTACGTGATGTGTACGCGAAATTATACGTTGAGGGTATAATTTATTAGCGAATCTCGCGCATTCTCAGATAACTTATTACGTGTTTATTATGATCAAGACGAGGATGCATGTGTGTGTGTGTGTGTGAGGTTATTTTCATTTTTCTGTGGGAGAAAAAGAATATGAGATGTGATATTACGTTATATCAAGCTGGCGATCTGGGGGTTCTTTTTAACAGTCTGTTCTTGTATTTTTTGGTGGTTAAGTGGAATTTAATTTTCAAGGTTCGATAGCATCTTTGTAACGGGACAAAATTGCCTTGACACCTACTATTATATGCCAGAATTCAGTTTTGGAATGGAAATTTGAGATTGTTTGGAGTCGACGATGTCTAATCTTTCGAGGTAATTATGGTGATCCTTGGTATCGGGTTCACGGAGAAATTCAATTTTAAATTCATTATATACAGTTACGACTCAATTATGAAGCAATTTACAAGTTGTTGGAAGGCAAGGATAACTTGGTACACTAATTTTTATCAAAGATAAGAATCTCTCTACCTCCTCGCACTCTTTTTCTGAAGAACAGAAGGTTGTGCGCAAGGTTTGGGGACTTTTTGCAATGATTCGTTCTGGTGAATAGCATGTTTTGAGGAGAATTCTTCAACCAGAATTGAGTGCAGTGTTGATCGTATTGAAAACTTGAATACATGGGGATATTTAGCTGAGTCTAATGAAACTCAGCATGAATAATCCGCGCAGTGGTATTCTTACTTTTCTTTCAGCCAAAAATTTAGAAAGTGGTAATTTGTAGGGCTAAAATTTCGAAATGTCAAACCATGGGAAGTCAACAACTCGGCAATGAAGAATATTGAAGATATTTGGCGAAAATACGCAGTGCCAAATTTCGAAGGTATGAAGCCAAATATCTTCGCCAAATTATGGAAGTTAGGAGCGATAGAAATTCGGATTAGCAGAAATACAGGAGTCCCTCGTTATCCGCGGGGGTTACGTTTGGAAGAAGTACCGCGTATGACAAAACCGCGGATAATAAGACCTTGGTCTTATGGGAAATAGGGGGTTACGTTCGACCATCTGTGCAAATCATGAGAAAAATTGCTATGCATGCATGGTTTTCATTTATTCAACATTGTTGTCACAAAATGACGAGTAGAATAGTACATGAGGATGATATACAATGGATTAAAATGACGAAATTTCATAAAATTCATACAAAAGTAAATCTATGTCTCGAAAAAATCTGTCATCTTCGACTGCTTCGCTCGTCTCAAAATATCTCTGTGGAGTTCCTCGTAAATCTTCACACCCATATCGAGAAAATGCTTGAAGCTCAGGCTCCGAATCATGATTGGATCACGAGCCATAATATATAGAACGAGCCAGAGCATAATATATTGAATTACTGCAGAAATGATGGTGTAAACCTGCGCATAACCAATTTTGACGAATTCGACAGTTCTCTATACTTCAAAACTTCGACTGACTAAAGAATATGTATTGCCAATCCATGTTTCAAGCCTCTCCAGGGCGGAAAGTATCATCCAAACGTAACACACGAGGGGCGGATGGTATTCTGAAAGGTCGCGCATCACTCGTCACGAGTGAAATTGCACAGAAATGGATTTATTCTATATCAATCACGGGCATGGGCCCGCGGATAGCAAGTGATGAGCGCAAATCGGGTAACCGCGGATAACAAGGGACACCTGTGCTCGAGTATCATTTTTCAAAATTTTGACCTATACATTTTTTTTCTGTGTATTCTTGCCAACCAAAATTTCGATCGTCCATAATTTCAGTTTTCCAGAGAATTTCAAAATTCTATCCCTTATAATTTTGTCATTCCAAATTTCAACTGGTCTACATTCACAACGCTAGGAATCTTCTCGTCATCGAATATAACAAGGGAAACACGTGAATTGTGCTTCACAGATATATGTACCCGTCTAATAAAGATGACGTCAGGTACACAAGACCGTCTGCTTGCATGAAACTTTTATGAGGATGAGGATGAAGGTGGCAGCCCAAGTCAAATTTTATGCAGCCATCATCATCATCATCACCATCATTGGTACTGCAGTCATTATGTTAATAGCTTTGAAATTAGTCGCGCGCCGACACGGAAACTATACATACTTTGGCATTATATTATCATCCCGTTGGCGATCGATCCTTAGATTATATACAATGTGAAGTCTTAGATGTACCGACGCCGACGCCACTGTGACGAGAAATCGTTATCTGTTGTCTATAATGCATAATTGAACGCATTTCTTTTCTTTACACGCATCGACATCAGACAAATGAAGACTTAAACTATGATATTTGGTATTGCCTTGAGGTGTGAGAGATGACGATCTAGATAACGTCCGATTTGCAATTATACACGACTATCTTGATGAAGAATCGAATTGAGGGAAGATGCTTTGAAAGGCTCATCTTCATCACTCGAGATGATGGATTGCGAAGTGCGAATATTTTATGGTCTGGTGGACTTTGGAAGTGACGCATGAAAAGCTTTGGGTGGTGCAGCTTTGCAAAATGTGTAGTCAATCGGTAAGGAATACTTTGAAGTAGATTATGCTAGCGACAAAAATCACACTCTGACGCAGGAGCTCAGATGTTGAAGTTTTCCAAGAGACAACTAGTTTACGGGTGAGCAATCAACTCGAGATCAACTACCTCCCGTCTCGATATTTAGATTTCTTAGCTTGAAACTTGAGCGAAGATTTAGCAGAAGAGATGTATGGAAGGTTATATCCATGAAATAAGTAAGGAGATTTAGGTATTACAGTCCCCTAGAACATGGTTCTTTCTCGTAGTTTTGCATGCCGTGCAATCCACAAGATATTTTAAATTCTCATCGACAACTTCACCAAAACTGAATCTGGTATCGCAAACATACGCATGATTCGAATAAGCTACAGTGCAAGCCTAACATGAATTATATGAACAATGACGTCCAAAACTCTCAAAGCATATTTGAAATCTTTGACTAAAATACGAAATAGTCTTTACCCACACAGCATGGGAATATTTCAGAAAAATATTTCAGAGAAATATTCCAGTGGAATCTTTCAGGAATCTCCCAGAAATATTTCAGGGAATATTTCATAATATTTCATAGGAATATTCCACAGTAATCTTCCAGAAAGCTCCCGGGAATATTCCATCAAATATATCAAACAATCTTTCAGAAAGCTTCCACTGAAAGATTCCTGAAAGGTTTCTGAAAGATTCCAATGGAATATTCGCAGAGTATGACTTTGGAATATTTTTGCGATATTGCAAAATATTTCCCCAGTACATTTGCTTTGGAAGATTTCTGCGTATTATCTGGAAACTCTTTGGAAGATTTTTGGAAGATTTTACAGAGCTCCGGTGAATTTGAAGGTTCCGGTGCGATATTCCAAAAATATCGCTTTCAAATATTCCTACAATATTTCACTGTCAATCGGTCAGCAATCTTGATTCAGAGGGATTTTCCGAAGATTTCTGGAAGGCTCCCGGAAAATTCTAATCAACCTCGAGAAAAAAAATCACTCAAGTATTTTACGGATACTGCATTGATATTTCTCAGCAATCTTGCTGAGATTGGTTTTTGGAATTTTTATCATCCCGGAAAAGTTTTCTGGAAGACTTTGTGGTATCCTAGCAATATGTCAGTAAAACCGTCCTGCAATATTCTTCACAGACAAACTCATATCAATCTTGCTCTGGAAGAGTGTGAAAAAATCCCCAAAAGATTTTAGTAATGTTTCTGAAAGGTTTCTGGAAGATTTCTGAAAGATTCCAGTGGAATATTCCAGAAATATGATTTCGAAATATTCCTGGAATATTGCACGGCAATTTTCCAGCAATCTTGCTGAAAAAGATTATAAAGAGGTATCTTTAAGCTTCCTGGAATATTCCAGACACACTGAGAGAAAGCTTACACTGAAAGATTCCTGAAAGGTTTCTGAAAGATTCCAATGGAATATTCCAAGAGTATGACTTTGAAATATTTTTGCAATATTGCAGAATATTTTCCCAGTATATTTGCCTTGGAAGATTTCTGCGTTTGGAAGCTCTCTGGAAGATTTGTCAAAGATTTTAGAGAGCTCCAGTGAACTTGAAGGTTCCGGTGCGATATTACAAAAATATCGCTTCCAAATATTCCAAACAATATTTCACTGACAATCTGTCAGCAATCTCGATTCGGAGGGATTTTCCGAAGGTTTCTATGGAAGGCTCCCAGAAAATTCTAATCCAACCTCGGGAAAAAAATCACTCTCAAGGGAATATTTCAAGAAAATATTTCACTGGAATATTTCAATGGAATCTTTCAGAAATCTTCCAGGAATATTTCAGGAAATATTTCATAATATTCCGTTGGAATATTCCATAGCAATCCCCCAGGAAGCTCCCAGAAATATTTCATGAAATATTACGAACAATCTTTCAGAAACCTTACGCTGAAAGATTTCTGAAAGGTTTCTGAAAGATTTCAGTGCAACATTCCAAGAGTTTGACTTGGAAATATTTCTGCAATGTTGCACGACACTTTTCCAGCAACCTTGCACTGGAAGGTCTTTGGGAGGTCTTTGGGAGCTTCCTGGAAGATTTTTGAGAGGTTTCTGAGAGCTTCCTCGATAAGATTTCAGTGCAATATTTGCAAAACATCATCTTCAAACATTCTTGCAATATTCCTGACAATCTTTCAGCAATATTGATTCGGAGAAATTCTCAAGAGGTTTTCCAATATATAGTCCTTTGAAAAATTTTTGCAATATCCCAAAAGTATGGCTTTCATATATTTCATCAATTGACAATTTCTCAGCAATTGTGATGGAGAAAATTCTTGAAAGATTTCTAAAAGCTTTCTGAAAGATTCCAGTGCAATATTCTAGCGATATTACTTCAAAATATCCCTGCAATATTCTACAAACAACATTCCAGCAATCCTGGTCCGGAAGATTTTTGGAAGATTCCTGAAAGATTACTGAAAGATTACTGAAAGATTCCAGTGTAATATTGCAAAAAAATGACTTTTGAATATTTCTGCAATATTGCACGACAACATCCAAGCAATCTTGCATCGGAAGATTTTCGATAAAGTTCCTGAAAGCTTTCTGGAACACTGTTGATCGGTACCTGAGTGCTCTTCCAAAGATCCCAGTGCAATACTCCAAAAACATCTTATTATGCCTGCGATGATCCACTGGCAGTCTGTCTTCAATTTCCTCCCAATAAAATATTCGGGCCAAGTTCGTGGAGATTTGCTGAAAGATTCCAGTGGATCTTCCAGAAGTAGTATTCCGAAGTTGTTCTCAAAAATTTCATCGTAAATATTCCAGCAATCTTATTCCGAACGATTTTTGAATGCTTTCTGACAGATTTCAGTGGAATATAATGTTTCGTGAATCTCATCATCTCCATATATTCCTGCTGTACTGTGAGAATCTTTGGGAAGATACCAGAAAGGTTATCCAGTGCAATATGCAATTGATATTTCTGAAAGATTTCAGTGCAATATTCCATAAATATCTTTCTGAAATATTTGTGCAATATCT
This sequence comes from Eretmocerus hayati, assembly GCA_029851415.1. NCBI lineage: Eukaryota > Metazoa > Arthropoda > Insecta > Hymenoptera > Aphelinidae > Eretmocerus > Eretmocerus hayati. The sequence goes on along the minus strand of CM056742.1, from coordinate 172,268,381 downwards.
GGTTGAGTCCAGATCACATATGCCTCCACGATATGCTCAGGTTATCAAGTGATCTGGATTCTCAGGCTCTTGAACAATAACCGAAATTATTAATAACCGTATGGAGGCTTAGAATGGGAGTCCTGAAAGGTCGATCCTCTTCAAGCTCAGAAGAGTATTTTTGAGACGAAAATGCATCGCTATAATTGGATTTCAAGGTGCTGAATTTATCCAACTATATACTGTGGCTCCGCGAGGGTTAGTTCATCATTCATAGCCAGACATCTTGAGTATTCCAAAATTCTTCTAATGAGCAAATTTGGCGTTATTGGGATCTTTTACTAATTCGATCCTCTGGTGAATAATTCTCGAGGATCTCGTCCTGGGAAGCCACTCGAAGCTGGTCAGGTCAGGTTAGCAAGTCAGTGCCATCAATTCAGTCAGTGCCGTGCAGCATCGTGCGGGACCAATCTCTGCACGCCGAGCTGAATATCATCAACTTGTGTTCTTCGTGGCGAGTCGTGTATAAAGGGAATTTCCATGTATTTCCCAACGTTTCCTTGTTACTCATCTCGTAGTTATGCATCAAGTATTGTCAACCTTATGGAAAACTTTACGAACTTGCGGTCTTACAGTTTTCAAGTGACCGGCATGAGCAACCATAACCTATGCCCTCGTTGTCGGAACTTTCTTAACCCATAGAGCTGATCTGTATTCGTTGCTGATACCTTGTAGATCAGATGAGTATTTCTGCCTAATAATCTTTTTGAGTGCTAGTGAGCAAAGAGCTAGACACTTTGTGTTCAGTCAAAGATATATTTGCAGGAAAATGGGTGCGAGCAAATGGACGAAATGCTATTTAAAACAGGATCACTGATGACATCATCATTTGTCACTGTAAGATAGTAGAGATAAACCATCAATTATGATGAGAACAATTATCTCAACATATACAAGCTACCCACACATCTTCTGCAACTCTTCATCCCATATCTGTAGGTGAGATTCTATCCTCAACTAGATGGTGATTGTAGGATTCTGTAGACACGAGTCGTACACATTACTTCTCCAAGTCAAACCAATTGGCGGGAATGGGTTTTCATCCAGTTCTTGAATATTTCAATCTACATATTAGGTACATGACAATGGTCATCAAGAGTGGCGATTGCATAGACATTCTTAAGCGTTCGTTGACAGTATTTGTAATGAAACAAAGAGACATCTCTTGATCTTAAGCGTATGTTTGTGCAGCATCTGTATACCCAGGCTATGTTCAAGGATTCTTCCTTGATGGACGTATTGGATAACCAATCAATGGGATTCTGATATCAGTAACAGTATCAATTGAACACACTATGAGAGCTTGGAGTATTTCAGCCATCAGACTAAGTAAAACATTAGGTAACCATACAATCCTTTGGATGGAAACGAAGTAGAGTTTTGGGGATCATAACTTTCAGATTTCAACTTAATATGACCATGAACAGACAACTTTTCTAAGAGAATATTCACAAGAATCGAATGGAAAAATTCCTCATCAAACAAAATTATATTAGAGACTTTGCTGTGAAACTCTGCATTGGTTTCTCGTCTCACTTTTGAACCCTCCATACAGTTATGAATCCTCCATCTATCCCACGTGGAATCCTGGTTTATTTTGTTGAAGCTGATCTCATCAAATTCTTCATTGAGGATGAGATGAACGAATCCAAAGTAAGATTAGTTTTCAGAGAAAATGACTCTATTACCGTGCACTAATATTTCCATTTAATATAGAAAAGTTTTGTTTGAACCGAGGTTGTCAGTCCTACCAATTTGAACAATGAATTAGTTCTGAACTAATGAAAGCACACTGTGAATACACTTTACATTGTTCATTCTACTCAGATGACAACTGTTGAGTTGAGAACAAAATTAGGTGTTACTCGCTGGCTCTTGTTTCAGATCAGACATGAGATGATACTTCTCACTCAGAGGTCTTTCTAGCCCGGTTCCTCAAGGAAACTACAATAAATTTACTACTAAGCTATTGGTAGGAGATTTCAGGAAACATAACTCTACTGTGAGGAATCCCATGAAATTTTTCAGGAACCCAGATGGAACATGATTGAATCTTCAGAGAAAAAGGAAACTTGTGAGACATTCGAACAATACGCTCCAATTTGGAGTAACCAAACGTCCCTTTTTTTCGAATGCTATTTTTTTGAGCCTCTGATGGTAAGTTTAGCGTGAGTTCTGGAAAGAGTTTTTCAACGAGATTCTGTATTATCTCCAACTGGTATCTTTGGATATTACCTTATTTAATTTATGACCTAGTTTAGGTTATAACCTGAAAACATCTGGGATTTCCTGTAAAAAATTTATCTGTGAGTGAGTAAAAGTTCTTCCAATTCGTACAAGTTCCAGAATCTTTCCATCCTTTTGTCTGCAAAAAACTATACTGAATATCATTGAATGTTTTCGAAGTATTTCAGAAAAATGAGACTACAGTAAGAGACCCCGGGCAATCTGCCAAGAATCCAGATGGAATGTACCTATATAGTAATCAACCTGAAATATTTTAGAAATATTGTCAGAAATCTTTTATGAAAGATTCCAAAAATCTTTCACCAAAGATTCCAGAGATATTTCCAACCACAGACATAGTACTACCAGGAATCTTTCATGAGATATTTCAGAAATATTTCATGGATGATTCCAGGAATATTCCCGACCGCGGACATAACTATATTCCCGAGAGGTTTCAATGAAATCTTCCAGAGATCTTTCATTGAAAGATTCCTGGAAGATTCCTGGCAATGTTACAGAAACGTTCCAGTGAAATATTTCAATGTAATATTTCTCGAAGATTTCTGCAAGATTCCCTGGAATCTTCCCATGAAAGCTTCCAGGAAGATTCCCAGCCGCGGACATAACTATATTCCAGGAATATTCCAGAGTAATATTTTTGGAATATTCCAATCTTTCAATGTAATATTCCTGGAATATTCCTGAAAGATTCCCATGCTGTGTGGGTACTTGATATCCTGGTAAATAATGATTATTAATGACTCGAAGTAACTCCTCATAGAACGTACTAGCAACGCCTACAGATTTGTTTACAGGAATTGGGTGAGAAACTGGGATGGAATATCACTCAATTATTCTCAAACTTTTGAAGAGTAGTAAACCTCCATAATCAACTAGTGGGGTTTGTATGAAGTTACTGCAACTCTTTGAAACGATCAAAAGTATTGAAATGGTCTACTAATACGAGGAAACGCGTTTCTCTGTCGACAATCTTTTGTGCATGAAAGGTCCGTAAGAAATTCTCTGAAGGCCTGAGTAATCTGCCTGAATACTCCATAGAGCTCTTTAACGATTCATAGAACCTTTCTGAATGATACCAACAGTGACTCCATGTGAAATCTTCAATAGCCTTTCAATTGAATTTGAAGAAAACTCTTATTGGGACGGTTTTGTGATACAGGATAGGAAATCCCTCAGGAGTGAATCCTTGCATAAAATCAAACAAAAACTTGGTTTATGCATATGAATTGCATGCATGTGAGTTGATATCCCTCTGAGAGCAAGACACCAGAGTTCTCACTCGCTCACTCCACTAAGGAACAGAACATAAAAGTAGACGGAAGAGAGTGAAGGATACACAGAATATGCTTCTTGCAACCTGGCTAACTCTTTGAATCATATCATGCAACACGTGCGTGTCCTTTGAAACCATATAGAAACCAAACATAGCCTCCTCCACACGAACCATAATGTATACATTCCCGACATTTATACACTGGTTTTATCTATCGAGTAGGGCATGGCCTACAAAGTGTACAACGGCGGCAGTGGTACAAGTGGCGAGCCATTTGGTCCAGTTTAGTTGTATAGCATAAAGTTGGCCGCTGCTTTTATAGGTTAGGTACTTATTTATGGCACTTCGTCGTCGTCGTCGTCGTCGTCGCCGCCACTGCATTTTCGCATTTGGCTCGCCTTTGCTCCACTTGTAATATCGTGATGGTTGTGGTGCATGTAAGCCTCGAGCAAGAAAGCAACGATAAGCGTCGTGTAATGATCCTGCTTTTGTTATGAATAGCTTCTTTGGATCCCGTCGGCAAAATCGAGCCTGTTTTGTGTGGCTTGGAGCGATTGAATTATTGAGACTTGTTTTCGTGTATCTACTGGTGTGCATTGATTAGTGGCAACAATTGATCAGGAAAATGGATAAATAATTTCACGTGTATCGATCAGTATTTCGAACAGCCATGTTGACAGTTATACTCATATCACCAAAAACAGCCAATTATTCGTCTTGAGTATTATTTATGGAAGTGTGAAATGATTTTTCCTTGCTTCTCTCACATGAATTGATCAATTTTTGACAATGGAAACGGTCTAGAGAATTCTGCACTTTGATGCTCTAACGAATCATTTTGTCAGCATCAGACTCAACTCAATTCTGTTTACCACAAGACTGACGAGGAACTTCCAATTCTTGGCAGTCATAATGGTGGAATCGCTCGAAAGAACTATCTGTTTTGGATAAAAACTGATCAAATACGTGATCCGCCGGTTTACACTCAAGAGTGACCTAAACTGTCCTATAGCCATGGCGGTCATAACACAGCTCAAGACTTTTTATCTCACAAACACCCCCAACCATAACCTATAAAAGTGCAAGTGATATGGACGATTCAAAACGTCTTATGACCGTCATCGCTTGAACACCTCAGGTTGCTGTCGAGTATGTACCAATTTAGAGTCAATGAATACTTTCCGAATTGGATGTAAGTATTTACGTTATCAATAAGATTAGCATATGCGAAACAGTGATTTCCATTAAATTTGGATATTTCGGAAAATATTCGTTGACTCTAAGTGTACATACTCTTCCCAGGAATTACAATTGCATCAAGCGTAACGGTCAATCACCGTTCGAGATCCCTGACTCACACGCACTCATAGGTTATGGTACGAGTGCCAAGAGGGACAGAAAATCTCGAACGGTAATTGAGCATCACGGCTAGTGTAGTCCAAATTCTTTGAGAGTGTACACGTCAATCTCTTTGTAGCATCATTTCATGAAAAGTTTGACATAATGTCAATTGTTATTACACTTATAAAACATTATCGCAAATCACATGGCAAAATTTTGAGCCACAAAAAGCACAACAGATTGTGGATATGTTGATTGTTGGCAGTGATCAACCAACTGATGAAACACTCTTTCTTTTTGAATGAATTCAATGTTTGAGGAACGAGAAATTCCGTTTTGTTCTTTCTAATGATAACAGAATCCTAAAAATCCATTCTTATCAACCCTTTAATAATTCATGGTGCCCAGAAAAATGTCCAGGGCCTAGAGACAATTAATTGCTTCAAAAGTTAATTGGGCCATGCGTCACCTCTTTCCAGTGAATAAATAGTCTTCCCTCTAATCATATTTGTCGTCTGACCCAATTACTTGATAATTTTACTGCCGATGATTCAGAAATCGTTTCATTCAAATTTCACGTGATGATATTTTCGGCCAACTCAATCTTTACGAAAGTGCAAGGCATCAGACCCTCACTTTCTGTATGAAAATTTCTCTTTTCCTTTTGGACGACTTTTTGACGATAATTCCAGCTTAACTCGCAGACAAGCGAGGGAAAGAAAGAAAGAATGTGTGCCAGGAGAGAACGGCAGCAGCCAGATGAGAACGCTCACTTTTCATAATCGGAATTTGCCGATTGAGTTCCCAAACTGGATTCTCTCTCAGCAGTCAGCCACAAACGAAGCATGAAACGATAAATTCATACCAGCTGAAAAGAAATACCGATATTCGCAGGCCTCGATATTCGAAAGTGCATAGCTATCATAACATTTTCGGTATCTTAAGAATCTCATCGTAAATCTATCGATTTGTACAGCTTTACTCTTCATTTTAAAGGATCATTCCTCGAATAGATATTATATAATCACAATGTCTGTATATTTCTAAGCATTTACCAAAGAACTCATTGCAAGATCCTTGAGAAATTTTGAAGCAAACAATACGAAAAATTTCACTTTCTGTTCTGACCACAAACGATTGTCATCAAATTAAGTTCAACCTCATCTCAATACGAAATCTCATTATCCTTCAACAGGTTACAAAAACAGCTCTACCCACACTTTCTCAAAAAAATTAAGAAAAGACCAGTTTCCCAATAGCTCTGGTAAAAAATTTCAACTCTCCACAAACTTCCCGAAAAAGGTATGGTTCAGATTCAGCCAAGCTCTATACCGAGACTTCCGGACTTTTCGTTCTCTGGCCTATAGGTGAGCTAGTACATCAGAGATCGGCTAAACCTGATACACCACCGGCACAGCTCGTTAATAGCACTCCATAGACTTACTTTAGCGTCACGTAAAGAAAAACGTGAGGAGCAAACTCAGACACACTATGCTATATACAGTATTTTAACAGTATAGCGGACTTCTATCTCATAGCCATGCAGGAAATTCTTCCCGAATACGTATATTCACTTGGTAAAGACTATACCAGAGATCGCCCACTTATACATAGCGGATTGTTGAGAGAATCGTGAGCAAACCGATTGTGTATATGAAAAAGACATGAATTCGTGATACTTGGCGTCTCTTTGCAATGACAGTGTAAAACCGGGAAGCTGAGAGAGTAGAATTTGCATACGATATATCGAGGTTCTCTTGTTGGCTGTATTGTTTCTGGGAGAATCTCAACTCTGGCATTTGCTCGTCACGATTTGAGGAAGAGAGCACAGAGGAATGCGGTAGATATATGTATAGTATACGGGGTAAAGTGTGTGGTGAAGTATTTGGGTGAAGGATCGAGCGGTGTTTTTGCACACGAGGTTATCTGATGTTTATAGGTTATTTGTTGGAAGGATGGCCTGTTCTTCAAGTGGGTAATCTGTGAACCTTGTGATGTAAAATTGGAGTTTTCGAACATGATACTTGCTGGTTATGTAAAGTATGCAACTTTATCGGATGTTTCGTTTCTGAAGAATGGACTTGTTGCTACCGGGTCTTGAGCCCCAAATATTCACAATGATTTTGAATATTTGCATGTAAGGATGAATGCATTGCATGGTCAGGAGAGAAATTTTTATCAGCCATGATCAGCCTTGACATAGGGAAGTTTGGAATATGGACATGAGAAATCGGAATTCTTAGTGATGCTGTGCGATATTTAACCGAACAAAAATTTAAAGACGAACTCACAAGGAAAGGTCCAGGAAAAGCTGATCACAGATTTGTCCAAGACTTTGGAAAAAATTTTCTTCTAGCATCGAAAGATAATATTTCAACGCTGCTCAAGCATTCTTGAGGTACAGCTAATAGAACTCACACTGGCTGTAAAAGCCCACGATGATTGAAAATATTCTATGGATAAGTGCAGTGATACAAACAAGGTTAGTATCCTGGTCTGTGGCTTGAGAATATTGACCGTCAGGTTCAGCGACTTTGAACATCATTTTCTGGTCCAAAAAACAGTTTATACTCAAATTTCTTGATTTGTGACTTTCACTCTCGGGACACTTCTTGTCAGGAGACTAATCACGGAATTTTGCATTGAACTTTTGATAAAAAAGACCATGGAGTTGACCGCGAAACACCTAGAAACATCAAGCGAGCGGTTTCAGAAAATCATAGAAATTTGTACGATGGGACAATTATTGAGATTCTTGATGAATCTATGAATTTGGGCAGGGTGATTGAGGATCAGGGAGTGCAACATGATTCTATTGGAATTGAAAATACATACCCTTTTACGGGTCAACACAGGGATACGTTCTCACTGATCATTTGGATCTTCAATTAATTATGTCATTCGGTCCTGAATATCCTATGGTTATGCGCAGCCTAACTCTGGTACCTACAAGAACTACAATATGTAATACCGTGCCAAAATGAGTTTAATGAAGGCAGGCAGTCATTGTATAAGTCTGTACCGGCACGATGTTCTATACGTAACATGCCAACATCTAGATGCCTCACGAACCCGATTGGCAGGCTTACTCTAATTCGCGTGGAATCTATCAAACTCGAGTCAAACTCTGCCAAATTTCACTGATTTGAGCATAAACTCAGGCAAGACGAATGGAAGGTCGAGGTCTCGGCCAACTCTAAGAAAAATTATGATCAAAAATTTAAATAATTTCACCCACCAGATTTACTTACACATGATGTAATATCCCATATTACTCAGAGCAATATCATCATAAACACACAATCTCTTACTCATGACACTCATGACATTACCAGATAACGATGATTGCTTGTACGAGCATTTCCCTCAATTTGAAGATAAGAACATTTTTTAAAAGGAATTTGCTAATGTCAACTCGTCACGAAAGACTACGACATATACTCATCGTCATCGTCGTCGTCGTAAGTTTATTCAGGATGTTGATAAAAACTCGTTTGGCTGTGCGAGCTGGTCGTTGACAGTAAAATTTCACGGAGCGTGGGATACACGTAATATCATTATATCTTGAATAAGACTCATTATCCTATTGTGTCACCATCAGACGGTATAAAAAACTGTCGCCCAGATTCACCTATAGAGCTCGCGGAGCGGAAAAAAAACAAGTTCGTGAGTAGCGCGACATGCTCATCAGCTTTTAAGACCGTGTTGGTTTGGAACAACTCGCGTGACACTATCTTAGACTCGTAGTTCATAATCTTATCATTGAAGAGAAAGATTGAGTATACAAAATTCTAATCCCATCGTCAGACAGCTTTTTGCTTTAATCTCTAAATTTCACTCATATGTCATCATTGAATTAGCTAAGATCTTAGAGAGCTCACTCTCCAGATTGTGGAAACATCTCTCTCCATATTGAGTGACTTTGAAATTATGCGGTAAGATGTCTTTTTCAATAGAATCGATATTAGAGTTCATTTTTTTATCGAAATTTGAGGGAGTTATCTTTCTCTTCCATCAATAGTGGCTTTCAGAGTGTTCTTCAGGATTATCTAAGAAATTTTTGTACTTCTGCAATTTGTGTGTTGAATTATTTCATGATCTATAGCCTAAATCATTGGCAGATTCTGGCAAAATCATAGAGCAAAATATGCATGTGCCTCTGTGGTATGAATTAGTTTGACAAGAAGAATATTTCACTTACAGATGTTGGATTCGCGTAGAACTTTGAGCAAGGTCTTCTTGTAGAGCCAGGAGATACGGATGATGCACGAACCATATGGCCTCGTTTTTGGTCCATTTTCTACCCCCCATCACCCCCTCATGGTTTAATATGGCACCCTATCCAACCACCCAAACACTCCTCTAAAAGCCATATGATCCTCCAAAATTATTTTTTCTCAAAAATTGAGCAATTTTGAGAAGATAACTCCAGACTAATGTTGGATTCGATTCTATCGAAGTTGATTTCAACTAAATTTATGATACAGTGTCATCAGGCGTCGTGAAGAATGAAGTTGGCGACTCGTGTGAGTTATTAGAAGTGACGAGGAATGCATAGAAAAATGATCAAATCGATCATCTTTTAAAGACTTTTTGATTGTTCACTTTAGTCATGATGTAGTCACCATGAATCTCGGATTCTGGCTGACTATCATAAGGAGAAGCAGACGTCGCCAACTCGAGTGCGTATCAAATGCCGGAAAAATTGCGATAAGATATCGTCAAAAATCTTTGAATTTTCTCATTCCACTCAGACCATTTATGGTATTTGTGTTGACCACCTACCTACCTCATCTGCTCCGTTATGGTGTTTGTGGCGACCAACCACCCACCCCTCGCAGACCATATGGTTTGTACACGATCCCCTAATAACCAAAATTACAAAATTTGAGGTTCACGTATCTCCAAAACATTAGAACTGCAATTAGCTCACTTTCTCATACGAACTGACTGCAGCATCAAAATTCTTGAGCATTGGGGTCTCAAATGTTAAAATGTTCCTGGTGAGTGAACTTGACTTATTATGAAACAAATGTGATCAGATCAGAGCCAATTTCGAGTGACTTGGAGCTTTTCGTGACTAGAGACTGATTCTAATGAAATGGAAATAGATTTAATGCTATCATGGGAATATTTAAAATCTTTGAAAGAAGGATTAGTGATACACTCTTGAAAGAATTTTTAATTAAAATTTCCAGGAACGAAGAAAATGTTAGTCAATAATCACGAGTGACGAAATTTTTCATCAGAAATTCACGGAAATTGATCATTCACATACCACAAGGAATTTTCATCGAACGTGTTATCAATTTCACCATGATATTCTTTCAACGCATCCAATACTTGCAATATCGATCTATTGCAGAAAAAGGTACTTACAAAATGTCAATCGAACCGACAACCTGTACACCATCAAAACTATTACAATTGATGTTCTATAGCATCAGCAGCGACAGACAGGTAAAACACACCCATTGGAGGTATTACGTGATAGGTATGGCTATACGTGCAAAGCGTACGTTGAGCTCATTGCACAGTAGTGTTCTTCTTTCATCGAGCGTGTATCCGTTTCCGTTTGTAACCTCTGTGATACCTACATAAACATCTATGCCAACTGCAGAAACCATTTGCTCACGAGGATATTATTGCAGAGGACACTCGGGTCACTGCGCACGACTCCGTATTATACCTACATATAGTTTAACCATTTTGTGATGGTAGTCGTGGCTCTTCATGCTTACGGATTGCAAAATTGCGTAACAACGATTTTCTGCTATTTTAGCAAGACCAACTCGAGTCTCGATCGCGTGCTTCTGATTCTTCCAATGTATATTTAAGAGAATCGCGGGTACTAATAATTTCTGCTAGATTGAGAAATTTTTTTCGAGGTTATATTCAATCGTATACAATATTGTACGGATTGTCATGTGATTGACGGAAATGGATGAAATCATAATTTGTCAATTTGATGCTTCCGTTAAGTGAATGAAATGCGTAGGCGGAATATTTCATTATTATCGATTACAGAGAAAAATATGCGTGTATTGTGTGTGACAGTTGGGACATTATTGCTATAGAATCGAGGCTGATGATATCGGGATACGGGCAGGTACCGTACGACTTTAGACACATTTTACAATGTTGTGTAAGCTAGAGGTATACTTTTGTAAAATGGATTATACGGGTAATGCGGTAGAGTGGGTGTTTCACATCGGACGGATGTCAATCGCGGGAATCGAAGTGGTAAACTGTGTGACGCGAGAGTGAGATTTTTTCAATTGGGACTCCGGAAGGGATTATTTTGAAAGTGATGCTCGCGTGTGGTTGACGAATCGAAAGTGCCTTTTCCGTAAGATGTATCTTGAGCTTTGATGTAAGTGGAATTTTGAAATTCGCGCGTGGTTTGGGTTTCTTAACTCGGCTACACATTGAAAAGGAGACAAGTATGACATTCCGTAACGATTTGTAAGTACGGAATCGAATGTATATGGATTTCATTGACTCTCTCAACTTCTCATAGCGAAAGTTCATTTCACTCGGGAAAGAGTCGAAAAATTGAAAAATCAAAAGTCTCACTTGAAAGTTCGAGTGACTCTTCACTCATAGATAAAAGAGTAATACGCTACAATCAGTTTTTAGGTTATGTTTTGCCGCTCGTGTCGAAACAATGCGTAGCTTACAGAGAGGAAACTGGTGGGGTTTCTGCGAATTTTGTTCAAAAGCTGAGCTAAGCGATTTGTCAATATCCTGTACCATAAGTCTTAAAACTACAGTTCAATATTATTTACTGTCAAAAAATCGAAAACCTATTAATACGAAAGCAATGCCGTTTCACGGAAAGAATTTGGTTTTCACTTTCTATAGTTTTTCCCTTCGGAACAATAGCTAGTTTTCATATTTTTTTTCTATACATGACACGCATAAAGTTCGACGGCGCATCATTCTCATAAGAAGGTGCTATACTGTTCTCCTCAACAGCTTTAGACTAGTGGAGAAGCAGCCCAACTTCCAAACAAGATATTCAGTTCAAATTCCCTCTTTTTCCACATCACGGAAAATATCAAACTAATCACGCGGTTTTACATGAAATTGTTACTTTATTTTTTTCCCAACCTTCGCGTGATCAATGATGATCTATTAAATCCATAGCCCACCACGTTTTGTTCAAATGAAAAGACTCACTTTAGCTGATAACATTTCAATTCACTCGGATTCCCCAGATGGAAATTCTCACTCTCCTTTTTGAGTAAAAGTCACTCGAATCCGAGTTGCCACGATTTCTTTCCAAAAAGTTAAGAGAGGACATGTATTTATCTTAGTTCTTGATGATTCTATGCAGATGCTGTTAACCATTACTCAAGGAGAATCCTTGAAGCGCTTTCAGGAGAGGTGTAGTTTAAGGAAATCGTGATATCTTTTTCAACACAATAGTCCGTCAGAATTCTGGCAGGACAACTCTCTAGGCCTCTTACACTCAAACTAACACTTTGGAATCAATTAGACCCCAAACAGTTTGCCAACATTGTTCCCGATGTCAAAATCGGCTAAAGTCGACCACAACGAGTCATATACTTTCAACCTCAGCCCATAACTATGGGAAAGTGCAGGTATGACGATCGTTCAATTGTCGGTCGAACCAAATAAACTTCCGGCAGAATCCATATTGAAGTAGAAATTGCTAATTGTGATGAAAAACTTTGTACACTGAATGATTTCTCGGAATTTTGTTACAAATCATTGGGGCCCCAGTCGAGTAGCATCTCCTTTCAAAGACCATTGACTATAGGCCCAAAATGTTTGAAGGCAAAAAACTGCATGATATACCGAGAGTCATCAAATTGTTTACTTGAAGTCTATTTGAACTCACTGGGCAAGGTATGTTGTCAGAAAGTGTGTTGAGTAGGAATACTTTATTGCCCTGGGCACGTACGCTCAGTTCGGGCGCTCGGAAAATTTATTTCCCGAGCGAAGCGAGAGTCCTACGTGGTCGAAATTAGCTTGCGAGCACAGGGCAATTATATTTATTCGTCAATGAAACCTTAAGGCGATGCGGTCACCGTGCACGCTGAACTTTGTTCACAGAACTCTCAAAATCTTTTCCATTATGGGCTAAACGACGAGTTATCCAGGCTTTATTATCATCTAACTTGGCCTGGATAACTCTTCGTTTGGCCCAAATCGGAGTAGATTTTGAGAGTTTTGTGAACGAAAATGTGTCAATTTGTAGGTTAGAAAGTACCCGCGGGCAAGTTATTCTCGTTTATTAGTGATAGTCTTGTGATTGGTGACAAATAATGAGTTGTCCACCACAACTCAGGTGATGATACGTAATGGACAAATCGTCTCCGACTTCGTTTCGTGGAAATTTTTTGATTTACATCCAAATAAGATATAATTTCCGGGTTGCACGGTGACCGCATCGCCTTAAGATCGCTATCAAAAATGGTATTTAGGTTAGAATAATGAAAAAGGGATACATTAATAGAGTGCAGATCAGATTACGCGTGAGTTACGTATTAAGTAGTCAATCAGATTGCTTGAATGAATTCTGCCCCATGCAATCATGCATGCATGATTACATGGCAATGAGGAAATTCATTCTTCATGAGAATATCTTTCACGTGTTACCCCATATCGCCAAACACTGATAACAATAAATCGGATTCAAAGTACTATCCAAACTTTTAATTGACGTGAGATATTCACTTGCTCACGAGTAACCGAAAGTTACCTTAGCTCAAAGATTGATTCACCCAGGAATAAGGGTAATGCCATTCAGAACCCACAATAGCTCATTACCATGACATCATATTCATCATCGCCAAATCTACTCCAACAGAGACATGACTCATATCATCATCTCTGAGTCGACATCTCAGTCTCAAATTATCATCATAAAGCACCTAAGCTCACAGATCATTTGAGAGCCTCATGAAAGTGTAATATAAATCGTATTCCGACTGATGAAGATGTGATGAGCATTCAAATAGACCAATCTACATACAACGCAAAATCATGACCATACTTCCAATCAAAGGAATATCGTTACAATTGCTCACCTTGCGCATTACAAACGGAAATTTTCAACCAGAATCCAAAAGAATTCAAGAGTAATTTTTCACCGTCTATTTATCTACACTTTGTAATACAGCCAATTCACATCAAAGATATATAAGGAGTCGTGCTAGAAGAAGTTGCACTCGAGAGAGCACGAAATTGAAGGAAGAGAAGATATTATGCAGACCTCGACGAATGATTCTCATTTCGTTGCCGTAAATTAATATCCTTTGGATTCCACGAGATGTTCGTGACCGCTTGAGTATAGTGCCTTATCCTTTTCTCTACTATTTCTGTTCATGGAAAAGCGATCGCTTGGAATTATGAATCGTTCAGATATAGATATACTGAGCACCTTCTCAAGATGGATCTATGGTTACGATTGTTGAGCGAAGGAAAAAGTGAAATTTTAATATCTTGAACAAATTGGGACGATGAAAGTGAAGTACCGAGGAGATATTGACTGTATAGTGATTAGATCGGATTGGATTTTATGCGATCATAAATTTTGTTTATCTGTAGTGTCTGTGGATCAAGAGAAATACAAACTGTGCAATTTCGTGATGAAATTTTAGGATTATGATTGTCGTTCATGTTTGATGGTGGATCTGAGAAATGATTCGATTTTTTCGAATCTTTCTGTAATTTTTTTTTTTCTTTGAAAAGGCTTTTAAATCTTGACAGCAAAATTGACTGTGGCATCTACTTATTTAAATTCAAAGGCGAGGTTTCAGCTACCGATCGTAGTTTAATCAGGAGATTGCAATAAGACCATGATTTTTGCCATGATATAAGAGGAAATAAAATGATGACGTTCATTTTAAGATCTCCAAATTTTATTTCATCATATCATCATAACTATTTCGTAATAATTTTTGAATGGTGACCACTAAGTAGAACCCTCAAACTGGATTATTAAAAGATGCTTTGCACCGCAATTATTACTCGCATTAGAGATGGATCTTTTTGAATATGAAACGATAGGAACCACAATTTTGGAAAAAAAGATTCCCTTCAAACTGTCATCGAGGTTCACAGTGAACTCTTCATGACTTTTTTGGGTTGAAACCCAACATGCAACAAAGGACTCCAAAATAATACAGATCTAAAATCTTCACATTCGATTGATTTCACTATATTGAGCAGAGTGAAATTCATTTCGCGTGTTATGTACATCAGGTTTCTACTCCAGAATCAAACACACCTGCACCCATATCATTGTATCTGTAGCAACAGGCAGAGCAAACAACACATCCTCTTCAATTTCAGATAACGTCAATACTCACACGAATCATCGCTGTACAAACAAATATCCAACTTAAAAGAATCTGATCAATAGTTTTCAAATCACGAGTTCCATCAATCGGTTCTCTAACCCTACTCTTCAGACTGAAATACGATATTTGCTATTCTCTTCTTCGCAATATCCCTCCTAGATTTTAGAAGTAAAAAGTAAGTACATACACCAGTCACTATACATATATACAGTATGAGTAAGGAAGATCGTCTTCGTGTTTCAACTTTCCTACGGCTTATCGCTTCCATTAGCAAGATCACGTCTTTCCTATGACTATGAGCTCACCCATGCACCTATACTATTAGACATATTCAAGCCCAAGACATTAGGAGTAGAGTACCTATACAATCCTAGACGAAGATACTCTGAAACCCGGTGCATTGTTCATCGAGATTAGAATTGAGCATGAAATCGAGTTTTAACCCCCCCCCCCCCTCCTTCATCTTCTTCTTCCCTACAATAAATCATTTTCAAGGTGTCTCTCTGCCCTCTGAATCTCTTATCCCATCAGATTTTATACCATTACATAACCTCCATTCTGTACTTTGCAAACTTGTTCAGATGTACATTGTACACCCTCACAGCTTCACTTTGCAAAATCCTTTTTTTTTCACGCTTTTATCACAGAGAGGAAACAATGCAACGACTCGCCCACGAATATAAAATACAAAGAAAGATATATTTCAACAAAAAAACGTTGAGAGAAACGATGAGTATTTCGATTCCAAGACAATGCTGAAATTCTATTATTCCGCGTAAAGATTCCAGAAGGGTCTTTCTACAGTTTTGGTTTCTGAATTTTATTGGAGTTACCCTTTATAATTTGGTGGGATGCCTTTTTGAATGCATATAGAGTTTTTCGAGGAATACTATGAGAATTGAAATCGATATTGATTCGACGTATGATATTATACCTAATATGTTTTGGAATGAGGATTGAAAAGGAACGATGAGGGGAAGGATTGAGATTTGGATCAATGACTAACGATGATTCAAGTATCCGTCTTTTGAAATCGGGATATGCGGGTTCTATACTATATGAAAGGTGGAAAGATTCTTGGATGCGCTATTATATTGTGTTATTGTTGGGGTTAGAGTGAGGGAGGAGGAACGAATTCCAGTGTGAGTTTGGATGCACACGACTGACTCTCTATATATATTTTGAACCTTGTAGTTTCGAACGGTGGATATCAAACGATCGGCCGATGCGCATTATGGGTTCTATATATCTCACTTTTTGTTGTCCTTTTATTTTTGATTCGCGACGCCCGTGAGTCCTTAACCTTGAAATTCGACGCTCGGAGTAAGTATAGATGGGGTCCTAAATACCGGTAAGCCTATTTTTCATCCTTTGGCTGATGGCAATATCATGCGTGTTCGAAATTTCTGAAAGGTTTTTTTTGGGTCTTTAGCGGAAATCGATACCTTTTATGGCCACACCTGTTATGATCTATGGTTTTTATATTCTTTGAGATAAGTATCGCGATTTTGGCCGATTTATGCGATTTTAGTAGAAGGTAGATTTGTATATCATATAGATGGTAGGGTTTTATGGAGAGTGGGAGTACATTCGATTTTGTTCAGAAGTGTGAAATGAAATATTGATCGGACGGCTATAAAATAAAATGGATAGCACGAGAATATTTCATTTTTATCATTCTGTTCTCACTATATTTCTATACACTTCTTTAATAATTGTAAGGCAAAATTTGTTGATTGTGAAAAGCTGTCACGAATTTCGACAAAAATCGGATAATTTCTGAACTTTGCTTTAGCGATTTGAATCTAGACTTCTGATTCGACTGTTCGACTATCTTATGATTTCGACGTCTTCGGAGTTGATGAAATTTCATAATTAATATTATTGGCATGTAAAATCCTGATACACTCAAGACGCCTTCCGAAACAGTAAGTTCTTCATCTGAATATCCAAATGTATCCAATCCATGAACAATATCGTCTAAAAACTCAGATCCACATAAGAACGCATAATATGAGCGTATTTTCAGTATATTGCGTATACAATTTTCGGCCCTTTTCGTTGACATGTTGTGTTCTTCCTTGGCGCGCTAAAGATCGCTTTGTCAAACACATTTTTTTCACTGTTTAATAGCATCGAATCAAATATATGCGGAAGTTGGCGGACCGTGAAAATATTTCTGAGGCAAAATGTTTATTTTGCCCCGGTGAATTTCGACCCCCATATACGTAACTCTGAATATCTCCTCTTTTTTCCAAACAAGTGAGAATCAGTTGTAAGGGCTTACGAAAACTTATCCGAGGCTTCAGACTCAGGCATTTCTATAATACCTTTGAATCGAGTCACTCTGTGCAACGATTTTGGCTCCCAAAAATACCACTTTCAGCGAAATCACCCATATGTACATATATTCATGCATCCATCCTGCCTTGATAAAATCCATAATGTTTTGATAATTTCAATCTATGCCCACTACACTTGATCGTGATTAATGATGAATTTTCGACGTCTAACGTCTGAAACAAAATCATTTTTCATCATTCTAACCTAAAAAGACCGCATTCAAATGCGGTTTTAGGGTTCTCACGATGAAAAATCATTATTGCCCTATGCTCGCAGGCCCATTTCGGGCGCGGAGGACTTATTTCCCTCGCTTCGCTCGGGAAATAAACTGTCCTAGCGCCCGAACTGGGTGTACGCGCCCAGGGCAATAATGTACTATTCTGAGTCTTCATAGAAATGACGAAATCAATAATTCCAAACTATTCCTCCATATTATCATTGGGATATATTATCATTAGTGAATTGAAATTACAAAATAGTTACCAAGTTCAAAGAGGTAATAAGTATATAATGCCCATTCTGTACGATGTATCTCTACAGGAAGCCCTATATGCACATCAAACAGCATATATGCATTAGAGATACGCACGTCGATCGAGATCATTGACTTCTCTCCTTTCTTCTTATATAGGATATAGGTATCTACTATGCGCGAACTTGAAACGAGACGCACACGCAGCTTCCTCTCCTTATCCCGTTACGCTTTGCAGCCTCCGCACTATACGTATTGATGCATTCTGCCTTATAATACTATATATAGATGCAATATGCGTGGATGCTCATATAGAGGGAATTCAAGTGCATAAGACATATTCTCTGTGCAGTACACTATACTATATAAAAAGACGAGAGAGCAATCGATGAAGCCTCGAGGCGATGGATATAGTGAAGATGGTTGAATAGCCGTATGAGTAGATCTATAGAGGATGCGTAAGACTGTGCGATCGAGATTCTTATAAGTTTTTTTTTTCAAGCTCACGAGTATATTCTTATCGAAATCAATAGCTAATGGAAGGGATGATACAGGTGCTTCGTAATGATATGCAGAATATGGTGTCAATTCTTGAGCAATTTTTTACCCTGCAGATGTTCAATCTGGAGTTCATAGGTGAGTCGAAATACTCAATACTCAATGTAACTAGATCGCTATAGAAATTCAAGGTATAGGTAATTCAATTCATTCTGACGTCATTGATCTGAAAGTTGTGAACCGTGAATTTTAGCCAAACTTACATTAGAATGACAACGATCGATAAGCAGATTTAAATAATAATGATTCTGAAAGAGTAAATTTTCTTACTCTGCGTTGAATTTCAATACATCTTCTCGTTAAACTTGTAGCGTTTACTACATTGGCGGAAGTACTGTATCACCCTGGGCACTAGGCCAGTTTATTGACCGATCAAAACGATGGAAACAAGTGCTCCACATCCGAACTAATCCTGCAAATTAAGAGCCATTATAATGAATTGTTCATCAAATGAGAACCTGGAACTACATTTGAAAGCGGCATTACGGCTCGGATCTGTGAAAAATTTATAATTACTTCGCATCCGAGTGATCGATTTCCGCCTTCGAACGTAGTCGACGAACTAAATTATTACGAGGATGCAAAAAGTACGTTTCCCACCCATGTATCGAACTGTACTTTTTGATAGATTTGTTATAATATCTCTATGATAAAATGTGAATGAGAGTTGACAGACTGTGCATCGAATACATTTTTACGCACAGTGTGTCAAAAAATCACATTTTCACCATATCCCATAGATCTGTGTTTACATATGTGATGATTATTTGGTTTTTGCCTATTGGCAGAATAATAAACGTATCTATCTATCTATCTATCTATCTATCTGTGAAATCCATATCATTTCGACCTCTACACTTTAGATTTGAACGATTTAATAAGAATTGGTTCCGAAAACGTCAAAGCACCTTTCTTCTAAGCGTCTTGGGAAATTGTAGATTCTAGACTGAATGAGAAGCGAAAAAAAAGTCTGCGTAAAATTTTCGCAAATCTTTGGGAATGCGAGGTTAGGAATTGAGCTAGGAATTAAAATAATAGAGGAATAGAAAAACATGTAGCATGTATGTAATATTGATCGTCAATTACCTCAATAAATCCTTGGCGATACATGTACGGAGTACTTTGATTTTCACCTTAGACTCTTGAATCCAACAGGCACTTTCGATTCGCCTCTTGAGCCTCAAGACCTGTTCCGACGCTTCTGATTGTTTCATCTAAATAAACTGTCAACCCCCCTCCCTTCTTCTTGAAACAGCGAATGTTTTCAAACTCTGATGCGCAGCCACGAGCAATGAAATAGTTCTTTTCGATTCCAAACGATTGATCATCTTCAATTCATCAAAGTCTCTGACAAGCATCGATCTCTCATTACAGATTATATCTCATCTCTCTCCAGCGTAAAGGTTAACGATCGCCAATTCGACGATTTTCATATGAATATCTGTCCCTGATCATGCTTGACTTAGGACATAATAGTACATACATCCATACAATAGTCAAACTGCTCTCCATCCATCATAATATCCAAATGAGAGCCAGAATCAAAGTAACCAGAAGATAATAACTTTTGCATGATCATTGTGATTGTTTTCCCTTCTTTTCTATTTGTTTTTTTTTCACGGAAGAAAGATTGGTGATGTGTTTTACTGCATAAAAACATTTTGATACAAGTCTCCTTTGATCAATATACTCTGATGAGGTCAAATACACAAGTCAATCACGGATATACAGTACCCACCAAAATTGATGGATCATGGATAGCCTCAGTAAATGAGCGATTACTCTGTTCCATTTCGTCATAGAAAAATTCTTGTGAGAAAAAATTAAAGATCAGGAAAAAATCTATCGATTCGTGTGTTCGGGATGTTTTTTCCGTGCTTTTCATGGGGTCATAAGTGACGACGAAATAACAATTTTTTATTTTCTTCAGTCAAACACCTGTAGTTTTAACGGGCATGTTCCGATTGTAACAATTCCAACAAAATCTTGTAGCTCTTTTCAAGATCTTCGTGTTCCTTTTTTCAGAATCCCCTATACGACCTTTCCTGCCCGAGTAACGAACTTTGTAGTATTTTTCTATGCGTTTTTTTACAGTAGAGCAGAGCAAGAGCAAATGATAGACTTTCATGACTCGATATCTTCATAAGCAGCCCATATTATATAGAGTTTCCTCTCCAAGCTCGTTACTCGAACAGGGAAGGTCGTACATGGAAGTCTTGAAAAGAGCTACGAGATCCTGTAAGAATTTCCGCGATCGAATGACACCCGTCAAAACTATTACAGGTGTTATTGAATGGAGAAAATAAAAATTGTTCTTTCGTCGTCACTTGTGACTCCATAAAAAGCATGGAAAAATATTTCAAACACATTTATCGATAGATTTTTTCCTGATCTTCAATTTTCTTTTTTCAAAATTTCTCTATGACAAAATGGAACAGAGTAATCGCTCATTTACTGAGGCTATCGATGACCCATTATTTCTGGCGGTTACAGTATTTATCAAATATCATTTGGCGTATCCTAATTTACCACTCTGCATACACCACGCACATTAACATTACGATTCAATACACTAACTGATCGTGCGCGAAGAAGAATCATTTATCGCTTTTTAGATCCTTCTTTTTGACATCAAGGTTGGATTGAAATATCGACTCGTAACGAATCTCGACCTCTCAACTCATTACGCACCTGCTTTTTACTTTGACAAAGAAAAAAAAAAACTTGATCGGTAAGAACTACATTTACAAGAACGACTTCGAGAGAACATCAGTTATCATAATTTAAGTCTCGATATCTCGCGAGAGATGAGTTTGTTTTGTGTATAATGCCTCGCGGAAGCGCGGAAGGTGTACTCTCTGTGACTAAAATATCTTCATTTAACCTCAATACACGATATCATTACTTAATATAATAAGGTCACTGTACAAGAAACTCGTCGATGGAAAAAAGCTGCAGAAAACAAACGATTTTGACCCGAATCGATCGATCGAGTAATATAACATGCATATGAGTACCATGAAATCAAGGTGTCGCTTCGGAATGATTGTGCAATTTTACACGTCCACGACAAATTCCCCTACAGTGGTTAATTTTTTCTAGTTTTTCTATGGAAACAACCAAATTTTTGAGTTTCTTATGGATGTGAGTCCCTCAGAGGCTCGAAATAGTCATGATTCAGTGAAAGAGGGTGAAACGGAACTTCATCAGAATTCGGAATTGCTGAAGATGAGTTGAACAGTGTTCTTGGGGAGTTGGTGCAGGACGGACGAGTTAGATATCAGACAAGGCGTCCTAGATAACGTCTGTACTTGGCCGGTATAGAGCAGTCAATATTCTTGTGAAATTTGTTTGGGGGCATGCGCGGCGGGTGCAAGCTGAATTTTGTTCCAATTTCCCTCGAATTTTCTTGCGATTTGGGATAAAAGACGATCGTTATGCCACACTTGTTATCACCCAACTTGAATGGCTCAACTCGTCGTTTAGCCCAAATCGCAAAAGAATTTGAGTATTCTGGGAACAAGAATATGCGTATATTATAGGTTAGGATGTACCAGACGCCCAGTGGGTCCCACTTTTCTGCAATAATCTGATGATTTGGGCTGAACACTGAGTTGTCGAGAATAAATCGGATGATAACAATAACTAGACAACTCATCTCAAACTTTGAACCATTAAAATTTCCACATAAGTGGTGAATGGAGCTTTACAGGCGTGTTGCACGGCTACCGCATCCCCTTAAATCGCATTTTGTATCGGGCTGTTTCTTAACAATAAATATATCATCTGATAACTCCATCCCCCATAAGTATCATTGTGAATAGCAAACACTGGTTCATCGATTTCTAGGATTTTTCTTTCCGGGTCAATCAATTTTCCAGGTGTGGATTTTCATACATAGTATTGTTTCAGCTGTAAATCCAATCAAATATCATCTAGAACGAAAGTGGCCCTCTCGACTCCTGCCTTTTGAGATATCTCACATCTTTATGATAATGCTAATCGTACAAATCTTTTGAATAAAAATTCACACAATGGTATTTGAAATTTTCACAATGTCCAAAATTTGATATCTCCTCAACCCGAGCTTTAACCACACTTTCACATTGGTGTCGACTCAATATCAAATGAACAACAAGGAAATTCGATACAATTTTTCATTCATGTGATGGTTCACCATGCAACCAGACAATCACAAAAAATTGAAAAAATTTTTGTCACGCTCAAAACAGGTAACCAAAAGATGACAGCAGCTATGGAAACTCCTAGGCATGAAATCACTCTACGTCTAGCTTAGAGTCGATGACCTTGAAAAAACAGCAGCAGCAGAATCTGAACGGCATCGGCAGCAGCATCTATACGAATGATTATATAGGTCTATCTATACGGTACAAACACATCGAGACGCACATGCGCACATATATATATATATATATATATATATATATACATGGATACCAATCACAGGTGCGAGTGAGATCGAGAGAGGGGTGAATAGCAAGGTCAAGGCTTCTCATAGTAGCTTGGCCTCAAAATCATCTTGTACAATCATCGTGTATGTATGGGGATATCTATATAGCTATAGATATAGTCCATATGATCCTATACATTATCATGATGGCGTATTGCACCTGCACATGAGATTACTATACAACCACGTGGGATAATCGAAGATTTAAACAATGAATCACATAGATCGAACCGTGTATACAAATTCTTTTCGCACGCCATATGAACTATCTTTCAACAACTAACATATTCACACACACACACACACACACACACACACACACACATAGAACAATGTTTACGTACATATGGGCGGCTCCGGATCAGAACGGTATAAGTCCATTTTGTTGAAAATTGAGTTTTTGACGGGAAACGATAGAAAATACATGTGACAACATGTATGCACAACTCCGGAAGTGGAAATGCATTTTGAGGCATCACAAGCGACACGACCGTTTTTGTCCCGAAAAAAGTTTCGACTTTTTTTCCGGATCAGAACGGTATAAGTCCATGTTCTCGCTTAATAATATCGCTTTTGGGTCATCCACGTTTAGCTGTCGTGCTTTTACAAGTAGTTAGAGTCGGTAGCTACTCTCAGAAACTACAAGTTAGGTTCGCTATGTTGTCCAAATGATCGCATCGAATGGTTTCGAACGAGGTGGGCCGACGTCCGATCACTTCCTTTTGACGCATTTGGACACAGGCAAGCCCTTACGAAAATGAACAACCTCGGGTCAGTACTCCCATGGGCCTGGGATCTTTCTCTAGAAGCCCTGAAGTCCCATTTTCTTATCTCTTATCGTCATTGAAAGAGCCGAATTTCTTAGTGATAGTTCCAAAAGCGTAGTTATAAGAGCGATCGGCACTGAGCTTGCAAAGAAATTTGATTTTGCTCCATGTTTTCAGGCATCTTCTCTAGAGAAAAATCAACTGCGTCCGTAATACGCCAAACTCAACTAAGCTATGCACTTCCTCCTTAGGAACAATGCCAATGGTAGAGAAAGCCTATAGCTTCATTACAGAATTTCGGTTACAATTTCACTATGAATGGTTGTGATCTATCAACTGGGGTTCTTTTCATTAACAGTTATCCGGCCTTCGGTTCGATCTCCCCGCCACTCGGTACAAGTGAACGTCATTTGGTCAAATCTCGTAGATGAAGATAGCCTTCCACAATTGAGATATCTGCAACTCATCTTAACCTCATTCTACGGTTGATCAACAATTCTGTTTATTGAGTGGGGATCAGTCCCAATTCATCGTTTGGATTTTCTGGTCGATTAAAGTCTCTGCATTGCGATTTTTCCTATACACC
Organism: Eretmocerus hayati; assembly: GCA_029851415.1. Classification (NCBI taxonomy): domain Eukaryota; kingdom Metazoa; phylum Arthropoda; class Insecta; order Hymenoptera; family Aphelinidae; genus Eretmocerus; species Eretmocerus hayati. The sequence continues at coordinate 172,243,947 of CM056742.1, read as the reverse complement.
CTTAAATTGCCTCTGAATGCATGACGTAAAGCTGCGTGCTATGTGATCCCCAAAAATTATACTTCGCACCGGGCCGGTTGAGTAAACTCTTCTTGACTGGATTTCCAAATAGACGCTTGTTGACCTCAATGTTGGAAATATATCCTTGGTTACGATATCCTGAATGAGATCTCTTTGCGAAGAACAGTCTCGAGTGTCAATGAGATTTTATAAAAGTCATCCTAAATTAGAGAGGAATTTTGTTTACTGCGAGAAAAAGTCGAGGACAGTCATTAAAAATCCAAAGAATTCTCAATTTACACCGTTGTAATCTGGAGAATTTTTCCACCTTTTTTCTCGCTCAAATCCGCATGAGTCCGTGGTTTTTTTTTAACGTTTTTTGATCTCAAAGGTGGAAACTCATAGTTTCTCGACATTTTCCTACTTCAAACGGTAAAAATTCATCATATTAAGTACTTCTCCCTATCTAAAATATTAAATGTGAATTTTTTTCAGAAATGGTGGACTTATACCGTTCTGATCCGGAAAAAAAGTCGAGAAATTTTCCGGATCAGAACGGTATAAGTCCATTTTTTATTGCAAAATGAGATGTAAAAAGTGTAAACAATTGAAAATCAATACGCCCCACGCGAAAAATGACATGAAAACACACTCACTACACGGTAGAATAAGAATATTTACTTCAGATGATAACTCGAATTTTCCATATCACAAAAACTTTGAGGCGCATTTTCCAGCAATGGAAAAAATGGACTTATACCGTTCTGATCCGGAGCCGCCCATATAATATGCAGAAAATAATGAGCTCGCAGAGTTGAGAAAGATTGAGTACTGATGCATTCGCGAAATTATGAATTTTTTCTATTAGCGATTATAGCACGGTGGCAAAGTGAGAGGTGCATTGTTTTGTGAGATGCATTGTTTTTTTTCATTGAGCAATTTTTTTTTTCATAAGTGAGCTAAGAGTGTATGCCTTTGTTTGGTCTTCCTTTATTAGTCATTTGCATAAAATATGAAAATTTGTGTGAGCGATTATAGTTTCGACAAAGAAGGTGATACTTATGATTAATGATCGCACCATTCATTAATCTCTTATCGATATCTTCCACCTTGAACTTATGATAATTTTTAGAATTCTCTAACAATTTTCGAATGTTTCCGGTAAAACTTATCTATACCCATACCAATTTATATAGATCCAAGAATAATAGCTGAACTTTACAAAAAATAAAATTGATATTGAATCTCGAAATAAACACTGATAATTGGCATGACCTCACGAATATCTTATGATCCCCTATAGTACCGGACCAGAAGTTCCTCATTCTTGGAATATAATTACACGTGTGGCTTTAGTTGTAAAATCTGTATTTAATGCCTGCATCGCTCAGACATATAAAATTGTAATTGCAAAATGCAAAACATTCGCATACTTTAAAAAGAAAAACCACCCTCTCCAATTGATCAACACAATGAAATCAATAAAATACACAGCGAGAAACTCCGTAGACACATTGATCCACGAATATCGAATTTACAAAGAAATAAATCCCCAAATCCTTTCGTTCGAATTGAACATCTTCCAAATACCAGCAGAAATTGCGCGTAACAAATCCTATTCAAAATCACCTGCGTCGTATGAGGATCAAAGACCAAATCTAGTTTTCGAATTTACGGTTTTAATCTCACAAACCAAAGAAAAATAAAAAGAAAAGCGCAAAGAGGTTTGCGAGCTGCTCTTCAACGTCAAAATGCGCGTTGCGATGATGTAACTTCTTACACTGCATCCACCACTGTATATAGTGAACTTGAAACGTTAGACCTTAAAAAAAAATTGTCTATAAGCTACAATTTGCATAATATATCGAGACTAGCAGATCGAAATCACGTCGAGTCATCATCACCATCATGCGCACAAAATCATACACGACACTCTCTTCTATCTCAGTATAAAACCTCGTCTCAATGCCGTTCCCGCAATTTAATTCATCTCGAATGTTTATAAAAGTGTTTTTCTCTTGCCACGAACTCGTTTTTTTCTCCTTTTCAATAACTCATGATGTACGTGTGTATTATATGGCATCAAGTATATATTCTTATGAATTGCAAGTCGTTCGAATTGTCTTCTCGGAAAAAGTAATCCGTGTAGCAGCAGATTGAGATTGCTATATTACACTCTTCGTATGTAATTCACCATATGTGATTTCTTTTTGTAGACGTCCCTGATGCTGCAATGACTCTATCATGAATGTATGAATGTGTATTGGTATGAGTGTATGAGTGAGTTGGTGCATTGCACCTGTGCAAGAATTAGTCATAATAATGATGTACACGATACATAATTAAGAAATAACATCCTGGAGGAAAGAGACCCAAAATTGCATCTGATGACTCACTCAGAATAAGCTTGAACACGTTAGCCTTCAAAATTCAATTCATTGGAGAAAAATCTTGATACTAAGCAAAATGACATCTACGTTATCACTTTAATTCTAACAGACATGCGATGATTCAAATTGATAAATTCATTCAATCTCAACACTCAATTTATCATCCTTCAAATCTCATCTGATTCACCTTTGTATAATTACAAATTCAAATCAGATGACGCGGATGATCGCTAAATTACAATCATGAACGTGTGAAATAAAATTCCCTCAATTCAAAGTAGCGCAAATGCTGTACAACATGTTACATTGATCAATCGATTTGTCTTTAACTCATCATCCACCATTGACTCGAATTATTTGACATAAATTTACATTTTTTATAGTAATATCTCTAGTACCTAATCCGACACATCATATCCTATAAATCAAATGATACTCATGTTTCATCGTCTTATCAAACGTCATCCATAATATTTTCACACGCAGATATGTTGATTTTACCTGAGGCAGAAAATGTAATGTGACCGAGCATCGGATGTTGTCATTTTTTTTCATCATAAATAAACTTGATCAGTCAAGGAGAAATCATAACATGTATAGAAGTTTGTTCACATCACAGGTGTAATTTTTTGCGACAAGGTTATAATCTCAATTTTCTCTCCTTTCTATCACTATGACTCGACCCTGAAGATATATATCTATCTGCACATAAAATTACATACATTATGATATGTATCATTTGAATGTCGAGTGCGCATGCGTCAACCGCAAAATTGCTGGACAATATTAATAGCACGACACCTCATCGTTCCAATTGTGCATCTGCATTGATCTTGATCTACTACACACATATTTAAGACGATATTGTATAGTATAATATAGATAGGAAAAGAGAAAATCCCACGGTCGTCATCAGGTGTGTGGAAGCTAATCTTGTCCTTTGATGTGTGATGCGACCTCGTCTTCATTTTGAAAAAAATATAGGTGCAGCTGGTATATATGTATATCTGTCTCACGTATTCATGTATGAATACATCGTATGGAGTGTATTTATTCATTTGTTAATGATGGAGAGTATGATGATGTCCCATGGTTTCATGACGCGTAATACTTGGGCGTGGTGAGTGTATGTGCTTACTGATTCATATGGAGAAGATACGGTGATGGCATGGGCTTGTTTGTCCTTGCGCTTAGATTACGTAGTGAGACCAAAAGACGTGCTAAAAGAGTGACTGATACATATATCGTATAGATAAGAATGGAAAGTCTTTGAAATTTTTTAATCTGCTCAAACTTAATTGATGATTAGATACTGCTGTAAAGATTCAATCGTTGCACGAGTGATTGATTTGAGTTTATTGCACGGAAGAGAGTTATTCCTAATAGTTGATCTGCAAATTTTACATTAATGGAAACACTCACTAGAAACAGTCAAAATCACTGAGTTGATGATGAGCAACAAAATCTTACCAGGAGAGGTCACCACATCTGGATCACAAATTTGGCTGAAACTTTGGAAATAGTCTTCTTTTAGCACAAAAAGACAATGTCCAAAATTATAGACCCTAACGCTCAAACGTTCCCGAGCTATAGCCAAGGATATCAGCATTGCAGGTATACCTATATGTATACTTTTTCAACACGGGCTCATATGGGCAATGAAGATGTAGCTCGAAAACACTTGAGCGTTAGGGTCTACAATTTTGGTTTTCATCTTTTGGCACTAAAAGAAGACCATTCCCAAAGTTTCAGCCAAATCCGTGATCTGGATGTGACGATCTCTCCTGGTTAGTAAGATGGACAAATAACAACCACGCAAATTGGGTATAACATGCAGTTCGATACATTGAGTACAGGCACATGAGATGGAGCGACTAAAGAATTAATAAGAATGTACAACTGATGGGAACCATCGAGGGAGAAAATGATGAGATGAAGAATCAACATGAAAAAGGCTGATCACGCATAACTTCAAGTCAAACTCGGAAGATGAAGATTGGTGATTTTCGAAAACATAGATGTGTGGTTTGATTATTTCACGGGTACTTGCTAATGTTGGATGTATTCGAACTCGATCATTGAGTTATCACAATGTTGGACGTTAAAAGTGTCAATACTTCCCTTACCATCTCACTATTCCGTCTGATCGGACGCATCCTTTACATCTACTGAAAATTCAGTTACACCACCATCAGGCTGGATTCATCCAGTATTTACTGATTCCGTACACATTGTCAACCAGCGTCGGATTTCATCACCGTCTGACCGGACCCGTCCTTCATCTACTGATTCCCTACTACATATTATTAACCAGGGTCAAATTGCATCACCGTCTGACCGGATCCGGCCTTTATCTACTGATTCTGTCCTGTTGTGAACCATAGCGTAGGACTGCGTCACCGTCTGACCGGACCCGTCCTTCATCTACTGACTTCATAGTATCAGTAGATGAAATATATGCCATCAGCTACTATGAACGGATGAGATGACCAAGTTATGAAGATTTGGTACGTGTGATGGAAATGCTAAGGATTTTAAGAAGAGAATCATTCCTCTTCAACTCATTATAGTAACCTATACAGATGGAGCATATAATTTAGATTTTCCGGAACGAACTTTGGTTTTGCGAGTTAGTGAATTGTCATAAAGATCATTTGTCGTACCTCTACCGAAAAAAATATCTATTTGGAGGAATTTTGTTACAGATGATTTCGCGCTGTCTAGATCATTTGGCAATTCCCTTAGCGGTATTGATGATAGATCTTCCATGGCACACCCACAAACCCCGCCCAGTCTGTAGTTTAAAAATTGCATCAGGTAACCCAAGGCCGTAAGAATCCAAATATAAATTTGTCACAATATCTGTGCAAGCTTGAAAGGTGTCGTCGTGCAAAAAATCAACATACACAAGACAATTCCATAGAAACACTCATCATGAGTAAACTTTGTAGTAGCATTATATACATTCGCGAACGAGTATAGAGTCAAGAAAAATTGCGCAAATGTACAAAAGTACTTGTAACTAAAAATGCGCAAACGTCGCGTCGAGAAAATGTCATAACATCCGAGCGCTTCTTCTACATACATATGTATGCACGTGTGCACAGTGCCAGCTATAGGATATTGGAATCACGAGAATCTTTTCGCTGAAAGCATACCAATTTTGGAAAGAATAACCAAAATAGGACAATGCAAGATGCGCTAAGATTGTCAGAGCAGTGGGTCAGATAAAGATCTATCGAGGTTGCCAGGTGCGCTTTTGTATTGAGAATTACGAACTGTGGATGCTCTCGACGTAAACAGAACTTGAGGACAATGCATCACGCAGTCTATAGCCGTAAATCACTTAGGTTGCGAGGAAAATCATCAAATTAGCGAACAAACAAGTTTGGTTATTGCAAAAATGATGTAAACTCCGTTACTTATTGTTCATTGGTATCAGCAGGAATAGCATTTTGCGTTCTGGTCCCGAATCGGGGAAGAAGTGAGGATATCTCCAAGAACTTTTCACTTTTCTAGTCTCTGTATCACATAATACGATTCGATGACGAATATTTGAATCATTGCCATTTCAGTTTCCTGCTGAGTGAGATTGTTCGTCATCTCATTACCCTATCGTAAATAAAATTTGAATTTTGATGGTACAGTATAACCTGTCTAAGTTGGACACTTTGGTTCCGAAAGAAAGTGTCCAACATAGCGAGGTGTCCAACATACAGAAACATGCCAAAAGATCAACTTTTCGTACCGTCAAGTCTTTCAATGAATAGATCTGATTATCCATGATATACACATTAATTTATTGAAAAATTGATAGATAACTGAGTCATTTTTAAGCATTCAAGATGTCGTATTCAAATATCTGTATAAAGAAATTGAGCAAAGCAATTACAAATTATTTCGGCAGTTAACCGTTCATCGTTTCAAACCATCCAACGAATGAATCAAGATAATCTGTATTATGTACATTAATTGATTGACAATAAATGGCTGAGCCATATTCAAGAAATTAAGATATCGTATTCAAATATGTATTGGTGTAAAAAAAGTTTCATCAAATATTTCATTCCTTCAAAAAAAATTCATCGATTTTTGACTGTCCTGACAGAGCAATTTTCTTGTAGATCCTCTCCTCGACCTTGGTCCTCAATTTCCGTTTCCTTTTATCGCTACAGTAAGCTTCCCATATTTTAATAATCTTTTCTCTGCCTTTTTCAATATTCGCAACTGAAGTCTTACTGATGCCAAACTGCTGAGCCACAGTTCTAAGGCTTGATCCTTGGCTACGTAAATCGAGCACATTCTTCTTTTCATCAATGCACAATCCCACAGCATTTTTTCGTTTGTTGTTCATCGCGACTAATTATTTCGCACAATTGCAAGTGGAATATTGAAGAAAAGAGCTCTGCAAGCAATCAGCCGATACTGACTTTATTCGAAATTGAGCCAAGGCGTATATCGATCAACTCAGTACAAGCGCGGTTGTTTGCATATTGAACACCATGTATGTGTATACATCACATTATCTGATGGTCATTAGGCTAAATATCTTCTCGTAAAGTCAGCTGGTGAAGATCTAGTATATGTTATATTTCCGAATGTCCAACTTTGAAGGTTTTCATACATTGAAATACTATCTTTGGATTCCTAGAGAGGGGTAAAACTTAGCGAGGTGTCCAACATATAGAGTGTCCAACATACAGAGAAAAATTCCCATTTGAATTAATGTAATTTTTTTCGGTTCCGATGAAAAGGGTAAAACTTAGTGAGGTATCCAACACAGGGAGTGTCCAACTTAACAGGTTCCACTGTATTTGAATTGTAATCTGGGATAAGATCGAGAAGATACAATATTTAAGCTGTGTATCCTACCTAATCCAATAAAAAATCCCAAATAATCTCCACGAATATTTCAACGTCATGAACGACAAAACAAAGTCGTAGAAATGGTTTAATAATAATCCACCCAAAACAAACACTCAGACCAAAAGACTACACAATATCACTCCAAAAAATCTGCTCTATCACATATCTGACTCACCGGTTTTCCCTGTCTAAAGATTAGCCTAATGAAAATTAGCCAACAGACAGCTGTGGTGCACTACAACAAATTTGCCTCGAAGCAATTTAGAAGAGTATAGGAGACACTCCTTTTTTACAACTGGTCTGCTACATTTAAAAATATAATCCAGATTAAGCTGAGAGATTAATTACGAAACACGACGACAAACGACACAAACAGAGTACCAACAACAGCAACTTTGGCAGTCCAAAAAGAGAAAAAAAAAAATTCGAATGTACAATGGAGTCTGTAATCAAATCTGGCCCATCGACACAGGAAATATCCAGATAACCCAACTGTTCAATCATTATCACTACTTGAAGAAAAGAAAAAAAACAAAGTAACCGGTACGACAACGACGCCATGATTAAACGACAGTTACTCTAATCGAACGACCTCGTTTTAACCTCCTTGAAATCCTTGAATTTTATTATGGACCTTCTGTTTAACGTACAGGAATAACGATTCTGATACGCGCGGCAATCGATCGTTCAACGATTTGTGCTTTCATTAGTTTATTTACTTATCTTGTATACCATTGGCTCATACTTTTTTATACGAAGGTACGTATAACGAACTAGAGAGATACTCGACTAATTATTTTGTGGCGCATACCATTGCTTTGGATGCATTTCATTATGCATTAGAGTCACGTAAAATGGATTGGCCAATATAGAAGTCGCTAATATTGCATTACATTATTATGTACGAGATTTCTCAACTGTATAAAGTTGTTTTGTTGATAAATAATCTATCGATTCTGATTCATGATAACGTATTGCTCAAATCTATCGGTCAGGAATCTTTGAGTCCTTTCGAGATCCTGTAGGAATTTTTTTCTTGAAGGAAACCTTGATAAGGTTCTGGATTTCAAAATTAGATGTATTAGGGTTGGGTCAGTATCACAGTTTTCGCAGAAACGAATTCGATGGGATTCTATTATCTTCAAACCAGTGTTACTTCCTAGAAAATTCAAGAGGTCAACAAGGTTCATGTTCCAAATATCAGTGATAAATTCTTCAGTATTCCGTACTGATGGTAAAAACGGTTATTGAGGCTCAAAAATTCTTGGACACAACTTTCTGACTATTTTTCCTGCTGAAACTGTCCAATTCACTTTTCCTCGTGGCAAACTGTTCCGAGTAACTATCTCCCAGGATATCAATTCCCTCATTGAATTTTCTCAAAGGTTTACATACTCAGAATATAAAATGAGATTGAGAATGTCTTCTCTTATCCCCCGTTACCTAGCTGGTACTCTATCCAAATCTTTGACATCTCTATGTGCTGCTGGGCGATAATCTTTCAAATGTAAAGTTGAACATTTTCTTCGCAAATTTAATTTATTAGACACGTTGGAAATAATAACGGAGAGCGGATCAAAGAACAGGGTGTCTATTGAGTCGGTGGGGAAAACCGCTCGCCCGAATTTCTTGGTCTTTATCGAAATCGTTTAAAATTCCAGGGCATCCAGTTTGTGGATTTTATACTCAGATTTCCTTGTTTTTCCCGTCATCCAGATCATTAGGTGCCGAGAATAATAGTCTGCAATCCCTAATTTTTCATTCAGCAAAGTATTCGGCAAAGCTTCGACAATTCCCGATATTCTCTACTGGGAATTAGTTTATCATACTGGGATGATAATTCTGTTCCTTGCCAGTTTTTGAAATCTCCAATTTTTGTCGGTTTCAGAAGGAAAAGATTCTCCTGAAAATCGAAAATAGCACGACCTCAGATTCAAATATCCAAGTCTTTTGTGTTGAAAGCTCCGGCCCTATTTAAGGCGATGCGGTCACCGTGCACGCCGAACTTTGTTCACAGAACTCTCAAAATCTTTTCCATTATGGGCTAAACGACGAGTTATCCAGGCTTTATTATCATCTAACTTGGCCTGGATAACTCTTCGTTTGGGCCAAATCGGACTAGATTTTTAAAGTTTTGTGAACGAAAATGTGCCAATTTGTAGGTTAGAAAGTACCCGCGGGCAAGTTATTCTCGTTTATTAGTGATAGTCTTCTGATTGGTGACAAATATCAGTTGTCCACCACAACTCAGGTGATGATACGTAATGGACAAATCGTCTCCAACTTCGTTTCGTGAAAATTTTGAGTTACATCTAAATGAGATACAATTCACAGGTTGCACGCCGATCGCATCGCCTTAAGAACTTGTGGTAACTCCGAGAATTGAAATATTCCTATAAATTCATACGGAAAGTGAAAATGCAAGACTATTCCAATCAGTTTTGAGATAAAGTGGAGAAAACGAATGGTTTCATTTCGGATCCAATTTGGTAACTCAGTGCAAGCTCGTCGTAGTCCTCATATACACAGCTCGAGACAATTGCTTTATCATATACAGAAAGATAAGAAACGACCAAATGCTTGTTAAACTTGATGTTTGAGTAAATAATAAAATTGTTCACAAGAACAAGAGAGTGCAATCGAAAGAGAAAGAGAGAAAGAGAGAGAGAGAGAGAGAGAGAGAGAGAGAGAGAGAGAGAGAGAGAGAGAGAGAGAGAGAGAGACGTAGCCAAGTGGGCGGAACGCACCCACGGAGAGATGGACTACTGGACGACGCAGGCACTGAGCGATCATGGTTGCTTCGGTTCCTATCTAACCAGGTTCAAGAAGAGGAGGACCCCAGCATGTCAGTCATGCGGGGATGGATGGGATGACGCCGAACATGCCCTGTTCAAGTGCAGCGACACCCGGAGAGAGCGCGCCGAGCTGGATGAATGGCTGGGTGCTCAACTAACACCCGAGAATCTCGTCCCGTACTTGCTCCGCAACCAGGAGACATGGGATAGACTCACCGGATACATCAAGCTGGTGATGACCCGCAAAGAGGAGAAAGAGAGGGAAGTGAGGCGCCTCGAAGCAGGCGAATTACAGTGACTCTGCCGATTGAAACAGAAGAGGCCCAAATGATTCCAGGAGGAATCTGATGCACTGAAGAGGGAAGAAAGAAGAAAGAAGAGAGAAGAAAGAAGAAAGAGAGGGAACAATGAAGAGTGAAGACAGAAGATGCCGACAAGTGGCCGAAGAGAGAAGATGGAGAAGAGGAACGCTCGCAATCGAGCGCGAGACATGCCGCTCATCCTGAAGTAATGCTCACGCGGTTCCGGGATGAGATGGTAGATGCAGGTGGATCTCCTTCTTGATTGCCCGATGCCCTAGGTATCGGACATCGAGGGGAGAGGGATATTACACGGCCGGGCCCACCTCTCGGTGGGCCCCACCCAAACCCGTGTCCCGCCTGGTATGGCCTGCGTGGGCTATGCGTAGTCCGCGTAAGCTGAACCAGTCCGGTGTCTGGGGACGGATCCGAGGGATCCTGAGGCAGATTTTGCCCTCTAACCACCTTAAAAAAAAAAAAAAAAAAAAAAAAAAAAGAGAGAGAGAGAGAGAGAGAGAGAGAGAGAGAGAGAGAGAGAGAGAGAGAGAGAGAGAGAGAGAGCAGGAAGAGAGCCTGAAGGTCACATTGCCGCGACGAGGCGAGATTTACCGAGAGCGAGTCGCACCTGCCGTACGCCTCCAGGGTATTTTACTCTCCTATACTCTAAACCATAACACAACAACCACATGGTTATATACGCCATAGGTACCCGCATGTAGGCTATGAAGTATTATAAGCTGAGTAATACCCCTCGGAAAACCGCTCGTAAATTGGTCCAGAGTACAGTCGCGTTATACGAATTTTTACCCTCTTCTTTCTTCTTCACTTCCTCCTCCATGCATGTAGGTATATGGCTTTTCGCATCCTTGCAATAATATACCTAAGGCTTTTGAGTGTATATATATGAGGTTAACGCACGGATGATTGCACAACGGGCCTCTCCACGTGCATTGTTGACTCTTTCACCTTCCCAACGATGGTAACAAAAGGAAGCACACGTGCTCGATATATTTAGGTATCTCTGGGTCATAGTTAAGGGAAATCCCCTAAAAGAACCTAATGTATTGTGGGGGATGACGATTCTGGGGATTTTTTTTTCTTTTAGTATTAGTATCATAGTCATCCTGTAAAGGGAATTTTGCTGGGGTAAGATATAAAATTCTAAGGTATAGGAAGAGGTGAGGTGAACAGCTGCGAAAATTTTATAGGCAAGGCTATTCTCTTGCGTAATTGTTAGGATGGTATGCATGCCTGTTGTGTTGAGATGGTATATGTATATGTGTAGCTAAGGTAAATTCTTGCTTGGATAGTTGAGGAAGTGCGAGGTGAGCGTTCTGTTTTTTATTATGTTCTTAGTATATTCTGGTCTTCTGTAAAGGCTGGATAAAAGGGTTTGCAAGAATTCCTACTTTTTTATGGGTTTGTGTAGTGCTGATGTGGATGTACACTGACTTTTAACAGCTGAGAATTTCCATGGATACGAGGATCTGAGGTCTCAAATTGGAGTCTAGGAAATATTCAAATGTGCTAGAATAGCTTGAGAGAGTGAGAAGGGAAATTTTGCTTTGCGTGGGATCGAGAAGTTTTCGATCTGCAAGTACTTTTTGATTGCTAGACTTTGATCGAAGGTTACGGGATACTTCAGTTTGAGTCGTTGATTTTAAAAATTCTTGAGCTCGTGTTGGCGTGGTGAAATTCAGATGCCGACGTAAAATTTTCATATACAATGTAATCACGAAATTTCGGACAAATTATACATGCACAAGTGCAGAGCAGCCGTGTGTATAACCTCCAAAATTTTCCAAAAAATCGTGGTCACGTGGTATATTTTAAACCATACTTTATTCTCGGATGTGTCATTCGACGTTATAACATATGTGTGACGTGCGTAGATGACTGCTTCAGATGGTAATTATCTTCCAAATTGTTAGAATCTCAACTGCATCACGATCGACAAAAGTCAAGGTTACTTTACTCGTAAACTTGGTTCCCATGATGAGATACTTTGGTAGATACCAGTTTGGAGATATTCGTAAGAATTTGGACATGAATATTCAAAAGTCAACGACGACTTCAGTCGGTATCATGAGAAACGAGTTACAATCTAACTTACATTTTGAACTAGTTCGTGACGTGCCAAATTCATAGGAGTGAGGTGGGGAATGATCGATAGACTCACCTGAAACAGAAATGAAGAAATTCAAATTATATATCCATCGAAAAAAGCGATTGAGTGAGATATCAAAAACGTATTCAAGACTTTTGAAAAGTGATGTGAGTTATTTGGGGTATCGTATTGTGGTTTGATAGATCTAAATACACCGATAAAATATATTTGGGTGGAATGACGATATCGTCGACTCCAAATCGTTGCAAATGAACTCGTGAGGGGAAGGTTTCCACATTTGTGGAACTACTACGCCATTTGTGTTTTTAAAACTCAATTCACATACAATTTATGGAAGTATCTAGATATGTGTCTCATATCAATGGTTAATTGGCCATTGGGAGCTAACATTCGATAAACGTTCTTATCTTTCCTCCGTGTTATTCTTATGGAAGAGATTCAGGATTCGGCCATATTGCTTTTTTCTGCCATCTAAAATAACACGCATGTTAGTTCCTAATTCTGATAGCTTAGATACTCCAAAATAAAAAAATCGCTCTCCAATTTACTTCACATAACTCGCATACCAAACCTTGCTCTTGTCAAAGTGCAGTAGCGCCAATCCAACTACCTACAACAACAACAACAAAAAACAAACGTATGCACAAATCACAAAATATACCAGTTGATAAAATACCAGCTACCGCTTCTTTGGCACGTGGTATAGTATTAAACGCGTAAGAACGGCTCTATACCCATTGAAAGAACGAAGCACCACACTGGGTTTTGTAAACACACACACACAGCAAGCTAATTGGCTTTCGTTGCAACCTAACGAATGAAGATCCAGTACTCTCAAGACGTGCCTCTCTTATTCCTGAGTCTTTCTGTGAGTGTGATTTAGAGTTTCAAGACGCGACGGGAGAGCAAAAATCTCAGAGCACAGCAGGGCAGTAAAGTATGTGTTAGTATAGTAACAGAAATCATGAGCTACTTATGCGCATCAGTGCAAACCACTAGTCTAGAGAATGCTTTATGTGGAATCTGAGTGAACTTAAGTTGGGAGTAACAGTCGTAATGCAATAATGGCTACAACAACGTGACGATGAGAGATGATTCTGTGTTTGTAAATGTGTAATGAAATGTCTAGACTTGTGACTGTTTGGTTTCCCGTGGGATGTGATGTAGAAGTTTCAGTATTATACGGTTCAGTTTAATGAGTGCAAAAGATGCGAGAGTGAGAATCTTGCCTCATTAGATGGGTATTCGAAGCACGTGACATTGGTGGGGTAGAAAAATAGGGGAGAAGATTCCTACTTGAGGAAAAACTGGGCGTATGAGAAGTAGAAGGTACGACGACAGGTGGAACGTGAGAGCGAGTGCCAAGTACTTATTCTGTGCGGTGACACGAGAGTCTTATACTGGATCCTCGCTTGACGAGATTCGTGATCGCCAGTTTGTTGATGAACAAACGATCAAGTCGTTCCCAGTTCTTGTAATAGGTATAGATCATCCAGATTCCTTGTGAAAGAAATAGCATTCTTCATCTAGAGAATCAATATATATATTTTTCTATGAGCTCCCAAGTATTGGTCTCTTAGAAAATTCCCGAATGCAATCTCTAGCTGATTGAGATTCCACACAGGAAAGGTTTTGTGCGTGATACATTTTATACATGGAACGATTCCATCCGTTTAACCCATCTCGATCCTACTCTTTTAATCCCTTTGCGTGACATTGCCTGTCGAAGCAGACACTGACACCATCATTCGAGCCATTCTAAGGTGAATTTTTACCTAGAGATACTGAAATCTCAGTCCAAGCGTTGTACCAAAGACGTTTTCCAGACCTTGCTAGGATGGAAAAAACTTCTTAAATCGATGCAATTAAATACCAGACATTTTCATCAACTGATTTGACATGCGCATTTCACTGCGTGATCAGCCCGCACATAATTTTCATATACTTCATTCCAGGGTTTGTAACGAAACTTATTTTTTATTTCGTTTCGTTCATTCTGGTGAAATTTCAATAATGTTTAGTTTCGTTCCGTTCTTCAATAACCACAGTCAAAATTCCAGAATTTAGTTCAATTTCTCCCATAAACGAAACTAAGCTCGATGATTTAATTTGAATTACTTTTTTTATTCCGCTTATGAGAGACGAAACTGAACAAAAATGAATTATGGTTGAGCTGGAAACTTAACGCTTCCCAACAAAAATGTCGGTGAAAAAAACGAAACGAAACGTTAATCATGCATAATTACGGTTACAATGAACGAAACGAAACATAATCGAAATGTTCCGTCAGAAAACGCAACGGAATCAAGCGAAACTATTCCGTTTGAGGGAGGAAACTAAACGAAAGTAATTTTGATTATGATTATGATAAACAAAACTCAACTAAATTGATATGAATTATGTTTATTATAAACAAAACTAAACGAAATTACTCAAGATTCTTTTCTAATGCCGAACGTTCTGAAAAAATCTTCGATTTAATGGCCTTGGGAACGATACATTGTTTATGAAGGGGACTGTGCAGTTAAATTTGCTACTTGGGATTTCAATATTTTTTGTTTCTCAGTCAACGGATTGCCGTCTAACTCTCGGCTCGGTTCTGGGTGACCCCTTTTGCAATACCTACAATCCCGCCAACAAAAGTTGTGTGCTAACGAAATCAGCACGAGGACTCCAAGCCGTTATCGAGGAAGGGCTCCACAGCTATCACACTGTAGCCTCCCAGTGCTCCCTATCCACCCCCCCTGCAGATACAATGACAAACATCGGCCATCCCCATTGTTTATACGGTCTGTCCGAAATCAAACTGTGTCACACGATACGTATGTATACTCTTCTTTACCGTTATTGCGCCGAAGTGTTGCATAGAGCTGATGGGGAGGGGGGGGGGGATTGGTTTTGCTCAACGTTTCGAATTATGTTAATTTGTTTCGATTACGTTTAGTTTCGTTTATAATGAACATAATCAAAATCGATTCCGTTTAGTTTCGTTTATCACAAATATAATTGATAATGATTTCGTTGAGTTTTGCTCATCTCAACGAAATTTTGGTTGGAATCAATTTCCATAACTAATAAATTGTAATTTGTTCTTGTTTGGTTTCGTTCCTCATCATCGAAATCAGGATCAATTTCGTTTCGTTTCGTTTTTGAATAAACAAAACGAAACTCAATTGCTTTTGGATATGTTTTCATCTCCGTTCAACGAAAAGGAAAACAGAATAATTCTGTTTTGTTTCGTTTACCTCATTTTGTGGATATACTGTTCACGTTTGGTTTCGTTTTTCATAAACGAGATCATGATTGATTCTGTTTGGTTTCGTTTTCCAATGAACGAAACGGAACATATTCAAAATTTTCATGGCTAGTCAGACTAGTCAGACCAGGCGTGATCATCGGATCTCTCTTGCTAACCTCCTGGGATTATGCGTAGTTGAAAGCCATGCGCGGCGAAATTCAAAAGCATTGCTTCTATCGACCCATGATTCAAATGAATTCAAAAAAGAGACTATCGCTCGCAGGTTCAAATAGTTAACCCACTCCTTGTCCGCCCTCTAATATGACGTCGTCAAAAGCGATAGTCTCTTTTTTGAGTCCATTTGAATCACGGGTCGATGGAAGCAATGCTTTTGAATTTTGCCGTGCATGGCTCCAAACTGCGCATAATCCCAGTATGCGGCGCTTCATGATCTTTTTCGCTATCGCAAGTAGATTTTGAATCGTAAGCATACAATAAAGTCCTCAATGCGATCAAAGGCGATCCCCGCAAGGGAGATCTTCGGATCTTGGGAGAGTAACGACTCCCCGGCCCCAGTTCCGCAAAGAGGATCCTTAGTTGATCCTGGGAGACAGACGCACTCCCCGGCCCCAGTCCTCCGGCAAGGGAGATCTTAGTATCTCGGGAGCACACGACAACTCCCCCGCCCCCAGTCTTCAGCCCCAGCACCCATGTGTGTGCTTTTACCACCTCGTCCGCCTCAGTGCGTATGAGCCCTGAGTGGCATCTTGGACCATTTCAGGGCTCCCGCTTCTTCGCATGCCTCCCTGTATCTTTCATCTTTTCTCTACTCTCTGTTCCTTCCTTCCTTCTTCTGGGACTATAACCTTCGGGTTGGCGCCCTCCGGGGAGGGGTTTTAGCCGGTAGGTACCCGAGTCTTCTCGGGTGAATCCGACACTACCCACACTCTTGTGGGTGTCTATGAAGATTTCCCCTTCCCGGCCTACCAAGAAAAAAAAAAAAAAAAAAAAAAAAAGATCAAAGGCGATCGTCTGACCAAAGCATCCAGAGGGGCACTAATGAGGTGGCTCTGGATTGCTGCACCGAAACGCTTATTAATTTTTGACTGCGATCTCTACATCGTAGCCCTCCTTGTCACTTTTGACGACCTTATTCTAAAGAGGTGGCCAAGGAATGGGTTGACTATTTGGACCTGAGAGCGAGAGAGTCTCTTTTTTGAATTCATTTGAATCACGGGTCGATAGAAGCATTGCTTTTGAAATTATTTAAAAAATCCTGGGTGGCCCAAATCAAAATCCTACAACGGGATATTGTAGCTGAGCTCAAGACTCAAATTTTCACTACGCGTACATTATATTTTGGTGTGAATAAGACAAAGAAAATCACAGTGAAGGGTCGAAAGTGGTCCACATTCACCCCGGCTTACGGTATCTATTATGTTGGGGGGTGTGAACTCATGCAGCGAAATGCATCGTGAAGATGCTAAGCTGATTCTAGTTGCAACATCGCTTGGTAACATTGTACAGATTCCGGGATAGCTCCCTTGCGAGGACGAGGCTGGTAGGCTGGTAGTAGTTGCAACGACATCTGGTAACACTGTACAGGAATCAGAAAAGCTCTCTCGCAAGGTGAGGCTATGTGTATGAGACGGTCAGAGGTTGCAGCAAGCAATCAGGAAATCCGTTATTTCCGCATCGTCATCCTCTGAAGGTTCTTCAATTGTGAGGCAGAAGGAAGGAACCAAGTTGGAAAGTATTCACCCGGACCCAGACGGCAACACAGCTGCCTAAGAATTGTCGAGGAATATTTCTTCCTTCCTGGAAATTCATTCCAGCCAATTCGTGGATGAATTTTGATGCAGAATTGATGGGTGGTTGTCTACAAACAAGCATCTTCCATACTTGAATTTGTAATTTTTACACATCAAAATTGCCCAACAGACTTCTGCGCGACAAATTGAGATCCTGACCAAATCGACTTCCAAAGCTGGTTTCAAAATTTTTCTTGCACGAGTACCATTTGATGCTACCTGATTCATACCCGGTAAATTTTAGTTTCATTTACTTATAACTCGTACAAATTTGGTGTAGGATTACAATTCGTTCTCCACTTTCGTGATCGCATGGAAGCTACTGATTGATACGCCATAATTCTAATTACATAAGCACCAAAAGTATCACCCATCGATGAGGTATACTCTAACCCCTAGTGCAGGATCTTTATCAAACGCTGATATTGCGTTTGCAAATACCTCTCTGACTACCTCAATCGAAGCATCCCAAATCTCTATAGTATCGAATTTCCGGCTCTCTCACAAGATCCAGCGCCTTTCGGTGTCACACAGAGCTTGATATCCTGGATTGCTTGTCACTCTTGGTGCTTAGTAGCCGAAGCAGATTTAATCCCATCAGTGACATATTTAGTCCGGGCGCCCACGTATGCTCCCGTGGCCACTTCGGACTCCACGCAGTAACTTGATGGTTTCTTATGTATTTTGACCTGCTGAATCGATTTATCGAGGTTACCAGCGCGAATTCCCGTGACGTCATTGGTTAATAACAATTTTTTTGCAAAAAATTTTGGTTTTTCGCGAAAATCTCGGGAAATATGCATTTTCACGGTAAAAGTCAAGAGGTAACATTTGTAGATAATTAAATTTTCTACAAAAAATGTATCCACAAGTTTTTCTCTAAAATTAGTCTGGAAGCCAGAAAACCAGTGATTAGTGGCTATGCAGTGGCTCTGCGCGCGTGAAGCATGAGCCAACATGCATCTTCGGCTGACCTAGCACCGCTAGCTTCACGAGACCTGCGATTGAGATGGAACATGATGATATCAAGTGTAAAATATAAATGCAATACACTTGGAATTATCGTCTCTTAAGCTATGTATATCTGTGTATTCTTACTGAACACGTGGATACATCGAAACATACGTCACTAGGTAGTTGCGTTTAGGAAAAAATTTGAAATGGACTTTCTGTTACCCTATCCATGTAGTATTCAAATCTAGCTTTTCTATATTTCAGTAGCAAATGTACACCATGCTGGAGAGTTACTGAAATTTTTTTGGTCGACGACAATAATTGTGAATGTCACAAGTGAGACGTTTGCGATGGAACTGCGTGGACTTTTTCCCAAATTTACGAGTATAGAGTCGAGTCAATGCGTCTCCAGCATCAAGCGTTCGGCTTGTTTCCGTTTTTATAACTTTTCAGAACCCTTCCCACTGGCTTGTGCTTTTTTAAATATTTCTCATGTAACCGACCAATGAGAGCACTATATTATTTAAAAATATGTCTCTATTTCCACCACCCTCAATCACTTTTGGTCCAAAGAGAGTAGAAAACCACTGCTAGCAGCAGTCTACGACAAAAATTTGTCGGAGAATGATCAACAGCAATGTCGGCTCTCATGTCGATTACAACTCAAAATGTTCGAGATTGTTTGTATATTCTGTGAGAAAGGAGGTCGCTTGACAAAAACTGAGTCTGGTTGTACTAAAATAAGATGGGCTGCAAATATACGAAAAGATTCTATCCTTCAAAAATTGAAAAAGTTGGAACCAAATGCACTTTTTTCGTATCACATGACGAACAATTGCTACAAGAAGTATACCGATAAGAACAAAGTCTCCAGAGTGCAGAATCAAGAAAAAAGTGAAGTGAGTTCTGCTAATAGTGTTAGTGATGTGCCAAAAAATCTGGGTCCGAGAAAGACTTGCACCGAGGAAAAGGTAACTCGCTCAAAATTGAACTCATCTAGTGCTACAACCAAAAATCAAAAAATCTGTGTGATTTGTGGCGTTTCTTATCACACCAAGGATCAGCGCAGGCTGTATCGGATCAGCGAGCAAGAACGAGCTCAACGTTTTCTCGATCTAAGGGAGCTGCGTCAAGACAAAGTTTTCGTACGTACTTCACATATTTACGACGTAGACGGTGTATTTGCAGCAGACATATACTATACTCGTCATTGTATGCGAGCGTATGAAATGCAACTCGACGAAAATGGTGATAGCATTGGAAATCATGAAGTTCCGGCACCTCAAACTGAAATTGCGGGTCAAAGCGAAGAAGTTCCTCCTCTTGTTGCCGAAGAAGCGATGGCACATGTAATCGATGGTATCGTTCCTAAGTTTCGCGCAGGTTACATTTTTACATTATCAGAAGTTCGGGATCAGGTGAATCGAATTCTCCCACCTGATGATGGCATTCGAAATAGACACATCAAGAAATATCTAATTGAGAAATTTGGAGAAGATGTGAAGTTTTCAACACCTTCAAATAAGAATAAAAGTAGCCTATTTTACAGTTCTGAAATATCTTTGGATAAAGTGGTTGAGCGACTTCAACCTGAGAATATTTTGAAGGAGAGTGGACTCCTTATCAGAGAATACTTGCGAGAAGTCCAATTCGATTTACACGATCGGTTTAATGATGCTGCAGATCTTCAATACTCATTCGAAAACACTGCTATTCCGGATGAGATGATGATATTTTTTAGTGCTGTCTTTCATCTCTCTGAAAATGTCTTACGTGATGATAAAATCTCAAGGAATGAGAAAAAACCTTTCGATTCAAAGATTTTAAAAATCAAGTCACTATTCCAAATTATGGTCTTCATACTCAGTAATGGACAAGAAAGAACACCTTTTCAAGTTATGAATGGAATATCTATACACGCTACGTGCAAGAGTAAGACTCTCATTGATAGCTTCAACCATTTGGGACTGAGCATATCTTACGACGAAATTTTGAGAATAAAAAATCGTCTAGCTCCTTACACAATTGAATCGAACGGGGAAGGTTTCAAGAGTCTCTTCACTGTATTGGCATTTGACAATTTTTACTGGATAGAGTGGATTCTATCCGGTTTAAAATCAACTCACGATACGGTAATAGTAGCATTTCAAGAAGCCTCCGGTGAAATTCAGCGAAACCCCTGTGTTTCAGCCACTTCGATTAATAAACGTTCGAGGTCATTTGATACAAAATTGCCGAGTCAGGAATTGAAAACGTTCCACAAACCTCCTGGAAAAGTGACATTACCACCCGATACAAGAATAGATCCCCCAATTCAACCAGAAATGTTTGCACGAATCAACAGCGATGACTTTACTTGGAACCTAAGTCGCACCTTGATTGATGATGATGGTGCAGGTCAATCTGAGAGAGAAAATGAATCAGAGACTGTTCAAACAGTTCCTTCTTGGTCGGCATACAATGCTGTTACCTGCGACGACCACTAAAAAATTCAAAATACAACTTTCTTGCCAATTTTGCCTTTTCCAGTTACTGAGTATTCAACTGTCTATACAGCCATGTGTAACTTTATTGAAATCTTGAATCAATTAGATCAAAAGCACCTCCCAATCGTTTGCGATGAGGGAGTCTATCGCGTTGCTCGGCATATTCAGTTGCTTCATCCAGAGAAATTTGGAGGAATGATCTTTATGCTAGGAAGCTTGCATATGGCAAAAATTTTAGAATCTTGTATTGGAAAATACCTCTCGGAAAGTGGCGCTGACCACGTCTTGGTAGAAACAGAATCATTTGGAGTGAATTTCGTAGAACAAGTTTTGGCTGGATCTAATTATGCTCGGTCAATGAAGGGTTTTGATATTCTCGCAGAAGCTTTACAACGACTCCAAATAGAAGCTTTCCTGAAAGAGTGTGGCCCTAAGAAATACGGAGATGAGTTATCCACGATTAAGGCTCTTCAAGAAGCATTCAGTGAAAATAATCCATCTGAATGTAAATCTCTACATAAAATTTTTGTGAATAATGCTGAACGTTTGATTCAGGATTTCCAAGAGTTTGTCTCCAAAATACGCGAGATATCTCCGTCTTTCAAGTATTGGGACAACTTCTTAAGTCTACACAGATTGTTGAGAAATTTCACACGCGCTGATCGAGAGGCTAACTGGGATTTACACGAGGAATGCGTTAAGCTGTGTCTCCCAATTTTATTGATCTTCGACCGAACGAATTACTCACGTTGGTTACATCTTTACTATATCACGATATATCAACATTGAAAGATTATGCACCAGAAGTTTATGAAGAATTTAAGCAAAGAAAATTCGTGAATAAGAGGACCAGCATTAATTTTACATCTGTCGGCTATGATCATGGTTTGGAGTCTTCGATTAATTTGGCTCAAAAGAGTAAGTCAGGTACTCTCGGTTGTACACAAAACAAAAATTATGTCACTTCATGGAATTTGAGTTATCACGAGGTTTGAGCGATCTGCAACTATTATAAAAATCTAACAAATACCAAATCTGAGAATGACGAACTGAGAGTTCATCATGAATCTAGTCCAATGATCACTGATCGTGTCGAGAGACAAGTCACAAATATCATGAAATATATCGGCTCTCGTGGAAGTAACCCATTCCAGGATGGAACGAATCCTCTGATAAATCTTGCTACCAAAGAAATAGCCACTGCTGAAGCTATCAAGTCACTTCTGAATATCTTTGACAATGCTTGTGAAGTTTGGCAAGAATTTTGTCAAAAAAGATTCGTTAACAAATCTGTGAGTATTTCTGACACTATATCTAGATTTAATCTGCCAAACTTCAAAACGCCTGCAAAGGGAGATTCAAACCGACAACCTAAATCAAAATGTCTCAAAGAAGTGAAAGCAGCTCACAAATTTTTGGAGATAGCAAAAGAAAGAAAGTATGATCTTCATAAACTACATTACCGGTCAAAAGTCTGAGGACACCTGGGAATCAAACGGATGATTTTCAGAGTTGAATATCTCAGAACCTATTGGTCGTAGAGAGCTCTGCGTGGTCGCATTTTGTAGCTCATATCGAACAATTTTAAATCTATTCTCTGTATTTTCCATCCCTCGTATTATACCAGAGACACACGAGTTAGAAAGATGGATTTTTTCGCAATTTTTCAGGCAAGGTACGAACGCCTGCCGATTTTGAAGAGATTGTTGGATCGTTATGAGACCTCTGACATCTTCAAGCCCATGAAGAAACCTTTAAAATCCGTTTTTGAACTTCTCCGAAAGTGGTTCTGGACTCGAGATCTGACTGATTTCGCTGAGGTTGTTTGTCTTTCAAAAAATCACACGATAATTCAAAAATGATGAGGAACAGCCCAGTCCAAGGTCGGTAGCCTTCATTTTCGAAAGCTATTCTGATATTGAGTCGAACTCTTGCGAAAATAAGTGTTAAATGCCCCATCGTGGGCTGTTTCTCAACATTGTTCGATTATCGTGTAATTATTTGAAAGGAAAACAACCGCAGACAATCTGTCATATCTCGGAACCAGAACCACTTTGGGAGACGTTCCAAAACGGATTTTGAAGGTTTTTTCATGGGCTCAAAGATGTCATAGGTCTCATAGCGATCCAACAATCTCTCCAAAATCGGCAGGCGTTCGTACCTTGATGAAAAATTGCAAAAAGATCCATC
Organism: Eretmocerus hayati; assembly: GCA_029851415.1. NCBI lineage: Eukaryota > Metazoa > Arthropoda > Insecta > Hymenoptera > Aphelinidae > Eretmocerus > Eretmocerus hayati. The sequence continues at coordinate 172,220,790 of CM056742.1, read as the reverse complement.
TTTCTAACTCGTTTGTCTCTGGTATAATACGCGGGATGGAAAATACAGAAAATAGATTTGAAGGTGCTCGATATCAGCTACAAAATGCGACCACGCAGACCTCTCTACGACCAATAGGTTCTGAGATATCCAACTCTGAAAATCATCAGTTTGATTCCCAGGTGTCCTCAGACTTTTAACCGGTAGTGTATTTTCTTTTAAATTGACCAAAGAAGACATCTTATTCAACATAGATGGCACAATGAAGAGAAATAAATCCAAGAGTGACCTTGTTAAGGAATTAGAGAGAAAGTTCGAAATGCAAATTATTCAAGATATTCCCGACCTCATCGAATCCACTATCATAATCGATGTGATGCTCCAGTGCCGTCAAATGAAATGGAAAGAAATGAAAACGTTCGGAGATTTCGCTGCAGCATTCTGCCAGAGGGTCTCGAACTTGTCCAATAGAGGAGCAATAAGAAATGATCTGATTTTTGATTCATACAGCGCGAATTCTCTCAAGTCAGGTGAAAGGTCAGATCGATATGAAAATCACGCTATAGATATTCAAATGATTGACGGCTGGGTTCCGTGCCCGAAGCAGGAAAAATTATTCTGGGGTTCAAATGAAAACAAAACGAAATTGCAAGAATTTCTTCGTGATTATTGTTTGAGGAAAGCTCAAGAAATTTGGCCTCGGATTCAGATTATATGCAGTGGTACCACTGATTTGCCATGTCAGTCCTCAAAGCAATCTGATTTAGATATTCTGCAGAATGATCATATCGAAGAAGCCGATTCGAGAATCATTCTACATGTATTTCATGCATGCTCGGAGGGTACGGAAAAGATTCTGGTAAAATCATCTGACACTGACATTGTCGTCTTACTGCTACATTATTGGCGAACATTTGAGGAGAAAGGTTTGAAGGTAACTCTTCTATTAGTTTGATCTCATCAAACATGGATATATGGGGTTTGAAGGTCTTATTCTTTCAGGAACTTTGGATGCTTATCGGAGCTGCTTCAAAAAAGAGGTACTTACCACTACATGATTTAGCAAAAAAATGTGGACCGATTTGTTTGGTACTCATACCCTTACACCATCTGACTGGTGCAGATTACACGAGTAGAGTTGGAACGAAACGGGCTGCTTTGGAAGCCGGACCAGGGACTCATTTAACATCGTTTGCCCAAGGTATCTACATGCACTGAAGATGAGATCACTATAATTCGTGGAGAATTGGTTATATTGCTTCACTCTCTTACACGTTCTACCATTTTTATTACAGGTGTGTTACGTTCAGAGATAGACAGTTCTGTGCAACACGCAGAAGCATATTTGGTCCAGGTTCTCAAAAAAAAGAGTTCTTGCACAACATTCGACGAGCTTCGTTATCATTTATACCACTTCGGAGGTGTAACTTCCATTCATGATCTCCCACCAACAAGTGAATCCGTAAAGTGGCACATACTAAGAGCGTTTTTCATCACATATGAACAAATTAATTTACTTCAGAGGAATTTGCAGCATTTGAATCCAGTTGAATTTGGTTATACAGCAAATGATGGTGAAATCTACCCAAGGAAAGTTGATTCATTATTTCCCCCGATTCAAGAACTTGCACCAAATTGTACATGCTTGAAATGTTCAACAACAAAATACTGTATTTGTAGATCATCAGGGTTACCTTGTATTTCTTTTTGTTCTTGCAAATCACAAAGTTCTTGTGAGAATATACTTTAATCGTATTCACCTCGGAATTGTAGATATGAGTTCGGATGAACAAAATTATATGTTGATCAAATTTATTGTTAATTGTGCAGATTATTTCAATCGTCAACTAATCACTGAATTTGGTCACGAAGTATCCAGTTCTAGACCGACGATGTCATAATGGAAGTCAGTCGTCATTTTTTTGATCACTGATACCGTAGTAGTAGCATTGAGGTGAACCAAAGAAGGTGTTTCGCGCACGCAGCCACTACTCACTGATTTTCTGGCTTCCAGACTAATTTTTGAGAAAAATTTTTAGATACATTTTTTGTAGAAAATTTAATTATCTACAAATGTTACCTCTTGACTTTTACCGTGAAAATGCATATTTTCCGAGATTTTCGCGAAAAACCAAAATTTTTTGCAAAAAAATTGTTATTAACTAATGACGTCACAGGAATGCGCTGGTAACCTCGATAAATCGATTCAGCGGGTCAAAATACATAAGAAACCATCAAGTTACTGCGTGGAGTCCGAAGTGGCCACGGGAGCATACGTGGGCGCCCGGACTAATTGTGACACATCTTAGAAACTATTGTAATCGGTGAAATCCATCTGATCCAGGAAATATGAGGCTGCGTATCATGCTGGGAGTGATTAATATCAAGGCAATGGATTGAAAATTCACTAGGACATTCGTTGAGGCGGAACGCCACCTATGTAGTATTGGAAACACCAAACATGATGAGACGGCGCGGCGTGGCACGGACGCATTCCGTCACAATTTCCTTACAACATTTTCGTGGAGAGGACTGGAACAATGTTCTAGAAGCCCCCAAAAATCCTTCGACTTATCCGGTCCTTGTTATTCATCAACTAACTTATCGCAATTTCATTTGCTCACAAAACCGAGTATTGTAATTGATGAAACTCAGTATAATCCTTGACGGCCCGCCGGTTCCTCAACAATGTCCATCCAGAAGTACAGAGACTCCATTGTGTGACCACCACATGTCTTCGCTGCAAGGCTGGACTCTCAAGAAGCAACTTGTCTGAAATATTAGCGTAGAGAGCCCCACCGCAAGCATAACATACGGGATACCTCAATGCGTCTACTTCTCCTTTCCTTTATTTTTCATCTCGTAGCTCAAGCCTCCCTTTGAGCAACTACTATATAGATACAAACAAGGAAGAGGAAAAGCCGCAGAACCAGAGCCGGCGGCCGTGACATCTTCCTTATCCGGCATATCAGCTCTTGATGCACCGGCTTAGCACACTCGCAGAGAAGGAGGAGTTGTACAGAATAAGATAGGTACGCGGTTACTGCACTGCGCGGGGCCACAGAGACTGCCCCCATTGAGCTTGAGCCTCTCTAAGACACCAAAGGGCCATTGTTCTTCTCAGCGGTCAACGTCGCCGCTATATCCTAGTATAGTACAGTCGTGGTCGTGGTTGTGTAGAAGCTCGGTTACGTGCGTATATCGGTACCTTCCTGTTGGGATAGTTCATTCATGGCTGACTTAGCTAGGTCTTTCAAAGGGTATCTTAGAAAGAGTGTGGCCTTGTATGGCTTCGGTATCTCAAGTTCTGCCCATCTGGGGGATACTGAGCTTGTTGCAAATCCCGATAAGGTAAACAGGAAGCAGCTGGAGATAGATGGGAAAAGGATTCAGGAAGCAGATGAGAAGGTTGGGGGAGTGACCTTGGATTCTGATGATAATGTATGACTATGAGGCTTTGACCATGAGAGACTCAAAAGTGAGGGGATCACATGTTCACGAAGAAATTGCATTTTGAGAATCTGTAGCAAATAAATATAGAAAGAATTTTAAATTCTCCTCCATACTCTTCATGCTTCTATGATTTCCAGATGAATATCGAAGATCTGATGACTAACATTATCCCCTTCTAACGCGGCGGTGGCTGCACATAAATCCCGTGACTCGCCAACTGTTTGGAAATGATTCTCCATCGTGAATTTCCACCTCAACAACAATTGCGAGCTCATTCCATCGAGATAATAGACATTCTTGATGATGAAGCCCAGATCTATTTCATATTCATCATGGGAAAAGTCATATGCTCCGTTACTCATGGGCAGCTTTCGCCATATTCGGAGGTGCCGATTCAATATTCTTGAAAACTTGAGATGTAAATTGAATATTCTTAAAGTAGAAAAGTTACAAATTTCTGACAAACGTGCCCCTTTTATCGTAAGCTTTCATCAGACTACCATTAGAATAATTGTACTTTGAGATCATTGGGTCAGTCCCAAACGGTTAGATTTTTGAGAAGTTGCTGGGTTCGGTGGAGATTCGTACAAAAAGTTTTGCAAGATTTTACTGTAACTGATTCGCTTTCACATAAAATGCCAAAGGAATCACGTGGATTTTTCGTCACGAGAGTCACCACGGATCTATTTGCAAGTCATTCCAAGGATTCCCACTCTATTTTTGAGTGAAGACTAGAGAAATATGATTTAGAAGATGAAATTTCTAGAGAATCTGGACCAGACAAGACAGACCAGGAAAGAAAACATCTTAACGGGCTTAGATAATAATGAGGATACCAAAATCAAGTTTAGTGACCCTGTATCATGGGCCAAGATAAGTATGAAGAATAATCAACATCCTCATGAGATACTTTGAACTAGGATTTGTCAGATCAGAAGTACTCATAAGTTGAATTAAGGATCATAGCACGAGACTTCAAGCAGCAGGTGTTTGCCGATCTAGCAAGCTGCAAACTCTGAAGTCCTTAACTATCCGGCATGATGTATACGCAAAGTACAACCTGACTGTAGGAGTAGTTCGCAGAAAGGGGAGAAGCAAAAGTATAAGGAAGTAAGTACCTATGCAGTAGCAGAGAGAGAGCTGAGTGACGGGCTCGAGAGCAATGCGCTCTAAGCGACTTCAATGCTGGCATAAGGTATCACGCCACAATATATAACACTGCTAAGGGCGTTTCACTGTGAGTTGAGAGATGAACGTGAGTTTACTTTGCAGTCGTCACCCACAGTTGAGTGAGATTGTGATAGACCACTTTTGTATGAGAGATTATAATATAACTGTGTGATCCTATCAAAGCAATTAAACGAGGTTATAATTTTGATACTTATTCAATTTTTGATACTGATAACCATAAGCGAGTTATCTCTATCTTTTTTCAGAATTTGCATCTTTTTATAGTTTTTCGTTGATATGATTACGATCATTTCAAGCACTGTAGTGACCAATTCAAAATCGTGCCTGTAGATTCATTGAGACATTTTTTCACCTCGAATTTTTAATTTTAACCCAACGTCGAAAGAGTCTAAACAAGTTTATCTGAAATTTTCTGGAATTTTGTCGGCATCAAAATAATTCGTTGTTCATTTTCAAAAAAAAATCCTCCCAGAATGGACGAAAACTGCAAACTAGAAGCGAAACTTTCCATCCAAGTCATAAAATTGCGTCATTCTCACTATAGCCAACTCCTCTACTACACGGCAGCAGTCCAAGATAAAGCCTCCACGAAACATTCCCCAAGCACATACTTGAAAATTCTCAAATTCTTCAATTCTATCTGTACGCTGCAATCTGATTAGAATGTCCATACGGTCTCTCTACATTATTACCTCTACAAAAACCAGCAAATCTCCAGCATCAAAGTATTCTCAAATGCACAATAATTATAATGCTGAAATCACTACTTGCGAATAAAATATTCGTCCCAGCTTTTGTCTATTCCCCATTACGTCGTTTCTGATGGCCATTGTATACTCTTATCCGATCGATGATTCATTGACAAATCGATTTTTATTGCCGAAGTATAATCAAAGCTGAGAAACGAGTAAATCCTTTCGATTGTAATCATGATTTAATTGAAAGTCTAAATTATCTGCATCTCAATGTCGACGAGAGTGTGTGATTGTAATGCTTATATTGTCAATCTCTTGCGGCGCCTGATTATTAGAGACGAGACTTAGATAATTGTATTGATGAATACTTAGAGTAGGTAATCACTTATCTTGTAGATATTTTATGAATAATGTGGGGTACGAATTTTTTTCTAGATAATGAATACGGATGGGTGCTATTAGTTCACACCTATATTTTAATTGTATGATAAAAAGTAAGTGTGATGAGAGTTGATAGATTCAGGATGACATCTTGCCCTCGATCTGAGATATCTGCATCCTGACTTGAGAATATTTCAATGAAATGATGATGCGTGAAGCTCGTGACGTATCAAAGAGTACATGCATTGTAATTACATGACGTAAGATTCATCATCATCATCACTGATGAATTTATCTCATGATGCTGATTCCATTCATTGCCGATGAAGAATCGCATCTCTATTTCCTTCAGAACAATAGAGTCGGTAAAAAATTGATTAAAGGGAACATCTTCTCAAGATCGTAATCAAATCTTCCAAGGCCAATTTGTAATCAATTCTTCCCCTCTTTTTTTTTTTACATTTTCACGACATCGAACAACTAGTATAGCATCCGAGTGACGAGATAATACATCCGTTGGACCATTCAAGTAAATTGTTTGTCTCAAATTGATGCAGGATACGCTTACTTGTCCATCATTACCATCATCATTCAGCATCCTATTTCTGCTTGCCAGAGATTACCCCGCACACGAAGATCATGGACACGCGAGAAGATCCCATACAATCTATGTATATTTATGATCTTAATACTACCTATGGACAGTATATGTCTGCAATGGGGATACAATATAATAAAATTGAATCCTTATTGAAGTGGATGCGTGTGTTGCAGATATGTTGAGGGGTAATTCAATAACAGAGCAATCTCTTTTGAGATGAAACGATTCTCAATAGTATTACTTGGGTAGTTTCATTTGATGTAATATCGTTTTATACAGAGTGTATAAGGGGGATTATAGAGATGAGGATAGAGAGTATTATGATCGAATCTGATCGATATATGAGCTTCGTGATGAGATTCAAGTATCTCTAATGTTTTTTTTTTCAGGGCAGTGTGATGTTTTTATGGTATGGATAGTTGTGCGATTAAGGAGATCACTTATCTGCATGGTTATTCAATTATATTCTCATGCAGTTTATCGATTGCATGCTTCGGTGTCTAAGTACATTTGAAGTATTTATAGACTAGGCCTTATCTCTAATATATTGTAAGAGTTTATGCTGAGTTCTGATACCAAAATGTGCTTTAGTGAGAAATTGGATCCTGATACGATTAGAATCTATTGCTACCAGTAGTATAAGCTACTGTCAAATTTCATACTTTTCACATGAGATTTGTCTCGCCACAAGAAATCATCTGTACAATCTTAAGAAATTGGATTTAGTCATAAGGTTCTTAGAGGATCAGTGCAATTATTCTGGGGAACAAAATTTTGGAGTGGGAATATCTATTGACAAGGCCACAATTTCTATGTGTATTTTGTAATGTAGAAACCGAATCCGCAGCACGTTTTGTGCTTGCGCCTCAAAATTTTTTGCTGGACCCAAAAAAATTTTGTCTTTAAAGAGATTTTCTCGACGTGAACGTAAATCCTAATATGTATGGTAGCTCAAAACGGAGCAGAGAATCGTATTGAGATGGCCCTCTTGCATCGAAGAATCATACCTAGATAACCCGCGTAAGCGAGAGTTTTCATCCTCGTGATCTTTGATCAGGGAGGATTTTTGCAGAAACAGATGTTTTCGAGCATTTGTGACCTCTGGAAGATCAGGGGTCACAAATACTCGAATTCACAGGGTATCTGAATATGTTCCTCCGACGCGAGAGGGCCGTCAAAATACGATCTCCTGCACCGTTTTGAGCTTCTATGTTAGAACTCCGAAATTGGTCAAGGAAACTTTTTGAATGTCGATATTTTGTCATAGAAATATTATACAAATTTTTGCGGGTAATGAGTGATCCTGTGGTGCAGGCGCAAAACCGGCTGCAAATTCGGTTTCTATACGTCGAAAAATAATCAAAAAAATCTTACTCTGGTCAATGAGATATTCTGACTTCAAGATGTTGTTCCCCAGTATCATCTACCCAATGAAATATGTCATTCGAATTCGAATTAGACGCTTGGCAGTCGAAAAAATTGTGCATTCGAGATTTCTAGTCAAGATGTGCTATATTTTTCATGTTTCGTGATATAGCAACCACTTGGACAAGAAAAATCAAAGAGAAATGGATTATAGCTGATTTTGAAGGGTATTTAATGCACTCGTAGATGTCAAAAGATAAGGGAATTTTCGAGCCCCTCTCCTGCTCCCTTTACATCCTTCGAGGCGTACTTAACCCCCAAAACAGGTTTCTCGTTGTTCTAGCTTAAAAGTTCTTCATTCATATGCGATTTTATGGCCCACGCAATGAAAAAATGCGGTCTCCACTTGCTAGACTCTTTCGGGCTTCAGAAGACATGTCTTGTCGAGGAAAAATAATATGTCTAAAATGGACCAACTTGTTTAGTATGGAACTAAACCATTATTCCCGTGAAATTTGAATATAGCTCGTCTCTCTAATATGAGCATTAAATAACCGTAATTGATCCTGACAATATCGAGACGAAATTCGATATAAACTAAAGGGAACTTGAGAAAATAATGGATATATACATAATCATAAGCTCAGGTGACCCTCGTACAAAATTACCCCATCTATCATCTCTAGTTGCACCAATCACAGACAGAACCTCCGTAATCCCATCAATATCGGTAACCAATGCTATATAATTCAACCGATCACATAAAAAAATTCAAATCTCCTCAGAGTTGCATCCTGAAGGGCCAGCCTTCTCTGTACATAATAGAAGAATCACGCAGTGTTATCTGGACGTTTGATCAACTGCGATACGCGTCCGGTTCATATAGAGACTGGGGGCCAGTGATCCCTGATGTGAGCCCTCTGAAGAGCCTGTGTTATAAGTATGTATCGTGGAACGGCGCCGCAGAATGGGAATGCAACGCCTTCGTCGTTGTCGTTGGGAAATAAAGGTATGGAACGTCCAAGAGACTGAATCGGAAAGTATTGCCATTGCATCACCTCCCAACAGAGTCCATCAGTGTGCGGTAATCGCGCGTAACGGCCTCACTATATAATTATGTAGTAGATTCTCAAGTGTTGGTGCGTTCACTAATGGTGTTGCTTATATTGGTGATCGTGTCGGATACCTGATATAGGGAAACGTGAGATTTGGATTTAATATGAGATTGCAAGATTTGCCACGTGATTGATCGGGATGATTTTCAGGATGAATGTTTCGGTGTACAGGGATGGAGGACTGAATTAATGTGAAATGTAAGGAGTGAAATGAGAGTTTCGAAGGTGAGACTGCAAGAATAATTTGTACGTGGGCGGGGATGGGACTATTGAAGCTTATCGTGGCCATTGATCTTGGAATTCTTATGGAATTTATCATGGAATTAATTATGGAATAAAATAAGCTTTTCGGTCGACTGTGCGTAAAGCACTGCTTTACGCGCGGTAGTTTTCGTTTACTTTACGCCCAGTCGATCGAAATAGTATTTTTCGATCGACTGGGCGTAAAGTAAACGAAAACTACCGTGCGTAAAGCAGTGCTTTACGCACAGTCGACCGAAAAATAGATTTTACTTCGGTATATCGAACTGTGTTTTTCGACTAACTGTGCGACAAAGTGGAAAATCAGTGCGGAAGACACTTTTCCGCACAGCGTGCCAAAAAGAAAATCTTCTCATCATCCGATGAATGCAGGACAGTCGAATTACTGATAATTATCTAAAGAATTGTCTAGATCGCAAATTACTAGAAGGGTCAACAAAAAAAATTGATGAATCAGCCAAACCGTCATTTGAGTACCTTGACATTTTGTTGAAGGATAGGAGTCTGCAATAATAGGCGCAGCCATTTGGATGAACAGAATCGAGTCCCTCCATCAAGCTCTAAAAATGGAATAACTCATTCTTTGCAAGAAATTGGCTAGACATCGCTTCTCTCAAATCCTCCCAAGATAAAGATAAATCAGCAAGTAGCAGATCCTAGCAGTACATAGTAGCTTCAATAGACATGGTGTACGTTTCTTTCTCTCTTCGTATTTCCTTAGATTCTGCTAAAGTTACAGCTCGTCTCTACCTTCCGCATTTCACGCCTTCAAGACATACTATATACTCTATACAAGTGACCATACGGGCGGGACGCCAGTTTAACACCACCGATTCCTCACTCTAAACTTGGCATTGCATCGTATCTATTCCGACTTCACCAAAGTTATATTCTGCGATACCGCGATCTTCGGTACTTCTACATTCAGTCAATAAAAAATCTCTTCCTCGACACCTGAATCTACCATTTCAATACTCTTTGTACGAACGGAAAACTACATTCTCACTCAATCCTGTCAACATCTTTCACCATATTCTATACAAATGCCTGAAGCTATACAAAAAACTCATACACCATACGGGTATTCAATCTCACCAGTCCAACTGACTCGCCAACTGACGTACACATTTCCCTGAAATCAATCAACTTTCAGACACATTTTTACACACCTCCCAAATTGCATTCATCCATTTTCAAGTTTATCATTTTCAACAAGAAGCATATCACGATCACTTTGCTGCAGATTTTAACGCTATTATATGTAAGTATTATGTACAGGATATACGGGTGTTAAAATGGTAAACAGCGAAAGCATGTTAGCAAATGGTTTAGCTTGAAAATGAATGGCGTCGATGAACTCTGTAGCGTGAAAAATATATACGGAGAATCTCTTGTGTCGGTGATTTTTCACCTTGGGGCATCGACACTATACACCATTACTGCTGGCTCTGTTGACTGCTGCACCCACGCCCGATATACCGCCACTTGCTAATGCTGTTTTTCCATTATGTGCAGTTACGCCGACGTTTAGAGTCGAGAAGGAAGAAAACTTATACAGGACAACGTGAGACCGTTACTGTAGTGTACTCTGGCATAGAATCAACGGCGTGGATGTCGGATGAGTCGATGTTTTTCTCACTAACGACGGCCATACTTTTTCTTTTGCCAATTGAATCATTTGTTGGGAATTTGAATGTTCGATCGATTCATTTCACAGAAAATTGGAAAAAATTGGTCATTCTGGAAATACTCACACGTCAAACAAGTAAATTTGAGTGAACATTTTCTTCTGGTAAGTTTTCAAATTTTTCAGCTTCTTATTTCTATTTTATCTCGTTTAGGAAATGTAGCGGGCCATTAAGACCCTAAGTACATTATGTATCCAAAATATATTAGGGGTAGAATAAATACTAGGGTAATCAGTGCGAATCAACGGATGATGGTACTTCAAATGATCAAAATTAAAATATGAATGAAGATCGTTAGCAATTAAAATATGACAACGTAAGCTGGTCAGTTCAAAGATACCGGCCCAAATAGCTGTCTCTTAATAATTTGCTTGAACTTTTTACCGTGATTTATTGGTGTCGTAACAGGAAGTAGATCATTTCATAATATAATACATCTAGAGATCTTTTGAGGACTAATTATTATTATGCTCGATACTGGAACAAATTTTTAGGCCAGAATCATGGACCAATTTTTCTCGTTCGAAAATGTGTTCGGAGATTAGAATATTGTGGAAAAAATTTTACTCTTTCGGCTTCTCAATTTCAACAAAAACTGTGAATCATTTCCTCGGAGAAGATCCAACAACTAACTTAGTAAGGGGAATAGAAATAGAATGAGATATGAAAGATAATAGAAGGAGAGAGTTCACCGATTGGTCACACAAGGCTCGCATCCTCATCCCTCATTCTTCAGTGGCACATGTAACTAGAACTTACTCTTGGTCTGCTTAGAATGCAAATAAGGGCCGTAAAGTTTGTAAAAAAATATTTAAATGGACAGCTATTGGAAGCAGTTGGCGTGCGCATTGCAATTGAGAGTATTCCGAATGATGGTTATAAAGGTACATTTAACCGGCTTTACTTTCTTATCAGGTAGCTTCTATTATCATATTTATACGTTTTCCTACTTCTTTTTCTTTTTGTAGGCAGTTATAATTGTTAGGAATGCACCCACTAATGACTTCCGGTCGTCGATATGGGTCTTCAAAAAGTTATGCGTAATGAGAGCTGCGCGCACGCTGTTGATAGAAAAAAATTATAATCCGTTTGATGTTTATAATTGATTTGGCATGCTTCATTTTATTCTAGTATCTCAATTCATTGGCAACATTTTGCTCGTCCTCTTTTGAAAATTGGAGTTACAAAATTTTCAAAACGATGAAGGATAATCAATTCTAGTCGAGTACTTTCATCGTGATTATAATTTAGAGAAAATCAGCAATACATAATCCTTGTAAAAATATTTCATGATCATTGCTATCGTCATTAAACCAGCAAAAAGTTTGAGGAAAAATTTATCGGATGACCGAATATTTCAATCAAACTGATTTTCTTGCTCAATCCGATGTGAAAGTGTCAAATGGAATATGAGTGATTTCGCCGAAAGTGTGATTTTTTGGGACCAAAATCGTCGCAGGGAGTGATTTGGGTCATAAAATTATTTCAGCCCCAGACGAGTTTTAATCGGTCATTGCAGTTAGTTTCCACTTGTTTTGGCACAAAAAGGAAGTATCTAGAGCTACGTAGCTCAAAATTGAAGCCGGCTAAAGATATGTCGAGTTTAAGGGGTCGCAGAGGGGGACGGAATGGACATTTCGCCTGAATTATATTCCCACGGCTCGCCAACTAATCGGAGGCTCTTTTCCGCATAGATTTAACCCAATGTAACTGAATACTTCAAGAAGATGTGTTCCACAAACCGATATAGCGCATTAGGGAGGAGCACAACATGGGGACGGAAAGGACAGAAAATTTTGTATGCCATTCTGAAAACACGTTTATGTGGTGCGCCTGGGTGCGGATTCGAGTTTTCGGCTACTGTGGCACATAGATGAGGTGTATTTGGGTTTCTAGAAATCAACCTCATTGGTTGGGAAGGCTTAATGATGGACAACTGGGGACTTCACTGACCTAATCGGTGCTGTGCAAGAAGTTTCGGTGCAAACCCGTCTTCAAAATGTCGGATGGCCGTGTTCGAGCTGAGGGCTCAATTTGGATTGGCAAAGTGGTAGAATATAATGTTTGAAGTATTACAAATTGAAGTGCGGAAGACACATGAGGGTTTTCGACTCTACACATGCGTTGCAGTGAATGCAAGAGTCAAAGGTAGGTTTTCTACAGGGGACGGAATGGACATTTGGACCCTTTATCGGGCACTACAAATTACGGGGACGTCAGAATCGTCTTCAAAACTATTAACATAGTTGCGCACCAATAGAATACACCCTAGAAAATTGCTACATTGCATATCCCGACGCTTGGAAACGTGGAGGAACTTGGAACATGTAAAATCGCACTTTCAACAGAATCACTGATATATGGGATAGATTACACGAGGCTAATTTTCAATTTTTCACATCGAACACAGAGCTTAGCATGAAATTAATGTAAAATGGTACGTATCTCGGTACGAGTGTTCACAGAAATTTGGAGTTTCAGAGCATGTGTGCTTGTCTGACTAGTTTTGTCTGTTTCTACTGACGCTTGAGTCAGGTGATATGTAGGTACTGTTTTGCAATTCCATGATTCCTTTGACATCAAGTTCGATTTTTAATCAAATTATCGACCGATTCGCCGAGGATCATACTACTCAGCCGACGATGTTTAGAAAATCTTCTTTCTTACATCAACTCACAAGATGAATCTTGAATAAAAAATCTCTGTCGAGCCATTCGATCACACAAAATACGCAATAAAGATAGCACACCAGCAATTATGTGAAATCAAAGGATGAATTATAGATTCGCCTATCGCGAGTGCGCAAAAATAATCGATTACAAATTGTGCTCATAATTGAAGGTTTGAATTCTCGTAAGTTGCTATTAATGTCTCATCTTCTTACTATATGTGTCTAAATACGGAATTTCCCAAGTACACGAGGAAAATTATCTCGACAAATTAAACATCACCGACGAGTACGAAATAGACAACTCATACCTGATAGTCTTCTATGGCACAGAAACACCAACTTACGTGGTAGTAATTAACGACTTTAATTTTGTACATACACAAACAGGTGAGTCTTATTCCTTTGTTAATCATTAATTGTCGCGTTTTCAGGTTTCAAAAAGACCATTGCAAACTTCACTAGCAGTCAAACTATGTCATTGCGATTTTCGGTGTGCAAATTTTTCAAAGTATGTTTCATGGTTATATGTGTTTCTATGCTGGTACAGTGTGAGAAAATAAACGGTTATTACAGCAATTACACAGCTCAAGATTGAAGCTCACGTGTTCATATAGCACCATTTGAGTGCAGTGGTGAAAAACTTGTTTCTCAAATATTACGGCGCTTGGCTCTTACAATTTGAGTACAGTAATATGGATATTGCGCGATCGGATTATATGTACGATACTTATTATGACAGTGTAATATTGTGGGTCATAAGACATAAAGTATCCGTTGAGATTCTAGAACAACTCTTGAATTTTTAATCCAGATTATCGAGTTTACCTCTTGAAAATATTATCCAAGAGTTCCTTTTCAAGCTTAGTCAATTAAATGTGTACCATTTGTGATGCATCCTGCGTAACCGAACAGTTCAAATAGCCAATGGATGGCGACCGATCACACGTAACCAGAGTAAACTCAAATTCCATAAATTGGCATCTTTTATAGTGCGGGAAGTTGTTGCGGTTACGCGGGTGATATATTTTCACGTTTATCAACTTTCGACTATTCAAATCAATCAATTTCTTCAGTCAATCGGGACGAATGAGTACACTTAGTCGTTAGATCTGTTACATGTATGACTCTATATTTATGGACATTCACACAGAGTCGGTATACTGTCTCAATTGATAGCTCGAAAACGCATCGAGACAGAACTCATTGCCACTAAAGATACTCAGGAACGAATATAGAAAGAAAATAATGATAGCTATAACGATACTGTGTACAAGGGAAGCTCGACTGGTTTTTTTTTCCTACTTTCGTACAAAAAATTTTCTCTTCATTCGCCTTCGGATTTATAGCAATTCTCTACGGAATTTCTCTTTCCCAAGTCAACCAAAGGAGATATGTTTTTCTGAGGTACTATTACTATTCCAACGATCGTCACAGGTATACATTTCTTGATTTCTTGTTCCACACTATAGGGACATGATCGTGTTGGACGTGTACCGATGCGCCTCAGACGAACACCAATAAATCGAATCCAACCGTCAGCTCACACCAACACACAAAAAATCATCTTCTCACTCATCCTCATCAGTTTACGCACACACGCACACACACACACCATAAACCAGAATAAAATTCCAAGCACGTGCATCTGCAATGAACAACACCCCATGATATACAAAAAAGAAAAGGTATCCTATCATATAATTTCTCAGGCTCGTTATCAGAGATAAGGAAAAACCAAGATCTCGAAAAATACCGATCTCAACCTTTTCTTTGGGATTAGCCTCAAAATGGGCATTACAAGCCATTATCTATACAGAGCATGGCTCACTCGATCGATATACGGCGTCGAAGATGCGCAAAAAGTGTCGATTTGAGCGCCACGCTCTGATGCTATAGGTATCGAGAAAACTGAGCTATATAACGAGCCGCTAACTTTATTACAGTGACCATGCTCGGAAGAGGTAAATTGCTCTTTCTTGGTCGTGTTTGCTTTAAAGTATATAGATACAGCGTAATACGGATAACTGGATGGTGGATAAAAATATATAATGGCGATGTCGTGTTGAAAATCGATCGACAACGCCCTTGTTGAACAACTTTTTTGGCATAGATGTTGTTAGAGGATAGTGAATTTATAGGGTCATGGCGATGAAGAATGATTTATGAAAACCCATGTGCTTCAGTTTGGTATTTAGATTACCCAGACAGTTATACAAATTCAGAAGGACTCCAACAGAATTTTGAAGAGGGTTCTATACGCGCTGCGAGAATAACGCCGAAAAAGTTCCCTTGGAGTGACAAAATTTGAAATCCGTTGGAACCCCGACAAATCAGTGAAAGTTTTGAACGTCATCGGTTTTCTTAAGACGGAATTCTCTTCTCAAAGGTGATTGTATTAGTGAAATTGGATCAAAAAAATCTTGATGAAGTGATGGTAATCAGTTCGGAGGATGGAAAAAGAAAAGCTTCAAGTGAAACTCACAAGGGGAGCACCAACCTTGCGGGTCCTGAATCTTGTCGAAACTTTGGGAATCTTCTTGTTTTGGTGAGGAATGAATGTACCCAGAAGGATTTCATCCAATAGGTCTCTTAACATGAGATATAGCTGTTAAGATGAGCATTGTCCTTAGAGGGCCATCTTAAAAGGTCGTAAATATAGATATACTGACAATGCAAACCTTCATTGCTGAATCTGGGGATGAAAGGCCCATTACTGGACAAAACCCTTTTGGATACCTTCAGTACTCACCAGAACAAGATGATTCCCAAAGTTTCGTTAAAATTCAGGACCCACAAGGTTAGACCTCTCCTTGTCAGTTAAAATCGGTAAGATTCATTAGTCCTCAATTTGTCTCCACGAACCTATTTTCTATCTTGATTGTTATCTGAGTGAAATCCTAGATCATTGTTCTTGTAAAATTTGACACAATTTATCCTGATTCCATAATTTTCAATGCCATCGGATAATTTCCTGAGTATTTGAGGCAATGATAATCGAATGCTTAATTCATTCTTAGGCTGATAAGTCCGAGTGCTTGTAACCTATGTACGATTTTTCAATGAAAATATGTAAGAACCATAATAGTCGAGTGAAGTGAATACAAAACCAATGGTCTGAGAGTCTTACGTCTGCAACCCACCGGTGTACAACTCTTTACCTGTAAGTGTTTCGTCGAATTCTTTGAGAATATTTATTCATTTTGGAGAAATTTCTGTGGGTGGACATTTTTGTGGAAAAGAATTGAAAGAATCTCCCCGAGCTCTGAAAGCACCAATTGAATGAAGCTTATCAGGTAGCTACGCAGAAATAACAAGCACATGGGACTTGAGCTTCTTTCTCGTTCAGAATCCCCGAAGTTTTGTTTTTTGGAGCTCCAATGGATGTCAAATTTTGCTATTCCGACAGGGCTTTCGTTTTCACTGTTTTGGAGCCCAAAGGAGCTCTAATTCGGGGTTATATTCTGGAGCTGGTCTCTGATCTAGAGGTGTGGCTGAGTTTTGTAGAATTAATCCAGGTTATTGATCCCTATGTCCATAGATTATTGAGGATCTTGATCACACTTTTTGGAACTATCCAAGACAGTCCTGTTCTTTATTCATTTGACTTAATTGTTGGCTGGTCTTGTCCACCATCATCATCAACCCATTGACTCACGTAACTATGCTCGATGAACACATAAGAAAGCCTAAGAAATGATTAGAAAAATGCTTCCCGAATATTTATCCAAAGGATGCATTCATCGCCATTCAAATACTTGATTGCAAAAGGAAGAATGAGTAAAAATTGAAAAATTCCAAAGTCCTAATTTTGCAATTTTTCTCCCATCTTCTCCATGAATAATGATATGAATGTCAGAAGCGCGTTTCTAGTGAATGATGTGATTCTTCCACCCGATGCAACTCTACTTCACTCATGATGATACATGATAATTTTCCTCCATTCATCCTTCCCGTTCTACACCCATTCTCACTTCTAAGAAAGTTGTGAGGGTGTGGAGAAAATTCCCTCCACTATGGCTGTAGTATACCAATGTAGAACATAAGATTCCATGAACATATACGATCATGGAATCCGTGGATTCCATGGTCATATATGATCGAAAATAAAATCGGTTTGAAAATTAGTCATTTTTATCCCGGATCGACGTGATATAATCACTCACAATTGGTGTAACATTAATACCTCACTTATTGATCGAACATCACTGAGAAAAACCTTTCCCAGAATCATTATCAGATTTTGAACATTTGAAGCATTGAAGAGAAAAGTTTCGTAAAAAATGTCACTTTTTTGAAACTTGAGACCGAATCCTGGGAAGATTTTTTTTTCAGTAGTATATGTATGATCAGTATCGTTACGTATTGATGTTAGAATAGGTTTGAATCAATAAATCACAACTTTCTGGAATAAGAAAGGATGTTTGAAACGGTTTTGCTTATGATCATATATGACTATGGAATCTTCGGATTCCGTGATCATATATGTTCATGGAATCGTATGTTTTACATGGGTATCCCTAAATATAATCACAATCATAGTCTCAATATTTCATATCTACACACTAACAGAGAGATACTCATCAAAGTTAGTTCATGTCGGAGTCCTATCGATATCGTACAGTTACCGACATGGTCGAGTTTTCGGATTTCTCGATGAATTTTTGAGCTATCAAAAATCTAACAAGTAACGCAGATTCTATGAGCCATACAGAATCGGCGTTACTTGGTAGAATCCCGATATCTCGAAAATTCATTGAGAAATCCGAAAACTCGACAATGTCGGTAACTGACATCCTCTTAAGAAGAAGAAGAAGAAGAAGAAGAAGAAGAAGAGGAAGGCTAAGAAAAATTTTGTATAACATTCGAATAAGGTGATGGATCCATTTGGATTGGGGAGTTGGGTGGTGAATATTGTGGGATAAATAGTGTGGGAACAACGATTCATGTGGAGTGAAGAGTGTGTGAATCGTAGACACATAGAAGCTTCTGTAGTTATACTTGCTTCGCAGACATTTGTTGCAGTATAGGTTTTCAGTTTGGAGAGGATGTACGATTGGATTGATGGTAGCAGATATCACTGTGGGTATGAAAACAGTAGTACTGATGGACTGGCGATGCTTCTGCATCCGCCCATTCATACTGCTGTGGGAAATCATGATCTGGTAGTAACTTATCATGACTTTTTACAAAGATAGATTGTTCTTGCTCGAAAACTCTATTCGTGTGTTCAGTATTCATCAAGTTGTGCACGATGAGAATCAGAGAACAGATATTTGGAATTAATATATCTTGGAAGAGTAAGCTCTCTACTGAATGATAAATATGTGTGATCAATCAATACACCTTTCCATCACATACGATTGGAGATTATTTTATGGTAACTGACTCACTGGATCATCTCAAAATCACTGATGATAATAAAGATGAGTTTGATCATTTTGATCGAGATCAAGTGGAAAACATAATTGGTAAATTATACGATCCTTTCTCAAAACATAATCAATTGAAGAACTGACTCAGAGCTCCAAATTGTAATTTTCATGACCGTACGAACTACCATAATATAAAAATAACCTCGTTATTCAAATTACCATTCTGATCTTGACAAATGCTCTTAAAAAACAATCAATGGCTTTCAATCCAAATTATCGATTCACCCACTCAATCAAAGCGATATTCCATTACGAAAAAAAAAATATTTCTCATAATCCAACACAATATCGCAAACAAATCGCTCCCTAAAGACTCCATTAAGATCAAATTAAATCTCTCACACTCCGTTATGGCGATTCGCAGACCATATTGAGAGCGGAACGAGTTCACCACATCCCCGGTGCGAGGCGTGGATTATTAATTAACCACGTTCGATTCGTGAGAGAGGGAGACTAAATCGTTGAATATCGTACATATATATATATATATATATATATATATATTGCATCAAACGAGTTTGTGATTGATTACAGTCACGTATCATACAATACTTACTTACATATCTCAGATGAAAATTTCTCATTCGAGATTCTATTTACAGGCGCGGTTCAATACAATTACACACATATTTATATATATAGATCTTTCGAGAAAGTGAAGCTGCCTTGAGGCATACTAGATTCTATTACTTAGAGTATATGACTAATGTGTGAGTGTAAGAAGAAGCTAAATAGTTTATAGTGGCAAACTTTCCAGTTTTCTTACGATACGTCAATTACTAATATCCAAGAAGTTTGGTACATTAAAGATTGAGTTGAAATTTCTTACGTTATTTTGACTTTCCAAGAGAAATGGTGATTGCCACCTACAAGAATATAATATAATTAATGCCAAATGAGAGATTAATTGCCGGTTGTGCTTAGGTAAAAATATAATCGCGAAAAGAGTTATCGAGAGGAAGAGATTTTGTATGGGTGCAAAGTTTGTTGGTTCTCACAGCATGTTACATATATGAAGTTTTTTAAATGAAATTTGCAGAATCCTGTAATTGAATGTCCGAGAAATGATGATTTCTCATCTAGGTGTTTCGTAAGGCTTGAGTAGAATTCAATTACGTATGACGGTATGAGTAACGTTTGATGAGTTAGCCCATCTCGAGAGAAAGAGAAAGTTTAATCGTTATAGGTTGGTGAGGTCTTATATCTTTTCAGATTTCAAAAAGACTTTCAATACAAATATCTGTGAGAGTATTATGAAATTTATTTCATAGCGAGAAGTTGAGCAATTGAATAAGATTTTAATTCATAGAAAAACTATGGATTCGATTCTTGCTTCCATGTCGAGTGGTTTGGATTATTGTGATGAAGGAATGGATAATGACCATGTATATAATTCAAAGAGAGGATCGACCATTATTCTCTAGTGACGTTCAATCGTATTTGAAAAAACTCCTTGATAGTGTTAAATGTTGGATAAGATGATCTTGATATGAGGAATTCATGGATTAGATTTGTTTTGAGCTCATTCGATTTAAATTATGGATTATTACAGACTTTGAACAATGCAATTATTCTGAAAATCCTGAAGGAGAAATGAAACTTTTTTAATTCATATGAACTTTGAATGATGGTACTGAAGGATATTTTGTTCTCAGTGGCTTAACAAATCAGAATCGATGCCTCGTAAACAAAAGATGATCGCGAAATGAATGGATGAATCGTCATGAAAATTTTTCCCCATAGATGAACAATTGAAAGATGGGATAGGGTGCTGCTCGAAGTGAAATTGGCGAAGAATTCGGGCAGTGCAAGCTTATGTAAAAAATGAGCGGAAAGGTGAGGGGTGAATTAGGTGAGAAGAGAATAATTACGAGGAGAAATTACGTCGAAACTCGAGGCACGATTGGCGGGTCCGAGAGCGGCTCAACTATAGCGACCTCGGCGATCTACATTCAATACATGAATATCTGTTCGAATATGATCGACAATGGACTAAAGTGCGAGGAACGAACGGACGTTGTGAAATTTCATACAGGCAAAACTCTAATAATGAAACAATTGGTGAAGGTCTCAGGAAGTCATTTCTCGGCCAATGCATTTTATAATTTACAAATATAAATGTCAAGAAGATGTCTGCACGTTTGCAAACAGAAGAAGATTTAAAAAAAAATATGTTGTTCTATCTTATTATGAACTTCAGAATCTGACCTCGATTCCACCGATGAATTCAACAAATTCAGACCCGAAGAGATTTTAAAAAAAGTTGGGCAACTAATATACGGAATAATCAGATGAATTTTTCATAAATTTTTCCAAAACACTTGTTACGCCCGTTGCATAGTTAAAAAAAAATTCAGCTAAACCTTTGATACGCACAGCTGTTTACAGATTATACCTACGACTCTGCCAAAAGGATATAACTCCATCGTACAACTCACATAACCTCATATACAACCATCAGTTTAACGCGCGTAAAGGATATAAAGCGTAAAAGACGCATATACGTGCTACCGGTCAACGCACCCGCGAGCTTATACAGTACAGAGTATAGCAAGGCTCAACCGTTGGCGGCGATTTAATTGCACCGCGGACAAACTTATATACACTAGGGGTGATTCCTCGAGTATAGTCGGAAGAACTCATAGCATTGCTTATACAGTGGCAAGCCTAATGTACAGACAGACGGAAAGCAATAGCGCTCCTGAAAGTAATTCGAGGGCATATATGATTGTGAAAACGCATCAGACGTGCTATTTGCTTGAGTTAAGGGCATGTGAAAGCTCTACCTTACCATATGAGCAAAATACGGCTAAATTGAATTTTCTTAAAAAAACAATGGAATATCGCAAAAAAGTAAAATCCTTACTTTGTACTCTGTGATCAGATCTATCACCTAAAATAAGAAAGAAATTGATTGGTGGTGCCGTTTTTTCGAAATCGTGAGGACTGTGAACGTGTTGATCTACGTGTATTACAGTCCTCACGATTTCAGGAGGACAACAGCTCCAATCAACTCGACTCTTTTTGTAAATGGTAGATCTGATTCCCAAGTACAAAACAAGGGATCACTTTTACGTAATTCTGCCGTAAACGATAGATATTGACTGAGAATCCCAAGCAGCAAATTATCGGCCCGCAACCAGCTGATCGAGACAGGCTTCGTGTTGTCGCGCCGCGCGCAGACAGACGACGTGAACGTATTATACCTGTCTAATATCGGCTCCTATTATTGTTATTGATCGCGTGACGTGAATGACTTGCTGCTTCCCGGTGCCCTCGTCGCGGATGCCCCGATGGTCATCACCTGGTGAACGCGAGTGCTCCGAGTGACGGTGATGGGTGAAGTGCCGGTGAAAAATAGTAAATCCGCTTATCGAGCATAACGCACATTTTCGTCGAGCAATGACGTTGTCGACTGCTTACAAGCCGATGCTTCGCAGGCAAGTATGAAAAAACCAGACAGTTTCACTGGAAAATAATAAATGTCGGTGGTACCCAGAGTCATCCCGGATTAACTCTGCCTGTTACATACTCCGGGTGTTATGTAGTTTTCTTATGCGATAGGTTATAAGTAGGCTGCTTCTGCTGTGTCTTTGAATGAGACCGTATGTCAAAACTTTTCATTTTCAAAGTTTTTCCTCCATATCTCACAAAAACTGAAATTCTTTGTATTCAGGATGTTTCAAAAATTATGATTTTCCTATTGGAATGGGTTCTGCTTGAGATTACAACTGAATCATCTTTGAATACTTAGTCAAGTAGCGAGCCTGGGTGAGTCTTGGGAAAAGAGTAGATGATTGGATTGTGCAATGAATTCCAATTTGGGTCTGCTAAGATATCTGTATTCCAAAGAGCTGATTCCATGTATGTACATTCTGTAAAATCTGTTATAAATTGGCTTAAATGTGAAGATCTTGTCACCAAACGTCAAAGAGTTGAGTGATAAATTTCATGGCTTCAAGGATGTATTAACAAAGTTCAGAATTTTATTGTCACGTGTGGGCCTTTGAACCATTTTTGATTGATCCTACCATTCTATTAAAGATTCCAACTAGCATATATTAAAATTACTTTGTCAGAATGGCACGCTCGGGCAACTCTGAGAGCAAAAGTAAATGATCGAATATTGCAATGGACTTCGAATTGTGTCTGTTGGAATCTCTACAATTTACAGGGGTGATTTCAAGTGCATTTGTTGGGATCCGTTGAGAATTGGCTTCACTGTGGAATATTTGTGATCACTGGTTGGGATGCTGGATGGTGAATTTTATGATTTCAGGTATGTCTTGATGAAATTTGTGATCCTTTTACTAAGTATTGGCCTCTGAATCATTTTTGAACAATCTCACCATTCTATTTAAATTTCCAGCTAGAGTATCTCAAAGTTACCTGGTAAAGATGGTGCGCATGGATCACTTTATAAGCAAAAGTCAATGACTGGATATTGCAATGAGCTCCAAACTGTATCTGTTGAGATACATATATTTTAGAGGGGTGATTTCATATTCATTTACTTAGATCCATTGAAAACTGTCTTACTTGTGAAGCTTTCATGATTCCAAGTTCAGAGGTTAGATAGTAAATTTCATGATCCCAAGGATATATTGATGAAATTCAGAATCCCATTGTTCAGTGTAAGCCTTCAGACAATTCTGATTAATCTAACCATTCTATTGTAGGTTCCAGCTAGAGTATCTTAAAGTTACCTGGTCAAAATGGTGCGCACGGAACACTTTATAAGCAAAAGTCAATGATGGGATGTTGCAATGAGCTTCAAATTGTATCTGCTGAGATACTCACATTTTGGAGGGGTGATTTCACATTCATTTGCTCAGATCCATTGGAAATTGTCTCACTTGTGAATTTTTTATGATTCCAAGTTCACAGATTAGATAGTAAATCTCATGATTCCAGGTATGTCTTAATGAATTTTATGATCTTTCTACTATGAATTGGCCTCTGGATCATTTTTGAACATTCTTACCATTCTATTTAAGGTTCCAGCTAGACTATCTCAAAGTTACCTGGTCAAAAATGGTGCGCACGGATCACTTTATAAGCAAAAGTCAATGACTGGATATTGCAATGAGCTCCAAACTGTATCTGTTGAGATACATATATTTTAGAGGGATGATTTCATATTCATTCACTTAGATCCATTGAAAACTGTCTTACTTGTGAAGCTTCCATGATTCCAAGTTCAGAGGTTAGATAGTAAATTTCATGATCCCAAGGATATATTGATGAAATTCAGAATCCCATTGTTCAGTGTAAGCCTTCAGACAATTCTGATTAATCTAACCATTCTATTGTAGGTTCCAGCTAGAGTATCTTAAAGTTACCTGGTCAAAATGGTGCGCACGGAACACTTTATAAGCAAAAGTCAATGATGGGATATTGCAATGAGCTTCAAATTGTATCTGCTGAGATACTCACATTTTGGAGGGGTGATTTCATATTCATTTGCTCAGATCCATTGGAAATTGTCTCACTTGTGAATTTTTTATGATACCAAGTTCACAGGTTAGATAGTAAATCTCATGATTCCAGGTATGTCTTAATGAATTTTATGATCTTTTTACTATAAATTGCCCTCTGGATCATTTTTGACCAATCTCACCATTCTATTTAAGGTTCCAGCTAGACTATCTCAAAGTTACCTGGTCAAAAATGGTGCGCACGGATCACTTTATAAGCAAAAGTCAATGATGGGATATTGCAATGAGCTTCAAATTGTATCTAATGAGTTACTCATATTTTAGAGGAGTGATTTCATATTCATTTGCTCAGATCCATTGAAAATTTTCTTACTTGTGAATTTTTATGATCCCAAGTTCAGAGGTTAGATAGTAAATTTCATCATCCCAAGTTGATGAAATTCAGAATCCCATTGTTGAGTGAGGGCCTTTAGATATTTCTGATCAATCTAACTATTCTATTCTAGGTTCCAACCAGAACATCTCAAGATACTTGGTAACATTGGTGCGCTCGAGTGACTTTCGAAGCCAAAGTTAATTCTTGGGTTTACAATAAGCTTCCAGCTTATGTTCAATGAGACCCTCATATTCCAGAGGGGGATTCCATCTCTCTTTCAAGGTATATTATGGATGTAAGCGCTTCAGTAATATTAGCTTCAAATTGTACTCTTTAAGCTCTGTCTGTACATCATGATTCATGATCTACGCATCCCAAAATCTTAGAACAAGGTGCATTCATGGAGTTGCTTAGCATGAAATTCAGAGATTATTTTGAGTCTTCAATGGGGTAAAATCTGCATCTACTATCTGATGTAATCTCTCAACTTGAGTAGTGATACTATCACAATGAATATTTTCAGGTACAGCGGTAACATAAATGCATCAGCTGTGGCTAACGAGAGACAGCTCTAATAATATAATCAGGACAGCGCTTGACCATAATGTGTTTCTCTCCTCGTTGCTGAATCCACAAAATAGCACAATATGGAATGTATAGACTTCAATGTGCTTGTGGCTCATTTCTTGAAGAAAGAGTTGTTCAAGATTGTACTGATGCAAGAATCACTTCATTTAAAATGGATGCACATAGTAAAAACTGTGTTTTTAAGAGTGGGAGTGGTAATCCAAAATAATGCCACGTGGAAGAAATACTTACTAGTATAAACAGAATGTGAGATGAGTAGAAATCTTACTGGATGTCGTATCAAAAATCTACTAGAAAGTATATAAGACATGCGAACAAGATCATTGTAACATCAGTCATCGAATATCCAGTATTGTCTAGTATGCCTTCGAGCCATCGAGTATGTCTTCTGAGCCCAAACCAGGAATTCAAGCAGTTCTCTGCAACAAGAATTTCTGAGCTCAAAACAGAAATTCAAGCAGTTCTCTGCAACAAGAATTTCTGAGCTCAAAACAGAAATTCAAGCAGCTCTCTGCAAAAAGAATTTCTGAGCTCAAAACAGAAATTCAAGCAGCTCTCTGCAACAAGAATTTCTGAACCCAAAACAGAAATTCAAGCAGTTTTCTGCAAAAAGAATTTCTGAGCTCAAAACAGAAATTCAAGCAGCTCTCTGCAACAAGAATTTCTGAGCTCAAAGCAGAAATTCAAACGAGATCTCTGTACCAAGAATTTCTTATCCATCAGTTTGTGCAGCGAAACGTAAGTAAAGTGGAGTGAGATATATTGTGATTCTATTCTATTATATAGGATCCAACGCTTATATACAGCAAGCCTTTATGTATATAACTTCATGTCTTTCACTTGCGCATTATGTAATACCTCTATGCATGTGAAAAACGAGCAGTTTTTCAATGCAACGCATAATATACTAACAGTATATTACAGTGTCATTTATTGTGGTGCCTCTCCAGGGCTGCCTCGGTACTAGTCCTCAATAAAATAAAACAAATGACCCCTCGGTCGGTAAAGGTAGAGCTTTCACATGCCCTTAAGCAAAAATTATTTCGACTTGCATGGAATTGTGTGTCTAGGATGTAAAACACAGTTTCTTTACAATCAATATGTGTGCACAATGCATGAGTTTGAGGTTTGTGCTGAGTTTAATGAGATGATTGTGATTTGAACATTTTTCACGGTAACTCAGTTCTCATTGAATTTTTTGATGAGTTGTTGAATCTACAATATTCAGATACTCGAGTTACTGAGCACCCGGCCGAACATCAGTGATGTTCACTGAAACTTCAGTAGTGAATATAATCTGTCAGGAGCTATAGAGCACTGAAATTTCAGTGGATTGTTTCAATGATTTATCAGTAATGATCATGGAACTTCAATGAAGAGGACCAATCCGACTCCCAAGGTCACTGCAGACGCAGCCTTCTCAATGACGACTTTGGTGTATAGAATTATACCCTGAAGTTATCCGTCAAAGTTGATCTCAGATACACTCGAGTTCAGTGACTTTCCACTATTTGACATGAAGATATCAGTTATTTCCCTGAATTTCTATAGAATTATGAACATTTTTAAAACAAACTGGTGACTCAAACTCCCGTTCCTCTGTTTGGTTTGTAACAGATTTCAAAATTTCTTCGATTCCTGACTATGCAATATCACATCACCAAGGTAGTACTAAACTATCTGTTGAAATTTTGTAAATCCCGGGCTAATAGATAACGGGACTTGAATCTTTAGTCAATTAGCATAATAAAATCGTTGATCAAGAAAAATTCAGCAAGGTTCGAAATTTCAAGACCACGCATGATTAACACGGTCGCTGCGAATTCGATAACCGCAATTTCATCCCTGTCTATTGCAAGACCAAACGGCGAATATTAAGATTTACATCCCGGACCCATATTTCTATTGGCTCTATCTCGGCTGCCCCCATGGGCACAAGGCAACGATACGCCCTGATAGCTCGTTTGTGTGAAAAAAGTCCCTATACTTGAGTAGGGAGTTATTCGAGAATAACACAGCTTTCAAATCAATTATACCAAATTCTGGTATCAGCCACCAATATATGGCCGAACCGATCCGATTTAATCGGGATCGTATAGGCTTCGGCGAAGCCTAGGAACTCTAGGAGGCCTTTTGAGCACCAGGAAAGTTGGAAAAGACTCAACTAGTGCTCGTTATCGCCAGATGGAGTTGATGTACGGACTCCACGCACTGACGGGTTTAAGGGACTGTCAAACCCCACAGTCAGGCCTTCAAGGTGACCCAGCCCTCCTTGAGGTCGTGGTGAGACCCACCGTCGGGTCCCGCGCAAGATTATATTCAATTAAATGAAAAAATTTTCAGGACACATCAGACAAGGATAGTCGGGATCCATCGATTGGTCCCACCGCAGCGAATGTGTTAACTACATATACTCAGTCTTCCGTGTCTGTGAACATCTCATTTATCCCACATTAGCACTACTGACAAGAAAATTACTCTATAAACGAGAAATACCCATCACCCTGTGACTTGACTTGAATTGAATCATCAAGCAAACTCATGCCTCATGTTGCACGCACAAACCGATCTCACTATGTGAACTCTCCACGCATCATCATCATCATCATCATCACCATCAAGAAACTACTTTTCCTTCGCGCATCTCACTCCGCATTACCCGTCTAACCCATCTCGGACTCGATCTACTTATACATATACCTATAACCAAAGCGCGCGAAAATTCAATTCACTATACATTGTGTCGTGTTAATCTTCATGAAGCTACAGATTTCCATATTCATATTCCCAACTCAAACTACATACACTACTCTCTTTAGTAGTTTCACACTCTATACCATGTCTCAAATAATAACGACTCGTTAACGTCGTATGTACATACAAATTCCTAACCCTGACACAGCTGTCGAGTACGCACACCTCATTTTCAAAGTCACTTCCACACAATTCTCTTTCCTCCTCACTGTTTCTTACGGCCACATAGACGTCCCTGAAATAGTCCCGCGAATAACTAACCTCAAAAAAACCTAACCTCTGCTTCTAAAGAAAGAAGGGCAGTTCAAATACCTTTGATGGTATACACTACGCGTATATAAACGATGCCACATACCGACTAACCATCATTGGAAAAGAGTTTTTTGCCAATTATCATACCGGTGTGAACGAAGATGCGCTCCCAATGAAACATTCTCTCCCCCTCCCCCATCCCTTTTACACACGCATCGCTCACTCAAAGTTTTTGTCGCATCACGAGAATGTAACCTTAGCAATTCTAATAAGTTGACGCAACGATTACTTTACGGCTTTGAAGTCTTTCTTCTTGAATTGTATGAGATTCTATGGATATATTAGCGATGAGATATGGCGCAAAAATTCAAAAATTTCGAACGCGAGAGGTGTATTGTGAGATACGAAGGTTAACGCCTGATTCAATGCAGAGCGCGCGAGACTGTTTATTCTACTGCATTCTGTCATTTTTGTTACAGAACCAATACCGTCACACATTATTCCTTCTCCCTTTTTCTTTCGCCATTCTGCACCCTCCGTTGTATTTACGAGTTACGAGCTGAGGGAAAAAAGAAGGATGACGCGAATCGAACCATCAATTGAATCTCGATTAACGATCGTTCTCTCGTTCTATCCCGTGCAATTCGCACAATTATTATATCGTTACTTACCTGCCAATACAAAAACATTTTTGTTGGTTTTTCTCCGAGTTCAACTGACGTATTCTGTGTATTATGGAGCGAAATATACGAGTTTACTCAAAGTAAATTCTGTCCAAAGACGATTATGACGTTTCCATGAAAACTTGTAAGTGCAAGATAAAAAGATTATGAGCAAATTGCACGTACTTTAATGTTATATGGCTGACACCTACTATGGGGTGACTGAACCTAACTCTTACACACACACACACACACACACACACACACACACACACACACACACAAAACATCATTTGAAAAATGATGGAATACTCGTACTGTCAGTTAAAATATCAAGTTGTACAGTATGAATAATGAAAATTGACGATAGAGATAAGTACAAAACGATTTGGAACATGATATATATGTGACGCTTAGATAGAGACATTAACGATCTTGGTAAAAAGATGAGAAGACCGAGTTTATTTATGTGCTTTATTACAGATCATGGCTTGCATACGCAGAGAGTTTACTTAAGATGTTTATGATTGATGAGTCTTTGCGTTCTTTTGAAAAGTGTGCGTAGAGTAAGTACTTACGATGAAGTTGCTATTTTTCTTGAGACGAACTCATTTCTTCCGGAGTAGATTGAAGCTTCCATAGAGAATCTGATAGAGAAGATCTGAGAAATGCATACATCATCTGCATCCGTGTGGTTACTATGGAGAATTTCTCTCGGGTAGCTATAGAAGATGATCAGCATCCGTGCAATTTTATGAGTAGTTTTGCATTTCCGTCATACATTCATCCTCGTACCCACTAATATATAACTACTAATAATAATAAGTGATTCTGTCGAAAGTGGGATTTTCCGTGTTCCAAGTTCCTCCAAGTTTGTAAGGATTGCAATGGGTACTGTAGCAATTTTCTGAGGTGTATTCTATTGATGCGTTATGTTGGTGATTTTTCAGGTGATTATGTTGTCGCCGTATTTTGTAGTGCCTGATAAAGGGTCCAAATGTCCTTTCCATCCCCTGTAGTAAACCGAACGTGAACTTGTGAATTCATCACGACACATATGCAGAGTCAAAAACCCCTATATGTAGCTATGCACTTCAATTTGTAATCCTTCAAAAAACATAATCCACCACTTTGCGAATCCGAATTGAGCCCTCAGCTCGCGTACGGCTTTCCAACATTTTGAAGACGGGTTTGCACCTGAACTGGTTGCACAACACTAATAAGGTCGGCAAAGTCCCCAATTCTCCATTAAACCTTTCCAACCGATCTTCCCCACCGATGGGGTTATCATTTAAATACCAAAACACATCTAATTGATGCGTGACATTAGCCAAAATCTCTGATCCGCGACTGAATGCATTACATTAACGGGTTCTCAAAATCGCGTACAGAATATTCTGTAATTTCCATCCCCATATTTTGTGCTCCTCCCTGACACGCTACATAGCCTTGTGAAATACATTCCTTCAAGTGTTTGAATGCGTTAGAGAAAATCTATGCGAATAAGAGTCTAATACGAATAGTTGTCGCCGTCCCATCGGCAACCCCTCAAACTGCACATGCATATCTTTGTCCGGCTTCAATTTTGAGCTACGCAGCTCTAGGTACTTCCTTTTTGTGCCAAAACAAGTGGAAACCAACTGCAACGACCCGCTAAAACTCGTCTGGGGCTGAAATAATTTTTTGACCTAAATTACACCTGGTAACGATTTTGGCCCCAGAAAATCCCACTTTCGGCGGATTCACCCATATACACTGTGACCTATACTTTTTGATCTAAAGTACACCTGGTAACGATTTTGGCCCCAAAAAAAGCCTCCCCCCACTTTCGGCGGAATCACCCATATACATAATCACCCATATACATATGTATGTGCACCATCCGACACATTTGAAGCCTTGTAATAAGAGTTAAATAGTATATTACTCCCGATGCGAGGCTAGGCTGTTTTGGGGCACGGGGATGGTTTTTCCCCGAGTGCAACGAGGGGAAAATATTCCCCGTGCCTTAAAACAGCCTGCCGAGCGAGGGAAGTATGCTATTTTTTCGCATTAGGGCGAATAAACGCCAATTTTATGTTCGCAGCCGGGAGTAAAAGTGGCGCTTTAGTCGCCCTATGCTAAAAAAGAATTTTTAAAAAACGCTTTTATTCACTTTCCAAAATCTTGTAATTTGCGATAGGATTCTATCCGGTGTGGTGCAGATAGAATTCGGTAGACCGATGTAAATCACGTGGGAGAAATTGTGCGACGTATATGAGGAATTATGGGGAAAACACGTGTGCTGGCTGCGAATATTGCAGCTAATAAGTAATAATTGGGTTTCTCGCATTAAAATATGTCACCACTATTATGTCGCGAGTCACTCATCTTCGGATGCAGCAGACAGTGTAGACAATATGACAAACCTTGTTTTTCGATCGCTGATATTGGTTCATCCTTCATCATACACGCATGCAAGTGAATACTCATAACCTGAGCACGCGCTCTTCCAAACACTAAAGATCCAGCACATAGTCACCACAAGGCACTTGAACTTATTAATTGGCACTGAGGAATAGCGATGTCCAGTGAAAGAATTTGGCATTTACTCAACTGCACGAGAAACACGCGACCACAAAGAATTGGAAAATGCAAATACTCAATGAGCTAAGTGGCAGCGGCAACAGAAGACTGATGGTCCGGACCATAGACGATAGCAGACGATAATAGAAATTTCGGTGACCCGGGGTGAGGTGCGGGCAGATCAAAAAAACATGTCGCAGCCTGCAAAAGTTTCATAAATCCGAGCGAGCTCGATGAGCGACGACACTTCCGGTCACGCAGTACAATAAAGAGCCAATATGCAGCGCATGCCTACTTTATCGGTAGACAGGATGCAAAAATGTGTCCACTAGATGTTACTAGAATGTAAGAACTATGTCCACGGTGAAGTGCAATAAAAGCGTTTAATAAAAATTGGAGCGAGTGGTATAACTGTAGCAAAAATTATCTATCTGACGTGTACCTATTCGAGCTATCAAGAAATATTAGATGAATGATTATCATGCGATTATAATCATATGCTTCTCTCTACAGTTGCGTCACGAGCTTCTTTGCCAGTATTATACATCGCTAATCAGTCCTACACACACATACTCTCAGAAAATATTCTTTCGAGACACACTCTGGAATTCGTGATTTTTCGGTCACTAGTGATAACTAATTATAATGTATACTTGTTCGAGAAAAATAAAAGGATATCGTATAACGGTCTATATTACACATAATCGGCTAATATTTTCCACCCTCATTATATACAGTCTAGTTTTGTATTAAAGATACAAATAGCTAAACTTCGAATATATATAGAGAAGTGGGTATTCCTCAGGGCGATCTCGTAAAATGATACGACCACGATAACACATCTATTTATCCTATAAAACCTCTGCTACGCACTTAGAAATGACATTCAAATACTGCAAGCTGCGTGGCATCAAATGCCAACAATTTAATACAACAACTCTCTCTCTCTCTATGATCCTGGATTCTAGTGCAATTACGCAAGAGGTATAATTTCTTCCTGCAATTCCTTGACGCGCGAATTGTATATATATACGAGAGTACCGGTGAAATTAGCCCGGAAACTCAACAGTACAAACACACACGCACACACACACACACACACATGCACATATAATATATAAATAGCATATGGTGAAATTGAATATCTGTTTATATATTTTTATAGGTGAGTAAGTGCATCGCAGGAGTAGTGAGGTGAGCTATAATCATAGAAAACCGTGAAAATTTATAAGCAGAAGATATATATACTGGTTGTGTATGCTTAGAACCGTATAGAAAATCGGATTATATGTATAAGTATACTGGGGAATCCGTGACAAGATTCAGGTGTCGCATATCGGTAATGAGCAATATCGGTATACGGTATTATGAGGAACTGGTTTTCGATTGGAAATTGTATCACTGCACACGAATGGGTATATTACTCGAGCGATTCGTTTGTTGTTACGATAATATTGCCATAGTTCTAGATTGCACTGGAATTTTTTTTAAGCAAATACAGATACTAAAATCTTGAAGTTGAGGTATTTTTGGCTATTTCTATCTAAGAATAATGCAGGAGTAAGATTGTGGATTCATTCTACGAATGATCTTCCTTTATTGGATCCATACCCATGTGTATTACCGGTTTCTAAACACGGTGCTCCTCTGATACGTTTGTATTCGATCGATAAACAGCATGTGGAATTCTTGTGGGATATGTTTTTGGACACTTGAAGGATTTTCTGATAAAAATCAAAATTGTATTCTGGGTTGTTTTTCAAAGAAGTCGAGAAAAATTGATTTTTGGACGTTCTCCGATCTTCATTGCTCCAAAAATCGGAATATGAACACATTTTATGGAAAAATGTGTGGAGCAACTTTTTATGGATCTTGAAAAACTCTAAAAAAATGTCCTCATGAATTTTTCTGTTCCACGCATTCTGTTCGGAATATTTGAGAATTTTCCCTCCAGAACTCATATTTTTCCCTACATTATTCTCGGTTTTACCTCCGTAACTCCAATGGAACTTATTCTATCGAGGAATATGTAGAATAACTTTCTGTTCAATTTTGTAAGGCGATGGATCCATTATTATATCTCAATGATACTGTCGACTTCTTTAGCATACATTTGGATGTGGAGTGAAAATTTGTGGATATTCAAACAGATCACGTTCCACGGAGGAAGTATTTTCATATTTTTCCGCATTTTTCAAAGACCAACAAGAAGTTACTCCACATACATTTCGATGAAATATATCGTATTGAAGTTACGGAGGTAAAACCGAGAATGATGTAGGAAAAAATATGAGTTCAAGGGGAAAATTTTCAAATATCACGAACAAAATGTGTTGAACGGAAAAATTTATGAGGATCCTTTCTGTACAATTTTTTAAGATCTACAAAAAGTTGCTCCACATATTTTTCGATAAAATATGTTCTTTCTGAGTTCTGGGGCAATGAAGATCAGGGAACCAACTTTTTCGGCTTTTTTGAAAAACCGCCTAGAATACGATGTTGATTTCTGTCAGAAAATGATCCTCTGAATGCCCAAAGACATATCCCACAAAAATCCAACATGCTGTCTGTCGACCGAATATAAACGTATCAGAAGAGCACCGCGTAAAAGAGAAATAATATATGGAATTGATTCGTGGCCTCATATAACGGACTCTGATCTTGATTCAACCGCATCGTCATATTATCAAGTTCATTTGACCAATATATACAATGCGAATTATAACAAAAAGAATCATATGGGGTCGTGTTCCTTGCGTCATCGACATAGCCATTTTTACCGTTTCGACTCGTTAATCGAGATGCAGCGGCACTTTAAATTCGAATAATTCGTTTTGCCAAAAGCTCTTTGCGCAATCTTAAGCTTCATCTCGTATTCAGGCACTGATTGATAATCGAATCACGTGCTGGCTCATATCAATGTCGGACATCATGAATGATCCTTCCAGCAGTTAAGTCAATTACAAGGTTCTTGAAAATCATAGGTTAGTAGATTCATTTAGTAGATTTCAGTAGATTTTTGCAAGATGATAACGTCGCCTGGAGTAGAAGAAATCTATTTCTCAAAATTCATTGCGCATAGACATTTTAGTCCCAACATGTCACCATCATTTTATCCCACCAAATACTTTTGCACAATCTCGATTCGAATGAGATAGTATTGGACACTTTATTTTCTGTAAATATTTTAAAATAATTTTTCAGTACCAAAAATAGTCTAACAATTTGCCTCTCGCAAAGTTCTCTGAATTTTCTTTTCATTCAGATCATTTTGAATGGAAACGAAAAATATTTTCCACGATGTTCTCTTTTTTATACTAACTGACAAGATGAATTAATGTAAAGAATGGAGATCATCGGGATGCAACGGTGTAAACGTTGAATCTTTACTACTTGATGCTTGTAATGACCACTTGCCATATTTTTAATCAGAAGCATATCTCATCCGAATGAAATGTAATTGAAAATCAGAAATCGCACAAAACTACACAGTATACGAAACCGATCTTCCGAAATTCCAATCTTCTTCGCAGCATCTCCTGCCCTCAAATTGCATCTTGTCCAAAAAAATTCTTACCCAGACAAAATGGGCCCTTCAACGATCAACTCGGCGCCACAAACGTCAGACAAATAACACCCTCTCGTCAAGAATCACGAATGTAAAGCCCCAATTCAAGACTCGGAGTATAGTCTTGTACCCCCGAGGCCTCCGATCATCATGCAATACACCGCGCCACTTACTCTATGCATGGGCGCATCTTCAACGAAGGGATGCACTAATCGCTTGCAATTGATATCATTACATTTCCGTAGAACGTGAGAGGATCACAGACCTCCCGATGCGTCTCATGCAGTTGAGCATTTATAGGAATTTAACTCTGCTCAGACGCATAAAACGGCACGCGATGCGCATTGCTATTTTTATTTTTAATCTCCTGACCGTTTGCCCCGAGGGGTCTCAGGTCGTGTTTAGACGAGGTCAGTCTGAAAAAAATATTTTCTTGCGCGATAGACAAGGTATCGAGTGCATTTCCCATGTGAAAGATGCTATAGGAAAGTGGATAAGAAGTGAAGCTGCGTGCTTTACTAGAGATATTCCATGGGTGAAATTTCATCGGATCGCTTTGTATTGTATTACGCGCACGCAATACATAAATATCCTTGTGAGCAAAGCTCAAGCTTTTCATGCACTCCAAGAGTAATCGATCATCCCGGTGGAATTTTTTTTTTCACACTATTTCATCATCATTGAGATTATTTCACACGTGCAATAAAATGATAACTGATGAGTGCTGCAATTCTGAAACATAATTTTTCTATGGCATTCATGAAGAATGTTC
Organism: Eretmocerus hayati; assembly: GCA_029851415.1. NCBI lineage: Eukaryota > Metazoa > Arthropoda > Insecta > Hymenoptera > Aphelinidae > Eretmocerus > Eretmocerus hayati. The sequence goes on along the minus strand of CM056742.1, from coordinate 172,184,983 downwards.
TAAATAGGACATTTCTATACAAGGATGTAAAATATTTTATTCGCGTCCGAATGATGGGTTTCCGGCCCGAGCCGCAGGCGAGGCTCAGAATCATCACGAGAATGCGAATAATAGCTTTTACGCCCGTGTATCTAACTATACTTTTTGATCGTCTGTGCGCAATTGAGTCATTTGCACACTGTTTGTCACTTTTCATTTGCTCACAGAAGATCAAAAAACATAGTATGATACTCGGGCGCAACGGTTTTCGCTTTCTCGTGACTATTTAGACCCTCGCCTGCGGCTCGGGCCTAAAAAAGTCACTCGAAGTGCAAAAACCATCGTTTGCGCCCTTGTATCATAATTTACTATTTCGATATACTGTGAGTTAAAGTCGATGAACGGTACGTAAAGTGCACTTTTACGCACAGTGTATCGAAATAGTATATTTCCGTACTGAGCGCGGTAGTCCATTTTGGGCACTAGGACAGCTTGTCTGTCGAGCGAAGCGAGACAGACATGTCCTCCAGTGCCCAAAATGAGCTTGCAAGCGACGTGCGGATATATTTTTCATAACGAGAACCCTAAAATTCTATTTTAACGCGACATTTTTAGGTCAGAGTGATGAAAAAGAAGTTTTCGTTTTGGTACTCTGTGCGTAAAACTGTAATTTCTTCACAGTCCCTCCAAATAGTATATTAAGGAACAAGGGCGCCAACAGATATTTGCGCACGAGTCACCGCAACGAGTGTGCAAACGCCTCATTTACGCACTGCGTGAACGACGAAACTGTGCACAAATGGAACGTTTGCACACGAGTTGCGGGGACGAGTGCGCAAATGTCGGCGCCCGAGTTGCTTACGATATTTTTTGTTATTTCTGTGAGCAAAAATGTAGCCCGCGTCCTAAAACACATCAAAGAATTAGGGGATGCTGTGAGAGTTGGCCGTCGTCTCGAGAGTTGACAGACTTTGTTCCTTTTTCGCATTGGTTTGTACGAATTTTCCGAGTCCTTGTTCCTCCTCAAACAAATTATGAACCATTTTCATCTGAACTACTTGGGATCTATGACGACTTTCTGAAAAATTTTGACAGTAGCGAGGAGTGACCGAAGCATCACCTACAACGAATGATCGATGCACATCAAGCATTCAGAGGAACATGGCATGACGGCTTTACAGGAGGGCGGAGGAGGGGGTCCAGGGGGCGGAGCCCCCGCCGGGGGGTTCGCCCCCCCCCCGACTGAAAAAAAATTCTGAGAAATGTATCAGAAAAAACTTTATCGCCCATGTAGTATGTTACCACGTTGCTCAAGACTGTCGCTAGTGCTCAAAAGATCCAAGTTAGAAATTCTTCGCAATTATGTATGATGATGATATATAGATAGATTATGGTATAGAATGATCAGACAACAATTCGAGTCCAGTGCGCAAACGAAATTTGCACAGTGCGTAAATGCCTCATTTGCACACTGTTCTTCGTTTACGCAGTGCGCAAACGAGTATTTGCGCACTGATGCCTCATTTCCGCACTGCGTGAAAATATATTTGCACACAGTTGTGTCGGAATAATGTGAAAATTCGCTATTTGCACACGCACATTTGCGTCTAAATGGCTATTTTTGCGCACAGAATAACAAAATGTGCAATTTCGGCACAGTTTTTCAATTTTTCACGACACATAGCTGATTTTCTTGATAATCTATCAGCCAGCTATAGGTTCTGTAGCAAAATCGAGGTCGGCACGAAATTTTTTCTGCAATCGATTCGTTTTGATTTGCTGATTACGAATATCTAATTTTCGGTCCGGAAATCGGGGGAGATTTATTTTTATTAACAAAATACTGCAAAATTCATGGTTCAATGCGCATAAGTCGAGAAGTTTTGGTCGGAGAAGAAAATTTTTCGAACAAAAATTGTTGCATTTCATGTTGCGTATGTGAAACATGCAATGGATTGTTGGAACTTACATTTGCCATTGCAAAAAACGAGTTTGTTAATAACAATTTGGTATATCTTTGAATTATGAAGTGAATTCCCAAAAGTGAATGTGCCACTCGGTTCATTATTTCATAACAAACATTAAAGTATTCTAAACATTTTTCTCTAAATCCATTGTTTCTTGAGCAATTGTTGATGGAAAGGAGAAAACCAGCGCGTAGCATCAGTCGGAGCGTTTTGAAGTTTGAACGCCTCGATTGATGCCGCGTGCTGGTTTTCTCTTTTCTATTAACAATTGCTCAAGAAATAATGAATTTAGAGAAAAATGTTCAGAATACTTTTATGTTTGTTATGAAATAATGAACCAAAAGGCACGTTCACTTTTGGGAATTCACTTCATAATTCAAAGATATGCCAAATTGTTATAAACAAACTCGTTTCTTGCAATGGCAAATGTAAGTTCCAACAATCCATTGCATGTTCCACATCCGCAACATGAAATGCAACAATTTTTGTTCGAAAAATTTTCTTCTCCGACCAAAACTTCTCAACTTATGCGCATTTAACCATAAATTTTGCAGTATTTTGTTAATAAAAAAAAATCTCCCCAGATTTCCGGACCGAAAATTAGATATTCGTAATCAGCAAATCAAGACGAATCGATTGCAAAAAAAATTTCGTGCCGACCTCGATTTTGCTACAGAACCTATAGCTGGCTGATAGATTATGATGAAGAAGCGTGAAAGTATAGTTTTCGCACGGGCTTTCGACTTTCACTTACAAAAGCTCGCAGGACTTGGATTTCTTGACAATTCTGAACTCTGCTTTCAGCTCGAGACACGTGAAGTCACTCAAAATACGAAATTACACGTATTGTATTATGCAATTTATTTTTAAGAACTGTGATTGAATAAAAATAATCCATGTGGAATGTCACACACGAAGTTTGACTCCCGGAGTGCGGGGTGGTTAGTCCATTCTCGCAATGATGCTGATGACCCTTGCCTTCGCTTCTGTTTGGAAAATATCACACGTTACGCGAGGGATGAACATTTTTCTCTTCGTATCAAAATCTCTATATTCTTACTTGGAATTCTTTTTGACCAAAGGTTTCAGTAGAAAATCAGAGAAGAATTCTAGTATGTATGAGGTTCGTGGTCGCCGCTAAAGGAAACTTGGACGTACGTTTTCTCGACACTGCATTAATTATGGTCTTGCAGTACACAGAGGAAGAATGAATAAGGCATGAAATTTCAATTAGAAATTCACATTTGAGCTAGGCGTTCTCGCGTACTCGCAAAAAACTCTGAGCGCTTCCACTTCCCGCGCGTCTGACAGAATTTAGACGCGCGAATGTAGCAAAAAAAAACGTGTCCGGCTTGGGCGAGGCTTATAATTTTCAAAGCAAGCCGGCGAGCCTTATTCGAGATAGTATATATTATCGGTGTAAAATGTAATACAGGCCCGAGGCAAGCTACTATGTCGTCTTCATACCTTCCGGGTGCGTGACGCGTGGGAAAGTTAAATATGGTATATATTGACTTTTGTTTAAACGAAGCTCACAATTATACCCACAGCTTATGCTCATTCGTGCATTATTGAGTTCAATGAATATTTGTATTTCCGCACGCATGAGCATTGAACGATTATTACACGGTTATTCGTTCGTTCGTAGTGATGGTGTATGCGTAGAAATGGAGGAAGTGATAATTACGATATCACTGCAGTAATTAATTCAAAATGATATCTTATGAATAAGTAATCGAGGTAGATCTAGGATCTCACTGATTAGTAAAGAATTTTTTCTATTTGTTAGATGGGCGAATTTTGAGCTGTGTCTATGCTATGTTCTGTGTTTAATTTTTTTTTTAGGTGTAAAAGACTTGAATCGCATGAGGATCTTGTATTTTGTTCGAGTTTTCTACACCTAAACTTGTAAGCAGGCCATTCGAGTCAGATTTCAAATTTTCATTTTTCTTTTTCGGTAATTCCATGATACGGGAACAAGACATGTGAGGTTTACAATGGAAACGTGTTGCAAGTGAAATAGAGCTGGTAATATAATCCTTCCACGCAAATTTGGATAGTATGAGACATCTGCAAAAATCAGACTCAGAAAATCGAGAAGAGTACGACCAGGGTAAAGGTTCACGAACTCTATAGATTTCCAGATTTGATCGTCTGTTCAACGCCCTTCCGATCGCATAAGATCAGAAAAAATTGAGCTATTACTCATACTGATCGATCATTACTTTATTAGGTCACTTCCTTCTTCCGTTGACGTTCGTGAATACAAGAACTACCGACAATGTCACTCACACGATTGAAATATGCAACTGCTCAATTCAATTCATTCATAATATAAAAATCTCAAAATATAAGTAAGAGATCATTGGACGAGGTGGACATTTCCCTATTGGATAATCAAACTACTTTCTTCGGATAACAAATCACTTGTAATAACTACCACGATCACAACTCACTCAATTTGTGTTACCGGCCATCGAGTATACCCTAGACCAAATCTATCCTTTGAAATCAAGTAATATAAAATACCAAACTATCCCACAGCTTTACCCATAAGCCCAAATTGACTCGTCCAGTTAATTAGTCGTCGACGGATTAATTGGCCACTAACTTGTGTTCGAAAATTTCAAATACCTCTCAATCTGGAAGCTGCCAACGACCGATTTCTATCATCTATCACGATCTTAGACGAAGATAAATTTGCTACGGACAAAGAGCGACGCATTTGAGATCTCCAGTTGCATATATGGGTATTACATAGTCGCTATCGGCAGTAGTTAAAAGTCAATGTCCGGCGTCTATTCGTCTGGATGTCGGCATTTATATACGTACATACGATTCTGTAGCTATGCGTTGTGAATTTTTTTCTATGTAGCTCTTTTGATATGCATATACGCCATTTCAATGCTTAGATGCCGTTACTCACCTTCGTTACATCATCCTCATCGAGTATTAATCTTGAGAACTTTTTTTTTTGTTTTATTTTGTGAGCATTGGTAATTATAGCTTCCATTAGGTGTTTGATCCTACCTATAGCTGCGTCCGCGTTGGTGCGAGAGATGTTCTCCATTAAGGGTGATGACAGACAACCCACTACGACACGAATCTCACGATACGACGCGACGCGACACCGCCCGCCACGGCACTAAATCTATTCCTGCAAACTCAATCATCGATGGATTTGACTCATTTTCATAAATCATGACTGGTAATGTGAAAATAAATCAAATCTATCGATGGTCGGGTTCACAAAAATGGATTGGGTGCCGTGTCGGGCGGTGTCGTGTCGCGTCGTGTCGTGAGATTCGTGTCGTAGCGGGTTGTCTGTTATCACCCTTAGCTGTATTTAGAATCTGGTCGTATATTTATTGTCATTTTTTTGTCACTATGTCGATACTCTTGGTGTACGATACTCTTCACCAATTATGGGTTATAGATTTTCTTTGAGCGAATGTGGCACGAATATCATGCCATTGAACGAAAAAAATTCACTTCTCGATTCACCTCTCATTTTAACCTTATCTAAAAAATTTAATACGGCCAGAGAAGCCACATGTCGGTGCATGGATAAACTATGCTAACTTGGATATTGATTGCAAAAAGAAGTGGCGAAGAAATTCGTGTTCTGCATGTAAGTCACGTAATTAAAAATTCCTGCTCTCCAACATTTGGATTCTCGGACTGTTGAATATAATAATATACCTGTCCCAATTACATTCAGACTAAACTGAGCGAATCCCAGAGCCAAAATGCGTAATTTTGGTTGATTAAGTAGTTAGGGATAATAAAAATTCATATTATATCGTATTTTTTGAAAATTGAGGAGACGAGAGACTTATTGAATTATTTCGGATAATTTTCTACCCTAGCAAATGTAAAGTAAAGTCTTCTCACTCCAACCTTATCTTTTGAAACTTTCCAATTACTCTGATACGAGTGCTCAACAACCACGAATGAAAAGAACCTTCAAGAGATTCGGGATATAATTCCAAGCCAAAGGGCAAGATCCATGATCTTGTTGTTTCAGAAGAGTTGCAGTACTTCTAACTACGTCACGCCTCGTATTCTCCTATATGAGTTACATCTTCAAAATCGATGAAACACCAATTTCACCATCTGTGAGGGCAGATTCTCAGGCCTTTGATTGATGAAAATTCATCCTATGGCATATCATAGATTGACCTCTTGGATATGTAAATATATGAACTATCGTTACTCACTTCCAAGTTTCCAACTTTCAACTCTATTTCATCTCATCGGTAATCCATTTGCTTACAAATACCACGAAATAAACAATTTCTGATGGGCTAAATACACTAACACATCAAAAGATACCAGGGGCGTCATTTTGGGTGTTGCGGGTATGGAATTTTCATACCCGAAAAAATCTGGGTGTGGAATTCCATACCGCAGACCAGTTAGACAATTTAATCACATCATTCAGGAGCGTTTACTATGTTCGAGTAAAAAGAGCAGAAAATGAGACATAAGCGGTCACTAAGGTATCGCTTAATCTAGGTATGCTGCAATGACTCCGGTTGAAGGATGGAGTACACTATCTCAAAGAAAAACGTAAGATGCACGGTTTTGAGTGAGTTCATTAGCTTGTTACTCATACACCATATTCTTCGTGTTCAGATGAGCGATGTTTCTCGACTCTTCACATCCGCGCCTCGAAATGCGATGAAAATATCTCACAAGTCCGACTATGGATCCAAGTTTCTGAAAAGCTTGAGGACTTTTGCTCCACCCTGAGATATTATCTCAGAATTTCCAGTGAACTTCTTCTCTTCATCCACGTGCAAAATGGCAGAAAATGTGACTCCAGGTGTAACGATATTCAAAATTTTCTATTTTTGGCCCGGCTTACTGTAAGCCTAGACACACCGACCCATTTTTTCGGAGAAAAATCGCGAAAAGATAAGAACTCGGAAATCAGTCGCACCCATACACAAGACGCGCCCCTGTTGACCAAGTCTCGAACACAATTAATTGTGTAAAAGGTTTGCAAGGACTGAGAAAAATTGCGTTCGACATACCGATTTCTTAGTGGTTGCCATGATTCAAAAACGTGCTCAAAGTCAGACTCACGTGTAACTGCGCGTACTTTTATACGCATGTTAATACAATTTGAGGCGAGATTTGAGGGCTACAATTGAATCCTATTGAATATCATTGGTGCGTATTATATACATGGGTGCTGTCGGTCATTTTTTCATGAGGAAAATGAGCACAGTGGAGACGGGATTTCTCGTTGCGTTTTATAGACTTTTTCTTTTGACGTAAGTCGAAAAGTATTCATTTGATTGATAAATGTGCAAAGCAACATTTTGTAGGACTTCTGAAGATCGACGCTCCTCGTGTCCCGACCCCTCACTTATATCTCTATGCTTTCCACCCACCTTTCCACACTTCAACAGTGGTGGCGACAAGCTTTTTTTTTTTGCTTTTCAAGTACAGCCCCAAAAAAACTCAATACCCGGAGAGAAGGCGTTGTGACGCCCCTGAAAGATACAAATTTGAAGTAACGCTATACATACTAACTTATGTGCAAACGCGAAAATTCACAGTTCAATTTTTGCACCTTTATAACCTCAATCTTTATACATATATATATCTCGCACGTATTCAACCGCAGTATAGAAAACCCCCAAGCTTCACTACGTTAATAGATAAACACGTCTTTTAGAGGCGTTGAGTGCTAAGCCAATATATGATTCTTACACGAATACCTAAACAACGCGTGCTAAAAGTAATAATGCAAAGTATCTAACCTGAGTTAGTTACTTTATGAGAATCGCTGCACACTGATGGATTTCAATTTCAACTGAGAGGTGGTAAAATTACGCATACCTGCGATATGTCTTACCTACATTACATACCTATCCTATCCTAGAGAGAAGAAGGAGATATTTTCATCTATATAGAATATGCAAGTTTCGGAGTGCATGCATAAATTATATACGCAAAGTCTTGAAATTAGAAGATATATATATATATATCCTACTAAGGAATTTACCACCAGACGAAATAATTCGTTCCATCATCTCTTATTCTCCTATGTATATCAAAAGATATAACTCTTTGCACGTGCGTGAATAGCTTTTTCACGGAATGTACATATACGTACTTATATACGAGTCTTAAGATGTTACTCACGTGTATTGTATGTATGTATGTACATGCTGGTGAGTCATAAACTATGATGTTGAGCAAAATGAGAAAATCTCTGATGAAAACGTTAAGTGCCATATTATACCTGAAACAGAAAAGAGTTACGGAATGATTATTATTATTACATGCATATATAGAGTTTGAAGCTGGAACAATTTTACAAGATTCTGTGACCATTAAAAATTGATTTTTTTTTTTTTATTGAAATTAAAAAAAAAAAATTGATTATATCTCAATATTAGGATATTGAGGATCTTGTAAATGTGACAAGAGTGGTAAGAGAAAGAGAACGCCATTACACAGCGATTGGAGGAGTTTCAAAGGGACGAAACCATAGGATCGTATCAATACTCTTACGATATCTCACAAAATTATGTGAATGCATTCGAGAAATTGCCCTATCTGTGGGAAAAATCTCACAAATGTATAATACGTGAGCTGTACATAACCTCAAAGTGAGATGCATCGCTCTGATGCTAGGGACTGGGCCTCAATGCACTTTCCATATTTTCTCTTTCTCTCTTTGGATGATCAGAAGAGTATATATAGGAAGTCTAAGCTATTTCCATTTCAATAAATATCATCGATTGCACGCAACCACGCAGAGCACCTCTCTGAGATGTAGATTTAAAATATTGTTGTATCTGTTATAGTGAATATGAATTTACTCGATAAGAACTTTGCTGCAGTCATCAAGTTGTATATAGACTTCCTGAATTTTGAACATAGGTTTTATCATTGTTGGATTGTATGGATTCCATATAGGAATGGAAAGTAAATTGACAGACGTACACACACACACACACATACACTCATACGTTACTGATGATATCTCGAAAAGTTGGCTGTCTGAAATAACAATACTTACATTCTTGAAGGATGGAGTGGTCCTAAACTCTGAGGGACTTTAATATTACGTAAAAGGACATCGAGTTGTATACATTATCATGGTGTAAAAATATCCCTTTGAAATGGTCCTTTTGGAGCTCAATGATTTCAGATTTGCATTAAGGAATGACATAATCCATCACTTTATCGATAATGTAGACGCATTTTACTTTTAATTAATGCACGTGCAACATGTCAAGGTAGATACTACACCTTCATTCGCGACAGGGTATGCATGTATAATAAGTGAATCCAACAGGATCACTTACTGTCCACATCCAACAAGACAACTTCTTGTACCCATATTTGATAATATACGTCTCAACACGTGCTACATTATGTAATTCACGCATCACAAACGTGTAAATTATATACATGGTCAAGATACTCCTCATCAATAATCTAATACCTCATTGCTTCAATTGTCTGTTTTGAGATGTTCAACAGACATTCACTTCACACACAAAAGAAACGTTACAAAGTGCGTGACCACTAGGAATTACGTGGACTCTATGTACAAGTATCGCGAGTACACATATTGATGTCCTGAAAGTGAAAACCCAGAAAACTGTTGTGATGACTCGAGAAGAGTATCAGTATATACTTTCTGAGCACAAGAAATAATCTCAACTCTCTCGACACTTATGTTTCGTATATGTATAAAACAACCGCGATGTACCCGGATGACCTGACGACGACGATGACGACAAAGACGAAGTTAGCTCATTGCACTCTCTGGTTGCACTCGATGTTATCTTACATTTATATATATATATACTATACGGACATGAAAGGATTGGCCCTCGTCGTTGAAGAGACATCAGAAGTGGAGAGAAGACTCTCTCTGATGAGACACCACGAGAAAACTCTTCCTGAACCTTTTACTTATACACTGATGTCTTGTAAAGGTTTGTGTCGATGCTCTTTTGCAGTTGACTGCAAACGATCGTGTCGTCTTTTAGACGATCTTGTTCTGTAATGCCGGAAGACTGATGGTGAAGTGTATAGTATACATATAGTAGAGGGAATGAGATTGACTGTGACGCAAACCAGGCTATTGACTGTATTGCTTGCTGTTTTTTTGGGTAGATTTGTGTATTTTACATTGTTTGGAGTGGCTGTGGTTAATGGCAAAAGATACTTGTTTATATGTGATATTGGTACTTTAGAGAGGGGAGATATGAGAATGGACCTTGTCGGGTAATAAGATCTTGACATAATTTCTCAATCAGGATGAAAATCTTAGCCAAAATCTTGAATTTAATGATTGTTCTGAATATTTTCAACAAATTGCGTTAGGGCTTGTTGCTGCGGTTATTTGACAAATCATGGTATTTATCAGATGGAACTGTTATCAACTGTGACTATTTACATTTGAAAAATCATCATCAAATAAAATACTTTTCAGGTTTGTCTGCTGACAATGAGTCGTAGAGATAATTTAGAACTTGTTTTGTTACAGGCATTCTGATATACCCTGCTTCGTGGGAAAGATATAACAATAATTCAATACAGTTAAAAGATTAGCCATTGTTCACATTGTTGTATTAATGCAAAGATTGGCGTGTGAAATTGATTTGCAAAATACCGACGTTCATCTCTAATCTTTTTCACAAAACGTATGTACTCACCACACACTTCAATTCAAATTTTTCATCGCGAATCAAAGTGCACATTGCACTTGCCAACTCACCGTCCAAATTTCTTAGTTTGTCACGCTATAAAACGGTAGTACAAAATTAGCCACTACACTTAAGTAAGTAGCCATGCCTGCAGAATCGTATATTATACCTCAAATTATGGTTTTATGCAGCACCAATGGCTATAAATATATGAGCTCTAAACCATTCTCATCAAACTCAAAGTCAAGCTAATGTATTCGATACCTTTTGACAGATAAAATATCAAACCTCTCTCCTAGCTGTATCCCCTACTTTTCTACTTCCTATACCCATTTTACACTCCTTTTCTCATTCATATAGCTATTATAAGTACGTATCGGAAAAAAATTCTATAGACCTCAGATAACATTTCAGCAACCCGATACCTGAATTCAATGTTGAACAATATTTGCAAAATGCCCTCTATTACTCATAATATTCCACCTTCGCTTTGCTGGTTAACAAACCAACATCGTCGCACTATACAAAATACACATTATATTCGTAGAGAATGAATTATATTCGACGAAGTATTATACGGTTTGTTTTGCACTGAGATGTCGACTATATAGCGCGGGCAGAGAATATATCTCGTTTACTCTAGATTAATAGTGCACTGCACTTTTGCATACTTATAACTATACAGTAAAGTCGAATATGAAAGAGTCGTGCAAATATATATCCACCACCGTATCGCAAAGAGCGACGATGAGGCCTCAACCATAAATAATAACGGGTTGAGCAAGCATCTAATATAAATGTACACAGATCGGCAAAAAGTGGACCTCCCGCACGTATTTTTGAAATATAATGAACTTGCTTTTACACTGATATATCATATTCTCATTCGTATATTAAGTAGATGGATATAGTGACAAAGAATTTCAATTTAATAACACCGAGTAACCTTTTGAATCTCCCGCCAAAAATTTCTGAAATGCGTCATCTCTATTATATAGGGATGAATCCTCTTCTCGGAAACACTCTAACGTTGCACACAATCGAAAGCCCATCAAAATTACATCGGACAGGAGCTGCATTAATCCATCCTATCTCCGTGGGAGCAAAAACAAGAAAATGAAAAGAAAAAAAAGAATGCAAGACAGAGGAGAGTGTATAGAAAGAGAGAGACTGTTGGCGCGAGATACGATGTGCGGATATGAGATAGGGTGCGGAAAGTGTATATAGATGCAAAATGCAAGTGCAATGGGAAGAGAGGAAGCTCGTTTGAAAATTGCTGCATGAGCAATAGGTATAAAGGTGTATAGAGAGAATCCATGAAACCGATTTCTATGGCAAGTTAATTTTAGTCTCTATAACGCGATACGATGCTCGATCGCGCGAACCAATGTCTAGATCGTGTTACCGAGTGTTTTCTATCCTGCCACTGGCATCCCACTTTTTTTTTCTCAGTACGGATTTCCTTTACGCGAGCTTGTGATCCTTTTTTTGCTTTAAGTATAGGATTTCTGTACAGAGGGTATAACTGAGTTAACTAACTTATAAGAGCTGAGTACACGTATATGAGATTAGTGTAAGGAGCTTCTCGTGTTTTGCGATCGGGATTGAATATTTTTTAACGAGAAAAAGAGGGTTAATCGGAGGACCTGAATAACACTTCGAGTTCACATCGCATGATTTTTTTAAATGTGTTTAGAGTTATAATATGAAAAATTGTAAAAATATTGATTTGTTTCGAAAAATTCAAACGGTCCAATTGTATTGTATCCCACACATTTTTAAAGAGAAATTATTATTGTTACACCGCAGATTCAATTTCGATCAACTACAGCATCACAAAATGGAAAATTCCTATAAGAATACTTCAGTCACTAACTTTCATAATAATCCCTTTCCAAAACTATCGTGTTCCACAAACTGATTCAGTCTAGCTTTTGGATTATATAAGTTCTTACAAATAAGGTGAGTGTACCCAACATGCCCGCATATGCCGATCTCAGAACTGGGCGCTCAAGAACCTTTTTTACGTTTCATATGTTGAAATATGAGGAAATCAATGATCTGAACCGATCCGAATGATTTCTGCATCTCGCAGAAAATATGAAGTGAGCTTTTGAACTTTTCGTGTTTGCACACTTGAAAATCACCAACGAAATTGCGTGTAAGTAAACCGATCCAAAAATTTTTTAATCCAACTGATTTCAACGTACTTGAAATCATTTGATTATTTTCCTCAAAACTTCCAAAATTCATTCTTCGAAATTGCAAAACTTGAATTTGGTCAGATTTTATGAGCAAAATGCAGAGATCGCATGCAAAATATGAAGGACAAAGTGATGTGTACCTCAAAAGTGAAAGCAGCACAACTTTTTTACTACCCAGAACGTGTTGATCACGTGAATATAGATCAAAAATAACGCGCTGGACCGGCGCAAAGCTCCAATCGTGGTTGCAACTCGGGTTGCACGCTGATGAAAACAATTTTTTGCGTTTTATCGTCGATCTACACCATTTTCTAGGCAAAACTAACAGAGCTCAGCTCCACTTCATCAAAATCAGACGTACTTCAACCACAGGCTGAGTTTACATAGACGCGCTCATCATGCGAGCGCGCGCTCTCTCCGCTTGCACTGTCCACCCAAACACCGGAGGAGGTACCAAAACTGGGATTTGAAAATCTTTTGACGAGTGTTCCCTCTCAATCGGAGTATCAGCACAGATTTGTGAGATGAAAAACGGCCAGTTTATCACGTAAATCGATCAAAAAACTGATTTGCATCTTATAAAGATCGAAAAGTGAGACTTGGATGTCGATCGATGTGCCTAATATCACCACCCCCAACTTCTCAGGTTCCTAACCGTGGTTTATTCAACAATATTCAACATTATTTTGGGTTTGCATTGGGACTTTCTCCAGAAACTGTGGAATGAGCAAAAGTGTGCAGAACTCTGGTTAGAAAAATCGAGCTATTCCGTGTCCACCAAAGATCAAATTTGTGTTACAAGAGTCACTCCTCCGTGAATTTGGGACATCTCGGGTGTTCTTGTGCAGGATTTCACACACTTTAGCTCATTATCCAGCTTCTGTAAAAAGTACCAATGTATAATCAAGATGATGCTGAATATTTCTGAATGGTTTGCAAGTTGGAGACCTGATGAAACATTGAGGGATGCTCAAATGAATTACAATTACGCCTGTCACTTTTCAATCTCTATTCGATGCGAACCAATTCTCTGGTCAATTAACGCAATAGACTGGCCGTTTTTCATCTCAGAAACTCGCGCTGATACTCAAATTGAGAGGGAACACTCGTCAAAAGATTTTCAAATCCCATTTTCGGTATACCTACTCCGGTGTTTGAGTGGAAAGTGCAAACGGAGAAGGGCGCGCTCCCAGGTTTATGTAGACTCGGCAAAAGAGATATTATAACTGTAGTACCTGGGTGATACCTCTATGACTTCAGCCCATTCTGAAGGTCTTTTTTTGAGGTGGACCACAGTTGTCGAGAAATGGCTTAAAGGGGGCAAGTTGAGTACACACTTTCGCGAACTCACAAAATATAGCTTTTCAGGAAAATCGTCATAGCTCGGCTCTGGTTGGTCAAAAATCATCTCAAACCTCAGCTCATATTTGAGGTCTTAGAACCACCTCCAGAATGCCATAAAGTGCATTGTAAAATATTGAAGTGGGCCCAAACTATTGCTAAAACGACTTATAAGGGGGGGGGGAATGTTGATCACATTTACCCTAATAAAAAGAAGAAACCAAACAAACGATTTCACCTACTTGATTTTCACCGAAAACTTGGCTCACATATGTCTTCAAATGGCACTATTGACCTATCAATTATTGACCCAAAATCGATTGCGAATTCAAGAGAAATCCATTCAAATCATTGCGCAAAATTGGGGTCTAGCATTTCCCGCTCGTTCAGAAATATCTCATATCCATCGCAATTCGTCTTGGTCCGAAACAGCGTGAGAGAGTCGTGTCAGAATCACCAGTATCACTTTTCCAATGCGATCAAACAGATCAGCTCGCTCTATCTTCACCTTCCTTCAGCCTTTCATCAGCCCTTGATGAGCACCTGTACCTATCAAGTATCTGTCGCGAATCTCATTAGACACGCTAACTGGCTGATGCGACACTTTCAGCATATTTCCCAATACTCTTGTCACGATCTTGCAATACCTATCCAACGAGGGGATTCCATCACAGAATCATCGCTCTCAAGATCTTGGAATACGCGCAAACTTACGGTAAAAAAGTTTTATCCCGTAGAAAAAAAAGAGCCCAAGTAGCATAGCTGCGACATAGGCACTGACCTGATCTCATCCAATCTTGCTCCCATCAGACAGTCAAGCTTGTCGCGCTAATGGGATATAATGTAACGAGATCAGGAGACGATTTATTGATGAGAGACCTGCTTATGATTGTATAGAAGAGAAGATGCCACCACGAACCAAACTGGATCGAAGGAAATAGTTGAGAGGCATTGCAAGTAAAAAGGACGTGGTCTGCGGAATATATATAGAAAAAGGAGAGCGACCAGTTTCGCGCACCAACTGAAACGTGCAAGCGCGCTCTTGAACTTCAACTTTTTTGTTGGGGCTGATGCCTGGTAGTCACTCGTGCATGCCCTGTTTGACCAATGTAGAAATAAAATAAAATCTTAAGAGTCGAGTGCAAGCATGCGTGATAACTCCAATGTACTTGGCTAAGGTCAAGGACACACATCTGTTGTTAGCAGTGGTCCGAAAAACTTGCAGGTGTGATAGAAAATTGACGTTCGCCAAAATCGGTATTTTAAGAAGTTGAATTCATAAAGTTTGAGGGAAAGTGCAACCCCAACTTTCGTGTCTGGGTTTAGAAGTGGTTGGGAGGGGGGCTGAAGATTTATATTTATTTACTCGAGGTAAAGAGAATGGTGGGCTCGATCAGTTTTTTGAGATGGAAATTTTTTCACCATGAATTTTGTGGACTGCGCCCCTCCCGACTTGAAAAAATTGCTGAACTCATACGAGATTTTGTTCAAAATATCATGGAAACTACCCCTAAGAAGAATTTCATAACGGTTTGCCAAGTTATGTAGGACTGGTTCCATATTTCGGGTCAAGAACTTAAAAAAAATGTCTTTCTTTTCTTATTATCACGAGATTACTTCTTTGTTGATATTTTTAAATACGTCTGGATGAAGAGGAGAAAATTTCAAACATTTTTCCCCGCTGATTCGATGTGTCATATTGATCTTAACACAACAACTTTTCTCGTGGTTTTTCGAGAAAATATGTATTCTATAACTAGCAGGTCCTGCACAACTTGACGAAGTGATCTGATTTTTTTCTGGAGTACTCTCTCTTGTTTTGATCAAGATGTTGAATGGATTCAGCAATTTATGTGAGGGAGCGCGACCCTAAAAATAGACATGGTCGAAAAAATTTCTGTTAAAAAAACTATTTCTTGTGAAAGAGGAAGAAATTCTTGGATTGATCCATGGGATTCATAGCCCTGTTCATGTAAAATAATTTTAAAATGAACTATTCATGATTGGATCACTATCAGCCAACTTTGCTGATGCTATCGAATTTTTGCGAATCGAATTCATACAATGGAATAAACTATTTCAAATAAAACTTCGCTAAAGCGAATGTGTGAAATTATGTCTAATTGATGTATTCTGTTCATCTCAGCCATGCTGATCCATGGATCAATCTTGCGGGCTCTGTCGTTAGCGTTCTTAAATGTATGCAGCTGACACCTATAATGCCAAAATTACTCAACCTATCGTTGATTTGAATGCCACAAAATATTTACACTATGCCAAACACTTACATTCCCTATTTCCATGCGCAAGGGATACCCAGAGACTGATAAGGGCTAACACACAGTATGTCATCAAGGTGATAGAGTCCATTCAGGAATGCGACTGATAGTTATTGCTCACATGCTTGTGCAAGCTCTCATCTTACGATAGAAATTTATCATTGAATCCATTGAAAGAACAGGGTCTAAAGATGTTCTGTGTTCTATCGTTATCGTTCTGATTCTGCTCTGTCATCAATTATTCCTTACTCTATTTTGGCCTTTGCCTCAATCCTAGTCCCACAAACGCGCACCAATGTAATAAATCCTCCCGTCCAACCCTTATATGATAAATTAATTCAAAATATCACAACCCTATACACATGTAACTAATGATCCAAGCAATCGACGAAAGGTGTCGACGGGTTAAAAAATAAACTTGAAAAAAATTTATTCCTCACCTTCTCTGCGGGATACAACACTACTATACTCCAGACATCATCAACATTAGAGTTAACACGCTGTACATATACGTGAAATAGAGAAATCTGTCTATGGTAGGGTCGTTGGGAGTGGTTGCAATCTGCGAGGCCTCTCAACCGGAGATAAATCATCGTAAAGTGCATAGTGCAGCCCACTATACTCTTTTTTTTCTCTGATGGGTCTCGCTCCTCATTTCAACGCCATCACGTACACAGATCGGTATGTTATATATGCGAGGTATGAAGGAATCAAATCAGTTACAGCAAGGAAAATGCGTTGCGAGCAATTCTGGCAGCCGATTATATGGCTGGCACGTACGAGTAATTGGAAATTTATGGTGTGTAGATACATACTATGTAGATACACTATGATATGCAGTATATATACGCGTACCTATGTAGCTTGATTACGGATGAGAGGTCGATGAGCGAAAGATTCGCGGTTTGTTGCAAAGAGCTATTTCAGATCCGAACTAGATGCTGCTGTCTTAGACTGATAACGTATCATCTATTTGAATGGTGAAAGGAAGACGGGTATGTAGTGAAGACGATTCGTGATAAGGGTAATCTCTATAGACCAGGAGTGCGGCTTGAAATTCCTAGAAAACGATCTTAGCTATCCGAGAGAGCGTGATTTGCAATCAGAAATATCACGTTATCACGAGGCAAGAACTTTTTCACCTATGTCTGTAGCATAGATGAAACTTTAGTGGCTTTTATTCGTGATGAAAATTCTACCTTACGATTTTGCGGGTGATCTATATGGACTACTCTGGGTCAGAACGCTGCAGATATAAATATAAAATAATTGGAACTTCGTTATCTCGAATCTTCATAGTCCACGAAAAAAACTTCAAATTGGCGATAATCTGAATTACCAAGAATTAGAGTTTTCAATTAGTCTTCAAAATGAATAGATTTTGGAACTCGACGCATAATATACTATTCCCCATCAGAATAGGCAACCTAACAAATACCACTCATATTTTTTCATAGACCAAAAACAGATTAATATGAATTCAGCCGGAGCGTAGCTGCTGCTCGCTGGATAGTTTTGATGAGATTTTCGCAAAATTATTATCGATAAAAAACCCTGAAGTATTCGCCAAGCTGTTTCACTGGTCCAGAATCTGGCCAAGAAATTTTGGTCAGATTATCAAAGAATGAATATTGAAAAAATCTTGGATTGGTCGCGTTCGGAAGAGCAA
Source organism: Eretmocerus hayati (assembly GCA_029851415.1). Taxonomy (NCBI): domain Eukaryota; kingdom Metazoa; phylum Arthropoda; class Insecta; order Hymenoptera; family Aphelinidae; genus Eretmocerus; species Eretmocerus hayati. The sequence goes on along the minus strand of CM056742.1, from coordinate 172,166,860 downwards.
GTCAAAATATGAATTCACTACAAGGCTTAATTAGGATAAGTAAAGTAATTTTTGGACATTTACAAGATGTGAATAATATTGTTGAGTTTGCCACGATTCTAGAACGTTTTTTATTGGAACTTGGAAGGTTTCGTGAATTGTTCGACGATTTTCCAAATAGTGACGTGCATGGACGTGCACTCGCACTGATCGGAAGTCCGAAAGTATTAATTAATTAGCGAGAGATTAGATTGCATTGCACTGTTCCTCACCCACATATGGATGAACCTGTATATATTTGACCCTGCGCGCTATAGCTCGCTAGCTGCACGATATAGATTGTCATTGTATATTGTAGGGAGGGTATAGTATATTGTCAACGAACAAATAGCGATGTGAATGAGGTTAGAAATTCCACCTAATGCAGTGTATGCAAGTGTATGGTGTATGTAGCTGGTCGGATGTGGTCTGCTACGTGGATTGTGTTGACTTTTCATCAGTCTCAAGAAAAATACGAGAGTCTTCACGTGGAGGAAAAACTTATTCGGTGGCCGATTCGGTTGCACTCTGAACTAGAATCGTTTTGGATGCACGTCCGTATTCATTAAGTATATGAGAGAAAAGAAAACTGATTTGCACGCTCTTGCCCCTTAGGTATATATACTGACATTTTTCATGCAGTTGTAAGTATGCAAAAAAATTCCCTTTTCTACATTCGTTGTCACAATGTCGTATCATGCAATGCAACGTCTCCATCTCCAATGAGTTATCTACCATAACCCTATGCATTCCAGATCCTCTGATTAGTTCTGTACATGCAACAGATAACAGTATGAAGCCTCATGTGAGAGAATTCTTAATGGTAGATAAATGCAGAAAAGAATATACTAAGTATTTGCATATCTTCAATGGCAAGAAAATGATCACAAATTTTGATGATGGAGTTTTGTCTCGATTATTGACTGAAGAAATTGAAAGAGAATCTTACGACTACTATGCAAATCATTACCTTGAGTACAATCAAGATGATGTGGAAAAGTTTTCTAAAAGTTCTGAAAAGTCTACTGCAGCTAGGTTGAAAGGAAATGAATTGCTGGCCAAGAAGAGCCATAATGCAAAGGTTCATGAAGAAATACTGAAACTCTACTCAAAGAGCGTAGCGCTGGCTCCTCTAAAGTCTGAAGAACTTGCCCTTGCCTATGGGAACAGATCATACTTACTCATGCATATAGGTCAATTCAAAGAGAGTATGAAAGATATTGAGCGATCTTCAGCCTTAACCAAATCAGAATCACTCAAATTGAAATTGCTCTGTCGCAAGATGACATGCTTAGCTGGCTTGAAAGATACTGATGGTCAAAAGAATACATGGAATGATATCAAAACTCACTATGATAGAATGGACAGAACTCTAAAGGATCAAAAAATGGCCAAATTGGTTGAAAAAGCCCGAGACTCGTTAACTAATTTCCAATGTGATGCACCGCCTTTAATTAGAAGACCCATTGTTCCTTCACACAATTTAGTCTCTTTGAAAAGTGATAAGAAGAGTGGTGAATATTTGGCGGCTGATCGAGACATTGACCCTGCAGAAGTTGTGAGTACTGATATCTTATATCGTTACCCCTGATACTAATACTGAATTAAATCAACTCCTTTCTAAACGTGATAGGTCCTGACATTCAAACCATTTGTCACTGGTGCAAATTCAAACAAGTTCTATGCTTATTGCGGACATTGTTTATCAGTGATGTGGGCTTCAATCCCATGTGATGGTTGCAGTTTGATCATGTTCTGTTCAGAAAATTGCAAAGCTGATGCATGGAAAAAGTACCATGATATTGAGTGCAGAATTATTCCTCACATGCAAATCGAGCTGCTTTTCTATTTTTTCTATCAGATGGCAGTCAGATCTTTGATAATAGCTGTTAAAGAGACAGGCAGCTTGCGAAAGCTATTGGCAACACTGACAGAGTCTGATAATTCCCCCAGTAAGTACTAAAATCTAAATATTGAACTATATGGACGAAGTTATCAAAATCATGACCTATTGAATATCAATGTCATTAATCAATTTCATTGAGGAATTGAAATTAATTTTCAAATTTCTGTTATGAATTGAAATCATAACTGAGAGTTCCTCCAATTCAAAGAAATCTAGTATCTCCTTTTCAAATTTTTAGGGAGCCAAAGTCAAGAATATCAATAAAAAAAAATTTTCAGTGTTTTAATTGGATTTCTGTTTTCTGGTCTTGTTGAATGCAAGTTGTGATAGTTTTGGTATTCTTCTTTTTCTCACAGATGAAATAGCAGAGAGCTTAATGGAGCACAGAAATGTTGGGAAAGCCGGATTCATGAATCTCTACAAAGCCCCTGTAAATCTTAAACTCGACATATTCATCCAATTCTTGAGGAACACTTGCCTGGTTTTGAACTTGATCATGCAAACTACTAATATATGTGATACCGATTTGAAAAACTTAACTGGGCGGGAACTAGCCAGAGACAAACGTATCATCCCTCCAGCTGTGCTGATTTTAAAACTCGTGTGTTTGGCTTTTTCTCATCATACTTTTGTAAGTCCGAATTTCATTAGAACGTTACAAGTATCTACCTTCCTCTAATAAACAATCTATTTGATAATAACAAATTGGGAAATTTACCACAGGCTGGTCAAAATGAGGGTGGCTCTTGTAAAGATGGTAATACTATGGAAGACTGCACGGTACACCGTTGCTGTGCGAGAGGTGCTCTTCTTGTGCCAGGTGTGCATCGCATCAAGAGCGACTGCAATCCCAATGTTGTTGGCGTGATCAAAGAATATGATGGAAGATTGATCTATTTTTCTTCTCAACCGATTAAGAAAGGGGATATGGTGAGTGGAATCTCCAGTAGCTCACTTTATCGTGACCCTTGGCGCCATACATTTCTACAAGCAATTGATTTTGATCGTACACAAGGGTTTTGAAGGTCACTGATCACGAGAATAAAGTCAAAATTTGAAAATTCAGAGTGGCGGATCCAAGATTACTGCAAAAATTTCAAAATTCCGTGGATCTGACTGAAACATTTTAATTCGAGGTTTCTGGGGTCGCTTATCACAAAAATGTACTCAGAATCTGGGGATCCATAATGGCGGTCCCAAGATGGCGACCACGATTTTCAAAATTCCGTGGATTTGGCTGAAAAATTTCATTGATTTTCTGAATCTGTTTTCGTTTCGTGTTCAGCAATAGAAACGAGTGTAGTATGAAATTTTCCTGCAAAACCTGAATAAATTTCTCGTCTGCCATCTTGGATCCACCATTTATAATATCTTATATCTGACTTCATTTTCATGATCAGCGACCGCAAAAATCCTCGAATGGAAATTTTCAACCAGATCATTGAACTTTTGGCAATTCAGGCCACCATCTTGGATCGGCCATTCTGAATTTTCAAATCCGACTCCATTTTCGTGATCAACGACTCCGAAAACCCCCTTACATCGATTTCTTGTCGAATTATATTTGAACACCGTAGTTATTTTTAAAAAACGATGAATTTTTCATGTTTTTTGTTTATATAACAAAATTATGAACAAATACAGATTTTCGGGGGATGCCAAACTCGAGTTCAATTATATTCCACCCAAAATCCACAAAAAAAATTCGGTATGGATCCATGAATTAGTCCCTGAAGGACTTAAAGTAAAAAAAAATAGGTGACACTACTGTGACCACCATGCCGCAAAGGGTTAAAGAAGATGTGGAGAATTAATCACCAAAACGTTTCTGTATTTCTCAGATCACCAGTGCCAAATATGGATTATTTTATAAACAAGCAAAACACGTTAGACAAGAGAACATGAGCACTATGAATTTCAAATGTGCTTGCAGAGCTTGCATAAAAGGCTGGCCTACTCTGAGTGGATTAGATGACAATTATAGAGTGAGTTATTCTAGATAAAAATAATTTTGAGACCTGAGTACGACGGTTTCAGGACCGTTTGCTCGTTTGGAGAATTGTTCTCAGAATAGTTTAAGTTGGACTATATTTTAAAAACAACGATGGTAATAGTTCGCACAGGATCGTGAAAAGTTAGACATGGATTATTCATGCATTCGTGCTATTGAACGAGTATTATCTATTTTCAGCGCAATCCGTCGTCTCCGGAGAACGCATTATTGCCCCATCTGATACCTAAATACGAAGCTGTCATCGAGAATCAAGTCGCCGATCGAAACTATCAGCCAAGTACACACAAAATAGAAGAAATATCGCAAGACATAAAGGAAGCATTTCGTGCTTCTGGAGGTCGCGCAACACTCTTAACGTGTTTGCTTATGGAATACTTATACCACATGCTTTGTCGTCTTCATTGCATACACCCCATCGACGTATCAGAAAAATGTTATATGACATGATGTTTCTCTGGGTATTTTGTGAAATATCGATTTTATTCGCTGACATTTGTTTCATAAGTTACCATCGGTACAATAAAGGACTTTTCTAGAGGGCATCAATCGTATCCAAATATCTAAAGGCGATTTTGCACCAGTATTACGCACATTCTATGATTCTTTCAATCGAAAAATCTTCAGAACAATGTTATTCCGTTCGGGGTTGGTCAAGGGACGCCGCCGGAGTCCTTATAGGGTCAAACTCGGCTCGTATCAAGTTTGATTGTGATGGAATTTTCATACTTATATCTCTACTCACCGCACGCTACGGCAGGTTTTGTCAGCAGATTGAGAAGATGATGCTGTTGTACCGACTCTGTGACCTCTGCATGATGATTTAAATGTCCGGGAACAATTAATTATCTGTAATTCTTATGCCTTTCTTTTTGTTTTGATGACAATGGAGAATCTAGTCACGTATTTTCCAATCGATCGTAGGTCATAGCGCTGATCCGATCACTCCAGACCGATGATTTGAATAAACAAACTTGAGGTGAGTGATTGACTTTCACCTTATAAAATAATTCTCCCTAAATTCATATTTCATCTACATCCTTCAAATATCCCAGATTGGAGTATTCGTCATTTAAGAACTCAAAAATGCCCAAAATGATGAGACAAAGAAATTGGATGTTAGAGGCAACTCGATCACTTTTGACTCGGTAAGCAATTTTATTAAATCGTAAATCAGGGTGAAAATCGGTATAATTTAAAGACCTAAATCAACTGATTATGGTTCAAATCATGCAGGCATCTACTCAACGCACTTTTGTCAAAGTACAAATATAACGCATGTATGGCAAATAAAATCGGCAAAGTACATAATCAAGCGATAGGCAGCGGATGCATCGACAAGAAAAAAGCTCAACCGATCTCGCTGCTGAGAAGACGACGTGCGGCACGACAGAGCCGAAGAACCTGTTGCATCCATACAGGCGATGCGCTCGCTTCACTGCCACAGCACTAAAAGGCGAGAGAATATAATACATATCTGGGATACAAGGAAGCTCTCTTTTGGTCTTGGCTATCTAATAGAACTGCTACCGTGAGTTGCAATGCAATGTCTATTATCAGGCATCGCTATACCCGTTTGCTGTATCATTATCTACAGTTCACATTCTTTGTTGGCCTTTTTGGAGGTATGGCTTTTGCTTCTATACCGATTGGTTTCTGACCGGTAGTAATGCCTTTAGGCGCACGATGCCACGATAAGTTTGAAAACGCCGCCACTGCCGCAAGCTCAAGTGTGTGTGCACGCTCTATACACGGAAGAACGATGATCGATATGTTGAACTTGTATTGAGGTATTGATAGAAGCTGGTTCAATTAATTTGCCCAATGTATGATTGTTATTTGCTCATCGATCTTTAGTGTTGTTTTTTTATCGTTGGTTGAACGTCTGTATTTGTTGGGTGCCGACAGGTATGATCAATCTGTGTTTCCTAATGATGGAACTAAATGGTTGACTTATTTTATGAAAAGAGAGTTGATTATTGTTGATTTTGGAATGAAAGTTTTTCGTGTTTAACAAGCTGGTGAAAATTCAGCACTTACTGATTCAAGTGCCCTTGAAAAACGTACCATTAGATCTTGCTATACGATATTCAGTTCCCTGCTAGTGATTCAGCAAGAGTAATTTTAATTATCCTTATCTATGATAATTCCACATTCAAACGCGATTTGGGGGTTCCCATGGAGAGAAAATACATCCGCATTTCGCTTGCAAGCTCATTTCGGGCTTTGGGGCGACACGCCACGCTTCGTTCGATAGATAAACTGTCCTAGTGTCTGTAATAAGCTATCGCGCTCAGTTCGAAAACATGCAATATTCGATGAGATTCTGTTCCTCAATTTGCACTTTCTTACGAGACTGTGAAGTTTTTCGACTACAATCAGATTTTTGGGCCGAAATTTTTTTCCGTGACATTTACGTCTCGTTTACCAAATTGACGAGATATCGGCCATTTCGACACATTTTTATAATGAATACGATTTCTTGTTCTCTTCGAATCTCAGTAAAATCATTGTGAAATTTCTGTCTTATACGCGTGATGAGCTAATTGATGAATCCTTATTATAAGATATCATTAAAACTTCATCATTGTAAATCGATCAGACTTCGAGATACGTTCTTGGATCATACTTCATAATAGTTCAAAACTTTTTGGAGATTCAATGATTGCTCTGTCCAAACTTTTTTAGAGTCATGGATTGAATTGATGAAATTTCATTCTAATTGAACTTGAATGTATTTGATTAGCTACTGTGAGTCAATAGACCAATTATTTGATGATTCCATATTTTGACACATGAAATATTACTTCATATTCATTGATCATGCATTCATCACCGAAGTGAATTTTGAAAACCGCACTTGGCCAAGGAAGTTTTCTCATAGAATATTGATATCTATTGTCCATGACTGATTTCAAGTCGAACGATTCATAGATCTCTTTCAATCTATGCTGCAGAATACATTTGTTATCAGTTGATGAACTTGGTGAATTTGAATTGAAGAATGAGACTTGCAATCAAACTTGAGTACCCAACTTGATAATAGATTAACTTTACTCTCTCGTGCACTCACTTAGAATCTGTATTGGATTAAACATTTTACACAATTTCAGATCTACCTGACTGATGTACACACACCATCAAGTCTATAATACGTTTGAGTTAAACTCATCTTCTCAAAATAGACATCACTGCACATCCCAAGCAACATAATATTAGAAAACCAGAATGAAACATTTTCTGCCTGGATAAACATTGCAAATTCAAGTTTGAAGAGCCTCGCATACCGGAATTGAGATTCAGAGCAGCACTTGACGTATGTTATTGCACGATAGAGATGAAATCACGAAGTAATAACCAGCAAGAACCATATGCACTGCATACAAAATATAGCAACTAAGATGATGTACGCCGATATTTCCCTAATGGCTACATAAAACGCCAGCCTGAGGATATATTTTGCTTTGTGCACTAGTTTACTCTTGGAGCACAGTAGTGTATGTGCATAGTTACACCGAAATCATTCAAGCGTTTCCTGCATCTCATGGTAAAATGGTATCACGATGATGGATCTGATTTCAAATCTTGTTGGTCCCAGTGTTAGTTGCAGTTCATGGGATGGCATGACCATTCACTAAAATGACACTTCGGGGTAAACAGGACAAGAAAAGTGACTTTTCAATCGAGGTTCATTGATGCCCAATTTATACTGTTTTACATCCGTGCGATTCCTGTTCACTTCACGCCTACACGATCGAAAAACGTATTTCTACAATCAGGCGTGAGCTTATATTTTCTTCAATCGTGATAATTTCGTAAAAACAATCACTCAATAAGCAAAATTGAACTCTCCATTACCCTCGAAAACTGAGCTTCCCTGACGAAAATGATTCCGTAGAACCTGGCCCTGGGAAAATTTCCAATTTTGTTTTTTACGAAATTTGGCATTGAAGAGATATGTAAGAATACAAATTTTGACCATAATCAACCAAATTCAAACATTTTTGGATGAGACATGGTCGAAATTCGCATGCTGCACATCTTAGAAACCAAATTTCCTAAGTGTCAAAAATTTTTCCAGTTCCAGGTCTCACGAAGTCCCATGGGACCCTAATACGGGGTCCCACGTAATTATTTCCAGTAAAGTTCAAATGTAGTAGAATAGGTAAGTGCAAAACTCGTTCTGCGACGACAATAACAACTATCTAAGAGATTCTAGAGCAAAATGATAAGGGTATGCAAGTTCAGAACGATGGTTTCGTATCGTATAATATTAGATCGGCAAGCGAGCTTAGCGGTCACGTGTCATAATCTGCGTGTTTAGATATGGAGCCCAGCGGGTGATGAATGAATCAGGTTTTATGTCGCCTCGAGCCTGCCTATATAGCTGCACCACACCACCAATACCGCCACCTTTACTAACTTCCTTATATTTTCTGCAATGCAAGTACCGTATTAGAGCTCTGGATTCTTCAAGACCGGTAGAAGGTATAGAATAAAGTATAGAGCTTCAGGGCTCGTATATATCCTATGAGCTTCCATTTCTATACTTCTATTTCTATACACTCCTATCCTATACTACTTCTATGTTGAAAATATGCAAACCCGGTAACTGAGAGTATATGAGTACTGTTACTCGGCCTAGCATTGGATTATATATACATAACATAGGCAATAATACATTATTCCTTCATTTGCAAAGTGAGCCTCGCCAACATTCTTTCGTACAATATACTCTTGCAATCCAATGCGATGATTGTGTATGCAGATTTTCTTAAGATTTTCCACTCAGCAGCAGCAGCAGAAGTAAATAAAAGTGTGCGCGAACGTGACTCTAATACGGAATTATACCTGACTTTATCCGTTGTTTGAGCGCAAAGTGTTCCGACATCTTTTACAGAATACAAATGTGTTAGTCCATTTACGAATGTATGTGTACGTGAAATCACTTATAAACGTGCAAAAGAGTATTAAGTTAACTTGCTAGAATTATGAAATCGGTAAGAAATTAGAGCAAAGCTTTGATAAAAATGCCGGTTACCCTCATTAAACTATAGCTTGTGGGAAGAGTGCGAAATCTCAATCTTCTAATGAAGCAACGCTTATAAAACGCTAAAGGACATATACATACATACATACATACTATATGATGATTTTTAGACGCAAGCAGCTGTCAACCCAATTCGATAACTGGCATCGGAATCGACAACTTTATTTACCCCCCGCATAGATGTGATGGTTGGTACATACACCCGAAAACCAGTTTGATGCTCATTATAGATCCGCGTGAACGGTAGAAATTCACTTGATTAGAGGAATCTGGATTTCTATGGTGTTGAGTATAAATATGTCCGATGACTTTTTTTGGACACGAGATAATTTTTCATGTTCATGTATGGCTATGCTGCTTAAATTGAGTTGAAACATTATTTTGAGAGCTGAGTGAGCACCAATGACATGGTATAATATTACGGTTGTATTCAACGTAATTAGACTGACCTTTCACTTTTATATATATATAATACGCGTGTTCCTCGTTAGTGACGAGACTCGTTAGTCAGATATGTTTATTAGTGTATGTGTGCGGGTAAGAAGGTGACATGAGTGATTTAGAAGATAAATGATGAAGGTGCGCTTGCATCGATAGTATAAAACGATTGCGTTCAACTTCGATAAAATACGTTGAGATTCCATTGCGATTTGGAAAAAAGATTCTGAATAATCACAGGGTATATTACACATTCTTTTGTACCCTTTTACTTTAATCTCCATGGAATACTCTGACTATATTGAAATGAATTTCTATCCGTTCTATAAAGGATAGATAAGGCAAAGTGCCGGTGTGAATCGTAACGAGATCGTTCACTTTCCACTGCTTCGATCGACACCAAGTTTGCCAATTGTGAAAAAAAACTTATTCATAATAGGTTATCGAACTTCTTTTGACGCCATCAATACTTTGTGTGTGTAGTCCACCTATTGGACTATGTCTATTATCCTTGTACTGCCATACCAGGGTTCATACTGATGTCCTATATTCCTATATTTCCTATATTTTTGAGCTTGTCCCATAAATTCCTATATAATCTGATTTTGTCCTTCATTTCCTATATATATTTTTTGGCACCATGAAGAAATTTGTCCATGAAAACAATATCTTTCGACAATATCGTGAGCCTCACGGATTCTTGATCCGTCGGAAAAGATCTGGCTGACGCACGCCAACTAGACCAGGTGAAATTATCGCTATTGATAAAAAAATGAGAATTCTCCTCGGAATCCCCTTTGGAAGACCCTTCTGATCCTACGAATGCATGCTTCCAAGCCGAAGTCTGGTGCAAAATTGTTTAAACCGAAATTGTTTGAACAAATTGTAAAAATCATTTTTTCTCGATCTAAAACCATTGGATTAAGGTAATTTGGGACATTTTAAGCAAAAAATTACATTTATTATTTTCCTCTAGGATCCGTCGTTTTTGAGCTATGAGCATTTTAAAGTTGGAAAAACGCGAATTTTGCGATTTCGAATACCAGAAAAAAGCAATTACAAAGCAAAAAAGCAATGTTTCCAGTGATCAAATCTGTTCAGTAGAGTGTCTTCTAGACGTATGAATTTCCTAACTTTAACATGTGCCTTATTGTCATGTCATTTGTCAAGATGATATAGTATTAATTCCAAAGCTCAATAAGGATAAGAACTATCTGTATTGAAAGACTTAGTTTAAAATAGTGTTCTGATTTTCGTCATGTATCGTTTACTGAAATGATTGTTTTGTTTGTGAAAACTGGATTCGTTCGAAGACGAATAAATACTTGAAATTGAATTCCATTCAATTTCAAGATGTTTGAATGTTGACATACGGCTTTTAGATTAGATTTTTTTGCCCTATATTTGTCCTATATTTGTGAGAAAAATGTCTCATATATTCCCTAAAATTTTTGCATAAATGAGTATGAACCCTGCATACGAGTGATTCCGCAAAAAGTGTGATTTTTCCTGTTCCAAGTTCCCCCAACTCTCTATGGCTTATAGAATGTGCATTGTAACAATCTCTTGGGGTATATTATATTGATACGCAACTGTGTTGACAGTTTTTGAGCAGATCCCAATGTTCCTGTATTTTATAATACTTGATTGATGCGGTCGAAAAGTCAATTTCATCTCGTGAAAAACGTACTTTGTCATTTGGATTTACCACGACACAGTCAACAACCCTCGAACGCAGCCTACACACTCCAAATTTCATGACTACAAATGACATAACCCACCACTTTGCGAATCAAAATTAAATCTCCACCTCGCGTACGGCTTTCCAATATTTTGAAGATGGATTTGCACCGAAACTGCTTGCACAGCACTAATTAGCTCGGCAAAGTCTCCGATCGTCTATGGAGCATTTCTAACCAATCTCCTCGACCCATGGAGTTTTCATTTAAATACCGAAATACACATAATCTATGCACAACAATTGGCCAAAAATTCAAACCCATAACCCAGGGCACCATAGAAACGTGTTTTTAACATGGCGTACGAAATTTTTGGTCAATTTCGTCTCCATGTCGTGCTCCTTCCCAACGCGCTATATATCGCTTTGTGAAACACATTTTATTGAACTAATTTGTTGCATTAGAACGAATTCATGCGGAAAAGAGTCTCCGATTAGTTGGCGAGCCGTGAGAATATTTCTAAGGCGAAATGTCGATTCCGTCCCCGTCAGTTCCATCTCCCTGTGCGACCTCTTAAATTTTACATAATTTTGTCTAGCTTCAACCTTTAGATACGCGACTCTAGATACTCTTTTTTCCGTGCCCAATTTAAGTGGAGGTCGACTGCGACGATGAGCCATCTGAACTCGTCTAAAGGCTGAGATAACTTTTTGACCCGAATCACTTCTTGTAACGACTTCGGCCCTAAAAAGTCACACTATCGGCGGAATCACCGATATATATAGTTGGAGATATAGAGACGAGATTGCAAAATTAATGGAGATAGCTTAGACGATGAAAAATTGCAAGAGAGCTATCAATCAACAAACAGTCTCACACAGGCTTTTAAAAATATGTACATCGTCGTGAATCACTGTAAGAGTAATTATACTGCATTGCGACGATGACAAAAGTGACTTGAGGAATTTTATTAAATGTTGAGGGCAAGAAATGTATATAGGCGAACCCGAGATGCCCAACAACCGCGTGTCAATGAAAACTGCGTTATACCTAGTTTTTTTTCACTCATTCAGTTGCACGCAAAGCTTTGAGTAAACGTAAGAGACGGTCGGTAAACTTCTTGACAGTCTAGAAAGCGATAATCTACTCTGTCCGTATTGCGGGTGTGCAAAAAGAAGCGTAAATTGTAGGAAAAAGAGGGAAAGCGCATATGGAATATCTACCTAGGTGATAAAATGGATAAAATAGTGCAGCAGCAAAGTGCGATCTGTCGTGGCGCGCTTTTCAGCGTTCAAGTATTATTGGGCAAGCTATGCGTATTTTCAATGGACACTGAAATATGTAGGTGTATGCAGTGAAAATATGGTACGGCGAGAGTGCCTATCTCTATATATACGCTCCTGCTATTGCAATTGCAAATTTTATTTTATTACGAGTATCGTCTATCCTATATGTGCATACGGAATTTTAGATGCTTTGGTGTGTACCTACAGCGTCGACCCCTATATATAAAATCTAAAAATTGACGCAAATGTAAGGGCCCGTTCACAAAATACGTCCGCACTCGAGGGAGGTTGAGGGAAGGGTCTTACAAAATATGACACTTTTGGACCTAGGAGAGGGGAAGAACAGGGAGGGCTGGTGTTCCTTAACGTCCTCAAAGAGTTATTCAATTTCTTTCCAACTTTGGATATTGTCCACTGGTCAAAATATTTCGAATCTCTAGGGAATATCTCAAATAAATCATGTTATGGCAATTTGAGGCGAGACTTCGCCGCTTCAAGATTTTAGTGCTCTTGGACGTGCTAGTTTGATCACAATCACAATCCAAGCATATGTGATTGGTGAGGATTCACAGATGCGTATATTAATTTTGAATCTTTCTCGACGGTTCCACCGTGGTGTTCTTTTTATTGAACTCAAGCTCGAAATTGAACCTTCGATAGCATGTTCACTTTCGTCTCCTCATCACATATAGATTTCATGTGCTTTGTCAACATATCAATTTCATCATTAGATAGTACACTGAGAAAAAAAATTGAACGATTTTGAAGAAAATTTTCCAGATTTGAATAAATATACTTTCATATCCTCCTAGGCAAACATTTATTCAAAATAAATGGAAGTATTTCTTCGGAATGAATAAACATTCATCAAATCCGGAATAATATTTGATGAAATCTGATGATGATTTTATCGTAAGTAACGCATTTGAACGATTTGCGATGCTCAAATGAATAAATGATATTCGAAATGAATAAATATTCCCTCAAAACGATGAAATAAAATTCATTCCAAAGAAATATTCATTCATATGGAATATCATAGATCACCCAAAAGCAAAATCTATTTCACATGGTTTGTTAGCAAATCATGGAAAGATTATTCACATCAGATAAGTATTTATTCACATTACTTCAATCTTTCATTTTGAAAAGAAAGTTATTGATTTAGGCTTAGAAGTCATTCGTCTCGAATTCATTGATGATCTGAGCAATCAGAGCGTTTTAGAAAAATGATTTTTGCACCGTGAATGAAACTGACTCTTGAATCCAATAATAATGATTTATTTTGAATAAAGGATTGATGTAACCGTGATCTGGTCACGTGTTGAATTCTGGAAAATCCATATTATCAAAATGAGAATTTTATTCTTGAAATCCATTGGATCACCCATAGAACTAGATAAATATTTATTCAAATCTAGTGCAATAGATGTAAGTGTTAATGTTCCCTCTGATTGAATACGTAACAATTGATTTTAATGAAATAACTCATCAAATATCAATGCAAATTTATCAAAGTTGATTTATTTGATTTGGAGAAATTGGATTATCAGAATCGATGATTCAATTTTTTCAATTCGGAGGATGTATGTTCAGTTCGAATAAATATTCTTTCCCATTAAATACAATTTTTCTGGTTTCGGTAATTTGATGATGGAGTACATTTCTATTGTAAATATGAATAAATGATTATTTGAAAGTATGAAACCTCATTCATTCCTGAAAAATTAGTTTTCGAGTCAGTTAAATCTTCTATGAATAAATATATTTATTGAATTTCAATAATTTTTTTTCTCAGTGTATTTCTGATGAAATCTTCAATGTACGATCACCACATCAACTGGAAATGACTCGAATCAAATTCTTATCAAAAGGGGACAAGATTATAGTATTTGTGACATCTTTTGAAGGGAGGGTTGACTCTAGTGTGACATGGTATAACGGGCGGGGGAGGAGTCCAAAATCCTGTGGACGTCTCTTGTGAATGACACCTAAGTTGGCTTGACATTGAAACTCATCAAGCTTGTACATACGTGGTACATACGTTGTATGATTCCATGTCAAGCTATACCTAAAGTAAGTAATCCGAATTTCACCGGTATTTCAACGTCCAATCGACGATAAAAATCACAAGATATTACCAAAAATCTTTGATCTGTATGAAGATCGTACCCAAAATCCAGTTGATTAGGAATTTTCCTCAAGTTGCAAACTATTATTCGGCAGACGATGCCTCACAATTTTGGTGATTCTTGTATTTATTTATCATGGCACGTTAGTTGTTGCATCGGAAACAATGAGTACTTTTGTGTGAAAATGAGTGTTTTCCACGCAAAATTTGATAGACGAATTCAATTCCATCGCTTATGCTAGAGACTTGAACTCTGAAAGAATGAGAGTCACATTTTGATTCCATGGAGATAAAAGATGTGTATGATACCTTCTCTGGTGATTCTATCAAACAAACTCTAGCGTATTTGTACTTCCTCAATACGATATATGTGTACACATTTTTCGATTATTTAACCTCCAACAAATGATATTTGTGGCAGATATTCGAATTAACTTTGTGTAAATTTTGGCCCAGAATCCAAAATGAACTGAAAAAACATTACTAAAATACTACAGTGATTCAAAATTACGATCTGATACACATCGATAAGCCAAGCAGAGCATGTTTACACTTACTTTATTACAAAAATTATATTGGAATGGGGTCATTCGCAAGCTCAGCTTAGCTATAAAAATGAACTCATAAAATATAAAGTAGAAGGTGGTATATCGAGTTACATACTCACCGTAAGAAGCTCTCAGTTCAAAAAATGAAAACGGAATCGACTCAAAGCGGTGGTGTGGTATGACGGCATACGTTTATAATACCGTTGCCCACGCGAGATATCGTTCGAACGAGCATATAAGCACATAACTCAACATACGGAATTAACCATCATGAACACAACCTGTTTCAAAACCAGACCCTTGGAAAAAGAGCCGCACTAACTATGCGGCTAAGCTCAACTAGATATAGTTAGCTATTTACATCGCTATCTATTTTCAAGCTCAACCGAATACTATTGCAGGATAGAATCATGGAACGGAATAGATGAATAAGTGCGTGCGAAAGATGGATCGAAGTTCAAGGCTCCATATGTATCTGTTAGGATAAGTCCACAAATGAAGCGCATGAGCTGTGAGTTGGTGGAATGCGTTTCTTGCGTTACCGGATAATTCAAAATAGAATTCGAAATTAATAGGGATCAAAAACGATTAACGGTCTCGTAGCAAATGGCAGTAGAATTAATGCAAAAGAAAGCTCAAATTTGGTGAGTGGTTCATGCGCTTCATTTGTGGATACACCCTTAGGTATAATATGTTGAATGGGTGAGCTTGCGGAAGTTAGAAATCGGCATTGCGAGGAAGAAAAGCGTTGGTGCATTTAAAGTACATGGGGTATACATAGAGTATTGAGCTGTAGCAATGAGAAAAGAGCAATGATCGATTAAACTTGGCTCTCGGACAGTGTTATGGGAAACTCATACATGATTTTTCAAGTTGTGGGTGATGATAAATGGTCGACGTTTATACGGGGTGAAAATTTGGTTTGAGTGCGGTACCGCTGGCTATGACTATTCTCTTACTTATGTGTCATATAATGAATGAGGAAGCGTGCGTTCACAAGCTTTTATCCATGATTGATATAACGGTTCGGGCCTAGACATTGACGATTTGGGATTCTGATCAGGTATGAATTATGGCCCTCGTGCACTTTCAATTTTTTTAAAGAGAGACAGACAGAGAGGGGAAAGTTTTGAATGGTAACCTAATTTGGGATTAATTACTGTCAGATCATTTCAACGATTATGAGATCAAATTATCGTCTGACCTAGATTTGAACCACTAAAAAGTAATCATCTGTAAAAATCGAACCTACTTGAAAAATTTGTATTCATTGTATATGACGTAGGCTTGTATGGCCTACGAAAAATTTATGGGAGTGTATAAGAATTATAGCTTATTGCGTTGACATAAAAATGGGAGATTTGCGTGTCGTTCCGAGTCATAGCTCTTTCACAGTATGAGGGTTGGATCCGGAAATAAGATGAAGATATCAAACTATAACCATATTGAAAATACATGAACCTGTACTCCAACGCCACATAGTAGTAGTATCGGCGTTTCAGTCTCACCGAGACTAATAGTTCTATTGGAATTTTATCATTAGATCCTTTGAGAAAATTCCCTTCAATTTCTAATAAATTTTCACAAGTGCAATGGAATTTTCTCGGAGGGTGATGACCATTTTGATGTGCATCTTTCAATACATTGATATCTGCTCTCATTCTGGAAGTCGTATCTTCTCCAATTTTTAAATACGGTCGAGAATATAAGAGAAACCAGTATCTATGTCCGATTCAAATGAATTTTTTTTCAACATCCCAAATTGGGAGTGAATTATATTCTACCATGCATAAGATGAACATTGTATTCCATCAAAGAGTGCTAAATTCATCTAAAATAAGCACTCGCCAACTTTCCCTCCAAATTTTTTTCAAATTTTTCGGTACGCCCCGGACCGTGTTATCCGTTGATAAAAATCGTGTTGGTATCTTTATCGTTCGGAAAGTAGGAAGTCCGGTAAAAATTCAACACTAATTCGCTCCTTTTACAAAACTTTTGGAATGAAAAAAAGTGCGTATGGATAGCCTCGATGACAAGAAGTTACGAAAAATGCGAGGCAGCTTAAATGGCTACATTCATTACGGGACCGTTTGGCGCATTAATCAAGCTAAGATGAATGTGCTGCCGGATCAAGATTAGTTTGCCTATTCCATCGTCGTCGTCGTCGTCGTCGTCTTTGTCGCACCAAATTACCATAATGCTTATGCAATATTACGAATGCGAATCTGTAAGATACGTCTTTGTAAAATCTTTGAATCAACACGAGTCCATTGTCTCATCTCCAAACATTGTGTGTAGACATTTATTTTCTTACCCATTTACAATACGAACAAAAAAAAATTATAAAAATTTTTTCTCATCTAGTATGGAAATGCATGTTTGGTCAACTTTTTATAATTTGAGGTTGAATTCGAGATGGCTAATCTATAGCTGCGAGCAGCATATTTGTAAACGAAACATGCAAGTGTAATAATATATTAGTTAGTGCTTGTATACCGCGTGAGACAATATTTCCAAATCGACTTTTCTCGCTTCATTAAAAGTGATATTAGATACCTACATTCACACGAGACCTCATAAATGAATGCACGTGTATGAATACGGTATATCGAAACGGATACAATTTCAGGCTATGTATAAGCTCGTCGATGATTTTTCATCTTTCGAAACAAGGTGCATGCGAAATCAGTAGCAGGTACAACATCGGCTACTGAAGCTATATCAAAGCTCACAACCCTTTTACTATACAATAATACCGAGTGGGATTATAAGGTAATGGTTGTGTATATGCACGTATGATACGAGTTTATGATGAAGTGCATACAGCTCATGATAACCTACGATGCTTGGCCTAGAATTGTTCGACTCAGAGTAACTATATTTATACGCAACATGCAATGCACATTGCATTGAGAGTGAGTTTTGCTGTCTGCCCTTTGCGTAGTTCCTCGTATATACTTACATATGGATATGTCTTGACTTTGTTAAGATACTTGGTTGTACATGTACGTTTTAATGGAAATCGTGATCCAGCTAGGTGTGCCCAATTTCCACATCCTGGGCTAATTTTAGCGACTATTTCCGCTAGAATCAAAATTCCTTGGAGAACTTGAATTATATGTCAAATTTTGCACAGGATGAGCTGCAATGAGACTTGCTTTGTTATGCTTGACTGATGCAAAACTATGTCTGGAAGGTAGCAGGAATTATTTGCAACACTAGAGAAAAATTGTGAAATTACTCTGAACATACGGACCAGCTCGTACTTATGATAAATGTGATGGAAATTCTCTCTAGAAACTCGAATACCGCAACGGGTGCCACTGGGTCACGAGGTGTTACGGCCCTAGGTCCCCCCAGTGAGTGTCATCGCATCCCAGATCTCAGCCCAAATCCAGTATAAGGGAGGAGCCTAGTAACTCAGCAATGCTTTGGCTCCTCGTCTGAAAACCTGTAAGGATGCCTGAGACCACTCACAAGGGTAGTCCGGAGTCTCCGGGTCCTGAAATCTCACCAAAAATTTTTCACAGTTTTGTGTCACCTAGAATATAAAGAATCCAGAGTAACTCCGTCAAATGGGTTCCCTGTTCAGAGCTACAAGCAAAAACGTTAGCATTGCCAGTATATCAAAAGGCGCGGCAGCGCCTTGCTGGCGAGTATATGAAAGAGAAGAACATGTGAGAAAGAGAGAGAGCGCGCGCAAGGCTGCCGTGCCTTATATACGCTGAGTTGGGCCGTTTTAACCTCACACATTTTTTCGAACTTACTTATTTCATGCTTTTCTGGGTTCAGGAGGGTTTCATTCCCTCTGAACCCGTTATTTCGGTCCTCAGCAAGGATATTGGCAAGTCATTTCGCCGCTGACAGCGTTTAGTGCCAAAATATCTTACTCACTAATTTCGACCCTTCCCAATTTTTTCGCGTCAAGATTTCAGCCGCGTTACGACACTCGAAGTCGAACACAATCGATTGTTGGGGTCGACCACGCGGAACGATCGACCGCGAGAACACGGGTGATGTTTTGATGCAGCCGCATGTGTAGCAGACGGCGTTATTCCGCTCCAGCAATAACATGTTGTTGCAGTAACATGTAACTTTTCTGACTATTTTGATTATATTATGTAGAGATAACAGCAGAGATTGGAAGCCAATCGTAGCACCGCCTGCAGCGAGCTTGTAGAAATCAGCTCTCATTGTTGAGGGAATAAGAGCCACTTATTGTTGTGGGTTTTCTTGTCTGGAGTGATATAAGAATAAAAGGCCAAAATGTGTGTTATATACGGGTTGAATATTTGGTCTCGTCGATCTTGAAGGACGGAGACCAAATATTCAACCCGTATATTAACCATCAAGGACGAAAAAATCTACCAAAATCACTTATGACGCAAGCACCATCACAAGTGGGTTAGGAGTCTTCGCATCAACTCAAGTCAATTCTATGAACTAATTTCAAGAGTCTTGCTATCAAAAATACAAAGTTGTCCTTCTCCAGATTTTCCTTTGTTCATGTTCAAAAAATGTTCATCTTGGAATGAAGCACATTAGTGTTAATTAGGAGAATGATTTTTATGGATGAGATACATAGAATTTTTTTTGTTTTCCTACATGCTACTATTTACAGCATGTTTTTCAATCTCAGAATATTCAGTCATTACCATAGCCAAGTGTTGAAATCTCCTCCCCCTCACTCCACTTTTTCCAAAAGTATAACTTGGCGAGTATGGCCATCCTTTCCCCCTATCACTTCATCTGGGATCAAAAATTGAATGTCAACTCTTGAGGGTCATGAAATCAGGGGAAACATGTCGAGTAACTATTTAACAAAATTTAGCAAAATTTAAACATGAAACAAATGGGTAGAAAATGAAAAATATTAATTTCAACTCTTGAGAGTCGTGAGATCAAGAAAAGTATGTCGAGTAATTGTTTTGCAAAATCTGAACGTGAAACGCATGGAAAAGGATTGATTACATTACGATTTGACTTTCTCGGTAATTTTGACTCATCTTGAGTTACTCACCATCTCTACTGAATTTTAAACTAAACCGATCAATGCTAGATTGAATTTTCTGGTTTCCTTTTCTTCTCAATGGTCTGAATGAATTATTTTCATTACACTTCATAGACGAAGGAGATGGTGAGAAGCTCAAGATGAGTCAAAATTACCGAGAAAGTCAAATCGTAATGTAATCAATCCTTTTCCATGCGTTTCACGTTCAGATTTTGCAAAACAATTACTCGACATACTTTTCTTGATCTCACGACTCTCAAGAGTTGAAATTAATATTTTTCATTTTCTACCCATTTGTTTCATGTTTAAATTTTGCTAAATTTTGTTAAATAGTTACTCGACATGTTTCCCCTGATTTCATGACCCTCAAGAGTTGACATTCAATTTTTGATCCCAGATGAAGTGATAGGGGGAAAGGATGGCCATACTCGCCAAGTTATACTTTTGGAAAAAGTGGAGTGAGGGGGAGGAGATCTATATATATCATTATTTAACATGGGCCTATATGGGCAATGCTATAACGTTTTTGCTTGTAGCTCTGAACAGGGAGCCCATTTGACGGAGTTACTCTGGATTCTTCATATTCTAGGTGGTACGAAACTGTAAAAAAATTTTGGTGAGATTTCAGGACTCGGAAACTCCGGACTCCCCTTGTCAGTAGAGCTCGATGAACACCTCCGGTCAGACAGTTCCCGCCGGAGCATGAAAATCTACATTCCCCAGCGGGTGGCCACGGAAGTAAGTATGGATGCGATAATGCCCGCGACTGAGTTAGAGCAATTGCACAAAAGATATTCGCAGCTGAGGCGAGGGAGGTGGTATTAAAAAATTTGACACTTTCGGACCTTGGAGAGGAGACTGACTCGTTGTGACGTCCTCAGCGAGTTATGCCAACTTTTTAATCCTTAATTTGTCAGTTCTTGACGTTTTTAATCAATTTCCAATATCATCGTTGATTGAGTAACAATGGACATAAAAAGTACATTCCACCATTCAAATTATAATATACGATAATCTTATTACCTAGGCCTGGAATGACTCGAATCAAATTCTTATTATAAGAACGGGGAGGGGCGGCGCGGGTCATGATGACGTCTGTGACACTGTGACATTATTTACAGGGGGGGGGGGGGCTCTCGAATGTGACAAGGTGTGGCGGAGGGGGGGCGAGGAGTTCAAAATCCACCATCAAAATCCCGTAGACGTCTTTTGAGCAAGCAGGGACTCGCAGCAGAATGGTGCTAATACAAAGTGATTCACCACGAGGCTCAGGGGAAGTATAAGAGGACTCCCCAGGGGGAGTGGAGATGAGTCCCAGTCTTTCGTTGGAGTGCGAGTTGGACCGTATACTTACTGAGGCCTGGGCTCATAATTTGGTGGTTGGCTAAGAGAGAGAAAGATCGTTCCAAAATCACTTGTGGCTTTGAAATCGTTTTCCTTCCAAACCAACCCCTTGACAGGGCGTATACCCTGTCTTGTAACTACTACACTGCATGGATCACAATTGACATTAATTTAGCAAAATTTCTGAGTAGAAAATATTTCTGTGAAGGAATTGGATTTTTTTTGAGAGTTCAAACAGTACAACAGAACACATTACATATTCGTGAAAAAAAAATTGTGCAATGTTGTAAGCAGAATTGGGTACTGTCGGTAATGAATTATCTGATATCTGTATTCTATTTATACTATGGAGTCAGAGCCGAATTTTGCTAGTTTAGGAGAGAGAAATTGAATGAAGTACGAGAAACAATGAGACGAGAAAATTGCAGATAATTTTCATCTCTAAAAAATTTTTCAGAAAATTATTTTTCTTCCATCCAAAAACAAGTTATTGTTTTGCTCACGTCCAAAGTTCACAATAAAACTGATGTTCAGTTTCTTTGTCAAAATCTCATTGAGCTTTCACTTGTACAAACATACAGAGATGAACTCTATTCTTCTCATGAGCAAGATATAGGCAAACGCGTACTTATACGTCTGTCAAAAGTGTCGATCATTCGCAAAATGATGAGGACTCGTCAGCCATATGTACTAGTAAGCCTTCATGGCATCGATCGATGATCGACACATTCCAAAATTAAATTTCTCAAAGTGAACCAAGGAACAATCTCTTTGTATAAGCTCATTGGTTACATTATGCTATGCGATTTTCATTTCGTCGAGTGTATTGCGCAGATCTTTATAGATCGTCTTGTTGTGGGCGCGGACGATGACAATCCCATCATCATCACTTTCTGATTTCGAGCTGTCAATAAATACGATATTGAAATGGCACTTTCTACACCTAACACAGATCACAATTTGAACGCTGAGTCGTAGATTCGAACACCTGCAATCGACTGTATTTGTATATATGTATGTATCGAAATTTGCGCAAGCGAACATATCTAGTCTCATGAGAATCAATACTCGTCGTTTAATTCGCATCAACAACAATAATAATTAATCGTCAGCTTGGTACAGTCAAAATCCTTGTCTCATTTTATACAGTGACCTGCTCAACCCACATTTTGCGCCATCTCATCTCGACTCTGAAATGAAAAAAAAAAAAAGAACAATGGACTCGTCACATCGAATAAAATTCGCTCCTAAATACTTTTTATCAAACGATTGAATCTACAGAATTGGCCTATCTCCTTTCTCCTCATCACACACCATCACTATAATAATAATAATATACTGCATCAGATACTCTCACCATTATCACAATGAGTGAATGAATGAGAGTCGGATCGGTGCGGCAAAGATTGACCGACTCTCTCACGCGGTCACGAGTCTATACGCTTCACCGTCTACAATATATCGGTAGTTCCACGGAAACTTCGATATTTGGAGTTCGGAAATGTGCAAACCCCAATTCGCATTTCCGAACGTTCTAAGATGTATTTTTTGACTTTTTGAAACATATAAAGTATGAATAAACTCGCGCACGAAAGTAAATTTTCCCATTCATCAGTACAACAAGGATAAAACATGGAGAGACGCGGTAGCGTCACACGGACCTGACATTTCGTCACTAAAATTGATCTCACGGCCAAACGGTTTGAGCTACAGCTTTGGGGTTTTTGGAATTTTGATTTGACCATCAGATACTTTGGAAAAAAGTGACTAGGACCTCCGTAATCTTGCGATTAATGGTCGCACCAGTACCACACGGACCTGACATGAAAATTTAGCAAAACGGGATTTTCACCGAAAAGTACTCCGCAAAGTGTGAAAATCTACTCTTTTCGAAATTCTGAGGCATGGAAAAATTGCGCCTGACGATTCAATTTAAGAATAAGTTGATGCGGAAAAGTCTAGAATGAGGCAAATCCACTATTACCGAGGAAAACTGAGCGAGTAAAATTTCAAGTAAAATTGAGCCACAAAATGTATGTACTCAGCGCGCACGTGAAGAGTGGTCTTTGGGCTTTCATAGTGATGGGATTTGATGCTTAATACTATCAAATTTGATAAGTTTGCCTATCCAAAACCCGAGCGAAGCTCTCGGGAAAAAATGAAAAACCACAGCACACGTACCTGACATTTCGACCTCTTTTTCGATGATAATTTTTTTGGCGACCCTGGATCTCTAAACTAACGATTGCGCCACAAAGAGCACCAAAAAACACGTCGAAAAGGATGTTTGAGATTCTTTCCCGGTGCGTTTCAAGGGTTCGTACAAGTAGGCACACATTATTTCAAAGTTTCCACGGAACTACCCATATACATTGTAGACGGTGAAAAATGGAGATCGCAAATGGCTATATGGATATTTAAAAGACTCTATATCGTTGTAACTATATTGAAGTGAGGGAGAGATAGGAAAAAAGAATGTTAGTGTGGGTCTCTGTACGACTGTATGTATGTACATACTTCTCACGCAATATTCTCTCGCAGGTATAGGAAGGCAATGCGCTAATCGCGCGCAAAATCGAATATTCGCGCAAGATAAATATCTCAATAAATATAGCTATGCGATGCTGGGGGAATATACCTATCCCTATATGTGATGTGTATCGGGCATTTGCGCAAGGCTAATAGTCAACTCACGCCGATAACCGACTCGTGCTGCAGTTTTAACCCCTTCTATGTATATCTACGGATAGAGTATGTACGAGTGCCTATTACAGCGGGATCCGGCATCGGTTGAAATACCTACTGAGATATCCACCAAGACGATCGATTAATGTTGGAATCAAGCAAGATTTTATAAATGCTCACCTCTGTCGAGTGAAAATTTTTATTTCAAGTCGTGAGATGGTGCGGTGTGTGCATGTGTGGATTTTTTCCACATATATCCAAGATCCTGGTTAGAGATATTTGCTTATATTGAGTGTGGTGCATTATGATCATTCGGGCGATGCTACAGGTAATTTTTGAGAAAGTTGAATCAGGTAAGGTGCGGTAAAAAATTGAAGCCAATCTCATAATTGGTACGTTTTAATCGTTATGTAATGATAGGTGGTTCGATGGTCTGCACGACGCCCGCATATCACGCGTTTTCGTCAGCTATTATGTATCGAACATGAACAACTGATATGGATTCTATTGGGTTAGTCAAGGCGCAGGGAAGCTACGATATAATTTCATATATTCGGCCAAAACGTGATTGTGTGAGATTCTAATCTGGTTTCTTGCCAGAAATTTTTTAGGAGGTATATAACCAGCAAGAATTGTTCGCACGATGAGATAGTTTACGGGTCCTTATGTAATATGGAGTGAAATGTTCCGGGAGACATCATAATTGGCATCCTCTATTTTGTTGAATTTTTTCGCAATTTGGAGGAATTGCTCGGAGCTGATTCAGAAATTTCTCAAACATATTTTCAAGGAGTGGTCAAATCGTGGATCCCCCTTATTGTGATCAAAATGGGCGAAATTTGTAGAAAAACGTGTTTGCTATAAGAGTGCTTCAAGTAAAATCACGCTTGATGAGCCCTTGGTCAATTCGTGGGTATGGGAACAATTTTTTTCTGTTATTCAAGTTTTTATGATGGGTTTCGTACCGTTAAAATAGTCTGAGGATGCTAGGACTTCTTGAAACTCAAATGGAAAAAATTTTCATATTAGGGGAAAAAGTAATGAAAGGGTAAAAATTTGCATTAGTGTGACATCAAGATGACAAGAAATCCAGGAAGAGTGGATTTCATCGAGAAAGTACTCCGCGAAGTGAGAAAATCAATTTCTCCCGATACTTTAGGTCATAGAAAAGTTGTGTCTGATAACGCAGTTGAATAAAATATTGAGGCGGAAGGGCCTGGAATGACGCAAATCAACTTTCATTGGAGGAAATGGAGTGGATACAATATTATCAGAAAAATTGTGTGACAAAATGTGCGTGCTCATAGGGCGAACAAAAAGTGATCTTTTGACTCTCAATGCCGTGATATTTGATGCTCAGTACTATTATATTTGATGTATTTACTCGCTCGAATACTGATCAAGATTCACCGCGGTGCTTCACAGGCGAAAGGGCTGAAAAAAGAAGAAAACCACAGGACAATACTGATATTTTGATCCCTTTTTTTCGATAGTATTTTCGGGTAGCTCTGGCTCAAAAACATGATGATTGCACCAAAAAAAAAGGAAAAAAAAAACACCAGAGCATACGTCGAAAATAACTTGTACAACTACTTTTTTCTAATCATTTCAAGGGTTCGTACAAGGTGGTACACATGATTTCTAATTTCTCCACGAAACTCCTCATACACAATCACCATAATTGAATAGACACCATAGAGAGCCACCGACACGCCGTCTCCAACAATAAAGTCATAACACTATAGAGCAGCCAAGAAATCGTCTGCCCGCATACCACTTCGATCACGAAATCCTCATCATTCAATGAGTGAATATAAAATTCTCACTCTCTCTCTCTCTCTATACACTGCACAATTGCTCCTATACTTAACCCACGCCAACCATAAAGTACTCAACTTGCAATACGTATTTTACACATCCCAAAGCAAGTGTCGGTGAATGTTGAAACTTTCACTCGTTATAATATCTACCTGTCTCTGCTCGAACTGAATGATAAATCAGTACCAAACTGATAATATGTATTATATATGCCTATAGCCAATTCTCGTCACTTCATCACACACATCCGACAGATTCACGACGTGGTAATTTCAATGTGCCCCCGACACCTTTAAAAAAACTCGTTATATATATATACGAATATCGTTACGATCGACATTTTCAAAATCGAATATTCGAGCTATTGCCCAGATTTCTTTCTGTACATAACATCGGTGCAAATTATACTACCAAATTTTATCATTTTTTTATGTGATAGTTTGCTCATGGATTTTGCACCTCACGAATTGCCAAGTATAGATTTATTAGGGTCGACTTATAACCGTGTGACAGTTAGAGTCTTATATGTTAGATATGGTTGTTATAAAGTGATCGATCGTGGCCTAAGGGAGGAAGCAAATTCGTGAGATATTGCTATCGGTAGATCACGTTTTGACATTTGCATAAAAACGTGAGCTTGACGATGACAGGTGTAATTTAGCGCATATGAGACAATAGTCACAACTTCTTTTACCTAATGTATATTTTAGAATGGATTATCATCAACAGAGCGGCGCGGCGATCGATCTCGCTCATTATCATCGAATCAAAACTTACAAGTAGACATCATATCTCCAGATTATCATATTTCATACCAATGATCGTGTACCTGATCATATATAAATGTATAGGCATGTGATTGTGAGTCGTAGAATAGTCTACGGCTTTAAAACATCGATCACGCTGTTTGACTCGATCGACGAAAGTTGGAATAATCGATCTCAGAATAGACCTTACGGACAGCTGTATGTAGTAGCTCCCATTCTCAAATGCATAAGTAATCGTGATGCCCACTTTGCAATAGACCATTCAAATGCATGAGAGCGCTTATAACAGGTATATAGCGTGGACTCTATTATGTAGCAATGAATCTCTTTAGAGGTTAGAATCGAGAGTCTCAGGCAGCGTCTAAGCGTTTGGTCGTTTGAATAGAATGAGCAAATTCTAACGATGGACAATTTTTCAATGGACCAAATGGATCTATGGGATAATTTGTTGCTTAAACCCGACGGCCGTTGAATGTTGATGATGTAAATCTGATGGGAGTGTTACTCAATTTTGTGATTGGTTTTTGCGGAGTATTTGAGATTTTTAAAGAATGAGGTTCAATAGATTGCCGTCCAATAGGTAAAATTATGAATGTTGTGTGTTCACAAGTCAACGATCTCAATTAGAGATATACGTGGCATTCAATGTATGTATGTACCCAAATGTAATAATAATTTTCCAGGAATCGGGTAAAGATTGTACGTGATGAATTTGCGTGACATTACGAAAATAATGTTAGATTGTATGGCTAAATTCGTAGCGATTTTTTCAAATTTTTTTTCTTCCTTGCCTGATCGAATCGTCGAACTTGAATTGATCGTTATTGTATGCTGAATAGCTTAATTTTTTTTTTTTTTTTTTTTTTGAAGGAATAATATGTATAAAACAAGTGCGAAAATATGCATTGCTGAATGGGCGATTTTGTAATTTTCATTGATTTCATGACACTTGCATTTTATGGCTGAATTGATTGGTTTTCGAGAGTTTCTATGGTTCAGAAGTATATCCTAAGAATTTGGGAAGCCGCATAGTCAAATTGGATGCAGTGTCATTGAATTACTATCACTCGATTCTGAGATACTTCCAACAGAACATTTGAGCTGGAACCATGTTCATTTTCACATCCTCTAGAAGATATTTGAGTATGAACACGACCTCATATGAAATTTTTAACAAATTTGATGAATTGGTTAAAAAATGACCAGTCTGAGGATAGTTATGCTCTATGATGACGATGTGACGATCACCTGCGTACAAAATTATATGAAGTAAATTACACAGTCATTCGATTCATTTTCGAAACTTTCGACCTAATCAAATCTACATCACTCTACAGTAATCTATTGAATGTTTGTAATTTAATTTGTGTGAAAAATCTCTTTGGACATCTTTGTATGCACTCGGAATCGATGAATCCAACTAGAATGAATTTTTGTCTCGATCGATATGAACGATCGAGACTTTATCGCTCGCGGGAATTTCAAATCATATTATTACATGACTCGGCTAATGCAAGCTAATTTTAACCAACGGATTTGTTGATTAAGTGACATAGATCGATATTGGTCTCGATTAGTCTCGATCGTTCATATCGATCGAGACAAAAATTCATTCTAATTGTCACCGGTTGTCGGCGAATACACAACCGAGATGAAAACGTTTCTCGCGAGTGGCTGCAAAAGCCCTCGTGTAACATATAAGCCCGATCAAAATCATGACCATCAAGCCACTTTGGCTAGGTGACGTCGGGGGCCAACCTCTACTCGGATCTCTTCAGCCCCCCTGAAGAGTCTGATCCGGAGAGGAAAGACGAAACGCACCAACATCCAGCGTAGAATCAAAATTTTTCGTTCCTCATCTCATTTTTCATGTATTTGAAACTCCATCAAAATCCTTCAAGTTGCGACACTCGAATTGCGAGGTGCCTTGAAGGTACATAGATCGAATTGGAGTAATCCAATATCGATCTATGTCACTTAATCAACAAATCCGTTGGTTAAAATTAGCTTGCATTAGCCGAGTCATGTAATAATATGATTCGATGAATCCAAGTTCAAATTTAAATAGTTTCTCGTCTAGCAATCGAAAATTTGATCGGAAAAATAGATCAAATTCGAAATACTCATCCACAACAAACGGAAGACCACCCGTTGGTGTGAAACCCCTACATTACACTAACCATAGACATACCTATACTCTTATACGATAAAATTAGTAAACGCGTTTCTATCGCGCAATACCCCTCCTGAGATATTTTGTATTGCAAACATATGTCTGCTGTAGGTAAATGTACGGGTATATAATATACTTACGCATATCGTGTGGGTGGAAGATTACCTATAATATCCACATATACACAGTATACACCGCGTGTCTTGGCTTTCACCGTCGTCGTCGTCGTCGTCGTTGCGGGTGTCGTGAAAACACTTTCGCGTGCATCAGAGATTTTCTTCCTCTTTATAGCGGATGAATCTTCCGCACGATCAAAGTAAATTATCTATCTAATGGATATCAGTACCACTATTACCGTACCGATCCACGCTTTCGAAATTGTTCCGCTGTGCATTTTATAGGAATAGATTGGTAAAGAAGATAGGATTTATCACTTTTGAGGTTGGAGCGATAGAAATTGAATTCATCGATTTACTCGTGGTAGTAACTTCAGTTTGAGGAATTTTATCTTTCGTTTGGATGAAACAATCGTGAAAATTTCAAAATAATGTTCATGAGGAAATCGAATGAAAAAGGGAGCTGGATGGAGGAATGACAAACGATCAAAGTTGAAAGTGCGCGTTCGTATTTTGATGTGAACGAATGACAGTCATGAAGCTAAATTCTGAGTGTGTGTGGCAATCTTTTCTTCAATAAAATATCTAGTGGACTCATCTTATTCAAATTCATTCAAATGATTCGGAAAGGCGGTGACCCAAAAGCCTCTGCTCGAGGACGATTTTTATTCATACGCACAGTCTGATTCATTGATGACAGATACTCAGATTGCTACTGAATCTTGTAGTGATTACATAATTCTTTTTTCAACTTTTCGTCTCGAATATTGAGGTAGCCATCAAGCCATTCAAAGAGGTTGGAAGATTTTCACGAGAGCCTAAGATGAATATGCAACGATGGCACCTTTAATAGTATTATTGATCGAGCTTTTTTCAATCCTTAAATAATCCAGGCCATCTAGATGAATATTTTCATTTGAGTCGATTCACTTCTGTAGAGGTTTTGCTTCTGTACAATGCACGTGGATTTTTGTAAAATATCCAGGGTCATCACTTTTCACAGACCAGCCATGTGAAACGTCATGCTGAGATATTTTACAATTTTGGAGTTGTAGCCCCGGTCACAGAAGTTTCATCTACGTATTTTACTGAAAACCATTTGTTAATTGAAATATGATCAAAATCTCAATAGAAGTAAAATACGCTTTGTATCATGAAGAGTAATTTTTAGCTACTCGTTTTTTTTTGTCTGGATGAATGTCTTGAAAGTCACCATCTATAGGAACTCATAGGCTTTTAATAATCTCAAGTGCGTCATGGAATAGTGAAATTCAGAACAAGATGATGGGGCCCTGAAGAGTATAAATGTTGTCATAGTTATACGACACCGAAATCATTTCAAACAGGCCCGACTCACCGAACTGTCAAAAATTAACTCAACCAAGTTCATTCCACGCACCAATCTTAAGGCACTTCTGCAATTCCCAGGGAAATCCCCACCAAATCCTCAAAATAGATTTGAGTTTACGGTTACTCCAGAACCAATCAGAGTGAGCCACAGGTGTACTAACTGAATTCATGGAAATGCAACAATAAAACGTATGACGTGACATATTTCCATGTGGGAATAGGCAAACGCAAGATTCGACGGTAGTGAGTGCGTGTATGCAAACGTGAAGTATAATTGTTGTCTATGCGCACTTTTATTGCATCAACTTGATGGTGTAGATACTTGTTTCGAGCCCGACTTTTACGCAAAATCCACCCAAAGTCGTAAAATGGAGCTACACCTAAACCGTGAGATCCAATGACCGTTGAGGAGAATGCTTTTATTTATTTGCCGTGCGTAATAAAACTCACGCATTTATTTCGTTACAACCAAGATAATAGATCCCCATATACCACCATTCACACACATATACACATAGTCGTCGGTTCTAGATAATTACTGCTTCGATAATATAATAATGTGCAAGTTCTATACTGGTGTACATGATGTGGCAGCGATATATATCACAAACTCAAGTGAGCCCCTACCTTTGATATAAACACATTACATATCATGAGTAACTAACAGTACTTCCTGCCCTTTATACCCAATGTAAAATTACAATACCGACCTCAGCTGCCCTTATCTCGAGGCAACTATCTCTTCCGTCTTGTGATATCAAATGTATCAACAAAAAAAAAAACAAAAAAAATCACTCATTGTATGCACGAGAAGATGCCGATGGAGTGTAAAGAATCGTTAAGTACATATTTTTTGTATACCCATAAATTGACCATCAATGAGAAAGAGATCCATTTCTTCGAATGAAAGTGCAAGTGATATGAGAATACAATGGATGAGAAAAGAAGGTCGGACCTCCGGCGTAAATAAAATTGGAGAGACTACCTATATACTGAGTTATTAGCCGCGTTATAGGATGAATTTTCGTGTACCATCTCGATTATTGAGAGTGCGATGGAGTAAAAAGACGAGCAGGATGATCAAGGTGGAACGACGCGCTCTTCTTCACGAAGAATTTTTTTTTCAAGATATGATTCAAGAGCTTTACTGCACTAAGGGGGGTATCTTTCAATATATGGTGTTGACCTTGCCATCAAAGATTATTATTTGTTGGAGTGCAGGAAAGATGATATCCTTTGTGTGAGTCGTTCATCTTGTTCGAAGGATTAAGGAATCTGTGTTATATACCTTTTAGTTGCACACACTTTCGTTTTCGGTAGAGCAAAATTTTCTTTGTCCCATCATACTCTTCTGTTACTACTTGCGAATCAGTATCGTATACTCACTGATGGCGCGCGAATTTGAGCCGCATCCAAGGAAATATGACAGGGTGAGTGTTGTCCTTACCTGTAACAAATGAGTTCTGATAAAAATTTTGCCCAGATTTTATGTGATGGGATTAGGAATACATCTTATTCTTAATTTTGGACAAAGGGTTTTTTTGTTTTTCGAATGAATTGCAAGTCACGTGCTCTGAGTTAGTGGAATGATTCTGAGACAAGATGACGTTGTTTGGGCCGAATATATAATAGTTCTAGAGTCATTTATAGACGAATTTTCTCATACGAAGTTATTTGGTTAACAAAATATGAACATCTGTTTTCTGCCTGCCCAAAACGGTGGACCTGATTAAAAAGTGATTTCATAAAAACTCATTTAGCCGAACTATGGTGGCCTTTTGCATGATTGATTTCTGCATGAGATTATTATGGATTCAGATACTTCAATAACGACAAAATCGAATTTTGTAGACACTAAATGGCCAAGAAATCAACGTTCACGCATCTGACATGGACTGGAAAACGAAAATTATCTTCGAGATTTGCAACATGTAGGAATATCTTTGAAAGTCATATATAATAGGATTTTGGTATGATAAACATGACAGAATTTAAATATTGATTGACCACTGTGATTGACTATAAACCAATTGAACTGTCGGAATTATCCGCTATCCAAAGTCAATCGTTCGCCAGATAATTTGTGAGATTATCTTTTTCATCCTAGTCGAAATCAGGTCTTGATATGAATCTATTTAAATGAGCTAGAAAACTTAATCTTCCCGCGGAGCAATACAAAATCTTGCAAATCCTTGTAACATCATTCACTAGACTCTTTGCGAAACATTTTTTACTCGATTGACCACCAAATCCTTCATTGATACCGATATAAACAATTTTATGAGAGCGAGATGGTTCGGTATCAAAAAACCATTTCGGTGAGACAATGGATGAATTGCAGAATATGTATATGATGAAATTGAAGATATAAATATCTGTGAGACATAGAGGATGAGAGCTGTTGAATTACTGCTGTTGCGCACGAAAGGACAAAAGGACCCGAGAAACGAGATTTTAGTCCTTGGATATGGGATGGTTGTAAATATAAGAGCTGCAAAACGATGAGCGTCAATTGTGCGTCGTAAATTCAACGAGCCTTTGATTTGAGCGGTAAGAACGAGTTTCTACACACACAGTATCCGATCCATGTTCCAGATACTATTGAAAGCAATTACATATTTGCATTTGTGCTAAAATTCGAGAGTGGTCACTCGATGATATCGTCGTCTATCGGAAATTGATTAGGAATATCGTTCAATTAGAGACACACGCGTACGTTGCATTTGATCTCAATCTCACATGTTTCTAATGACACTACTTTAGCTCAATTCTCGTCTGATGAACATACAAAAAAAATGATCTTGATATCTCTTAGCTATGAGGGTCAGCTAAAATCTGTATCTATACTTATTAAAAAAGGAAATTTTCGAACTCTTGGTGGCGCAAATTCGAATGAGAGGACAAAATCGATCATTCTTTTCTGCAAAGACAGGAGATGAGAAAGAATTCATCTACCAGTGAGATCAATCCGACCCTGAATGGATCGACATCCAATCGAATTTGAATGCCAAGAAAATGGGAACAAGCTGAGGGGCTCTGGACAATGAAAACGAATTTTGATAAATTTTGACCATTTGCAAGGCCGAGTCTACATAGACACGCTCACTCGGGGCGCGCGCGCTCTCTCCGCTCGCACTCTCCACCCAAACACCGGGGTGGGTACCGAAAATGGGATTTGAAAATCTTTTGACGAGTGTTCCCTCTCAATTTGAGTATCATCGCGAGTTTGTGAGACGAAACCGGCCAGTCTATTGCGTAAATCGAACAAAAAATTGATTTGCATCGAATAGAGATCGGAAAATGAGAGGCGTGTTTGTGTCTCATATGAGGGTTTCCATGGAACTTTTAACTATTGACCCTCTGAAATAGAAAAAAAATTTTCTCATCGCACACGTTTGAAATGGGTTTCATGTGATACTTAGACCTCGAAAACATGTGAAAAAAGTGGTGCCACTCTCTTCCAAGCCGAGGTATCTGGTTCAGAACGACATGTACGGAATTTCACACTTGAAACATTCTTGAATCAACTTCAATCGAATAGATTCGATTCAAAACATTTTCTAGACGATCGATACGGATTATATTTTGGCTGACTTGACTTTAAGATGAATTTCATCATCGATTTCTCCGAAATTCGATGTAAATTCCGAAAATCGAGTCAAGAGCTATGAGTCTCATTTCAATCTCTAGAATACTCTGTGGAGTTATTTTGTTCATATTTTAGCCGTATACTATGTAAAAATCAAGAAAATCGCGATAACATCACATTTAGAGGCTTATTTAGCTTACCATCCGGATTCAAATGTTTCTCCTCAGCTTCTCACAGAAATCCCGATCGACAATTGCAAGTCAGAACAGTGCGGTTATATCCCTTTTGTGATGAAGAAAAAAGAGCGCAACATTCCAATCCTGTGCTTTGCGTTTCCTGAGTATGCCATCAAAAAATGACCGTTTTGAGAGCCAGAGGCGCGATAACTTTATGAGCTTTGAAGCTTTATAAAATTTGTCCGGATCAACGCACACTCACAAACCAAAACGGGATTCGATTCGTCTTCTTTTCAACTTCGAAAACTCGTTGGTACATTCCCCGTATCGCACAAGGTATTTCATCATTTTCGTAAACAATAGCCAGAGAAAGTTTTCCCACAAAAATCGGTTACATCGATGAATGAGAGCTAATATCATAGCCAAATCAGCGCACACCTCTCAATCAACAATTTTCTCAAAATATGAAATTAGTAGATGGATATATAATTCCACCGAAGTAGTTGAGGCATAGGTATTTTAGTTACAGCCTTATCAATTCAAAAAATCGCGTTGGTCCGTTCGTAAACTACCCAAAAATCATCTTTTGCGGTCTGCTATTGACAAATCAGGATGCGTTTCAACAAAAAAGAATGTAGTCCATATTGAACGATGCCAAATACTATAAAATACCACTTCTGCGCACTGCGAATAGTTCAAAATACTCCTGGAACACTGCAGTAACACAAAAGTTAAAAGTTCCGTGGAAACTCTCATATAAGCATCTCCCAACTTTTCATCAGGTCTCCAACTTGCAAACTATTAAGCAATATTTAGCATCATCTTGGTTATACATTGGTACTTATTCCAGAAGCTGAATAATGAGCTGAAGTGTATGAAATCCTGATTAACAACACCCGAAATGTGCCAAATTCACGGAGTGACTCTTGTAACACAAATTTGATCTTTGGTGGACACGGAATAGCTCGATTTTTCTTAACCAGAATTCCGCACACCTTTACTTATTTCACAGTTTCTGGAGAAAGTCTCGATGCAAACCCGAAATAATGTTGAATATTGTTGAATGAGCCGCGAGTTAGGAACCTGAGAAGTTGGAGCGGTGATATAAGGCACATCAATTGACATCCAAGTCTCACTTTTCGATCTTTATAAGATGCAAATCAGTTTTTTGATCGATTTACGTGATAAACTGGCCGTTTTTCATCTCACAAACCTGTGCTGATACTCCGATTGAGAGGGAACATTCGTCAAAAGATTTTCAAATCCCAGTTTTGGTACCTCCTCCGGTGTTTGGGTGGACAGTGCAAGCGGAGAGAGCGCGAGCTCGCATGATGAGCGCGTCTATTATGTAGACTCGGCCCAATTGACTCTCTTTCCTCCGAAGAAGAATTACACAGGGATTTGAAATAAATCATTCAATAAATGTCGTCAGAATAAAGTCTTGAAAATCAGGTCAGTCATGTTCAGACTCAAATTGCACTCTGAAATGATGCAAGTACCCACCTATCTGATTTGAAATAGGGATCTTTGATTTATTCTGGATTTGATGCTATAAAACTTGAGTATTTTGAGATATTTTGAGTTCAGCAAAGCACCTCTAACATATGAGAATGTCATGTAGTAAGCCGAGATCGTTTTGTTGAGATTCCACGTGGTCTGGAGTACCAATTCATAGTGACAATAAGTGGGTTTCAATTAAATCTTTTGATGGAAAATTTCTATTGAATATTAGTTCATCAAACTACAAAAATTTCAATAATTTTATGTCTTCTGACACCCGTCTTTCCTCCAGATCCCTTAACTTGTTGTGAGATTTCTCTCCATTCCACCCCTCTATTAGTCTTAACAAGTCTTCTTAGGCCCTAATCCAGAGTTCACTCAGCACTTCATGGGGGTAAACATCCTCTGAAGCAAAGCTACCTTTGCCCCTTGTGATTTTAGAGGATGAGTTCTCAAATTTGACCGCATTGGGTATACCTGGGATCTAAAATAACACATAGATCCATTTCCAACACTGCACTACAGTCAAAATGTGACTCTCAAGAGAGAGTCTGGGAGCTGATAAGCACCCAGACCGACGTCTAATTGAGTTTGCGAAATTTCTACCTGTACATCAGAAGAGGGACATACCGATGTCAGAGAGTAAAACGAGTAGCCACCTGGTAGCTATAATGTCAAGAATTAAGTAGCTCGGCCCATCAGTGGAAGTATATAGTATAGCAGGTCGGTGCAGACGGTGGTGGCGGTACACATCATCAAGGTAATTACCAAGCAACTCGCCAACTTGCCAACCCAATGGCTGTATCTATATACTAACCAACTACTGCCGATCTCGACCGATCATTTGCTGTTAGATATATACCTCATTATGATTACTGTACACACAGTATGTATAGACAC
Source organism: Eretmocerus hayati (assembly GCA_029851415.1). Classification (NCBI taxonomy): domain Eukaryota; kingdom Metazoa; phylum Arthropoda; class Insecta; order Hymenoptera; family Aphelinidae; genus Eretmocerus; species Eretmocerus hayati. The sequence goes on along the minus strand of CM056742.1, from coordinate 172,130,364 downwards.
AGGCGCTAATGGCACCGCTATTCTAGCTGATCGGTAATATGAATTGGCCAAACGACGTGGCGAGAATCACGTCTTGATGTTACCAACGTCGTATTTAAGTGGTTGCTCTAAACAGTGGCGACAACTTCATAAGATTGTTTTCTTGGATGATGATTGGGCAGACTGTAAAGCACTTTGGATAATTTTTATGCCTTGGCTGATTATCTCGTTCTGATATTTCTATGTGACTTGGGTTGCTTTGAGTTTGATCATTTTGGAAGCGTTAGGTGATTGAGTGATGCGATAAGAAAATCAAAGAGTCGTTTACGACTATTAATTTATTTTAAAGGATTCTGGAATTTCATGAGCAGAGGTGACTACGAAAGATTGCTCAAATGCTGCTGCTAAATGTGGGTGGTGGATACCCCATTTGATTTTATTATCAAAGATTGCTCAATTGCTTTCATAGCATTTTTCTCAGCTTGTTTTTCACTCTATAAAAATCTATCTTCGTCATCCAGAAAGATCGGAAAAGATCAGAAAGAGCTCCGAAATGAGCTAAGAAATTTTTCACTTGGATGCGGGGAAGCAAAGAAAGCTCGGCTTAGGTTTCGTTGAAATTTGACGCATTCAGGGTTATTACGTGAATCTTGCAACAAACTTCAAAATGCGCTAAGCGGCATTGAAATATCGAAATAGGACCAAATGGTGAGCAGAATAGAAGCGGTGGGGGCAAATTCAACACACTTACTTGATATTTTATGTATTGACTTTTCCTACCTGATATATTTACCGGTTGTCGTCTTATAAACGATCGTAATGAGTATTATTTTTGCAATCTCTCGATTGATATGTTTCGAACACTAGGCCAAATAAGCCAGGTGTAGCAAAGAAACATCTTACAAATCTCTCAAATTCCTCTGAAAAGCTGAATCTGCCGAGTAGAAGCCAAATGCACCGACATAATCGTTGAGTCAAAATTTATTCGAATTCACCATATTATTTCATACCGTTTCATCGTAACCCTTCCATTCGCAGTTTCGTATTACAGGTGCCCTGAGGTGAGGCCGTAGTTTGCCAAAAGCTCTGACTCCGTTCGGAAGATAATGCCGAATTTTACTCTACCAAATTACTTAGGATTGTACATGCGTCCATGAAAAGCTTGTCCAAAGGGTGCTACGAAGATCCAGACGAGGTTTACTCGAGACGTCGCATGTTGCCGCTCATATGAGCGGGCGAAGTTTTTGCACATCTCGTCAGGATACTTTTCCTTTGAGTGAAATTGACTTATTTGGCTTCGTAGCACCATTATAGACATGCATTCCGTAGACGCATATGTAAAATCCCGAGTCATTTGGTCTTCTCCTTACCGGGTATAGTGAAGTCATTTGGTCGAGTAAAACTCTACTGATCCTCCGAACGGATCTAGGGCTACATTCAACATGGTGGCTGACTATGGCCTAGATTTTTAGGGTGCGTCCACAATAAAATGCATATGTGATGCACCCCACACGTGCACAAATGCAACTCATCGAACTTGAGCAAAAATGGGAGATTTCACATCAGAGAATTACTAATTTGAATCGGTTCGGGTCTTTGCTCCGTGTTACTGTCTGATCCAAAGCGAAACTCGATGAAATCCGTTTGGTTTTGGCTAAAATTCAATGAGCTGCATATGTGCACGTGTGCATTGGACTGTAAAAAATTTTTCCAAAAAACTTCAACTAGCTGGTTGAATGAAAAATCCAACCAGTCTGCTTGAATATTCAACCAATGTGAATTATCACAATCTGTCCGTGCGGTTCCTGCATATCAGGTTGCTTACACGTGAGGGGTAGAATATGATGGATGGTCATATGGGTGGATAAGAATGGATGAAAGGGTGGACTGATGGATGATGGATCGATGGATGGATCATGGATGGGGTTAATGAATTGATCGAAGAATGGATGGTGGGTAGATGGATGAATGAACGGGCGATGGGTCCATCAGTCCATCCATCATCCATCCGTCCATCATGCATCTATCATTCATCCAATTACCTATCCACCCTTCATCCCTCTTCTCCACTTATCCAACCATTAATCATCCATCCATCCGTCTATTTACCCATCCATCCACCCATCAGTCATCCATCCCTCTATTCATCTATCCATCTATCCATCTATCTGCCCATCCACCCATCATCCACACACCCATCTATCACGGGATATAATTGCTTGGATGAAAATTCAACCAGCTGCTTGAATTCTTGGTTGAACTTCAACCAATTTTTTACAGTGTGCATATGGGCAGTATGCACTGCATATGCATATTTGTGGACGCACCCTAAAGCGATGCGGTCGCCGTGCATCGTGACCATGGACCTTGAAAACACGTCTCAGTTGAAATTTCAAATGATTTGGAGTCTGAGACGAGTTATAAGATCTTTCATTGTCCAACTTGTATTCCAATGCCATTCAGTCCGAATCTTATACACGCACAGAATTTTTCGATAAAAATTACCAGACTGGTAAAGGAAAAATTACCCTACATGCCGGCAATCGTGGGATGCGCCACCTAGGAGCGCCAATTTTTACGGGCATGTAGGGTAACTTTTTCCTGTACCAAGGAGATGGTTTCTGTCATGCCACTTAGCAGTGATATTCCTCTGTTCAATATTAAAGTCACCACGAGTAAAAATGAAGATGATTCAACAAGTTTCAATTGGTTTCATCACTTTGTATGCATTGACCTCGAATCAAAATCCAGGCATCTTCATCAGAACGAGTCAAATAATGTATTTCTATACCGAAGTTTTTTTGAGGTTAGATAAGATGCCGAGCTGGCGCTGGCGAGCTCGCGCGCGCGCAGGCGCACCCGCAGCTCTTTATACTGGTACGGTAAAAATTACCCTACAAGTGCCCGCAAAATCTACCCCAATTTACCGCACTTTTTCACCAAATTCGATACAATTTTTGACCTGAAATAAAATTTACCTTACAGATAGGTAATTTTTCTCGACACTCATCCGCAATAAGTAGGCTGAAATGTCGGACGTCCCACGATTACCCTTACTGTGCCCGTAATTTTTATCGAAAAATTCTGTGCGTGTAGGAGAATTGAATCGAAGTGGAAGTAGTTTGAACGCAAGCGCCTCCCAACCTATTATAATATTGGCAAATTTTCATTCCCATTTTTTTGCAATTCTCTTACTATCTGGGCTAAACAACAAATACACGAATACAAATAAGATGATATCAAGTAATTGTCAGCTCATCGTTTAGCCCATATCGCAAAAAAGTCGGAGGCAAATAGGGATAAGATTCAGCATGCATGGTGAGCGCATCGCATTAAAGGTACATAATTCAAATTGAAGTGATACAATATCAAACTATGTCATTCAGCAAATCACCTGATGGATTCGTTCATAAACTGATTCATGAAATACATGATTTCAGATACAAAAATTGCTGTCTATGCGACGAACACCAACACAATCCAACTACTCCCAAACGCTTTTTCTTCAGAGCAAAGTTGTCTCACCTTCCTCGTTATCTCCAGCTCATTTCAAAATTCAAGAAAACAAGCTCCACCATCGTCATCTTGCAAAACACATCATGAGTTCCATCAACGCGCGCGTTCGAATAACCGATGATATATTACTCCACGTATATTATGTGCCATTACCAAAGAGGTGGATTTCTATTACACATCCAAAGTATCTGGTATATAGATAATTCGATATGTGCGACCTATAGCAAAGGCGTAGAGTTAATTGATTATTATCAAATACCGCTCACCTATGCAAGCACTGTATCATTATCCTTTCGATTCAACGGATAACCTTTACAAGGTATACCTACCTTCAGATCATTGAAAAGGTAAGACGATACTTTCACGAGTGTCCGCTTGTTCTTTTATAGATGGAACATAGTTTCATCTTGGAGGGAGATAGTTATTACGAGATGTCAAGGCGGGTACTGTGTTGCCTATCTTCGTGGTTATTATCATAAGATTCAGCGATTCTTCGATCAAATTCGTCTGTATAATCAGGGATAAGGTTGAAATCTGAGAACCTTTTGCAAAATCAATTTGACCAGAATATATCTTATATGGTTAGTTCACAGTGCAGTGCTTTGTCCAACAGTAATATATCTATTTTCAACTTGTCCCAAAGAGGAGTTGCATCCAATAGAAATGATAATTGCACTCATGAGGTGAAGTGTCTTCATGGAGACAACGTCAAAGTGCGAAATAGCGTCAGACACACGCACTTCTCTACAAGTATCTCTTTCGAAATAAAATGAACCCAACAACAGAGTACCACTTCAGAAATACATCGTGCTCATATCTCCGACTATCCATTGCTGAAATCTTGCGGACTTTAACGAACAATGTGAACGTCGTTGTATATATCTGCAAGCAAGCCTTTTGCGTGCATTTGTATACCTTTCAAGACACAAATTTTTTTGCGATGAAAAAGCATACTCGTTGATGATTTTACCTGAGCATCGCGCTTTATTGGGTAATCCTGTAACTTTGATGTACATTATGAGTGTACCCCTTCTTTACGCATCTACGAGACGATTAGTATTTACCGATTGCAAAAGATGTTTTAAAAAGATGTCTAAGATGGGTCAGCTATTCGTAGAAAATATACGAGTGTCCGCAAAAAGTGTACTCATCTCTTAAAGTGTCTGAAGTTAGCTTTTGCCCGAGACTGTGAATTCATGCGTGAAATGTAAAAATTTTGGCAGTGAGTATGGTGACTTGAATGCCCGTATAGATCAGTTCTCATTGTGTACCGCGGTATTCTACTTGTCTTGATCAAATTATCAAATTCTGCAATATGCAGTAGCACTGAATTGTGTGCTGGTGATTTGAGTTGAGCTACGCGTTGTCTCATAGCTCGGCGTTACTTTCTCTAATATTTTATACAGGTTAGGAATCTGTGTATGTTATACAGAGTTCATTTTCGCAATGCGAGACGATCTCTCTGCGGCTAGTTCACACGACTCCCAGGACATATGAATATGTGTGTAAGAGAATGGAGATTTCATTACGCTATTTTAGTGCAGAAGTGCACAGTAGCCATACGTCTGACGATTGCGTGATCGCTTTTATGTGTGTCTCTTTCCATCTCAACCTTCTGTTTAAGGTAGTTGTACACTGAAGCTGAAAATACAGTGAAATCTCCGGTCGCACGGACACCTCTGGTTGCATCAAAACTGTCCGCTATCCTGAGGTGTCCGCTAATCAGAGGTTCATTTCTGTGATTATACTTATGCTGGTCGCAAAAAATTGTCCGTTATTGAGGAGTGTCCGCTAATAGGAGGTATCCGTTGAGGGAGATTTCACTGTATAGTAGAAAATCACCAAAATTGGGGAGTATTCAGTTCAAGTGTGATGAACACCTGTGCAAAATTTCAAAATGATTGACCGTTTTGTTTCGGAGTGGTAGCCATCAAAAACCCGCCACTTTCAACATTGCGTTTATATGGGAGTCGACGATCCTGCATGAGCGCCATGCTAAAAGTGACGGATTCTGATGACTACCACTCTGATCAAAACGGTCAATCATCTTGAAATTTTGGACAGGTATTCATTAACACTTGAACTGAACCCTCACGAACTTTGGTGACATTCTGGTATATTTTGCATTTTAGTGTACCACTACCTTAAGTATTTCATTGGATGGTATCACTTTTGACTGACTTGGTGTAAGAGTTATTGATTTGAATATTTATGACCGAATTCCCGAAATGTTGATTACGATGACAATGTACAAAGCTTGTGACTAGATAAGAAAGAAGATAAAAGTTGATCGTTCAGACTCATGATACGGTGGAAATTGGGGGATTAGAATTCTTTCCGGTCAGAATTTAAATCTCATGACATTTATTCCTAACTATCCTTCATGTAGATGAGTAAGATTCGACTGTTGTGGTGATTAAATCATCGAAGTCTGAATCTATTTTTCCAATCCCATGATCCACCACCATCAGTATCTTCAGTGTCGTTACAGAGGATTTAAATTGTGCAATCTAGACTTTCTGTGTTTACTAAAATCATCAGATTCGCATCAAAAGCTTTTGAGACACTTGAACTTCAAGTTTTTTTGAAATGTTGATGACTCATGTAGGAAAGTGCTCTTTTCAAAATGATAAGATTTTCTTGGGTAAACTTCAAATCTTTAGATTTCTAGATCTCTACAGGATCTAGGAAGCACATATTATTCAAAAAATTAATTCCAAGAAATTTTGTGCCCCACAATTTTTCACGATACTAACTGTAATGAATAAAATCCAAGGTCATACAGCACAATAGACTCGTGAAGAGCTCTTTTGGAATCGGATGAAAGATGCAGATGACAAAAAATATCCACAACAAAACCTGCACATAAGGCTGAAAAATACTTTTTATACCGTCGATGACGTCTCTTCCCTTCATGAACATTTGCAAAAAAAAGTGAACCAAGTCACGACAAAAGGTTGTACAGAGCGGATACGCTTATCAGGTTTTAGTACATGACTCACGTATGTGGTCCTCTTACTTCTTCTATAGAGTCTCTATAACTGCTCACGATACAATACATGGCACGAAATGATCGACAAGTCAGATATGATGCCATACACTAGAAAGGATGCTTTTCTATACATATACATTCTAGCTTTTTCTATCTTAGTCTTGAAAATGATGCACATTGTATACATGAGAGTGTGTACTCGTAGCATGACGACAACACGGAAAAGGCGGGAAAAAATTTTAAAATCTTTCTATCGGTATCCGATGTATCAAGGCATTCGTTTCACGTTTGGAAGAAAAACTTTCGGCATCTCAAGTAGGTATAATGAGTATTTATATGAGGCATACTCGGAATTCATGCAGTGAGATTTAAAAGTAGCTTATCACTCACCCGACAATATTTTTCAAAGTTCATTTCAGAACCTCTCCAAATAGCAGAAAATATGTGCACTAATGAACATTTTCACGCCGTAAACATTAAAATAATTGATCAACTGCGAGATCAAAATATGGAATACAGCCTTTAAGTACAGCTACTTGAAAAACATAGCTTTGACTATGAAGGAGATATGCTAGAAACCTGTAACGCGAATATTGAAAATACAAATGCAACGGAACGCGATAAGCAACGTCAGCAGTAAGAAGCAATAAATCGATTCATATACCACCTTGTAAGTGTGTTTTACTGTGTACTCGTATGTAGACTCCTGCTCATGCATGAATCCACTCATGTGTAAGTAGATAAATGCGAGAGATGGATAATTTATAGATTGAACCGAGAACGTGTCAATCGTGTTTATATGGCGGTGTATGTAACAAAAGCTGCAAGTATATACAGGTGAAGGCAAGACATTGTTGCACTTGTTGCCGATGTTGCTCTTGGGTTTAGCGCCGATAACGAGGAATAAAACATGCACTCAATATATTATATACTGGTTGATCCATACTATTCTACAAGATGAATAGATAAGTGCTTCACATGTTTTCATAGGCCAGAATATTGTGTGCTAAGAGAAATTTTGAAGTATACTTTGATGGATTTTGAGAATTCTTGCTAAGATAAGACTGCAATTCGAAATTCGACATGAATGCTCACGCAAGCGCACTCGTGTTTCATCGCATTAAGTATCGGGCATATTACGTAGTTGAATCATATACTTGTCATTTTTAGAATTGATTTATGATCAATTTTCACATATTCGTATGAGAACTTGCCTACATTTGCGTTTGCATACTTTATAAAATATTTCATTATATTGCATGGTATGATGTGTACAAGTACGGAATTTGGAAACACACTCGTAGTATCGAAAGTGACTATCGATTTCGTTTGCGTGCGACTATTTTGACTTTTTCGTATTCATCTCAGAATGGTGAACATCATGTTTCGTCTTTTGATATCTGAATTCATGGAATTCAATTTCTTGTAAATGAAGCAGACAACTCAGGGGTTCACTTCAAGAAAGAGAAACGATTATATATGTCGGTTCTATTTCTGTAACTCGTTCTTGGGCCAAACTAATACGTTTTAGACGTACACCATGAATTATTCAGATCATCTCAAATTCTGTCACGATTTTTCCTCGTCGGTAATGAAATTCTGACTTCAAGAAAGAATTTGGTCAAATTTTCTTCCACCAGGAGGATACCAAACCGCCTCCGCGAGTCTTTACGGTATCAATCCTGCATACCATTGAGGGATAATATATTTTCACCCACATACACTGAGAAAATTATTTGGCCATTCTGAAAAAAAATATATTCAGATTGAATACACGCACATGTATATTATCCTTTACTATTATTTTTCTAGAATGGATAAACGTATTTTATCAGAATGGATAAATATTTTTGTATTCTGAGCGTACATTTGATCAAAATAAAAAGATGCTTATACACGGGCCATTAATGTGAACGATAATACTGTGGATATCATTGAAGAAATATTATTCAAGTTTGATAAATATTACTTCGAGCCAGGTAGATACTCAATAAGAATCAAAAACCAGTTTCAAGTCTGGAATACTAATTTCCAAAAAATAGCAAAAATATAGCACAATTGCGATTTATCTGGTTTGAATAAATATTTATTCAGACAAGCTCCTTGCCAGTAATTGTTAATTTCATTCCTTATTGATCTATGTCACTTAAACTGGCAACTATCCTGTACCAGAATGAAAACTCACCTCAACAGTCTTGACGAACAATTGTTAGAGATGATTAAATATTTGTTCAATCCGAGATCATTCCTAATCTTCGAGATGATATTCCTCGAAAAACTTGATTTGATCATTCTGAACAAATACATCACTCAAAATAAGTGATACTTATCTGTTTCCAATGAATATTTGTTGAAATTGATGACGATCGTGTCTTCACAATTGAAATATCTATTCAATGAGAACGTTAACTTATTCATTCGAATTGAACAGACCATTCGTGACTTCAAATAAATATTCATTCACACGCTTGGGTACAACTGAGTTTTATGAGGTCCTGGTTAATTGAACACATATAAATTCGAGTTTATAAAATAAATTATCTTTTGGTCGCATATTATTATTCAATTATATATATTTGTTTTGAATAAACTTGATCATTTGGTTCTATTATCAGCTTTTGCTGAGTGTACAACTTATGAATGAATATGTATTCGAATCGAATACGATTTATTCATTATGGCCTAATTCATGAGTGAATAGATCAAGAAATCACCAGTGAATACATATTTATCTGAAAAAAAGAATCTTGTATTCACTGAGAACAAATATTTTTTCAATCTACACAAGGCATTTATGTTTAAATATATTTACTCAATTCTGGCAAATGATTCTCTCAGTGTACAATCGGAGGTAGCTTACCTCTTTTCTCACATCTGGGAAGAATCAATGATATACAGATATTATAATTCGATTCTGAAGTGATGAATGTTGGACCGAATAAATGGTACCTCCAATAATAGCTAAAAGCAGTTGTTCCTGTTATATGTATATATTATAATCGGATCTTTTTGAAATTACTCACGAGGAACACCCAGGGGTTGTGGAACACGAATTTGACTGGAACTCTGGGGAGAGTCTCCTTTCAACGCCAAAAAATGAAACCCAGAGCCGCACTTGCAAATGCCCAACCGTTTTCGAGCCGCTGATGATAACATCAGCATTACGAGTATATCTATATATATCTTCTTTGAAAATGGTCCCATATGGGCAATGCTAATGTCATAGGCTATAGCTTGAAGATGGTTGGCCATTTGCAGGTGCGGCTCCGGGATTCACCTTTTGGTGGCAAAAGGAGACTATCCCCAGAGTTTCAGTCAAATACGTGGCCCACAAGCCCGGGATGCTCCTTGTCAGAGTGCTGCCTGTGTGTGAAGCTTTATTTGGATATATTCTTAATTGGTTCAGTTGGCAACCAAAACTGATCGCTAATCGTAAGAAATTACATGTCGACGAAGATGCATCTCATATTATAATATGAGCATATAACTGAGGCCAACGCTCTCACAAATTCTTATTCTACTCTAAATGTGATTCTAACAGAGTCTCGCAGGTGAGAACTTTAAAAGAACGCAATCGCCGATAAATCTTGTCGAATTTAAGCCAACAGTCTGTTCACGCGTCGACACCCAACCGCGATAAAAAGACCGACTACCAAATCTCAACTCAAGATCTTCATGAAATGCAAAATAAAGAAACTCAGGAACCGATCGTACTCGCCGTTTAAAATAAAATTCAAAAGCATGATTCGATTGATCACCCGTCACCGCGTTTGAAATTCCCGCCTATACTGCATGCAACTGTGAACCAAAACTGGACTTCCTCTAGCGTGTTTGGAATCCATGCACTCAACATGAAGGTACGGATATCGAGCTAAAAGTAAACCCGTCACAAACCATATCTCAACAATTTACGTACGAAGATCAGCTTCGGAACGAATTTTTACTCTCTAGATCATTGTCGCTTATGAATTTACTTACAATTCCATATACCGCGTTATAAAATGTATCGACTGATGAGTTAGTATCGCATTAAGAACGGATACCAACGGTATAAGTACTCGATTTCACAAGGACAAATTTTTTGCTTGCGGTGTGGTCTTATCGGATAGTTGATTTGTGTGTCGGGTCTGGGTCTCTCTTTATAGGTTAAGATTAATATCGGAACGGGTAGTCTGGGCGCCCACCGAGGCTCCCGTGGCCACTTCAATTCCCCCGGAAAATCTTCACGTTTTCCTACGTATTTCGATGCGCTGAGTCGATTTTTAGAGGTTACTTTTCCGAATTTTAATTACTTTTTTTGTTATTAACAATTTTATGTGCAAAATTGAGATTTTTTGCAAATATCTCGAGTTATATGCATTTCCCGGGAAAGCTTCATCGGATCTAAGTTGTAGATCGTGGAATTTCCCACAAAAAAAGTCCTCACAAGTTTCCTGGGAAATGAAAACCCAAGCCGGAAAGAGCGCGAAAAGCGCTCAGCGCGGTTAACATGCGTTTAAATGGAGCCGTCGACGGTGCGCTGTTTGATGCACTGCCATTTTCACAATTTTCGTTTTTTTGCGAAGCGACCTGGCTCATGTTGTAGAGGAACAAGTCTACTTTGATATGGTACGAATTAAATTTAGAAGGAATCGAATAATTTTGGACTTTTGACGAGGCAGAAAAAAAATCGAGCGGAGGGGATACATGTGTGCGTGTGCGATGGGCTCATACACTATGTGCGTGTGCTTGTCGCACACGCACACATGTATGCCGTCCGCTCGATTTTTTTTCTGTCTCGTCAAAAGTCCAAAATTATTCGATTCCTTCTAAATTTAATTCGTACCATATCAAAGTAGACTTGTTCCTCTACAACATGAGCCAGGTCGCTTCGCAAAAAAACGAAAATTGTGAAAATGGCAGTGCATCAAACAGCGCACCGTCGACGGCTCCATTTAAACGCATGTTAACCGCGCCGAGCGCTTTTCGCGCTCTTTCCGACTGGGGTTTTCATTTCCCAGGAAACTTGTGAGGACCTTTTTTGTGGGAAATTCCACGATCTACAACTTTGATCCGATGAAGCTTTCCCGGGAAATGCATATAACTCGAGATATTTGCAAAAAATCTCAACTTTGCACACAAAATTGTTAATAACAAAAAAAGTAATCAAAATTCGGAAAAGCGACCTCGAAAAATCGACTCAGCGCATCGAAATACGTAGGAAAACGTTAAGATTTTCCGGGGGAATTGAAGTGGCCACGGGAGCCTCGGTGGGCGCCTAGACTAGGGTGGTATAGTTCAAGTACTTCAATATAATTTGTTTGAGACAAAGACTGTACGGAACTTGAGTAATACACTATAGTAAATTGCAGTCCGATCGTGTATTTTGCATATATTGATACGGTGCAACGAGTGGATAAGTAAGTCAAACGGGTTATATCTTGGAGTAAGAATCTCTATATGAATGATTCGGTCAAGTGTAAAATACCCTGAGGCATCTTGTCGCTCAAGTGTCGTTGATTTTAATTGGTCTTGTACCTTCCTGATTAATCTAACTGATTTCATGAAAACGTTTATGATACTTAGTTGATTTTCCTTTGACGGCTTTGTTCATCTGCATACACAGGTAAATTCATGAAACACGTTCATACAGACTTCAGGAATATGACCGCAGGATGAACATTGTCAAGTGGATAAAGTGGCAAGTGACTTTTCAGGGTTGAGCTCGCTCTTGAAGGTCTATAGATAACGACAAGATTCTATGATGGTATGGTGTTGGCTTGCTGTGGCTTAATGTAAACAACTCATTCACGCAAAACTGGAAATGAATGATCAATTGCGATCGTTTAAGAATTATCTCTTGCTAAGTTGGCAAATTGAAAACTGACAGATTGCCTCCTGGTCGATATTGTTGAAAGATTCTGTTCATAAAGTGCTGTATTACTCAGTAGGTATACGGGGAAACGATAAATTTGATAAAAATGAAGTCATGCAGATGTGATGAGAAGGTAATGTTGAAGATTTTACGGGTCCATTGCGCGTAAAATATTGCGATGGAGACTCAGTCAAGATGTTCGAGTGCTTACCCATAATTTAGAGATGCGATGCTACAATGCGCACATTATAGAATGTCTGACATTGCTGGTGAATGTGTGTTGATAAGCCAGGTTTTGAAAGATGTGGATTTTCTAAAGAGTGAGATTTAATCAGTGAGTGTGGATAATTGATCTGAGTTGCTTCACTCAGGAATACTATTTTTGTGACTGAGTTTCAAAAATTCTCTGTAGCTTGTCCTGAGGTAATTGTGTCTCACTTATGCCCCCACTATTCTATTTAGCTCAGAACTTTGGACCATCTCAATATTTCTCAATTTACTTCATTTCATTTCAAAGCTTGTTTCAAGATCTTTAGAATGAACTGATGTACATTCAATTTCGACTAACTGGAGCTGGGCTATCTCAATCTTGGCAAAATAAGATTTCTTGAAGTTTCCGAAAAGGTGTGCGTGATTTGCTCCCATGTGCATCAGAAGCCTTTTTCCATGAGGTTATGATGGTTTCCTGTAAATTCGAGATATTTTTGCTCCTGCACGTACAAATGTGTCGTACCTTAGTTCATTTTGCTCTTTCCCCACACCCTCTTGTACTATTCGGAATTCAGTGAATGAATTTCCATGGACTGAAGAGTGAATCTACAAAAAGATTATGGAAGCCATTTAGGAATACTGCACTATTTACAATATTATGGGCGTAGAATTGGCCAGGTATTGAATTCCGCGATTATACAGGAGGTATTTCAAAGTTGAGACAAATACAAAGAAAGTGAGCTGAAAACCGTTTGAATTGATTGCATCAATTTTGTCTGGCATCAAAATTACCAGGGCAGTATTTTTGTTCTATAGAACGCATTGGTTATTTTTGATGATTTTGAAAAATTAGCTTCCTCATATTCAATGTAACCAATATGAGAAAAATGCGCGGCAAGTTCTGCAAGAGCGTACGTTTGTGATTTTGAGTGGATGCAAATTAAGCAATGGTAGTAAATTAAGCACGCTCACCTTATAGGGAATTATTAAAATAATAATGCTCGAGTAGGTATGTAAGAACTGAACATACATTGTGCAATCAAAGTTTATCATTTCCATTCATGAAGACAAACAACAGAAACTAAATACCTAGGCTTTTTGTGGTTAATTACTAAGCATTTGGTTTACAAACATTCATCAAAACTCGTCAAATTACTTAACCACTTCAAGAATCAAGCACAAAATCCGCAAATTTCTGTAATTACTACTTGAGTGGTCAACATTATTACTGCAACCACGTACACACGAATTTTTGCACAAAAAATAGCTTACGTTGAGTAAAGCCACTCATTTAGATGCGGTATTAGCATCTTTTTGTAACATACACTCAATATAAAGCTACTCTCACTCGTGGTTTGAGGATTCGTGCAGTTACCATGGGTTTTGAATACTACATGCGTTTCAATTTTGTTTTCGTGAATCCAATTTTTGAACCTATCCTTCATCTCAGCCTGGTTCAACTAATGAACTAATCAAAGATATTGTATTGGCAACATCATACACGTGTACAGAATGAGATCCAAAAAACAGTAGATACATGTCACAACTCAAAGTGATCTGTCATCCTGTGTCCTTCAGCAAAATTACTCGAAACAAAACTATCTCTCCTGGGCATTCTTTCCAAGAATTTCTTCATTCATGCCGCAAAGTTTCAAATTCATTAGGTTTATGCTCGATCACTCTTATTTATATGTTGTGGAATAGATTCTTTGGTCGATCTTTTTTTATTGGTCAAAATATTCAAATTCAATTTAGTGGCATAAACTTCTGAAGGTCTACTTCACCCTCATCAAGATCCTGAGCAAATTTGTCATAGTTCATTTTTATGTATGTTTTTGTGTTACAGCAACTCGTCAAAACAATCGTAATCTGAGCAGACCGAAGAGTGTACCGTGTATTCCATAGATTGGTTACATCCGTCATTTTTCAGTCTAGACTATTGTGTTTCCTTTGGTTTTTCAAAATAATCGTGTGAATATTTTGGGAACCAGTGCACAATGTACTAAATATTGGGCCAGATAAGAGAGTGATGGACCATTAGATGAAGTAAGTGTACCCAACCTGCTTCCGGTATCCAACAGGCCCCCTATGCTGATCTCAGGAATGGGCGCTCATTGACCTTCTCGCAATTTTTTTTTTACATTTAATGTCACGTGAAAATACCACAAACTTAATGGCTTGGACTGGTCTCGAACAATTTTTGCGTGTCCCAGGCAATTTGAAGTGATTTTTTGCATCTTCCGTGTTGGCATATAAGCCAAGGAATCGACGTGTAGAGTTGCGTTTATCGAAACCGATGCAAAAAAATTGATTCAACCAATTTCCACACATTTTCACGCATCCGGTTTCTTGTCCCAAAGCCTTCATCACCCTTTTTCCAAAAATGCCACACCTCAACTTGGAGCTATTTTAGCAAGATGCGAAGATCATTTGTGAAACATGCAGGCCAGAATTGATGTGTACCCAACATGCCTCCATACTGTCATCTCGTAGGGCGTGCAGTACGATTATTTCATCATCCAGAACGTTTTTATCGTGTCAAAGTGGGCCGGAAATTACGATTTGGATCCAGAAAAGAGCTTTAAATGAAGTTAATGATTTCATGCACTGAATTGCTGATTTACATTGTTTTGAAGAATAAAGGCATGTTGGGTACACCCTCTTACAAATTCGCGAGAAATCACTCTCTGGGAAATTTGAGCTCATGTAGATCAATATTGGACTCAATCTTGTTCATTTTGAAAGTGTTGAAACGAGCTGCAGAATGAGCGGAAGTGCGTTAAAAAATATTGAAATGTGCCAAAATTATCCCCACCTCGAGTCATATTCTGAGGTACCTACAACTAAACTCAGAGGAACCTTTCGTGGACAACTGCACATACTTACTGCTGCTCCATGCATGCACATCAAACATCATCAACTTGGGTATATAGTGACTGCAAGTATTGGGTCAATCTCATTGATTCAAATGCACAGCCTGCAACGAACAAGTCATCTAGTTTTGTTGGTTCTGAGATAATTTCAATTTCTGCAAGTCAATGCAAGCAATACTGATTGAGAGCTTGAAGTGTACCGTTCATTCGTAGAGTGTGTAGTGCGTATAGCACTTGCAGAGTTGAATGCATACCGGATGTACATGAAATAATATCGTGGGCCAACTCACACCTGCGAGATATCGGATTGACTCTGCATACAATTTAGCACTCTGTATTGAGTGAGACTTTGAATTTGAAATTCTGTTGGTGTTGGCTAAGGTGGAAGCTCATTTGAATCCTTGGCAAGATATGCAGAGGGGTGCGTGCACTTTGGCGAATTGATAACAGATAAGAGGGCGACAAAACTGCTGGGCTTCGAAAACCATTAACGTTGCTCAGTTCCGTTGTTTGTAAAAATACTTAAGATGGAGAGATTGTAAAAAGTTTTAATTTATTTCCCGAATGCACCTGGATTTGAGATCGGTGAAATTTGTATTTTTGTTTTCTTACTCTTTGAGAGTGATGCAAGAAACTGCATAAATCCTGGTTTCCTGGCAATATTGGTGAAGATCCTTGTTGACACCGCATACGTGCATGCAAAATGCATGTGATAATCATGAGATTATCAAGTGTTAATGTCACGCGTTGAAACAGGAATATGATGAATTTTGCCAATTGTTGTAGCCGTTGTAGCCGTAAACTCATATCTAACTATGCAATGAACCAATTCCAGATCGATTGAGGGATCTGTCCGTAATATGGCACACCTCTCGATAGGAGTGGAAAGATTTTAGCCCAAATCGTGGTAGTTCATGAGCACTGGAATGAAATTTCCTTCCCCTTCAAAAGACGATAAGTCGGCTGGCTGATAAATCGGGACCAGATCAATTTCGGAAAATTTTATGAAGGTCATTTTAAACTAGAGGGTAAATGCTGACCCTGGGTGGTTTTCGATCTTTTTTTCGATGATTGCAGGACACACGAATATCTGATTATATTTCAGGAACTTGTGGAAACGCTTACTTTCATTCCATCATGTTTTATTCAGATATGATTGGAGATGATGCAATCTTGCGAAAACCAGCTTGAATGCTGGAAAAACTCCGTTTACAATGAATTATTGATTATTCGTAAGTCATCCTACTCAAAGTTTAAGAGCTCCCAAATCATCCAGATTCACGGATTTTCAATGGAAACACCGGAGAACGTCGAAAAACAACGACTATGGTTACTCTCAGATCCGCCCTTTTGCTTGCACATCGTGAAAAATGATGAAGAAATCATTGTAAATGAAATTTCTTCCTATCTTCATGATGGTTTTTACTCGTCTGAGTGACACTTAATTGGATGAAAGGAATCCTCCATCAAAATCTTAAAAACTCCATCACGTGCTTATACCACGAGGGGAGGTCGAAGGAAGAATCGAAAAACACCTAGGCTTAGCATTTCTCTTTCTCCTCTATGATGTGTTTTCAAAATCCCTCCTGTTTCATCTGGGTCCAACTTATCGACATTTGAAGGGGGAAGAAATTTTATACCAGCATTTCACCAATTCTGTTACTATATTTGAGCAAACCTTTGATCCTACAGAATGGAAGTTATCAAAAAATAAGATGAATTAATGAACTTGCGTAGCATCGCCAAACCCTCTAAGCCATCACAACCTACTTTTCTCCAACTTTACTCTCATATATCAGGGCAGATATCGTGTCCTATAAACACCCAGTATGTGGGTGGCTCAAGTCTCCCTCCTGAGTTAATGTATTTCTCCAGTATGATACTTCCTATGACTACACACATGTGTACCGATGAGTTCGTGGTCTCGATTCGCAAGCTTGCATACATTGTATCAGTGTTCCTGTCTGAGTAATGGCACGCACGTATCTATGGATGTACTTAACGTGATATAGGCTCTCTGGGTTGGTATAGTATATAGAGTCCCAGTGACACGAATGCAAGAGTAGAACTTGGCCGGTATACATACTTACATCGCGGGACAACTGCTATCTTCGGCCTCTTTTTGCATCAGTATATCGTCACACGCGACGCTCGCCCTGGTTCTTATTTGTTCTTCTTGTCTTGTTGTTATTTGAACTCAAGACTATGCGTGTAAGAATGTCATGTGAGCTGGGTTACAAGTAGGGATACGAGAACATGGCCATTGCTTGTTTTTGAACGAAAAAGTTCACGAAGAAGTTCACATGGGATATATCACATGAATTTTTCAAGCGAAATCCACATGATTATTCCACGTTATTTCCGAGAATTTCAATGTGGATGTCAAGTCAATCACACATGTAATTCTAATAAGCAATTTGTCATGAGTCCAAGTTTCTTGGAGGAGTAACTCGAAATTTCATATCTACCTGATCTCATAATAGATTCCACACCAAATTTCAAAAGTAGTCGATATCTCGGAGATGTATTATACCTGGAAACACCTCAATACTCTCGTTTGAGATTTCTTCGAGATCCTTGGTGTGAACTTGTTCGATCACGTAGTTGATATTTCATTGGATGGACGAAATACAGTTCCCCCGCTCGCCATTTTTTATACTCTTTTTATGCGGTTTGAGTTTGAAGTTGTGAAAACTGAAGGATAGGAGAAAGAAATCACGAAACATGAGAGAAATCGTTAGTCTCCTCTCAGCCGATCAAAAAGGACGTCTATTGACTTGAGAGACTTGAGTATAGATGTCCATAATTATGGACATACATATGGTAACAATAAGTTGGCGATAACTTTGATAGGCATGGGAGGCGAGAGGGGAGGAAAAATCTGAAAATTTTTAGGAGATTCCTTTGGCCTCTTAGGGCCTCGACAGAAATTGCACATTTGCACGTTTGCTACTTTGCGCGTTTGCTCTTCCCGTGTATAAGCATATAGGCGCCGTAGTTCCCTAGCGCGCCACGGACCGACAATGGCGCTACTTCCAAGGGTAAAGAAGGGGAAAAAGGAGCAAATGCGCACTTTCTGTCGGGACTCTTAAGATTTCAATCTCACAAGAATTATTTCGATATCCACAGGTTTATTCGATTATGTAGTTCGGAGCGTTCGGAGCGCTCGGAGCGCTCGGAGCGATCCCAACCGAACGCATATTCGGCAATAGCTTGTTCCGAGCGCTCCGAACGCTCCGTCCAAGAATTGTGGCCGCGGAGAGGGGAGGCAGTCTGATTCCAATGCTGTAGACGATTTCTCCCCTCTCCGAGACTACAAATCTTGGGCGGAGCGTTCGGAGCGCTCGGAGCGAAATATTGTCCGAATGTCCGTTCGGTTCGGAGCGCTCCGGACGCTCCGAGCGCTCCGAACGCTCCGAACTACATAATCGAATAAACCTCACTTGTGCTCGCAGGGCATCGACAGAAAATGCGCATTTGCTCTTTATCTCCTATTCTCCCACTACCCGATACGTCCATGAAGCGCCAATCTATGCGCAATAGGTGCGCAGAAGTCACATATTGGACCTTGTGAGCCGAGAAGCAGAGAAAAAGAGTAAATCCATTGCGCAGACCGTAGTGCGCATACATTGGCGCCTCGAGGATGTATCGGGTGGTGGGAGAATAGGAGATAAAGAGCAAATGCGCTCTTCTTGTCAAGGTCTCTACTCGAGGTAAAAAACGAAAAATTCCAGAATCTCTAGTCTTTTTCTTTTTCATTCAATTCCAACCCAAATAACATTTTTTGATGAGAAGATGAAATTACCCATGTGCCGCAGTACATATAGGACCTGTGTTGAAAGGGTCAAGATTTCCTTAATCAATCAAGTTCACATTCGAATATCTTATATATTTCAATTCGCTAATTCGAGGGCATCCTTGATACAATGCTCTCGTGTGGCAAACTCTGGCAATCGCTTGAAAGAATTCAAAGTGAGAGTTTGCAGAACGGTGCTTTGCCCCTTATTGTTTGCTACGTCCATTGTCAAAGTCGATAGAAGGTCTCTGTCTCTTTCTCCCTCTAACATTGATGCCAATTATAACGCCCAACAACAAGCATTGAATTAAGTTCGTCCGGAATTGTTTCACATTTTGATTTATGCTGTCTTGTTGATAACGGATTATACTGTAATGAGAAAATTTTTTTTGGAATTCCACTCCCAATCGATTAATGAACTAATCAATTCGTGATAAGGCGATTAGTCAAGTGCATGGCCATGAAAATATGTGTGAGAATAATCGAGGCTATACTGATATCTTGGCCAAGCTTAGAACAATTCGTTCACTGACACGCCAATCCATTTTCTCTTGTTATTTTGCCATACACCAGAGAAACATGGTTTGTTGAATCATAATTCAATCGTGCATTCTCGAATTGTAAAGTGCTTGAGAACTGTATTTATTCACGAGTTGAGTTGTAGTGAATGAAAATTCATTCTTGTTCCAATCCGATCTGTAGTATAGACGATTCCTATGCAGAAGCGTTGCATTAAGAAATTAACAACTTCATTTCTCATGGTGGCAATCACGCATTAACATTGATCCCATTCCGAATCGAGGAATTTTGATGTCCGAGATTTTGAACAACATTGAGTATGAGAGACCCCGAGAGAATTTTCGAAAATTAAAGTGTTTACCCAGAAATTTAGAGGGGCATTATTTTGACAATTACAGGGTATGATATTGTTGAGATGAAAATAGTTACCACAATAAAGAGTACTCCAAGAAATAATCATTTTGAATTTCGGATCAATTGTTAGTTACATTATCTATTCAATTTTTGAGAGATCACGAAATCCTCTTGATACATTTGTGAGAGAACAAATTGAAAAAAACAAATGAGGTAAGTGTATTTTGGGAATGAGTGGTCTCGTTGATGGTGTCGATTTCAGTCTCGAAATGAAAAACTTGATGACGAAACTCAATCAAATTGGATTGAATCTTCAAATCTTCACGAGCGAATCTGAGTAGGAATTCCCTCATTCCACTTCCAATCGTGCCCCCTGTAACCCGTGTACACAAGCTAAGTACATCTCTCACAATTTAGTTTTCTCATGAAGCCACACTTCCTAACAAATCCTAATTTGTAGCTCCTGTAACAGCTTTCCAAGCTTTATTTGGCCAACGAAGAGGTTATAATTTCCAGCACCAAAAGCTCGTAACATATTCCATCCAAAGCAAAATCTACCACAGCTCTTGGCAAAATCGTAAAACTATTTTAGCCATCAACTAAGAGGTCGGTTCGCTTTATTTGCAAATGGCAAACTCGAATGTATGCACGGTCAAATTCCTTGCAGGCAAAAATTCCCATGAGTCTATACATAGATATACTCACTCACCAAAGTAAGAAATTCTATGATAGCAAAAGACTATATGGGTCCAATGAGGAGATATTTTAGTTCAAGCGTCGTTTACCGCCTTACTCATTATCACTAGCGAATACTTAACCCGTAACTATAAGGCTATGGATTGGTTCAGTATATTGAAGCTCGAAGGTGAGTAATGCGCAAGTTGTGCTGAGGGTATCATACCCACGAGTATAAATTTAGCAACCATGGCTTGGATAGATGAATATGGTTGTGGATTCTGTAGTGAAAGTGGCATGTGGTGATAGGTATAAGTATAGGTGATGGTTGTTGTACGGTCAAATATGTTATGGGTTATGGATAGATGAGAAGGATGTATGTGTGGATGAGTAATTATTATCGATGAGAGTACGAACAAATCTTTGCATCATGTACAGTGGTATGAGAACCAGCTGCGAGTAGATGTTAGAGATTGATGGCTTGATTTACGCAATACGATACATTGTCGATATGTACAGTTGTAGAATGGGTATGTTCCTAGGAGAAACCGAAAAATGAATGGGGAAAACCGAGTGTGTTCTCAGAAGAATTTGTGTGGTCAGTGTTCCAGAAGATTTTTTTGATTAGGGTAGAAGGATGATGCAATGCTTTGGGATTTTGATGATTAAAACCTGAGATTTCTGTGATCTTGATTCTCTCTTCAATCAGGCATTGCACGGGTACCGTGAGTATGGAATTCTGAAATTTTGGAATAGCCATGCAAAATATTGCAATGTGTTCAATTCACCAGTGTTACGGGTGATTGATGCAAAACCGTATGATTGTAATCAGTCTTTTTCTACAAATATTGATCCATTTTTCCATCAACAATCGTACAGTTTGATACGAGAGTGACAATGTTGGTCTTTGCACACCAAGCAATAGATTTTGTCCAAAACTAACGACGTGGATCGGAGTTCTTACGAGGATGCCAAAGCTACTCCGTCTGAGTGTCGAGCACCATTTTTCCATCAACCGTGCTTGGGAAAAAATTGGAAAACTGGAATTTTCTCTTAAATTGATCCTCAAAATAGTACTTTACTCAATCGAGATACTCACGCATTCATCTCTCTGCACTGACTGATTTGCTTGAATTATTAGTTGGCAATTGCATCAAATTGGACTCACCTGAAACATAAAAATGAATGTAAGGTTAATATACATCGTGCTGTTGTGTATGCAGCTGCCATGCATTATTTTTACTTCATAATATAATCGAATCAGTACGTGAATATCAATATCAATAAGAATAAATGTTATAGAGTAACCAGTATATCATTTAGTGAAAGTCCATCAAAAAAATTCATCGGCCTTGCTGGGACGCACCTGCTGAATATCATTCATTCATGATTTCACGAATCATAACAATTGAACATCATAATAATTGAACAGCTAATCAAAATTGGTCCACCCGGACCCCCCATACTGGGTTTGCCTCCGTAGAACGGTCAAAATATGATTGATACCCGTATGGGTCATGGGTGAGGAGGTAGTCGGGTGTATGGGTGGGTGAATGGATGGCTGGTCTGGTCTGGTACGGACTAGTTCGATATTAGTGCGGTTCTAGTACAGTATTATTACCACTAGGACCACACTGCACCACTAGGATCGCTGAAACCGCACTATTATCACTAGGACCACTAATAGAATCGCACTAGGACCGATAGGACCACTAAAATCGCACAATTACCACTAGAACCGTGCTAGTATTGTACTTCAAATCACGTACCAGTATGGTCTACGTGCGGTCTAATTCGCTTTAAGGCGATGCGGTCACCGTGCATGCTGAAAGTTATTCCCACTTTTCTCCGATATTCTTGCGATTTGGACTAAACGACGAGAAGACGAACTCAAGTTAAATGATAATAAACGCGGGTCTTCTCGTCGTTTAGTCCAAATCGCAAGAATATCGGAGAAAAGTGGGAATAACTTTCAGCGTGTACGGTGCACGGTGACCGCATCGCCTTAATTCAGTCTAGTCCAGCCTAAGTCTGTCTAATTAGGACTAGTCCGGTGTAGTTCGCCTAAATCGGTCTAATTTAGTCCAGTTCGGCCTGATTCGGTCTAGTTCGATCTAGTTTGCTCTAGTTTGATCTCTAGTTCTAGTTTGGTTCTAGTTTGGTCTAATTCAGTCTCGTTTGGAGTACTTCGGTCTAATTTGGTCTAGTTCGGTATAGTTCGGCCTGATTCAGACTAGTTCGGTATAATTGGATCAAGTTCGGTCTCAAGCGGTCTAGCTTGATCTGGTTAGGCCTCATTCAGTCGAGTTTAGTCTAGTACGGAATAATTCAGTCTAGTTTGGTCTAGTCAGGTCTCATTCAGTCTAGTTTGGCCTAACTCAGTTTATTTCAGTCTACGTCTGTCTCGTTTTATCTCATCCGGTCTAGTGTGGCAAAGATGTATTGTATGGCTAAGTGGATTCTAGTGGAATGGCTGATCAGTTCACCGATTCACAATAGGCCATCAGCTTGAAATTCATAAAAAAACCTCTAATTAATATATTATCATCACAAATCTATCATTACCCATTACTTAAAAATATCATCTTTGAGCTGCAGAAGTATTTCAGGAACCTCTGACGTATCAAGAACATTATTGAGCCAAACTAGTGGTAGGGAGAGAGGCAATAGTCCTAGTTTCCAT
The DNA here is from genome assembly GCA_029851415.1 of Eretmocerus hayati. Lineage (NCBI taxonomy): Eukaryota > Metazoa > Arthropoda > Insecta > Hymenoptera > Aphelinidae > Eretmocerus > Eretmocerus hayati. The sequence continues at coordinate 172,106,913 of CM056742.1, read as the reverse complement.
GATAACTTGAGTTAGTCTCCTTGAAAACAACATTTATTTCGTCGATGTATTGAATTTTTCACTCTCCACACACTTCTCCATAAGAACCACTCACACGACGAGATTGATGATCCATTAAAAAAACTTCTCCAACACCTAATGAAAATATCTTCTGATCACGTGGCGTCAAACTAATTTTTTATCACAATCATCGCTGCATTAAGGATCTTTCCGAAATGGAATTCAAAGTTATTAACGTCGAGATGAATCCTACTCTATTTCATTTCACCGTAGCTCAAATTTTCTTGTTCATTTTTCAATATTCCACAAAGGCAGTCCACATTTGATCACAATCAAGCATACTCCAACTCATTTCTCACATTCGCATTTAAAAATTCACCACCCAACTGTCGTTCATTATCTCGCACACATTCATCATAAAAAAGTCTCAGCGAAAGCCATAATAATGATAACGAAACAGGAATTCAGTCAGAGAAAAGCAAACACAATATATATTCATATGCAAACGTGCAATCATACAAAAGATGTACTATGGACTCACTGGTAGGGCCACCCACTCGCAAAGCCATGCGAAGGCGTTAGAAAAATAAGGCCAACAGACTGCAGCGAGTCTGATTTCACTGCAAACAGCATCGCAAATATAGAGTGTGCCAGTTCATAATACTTGCTTTTGCGCGCGAGCATAATAATAATCAACAGTGCAGTGCGAGACAAACTATACTATACAGGCAGGCGGATCCTTGACTTGCTGGGGCTAATGTTTAGCTCGTTCCTTTTTCCCGCCTCTATATATTATGTATACACTTGCGAAATCGACATCGTTTTTTCTATATACCTACTACTATGATACTGTCGCAATGAGATCTTGTCCATATAACTATATAGGTTTTGTACCCCGTTGAAATTCTGAGCTTTTCATCATTCAGCTATACGAGCTCGTTATATTTTGACGCTGTATATGAGAATTGCTTGACGGTCGCGCATTTATGTTCAACTTGTTATAAATAGAATGAGACTTCACTTTTCTTGCGAAGAGTCTTGATAGGAGAACAAACCATCCGAGGAGTTAAACTGATGGAGTGTGTGGAATCGTGTAATCCAAGGTGGTACTGTAATTTGAATTTCGCGCGCATTTGCATCCTAATGGTTGCTCTCCGATGTTTACATGAGGCTGTTTGCCTCGAAATTTTACAAATTCCGTGCGTGTGCGCTTATTATTTGGTTGAGCCCTTTCTAGTTGATGGGAATGAATTGTTGAGTCCTAGTCACAAAAGAAACTAAATCTCTTACCAGGTTTCAAAAATAGTACATTTCGATACAAGGGTGGAAAACTTTTCTTTATGCAATTTTCCGATGTTTGGGTGCTCACAAAATTGCATGGAATAGCATTTGTGCCTCGATCATGAGGTTCATCGCTTTCGAGCGATTATTTCGACCCTCGCCTGCAGCTGGGGCCGAAAACTAATCGCTCAGAAGCGAACTACAACCTCATTATCTCGGTGCGAAATCTACTATTACACCGGTGTATCGGACTGTGTTTTTTGACAAAGTGTGCGAGAAAGTTGAAAGTCAGTGCGGAAAAGATACTTTTCTGCACAGTGTGTCGAAAACTAATTTTTGAAAAATGTGAAGTGTGCCATTTTGTAGATTTTTGACTCTTCATTAACTCAGAATTTTTCTGATCTGTGGTCTAAGAAAAAAATGGAAGCTAGGTACTCGAAACACCAATGAACGAGCCAATAAAACAATGAGATTGTTCTCCAGTAACATTTTTCTGGGCATACAAAATTCATGAGATTTTATGGGGTTATGAATGGCTTGAAGATCATTTTGATGAAAGATACAACGAGGACGACGATGGAGTCATTATTGAGTTGATAATGTTATGAAATCGGTTGAGAGTACCCACTGAATTTGTACATTATTCCTAATCACTGACATGCGTTTCTTTATTCTTAATCGGTCGCAAAAAAGTATTTCGATATCCCTTCATTTTTCATCTGAATAAGCTCTATAGGAGGATTTTGTGATTTTTTTTACTTCTAGATACTATTGAACAACAGAACCTACGAGCTTCAATCTGAGCTCACAAAAATTGTATCTAGTTAATATGGTCTATCAATCATTAGCCTGTCTAGTGGTTTAAGATTATTGATTTCATCCTGTCTGATTGCAATCACTCACGGACTTCCGATGGTTCAGAGTAAATACGTGTTTTGCAAGGCACACTCAAGCTCGATTGATACAACTCTAATTTGTGAATGGTAGATGTACTACTACCAATCCGACTATAATATGTAACTATATGTTTGTGTACATACATGTCTACAGATGCTGCAACGGGAAATTAATCGATTTCAAGACTAGCTCTACTATAGTTGGAAAATATATTTTTAATTGTAAGAATTTAATTGATTGTTTGCTAACGATCCACCGTATCCGCCCAGAGCTTAATCACCATCGTTAAAATTGTACAACTCTAACAGACCTATATTACTCTGCTTAGGTGTAATGACTGCTTCGTAGAGCATTGATTAACATAGAGAAGATATTTACTCAGGGAAAGTTTATCTAGTACTCATTCGAGCAAAAAACGAAGTTGAACTTCAATTTTATAGACTTTTTTTTTTTTAAAGTCGAACTCGTGTGTAATTTTGTCGAAATGGCCCCTGAAAAAAGGCTATTACTCTCAAAGCTCAACAATCTAATCTTTACTGGTATTTAAACTATCAATAGTCGACTTCATTGCTCAAATTTCGTAGTCACTGAGCAGACTTCCATACGCAAGCTTTTCGCAGTGTTCATGAGAAAATTCCATGAGGCCAATACCGACAATAACATAATAATCTTTCGCACGAGAAAATGCAAAATTTCGAATGCGCCCCAATCGTCGCTAACTAATCGTCTCGTAACATACTATATCCCCTCAGGCAAAATTTAACCAATTTTGGCATACCTCACCTTGCAAAGTCTAGATCGCATATTCTGAAGTATCGAAGCGCGTAAAAATATAATGAATAGGTCTAGACTAAATTACTATAATAAACGCGCTATAGTCCCACAGCCATATTACTATATATACATATAACACGTTTTACTATGAAAAATAGCTACTGGCCTGTGTGGAATAAAACCCGTACTATAGGTGCTATGAAATAGACTATCGATATACTGTGTGAGTCTGCAAAGACTCATTACACGTATATACCCGTATTACAAGACGACATTATCTCGTGAAGCTATATAATAAGTATTATAAAAGGTTAAAAAGATTGAGCGGTGAATTTTCTACGCAAACGACCTCCGCACGTTGCAGCTGTGTTTCTATAGAGTTTAACTAAATTTTACAAAAAAAAAAAAAAAAAGGAAAAATTGCAACAACGGCTGTGTACAGTGATCTAAGATAACATCTCGAACAGAGTTACAAGGAAAGTCGTGTAGTGTCAGTATTATCGAGAGGTCTTCTGGTGAAAGTATCGAATGCCCTTTTCTCAATCAAAACAGGCCGGCTGAGAAGGTAACCTATGCATCCAAGTAACTCGATCGATTTTTGTTAGGATATCTAGGTATAGGTATTCAGAATTTTCGATGAGCTTTCACTTGATCCCTTTAGATTGGTACACCGAGTTATATTTTATTCTATCGAGTATGATTGTTTATAATTAAGTTTTTAGGTCATTAAAATTGAGATGAATGAGTGGTGAAGGATGATACGAGGAGAAAATGAATATCAAGAAAAATTTTCCATTATTTTTTGAGTTATTTTTTGAAGGAAGCTTTTAAGAGCGATTTGGGCCATCTAGTCTGAGGTTTTTTGGATGACATCTAATGTTTGGTTGAGACTTTGAGACAGAATTTGGATGCAGTGGGTTTAAAAAGGCTCAAAAAGGAATGAGAAAGAAATTTTTGGTAAGAATTTTGATTTTTTTGAAAATTCGAGATCTGTAAATAAAATTTCGGTATCAACCAATCGCTAGATTATGCAGAAAAAATCATAGTTTAGGTCATCAAAATTGAGATAAATAAGTCATAAAGGAAGGTACGAGGAAAAAATGAATGTTAAGAAAAATTTTCCATTATTTTTCGAGTTATTCTTTAGAAAAAGCTTTTTAGAGTGATTTGGGCCATCTAGTCTGAGGTTTTTTCGATGATATCTATTGCTTGGTTGAGACAGAATTTGGATGCAGTAGGTTTAAAAAGGCTCAAAAAGAAATTTTTGGTAAGAATTTTGATTTTTTTGAAAATTTGAGATCGGTAAAGATTAAATGAAATTTCGGTATCCACCAATCGATAGATCGTGCAGAAAAAATCATAGTTTAGGTGACTCAATTCGTTGTGAGAGTGTGTGAGAAAGAGATATTTACGTATTAAAAGTCGAAATTTGAGCACTTTTGCTTGAAAAAGCTCATGGATAAAATTTGACTGGGACCCAAAAGGTGTCAAATCACTGGGCTCTCAGAAATTGGATTCTCTACAACTTGTAGAAAGCCAAAAGTTGATAAGGCGAATAGTAAAAGAAAAAGCGTGTCTGGTATGAAACAAGATATACACACTCACACAAACACGGAAAAAGGGGTGGAAAGATGAGTCTTTGGCAGATTTGGGAGGCCATTAGGAGGAAAAATGTTACCTACAATCGATAGATTTTGGCGAGAGGAAGAGAGTGGTCTAAGGCTTTTTCAGATGAAAGGAATTTCGTTGAAGAATATGTTGGTTTTAGTGGAAAATTTGATCAAATTTTCGTTGGGTCGAAAACAAAGCTTTCTCTTTAGAGAAAGCAAAATGACGAAAAACGTCAAAATTACGATTTTGAAAAATTTTGATTTTTGTCATTTTTTCCCAAAAATTATAGCATACATAGAGACTCGATTTTTAGTTACCAGAGTTACCACAGATTTCCCAGATTCTTTATTAGATAATAAGTAGAAGGTTTGATAAAATGAATGATTCACATGTGGTTCAAATATAATCTTCTCATCATCAAAATTCCGTGGTTATCCGTTTGCTTATTTGTGAATTAGACTGAGTAAATACGAAAACACAGACATCTCGGAGGCATTGCATTGAAAGTGCCTAATCATACACTTACAAACTAATTTAATTGAATTACTAGAGAATCTTCGCTCATTATCATACATTCTGAATATCAACAGACCCATCGATGTTCTACATTACGACTAATTTCTAAAGATACACTCATTTAAGTGATAACTATTCCATTCAAGTTAATTTTTCAAATCATGAATTTCCATGAAATTTTAATAGATAATCATATGCATCAATCAAAAGTGAAAAATCCGAGGAAAAATATTCACGCTATTAGCTTTATTATTCAACGATGGCGATTAATTCATGGAAACGGCGAAATTCTTCACGAATAGTTATTTTTAAAGAATTTCAAGTCACCATCAGAAAGACGCCTCACATCAAGAATCCGTGAATAATAGTTATCAGATTACTATACGTTGAGCAAGATTAGACTCTATGGAAGTCTCAGCTCTTGCACAATCCAGGTCAAACTTTAGGACAGTGTGAGTTTGTGTGGAATGATTGCATTCCCTGTGGATTTTCAATGGACCAACATCACAAAAGTAACTTAATAATAGAGTTCTTTGTCTCATTTCCAGTCCAGTCAAAATCATGTACATCATAAAAAGCGTTTAGTCTTGATTTTCATACATTTTCTTCGAAATCAAGAAAATCCCGAAAAATATACAAGGTAAACTGTACATTACTCGTATAGTTCATCTTAAGCAGGTCATTGCCTGGCATGAATCATGAAACTCATGACGAGAATTCATTCTGAAAAATCAAATTCCCCAATTGTATCCTAAACTATTTTAGCCCAACTTCTTTATCCACACTTTGGGTCAAACTCATTTGTCCGTAATTCTCAAATACAACCACCGGCCAGGGCATGACTATCAATTCTTTCTCCAAACCATCAACTTCCTAGGGACACATCTTCACACATTCAATTCTTGAGTAGTGAAGATACCTCTGAAAAGTATCAACTCTCACGCAAATCAGCAAGCAACAATTAGCCTCGTTATATTTATCGAGAGCGTCGGTCACGTTGCGATCGGCAGAACAGATTTCAACCGCGCAGTTCGAACTTTGTATCTTTCCTGGAGTAGTCTAGTCTCTCACTTGGTGCAGATATGGTCATTGGAATGCTGCAAATCTATGCACGAATTGCTGTTAGTATTTCGTGACTTACGAGGAGCATAGCATCATTAAAACCCGCGTGAATAACCTCTTCCTTCCTAATTCTGTGCACTGATTCGACTCAAGATCTCATAGAAATCTTCCCGAGTTCACAACGAAGGCACCAAAATCGAGGATGTCAAATTTCAAGTTCCTATTGGATGGGCAGGACTTGAATTTCGTGAGAGTGAGAAATTGCCGGATTTTTCTGCAGATAGTCAGGGCGAAGCTGAGAGCGTAGATGCCGCAGTCAAAAAATGCACTTTCACAACGCACGAGATAATCTCTGCAATTATAAAGTTTCTCAACCGCCTACCAAGTGTGTCCTGCAAAACGTTTTACTCAGTCCCACTACTGTAAGATTCACGAGTTGAAAGAGCCTAAGCAATGAAACTTTGGTACTGTTTTTTTTGAGGATTCGCCTAGACTAGTCACACCAGATTCAAGTCAGACGTTTGTATATTTGTATAGTCTCGTTCATCATGCTGGTGATGTATTATAGAGTAGACGTGCGTGGACATCGGTATTCTGACTGACGCTCGCGCATACTTCAAGTTTTGAGTAATTGAAAGTGACGAGGATACAAAGGTGTCACATGCATGTGAGTAAGATGAATATTACATATGAAGAGAATCACGCATGTTGCAGATTTTTGCGAGGAAATTTCTCAATGACCGTGGGAAATTAGTGACACCACGAGAGCAGAAGAAGAATAATGTTGCTGAACTTTTAGTTTTCTTAGAATCTTGTAATTCCACTAGGGGCGATCTTGGAATAGCTTTTTTGCAATCAAGACCGGGAAGATTGTTAGGAGCTCAGGAATAATGATGAAAAAATTAAGAATTCCCATCATTAAAGAACAGTCCCGAAATATTTCTCCAGGTGGACTCCGTCAGATGGTTTACAATATAAATATGATAGTTTGAACATGAGATTACAGTTTACTAATGATCTGAGTGGAGATTGTTGTATCATCTAGATTCTATGATTGATTCAAAAAATGTTCACCCACATCTAATATTGTGATCCACTTGATGATAGGGAGAGAATTTTTCAGCATGTTCTAGACACTGGGATGGATTCATGGCAAGAAATTAATGAGCTGATTAGGTCTAGTACAGAATATTGGGAATAAAAATTCACTCTGTAAAAATTGATAGTGATAAACTAAGTACTGCAGGTGACTGGCCAGATTCATTTAGATTTTTCATCTATGGCTATCGTAACTGATGGTGAGGCAAATGCTATATTCAAAGAGATCCCACCATTCATAACTGATGAGAGCTTATTTCGAGGCTCATTCTTTAAAAATCAGAATTTCCTTGAGGAAGACATCTACCAAGGTGAAATTCATTTTCAGAAGTGTAATTCACTACCGGTCTACAATACGATATTCAAGTGGAAGATGAGCAGATGCATCGGAAAAAACCATGAAATTTGCCACAAGGATATTGGTATTCCAGGAAAGACCACAAAATTCAATGTCAGGCATGATTAAGTACAACACCAAGTGCCACGAAACATCCCAAGAAACGCGGACATCGCACAAATTTTTCAATGCCGAGCGTAAACTCGTTTCTACTCAAACTTGTAATATTCATAATACTTTAACTACTTTGTCTGGCATTGCAAGACTCTCTCACAAGACACTGCATCTCAGATATTATACCAAGCACCCTCATCATCTCTTCTGACTTTCCACCAGAATGACTATACTCACTTGTTGAGCTGTTTCTGTGCAATTTGGCAACGTACCACTTTTAAAGAGAGATCGAGAAATCACCAGCCTTGAACTTGTTTTCATTCGCACGTTGACCCACAATTCTCACCAGACTATACAATGAAATTTTAAAACTTGACGGTATGTGTGAATGTAATACCAACTGCTATTGATTTCATTAACATACAATTCTGCAATTGTTAAGAGAAGCAGTACAAAGATGAATAATAAGATGACAGTTGTACGTGACGAGGTTAATCGGGTGACATAGACAGCTTAAGGCTTGTAGAGAGTTATGCGTACTTGTTGCATATTATAATCGAACGAGAGTGAGAGCGGCGGAAGGTAGATAATATATAGGTATGCAAAGAAGTTTGTGAGCTGCTTTTACATCAGAAACGTGCTTGGCAGAAGAATCAACCTGTTTGAGCGGTCGAGACCGGAGAAAGAAAAAAAAAGTTGCACGTGAGCAGAAATTTGAATTTGGAGTTTGGGTTGAGCAGAAATATTTTGGGATGAGAATTGGGATCGGATTTTCCGTGTTCTTTGAATCCTGCTGTGACATTCCTGGATTTCCTACGAAAAATTTTAGACATGAAGTTGACGAGTGTAGACTTTGAGAAAGTCTACATCGCCCATCGATTGTTTGATACAAAGAAGCGTCTTGATTCTTTCAGTAGTGGTCCCCTAGCCATCATAATAAATGCTTGAATGTCATCAGTGTCTAAAAGACAATTTTCGATCAAATTCATGAACTCGTTGACGTCATACTTTCAAAAAGTAATGCACAGGTCATTTGGGGTCCTATGGACCCCACGCAGTTGTTTCAATGCCGACGAACATATCGATCCAAATCTTGAATGATCTCATTTAACAGACCCCAAAGAGTACCCAACACATTTTTTTGGCATTGAGAAAACTTCGCACTGGAATTTCACACACTGGACAGTAGATGATGTACCTGAGTGCCGCAATCGCGAAATCTCCATGACGAGTTTTCTGCCCAAAACTGCGAGAAAACTGCGTTTTCAGCCCAAGTCATGGAAAATCACGAATGCGGAATGAGATACATATGATTCCTTATAGCAACAGTGACAAGATAATTAGAACGTGAATGAATGGTCACACGGGGTCCAAATGACCCCAACAAATTCGTCACCGCATGAAATCGATCGCCGCGATGATAAATATGTACAGGTCGTGAAATGTGCGAATTTTGCCATGCCGCGAACGCTGCTGAAGGTTTTGTAATTCTGCACATTCTAAGATTTTCTATTTGAGTTCGAAAAATGCTTAGGGTCTTTTGGACCCTCCTATGATCTCAACTGGTTGAACAGTTTCACCCACCAAACTACTCAGCTGTAAAATTTTAGCCGTAAGTATATGACTATCGCAGTGCTGTACCCGAAGCCAATTTCCTGTGATCTTATTTATATTCCTATACAGCCAGACTCTCAACATCTACGCATCACAATTTTATTACAGCCCGTATACCTACACGGGCCTATACTTGATCGCATGAATATTGCATCCAACCAATATATACTCAGTATGCCGTAATTCACTTTCTTAGCAAGTGCAATTATCGCAGGGTTGGAGCAGGGTTCACCATTGGCGATTCGGTAATTTATGGAACAGCGCCTCCGCAATTCCTTTGATGATGCCTCAATGGTATAATATTTCGTATGTGAAAAAAAAGAAGCTAGCTTTAAGCGTGGGGCAATACTTAACTTTAAATCAATTCTTCAGAGTCTTACGAGTTAATTGCATGTCTATGTACATACATATAAAGTTTCATCTCATGTACCGCAAAGTCTTCTTTCGCTAATTGAAGAGGTTCATACTTGGTACAGATAAAGCCATTTCGTCTTTTTTTGGAGGATGGTCCTTTTCAAAGATGAGTAGGTTATAAATGGTATATGGGATATGTGTTAATTGTAATTGAATGAAGAGGGCGTGTGTATCATGTGGTAGTATATTATAAACAATGGAAAATTTACGGATTGGGGGAGGTTAGGTGATCGTGCCAAATGATCGTAACTCATCTTGCAAGCTCTTCGTCACTAGTGTGTCTTATATGTATTTACGATTCCGTTAAGGATAAATGTAAGGTGTACTTGTGGGCAGGTAAGCATTCCATGATTTGAACGGTACACGTGAACGTACGTTGACTTTGATGGCCTTCTAAACTTGACGTAAAACCAAGACAATGGAATATATTCGAGTACCATACTTGTAGCCTGTGTACGTAACATAAATGTCATTATTAATGAATTGTATATAGGGAGATTTCTATAGAAAGAGGCCTCCCTCGTGAAAATATGGGATCGAACTGGACAAAAAAAAATCGTCCCGTCAGATGTCGATTCTTAATCCGTTTTTTCGGATCGGAATGGAAGCGATTGGATCGGAATGGATCGGAATGGAATAGAAAATCTTCAAATCGTATCCAGAACGATCCATTTTCTGGAATCAGTGTCGATCCATTTGAATCCAACTTCTGGCATCTCGGGTACGATTTAATGATTCCAATTCGATCCAGTTCCGGACATTGTCCATTTCATTCTCATATTTCGGGTCCGGGTAAAAGTTTTATCATCCATTCCGATCCATTTTCGCGTTTCAGTATGAAATAACTGCTATAGACTCTTACTTATTGTTGAGACGTTTTTGGGAAGAATAACTATTGATATATGGGTATTATCGCGATAACTTACACATTTTGTGTCAGAAATTGAAAATTGAGTCTGCGCCTGTCTGAGTCGACTTTGTTCATTCATTTTCACGTATTGACCGATAATATGTGATAAAACATATGCAGGAACTTTTTTGGAAAGTTTCAGGACGGTAAATGTGACTTTCACATGTATAAAACTTAGAGAAAGTAGTACACGGAACTGACATTTACCGGTCTTTGAAGTTTTGAAATTCGTGTTTAGATGGTTGATTTAAGGGCATAGGATGGTCCATTTTTGGTCAAAATTCAAAATTTTGACAAATTTTTCTTCGTCAAAAGTCTTGATCAATTAGACCCTGAACTTCGAAAAAAAAATTGTATGAACGTTCGGGGTGGGTGGTATCACTCCCGAAAATAGATATGATGGTCAGGAAGCTACTCCGAAAAAAATGTTTTTTCCATCAAAAAGTATCTCGTATCTTGTATTCGTGACGACACGGCCCCTGTAGCTTACTCCATGTAGTACCTGGACGGTTCACAGGCACCAGTGATCCAAACTCGTTTGACAAGATTATGAATCAATTGAATTTTTGCCAGATAGTCGATTTCGTAGAGGGTACCGTGGATTTTTTGCATGAAAATCACCTTTCGTCCCCTCGCTCGGCCGCAGTTTCAAACGCTGATCTTATCCCTGACTCATTGACTAGCCTTTTACGGGTCAATTTAGACATAAACCAACATAACGTTTCATTCTCGAATTCACAATGAAGCTGTACACTTATTACGCAGAATTAGCCATCAGTTAGCAAATTCAGGTGTTTCAGGTTCAGAATCTTGTCCGTTCCGCGTTCCGCACGGCCTGTTGTGAACAACCCCTCACTCTCGCAATGCAATTGCATTAGTAGTGACACCAGGAAGGGTGATGTTTGAAGTGCATTTTGGGGTCGCTGAGCATGATTTTGGTGGAGAACAGAATTGATCGAATTTGAACCCGATTTCAAAAGGGAACAATCGTTCAACATTACTTCTTTGTATTCTGAACAAGCTACACAACTTTTACACTAATACTTGATCGATTGATGGATAGGATTTTTTTTTAGATCACTCCAAATTGTGTTCGAAGTATATGTTTTCAAACATTTTTAATTGAAATCATAGCTCGAGACCGAAATAAATTTCATATCCACCAGTCGATAGCCTATCGCTGGAAGATTATTTTCTCAGGTGCTTCGATTTCTCGTGGGCAAGTTGTGAAGGGGATATTTTTATATACCCGAGTTGATCTTGGGAAGTTTAAATATTTTCATACGCCAAGATTCGTAGATCAGAAATGGTACGAGAGAATTGGCTCAAAACTCTGTTAGCGCACCCTCGCTTAATCGCGTGTCACCCCCTACGAATTTTGAAGCACAACGAGTCATTTTTTGTGAATCCATGATGAGCTCTGTCAAGAAAGAGTAACCTACAGTCGATGGGAACTGGTTTGAGGAAAAGAATGGTGCAAGTACCACGCGACAAGTAAAGATTTTTAGAAGAAATCATTGAATTCAACCAGAACATTTTATTCAAAACGTCGCCTTTTCTTTAAACAATTATCTCTCACGACCTCCCTGGCACGCTTCGATAAGTGAGTAGAAACTTGATAGTAACATATATTTGTTGGATACGGTTCCGGAGGATTTCAGGTTTCAGCTTGATAACTCACGCTGTTAGCCCCTTTTTGCAGCGTATTTTTAAGGATCTCCCAATGGCACCGACCTCACCTAATTCCAGCACCTTGCATAAATAATAATGGATCATGTAGGATGTCACTGAAACAGTGACATTTGCATAAAGCTTCGTCGTGCGGAAATGGTGAAAAAAGAATCTCGAAAATCATGAGAAAATCCATCGACTCATGTGTTTCAAACAATTTTCACGTGTTTTTTACATTGCCGTAATCAACGTTGGAAATTGAAAAAGAATTTTCTTTGATGAATTCCCTACCACTTGGACAGGAGTAATCCTATCACGGAGATTTTCACGAGATCTTCGAAATCGTTCAAGGATCTACAAGTTTGGTCTCTTGTGCAACTTTCTTATGATCCTTCCCATCGGAGACATGAGATCCGAGAAAAAGATCACTATTGCATTGGCGCTTATAGAGATACCGAGTAGGGTGGGCCGAAAAAGGGCTTTTTTCGAAAATCGATACGCCCTAGCGTGGAAATGTTGTGTTTGTACATATAGATGTGAAGAAAATTTTGCTGGACGCTGAGAAATGAGATTTTAGGACCCAGCAAGAGCCATCAAGCTTTTCTCACAATTAACGCAGGTTTAAATGGGAATGTGCCTCATTCGGCACTTTTTTCTTCCTAACTTTGCTCGCATTTCTGGCGCATCCAAGCAATTTTCAACGTATTTTAGCTCATTTCAAAGCTCGTTCCAAAACCTACAAAATCAGCTGAAGTACGTCCAGTTTCGACCAACCCGACCCAATCTACCTCAATTTTTCTAAAAAGTGATTAGTTTTGAAAAATCCGAAAATAAGCGAATTCCCCTTCCCGCCTCACTCCTTTCAAAACTCGAAATGGAAAAGTTGAGATAGATTGGCTCGGGTTAGTCGAAATTGGACGTACTTTAGCTCTTTTTGTAGGTTTTGGAACGAGCTTCAAAATGAGTTAAAGTACGTTGAAAAATGTTCAGATGCACTAGAAATACAAGCAAAGATTGAAGGGAGAATCGCCCTATTTTTGGGATTTTTAATAATGATCACTTTTTGAAAAAATTGAGATAGATTGGCTCCGGTTAATCGAAATTTGACGTACTTTTGCTCATCTTGTAGGAGACGCATGAAACATGTTGAAAGTATCGCTGTTTGAGTGATACCCTGCACGAGTAGTTGTTCATGAAAACTACTGTATCTTCAACCAATATTGAGATAAAAGCAATTCTTTGATTTTGAACGAAATTGATCAGATCTCAGAAGATTGGAAAATGAGGGAGAAGTAATCAAGAATCTCACTTGATGTAACCAAATATTATCAAAAACTGCTCAACCCTCGATAAATCATTCGACAAATAACGAAATCGACAAGAAACCATCTTATTTCTCAAATAATCTCAATGAGCATCACTTCGTTGTTACAAATTGGGGCACATCACATTATTGGGGTGGGATTCATTTTTGTGGTTTGATCGTGACTCTGGGCTTGTTTTTCACAATTTTCGGATGAAATGGAATTTACTACTCACTCGGCAAGTACAAACGTTCTCTTCTTGATGTCGTACTCACAATAATGATGTCAACTATCTCGTGAACACGGAGAATGCTCGACAAGACGCAAGACAAGGAAGAGCTGCGAAACTGTTGTACTGATCGAATAATTGCGGCGCGCCTCTATCTGATGTTCGTTAGGAAAATCGTACAAGTACCTAGCGAAGAACGCAACTCGCCGATGATGCGGCCGATACAGCCCACAAGGTTTGCAACATCATGTAGGCCACTGGACTCTCGCCTGCCGAAAATCGATAAAAACCACAAAGTACCCATGCTTTCTCGTTTTCGAGTATATCATGCTTTGACTTGATTCATGAATGGAATCTTGGTGGAAAAAAGTGCGCACATCATTTCATAAACAAACATAAACTTGAAGGTTATATGACAAACTGGAGCTCAAATTTGAGGTTATTTCTGTTTTCGATAGTCTTCCATCCATGTATAATCAAATTAAGTACTCATCTGAATCAGCTCTCTTTTCTCAAAGATGAAGCGCCAGTCCAAAACCAGTGAGAAGAATTTTGATATCGGAGACAGCACGAATATCGGCATTATTGCAAAAATTTTCCATATCCAACAAACTGAATTTATCAATCACTCAAGCATGTGGGATGTGTGAGAGGTTGTGTTTGGTTTTAGAGCTGAGTTCAGTTTGCTGATCTTGGAAAAATTTTGCAACAACGATGTCCGTGCCGTCTTCGTCATGAAAATTCTCCTCACTAATTTTGGACTGGAACGTCATCGTTGAGATAAAGGAGCTGATTCAGATGAGTTATTAATTTAGTTGTATATGAATGAAAAGCAATCATGAATTAAAATTGAAATGAGCTCAAGCTCGAGTTTGTGTAACCTCCAAATTTATGTTTGTTATTAAAATGATGTTCTCGCTTTCTCCTATCGAGATCTCATTCATAAATCAAGTTAAGCAGCATTTCACTCAAAAACGAGAAAACATCGGTACTTTGTGGGTTTTATTTATTTTCAGCAGGCAAGAGTGCTTTTGTGGTGGCCTGGTTGCAGACCTCCTGGGCTATCTCGGCTGCAATATCGGCGAGTTGCGTTCCTTGCTGCGATTTTCCCAACAAACTAATTGTGGCGGGCTGCAGTAATTTTCATTCGATCAGTACAACGGTTTCACAACTTTTTGACCTGCTTGTCGTTCGTTCTGTCAAGAGAAGATTTACTTGCCCAGTGAGTGATAAATTTAATCTTTATCTCAAATTTGTAAAAATAACCCTGTGGTCACGATCAAATCACGTGAGTGAATTTCACCCCGATAACTTGCACCAATTCAAGAAGTTGTTCTCACTGTAATTATCCCAAATTTAGTACAGGATATGCGTAAATTTCGGATCTTGAATAATTTCTGCTTCTAATCGAAAGCTGTGAAAGTATTCGAGAACACTCAGGAAATTCAGAAGATGAGTTCACAGTTGTTCGTATATCAGAGTCATTCAGTTTGAGCAGACCCCGTTGAACATTTTTGGGATTTGTGATCTTTCCTCTGACATAATGTGTCATCTTTCCGTATGAGTAGTTCCGCAAAATTTCTGATATTCGGAGATGGATAAAGTGCCATCCATAAATCTCACTTCCGAAGATTCTAAGATGTATTTTTCAACTTTTTGAAATACATGAAGCCCAAAGGAAGTCACGCACGAATACAAAATTTGCACGCATCCCTGGGAATTACACTATGGGGTGTACGATCAGGTATAGGCCGTGCGCACGGCCACCGGTATGGCACAACCCCTACAAGGGCATTCGATTCAACGACGTCATCAGATAAATACTGAGGTGTGCCAAAAAACCATTTTTTGCAATTTCGTGCGCAAAAATGTGCGTAAATCCAACTTTTCTTCATTATCAGCAGTGTGTGAAGTAATGCGGGAAAGACTTCTCGCGCAGTTTCACATTTACGCACCGATAAACTGTGCGTGAAATTCATCTCTCGCAACAGATTGCAATGCGTAAATGTAAATTCTCGCACAAGTCACTTGGCATATGTGTGAGATGTTTGACGATCTTGAGAGTCTTTCCCGATCCATGAAACTGAACGGTCCAAAACGTTCCAAGTTAGTTAGTCGTTTTAATCAGTTCTCGTCACCATCCGATCACATTCTTTTGATAAGAATGTCCGTGATAGAGATGACTGATGAGTTTATATTCCGTTTTGATGTTTGAAAAGATTTTCAGTTTCGATCAACCTAGAAAAAACTCTGAATGTATGCTCTAATGATGGTGTTGATATACTCAACCAACGAAAACAGATATTTAGTTTAATACTCAGAGCTCTAATCTTGTCTTTAGTCATTTGAATTTTGTAAGTAAGTGATTGAAATCATAAAAATTCTGACTAATCTAACTCAAAGACTTGTCATTTGATAACTCACCAAAGAATATCAATTATTAGGAATGATTCTTTTTGAATGATCCAATTATATTCATCTGTCCAGCCTTGAATTTTTAATTATTCAAAAATCAACTATGGTTGAAACTGTGCAGTGTCTACGGAATATTTATGAGAGGAAGACTTTTTTAGACCATTTTCGGAATTTTTTTTCAGTCGGAACCCCCCGGCGGGAGCTGTGTCCCCTGCACACCCGCCGGGGCTCCGCCCCGGACCCCGTCCCCCGCCCCGGTCACAGCTTTTGTAGCCGCAGAGATACAACTTTGCGCACTAATTGCAAAAAATAGTATACACCACACGTGCGAGAAGTTTCCGCACTCGTTGCCGACTCGTGCGAGGAGTAAAATCCACGCACAGTTTTGAACTTCACGCACACCTAGAAGTACACATTCACGAACGCTCGCGAGCGTGCGTAAATATATACTTCTTGGTGTGCGTAAAATTCAAAAACTGTGCGTGAATTTTACTTCTCACACTCGATCGGCAACTTGTGCGGAAATCGCCCTTCTCGCACTTGTTGCGTAATGTACTATTTTGGGGGAATCGTCTTGCGCTACTGAGGTTTTACCGGCATCTGTCAAAAAATTTAGAGAAAGTTTTTGCTGCGTATTTTAGAGTGCGATTTGCGTGAAGAGAAGTAATGTATGAAAAGTACCAATTTCTATTGCTTGAAATTGGTAAAGTGTCTGTGATAATTCCGCTGTACTCAGAGAATAAGCTTACTCAGATCAGATTTCCTCCATGATTTGACATCTGAAACACATTCGAGATGTCGATTCCAGAGATTCGATGAAGCCAAGATCCGTGAGCAACAAGTTATCAACCACCGTATTATCTTTTTTCTACAAAATCTAGATTTCTTCACTTTCGTACACCTCGGCATTAGAGTATGTCTAATTCTAAGACCTGATGGCTTCAATGCCACAACATTTCTGTTACAAAACCTGTTTTTGTAATAATTGTTGCTGTGTCGATATATGACCAGAAGAAATATTTCTCCTTGGAAGGGTCTCCCATGGTCTCCCGACGTAGAATGACTGTCTGGACGCGATCCTGCGTAGACGGTTTTGAGCTGCCACGTCAAGATTTTTGTCTAGGCGAAAAAATCCTTGATTACAGGTTTCTTGCCTGTAGCAAAGAATTCTGACGTGGTAGCTTAAAACGGACTACAGAACCGTTTTCAGATGGTCTTTTTACGTCAGAAGAGCATGTTTGGATACCCCGTGCAAGGGAAAATCTCATCTTCCGTCATTTTAACTCAGAAACAATTATTACATAAACAGGAGTTTTAACAAAAATCTCTTGCATCGAATTGTACTTTTTCCGGGTACCGGACAATTCTTTTCCTCAAAGGCTGTAACAAAACCAAGGAAATGTGATTTCAAACGTTCGAATCAGTCTATTCTAGACTGTTTCATGATTTTTCGAAAATTTTCAGCAAAATCGGACTCTTTTCCAGATACTAGGTAAACAAATCAGCTTATACAGCTTCACGATTACATTGTAACGTTCTAAAATGACCAAGATCATGTTCAGCAGGCCAAAATACGCCGAAAAACGTATCTTTATTAGTATTTTGACCAAATTTTACTCCCTCGCTAAATAATCATCAACCTCGGAAATCGAAAGCATACCCAAAAAACAATGTTGTTTGAAACATCGGTTTTTGCGATTCAAAAGAAATATCCTGACGTGTAGGGGAAAAACTGAGCACGGATTCGGTTCTTGCGTCAAAAAATACACGAGAAAATCTTATTATTCTAAGGTAGACTGCAGGCTCATACTTTTATTGTCCAGTGTATTCAGATAGGCATCGAAAAAGTCATGAGCAAACATCTGATTTTTGCCCTCAACGCGTCCTTTCTTTCTATACTTTGAAGCATGGAAGAGCTGCGCCTGACGATTTGTACTTGAAAGAAAAATTGGTGCAGAAAAGCCTGGTGTGAGGTGACCTAAATTTTTTTGGGGGAAACTGGACGAGTGAAATTTTTGGCGAAACCGCGCCCCAGAGGCCGAGTCTACATAGACGCGCTCACTCTGGGCTTGCACTCTCTACTCAAACACCAGGGTAGGTACCGAAAATGGGATTTGAAAATCTTTTGACCAGTATTTCCTCTCAATCGGAGTATCAGCACGAGTTCATGAGATGAGAACCCGTCAGTCTATTTTTGAGAATGACCAAAAAATTCATTTGCATCGAATGGAGATCGAAAAGTGAGAGACTTGGATGTCGATCGTTGTGCCTAATATCACCAGACCCCCAACTTCTCAGGTTCCTAACTCGCAGCTTATTCAACAATATTCAACATCATCTTGGGTTTTCATTGAGACTTCCTCCAGAAACTGTGAAATGAGCAAAGGTGTGCGGAATTTCGATTAAGACGAACCGAGCTCTTGCAAATTCACAAAAGATAACATTTGTGTTACAAGAGTCACTCCTCCGTGAATTTGGAACATCTCGGGTGTTGTTAATCAGGATTTCATACACTTTAGCTCATTATTCAGCTTCTAGAATAAGTACCAATGGATAACCAAGATATGGTGCTGAATATTGCTGAATGGTTTGCAAGTTAGAGACCTGATGAAAAGTTGGGGGATGCTTATATGAGACACAACCACGCCTCTCATTTTTCGATCTCTATCCGATGCTAATTAATTCCTTGATCGATTTACGCAAAAGACTGGCCGTTTTCCATCTCGCAAACTCGCGCTGATACTTCGATTGAGAGGGAACACTCGTCAAAAGATTTTCAAATCCCATTTTCGGTACCTACTCCGGTGTTTAGGTCGAGAGTGCAAGCGGAGAAAGCGCGCGCGCCCCCAGTGAACGCGTCTATGTAGACTCGGCCTAAACCATGCTCAGCGATTCCGAAATACTCTTTAAACATCACTCTTTCGGGTGTCCCGATCCAAATCGACCGATTTCGTCCTATACCCAGGCAGTCAGCCCCGCTTCGCGATTCAAGCCTATCTGCGGCGCCACTACCGGGTATTTTGCGAACCGCCCGACTGCCAACATCTGAAGTTCAAATATCGGCGCGCTAGTCAAACTGTATGAGCAAAGTCAGCAAAACGTATTGTTTCAAGTACGCGATAACAGAAATAGACATCAAAAGTTATTTCTATTGTCAGATACTTGAAATGAGTCATTTTGCCGACTTTGTTCACATACAGTTCTAATAGCGCCCCGAAGTTTAAAAGACAAATGTCGGCAGTCGGACGGTTCGCGAAATACCCGGCGGTGTCGTCAGAAGGTTTATTCGATTACGCCGGCGTGGCCTGGCGTGGCCGCCGTAATCGAATAAACCTAGAGTCAGGGCTGACACCTCAAACTTCGATGCCAAAGTCATGCTCAGCTGTCTCAAAGTACCCGCAAATCATCTTTTTTTATGATGCTGGGATCGATTCTGATCAGCTCAATACGCAAAAATGGACGAACAAAGTCGACTCAGACAAGCGCAGACTCAATATTCAAATTCAGACACAAAATGTGTAAGTTATCGCGATAATACCCATATATCAATAGTTATTCTTCCCAAAAACGTCTCAACAATAAGTAAGAGTCTATAGCAGTTATTTCATACTGAAACGCGAAGATGGATCGGAATGGATGCTAAAACTTTTACCCGGACCCGAAATATGAGAATAAAATGGACAATGTCCGGAACTGGATCGAAATGGAATCATTAAATCGTACCCGAGATGCCAGAAATTGGATTCAAATGGATCGACACTGATTCCAGAAAATGGATCGTTCTGGATACGATTTGAAGATTTTCTATTCCATTCCGATCCATTCCGATCCAATCGCTTCCATTCCGATCCGAAAAAACGGATTAAGAATCGACATCTGACGGGACGATTTTTTTTTGTCCAGTTCGATCCCATATTTTCACGAGGGCTGGAAGGAGGAGAAGTTTGGATGGACAGATGACGAGGGAATAGATTCAATGGAGATACTTCCTGGTATGAATATTTTCAACAGGTACCAAAAATAAATTAGACGGTTGAGATCGAACGGCTTGTTCCATTGTATTAGAGCCTTTGAAAAAGATGTACCAAGTGATGCGTGTCAAGTTTTTCTTTATAAATACCTCTGTATCTGTGTACATAGATTATTCATTAAGACGTTACATAAACTTTACATAGACAATTTTTTTTCCATCTCGCAAAAGTCTTACAAACTTCTATTTTCGATCATGCATGACTAACTGACCGTACGAAATGATACAAACATCGTAAGAAGTTAGCGACTGCTCACGGGTTTAAAAAAAACTAGAAACACTTCACGCGCGCAAGCGCGCTGACGTTCAAAATTGTCTTGAGGGAAGTAACAACATCTATCACAGACAAAAAATGATAGGGACGGGAAACTGATTCCTTGGAAAACTGACCACGACTGTTTTTAGATCGAAAATATACTTATAAATATGAATCTTGAACCCCTATGCAATTTTAGGTGAGGCTCTAGAACTGGAGGTACGTTCACGTTTGAGACGATTCAATTCGTACACAATAAGAATAGCAAAACAGATTATAGATTGCAGGAGGGATACATTGTAGAAACAGCTATCCTGGAACAACGATTAAAATTCACCAATATTCAGTAATATTTACCCATTTCCAATAAGTTTCCGACAAATTGGCGTGCAGGGGTCTAAAAATTACGATCAGTGGGGGAATTATTTTTCTGTAATCACGTTGTCATTATTTCATACGATTTGAAATGTCATCCCTGAATGATTGGACGTACATTCAAGAAAAAGTTGAAGTCTTTCCGATTCGACAATCAGCCTGATATAAAACTCTCAGAATCTTCATACGCATACGAAAAGAGAGAGAAAAATCTCATACAGGTATTTTTGCGTAAATCTCGCGCAGTTATAATGAACTGTACCTACAGGATTGAGCGAGTTCTTGACCTTTTTACCCCAATCCTAAAATTGAGTAAAATCATAGGTTGCTTGGAGGCTGCAGTCTGGTGTCTCGCGGGTGTCTCGTGATGAATGTAAAAGTGATCAGGGAGAAGAACGTGTAAGCGTGGTTCGGTGCTACATGTTCATCGAAATTTCTTTATTTACGCGTTACAGCTTCAAGATATCCAGCTTTACACATTCATCGATAGATATACAATTTCATCTGGTCCTAAAAATGTGGCGTTGAAATGCGTTACATTCTCATTCAAATGGGAAAATGAAGTTGGAGAGCTGAAAGCTTAAGAATATTTGAAAATATGGTTGGATTTTTCACAATCATCAACTTTGAATTCTCGAGAAAATCCAGGCGAAGCCTTTCGAGACAGACTCTATCATGACTGCCACAATCATCGAAAGTTTTCTTGTGTAATCCAGACGCAGCACATACACAATTTCATTGCATCGAAAGATGATTCTGATGCACTACATCTGTGTTGTTTCCGTGATTTCACTCACTCTTCAGTATGATACTAAATTAGACACAAACGACCCTTTGGCTCACTTGCTTCGTTTTTCTTTATATCTACAGGCTTTAGAATTCTATTCAAGGATTGGTCATTCATCCACAAAAAGAGTAATATCTCTTGGGTTCCTTGAAAATTTTTCGCACCGAACCTCAAATTCTTTCAATCACAACAAAAACAGCAGTATTCAAAATCAAAACATACAGCACGATACAACGCACACAAAGATGAGGTATCGAAAATTTCGAGATATGCTAACTTCTCGATTGACCTGCGGATTAATAGGAGGGATTGTTCGTTATCGTAACCGTCATTCCGTTTGATCTGTGTCATAGAAATAGCAACGTACGATTATAGATAGGATGTTAGATAATATCATGATTGATGGGTCTAAGAAATTCTTTTATTGGTTGTATTGGTCAGCTTTAGTATTGCCATGTGAGGATAAGATATGCCGATGAGAGACGAGTAATGCTTCGATATAAACAAATCGAATGATGAGGTGTGTGGACTATTTGTTTCCCAGGGGTCAGGTACAAAGTTTTCTGGGACAGGTGTAACACTTTTGGGTCATGTACATCATTTATTTGAACATCATGATTGAACTTTTGATTAATTGAATTGGGGAGGTGAGATTGGTGCATGTATTATAAGACAAGTGAAATTTTTGAGTGACTTTGGTTTGGTGCTGTTGAAATTTTCCTGATGAACCTCAAAGTTATAATTGATCACTATCATTCGGAACAGAATTATTGTTTTCAAATTAAATTCGTTGTGAGGACAACTATTAATCAAATACTCATACTTGTCAGTTGAGAATAAAACTTGATGATAAATATTCTTTGATGCAAATATCTATGTGACTACAACAGTCATGAGATGATAATAATTAAATCCAAATCCCCACCATCTCATTTTATAAGTCCCCAGAATAATTTTATACCAAGATTCCTCATTAATACCGAGGTGCAATCTTTTAGTGAGTTAATAAACACGTGCGTAACCGTCCATTAGCTACAAAATTCTATGAAATACTATATAACCTTCTTCGCTTCTTCCCTCAAAACCAGTGATTTACGAGTCTTGAAGTATTTCGTTGTGATAATAATGATAATGGAAGCCTTGGGGGCAGTAGAGAGGAGAAGACAGAGAAAGAAAGCGGAAGTATTAAGGTAAAAAATTAGTATATATGTAATGGTAAGAGAAGAAGCAAACTAAAAAAAATTACGAGAATTTGTCGTGACCGGGAGAGGAAATTCATCTAATTGAATAAAGATTTCCATTAAAACTCTCTCTTTTTCCATTCTTCCTCTCTCGCTCACTCTCTTGCGTGGCATCATTACAATTACGAGGAGCACTTGCTTGCCTCTTCGGTAGCGCGTCGACCTTGCGATTTCTCTCCAGAGTGCATCTTCCCGCACTGCGCAACTTCGACTCTTTTTTGGAGAGTTTCAAGACTTCCAAAAGATCATGCATCCGTGCAGGTTCTTACTTTGAATCGAAACCAAAATTCATTTGTATCTTTTCATTCATGTCAAACTGTCTCGTAGAATATAAGAGTATTGCAAATATGACGAGTGGTAAAATTCATGATTCAGCTCAAGACCCAAGCGAGCAAATATTACAAGATCAAAATGCAAAATATTGCGAGAGAAACATTCCTTTCATCTTTCGCATCATCGTTTTCAATTACATTGGAGTACGTTTGTGTGGATGGTACAATTAGTTTCCGTGATGACTTGAGGTTTGGACTCTTCCTCTACTTACAATTAGTTCAAATTTCAAAACTCTATTCAATACTTGTATCGTTTCAAAATCTGATTTGCTAGAATTGACCTCGTGGCTTTGAGATGCTAGAGTATACGTTTCGGATGATAGGGTTGAATCTGATTAATTTTTTCATGAAGCACGAAGCTATAGATTATAATAAGTATTCGTTTCTTTGTCATTTAGCCCAAATCGAAGGAGAATTTGGATAAAATGTAAATATTCTCCTACGTGTTCGGTGACCGCATCGCCTAAGGTATTACTATTAGAATTCTATAATTTTATATTGCTATGAATTCCGCTGTATAGAATAGGATCATTTTTCCTGATATTATTTTAAGTATTCTGATATACAGCCACAATGCTCCGTTATTTTTTGGTTAAAATTGCTTT
This sequence comes from Eretmocerus hayati, assembly GCA_029851415.1. Taxonomy (NCBI): domain Eukaryota; kingdom Metazoa; phylum Arthropoda; class Insecta; order Hymenoptera; family Aphelinidae; genus Eretmocerus; species Eretmocerus hayati. Next base: position 172,083,040 of record CM056742.1, on the reverse strand, counting down.
GGCATCAATTATGAACCTATGAAACATGAAATGGTGATAGAAGATTATGGTTGATTCGAAATTTTCATTCAAGAAAAGTTTTCCTGTAGAAGCCAGTAAAAAATTTCTATAATTTCTGCGATTCTCTTCAAGTCCCACAATCTTTTCCAGTATTTTAACAGAAGAAATTGAATAAAAACCAGAGGCGTGAGGACTCAACATCTCTATGATCTCTTTTCCAAAATCCACGCTGACTTTAACACACGGTTCACCTTCTATCCCACACTATATATAGGATAACGTGGGAAAAGTATTGAATGCCTGCTTATACCAAAACAATGTGTACACCAGAATAACAGTATACGACAGGTTCGACTTTTTCTTATACTTCCTTAACACTATATTTTCACCAACATTCTCTTGGCTATTGTAGTCGAACAGGTGCCACAACAATACAAGAAGCTGTTTTTGGATTCTGCGCTCTGCATAATAATGATCTTAAGAGTGACGATAGGACGACGATGATGGTGTCGATGACGAGATGAAAGCAGAGCACTATTACGTAAAAGTATTCTCACTTTTTGCTTCCTTGTCGATGTTAAGAATAAAGAGGCTTCGTGAAAAGCTAAGAGACACAGTACCATATTTGGTAGAACAAAATAATGGTCAGAAAAATAGGTTATAAGAGTCCAGACGAGACGACCAAGTTGATTTGAATACCAAGTGAGAGTCAATTTCCAAGACCAAGATTGCATTCTTGAGCTGCACTGAAATGATTTTCATGACTACGTAATAAGATCAGGGTGATATTATTTGTAGTCTGTTCTTTGAAACTGCACAAAATATATGTAACAGGTTGTTTCACATTTAATGAATGATACGAGTTGAGATCAATGGTTACACTTTACAAGTTATAGGGCCACCTGCAAGCTACAAATTCATCTTTATAGCTTCAAGATTTCAACCTCATTTTATGAGCTACATAATATCTGACAACATTTATAGACTCGATTTTAGTATCATCTAGTCATCAGCCCTCGCTCGCGATATAGAGTGCGTCCATCCAAACCAGATGATCAATCTTTCGATCCAAATTCCCCGCCCCTCTCTAACTTATACCTCACACTTACTTTTCCATCACATGAAACCTAACCTAAAAAGGCAAAAATCGATTAAAATACCCAACTCAATGCATCATGTACATAGAATGGCAGATGAGCTGGCGTATATAGCAATTTGCACGCGACAGAATCATTGAGAGGCGATGACCGTACACGGTTTGTGGTCAAGGCAATTCAGACCATCATCAGGTTTATACTGGCAGAATAAACGTCAGACACTTCAATTTGTCAGCGAGGTTCGTAATCGCTTGTCCACTGCAGTTGACTCTTCTTTTTCCCGCCTCCTTATTCACTCGATTCACTCTGTTCATCATTGTATATAGCAACTATACTTCAGAGTGAAACTCGTTGTCACCTCGTTTTCCTGTCGACTCATTGTGCATACATAACCTCTTTCACAGCTTCCCAATATCTTCGAATCCGTTTCGGACACGGTGATGAGTTCCCTCGTCTTTCTTCTCCTTTCATTTGATAGAAATCTTCCGTTTCCTCAAGTAACCCAACAGTAGTAGATGCGATGTACTACTCGAATTGAATTTAGACATTATTGATGTCCCAAAGCGAGTAATGAAATTTATTTTGACACGCTGTGCAAGAGAGCATCTTTTTTTCCACTTTCGCACACAGTTTGTCAAGAAAACAAAGTTCGATAAGGGAGTAGAATCTTTTTTCGCATCCCCGTGATGATTCCGACCCTCGCCTGCGACTTGGGCCGGAACCTCATCAATCGGACGCGAGAAAAAGTTTTTACATTCTTCCATCGAAAGAAAGCATCTATTACACAATTTCCTGATATTTGGACGCCTATAAAATTGCACTAAAAAATATTTGCGCATCTCCATGGGGCTCTCCATTATTTCCGAGCGATTGTCTCATCGCTCGCCTGCGGCTGAGTCGAGAAATAAATCCGTCAGAAATGAGCTACAACTTTGTAAACTCAATGCAAAACGTACTTTTCTTCATCGCATAGGAGGGAAAGCGAGAGGAAAAATGACAATTCTACTCACATTTTCGGTCCTTTTACACAGCTTTACGCTTTTATCAATTGGGAAACGTTCCTAATCATGATGATTTCAACCCTCTTCAGGGCTCGGGCTGAAAACAATCATTGACCAAGCAAAACCAAACCTCCCATCGTCAAATTAAAAATACTATTTCCACACAGTGAATCAAAAAATTCTGTTTGGTACTCGGGCTGGATAGTTTTCGCTTCCTTTAGTTTCAACTCTCACCTCCGGCTTCGTTATTGAAAAATTGTTACTCAATGTGAAAAATTCACTATCCCCATATCCTCGTATCGAAATGTATACTATATCTTTCATCTTACAGAATTTCCCTATCGCAAGACAATTCTGAATAATCGAACATTCGGTCTTAATAAACAGAACATACTCCTCTTTCATCCAGCGCGGGAAATTCAAATCTCATGGTTACTCGAGAACTTAGTTCCGCATTCTCACAATCTTCGACTATAGTATAAGTAGTAACAGACTAGATTGTTCAGACAATCGTCCAACGCCCATTAAAAGTAGAAATCTTCTTCCGTGTATATATACAGAGTCTGCGTTAATTGCCGGTAAGAGCGCATCTCTTGTAACTCCTATATATTCGGTTTTGTTACTGAGAATACGATATATATCGATAAAACTCGCTTGGGCGGCCTTGCTACATCACGAATACGACGACGACGACGACGACAACGACGACTTTTGCTAACTATGCACATATAGAATTGAAGTACCTATATAGAGATAGGCCTCCGTTGAGTCGGTAGGTAACGAGCTGCCCTGTCGCACTTATTTCACCCTGAGAAATTCTAGTTACTCTACTATACTACTATAGTTTTCTAGTCGCGTCTATCGCAATCACAAGAAATAATCCATGCGTCTATGTATATAGTTTTAGAAAATTGTATGTATATATGTATTTGAAAGTACAACGACCTCGGATATAATAATGGCAAAGTGTTTCTATGTATGGGTGTATGTAGGATGTTGGATGAGACTTTCCATAGGTTATTTTATAGAAAAGAATTTTGGTAGGACGTGACTGGAGAAAGTATCGGGTTCTGTATCGTTTTGTAATCGATAGGTTGAAGATTCAGGATGTATGGAAAGTATGTGCGGGAGTTGATTCGTTGGTGGAAGTAAAATCGGCGTTTATCTGTGCTATCTCATTGTTTGAGGAATATGTATTGGATTGTGGCATGAGTAATAGTCGTTGGTTTGCTGTCTTTCCTAGTTTTCTTTTTTTCGAGATGTGAAACAGTGAATTTGAATGAGAAAAGAAAGAAATCGGAAATATCTTGGACTGAATTTTCCCCTGGTAGAAATTGTAAGCATTTTTTGGCCAAAAACTGGCCAAGTCTAACCTAGTTGCATTGTCACTATATCTATATATTGCATGGGTGGCCAAAAAAATTGGTCACATTTCTACCAGGGATCAGTAATTTAGCATACGTGTATTTGAAAACATTCGAACGTTATACTCGGGAAAGATGCTGTCTGTGCTCGTCTAAATAACAACTTGAGAGTTCCAATGTTGCACATGTAACGTTTATGATGTATGGATTATGAAATCACCGCGTGAGCTTTTAAATGGTTAGTGAAAGTTGACCCCATATCCTCCCGCATCGTCGACTAACATCTCATAGATAATTGTACTGATTCGAAGCTGCAAACACATATTTTACAAAAGTTCATAGATTCCCATTTCTTACATTAGGTCGATTTGTTCATCACTCTAATCAATGAGACTACTAAGAACAGCCTACACATGGAATAGTCTAGAGCACTTCGTAATTTGAAAAAGTCTTCAATACTTTTGTAGTTGAGCTAATATTCAATAATTCCATGGTAGTCATACACTGATGAGCCATCAAATTTGCAATAATATATATGGGTAAGGACTACAAGTCAGATCCTCTGAAAGACCTCTTGTACACTGGGTGTATGTAAATTTAGGATGAATCTTGAAAAGTTTTTCATTTTTGGGCGGTTTGAAAGAAAATCAAACTTTCTGGATCGTCTTCGTGATCCGCATTCCTTCAGAATGCAAAGTGAGTCTCAGAATTTTGAGCATCATCCATCAGGGACAAAAAAAAGTTCAGCAATATTTGCTCAGAATTCATGTCTGACGAGTGTACTTTTAGTTCCTACTTTAGTTCCTACTTCCTAGTCCAGGCATCCCGAATAAAATCTTCTCTGCACTCTTCAACTTTCGAATTTCACATGTCATGAATGTTACAGGCACACAACTCTCCATGGGATCACTTGCTCCCTAATAGAATTGATAGACTTTAAAAATTCAATCTGGTTTATCACAATGAAATCGTTCATAAACTGATCAACGAACTAAAATTGTGATTCCTCACGAAATTTATTATCATTTTTGAGATGATTTCCAGAGGAAATCGAATTAGGTTAACTTTGTTTATAATAAAGTTCAGACAATTCCTGTATTTCATAAGTTGTGAAAATTAAAATGATGTACACAGTTGTCGGTGAAACGAAGCCATCACAGTTATTATACTGAAGAGAAATGGAAAGTTAGCGCCTAGGGATACAAACTAATTGCTCATTTTCCACATACGTCTAAAATCACCGTGTGAACGTACACAACGGGTACTTACATTTATTTTCTGAATTCTCGCTAACACAACGGTCCATTCAACTTTGAGACCATAATAAATACTCTCTCTTTCTCTGGTCTATCTTACAAACCAATCAAATTGGAAATCTTTAATTTTTTGGTAAAATTGATAGATAACTATACGAGACCTCGCCGCAATATAGAATTATTTAAAAACAAATGAACAATGGAAAATTATGTAATTCCATTCCCACTCTCTTCGTAACCGAACATATGAGTTGAATAACGTGAGATAGATGTCCATATTCCATGTGTGGGTTAGCAATTCTCAAAAATTCACTCACGTACAGGTACATAAGCACTTGTAAAACTCATAAGCCATTATAATCGTTTTGAGCTTCACTTTTGACTCTCGGTACTATACTGTATACCAGTGTCGTAACAATTAATTTCGACCAGAACGTTCGTTTTGGTACATCATACGCAATCATCTCTCTCATAGACCATAGAATCATCATCCTCTCAGATTAAAGAAACAAAGCCTTTCTTTAAATCTCTCACCGAACGTTTAATTTTTATAGAAAATTTATTCGTAAGTCTGAGCTTTCCGATAACGATCTCATTCCCAATTTGTTGGGAGGCCCCTGCGGCCATATGGCAGAACGCACGTCATCTATATACCATCACACTTTCAATCTCTGTATCAATCTCTCAGACGTTGACGGACAACTCTGAAAAGAACCTATGACAAGAAAAAAATCAATCAGGTTGACGTAGGTAGACTGGTGTTATACTATAGGTAGGTACCATGTTTGAGATTTAACTTTGAATCATGACACCGGCTACCGTATAATTTTCTATTGGGGTTATCGACTACAAAGGAAATCGACAGGTGAATATTTGAATAGGTCGCAATATACAATGAAATTTTAATGTGAGATTAAATGTGAGATGAAATTTCGAGATACTGAAGAAGATAATTGAGACCTTGGAAGGTGGCCAGTGTCAAGGTCTGAAGCTCCTGGTTTAAAACCAGTTCCTCGTGGCACGCATCGTCTGATATGAAGTCTCTCGCGCGTGGAGATTCTTTCTCATATTATAGCTCCGTAATCGCGGAAACGCTCAGTCTCGACTTTCTCTACTTTATCATCATTATTCTACGCCTCCGCACTGCTCGCACGTTAATCTTCATAAAATCTCAAATTGTACATTAAATTCCTGAGAATGAACCTATGATTAGATGGTTTCCGGGCCAGAACGATGTGAGTCTATTCTAATTTTGGAAAACATTTCTTTGATTATCTGATGAATTATTATTTTTTTTAATGATGATATTGCTTACTGGGTGATCATTTTTGCTTCGAACGGATAAACTCTTGGATCTATCGACCTTATTAGAAGCCTACTTGTTCGAATGGTGGACATTTCTTGACCAATAACTGGCCAAGTCGCATTGCTACTGGCTATAGGTGCTCGGACAGAATGGTTACATTTTCACTAGGGAATTTCCCATGACAATGATAACCGATAAAAATAGTTTCCGAAATATACCAAAACAGTTTATGGGAAATTTAAAATAGATTCATATGATTCTGATTTGGAGCCCTTCTCGATATTTAATTTGAACCGTGACGTGTGCACTCCATAATTTTTGAAAACAAATTTTCTCGCATCTTTTCGATATACATAGACAGTAAGCCATGCAAATATACCTAAGGGGTCAAATGGCCGCGGCCGTATGGCATTCCAGGATCAAGTGCTGCTGTAAACCAAAAGTCGTACTTTTCCTGCGAGTGAATGACGCGCCATAAATCCTTCGTAAGAAGGTGTAGGATTAGTGTCCGCAAAAGTCCGGACGCCGCAGTCGTCCTAGAATTTGTATCTCAAACCACCGACTTATCTCGGTCAGCACTTAGAATCTTTACACACCCGTCCGGTGTGTCCTAGAATTTTGCCAACCATTGTAAACGTTTAATTATCGCGTGTTAGTTATAGCAGGTGGCCCATCCGGCGGGTCCTAGAATCTGGGGACCCTCGTAAAGCTTAACGACCATTATAAATCTATTCACATAATTTGTTTACTCGTCCCCAAAAGTCGGGACACGCGCGAGTTAAGCTCACGTAGTCGTAAAAGTTCCGTAGAAATAATGACGGCGCAGATTTCTCGCCCATCGCAACCGTTTACGATTTTAACCTTTTCCAGACCGCATAGAGTAAGCCGTTCCGCGGCAGGTATAAAAGCCCGCTGCACGCGCCACCCGTGAGTTCCTACCTTTTAGACTTTTTTACGTCCGTTCTGGCGCGGCCCGGGAGCTCGCGAGCCGCGCGGCTCCGCCGCGCCACGGCGCCGTGGCCTTTGCGCGAAAGCCGCGCCGTTCAGCTCTTGCGTGAAAGTAATTAAGTGATCTATGTACACCCCGCTGCTCTCCTCAATATAAGAGATTGCCATCTCATTGAAACGAAATCATACGTTTGTCGTCTACATCATTGATTATACGAAGTGAACCTAACTCATCCGATCGAGATGCACGGAGTGTGGCGAGCCCTGGCCCACCAAGGTTTGAGTTCTATATCGTGATTTTTGCAACGAGACGTTTCCGAGCAACTCGTTGGTTGATAAGCCCCCCACCGGTGTACCCTTATCAATTTGGCGCCCAGACGTGCTGGCCCGATGTCGAGTGACATCGTCTCATCGGAAGATGCAGAGTATCCACGAGCAAGAGTCTACAAGTGCTACAAAAAACTTTTCGAGCGGTCTGAATGACGCTGAAAATTCATTCAGTGGCGCCCATGTGTACGATAACAGTTCAGTGGAGAACGCGGCAAAGAACTCTGACTCACGCGAGTGTTTTAGCGTGCCGATGTACCACGGACCGCTAAAAAACTTGTCGTGCGCACTCCGTTTGCAGCCACAAACGTTTACAAAAACACTCAGCCAGACCAAACTGGCTGCAACCCGCTTATACATCGACGATCTCCTGTAGATCCACGCACGGGGTCGTTCGCCCAAGATAATGTGCGGTTCCACCTGGTGCCCTCCACCCGTGCAGCTACGAGCAACACCTGGTGTGACCACTCACGGGGTCGCCGCCACTCAGCCCCCCGCGGACATCATCAAGAGGCGCGGTAGCGCCTCGCTGGCGAGTATGAGCAGACGAAAAATCGAGCGAGGCGCTGTGCCTATCTATACTTTGAATTGGGGTTTTTTAACCTCACACTTTTTTTCTACTTGGATTATTAACCTCTGAACGTTGCTCATAGAGCTCTGCAATGCTTTAGCAAAGCCTTTCTAAAGTGATTCAGAGTTATGTACAATTATTTTCTCAATCCGAGTACTGGACGCGTTTTATTCAGCACCGCAAAATTCATGCCTTCGTTTTACATCTCAGTTCGATTTCTTCAGCCCCGTGCTTCGACTCGAGAAATATCGAAACGTCTCTACTACACATGTTTGGGTATGTAAGATGGTCGAGGAAGAGAGAGAGATGAGAGAATCAGAGAGATATAGAAGCGCGTGCGCAAGATCTTCCTGTCCGGTTGACGGCAGTCTGCAATGATGAGGCTGTCTGCTGCGTACCGGGCAACGCGGGCACCGATCAGCTGGTTTGTTATTGCGGATAAATGAATGTTCGAATTATCTCAATTTCTCGATTCTATAATTATTGCATCAGATGTGGATACTCGAAACTAGCCACGACTAGAGGTGACGTAACGATCAACAAAGCGCCATGCGAGAAGGACAGGGAGGAGAGATTCGTCTGCTTTGTTGTGTTTTGTGTGTTCGTCGCGGCACCGCAATATTGCTCTTGGGGTGATGACAGATAACTACGATTTTGCGCCACGCCACGACGCGCTATCGCACGCCACGACCCAAAAATTCATTCCAGCGAACCCGACCATTGATGGACTGGATTTATTGTCACAGTATCAACCGTAGATTATGAAAATGAATCAAATCTATCTATGGTCGAGTTTGCTGGAATGAAGTTTTGGGTCGTGGCGCGCGATAGCGCGTCGTGGCGTGGCGCAAAATCGTAGCGTAGCGCTTTATCTGTCATCACCCCAGCTTGTATAGCTGCATGGCTCTCCAGATTGAACTGAACAAAATATACACTGATAGTAGTGTATTTTTTTATGGAAAAAATGACGGAGCCGTGTGTAAGAAATTCTCAAGTGCGGTGGGGACAAGTGCTTGGAAAATTTGTGGCTACCCTTGGATTTTTATAACCAAGGAGTGAGATCCCCCCCCCCTCATTCACTTTTTTTTCAAAAGTAAAACTAGGCGAGTATGAGGTTTAGAAAAGAACCATTCATCTCCAGTACATCAAAACTTCAAATTTCATACGACATGGTTTAAACTCTTGGAAGGAATGAGATCTAAAAAAAACCATGTCGAGTATTTTTTGAGCCGATATGTCACGATCAACATACCATCACTGGTAGAGACTAGAGCCACTTTCCTCCAATCAAATCTTTCTTTCAATTCATCCTAATGGTGGTGGTTTGACAATTTCTTACTAGCTAATTGTCGCTGAAATGACCCGAAGTTTAGGTGAGTAGAAGAGGTACAGGGGAATATCGAAATAGAGAAAATATAACTGAGTTTAATTTGGTGTTCATGATGATTCACTAAAATCTCATATCATACTCAGTTATATTTTCTCTATTTTGATATTCCCCTGTACCTCTTCTACTCACCTAAACTTCGGGTCATTTCAGCGACAATCAGCTAGTAAGAAATTGCCAAACCACCAGCATTAGGATGAATTGAAAGAAAGATTTGATTGGAGGAAAGTGGCTCTAGTCTCTACCAGTGATGGTATGTTGATCGTGACATATCGGCTCAAAAAATACTCGACATGGTTTTTTTTAGATCTCATTCCTTCCAAGAGTTTAAACCATGTCGTATGAAATTTGAAGTTTTGATGTACTGGAGATGAATGGTTCTTTTCTAAACCTCATACTCGCCTAGTTTTACTTTTGAAAAAAAAGTGAATGAGGGGGGTAAAACATACGCTGCCATGCAGAGTACCACCCCATTTCTCGAGCATCTCGAGAATAGCCACGGCGAGAGCATACTCTGGCCAAAATGGGGGTATGGTTTAAAGTCGAACGAGCAACCTTCGATCGACGACCTGGAGAAGAAGCGATGGACATCGCATACACCTTCTCCGAGCGGTAGCGTAACCTGGGCGAGAAGTATGCAAAAAATCATCGGCATCCATGATTTTTGGGACGCATTTAAATTGCCCAAAGTCGAAGGGCACGATGCGGTCGCTGGAAAACTCGGTCTTGTCCGAGATTTTCCGGACGGGCAGTGCGCTCGACCGCAACATCAGCCAAGAATTTCGCCGGCATCCGCGATTTTTTGAACTGACCCATCATCACCGATAAATAGGGCATTCGCATTGATCAAGGGCACAGTCGACGATTCTCACGCGACGACCCTTACGTTAGTGAAAGCCATGCCCGGCGATCGCCATATCACCGATCCAACCAGAATCGATCGCGTTGCTGCTTGGTTGGACGACCAACAGCCCCTCGACGCGAGTGTAAATAGTGTTGATAGTGTTATCGAGGCCCTCAGCCCCCCGCGGACGCGGTCACGCGGCTCCTCGACATCATCAACCGAAATCGTTACGGAACGAATCCGCGTTCTGTCAACGACCGCATCAACTCGACTGGGTGAAGTCGACGTCACCCCTCAAGGTCGAACCCGTGCTGAGCTGCTGATGCGATCGCATCAGTCCCAAGGCTCCTCAAGGCACTCATCACCGATCTCGCTGAGACGCTCGTCTCCTCAAGGCAGATCGACATCATCATCATCTTCTCGAATTGGCGAGGACTCGCCTTCGAGCACGATTTCAACCACCACACGCCTACATCAAGTCGCCCGGATCTTGAAACGGCGGAGAAGCAACAACCCCGCTCCGAGCTCGGATTCTGAGAGTCAAGGAGAGGGAGATCAGGAGGGACGAATCTCGAACAACCTTCGGCGCAGGCCACGCCGTCGGCGGCTCGAACTAACCCCCTCTACCTCCAGTGGGCCCAGCGCCGATACCTCAGCCGCTGAGCGCAGAAGCAGCCCGCTTACCACACAGTCTGAGTCTGCTCAACATAACGACGATACCGATAGCGAACTCGTGATTTTAGATTCCGATCCCTCAATCGCGAGTGAGCCTTGTGAGCAGTGCGACCCAGAGACCATATACAATCACGGTGAACAGAGTGCTTGTGTCGAACAGTTAGTGCTCCCAGTGTATGTCGTGCCCGTTCGTGATCACGAGAACGAACCCTTGGACGCACTCCAAGCCCGTGACGAAGACTCTGACGTCGTAGAAGTCGCGAGAGTATACCCCAACATGGACGAGCAGACACTTATGGACTTGGTGCGAAAGTACTTCCGGTCCAGACGCGCCGAGAGAGAGTATCGTGATATGATGCTCGCGCTCCGGAGTGATCGTAACACCCGCAAGGACCGCGACAGGAAGCGCGAAGAGCAAGCAGCCGCACGCAACGCTCAAGCGGCCCCGTACCCTGCACTACGCGCCGGTAGACCCGGACGCGCCAGGAACACCGTCAGGGGAGGAATTCTCGCCGCAGCCGCCGCAGCAGCCGGAATCGGCAACGAGCAAGAACTGGGTCCACTCGGCAACAACCAAGCTGCCGAACGCGAAGTCGCTCGACACCATCACTTAGGGCAGACCGGCTTTGTTCTGCCGCCAACTCCACCGAGAACTCCAGCCCCCGAGGCTCCGCCGCAGAAGCCGCCAACGTTCCCGCGGCCACCAAGTGCCGCAACAGTGTCCGTCCCGGCCAGCCCATCGCTGTTTGAAATACTCGAAACTTACAACGTGCCGTCGACCTCAAACGGTGCTCCAGCTGCGACGTTTATCATCAGCCAAGTCCGACCGCAATTAACTGAGCTCGGAGCCGTTTACTACGAGGAACTCCGCACCGCTCCGATCAACCCAGCTTCGGCACCGGCCATCGCAGATACCGAAGCGAAGCCTCACGATCTATCTACCGCGCCAACGGCGGCCGATTCGTTGCACCAGATTGGCACGATCGCTACGCGGCTCGTCAGTCCGCCACCGCCTACGCCGTCGCCCGTCCCAGGTACCTTGGAAGACCACCGACGACGCATCGAAACAGAGATTGAGAGACAAGGATGAAGAAGACGACGTCGACCGACGCCTCATCGACCAATTTTTGTACTTGAGTATTAATTCTATTTTGAAGGGGGAGAGCAAGGGTATTGGTTAGAATTTAAGCGCGATCGATCTGAAATTTCTCACGTCCGTCGTTGCCGACCGTCTTACGTAAAGTTCCTTCGAAAATTAATTTTCCGGGGTCGCTTGACGTGTGCACTCCATAATTTTTGAAAACAAATTTTCTCGCATCTTTTCGATATACATAGACAGTAAGCCATGCAAATATACCTAAGGGGTCAAATGGCCGCGGCCGTATGGCATTCCAGGATCAAGTGCTGCTGTAAACCAAAAGTCGTACTTTTCCTGCGAGTGAATGACGCGCCATAAATCCTTCGTAAGAAGGTGTAGGATTAGTGTCCGCAAAAGTCCGGACGCCGCAGTCGTCCTAGAATTTGTATCTCAAACCACCGACTTATCTCGGTCAGCACTTAGAATCTTTACACACCCGTCCGGTGTGTCCTAGAATTTTGCCAACCATTGTAAACGTTTAATTATCGCGTGTTAGTTATAGCAGGTGGCCCATCCGGCGGGTCCTAGAATCTGGGGACCCTCGTAAAGCTTAACGACCATTATAAATCTATTCACATAATTTGTTTACTCGTCCCCAAAAGTCGGGACACGCGCGAGTTAAGCTCACGTAGTCGTAAAAGTTCCGTAGAAATAATGACGGCGCAGATTTCTCGCCCATCGCAACCGTTTACGATTTTAACCTTTTCCAGACCGCATAGAGTAAGCCGTTCCGCGGCAGGTATAAAAGCCCGCTGCACGCGCCACCCGTGAGTTCCTACCTTTTAGACTTTTTTACGTCCGTTCTGGCGCGGCCCGGGAGCTCGCGAGCCGCGCGGCTCCGCCGCGCCACGGCGCCGTGGCCTTTGCGCGAAAGCCGCGCCGTTCAGCTCTTGCGTGAAAGTAATTAAGTGATCTATGTACACCCCGCTGCTCTCCTCAATATAAGAGATTGCCATCTCATTGAAACGAAATCATACGTTTGTCGTCTACATCATTGATTATACGAAGTGAACCTAACTCATCCGATCGAGATGCACGGAGTGTGGCGAGCCCTGGCCCACCAAGGTTTGAGTTCTATATCGTGATTTTTGCAACGAGACGTTTCCGAGCAACTCGTTGGTTGATAAGCCCCCCACCGGTGAACCCTTATCAACCGAAACTTTGTTTTATTTGAGATTGCTGCAGAAAGTTCCCACAAAGTTCCATCGATTCTGCGAGAAATCAAAGCACCTATTATCGGCAAATTTTTGATCATAGTTCGCATCTCAAAGATATACTGACATTGAACACTTTCAAGCTAGATATTTCACCTTGCTCATTATTTGATTCATCGCATGAGAATTATGCAGTGCATACTTTGTCAAGAAACAAGCAAGTCCATAATATAGCCTAAGATGTAATACGTAGACATCAGAGTTGGGCATGTAAGACGCGGGTGCATATGGCAGCCCTGGAGGACACATATATCCTTGGAGTTCATTGAAATTTAATTTATGCACGTATGTACCGCTGCCAGATAGCCCTCTAACATTATACATGCGCAAAAATGTTTGCCTGAATTACCATTACAATGAAATGCTTTGTACGGTGGCACGACCTTGAAAGATTATTCATACTCGTATTTGCATGTATGATATACCTTATGAATTTCTTTGGAGATTTTTTAGATGAGTTGGTGTCTGATCTGAGATCTGTGATCACGAGATATACATTCATGTGAATGTTGAGATTTTGAGGTGTGTTTGTACGTAGGCGTGTATGAAGAAGATTTTGTCGTGTCTGGAAGATGGGACGAGACGATGATTCGATGATATTTTTTTTTGTTTGAGAGAATGGAACTTTCACAGCCGACAATGATCACGATAATTTTACAGACTCTATGTGCGCTCATGAGTGTCTCGGAGAAGAAGATCAAGTGTATTGTAAAAGAGAGATGAGCTCAATGAGTTTGCTGGTGATGAGTATTATTGTGAGTTTGGGTGTGTACTCCTGATGGGTGGATTTATGATTCTGACAGGTGAGAGTCTGAATGGGTGAGAGTGAGAATGAAAGACTTTGTGGACTATTTTTTCTTATCTTCAGACGACGATCGAGTAGCATTGAAATTTGATTGTTTGCTTTGTTATACTGGGATCCATCTTGATGAAGGTGAAATTGACTGAGAGTAAAAATGAGAGTGATGGTTGGAGATGAGCCTGCGAGAATGGAATATTTGCACATCTGAAATTGAGCACAACTCACAATCATACAGAGTACGTGGGAGACATTTTGTAAGCGTATGTATCTCTGATCGGTTTGAAGATTTTTTCGTAGAATAAGTGTATGATGGCACATTCGACAATTATACGCCACAGCAATGGTGCAGCGTCGAATTAACTCTGGAGAAATGTAGCCCTCATCGTACTTAGCTCCTCCAATTCATTCGAGACCATTGCGGAAAAATAATTCCTCTTAGCGACATAACTGCAAAGAGGACTCCGACTTCTGGGATTTGAAGAATTCTCCGGCTCTTAGTTATTGGGATACCGTACTCAGACTTTGGCCCAAATCTAGCAGGGAGAGATCTGGCCCCGAGATTGGTGCTCGGCGTGCTTCGGGCCCTCTCGAAAACCCGCGAGAGAGAGTGAGACACCTTGGTGTCCCAGCCCTGGAGTCTGACGAGCTGCCAGCCCCAGTCAGCGTTTGCCGGAGCGTGAAGACTGCACACCTCTATACGGTGCCCATGCCTGGTTGAGTCCAGGGACTCATATTGGGACTGTCTGCGGATAACGAACCTGAACGACTCATCCAACAACCCGAAGGCCTGCCTGAGCTCCAAGAGAGCCAAGAAGAGTCCCAAGCCACCCCCCCCCTCCCCACCGAGGGATGGGTCTCGGCCTTGTGCTGGGGGCCGAGCCCAAAATTCGGTTGTTGGGGAGGAGTAGCGGGCCATAGCCAAGCCATCTGTGACTCGGTAATGGACGTCTTCCAAACTGACGTGCTGGCAGGGCGTATCCCTGCCTCACACCCATGAAGGCCAGCCGGGGTGGAGGCAAAGAGCCGGGCACCTAGGGTACAAAAGTTAAATTCCCTCTCTTAGTGTCACAATGTTTCTCAAATGAGTAATCCCATTTCGGAAGGGTCATTTTTTCCAAAAAAAAAATCGACTTCGAATGAGTAATTCTAATTCATTGCTCACCGCGGGATGAGACCCGAGCATTTTGATAGTTCTTTGAATCAAAACTTCCTCCAGTTTTGGTTTCGTTCATCAAATGCTATCAAGTTTCTTCATCCAAAACGTATGTCAGCCTACATCAAATTCAAATACGAGATGGTGAGATTGCCTTCAAATAAATTTGTTGGAGAACTCATATTAGAGTGAGTCTCGATCAGATTTTGGATCTGTTGAATTACAAGCTAATTCAGCCTGGATATTTTGTGAGATTAAACCCCTTAGAGTTGAAAGCATCGTATTTACAGTCTTGGCAGCCACAGAGAACGGAGGGCACACTCATGAAGCCAATTACCCCCCCCCCCCCCCCTTCCCGCCAGAAAAAATGATTGCATGGAAGACAATAGGCAAACGCGTGCGTGGAGACGCAAATTCGATTAACTTCCCTCTAAAAACCACAAACCACGACGAAATGACACCTAAAAATGGATTTTGGACCTGCCCCTGAGTTTTGATTTACTGTCAACTTAGACGAGTATGTATTAATTTGGCACATTTGAGCCAGTTCATGGGAAGACAATGTTTGCGATCATTTTCAACAGATTACAAGGTAGGAAATCATGGGCACGCGCGAACCGAATATCTCAAAAATCTTAATAAAACCACAAAAAAAGGATGTTCCTTGAAACATAGTCATTTTTTCCATGAAACAGAAGGCCGTATCCGATGGGCATGAATGAAAATATGAATTTCACCACAAAACGAGAAATCGATAGGCAAACCTCCATAAAAGTCCGTTTACCAGACTAAGAACCTGCTTTTTCAATATCTCATCTCTAAGTAAAAGAACTCTACTCACTCCTTGTGATACAGTACAGTACATGAACTGGCAAACACTCGACTCATAAAGTAAATAATAGAACGAGGGCACCTGATACAAATACTAAAAGCCCTCGGGCGGTCACAATCGTCGTATTCCAATGCTTTTTCTTGGACTTTGGCGATCATCATCTCATTCCGGAGAGAGAAAAATAAGAAAAAAAAAAACTCGAGCTCACGAATGCTAAGGATGACGATCCTTCAGCGAATGAGCTAAATAGCCTGCAGGTAAGTGGATCATTGGCATCGATCATTGGTTACGCCAAAGAAAAAATTTTCAATTCTTGAACTCATTAGGGCTAGATTCTTACAACTGGCCTGTTATATAGGTACTATAGGTAGAATAGACCGATGATAGCCCTCTAGAGAGGTTGTGTAGAGAAGTAAGAGATTCCTGAAAAGGATAGTGAGCTTCTGTACAGCCCTGCAATGCAATTTTAATTGTTGCGTGCCGAGAGAAGGTACAGGTGAGTATGAGGCTGAGAATAGTATATAGTTGAGAGAATCTGATTAAGGAGTAGCTCTAGTTTTTGCTTTGCGAGAGTAATGGGAGAGGTATTTTGCTGAAGAATTCTCGTGATTGAAATCATAAGGAATGGAATGCGCTGTACTATTTTATTTACCATTCGGATTACGCAGATTGCATATTCTTCATGCTATAAAATGATTCAGTCGATAGATTTTATAAATGAATAAGTCCATCAAAAAGAGTAATTTTACATCATTTTTACACCATTTTTGACATTTGACTGTGAAATATTGAGAGGAGAAGCACGATTCTTCTGGAGAAAGGTCGTGGTTTGAACTCATTTCTTTCTGATTACATAAGAAAAAGTTTTAAGATGGACTATATCAAGTTGTCTAGTGACATCTGGATCGACTCAATGCAGAATATTATACAAGTCAATACTAGATTTAAAAGAAAAATTAGACCTGAGATTCCGCTGATACTACTCTGCGATCGAAACGAAGTTTACTTCGACAGATTTCAAAAACGAGGATTGGGAAATGAAAAATATCGATGTCGATATATTCGAGATGTGTGATCCTAGCTCACGTTAGTTGATTAGGAAAATGACAATTCTTGGAATTTGCGACGAGTGAGAAATGTCAAAATGTAAAGTAAGCCTTTCAAGGATTGCTATGAACTCTTCTAGGACTAAGCTTGAAATTTTACATGATACAAGAATACGACCTCGCATGAGTTGCTGTCGCAAAATTTGATATTGATTATTAGTTGTTGAGAAATGTTGAGAAGAATCTTATTGAAGATTCCTGATGAATTGGGATTCGGTGATCAGATATGAAATACCAAAATAATCTTCTCTCAGAGTCAGAAGCACGAAATTTACCGACATTAGTATTCTATTACATACTCGTCGTCTACAAACTGATCGGTAACCAGATTACGGGTACACAAGTGTGATATGTAGGTTGTGCAAAAAATTTATAAAAATAATTTTTATGAGAATATTTTAGGAGAAAAGCTGAATAAATCATCGCACAGCAGTAATATCACGCGCATTATACTGATACAAAGCCCGATGGGTATGATCTAAATTTGATAAGCATCAAACAATGAAGTAATTCTCAATCTCCTCCCCCCTCACTCCACTTTTTCCAAAAGTATAACTTGGCGAGTATGGCCATCCTTTCCCCCTATCACTTCATCTGGGATCAAAAATTGAATTTCAACTCTTGAGGGTCATGAAATCAGGGGAAACATGTCGAGTAACTATTTAGCAAAATTTAGCAAAACTTAAACATGAAACAAACGGGTAGAAAATGAAAAATATTAATTTCAACTCTTGGGAGTCGTGAGATCAAGGAGAGTATGTCGAGTAATTGTCTTGCAAAATCTGAACGTGAAACGCATGGAAAAGGATTGATTACGGTACGATTTGACTTTCTCGGTAATTTTGACTCAACTTGAGTTTCTCACCATCTCCTTTGTCTATGAAATGTAATGAAAATAATTCATTAGGACCATTGGGAAGAAAAGGAAACCAGAAAATTCAATCTAGCATTTATCGCTTTAGTTTAAAATTCAGTAGAGATGGTGAGTAACTCAAGTTGAGTCAAAATTACCGAGAAAGTCAAATCGTAATGTGATCAATCCTTTTCCATGCGTTTCACGTTCAGATTTTGCAAAACAATTACTCGACATACTCTCCTTGATCTCACGACTCCCAAGAGTTGAAATTAATATTTTTCATTTTCTACCCGTTTGTTTCATGTTTAAGTTTTGCTAAATTTTGCTAAATAGTTACTCGACATGTTTCCCCTGATTTCATGACCCTCAAGAGTTGAAATTCAATTTTTGATCCCAGATGAAGTGATAGGGGGAAAGGATGGCCATACTCGCCAAGTTATACTTTTGGAAAAAGTGGAGTGAGGGGGGAGGAGATTTCAGCACTTGGCTATGGTAATGACTCAATATTCTGAGATTAAAAAACATGCTGTAAATAGTAGCATGTAGGAAAACAAAAAAAAATTCTATTTATCTCATCTATAAAAATCATTCTCCTAATTAACACTAGTGTGCTTCATTCCAAGATGAACATTTTTTGATCATGAACAAAGAAAAATCTGGAGAAGGACAACTTTGTATTTTTGATAGCAAGACTCTCGAAATTAGTTCATGGAATTGACTTGAGTTGATGCGAAGACTCCTAACCCACTTGTGATGGTGCTTGCAAGAGAAAATTTTTGGATCACGAGGAACTTCTAGATTGTGAAAATTCCCCTAATGATGAACCACATCCACTCTTCAGCAAGAGAGCATACTAAATATCA
The DNA here is from genome assembly GCA_029851415.1 of Eretmocerus hayati. NCBI lineage: Eukaryota > Metazoa > Arthropoda > Insecta > Hymenoptera > Aphelinidae > Eretmocerus > Eretmocerus hayati. The sequence continues at coordinate 172,064,300 of CM056742.1, read as the reverse complement.
AAGTGAATAACTAATAACTAATTGATAAATGAAACATAGAATTATGACACTACATCTGTTGTTCAACATTTTCCAAGGACCAAAAACTGAGACAAATTCCATGTAGCACATTGGTAATTCATAACACATCAAGAAGTTAGAGCAATTCGTGCGAATTCATTCTGAGGAGAATGAAGGTTCAGTAGCATTATGTGATACGTAATTGAATGATCCTCAACATACTTCCAGATAGATAATGTACGGATCCAGTTTGTTTAGTGATTGACAACTCAAGTAATAATTTTTTAAATTTGAACTTACCACTTCCCACCAAGAGCGTAAAAGTGCCTTTCTTTCTTCATAATACTCTTGATGAAACAGGTGAACCCTGTACAACTCTCTTATCCTATTCAGAACTTAGTGCCAAGAAAGTAAAATCCATATACCATATGAGAGTAAGAGTCTAGCTGAGACCTTTGGGTTAGAGTATTACGCAATGGACATATGATATTCAAAAGTAATAACCAGAGCAACACCAAATATCAGTGCTTATATATCACAACAACTGTTCTTGGACAGTCGTCAATTGACTGACATGTCTTACAACATCTAAATGTGAGAGTTGATCCCTCTTGATGTGTTGAACATTGACAGGTCTACGAAAAGCAACACGAAGGATATTCTATTGGTCACACTCTTCTTCAACTAGAGTGGTTTATCAAATTTTCTTTGAGATGCACAATTTTTCAGAGTTGGGTCTCTCTGAAGTATTGAGGAAACTGAAAGTCAATAAACGGCTGAAATGTAGATTGATACTGGCACTCATTTTTTCTCACGATCAAATCCTACATTCTCCAAATATTGTTGAAGATCGACTCTTGACACTGTACAACAGCGAGGATGACACACATTTTGGACTATTATTCTTATATCACTCCAGATAAGGAAACCCACAACAATATTAGGCTGCTCTTATTCCTCCAACAATGAGAGCTGATTTCTACAAGCTCGCTGCAGGCGGTGCTACGGTTGGCTTTCAATCTCTGCTATTATCTCTACATAATATAATCAAAATAGTCAAAAAAGTTACATGTTACTGCAACAACATGTTACTGCTGGAGCGGAATAACGCCGTCTGCTACACATGCGGCTGCATCAAAACATCGCCCGTGTTCTCGCGGTCGATCGCCCCGCGTGGTCGACCCCAACAATCGATTGCGTTCGACTTCGAGTGTCTTGACGCGGCTGAAATCTTGACGCGAAAAAATTGGGAAGGGTCGAAATTAGTGAGTAAGATATTTTGGCACTAAACGCTGTCAGCGGCAAAATGACTTGCCAATATCCTTGTTGAGGACCGAAATAACGGGTTCAGAGGGAATGAGACCCTCCTGAACCCAGAAAAGCATGAAATAAGTAAGTTCGAAAAAATGTGTGAGGTTAAAACGGCCCAACTCAGCGTATATAAGGCACGGCAGCCTTGCGCGCGCTCTCTCTCTTTCTCACATGCTCTTCTCTTTCATATACTCGCCAGCAAGGCGCTGCCGCGCCTTTTGATCATCCGACTGCCTTAGAACTTTTCATATCTCTGATTTCAGGCCTTAGAATGTATTATAAATGATCGGGAAATAATTTCTTCCTTATAACTTCTACATTGCTGCCAATTTGATTTTTTTACACAACCACAGTTTAACTCAATCGATCCCACCGTGGCGCCAATTCCGTTCGGAACCTTAATACTTGTACACATCATGCGGATCCGATCTATCGATCGTTTCGTCATTATACCGTCAAGTGGGGTAACTTTGCCACACTTTCGACTTTTTTTTGGCATTGTTTTCCGTATAGCTCGGAGAGATTACGGCAAAACCTACCCGTATCAGTAGCCAATCGAAAGCTTAGAATCTTAGCTTTCAATTGGCGTAAGGTAGAACTCGATTCGAGAATCCTGTTTGAAGATACGGTCTTGAGAAGCAAAACACTTTTCACAAAACCTGGGGTGGGGTAACTTTGCCACACTCCAGTATCTCCCCTGGAATTTCAGTATCACGACTAGAATTCTTGTAAAAATACGAGCAAATCTTGTATCCCATCAGCTCTAATAGATGTTGTTCCCATTGGGAACGTTTCTCTTGACATCCCAAGCTTTGTGCAGCATTGAACAAGTCAAATGATTGATTTGAAGTAGTATCAAAGCTGTTTATATAAGTTTGGTTTTTCAAAATTCCACGGAAGAGTGTCGAAAGATGATGCTCGACTTATGCCTCAAGTACTTGCACTTTTAGCTAGGATTTGAGATTGAAAAATGAAAGTCAATGTATCTCTTTGATTGGGTTCTGGATAATTATCATGACTCTTCTGCGTTCCAAGAGAAATTTTCCCGCATTCAACGCTCTGTATAAGTTATTGATGCTGCACGAGTATTTTCAAGAGAGCCTAACGCAAAGCAGTCATTGGCGATTTTTAATCTAAATAAAATCCATCTAGACGGAATTGTTTCGTTTAATGAAGAGATAAGTGATTAGTGTTTTTACTCGTATCTTAAATTCTTTGGCTGCTTCGCGGTAAGAGAGTTATTGCCACATCCTATTTGCCTAAGGCACTTCTGAAGCTTGTCATATGAATAATTCTTGTAATTCCTTCGACCCTTCTGCCTTGCATAGTTTCTGATCATCTGTAAGAGCAGATGGGTGAAAATTGGATTCGGAGAATGAAAGTATTATAAAATGGGAAATTACGTGAGAGAAGTTGAACAAAATAACTGTAGACGTGAGCAGTTGAGGCGATGCGGTCACCATGCAAGCTGGAAATCATTCCCAACTTTCTCCGATTTTTTTGCGATTTGGGCTAAACGACGAGCGCACAAATATTGGTTATCATCTAACTTAGATTTGTTCGCACTTCGTTGAGCCCAAATTGCAATAGAATCGGAAAAAGTTGGGGATAAAAAAGGGCGTATATCATAGGTTAGGACGTTCCCGCGGCTGAGTCATTCCCACTTTTCTCCGATTCTCTTATGATTTGGGCTAAGCGACGGATTGAGGAATGCAAGTTGGACAATAACAAGTATTCGATAACTCGTCTCACACTTTCAATCGTCAAACTTTTTATGTAAGGTGTATTTTGAGGGTCCATGGTCACGGTGCATGTCGGAGTCTCGCGGCAAGAACGGAGTTACAACTTACGCGATGGTTTTTACACCTACTGAGACGGGGGTGGTCGCAAATGACTGCGAATTGCTTCAGGAATGTGCCTCTGGTACGGTCTGTGAGGATAAAAGCCTCTCACTCCAAAGGAGGAATCAAAAAATCGTGAGATATTCCGATTCTGATTCTTAAAGAGCGCGAGCTTGTACCGTAGATCGAGTTTTGAGGCAGATAGAGACTTTTTTCCTCACTGACCATACCAGAGGCACATTTCTGAAGCAATTCTAAGTCATTTGCAACCAACCCCGTCTCAATTGATAGAGGAACCATTGCGAAAAGTGTAACCCCGTTTTGCGCGAGACTCCGACACGGCCTTAAGCTGCAGTAGGAAAGTGTGGCAAAGTTACCCCACCATAGCCAAAAAATACACCTTTTTTTCTTTTTCTCGACGTGAAATTTGTACCAGGGAAAAATACTGCTTTATAACAACTGAATCATCAAGTTAACGGTTTAAGTCAATGAGAATATGCAGCATTTACCTGTCATTCGACGCCAAGTGCTCGTACTGGGTCAATTTTTTGGGACCAGATTTTTTTGTTTGTCTCTCACTGCGGTACAAAAATAGTTTATAAACAACTCTAAGGCATCTAGAGCCGCCTTCCACGGGCGCAAAACATAGCTCACGCATGCCCCTACTTGAGGGAATTGTTACTAGAGCGATAAGATTCCCTACCGTACCTACAGCAGCCTCTGAAATCTTTTCCCGGCGGTGTGGCAAAGTTACCCCCCCTGTGGCAAAGTTACCCCATCTTACGGTAATTCATTGCTCGCCTTGGAGGGTACAGCATACGTAAGAAAACAAAACACAATCGGGGCTCACAAAAAAATCTGAATTGTAGTTTTCCCAGGCTTCTTTCATTCTGTGAGTGGTGTGAATACGCTTCCACTTTGCATCTAATACAGTTTCTATCTTATAATCAGTCATGCAGCTTTGATTAGATTGAGAAATTTTTTGGTTGTTTTGGGACTCATACATGCAAGTCAATACTCTTTTTCAAATAAGATGAAAGTATAATCAGTGTGAATTGAGTGGCTCAACGTTCGTATATTTCTAAATAGATTTTGGAGCCAACACAGAATTTTACTATCTAGAGCGACTTCAGTGATCCACTCCCATGTTCAGGTCAACTATTTTCATGTTTTAAAATCCATACTCGACTCTTCATTAGTATGATATTTCATGTATTTTTGAATTCAGTTCTGTGATCAATGTCCCCAACAAGTGTTTGCAACGTTATAGTGATCTTATCCGGCAGGGCCTATCGAAAGTTTTGTTTTATTTTTTTTCAGCCTGTTATTACAGTCTCTTTTGAGATATTCCAACACTTATTTGGACCTTCATTTCATACCCTGTATAGTGTTTCAACACCATGACTGCAATGGGCCCAATTGGTGGGGCCCACGCGTCCAACTCTGTGTTCGGCGATGATCAAAATCCCGTTGAATGGGCATCACCGGTCGGGCCCATCGCAACATAGGACCCGAACGCAATTTTCAACGTCATAGTGAACGTATAAAGGTCTCAAGAGTATCAGTTCCTCAAGAGAGACTTGAGAAATACCGAATAATTGGTTTTGCAAATGACAGAGTGAACATTCTGAGATTCATCCACATATTTAGCTTCAAGCAAAAATGTCATCCGGTGCCTATAAATGTGTAAATAATCCCTGTCATATCAGATCTATGGATTACTCATACCATCCGTACACCGTCCTCTACTTACAAAAGTGTGCAAAAAATTATTTTTCAGCAATTTTCCGATCTTTGGGTGCTTACGAAATTGGATAAAATAGCATTCGCGCCTCGGTCATAAGATTCTCCAGTTCCAAGCGATTATTTCTTGTCTCGCATGCGGCTCGGGCCGAAAACCAATCGCTCAGAAGCGAGCCACAACCTCATGATCTCGGTGCGAAATCTATACTATTACAATATACAAGGGTGTGATGATCCAAAGCTTTTTCTCAAGTCACTGTCTGCTTACAATCCCTTGTGCATTATATGCGCATGTATAAATAGACGAGAAACAGACCAAGAGAATAAAAAGAAAAAAGGATGTATAGTGAAGTCCTGATGTCCATGATATTATCACGGCCTCGTGCCAATGTCAGAGTCAACCTAGGGTGTGTATATAAGAATATATTTTTGCAGCCGCACCTTTTCAAAGTATATCTCTCTGATGTATAAAGTCTGGTGCCATTGCAGCAGAACGTAAGGATGTATGTCACGATCGAGATTATTCCACTCTGGCATCAGAAAGTTCATACAGAGCATTTATACAAGAGTTTGATTGTTTTGCCCTTTCTTGAATTAAAACAGAATTGAAGATGGATATATCCTGCGAGGACGTAGGACTTGCAGTGAGGGTTGCTGCTACGCTGCTATGTTTGAAATTTTTTTTTTATCTCGTTGCACGAGGTATGCAAAAGTAGTTTTCTTTGTATGAGTTGTCTTTCATGTTAGTACAGGATATGGTTTGCCCTTTGATATGGTTTTGATTTTCTTATTTATGCATGCATAAATATCACGGAGAAGTGTTTCTTGGAATTCATCTGGAAAACATTGTGCGATCTAGATGTATGAACATTTTATGTAGAGAGCTAGCAACTTGATTTGCGATAAGATCAATTTTTTCATTCCCCCTCAATTTTATTTTGTAACGAAGAAATTTCCCATCATGAGACTCCTGAATTTGATATTTAGTGATTAGATATTTATTTGGACTGCAGAGACAACTTTTGGGCTCTCATAATCACATTTTGATGTTTGAAACATTGGAGATGAGGGTCAAAATGGTGAAAGTTTCATAATCAGAAGTTAGAAAGTTTGTCGAATAATTTTCTTACTCAAAGATGGAACTACCTGGAACGACAATTTGTGTGCCAACATAATTTTTATGTTTTCAAAAAATTCTTGAAGTTTTCGAGATTTTTTCAATGCTTTTCAACAATGTTTTGATGTAACTTCGGAAATGTTGTTTGTCCGGTATGCAAGATATTCTCAACAAGAGGTCGAGTAAGTCGGTAGTGCTCTGTTTTATCGATCTGGTGTGATTTCAACAATATCTAATTTTTTAATGATTGCAAACACTTTTCGGATCTAATCATCAGGTCAGCGCGCATGACAATGAAAATTCCAATCATTTGGCTGTCGTTGCGTTTCAAAACTCACGATATTTATTGAATGATTCGGGAACCTGCTATTTTGAGTTATTCCTGCTGCATTGGGAACCACTTTGTCAAGCACGTTTACCGTTTACAAAATTATCCAAAAAATATCTTGAGTTTTAAGATGCAATAGAGCTCAAATAATTAGGAATTTTATCCCAAAGTACGCTGGCTGAATGCTGGCTGAATGATTTGATTAAAAAAATTATTTGCAACTGTTTAAAAACTTGATATTGCTGAAATCACGCCATGCCGATAAATCAGAGCACTATGGACTTGTTTTGGTGTGACGCATGGATTATATAGATAATAGTCGAGAAAGAATGATGTTACGCGATTTTCACCGTTTCCAAAGATGATGCATTTATCGCTGACATAAGGCTCATGACAGCATCCATAACACAAGAGAAATTCTATCATCTCTAAGATCGGTGATCGACATTCCAAAAACTTCATAACGGTCATAAAATTATATCTATTCTCGGATACTCAAGAACGCACTCACCGAACAATTTTAAAATTTTTTCTGTGAATCACATAACGCGCATCTTTACTGTATTCTACGTATAAGCATCGTAATAACCAAGAAATCGTCTATATTTCACATTCCCAGCGCGTAACCGAGACATTTTATCGGTGCATCTCTCAGTTCGCAGACTAAAATAATGTAGGGTATAATACCTTAGTCTAAAGAGAGAGTTTAGCAGTTTTAAAAACAATTAAGGGAGCAGCGGACGTTACGCAAAGATGGCATTCATAATGCATCCATAATGAATGGTATAAGTAGTAATAACTCGAAAAGTAATATAATGTCCGTCAGAGATAGAACCTTCAAACCACCTATCTTAAAATCGTAAATCTCAAAATGCATAACACGCAGCTTTTATTCTTTGAAATACCTAATACGAATATATCGATGTTCATTTTTTATGTTTTAAAATGGTAATTTGTGAGGAGGAGTAGGAAATCCATGAAACTCGTGCGAATATCCTGTTTGGAATAACTAGTGCGGGCGTTGATCAGTGCATTGCTTGAGGCTTTCACATTGTTCTCACGCAAGGCTGAGAATAGCCAAAAAAAGTTTGCGATCTACGGATGCCTTACACGTCGCTTGTACATACTTGCCAGCTTCGTGTTCGCACAATTGCTCACGAGTCATAGTATGTTTGTAGTGTTAGTTTTACTGGGTTGACTTACGTAAGTATTGGACTAAATAATGCGGGACCAGGACGGTACTAAACCCGACCGCGTTAATTAAGCCTCCGGCGACATTGTATATAACGCCATCGAGATTCTATATCTGTTTATTATACAGCTAGATCGTGCTCGTCGTGAGCTTTTACTTGGGTATGTGTATGCGAATGCATCGGAGAAATTGCATTAGAAGAAAGTGCTAGTGAAGATCAATGAATTTCGATCAAATATAATGCAATAAAGTATATAAGTATAAGGGTTTTTGGACTCTACGAAAGTTGTTTTGTTGATGTAGGCGAGTCCCTCGTTATTTGAAACCTTTGTTCTGAGGTTTCATAGACAAAATTAGTTCTGTGATTATCGGTGGTGAGTTTTCCTAATGGTAGGTATGTATTCCCATTCATTCCGAAATCCATTACTCGATCCCAATGGCATCATCACATACTTAGAGGAGTTGAAATTTGAAATCTCACCCTTTAATCAATGACGTACTGAGGAACGTATGTTTGAATTTGATACTTGAGACTTATTCGCATTGAATTCAATTGTTCTAGTTATGAAATGAGATCAAAGAATTGAGATCCACTCAGATCTTAGTTGACACACTTACCAGTTTCGCGGTACTGATTTTTTTTCTTCCTTCGAAGAAACGAAAAAATTCACATAAACTCTGACGTTGAAGGTGAAACCTTCCTTACTGATGCCCACCTAGAGGGGAATTTTTTTGAGTTTACACAGCGTTACGGTACGCGTTACGCGACCCCCTGGAAATCGGGGAAAAGGTCGCAAGAAATATCTGAAGAAATTCACCCTGGTTAACTCGTGGTATACTGCGAGTGTATATCCATCACAACCCATCCCATCCCACCTTATCCGAACCCAACGTATGTCGTTCCATCCCATTCCATCCCATCCGATCCCAGCGCAGACCAGCCAATCTCATCCGGCCCATTCCATCCTATCCCAGTCCATATCAGCCCGATCAATCCCATTTCCCGTCCCACCCCAGCTCAGCTCAAGCCAGCTCATACCAGACCATTCCATCCAAGCTCGAGGCAGACCATCTCCCATCCTACCCCGGCCTAGCCTATCCCGACCCATCCCATCCCACTCGATCCCAGGCCATCCCACCACGGCCCATCCCATCCCGGCCCAGCCCATACGATCCCACCCGAACTCAGACCAGCCACATCCCACCCCAGCCAATACCATCCCAGCCCAGCCCAGCCCATCCCAGCCTAGTCCAGGCAGCTCGAGATAACCACTCCCTTCCTAGACCAGCGCATCTCCCGTCTCCCCACAGCCCAGCCCGTCCCATCCATATCCAGGCTCTTCCTATCGCAATCTGGCCAAGCCCAGTCCAACCGAGCCAAGCCCAGTGCAGCCCAGTCCACCCCGGCCCAGTACATCCCATCCCCATCCCTTCCACCATCTCATTCCACCCCAAGCTACTCCATCTACCATCCCGTTTCATCGTGTCCGAGCCCTTCCCCATCCCATGCCATCGCAACCGAACCCTTCCCGTCCCTCATCCCACCGCAGCCCACCTCGTCCTGTCCCAGCCTAATCTCATCCCAGCCTCGTCCAGTCCAGCCAAACCCAGCCCAATCCATCTCCCCACCCCGGTCTGTTGCATTCCATCCCAGATTATCTCCATTCCAACCCATTCCATCCCCCATCTCATCCCAGCCTAGTTCATCGCAACTCGGCTCATCCCACAGCAGCCCAGTCAAACTCAACCTAGCCCATCCTAGCCCATCCCAGAACATCCCATCCATCAATCCGTCCACGAGAATGTTGGACTCCGTAGGACGGATGAATCATTGCAGTACCATCAAGTCGAGAATGAAGAACGGGGACTTCTATAAAATCATGGAACCGCTATCAATGCAGTGTTTATACTTGATATTTAGAACAGCTTGAATCTACTCTTGACATTGCACACTTTCCGTACCACAAACCGATAGTGTTTTTTTTTCTATTCAAGCCTTTTCAGGTCCTCTTTTGGAGTTCTAAATGGCTAAGATCGATGATGTCATTCGTGAATAACCAACGAATAACCTGCTTGATATCGCCTTACTTGTTCAATTCTACATTCACTCTAATTGATGAATATGAAGTTATACTGAGAACACTTGAAAATCTGAGAACAGGAATGTCAGATGAAGAAGAAGTCTTCCTGTTCTGTAACATCATGGATCATACATTCAATAAACAAATAGAGTGACTCTTGATTCCGAAAAATTATCATTCGCCACAAAAAATAGTTACACCAAAACGGTCCACGGTGGTTTCGCCTTCCTGCGCGCGAGGTCTCCACGTACAGAGTTTTTTCATAATCTCCAATATATACATTCCATATTATTGTTTTGTATAGTACTGACTGGCATTGATACTGTTGTGATAGTTTTCTTCACGAGATTCGTCCTACTTGAGTCTAGAATCATGAGTCTTTTCATGCACACCTTTGATATCCGCGATTCTGGTATCCACGATGACACTGCACAACGAATCCTCAAAGATAACGAAGTACGCTTGCATCATAGTGAAATGAAGGTTTAAATACTTCCGCTTGATTTAAAGCACTTCCAACGCCAATATTTATGATGATGATTGTACTAAAGTCTGAATGTATTAGGTACATTTTATATGAGGTATATCATAGTAGAAGTAGTAGAACGCTTCGTAGATATCGAATCTCTCGTCACGACCTGTAGGATGTACCTTTTAGACCATGTACGACAATGAAAAAAAATTCTATACGTGTAGGCACGTAATCACTTTCTCTAAGAGATTCTGAGAGAGCGAATGGGGGTGATGGGTCTGGCATTCTGATATATCCAAGCAAGCTCATCATTTTGCAATGTACCGAAATCAAGGAAGTAAGTTCGAGTGTGAGTCGGATGACCCCCTGGAGGGATGAACTTTGACATGGATGGGTTCGTAAGTCACGATATGTTCCGTCGAAAGCTAATGATAAATTTGACATGCGGAAGATGAGGGTTTGAAAAGTGAGAGGTGTGAAATTGCTCACCATGTTGAAAAATATAGGGATATGATGATGAAGGGTTACTTCCTGGTGAAAATTGGTATTAACACATTCAAAAATTAATTTCTGGGTATAGACTGGAATTTGGATACGTGGATCGATATGAGAAGATAGGGCAAAGCCGCTCTTCACCAATTTTGAGTTGAATTTTTGAGCTGACGAGACAAGGTACTCATATTTTTCAATCTGTCTCGAGCCGAAACATTGAGTAAGATTCGTTGACCTGAATTTTTTACCTAAAATGTTCGATTCAAATACATTGATTCTTCTTTAACACTGACATACTCTTGGGAAGTTATGAATAAGATTCAAATCATTTCAGTAGCCACCAAGATACACGGGTGATATAAGAGCTGCAATATTTATACTTTTCTCATTGGATGATATTACTTACAAATACTGAGTTTTCATAGTTCTCCAGTATAGAAATTCCAAGATCCCATTCGATTGCAACAGTGTTCACTGAATATTATCGAACAATATAGATTAAATCCTATACTTAATACTTCTCAAGAGTTGAACGAGTTAAGGAGGCCCTACAAAAATCCATATTCAGTCAGTGATACAATGAATTCCATCTCATTATCAGGGGAATTTCTCATGAAGCTACTGAATAACTCATAAAAGTTTTCAAAGTGAGCAACAAATTTTGAGTATCCTCGCTCTGCACATTCGTTTGACTTTTGGGCTTTCACTTTTTGATGCAGTGCGCCAGAACTCATACTGAGTACCGGGTCACGCCTCACCATGGCGCTTACACAGAATGACAATGAGTATTCATACTTGCTCCATGTATTTTGCATGAATAATTCAAATCAATACATTCGATACATGTATACGAATTGCTTGCACTTATTGAACTTTGCATATGGGTACATGAGCATAATCAGAAACCTTCAATAGAATTGAATTCAATAAGTCAACGCCACTGGTCAATAACTTTTGAAAAAGAATTTATCATAAGACGGATAGTTCGAAATTTTCATATTTTTGTTGCCATCTAGAGGTATCTTCTTCGGACTTTCGTGTTGAGGAACCCGGAGAGCCCAATTCATATGAAATTCCAGAATTGAAGAATGATAACGCGGGTCGCTAATATTGACCTGAATTAAAAAAAAAAAAGGTATGTCAGCGTTGTACAATTGGATTATTGGAATCTTAATCGAACATCAAAATGTTCCATACTATTTGAGGTAACGTGAGCTAGAATTAATTTGATTACCTTCAAATTGACGATATCGCAACCTCATTTTGGCAACACGTTCAGACTGGTTCATAAGTTCATTCTGAAGATCTGGTTCTGATTATGAAAGTCAATCTCGGTCAAATTCTCGGTAAAGAAGAGGAAAGAATCGTCCCACCTTCTGTCCCACGGTCATAATTTTTATTACAATTGATTTGTATGAAAGTTTGCCTTGGAACATCAGCGTGCCCTAGACGTACAGTATTTAAAATTTAATGACATCTGAAATTATCCCCGAGTAGGTAAAGGGGCTGAGCGGTTAGGCCTGGTGAAGTGGACCTTGTCAGGTATGGCCCCGAAAGTATTTTTCTCCACTTTTTAACTCCAAACTATGGGGAATTTTTGAGGAGGTGAAACATGGTCAAGAGTGCGAAAAATTATTTTTAAAGCAAATTTCGATTCAGTAATTATTGCATCTTCTGCGCATGCGCATCCTTCTACGTTTCTGAAAGTATCTTTGATCGACAGTTGATCCGATTTCCTTCAAAATGACCACTTGAAAAGGTCAATTTGATGCAGTAAAATCTGAGATCTAGCTGGTCCAAAAATGAAGAAATCCAAGGTACCAAATCCGTGTAGCCGTGGCTCCTTCAATGGGCCCAAAAGATGCGAATTTTGTGTCGGACTGTTTCGAAGATGTGAACATATTGTGTTTTCGATGTAATTTTTTACGCAAAAAACGAATCCGTGGTCAGTTTCATTCCAAACCTTCAAGATTCTTGATGATACTCAAAAAACCGACCGGAAGGTGTACGGCCATTTCCAGCCTTTTTCTACACGTTTGAGATGTATGTTTAGTATAGGACCTTTTAAACTTGCCGCGTAGTGGATGAAAGTATGGTTTCCTTTGCATTTTGATCAGCTGAAGACGTTGCCGAAGATTTCGAGGCGTGGGAATAAGTTGGGAGTCAGATGGAGCTATTTCGTTATACGATCTCATCAGAGAAAACTGCACCATGCACCTTATATCTCTCTCTCGATTTATTTCTGTACCTCGAAACCATTGGTATTGTCTTTAGCTGGTCAGAATACAAAGGAAAACATACTTGCATCCTCTACGCGACAAGTTCGAACCTTTTCCTATACTCAACATACATCTCAAATGTGTGGAAAAGGCTGGAAATGGCCGTACACCCTCCGGTTGCTTTTTTGAGTTTCATAAAAAATCTTGTAGGCTTGGAACAAAATTGATCACGGATTCGGTTTCTGCGGTTAAAATTACATCGAAAACACATGTTTACACCTTTTAAACAGTCCGACTCAAAATTCGCACTTTTCGGGCCCATTGAAGGAGCCACGGCTTCACGGATTTGGTACCTTGGATTTCTCCATTTTTTAAAGCAAATTACACAGGCTACTGATTAAAAATACTTTCAGAGACGTAGAAGGACGCGCATGCGCAGAAGATGCAAACTACTGAATTAAAATTTGCTTCAAAAACCGTTATTGGCTTTCTTGATCACTCTCCACCATCCAAAATGATATGTTACAAAGCGTATTTCGATGTAAAATGAGCCGGCAAACACGGTCGGATGGTCAATTTACGTTCTCTTCTTCAACTTCTGTGAGGAAAATCGTTTTTCAATATCCAGGAATTTCATTCGGGGCCCAAATCCAAAGTTCTCAGTATGCAAATATCTCTCTTCTGTTCGTCGAAATTTCAAAAATATGTCGAAAAAACTCAGATCGATTCGTACAAATGCATGAGAATGCGATTTGATATGAGGAACATCGGTTTTTAGCGAAATTTATAGAAGGTTCTTAGGGTGCCGTAAAAGAGGGGCAACTTTGCTACCAACAAACCTTCGCTTTCCCCATAGTTGGGGTTTAGAAAGTGGAGAAAAATACGTTCGGCTGAGTTCCTTACATAAGTTTGTCGGATTCTGATATCAATGGATATATTGGTATCAATCGGAATGTTCAGCTGCGAAATTGTATGCTGATGATCTACCAACAGATGTTCTTTAGACTATTTTGTGATCGATGAACGCCTATTAACTGAACATAGTTCGCACAGTTTTGAGGATTGCCATTCATATTTCGGTGTATTCACCAAGGTTAGAATAGATTCATTGATCATGAGCAACTGCAAATTTAAATATAATTTCTTTCCCGCATGAGGTGGATTTTGCTGCACGCGAAGCATCCATGAATCATTTCCAAGTCATTAAACTTCGTCATTTCCTACATGACCGTTCGTTGATTTATGAAGAATCCGGTCTAGTTTCGATTCTTCGTAAAGCTTTGATGTGAATGAAGACTTCCTCACCTTTTATTTTTTTTGGAATTTCATAATTTTGATTCGTGGTCATAACATTATTTCTGCAAATGGTCATTTCGAAGATAAGCTTCCGGCATTTCGATGATTTGTAGTCGAACACCGACTCGTGCTTGAAGAAAAACATAACATCGTTGCGAATCAAAGAATCAATTCCAAAGCACACAGAAAAGACTATAGGATTCTCGTGTAAATTAGGAATCTCATCTTGAAACTAATCAAGTTCACATTCCAGTAAGGATTTTCATCCTAGAAAATGAGATGGCATCACAAAAGTTAAGTTACCGATCTATAAGAATCCTGAAATGGAAAAGATATTCCTTTCGTTCACAAACAAAGGGATGGAGATAAATTCATCCCCACTGGTGACTCAAAAGTAAGTTGTGTCAGATGGTTGAGAGCAAGCTATAAATTCGCCAAATACCTTAAAATAAAATTTGAAACTTCTATCTCGACATAGATCCATCTTGAGCGTTTTTTCAATGTGGAATGAGAGAATCAGCCAACTGGAAAATTTAGATTTATGCGCGAATGGTAAACTTTGAATTGAGGGAAAGCAAACAATGAGATATATATGGGTGATTCGGTAGGATGAGGGATTTTTCGTGTTTCCAGCTCCTTCAAGTTTCTATCGCTTTGAATGGGCATTAAAAAAATTTTTTGGGTGTCTTCTGTTGGTGTGCAACTATGTTGATAGTTTTTGAGACGATCCCGGCTTCTCCATATTTTGTAGTACCTGATCAAGGGCCGAAATGTCAATTTCATCCCGTGTAGGAAACACAACTTTATTACTGGGATTTACCACGGCACATAAATGCAGTCAACAACCCATATATACAGCTGGACACCTCAAATGTTACGAGTATCAATGATATGGTTCACTATTTTGCGAGTCGAAATAGAAGTCTCCGCTCGCGCCCAACTATCAGACATTTTGAAGATGGGTTTCGCACCAAAACTGCTTGCTCCGCCATCATTAGCGTGACAAAGTCTCCAATCTTCCATGAAGCCTTTTAAATTACCGAAGTTGTCATCTAGATATCAAATTCCACCTAATCAATGTGCGATAATATCCCAAAGATTAAATCTGCAACCAAGCGTACTACGTAAAAGTGTTTTCAGAATATCGTACAAAATTATCTGTCCTTTTCATTCACGTGTTGTGCTATCCTCCCTAGCTCATCATATCGTTCTGTGAAATACATATTCTAGCAGTATTTGTTTGCATTAGAAAGAGTTTAAGGTTAGTTATCGATCCGTTGGAATATTTTTTGGGGCAAAATAGCCTGTTCATCAGCCCTGTCGTTTCCGCCCCCCCCCCTCTGCGACCACTTGAATTTTGAGGTTTATTCGATTATGCGGGTCGAAGCGCTCGGAGCGCTCCGACCGCTCGGATCGGTCCGGTCTCGTCCATCACCGAACGCGCGTTCGGACAAAGTTCGCTCGGAGCGCTCCGAACGCTCCGTCTTAGATTTCTAGCCGGGGAGACGGGAGATAGCCTGATTCTAATGCTGTGGACGATTCCTCCCCTCTCCTCGGCTGAAAATCTTGGACGGAGCGTTCGGAGCGCTTCGAGCGAACTTTTGTCCGAATGCGCGTTCGGTGATGGACGAGGCCGGACCGATCCGAGCGCTCCGAGCGCTCCGACCCGCATGATCGAATAAGCCTTTACATAACTTTGTCTAGCTTCAACCTTCAGATACGCAACTCTAGATACTTTTTTGTGCTCAAAGGAGTAGAAAATAAGTGTAACGAGACGCCAGAACTTGTCCGGGACTGAAATAATTTTTTGACCCAAATCACTCCTTGCGACGATTTTGGACGCAAAAAATTTCACTTTTGGCGGAATCACCCATGTATAATGTTCCCTGCACTATATAAGCTTGAGCCAAAGTTAATTTCGAACAGAAGTTTACGATAGTCACAGAAATGAATACCACGATATTTTTCTGCTTTGCATTCTGTGTGATGGCCGGGATTTGCAGTCCGATCTCAAAAACATGTATTTCATATACTAAAGATCAGAGTAGTTCACAAATTACATCATCAAATTCTCGAGTGCCCCAATCACCAAATGCACAAACTCCAGCTAAGGAATCTCCTCCAATTACTTTCGTTGATAGTAAGTTTGAAGACCATATCAATATTCATCGACTGTTTACTACAAGGTATCAGAGTAGATCGTCAAATTCTTTAGCAACCGAAAAACGAATTTCATTAATCAAGGAGCACTTGTATCAATGACTGTTGTTAAGGCGATGCGGTCACCCTGCACGCTGAAAGTTATTCGCACTTTTGTCCGATACACTTGCGATTTGGGCGAAACGATGAGAAGACCCGCGTTTATTATCATGTAACTCGAGTTCGTCTTATCATCGTTTCGCCCAAATTGCAAGAGAATCGGATAAAAGTGCGAATTACAAAGTGCCCATATGAGGTGAGGAGGTGCCTGCGCTCAAGTTGTTCCCACTTTTCTCCAGTTTTCTTGCGATTTTAGCCAAACGATGAGAAGACGAACTCAAGTTAGATGATAACAAACGTGGGTCTTCTCGTCGTTTCACCCAAATCGCAAGCAAATTTGATAAAAGTGCAAATAACTTTCAGAGTGCATAGTGCCCGGTGACCGCATTACCTTAAGGAAGTACCGTACCAGTAGAGGGAGAATTTTTTCTACCTGAGCAGAATCACGTGATGACTATTTTTAGTAGTTGGGTTATGATCAATCGAAGCTCCCGGTAAATTTTTGTAAGCCCAGCAGTTATGGTTCTGATGATATGAATCGACAGAATTTGACGTTTTATGTTATTCTTGACATATTCGTAACTTCGTGTCTTATTTCCATCGAAAATCTTTTTTTTTACATGAATGAGGTGGGCAATCGGTTTGACAAAAAGTTTACGGTAACCTCACAGGCTTTTGTATAGAAAAAAATTTTTGTCAAAAACTCAGCGTTGAGTTCCCTGATAGAGCCAAAAAACTGACACCTCCTATGAGACCACGTGTTAAGTGGCCGAAAATAGATTAGCCGTAACTTTTGTCCCGAATAGATGAAGTTCACCAAAATTTACATGGAGCCTTTCGACACTGAAATCAACGCGTGTGACGAGTTTCATCAAAATCTAAGCGTTACATCTCTTAGGTGTGGTACTTCCTTAATCAAAAACTAGTGAAATGGATAGAATACGTATCACCGGCTCGAACAATATCATGTATGAGGTGTTTTAAAAGTCGTATAAATATCTGAATAGGTTGTATTGGGGAGATTACTAATTGGAAGATCGGACAAACTCACTTCAAATTAATCGAAATCTACTCTGATGCGATAAATGCCATGATAATTATATTGAGTCACTTTTCATTGACCAATCAATATCGAATATCGACTGATAGACATTATTTGATCTATGTATATGAGTAGTTCTGCGGAAACTTCGATATTTGGGGGTCGATAATGAGCCAGCGCTAAATCTCACTTCCGAAGGTTCTGAGATGTATTTTTCGACTTTTTGAAACATATAAAGTACAAGTAAACTCGCGCACGAATGTAAATTTTCCCACTCATCAGTACCATAAGGATAAAGGATTACATGGAGAGATGCGATAGCGTCACACGGACCTGACATTTCTAAGCAACATACGGACCTGACATTTCGCCACTAAAATTGATCTCACGGCCAAACGGTTTGAGCTATAGCTTTGAGGTTTTGGGATTTTGATTTGACCATCAGATACTTTGGAAAAAATCTTACTAGGACCTCTGTAGTCTCGCGATTAAGGGCCGATCTGATACCGCACGGACCTGACATAAAAATCTAGCAAAACGGGATTTTCACCGAAAAGTACTCCGCAAAGTGTGAAAATCTATTCTTTTCGAAATTCTGAGGCATGGAAAAGTTGCGCCTGACGATTTAATTTAAGAATAAGCTGATGCGGAAAAGTCTAGAATGAGGCAAATCCACTGTTATCGAGGAAAACTGAGCGAGTAAAATTTCAAGTAAAAGTGCGCCACAAAATGTATGTACTCAGCGCGCACGTGAAAAGTGGTCTTTGGGTCCTTGTAGCAGCGGGATTGGGTGCTCAATATTATCATATTTGATAAGTTTGCCCTTCCGAAACCCGAATAAGGCCCACGGTGGCGCTTCACACTCTCAAAGGTCGAAGAAAAGAAAAACCACATCACACAGACCTGACATTTTGACTCCTTTTTCGATGATAATTTTTCTGGGTAGGCCCGGATCAAAAAACTGACGGTTGCGCCAGAAAGAGCACAAAGAAATACATCGAAAATAACGTTTGAGATTTTTTAATCAAGAGTTACAAGGCTTCGTACAACTAGGCACACATTATTTCAAAGTTTCCCCGGAACTACCCACACGAATCACAAAGAATGCTTGCATTTTTGAAATCATGCCTGAATAATGTTCTACGTATTTTTAAATTGCAGGAGTTGGTGAGTATCTCAATATGAAGACGGCAGATTCGATGCTCGAAAGTTTAACAGAATATGTATAGCGAAGTATCTCAAATCAATTTGTTATTTTGGAATCGTGCGGACTTTTTATTTACATGGTCCTATCAATTCGAGATGTCCACCGACTCCAGCGCCAACTTTCACGTATAATAGTGGTACGAGTGGTTGATTTGCGAAGCTCTTATACCACTAGTATATATACCATCACCATCGATATAGGTATACTTATGCATTAGGGGTATAAGAGCTTCGATACATGATCCGCTAGGTGCGCTACAGTCGGGGGATACCTCGAATAGCAGACGCCACATCGTATGCTGTATGGAGGCCAAGATTTTGATTGACTTTTCTATAAATATCCAAAAAGACTTGTGACTAATCGTCATTGCACCCAAAATCAACCATTATGTAATTTGATGAGATCATTGATGAAAAATTAAAATTGATTGGGCCAAATGTGACAAAGAGTTAGAATTCTCCTTGACCCATTCGCTACAAAAATTGCCTCTGACTTCGGAAATACTTTTTCCCATATCAGAATTTACACCTGAGGTGAGAAAAAGGTGAAATATGTATTTTGGAAGATTTTCATAGCTTAATCTACTTCAAGCTCATGATTTCATGGTGAGCTTTAATCGGTCATCAATTATAATTCTTGCATTGGCAGAAATTTCTCAGACTTCATCTAGATTTTCTTGATACATGAATGACAGAACAATGATAATAAGATTCTGTAAATTGATATTAATCTCTGCATTAGACAAAATATTCAACGATTACAATGTATTTCATGTTCATGAAAATAAGACTTAATCATTTCTATCAGAACTCAACTCTGGGCTTATAGTATCTCAAAAATGTTCACATAACTTTTCTCAAGAATCTAAACAGCAACTTTTTTGGAGAATCTCTAGTCATAAATTTATTGTCAAATTGAATATCGCAATTATTATCAGTAGGCTGGGCTAACAAGATCAATATCGAAAATTCTTTATTCCAAGACTTACAAAACAGATTTCACACTCGTAACGTAAACATCCAATCCTTTACCATTTTCACCTCTTAGAGACTATCCTATTGACTATCAAGATCCACATAGGTGAGATAATCAAACTGTGGAATTTTCATTTTCTACCTTAAATCCATCCTCTACTTACTACATCTATACAGAACCAAGAATTCGACAGTGTGACACTGTGGGAGCGGCACCATATAGTTCCACAACACACACGAATTTCAAGTTCCAGCCCATTTTGTCACGAATTATTCATGTGCTCTTTTTTTGCCATCTCTTTGCTTGAAAAACCTCGGTAAAAGTATATATTATCAAGACTGTCGGTGACGTTGTCGAGACGTCGTCGTCGTGTAGCTAATAGCTAAATGTCTCCCAAACAGAAATACTCACATGTGTATGTGTGGGTCCTGATTCGGTATTACACGGTAGCTTACGTATTTCATATATATAAATATCGTTTAGAGCCAATCTGAACGCGTGTGAACGAGCGAAACTCTTGCCAAGTTTTCCCAAATCGTTCTAATCTCGTCTAAAGAAAACGTATCAAAGACTGTGGTATCGCCGCGATTCTGTGCTGCCACCATGCAGTTGATCTGCGAAATTGCGCGATTTGTGCGAGAAGGATATATTATGTGAAATTGCGAAAATTGAATTGATACGGACCGAGAAAGAGAGAGGAAAATAGACAAAATGCAATTCGAAACATGTGCATAGAGTTTGTGGGTGACAAATCGGGAACGATCGTTGGCGACGATTAAATCGTGAGGTCGTAAAAAACGATGGAAGAACGTGAAAAAACGTGCACTGAAGGGAAGTACTGTATATCACTGTGTTAAATGTGGTTTGAAAAAAAGCGATACCATGAATTCTTGGCACATCCTTAGTAAAAGTTGATAATTTCTGTAATGGTCTAATGATATCTGATCCATTGATTTCACATGCAGTTCGTCACTGCTGTGTAAGTGGAAAATAGGTGTTTCACATTGAAACTTCTATTCAGTGATTGAAATGACGTTTGGAGATTACAAAAAAATGCATGAATTCCGGAAAGAAAAACGCACGTAAATTTGCATTGAAAAGAGTCACTGCGGCCTTTTGGATCAGGTCCCAACGCAGAAGGCCTGATCGGTCTAAATGTCGGACGACACCAAGGTGGATTTTCACCAGTACCTTTTTAAATATCTTCTGTCGTTGAAAAACCCGCCCAATGTTTTCTGCTGATTCGGCAGAACAACCCGGGAGAACGTTTGAAAATTCAAGTGATGTTCATATTCTGCTCTGATATTGATAATTTATCAAATTTTGGAGGCGGAACAAATCAGTTCTGTAAGGACATCTATCTTTTTTTTTCTAAACGTAACAATTGAACGTTCGTAATAGTTTTGATGACCGGTATTTCACTGGTTCAATTCGAAAAATCGATCGAGTTGGGAACTTTTCTATTGAGGTCATCTACATGTAGTGCATGTATATTTGACGACCATCTGAGGTTGTCAAATCTCATTCTCGGCTTCGCATGAGTTGAGCATGAATCTATCGTAATTTTGCAAAATCGTGTCACTTTTACCTACAAAATGAATACTCTATTCTCAGAATTCGTCACTGACAATAAATTTACTAGTCATAATACTATTTTGCGTGTAAGAAAGGAGATCCCACAAAAATTTGTTTACGAGGATGATCGAAGGGCAGATTTCACAGAGGATAACTCCCTTCAAAATCCGTATCGATATCTGAATTTGACGAAGAATTGCTTGTTTTTTATTTGAGGTCCGTTTTCACTCTACGAATTTTGAATTTCGAAACTGTGTGTGTGTGGGGGGGGGAGTGAGTGTATAGTGAATGGAAAGAAACATTATAGAGATAAAAATTCATAAATCCAGAGCAGCATGATAACGAAGGAATAATCAGCAGATGCGCCATTACTTTTTATAAATGGCACATTTTGAATCTCCTGAATACTGCATAATCGCATCAAAGATATACTGTCTGATGAAAATTACGATAATCAACCTAAACGAAGCGATAGACTCCGCCGTGCAATTGAGTTTCATTCAAGGCGCGTAAAAGCAATCAAAAGCTCATTTAAAATCACATCAAACATCACCCAGTCATTCGTCCTCCTGTTTATGTGATTGTAGGTACACCAACTCATCAGACCGAGTACATATATCCAATATGCAAACACGTCTTGAATCAAATGATCATTTATAACGAATATAACCGTTGTGATGGTGCATTACGCATCATTTGTGTCTCCTACACACATACATCCCCCCCCCCCACCACACACACACAAAGATCAATTGAAGCTTATCGAACACGGATGTATCCATATTATGATTATAAACAAACGTTTTTACTCGGTCATGAGAATATCGCGTACTTATGTATTTTATCGATTGGCAAATCGATTGCGAGGTATAAGGTACAAGAAAGTAAAATGTGCACGCGCCAACTAATATCGCAAACACAATTGAAATTTCGCACATTCACATTGCATCGCTCTCATAATATTGTGCACAGCGGTAGGTGTGCTTGAAAGTATGGCGAAGCCTTTCCAGCACACCTAACTAACATATACGGCTAGATCGAGGATTCCAACCTCCTCTTTTTTTCCGATCATACTTTTCGTCACTGAATCGGCATCGCAGCTATGCACTTGCCGTATTGAAATTGTGTAGATTCTGAATACCTTTCATTCGCAACCTTAATACCTTGGATTAGACGCACTTTCATTGAAATATCTGAAATCGAAAATTTTTCGCGTCGTCGTTTCTTCTGTAATCGCATCGCATCAGCGGTGATGCATGACGGAACTCGCCATCACGCGCGGGTCTTTTTTGAATGTCGTTTGAAGTTGACCATGTTCAATCTTACCACAAATTTCAAAAACCGAATTTATCAACTCGGTTGCATGTATTTGGTATTTCAATACTTCAAGAATGATAAACAAAGCCTAATAATTGAGCTGATTCTGCTTATTTACGAATTGCTATGCACCGCACCGCAATCTCTCGATGAGCCTCTGGGATGACCCAATGTTGCGCAATCACTGCAATCGCCCCTCGCGGACCGCGGGCCCGCGACCATGCGCAAACACCCCGTTCCCCCACCAACGGAGAAGCACACATTAGTGAGAATGGCGCGCAATTTTGAATGCTTGCAAGTGTTGTAGAGCTTTTTTGTACATCTCATAAGAAAAAAATTTGAGATGATCAAATGGAAATGAATTTGAAAGAATTATTCTTTAGTTCAGATATACGTCATTTGTATTTATCATTGCTATCATATCATTTCTATTTCTTTATCATTTCCATCATATCATTCCTAGTTCTTTACATTCAATCCTCAAATTCATCAAGAATGGCGCTTCCACGGGGCATAACTGCTACAATATGATGATGCGCTCCGCACGATGGCCGCTTTTTATAGTTGCCTAATGAAAATTAGCAGGTACGAATAACCAGTGCAGAAGCACCTCCCATTCTTGTGAATTGAAATTGATAATTCACAGAATAATGACCAAAAAATGAAGACGAGAACATTTTTATTCCAAGATTTCAGCAGAACGGTTTCTCAAAATGTTTGGTCGAAAGTACTCGGAAGGATACATTAATGAGATTCGTGGATTACTCCTTCCAACAGTTATTTCCGGATAATTCTTCCCTTGCGGAAAGCCTCCAAATAATTCTTTTTAACCAAAAACTTTTGGGCATTTTCTTGGGGTTATCACGAATGGAAATGGTTAATCCTCACTTTGAGCCATCGAAAATTCAGAAGATAAGAGATAATAACAAGACTCACTTGCAGTAAAATAATAGTTTTTTCATATTATCATCAACACATTCCTCTTGGAACTTTGAGAGAGGTATGCCCGAGGTTCTCTGTAAGAAGGAACTCCCCAAGAATGGATATTTGTAGAGGGAACCATCCAAAAATTTTTGGCACCAATAGAACCGTCCTCAAATTTTCGGGTGGAAAAAATCGCTCAAAATTTTTGGTTTCAAAGACACTATCCAAATTATTTTAGGAACCATTCAAAATCACATTACGTGAAAAGAGCTATCTAAAAAATTTTGGATATGGATAGTTTGTAGATATTTGCCAGAATCTACGAGAAATCGTAGATCGTTCGATTTAGTGAAAATTTTTCGAAAGTTTTTTTTCATGCGCCAGAAGTTTCTGGATAGTTTCTTTTAACCGAAAATCCTTGAATTTTCTAATGTTTGAGATTTCTGGTGTGAAGACACTACCCAAATTATTTTGGCTTAATAAGAAACGTCCAAAATTATTTTGCGTGAGAAAAGTGTCCGAAAATATTTGGTTATAGATAAATAGTTGATATTTGTTCGATTATGAGAATTCTAGTATCGATCCATTTACCGCGAATTTTTAGAAAATTCTTCCATACTAGAGGTTCATGGAAAGTTGATTTGAAGCTAAAACTCTTACAGATTTTCTTGCCACTCTTACGTTTTGAAGAATTCACTCCTGATTCTGAGCCAACGAATATTGATGAATATGTTCTCACCAGAAAATCTCTGGAAAAGAAGATTTCATCATCTTGCTGATTTTGAATACATTCACTCAATAGTTCTTCTCTCTAAGTGGTATATTGAGAAAAAGGAAGAATACACATTTTGAGTGTTTTCTTTCATTTAGCCTCGGTCAAATTTCATACCTTAGAAATACACCTCAAAGAGGTAAAACTTTTGAAAGTATGGATGAGACCCTCTCACAAATTTGAATTAGTGTTGTGTATTTTAGATTTGGTGAAAACGATGTGCATACTGTAGCGAATTCATGGCAAAGAAAGAATTGATATCCAAAAAAGTTTTCAAGCATGGAATGGATCCATGTGGTCGCTTATCGTGATTTGATGCAATCGTAATTGTCAAACTCCGAGCAAAGAACGCGGTGAAATCCAAGATGGGTCTCAAGTATGTGATTGGACCTGTCCGAAATTTTCTCACTATGTACTACTGCAAGTGATTGAAATATATCCGTCTCAAGGAAAAAATGGGGACTGTTGGGAAGGAAGGTGGCTTCACCGCGACGGGCCGCTAACGGAGAAATAATCATCGAAAATAATTTCGTCAAGAAAAATCGTCACGTTATGCACCAGCCTCAACCTTATCTGCAGAGCTAAAATTTCGGAGCGTTAATGGATAATGGATCCCATCTTCCACGATATTATTCTATACGTTGTAAGTTGTAGGCAAAGTGGTCGAGGTAACCATTTTTCTTGACGAAATTATTTTTCGATGATTATTTCTCCGTTAGCGGCCCGTCGCGGTGAAGCCACCTTCCTTCCCAACAGTCCCCATTTTTTCCTTGAGACGGATATATTTCAATCACTTGCAGTAGTACATAGTGAGAAAATTTCGGACAGGTCCAATCACATACTTGAGACCCATCTTGGATTTCACCGCGTTCTTTGCTCGGAGTTTGACAATTACGATTGCATCAAATCACGATAAGCGACCACATGGATCCATTCCATGCTTGAAAACTTTTTTGGATATCAATTCTTTCTTTGCCATGAATTCGCTACAGTATGCACATCGTTTTCACCAAATCTAAAATACACAACACTAATTCAAATTTGTGAGAGGGTCTCATCCATACTTTCAAAAGTTTTACCTCTTTGAGGTGTATTTCTAAGGTATGAAATTTGACCGAGGCTAAATGAAAGAAAACACTCAAAATGTGTATTCTTCCTTTTTCTCAATATACCACTTAGAGAGAAGAACTATTGAGTGAATGTATTCAAAATCAGCAAGATGATGAAATCTTCTTTTCCAGAGATTTTCTGGTGAGAACATATTCATCAATATTCGTTGGCTCAGAATCAGGAGTGAATTCTTCAAAACGTAAGAGTGGCAAGAAAATCTGTAAGAGTTTTAGCTTCAAATCAACTTTCCATGAACCTCTAGTATGGAAGAATTTTCTAATTATTATATACTTATATGTATTTTAACCTCACGAGCTGCAGCATATGTTATTAAATCGAACGTAATATCGGAGAAAGATTATTATTGATGCGGCACTTGAAATATCTTATATATCTCTGAGCAATGCACACGCTCACTTTTGCTTATACTCTTGGAGCGCACACAGTATCTCGGCTACGCCATCAGATTAGAGATACTACAAAGAGGCAGACGTGCGAAATATATCTATGCCTCTCACGACTGTGTGTGTATATTTATTTATAAATAATGAATGATCGGTAAGCGCACGTGCAACGAGACTTTTTTTCAAAAATTTCGTACTGTTGGATTATCTCTGAGTTTCTCTAATCGATATTATCAAGGAAAATTGCAATGTTTAAAAGATTTTACCTTTTTCCGCTTGCGGATAGCAACAGATAACCCTAGATGTACTGTATTATTCACGGATGTACAAATATGAGAGAGGAGATTTCAGGTCGATGTAAATGCGTCTGCGTTACCGATTTGAATAATTATTTGGTTCATTTGAATGAGCGATTTGAAACGGGTGCGGCCCTTTCGTTTCAATACGCGCGCCCGCGTATATATTCAAATCGAAGCGCGCGAATGCATTTAAATTATTCAGTTATACTGAGGAGGTGTATCTCCTTATACATCTGATTCCTTTGCTCTCGTTAGTTTTTTTTTCTTCTTTTCTTTCTGCGAGAGTCTGATTGGAACAACACAGAAAGATCTGGATCGCATCGCGAATGTATAGACAATAATCGCGACGAATCTCGTTGTAATGCTTGTTACGAAGAAGAGAGGAGAGTGTACATACTAGTTGATAGTTGTTCGAAGAATTGGAGCAAAAAAAAAAGAGAATTGGTTATGTAGGTTTGTTGTCGAATGCTTGGGACATTCTTGTATTCTGAGATTTTTTTTTTTAGATTCCCCGATTGGTGCGAGGTATTGTTACATTACAGGGTGAACAATAATTGAGTGCATGATGTGAAACTGATTTAAGAAGGATGAAATGATGGTTTTGGATATTTTTTTTTAATCTTGTAGCCCATGTAGTGCAGTGAAAGTGGAGTTTATGATGTTTCAGAGACGTATTGTGCTTTTCTGTTCTGATTCGAAAAAAAATTTCTAAATTGTAAGATCAAACTTATATATAAGTTTGATCTTACAATTTAGAAATTTTTTTAGTTCCTCAAAGTTTTATCCGTTTCCAATATCAGATATATCTGATATTGGAAACGGATGAAACTTTGAGGAATTTGTTTCTATCTCTCCTATATGAGCCCCCATCAGATATCGAAAATTTTTTAACAGATTCATGGGTAATTGAGTTTTATGGAATATTACGTCAAATCAAGATGCTGCGCTACATTCAAAAACATAGTCATGGTTATGAGGAGTGATATTTCCAGGATATTTTTCAGAACGCCTTTGATTGTCTGATACTATGCATTCAAGTTTAGTAATTCCAACACTGAAATCCACTCTCTCAACATGAATCAGCTAACACAAACGAATTTTGAGTGAAAATCAGCTATTTGAGCTGGTTTTCAGCTATTGTAGCTGATTTTCAGTGGAAATCCGTCCTTGTTAGCTGCAAATCAGCTAAAATAGCTGATTCATGTTGAGAGAGCATAATTATTAACACACTGGGGTGATAATGAATTGGCCATGAATTTTCTATTGATTCAAGGAGAAATCTGAGAATCATCAGAGGATTATTGGATCCATCGAAAATTGAAATTTCACTGAATCTAATAAAAAGTCGGCTCATACAAGCTTGTATAGAGATGAGAAACTAAAGAATTCCCAATTTCAGTTTCTCTGACCTAATTTTGATCCAAAACAATATTTTCTGATGGGAAAGAACTGCTTTGTGCCGGAGTAGAACTCGTGCTTATCAGCATTACCAGATTCAGGAACAAGATTATCACAGACAATTGATCTCTTGATATGAAATGACCTAAAATTGAGATTTCATTTATATCTGATTTTGTTTCAAATCTCTTTGAGAGAGAAACATCTTCTAATACAAATTGAATAGCATCAGCGTAGAGTTGATACTAAGACTTGTTGCTGCACAATTGCTAAGTATTACATCTCACAGCCAAAATTATTTACGCATCTCGTGTTTTTTTTCTCCTTATTTTAGCAGGAAGGAGAATTCGAGGTACTTCAGCTTTCCACACGACTATATCACAAAATTGCAAAATGAATATCGATCCTACTAATTATTCGGATATGAATTTTCAGTTTAGATACAGAGAACATTTGCACCAACTAAAAAATTCGTGCATAAACCCTCACGCAAATCGAAAAAATCAATGGAAAAAAAATCTGCTTATCCAACTCTGATTCAACAACCCACCGTGGCAAATCGAAATCTGACAATAATTCCAACGGTCGATTTCCCACGAAAACACACAAGTGGTTAGAGAAGCACGAACAATTCATAGCCGGAGGCCAATAATACCACCCGTAAAACCATCAAGAGATACAGTCGAAATGCGCGCGCGCGCGACATAGCTTGCGACATCACAAGTCCTGGCGCGCAAATTTAAAACGTGTCCAAACTCACACACACGTAGTCCCAACTCACACATACATAACATTACTTATAGAAAAGCGTGCATTGTTGTCCGATAGCCACGATACATACAAGATAAAATAATACAATGGAAGCATGGCAAAACTTAGCGTCAACTGTCCCAACAGGTACTAAACATTATCGTAAGTAGTTAAATTTGCAAGTGTGTTACTACTATACAGGTGTGGGTGAGGAAAAAGAAGAAAAATGGGAGGAGGGGGCGGGGGAGACATCAACGAAAAGCTTTCTAATTTTCAGGTGCGCGAACCAGTGAATCAGGGGCCAACGATCCATGAGTAAGTATATATTTATATTTTTTTAGAGGAAGAGCTCGTTATACGATGCTCATCGCGCACACGGACATCCTGATTGAGCACTCGGGCGAGAATATGGGGTATATATCCTCGGGTATTCTAATATACGCACGGTGCAAGCAGAGAGCGTGCAATCTCGAATCTGTGGTAAGTGTATTATAAGTGGGTGGGTACACACAGAAGGTTTGATTGTTAATGATATATAGATAGAGATTCAGAGATTCGATGTGCTGCTGCAGCTATGAGTGAATGTGATGTGTTTATGTGGAAGTGTATGTCGAAAAGGCGTCGATGCAAATTGGGATGAGTGACCTGGAGATTTGAGAAATTTTAAGGGCATGCGCGGTATCCATGCAAGCTGAATTTTGTTCCAATTTCCCTCGAATTTTCTTGCGATTTGGGATAAAAGACGATCGTTATGCCACACTTTTTATCATCTAACTTGAATGGCTCAACTCGTCGTTTAGCCCAAATCGCAAGAGAATTTGAGGAAAATTGGAACAAAAATGTGTGTATATTATAGGTTAGGATGTCCCAGGCTCCCAGTGGTTCCCACTTTTCTGCAATAATCTAAAGATTTGGGCTGGACGTTGAGTTGTCGAGTATGAGTAGAAAACTCATCTCAAACTTTGTACCATTAAAATTTTCACATAAGTAGTGAGTCGAACTGTACGGCAGTGCTTCACGGTTACCGCATGCTCTTGATGATGATTTGTGGGAGTCCGAGGGTTGATTTTTGGTAGCTCTATGCGGGTCTCATCTGTGAGTGACCTATAAATATCGCTCAAGTCGATGTTTGAGCGCTTGAATTTTGTCAAATTACTGATGTGACAAATGTGACGGTCCTGTATACAGTTCATATAATAATCCGAATCAGATGAATGCATTGTTGCAAATCCCATCGATGAAAGAAAAATGTTCCGAAGTGATGAATGAGGACTGCAAATTTTCATATCGCTAGCATCATGTGAGCAGACATATTCTTTCTTCATTTTTTTTTCTGACAGAAAGTTCGAATCGCTGCATCAAATCATGAGTGGTTATATCGATTGAAATATTGAGTCGAGTGTCAAAATTGCAACGAGCTAAGATTGGTATTCTGATACGTGAGCAAATATTTGAGAAAAAAGAAGGAATATTTTTGCAGCAAAATTGATTGATTTGATAAACGCGGTGAGCACAGATGAAAATTGTGTTGAGTTTGGCCCGTTAGAAATCTATACCCTGTATTAGTTCACCCTTAAAACCTCAGAATTTGACAACTACAGTGATACTGCAGCTAATTTGCGAGTCCATTGGTGTTTATTCATGACAACGTTTCGACAGTTACTTTACTGTCCTCATCAGGTCTGAAAATTATGAATTACACATACAATATAAGAACCAAAACACACAGTTATATCACACTAGTAGATGCTCATTTACCTTAATCTCTCCACCCCACTCTCATAAAAAGTTCCTTTTTACTCATCTTCATAGATCTTATGGAAGATACTCATTTTCATAGAATTTGAATTTTTTATTGTGAGAAACATAGCTTTCACTCGGCATTCTGATTGTGAGATTGTAGTTGATGGATTTTCTGCTCAATAATATCATCTCAATTCCTAAAAGAACTACTATCATATTGTATATTTAGCCCATAAGTGAAAGCTAAATCTATATATGATGGGAGGAACGGCCGAATTGCGGGTCAATCATTATTGATGGAAGATTTTTTGATGATGACTATTGATGATTTCAAGGTTGGGTTCTTGATATCTTCCTGACTGCTCTGTAGTTCGATAGGGGTTGTATGTTCCCCAGACAATCAGAGTGACGGAAGCTCTGTCAAGAAATCCTGCTTCGATAAGCAGTTAACCAGGGTATAATTTCATTATTCCACCAAACGAAAACTAAATCTTTTAATAATCATTTACGCGCCCTATAATCTACACAGCAAATGAATTACTATCACTCTCAACAGTTTCAACTCCATTTCCCGCCTCGTATATTTGAACCAACTGAACCTTGAATTGAACATTGAACCTCTCAACGCGCCTGCGCACCAAACTTTAGGCGCGAAATTCAACAATTTTAATTCAGGACCATCCGAAAATTCATATCACATACTTCATCTTATTTTTCTTCCTTGCTGTGAAAGACGCGAGCCAAGTCATTTGGGTTCACCTGATTCCTCATTATATGTTTTCTACCGTATAGCGGGACACTTTCACCTTCCATAATATACACACGAAGGAGCTCAGTGACCCCGTAGCTGCGATAAGTAGCTACTCATCGGATGCTGCATTTGTACCGCAAAGGAGAAAGGTTTCAACATCTTGACATAGGTATCACGAATTACGATGAAAGAACTCACCATCTGCGATGAGCTTTTGTGA
Organism: Eretmocerus hayati; assembly: GCA_029851415.1. Lineage (NCBI taxonomy): Eukaryota > Metazoa > Arthropoda > Insecta > Hymenoptera > Aphelinidae > Eretmocerus > Eretmocerus hayati. The sequence continues at coordinate 172,033,462 of CM056742.1, read as the reverse complement.
TCATATATAGAACGGTATGAATTATGAATTCGAACACCATTTTCGGAAGCAAGACGAAAATGATCGATTGAAGAGTCTCTTTGGGTCTCGGTGCGCGCATTGCGCAATGACATGTACATTCATGCATGAAGGTATGTACTTGTAGTAGATATTTGGTCATTGGTTTCACTAATAAGGTGTACAGGGAGCGTATATAATTTGTTATTTCATGACACTAGCTCGTGTGTGGTGTGCTCAATATCATAGGCCTATAACTATTAGGTTATGTGTGTGTGTGTGTGTTGCTCAATCAGCTCATACATGATGGTAGTACCTATGTTGCATGGGTTATGAATCCCAGATGCACTTTTCATGCGAGCAAGTGGTTACATATCTCTGACTTATGGATGTGAGCATACCGGGAGACTAACTGAGCCTCGTGTTCTATCAAAATTTCCATACAGATACGTACGAAATGAAAACTGAAAGTGTTGAAAACGAGATATGATTTGATTTGATTTTTCCTTATTCGAGGTAGTCTGATGAAGTATAGATATATTAGGTATCATGAGTTAGTGAAGCGTGAAAGTGTATGAGAATGAGAATGAGGATGGTGCTACACGAAATAAGTGTGAATTTTGTTGTGGCTTATACTGGAAAATTGCCTTGGATCGTCTCGAGGATCGTCTGTATTGATGCGGTTCTTGGATTCACGCACGCAAAACATCAATTTGAATAAATAAGAAATATTCTCGATTCCATACAGTAGTGTCGATCGATGCATACGTTGGTATTACGATTTTATTCATTATATTTCTCTCCTCCTCAGCAACAACTCAACGAGAGCCCGAATGATACGTGAGCTAGGTTAAAATCTCGTGAATCAGGAATGACAATGATGAATTGCAAAAACTTGCTCTTGAGAATTTTAAATTACACACCCTCGTGTATGCAAGATTTATTTTATTTTTTTTTTCTACACATCAGAGAGATTGATTCTTGGATGGAATTCATGCGTTTGTTAAATAATAAAATGTTTATAATGCATGAATAACAGAATATATTCTGATACGCACATATGTAGCCATTATATGTTATATGCTACGAATGTGAGGAAAATTTAGAAGAGAATTGATTTAGTTGTGGCTGAACATTATAATTTGATCAATTTATATGCACATAACGAATTCATAGCACATCGCTGTGTGTGTATAATCTACATGAATTTACATACATATATATACTTATAACTAGATGTATTAGATGCCATGCATGGGCTTACCTAATGGGCATACTTAGATATGGTACGGAATGTTAAATTAATGTTGAGGAGTGAGATGAAATTTACGACAATTAGATACGTTGAGGTATTTTTATTGATACATCATTTACTCAAATGGCGTAAGATGTGAAGTTTTTGGATGTAGAGTGAGAGCATAGTAGGGTTTGAGAACCACAGTTGAACAAAATGGGAAATTATTCATCGATAATTTGAAATATGACGGACGTCTGAAGGGACCTACGAAGAATATTTAGGAATTAATTCTTTCGAGCCATAGTAATAAGTACAGTGGAACGATCATGAAGTATATCCTTACTGATAAGGAGAGGTTCAACCTTGCGGAACACGGATGTTGATAAAACTCTGGGAATCATCTTGTTTTGGTGAAAAATGAAGGTATCTCAAAGGGTTTCGTCCCATGGGCCTCCTGTCCTGAGATACAGCCATAGCGATCAGCCTTGTTAGTATATCTATACATACGATTTTTCAACATGGGCCTATATTGGCAATGCTAATCTCCATAGCTGTATCTCGGGACAGAAGGCCCATTGGACTTGACCCTTGAAGATACCTCCATTTCTCACCATCCAAAACAAGTTGATTCCCAAAGTTCCATCAAGATCCAGGACCCGCAACGTTGGTGCTCCCCTCGTAAGCCTTCATAAATTTGTTTCTATAACATTTCTACTCTTTGCATGTCTATAATGTCCTCAAATTGTTCATATCGATTGTTAGCCTCACTCGAGGTGCATTGAGAGTTTAAGTATCTTTTACACGAATAGTGAGGGACCATTTTATTATTTGATATTCCGTGCACAAGAGTTTCCTTTCTACGCGGTTGTTTGGCTCCCACTCACAGAATGTTTAAAAATTGTAACCGTAAAAATTTCACTGTATGCAAAATCCAATTTTCATTAGATGAAAAATCACCACTTGAAAAAGACATTTTTATCATACTAGACCTAAAAATGCCGCGCTTGAATGCTATGGGCTATTCTCGGGATGAAAAAATACATCCACACTTCCGCTTGCGAGCCCATTTTGCGCACTGAAACACATGTCTTTCTCGCCTTGCTCGACAGGCAAAATGTCCTAGTACCCAGAATAGGCTAACACAGTCAAAACGGGAATATGATATTTTCATTTGATAAAATTACCTCTTCCTCTGAGTGGTAAAAGATACAGTTCATTGTGACGTATCAATCTCTCTAAAATCCTTCGACTCACTTTAATTGGGTCAAATCTATGCAATCGAAGGAATTTAGAGAGGTAACATATCAAGTGACTGTCCTATACAGCCCTCATCTATACAATCTATGATCATCTACGAGGATGGTCGATATCGTACTCTGGATCAATTCATCGTTTTCTTTTTGTTTCTTCGAATGTAGTAGCTGTCGTAAGCAAATATTGATTATTATTTTTCGATCATGGATTGATGCAATAATTGAAAACAGACAGAAGAGCCAAGAGGAAAGTATCTTGCATGACACTGCTTCCCCTAATTAATTCACTAATCTGTGAATCCAAAATCTTGAATTGCTAAAATTCTTGCTATATGTTAATAATTAAAGATAAGGTTCTGTTCAATGTAGATCGGGAATGTAATGTCGAGCATCGGTCATGAGGTAGGAAAAAAAAATTCTTCTGATACGGTTTGAGGAAATGCTTTCCACTACCTGTACCGTGTCAAAAACAAGATGATCGACAATGATTCACTCCACAACCAAACAACAAAGTAATGAACTCCTTTCGAAACATTCACATCACAATAGATTGATATATTTGGATAAACCACAGGCTCAATTGTTACCTTGGACAACTGCCTGTCAACAACAAATGCCACCGCACTCCACAAAGAAGAAGAAAAAAATGATGGTCACACTATGAAATATCAGCAGAAGCAATTTCGATACGCACCTACACATAAAGGGCTCAAAAGTCTCGCATTGTCGAGTGTCGACACTCTTGTATTCGTACACTGTATCGACAGACAACGGAGCTTACCAATACAACTTTTACACGCATACACTACTCTTTGCAATTTTGAATGGTTAACTGTCTCGTAAAAGCTGTACTGCATGGAGCCAAACCATAATGTCATCCTCGGAGTCGAATAAACGAGAGTCGATCTGCGCCGAGTCAGAATTTTATAGTCAACCTCTCAAACGAGCCCTTGAATCTTCTTTACTCATATCGCAATACCTCTTTTATGCACATTTCGTACTCTTAATTGCGCGGCGATATCGAAAAGCCAAGAAGCCTACATAGCTATACTCATTTGAAGAATGCCGACTGGATGGTTGATCTCGGGCATCAGGCTCTTTGAATAAATGCGTTCGAAAATCATTTTTAATAACTGAATGCTCGTCACACATACACACACACACACACACACACACACACACATAAACATAAAATAGGCACACACACGCGCGCGCGCGCACACATACCATCCACGCAGACGTATGAAACAGTATTATGTATCATGGTATTTGTGTACGTGTGTGTGTGTGTGTGTTTAGGTATATGGTAGCTTTGTGATAATGAATCACACCGACGCGAAATCGTTCTTTGATGAAACTCTTGGACGAGACGAGCACTCTCTCTGTTATTGTGAGGTATAAAATACTTTATACCTACTGATGTTTGTGGGTCTGCAGGGTATAGAGCACCAACGAAGGTGATTTTATTGGTCGCAAATGTGGTTTACACAGACTGAGGTTGACGATGGTGTGGTAAAGTGCAATATGTATAGGTATAAGAGAGAGAGAGAGAGAGAGAGAGAGAGAGAGAGAGAGAGTCTTGATCTATTGCCACCGGCGCGCGCGATGCAATCGAGATGATGATGATGATCTGTTGCATTCTTTAGAGCTGAGTGAATGATAGGCCCGCTATACTTTATTACTACGAGATGATGTTGAGCAAATATAATCCAAGTTTGGAATGTTGGGGTGACTGATGATATTAGAGAGAGATGCTCTGTGTAAGAATCCAATGTCGCGTAATGCAAATCGTGATTTTATTTCGGACGGGTATTCACTCATTTTCATTTGTCGTTTTCAGTGATATGAAGAGGTATGCAGATTTGAAATTTAGACGGGTTTGGAGATTGGTTTATTGGGTGAGATTGGCTATGAGTGTCCTTTTTTCATTAAATAGCACTTATCGCTGTGAGGGGTCATGAAATAGATTATTGCCTTGGGACTATTTACAATTGCTATAAATTCCATCGTCAGCGTTTCTGTTTTGTTCTTAGACTGACGTTCTCATTTCATTTTGACTCTGCTGTAACTCTTTCTGAAATTTAGATGCTAGAATGTGACCCTTGATTTCCACCATGGGTCACAATGACCCCGCAAAATCTTAACATACTTCACAGTATTTGAATCGACGAAATCCAAAAATTGTGCCACGAGCCCGTTGATAACAGTCGCTTAAATTAAAGATAATTGCTGGATAGGGTGGCCAATAATTGATTACGGCAGGGGATCAACTCCCGGCCCGAAATCTAAATTTTTGTTCATTTTCCCGCCAAGCGATAACTCATTCTGCTTCTGAAATCTCACTGTTCAGATTTTTTTGTAGAGTTGATTCACTCATTTCTCATCTTGTTTCTCATTTCATCACTGTTCAATGAGTAGTTGTATTTTGAACTCGAACTTCCTATCTCATTGACCAAGAAAATCCATTATTCTGACCACTTCATAATTTGAAAGAAACATACTCTTCCAAAAATTGGCGTTTGCTGATGGGTGCATCTTTAATTAAAGCATGGTATGCAAACTCTCACAAAGTTCCAGACCCATGCATCAAAAGGAGAAGCGATTATGATTCTACATTAAATTATGAATAATTTTGGCATTCTGCAAAATTCTTGCTGGAAGTGATTCCCAGGAGTCGTTCTTAGAGTACTCAACTACTATATAAAGAACTTCGAATCCAAAATGTTTTGTTCAATCATGCGGACATCAATCTCCGACTCGGGGTCAATTTGACCCGAGTTTTGATTACACTAGTCATTGTAAATGGAAGCAGTCAGAAAAATTTTCCAAGGTTCGAATGTGATGTTTTTCCATTTAAAAGCCTCTCCAGCGATTATCGAAAATGAATCCTGATGATTCGACGGTAATTGAGTCAATTTAAGAAGATTTAATCGCAAATAGAATACTTGAATATGATGAAAATTGGAAATCAGTGCGATTGCGACATGTGACACTGGTCCATCCACCTCTTGAACATCTTCCAATCCATCTAAGGACAACTTGTAAGATCCACAATGACGCATGAATACCCTAAACGTGTGATGTCGATATAGCTTATCCAGGGCACAACCTCGTCTCACATTTAATCCATTTTAGAAAATTCATAGCCTCCTTAATCAAATGTCTGTGATGACTCAAAGTCAGTACACTTGCAACTTCCTTTTTTTCTAACAGAGTCGATTCAAGGAATTTCAGTACAGTCCAGACTTGGAAAGAAAAAACCGATGTCTCTGTAAACAAAAGTAGGCGCGCGCATCAGGTATACAGTAAAAATTTCGCAATCGCGCATCTGCTGATTGTTCGCGATCTACATTTATCGCGGCCACCAACAACCAAGTATGTATTTAAACCGTAACATCATCAGTAGCAGCCATCAGAAGTATATATATATATATATATATATATATATATATATATATATATATAGAGTCTGCAGGCTCAACCAACGCATCAGGTGCGTCTCTTTTCTCTTGAAGCATCACATCATTCCATTTGGCTTTGATGGCAGCAATGTAACCTTGAAATCGCGAATTGCCGATGAAGCTTTGCAAAATGCATTATATAGAAGCACTGGTTGATGATGTTGGCCTTCTTCTTCTTCTTCTTCTCTTGGCATGTAACACCTCTACTATGAAGTAATAATACGCGTATGGCTTTGTGTTGTTGCACTGGCAAGAGAAGCTCCACATCATAAGATGAGAATACAACGTATATTATATCCATCACACACACCCGGTCGACCCTGACAATTGTTCTGCTGCATCTCACCTGAATATATACCAACTATAGATATACATTTCTGTGTGTGTCTTTTAAGAGTGAGAAAATACGAGATAAGATTGACTCCTGCTGAACAAAATTGCAATTCATGAATCCGGTGTATGATATAGCAGACTTTGAGAATCCGATATATTTTTTTATACTGTATAGGTTATGGGATATATTACCGCTCGTCATCGTTGATGTAAATTGGATGCAGAAGCTGAGATGTGAGGATGCAAGAGTCATTAGACGATGATGTTGCATTAATATATGTTTGTTTGTAAATGCGTATTTTGTGATGATATTGGAATATGTGATGAGATGCCTCCTGGAGATTTGAATGACACCCTGGGTGTAGAGATGAGAGTGAAATCTTATATTTTTCGTCACTTGTGGAGGTGAGATGGTTCCTAATTTTGATCAAAATTATGTGGGATGAATGGAAGTATGTGAACTTGCGTGAACAGGAATGTGATGTAAATTTTATGGAAAAAGCGTTAGTTCATACTATTGGAGGAATTCGATAAAACTTGCACACTTTAATCTAATGGTTAGTATATATAGATGAAATCCGGTGCTTAATCGATTTGTTTTGATGGATTTCGTTGAGAGCGAGGTTGAAAGAGAATTTTTGATGTATTGACTAAGTCTAAGCCATTATCTAATCGGCATCATATAGATAGATTCAAGACATTTCTGTGCTCGTGTTTCTACTTTTTCTTGTCATATAGATAGAAACATATTCTACTATACATTGCTCATCTTGGTTCTCGTTGTTTTGTTGTTTTTGTTGTTATCCACATTCCAAGTTCTCAAATACAATATCGATTAAGAATCACGACTCGTGTGTACAGACGCGAAAAACATTAATACGGTGATCGATGATTCACATAAAATAATATCCCATCGCATTCAATAATAATATACCTACATTATCTAAGCTAATAATTAATTAAATTTGGTGACAGATCGTAGTGAACTCTTAAAAATTAATGACTAATCAGATAAGTTAGAAGAATCGATAATAATCGTTCTAATCATCGTATAGTAGTTCTATTTCGGCACATCAAAGGCTTATGAACCTCATTATCCTTCACAAGTTAGTTTTGAAATCTACAAAAGTGAATTCGACGGGGGGATTCTGAAAAGAGGCATCGGAGTTATCCATCTAGTGGAAACGACAAATAAACACTCGTTACGGCGCCAAAGTCTCATAGTTTTCCACTTACAACTCGATATTATCAGCTTTACTTAACGTCGAAGCGACAAATGAGACGTGGAGGGAGATATCGATACGACAGAAAATCATAACAAGCATCAATACCTTTTCAGATGATGTTTAGATTTGAGGGAGGTGAACTGCATCGGTAATGAGATAGTCACTATGATAGCTAAGTCTTACGTGTCAGTTTGAATGAATTGGAGAGAACGAGGCATGTCTTACAAAAAAACGATATGAGCAGTTCGGCGGAAACTTGCTCCCAATGTGTCTCGGCTTATTGTGGTGTCTATGCAAAACACATTTATTGCGTATTCTTTTGTGCTCTCTCTTAGCATAGAATCAGAATTGACATACCTTGAAGTTTGAGGATCGAAAATTGCTGATTAGGAGTCAAAATGTCATTTCCGTAGCATGTTCGTGATCCTAAATTTGGCATTCAAGTGCACGGTATGAAGATATTTGGCTTCTAAATGATTCTCCCACAAGAAGGAGACATCAAATTACGACATATTTTGAGCATGTTCTCACAATTTTTGAATCGCAATTAGCTCTTTTCCCTACTTATCTCTGCGTGTATATTATGTCTCCAAATTTCCGCCAAAATTACTGTTTGGATAATGTATGTTGCGTGAGAGCGTCTATCGACCTGTAAGCATATCGCTCACGGGCACATTTTGATTTTCTCGCTTCAAACTATCAAACAGCTGCGGTGTAAACATCCATCGCTCTACTTTGGAGCTGAGTGGTGGCATGCTCTTCTTCGAAAAAAACACCATAATATATAAGAGTGTCATTTCCGTCACCATCTGGGAAAACGGTCAAACCATCGATAATGTAAGTCATCGATCGATTTTCTGCAAGTATTTGGTGTGCATAAGACCATGATAAGAGGAACAAACGATTCGTTAAGTCATCGATCCGTATTCAATGACTGAATACGAAATGTCATTTCCGTAGCCGAATCGCGATCTAGATAGATGGATATAGATAGATATCAATTTATTGGAGTCGTGGAGTGGGATCCCGTCGGAGTCTGAAAGAAATGACAGTTGCGAATGACAATACGCATTAAAAAAAATAAGATGGATTTCATTAGATATTTGTATGTTGAGGCGTATTTAGCTTGTAATCTAAGGTGACTTGGATAAACTGTTTAGAAGAATGAAAAGATTAAAAGAGTGAAAAAAGCACGTGCAGCGATGTAGGCCAAAGGGAAATGAATAGAACAAACTAATGAATTTGATGCAAAGACTTATGCTCATAACTACAGTTCAAGAGTCCCTGCTAAGAGTGGGGGTACCAAGGGTACATTGAAGTCCGTGATCTGTCGGTCCATTCGATTTTGTCTTTGTTGGATAGATATTCAAATAGTCTATTCTTGAAGAGGTTGAACAAACTAGGACTGAGATCTATTGGGGAGAGTTTGTTCAGCAACTTGGAGGCTACGACGGTGAATGATTTGTTTCGAGTTTCGGTACGAGGCGTGGAGTAGGTGAGCAGATCAGTTGATCGTAATGTGTAAGCTTGATCCTCGGGTTTAAGCTGAAACGGGGAGAATAGATGTTCGGGTTCGCGAGTGGATAGAATTTTGAATGCCATGGTGCCAACCGAATAGCGTCTGCGCCTTTTGGCAGAAAGCCTACCAAGCGATAGCCGGAAAGGGCTTACGCGGTCTCTCCGAGATATTGTGCCGAAGATGAATCGAATACAAGAGTCCTGGAGTCGCTGCAACTCCTATTTTTTTCTGGCTCTCTTTAAGATGGTCAGGAGTTTCCAGTGGGGGCATAATCTAAGTATGGAAGGGTCAAACTTTGAATGAGGTTCTGCTTGAGTGAGCGAGTGAGCGCGTGCCGATAGACTCTGAAAGTGCGAAGGGCAGCGTGAACGCAACGGGCAATGGAATTGACTGGCATGTCCCAGTCTAATTTTGGCGAGATATGAACGCCAAGATTTCTTATAAACACGTCGTAGGGTATGGGTTTCCCAGATATTTCAATCCGGGTGAGTATACCTAGGTCAACGGTCGGAAGATTTTTCTTACTACCGAGGATAATCATCGTAGTTTCGTCAGGATTGAGTTTGAGATCATCGTCAGAAGCCCACTCCACAATGGCGTTGGCGTCATCGTTGATTAGTTTTATGCAGGATTTTATATCTTTCGGAAGGCAGTGAAGATAAATTTGGGTATCGTCAGCGTAAATAACGTTTTGAGAATTTCTCAGGACCTTAAGGAGGCCATTGATGTAGATTATGAATAGATGATATTAGTGGTGGAGAAATCTACCTTACGACCCCAAATGTTCACTTTTGCGTTTCTGCCATATTTGTGTCTTTGCGGATCAAGTTTCTACAGAATTGCTGATATACTGACACTTAGTGCATATCAAATATATCAGCAATAGCAGCAGGTTATAATAACCGCCTGTCGAGTATTATAATAGAACAGCGAGCAATATGCACGAGCTTTTCTTGCACGAAACTGTGGTATATAAAATAATGTACATCTGACTAGCGGTGAACTTGACATTGGCTTGCGGCTATCTCTGTCATAGGATACGCCCTTAAACTGTACTCACACCCAATCTGAATCAACTGCGCACAACTTGCTCGGTGTACTTTCTCTGTATTTTATGCTCCTAATAATCCTTTCCCTTGCACCCCAGTATAATACATGGATACACATCCGATTAAAATAATTCGTATATATCGAGAAGCTCAAAGGCTCAAACGTGTTGTAGCATATTCGCATGATGATAGCAATCGCGGGCACGTATAGGTGTTTGAAGTAAAGGTGTGGTTAATCGATCGAAGCACAAGAAATAGTTACACACGCAGCTAATCGTAGCATTAGAAAAATTGGTGGAAAGTATAGTAACAATATGGGTGACTCCGCTAAAAGTGGGATCTTTTGGGTCCAAAACGATTTGAGTCCAGAATTTATTTTTATTACAACCAAGAGATGCCAGTGTCGAACCAAGTCTTAGGCTGCCTATGATGAAGAACCATGATTGCCCTGAGATCAAACGCCGATTTCGGTCGCGGAGGACTTATTTCCCCCGTCCCGCTCGGAAAATGAAATTTAGTAGCGTCCAATTTGAGCGTACAAACCCAGGGGAACAGTGTACTACTGTAGTACGCCATTTTGAAAACATGGATGCATGGTGCGCTTGGATGGGAATTCGAGTTTTTGGTTGATGGATTAGGTGTATTTGGTTTCTTAGATGACAACCTCATTGGTTGGGAAGGTTCAACAGACTATCGGGGACTTTGCCGAGCTAATCAGTGCTGTGCAAGCAATTTTAGTGCAAATCCGTCTTCAAAATGTCGGATGGCCGGGCGCGAGCTGAGGGTTTAAATTGGATTTCCAAAGTGGTGGATTATGTTGTTTGAAGTATTACAAATTGAAGTGCATAGACCATTATGGGGGTTTTTGACTATGCATATGCATAATGGTGAAGTCGGATCAAGTCGAAGTAGGATTTACTACAGGGGACGAAATGGACATTTGGACCCTATCTGCAACTATCAAAGTAGTTGCAGAGCAATAGAATACACCCTCTAGGAGATTGCTATAAAGTGCATTTCAAGTCGTAGAAACTTGGGGGAGCTTGGAACACGGAAAATCCCACTTTCAGCGGAATTACTCGTATGTATGTAGATTGGGCGTAGTCCAATACTGCTTAAGTACACAGACGAGTGGGTATTTATCAGAATGGGAAAGTGTTATATAGACTATAGATCGTCAGCAGGAATCGGGTGATTGGGCGACACTAGCAAGCGCCAAAGCTATTACTCGCACGCGCTCAGTGCGTCCTCTATCAACTATTAACTCTTGGATTGTATGGCATTATACAGCATAGTGCATATAGCGCTACACAAGCATACAATTTTCCGCCTTTCTCTGCGCGCATGCACGCAGCTCCTAATCCTATATGATATAGACTGAGAGCTGGTTATAAAGGTGAGTTCGATGCCAGGTTGAGTCGTGATGCGGCCGAGATTCGTCTATGATATTATAAGCTGCGATAAGAGAATGTCAAACAGTTTTTATAAGGGTGCGTCCACAAATATGCATATGCACTGGCACACGAGCACATGTGCAGTTCAATCAATCTTAGCCAAAACGAGTTCTGTTTAAGATGAGAAGATACCGAAGCAAAGATACAAAATTGTTCAAATCAGAAATTTTCTTATGAGAGCCCTTCAATTTTTGCTCAAGTTCGATGAGCTGCACATGTGCACGTGCGCAGTGCATATGCATGCATATATGCATCATTTGTGTACGCACCCTATTGGCCATTACATTGCGTTTGTCATGCATCCGTCTACCTAGTTTTGAGAGAAAGTGACAGTAAGTATATGTTGATGAGAAGTGTTATATCGCTGGCTGGTGAGACTTTGGACAACAGATCAACTTGACTTGTGTACATTGCACTTGATTTACTTTTGCGCTGCAGGTTGTTTTTAGCATTGGATGCCACTGAAGCGATGAGTTCATACGATGGCATCTTGCAATTTTATTCTTTCTTTCTTTCGATGAAAATGTAGAGGATGGCGTAACGATTTACGTGCCGATCGATGACGTAGCGAAGCACAGTCTGAAAATTTTTATTCAACTATATTCTGCCGAGGAGAAAATAGTCTTATGCTACCCATGTGCTTTCATAAGATTTAGAAAAAAAGTCTAATAGTATAAATACTCTGTTGTGAAAAATATCAGTTTACAGGAAAATACTAATCAACTTTCATCTATCGGACAAACCGTTTGTGTATGAAAAAGTGAATTTTATTTTGGAGTTATGATCAAAATCTCATGCTTATCAATGAGTATTTTTCCATCCAAAGGTGCAGAGATCGAGTAACACATTTCATCGTAAATTGATTTACCGATACCATTAGCTATACGGAATAATATGTGGATGATCGTATGAGTTGTAATCTAGTAAAGAATCGTCAGACGCAGGCCTGATCAGACGTCTGAAGATCGAAATTTAAAACCTCTAAACTCAATTTAGATCTGAGATCTGATATTGATGAAATTTTTCATCCTACACTGAGGAAAATTTTTTATGACCAACTATTGATCCGATTGGATGAAAGTTGGAAAAAATTATTCACAGAGACAAAATCATCCTATACAATTGTAAGGTGAAAAAAAGTTGCGCATGGTTCGAGACGATAAAAAATTTTCGGATTCAAGAAATTCATAAGGAATACGTTTTAATCATTTCGGAGACTCAGAAAGCAAAGGATGTTACGAAAACATGAGTTGAAAACTGAGCCTCACCTCGTTATAGCCCAACCTTCATACACATATTCCAACTCGCAATCCACTTCTCATCCAACTCAACTCCTCATATCTATCCTCATATTCATTCAGAACACGTCCCAAGCTATACCATAACATATTATATTTCTTGAGCTTATTTTATATTTTGCACGACACGACCGCATTGCGTACATACAACATACATATTTTTAACATGTCACACAAATGTATGTATATGAGTAGTTCCGTGGAAACTTTGATATTTGAGGGTCGAAAATGTGCCAACTCCAAATCTCACTTCTGAAGGTTCCTAAGATGGATTTTTCGACTTTTTGGAACATATAAAGCATGAATTAACTCGTGCACGAATGAAAAAATGTTTTTTTTCATTGGCACCATAAGTATAACAAGGATAACATGGTAGCGGGCACGGAACCTGACATTTGGCACTGAAATTCATTTTACGGCAAAACGGTTTTAGCTACGGTCTTAAGGTTTTGGGGTTTTCATTTGGCCATCAGATACTTTGAAAAAAATTGATTAGTGCTTCAGTAATCTCGCGTCTAAGGGTCGCTTTAGTAGGGCGCGAAACTGACCAAAAAATTGAGCAAAAGTCGATTTTTGCTGAAAGCTACTCCACAAAGTGTGAAAATCAATTTTTTTCGATACTGTAAGGCATGGAAAAGTTGCGCCTGACAATTTACTTCAAGAATAAGTTGATGCGAAGAAATCTAGGATGGGGCAAATTCACTTTCATCGAGGAAAACTAAGGGAGTAAAATTTTAGGTAAAATTGCGTCACAAAATGTACGTGCTCAGCAAACACACAAAAAGTAGTCTTTGGGCTCTCACAGAAAGTGGCATTTGGTGCTTGATAGCATTATATTTGATGTTTCTGACCGCCCGAACGCTTTACACTCACAAAGGTCGAAAAAATGCAAAACCACAGCGCACGGACCTGATATTTTGACCCCTTTTTCGATGATAATTTTTTTGGCGACCCTGGATCGCCAAACTAACGACTGCGCCAAAAAGAGCACTAAAAATACGTTGAAAATGACCTTTCAGGTTTTTTTGTCAAGCGTTCCTAGGGTTCGTTCAAGCGGGCACATATTATTCCAGAGTTTACACGGAACTACTCATATACACACTGATACGCACGTCCGCTATACAGAGTAGTAAGTATATAAAATTGAAAGTGACGAACGCAAAGAGAATACCATCCACTCTATACACACCTGTACAATATTGTAAGAATCAAAACTAAACAAGTGAACTCCTTACCTCGTACGTGAAAATCACATTGCCTCTTCTTACTGAATATATATACTCTACAAGAATTACACTATACGTGTATGTATACCAAGAAAACGGGCGTAAAACGTGCCGCAGATTCAAAAGATGCCCCGCGGTGGCCATACACAGTACACAGTAAAGATTTAATCTTTTACACTACACTATACCGAGACGTAGATATCAAGCTCAAAATCGTGCGTTCGAGCTTTCCTCTTACAATTTCCAAATAGTTTCCGCGAGAGGAAGAGAGAGAGAGAAAAGGAGTGATTCTTGCTCGCGAGAAACGAAATTGTCGGCTAGACATACTGCAATTAATGTCTACCTCGTCGTCGTCGTCGTCGTCGTCGTCGTCGTCGTTGCGTGGAAAATCTTAGAGATAGACAGAAAGAGAAAAGTCTGGTATTGGCTATTAATCTATCCCATACTATAGTAACTGATACGTTAACTGCCGTGTCCGATACTTCAATGGAACACATTTTCGAATTTCATAATACGTTTAAAAAGTTTTTATGTGCTCAAGCCGGAGAAGAGATTATTATACAGTACCGTGTCGAAAAATCACATCGTTCATGAATTCCTCCATAGGTACCTGTAAATCTTAATGTAAGAACATCGGTATGAGTTGAGGTAAAATCATTGCTAATCGATTTTAACAGTAATTTCATTCATATCTAAACTTCGTTAAGTGGATATTGCATAAAAACTTGTGCGCACGTAGCTGTATGGTGCGTATGATTATTATTAGTTGTATATATTTTGATGTATTACATCATTTTTGTCATCTTTAAGTTAGCTAGGATATTATTTTGATATGATAACGTTTGGAATAATTAAATGTGGTCTAATACTCGCACCACTCATATTGCTCAAGTGTGCAAATTTTTGGTGAGAGAGATTTTGAGAAGAAAAAAAATTACTGTGTACGTGCAATGTGTCACACATTCAGTCGAATATCCTCAAAATAAGAGCCTTACTTTTGTATATGCGCGATGAGATTGAGAATTTTTTCTCCTAATTATTCCATCGCAATTTTTGCTCGTGCAGTACAGAAAAAAGTACCAGGCTCACAAATTTAAACGACGACAAGTTGTGCCGCATATTGTGGTCGGGCATGGTGCACGAAGTAGGTAAAGACAGGCACTAGTCAGACACGATTTCGAGGCTGCGGTGATAGCTCCTAAATTTTAGAACGCCCGCGTGCGCGCGCGAGCGCCAAGACTAAAAGTGAGACCGGGTATTATCTTGAGTAGCTTTTTTTCACAGCATTCGATAAAAAAATCCTATTTTTGCGTCATGAAAGCTATTCAGATCTTCTACTGTCATCTATATCTTCTTTTTTTTCCTGTAATTTAAATAATTCTAAACGACTTTTTGCTTAAAGTTTTTATTATCTTGAGCGTTAAGTGCACCGAATGGATACTATTTTTGATGCACTTGCAGGAATATATCTTCAATTCTACTATTTATATTTGTCAATTATTACATTTCAACCTTGCGAATTATCTGATGATCTAGATGAATATGGATGAGCTAAATATTGAATCGATCATTTTTGGCATCACTTTTCATGTGTGACATCATATTGAAGCGATCACAGTACTAACAAGGGGAGTCCGGAGTCTCCGGGTCCTGAAATCTCACCAAAAATTTTTCACAGTCTTGTACCACCTAGAATATGAAGAATCTAAATCAACTCTATCAAATGGGCCTTATGTTTTGAGCTACAGCCAGAAACGTCAACATTGCTAGTATATCTATATCTATTACTTTTTAACATGAGCCCATATGGGCAATGCTAATGTCATAGTCTGTAGCTCTGAACAGGGAGCCCCTTTGACGGAGTTACTCTAGATTCTTCATATTCTAGATGGTACGAAACTGTAAAAAAATTTTGGTGAGATTTTAGGACCCGGAGACTCCGGACTCCCCTTGTAAGTTACGATAGGAGATTTGTAACTAAATCTCCATACTTTATACTTCAAATGAAACAATTTAGTGAATGAAGAATGATCGAAGGCTCTGTGAGAATCAAATAATTGCTGTAATTCAAATAATCTGTGCAAAGGCAGATAAAAATGTTATTATTCACGACTCCAATCAAGAACTACCACATTCAATGGGAATTTTGAAGGGTGTTTCCATGATGAAATGATAGACCCAATCTTTGCTTGCAAGCCTATTTGAGGCACTAGACAAAATGTTTTGTCCTGGTACCCGAAATGAGTTACCGCGCTTGAAACGGAAATAAACTAGTTAAATTTTTACACTAGTTAGTAAGATTCCACATGTGCAGATCATCAAGAATAAAAGAAAATTGAATCAAATCCCCAACATCCAGACTTTTGGATGGTCATAGTCATGAAAAATTGTCACAAAACTCTATTGGAACTTTGGTCTCGCCCAAATTCAGTATACTTGGCTTTCTAGATTGGAAAATCTATGTATATATTTGAGATATCAGTCACAATTACTTTGGAAGCAATACTATCATCACACAATTCATCAAAATTTCGCAAACCAAATAGAATTCTGATTCATTAAAATTGAAGTACATCAGAGTTTCAACTATAACTCACCAAAAAATTATCACATCCAGGTCACGGATTTGGCTGGAACTCTGGAAATAGTCTTTTCCGATCACCAAAACAAGATATCCCAAACTATAGACCGTAACGCTCAAGCATTTCCGAGCTACAGCCAATCCTTAATTTGGGCCTATATATGGACAATGCTAATGCCTGAAGATGTAGCTCGGAAAAGCTTGAGAATTAGGATCTATAATTTTGGGTTTCATCTTTTGGCACTGAAAGAAGACTATTTCCAAAGTTTCAGCCAAATCCGTGACCCGGATGGATGAACTCTCCTGGTCAATCATTGACAAATCTTTAGTTATGACTCAATTTTAAGATTTCTTAATCAACGATCATATAATCCAATAATTGCACCAAGAGCTGTTATGGGTTTCTCACGCATAAAATATCAGCCTAATAACACACACACACGAACGCCAATTTAAACAGGCTCCTAAACAGAATCAAACTTGACACTAAAGCAGAATATATTAGCACACCCCCGGCGACGCAGCACCAACAGCAATTCTCCTACTGATAATTACGCACAATATAACGCTACTTTATAGACTCATCGAAGCTCTACGCAGTCTTTGCAATATAGATTCTTCAGAGCCATTACTGTATCTATAGCACAGCAAAACGACCCCCATTCCAAAAACATAATCAAAAAGCTATTGGTCAATAATAATCAGAGCACGGCTCACAAGCCTCCCGGCAATGTATATTATATATATATCCATTGCCTACCTATTTCACTATGATTTCCGAGCCTGCTGTACAAGCGTACACTGCACCGTAGAAACATAAAATCACGAAGCTCAATAAAACTCGCTTCAAATTTCCCGCTCACTCAGAGCTCAATCACGATTCTTATACCTCGATTCGGTGCTAGAGATAACAGTACACCGATATAATAACCGATCTTTCAAAAAAAAAAAAATCGTGTCTAATAGTAAGTTCTGTATATTAGTGTACTTCCAACGCGTTTATAATATATAATTTTGTTCGTGTTGAAAACGCGGGAGGATTTGAATTACTCACACATCATAGTACACCCTGGAATAAGCATTATTACAATCGGTATAATACATCATAGTTTACAAGAGAGCGGAAGCTCCGGAGAAAGGCTTTGCACAATTTTCCGTAGTATTTTTACAATCCAGGCGTGACTTTCACGAGTTCATTTTTTTATATAGTTTATATGGATGCTAGTTCATAATTCTATGATTTTACGAGGATCGTGTAATACTACTAGTACACTACTAAAGTATATGATTGTACGATTCTTCGCATAGGGGGGGGGGGGCTTTTCGCATTTCTTCACGTTGATCAATTTGAAATTGCCGGTGTGTAGGTATAGTGCAGTCTGATTTACTAACATCCTACTTCTATACCAATCCTGACGAAATATATCATCGTATTGCATGCTATGAGGATGGATATAATACTTGTTTAGCGCACTCGGAAGTGTTATGTTTGCTCAATGAATTCCTGGTAAGGATGAATCTTGGAAAGTAGGATGTACAGGTATAAGTGAGTTTTATAAATTGTTGGCGTACCGCAGAGACAGATAGACGTAACCGAAACTATTATAATAATGTCATGATGTTGGATTACAACAAGTTTTGCGCCCACAAAAAGCGGTTTTATCATGACTTGCAAAGTTAAATTGTCTCCTGGAAGTAGGATAATCGATGAGATTAGAACATTATGGAAGCCTTTGGTGTACTTTTTTTTGGGAGAGAGGTTGTCGTAAAATAATTTTTTTTTCCGACGATCGCAGATTTTTGGAGAAATATTGATGCTATTTGGTAAATATGTGGACACAATGTATTTCATCTCACCGCCTATGAGCGAATTCCGAATTCCTCAACCCTTTCCTGTTTCCACTTTCTGCAGAACCAACTTCTGGTTCTCAGAATAACATTTTGAGTTTGAAACGTAAATATTTAGCGTGGATGAAAAGTTCAAGAAGACTCATGATTAAAATGTCTGAAAAGTTATTGGTCCCTCCTTTTCCTCAGAAAGCCGCTTCCATATTCGAGGATAATTCGTATTTCAATGTAATTCTAACGTCTTCCAAGAATTTCCTCCAACTTTACAATAATTTTTCCAATCCTTCCTATCAAATTATGATAAAGTATGGGAAATCTTGTTCGTCTACCAAACTGTGACATTTTTTGTAGCAGAAAATTTAGAAATGTCTGGTAATACTTTAATGGTTGATTTGACTCGGAAAGAGTTGCTCTGGACCAGATAATTTCATTTCTCCGTCTTTCGCGTGCTATTGAGTACCCCAGGGAACAATTTTTGGATGCACGAAACTGACGTTTCGCCTTGAAATCGCTCGCAAAAGTAACAGAGTCGACATAGAAACTTTTCCTTGTAGATTTTATCTAATCCCATCATATTTTAGAGGAAAAAATTGATTGCGCCCAGATATTTCAACTCTTAGAGTGGCTAACGTGGTATGCATGGAACTGACAAAGTTAATTACTAGGCCAATTTTCGGCTACGAATGTACATGCAGCACTCGAAATTTCAATTCTGGGCCTCTTCTCGCTATGTGATTCGATTATTTGACACGTTTTCTTGAAGTTTTATCCGCGCGACAATGCTACCTAAAGCGAATTTAGGATACGCTGTGAGCATTTGAAAAAAATGTCTCATTTGCGACTATAGTACGCCGACGCTGGCGCTGAAGGTATACGTCGATTTGCAAATGTTACAATATAAGGAACTGACATTTGCACCCTTAGTCTTTAAAAATAAAAAAAGGGGAGTGAACGTATCGATCTGGAAATTTATTCCCCAATGTATTTCAACAGAATAGGTACATGTAGGAAAATTTGAACGGAGTGGTTTGGAGCTTGTTCGTTGAAATGAAAGACCGTCACACGTTCCTGGTACATTATCGCGATAATAATACTCATATGTATTTAGTGTATATCTGTATAGAAGAGAGAGAGACCGGTCAATTTGCATTCAAGCTAATTGTAACAAAATCTTTGAATCTGTAAGTCCAAACTAGTTCACTACTGTGCACCAATATGTATATACATGGTTAATTCGTCAACATTTTTCGCTCTGTCTATTAGCCTGTGTCTATAATATATTTCTTGGGTGTACAAGTTGAATAGATATAGATTCTGAATGAACGTAACGTGGTTTACTTGTAATACCTATACCTATATATTTTCTCTCTCGCGGGCAAACTGTTAAATGTGTATAGCCTGATTAGAATCGCATCAGGCGCTCTAAGAGAGAATCGATCCCACGCTACTGGTGAAGGAATTCTTGAGCTTGCAATATTTATATGCGTTGGACTTGCATCGTATGAATGTCGATACAAACTAATAGTGGATATAGGTGTACGGTAAAGATCGAGATGAAAAAAAAAAAAAATACTCGAAAGAGGTGCCCTATTCAACTTGTAACTTGCACATACATCACTCAGTTGTATACTTGTAGCTAGACACTGTATTTCTCATGGATCATATACGTAAAATATGTTTGATTCGATTGATATCAATGGATTGCAGTTTGGGTTTACTTTAATCGCTTGAATTGTGCATTTTGCAAAGTAGTCTCAGACATTTCTAAATTTTTTGCTACAAAAAATCTCACAGTTTGATGGATGAACAAGATTACCCATACTTTATCATAATTTGAAAAGAAGGATTGAACAAATTATAGATAAAGTTGGAGAAACTTCTTGGAAGACGTTAGAATTACATTAAAATACGAATTATCCTGGAATATGAAAGTCGCTAAATTTTCAGACATTTCAATTATGAGTCTTCTTGACGCTACTTCTTATTTACGCTAACTATTTACGTTTCAAACTCAAAATGTTATCCTGAGAACTAGAAGTTGGTTCTGCAGAAAGTGAAAACAGGAGAGGGTTGAGGAATTCGGAATTTGATCATATAGGTGGTGAAATAAAATTCATTGTGTCCACATTTTCACCAAATAGCATCAATATTCCTCCAAAAATCTGCGATCACCGGGAAAAAATTATTTCATGATAAACGCTTTTCCAAAAAAAAAAAGAGAAGAAAAACAACAAAAGCACCAGAGGCTTGGCTTTTATAATGTTTTTCGAGGTCTTATGGCCCCATCGCGTCAGGATTCCTCGCTAGACGAAAAAACGTCGAAAACAGAAACTGTCAGTTTCGTGCACTACTTTCCCTATACAATATACACGTGGAAATCACATATACTGTCCTAAAACGTTCCAAAAAGATTTCTGCATACGTTTTATCACATATTATTATCGCTCGATATCCGAAAAGGAATGAAAAAAGTCGACTCAGATACGCGCAGACTCAATATTCAATTTCTGAATTTCTGGATACGAAATGTGTAAGTTATCGCGATTATACCCATATATGATCTCGATGGTGAATGTGGTTAGAATTTATATTTTATATATGGATGATCTGTAGATCGTTTGTAAGACGTATGCGGTTACCTGAGACGAAGAGCCTGGACATTTCTGTTTCGTTAGAAACGAGTTCATGTAAATGTGGAGAAGGCGTCTCTCGCATCTTTGGACATTACAACTCGTCTTTTACTAAGATTATATAGTATACTATAGGTAAAATCAAGTTGGTATGGAAATTGTGGTAGAAACCCGTCGATAGATCGATGGATGGCATGGCAGAAGAAGATTCAAGTATTTTATATAGAGAGACGAGGTGAGTATTTCTGAAGATAGCTCTCGATGATGACGCGAGTGGGACGTGAGAGACGAGTATACGTGAATAGAGTAGGCGATGAGCTACACTTTGTATATTCATCGTTTGAGCAACTTGAATATAATTTTTAGACGTTTGTTTTGGGTAAGATAGTCTGTTTTGGGTGAAGGTGTTATCTGCGAGAATTTAAATTTGCGCGCCAAAATAGAACGTACAAGCTCTCTGAGATTACTACTGGAAAAATTGTATCTGTAGAGTTATCATGATGATGCGACTGTTTTGGAGTTTACGCGGATGAAATTGAAGGTGGTGCGATGCATGTTGAGTTGTACCTTTCCATGCACTTTTTCCAATAAGATGAATATGGATGGATTTTATTTATTCATGATTGGGAAGGTTTGAGTGACTTGAATCTGACTCTGAACGATTGAAAATTGATTTGAATGTGCGATGATTGGTAACTGCAGGTGAAAAATGTATCACTTGGAGCGCTGAATGACATTTTACACCTTCTAAATTCATTGATATTCTTCTCAGAACTAACCAAAAGATGATAATCGGTTTAAATTCATCGACAATTTTGTGAATCAGATTGATCAAGTTGACCGAGTTTTGTGATGCTTCCCACAGTTTATCTCACAAAATTTGACGTGTCGTTATCGAAAAAGATTGAGCTCTTTGACGACTAATAAACCCCCGAAGGCAAAGAAATAAGGAACATCTACGACGCCATCACGAATGATTCGTGTCGTCTAAGAGAAAAAAGGCTGTTTTAATACAAGAATAGAAAACTTTTCAATTCTTACAAGTGTGAATTCTGTGAATACTTCGCAAGACTTTTGCCTCACCTGCACATGTGAACACACGTACATACATAGATTCATAGATACACCTATCTATGGTGCAGATAAAGCAAAGTTGCAAGTCTCACCCATTGAGAAGTTTGCGATATAATATCCGCTCGTGAGAACTAGCGTGTGGCGTATACACACTTCCAACACGCTCCAACTCTCTGTAATATCCTCGCATACAACTCCTTTATAATAATCTCATGGAGACACGACACATAATCAAATGTACCCAATCTTTCTTAAGATTTCTCTATTTCATAGACAATAAAAGAAACCCACACTCACCATCAACAACGCCCAAAATTGGTTAAAATTTCAATTTCCATCTCGATTTTCATCCCTTTAGAAAAAAAAACTATGCATTTTTGAACACAAACCTGTTGCAAATCTTGAAACAGTATGACGTCCACGTACACCGACACCAGAATCTCGATCAAGCACGTGTTGAAGCTCTCTGGATGAAACTCTTGATGATGATACACTTTCCGCAGCACAAAAAAATTCATCTTCTAGCACCAGCAACAAAATTTTCAGCAACAACAACAAAAGCCAATGAGGCAAAAATCGAAACAAACCCATACTGAAACCAATCGAATTATCACATTCGACCAGTACATTCCACAAAGATGAGTTTTCCCCTCATCCCTCACTTTTCAGAATAATTTATCACACTGTGCATGCATATAGTATACTCGTTACGATAAATTTGTACACTCACGTATAGAAGTTTTCATTGCACTCATAGATTTAAACGTACACGTGTGTTATTATGAGAGGTACAAAAACTCGCGGGAAATAACAATCGCGAGCCACACAAGAGATAAATCGGTTAGAGTATAAGAAAAAAAAAACACATCCGCAGCAGCCGATGCAGACGACGCGGCTCCGAGAACTGCGCGTATACAACTCTGTCTCAGCTTGCTTGGCTAGTCATTTCACCTCTCTCTTTCATGTTTTGTTTCTGCAGCCAGGTAGCACGTTGCTGAAGCCTGTAAGATGGCAACCAGTCTGACACAGCGAGGTGAAAGAAAGAGAGAGAATATTTTTAAGCGGCCCGCGCAAAAAATGAGCGAGTTTGAGAGCTAGCGCCACTAGCGGTTATTTTGGCAACTATCTGTTTTCTGAGCGCTCTTGCCCCACATAGCTGCATCCATTTGTACACGTATGTAAGGTGGATACACCCACCAAAAGTAATTGCAGGCGCGGCTCGGTTGTTCGTTCTCTATGAAAAATTTACTGAATCCCTGCAGCATAAGTATTTGCGTTTTTTCTTTATACGAGGAGCTATTATTTCTCTATCAATAATAGTAGACCATGTGTGAACCCAGCTGATCTTGTTTTTCAATTCTTTTTTTCGCACGGTTTTGTATTGACACCCCATTATTCTGTTCCTTGTGGTGACAGGAATTTATAAGAATTTTTTCAGATTTTTTCGATGCATTACAAGAAATCTATCACAAACTATTCGAAATCGATAATGTGCCCTGAAGGGGACGAGAGTAGTAAACGGATTATATAGACTCGCGAATCGTTTCTTAGCCAATTTGCATATGAGGAAATCTACCAAACCTTTATCATTTGGACCATTCGAGAATAAAAATTTTTATCCTCTTCGTCGCTTTTGAAACCAATTCCATAGTGTTTTGGTACCTCTAAAATGTAAAAAAAAGTTGTCCCCACCATTTTTGAAAGATGTTAATCCCCTGAGAACAATGAGGTGGAATTGGTCCATCATGTTTTCGTCACTATTAAAGGCTCTTTGAGTAGAATGCCGTCCAAAGATAAAAAGGCCGTAACTGCAGCTGAGTTGAAATTGAGAAAATCGCAAAAGACTGCGACTTTGCGTTGCCGGACATACAATTCTTCAGTTTCGAGCTGAATTTAATGGTCACTTTAAATTTTTGGAAAATTCTTTGAATTAGACATTAAGATGCAAAATTTCCCAAGCTATCCAACCATATTAATATCTCAATTTCGACCAAGGGTGCAGTTAGGGCCTTTTTATATTTGGACGGCAGTAAATGGACCGGGAATACTGCGGTATGATGGTTGATAAAGATATTGTTTCACTCGTTCAATTGAATTCCATTCTCAGAATTGAGCCTCTCTCTCTTATACTCATCAAGTTTCACTTTTCCTGTGTCCACAGAGTTGTGTACTTGGATCTGAGGCTTAATAGTGCTTTGACGCTACTCGAACATGATTTGATCCCGTACATTTCACATACAAATTTTTGGACAATTTTCATCTTTTCTTCGTCTTGGATATTCTTGGCGTTTCTCGTACGCTGGGAAACTTCTTGGTATTCTTGGGATTTCAAGAAAATCGAAAAAAGTCTCATTCTCCCTTTTCCATAGAAATATGCTGTGTAGTCAGAGCCAGTAAATGCATGGAATGCTTGCTGGGAGAGCTTTCTACAGTTCCTGCCCAAGTTTGGTATGGAGATCAGTACAATTGATCCCATTGAAATTGCCTGCAACCATCATCTTTAAGATAACTTGGGAACTCGTTATGAACCATGTCGCGGTGTTATCGCAGATGGCCTGGGTTCTGAGTGAAAATATGTTTCTGAGATAAATTTTCGAGTACGATCCAGAGCACATACACGCATATTAACCAAGATTATCACTCTTTCCAAGTTACCCCCCCCCCCCCCCCCCAAATACATGGATTCCACGCTTCTATATCCAGACACAAAGAACGTTCGAGGTGCCTGATAGCCTCAACTGATAATATTCATACCTCAGAAAGGATCCAATTTCGAGAAAGAAAAGTCGTATACACATTTGAAGATCTCAAAATACATAACGAGTAAATGAGTACTGATATTGGATTTTAATGGAGTGCGCCGTTCTTGAGTTGTCCGTATCAGGAAGACCGAACATTTACTCCTCATAACTCGCAACGCCATTATCTCAGAAATGACGCATTTCTGAGAGAAAGTACTTCAATACAAATTCCAAGATCTTGACAAGATGAACAAAAAAGTACTGATGTAAAATTTCGACCAAGTCCGCCGTTATTGAGTTGTACGCATCAGGTTCGAACGTCTACTTTTCACAACTAGCAACGCTATTATCTCAGAAATGACGCAGTTCTGAGAAAAATTACCCGAACACAAATTTCAAGATTTTAACAAGATAAACAAAAAAAATGCTGGTGTGAAATTTCTATTAACCACATCATTTGTGAGTTATACACGAAGCAAAAATTCATCAAAAACTACAAAGCTACATGGTTTTGACGTAAAATGATCTCATCTTCCAGAATCTTCCATCAGATTTTGTCTAAAACGTGACCTGGACGGACAAATCATGAAATAAACTCATTTTCTTCATGAAACTGGAGGATTCATTTTCACCTCAAATCAGAGATAAGACCTGATGCAATATTTTGGAAGATGAGATCATTGTACGCCAAAAATCATGTGGCATTATATTTTTTTCATGAATTTCTGCACTGAAACGAAATAGGTGCTAGCCTCGGTATCCCCATGAGCACCCTACGATATACAGAGTTTTCTCTTTAAGCTCGTTGCTCGGACGGGAAAGGTCGTAAAGGTAACTTTAAAGAAAAGAAATTGTTGGTCCTGAAACGAGCTGCCCGTAAGAACTTTTGTTATCCGACCTTTCCCGTAAATCTGTAGGTAATCCACTGAAGAATTTTTTTAAATTCTCAATGTCGATCATGGCTCCTTGAAAAGCACGTAAAAAATGTTTGAGATACATAAATCGATAGATTTCTTTGTGATCTTTAGAATGCTTTTTATTCGCTTTTATTGCACTCGACCGCGTCCGGACGGAATCTTGTCACCAAAATCTATGTGTGAGCGCGTCAATGATTTCTTTTCGCGTGCATTTGTGTTAGTTTCGGGCTCTGCGCGTTTCAACATTGTGTCAACGCAAAATGGGTTACTGCGCAGCGTCGGACCTCTCTCTCTTTCTCATTGCATCGGCCTCGCCTTAGGCTGGAATTCATAGCCGTAAATCCGAGATTACAGTCGGTGGATTGAGGGCGCTGCGATCGCCATGGCGAGGCATTTTACATCTGGGCACAGCGATCGCAGCGCTCCCAATCCGCCGATCCTGATCTCGGATTAACGACTATGAATTCCAGCCTTAGAATATCACAGCAGTCGACGAAACTCGTCGATTCTTCGCAAACCCTAAAAATTTCACTCTTTCTAGTTGTGATTAATCGAAACATAATGATTATCAACAAATAGAAATGTTCTCTCTGAGATGTGAGATATGCCTATAACAAGTATAAAAAACTGCCTGTAGGACCCATAACCTCGAAGTGCTGCCAGTGCCACGAGATGCTGTCCTGTCAAGCCTAAACTGCTGCTGGCTGTGTTGATGCTTTTAGTGCTGTTATTGTGATGATTTGATGTTTCTCAGTTTTAAGCAGTTTTCAGAGTGCGGTCGATCTCGCCTAACTTTTGGATTCCAACAAGTTTTCTGCATGCGGCCTCGCTATACCATGGTTTTATCAAAAGTTTCTCTGCACCACGTGTGACCAAAGAGTTTGTGATGAGTGTTAGTAGATAAAAAATAATAGGTACCTCTAAAAATTTAATGGTCTCATATTTTTGCAAGCTCAGAGAGGAAGTTGAGGCCTCAGTGTCGAGGCAATCAAGTTTCGTGGTGTATGTACAGTAAGCGCACTGAGCCAAAGTCCTGGTGTTCAAATCATGAAGCACAATCAAGGTGATGAGTGATATTTCATGAGACATTGTGAGCTTCTTGATTTGTCATTGAAATAAGACTTTCTCCTCACTGTTACTATTGTCTGCTTCAAGAAACTTCAGATGAATGACGCAATGGACTACATTCAAAAGTAAAATAGTCACAGTGGCTCTACGCGTTATGAACTTGTTCATTTGAACCATTGAGGATGCTTCTTGTCATTTCTTGATGCATCACAGAGATTCAACAGTCTCTTTCGGTTGAATTTTCATGGGTCCAGCCATTAAAGTGTAGCATACCATGTTACATTCGGCTCAAGACTCATTCCATTTCTAATAAATTTCACTCTACTGATTCAGGAATATGATCATCCATGTTCGAGCTTTGGCATGTGATGTATCATGTGATCTTAACGGATGGAGATGTCCTGATGATAAATTAATATATCATTGGATGTCTTCATATTCTAGTAATAAGGCTAACACAGCCTCTCAAATGTGATTTGACTGTGGCTTGTGAATCAATTCAAAATTATCGGTATGCTCAACATGAGATCAGGAATTATTTCTGATCAGCCATAGCTGACTGATTTATTCCACGATTTATCAATTTGCATTCTGAAGCGCTTGTGCAAAGATGAATACCCAAAGAATCTTAAGAATAGTATCTCAACATTCTGGCTGATATTAATATCCTTCATTCATGTTCTATACTCCAAGCGATTAGGATAAAACTAAAACTGAGAAAATAAAATAATTAAAAAAAAAACATTTTAAAAATTCGCTTTTATGTGAACCGTTAAGTATAATAGCATGTCAAAATTTGAAGAAAATGAAAACTGTTATCTACGTTTCTGTCATAAACAAAGAGTAAATCAGTTGACGTCCAGCTTTACGAATTCCATGATTTCAAGATATCAAAATGGTAAAAGCGTGGGTTGTTAACTTTGACACATCAAGAGTAGTTTTCACCAATCAACCCACGCTTTTACCATTTTGATATCTTGAAATCATGGAATTCGTAAAGCTGGACGTCAACTGATTTACTCTTTGTTTATGACAGAAAGGTAGATAACAGTTTTCATTTTCTTCAAATTTTGACATGCTATTATACTTAACGGTTCACATAAAAGCGAATTTTTAAAATGTTTTTTTTTTAATTATTTTATTCTCTAATTTGAGTAGGTCGGAGTAATCAGGGATCTAGTGAGACCATGGCTGATCCATTTACTCTGGAAGTCACTGCACGTTGACGAAGACTTACTCCCTCTTGTAAATAGATATGAAGCAATTGTAAAATCAATATCGGGGTATGGATGGAAATTTGAATACATAAATCGATATCGAATGATAAGTCGGAGCTCATCCATGTCAGCTTTGGATTTTTGAACAAACAATACTTTCCACATACTTCAATTTGTTTTGAGCAAATACATACTACCATTGTGAGGAAGAAGGTCGGTAACTACGTGCGTGGTAACTACAAAATCAAACACTTCTAAGAAATTCTGTAATATATTCATTCCTGTCAACAATCGATGAAAATGGGTTCATAGAAAAATGATCGATCACCATTTTGATACCACTTTAGTGAAGGTTTTCTTTGTAAATAAGAAGAGGTTGTTGTTTCGAGAGTGAATCTAAAATTCCGAGGTTTTACTTATTGACCTTTTTCCTCCCGACAGCAAAGTGACACTCGTGAAGACTAACTTTATTACTAAGAAGTCTGTCTTAAATACATTGACTCTTGTTCCACGCTGCATGTTCTTATTGATTTGCGAATGCGACTCAAATCATATCAATTTACACGCGTGATACAGCAATCTCAATATTATCAAATTTTTCAATGGTATGGAATATCGAGAATGTCTTGATTTTCATAGCAACTGAGGTATGACAATTTTCCGACATGAACATTAAAAATTCTCTTTGATTGCATTAGCATCTGTCTGATGGAAAAATTAGAGTTGATGGGATACAAAATGTGAGGGATTCTACATAACTTCTGACATTGAAACGGACTATGATAGCTTGAAACAATACAAATAATATCCCGTTTGGTTTGGTTGCGCGCGACCAACTCCGTTGAAATGATAGCTTCAAGAAGATGGGTAGGTCCATGCGCCCACTCGACTGAAAAAGATCCAATTCTCATGACATGGGAAGGGAAAGGGGGCACGCTTCTGAAATATTTTGACCATTTTTTTTCACTTTTTTATGAACAATATTCCACAGTTTCTATGTCCTGATATGAAATGGTATTGGGATGGAAAGCATTACGGAGATTTTATCGATCAGACTCATATAAGCCCAAGTTCATGGACAAGCTTTTATGACGTTGGAATCGTTCATTTGAATGTGATTTTGTACTTCTAATGTAGAGTGTTCATCATTTTCTTGAAAGTTGCTGGATACATTTTGAAATCTGACCCAAACTTAGGCAAACGTGGAAGCTTTGGGCATCCACGCCACTAATACTTCGAACTCACATTGGCTGTGCCATCGCTCATGAATCTTCAGATGCACACATTCGATTTTCTATTCCGATTCATAGTTGACTGCATGTGTTCATGATACATAATTCAATTGAATAGGATCAACGTGTGGCTCTTACGGAGAATTTCATATCTCTGATTCCAGTATTTAGCGTGCTGAGATTATGCGGTATTTCATCTGTGAGAAGATTGAATGTATCATTAGGATCAAAAATATTGAAAACTCGCGTAAAAATGTGAGGAATTGGGCTTTTACTCGCAATATATTGGCAGGTTATTGTCGATTGCGATTGTCAATATATTGCAAAAACACCGCCAAAGATCATGCTGCGCCAATACTCCTCCAATACATTTTAGGCGATATTCTCATTTCGTTCGCAATTTTTGCCGAAAATTCTTCTACATTATAGGCTTGATTGAGAAGTAGCTTGCATGGGTTGATCTCTGGAGAGGTCTAGAAAATTGTGCACGCTTCATCTGTTTCAACACAAATATTATTGAGAGAGAGCAGCACATTTGAGCTCGTGATAGATACCGATTCAACGTGGAAATATTCTCGGTCAAGACATCGATCAATATAGGAACTGAATACATACATCCACGACAGTAGCTCCTGTGAGAAAAACATCGATCAATTCCCACTAGTTGTCAAATTATACATTTTCTCAGTACTTTCGATATGACCATCTGAAAAAGTCGATTATTACCTTTACAGTTACAGCTAGGTCGCTTAGAAAATATCCCTAAGAACGCTAAATCTATTAATCTGGGATCTATTCGCCCCCAGTGAATAAATCCCAGGTGCTGCTTGGCACAATTATCTTTCTGAACAACACTTCCTTTGAAAGTTCTAGTCTCAACGGAGAAAATGCGCCTAAGTATGTGAAAAAAACTGAGGCTATTCGGGGTTCTGCTTTTCCGAGAATAGGCCAAGAGAAGGCTGAAACCGTGTTTTTGTGGGCCCCAGGAACAATAAATAAGGGGGTCAGGAAAACTTGACAACAATCTCAGTGATACTTTCACAGAGGACCAATGGAAAAACATTTGTGAGTTTTTTCCAGACCTCCCTTATGGCAGTACCGGCCGAAATGTTCTGGAATGACCCTCATTTGCACACTAGTAACCCTAAAGTTTATTATTGACAAATGTTCCAAATACCGTATATCGCGCGACGAACTCATAGGAAAATCCAGAGTAGAATTTGAAGGTTTGATTTTGACGTCATTCTACTTCGAGCAATATTTCCACGATGAATTACGGAGTGAATCAACTTCAAATTTTAGATGTATGCTTGAATAGCCAAATCAAATTCAAGTTCATTAGATACGGAAATGATAAGATATATGTATGTATTGCTTGCTGAACTTTATAAGCTTGAAACCAACGCAGTTGTGAACAGAAGTCAACGTTAGCCACAAACATGAATTCCACGATATTTTTTTGCCTCGTATTCTGCGTGATCGGCGGAATATGCAGCCCGGTATCAGAAACGAGTATTCCATCTACAGGAGATCAAAATAATTCGCCAATTAAACCATCAGACCCTCGAGTACCCATATCGTCAAGTACACAGGCTTCAACTCAGCAATCTTCTTCAACTAGTTGGATGGACAGTAAGTTTGAAATTCACGCCAATACTCTTTTGTTTGTTCAGTTTGAATATACGATAGATACTCAAACTCTCCAACAAAGAAAATTTCATCGATTAAAGTTTTGTATGATTTACAATTGGACGAATAAAATTTGATTATGCATAGAAAATCGGTATGCCATTGAAACACATATAGTATAAAATTGATGCGGAATTCGCGTTCTTCTTTCGATGCCGTTTACAAATGTGAATTGATGATTGTGTTGAGGGTTAATAATTAACTGAGAAATCCAACATACTCACTTGAAAACAATTTAAATCCGCGTTTATGCAATAAATTCTATAATAACTATAGAGTCACCGATCACCGCTCACTCTATCGATCGATAGAGATAATTTGACCGATAATCTGTGGCATGTTTTTCAATTACAAAAATTGGGGAGTCTTTGGAAGAGGCGGCAAAGTATCTGTTAGTCGGCACTCATCCCTTTGCAAAGTGAGGTTTCTTTAGAGAGGCCAATCATGTGGTATTGGAATCCTGCTAATCTTTCATCTACATGGTTGATAATCAGCAGATACCAAATAGTAAGCTGTGAAAGGACACGGCTCTTCACCGAATATTTTATGGGCAGACCATTTTTTCTATAAATACCAATACTGAGAAAGTTGCAGTGACTAATCGCTGTTGCCCTAAAAATGAACCACTGCGTGATTTCATCAGGCCATTCATTCCTATTAAGAATTTGGTTTTTTCTTGAACTTTGTCCCATACAGAATTGCCACTGTCATCAAAAATACCTTACCTCTAATAAAATTTTGTTTCTGGGGTAGAAAAAGATAGAAAATGAGTTCTGTATGATTTTCGTATCCTAGTCTTACTCTAGGTGATAAATTGATGTTGAACCCATATTCGTAGTGGACTATTTTTTCAGCGCGCGTTGGTAGAGATTTTTAGAACTAACTTGGATTTTTCCAATGCATTGGTAACCAGAAAAGAATCAAAATAAGTAAGAGTTAAAAAAAATTTTTTAAATACACTTTTATGAACTGCACCTAGTGCAATGCAATCGCGAAGTCCCGAAGTCACAAACATGCAGCAGACGATTTGCGGCATTCCTCGCCTGCCACGTGGAATGCCCGAGGCCGACACCAATAGTTTTACACTGCTCTGATTAAAATGACACGATATTATGTATTCTGATCACCCACAACAGTGCACACCCATCAAATGGAGCGACTAGCCGGAAGTTAACTATGAGAAGTCACGTGATATGACCAAAATTACTAGATCTAGGACGGAGAAAACACCAACTCGGTGAACTGTAATAAAAGTGTATAATAATAATATTGTATATCAATACGTATTTTCGAGCGTATTTTCTACGAATCGTATGAAATAGTGGACCAGTTGAGTGTATCTCACGTCTTTTGGGGAAAAAACTAATTTCTTCCTTCTATTCATTCACTTGTTTCAAAAACTATATCTTGGCGAGTATGAGTTCCTTCCTCAAATCGTTTTGAATTACAACCGAGTTACTTCAGGCTTTTTCCAGTAAAATTCATGACAACAATATGGGTGGACAGGCCATTTGGAAATTTGAGAGCTTTCCCGATGGGTCGCGGTCCCGCAGGGTCAACCCGTGGTCAAACTGTTAGAGACATTCAACCATGTTCAACACTGATTCTCTTAGAAAATCATGTAGAAATTGCATAATTTGTTGATACCGATTGTTGAAGCTCTACAACTTATTAACTGCACTGTAAATAATTTAAGAGAAGTGTAAGAGAATAAACCGACGCAAGTCTTTATGATTCATGTATTTATCAGCTACTCTGCTGAAACAAAATTCTAGTACAAATTCTCTGACAATTGATATTATTAAATTCTTGCGATTTTTCATTTACACAGACGAATTTGAAATGAATCTCAGATATTCTACGAAGAAATTTAAATACAAGGCATTATCTGTGAATGGTGTGACTTTTTGTCTAGCTTGATTTGCATATTTAGGTCTTTCTCCTCGCTCACAATTCCCATGTAAAACATACGATTCCATGAACATATATGATCATGGAATCCGAGGATTCCATGGTCATACATGATCATACGTAAAATCGCTTTAAACATTCTATTTTTATTCCAGAAGATTGTGATATATTGATTCAAACCTATTCTGACATCAATGCGTCACGATACTGATCCTATAGTACTGAAAAAAAATCTTTCCAGGAGTCGGTGTCAAGTTCCCAAAAACTGACATTTTCGACGAAAAATGATATTTCATGTAGATTTTGTCTCTTCGGTGCTTCAAATGTTCAAAACCTGAGAATCACTGCAGGAAAAAATTTTCTGAGTAATATTCGATCATCACCGTGAAGTATTGATGTTGTATATTAGTATATCACACCTTTTCGGAATGAAAATGACAAATTTTGAAACCGATTTTATTCATGATCATATATGACCATGGAATCCATGGATTCCATGATCATATATGTTCTTGGAATCTTATGTTCTACATGGGTTGATACTGAACTTTTATTGGGATGGAAATTGCATAACCCTAGTAATACTCACTAATAGAAGTTTTCAGATCTGGGTCACGGATTTGGCTGAAACTTTGGAAATAGTCCTCTTTGATCACCGAAAGAAGATTATCCAAAATTATAGACCCTAACGCTCAAGCGTTGGCAAGTTACAACTAAAAACATAAGCATTGTCCGTATAGTTAGACCATGTTAGAAATTATGCATATAGAGGCATAATACCTGAAACGCTAATGTCCATGACTGTATCTTGCCAACGCTTGAGCGTTAGGGTTTATAGTTTTGGATATCTTCTACTAGTGATCAAAGAGGACTATTTCCAGAGTTTCAGCCAAATCCGTGACCCGGATCTGAAACACACCCCTAGTGCGTCAAACATGTGATCCTCAACTTCAACATCTATTTTGGCACTTTACCACTGGTGAAGAGGGGAAAGTTTCATTATGGCACGTCATTCTTTCCCAGTTTAGAAATGCATATGAAAGTCAGTTTTGAACGTGTATAACGAATGCACTGATGCAATGTATGACTATCCTCATCTACTACCGATTCGAAACGTTGTTACACGTTATCATGGTTTTGACTGCAGATTTCGAGATTCTTCACGGCACGTCATAGAGCATTCTTTCAATTTTTTACTGCACGAAAGTCCGGCTTCTAGTGATTAAAAATGAGTGGTATTCTTCAGCAGTGTAAAGTTATAGTCAGTTTTGTAATCTTCGAAGATGATATGATTGAATGACTGAAGTTGTTGTAGTGATTGAACTTGAATATTCGATATTTTGAAATTTGGCCTGTTCATAGTTATTGTGTACAAGCATTTGTACTCGGAATGGTCACCAAATCTCACCAAACTTCTTTCACAGTCTCGTATCACCTAGAATATGAGGAAACCCAGAGTCATTCCATCAAATGAACTCTCTGTTCAGAGCTATAAGCGAAACCATTAGTATTGTCGATATAACTATAAATGTCACTTTTTAACATGGGTCTATATGGACAATGCTTATGTCACAGGCTGTAGCTCTGAACGGGAGGCCCATTTGACGGAGTTACTATGGATTCTCCATGTTATAGGTGGTACGAGATTGTAAAAAAAAATTTGATGAGATTTGGTGACCCAGACTCTCCGGACTTTCTCGGTTAGTCCATAGATCGAACTTTTGACGTTTCCATGCACGCTATTTTTCTCAACACAAGTGCGAAAATAGCTGTCATAGCAAGACCGTCTCACAATCTATCTTTGCGACTCTAGACATTCAGAATAAGCTTTGTACTCTTCGTTCTTATCCATCAGATCTGGTTGCGCAAAATGATTGCAGCGAAATCGGTCATCCATAGAAAATTGTTGTTTCGTTCATCGTATTTTGTCGCAAAAATTCTTCAACTGTAGATGTAGAATGTTTAATCAGTTTATCTTCAATCATGAAGCATTGAATATATCTTCCGAACTCCAATACTTCACAACTTCGCACAAGGTCTCCACAAAGTTCCCAATTTTGCCTCAAACTATAATATGAAGTAGTTTATTCGTGTACAAAATCATCAATTTTTACCTATAGTATGTGTGCAAATTATACAAAAGCAATAAGATGTTTCAACTTTATGAGGATCAGCTGAGCAGAATCTGACGATTCGCGTCCCAGCTTTCAAGATGCTCGTAAATATCACATTTTCCAAAGCTATCAATACAATTGATCTCTAAATGACACTACCGAGGATGGATCAAAAGGCAGTTCTTGGTCATGCATATTATGCCAGTCCATTTCTAGAATATGCAAGTTGACATTATCGCCTTCGAGGCAACTGCTGAGATCAAACTCTAATATTCAGTCCTTTGTGATTTAAACACTTTTGCACCAGATCTTTGAATGCATAGATATCTACACTAATAGCGGTTTCAGACTTTTCACCAAATAATTTCAATGAAATTCAATCACTCAGTCTTGGAAGTGCCTTGAGGGATGGTTGTAGCCTTTGCAGATGAGGAATCTGATTTGTCTTTGTGAACAGCTGCGATGTTGATGGTGGCAAGTTTACCCGCACAAAATTGTTCTACAAACAGCTGAACCGATTCTTCGCTTATCTCAGCGCCGTCTTCCATTACTGCATATTGGCCTCGGGGTATGTCGATAGCTGTCAGAAGAGGTACCGCATCGTCAAGGCCAATGAACTCCCGCAGAATGTCCGATGTCTCGCACTGAGAAAATTAATTGATCCAAATTATATTGTTATCTATAATTTTGTGAGTACTTCTGGGAATCTAATTCGGACTCATCTAGAAGTAAGCCCATCTGTATGTTGATTCAAATTTCTGACGTCATTCGTAATTATTCGGCGCTCTTCTTATCTTTTGGGAATTTCCACTAATTCGGCCTTGGTTGGGAATGCAAGAGATAGTTTCGTAAAATAGCACGGCGATTATTTTCAATGTACGACGGTAGTTCCACTGTAAGAAGTGTGGTTGACACGATACACATACCCTCCTTGAATGGTGTGAAATTTCGAGAGTTTGAATACAATTGAGTTGGCTTTTCAGAAGATGTTTTCATCTTTGACCATTTTTTGGAAACATTTCAATCAGACCATCGACTTAGATTAAACAAACTCCTGTATGTTATCCCGAGACTCGTTCCACAAGATTAGTCTCTCATAAAATCAGTCCGGAAGACTCGAAGTTGATGAGAATTCGAAATTCAGTGACACGGGTTTGATCAAGAGCCATACAATTAGAAATCCACAACACGATCCATGGAAAATTCTTCTCCGTTCCAGAAGATCCTGTGATCTTTCGAATTTATTACTATGCATTCTTTATTGAGATAACTAGTTTGTGTGAAATTTGAAATTCTACCATGATTTTGAAATCCAAAGTTGGGAGGGACGAAACTTATGAAATCGAACTTTGCAAGCTTGAAAATTCACCACTTGTATTATTTTTCCCTTCCAAGAGGTATATTTCGATTTTTGGAAAGAAATGTATTTATGAATTCTATAGTTGTATTGATGAAGGTTTCATTCTTAACTTGTTCATTCAGTTAGCCCACCCAATTTTCTTATTCATCTCTCCATCTCATAGTTTGATTATTGAGGTAAAAGATCAAGTACTCGTCAATCTGTCGATTTTTCTCGCAAGCCTTTCAAACCATAGCTTGGAGATGTTACTCTAGGTTTCATTAAAACTGATTACTAGAACGAAATTATAAATTAAGTAAATCATGGGCGTTACTCACGACTGAACCATATGGATTGCGAGATAAATTGATATATGTATTATCGTACTCGTTATATTCGTTAGGGTGGGCCAAAAATTGAAAACTTTTCCAAGTCCTAACACTTAGGGTCGCAATTATTGCCAATTCATGTGTAGATATGAAAATTCTTCTGATCAACGTTGAGAAATCAGATCTTGTGGTGGAGCCAACGCTCTCAAGATTTCTCAAACATAAAGAGTGAAGTGCGGTTCTGGCTTTGTTTCTGAAATTGATTAAGTAAATCTTAGGCGCGGAACGTTTTAGTGATATAAATGGTTATGCCAAGTGTCATTTTGAATGGATTTCCACCCGTAGAACCTTCAGAGGTCAGGGGTCCTGGTAAGTTGCAAGATATCGACCGTAGTGAAAAAACGACATTTTCCGGAAAACACTGAATTCCGATCGAATTCATGAATAGGTGAGGACATCCTCATTCTGAGGCTAAACTCTTACGACCATTCGAACGCTGATTCTCAGCAAAACAACAACTTAGACGGATTTTGGTGTCTCCCATAAAAGTGTCATTTTTTCACTGTGGCCAGTGTTTCACGATTCACAGAAGCCATTCGATTTCTGAGGCTTTATCAGGGAACCTCGTTTTCGAAATCTACGGGTCAAAATACACGTAGAATGATAGACAACATATTGATTTGGATGATGGGAACAATCTGCACTTTACTCAATCAGTTTCAAAAACCAAGTCAAAACCGCACTTTATTCTCAATTTCCAAGAGTTTTTGAAGGCACTTGCTCCGCCACAAGATCTCATTTCTCAACGTCCAGCAAAAATATTCTTATGCTTATATACAAAATGGCAAAAACTGTGACCCCAAGTGTTGCGATTTGGGGAAATTTTCATCTTTCGCCCCATTTTGATGATATTCGTCTATCTCGTATTTGGAAAAATATTGTAATCTTGGATTGCGAGCATTAACGATGAGCTAATTTGAATCTCCAAACTTGCAGATTGAGTTGTCACTCATCGCAGTATTAACCAAAGTCCAGACTCGACTTTCAATCAAGCCCATCTTCTAACTAAATGAATATACATAGTTGTCGATATACGAATTTGCATGCATGCCTTCCGAGCACGACGAATCGGCTAGCGACACATACAACACGTTTTATGCATCCTCATCACAATGAGAGTAATTACCACGCGTACCAAATGCCTCTATCTCACTTTCTCTCAGTCCACAAATCAACACTATCATCACCCGTGTGAGATTCCTCATTCTCACGAATCTAAAATTCCACAATCTCTGATGTATGTAGTTACGACTACAAAAGAAAAAGAAATGAGAAATGAGTGGGTGATGGTACATAGACTCGAAACGAGTGCACGAGACAGAGAGAGAATTGCAAATGATGTCGAGTCTCGCACTTACATCCAAAGCAATGAAAAACTGTAGCTGGTCATCCAGGTCGTCACAGTTGGGATCGTAGTCTGGCCTCTGACGATCATAAAGCTCGGCCGCAGGCAGCAAAACGCTCTCACCAAACTGGATCTCGCTGTCTTCGCCTTCTACATTAAGAAAAAGTCAAGATTCTATAGAATATACTCAAGCCAAGCTTGTGTAAGGGTGTGGAATCTGAAGCAGACTCTGTGTGCGAAGTAAAGAGGCTCTCGGATCTTTTTTTCGCCAGAGAACTGTGTATAGTATTGTCTACAGGTGTATTTGTAGAGAATATGTCTACCAGGGGATGCTTACCGACAAACAGAATAATCGCCGGAGCGTCGTGGAGTGAGGTAGTGTATTTTTCCGTGAGGATGTTCACAGGTCGGTTTGTCCATGGAAAATTCTGAGGGCAGAAAGCACAGGAGACCAATTAATGAATTTCATTCTCTTTGATATGAATCGTATGCTACCATCTGCCTCTGCTCGCTCATCTTTTACATGAAGCTCATGTCAATCTAGGTCTTTTCATTTTTTAATTGTTATACCGCGCTCTTTGGCCCTTTTCCGACGGCTAAATTTAAATGTTTTTATGCAAAGGTTGGATTGCTGTTTTCCATGAAGTTTTTGATGAACGAGGTTATCCTTTCAGCTTTTGACAATGGAAATTTGATTGAATAAACTCGTAGTCTCTAATGGAAAAGGAAATTCAAAATTTGAATAATTGAAACGTACATGCACTACTTGGCTAAAAAAAAAGAGTATGTCTTTTGCCGAGCGTATTAGTGGAAATGCGAGAACACAGTCGAAATTTCATTTTGGAATGATGACACTCATGAATTGAATTCCGATCTCACTAATTTTCAGAAACTTGGGGATTTCTGAACAATTATTATACCGATGCTGACCGAATTTCTAGAACTTCATGATATTTTCCCTGGATCATGTTATCCAAAAATACTAGATTGATATCAATGAGATCATGGCCACTAATGAGAAGATTGATATCAAAAAATAGTTTCAACTCGCCAACGCTAAAACGTTTAGATATCGCCATTTTGTCTATGAAACAAGAATCGTTACAGATTCCACAAGTCAGCGTTCTTACGGAATCAAGCAATTTTTCATATGCAAAAATCTTTGTAGGAATTTTCGTTGTAATGTCGATGTGTTCCTACATCAAAATAGATATCAGGGGAACGAATAATTCTTTGGGCTCATCATTGTCAGCAAAAATGATGAATTTTAACAAAATCTACGGAACTTCCTCCAATGAGTAATTGACTGTTTCAGATATACCCTTGATGACTCAAATCGGTGAGGAATTTTAACTTTAAAAACACTGAGGAAAATGCTATAAGGTGAGAATCATAAAATGCAGTTGGGTAATATTAATTTACAGAAGGAAAATCTCAACTATCATTGGCATTTTAAAGGATTCCGTGTCCTCAACCCACACAGTGCTGCAGAAAAAAGCTCCACTGAATGTAAACTTTTAAAAAAGTGCCAGCTCATGGGGATCGGAATATCGCCAAAAAAAAATTCACGAGTACTCAGCGATGCCATCGAGTACGCTTTTATAAGAGTCAGAACTGGTGCAGCATTATTAATCCGTAGCTAATGCAGCCTAGAAGTGGTGCGAATTTCTCAAAACCGAATGGTAGAAGGCGAGTTTGGACTCCGCCAACCATTGTCCGATAACAAAGCTCTCTCAATATGAATTCCGCCAAGGTAGCCACTCTTACATAGTAAAAAATCTGGCAATCCTCTACGAAAAAGGATGAATCGCCCGATTTGTTTGAGCTACACTGTGCAAATCGCAGAAAAAATCGAATCGAGGAGAAAAAAATTGAGTTGAAACTCACCAGACCCTCGGGATCTTCAAGTACTTCGGTGCGTCCCTCGGTGGTAATAATATTATCACGAGGATCGAGGATGACCAGAGTAGGTATCGCTTGTACGTCAAGAGCACGGGCAAGTTTTTGTCGCCTTTCCTCCTGGGCGAAGGGTATCCTCAACCAGGGCATTGTGTCTGTGTGTGTTTTATACGATTCCTCGCTCCTGAAATTTCAGTTTCGTTATCAATTGATATTCATATCATGAATTTCAGATACTTCATTTCATTTGTACTGTTGAGGATGATACAGAACTTCAAAATAAGAACCAAGACTTTGCAAAAGTAATTACGGGTTCAGGTTTACACCGTTATTTATGAATATAAGGGCCTTACACCATAGTTATGTAAGGTTGGGACAGATTATAGCATCCTCGAAGTACTCGTCAATCCCTCTTGTAGATTGAAATATTTCGACAATGTCGTGTATCTACGGTGACACTCGGGTCACCCGAGCTACTTACGACAAGCAAGTTCTCGGGCTGTCCATCAGGCCTACCATTCAAAGGTACGTGTCCGCCCTTCACCATTCAATTCGTTCTGTTTTATCAGAATGTCACAACAGCAATATTTACATCCAATATACCTCTAACTATCAAAGCACCCAGTCATTTGAACATACTAGATCCTAACTAGCCTTCTAAATAGCTGAGCAAACTTTACGCAAGGATAACGGTAGCAGTTGTAAATTTGAATAATTTTCGAAAATTCGCAGTATTTTATTTTTTGATAGCCCTTGCATCCACTTACAGAGATTCAGTCCAGACATATGGTTGTGGCAGTGTACAATGTATATTGTTTCTAGCCACGATCAATTCTTTACATAAAAAGCACCTGCAACTCGCGCACAACTGGCTCGTCGGACTCTTTGGTCAGATATGTCGACGCTCGACAACATTTCAGTTCTCAATCTTTAAGAGAATTCGAATTTCCCCTTTATTCTCTTCGCTTTGAAATTCAGTGAGCCTTGAGTTAGAAATCGTTCAAAAAGTTAATATCACGAAATTTTTTTGAAGATTGATATCTTTAGATAGGTACCATAAACTGGGGTGACATTAATCACTCCGGAGCTTCTGATCAAATTTTCATTGCAATTTTACGATCGAACCTACATGTATCTTCAGTCATTCGACGCGTCTTGACGTCTCCTTCAAAACGCCGTGCTCAGAATTCAGTTTCACCCATTTGCATTCTTGGGAATTGTATAAATAGAATCGGCAAATTCTAAATCCCTTCGACGTCGTCACGACCCCGAAGCTTCGACGTCATCGCTCTCCGACGTGAAATCAGTCCGAATTCGACGCGAAATCACGTCGAAGCCTTCGGGGTCGCGTTTCGACATCGAAGCTTCGGACTCGATGCTCGAATGGGTGCAAACGTAACCTCCTCATGCGAATGAGGTGAGGAGTAGAGAAGGTGAAATATGAACGTGATCATTCAACTCATCCTCTACAAATTGAGATGATTTATCTGTTGTTCAAGATTCTCTTTATCACTACACCGGAAATCTCTACTGGGAATGATAGGGATACTTTTTTGATTAGCCATTCAATATTTTAGAATCAAACGAGAGAATCGCAGTCGCTCTCAGAAAATAAGTTCATACAGGCTAAATACATGATGCTCCGTAACTTCTGCTAATAGGCAGAATAAAGGTTTATCTTATATTATCTTATCTTACTATTATACACCCGACTAAAATATTCATCAGTAACAATAAATTGCGAACTACCTAGAGTACTACATATTAATTTCAGCATCGCTTATTATCCACACTGTATGATGGTCACCACAATTACATGTGCTTATGTTAGGTTATGTTTGCGCAAGGCTGCAGCCGAGGCCCGCGCCTCGAGCTTCGACGTCGATGCGGCGCGATCGGACGTCGAGTTCGGGGCGAAATCACGTCCAACTCGGCGTGATAATGCGACGCCGACCTTCGGCGTCTTTTCACGTCGAAGTCGGTGCGAAATCACGTCGAAGGGATTTAGAGTGAAGTAACCCCGGCATCCGTCAGTCTCTTTTTGAATCAAATATTTTGATCACGAATAAGTCTAGAGACAGCGAACATGAAAGTCTTACAAAATCATGCCGATGAATCTGAGACTTGCTGCCCCAGGCCAAAGTCACCCCGAACAACTAGACGATTTAAAATACAAGAGAAATGACAAATTCACGTTCAAATTCTTGTTAAAAATGATAACTGAAGTGGTCAAAGTCGACCTGGAGAAGCCAAGAAATTACGAGTTCTTGTCCAAATGGTCATTTTGAATGACTGTCGCACCTGAATTCATTCGGCAACGGCTCAAGATGTAGAGGATGTCATCACCTACTGAGGAAAAATCATGGAAAGGACATAGGGGACAAAATACTGTTCTGTTGGTAGATGACGAAAGTAGCACGTCTCTCTTGTGCAAGAGGGTTCTCTAAAATGTATATACACGAAGAGTTTGATCCACAAATCTACACTAATTCCTCTTACGCCACCAGTTAACAGCCATATCGGACTCCACGAGAGGACCTGAAAAGGCTTAAAATAGAAAAAAAATGAATAAAATAAAAAATGAGCTCTTGCACGCTCCTCTGGGTGATATAGCAACGGAGCTACGATTTTTACCAGCTTTTCCCGGAAAAGTGGCGACAGTCGCCCCACTTTACGATACGAGACTTGATTTTGGAAATTTTCCTGATATAGCGAGGTTCTCAATCTCTGCCTCAAAACATCATTTGCACCCTCAAAAAGGGCTTTTCTCCCTTTCTGATATCAAACAAATTTTTAGTTCTCGAATGAAGATGCGGCACGACACTTGAATCTATTTATCAGTCGGGAAATCGATTCATCAAAATATCCAACCCTGATGATTCTCGTAATCAGTACTGCTGTTACTCACTGAGAATCTCATGCATCAGAGAATACAATCCCAACTGCATGTCAATCAAGTCGCTATACCAGTTCGTATCTCATTTTTTCTTGCGTATCAAAATCATGCAATATCATCCGTATCGGCACACTACCC
Organism: Eretmocerus hayati; assembly: GCA_029851415.1. Taxonomy (NCBI): domain Eukaryota; kingdom Metazoa; phylum Arthropoda; class Insecta; order Hymenoptera; family Aphelinidae; genus Eretmocerus; species Eretmocerus hayati. The sequence goes on along the minus strand of CM056742.1, from coordinate 171,990,381 downwards.
ATGAGTATTATTTCGCTTGCACAGGCATCGAGTAAATACTTCGGATCGATTTTTGCCTTGTTCATACATGGTTCTATTTGTGGGGATCAGTGCGGACCAGCGGGTTCCACCGAAATGATTTTTGCTTCGCAAAGCGCATCACCACGTGCTATATCTGCGTAGTTTTTTGCACGCCGGTGGATCAAGGCGATGCGATGCCTTTGTTGCGGCATCAACGTTATCGAGTGTCTTCAATTTTTCTTTCTTTGCAACTCACACGCCAACCAGCGTCGGCTCAAAGTTTACTTCCATTCTTTTCTATTTTCCTGACTTCACAATTCATCATGATTCATCCATCTTTCTCCAATGAAAAATGAACTGATGTTTCCTTCGATGACAAATGTGTGCAGATGCAGACACAATAATAGGATGTTATACTTAGAGACCGGATTCTTATGCAGTAAAAAGTCTGAAATATGTCATACAATATGGAGTTAAAACTCCTCAAATATGCGGCCAAATTAATCACAATATCCAATTATGATCCTTTCGAAAATACCTCCAAGACAACAGAAATACATTGATTATTTCGTAGAAACTTGTTACCATTAGCATTTTCATCTATTCTTCGAGTAAATCGGGTCTCAAATTATCACTCAAAATGTGTTTGTATGGAAAATTTTATCTCAACCATGACCGATGTCAGCGTGGGGCGTATACATGATTTCGTATCATTGCAGGTTCCATGATGCCACTCATCGCTTCATCCTCAACTCCCTCTTCACCCTAAATTTTATCAATTTTCCTGAGAATATTCAGCTTTTCATTCTTTCCCATCGGAACCGGAAATCTTTTTACGGCAACGCCCTTCTTTTCATTGATTCTATTGATTTTTTTCTACAAGCCAGTTCAGAGTGCAGAGTTGATTGTGCAGAATTTGTTTGGTCTTTATAATCGTGTCATCCACACTTTTGAGTGAAAATGACAGATCCGAGAGTAAAAAAGCTAGTTGTTGAGATGAATAGCAGTGACTCGTGAATAGAAAGCAAAATGATGTAAGAAAAAATGTACATTAACATGAAGTATGCAATAACGTGGAATAAACCTTAACATATAACAATACGCAATAATATAGAAGTTTGATTTTGATCACTCGACTGTTCCGATTTCCTTTGTCGAAAACGACTCTATCTCAGCTCATTTCGTAGCATTTTTCAAGCACTTCGTGTTCTCCTCAGAATTTTTTCCCCGCAGCTTGGTATATTCTTGCAAAATTAGTCTGAAGTGAAATCTTTGTGAAATTTTATGAAAATCGAGTCAGTACGCAAACCTCTGCAAGTCCTGACGGGAATCAATGGATTGATACGATTCAAAAAGCACCTAAAAGTAGAAGTTAAGAGCTCCAACATCCGTTTCTGAAAGTTATTCTAAGCCATTCGTGGTCGAAGCTATGACTGCTTTTGTAAGGGAAAATTTTTATCAAACATGAGTCCCGAAATTTAAGAATGGCGAGGAAATCGGACTCACGGTGATATTTCTTCGATTCTTCCCAAGTTCTCCCGTGTTGTTAGTGGAAGGGCCCAAGAACAGTGCTTATATTAGTTACATATGAGACCATTCACGATCTCTCAATGATTGCTTCATTTTTCGAGAAAAATCTTCCCTCGCAAAAACTATCACAGCTCTGTCCAGAAATAACCTAGAACAATTTTCAAGAACGAGTATTGAAGCTCTTGACTTCTACTTTGAGATGCATTTTTAATCATCTCAATCCATCGATCTCCGTCAGACTTGCAAGGGTTTGCCTATTGACAACCGACTTTAATAAAATTTTACAAGGCTTCAGATTGATTTTGCGAGAATTTATCAAGCTGCGTAGTAATAATTCTAAAAGGATTTTGAAATGCTTGAAAAAAACTACAAAATGAGCTGAAGTAGAGTCATTTTGTATAAAGAAGATCGGAGCAGTCTAGTGATCAAAATCGATTTTTTGTTTTTCATGTGTACACAAACTATTGACCGGTAGGTAGTGTGCAATTCCGGTCGCTAGTCATATTTAATTCCCCATCTTCATAAATGAGTCGAATATCGTCATAGAATGTCCCTATGTCAGAGACGAGATATCTAATGGTCCGGAATTGAGCGCACTGTGAGACTACCTCATCATGACTGAAGAATTTTAATGCATAAAATGATCCCGTTATCTGTGACGTTGGAAAATTCACTTAATCTCGCTCGAATTTTCAAAGCTCGACTGCTAAGTAGATCTATACTGATTGCAACGACTATCATTTTACTGTCGTCACCCTAATGCTCATCCACGATTCTGTGATGAATACATCTCATGGATCACTAAATCGTTGATATGCCAAAGGAGTTTCTTGCCCTTACTAAACCCTACTTAATTTGCACTTCTTATTTCATGACTGTTTCAAAGAATGTATTTTGCCGAGTATTTTGCTTTACATCGTCAATTCCAAGTACATCTAACGGAAATGCGTAATCCCCGGTATACCATCGAATTCTCTTTCTGCCTTAATCAAATACATTTTCTAAAATTGAGTTCCCTTCGCATCAAGAACACACGTTTACCATCTACGAAGATATTTGCTCGATTCGTGCAAAATATTTTCGTTCCACAGCATTATATATACGGTAGCAGTACTCGCAAGATAAACGGATATCGGGTCTAAGGGAGGCGCATTTCTTTTTTCTTCTCAAAGCGAATTTCGGGCGATGCTGGCCCTCGACTTACGAAGAGGAGGGTCCGAGTATCAGGAGAGCATTCGACCATTACACCCGCACCCACTCATTATTCAACTGCAGACTCGAAGTGTTGGTGGTCCTTCCCCTCGTCCCATACATTTTATAGAGCGTCTCTCTCACTCAAATATAGCGTTAGAGCAATTTTGGCCAAATGAGATTTCTCCCACTCGTACCAAATATATAAATATATATAGAGGTAAATTTTTTCGCGAATATTTGACTAGATATGAAATATAAGCGATTTGCCCGATACCATTGGTGAAAAGAACGTCTGGTGATAAAATTTCAGATGCGCTCGTTGAGAACTTTTTTTTTCTTCACTATAACTAATGCGAATGAGAAAAAGAGGGAGGAGATGCCTATATCGTATCAATCCAATTTTACTGGCCAATCAGCTGAGATATTTTACGACGACGATAAATTTGCAATTTCGCACAATTTCACGAGGGAGCGCTCTATCCGTCTGGAATGATAGATTTGATTTGGCGTGCATTGAGCGAAATTGATACCGACGTTAGCCAAGTAATTCCTCATTTCTGGGTTTAATCCATTTGATGTGGGTTGGATCAATTTAGTCCAATTTTTATCAATTGGTATATAGTCAGGAAAGGTATTTTGAGAGATTTTCGGATTTTTCATCTGGCTTGAGCTCAATTCGCGTAAAAAGGTGATGTGTATGCATATAATACGAGAATGTCTGATAACTGACAGTCATCTTGGTGACTGACATACGTCCAGCATCAAAAATTTTGTCTGACACTCACCTGTCCGAACTGACGAATATCACCTCGAAATCGTGGCCTCGCTCGCGAATCCTTTGATATGTGTCGATCAACTGTGGTGTGAATGCTTTACAGGGCGGACACTGAAAGAATGTGAGGAGAAGAGTTATGCAAAATTGATCTGTCACAATTTTGAGTCTCTTGCAAAAATGAACAGAGTAGTGAAAATTTTTTGGTTCGCATGAATTACATTATGAGGAATGAACTATGGAAATGGTTCGACTTGGATAATTTGAGATGCTCGATCATCAAGCCAAACATCAAAATTTCACAAAGATTTCACATTTCAGTAAATAGTGAATTACAAGATTATGAGAGTCCGAAATTGTCAGTATCCAAATGTAAATGCGAATAATCCGTCAAGTGTAGCAGTTACTACAATCCATTTGTGGAAAGTATTTTTTTGACAACTGAACGATTTTAGAATGACAACATATCGTATTAGAGAATGTTTTCGACATTCTTAGCAGAATTATCCAATTAGCTGGATTTTGATCATGACTGATGCAATCATAAGAACACAATGAGAAGCTTTAGACACAAATTCCTCGTAACATGAAAGGTGAACTCTTGAGATACGTTTTGCTTTATTGATTTCATTGCATAGGCTGAAAGAATGATCTTCCTCAACTACTATGCTATAGAATGGCGGATTTCCATGATTTCCAAGGGACCATTGGCAGAGTTGATCGCCATCGGTTCAAGTAATCTCCGAAGTACTATACCCATTCATGAGGGACCTAAAATGGCCTTTTTTGTTCGTAATCTATTAATTGAATCGCGAATCATGCATCAATACAGATCCCCAATCACCTTTTACTCTTTATGGAGATTTATGGAGACGATCATCAATCAATTGAATTTAACTCATCCTCACATTAAACCTTGGAGATAGTATTCTCGAGTATAGATACTTTGTCCAAGACGGGAAAAATTGGATACAAGCTATAGAAGAATCTCCTAAATTTGCCTAATTGAAATTTGTCCCATAAATTTCACAATTGCACATTGCGAATTTTCCATGATGTATCTCTCATAATTATCATTAATCAATTCCAAGAATCATACTGAAGAAAGCTACCATACCCAATGCGCACTGAAATAGACAGCCTTGTAACAGTGTCTGAGCTCCTCGTGCAGCATAGGTTCGTTGCTCTCACTCGCACCACAAGGCAACAATGGACCATCCTCAAGAGTAGCTTTGGGATGTGGTGGCCTCCAGGGGAATCCTGTACCTTTAGGGTCAGCTAAAGCACGTTCCACTCCACCCCTAGTCAGTACTGACCCATTTGAACCTTCCAATAGGATCAGAGTTGGTACTCCTGCCTTTACCCTGTAGCGACGTGATAGCTTCGTCTGCATGATTTTGGTTGTTTTGTTGTTGGATGTAAGTAAGCATGGAACAGATACAAGTAAACAGAGCCAAAATTAGTTTCTCTTTTGATTGTGTATGAGCTGGGTTCAACTGATGGTTGGGTGGTATACACATTACCCGGATAGGGTGTGTAAATTCGCGCTTATGGGTTATGTGATATATACGGATCTGGCTATTTTGAGGGTGAGATGCGAGGGTTGGAGATAGGTTGTGGGTAGGTGTCGTTGTTTATGGTGTTGGGGTTGATGAAGTTCATTTGGAGATGAGGTTGGTACAAAGGTTTGGGAATGTTAAGAGCGAGACGAGAGATGAATTGTGGATGGATGTCGTTGGACATTAGGCCAGGAGCCCTGTTAAAAATATCTTCCAAAACTTGGATCAAAACATCCAAGTGGATCAAATCCTGGATCCAGGTTGGATCAAAAATGTAATGCTATTTGATCCAACTTTGATCAAATGTTGGATTTGGGGACCGAAATTCTTCTGCCGGACTTGCGCACTGCACACGGCCGAAATGTAAGTTAACGCGCATAAGCGTTACCGTGGATGTCGTTTCCGATTTTTTTTTTGAAAACTAATGTTCATACAATCTAATGACCCGCTACATCTGTCTCGTTATCAAACAGTTCAGATTCCAACTCATCACATAATATCTGCACTTCAAGACGCCGATAAAGAAAGATCGTGCTGTTGAGGTTGTCAACATAACCTCAATAATGATGATTGATCTCATGTATATGTTTCTTGGAGGTGGACGACGAAATTAGCTAAATTAACGATCTCATAACGGGAGTGATGAAGCGACGTAACACACAAACATTTTCCCAAAATCCTTCCCAAACAACACCCACAATGAAGCACATAATGCAATATCTCGTTCCAATACAGCGCAGGATCGCCGCGCGCAAGTGCGATACAGACGAATTTTGCCCCTCAAATCCAAAATTTTATCAAGGTTGGATCAAAAAGCATTACATTATTTGATCAAATTTGATCACGAACATCCAAGATTTGATCCAATTGGATCTTTTTTTGAAGATTGTTTTTAACAGGGAGAGAGCTTGCGAATGTTCAAATTTGGAGCTCACAGGTGTTTAAAATTTATGAACAGGTTGAGATACATTGAGCAGATGTTTCTCGGTAATGAGATAGTGGGTCTGTTCCGGTTGATATCTCGGCTCATATCGTTGATCGGTAACAAAATGGAGCAGAAATACCGTCAACCGGGGTAACTTTGGAACAAAAATCGCATTTTTTTCCTTAAATCTCGCCAAACTTGTCCGTCTTGCATGGGAAGCGCATTGTATCTGTAGTCAAACGAAAGCTTACAGTTTCAACTTTTGATTGAGGTGTTTATAAGGCCCATTTGAACACCTCTGGTTCGAGCAATGAGCGCTGAAAGTCGTGTTCCAAAATTAGACACGGACTGGGGTAACTTTGGAACAGAAATAAGGAACTTGCATGTTTTTCAATTTTAATTTCAACAGATAGACCAGGTACGATTTATAAAGTAATTATTTTTCCCGAAATTTTTATGTGCACGGACTGCGAGTAATAAATTATTGTAAATCGTTCAATATTTGCGAAGTTTCAAACGCTCCGGAAAAAGCCGAGCGACATGACCGAGCGTGCCCGAGCGCCCGCGTGCATGTGTTGTATCTGTGTGTTATGTTTACAATGTCGTTCGAAACGAATAACAGATTTATTCGATTATGCTGGTCGGAGCGCTCCGACTCTCGAACCTCTCTTTCTAATGCAATGAGTAAGAGAGAGAGGTCCGAGAGTTCGGAGCGCTCCGACCGGTCCGAACCAGCAAAATCGAATAAACCTAACATCATCAACACACCAAATCTACTGATAAATAACACTCTCCGAGTTGACGAACATCACAGAGATCACGGAGTAATAGTTATTGCCGACTTGCGAGACTTGTCGTCATCATGCGGATCCCGAAATCAAGTCTAACCTCAAACGTCGTGCGGTCAATGAAGCGGACGACGCGCGGACGAGCCTACACAGCAGACGAAGCAAATTAACATGGGATTAGAGCCTGAAAGATTCCTATTGGTTCAGCACCCTGGCAATCGTGACGTCACGATTGCCCGACCAATCAAAATCGTTTGAGCGCGAATCTAATAATTACGATTTTTCAACGATTTTAATCGCGAATTCTTAAATGTAGACGGCATATTTTTAGCCGAAACTTTTGTAGATAGTCTACACTCACCCTAATAATCAGATTCAGATCAAAAGCAAGCCGAATTTTTTTTCATGCAAGTTCCTTATTGTTATCATTATTTAATCGTCAATTAATCCATAAACTATAGGTCACGCATTGATTTCCGCCATCAGTGATCGAAAGCTGAGTGTCTTAGCTTTACATTGAGCACAAAAAAATCTATCAATTCATGGGTTTTCATGATTTTTTACGTGTCTTTCAAGTGCCCGTACACGTGGTTGAAAATCAGAAAAAATTCTCCTTCAATCAATCACCTACAATTTTGACGGGAGTGATCCGATCACAAAAATATTTACAGGATCTTGTAGATGGTATAAAAATCTAAAAATTTGGTCCTATGTAAAATTTTTGTACGACGCTTCCCGTCTGACTTACGAGCTCCGAAAGAGAACTTGAAATTAAGATAGGGTGCTTATGGAGATACCGATCCTGGCACCTGTTTAATTTTTTCTCGCTCTATTCTGGGGCAAAATTGGATCAAAAAATATCATGGCACATGCTTCCGACGTGAAATGATCTCATCTTCCAGAATATTCCATGAGATTTTGTCTCAAATGTGACCTATAGGAGCAAAACATGAAATTACTCTATTTCGACAATAAAACTCAAGAAATCGTTGCTACCTCAAATCTTAGACAAAATCTGATGGAATATTCTGAAAAATGAAATCATTTCACGTCGGAAGCATGTGCCATGATATTTTTTGATCCAATTTTGCCCCAGAATAGAGCGAGAAAAAATTAAACAGGTGCCAGGCTCGGTATCTCCGTAAGCACCCTATGTTAATATAAAGTTTTCTTTCGGAGCTCGTAAGTCAGACGGGAAGGGTCACACGAAAATTCTACAGAGGACCAAATTTTTAGATTTTTGAACGATCTACAAGATCCTGTGAGTATTTTTGTAATCGGATTACTCCCTTCAAAATTGTAGGTGATTGATTGAAGGAGAATATTTTCTGATTTTCAACCACGTGTACGGGCACTCAAAAAACACGTTAAAAAATCATGAAAACCCATGAATTGATAGATTTTTTCGTGCTCTTCATGACCCTTTTTTTAAAAGTCCCGTACGACCAATCGAATTGGAAATATCACTGTTTGAGTGAGACCCTACGTGTTCCATTATTTATGGTGGGGACTGTACAATACCGAATACTTTGCTATATTTGGGGGATGGGGAACAAAACAATAACAAAAGATATCAAAAAATACAGATGAGCATCATGGGGCAGACGGTGGAGCACAATTACTTCGGAATATCCGCAAATCGCATGGGAAATGATAAGAAATGAATCTCAGGAGCGACGAGTACGCGTAGTCTCTTTCTGCATCAGAGCTTTTCACGAGAGCAGGAATGAACCTTCCTATTTATAATCATCACAAATTCCATCCTGAGATCTTTCCAAGTTGATTTATATCTCCAAGAAGCCTATAATGATTTGCTCGTGATTTGTTCATTTGGTGTCCTGGTCTAATTCAATATGATTTATTCACTAACATATATAGTGTGGAGCACATCAGTCACTCTCAGCGGCATGTTTATGGAGTTCAAAATCCCATCTCACCTCTTGAGAGAAAGATATTTGCGTTGATTAATAGGTACCATGATGAGAGTTACCTCGTTATACAGAAGAAGGAGGAGGAGACTGAAGAGCCAAGTGATGGGAGATGTTTTATTATACGATACTTGAAAGACACCGACGATGACGAATGATGTACAAAAAAAAGAGGAGTGTTTGCACTCGCACAAAACACGAACGAGTATTTAAATGTCAATATTTCCATCATTTTATCATTCGAATTTCATTCTCTTTCAACATCATTCCATGAAAGGAAATGCGATGTTGAGCGTGTTTGAGCTATCAATTTTTGGAATAGGTCTTGCCCTTTGTTCAAAAATTATACAGCGATCCCGGAAGAATCCATCTTTCGTGAAATTATAATGGCTCAGCTGTACTTAATCAAAGTCAGTTGGAATTATTTCTAGAATGCTTATCTTAGTTAAAAATTATACGATTTTATCGAAGTTGCAGCTGTTCCATTCCGAAACAGATGTGACACTATCGATATCAACCTCAAAGTCTTACTCATCGGTTTGGAGCAGTGATCACTCACAATTGAGTTCTTCTACAAATAAAGAAACATCATTATAAAAACTCGCATTTCGTCACTGAGATCTGATGAATTCCATTTAAAAACGACACATAAAGAGAAGTAATGTCTCGGACCGGTTTCTCGTGATTTTGATTAAATTCTCTGGCCCATAAAATAAAGTTCTCTCATCCACTAAGAGGGTCCGAAAAAATTTCAGAGAAGCCTGCAAAGTATTCTTGCTTTGATTTTTGATTCCACCAGAGCATAAAAATCATGATCATTTTCCACTAAATTGGATTCATCTCGAGCTTGGCTCAAGATAGTGCAACACAGTTTGTGCCACCCAGAAGATCTTTAGAAAGAACCGTTCGAAAAAGACCTTGGAGATTTTCATTTAGCTCTTTCAGGCCCTGATCAGGCAGAATTCGGAATAACCAGACTAGCATGATTATATCTAAGAGCAATTTTTTTTAATTTTTCATAAATATGACTTCTCATGCAAAAGTGCATGAACTTTGCAATGAAACCAGTCCAAAGCTGTTTTTTGCTGTTTGGTCGATTTTCTGATTCTTCATTTTCTGAACAATCAGAAAACAGCAATTTCCGCGCATGCGCATGGATGAACGGATTCCAAAGTTAATCCAATAGAAAGCTGAGGGAATTTCCTCTGGGATGACCTCTTGTAGAAGTCAATTTCATGTCCCTAATCAGTAACAACGGCAGCTGGATTGAAAAAGAAGGGCGATCAGAGCGAGATGTCTACTCTGGGCCCGTGTTCTAAATTTTGCGGTAAAATTTTGCGGCAAAATTTACCGCAAAAGTTGCCGGCATCGGTGGCGCTTTGACGGTAATCTGTAAAAATTTTCGCTGTTGCTGTAGTTTGCCGTTACGGTTTGCCTTATTTGCGTTGCCGATATCGTTTGGCGTGAAAAATACGGCAAACCACGCCGGCAAGCTGCAGCAATAGCGGCAAATTTTACAGGTTACCGACAGAGCGCCACCAATACCGGCAAATTTTGCGGTAAATTTTACCAGAAAATTTTACCGCAAAATTTAGAATACGGCCCCTGATGTCTTGACGTCTAAAGAACGGCGTATTTTCAGTTGCAGTCAACGAAATTGAATTCGGCAAGAAGTCATTTTTGAGGAAATTTCCTCAGCTTTTAATTGGAACTACTTTAGGATTCGTAAAATTACGCACATGCGCAGAAATCGCTGTTTTCCAATAGATCAGAGAATGAGTAATCTAAAAATTAACAAAAAAAATGCATAAAACAGCAAGAAAACGACTTTGGACTCATTTTTTCGGATAAATAATCGTCCAATTTTGCATGAGAAATCATATTCTTGGAAACAGGATTTAAGAAAATTGCTTTTCGAGATAATGAAGGTTAACCGATTTTCCCAGATTTTGTTTGATCAGGGCCTGAAGGAGCTAAACGGAAATCTTCAAGGTCACTTTCGATAGGTTTTGTCGAGATTCTTCGAATGGCACAAACTGCGTTGCATTATCTTGAGCGAAACTCAAGATAAATTCAATTTAGTGAATAACGATCATGACTTTTATGCTCTAGTGAAATCAAAAAGCAAAGAAGAAATAGCTCCGCGGGCATCTACGGTATTTTTCCGGGCCTTGCTAATGGGTGAGAACTTTATATTATGGATCGGAGATTTTTTCAATTTGTCTTTTTTAAATGGAATTCATCATCTCTATTCTGATTTCGCAACTAGCCCGCTCAATCTCCAACTCATTCCAATTGTGATGGCGGAATAACATCTGAAGATATCCTCCTTGGATTTGGAAAATCTACGGAGATGCTAGAACAAGTTCTGACATTTGATTATTGTTTTCCATTGTTTCTGTTTACGTCGCAAAAATATTTAATTCCTTCTCCAATTGCAGTTATTTCTTGCCGTGTTCGGATATATCTTGGAACTTCTCCACATACGATCCCAAGTAATCATACAAATATACCGGAAAAATCCAACATGTACTCCGTGGTCTGTAGAAACCATTAAGATCAGGAGTTTGAACTACGACAAGATACTTGAAAGCACCTATATACTCGTTACGCTCTCAGAGTGGCGCCAATTTCAAATCGCAATCTCAAGCCACTCCCTCCCCCTCCCATCTCCCATACACACACTTGAACACAAAAGTCAATGTTCCATAGTAGAACCTTCACAAACTACAACCCACCCGAATACACACACGCATACTTAACTTCTCCAATCAAAAGTCATTCGCCGGCTGATCGCTTCTCGCGTTCATACCCTCAATGTCCCGCGGCTTTAATAGTCCGGAATATCTCCGCACCCTTCAGCTCTCTAAACTCACAACGTGAGGTATACATAGGCATGTACATAGGAAAGTAGCAACAGAAGCTCGTAATCGAGATCGAGAGAAGGGCGAGAATATAAGCCGGAGGCTTCAAGTATATATAGCCAATCTCGGCAAATATCGTCGTCGTCGTTGCACCCTACTCCAACACCAGAATCACCTACATAGTGTCGAATAAGACGACGAAGACGACGAGATATACCTATTTAGAAGTGACGCTTACAGTGTTGGGGTAATATCGAATCGATCGATTCAACGTCCTATCCCTTCAGCCTGTAAATCTCACGCATCGGTAGTTGAGCTGCTCAGCTCTGATGCATTTGGGTAGGAGGATCATGTCAGTTTCTTTGGTGCGTGTGATTTATGCAAAATTCGATGCTACGCAGATGTACGGTCTCTTCCCTCGCTTTCTGTTGCCGTATCAAAGTAGATAGAAACTCGATCCGAATGATGCGATTTTGTGGGGTTGTTCTGATGGTTTCATGGTGACGGTGTGGTAGAGAAATATATGGCTACGCGTCACTTTTGTAAAAATACACCTCGCGGTTCGTGATTCGCTTCGATGAGCATGACTTCACCGACGACGGTATGGATTTAGAAGGTGTTTTTGAGAGGCTTGGGGCTTTTGAAGGGTATTTGAACTTCTTCTTTTTGGAAGCGAGAGCGTGGCATTCACTTTTGTGTAGTCTGGGGTTGGTTTTTTGGCCTTCTTTGTGTTGAGGAACAGGAGCGTGATGAGGTACGGTGAATTTGTGACTTCAAGTATGGGATTTACTCATTCGAGGTGAGGTGCAACCATAATTCAAAGTCTGTTTTGGAAAATTATGGGGGGAAGGCTGAAAATTTACATTTGAGGGTAGCTACTTGAGATAAAATGATGAGGTAGTCAGTTTTTTTTTCTAAAAAAATTTCTGCCCATTTTGATTTTTTGAATCGCACCTCCTTCGATGGATTGCTAAGCGTATACGAAATTTCGGAAATTTTGTTCGGAATCAAAAAAACCAACCCTAGAAGAAATTTCAAACCAATTAGTCAGGTTATGTCGAACTAGGTCCAGTTTTTGGTTTGGAATTGTGATTTTTCTCGTAAAAATGTCCTAGAACTCGAAGAATATTGATTTTTTCGAAAAAACTACGAGCATACTTCCTGGTTCAGAAGAAATAATACATTGAGCCAATGGAGAGAAAATTGTAAACGGCTGAACTTTCCGTCCAAAACTGATTATAGACATAATTATTGAATGATGTTCAATGTTGGGTCTTGCTATTCCCAATCACTGTTTCTGTGTATATGTACAGTATTTTATCCTCACTAACATTAATTCCCGGGATTTTTCGAAAAATTCGGTATTTTTCGAGTTTTGAGGCATTTTACCGAAACAATTCAGAATTTGAACCCGAAAAAATGGACCTAGTCCTCCGTAACTTGACAAATCGGTCAGAAATTTTCTTCAGGAGCGATTTTCATAATTCTGAAGGAAATGTCATGTGTGTTCAGCGATCCGTTGGAGAAGTAGTGATCGAGAGTGTGAGAGTGGCTAAAATAACTAACTGGATCATTGTTTTTATTTCGGAAAAATATCCGTAAATATGAATAAGCTCCCCTCCCCCAAATTTTTTATGCCAGATTTCAAAATAAGGGTTGCGCCTCTTTTTTGAGCGACAAAGCCCGAATAATGAAGGTTGTGGCAGAGTTGAGATATCTAGTGAACATAGGTAAAACATCTTGTAACGGATTCTACCTCTGGTACGGATGTCGACCTGCATGGCACAAGTCTCATGATTGAGTTGTACAAAAGCAGGGTGAACTAAAAACAAAATACATTTTCTGATATTAAAATCATCCTGGTGTACTCAAGGTCCTTTAAATATGTCCGAGACGAGTGGTTGCTCAGAAAAAAAAATATCAATCTTGTAGAAAAGTTGCTGGCACCGATTAGTTGTAATGAGCACCATCAATTCGAAAGAAAATATGTTTCTCTCGTGATCAGAGCTGAGGATTTGAATATCTCGACATATAGAATCAATTTTCGATTTTGTACAGAATCAATTGAACACTTTTAGAACAATACGTTCCTCCTCTGAGCACGTAAGCATCAGGTTTGGGTAATCGACCCCAAGAGGAGTAAAAGAGATGGTTTTTCAATCTTGGAAGATTTTATGCGAACAAAAATAAAATTTTTCAACATGATGTGTCCAATTCTTGCATTCATAGATCAGTTTTGACTTGGGGTCAGCAACAATCAAAATAATCATATAACATATTTGCTCTTTACAAAAACTGTGGAGTTGGTTTGTTGGCATTCGGGGAAACTTGCAGGTACATGCGATACTTCAAGAATGTCTGACCTTGCCATGCTTGCTGCTGTGCGTGATTCTATCCAAGAGAGAACTAAGATATAGAGTTTTCAAGCTCTACTGCAAATTGGTTAGAATATGCGACCAGGCAATTACGGAAGAAAACACTCCCATTGCCCACGGCTGTCACATACATATGCATTTTATATCCAAGCCCTTACATGAGGTACATGTTGACATGGAAGCGTCTAGTTCTGAGCTTCAAGCAAATCAACTCACTCTTCACAAAAATTTCACCAGTTGTCTTTAGCCCCATAACTCTATACCTTTTCTACCACTACCCTTAGCTTCATATCCATCTCAAAAAAATACAAGTGTGAGGGATATTATATGGGGGTCTGGTGTGAGAGCCCACACTCTCGTTTCACACCCCGAATCCGACAAAACTTGAGCGCCACGACTTACTCGTCCACGGTGGTGCCGAAGCAGCCGTATAAAATTCACCAGCCCGTATATTTCTGCCTCTCCTACATACACAAAGAATAACTGCTTCTCATCTTCACTCATACACAGTACACAGGTGTAGGCTATACATGTGATCATAAAAAAGAGCGAGGGTTGGTCAGTCAGGGTATTTTATGGCACGGCTATCACAGTCATTTTTATCAAGGGTTGGCGAATAGCTTTTGGCCCTTATGCCGCTTTCGTATTTGCCCAACTCTCGTAATTTTTTTTTTTTTTTATTTTGAGTGAAGGTATCCATATCCTAACCCTAAAGCAGAATTTTTTGTCAGTGCGGATGATTATAAATGTGTGTATTCTAAGGGCTTGTCTGTGATAAGGCAAAAAAAAATGTGAATGGATGCGTATCCCCGAAGAAGCGAAAGCAAGATGAGATGAGAATATGACGTTGGATATCAGGCGTGAAAGAGATTCGCACGTTGGATAAATGTCGTGTCGCGTTTGTTTTAATGCAAATGGAGAGATCTGTATCTGTACTTTGTTGTATGTCTGTTAGGTATATTACAAGTTGTACGATGGGCTGATGTGTTGAGTCTGTCGAGTCTCGCTTTTTTTTTCGTTTCCCAGTCGTCACGCGAGAATGAGACAAGAGTCGCCCGTTTGGAAGCTGTTCTGTTGCTTTCTGGTAAGCTTGATATTATGGTCATGTTGCAATGAAAAGGTTTCCTTTGTGTGAAAGCCCCTTGATATAATGACCGTTTCCCTCTTGAGGATAAGGATGAAAACCACGACCAATGGCATTCTTGATTAAGATGTCGTGCGCGAAGAGTATCACAAGTATATTTGAAGAGACCAGTATCTTATGATGGTGTACCCTCATTTTGGATTTACAGTTTGACTTCTTCGCTCGTCCCGTAAATAATAATTTCTGCGTGTAATTATGAGTTGGCATCAGTGCACGGAATGTGATTATATCGTATCGTATCGTATATGATGCAGGAATATCTCATAATGACACGGGCTTATGAATTAGATAAAAGAACTATTCTTAAAATGATAGACCATGAAACAATGTTGCGTCATTCCAAAAATTTCTACATGTAGAAGTATATTATGAAAAAAATTTGACAAGCCTGAGAAATGTTGTGATTCTGGTGATGCCTAATCTGTTTGAAATTCATAAGTATCCTACTTATCAACTGATTTAATCAGGATTTCCAAGGTTTGCCACTAGAATGGAGTGAAATTGGAGTGTTCGTGCAGAATCTGATTCTTAGTCACATTTGACTCAGCCCGGGATATCAGAAATACTCACTCATCAGTGTAAATAGAATGTCCCTAACCCACGATCTCTGAGTTGATCAAAACTGGTTGATGAGATAAGGGTGATGACAGACTACCTGCTACGACACAAATCTCACGACACAGCACCGCCCGACACGAGACTACTTTCATTCCTGCAAACCTAAATATTGATGAACTTGATTTGAAATCATAATCCATAACTGACACTGTGAAAATGAATCAAATCCATTGATTATTGGGTTCGCCGGAATGAATTTAGAAGTCGTGTCGGGAGGTGTCGTGTCATGAGATTCGTGTCGTAGCGGGCTGTCTGTCATCACCTCAATATAAAAAGATATATTGTTTTGTGACATGAAATTTTTCTGGATAGTATTTAGGGATTCATTCGGAATGATTGATTAAATTCATATAGAGAACTTTCGAATGGATATAATAATTTTCAGCTTGAGATTTTTGTTGGACTGATCCCTGACCCTAAACTTACAATTATAAAAAATATAACCTTCCGCCGCACATTCAACAACACACATGAATGACATGAGGTGAGAATTAATCGATAAAAGCGTGACAGAATTGAATCAAGCTAAACCCGATATAGAAAATGTTCGAATAAACGGATTTCAGATTGGAGGCAACCCAGACAGACCACTTTTGGTAGCAAGATTCAATTTCCGAATCATTTCATCTCTCGTGCCTGCCTTCTAACCCTTTTGCTACTATCAACACGGCGGGATACTTTTGGTATATTGAGTCTGGCTCAATTTACCTTCTCGACGCTTCCGTTTGCCCAGGACAATCGAGTAAATTAGCCAAGCCTTTTGGGAGGGACCGGACGCCCCATTGTCGACCGGATCTTTGAAATAATGTTGGCATTAAATACCCAGGCTTGCATATTGTTTTGGATCATTGACGTCTGACATTGAGCAATGAGATACCTAGAGAACTAAGATACAGATAGATTGAGAAAATTGATTAATTTGTTTTTTTCAAATTCAACTGATAAAATGTTAAAACGGATATATTATAGCTTCGGAATTTCCAAGAATTCCACAATATCATCGTGGTTTCAGAAATCTTGAACTGATTTGGAATAATGCTATTCGTTGCATTATATTCTTGCACATATTCCCTAGAATGTCGTGCTGAAGAAAATTAGGATCTACAAACTGTTCATGTTCTAGATCATTGAATACTAGAATCATCCGATTTTGAACCTTTATAACCAATTAGGAGTATTGCACAAATAATAGTTGATACTGCACATCGAATTTCTATCATTCCATATCCAATACCTCAAATGATGGAATCCAATATCGTAATAGTAATCCAAATATGCTGGACTCCTCTCCAAACACATATACATATTTTGTAATCGATATTCATTCGAGTTTTGCTTGATTGTATAGTGTCATTAAGTCCATTGATTATTTTGTCATTCCATTCAATGATATTTATTGAGAAGAATGATATACAGTACCACTCATAAATTCTGGGACGGTGAATGCAATATCACCCTCCTTCAAAATAGCAATATCTCGGACTCTATGAATCGTATGATAATACTCAAGGTGACACAGGCCCATTCAATTTCCTCAATTAAATTAGGAAGAATAAAATAAGATGGAAAACTTCACCACCTCAGCAATCATATTTGTACTTCAATCTTGAACAGATTTAGATGAATTACTGCAGGACTCATTTGAGGGTTATGAAAAAGAGATATCTTTCACGCAAGTCTATACATTTATTGATTTGTCATACAATCTAGCATGGTTCAACTTAACAGCTAGGACTTCATGGTCAAATTTTCTTTGGAATAACATTTGCTAACAAAATTGTGATATTGTTCATAATTTTGAGTAACAAAAAGTAGGGAAAAACATATATCAAAATCACGATTGATAAAAAAGTGCCCATGCATGATTGATACTGATCTGCCGATTTTTGCAAATTCGACAGGCTCATACAGCATACCATCCAAACCCAGAATTGTCAAATTAATTATGAGATAATCTAACACTTTCTTACTAGTCATTACCACAACTCGATCGATCCACACATTATAAATCATAATATGTTTCGGTTCGTAATCGAAGACCATATTCCACTCGCTGATTGCACCAGAGTTCAGTAACGATTCAGATTGGCAATGCCATGTTTTTGCATTGAATTTCTTGCACGAAGTGTGCGTCTTTCTCGAAGTGGTCATTGCATCGCTTTCCTCTGTTTCTAAAAGCAAATGGCAGGGAATATTGTTTCCACATACATCTCCAACATTAAATCGTTCCCAAGACCTAATGTTCGTGATTGAATGATTATAGTACATATTAACCTTCACGGCTTGCTCATCCAACTCAAAATCCTTTGCACTGACTGGACCTTTAACTCTCCATCCGTCGATAGTGAATCTTTCTTGAACGTACTTGAAATTTTCAAAATCCGGGTAGAATACGTCGAAGGTGTTTTTGCTGATACGTATGTCCAGATGTTTCAAGAATCCAGAATAGTCCAATTGCGTTGTATTATACGTTGATCCTACGATTCGGGTTTCGATCTTCCTAGCCACGCAGCTTTCCATATCGATAACATTGAATCTGACAAAAGTGTCAATTCTCAAATCTTCATCATTCGTGCGATTTACACCCATCGTCTTATTAAAAATGTGCTCGATCTCAGCTAATAAAAATTTGTCTTTCCTCATTCTAAAAGCTCTAATCCATGGGAGTATTGATATAGATCCTTTGAAAGAATTTGTCACTAGAAAGTTACATTTTTGCATTTCGGAGGTCCTATCGGAGTCGTAGTCTTGAACTTGGAGAGTACATCGCGTTTTTGGTGCTATTATAGTATTATAGCAGTGAACAATCCATACTGTTGTGTTCTCAATGCCCTCGGTAACTGGCAAAGTTGCTATCTCATCTTGGTCTGAATACGGTCTCATGAATATTATTTCATTTTTGGCAGATTTCTTATCATCGAACCCTTTGAGAGCTTCAGACCCAAGTTCTGGCAGAGCCAAACAAATCGTAACACTTAGCACGAAAGCTTGCTCTATGCGTGACATTTTGGATCGAATTCACGATTCACAGCTGTGAACGTCGAAGTAATTGGCCTAAAAATAGGAGACTTTATTCTTATCAAAAGCATCAGAATTCCAAATTTTCCTGTGATTACGTTAAAGATTCGAATCGTTATCGAGTTATCAGTCACTTCCATTGCAACAACATAGATGTTAAAAATCATATATCATTGGAATTTCAAGGAACCCTTAATGATTTTACTCACAATTTTGTATATGGTTGTTGAATTTTGCTGTTCCTCTGGAAAACACCGGTAACATGTAGCGCAATTGAAACAAAAATCTCATTTTGGCGAGCGGAGTGACTTCACACAAGATGAATCCATCCAGCTTCGCACTCGAAAATTTGATAAATATTCATGACAAGCCATTGATTATATCGAGTGCTTATCCAAAACTACTCAGCCAAAGCTCATCATAATCTCAAGAGTGTATCAATAGAAATACCTGTGATTCAATTGATTTGTTTTATCCACGCTGATAAGATCTTTCCTCAGGAAAGTTTGATAATCGTTTAGATATGAAGATGATATCGACGAATAAATCAAAAAATTTCGAAATGGCAATTCTTTAGTGGAACATATTTGCTTGTGTACGATGTGCACGAGGATGAATAATATCTACTTAAAAATTCTATTTAACATTGAGCTACTATTCCGCAGTCATCTATGTAATACCTTCATTCGCAGTGTAGAATAGTAGTGATTCATATCCTTCCATGATGAATTTACAGACCATATCGATGAAAACTATCGAAGCCAAAGTGAAGACTGTTCATGCTTTTTTTCCAATGTCCATTAAATTCTCGAGTTTTTTTGAGATGATAATGATTCGATGGTCACAAAACTCGGATTGGGATCATTGTATCATCTATGAGATGCTTCGATCGGTTAATATTTTCCTGGACAGCACTTGATCAAACTTTCATAAAGCGTATCGTTTTCTCAAAGCAGGGCCGAACAAAAGTTCTACGACTCATCTGCGATTTTCAAAAATTCTCCCTTTCCGACTCCGAAAAATCCAAAAATTCTCCGATTCATCTATTTTACAGGCCTATAAGCCTCACCATCGACATAAAATTTGGTTAGATGCAAGTTATAACTGTAAATTCTATCAAAAGTGTTATCCGTGATTGAAGCAGTGAAACTTCAAACTGTGTTTTTTCGGATTTTTACCTCAAGTACAACTCCGCCAATACTGCGTCTCAGATATTAAATTGTTGCAAGAATTCACGTTACCATTTGAAAAAGTTCGAATTTGCAATCCTCCATTATCTGGACCACCCAAATCTTGCGGGAGATCACGAAAATCGATGGACTATCCTGATACGTTTCTGAGGCCAAAATAGATAACAACTATTGCTAGGCGTCGCAAAGATAGAATGGAGTATCACCATCACTTCTTTTTGACCAATTGCAATATTTTTATCAGAAAGTGGCCTCCGAATCAACTGACCATATTCATCGAAAGTCTTCTACGTCAGACTAGTATTTTCAGAGTTGGCATAGAATATGCCAGAAGTATTTTGATAAAGGTGGAAGAATAAGGTATCTCTCAAATCGCCCCAATGAATGGATCCAGGTCTCAGGGTAGTACCTTATATTATAAAGGCCACGTCATCGAGATTGTGTTGACAAACATTCCAGATATTATGGTTTCAATTCTGATGTAGTTGTCCGTGTGGTACTGATACCAGGATATCAAGAATGTATTGCTACCGAATTGAATAAGATAAAGGTATACGAAGCAAAAATCGAATTACTGGTATTTGGTTCATGTGGAAAGTAACAAGCGTTCCTTTCAGTTTTGCTGTTCGCATTCATTTTCAAAACAAAGGGAGCGCAATCCTTTTGTTTCATGACGAGGATAACACTGAGTGTACCCAGGAGTGATGTACCATCTTGTGGTGTCATCCAAACCGACACCATAATCGAAAGTGAAAATTTTGTTTGGGGCTTTTATTCTTTAGTAGAATGTTTTGACTTCTGGCTCATTGTCACTCATGAGAAGACAAACTAGATTATAACCAAACAGTTCATGCCTCAATCAAACGATCGCCAATTTGAAATCATAACAACACTGTTCGTTATTTTTATCCTGGTTTGTGAAAAAATAGCGCAGGGTCTTATTGAAGCCACAAATGAAATAGTTGTTCTTCCTAGGAAAGGCAGGATTCCCGAAAAGATGGATGAAAGATTACTCAATTTAATGATGGAAGAGGAGTTCTTCCATTATTTCATTACCAGCGCGTCAATTCCTATCTACGACAAGGACCTTGAAAGTCATATTCTCGTTGAAGAACAAATCGTCGTTGGGACCGTTGTGGTCTATTCAACCAATTTCGAAGGGAACGCAAAATTCGCGTTTCACGTACATTTTAAATGATCCGTTTTCCCGGGCATTATTAAAAAATGCTCAGGTTTAACGAGGTAAAAATTCAAGTGCATATGAGACACCTAAAACACGCGCCTCAGCATGATACCGGACCCAAAACTTCTGGAGCAGGTTTGGCTTGATTTCCAACAGCTTCTTCCTACGAGCTATGAATATCTGCACAATCGTCCATTTTGGACGAAACATGAATTCATACCAAATTCATACATTATTATGCTTCGAGCATGATCAACCGTAATTGGATAAACTTTTGGATCTCCCAGTCAATTACCCATAGAATATTAATTCTATCTCCCAACGGCCCGGATCTCATAAGCCATCCCACAAGTTCCAAAACTCTCTCAAGAAGGGGCCATAAATTTGAATGCTAATATACCAGCAGCCCTTACAATTTTCATATAAAAGACGTCGATGTAATCAGTCTAATAACTCAACATCCCATCCTTTACCGATCCTCAAAAAGATCCTCAACCATTTTAACATATAGAAAGCTCGACTCGTCTAATATAAAATCTTTCTATGGTGCTTTAGCTAAGAGTCAAAGAAGAGTCGCGTCGAATTGAAACTCTTTCACTACCTCATATATAGATCGAGTTCAGAGACTCAACTCGTGGATGACTGCCTTGCTACTTTTGCTTCTACTGGGTAGATGGTATAATCGAGTACAGGGTAAAACTAATTAAAAAGAGTTCATATAGCCGAATGAAGCTACGACGTCGTCGGAAAAAGATAGAGAGGTTGTAGACGTTCGCTAAATGGCTCACAAATAAAGTACCCACCTCAACTCTTGAGTTTGAAATGTATATATCTGGTACTCATAATGTGAGTATAGCAAACTTTTTACACGCTTGGTTATCCCTACAGTTTCAGGTTCTGAAGGATATTCATACTTTTTTTTCTCCCTATTATTCCGTTGAATGAGATAAAATGAGACAAATTGATCAAGGGGGATGTGATAGGTATTTCGTTCGACGCAATTCCTGGCAAAAAAAATTGGGAAGATTGCAGAGCTGAGAAAGGAAAAAAATATCGGTGGTTTGGAACTGAAAGGGGCTTCCAATTTTCTGGGGAATATTTTTCGTGTACAAGTCTGCGAATTCCTCTTGTTTCGTCTGCTCCTATAATGTAAGAAACGTGTTTGTAGAGCTTGCAAGAAATCCTATCCAGTTATACTCAGTACTGGTGGTATATATTGAGTACGTGTATTTCAGGGTAGGTTCGTAGGAAAAAAAATGCAAATGTGGTACGAACGAAGATGGAAAGAAGTTGCAGTCGAGGTAACGCGAGAAATTCTACGTATGTTATTGTGAAATCTCGCACTTGGAGCATATTTTGTGCTTGCGTCGAGGGCAAAGCGAGCTTTTGTCTGAGAGCATCGAAGTATAGTGTGTTAGAGTTGAGTGTTTTCTACGTCTCATATGTGTTCTATTTGTTGCTTGAAATATGCTGTAGTATTACTTTTTGGATCCGTGCCGTTATAAGTAGAGCGTGTCTTGCAAATCAGTTTTTCAAATCGTTGATGTGGTTTTTTGGCGATTTTGGACTATGATGAATATATTATCATATATATTATGAATATATATAATATATATAATATATATAATGAATATATTATATATAATATATATATATAATATATATAATATATATAATGAATATATTATGAATATATTATGAATTATTAACCCACCAAAACCCAGATTATCACAAAACGCATGAAAGTTTTCTTGATGGGTGAGTTCACTTTTTTGAGGTTCGTATTAAGCGTAATGCACGTAGAACCTTGTGAAATATTCGAAAACGTCACTTTTAGACCGGTCGTGTAGAGTGTCATGTTGAGATTTCTCCCAATTTTTCACATTCATGAATGTTCTGAGGGTGTAATCTTAGTCCTATGAGGGCTACTCACACCATTGGGAAACTCCGTAGCCCCGTATAGAGTCAAAGCCGATCTCAAACTCAAAAAACGTTAGATGGGGTTCGTATTTGACAATTTGAAAATTTGGCCAATTGAAATTTTGAAAATAATTTCGCAACTCTTACACCGTCAACAAACCTCACCAAGCACGATTTGGATTAATTATTCATATAGGCAGGGCTCGGAAAAAGATAAGAGATCGATGAAGAGCGAAAAATATTGACATGGGTGTACGAGATTCAACATATTGTCAATGGGTCCTCCAGAAACTATTGCTACACATAAGGTTAATTCACGATATGTTGACATGATAATTCCTGAAAAGCAATGGATTCTCGCAATTCTCAATCCCTTCGAATAAACTAAACGATGGTAAAATGCGTAGTTTTGTTATGGGTCATCACATTGTCATAATTATTTGAGTCTTTTACAGTAGTCATTCGTTCGACAAGGGTCAAATATGTATCAAGCAGAAGGAACATAGACTCCCCAATCTACGAGTCATGAATCGGTGATGGCACGATCAAAAGATTTGAAAAAAAAGGAAGCAAGAGATGTGGGTCGGACTGCTGCTGCTACTGCTTACATTTCTTGACTCGCGATTCACCTGTCCCTCTTTGTCTCTGTCGTGTTCTCTTTCGTATCGCTATCTATAGGATCCATATGCATACAGCTTCACATATACCCATCAGACCACTGAATGGACTCTTGGCAATATGCAAAGTGGGCAAACTGTAAAGGATCGGTCTTCCGTGATGTGTGCTTACATATCTGCATTGGTAAACGTTTGGCCTTGCAGGAGGGTCCATCAGTTGAGCAGTGAGTTTGTGCACATCAACAAGTTTCAAGAAGAGCTCAAAGAGCCAAGTGGTATGTAATCCTCGATGAAACTTCCAAAAGAAGTTTGGATGTATTTGGATACACTTTTGTGTGGATTCGTTTTATGTCCAAAAAAATGCCGAGCAAGAATTATATGCGTTTGCGAGTTTTTCAAAATTGATGGAATGGAGGAAATTAGAGGCCAGCTATCATTTTTCGAATGTTTGAAAACTTTTTAATTGTAAGTATTCTTTGTAACATTCATTATGACAAATCTGAAAATGATGCAATGTGCTTTAGAGCTAAGCATTTTGAGATATTATGTTAAGTATCATGATCCAATTACATTCTTGAAAGCCAGGAATATTCGCTTTGAAGTTTGATAAAGTTATCCTGAAGATTAATCACGTCTCGAAACTATATTTAAGAAAACTTGATTGAAAACTCGAGCTAAGATTTGATTTTCCAACAAAAAGCGTTATTACATGAATAAAATTTAAGCAACGTCTCTGATCCAAGACGTTGCTTTGTTGATGGGGATAGCCTCAGGTACAGTCTCTCAAAGATTAAAGCAAGTGCTCTTACAGTTTACCGTAAATTTTTGATAACAACTGTGCGGCTTCAGAATTTTATCACGATATTAATACATTGAATGTTCAACCACCTGGTTGAATTTCTTATTCCAACCCTTGTTGAATTTTTCGTTCAACCACTGGTTGGATGAAAACTTCAACCAGTTGGTTGAAGTTGTTCGAAAAAAATTTTTACAATGTGAGTAAGAGATTCAAATTGTAGTTATTTTCCAAAGAGGGCCAGGAAAAATCTAGTAATTCATCAGGTAAGCCTAGGGTTGATCAATTCAGACAAAATATAGTAATTTTTCAGATAAAGTGGGTCTGTCTAGAATAAAAAGATCTAGTGCTTCTTATAACGATACAGGGGAAAATCTAGGATTTTTAGGTAGGGTTAGTCAATATACGGGAAAATCTAGTGATTTCCCAGAAAATGGTTAGTCGATATGTTGAAAAATCAAATAATTTTAAGGTAGGGTTAGTGGCTATACGAGAATATCTAGTGATTTCTCAAAAAAAGTTAGTTGATATAGGCGTAAATCAGTAATTTTGAGGTAAGGTTAGTCAATCTGTGGGGAAAAGCTAGTGATTTTAAGGTGAAGTTAGTCGATCTGGGAGGAAATCCTGTGATTTTTTCAGGTAAGGTTAGCCAATCTAGTGGAAAATCTAGTGATTTCGGACGAAAAATGGTCACGCAGATTCATATCAAGGAATTACATTTAAAAACGAAAATGATTCAAACCGTTTGAAATGACTCTTCCCCAATTGTAGATTCTTTGAAGCTATCGAGACCACGATGGAACCAAAGTGGATTAGAATGTTCTGATTTCTGATCCCCTCGAACCATGTGAAAAAAGTCTAATTCATTATTAGGGTAGTCGTGAGATTTCGGTAGGATCGCTGAAAAAACCACGAATGCGTCTTCAATGTTTCAAGTTTTATTCAAGCCAAACCGAAAAATACAATCTAGAATGGATGAATGAAAATCTATAAAAAAAGTCCTGGTGAGAATAAGCTGCAGTGGTACTAGATGCAACCTGAACGTGTCCCTAGATTACAAATCTGAGTATCAACGTGTCTATAACGCAAAAGGACTCGAGTCGGAATTAGATTACGCGAGCTCTTGAACTGACTTCCTAAAATACATTCTCTATCTCTCTCTCTGTTAGTCCCATTGTCTTTCAATTGTCATTCAAGAGAGACAATGATTACAACAACCTACCCATTTAAAGACCCATAGAAGAGCACTACAAATGCGTTATCTCCATTCCTCCTTCACGGCATCCTTCTCAGCTATGCAAATGAGATTCAATCAAGAACCCTCCTCCACTTTCTTCTAATTTATATCTCAAGCCCTCTCTCTCGTATCTTCCCACCACCATCACCATTCATCACTTTCCTACCCTAAAACCCATAACCCATAACCCATAACCCAGCACTATCTCCTCATTCTTATATGAAAACCTTATCTCTCCGTCACAGCATCTCGAAAATTAGAAATTCCAGAATTCGCATTTTGCTCATGCAACTCTACTATTATAATAACTGGTATCTCCAAATTTCATGCTCAACATCTCAGAGTCTTCTGTCGTTATCGTTTTCGTCGTCTTTGGCCTTGGAGACAAAGTTCGCGTTTTAGATGCAAATGTATCGTATCGCAGTAGCAGCAGCAACAGCAGTAGTCTGTGTTTTGTACAGAAACATCGTATAGAGAGAGAAACAGTAAGTTCAAGGGGGAGTTTGCGAATATATGAAGAGAGGGACCCTATATATACCGTGTGGGTATTTCATAGTGCCGTCGTCGTCATAAATTCAACGAGTGGAGGCTGCTGCTGTTGCTGTTGCGCTGCTGTGGAAGATTTTGCGTGGGTGGAAGACTGTAGAAGCTGCGTTTGGGGTATACCTATATATATATAAGAGACTCTGAAATTATATGGAGCACGTGGCCCAACGACGCAACCCCATGCGTATTATACCTATACTAATGGAGTTTTGTGTGTAAGTGTGTAAGTGAGACGAGGGGAGTTGTACGAAAGATACGGAAAAAGAAAACGTAGCAGCAGGAGCTGAAGCTTCATTGTGTTTTATCCGACTTGTGAGTTTGCACGATTTTATAGGCTTAGAGGTGTAAAATCGCAACCAAATACGCGAGCACGCACCTTTGTGTTGATCTGACGATTAGATATAAATGAGTGGGCTTGGTGTCTCTGAAAGAAGTGTTCCTTTTCCTATGGATTAAGGTAATTACTAGAACTCTAAGACGCGCGCGTTGCGCGCGGATGGTTACGATGGCTTGAAGTTCTGGAATATACGGAAAAAGCTATTGCATTTGAAAAAAAAAACTATGCAGGTATATATGGTACCAGAAAGGAGCAAATATGAAATAGTATAAGGATATGGAATGGAAATGTCATTCATCTATATGTTTATCCATCTAACATTCCTCGGAATCGAAATTCATGGATTGCTGATTCAAAAATTCACGACTGTCTCAGGGATTTTTCGAATAATCTCAAAAAGCTATTCAATCTACGAAGTGCGCGCGCTGCGCGCGCATGGTTCAACCGCCCGTATGATGTGGGGTCAAAAAAGTATCCAGTTTTTATAAAACATCATCGAGGGTGGCCATCAAGGAACAAAGATCATTTTGAGAACTGGAGAATTGAGCTCAACTCCAAAATCAATGATTTGAATTCATGCAACGCTTGCGCATGAGAATCTCAATTTTCACGTGAAATGTGTGGGTTTCCAATTCGATTGAGATTTTCAAAGGTTTTTACTCATTTTCGGATGGAGACATGTTTCTCTCCTTCTCCTTCTTCTCCTCTAAGTCGGCTATAGAAGAGAAGGAGGAAAATTTTTTCAAGGATTTGCACAAATATCAGCCAATCAGCCTTTTTGAAGCGAAAATATCTTGAATGCTTCTGTAAAAATTTTTTTTGTAGTCCACAAATGAAAAATTTTTGATCGATCATTTGAAATTCAACTGATCATAATCCAGAAATGAGAAAGTTATTGAACCTCCTACAATTTGAAAGAATACATTATTCACAAATAAAAATTCCTCAATTCATTCAGTCCAATTCAGTGTCATCCACCAACTGAACCAGACTTGACGATATTTTACGCATTAGAACTTGAAGAATTATGTTCACAAATTGAAAACTTTTTTCAAAATTATGTAAGGATATTCAACATTCACAAAGAGAATTTTAGTTGATCTACCTCAATCACAGAATTTTATACATGTAATTTAAGAATTATGTTGGAACATTCATAAAAAACGAAAAAAATTCTAGTTAATCTACCCCATCAAAAAACAGTATGGATGCAACTATTAAGTTTGTATGGATCATTTTGAGAATTTAAATAAGCGTTCCTGAGATCTTTCCGATCGTTGAAGGAAGATGAAATCAGAAAACAAATCTTCAAATGTTACCATTGTTACGTACTAAATCTAGGGAAATAGTACGTATTCGATATTTGAATTGAAGAATGAATAATGATGAGTTTAGCTCGAATGGTCCAGTTTTAAACAATGATTTTATGTTTGAATTTACCTTTTGATTCGCCGACGCGAGTAGGGAGAAGGGTGAATGACTTATACACAGAGTTATGAATAAACTATTTGAGCTATATTGTTCAGAAATATCAAAGACTCGAGAAATAGATGAAGCGTGAAGCGCTTTGACAAAATGATGTGATCTAGCCGAAGGCCAGTGTAGCTCTGATGGCGGGCCGCTTGGCTCTTCGCTGCGGCGGTGGCGTGGGCGTCGGGCCCTTTTGGTGGGCCTTGTTGCTGTCTCTCTCGCACTTGTGGCTGCTTGGCTAGCGAGAGCGTCGATCGATGTTTTGGAGGCGAATCTTCATAGGTTTCAAAATGGGATGGCTTGGATTCAAATATTCTTAACTAATTACGCTGCCAGCTATAGTGACCATTTATATACGGTGATTTGAATCGGGCGCGGGTCTTATACCATATTCGTCAGTTATCTACTTTATCCACATATCAGCTCGTTACACCTCCACCCTTATGAAAAAAAAATTGTTTACAATTTTTTTCAACAAACATTCATTCATGATAAATCTTGTATAAACGAGCTGAACTTCACATTTTTCCGTTTCATAATGATTCTTATATACATCTCCAATCATATCTTATATTACTAATGATCTTTGTCGCAACAATATCTCTCATTACAACTATCATACGTTTTCTTCAATTCTATACAAATTAAATTTACAACATGATCGTTTTTTCTGAGAAAGTTGGAAAAATTTTTCAATCCTGACAAAGTGAGAATATTTGAAATACTTGGATCGAAACATACAGGAATTCGAATATTTTTTGTAGGAACTATTTCGAATGGCAAACAGATTTTTCAAAATGATATTATCATCAAAAGCGTTTTACGAATGTTCAGAAAAGGTTTCAAACGTTGATGTTAGTACTTTAAAAAAAGGTTGTACTCAGAATTTTGGAATCTCAGATCTGCAATTTCCAGTATTTTATGAATTACCCGATGTTTACGTAGAATGATAAATTGAAAAAATTATTGAGATACGAGTAGTTACAAGGATTTGAATTTGCATTCGATCATGTTCAAGTTCGATGAATACTAACTCATTTTCGATTATATTTCAATCCTGATCCTCATTCTACAACTCATATTCGAATGCATAATACTACATATCAATCTATTCTATCTCGAGCAATAGTTCTATTTCTAATTTTGACAAAAGCTGTTTCGAATCTCACTCATTCTTTCTCAACCTGGATCTGTCATTGTAATCATTAACAGAACATGCTCACGAAAAATTATTCACTAATCTTACAAGAAAAATTTTGACCTAAAAATTGTGAATCACGAAAAACACCACCAATTCGTCATCTAGGGTGAACAGGAATTTTATCACCGAATCATCTTTGAACGCGTCACTGTATATCATAAGAATTTGCGGAAATCAACGCTGAACCCGTTTTTTCTCTTTAATTTAAATTTCATGATTGGATATCGAAATTATGATCAATAAATCTGTCAAACAACCGAGAAATCTTTTGGACACTTGAAACGAGATCCTGATCAACAACTTGGATCTAAAAGATGAATGAATTGTTCTGTTTTAACTCTTGCATATTAGATGTGATTTTTCAATTTAAACTGGTATACTCTGATTTGACTCATGGTTCCATAAAAACTTCAGAAGTGGACTAACATCCTGAATTCGATGACGAAAAATGACCAATTCCATCATGCAGCTAAAAAACAACAACTTCAAGAATTCACTCTATTTGATTCTCGATGCTCCAAAAATTCTATGTGATTCACTATCCGCGATTCTAATTGGTTGTGTTTAAAATACTATTCAAATTGTATAAAATCCTTGGAGGAAATGAACCTATCTTCAAGTTGTATCATAAAATTGAAAACGAAAATTTTAACTGAGATAAGAAATTTCAATTTCAAATGCTATATTCGACTTCATCCAATTTCTAAAACTTGAATAATATCCTAAATTCGGCAATGAATAGCGACAACTCCACTCATACACCAAAAATCAGCAGCAAATCATTCATACCATTTCATTTCTTCAAAATCTTATCCGTATTATTGATGCAAAATATTTCTCACTCATAGATTTCCACAATCTGAACACTTATTTTTGATTTGAACTTCCGGCCAAAACTCATCTGAATAAACGAGACCTTATTAAACATGTTTGAATAAAAATTACGAATGTTGCAAAGAGAAAAATTCTAGCAGACGATTATCTGAAATATTGACATTCGAGAATGCATTAGGAATTTTTAGATGAGTTTCAAAATACATGAATCCGTCTAAAATATGCTGTAAGATCAACCATTCTGTAATTCATTCGTGCTTTAAGAAGCTAAATTTCTAGAGCAAACCCGACAATTTTTGCAATAAGAATAAATTATGGAAATGTTTCAAAATTTAATCGTATATTATGGCAATGTTATAATGTAACTTTTTGAATTTATCCTGTCCAACAAGTTGGGATGGCATTATCTTTCAATCTGAAACTATCCGCCGAATATTCGGAATGCATATCTCAAGAGAGACACAAATATATCTGATCCAATCATCAATTGTTTTTGTTGGAATCTATCGCGTGATTTGAAAGAAGAGCCAGGAAATTTTCATTATCACATCCATCAAATGCTCATACAATCACTCAATAGCCTAATCAGAACGCATGAGAAATTCGCGGGTGAGAGCTACACTTGTGAACGTGGCCTTATGTAAATCTAATGCTAAATTATATGAACGCACCCTTAACATTCATACTGAAGCAGACAGTGGCAGAACACATGTCTGATAAAATTATGAATCTGTTTATATTCAACTAATTTATCAAAATTGGTTCATGACACTTTTACAGAACAACTTATACCCAGAATTCAGAATTCGAAATCTATTTTTTCCCATTGTGTTGTGAAATTTCATTGAAAATCTTGAATATATTCCAACCCCAGAGAGTGTGTTGTGAGTGGTTTGCTTGTTTATATTATGTGCATTTCAACTATATCATGTGATCATCAAGCTTTTCATCAATTTTTTAAAATTCTAGACTCATTATCTTGTGTTTTATGAAAACAGGTTCTCGGATAATCTTGTGGATCTTGTTTCTGATTATATATGAATATGTTAGCTGTGCTCATGTATCAATAGAGTGATTATGATGGTGAAAAGCTAATCAAATATCAAGGTGGTCCAGTATTCAATACCTGAATAAGTGAATAAATGTGATATCCGTGGAGGGTCAAATCTCTGATCAGTTCCAGAATTGAATAGTGTTTTTGGTGTGGTTTTGCTGAAAGTGATGTGCTGCTGTGTAAGTCATTGCATTTCAGAATGGTTTCAGAGGTATACTACTTTCTCGGCTTTTCCCTATTCAAGTATATTATTTCATCTAAGTTGTCAGCGTGTCTTTACTACATTACTCCTATATGAAATAGTAGTCAAGAAGAATGTTGAAGATATGTTCTACTACCCATTACCAATTCATTTCATTACTTTCTATGTAGAAGTTTATGCATACTACAAGAAGTCATATTTAAAGCCGACTGTTCTGTCACCACATCATTTACCAAATTCATCATATTATCAAGTCAGTCTATGCATCATATTTTCATTCATCATTTCATGTTTGTTTGTCTAATAATTTCTTTCATTCCAGTCCAATCTGTCCCAGGCCTGTATTATCATCATCATTTTATCTTCATTGATTATCTTGTTCTCACCCCGAGCAAGGACGTATCCATGGAGGTGCCAGGTATACACTAAGCTGTACCAAAGAGCGAACTCAAATCAGTATCATTGATTCCGGTATTCTTTGTCCTTCCCTCATGGGGAGCGAACCAACCGTCTATCATCATTTTATTGTTTCTGTCGAGGTGGTCAAAGCCCTCACCCTGTTCATAAAGGTGTCCCGCATTATGCCCTGTACGGGATGCTAAAGAACGGGCTTTCATTCATTCTACATTCTCTCAAACATCAAATTCTCTACTAATCACATTGTCACACTGTCAATTTGTCTTGGTCAAAGCCCTCACCTTGGCTCATGAAGGTGTCCCGCATTATGCCCTGTACGGGATGCTAAAGAACGGGCTTTCATTCATTCTATCATTCTCTCAAAAATCATCAAATCCTCTATTAATGTCAAAATATTACATTTCATGTCAATACTTCCCATTACAACCTATTCGAGTGATCCTTTTCCCAATGAGTTTCTTTCCATGCATACTTTCAATGTTCCAAATGCTAACACTACATAGTTATAAGTTCAGTTACTATTCGAGTGGAAAAATTAAGAATTCATAGTAGTATGTAAGGTGAGAATGTAGATATCTGATCAGTGACCAAGTTCTTAGAGTATTGGTAAGATAGTTTTAAAGTGGTTGAATCAATATTTGGGGTTGATGAGGAGCTAGCTAGCATGCCCATCTTCTCCATATACTGATCTGAAGAGTCAAAAGTTTCTTGACGAGTGATGTTCATAGAGTAATAGCAATAGTTATACATAGATTTTTCAGATAGATAGTAGATATCAGTATAGAGTTCTACATTGTAATAACCATGCTATATTCATTAAGCCGTATAATATTTTTCCCTATTTATCTTATATCTTTCAAAATTTTTGAATCAAAAATCTGATGTCTCAAGTTCTAATTTTCATCCATAATAGTGCAATTCCAGTATAATACTCTCGATCATTAAAAGTATTCCAAGTGTACGCTAAACTTTCAAACTACATTTGTAATCTTCAACATTGATTAAAGTTCAGTGAATAATTATAATAATCAAGTACCAGCATATGAGTGGAATGTAAATAACATTAACCGTATAACTGTATCAAGTGGAGAAATTGTCCTCCGAAAGCCAAACTATGAAAATTTTCTTTCGAACAGCTATACATAAGAAAGGCAAAAATGCTTGAGTAGTGACTCATTCTGTTTGTCTCTTAACTTGACCTAAATGCCTAGACCATGTGTACTATACCTAGACTGTGTGTGTTGTGGGGGTGATGCCAAAAAGTGAAAGGGACGCATTTCGACATTTTCAAAATGGCCGTCCCTTTCTCTTTTTCTTTTCACAATGGCTATTCTCAAGATTATTTTTCTATCATTTTCACATTCACTCATTATTTTAGGAATTTTTTGAATCGCGTTTGAAAAATCTCAATCACGTATTATACGGTAAAATCGCGAGGTCACTAATGAAAAGGAGCTGGGCTTACGCTCTGCGACGATGCGGTTTCTGGGCTAGCGGCGCGTCTCTTTGGGTCCGGCTTGGCGTCGCTCTGAGTTGCGGGGGCGGCTTGGCTTGGCGCGTCCTTCCTTCTTCTTCTTTATTTAAACTTATTTTTCTAATTATTTTTCACTCACACTTCTCTGTATACTCGCGCTGGCAGGATCGCCACTTTGTTACGTACTAAATCTAGGAAAATAGTACGTATTCGATATTTGAATTGAAGAATGAATAATGATGAGTTTAGCTCGAATGGTCCAGTTTTAAACAATGATTTTATGTTTGAATTTACCTTTTGATTCGCCGACGCGAGTAGGGAGAAGGGTGAATGACTTATACACAGAGTTATGAATAAACTATTTGAGCTATATTGTTCAGAAATATCAAAGACTCGAGAAATAGATGAAGCGTGAAGCGCTTTGACAAAATGATGTGATCTAGCCGAAGGCCAGTGTAGCTCTGATGGCGGGCCGCTTGGCTCTTCGCTGCGGCGGTGGCGTGGGCGTCGGGCCCTTTTGGTGGGCCTTGTTGCTGTCTCTCTCGCACTTGTGGCTGCTTGGCTAGCGAGAGCGTCGATCGATGTTTTGGAGGCGAATCTTCATAGGTTTCAAAATGGGATGGCTTGGATTCAAATATTCTTAACTAATTACGCTGCCAGCTATAGTGACCATTTATATGCGGTGATTTGAATCGGGCGCGGGTCTTATACCATATTCGTCAGTTATCTACTTTATCCACATATCAGCTCGTTACACCATTAACCTCATTATTACACGGGATACCCGATATTCCTGTTGTCGGTCAAGCAGCAATCTACTTTCCTATCGCTTATTTAGCGAGCGAATCGCGATCCGATTAATTCAAGCAGGTGTAATAAGACCCGATATGATGCGCAGGCGCGACCGATCACCTGCTCAATGTTGACAACGGAGCAGACAGAACTGGACAGAACGCTACAGTGCATGAGTTCAGATGCTTGAAACTCATCATTACTTTTCTTTCGATAAATTGGAAACAATCAACAGATATAATAAATCGGCTATGTAGATCGCACGATTGAATACTTTCAACTATGTTGATCTACCTATGAATACATTCAAATAATATAATACAATGTCATTAATCCACAGCAACACACATTGAGACGACTCGTAAGTGGCGCGCGAAATCTCGATCGGAACGCCTCGAATCTCGAATATCGAAGTTATCCATTAATAATATAAGATTCTGGAATGGCAACCTTGAGGCAACCTTTCATCAAATTTTCGAATTTGATGAGATGTGTCGGTTGGTTTGATTCGTTCACTACACAAACTTTAGACGTTGGAAAGACCTGTCTTGGACAATCAGATTACATTGATTTGGTGAAAGTAGGACAAGAACTGGTAGTTATCAAAATTTTGAAGAATTTTAGATTTTCTGGCTCGGACCTGTGGTTTAATTCAGAGGGATTTCTGACAATTCCCCTCAAATCTCTCAAATATCCTCGAGGAAAATAATCACTGATTCTTGGGAATTGTTACAAAAAGTTGTCCATCGTATTAGACAATGTGAGTAAAATAGTTGATCAGAGTCTACAAAAGCTGGCGATGAACTTGAACGTTTCCAAAAATCTATTCAGAAACTGATAACTATTGGGGCTCGAAATTTTTATCAGATACTCGACTCATTCTTGACAAATGAAAATTCCGCTGATGGAAGTAGTTCATCCCAATGTTCCAACTTTTCACGAACATCGCTTGATGACTTCGAAATATATCTGATCATGAATAAGATTTTGAAGAGAACTCGCTGCTGCAACTCGAATTTTTTTCCCGCAAGCTCACTCCACTAAGATGTGGGTTAGAGAAATTGGACTGTGATTTACAAGATCCGTTCATCCACCAATGGCTTTCTTTGAATGGAATGAATAGAATTAATGAGTTACATCAAACAGTTGCCACTAAGAGAACTGTTTCGAATATATTGCTACTTCGGTACTTTTCAACTTCAGTCCAAAAAGATTTGGATTCAAGTATTTAAAGCGAGTTAAGGTTCGAGCTTAGCGTTATTTTCCTATTTCTCTAGGATGGCTGAGCGTTGAAAATCAAAAAAATTAAATAGCTCAACGCACATCTATGGCCTTCTGCTCATGTATTTGTATAGTATGAGGGATTGCAAATCGACTTTTGTGATTCATATACGGTTGGTGATGGCATAGCCAAAATTACGTGATCGATTCCAACCTATAGTGGTTTGACATTGATTTTCCAGAATTTTCCAAGCAGTTATTCGGCAAAATTGTCCATCTGAACGAATACCTTGGACTCTTCGTAGCTTCATAAGATCAATTTATCCGATCATTATTGGTTTTCCCAACATTGACCTCGATCCACCGATGGGGGATGAGAGAAATAAAACTTCATTCATCAGTCACGTTTCTTTCATTTTGATTCAAAGTAGTTATACTCTAGGCAAAATAATTGTACAACAATGTGGCTCGTCTCAAAATCTCCGTGGTTATGTCTATACTTCACAACGCATTTTGAAAATTGGATTCAGTGTTGCGGGATGAGCTTGGCGTGATCATCTTTAAGTTGAACAAGACTCAACTGATTTTTCATTTTTATTCCCCTGAGTCGTACAGTTTAGTTAGAAATAGTACGACACCATCGGACTTCTGGGTTGATTTTGTTCAATATATTAACTATCAATTGCTACTGGGATCAAAGTGAAAAAAAAAACGCGGCATCCATAAAGTTGTCGTGAGACTAAATCAGGATACCAAGTATTTTCACGTGATTTTTTTTCATACTTCTGTTCTCTTTGGATGAGCAAGGACGAATCAACTTTCATTCAATCGCATGGAAGCCAAGGATTTTTCATTTCAACGCTTGAATAAAGGTATTTGCACTTGATTTGATTGAAACCGATACATTCAATTGTTTCCCCATATAAAATCAGCTGAAATCAGCTATGGGTGATGATCCATAGCTATATTCTAGCAGGGTAAAATGTTCCAGAAGAACGCCCATTTGCCCAAGGAAGGTATCACACCATAAGATTAAACGTGCGTCATATCCTATGTATCTTCAGATCATGCATAGACATTTTTTTCGCTCCTAAGATTCATGGCATACGGTATTTTGGTATGGGGATGAGAAGCCATCACGAGGGTGAAAAGAGAAAGACAAACTCTGTCGAATATCATTGTGTGGGTGTATTGGATTTTGGGCAGATAGCCAGGTCGATGAATCACATGTAGGCGAGCCTGGTGAGGTATATGACAGTTATGTCAACGGCTCGCTGCTCGATTAAATTCTGCGCAAGCTGCAGACTATGCATGTATCATACATCAACAGATGCGCAAATTATTATCAGCATGATCGGTCAGTCGATGTGCGCGAACAAGTACCCTCAGTGTTCGATGTATTGACCCTTATTCGAGCCCTTATTGTAATTCCTAAGCGTTAGAGTCCCATACGTGATATATCGGCTAACGAATGACATTCACTACGTACGTGTATCTTTTGTATGTATGAGCGATTCGCCTGAAAACTGTCAACTTGAATATTTTGGGCCTAATTTTTTTAATGATTGACAATCAGACAATTATTATATCTCTAGGCTTCTACATCTAGTAGTTTACAATGAATGAATTTCATGGGATAACAAAAAATATATTCCTCTTTTGAAGTCAGCAATCGTTATCTTTTGACTTTACCTAGACAGCTATTCAAACTGAAGATGCTTTCATTTTCCAGAGATGATGTGTATAGTTGAGTAATTTTATACAAAAATGTGAGGGTAAGTGGCTAAAAACACACGCGCTCGAAAATTGTCCCATCTTATCTCGTGGTATCAGATCAAAATTTGGAACTATTTTCAATGCTTTAGAGTTTTCATGGATGAAATGTGTCCTCAAATGCCGAAAGGTTAAATTTTTTGGTAGTCTAAAGCAACTGTCATATCGTCATAGAAATTGATCGTCCAGCCCGAGATCTAAATACATATTTGACAATTTTACCATGATGAGCAAATAGCTGGCAAATTCAAGATATCATTGTGATCTAGTAGTAATACATCAACGGAGCTAATCAAATTCTATGACAAGTATCATTTGCAAATTATATTTATCCATCCGGGAAGATCCCCCCTGAGCTGCATCTCAAGTCAATTTTTCACGAATCATGACTCGCGAAAGCAATGGAAATACCTATCCATAGCTCATCTTTGATTGGTCTATAGATATATCTACCTTCTAGATTAAAGCATTTGTCATAATCAAACTCCACTTGGCTAACTTGTGATTTCAGATTGTAAATGACCAGTGTGTGGATAGAGATCAAAAGATCATTCGGCACGGTGCTCCTGAAACACGTCTACTTTCGGCTGCCGACCGCAAGTGGGATTCTAGTTGAATATGTTTTGGAACATCCGTGGGATCACAACCTGACAAGAATCAAAATCGCCACTTGGGCCGTTTTTGAGAAAAATCGAGAAAGGGTGTTCTTTCGACACTTTCGACTTTCCTACCCTGGATAACTCGAAGGGAACACATTTAATCGAAAAATGTGTGGAACAATTTTTTGTGGGTCTTTAGAAAATGAACAAAAAAGTTTCGGACCCATTTTCCCATGTAAAGCCACCTGTTCCTGTAATAATCGTACTTTCGTCCAAGATCGAAATTTTCGTTGTCTTTCTCACCGGTTTCGACCCCCATAATTTGAAGGTAACGGAAAATGTGGAGAGCAACTTGAAAACGATAAAATGTATTCTCTTCGAGGGGAAACCAGTGACAATTGTGAAGAAATGCAGGAAAGGTATGAATCTTGGCCGACCATACGCTTATAAAGGGAGCAGAAGGCCTCATATGTGAAAATGTACGCAGACTTGTCTTCTGAAGATCTATGGATAGTTGCCCCATATTTCCCGGTTCCCTTCGAATTCTGAGGTCGAAACCGTTTATAAAGACAGCTTCAATATTGACCTTGGGCGAAAATGCGTTTTTGTGGGGCAACAGGAGGCCTTATCTGGAAGAATGGGTGGGGAGCTTTTTTGATTCCCACAGAAAATTGCTCTACAAATTTTTCGATAAAATGTGTCCCCTTCTAGTTATCGAGGGTAGAGAAGTTGAAAGTGTTGAAAAAACATCCTCTCTCGATTGGTCTCTCAAAAATGGCCCAAGTAGCGATTTTGATTCTTGTTGGGTTGTGATCCCACAGATGTCCCAAAACATATCTCACAAAGATCCCACTTGCGGTCGGCAGCCGAATGTAGACGTGCTTCAGGATCATTGCGTCGGTCTAGCATGTAAAAAAAAGATGATGGGCGTTTTAGACCTTCAAAATCAACAATTTCATGAAATCATCGATCGAGTCATCGATGTTAGACCAGTTTGGGTATATTTCTAGTTTGTGACATTCCTTTCACGTTACGTTCACGTGGCTTTTCGTACTCTCCGGATTGCTCGATTTGGTTTGATTTTCTTAAATAATGCATCCCTTGTACCTTTATTATATTGGTTATTCAGGTATGATCCACACAAACTGTAAGTTTTGACCTATCGCAAAAAATATAACCAAATCCCTTATTTCCCCAGAAAATTGTGCAAATAACAGGTTTGAGCTTTGCGCGGGATTTACTGACCATTTACAGTGAACGTACGAGTTGTTCGCTTGCAAATTTATTACACGTGAGTTATAGGGCACAAAAGGGCCACAGTCAGCCTGAATTGGCAAGCGTGGCACGCTTATATTACATGAGTAGATAGTGAGAGAGGGGGAGGGGGTTCCACGTTACGTTGTTATACCTCAGCTGGATGATACGTATACTATATTGGCTCATACATTGTGTTGGGATTGAAAGAGCCGGAAATACAGAAATTGAATAGAGGTGGTGACTCGGTAATAAAGTAGTAGTTGAACTTATACATGAATTCGAAAGCGTTTGATCCAAAGTTATATTCGTGCGCCTTTTGTTTGGAGGAGATAATTAATCGGCTTTGATCAGTGATCCTGTGATACGATTGCAAAAAGCATGATCCGAAGATGTAATAAGTATTCTATCAAGTTCAAATTCAGACTGATAGAATTTTTTTTTATCAACGCATTGTCAACATCTTTCTGAGATTATTCTACGGAATCTACAGTTCAAGATGGATTCCGAACTACTAAAACCACCGAAAGGCATTCTAATGGAGATCACAATGGTGCCAGCCGAGCTTCGAACTCCAGCCTTATATTCTGCATTGAAAACAAGGATCTCATCCACGAGGCCACGACGGCTTCTTGGATTGAAATTGATTATTTAAGTTGAATGATGTTGACTAGGGAAAACGATCCTACATTTTTCATTATTTGCTAATAAACTGTAGAATATTTCTCATATTTTTTCATAGTTCTACCAATATCATTCCGTACAGCAACTTCCATGATGGATTTACAATAGCTCCCGACGTAGTTACGAAGGAAACTAAATTTCTTCATCATATTCATCATTGAGCTCATTGTAATCTTACTAATAATTTCAGTTTCTGTTTAGATTTACAATCCGAAGCTTATCACATGTCTACACATCAAATGCAACGAGACGACATCATCGTACGTGTCAAAGCTCAACCACACACTCACACACGTCACTTTCGTACTTCACACGTGGCTCAGCATAAGCACCGCAAGCTTGCGGTGTACTTCACCATATACCTATATATACTTGCATAGGGTCTGATATATGTCTGTGAAAGCGCGGCACTCGAGAATAATTAGAAAAGAATCAAGCATCGACGCTCTAGAAAAAAGTAGAGGAGAAAAAATTTTCAGCTTCTTCATGGCTCATCGTGCACTGATATAAGTTTCAGCGCAAGCTCAAAACTAAACAAAGACCAGTGTAATTATACTCTCTATTCTCTCAAACTCAATTATTTCCTGTCTTGTTCGCAGGAATGTCCACTACGAAATCCACTAAATCGTCCAATTAAAGTTTCAACGTTCGGACATTTACTCAGAGAAAATACAAGCCAGCGATGCGGAAAGTAGCTTTAGAAAAAAAGCTGTTGGTTGTAGTTGGTATGATTAGGTACACAAAAAAGCTCTTTCATGATCCATGGAGGTGTAAGAAAAAACTGAGGATGTGGTGAAAAGACCACGAGTGAGCACAGGTCAGCTTTAGAAGTTGGAAATCGTATTTAGAGTTTGGTAGCGATTAGCAAGGATGTGTGGACTAAAGGTGAATTAGAGCTTGCGGGTTGGAAAAAACTTTGCGGAGGTGGAGACCGAGACCCATTGCAGTCAGAGCTTGCAGCTCATGTATAGAAATGTACCTTACGAGTAGTATGAGTTATGTGTGTTTCCGGGTGGGACGCGATACTCGACGTGAAAGCAGTTATACATAAAATGTCAAAGTACTGCGTGTGACGTGGAGCTTTCAACTCGTTCGTCGAGACACGAGAAATATATCATCAAAGTCTTTAATCACTGCAAGCTCTCGGCTTTTGATTACTTTTACATGGTACTCTGAGGTGGTTTGCACGCTAGACGTTTAGTAATGGTAATTTCGTACAGGCTTACAAGATGTTTGACATACCCGTGCGAAGTGTGTCTGAAAATGTGTATTTCGCATGATACGTGATTTGGAGGTTAGCCGACTAATTATCGAATGCAATAACTGATGAAGATTTCAACTATCACAAGCTCAAATTGAATCAGTGAAGTATGAACTACTTATTTGGAATGGTCAGTATCCTGCTCAAACGTAATCTTGATAATTTGTGATAAATTTTGAACAGAAAATCGAAAAAAATCGTTGAACATTCGAGAATCATTCAGGCATGCGAATTATTTTTGAAAAAGTTTCATTTCAATGCTTAATTTGAGGAGAGAAATTGGAATAATTTCAAACTTTTAATTTTGATTTCCTTTCCACGTTTACACAGAATTCAGTGTGCCAGAAATTATAATATCATTCTGGAACAAAACTTGATTCTTCAGTCAGGAGACTAACAAATTGATTCCAGTCATCGTAATTAGATTTATTGCTTGATTGTAACTTCAATTTAAACTTGATTGCGTTGATTGGAGAGATCGAGAGAGCCATTCCTTGAAAATTGGTAGCCAATTGTTTGAAAAGAGAGCGTAAATACTGGGTGAGATGACTATTGTTGCGGTACGTTCTTTTTATGCATTATTCATAATTGGATCTGCAAGGATCGAGATGTCGATGGGAGAGTTGAGCCGGGTAATGGAACGCGAGGAATTTCAGAGTCCTCTTTGAGGAAGGAGTTCCGAATGTTGGCTCGTGGTATACTAAGATTGTATCGGTATGCGAGCCTTCCTGGATTCCACAAGGATTTACGATCTGGCCCTTGATGCAATTTTTACACTCTGGAATTTTTCCCCGTTCTGTAGTAAGTGAAATATCCACACAGATTATCGACTTTATTTTATACCTTACGTCAGAGTGGTACACAAAACGTGGTCCTTAGTTTTTCTAATTTTTGCCGTTAAGTAGGTTTGAATTCCTCAATTTGGTTATTGAGAACTGGCTTGTATCAAAAACTACACTTCAAAAATCCAAGTTGTCACACCATTTGCGAAAAAATTTTGATTCAGGACTAGAACCTACAGATTCTAACCGAGATTCTGTGAATGATTATGATTCAGAGTGACAGGATATAATCACTCATGCAGAGTCAAATACAATTGGTGTAAAATTCTGTCCAGCCTCATTTAAAATTTCGAGGGACACTTTTGTTTTAAAAATCCAATGACAATCTAATTTCTGATTTCCAAAATAGTATCTTACCTTTCTTTCATAATCATCGTGAGGTACAGCTAACCAAGGCAATTCAGCCACATGTGCTCTCAACAAATTCAATACTTCATCACCACCATCCTGGCTAACTTCAGCAACAATTCCAATTCCACTAATTGGACACCACTGTAGTAACACATGTATAACTTCAAATCTACCTTTTCTTATTTCATTAACACTAGAATACAAATCGACCAAGTGTCTCGTAAATTCATCGCATCCACCACCACCAGGTTCTAAAAAGCTAAAATATACACCGATCACTTCACTATCCTTTATAGATTCGGATGCACATTGAGTATCTGGTGAACTACACCTTGCCAATCTTTTACCAAATAATCTTTGCTGCCAACATGTAACACTCATATCACCATTACTTTCATTATTGTGAGATTTTGTACCATTATTGGTTGGGTGAGACGTATTGCCGGCGGAACATGCGGCCATGGTGACGCTTCGAAAGCGACTGACGCGAATATTCTTGGCGAAAGAGACATATAGAACGGAATGAATGTGGTGTGTGGGATGGAATGGATAGGTATATATATATATATATATATTCAGTGTGTACATGAGGTGGTGTGTGCGGTGGAAATAGAGAGCGCAGATGTTGTGTGTGACTGTGCGCAGGGATATATAAAAAGTATACGAAAGGGCGAAGGGTGTCTCGAGCAGCAAACTCTTTGGGTTAGGGTATATAGGGAAGGTAGTAGGCGTGGGTTGCAGAGGGTATATAATTCAAGTATGATCGTGTTTTTGGTATGACTATGATAAGAGAGGGTAATGACTCTGGGGTTTTTTTTTTTTTTCTTATGATGATGATCCAAGGAAGGGTGAAAATTTGGCTATGCATTAAGATTGATCAAATCTGAGAAGGGATTCAGGCTACTCCCGATCTCTATAAAAACGTTATGACCCGATAATGATTTTCTTTCTCGATTTCTATGCGTCCACTAATTATAAAAATCAGTCCGGAGTTGTGACGTGTAGCGTGACGAGATCTGGAATGGACTACTCCAGATTTGAATTCATTCCATAACCGAGGGTACGATTTCGAAAGCCGAATTAATAATAAGAGGTGAATGGTCCCACTTTTCTACAAGCGTTGTGAGGAATTGACTCTCCAGCGTGCAATTGAGAGTTTATTTTGGTGTAGGGTGATACTGAGCAGTAAAAAATGAATGATATTTCATGAGACCTTTGTATATTTTTTGATCTGTCATTGATATCAAACTGAGGGGATTGTGCATACTATCCCGGCCTACCA
This sequence comes from Eretmocerus hayati, assembly GCA_029851415.1. NCBI lineage: Eukaryota > Metazoa > Arthropoda > Insecta > Hymenoptera > Aphelinidae > Eretmocerus > Eretmocerus hayati. The sequence continues at coordinate 171,947,129 of CM056742.1, read as the reverse complement.
GTTGCTTCTAGAGCTTGCGAGCATTCACCATTGGCAAGCTTGCAGGCGTCGAGGATGTCGCGAACTCCCGCCACACTATAGTTTTAAAATTCCAACTCTGGCCAGGGACCACTCCACTCAAGGTTTAACCCTCCTGCGCACAAAGCTGAGTATACTCGTCCTAATAATACAGGATCCCTGTATAAACTCTGCGCAAGGGGGTTAAGCTCTCGAGATGAACCAAACGGCATCCTCTTCATTATTTGATGGGCCAGAAGGTGTGTTGTTATCCTGAATTGGTCTTAAATGCGGAGGTGGGGGGGGGGTGGAACGTAAGAAATGAAAAAGTATGGAAATTTTCACCGAACACAACTTACGAATAGTAAGTAACGCGTTCGAGTGCCAGCTTAAAATCACTTGGAATACGTTCTGGGATCTCGCAGTAGAGTTTTGAGACCAATCTCAGGTTTGAGAACTGCCGCTGAGAATTTTGAGATCGATTCTGAGGCAAAGGAAAGTGATTTTAGAGGTTATTTACGGGGGAAATCTAGCTCCTATGTCAGTAAAAGTTTGACTGCCACCTCAAAATCAATTGCGATACATTCTGACATCGCTCTGAAAAATTTTGAGCCTACACTGTAAAAACTCCCGGTGTATCTTTACAGTGCTGGGCATTGGAAACCATGAGACCAATGCTCAGCATGGTAGTAATACCGTGCTGAGAACATGACTTCTACCGGCCCGGCGTGAGTTTTTACCAGGTCGGGAACTGTACAAACATCAGGCGCCGTGGATTTTGCCCTTCTCAGCACTGGTCCCATGGTTTTTCGTGCCCAGAACTGCGAAATGACGGGTGCCCGAGGTACGACAATTCTCAGAAAGTTATGTATTTAGTCGCTGCATGTGAATTCTCGAGATGCGTGTTATTTAACATTGTCAACCACTGTATTAATAACGTTCTCAGAACGGTGCTGCTCTGTACGGGCTCGCCTGGGAATTCACGCCAGCGTTTTTAAAGTGTAATCACAAATTTGAGAATAGCTGCTAGGTATTTTTGGATCGAGTTGATATATTTCGATCCGTGGAAATCTCTTGCGAACTGAAGACTGTCTCGAGTGATCCATTACTCGGAATTCGACATACTGCCAGACACAGAACATTTGGAGCGGATTTCTTTCGATGATCATGATTTCCCGTATCTAGAAATTGCCGCATGAAGATTTCACATCAATATTTTGCTGGAAAACACTGAAAATCAGTGCAGATTCAACCGGGGGTATTGGAATATAGGTGGAATGAATGTTTGCTGCCAATCTCAAACCTCTCAGACTACAATCTCGGATTGAAGCACAAGATTCTTAGCTCAGTTTTAGATCTAAAAATTACCGCTAGCAGATCTCAGATCGATTCTGAGCCAGTAGATCGTGATGGTCGCTGCAAATCAATCAGGAATCAAAGTTTTAAGGTCAAAAAGGAGTCTACTGTCATCTGGAAGACCAACCCAATACTTTCGCTAATCAATTTTGAGGATTTCGAGCTCAGTCACAATGATTGTTAGAATATTCTGAGAGTTGCCGCTGAGAACTTGAATCTCGACTCTCATCGACTCTAAGTGGAGAAGTGACGGGGCTTGAAATTCCGCGTGATGGGAACCTTGTCGATGAGAGTGGAAGTTCACTCCCGCGTCTCGCTGGCCGGAGACGAGTTTGCAGAAGGTTGAGCAGTCTCATTTTGTGAAGTTGAGGCCTCGGCTCGTAACGCTCCGAGCAGCGACAAGCGTTTGGCCTGTTAAAGTCCGTAGACGTTTCGGCGACACTCCTCCTCTGAACGTGGAGTATACACCTTTCACTGTTTGCGATTTTGAATTGAGCGATCCATCCGTCGCACTCAGAAATTGACGTTACTCCGAAAAAAGTCTTTGATTTTCACTCGAGAATTGCAACTACTCGAAGTGTGTAGTCCGGTATCAAGTACAGGAGGTTAGGTATTCAAAGGAACAAAGTCAATTCAAAGTTCAATTGCGACTCGATACCCAACTGCAAGTTAGACACCGCACACACTTCCACTTTTCACAGAGTCTAGGTGGATTCCCGATAGCGGCTGGGGCGCGTCGAGATGATTGCGTCGGGTCGTGTCGGAGAAACGGAGCAACGCGACGAGTGATGGGGCTTGTGCGAGGCTCGGCGACGAAACGTGTCGAAGTGATTGCGACGGTGGACGTGGTCCAACTGCTGATGATCCGGCTCCGAAATCCGGTCTCATATACCCGATTTTTACCATTGATGTAATATGGGCGATACGTTACATTGCCGCGAATGAAATGCGGGGGCACAATTTCATTCCGTATTCCGGTATCGGTTATTGTTGCAGAAATGAGATTTATGAGTTCTCGGAAAAAGTGCATTTTTATGATCTTGGGCGAAACGTTATTCGTGTATTACATTGTGCATAATGAAGTATGTAAGGTGGATTTCATTGATTGTTCGCGTGATTTTCTAAGATTCGATAATTTATGAGTGGAGTTTTATGACTCTGGGTGAAACGCGGCGCGTATATTTCATTGTGAGCAAAAAAACTAAAAAAAAGCTAAAAACTTTGATTCCTGATTGATTTGCAGTGACCATCAGCTGCTGGCTCAGAATCGATTTCAGAGCTGTTAGCGGTAGTTTACAGTTCCAAAGATGAGCTCGAATGTGCTTCAATCAGGGATTGTAGTCCGAGAGATTTTAGATTGGCAGCAAACATTCATTCCGCCTATATTTCACTACCCACGGTTAAATCTGCACTGGTTTCCAGTGTTTTCCAGCAAAATATTAATGTGAAACCTTTATGCGGCAATTTCCAGATATGGGATTAGGCTTGAAATGATGATCATCGGAAAAAAACCACTTCAAGTTTTTGCTATATCTGGCGGTTTGTCGAATTCCGGGCTGAAATAGATCATTCTGGATATTCTTTAGTTTGCAAGAGATTTTCACGAATTGAAATCCATCAACTCGATCCAGAAATACCTAGCAGCTATTCTCACAGTTGTGCTTAGGCTTAAGATTTTTCAGATCGATGTCAGAACATATCGCAATGGTTTCTGAGGTGGCAGTTGAACTTTTACTGACATAGAAACTAGATATCCCCCCCCCCCCAAATCATCTCTAAAACCTTTTTCGTCCTCAGAATCGGTCTCAAAATTCTCAGCGGCAATTCCTAAACCTGGGAAGGGTCTCAAAATTCTACTGTGAGACTCCATGACATATATATTTCAAGTGATTTTGAGCTGTAAGTAGAACGCGTTACTCGCTATCCGTAAGTTCTGTCCGGGAAAAATTGCCATACTTTTTTATTTCTTACGTTCAATCTCCCCCCACCCACACCTATCGCATCTGAGACAAAATTAGGATAGCATACCTTCTAGCCCATAAAATGACGAAAAGAAGGCCGTTTGGTTAATTCAGGGACGTCATTAATCTAAACTACTTCAAATGTTGAACGGAGTCCATAGAAAGCATCAAAGCCAATCCATCGTTATCGTTGCTCCTGGACATTGGGAACCATAATTTCCTAACTAATATTCAGTTCAAAAATCAAGACATATCAATAAAATTTAGCGATCCAGCTCGCTTATCTTTAATTACAGTATGCCTCGCAAACGAGAAACCTTTTATTAATGAAGTTATGGAAAAATGTGAGAGATCCTTGAACATCGTGTAGTTCCTTTGTGGAAATTGGCGGTGAGCGGATCCATCTACTCATATTCACTCACTCTTGAACACGTTGATTTTTTTTGTTTATTCGAAATGAGGGATGCGTTTCAAAGACAATCATTCTCTTGGAGAAATATTGGAATCCTCTAGCTAAAATTGAGCTCACAGAGTATTCCAACAGCCTGTAAACAGTTATGATAATTGATAAGGAAGCCGATCGAAAAGTATTCATCTGTATTATATATATTATATATTTTTTGAAGATTCTAGCAAAAATATCAAAAAAGCAAAATCAAAATCCCCGTTATTCAAACCTCGAACCGCGTAAGTTGAAATTAAGTTAACATTTCCAAAACCGAGTTATCCAAAACCGCGTTATTCAAGGAGCGCTTGTATTATATGAATTCACTTGTAGCTACTCAGTTTAAAGTGAAGTATGATGCGAATTGCAAATTTTCATTCTATTCGTTCTTGTTATTCTAATTATTCCTCTCTTTCTTGTCCCAGTGCCTTCAATCTATGCATTGGACATATTTCATGCTGTGCTTAGTACCTCTAAGATATATTCTGTACATGAGCAGTTCCGTGGAAACTTGTCCCCCCAGTGTCTCAGCTCATTGCGGCATCTACGCGTTCTCAATCATTTATGCGAAAAACATTCATTGCGTATTTTTTTATGCTGTTCCTCAGCAAAAAGTCAGAATTGACCTAACTTGAAGTTTGAGGATCGAAAATTGCTTATTAGGAGTCGAAATGACATTTCCGTAGCATGTTCGCGATCCTAAATTCTGCATTCAAGTGTACGGTATGAAGATATTTGGCTTCTAAATGATTCTCCCACAAGAAGGAGACATCAAATTAGGACATATTTTGAGCATGTTCTCCCAATTTTTGAGTCGCAACTAGCTCTTTTCCCTACTTATCTCTGCTTGTATATTATGTCTCCAAATTTCCGCCAAAATTACTGTTTTGACAATATGTGTTGCGTGAGAACGTCTACTGACTTGAAAGCGTTCGCTCATGGGCACATTTTGATGCTCTTACTTCAAACTATCAAACAGCTGCGGTGTAAAAATCCATTGCCTCACTTTGGAGGAGTGGTGGCATGCTCTTCTTCGAGAAAACGGCATAAATAAAAGTGTCGTTTCCGTCGCCATCTCTTCAAATCAGTAAATTGGGGATATTGCGTTATGATTGATACGCAGGTAATATCGTCTACATTATTCTAAGTATTTTCACTCATTAAATATAATGCTGGTGGTCTCGAGTAGCCTCGATGCACTGGATTCTAGACGTAAACTAGTGGAAAATACCAAAACTCGTGAAAAACTATGAAAAATGGCTTTTACGACGAACTGATGCCAAGTTTTTGACGCATCCTATGTTCCTTAACTCGTTCGCTGCGACGAGCGGGTCCCACCGGTGGGACCCGCTCACCCTCTTTTGTATGCGGTGGTGATCAGAATCCCATTAAATGGGTCCCACCGGTGGGACCCGTCGCGCACAAAGAAGGAACTGTAATTTTCGGCGTCGCAGCGAACGTGTTGAACCACCGAGATCCTATTGAGAAGGTCGAAGAACCTTGAAATAAGTAGGTGAGACTGCCTGCGCACCATTCATAACACCATAACACGAAAATACTGATTTGGAGGGTGAAAGAAAATCCTTAGATGGCGTTCATCGAATATTTTTCATCGAACCCTTAAAGCTCTAGCTCTACCTGAAAAACTTGACGTTGAGCGTGCAGCAAAATTTTTTTCATATTTTATCAGCTAAAGATAATAAATCCCGAATAATGCAAAGAAGTTTTCGAAAACAGAGGTCTTTTGGTCCACCCTACTATTGAATTGTCAAACATCTTAAAACTAGACATTCCGGTATCATGATATGAATGTACATACAGCTAGAGCATCTTGAACAACCATTTCCCACCATCTGATCGGGTATTCCTGCAACTCTATTCTTACACGATAAGTGAGTTTGTATACAATCTAGTTAATTCTTCGAGATGGTTTCATATTCAAATCTGTGATTTTCCAGGAGCTTATGGTTTCAATGTGAAATTGAATTCCCGATGGGTATTTTGCGTATCTTTTGATTAGATTTTCCAACTCATAAGAATGCGAAGATTTTTCACGTGCGCAATTCATTTTTCGGCTCTGAAACTTGATTCGATAGCCCGTGAATTATTTTCATCAAATTGAATCCTCCCCATACTGTAGTGGTGTTTGAATAATCTCGAGTTAGCTACTTATCAAAAATTTACAGAAATATGGCGGTTTCGTGCATCGAATAGCTATATCATATCCCTAGCTTGAATGCTCTGATAATTTTTGTACATTACACGACGTCATTATTTTTGTCCCTGGACACGATGGGAACGGGTTCTACAAGAAATGACTTTAGTAGAAAATTCACGGGTAATCAACTGCGTTTGGTTTGAAGCCAAAAATCGACAAGGATGTATTCAAGAATGAATAAGAGCGTTTAAAAATCAAGATATGTTGAGAATCATCTGAGTAGTTACAAACTCAGGAAACACGTTGAATATATTTTTCTGGGAGATCACCAAAACTTTTCCACCAAGAGATATATTTTTGGAATTCCAAGATAAAATTTTCAAGGGAAAGTTTGAGAATCTTCAATCATCTATCGACAGTTCCGGATTTCGTGAGAAAGATATTCCTGAAAGAGCTCTTCTATACGTTACCTTCAATGATTGACTATGCACAAGCCAAGTTCCAACGCTCCATCGTGGTTCCGAGCTGAAGTCGGGTTCAGTGTTTGTAAGACGTTCCAAAACGCTTTTATTTTTGTCTGGAGAAAAACCAGGAGTAGAATCCATCCATCCTTTCGAAAACCAGACGGAATTTTTTAGATAACGGAATGGCGTTCTCCAGTCCGCTCTTCGAACTTCACGATACGTTTGAAAATGCTTGGGAATAAATTCGAATTTGCCTGAATCTCAAGTGTATACCTTCCACGAGAAACCAATTAATTATTCTACGTTCACCAAAAATCGTGCTACCAATCACGATGCCGACATTATTTCACCCCAATATACGGGATATCCCCAAAAATATTCAAGACAGTCCACACGGGTACTTGATTCGTTGTTAGGATCGAAGATTGGATATTACGAGGCGTTCACTCAGTGCTCACTGTCAACCTTCCTGGTTTCAAAGACTGAATTCTTGTGAACTTTTTGTCTCATAAATGAAACGATTATGCCGCTATAACAATAGTTATATTCAGTCTCACCAATTGAAAAAAAATCAAGTCGGAGCTCCGTGGTCGATGGGGAGGAATTTTATAGTATTGTGACAATTTTCAAGGAAAATAATTTTCTTATGGATAACTCAAAGAACTTGGTGGATGAAAATATAACGCTGGTGGGAATTTTGTATTCTTTTTGAATTCACAGGAAATGATTATTGCACAATTTGTAGAGATTAAGAGTGCTCAAACTAGGTTCTCTTGAATGTGAAATTGATGGTAGTTTCCACAATCACGTGTTCTGAAGGAGTAAAATTTTCGTACAGCTCGTCGATTTTTTTCATTTTTTATTCATCATGGCATCCTTATCGAAGTGTTACTTTCTTTGGTGTGGCTCCATAACCCTCGAGCAGTTAGGATCTATAATTTTGGATATGAACTTTCCGGACTAAGAAGAGACCATTTTCAGAGTTTCAGCCAAATCCGTGCCAGAGACCTTGATACCTTCTTGCTGAGTGATCGATAAATTGATGCATCGTGCTATCCTCTATTATACTTAATACTTCTAAAGTATGAATGTTGAGTTTCTTCAACAAATATTGAATTATGGATCATTTATTCATTCAAGTTCTTGTACAATCATTAATCTAGTCCGTAATCATTTTCTCTGTTGAGTTTTGAGTTGAAAATTCTGACATGTGATTTTTGATGACATAGTGAGATCACAAGAGTTCTTGGCAGTATTGAATCACTTCCGATATACATATCCCATGCACGATTTCCTTCAAGTACTCGCTGAACTTTCTTTTGTTCAGAGAAATATGAACTTATAAAAGTGATAATTACACCTATCGATCCTATATATATATCTGTGCGACATATTTCTAGAATCGTCGGCATATCTCCGAATTAATATTTTGAGTTTGTCAGTTACCTCTTCACATCGACCACTGTAACAATAATTAATGCAGATAAACTATGTAACGACGATATATAACAACAATGAATGTTCGACGCGTGAGATTAATTCAATTCAATAATTCTCAAACTTTGATAGACTTATCGTCCACTGGTAGATGACGACTTACCATAGTGCGATAACATTTCTACTGTCGGCAAGGTAGATTTCTTCACGCCAATTTTGAAAATTGTAATTGTAGCCAAGTTTCCCATGCTACGCGTTGAGTGAAAACTTACATTGTCTATGAATGACATGAAGTATGATGATAATCATTTGTCAAGGGTGAAAAAATTGCATTCATTCAAGAATTCAATCTTGATCGTCAGGCTAAGCTTAAGGGGACATGGAGAAGCCTTTACTGAACGGCCAAACGAGCATCGTTGTCAACTGACCGTGTGGCCTAATGGATAAGGCGTCGGACTTCGGATCCGAAGATTGCAGGTTCGAGTCCTGTCACGGTCGCACATTTTTTTTGGAAAAATTACTTCTCGTCGGGAAAAACGTTTTGAATGGAATTCTGATACATGGACTCGTACAAGTGAGTGATGAATTGATTGGGTTTGATAGTTCTCGATTTTTTATTGGCTCATACAATAAAAGTTTCTTCATTGTATGTGCGCGATTCTTTGAGAAAGTACATAGAACAGAGTAAACGAGTCCCTTTCATACTTCGTGTCGTTCATTCATGAAATCATCACCAAAGTATCGACAGACATTCAAATCCTATCGGGCTTTAGATTACACCCTTTTTTCATATGAATTTTTTAATTTCAAAATAGCCACCCGAGTGAATTTATCCATCTCATGGGTATTGATGTTCTTATCTGATTTATACTTCAATTGTCATCTAATGAACCACCTTATCTGCACAATCTCACCTATTCGAACAAAAATATGTTGTTCCTCTATATAGAATCGATATGAACCAACGCACAACAGATTTGAAAATTTTAACAAGACGTATAATTTTTTCCATTGATTTTCGTTACTCAACTATTTTTCCCCTGATAACGACTACAGAATTTCACCAATAGTGAGATAATTCATATCCGCCCACTTGATTATTACATACATCTCTATAGGCTAATGGGATTCGGATGTTATCAAGTTTCAATCAATGCACGTAGGGGCTTCGAGTATCAAGTGCTGTTTTTTCCTGAATTTTTCCGTCTATCCGGATTATATCTCCATAATTTCATCAACTCTTTCGAATTCAATAATTCAGGATACAAGAGATTGAAACACAATGCAGTTAGATATATTACATAATTGATCCATAAAATTGCCAGTTTTTGAAGATTATATACACCTATGGTTTGATCATTTTGAATGGATATTACGTGATATTAATGAAGAAAATAGAAAAACTGTGTGATGTTAAAGAAAATTCATAATCATATCATCACCTAATGTGAAATGAGAGAAAAAAAATGTATATCGAAGAACAAAAAATTTTCCTTCGAGCCGGATTTGAACCAGCGACCTATGGATTTCTGATTTGAATATGCCAACTACAGTCCACCGCTCTACCAACTGAGCTATCGAAGGCGATGCTCAGATTGTCTTCCAGCGCGTACGTGAGTGTAGAGTCTCGATTCTCTCACGCTTGTCGTGTTTGGCTTTGTACAAATTGCCAAGGCATTCTAGCTCATTAAATTTCAATTGTAGGTAATGAATGAATTAGTCTACGAAATTTTAAAGCAATGATATTGGTTGGATTTCAAAAACTTATACCTTAATTAGGGTTAGTGAAACTCGAACGAGTCTGAATATTGCGACTTTTTCTTTCCAATAGAGAATGGTTACAATGAAATTGTTCAAAAATAATGATTTGCAATAAAGTAGTGATTTATTATATATTGGAAAGTTCATATTGAGGAGAAGAATAATTTTATAATACTCTTTATCTTTCTTCTTAGCAATCTTTCCAGAAAAAGGCGATGGTTCCGCAACTACACATTCATATTCAGCAGTATTGGGTAAGAGTAAACAGATGGGAATTTCAAAGATAGTCAGAAAACAACGAACTCAATGCGGATGGGAAGTAAAGAGCCCTAATAGGCCCGAAACGAGGGAGAAGTTAAGAGTGACACCAATATTCTCTGGGCAACTCTGGATATTGTCAGTGGTGGTGAGCGAATACTTCCATTCGAATTGCTCAGATTATTTTGAGATTCTCGCATCGCGATGATACTCATCGACTTTTTACTCTTCAGCCAACATTCTCACATGTGAACGCATGAAAATTTCTTTGACAGTCCCGTAGGTCTAATAATGTCACTGCCGCATATGAAGAGAGCTCTAGAGTAATTTTTCTCTGAAATATCCATCAAATGGTGCTTTGTTCTTTTCGAATACAGGCTGATTCTCAAGATATAATTAACCATAGAATCCACGTCACCTCATAGTCATGATCTCAAGAATTCTAAATTAGGTTATCATCTGCGAGATCCCACACATTAGCTACGATATGATCGCGTTTGCTCAATTCTTGATTATTTACTCATGAAAATATTCTGTACGTGAACCATATGGAATAAAATTACCGCTGTGAAAAATCGAACTTTGCCCGGCATTGGATAACTCAATTTCTGCATATTCTTGCAGATTTTTCAACACGTTCACTGCGACGCTGTTTTTTCGTAATTTTATTCCGGCCTCGCATTGGACCATCGCTACTCGATAGAAGAAACCTATATAAACTCTTTTTAGGCTCATTGTTCACCCCCCCCCCCCAATGAAGGAAACCACTTCGGTAGATTTTTGTGGGAGAATTTTCGGAGCAAATCAGAGTCAGCAAAGATTGAAAAACGAAAAATCGCGGGTCCTACCGATGGGACCTGTCGCAGCGAACTTGTTCACAAAAACATGAATTTTTTCGAATGGACAAACAAAAAACTCATTGGAGAGCACTTGAAACTCTCAAAATTGCAATTTTGGACCTGATCTTTGGATTCGCATGATACAAAATACCGTATGAGATTACTTGCACATGCAGGGTCCACAGAAAACTTATAGCACTCGCTTTGCTCGTGCTATAAACGGCTTTTCGTTCAAATCAATGCATCTTCTCGCAGTGTCATGAAAATGCTATAACAAGGAAAAAATAGAAAAGATGCATCAAATGTTTTTCAAATATTCATGAATTTTGTCTGGATTTGAGGTAGCACGAAAAAATTTTCCGATTCTAGAAATTATTCCACTGTTACATGAATCCAAAGTGCAAAAGAATTAAAAACAATCATCTACTCCCTCTATAGAGAATGACCATTCAAATTATTCCAATACCATCTTCAATTCAAATTGACCTCCGAAAGTGCACCTATATAGCCAATCATACAGATCTCTAAAGCTCATCATATTGCGCAAGCCTATCATCGTCGAATTCACTTCCAAAATCTACAACAATACGTAACCACGCAAGATCTCACCCTTTGAATGCGTCTCAGCTCATCCGTTAGACTTACTCACCTATATAGTTACTTCTATAGGGGCAAAATGCGCGTACGTAAGCCTGGCGAATCGCAGCAACGCGTTATGCAAATTGTACATTCGCCATCTCGGGTGACAATGTACACATACACATATGTACATCATCATAACCCATACATATTTGCACCTTTATATGTACTTCTCATGACAAGGCTCTATTTTTTTTTCTTGGCGCGCGAATGTATAGACAAATGCCTCCCCCGCACAGCTGTTCACGTGCACCTGACAGTTTGGCTCGAATACTACCGGTGAATTCCTTATGAGGCTCAAAGAGTACATACAATTCCTTACTTGTCTGTACATCGCATAACGTCGTACTTTCAAAGCTATTGTAGTGTTATACAAACGAGCTTCGATCGGTCTTTAGATCGAACTGTTGCTCGTCCATATACACTTGTATTGTTGCACTTGTCTTTGTAAACTATATCCAGTACGTTCTAACTCATTGAATCACCCGACGATGGCCACTTTAGCAGTAGTTTACCCTTATTGAAAATTGATTGCAAGTTTGGCCAGTTTCTATACTGTGACCTGTAACTTTGTGTGTATTGGTAATTCGATGAAGATTTTGCTAAGGGTTCAAGAGTACCAGTTTGATCAAATCGTTATTCGAGCTATTTAGGTGCACGATAATGAACGACTAGGGTAATATGATTTGTAGGTGTCATGGGACATTAGAAAATTATGCATAATTCATGTTTGCATCTAGTATTCCCTTGTGTGAATCATCGGCCACGAGCTCTCGTGTTTAACAACGTAATTCATTCTGGGAATATTGATCGTTCTGGGCTTTCAAAAAAATTTGAAAATAATGAGCTCTCTGTTGATTGTAAATTGGAGCTATTGAGATCGGTTTTAGCTATGAATGAGACTCTCATTAATCAAACGACTTTCCAATTGAATGTAAATTGCGGTAAAATTTCATTCGTATTGATTTGTGTGTATTTGAGAAAATTATTTTTACTGCCAGGAAGTGAGGACGAAGTAATCAGTCATAACCGTTAGGGTACGGCTTAAAAATGACAATGAAATCTGATTCGACGATATTTCGAAAAGACATTTTTTTTCAAACAGATGTTTGAGAGTGGCTCGTGGATTAAATTGACTTGTGCGACACAAACTTCAAATTGACACCTCCAATCTACAATCATATCAGTTGATAAGATTAAAATTACGCGCTTGAGTAAACGTTGCAGAAAATCACGATGTACAAAACTATTTATCATGAGAATTCTTCAATTTCTTCATCAGCAATTGAATATAATCTTCTGGTAATATCAGTTGAAATTCATGATTATCATTCAATGGCAAAATATTACAGTATGAAATAGATAAACAGTAATAAAATCTTATCAAAGTTCAAGGCTAATAGTGTTTTGCTAGAGTTTATCCAGCTATTACATCGTTATTACAAATTACCTTATCCTAAATCACCAATCACTCTTTTGCAGAAAAATTGGAGGTCGCATGCTCAGTAATCCCTAGATTAGTGACGTGATGTTTGCACGAAGCCTCACAAGTGACACTCTTGACAAAACAGTTTTTTTTGCACATTCCATGTATTTATATTCGTACGAGAAAAACTCACTTCGTCTACATTTTTCCACAAAAATGTTCAAATCCATCGTTCAAAACCTCATCAGATGCGATTTGATTGAAGATCATGGGTATAAATATCCAGTTTTATGAAATAACTCTTGTTAATCATTGGCATTATATTGTATTAGTCAAGTTGAAATTTCTAAATCTATGTGATGACCTTTTCACAGGATGTCAATTTTACACCACGTGCCATGTGCCTCTGCATCTATCACTTGCAGTGGGGGAGCATGCAATCATCCTATATCTATAATACCGAACAGAAACTCTGCGGGAGCGTCAACCCAGTAGATAGTATAAGCTCAAGCTCTCGGTCAGAGATCCGCACGTCTCCAATTCCACCGCCTTTTGCAACCCTACAAACGTCGCTCTCCGGGGAACCTCCACGTCTCCCCCCCCCCCTTCCTCACCTCCCCGTTGCACCCACATACTTACTACACATATACATCAATTTTTGCACACGCGGTATATGAGCCGCCAACAACGACGACGACGACGATTCGACGACGCAGTCGCAGAAAGCGATATTCGCGTGAGCTGAAAGCCCGGCTCTACTCTGCTGCAGTCTGGTGTCGTCGCTGGCCGACGCACAACCCCCTTTTTTAAATTTGTGCTTGCGCGTCACCCATTCAGTGAATTTTGATGTGAGTGTTTGTGTTAGTGTTTGGATAGTGGTGGTGCAAGCTTACATAGACAAGAAAAAAAAAAAATTAGACATGTGTCCAAGCCCGGGTTCGGAGCCGGAGGGCACGTGAGGAAAAAAATAAGGTCCGCTATGCAAAACCAGCAACCCTGCAGAAACCCCGCCCCATGGACGTGCTCCCGGCGAAGATCCGCGAGCCGCACCAGCCGAGTGATACCAGCAAGGTGAGATACAGATAGATGGATAGACAGAGCTTGCAAGAGAGCTTGCGATCGGCGCACCCCCTGGCGATCGATGCCCCCCCTGTCCACCTGCCACGAGACAGATGTAGAAAGTCTTAGGAGTGTTAAGGAAGAAGGTTGGGAGGTCGATGAAGCTTTTTGAGCTTGCAGGGAGAAAGCATGATGACGTAGGAGCAAGGCTTGTTTACGGAGCTATGCACACACTCGCGCGCTCGCCGTCTTCGATTAATGATGGATACGGGGCCGCGCTCCACTTAGCTAGATCAGCCTCGAGCTTGCAAGCTCGTTCTCGATTCGCCACCTGTGCAATGCCACCGAACTTGTAAGATTTTTGGACTCGTGTATCGCAATCCATGCATCCTGAACTCTTTCCAAGAGATAACAATTCTCACGTGGAATGGTGTGCTTTCGCAAGCTCGAGGCAAACCCCGTGCAAGCTTGCGAACTTGTGACAAGTTACTATCACGTGGGTTAGAACGCATCACGATTGACGATGGCATGTGCATAAGCATGCCGAGAAGCCTATATCTATTCTGTTTCTGGCAGATTTCTTGCACCGAGGCGCAACCCCGTCGTCGTTGTGTCGGTCGATACTCGCCCCCTCTGAACTCTCGGTTGCTGCAGCCGCAGCGCACGCCAGAGCTTTGCCTTCTCTGTGATGTTGTACGAGGGGAGTGGTTGGCAAAACGCTCTCACAACGAGATATTCGCATACATATATACACGTGCTGCCCTCCCTGATGCATGTGAAAGGGTGGTTCTGTGTGCGTGGATGTTAGCCAGGTGCAAGCTCGTAACGAGTGCCGGGTATAAGCGTGCAAGCTCCCGGGGCCGATGATCGGTCAGAGCTTGAATTGTGATTGTGGAATGGGGTGCTGGGAGCTGGTTTTTGGTTGGCAAATGTATGTCTAGGTATACGTTGAGAGGAGATTGGGGTGAACGCACTCAAATGACAAAGAGTTTTCGACCTATTAGGGTGAGAGACTCTAAGAACAATTTCAGAGATTGTGTAGATGTACATCAAAGCGACCCCCAATTTCTTTCATAAAAAAAGTGTTTCACGTTGATAAATCATAGAATGGCTTAAAAATGATAATAATGATTGGGAGCTCTTGCCTCAGGAATCTAAAGAGTATCTTCAAGAATGTCATTTTAACCTAGGTTGAAGCAGGATCCCACAAAAAATACTTCAATTCATGTCGAGTGTGGCTATCATTCTATGTTCTTATCAGAAACGAGTTACGTAGAATGTCCTCTGCATTCCAATTTCTGTATCTCATTAAATCAAGTTCCTTTTTGTGATGTTTCGACAATTAGTGATTATTTCATGGCCCGCCTAATGAAGATTTTAACGACGGTGAATGTTAAAATTACTCGTGCCGATTATCAAGATTAGGGAACCGATCAATTTTTTCAGTGGGAGATACCTACTCCTCGGATTGGGGACAACGAATACTGTAATCAAGCGTATGTTAGACAGGGGCATCAATTTACTCGCCACGGTGACCAA
Organism: Eretmocerus hayati; assembly: GCA_029851415.1. Classification (NCBI taxonomy): domain Eukaryota; kingdom Metazoa; phylum Arthropoda; class Insecta; order Hymenoptera; family Aphelinidae; genus Eretmocerus; species Eretmocerus hayati. The sequence goes on along the minus strand of CM056742.1, from coordinate 171,931,790 downwards.
GGTAGAAGTTCATACCTTCTATCTTGTGATTAATATATTCTAACACGGAAGCTCTGAAGCCTATGATATTGGTTGACCAATTCTAATACTTCATCATCTCCGTAACTTGCACGAGTTGGATTATAATCCGCTATGATAACATAGAAAAGTAACTGGCTCGGCGATGAAAGAAGTGATTGAAAATTTCCGGTAATTTGAAGTGTTGCTACTTTTGTGAGGCTGATGGCTAACATCAAAATAGTGGATATTTATTTATCAGTTCATCAAAATATATAACGCCTGTTATCCTATCGATATTGCTGATTCTGTGATTGATACCGATCATTGAGCTAGTATAGCGCGGGATTTTTGTACCATAAATTTCATGAACATGGTGAAAGTGGCCTCCACACAATGTTTTGACTCAACAGTGTTACTCATAACTTTGAGCACTTTTAATCTGATAAACATACAAATATGAGATCGTATGAATCCAAATTTGTCGCTCTATTGATTATTATACCCAATTTAAGACTTTAATATCTGAGTGAGACTGAGAAAATCTAAACTTTGGTAAATCCAGAAGAGTTGAGGTATTGAATGTCAAACTTCTTATGAATAACCATCGGACGAGGAAGATTCCGTCAATAGAGGAATTGACAAAGGAAAGTCTTATTCAAGTTCAGACATTCTTCAAGAGGATATCCCTCACTTGATTACAAACACAACAGGTGGCAAAGAGATCACAGATACTCAACTTTATTCCTCTTTGCCAATCAGAAGCTTGTAATTTCAACTCTTATACTCATAGACCGTTTTGTGGCTAGTATTTTTGATCTTCACATGAGACTGATCTGAGGTGAAAATGTACAGCTTTCTATTACAAGACATTGACTCTTCATCTTTCCTTAGCTGTAAACTATGGCCCAGAAAGTAGTTTTTTTATTTCTGTACATACAACTTCGTGCACCCTGATCCATTACACCGATCTACAAAATTTCGGATGCGGAATGCCGATCCGACCAAAATATGGTTTCCGTCGAGCAATGACCTCACTCTCCCCTAGAATAACGATGCCCCGTATTCACGCACTTCAACTTTGAGGCATCTCATATCATATTGCACATTCTTTGATACTATGACTGACAATTTGATGACAGAATATCGTGAATCAGAAAAAAACCTCAAAAGCCGGATTTTTATTCAAAAATTGCACCACACTTAGAATTTCAACCCTTTTTAAGCAATGTGTACGTGGTTACACTCAGAAGATGGTTCATTGACGGTTGAACATCATCACGATCAATGTCGAGAAGAAATTCATTTGTTTAGATACCAACTCGAAAAATTCGGCTTGAAGCTTGTTGCGAACTCGTTCTAGCCTTTTGAAACCACTGCTACCATGATTAGCAGGCCAAAAAATGAGGAAAATAATAGTCTTCATACGCTTTTAGCCCACTAATAGGAGATCACTAGATCCGTTAATTCAGAAAATCAGCAAAAAACGTAAAAAACGCCGTTTTGGAGAAAATTAATTTCTTTGCTATTAAAAAAAGTCCTGACGATCTTGAGCAGCATGAGATTCCGGTCCGATTGCCACATCAAAAACCATGTAAGAGAATCATAGTCTAATCGACTCAACATTCTGACTCAAAATTTTGTAGACCGCTATTATCTATTTTTGATGATGTCTATATACACGGAAAAGAAAGATTGATTATTCGAACCAATCAAAATTGGTTGGGATATTTAACGCCCATTTTACATGTAGATATTGATTATATGCATCTATATCTAGATGGCAATCGTCCGAGTGATTTATTTCAATTCATATTGTAGCAACGGTGCAGGTTAGAACGAATTGAAACCAATGAAGGTAAAATAATTCAGCTTGAAGTCTGATAGGCCATGGTACTCAAAAAAATAAAATTTCCATTGTAAACCTCATGCGCAGGATTCACACACCGTTTGGCATAGTTAAATTTACCATACGCACGGAGAGGCCGAAGTGCACACGAATCCTTTCTATCATTCGTCATACTGATTGTCGTTTTCTCATGAATCAAAAGTAGAAAAATTTCTTGTATACAGATCGTAATATTCATATATAGATGAATGGTAGTGATAATTACTCGGCTAGACTGTTGTGTCTGGAAGCAGTAACTGCTTCATCCTGTTCTGTTTCTGCAGATCACGGGATATTGTTCATCATTTGGAGGAAATCTCGTGAGTTGTGCGTGTATTGTACTGCTTTTTTCTTAAACTTTGACAAGGTTTGCTCATTTTGACAAGGGTGTTCGGGATCAAGACAGAGTCAGATTTTTGTCATCTTCATCTCAGCCTGATTGGGATCAAGAAATTCCAAAATCTATCTCATCTCGGTGATGATTTTTTGGAAGCGAATCTTATCTTGTCTCGACAAGCTCAGGGTGTTTCGCCAAAATTTCTAAAAAACGTGAAAATGCACCGCATGTTGAACCCGGGCACCACATTATTGTTGATTCTTTGTATTTGTGTTTGAACTGTCGATGAACCTAAAATACCCTATGCCAGTTTTTTTGTTCTAAATATTATTTCTCTATGCCAAAAATGATACCCGACTGAAATGCGAGCTGCTCACGTGAAGTTTCCGAAAGAAAAATCAAATTTTCAAACTGTTTGTCGATTCGTCATCAATATTGGCCAACAAATTTTTGGGACGGGACACAGCATTGACCAAGCAGTGATTTTTTCATGTATTCTTGAGTCAAACACCGAATCTGCAACTTGGTTTTACCCCGGTCCCAGGATTTTTGGAACGCTAAGAAGTGATCTCCCGTGAACAGCGTCTTCCGCGTTTTTTGATGATGTCAAATTGATAAGCTTGGCGAAGTAGCTCTCTACTGATAGAACAAAAACACATATAAATGACCTTTTCTACGGATCTGAACTCTCAGAGGAGGATGACGGTGGTTGTTTGGGTCTGGGATACACCCAAAATGAGATAGAACATTTTCGGGATTGCTATTATCTAGATTCAACAAATATTGCACCAAACCTGAGATTGCTCACGAAATGTGAATCCGAAATATTTTCCTTTTTTTCTTCATAACAAAAATTTGAGGATTTCGTCTTGTGTTAAAAACCTGGCGTGGATTGATTAATTTTCCATCGGATGTTGTTTTTGACGCGAAGGACTACCGTTGAAATGAAAAATGTACATCGGCTTATTCAGGTTGATTGAAAAAAGGATCAGAAACAGTGTGCTGTATTGATTAGATCAATACCTGCGTCAATAACTTCAAAATGAATAGTAATGTGCGAGATGATATCATCATAAATTCATGTGATCTCATGACGTTTTGGTTAAAAGAACACGATTGATGATTTGCAATATCAAATCAGCCGAAGAATATCAAGATTTCCAAAAGTTCCAAGATTTTGGGACTGAGATTCTTATTCCGTCAAGATTCTTGATTTCAAGATATGATTGAGATCTTGACTCAATGGTGACCGAGATACCAAAAGAATACTTGAATTATCATGTACGTGAATTATCTCAAAATCTCGGCAACCCTAATTTTAACCCATTTACTAACAATTCTCAACATAATGAGCAGATTCCCTCCATCAATTCCAGTTATGAGAGATTATTCTTCTCAGACGCACCGAAAAAATTTTAAAAATTCTCAGGAATGATATTTGATATGGAAAATGAATCGGACAATAAAATCCAAAAAATGTTGAAAGTCTCAAATCTATTTTTCGTCTCATTTTTGATCGGTCTAAAGCAATTGGAACCTCAGGAATACATTTCTCAATGCCCAGAGCTTCCGGCACTGATCTCACAAAGCCCAGTTGCAATTTTGCAAATAGATTCTGAAATAACCTTGGTGATTATGATGAGAATAATGGTTTATAAACAGTAATGGGGATGACAGACCAGAACTGAATGTGAAATCGAAACCAAAATATCAATCTCTCTGAAATCCAAACCTCCTGTGCATACCTTTCATTTCTTAAATATTTCATCTCCTTGCAGATACTGACAGAGACGGACGAATCAAGAATGGGTTCCTGCGGGGTGTACTTCTCTCAGTTACGAGCCATGCTCGTTAGAAATCTCCTCCTGAAGAAACGAGAGAGGAGAAAGACAATGGCGGTACGTAGGTTAACCCCCACATTTGCATTTTTTCAATAACATACCCGATGATAAGTTGGATTCAGCGTAGGTCAGATCCATCTCTGCGAATATATTTGTCAGATTGCTGACTACAGCGTTCTTAGATTGATATTATCTAATCCACTAACCCATTAATGCCTGAAATGACACATTTGAGTAGTTCCACGCGAAAGCGACCCACGAAAAAGGGTCATGTCTCAGATCCTTTTGTTAACATTCTTATTCGATTCTATGGTACAAAATATGAACTTTTCACTACCTCTGGGGTCCCAAAAAAATTTTTCGGTCCCGTGGCGAGAATTTTTGAAAATGAAGTAAAATACATTTTCTTAAAATTCTAGCAGCTTTTTTGCACTAAAATGCGAATAAGTCGAGTTTGCTCCCAGATAAAGATATGCGGCTTGCGGCATTCGAAAGGTTTTTCAAAAACCTATCAAAATCGCTTTTGGAAAGTTGATTTTGGGGTTATGGGCAGCCTGTACGAGCAAAAGTGTACAAATCACTAAACAGTGAGTTTCTCAGTTGCCTATTTTTTTCAATTTTTGAAAATCACATATTTGATGTAAAATTTTGTGTTCTTCCAGAAAAAAGTGGTCCCGATTTCTTTTTCCGACGTCTAAGGCCTGTTTCCTCAAATTTTCGCAAACCTATTTTTTAGGCAGTTTGGAATCGTCTGCTTACTGCGCATGCGCAGGAATTTGGACTGTTAGAACCAATTCCATTGGGAAGCCAAGAAAATTTCCTTCAAAATGACCACTTGGCAAAGTCAATTTCATCAATTTGGCTCGGAGCTACAACGTTTGAAAGACCACCGAATCTCGATAACCAACAAGAGGTGGACGGAGACACCGCGACAATAGTAGGAAAATCCGGGCACGATCTCTGGCCCGATGTATCGTTTGCCTATTGACGCACTCAAGCTGAAGCTTCATCTTTTGTAGGCTGTAACTCCGAGCCAAATTGATGAAATTGACTTTGCCAAGTGGTCATTTTAAAGGAAATTTTCTTGGCTTCTCAATGGAATTGGTTCTAACAGTCCAAATTCCTGCGCATGCGCAGTAAGCAGACGATTCCAAACTGCCTAAAAAATAGGTTTGCGAAAATTTGAAGAAACAGGCCTTAGACGTCGGAAAAGGAAATTGGGACCACTTTTTTCTAAAAGAACACAAAATTTTACATCAAATATGTGATTTTCAAAAATTGAAAAAAATAGGCAACTGAGAAACTCACTGTTTAGTGATTTTTACACTTTTGCTCGTACAGGCTGCCCATAACCCCAAAAACAACTTTTCAATAGCGATTTTGATAGGTTTTTGGAAGACCTTTCGAATGCCGCAAGCCGCATATCTTTATCTGGAAGCAAACTCGACTTATTCGCATTTTAGTGCAAAAAAGCTGCTAGAATTTTAAGAAAATATATTTTACTTCATTTTCGAAAATTCTCGCCATGGGACCAAAAAATTTTTTTGGGGCCCCATAGGTAGTGAAAAGTTCATATTTTGTACCATAGGATCGAATAAGAATGTTTACAAAAGGATCTGAGACATGACCCTTTTTCGTGGGTCGCTTTCGCGTGGAACTACTCATTTATGACATCTGCTAGGGGCTCGTTTTTGGGTACGAAACAGCCCCCAGAAAAATATCGAAGTAAACGTAATCGACGTGAAATCGACTGAACTATTGAAATAAGTGTAGCAGAATCCCGTTTGAGGCGAACCTGAGAACAAGCTTGAGAGGCTACATACAATTTTTTTGCAAAAAATTTTAGTCGTGTTTATACGCCATTTCGACCCCAATAATTGATAGATATGGCTTTGGGAGGTCAAAGAAACGTGTCATTGTGTCCCGCACCGCACAATCTAAGGGTCAGAACAATTTCGGAGGAAAAATGTGGGCCCAAGATATCAACCAAAAAAAGAGTCGTCCAATCGCCTTTTCATCGTCATGATAACTTCTCAACCCTTTCTGTAACAGTTCTGAGCATCAAGAAGCTTCTACAAAAATATCAAATGTGATGTTTTTGGGGTTCAATTGTGGTTCAGGGTTCAATTTGACGTTGGAAGCAAAAAAATTTTCATCGTGAAAATCGATATTTTATCACTCGTATCATCAAAATATCAAATCTGCAGACTGTAAATCTCAAAATCATAGTGTTTGAATGCAGTATTGACATCTGGAGTAGTATCGAACCGGACAATTTCCTCGATTGCGCTAGCATGCGCATTACGGACTCATGATCAAATACTTGGTTTTCCCGAACCCATCATCTCCGCCGGAATAAGCCAAAACCGCTCCCAATCACTGATTTGTAGTGAATTGTACTGCAAATCACTGAATTAGGAGCGATTTTCACGGATTCCGGTGGAGGAAGCATGTCCGTCAGAAACCTCAAAAATAATCAGGAGAAAGTGTCTATTTTTCTAGGATGTGCAGTCAGAATTGAGTTGAGTCACAGTCTAAATCGTACTCAAGCCGCGTGACGTGGAAAAAAAGATTTTCAAAAAAATACCAATTTTCTTGCCCAAATGGCATCATATTCCAGGACTGACGAGATATTCGAAAGGTACAAACAAATGTACATGGGGAGCCTGTCTCATGGCCAATTTTCAAGGGTCCTGATGGGCATAGATTCGGGGAAAACAAAGGTTTGATGTCAAGGCTGTAATGTGCATACTCGTGCGATCGAGAACTTGTTCGGTGGGATGCTATTCTTGATGCCAATGCTGCATTCCAATACTATAATTCAAAGGGTCAGAGTCTGCAATTTTCACGACACAGTGCCCCTGTGAGGAGAACAAGTTTGACAAAAATGATGACAAAAACTGAGAAAGGGGTGTTGTTCTACTTCGAGCTATTACCAATAAAACCTCATTGTGAGCGGAATCGTACCAGCTCGCCGATTTGAATAGTTGTCGAATTAATATTCTCCATCAAAGTGTGCAAATGAAAAATGCGTGAATTCTTCGTTCTTATCACTTCATCGAGAATTTATAGCAATTAACTTCAAAACAATGGATTTTGACTGAACAATGTGAAAATTCTTCCTTATAGACTTTTTGGAAATCATCAAGATGGTGCACTCATATTTTTGGAAAAATGAGGCCTCTCCCATAATATTCAGGAATATTGAAGATTATGATCAAAAAAATGTAAAAAAGTTTCGCCATAACTCTATTCAATCTTGCAATCGACGGGATTTTTAGATAATGTGGACTGCATTGTCTTGTTACTCTGGACAAGAATTTCAACATCAGTTTACTCAGATTGTCTTACAACTTGCCTTCATTCTTAGACAATGAGCAAATATTTCAAATAACTCCGCTTTTTAACTCATTCCTTTCAGATCCATCTCATGTTATTAGATAGGCCCGATATTTCGATTGATATGAGTTCATCATTCTGTAGATTTTTAAGAAATCTTTAAAGAATCGATTTTCTACATCTTTCATAAAGGCATTGTTTTCGAGTTATTGCGAGAAATCTACGGTAAAGCTAAGAACATGAGGGATTGACGAGATTTTTCACAGTACTCAAAAATTAGTCAAAAAGGCGAGCTGATACGATTTTGCTCGAAATCAGATTCTACTCTTGATGACTCGTATAATAACACTTTTTTCTCAGGTTTTCTCGTCTATTTTTGTCAAACTTATCCTCCCGAAAGGCGCACCGTGACGATGAAAATTGGGATTTGAATGAAGTTTTCATTGGAGAGAGCTAAATTGGAAAGAGGTAAATTTCGCTGAAATTAAGCATTTTACCCCTTCAAACGTCATCCCAACCCAGTTCTAATCATGAAATTTGGCGGAATAGACAATTTTACGTCGATAACATGATCTTTTTCAGAAGCTATGTGATGCTCAGAATTAAGACCGGAAGGCTTGAGAGGTTTCAATGACGATGAAAAGGCGTTCCAACAATTTTCTTCGTTCTTTGAAATTTTCTGACCCATTGACTTTGTGGTACAGAACCCAATGACACATTTTTCGACCTCCCAGAGCCTAATCTATCAATTATAGTGGTCAAAATGGCGTCTAAACATTATTTCGAACGAGAAAAATCGTACTCTTTGCAGAAAATTGAATTTGGCTCTCTAGGATTGCCTCGCACGAGATTTTGCATCACTCAATTGAGAAGAGTTCAGACAATTTCACGTCGGATACGTGCATTTCGATATTCCTCTGAGGGCTATCTCTTACTCAAAAGCAAGCCAGAAAACGATGTCAAAAATGTGTCATTCCAGGCTTCAATGGGCTAAGCAAATGAAGAATGATGCCAAGATCGATGAAAATCTGGTCAAGTTGACAATCTAGAATATCACGGAGCTCGAACAACTTGACAGTCACTTGATAATTATAAGTACTTATTTCATTACCAGCAAATACTTTACACATAGCATTCGATCATATTGGAACCCCTGGTTATATACATTTTTCTCATAGTCACACAATGAGAGTATAGGTTATGTCAAGAGTGAAAATGACACCGATGACAGAATTAGACAAGCCCTTTTTGAAGAGTAAACAAGTCAAGAACGTGGTTTTTTTTCGTCTGTATGCGTATTTACGAATCAGGCATTCTCTTCGATCTTGCATCGTTTGTGAAGCTTAACAATATGTTCACGTATGGTCGGTTGACTTGAGCGATTTTTCGACTTTGCCAAGTTGCACCCTCAGAATTCATGGGGATTGGCAAATCTGAACATGATATTGGTGGCTATCAAGAAATCTGCCCCGGGAATTTCTCCAGAGAAGTGCTGTGTTATCCGATCAATTAAAATATTTTCCTGTAAACTGCATTCACTCACACTTGGTTACACTGAAGGTTCAGTGCGGATTGATAGCAGATAACAGCTTCTTGAGTGTCCGATATCCATTTTGATGTTTTTTAGTGTGGTTTGTTGTTGTGCTATGTCACGTGGGCTGTATTGCTTGATTGACTCATGTTTTTTGGTTGTTTTAGCACTCGAATACTGATTATGGAGCATCGCAAAACTGCGTGATTCTTTATTTTGATGAAAATTTGACATCTTGCTAACCCACTTTACGGTATATCGGATTGCTGATTATGAATAATTTCTTCTCACCTTAATTTTTTTTAAAAACTGGCTAGTGATCATCGAAATTAAACTCGATTGAGTGTCCATAGATAGAAAAATAGTGAAGAATCGGTAATTGCATTTCATTCTCATCAGGAAGTGTAAATAATCTGGCCCATGGTCGTGTAATTTTTATGGCATTCTGAAATTATCATTGCGGAAACAGGAATTTACCTTTCTTAGGGTGGACTCGGTGGATTGTAGCGCTTATGAAGCTCGCGGATAAGGTTAAACTGGAAAATGTAGATTTGATAATAGAGTAATGGGGAAACTTTTGCCTCTGACGAGGAAAATGATGTTGAGGGAGAATACGGACAAGTACAAACATGGGAGAAGCCAGACATATATGTATGAGATGACGACACCGAGTGGTGAGATTTGAGCTGTTGTAGGTTTTTTTTCTGCTTCTATCCACTTCCGCAAAGAAGGAAGTAAGAGCTTGCATTAGAGCTAATACGGCTTTCCGTAGTGAATCACTGAAGAATTAAAATCGTTTCATAGGATGTTAGTATTCTGAAATACATAGAACTAATTCATTGTATGTACATAAAAAAATTTGATGACAATGACGCAATTTCCGGTAATATATATCAATTTTAATTAACAAACGCGCCTGACAATAAATGTTTGGCGTTGAAGCGAAGGACCCCCGATTCACTTCTTTTGTTCCTAAGATAACTTCGGCTCAATTTATCCTATAGTATAGGAATATACTGAAACATTATTAAAACATATGTTGAAATATGAAAATACCTTCCATTTGCTATTCATCAATAAATCAGGATGAAGCCTGAGGTCAAATGATCCAATGAAGACTTGTGAGCTGAAGAAATCTAACGAGTTCAACCACGTATGATTAGAAAGCTGCAGAGGGAGTTTTCATGCGTCCAATTGCGCAAATGGAATGGCCTTTTCATCTCGATGCACATGGATGGCATTTGCACAGAAAAAAGTCTTGTTCACAGGTTGATGGATAACTTGGATATCGATTTTTGTATTTCTAGACTAGTAATGAGGAATCTCACTCAAACGAGTCGTTTCAACAAAATTCCATCAGATCAAAGGAAACGTCAAAGGGTATACGTTTCTTCCTTCAAAATGGGTCGTAGGAATTTCAATGGCATTCAAACCTAATTCTCCTACCTCATTCCTTCCTCAAATCCTGAGATGAGTTTACTCGCTAATCTGAAACATTCCATTTGACAATAATATAACTGTCCTCATTGGTCTTTATGAACCACTCAATACAAAATTTTGTGAGAGAGTCCTCTATTTCATTATCTCTTTCATCCGCTTTACCAACTGATTTGGTCTCGAGTATGGATTTTGAATGCTGATTTTCGAGAATGATTCAACTGTGTGAGTGTTCAATGGATTTTTCCATTGAGAGAAAAATCAAGTTTGCAAAAAATGTTGGCTCCAAGTTATGAGCGAAATTTTTTAAATATACCTACTCCATTTCAATCAAAAAATTTTTGACCTCGATGATATGTCGAAATTATCCTTGTTGAAGATACTCAACATCTTCCACTCGTACAGAACGCTCATGAATTACATCAATCATATCCTAAAACCGTGTCCTTCGGAATAGTGAGTTCGAAATTCAAGATACTGTAATTACACGAATCTTCCAGGTTACCGCGGTGAGAGTATTTTTATTAGGCAATCAGGACAATTATTCACAATTCTCTATATAATTTGTTCCAACGTCTTCATGTTCACATGTTTCATGTTAGATCCACCGGCTCATATTTAAATCTATTTCCTCTCCGCCAACTTGGAGATTTTTTCAAAAGCGTTTGCAAGAGTTGTTGGATGCTGAAGAGACTGTCTCGATCTAAGGGGTCCACGTGGACAGGAACGACGCAGATAGATCTTTTCCTCGCCGGGATAGTTGTTGAATTTGATAATCATTAATTCGGCAGTATCTCCCGATGTCGATTATTTCCACTGAATTGTTGTTTCCAATTAATTCTGAGTCTTGAACATTTTGGATTAAATAGGAGTGCTAGGATTCTCCTAAATTCATTGCAGAATATTTTCGTTATGAATCGCCTACATTAGAGGTTGAAATGCAACAAAATTTCCCCAGGTTAAGAAAATTCATTAAAGACATCCTAATTACGCGTCACTCAACGAAAACTGAATTTTCACCTGAGATAAGTTGTGCAGGCTGAACTCTCTCGCTTAAAAACTGAACTCTACATTGGATTTTCGTTTTGGTTTCCATGAATCTCCATATGAATCTGCCTCGTACAATGCGGTTGATTTCTAAAATTTCCTATCTGAATGAATCAATCGAATTGAGTCAGTGAGAAATCTTCTTCTTGGCATTGCTACCCGCCAACGTAGACGTGGTTGTCGATGTCGCCGATGCTATTGCAGAACTAGTGGTATTATGAGTGGCGATGGTTTTTGGCCTAACCCCCGCATGTTGCAAACTGTGAGCCTTGCCTCGAAATATAGCCGGATCGATGAGGTTCGTTGGTCCGTCGCTCCAAAGGCTTGTCTCGGCCGAGACTGTCTGTTTGACTGCTGCACCCGCAGCCGTAGGGGCCATCGACGTCAACAGATGTGGGCCAACAAGAAGATACACCTGACATACAAAAGAAATCGACGTAAAATCGGGCCATATCTCTCTCAATTTGGAGAATTTCTTCGACGGAGCCGAGAATCTTTGGTAGTTTTGTGCTTGCACTCCGGAAACGATGATGTATGGTCTTCTGATGCTCTTATTGGTATTTTATGGATTACCACAAGGTTAGCAAAAGAGACGACCAATAGTCTTTTGAGAGGATTTCAGAAGTATTTTGTTCGAAACACAGAGTTCTGAAGGCCGTGTCGTCAAAACCTCTTTACACGATAACCAGATCAGTGTAAGAATACGGAATATATATACTGACGAATCAAGATTCTAAAAGAGTATTCTGATTTTCGTGGGATCAAACTGTAGAAAATCAGGCATCAGAAACGCAATAATTAGGCATTACATCCAAGAGGGTGAGATTATAAATCAGGAACGATTGATGAAAGCTCTTGGGGTTGCGAGGTGCATTATCAGTGACGTATGTTAGTCAAGTCTAAGGTCAATCCTCCCAGTAGAAACCGTCATACATCTTCAAACAATGAAACCGATCTATACCTCATGATGTCTAGGATTATATTTAGAGTTTGAGTGAAATCGTCATGTGATCAATAAAAGAATGATCCTTGGACGAATTGAATACTGGCATTTGCGGGAAGGAGGGGAAGAATTTCAACAGAAATAGATTCAAGTAATCATCAGAAATGACACAGAATTCATCGGATAAGAAACTCACTTGCTCTATCCAAGTGGGTAACGGCAATCCAGCAGCACACTTTTGCCACAGTGGTAGTCCCAAGTGAACCAGCATCATTCGAAAATACTTGACAAAACTGTCGGCCAACTGGTACCACCGATCTTCGCTCGAATTGTACAACCAAACCGACGGTTCATCTCGATCTGGTTGTAGCTGGTACACCAAGAATACTCGGCAGTCGTCACCGCACTCGGACAATTCGAAAAGCTTACATCGAGAACCTCCAAAAGTGGGTTCAACGCCAGTATTGCACGGATTCGTGCATTTGGATTCGTCTGTGACACAACTAGAACTGATGCTTGTACTTGGTCCAGCTGTGCTGCCAATGTCTGCCTGTTGTTCTTTGCTAGAAGTTGAGGGGTTAGAAGTATTGGCGGTACCAATATGACGTTTTAGGCTGGATAACTCCTTGATTTCCATCCGACCGATAGGAAATTCTTCCCCTGGGGACAAGTGTCAAAAGGAAAAGTATGAGTTTCGGAATGTTGTTAATTCAGAGATGTACGATCGTTCATTTTGCTAGCTGATTTTATAGGAGTGATGCTTCTGTGTTGGTCAATATTGTGACTGAGGTACATTACCAGTCAAAAGTTTAAGCTCACTAAGAAATTTGTTTTCCAGTTTTGTGAGTTACACTATCTGGCTCTACTCAACTCTAGAGGACTTCATCTGGGCTCATTTCGGGACTTTTTTACATACTTCAAAATGGCATATTTCATTTTATTCTGCACGAATCCGGATCTCTTCCATCCTAGATTGTGAAAGTGTCAATTTTGATGATTTTTGAGAGAATCGTCTGTCTCTCGTTAGTCAACGGCACAGAGTCATCATGAAATAGAACCTGTAAAATCGAAAAGTACGGATCTGGATCTTCAAAATTCGTTTTTTGACGTCCCTTCACGTTACTACCAGTCCGAGTCATGACATTTTCTCTGAGGGCAGTTTTTCAGCGGAAAATAGCACTCTAATTTAACAGATATGGATGAATGCCTCTTACGTGGGATATAATCTTCGATTCTGGTATCTGCCTTCTATATCTTTATCGGAAAAATTAGAAACCTTCAAAATATGCCCGAAAAATACGGGTTCTATTTTTTGCGGAAAACTTTCCTCAGTGGAAATGTTATATCTCGGACTGGAAGTGTCATAGAGAGACGTTCAAAAATGGATCATGAAGCTGCAGACTTGTACTTTCAGACCTCACAAAACATCAATGTGCCTCAAGGTTGCACAAGCCAGGAGATTCTCTTAAAAATTTCCGAAATTGGTAGTTACTCGAATTACTATTAGAAAGATCCCGATGGGTACGGATGGAATTGAATATTGTTAACTGAAAGTACGTGAAAAAACTTCCAAAATAGTCTCAAGGAGAGTCTTCTACGGTCAAATAGCGCCGAGTGGTTAAACTTACAAAACTGGAAATAGTACATTTCGATACAAGGTTGGAAAAACTTTTTCTCGCGTCCGAGTGATGGCTTTCCTGCCTGAGTCGTAGGCGAAGGTCGGAATCAATACAAAGATCCGAAGAATAGGTTTTACACCCATGTATCGAACTGTGCTTTTCGTCAAACTGTTCGAGAAAGTGGAAAATCAGTGCGGGAAAAATACTATCTCCGCACAGCGTGTCCAAAACGCGATTTTTCTCATCAGAATAAGTTTCTGGGATGGAAAAATGGTTTTTAATGGCAAAATTAGAATTTTAAAAATTTTTCGTTTTTCATTCCTCTTTCTCTCATAATTCCATTTTGAGATCCTATCAATTTTCGTTATGTTCCTTGTAGTGATGGAAATTTTTCAAAATGTTCTCACATTTTTTGATGCAATGCAAGAAAAGTATCACATATTATTGGAAATTGATAGTGTCTCCTGTAAGTGACAAAATAGTGAACGGGTTAATTGCATTTTTTGTATTCTTTGACGAAAATCTTTCTTGCCTCTGAGAATAATTCTGGCTTTTTCCTGGCAATAGAGAGGACATCGGGTGCGTAATGCACCAGATGTATTTTATTCTAGTGAACAAATCCGCGACTGACATATGCAATCCAGGAATCATGTAAAAATTCTGCAGCAAAAATTCAGCGGTTTAGTCATACTTTATATTCGGAGGAAATGAAATACAAATCCCGTTCATTCTCTCTAGCTGTAAATGTCATGTAATCTAACTACCTGTTTGATTCGAAACAGTTTGCTCGCGTGTATGTATGTGCTGTACGCGGATTCATATTAGTAAAGTTAAATTTAGTCAGAAGAATACTTCAGTTCCTGACATTCGAATGACATGCAAAAGGTGGTTGGCGTGGCAGGAATATAATGATGAGTAATTTTGTAAAAATTAGGGATGCGAGTTAGCGGAAATATGATTCCAAGAACCTGTATAAATTTGATGCCAAACCTATCTGAATTTGCTATATTTTTGTTCATCAAAAGCTCGCGATGGACCAATTTGACAATGATTTTGGCATGAAAATGACAAGAAGATCAAGACTATGATGTTAATAATATTCAACATCGTGATTTTGGAATAACATCATTATCAACACAACACCATCATGTGGCCAGCTGTTTTCAGCTCGCGTTATCATTCATGTACTAATTGTTTGCATTATCTTACCAACAAAAACAAATATTTTCCAACGACCATATCTTCTCCGACTTTCTGATTCTCATCATTCATCATAGATTTGTAACTTGCCCCCCCCCCCCCCCCCATTTTTACTGACCTGCAATTTCGAGGCTCCAAGTGAGCAGAAATCCATCGGTCGAAGTATAAAAGTTTCTCAAATCTTCCGTAAGTAGACAGCAATGTTTCTGCTCCCATGTAGAAAGGGTCGACCTGTCACAGGCGTTTCTTCTTTCGAGTTGAACGTTTTTTACGCACGGATTTGATTCAAGCAGCTTCGTAACTCCCAGAGTTAAATTTTCATAAAACGAATCCTCGCTCACCACGTCAACGAAGAATGACATATTAAATTCACCTCCAAACTATATTACTTTGCAATTTCATCTCAAACTCACACACGAATATCATAACTTACGCGCGTTTGCACAGATAACTGAATAACGCGAGCCAATTGACTAAAATGTGGCTAAATAAGGGGAAACAGACAGAATGGATGAAGATGTAGAGGTTGCATAGCTTTGTGTGGAGGGTTGGAAAAGTTTGTTTGCGGCTCCATGGTTACAAGAGCACGTCATTTTGATTGAAGTCTGTGGAACCACCGTGAACTGGAATTTCACGAGGATTCAGGATTGTGGGTGGTGTGTTGATATCAGATATATGTGGGTATAGAGTATGCAAGGAATGAAGTGATAAGCTCCTTGCAATTGGCTCTACGTAGTCAAGAGCGAGGTCAAGAGGGTAATTGAGACGGTCATTTATAAAAATATTAGCTCAGATGTTTGATGTGGCTACGATTTACAGTAGAACCTTGTTGTGGGACGGAAAAAGATGGTGTATTACGTGTCTAGTGGTTTTTCTTGGGTCTGGACGAAAAAAACAGCTTGTTCAAATTAACGCAAAAGTTGATTACTGAATCCAGTAGACTATATTTATTATGTATCATGCTGAGATGCAATTTTTCAATTTCAATCTCTATGTCACATGAGATCTTTTCTCTGTTTCTTGTCTTACTGGATTGTCAAGTTGAACCGAGAGTTGAAATTGACTGACCGATTGGAAAAGCTGAGAGATTGTTGTAAGAGCCTCTTTGGAGACGGAAATCTTCCTCTGTTTTTATAGCATTTCGAATTGTTGGTCAAGATTACCATACTCTGGAATCCAGAGTCTGGATATTACCTTTGTGGTCTAACTCGTTGGGAATTCATATTAAATTTTGGTGACTAGAAGTTGATCATAAATACCGTACTACCCGAGGTACTACCTTTACTGGGAATGTTCAGTAATCTGGACAAATGCAATTCCCAATATCTTGGAATAACTTTTGAACAAACGATCGGAAAAATCTGAAATGGCTCAATCAATTTCTTGAATATTTGATAATCATGCTCATGAATTATTATTCACCAGAACCAGTCAATTTTCGAGGAAAAGAATGATAATCAAGAATAGGTCAAATTTTTTTATCAATTTTGATGTTTTTCCCCGTTTTTACTTCAATTTTCAATGTTTCGAATATTAGCAGTTAGCCGGTTAAGATAGTAACCATAAAGCTCAGCACCTCCACTGCGACGGCAAAAATTGCGTTCGCGTCTTGTTTTCTTCATTTCCAAGAATTTGCATAGACAGAACTTGAACACATTTTCGATAACTAGACTGCCATGACTAATGGTAACCGAGTTAGAAAATAAGGTCGAATAGAATGGATGTACGAAGTCCTTGCTAAGATTAATTCCACAAATTTCAAACTTCAATTCGATGATATAATTTCAGGAAGTAATTCTGCCAATCTACATCTTGTCAATCCTCATCGTGGTTAGAGTTTTGATACCAAATCCAAACTATCCAGCAATGACGGAACACAGAGGGCATCGTTACATTTTCGAAACTTTCAACGGTAACAAGAACAACACGATAGCCGTCGTGCCCAATACCTCGGAAACACTCGTGAGTTCAAATTTCCTCTCGCTGTACAATTGTCTCATATTCCATTCAAAGGATTCGATTGAACAAATTATACGACACACGATACAATTCGATTTTACAGGCCTTTCTGAATTCCATGAACAGCCTGTGGTCGTCCATGTGGAATGGCACAGCAAGGTATCCTCTAAATTTTATTATTTTCGACACTAAGGACGATTTACAAGCCGCCTATTGGAGGGAGCCTTACAGCATACCATTAGCGGTCATTTTTGAAGATCCACAGCCTATTTCGGGTAGTTTATTGTAAGTTGAATGTCAATGGGATTAAATCTAGAACCGCACAGTAACAGATATGAGAGTATTCAAACGATAACCAAAGTAGACAAGTATATTAAAAAATTCATGAATTATTCTTTCATTGTTGTGAATTTACGACATCATTTCATGGAAAAATTTTGAAATTTTTTTTCTCATTTCATTAACTTCAACCACAGATGTGCTCTTCTAGAACTCGATTATATTCCAATCATCCCAATTGAAAAACTAACCATATTTTGTAAAAAAAACTTTTTTCATGGTCCACAGATATGAAATACGAACGAATCCTTCGTATGCACCATTACCGTCACCGACTGATAAATTCTCAAATCCAGTGACATGCCGAGAGGACAGCCGTCATTGGATTAGCGGTATAGGAGTAGAAACGGGGGGCATTTGTCCCATCAATAACTATTTTTTATCTGGCTTCATGGCCTTACAATTGATATTAGATACTACAAAGATAAGGGTGAGTTCAGAAAATAATTTCTAATCCATATGAAAATGAGTGATCTCTGTGATCGTAGGAATAGAAATCATCGAGTGGTCCTAACATGTTTTTTGTTATTTATTCACAGTTGGATACTGGAAGTGGTGACATTACAGTACCAGATATCACACTCGAAATGTTTCCCAAGGAAGCGTATACGTCAGGTAAATGAAAGATATTTCATTTTACACTTTTTTTAGGAAGTATACATGAAATGACGCAGTCATATACTTATGGTGACGCTTTTGAATCAGGAAGTACCCATTCCGACGGTTGATAGGCTCGTTAACAGCTGTTTGTGAAGATTTCATTTTTTTTATAGAGTTCATGAGATGGGTAAGCTCATTCATTTGCGCGAGTGCAAATTTCTTGTATGCCTCCAAAATTCAAATAATTCGGGTGAGGTCTTTCAGACTAGTCGTCTCGTGAATTGATGACCAAGACTTTTGGTTATGATCCTTTGGCTCTGTACGACCGATAGACCTTCAAGCACTAATCAGTTATTTGTCAATATGTAATGGATTTTATTAGAATAATTTCCTTGAATTTCAGATTGGTTGCTCGCTTTTAGAGTTGCGGTTCCTTTATACATGGTGATAGCCCTGTCTCAATTTATAACATATCTATTGCTTCTTATTGTTGGCGAGAAGGAGAGTAAAATAAAAGAGGGTATGAAAATCATGGGCTTGAAAGATTCCGTATTCTGGTGAGTAGACCTACAAAAGACACTCTTTCGCCAATCTGATGAAAATATAATGTAGAATTGAGTATTTGTCAATATTTATTCTCATTTTCCAGGTTGTCGTGGTTCATCATTTATGGAGCTTTTGTTCTCCTATTGTCGGCTGTTGCAGTCGTTTTGCTGTTTACATTACAAATGTTTCAGCACACGCATTTTATACCAATATTCCTGCTGGTTGTCCTGTACAGTTTTTCCATCATAATGTTCGCCTTCATGATTTCACCGTTTTTTGATAACTCACGGGTAAGAAAATCTTTCTACTTACTCAAATTCTAATCGTATGACAGAGTCCAAACGCTAGTGGGAAAAGGAAAAGGTGGCAGGGAGGGGTCGAAGGAACCTGAGTGAGCAAATCACACCCTATATGGTCTGATTTGAATAAAGATGTAGTTATTCCTTGATCACTGATTTAACCTTGATATCAAATGGGGTCCATTAAACCCCACGTACATGTTTCTTGGAGCCTTCTATTCTATTGCAAGCTAACCATGAATTTTTTGAGCTGATTTCGGAAGATCTTCCTATGAACTTTTGAATAAGCTAAGGTACGTTCAATTTTTGCAAGGCTCGGGAAAATGCCGCAAGTGACAGTAAAACAAGGATTTTAATATGTGCTATGTGAGGGTTAAACAGGAGAATTAGATGATGGTCCAGAAAAATGCGACAATTAACGTCAACATTTTCTAAATACGATTCTCAGGCCTCCCGCACTCAAATCCCCTCTTTTATTACTATCATTTGGATTTTGTCCTTCGAGAAGTGAGGATTCATAATTTTGTTATTATTCACAGACCGCTGGGGTTCTAGGCAATTTTGCAGTTACTATATTGAGCCTAATGTACTTCATCCAAGTGTTATTCGACACATCGAATTCGATAGCATTTTGGATCGTCTCGTTAGTTAGCCCTACCGGGGTAGCTTTAGCTATAGATAAGGTGAGAAAAATTTGACCAATCAAAATCTAACCATCTGCAAGAGTAATTCAATGAATCTTTGTTTCCAGGCTCTCGTTTTAGATTTGAAAGGAGAAGGTGTCAATTACGACAATCTTTGGTCCGGCCCAGGAATCCCGTTTGGCGGGAGCCTGATTATGATGACTTTAGACGTATTTCTGTATGGATTATTAGCCTACTATCTCGATTCCGTCGTCCCAAGTGAGTTAATTGGAAAAATTCACCTACTAGCTATTTACGGGATGTAACTGAATTCTGAAAATATTTGCATCCCTGTCGCTCTATGAATATACAATGAGACAGTCTCAAGTTGATTGGAGCACGCGGTGTATGTATAATTCTTAAAAAGAGTGAATGTTTGACACTTTTAGAGATTCTCCTTGAGAGGAAAGTTTCTGAGTAATTGTACAGTGGACAGAAACTTCCCTCAATCCTCCTAGACCTTAGGCGTCTACTTTGAATGGATGAATAGTTCTTGAAAACAAATAAATAGGATTATGGAGTATTAGATTTTGATTCACTTTGCACTGGAGTACTCTCGTGTCACAGAAGACCAGTTCGGTCCATAAAGCCATCTGCACGGCTGGTGAATCCGTTTGGCAATTCAAATCAATACTCGAGTCTCCGTCACTTTGCAGGCGAATACGGGATAAAGCGGCCGCCATGGTTTTGCTTCACAATGCGCTTTTGGTGCAAGAAGAGCAAGGCGCCTGCGGTAAGTCACATAGATATCCTACGACATTCATCGTATAAGTCTCCTATTATCATAGCAGTTGATGAAAAAATCTATTTTCTTCTTATACGAGTTGAATATTAACCATCAAGGACGAAAAAATCTACCAAAATCACTTATAATTTCTTCTTCTCCACTCCAAAAATTGTAAGTTGTTCCAAGATCATTTGAGTAGTTTAGAATCAAAGTGGACTAACAAGGGGAGGACCAGACCTTTGAATCACCAATCTCGTCCAAAATTTTTTTATAATTTTGTATTACCTAGAATATGAAGAATCCAGAGTAACTCCGTCAAATGGGCCTCCTGTTCAAAGTTACAGCCCATGACATTAACATTGCCCTTATGGGCCCATGTTAAAAAGTGATATTTATAGATATACTGTCAACGTTAACATTCTTGCTTGTATCTCTGGACAGAAGGCTCATTTGACGAAGTTACTCTGGATTCTTCATATTCTAGGTAACACAAAACTGTAAAAAAATTTTGGAAAGGATTGGTGATCCAAAGGTGAGGTCCTCCCCTTGTAAGTCCACTCTTGAATAGTGCGAAAAATCAGCCTGGAAATCCCTCGCGTTTTGGCGGATTTGGATTCATTTTTTGCAGATGACTTTTTCTATCTCCAATCTTTTTTCACAATCACGAATCACCTAGAATATAAAGAATCCAGAGTAACCCCGTCAAATGGGCCTTTTGTTCAAAGCTAGAGCCTTTGTCGTTAGCATTGCCCATGTAAGCCCATATTAAAAAGTTATATATATAAATCCCAGAAACATCTGACTTTTGGCCTCTGAGAGTGAAAATATATAAGAACGGTATATAGATATACTGGCGATGCTAACGTTTTTGCTTGTAGCTCTGAAGAGATGGCTCATTTGACGGAGTTACTCTGGGTCCTTCGTATTCTAGATAGTACGAGACTGTGAGAAAAGTTTGGTGAGACTTGGTGATCTGGACCCTCCGGACACCGTGTGTTTAGTCCACTTTGATTCTCAACCACTCGTTTATTGGATGAAAATATGTTAAGTTCTCATTCGTCTGATGACCAGATACTGGTTTGATGTCCCACGCGTTTTTCTATCGACAAATGAAATTATGTGGAGATCCTTTTCTCTAAAGAGTAGTTGTCAGAGTTCATGCATTAACTCAAGTCGAATATATGTCGATATATTCATGAAGACATTTGATAATAGAATAATGAAGAAGATACGGATTCAAAGGTCTTCTTCAAGAGCCAGAATTGAGGCCATCACTTGAGAGATTCATTTTCTGAGTCTATTTTCCATGCTTTATCTTCGGACAAAGACCGACATCCTCTCATTTCTAGAAGATACTCACTCCATGTCAATCAGTGAAAAGAAACCACTGTACTTCAGTGTATTTCGGATCACCTTTGACTGATGACTCCAGTGACTATAGTCTGGAATTACAGTGCATATACACTGAAGTCATCGGTAGGAAGGGCATAACCTCGGTGACCCTGGGTATCGGTTGGGTCCTCATCACTGAAGTTTCTGTATGCATCAACTCATAGATCTGTGAGACGACCCACTGAAATTTGAGTGCTTCAAGGGTCCCGACAGATATTTTTCAGTGGAGATTCAGTGGGTCTCACTGACAAATCAGTGAGTACCGCTGAAAGACAGAGTTGCTAATCGATACTTGAGTGGATGTGATCCGCTGGGACACTTGAAGCACTGAAATCCCAGTGAAATGTATCCTGATCCATCGCAGAGACTTACTGAGACTTCAGTGATGAGGACCCGTCCGACTCCCAAGTCTCTGAAACATCAGCTTTCCCACTGATGACTTCAGTACATGTGCACTGTAATTCCAGTATATATCTATATACGCTGAAGTCATCAGTCAAAGTTTATCCGATATCCACTGAAGTTCTGTGACTTCCCGCTGATTGACCCGAGAGAAAAAATCTTTCTCAATAAATGCACCATCATATGTTCCATCTCTATCTTCGACAATCTTCATCACATATTGAATTCTCAGAGTGAAATTTCAATGGTTGATCATGGCTATTATCTATACCAGCTTATCACCCTGTATTCCATTTTCCTGAGCCCCTTTGGATCACTTTATAAGCTTTCTTGATTCTGAAGATTCATTCACATCAACTTAGCAGCCATCTGAATCCTGGAGAAAATGAGAACCCAAACAGGGATCATCAATCAAGGACCATCAATTACATTTATATGTATGTATTGCAGGCACCAGCAGTGAACTTTGAGTCGAACTCGTTCATTCCTGGTGAAGAGGCAAACGAGGACGTCGAACCAGTAGTTCGTGAAATGAAAGGCCGGGAGGCTATTCGCATAGTCGACCTGTACAAGTCATTCAACAAGTGTCGAAGCGCCGAAGTAAAGGCAGTAAATGGCATCAACTTGACCATCTACGAGGGTCAGATAACCGCAATTCTTGGACACAATGGTGCTGGAAAAACTACCCTCTTCAACATGCTCACAGGCCTTACAGCTCCAACTGCCGGAACGGCCCTGATATTTGGCTACGATGTGCGTGACTCGAACGACATGCACATGATCAGGAGCATGACTGGAGTTTGCCCTCAGCATGATATACTTTTTGATCTACTCACACCTCGAGAACATTTGCAGTTTTTTGCAGCTGTCAGGGGTATTCCTCGGAACGATATCGAAGAAGAGGTGAGTTTTCATTTCTGTATGGAGTATTTGTGATTACAAAATAAGGAGGAGATGACATGTCATCGGTTGTTGCTTTTCTGAAGCGTTGACTGGGTTGATGCATCGTTTATTAGATTTGCGGAGGCAGAGATTCCATGACTCCGTAGCTCATTGCGAAAAAATGGTTTCAAATTCCATACTGGATGAATATTGATTATGGCACTACTATTGTCTATGCATCAACAAGCGTCGTCCAGGATGAGAAATTCAAAAACTGAATTGACTTGCTTGGAAATACCAAAGGTGACGTGCAAGGCGGGTTCAGTCAAATAACGTTATTTACAAGTCTTAGTGGAATTTTATGTATTTCAAATCCGAACAAGAAAGGCACGAAACATTGTCACACAGGATTCCAGAAAATACATTCAATTCACTAAAATAGTGGGATTTCTCCAACTTTCTAGAGGATAGGATATTAAGCTTAAGTGGATCTCGTACCAACTGTACTCAGATACATTTCAGGGTCTATCAAACATTTTCGATGGGTTTTACGACCACTAAGGATTGGAGAATCTCACGATTCAGATTCTATTCAATTGAGAAGAACTTGACATTTTATAAACAACAATAACATTTTCAGTACACTCGCATCGGAAGCTAGTGGTTTCCGGCCCAGTGCGGGGCAGATAATCCCGCATTGTCGTCCATAGGGTCCGTAGAAATGGGTCTCGACACGGTCCGTTATATTTAGACAAATCTGATAGATATAGGTATACAAAAAGAATTGGCTTATCTCAATATGGTAGCGAATCACCCGGAAGTGGGAGAACCGTGTCTAGACCCCTTTCTAGTGACCCTAGTCGTCCAGGGAAGGAAACGACTGAGCATCAGACGTTGCCTAAACTTTTCGGAGGTACGGGATTTTTTGCTCCGAAATCGTGGCTGCCACGGTATGCCATGCACCCTCGCTTGGCAGCTCGTGAGTCAACTCGTCCGGGTCGCAATATGCCCGTAGCGGGTCACTTTCGGCCCCTCCAGACACAGATGCGTCATATCCGCGCTGTAAAGGGTCGCCATGTTGGCCGCCATATGCAGGATTTTTAAACTGTGGCGCGGCGTACTTGAGCGGTATATTCCAGCGTATTATCAGATTATCATGAAATTAAGGACGTATTACATATTTTTCTCTCATCTTGGAACGATGAAAATGAATGTCGTTGGTGGAAAATCGAAAAAATGAACATTATTCAACGGAGAGCATTTAATTTGCAGAACAAATCTCAATATGCTTTGTATTCATCAACAGGGGATTTCCCAATTTTTTGAGGGAGGATTGTGCTCGTTTTAGTCTTCCATCTATCGCCTCGGTATTTCCTATGAAAAATTTCACAATTCCACAAAATTCAACTACAACTGCTTCACTCCTGTTACTTTGTTGGGTGGTGGATATCTAAGGACCCAACAAAGTAACAGGAGTGAAGCAGTTGGCGTTGGCTTTTGTGAAATCGTGAAATTTTCCATAGGAAATACCAAGGCAATAGATGGAAGACTAGAATGAGCACAATCCTCCCTCAAAAAATTGAAGAACTCCCTGTTGCTCAATACAAAGCATATTCAGATTTGTCCTGCAAATTTGTTGCTCTCCATTAATTTATGTTCATTTTTTCGAATTCCCACCAACGACATTTATTTTCACCGTTCCAAGATGAGAGAAAAATATGTAATACGTCCTTAATTTCATGATAATCTGGTAATACGCTGAAATATACCGCTCAAGTATGACGCGCCACAGTTTAAAAATCCTGCATATGGCGGCCAACATGGCGACCCTTTACAGCGCGGATACTATCTCATCGCTCAGGGAACAAACAAATATCCCTACGTTGTGTGACTTAACAATAATTAGAATTTGTTGCATACACGCGGAAAACCGTATTTGCGGGGAATACGTGTCAAAAAAGTTCATCTCGTATACGGGATACTTCAAATACCGATGCATCACTCTTATGGAATTATTGAGATAAGGAAATCATTTCCCTCTCCGTGAATATGGAATTCCACCCGCAACAATTTGCGATTCCAATTGGATTAACGGCTGTTTCTACGAGTCAATGTCGTTTATTTATGACAACGTTTCGACAGTTAGTCCACTGTCCTCATCAGGTCTAAAATAATATAAAAACCCAGCACAAAACAATGGGTGAATAGATCTACGTTATCGATGTTTACCTAAGAATCCACATCACAGTAAAACGTTTTTGAGACTAGATTATTACTCATCTTGCAAGACGAGAGTCATTCATGTTTTTTCTTTTTGCGGTGACCATTGTGTGATGACAATTTATTTTTGTAACTACTATTTTTTACTACATTCATAATTAACAATCCACTTTCGTCACTCTATTACAATACAGTAACTGACGTAATAACTAAACGATGGTGATTGACATAGAACAAATAAATTGATCGAGTATACAGTGACATCTAGGTTATGACATGATGACTATTATCAATGATATGTTAGAAACCTGACATACTCACGGTATAACGTGAATAATTATTGAAACTAGATTTTATATGCTGTTGTTGCCTTGTCTCAATTTCCTCAAAATCGGAGCATAATTTTTGTGCAAATGTTGGGAGTCTTCCTTCTTGTTGATAGCGTGCCTTTCAACCCGATGAATGAACATGTGAATGCTAGCAATAAAGTAGAAAAAGACACAGTTATTGGGAACCACATGAGAAAGTTTGATCACGAATTCGATTTTGAAAATGTTAAAATTTTGGATAATGAAAGAAATTGGAGGAAGAGGATCGTTTCGGAAATGGTTAACATTCGGATTGAAAGGCACGCTATCAACAAGAAGGAAGACTCCCAACATTTGCACAAAAATTATGCTCCGATTTTGAGGAAATTGAGACAAGGCAACAACAGCATATAAAATCTAGTTTTAATAATTATTCACGTTATACCGTGAGTATGTCAGGTTTCTATAACATATCATTGATAATAGTCATCATGTCATAACCTAGATGTCACTGTATACTCGATCAATTTATTTGTTCTATGTCAATCACCATCGTTTAGTTATCACGTCAGTTACTGTATTGTATAATAGTGTGACAAAAGTGGATTGTTAATTATGAATGTAGTAAAAAATAGTAGTTGCAAGAATAAATTGTCATCACACAATGGTCACCGCAGAAAGAAAGTACATGAATGACTCTCGTCTTGCAAGATGAGTAATCTAGTCTCAAAAACGTTTCACTGTGATGTGGATTCTTAGGATAACATCGATGACGTAGATCTATTCACCTATTGTTTTGTGCCGAATTTTTATATTAATTTAGACCTGATGAGAACAGTGGACTAAATGTCGAAACGTTGTCATAAATAAACGACATTGACTCGCAGAAACAGCCGTTAATTCAATTGGAATGGAATTCCACCCTTATCTCACATGGATCACTCAACAAATAGCATGCAACCAACCCTACTGCCATACTAATATAATTATCTGACTCCAGGTGCAGAAAACATTAAAAGATATTGAGCTACTAGAAAAAGCAGATACTTTCGCCAAATATCTGAGCGGAGGTCAAAAGAGGAAATTGTCAGTGGGAATAGCCATCATTGGTGATCCGAAAATTATAATCCTTGATGAGCCAACAGCCGGGGTTGACCCATATTCGAGACGGCAGATGTGGTCACTACTCCAATCGCGTCGACATGGCAAAGTTATACTACTGACGACTCATTTCATGGACGAGGCAGATATCCTTGCCGACAGGAAGGCCGTAATTAGCAAGGGGAAATTGCGATGCTGTGGCAGCTCGCTTTTCCTCAAGAACAAATTCGGCATCGGATATCACCTTACGTAAGCAATCATTTTCCCATATCAATGAATTAAGATGAATTGATACTTGATTGCGCTGAAAATTCTGTCGATTGACCAAATATTTCAATGGCTCTTGGAAGAGGTCGTTGAACATTCTTTGAAAAAATAGTACTATTGAGTGCACATTAGATTCAAGGGATAAGTTCCATAACATAAAAAATAGCAAAAAAAATGTTGAGAGATCATATTAGTTACTAAAATAATGATAAACTAAGTTCAGTAAAACGGGAATGACTTCTCTAGAAATCTAAGAACTTTAGGTTCATTGGAGGGCACCCAGGAATAATTTTTGAGACATGAAATTGATAGAAAATACCTTCAAAGAGAATTCTGAGACACGTCACCGCACGCTCGTCAGGGTGGGCCTGTCATAATTTTGGAGATACGTATGATACGCCTGGGGTTGTCTTTCTCTATAGAAATATGAGAGAATTCACACCAGAATTTTTGTGGTTGCTGAGAAATAAGATCATTAGTTGCGACGAGAGCGATCAAGATTTTTTAAAAAATAACATGCTTATCAAACGAAGAACTGAATAATTTGCTCTTTCACTGTTCAGCAAACAACTCTGGCGCAGCTCAGCATTTTTCATCGCTCCCCTCGAAGCCTATTCCAAAATTTGCAAAATGAGCTACAATGAGTCTAGTTCAAACTATCTAGAGCTGATTCATTTCAGATCCAAGCAGCAGAAATTCATCATTCAAAATAGCAGCTCAACCTTGACACTTTAAAGCTTCCTGAGTGATCAAACTTCACGAACTCGTACTTGATGGAGATGAATTATATTCATTGCAAATTTCACCACACTCACGAACGCCATTTGGGACCTCAATTGATCTGCTCGAAAAATTCCAGAGATAATCTTTTATAAATTGAAAGACAGGACTAATGGCGAATTGTGTGGTTTTTGCTGAATAAAATAGTCACAAATAATTTAGTCTTCATCCTCTTCATTGAAACTTGTGGGCATGAGTACAGATGGAATTCGCGGGAAATATTATAATCGATGCAATTTTCGAGTTCATCAGCTTTTACCACTCAGCAAGCCTTACAACGTCAAAGTTACATACTTGTTGCTATTTCTCATGGAAAATTCCTCCTTTTTGGATCAGAAATGGATCAGTTCTGGCTCGTCTAAAGTAGACTCAGTTCATTTTGGAGGTCCTATGACAAGGTTCAAAACGAGCTAAGCTACATTAAAAGAGGTTGAGACGCGCTCAAGTTATCTGATAAACAGTGGAGGAAATTGGGCGAGTTATTCAGTTTCCAATTTAAGACGTATGGTCACTTTAGTAAAAAATTTTGAGGCTAAGCGCCCAGAAAGGTTCCTCCTCCATATCTACATACAAAAACACAATTTTGGCAAACCTAGGGATGTCAAATCTCCAAAATTTTGATTATTCAGCCTACCCTTTAATGTTCACGATTTAACACTTTGAAATCAGATTATCCTCAAATTGCTTGATACATGAATATTCCTGGGATAAAACCATTGAGTATCCCGTTTCATCTATCATTAGAGTCCGTCCTCGAATTACAGGCTGGTGCTGGACTCAAATCCCCGGGAGAGTGCAATAGCTCGTCTCGTGTCGTCGCACGTTTCAAAGGCAGAAAAAGCCCGCAGGCACGGACGTGAGCTCAGTTTCATCCTACCGCATGACTCGGTGGAAAGTTTCGCACCACTATTCTCAGCCATAGAACAGGAAATGAAGGACAAAACGTTGCATCTGGGTATAAGCAGCTATGGAGTTTCCATGACAACTTTAGAGGAAGTGTTCTTGCACTTGGAGAAGGACGATGAGACCGACTGCACGATGGACAATCTATCGAAAAAGATGGTGCGCAACCGTGCAATCAGTCGCTCGTTATCTCTGCAGTCCAAGAGCACCTCCTACCAAAATCTTCAGAATGAAGGTGCTCTTGTGGGTCAAGTTGACCCCCAGCTTAAGGGTGAGTCACTCTCAAGTCTTTTTTTGGCCATGCGTATTCACCAAGAAAGTTCAGGGAAGTTGGATTATGAATTCGGTTAAATTTTCAAGAATGGTAACTTTTATCACTCAAAGATAATATGCAGAGCTGCAGAGTCAAATACTCAAGCGTTTTTCAGCTACAGACTCTGGCCTATGAATTACTAAACATCTATTCACATTATTTTTGATATGGGCACATATGGGTAAGACTATCGTCATAACTTGACACGCTGCGTCGGAAAGTGGAAGAAGTTGAAGGTCAACCAATATGAAGATTTCTTCCGTGATCAATTTCTAGGTATCCCCACGGTCACATTCTGGACAGGATCAAAAAAATTCGTGGGATTTAAAATAAAGTCCATTTTTCAATTTTTCCATTATGAATGTTACAGTCGATTAGGGTAACTTTGGAACACTTCTGAACTCCTTTGAATGAAATTCTTCATTAACTTTTACGTCTTACATCAAAAGTGCGATATACCTGAAGTCAATCGTAAGCTTACACTTCATGCAGAGATTGATGTTACAAGAGTAATTTTTCGAAAGTTCTGGAAAATTTTTGGGATGAATTACAATTTTCATTCCTAGGCTAAAAATGTAGAATAGTCTCACGGAATACATCCAGGACACAAAGATGTATTCATCTCATATTTTGTTGCAGGTTCTAACGAATTATTGGATGGCGTTGTGAATGATAAGAATCCAGAGGCTTTTGGTCTTGGCCTTGACCCTATCAAGATACAACCCAGAGTATGGCAAACATTCTATGCTATGCTGAAACTCAGAACACTGCGATTATCTCGTGGTCTTCAGCAGCTCTATTTCACCATTGTTGCACCCTTGGCTCTCGTCTTCCTTGGACTTTATCTCAACAGTATTTTGAAGTTTGAAATCAAAATGCGCAGTCTTGAGCTCGATAATGGTATTGATCATCTGTCTTCAAACCTCCAATCAGATTTGCTAAAAACTGATTTGATCAGTCAGCTCATTTTGGGGAAATCATTTTCACACTGACAAGGGGAGTCCGGAGTCTCCGGGTCCTGAAATCTCACTGAAATTTTTTCACAGTTTCGTACCACCTAGAATATGAAGAATCTAAAGCAACTCTGTCAAATGGGCCTTCTGTTCGGTACTACAAGCAAAAATGTTAGCATTGTCAGTATATCTATATATATCACTTTTTAACATGGGCCTGTATGGGCAATGCTAATGTCATAGGCTGTAGCTCTGAATAGGAGGCCCATTTGACAGAGCTGCTTTGGGTTCTTCATATTCTAGGTGGTACAAAACTGTAAAAAAAATTTGGTGAGATTTCAGGACCCGGGGACTCCGGACTCTCCTTGTGAGTCAAATATAAGAATCAGAAGGTTTGACTATCCTTGGAATTTGTACTGGAGTCCATTTCATGTCATCGTGGTTTGCAAGTAGTCGATTTTTATGAACACTGACTCTGGGTAAATCCAGAAATTCTGATCGACTAGTTCATTCTTTGTATTATTTCGCATTTGAATCAATAATCACAATAAGAGGGCAACTTGACAGAAAAATTTTAATGTAACGCACTCAATTCAAAATTTGCTCCACAACTGAGTTATTGGATTTAGTGATTCATGAAGAGAAATAGGCATGAATTGTCAAATCAAGTACAATTACAAATTGATTCACGGATGATTTTTTTTTCAGGGACTTACGGAGAGCTATCGAGGATAGGATATGTTGACCATTCAGAAGCTGATACATCCCAGCTGGTGTATAACCTTGCTCAGATAAACGAACGTACTTACAAGTATGGCGGGACGTACGAAGGTTTACTCGATGAAGCGCCGCAAATGGCTCTTTTCATTTTCAGCGAGTACAACCTTTCCAGAATGAAGTTGTTTATGCTATACAATGATACGCTACAGCATTCATTGCCGATTGTTTTGAATGCCTTCATGAATGCATACCGCAAGTAAGACTCGGTGCATATTATGAAAATTATAGTATTGAAGATGATTTCCAGAATTTTCTAAATCCAACAATTTTTACTGAAATTTCCTTGGTTGAAACACTGAAAATCCCAAATTTATTCCATATCATATATTATTCTACATAATGAATTCGAAATACTCTAAGATCAGAAAATAACAGAATTTTGGGAATCTCAACGTGAGTTTCAGCAGGTCCATTCTGAAAGAGAACAGTGAGATACAACTTATTGGGAAAGAAACAATTTGTGCTAACTAAAAAATGTAAATTTCTTCCAAGAGTAGAGTATAAATATCTATAGCCCGAGCAGGAAAATTGTTAGAAGCAATTAATGTTCCAAAGTACGATCCTAATTTCCATACGATCCCTGATGTTTGATTCAAATTTCTATTTCAGTACTCTTGTTCCTGGACCTACCCAACCAATCAGGATAAAAACTCATCCTTTTCAGCAAACCGCTCAGCCTCAAGAGTTTAATATGGGTATCACAAGTGCAGCAATATTCATTGGAATGGACATTGTACTAGTACCAATAACTCTTGCAGTTGACATGGTTTATGATCGAGAGGTACGTGAAGTGGAATTCTCTTGAAATCAAAAATATAATTGAAATTCCATTTCTTTAGATCAAAGCAAGGAATCAACTGAGAGTGAATGGACTGTCATTCGCCCAATATTTTCTTACATATTTTGTCGTTCTGGTTGGGCTGATGGCTTTCATATGTGTACTTATTCTTGGAATCATCTTCATGTTCAACGTGCCATCGCTTCAAGAAGTTCCTGCTCTTTTGACACTCGCAATCCTTCTTCTCATGTACTGCCCATCATCAATTCTATTTTCTACTTGCCTCGCATACATGTTTGACAAAATGGAGTCAGCTCAGAGCTTCCTGCCAAATATTGCAACGTGTATTGGCCTGATACCTTTCCTTCTTGTGGTTATTCTAGATTTTCTCGGTATAGGTGAGTTTTAAAGTTCTCCCGATTCTCACACACACAAAATTTTCGAGGATAATTTTACTGATGATTCATTTCAGGAGGAGTTGCGGTATTCATAATGCACGTCCTTTTCTGCGTTACCAACGCTATGTACATTCCATATGCAGCTTTTTACTACGTAGACCGAGTGCACTTGTTATGCTCGATCAATACTACATGCCATCATCTCAGTGTGTGGGACTATTTCACATGGGAAATAATGGCAATGGGTGTTGGATCAGTATTGAGCTGTCCATTTTGGTTCTTCATTTTGTTGGTCCTCGACACGAAAAAAAGTGGCGGGAGCATCAAAAGTATATGGAAGGTGAGGAATTTATTTTGTATCGTGAGCTTATAATTTTTTTTCGTTTGTATGATGATCCAAAATAATAACTAATTCGTAATTTTGATGATTATAATTTGGAACTCCAAATACCCCATGACTTTGTTTTTACTCTTGGGGAGCATGAGTTGGTCTCTGGTATTTTTTAATACCAAAAGAGCACGAATCTTACTACAAAAGCTCGATATGCATGAGCTTTCCTCTAAATTCAGAATTCAGAAGAGCTATCCAAACTGAGTAGACGATATTGTAAGGGTAGAAGTAGTTTGCATGTTTTTGAAGTGAATACAGGAAATTACGGTGGGAGGGGGGATCGTGTGCTTCCTTTCAATCTTGGACAGTGTTTTATTGAGTCTCACTGAGGCAATAATCACAGGAAATTTGGGAGGAACATCTGAAAGGCCATGGAAGAATCTGGTCAAAGAGCTATCTCACCATTTGTTCTAAGATTCCCCTCACGCCTCAAGTTCTTGATATTCACATTGATAATCCAAGAAAATTATTTGTCAATCATTTACAACTCTGACGTAGATCATTGTATTTACCAATAGGTGATTCACGGGATCGTTCAAGGATCTACAAATTTTTTGTTTTCCAAATCTCTTCTGCTACTTTTCTCACGGGAGATGTACCATCTCCGTCGGACAACTTTTCATCCTATTATTGCTTATGGGAGTAACAAACTTAGCACCAAGCATTATTTTTCGAAGCTCTAAAAGTTCATCTCAGAAAATATTGCGCTGCATGATTTTGACGGTAACTCCTTGGTTCCACCAGAAAATGATATCAGATTTCACCCCAAATATGAAGAAGAAACCGTTAACCAATTTGACCGGAAGAATTATATTCCATACTTTGCCTCTGTTTGTTACATCTGAGTCAGAATAGTGGCTCAGTACCTGTTCTCAAAAGAATTTTTCCTCAAATTTTCTTTTGATTGGTAGGTAATTTTTATGGCGGGAGCGGGGGGGGGGGTTATTTCGGTTAAAGAGCCACGCTGGAACATGCGGAGGGGGTGAGGCTCAAAAATGGCCAAAACGCGTCCTCTTACTTTGTGGGCATCGACGTTTTCCGAAGATCAAAAGATCCAGTTCTGTTGGATCTCCTGAATTGCAAAACCTTGGATGACTCCTTTGCCATCTATCGATCAATTTCATATATTTCCAGTGCCAGTTGGAAGTTTATTGGGGGAGCTACATCATATACTTATCTGCTACAAGAGACTGTTTCAATCGAAATTTACCTTGACATTTCTCTCTGATCAGATCTACATGAAAATTTGAGTCATTGTCGCGCGATACTTATTAATTTGACGAGCTTATAAAATCTAATTATTAAGTGAATCATTCATAGAAAAATGCTCTGGAAGTATTTCACATATTCCATCAATCGTGAAATTGGGAAATATCTCAACGCAATTCACAATACACAAGACAATTTTGTAGCATGCATTGATTCATGATCTTTGATTAACATCTTCAGCATAGAAAATTTTCCTTCAAAATGAGCTAAAATCCAATCTAATAGCGACATATGGAGTTTTTTATTCATTAATATCAGTCTAACTCTTCTCCTGAACTATACTTGTATACGTCAACCATTCCAGCCAAACAACAGCATCATCGGCGTGGAGCAGCTAGAGAACAACGATGTTGGCGAACACGAGGACATTGATGTGAAAAATGAAAGGCAACGAGTAATAAGTCTTTCCAGCACTTCATCGTCCACGCAAGAACCTCCAGTTGTCTTCCTTCAAGTGAGTACTCCCATCCTTCATTCTCAATTCTTCAATAATCGATTTTGACTTTAATGGGCTCAATTATGTCCCTACTTGATTCAATAGAATCTTCGAAAAGAGTACCACCAGCAAGACTTGACAAGTTGTACATGTTGCTCAAGGCGTGAAGAGGAACCTCCACCGAGCAAAAAAATTGCAGTTCGTAACTTATCACTAGCAATAGATGCTGGTGAGGTTTTAGGCCTTTTGGGTCATAACGGAGCAGGAAAAACGACGACGATGAGAATAATTGTTGCGGAAGAAGCAGCTACAAGGGGTAAAGTTCGGATATGTGGCCTTGATGTGGGTACCAACACAGAAGAAGCTTTTAGACAGATGGGATACTGTCCACAGCACGACGCCCAGTGGAAAAATATCACGGTTAGGGAACATCTCGAGTGTTATGCAGCGATTCGAGGCGTTCCCTTTGGCGAGATCAGCAGGTAAGGAACGATCTGTCACTCGAAAAATAGGCCGGCTGTGAACTACAAAAAGAATATGAACCTCTGTTGACTTTGAGAAATCCTAAGTGTGCTTGCATTTTTATTACTGCATTTTGATACTGCGACATCCGTCGCAGGATCTGAGACAAAAATTGTTATTTCATCATTTTAATAACAATGCTATTTCAATTTGTATCATTCTTTAGTCTGCCCCAGAGCTCATTGTTTTGTACTAACCTTGTATTTCGTACTGTGTGAATGATTCATACATATCGAACGATTTTTTCCTCGCGTTTATGCAATGAACAGATCAGAATAAGACAGTGGTAGCTCTCCCAAGATTGGATTGAAGCTTAAGAACGACAAGTTTCAATCTCCGAGATGATGCAAAGCCCTCTTTCAATAACCTGCTCACTTTGTTCCCCTACTTTTTAGCTTCGGAAAAAATTTCTAAATACGAGAGAAATCAATAACTGGTTGTAAAATCACAAAGAATAGCAAAACTACAAAATTGAGCATTTTCTTTCTTTCTTTCTTTTTTTTTTTTTTTTTCATTTTTCCACATAGTACAAGAATGTACTCCATGTCGGAATACATTTTTGGTATCGATACAGGTTTTAGAGACTTTTTAAAGATGTTCATGATGTATGTAAAGTTTTCACAGATATCGGGTATCGGGCATGTCCACGTATGAGGACATTTTGAGTGAGCGTCCATACAACCTGTGGAAGAATGAAACTCACAACCAAGAATTTCTGTAATCTGGCTGTAATTGAATGATGATAAGAAATTTAGATTTTGACTCATGGAACATATGATGATTATATTTAATGAAAATTGCAATGACATTGGAATTAAGATTAAAACAATATCATCTAAAATAGCTGCATTAATGTCTCATCGCAATTTATTAGATTGCTTCTCTATTCTAGGATCGTCGATCTCTACTTATCTGGTTTACAAATCCACGAGCATGCCAATAAACAGACTCAGCAGTGCTCAGGAGGCACGAGACGGAAACTGAGCTTTGCCATGGCAATGATCGGTGGTCCGAAAGTTGTCCTTATGGATGAGCCAAGCACTGGAATGGATCCTCGGTCCAAGAGATTTTTGTGGGATACTATTCTTGCCAGTTTTCAAGTGAGTGAGCCAGGATTATACGTTTTCGACTCGGTAGAGGAGTAATCAACGATATAAAAAGATTTAGAAACTTATACTGATATCCTCAACAAGATCCTCCTATAGTATTGTGATGAGCTCTCAAAAAATGATCTATCGTAAATTCGATTGACATTCTTTTCTTCATCAAAGAAGTTGAAACTGTTGGAATATGCCTCGTGAGTCGAAGAGGCGAATAAGAAGAACTAACTTTTCCATAAAAAAATCAGGGATTCAGATTGTTGTTAAAAATTGGAGACACGTCAGCAGTGGTCGTGACAAATGCAGCCTAGAGTTTAAACATCGACCTCTTCCCTCATTCGTGACCGCCAAGGTCTCATAATAAATCATTCTTATAAAGTATGAGTCTGAAGTTAGCAGACAGATAAGATAGTGACGCGTAGGATCATATAATCGAAAAAATAGACAATGTCCATTCCTTGAAATCGAAAAAGAAAAAATGGACATCTTGTAGAATTTCAATCTCAGCAGACAGATGGCAGACAGATGAGCTAACTTGAGGATGACGTTTTCAAATGAAAAACGGAAAAATGTCCATTGTCAGGAATCATTCGAAAACACCCACACGACAAGGGAAACCCGCCTTCCAGTTCATCTGTGCGGAGAAATCGGACTTCACGGCTGAAAAAACGATATTTTGAGCTGAATCCTCATCAAGCTGAGTTTTGGGGCCTGTCCATTCTCTGGATCGGACATATATGTTAGAAAAGACCATTTTGAACATGTATGCGGAGTTACAGAAAATGGACATCTCTAGATTCGGCCTGAGGTGCCGATTTCGACGGCCTCTCAAGTGTCTGCTGGCCTTCATCGGGTCCCAGCGCCATTTTGGGAGATGTCCATTCTCTGGATCCGACATATATGTTAGAGAGGACCATTTTGAACATGTGTGCAGAGTTACAGAAAATGGACATCTCTAGATTCGGCCTGAGGTGCCGATTTCGACGGCCTCTCAAGTGTCTGCTGGCCTTCATCGGGTCGCAGCGCCATTTTGAGAGATGTCCATTCTCTGGATCCGACATATATGTTAAAGAAGACCATTTTGAACATGTATGCAGAGTTACAGAGAATGGACATCTCTAGATTCGGCCTGAGATGCCGATTTCGATGGCCCCCCAAGTGTCTGCTGGCCTTCATCGGGTCGCAGCGCCATTTTGAGAGATGTCCATTCTCTGGATCCGACATATATGTTAGAGAGGACCATTTGAACATGTATGCAGAGTTACAGAAAATGGACATCTCTAGATTCGGCCTGAGGTGCCGATTTCGACGGCCCCACAAGTGTCTGCTGGCCTTCAACGGGTCGCAGCGCCATTTTGGGGGATGTTCATTCTCTGGATCGGACATATATGTTAGAGAAGACCATTTTGGAAGTGTGTGCAGAGTTACAGAAAATGGACATCTCTAGATTCGGCCTGAGATGCCGATTTCGACGGCCCCTCAAGTGTCTGCTGGCCTTCATCGGGTCGCAGCGCCATTCTGAGAGATGTCCATTCTCTGGATCCGACATATATGTTAGAGAAGACCATTTGAGAAGTGGGTGCAGAGTTACAGAGAATGGACATCTCTAGATTCGGCCTGAGGTGCCGATTTCGACGGCCCCTCAAATGTCTGCCGGCCTTCATCGGGTCCCAGCGCCATTTTGGGAGATGTCCATTCTCTGAATCCGACATATATGTTAGAGAGGACCATTTTGAACATGTATGCAGAGTTACAGAAAATGGACATTTCTAGATTCAGCCTGAGGTGTCGACTTCGATGCCTCTCAAGTGTCGGCTGGCCTTCATCAGGTCGCAGCGCCGTTTTGAGAGATGTCCATTCTCTGGATCGGACATATATCGTCGCCCCCGACGAAGAAAAACACCTCCCATTGTGGGCCAATGTGAAGTTACATTGGCGCACGATGGGAGGTGTTTTTCTTCGTCGGGGATGACGATGTGTTAGAGAAGACCATTCTGAACATGTATGCAGAGTTACAGAGAATAGACATCTCTAGATTCGACCTGAGGTGCCGATTTCGACGGCCCCTCAAGTTTCTGCTGGCCTTCATCGGGTCGCAGCGCCATTTTGAGAGATGTCCATTCTCTGGATCCGACATATATGTTAAAGAAGACCATTTTGAACATGTATGCTGAGTTACAGAAAATGGAAATCTCTAGATTCGGCCTGAGGTGCCGATTTCGACGGCCCCCCCAAGTGTCTGCTGACCTTAATCGGGTCGCAGCGCCATTTTGGAGCATGTCCATTCTCTGGATCCGACATATATGTTAGAGAAGACGAGAAGAGACGAGAGGTCCGCCGCAAAGTATGTATGCCACGGGCCTGTTCTTTCAAGTTCTTTCTAGTGCAAAGAAATACAAAAAAATTAAAAGAGAAAGGTAAAGTTCATTTTTCAAAAACCAGGCATGCATTCGTGATCATGTGTGTATCTATATACATATATCTACCTATACATACGTGTATACATATAAACACATAAGTACATAGATACCAACATATTGTACACACATACAATATTACCTGGATAACACCTAAATATGGGTGGTTTTTCGATAAATGATTTTTTCTTTGATTATTTTCGATAAATGAAAAGTTAAATACGTCAAACCACTTCGAAGGCTACGAACTATCTGATTAGAGGGAATAGTCAATTCAATTGACAAATATCTTGTTTGATGTAATATTCAACATATCTTTTGGGTGTATTGGTTACTCAGAAGGGTTTTTCTCGTCATACAAAAGGATGGACATGCTTTATTTCATCGATTGGTGGCCTCAAATACACGTAGGCCATCTGTCTGCTATCTGTCTGCCATCTGTCTGCTAACTTCAGACTCATTAAAGTAGTCCCGTCACTCTCAAACTCTGGGAAATTAGATCATCTTTATCGATCGTTCCTGATGATATGAGTCAAATTTCTCCCTTCCTTTATTCGTCAATATGAGTCAAATTTTGATTCGATACAGAGTTCTGGTGTGCTTGTGACATTCAAATTTGAAAGCCAGGTTCCAGATGATTTCTTCTATTACGCTCAACGCAAATAGTATTTTTCGATTGGAGGGTAGGAAGTTTTGTTCTGCACTCCGAGTGTTAGTTTTCGGCCCGAGCCCTGGTGAGGGTCAAAATTTTTACGAGTAAAGCAGAAAACTCCACACTCGAGTATCGAAATACGTTTGTTGACGGGAGGGGGGGGGGGGTAAGCTGAACGTAAACTGCCAGGCGTGAGGCAGTGCTTTACGCACAGTCGATCGAGAAACCCTGCTACGGCTTTCGACGCAGCCGTTGATGTCGATGAAATTTTTTGGTACTCATCATTCCTCCTGATGAATTTGCGACTTTACCATGAAGGTATAGTATTCAAGTATTCCTATTGTTTCTCAGAAGTCTTAATCTTTTTCACATGTTACAATTTTGACACATGGGCAAATTTTTCTTTAATCAGAATAGTACATTTCGATACAAGGGTGGAAAAACTTTTTTGACATGCTTTGCGGAAAGGTGTCTTTTGCGCACTGATTTTCCACTTTCTCGGGTGTAAAACCTATCTTTGAATACAAGAGTAGAAGAACTTTTTTCGCGTCCGAGTGATGGGCTTCCGGCCTGAGCCTTAGACAAAGGTCGGAATCAACAGAAGGATGCGAAAAATAAGTTCTACACCCGTGTATCAAATTGTGTATTTCGACAAACCGCGCGAGAAAGTGAAAATTTAGTGCAGAAAGGACATTTTTCCGGAAATCACTGTTTGGATCTTAATTAGGCGAAAGAAACTGCAATCGAGTGTTCCAAAAATTGTATATATTTCACTTTTAGAGGACTTGTTGAATCAGGTTCGGTATAATTCCTGTAGTATTATAGTTCTTCAGGGCTGACTCATTTTTATACATTCCTCCCGATCGTTCTATCGATTTATATAAAAAACTAGCGTTTTTGCCTTACTCGCTAACGCTCGTTCGGCTTGTAAATGGTTTTGATAAGTCATAGGCACCAGAAATGCTTTTATAATTGAATAGTAGTATTTGTAAAATAATGATTGCTAATCAATTCAAGGTGGCTAAATAAAGTTTTTAAAATTGTCCGCAAAATCCGTATTGTGTTGAATTCATGGGCGTTCGCAGCAGGGGCGGCGAAGAGGGCGATCGCCCCCCCCCCCCCTCCTCCCAAAACTAAAAATTTTGCACAGGTGAGATATAGGAAAACGCGGGCATTAGCGCGCGCCGCCCCCTAGTTAGCTTAAATCCCCCCCCCCCCAAAGTCGGATTCTGGGAACGTCACGGGTTGAATTACACTGGCTAATGGTGGAGATATAACTCCAAGTAAGAAATTATGAGTATTGAGGAATTTTATAGTTTCTTTTCAATTAGCTGACCTATTTCTTTGTTCAATCGAATCGGCTGAAAAACTTATCGTTACATGGCATATATCTAAAGGGTTAATCAAAGCGAGGTCATATCAAATCTACGTACAGTGTGCATAAGTTGACCTTTGGTTCAGTCTAGCTCAGTCTAGTAGAGTCTAATACGATCTTGTACGGTTCAATTCAGTTTATTATAATCTAGGTCGATCTAGTTCGGTTTGTTTTAATCCAATTCAATCTAGTTCAGTCTTCTTCAGTCTACTTTGGTTTAAATCGAATTAGACCGATCTAGACGGTATTAGACCATACTAGACTGAATTAGACCGGACGAAAACTAATCATCATGAGCTAGACTCAATCAGAATGAGCTGGGTCAAATTAGAACGAATTGGCTTGGTCTAAGCCCAACTACACCGAGTTAGACAGGAATAGACCGAACTAGATCGACCTAGATTGAATTTATATATAGACCTATTTGTCTGTAATCCGTAAATACATGTCCAAATAACATTTCCATTCATCTAGTTATAATCATCATTGTAATATTGTAATACAAGTAGAGTAATCTCATTTTACATGTACGTGATGGAGCTTCTCGCAACTACATTTTGTATAAAAAAATGACCTTCAATTCATATATCTTCTAGAATATTGAGTTGGCTGTAACATTCAAATTCAAAAAATTAAATAAACGATCATAACGAAAAAATATTGGAAATTTACGATTATATACCTTATGAATCCTAGCCCACTCATTTTCAGTCAAAATTTCACTCAACATTCAGTGAAAGTTTCACTGATACTTTAGTGGAAGTCCCACTGAAACTTTAGTGAAAATTTCACTGCAACTGGAATTTTCACTGAAATATTCACTGATTTTTTAGTGAAATTTTCACTGATTTTTTAGTGAAACTTTCACTGAAATTTTAGTGAAATTTTCACTGATTTTTTAGTGAAATTTTCACTGAAATTTTAGTGAAATTTCCACTGATTTTTTAGTGAAATTTCCACTGATTTTTTAGTGAAATTTCCACTGATTTTTTAGTGAAATTTTCACTGAAATTTTAGTGAAATTTTCACTGATTTTTTAGTGAAATTTTCTCTGATTTTTCAGTGAAATTTTTACTGGAACCGAGTGGAATGTATCACTTGAACTTTAGTGATTTCCACTCCATCAATCCACCAACCCACCCATCTGACCATTAACCCCCACTCACCCACCAACCCACTCACCCGTGACCCACCCATCACCCTTCACCCCCTCCACATAGGCAACCCGATACGCAGTAGGTGGACGGACAAATTTTGCCTGGCTCCTTAATTATTATAATACAGCCATTTTACTGTACCTTATATACATATATCCTCTTTTGGGGCCATTTGTGTGTACATGGCTGACATCAAAAATGTTTTCAGGGTGGTAGGGGTGCAATCCTGACGACTCACTCGATGGAGGAAGCCGATGCACTGTGCTCACGCGTAGGTATCATGGTAAAAGGTGAACTACGATGCATAGGCTCGACTCAACATCTGAAGAATCTCTATGGTGCGGGATACACTTTGGAGATGAAACTTCGAAATGGTGACTGTACCCCCACTACTCCATCAGGAAATCGCGTTAACGGACTTGCGGAGTTTGTTACTGGAATTTTTGCCGACGCTACTCTTGAAGAAAGCTTTGCTGATAGGCTTGTCTTCTCAGTACCTCAGCAGTCAGTAACTTCGCTAGCCGAATGTTTCATACAACTAGAGAAAGGTTTGTAATGAAATTGAAGGATTTTTTGTATGATTGTTGTAGAAGTTTATGCTCCGGAATAATCATTTTTCTATTGTTGTTCATGTTCAGAGATTGAACTACTGTTGATCGTCATAGGGTTGATCCCATTTTCAAAGTTTTTGTACAGGATTAAAATCATAACCAAGTCAGTTTTTTGAGGTATCTTTCGATAGCTATCGTTCTTCATTGAACTCTTCAAAATGATCAAAATTGAATCTAGGTTGATCTGTTTGTAACCTTCTACAACCTTTTTTCGCAGCAAAACAAGATCTAGATATTGAAGAATACAGTTTCAGTCAAACAACGTTGGAGCAAGTTTTTCTCAAGTTTTCTCATTACGACGAACCAGACACAGGCGAATGAGATACGGGGTGCGACGCTAACGTCGCAGATACCCCTCAATAAATAATTACGGATTTACCAAGACGACTCACGTCTTGAGATAAACATGAATAACCCCCCAAGAACATTCAGTAATTCTGAATGTTCTTACTGGAGGAAGAATACCGATGAAGAAAAACAACTCGAAGATTGCGGACATCGTTGCAAAACTCTTATAGTTACTCACTGTCACTACTATCATTTCTTATCTGTGAAGCACGTCAAAACTTCCATTTTCAAGTTCAGTCTTATTGCCCGTCTGATTTTGGAAAGTTTTCGTGAAAATAATTCCCCGATACGAAATAAGTAAATAGCTATAGTTGGAAAATGAGAAAAAATGCCAGAATCACGGAATCAGGAATTTGGGTTCCTAACATTCTGCTCTGAAATAAGAGCGTATATATAGATTTCAGTGTTGCGGGAATATGTTCCTGGCATTGTCAGAAACGTTCCAGAGTTTTTCAGATTCTCATAACGTACCCAACCAGAATTAACCCAAATATCGGTTTCTATTTGTGAATCGTAGAGTGAAACCAGTTTCAATTAATCTTTCTCATTTTCCATGGATCATAAATTCATTTGCCCGCACTTTTGAATTATGCTCATGTTTAAATCAAGTCAAATTGTGTTAATAGATGCAGAGTCTTCGTTTGTAAACTCAAAATACTATCTCGAATCGGTGATCATGGATTGGCAATCAACAATTTGACTGATTCTCTATCGGACGAGATGTAAAACTTAACCCTGACTCTCTCAAGAATGTTTTGATTTTTAACAAAAGGTCAGGTGACGGATTGATCACGAAAGAAGGATGATCGGAATCGCTGCCTACCACTTCCTATAATTTAATAGGTTGCGAGGAAAAAGTAACGATGAAAACTTCATCATGGAACGTTTCCAATATTCATGGCTCTTTCATTTACTATGAGGTAAACCTGAATAAAATTCCCTGGAGTTGTGCATATAAATATCAATAGCTCTCTGTACATTCAACAACTTCGATCACGAGTACTCCAATGGCTATACTTTTATGATCTATGACCATTCATTTGTATAGAAAATTATCTTGGAAACTCACTGCTATCTTTTCATTTATTCAGTTGGCATGGACTCACCATGGAATACTCCAATTGTTGGTTTATGTAACTCGGAAGTTATTAAAATCCAACGACTCCAAGATTATTTCTGTAACTTTATTGTCATGAATTCTGTATTGATATTGATCCACGAAGAATGAATGAGGTCTCTCATTTCAGTTGAAAACCTTCGACACTCATTTCACTGACGTTCATGTCTTGTACTTGGCAATTTCTTTGAGGCATAGAAAAGTTCCATCCTCCCTAAAAATTTGATTGAACATAAAACTTTTTGGTAGGGAAATCAATTAAGATGCAACTAGAACTTAACATTTATTCATACATTCACGGGAAAGAATCGACATTCTCGGATGATTAAAATTCAATCCAGACGTAACTATCACAGTCATGACGATGTAGTTAGTGAACTTGTTGACTATTGTATCAAAATCGATAGGACTTTTGTATAAAAATTCATGCAATAGAAGACATCTTGTACAGAACTTCCATCTTGATTAGTTGCATGGTCTGATGCTGCATTATAGTTTCTAATGAAATAGCTATTATGCAAAAGTACGAGAA
Source organism: Eretmocerus hayati (assembly GCA_029851415.1). Classification (NCBI taxonomy): domain Eukaryota; kingdom Metazoa; phylum Arthropoda; class Insecta; order Hymenoptera; family Aphelinidae; genus Eretmocerus; species Eretmocerus hayati. Next base: position 171,888,054 of record CM056742.1, on the reverse strand, counting down.
GTGATTTGAACCACACTGCCAGCATCCGTAACAAAATAGTTTGCTATCAGTGAAAGTTATTATAGATTACAATTGGAAGTAAATATTGACATCAGAATGAATGAGATGATTGTGTGAAATATGATATTGTTGAGTAGTCTCATGAGAAAATGTGCATCTCAATGCAAATATTTGTAAAGAATATGAAAATTTTCGTGGAAAACAGGTTTTTGATCCGTCAGGAATAAAATTGATACTGAAAATTTTCATTTCCAAAACCATACAAGCTTATAAAATCTCGATATAGATGCGAACCATCGCGGCCCGTGATCTAAATCAAGAATTTCTCTACGCGTCCAAACAACGTGCAAGTATGTCTACAGCAGGAGTCTATTTTTTAAAAAAGAATATACGACTCTGACCATTTATGTTGAAGTCATCTTTTATTAGCCATGTAGACAGACAGACTCTGTTAATAAGATCTTATTCAAATCCCACGTTCGGAGAACTACTCTGAATAAGATGAAACTAGTTCTTCATAAAAAACTGATAGTCATATCACTCTTGTGATATGATTGTGAATCTTGTAACACCTCCTGGTGAGTCTGCATATATTTCAAATATCCTTTGTATAAGAGGAAGATTCAATAGTAATCAATTCTCATGGATGAATCTCTTCGAAAAAAATATGAGGGTAATGGAGAAAAAGAGCCCAGAATGTGAAAGAGAGGGAAAAAAGGTAGCATGAATGCGCAAGAATACAATTGGTACAGTCTCGTAGCGTTAGATTTGGACTGAACAGAATATTTTGTAGATGAAATACGTAGGTAGTCCGAATTTTGAATTTTGTTATCATGTTAGAATAACTCAAGTTTTGTAAATATATAAATAACGAACGTTGCTGAATTATAAGTATTGTAAGCTACAAGATTGTACAATGTGATATTTGAATGAAATATGAGAATAAAAAGTTGTATACTAAAAATTGATGCGGATTTTCTAATTTTCATACTTTCAGCAGGTCTACCATCAATTGCGCACACTGTCACATTTTTGTGCACCCCAAAGATTAGCGATTGCGCACGCGGTCGATGCCAGACCATTGTCGATTGCACACATCGGTCAATCCGCGGAAATCCCTTACCCATCTAGCTGTTCCTGGACATGAGCAGAATAGTGCAGGCACCAAGTGGGAGATTGAAAATACGAACGAACGGATGAGCTGTTGAGTGAATATGAGGAAAGTCGAAGGAAAGTTGAATACACGAACATAAAGACATTCGATATTGGAGAGTGATGCTCGATATTGCTTTTATGTGTACAATATGTATAAATATGTATACATACGTACTAGGGTGACATTTATTTCCCAATTTTGGATTTTCCTATTTGCACATGCTTAAGGTAGTAGTAACGGTACTGATGAGTCCAAGTGCAGATGTACCCGCGCTTGACTCTCTTTCGCCCGCGATATAGGTATAGTGAACGCACGCAGCAGACGACAACCTAACCCTGAAACCGCAGAAATGAGTGACACTTGGGCTGAGATTTTCTTTCGTAGGCTCTAAATCGTCGATCTGTTGGTTTTTATGTGATTTTCGTGCTCTTTTCCTCTTGTGGACCGACTCTCGTGAAAATCTGTACGGTAGATAATATTCTACTGGTCATTTCCCATAAAACGCCGTGCTAAACGGCTTGTACAAAAACGCTCAGAACTTTTTTCCCTGGCTCTGAAAGCTTCTGAAATTTTGACTGAGGCAGTTTGAGATGGCAATCTACCACTATGCTAAATTTTGTAATTTTTTGTACGGTAATTCGAGGATCGCTAGTACTACCTTCAATCTTCCTCATTAGATTAGTACATGAAGAAAAAAACATCGTCAGGGTAGTTTGGAGGTGCTCTTATAGTGCCCAACTGACACCATTTTTAACATTGGAAAGCCTATACCGGGCAATTCGCTCGCATAATCCTCCATGTCTTTGTGATCGCTTTAATTTTTCATGGCGCCTTTTCTCGCCTGGAGAACATCAGAACACACTCGACGTAAATTTCTTCGAGGAACACGATGAAATTCTTAGATTTGACTTCCAAAGTGACCATGTGGTTGTATCAGCCGTTTTTTTGAAAGAATCACTAATAGCACGCCAAGGTCACTTTGAAACACAAAACTGAGAATGTAATCGTGTTCCTTGTGAAATTTTACGTCGAAATAGTGTGTTCTGATGTTCTCCAGGCGAGAAGAGGCGCCATGAAAAAATAAAGCGATCGCGAGCGAATTGCCCGGTATAGGCTTTCCAATGTTAAAAATGGTGTCAAATGGGCACTATAAGGGCACTCCCAAACTACCTAGGCGATGTTTTTTCTTCGTATACCAACCGAATAAGGGAGATTCAAGCATTTGCACCTAGGAAAATCCCAAAATTGGGAAATAATTGTCACCCTAATATGTACATACATATTATTCAAAAATTTTCAAATTTCACGTGCACTTGCTCGAACCTTGTCAATCAGTCTCACATTGGGTTCCAGTGCGCAAACGTCGTATTAACAATGGATATGGATCCTATGTTGAGTGAATGCGGCAAAATTTTGATGGTGCACAACAATTATAAACTTCAAGAATCTCGAATTACAAGTGAGGGACAAACGTGGCGTTGTAAGCATAAGAATTGTGCTGCAGATGATTGTGACAGATGACGGTAGAGAGAAACTGGTGAAAAGAAATGAAAGAGCACACAATCATGAAGTCGAAAAGAACATCGCTCGGCACTATGTTGTTAACAGCGTAAAAAGATGTTGCTCACGGTTATTATATGAGTAATTCCGCGCGAAAGCAGACCACAAATTGCAGACATATCTCAGATTGTTTTTCCACTATTCTTAATCGATTCTGTGGTCCAAAATATGAACTTTTCACTCTTCATGGACTCCAAAAAAATTGTTTGTTTTCGTGGAGAATATCTTTATGATAGTGTTTTTAGGAAAAAATACCAATTTTTTCCAGTAAAATGGGCGCAGTTCCGACTTGAGGTAAGATACGACCACGCAAATAATTCGAAAGGTCTTCCAAAAATCTATCGAAATATGTTTCGAAAAATTTTTTTTGAGGCTACGGACGGGGCGTCGGAGGGGGCCTATGAGCAAAAAAGTGAAGAACAGAAAAAATTATCTCCTCAAAAACCTAATCTTTCAAAAATCTGAAAATCCACATTTCGATGTAAAATTGCGGGTTCTTCCAGAAAAAAGTAGTCTCGATCTGTGTTTTGGGTTCAACGCTGTTTTTTTTCACGTTTTATCAATATTCTCAGCCTTTTCGGTTGAAAGATGAATTTTTCTGCGCATGCGCAAGGATTAAGACTGCTGAAACCATTCTTATTGGAGAGCCGAGGAAATTCTCTTCAAAATCACTACCTGGCGGAGTCAATTCGATGTACTGAGCCCAAAGTTAGAAGGTCTAAAAAATGATGACACTCCTACTCGAGTCACGATACTGATGGGAAATTTGTGCAAGATCTGCATTTACCCTTCTTGAGGATGCTTCATCATTAATGGGCCAAGTGCATAAAATTGACTTTGCCAAGTAGTCATTTTGAAGGAAATTTCCTTGGCTTTTCAATGAAATTGGTTTCAGCAGTCTAAATCCTCGCGCATTCGCAAAAAAATTCAGTTTTCAACCGAAAAGGCTGAGAATATTGATAAAACGTGAAAAAACAGCGTAGAACCCAAAACACATATCGGGACCACTTTTTCCTGGAAGAACACGCAATTCTACATCGAAACATGGATTTCCAGATTTTTAAGAAATTAGGTTTTTGGGGAAATGAATTTTTTCTGTTTTTCACCTTTTTGCTCATAGGGAGCGTCCGTAGCCTCAAAAAAAATTTTTTCGAAACATATTTCGATGGATTTTTGGAAGACCTTTCGAATGCCGTTATTTGCGTGGTCGTATCGTACACTGTAAAAAATTTGTGGAAAAAACTGCAACCAGTGGTTGCAGTTTTTCCCTCAACCACTGGTTTATCCCAAAAATCAACCAGCTGGTTTATAATCAACCAGCTGGTTGATTTTTGGCACAAACCAGTGGTTGACTACCTATCCAACCACTGGCTGACTTTTTTCCCACAATTAATATATAAGGATGAATGCGGCACCCACGATATTGGTCGATGCTGGTCTCCGGTTGACACTTTTGATTCGGAAAAACAAGTTTCGTCATTTTTTTTCACAAACAAAGAGGGATAAACATTAGCCCCGGTCGCGTATGGACGACAAAGCGGGTTGCCTGTCATGCAGGAGTCGAATACACGTCGTAAGGCTGGAGGGATGGATAGATGGATGGATGGGGTGGGAGGGTAGATGGGATGGATGGATGGATGGAACGGAATGGAACGGACCGGAATGGGGCGAAATGGAACGGAGTCTCATTGGATGGAGGGGAACGGAACTGGCCGGATGGGGCAAAATGGAATGGGCGGGGCAAAATGGAACGGACTCAAATTGGATGGAGGGGAACGGAACTGGCCGGATGGGGCAAAATGGAATGGGTGGGGCAAAATGGAACAAAGTTGAATTGGGTGGAATGGACCGGAATGGAATTGAATTATATGGATGGGAGACATCCATACAATTCAGTTCCATTTCGTTCCATTCCGTTCCGTTCCGGTCCGGTCCATTCCGTTCCATTCCGGTATATTCCGGTCCATTCCGTTCAATTCCACTCCGTTCCATTCCGGTCCGTTCCGTTCCATTTCGATCCGGTCCATTCCGTTCCATTCCATCCATCCATCCATCGATCCATCCATCCCATCTACCCTCCCACCCCATCCGTCCATCTATCCATCCCTCCAGTCTTACGACGTGTATTCGACTCCTGCAGGACAGGCAACCCGCTTTGTCGTCCATACGCGACCGGGGCTAATGTTTATCCCTCTTTGTTTGTGAAAAAAAATGACGAAACTTGTTTTTCCAAATCAAAAGTGTCAACCGGAGACCACCATCGACCAATATCGTGGGCGCCGCATTCATCCTTATATATTCGCTGTGGGGACAAAGTCAACCAGTGGTTGAATTCCAACCAGCTGGTTGATTTCGACAACCAACCACTGGTTGACGATTTTGGTGGAAAGTCAACCAATTTTTTACAGTGTACCTCAAGTCGGAACTACACCCATTTTACTGAAAAAAGATTCTTTCCTAAAAACACTATCACAAAAATATTCTCGACGGAAACAAAAAATTTTTTTTGGACCCCATAGAGAGTGAAAAGTTAATTTTTTTTGACCATAGAATCGATTAAGAATAGTGGAAAAACAATCTGAGATATGTCTGCAATTCGTGGTCCGCTTTCGCACGGAATTTTTCATATACATAGTCTCTACTAGAATACAGGTATAAACTGTGAGTTGAATACTTCCGAGAACTAATCCCGTGCGCAATCGACTATGCACCGGCGAAGCTCCCGTGCCCAATCGACACAAAATTCTTGACCATGTGCGCAATCGACGGCGCATCTTTTAAAATTATGATGAAATAGTGGAGGATTAATGATTCATCTCTTTGAACTGTGCATTACATATCACAATGTGACGCATATTGCAGAGGTTTTGGAAAAAATAACACTAGACACAAAGTTTTGGAGTCGAATATTATAAACCCCAACCCGCTTGGTGGTGATGGTCTTACTTACGAGCGATAGTAAGTAAGGCAATGTTACGAGTAAATCATGAATCCAAGAATAATTATCCTGGAATGATAGTTTCGTGATTCAAGTCTACGCCTTCGTGACATCCTTACTATGGCCCACGCGATCATTTTCAGAAAATAAAATCATATGGAGGAGCAGCAGTTATGAACTATGATCTATTGAGACTATGAGGTGAAACCCTACGCAGCCCTGCAAGGTGAATTACAATTTCTTCTGCAATTACTAACGAGTTCTCAAGCTAGAGTAAATACTATTTTGATTATATTCCGTAGGAGAAATATGATGGAATTTCTACATGTCTTACATACAAGTAGTCCCGCGCAAAACAAACCTACAAAAAAGTGTCGTGTTTCCGTGTAGCTTTCTCTAAATAGAAAAAGTTATTTTCGTGACAGCAAATTTTCGATCAATTTTTTCATTTCATCGCATGCTTTCTCCAATGGAAGTTTTTTTTATGTGAAAAATGCTTGGACCATTTTGTTCCTCTTGCCGGAATCTATCAATTTCGGGTAACGCTCTTTCTCCAGGAAGCATTCAAAACCTAAGAGACACCCATCTTTGAGCCCTTCTACACTTAATCTTATCAACTTTTGATCTTCTATAAGTGGCAGAAAATTACTCAGGAACACGCCAGTGATTTGGCATCGCTCCCCTCCCGCAATCTCATTCAATGTAGAAGCTTTTCTAGAAAAAATATCCGAAATCTCATGTTATAACAGTATGATATCTTTTTCTATCAAGGTCTCACGGAGATTTGAGTTTTCTAAACTATGATTTTTCGGCACAATCTACTAGTTGTTCAATACTAAAATTCCATTCCATCTCTGCAAACCTTAATTTTCTAAAAAAATCTAATTCTTACCAAAATTCTCATATCAATCGTCCTCAAACCAACTCTATGGAGATTCTCTCTCAACCAAATGATAGATATCGCTATACCCTTTTCTGAATGCCCCAAATTCGCCTTATCAGCTTCCTCAAAAAAATAACCCGAAATAATGGGAAGTATTCTTTTCAACATTAACATTCCTCCTGTATCTCCCAGGAGAACGAATTCACCAATCTTCAAATGATCTACAAAAATATCGATTGGTTGATACCCACTACTAGTTAAACTCGGAAACCATGATTGAAATGAAGTTTCTTTCCAGAAAAATTAAAATTTCCACCAGAACCCCATTTTGATCATCCTATACGAATGCAACTGGAATTCGGTATCGACCAATCGATAGAGAATGCCCAAAACATTCCATTGCAAGGAATACCCAAACTTTTTTTACAGAGATTATCCAAAGAAATAAAGTAATGCACTTCGGTGATACCTGGAACAATTTTTCGGGCTGCATTAGGTAGTAGAGAGTTCATGTTTTGTACCACAGAATCGAATGAAAAAGTTGAGAGAAGAATCTGAAACTTGACCGTTTTTCGTAGATCTGTTTCGCGCAGAAGTACTCATACATGGGCGGCAAATACAATTACTCTCTCCGTATCCATCAGTGAGAAACCACTGAACTTCAGTGCATTACGGATCAACTTTGACCGATGACTTCCGTGTATGTACACTGGAACTTCAGTGCATACACACTGAAGTCATCAGTGACACTCACTGAAATTTCAGTGACCTTGGGGATCGGACAGGTCCTGGTCACTGAAGTTTCAGTGAGTGTCACTGATGGATCAGTGAGACAATTCACTGATTCACCAGTGAGAATTTCCACTGAAATTTCAGTGAATATGATTTGCCGAGATCCTTGAGGAACTGAAATTTCAGTGAGCATCACTGAAGTATCGGTGGCTCATGCTCGTCCAGCAGACAGACCCTGCGGAGCGCATTCCTCGGCGAGATGTTCTCGGATGGCTCGTTGTGTGATCGGGGCGTTTGAAGGTGAAACGCTCTCTCGCTGTTTCCTTGGGCAGCGGTCTTCCACTCTTGAGTACACTCAGGAGGAAGATGAACTGCATCACAATGACCGTCAGTGTCAGTCCGAGATTTTCGTCTCTCTCGCACTCAATAGGTTACGGCACGAGTGCGAGAACGAGACGGAAGATCTCGATCGGCCCCTGACCATCACAGCCACTGCAGTTCACCTTCCTTCCGAGTGTACACGCTTACAAGGATGGTTTCATCCAAAATTACCAACGGGCCGTAGTTGTCCGCTTTGGAGCTCCTGATCAAATTCTCGTTGCGATTTTCCGACAAAATGTATGTAATTATCTGTGGCCATCCGGCGTATCTTGATGTCTTCATCGAAATTCTGTGCACGGTATGTGATCACGCGTATTTGTTTCTTCGCAAGTATTGGAAGGAACAGGGCGGTCAGAGATTTTTGCCACCTTTGTTGAGCACCTTCGATTTTATTAGTCTGAGCAACTTAGATCGCTTGTTCCGCGTGTCTCATATCATCTCAGGTGGTAGAAGTTTCTGAATATAGTATTTGTACAGACTTCTCCCAACACGGGCAAGGTAGATTACCAATATAGAATACTCAAAAGGACAACGACGGAAATCTGGTTTGATTCCTGCCGATAAATCTCGAAGATGCAGGGAAATTTTTCTCATGATTAATTTGAATCATTTCTATCTCGGATCATATAATCTGATCATGAATCAGTCCATCAGTGACAGAACATATTTGTTATATAAAATCATGTCAATAAACTTGCGACTAAAGTTCGTAGCTTGAGCGAAGAAATGTAGCCGTACACCCGTGATTTTACAAGTCTGTGCGAATTAGATCGCTTAGTCCACGAGTTTTACATCATCTTGGTTGTTCAAGTTGTCCCGAAAAACTCGAGAAATAACAAGTGCTCGTTCTCATAGACGTTGGAAATGGCAGCTGACGTGATCGAAATCACCCTGGGCAACCCAAAAAATGACAAGCTCTCGTTCAAGTGGTCGTTGTAAGTAACTGTGAAGCTTAGATTCAATCGACAATAGATACTGAGAAAAAATCATTGGGAGGACATGTAGGTCGATGTCGTTGGTGGGTTGATGTGGTTGATTTTCGCGACATGAATTTCTTATTTGAAAACTTTCACTCAACCCTCTAGCGCCCAAGGGTCCTGTGAGACCCACCCTCAAAATCTAGATTGTCAAGCTCCATGGCGATATTAGGGCAGTTGTGCTGAATTGGGCATGGTAATTACTTTCTTTTGAGCCAAAACTAACTGTATTTGACAATTCAAGACCCTGATAACGCGTACATAGTTTTTGGGAGCACACTAAAGACAAACAATGTCCGATACCTTGGGCCTCTAGAGGGTTAATTACAACGAGGAAAAAGAGCTGATGGAACTAATTTCACCACGAACGAGCCAGTATATTTTAAAAGGAGAGATCTAAGCTTTAATATGAGCTTTTGAACGTCGTTCTAGGTAGTATAAGTTAGGGATTACGACTATTACGCTTTTTCCGGGGGGAGAGGCGTCAGTCATCTCGCTTTGTGGTATGTGAAATAGTTGAAATTTGGGCATTCATGGTGATCTAATTTTCATTCGTCGTCACAGAAAAGGGAAAACGTCTCCAAAAAATTATAAGATACAATAATTATTTGATTCTTAGACAAATCAAGAATCGAATTGAGAACCGATACTTTTATAATGTATATAAATAAAAAAACTAAGTCATAATTCGGTAAATAAAAGACATCTATAATCATATATTGCGTATCAGTATTAACCAATGGTAATTCCAAATTTGCACCGAATTTCTCTTCTTTATGATTTCATCACGTCTTTTACTGATTCAAGCTTAGGTTGAAATAAAGAGCAATCTAGATTTAAAATAGTTCGAGGTCAGATATTCAAGATATTTACGAAGCACGTGCAAATAAAACGATCTGAAGAAATAAAAATCTTGGATGATTGATATATAGACGAATAACTAATCATCGCTCAACTCCGGGAGTATCTTGACTGGAGTTGCTTTCGATAGCTTCCAAGTTGGAATTGTAAAGAGTAACATAGAGAGAAGCTACCACGCCAGGTTCTTTCCTGTCAATTTCATAAATGCGACAGGCCAAGAACATGAAAAAATTATGGAGTTCAAATGGGTAAGACAGGTTGAGGACCTCGTCTGTTTTGGAGTAGATCTAGTATGTGCATCAAGTTAATTTTTCCGATTCTTTCAAGTAAGAGATCGTCAGCATTGATAAAGTAGCTCGTCGATTCAACGTTGACACACACAATGTACCTCGTCGTTTCTTTTCCACCAAAGTGGAGATGCTTTCATTTTCCGGAAAAAATGAAAGTATTCCGTCATTCGTTTTCTTGATCAGAATGCTGAGAAGCACTCCGCATCAAAACCTAGAAAATCTGAAAAATTTCGTAGAAAGTTCTCTAATCACTAAAGATCCTAAAGTGATTATCCACTTAATCAAGTCACCAAGATTACGAGTGAAAGTTCTCTTCATCAACTCTACCATAATAATTTGAAAGAATTGCCTGTATGTCTTATCCCCCCCCCCTACTTCACTTTTTCTGAAAGTTTAGCTTGGCGAGTATGATCATCTTCTTGCCCTATAAATTCATCTGATATCAGAAATATGAATTTCACCCCTTGAGAGTCATGAAATTAGGGATTACATGTCGAGTGAATATTTACCAAAATCTAAACGTAAAACGAATGTAGGGAGATTAAAGAGAATTTATTTCAACTCTTGAGAGTCATGAGATGAGGAAAAAGTATGTCGAGTAATTGTTCTGCGAAAGCTGAACGTGGAACGTATTAAAGAGGATCGATTACATTACAATTTAAATATCGCTGTAATTTTCAATCAACTTGAGTTACTCACCATCTCTTTTATTTACTGAATACCGTCAAGTGGGGTAACTTTGCCACACTTTCGACTTTTTTTTGGCATTGTTTTCCGTATAGCTCGGAGAGATTACGGCAAAACCTACCCGTATCAGTAGCCAATCGAATGCTTAGAATCTTAGCTTTCGATTGGCGTAAGGTAGAACTCGATTTGAGAATCCTGTTTGAAGATACGGTCTTGAGAAGCAAAACACTTTTCACAAAACCTGGGGTGGGGTAACTTTGCCACACTCCAGTATCTCCACTGGAATTTCAGTATCACGACTAGAATTCTTGTGAAAATACGAGCGTATCTTGTATCTCATGAGCTCTAATAGATGTTGTTCCCATTGGGAACGTTTTTCTTGACATCCCAAGCTTTGTGCAGCATTGAACAAGTCAAATGATTGATTTGAAGTAGTATCAAAGCTGTTTATATAAGTTTGGTTTTTCAAAATTCCACGGAAGAGTGTCGAAAGATGATGCTTGACTTATGCCTCAAGTACTTGCACGTTCAGCTAGGATTTAAGATTGAAAAATGAAAGTCAATGTATCTCTTTAATTGAGTTCTTGATAATTATTATGACTTTCCTGCGTTCCAAGAGAAATTTCCCCGCATTTAACGCTCTGTATAAGTTATCGATGCTGCACGAGTATTTTCAAGAGAGCCTAACGCAAAGCAGTTATTGGCGATTTTTAATCTAAATAAAATCCATCTAGACGGAATTGTTTCGTTTAATGAAGAGATAAGTGAATAGTGTTTTCACTGGTATCTTGGATTCCTTGGCTGCTTCGCGGTAAGAGAGTTATTGCCACATCCTATTTGCTTAAGGCACTTCTGAAGCTTGCCATATGAATAATTCTTGTAATTCTCTCTAGCCTTCTGCCTTGCATAGTTTCTGGTCATCTGTAAGAGCAGATGGGTAAAAATTGGATTGGAAGAATGAAAGTATGATAAAATGGGAAATTACGTGAGAGAAGTTGAACAAAATAACTGTAGACGTGAGCACTTAAGGCGATGCGGTCACCATGCAAGCTCGAAATCATTCCCATCTTTCTCCGATTTTGTTGCGATTTGGGCTAAATGATGAGCGCACAAATATTTGTTATTATCTAACTTAGATTTGTTCGCTCTTTGTTGAGCCTAAATTGCAATAGGATCGGAAGAAGTTGGGAATGAAAATGTGCGTATATCATAGGTTAGAAGGTTCCCGTGGCCAAGTCATTCCCACTTTTCTCCGATTCTCTTATGATTTGGGCTAAGCGACGTATTGAGGAATACAAGTTGGACAATAACAAGTATTCGACAACTCGTCTCAGACTTTGAATCATCAAACTTTTAATGTGAGGTGTATTTTCAAGGTCCATGGTCACGGTGCACGGTGACCGCATCGCCTCAAGCTGCAGTAGGAAAGTGTGGCAAAGTTACCCCACCATAGCAAAAAAAAACAGCTTTTTTTTCTTTTTCTCGGCGTAAAATTTGTACCGTGGAAAAATTGTGCTTTATAACAACTGAATCATCAAGTTAACGGCTTGAGTCAACGAGAATATGCAGCATTTACCTGTCATTCGACGCCAAGTGCTCGTACTGGGTTAATTTTTTGGGACCAAATTTTTTTGCTTGTCTCTCACTGCGGTACAAAAATAGGTTATAAACAATTCTGAGGCGTCAAGAGCTGCCTTCCGCGGGCGCAAAACATAGCTCACGCATGTCCCTACTGGAGGGAATTGTTACTAGAGCGATAAGATTCCCTACCTCACCTACAGCAGCCTCTGAAATCTTTTCCCGGCGGTGTGGCAAAGTTACCCCCCCTGTGGCAAAGTTACCCCATCTTACGGTATATTGAAAATGGTAGTTCATCTAGAACAGTGAAAAGAAAACGATGGCAGGAAAATTCGATTCAGCATTGATCACTCCAATTTGAAAGTCAGTAGAGATGGTGAGTAACTCAAGTTGATTCAAAATTACAGCGATGATCAAATTGTGATGTAATCAATCCTTTTTGATACGTTCCACATTCAGATTTTGCAGAACAATTACTCGACATACTTTTTCCTGATCTCATGACTCTCAAGAGTTGAGATAAATTATCTTCAATCGCTCTACATTCGTTTTACGTTCATATTTTGGTAAATATTCACTCGACATGTAATCCTTGAATTCATGACTCTCAAGCAATGAAATTCATATTTCTGATATCAGATAAATTTACAAGGCAAAAAGATGATCATACTCGCCAAGCTAAACTTTTAGAAGAAGTGAAGTAGGGGGCGGGGGAGATTCCAATACTTGGCTATGGTAATGATTAAAAATTCTCAAATTGAAAAATGAGCTGTGAATGGTAGCATGTAGAAAAATCCAAAATACTCCTATTTATCTCAATCATTCCCCCGATGAGCAGCACTGTATTCAATTCCAAGATGAATGTTTTTGAATCCTAAAGGAAGGAAATTTCGAGCAGTGAAATTTTGTGTCTCAGATAGCAAAACTTGGGAAATGTTGATTTAATTTGACTTGAGTTGATGCAAAGACTCCCAACTTCACTTGTAACAGCAGGAAGTTTTCAGTTGATGAGAAATTTTTGGATAGCGAAAAATCTCCACACTAGTTGGTTCATCCGCTATTCAACAAGAGAGGGTGCTAACTATCAAAGTATTCAACTCATGTATGATTTATAAACGAAATATAGAATTATGGACCCCAATATTATTTGAAGACCAAAAGCTAAAAAACACTCCAACTTGGGCAGTGACAACTTGTAAAACGTCAAGAAGTTGAAGTAACACATGCAAACTTATTCTGAGGAGAATGGAGTTTCAATAGCACTATCTGAGACATACTTTGACTTGAGATAAAGGGATCCTCAAAGCACATCCACATGGATGCATGAATCTAGTTCCTATTTTTAGTGCTTGACTTGTCAACCATCAATTTTTTCAAGTTGGACTTACTACTTCTCACCAAAAGCGTAAATGTGCCCCTAACTCTGAATAACACTTCTGATGAAACAGATGAAGCCTGTAGTACTCTCTAGACCCAATTGGAAACTAACCTATGCCAGCTACCCGTTAATCAACTCTGTAAGTCGCAATTATGTGAGTGGCGTGTCAAGACAGCAAAGATTCGTATACCATAAAAGTCTAGCTAAAACTATTGGATGAGAATAATACGCAATAGGAATATGTTATACAAAAATAGTGAGAGCAGCACCAGGAATCACTGCACATATCACAACAACTGTTCCATGGATCCAGTGATGAATGAGACTGCCCAGTCCCACAACATCTAAAAGTGATAGACGATCTCTCTTGTGTTGGAGACGAACAGACTTTTGGTGAGATACCGAAAGACGCACAACAGATATTCCACTCGTCGCTATGCTAATTTTCTGACTAGAGTAGATTAAGAATATTCTGAGATGCAGAATCTATAGCTTCAGAGTTGTGACTGTCTCAAATATTGATGAAAATGGAATTCAATACACTGCTAAAATGTGAATTGATGCTGGCACATACTTCCTCGAAATCAAATCCTCAATACTTCCAATTTGAGGATTATTCTGACGCTGTACAATAGCGAGATGACACACTCAAATTGGTGAGCATATTGGCCTTTGCCCACCATTTTTCATCCACTTCAAACAAAGAAACACATCAGGTGGCTCTTCTCTTAAAGAACCAACAATTACGATTGGCATTTAAACTTTGTTGTACTTGTGCAGAAAATCAGCCGAAGTAAACGCATGCATCGTCTGCTACAGTCGCGGCCCTGGGTCATCTGCTCATTTTTGCCCGTATGTCTATCGTTTATGCACGCACACACATCGCACACAAGGCTGATTCGAGTCACACCGACGCAGAGTCGACTTCGAGATGAGTCGAAACTCGAAAAAGTTTGATGATGAAAAATTCTGTCCCGAGCGTCAAATCGTCTGAGACACTTGCCAATTTGCGAGTGCGGGACTAGCAATACGAAAGCACTAAATGGTAAAAGATTTGTAAAATAACATTTTACACAACAAAGCTTGTTGACCGAGAGCTACTAATGTCCATCATTGCTCTCAATGCTATAAATATGATGATGAGAAAAAATGAGTGAGGTTGAAAAGCCCAACTCAACGTATATGAGGCACGGTGGCCTTGCGTGTGCGCACTGTCGTTTTCATTCGATTTTTTTTTGCTATACTCGCCAGCAAGACGCTACCGCGCCTTTTGATGAATGAATACGAAAGTTCCCTCGTTCAAAGTTCGGGAGGATCAGATCATCACCAAGTTTTAAAAATTTTCAGGCATCATTGGCCATCAAGCTATTCCTGAATGCCAATATCATCTGTAGGTTTATCTAGAGAATTATTTGCCATACATATTTATTCACGCGTGATCAACTGAATTCCATGTTAAGATCCCCAGAACAATCCTGGATTGGTAACACACGTTTTGCCGACAAAGCGTGGAACTGTACAAACTCATTTTAAGGGCGTTTCTCGCCTTGAGAATCTCGATCAAAGAGGAGGAAAAGTGGGTCTGTTCACTTCCACTTATTTTTTGACGTTTGTCCTAGCCACTATTCTATGATATGATATGACCCATGATATTATGTCATAAATCTAATAATTTTGGGAATTGTGTAGGTTTGAAGCTTGTTTTATCATTCTAATCAACGTTTTCGTTTCAATCATAATTTTTCTCTGTCATTTTTTCAACTAGACATGAGTATGTTCCAGTGGCATTAACTGTCAGTGAGGAGTTTGACAGGCTTCACTCAGAACATCTGCATGTTTATAGTTTATATTGTGGTATAGCTCAACTCTGTATATGTTTCAATGAGAAATTTGAAGTTGGTTAGACACGTATCAAATACGCCACGAATCCATAATGAGCTGAGTTTTGCGTATTCGAGCCATCACCTTTGTGTCTACGGGACTTTTGAATCTGATTCCATTTTCATTGCAGCAAACACTTCAATCAGTCAAAGACGTGATATAATCATGAAGAAAGAGAAATTTTGTGCAAACTCAGAATGGCTATTGATTGATAATGATAAGCACGTCTTGATTGGACGAACTGATGTCTTTGATTTGTCGAATTCTGGACTGAGGTTTTTGGATGTATTGTTTTTGGGAGCAGATTAGTTTCTAACTCGGTTCTTCCATTTATTTTGGAAGCAAATCGTTATCAATGCATATATAAATCTATTGATAAAAGTCTCTTTCCACTGTGATGGCGAATGAGAATTAGATTGCTATTACGGCAGAATTTGAGTTACTTCATATCACGATCCTATGTACAGGTCTAGGCACTCGATACAGTAGTACCATTGCGTTTTTGAGTCGCTGCTCGGCAATATAGCCGCCTCAGCCAGGGAGCCAGGAAGCTCTGATTGGTCGGCCGTGATGACGCGGCTTCATATATGAGCACAGCACGCCAGCAGTCTACGGCAACAGTTATGGGACAAATATTGGTTGATAAGTCGCGTAAATTGATTTGTGATCATGAGAGTCCTACGGTGCCGAGTATTGTATTTTGAATTCAATTTTGTGTATAATTCGGTTGTGGAGTGCATCTTAGTATACCTCACGGTGGCGAGAGTCAACCGAAGCCGTCGCGCGCGCGAGTTTGATTAGATTCTATCCTCCCGAGGTCCATCGCACCACATCTCTAGTCGGAGAATTGCATCCACGTGAATACTATGTTCATTGCTGCTTATTTGTCTGCATTTTTTAATTTGTCTACGCGGCTTTTGTATTAATTGCATAACTGTCGGCGTCGACTGCTGTGTTTATCATCACGGCCGGCCAATCAGAGCGCTTCCTGGCTGAGGCGGCTATATTGTCAACTCGTTTCTTGATTTATTCTGGAAGAAAATTATCATCATTGTGTTACTGAATCTATTCGATAAAGATGTTTTTCCACCGGGACGACGAATGCAAATGAGCTTTTACGGTCAAGTTTGAGTTATTTCATATAATCCTGGATATGGGCTATTTCGGAGCACTTGTTCCCGAGTTCAATATTTATTCTTCTCTCCATTTATGATCAGACCCTTGCCGACAAAATAGCATGAAAGAGAAAATAGCGATCGAATTTGTTTGGTATTGCAATTCTCTAATAGGTTCGAGAAGAGAATCTCCTCCAATCCGATCCATAGCTGAGAGTTCCGATGACATAGCATAGGCAGTCAATGTTCAGGTTCTCAAGTCATATCTGGAAGATCTACAAGCTTCAGCTGGACAACCATCCCATAGTCAAATAATTCGAAGAGCTCCTGAAAATCTGGACATCGACTACCATGGTATGTCATCAAAATTTTCAGTTATGACTTGAATTAGAGCTTATTCTCATCGCGACTCTATGACAGCACCATAATACCAAACAGATTCGAGTTCTGCTCTTTAACCCAGACTTTTCTGTCAACCACGATCTCATCATGAACTACGTGACAGATTGTTGTCACACTTGGAGGATCCGCAAGCTCGAGCTAGAATGACGTCTCGTACCCGAATAGTTCAGGTAATCCCTGAGAGCATGAACATTGGCCGCCTATGCTATGTCAACAGATTTCTCAGCTACGACTCAGATGAGAAGAGATTCTCACAAATCTCTGTACTTGTGTTATGGCTAAAATCGCAACTGCACTGTAGCAGAAAGATATAGCCAATTTTTTGAAGAAGAATTAGAAGAGATTCTCATCATGAACCAATCAGGAAATTGCAATACCAAACAAATTCGAGGGATACTCTCTCTTCTGTTTTATCCTATCGACCAGAGTCTGATAACAATCTGAGAGGAAAATAAACATTGAATCCGGGTTCTTAGCAGGCTTCAGCTGAAACGGTATCGCAAAGTCGAATGCTTCTAATAACACCCAAGAATGTGGACATCGACTGCCCATGCTACGTCATCAGAATTCTCAGACATGACTAAGATTTCAGGCGACTCTCATCGCGAACGTATTAGAGAAACGCAATACCAAATAGATTCGAATGCTGCTTTTCAGTCAAGTCTACTCTCTCGACTAGAATCTGATCGCGAAGGAAATTCACAGCTCATTCAGATGATTCACAAGCTACGTCTGGAAAAGCATCTTATATTTGAATATTTCGAACAACACCCGAAAACCTGCACATCCACTGCTTTGCTATGTCATCAGAATTCTCAGCTATGACTCGGATTGGAAGTTATTCTCGTGGTGAACCGATGACAAAATCGTGCTACAAAGCAGATTTGAGTGCTGCTTTCCCGCTCACGTACTTCTAACAGACACAATCTGATCACAAACTGCGACAGAGATTACCATTATAATCCGATCTCCCACAAGCTCGAGTTGGGACGACGTCCCGAACCTGAATAGTTCAAATTACACCTAGAAAACTGCGCATCGATGGCGGTCCCGTGATATGTCATCAAAATTCTCAGTTATGACTAATTTTTTCATTGTCTTGAGACATGAATCTACTGGACTATTTTTATACCAAACGGACTGATATATCACCCCCCAATATTGGCCTCAATATCAGCCAGAATCTGATCCCAAATCCTGCCTGGATTCTGAGAATGTCTAGCATCGAGCTGAGTTATCTCAAGGATTCGTGTCATTTCATCCGACCTTATGATTTTCATCGCATCCTAAGTTGAAGCGAGCAACGTAAGCCCATATCGAGCGTAAAAGCTGCCCCCGGGTTTTTTTCGGTATAACAATTAAGCACACTTGTACTTTGGGTCTTGTTCTGCAGCACAATACTTGAAATAACACAGTGTCAACGGTAAAAGTGTCCCAATGTCAAAAACCGATCACGCGTTATCTGGCGCATCTCTACATTGCGCCGGCAACATAACCTACCAAACCATACACTTTTTCTTACATTTTCCTATAATCCATGAGGACGAATTGCCCATCAAGTTTTTGCTGCGAACTGGTAAAAAGGATGATTTTCATCAAAGCACAATCGGAATGAACGAGATGGCACTTGAAAATACTAGCCAGCAGAGATAGAATGTGACCAACCCCGTCAACGCAGAACTCATCACTCACAGTATATTCCACACAGAAAATGCTCACATGTTTTTCCTGACTTGAGATTACGGCCAATCATAGCTGGACTCAGGGTTCACACAATGCAATTGGACTGAACATGGCGGTAATAAAAATATCCCAGAATTTTCAGAAATGATGTTGGTCTCGAGCTTTTAGGGAGTACAATAATTTTCCGCGTGCATGAAAAGTCAATAAGCTCCCACTAAAATCCCAACCCCGTAATGTGATTCACGTATCTCTTGACTCAAGTAACGACTATGTGGCTACTCTGTCCATTAATTTCCTTAGCAATAGTTGATATACTTCATACGCGTTTGGAGAACGATAGCAAGCACAGATAGTGTGAGCCAAATCGTTTTGATTGATTCTGGAATACTTTTGATGACACCGTTGTCATTCCAATTACATTGCATTGACTATTGAGCCAAGCTCAAAATATGCTCAATCTCGAACCAGAAGAAACGTGGGCATTTCTCGTGAGGAACATACTGTAGATGTTGAATTTCACGTCGACGGGTGCTCTCGCGATTCTATCGTTGTTGGTTGATATTTTGGAAAGCCACCTCATTCGTTTTTCTTGTACTTCGTTACAAACCATACTTTTTATCCATTCGCTCCAGGCACTCGATGAAAGAATCATGCTAATAATCTATAGAAACACGAAAGAAGAATCGTATAGTTTTGTAGGTTATGTTGCCCCCGCAATGTAAACAATGCCGCGATAACCTTGCTCGCAAGCTCAATGTTACATATGCGTATCACTTTCGCGAATGAGTCGTTCAGGAAACTCGCAAGCCCTCAAAAAACTATCGTCCTTGTATATTGTTTGTCATTGCGAACCAAAATTGTACAGTCTTTTGACTGCTTCCAATCCCATGTTGAGCAGGCACAGCAACTTCCAATGCCGAGATATAAACAAAGCTGGGTGATCAAGACAAAGAGTTACTAAATTACTAACCTCCATGACACCCCGAGTTACCAATGCACTAGCCTACCGGGAAAGCCCTTGCATTTTCAAATTTCGCCGTTTTTAATCGATTATGCTGGAAAAGTGGAATAATCCCGAAATTATCAGAGAAGTTAATCTGGAAATAAACTTCCACGGGCTACACGATCCCGCAACTCATACTAATTTTTTCTCAATATTTCGAAAAAAATTCTCCCGTCCGTATCGAAAAAAAACAAATTCCAAATTTGGACCTGCCATCGGACAGTTCGGACCAAAAATATGGTAATAAATTTCGTCCGAATTTGTACCTCAAACAAAAAAAAACGTCAGGAGGGTGGCCACCTTATCGTGGTCATACGATATGATACACGACTGTATAAAACTGATATCTCTCATTTATCGGATTCTGGACTGAGGTCTCGTTATGTTTACACTTCGTAAATGGATCAATTCTCAACTCCTTCTTTGATGTACTACGAGAGCAAATCACCACAGCATCTCTAAATTTATATGAAAAAGATCTTTTTTCGCCGTGAACGACGAAGAAAAATAAGATTCTCACCACGGACCGGGTTTGAGTTATTCCGTATAATTTAGGATAACATTCCGAACACCATCCTTGTGAGTACTCGAGAGTGGAAGACTTGCTGCCTAAGATAACAGTAAGAGAGCGTTTCACCTTCGATCACCCTGATCGCCCCGATCATACAACGAGCCATCCGAGAACATCTCGCTGAGGAATGCGCCCCGCAGGGTCTCTCTGCTGGACGAGCATGAGCCACCGATACTCCAGTGATGCTCACTGAAATTTCAGTTCCTCAAGGATCTCGGCAAATCATATTCACTGAAATTCCAGTGGAAATTCTCACTGGTGAATCAGTGAAGCTCACTGAAATTTCAGTGACCAAGACCGGTCTGATCTCTTGGGTCACTGGAGTTTCAGTGAATTGTCTTACTGATCCATCAGTGACACTCACTGAAACTTCAGTGACCAGGACCCGTCCGGCCCCCAAGGTCACTGAAATCTCAGTGAGTGTCACTGATGACTTCAGTGTATATGCACTCAAGTTCCAGTGTATATACACTGAAGTCATCAGTCAAAGTTGATCCGTAGTGCCCTGAAGTTCAGTGGTTTCTCACTGATGGATACGGAGAGAGCAGTGTCACTATGACAAGCAGCATAATTTTATATGGTACCAAATGACTACCGATGATCAGCTCAGAATTGATGAGATCTTGCTAACTCCATAACTGTAGTATCTACTCAGGTATGGAAAGATCGTGGCGGAATGCGAGATCGTATGAACTAAGCCCACACCCTGCGGAGAGGGCCGGAGGCCGGAAAGAACTGACAAAGAAATCCGCCTTCAAGGTCTTTTGCTCCCCTCTATTCTTTCCAAGTAGAATCATTTTGAATCGGAATTCTATCTGCTGATTCGTGCAATCAGGCTCAAAATTCGTGAAACAGACGAAAATCGTTTATAACGCAGGGAGATTTCGCCAACTCCGTAGAGATCTCTCAATACAAGATTGCTTCAAAATTGTTGTGCAACATTTCAGAGATGATTCAAAGACGTATCAATGGGATATTGCACTGAAATATTTCAGAAACCTTCGAAAAATCTTTCGAACAAATATTGCTGGGAGATTTCGAGTAATATTACAATAACATTCTTTGACATGTCTCTGCGAGGTTTTTGGTAAATTTTATTGGAATATTGCAATGAAGTATCACAAAAACCTATTCTGCAATGTTTCTGCGAGGTTTCTGGAAGTTTCATTGAAATGTTTTCTTGAAATATCCCCATGCTGTGTTGGCGCTTTGTGAAATTCCCTGTGAGTAAAGCACGGACGTGAGATGCACTACACGTATTACTCTATCGTTTTGTTACTCATGCAACGCGCTCATTCATTGTGTTCGCACCATTCATGCATTTCTCATTACATAGGAGAATATAATTTGTCACGCAGCCCCAGTCTTCGAAGCCGCTGAACTTCTTCTTGATCTCAACTTGGTCCGCGAGTCGCCCAATCTGGATATTGTCTCGCGCAACGAATATTGAAGACTGAGGTCTAGAACATTTTGAACAGCCTCGTCGAAAATTCAATAGTCTAAATCGGTGTCGTCAGTATGGCAGCGAGTGCGATAGATTCATTGAACAAGAGCTGATTAGAGCTGTCTCTGATAAATTTGAGCAACGGAGTTCCGCAAAGGTCTTGACACATCAGGAACCCAATAAAGATTCTCACCTCAATTCATTGAGACTATAGCAGCGAAATATGTAAATGTTGATCTCATGAGCTGGAAAATGAAAATTTATCAATAATTACAGATCAAGAAATTCCCAATAGACTCGTTTTTTGGAGGAGCAGTAGTGAGGTATCCGAGAATCTAATCTAGAACCTCTATAGATTAAATCCACAGATTGGGGTAATTTTAGTCGATATATGACGCGTATGTCATGGATCTTGTCACACTCGAGGAGAATAGAATTGTCACGTCCATATGTCATTTGCCTTCCCATAATTGAACTAACTCAACCCACGGCGAGTCGGAAACCCGAATAGGTGAAAGTTGCGTGAACCTGGGAAATGCTTGTGGGGTATGTTTTGGGATATTTTGAACATCATTTCCCAATGAGAATCAAAAAAATCCGCCAAGGGATTAGATAATAAAGTCGACTTTGGCATTTTTTCACCCCATTTTCCGGAAAAATGAATTTTTTCCAGTTTTCTTCTCGTCTCACAGCTCTGGATCGGCTCTGAGGAATTCTTTCATGTATGGAGAACGAAGTTCTCAGTTGCATAATCGGCGACATAGGTCGAAACATCGTTTTATAGTCGAAAAAAAGTTTCTACCCGGCAGAAAATCTCTCAAAGATGGTTTGGGAAGTGAAATAAGATTATTTTTCCTTTAAAAGTCCTTCTATCAACAGAGTAATATTTTCTCCCTTTGGCTAACGACAATGGATGGGTCATAACATTCTCAAGAATGCGACTAGTACATTAATTCAGCTAAGCGATTGCTGAAACAAAGATCTTCCACCATGGAGAGAGCTTTGAAACACTCGAGTTACAGAAGTCACCCATTGAATTCACATACTGCGCGAAGCAGACGATGAACTTCATGTCATGAAGTCCATTGAATGAAGAATACTTCATTGAAGTCATGATGGACTGATTCATATGCCTGCTCACTGTAAACTCCCAATCAAGTTTCAAATTTCTCGCAGAGTTCCTTGATGTGAATCATAGCCGCATGGATCTTGGGTGTCACAGGAATTGTGAGTTACATAAGATTTCTGAGATAGTTATCTGGAACTGAGAGTTGCTGTGACACCCAAGGTCCTTGGGGTTATGATTCACATCAAGGAACTCTGGGAGAAAATTGGAACTGGATTGGGAGTTTACAGTGAGCAAGCATCCAAAGCAGTCTATCATGACTTTAATGAAGTATGGGGGTAACATGAAATTCATTTGGGTCATTTTAAATATGCAAATCGTCTGCTTTGCGCAGTATGTGAATCCAATGGGTTACTTCTGTAACTCAAGTGTTCCAAAGCTCTCTTCATGGTGGAAGATCTTTGTTTCAGCAATCGTTTAGCTGGATTAATGTACTAGTTGCATTCTTGAAAATGTTATGACTCATCCATTGCAAGAGGGAGAAAAGATTACTTTTTTGACAGAAGGACTTTTAGAGGAGAAATAATCTTATTCCACTTCCCAAACCATCTTTGAGAGATTTTCTGCCAAGTAAAAACTTTTTTTCGACTATAAAACGATGTTTCGACCTATGTCGCCGATTCCTCAGAGCCGATCCAGAGCTGTGAGACAAGAAGAAAACTGTAAAAAATTCATCTCTTCCAAAAAGGGGGTGAAAAAATGCAAAATCGACTTTATTTTTCAATCCCTCGGCGGATTGTTTTGATTCTTGTTGGAAAATGATGTTCAAAATATCCCAGTTATACCCCACAAGCATTTTCCAGGTTCACGCAACTTTCACCTATTCGGGTTTCCGACTCGCCGTGAACCGGTTTGAGTGGAAGGTCCACAGCTGGTGTAGAATTATTCTAAAAGGGACACCCATAAATGTCTGCCAAAAAGCTCTTAAGCTCGGGACAAATTGTAAGATCTGATTGTAATTTTTCCAGAAGCAGCTCTCAATCAGATCCCATGGGTGACAAAAAAGGCTCAACGCTTCACTTATTCTTTGGTAGCTTTGATTTACGCACAGGGTATGATGATTACTCTTAAGTAGATGGGTCTCTCGTGTGATATCCCCTTCACGCTCAAATAGATAATCTCGTATGATGAGGGAATAACCTCCATCTGTACAAACCAAAGCAGACATCGAGGATGGCCTCTAAATGGCTACACTGGTTTTAGTTCTAAGTGATCCAAGGGGAGGCGCAACCCCCAATTTCAAAGTCTGGCCTAGAAAATCATGGATGGCTGAAAATTCATATTTACAAGTATTCTTTTGATCTGGGAACGATAGAGTGGTGGGTTTTTCACAAAAGTAATCGCTCGGCAATATTTATCTTCTAGTATGCGCCCCCTTCGTCAGATCGCCAAATTTATACGACATCTTATTCAAAATCATTGAAAATACTTCCAAAAAAATTCACAAACCGATACACCAAATTCTGTCAGACTGGAGAGATTTTTCGAGGTCGAGACCCTAGGATTTCTCATTAAAATTCCTCAGAACTCGAGAAATAGCTAACACGAGAAACTGCTTTTGCTTCAAGAAAACTTGAAATGGAACCAGTGGCCTTCGAATAACCGTTCAGAAAATTACGAAATTCGGAATAGCGGTAGATTAGTATTTCCAACCGCTCCAGTTGAAATTTGAAAAGCCTTTAGAGTCGAGGAAAAAAGTTCTGATCGTTTTTGCAAAAGCCGTTTGACACGCTGTCTTATGGGAAATGACGAGTAGAGTATATGATATTTATACCGTATAGATTGTCACAGCAGCCGGTGCGCAAAAGGAAGAGTGCACGAGAAAGTCATAGAAACAGACGAATCAACGTTTTGTTTTTTTGACTCTAATGTCCAGGAGCAAAGCAATCAATTTCGAGACTCTGATGCTCTCTTTGGACCAGTGCGAGATAGTCTTGCGAAATTAACGTTTCGGACATCTGACTATGTCCTTCTTCAGGTTAAAATATATATATATATGAGCCATTCTGGTGCAAGACGAACGAATATACATGCAATTTTCCATAACAAGCATTTCAAGCATTTGCGGTGTCCCGAACTCCTGTACTTTGTGATATCAAACAATCCTGACCATATCATGGAGATGCGATGAATTATGTTGACATTGTTCCTCGTCCAAAGCTTATGTCGACACCTAGATGTGAGCACTCTGACGGCAATGAATGGAAAACATTCGGCGCTAAATATACTATCTTTGGGTGATGGGCCGGCATCATTGATATAGTTCGGAAGCATGGCAGACGAAGACGCATGAGATTTCTTTCACCACGGACATGCTCGAACTTACCGTAAAAAATACTCATGGAGAGTTTCAACTCCAAAAGTTGAACTCAGGGCTCCTTTATTCAATTAAGAGTGAGATCTCCCTGGTTCATTAAGGTAGTGTTAGGAGTACTGATGAGTCTAAGTGCAGATGAGATCTTCGTTTGACTAGTTCCTGCCCACCTATGATTATAGGTATAGGGGAGAGTGGGGCGAATTAGGACAGGGGCGAATTAGGACAAGCAAGATAGCTCGGTTGTGGGTGAGTCTAGGCTTCCGCCGCATAAAAACATTTTCAATACTATCACAGACAATGGTTTTTATCCCGGTTAGACCTCCCGAAACGATACTGGGGGTCCTCACTGACGTAGGGGTGCTTTTTGGGGGCCTCACGCGGTTTATTTCGGAAATGCAAGAGTTTACGCTGCTCCTGCATAACTGGAAGGACTCTATCGCCATTTGAGGGTCAAAAACTACATCACAAAACAAAGATTTTTAGCCATCGTGGGTCAAAATCGGCCCACTTGAACTCAAGTAATCGCAATTTTGCGAAAAAAACGCTTGGGGGCATATTAGGACAAACTGGACGGGGCGAATTAGGACAATGCTAAATCCCATATAAAATCGGTCGACCGGTCGCGAGTCCGTGTTTTTCGATGATAATTACCCGTATCTATATATATTATATAGATATAATATGATGTATATTGTATATTGATACATATTATGTATATTATATATTATATAATATATACATGATGTATATTGGGTATATTATATATGAATGATGTATATTGGGCGTTTTTCGAGGCGCGGGAGGTTGAGGGTGAGTTAGGTGGTTGAAACTGGGTCAAAAAGTGAAGTTACGATGTCCAATGACGGTTTGAGGAGTCAGTTTAGAGGTCAGAAGTCGCTTTCAACGTGTTCCAAGATAGTCCTCGAATTTACGCATTTTCACTCTCGCATTCGCTGATATTGGGTTGATTGTCGCACTCTATCATTCGGATCGTTGACTTAGCGCAAGTATGAATACCTCCAATATGGAGAAAAACTGATGAAAGTAGACTCTTAGAGGCTGCGAAACGATTGCCGGTTGCTATAGACGGCAGTGCGCCAATAAACCGCCTAATTCAATAATGTTCAAAAATGACACAAGAATGGCTCGCTTTCTGAGGCTCTAAGGAGGATATAAAGGTCGCGGGCGAGTTTCCCTTTGTATTTAGGGTTACTACTACATGTTTTGGTGAGCAAACTCGACTCTAATAGTTGAGGAATATTGCATTATACCTTGATCTTCAAAGGCTGTCCTAATTTGCCCCCAAAACTGTCCTAAAGTGCCCCCAAACGCGGGGCGAAATAGGACAGATTTTTTTCCTCAAACTTCCAAAAAAATTATGAAAGCGGTGACCTGGAGGTCTGAAAATTTTTTTACAATATATTCAATAGTTGAACTTTCAAGTCCCGTAGCGCGCCTATCCCCAAGTATCGCCAGATAGCCCCACTGCAAAACCTGTCCTAATTCGCCCCACTCTCCCCTAGTAACGCCGACAGCAGACAGCAACCTAACCTCGACACGGCAGAAATGAGTGACACAAGTGCGTGAGACGAGTGCTTGTATTTTCGGTCATGGGCTCTGGATCGTTGACTCGTCTATTCCGAGACTCTAATGCTTTCTTTTGACCAATGCGAGATTGTCTTACGAAAACAACGTTTCGGACATCTGACTATGTCCTTCTTCAGGTTAAAAAATATACACAACCAGTTACAGAAGGTGTGTACATACTGTAACCAAGGGGTAGCTTAATAATTGTAAACTTTATTCGTCCATTTTAAATTTTTTGTAAGCCCTCGTGGTTTTCGTAACTCTTGCGTGAAGTATGGCATTTCAGTGTAACGCTAAACATGTAATGATCAGTCAGCTTTTGCTGTTCAGACCAGCGTCGCGTACGCGAAACTGAACAGCAAAAGATGATTGATCATTACACGTTTAGCGTTACACTGATATGCCATACTTCGCGCAAGAGTTACAAAAACCACGAGGGTTTACAAAAAATTTAAAACGGATAAATCAAGAGGCGTGGTAGCGCCTCGCTGGCGAGTATGAGCAGACGAAAAATTGAGCGAGGCGCTGTGCCTGTCTATACTCTGGATTGGGGTATTGTAACCTCACACTTTTTTCCACTTGGATTATTTACCTCATAACGTTGCTCATACAGCTCTGTCATGCTCTAACAAACCCTTCTCAATACTATTCAGGGTTCTACACAATTATTTTCTCAGTCCGAGCTCTCGACACGTTTTATTCAACACCGCAAATTTCATGCCTTCTTTTACATCTCAGTTCGATTTCAGCAGCCCCGTACTTTGACTCGAGAAATATCGAAATGTCTCTATCTACACATGTGGTGTATGATCCTTCTTGTTCTGAACACACCGATACCCAGGTGTATACGTATTAGTGTGTTTGGAAGAAGGAAGGGATATACTATATATATGATATCAAATATTAACCGGGTCAAATATTATAGGCGTGATGATCCCGCAGCGAGAAAGCGTGAAAAGAGACAGTAGCAGACGGTATTTGAGTGATGAGCTATAAGCTCATTAATTCAGTCAAGTGACAGATTTTGATTAGGATGGGAGGTAATAGATTGGTTCCCTCTCTGTAACCGAATAAAGAATTTTTTATCTGAATTTGTGCCACAGCGCAAATGTGATGAGTGGTGATGTGTCTAAATCCTCAATGAGAGTTGTGGCAAAATTACTTCCCCAGACTCTCATCATCATATGCTGCGGAGTTCCGAACCGAAAGAAGAAAATTTTATTGTAAGACAGCTCAAACAGGTTTCAAAAACTCTATGGAAAGAGCTTTTCGCCTCGATGCTGATCAACAAATCAACTTCACTTTGGACCATACTTTGAAATTTGAGCATTGAGTTTTAGTGACTTCAAAAACGCATTGCTCTGCTACAACCTAAATTAGTTCAACCTAATGGATCTATAGGTTTATTCATTTTTGGCGAAAGTATATGACGTGTCTCCATTATTTAGTGGATATGGTGAGCCTCTGAGCGGAAAGTCTGGTGATGGAAGTTGGAAATTTCGAAGAGCGTGGAATTTAGGTATAGCGTGCTTGGACTCTCTCCATGGTTGTTCCTTGAGATACATGATTCAATGATCCTGGTATCATTCCACAATCAGATCTTGGTATGAGGAAAGCGACAAAGTTATATCAACATAATGGCACATATTTTGTCGAGCCAAGTTTCTCTCACAATCAAACAAAGACATTTGGTGTGATCTTTCTTGAGAGTTGCCCATGAAATTGTGTAGAGATTTCTCAACAATTTGTAGGGTTGGTCTGAATGAGATAACTCAATGTTCACTTGAACCTAAATCAAGGTCTACCCTGGCCTCAAATTATAATATTCAAAACTGATTGGGGTTCAAATTCCACTCGCATCCATCAAAATCAGTATAAATATCAGAGATGTTTTTCCTGCTAATCTGAATTATAATTTACTGCAAAGGATACCATACAATCAACATCTAGATCTTGATGTGTAGTTATTGTCATATGCAGAGACATAATAGTAGTTTTGTACAGCCTTGAAGTAAAAGATGACGGGACATATGCATAGCTGCTCATGAATTTTATTCATATTATTTTCAAACCAATGTATGCTCATCTTTTACCACCAAGTATTCCAGGGATTCAATGCATCTGGACCAAGGACTCAATCCCTGGAGAACTGATATGCAATCCTATTGGACTTTTCTATAATGAGAGATTACATTGAATGTCTATGCTTGATAGTGAGTGGAAACTTGACTCGACGAAAGATGTGCAATCATGTTGATTTAACTTTGTCGCTTTTCTCATACCAAGATCTGATTGTGGAATGATACCAGGATCATAGAATAATGTATCTCAAGGCACACCTAGGCTGAGAGTCTAAGCATGTTATACCTAAATTCCATACTCTTTGAAATTTCTAACTTCCATCACCAGACTTTCCACTTAGAATCTCACCACATCCACTCAATAATGGAGACACATTATATAGTTTCACCAAGAATGAATAGACCTATAGCTTTATTAGGATGAACTAATTCAGGTTGTAGCAGAGCAATACGTTTTTGAAGTCACTACAACTCAATGCTCAAATTTCAAAGGATGGTGAAGTAAAATTGATTTGTTGATCAGCATTGGAGCCAAAACCTCTTTCTAGAGAGTCTTTGAAACCTGCTTGGGCTGGTTCGCACCAAAATATTCTTTATGGCATCCATCGTTGAAAGCGCGACTTTCGACGCATCTACGCTACGCGTAGATGCGCCGAAAGTCGGCTTCCACGATGGATAGCCATAAAATTCTGTATGCATCTCGTTCCGAAAACGCGTTTATTAACAAAACTCGTGCTGTTACTGCGTAACAGCACTCGTTTTGTTAAATAAACGCATTTTCGGTACTCGATACATAATATACTATCTCTTGATGAGGAGCGTACGAATCAACTTGGGTGGGTAATTCACACGTTTTAGAAAATTCTCATTCCCTAAAAACCTTGTCTCATATACAATCACCATTATAAGTGGAGTTGAGAGTCTTCGCATCAACTCAAGTCATATGCCATGTATTTATCACAAGTTCTCAGATTTCTTTGCTTATGATGAGAAAATATTCATCTTGGAGTTCATCACGCAGAGCTCCTTATTAGGGGGATGAATTTTATGAATGGAATATACGTAGAAACTTTTTGCTTTTCTACATGGTCAACTATTTTTACAGTTTATGACTTTCAATTTCAGAATTCTCTATAATTACCATAACGAAGTTTTGAGATCTTTCCCCTTCCCACTTCATTTTTTCCAGAAATCTAACTTGGCGAGTATGACCATCCTTTCTCCGGGATCAAAGCATAATAGACTAGAAAGAATCATCGCCATCGCGTGTAAAAATAGGTTCATGGAATGTTTTCGCGGAATCCTCTCCGCAAGGCCCTTTTTTTCTAGTGATGCAGGTTTTCAGACCGAAATCCGGTGCAAAATTATTCTCCGGTTGTTTGAACAAATTGTAAAAATGACTCATTTCTGTCCGAGAAGATTCTCATCAGGTAATCAGAGACATTTTGAACAAAAACTTACACTAGTCATTTTTCTCTAGCAGGTATCATTTCTGAGCTATGAGCATTTTGAAGTCCCTGGTAGAAATGTGACCGATTTTTATGGCCACCCATGCAGTACATAGATATAGTAACAATGCAATTGGGTTCGACTTGGCCAGTTACTGGCTAAAAAATGCTCACAATTTCTATCAGGCGTTGGAAAAACACGAATCTTGCTCTCATTAACGTTGATTAACACATTCGCTGCGACGAGTTCCACCGATAGGAACCGTCATTTTTCATTCTTCAATCTTTACTCAATCAGATTTGCTCGAAAAATTCTTCCAAAAAATCTATCGTGGTGGTTTAATTCAGTAAGGGCGTAAACGATGAGCCAAAAAAAGTTCAACTCCATATTAGCGTTTCTACCGGGTTGCGATGGCCCAATTCATCGCCGGAATCGAATTACGAAAAAACAGCGTCGCAACGAATGTGTTAGGAGCAACAACCAAACGAAACATCAATGTTTCTAGCAGACAAATCTGTTCTGTCCTACAGGATATCTTCTACAAGATCCGAAGCAATAATTGATGCTTCCGGCTGGGAACCACTCATTTTCCGAAAATGTTCAACGGGCAGTTCCCAATGTAGTTTGTATTGGCTTTATGAATAGTTCCGTGGGAGTTTCGATATTTGGATCGAGACTGTACCAGGCCTAATGTTAGGCGAATGTTCCAAGGTGTATTTTTCGACTTTTTGAAATATGTAAAGCACTAACTAAGTCGCGCGCGAGTATCAATGTTTTTACATATCGGTGCCATTACATGTAACGCGGTAGCGTCACATGGACCTGACATTTTGCCCCTAAAATTGATCTCACGGCTAAAAAGTTTTAGCTACAGGTTTGGAATTTTAGAAATTTTGTGTTGACCACCAAATACTTTGGAAAAATGACAAGGTCCTCGGTAGTTCCAAGTTCAAAGTGTCTGACTAGTATCACACGTTTGACGGGAATTTGTAACGTGGGTTCTTTTATACTGCACCTGGGGAGTCCTGACTCGACAGGTAGGTAGGTGGAAATTCGGAAGGGGAATAAATACCAAGGAAATCCCCAGAGCTGCGTTTATTTGTCCGAAAGTACAGTTACGAGAGAGAGACTTTACAAAGTACTGGGGTTGATTCTACTTGAGTGGAGTCCGTCAAGGGCTGAGGTACTCGACTCGGAATGGCGTTGATGAACAAGGTGGTCAGGTTGATAGGTGAGTTCGTACTGAGAACTAGAAGCCCGGCGCGTGATTCTAAGGACAAATGTACGTGACGGGAGCTCGCGGTGTACTGCGATTCTAAAGCTCGAAACGTACCCGTCGGAGTCTCGCGGTAGACTGCGAATCTGAGCTCCTTGCCAGAGCTTTTGAGCTCTATTTATACTCTCTCACACCCCGCGTTTCTCCTTCGTTAGCGGCTAGGAGGAACGCAGGTGAGGCGCGGCAGCGCTTTGTCGTTGCACACCTCGTCTAGACTTGCGGGCGCTACTCACGGTTTCTCGAAGCTTCTCATAGCTTCTCGAAGCCTCCGCTTCTCTGTATGCCTGTACATTAAGATACATGGTATATCTATAGCTTACAATACAAGGTACGTCTATATGTTAGAATGCCAGCTATGGTGTACGCATATACTCCCATATGCGGAGTACATATAGAGCTAGTTGGGAACCGATTAGGTTCTTGACACACGCCTTGACATAAAAATTTAGCAAAACTAGGTTTTTGCCGAAAAGTACTCCGCAAAAAGTGAGAATGAATTATTTCTCGAGACTGTGAGGCATGGATAAAAATTGCGCCTGGCGATTTGATTCAAGAAAAAGTTGGCACGGAAAGGCTTGGAATGAGACAAATTGACTCTGATTGAGGGAAATTTTAGGCGAAATTGCGTCACGAAATGTAGGTGCTCAGCGCACACATGAAAAGTGAACTTTTGGTTCTGATAGTGGCTGCTGAGATTTGCAATACTCAATATTATTTTATTTGATAAATTTGCCCGCCCGAACCTCTGACGAGCCTCTCGTCGTCACTGTACACTCAAAAGCAGGGGTCGGAAGGAGGAAGAACCACATCACACGGACCTGACATTCTGGCCTTTTTTTATGATAATATTCTTGGGTAGCCCTGGGTAGAAAAACTAACGATTGCGCCAGGAAGAGCACAATCAAAGTACATTAAAAATTATCTTAGGAGTCTTTTCCTTGGGCGTGGAAACAGTTAGTACAAGAAGGCATACATTATTCCAGAGTTTTCACTAAGGTACTCATATATATCGGTCCACGGTATGTATAGCTGTACTGTCGCGACTAGAAACAGTGCGTCGAACATTTTTGGAAAACTAGTCGTACCTGACCAGGGACATCAACTGGTAAATCTTGCGAATGGAGAGGGGCGTCGGGATTTTTATATACAAGTAGTGAGATCCCGCCCCCCCCCCCCCCCCACTCACTTCTCCGAGAAGTAAGGTAAGTGTAACCAACTTGCCCCCATATGCCGATCTCGGGGATGGGCACTCCTTGGCCTCCCGGCAATTTTTTTCACGTTCGTTATGTTGAAATATGAAGAAGTAAGTAGTTTGCGTCGACCCCGAATCATTCTTGCGTTCTCCAGAAAATCTAAAGTGATTTTTCTATTTTTCGTGATTGCTTAGTTAAGAAAGCACCGAGGGAATTGCGTTCAGTAAAATCGGGTCAAATTCTTTGAGTTCAACCAATTTTGACGTACCTTAGCGCATTTGATTCCTTGTTTCAAGACCTTCAGAATTCATTTTTCAGAATTGCAAAATTTGAATATGGAGCTGTTTTATGTGCAAAACACGGAGTCGATTCGTAAACAACGATGCCAACATCGGAGTGTACCTAACATGCCCCCATATGTTTATCTCGGAAGGGCGAGCAGAACGACTTTTTTTCATTCAGAACGTGTTTATCGCGTCAAAATGGGTCAGAAATAGTGTTTCGAACCACCGAAAAGCTCCAAGTGCGCGTGCACGGCGATAAAAACACTTTATCGACGATTTCCATCATTTATTTCGGAAGAATTGCGACAGTTCGGCTCCAATTGGTCCAAATTGGACGGAATTCAGTGCATTTTAAAGGTCTTTAAACAAGCTTTCAAATGAGCTGAAGCACGTGAAAATCATTGAAGTAAACCAAGGTTATTGAGAAAAACGCATAATAGGCGCAAGTTGGGTACACACTTTTGTAAACTCTCAAGAATCACCTTTTGGGAGAATTCAAACAGTTTGGCTCCAGTTGATCCAAATTGGATGCACCTCAACTTATTTCGAAGGTCTTGAGACAAGCTTCAAAATGAGCTAAGGTACGTTAGAAAATATGGAGATGGGCCAAAGTTATTAAGAAAATGGCTCGATATCCCACCCCCCTCCACTCACTTCTCCAAGAAGTATAACCAGGCGAGTATGAGAGTGCCCTCCCTCCTGTTAATAGTTGAAATCATCTTCCGAAGAGACTCATCTGATTGAGTTTCAATCATTGAAGTCATAAACAAACTAAATTTTCTTGGAAATACACGTGTCTCACACTTTTGTGTTACTTACATGCTGTTTCAGAATATCATCTCTGGCAAAAGAGATAGGACCATAACAACTCTCTTGAGCACTATATCTGAACAATTTAATCTAGAGGGGAAGATGAGATGAGAATAACTCGTTAGAAACTATCTGTAAGAATTTGATCTAGTGAACTGAATGAAATGAAGAAAATCTGTCGAGTGATATCTCAATGGATGATATCTCGTAAAAGGAATGGGAATAACATGTTGATCACAATCTGGAAAAATTCAGTCTAGTGGAAGAAATGAAATAAAAAAAATCTGTTGAGTGATATCTTGAGTTATTTGATCTAGTAAAAGATATGAGATCACTATAATTCAGTACAGTACCATCATCAACTATCGATATTCGAAAGTATTATAATAGTACATGGATATGGGATTATCAAATATCAAGAGTTTGCTGTGTTCCACGCGCGCAAAATGTATAATTTAGTCTAGACAACGGAGTGAAATAAGATTAAGATAGTCGAGTATCTCTCTTACATGCATTCTTTTTCAAACCTTGATGAATGAACTAATTTGGAATAAACGACGAATATCATGATAGCCCATAGAATGAGACATACGAACGAGTCATGGACTCGTCTGGTTGGAACCGTGATGCGATACACAGGCTTTCGAGTGGGTGCCTTTATTTGTGGCCACTTATGACAAGGATTTTTTTGCATACATTCTCATTTTTCCCACATACTTGCCGGAATCGTTGCGAATCAACGAGCAGCCCATCAGTCTACCAGTGATGTGCATTTCGTATGTTATCTTTCGAAGCGTTCCATGTCTTTCATTAGTGGCAAATATCCATGTCCCACGGCGTTCTAAAGAGACATATGTGCCCATCATGAGAATTTTCAGTCAGTGTTGTCGAGAATGTTACCGTTCTTCGATATTACTTCAATTAATGAATTTTTTACGGTTTGTCGGAGGAGATACAATCAATGACTTTTTGTATGTGGAAAATACTAATACCTCGTTTCTAGTGTTTGAAGTACAAACATACATTAGGGTCGGGTCATGAGAATCGGATTTTGTCTAGCTTAGATAATCTGTTTAACTGTTAATGATAGGTACTAACATACACGTGAGGAAGTCCTCGTATTTAAATTCTAAAATCCTTAGACTTCCTCGGACAACTTTGAACCCTGCATCTAGCAAGATTCCGGCAAGTATGTGGATGAAATGAGGATGTATGCGAAAAAATTCTTGTAATGGCCACAAATAAAGGCACTTACTCGAAAGTCTGTGTATCGTATCACGCTTCCAACCAGACGAGTCTATGGCTCGTTCGTATGTCTCATTCTATGGGCTATCACGACATTCGTCGTTTATTCCAAATTAGTTCATTTATCAATGTTCGAAAAAGAATGTATGTAAGAGAGATACTCGACTATCTTTATCTTATTTTACTCCGTTGTCTAGACTAAATTATACATTTTGCGCGTGTGGAACACAGCAAACTCTTGATATTTGATAATCCCATATCCATGTACTATTATGATACTTTCGAATATCGATGGATGATGATGGTACTGTACTGAATTATAGTGATCTCATATCTTTTACTAGATCAAATAACTCTAGATATCACTCAACAGATTTTTTTTATTTCATTTCTTTCACTAGATCAAATTTTTACAGATATTTTTCAACGAGTTATTCTCATCTCATCTTTCCCTCTAGATTAAATTGTTCAGATATAGTGCTCAAGAGAGTTGTTATGGTCCTATTTGTTTTGCCAGGTATGATATTCTGAAACAGTATGTAAGTAACACAAAAGTGTGAGACATGTGTATTTCCAAGAAAATTTAGTTCGGTTATGACTTCAATGATTGAACTCAATCAGATGAGTCTCTTCGGAAGATAATTTCAACTATTAACAAGAGGGAGGGCACTCTCATACTCGCCTGGTTATACTTCTTGGAGAAGTGAGTGGAGGGGGGTGGGATAAAGTTTACAATTATTTTGCTACCCCTTGGTTACAGAATGTACACACCTTCTGTAACTGATTGTATATATTTTTTAACCTGTAGAAGGACATAGTCAGATGTCCGAAACTTTGTTTTCGTGAGACAATCTCGCACTGGTCCAAAGAAATCATTAGACTCTCGGAATAGACGAATCAACGATCCAGAGCCCATGACTGAAAATACAAGCACTCGTCTCACGCACTTGTGTCACTCATTTCTGCCGTGTCGAGGTTAGGTTGCTGTCTGCTGTCGGCGTTACTATACCTATAAACATAGGTGGGCAGGAACTAGTCAAACGAAGATCTCATCTGCACATAGACTCATCAGTACTCCTAACACTACCTTAATGTACCAGGGAGATCATACTCTCAATTGAATAAAGGAGCCCTGAGTTCAACTTTTGGAGTTGAAATTTTTCATGAGTATTTTTTACGGTAAGTTCGAGCATGTCCGTGATGGAAGAAATCTCATGCGTCTTCGTCTGCCATGCTTCCGAACTATATTAATGATGCCGGCCCATCACCCCAAGATAGTATATTTAGCGCCGAATGTTTTTTATTCATTGCCATCAGAGTGCTCACATCTAAGTGTCGACATGAGCTTTGGACGAGAAACAATGTCAACATGATTCATCGCATTTCCATGATATGGTCAGGATTGTTTGATATCACCAAAGTACAGGAGTTCGGGACTCCGCAAATTCTTGAAAAGCTTGTTATGGAATATTGCATGGATATTTGTTCGTCTATTTTGAGGTTATTGCAGATATTTTTTCCCCGATGTCCATATAAATATGAAAAAAATGGGCCCTCGTGAGCATAAGAAAGTTGTCTCTCGTCTATTTTGTGGGGGGATTTATCGCAAATTCTACTGACGGCAACTCAAAAAATCTGCTTGTCATTCGTTTTTAACGCATCTCAGATCTCTGAAGCTTATACCATCATACTTAGTGGGTCGAAGCACGCGAAAAATCTCAGTGCCGATGCTTTTTGAACCAATACGAGAACACGCTACCGAAGCCATTGACTTAGAATATGAGGAAAATTTGCTGTAAACGTCGTTATTTGGAAAATCAGTAATCCGCGATTCAAACAGAATCGTGACGTGTAGGGTCAAATCTGCCAACCGATTCGGTTTTTACGTCAGTAAAAACACAGGGAAACCATTTTTCCCCAAATAAACTATTCCGGACCCAAAATCTTGTTCCTCAATGTAATCGAACATGACATCACATTACTCCCCAAGGGGAGAATCGCCCCTAATTTTGGTGTCTGGACTGAAAAATGATGGGGGGCTGATGATTCACATTCTGAGTATTTTTTTGGTTTGCAAACGATGGCATAGTCTGCCTCTCAGAGAAACAATTTTTCAACCATAATTATTCCCTGCTTTGCTCTCCTCTCGTCAGATCGCCAAATTCATACATTTCATCCAAACCCTTGAATAGTGCTTCCCGAAGAATTTACAGACCGATGCATCAAATTACATGGACTAGATACATTTTTCCGGGTCAAAGTTCTGGATTTTCTCGCTAAAATGCCTCGGAACTTGAAAAATATTGATTATTTCGGAAAATGATGAGAATACTCCTTTGTTGAGATTGAAAAATCATCTCGAGATAGTGAAGGAGATATTGCAATGACCAAGGAAGAATGAAATCAAAAAATTATATAGTTACATTTATAATGACTAATTTTTTGGAATAAGAATCCCGGTTTCTGCAATTTCTCCTTGCTCGTCCCCTTATTATTCCTCAATCTGGACAAAAAAGGATTCTTGTGATTTTTTGGAATAATTGCTATTTCTCGAGTTCTGAGGAATTTTAATGAGAAATCCTAGGGTCTCGACCTCGAAAAATCTCTCCAGTCTGACAGAATTTGGTGTATCGGTTTGTGAATTTTTTTGGGAGTACTTCCTATGATTTTCAATAAGATATCGTATAGATTTGGCGATCTGACGAAGGGGGCGCATACTAGAAGATAAATATTGCCGAGCGATTACTTTTGTGAAAAACCCACCACGCTATCGTTCCCAGATCGAAAGAATACTTGTAAATATGAATCTTCAGCCATCCATGATTTTCTAGGCCAGACTTTGAAATTGGGGGTTGCACCCATAGAGATATTACAGATAGAGGAGGGAAAAGGTGGGCCTCTCTGAAAGTGGGTTTTTCTCTACGAAAGAGAGAGAGGAAAGACAAGGAGTCCTCTTT
This sequence comes from Eretmocerus hayati, assembly GCA_029851415.1. NCBI lineage: Eukaryota > Metazoa > Arthropoda > Insecta > Hymenoptera > Aphelinidae > Eretmocerus > Eretmocerus hayati. The sequence goes on along the minus strand of CM056742.1, from coordinate 171,850,209 downwards.
TTTTCTCTTTCGCACCTGCGCGGCGCATTGCGCAGTCGACACCAAGACACATAGGCGCGTCGGAGAGGGGATAGTGTTGACAGTTCACTTCTTGAGATGAAACTTGGCACTTTTATCCCCTCTCCAACGCGCCTATGTCCCTTGGTCTCGGCTGCGCGATGCGCCGCGCAGGTGCGAGAGAAAAAGGAAGAGGACTCCTCGTTTTTTCTCTCTCTCTTCCGCGGAGAAACGTATAGGCTGCGCTTCCCTCCTCTATCTGTAATATCTCTATGGTTGCACCTCCCCTTGGATCACTTAGAATTAAAAACAGTGTAGCCATTTAGAGGCCATCCTCGATGTCTGCTTTGGTTTGTACAGATGGAGGTTATTCCCTCATCATACGAGATCATCTATTCGAGCGTGAAGGGGATATTACACGAGAGACCCATCTAGTGCTTAAGAGTAATCGTCATACCCTGTGCGTAAATCAGAGCTACTAGAGAGAAAGTAAAGCGTTGAGCCTCTTTCGTCACTCATGGGATGTAATTGAGAGCTACTTCTGGAAAAATTACTATCAGATCTCAAAATTTGTCCCGAGCTTAAGAGCCTTTTGCCAGACATGTATGGGTGGCCCTTTTAGAATAATTCTACACCAGTTGTGGATCTTTCACCCAAACGTGTTCATTTAGTTAAATTTTGGGAAGACAAAAGTTGTCAAAAGCACCGTTCTTTGGGAAATCAGTAAATTACGACTGGAAAAAAGTCCTGACGCGTAGGGGCGAATCTGCGTAAGGATTTAGTCTCTGCGTCGAAGAATACGTGAAAAAATCATGCTTCCTCACTTGGGCTACTCCAGACACAAAATTGTGTTCCTCAGTGCGATAACTTAAGACAGTTCATCGATTCCAAATATATTGTTGCCTCTTGTCGATATCAATTCTATTCAAATCAATCAACAGCGATACAAGTACAATGGACATTCGCCGATAAAATTTGAGTATTTACCAATCCATAAGATTCCATTGAGACGGGGATAATATTCCCACAGCTGAGTGCAATAGGAATGGAAGAAACCTGCATCATTAGTAAAACCATTTTGCGATTACTCGACGACATGGATAACCATTCGCAAGAGTATCTGGGAATTTGAATGATTTGCATTTAGATCAAGTTGACCAGATTTGGTTGGTAAATAATTCTTACGTTGCACTGTGCACGCTGCCACTATAGTCAATAACGCCTTGACCAATCAAATTCATGAAGAAAATGTAGAAATTAACGCCAATCATCATTTGAAGAGCACATAATCTTTTGATAAGAATGACATCTGCATATGCTATCTGAAATAAATCCGATACCTGCTCGCTGTATGTAGCCATGCAAGAGAACTTGTCATGAAAATGTGTACTCACATAGTAATACATCATCGCCAGCCCAAGAACTGTGAATAGTTCTACAAAAAGAATTGTCAGGCTAAATGTGCTCTTTAACAGATTGGAGTACCTGCAGACATGTGATCAAGGAAAATGAGAGCCTAATCATTAACTTCTTTCCAGAGAATTGTAAAATACTCCACCAAAGAATGAGATCATGCAAGATAATTGTTTCCGCAAGTTCGGCTTGAATGGCATTGTTGAGAGCATCAACATTTTTACGGTCAGAATCCTTGATTTCCACCAGGTTGAGTAATCTGAAACTGATTCGCCAATGTAGGATCTAGATTTCTTCGAAAACCTTCTGACTCAGAGAGCCAACAATAACCTGAAATTGCTGAGTACTTAAAAAAGATCAACTCACCAGATGATATGGTACATCCCACAAGTCTGTGCAATGGACACAAGATACAAATAATCAAAACTAGCGATGACAAGTACTACAGGGATAGCCGTGATGCAGACGTGCGTCCAAGTCCACCAAAAGTGATCATCCTGCTCAAAATATACATAATCGGCGTGGAAAATGTGAAACCTATACGATGAATTATTTGGCGACGTAAAATAGTGGTCCAAAAAGACACACGCTGTTGGCATCATTGGAAAGGTTATAGTACCTATACCCAATATGTAAACTGGAATACATAAGAATTGAAATCGTTTATGATAACTATTGCCTCCATCATAGATTAATCAAGCAGAATTTTCCCTCCCAAATGCTCGATCTTTCGCACGACAAAATTGCACGAGACTCCGTCAAGCCTTTTCGAGGATATACGAACAATAGACACAACATAGCATTAAAATGGTCATAGGCAAACACGGTACAAGACGTTATACGTGATAACTGATTGATTGGCTGATTAGCAAGGAACATTGATCGTTTCATGATTGATCACTACGAACATGTCAAGAAATCACCTGGATAATAATGATGATGTTGATCTTTCATTTGCCGGAGTAAATGTTCGGGATCTTCATTCAAAAACAAATGATACATATAATACCGTGAATCGGGGAAGTCCAAATCCAGTTTGGACTGTCCAACTGCCATAACTTTAATTTAATCACATACTCCGCAGCAGGAAGTTAATATCATCTCGAATTTGGTGGACCGAGCAACTTCGCTATCACACCCCAAATTCCACAGCAAAAATCTCAATCTCGCAAAACAACTTCTCATGCAGAATCAGTATCCAGCTGACCTTGTAGAGAGATGCATTAAGACTAGACTCAAAAATATTAAACACAAGAACAATTCTCCGGATGACGATCAGAGACCTCTGGATGCCCACCCACACAGAGTTTGTATCCCATTTCATTCCGGTATTTTCCAAAAATGCTCTATTCTTTTAAAAAAATATGGGATCCGCACCCTTCCAAAAATTGATAAGAACTTGCAAGGTATAATCCGATTGGGCAGAGACAGTTTGAATAAATTTGAAAAAACTGGTGTGGTATACAAAATACAATGTAGAGATTGCCCAGCGAGCTATGTTGGGGAAACAAAGAGAGCACTTTCTGTCAGGATAAACGAGCATGAAAAACAAAAGAATGAAAACTCGGTAGTTTCACTTCACATAAGAAATCTTAAGCACGATTTCGATTGGCCAAATACAGAAATTTTAGATCAAGATCTCAATTTTATGAAAAAAAACTCTCTTGGAAATGATTTTCGTCAACCAAGGCCACAAGAATATCAATTCAAAAAGTGACATTCATCACCTGAATGAAATATATTCAAATATTTTAAAATAGCTTGGAAAGTGATGGTACATTACTACTAAAGCATCTAGTCGAACTTTTTCTTTCTCTCTCTCTCGCTTTCTCTCTCTTCCTCTGCCCCTCTCAGTCCTTTATATCTATTTCCATCTCTTTTACCTGTGTTTTTCCTCTTTTTCCCTCTCTATCCCTCTCTCTCTCGCTCGTTCGCGCTTTCTTTCTTCTCTTTTTCTTCCCCCTTCCTAACCCAACATAGCTCACGTGGTCATATCTGTCGAATTCTATATGTATCATTAGCCTGCGCCGTGTGATATTAGTGATGTATGGCGAGTAGACTACACAAGTCTACAACAATGGAACAACCTTTTTTAAAGTTTGATAATCTTTTCTAAAGAAAAATGTCCACAAGAAAGGTAATCATGAGTGTGATATTACGTTCGGATTGTGTCAGTGTTTTGTTTTTTGACCATGTGATATTTAGAGTGTTATTTGAATTTACAGCCTGATGAGGTCAACGAAACTAGTTGACGAAACGTTGCCAATATATCCATCTACAAAAATCATGCTATAACATCATTTGCATGACAAACCTTGTCCTCCCAGATCAAACTATGTTCAAGAATTATTCATCACTCGAAGGGGACGAGTGAAGTTATCACAATCTAATTTAATCGGGCTCCAAAATTTCTTGAGAACGCAAAATGTAGGTCTCCATATCGGGGGTTCAATATGAGTAACTTGAGATGGTCAACTCATAATTGAGATCGGAGTTAACCTATCAACGCCCGAAGTGACACATACATGACATCTTTTTTTGTAATTTGTGTACTCAGTTCTCATTTGAGAGGGCAAATGCGCCCAAATGATATGTTAATCGTTTCCTCTATATATTCATTCTGCTCCAGCCAAATAGACCTGCATCAGGTTTGAAAGCCTTAGTGGAAGAATGACATCTGTTTGAGGCTTGTTTTTGAGTACACAGGAGCTCTCAAAAGAATACCAGTGCATGTAATCAACGTAGAATTGTTCGATTTTTCAAAAGATGAATTTGATCAATTCTATTTAGGGCAATCCTCTAGAGCCACATTGAACTTTTGCCAAAAAATGCGATTTTTATCAAATCTGTGTTGAGATGGCATTTTCAGACCCGAAATCGATAGATACGGCTCGGTTAACTGGACGTGTCATTGAATCTTCATCTAGAAGTTCCATGAGTCGAAAAATTCGGAAAGCCGTTGCTGCTCCCAAAGAGTTATCGACGGAAACAAAAAGGTTGTTGGAACGCCATTTCATCGTCATTAAGAGGATGTCGGAGATCGGCCCGAAGACTTCTGCTAGGATAAAAACTTTTTCGTAGGTTTCAACTTACGCTCTCAATTTTCACCCAATCGATCTGAAATTTTCGCAGGAGGTAGAAAATATCCGTCAGAATGGTGTTCTGGTCCAATCCACACGCTAATACATCGCCCCGAGTCAAAAATCTTGCAGAAAGGCAAATGCTCAAAGAAGTTAGGTGGCTATTCTATCCAAATATTCAGGTTCCCGATAGTTGGATCATAACAATTGGACCAGAGCACCATTCTCACCGATTCTACGCATCAAATGAATCATCCCCGCACGTAATCGATGCCAAAATCAAAAAGTTATTTGAAACCTACGATTTCGGTACCAAAACTGCAAATTTGTAAACGAACAGCTGCAGACACGAAATCGCTTGAGGTAGATTGAAGCGGATGTCCATCCAGTACGTGGCGCTTCTGTAGATAGTTCCGACTTTTTTATTCTTATAACACGTCGTCTGCCGCGGGCATGTCTGCTGACGGCATGATCTATTATTGCAATGTCATGTTTGTTTGCGTAAGTCTGCATTATGGGGTAAACTAATGCTTTTTCTCCTCGATGGCCTGATAGCACCAACTTGCACAGTCCCGGCAGCTTTTTTTGTGACAGTGCGTGTTTTTTGGGGTCAACCGTTGAGTGCACGAGGTGGGTCGCGACCCTCAATCTGTTTCCTACAAGAATATCCGCGGCAAGCCCCAACTTATCATCCGCCCCCCGGTGTTGTGTGTTTATGATCCGGATGTGTCAGTGGGTGCAGTATTTCATCAGGAACTTGCCACATCTTTGCCAAGGCGTATCATCTCACGGGACGCCAATCATGTGCGCCTGAAAAGGGTCTGCTCGGGCGAGCACAGTTTCATGTTTTCATCGTAAGTAATTTCGGAAATTTTCAATTTTACTCGATGAAATTCGGGCGCTAGACCTTTTTCTACAATATGAATGCCTTAGAAAAACTGGAAAAACCATACTCACCGCGTAGAGAACGTTGCAATATGGTACTGTTTACCATATATTAGCACGGGGTTACTAGTAACAAAGTTTATTTTTTCATCAGTCTCATCAAATTGGGGCTGAATGGTTAACTAATTGGACTTGAACGATTATAAAGAATCTGATCTCGCTCATGAACTAATTTTCAAGTTGGTAGCTCATCAATTTGGGAAAATTTCATGATTGCAGGTATTGCGGTTTTATAAGAACGGTGACTGGGTTGGACTACAAACTTGGTAATGGGGTTTATTGGCCAAATCCCACCATCTCTTTTGATTTGATATAGCTTCTACAACTACAAAAAGCCTTTCAATGCCTATTTATAGTCCTATTTGACCTAAAATTAGCCAAGCATGTGATCAAAACAACTACCAAGGCTGACTGGAATTTCGGATTATGAGAGGGCCTCACTCGGATCTTGGTTTCGATGGGTTAATTGTCTGCTCTAGAATGATTCTAATTGTGTTTGTATGTTTTCTAGGTATGTCAAACTACACGAGGGGCACTGATTGGGCATGTTTATCTGCTGAAGACCACCTCTAAGGATGTATCAGCAAGATCCGTTGTGGGACCAATCACTCAAAAACACCAGGTAAGACCTCTTTCTTTCTACTGTAAATGACTTGGGATTGATAATGATTCAAAATAATAGAGAAACCTTTATTTTTAGGGTGTAACAACTCAACTTTCTATTATCTACAAGTTGCACTTTTTGCTATTTTCATGGCAGAGACTGCAAAAAATAGGATTCTAATACTTTTGATTCCACAGGGCTTAAGCAACTTTTGGCCAAGGGACTAATGATCAACTGAATGCAAAAAACTGAAGAATTGAGATGATCAAAAGAAAATCAAACAGAAATGATGCAGTATCCTCCAGCCATGTCTAAACCTGGATTTTTCCAACAACTGGTAGTCATTGTTGGAAATCATCTTATTCTGAAATAAATGAGTTTTTTATTCCACACAGTCAAGGCATATGGCCAACTTATTATTTCTACTGATTTTGCATGGCTGAATAATTTATTTATTACCTTAATCATGAACCTCCTTGATTACACGAATGTAATACGCTGACATCAACTATTGCTCATTCAAATTTCGATAGGTCACACTTTCTGGAGCTCAAAATGTGAGACCCATCTCGAAAATAAGGCCTATCTTGAATATAGGGCCTTTCAGGCAGACCCACAAAGCTATAGGTCGGGTCTCATCATAGGCAAAACTCGGAATCGATCCTTGGAGTAGAAATTCCGATGGAAGGTGATTAACAATGGGAAAGAATCGGATTTTTCGTCAAATAATTGAATATGGATCTCCAGGATCGCCTTAAGCGGAGTGATTCATCAAGATTCTGCACGTTCAGACATTTTCACATCGGTTCCATGGGCTGAACACTTTTTGAGAGCTTTCCTGAACTCAAAAACGAGCTTCAAAAATATGTCATAAAAGTGTTGTTTTGGGCGTTGACGGCCTTATTTGATCGAAAAAATTTGGGAATTTCATACTCCATCATGGGCAGCCCGCTCGAAACTACCCCGATTACCAATTTCCTTCATGTTCAAGTCTTGCGTCACCGATTTATACCTAAATACACGTCCCGGGACGAGAGATATTGTATTCATAAGTTACAGAGCATCATACGTGAATTTCGGAGAGAAGTAGAGACCCACAATGGATTTTGGCTATTCAGGAGTTGCGACGGATTCCGCTATCGATAATTCTCATGATTTGTCACTCATGGCGATCGTGATCAAGTACTCATGATAGTAATCATGATTGAGCTCTTTTGTGAATCGTCTCTACTGTTCCATAACATCGTACGGAATCACCACCTCATCGAACAATAATTTTTACGTCAAAGGGACCCAGTCGCGAGAGTATAGGGAGATTGGTGTGAAAGTTCTGACAGGGGACAGAATAAAAATGTTCTCTCATTTCTTTACCTGTATAAGCCAAGCCCAACACTCGCGCCTTCTTGATAAATTTGAGGAGTATCTCTTCTTCTTCGAGGTTTCTGAGTTTTTCGAAATTTTCCAAGGCCCCAAGATAAAGAGCTTTGAACTTCATATTCTAGATTAGTGTCTGTCTCATCAGTTCTATGGATTATATAAACTTAGACTCAATATCTAGATGGAATAAGAGTACTAAATTTGCCTTCATTCCCAAATTACCCCCACTCAAGTTTTTGAATGTACTCTCTCAGCAAGAACCAGCTAATCGATTTGATGCATCAGCCCGCCTAAAGATAGATTCTATTGGCCATATATTGGCGCGATATTGGCAAGAGCAATAGCCAATATTGCGCCAATATATTGCCAATAGAATCTATTTTCAAGTGGAAGTGTACATACGCTGATCATTAGTGAATCAATTCTTACTGAACGAATAAGTCTAGATACACTGGCATCAGTAACTTTTTGTTATTTTGGTGATTCACATAAAGGTATCCATAGGACCGGTATCATTACCATAGGAGCCGGTTTCTGCGCGCAGTAACGACGTCAATACACACTATGAATATTGATGCAGTAAGTGAAATGAATGAAGTATTTCGTGTACCAGGCTGCCTCACATGAGGGGATTACATTCATACTCATAAACACAAAACACATAGATACACCCGCAAACACACACTTGCTACCCCTCCCCTTACCTTCCTCCTCACGCACACCACCCACCATCCTCTACCGATCACCCAGCCTAACAACCCATCGTCAACGCCCAATATATTGACTCATATCTAGCGTACATAACAGTTAATTTGTTGGAGTCCTAATTTAGTCAATCTTGTTATTTCTGTGAGCGAAAATGTAACTCGACCCAACAACTGGTGGGTGCTCCGAAAGTTGGCCGTCACGTCGTCTCGAGAGTTGACGGGGTTTGTTCTTCTCTTCACGTTTGTCTGTACGAATTCCTGCCTGAGCGGACCCGAAGCTGCAACCCCTGGTGGGGGTCCAAGGGCGACGCCCCTTGGGGGTCCATGCACGGACTCCTCACGTGTGAGGAGTCCGTGCATGGACCGGACTCCTCACACGTGACAAGGAGTCAGAGCCCCCGACTGGAAAAGATTCTTAAAAAATTCATCAGAAAAAACTTGTCATCATAGCCTGTTACCACGTTGCTCGAAACCATCGCCAGCTTTCAAAAGATCTTATTTTGATGTTTCATATGGAATTCTGTGTACTGATGATTGCTCATCTGAATATATCTGAACAGATAGTCTCAGAGATTATAAACATCTCTATCCCTATCGATCGAATGAATAATTTTACCGTAAATTCATCTGATAGACGAGTAATTGGAGGGCTCAAATCCGATGCTCAGCGACACATGCATTTTGAACTATTCATGAAATCATCCACAGTTACGAACCCATATTTTGACTTTCTTACTGCGAGTAGAATAATCAGATACCAACTCAATTGCAGAGCGCGAACGAAATTTGAATCGTGTACAAACGCCTCATCGGCGCACTGATGCTAGTTTACGTATTGTGTGAGAATATTTCGGCACACTCTTGTTCCAAAATAATGCCCAAATCCGCTATTCACGCACGCACACTCCTATATGAATAGCCATTCTTGCGCACTGAATAACAAAAAAAATATTGAAATGCGTTTGAATTGTGACCTATGAGAGCCATTGTTATCTTAATAAATAAAGGTACTACAAAAAGCTCATTCAATTAACATGTAAAAATATGAATCAAGCTCACATTTCCAGAAAGAGGGTCGTTCTATTTCAATTTTAACGAGATTTTGATCCTTGGGCGTTGAACTAAATGACCACGTGCTCAGTTTTTGGAGACAGTTTTGTTGAATCTATCGCTCTTTTCCGAGCACCGTGTACCAAGAATCATACCAGTCTGACTCATTCTTTTACAAGAATTGACGTAAAAAGAACACAAGCAGCTTTAGAATCGTTCATCTACCTCAACAGTGACACTTCCCATTGTTCTTCCGAGAGTGCTATACCAATATTGTATTCATGAATCGAAACAACCTCTAAGGATGATTTCGAGTGTGTTTGACCTGATAAAATCACAAGTTGAACGAATTCGTCGTACCTTTGAGTTATCTGCAAACATTATGACATATCTCAATGCGCCAACAGATATTAAGACCAAACCACCTAGATCTTCAATGAGGATGTCAAAATCTGTGGCTCCATTTTTGATCATGTACAGCACCTGTCGAACGGAGAACATTGTTTAAAATCAGCCGAAATTGGCTTCAATCCAACTCAGGGAGAACGGAAATCAATATTATCCCAGAGGGTCATAGTTTTCTTCAGGTGGGTTGCAAATGTCATGACTCAATTGTACACATTTATTCAGAAAGCTCGTGGCATTTGCGTGACTAATTTCATTCAAAAATCCAATCAGAGTAGTACTGTGAAGCAGTCAATGGGAGGAGAGAGTGATGTTCTCTCAGCATTATATAATTCGAAGAAAACGCGCTTCTGTGCATTTTATTCCTCTATGAATCACTTCAAATATCATCTTTCTTTTTCATCAAATTTTAGATTAAGCTAGCTTAATTGCATACAATAATTTCGCGAGCTTCAGATATCCAGCCTCGTGAAGAACGGATTGTGATCCAACTTTGAAAATCATCTTGTTTCTGTAAAATATTGCAGATATTGTGATTCGGCAGGGGCCTGCCAAGTTGAGAGTTTGAGTCAAAAGACTCTGTTCCTCAATCGAGCACTAGTTTCTATGGTTTACATCGGCGTAGAGTTTCAATTTCATAGATTCATGGGAATAAACGTCATGTCCGATCAACACTCAAAAAGTAACTCGTTTTCTGGAGAAGGTAATGGTGAAGGCATTTTCCATCGCATGCACTCTTAATAAGTAAAGATGAAACATTCTCGGTGACCGAATCGTTAGTCACCATGATAGGGGAAACGAGATTAGAAAAAGACATCTCTGGGGTATAGATTATAGAGAAGGTACTTCACCAGTGGTATGGCGAGTGATAAATTTAGTGAAATGTAGGATATGAGCCCCAATCGCTTCCTCATCGGTGACTGAAAAGGCCATAACCCGACCAATTTCATAAGTTTCTCCGGAGTTGCGAACCAGTACTCCCTAGGGACTTCCATTTTTTCTCACAGACTGTGTTTTCTCTTCATAGTCACACCAATACCTGTTGAGAATATTATTGTCAGCTCAAGCAGCTATTCTTGTCATCTGGATTTGATAAAATTTTGCCAGTAGTCATGTTTATTGGCTCAAAACATTTCGAGGAGTACTTTTCAAAATCTTCATTACGTTTCATTGTGGATAATTACATCACGTTGCAAGAATTCACTATAAAAATAAGTCGAGTTTCCAACGAGCGAATCCAATCAACACTGTTCAACACCCACTTAGATAATTGAATTCACTGTTCAAGTATTGTCTTAATAGAGAATTCCCTCAGCTTGATGACATTTTTCGGAAGAATTTTTTTTAGTGAAAGAAATCTGGTTTGTTTCTCGTGATAAATAATATGCAACCATCATCATTCATTCAAATGAATTTATTGAGACCGCAGCTTTTTCTTGAATGATTCTCACAGTATGCATCTCATTCAAAATGATTACAAAATTTTGTGATACTGTTGCCCAAACCTGTTGTAGATCAGGCGACGGATCAAAAAAGGGATCAAGTCAAATGATTTAAGTCAGAATGAACCAAGATATTTTACCGTATTTGATCAATTCAGTAGGATTCTGAAGGGAGGATTGCCTTACCACCGACATCAAATCACTTACTGCGATAACAAAAGTTTACCTGCACAAGGTTTAATATATTGATTCTACATGCGAACAACTCAACGGTGTTTACCTCTGCACAATAATGCAGTCAAAAGATAATAGTGTAGTATAGCTGAAGATATGTAGAGGCTAACGCATAATTATGAATGCGCGGAGAATCTTTCATGTTACTATGAATTTTTGAGCATACAGTAATCACCCATACGATACTATCTAGAAATGAATGTGTAGAACATACTCGGGAAGGGAGACAGGAACAATCCTGGAATACGAGAATCTGTCTCGACCGAATTTGGATCTGCTACTCCATTGAAATCAGAGAAGGTTAAATCCCCATTCGGTTACCCGTATTCTGATTAGCTACGGTAATCACTCAATCGACAACGATGAAATCGGGGTTGATGCAACGTATCCGTGCGGATTATAGGGGAAGAAACATGAATATTCATTTCTCGTAGAATGAACTAGTGGAACCCATTATTCAACAGTACTTCTGGAAAGTTAACAAAACAGCGTAAGAACTACCCACAGGAAGCAATCTGGCAGCAAAGCCTTGTCCTCATAATTGAAGTGAACAAAAAGATACGGGGAATCCTGACAATATTTTGGTTGATGATTCTACAATATCATTTTTCTTGTAGATTATAACACCTAGCCTACTTTCATCACTACTCACCATGGTTTCTTTTAAGTTGAATGGAATTATGTGTTTCAGAAATCATTATTTTGCAAATTGAGACTCGAGAGCTCGCCTCAAAGTACGTTCCAGGATTTTTCTCCGATCATGTTAACATCGGCATCATTTTCAGCAGCTCAAAACAGTTCCTGAATGAGTGTTTTAGAAAGAATCCCTTGATATGACTGAAAATAACAACTCTTGATCAATCGATTTGAAGATTCTGCAAAATTCAGATAGAATCACCCATGTAAAAATAACCAATACCCCCTCAAGTATGATGAAGTACCGCTCCTGGTACTTGTTCATGCTTGGTCATGTACCAAAATTGCGGTATATGGCCAAGCGGACCAAGTATTTGACGAAATACCTACTGTTTTTTCCTATTTTCGATAATATTGATGCAATAGATACCTCTTGAGGGCTTTTAGGCTGGAATTCATAGTCGTTAATCCGAGATTAGAGTCAGCGGATTTAGGGCGCTGCGATCGCCATGGCGAGGCATTTGAGATCTGGGCACAGCGATCACAGCGCTTCTAATCCGCCGATCCTGATCTCGGATTAATGACTATGAATCCGAGCCTTAGAGCTGTATCAAATACCCATGAATTTACTAGTCGGATGAGGCAATTTTCTGAAAAATACGCTGCTACAAGTAATCAGCAGAAGGTTTTTTCACTGTGTTATATGATAATATGATAAATATCATAACGAATGAGAGAGTATCATATATTTTGAATTAATTCTTTGAGGAAGCTTTTCGGAAAGATTTGGGTCATCTAAGAGCAGGGTTTTTCAACAACTTCTCTCTTTCGGTTAGAAGAAAATGTCGATACAGTCGGTTCGAAGATGATCAAACTGGATTTCTTGGTGAAAATTTCCTCTTATCGAGGAAAAACTCTATTTGGAGAATGTTTTACGGATTTTAAGATAATTTGGTATCAACCAATCGATTCAGAATGGCTCATGAGTAGGTCTTTAGGTCATTCAAATTGAGATTGATTAGTCGTAAAGGATCATACGAGGAAAATATGAATATTAATAAAAATATTCTTCTAATTCTTGAGTTATTCCTTTGAGGGAGTTTTTAAGAGAGATTTAGGCCATCCATACTGTGGTTTTCCCAATAACATCTATCGTTTGGTTGAGACGGGATTTCGATGCAGTGTGTTCGAAAATGATTGAAATGAAGTTTTCGGAGGAATTTTTCATTTCCCGAAAAAAAAAATTCGTTTGAATAATATTTCACGGAATTTAAGAAAATTTGATATCAACCAATCGATTCAGAATGGCGTATGAGTGACTCTTCAGGTTATTAAAATTGAGATGAATGAGTCGTAAAGCATGATGCGAGGGAAAAATGAATATTAATGGAAATTTTCTAATATTTTCTGAGTTATTCTTTCAGGGAAGCTCTATAGAGAAATTCAGGCCATCTAGACTGAGGTTTTTTGACAATATCTATCGTTTGGTCTCAAAAAAATAAGATATTCATCAAAAACTTCAAATTGTTCATCTCTTTACCCACTTCATCAAAATTCCGTCTCAACCAAACAATAGATATCATCCAGAAAACCTTTAGACTAGATGGCCCAAATCGCTCTCAAGAGCTTCCTCAAAGGAATAACTTAAATTAGTACAAAGATTCTCTTAATAATCATTTTTTCCTCGTATCTTCCTTTATGACTCATTTACCTGAATTTTCGCCATCCCAAATCGATTGTTTGATACCAAATTTGATCAAAATTTGTGGAACATTTTTCAAATGAAGTTTTCCTTCTAAAACATAAGATATTCACCAAAAACTTTAATTTGATCGTCTCTTTACGCACTTCATCTAAATCTCGTCGCGACCAAACGATACAGAATCGCGTAAATGTAAGTCTTTAGGTCATCAAAATTGAGATAAATGAGTAATGAAGGAAGATACGAGGAAAAATAGATGTTAAAAGAAATTTTGTACTATTCGTTTAATTATTCTTTCGAGGAACACTGTAAGAAATGGTAATTGGTTTCAACCAAATATTCAACTACAGTAGTTGAAAAACTGACTCATTTACGGTAGTTGGAAGAAATTTCAATCAATTTTAGTTAAATTTCAACTCCGTAGTTGAATCTGAATTCAACTACGAAATTGAAAATTTTTTCAACAACCGCATTGAAATTTAACTACCTGAGTTGAATTCTTCCTTACGAGCCAATTCTTGGGATAATTTCTGACGAGTTCGGGTAGCTCTAATTGGCATTTATCATTCTGATTTTTTTGAGGGTGGCATAAAGCTCAAACTCAACTGAAAACAAATGAATGAATGTGGTGGAAGAATCTGAACGAATCCTCGAAAGAAAAGGCAACGTCTGTAATTTTTGCAATAAAATGAGGGAGAGATTAAAATCGGATCATCGCCGTGAATATAATAATACTATTATGAGAATATTCAAATCCAAAACTCTCGGAAAAATAGCAGCGTGAGATTCTTCAAAAGAACTGTAAATATAGCACTGTAAACTGCTGTTGCAACTAGTCCATGGGGATGTGTGATTATTGCCTCGTTCATGGTCTTGGAGACCTTCCAGTTTACGAGTTTATTCAAGAGAGAGGAAAAATGCTCGTGGATCTTCGCAAAGAATATCTTGACATTGGGCTGAGTTAACATCAGAAATCTATGTTGGAATAATAAGAAACTTCAAAGGGGTCTTTTTCAGTTCCGTTCAACTATTATTTGCATGTTCAATTATGTTCAATACCCATCAGTTTCATTTGTCAAGTTCCCATGACCGCTTAATCTAATACTATATTGAGCTTCTGTCGATACTAAGATTAAGGCGAGGCTGTAGTCTGCGGCCATCTTGGAAAGTCTAGGGAGATTGACCCGAATCCGTTCTGTAAATATCTCGTGTTTTACTTAACCAAGTCCCCTGATATTTTGAGTGCATCAACAAAATGCACGTAAGAATTGCGCTATGGAGTAAAATTTCATAAAAGTATGGAAAGAATCCCACCCAAAAAATGTAGTTGAGATTTCGTATGCTTCGTCGACTGGCATACCACCAGAATCCATTGAATGCGTCGTAATCAGACTAGTTTCTGCTTCTTTCTCTCCATAGCGCAATTCTCACGAATTTTAAGATTACGCATAGTGGTTTGTTTTACCACAACTCTCGATAAAATTTGGGATGAATCCAGAACGGTGATGAAACATACGCCAAAGGCCCATTTTCCTGCCGCTTGAGTTGGCCAGACTGATCTGAAGGCGGCACTGTGATCAGGCTAGGATCAGGCCGCCTGAGTGTTGAAAACCGTCTGCTTCGACACATGCATTCCCGTGTTGTTGGCCGTTGTTGTTATTGTTGTTGTTGGTTGTAGTTGATTGTGATCGCGGATGAGTTGATGAATCACGACTTCTTGGTGAAAATCGACGGACCAGCTAATAGGATGACGTGAATTTAAGATCTCGTGCAGCGAGATCGGTCTGCGAATCTCACCACTCAAAAATTTAGTCGTCGCCCTCGAAGAAGAAAAACACTTTCTGGATTACCGGTGAAGAGTAACACGTTCTGGATGCATTCATGAAAAGAAACACCATCCTTATCCCAGGACAAGATTAACACGTATTTTTAACCAGCGACGAAAAATGACGCCCGGCAGTAGCTTCCGATGAATAGTAACTTAGTAACACCCGCTCGTAACTACCGGCGAATATGTTTGTTTGTTGTTTGTTTGTTTAATCTTTATTTCACCTTGGGGTAGGACCCCGTCTGGTGTGATAGTGATTACAAAATAGTACATATAAATTTATAACTAAAATACTAAGGGTTAGGTCAAAATTTCGCAAAAAAGTGACATACGTTCGAAAATGAGAATAGCAAAGTAAGATAAAATGACGAGTTTCGTAAATACCATCGAGATACAAATTATTGAGTTTTGAATCGAAAAAGCAGCAAAATTAATAGAAGTGGTCATATTCGTTAATAAGTGGAAATAAGTACAATGAGTTGATATTTCTGCAGTATCATTCGGTTCACCCGCTCACACTGGGCCAAAAGCAGTGGAAAAGAAACCAGAACAAAATCGGGAAATCAGAGTTGTCTCCGGGAGTTGGAGCGAGGTGGGTAGAGAAACCCAAAAGAAAACAAAAAAGGGAATATTTCCTCTTTCTCATTTATCAAAGTTACCTTTACTAATTGTTAATTCATTTCCATTTC
Organism: Eretmocerus hayati; assembly: GCA_029851415.1. NCBI lineage: Eukaryota > Metazoa > Arthropoda > Insecta > Hymenoptera > Aphelinidae > Eretmocerus > Eretmocerus hayati. The sequence continues at coordinate 171,834,100 of CM056742.1, read as the reverse complement.
TTATTTATTTATTTTTCTTAGCTCATTGGATATAATCAAAGTTTTTCAATTTATTCTACTTTTTTTCTTCTTTTTTTTTCTTTCCTTTTTTCTTAATTCTAGGAGGAAGAAAGTTATCTAACAAGAGATTCAAGCTCCGTGATGGGAAAGGGAAGACCTTCGTTAATTATACGGGTGTGCCAATCTTTCACGTCGCGTTCAAAGAGTTCCTGGCGAAAAAACTGTTTCATTGTGACAACGTTATCAGCATCGAAGTTTGATACGTTCAGAGAATTCAGGAGGACTGATCCGCGTATCACAAATGAATTTTCCCAGGTTTTTGTGCTGGTTTTTGGAAATACCAGGACTTCGCTGGGATTTCTTTCTGATCTTTTGAGGAAGATATCAACTCCAATTCTAGTAAATTCGTTGGCCAGGTATGTCGGCGTGCCGGTCGATATGACTCTGAAAGCCAGGTTGCAAACGAAGTATTCGCGTCTTCGTTTAACGGATAGCCATTGAAGACTGATCCGATGCGGCGTGACATGTGTTCTTAATGGTAGTTTGCCAACCACAAAGCGGACGCAGGCATTTTGGGCGACTTGTAGTTTCGAGTTTTTTGCTTCATCTATATTCGCGTATGCCGCGCATGCGTAATCGAAGTGGGGAAAGATGAGGCTTTGGACCAAGTCTTTCCTGAGCTCTAATGACAGAGAGTTTTTGTAGAATTTGAGGGAGTGTAAGCTGGAGTAAATCTTGGATAGCATTGACTTAACGTGGGACGTCCAATCTGAGTTTTGGTCAAGTTTTGGTCCGAGGTTTTTGGTTTCGACAACATACTCGAAGTTCACCCCATCGACCGTGATTTTGGGTAGCGAGTCGTAGTCGATACGACTGGTGAGTTCCTTGCTTCCAAGAATCATTACGGTGGACTTTTTAGCATTTAAAGTTAGTTCGTTGCCTTGAGCGTAATCAGCGACGGAGTGGGCATCGCAGTTCAGTCTGCCAATGGTACTCACTAGATCTTCCGGATGACAGTGTGCGTAAATCTGAGAGTCATCAGCGTATAGGATACATTGAGAGAACTTCAGAACGGCAGGAAGATCGTTGATGAGGATTGCAAAGAGCAGGGGTCCTAAAATACTTCCTTGGGGCACTCCAGACGTGGTTCTTAGGAAGTCACAGATGTTCCCCCCATCGTCGATAACTGCTTAAAGGCCATCGGCCAAATATGTGAAAAACCAATTCATTACTCGGTCTGATACATTGAGGGCACGAAGTTTTCTCAGTAGCAGAGTATGTGACAGGCGGTCAAAGGCCTTCGAAAAATCGAAAAGGATCAATACAGTTAGTTTGCGTTGTTCTATGGCTTTTTTAATGTCATCCAGAATGCGAGCGAGGGCAGTCTGGGTACTGTGTCCCAACTTGTATCCGGCTTGGCGGTCGCACAAAAGGTTGCGAGAGTTGGCATAATGTATAAATTGCGAGTGTACCAGACGTTCAAGCACTTTAGATAACTCTGAAAGTTGAGAAATGGGTCGCGTGTCCGATGGAGAATCTGGATTTTTGCATTTCAAGAGAGGTACCAAGAGGGCCTTCTTCCAGGCTGATGGAAAAACTCCGTTTTTTAGGCTATAATTACATAGGTCAGTAAGATGATTCAAAATTAGGTGAGCAGTTAGCTTGACCATTTTGAGAGTTAGTCCGTCTAATCCTGAGCTTTTAGAAGTAGCTCTGTTGATCATGTTTTGGACCTCTTGCTGAGTCACGGGTCTGAAGTCAAAACAGCCTGAATCAGGGGCATGGTTGGGACTCTCTGTTATTGAGATAAAGTCTGCCCGAGAAAGTGGGTTGGCAAGACTAACGATAGATGCATAATGTTTATTGAGGTCGTCTGGGCGAAAGAAATCGAAAGGAGATGCAGTATCGGTGTTCACGATGTTCAGTTTTCGCAATTCGCGCCATTTTGAGGTCATGCCACGAGAGTGTGATAGAGTGTCCCGAATGTATTTGCTTTTGGCACTGTCAAGAAGGTTGCTGACTTGTGACCGAAGAAATTTGTAGAGCTGTGTGTCGACATCAAGGCCTGAACGTTTGGCTTCGCGGTAAGCTTTGTCGCGATCTCTCATCTTGATTCTTAACTCGGGTGTGACCCACGGTTTCCTTCTAGGAAGTATAGTCACAGTCTTCAGGGAGGAAACTTCATCGAACGATTTTGTCAACGAGTGCGTTAGAAGCGATTCAAGAGTGTTCATTTCGTGCTGGTTCAATTCGGCGTTTGGCCCCATGGTCGAAGAACAGGGAAGGCTAGATATAATTTTAAGGGACGTAGTGCCGAACTGGTTCAGTGCGCGAGATAAGACGGCGGAAAGGGCCGGTTTATTGATGTTTTTTAGGCTTCTGGTGCGGATGGATCGGGAAGGGATGGTGGGTCGCGCGACTGACAAAGTCATCTCGATAAAGTCATGCCCGTCGATGAAAGGACTGTCTGATTTGCGGAAGCTATTGATCATTTCGGATCGGTTTACTATGAAAATATCCAAACAAGTATGACAAGAAGTAGGTTCTCTGAGAACGTGGTGTGTTGGCTCAGTTGAAACTAGGTGTAAGTTCAGCACCTCGAGCTGGCCAAATAGGTAAGTGGACCCAGCATTGGCGGAAGAGACGTCAAGGTTGAAATCTCCCATGATTACAATATTGTCATAACGGAAGACAAGTGGTGACAAACAGTCAAAAAACTCACGTGGATACGCTGTGGGTGGACGGCGATAACCTACGGCGCAGAGTAGGTTGATCTGGCCTACTGAGATTTCAGCAATTAGAAATTCTGCCTTGTTGTCATACTCGTCATGTGACTTTTCAAGTATTTTCGCTTTAAAAGTGTTACAAACATACAAACCTACGCCGCCACCAGCTTTTCCGATTCTATCTGCTCTGAGTAACCTAAAATCATTTAGGGCGACATGTGTGTCCGGTTCGTTAGCCGAGAGGAATGTTTCAGAAACCCCAATCAGATCGAAGAATGTACCAATGCATTTTTCTTCTAAAAGGGCAAAGTGTGGGCGGGAGTTGAGGTGACACATGTTGATGTGTCCTACTCTGAAAGAATCAGCCGAAGTTGTTGGTCTCGACTGATCTTGAGAGTGTCATTGTGATGCGGTACCGGCTGCGGGGTCGATTTGCATGGGTTGTGTGGGAGGGTTGCGCGGAGGGAGAGCAAGTAAATCAGTACTGTCTCTAATGGGTATAAGTGTAGAGTCCGTGGTCTCGCGCATGAAAACAATTAAGTTTTTGACTACTGGTGAAGCATAGTTGAGATGTGAAGCATAGTTGAGAATATGAACACGTTGCCCGTAGTAGCGACGTAGAGTAACATTTAACCGAAGCCCGGACGAAGAAAAATACCTCCCGTAAGCTCCGACGAAGAAAAACGCCTGGTGATAATAACCGGAGTGATCTCTCAAAAAATGGGTAATTTCAATGTTTTCCTTCAGAAAATCCACAGCAAAAAGGATCTCTTGAAATGAGAAATATTTTTTCTCATTTTGAGTGCGTCTAATTTCAAGAAATCTTCCATTTGTCGTTAGAGAAATTTCTCAAAATGAGAAATAAATCTCTAGATCTGAGAATTCGCATTTCTGACTCAAAATAAGAAGAAAACTAATCTCTGTAGATTATGTTGACCTTCGTTAGATTTTTGCAACATCCACAAATCTCTGATTGCTGCTCAAATTCTAGATTGAATACAATCTAGGCAAAAATGGAAACAAAATTTGACGCAAGGGATGATCTGTTCCTGGGGTTAACTCTCGAAGTCAAACGCATTGGAAGGAAACTAAATTAGTACAGAGTATCGTTTTAGTTTTTACGACTTGAGATCAAAGATTATATATTCAATCACAGTGGTCCTCTTCACTAGAGAGCATAGAGCTCGTGAACGGTAAGGTTCATCAATACGTCGTATCAAATCTTGATGAATATTTTTTTTTCGAAATCATGTGCGTAAAGTTAGTGCGTAAGGAACATTTTTCCGTGCGTAAAGAAATTTTTGCGCACGGAATGCGTGAAGACCTGTGCGTAAAGTCACCAACAGTGCGTAAGGTATGTCTTTACACACTGTTACGTGTCTTTACACACTTTTACGTGTCTTTACGCACTGACTCATTATTTCAAAACTCGAGTAATTTAAGCCCTCTTTTGAATTTTCCGCGCTATCCTATTAGAAACAAACTCTACCTTACCGACTTGCGAGCTGAGCGCGCATCGGCGTCTGCGGCCATTGCAAATGACGCTATACTCACGTACTCGCGTCTCACGTGTGTAGCTCATCGTGCTCCGAATTGCAAAGCTGCTCCACGTGCTAATAATCTGCAGCTATCCAGTCGGCGAGATCTACGTAACCAATCGTGAATTTCGGAGCAAATACTCGCTTCTCGAGTTTAATCATCAACTTTAAGGGAATATTGTGTAGTGATACCGTGATTCTCCCTCCCTGTTTCTAAATTCTGCTACAGGTATGTACAATTTGACTAAGGCTCAACGATTCCACCTACAGCTTTTTTTTACATGTCGATGCTCATTTTTAATTGCAGTGAATTCGTGATTCTCATTGCGTTTAAAATGTCTCGTGCGATGGTCTAAGACGTGGAGATAATTCCGCAAGAGCTTATTGAGCAGAAGGTGCTATCCGAGAAACTTTACCAGGAAAATCTCGCAGGATTTATGAGAAAACTTTGAGCCATTTATTGACTTGGATGCGGGTAAAAGGACAAACTCATTCTCAGAGACAGTGTTGTTAGCCTACTTCAGGAGCTTGGCAACGACCTTTAATCCTTCTACACTGTGGTCAAAGTACTCAATGATCAAGAAGATGTTGCTGACAGACAAGCGTGTTGATATCTCTGACTATCATCAGTTAACCAATTTTATCAGGCGTAGAAATGTTGGACATCAAAAGAAGAAATCTCATGTTTTTAGTGCTCCAAATATCCAGAATTTCTAACCAATTGGTCTCAACAAATTTGGGAAGATGCCTCAATCTATAGCAAAATGGTTGAATTTGGAAGATCCCCAACGCTACACAGGCCATTCTTTCAGAAGAACTTCTGCAACTTTACTTGCTGACGAAGGAGTCTCCATGACTACCCTCAAGCGTCATGGAGGTTGGAAGTCAGCACAAGTTGCAGAAGGATATATTGCTGATTCCATTGAAAATAAGAAGAAGATTTCTAATACTGTTACCAGCAAGATAGGAAATTCTGCTACCAACAGGATCAATGAAGACGATATCCCAGAACAACCCCTCGATGCAACCAATAATTCTTCGAATACCAAAAGTATCAACATCAACTTCCAAGGTAACAATCAAGATGCTTCTGGCAACTCTGTTAATATTCAGTGCCCAATCATGTAAATTTATCCAGAATATTCAGATAGAAATCATTTGTTTGAAAATTTCTTGTCGAGCTTAGTTTGTGTAGATTACAATCTTCTTGGATAATAGCCAAGAAAATTTGTGATTGATTTTTGAGATCACAATTATTTTTCAGTTGACCCACACGTTGCTCTGAGTTCTTTTGAATTCTATAAAAAATACTTGAGAACACGTTCTGTGATCATTCTAGAATCATGAACTGTTAATTCTGTAGAAGAATATAATTGTAAAATTCTATATTTTATGTTGATTAGTACTTATTTGGTGACACTAAATCCATGACATGAGTGACGAGTTGGGCCACTTAGTATGATATATATCTATGATTTCTGTAAATTTTGCTCATGAATTTCCATTCTCCATCGATCGATGCTTTAATTCACTTTTAGTTGATCATCTGATGAATTATGAGAATCTATGTTCTAGCATCTAATAAAAATTTGATTTTTTCATGAGAATACCTGTGGATATAATTATTGCATGAACCTATTGATTCGTTCTCTATTCATTTTGCTCACAATACTGGCATCATGGTTATAATTTTCTTCAATATCAGAAATTCCTTTGATACCATCCAATTGTATTTCGTAGTATTTTTTCCTTCTTTGATACTTCTAAAGATAGAAGATGATCAATCTCAGTAATATGGTGAAATATGACATTTCAAGCAGAGGATTTTTTGATACATTTTCAAGATTTTTTTTTCAGTCGGGGCGGGGGCTTCGCCCCCTGCCGCCCCTGGACCCCGCTTTGCCCTCTCCTCCCCCGGCTGCCTCGATCACGATCTGGTTACTGATCTGTCGGGTGGCCGGTGGAATACTAACTTTCCGCACAAAATTTCGAAAAATATCGTACGCAACGCTGTCGAAAAGTTTCCGCACTCGCAAAATCTTTACACACGAGTGTGAGTCTTTACGCACTGTTGAGATACTTTACGCACTCGCCGCTACGCGGCTCGTGTGTAAAGATTTTCACTCGTGCGTAAATCCGACTTTTCGACATCGTTGCGTAATATACTATATTAATATTAATACATCAATCACGAATTCAAAATTTGATTGTTACCAAAACTTTTCATTGTGCACGGTGTCTTCTCAATATGAAATTAAATGATGCACTCGATGATGCATAACAGTTTATGTACGTTTATGTACGTGAATCTAATAAGCACGATTTTTCAATGATTTCAATCGCAAATTCTCAAATGTAGACGGCAATTATTCTCAGCCGAAACTTCTGTAGATAGTCTACACTCACCATTATAGTTAGTTTCAGATCAAATGTAAGTCGAATTTTTTTCATGCAAGTTCCTTATTCAGTGAAATTCACCACCGTGTCGAATAGTTCAGTTATTTTTGAGTGACAATAGAATCTGATCTTCATATTCCAAATGGATTCAGTGTTAAGGTTTTTGAGACTCACAAATGAAAAAGCCACAGGGGAACATTGATTTACTTTGAGAAAAAAATATTGCGATGCGATCATGATGATGGGGATCAGGAGATTCAATTATCGATTCATACAATGGTATTTTCTCTCTCTCAATCGAGTCTTACAAATTATCTCAGAGCTATGGGAATCGTTCTGAAAAATTTATTCCGGCCATCGCTGCAGGCTATAATCTATCTGCAACTCCTTGCCAACGCATATACGCAATGACCACTATCAGAGGTTGCTTTAACATGAATTTTTCATTATTCAGAGCTCCATATTATGCGGCTATATTATTGCAGTGAAACGTCGATGTGGAAACAATTCGTATTTACTCCCATTTCAATGTATAATGGTGAACACCTTCACCATTCATGTGCATCAGCCATGCATTTTAATGACTCTTCTTATTTATGCTCACGCGCAATGCTATTCATTCGAATTCCCAATATTCAAATAGATAGAACATTCAAAGAGAAAAGTACATGTACGAGTTTCAATATTTCGGGGTTGAGAGAGGCTCGAGCAGAAGAACAATTTAATATTGGATAGTATGAAGACTGTGAATCAAGACCGACTGTGCGTCAGCTAAATCATCACAGCAGACCAAAAACGAAGGGAAATTTGGTCTTGGAAGTATCAACTTCATGTTGATTAAACCCTCTTGCTGAAGTATCCGAATGAGTCTCACTGATAGTCCTTTAGTTCCGCGAGATTGAGTTATGATATCCAGAATATATATTTTTTTTTTATGTAAGGCTTCAAATCATACAAGAGATTTATTCGCCATACAGAAGAAAAAGAATTATATTCATGGAATCAATCCAGAATATATCTATATTCATCAATACTTGTTCTAAATCGAATGGTGTTTCTAAACGAGTAAGTTGCACATTTTGAGAAAATTGTACACACATGCACATGCTTCAATGTTAGGTTCCGATAATAATGAGTTGATACATGCTGGTAAGCAAACTTTGTTTTTATCAAGGTCTGAGATTAACTTTATTCTCTGAGCATCGTATAATGAGCATGGCCATACAACGTGGTTGATGTCTTGCTCACTCTGTTTACACTGGCATTCTGGACTCTCAATAATAGACAAACGTGCGAGAGAGGCATTGAGATTATAATGGTTTGCTCTGAGTCTATTTATCATAACAATCATGTCACGTTCAAGATGTTTGTTGTGAAACCATGGTTTTTTATTGTCTCGATAGTGATACTTGAAATAGTTAGTACCTTTCGTATCTCCTTCTTTACAAATTTGAGCTGACGTTTTTTCCGTACATTAGTGGTTTTAGCAGATTTTGAAAATCCACAAACGGTACTTTGAAAGCAGCATCAACGATCGATTTACTTGCTTCCTTTGCTCTCAAGTTTGCTGAGACATTTCTTCGAATTCCCGAGTGTGCAGGAATCCAGAAAAATTCTATACTACCACCTTCTTCTACTTGTTCTTGGAAAATGGCAACTTTGGATTTTATTTCGTAGATGTACGGATTCATTTTAACATTCACTACAGTGTTTTCTAAATCTCTGAGGACACTCAATAAATCCGAGAAAATGATATTTTTACAGTTCTTGAACTTGAGTGCTAAATCTATCGCTTCGAGGATTGCGATACTTTCTGCTGATAGAATTGACATATTCCTATTCATACTTCTCGTGGTATCGAAATCAAGCTTGGAGCAAATACAGCTATATCCCACCGAAATGATTTAGAGTCTTTGGTACCGTGAGTAAGAATGAGATTTGAGTTTACTCGATCAACATCAAAATAGTCTCTGAATACTAAATCTGGTATCTCTGAGTTTTGCAAAGTACTGCCTATCTCTGTATTGACTGGAATAGAAGAGAAGAGTACCGAATAATCGTACCGAAAAATTGAGTACCTGTCAGATTTGTACAGAAAATGATGGAACTTCATACAATTTTCAATTCACTCTTCATGTAACCTCTTGCGTTTTTTCGTCAGATTATCATCTTGAGAGTACCATTTTTTGATCATTTCAGTCACTGGGATTGAATTGTTACTTAGAACTTTCATCAGGTAGGAAGAGCATAGATATTCGCATCTGGCAGGAATAAGCGGGAGTTTTGATTTGGCGATTAGAACGTTCGTCGGTGTGGTTTTTCTATAGCCTAAAGCAGCTCTTATAGCCGAATATTGGATACGTTCTAGTTTTTTCTGATATTCAGCTTGATTTGGATAGTAAACGTGAGAAGCGTATTCTAGAATCGATCGTACAAAGCTTTTATATAGAATAAGGAGAGTACTTGGGTCAGCGCCCCACCAAACTACTTGCAGGTACTTTACTATATTCAGAGCTCTCTGACTCTTCTTGTGCACTTGGCTTATATGAGAAGCAAAGTTCAGCTGATAATCAAAGACAACGCCAAGGAATTTAACTGATGGACTCGATTTCATAGTGCACTTTTCAATGTTGATGCTGATTTTGCCAGGAGGAATATTCTGATTATTGAAGTGGATCAAAACAGTTTCATGTGGTGCTAGGCTTAACCCAATGTCTGCCAGATTTTCCGCGATAACTTGAATACCTCTTTGCAACGTTAAGTGATTAGGACAATACAAAGCTATGTCATCCGCGAATTGCGAGACTTGTGTGTTGATCGGGAGATCTTTCAAAATTTCTGCAACATAAATAATGTACAATAGTGGGCTGAGCACACCACCCTGGGGGACGCCTTTGTGACCTTCTAGGGGATTTTTCGTCTCGTTGGAATATACGTATCATTCGAAAGTGATAAATTTGACGAATTTTATAAGCTTGAGAGGGCATTCTAATCTTGCTAACTTATCAATCAATATATCTATATTCACATTATCAAAGGCTCCGCTTACATCCAAAAATCCTGCAAAGATGTCTTTCTTATTTTTGAAAGCTTCTTGAACCGTCATGGTAAGATGAAGTACTTTGTCCGCACAAGAGCGACGTTTACGAAAGCCGCTTTGAGAGTTCGGTGAAATATTTTTCGTTTCAATCCACCATTCAAATTCATTCTTGACCATTGACTCGAAGAGCTTACACATACAAGGAGTGAGTGCGATGGGTCGATGGTTTACACCATCGGGCTTCTCTACTAAGTGGACGTAAGATTCCTTCCAGCTCAGAGGAAAATCACCGGTTCTGTACATCTCATTGAAGATGTCTACTAATATGAGCTTAACATTTATAGGTAGATTCTTAATAATTTCATAATCAATACCGTCGCGGCCTGGTGGAGATTTTGAGTTGCGATCAGCTAGAGCTGCATCAAACTCTGCCAAAGTAAAATTAGATTCTAAGAATCCATTGTCCTTGCACTTTGGTATACGATCAGGATCCCAAGGAAGGAACACTTTATCTAAAGCCTCTAATTTTCTCTCAGTTTGTAAGTTTTCAGGTTGATGACTATGGTGTATTTTTATCCATTTATTTTTAAGAACTCTACACGTATTCCATACGTATCGTGAGTCTGATGAAATATCAATCGTTTCAGCGAACTTCTTGAAATTTTCTTTCAATTTCAATTTGAAAAGTTTTCTAGCGAAAGCAACAAGGCGCTTGTATTCAATAAAATTTGAAAGTGAACCTGATCTTCTCCATTGTTTGAAAGCTTGTCTTCTCGCTTTTTTTATTGAATTACACTTGCTATCCCACCAGGCTACGGGGTTCCTATGTCGTCTCCGATTGACCCTCCTCTTTTGAGGAGTGTTCTAAGTGACAGCTAGGGAGACAATGTTAGCAAAAATATTATATTTCTCACTTGCGGTGGAATTTTCATATTTATTCGAAAATAACTGAGAGTATGATTTTTCTAGTGATTCTGTAACTTTTGCCAGTTTGTTTTTAACGTGCTCAACTTGGATGACTGTTTGAGATATACTGCTCTTCCAACATTGATTTGTGCAAAAAACGGGAAATAATCCGAGCTCCAAGTCTCGTCACTCACCGAAACATCAATTTTGTCGGCAAGGCCGTTTGTGGATAGTATAAGATCAATATTGCTTTGAGAAGTTTCATCTTTTCGAGAGATTGTGTCATGATTGTGAATGAAGATATCATATTTTTCTAACGCGTCATGGAGAATTTCTCCATTTTTGTCTGTAGATGCACAATTCCAATGAAAATTGTGCGCATTAAAATCGCCCATAATAATACTGTGCTGGCTTGTTGATACTTTGGATATTATATAATCCCATTGTTGATCAGTGAGTGTAAGGCCTGGAGCTCAATAGCATGCATATAAGTCAAAAGCTGGGGTAGTGTTTGTGATTGTTATTCCGCAGAGCTCTACGCTACTGTCTGGGCTTTATAGTTATTTACGATACAAGGGACCTAACAGCCTTATTATTACACGGCGTGAAGTTGGCGCCCGAGCGCTTGCGCGAGGTTGCCAATCACGCCGTGTAATAACCAAGGCTGTTAGGTCCCGAGTATCGTACACTATTTCATAGCATCGAGTGACATAAACCCGCCCTTTCTGCGATTGATGGTGCACCCGAGCGCTCGCGCGAGGGTGGCGGTGGGTGGTCAGGGGGGGGGGGGTAAGCGGGGGGGTTCGGGGGGGCGGCAGCCCCCCCGACTGAAAAAAAGTTAAGAATCTGGTCCTATAAAATAGAAATCACACACCCGCGATTAAACCCATCGAGTGATGATGAAGACGTTTCTTGTACCTAAAATAATCCATGAGCATCAGCGTTGGTTATTATAGTAATATAGGGGTTGTGCAAGCCTCATCCCGGCCAAGACCTAAAATTTTCCCTCTCAGACTTTATCCTAGAACAATTCCTATTGTTACGCTAGTAACTAGACTCCAGAATAATTTGGAGTTTAATTCTTCTGAGACATTTCATAACGGCTGTTTGAGGATGGAAAACTGTGTAATGTAAGACCCCTACCGCAAAAATGACGAATATGCATATTTGATCTTTTCAAATGAGGTACAATCCCTCATCATACTGATGCAGTCTCTAATTTTGATATTTATCTGTTGTCATTCCTTCACAACGGTGCATCAAATGCAAAATCCGGCATGGTCAAAGGTTTCAAGGTTAGCACGTATGTATGTACATGTGCAGAACTCAGCCACGTGTTTATGTTTATGTTTATGTTGCTGATGATTTATAACCATGAGCAGGAGTGTTACAGTCATGACTAATTTTCTTGCTCTTTACAATCATTGATGCGGATACAATTGCTCCAGACATGGTCCATCATAGATTTCTTATCATTTTCCTTCAAATTTCGATGCCTGCATACATAGTATGCGCAAAAATTGCCAAAAATGCCCTTGTAACCTCGCAGTGAAATAAACTGATTTGCTGCACCCCGCACCCACGTGAAGTGAGCGGACGCATTATTTCACAGTTGAATAATAGGCCATTTAAGTCCCGCAAATGCGTTAAATAAACGCGGGTTTAGGTCACGCAGTGCTATAAAATACCTTGTATCTCTCTGTATGCTATATTTTGTCGTATTATGATTAACAGCCCACCTCCTGTCTCAGTGGTAGCGCGATCAATTCGATATATGACAAAACCGGGAAATTTAATATCAACATCTGATGCTTTCAGCCAAGATTCTACTATAACAAATAGTCTACTCTATTCAAAATTCTCTCTATTCCGAGTTTTCGTTCCCTAAAGCTTCTAGCATTCCAATATAATATTCTAAGATTCCTTGGTGGATTTGAAGCCATTGCTATTATTTCTATATGAGGAAGAAATAGAAATTTACGATTCGTCCGCAGAACTATCGGAGACCTTTTTTGAACTAGGCTTCTCAAGATTATTTTGGATATTGATGAAGCGTTGTTTCATTTTCCTGTCCGTGAGATGAGGATATGATTCGCGTAACTGTTTGATCAAATTTGCGGTGTCATTTGAGGATTTTGAAGCTATAGAAATTGAATCACTTTGACCGTAACAATCTTTCAAAAATTTCTTAAATTCTCCAAAAGATGATCGATATTTCTCGGAATTTTTTTTAAATAACTTTCAGTGGGACTCGTCAAGATGTCTATTTCTTCCTGTGTACATTGTTTTTTGTTGGGAGGTTTCGAAGTAATGTTCACATTCTTCGGGGGGACCTCTGTTTCAAGAGTGCTGGCGCTGCTCGAAGTTGTGCTGCGTGCTCTTTTCACGCCTGAGGGCACGATGAACGGCGATATTTCCTGCATTTTTGTTGAAGTTGCTGGCTCCGCGTCCTGTTTCACCTGCTGATTGATGTGATCATCCTGTATTAGAAGGGTTTCTTCACTCGTACTTTGTGTTCCATCAAAAACTTGATTCATTTCCTCTGATTTCTCACAGTGTTTGGAGATGTGGCCTTCTTCGCCGCAAGTATAGCAGACTAGCTTTTTATTAGTGAAGTAGATCCAATAACTCTTTCCTTCGTGTTCGATTTTCAAGCTCTCCGGTAATTTTTCGAAATCTCCGGGCAATATGTATACTTGCTTTCTGAAACTAATGAGATGTTCGAGTCCTGCTTCATTTACTCCTGCTTCAATATACAAAATCTGCGAAGCCGGTTTTACACCAAATTCGGCGAGTTTTTCTTCAATCAACGTGTTGGGTATCGTAGGTGATACATTCGAGATAATGATTCGATGATTTTCTGCGACCAGAGGTCTAATAGAGAGTACTTGATCCTATATTTTGACTTCAACGTTGGGTTCAGTAAGCATTTTGACGTGTTCTTCGTTGCTCAAATATATACAAACTCTATTGCCCGAAATTCCTGACATGTAGTGGAGATTCTTCGGTCCAACTATTTTACTGATTGCAATAGCATAATCTTCCACTGGTATGTTTTGGATGGCATCTATAATAATTGCTTGTTCTTCCTCTGGACATTGAACTTGCTGTGTGATTCTTGAATACAACATTTTTGGAGCGGTTTTCTTATCAGACGGTTGCATGATCGGTATTTTTTTCAAGGGTGGTCGTCCCTGTAGTCAGGGGCGCCCACTCTTGCTGTATAGAGCTGAGAGGGAGAAGTGCTAAAATGCACTTCTCTATATCTAAACCGCGAATTCACCTCAATATTTACTGAGCAACAAATGATTTTCGCTTAGCAAGGTACTGTTCACAGATATATTGGGTAACTCGCCGGGCGCGAGGATAAACGTAAACACACGTCCGGCCTCGCTGACGGTTCAAACGGAACTCCTCATCCAGAATATATAATTATACAAATAACATCTGGGAGGAGGATTAGAAATATTTAGCAATGGTTCAAGTGAGTTGCAGTACACAAACGAATACCATGTGACCATGAAGCCCATATAATGGGATAAATATGTCTGAAAAAGTGGAACGAACAGAGAAAAAAGTGTTCCCTGTTCTGATTCACACTTATTATACTTCCTCGTTCTTGATGTCATTATAGGGATCAACTGCCTGATTGAAACAGTTCCACTGTTCAGGTGACGATACGATATTTACACGTCCCTATAGTGAACCTAACGGAAATGAATGATCTCGGAGAGTATTACTTTGCCATTTCCAAATTTCTCTTAGAATTAGTAGGACTTTGGCCATTTCAGTCGGCGTTGAGATGATGACTAAGTTTCGTCATATATGTGGCGTTGAATATTTCGCTGACTGGACCATTGGCGAGTAACTCAATATCTAGATATGGATTCATGACATTTTATCGTGAATTTGTCAATATTCATCCTGGAACATGAATGTCCTCATTACTCAATAGTAATAGCCGAAGAATTCTGTATTATGATCTGCATGTAATGTCATAAGCATTACCTCCACATGCGAATTGAAAATGCAATAATAGGGAACGCATAGTATTCGTTGTATAAGGGGGAGGGGGTGACTTTTGAGTTTATAACTGATAAAACATCAGCGCCCAAGTTCCAATCGAATGTGGTTACCCCTCGACAAATTATTCTCAAGGCTCAGTTTTTGGAAGTTAATTTTCTAATAGCCAGATATATCTCGGCGAGGGATGCTATTTTACGTGATTGATATCAACAAAGCTTCTTCCCATGTTTTGTGGAATCCTGTAGTGGCTACCTAGATGATGATTCTTTAGCAACAAGAATAAACAAAGATCCATCATATAAGCAATGAATTGATGTTCTATCATAATCATTGTCTCTCAGATGCTGTACGTAATCAAGAATAGGAGAAAAGGCTTTGATATCCTGATAGAAGATCTTGGTTGTATGATGATACTCTGTATCAGTTCAATAAGATACATCGTGATGTTTGCAGAGTGTCCCAAGGTATGTTGAATTTTCTATTACTAGTTTGGGTGCTCATCTACTAGAAGAAAGCCAACTGCGGACTCGGTGATAAGGTTCTGATCCCCGAAGCAGAAGGGCAGGGTCCAATTCTCAGCCGGTATTATGTGTATCTTCACAAGCGTCTTTTTTAGTTGCCTCGATATTTCAAAACCGACGTGAAACTAAAAATCTTGGAGAAGAATCCCGGAGAGAGGCTGACAATGTTTCAGTAAAAAATTATGGGAAGAAGCATCCAAAACTAGTACGCGGTATCCAGATCAAGTCATTACAGTGACATCTTGCGTTGATAAATGGTAGAGGAGACATTTTGTGAATGATACTCCTCCACGAAGAAATGTTCTAGGAATCAGAAGTTTAACCCTGAGTTACCCTGGTGGTAGTATTTTGGCACAACTTCCATATGATGAGCACAGCGTGATGTGGTACCAGGGTAATTGACGGCTAAAGAAATTGTTGTGAAACAGAATCAGTTTCGAATACTGCAAGAGGATTACTCATTATTCGTTGACTTATAAGTGTCAGTCTAGTTTTGGTGTCATAGCTCATTTTTTGAGCAAAGCATGAGAGAAAAATCCTTGAAGCGCCACGTCAAGCACACGCTGAAAAAGAATCTGGTTACGACAGCAAAGCGGATATTGTTAACCAAACAATTGTTGTTGTTTCTAACCTCTTCGATATTTGTGCAAATTTTTTCTCGTTGACACAGCACTTCACCGCGTGGCTAATTCAGCAGGAGACATCTGTTGAGATGAGTTTTGCCAATGTATCGATCTGTTCATTGATATTATTGAAAATTGATTGCTAAAACAGCAAAGCACTCCGTAATCTCCGAAAAATTTGCCGGGCCTGCAACGTCGAGTCACGCTAGCTTAGCAGCAAATTTCTGCTGGACGAGCTTATTTTCTGCTAAATTCTCGAAGGTTGGAGGAGCCAAGATAGCAGACCAAAACAAACTGTCCGAGTACAGCATCAACAAAACGCAAGGTTGATTAAATATTTTGCTAATCGCGCCAAATCGTGTTTAGCGTGCATGCAGCACAAGGGATTTTCCAATACGAATAATTGTAGAAAAGCATAGATTTTTCAATCGGCGGTTTTGATGATAGAGAATGCTTCGTGATTCTCGACGAAACCTCGGGACTCAAATTGCTGCACCATGGTCAACATAAAAAACCATGAAGTATGCCAAGGAGTAAACGATAATACTGTTCAAGGTCTGCCAAGGTCGGCTAAGGTACACGCAGAAGCTTGGTGTTCGGGGCAATATTATGACACTTTCTTCCCTGGGATTGAGCCTGGGATTGGGAGTAATCACGCACTTTCCGATGAGCCAAAAAAAATTCCCAATGATGTTGGTTTCTTACATTGGCGAATAGATTCCAAGAGTGAAGTCCTTCGAATTGATGATACCTTGTTGAACCTTCTCTCCTCGAAGAAATGTAACAGCGAATTTTCGAAGGAACAAAGTTCATGAACAGTTGTATATACATAACGTATGTCCATGGTATTACTGACTTTGAAGGATTATCCACGAACCCTTGAGGTCGGAGAAAGGTGATCATCTGAGACTGAATTTCTATGGAATCCTTCTAATACGGGCCTTCAATACTGAAAACTTCACAATTTATTCAAATATTGTTTCGCGGACACTCACGAGAAGAAATTTCAATCCCTATCCCGTCAATCTAGTTCGAAGCTGTGTATGTTGGAGCATTGAGAAACGTTGACCGACTTAGAGATGACGAGGAAAGACAAATGAGCATCAAATTCGTCGAAAATTTCCGCCTGCTGGGCTTGATATACTTAGGTAAGACTAAACGGGGAAGAATGTATTGTTAGAATAAAGGGTATTCAGCAGAAAACCTTTGGGAATATCTCGGATTTTTGAGTCACGGTTTTTCCTATTACCTATCCATGAATTTATCTTCGATTCAATGCGGAACAGACGCAAAGTCACTTATTGGCATAAATGTTTGAACTCCACGAGATAGTTATTAGAAATTCATACGTTCGGGCAAAAACGATTCCGCGTAGTGACACGACCTCTGAAATCTTCAAGATTGGTCTTCAAAAAGGAGATCAGATAACTCTGTGAAACTCTTACATCTTCCGCGAATTCAAAGATATAAATTCGGAAGAGCTAATCGGTCTTTTTCATGTCAAAATTCGATCGTAATTGCCTCATCTATCATCGGGATTATCAATTATTCGATCTACCCTTGCCAAAATAACCATTTTCCCACCAATCAGGCTTGGATACAGAGGGGGGGGGGTCGATCGCCCCAACCCCTTTTTCTGCTCAAATCCCCCCCCCCCCCCAACGCATCGAACCTGACAGAAAATTCATCTGTTCTGAGACGTAAATTGAATTTTTTGTTGTTATAAATCGTAATAATCGTGAATTAATAATAATCATCGTTGATCAATCCATCCGCGGATGCATTTCATTGAAACACTGCTTAAGCTCAAATATTTGAATTTCTATCGAGTGCGGGTGTATATACATATAATCGCCCCCTCCCCAACCCGAATCCTGTATTCACGCCTGCCACCAATTGAACGTCTTCCTGATATCATTTGGTAGATACACAAATCCGAAGTATTAGTGTTCTCAAGTTCTCGAAGTTTACCCAACATGATCCAAAAAGGACCACAGCTCTCAGCTCACGAACTATCTTCTGTGTCAAGAGTACAGTTTCTTCCCAAGAATGATCTGGAACTTGCAATATCCTGTTATTTCCTTATTGGTTAGTCTCGCAATCAAGAATGAGGGTAGCCGAATAGACCTAATCTTTATGGTTTCAGCTTATATCTTCTATCAATGCCCATAGCAAGTGTACAATTAGATCGCTATTTTCTCTCGTCACATGGATCACAACATCATTTCCATTTCTTCTGCGTTGATTACCTATTTTTTCAACGAGATGAGCATTTTTGGTTCACCTGGGTTTATTTATACATAGTATCTCTGCCTGCAGCAATCGTAGTGGTTGGTTTTGATTTCTTCTATCTCATTTCCATCAGGCAAACTTGTGGGATGTTTCAAATTATTTGGTTAGTAATCTTTCAATGTCTGCTTAGCAAGTTCATCCCCACAGAGACCAGAACCTATGAAGAATTGTAGCAGGAATTCACAAATAATTACGTTACAGCCCTATAGTTTCAGACTGTTCAATCTTGTTAAACCTGAGGGGATCTGATCTCGGCCATGTCAATCAGCATTCCGATGTCAACCGAATGGAACTCTGAGAGGTGATAATTTTCCATGACCAAATCCTTCGGCACAGTTCAGAATTTTTTACCTGAGAAGTCCTCTGGAAAATTCACTATCAACTCTAACGATATATTTATAGATATTCTAAGCTGTTGAGCAGATCATTCAGTCTCACAATTTTGATCATAAAAAAGTTCACTGTTCTCGGATTGGCCATGTTGTATTATTATGTGAGTATATTCACTGTCGTATATCTAGTGTTGTGAATTTGTTCTATATGTGATTATAACTCATTTATAGTTAGCGTATGCGCATGTGATCTTCGTCAAACGATTCGTTGCTTATCAATTGATGATAGGCGTAAACTTTTACATATTTTCCATGAATAAGATCGGGCAAGGTATCATTGATTACAGTGGAGAGATATTCGATTCTATGTGAGCTTTGTATACCGCTTTCATCCGCACAGAAATTGACTTTTCTTAATCAGGGAATAGTCTTCATGATTCCAGATATTTTAGCGATTGGTTGTCCGTGACTCCCAGAGATCGAAGATTAGTATTGTTCATGATGCAGATTTCTTTCAGCCCGATCACATGAACTTTCAGTAATATCATCCCAATTTCATTGGAATCATATGGAATGGTGAGAACTCATTCTGATCACTACACTTCTTGATAATATTGATCTCCGGAGAGCTGTACCTACATCGATGCAGGGTTGTGCTGTGAGCCATCGACCTTTGAATCTAGCTCCCAAATATCTCTACGATGTATGGAATTACATTATTGCTCATTCTTGAGTGACGACTACTGTTTTGATCCCCAATTAGAGTGCAAACAAGTCATCTTATCGGAAAATATAGATTGAATTAGATCCAAGCGTCTGAATTTACCAATTGACTTGATTTTTTCAGCACCCGGCTAGCCAAGCGAGTCGAGTGATAGAAAAACGAAAATTGTCACTTCCAAAACTATGAGGCTGATTCATTTTTTGATCATGTAAGCAAAATTCAACCAAATAACGATTTTCTTGAGCTTCAGCAACTCCAAAATCAGCATGATTATATCAACCGTTGTCGACACATGTCTGGAAACTCCTATAGTTTTTGCGGCAAGACCGTAGTTAGACAACATCAGCTTCAAAATTCTGACCATGATTAATCGGATACGATTTGAGAGAAATATTATGGCTCATATTTTACTCTTAGATGATGAAAAATCGAAAAGATTGAACTCAATTTCTTAATTCCACAGCAACCACTGAACTGACAATAATGGTTCGGAGTGTATGGATCACAAATATCTGGCTATAGTTCCGTGACATTTTTCCCTCCAAGTTCAAAAACTGCAGCTCTAGCGAATGCTAGGAACTGCCGAAATCTAAAATTTTGGTTGAATCCGAAGCAATACTACCTGAACATTTTTTGGCACCTTTGTCATGGAATCTAGTCACTCCAGGAAACACAGTATAATCCCACGTTATTCCGCCTCACTCAATCTAATTGCTCCGTTAGTACAAACAAAATTTTGGATCCCTTTAGAATTGTCATACACAGGTCCTCCTAAAACAAAAAAAATTTATGGTCCCCTGGAATTAATCTCAACGATGAAATACTGTGTCTTATGACAAACTGAACCCAAGAGATCATATCTTTTCCAGCTTATGAGATCGATATTCACTCAATCCACTGCAATCGTCTCGATGGAGTGACGTTCTGTAACAAATACGGAGCTGAATAAAGAGAAATACAGAGCTCATATATTTTTCATCCGGGAATCTGGAATTAAACGAATTCGGAGAAATCTATGGATCCTGACCAAACACGCTTGTTCTTGTTGAAAACACAGAAGGAGCCACAATTATTCTTATCTTCGTCAGTGATAACTCGTCACATTCCTAGAGATATTATTTGTATAACTATCAATCACAAATTCTGAGATAATATTCATTCTCCCTCCCACTTCACTTTTTCCAAGAGTCTAACTTGGCGAGTATGACCATCCTTTTCCCCCATTAGTTCATCTCGGATCAAAATTTGAATTTCAATTGAGGGGGTGGGTGGAAAAAGGGCGTAACCGACATTATGCCCTTTTTCCGGCCATCGTTTTTTTTGAGCCCCTATACCAAGATCTATCACCCCCCAAAATCCGCTTTTTGAAAGACCCCAAAAACTGTCCGGCAGATAAAAGGGCGTAACCGCCATTACGCCCTTTCATCTGCACGATAAAAGGGCGTAAGTGCAATGATAGAATGTTGAAAGGGCGTAACTGCTATGATAGGACGTTAAAAGGGCGTAAGTGCTGTGTTATCATTTCAAAAGCAGGGCTTCCTTTTTTGCTCAGCCCAACAGGATTTGGAAAGAGGGCTGAAGTACCTGACTGAAAAGATTCAAAAGGGCGTAATTACTCTGTAACAGGGCTCAAATGAGAGCGGATTTGGAAAAAGGACCTAATTACCGAGGAAAAATTTTATAAAAATTCTCCAGAGCCTGGAAACGCTTTTCCACCTGATATAAAAATGAAAACATGTTGTTTTACCTTCAAATTGAGTGTTTTTACCCTTGCCTAGTGTAAAAAACTCTCGTCATTTCCACACGACTGATGGAAGCTTTTCGTGTCCATAGAACCGTGGAGCATGAATCGAACCACCCCCTAGCAATCAGATATCTTCCGAAACATACCCAGGAACACTCCCAGAAAATTTGGAGACGATTGGACTTGATCTCAAGATTCAATTCCACTTTTCTTGAGGAAGGAAAGCCGAAATTTGACCCTGTATTGGAAAAAGGGCGCGATTGCATCCTTTGAAATTGCTGAAAAATACTCATAATCAATTTTCATCCCCCGGCTCGGGTTGAGCTATTTTGAGAATGCTATCTTCTTCGGAATAAGTGATCTCAACTCGTCCAATTATGTCTCTAGCGGTTTCTATTAAGTTTTTGTTGATTTTTTCAAAAAGACCATTTTGCAGTTACGCCTTTTTTCCGCCAGTAGTATAGCTAAGTGCGTTCTAGTGCATTTGCACTAGAACGCACAGTGCATTCTAGAGCTACTGCACTGGAAGGCACTTAGGTTTTCTGATGCAACGCATTCAAAGTCTCGCAGGCTTTCTGGCGCTTGCACTAGAACGCTTTTAGGCTTTCTGATGCAACGCAAGAAAAAGTCCCAGATCATTCAAATTCCCATAGGCTTTCTAATGCAATGCATCCAACCACTGTAAGTCTCGCTTCTTCTTCTCATAGGTTCTGTTTAGAACCCCATGAGGTGAAACGATATCTCATCATTCAGCATACCACGTGCTTTTCCCTTTATCGGATTTTTTCTATTTATCATACTTATAATTGGTATAAGAGTTAGAATTTTGGGAGGATGATTTCTCAGGTTTCTCTTTCCACATAGACTGTCCTCTTTTCTTCTGCTCTTCATCCAGAAGAAGAGTTCGCTCCTGAGAGCTGTTGCTGCTTCCGTTTCCCATGATGGAATGAGTGAAGACAGCGATTCATCAGCACCTAATCACAAAGATCATACTCCTCGCCATTCGGTCCATATTGACGACGATAAGGGTGCTTCGGTCGTGGCTGAGGGGGAGCTTCAAAATGTTGCTATACTCTCGATGCCGCTTATATGTAGTCTTACTGTGATATCTTCTCCTTGAAAATCAACCAATTCTCCGTCTTGATCAATTACTGCAACCTGGATATGAGTGATCTCTCTTTTAGGAATTATTGGTAAATAAATCCTCTGAGTCGGAACTTCGATGATCTTATAGCCTGGTGGGACTGCTGGGAAGAACTGGTGGAGAGAATGAACTCTTTGATGGTTCAGATAGCTACCAGTAATGATACTGCACTCAATTCTCAATGAGTTTATCTTGAGAATTCTGATTGGTAAATTAGAAATATGTTCTATATTGGCTTTTAAAACGCGCGGGGTAAATCCAAGCAATCTTCCAATTGATCCTCCAACTCTAAAATCGACAGGTTCACTACACTTGATTATACTGCGAAGAGTGTTATTATTTGGTTTCAGACTGAATGTTATACCGCTCTCAAGTAGCTCTCCTTGGATGTATTTCTCGATATTATCGATCTCGTAACAACCTGTGGGTATTGTAATCTTTCTATCGTCAATGATGATATTGTTCCGCCCCTTGTGAATATTAGGAAACGAATGATAAGAAAGGAAATCAATCAGAGCGCAGTCGTAATTTTTGTAAGACTTTAGCTCAATTGGAGGATTGTCATGGGCTTCGAGAATCGAAGATGTCCCAGACAGAATCAGAGTATTTGACTCCATGACTGTTCAGAACAGACTGAGAGAATCATGCTAATTACTCCCTTATATACCCTCGAGCTCATTGCATAAGAATTTGAGACATAGGTGACCGCAGTTGAAACTTCCAAAGTTTTGAAATCTCTTTGGATTATACTTTACACTATCGACCCCAAGATATAACATCAGATCTAATGGTGGCTGAAGGTCACCAAAGCTGTCAAAATATACTACATCATTTCCCCTCTTACGGTATGCGACCCAGTTCGTCCCTGGTCCATTTGCATCATTGAGATTGACTATCGCCGATTCTCGATAGCGAGGTCCATCTGG
The DNA here is from genome assembly GCA_029851415.1 of Eretmocerus hayati. NCBI lineage: Eukaryota > Metazoa > Arthropoda > Insecta > Hymenoptera > Aphelinidae > Eretmocerus > Eretmocerus hayati. Next base: position 171,811,161 of record CM056742.1, on the reverse strand, counting down.
TGGTAAAGCATTTCACATGAAGACTCCTCGAAAATTGGGAATCCTCCTCTTTTTCGCATACTTGAGTATATCGAAATTGGATAGTGCTCTATTAGGTAAGCTTGAACCAATCTTTTTTTTTTTTTAAACCGTTGCCCATAAACGAACCCAAGTAAAGTCCAAAGCCCTTTTTATGCGGCTTCAAGTAGAGACCTTTTCCAAGAGCGATAGCCTCCATTGTCTCATTATGTCGTTGACTTTCTTCCGAATGACGTTTCGCAGCTTTAGCTTGGTTGATAGCCTTAGCTACACCAGCAGCTCCACCAGCTAGAGCACCAGTTGCACTGAGTCCAGCGAAGAGAGGAATGAGATATGGCAGAAATCCGCCAATTTTCGTAGAGACTGGCAACACTCGCGGTATCTTGACCCGAATTTTCCCCCCGATCTTTCGGATTGCCGCTCGCGCACCTTTCATCGCAGAACTTATCGCCATCTTCGCGGATTTATCATGTACTGTTGACTTTGCAGCAGCCTTGATGATTGTGCTTAGAGGAGTTGTTCGTCTCTTTTTACTCACTTTCCTCTTAGGAATTCTTCTCTTCCTAGCGACCTTCCTCCTGCCAGCCTTGACCTCCTTCCTCTTTAGAGTCTTTCGCTTCAGACCCATACCGGTTTCAGTCTTCACTTTCATAGCAGTAGTCACAGCCCAAGCAGCTGCTTCCTCTCCAATACTTGCGTCTTTGGCACGTACTCGATTCCAAGCTTTCTCTGCCAAAACCTGGTCTGCATCGTGTCTTGCTTCAATATTGTCTCGATTTCGAGAATACGCGATATCGTGCTCCTTGCAAGCGGAGTCTAATAGGTTTATTCCAGGATCACCTCGAGCTAAACGCTTCTTTAAATTAGTCCCTGGTCCACAGTATTGATATTCAGGTAAGTGGAGCTCTACCGGGGGATGATTTATGAACTTGTTCACTAGACCACGACCGCGTTTCTTCTGCTTACGGGACCTCTTATGTATGATCATTACTCTCCAGAAGTCCACGAGCAACTGAGCCAGAGGCTGCAACGAGCACCCCTACACTAGCGCAACCCGCCAAGCACCGGTGTGCTCGTGCAGTAATGTTACAGGCACCAAACCGGTCAAGAGCTTGCACCAGTCGCCACTAGGTGGACCCCCGGCTTTCTCACAATCCGAGCAGTCAACCCGAGGAAAGAAGCCGACCCACAGACAGCAGCAGAGTCAGTCGACTCCGGACGTTGTACTCGCCACACTGGGGTAACCCAGTGTATGGGCTGAGACCATTTAATCGTCCAGTCACTCCTCTTGTCTCCAGGCACTCCTAGAGCCAAGAGTCAGTACCCCCGGGCACTCCCAGGGACCGACGTATGTCGCATTCACTCCCATCCCGGGTACTCCTAGGATGAGGGAGAACGACCTTTTTGCAGCATAGACCGGAGCCGTCCCGTCCCCAGGTACACCTAGGACCGAGACGACCTGTAGTCAGATGCACCGACTCTTCCCCTTCCCGGGTACCCCCAGGAAGAGAGAGAGCGGCCAGTAGTAGCAACCCTCCTGTGTAACCCGCTCGCGATCAACGACCCAAAGGACTGTTGAATACGGCCCGGGCACACCCAGGCAAAATTCACAGTACCGGTCACTATCATTCTCGGCATGGGCACTCCCGTGATGAGGAAGATAGCCGTTTAATTATACCGTTTGCAGATTTATAACCTCAATATCATGTTCACAAATACTTTAGGGTTACCAGGTTACGCCCAGGCAACATTGATGGGTATAATATACGTCTTCAGACGTATAACAGCCTCATCTAATATACGTCTTAAAAAAGAGTGTGAAATCCGTATAAATAACGCATTTCTTGGACGTATATTTTGCGGATAAATGTCCGACTAATATGCGTTTGAGAAATAGGTCTAAAATACGCATAAAATACGTATATTTCTCGAAGTTTGAATAACCAAAGGTTTAATGCTACACGTATTATAAACGTCTTGAAAATGAATCCGATAAACGTACAAAATACGTTTTTTTCAGTGGAAAGGCTATGTGATTAAACGATTGAAGAAAATGTGCGTATCATAGGTTCAGAAGCCCGTAGGTTAAGCCATAATCACGAAAAAATTATGGCTCATATTTTTCTGTGAATACTCGACCTTGGTTATCACAAACCATGTCCTCAATTTCTTTCTATTTTACTGGCTGAGACGACCGGTTCTATGCTATCAGAATAAGAGATGGATGGAATGAAGCATTTGGTAAAATTGAATGAGATTGAATACACCTTGCAGTTCAGTTAACTGAAAATTATATTTATTCTGCTGAACAAGTTATCATAACATTTTCATCCATTCAAACAGTGGGTCAATGGATATACAACAAAGCCATCACTAAATGGCAACGCCATACACTTACAATCTATCTCTTCCAAACTGAACATCTGAGCTGGGCTCTCGCTTGTGGCATAGTAAATTCCAAGCTTTGAAGATCTTATTGGTTTTTTATAAAAATCTCTTAAGTATCTGAATGGAGTCCCAACGCACATATACTTATTCTCATGGAAAATAATTTTATCAACTCTGATTACTTTGTTCTTGGCATAAACAATATTGTCTGGTGCTTTCGTCGACAGTTTCAAATTTTTTTGTCGAATGCTTTTACATTCATAACGATCTTTGCTAGTTTTGTTGTGATAAGTTATACCAATAGGGTGAATCTCCATGTCTGCTTTCTTTCGGGATCTAATTTCAAAATTTTCATAGATTCTATTCACAATTTGTCTGAGAGGATTTGTTGGAGAATGTATCAATCGTTTCAAAATTTGTAATTCGTTCTCAAAAACGAAACAAGAATAATTGTCGATAGGGCCATACTTTTTCACATCCTCCACTGTATGTACGCACGAATGTACATTATAGGAGACAAACTCGGGACCATAGAGACGAGCACTCTTTTTGACAAATTTTTCGAGAAAACGCTGAGCTTTATCCTCATATTTGGTGATGAGTTCTTCGTCAGACAAGATCCACAAAGCACAATGTAGAAGTAGAAGATGCTCGTATTTTTCTTTGGCAAGAACGTCGCGCAATAGAACAGGTGCCTCATACTTAATCAACAGCCTGAACTCTGTTGCTTTGAGTCTCTTGATTTCTACTAAAGACCGACCCTTTCTTTGGAATTCAAATGGAACATACGCCCTAAACTCTTTTATCTTGTCGTTTACGAATCTTAGATGTTTGTTAGAGAGTCTATGGTTACGTTTTCCACATACTAAACGTTTCATGAACAGTCTCTTAGTGATTCCCAAATAGAATTTGTGCATCGGATCCAGTACGAATTGACTTTTGAGGCGAAGTTTGCGTGATCGGAGGAGAGCTGATTTATTTTTAATATGATTATCATGGGGCGAATGACGCCGCTGAGGAAAAACTCGAAAGTCACTGTCTTCTCGCGGCTCTGGATTTGTATCAGTGGGATAACACATGTGACGATTCTTTAAAAAACCTGCGATACAACATCTTTCGCATGCATAAATGGCAGTATGACCTTTTATATTTTTCAACCATGCACGTGCTGGCGCATCACAGCAGAAACATCGTATCTTGACTTTGAATTTTTTGCCATTCAATTCCATTCCTTCCTCCTCCAGATGATCAACTTCATCGATGAATTTCTCTAAATATGAATCTACTGGGTCAGGTTTACCAGTCCCGCTGAAAATGGCGATCACAAATGGAGACTTGTGTTTATATTTTCGAGCATATCCTAAAATTGGCCAAAAATTTTCACCACTGCTCTTAAAAATTGGTAAACCATCAATGTTTATATCTATTTCGAAATCATCAAGGATATCAACGTCAGCGTATTGCTGGCGAATGCAGAATTCTATTCCAAAGTAATGCATTGCACCATTTTTGAGCACTATGATATCCACGTTTTTGGGTGTTCTGAATAAAGTTCGATAATCAAGTGGAAGGAATGGATAGGCAGGGTTTATCAATTTCAAAGTTGCCGTCACGCAATCATTACTCATATTAAAATCTCTGGTCAATTGTTTGAAATCATCGAGAAAATCTTCCTGGTCAACCTGAAAAGTGTAGGTACGCAATGCTCCATGATTTTGACTTGAATTATAACTTGATGAAGCTCGTGATGCAAGACAAGGATTTGACTCATTATAGGTGATACTCGACTCAGACGCCTTACAAGAAGTTTCCGATTCGTGAGTTGGATCGCCAATATATTCTAATTCAGGGGACGATGTTGATTTAGATTTATGAGAGAGTCTATCAACGGTTGAACTTTGGAAATCATCGCTGATTACATTCAAACTCTCGCGTTTGTCAACCCGGGAACAGCTCTGGTCAAAACCATGAATTATTATGTCATCTCTGTTGGGAAATAATTCAACTTCAGCACCTTTGCTGGAACAGCCGCTCATCTGACTACCCAACTTCTCATCTTTGAATAAGATCGCGCTTGCATCTCCCGGAGATACATCAACAGGTAAAGTATTGTATAAGAATCGGTTGAGCATGTAAGGTGGCACATAGTTTTCATTGTCTTCAGAGTGGGATTGACTAATTTCTTGATCTGATGCGACGCCTCGTGTGATCTGCTGACCACGGAACCTGGCATTATTCTGAGACTTTCTTGCATCGATGAAATTGAGATTACACAGAGCTACTCCTATCCGTCGACGATTTTGTCGTTGACTACAGAAAACTTTCTTCACAGGAGGCATCTGGTCACTTTATTCAACGCACCGGAGACTGTGACTGCGGAGGAGAACGAAAGTTATAAGCCATCGGAGCAGGGTATACTTGAAATAAAGTCAATCATATTGAATATTTTAGAATAAGAATGTTCAAGTTCGCTCCAGAAACTCTCAGGCGTAGTAAGCGTGCGCGAATGCGGAAACTCCGATTATAATGAAGTAAAAATACTACGGTTAAGATCGATCGACAAATTTTTGGAATAATTCTACTGAACTGAAAAACTTAACTAAAGTTCAGGCGAAAAAAATACCACTGCTGCAAAAATATACACAAGATTACCTAGATTATGGATGGGATTTCATGATACCTGGATGAACGTTACGGGTTTTCAATGACTTCCACGACGATAGTATCTATATGAACGTCTCACGCCAAATCTCCAACATCCACTGGGATCTTGCGCCTATAACGACCCCGAAATGATCAAGAGTTAATCAACTGGCATCTTTAAAGCAATATAATCTATACCCATCACCATCCGTAGCTTTTGATTAGGATACGTTTTCGAGTTTAACAACCTTGAGTGAGACAAACGGATGTCTTTGGTATACCGAGTAGCCCAATCATTGCCGATAGTTGAAATGCGACTCGAGAGTGATCTCTACAGTTTGAAAAACAACAAGGGCACAATCTTGCGGTCACATTAGCTTATTATTGATATTGAATCAACCAAAGAACGTATAACGACGTCCGACGTGCAACCAGGTGCGGAAAATTTTTCTGCAAATTCAAAAAAATGCCATCATGATCGGTGCAAAATTAAGCTCAAAAAGTTTTAGAGATGTATTTCACTATTTTCGAAAATTTTCCTGCAACTTCATGAGCTCAATTCTGCACTTTCTTTAATGAAACTTTTTTTACATTTTCAACAAAATTACCCGCACGTAAGGGCACATGGCACATCGTTCTACGTTGTTTGGTTGATTTAAAATTTACAATGAAATAATTTCGACGCAAGGTGGCACAGGGAAAAGTTCAATGGCACTTTCAAACACTAGCAGTGGCAGAGCTGATCGAGTCCGCGATAATCATATCAAGTTCATGGAAATAAAGGACTTGGAAGATCTTTCTACTCCCTTCGATAGCCATCTGCTTGAGCATTGAAAAATGCAAGAAATAGACTCAAAACTTTAATTCGTGGTATCTTAGACCCCAAAAGCATGGAATGACAAAAATACTTTTCAGATATATGTACCCACTCTTGCAGCTAAATTGAAATTGAATGGAGAATACTCAATTTTACATTTCACTCTTTCAAATGTTGCAACGTTATAGAGAATACTCTTCATGTCTCAATACAAGCGGATATTCTTGTGAAGTTCACTTCCCTGGGTTATTTTCTCTCAGCAAAACAAAATTCGAAGGGCGTATGAAATACAGAGAAATGCACTTCGGTATATTTACTTGTCTTGTTTTACGCTTCTTGAGTATCAATGAAACGTGCATTATTTCATCGCCTTTATTGTAGAATTCGTGAGTCCCATTGTTTCAGAGTCAAATTTTCTCGCGGGCTTTTGATCGATAGCTTGTAATAGAGAGGAGGTCTCACTCATGAGAACTCTCGTTTCGTCAAATTTAAACGAGTAATACAATGTTCATGTGAAAAATCTTGAATATCTATCAAAGTGAGGAAGGAGATCTAGGAAATGATTGGCTGAACTATTCAAAGAGTCTCTCTCCAACAACTGGCTAACCATCAGCCATTCAGCGTTCAGTGAAGCAATGCGACAATTCAATCACCGTTGATTATAAACTCATACCTCATTGATAAATCTTCTTTCGCATACACATTCACAGCGGCCCAGCAATTGAAATTCACGTTTGAAAACCCGCAGACATGCATCTCAGCAAGAAACTCATCAGAGATCAGCCGCAGCAGGAACTGATCAGAGATCAGCTGCAGACTCCGTGAGTTTGTACAGAGCCTCATGTTCAGTGCTTCCAACATAGAGATAAGTGAGTGTTCGACGACCAACGTTCAAACAACTGTGAAAAGGCGAAAATAAGCACTAAGTGTGAGTATATAATACTCTTGAATTTTGAATTTCACTAGTGCTGTACAACATTTTTGTGATTGTTATTATTCGATCGTTGATGAAAAATCAATAATAACGTGCATCTTGCTATGTAGGGTCATCAATTGACATTAAAGTTGGACTGGCTGAAATATTGACGAGAAAAGAATATTTTTACGAGTTGACTCTTTATTATTATCGAAACGTACCTGTTCATCCAGTACGATAAGTCGCGACTCGAAGATGAAGCACCTCTCTCGATGTCTGTAGTCCGAGTCAAATTTGTAGTTAACCTCTGAGATACGTATTAGTTTTTCCTTCCCTAAAGTTCTCTCACAGTATAGGTTACTACTCGTATGAAAGGTAAACAATCAAATAAACAGCCCATTGATCATAACCCTGTTGGAGTTGATACGATTGCGGAGGAAGTTTCGTGAGTTATTTGAGTAATAATAAGCGACATAATAAAGGTTTGTTTCTCTTTTATGTTCAAAATTCTAGTCTGAAATTTTGTAAAAAAAATCTTGCTGAGCCATTTCCCGTTTTCACACTCACCTCACATCATAAATATCGTGATTATCGGTAACCTCAACACTGGGTCTGGTGCAGCTTTCAAATTTTAGTAATCATTCCAATCTTTTCAAAACAATGAGGTCGCACTATGGGAATATTCAATAACTTAGAAGCGTCACATGAGATTGATGAGAAGCTCTGCTATACTAAAGAGATCAAAATATCCTAAATTGTCTGACATATCATTGTCTTTCTACAGAGAGAATGTATGCTCTGGCAAAGTTCAAAAGGAAGAAAGAGTATGCAGTTTTTCCGCTCGGGTGGTTATACAACAATAATCAGAGCTGTTGGTGGCCCAAGAAAACTGCGGATGTCAAAAAAATGATTGAAGATCAAGAACTACCCGAGAAGACGTGGAACTCGTTCGAAGTGCTGAAAGTAGTGAGGATCATAGGTATCTATACGCAGTGCTTACAACTTCATGTGTTTCTCGATTTATGTACATACGTTCAGTGAAAAGCGTATACTACTGTTTCACAGTGGGAAATTATCAAAAAGCTGAGAAGTGCTTGGAGGTTTTCTTGAATCACCCTACAGACCAATCGTCCAATGATTTCGATGAGTCCGAGATAACACTACAGGAGGATTGGCAAACGGATGGTTCTTCAACGAACCAATTACGTGTTGAAGAAAACACTTCTACAGTTCCGCCGACGACGCAACTTGGAGGTGACGCTAGCGGAGAAGATTCTCTGACTAGTGCCGAAGTTTCCGAATCATCGATCGGCCAAGGATCTAACAGTGACTCAGACAGCGATGGTTCCAAAAGTGACGACGAAATTCGACCGTTGAAGAAACGAGCTAAATTCATGAACACTCGGGTACTTGCTCCCCTCAATTCATAATTTCAAGAATCTATTTCTCTGTCTGATCTTTTTTTTCTATGGTAGTATTTCATCATCTCTTGCGATCATTCAATTGATTCTTAGATAATCTCGTCAAGGATGTCGCAAAATTTGATACTCAGAATGATCATTCTCTGAAATTATCATTTTCTTGACCAAATACGGAGAAATTTCCTAAAAAAATCTCTTATGGGAATTGAATTTCCCCGCATCAAAATCAAAATTGCGGTTCATTCAAAATTTTCCGAGAGAGCAAGTATTTTTGTCCTTTAATTCAGTCAAAATTTTTCATCCAAAGAATTTAACTCGAATTGGATTTTGATCGAAATTGGAATCATTAACTGGCCATCACTTTGATGCCACTCAGTTATTTAATAACTATCAATGCAAACCGAATCCATAACGCCGTGCGAGCCAATTTTGATACGCTGAGCTCAATTTTTAGAACTAATCACATGTGATTCTGTCTCACAGACACCTCTCATCAAGTCGACATCGACGAAGACATCTTGCAGCTCGAAAAGACAACGCAGTGACAAACCATTTCACGCTCCACCTTCTCACCACAATTCATCACCTATTGCTAAGTCTGTGCATAAAACTGGAACTAGTTCCAAGAAAACTTCCGCAACAGAGGTATACAACTAATTGTTTTCTCAAAGTCCAATGGAATCAAATATGTCGTCAATTCGCTCTTGTTCCTATAATCCAGGAGGTTTCGAGACGCATTGCCAACGCAGGTAGCGGAGATCAAGAGGATTATTTTGATCTGTATGACGAGGTGTGTAATTCCTTGTTCTACACGATAAGAGAATTTCTCGGAAAATTTTAACCAGCTGATTGATTTCTCAACAATTTCCTTGAATTCACACCGAACTGTCGAGTTTGCTAAGTGGAAATTCTTCCAGTTTTTACAAAGTAAATTAGATATTTCTTTAAATTGGAAGCTTTTACTATAATAAGTATAGCCTCTCGGGATTTGAATTCTTCTCACAAACATTTGTAGCTCAATGACTATTCTCGATCATGTCATGAAAGATCACACGTACTTGTACAATTTTTCAGGAGACTCATGATGATCTGCTTGATGAGGCACGAATTTTAGACGAGTCATCAAAGACCCAAGACTTGCGGAAAAATATGGGTGATGTAATTATCGTCTTTATAAGATATTGGATATCAAGTCATGTGAGATCTAAGAAGACTCTTGATGTTTCAGGATAGAGATATTGATGACTCGCACCAGACGGAGAAGCTAGGTCAGAAAATTACTGTTCCGGAAACTTTTCAGCAAATCCCTGAAAGGCAGTTTCAATATATTGTACTCAACAAGCTGTTTCATTCAGAGAATACGTTAGATCAAGTTCAACAAAGCCAAGGGCAGCTCTTGGCTTTGTTCAATTCTGGAATCGGTTGGCTAAAAAAACCACCTAAGGTACCAGATCTCCCTGTGAAAGAGCTTGGGGTTTTTGAATCAATGAATACTGCGTTGGATGAAGATGATGGTGAAAAGTGCATGCATTACTTGGTATGTTTAGGGAGTTTGGGCTCTCAAACTTATTTTTCCCGGAATGAGCTTTATATGTGGATGATACTGTTAGTAATTTTGATGTGAGCGAATATTGCAATCATTTTGCAGGTTAGGAAGCTATCTACGGTGGGTGAACGTGAACTCAAACCAGCAATCAATAAAATGTTGAAAATGCTCATGGAAGACGTGGTAGCGAAAGATTTCAACTGGGATGGGAACAATGAAAAAAAGGCCTTTGGGAAGACTAATTTCGTCACAGTCATAGAAGGTGATTACATACTCTATGATCTAACATTTCTATAGAACTCATGCAAATTTTCGAGATATCAAAAGCTCCCAAAGTGTGATAATTCACATCTCATGAGAGTACATGAAGTCGGCATCTGCCATGATTTTCTGGAGATATCCCAGCCTACACTCTAATAATGCGATAACCTCACTCTGCAGACTCTCAGATTTTTGAAAAATGAAATTATAACATCATTGCTATAGTTTGAACGGTAGTTTGAATAGGGCTGCAACTAACACGGTCAAAACGTTGTGAAAGCCGGTTTCAAAATTTGGCATTTGCAGCGCAATCCGATGCATGGCCATTGAATAATAGTATATTTTGATACAAGGGTGTAAAACTTTTTTTCGCGCCCGAGTGATGGGTTTCTGGCCCGAGCCGCAGGCAACGGTCGGGATCATTACGAGGATGCGAAAAATAGGTCTCCCGCCCATGTATAGAACTACAATTTTCGATTAACTGTGAGTATAAAACGACAAAATATGCAAAAACTACGCTTCCACGCACAACGAATGAAAAATACAGTCTCTGATTTGTAAAAGAGTTTTGGAATGGAAGATATACGTCCCTGAACTATCAATGTTATGATCTAAGATACAGGTCGATTTCTCGAGATTTTTCTCTCATAATAAATAATTCCACTCAACCAATCTATCCAAGACTGTGGCTATTTTATATGCTTTCCAAATCATCGATGAGAATCTGATTCATTCAAACGCATTTTGAAATGACTGATTTCTCTCTATTGTTCTTCAACGATTGACGGTTAGAGTTAGATTTTGAATTCTTTTGTAGCTTAGAAGTTATCCTTTGATTCGATTGGAATAATCAGGGGAAGGAATTTAGCACTGTTTTAGCTGATAAATCACTTCTATCTGGTCCTTCAAACTTACTTAAAGTCAGGCTCGCAACGTTACCTCAATTCTATAAGCTCTCGGAATTATACAGTACTACATATTACATTGCTTTCTCTAGAATGGTTATGCTAGTCTTGTGAAAATGAATTGAAGTGTCGCCTTGTTTCGTTACAGAGGCCTGCCGTAAGATATTTCCCGCTGACAAGGCTTCTGATAAGAGCGTCAAGAGCGCTATTCAGGACTGGCTGAAAAATGCTCCCGGCCGTTATAACTACCCGAAGAAAAGTGCCAAGAAACATTCGAAAGCTCCCGAAAAATCAAGTTGATGAGTTCTAAAACGTGGAGGCTTTATAGCTATTTTCGAGATTATTTCACTTCGTCATGTTGCTGTTGCTATACAATATATCCCATTCATATTCAAATTGTGAGATTTTATAAAAAAATACTCCATAGTTTAGATTTAGAGGATAATTTCTTTTAAGTGGATGAGAGAAGTTGGTATGTATCATGTTTTTGTCAATAAAGAGGATTGTTTAACGTCTAAACACAATTATTAAGTTCTTGTACTCGATACTAATATTATTTTTTGGTTCGAGTTTTCTGGCAAATCTAGCTTAGCTCTCGATATCAAATGCATGACAACGAATTCAGTCAAATACCAAGAAGGTGCTCAGTAGTTTTTTGGACTTAATCCAGTATGCGTCCGATATGCGTACTTGCCACAATGATATATTCGCAGAGCCATCGCTCTGCGAAACGTATTTCATGAGTTTGCCAGAAGAGTCTATGAGACGTTTATAATACGTGTAGCATTAAACCTTTGGTTATTCAAACTTCGAGAAATATACGTATTTTATGCGTATTTTAGACCTATTTCTCAAACGCATATTAGTCGGACATTTATCCGCAAAATATACGTCCAAGAAATGCGTTATTCATACGGATTTCACACTCTTTTTTAAGACGTATATTAGATGAGGCTGTTATACGTCTGAAGACGTATATTATACCCATCAATGTTGCCTGGGCGAATGACATAAATAATTGTACACAACGAGCTAGTTTCACCCCAGTTATGAATTGTTATATTTTTTACTAATATATATATATATTTTGTATTCTAACAATTGCCTGTTTATTCACGAATTTCCTGGTACCCAGCAAATCCCTCGGTTACATGGCGCCCAGACAATGCTCGATGGTAACTAGCTCGTTGTAGAACATATGTTAATTAGATAAGGAGTAGATCAATAAAGAAAAATCAAGATGGTAGGAGTATCATGGATATATACATTGAAGAAACCGGAGCTCGTCGCAGAACTAACCAGCCATCAATTAGACACAGATGGAAACGTAGCAACTTTGAGACAACGATTAGTGGATTATGTGAGAAGTAATGCACGAGAATTCGATGGAAAACCAAGAGACCCTTTGGGGTTCGACGAAACAGCAGCAAAAATGAAGGATGAGACTACACAAGAAGAAGAACCACCGGCAAATATACCAGAACGCGTAGTGGTTATGGAACAACCAGTTGCTCTACACATAAGAACACTGGAAAATATGAGAAAATGGAATTGCCATTTTGACGGAAAGGACCTGTACACGTTCCTAGAACGCGTTGATGAGCTTCAGAAAGCATACAGAATGTCTGACGAGGATCTATTATCGGGTCTGCCAGAACTATTACGAGGCGAAGCGCAACTCTGGTTCAGAAACATCACAAATAACAACCTCACATGGACTTACATAAGGGAGAGTATGCGTTCGTACTTCTTATCACCAAATGAATTAAGATTACTGGATAGACAGATATATGAAAGGAAACAAGGAACATCAGAACCGATTAGATCTTTTGTGACAGCGCTAACAACACTAATGAGACGTAGAGGAGGATTCGACTTAGAAAAACAGATAGATTCACTATATTACCAGATGAAGCCAGAATATCGTCTCCACATTCGAAGAGCAGATCTAGCATCGGTAAACGATCTCATGCAAAGAGCAGAAGAAATAGACGAGACATTGAAACAGGTCAACAAAGAGTCCCGAGAGCATCACACAACGCCTAGAAACAGTGCGATGGCAGTTACTGCCACTTATGATAAATCGAACCATTGTTGGCGATGCGGCCAAAGGGGGCATAGGAGATTCGAGTGCAGGAACCCGTGGAAGAAGTTTTGCTCTTGGTGTGGAAAGGACGACATTCTTAGTCGAAATTGCACGTGCCCCAGAACGGGAAACGGCGAAGGGGTCGGCCCGACATCAAACCGACCCCCGAAGAACCAAGGTACTACGTAGAAACAAAAGTAGGTCATAAAAAGTATCTGGCACTAGTAGATCCAGGATCTTCGTCTTCGTTCGTAAGCGCACACGTGAAGGAAAAATGCCTCGAAGAAGAATGGGACTATACAGAGGCACACAGCTCCGTAGGTCTAGCAGATGGTTCGGCAACGGCAGTTTCAGGACAGATTACAGGCACCATCGATGTCCTCGGGCGGGAATTACACCATCGGTTTGGAATCATGAATACACTGGGTTGCGACATTCTGCTAGGCATGGATATACTGCGTCGACTGAAGCTGAAAATTATACTAGATGGCAAGGTACTCCACCCAGGTCGGGGAAAAGGACCGCATATATGCTCGGTCGCCACGTTTAAGGGACTGGCAGAACTGTCAGGCGAAGAAGAAGAAATAATAAAAGGAGTCATCGAGGAAGAAAAGATATTATTCGCAGGAATTAAAGGAGTCACCCCGTTAACCGCTCACGAAATTCGTATGAAAAATAAAACTCCGATCAAACAGAAGCATAGACCATGCAACCCAGCAAAACAAGAAATTATGAATGAAGAACTAGATAAAATGCTCGACAGTGAAGTGGTACGGCCTTCTCAGAGCCCTTGGAATTCTCCAGTAGTAATTGTCAAAAGGAAAGATGGCAGAGCCCGTTTCTGCATAGATTTTAGGAAAGTAAACGAAAACTCGGAGAAAGATGCATACCCAATTCCCCAAGTTAACGCAACATTGGATAAACTAAGAGGAGCCAGATACATTTCAACGATAGACTTGAAAAATGGTTATTGGCAGGTACCATTAACAAAGGAAAGTTGCGAAATTACAGCGTTTTCCGTTCCAGGACGTGGATTATTCGAATTTGTAGTTATGCCGTTCGGTTTACACTCAGCACCATCAACGTTTCAGAGACTACTAGACAAAATCATCACACCTGATTTGGCACAACACGTATTCGCATATTTGGATGACATAATTATCATATCAGAAACCTTCGAAGAACACATCAAGATATTGAGGGAAGTACTAAGAAAGTTAAGAGAGGCCAATCTCATCCCGAACTGGGATAAATGCCAGTTTGTTAGAGAGAGCCTAAAATATTTGGGTCATATTGTAGACAGACACGGACTACGAACGGACCCTGAGAAGATAGAAGCAATAAAAGCACTAGATGCTCCGAGGAATGTGAAAGAACTGAGAAGATTCTTAGGATTGACGTCATGGTACAGAAGATTCATCAAAAATGCATCGCAGTTGGCCGCCCCACTGAATCATCTGTTAAAAAGAAATTGTAAGTACAAATGGGGAGCAGAACAACACGACGCATTCGTCAAGCTAAAGGAACAAATGGCAAATGCACCCATTATAGCTTGCCCGGACTGGAAGAAATTATTTACCCTGCAAACCGATGCAAGCAAGGCTGGCTTGGGGGCAGTATTAACACAGGGCGAAGGCAACGAGGAAAGAGTAGTAGCATACGCTAGCAGATCGTTAAAACCGGCAGAGAAAAATTATTCAGCGACGGAACTCGAATGCCTAGCAGTAAAATGGGGAATATGGAAGATGAGAGATTACTTGGAAGGTTACCACTTCCAGGTACTGACGGATCACCAATCTTTAAAATGGCTGAATAACATCGAAAATCCATCTAGACGAATAGCACGCTGGGCATTCGAACTCAGCCAATGGGACTTCGAGATTAAATACAGACGGGGGCAAGATAATGTCGTAGCAGATGCTCTGTCCCGGCAGCCACTCGAGGTATGTCAGGTCAACCAACAAATCACGTGCAGATGGTATAACAATATGTTAGAAAAAGTGTCAAACAATCCAGACGATAATCCGGAATACTGCATCAAGAATGGGAGACTCCAACGGCACATATTGCACACTTTGGACTTCAATGACACAGAGCATCAGGAAGAATGGAAACTATGCGTCCCGACAGAAGAACGGGCACGAGTGCTACAGGAATGTCATGACGCAGCCACTGCCGGCCATCTCGGAGTCGCCAAAACGTTAACCAGGGTGTCACGGAATTATTATTGGCCGGGTATTCTACGGGAAACAACAAAGTATGTACGGAATTGCAAAAATTGTCAACAACACAAGGCACAACAACAAGCACCCCCGGGCTTGATGCACGCTACAACAGTGAACGAGCCATGGGAAATGGTTTCCGTAGACTTCATCGGCCCGTTACCGAGGTCTACTAGTGGCAACGCATATCTCTTAGTAATGCAAGATAGATTTACGAAATGGACGGAACTGAAAGCATTACGGAAAGCAACATCGGCAGCAACGATTAAGACGCTTCGCGAACAAGTGATATTACGACATGGGGCACCAAAAACAAGAGTAAGTGACAACGCACAACAGTTTACGTCAAAGGAATTCCAACACATGTTGAAAAGTTACAATATTACACATAGAAGAATTCCCCCATATTCACCGCAGTGTAATCCAGTCGAGAGAACTAACAAAGTGGTTAAGACAATGATCAAGCAGTTAATCGAATCAGACCAGAAGACGTGGGACCTCCACATAGCAGAAATCGCGTTTGCCTACAACACCGCACCAAGCGACTCCACCGGGTTCTCTCCCGCATACCTGAATCACGGGAGAGAGCTAGCCACACCAGGCAGTCTAAGCCAGGAGGTAGGTGGACACAGAAGCGGTGCAGAAACGAGGCTGAAACGGATGCACGAAGCCCTGGAATTGGCGAAATCCAACATGGCACGCAGTTTCACGAAACAGCGACACCATTATAACCTGCGAAGACGAGAGTGGAAACCGAAGAAGGGTGATCTAGTGCTGAAAAAGATTCACACACTGTCAGATAAGGCAAAACACTATAACGCGGCCCTAGACAAAAAAGCAGACGGACCATACACAGTCGTGAAAGAAAACTCTCCAGTAATATTTGATCTGAAGGATGCCAATGGGAAGATAACCTCGAACATCCACGTGAAAGACCTCGTGCCATATCGAAACCAGGAATCAGATGAATCGGACAGCGATCTAGCAGAATAGCAGTAGCAGTAATTAAGAGTGAGTAAAACTCACTCTCCGGAGAAAGGGGGGGATGCAACGAGCACCCCTACACTAGCGCAACCCGCCAAGCACCGGTGTGCTCGTGCAGTAATGTTACAGGCACCAAACCGGTCAAGAGCTTGCACCAGTCGCCACTAGGTGGACCCCGGCTTTCTCACAATCAGAGCAGTCAACCCGAGGAAAGAAGCCGACCCACAGACAGCAGCAGAGTCAGTCGACTCCGGACGTTGTACTCGCCACACTGGGGTAACCCAGTGTATGGGCTGAGACCATTTAATCGTCCAGTCACTCCTCTTGTCTCCAGGCACTCCTAGAGCCAAGAGTCAGTACCCCCGGGCACTCCCAGGGACCGACGTATGTCGCATTCACTCCCATCCCGGGTACTCCTAGGATGAGGGAGAACGACCTTTTTGCAGCATAGACCGGAGCCGTCCCGTCCCCAGGTACACCTAGGACCGAGACGACCTGTAGTCAGATGCACCGACTCTTCCCCTTCCCGGGGACCCCCAGGAAGAGAGAGAGCGGCCAGTAGTAGCAACCCTCCTGTGTAACCCGCTCGCGATCAACGACCCAAAGGACTGTTGAATACGGCCCGGGCACACCCAGGCAGTATTCACAGTACCGGTCACTATCATTCTCGGCATGGGCACTCCCGTGATGAGGAAGATAGCCGTTTAATTATACCGTTTGCAGATTTATAACCTCAATATCATGTTCACAAATACTTAAGGGTTACCAGGTTACGAATGACATAAATAATTGTACACAACGAGCTAGTTTCACCCCAGTTATGAATTGTTATATTTTTTACTAATATATATATATATTTTGTATTCTAACAATTGCCTGTTTATTTACGAATTTCCTGGTACCCAGCAAATCCCTCGGTTACAAGGCTATATAAGCTCAGTATTTATACCCATCTCCTCAGTTTGATCGTAGATTCCGAGCAGTCACGATGGATTTTTCAGAGAGCTCGAAAAAATTACCGGTGATAAACTTTGATGCTATAGTAAAAGAGGAGAAAAGGTTAAACGTCACGGTGATCTACTCCCAGACACAATCAGAGCAATCTTTTGCGGTCCGTCTAATTGTGGTAAGACGAATAGCTCATCAGCTCTCTTGATACATCCAAATGGTTTGAAATATGAAAATGTATATCTATATTCTAAATCTCTCAATCAGCCAAGGTATCAATTCTTGAAGGATGTTTTGGAGCCGATCGAAGGGTTAAACTATTTTCCTCACAGTGACAACGAGGAGGTTATATCGCCAGACAAGGCACTGTCAAAGTCTATTATGAACTTTGATGATGTTGCTTGTGACAAGAATCAAGATCATTTGCGTAATTTCTTCTGCATGGGGAGACATAAAGGAATAGATAGCTCCTATCTCTGTCAATCCTACGCTCATGTGCCTAAGCTTCTTGTAAGAGATAACGTCAATTTATTAGTGTTATTTAAGCAAGATCAAAAAAATCAAAAACATGTATATAACAATCATGTCAATACTGATATGTCATTCCAGGCATTTCGAGAATTGTGTTCAGCTTGTTGGAACGATTCTCATGGATTCCTTGTTATAGATAAAGATAGAGAAATCAATGATGGCCGTTATAGGAAAGGTTTCGATTGTTTTGCTACGAATATATCGCACTGAACAAACTCGCATTCAGTCTACCACGAGACGTCATTGAGTCGACATGGCTGAATTGGAAAAAGAGAAGAACATATTGCAACAACTCGTGAAAGCGAGGAATGCGGTTAGACAGAAGTATAATCTGCTGAAATATGAGGAAGACAATGTGATAAAGCTTTGGGCGAGACTTTCAAACCAATAATTGAACCACTGGAGAAAATTGTCACTCAAACCAGAGATACGTCTTCATCCAAAGCTACTGCTCGGAATATTCCTCTCAAAGCTAGGAAGAGACCCAAACTCATGGAAAGTTTTCAATTGAAAAGCTCGGAAGACTCTGACAGTACCTTATCTCCTAATGAGTCAGGTCATGATACATCATTCTTTGACGCACCAGAGACGGGTGACTATAAAAGTCCTCTAAAGAATTCAGTCTTGGTAAAAGGGGACGATTTATTATATGGAGTATATAATCAGAATGGAAAACTAAAGCTTGGTAACTCAGAAATTCTTTTTGAGGATAATGACATCAAAGTTGATAAAGTCTCATATCCAGCTACGCCTGGACTACTACAACATATATTGATGAGGCAACCGAATATGGAGGTTGTTACTGAAAAGGATACATCTCTGCATCGTCAAATTTTGGAAACTACGAGTGCTCATAGGAAGAAACACGATCCCCGGGAGACTCTCCGAGCATCCGCAACGAGCAAAAAATTTAATGAAATTATAAAGCCTCTGTTTGCGGAAGGAGACGAAATTTCTGTTGGAGTATATGGCTCCGGGATACTACCGCGGTACAAAGTGGCTCGAATTAACTCAAGGATGGATTATGTTTATTGGGATGATCCCAACGAACTCGTCGATCACCTCCGATTACTCATAGCAGAGAGGACCGCGGGTAATCGAAATCATGATAATGAGATTCATTCAATCATCGATGAATTGAGAGAAGCTGGCTATATATTGAACTAATTCCAATCACCAGCATCAGTATCAAAATGAGCGTCGATGTGTTCGGACGTGCCTTGAAACGAAAGAGAGTCGAGGAGGGGATTCGTGGTCCTCCAGGTATTGGGTATAAATTCACGGACGATGGTCAATTCGATGCAGAAGGCGAGAGACTTTGTAACCTTGCGGGACCGATAGATCCTAGTGACGCAGTTGATTTCCAAACTCTCAAGGATTATTTCCAACCTGAAATTCAAAGTATACGTGAAATTACGTCAAAACTAAGGAGTGATATAGACGACGTAAACGTTATCCTCGCAGCAGACGAAGATACATTCAAAAAAGATACAAAGTACGTGACAGAGCTCGTTGAAGCACACAGAGACGAGATCGACCAGCAAATTTTATCATTGAATGCGGAATTACACGAGTTGGAGCGCGCGTTGGGATCAAAAACTGATAAACGAAAAAAACGACGAATCAAAAGCGCGTAGTCGTCGAAGAGCTGCATAAGCCCGTTCGGCGTTATTATCCGCGAAGAAAATTTGATATACGCGGATTGGATGAAAGCTGGCAAGCTGAACTCGTCGAGATGCAACCTTATTCGAAAGAAAATGAAGGTTTCCGATATTTATTGACTGTTATTGATGTATTTTCCAAGTATGCTTGGGCAGTTCCAGTCAAATCTAAGGACGGAAAGGATGTCACAATTGCGATGGAATCGATTCTTGATCAGGGTAGAGTTCCCAAAGATTTACAAACTGATTGGGGTGAAGAATTCTACAATAAGACTTTTCAGAGTCTGATGAAGAAGTATAATATCAATCTCTACTCTACGTATAGTGAGATGAAGGCATCTATTTGTGAACGTCTCAATCGCACATTGAAAAATGAAATGTGGGCTCAATTCAGTTTACAAGGTAATCATAAATGGTTGCAGTTTTTACCCGACCTGCTTGAGAAGTATAATGATACAAAACATCACACCATAAAAATGAAACCGAAAGATGTCAATGCCGAAAATAAAGCCCAAGTTCTCAGATGCTTTCCAGCAGATAATCGAATTGTGAAGAAACCGAAGTTCAAAGTGAATGATAAGGTTAGAGTCAGCAGAATCAAAGGCGTGTTTGACAAAGCTTACTGGCCAAATTGGTCAACAGAAATCTTTACAATCGATAAAATACGTAAGAGTAAACCAGTGACGTATCATTTGAAGGACTATCAGGATGAGCCTGTATCTGGATGTTTTTACGAAGAGGAACTTTCAAAAGTCAAGTATCCGGATGTATATTTGGTTGAAAAAGTTATCAAAAAACGTGGCAATCAAATGTACGTTAAATGGTTAGGTTTTGATAGCAGTCATAACAGTTGGATAAATAAAGATCAACTATGAGTTAAATTTTTCTTTATTGAGAAAGGGAGAGGGCCCCCTCCTGCGCCCTCTACCAGTAGAGAACAACCAGCAGAGCAACTCTGAAACTCGATTTGTGAATCTCGTTTGAGAGTTGATCGGTTTCTCTTCCTCAAAAGCTTTCTCTCTCATTTTATTCAATACATCTATTTACATATTGAAATGAACTTATACAAACCTAAATTTACCATCACCTAAATTCAGAATAGATAATTGGAGTTTGTTCGCTTTAGCGTCCAGATAGTCGAACATTTCTTCATCGTCGTAGAGAGCTTTCGAAATTCTTGGAGGTGCGAAGATTTGAAATGGCTCTTCTACGTAATCTATGTGGAAGACCATTTACTTGCCGAATTTTTTTGTTTTAATTTTCCTTATTTCAGTTATCGTATGGCTCTGATTCAGTTTCAATTCCTTCCATGTCTTTTTGGGTAGAAACCCATTTTCGGAAGTGATATTGTTCAAGGAATCGATGTCCATGTTCTGGGAGCAGAAAAATAGAGTTCATCCTATAGAAAAGAGTATGCGTCATTCGTCGCAATCAGACGTGTTCAATACTTACATGGTTTTTCAGTGACAAACTTTCATATTTGGGGGTGCTCCGCTCTCGGCGGGCTCGTGAGGGCGAATGTGTTCAGGACGACGAATCTCAACAGTCTCGAAGTCACTTTCAAATTCTCTCTCGAGACTTTCGTCCAAGAAGAGATTTAGAATATCTTCGTCGAAAAGACTCAGAATATCGTTGTTGAGTAATTCTGGAGTACCTTGAATAGGCGATGTGCTCTGCAGCTCGTTCGCTGGATGACTGAACTCAATCTTCTGACTGGCTTGGTTAAGTTGAGGTTCCCTCACTCCAACTATGAAATCGCTTTGGGATTCTACCTGAAGGTCTTCGTCTAGGACAAAATCGACCTGGAGAGGCTCTTCTAGAGGTCTTCTTTCTGACTTGGCGGCAGCTGAAGTGAGCTCTGCTTTTAATGACGCTTCTATATGAGGAGGTTCTCCCACTCTTCCTGTTTCAATTTCGATTGGGATGTTCCTGTGACCGCAAGGTAAAGTGTTGGTCTCACCCTGAATTAAATAACGTTTGTTATCATAAGGACTTAGCCCAACTTTCATCTGTCGCTAAGTTCTGACAGTATGAAGTCTCGAACGAATGGTATTTTGAGCGCATGTCACAACATTTTCATTGAACAAGCAGTCTCTATAATCTTCGAATGTTAAAGTCCTCTTCACGACTCCCGTTTTGACTCCTTTCGCTTTTAGCACAGGTGGTTGATTCTGAATAAGGATGCAGTACATCTTACTGCGGAGGCGATGAATTCTGTCATTATCCAGCCATTACACTCATCTTTGAACAAACCCACGATCTTTTTGTTCTTCCGCTCCAATCCAAATGGATTTAATTCTCCATAGTCAGAAGTATGGAACCACTCAGAGTGCTCTTTCATGATTTCGTAGATATTAGCGCCCTCTCTATATTAGATCAGGCTGTCAGTATCTGAATATAAGAGCTTACAGTGCGCACCAACTCACTCGTTCATTTTCGAGTAATGAAAGTCGTACATGTGAGTCTTTGATATGTCAAGCACACTCAACCCGACGTATATGGGCTTACTTATCGTAACCTACGTGCGGAGCTTCTGAATTACTGCTAAGTCATCATCGATTACTGAAACACTATGGAAATCTGGACTAGCTATGTGCGCTTCTGCACCATATCGTCCAGACCACTTGTTTACAAGTTTCACTGTTGTTCTTTTGCGTTCATTCTCCATCGTTTTACCGTACACGGCATTGACCATCAATTTAAACAGCGCCCTCTCGAAGGGATTATTTGCAGCAGCTCTTTTCTGCGTATTATAAGCCACATATGGCTCTAACCATGGACTCTGTGTGAATTTAAGAGCTCGATGAATTTTCGTCACTTTTAGACCATGCTCACGAGCTTGTTTTAGAGCTCTATAATGAATTACATAACGTTCTTTGTTGTGGAGAGTTCTGAGTAATTTTTTATGTTTGCTACCAGGGGGAGCCAAATGCTCAGCGCAGAAAGGCAGATCTTGATGCTTTATATGAAGATCTTCTGGATAATTTATGTCACATTCTGAAATATGGCCAATATCACTGTCATCTGAGACCATATAAAAATCTGGATTTTCCTCCACGTTCTCGACCCACTCGAAATTAGAACATGGAAGTCGCTGGCTCATTGCAAACCCGTATAAATTGTTAGCGTCCAGGTAGATTAAATAGCTCTCTGCTTGATCAGGGTCGTACCCGTCATTCATGAATTTATTGTTCGCCTTGGCGTAACGATTAGAGCATTGACTGATGCCACCTCGTATACTTTTTTCGATGAATAATAACATATCTATGTCTGATATCAAATCTAATTCGACACCAGTGTACAAGAGCATGCAGTCCCACGTGTAACCTGGCGTGGTGTAGTGATGTGCAGGATCTAGCCCAAAAGCTTCGTGAGAAGCGGAACGAAAATTTTCGAAAACATCTGCCAAGAGCAGTACGTCAGTTTTCAAGTGAATGCCAGAGTATTGACCGAGAGATTCAACTTTCAACTCTGTCCATACATTTTTCGCGTGCTCATACTCTTGATCGCTTATCTCGCATTCATGCAACTTGCTATAAAAGTCTTCTTTCTTTGGTAAACTCTTTTCTTCTAGAACTGAGAGACAACTGGTATAATCATAAAGATAGACTCCTTTCTTAGTTAATAAATTTATCTGATCATCACTGTATCCATCTAACTTGAAATTACTATATGTGATGGTATGATGTGGGAGATAGCTTGCTAGTTTGTCTAATGATTCAGGCATGAATCGAAATGCGTCAAGAAATCTGAAATTAATGATGCTACCTTCGATGTATTTGGTGAAAGAGATGTATCGATCTTTATTTTCTGCCAGAACAGCTATACGACTTTTGAGGATTTCGTCTGAAACAAGCTCTCTAATCAAAAAATGTCCGTCATATCCAGAGAGGTTATGATAGAAAATCGGGATGAATCTAGAGTTTTTATAATTGAGATTGCATCCATTATGAGCAGCAGATCTATAAATACCGGTCAGATGACAGTGATCGGCCACTTTTTTCTCCGTTTCTTTAAAAGCCTTACCGCAGATGTGACAATACTGAGCGCTCTGAAAATTTTCCCTATCTTCATCTGTCATAATCATTGGCTTTGGATGTTTGTAAAGCTCATCTAATTCAGCGGCAATCGTTTTGAGCTCTGATACAAACCATTCAGCAGGAGTCTGATTTCCATCTTTCTCTTGCCTATAACTTCGATAGTAAGACTTAGTTTCATGAAATGTATTTTTAAGATGATATCCGACACTGAACGCTTTATGTTGTTGAAATGCTTGTGGATCTCCAGTTGGCTCAAGAAAAGATTCAAAGTCCGCGTTCATGGTAAACGGCGCTTTCTCTTTGTTCTTGAAATTCTTGAAACTAAGTTTACTACCCTCAGCCGGCAGTTGGACTTTACATTTATTCATCTGAACACAATCAATGAGATGACTTTTTAATTGACTCTCAGTGTAGAAATAGTGCAAGCATCGGTCACAAATGTGAATTTTTCCATGATGTGTTATCAACTGACTTTTCACTAATCGCGAGAGATCCTTAATCCAAACGAAATGGAATTTTGGTGGATAGAGGGGGGTCCGTTCATGATTTGCAGCCTTTTCTTCCTCGTCAATATAGTAATCTTGTATGAGAAGTAGGTTTACATGACTAGTTTTGTGGGAGTCTGTGAGGTGGGCAGTGCATACTGAATAAGTTTTACCGACCTTCTTGAGCAGAAATACATTAACTGATACATCGTTTTGCTTTTCAAATTTCTTGACTTGACCTAGTGAGACCGGAAAGTCAATACCAGTAAAATCGAGTTTATCCGCATGCTTTTGATACCAGCTTAGACGCTCGGGATTATAAGGTGCTTTGTATAGAGCAGAGAGTATTGCCCATTTGAAGCACTTGTTATCAGTATTGTGAACATTGACACAAGCCTTCTTGCTCAGAATTGGAACTGGTAAAGGAATATATGCGCTACCTTGTATTAGCTGGTATTGATTCATGTTAACAATCATACTAAAAACCTGTTTCAAGGGCCATCCGGAACCTTTACCCTCGAATTCTTCGATTTGGAATAGGATAGACTCGACTTTGTACTCATCATACCACTCGGTCAGATTTGTTGTAGCGATGATTGGCTGATTTGCAGTATTGGAGTATTTGATTTCACGTGTCTTGATTTCAGATTTGAGAACTACATATTCAGCAGAGAGTTCTATATTAACTTTCAAAGCAGTAAAAGTTTCCGAAGTAGTAGAAAGTTTCCTTTCGAATAGCTGTCTAGCATCCTCTAGGAATTATCTGATGTCTTTATGTGATAGATTGACTATCAGACCTGAGCTGATCCTGCGTTGGAAAATTGATGGTAGGTCATCCCAGCGGACTGACTGTGAGAAGGTTTGAGATGAACTTGATGCATTCAAATCAACACCGATTCGCTGGAAGAGGCACTCAAATCGGTCTGTAATATTAATTAGCTTAGACAAATGGGTTAGACACTTCTGTTTCTGATATCTATTGAGATTTGTCGATGTGACTAATGTCTCTATAGTTCAGATTTATTCAGAACATTTCTGAAAACAGTCTTGCAGATCTAGATCTGATTCAATGTCTCCTTCTAAAGATTGTTCCAACAGCTGAATATTCGACTCGATGTCCTCGAAAGCGACCATCTTGGAAGGACAGGGTAAAATATTATTGGAAGTCTACCGGGTGGGATGGGGCAAGAATTTACCTTGTCTCGATGTTTGAAGCTGGTGCATCTCCTACAGGAATTAACAGTATACTAGATCTCGGAGAGAGTTGGATCAAGTGGACCAATTCCTAGAAGAGACCTAGGGCAGCTCTTTCTGGAAGATGCTTGAGCTATAAACTGACTGAAGTACCAGCTTATTCGCTCTATTTATAAGATCGTTGGCTCACGTGACATTATTGAGAGAAGTAGACAATGCGTGACTGGAATTCCAGTGTGTCACACAGGTTGAGAAAAAGAAAAGAATGAAACTAGCTTCTCGAGTAGAACCGCAAGTAACCGCGTGACATTTCATGTTTCGCGGGCCTTATAAATAGAGCCACGGTCAGATACGAAGGTAGTCGATTTTATGCATTGTACTAGAAGGAGCTGCACCAGGTCAAACCGACATCCTAGGGAAATGGAATACGTCGTGGATATTCAAGGGTTCCGGAGGTCGTCAAATTTATTTCTACTGAAAGAATTAGCGGTTGTACCTTTGGACGAAACAAGGTTTCCGACGATTTGTCTATTCAAGGAGCCCTGCAAGTGGTCAAAGCTTTTGTCAGAGGAGAGGAAGACGAATCAGTGGCTGGTGAAGAACCGTCATGGAATCCCTTGGAATTCCAGTTCAGTCTCTCTAGGTTCTCAAGTGGCAGTATTGCGAGCTGCTTTGGATGATGCACAAAGAGTATATGTGAAAGGATTGGAGAAGAAACGCTGGCTGAACGAACTCTTACCCGAAATGTAAGTTTCCAAAATCAAATTGATATTAGCAAGATAAACCGAGTGTTCTATACCTTTAGATCCATCGTTGACATGGACGAGCTGCGTTGTCCTCTTTTGAAAAGGTTAGAAAAGAACAAGAGACTCTACTGCTCTCATCATCCCTTCCGAAGACAGGGAGTTTGTGCAGTGAAAAATGCTCAAGCGCTGAAAAATTGGCTATGCAAACGACTCGACGTGCAAGTAGTTGAAGGAATTGATGAAGTTGATGATACTCATGGAACTCATTCAAAGCTCCCCAACAGAACACAAGAGCCCGCTACATTAGATTATGCTCTGCTTTCAATGTATAATTAGTCTAATAATACAAATAATTAATGAAATGCAAATTGCGAAGAGAGCTATGGAGAAGAGAAGTTCGTTCAATTATTTTCTCAAGGAATTGGATTGCTCTTCACTGACAAGGCGTGGTTTGGGGCCTTGTCCTTCTTCCAAATATAAGAATTATCTCTATTTTATGAATTGATAATCGGATTTATAAATTTGATATATATGGTGAAACTTTTACGATTGCTAAAGATCAAGAAAAAACCTTGAATCAACAATTAAAAAGTCATATTCTACTATAAAAATTCGAGTAGTGGTAAGGGGTTGAAAATCTACGAAGAATTGATTATGATTGAATCATTTATTCTTATGAAAAATGCAAATCTTCTAATACAATAAAAAAAATATAAAATGTTCTTAACTCCTAAATCTGAACTTATTATCATGCGCAAAGTTGAGGAACCAGTCCTCTGGATTTGCATAAAACTAATCGGTGGTCGTTACTCAACGATAAAGAACCATAAAAGTCTCGAGGTATCTTGTTGATTATGACACATTACGAAATAAATCTACTAGGAACATGAACAAAAAATGTTGCGAAATGCTCAATTGTTCTCTCTCTCTCTTGGTTCTGACATAAATGAGATTCAAACTCTCAAAATCAATATGGCTGAGGAATCAATCCTCACAACGTGATCGTTACTCGACAGTAAAAAACTTGAAACTTGAGTCAGAACTCAATAATATTCAGCAAGTGCAGAAACTCACTTTGAACTATACTGGAAAGTTTAATATATTCAATGAATCGTACATGAACAGGTGCGATCCACTCAAGGCCGAGGAATCAATCCTTCAAAATACTTACAAATGTGTTGTCACTCGACAGTAAAGAGCTGTAAAATCTTGAGTTAGAACTCAATAATGTCCTACAAATGTAGAAAACTCACTTTGAACTACACCAGGAAGTTTTTTTATTTTTAAATATGCAATAAATTCTATGTACATAAACAGGAACGTGTATCAGGAATATAACTCTACTTTCTCTCTAACACCCTATAAATGTCGAGATCAACTCGAGAGAGCAACATGATCCACATCATATTTGGATTCTAGAATCTTGTCGTCATACAATTTCAACTTTCGAAAATATCCATCAACTCAATGGAAAATAAGGGTAAACAAAAAAAATAATTCTCAGAACTCGAACAGGTTTGACCCTAAAGAGACTATGGTCGCAGGCGAATTAGGATCAATTTTTCTTCTGAAATTTAAGGAGTTGGTCTACATCAATGTTCTCGAATTTCTCTTCACTTTGACACTCACCGGAAGATGTTGATGCGTGATTTGATGAGTTCTTAAGTTCTGACTGCGGTGTGAGTTTAGGAATTGTAAAATTCTTCAAACTTGACACTTGTTGTTGTTGTTGTTGTTGTTGCAACTGTGCGAGGGGATTCTTCAATTTCAAACATATGCTTGGGCGTTGATCGTCTTCTAAATCACTTGGACTAGGTGCTGGCTTTTGTTTTATCTTTGATAGGGGAATCTTCAATTTCAGAGACGGTCGAGGCCGTTGAATTTGTTGTTCTACTTTTTCTTCTTCTTCATTCTTCACCTCGATCCTTCTTCTTCTAATCTACGCTTTTTGGCACTTTTTCTTCTATTGGTCGCTGTCGTCTTCTCTTCCATACCGTTACTCTCTCTCTGTCTCATACGCTGTCTTCTTTTTCTCTCTGCTGCTTGACTTTTCTTCTTGTCTGCAATTTTCACTGGGTCATTCATCTCACTTCGCTCTTGTTCCTTAGCAAATTTTTGTCTTTCAACCACAATTTCATGTCTACTTTGTTCGGAAAGCTGGTTCCAAACCATTTTCAATTGTTTTCCTTGACTGATAGTCGGAACTTTGATCGGATGCTGCGCTTTTTTATACGGACAACCTTGCACAACTAATGATTCATGAGGCACCAGATCGATCTGAAACAGCAAAGTGACAGAATTTTATTATTGTTTCTACGAATATGTACATATATATATATTGCGAGCTTACAGTTATGTAAAAAGACAGTTATGTAAATGAAATTAACATACCAGCGAAATATCGTTGTTGTCTCGCGAAGACGTTTCATCACTTACATTTACACTTGCGGACTCATTACCAGGTACAGGCTGGAGAATTTCATGATTGTCAACTCGTTCTACTTGAAGAGCTGGCTGTACATCGTAACCAGTTGGCATGTCGTTACGCTGAGGCTGAAGATCTTCATGATCAATTTGCTGTGCAATAATTGGTGCGTCATCAACTTGTGGCTGAGAGGAATTTCATGATGATCAATTTGCTCTGCATGACCAGCTGGCTGTGTATCATCATCATCATCATGAATAATTGGCACGTCATTAGCTTGTGGCTGGAGGTTTTCATAATGATCAATTTGCTTGGCATAATAAGCTGACTGTATATCATCATTGATGATAGGCATATCATTAACTGAAGGCTGAACCTGCTGAGTATCGTCGACAACAATTGGTATATTGAATATTACATCTCCATTAGCATTATAGACTTCAACATTTTGCTCAGCGGATAAATCGTTCAAATAAGGAATTCCTTGAACATTCGGAGAGCTATTTGAATTGTATGGTGAGAGATGCAGCGGAGAGAGAAAGGGTAAACTTTCAAGTTCATGGATGAATGAAGTAGGGGAAAAAATAGGAGGAATGAAATTTGGCTCGAAATTCACATTTCCACTTTCATCCATGATTTCATGGATGAAAATGATCCTGAAAGAAGAATCTTTGGTGAGAATAGATTGATGTTGCTATACATGAAGTAAGATTGTCAAACTTACGACTTTCGCAAGCCAATCTAGCCCCGCATCCTCAGAGACATCATCAATTAGTTTCCTCATTGCTGCTGCTATCTTCTCCAAAAAGACGTCGAGACACTCTTCGCGTGATTGGACGAATACTATCAGTGGTACTGGATCTACTACTTATTGGCGAATTCAATACGTTGCTTATAACTGAGGCTGCTGAGAAAAAGCTTGGGCTTATTGGCGAATTCACGTTGCTTATGACTGAGGCTGGTAAAAAAGAGATTGGGCTTAGATCTGTAAGAAAAAAAAAATAAATATGTTTTTAACTTCAAAAGTATTTTGCATGTTTCAAAAGCGCACCTCTTCTAGGAGTGTAACTCCAATCCGATAGAGCCTCCAAGTCTTGAGGGCTAAATGGCGTGTCAATGCCCTGAACAAACCGCGAGACAGTGGGTTGATTCATAAAAATCACAGAATCAATATCTGAGACGTTGTCGGATACTTGAACGGGAAATTCCCCTAAACAAATGACTGAATTTCTATCGTCGAAGGTATCTAAACAAATGACTGAATGTCTATCATCAAAGGTATCTAAACAAATGACTGAATCACTATCATCGAAGGTATCTAAACAAATGACTGATTCCGTTTCCGATGATTCAGATGGATCCAAGCAAATGACTGAACTGCTATCCCAACTGCCTGAGTCAGTTGATGGTGATGGCAGGTCAACATTCAAAAGATATGCTACTGTGTAAGGAGGTTGTTGGATAGCTTCCAGCTGTTCAGCAGTAAGTTGAGTGAATCTCGCGGAAATTGGCTGATAAGCCATTGCACTGTAAGGAACATCAGAATAATTCATCATTTAGCAAAAAATGTTATAATGAAATCAGAGAAAAAAAAAGTCACATTGGCTATCACCGATGAAATTCAAATTGCTAAGAGAGCCAGTCTCAAATGCTCTACTCAAATCTCGCTCACATCCATTCAAACAAATCACAAACGAAACCCGTAGAACTGGTGAATTGGATTTGTAATTTCACGCAGCTTCATTATTTCATAGGAAATCTTCTCTGAACAAGCAGCGATATCCAATCCTCAAATCAAAAATCAGAGAAAAAAGTTGGAAAGAAAAAAAATTGTACGTATAGACATAAAGGGCAACTATGGGATACTTGGAGGCAAGTTTCATGAATTATTGAAGCCTAGAAAAAGAATAAATACCAATGGAAACTTGGTTGATATACTCATAAGCACTATTCAAGTCTTATTCAGTATTGAAAGTGAAAAGCCGCTACCCAAGATCAAATCAAGAACCACTTCAAAGATTGAAAACTAAAGAATCAAGTACATTCGAACATGTCTTTATCACACCCAATAATTAAAGGCTATGAAACACCTACAAGTAAGTTTCGTAAGTTTTTCAAACCTAGAAAAAGAGTAAATGTCAATAAAAACTTTGACGTCATACTCACTAGCACTATTCAAAGTCCAAAAGTTCCTAAAGACCAAATCAGAAAGCACTACAGAGACTGAAAACCGAAGAATAAAGTACATTCAAACATGTCTCAATCACACCCAATAATTGAAGGCTATGAAACACCTACAAGCAAGTTTCATAACTTTTTCAAGTCTAGAATGAGAGTAAATGCCAAATGAAACTCGGACGTTATACTCATGAACACAACTCAAAGCTTATTCAGTGTCAGAACTGAAAAGCCGTTACCCAAGATCAAACCAAAAACCACTGCACAGATTGAAAACTAAAGAATTGATCACATTCAGACATGTCACAATCACGTCGAATAATTAAATGCTATGAAACACCTACAAGTAATCTTCATAAGTTTTCCATACCTAGAAAAAGAGTAAATGTCAACGAAAACTTTGACGTCATACTCACTAGCACTATTCAAAGTCTATTCAGGATCAGATCTGAAAAGCCGTTCCTAAAGACCAAATCAGAAAGCACTACAGAGACTGAAAACCAAAGAATAAAGTATATTCAAACATGTCTCAATCACACCCGATAACTAAAGGCTATGAAACACCTACAAGCAAGTTTCATAACTTTTTCAAGCCTAGAATGAGAGTAAATGCCAAATGAAACTTGGACGTTATACTCATGAACACAACTCAAAGCTTATTCAGTGTCAGAACTGAAAAGCCGTTACCCAAGATCAAACCAAAAACCACTGCAAAGATTGAAAACTAAAGAATTGATCACATTCAGACATGTCACAATCACATCCAATAATTAAAGGCTATCAAACACCTACAAACAAGTTCCATAACTTCATCAAGCCTAGAATGAGAGTAAATGGCAATAGAGACTTAGACGTTATACTCATAAGCACTATTCAAGGCTTATTAAGTATCAAGTTTGGAAAACTGTTACTCAAGATTTAATCAAAAACCATTAAATTGATTAAAAGTCAAAGAATTGAGTTCAATCAGACATTGGACATTCAATTAAAACCAAAAGAAACTTGAACGAGATAGTCACAAGTACTATTCTAAGCTTATTCAGTTCCAAAACTGAAAAAGCGCTACCAGAGCTCAGGGTAGAATAGAGTTCAAAATATCATTAGAAGCTTTGGCTTGGATGTAGTTGTACTATACCTACATGTACTTGATAATTATTACCACATTCACACCAACTACACACCAACTAAATCTCTTTACCAACCTGGAGGCACAAAAATTTTCTTCACCACAATCAGTAACTCCAGCAGAGGAGACTTCCTCTGGAATTAATCAACTGGACTGCTTTACATTGGTCTTCACCAGGACAGACAGCTACTTCAAGGACCAGCAGCAGCAGCAGATGCACCAGGTGGACCAGTTTGATGGCCTAATTAGTCTCAGCACTAGTTGCGAAATGGCGCCAGCCCTTCAACCCTTGCTGCTTAAATAGCTTTTGAAGTCACGCTGGGTGGGAAAACTTTTCGCGAGAACCGTGACAATACTTTTCGCGCTCAATTACGCCATGACACTCACTTTTCTAGTCCACAAAATATTTCACAAATTTCCTGATCTGGTGCCCTCGTTAATTATGCCCGAACTAGGTCTCTAGACACCGGGAACACGGAGATGCTCTCGAGAGCATCCACGGGGTGTAGAAATTGCATGGCTGGAAAGTCTGCGCGGGTCGTTATTCACTGTCGCCGGATAACAGCACAGTAAAACCAGGTCACGCTACACTCTTCGGCGACGATGAAGACTTCGACAACGACGAGTCCTACGCGATGTGATGCTCTCGAGAGCATCGTCCGGGCCGCGGGTGCAATATACACTCGCGGTTGGCAACAGGCGCGGGTGTCACGCAAACACGTGGAAATTTGCATGGCGCGTGACGGCTGATGAATTGCCATCGAAGAGCGTGACAAATTCCAAAACACACGTACTACACCCGCGAGACCTCCTCGAGCACATCGTCCAGGAGGTGCAACTCATCTCCTCGGCGATGCACTCGAAGAGGCGCTCCTTGTTCTACACCGTACCTATCCCTGTTGCCGGCCGGCACAACTGTCGCACAGCTGCGCGGGCAGCCGCATCGTCGCAGCGCTCGCTCTCGAAGCAAGCACATCAGCCTTATACTGGTGCAAAGGACCCCGCACAAAACTAATGGGAAGTGGCTCAAGGCCAATTTTGATGAAACTTGGCAGTGTTGTAGATCATTTTATGCTGATCAACTATGTCAATGGGCACGAAGAGCGCCTATGCCTCATTTTTGAGATATTTTAATGGAAAGTACGCAATTAGTTGAGGTTACGTGTAAGCTTTGTTGTAACTCATTATTGATTTTTTTTTCACAAAAGGCTATTCACATTCCTCGAACGTATTCGCGATCTTATATTAGCCAGTAAAGTTCAGTCAGGGCAGAGAATCCGACGAGTTACTTGGTTCATATTGAAATCATGAAGAACTGATTACAGTTTTTGAAATATCTTCATCTCCTCTTGGAAATGGTCCGTTTTTTAATTGTATGACCGAGTGTTGGGCACATCTCAAACAGATACGAGCCATATGTAAATGGTCAGTAGCTACTGTAATTGCGTACAACATTACTGATTATAAACCTTGTGATGAGTAGTACATGTATCTCGAAAGCGTGGGTGGAGGGAGCTGGGGATGGCTTTATCGTAAAAAATCTGTTTCACGAAGCATAGTACTGGGCATCTTTCTACTCGGGGTTTTTCGAGGTCGCTGAGCTCGAATATGTTATCGTCCAGCCTCTATCTCAAGATGCGGAGGCTGCGTGGGCGGACCATGCGGGGGAGGGGTCCGCGATATGAAATACTCACTGCAGCCCCCTTCCCCGCATGGTTTGCCCACGCGGCCTCCGCATCACGAGATAGAGGCTGGACGATAACATATTCGAGCTCAGCGACCTCAAAAACCCCCGAGTAGAGGGATGCCCAGCACTATGCTTCGTGTAACAGACTTTTTACGATGAAGCCATCCCCAGCTTCCTCCACCCACGCTTTCGAGATACATGTACTATTCACAAGGCTTATAATCAGTAATGTTGTACGCAATTACAGTAGCTACTAACCATTTACAAATGACTCGTATCTGTTTGAGATGTGCCCAACACTGGGTCATGCAATTGAGAAACGGACCATTCCTAAGAGGACATGAAGATATTTCACAGAAACTGTAATCATTTGTTAATGATTTCAATATGAACCAAGTAACTCGTCGGATTCTCTGCCCTGACTGAACTTTACTGGCTAATATTAGAGCTCGAATACGTTCGAGGAATGTGAATAGCCTTTTGTGAAAAAAAATCAATAATAAGTGACAACAAAGCTCACACGTAACCTCAACTAATTGCGTACTTTCCATTAAAATATCTCAAAAATGAGCCATCGGCGCTTTTCGTGCCCATTGACAAAGTTGATCAGCATAAAATGATCTACAACACTGCCAAGTTTCATCAAAATTGGCCTTAAGCCACTTCCCATTGGTTTTGTGCGGGGTCCTTTCGACAACAATGATGAGATCCGCATATCGATTCAGCATCAAGATCTCTGCGTATTAACATCAAAGAGTTCACTCCGCATCTCTGGATGCTTGGTTAAAACCAACAATACTCCGGTGCAACATACAAAATTTGTCAATTATGGTCCTACTCATCTTTTCGATGAAGTACGATATGATATCAATGCTATTGAGATTGATCGTTGTGAGAACGTTGGTATCACTAGCCTCATGGAGGGATGGATATCTTTCAGTCCTCGACAAAATATGATGAATGCTGGATGGTTAGATGTTAGGGAAACTACGAGCATCGTTGATGGAAATGGCTATTTTGACGTCTGCATTCCTTTGAATGTGATTTGAGGATTTGCTGAAGATTATCGAAAAGTAGTAGTCGATCCCAAACATGAATTTATACTTCGAAGGTCGAATACAGACGTCAATGCAGTTGTATCACAATCATATAGAGCAGGCGCGGTGGCTACACTCACGTGGGAGGCCTGGAAAATCGAGTTGACTCGAATAGGGAACTGACGTAGTTCCGGAAAATGTTATATTTTGAGAGTTCGCGGCAAAATAGATATAGGAGAAAAAGTTGGAAATTCCTTCGACGCCTCTATGGTTTTTTAATCATCATTGAAGTTTTGACAATTTGGATTGGCGCCATCTAATATGGCGGTGGCTACACAGGTGCCGCTGAATTCCCCAACGTTTGTGATGTCATTTTTCATCGGCACTTCTTATCCGAATCGCAATCGAGAGCTTCTTTTACTCAAATAATAGAAGTTCGCGGTGACGAAACGCTGGTTTGCCTCAGAATCATCGTGGAAAACACTCTGGAGTCACGTGACTCATGTGCAGTCGCCGCCATATTGAATGGCGCCAATTCAAAACCTGAAAAACTTCAGACTCAAATTTGAGTCACTTTGACGACAGAAAATTCCCGAATTTCCACATATCGTGTCTATTTCAACGTGAACTTTCATAATATGAGCATTTTCAAATAATTTTTGTACTCATGTCAGTTCTCTATTGAATGGCAAATGCCTTACGTCATGCCTCCTAACGAACTAAGAATCAAAATGCTCAATCAACTCCAAAAAGGCAAACCTATAGCTATGGGTTCCCGATTGTGGGAATTCTTTGAAAATCCAATCCTCCTGGCAACCTCAAAACATGTAAGGACTGTCAAAACATCAAAGCAATTGGAAAAAACTTATTTTGTTATACTTGGTTTTCAGACCACTCGAAAAAACCAGAAAGATGCGAATGCTAGCCTGTTTGATCATTGCAATATAAGTAATGTCAAACTCTTCCTCAATTCCATACACTGTCCATATGGGAACCTCAACTCGGATATACATCGTAATCAGTATGCAGTTCTTCACGATACGTATGTCAATTTCCAAAATGTATACTATTGTTTACAATAGTATACATTCTGGAGTTTTTACTCAAAATAGGTTCAGAGTGAAGATTCAGAACCTATTTTGAGTGAAAAAACAGTTCATCAGTAGTGTACCAACATTTTGAATGTTCGAAACAGAGTGACACTCTCAAGAACGCTCCGGTTGATGTGCGTTTAGAATTCGAATCACGAGACAACTTTTCAGAAATTACATCAGCCTAGTGCCTAATCATACATGATCAAATTATCGAATATAATCCCATGAATGGTGATGTGAGAAAGGTCTTGTAGATCTCATTCGTCATCAAGATGTCGAAGATGAAAGGTCTCTGCTGTATCGAAATGAATTGCAAATACTCAGAATGTCTCTTCTTCCCAGAATTCAAAAAACCACTGGAAGGTTTAGCTTGGCATCGCATTTTTGAAATGTTGCTCACTCTGAAGAAGAGGGATTATTCTGAATTTGAACGCGAGTATATCGAATACATGTTCAAAGTAATTCATCTCTTGAAGAATAACAACAACTTGAGATTCTACGTAGCTATCTTGGGATACTTCAAGAGAAATAAATGTCTCGACCAGATAGACTGTCATCACAGTAGATGGTGGGACTGTTGGGATTCCAAGTGCACAAATATTCATACTGAAAATTGCGATTTCTGGGATGAAAGAGTGCGCATAAGCTTCAAGGTATCGGAACTCCTGGAAATCATTCGTGGAAACGATATTCGTGAATTTCGTTTTAGAATTTCTAATCATTATAAACGAGATAACAAGTATTCATGGCATGACACTCGCTGTGCAATTCATTATAATGTCCAAGAAATAAATTTGAATAGGATTTACTTGAAAGAATTCGGGAAATTCATAAACGATTCCGACTGTCGATACTGCTCATATATGAAGGAACACAGAATCAAGATCAGTATTCATCAGGATGGAGTACATTGTGGACATGCAGGAGTTCAAACAGACTGTCAATTATTACATCTCGAAAGAGTTCGCTATTGCTCTTTTGCGTGATAGTTCAAGCCCACAAGTATATCTTTTCCAAGAACCATTCCCTCGGAGAAAGCTATCGCAGATATACGTCAGACAAAATTCGTGGCTTGAAACAAACTATCATGGTATCCCTTGGCATTCTGGAAACATTCCATACAATCAAGTTGGCAACGTTCTCAGGGAGGTGCTAAAAGATGCTACACGTATGTTTGTAAAAGGTTCGATCAACACGGGATGGCTAGAACGTTATGGTTTCAACGTCCGAGATGTCAACACATCAGGATCGTTGGATGAATTGTATCATCAGAAGCATCTCACTATTTGCACCCATCATACTAAATCTCAAAAGGTGGTGTGCGCTGCACATAGTGTTAATATGATCAAAAAGTTTCTGAAAGATCATCCGATCGATCTCATTGAAAATATGGAGTGGGAATAGCGACTAAGCTATCTTAATAGTAGGTTGACCGTGTGCCAGAAACTATATGGTTCTAACACTTATAATACAATGAGTTATAAACCGTATGGGGATTCGAACTCGCTCAAAATACAAAGGGGATTTCAACTCAGTGTTGAAACCCCCTTCGATTACCTACTAGAGTTCAGAACGTGATGGATTGAATACCAATGAATCATTTACGCGAACAAGGATTAGAGTTTGGTACCTGTGAGTCTTATTACATTGTGAAGTTCACAAAAAAATCTTGTGTCGACTCGAACTTATCAACATCACGCTATAGCGATACATGGCGGACGTAGAACAAAGAGAGAGACCGATAACGAGCTCACCGCCTAAAGAGCCCTACATTTGAAGCGAGTTGGCGTCTTCGAGGGATCATACCAGATGAACCTCCTTATACTCTGAATTACGTTAGAATGGAGCATGGGGAAGCTTTGAGAACGCTTGTTCTTAAGGGTGTGAGAGTAACAACTATGAAAAATAGTATGACTGTCCAGGTGGATATTAGAAACACGAGCTCCATCAGTAAATTCCATAGGACCGTCTTTTGGGTTAGCTTGATTGCAAGCCCTAGGATGTGTCAAAGTCTATATCAAAATTTGTAGGGATTTTCTTCGAAATGGTCATTCAAACACATACATCCTATGATATAGAGAAGCACCACAAGGATGAGTCAAATCAGCAAATTAAATCACAATCCGCGTACCCACATTAACAATCTTGCGCACAAAGACGAGTTAATTCGTCCCTATATCAAAGGATTCCCACACAAACTCTGCGTGAAGGGGTTATTCATTGATAATAGCCTCAGCATATTACTTGACAGATCGCTCGAGAGACCAAAATTGAAGAAGATCTCATGATTTATCAAAGTTAAGGGAGCTCGTAAGGAAGCATACATTTTCCAGTCCATGAGATGAACATTCGCATTCGTCACAGCTATTGTGCCGACGGAACGAGGTGAATAATTTTCATTGACATGAATTTCATCCCTTTTTCATGCTGGAACTTTAAGTCAACTGGACTTGAGAAAATTTCAGTGGGTTCTTCGGCTAACTCCTCGAGCTCATGGAAACTCAGATGATTTGGATAATCAATATCATTTTGCTCGGCACCCGCATGACACAGCTCGTATCTAGATTACTTCTCACTAGATTGGGTGCATGATTCGTAGAAATATGGACAAGATCCCTTGAGAGGTACGAAAAATGCAGTTGATAGTCTTTCGTTCCAATACGCTCGGTCTTCACCTCAAGAACTGGGTATTGAAAACTCCTAATTCATGGTATGGTCAACTAACACTTTGCACTTAGATGATCTATTTGAAAATCTGGATGAAAATCCAATCAAATCTATTGATGCAATCGTGGTTGATAGTAGTCTTAGCAATTTATACTCATGGATTATAAAACCCTTATGAGCTCATTGTAACCATTAATAGGTATAGATCAAATCACCATAGCTTGGCAGCCTCGCTGACTAGGGTAAGAATTATCCAGAGCTCGTTATGTACATGTGGAGATTTTGACCAAGATTTAAACCATCTGTTAAGTCAATGTTCGCTTTTCAATGAGCCTAGAGAAAAGCTAGTTGAGTCTCTAAGAAAGATGAAAGTACAACTGCCGATAAAATCGTGTGCGCTGCTGAAAAAACCTCACATGAAGGCGTTCCGATGTATTATCGAATTCCTCAATTTGGAGGAAATAAGCTCCATGAATAGATTCTCACCATGTATCATTATATGTGTAGCTAATAAATCTCATGAGAGATTTCAATGTTTTCAATAATAAAATAGCGGTTGAAACCCCTTATTAGTCATCAGCCAATTAGTAGCTCATATCCACTCGATCTGACATTTTTGTTTATACGCATCAACTCTCACTGAGCATACCACTTATGAATTGATACTAGCAGAACTGCCTCGCTCGCGTGCTCGCTCGGCCACAGTGTACAGAAACTCATTGGTGATGTGGAGATGTCAATGTTTTTTTCAATAATCACCAGTACCTGGGAATGATTCCAATGATGAAATAAGTTGATTGTAGGACTTCATTCTTCCATCTTATCTTTGAATCCATTCAGTTTGTATCTTCATTTCAACAAATTCTGTATATGCGTCATATTTGTGAATCAGTTATGTATAATCGAATCACGAAAATCATCGCGATTTGAAAAATAGAGTCCTTGAGAGTCTCACAGCGCCTATAGTGACTGAGAAGAACATTCGTTCAGCGAATTGAGGATTGGCAAGAACGTTCTTGCCAATCAAATACCTATCCTCCTCTCCTTCTTTCAATTTTGAAAGACCCGACGTAATGAACTCCTCGGTAACGTTCCTCGGAACCGGATATACTCTGATAAATTTCTCGAGGTTTTGATCGATATAGTAGGAATCGATCGTTTTTGCATTTATCGCTCGTGCGGAAATTCAATATTACTAGAAATGAATTTATCGGTTATACGAGCCAAATCCATCCATCATTGCCAGGTAAGAACTGACAATGATATTCAAGCTGTATTATAACAGCCCTCTCGAAAATTCGATTAAAGACATCAAATTTTCGGCGCTCCAAGGAACGTTATTTTACGTCCACTACTTGGAGCATTTTTTAAGAGAAAGATCAGAGATGAAAAAAAATCCACCCGAGGTGGGTCTTGATCCCACGACCTCTTTCACACCGGGGAAGTGCTCTGTCCACTGAGCTACTGAGCATGAATACGATCAGAGATGAGATCAATCCTCGCAGGTGTGCTCCTTCCCGCCACCTTGGGTAGCTCAGTGGACAGAGCACTTTCCAGGTGTGAAAGAGGTCGTGGGATCAAGACCCACCTCGGGTGGATTTTTTTCATCTCTGATCTTTCTCTTAAAAAATGCTCCCAGTAGTGGACGTAAAATAACGTTCCTTGGAGCGCCGAAAATTTGATAAGTTTAATCGAATTTTCGAGAGGGCTGTTATAATACAGCTTGAATATCATTGTCAGTTCTTACCTGGCAATGATAGATGGATTTGGCTCGTGTATCTGATAAATTTCGTTGATGAAACGAAACTGCTCGTAGTATTTTCTATAAAAACCATTAGGATCTTTCATTCTCAAGGTATCGTTCTCTTAAGGCAGTAGTAGCGGTACTGGTTGAGTCAAACTCCCGTCCACCCGCGATATAGGTATAGTGAATGGGCGCAGCAGACGACAACATAACTCCGTACCGGTCAAAAGAGGGTACATTCGTCTTTAGATCTCTCTTCATAGGCACTGAATCATCGATCTGATTATTGCTAAGTGATTTTCGTGCATTTTTCCTTCTGTTCATGCATTCTCATGAAAATCTGAACGTCAGATATCACTATACTCGCGATCTTCCATAAGACTCCGTGTTAAACGGCTTTTACACAAACGCTCAGAACTTTTTCCCCCGATACTAAAGGCTTCTGAAATTTGAACTAAAGCACTTCGAGACCCTAATCTACAACTGTGCCAACTTTCGTGATTTTCAGATCGTCAATTCTAGTACCACTAGAAAGAATATTCCATGGAACCGGATGATATCGGGAGTACTTGAGGCAGTGAAACTCAGTTAATGTATCCCTCCCAGTATTACTCTCCAAAATGGTAAATTAGAGTGTTGGTCACCTATTTACAATTTGTCAGTAACGATATTCAAGAATCAGAAATGCCGAGTGACGTGGAATCAAGGACAGTAATCCGAAGGTCTTGCGTTCGAGAACCCTCGATGTACAGTTTTTTTTCTCCAGATATTTTGTTGATTTCTCGTACTCTCCGAAAATATTCATTCATTTCCTAACATTTCTGTGGGTTGGCTTTTTGTGAAAAAAAAATTAACGGAATCTTCCTTGAGCTCTGAAAGTTTCTATTGAGTAACGCTTGAGAGGCTCCTTCGGGGGCAGAAATAACATTCAATTGGGACTCACTAGAAGTTCTTTCAGAGTTCCTTTATTTTTGTTTCCAAAGTTTCAATGGATGTCAAATTTCGCTATTCTGACTGGGCTCCGAAAGAGCTCCGATTCCATCATTCGGAAGCCCAATGGAGCTCCAATAGAATTCTTCCATAATTGTATCGTTGCCTTTGTACGTACCTTATTCTATTTAGGTATTCAGCTTCAATCACGACTCTTTCACTATTTATCACTGATTGTTAGCCGTCCATTGACGAGGTTCGGAACTTGATTACTCCTGGATCGAAACTCGTCACGTATCAAAATAGCAGGTGACTTCGCAAATCATTCTTTCTCGTGCGCACGTAAGCCGCATCGGTGCAAATGTTGCGTCCGGAGTCATCACCAAATAGGAGGATGAGGAAAATTTTTTTTCTTCATCACCATTTTCATTTTTTGACCTATCTCATTTCAATTCATTGTTCATTTCATTCTCATCTCCTTTTCTACCATCCATTCATCCACTATTATCTCAGATCATTCGTTCCACATCCAATAATCAATCTGAGTTTCTCATTAGATGAATTTCACTCTATTCGTTCATCCAGCACTATCTCGAATCGTTCACTCTACATCCACCATTACCTCATATCCTCCACTCCACATCCCATGATCAAAATCGTTCTTCTACATTTAATTTTATTCCATTCACTCATCCAGCACCATTTAAAATCATCCACTCCACATCTCGCAAATGAAATCATTTCTCTATCATTTCATTACATTCATTCATCTAGCATCATCTTTCATCATTAGCTCCATATGTCACAGGAACAAATCATTCATTCATCTTCGAAATACACCTATGCCAACGATCGCCTACTTGGTGATGAATCCTTGTACGCGGGTAAGCCGCCTCTGGGTGCAGATGTTGCGTCCGGATTGATCACGAAATAGGAACCGGGGCAAATTATCTCCTCCACCCTCATTCTCATCATTGAAAACATTTCATTTTTTTATTCCTCATAACATCTCTCAGACATGCACCATTATCTTATATCAATCACTCTACATCCCACGATCAATCCAACTTCCCCATTGAGTTTCATTTCGTTCACTCATTCAGTACCATCTGAAGTCGTTCACCGCCCTTCCACCATCATCTCATATCATTCGTGCATTCACCATTGTTTCATATCATTCGCTCCACTTCCTATAACCAAAGTAATCTTGCATCATTAATTTCCATTTGATCCACCTATCCAGCGCCATTGCAAATTATTTACTCCACATCCTTCAAACAAAATAATCTCTCTGTCATTCTATTCCATTCATTCATCCAGCATTCCCTCATATCATTGCCAATTGTCATATACCAATACCAACTCATATGCCAAAGATCGCCTACTTGGCGATGAATCTTTGTACGCAGGTAAGCCACTTCCGGGTGCAGATGTTGCGTCTGGGTATATCACCAATTAGAAGGGTGAGGCAAATTTGCTACTTCATCACCATTTTCATCATTTGACTCTTTCCTTTTCAATTTGTTTTTCATTTCGTTCCCTCATTTCTTCCCGTACTACTCTCTCATGAACCAATTTTTTCATATTATTTGCTCAACGTTCTATAATTGAAATCATTTTTCTGTTATTTCATTCCATTCACTCATACGGCATTATCTCATATCGTTCGCCCCTGATCATTTTTCTGTCATTCCATTGCATCAACTCATCATCTCATTTCATTCCACTGATGAATCCATCAATCATTCTTCTTCCAAAAGGTCAATTTGAGCATGTACATATAATCATATCACAGGTGAATTGATTCGGAAGATGCAACGAACGTATAGAAAACATCCCCTCTCATACGATCTTTTCGTCTGCGACCAATTGATCTTTGTTCAATTCATTCAACATATCATCATTCATCAATCACTCATCACTTCTCCATCTCTTTGAATATCCTCACCGCACATTTCACAAGTAATCATCTTCACTTCCTCCACTCACCACTTAAATCATTATACATTTTCAATTCATATATTCATATCTCATAAGCATTTTCACTCATTCATCACTTTCAACTCACACATTCGCTCAACACTAACGCCAATGACCGCCTGGTTGGAGATGGATCCCTGGACACACATAAGTTACCTTCGGGTGCAGAAGTTGCATCTATGTTCATCTCCAAGTAGGAGAGTGAGGCAATCCATCATCATCACTTCATTTTTTCTCGATTCATCTATCAAACGTGTCATTATTTATCATTCATTCATTACTACTTCATCAATGACTCATTAATGATTCATCAACCAGCTATCTAACATGTCACCATTCATCAATTATTCATTACTACTCCTTCAATCATTCATAATTACTTCATTAATCATTCATTTCTTGAGGGTCAATTCAAAACATATACATTCATTCCAAAGGTCAATTGATTCGAGAGATGCAACGAACGTATGAAGAACACCCTCCCTTATACGATCCTTACATCTGCGACCAATTGATCTTTGTTGTAAATATATATTGTGAGAATTGCGCTTGTAGATTCAGACAACCGATAGATCCTCGTGACCGAAACTATGGGGATTGACCGTCAATCTGCGCCTTTGCAACACTCCGGTACGTATGGTGGTGACTCTAAGGATTGAGGGTGACTTATTCATAGAAAATGAGGCGATCGACGATGACGCACAGATAGACAGACAGATGATTTCCATAATTCATAATTCATTGTAACAGATACGACGAACTAGACGAAAAACACACTCACACGTGCACCATATTATAGCTAATGGATGGAAAATCTTGAAAATGGAGGATGAATTAAGAATAAAATAGTTATATATCACATAGTTTTGCTCTGAAAGATTTTAGGGAGCTTGCGAGAATTCATCAACAATATCTCAGTGCAAGATTCCTGGGAGATTACCTGTAGAATGTTCCCAAGAAATATGTACGGAATCAGTCAGAGAGCTTCCACAAACCTATTGTTATGATGGCTTTATTT
This sequence comes from Eretmocerus hayati, assembly GCA_029851415.1. Classification (NCBI taxonomy): domain Eukaryota; kingdom Metazoa; phylum Arthropoda; class Insecta; order Hymenoptera; family Aphelinidae; genus Eretmocerus; species Eretmocerus hayati. The sequence goes on along the minus strand of CM056742.1, from coordinate 171,767,463 downwards.
ATATGCGACGACTCGTGATAAGCCTAAATTCAAAAGAGATTTGAACAAGTTAGGCATTCAATGAGCCTATATCTCAGCGGAGGTTTGTGAATCTTCCAGAAATATTTCAGTGAATTGTTCCAAGAAATCTTCCAGAGAGCTTTCGCGAATCCTTCAGAAATATTTCAGTGCAAGGTTTCCGAAAGATTGCGTGTAAGATTCTTTGAAATATTTACGGGAGCTTCCGGAAAGCTTTCTCTGAAATAATGCCACGGAACATCTTGAAATATCACCTGCAATACCCCTGCAAGATTCCTGGGAGATCGCAATGGAATATTTCATTGATCTCAATATCGTACTAAAATTTGGCGGAAATTCTTCATAAGAATATTGCATTGAAATCTCCCAGAAAGTTTTCGTAAAGATTTCAACAATATTTCAGTGCAACGTTTCTGAAAGATTACCGGTGAAATAGTTCCTAGAAATATTTTTGGAACCTTTCAGAAGGTATTCAGAAATTCTTCAATTTCATCAGGTGCTATTGAGTGGCAGAGAGGTTACTCATAGAGGAATTCCTTGAAATGTTTCCGAAATCTATTGATTCAATGAAACCCAGAATCAAATTGATTTTACAAGCTCAATCCAAAGTGGTACGTTTCATATCGTGAGTTAGAAGGATAACTCACAGCCACAAAGTGCTCCATATAGAGTATCAGAACTCGGTGAGTTTTGAAAATCCATCATAGAATCTTTGAAGATTTCCGACCCTAAAAGAACTGCAAGCACGATGTTATTTGAAACTGGTCTCAAAATGTAGCCCTCCGTAGAAGCTAGCAAACCCTCCAGAAAATTTTGGGGCCTCGTCCCGATGAAATATTATACTCAATATCGGTGAAACATTTCCAAGTGATTCTCCCCATAGCAGTAAAACCTCACAAGAGGCTTTCGTAACTCTCCCAAAACTTCTCCCCAAAATATTGCACTTACATCTTTCAGAAAGCTTTCGATAATCTTTCAGGAATATTTCAGTGAATTGTTTCAAGGAATCTTTCAAAAAGCTTTCGTGAATCTTTCAGAAATATTCCAGTGCAAGGTTACTGAAAGACTGAGTGTAAGATTCTTTGAAATATTTACGGGAGCTTCCGGGAAGCTTTCTCTGAAATATTGCCACGGAACATTTTGAAATATCTCCTGCAATATCCCTGTAAGATTCCCGGGAGACTGCGATGAAATCTTCCCCTAATATCGTTCTTTGAAATATTTTCATGCTGTGTGGGTAGTAGTAGTAGTGTGAAGTTAGTCAAGTATTAATTTGTGGTGACTGTAGAGATAACATGACAAAAATTGGACGTCGAAATCTGCACGAAACTGTTTTCAAATTCGGAATTAGACTAATGAGGTCTAAATAAGGTTCAAATAAGGTTCAAATGAGGTTTGTATAGATACGTGCATACAGATAGATCGCTAAAATCTGGTACCGCGGGACGCTGCAGGCAGATTATATCATTAATTTCAGTGAATTGTTTCAAGGAATCTTTCAAAAAGCTTTCGTGAATCTTTCAGAAATATTTCAGTGCAAGGTTACTGAAAGACTGAGTGTAAGATTCTTTGAAATACTTACGGGAGCTTCCGGGAAGCTTTCTCTGAAATATTGCCACGGAACATTTTGAAATATCTCCTGCAATATCCCTGCAAGATTCCCGGGAGATTGCAATGAAATCTTTCCCTAATATCATTTTTTGAAATATTTTCATGCTGTGTGGGTAGTAGTAGTAGTGTGAAGTTAGTCAAGTATTAATTTGTGGTGACTGTAGAGATAACATGACAAAAATTGGACGTCGAAATCTGCACGAAACTGTTTTCAAATTCGGAATTAGACTAATGAGGTCTAAATAAGGTTCAAATGAGGTTCAAATAAGGTTTGTATAGATACGTGCATACATATAGATCGCTAAAATCTGGTACCGCCGGACGCTGCAGGCAGATTATATTATTAATTCACTAAATATACATTCCAACTCATTCATCGTCATCATTTCATCAGCTCAAATCACTTCCCTCATTCATTCACTCTATTTCCATCTTCACCATTCATTCATCATGTTCTATACCAACATTTAGTCACCATCATTTTCATTCTCATTAAACAATTCATAATCATACAATGCCGATGATCGCCTACTTAGAGAACAATTTTTGCATGCACATAAGACTTCTCTTAGTAGGATGGTGAGGCATTCATTCTCTCTCATTTCATATATTCTTCATTATCATCATTCATTCATTATCTCCATCACCTTATCAGCTCACAGGTTACCAATATTCATTCACTCCATTTATATCATTCTTGCTCGTCATCATCTTCAACACATATTCACTAATCATACATTCCAACTCATTCATCGTCATCATTTTATCACATCACTTCTTTCATTTATTCACTCCATTTTCATCATCACCATTCATTCGTCATCTCCTACACCCACATTCAGTCACCGTCATTTTCATTCTCATTAAACAATTCATAATCATACAATGCCGATGATCGGCTACTTAGAGAATAATTTCTGCATGCACATAAGACTTCTCTCAGTAGGAGGGTGAGGTATTTATTCTCTCTTATTCCATATATTTTTTATTATCATCATTCATTCATTATTTTCATCACCTCATCAGCTCACAACTTACCAAAAATCTATTCACTCCATTTATATCATTCTTGCTAATCATCATCTTCGACATCGTTCACTAATCGTACATTTCAACTCATTCATCGTCATCATTCTATCAGCTCACATGACTTCCTTAATTCATTCACTCGATTTCCATTATCACCATTCATTCATCATCTTCAACACGCACATTTACTAACTATCATTTTCATTCTCATTGAACAATTCATAATAATCATACAATGCCAATGATCGCCTACTGAGAGAACAATTTCTGCATGAACATTAGACTCCTATAAGTAACAGGGTCAGGCATTCATTCTCTCTTATTCCATATATTTTTCATTATCATCATTCATTCATTATCTCCACCACCTCATCAGCTCACCACTCACCAACATCCATTCGCTCCACTTATAACATTCTTGCTCGTTATCGTCTTCAACACATATTCACTAATCATACATTCCAACTCATTCATCGTCATCATTTCATCAGCCCACATCACTTCCATCATTCATTTACTCCATTTTCATCATCATAATTCATTTATTACCTTCAACACGCAGATTCACTCATTATCATCTTCATTTTCATTCAACAATTTAGTCATTACCCGTGAAAAAATGTTTGGTGCATGATCATGCATGACGGCATACCGCTACTAGTGCACGATCATGCATGACCGCGTACAAAAAATGGTGGTATGTAGTCATGCATGTATCATGCATGAATTATGCATGACCATGCACCATACAATGTCGCAAATCATTTGAGATTAGGTACTGATTTCGGTGCATGGAGAAAGCTCACGATTTGGGAATTTTGAATGTTACAGAGAAAAATTTACCATTTTGCGTTTTCATCGCTATTTGGTTCCAATACTACGAATCACTCAAAAACTTTGATGACTAAAATGGCTACGCCATTTGAAGGTTCAAACGATGTCAAAAATTGACCGGTATTCCAGAAAGATAATTCATCTCCCTCACGGTGGTCTTGAACCACGTTCATATTTGGTCAACATACTAAGACCTAAAATTCCTGTGCAATGTGTTTCTGTGCACTTAGGTGATCATTTCTGGACTGGGCCGCTACGAAAAAATTGAAAGAAGGGTGGTTTTTTGGTGTTTTCCTGTCGTAATTCCTCTATAACTCGAAATAGACACATGTCATCAAAAAAAATGTGGGGTATAAATTTGTAGATTTTCAAAATATCTACAAAAGTTGTTCCCATAATTTTTCTCGTACAACGCATCCTGTTGGAGATATTTGAGGATGATCCTCGAAAATTTTTCTCTAAAATTATTTTAGCTTCATAACTCCAATCACACATGTTTCACAAAAAATATGCACGGTAATTTTCTGCAGGTTTCCCAAAAACTAACAAAAAAGATTCAGTGACTTTTACTCGTGAAACGCTCCTTGTTTGCGTTATTTGAGGATTCTTTGTCGACATCCATACTCACAACTCTGATATTGGTGAAGGGAGTATGAGTCTAGACGAAAAATCTACAAATATTACAAACAGGATACGTTTTACGAGAAAAAGGCACTGAACTTCTTTTGTTCTTTTTAAAAACCTACAAAAAATTGCTTCACACACTGTGAAAAATCGTGACTTTCCACCAAAATCGGCAACCAGTGGTTGGTCGTCGAGATCAACCAGCTGGTTGGGATTCAACCACTGGTTGAAAATTCCACCACTGGTTGCCTTTTTCCCGAGCGAATATATAAGGATGAATGCGGTGCCCACTATATTGGTCGATGGTGGTCTCCGGGTGACACTTTTGAGTCGGAAAAACAAGTTTCGTCATGTTTTTTTACAAACAAAGAGGGATAAACTTTAGCACCGGTCGCGTATAGACGACAAAGCGGGTTGCCTGTCCTGCAGGAGTCGAATATACGTCGTAAGGCTGGAGGGATGAATAGATGGACGGATGGGGTGGGGGCTAGATGGGATGGATGAATGGACTGGAACGGAATGGGATTGAAAGGAACGAATGAAATAGGATGGAACGGGCCGGAATGGAACCGCCCAGAATGGAACGGTATGGAATGGAATGGAACGGACCCGATTGGTACGGAGTGCAATGGAACGGACTGAAATGGAACGGCGTGGAATGGCACATACGATTCAATTCCATGCCGTTCCGTTCCCGACCATTCCGTCCCGTTCCATTCCGGTCCGTTCCATTCACAACCATTCCATTCCCATCCATCCCGTTCCATTATATTCCATTCCACGCCGTTCCATTCCAGTCCATTCCATTCCAGTCCGTTCCATCCTATTCTATTCTTACGGAAGCCGAGGTGGCTCACCTCTCGCACTCACAGCGATACAATTGGAACGCGCGCCGCGCGGTCGGATCGCATAGCGCTCTGACCGCCTGCCACGCGATCTTAAACCAAAAAAAACTTATTCGTCGATGTATGCGGGAAAATTATTCACAAAAGTGCCGCAACATCGGACCAAAATTTTCGGTTTGCCACCGAAGGAATGCTAAAGTTGAGCCTCAGACCCAGGCACGGTATATACGTTGGCTGCTCTCAACAGTTTTTTGTCCAATTTCTGTGTATATCAAGTTATTGATTGACTCTCGAATGTTACCGAGTCCCGTTACGCATTGCTATGAATGAATCCTTTTTGTCATAAACAATTATAACAAGAAAATCATGATTTTTTTCAGCCGGAGAGAAGTGTTTGATCATATGTTCGAGTCTAATGGTTTCATATACAGAACCAAATTACCGAGTTTTCCGGGTAAATCGTGGTTGTTGGTAGAAAATCGTGGATCTAGAGAACATCCGCATGGAGCCTCAGTGAGGACCTTAAGTTTCTGTTCTGTGGTGAGGACGGTGCATTGGCTCTGACATGCACTGCCATTTCGAGATGATGCTTCTTGCTTTCCACGATTTTCCACCACCAATCGTTAATGCTCCATATTGGCAATCCATGCATTTATTAGTTTTGGTTGCAGATCGCGCCCCGCGCGATCAGAGCGCAGTGCGATCCGACCGCGTGCAGAGCGAACAGACCGCAGTGCGATCCGACCGCGTGCAGAGCGAACAGACCGCAGTGCGATCCGACCGCGTGCAGAGCGATCAGATCGCAGTGCGATCCGACCGCGCGCCACGCGATCTTGAACAAGAAAAGATGAATTTTTGAATTGACGAATGATGATAACAACGCTAACAATAGTGCTACTCGGATCAAATAATGTAAGGGTGTTTGAATTGACCGGAATCTTATTGGATTGCTATGAACGTTTACCCATCTCAACGAAATTATAACGTATTGTAGCTCTCTTTAAAGCTTCTTTTGAAACCTTTGGGACGAGGTTAGGCAAATCTCAACTCGATCAACTGGAGTCGAGATGTCCCAATTTTCCCAAAAGAGAAGAGCCCGCGAAAGGGTGTACAGGCGTCCCTTGTTCAACGCGGTTTTGTACAACGCGGCTTTGGTTATACGCGGTTTTTGAATTGTCGGAACGTAACCCCCGCGTTGAACGAGGGATGTCTGTACCTTATTTGCCTCCACGTGTAGTAAGACTCACTTCCATAATCGCATGGGTTTTTCATGAGACCAGGATATCTCGGTTCCCCAACTCAAGATGAGTGAATGGGTTCCCATGATGAAGAATAGAGCATCAATAGGAAGTCCAAGAGGGCAAATTAGGGATATTGCACTCATTTAGTAATATGGATCTCGTGCAACGAATATCAATGTATTTCAGCTCATTCTTTGCGTCTACGTCTCAACTTTGAGGAGATCATCGCAGAATTGGGAGATCTGATTGCGAATCGGAAGCTCGTCTTCGTCTGAAATTTTTCAACCCAAAGAAAAGTGAAAAATCTGCATAATGAGCTGAGGAACGTCTCATCTCAATGGCTCGGGACCGAGATATCCCGATTTCATGACCAACTCAAGGAATCAAATCTGCATAATGAGCTGAGGAATGTCTAATCTCAATGACTCGGGACCAAAATATTCCGATTTCATGACCAACTCAAGGAATCCTCCGGAATTAAGTTTTTCATACACGTGGGGGAACGCAGATATTTCTGCGTCAGTGGGTCAGGACTCAATTTATGAACAAACCAAGAACTCTCGTAAATAATTCCCTGCGTGAATCCACAAATATTTTGTTCTCTGGTTAAAGATCGCGTGGCGCTCGGTCAGAGCGCTATGCGATCCGACCGCGCGCCGCGCGTTCCACTTGTATCGCTATAAGTGCGAGCGGTGAGCCACCTCGGCTTCCGTATATTCTATTTCATTCAATCCCATTCCGTTCCATTCCATCCATCCATCCCATGTACCCTCCCACCCCATCCGTCCATCTATTCATCCCTCCAGCCTCACGACGTGTATCCGACCGGCGCTGATGTTTATTCCTCTTTGTTTGTGAAAAAACATGAAACTTGTTTTTCCCACTCAAAAGTGTCACCCGGAGATCACCATCGACCAATATCGTGGGCGCCGCATTCATCCTTATATATCGTTGTGGGAAAAAAGTCAACCAGTGGTTTATGCCAAAAATCAACCAGCTGGTTGATTTTTGGCCCAAACCAGTGGTTGAGGGAAAAACTGCAACCACTGGTTGAAATTTTTCCCACAAATTTTTTACAGTGCACATTCTCGATAGAACATGTTCTATTAAAGTTAAGGAGATATATGCATGCAGAAATAATGTGGGTATGCGGTCGTCAAGATACACGTTTGTTGGCATGTGTTAAAGAACTTTTCTAGATCTTGGAAAGGTGAACAAAAAAGGCCTCTTCACATTTACTCATATGAGGCTTTGTTCCCGCAACCAAGACATTTCCGTCCGAGATCGATATTTTTCACGGTTTGGGCCCCATAACTCATGAGAAGTACGTTTCATCAAAAAATGCGTAGAGCAACTTCAGGTGGATTTTCGAAAGATGAACCGAAAAGGTCTCTACACATTTTCTCGGTTACGCTCACCTGTTTTTGTGATTGGAGGATTCTCGCACAAGACCCATGATTTTCACGGTTTTGACCCCACAACTCATGGAGAATACAATTTATCCGAAAATGTGTGGAGCAAACAGTCATAGATCTTTGAAAGATGAACAAAAAGGTCTCAACACATTTTCTTACATGAAGCTTCCTGTTTCCGCAACCAAGAATTTTCCGTCCGAGATCCATATTTTTCACGGTATCGATCCCATAACTCCTCTAACAGGATACGTTGTACGAGAAAAACTATGGGAACAGTTTTTGTAGATATTTTGAAAATCTACAAATTTATACCCCACATATTTTTCGATGACATGTGTCTCTTTCGAGTTATAGAGGAATTACGAAAAGAAAACACCAAAAAACCACCCTTCTTTTGATTTTTTCGTGACGGCCCAGTCAAGAAATGATCATCTAAGTGCACAGAAACACATTGCACAGGAATTTTAGGTGTTGGTATGTCGACCTCATATGAACGTGGTTCAAGACCACCGTGAGGGAGATGAATTATCTTTCTGGAATACCGGTCAATTTTTGACATCGTTTGAGCCTTCAAATGGCGTAGCCATTTTAATCATCAGAGTTTTTGAGTGATCCGTAGTATTGGAACCAAATAGCGATGAAAACGCAAAATGGTAGATATTTCTCTGTAACATTTCAAATTTCTAGATCGTGAGCTTTCTCCATACACCAAAATTAGTACCTAATCCCAAATGATTTGCGACATTGTATGGTGCATGGTCATGCATAATTCATGCATGATGCATGCATGACTACATACCACCATTTTCTGTACGCGGTCATGCATGATCGTGCACTGGTAGCGGTATGCCGTCATGCATGATCATGCACTAAACATTTTTTCACGGGTATCATCAATCATCCATCATTACTTTTCATTCATTCATCAATACCTTATTAATCATCCATTTTTCAAGGGTCAATTTGAAGAATATATTTTCATTTCAAAAGTCAATTGATTCGAGAGATGCAACGAACGTATGGAAAATATTCTCCCTTATACGTTCCTCACATCTGCGACCAATTGATTCTCGTTGTGAATATATATTGGAAGAATTGACCTTGTAGATTAAGACGACCGACAGATCCTCGTGAGCCGAAACTATGAGACTTGGCTCTCAATCTGCGCCTTTGCAACACTCCGGTACACATGGTGGCGACTCTAAGGATTGAGAGTCATTCATTCATAAAAAATGAGGCGATCGAGGATGACGTACAGATAGACAGACAGACGACATGACGATTCCCATAAATCATAATCCATTGAAACAGATACGACGAAGTAGACGAAAACACATTCACACGATCATGATATTATAAATAATAGTAGATAATAGATAAAAAATCTTGGGAATAGAAAATGAATCAAGAATAAAATAGTCAAGACTGTAGAATCAACATGATAGAAATTGGACGTCGAAAATCGCACGAAAACGTTTTCAGATTGAAAATGAGACTGATAAGGTCTAAATGAGGTCCACATTAGGTTCGTATGTATGCGTGAATACATTAAGAGGGAAAAAATCTAATGAAGTAAGGTACAAACAAGGTTTAAATAAGGTCTGTATATTTGTATGTATGCGTGAATATATTGAAAAGGCGAAAATCTAGTGAAGTAAGGTCTAAATAAGGTTTATATAAGGTCTGTGTATATGCGTGTATACATATAGATCGCAAAAATCTGGTACCGCCAGACGCTACAGACAGATTATATTATTAATTTCTTCCGATTGAATATAATCGGTTCACTCTGGCCGAGCGTAGAATAGAATAGATCATTATTTGGCAGTAAATATTTCCTCGAGAATGAATTATCGTATTCGCTCAGGAAGGTTCATTATCATGAATGTTAAGCCTTAAGGAGGCTTAACATTCATCCGATCCCGGGGAATTTTTTTTTCAGTACACTTGCATCGGAAGCCTGTGGTTTCCGCCTCGATGCCGGGGCAGAGAATCCCGCATTGCCGCCCAGGGCAGAAAACGACTGAGCATGCGCATCAGACCTCGGGCTGCGCACTCGGTCTGCTACAATGCATGCTCCGACGTTTTCTAACCTGTGCGGCGGTGCGGGGTTTCGCCCCGAAATCGTCCCGGAAACCATAGAATTTCGATGAAAGTGTACTGAAAAGAAGTATACGCACCTCGGGACGAAAGCAATCCATTGCGGCCACGGGTATGCCGCCTTCGGCTGTGGTGGCTCGTGCGGCAACTCACCCGGGCCGCAATGTGTCACTTTCGGCCCCTCGCGGACGCAGGTGCATAATATACTATATCATCATATATTAGCATTTGTACATCACTCTGATTCCATCAAAAGTTGAGAGAGTTGCCTCTGTAGTGAGTTTATAACCAACACCAATTAAACTCGCCTTCTTTCTGTCGGAGTTCAGAGCACAGTAGCATTTCTGTCCGATATATTTCTCACTTGAGCTTACAATCATGAATGAATTAGCGGAATAAGAAATATTCCTATCTAGCCGTTATGAAGAGTTCAACACTACTAATCAATTCATGTTGGATGGATAAAGTTTTTCCACCTGAGTAAGTTAATACTTCTCCCTCTGCAACTCAAGAAACTTCCAGTCTCCGATTGACCGAAGCACAAACTCAACGAATTCATACACTCGGAATACAGTCAGGAATCAATCGATGGAAACCCGGAGAATCATTATGAAAGGATTTTTCGTACCAATCGAACCAACAAAAATATCTGAGGTACCGTCATGATACATTATAATTTTACTTGCGCTGAGACTCATCTCGTGATTGCGGATGTGCTAGCAGCGTTAGAATGAGTGCCAGGATCCCTCGATTGACGTATTGTTTGGACCAGGAGAATACTGTGTATACCGACGGCGCATTAAATCAGGTACTGCGTTCATAGAAGTCGAGTGTAATTAGTCAAGGGTGCTCGGAGGAGCGGAGCGGGGTCCAGGGATTGCAACCCTTGGTGGGGGCCCAGGGGCGAAGCCCCTCACTTGACAGAAAATTCTGACATGAGTGCAATGTTTCTGAAGGGAGCTTTCACCGGAGTTTGGGCTTAACTTAGTTCTGTCAGAGATTTTTTCAAAGAAGATGATCGATCTGTTGGCAATATTGGTAATCTTCTGTGATTGATAAAGCTCTCTATTTACGAAAATTCAAGTAATGCAGCTGGGAAAATTCTCATTAGCTCTTGATTGCATTGCACTGAAGAAAAAGAGAGGATTCTAGAGATTACTTCCTTTGATGAAAAGCTTCCCAATGATCGCAAGATACCGTATTGAAAACTGCTATTGGGATTAGGAATCATCACCCATCATTGAAAATTTTCAACATGTTCATGAGATCACTTTGAGGTAATCAACAATTGTTAACACCAAATTATTCAGGCACGAAATCCCGCTTGGTGATTCATACTAAAGTTCGACATCTCGAGAGAAGAGTCTCTCTCATGACTCTCTCATAAAATTCTCTCACATAATACTTACGTCACCTCAACCTCATCCATCATTGAAAATTTTCAACATGTTCATGAGATCACTTTGAGGTAATCAACAATTGTTAACACCAAATTATTCAGGCACGGAATCCCGCTTGGTGATTCATACTAAAGTTCGACATCTCGAGAGAAGAGTCTCTCTCATGACTCTCTCATAAAATTCTCTCATATAATACTTACGTCACCTCAACCTATCGGATGAGATTGACTAGTTCATTCCTATTGTGAGATTTGGAGAGGATAATTGAATGAAGACCGAGATTCTTCTTACGAGGATATGGCCCAGAGCAACAAACGAATGAAAATTTCCATACTGTTGATTAAATAATATTCGTCGAATTTTGAATACGAGCTTATTTCGAGAATATAGAGATTGTCGCAAGTTCAATGGTTGTTATTAATTTCCTTGGACAGTGATAAATTGTATTCCGTTGGAAAATGGTCGGCGACGCCGGAATAGACGGCAAACGGGAATGATGGTTAGGGTACGTTTTTTCTAATCCGGTTATTCTAAAAGATGTTTTTCTAAAAATAGTTTTTGTAAAATGAATTTCCTAAAATCTATTTTTCTAATGTAACCCCTTTCCTGGAATCTCATTTTCTGATAAAATGTCTTTTCTAAAGCTAGTTCTTCTAATAATTTTTTCTCTAGCAACTTTTTTTCTCATGTCGCATAAGAATAGAAACATACTTCACGTAGTGAGTTCATCTCTGTTATTGTTTTGGGCTATCAAAATTTCTGAGAGGATATCAATCTTCGATCAAAATTGTAGTCATTTGAATTAAAAAGTGAAAAAAATTTCAAAACTCGATAAAAATGGAAACTCGTTTGGCGCCTGCTAGGGAGAAAGATTTTCTTGATGTGAATAGATTCTTATACTAATTTGTAAGTACCCCGGAGAGTGGCCATACCTACTGGAAGTGCAAGAGATTGAAGTCTTGTTCAATCGGGCGATCACTGTGAAATCAGAAGAAAGAAGAATTGTGATTTTTCAAGGGCTAGAAGATACCGAATTGTAAACCAGTATCAAGATCATTCCGATACGGTAGCGATCCTGAATTATTCGAGAAACATAGGACACAATATCACAATGTGATTTGAAATTCACATAATAAATCATGTAGATAACCTTTATTAAAATTCAGTATACCCCATGAAATTCGTGTATGCACGCTATTGATGAAAAAACTATTAGAAAAAGAATTATTAGAAAAACTAGCTTCAGAAAAGGCATTTTATTAGAAGAATGGATTATAGAAAAGGGGTTCCATTAGACAAACAGGTTCAAAAAAAACTCATTTTAGAAGAACTATCTTTAGAAAAACATCTTTTAGAAAAACTGGATTAGAAAAAACGTACCCCAACGGGAATGATCGACCAGGGCGGCACCGACGTGAGCGCTACTCGCGTCATTGTGAGGAATCGAGGCTTTTGGATTCGTCGACAAAAAAGAACCGGAATTTTTACTATCGCTATCCATCAAAATTACGATTTTCTTTGATCTTGCCGTTTGGCAAATTTTCATGAATTCAGAAACGGGGTGTGAAGCAGTACAACCGTGTGTAAAGTAATTCCTTTACGATCGCTGGTGCGTAAAGTATTGACTCACTATGGTGGCCAACCAAAGTTCTAAGATTTGCTCGTTATGACCGAGTTCTGGTTATAGCCGAGGTCGTTATATTGAAGGTGGACTGTATTATTGAAATCTCAGCTCTGAGTACGTCAATTTCTACGAAATTCGAGATATGCACCCTTGAATGGGCTTCAAAGAACTGTACCAAACTTGGTCACAATCGGTTCAGCTGTTACCTCAGAAAAGCGTGTGAAAAAATTAGCAGAGTCGCGGTTAGAAGGGACTTCACTCCAACAACAAGAAGAATCAAATAAGATAAAAAAATAAACAATTAAAAAAACAAATTGAATGGTCCATTATTCTAACGCTATCACGATTTTTTGGCAGAACAGACAGTCTAACCGTAGTCAAATTCTTTCATCCGACGTTATTATATAATGTAATTCATTTTCTTGATGCAGGCGAGTCAAAGACGATGGAAGTCCTAAAGAGGCACTATTTCGTGTACCCCATATTTTTCTTGGATATACTAGGACTCTGGCCATTCCAGTCATTGCTAAGACGACGATTGAGTTTAACAATCTATGTGATGCTGAACATGTCCGTAAGCATACCATTGGTAAGATTCAATCCTGAATCCTAAGGTCTACTTTAACTCAAAGATATCAGATAATTTGAAATCTCACCATTCTACTTGCTCCTTTCGGGGGTGTGTGAAGAGAATCCGTGGATTTGAATCCGAGTTTATTCTTGGACGCCGTCGCAATTAGTGGACGAAAAGGTAGACAATATCCAAAATAAGCAAGGTTAGGAATACATTTTTTGTGCGTCACAACTCAAACCATGACTCACGCAGCCAGGAAATTCAAATTGGAGCAGGTCTACCCAACTCGTACGTGGGTATCCCGTACATTTGTAATAGCTAGAAAAACAATTATCCGAGATCTTTTCCAAATCCTATATCTTCATGAAGGACCATACAACTGAGTCAAATAACGCTTCATTTCGACTTCCCTCCCTCTGCTCTCACTGAGCTCTCAAGAATTGATTCAATTGTGGTTCAGGAGCCAACGCCGGCATTGAGTTATACAAACCAACCTCATTTGAGCATACCGAGTGTAGTTGGAAAAAATTAGAGAGTAACACATATCCTACCTTCAACGATTTCCTCGAAAATCAAGGTACACTGACGCATCTGCGCTGGTCCAAGAACGTACAGGGGGACTCAAGAAAAACACAGAAAAACTAATTGACATTGCTCTCATTTTATTCAATCTAGGACATCCCCAAGAAAATCTTGTGCCTTATCGTTATGGGACGGGACTAAAAACTTTGTCGTTGAAATTGGAATTCAAAATTCACGCGTGAAATTCAGACGATCAACGATATCCTGAAATATCTTGCATAAAACTTTCGCATTCATTCTTTTAAGAAGATCTCCAAACGCGGAATTTGAAAGTGATCTAAGAAATTTCCACGGGAAACGATCTGTAACCATTTTGTGTAACAGAACATTGATTCTATTGATTGACACATACAATTTGCAGCCTATACAAATTTGAATTAGGCGAACCATCAATGAATTTATTCATAATGATTACTCTTTGCAGATATTATTTTTAGCACGAACTTGGGGTCAGAATTTCGAGATGATGTTTCAAGCCATATTTGCACTATTTTTCACTTTTGGAGGTACTTCGAAATATTTGTTCGTCTACTTTCGAGGTGCTGAGGTAATATAGACAATTTATAACTACTCGAAGAGCAAGAATTCATACTAGATCAGTTCATGAGAACTCAAGACCGCACCCCAATATTCTGTTTCTTGGGAAACGATATTTAGTTTGGAAAGTTTAATCAATATCTTTGGAATTCACAATGGGAGTATAACGTGGCTAGAACACGGATGGTGACGAAGAGTCGATGTCAATCATCTCTTTCTTACGGAATGGGTTTATAATAATTATTCCCATGTCGTGAGCATCTCCCTACGCTTTTAGTATGAATTGCCACTCTCCTATTTGCTCGCATATACATAGAAGAAAGAGCATTTCTCTCCATTTCGAATAAATACATTTGAGCCACCGTTTTGATTGATTAACGTCAAGAAAACATCGTTATTCGAGAGGGTCGTTCATGCATCCACCCTGACCTCTCGCGAATTCAAATTGTGTCCAAAGGAAGTGCAACATTCAAGAGCTATTATGAAGAAGAGTTCCATTATTTCGTTTTCGGAGAAGTGATAAGGCAAAACCCGTTTAACGAATCCACCAAGGCAACCTTTCCACTTTCCACCCAAGGATTCGATCCGATGGATATTCGATCTTGTAATATACAGCAGGGATTACAATTCCCATACATATGAAATATTGTTCAACACGAGCCTCCGTAGCCAGTGTTTCCATCTCTGTAAGGGTCTTCAAGACCAAGTCCTCCGAGAAATCATCCAATTCTTGTCGAAAACCGATGACTTTCAAAGTCTCGCAAGAACCGGATCTCCGCATACCTGGTGAAAGCAGGCTTCGGAATCATTCCAACCTCAGAAGAATCAATTTAGTGTATGTTATTTAACTTTTGTTTCACCCGAATATCAATATATATTGAGGATGAACTCCATGGGGTACAATTTCAGCCATAGTCAACGAATCCATGGTTAATAACCCAAGATACCATTCGAGAGATCATTCCATTCAACAGCTTAGAAATCAAGTCATTCGAGTCCATTCTGTGGACGAGGGCGAGGTAAAGCCACAATATTGGACTGATGTCTGTGCCAGACTTCCTCATGAATCTATCTCGTTGTGTTCCTTCATTTTGTGATATGTCCATTACATAATCGCTAGAGTGACAACATACATTGGACTCTTTTTAGAGATAATATCTTGGATGTTGCATACTTCCGTAGATAGAACTTTTGACCAAGCAGAAGTCCCCCGAGCCTACCTGACCACGGACTAGTGAATTTGGGAGTAAATATGGAACCAGAAACCTTCTTCCCCTCTATTTGAGATAGGATTGAAATCTAAGAAAGTAGTGGCTGATCAATTTGTCGATACAGATAGTCTCCCTCTACTCTGAAATGGTACATATCTGGCAAGATATCACGAGCAAAGAGGATCGGGGAGATTTGATCAAATTTATTGATATTGGACGACTAGCTTCTAAATATTGTACAGGTGATGTATACAAGTGTTGCATTTGATGATTTTCCCTCCTTATACATCCAAGACTGGTTGCATTTATGAAGAAATCCCTGAATAATTCCATCATTTCCCCAAGAACGAATTGAGTTCACGATAAGATCCTGATATCTGCAGGTTAATGACAAATATAGACGGAAAATGAGTCAAACAATGGAGCGAAGAGAATTGTGTTGCTTATCAGAATCTCATCAACTATCCACTTGTCATCTAGTCGGGAAAGTGATTCAGGCTAGATCACGAATAATTATTCCACGGACGATAATATCCAGCCTAATTCACTCGACTCAGATGCGAGCCCGTAAGACTCATCCATCATCCCGAGGGACTCTTTGAGCTCTCAGGAAGCCTAAAAGAGTCCCAAAACCCCCCACCGAGGGGTGGGCATCGGCCTTGTGCTGGGGGCCGTTCGTCGGGGCGGAGGACTGAGCCATCACCGAGCCTGGCTCGGTGTTGGTCATCCTCCAACCCGACGCGCTGGCAGGGCGTATTCCTGCCCCGCGCCCATGGGGGCAACCGGGGTTGAGCCGAAAGGCAGGGACCCGGTATACAAAAGCCAATATTCCTGTCATGGGCATCCCACTTCTCTGCCGAGTGCTGTATACTATTTTTTTCCCTCTCGGCCCGAAAGTACGTCGAAATTTTATTAATTAGTACAAAAATACGTGTTTAACCTCACTTCTCCAGTTGTTTATGATTTTGAAGGGGTGGGCTGTACAAGCAGACGACCTCACAGCTTTTATTTACTGCTTTTGCTGCATACTTGTGACGTGATGTACTCGTCCGCCCGCCTTTTGCAAAAGCGAGGCGTCAGCCGAGCTTCTGCTGGTCGGGGCGGACGTAAGCAAAGAATAATAAAGTGAATTGTGTTGTGAGTGGAAGCTGAATGATATATTATCACATGATCCAATTTGGGCCTTGAATTCGATACAAAGATGTGTCCGCACCAAGTCATCGTGGCCCTAAGCTCTTGTCACTGACAATGAGTATTTTGTGTGCCTTGTCAATTGATGTCATGGGGCATTAGAAATCCTGCTTTATGGTCGGCTTCTGAGAGCTTTCTATTCAAGCAGCAGTTTTTATAAAAGGATACCGCCTGTCAAGTGTACGCAAATCATAAATAAACACATCGATGAACATAACCTCGATAGGTTATGTTTCGCATGCGTGTCTCATGCGTTCTCTGCACAGCGAAACAGCGCAGGCAGCAAAAGATGCAGCATAAATTGACAGCCAATCAGAGCGCGAGTTGACCCGTGCCGGCAACAAAAGTCGAGCTTTCGTGACCAAAATGAGTCGCGAAAGGACGTACTTTCGTGCCGGGAGGAGGAAAAATCCGTGTGTTGGGAGGCTTATCTGACCATGCGCGCCGCACTAGAAGACGTTTTCCTCATATAGCCTCATTCAGGTTTACGTAACATTACTCCGGAGATATCGAATGGCCACTTGCATCGCTGCAACTAGACGGCTTGAGAATGCTGGAATCAGTTAGGAGGATGCAGTCCACTGCAGAGACTAAGCAATGCATTTGTGAGATACATTTCTGATCTCGGGAGAGATGAGCATATCACCCAGTTTAGGGAGCTTTTGGGTTGGTTACGTACTGATTCACGGAAAATGTACTTCGCAGCTCTGTTGATGCACAAGATCATGCATTCATGTAAGCCTGGCTATCTAGCTGCGATGTTTATCAGGTACCAATTCAAACGCTCCGCACGTGGTGATCTAGAATAGCGGGTACTCCAAGTTCTTAATATGGGACTTGAGTGTGGAAGATCTTTCTAGGTTCAATGTGCACTTTCTCCCGCAGAGATCTTTCGGCAGCTGGGGGGAGTTATCGCTATCTGATGAGTCTTAAAGAGATCATTCACTGACACAATCTCCTCAGAAGATTGATGTGAAGGAGCATTATTTCAATCTTCAAATTCGAAGAGCTTGGGCTCACTTTTTCCTGTTTCGTTTGATCTATAATGGAATGTAGATTATGTGTGACCTTTCGTCAATCGACTGAATTCCTCTGTGATATAATTGTCAGCCTCGACATTTTTCTTTTGGCATCAATTTCTATAAAACTTGTCAACCTTATGAAATCAACCTGTCTAGTCACAAATTGTGATACATTTAAGATTTGTCCTTGACCAAATGACAGCATTACTCTTATTAATGCGCACTATTGATGGAACAGTTTCGTACTTTTGGCTTGAATCTTCCTACGATGCAAGCACATTTCACGACCTCGTAATAAGTCAAAGTGTCAGTCTTGACTTCATCTACAAGATGGTGGAGCTACTTCTCCCTATATAGAAATTATTTTTCAAATTATCACAAAAAGCAAGCCGTACTTTAAAACACTCAAATCCCAATAATAAGAGCGACTTGAGGCCAGTGCTTATACTTATTTCGATCATCTTTTTGCTCGAACCCGGTCCAGGGTGCATCTGTGCGCTGTCGAAAGTATGTTTCGTGTCTCCACTCAAAAGATTCCCATTGATCATTCGAGGATGCAGAAAATCAGTGCGAGAATCTAAGGCCAAATTGAGAGACGAACAGTTTCTACTCACTGAACATGATTAGATCACAACTGTTTCCCTCGAAACAGTTGTGTGGATGGTGATACAGGATGATCAGGAAACTGGTGAAGGATAAATCGAAGTATTTGAGTCGCTTATTGAGAATATGAATGAGTTACTCATGAACTTTCGAGCACACAATTATTTGTATGGATCGGTCATAGTGATATCAGAATAAATTAGATAATAGAACTAATTCGAGGAGCAGTAATCAATAGAGAGTACCTATCAAACAATGGACTCCCATTATGAAATCTTCGTGAACAAATCTTCAAATGAGAATAAATTTCAAGTAAATACTTTTCACGAGTTTTATGAACTCGTCATCCCCATTCAATCTCGAATATCCAGCACAAAAAATAGTGCCTCTGGTATCGTTAAAAGATTGTCAGAATGTGGATGAAGTATCAATCATTCTAGAATAACAGAAGAAAAATTTCTGTACATAATGAAGTTTGGGTTCAGTGAGCTGCAGCTTTGAGAAGGAACTCAAGCTCTTCTTCAATCTACCACAACTTCAAATCAGAGCATTGGAATTTTGATGGATAGGAAATTTGATTGATCTAGAGAGATGTCATATCTTAATGAGATAGATTTCACAACAATTCACGAGTCATGCTACTTTGAAAAGAGAATAGCGATGTGGTCGAAGAGCGCGAGATCACCTTTCTGAGATCATAAATTATTTCGGATCACTGTATACCCTACAGCTTGATGAGGTTTGAAGATGATTATATGATGCGAATGTTATGATAAATCGTCAATTGGGCATTCCAACAATACAGTACTCACAAGGAGAGTCCGGAGTCTCCGGGTCCTGAAATCTCACCAAAACTTTTTCACAGTTTCGTACCACCTAGAATATAGAGAATCTAGAGCAACTCTGTCAAATGGGCCTTCTATTCGGAGCTACAGCCAGAAACGTTAATATTGTTAGTATATCTGTATATATCACTTTTTAACATGAGCCTATATGGGCAATGCTAACGTCCTAGGCTGTAGCTCTGAATAGGAGGCCCATTTGACAGAGTTGCTTTAGATTCTTCATATTCTAGGTGGTACAAAACTGTAAAAAAATTTTGGTGAGATTTCAGGACCCGGAGACTCCGGACTCACCTTGTCAGTGTTACAAGGTCATCCCGGTCCAGCCGACGAAATACTGTCGTCCGTCACTCGCGATATGCAGATGCTTTGCTCACTCAAAACACAGTCAGCAATGGGTTTTCTTGGGGGGAATTTTCTTACCGACAACTTGAAATGAGTTTTGAGAGCGTTGCGACCCCGTAAAGCAATCGTTCAGAAGGATTTCTGCGATGTAGAGGAAATTGACTTGATTTTGATTCCCTTCCAAGTAAAAAACGAGCTTGTTTAAACTCATTTATACTTCTTTCGTCACACTATGATGAAAGGAAAGATTTTGAGCTTCAGAATGATCTCCTGGACGACCCTGACAGAGCTTACAGAGAAAAAGAACGTGACTTACAATCATTTTTGGGGAAACGTTACAAAGTCACCCCAGTTTACAGTGAGAGATTATTTTCTTCCGTCTTTGGACGAATAAACGGGCATCAATCAATCGCTCAATCTTTCTGGAGTGAAGCGAAGGGATATTCTGAATCATAAGCAGCAGATGCAAAATTTTCTGATAAAAATTTGTAAGTTTTGGGACATTTGGATGTATCTGAGGAGCAACAGAGCGGAGCGCGTTCCATCATTACCAATCATCAGTGAACGAGCCTTCATTTTGAAAATCTTTTGCTCTTGATTGTGTACAGCATGCGTTATTAGTTTCGTCAGAAGCATTGATTGATATGAAATTTAAAATGAATCACACGACTGCGGCCGCTTGTTTGACTCGACAAGTGTGTTCTAGAAGACTTTTATTTATCTTGTGACGGTTTTGGTAACTCGTCACTTGCAGGCAAAACCTGCTCTCATTTGAGAAGCTTAGAGAGTGAGCGATTGCTGTAATTGTTCAAGAAATCAGGAGAAGGGAGCTCTGAATAAGCACACACTCTATTCAAATCGAGAATGAAAGGGCATATGTTCAAGAAAACTATTCACAAATCGGTCCGCTGACCATTAGGGTCAATCAAGCCCGAACATGATTATCGAAGGCGCATTTGGGAAAATACAATCTATAAGCCCAGAATGAGGAGAGAGAGATTTACGAGAGGCACTCACAATTATAATTGGCGATCGGGCATTGGCCCTCGCAGCTCACGGCGATCAGGCAGCTAGCAATCGAATGATGGGAGCTGAAACGGTATAACTCGCTTTATATCGTATTTTTATTGCATAAATCAAATTGTTGACACGTGTTACACCTTGGCTAATTTTTTCAGATATTTTTGGAAATAATTTGTTGATGAATTTGTTGAAATTAGGTGGTTTACAGCAGAAACGGTATAACTCAATAGTCTTTGACGCACAACGTCAAGTGTCAACGCAAAGTGAAGTGATGAGAATGACTTGATTTGGTGTTGTAGTCTGTTGTAGCGATGATTGTTGATAATCAATATTGAATGTAATAATGACAATTTTGTTGAAAAGACAGTAGATGGCGAAGTGTTTATCGATGTACATGTTATGATTAACAATATTTTGTGTATGAATAAACTTCCCAGAGTTTCAAGACTGATATAGGGCACTTGTTGAAACCACCAACAATTATTTTTCAATACCAATTTTTCCATAACCATTATCAAAATGATATGAATCGACCATATATATTTTCAGAATCGACAGATTTCTAATGGTAAAGAATTTTTGATGAAAACATGAAATTTGCAAAATTTCTTGGTCGTTCCAAGCAAAAACGGTATAACTCGATAATTTGTTCATTTTCTCATGGCCGGTTAGATTACTTTTCTTAAAGTTTTGCTTTTGCAATCAGTTGAAGGTTCATAGGCGACAGCAAATTATTAGTAGCAACAAATTTATAGTGAAAATTGGATGGAATTTGACGAAATTTCTGGTCGTTTCAAGCAGGAACAGAATAACTCGATAATTTGTTTATTTCCTCACGGGTGATTAAATAATTTGTTTTCAAGTCTTGCACTCGCGATCAGTGAGTTAGGTCCATTAGTTGGAATGTGAATTTTTTTGCGAACCGTGGAGCATTTTAACATGGTTTCCTACGTTTTTCTCATTTTCCCAAAAACCGAATTTCTCGAGTTATACCGTTTCAGCTCCCAAGCATTCAATTGTCCCAGACGTTGATGATTTTGGTCATAGACCACTGCACAGAGTTTATGCAATGCACGCAGCGGAGCCCGGGCTGAATCGTGCCAACGACGGGCTCCAGGTGGCGTGGTCAACGCGCACGATAATAAGCTCAATATGCGCGTGCGAGCGCTCCACAATGTCACGACGGAATGTATAGGAAAAGGCTGCTGGCCGGAACAGCATTGACTCGCGTCATAGTGTGGGCGCCCACCGATGCTCCCGTATGCATTTCATTTGCCTCGGAAAATCTTTACATTTTCCAACATATTCCGATGCGCTGAGTCGATTTTTCGAGGTCGCTCATCTGAATTCCAGTAACTCTTTTTGTTATTAACAATTTTGTGGGCAAAATTGGAGTTTTTGGCAAATATCTCGAGTTATATGCATTTCCCGAGAAAGCTTCATCGGTTCAAAGTTGTAGGTGAAATTTTCCACGAGAAAGGTCCTCACAAGTTTCCTGGGAAATGAAAAGCCCAGTCGGAAAGAGCGCGAATAGCGCTCGGCGCGGTTAACATGCGTTTAAAAGGAGCCGTCGACAGTGCGCTGTTTGATGCACTGCGATTTTCACAATTTTCATTTTTTTGCGAAGCGACCTGGCTTATGTTGTAGGGGAACAAGTCTACTTGGATATGGTGCGAATTAGATTTAGAAGGAATCGAATAATTTTGGCCTATGACGAGGCAGAAGAAAAATCGAGCGGAGGCGATACATATGTGCTTGTGCGATGGGCTCATACACTATGTGCGTGTGCTTGTCACACACGCATACATGTATCCACTCCACTCGATTTTTTCTCTGCCTCGTCAAAAGTCCAAAATTATTCGATTCTTTCTAAATCTGATTCGTATCATCTCAAAGTAGACTTGTTCCTCTACAACATGAGCCAGGTCACTTCGCAAAAAAAAGAAAATTGTGAAAATGGCTGAGCATCAAACAGCGCTCTGTCGACGGCTCCATTTAGAAGCATGTTAACCGCGCCGAGCGCTTTTGGCGCTCTTTCCGACTGGAGTTTTCATTTCCCAGAAAACTTGTGATGACCTTTCTTGTGGGAAATTTTACGATCTACAACTTTGATCCGATGAAGCTTTCCCGGGAAATGCATATAACTCAAAATATTTGCCAAAAACCTCAATTCTGCACACAAAATTGTTAATAACAAAAAAAGTTACTGATATTCGGAAAAGCGACCTCAAAAAATCGACTCAGCGCATCGAAATACGTAGGCAACCGTGAAGATTTTCCGGGGCAAATGAAGTGCATACGGGAGCACCGGTGGACGCCCAGACTATCAGGAGCGGCTGAATATATAGGGCGCGTGGGCCCTACTACTAAGCCATCCCTCTGTCTCTCTCCTTCTTACCTAGCTAAACTATGCAGCAACTCTTCTCGTGCTCAAGCTGTAACATAAAATTTTATTATTACAATATTCGGTCCAGGGAGAGAGGAAGACGGAATGACTCGACCGTCACAACTTTATTCCATTTTATCAGATCAACGGCAAAACCTTTTTACGATCTTATCCATGGGAATACTGAGATATCATATCGATACCTCCTACGAAGACTATCACATACGCTAACGCCCGGCAAAAAGTAACACTTGCACGATATCGTCCGACGAAGAATATCCGTGGCGCTTATGACCGACGAAGACTAACACATAGCGCCTGCCCCCGACGAAAAGTAACACATAGCGCTTATGCCCGTCGAAGAGTAACACATAGCGTCTGCCCCCGGCGAAGAATAACACGTAGCCTTTACGCCCGGGGAAAAGTATTATTCGAATCTCGAGTGTTGAGGTTTCGAGATTTGACTCAGTGATTTAAAGATTCCAAACGTTACAATTTGCGATTCTTTTCTAATCGAAAATTGAGAATTTCGACACATTCCTCAATTCAGGAAAGATTCCAAATTTTGCCGAGGAATGAATCGAAGGCAGTCAAATCCGCAAACGTTCGGAAGCTCGGACCAAAGATTCCATCGGGGGAAGTATTCAAGCCTAAAACCCAGGAAGGCAACCAAATTCCCAAATACCTGGATACTCGAAGTAAAATGAGTTATTCTGAAAGGAAACTAGTCCCAAATTCTAGGAGGGCAATCAAATCCACAAATAACCGGATGCTCGGACCAACAATTTTGTCATCAGGTGATGAATAAGGCCCGAATTTATAGTCGTTGGTACACCTTGCAAGGTTGTGGTCATGACCAAAACCATGACCACAGTTTTGCTACGACGTCGGTAGGGTGCGCGCAAGTAGCATATTTGTTAGTATTTGTCAAAACATCGGATGTACCGCCCTTCTATCTGCGTCTCGTGAATAATTTTGCAAATAAACTGCAGTATGCAATAAACTGTAGGGTAGGGTAATTATTACATTTCAAGGCTCGGGAGTGTGATCGGCATAGTGTCAGTGAAAAAAGTAATGCACTCAACTGTATTATAATAACTTCTGTTACTTGCATCAACACATGGATGAGTTATTACACGAGGTGAGTACTCAAAATAAATATCAGCTTTTAACCACACATTTTGGTTTCAATGAAGTGTGGAGATAGGTGAACGTGATCATTCCTCATTCCTAGTATTGATGCTTGGAAGAATTCAGTGATACCCGTATTCCTTGAGAAAATTTGGAAAGTTATTTCGGTTGAATCAATTTCACTAACTGGTCCCATAACTAATGAGTATGTGATTAGTTCTATGCACAGGAGAATTAAGGTTCTTTGAGATGAATCGAACTTTTCAGTTACATTGAACTTGCCTTCTTAAAAAAGTTATGTCATCGGTATTGAAATAAGTACAATTCAAAATGTTAAGGATCCAATCCATGAGGATGTGGAGGAGATATTTCAATTATGGAATGATGAATTGGATGCTGATGAAGAAGTTCGGATGAGACTACCAAAGAGATATGTGAGAGATTACCAAGATCCATTTGATTGGTACCGAGACCATGAGTTTGAAGGTAGATACAGATTCTCCAAAGGAGTCGTGCGGTACTATCTACTTCCATTGATCAGAGACCATCTTGATCGCCGAAACAATAGAGGTCTACCAATTGCACCACTGCTTCAATTGACAATAGTGTTGCGTTACTATGCCACTGCCAGTTTTCAAGTAAGTATAGCCAATACCCTTGAGTCTGAAGTTTCTTTGGAGTAACAAGTATGAAATTTTATTTTGAATCTGTACTAAATCATCTTTGCCTTTCTACATCTCGTATCTGAATTCATTCATCTGAAATTTTTTCTGAATGCGCCATGATATATTTCATCAATACTTGTTACTGAGTGAGTTGATTGAACTTCTGTCTCAAATGTTGTAACTACTTTCTTTTCGGTCTTACAGAAGGTACATGGTGATTTGAGAGGCTTGTCTCAGTCATTAATCTGTCTGTGCATCCAAAGGGTCTCTAAAGCCTTTGCTTCATTGTTGAACCAATTTGTGAAGTTTCCTGAATCTTTACGAGAGCAGCTGCATAATGTCCAGGAATTTCATCGGATAGCAGGTTTTCCTGGCGTAGGAACTCTTCTTGATGGTGTTCTCGTTGCAATAGCAAGCCCTGGACGAGATATTGCTGAAATTTTCAGGTGCCGGAAAGGATATTTTGCTATAAATGTTATGGTGAAAATCAGGCAGCTCACTTTGATAGTGACTTATAACATGATGTTTAATTGGTTATTAATTTTACTCTAATACTTTTTCCAGGCTGCAGTAGATCCACGAGGAAAATTTATGTATTTCGATGTAAGGCATCCAGGCAGTACCCACGATCAAACTTGTTTTGATCGCAGTGGTTTGAAGCTCATGTTTGAACAAGATAGAGTAAGAGGTGGATTTTTGAAACTAATGACCAAACAAATAATTTTCATTATTTTGGAAGCAGGCTTGGTTTCAACTCACTGAATCATAATTTTTAGGCATAATATTGGCCGATGATGGTTATGCCAATGAACCCTACCTCCTGGCCCCTTATGTTGACCCTGTTACGGTACCTCAGAGGCGTTACAACGCAGCTCACATCCCAACAAGGGGTTTAATTGAAAGAAACTTTGGAAGATGGAAAAGGAAGTTTCCATGTTTGAAAAGACTACTGACAAAACTGAACAATTCAGTTGCAATAATTTATGCCACTGCAGTATTGTGGAACATTTATATTGATTTGAAATTTCCCAATGACGTTGCTTTGCAAAATTTTCGTCTAGATCCTCAAGCTCATGTTGAACGACGAGATGATTTGAGTGGGTTAGATTACCGAGATCTTTACACCTTGAGTTTTTTCACGTAAATTAACCTGTATTAGATTTGATTAATTACATGTTCTAATGTGATATCGATTTCAGCTATAATGACGATAGACTCGGTTGATAAACATGTACATATTTGAACGAAAATAAATCCACATATTGTATATACAAATGGATTTATTGATTGAAAAAGGTACATCACAACTGAAGAATGAAAACCTCAACTTACGAAAAATGGAAATTCTCAAACTTAAACTAATGAGCTCCACCTACAGTAGCTGGTCAGTCTAGAACTGTTCAAATGAAAAAATGCTCTTGTCATACTTCGATTCAGAGATGAACCAGCTTACGGTAATACATACTCATTGAAAGTATATTAAAACATTAAATTGAATTCTTATGAAGATTCATAAGCCAATAGTACGAATACAGACCAACTGCATTCCCAAACAATATAAAATCTAGCCCTTGTGCCTAAAATAACATTATACATCTCCATCACTTTGTTCACAGAAGAGTGTGAAATGTATCACATGACTTTAAATATAATAGAACATACTCCATTTCGCAGAAGCTCATTCTAGTGAAAATTTTCGATTTCTACGTTATCAGCAAGAAGCTAGTGGTGTTTTAAGGTGGGAAAACGGTGATATTAGGGAGAAATATAACCGAACCAAAGTGAATGCATCAAATTGAATTAAAGAAGAGAATAATCAGGTGTCAATGAAGTAAATTTTTGAAATCTGGCTGTAATGAGCTCCGTGTGTGAGAACTGTTTGTGAGCAATTATCAGAATTAATAGAAAATAACGCTTTTTCAGTTTGATTGATAGAGCCAGTTCACACTCTTACAACATTTCCAGCGAGTTACAAACCTTGAACAAATTACATCCGTAGAAGGATTAAGAATCATTCATTATTTTCAAGCGATACAAAAATAAAATTCTGTCATCATGCCTAGAACTTCACTATAGTACCCATCTTCATCACATTTATTACAGCAAGATGTCACACGTGAAATCTGGCTGTCATGAGCTTCGTGTGTAAGAACTGGTTATTAGTAATTATTAAAATCAACATAAAATAACGCTTTTTCAGTTTGATTGATAGAGCCAGTTCACACTTTTACCACATTTTTAGCAAGTTACAAAACTTCAACAAATTACATCCGCTGAAGGATTCAAATCATTCATTACTTTTAAGCGATACAAAAATAAAATTCTGCCATCATGCCTAGAACTACACTATAGTACCTATCTACATCACATTTATAACAGAAAGATGTGACTTGTATCACAAAATCTTGAATAGGATAACATAGCCCATTCCAACTATGATAAGTTCACTCCACGGTGAATCTTTGGTTTCCTAATTATGTGTGAGTAGATGGCACTTTCTTATGAGGACGGAAATGAATAATAAATGTTCAGAAAACTCAAAACAAAATAAAAATAAGTGAACGCTTTGGAGAGAAAAAAGCGCAGACCGGTGGTGACTTTTCGAATTTTACTAACCCTCTGCACTCTGATCAACCTCTTGGGACATGAATTGAAGTTTCAATTGCGCTGCCTGACGTTCCAAGATTTTCACGTCTCTTTCTAACTTTGTAACTTGAATCTTCGTATTCAACAGCTCCTCTTCTTTTTGCAATAACTCCATTCTTTTACGATGTATTTCATACTGCTGAGCTCGTGCCTCTTTCAATTTTTGCAACCTTTCTTCTTCTTCTTGGGATGAAATAGCCGCAGATGGAGATCTTTTTGGTACAGATTTGGGCGATGGAGAATCTGAAGACTCCCGAGAGTAGCCAAGTTTTTGTTGTTCTACAAGAAATTAAAATCGTTACACCTTTGGTTATGTTTGCTTCAGCATCTTTAACGAAATCCATTTTCAATTCCGTGAAGATGTATTCAATGTTCGACTTCATAACGGAAACCTACTCTAAAAATCATAATCACCATGTCATGAGGGTCACCATTCTTAGAATGAAATTTCATCGTGAAAACGAGCATTAAATATAACTCAATGAAATTCAACAAAATCGAAAATGGATTTTCTGACAAAAACCTGTTTTGCTTGACCAAGTCTACATTCCAAATCCATCAAGACAGATACACTTGGACTTCATCTACTCATTTCCAACATAAGATAAAATCAGTAGCTGCTACTAGAGCGAAATTCTCACCTTGGACTTTTCGCAATCTTTTTTGTAAAATGCCCAACTTGGTGGCTGTCAGAGGCAGTGGCTTCAAAGTTACACGTCTAACAGAATGATTTCCATCTAAAAAGTTATCAACTTGTTGCAAGTTCTTGAAAGGGACTCGTTTCTGGGTATTTGCCACATCACTCGAGACCTTGAAATCTGAAAAATTTTGAAAAAAATGTTCATCTTGGGTCATGTTACATTCAAATCAAACATTTATTATATCCCACACGATCATACCATTTTCCACATCTCGTTGAGGATTTATTTGCTCTCCACTATTAGTGCGTTGACTTGAGTTAGGTTCATGCCCATCTTTTTGTTGCTTGGAATTTTTCATTGCACGATACTGAGCTTCTATTTCTTCATCTGATGTTATTACAATAAATTCACCCTTGGAAGCGTCTGAGAGATTTTGTCCATGACTCTTCGTGGGATCATTGTCAATCGTTGGCTCAAGCATGTCCAATTCATCACCATCTATTTTAACATCATCATCATGAGTAGAAAATGGAAGATCTATTTCGTTACTATTTGTATAGTCCTCCACAGTACTAGACGCAAAGTCATCTGAAAATTATGAATGTGGTCACTTCACATCTGCATAGTCACTAAAAATTCTGAGTCCCACTAGCTAACATTACAGCACCTACCTTCAAACTGAGAGGTACTATCAAACTGATTCTCAAGGGTGAAATCTATATGTGGTTTGATACCTCGCACCAACTCATCAATTTGTTCTGCATTCTCAGGCAGCGGAGGACCCCCACCTGTGCCTGCTAGTTTGCGTCGCTTTACATCAGAATCTTGGTCTCTCACCCTGCGTAAGAAACAAGTGTATTGATAATTGAGTCCCAAATCAACTAATCAGAGTCTTGAATGTTTATACTTACTTTGACTTCATATAATTATAAGATCTCATCAGCTGTTTTGTACTTCTTTCAAAAGATATGCCTCGTTTCTTTGCATCTTCGTTGTACAAATTTGTCACTGTATCCCAAGCATTTTTTTTTTCTATTGGCAACAGCATCTGTGCGTGGGTTCTCCAAAATGTCTTTATACTGACGAACACGGCTCAGCAACATTGTTTTCTCCATTTGAGACATTGGAGGCGCTTTGCTTGGAACACATTGAGTATGAGTTTCCTCCGCATCTTGGTGGGAAACAAATTCCTGGAAAGTCAAGAGTGCACCAGATGAATTCATGAGCCACTCAAATTTCTTTGATAATGAGGGTATAGTGAAAAACTGACTCGATTCGAGCATATTTCATAATAACCATTTCTACTAATCGCGAATAGGTTAGGATCACATTCTGCGTTTTCAGCTCCGAGTTCAAGTACAGGCAAATATATTCCATGAGAATGAGATACTTCACGTTTAGGTAGGTATGGCCGAATACTTACCTCATTATCAATATTATAATAGTTCATTTCGGATTGAGATTTTTGAGGTGGTCGTGGAGGTAAAGGCACTCTCGTCATTCTGCCTAACACCGTTCCCTTCGATGTTCTTCCCGTGCATAGATGGGCAGCACTGAAACTGAATATTCGCGGTGTCCGGCGTCGGATGAACAAAATTCAAATAGACGACCAACTTCTGTACAAACATTCACATAATCGACTCACGCGCACCCTACCGACGTCGTAGCAAAACTTTAGTCATGGTTTTGGTCATGACCACAACCTTGCAAGGTGTACCAACGACTATAAATTCGGGCCTAAATCCCAAAACTGAAGTAACGAAAAGAATACACGGATACCATCACCCATCTTGTAGTCAACGGCAATTTTCTCAGAATGCATTAGAAAAATGAGAAACAAATCTTTAGAACTCAGTTTCTTGAGATGGAGTAAATTTTACGTCAAATTCATGGATTATGAATCTCATCAATATCCTCAACACGTCCTAACTCCTTCTTGTTTGACATCTCGTAACTCAGGTATACAAAATTGTCGAGCCACATTTGGCGAAGAGATTTCATATGTCTTGGAAAGGGCTGTAATACAAGATCCCACCAAAAATTTCTACACTATCACAATTACTGTTATTCGAATCGATGTAAAGCATGCTTTATATCGATCCGATAGTGCACTGAATAGTGCACGAAATAAGAATGTTAAAAGTACACACACGCTGATCCAATGCACAACGTATTGCAAAGGAGAAATAAACCGGTCTATTACGTCTAAAATTTGATGAACTGTACTGTATTATTTCCTCGGGTTGATGAACTCATATCCCGAATTGCGATTACACAATGAAAGCCGATTCAAAGTTTTAGGATCTGCGCCCAACTGGTACAATTGATACTTTCCGCCGAGGTGAGGGCAATGTGATACTCTTCATCGGAGCTAAGCTCTATGTGATACTCTTCGACGGGCATAACCGCTAGATGAGAATTTACGCCGGTGGCACGCATACGTGTTACTCTTCGTCGGATGTTATGAAAGTGTTTTTCATCGTAGGAGGTATCGATATCATGATAGTGCATCTAGATGGGTGGTCACATGTGAGAGACTATTTGTAGCTCCAGTGTAGCAAAAGCTATGAATTCCTCGTAACGAATTTGTCCTTTTGCACGCAGTTTCATACGATATCTTGGAGCACGAGATACTAGAAATCAAATCAAAAATGCGATTTTGGGTTAAAGTGTTACTAAATCTGTGATGATTGAACTAGTTACTTCAACTCGGGATGCTCGTGTTGGTCAAAGACTTACTTCAAGAAGTGAGTTTATTCTTCCAGGAGAAGATAAAGAAAACTGGAAATCAGCAGACTCCGGATTGATCATTTTTCGCAATTCTCACAAGAATGTTCTACATATTTGGCTCCGAAGATTCGTCTTGAATGCCTGGATCTGGTGGGGCAATTACTAAGTCAATCGATAAAATGCGAGCAAATGTATCATCGTCATCAAAACCACACCATGAGAAGAAATGAATGACTCATTTCTATGGATTACAGTATCATTTAGAACAATATCTTGAACATAATATGAATCTCAATGACTGTATTTACGATTTCAGCATATTGCGTGATCTGTGTGATTGTACTAGCCCTTTTTCTCCCAGTCTGTGTGTTACTGGATCATGTCGTTCCTCTTGAAAATGGCACAGCTCGACAACTAGTTTTTTCGTACGCTGACTACATATTCTTTGAGCAAACAGATCATTACTATGCCACATCTCTTCACGTAGATTTTGTATCCATCTCTATCGGCTTTTGCGTGATTGGTGTCGAATGTTTCTACTTAGTTTCGACCCAATTCGTTTGTGGGACCTCGTACATAGTGAGGTAAGATCATCTCAGAGGTAAAGTCGTCAATTTATATTGATAAAATTTATGAGACCTACTCATACTCATCGAAAACACCACATATAGAGAGTATGGACATACAGTACCCACCAAAAATAATGGAACACCGATACTTGCAAAACATGACTGCTCAAAGAGTATTGGTTGTACGGTAGTTCTGGGAAGAGCATCTTGAAGATTGGAAATATGCTAGCTTCTCATGCACATCAAAAATTTTTTCATGAAGCTTTCATGTCTAGTATTCACTGTCGAGAAGTGAAATTTTTCAAGTCGCGTCAATCATCTGTAATTTTCACAGGCATAGACGAATCGAAAAAAACTCAATTGGATCTTGTAGGGCTTCTCAAGAACTTTAATTGGCTCATTTTTTCAGGGTTCTCGACGATCATTTTGAGTCAAACAATCGCTCTCGAACGACAACGATGAAAGGTTTTGGATTTGGTCACTCATGTTAACAATAATGGGTATAGTTAACGATCGATTTAATGAGTCAAGGGTTGTTCTTCTAAAAGTGGCACAACGTTTCGGCGGCTGTTTTCCGCCCTTATCAAGTGCCTGTAAATTTATTATAAATAACATCACAAATTGGTAACATCTCGTCAATGGGTGTCCTTCAAAATACAAACCTTACAGTTACTATCACATTAATCACATAAGTGATAAGTCAGTCTCATAAATCCTTATCTTTAACCTGTTACAAAATTATTATGTTGAGATGTAGGCATTTATCGATATTCAAAATGAGGTTATGTTACAAGAAATCTCACCATACTCTGTACATACTTTCGACTATTACTGAACACAACATGACTATTGCACATATCACTTCATAATATATCGATCACTAGTGGGTTATAATACGTATTTTTCCTGGTTCTTTGGGGTGTTAAATAAACCATGGAGATGCATGGTTTCTCGGAGGTTGCACTCTCATTAGTGAGTTGATGTTTTGAAACTCTCGTTGTCGTCTGCAACCTCTAGAAACAGCTGACTACTTGATGCGCATGATCGATATTCAAGGCATGCTAGATCAGTATAGATGGCTTGCATCACTTAAGGCGCGTAGATTCAAATCATGAGCAATGAGATGGACACATATTGCACAACTATAATACTACCCAAATTCTAAAAATGTCAGTAACAAACCAATTTGCTGAAAGGGAGAGTTTACATGGTTTTGTTTTTCATCTTTTGGATCAATGAACTATACACTGCTTTCAAATTCTTCGTATCAGTATTAACATTAATTGAATTGTTCTGTAAATTTATATGCAACATTTCTGAAATGTTGCGTTTAAGCCAATGAGTTTCTTTATCTAAAATTTTGGGTTCTTTGAAATTGAAAGCGTGATTGTTATTCTTCATATGATCATGTATAACATAGTTTTGCTTAGTAGGATTTTTTGAGCTGCGTATATGTTCTGTGATCCTATCTCCCATTTTCCTTTTCGTCTGACCTACATATGTAGCATCACAGTTATTGCACTCAAGTTTATAAACTAAATTAGTTTGCTCAAATGGATCAGTACAATCTTTGCCTCTACGTATGATATTCAACTTATTGTGGATTCTAGGTACTGTTGCGATGTTGACATCTCGCAAGCTCTTTGATACATTCTCATAAAATCCTCTGATGTACGGAACACAAACCACCATTTTTTTATTGTTATTGAACGTGTTTTCTGCAACTGTGTTATTGGGGTTGAACTTGGTCAAAAGTCTTTTTTCAATATGGAAATTGATGAAACTATGTGGGTAACCATTATCTGTTAGAATCTCTCTGACTAACTGAAGATTCTTATTGTGGAATCGTTTCTCTGAGAGTGAAATAGCTTTGTCCACCATGGAAAATACCATTCCTCTCTTTTGTGAAAACGGGTGGTTGGAATTGAAATTTAGAATCCTACCAGAATAAGTTTGCTTGTGATACCAATCGTAAAGTGGAAAATCATCTTCTTGCCTTATCACTGTAACCTCTAGAAAGTTGAGCTTCTTATTCTGTTCCATCTCATACGTGAACTGTAATTTTGGGTGATAACCGTTGAAAATATTGATCGTTTCCTCTATCTTATCTTTAGGGATGAACATGAAAATGTCATCAACATATCTGCCATAATATACAGGTTTGTAAGAAAGTTTACTCAGGCAACTCATTTCTAAGTCTACCATCACCAAATCAGAAAATGTAGGAGAAACTGGACTTCCCATAGGAGTCCCGTGTATCTGATGGTAGACTTTTCCTTCATAAGTAAAGTAAGTATTTTCCATGAGAAACTTTATTGCATCTATTAATTCCTGAAGAGTGATATTATGACGTTCACGTATGTAACAGAACCGTTTTTCTACCGCTTGGACCGTTAAATCCAGTGGTGTACTGGGAAAAAGAGCTTTTATATCTAAACTGAAGCCAATATGATCTTTAGGTACTTTGATTTTCGTAACTTGACTAATGAAATCCTGACTGTTTTTTATGTACGATTCTGCCTTAGAAAGACATGCCTTCAAGATCTTATCCACAGTTTTTGAGAGGAAGTATGTAGGAATGTTGACAGCTGAAACAATTGGTCTTAAGGGAACACCTTCTTTGTGAATTTTCGGCAAACCATAGATTTTAGATAAAGCAGTATCAGTTTGTGTGAGGGCAAAACGATGGTACACTCTACCTAGGTATCCTTGTTCATTCCACTTATATAACAATTCCTTAACATTTTTTTGCAGAGAGCCTAAGGGGTTGCTGTTCACTGGGACATAAGTATCATTGTCAGATAAAAGATCATACATCTTATCCTAACGATGAAATATGCGTGCTACCTGTATGGTTCCAAGGGCGTTCCGTCTTACCCTGATTCTACCTCGTTTGTGAACATGAATTATGGTTTACAAAATATTCAGAAGACACATTATCGACGTAAAATTGTTTGAACTTTCAGAAAATGTGGTTGAAATTGCCCTCAAACGCGTTCCTGGATGGCTACATTCGTTTTTCTTCATATAATTATGACTTTTCACTCAAAACAGTGTTTGAATCGAACTCAGCTCTTCAGGAGCACATTTTTGGGCTGTTTCATCTACATTTTCCGAAACTTCAGAAAATTATACGTCGATTGAGACTAAATGTGCCCTTTCGATTCGTCGATAATGTACCCTTTGAAAGTTTTCTAAAGTCATATTTCATGTTCACGAACGAAGTCGAATCAAGATAAGTCGGAACGCCCTTGGAACCATACAGGTAGCACGCATATTTCATCGTTGTCGTCCAAGAGCGATTGTTTGGCTCAAAATCATCGTAGAAAATTAAAAAAAAAAAGGAAATTGAAGGTCTTGGGAAGCCCTACAAAATCCGTTGAGTTTTTTTCGATTTGTCCATGCCTGTAAAAATTACAGATTATTGACGCGACTTGAAAAATTTCACTTTTTGACAGTGAATACTAGAATGGAAAATTCATGGAAAAAATTTTTAAGTCCCATGAAAAGTTAGCTTTTTTTCCGATTTTTGAGATGTTTCTTTCAAAGTTGCCGTACAACTGATACTTTCTGAGCAGTCGATGTTTTTGTGCAAGTAACGGTGTTCCATTATTTTTGGTGGGTACTGTGCCTTATCAGTCTACCAAGATTTGAGAAGTTACGCCCTGTGCACAAGATAGAGACGAATCGTTTCCAATGACCTTGCCAACATCTCAGTCGAAATTTTAATTTTGGTTGTGGATTGTCTTTGACAGCTGAGACTATTTCTGCTCTAGTAATTTGAAAACTGAGGATCTCAGTTCGATAATAGTACATTCCGACTCGGGTGGAAAAAATAAGTTTTACACCCGTGTATCGAATACTATTCTTTGACAAACTGTGAGAGAAAGTGGAAAATCAGTGCGAAAAAGTTACTTTTTGATCGTCTGTGCGCAAATGAGTCATTTGCACACTGTTTTTCGCTTTTCATTTGCTCACAGAAGATCAAAAAACATAGTATGACACTCGGGCGCAATGGTTTTCGCTTTCTCGTGACTATTCAGACCCTCGCCTGCGGCTCGGGCCTAAAAAAGTCACTCGAAGTGCGAAAACCATCTTCTGCGCCCTTGTATTATAATATACTATTCTCGCACAGTGTGTCTAAAAATTGTATCAAGGTGGTACTAGCGGTACTGTTGAGTCCAAGTGCAGATTAAATTTTCGTATGACTGGTTTCCGCCTGCTTTATAGATATAGTAACGCACACAGCAGACGACACTTTCATCGCAAAACCTCAGAAATGAGTGACACAAGTGCTTAGATTTTCGTTCGTGGGCTCTCGATTGCTGATATGTTCGTTTCTACGTGTTTTTCGTGCAGTCTTCCCCTTGTGGACCGACTCTCGTGATACTCTACTCATCATTTCCCTTAGGCCACCGTGTCAATCAACTTTTACAGAAGTGCCCGAATCTCTCCTCTTCGACTCTCAAGGCTCTCAACATTTCAACTGTAGTAGTTTGAGATACTGATCTATCACTGTGCTTAATTTCGTAATTTACTGTACGGTAATTCGAGGACCGCGAATACTACCTTTCAATACAATGACTGTCTCGGTGGGATGCAAGTTCATCTTACCAAAAAGCCTACTCGTGTATGACTCCCAAAAGAATTATTCGCTTGGGTAGCATACCTATTTTCAGTTCATAGTTACTTCAATAATAATGCATCCGCTCGAGTGTGTGATATTTTCAATGGCGATCCCTAGTTTGTCTAGTCTACGAATTTCATGTCAATAAAGAGTTATCACCTGATTTTCGTTTGTGAATAGTAGCAAGAAAATTCCTGGAATATAGTTGCCCTGTTTGTGAGGCGATATAAAATTCTTCATTTGCGTATGCTCCAGATGGAAAAATTTTCTGCAGAAATATGCATTTCTAAACAAACAATTTTAATGACACCAAACCCTACTTACATGTAATGATGTAACGCTCAATGCAGTGAGAAACTGAGAAACATGGTCACTTTTGATCAACACACCATGGGAGCATCAGGACGTTCATTCAGGATAGACAAGTCTTGCTTGAAATCTCTCATACACTTACATAATGGAAATCTGCGGTAAGCTAGCATTTTTTAGAATTAATCATTCTTCTTTCTCTTCCCATTCAAAATTCTTCGTGCATGTGTGGTATGATCATTGGATGATATTCGTTTCATGAGACATTCGAAATCGGTTATATAAAGAGCCACTTCAAGAAGAATATGGATTCACATCGAAGTGTGCGTATAAGCTCACGAATAGTCAAAGGTCGCCAAAGCCTCCCATTTTCGCTACTGAAATCTTGCTGATCCTTACAGATGTCTTGCTGGATGTCAGTGAAACTGGTCCAAAGAATCCAGCGAGAATGCGTGAGATTCCAGGAGTGTGAAATCAAGACTCATCTATCCCGTTGCAAAGAGAATCAAATCTCTCTAGTAAAGGCCCAAGTTCTATCCTCACATGAATTCCCAAAATCTTCACCAACAAGGGGAGGTCCAACCTTGTGGAACACGGATCCTTATGAAACTCTGGGAATCATCTTGTTTTGGTGAGAAATATAGGTATCTCCAAGGGTTTGATCCCATGGGCCTCCTATCCCGAGATACAGCTATGGAGATTAGCATTGACAATATAGGGCCATGTTAAAAAGTCGTACATATAAGGTAAGTGTACCCAACTTGCCTCTGTACCCAACTTGCCCCCATATGCCGATCTCAGGAATGGGCGCTCGTTAACCTTCCCGCAATTTTTTTTTACGTTTGTTATGTCAAAACATGAGAAAATACGTAGTTTTCATCGACCCCGGATCATTTCTGCGTTCTCCAGAAGATATAAATTGCGTTTTCTATTTTTCGTGTTTGCACGGCTAAGAAATCACCGAGGAAATCGCGTTCACTAAAACTGGAGCCAATTTATTTTTATTCGACCAATCTTGACGTACCTTAGCGCATTCGATTCCTTATCTCAAGACCTTCATAATCCGCTCTCCAGGATTACAGAACTCTGATTTGGAGCGATTTTATGTACAAAACACGAAGATGGTTTGAGAATCAAGAAGGCCCACATCGGAGTGTACCCAACATGCCCCCATATGGTTATCTCGGAAAGGCGTGCAGTATGGCTTTTTTTACCACTCAAAACGTGTTTATCACGTCAAAATAGGTCGGAAACGATGTCTTGGGTCAGCTAAAAGCTATAAATGTCGCTGCACAGTGATCAAAACGGATCAAAGCGATTCTATTCACTTCATCGCCGATTTACATTGTTTCAAATGATGGGGGCAAGTTGGGTACACACTTTTGTAAACTCTCAAAAATCACCTTTTGGGAGAATTCAAACAGCTCGGCTCCACTATATCCAAATTGGACGTATCTTAGTTCATTTTGAAGGTCTTGAGACAAGCTTCAAAATGAGCTAAAGTACGTTGGAAAATATGGAAATGGGCCAAAGTTATTAAGAAAATGGCTTAATAGGGGCAAGTTGGGTACACTTACCTTAGATATACAAACAATTCTAAACCCTATAGCTGCATCTCAGGATAGGAGGCCTATGGGATCAAACCCTTGGAGATACCTCCATTTCTCACTAAAACAAGATGATTCCCAGAGTTTCATAAGGATCCGTGTTCCACAAGGTTGGACCTCCCCTTGTGAGCTCAAATCACTTCGATCTCCTCCTCAAGAAGTGAATATTATAGCCTTTTCTTAACATCTTATACAGTGCGACTTTTCTCGACAAATAAGATCTCGAATAAGATGGAATGCTCGAACGGTTTCTTATGAAACATCGTATACCTATTTTGGATAACAATCAAAATTTATCGCAAAGGTGCACTGAATTTGGACCGATGGATATGATATCTCCACAGATGCTGTAGCTACATGGAGGATATATTCAGCTTTAATCTTTTAGTAACCGAGTTCGCAATGGTATTGGTCATAGCCGCATCGAACTTCTACGTACGTGAAGCTTTGAAAAGACCCATTATCAAGTACACATGTTTTAGCAGATGATTTTCTGACCTTTATTCTAGGTAATCCGTTTGCACGCACCATTGGTAAACAAATGCGTGGCATGTTGTTTCATCGTTGGCGTTTACATATTTCTCTTCGCTTTCAATTGGTTGGGACAACAGATTATTAATCATAGTGAAGAAATTTTTGACTCGGCGTGAGGAAGTCGTAATAAGAAAACAACATTCCTTGTTACATAAAAGTACTAACTAAATCTGATTTCCAGGTATTTTAGCTCTTGGTATTGTGTGGGTGCAAGAGATCGCAAAATATTCCTATTGATAATGCAGAGAACTCTCAAACCACCTGCATTGACTTGCGGAAAAATCATGACTCTCTCAATGGAATCTTTTGCAACGGTATAAGTGATTTAAAATAGATTCATGTGTCAATCGCATACAACTTTTAAAATGAGTAAAATGTTCCAATAGCTCGCCAACGCATCGATGTCATACTTCACTGCCTTGCTATCTATTGAATGAAAAGATTGGTTGTATCATGATTGAAAATCGTCGAAAAAATTTTTGGAAACAACGTTGCTGCAAACACGGAAGTGACAAGTTTATATTCGCCATCAACATTTGAATCATTCTTATAGAAGAACATGTTTCCAGCATTTTCCATTATGACTGATTGAGTGAATTCGAATAAGTTGGAACGATTCGGTAGATTGTCTTGTTAATGGTGAACATTGTATACTGAATTCTGGATGAAACAATAAATAATTCCCCCAAATGCGAGGGAGTATATGATGCAATTTTTGATGCGACCAAAAGACCCGTGAGGAATTCCAATTGGATCTTGGAAAACACGTTGGAATAAGTTCAGAAACAATCAGTTGTCGTGAAACATCGACCGGTTTTGGAGGAGGGTCGAGAATGGGTGGTTCCGAACACTGTTGAGTCCTCAACCCCGTTAGCTGGAAGGAGATGCATTTTTACGGAGAATAAATAACATCGTTTTAGAGATCTTCGAAGGACGAACAAATATATCCCCACACATTTTTCCGTAAAAGTAATTCTGTTCGCCTGAATGGAAAAAGTCCTCCCGAGAATCGTATTTTCCTACACTCCTGAGCCCATCACTCAAAGACAATGTATTTTATCAAAAAAAAGGTAGAGCAAATTTTTGTGGATCTCTGAAAAACACGCGAAAGAATCTGATGAACCCTTTGAATATAGACTGGTTCCACGCCAAAGCAACCTACGGAAAGGGGTCATCTCTCGGATTTCTTTTTTAGCTTATTTATTCGGTTGTACGTTTCAAAATAGGAACTTCGGACCACCTATGGGACCCAAAAAAAATTTCATCCCTCCGTTGCACGCATATCCGTAAAAAGAGTGAAAATTCATCATGTATTAATCGATGCTTTTTTATTCAATAAATTGATAATATTTTGAGTTCTGTGACAGGTATAAACTTACGGCTAACGGCATCTGAAAGGGCGTCCAAAAACTTATCGGAAACATTTTGTGGGGGTTTTTCAACACTTTGGAAGCCTCCTGGAGCTAAAAAAGTGTTCTTCACGAAATGGTTAACTTCTCAAGAAGCCATTTTTTTATTTTTCTGAAATTACATTCAAAACGTAAGATTTTGAAATCTTCCAGGAGAAAATGATCTCGGAGGAGTTTGGGGTGATCCAAGCGACTCATTAGCCATTTTCTGGGATGGAATTTTTTTAGTAACAGAAAAATATCGTTTTCTGCGCATGCGCATAAAGTCGGGCTCTTGGGACTAATTTCAACAAACAGCTGACAAAATTTCCTATAAGATGACTACCTGCAGAGTTTGAAGTCATGCACTCAAACAGGATCTACAACACAATAAATTACATTGAACCGAAAACACATGGACATGCAACCCATTAGTAGCGCCCGCTGAAAGGACACATTCATGAGACCTTTCTGGGGCTCGTTTTTTAGTCCAAAATAGCCGTAAAGTAAAATTCGGATTACATACAGTACCGTTCATAAGTTCTCGATGGTCGATCCCTCGATTACCCTGACTTGCAACAGCGATAGGTCGAATTCTATGCATTGTACGAAAATTTTCAGAAAAGCATCTCAAAGAGCAGAAAAAATACTGACTTTTACTGGGTTTGGATGATTTCTATCGAATATTTTTGAAGGTCCTACACGCTGATGAAAAAACAGAAAATCTTAAAAATTTTTACTTTCATTGAGACACCTGCAGTTTCAATGCGAATGAAGATACGGCAATTTTGGAAAAAGCATCTTGTAGAGCGGAAAAAATGCTATGTGTAACCATTTTTTGATTATTTTTCACCTTCCGTGTATGAAGACGTGCGAGCTGTCCAAATCCCCAAAATCATGGTTTTTCACCGTTTTTTGTGCCGTTTCCGGTGATAAACAGTCATTTTGGGTACCTAGACAGTTCGTACATTCTCACACGAGGTACGTAAAAAAGTAATCAGAAAATGGCTACACATAGCATTTTTTCCGCTCTACAAGATGCTTTTTCCAGAATTGCCGTATCTTCATCCACTTCGAAACTGCAGGTGTCTCAATGAAAGTAAAAAATTTTTAGATTTTCTATTTTTTCATGAGCGTGTAGGACGCTCAAAAATATTCGATAAAAATCATCCAAACCCAGTAAAAGTTAGTATTTTTTCTGCTCTTTAGGATGCTTTTTGTGAAATTTTCGTACAATGCATAGAATTCGACTTATCGCTGTTGCAAGTCAGGGTAATCGAGGGATCGACCATCGAGAACTTATGAACGGTACTGTACAGTACCCTCCAAAATTAATGGATAATGGATAGTCTCAGTCAATCAATGATATTTCCGACCCAGTTGGTTGTACGGCAATTTTGAAAAGAGCATCTTGAAGATCAGGAAAAAATCTATGGATTTATGTGTTTCAAACAAATTTTACTCATTTTCAAGTTGCCTCAATCGACGGTGAAAAATGAAAAAAATTATCCATAAATCAATCACTCATAACTTTGACGAGAGTGATTCGATTATAAAATTCCGAACGAGATTTTGTAGATCATCAAAAAATCTACAAGTTTTGTTCCATGGAAAATTCATGTGCGACCCTTCCTTCCTGAGTTACCAGCCTGGAAAGGAAAAATTGTTCAGAAAAATCTGCATATCGAAGCATTGGACGGTGCACTCGGCTCGCGTATTCGTAGAATATTGTACTTCAAATATGAGGTCAAAAACGTTCTTTGTCACATTGTCTCGACGTAAAATTTCCTCAGCTTCCAGAATTTGTCTTCGGATTTTCTCTTACATGCAAACGAGGGGGCTTTTTTGGACATTAATGCACGAGAAATCATCAATTCACGGGGTAATTCTAGTAATGAGACCACTGTTACGTAAAAATCTGTAAATCTAACTCAAGACCGAAGTGGTGAACTCTGATGGGTTGGAAATCTCATGCACATGATGTTGAACTCAGAAAGGAGCTGTACCATAGTTAGGGTAGAAAATGGAAGAGTATTCTGATTCATTTATATTAATCGATGAGCACATTATATTTCACTCATTCACACATTACACACATGCCATACACCGCGGTTACGCATCTTACAGTTACACGACACTTAACGAACACGTAACGAGGCACCCCGTTACCGACTTAGTAATGTGGCACCCCGTTACCCTAATTTGTAACGCAATTTACATAGTACTTTCTTAGGTAACGAAGCACCCCGTTACTATTCATTCACACCATACACATAAAAGTAACGTGGCACCCCGTTACTTTTATGACATGGATAAACGATCCACCCACTTTTCATAACGCATTCACGCGTTACCCGACACTTCCTCACATATCTGAAACGCAACTTACAGTTACACGCATTTTCTGGCGCATAAC
Source organism: Eretmocerus hayati (assembly GCA_029851415.1). Taxonomy (NCBI): domain Eukaryota; kingdom Metazoa; phylum Arthropoda; class Insecta; order Hymenoptera; family Aphelinidae; genus Eretmocerus; species Eretmocerus hayati. Next base: position 171,725,143 of record CM056742.1, on the reverse strand, counting down.
GCAAAGGAACGTAACTTACGACGATTTCGCACCTAGAAACGCCACTTAGCGTTACCATTTTCACAACCATGTAACGCAAAGACACGTTATGCATAGACGTTTCCCATAAGGGAACGTGGCTTACCGTTACGCCTTCGGATACACACGCAACGCATCCGCGCGTTACACATAGCGTTTTCTTACGCCGTAACGTTGCTTAGCGCTACACACTCTTTGCGGCTTAGCCCGCCTATATAAACCCCCGCAAACCAAGCTCAGGATCTCAGTCCGATCTCAACACGCCGTCGCGACGCACTCTCCACGACACTCGGCCCTTCCGTGGCCACGCTACTCCGTCACGTTGACGTACCCTGGTGCCGTCAGGAACGTCATCATCGCGACCTAGTGACACTATATTGTTGTGCTGCTCGAAGTTATTAGCGATAGAATCTGTGTTGTGTTCGTGTTTTGCCCTGGTACCGAATCGCAATTGAACCTTGAAGACATCCGGATTATTCGTTTACCAAACCCTGCGCCTGGCCCACGACCGGCCTAATACGCTCGATCCCCATACCGTCCGAGCCCGTACGGATGGACCGTAAAAACCGTAGCTGTGCTCGGAGCAACGCCGCCGTCACCCGCACCGAGGCTGATCGTCAGCGAGATCGGTACGGACCCCAGCAGGCAAAGAAACTGGCTCGGCTCGCCGTGCTCCAAGCCATCGCTGCGGAACAAAAGGAGACTTGACGTGGGCATACCCCCGCATTTAATTTTGATCGCCGCGAATATATAATTTTTCCATTACTACGATCGTACGCTCTTCCAGCGTACGCACGGCATAGATCTTGCATCTACGGTTCCTAGAAATTTGACATGAAAACTTTGTAACCGACATGACCCATTACTTTACCGTGAAAGTAACGCTTCTCCAACGTACGCCCCAGGTCGTAAAGTTTTCCGAGAAAAAGTCATTCAAAATATTTTGTAACTCGACAGTCACATTACATTAACAGAGAAGTAACGCTTATCCACCGTACCGATCAGGCCATAAAGTTTTCCAGGAAAAATACTAAAAACCCTTGTAACTGGACAGCCCTATTACGACAACGGAAAGGTAACGCTCCCCCAACGTACGCGGCAGATCATAAATTCACTCTCATAAATCTTCGAATTAGTAAAACCCAGCAAATGTACGTCGCTCCGTACGGTTCTCACGCATTACATTCCCGCTAATGTAATGCGCCGCTCCCATTACGCGTACGCTTCTCAAGCGTACGAACATGGGTATATAAGGCCGCGCTTCCTAAGCTCGGCAGCTCAGTCTTCTCCAGCTCGCCGTCGCGACGCTGTCTCCACGACACTTGGCCCAGCCGTGGCCCGACGCACCCGACTCAACGTGCCCCGCCGCGACCGTTCCAAGTTGCCCCGGTGGCATGAGTGACCAAGTGTGCGTAGTGTTTGTGTTTCGCACCTCGAGTACCGAGTTGCAATTGTGTCTTGAAACTGTGAGAATTATTCGAGTGCCTAACCCCGTTCCTACCCCGACGACGGCGTGAGCACGCCCACGCACCTGGACCGGACGGATGGACCGTCCCAGCCAACGGCACAGACGTCCCAAGACCTACGTACCCCGCTCCGAAGAGGAGCACCGACGAGACCTCTACGGACTTCAACAGGCCAAACGCTTGGCGCTGCTCGGAGCGTTGAAAGCTGAGGCCTCAACTCAACAAAACAAGACTGCTCAACCCTCAACTATCTCGTCTCCGGCCAGCGAGACGCGGGAGTGAAATTATTTTCATCCCCATTGACGAGGTTTCCCGTAAGCGGAATTCCGAGCCCCGTCAATTTGGCGCCCAACGTGGGGCCAACGAGGGACTTTTTGGACTTCGTCGGCATCAGGAGATGCTAGGACCTGCGACCTGATGAGCAGTCTTCCCCGGACGCCGCCTGCAACCCGGACGACCCGGCAGACAGCGGCAAGCACTTCTGGGAGTGTGGAAACACCCAGTGGCGCCCAACTGGATCAACAACGCACCGTCTCGCTTGAGCGCACCGCTCGCGTGACACGCCACCAACGTCAGCGGTCCCTTGGCTCGGAGCAGGAGCTCGAGTCCCTCCTGGACGGAGCACAGCTGCCTATACGCCGGAGGACATCCCGCAAGGACCTTGCTCCGACCGGACCATCGCCTGCTGTGCCATACGACGACCCTGCAGATCCCCAAGCCGGAGCTCAGCAGCAGCAGCCGGCGGATCCCGCCTCCGTCAACCAGGTACCTACTCATCCGAATTCACTTGTTGCTCCAGAAGCTGCAGCGGACGTTTCGCCGGCCATCCTGGTGCTGCGGAGACACTCCGCCAGATACGCGGAGAGTACTACTGGCCCGGACTTCGCAACGACGTCCGACAACATGTGCGAGCATGCGGACCCTGCAACCTCACCAAGGCTGCACGACCAGCGGATGCCGGAGCCAACATCGCCAGGAAGCCGAAACGACCTTGGGAACAAGTGGCCTTGGATCTGATGGGCCCTTATCCCCGGACGCCCCGGGGGAAGCGGTTCATTCTGGTCGTCACGGACTTGTTCTCCCGATGGACGGAAGCCTTCCCCATCTCATCATCGACGACCGAGGTCATCGCCAACGTCCTGGAGACGGAAGTGTTCCAACGATGGGGATACCCGGGAGCCGTACTCTCCGACAACGCACCACAGTTCAAAGGTGCAAAATGGCTTCGCCTCTGCGACAAGTGGCAAGTCGAAGTATGGACTACGCCTGCATACCATCCCCAGGCGAATCCTACGGAACGTCGGAACCAAGAGATCAAGAAGGGACTACGCCTGGCCTTACTTCCGTACCAACACCAAACCAACTGGGACCTGGAGGTCCCAAGAATCCTGTTCGCCATGCGCCGCCGATGCAACGCCGCCACTGGATTCTCACCTAGTGAGCTGCTCCTGGGACACAACATCGCTCGCCCAGGGGGACGAGTCTCGCCACGATCGGACGATCTCGAGACCCGCATCGCTGCAGCCAACCAGGCACAGGATCACTTCACCAGCAGCTGGAGACCTTCGGATGAAGTCTTCACGGAGGGCGACATGGTGTTCATCAAGACGCACCCCCTTTCCAAAGCTGCCGATAACTTCAACGCTGGCCTCGCCCCGAAATGGGAAGGCCCATACGAGATCGTCCACTGTCATTCAGCGCAGGTGTTCACCGTCGACCGTCCCGGAAACACCGCCCTGAAGGTGCACATCTCGCAGGTCAAGCGAGACCACACAGCTCCAGCCCCTCCTGCGGCTGAACCTGGGTCACCATCCCCCGCAACCAGCGGCGCCAAGGATGCAGACGGACCCCGAATCGAGCGGCCACATCCGCCGACCACACCTGCCGGTGGGGACGCCCACTTGTCCGAGGACCAAGGTCGGAATGGATCCGCAACCGTCCCCATTGCCACGACCCCTGATCGTGCGCAGGACGACATCGCAAACCACGTCGAGGAGGACTCCCCGACAAACGTTGCCGAGGTGGACATCTTGGCAGAACCATACCCAGGGGTAGCGGATGCGCCCCGAGTCCTGAGCAACCAGCAATGGAAGCGACGTAGAGGGCGACCTACCTTAGCAGAAGCAGCACGGAGAGAAGCCGAGCGCAAGCTCGCCTACCCACCGCCTAGCCACCGCTACAATTTGAGGAGCCGGAGGAAATCCCCAGCTCCGGAACAATAATCAAGTATAACTATCTGGCCAGAATATATAATCAATCATGTATAATCATAGTATGTATCTTAGAATTAGTTTGGTCGAATAAGAAGTCGACAAGGTATCGAATGCGATGCACACTCACGGCACTGTTCATGCAAAAATAATATCCGCGTCGATCCCCCGGACGATTTGACGTGGGCATACCCCCGCATTTAATTTTGATCGCCGCGAATATATAATTTTTCCATTACTACGATCGTACGCTCTTCCAGCGTACGCACGGCATAGATCTTGCATCTACGGTTCCTAGAAATTTGACATGAAAACTTTGTAACCGACATGACCCATTACTTTACCGTGAAAGTAACGCTTCTCCAACGTACGCCCCAGGTCGTAAAGTTTTCCGAGAAAAAGTCATTCAAAATATTTTGTAACTCGACAGTCACATTACATTAACAGAGAAGTAACGCTTATCCACCGTACCGATCAGGCCATAAAGTTTTCCAGGAAAAATACTAAAAACCCTTGTAACTGGACAGCCCTATTACGACAACGGAAAGGTAACGCTCCCCCAACGTACGCGGCAGATCATAAATTCACTCTCATAAATCTTCGAATTAGTAAAACCCAGCAAATGTACGTCGCTCCGTACGGTTCTCACGCATTACATTCCCGCTAATGTAATGCGCCGCTCCCATTACGCGTACGCTTCTCAAGCGTACGAACATGGGTATATAAGGCCGCGCTTCCTAAGCTCGGCAGCTCAGTCTTCTCCAGCTCGCCGTCGCGACGCTGTCTCCACGACACTTGGCCCAGCCGTGGCCCGACGCACCCGACTCAACGTGCCCCGCCGCGACCGTTCCAAGTTGCCCCGGTGGCATGAGTGACCAAGTGTGCGTAGTGTTTGTGTTTCGCACCTCGAGTACCGAGTCGCAATTGTGTCTTGAAACTGTGAGAATTATTCGAGTGCCTAACCCCGTTCCTACCCCGACGACGGCGTGAGCACGCCCACGCACCTGGACCGGACGGATGGACCGTCCCAGCCAACGGCACAGACGTCCCAAGACCTACGTACCCCGCTCCGAAGAGGAGCACCGACGAGACCTCTACGGACTTCAACAGGCCAAACGCTTGGCGCTGCTCGGAGCGTTGAAAGCTGAGGCCTCAACTCAACAAAACAAGACTGCTCAACCCCCAACTATCTCGTCTCCGGCCAGCGAGACGCGGGAGTGAAATTATTTTCATCCCCATTGACGAGGTTTCCCGTAAGCGGAATTCCGAGCCCCGTCAGACTGCTCCCATTGAGAAAAGCTCGTCTCCGTTCAGCGAGACGCGGGAGTAACCATACTCTCATTGACAGGGATCCCCAGGTTTCTTTTGCATAATTCACTCATCCAATCGAAATTCATGCCAAGCGGATCTACGGGCCGGCACTGTCATACTGTATTTTCAATGTCAAATTCTCTGAACTTTTAGAATATGCAATTAAAAATTCAATTTGAGACGATCTGGGAGATTCACATTTAATTTTTTTAGAAAAAATACGATTTTTCACACCCAAAATCGTGTTGAGACGGCGATTTTATATCCAAAAGTGATAGATGAGCCTTTGACAGATCAAAAAAACGTGTGATTGAGTCCTGAGCCACAAAATTTATGGGTCAAGAAAATTTTAAAAAATGAACCTGGGAGCAAGATATCGACCGAAACAAACAGTGTTGGTGAAATGCCTTTTTATAGTCATGAAAACATTCTCACCCCTTTCGATCTCAATCCTAAACATCAAGTAGCCTCTAGAAAATTATCACCACGAGATAAATAGAATATCAAAGAATAGTACATTAAGCAACAAGGGGGCAAAGAAATTTTACACACGAGTTCTCGAAATGAGTGCGTTAAAGTAAACTTTGCGCACAGTTGTAACTTTTGCGAAATGCGCACAGATACAATTGTACGTAGAAAGTTCTTCTTCACGCACGAAAATTTCGGGAACGAGGGCGTCAAATTGCAATTTGTTACGAAGGACTTATAGCACTCCCTACGCTCGTGCCATAAACAGTCCTTCGTACAGAACTACCCATCTACGTGCAGTGTCATAATATACTATTTTGATACATCTGTGCGGAAAGTTGGTGTCCGGTCCATACCACCGAAGTTGGTGGAGGGCGTGAAGGAGCAGAGCGTGGTCCCGGAGTGGAACCCCCTGGTAGGGGTGCAGGGGGCGAAGCTCCCGCCCGGAGTTGTGGGGTGGCGGAGCCTCCCACTTGAAAAAAAATTCTGAAGAATGGATCAAAAAAAGATATCTTGAACCAGCTCATAACCAAAATAGGGTGCTAGAATTCATCTCGAATATTGTAATCTCGTTGCAGAAAAAGGAACTCCGTGAAATATTCCAACTTCCGCTCAAAGAAGTATTGAGGGTGGAAAATCAGTGACGGCACATGATTCATGTAGTTCCAAATATCCTGATTCCTGTCAGAACGTAGAAGTTTACTTGAATGCATTGGTACATGAAGAACAGGATTGCATTAAAAAATGTCTTTGATGAAACATTATAGGGAACTGAGTAAGATTGTTGTAGATATAGAAACTACATTAATACACAATATATTCCTACACAGAGTTGTTAAATTACACTGCACGTGTATTACACGTGCATCCGTGCATTCGTGCATTTGTGTATCGCCGCTAGCGCCGCTGTCGGTAAGCCTCGGTATCAGCTGGGCTGGGGCAAAGCGGGGCAAGCAGCAGAACAGAAATTTAACAATAACCTCCTGAAAATGTCATTTTCATCTCGCGAAAATTGATTGCTGCTGCAAGATGCGGGTTGTCCGTGCAGCAGCCTATTTTTGATGATGCTTGATGATTTTTCAGTGTTTTTGCAGAATGCGGTTGATCTCGACCTCATAGTGTTTGTTGGTTAAGTTTGGTCCTTAATCGAAAAGTTATTCTGTGAATAATTCTAAAGCAGGAATAAAGAGGTGGATCCATTCATCTTTTTGCTGTAGCAGAATGTGACTAGATTCTAGTGCTGAGAAACAAGAGTATTTTTCTTTCTGAAAAAGTTCTCTGAGTGATAGTTCTATAAGAATCCTGAATAATTTCATAATTAGCAGAGATACTAAATGCTGCTTGAATTGTCATTCAGCTAAGATTGAATCCTCAAAGTGATACTGGTTTCCCTTAACCCAAAACATGCTTCGCAGGTGAAATGAGGTTGAAGAGGTGCTTGACAAAACAGACTGTTTGATCATTTCCTAACAAATTCATTATAGTATCTTGGTGCTTTTCCATTTCTAGTTTACTTGCTCATTTAAGCCTGCGATTCTCACCATTTTCTCCATGCTCACATACTTTCAACATCCTTCTCAGATTACAATTTCTGGTTCCAACTATTGAGACATGATACTTAGAGCTGTATTGTTATGTCTTCAAAATTTACTGCATCACTTATGGATCAGTGACCAACACAGCTATCTGAATAAGACTCGACAATGACTCCTGAAGAATAATAGTTATTACCGGTATAGTTTGCATTACCTTATGAGGAGTAATGGGAGATTTGCCGTGAATGATTACTTCTTTCTATACCTGATTGGAGAACAGTGATTGATTGCTAAAGCGCTTCCTCCACCATAAGGTGAGCAAGAACGGGTACTACTTCAGGTATCAAATAGGCCGTAGAATCCTGTCAGGAACTGGAGTGATTTTGAGTGGTTGAATATTGTAACCTCAGTCTCTTTAAAAGGACTTTGTTCTTGAATACATATAGTGTACTAGACATGAAATGTCTGTATCAAAAGTCAGGTGATAGGACTATTCAATGCATATGTAACCACCTTTCTCGGTTTGAACTCATTAATACACTGATCAATTAGATAGTGATGAAAGAGTTTCTCTCTGTCGTTCAAGTGGTGAATAAGCCATCTGGGATGCATTCGTGATGGAGAACATGAATGCCCACAGAGTGATATTATTCAAGTTCTCTCTTTGTTTATTCCATACAGAACTTTCTTCATTCTTTCCATGTTACAATAGGACTAGATTGCATGAGGTTTCTGACCGGCGGATCTGAGACCCATTTGATGATCCTTAGATACTTCGCTAACAGTAGTGAGATTGTCCCTTACTTGAGTTACTCACCATCTTTACTGACTTCCAAACTGGAACGATCGATGCTAGATTGAATTTTCTCACTTCTATTTTTTTATTGGTCTATTATTTGCAATATATTTTAAAGAGAGATGGTGAGTAACTCAAGTTGAGTCAAACTTACAGAGAGATAATCAGATTGTAATCAATCATTTTTCATGCATTTCACATTCAGATTTTGCAAAACAATTACTCGACATACTTTTCCTGATCTCACGACTCTCAAGAGTTGAAATTAGTATGTTTCATTCTCTTCTTAATCGTTTCAAGTTTAGATTTTGCTAAATAGTTACTCGACATGTTTCCCCTGATCTCATGACCCTCAAAAATTGAAATTCATACTTTGATCTCAGATGAAGTTATGGGGGGAAAGGATGGTGATACTCGCCAAGTTAGACTTTTGGAAAAAGTAAAGTGGGAGGGGGGAAGATCAAGATCAACACGAGGCGTTAATCAACCAAATGAGCTATCCAACCCAAAATTCATTATGTTCATTGACCATTTACACTCTCAATAAAAACGCATCAGCGAAAAAAGCATCTTGGCACACTTCGAGCTTTACTTTTAATACCACACATTTATGCCAGCAAATGTACCGGCCAGGCATTTTCGTCATCTTCAACCATTTCTTTTGCTCCACCAGCATAGACCGTCGATCTAGCAGTTGTCTCTTGCTGCCTCCATCGCAAAACTTTGCACCGGGCCAAAGTTTGTCACTACCCGAGATAACGCAAAGCTAGCAAGTTGCACCTCTGATGTCCTTGCTTCAATGCACGTGGCTTTACTCTCTCATACTTTGTCTAAGCACACTGCACCGATAGCTCTCAGCTTCATCTCTCTGTCTCTTTCATGTATGTGTATAAAATATATAACGGATCGGGCTTTTCCGAGCTAATGGGTAAGTTGCTCGCTCGAGTCCTGCAAATGAGAAGTCGTTCGCGAGAAAGAACAGGAGGGGGGGATACAAACAGCGTGCAAGAGTAACGAGAATGAAGCTTCGGTCGCGTTGTCGTGAGAGTCAAATTAAAACTTGAATCACCGCTTGAAAAGTTTCAAATTAAATCTCGCGTCGTCGTCGTCGTCGTCGACGGCTTTGCGAGCGTGACGAAAGATCTTTTCAGTCGATCGTACTTGATGCTAGCGTGTTCAACACCCGGCGTCAACGGGAATACTTGGGGATGGGGGGGGGGGGGAGATCAGAGACGAGGTAGATGCTGCTGCTGCTGCTACTATTTTAGTGAGACGAAAAAAAGACGCGTATTTAATCCAGTTGACGTTGTCATCGAGTCTCAGTCTCAGAAGGAGCGTTGGCGGTTACAAGATTCTCGTTCTCTTCCTTAGAATGAATCTCAATGACTTATTCGTATGTCATTTGTGTATAAATGTTGGCCTGGCGTCATCATTCATGAACCTCTTTCCACTGCTGAATCTGATGTTATTTATCATAAGTGATTTTGGTAGATTTTTTCGTCCTTGATGGTTGATATACAAGTTGAACATTTGGTCTCGTCGATCATAAAGGACGGGATCCGTCCTTCAAGATCGACGAGACCAAATGTTCAACCTGATGTTATTTAGGCGTTACTCTACATTTATTGACCATCACTTCACTCAAAGGTTTTGTGGATCATACTAGAGACTTCCATTTTAGAGCCATGGATCATAGAATCCCCTGCCCCACTTTAGTGCGTACTCCAGTCAAGAATACCAAATCGTGGAGAATCTCTTCAGGAAGATAGACAAAGTGTAATTCAATTTCACGTTACTAATTGAGGGTTGGAGATTTCTTGACTTTGTCTAAGTGGCATGAACCGACGTAGTATACTTTTACCCACATTGCGTTAAGTTTGTCAAATTTTGGAAATATGGTGCAGTGAGTGACATGAGAGAACTATTTTTTCAATCCCTAACTATCTAAGGATCAGTAGGAATGTTTTTTACCAGGCGGAAAATTCCTAGATTCCTCTAGAAAATTCATGAATAAGGTCAGCTCTGGAGGTTAGGCTGATGAGTAGTTTTACAAATTTCGGAATAGTTATCTTGAGGACTGTTAAAGTCACTTTCGAAGGGATTCAATTCCAACAAATGAATCTTGAATACCCCCCTTGAAGCTCGATTTGGATGAATATTCTAAAAGATAAACATCTTCATTCTTGGCGATGATGAATTTTGAGCACTGAATTCATTCATTATTCATTCGAAATTTCTGCAAGGGTCACGCGTCTGTGAGAGAATGTCAAAATATTGATGTACGCTTGCAAGACGTGATATTCTAACAGGTCAGGAACAGATTTTCGTCCCTAGCCTGCTGTTTCGATCAAACCAGATTGTTTGTGATAGTAACTGTATGCTCAACCCATCAGAACTGAAATCTGATCTCAAGATTCTGAATAGCAGCTCAGGGGCGGAAAAGCTTCTCCAAAATTGTTCAGATATCATGTCTGGTGAGTGTACACCCAAGTCCCGAGTCATGGAAGGGGAGTTTAAAATTCGGACGCGGATGAAGTTTTGAGTGTACCAAAAATTTACCACATTGGTAAGAAGTTGACTATAGCTCCCCAAAAGTCACCAGATGTCCGTAAATATCTTCTGATTGCACCAGATATTTCGGGAGATGAATCATCAAATGGTAGATTCCTCCTCGTCCGGTGGCTCTTTGTATTACTAAATTAACTCATTTCAATGTCAACATTACATGTAACTGTGCATGAAACTCAAAGAAAGGATGCAAACCCAAGAGCCGTTACCATGCAGTCAACCTAATAGATCTCCATAAGACTAGTCCGTAGAGAATCCGGGTATTTTGCCCGATAGATGGCGCTATGATCGCACTGCATGTACGCTGAGGGATTGTGAACCAATTTTTTGCCTCATAGTTTTTCAACCTCACATTTCCGACCAGAATTAAATATGGCAAGTGAAACACCATAATATTCTCCATCGAATGAGTTGTTTCACACCCGGGAACTCTTCCAATATTTCGAAAAAATCATAGCTCTTCGGTTCGTGGGGCCAGGTATCATGGCCGATGCTCTGATCTTTTCAAGCTTTTTGCGAGCTAGATTCAGAATTTTCGGGCGTGGGAAGGCTTATTCGACAGGGAATTCCAATCCACAGGTGGCTTACTATCTGATATTGGCCAGAACTGATATATTATTGAGGAATAAATCGGAATAGTCGAGGACGCGCCCTGTCCCACCAAGAAATTGTCTTCAAGTTTTTCTCGATTCCTAATGAATGAAATGCCATGAAACTTGGCATGGTATCGTGTTATAAGATTTCACAGGTGGCCTAGTGTCTGAATAACACATTCAATACCAATAAATGCGTATAAACAATAATACCGTGCTCAGGATTATTGGATGCAGCTGCAAGATCAAAGTACGCCGGTGCGTGTCTGGTTGCGATTTTGAGGGGACTCCGGGCTAGCCTTGAGAGGAGTGATTCATCCAATACTCGTCATTGCCTCCATGATCGAGAAAAAACTTTCTTCTACAGGATCCATAACATATACTAAAACTATCCCGAGAACAATTATAGACAAAAGGAGCAAATCTGTATATCCGATCGTAACGGTCTTTAGTGAACCAAAATCGCGCAGTGTCCCTCAAGTCACATTCTCATCAAAAAATCAGGTTATGAGAGCTTTCCTTACGCTGTCCAATGATGATAATCTGTGATCAAGCATCCCTCTAAATGTGACTTCACTGTTACAAATATTGCATGTTTATCAGCCAGGTATTGGAATTATGGCGACCATGTTGTAATCCAGGATCAAAGAATTTTGGAAGTGTGTTATGAGGGAAGTAATTTATTCAGTCCCAAAATTGCTCCTGAAATGTTAGGAAACCTCGGAACTCACTTTCATCATCTTTAGGCCACTATCTAGGCGACTATATAGCACCTGATCCGTGGATTGACACTAATGCGTGAGTTACCGACGACTACGAATATCAGTATTAGAGATTCTTCTGATCAACTAGTTTCCATAAGAGTAGTGTTACGTAGGGAGGGAAGGGGTGCTTCGAATAAATCACGATAATTTAGTCAACTGTGGTACTTTAATGAGCAGAAGGTGAGGTCGAGAGAGAAAGATTGTATGTGTTTACTATAAGGTTGGTACGAGTGGTCCGGTAGCCGCACGGCTCGTCGTCGTCGACGACGGTCTGTGCTGCAACGTAGACCGATGCAATGGGGATGTACTTCGCTCCGTCGACGTGCTGACGAGGCATCCGTGACGGCCGGCGAACCGCACACATACATTGCACGGCCGCGTAGCCATCGCAGGTGCAACGTCGTCGTGGTCAGAAGGGGTGAGGTGAGATCAGGTACTGATCTCCACCTCTACCCACGTGAGACCAGACTAGACCGAGCTAGACCGAGCTAGATCGAACTAGATCGACCTAGATAGGACTAAACCGAGTCAGACCGAACTAGACCATACCGGACCAAAATCTACGAAGCCACACCGCATTAGACTAAACTGCACTAGAGTAAACTAGACCGAATTAGACTGAACTAGACATAATTTAATCAAACTAGACCTAATGAGACCTAGTTATCTCGAGCTAAACGGAGCAAGACCGAGCTGAACTTAATTAGACCGAAATAGACCCAGTTAGACGAAATTGGACCGATCTAGACCAAACTAAATCAAACCGAGTCAGGCCAATCTAGACCGAACTATATCGCACAAGACCAAATTAGGAAAACTAGACCGAACTAGACTGACTTAAATTGAACTAGACCGAATTAGACCTAATTCGACCGAACTAGACCTGCTTACATCGAGTGAAACCGGATAAAACCAAACTGGATCGAACTAGAGCAAACTATACCGAATTAGACCGAGCTAGTCCAAATCAACTCAGACTAGATCAAACTAGATCTACGACGAACTGGACCGAGCTAGACGGAGCTAGACTTGATTGGACCGAACCAAACCGAATTAGATTGAATTGGACCGAAGCAGACTCAACTACACAGAACTAGACCGAATTAGGCTCATTTGGACCGAACTAGACCAAACAAGAGCAAACTAGATGGAACTAGACCACATTAGATCGACCTAGACTAACCCAAACCTGATTTGACCAAGCTAAAACGCATGAGATCGAATTAGACCGAGCCACAGTCTCAGCCTCAGCCTATCTAATCACCCACCCATCTGACCCTACATCCACTCACCCATTCACCCGACCACCCACCAACTCACTTGACCTACCCATGACCCATACGGCCACCCATCATACTTCACCCCTTCCACATAGGCAATCTGACGTGGGATGCGGACGGAAAAATTTTGACTGGGTGTTTCATTGATAATGATTATTAGCTCGTTTGAATCATATCTCAAAGAAGCAACTCGATAGTGTCGCCTGCAACACGATAAAGTTAATTTCAAATGAAAGTCGTGAACAGTCTAGCTTTCGTATAATTAGCACGAGCCGCAAGCCTCTTGAATCCGAAACGATGCCTTGATCAACGAGATCCGTTAGTTCATCTCTTCATCTGCCCGACCACCACAAAGCCACGACTACCATCGGCTCGTGACACCGAGACATGTCTAAGTCGCAGTATCAACTTCTTCTCCCTTCCTCTACTTGAGTGCATTTTCGAGGGGTCGTATCGTTCACAGAGCTTTGACTATGCTTCTCTACAAGTACAAGACTGTGGAACTGATATGAATGTGATTCTCACCAGTACATCTGAATAGAACTTCATAGATTACTGTCATTCATTCTATGCAGCACTCGAGAAGTTGAACTCTAACTCGAAGTGCATGACAAACTATTTAACTCTCTTCAACTACCTCTTAGTCTGGCTCTCTAGAGTATTTAAAAATGGAAATAGCCAATAGCCAGCTCGAATTTCTCCACTCCCGAATTCTCGAGAGTTGGAGAGATCTGGGACAAGTCTCCGAATAGAGTGAATGAGGATGCATTTGTAATTAGGATTACCACCGTCTAATACTTGTTGAGATTAAGCCATGTGGAGGAAGTAGAATGGAGGGCTCTTAGCTCTACTTACCCCTACGACTTCTTAGGTGTCTGAGAGATTGGAATTCGTAGGGGTAATCGGATACCAAGTGCACTCACGATGTCACTCTAGACATCTGTGAATGCGAACAGTGTGTAATCTCGACGAAAAGCGAGAATTCTATAAAGCTCGATCCTCTACAGATTCCTAGAAGAGTCGGGTCTATTGTGACGATGGAAACGGACGTGGACGAGAAATTCTGAGACAATAATGCCTCTACATTCCTTCTAACTCTATCTATATCTGACGATGAACTGGATGTTACAATCAGTGGTTCAAGTACAAATGAGTCAATAAAAAATGTTAATTTTCATCGAATCGAATTCTAGAGGAATATTGTCTTTTATATACTGGGTCCCCACCTTTCGGCTCAACCCCGGTTGCCCCCATGGGTGCGGGGCAGGGATACGCCCTGTCAGCGCGTCGGTTTGGAGGATGGCCAACACCGAGCCAGGCTCGGTGATGACTCAGTCCTCCTCCCCGAATACCGAATTTCGGGCTCGGCCCCCAGCACAAGGCCAAGACCCACCCCTCGGTGGGGGGTTTTGGGACTCTTCTAGGCTTCCTAAGAGCCCAGGGAGTCCCTCGGGATGATTGATGAGTCTTTCGGGCTCGCATTGTTATCGCCCGAGGGCGATTCCAATACGAGTCCCTAGACTCACCCATTCCCGTGGTGCCGGGTGGAGATGTGCGGTCTCCTCGCTCCGGCGGGCGATGACTGAGGCCGGGAGCTCGTCAGACTCCAGGGATGAGGCGTCATGCCCCAACTCCCTTGTGGTGAATAAAATTCTAGAGATCGATCTTGGGGCTTACAATATTTTGGAGCTCAAAATACTACCCAAGCGTTCATTTAGTTATCAAAATATTTCAATATTCTACCATCCTCATAATCCGTATGGAATATAGTAAGAATGGAGTTATGGGGATTGCAGTGATTCAAGTCGTGAACAGTCAGCCGAAGACTTTGTATTACAAAGGCGTCCTTAATGCCACTCAAACTCGAAGTGAATGTGGATATGAGATGCAAATTATCTTTGGAATGAATCAAGAGCAAACCCGACATCAAGTATTTGTTCCGGATCGTCTCGTTACAACCGACCGATGATCATTTCCAGTAGTTCAAGTCGAATATGATCAGACGTCACGTTTTTCATCCGACAGCCCACTTGAAAATTTTCTTATCGTAGAAAATCTTACCATTTACACAAATTTTTCCCCAAAACATCCCACGAATTGAACAGAATTCAGTCCATACCCCGGATTTGGAGTATGCGCACTTAACGTAAGAGTCTGTATGAACTTATGCACGGTTACACATAGGTAATCTTTCACTGTACATCACAATAAGTTCAGTCATAATATTATGACAACTAGGGATATGGAATAGATCAATTCTTTGACTGGTTCGTGGTAAATTAAGCTGGAACTCGAATGGTGTAACTCATTACAAAGTCTAATTTTTGATCCGGAACGAAGTTAATTCAAGATTGCATCTCCTCGAATTGATCTCAATGCTGTCTACCATCATTTCAAATCAACAATTATGGGGCAAGTGATGGTTTGCGCTGTGAAATTAGATTCCAAGAATTTTAAAGAATAAATAATTGATCTCTACAATGAATGCGACAGACAGCATTCCCCACTATTTTCATTCACGTGCTCCATTTGAAGTCTGAAATTAGCGATCCTGGAAAGATCCCATCATATGGCATCTCAAAACACACCACATTCCTAAAAAACCTCAAAGAGACACGCATCAAATCAAAGATCTTCGAGCAGCCGGCGTAAAAATGCCGCTCATCGCGCCTACTGGAAAAGTGCATCGCCCTCAGTCTCTAACGTAAACAAGGAAGAGAGCGTGACAAGCCATCCACCCACCCACTCTTACTCACTCTCAAAATCACCATGCGCATGCGCAAACCATCTATTTAGCTTCTGCAGTAGACTGCAGCTGCAGCGCCAAGCCCCAGAGTCAGCATCAAGCTGAAGGAGTATCTATTGAATCGTTCTCTCAGCAATCCGGCAGTCGGCTCGGGGTGGCATTCAGCTTCGGTTGATACGAGATGTGTTAAAATTAGAGCCTTCGGCTCGCGTAGCCGGCTCTTGTATGAAAGATATGGGCGGTGCTGCGGGCACTGAAATGGACGAGGCTAGAGATAGGCTTGATCAGCTGCTAGCCAGGTCAAATAAGCTTGGGATACACCCGGATGAACTACTAAAATTGAGGCCTGCGAAGAAGTTACTGGCTAGAACAAGTGGAATTTTTGGCAGGTGTGCCATGAGGTTGGGATTGCTGGTTTTGATGGTCGCCGGGGCGTATCTGTATGCCAGGTGGCCTACTATGAGCCACGAGGCTGACGTCGTTAGAACAGTGCTGAGGAGAACGGTGAGTTTCTTTTCTTGATATTGTTGTTCGGGAGAGAGAACGCAAGGGTCGCTCGAGGAAGAATGAGATGTAGACCGGTGGAGAAAAGGTGGGGCAATGGGTTAAATACCGCCGTTGTGTGTGTTGAGAATCTTGTCCAGTTAGAATAGCTGGTGGCTCAATCGATTCCATGTTTTTTTCTGATGATTCAAGTTTTCTGAAAATATGTTCAGTAAGCATACCTTTCCTCAACCCGGATGTAGGGATGAAATAAGATTATCCTGTTGATTATTCTAGAGACACTGTGAGCTTATACTTCACAATAACATATAACTGGGAAATATTCTCACATTCTGATAATCGTAATCAGATCAAAATGCAGTAACAACAATCTCAATTGAAGAGGTCCTTAGAGGTCTGTAGAGAACATTCAGGAATCAGCTGAATATATTCGATTTTGTCTGAAACATTAGAATTTACTGAAATTGAATTCTCAAAGTGCGAATACTTTGCAATAGAGTGACCGTAGGTCGTAAACCATTCATCTGCGTTGAACAATAACAAACTGATACGAATCTTCCATAAAAACTATCCCATTTCCTGTAATCATGGGTACGTGTGACAGATCCTCATGCCAGTAAAGATCGTCATCATATCTTAAAATCAATGTATGGAACTTTCATCAAAGTCAGATCTACAAATGTTGCGTTGATACCGGTCTGGGCACAATCCTGTATGTAATAATTTTCTTGGAGATGTTTTTTGGATCCACGAAGGGTTTGAATTCACTGAACTGTATCATACACACACCAATCATATCGAGATCCTTGGAAACCTTGGTTGACTGTATGTGTTTACAAATTGAGTGTATCGTTGGTGAGCGATATCATTCCGCAGACTTTATCTCTGCATTCTGCTGTTGGATTGCGAATTCTTCGAAGTTTTCAGATGACCATTGTGAGCTAGATCAAGCTTAACAATTCTTGAATCTTCCCCAAACTTAAAAATGTTCTCCCTTTCCGAAGAAAAATGAATACATATCTCCCAATGTGGTAAGCAATTATCCTATACAATGGAACTACACACTATCATTGCCAGTTTCCCTGTCAAAACATTGTTCTAAGCTGCAAAGAAGTAAACATGGCAGAATTGGGATTTTGAAAAATTCTTGTTCGTAATTTGCTCTCCCTCGTAATCCCACATATCGATCTCTCGTCCGTGATCCTTCATATCTCTCGTACCAATAGAGAAATACCAGATTTTCTCAGCTTTTCCAAAGCACACAAGAAAATAGTCACAGATTGTGAAAAATCGATATCGTCTCCTGGAGAGGACAGAATGGTGAGCGGGCTGGAGGACTATCTCGTGTAGAACTGCATATCCAATTCATTTAATGAGGACTCTTACACTTCTAGAGGGAAATAAACGATCCAGCGTGAATTGAAAGAAGGAACAAGTCAGTAATACATTGAATCTTGTTTGTAAATATGAAATCTGAGACTCCAAGTGAACCATGGAATGTAGGCCTTGTTCAGCCCCAAAATCTAGACGTAGATATTGATGGACCTCGGTGCAATCATTCCGCAATCATCGTCGAGAGTCATTACACTCGTTCCATTCCGTCTGACCAAAGCTACGCTTGTTCTACTGGATACATAAATATTTCTCCTCGAAAAAAAGACACATAACTCTTGTTCAAATCTAGAATTCAGACATAGACATCGATGTACCTTGGTACAATCATTCCACATTCATCGTCGAGAGTCATCCAAGCTATTCCACTTTGCCTGACCAAAGCTACGCTTGTTCTACTGGACATATGTATAAGAATTCCTCCTCGCGAGAAAAGATACATGATTGGAATGTATGCCTCGTCCAATCCTAGAATTTTGATGTAGACATTAATGTACCTTGATACAATGATTCCACATTCATCATGAAGACTCATTCATCGTATTCCATTATGTCTGACCAAAGCTATGCTTGTTCTACTGGATACATGAAAATTCTCTTCGCAAAGAGAGATGCATGATTTTTGAATCATGATCTACATCTTTGATAATTGTCAACAACTATCACATTTCTGATAATATTCAACAAGAGTTTTGAAATGTCAAGTAACATTTAGAATCCCAGCTTTATACTAGTTCGAAATTGTTCTCTCCAACTCACCACATACCTCATCGACCACTGAAGAAAAAATGTACGATTTTCAGTAACGAACAAGAAATCCGTCAACGCGTGCTCGTCAAACGTTCGAGCACCCTACCTAGAACCGATAGCAATCGTTTGCAATCAAGCCCACATCCCACATCCCATCCGAGTAAACGTACGAGTTCTCATCAGCGACTAAAGCTCAGCTCCCACACCAATTAAGTCTCTTATTAGGAGTCCGCCTTGCACAGTCACTGCACACCGCACACTTCTTGCAAAAAAAAACAACTTCTGCACACGAGGTTAAAAGAGAGTGAGGTAGTACAGACCGCGTTAGCATTTAGACAGAATCATGCATCCAAGATATATATATAGATACACACACAATGATGCAATGCATGACTCGGTACTCTTGAGCTTGCTACCTCACTTTTTCCTCATGCAAAAGATACTCGGTGGGTGCAAAGCTTCACGGAAATAAGCTCTTTGCAAAACCTGAAAGGCTTGGAAACCTTATCTAAAATAACTTTCTCTCTCAGTTTTTTCCATTTCCCACTCTTTTGCACGCACTTTTGGAGTAGTACATTATTCGTCTCGTGACGTTGACTGCACACGTATATATGAGAGAGTCTTGTATACGTAAGAAAAAAAGGTGAGCTGAGTCCTCGAGATCTCAATTAGGATAAAAACAGCAGCAGGAGCTGAGTTTGTGAAAGCGAAATTAACGGGCCCGTGAGCGAACTTGATGTGTCTCGCTTACTACTACTCTCTTTTACAGAAGCGGGAGAGCGTATTATAAGACGCGTTTGTATTCAATTTCAAAGTTGATGGAATGAGATTCTGTTTCGGTGCAAGCTTTGAGTATAAGAGCGAGTGAGTTTAACGGTTAGTTGGAGTCGTACTTTGTGAGTGGTGATCTTATTTTGAGCTTTGAAAAGAGGAGATTGGTGAGAATGAGCTACTGAAAATCAACAATTTTGCGAAGATGCCCTGCGAATTTCCTTGACTATTCTATCACCGCTATCTTGATCCCGAATACACACACGAAAATGGATGCGACAACGGGTCATGAATTTTTTAATGCTCAACCGTCGAAAAAATTTTGAACGGTACAAACTAGGATGGATTTCGAAACATTCCCAGTATTTATCATCTCATCCTTCTTAAGATACACCTTCGTTCAAGTTGAGATACTCTACCCAGATGGGCAATTTTCTTGTTGTTATGGTTCTTTCAATGTTTGAAACATGCCGTCCCGGGCAGTTTTGTTAAATCTGAATTATGCAATTTCGGTGTTATCTATATCACTCATGGAAATGATCGAGAGATTATGATTGAGGAGAGAAATCCTGAAGTTTACAACATCTTATCAAACTCTAAAAATCTCAAAAAAGCTTTGGAAATCTATGATCCAAACAATCGTCCGTGTTCAGAAGATAATTCATCAAAAATCGACCCAGACCGATAAAAAATCAGAGCAATTGAATTTGAATTGATCGCTAGTGCGCTTGCTGGAAAACTCTGTGTCATAGAGCACGGAAGTATTGCAATATTATTACTACAAGCTGCATCAAATTTGTTTGGCTCTGCTCTCATCGCTTATTCATCTACATCATGTTTAATCCATCTAATTTCCCAAAAATCTATCAGTCAACAAATTCTCTAGTCTGCTAAATCCTGATCAATATTCCATTATATCGTTAGTCAACAACTCACAAAGATAATTCGATTCAGCTCCGAGAAATCCAAAAAAAATCTTCATCCAAAATTCCCGGATTTCTTTCATCCCCAATCTGCCAACTCTAATTTCGGCCAACGGAAATTGGGACCGGTTTCAATGGAATATTGATACGTATTTCCCATTTTGGCAATTCAATAATGTATCGGCTAATGAGTCGACGTTGTGATTCACGCAAATACACGGCGGGGATGTCAAATAATTTATAGCCTCAACCACACTATAACTGACCCGAATAATTACTCGTCTCTCCCATGTTCGATTTGATTAATTTCAGAATAAAATCGAATATCATGACTACAATATTCGACCAATAATGTAACCATGCCCATGATTGAGAGTAACTATTGAATACAAATTGCCATCCGGTATAATAATTACTCAACTTTATGCAAAATCGAGATTTTCGGAGCTTAATAATTTTCCAAATAAGGCACGAGTGATGCAGCCTCCATATATGATTAATTAAATTCACAAATAATAAGTAACGCTCGCTCGAGATAATTCATGAAGCTGTAAATACCAAACTTCCATAGAAACATGTATACACACATAAAAGGAAGTGCTATGATTTGTGCAACTCGTAAAACTAGGTAATCCCACAGGGGCCGCACACATAATAATCCGTCAGGTGAGTTGGTAATAAATTCCCGGTAGGCCGAGGTCCAACTTTTTTATTCGGCAACGATGATTTGTACTCATGGATCGACCTTACTCTCAACTCTTTCCTCGCTCTCTTCTTCTTTTTCAGGAGGACAAAAGGGTAAAATTTTGCATACGCAAGCTCCATAACTGTCGTGACTGGCTTTTCTCTCTAGACAATCGCTCCGATGATGTATCGTTCCTCTCCGACAACCACTTTTCACGCATTCTACTCTGTATTATACATAAAAGCACCTCACTCAATCTTTGCTCTTTTCGAGTGTATGACGTAATACTGTGCTTTTAGTCTAATTCATCGCGGAAACTGTGGTAGAATGTGACAAGGGGGAAGGAGGGGGGGTGGAAGTTAGAATGGTTGACTGTGGTAATGAGGGGTTAGACGGACTATTGCGCGATTTTCACACTCGTAATGTGGTCGGAACGATTTTGCTCTTTGTGTAGGGTAGACTGGATGCGACAAATTTGCTCGCACGGATGCATTTGGGGATGAGTGTGATTAGGCATGACCAGGTGAATTGTTGGAACGCCTGTTGTTCGTCGATTTCAAATGGTCGAATGTATTTTGTTGTGGCTGGCGCATTCGTTCATTGAGCACAAAGAGCAACGATTATGCCGATCAGCGGAGCCTAATAGTTGAAATTGACAAGGAAGAATGTGGATATGTAGACGGCTCTGGACCAGAATGGTCTAAGCTCATTTTAGTTTCTCGGGAACTTTATCTTGTATTGTTTTATCTGCTTTCGACTGTCATCAGTGTTCGGGAGAATTCCAATCATGGAATTTGCGATAAGATAACTCATTTGTACGATGCAAAAACAATAATTTCCACCAAAAATAATCAACGATAAAATAATCATCAGGATTCCAATGCCATTCTCTCAAAATGGGAAATGGACCTCTACCACTTTGGTCCGGAGCCTTTCAAATCAACGAGCTAGTATTTGATACAAAATTCATAGGAACTGATTGAATTATGATTTCAAAAGTGATATGTGACTGTTATCGAATTGATTAGATCCCACCACCTGATCATTTTGAGTAACAAAGGACCGTAAAATTTTATTGAAAATGAATAAACACCGGTAAGGCGTACTCACGGGTTTCAATTGTAATTCCTTCCTGTATTCAACACTAATCGAGTCATGAAAGTTAGTGTTAGACCTGTTTCGGAAATCTGCAAATCCAGGAGTATGCTAGCCCTGGTTGAATGATATGAAGTTTTCCTATGAAACACTTGGGTGGAGTGATGGCTAGAAGGGACCGAAATCAAAATAAGATTGATTAACTATTGAAAATCCTTATCCGTTTTCTTGTAAAACCTCTGGCGGTTGTACTAGACTCATGAAGCTTTCATGAAAATTTGAACTTCTTCATCTTCAAAATTCCATTTCTCAAAAATTTCTGTCTTGTATCATTCAGAATCAATTTTAAGCAATTTCATCTTGCAATAGGTTGACTCATGATGAATATGAAGCAGAAGTTTGTAAAATAATCATGAGAGATTTGAACTTCCATGAACAGAAGCCCTCAAAAGTAACAACTCACATAAACAGATTATATCTCATAGTGAGCCTATTAGACCTTCCAAATCTATAGAACCAACATTCAACTGAACATTCATATCTGATAAATGTATCCGCAACCTTATACAGTCCGACAGATTCCTGATACTATATCTATGCAAAACAGCATCAAAGACAGTACTGTCTTCCTCCGAGATTTAATTTTCTAGCAACGTCCAACTTTATGAAAGAAGCATATTATGAGGATGAATTCAAGAAATTTTCATCTCCTCTCAGCCAACCACTTCTCACAAATATGAAATAGAAACAAGTTCATTGACTAACCCGAGTTTATACGCGGAAGATGAGAAAAAGAGCAAAAGAGAGCAAGCAGGAGTAGTAGGAGCATGTCGAACTTGTTTTTAGTTACACTCGGATGGTGAAAATGGTCGCGAAAACTTTGGCTATTCTCAGCCAACGATGGGATGAGACGCGGGACCAAAAGAAATGTGCCGGACAGCACAAAGTGGTCAGAGAACTCTGGAACTCTCGGAAATACTCGATCCAAAGCTTGATCGCACCACCCCAACATTAACATCGACTTTGAGATGCTCTATAACCCGTGAGATGCCGTGTCGTAGCCCGTATTTGTACTTCATTCTTATGTATAGCTTTGCGTCGTCACAGAAGCGAACTTTCATCTTCTTTCAGCTCTATCTAAAGTCTTTGATCCACGATGAGGATACGCTTCTAGTGATTCTCAATTGCAACCGTGCGACGAGGATTTTTTCTTCATCTTCTTTGCCGTCAAACGATGTCGAATATTATGATTTTTTGCATGAGACAGGTTGTAGGATTCATGTACTTTTGTAACTAAAAGATTGCACAGGTTTGAATTCTTGGTATGGAGAAGATAATTTTCAATCAATTCTGCTCCTAGAGAGTATCAATTCCTCTCAATGTTTATTAAAATCGAATACGCGATGAAGGAAGCTGACACAATGATTTTCAATATGAAAGATAGCGAAGTCTCGGTTCACGTAATTTTATTAAACTCTGAAGGTTGACCAAGAAATTCCAGTCGAGAGTCGTTTTAATCAAAGTGAAAGTATCCATTTACTCCTATAACCATTCCATGGACACTCGTTAACCTCCTTGCAAATTTTTTCCACGTTTTTTACGTCGAAATCTAGAGGAATTGATCATCCACGGTGCGCTCCTGACGGGGATGAGTTTAACAAAAATGACAACAGAAACTGAAAATGTGGTGTTTCTGTACAAATCGTCACAAATTCAATCTGACTTCGAGCGAGATCGGATCAGCTCGCCGTTTCGAGTAATTGTCAAACTAAGAAACTAACTCTCTTAACAATTTACATTGTCTTCAAGGATAGGGGTATGTTGGGTATACCTTCTTGCAAAATCGCCATAAATCACTTTTTGGTAAGGTCGTGATAGCTCGGGTTTGGTTGGTCAAAATTGAATTTCTTTTCAATTCATTTTGAAGGTCTTGAACTAGGCCTGGAAAATATTCAAGTAGGTCAGGACTCTTGGTAGAACGGATGCTGGTTACACTTACCTCATTTGCGGGAAGAATGGTTCAGAATAGCGTTCACAAAACTACTTGCATCCTCAACATAATAACGCATTGAGAGGTTCGCAAACTCATTGACTAATCTGATAATCTTCCGTTATTGTCTCTATGTGATCGACTTCATGTTCCATGAATTTTGTATCGTTACATTGTCTCATTTTGAGACTGTGAACTGGATGGCATGTGCTACTCCGACAAAGATTCGTGAGGATTCTGCCTCAAAGTTGAATGAGTTCCGACCGGGTGACTGATCAACATCTCTTCAGAAGTCACGTCATACGAATACTAAAATTCCTTAAGACCTTCAAGGATATCGAATTGAAAAGCTGCAGCAATGCTATTGGATTTTTCATGCAACTGTATGATTCTGTATTCTCATTCTTCATGAGTACTCTATCGCTTTCGTCAACTATTCCTTACACAATTCATCCGAAAAAGTTTCTTGAACAACGTTTCTGGGTAAGATATGGACTTTTTGTAGAATGGTTGGTAATCATGAGTCACTTTGGAGAGATATGTTGCCTGGAACTCCTAATCTCGTATTGGTGACGATACTCTACAGGATTGATAGAAGTAATTACAATGGAACAGATAGAAGTTATCAAAAACTCCGCGAAGTTGCTTGTATCTCATTTCTCAGTTCATGGAGATTATTGATGTGAAAGTTCCAAGAAAAAATTCGTGCATGATACGATGAAGGACGTTTCATTACAGTCAATATTCCTCTAACTAATCCTACTCTGTGGGGTTCGTATTTCCTCGCTATCACGACAAAATTTTTCCAGCGTTAGTTCCACCAATCAAAATCACACGTTCCAAAACAAACTAGTACAAAAGTTGGAATTCAAAATTCTGCACGTATCAGTCCAAACTTGCGCAATCAGCAACGTGATGAACAAGCTGTCCGTAAGTCACTCAGTGACAGACAGTCCTATTTACAAACGCCCTTCTACTCACACTCTCTGAAATTTGAAATTCCTCTCCAGCTCGTAATAAACGCAAGGGGTCAGAGGAAAAAAAACGAATAACACACATAGCTAGCAAAATTTGGCCCAAGCAAAGCGCGAAATTCAAAAATAAACGAAAAGTACGATGGGTTTTCTCTCCATATTCCAATCCAATCTCACGCTCACCACGAGTCCTTTCCACAAATGTACGCTCGCCGATTACAATTCAGCTCTAGTTTCTCGTGCCTCCACACACACGCAGTAAAATACAACACAACTATTGCATATTGAGCGAATATAGCTTGCTTGCTGCGGTTGCAACTGTATTTTCGATATCTCATATGCGGTTTTACCGTGAAAATCTTCCTTTCTCTCCATAATTTTTGAGTTTTGTCGATGCAAACTTGCGGTTTCCAATTCGAATTTTGATAACACTGTTGAGATGTGAATTACACAGAGCCATACATATACAATTAGAAAAGTCTTGGGCAAGTTTTTGATAAACCACAAGACTGTGACGATGAACTTTGAAGTACAGAATCCTCGTGCATAGGGTACACAATTAATTATGTATGTAAATTACTTGGTAGTGGATTAGATTGGTGGGGCACCGGTGGGCGCCAAGTTTGCAGTTAGTCGTGACTGCCGATCGCCTGAGTGGCCTGTCACGTGCAGATTCTCCACCTCTATATGAGTCTCTGAGCCCTTGAATCTCCTCTACACCCCACATAACCTATATACGGGGTGTTCAAAAGTAGTGGATATTCTTCCACAGGCTTAAGGGGAGATCCCACCCTAATTTTGAAGTCAGGCATGAAAAATCATGAAGGGCCGAAGTTTTGGATTTATGAGTATTTTTTCGATCTAGAAACGATGGCGTAGTCAGTTTTTCGAGAAAAAAACTTTTTCGACCATCTTTGTCGACTGGTTTGCGGCCCCTTCGCCCGATCGCCAAACCCATTCGACATTGAATTCAAAACCATATAAAGTACCCCTAAAAAATTTTACATACCGATCCATCAAATTTTGTGCGACTACATACATTTTTTCGGGTCAAAAGTCTGAATTTTCTTGCAAAAATGCCTCAGAACTGACGAGGCTCGCTTGAGGGTTTACGTTCATAAGACGCCATGCTGAACCTCGATTTTTTGAGAATTTTTCCCTAGAAAATGAGGTCGGCAACATACTTTTTGAAAAATACCATAAAATGGGCTGTGATTTCAATTATTGGGTTAGGATCAGAATGCGTTCAGAAAATTTTTGCCACAGACTCGGGCAATCATGAGGACCAATCTGCCACAGGTTTCAGGCCGATCGAAGATGCAGAAGGCATTTTTTTTGAAGGTTATGAATATAGACCACGCCAAAGATAGTATTTTCCTCGTGTTTCAATAACGGAATTCACTTAGACGCTGGAGCCTCCTTAACTGTACGAAGAGAAAATCCCGCGCGGTATTTAAATCGGTGTCAGTTTGGTCTCAAAAGGGTCTCCCCCCAAGTGTCACAGTCGAACTACGTGAGTCTCGTGATGGAAGCCTACACTGCATTCTTCATACTATGTTAGAAGATGCAGGCAAGGTCTCACATGCCTCTACAACTAGTCTGCAAGCGCGGTCGGGCATTTTATTCCAATGGTACAGCCGTAGAAGAAGCATAAGTGTTGAGAGAATGCGACTGAATTCATGGGTGAGTCATCTCTGCGCAGCATCCGCATCGGTATCATTTTGGTCCTAAAAGGGTCCTCGTCGAGTGTCACAATAGTACCACACGGGTCCCAAGGACAAAATGCACACTGAATATCAATATAACCGTGAGTAGATGTACTGTGACAGTATTTAGGACCGTCTAATCCGATAAATGCATCTCGGCCAAGTGCAATGCACGAGTGCAATTTGGACGCAAGAGACTCTTATAATTATGAGTGGAAAATAAGTTGGGGCAAAACATGTGTATCACATGGCCCATGCTGCTGCTTCAGCCTCCTCGTAGTCGCCACAAGATACTCTGGTCGTCCTGGCTGACGACGGCGGCTACCGCGACTTTGAGCGTATGCGCGATATATTGTACTCATAACAAAGGCGAAGGGGGCATTCTCAAATGACAAGGACGGCAGTTAAATTGAAAAGTGAAAAGGTTTTGGTTTATTCAAGGAAAATATACAAGGAAAGCGCATCCGAGCGCTCACGCATCAGGTGTATTCGAAACGCGAGAGAGAGAGCCGCACACATGATGAAAGAGAGAGAGATATATTCGAGCGGGTACCTACACATCCGCAAGCTCGCTACACCGGACCGCTGCCCTGGGGATGACGCACGCCTGGAGTCGACTCCATAAACGCTCGCCTAGCCTCGACGGGGATCTGGATGCGTACTCGCTGTTGTCGGGTTGCAGGATGGCTCGGCCACTTCAAACCCTGCGTATGTGGTCGAGAACATCCTGGGCACGCGCGACGCGAGAAGCTTCGACACAGAGACCTGTCAACGTGCGAGGTGTTATACGTTAGACGACCGGAACCAGTCTCTCTTCGCTCGCTAATATCGCGCGCGAGGTAATGATGGATTGGCGATTTTTGGGGGGAACCAAGTGGCGATCGCGCTATCTCTCGCTCTTTCATACCTATTATGTGGTTGACTCTCTCTGTGCTGCTAATCGCTGCGGTACCTGTAACATCTAGATCAATGTAATATGCATATAAATAATAAGTAGCGCCGAGGAGAGAGCGATGGGACTATTCCCGTCACAGTACTTTAATGTTATCCGAGTCAGAGGAATCATCGGATTCTTTTGGAGCTGGGATATCAAAAACTCTTGAGGAGACGATCATCTCTGAATCGATAGTAAGTCCGTCCTAGTGACGGACGTTTTAACCGATTTCGAGTTTGGAGTTGGAGGCATCCAAGGATCGCAATCAAAACATAATCCAACCACTCGCTCGTCCGAATTTGGTCATGAACCATTGCTACGCACGATTGACGTTCCAACTCTAAAAGAAATCGCCCGAATGTCCGAGCAAAAGTGGATCAAGTCCACTCCCAACTCACGAGGGCTTAAACGACTTCGGCGACTCCTCATGGAATAAATCTATCATAAACTCTATGAGAGAATGATTTTATGAAAAGCATTCAGGAACTTGAAAAATTTTCATTAGAAGTGTATGAGATGGTATGATGTCCTATCAAGCCAGGGTCAGGACGCTCTAGGATGAAAATTGTTAATACCAAGCAATCCTCGACGTATCATTGAAATTTGATCAACCATGTTCACATTGCTGACTGATATGCCAATCCAAATGGAATGAAAGAT
The DNA here is from genome assembly GCA_029851415.1 of Eretmocerus hayati. Taxonomy (NCBI): domain Eukaryota; kingdom Metazoa; phylum Arthropoda; class Insecta; order Hymenoptera; family Aphelinidae; genus Eretmocerus; species Eretmocerus hayati. The sequence continues at coordinate 171,697,004 of CM056742.1, read as the reverse complement.
CGTTTTCACATTGTAAAAGTTACGATTGACGCAAAAAACTTCATGTGCACGTGAAAACATGGTAAATCCCTTATCCATCAATACCGAAGCGTCTCCGATCTGAAACGAATCTAACCTGAGCAGAAAATTGATTTCCCAGAGCTTCAAATCCCTTCGCACGAATCACCGCCTCCTTCAAACTGTCGCATCAGCTGCATTCGTATTAGTAACATCAAGAAAGAGCGAAACCACCTGAGAAGCGCCAAAGTTATTAAACAAAAAACGATCATTCCATCCAGAGCAAGAGGGTGAAATGCGAAAAATGCCAGCAACTTTTCTCACGCTATTTTTATTTCCTACCCGCGAGACCACACCATCACAGTCACACTACAAACTCTCGAGTCGAATAATTCGCATTATATATATCTTAGCATGGCAAAGGACAGGCATATATATATATATATATAAGTAATACAGAACAGTTCGCGAGACTTTGACGGGTGCGCGGAAATTGCGATAACCGCCAGTCAGTCAGCTTGGATTTTGCCGCCTCACACTTTTTTCATTTCCCCCTTCCCCGCACACCTTTCTCTTGGATCTATATGATTTTTACGAGGAAGCAACCATATAGATATATATGTATGTATGAGTATAAAGTGGGTGGTAGTCCCGACAGATCGCAAAGCTTTATTTCCCGAAAGGCGTGCTGCTGCTGCAAAGCTCCGCTGGGGTATAACTTTTCGCTTCGTGTCGCTCGAGTTTCGTCTCGAAGGTGCACAAGACTCGTTTATACCATGTCTTGGTCTTTTTGATGTTGAAGAAATGGTATAGTTTGCGCATGATGTACGCCATACATACAGCAAATTTGTTATATAAGTATGTTTGAGTTGGTGCAAGTGAGTTTTCTTGTATAAGTGACTGAGGGTAGATGATGTGTGTATGGATGAATAAGTGTATTGGTGGGGCTCGAGTATTTTTCTGTGAATTTCAACTTGACGAAATTTGTAATTTGTCGTTGAGGAAGTTTTTTTTCCTTTTGAAGATCGAGCTTTGAATGAATCATGTATGGGGAGATAGAAAAAGGCAATTACAAGGGAGGACAAAGATTTTTGATAGCCTTGTACCATCGATATTACTTGGAGAAAAAGTTCATTATTATCGACATTATTCGATTTCTTTCAGAATTTGATGTAAAAATGCTTGCAAAAGGGCAGCAGTCGCTAACATCGAGAACTTATGTTGGAAGAAACTTGATTTGTCAGTGAATAGAGCTCAATCTTTGAAAGCTATGATTTAATTGACGAATAGACTTTGAATAGTAGTGAAAGAAAATAGGAGGGTTGTATACCAGGTTGGGACGAATAATAAAAATCTTGGAACTTCAGCGTGTTCTGGTTGGCAAAAAATGCGTTTCCATTTGTTCATACCAAAAAATTCTTAGCATACGCTGAAAGATGATATTTTCAGTTTGGGTGAGAGCTTTGGAATTTAAAACAGGAATTTGTGTAAAGTGATTCCTTTGTGGTTTCCTTGACTTTTCTTTGAAAATGGGTAATACACAATATAAACTATGTTTCCTTGGGCACTTTGAACTTTCGAAGACGTTACCGGTGATTCTAAGTAGCGTAGGTACAGATGGAACGAGATACCGGTACACGCTTTCGGATATTTCTTGCTATTTTTGAAGATATTCGGCTGTTTCTGCCGGTGTGCACAAAATGAGATGTAAAAACCTTCACATCTCATTTTGTGTACACCACCAATCCCAAAAATTACTCGGCGAATTAATCGGTTGAAACAGAGCACCCTTGAGAAGACTAATTTTTAGGGAATAAGTGAAAAAAATGGCACATCACATACATTTTTGTTTCAAACTTTGGAACTTTCACTGAAACTGAATATGTCATCCTCCAACGTGTGCCAAATTCTTCCAAGCAACTATGTATGAAAACAGAATTTTTCCCATCCCAATGTAGTACAATTCCAAATTTCTCTTTCTCAGGCCCACCCTGTTGTGTGTACTGATCTAGAAGGTCATTTGTTGTTGTATTTTTAACAGCACCGTTTCAGCAACTGCTTGTCAAACTTGAGTCTTGGAAAAATTCTATACCGTCAAATTGCGTAATTTTGGTACGATTTCGGTGCTTTTGATCTTGTTTGGCTCGGCTTTCCAACATACTTCGACAAAATCCGACTCTATTATTAGTCAATCTAAAGCTCTCAGTCTCAGCTTGCGATTGATGGGCTACAAAGTTCAATTTGATGTGTCCGAGTTGGAGCTATCAGCAGTTGAAGAAGTATACCAAAGTTAGACCCTGACTGGGCAACTTTGGTACACTTACGAAATATTTCAATTCTACCAACCACCATGCGAGTGAATTGATTTTAACCGTTCCGAAAATTCAATTCAACCTGTTTGAACCATTTTAAAACCTCGTAGACCAAGTCTCGACTCAAGATGAGTTGAAAAGAAGTTGTCATGGGAAGGTGTATTGAAGTTACCCTATCCTTATGCTTCTTACCTAGAGTGGGGTAACCTTGGTACGTTTTTTCATGGTTTTTTATTCGCTTTTATTGAACTCGGGCGCGTGGAGACAAGATTTCTTGTCGGGGAACTTCGTGTGAGCGTGTCATTGACACACTTTGGTATTGTTGTGTTGGTGTCGAGGCTCTGAATGCTCTGATGCGCGATTTTACATTGTGTAAACGCAAACGCGGCTTTGTGCGCAGATCGAGGGGAGAGCATGTAGAGAACAGTAGAGAAAGAATCTATGAGGTGTCACAACTCACAGCTGTGAGCAGAGCACATATATAGCACCATATAGCACATCAGCCGATCAGCCGGAGATGCTGAGAGATCTTCGCTATCTTTCTAATTTGCACTAATAAATGATCATCAGCGATTACGGTAAAAAGCAATGCTCTCGCCCGCCGGCCTGGCCGAGCTGCCCGCTTATTGCTGCTGCACGCCACGAAAATTACATACCCATAACCTCTACGATTGTTCACCGCGTGATATGATGCTGTTGCAGGTTGCAGCTCAGTGCAGATATTTTGTGTGATGGAGTGATTTCATTAATGTGTTCCAGTTCTAGATCAATCCTGCGATGACTCTCATCTTCATCAATTTGTAGATGAATTTGTGAACAGTGTCAAAGCAGATGATTGAGAAGAGTATTAGAAACAAATGTTCAGACCAGTACAATTACTGACAGGTGATTGATGGTTCTATATTTTTTCATAGCTGTGGGGAGCTAAATTTTCTAGTACGCAATCAAGTTTTGTATACGGTGGAGAAATCAAGTCACAGTTTTGATCAAGCAGTAACAGAGTGATGAATTGTATTTCATGGGACACTGTGTGTCAATTGATTAGTAACTGCCATCAATCTCTCTCCTAAATGTTAATTAGGTATGCCATTGCTCAGAACTCCAGATTAGTGACGGAATAGACCACTTTTGTTGTGAACATCAGTTGCAATAGTTCCATGCGTACCAAGTGCTTGTTCGTTTACACTCCTAAGGATGCTCTCTACCACTGACACATCCATTACAAAAATTTAGCAGTCATTTTCAACTAAATTCAACCACTCCAATGGTTCCTGTGTAGATGTTTACAATTCTGCAACACTAATAACAAAGTATTAGTGTGGTATCAGCATAGAGGGCTCAAGGATCATTCAGTTTCTTACAAGCACAAAGCATCGCTCGACTAATTTGAGTTAGCAGATATCCCTATCCATGATTGATCTCCGACTTGTGAACTGTTGTGGAATGCTCATTTATAGAGATGTACTCATGTTGTCAATAAGCTATACAGCCTCCTGAATTTGATTTGCCAATAACTTGGCATTCATTACAAAGTTACCGGTTTGCTGTACATGACAAGAAGCATAATTTGGGATCAACCGTGGCTGATCGCTCTACTCCTGACTAATCCATTTGTACTCTACAGCCCTTCTTATCCCAATACTTATGCAGAAATGGATACATCTCTTCATTATAACCAGCCAGAGAAATTTCAAAGATTATCCAAAGCTTTAGCCTGATATTAAATTTTTTGAATTATGGTCCATTTTAAATTATTAGATATGAACTGAAAATATGAAAATAAAATAATTAAAAAAAATAATTTTAAAAATTCGCTTTTATGAACATAATAGCAACGCAAAATGTGAAAATAATCTTGAATCTCCTTTCTGCATCTAGCATAGATGTTGGCTAAGTTTACTGACTTACATGCTCCAAGATGTTCATGATTTTATGAATAAATATGATAAAAGCGTGGGTTACATCATGAAGACTAATGTTGATGAATCAAGTTTATAACCCACGCTTTTGTCATATTTATTCATAAAATCATGAACATCTTGGAGCATGTAAGTCAGTAAACTTAGCCAACATCTATGCTAGATGCAGAAAGGAGATTAAAGATCATTTTCACATTTTGCGTTGCTATTATGTTCATAAAAGCGAATTTTTAAAATTATTTTTTTTAATTATTTTATTTCCTGTTTTTCATTCATAAAAATTCCAAATGCTGGAAATACTCCAATGTAACGATAGTTTCTTCAACGTGGTGATATATGTGATGGAAATGTAGCATCATTCATTATTGTTAAATATCGGCGCGATGAGTTTCTGATCCATACCTATTAGCTCTGCGGTGGGTCCGATGACTACTACATCGATAAACGTTTCGTACACATAAGAGACAACCTTACACACACTTCTAAGACCAACCTGGACTACATCGATAAACGTTTCGTGCACATAAGAGACAACCTCACACACACTTCTAAGACCAACCAGCACTACATCAACAATTGTAACCTCCCTCTATCGCGCGATGTGAATGACGGCATGAACTATAGTTGTATGAGTGCGAGTGCGCACGTCATGCAAACTTGGAAATCTTTTCATGCATATGAATTTGCATGCTTTTATATGTATTTTCCAATGTGTGAATTGAGTTGATGCTGATGAATACCGATGGAGATGACTATCTACTTGGGAGGATCAACCTGCTTTCCAAGGTCTTGTTTCTGAACATAAATTTTGGAATTGACGTAAAATAAACCAAGGAGGATCTATTTGGGAAAATCATCCTGCTTCCCAAGGAAGCTCTGGATCCATTCCTGTCTCTGAACATGACTTTTGAAATCGACGGATGGTGAATCTCGAGGAGGATCTGTTTGGGTGAATCAACCTGCTTTCCAAGGAAGCGCTGGATCCATTCTTGTTTCTGAACATGAATTTTGGAACTCATGGATGGCAAGTTTCAAGGAGATGGATCTTCTGCTTTTGATCAGGAAACCTGAATCACTTATTAGGAATCCCATTTTTGTTGAAAAATGAATATATTCCTTCGTCAAGATAAATTTTTGAATCCATCTCGTTTTGGATTAAAGGAGATGAATTTTTTCTTTCTACACTTGAGATTGATCTCGTCCCAGATTTTGATCGCAGATTCTTACTCTAGCTATCGTCCACTCGTGCGCCAAAAAATCAGAGCTGCCAACAACAAAAAATTACATATAAAAAGCTTATTCTAAGTGTCGCCATCTACACTTAGAATAAGCTACTAGAATGAGCCCGCCTGATAACCCAAGAGAGTACCACATCCTCTTAAATGCCAGAGGCTTCTCTGAAGTGAACTAATTCAGCTCCAAAATTTATCGGGCAGATGGAGCAAAGCTACAATTCCATCGGTATATAGACTCAACGAAATTCATATTTATGTGAACTGATTATAGAATGTGTCAGTTTCATTTTGAGACACATGCGGAGAAGTCAGTGACAAGTATTTCCAAGATTCATGTAATGGGGAAAAACAGAATTTGATTAAACCAAGTCGCGTACTTCTTCGCAAGGAATCAGGAATGATTTCGAAAACTTTTAGAAGAACGGAATAATTTAGGCAACATCAGGAGAAGTGGGAGGAATACTAGTGATTCACTGGGAGTAGTAACATGTGAGTTTGAAATAGTTCATTCTTAGAATTTCCAATTTCCCAATTGTGAACATTGTTGTCACGACTCAAGCAAAAAAGTCGAGAATGTGATAGAATTTTGTCACCAAATCATCGATTGCTTATGCAAAAATACTGTCACATTCGAACGATCTCCCTACTGGGATTTCCAAGGCACTTCTTCTCCTTTGAGCACAAATGTTTGTATCTCATCTGAGATGTGTCATTTCGTTTGGATTTCAGAATTTCAAACTTCCTGAGAGAAATCCGTGGATGATCAATTCCTATGTATTGCTATTATCTCACACTCTGAATTTCTCGAAGGCAAATACGTCACTGAGAGATTTAGAGTGCAATTTCGCTTCTTCTGACTTCCCCGCAAGGGGATGGTACAGGAAAAGATACTTATACAAACAAAGCCCAAACTTGCAATTACCATCCAGAATAAAATATTCACGGACTACAACGTTGATAATGCAACAACCAATTTAGCCTGTACATCGAATCTACAATCAGAATATCAGAAACGCCAACATCGATTCCTTGTATTCTCATTACAATTGCAATTAGCGATTAGAGTGGCAATACCATTTCTACTGCGTACCTAATCATCATCGGTCGTTCTCCCGTCAAATTAGTCTACACCAAATTTCCAAGAGAGTTTACTATCAAATATAGCCCCCATACACTTCCTAAAATATCAATATTGCCTTTCAACTAACCTAAATTGTATCAGCTGACTAACTAATTCCAATGTTCCAAAAATACACCAACATTTATCGAGGGATGTCAACAATTAGGCAAAATGTTACGGTATTACGAAAAGGTGATAAGCCCAGTTGAGCACAGTAGAGGCACATTACATGGGACTCGAGTTCACCTCGCAGCCTAAAATATCTGACATTTAATATGCACGCTTGGGTCTAGTGCCAAATGTTCCAGTATAAACCTATAAATAGTAATATTAATCAGCCTGGTTTGCTGACGTTGCGGTTACATCAACACTCTACATAACAAACAGAGAGAGAGGGGTGGGGGCACAGAATCAGTTTCAATAATTTTATACGCGGTCACCGATGTTTCCGCATACTGTATAATACCAATTCCGATACGTATCGACGTTGTTTTATTGAAACGACGGGTACAGAATACCAATCGGGTTGTATACAGCTTTAACTCATGTACCGCGTTGCGTTGGAAAATTAATGGAATCTTTATCAGGTGGCGGCTTTCGATGAATTTTTACGCGACAGGCAAATTGATTCTTCGAGTGGTTGTTGAGCAGCGCTGCTACGGTGCTTCGATGTTGAAAGACTCGTTTTACTGATCCAAAGTGGTCGGATTACATCTGTAGCGTGGTATTGAATTGATTAATACTTGAGCGAAAAAGGAAAGAGGGGGTCAAACTGTATAAATGAAATTGTTTCAGAGGTTTTTACTGGTTTAAAAAAGGGAGATAGAAGATTCGATCGTTTCGTATATATAGCATTTATAGGAACAATTAAGAGCGAATGTCGCTGCCTTCCAGATAAATTGATAAAAATATAAATTAAAGTATGTCATTCTAAATTTTTGGATCATTTGATCTCCTTGAGTATTATATTGATATCTCAATTAATATCAAAATGTATAAGAATGAATACTTTTCCTTCAAGATGCAGTGCTGCACTATGTTTTTCTCAAAATCTATCTGAGTCATCTCTATCTCGAGATGACTCAGATAGATATTCAGCTCATTCCATTAAAAATTGCGTCCTTTAGAATTGTTTAGTGAACAAATTACTTTTTGCATTCCTTTTGAAAAATTCATATTCTCAGAAATTTTATATTCGACCTCGGCAATTATCTGGGTACAAGAAAACTCATTGAAACCTCATCAGAGAGGCAACAGAAAAATTTCTAAGCCGACAGATTGATTATAGTAGCCACGGCAATGTAGTTTTCGGCCTGGGTGTAACCCACCCAGGTGTGCCGGTTATGTTATGTGGCGGAAAAGTGCCAGCTCATAGCTAAATAAGCCTCTGTTCGAGTGAGTCGTCATCTAATCTAAGGATAAAAATTCACTTGAAGAGGTACATATTTAGATGTTCAAAGGTAGTCGTTTTTATATGAGAATTGAATAAAATATTCCCATAAATAGAGTCAGATATGTTCAAAAAGTACCACCTCCCCCCCCCCCGTGTCTCCCCAAGATCACGTCTGGTGAAAAAATCTTACATGCAGAAGTTGTTAGATATCAAATGAGGTTCCAGATGAGCCACCCTAACCCTCCCCTCCCTCATGAACTTCATTGAGGTCAAATTCGAAATGTGAAATTCTCCTTGTTGACATCGGATTCTGAAAGAGCAAAAAATTCTAGGTCCAGATAGATCGTTACGACATTGGTCAAGGTGAACCCCAAGGGTCAATGAGGGTTACGATAACCAAAGGAAGTCCGAGACCTCCCTCAATATCTCCTAAGGATGACGTCTTATGAACTCATATTCGATACAAAGGTTTTTGGATATCAAGTGGGAGTTCAGGACAATTTCATCTTCCTCTCCCACATGTTCGCCCTCCCATGCTCCCCAATGGTTACGTCTAGTGAAAAATTGTTGAATATAAAAGCCGTTGGATATCAAATGAATGTTCAGATGAGCTCCCGATGCCCCGAGTTCACCCTGTTATAGCCAACTCCAAATTTCTGGATGGGGAATCCCTATTTATTACCTTTGGAAGGGCGGGAAATCCTACGTTCAGATATTGTTCTTTTTTATCCTTTCAAGTGATCTCCAGGAGATTCCAGGGAAAATGGGGGTTTCATTTCGGAATCGTTTTTTTTTCTTCATTGATGCATATTCAACCTTTTTTTCGCGGTTATTCTGCGGGACCCACAGCTTGGGGTGGGTTCCGAACCACCGAAACCTCCGAAAAGCACTTATGAAAGTTCACATTGGTGCTGGCCGAGATTCGAACCCCAGCCCTCTGTGTCGAAGGCATGGATCTTATCCACGATGCCGTGGTGGCTTCCATTCAGGAATTGTAAGTTCGAATCGACTCGGCGAATTGGGGAAGTTTGGGCGGAGGGGGGGATTGGGTGGGCTACTCTGAACCTTCATTTGATATCCAACAACTTTAGTACTCAACATTTCTTCGCTAGACGTGTAACTGAGGAGATAGGGGAGGCTTAAGGGGGGGGGGTCGAGGCGAGGGGGAGGAATCGTGCTGAGTTCCCACTTGATATCCAACAATCGTGTATTAGACGTCACCCTAGGGAGATATTGAGGGGGGGGGGGGGTTCCTATTTCGTAAGTTATTATGACTCTGTGATCCTTGGAGATCACACTCACCAATGTCATGAAGACCTATGTTGACGTAGGATTTTCCGCTCTTTCGGATTCTGAGTTTGGAAATGGGGGTTTCGTCTTTAATATCCAAAATTAGCTTTCTATGGGTCTTATTGAGGGGGATTTAGAGGGAATTTAGGGAGTTATTCCGAACCTTCATTCGATATCCAATAACTTTTGCATCTAAAATTTTTTCACTAGACGTGACCCTGGGGGAGATATAGGGGTGGGGTTCGGTACTTTTCGAGCATACTGTATGAGTCAGTATTAGAAGAGATGGAAGAGATATCCTAATACTCAATCCAACTTAGAACGACGGATCATAATTGAGGCCAGCTACAATCGCTTCGAACACATGAAGTCTATGATGGAATTACCTTCTCGTTTACAAAAACTGTCAATGAATGGATCGTAAATTGAACAATTTCATGCACCCTCCATCAGAACTTTGCTTTAAATCATGAAACCAAATCAGGCAAAACTAAATCCCCCAATTCAAAATCCAATAATGTCTTACCCGACTCAAACAGCATACTAAAAACTACTAAAGTAACTAATCAGATATTCTAACGAGCTTGCGCAGACCCGACGAAGCTGTACTCGAAACTAGAATATTCATTGGCTCATCGGCAATCAAATAGTGAAATCCCAATGAAATCCTCACAGAATCGAGATCAACGAGTCTGTTAAACATGACTAGGCTGCCAAAGGCGAAATACGTGAATCAAAGGTACACACGCGTAAATACAAGTAGTCAATCCGATGAGCATCACACAAGAACCTCCGTACTCCCTTTATATACACTTTATATAGGTATATATATGTGTATTAGGTACACCAGAGTCTGGCATGCATCGCATAGGCCTTACAGAAGCGAATCACGTACGTTACACACAGAAAGATAGAGATAGAGAGACTGGCAAAGTGGTATTGGCGAAACTGTATACGGTATAGTAATATAGAAATGCAATGCCAGAGCCACAGCTTGGTGGTAGATTCGCCAAAAGAGGCTCACAAGCTTCACCTATGTTGCCCCGACAGCCGCTTCGTTAAACGCACGACGAGGGTAAACAGTAGTATAGACTAGTCTTTGAGTATGGTATCTCTTCTTACCCTATACTGCAGTAGGTTGATGCGGTAATTCTGAAAATTTGTGCAAGCTTTGTAGGTCTTCAAACATGCCCTGATTATTACCAACGAATTCATAACACCAAAATCATATGGCGAACTTTGCTTGTGATAATTGCGCCATGCTCAATTTATTCGTTGGTAAATATGAAATCTGTATGGTTTGCGGTATAAAATGAATTTTGAAGGAAATTTTTGATTTCTCGGCCATTTATATTCATTTCCTCATGAGCAACCAGAGAAGAGTCTTACGATAAGATAAACCAATATTAGGGTGAGTCGTCAAATGAAAAAATTCTCGCTTTGGTCACAATTATTCACTTTTTACGTGTAAGTGAGATGGAAATTTTCAAAACTTTTTCAAGGCTCGTGTTCAAAAGTAGCAGACGTATCGGAAATACACCTTTCTTCTTGTTCGAATTCAAATCAACCTGCTAACTGTGACCATTATATATTTCACACCATCATTCCCGGAATCACATTTCTGTATCTAGAACATTTATTACTTGTGTGAAAGGCGTCGAAAGTATCAAAATTAGGGCGTTAAAAATTTTTAGCGAATCTTTATGCGAATTTCTTGAATTTTTCAGATTTCCCTGAATTTTTTTTACAGAAGTTATCATTAATTCCACGAATCAGTCAAGGAAATGCACTAAAATAGTGGATGATTTTCATGACTCTGCTTTCAACTTGGAATAGAATATGTATGGAATTCCAATTAAGCAGAGATGGCTCCTAGCTTTACTCTATTCACCTCGCTAGAGTTATTCTCTTGAAATTCTTGAATGAGCTCATATAATACCAGTCGAGTATTATAATAAACTTTGCCCGACTGCTTCCTTCTACCAAACTTGAAATCTCAGCTCGTTCGGGTGCATAACTGCTATGCGGGTTTTCGCGGATCCACTCGCATTTCGTGAACGCAGAGACTCTACAAAGGCAGAGAGTCCTCTGAAAACGAACAAGATCAACAAACGAATTGAGAGACTGAAATAGGTACCCATGCAAGTTTATGAGAAACTTTTGGGGTATTGTTGAGTTTCGCGATGGTAAAGATACTAATTAGATACCACTCGTGAGCAGAGTTTATGGATAAATCTTGAAGTTTCTGAAGATGTTTGTGGAAGGTTGGAGATCAAAATATACTCATAAAGACAATCGTTAAAAAAATATTACTAACTCATAATCTCATATTGATACATTTGAGATCATTTATTATCTTATTATTATTATGGGTATTGACAACACTAATAGACTATGAACTAATGAGATGCAACGAGAATTTTCTTTGAAAATGGAGAATAGCATTTGATTAACTCTTTCTGTCTCAAAAGAAAGAAATCGATGTAAGGGCAAAAGACCCCCTAGCTCAAAAATTTTGGATGTGTTTGTGTCAGAAAATTTTCTACCACAGAATTTTCTTACTAGAGTTTCCGTTTGATAGGGAAAACATCGTTATCATTCTTTCAAAGTATCACAGATGCCGTTAAGTGATAGTGCATTCCGACACGAGGGTGAGAATGGTGGTTTTTGCTAACCGATATTTCCCACCCAGAGCCAAAGGTGAGGATCGGTATTATTATCACGAGGATGTGGAAACCACTCTGTTTGAGTGTCGAATACTATTTCTCATCATCCTAACCAAAAATTCCACTCTTGAGGGTAGTTTTAGGGTTTCATCGTGAAAATTCATGATTGCCCTTTGCTCCCAGGCTTATTTCGGGAGCGGAGGACTTCTAAACCCTGCATCGCTCGGAAAATGGTCTTAGTGCCCGAACTGAGCGTAAACGCCCAGGGCAATAATTTACTATTCATGCAATTTTCGATGTTTGGGTGCCTACAAAATCGCAAGAAAATACTTAGTATTTACGCCTTGTTTATGAGGGTTCCCAGCTTCCAAGTGACTATTTCCACCTCTACCTGCAGTTTAGTCCGGAAACGAATCGCTCAAAAGTTAGTTAAAAAGCTTAAGAGTTACAACCTCATAAACTTGGTGCAAAATATACCACCAATTCCATCAGCTAAATGGGATGTGAATCAACCACCATGAAAAGAAGTCGTGTTCTTACGCAAAAGATGAAATAGGTAAGAGTTAAAAAAGAACTTTTAACAAACGCTCTTTTATTCACTGAGACGAAATACGTTAGTTCTGCATGGTGTGGAGAGATGAAATTTAGAGGAACGATGGGAATCGTGTGGAAAAGAATCGCACTATGCGATAGCCAAGACCCGTGCGCTGGGTGGCCTAATACGAGGGGTATGTCACAAATCTGCTCACTGTCGCTCGGACGCCAGTATTCGTCCAGTATCGTCCAGTTACGTCCATTCGCAGCCGTTCGGCGTATATTTTTTGAGAGCTGAACTGGATTGCGAACAGAGGTACTGGATAGCGAGTGGCGAGCGAACGGCAGTGAATGGCGATAAGCGGCGATTGAGTGGACTGTTCGCCGAGTCGGTTCGCCCCGGCCGCACTCTATAGTTTGTGCTGTTTTGATAAATCGATGAAATTATTATCTAACAATTATTACAGATAGATTTTGTCATTCTGGGGACAACGACGAGCTGTAAGTGACCCAGGCGATCTTAAATTTTACTGATAAACTACCGAAATGATCCCTAAATCACAAGCCCCGGATAGGGGCCCGATGAACATGAGGAACATTTGAGCTTCCCATGTAATAGAAGGAGGTTAGCGCAGGGGTAGCGTGTCCGCTTCACACGCGGAAGATCCGGGGTCGATCCCCCATTTTTTTTTTTTTTTTTTTTTTTTCTATTCGAGATTCTTTTTTAGCCTCTCCTCACGTTCGCAATTTCCTACTATCGCTATTTGATTGAATGACCTGACCTCTCGTTTTCTTGGTTGACACAACTGTAAAGACTTACATAATTTCATTATAAACTCCCCGAAGTCTTGTCTATGGCGAACAAAGCTCGGAGCATAGTCATTCGCCAATTACAATGATAGATCTCTTTTTAAAGTATCATAAGTGATTTTGGTAGATTTTTTCGTCCTTGATGGTTAATATACAAGTTGAACATTTGGTCTCGTCGATCTTGAAGGACGGTGGATAGATCTCTTTTTAAAGGAGTCGTCGAGCACGTACAGATCAATTATATATTCAATTTCTGAACAAACCGATTTCTCAGATTCATGAAAATGTGATATTTGATATGAAGTTTTATGTTTTTCCATAGAAAATGGTCCCGAGTTTCTGTAGCGTATTAAGGCCTATTCTATTATTTTCCACACTTCTATTTCATAAGCCATTGAAAATCGTCTGCTTCTACACATACGCAGTAATTTGAATTTTTGGTACCAATACCACTAGAGATTCGAGGATATTCCTCTGCAAATGACTATTACTACTTGGCGAACTCAATTCCATGCATTCGAACAAGATTTACAGCGTCCAGATGCAAATGCGCAGAAAAAAGACGATTTCCAATTGTTTGTGAATTAGATGCGTGAAAAATAGTGAAAATCAGCCTTAGAACGCTAAAGGAATTCGAAACCATTTTCTATACAAGAACGTGAAATATCACATCAATGATCAAATTCTCAAGGATCTGAGAAATTGGTATGTTAACAATTGAGGAATTGAATTTTTTGCGTTTCCCACACGTCTGCCCGACGAAACTGCTCATACTCAACATCAAAATCAACTCTACAAGATCAATCTCGATAGATTTTTTCAATACCTTTCGAATGCCACAAACCGTATCTCCGTATCTATGATCATATTTCGATGGCTCAGAACCAGAAGGAACTATCTGAAAACGTAAGAGTTAGAAGGAACCATCCAAAAATTTCCGTAGAAGGAGCTATCTGAAAACTTTTTATTGAAAGGAACTATCTAAAAATCTAAGAATTAAACGGAACTATCTGAAAATTTCTGTTCTAGAAAGGAACTATCTGTAAATTTTTGGCTGAAAGGAACTATCTAAAAACGTGAGAGTTGAAGGGAACCATCCAAGAATGTAGGAATTAAACGGAACTATCCAAAAATTTTTGTTTCAGAAAGGGACTATCTAGAATTTTTTGATAGAAAGGAACTATCTGTAAATTTTTGGTTGAAAGAAACTATTTGTAAATTTTCGTAGAAGGAACTATCTGGAGATTTTTGTAGAAGGAACTATCTGTAGATTTTTGTAAAAGGAACTATTAGTAAATTTTTGTAACAGGAACTATCTGCGAATTTTCGTAAGAGGGACTATCTGTAAATTTTCGTAGAAGGAACTATCTGTGAATTTTTGTAGAATAGTATTTTTGTAAAAGGAACTAGAAGGAAGCATTTTGTCGAATGTAATGTTTAGTGGGATAAGGCTGGTGAATCGGCTCTTGTCGAGTGTCATCTCCGTGGATTTTCGGGTATTCGGGGTCCTGTTTATGGAGTCATTCTCTGAAGGAAGTCATTTTTGAGGGTCTGGACGGATGAAAAAAAGCAGGAAAATCAGGAAAATATCGAGAACTTCTGATAGATGTTCCAATTAGTCGGGAACTTTAGTTTCTCAATTTCAGATGAGATCGTGAGGAGAGAACTGTATAATTTCCCGGAATTTTATTCTGGGACGGAATCAAAAGTTGTCAGAGCGTGAATATTTCTCCTTAATTGGTCAACGTTTCAAAAACATGTCGAAGAATTGCAGATCGATTCAATTTGATGCGTCAGGATGCGATCCCGCAGGAGGGGCATCAATATCAGCGTTTTTCACCGGATTTTTCGGGGTGCTGTACGACAGAACGAGCAATTTTGGGCCCTTAGGAACCTATTCTCCTACTCGTTTTGGTGTTAGAAATCGGGGGAAATCAATCTGTGGGGCATACTTGATAAGGGAAGATTCATCTTGCTGATACGCCTAGTCAATTTAGCTCCTCGTCTATATATAACCACAATATTTCCAAGCTCTAATTCTATTCAAAACTTTGTCCCACGAACTAAGTATCTCACCACATGATTTCAAAGTAAAATCCCCTGTCCTTGTACAAGATGCCATTAGATCTTATACAGGATGTATTGATATTAAGGTATACTTGACAAGAGCCAATTCAATAGCTCTACTCGCCTGCACCCTTTCACATCCTGAAATAGCTCTATTATTTTCTGGATAGTTCTTTTTAATGAAAACTTCTCGGAAAGTTCACTTCAACCAAAAATTTACAGATAGTTCCTATCACAAAAATTCGCAGATAATTCCTTTTACAAAATTTTACAAATAGTTCCTTCTACAAAAATCTCCAGATAGTTCCTTCTACGAAAATTTACAGATAGTTTCTTTCAACCAAAAATTTACAGATAGTTCTTTTCTATCAAAAAATTCTAGATAGTCCCTTTCTGAAACAAAAATTTTTGGATAGTTCCGTTTAATTCCTACATTCTTGGATGGTTCCCTTCAACTCTTACGTTTTTAGATAGTTCCTTTCAGCCAAAAATTTACAGATAGTTCCTTTCTAGAACAGAAATTTTCAGATAGTTCCGTTTAATTCTTAGATTTTTAGATAGTTCCTTTCAATAAAAAGTTTTCAGATAGCTCCTTCTACGGAAATTTTTGGATAGTTCCTTCTAACTCTTACGTTTTCAGATAGTTCCTTCTGGTTCTGAGCCATCGAAATATGATCATAGATGCGGAGATACGGTTTGTGGCATTCGAAAGGTATTGAAAAAATCTATCGAGATTGATCTTGTAGAGTTGATTTTGATGTTGAGTATGAGCAGTTTCGTCGGGCAGACGTGTGGGAAACGCAAAAAATTCAATTCCTCAATTGTTAACATACCAATTTCTCAGATCCTTGAGAATTTGATCATTGATGTGATATTTCACGTTCTTGTATAGAAAATGGTTTCGAATTCCTTTAGCGTTCTAAGGCTGATTTTCACTATTTTTCACGCATCTAATTCACAAATGATTGGAAATCGTCTTTTTTCTGCGCATTTGCATCTGGACGCTGTAAATCTTGTTCGAATGCATGGAATTGAGTTCGCCAAGTAGTAATAGTCATTTGCAGAGGAATATCCTCGAATCTCTAGTGGTATTGGTACCAAAAATTCAAATTACTGCGTATGTGTAGAAGCAGACGATTTTCAATGGCTTATGAAATAGAAGTGTGGAAAATAATAGAATAGGCCTTAATACGCTACAGAAACTCGGGACCATTTTCTATGGAAAAACATAAAACATCATATCAAATATCACATTTTCATGAATCTGAGAAATCGGTTTGTTCAGAAATTGAATATATAATTGATCTGTACGTGCTCGACGACTCCTTTAAAAAGAGATCTATCCACCGTCCTTCAAGATCGACGAGACCAAATGTTCAACTTGTATATTAACCATCAAGGACGAAAAAATCTACCAAAATCACTTATGATACTTTAAAAAGAGATCTATCATTGTAATTGGCGAATGACTATGCTCCGAGCTTTGTTCGCCATAGACAAGACTTCGGGGAGTTTATAATGAAATTATGTAAGTCTTTACAGTTGTGTCAACCAAGAAAACGAGAGGTCAGGTCATTCAATCAAATAGCGATAGTAGGAAATTGCGAACGTGAGGAGAGGCTAAAAAAGAATCTCGAATAGAAAAAAAAAATAAAAAAAACTGGGAGATCGACCCCGGGTCTTCCGCGTGTGAAGCGGCCACGCTACCCCTGCGCTAATCTCCTCTATTACATGGGAAGCTCAAATGTTCCTCATGTTCATCGGGCCCCTATCCGGGGCTTGTGATTTAGGGATCATTTCGGTAGTTTATCAGTAAAATTTAAGATCGCCTGGGTCACTTACAGCTCGTCGTTGTCCCCAGAATGACAAAATCTATCTGTAATAATTGTTAGATAATAATTTCATCGATTCATCAAAACAGCACAAACTATAGAGTGCGGCCGGGGCGAACCGACTCGGCGAACAGTCCACTCAATCGCCGCTTATCGCCATTCACTGCCGTTCGCTCGCCACTCGCTATCCAGTACCTCTGTTCGCAATCCAGTTCAGCTCTCAAAAAATATACGCCGAACGGCTGCGAATGGACGTAACTGGACGATACTGGACGAATACTGGCGTCCGAGCGACAGTGAGCAGATTTGTGGCATACCCCTCGGCCTAATATGAGCCCTACGGGTGTCTCGTATTATATAATACTAGAACTCTAAGACGCGCGCGTTGCGCGCGGATGGTTGCGATGGCTTGAAATTCTGGAACACACGGGAAAAGCTATTGTGTTTGAAAAAACAAATTATGCAGGCATATATGGTACCAGAAAGGAGCAAATATGAAATAGTATAAAACAATGGAATGGAAATGTCATTTATCTATATGTTTATCCATCTAACATGCCTCGAAATCGAAATTCATGGATTGCTGATTCAAAAATTCATGACTGTCTGAGGGATTTTTCGAATGATCTCAAAAAGCTATTCAATCTACGAAGTACGCGCGCTGCGCGCGCATGGTTTAACTACCCGTATGGTGTAGAGTCAAAGAACTTCCAGTTTTTATAAAATATCATTAAGGGTGACCATCAAGGAACGAAGATCATTTTGAGAACTGGAGATTTGAGCTCAACTCCAAAATCAATGATTTGAATTCATGCAACGCTTGCGCATGAAAATCTCCATTTTCACGTAAAATATGTGGGTTTCCAATTCGATTGAGATTTTCAAAGGTTTTTTACTCATTTTCGGATGGATACATGTTTCTCTCCTTCTCCTTCTTCTCCTCTAAGTCGGCTATAGAAGAAAAGGAGGAAGAATTTTTCAAGGATATGCACAAATATCAGCCAATCATCCTTTGTGAAGCGAAAATTTCTTGAATGCTTCTGTAGACTTTTTTTTTAATCCACAAATGAGAAATTTTTGATCGATCATTTGAAATTCAACTGATCATCATCCAGAAATGAGGAAGTTATTGAGCCTCCTACAATTTGAAAAAATACACTATTCACAAATAAAAAATTCCTCAATCCATTCGGTCCAACTCAGAGTCATCCACCAACTGAAGAGTTGTTTTACGCATTAGAACTTGAAGAATTATATTCACAAATTGAAAACTTTTTTCAAAATTATGTAAGGATATTTAACATTCACAAAGAGAATTTTAGTTGATCTATCTCAATCACAAAATTTTATACATGTAATTTATGAATTATGTCGAAACATTCATCAAAAATGAAAAAAATTCTAGTTAATCTACCCCATCAAAAAACAGTATGGATGCAACTATTAAGTTTGAGATCTTTCTGATCTTGAAGAAAGATGAAATCAGAAAATAAATCTTCAAATGTTACCATTAACCTCATTATTACACGGGATATCCGATGGCGCCAGTATATCACGAGTCACACTCTCATCATTGGATGTAGTCTCGGATGCAGTTGTATTGACACTGTAGACAACAAGGACAAGCACCTGATCAATCGCGCGTCGATGCCGATTCATCCTTTATACGCCCCGTTGAATGTCCCTATACTGCGCAGGCGAAGGACGGCTCACTCATGGCTACCCGAGCACGTGTTTCAAGCATGTAACCGAAGATAATAACGTTGTCTCGGAAATAGGGGGAAAACTATGACCGCGACGAAGTGGAATAAAAGCGTTTAACACGTTCGCTGCGGAAGCTTGAATCGTTGATTTTTCCCTAGGTATAGGTGCGGTGGGGGCCACCGGTGGGCCCTGGCATAATGTAATTTCCCATTAGGCTAAAATTCTCAGCACTGGGGAAAGACACGCGGGGCCCAACGGTGAGCTCCGCCGCACCAAACGTGTTAATTATAAAAAAAATATGCTAACGATAAAATTGATCAGTCTTAAATAATTCACATTTAATTCCACCTTGCAATACAAACATTCGATCAAAAAGATTCTTCTTTTTTCATGCAATCAAGGAAGTTATCGGAATATTTACTCACAGAATTACAACACTTGAAAAACTCGGGAAAACACCTCTGGTTAATTCAGTTACCAGCCTCAACCTGCTTTATTTCCAATTGAACGAATTTTCCATCTGTTCTAAAATGCATCAAAGTCTCAAAGTCTCTTGTTTACACAAGGCGGCGCTCTCGTATTACTTTTTTCCTTGCCACGTTGAAAACGTATAAAGCGTGAACGGGAGCTGTGCCAGTAGAACCATCTGGCCTCCGTCTGATATGAAATTCAATGCATCTGCTTCGATAAATAACCCAGCAAATTGAATTCCCGATCGTATCTACTACTATAGCGGAAAGATCGAGCCTTGTGAGGTGGAGACAAAGAAAAACAACGGAAGTATCTTGCGATAAAGCTGAGATAATAGTCTTCTTTCATCAATTCAAAGCACCAAGGAAATGAAATTGGAAAGTTCGGGGCTACATATACACAGATATACACAGTGAATGTCTATCGTTCGTTGCAAAAATTGGCGAATATGATCAACTTTCAGGAATGTCTAACAATTCTTTGAGGTTATTTCATGTTTGATTAGAAGTTTGCATCTGGGCAGAATTACTTTGTAGACGGACGGAAGATGGATGAGTTGTGTAACATTCATATAACCTGATAACCGACGCTGTCTACGATTTCGACTCAGTTTATCTCAGTATTCGACGCGATATTCTATGTAGACCTCAGATAAATTATGAAGGCACCCACATCAAATTCAATGCGATCGAAAATCAATGACACCACAACTTTAGGATTAGACCGATCAATATCCTGTCAACGATCTGGGAATGACATGCATAACCTTCTCTTTGATATCAAAGCATAAGGCTAAAGCGAACCGAACGGGTCAATTGATCTAATTTCCAACTATACCAACCCGTTATACCGGACTACATCTTTTGCAAAGACTCTATAAACTATCGGCACCACATCGTTTGGCTAGTGCAAGTTATAATGGAGTTTACCAACTGCCTCCGACCATTAATAGCACCACTTTGAACTAAGGCTCTTTTGTCGATCACGATATCTGAAATTTCAAAACAATGCACGCCTCCGAATCATCAATTTCAAAGCTGCCGAAGTTTGCCACTACCGCACCACACCGACATCATAGAGAAGAACTTATATCATAATAGGCTACCACTTCATTTCTCATTTCTGACATTGACAGAGGCTCGTTCCAGTGACCGATCTGTCATTTCCATAGATAATTGATAGGGACTTTGACGGTCGCACTATTTCTTATGAGGACCAAAATAAAAACTACTTTCTGTAGGCACATTTGAAGGAATTCACATCCTCTGATCACTTTGAAACTATCTTAGGGTATTTAGCTCACCCAAAGATATACCATTGAGCAAATTAGAGTGAAATATATTCGCAATTTGCACAGCAACGACACTCATAGCTCAGTAAGCACATATAGAAGCTTACATAGACTAGGCCTGTTATAGTCACGCGAACAAAACTTCAGCTATACATAGTTAGAAAGGCGTTGGTTCCTAAACTACAGTCTCGCAGACATATACTACAGACTCACCACACGCAAACCATTTCGTTTGTAACCTCAGTTCACTCATGTACCACAACTGTACTCTACTCTTGCATCGAGTCTCGTGAGCCAAAGCCATCTTTCTCTTACACTTGGATACACATTGTCCGAGGTGATCTTTGCACAATGGTACCATTGCAGCCATGAAGATCTATACCTCGATGAGATTTGACTTACGGCAACCGGAACTTGGCAGAAACGCTAGAGACGCTGTGAGATCCAAAAATTTTCTGTGTGGTTTTGTGATCTTCAAAAGAAGAGATATGAAAGTTTTAGTCAGAGGTCGATGACGTAGCTGTGGAGCTTCCTTACTTCGCTGCCCGGTGACTTCGAATGCGCAGAAATCAAATGCAGGGCTTTGATGTGGTGAAGTTGGGATCAGAAACGATCGATATCCGCCGAAGTTTACGGTAGTGCTTCCCCGTCGAAAATGTCCATGTGGATGTGGTGAATGTGCGGGTATCACGTGGAATTCTTTCTCAAGTTTCCATGATTTGAGAGAATTATTGAGCTAGGTTGAAATCTACGTGTAAAGTTCTCGGGGATTTACGAGAATTTTATATGTATGAATTTCCAGTGGCATCTCCGTGAGAAAAATTTTTAGAAACAGGCAAAAATTGCACTGAATCGCGACAAACCCCCTAGCCTTATAATGTTCATACTTAGACGATTATTCATCGATGAGATTCTATTGTAGGGTATCGAAGAAAGTTCAAGTAACGTAGAATTTCAGACGATTAGTGTGATTTGAAGAGTTTCTTCTTACGGTGATCTTTCTTCAAATTTATTTTCAGCTGAATAGTTCATCAGTTCACAGTCAAATTTTAGTATCGCATGAAGATCAGAATCAGTGAACTTGTCCAACCGAGTCATTTTTTGCAATGACTGGAGTATACTTGAATCTGATAATTTTCTACCGAGGCACAACTTCATCCTTCAATTTTGAAGGTTTCTCAAATATACAGTTCAAATAAAGGACCACATGTTCGATATCTTGAAACGAGGTTGAGAATGAAATGAAGAAAATTGTTGAGACTGGTTTTGATGTTAAATTCCCAAAATTCGAATGAAAATCGTTCACATAATCGAAAGTATATTTTATTTGAATCCTATTCTTCTCTCCAGGAGTAGTCAAGAACAAAAAACCTCATTCTCGAACAATTTGGCAAATTTTCACTCAAATATCTACAGGATTTCCAATTTTGGATTCCCGACAAATTAGTGTTACGGAATTGTAGTTTCAAAGGTGATCCAGTATCATAGATCAAGAATATCTAGAAGTTCTAATACGAAAATAGTCGGCATCCCTTGAACAACAGAAATTTCATTTCCTTCTCGGAGAACGATAAATCTTGGACGAGTTCGAGTATGTAATTTATTCTTACTTTCACCAGCGTACTGGACTGGAAAAATCAGGCTCCGTACTATTCACGTTCCAAATTTGGGCTACGTAACTCACGGAACACTCCTGAGCTATTAATAAAATTTTCGATCTAGGTAACTGAAGTATATCCAAAGTTAAGGTTTCAAATCAGAACGCTACAAGTGAAACCAAAACAAACCCACGAAACTCATGCACTTTTCCAACTAGGAACTCCCCATCTGACCATCAATCTCAAACAATATACAACCGGGTACAGATATTCCACTTTGCAAGTCTCTGATTACAGTACACGTTAAAGCTTCCGAAATCCTCCTTGAAACTTTGTGTGTACATTTCCATCCACTCCCTCTGCCACTGCCATCTGAGCCCGTACCAACTTGGTCCCTACAAGATAAGGCAACATCCACCAAGCAAAGCTTGTCATACTCTACGTAGGTATATATAGCCATCCTATTTCAAGTCTACTAGTCTCATCTGCCACTGCCTCCAAACCATCTAACCTATCCCAAATCCTATATACCAGTTTCTTGAACATCATCTTGTCCGGTCAACCGTACAACATTTGACGTATACCAATATCTGAGAGCAAACTTGTTGATGTAACAGCTTCAGAACTTACATCTGCCTCATCCTTATCTTCGTCATCGTCCTCAACACTATTCGAAGTCGCAAATGTGGCTTATCGAACAATGTATTTCAGTCCAAAATGTACATGTGGGGTGGTTCATACCCCAAGACAATTACTTAAACTCTTGAGGACTTTTCCAAGATTATTTAATCCGGTTCTTTGAACGTAACCATGGCAACTTTCCATAAGTTTACTTTCCCAAAATTGCATCAGCTCACCAAGCAAAATCGATTAAATTGAGCTTGTTTCTCGGTGGGGTGATTTTAACCCTGTGTGTCTACTCAAGTCACAAAGCTGTAGGACTTTTGTGGTGACCAAATCTTCATCTCAGACCAACGTCTGACTCCGCCAATTTACTCCCTTCTTATCATTTATATAATTCGCACCAGGTGTACCCGCTTTAGAGTTATTCATACTTGTCTCTCGGTATCCACCAGAAACTTGATGATATACCGCAATGTCTTGTCTCTCCAATTTTGAGACTAAATACCTTCGTTCCAGGATTTGTTTTGGAAAATACCCAGTTGTAGCAAACTATCTTGCGTGTTAACACACACCATATTCTCATAAAAACGTTGAAAGTTGAGAGCTTGAATACTTTTTTAGTAAAAAATTTATATTTGCTCTAATTTTTTATAATCTACTCGATTAATAGTCAATGATAACTCCCAGAACTATAGAACTCACTACATAACCTGAAAAAGTTCTCGAAGAAAACAACCATCCAAGATCCATTGCAATACCTCACTGTATTGTACCTAACAATACATGTAAAAAAGGAGTATGTTCCACGTCAATACTAGCTTTATCTGTTCAATGTGTTTTCCCTATGAGATCCGTGTCACTGATGGAACAATCCAACCTCGAATACAGACAGATGTGGCGTACGCAAAAACAGAAGGGACAATAAAATGCCTATTCAATATCAAATATCTTGTCACAAATCGACATTCGAAGCTTTCACACGAGACGGAAATACATGCCACTACATCACATACCTCGTGACTAGAATATTCTTTACTCTTTCCAAGTAGTACACAGAGTATGTAGGATATCAATTCAAACACGTACGTTATACACTGATAGAATCTACAACATGGTAAGCCCTTCTCTAACCCTTCACCTTGTTCACCTATCATTCCGTGTACGTGCATATCATCTATATTTAGAGATATGTATGCAATGGATGCGAACATAACCTATACCCATGAAACTCAGGAATCGTAAATCAACCTCCTATCCTGTTGTGTATGTAGTATATATATGTACATATCTCGCACCTTTGATACTGTGCGCATATATAAGAAAGAGTACAACAATTTTCGAGTGGAAGCTTTTGGCTCTAAGCAAGTGCTGCATGTAAACGTTGCAATATACATAACCTAGTTGGTCTCTTGATGTACGGCCGATTTGTATCGTGCGAGAAATGACTTTTCATGCACGATATTCATGCAGTGTTATGTATATTATGCAAGCTTCACTTATATTCTATTAGCTTTATTGTCGAATACCCTTTCCATAGTAACTCCCCCCCCCCACACACACACATACACATGTACACAAAGCTTTTGTGAAGGGCAACCAGAGAAATTTGATTCCACTGAACTGAAAGGTCTTGTGGTGCTCGCGTGCAGCTCTCGAGTATGAGCGCATTATTCCAATGTACTGCCCGAGCTTATACAAGAGGTACAAATTTCTCTTGCCCTTTCCAAAACTGAGTAGTTTTGCTACCAATTCCAATAGATATGTATGAGTGTTTGGGTGAATAGATGTTGATGTGAGAGTGGTATCACCTGTATAATTCGGTAAGTTCTGACGATAAATGTATGATATATATGTATAGATTGGGTTGGAGGGTAGTATAGGGTTGATTTTACGGATACGAGTGTAATCCGATCGCTTTGGTCCGACGATGTGAGCTCGTAAAGTTACTCGAATGGGAGCTAAAACACTGATCCGATATCAGTATATGAGGTAGATATATCTTGTATAATATTGTGTTCTGCGAGAGTAGAGAAACTCACTGGTGGTTTCTATGCTAATACGTCATTGCGTATATCGGTATAAAATGATGGATCCATTATCAGACTGAACAAGCGATCGGTTGACCATGGAATATTGGATATGGTATATTGATGTTTTCTTGTTCGACAGAGATAAAATTACAACCGGTCAGATTTTACGTTTCAACAGTCTTGTATTTCAGGATATTGTTTGAGTGCTGAACGAAACAACTTTATGATGGAAAATTGAAATTGGAATTCGTTGTTAGCCTTACTAGTTGTGACTTTGATGACTTTCATTTATATTTATGGGAATTGAAATTTCAGGAAATTCAACCCGAATAGAATTAACGCAATCATCCTGTGAAAAAAAAAACATTCCAACATGGTAGAAATTTTGCATTAGTATTTAAAGGTTTATTTGGTAGTAGATCCTCCGCGATCTATTGCACAGATCACAAAAACTTTTATTGTAAATCGCTTTTGGGAGATCATTCATGGAGATGATTATTGAAAAGCTTTACATGATTTAACTGGAAGAAATATTGGGATTGGACAGTCTGGATTTCGTGATAATGATTCGTTCTTGATTCGCTAACAAAATTTGATCATCCCATACGCTGATTAATAATCTAGTCCTCATTCGACAAATGAGGAAGTACTCTCAACAAACACAAATAACTAAGCTCAATATGAAGCATCACTTATTACGAAAAGAACTATGTATTCGGTAGTGCGAATGACCTATTGCTGCCATTCCAACGCCTTATACAATCCGAAATAGATTTTTTCGGTCTTCTGAATTTTGTCCTGTAATACATAACTCATCACATTCGTATGAAGTATTCAACACATTGAGTAAAGAACCTCGGGCTCCTGCATAATATCTCTCAGTTGCGATTAGATCTGCTATTTGCACATCAGGAATTACTCTTCCATTCAATGCATACGATCCATTACCCAAAGCGGTTTGTGATAACTTCAATGGAAGAAAAGAAAAAAATCCTGGGAAATGACGGGAATGTTAAAAAATTTCCTGTC
This sequence comes from Eretmocerus hayati, assembly GCA_029851415.1. Taxonomy (NCBI): domain Eukaryota; kingdom Metazoa; phylum Arthropoda; class Insecta; order Hymenoptera; family Aphelinidae; genus Eretmocerus; species Eretmocerus hayati. The sequence goes on along the minus strand of CM056742.1, from coordinate 171,671,082 downwards.
CATGGTTCAGTCACTTAGAGGGGAAGATTGCCATATTATGGACTATGTGATTTGTTGCTACGGCAAACTGACTGTTGAGTCTACAGGTATCGTCAGCGATACTTTTGATTTTAACAACAAAATTCATTACTAACCTACCACTCGTTCTAGTCACTGTGCGAATATAAAGGAAAAAACATGTCCGTTGAGACTTTTTTGTTCACTGGACAAACCACACAGGCGTATGATCCAAACTTTTCTCTGAATATTCTCGCACAAAAGAGGATATTGCTTTCTCTAAAGAGAAAGCTTTGTTTTCGACACAGCAAATTTTTGATCAATTTTTCCATTCAACTCAATATTTTCTTCAACATAATTCATCTTATCACAAAAGTGCTTTAACCATCTTATTCCTCTCGCCAAAATCTAACGATTGTAAGTAACACTTTTCTCCTTATAATCCTCAAAAACCCCCCAGTGACTCGTCTCTCCGGCCCTTTGTCTGTGTCTGTGTGTGTGTGTATGTGTGTTGTTTTTTTTGCGCCACGCTTTCTCTTCTACACTCCACTTTATCGATTTTTGCTTTTCTATAAGTTGTATAGAATCACTCAGAGATGAGACCAGTGATTTGCCTGGTCTCCTCTCCAAATCGAATTTAATTTAAACGTTTTTTGAGGTAAAATCGCTGAAATTGTGTACTTTCATACTAAAATATCTCTTTCTAACTTCACCTTACCCCAATTTTGATTACCTAGGCTATGGTTTTTTTGGCTCAATCTATCTTTTGGTTAATACCGAAATTCCATTCAAACTCCATAAACGTAAATTTTTATAAAAAAACCGAAATTTCCAACAAAAACAGCAATTTGAGCATGTTTAGACCTATTCTATCGAAATTCTGTTTTAACCAAATTACACGTTTTGCTAAAAAAAACCTCACTTTAGGTAGCCCAAATCCCGATAACTATCTTCCTTAAAAAAATAATTCAAAATATACAAAAATATTTTTTTCAATATTCATACTTTCCTCGTATCTCCCCCCTGAACTACTTTATTCAAATTTTACTCAACTAAGTTGATACTTTTTCATCGTTCTAAATCGATTGGTTGATACCGAATTTTCTCAAAATCTGTTTTAATACATTCAAAATCCGATTTATTCCCGAAAAATCAAAATTTTTTCAAAATACTCCATTTTTATAATCCTTACACCAACTATATTAGAATTTCCCCTCAACCATACTACATATATTCCATGGAAAACCCTAGTTTAGGTCATCTGAATTCCCCTAAAAGGCAATCTCCTTATAATAACTCAAAATATTAGAAGGAAATCGCATCTAAAATTCATTTTCCGCTATTACCCACCCCCTAAACTAATATATACAAATTTTACACAACTAAGTTTATACTTTTTCATCGTTCTAAATCGATTAGTTGATACCGAATTTTTCAAAATCCTTTTAAATACATTCAAAATCCAATTTGTTCCCGAAAAATCCAAATTTTTTTCAAAAAACTCCATTTTTATGATCTTTTCACCAACTATATCAAAATTCTCCCTCAACCAGACTACATATCTTCCATGAAAAACCCCAGTTTAGGTCATCTTAATTCCCCTGAAAGTGAATCTCGTGATAATAACCCAAAATATTAGAAGAAAATTGCAGCTAAAATTCATTTTATCCTCATATCTCCCTCTACAACTAATCTATCCACCTTTTAATGGACTAGAGAGATACTTTTCCCTCATTCTACATCGATTGGTTGGATCCAATCATTGGATTGTGAGTGTGATATGAAATGCAATTAAATTAGATTAAAAAATAAAACTATTTTGTAGGAATCCCAATCATCATTTTGGAATTTGATCAGTTTTGCAAATTTCTCATTAGTTTCAGTGAACCTCTTAAACTATTTCGCTAAGAGAAAGCATTCTGCTAATCTCATTTAGCAGCGTATTTTTAAATGGTAAAATATTAGTCTAAAAAATTTTCTGTCACTTATGATAAAAGAGTCTCGTAGAAAACAGTGAAAATTCCACACACGTATACCCGAAAACAACTTTCAATGAAATATGTCATCAAACTCCATCAAGTGGACTGATTCCCTATCAAAAAAGCATAACTCGTAATAAAAGAGTGAGATTCAAACAAAATATTTGGTCTTTCCAAGATTCCCACCTCTCGCTCTTCGTAATCCCTAGAGCCCAAAATAATCCACTTTCATCCGACGTCGATGTGCAATATAATCCAACTAGATAATACCAAGAGAAGATCACCACATAGCCGAGCGCAGAAGCCCCTCAATATCACACCCTTAAACGATGAATTCACAGAGACAGGAGCTACGATATCAATCGACGATAGCGGCAGCGAAGGCGATAAGTCATTAGGGGCCAATTAATCATTCGACGCGATCCTCTATCCCTATCTTCTTCTTCCCACAAAATACCTATCTCTGCACCCAAGGCAATCAAAAGGGTTCACTGAGGCGTGTCTATACTTTCAGCCGGTGTCTTTGTTCGTTTCTCTCAGGAATCGAGCAGAATTTGCTCCCAATATTCAATAGGTATATTGATATTATGGATCGACTTCACCGAAGCCAATTAGAGAAATCGGTCAAGCTCGAGATTGAATCGATGTCGAGTTGTCTGGTTATTTACATGTGTACAAGATATTGTGCACTTTCGGACAAATACAATGATGTGGTAACAGATTTCGTTGTATTGTGGTAAGGAATATTATATGGTTCAGGGGTCAGTGATTTTAGAGCAGGCGAATCAATCAGGGGTATCTCTTCCGCTTCGCTGAGATTTTGGTAAAAATTTGATGCTTGAAATTATCTGTGTCCCAATCTGCCTTCCAAAGCTTCATGCTGATAATTTAACACTTTCACTGCGATGGGCCCCACCGGTGGAGCCCACGCTTCCAACTCTGTGTGAAGCGCGGCGGTGATCAAAATCCCATTAAATGGGCCGCACCGGTGGTGGGGCCCATCGCACAGGTCCCGAAGGCGATTTTCGTCGTCGCAGTGAACGTTTTAATTCTTGACACCTCCACTGCGATGAACCCCACCGGTGCGGCCCATGCGTCCAACTCTGCGAGTGGTAGTGATCAAAGTCTCATTAAATGGGCCCCACCGGTGGGGCGAGTGCGATGCACTCAGGACCCAAACGCGTTTTTCGTCGTCGCAGTGAACGTGTTAATGATAGTAAATGCTCAATTGTTAAAGAAAGCTTGCGCGAATGATGTTGGCATAGGCAGAGTTACCAAGTTGCTTAATCAATTACATCCCCTGCAATCTTCAGGTACATTTTGCTATAGAGATATTATACCAATAGAAGAGGCATGACATAGGAACCACTGTAAGTGAAATAAAGACGATCGAGTTGCGCTGCCATCCCTTTCTATGGTATGGCAAAGCAACGTCGTAGAAATAGACGCCAGCGCAATTCGACTTTCTTTTTCGTTGCCGCGGTCCCGCTGAAAAAGGCCCATGCCTCCTCTGCTGGTATAATATCTTTATGAATTTTGCTCGTACAAAATGTACTAAGAGTCACATAATAATGAGAAACAGGCAAAATTGATACTCTGTGAAAAAATTGCTGTCAAATTTTCAAGTAATGCTTGAAAATCGATCCAACCACGGTGGTTAAATTTCAACCACGTTCGTTTTTTATTCAACCACTGCGGCTGAAGATTTTGGTTGAAATTCATGATTGTTTTCATAGTGTAGTCAGCAAGATTTTGCACCCTTCTCAAGTGATATTCTACAAAATTATCGTCAAACTGAAGCCAGATGATTTGTCAACAATTTGCTTAATCATCCTAAAAATTCCTAGACAACGAAGTAGAACCTTGGTAATATAATATTCAACAAGATGTACGCCTTGCACCTGAAAATATTTCAAATAGACATTATTAGCAATCTCAAGGGAGCGGCTTTTACATACTCTTAATTAGAGTCATAAATACTCTCTCAACACTTGGCGCTCAGCATGTTTCTTGCAGATATTTCACTCTGTAAGTACTCAAAATAGTCATTCCAAACTTTTATTGGATTAGGAAACTCAGATTCTTGCGCGATGAGGAAAATTTATGCGCCAAGTTTTCGGGGACGCCTCTGCATAACTGAACTTGCACAACCGTGATTTCGTATCAGTTGGCCAATTTTGATGAAGTTAAAATTGTATCTTCCCAAATAGTCATTTAACAAATCAGTGTCAAAAGATTACGACTTCCCTATTGTGTCATCTCTTGTAGAAATTTCTCCCCGAGATCCATTCACATAATGATGAATAATAGGACAGCGCACTTGCAAATCTCAAGTCTCGAGCTGTACTCGTCCTTTCGTGTGAGTTGCCGGTGGTTAATTTGAGAAGTTTGGACTCTACCTCTTCATCATCGAGCGGTTTCATGCCGATTTATTTCAATCATAATGCAATCTTTGGGATGCTGACAAATGAAAAATGCATACGTTTGGTATCGAAAGAATTTGCTAGAGCATTTCATCAACATGTGACAATGAGAAGGTTTCGACTTCGAGCTCCACTTTTTTCAATTCACGAGATCAAACACGCATGATTTTCTAATCATGAACATTTTGATCCAATCACATCGGGAATCTTTCGGAAACTGAAACGTTGTTAATTTCCGATGCGTATACTCTTTGAGAAATCAATAACAGCTGCATAGCTTCAACAGCAGGAATATGATATGGCAAATTTTTGTGATGACAAATCTTTCTGTATAATAACAATAACAGCCTTCCAAAGCATTTGAACGATCACGGAAAAACGTATGAATCTATGGGCTCAAAAAATGCTTACCAAAGTGTTATCGTGCTAGAATTTCATATCGGAAATCGGAAAAAAACTCTGCCAGCAGATGATCTGTAATTTTTATAGGAGTTGCCAATCACAAACATTCTGACAGATTTCCGTAGATCGTTTGAAAACCCATAACTCCGTCATTCGAAGTTCCTTTCGGTGACCTCTGTGTTCCGAGTCGTGAGCGCCGAGAAGAAAACATATTAATACGTCCCATGTAAAAATGGGGACACTGTGATCACATGTGAAACGATTGAAAACTTTTTTTAATCATGAGAAATTATTATGGTTCAATTCCCTGGAAATCTAAATAATGCTATTGATTTTACATCACTCGAATAATCCCTCGAAGTCAATCTAGTATTCTGAGAAAATAAAATACAAAATTGAATTCATTTTTTTGATTAGAAAAAATACCATTCTCTTCAAAATTCAAAGGGGTATTCGACAGATTTGGGAAGAATCTGCATATTTAAAATGTAATGTTCCTCAAAATAAATGATATTGATTTTGAATTATGACAAAAATTGGCCAACCACCCTACTCCCAATTTGGAAATGGGGTGGCTATGATCACATGTGAACACCTGTGAAATGATCTAAAATCCTTCTCAATCCTGGGAAGATTTTATGGTTTAATTCTTTGGGAATATAGCATCAATAACTCACGATATTGATCTTACGTCGCTCGAGAAATTCCTCAAAGTCAATCTAATATCCAAAGGAAAGTATGAAAAGTTGGAGCCATTTTTTATTAAAAAAATATCATAATCCTCAAGATTTAAAGGGGTATTTGACACATTGGTGACGAATCCGCATGTTTGAAATGTAATATTCGTCAAAATGAATGATATTTATTTCAATACAATAATAAAGGTTGGTCAACGATCCTATCCTTCTCAAAGGCTAGAATTTTTCCACAAAATTGACCCAAAATTCCAAAAAGTCAAGTCTAGATAATTCTAGGAGAAAAAGACGAGATTCAAGGGTAAATATGATTTTCTAGTTCAATACAGATACAGATTCTCTCTAAAAAGTGAAGAATCTGTAATTCTTTATTCTTTGACATATTAGCTTTTAGGTATAGATATTCGTCACTTTTTGGAGAGAATCTGTTTCTGTATTGAACTAAGAAATCATATTCACCCTTGATTCTCGTCTTTTTCTCCTAAAATTATCTAGACTCGACTCTTTTGGAATTTTGGGTCAATTCTGTGGAAAAATTCTAGCCTTCGAGTACAATAGTATTGTTGAACAACCCTTGTTATTGTTTTGAAATAAATATCACTCATTTTGAGGAATACGACATTTCAAATATGCAGATTCGTCACCAATCTGTCAAATACCCCTTTGTATCTTGAAGATTATGATATTTTTCCTAACAAAAAATGGCTCCAGTTTTTTTATTTCTCCCTTTGGATATAAGGTTGATTAGGAGGAATTTTCCGAGCGAGGTACGATCAATATCGTGAGTTATTGATGCTATATTTCCAAAAAATTCAACCATAAAACTTCCCAGGATTGAAAAAAAATTTTACATCGTTTCACAGGTGTTCACATGTGACCATAGTGTCCCCATTCTTACATTGGGAGTGGGATGGTTTGGCCAACTTTTATCATATTTCGAAATCAATATCATTCATTTTGAGGAACCTAACATTTTAAATATGCAGATTCGTTCCCAATCTGTCAAACACCCCTTTAAATCTTGAAAATTCAATCTTTTTGTTTTATTTTCTCAGAATACAAGATTGACTTTGTGAAATTAGTCGAGTGATGTAAAATCAATAGCATTATTCACATTCCCGGGAAATCGAACCATAATAATTTCCCAGGATTAAAAAAAAGTTTTCAATCGTTTCACAGGTGTTCACATGTGATCATAGTGTTCTTGGACACTGTGTTCACGTGTGATCACAGTGTCCCCATTTTTACGTGGGGTAGCCGCTCATGGAGATACGGAACCACGCTCCAACTTTATTTGCTCGAGCCCTATTTTACGATCAAAGTTGACTTCAAGAATGATTGAAAAGCATAAATTCGATGTGAAATTGTCCGAGTTTTTTGAATATGCGATCGAATTTTCACTTTGATGCCATCAACATGTGCTTTCATAACTTTTCCTCCAAAAATACAGTGGATTCGAATTTAGTTTCAACAAATCAAGTCTGACATAGAGTCTGATGTCAAATCTGAGAAATCTACATGATAAATCAATGAAGTTATGCTTTTCAATAATATTTCCAGATCAATTTTGATCGTAGAATAGGTCCTGGGCGAATAGAGTTCAAACATGGTCCATTATCTCTGTAAGCGGCCATGTATTATGAATTTTTCTTCCCAAAGCTCGTGGCTTGAACCAAAGGGGTCTCAGAAGAGAATTTCAAATGGCAGATCTATAGACTTTCAAACGTCCACACAATCCTGTTGGAATTTTCGTGATCGAACAATAACCATTGAAATTACAGGTGATCCGTTGGAAGAATTTCTTTCCAATTCCCGACGTCAAATTCCATCACGAAAATGATTTTGGAGAAATTTTCTGAGCTCATACGCCGATAGGTTCTTTTTCAAGGCCATCAAAATGCTTATTCCAGAATTCTCGTACAATGAAGCGTTCCGGAAAGACCATTAATTTCGTAACAATATGCATAATTCATTAATTTTGATGGGTATACTTCATAAAAAAAGCTACTTGTTTTCAGATTCAAAAAAATTCCCCGCGGAACGCACCTCACCGAGATTTTCCAACCTCAGCTGTACGCGACAACGCGCATAATAAGAACGCGTATTCATATTTTGTCCTTGCACCCGCAAGAGCTAAACAACGAGCCCGGAAAGCCACCACAGTTCACCCACCCCCTCCCTGTCCTCCATACATACAAACATATATACATACAGAGTCATCCACTCGCAAGCTCAGCTGCAGTACCGAGGCTGCATGCTCGCATTTTCGAATACAAATTAAACCTATAAATATAAAATTCCACGCAAGAGCTTGGCTACGTATCCACGATTGCGTCGCAAACAACCGCAAACACAGAATGGTAACATCCTCTACTAAAATATTTTGCCCCTGACAAAGTGTAGTGCACTGCAGCCGACGCTTTCCCTTCGGTCGAATATATCTGAACGCACGTGACAACTTTTGTGCATAGAGGGTGGAAGAGAGAGAGAGAGTTCGGTACATGGAGGCTGAAAATGATATCGTCGTCATGCGTTGTGAGGCATTATAGCTGTATGAGAATATCTGAAGGAGCCCTCGAGGATGTAGCTGATGCCGATTTCGTAGAATTTCTCTACTGCATATAGCTTGATGCCTTCACTCAAGTGTTTCCCGATCCCCTCGAGCTGAGCTTGCGAGTGATGAATTTTAATTAAACGTGCTTGCAGTTGGTGTATATATAATATATAGAACTGTTTCAACTGCAGGCTTGTGATGGAAACGGAGGAAAATAACCTCCAGGAGTGCTCTCGATGAGACTGAAATTTTTTTCCGGGAAAATTCACTTCATTATTTGAGGTCGAATTAAAAATTTCAAGGATAACGGTGTTTCACCGAGTTTTCTTTCGGAACGGTATGGTATTTCAATCTTTTGAATACTACTTCAGGAATTTTAGATACAAAGGCCCCAATACAGTACCTGCCATGGAAGGAGTGAATGGAAGACGGATTTTTTTACTAAAACAGCGAATACTCGGACGTCCTTGGGTCTATGGCAATTTTACAAGAATCTTCGAAAGATGAGAAGAAAAGCTATGAATTTGTGTCCTTCAAAAGATGTTCTCAACCCAAGATTCATGGTTTTAATTGGGCCCGAGAAGTGAATAAATTTTCATATCAATCAATCATCGATCATTTATCGGGAAACCACAATTGCGTAGAAATCTTTACCGGACCTTGTAGCTCTTTTTAAGACCTTTAAAATTGTTTCTTTTGTACATTACTCTACGGTTTTTCACACCCGAGTTACGAGCGATCGAGTAAAAGCAAATTCACACGCGTCGAGGGTAGCGGAGATACAAAAAATGCTTATTTCACGATTTCAACGTAAAATATTTCAAAGATCGTAGAATATGAATCAGTTTGGTTTCAGAATGCACTCGAAAAGACTTCAGATAGCTTCAGAAAGAAATGGCTCACACCTCTAGATCACCTTAACTCTCGACCCGCACTAACTTCTCTTTGCCAGATCACTCATAACTCAGGCGAAAAACCCGTAGAGTCATGTATGAAAACAATGATTTCAAAGGTTTTGAAAAGAGCTACAAGATCCCGCAAGGATTCTTGCGCTATCGTGATTTCCCGATAAATGATCTATGATTGATTGAGATAAAAAAATTTTCACTCTGCGGAGCTAATTAAAATAATTAACGGAAGCCCAGCCAAAATTCGTCCGTCAGCATCTCGCGTCTCAGGTTGCCTATCGGGAGAGGGTGAAGGGTGATAGGTGGCCGTATGGGTCACGGTTGGGTCATGGGTGGGTGGGTTGGTGGGTGAGTGGTCAGGAGGGTTGGTTGGTGGATGAATGGAGTGGAAATCACTGAAGTTCAAGTGATACGTTTCACTGAATTCCAGTGGAAATTTCACTATAAATTCAGTGGAAATATCACTAAAATTTCAGTGAGGATTCCACTAAAAAATCAGTGAAAATTTCACAAAAATTTCAGTAAATATTTCACTGGAAAAATCAGTCAAAATCCCACTAAGAAATCAGTCAAAATTTCACTAAAGAATCAGTGAAAATTTCACTAAAATTTTAGTCAAATTTCACTAAAAAATCAGTGAAAATTCCAGTGAAAATTCCATTAAAAATCCAGTGGAAGTTTCACTGAACTTTTAGTGCAATTTTCACTAAAAAAATTAATGAAAATTTCACTAAAAAATCCGTGGAAGTTTCACTAAAATCCCAGGAGGAGTTCCACTGGAATTTCAGTGAAAATTTCACTAAAAAGTTAGTGGAAATTTCACTAATATCCCAGGGGAAGTTCCACTAAAATTTCAGTGAAAATCGTTCAACTCGTTGAAAATTGTTCAAGTTTCAGTGGAACTTTTACTGAAATTCCTGTGGAAATTCCTAGAGTTTTAATGAAACTACATTTTCAAGATGATTTCCACTGGGAAATTAGTGAAAATTGCTAGAGTTTCAGTGAAAATCGCTAAAGTTTCAGTGAAATTGTCACTGAAATTCCTATGAAAATATCTAGAGTTTCAGTGAAACTCTCACTGGAATTTCAGTGTAAATTTTTAGAGTTTCAGTGAAACTTCAACTGAAATTTCAGTGAAAATCGCTCAAGTTTCCACCGTCTATTAGATTGGAATAGTTGTCTATTTCAGTATAATTGCATCATCGGATGTGAATAACTATCTCGAAATTAGAGTATTGACTGAATCAAACGAGATGGGCAATAAGGGTAAAAATGTTATTCATCGCTGAAGAGAGAAATATCCCTCGTGATTAGTTTCTTATTTAGGTACAAATCATGAGTGGGATAGGATTCATAAGGCGAATAATCGTAGATTTCGCAATATCCTTCCAACAAATTGAATTGATAAAGCGAAATTTCCAGGCTACTTACTGGAGATTCAGGAACCTCACTATGCGCAAGATTACAACAACTCAAAAGTTCTCAATCACAGTTACTAGGTTACATCAATGAAATTATTTTTTCCAAATTCGCTGTATTATGAAATCTGCATGTTACATTGTTGAACTACAGAAGCATTTCAGGGGCTCATACCATATCAGAGACACTTCCAAGCCGGACGAGCGTTAGCGAGGTAGGCAATAACGCTAGTTGAAACCATGAACTTTGCATCAAAAAATGTTTGCGTTCACGAAAGCTTCCATTGATGAACTATGGCCAGAACAACCAAATCACAAACTTGCATGAAAAAATATTCACTTTAGAAATTCGATTTTACCTGTTGCTCACCTCTGCCTTCAGAAACAGGATTCACATCCTACTAACCTCTTTTACCTGAGAATGAATTATCCAAATAACTCCGCAACCTCTCGAAGTTCAAATCTCAACTCGCAAGTAATATTCGCTCGTAGTCCGCACAATTTGACGCTGCAATCCAAGCCAGAGATCGTAATGATTATTCAAATGTCATTCCATAGTGATGCCAAGGACAGACGCTCTGGTAAACGGTCGTGACGATAATAGAACGAAGAGAAAAAAATGTAATCTGCAAGAAGCAGTTTAAAGAAGTATACATGTATATAGATTTAACGTCTAATGGGGCAAACGCTTCGGGGCAAGATAGCGGCTCTGTGCTGCAAATTTATGGAGTGCTGCGGCGACGGTACCCTCTGGGAAATCAGCATTGCTGAAGCTTTCAGACATACACAGAAGCTGCCAGAGCTGATGTTGAAGGTGTAGAAGAGGTGGGGAGGGGGAGATGTGATGAGGAGAGAGTCTTGGCCGTTGGTTCTTCGATATCACGATGCAGGCCGACGTGAGGATCTTGAATTCTATTGTGTATGCTGCAAGATGAGGCTTGAGACTTGTATGTTAGACAAGCCGGGACTAAAATACAATGGGGTCCTGATGGTTGATTGTATATTTGAATAAGATATGTTTCGACAGGTCTGAATGAATGTTAGGAAATCTTGAGACTAATTCTCATCAGATTATCTTTCATACCAAATCAACAATACAAGTAAAATTTTCCGGTATCAAAGTCAGTATTTTGTAATTTATTTTCGTTGAAACTCATTTGTGTAAGTAATTACCATCATAGGGATTCTTGAGATGGGAAACGTCTTCGGGAAAATTCTACGCGGGGCACAGAAACATACGAAAGGATTGTTTCTACCTCTTAGTAAGAACTCACTTCTGGGCTACGTGGGATCACTGAAGCACGATTTAGCAAAGAGTCAGATCTAGTTTGATGAAAATGAAAGTCCGTCTTCGTCGGGGACTAACCTGACCAAATCCCTTCATCCACCCTGAACAGCCCGATCTGTCGAGGAAAGGCGAAACGCACCAACAACAGCGTAGAGTCCGAAATTTTTCGTATCTTATCTCATCTCATGTATTTGAATTTTCCATCAAAATCTCCAAGTTGCGTCACTCAAATTGTGAGATGCCATCAAGGTACATAATTAGATATGGCATCTCACAATCTGTCTATGTCGCTAATATTGGCAAACTGTGATGGCTAAAATTGATCGCATACGTCGATTTAAGCATTAAATATGATACAAAAGTCCTTCGTTCCAATGAAAAAACAAGCAAATGATGAGGTTGTGGATCCTCATATCGAGCTAGAAGATTAGCCTCCAAGTTACACTTTTTGGCTTTTTCAAAAGAAAAAGAATTGGTCCTTTCATGAGAATTCAAGACCGTTATCACACAAGATGGACCAAATTCCCGATTCTGAAGCAAATTTTACGTACTTTTCAACACGGACACAAAGAAATAACAGCACACTACAAAAACTTGCGAATTTGAAATCATCAAACCAGCGTGACAGAACTCATTACTCAACTTTCATCCACAAATGATTAATAATGCCTCAAACCCTCAAAGCAACTCATTTTGCGTGACACCACGTCAAACATTCGAACATTCAGCAATTTTCTCCTCATCTCTCTGCACATCATCCAACCAAAAGCACTTGTTCGCGCGAGCTTGCGACGCGGCGCGCTAACTTTTGAATTAATTAACGCTCACCGCACTTTCTTCTCATCTACCGTAGTCATTCAAATACATGCATATACTATACAGTCATGCCAACAAGACTACCTAATTCATCATCATCTCTTTCATCTTTCTGTATGAACTAACACAAAGACAATTCTCAAAACACACAGTCAGACACACACCTACATACACAAGCACTCGTCGGCATTACTTTGAAGCTATACTTGCACTCTTGCCTCGTAGCAGTAACGAGTATCTTACGTGTTATGCAAGCTGTGAAAGTTCGAGCCTCTGACGATTTTTAATTTGGCCTTGCTTGTGACTCTCTCACACACACAAATACACGCCAAACCCACACAATGAAAAGGAGATGAGAGAGTGTCTCGAGACGCGAGCTTGCAAGCTTTGTCTTTGGTGCCCGTACAAGCACAAGATGAGCGATTGTTGTTCCGCTGAAAGTTGGTGCTTGAGCTTTCTATATATATACACACACTTACTCTTGTAGACATTGCTTGTATATAGTCATAGTTATTATGTTAAAGATATGTATGTATGGATACGATGTATAGAGTGAGTGAAACATGAGGCAGGATATTTGATTTGCGAGTACACACAGTGAGAACAACGAGCTGTTATTGGGCTGTGCAGTTGAGGGAAGCCTTGAGGCTCCTCCGGATTATAATCGCATTCACCCGTGAGGTAGGAAAGGAAGAATAGCTTTGCAGGTATATAGTAGAGCTTGCAAAGCTGCCGGTCTTCTATATATAATACTCTGCATGCATACAAATTCGCTTGTTATTATTAACTTCTGTGATGCTCGAGCAGCTTGAAATACCTGGCGTTTTATTTCACTTTGATGAAACAAAGTAGAACCGAGAAATGCTCTCTCGAGTGCTGTTATAACGCGTAACAATACTATATATAAAATTTACCTTGTATTATGCAGTTAGGATTACACTTTTTGAGGGGTGCTTAACGATAAATGTGATCCTTCCTTGAATGATCTTTTTTATAGTGTTCTCCGTGAGATGTTAACAATATTTTGTAAAAGGATTGCTATCCAATTATTGAAGAGAATCACGAGATTATTTTTTCCTACCCCAAGGAAGCGGGATTCATGAATCGAGAACTGAAGGGGAACAATAAATATAATTAAACACATTGTGACATGGTACATATTAAATGAATGAATCCTTTCGATCGTGTGGTGAAATCTTTCCGGAGAGTTTTCATAAGTCTTGGAAATATCCATAATTTATTCATCAATTATTTTGCATGCATCCATTGGAGAAAATAGCTTGTCATATTCTACACTGGTTGGTCAAAAATCAACCAATTCGAATCAGGATGGTTGCAATCTGATTTTTTGATCAAATTCTGGAGGATTCATGAGTTTCCATCTGCGCCAACGATCTATAATTGGTCATGGAGAGTGACCAATTATGAATCGCTTATTGTCAGACCAGGAATTTTATAGATGAACCATCAAAATCCCACACTGTGAAAAATATCTGTGTGAAAAGCTTATCCCGCGCTGGTCACATTTTAATCCAGGTTCAAACCATGGTATTGCACAAAATGACGTTTGAAAGTCAAAACGCTGTTTGAGCAGGTTCGAGGACTGGTGAGGTTATTTACATTTACTTCTACGATTCTAAACTGCTGAGTATATTTGAGTTGGATGCAGCTGTAATTTGGGAACGTTCCCTGGAATCATTTTTGTTGGTATTCTAAAAATCATTATCCAGATGGTATAGGTAGGGTGTGATTACTTGCGAGCGGTAGCGTTTTGAGGGTCCGAGATTGTAAAAAAACAACCTGAGCGCGCGAACAGGATTTCGATCTCACCAGGCGGTGTTGTATAGTCTCACTGTTCAAGCCTGGATAAGAACCCAGCGTGGTGACAGGTTTTCATACAGATATTCTCCACAGTGCACCGAAGGAATCATAATTGTAGTCGAGAGTATTGAATGGAACTATTTCAAAGATTCCGCGTCACTACTGCTCAAAAACAATTAGTGTATCATATAGATCTTGTAGCTGAGACGGGGGGAGGGGGGGGTTGTATTGTTATGGTAGCTCCGCACACCTCCAAAACTTGTTCCTCCAGTAAATTTTCTAACATCTATGATAGCGAGGAACAAGTGCAGAAGATCACTTGTGATCCATTACATCATTAATTAATCGATGCTGTTGCGGTACTTGAGTGGTATTCTATCAGTACTTGTGCGATACATTACGTGTAATAGTTCTATCGTAACTATGTGTTTTTCGAGCTACATTGTCATCATCGAGAGCTCACCAGGGAACCACCTAAATTGTCCAAATTGGTGATACTTGGTATAACTTCTATGAATTGTCCAAGCTTGAGAACTATTTTCTCACTCGTATTCATAGGTGATGGTATCTTAACCTACGAGTTCGAGTGAGACGGTCAATCTCGAAGCTCAGACTGTTCAGGTGATCCTCTAGTGTACCTAAGTAACATCTTGTCAACGCTATTTTGTTACTGCAAACGTTATCCGATGCCCCTTGAGAAGTACTTGAGCAGTATCTCAGCGGTACTTTGGCGGTATTTCAGCGGTACTTCATAAATGAAGAAGCACTTGAGCAGTATCTCAGCGGTATTTCGGCGGTACTTCAGCGGCACTTCATGAATGGCATAGCATGACGCGCATATTACATTTCAAGCAGTATCCTCATAAAAGTTCACAAGATATCTAACCAGTCACCCAATAATGGTACTCTGCCAGTATGGCCTCACAGGTCTTGGGTGAGATCACTGAAGGAGTTTATCACTACTGCAGTGAGACTAGTAAAATCCTGTCGCAGAGTCTTTGGACTGTCAAAAGTTACCGATCCAACTCCATAAGTATAAATCTTCGAGTTTGTTGATGAGATCTTGTAAGTTATCCTGAATTCTTCTTTTGAGAAAAACACATGAATAGTTGTTCAAAAATACCATTCTCTTATATTCCAATAGAAAATTAAAGGCGAATACCTTGAAAAGTCGAATTATTTGTCGTAGAAGTCTCTTCTCACAGTTTCGTGTTGCAATGGATCCATTGCAACGCTTTATCAGTTGTCGTCAACTTTCAGTGAGACGAGCATCAGTAGAGCTTGTGGATGACCACATGGAACATGATGCTGTGTCCATTCCTGACTCAAGGTGATTATAATCCCGAATCAATCAAAAAGTTTATTATGGGTAATGTTAGAGGAATTTCAAATAAAATCATAGGATTGGATCCCGAACATCTCGAAGGGTTTCTTCGGTGTTATTGCCGGAATACCACAACCAATAGGATCATAAACCCGGGATTTTTCAATGATCCTTATCATTATTTACGCAAACCAGAAGAAATCTTTCGCCAGACCATGACAACAATCACCATGAATATCCTTATCAGTTCCAAGTAAATACAAGATAAATCTCAAAGAATGGACTAACATTCTAATCACATTGCCAGCTCTTTCTCGGTCAGTGAGCACACTCCGAAACACAATCTCAAGCATTCCAATTTACAAACAAGAACAACCTCAGCGAGAACTTCCACGCAAATCCTCTCACAGTCCGATGACTTTTTGTTATACACGCATGCCTTGAGATTCAGGCTGCTGTACCAGGCTATACTCCTAACGATTCTCATCTCAACTGCAAACTTAGATTCCTCTCCCCTCACCTTCTCTCTGTAAATTTTACTCCATCTAACAGTACCTGATCCCAGAGATTCGGTAACAAAACATAGTACTAACAAGATGTCTTTTGGTCTCTCTGGTTACAGTGTGGCTCTAGCGACATGGTGGATCGAGTAGCAGCTCTTCTACACAGAAGCAGTTCTGTACAGGACGACTGCTAGTTCTGTGGAGAGGTAACCCACAGCATCACAACCAAAGACGTTTTACCAGACATCATGGCAAAGCGGCTTGCGGGGCCAACTTTCTTGGACTCTCTGCTGTGTGGTGTACATATATAGCAATGGTCGCTGACCAACGAGATGGCTTCTAATGCACTTTTTGCGGTGAGCTGGATGAGTTATATGTCTAAGGTGGAATTTCTGCTGGTTAGACTTGGACTTGTTGTTTGAGGTCGATATGGCTTGGACTGACTTGATAAACGAAGATTTTCAGAGGTTTTAGACTTAGACTTGGATGGTTACTCAGTAGTCCAGGTCGAGTGTACTGACAATTTCCATGAGAGTAAGTGGTAATTCGTTTGCAACTCGGAATAGGCCATTGTTCTAAATACTTTGGAAATTGATCTGTTCCGAATGAGATTGATACAGCTACGGAAAATTTCCTAGTAGGCTGCTAAAAAAACGTTGAAATTCAGTAAATGAGATGGCTGTATTGATATGAGCAACGAAATTAAATGTATACGATTAACATTTTTGTGGGTGCAGAGGCAAATTCCCAAGCTTGGTTTGATTTCAAAGAGGTTTTGTTAGATCAGCGAAATATGACGTGGTTTGTGTAACTTTGAATTGCCCACGCGCAGAGCATCTCATGTTGCTCGTTACTCCTGATGGATCTTTACATGAAAATTGGATAGAATGACTTGCTTCATATCATGAGTCGATACTTCTGAAATTTCACCAGGAGTACTTTTTTCCATATTGTAGAAAAAGATCACCACTGAACCGTAAAAATTATTTCACAAGCTTAGGCTCTGCAGAAACGCCTGTTTTTGAAAAGCAATGTTTGATGTATTTGAGTTGAATTCATTCAGTCTTTATGAGTGTATGAACAAAATGAAAAGTGTATGAATAAAAACAGGATCATGCACGTGAATGAAATTCATGCCAACAGATATGATTGATATGATTGATATGATTGATATGATTATGAAATATGATTGACTAAAATTGTGAGTTTGAGTACTCTTGCTGATGGTCTGAATGTGTTTGAATTTACGTAAAATCGGATGAATATTGAAAGCACCGAAAAACCGTTGTGAAATGATAACTTAGGAACATATCGCATGAAGTTTATATGGATTTTGCAATTAATGCATGGAGAATTGCTCTCGAATGAGTATATCTCGACGATCACAATTGTTGACGTTGACTCATACAATAATGTGTACATAAGGTCATTTAGAATATTATATTAGGAATGTATCACTATCAAGACGACTTCAATTTATAGCTCTACAATCTCACAACGAATGTAATAAAATTGTCATTTTTTACAAATCTCAGATATGGTATTCCTACATGATATCTCATCGCTTTCTTGATACCTAAGACCCTAAGACTGCACAAGCTTCCCCCGGTAAGTGAAATCATACGCTCATCATCAACAGTCTTCTTCCAAATTAATGATGAGCTACTATTTGGAGCTTAATTGAAAGATCAGGATCATTAAATCCACCATTGGCTTTAAAATCGATTCTCAGTTGATTCAGTAAAATGCGACCAAGACAGTGTATATCAAGGTACCCGGAGGAGGTTACACTACCCTGCTAACTAAAAGAGGCGTAAGTGACATTCTCAGGTGAGTCATTGGTGTCGCTTTCTGGATGAATTTGTTCTTCATCTATCTGTCAAAATCAGATGTTGAAAGGAGAATCCTAAATGCCTCAAGGACGTATTACTTTTGTAATTGGCAATACATTAAAGTTGAATGTGGATGACTGAAATCTTTTGTAATCATCTCGGTTTAATGTCTACGTCACTTACGCCTTCCTTACTCAACAGGACAGTATAAGGATTGGACATACTCTTCGGGTTGCTGTCATACAGGCATTTGGAGAACGCTAACAAATTACGTAAGGGTTTTAAGAAGGGAAGGGAAGTCTTCCAATTCTTCACGCTCCATGTATGGGTCAGCAATTTTCCAGTAGAAAAATCTTACTAGGGAGGAAGGGGGTCTGGAATCATAAAATTTTCCTTACGTAATTTATGGACGTCCTCTCATGGCAACCGTTGGATCTAGATTTAGCGTTGGGTACGTAAGGCCGTGTTCATAATATTGCGTTTCTTACTCTTTCCGGGATGAGTCATCGCCATCAAACACAAGAGTTAGTGGAACAGGTTCAAGAAGTGTTTCGTGTCAGACTGAGTAAACAAGGACGTGGATAACACTCTAAATCTCTTGGAGGCGAACGCGCCTCTATTGGAGGCGTTTTCGTCTTTATGGTAGAGGCAAAAACGCCTCTAAGAGCCTCCGTTAGAGGCGCTTTCGCCTCTAACAGATTTAGAGTGAATACAAAAGCCCTAACCCTACCAATGCTGAATCTATTAAATTCCACGGTAGACATTTCACGCCCGTGTGTAGGTAACCGAACGACTATTTCCAATCCCTATAGTGATCTGATTATCAAAGCGGATGGAAACGTCACGTGATTCGGACTTCCCGAAGGTATTTCAAGTTTTGAGGAACGAGACACGAAATATTCATGTCTCGGACTCAACCCTGGACAACATGAGTATTTAATAATAGTACCAGGGTTTTTAACGAAATCCATCTCGGATTTCGTTGAATTTTTTTGAGTCCTATTTGATGACTCATTTCATAACGGAATCCCATCTTAACAATCATAATCATCATATTATGACGATTATGTTTTTTTGAGTAGGGAATCGTTATGGAATTGGTCATTGCATGGACTTCAACGAAATTCAACGAAATTGAAAATGGATTTCGTTAAGAACCTTGCATAGTACAGTTGAAAAAGGAACATGATAATTTCCGTCTGTAACAAATAGGAGATTTGTCAAAATGTGATTCGAGTCTCAACCTTAGGAAATCACGGGCCTCTCATATTTCTATACAGCCATATTTTCCTTTGAATCAAATTATTTCAAACGTCAGATTGCAGGAATTCTATTTCTTCTGTGCCAGCATCGCTCTAGCGCAACAACATCCAAATAAATCAACACCACATACCAAGGATGACGTGTGAGCTCAGAAGAAATCACGTCAACAGCAGAATTCTGAATCTCATTCAGAATTCAGATGATAAGAGATTTTAGTATCAGCTTTTGTAGCAGTTAGTTGATGAGAATAGTTGAAGATGTACATTCACCGGACATGAATTCTGCACAAATTTCGGAGAGTTGCTGGAGAAAATTTAGGAGCTTGATATCGATTGTAGAAGGGACGCCGTGAGATTCCAAATCATTTGGATGTAGCTAAAAATAATCCTGATTAAAATCATTCGTCTGCTCGCGTGCGCTCAGTTCGGGGGTTAGGTCAGTTAATTTCCCGAGCAAAGTGAACAGAATTAGTCCTCGTTGCCCGAGATGAGCGTGCAAGCACAGGGCAATTATGATCTTTCATCGTGAAAACTCTAAGTTACATTTGACAAGGGCATTTTTAGGTTAGAATGATGAAAATCAATTTTTCATTACTCTAACCTAAAAATGCCGCGTTTAAATAGGATTTTAGGGTTCTCGTAATGAAAAAATATATCCGCATTTCGCTTGCAAGCCCATTTCGGGCACTGGAGGACAGGTCTGTCTCGCTTTGCTCGACAGACAAACTGTCCTAGTGCCCAAAATGGGCTACCGCTCTCAGTACGGAAATATACTATCCAAGATCCATGCATAATTCATGTCCAACGATTGTAAGTCGCAGGTCAATTCATCGAGCGTATCGGTAACAAAGGCAACACTTTCAGAAGTATAAATATAGCTGCTAGACAGCCCTAACTAGTAGAAAAGTCGATAAGTAAAAATTACGGTACCACCAGAAATCAGTGCACCGTCACAGCAGAGCTTGCAGAAAATATATAGATAGCATATAGAGAAACGAAAGAAAACTTGGCTCTTTATCTATCCAGCCGAGCTATTTCCGTTGGCGGGACCCCACGCAGAGCCTGCTGGAGTCATTTGAGCGTATAGAAACCCTGGAGCGAACTTTTCCACCGAACTACTCTCTCCTTCCAACGATTTCAACGTCGGAAAGTAGATAGAAACGAAGTATAGAACGCTAAAGAATGAGAATGAGGGTCTATATATATATAGTCGAGTTGAAGAAAGATAGTCGAGTTGGGAATAATTAATTCCCAGATGGAGAAGGCGATGTAAAACAAAATCTCCGTCTCTTTTCACCGAATGGATGGCGTGCCAAGCCTCTCAGGGTTATTGCGAGAAAAGCTCGTCGCGTCTATTTTGTAACGACGAGGTGGTGGCAGATGTCATGGTATTTTCTATACATATACTTTGTACATATATATACATATATCCTTTTCAAGGATGCGCATACCTCTTTGCTACAACACTAGTTGTAGTAGCAGTAGGACGTATACCATAGTCGTCGTAGTAGTCTGCTTTTATACAAGAGGACGACGAATGCAACGGATGCGCTCCTCTAGGCTCTGAATGTGAAAAGCTTGGGTTGGAATAGTGTACAGGCTATGCTGGAGTAAAGGGTATAAGATTATTATGCGATTTTCAAGCAAAGCTTGTGTATTCTCAACGCGTTCCTGGCACAGATTTCATCCGGTCAAAGGATTGCACGGTAAATATATATATAGTAATGGCACCAGCTGGTGACTATTGTAATATGAGACATTTTATGCTGGGTACCTTGATTACGTGCTAGCTCACAATGTTGGCGAATTACGACGCACTCGTGATTTATTTTGGCTCCCCTTGAGCAGCATTATTACAGATAATTGAATTTTATTTTGTCAGGTCCTGCGTATTCAATATTACGAGAGTTCTCTGTTGTGATGAGATTCTTATCTGTAATTAGATTCATGGGTGCAATGTTTCTTGTTGCAATCATTCTTTAGTGGCCTAAGACTATGGAGAATGTTGATGAAGACTGTAGACTCGCGCGAACGAACCGTTCGAAAATGTTTCAAAGCAACGTGAAGAATAGTAATATTTTGAGACTATTTACATCACTCGTCTAGATGCGTGAGACCTCAATGTAACTTCATCTTCTATCATCGTAATGACTACATCATACAATGGCTTTAATGAACCAGTGAATTGAATCATAAAGTCGACTCTATGGTCACATGTCATTGATACGAGAAAAATTCAAGAACATGACGGGGTAGAGCTTTGAATTCATATTACAACGTTTATCGGCGTAGCACTAGTAATGGATGAATTTGGGCGACCTCAAAGTTTTGCCTCAAGATTGTCTAAGCAATCGACCCTCTGTTCACTTCATGTCTTCCGTGATGAAATTCAAGAGACTCTACGCACATGGGTGCCGTCCGGGTGGGGCCTACCGGCGGAACTAGACGTGAAACTCGAACCATAGTTCTTTTTTTCATTCCAGAGAACTGCCTTGCTTCAAACGCTCCCTCAAGCCTCAAAACCATCGACTTCATTTTCAACTGGTTGAAATATGTGAGAATACATAATCTTATCCAATACTAACCCGATTCAAACCTACCTATCATTCGTCTCAAATATGGTGAAGAGACTAAAAAGTACCTTCCAATCTCGGTTCGGTTTTTTGAGTCCACCGAAGAATCTTGGAGTTCAAGGATGAAACTGATAACGGATTTAGTCCCTGCGTCAAAATGAACATGGAAAACACATGCTCGCGTCTTTAGAACTTTCTGACTTGGAAATCGCGTTTTTGGGTCCATAGAAAAGGCTACAAGTTCACAAATTTGAAACCTTGGATTTTTTTACTCTCCACAGCAGCCATATCTCAAGTCCAAGCGCGCCAAATCGACTTTTTCAAGTAGTCATTTCTGATGAAATTTCATTGGCTGTCAGTTCAAGATACTTCTCTAGACATGGAACATTACGCATGCGTAGAAGAGGCGAATTTATGAAAAAAATTTTGCTTTGAGAGTGATTTTCCGGGTTTTTAACCACTTTCCACCACTAAAAATAATATTTTTCAAAACGGTTTTTGGTGTAAAATTATACGGCAAACGCAATGAAGTGGTTAACTACAGTCTCAATGCTGGATAACAGTGTCAGAAATCAATTTAAAATTGCCAGGGATTATTTTAGGGTCCTAAATCAAAAGTTATCGGTATGCAAATAATCTTTCCCGTATTTGTCGAAGTTTCAAGAATATGGTAAAAAAATTTCAGACTGACTCATCGGAATGCGTGAGAATGCGATTTCATTGATCAAACACTGATTTTTAGCGTCTTTGCGAGTTTTTAGGGGGCCGTGCAATGTAGGGGTGACCTTGGGACATGAAAAATATTCTTATGTTCTGACTGACTTTGGTGTTAGCAACTGGCGAAAATTACTCCCGGGGCCATACCTGATGAGGGCCGATTTACCATGGTTACCCACACAGTCCGTTTCTGGACTCACCCTCAGCAGCTGAAGCAAACGATAAGTAGAGAGTTCCTGGATGAGTGGAGTTCATTGGTTCTCGGTATCCATGTCATTCGTACCAGGACTTCATAAATAGCGCGAATTTTCCTCGCTCATAGGATCACTCAGGTTTTACTACTAGACGAATTTGATTGTACAGTTTGATTGAAACTTCAGATAAACTTTGCGTTGAAGTTATAATGTAAGATATGGAAACGAGATAATGCGTCTGAAATCTGTATCACTCAGATCAAACAGCACTCTTCTATTTCTCAGGCAGAGTTTGACACAAAACTGATATTGAATTTGGGTTCATTTCAGATGGGGGGGGGGGGGTCAAATTTTTGTGATAATTTTGGAATTGATCTCCATTTATCTTGAATGCACAGCAACAGAATTATCGGTCACATCTCCAAAATTATCACAGAAGTTTAAACCCCCGATACGAAATGAACCAAAATTCAAAATCAGTTTCGTGTCAAACCCTGCTCTCAGGTACGGGATTATAATTCTCTTCCAAATATACGCTTTAGGCCTATGTAGCTTGGGACAATCTTTACTCCCCAGGATGTCGATAAAATAAAAATAGACGATCCCATTCGATCGATTCTGTGGCCACTCCGGATTCGGTTATCTAAGTTAATAGATTGGCTGCTTGAAACGTCATAACTCGTATGAACTAGAAAACATGAGGATGAAACTCCTTCGCAAAATGAGAATCTACTTTCTATCGCATGGATCAAAATAGTGACCTTGGAGATAACCATCTGGAGATATTTATCATGAGAACAAATCAGGAGAGAGCTGGGAAGCTTGGAGCATAAGATGGGGGGGGGGGGCGAAAAGGCTCTTACTTAGTCTCACTCAGCTGTCTTGGAATGAAACAGATCCG
Source organism: Eretmocerus hayati (assembly GCA_029851415.1). Lineage (NCBI taxonomy): Eukaryota > Metazoa > Arthropoda > Insecta > Hymenoptera > Aphelinidae > Eretmocerus > Eretmocerus hayati. The sequence continues at coordinate 171,647,475 of CM056742.1, read as the reverse complement.
TAAATCGCAGAAGGTAATCAAGAAATTTCCAAGAGCCGCCCTAATGCTGTTGAGCTCGTTAGATCTACCCGAAGGCTCGTAAATCTTGTTGGCAATACATTGCAGGCGACTCCTCGTTCTAGTATTAGACAAGACAATATATTCCGGGTGCTTTCCAAACTGTCGTAGACGAACATGCTCAAATAGCAATGGCAAATCATCGCTAAGTGTCCTCTAACCGCACGAGTTTCGTGTCTTCCACGCCTGCATTTCCGGCACAAACAACCAAAGAAGAGTAGAGTTGAGGCCAGTTTGTCGTGAAAGCCCCACCAAGTTTCTTGAATCCAATGCCATTACATTATTCTTCTCACCCAACTCCAGTGCACTAGAAAAGGATTCACGAGAATGATAGAGTGTGAATAAATCAATGCTCAATTTCAACCGGATGTAATGAGTGACGAAAATTGAGCTTGACATTATAACTCTGTACGATTCTGCGGGGATATTATTATATTTAAAGTACTGGAACGAATAACTAGGATCATCGTTGATTAGAATCAAGTCTTTCCATGCTGGAGGATCCTGAGATCTTTAATTTATGTGATACACTAAACCTCCTTTTTCTAGTCATTGACCATTGACTCTAATGGGACCTACACTTTTAGCGTTTTCCGGAGGGGTTAGGATATTTTACTCAATGATCTGATGTATTTCCTCGCCTCGCTTTTATGACGATGGAGAATACTACCGATGTCACCATGTCTGACCAAACATATTGACCTTCTCCTTGGATCGTCATGAAGGGTTGCCTGACCAAATCGATGTTTTACTACTTAAGGTGACATCGGTCGCCGTGCAACCCGGGAATTACATTTCATTTCGATGAAACTCAAAATTTTGATGATACGAAGTGTGAGACGAGTTGTCCATCTCGTATTATTATCTGAATTATGATGGATAACTCGTCATTTCTCACTAATCCCAAGACTATCGGCCATGAACGAGAATAACTTGCCCGCAAGTATTTTCTAACCGACAAATTAGCACATTTTTGTTCACAAAAATCTCGGGATATTTTGTAATTTGGGCTAAACAAAGAGTCATCCAGGCCAAGTAAGATGATTACAAAGTCTGGATAACTCGCCATTTAGCCCAAATTGGAAAAGATTTTGAGATTTCTGTGAACAAAAATCAGCGTACACGGCGACCGCATCGCCGTAAGTCTCTTATGGACGAGAAAATAGTTGCCCAGGGCAAAGTCACTCGCTAGTGGTTTCAACGAGGACCTCAGGGACTGAATTAGTGAGTCATGGGCGAATTTAGGTAAATTCGATGATGAGGAGAGTGTCAACTTTTCAGGACATATTTTTGGAATGAAAAAACGAGCCTCCTTGCACGGTTAGGAGGATGAAAAAAATTGTCCTGGCGTGAATCTGACAATATTATGACCTTGTCTCAGAGTATTGAGAGCAATCGTCGATCAAGTGGTATTCGAATTTTGTGATCAGAGGATGATTCACATCCACACCAGGGAATAGTGTAGCCAGAATTCCAGAGATTTCTACAAGGGACTTGGGAATGATTGGATATTATCGATTGAAAGATTCTAACAAAAGGAGAGAAGTGTGGAGAGGGGGTTATCGTGTTCAATCCATCGACGGAGAGATTCGTGCATTGGAACACAGAAACAGTCCTTCTAAATACGAGTTTGCAATCTCTGAATTGAGTTGCATTCCTGAGAACGTACCCGAGATCTGATCAAAATATGAGATTTAAATGGAATGCTAATAAAGGTGAAGAAATACATTCATTGATTCGACGAATCATCGATATTCCTATCATTCAATATGTTATCACGCGAAATCGAACCAGCAATGAATCGCGAAATGTACCGAGCTGTAATGAGCCACACCTCGAATTTTATCTCAAGAAGCTCAAGTACTACTTCAAAAAATTATTCCCCCAGAATAAGAAAGATTCTCGGACTGATTTAACTTAGCACGAGAAACTTCAAAATGACTCTCGTTGGAGTTTTGACCTGTGTTCCTAGAATCAATTCCTTCAAAATTACAAGTCATCATTTCATCATCATGTAACCACGCACAATAAAAATATATTGAATTACTCTCGTATGTCTGTCCATTCTATCAGGATGAATTCTATTTAATACTTGATGAATGATGACCACTAGGAGGACAAATGAGAGATCTGGTGAGATAACTTTGAACGACTGCAAAAGATTTCCTTTAAAATCAGCAAGCGAATCTAGTCGAGTGTCGGGAGTCAGAGCCTTTGTGCATTTGATGCGAACATTAGTCTCGGCTACTTGCCTCGTTAGCTCGCGAGGTCATGATGCTTTATCACTCGGCATGCTCGCAATAAGTTTCACCGGACGACGAGAGGTGCGAATTAACGGGTTCCTCGTTATGATTCTATTAGTCTGGTAGGGTAGAAAGTCAAACTTATGGGCTGCTTGCTGCTTACCTCAGCGTGTAGTCATAAATACACTTGCATACGCAAATTTTGTAGTTTATGAGGGTGTTGCAATTAATGTGTAATAATTCTCTTACTCATTTGTTCATAAGTTCGTATCAGAGGGAAACAGGTATATGAGTTAACCATATCAATCTTGTCGGATTGAGATAGGTTTTCTTATAAAAGTTTTGAAGGAATGAAATCTCAAATACCCTCACCTTTTTGCATGTGCAGTTTTTTAATAGGTCAAATTCATCGTGGCACTGTGTTTTCCAAGACAAAATTTTGCTAGCCAAAATCATAAAATGGAAATATCTCAGTGAACTAGATCTTAAATTCCATGCAGATGATTATGTATTTGAAACACTATGAATCTCAAATTCGTAACATGCTGGTGAATTCAATAAAAGAAATTGACGTTTCTCACATGCATTCTTGCTGGAAGACATCATTCGTTGTGAGTCTGAGATGATTCAGTCTTATTCCACGGAAAGCGGAGATACGGGAGGTGAGAATTATGTCTCAAAAGGAATATCCAAAAGGAAGCTCGAATGCGTTTCTCGCCTGATGTCAGCTACTTTCCTCCATAACTTTTCGCATATTGTTCGACCTAATCTCTTCTCGGCTGCAAATCATGTGAACGTAATGGATATTTTACGATTTTGTGAGATTCATATTCTGTTCATGGTTTTTTTCTTCTCATCCCCGTCTTTATAGAGCTAATATTATCGGGAACTGGAGGCATCAAGGTGACTTCCATTATTTTTGCTAGAGCCGCAACTTTTTGAATTGATATCATACTCGATTTCACATGAATAATGTAGGTTGCTGCCATCGTTCAAAGATTTTTTAGCTCGAATACGAACTTGAACAGGATGCTGCAGTCAATGATCATTATCAGTATCGTGACTTACTTCGCGAAATGTACGGTTATACTCATGAGTGGGAGCGCTTCCAAGAATACACAATACTGCAAATGATCGTTTCTCAAAGAATATTTTGGGCCATCTGCCAGATCGTGGATATGGCAGCAGATAATTTCTCACCGACGTACTATGTGCATATTTGAAAAGAAACGAAAGGAACTGATCAAACAAAAGTCTTCCACTTGAAAAAATGTTATGTATGGTTTCGGAAACTACTCGCAATATTTTTCATTGAAAACTACATCTAGCTCGTAGAAGCCAACGATATCTCGTGGATAAGCTCTTAGCCTCCGACACAGATGGCAAGAGTTTGAAATTTGACTGGTGTAAGTGTGAATTCTTTCCATGCCTTTTTCGGTAATTCAAAAATCCTAGTCACGCATGATAACTTCAAGAAGAGATAACTAATTGGTTGATTATTGATTCATTAAGAAAATCTAGCGCCTTTGTATCTGATTTCACCAATCTAGTCCTCGGTTTATGAAAATGCAAAACATGAAGTGGGAGTAGTTGAAAATCCGTGAAGTTTGTTATAGCAGAGTGCTCTCTGTCGTTCAATGGTTCGAATTGTGCTTGATGGTTTCTGTTCAAAGTAAGAAGTAGAAATCGTTTGCAACAAGATGATTCGAGAAATCCATGATTTTCAATAGTCTAAAATGGTCTTACATGGTTTTCCTGATTCGTTCGTTTTTAGACTCCGTAGACTGAAAAAAGTAATTGTGGACAATCGAGATAGTTTTGTTCGAAAATTCGTTCTTGATGGATTCCATAATTTGTTCACGCCTAGCATTTTCCATTTCAACTTTCAAGTATATATCAAATTCAAATATCATGTATTAGAAACGAGTCCAACTCCCGTGCAATATCTCATGACCCGATCCAAACATTTTATGTGAAAGTTAGCGTAAGGATCCAAAATCAAGTACATAAGAAGTACACATGCAAAATTATGCGGAACTCTGGAATACAATTTTCATTTTTGGGGCATTTTTCAACTCTGTATATGACACCTTACGACGGCAACCCAGGGCATCCAAGATGAATTCCTACTCGAGTGCTAATCAAATTTTCTAGAACTGTCACATTTTTGATCTGAATCATTTTGATTCTCCTGACAAAATCAACTTTCCAGTCGGAGGACCGATCCCGAATGAAGAATGTGGACAGCATACTTTGCTTGTTGGTAACTCAGTCAAATCCTGTATCAAATTCCAAATTCCAGCTTCCAGATTTATGAAAATTTAAATACATTCCTCGGACTATTCTCTTAGCTACCATACTGGTCTCAATCCAACCCATTCGAACAACTGAAAAATTCAGTCCCCTCCTTACTCTGCATCAATAATCAGAAGTAGAACTTACTCGAGCATTCTTCCCTCCACAATAAGAGCTGGCGACGGCACGCGTTAAAACCTGCAAAACTATCCCATGGAAGTGGTACACACGGAAAATTTTCATCCAAAGCCCAGTTTCGCTCTTTGATAACGCGTCGAGCTCTAGAGCTCTTCTCGACGACAACACCATGGCTACTTCTATACATAGTGCCACTGCCACCACGACGTAGTTATTTACAGTCGGGCAGTTGTACAGAGAGTACCAAGAGCCACTGGTCTATGTACATATATATATATATATATATATATATATATATATATATATATATATATAGAAGTCTAGAAAATCGCGCGAGAGTGGTCCATGTCTCCCGGGCCAAGTGAGCCAGTGCGGTCGGTACTGTACTGGATGCCGCATTCTACGTCCTCACCCCCAAAAGGACCACTTGTCTCTTTCGCTCCTGTGCCTGTTTTTTTATCAAGCTCTGTGTCAGTACGATATAGCTATAGTCTTGTCTATACAATGCGAGGCGTTTCGCTATCCATCCGACGCGATGCTCTCTTTGCGTCATTCGTTTCTGCTGTCGAGCTTTGCCTCTTGTATACAGGTGCCAGAGCAAAAACGAATGAGTCTTCTTCGAGTCTCTGAATTTTAGCTACGAACGTGTGGAATTTTGGGTGTTTGGTTTGTATAGACTCTTGAGAGGACCTTAATTTTATAAATAGTTTGCTGTGCATTGTTGAAGTAATTTTTGGTGCATGGGAATTTTCACTTAGATCAAATGTCATGCGAAGATTATCTGAAGTATTTTTGTTACGGTAGCGTTCTATCTTCTAATTAAAAATCATATCAATGTGGACAATACGAAGGTCAAATAATCAGGATATCTACCGGACTATTCACAACCTGAAATGAGAGATTTCAAAGACTAGGTTTCTTCTTTGTGAAGAAACTAATACGGTGCTCTGAACGGTCATAATGTTTTTATGAGGAGATACCCCCATCAGTCATCAAAACTCCATCATGCACAGACTTTTTGAGAACAAGGGAATTTTCATCACACATCTATATCAGGAACTGTTTGTTGATTGAGAAACTTCTTCCTACCAATGCATCCCTAGAAAAGAGTATAAAGATTCTGCTTATAAAGTGGTTTAGTTCATCAGTGCACTCTCCTATCTTGACCAAATTCAATAAATATGCTTACAGTGTTTGGGTTTTCTCGTCAAATTCTTCCACAAATTCTCGTGAAAATTATTCTTTACAAGGGTCTCATTAAAATCTTGATAGAATTGGTTAGGATCGATTGCCGCTCCAATGTTTGGGCTTCGATTCAGTAACTCACAAGGGGGACCCACGAATTGCGGGTCACCAAAGCTGACCAGACTTTTTTCACAGTCTTGTGCCACATAGGATATGAAGAATCCAGAGTAACTTCGTCCAATGGGCCCTCTGTCCAAAGATACAGCCACTGAGATTAACATTGTTCATATAGGCCCATGTTAAAAAGTGATATATACGGATATACTGACAATGCTAACATTTTTACTTGTAGCTCTGAACAGAGAGCCCATTTGACGGAGTTACTCTGGGTTCCCCATATTCTGGGTGGTACGAGACTGTGAAAAAAGTTTGGTGAGATTTGGTGACCCGCACTTCGTGGGTCCCCCTTGTCAGTTGTTCATTGACCACATTATTCATTTTTACGTCTAAAGTGTGTTGAGTTGAAGGACAGATGACCTAATGCCGGCCACTAAAAATTGGTTGCTTCAGAACAAAATTTATGCAATAGCCAAGATACCACAGCATGAACAGTGGGAGATTTAAGATATGCCGACTTGGAAACGAATTTCAGATCATGGAATTCGACTACTTTTATCATTCTGATCGCCTTGGATAAGAAACTTGATAACCTCAGAATGTGTCAAAGAGAGATCAAAAACCATTTCTGATGTCATGAAATGTCTCAAATGAAGAGATGGTGATTTTGGTCACCCTCAACTCACCACTAGAGTATATTTTAACTGAAATCGTGACATAATACCTAAAACATCATCCCCGAATCATAGCCTTCATTATTACTCCTTTTCGTCACGTTTCCAGCCGCATTGTACATATATCCCTCCACATTAACCATAGCGTCTGAGACAAGTCTATTTCCGTTTAAGGGGCCATTAACACATTCGCTGCGACGGGTCCCACCGGTGGGACTCGCTCGTCCTCTTTTGTGTGCGGTGGTGATCAAAATCCCATTAAATGGGCCCCACCGGTGGGACCCGTCGCACACAAAAAAGGAACTGAGATTTTCGGCGCCGCCGCAGCAAACGTGTTAAAAAACCATATAGTCTGCGAGGGGTGGGTAGTTGGTTGGATGAAATGCCGTATTAAGTCATGTGAGGTTGGGTAAGTGGTGAAAAATGGCCCAAAACGAGGCCATATTATAGTTTGTGGAACATCCCACGGATGGACTCAAAAGGGACATACTGGGGTGAGACACACTTTTTTATTCTTCGCACACGACTTCTATTTCAATTTAGTCCAGTAGTGAGTTGAGGGTTCCTTACGCTGTATTCTAGACATTTCATCGCATCAGACACGGTTTTTGATTTTTCTTTGTCACACTCTCTCATGTCCGTGAATTTGATCTTTCAAAAAAAACAGAGTGATAGGAGTAGTCGAGTTCCATGATTTGGGGTATGAGTGGCTTACATAGCGGCGAATCTCAAAGACTATGCAAACTTTGGGGGAGTCTTCTCTCAATATACATATACAACTGTTTATGGTTCATTTCTCGAGAGAATGGGACTTTTTGCTCTATTAAGGCTAGTCCGGAGTCCCCGCAGAATCCCAACTAGACACGCACCGGCATACTCTCAGGTTGCGGCTGCATGTAATGATTCTGAGAGCGGTATTTATTGTTTATATGCTTTCATTGGTACTGAATGTGTTACTCAGATGGTAGACCATCTGTGGAATCTTATAACACGATATCATGCAAAGGTTCATGATATTTCGTTCACTAGGAATTGAGAAAAACTTGAAGGCAATTCTTTGTGCGGGACAGAGCGCGTCCTTGCTTATTCCGATTTATTCCTCAATAATATATCAGTTCTGGCCAATATCAGATAGTAAGCCACCTGTGGATTGGAATTCCCTGTCGAATAAGCCTTCCCACGCCCGAAAATTCTGAATTTAGCTCGCAGAAAGCTTAAAATGATCAGAGCATCGGCCATGATACTTGGCCCCACGAACCGAAGAGCTATGATTTTTTCGAAATATTGGAAGAACTTCCGGGTGTGTAACAACTCATTCGATGGAGAATATTATGGTGTTTCACTCGTCATATTTCATCTGGGTCGGAAATGTGAGGTTGAAAAACTATGAGGCAAAAAATTGGTTCATAATCTCTCAGCGTACATGCAGTGCGATCATAGCGCCATCTATCGGGCAAACAAAGCAGGATACTCGTGTTGATGAAAAACTATTTTTTTTTTAAAGGCGGAGAAGTTTGAATCAATTTTCCAGATGATCTTAATCACAGTGGTGAAATAACCACTCATTACCTCAAACCGCTGCTTTTCTCAAACAGTCTGGTTAAGAAGATCCACGCGAACTTCGATTGAAATTTCGCACAAATTTTCATGTGATCATCTTTCCAAAGTTGAGTACGTTCAGTAAAATAACTTTTGTCAAGATATTTGAGAGGATTCATACCGGTTGTGTTAACTCAAGTAGAAACATTAAGGATTTCGCGACAAAATATCTCTGAGAAAAACGTACATCAATGAATCGATTCAATTCGTCGATATCGTGATCGATAATCGAAAGAATCCACCATTTTAATGAGCACGCATTCTTGCATCCAAATTCCTTGTAAAGTCCACAAGATTCTTATGTACCAAAACCATCGGAAAATTCATGCAAAAGACATAAAATACGTAATCTAATCAACGAATATGGATCATTGTTTAGCTCGTTTTATAAAACCGGTAAAATCATTCTCCGAAATGATTAAGAGAAATCATGATTAAAATACGATTCCCCATTCTTTGCTGATCAAATAAACAAATCAACAGGAGCCATCACGTAATGAACCACTAATTCTTATATCCAGAAGACGTATTACAGTAACCTTATCAACGCATAACACAAATAAACGTCAGATAACTTGATGGAGAACCCTCTTTTACACTCTCATCGAAAATTCCACGCGCCCACCTAATTTAGCTCCTAATACAAAAGTCGAGCTTCAGACATGAACCTCGCAGCAGTATTCTCTTCACAAACCTCAAGCTTTTCCGCCCATAGAGTGAGAGAAGAGAGAGATAGTCAGAAGGAAATGGAGCGAATGGTGAATCGTGCGTCCAAAGAGCTTCTCTATATACTTACTCGACCCTGATGTGCCTAGGCTATTTATACAAAGGGAATCCGGTGGTGGAGGCACCATCACTGCATATAGGGCAAAAAGAGCCACACTCACTACCGAGTGCATTAGCGCGGCTTGCCCCCAGGGCTTGTGGTGAACAGCCACAGAGTAGGAGAGAGAGAGAGATAGAGTCGCAGCTCGCAAGTATAGATCCTGCACCGAATGAGTTTGCTAATAGCCTCCTCACGTTCACGTGCAGTTTGGCCCATCCTCGCCTATATAACGCTACCGAATGTTCTTTCCGGGTTATATATGTGCAGTGTGCACTCCATATACATATAACTGGGATTTTTGGGTGGTCTGTAATGTCGTCAGGAATAGTTATATAGAAGCAGACTCTGTTTCTAGCGAATACTAACGAGTTTGTGCATATCTTGGGGAAATTAGCGAATTAAAGGATTGTAGGAATGCCCCTTTCTGTAGAAACGTGTGAGGGTTTGTATGGCCTTGTGTATTTTGTACAAGTCTGCTTCTTGATTCTGGTCAGAGGCCCTTTTAGTACGATACTTTGGGGGTGAGATGGGGTTTCTATTCATCAGGGTACTTTACAAAAGGGATGCTGGCAATTTTTGGCAAAGATGGTGTGGTGAAATAGAGGGACGGGGTGGGAAAGTGTGTGCAAAAAGAATTGGCAAGGCTGAAGTTTTGCTTTTTGATTTGGGAGCCTTGTGAGTCTGTATCGTGGACAAAGAAAACTTTTTGGCTTTGCGGTATAGACTGACAAACTTACAATGCGTCTCGAAACACTGCTTTCATAAAATTCGAGCTTCCGCAAGGTATTTAATTCAATGATTTTAGGTTGATGAGAGCTTGTACTTGCTCTATAATTTTCTTACCTATGGTGAAAAGTGCGCTATCTCATGATATTGTCGTGTGTTACAAAAATCAGTGAAATTTGGGAAGGATATTGCTTAGCCCAATGTTGAGTTGGGTTCAGATTGCAAAAAACTTGGTTTCAATGGATGCTTGGTTAATAAAAGATCCCTACGAAGTAAGTTGATGTGACTACTCTAACCAGTACTTTAATTATCTCATAGATTTCCACAGATAGAGTAATGGGATGAATGTAAGGGTTATCTCCAATGTCGATCAGGATCTTGGAATGACTCGGGCGAGTGTGTTGCCGCATGGTTTTTGCCACGAGGCAACTTCATAGGTTATAACAGTGGTTCATATGTTAGAAGTTTGGTGGCCCTGAAAAGGAACGATTTGGGTTTGGGTGTTAGCCCTGATAAGAGCTGATGTCGCAGTTCGGTGGTCTCGGAGGTCCGTCGTCCTTGGCGATGTTCCAGGAAGCTAATCAGGAACGGGTCAGCCAGCGTGGAAGTTGTTTCTGCAATCCTCATCAAACCCCCCGCTGTGGAAAGCCATTGGGACCAACATCGCCTGCTCCAGCGAGCGCGCCGTGGAGAGTATGTGGCTGGCGGATTCCATCTCCTTGGGTTGAGACTCCGACCCCCGGGGGCCGGCTGATATGGTGGCGTCGTCCATGGTTGTGCTGGGCCCGTAGAACTCGCCTCGAGTTTCCGGTTTCGGGTGATCCTGGGTCGAGGGTGGTCCCCGACGTGAAGAAGTCCGCCTGAGAAACGTAAGAGCTTCCGGGCTCATTAGTACCAAAGAAGCTGCAAACATCAGCCCGAGGAACGGATGTGGACTGTTACTGGGTTTCAGGAACTTCCGAGAGCTTCAGCGCTGTAGAAGTGGACCTAGGTACCCGTCCGGTGGTCTCCCGAGCACGTCAGTATTCTAGAAGTCCAGTGGGAGGGGCCGTCGTCGATGTCGGTTTGGACACCGGTTTTGAAAACACGGCGTCCTGCATGAAATTTGATTCAAGAATCAAAGAATTTCTCGCCTGCGTAGAAAACAGACTCTGCCAGATGTTTTAAGGGATGGATTTGCGAAGGATGGCAGAAGTAGTCGATAGGGCCTCGGGAAAAAGTGTTAGTTTGCTTTTTCCCTCGATTAACAGTGTTACGACATTCCTATAGTGCGAATACATGCGTAGTAGGTTCCGCAATCACTTCTTGGACCTCATGTCCCGTACTGAACGAACCGTAGACGCGGAAGCAAAAGAACAATTGGACAATGTTACCAAGGCTCATTAACGCATTACTATCTCGACCCGTGCAGGAACGTCACCGAATTCCAATCATTTGGAATAGTTTTCTCGTATTGCAACGAAACTTTTTTTAAAAATTCTAAAAAATATGAACGACTCTAAAGGACATAATGGGATATTGATGGAGGTCTCAAATTGGAATAATGATGGAGAAAAAAATGGAAAAAGGAAAATTGACCAATTATTCATCATTCTCCCAGCCCAGAGAGAAATTTTGGTGGAAGATAGAATTCCTGATTCCCAAGGCAATCGGGAAGAGCATAGATCATTTCAATCAGGGACATGCTCCGGGACGTCAATTTTCAGCTGGAGGCTTTCTTCAATCGGCCTGAAAAATCTCAATTTCTGAGTTCGACTGTTTCTGAACTTGTCATTTTCTACCCTTGGATTAACGAGGAGCTCTTACTCAAGTGTGAAGACGGATGAACTTACATAACTAAAGAAGGCCGAGTTGGAAATCTTTTTACAAAATTTTAAATATACAATATTTAAAATATCGTTCTCATAAGCACGTATTTCAAGAGGGAAAGGCCGTTGCGCAGCGGAGAAGTGCCAGTGCGATTCAAAGACATCCGGCCGAGAAACGCATCCGCGGGACCTTTTTGCCAGTTCAGTAAGTGCCACTGATACTTCACCCATGGTCACTGAAACTCCAGCGATGCTTACTAAGAAGACCCGTCCGACCACCCAAGGTCACTGATCACTGAAGTCTTCAGTCAGAGTTGATCCCAGATTGACTGAAGTTTAGTGAATTCTCACTGATCGAAGAAACTTCACACGCGTTCTAAGTTCAGAAACATCTTAGACCAACCTAAAAATGTGAGGAGTAATTTCAAAACGATATCATCGAAGGTATTTCGGACGAGCCATCATTCACTCAAAATGCTATGCTTTTTTTTAGGTATGATAAGACAATCGAATCCATTCCATCAATCACGAGGAATAGATTGTCTCGATCTCGGGAGTAAGAGGCCAAGGAAGTAGTCGGTAGCTTAAGTTCAAATGTCGGCCAGCACAAATGTGAATTCTCATAAGTGCCTATCAAATGATTTGGAACTTACCTAAAACTATAGGTCACGCAAAACAGGTTATCAATGCATGAGGAGGAAAAAAACCGTCGATAATGTTCGATTCTTTAAAGAGCCCTCACGTATCGGGATTTTTACCATTTTTTTCGTACATCTATTCAATGCCCACATTTATCATCAATTTCGAATTTTGATGCATTTTTTGTTATCATCCGGTGATGAGTTGGACCTGATACAAGAGCTCGGAATATGAAGTGCCATGATCTTAGCGTAAACTGCTTCTGAAAAGACATTTTCTCCATTAACGCATCAAAGATCCGACCGTGAGAAAAGTAATGATACGTTCACGTATATCTCGTTCAACTCATCCATTATTAGTTTCATAATCAACGTTGGCCGTCATGTGGAGTCATGCCAAATGACACGTTAAAACGACTCGTTCAGAAAATTCCACAATGTAATTTTTTTCATGTTAGTGACCCATTCATCGGAGGAGATTGCGATTACGGTGTAAAAAATTCATTCCCAAAATTTAAAGAATGAGTAATCCCAACCAGTCATTTGGAATGATTACCCGTAATGAAACTATTACTGGACTTATCCAACGAGTTGTTGGAACGACTCATTCGTTTTCGCGCGGGTAGCAGTAGTCGCTGCAGCGAAATACTACCGCATCAGTCAGATACTCATTTTTTCCGTAGCCATCATAGCCATCCCCATTATTTATTAGATCACAATATTCATAGAGCAGACGGAGGCAATTTCACACAAGACTCGCCTCTTCGCAGCAGTTATTCATTATTGCATTACACGTACGCCAATTTTTCTACCCAATCAAGGTATACAACGGATTCTACATTCGTAATTATTCTCCCCGATGCAATCGAAATTACCGCATGACGATAGACGGTATCATCACGTATTGTCGGTTGAAAATTTTAGGCAGTTTGATGCCAGACCATACTTGATCGTTGTCTCGGAGAGCCTACACCTTTGGGAAGCCTCTGGCTGATTTATTCGTCGCGCATAATTGGCCCATTGCCCTCCCTCTTGATAATATACATATAGGCTGCTGCTGTATAGGTAAGGATAGACCCATGGATTAAGTATAACAGCCATCAAGGATCGACCTCGAGGCTTTCGTGATGTGTAACGCGCCATGTATGTAATCTGCTTACAAACGATGGATTCAGCCCGTCACGCGAGAAACTGTTCCAATTTCGATCGATAAACGCATCCCAGAACAAATTTTACATTTTGTGGAAGACTAGATTCATGGTAGATGATACGCTTCAGCACGTGTACTACCCAGACAGATTATATAGTTCTACAGATTTCTGTACGTGCAGTTTTTATGATTTCAGAAGTTAATCGCTGCTGACAATTTCGTAATTCAGGCGTGGTGTCTTCGATAATAATCTACTAGGCTCTGGTTTGATTGCAGAATTGAGTTCATTCGAGTGAAGTCTGGATTTCGATCATTATTTCTACCCACAGCAAGCAGATTTGCCTAAAATTTTTTTGTTACGATTTTCAGGATTTGATAGAAAATTGTACACTTATCGAAAAGGGCCTTTTGAGAATTGATACTCCAGATAATCCAAGCAAAACGATGTTCAAGTGAAGTCTATAGAATCTAAGACTCTCATAATAATAATTACCTTTGAATATTTTTATGAAGTTAAGCTTACATTGATAAATCTTCACGCAATTCTCATTTATCCACTCTTTAACTTTGAACTCATACATTAATTCCTTATTATTACTCCCTACGCAACTTTTTAGAGAAAGAACACGACTTGCAATGTGGCAATTTGAGAAGAGTGAGATTCATTCTACTACGTATTGGCTTTCCATTCAGGGAGACTGAATCTCAATCTTTTCGAGCTGCGACAGGTCGTGTTCTTTCTTCAAAAAATTTTAGGAAGTAAAAATAAAGAATTGATATATAAATAAAAAGTAGCAGATGAATTTTCCGATTTTCAGAGCTACTAGGCTGCGTCGGGATCAACAAGGCAGGCGAGGATGTATCTTCTGCTTCCAAAAAATAAAAAATGTTGACAAACTCGAGAATAACTCGAAAATTCAATCATTGCTGGCTTCGTGTAAACATGGAAGTTTTGGTGAAATTTGAATATCGCGCCACACGCTCTTCAGGTGTTCTCAAAGCCATCGAATAAAGCGTGGCGCGATATGCGAATTGTTGCGAATTCCAAAATGGCGACAAGGTATTGCTCCCTTTCACTTTTGCCTTCAGCAAACTTGCTTCAATGTTGTCCTTACTAGTATTAAGTATATCGATCCTGATACCCGAATGATATCTCGAAAAGATTCTACCATGAGTGAGGTACTTCTTCATCTTTAATATTTGTGCTCTAAACTTGTTTTTCTTGAAAACAAATATTACCCTCAGTTTCAGCGAATTCAGGATGTCATTCGGCAAACTTTCCATAGAATAAATATTTTAGAAAAGAAACTAGCCCTGCAGAGTGTGGATGACAGAGAATCAATTGAAAAGGAATTGATTGAAGCTAAAGAAATATTGAGGAATAGTGAAACAATACTTCTACAGTTGAAGAAGAAAAACTCTAAAACATTCTTAGTGATTGCTAGTTTAATTTTTTCTATATTCTTAATTTATTGCTTATATTGTGTGATCTTTAATACATTCTAAACGATACGTTCTTCTTCCACAATTTCCAGATTTCATCAAATGTTGTACTCTTTGCGATTTTTACGATGTGTAAACTATACGATTAACGGCTAGATATAAAATTTGTAAACATCAGAAAACAACTCAATTATAATATATAAAATGATGCGTAGATATAGATCAACATTCCGAGAATTATTCAGTCCTGAGTATTTTTTTACTTACATCAATCTTGGCTTAGTTTTAGGACTATATCTCGTTATCTAACTAAAATATCATATCATAATCTGGAGAGCCAGCTTGACGACTTCTGATGTATTTTGCATGAACTTCGGAATCTAAATATGAGCCCTTCACAGCCTCATCCTCTCTCATGGCTTTTTTCCATTCCAACTAAGCAAAAAAGAAGAAAATTTATGATTCACATCTCGGAATGAAGTCAATATTTTCATTTATAATTAGACATACCAGTCGGAGAAAGCGATCCCGTGGAATGACAAATTGTTCTCCCTTAAGAATTCTAATAACATCCGCACGTTCGCACCACGGCCAAATTGCCAAATCACAAAATCCTGGTTTGCTTCCTCCAAAAAATGGAGTTCCTCTTTTGCTCAATTCTCGGTCGAATATCTCTAGACCTTTCAATGCTTCGTAGAAAAGCTCTTTATCCATACTCTGTGCTGAATAAAGCTGAAATATGTAATTGAAACGCGAATTAAAAAATCAGTATTGACCGTGGATTATTCAAAGAAGAGGGTTTTATTCTGAGATGCTTCGCTTGCATTTTCATAATGCACAAAACAAATACGTGACTAATCGATATGGTACCCGTATTTTGATTTAGCTTTATTCTCAAAAATTAGAAAAATTTGAAATTCGGCTTCAAGAATATCTCTTAAGTCCTAAAAAGAATTCGAATCATCATTCTCTGTGTTAGTTTGAATTTTTCCGATAATATCGAATTTCAAATGAAACGCACGCATATCAAATTATAAACCCATGAAATGTGTTCATTCAACGGATGAAAATACCTTGTACATGATTGTGATGACCTCGTTGAATCTTTCAACCAGTAGTTTGTCTTTTGCCTTGGCAAACGGATCTTGTGGCATTAATCGATGCTCTGGATACGCTTCATCCAAGTACTCAGCTATTATCAAACTCTCATATAAAGTTTCACCATTTTCAAATTCTAGACAAGGAACTTTACCCAGTGGACTTTTTTCTTGTAACCACTCCGGTTTTTTACTCAGATTGACATACACAACGTCGTACCTAAAATTTTTCGATCGAAGATATCAGAAATTGTACGAATAGTTAAATAATAATCGCGGCTTAATATATCACAGCAAAGGAACAACGCTCAAGTCACATACGGTAAAATCATTGTGTAAACGATAATCACGCTTGGTAAAGATCGATTTTGGACAGAGTGAATTGCGATAGGCGATAACCATAGGAAAAATTTACTCACGGGATTTTCTTAGCGTCGAGAACAAGATGTATCCTCTGTGCATATGGGCAAAATCTCATACTGTACAGACGTAACTTGCCCTTTTGCATGGGTGGAGCTTTTGAACCTGTTATTTTTGATCATTGTTATGATGTTTTTTCATAGTATGATTTACTAACTGTGTAAATGTCAAAAATGGCACTTACCCACAGACAGGTGTTTGATCCCACTTTCCATTGTTGTGATAAGTATCCTATATCAACAAACAGACAACTGAATTAATATCGAGTGAAAATACCAAAACCAACTTGCACTTCGATGAGATGAAAAAGTTCAAGAGACTAGCAAGTCAACAGAACAGACAATAAACTGAGTCTTTTCACTGACAAGTGTCACCAAGCAAACAGCTGTAGGTTATCCACACCCAATACTATGAATATGGTGTGTTTATCAAGGTGTCAGATGCTGTACTAAATACAGTATGGCTTGTTTGCCTCATTGTCTGGCGCGAACACGCTTGTATGCTTGTAACAGCATTCAGTGTTCTTCAGTACATCAAATTTTACCCATTCATCATATACTCGTGAAGTTAACCGAATAAGCATCGAAGTCAAAACTCGACTTGTGAGTGAGTGTACGGTTTTGTATCGTGTTAGTAGAAAAGTAGGTATTGTGATTTTTTTGAGGATAGAAATAAGGATTTAGCCCGTTTCCTTTGGACAGATTCGAAAGAAATTTTAGATACATGATTATGATATAGCCATTTGAATTCACCCAGAATTATATGTGTATGTACAATTTAATTTTTAAGTAAACGATAAAAATTGAAAATTACTCGAGAATGACCAGGAGCAGGGATCGATATAATTCACGAATGATTGATTTTTCGATGTTCGATAAGGAATCTTACACAGTCTTTCAAATGATAAAGCTCCAAAACAGTGAAATTCGTCGTATGAATGGCAGATTCATTATTTCCGGAAATACTTGAAATCCCAAGAGACTCGAAGGTAATGCCCCAATTTTTACTAATTCTTTTTCCTAGGCACCACGAAGATTTTTCTTGAAAATAAGGTCAGTGTACCCAACTTGCCCCCATTAAGCCATTTTTTAAAGAACTCTGGCCCATCTCAATATTTCCACTTATCTCATGAACTTCAAAATGAGTACATTTGATTTGGATCAACTAGAGCCCAACTGTTACGATTCTCCCAAAAGGTAATTTTTGAGAGTCTACAAAAGTGTGGACTCAACTTGCCCCCATCATTTAAAACAATGTAAATCGGCGATAAAGGGCATAAAATCGTTTTGATCCCTTTTGATCACCGTGCAGCGACATTTGTAGCTTTGAGCTGGCCTAAGACATCGTTTCCGACCTATTTTGACGTGATAAACACGTTCTGAGTGGTAAGAAAAGCCATGTAGCACGCCTTTCCGAGATAACCATATGGGGGCATGTTAGGTACACTCCGATGTTGGCATCCTTGTTTACAAATCGTATCCGTGTTTTGCACATAAAATAGCTCCATATTCAAATTTTGCAATTTTGTAAAATGGATTTGGAAGGTCTTGGAACAAGGAATCGAATGCGCTAAGGTGCGTTGAGATTAGTCGGAAAAAAATGAAGTCCCACCAGTTTTAGTAAACGCGATTTCCTCGGTGATTTCTTAGCCGTGCAAACCCGAAAAATGGAAAAGTCACTTTAAATTTTCTGGAGAACGCAGAAATGGTCCGGCGTCGATGCAAACTACATACTTTCTCATATTTTGACATAACAAACGTAAAAAAAATATGCGGGAAGGTCCACGAGTGCCCATTTCTGCATATGGGGGCAAGTTGGGTACAATTACCTTAAATAGAATACAGAAGAACCGCAGTTTTATAGATCAAGGGCACATTTTAGGTCAATTCTGATAAAAGTAGAGGATTTACAGCAGTAATGACCATCAAGTTTCACACTATTCATATCCCTTGAAAAGCCTCTATTTGATTAGGGATGAAATGAATGCACTCGCGGGTTACAAAAATGCAAGTTTAGTGTTCAAATAATTCTTCACTCTCGCCAGATGTACTGTTCAGAATCGAAGTAGACTAACGAGGGTAGCCCACGAAATGCGGGTCACCAAATCTCACCAAAATTTTTTCACAGCCTCGTGCCACCTAGAATATGAAGAATCCAGAGTAATTCCGTCAAATGGGCTCCCTGTTCAGAGCTACATGTAAAAATGTTAGCATTGTCAGTATATATATATCACACTTTCTAACATGGGCCTATATGGGCAATGCTAATGCTCATAATCTGTAAATTCGGATAGAGGGCCCATTTGACGGAGTTACTCTGGATTCTTCATATTCTAGGTGGTACAAGACTGTGAAAAAAGGC
Source organism: Eretmocerus hayati (assembly GCA_029851415.1). Lineage (NCBI taxonomy): Eukaryota > Metazoa > Arthropoda > Insecta > Hymenoptera > Aphelinidae > Eretmocerus > Eretmocerus hayati. Next base: position 171,628,698 of record CM056742.1, on the reverse strand, counting down.
TGGTGAGCTTTGGTGACCCGCACTTCGTGGGTCTCCCTAGTAAGTTGAAAATAATTCATTCCATATCCCCCTCCACTCAAATCAAACTTCGAATGGATCAAGATCTATTAGAAACTATTATCTTGTTCTCCGAGCATAGAAAACACCACATCTCACGTTAATTTTTCTATCGATCCTATTTCAATCCTCGGAGTAATAATGTTGATATTTCACGAGGCTTTGAACACAAAAATTCTGATGTAACGAGACCTACTAATACGAACTTCTCCAATAAAATGATCATATCATATTTTGACATTGATTCCTATATGTTAGAGCCAAAGCGGTAGATCCACTGATTTCATGAAGTATCTAGTCACTCCATGGAATCACTAATCATTTGATAGAGTCACGGATATTATGCTTTGACTGTAATATATAAGTAAAAGGCACACGTACCGTATTCAACCCAAAAAAAACTTTCGAATCGTGTTTGACATGTCATGAATATATCAAACACCCCCAAATTCAAAAAGTTCGGAAAAAGTCTTGCGGTTCGAAAAAATCGTAACAATACGTCCGGCACAAACTGCTATTTCGTTTGCTAATCACACGTCAAATTATTGCTGTAAGAAAATATATTATACCCTCGAAATCAAGACATCCTGTTGAAAAATATTGTTTTTCGATTTTATTAGTATTATGATTACATAATCTCGTCGAATTCGGAAAATCAAAGGAAAAGGCGAAGGCCTCTAAAATCGGATCAATTTTCATCCCCCAATAAGAACTTTGAGAGCAATCTATGTTTGAGAATTTTGCAGATGTTGGATTTCACGACCCGGACGTACTCACGACGAGTGACCATAATTTTCAACTAGTCCTAAAGTTTGCTATTTCAATTCATTCATATGCGACTTTGATCGGGCCATGGATAAGACTTATGGTTAAAACAAACTTGGAGCAAATCGAAAATTCGTGCCGAGGAACAGCTTCGTAAACTCGTCTTATCCAATATTGGATATTTGAAAATTAGAAGGAAGTTCAAACTACTTTTCCTTGAAATTTCCCAAAATTGGATAATAATTCTGCACGTATGGTGTACGTAAAATTTCGAACGAACCAGTAGTCAACCGAATCCTGTCGATTCGAAAAATAAAACTATCAGGTTTGTCTACTTTGCGGAGAAGAACAAGATAATTGTCTCATATGTGGTTTCATTCTCACTGAAAAATGAGATACCCACCAAACAGTGAATGTTGCCTCAACGTTTCTGGAACGTCGCAATTGCACCCTCGGAACGTTCCGTAAATAGTCGAAAACCCCGTTGCTGGAACGTTTAAGCAACGTAAAATGTCTACGAGATGTCTGTTGTCTCAACGTTTCCAGCACGTTTCTGGGACGTTTCAACGGTTTTTCAAACGTTGCACAAACGTTTCCGAAATGATTCTTGTGCAACCAAGACTTAGAAAATTTTTTGTTAAATAAACAAATAAATTGTTTCTAAAATTTTGTGTCTCGCAAGCTATCAGCTCCATCCCCGTTCAATCCCATCGATAGCGCTCGAGCAGAAACATATCCACTTAGTAGAAGAAAGACGGCGAGATTGTGCTTGAATGCAACAAGAGCCAATTAACAACAATTTATGAAAAAAACAATCCATTTATTTATTCATATTCACAACGTCCAGAAACGTGCTGGAAACGTTGAGACAACAGACATCTCGTAGACATTTTACGTTGCTTAAACGTTCCAGCAACGGGGTTTCCGACTATTTGCGGAACGTTCCGAGGGTGCAATTGCGACGTTCCAGAAACGTTGAGGCAACATTCACCGTTTGGTGGGTACCAAAGTAGTCAATCCGCCGAGTGCAGAGGGCTCGGGGATAATTTATTTAACTCCATATTATTATCCTAAAAAGCATCCCCAGGTGACTAGGACATGGTAGAGAATTGAATAAATATTTTGTCACAAAATGCGACCAAGTATTAGATGTATACAAGGTACTTGAACACTTATTCCTGCAAGCTTGCAAGTTTTACATATCTTGAAGAAAGTGCAGAAGTCTCGGCGGAAGTTTAAAGCAATACTTCATCGCCGATTCTAGAAATTACTATGGATTTCCGATCATAAGTTACTTGTAGATTCATTATATGGTAGCTTTTGGCTTATGTAAAACAAAAATTAGAGATTCGATGTAATCGGATTGTTGGAGCTTGCAGTTCCGTTATTGCTCACGACTCGAAGTCACGGCTGCCTCACTAGTCACTACCGACACTAACTATATTTTGTTTTGGCAGATACTATAGAGTGTTTGACTTGTATCAGCTGTCAGTATAGCTGTCAGTACGATGTATACTTACAGGATGCGTCATACAAACATACAAACAAGAACTGATTGAGCTGAATCAGAAGCGTCCAAAGGAGATTGTGATCTACCAAACATAGCTGTGTTATGCTTTGTCATTCTTATCACTTCTCATACTGTTTCCATAGTCATGAACATGTGACTTGAATCGCTGAACTTCAGTTCATTTAGTTTATTACTCTACCAATTTTATTAGTCTCAAGATAGGATAATTCATGATGGGGATAAAATTTTCCATCTGGTCATATCTTGCTGTGTGCATTTTTAGTTTAGTACTTCAAGTCTCTTCTCTGCAGTGTAAGGGAGAGCAAAACCAAGATGTTGATTGGTATGAATCCATTACTGTACTACAACTTAGTGAATTAGTAAAGCAAAGGACAAATTATTGAGAGACATCCTTATACATTGCAGGTTTGTGTTATACAAGATCCCAAAAATATCTAATAGCAAGCATCCTCTGATAAAAGAGGGTGTTGCATACATGTACATGGATAGCAAAAGTTATCCAAAAGGATGGACTTTATCCAACAAAGATATAAGTTCAGATGATTCTATCCCTGGGTATACTCTGGCTCCATTTTATGATGATGTGAGTCAGAATATTATTCAATATCTCGGTGCCACTTATACTACATAAACTAAATCTTAAAATTTATCATAATAACTAATTCTAGAAAAATGCTCAAAATTTGTTATGGCTCTTGTACAATGATCAACCTCCAAATGAGATCGCCAAACTGACCAATGGACATACAAAAGGTGCTTTAATTGTAAATGAAGCTCAAGGATTCTGGTTGGTTCACAGTGTACCAAATTTCCCTCCAGAACCAAAAACTGGAGAAGAACCTTCAAAATCGAAGACAAATAAGACTGAAGATTCTATGACACTTAGTAATAAAGATGTTCCAAGAGGTAGATATGCATATCCTGACACAGGAAGACACAATGGTCAAAGTTTCCTATGCATTTCAACCAATGAGGGCAATTTCAATGAGATTGGCCAGCAACTAAAGTACAACCAAATTATTGTATACCGGAGGAATTTGCCAAGTGGTTTGTCTGATAAATTCAGTAATCTTGCTGAAGCAGCAAAGCAAGTACGAATAAAAAAACCTCCCTACAATAGTCAGGTTTCAATCAGCTCATTGAATGGGATGGAGTTCACATCGTTCTCCAAAAGCAGCAAGTGGGGAAAGGGTACATAACTGCACAACCTAATCTCTTCTCATTAGATGAAATTACATGAATTCATAAATGTTTAACTGTTCCAGACTTGTATGATGATTTCGTGGCCCCCCAACTGAAGAGTGATTTATATGCTGAAACATGGCTCAACGGACGTGGGAGACTACCATCTGACTGTCATCAATCAAAGTAAGTGTAGGAATATAATGGATCCAAATAAAAATCTCTGGCTAATTTGTACTGTGCTCTGAATTACAGGGTCATGAATGTGAAATCGATTTCCTTATCAGCAGCTGATGTTGATTTCAACAGTAGTCACGATCATTCTAAATGGGCTGTATCCACAGATGGCAAAAAGAAAGGCACATGGGTCTGCGTGGGGGACATTAACAGAGCTGTAAGCTTTTTTTCTCTCAAAGCATATCTGAAGTTTCTGCTTATCTAATTAATCTAATACCATTTGATTTACTGCAGAGTACTCAGTTTGAACGCGGCGGTGGCACTGTCTGTTTCAATTTACCTGAAGTTTGGAAGAGCTACAGAGACTCAGTTCAAGATGTTGAGCCTTGCCCAAAACCCAAAGGGATCTTGAATTCTGTGAAGAGAGTTTATCATAGAATTACATCGGTCTTTGGATAACATATCACAAGACTATTGTATTCATTGCTGCGGAATCTATGACTGACTTGTAATATGTGCAATGCAATGTTTAGGTACAACGATAAGTATATCAAGTACTGTGGCTTGAGATTATACAAACTATTTTGATAAATCTTTCTTACAAGTATACGAATCGTTTACATGATTGATGGAGTTTAAAGCAAAAGGCGGCCTGTCACTCACGTTTCACTTAGGTGTGTTTGCTCTTTGCTCTTTACGCCATGCTAACTTTGCTCAGCTTTCTCTGTGACATCTCATTATAGGAGGGCATTCATCTCACTATTCTCTTATCATTTGAAATCATAAGTGATTCTGATCCAACTCAGTGAAGTTCACAATCAACAAGAAAATGTTCTAAGAGATATATATGCCAATGCCAATGCATTTAGCTGTGTGTGACCAGCACAAACCAGTATTATCGTAAAATTGACGTCAAAGTACGAGCACGACTCCTTTCCGATTCGAAGATCTGAACGCACCTTCTTTCTCGCTCCACCCGCATTATCTATATGCTTTTTCGCGATTAGTTTTCAACATGGCGCGTGAACTGATCACTGATTGCTGATCTCGGGCGGCTGCTGCTATAGCAGCCTGATGATGGACCGCGTCGTAATCGTCGTTCATAATGTGAGATCAAGATAAGAGTTTGGGATAATTCAAGAAAAAAGAAGATATCTTGGACTACAATTACATTCTTCAACGATTGAGCAAAGAACTCAATGATTGTTTCAACTTCATCGATGCGTGCAGTCTTTGTGTCGTCCTTGCAGTTATCGGCGCTGGATGCTGTGGAATTGATCTTGTAGAATTTCCTATTGTTCCTATCGCATACGATGAGGAAATTTTCTGATTCCAAATTTATGTTCAGCATACGTGACAATGAAATTAAAGAGTCGGGTTCATCGCCAAGCAGTGGCTGGACCTCGACGACAACAAATTGTCGTCTGGTAGAGCTGTGATCAGTCATGTCCTGGTGCAAAAGCTTTTTCGTGGTGCATGGAAAAGGTTGGAGAAATTTGTTTAACCAATCGATCAGTAACAAGATTCATTACGTCTTTACTGCCTTTCAAGTATGTTCAGTTAGTGAGTATCATTTGTGCATTTCATGTGCAATGGAATTGATGGCCTTGGCCGTGTATTGACGTCTCTTTTTTGCCGAGATGAAAACTGAGAAGCTTCATTATCGCTTTTTACGAGTATTTTATACTCAAGCAAAGACCATGAACTCGAATTAACAGATTCGCTAACTTCCAAATCCCCTCGTTTATTGGATAAACCTTTATATTATTCATGCATAACTAATATTTGGTGGCTTCTCAGTTTACATTGATCAGTGAATCTTAAAGAGCATCTGTCATGTGACAATTTCTTCAAAATCAGTAGCCTTCTGGGACAAAATATAGCAAGTATTCCAGGCATTGCAAATATCTCCTGCATGTATAGGATCCATTTCTTATCTTTCTTCTTTTTTTTCTTCTCCATTTCCATTTTTGCCAACTTTTCTCTATTTGTTTCTCTGTGTCACTTCTCTATTTGTCTCATTCATTACTTTCCCAATTAGTTGTAATTTTTAAAATATAACATCACATTCCAGATGTGTGACTAATGGAGGTGGCAAAGGGAAAACTGTTTAGTAGAAGGAAAAGAATCCATCCATTCAGCTTCTCAACAAAGCTGCTGCCTTATCCTTGCCTATTGATTGCTTGATTGAATAACAATTGATGCAAAATGAGTGGAGCAGAGGGAGGAACAGAAATAATTGGAAATGGCTGGCAAGAGTGTGCTAGTTGGCTGATACGATGTGGTGCATTACGTGCTGATCATAAAGCTAACTGGCCTACAGCTACAGCTGTGGATCTTGCTTACATTCTTAAAGATGGCGTACTTCTGTGTAATCTTCTAAATACAATTGAGCCAAACTGCATTGACAGTAAAGATGTCAATCAGAAGCCACAAATGGCTCAGTTCCTGTGTTTACGCAACATCAATGCATTCTTGTCAGCCTGCTCTTCTGTCTTCGGTCTCTCAGAATCGGATCTTTTTGAACCTTCAATGTTGTTCGATTTGTCAAACTTCCACAAGGTCTTATGCACATTGTCTGTGCTATCCAATTCTATAAAATTCAAGAGTAAGGGTATAGAGTGAGTATCAATCCATCATTTCAATCTTGTTTGAGCGATTCTCCCAAATTCTGATCTAAAATTTTGCTCAGGGGTTTTACTGTAAAAAGGGGACGTTCTCAAGAGGACATTTACAAAGATCTTCAAAGCGCTGGAGTTGGGTGAGTATTATGATCATCTTTTTTTGTAGAAGTAACAACATTGGAGGACATGATTTTCACCATTTAAAGTTTTCCATTCGAATCAGCAGTCTAAATTACACCACCGATATTAACCAATATTTGAAGGGTGTCCTCTAATGGTTATGTAAATAATGATAAATAGAGCAGAAGCAGCAACGTTGTACAGAATTGATGTCAAATATATGGTGAATCTTTGTATTCAGCTCGATGACACCAGTGGTAGCATTTACGATAAAGCCTAGGATCGTGGACGTAGACGAGTCAAAAATTTATCACGAGTTGCTCTGCTTTTCGCAGTCAACAAGTCGACACAGCTGGTCCACTTGTTCCGAAGAGGAGGTACGGGCTAACGATGAAACTTGCATTCTTTTCGTGTTGTTGCTAGCTCGTTGACTATTATTACCATAGACGCAAAAATTACATGCCATGTTTTGTAGCGATGATTATCAATCTTGAATTTTCCATTCATTTTCATGCTGCTCCAAGATTTATTCTCTTTAAATTCAAGAGTTCAAGTTTTGCATGTGTCATTTGCAATTATACGGTGAAAAACAATTTTTGTGACTAATTCGCTTGATATTCTACGAGATTCCGAGCGTGAACGTCTCAGTTCAATTCATTTGTCGTCATTGAACGATCGAGGCATCCGTCGTTATTCGAGCATTTGCGCGTGGAAAAGTTTGAACGCTCGAGGCATCGAGAGCAAAAATACATACATGACGTATACGAAGAGAGCTGCGGTTTTCATTGTCCGCAAATGTTGCTTGTGCATCACGCAATTGTCGCTTGAATATTGCCTTTGAGCTTGACTCGCGGGTACCTCGTTTGTATCCAAATCGAATTAATTTGATCCGGGTAGCAAGACAATGTACTGTGCACTTTCAACTAGTTTGACGATTGACATGTTGAACTAGCATTAGTATGGAGTCAGATTTCTCAATTTTATATCTCCCAAACATTTTGATTGCTATTCAATCGTTGTTGGAGTAAAATCCGCGGCATTTTTTTAGTCGGATAATGGATTGAAGGTATTCGCTATAGCCATAGATTGCAAAGTATCTACGCATTGTACGGTTTTAATTTGTGAGTCTGAGTAAGTCTAAGAGCTTGAGTTATCGTTGATGATTTCATGAATATTAGACGCGGCTGAGCGCAAATGCATGGCTATTAATGTTGATGTGATATCGTTTGGCTGGTGATTTACGCTCTAAAGGCGCGAGGATGAGGGACGACGGAGGCGCTTTAGAAGACGAGAGGGCAATTCCGTTGGCGAAGCGACGAGTCCATCGGTGGACGAAGAGGATGGTGTCGTCGTCGCTGAAGAGGATGGATATGGAGCTCTTAACAGTCATGCTCGCAGCGAGGAAATATACCACGACCTCTGTTGCTTGCATCTGCCGCCTTTGCCCACTTCACAGGTTGTTTTGTCTATATATGTGCTTAGCTTTTTCGACTATATCTTTTCTTCTCGAGTTTCAGCCTATTTCTATCTTTTGAATTCCATATTTTTTACTTTTTTTTTTTATTGTTGCCAAGCTTGTATAGAAAGCAAGAAATAGCCTGTTTTCGTTACATTAGTGTTACGACTAATGAATTCTATGTGTGGTACAACTATTCAATTCATAAGTATGTCCGGAATGTGCGTCACAGATAGAGATGATTCCAATGGAGAAGTTTAAATTAATCAAGTTTGGTATCCTCAACTTAGAATTCACAAATTTCTTTCCTTTCAATTTAGAGTGGTTATTTCTGAGAGCAGGGTGTCTACCGGCCTTCAAAGTCCTTAATGTCCTTGAATTATTTGATTCGAAAAATCCTTGATTCTTTAAGAGGTCCTGGTAGCAGAGGTCGGTCCCCGAGATTTTGATATTTGTGTGCACAGGAAGACTCTGGTAAATTCAAATCCTTGTGCAAATGCCTATCTAAAATCATGTATTCCACGAATTCGGCTATTGAGAGCTCATTTAATCAACGCATAATTTTGGTGATTGTGACATGGTTCGATATTAAGTTACCCCAATTCAAACCCTGTACCGTCAAGGTGGTGCCTCTCTAATGGAAGGTGCCTTCAGAGGGGCTTTGAAGGTACATCGTTCGACCTGGAGTAATTCAATATCAAGTAATATCAGTATCAGCACATCCCCCAAAATTAGCTCTCAATGACCATCCATGGAATACATGATTCGTTCAGCACATTCTGACCACAACTTTTCTTAAATTCAAGTACAGCTTCGATCGATGATCGTTATATCGCCCACAGCGATTATTTAAGGAATCGGAATTATTGAATGATTATTACCAATAATCTTGCCATAAGATCGAACTCATTTCTCTTTTTTTATTGGCTGTAGGATATTTTTCAACAAAAAGTTTATAGCCAGAAGTCTCACCCTGAATTATCATTTTTACTCGACCATGATGGTGGAGATTCGCGTAGTTCATAATATCATTAGTCAATATTAATATTAGACCGATATCCACAATGAGAATCTCATATTTGAAATTTCAACTGGAGTCTGAAATCATTTTTTACTTGAAATTCACTCCTTAACATGACTCATTTCAGTCCTCAAAAACTCCTTGAAAAGTCCTCAATTACGACCCACAAGAAATCTGGTAGACACCCTGGAGATTTACTCGCGATATTTTTCTACAAAATTTTTTCCAAACTGATGATTATGCTTTAAGAGTTTTGATCACTTTTGAGCTTGAGAAAGCTTCGCAAAATCTTGTTGAGACTTTCTACAGCTTCTGTCATTTCCGGTATAGATCCCCGATGAAACTTGGATCTCATCAACGGAAGAACTCTTCATATAAATTTTCAGTGTCAAGATATTAGCTCTCGTGAACGTGTGCTTTTTAGAAAATTCAGACGAGACCAATTATTAGATATTGCCTAAAAGATTCAACATCCTCTGTTGACTCTGCATAAAAGTTTTAGATAGTTTTCAGAAAAACACCAGATTGTTGACCTCATTCCCCGTGAAAAAAACCCTTGAATTTCATGAAGTGAATACCAAGAACGTTTCGATGGTTGTCGCAATCAAATTGGTACGAAAAATTTTGCTGTGATCTTATGAGTCACGAGTTGTGAGATCAGATTAGAGGATCAGATTGGAATTCTTGGACTGGCATCTTTGTGCCTCTTCAAAAGTTATGCATCAAATTCCAACCAGCAATCTTTGAAAAATTTCAAAGTAGAGATGTGTCCAGGAATACAAGATTCTAGAAGAGGCTATCAGAGCTCATTAAGTTGAGCGATTGTAAAAAATCTTTTCTAATTCATGATTTATACTCCCGCGTAGGTCGCAGGCGCAGTATCGACATCAGCAAGTGCGAGTATACCCGGAGCCGAAAAACGTGATTACGTGGTGCAAGAACTAGTCGAAACAGAGCGCAACTATTCAGAGGTGCTTACGAGCTTACTAAGACATTTTGCCAGGCCACTTTCAATCCACTTGAAACCCGAAGACTCGGCTCGCATATTTTTCGGTATTAAAGAACTTGCAGAGATTCACGCTGGATTTCATAGTCAGCTGCGCAAAGCTAGAGATGGAGCGGCTCTTGCCCAGGTGTTCCTCGACTGGAGGGAAAAATTCCTTATCTACGGAGACTATTGCGCAAATCTTACTACTGCCCAGAACACGTTGCATGATGTATGCGCCGGCAATGAAGCCGTCAATCAAGAAGTTATTGTAAGTTTTCATAAACTTCTTCGATCATGAGAATTCGAATTTTGATGATTTTGTATATTCAAGAGGACCTAATAGCTTATGATTCAAACTTTATAAATTGAAGAATTTTTGTGGCGTTACGAACTTTTTGATTCCAAGTGAACCTGATTCCCATCAACCGTGTTTCATCCATACCTGAATTTCGAGATAGTGTTGTGCACAATTCCCCTCCGATTCAGAAGGAGAGCGAATATTTAGGAAAACTCACCATTTGTGGAAGTATCACCAAATAATATTCTGGCTTTTTCAATCCTTGGCTAAAGAGTTGGAAAATGTACGCTTCATCCTCGAAAATTGTGGGTCTCTACTTTATGCGAGACAAAAAAACTCTGTTTATAGACATGTACCTTGAAAAACTGAAGAGAATCTGTGGTTGAAGACTATTTTTAATTAATTCGAAACCTTTTCATTAAATCTACAGAGGTGCCAGCAAGAAGCAAATAATGGAAAATTCAAACTGCGTGATATCCTCTCTGTTCCAATGCAGAGGGTACTCAAATACCACTTACTTCTTGACAAACTCGTGGAAGAAACGCCTCGAGAATGGGTGGAGGATAGACGTTTATTATCACAGGCTCGTGAAGTTATGGTTGACGTGGCTCAATACATCAACGAAGTTAAACGTGATTCCGACACACTCGATATCATCAAAGATTTCCAAGCCTCTATTGTTGACTGGGAGAGGTCGGAGGACATACAGTTGAAAGACTATGGCAGGCTCTTGAAAGATGGAGAGCTCAAGGTATTTTAATCAATTTTTCAAAAGTACCACATAATCAATATCGTGGCAATCATTAACATATACTTCTTTCATTTCGAAAAAATGTTCTACGCATCTGATTGTAAAAGACGTCAATATTTTTTATACGTCCATACGTAGAAGCAGCGTGTTTCTAGGCGTTCTCGCTACGCGAGGACACCTGGAAACAAGCTGTTTCTGCGTACAGACGTCTCGTGCGGAAACATTTTTCCTTCGGGAAAACCATGCTGGACGATGCCTTCGCCCACGTCCAACCCGGTTCCACGACGGAAAAAATATTTCCAGCACTCGACGCGTAATGTACTATTTGTAATTTTTCAATCTGAATGACTCGTTCTTTTGGCTAATTTTGATGATCTAATTTTGCAACCGATAGTCAGCATACGATTACTTGATTGATTCCGTTATTCTGAATTTTCAGGTTAAAGCACACGTGGATCAAAGAATCAAAGCTCGATACGCTTTCGTATTCGAAAAGGTTGTTCTTGTATGCAAAACAGGCCGAGGTGATCAGTTTTGCTATAGAGAAACTATCAGATTAGATGAGTATCGCGTTGAAGATCCCATTAATAGAAAAACTCTGGGTAGGGATTCACGTTGGTCATATCAGTGGCTACTCGTGCACCACAAAGGTCACAAAGCCTACACATTGTATGCACGTACCGAAGAACTGAAGCAAGCGTGGATCAAAGCCTTACAAGATGCCATGGATAATATTTATCCAGCAGCGTGTCGGAATACTAATCACAAGTTTAAACTTTCCACCTTCGATACTCCAATCAGCTGCGAGTTGTGTGGAAAATTTTTAAAAGGCAGAATATTTCAGGCAAGTATTTGGGTTTTATATTTCTAAATCCCGTATAAAAGCTGTGTGATTGCTCGCAGTAATTTATTTAAACTGTCTCATTTAATTCACATGTAGCGGTAATTGAGTAAATAATTCTGCTTCAAAATTAAATACTGGCTTATCGTGGTTTTTATTTCAACGTCTTCTGATATCTCTTACAGGGCTATACATGTGAAACATGTCGACTGTCGATACACAAGCAGTGCATCGCATACTCCGGGCGTTGCATGCCAGCACCCCCGCCACCGCCAGCACCACCGCCACCACCACCTCAGCCTTTGGAACGTGAACTCTCTGCCAAATTGTGGTATGTTGGCGAAATGGGACGAGATGCAGCGGCCTTGAAACTGGAACCCCGAGAAAACGGAACGTATATGGTTCGAGTTCGTCCTGCAGCTGGCCAACAGCGACTGAAACACGAAACGGATTATGCTCTAAGCATCAAGTGAGTGTTATTTAATTTCACCTGAGATAATTCGTTGCTTTTCATTCGCGCAACTCATATGCATTTCAAATTTTTGCAGAGCCGATGGAGTGGTGAAACACATACGGATATTTAGACGTGTTGTAGACGGAGCTGATCTGTACTATTTAAGCGAGTCTCGTTATTTTAAGAGCGTCGTTGAACTAGTCGAATACTACGAGCGTGTGTCGTTGTCAGAAAATTTTGAAAAGTTAGATCAGCGGCTTCTTTGGCCATTCCGTCGAGTTTTGGCCAAGGCGCTGTTTGATTTCCGCGGAGGCGAGCGAAATCAATTGAGCTTGAGAAAAGGTTGTCGCGTTGTCGTATTGAGCAAAGAAGGTGATGCTAAAGGCTGGTGGAAAGGAAAGATCGGTGATCAGGTTGGTTTCTTCCCCAAAGTTTACGTCGAAGAAGAATGAAATGCAAACTCGCAACGTAACGTATTGATAATCATCGGCAAGTGCGCCTCGATCCATTCGTTGAGGTATTGCCTATCCTTCCAATATCTCCAGTTCTCGATTAATAGAATCTTGAAGATAGATAATGCAACTAAGTTTATTTGAGTGAAGGTGCTGAGAAGCACTCAAAATCGAAGTGAGAAGTTTGAATTTGGGTACAAAACTCCACATTACCTGATCATGGAGATAATGCTTTCGCCAAAATCGTCTCATGTCTTCCTTTAGTCAAATCCTATCCAATAAAATAATTTAAGATTTGATTATCAGGGTAGTCTTCAGCTTCGTCATGTAGACGACAATTATCAAAAGTTAGAACAATCGCATTTTTTCTAGAATATTCTTGATTTGAATATGAACTTGATAGTTCTGATACCAATGGTTTTGCCTATGGAATATTTTCGTATTCCTACACCTTTGAAAACTAATAAAAAGTCTCAGTATTCATAATATATGTATAAGTGTTAGAATACTTAGATTCTTGTTTATTGTATGAATGGCCGGATAATGTGGGTAAAACGAATCGAAACATTTAATTTGAATTGTCCGAGGAGAGGATCTCAAAATTGTTTTAAATCTTTTATTTTCAAATACTGCAGGGTTTTGAAATGGTTTTGATCCTCTGACCGAACTCTCGTGACTTGGTGATATAATTGTAAACGGTAGCATTTTCGATGTGTTGTAGGGAGAAATGAATGGAGATACTCTTCAATATCCTATTCCGATTCTCGAACAATCTTCTTGATGCAAGTTTAGTCGATTTTTTTAATAGAAAATCAAATTGTTCCAAAATGATTTTTATCCCACTTGTTGAACTATTTTACCAAGGTTACATCAACCGTACGAGTTTATTTAAATATTTAAGGTTTCAGAATCAAGCAACTTTGTGTGCTTTTGGTAGATGAATTTATGTTATTATATACTTCGACACAACCTCCAGTTTGTGAATGGAATAAATCTTGACATATTCTCTCACTATCTGTACTACTCATGGCCATATCTCGTATTATTCGTCGAAGATCCACATGCAGCTGTACTTGTCCGTTCTTTTGCTCACAAAAGGAGCAAGAATCTTGAGCGAATGTGACAGATTTTGTGACGAGAAATATATATATAACATGTGATGGAAATTCTCATGTAAATAGATTTATGTTCGACGACGTTGCTCGTTGCTGGAAAATCATGTTTACAAAATTGTTACAACTGTTGAAGATTTGATGAACTTATGGATTAGTAATTTCGATATAAATTCGAAAGTGAAGTCCGATAGCTACAAATATATTTACTAAAATGATGAAAAACTTAAATAACGATGGATGTAAATAGCGCTAATGATCATGTGATAAGATAATTTTTCGCAAGAATGAGCTTCAATTTTCGCAAGTATTGAAATTATTGGATGGCATTCGTTGCACGTGCTTTGGCGTAAGTGAATGAGTGATTGCATTCTTGTTCGTTTATGTGGATGCGTGTAATAAATTCAGCTTAATTGATATACGTTATACCATATCCATACTCAAATGGATACATCGATATTTGTATTGTTAGAAAAGGAGAGACTACTATTTTCAACTTCTAGGTGATGTTCCCAACTGTGCCAATTGGAAAACAATTAAAAAATCTATTCTGCATTTGCAGTGTGATTTATTCAATATATCCAACCCTCTTATTTTTTATGCCTTATCTCAAATCAAATTCGCAATGTAGAAATCTCATCTTTCCGTAAAAGTTGTAACTTGTTAGATGGTAGAAGTGTAAAGATTTTGATCCTGAAATATACCTTTTACGATTGCAATTTCTCTAATAATATTGAAACGAAATCTCATTCATCGGTTTGTATCAATTATAAGTTATAACTTATAACACTTTTTTAAAATTTTATTATACCGATAATAACGGCTGATGCTGTCATCAGTGCTGTCACACACAACGCTGTGTGTGTGTGTGTATTCTGGATATATTAGGATCACTATATATACATTCATCGTCCATCGTCCATCGGTGATCGTACGATGCAAAGGCGCAGCAGGTGATCCGATCATAAGCTGAAAAGTGTTTGCGTGGTGCATTTTTTCTTCCACGTTTTTCGAAACAGCATTGTTCCAAACGAAAAAAATGGAGGCGACAGAGTCGACTGAAAACGTCACCAGTGCTATTAAATTATTCACCCGCGAAGAAGTTTCAAAACACAATGATAGCAAAGAGACATGGCTAATAATCCACAACGGCGTTTATGACGTTACTAAATTCCTGAATGAGGTATGTAATTGTACAGATTATTGCTAGAGAGTACATGTGTATCTCTCAAAACTATTATTGATTTCATCGATTAGTGTTCCTACAACTTATTGATTTCTCACGTCTGATCCGTTGAATGCTCTTCCAGCACCCTGGAGGTGAAGAAGTACTCATTGAACAAGCAGGTAGAGATTCTACAGAACCTTTTGAAGATGTGGGTCATTCTCGTGATGCAAGAGAAATGATGATTCCATACAAAATAGGAGAGCTTGTTGAAGTATGTAAATCTTATTATTCTACCACAAGCCATCTGTGTATTAGATAAAATGATTTTAATGTACTTTTTGTCATCCAATCAGGCAGAACGAACCAAAGAGAGTGATAAAAAATCTAGAGATCTTGCCAGTGGACATGATGATGATGATTCAAGGTATTTATGATTTTCTTCATTCAGCTTTGCTTGTTATAGTTCATAGCTATGTTGTAATTTGCAGTATCAAAATGAGATTAACATCCAACAGAGAGAGGTTGCTTTTTATGTTCGAGTATAAGACATAATGTCTATGTTCTGTGTTATACAATTAATATCCAATCAAAATCACTAACTCCTGCACTTTTTTCCTTTGCTGAGCACTGCTCTTTTGAATAACAACTACTTAGGATGTTTCGTTTGTTTTGAGTTCTGTTGTGTTGTATACCATACATAATAGTTGCTGCATCCTGATGTGACGATTGACCATTGCAGTGGTTCTTGGAGATCCTGGTTGATACCAATCGCATTGGGTGTACTCGCAACGCTTGTGTATCGCTACTTCATCACAACCCACTGATGGGAGAATCTATGTGGAAACATACTGATCATGAATCTAGGTAAATTTTTGTGAAGGTTTCAGTGTGACCTCTACTCCAGTTGTACATGTGTATTCGTATCTTGATGGATGTATGCTGATATTTCTAAAAGTGTGTTGATAATAATCCTATAGGGGAAAAGCTTCTGTCACCAGCCATTGACAAAGCTTTGGGGAGTAATCAAACTTGTGAATATCAGATATTCACAAAAACTAATCATGTATAAACATACATTCTTTTAGTTTTATAGGAAGAAATTGTAAAGAATCTTGCAGCATTGTTAATTATCTACGACTTGATGAATTGAGTAGTGTTACTACAAATAGTTTGAGCATTTCAATTTTATTCTCATATTTGGATCAAGATTGTTATTCATGATATGACCATTTACATTAATTTATGGTAATTTTTATATCCTGTTATTCATAAAAAATATCTAATCTGTACAGTTGCATAAATGATCACAGGAATAGTGTATGGAACTGATGCAAAAAGAAGCTAGTTTTGATCAATGTCAGAACCCGCCCTTTGCTGCACATACTCATTGAATAATCGCTTCAACGTATTTTGTATCTTATTGGAAAAGGAAGATTAACTTGTCTAAACTCACCAGCTAAGATCATTGCAGTCTATAACTTTTTCACTTGACAAACTTAATTTCATATTTAAAAAAATGATAAGATGCAGTTGTATTAGAGCTCGAAAGATTTGCTATGCTGGGACGAAACGATACTGCAAAGAATGCTATCAACTGAGAAAACAGATGAACTATTTCGATTTACTTGTTTTATTGTATAATCACACTGGACAACAAAGTTTTGGGTCTGGAATGTCCACCTAAGGGGTATATGATTATCTCATCGATTTCCGACGTAAAAACCGAATCCGTGCTCAGTTTTTCCCGAACACGTTAGGATTTTCTTTTAATCGTGAGAAACTGATTTTCCAGAAAACGTATTTCGTTTTGCCCTGCTGAATTTGATCTCGGTGGTTAAAAAGAGCCAGGAGCCGGGACTTATCTGGGAAGGAATATTCGCAAATTTACACACCTGGTTCAGGCGGAAAGGGACTGATTTTGCGATGGATTCTCAAAAATTTATGAAACGGTGTAGAGTAGACCTATTTAAACGTTCGGGGTCGCATTTTCTTGATTTGGAAATATATTTTGGGCTAAAGTTATCTGGTATCGGTAGCTACCGATACCAGACATCAATTCTAGGAAACACTGTAATGAGCCATTATTTTGGGTAGGGTAGGAAGTGTGGTTTGATGCCACAAATTTACTTTGAAACGCCTATTTTCGCAATAATTTTGGCTGTGTTGAAATCACAAGGAAAAAGATTTACCTCTGAGCACGGGATATCCAGATTTGGTATTCCAACGCATGATGACTGTTTAAAATACGGTCCCGTAGTCCATTTTGATATTCCTCGTTAGGATCTTTTAATACAGGCCAGAGAAACCTGGTTTTCAGAGATTTTTTGGGACCAGACAAAAATCCTGATGTGGTAGCTCAGAAATGAGTGACGGTCATTTTGCGTCGAGAAAACACTTCTGCAATACCCCGAGAGAAGAGAAATGTTCCTTCTTGTGATTCGGAAACAGCAAAAACATAGGGTATCCATTTTTAAAAAATCGTGGCATCAAACCATTTTTTCTACCGATACCGGACAATTTTTTTCCTCAAAATGTATTCCAAAGTGAAGAAAATGCGACCTCGAACGTTTTAATTTGCCCCCTCTACACTGTTGCAAGATTTTTTGAGGATTTATTGCAAAACCGAACTTTTCCCCCAAGAACCAGGCGTGCGAGTTTGCGAATATTTCTTCCGAAATACGCATAGAGTGCAAATACGTCCTGGTACTTTTTCACCACTGAAGTCGTGTTCTGCGGTTCAAAATACGTAGATTAAATATATCCTGTTATGCGTTTTGATCACGTGGTACTCCTTGGTTGAATAATCACCGTTTCGAAAATTGAAAAAGGATTCCAAAAAACAGTGGTTCTTGGAAAATCAGTTTTATAGCACTCTAACTTGAAAATCGCAACTTTGAACATGATTTTTGGATTCTCGTGCTATAAAATATCATATGAAACTGCGTGCAGATGGGTAGTGTCATAATATACTATTTTGCGATTAAAAAAATCCTGGCGTGTAGGGGAAAAACTGAGAACGGATTCGGTATCTACGTCGGAAAATACACGAGAAAGTTGAAATTTCAGACGCAAAATGTTGTTGTCTAGTATTATGGATACATCGATTCATATTTTCCGACTTGTCTAGAGATCCTAGTTCAGACCTTGATTTAGAGCTACAGCTATCTTCGTTCAAGCTGGACTTATTTCTGATTATTATTTCCACTGTGATTCCCAATCTTTGATCTTCCGTGCAGTCTTCTTTCCTAGTAAATTTACTGTCACACTCACTTGCGAGACCATCCGACTTTTCGATTGCTTGTAATGTTACCGAATCGATGCGGATACGTGTAATGAAAATATCGAGTATGCTCATGATGCATTCTTCAGAATCTAAGAGCCAAATCTTTTGCTTTGACCGTAAATTCTCATACCCTACAAAAGTCCTGATCTTGGAAAAATTTTTTTATTCCCATTGAAATCCTCCTGAATGTAAAGATTCATGGAAGAAAACCAGTTTGACAAAAAATACGAAGAATTGATTTCTGTGACATCACGTGTAATCGGGTGGAGAGAAAGTAGTCCTGCTCGGTTATTTTTCGCGACCTGATTCAAAAACTCAGAAAGTTACAAGAGTGTTACGAATTTTCTCATTCATCCCCACAAATTCTTCTTGATCAATACAAAGGTGGGCTAAGAAATATAGCAAGACGAGCAAAAGCTACCAAGTTCTTATGAGAATCACAGAAAGATATCTAATTGCGATGCTTTTCTGGAAACCAGCTCTTAGATAATATGGTCCAAACCTTGAATTATTATTTGAGTATTTGACCTCAGCTTTTCGTTTTTCTGTAAAATCTGTATGAAGGTATACCAGGATATCTCGGAAACTTTTGACTTTCGGCCTTAAAAACAGCGGTGGAAATCGAGATATGCGATTAGAGCCTGTTATTGAGCAAGCACGATGGTTTGAGTATGAGGATTGAATGCAATTAGGTATTAGAATATAGTAACGGGAGTCTGGAATATACTGAACGCTCCACTTCACCAATGGTTTCATCATTTCTTGATGCATTTTTCTCAAAATTGGAGCTGCACAGCTCTCGTTCAAACGGATGATACTCGTGAGGCATCGCTGGAGTCTCGGTAGGGGGTAATTGTTATGATCTTTTGAGGGCATAAGTAGCATGGTCACAGTGTTTAGAGGTCTGTGCCCCCCCCCCTCCTCTAAAAATAACGATTTTCCAAGCCAGTAGAGTGATATTTTTATAAGCTTTCGAGCCGTGCAAAATTTTTCTGGATCATGTTCAATTACTAACCAAACGGGTTTTGATTCGTCTCGTTTTAAACTTTGAAATCCCCCTTCTTCATTCTCTATTCCGGACAGGGTATTCCATCATCTTGGCAAACTATAGCTAGAGTAAATTTTTCACAAAACCAAGTTACATCAACAAATGAGGGCTGTAATCATAGCCAAAACCAGGGCACACCTCTGAATCAAACTTTTCTTGAAAATATAATCATCGTATATAAATATTTGATTTTATCAGAATTCGAAAGGGTTAGGTATTTCTGATACAGCACTATCAACTTTAACGGTAGCGAAAGTTAACACGCGAAATATTCAAAAATCGGTATTTGTGGCCTGCTGTTGCCAAACCAGAACGCTTTTAGCAGAAATGAAGAAAGTACGTCTTGGATGATGGAAAATACTGTATCATGCCACTTTTTCTAGGTAAACTTAGAAGTTTCGCGGAAACCCTCATGTATAGATATACTGACAATTCTGAAATCTACAGCTATTTCTCGGGATAAAAGGCTCATTGGATTAACCCTTGGAGATACTTTCATTCCCCACCGAAACGAAATGATCCCAGAGTTTCATCAACATCCGTGTTCCGCAGACCTGATGCTCTCATTGTTAGTCCTCTATGACTCTGAACAACTCAATTGAAGATTAATGGAGATCAATTTCCCTAATTATCACAGTAGTTGAAGCCCCCGATATATGACATGAAACGAAATCCAAAATTAATTTCGAGTGAAATCCTGTTTCAAACCAATCCGAATTTCTCAGTTGCGCGACAATTTCAGTCAGTCTGTGCATGCATACACCCAGAGATGTTAATATGGTGGAAGGGGTGAGTTGGGTACACTTACCTTATTATATATATGAACTACGCCATGTATCACCAATCGAGCCAGTGTAGAATTTGCTCACTCTTTTCGTGATTATATATGTTCATCATTGTCGATACATTAACGGCAATAAATTTACTAATCTTAGCAGTAGGTTATTACAGAATCTGTCGAAGTAGTCAGTAGTTATAACAAGGCTCTTTGACTTCATCATTCAATTTTTCTGATATCCAACGACAGAGACTCGCAAGATTAAACCAATCAAGCTAATCACAAGTGTCTCCGCCGACCAATCAGAATCATTGATCAATTGATCGAATGAAAAAATGGGAAGACTGTTTCGAACCAATTGACGTGGATAGACACAGGGACGAAGAATTACTTACTCTAATGGGATTTGATGGGAAGATCAATCTTCTATCGTTTACTTTTTGACATGAGAATTTTTTCAAATCTACGGGATAGACTTCGGTTGACGATGTAGCACATGGTCTGAGTCCAACATCGTCTAACTATGATACCAGATCTCAAAAATCTTTCAATAAGAGGAATAATCTCTAATGGGTTGATAAAATTCATATTTTAGATTTTGTCACGAGTCAGTATTCAGTTCTACGATGAGCTTTCAAAAGAGACTTCTCCAACGTTTTGTCCTGGAAAAGAATCTGGGAGCTATTAGACCTGATTCCAGTCATTTTAAAACTCGAGACTTTTTCACGACTGTTGTCGCGTCTTCTTGTTCAGGATACGTACGATACTTCTAGGGTCTAAACTTGATTGCGTGCATAGAGTTTGAGTATTCGTAACAAAAAAGGAATCAATTCCTGATTTCAAATCCCGATCGATGATAGAGTTGAAAATAAAAAAGGATACTTGGTTGAGAATAACAGCAATTTGAAAATGAAAATCAGGCATCGCATCAAGGGTGACCACCCAATTGAAAAATATTATATTACGCGTCTCCGTGCCAAAAGCTTTGTTCTTCGCGAAAACCATGCTGGACTCCGGCACGCAAGGACGCTTGGAAACAAGCTGTTTTCTACGTATAGACCGATAATATCCAATATCGCTGATTACTTAGAGTTCTCATCAAGTCGACCTGAAGTAGAAGATAACCAACAACTACGAACAAGCAACAAAACACACGGCGCGAAAAACGCAATTCTTTCAAACTCAAACATCACGAGCAAATAAACAAAGCGACGAGCTGCTGACGAGCACGTGTTGTAAATATACGTCACAAGTCCTATGATCGGCCGGCGGTCGTCGTCATAATTGAATTCGCAAGCTCCTCGCATAACTCACAATCATCTTACAAATTGCATCTTACAAGTTCATTCAGAGATCGCGGCGAAAAAATGCTTATACTTTTTCTACGTTCTCGAAAGAACAAAAAAGAACCCATTCGTGTGAAAATTCTTGAATTCCTTTACACGTGCACCTTACTCGAGCTTGCAAACTCTTCAGAATAGTTCTAGCCTGAGGAGCACAGACTCCTCAACAAAAGCACATAACGAGTAGCGCGCGAATGAATCGTCCACTCAAAAGCTCTATCTACATCTGCCTCTTCCTTCCCTCTTCCTTCACTGTCCACTCTTCTTAAACTCACGCATGCGCACAACCCAACTTATAACAAAATGCACCACCGGCTCTCAAGCTGAGCTCTCCGGGCCTGCTTGCCTCTGATCAGTCGCGGACAGAACTCGGCGCGCTCGTCGAGTCCATAACATTTTTCATTCATAATTATCGTTTTCCTCGCGCAAGTATATCGTCTGCCGAATTTAAGCACGTGCCCGCCGCGCAATTTAATTTAATACACTTATTATAAATAAAATTGAAAAAAAAATTCTTGTGTTCAAAGCCAAAACTGGCGTTAAAATTTTCGCAGAGTGGTAAAATAATCGGGCAGCCAAAAAAGGTGGCTGCGAGTCAATTTGGACGACGTAGCTCGATTAGCCGAGGTGTGTCATGAAAGTCAGCCTCGCCGAGAACCTCCCTGGCCCCTGTCGTCGGCTCCTAGCTGCAGAGTCATGCATGTCTCGCCCCTCAAACGAGGTAAGGATTTTTTTGTCAAGTTTAGAATTCTACATAAGTACATCTTCACTCGGGTCAAGTTCATCTCGCCGAAAGCTCTACCAAATCGTTTTTCAATATACGTGCCATGTGCGACATACCTGATGGCTTAGATGATCGCAAGCTTTTTGGGCCGTTGCGTCAGCAAATCCGGATACGAGAATAGAATGCCTACCTCGTGGTCTCATTTTTCCTTTACTTCCTATGCCACCACTGTATATTTTGATTTGTGTTAGTGTACGCACGACGCGCATGAATGGGCATACTGTCGGTTATAACCGATAGGCGGTGTGGAAAAGCCAATGCGCACGTGACAGGACTGAAATGTGGTTGTTGCGCCGCAGAATGTTTGTAACCCGGTAGCAGAGCTTGCAAGCTTCGATATTCATGAATTTGATTGTGTTCTTTGATATTGCCGGAAGTGGCTTCCGGATCTTTTTCTTAGTTTCTCGAGAGGTGCAGTGAACTCGTTGAAGCCCCTCAAGATAAGCTCGAGTAATAACACGCCTTGCAAGCTCATTCTGCTCTATTTCCGTTGTACCATCTGTTTTTCGAATTTGCAAGCTCCCCGCTACCGTATGGTGTGTTATACTCCTACCCTTCACAGATACGCTTTTCCAACTCATAGTTCACGACTCGATTTCAAAAGTGAGACTGATGCATCAGTTAGCCGAGCTTGCAAGCTCAAGCTCAACCCAAAAGTTCAAAAGCTCGTTAATCACTCAACATTCGATGAGGTATGTGAAAATATGCAAGCTCTCACGATAATCGTGGGCCAAAATTGCCAACGACACGAATAAACAGAAATGAGCTTGCAAGTTTGCGCATCTTCTCCGCAGCAGCAGCAGCCGGTAGCATCTATAACGAAGCCGAGGCGTGGCATACGAAGCTGTTGCTTCGATCGATTCTCATATGTCGAGACATCTTTTTTTTTCTTTTTTTCTTTCTATAGAATGAAACCCTATCGTTTAGTCTTATACATCGAGTCGATGAGAAAGGGAAGAAATGACTGCCAATGTGCTTGATTGATGATTGACTGCGGGTCAACAATAGCCCGACGACGACGGTGACGAAGCTCGTAAATCGTCGCGCGCGCTTTAGCAGAGCTGACCTTGGCTCCCGGCCACGTTATCCACGCGCACAAGCCGCCTTCGATCGCCGCCACCACCGACAACGTCTAGCTTAGAAAATTGCGACTGTGTTATATTATACGCGTATATCCGAAAGTATGTACATTTGGCGGATGTGCGAGTGTGTACGTAATGTAGGGGGAGGAGAGGGTGGTTGATTATATAGGATAACGATAGGGAAGTGCGCGCGCGTCCCAACCGTGATTCGGGGGTATATTATAGGTAAATAGATGGGTGGAGGCAAGCTTATATGTACCTGCATTTATTTTCTTGATATGGAAGTGTCGGCAAGGGTGTGTGAGGGTGGCCACTTTGTTTACGATGATGCATGAGACAGGTTTGGGTTTTGTCGATTGAGATTGCCATACGTCAATGGTTATATTTGAAGGGACTTATTGAGGGTGTGACTTCAGGGTGGTAGTCTATTTCAGTACGACAATCATCATTTGTTCGAGTTACTCGTTCATTCATTCACTCATTTTTCCAAGCTTTTTTTGTGATGGAAGCTACTCAATAGCAGCCGTTGAACAGGTTTGAGAGTGAGCAATTGTAAGTTTCTACTTGGTAGAGCAAAAGTTCGTCATAGTGACCAATAATCCTGACATGAGTACTAGGGATAAATTATTTTATTCTGAGATACAAAGATACGAGATTTTGGCAACGACAAAATTGCATGATGATAAGTGATTTGATCAAGTTTTTGTTATCAATGTTAAAACAAACGTGCACTATTTCGACGAAATTTGAATGATTGCAGAAACTTTCGCAAAAACTAGTATTTTGCACATTTTGATAGTTTCGCAAACATACAACTTCGATGATTGAGCTTGCATGCTTTCTCTTCAGTTTTCAAAACTCATCAGACTCAACTTACCTTTCCGAACTCCTGAAGTTGGAATTCTATTGTTAGGAAAATTTGATATAGGATCAAGGCGTGAATTTGGTTGAAAAATCGATTCTTCTGACACAAGGTGACACAGTTGATTCTATGTAACGTCAAAAACTAACTTAAGCATGCAGAAGAATGGGTGCAAGTACTTCATGAAATCTTTATATTTGTTCGAGGTTCAGTATCCTCACTCTAAGGCAAGCATTAATCGTTAGCACTCTCCCATCGAAACTTTGGCTCTTGCAATCATTTCGAAAATTCGAAAATTTCATATGATCTAGAGGCTGAAGGTTGAGTTAAAATAGATGAAATCTTTCAATATATATAAAATCATCAACCGGTCACAATCGAGGTTCGATCGATATCACTCACCTTTAATGGTGTCAATTCTTTCCGGCCAATAAATTGTGTAATACGGGATGGCAATTCTTCATATTTGTAATATTTTGGGCTAAATTTTGTCATACAAGTTTTTTAAGGAAATGGGTCAACAAAATCCACAAAAAATTCGCGATTGAATAGAAAATAATACTCGCATTACCCCAGCGAAATTTCCAAGAATCCTCCAGAATTCTTGTAAAGATATGTAAGACAATCACCCAGGATAATCTGCGCTCATCATTATAACAATTCACGCGATGTCAACTCGGCATCAAAAGATTCGGCACGTGCTGCTATCGCATTACACAAGAGTCGCACAATGTGCACCAATCCATCTTTCAAAATCTACAATTTTTCCGTCAGGCACGAGCTTTATTCGAGAGTTACTGTCAAATAAGCAAAGAGTAAAACTAAAAAATCTCTCAGGAGCTTCAGATAAAAAAACTCTCGTCAAGAGAAATGCACCGCTCAGCAATAGTCAATTGTTTCCTTTCAGACTCAAATAGAGTCGCAGTACTTTTAGATGAAAAATCAGCGATTTTCCGTGCTTGGCTAAACTTCCGTGAATGAAAAGCTCGCGACCCAGTTGAGCAGCAGAGGTGATATAGGTAGCCTCGATGAGAGCTTGATCAGAAAACTTGACGAGCTTTCCGAGACTCAAACGTGTCGTCTGATTAATTAGGTTTTCCCACGACTACGTCACCACGTGAATCTTGATAGTTTCGGGTTCTGGAAATGGATTACGAGATAATCAATCATGGTAGCAATGGGATATATACCTGAAAATCTTTCGCTTGTTTATTGAGTCACTCAACGTGATATGTCTGTGTGTAAAAGCACATTGAAGCGAAGGATGATGTAAAAGATAGGAGGCTTGGGCTGATGATCCAAGTTCGACTAAACTCAACACAACTTCCAATTTTCATGCGAGTGACAAAGTAATACTAGCGTGTAATTTCTGAAGCAAGAAGGCTTCAGAAACTACATGTTACTATTACAGGAAAAGCTTTAGCGATTACATGCTCATCGAATCTGAATTTGCACAAAGTTTTGTATCGCTTTGACCACCAATGAATCGTGAAATCGTTCAAACAAATCGAAACATCGATTGGATAAGTAGACTTTAAGTCTATACAGTACCGTCCAAAAGTTCTCGATGGGTCATTCCTCGAGTACCCTAACTTGCAACAGCGATAAGTCGAATTCTATGCGTTGTACGAAAATTTTCAGAAAAGCATCTCAAAGAGCAGAAAAAATCCTAATTTTTACTGGGTTTGGATGATTTTTATCGAATATTTTTGAAGGTCCTACACGCTGATGAAAAAATAGAAAATCTGAAAAATGTTTAGTTTCATTGAGACACCTGCAGTTCTAATGCGAATAAAGATACGGCAATTCTGGAAAGACGATCTTGTAGAGCGGGAAAAATGCTATGTGTAGCCATTTTTTGATTAATTTTACGTACCGCGTGTGAGAGCGTACGAGCTGTCTAAATATCCAAAATGACTGTTTATCGCCGGAAACGGCACAGAAAACGGCGAAAAACCATAATTTTTGGGATTTGGACAGTACGCACGTCCTCATACACAGAACGTAGAAAATAATCAAAAACTAGGTTTACATAGTATTCTTCATTCGCATTGAAACTGCAGGTGTCTCAATGCAAGTAAACAATTTTTAGATTTTCTATTTTTTCATCAGCATGTAGGACTTTCAAAAATATTCGATAAAAATCATCCAAACCCAGTAAAAGTTAGTATTTTTTCTGCTCTTGAAGATGCTTTTTTGAAAATTTTTCGTACAACGCATAAAATTTGACTTATCGCTGTTGCAAGTCAGAGTACTCGAGGGATGACCCATCGAGAACTTTTGGACGGTACTGTACGTGTTCCAAAGAGTGTAGTTTCTCGCCGTTTGGATTTCATGAGCGCTCGATTTGGGATGGAGACTATTTCCAAAATCTCAATATATTAAACATACAGTTTTAGAATGAATAACACTGACGAACAAAATTTTAGGTGCAAAATGACCCATTTGGAGAAACATAATTTTTTTTGTTTTTTTCAACGTAGAAACCAAATCCGTAGCCAGATTTCACACCTCTCTTCAAGCTGCGATAAGTATCACAAAACTGACACCAAAATCCACCAATGGGGTGTTTCTCAGGAGATCCTACACAGTAAGGATCCGTTTTGACCTAAATCGTACCGGTTCACGCCTCGAAATGGCGAGTAAAATCATTTTTCCCGTGTATAAGTATATGAGGCCCATTTCGATAAATTGGTGATTTTGCCATGTTTCCTCATTAATCTTTTAATAACTCAAGAGCAGCCCGTTTTATCAAAAAACGTGTAGAAAAACTTTCTGTAGAGCTTTCAAAGATCTAAAAAATCATGCTCTGATAGATTCTCAAACGATGCGTCTACTTCGATTCGAGGCGTCTTTATTACAAGTTTCATGAATTTTGAAAATTTCCGTGGGACATCATGTCTCAAATTCCATATTTCTCACCACTTTCCCAATGTTGGAGGATGATTCAGAAAACTTTTCCTTAATAGTTATCGAGGTTCTGCTTCATACACCTCAAGAGAATCTTCTAGCATTCCATAGTATGTTGAAAATATGAGATTCGAGATATAAAGTACCATGGAAATATTCCAAAACCCATGAAACTTTCAATAAAGACGCCTCAAAACTCGAAGTAGACACACCGTTTGAAGAACTTTCAAAGCATGCTTTGAAGCATGCATGATTCTTTAGATCTTTGAAAGATCTACAAAAAATTTCTCTACTCATTTTTCGGTAAAATGGGCCGTTCTTGAGTTATCAAAAGAATTATGAGGAAACATGGCAAAATCACCAATCTATCGAAATGGGCAAATGGACCTCCATATACCTATACACGGGGAAAATGATTTTACTCGCCATTTCGAGGCGTGAACCGGAACGATTTCGGTCGAAACGGATCCATAGGATCTCCTGAAAAACACCCCTTAGGTGGATTTTGGTGTCAGTTTAGTGGTACTTATCGCAGCTTGAAGCGAGGTGTGATTTGTCCTACACTCTAGGATTCTTCTGAACTTGCAAATAACTGATCTCACAAAAAACGGTGTGTTCAGTGATTTCTGCTAATCACATCAATTGATGGCTTCTGTTGGCACACATTCTTGTAGTTTACCAAAGAAGTACCGAAACTATGATTTCCCAAGTATTTTAAGCTGCTGAAAACAATGGCAGTGGTGAAGTAGCCTGATTTTGTAATCTTAAAATGCTCAGAAAGTAGACCATAGGGACCAAAAAGGACCATGACGTGTTGGAGCAAATCTGACCGCGGATTGGGTTTCTACTTCGAAAAATGCACGACGAAATCATGTTCTTCCAAATCAGACATTTCGGGCCCAAAATTTTTTTCCCTAGTGTAAGCTATGCCGTTTTCCTAGGAGTTGTGCACAAACCATATGGCCTGCGAGGGGTGGGTTGATATAAAAAATACCATATTGAAGCAGATGAGGTGGGTAGGTGGTTAATCCGTGAGCCATATGTTCTGAATTTGAAGGTTCTCACTAAGAGAAATCAAAGTTCTCTCGATGATATCTTATCGGATTCTTTCGGAATTTTACACGCACTTATTTGGCCAAGCTATGAATTTGGAAAAGCTTTATTTACACGAAACTAAAACTCGGTGAAATTTTTCCAATGGAATTTGAGGGCTACACTCGTCTTTACGGTTCATTCGGTAGGATCGACATATCTATATGTGGATGATTTCACCAAAACTGTAAACTTGAAAATGATTAACTGTCATCTTGAGTCCTGATCAGCAACAAATGTATAAAAAAGAAAAATGTTTTATGTTCATCATCCATGCCACGAATTAAATAATAAATTTATCATAAATTTCCAAACAACCACTCAAATCTCTCTCTATTCAGTGAAATGTGGAAATCTAAGTTTAAAATCATCGGGATGGATAAGACAATTAAATTCAATACTTCTTGAAGTCTCAAAATCTGCAATCCCAAACCCTTATTGTTGGTCAAATCTCTCTCATATTCCACCGAGCACGCAATCAATCCGTGCCTGTCTAACTCCGATAACTTAGAGCTTAGATAGAGCTTCGAGGATTCGATATACTCTCGACAATAATAACAAAAGACACATCTGCATAGAAATGAGAGACGAGGACAATCCAAGGGGGCAAATCATTCAAATCCATTCAACTGCACGACATTCGAGTATTAGTGTCGATCCTTGCAATATTGTGCTGTTGCATCACCATCATCATCAGCTCTGAGTGCAAACATTCGCGCTTGCTTTGTTTCCATTGCTATAGTGGCGTTGGATTACGCCTATCCAATTGTAGACTTATGATCTTTGCAGACACTATGCATATCTTATTTTGTTTGACTTTCATAACTGCAAAACGCGTGTCACGTCCTCCTGATGCTCTTTGCGACAATTCACGTGTTTCATCGTATTGTACGTTTGAAGACTCACTCATGCGTTATACGATAAAATAATAGAAGATTTTTATCGAATTGAATAAGTTTTCTTCGTGCATAATCAAATTCATGGATCCTTTTGAACCACGACCGATTGACAATCTGCGCGAAATGAATTTATTTGTTATTGAGAAAATTTTGAGTACTTTCTTTGAGGAGATTAACTTTTTTCATTCAAATTTGCAATCGACTATGCCGATATTTTTCGTAGAAGATTGCGATGAATAAATTTTTTTACATTGAGAATTATAATCAGTTTTATCACCCATTACTGGGTTTACGCGATGCAAGAGTGCTTTTGAACGCTTGCCAAGAGAAAAGAATAGACGGTACTTGAAGTTTTTTTCGATACTTGAATATTTTAATGAAAGTTTCAAAGCATTGGAAATTTACTTTTCCAAACATTGTCATTTTGACAAGCTTTCTGATCTTGATGTAACTTTTTCCTGCTGTCCAATTCAAGGCTTCTGCCTTGCATTGGAGAGCAATATGACGATTTTTCAGGTCGGTAACAATGTGATACAGTAGCTGCCTGCTGTGGAACGATCTTTCGCAATGTTCAAACTCCAAGAGTTTTACGACTGACGGATGAGCAAACTATTGAATAGAATCCATCATCATTTTTGCAAATCAGTAATGGTTGAAAGCCTCATAGACAGGAATGTCCCGAGACTAACCATTTTTTCCAAATGGAACATTCTTGTCGACTCTACTATCATTCTGAATGATATTTATTTCGAGTGAGTTTTCAGATGCGTCAGACAAATGCATATCAAATGATATTGTCTCATTAATTTCGTTGTGTTAAGCCCACCCAAGTTCTCACAATGATAAAGATGGAAATTCCGGGGGGAACTCGCTCAACCTCTCCAAAAATATGTATGTCTGAATGAATATTTTAAGCTGATACACGTGAAAACATGATATAAATTTCATATCATACTCTGTGAACGTTCTTGGACGAATAATAAACAGTCTTAGCAATCACCTGATTCGAGATTATTTCATTCATTTTCGATTAAAAAATCATAATGTCATAACAACAATAATATTTTTATCACAAGTTACCAAACCTGAGTATCGAAGGTTTAAGATCCACTCTACGAGGTAATGACTTAGACAAAAGTAAATCTCAACAAAATAGGTCAAAAAATTTCAAAACTGTGTTAATTTCACAATGATTAGCAAGGTTGTAAGCCTTTGGTTCCAAGAAAGAAATAATTTCTCTCGTGGAAGATTGATTTTCAAGTGATGCACTACTCTTGAAACGTTTATTATCATCGACCACCATTAAAAAATTGCTATTCTCCAATGCATAAATAAAAAAAAAAAAAATCTCCAATGCATCCTCGAAGATTGAAAGTCAACAGCACAAACGAGTATGGATCATGGTAATTTGAGAGATAATTAAATTCCAAAATCTCAAAAAGAATAGCTTCTCCGCTACAGCAAGAAAAAGATGGATACTGATAAATTCAGCTACTCCATTTGCGAATTTATAAGGAACGACTTAATCAATTCCGAATCTAAACGGCTGAAACTTTCTCAATCCAACTTCCGAGAACAGCACATGAAATATCGTTTCAACATCTGTCTATATCAAGACTTTCATGTACCCATGCCCCCTGAGATATTGATGAGTTGGATAACGACGTTAAAACCTGCCTGTCTCACTGTAAAGTTGATCAAAATATTTAATCAGTCCATAGCATGAAACTACCTTGTGTCCATCGCTATTTCCGGAAGTGAATCAAAACCCTAGAACCTTGAAAAATTCAAATAATGTACAGTCCGATTCGCAATCATTTGTAATCCCTTCTATATTCAGAGATGTTCGAACCAACATACAGCTGAGCTTGCAAGCTTAACCGAGTGTTCTACAAATGCAAGCTCAATCTATACATTGATGATTCGTATCTCAATTCGTGAAGTGCAATTAATGCAAGGTTAAGGCCATGCGGTAGCCGTGCAAGCTAAATTTTGTTCCCAGAATACTCAAATTCTTTTGCGATTTGGGCTAAACGACGAGTTGTCGCGCCTTTGTTATCATCCAACTTGAATGGCTCAACTCGTCGTTTAGCCCAAATCGCAAAAGAATTTGAGTATTCTGGGAACAAAAATGTGTGTATATTATAGGTTAGGATGTCCCAGGCGCCCAGTGATTCCCATTTTTCTGCAATATTCTAATGATTTGGGCTGAACATTGAGTTGTCGAGAATAAATCGGATGATAACAATAACTAAACAACTCGTCTCAAACTTTGTACCATAAAATTTTTCACATAAGTGGTGAATGGAACTTTACGACCGTGCTGCACGGCTACTGCATGCCCTTAAACCCAAAGCTTTGCTCGCGGACAAGATGAAATAAGTATCGACTTTGCTCACATCGTGTGGGACACATCACGTCCCGCGTTCATATATGGTATGTCTGTCTGTCTGTCTGTCTGTCTGAAAATTGCATAAATGATATATAGTATATTCGAATACCTATATCTACTCTGATCGAAAGAGCGCAAGACTTATGGACAGTTTTGCGAAGCGCGCAAAATGTATATTTGCCGTTTTGTATTTCATCGTATAGGTATATAAATGACGAGTGATAGGTATTGCTATAAGCAAGCATTGTACATACCGCAATCGGACGCAATCATATTATTGTGCAAGACCTTGTCCTAGCCATCGTTGTCAACGTCGTCGTTGTTTCGTCGGTCATGCTCAATAAACAAAAATAACGCGCAAGCTGCATATATACTCGAACAAACGCTCTTCCTTCAATTATTCCTCTCACTCTATCTTCAAAACACTTTTCGAGCTTTGCTGTCTTTTTCAGCTAAAACTACCGATAGGTATGTAGTTTCTAGGAATAAGCACTCAATTTGGCATGCTTTTGTGGAATACATATATTGTTTGTGGATTTGCGCGAGTTAATTAGAGTAGTTTCCAATTGGAGGAAGCTGGGAAGAGAATCAAAACGACGAGGGATGGTTTATTTGTGACTTCAAGAATTCCACATTTTTGTCATGTATTGGCATATTTTGTGGCATGTCTTGCAAAGTTATGCTAGAATCTTTTTGTCCATATCCATATGCTCCTACGTATCAATTCGTGGATCACTGCTCTCACAAATTATGAGAGTTGAATGTATATTTCCAAGTCTGCTGATGATCTCTCCATATTTTAATAAGTTTTGGATATCCGTGGCGTTTTGAAAACAATATTTTTCTTCCAAGAAGACTATTTTTTTGATCAATTCAGTGTAAAAAATGCTTTATTTGAGCTAGCAACATGTTGGCCCTGATAATGATGTATCCAAAATCTGCGGAGCTTTGACTATTTCTTTGATAACCGGAGTTTCTGTGATTTTTCCAAGTCAGATCCAGCCTGAACGAGGCTAGGGTTGATTCAATCGGTTTTCACTTCAGGTACTTGAAAATTCAAATCTGATGGGCGTGGTAAAGTTATATTTGAGTAGTTCCGCGGAAACTTCGATATTTGGGGGTCGAAAATGTGCCAACCCCAAACTCACTTGCGCAAGTTCTAAGATGAATTCTTGACTCTTTGGAACATATAAATTAACTCGCGCAAGGACAAAAATTTCCGTTTATCGGTTCCACAAAGAATAACAAAGAGAGACGCGGTAGGTGGCACGGACCTGACATTTTAGAGCCACGGACATACCTGACTTTTTGCCACTAAAATTGATCTCACCAACGACCGGTTTGAGCTACAGCTTTGGGGTTTTGAAATTATGATTTGACCACCAAATACTTTGAAAAAAAAGCCTAGCGGGTTTTCTTGAATCTCGCGTTTAATTAGGGCACGGACCTGACATAAAAATTTAGCAAAACTATAGATTATTGCAGAGGGGTAATCCCCAGAGTGTGAAAATCAATTTATTTCGATAATTTGGGAGCATGGAGAAATTGAGCCCGAAGTTAAGCCTGACGATTCACTTCCGGAAAAAATCGGCGCACAAAGGCTTGGAACGACGCAGATTCACTTTTGTTGAGGAAAACTGGGTGAGTAAGGTTTTAGCCCAAATTGCACCACCAAATGCATCTGCTCACTTTGCACCCAAAAAGTGATCTATTAGTTATTATAGACAGTACTACCGTTCACAAGTTCTCGATGGGTGGAGGCTCGAACACCCCAACTTCAGACAGCAACGATCGGAGTTCTACGAGTCTTACAGGAGTTCTAGAAAAAATGTATTGAAGAGCAGAAAAAACACCAACTTTCTAGAGGTTTTGATTATTTTTTTTCGGCACACTGGCATCGAAAGCCTATGGTTTCCGCCCCGATCCCGGGGCAGAAAATGCCGCAATGCCGCCCAGGCTAGAAAACGAGCGAGCATGCGCAGTAGCCCTCGGGCTGCGCCCTCGGGCCACTACATTGCATGCTCTGACGTTTTCTAACCTGTACAGCGGAGCGGCATTTTGCCCCGACATCGCGTCGGAAAGCATAGAATTTCGATACAAGTGTCACCGAAAAACAGTGTACGCACCTCGGGCCAAAAATAACCTATCGCGGCCGCGGGTATGCCGCCCTCGCCTACCGGCTCGTGCGGCAACCTACCCGGGCCGCGATGGGCCACTTTCGGCCCTTGTCGCGTAATGTACTATTTCTATCCCCCTTGAAGGTCCTACACACTGGTAAGAAGATATAGGATTTGGACATTTTTTACTTCCATTGAGCTACCTGTAGTTTCGTTGCAATCAAAGCTACGGCAGTACTGCAATAATCTTCTTGTAGAGTGGAAAAATGCTATTTGAAGCTATTTTATGATTATTCTTTACGTGACGCGTGTGAGAACGTACGAGCTGTCTAGATACCCAAAATGACAGTTCTTCAACAAACAACCATCATTTTGGGGATTTGGACAGCTCATACGTTCTCACACGCGGGAAGTAAAGAATAATTATAAAATAGTTTCACGTGGCATTTTTTCCGCTCTACAAGATACTTTATGCAGAATTGCCGTACCTTTGTTCGCAACGAAACTGCAAGTGGCTCAATGGAAGTAAAAAATTTCCGAATTCTCTATCTTTTCACCAGTGTGTAGGGCCTTCAAGAAAGATCGGAAAAAGTCATCGAAGACTCTAGAAAGTTGGTGTTTTTCTGCTCGCTAAGACGCTTCTTCCAGAATTCTCGTAAGACCGATAGAAATTCGATCATTGCTGTCTGAAGATAGGGTGTTTGAGCCTTCAACCATTAAGAACTTTTGGGCGGTAGTGTACCTGTGAAATTCGATGCTCAATACCGTTTCATTTGATAAATTTGGCCACCCGAATCCTTGCTGACCCTCTCAGCGGCGCCAATACATTCACAAAAGTCGAAAAGTGGAAAAACCACATCATACGGACTTGACATCTTGGTCTCACTATTGATGATAAAATTTTTGGGTAGCGCTGGATCAAAAAACTAACGATCGCGCTAGAAAAAGCACAAAAAATTACATCGAAAAAGACCCTTTTTAGCATAGGGCGACTAAAGCACCACTTTTACTCCCGGCTGGGAACATAAAATTGGCGTTTATTCGCCCTAATGCGAAAAAATAGCATACTTCCCTCGCCCGGCAGCCTATTTTAAGGCACTGGGAATATTTTGCCCTCGTTGCACTTGGGAAAAAACCATCCCCGTGCCCCAAAACAGCCTAGCCTCGCATCGGGAGTAATATACTATAAGGTTTCTCCTCCAAGCGTTTCAAGCGTTTGTGAAAGGTAGCACATATTATTTCAAAGTTTCCGCGGAACAAGTCGTATACATAGTAGTGACTAAAGTATCTGATTCGAACAAAAGTATTCCGCGTAAAGGCGGTGTAAGTATGAATTTTGGACGTAAAGAAAGTTTTCAGGACGAGCCAAACGAGTTCTGCAATTCCTTGAAGCTCTAACACACGTTCGCGCGCACTCACGCCATTTGTTATTCACAGTTATAAAAATCACATGTTGGCTCAAAATTGAGGATTAAAGCAGAAATTGACGAAAAATTTCGATCGTAGTTTATGAGGTTGTCGCTTGCTTCCGAGCGATTCATTTTTAGTCCAAGCCCCACGCGAGAGTCGAAATATTTGATCGGAAGCGGGGAACCTCATAAACGAGGCGCCAAAGTTATTTCTCGCAATTTCGTAGACACCCAAAAATTGGAGAATTACAAAAATGTATGAATTGTTTTTTCTTTTGTCACATGTCATTCTAAGGAATTTTCCGTCATTCGTCTACTGTGGTGACTTGCAGGGGTCGTATTCTAAATTTTGCGTAAAATTTTCCGGCAAAATTTGCTTCTTATTGCTGCAGTTTGCCGGCGCGGTTTGCCGTATTTTTCATGGCAAACGCTATCGGCAACGCAAGTACGGCAAATTTTGCCGTCAAACTGCAGCAAGCTAGCGGAAAATCTCACGAGTTACCGACAGAGCGCCACCGGTGTCGGCAAATTTTGCGGTAAATTTTGCCGGAAAATTTTATCGAAAAATTCTGAATACGGGCCCAGAATTCAAAAATGGTGCAAATATAAAAAAAAGTTGCCATTTCTACACTTTGAGAGAATTTAAGAAATTTTTGCTCTCTCATATTGACAGCCTTCACATTCGCGTCTAAATTTTTCCGACAAAATCGAGGGACTGTGGATATCAGACTCCAGTTTTCTTACAAAATTCAATGATCCATAAGTTTGGCGCTCTCGTCGTGACTTTCAAATAAATTCAATGCAAGTGTCATTTTTTCCGTGTCAATATCAGCACATACAAAAATACGTGATTTAATTGCAAAATATCGAGTCTTACAAATCCGTAATCCGAAACCTTTATAATATATCCGCTCGGAAGTGCAATAAGATAAACTCATACCTTCAATTACAAAATTGATAGATCAAATTTTAAAACAACAGTTTCTTCTATATCACGTGCACTTGGCTTCATTATGACAGCTGATTGAGAGACGCGCTAAAGCTTATTTTAGTTTAACCGATCACTCTCTCGCAAGAGTCTACTTTTTCCTCCCCCTCACTTCTCCTCTTCCCCTTTTTTCACTCCGCAAGCACAAAGCACAAGTAAAACAAGGTACACATATATATATCATCTCAATTCCTCACTCGCCCACGATATTTTCAGGGGCCACATAACCGCCACTCCTGAGTTTACTTTATCGATCTTATTTATAGAATGTGGAGCAACCGAGTCATTTGGTTCACACATTATGGGATTGAAGCTTATATATGCGATCGTGATAATTTTGCTGATGGAGATATTTGTTTTCGGGGCGTTGGCTATCTACACTCAAGCTATTTAATGCATTATCAAGCTCAATAAGGTGGTATGTACCCGCTGATGGTGATATGTGAGATATACTCACGACGCTGTTAGTAAAAATGACTTCGGTGAGATGGGAGCGTCCGATTTGTCTGCAAAAAAGTCAACTTTGTGAATGAATGACTAATGGTACCCACAGTGCTTCTGTATGTGAAGAGCTGAGTAAAGAGATAAATTGTTAAGTACACTTGGGATGCATTAGAGTTTTTTTTTGCGATGTGAATGAAATGAGTCTTGAGTTAGAGCTGAATATGACTTCGTTGGAGATCAAATTTTTGAGATTTCATTTCTGAGCATGTGGCTTGAGATGCATGAATGAGTGTTGAACACAAGACAAGTAAATGATCGATATGGAGGAAAATCTGACTCATGCTGATAAGTGGAATCTTCGAAATTTAAAATCCAAAAGAAATATCCTGACCTTTATAGATTATTGTGATAGGCGCAAACAAAAGATAGCTCGATTAAAATAATTTAACCGCGTGATTGCATTTCCGCAATTTTCAATTCATAAGCAAAGTTTCTGTACTTAATTCATATCATTGTTATTGCACCGTCACTTTCCTGTTTTTGCAGCTGGAATAACATAGAATATTCATTGAATCGCGACTGAATTTACGTTCCCGCTCGCAACGCCCGTGCGTAGGGGTGACAGCATTAAGCATGAACCCGGGGGGGGGGTAAGGGGTCGTCTAATTTTCGGGAAAAAAATGAATAAAAAAAAAATTGATTTGACGGACTGGTGAACATTCTCCTAACTTTGAATTCCGACGGAAGTAAGAATTTTATTGATAACTAAACATTCTTATCCCTCATTCTTCATGATAAATCGGAATCATTGTACACGCATACACAATTTGACCAGTCCGATTACTGGAATAATGGCAGTAGAGACATACTCTTAATTAGTTACAAAGTTATTTGGGCGTTATTTTTTTATTGTTAATAACAAATTGCTATTAGCGATCACCGACACTATTATGATCGATAAAAAGTTTTGATATCCCATAATTCAACAATTTATTCGTTTATTGTTCTTTGTGCAGTCAATTCTTCGAAATTTTCAATACCGCAACTGGGTGGCAACAGTCCCAAATTTGGCCCTGGATCAGCTAAACTTGTCCGGACAATTTTTGAAATTAAAATAATAAGAAGCTCATCTATCGGAATCAATTCATGCGGTCATCAATCCATATGATCTGGAAAGTTGAGTGCACCGTGAGCATTGGAACAAAAGTTATATGTTCATCTGGGATAAAATATCGAAATTTTTCTTAACACTTTTTACCACGTGACATGAAGCTTCATACGTAACTCTGTTCATTCAAGAGATCGGTTTATCCCGTTACAAATCATGAAAACTGACGAAGTCGGATCCACCGATTGTCAGTAAAATAAGCTGAAGCTCTGCATATTTTTTGAGCATTCAAAGTGCAAAAATCATTATTTATTTTGAAAGAATCTCGCTTAACCTCGAGACTTTGTCTCAAGATAAGAAACTGCTGCTTCGCTGTGAATAGAATTTGAATCTCAACTTCTCACAGTCCAGCGATACCACTTGACCTCATTCCATCCACGTTTTGAATGGACATAATTTTTTCATGTTTTTTCATTTTCTTGATTTGTCCTCTAGGTATTCTACGAGTGGTCTCGCACATGAGCAGTATTCAATATCATTGTTATCATCGTCATTGCAAATTCATGACCTAGTTGACGTTTGACTTGAATATGATACAAATTGGATTCCTCGGAAGTAAGTTGTCACAACATCAGATCATTTAGCAGCAGGTGCACTAGTATCCCGTAGATTGCCCATTAGTTGAAGATCAGTCATGGTAGAGGAGACTATTGTCAATAAAGCTTCAATGTTATGAAACAGGCGCGATTTTCATCTCTTAATTATCCAAATTTCGAACAGTATGTGCAATTTTGGTTCATCTCCTACTTTGATCAAATTTTGCTCTTTCAAACGTCCCTAAAATCTGCTTTAAAAATATTCTTTTGAGTAGATGTATGAGGTAAGTGTGCCTAATATGCCCCCACTACTTTTGTTTTGCTCACATTTTTGGCTCATTTCAATATTTTCCAACTCACTTTAGCTCATTTTAAAGCTTGTTTCAAGACCTTCAGAATGAGCTAAAGTACGTTTGATTTCAACAAATCGGAGCCGAGCTGTCTCAATTTTGTAAAAAAAGATTTTTTGCGAGTTTTTGACAGTGTGTTACTAATATGCCCCCACGTGTAAAAGAGGCCTATTTCCATAAGATTATACGGGTTTTCCGTAAAATTGGGATATCTCGGCTCCCAGACCTTCAAATGAGATGTACTTACTTCAGCTCATTTTGGAGCTTTTTTTACCCTCTTGTGAATTTTCATAGTTAGATTGATGTATTCTGATTGAGTGAACAACGAGTTTGAAAAAAAACCATGGGGGCATATTAGGAACACTGGACTTTTTCTAGTAATGTGAGCGTAGAATCGGTTAGAAGTCGAATTTTGCAATTTTGAAAAAAGCATTTTGAAGTTGGGACAAAAACAAAGAAAATGAGTTAAAGCACGTTAAAATTGGTTCCATCAATTTTGTTTGGCATAACTTTTAGCGAATAACAAAAAAGAAGTCGGAAGTAGCGAAATCAGTTTTTCTGTTCTAAGAAAGGCGCGGGTCATCTAGGATCGATCAAAAACGTTCATTTTCTCATATTTTAACGTAACAAACATGAAAAAAATGCGCGGCAAGGTCTGCGGATTTGTACATTCGAGAACGCGAGTGGGGGCATATTAGGCACACTTACCTTAGATTTTTTCAAGCTAATGAATTGGTCCTGGGATCTTGAAAAGTATTGCTAGTTATATTTCATAGCAAAGTTTTGTCGTATTTCAAGCTTCTACTTTATTGAGTTTACAAATTATAACCAGGTCTGCGAATTGCGCAATTCACTTTGTCATATGACTACTGCAGATTGGCCAAGTATTAGCTCTGAAAGAAATAGTTTGCTGTACACAACAGTAGTTTTTGAATGGAGTCAATGTAAGATGTCTCTACGTAAATCGTAAATTCATTGGTTTTTACAGGTGACATGAATGTTATTTGTAAAAAATTTGTTGAATACTAAAAACTGGATTTAGTTGTAATCTCAAAAGATAAACGAAATTGCGCTCAAATACAGTTATGTAAGTTAAGGATATTGATATGGAACAATCGAGGGAACAATTCAAGTACATATTCTGTCAAAGCAGTTTGGAGTCGAAGAACTCTGACAAATCGTACATTCAAATGATTCATCCCCTCTCCCTATATCACATTACAATTCTAATGTCATCCCGCTCACTCAGTATAACAGGAGAATTTATTCATTATAATAGAAAATTTATTATATAATAATTATTGTTTGATCCTCCCGATGCTCTGGGAATGAATTAATCTCATTTTTCCACAAGAATAATTGGAGATGAGCCAGATTTTTCCAACGCAACAGATTCGGCCTTGATTCCTACACGTGTTTGTAATACGATGCATGGTATTCACGGGAATTATCGCGGAAACATACCCAGAACATCCCTTGATGGTCTTCTATACCTATACATACAAGTTCCAAAACACTCCATTCGAATTTCGACCATGTCGATTCCACGAATCATTTTTTCCTTCATTTTCAAAGATTGAGGGTCAAAATGTCAGTTACGTATACAGTTACATCCGCAGTTACACGTATATTCTTAGTCAGAGCGATCGTTACAATGGGTATTCTCAGATATTTCCATCAGAATACAGTATTAGAACAACTATTTTCCATAGATTTTATGACTCGAATGCTCAGTTTACTCCCCGAGCCATGTCCCTTATTTTTGTTATGAAATTCCCACTGAAGATGTGAATTTTTTGTGCCCCATGCAAACAAAGGAAATAAGTAGGGCGAGAAAAAGCCCAGAGCTCGGATACTGCATCAATAACTGGAAATTAGTCATGTGATGAATTTTATTAGTTCCGTGAACATCACTCCACTCCATTTAAGAATAACTTATCTGGGCGGAGAGTTGTTCGTTCCGTGGACTCATAAGTTGTTTCCTGGGGATACTTAATAGGACGAATACCCAAAAAGTTTCTCTACACTTCTCATGACAGATTATTATCATTCTATCAGCAAAAATGAAAGAAGATTTTCGGCACAGGCACGCAGTGCATCAGGTTCCAGCCTCTGACTTTTTGGGTACAGAATATGTAAGTTTCAAAGATAATGCCCATACATGACGTTTATACGATCGTATGAAATTTTTTCTTCAATAGAAAACTCCACAAGTTATCGATTTGAGAGAAATGATCGTGATTCATTTTCAATTTGATATCAACTCAATTGTGATTCATAAATCGGATTCCTATCCATAACGACTGCTCTGACAGAGAGTATTCTGTATACATGCAATTTTCCGACGCTATGAAATTGTAACCGTCTTTCGCGGCTCATTCGTGAGGCTCTTCCTTTCTCGCCACTATTTTGACAATCGCTCGGAAATCGCTCATGAACTTGGCAAAAAAGTACTACTGTTGCAAGGCCACTTTTGAAAGAATTTATAATTTATGTGGTACAAATAGAACCCAGCATCAATTTGAAACATTGACTTTTCTATAAGCGTATTGTCACCCTATATACAAGGTTATTCTGCGGAAATCACGATTGTATGTAGGTTCCGAATCACCGAAACCCCCGTTTCACTCATGAAAATTCATATTGTCACTAGACAAAGTCGGAATAGCGTTCTCTACGTTCAACACTTGAACAAGTCTGTGTGGGCTAGTTGTATGATCAATTTGAAATAAATTTGAATACTCGTGTACCCCGAGATCTG
This sequence comes from Eretmocerus hayati, assembly GCA_029851415.1. Classification (NCBI taxonomy): domain Eukaryota; kingdom Metazoa; phylum Arthropoda; class Insecta; order Hymenoptera; family Aphelinidae; genus Eretmocerus; species Eretmocerus hayati. The sequence goes on along the minus strand of CM056742.1, from coordinate 171,587,455 downwards.
CGGTTTTTGTATCGGCAAATGTGTTGAGGGTGAATTTTTCCGATAAACCACTTCCCGCTATCTGCGGTACAAAATCACGGTAAATGCGCGTTTTTGCAATGTTGCAATAATTTTCGAACCAGAAAATTTTTAAGCAAGGGTGACATATCAACAATTTTACTTGTTGATATGTGCTGGGTTGAGGTTCAAATTCAAAATTTCATGTGAATATTTCTACAATTCTTCAGAGATGGCTCCTTCTTGGGAGCTGAAAGCTATAAACAAAGAAACAATATCGAAGAAACAAAACCGGAAGTTCTGAACCTGACTCCAGAATTTAGAACTGTGGATAGCTTGAAGGAAAGGGAAACAGTTGTCATATCGCAAAAAAATTTGCCCAAGTGTGGGCTCAGTAATAGATATGAAGAGTTGCAGCTTCCCGTGTTCCAAGCCAAATCAATCAGAAAAGTCATCAGAATCATTCAAGACGTGACAAACCAAGTTATGGACACTAACTCGGAGCTGAGCAGACACTCTTCCTCAAAAAATGATCGAATCATTGATCATAGCCAATCTTGTAGCGGAAATCGTCCTCCATATTTTTCTAGTTCGAATAGATATGACAACATTGATTTCACATAAAAATTTTTCACGCCAATCTTCTCCCCATCTCGATCTGTATCTTTCTGTATTATCTGTATTATCTGTACCCCCTTTCCCCATAGGAACAATACTTCCATATCTGCGGTGCCTTTGCAATCTGTATTCCCCGCAGATAACGTCATTTGTTTCAGAAACAAAAGATCGAATTTAGGTTATAGATATTGTTCATTTAAATTTACATAAGAGCTAGATAACCGCAGTACAAAAGTTATCAATCAAAAACTTTCATCTACCGTAAAACTTCAGAAGTAACAACAATTTTTTTTTCCTTGTCACAGCCGTGCCACATAATGGTGCTCAAACAGGAGGTCAAATCGTCGGCAGCGGTTCGTCGCATAAACCTCCATCAGCAACAGCAGTTTCTGCAAGTTCACCAACTGCAAGTTTGCGGATGCGTGGACCGATCAATGGTGGACAAGCAATCGTCAACGGCAAAGCGTCCGAGTTATCGAAATTGCAACGCTCGGCCGAAGAAGGTTCCAATAATAATCGGCAACAACAACAGCAAGAGCATCAGACGTCGAGCGGTTTGGGGAATGACCAAGATGGGAGTGGAGGGCGCAGAGGGATGGAGGGGTCGGACCCAGAGAAGGACGACTCTCTTCACCTCAAGAGACGGGTGGGACTCGTCAGTGGGGTGGCTTTAATTGTTGGTACTATGATTGGTTCTGGAATATTCGTTTCACCCACTGGTCTCTTGGTAAGCTATACATATATGTCTCAATTCATCACCCATAACCCTTTCATGGTATTTATCATGGGGAATGAATAAAAATCAGATTACAATTCTGGAATGGCATTCCTTGGTAGGAGTTTTCTTTTTATGTCACACATAAATGGTCTATGTTCGGCCAGCCTGCTAGAAACTGGCCATTTATGGCCGTTCCTTGGTTACATTGAAATTAGTTTCGTGTACCAGGATTGATAACAATTTTAGATAACCCAGATGCATGCAAGTTTAATCATTGGAATGATTTGGATGATTTGGTCGAAACTCGCAGAGTCTGAACGATGTTGTTCACGCGCCAATTGATTGAAACCTGGGTATATACGGAACGCGCTTCCAAATGTCGGTACATCGATTTAATGGGCCATGATATTCGAGTGACCTAGATCGAAATTGAGAATTCGCACTAGCTATATGGTCCTCGACTATGACTGAATCTAAAGAATGTGTTTACGAACCCGATGGAACGTATTTGATAAACCACGCCGGAGGGCTGAGACAAAAATATAGTGATTTGAATCATGAATTATGGAATGAGTGGGTAGATTAGAATGCATATGGCTCTAATACTATCGTAAATGGATCGGTTTTTCAATCAAATGTAAACTGTGGAAAAATGTGATTAAGAGGATTCAAAACTTCTGGTTACATCAAATTTCTCTTGCACAAAAAATTTTTTCGACGTACGCTTGAATACGTGGCATCAAGATAATTCAGAACTTATATCTGCAATTTGAACCTTATGAGGCACCCTTGTAGTGCTCAGGTCTGTTTGGGATTCCAACATTAGGAAATATTGTCCAATTAGATGATGTTTTGCATAGTTTGATTGTATTCACTGACTCATAATGATTCTCTAATAAAGTGGTTATGAGGCAAGATTTTCGTAATCTTGAATCAACATTTCCGTCATAGTTGTCAGATACTGTAACATTTTATACTCAGTAACCATATTATGTTGGTACTAAATTGTCAAATATTTAGAAGATTTTTTTGGATCTGCCGAGAAAAGTGGATCGGCGATAAAATGTGCAAAAAAGCGTATATGGACTTTTATCACTTCAAAAGGGTTCATTAACAGTCCATTTCTTTCAATTCCTGAGAGAATATATCTTGACGTATTCAAAAACTTCATTTGTGCTCATCTCTATGGTTTACAAACTTATAGAGTTGTAAATTATTTTTCATTCAGAATCATGGTACAATAACAATGATTAAATGGGCTCTACGTATTCATTCAGACTCGCTGACAGAGAGTCCATATGTTTCAATGAACACTTCAAAGTTGGAAGCATATTCCAATTGAGTCAGAATTGACCCAAAGCCAAAAATTAACATGATTTAATGTAAAACTCGGGGGAATGGCTCGTAATAACACGAAAGATTCATGGCTATTGGTGGTTTTGAATCTGAGCCAATGGAGAATGAGACTATTCATTTGATCAATTCATAACTTGGTAACTAATTGGTTTCAACACAAATTTGCATGTACACTTGCTATTTTTGGAGCTTGTTGGATCGGTTGAGAGCAATAATTTGACAACAGAAGCAAGAGAATCGTCCCTGATAGTCATCTCAACTTTACACGATGTTCTTGTCCAAAATTCTCATGACAGAACTTCCAGGATCGTGTCCTCCAAATCTCACGAGAACGCTATTTATTTCTCTACATATCCCAATACACCAATTTTTGTATTGATTTGTTGTTATTTTCACCCGAATTTGAGGTTTCAGAACAAAATTTATCCAATATCTAGAACTGAACGTAGCTCAGTTGATTCAGCAAGTTAATAAAGAATGGATTAGGTTAATCAATTTATTAAAGATCGTGAATATCGACAGAAATCAGTGTGAAAACGGTCACAAAGAAATTTTTTCTCGAAATGGAATAGCCCAATTCTTTCCTCCTGGATCCTCAACCTCGGCATTGAATCAAAATCCATCTTGAATGTTATTCATTCCAAAAATAAGTTCTTCAAAATTCAATAAAAAATGACCAAACAGAAACATAAAATTGAATAGAAAATTTTCATTTACAGATACGAACCGGTAGTGTGGGCATGAGCTTCGTCGTTTGGACGGGCTGTGGTTTACTAAGCTTGTGCGGTGCGCTCGCATATGCCGAGTTAGGCACAATGAATACAAGCAGTGGAGCAGAATACGCGTATTTCATGGACGCTTTTGGTGCTCCACCAGCCTTCCTATTTTCATGGGTATCAACCCTTGTACTCAAACCTTCTCAAATGGCAATTATTACACTTTCATTTGCTCAATACGCAGTGGAAGCTTTTGCAGCTGAATGTGATCCACCACCAGAACTTGTTAAACTCGTCGCACTCTTAGCAATCGTTTTAATCCTTCTGGTGAACTGCTACAGTGTCAATCTTGCCACTGGTGTACAAAATGCTTTCACGGCTGGTAAACTTATTGCAATACTTGTGATAGTGGCTGGAGGTTCTTGGAAACTTTTGCAAGGAAATACACAGCATCTGAGAAAACCATTTGAAGGATTTGCTGAGGCTACAGGTGCTGATGGAGATGGTGGAAGTAATGGAGTTGAAGAAGCTTTGAATGTTGGTAGATTGGCAACGGCGTTTTATACTGGTTTGTGGGCCTATGATGGTTGGAACAATTTGAACTATGTGACGGAAGAAATTAAAGATCCGTCCAAAAATTTACCGAGATCAATTATGATTGGTATACCACTTGTGACGCTGTGTTACCTGCTCATCAATGTTTCGTATTTGGCTGTAATGTCACCACTTGAGATGATCGATAGCGAGGCTGTTGCAGTGGTGAGACTTTTTTATTGTACAACTTTTTCACACGTTCTGTATAACTATTGGAAAGCAATCTTCCTGATAGACAAATCTCAATCAATTATAAAATTCACTCTAAGTTGATTCAGAATCTTCGCTGGAATCCATTTTCTGGTTTCTGATGACAAAAAAGAAACGAGATCTTAATCAATACTAGCTTGACAATATGTCCAAAAATTATGAAACCATAGACTTTGGTTCATTTTGTGAATATCTTCTCCTTGAGAAAGTCTCAGATCTCCAACATCCAAAATGTAAATCAGTGATATTTGCTTTTGTAAGATTTGTTATTTGTGTCATATTGGGAGATGAACTAACGAGAGTTTTCCCTATCTCGGAAAAAACAGATTGGTTACAACAACAATCAACTTGGTTACAACGAACAAAAAAAGTTTGTTGGGATATTTAACGCCTATCAAAGTGGTTAGATCATTCAATTTTGTTGGTTGGATGTGTTGTTATTTGTATAACCTTATTTAGGCCAGAAAAAGGACTTATGCTGACGTACCTCTGGTGTATATTCGCGATGATGAGGATTAAAAAAGTGCGCGGTAGGTCTATGGTACCAGTCGGCCGTCGTGAGTTTCCCAATGCATCACGAAAAGTTAGTATCTTTTTCGCCGAGAGAAGGTTATATGCATATAACAACAGATCCAACGAAAAGCAATTGAATGATCGAACCAACTTGATAGGCGTTAAATATCCCAACCCATTTTGATTAGTTAGGACAACCAAACTTTTTTTCCTATAGGAAAGAGTAATGAATACAAAATTAGGAAGTAAAAGGAAGATGGTAGTGAAAATCGCTGTTTTTTACATCTTGGGTGTGTAAGTCATTTTATGATAATGCTCTGAATCAGAGCTGTACAAAGTCAATTGATCTACTTGATGATTTTGTGACTCGCTAGAATCATCTGATGTACCATTATTATCATTCACTGAAATGATTCTAGTTCATATTTAACACGAGAAAAATTTATTTTCCTCATTCTGTGTACTGATACACCAAGCACTCGATCAGATAATTCTAGTCTTCCAATGAACTAAGCAATTAGTTTTTCTTTCCAAGTGGGTTACATTTGAGCGATACCTCGAGATACCTATCTCGTTCTGATTTAACTGATGGATATGGTATGGGGCACAAGTAAGTCTGATTTGAGTTGGACCAATAATCAAGATTTCATTCTTTTTCGAAGAATGAATAATTCTCAAAAATTTGATCAAGAATTCGTTAGTATGTTGATCATGTAAATTCATAGGATAAACAAGAATTGCACTAATTTTATTTATTTCATCAATAGAACGGAAGTTCTTGTGCTCTCTGCCTGTAACTAGTTAGTCGTATTAGGCAAAGATGTATAAAATATTTTTCATGTTCAACACTTTCAAAGTTCTTTCTCCAAAAAGCTGGGGTGATTTGAAGTTGAATTATTTGAATTGACCCAGTATGATTGTTTGTGCTGAAGATTGAGTTATGAAGTCCTGTTTATAGTTATGAGGAATTTTGTATAGTCAAGTATGTTGAGTTCCCGCATCTCAATCCACATTGAAACATCTTTCTATTGTAATAACGTGGTAATAACGCATCTATCAGAAGTATTACGAGAGTTTATTGCAATATTATCTTTATTCTTGGTGCGTTCTCTTTCAGTTTTACTTATTTAATCTTCATCCTTCACTGATTGCTCTGTTGGTTTTTCAGCACTCTAATATCTACATGTCTATATCATTGTTCGATCACTCATCAACTTCGAAGAACTTCTTTTCCTCTTGCGATCCGTTCGGATGAACGAAAATAATCAATTCTTTGCTCGAAAAGGAAAGTATCATCTAAATCATGATTTACCAAAAAATTAAACATAAAAAATTGAATAAGCCGTCGTGTGGGCCAATCTCAGTGAGGACATGGTCCAAGAGATCTTAGTAATTTTACGTGAAAATTTGGTATCGATATTCCATGAATCTCTTCTAAATTTGATGTATGAAGCCTCATTAAGGGAGAAGCATAATGACCGTTACATTAAAATTCACTGAAATCCCAGTTGAAACTTCCGCGAGACACTTTTGAACTTTTCACGACAATGTTCACGAGGAAATTCCACAAAGAATGCTTTGTGAAATTTCTATGCATCTCCAACTGTGAATATGTATCTTCTGATTGTGATAAAATTTTTATTTCTTCGTTATCGTGATCGATCGACCGATCAACTTCCGAAGACGTTGGATAGAAAGTAGTACGGAGTATCCAAGAATACCACGAAAATGAAAATTCACTGAGAGTCTATTCGAATTTTTTCACACATGATATTCTTGGACATCTGACGAAGAATTTCTACACGATTGCCCCCGGCTGAATCTTGTAACACATGTATGTGAATTGAGTAGTAATACAGTACCGTGCAAAAAATTCCTGGACGGTGGTATGAAATCCTCTCTTGCAAAAATATCGGTTGCTCAATCGCAGATTGATGTAGAAAAATTTTGGAAAAAGAATCTCAAAGATGAGAAAAAGGGCCAAATTTTTGTAGTTATTCATTTTTCTCTCAGCTCTTATTGGTTCCTCAAATAGCTGATGTAATTTCAAGGATTTCGAAAAAAAAAGTTTTTACTCTATCAGTTGCCATCTGGGCGGCGTGAATAGAGATACATCAATTTCACAAAGAGCATCTTAAAGAGCGGAAAAAATCCCATATGCAATGATTTTTTGATTATTTTTCACGTCGTGCGAACAAGAGTGTGAGAGCTCTCAAATTAGCCAAAACCGTAGTTTTTTGCAATTTTTTCTACTTCCCCCCGTAATTCATTGAAACTTCGAGAATGTGACTACTTCGAGAGCTCTCACACTCTTATTCGCACGACGTGAAAAATAATCAAAAAATCATTGTAGATGGCTTTTTCCGCTCTTCAAGATGCTTCTTGCGAAATTGTTCTATCTTTATGCGCATCCAAATTAGAGCCCATATAGTAAAAACGATTTCTTTTTTCGAAATCCTTGAAATTTCATCATCTATTTAAGGTACCAAGGAAGGCCAAAGAAAAATCAAAAACCCTGAAAAATTAGCATTTTTTCTCATCTTTAACATGCTCTTTCCAAAATTCCTCTACATTAAATTGGGCTCGAGCAATCGACGTTTTTGCAAGAGAGGATTTCATACCACCGTTCAGGAATTTTTGCACGGTACTGTATGTGATTCGGATAATAATTTATACCATCTTCCATCGGGAGGAAGCAGCTAGATTCATCAAAATTCTCATATCTTTCCATCATTCGTTTGACCTTTTGAGGAAACATTAGTTATGATGAAAATTGAATCCATGCTCTATTGAATGAAAAAATAGAATTCAATCGGGATGAATTTCCATATTAGCCTTTACATCAGTCCGGATTCTATTTTCTTTCATCGAAATAGCTTCAACTTCTCATATTTCACTCAAGCATTCAAATCTCAATTTTACCACAAATCATCTCTAAAATCTGCAGACTTTCGGCAACCGGATCTTGGGCATGCTGGCATGGCTGATGCCTCTATCAGTCGCTGTAAGCACCTTCGGATCAGCTAATGGCACCCTCTTCGCAGCAGGTCGTCTATGTTTTGCAGCATCTCGCGAAGGTCACCTCATGGACTGTCTAAGTTACGTACACGTACGAAGATTCACACCAGCTCCAGGCCTGATATTCCATTCAATTGTTGCCGGAGCAATGGTACTTTCAGGTAGCATTGACTCATTGATCGACTTTTTCTCATTCACCGCTTGGATATTTTACGGCGGTGCAATGCTAGCTCTGATTGTCATGAGAAGGACTAGGCCAAATCATCCAAGACCATACAGATGTCCTTTGCCAATTCCCATACTGGTACTTTTGGTATCGGCGTACCTCATCGTTGCGCCAATCATCGAAAAGCCTCAAATAGAGTATCTGTATGCTGCGGGATTCATTGCGGCAGGAATGTTGTTCTATCTACCCTTTGTCAAGTACAGATACGTCCCCAAATTTATGGGTGAGTATAATTTTTAATATTGATTCTTTTTCTCATGAGTATGATTTTGTCGAAACTGTTGACTCATTATCCAGCGCCAGCATTTGATTTGTAAGTAATGACAAGTGCGCTAAAGCTATGGAATAACTCGAATCATATGAACACCGTAAATCAGGGTCGACTTTGGACACTGGGGTGATTTTTTATCACTTTTGTTCTTGCGTTTACTTTTGACTCGCTCACTCTGGAGCATTTTGTAGGCAATTATTTTGTTGGTTCATCCAAGAACGTTCATTTGAAAGCTTGCTTGATATGTTATAAAATGATCTGATCGAGAGTAAACGAAAAATAAAAGTGTTACAAAGTCAACCCGATGTTCTCCTTCATCCCACTTTACGGTACATCATGGGAGGATATGTCTGAGCGGAAACATTTGTAATTCAAACTCTCCATTCTAAATTATTTGTTCAAAAAGGATATGTTTTAATGAGTATAAAATAAACGGTCAGATCTCATGGCACCACCCATCATATCATAATACTCACCAATATCATTGATGAATAGAATAATGTCAGCCTCATCCTGATTAGATGAGACATGTCCATCTGAAAAGGTCCGTGATCATAGACTCTATGAAGTCTTGTGCGATGCAAGTCAAGGGCCGTTGTCAGATTCCATGGCAATTGAAGGTGTCATACAGTTGTCGAATACGGTATCATCTAATACTGATTCAGAGTCAACCTTTCAATGGGTGTCTCACTGAGCTCAAAATTCATTTGATATACTCGAATCTCGTGCAGTTTCCTAATAGTTCTAACTGTTAGAAGGTTAGTCCAAAATAACCAAACTTGAATATGACACGGGAATCGGGGTCTGATGTTGACATGCGAGACATTTCAAACTCTAAAATTATAAATTCCTGCAGAATCATCCACGTATGGACTCATTCTTACAATCATCTTCAGTTCTTTCTTCTTTGATGTCGAAGTGATGATGTTAGAGACAGTTCTTAAACGGTCTTTAAATCCTCCCCATTCGATGAATATCTTACGTTCCAATGAGAAATTGACAAATAAATAAAAATCCGATTCTTGACTTTTTACTTTGATGAATTCTCTAATCAGGCAAGACATTTACACCTTTTATCCTTACAGATGGAGTAAATGCCTTCCTCCAGATGCTATTGGAAGTGGCTCCAACAGCTGCTGCTTTTGATTAGAGAATATCATCTACACATCAGAAGAAAACGTACAACGATATACATACTACCGATCAATCAGTTGTTACTATTCCGATCTTGTGTATTGTTGAAAAGAATTGTACCGTGACATGTTAACTATTCCAAAACGTTCTATGAGTATTTTATCCGATAATGCGATAACAGGCAAGGTCTCAGAGACGTGTTGAAAAGATTCATAGAGATTAATGATTTTATTACGAAAGAGTTATTTTATTACTTGTTGTTTATTATTTACGATTGTATAACAATAACTCAAGATGGCGAATGAAAATTTTAAGAGATTTATCGTTCTAATAAAACTAAAGATAAGTTTTGATTACATCTTTCATTCCTACCGCCCTGGTGAAAACGTCATTAAATTAGAAGTAACATTATTCTGATATGTATGTTGCTGATTACAATAACATTCTAAAGGCGGGACTCGGTCATCATTTGACAGAAATAATGGGAATTTTTCATCATTTTGGTAGTACGAGTGTGTAGAAAAATTTTGGTGAGGATTAGTGTTCCGGAGACCTGGTCCTCTGTTTGTCAGTCATTCGAAATTGAGATACCCAAAATGTGCCTGCCTAGTATTTGCATGTATTTTTGATAAAATGCCTTTTGTTTTTATTTTTTATCTCAGTAAAAAATCTCGATAGAGCGATCTGGTTTGTACCATTAGATCCGGCTCAAAAGAATCTATACGATCATATTTTTATTTCATTTTGGCCAAAATGTGCCATACGCCTTTTCTTACTCAGGACGGCAGTACTGTACTCCGTTCATGAAATTGGACAGCTTTGACCGACTCTGACTTTCAGAGGAACATTTGAAAAGCTCGACCATTACTTGCTAGAATTTTAGATTGAGGCAAAAATCTCCTCAATAATTGTGTAATCAAGTAGATTCGAGTGCTCATTCCTGATTTCGATCGTTGTCTCAGCGAAATTCTGATCACGAATCGCAAGAGAATTCAACGTCGTCAGATAGCTTGAAGAATACCCGCGAATCTGTGCCCGGCTCGCATTTATATTCTGCTAAATGTCTACATGATTCCATTCCAATACAAGTATCAACGACAAATGAAGTACGCACCAGTGGGCGAAAGTAGCCCCATCGCTCCCGCGGGTATACCACTCTCGTCTGATAGTTCGTGCGGCAATCTACCCAGGTCGCGAACGGTAACTTTCGGCCCACGTCACGTAACGTACTATAGTTCTCAAGATCCGTAATCACTCTATCAATGTTGAATCAAAGAATGACTCCATCATTACTCGCATCAATCAAGAAGCCACAAATGTTCTGAGGTGAGAAATTTATCGAGCTCTCGAGGTTTAGCAGCAGCATATCACGGATGAATAATGAATCAAAATATTGCAATGGAAAAAGTTCGCGCAGACTGCAGTATGAAGATTCACTCTATTGAAGGAACACGATCTTCCAAAATCTCTCTCCGTGAATAACTTTCAAGCAGGTATATGTATAAATCCTTATTAAGAGATTATAATATATATACTAAAAGATTATATGACTATAAAATATACTATAAAATATACTAAAAGATTATATGAAGTATTAAACAAGAAAATGTTGTTTTTTGTATGACAGTTGGTTATATGCTACGCACACTCTATTCATTCTACCGCAAACATTTTTCTAATGAGCTGAATCTGATCTTTGAGAATCCGTCATAGATTGATCATCTACGAATAACCAAAATCGGAGTGGAGATTCACTCAAAATGAAGTGCTACTCATCACTGTGTGATGCCATCCCAAATAGTTCAACCTGGGATAGAATCATCGTTCCTAAAATTGATCTTCTCCATCAAATCATGCATATTAGTAGTTCCGCGGAAACTTCGATATTTGGGAGTCGATAATGTGCCAGCCCTAATTCGCATTTCCGAAAGATCTGAGATGTATTTTTCGACTTTTTGAAACATATGAAGTATGAATAAACTCGCGCACGAATGTAAATTTTCCCACTCATCAGTACCATGAGGATAACATGGAGGGACGCGGTAGCGTCACACGGACCTGACATTTTGAAGCAACACACGGACCTAACATTTCGCCACTAAAATTGATCTCATGGTCAAACGGTTTTAGCTAAGGCTTTGGGGTTTTGGAATTTTGATTTGACCATCAGATACTTTGGAAAAAAGTGACTAGGACCTCCGTAATCTTGCGATTAATGGTCGCGCTAGTACCACACGGACCTGACATAAAAATTTATCAAAACGGGATTTTCACCGAAAAGTGCTCCGCAAAGTGTGAAAATACATTTTTTTTCGACATTCTGAGGCGTGGAAAAGTTGCGAATGAATTGGCGCGGAAACGCCTAGAATGAGACAAATCCACTTTTATCGAGGAAAACTGAGCGAGTAAAATTTTAGGCAAAACTGTGCCACAAAATGTATATGCTCTGCGCACACACAAAAAGTGGTCTTGGGGCTCTCATAGCAGTAAGATTTAGTCCTTCATACTATGTATGACATTTAGTGTATCTGCCCGACCAAATCCCGAATAAGGCCCATGGTGGCGCTTCACACTCTCAAAGGTCGAAGAAAAGAAAAACCACATCACACGGACCTGACATTTTGACCCCTTTTTTGATGATAATATTTTTGGGTAGCGCTGAATTAAACAACTAACGATCGCGCCAGAAAGAATTCAAAAAAATACATCGAAAATGACCTTTGAGATCTTTTCCTCAAGCGTTTTACGGCTTCGTACAAGCAGGCACACATTATTTCAAAGTTTCCACTGAACTACTCATACATAGATGTAATGAACGCTATTCGCGATAACTTCCATTCCTCCGACAAGGATACAGAATTAACTTTCCATTGTCTTAACCTTTAGAGAGACAAGGGCCATACCTCGAATGATCTTTATGGAACTATTCGATATCCATAATTGATTGTTCATCCCTAAATATCCTAATTTTGCAGTGGAACAATTTCGCCCGTAACCCATATGATGGAGATATTTGAAGAAAAATACTGCAAGCACTCAATTCTCCCACTAAAAATGATAGGACTATGGCCACATCAATCACTTTGGATAAGATCACTGGGTTGTGCTGCATTCTGTCTCCTGAACTTCTCCCTCATCATTCCCGAGGTACTTTAAGACTCATGATTGGAGTCATCTTTATTCGCATCCGCTAATAAATTACAAGAATATTCTTCTCTAAAACGGCTCCAACCAATCATCAATCATGATATCATGATCATCCTCCATACATTTTCGGACACATACTGTCATGACTTGACGCTGTTAGAGATCTGATTGTCTCTGTGGATAACGCAATGAAAATTTCATCTCTCCAAAATTTCATCAAACTGATCTTTCTTGGACAAGCGATCTCGTGTCAACTGTAAAAACTGCATTGGTTTTTATAGGCATAAAATCTCTAAATAGCAAACCTTCTGCTCAACAAACGCAGACACTTGAAGTCGATCTATAAAGGACGCTTCGAGGAATTTTTCTGTCAACATATGTGTGGGGTGTTGACGATTACGAGTAATCGAGAGGCAGTTTATAAAATTCAAAGTAGTAGTAAGACTCAAGTGAGTGACATAATGAGAGATTGAGATAATATTTAGGAGATGTCACTGGAAAATGGAGAGATGGACTACATCTGGTGATATCGAGTGTCTTTCATTCTGTTCAAATGGTTTTGTTAAGTGACAGCAAAGATTTTGCCAATTTCAGAACCGTTGTTGTAAGAGAATCAGGCCGCTGGGGTGAAAGATAGTCTCAACAGATTCCGAGATTCAACTGAAATACGTAACAGCGTATTCCGTAATTAAAATTACGTGGGCACACGTATTATGATCGTGATGAAGCGCGATTTGTACCTAATATTTGCACACTACAGTGGTCATGACACCAAAATCATAACGCAGGCATGTCATGACACTCACTGTCTTTGAAAGTTAACAAATACACGATCTACTGGAGTTCACTCAAAATACTACGTTGTTTTGTAAAGAGTTTTTTACAATGATTGAAATTATCATAGTTCTAAATGCTACAGCTTTTTTAATTAGAAGAATCGACAGGTTGGAAAGGAATTGATCTTCTATACCCCGGGTGCCCTGCTTTTGCCTCAACCTCAGCTTGACTCCTTTGGCCTCAATCAAGGATACGCCATGCCTGCGCGTTGACTCAAATGGAAGCTATGTGGCTCAAAAATGATCTGTTTCTCTGTATTGACTATAGGATGCTGGGCCAGCAACTACAAGCCGTACCCGTCCTTCAGTGGGGGGGGGGGGGAGGTTTCTTCTAGGCGGAGCCCAGAGATAGTCCCTCGGTATCCCAAGCGAGTCGTCCAGGCGTCGCGTCAGATTGTCTCTTAGGACAGTCTTGCCACGAGCCTTAGACTTGCTCGGTCTCGGGCTCTGCAACTTCTATCTCCGACGCCGCTTAAAGATGTGTGGTCTCTGTGCTCCGGCAAGCGCTACCAATTAGGGTCCGGGATTTTTCGTGCCCCAGGGCTGAGACACTAAAGTACCTAACTCATCCTTGGAGGATTTCAGCAGGAACAGAAGCAACATTGAGCACCAGTCTCGGGTCAGGGTCCCCTCTACCGGCTTCGGACCCAACCCGTCAATTGGGGCTGAAGACTCGTTACACCCCGGCACCTGGAGGGCCCATCTTGCAGTCAAGTTGAAAATGATAATGAGTTATCACAAACGTTAACTAAAACCCTTTTTCATTACAGATGATATTCGTGATTCAGAATGGATGGTCAGACATTGATTTCATATTGGAGAATATGATTACCTCATCTTTCACCCTGGGTTCTACTGCAAAGTACTTGATGCTTTATCGCAATAATCAAAAGGTAAATCCTGGGAATTTTTCACAATCAACCATGCAACCTTTACGCCTGAGGTACAGGTTCCGAAAGTGCAATCTTTCTTGTTGTATTAGACAAAATTCAATTATATATTAGAAAATCTACGTCCTTCCGCCTATTTTGTAGTTCAGATTTCTCAAGTACATCCTTCTCCGTTCTTGTACATTTGAATCTGTCGAATGAATGCCTCCTTAACTTCTTACGGTTCGTACAATTAGACCTTTTCCTCAATTTCGGTCGATATTTGGACCTCTCCCTCACTTTTGTAGCTCCATTGGATATATTAGATAGACAAATTGTGCCAACGCTATATACAAGAAGATCACCAGATGTTCCAATTCAGATTTTTTGTTGGCTCTTTGAAATTTTCGACTATTTAATCGATATTCGTTCAAGGAATCACATTTTTCTCCTCAGTTGAAAATCCTGTACTCCGAAACGATACAAAGTTGGCAGAACATCGTTGACGTGGACGAACAAAAACGTTTGACTGAATTTCTGAAAGAAGGCCGCATGATTGGCAGACTCTACACCGGTAACTTTTTTGTAACTTTTTCTCTGACCAGGGAAGTTCAGGTGGGTCATATCCGCATCCCGAGAGATTCCGTACCTACATGTAAGGACTACATACGTTTGGATGAAACTATTGAGTGGTCTTATTTAATCAGTTTCGTCGATCAACTTCGGGGCGCTCGTAATCATTTCGAGAAACTCCTGCTCAAACTTCAAATTCTTTCGTAATTCTCCAAGAATTGGGTAACAGAGACGCGCTAACAGAGTGTATTCTTGCCCCGCATATAGAGGCAGCTGGGGTAGAGCCAAAAGGCAATGGCATGGAATGCGGATTTTGAATAATTGCAGTGTGTACAAGCGACCCGAAACTGAATAAAGGATCAGAAGATAACACGCAATGATTCAACACTCCCAACACGGAGTAGTGGTCCTGGTACTGCATTGGTAATTTTGTGACACTGGAGCTAGCAAAGTCACGATACTCACAAGGGGAGAACTAGGTGTCCGGATCACCAATCTTGTCCAAATTCTTCTCACAGTTCTGTATGACTCACGGGAGGAGCATCAGATCTGCGGAACACGGATCTCGATGAAACTCTGGGAATCATCTCGTTTTGGTGAAGAATGAAGGTATCTCCAAGGGTTTAATCCCATGGGCCTCCAATTCCGAGTGATAGCCAAAGAGATTTGCATTGTTAATATACATGTGTCTTTTTAATATGGGCCTGTATGGGCAATAGGGTGGGCCGAAAAATGAAATGTTTTCCAAACCAAAATGCTTGGGGTCCCAGTTTTCGCCATTTTGCACGTAGATGAAGGAAAAATTTTCCTGCGATTTTTAAAATGAGATTTTCTGCTGGAGCAAGAGCCCTGGAGATTTTTAAAGATGGAGGTTTTTTACTCGTTTTTTGCGTTATCTTTCAAACTGATCGAATGAGGCGGAGAACGCACCCAGGATCTAAATCATCTTACAAACCATCATTTCTTATGTACTTTTGCACGTAGAAACCGAATTCGTGGTCCGCTTGAGCCTCAGAAGCGAAGGCTTTCTGTGGAATGCAAGACAACGATTGTAGCAAAAAAACGTCACTTTTCCAGAAAACAACAAATTACGTTAAAATTGGTGTGTGTGTGAAAGAGCTCCCTATTTGTGGGTCCAAAACATCACGTCAATACTGTTTCTTACGTATTTTGACCTGCTGGAAACGATCCCGGTACTTTTAGGAAGCTTGGATACGTGAAATGTAGGTATTAAGCAGATAACGACAAGCGATTTTCATCCTATGCTTATGCATTGACTGCATATCGTCATACACGGGCTTTGACACATCGGTCATCAGCTCCTCTTTACTTGGATTTCACGCATCAAAGCTACCTAAAACCACTCGGATTGTTTTCAGCAGGTCAAAATACGTAAGAAACAGTATTGACGTGATGTTTTGGACCCACAAATAGGGAGCTTTTTCACACACACCAATTTTAACGTAATTTGTTGTTTTCCGGGAAAGTGACGTTTTTTTGCTACAATCGTTGTCTTGCATTCCACAGAGAGCCTTCGCTTCTGAGGCTCAAGCGGACCACGAATTCGGTTTCTACGTGCAAATATACATGAGAAATGATGGTTTGTAAGATGATTCAGATCCTGGGTGCGTTCTCCGCCTCATTAGATCAGTTTGAAAAATAACGCAAAAAACGAGTAAAAAACCTTCATTCTTAAAAATCTTCAGGGCTCTTGCTCCAGCAGAAAATCTCATTTTAAAAATCGCAGGAAAATTTTTCCTTTATCTACGTGCAAAATGGCGAAAATTGGGACCCCAAGCATTTTGATTTGGAAAAAATTTCATTTTTCGGCCCACCCTAATGGGCAATGTCAATCTTCATAGCTGTGTCTTGAGATAGGAGGCCCATTGGACTTAACCCTTGATGATACCTTTAATTCTCCCGAAACAAGATGATCAACAAAGTTTCATCAAGATTCGTGCTCCACAGACCTGATGCTCTCCTTGCCAGTATACAAAGAATCCAGAGTAACTCCGTCAAATAGACCTCTTGTTCAGAGCTACAGCCAAAAACATTTACATTTGCTAGTATATGAGCGAATCTCAGAATTCGGACCACATTCGTTGAAAAATTTGGAAATTTTCAATATGGCAGGACATACCCGGCAAACTTCTTTTGGGTACAGTAGTACTCAAACAATGATAAAATAGTTGCGTAACTCATTTTGTAGCTACGCTGCGCACTTGCGGTCGAACAACGAATAATCCTATGTATTTAAATGAGGGCCTCGTGTTACAATCATTCTCATGAGAATACTTTCTCGCAGAAATGAGGTGACCTGAGTATCAGAGAAGTGAGGAAAAGTCATGATCAATACTAGACGATGCTTCCCAATGGCCTCTCTTACGAAATGAAGATACTCTACACTCACCAAAATGCACGTTTTCGTCAATTCTCAATTTTTATGAGACTCGCATTCCTCCCGGGGTAGGTCTACGATTGGGGCGGTTTGTATGTACGTTTCTGTTATCCTAGAGATCAAATTACACGTGGTTCCAGGTGCAACGGGGTCCACATTTTCATGTCCCATAAGAAAAAGGCATTTTCAAGGCTTAATTACGCAGAAGCAATTTTTCTTTCCATCGTGACAACAGCCACCAGGATTTGATGACATCAATAGGACTTGGCTGGATTCATAGGTTTCTTCGTGTTGAATCAGATCCCGTCTCCAGAATTTCACTATTTTTATCGCCCCGATGACAGGATCGTAAGCAAGAGCGATTCTTTGAAATGACAAAAATCTTGTGACACACCAACAACCTCCATCAGATCTCGCATCCCGGCGAGGACGGCCGTGAGGCAAAGATAATTCAATTCTCCAAGGTGTAATCAACCACCCATCTAATTTCCAGGATGGTTGATCAGTCGCCTTGGACCTACAAACTAAGGCGTGCACCTGAAAATTGTTGTGACAGCCAAAAAATTGAGTTTTCTCGCACAGAGTATCTTATATCGTTGGTCCAAAGCAAAATATGGACCTCAGAAGCATTTAAAAGTGTTGAGGACGAGTGAATTCTCGAAAATTTCCAGTGGAAGACCTCACTTGTCGAAAGCCATGTCTCCTAAGACGTAAAATAGTTCGTAATCACAAAGTCGCCCGAATCCTGAGATTCGCCCATATCTATGTATGTAACTTTCTAACAAGAGCCCAGATGAGCAATGATAATCTCAGTGCCTATATTTTTGGACAGGAAGCCAATTTGACAGGGTTACTCTGGATTCTTGATATCCTAGGTAATACAAAACCGTTACAAAAATTTGGACAAGATTGGTGATCCGGACACTTGGTCTTCTCCTTGGCAGTATAAAATTCCCTGTGAATAGCTCGTTAACTCGCTGTACTTCGTTGCCTGCGCTCAGAGCGGCCATTTTACAAACTATTGCCAAATTCATGTGATACGGGATATTGAAGTTAGGCATTTGGCTGGCTCTGTCGCACAGAACTAGCGATGCATTATCACAATCATTGAAATATATGAATGTGTGGAAAAAACGATTGGACTGCGTGAAATATTCTGCATTTTTTGTTCAGTGTCGAGTGTAGGTTGTCGGATCTAGACTCGGCACCATATCTGATTCATATTTTGACCCATGTTGGGTCAAAATATTGCAGTTGCAGCTGAATCAACCATATTATATATACATATATTCAAGCTAGGATTAACTATGAAAATTATACTATATCGTGAAAATTATTCGATCACTTCGTACACTCAGAATTTTTTACTTAGTGTATATGCTGCTTACATGGATAGCATTATCGATGATGCCTTTCATACCGAACCTGATGGATGTAATTAAGCCTATCGAGAATGATACACGCATCAAGTTGGAAATTGGCCATAGTAGTTACATTATATTCAACCAGATCAATCATGAATGGATAACACGAGCTCATATCAGCATTGTTCTACTCTCGGATTTCATACTCACTATTGGTATCGATAGTTTTTTGATTACCTTGACAAGGCTGGTATGCGGTCTATTTTCAATCACGAGGTGAGATATACAATATTCTTAACAATCAACAAGGGCGCAAAGAAATTTTACGCACGAGTATGGCCGAGTCTACATAAGAGAGCGAGCGCGCACCGAGAGCGGTCTTGCGCTCGCTCTCGCCGCTCTGTAACGAAGGTTCAATCATGTTTCAAATTAGTGTGCGAAGACTGAAGGGATAGTTTCGCACCATAGGATCATAGTTCTAACATCAAAGCTAGGAATCATCACGGGGGGGGGGGGGGGAGGGGGTATCAATCCCGCAACTCAAGAAGCCTCCAAAACCGCAAACATGCGAACGCTCGGCCTGAAATTTCTGTTGAGAGCTTATGTCGGATTCGAGGATCGATTACTGCCCCGATAGAATTTTGAGTTCAATAATTTTCTTTCGGGGTGTTGCGAATCGATTCTTCTTGCAATCAGAAAATTTTGTCATTAACATCCAGGTTTTATCGCAGGTTTATTTGTTATTCTGGGTTTTGAGATTGATTTCTCTCACGGACACTATTTTCGGTTCTAGTATTCGAGTATTAGCAAGTTTGATCACCTTAGTGAGTTTTGGGATTCACTTCTGATCGCATTTTGGTTCCCGGATGGTTTATCGAATAGAAGCATCCGGATGTTTGCAATAGTTTGGTTACTCCCTTAGATTTTGGGAATAATTTTCTCAGGCCCAGTTTCCGAGTGTTTGCGGTTTTGGGGGCTTCTTGAGTTTCGGGATTGAGCCCACCCTCCCCCCCCCCCCGTGATAATTCATTGCTTTGATGTTAGAATTGTGATTCTGTAGTGCGAGACTACCCCGTCAGTCTTCGCACAAATTTTATAATAAAAAAAAACCTGCGCTATTAAGCGGCGAGAGCGAATGCACCCCGCGAGAGCGCTCTTGGACCCCGCTCGCGCTCTTATGTGGACTCGGCCTATCCGAAATAAGTGCGTAGAAGTTCAACTTCTACACACAAAATTTCCGGGGACGAGCGTGTCCAGTTGCGCCCGAGTTGCTTACGATACTTTCTGATACATCTGTGCGGAAATTTGGTGTTTGGTCTACACTACCGAAGTTGGTGAAAGATAGGAAGGAGCGATGGGGCACGGAACGAGGTCTAGGAGCTGAGCCCCTACACGCAAGATTGTATCGAATTTGGTGAAAGAGTGCGATGAATTTGGATGAATTTTGCGAGCACTTGTACGGTAATTTTTACCGTACCAGTATAAAGAGCTGGGTGCGCCTGCACGCGCCGCGAGCTCACCAAGCTTGACATTTCAACCAACCTCACAGAAATGTCGGTATAGAAGTACATTATTTGACTCGATCTGATGAAGATGCCTGGATTCTAATTCGAGGTGGAAGAATACAAACTAATAAAACCATTTGAAACTTGCTGAATCATCTTTATCCTTCTTTGTTCTGATGATAATATTAAACAGAGCAACACAGCAACATCATGACTGGCAAGGGGGTAACCATCTCCTTGGTGCAGCGAAAAATTACCCTACAAGCCCTCACGATCGTCGGCATGTAGGGTAATTTTTCCTGTAATTCTTACAGTTCAGTCTCGTAATTTTTATCGGAAAATTCTGTGCATGTAGTAGGCGTGTAGGGGGCGAAGCCATGTGAGGGGCAGAGCCTACTACTTAACGTGTGATTTTAAGTAGTTCACTGTACAGTTCAATGTAAACCATGAATTCATTCTCAATCCTTGATATTGATCCCATGGTACCGAGATGGTACGAAACGAAAGGATGGAAGAATCCTCGATATTGTCCATCAATATTCCGTTTGGGAATCGATTAAGAGTGGGCGTCTAGAAAGACGCGTATTTTGGCTATTCAGGCAAGATAGCAATTTTTTAGCTAATGAATGAAATTCATTTTAATTCTTCTCGATACAGCCATAGACTACAGATGATGGGTGGTTGCGTTGGAAGTTTATCGAAGCCCAGTCGGAGAGTGATAAAATGCAACCTGAGTTCTACAATCTCTTTGCATAATGAAAGCTTGAGGTAAAAAATGATGATTGCGTGGCTCTTGCAATTACAGTGGATGTTATTCATACATTTTTAAATATGAATTTCATCGACAAAGTTCATCTCGAATGGTTCTAGTAGATCAAGCGGATCAAACAAATACTTCCGTACATAGCCCTTCTTCTGGGACGTTTGGCGAGTTCCTTAAGATGTATTCTGTTTAAAAACGACAGATGAAAAATAGTGATGTTTCAAATCGGTCTCTTGTGATTTTGATGCGATTCCATAGTTCATAATATAGAGTTCCAGTCACTATGAGAGTTCAAGAAGATTCCGAAGATGCTTGCGAAGCTAGATCTGTCTCACCAAAGTTTGGCTAAAGATAATACAACGCAATTTGCGCCACTTGAAAGATCTCGAAGAAACCTATCGAGTGACCTTGAACCTTTTTATTTAGCTATTCCAGTCCCTGATCAGACAGAATCTGAGGAATTCAAGCTACCCTGATTATCTCAAAAAGAAATTTTTTAAACTTTCTCAAAATATGAATTTTCATGGAATATTGTACGATTTTTGCGATGGAGCTACTCAGAGGTTGTTCTTCTGCTGTTTTATGCGTTTTTGGTTAATTTTTCAAATTGCCATTCTCTAATCGATCAGAAAATAGCGGTTTGTGCGAATGTGCGTGATTGTATGGATTTCAAAGTAGTTCCAATGAAAAATTTAGGAAATTTCGTTCAAAATACCTACTTGACGAGTTCAATTCTGTCGACTGGAACTAATGATACACAGTTCTTCAGACATTGAAATTATTCACACCACCAACAGCATGGATGCAGGCAAAGGACTCATGGCTTTGGTTGACGGTAGGTACTTGGGTCATCTCACTCTGACAATCTTTTTTTCGATCAAGATACCGTAGCTATTAACTGTGGACGTGAAATTGACTTTTGCAAGAGGTCATTTTGAAGATTTCCTGAGCTTTCAGTTCGAACTACTTTGGAATTCATAGAATCACGCGCATGTCTACAAACCTTTGTTTTTCGACCAGTCAGAAAATGAAAAATTAGGAGATTTCAAAAATTAATGAAATAGCAAAACAATACCTTCCGACTAGTTTCGTCGCAAAAATCGTACAATCATACATGAAAAATCATGTTTTGAAAAATTAAAAAACAAAATTTCTTCGAGATAATTAGGCTATCCTGGTTCTCCCGGATTTTGCCTGATCAGGGCCTGGAATTGATGAACAAGAATTTTTAAGGTTCATCTCGATGGGTTTCTTCATGATCTTTCAAATAGCGCAAATTGCGTTGCGTTTCCTTGAGCCAATCTCCAGATAAATGCGATTTAGTCAAGAAAGATCATGCTTCTTATGCTCTAGTGAAACCAAAAATTGAAACAGAAGTAGCTCCGCAGGCACTTCCGAATTTTTTCTGGGGCCCTCATAGTGGGTGAAAACTTCATATTATGGACTATAGAATTGAATAAAAATCGCGAGAAACCGATGCCAGACATCAATATTTTTAACGTGTCGTTTTTTAATGGAATCCATCTTTTGTTAGCTCACAGTTCTTCTTAATAGTGGTATTCATTTCAAAGACGATCAGTTCCCTGTACTCAACTAACTCATGTCAAGAATCAATCCACCTATTCATAAAGAGTTCAGTACCTTCATGATCGATGAACGAATCTGAAAGATTTTGATTGGTCGATAGACCATGAATCCGTCCTTGACAAGGAGTATCAATACTTTTTGAAGTTGTCATACTGTCGTGATTCATAACAATTCACTAAGGCCCTTACAAACATTGATAATCTAGACGGTTGAAGAATACAATCCTCGGGATCAAAAATTCTGATGCCGAAGGACTTTGAGAATTTTTTCAATGAGTTATGACTAACTTAGACGCTTTGGAGTTGTCAAGAAAGTTTTCCACCATTGCCTCGTTACATCATCAGATATACCATGAAATAATTCTCATCTTTGGAGAATTACCAATCTGAGAACTGTCCGAGATGCTACTCTCTCATGCTGAGTTAATGATACCTTCGAGATTTTATCGACATCTTGATCTACTTCCATGAAACAAACCCTGATCGCCAATGAATGTAACCGTACAACTATTCCTCAAAGATACTGCTACCTCTTGGAAGATATTTTCAACTTGATCTTTCTTGTGATTGAATCCGATCTCGTCATACTGGTGGCCGCTTTGTATTTTTACGTAAGCTACTTGAACTCACGTTATCAAAAAGTAGGGAAATGGTGTAATAGCCGTATTTCATCGTCATTTTAGGAAGCTTGTTTACCAGCTCCTGTGTTGAAGAAGAGCGTCTATTGTGGTGTCGGCCTTGGAATAAATCTTCATTTACTATTTCTCAACTGGATGGGGCAAAGTGTAATAGATTCCAGTGGAAAAGTTTTCGAGTCCGCGTGAGGAATATGTCATAACAATTGCATATGCTAACGTTCTAACGTTTGCATCTTGTTGAGAGTTTTAGCATATCTAATATAGATATCATGATTCATGCATAGCTCGCATCAAAACTTGGAGCTGTAAATGACTCATAATTTTCAAATTTCAGGTATTCTAGCTCGTGGTATTCAATGGGCTATCAAGACAGGAGGTGCTTGGTACTGATAATGCGAAGATCTAGGAAACCTTTTGCTTTTACGGCTGGAAAAATGTTGACTCTATCGATGGAGTCGTTAGCAAAAGTGAGTTCGAGGCCGCGATGTTCAAACATAGGAATTCTATTCTTTGTACATTGGAATAATCGGGACTGTTATATTATCTTCCAGTTAAATAAGGCATCGATGTCATACTTCACTGCGTTACTATCCATTGAGTGAGAAGGAAATCCCATATCCACACGGTTATGAATATGTAATTCATCCCCTGGCTCAATTTCAAACTCGTATGATACAGAACATCTGCTATTAGGTTGATTTAGTTGACTAGTGGAGCTTATACGTTGTTGATTAAAGAACAGCAACTGAAACTGTAGATCTTTTTTTGCGATGAATTTTTTGATTTATCTATAAGACTATGCACGAGACCCGGCACTGGGTAGCATGTGAATAATTAATATTTCATAGCGGTGGGTAACAACTAGGTGTGTCCGTGCTTGCTGACAAAACGGGGCAAAGTTGAGGGAGTCCAAAATGTTGCTCAAAGAGTTCCATTCCATCGAGGAACAAAATTTTGGCTCCAGAATGTTTCATCGACCAGACTACCATTTTCTCACGTAATCTACATCGATAAAAGAATTCGCAATTCATTCTGAGCCTGCACACCAGAATTTCTTGCTATGGATGCAAAACACTTGTTTTCCAGAGGTTTTCTCAATTGAGACCAATACACCAACTTGTTACCGCAACTGTCGCACGGGGTTATGTGCAGAATCATTTTGCGTCAGTGGAGCGTATTTTAATACCCCGCTCGAGCGAGATTATTTCCCTCGTTATCCTTGCAATAATTCTCGGTATTCAAATCCCAATTTTTAACTGCTTATTTGTGTAGATAAACAAGAATTAGAGATGAATTCTCTCAGAAAGAAAACGAATTTCCTTCCAAAGCAAGAGATATTTTGTACCCATTGTTCACGCTCACACTTCTATCACACAAGTATGCACAAGGATGATTTGCGAGTGGCGTGAAGCAGCAATGATTAGCTTGAGGATGTAAGGAGATGCCCATTACGGCATGAAGTTATAGCTCTAACGTATTCATCCACATAATCTCAATTAATCAGCAATGAATCTTTGAAATTCGGGAGATGTGCATCCTTGGGTATGCCCCAAAAGCATGCATACTCAATTTGGTCAAGATCAGCTCGGGGGGTTTCTTTAAAATAAAATGTAAAGGAGCTGGCTTGAGCCAAGGCAAAGAAAGGGTTTCGTCCCAAGTGGAGTAATTGAGTTAAATAATTGATCACGATAGCAGTACCGTAGTGCTCAATTACTCGGGTATCCAGTCCCAGCCAGTTGGTACCCGGCGCTCGAGGAAGACGTGTGCTTTAATCCCTCATGAGTCAACGTAGGACAATTCTCACGAATTCTAAAGAAATATTTCGGGCCAACTCTTGATGAAATGTCAATTTCACGTACCATCGTGGACAAAGGATTGGAACACTCCTCGATATTACACGAACGATCAAACTTGCGGAGATCCCTTTGTTTTGTGGTGCGATCTTGTTCGCGATCTTGACCGCACTGGAGTGATTATCCAGTACGGCTGCGTGGTGTATGAATCGATAAACTTGTGATTTGTTCTAAATGAATGTTTAATCAACGAGGTACTGCAGGATAACCTGCGATTACCAAGTGATATAAAGTGTGATTAATGCTAATTAACCATTTGACTTCTGGAATTTTCCCTTAAGAGAGTCAGTGTCGCCGGAGGGCTGATTTTGTTACAGATACTTGATTTGGGTTGAGACTGTAACGGTCGAAGTTTTCAAGCGCATATCACAAATCGAAAAATCCGTGAATCTCTAGAACCGCAAGAGTTACATCGGTAGAACTGAGCCCAATTTGGGATTTGGACTGATTAATCTAATCTATAACACCAAAAAACAGTCATATCCGGTTCATGCATTTAGAATTCAAACCCAGAATATCCATTGATGCATCAATGCTGAATGGAAGATCCAAATCGCGTAGATACTGTAGAAACCCCCCTTAGTAATCCCTATTCACCGTTCCAGCCTGGAGAATTCAGTTCTTCAATGAAACAAGATGCAAATGATGTGACCCAAAACGGGAACTTTAGCGATGGGGGTGAAATAGTACAGGAAGGAACGGAAAATTTTTTCGAAAACCTAGGGGGTACAGGTAGAAATCCAGATCCTGTCCAACGTCTTCCAACATCTGTCAAGATATCAACAGAGGAGAATCCAAGGATCTTGTTCTTGATAGGTCTGAGTTCCTCCCTCAAGCATATGCTGTCTTTCGGAGCCATAATAGGGCTCTTGATGATCATGAATTATGTATGTGACGCGAAGATTCTACCAAAAATCCGATATTCGTTTGACGAATTCTCTAATGCCAAAGTAGATCATGATTTGCATTCAATTTGCCCTTTATATACAGAACATTGTGGGACATTCGGTAACAGAGAAGTAGCGACTTGTAGTAGTTGCGGGAATGACGTTAATATGATGAATCCCTCGGACAAATCTCCTCTCGTAATCTTTGACCTGACTGAACCTGTGCGAGATCATCTTCAATTGAATCAAAACTGTTAGGATGACATGATGAATAATAGGATACACGAGAAAAATCACCTGAGAGACATCTATGATGGGCAGATTGACAGAGACTACAGATCACGTCCATCTGCGCATGATGGACGATCATATGCTACACTCGTCCTCAATACGGATGGCGTACCTTTGTATGAAACTTCGAGGAGTTCTGTATGGTCTATCCACTTCATTTTGAATGAGATCCCTCCACAGAAACGATTCAACTACTTGGCATTAGCAGGTTTATGGATTGGCCGTGGAAAACCAGTGATGGATGTCTTCCTCGACAAATTTGTCATCCAGATGAACAAGCTGTCAACTGATAGGATGACTTGCGTAATCAAGGGACGAGGAAGAACTATCAACTTGTTCACTGCAATGCAGCGTGAATAATATTGCCCGATTCTCCATGAATGGGACCAAACAGTGTAACGGACGTTTCGGGTGTCATTGGTGTTTGCAAGAGAGTATCGTTCCAAAGTTGGATCGCAACGATGACAGTTGATTCTATCCATATGAGTTCCCTCTGGAGAGCCGCTTACGAGAGAATATTCGCCGAAGGAGCATTGGGGAATGGCGAAGTTTTCATGGGCATGATTATCCTTCACCGTTACTCAATTTGCAGGAATTTGATATCATGAACGGGTTTAGTCCGGAATAAAGACTCTAGTACTTGGCGGGTGTAGTGGCCCGAATCACTGAGTATTTTGTATCCCAACTTTCTTCCATAGAGTTTTATCAGTTGAACCAGTCATTGACAATGATTAGAGTACCGAATACAAGTTGGCCGCTCATGCACATCTTTGCAGTTCAGGAGTGAATTCAAGTGCAGAGAGTGGGAGAATTGGGCTCTGTATTATAGCATCCCTCTTCTGTCTAAATACATCAGGAATCGAGACCAACTGAACATTGGTAGTTGTTGGTGAACTCTCTACATATGAATCTGAAGGCGGGCATCAGTTATGAGAACTTGAACCAAATCAGTGAAATGCTACAGCCATTTGTTCGAGATGTGACGAAGTACTATCCTTTAAAACCTCCTACTCTCAATGTCCATGAATTGTTGCATAATGCAGAGAGCATCTGTAATTTGGGACCACTTTGGACACACTCAGCTTGTCCTTTCAAATCTGCTCGTAGTAACCTATTAGTCTTAATCCATAGCAAAAAGGAGATAATTCTTCGAATCATCAGATACACTCATTTGTTCCGATATCGTCGGATCCTCAAGAATGTTGTTCATCCTAACTGCAGTGATATCAAACGAACGGAATGCGCTGCGGAGTACG
This sequence comes from Eretmocerus hayati, assembly GCA_029851415.1. Classification (NCBI taxonomy): domain Eukaryota; kingdom Metazoa; phylum Arthropoda; class Insecta; order Hymenoptera; family Aphelinidae; genus Eretmocerus; species Eretmocerus hayati. Next base: position 171,560,118 of record CM056742.1, on the reverse strand, counting down.
GAATCCCGGAACAAGTATTGGCATTAGGATCAACAATACTTGCAATGATCTGACGATATCGGAACAAATTAGTGTATGTGATGATTCGAAGAATTATGCCCTTCTTGCCATGGATTGAGACTAATAGCTTTCTATGAGCTGATTTGAAAGCAAAAGCTGAGTGTGTCCAAAGTGGTCCCAAATTACAGATGCTCTCTGCATTATGCAACAATTCATGGACATTGAGAGTAGGAGGTTTTAAAGGATAGTACTTCGTCACATCTCGAACAAATGGCTGTAGCATTTCACTGATTTGGTTCAAGTTCTCATAACTGATGCCCGCCTTCAGATTCATATGTAGAGAGTTCACCAACAACTACCAATTTTCAGTTGGTCTCGATTCCTGATGTATTTAGACAGAAGAGGGATGCTATAATACAGAGCCCAATTCTCCCACTCTCTGCACTTGAATTTACTCCTGAACTGCAAAGATGTGCATGAGCGGCCAATTTGTATTCGGTACTCTAATCATTGTCGATGACTGGTTCAACTGATAAAACTCTATGGAAGAAAGTTGGGATACAAAATACTCAGTGATTCGGGCCACTACACCCGCCAAGTACTAGAGTCTTTATTCCGGACTAAACCCGTTCATGATATCAAATTCCTGCAAATTGAGTAACGGTGAAGGATAATCATGCCCATGAAAACTTCGCCATTCCCCAATGCTCCTTCGGCGAATATTCTCTCGTAAGCGGCTCTCCAGAGGGAACTCATATGGATAGAATCAACTGTCATCGTTGCGATCCAACTTTGGAACGATACTCTCTTGCAAACACCAATGACACCCGAAACGTCCGTTACACTGTTTGGTCCCATTCATGGAGAATCGGGCAATATTATTCACGCTGCATTGCAGTGAACAAGTTGATAGTTCTTCCTCGTCCCTTGATTACGCAAGTCATCCTATCAGTTGACAGCTTGTTCATCTGGATGACAAATTTGTCGAGCAAGACATCCATCACTGGTTTTCCACGGCCAATCCATAAACCTGCTAATGCCAAGTAGTTGAATCGTTTCTGTGGAGGGATCTCATTCAAAATGAAGTGGATAGACCATACAGAACTCCTCGAAGTTTCATACAAAGGTACGCCATCCGTATTGAGGACGAATGTAGCATATGATCGTCCATCATGCGCAGATGGACGTGATCTGTAGTCTCTGTCAATCTGCCCATCATAGATGTCTCTCAGATGATTTTTCTCGTGTATCCTATTATTCATCATGTCATCCTAACAGTTTTGATTCAATTGAAGATGATCTCGCACAGGTTCAGTCAGGTCAAAGATTACGAGAGGAGATTTGTCCGAGGGATTCATCATATTAACGTCATTCCCGCAACTACTACAAGTCGCTACTTCTCTGTTACCGAATGTCCCACAATGTTCTGTATATAAAGGGCAAATTGAATGCAAATCATGATCTACTTTGGCATTAGAGAATTCGTCAAACGAATATCGGATTTTTGGTAGAATCTTCGCGTCACATACATAATTCATGATCATCAAGAGCCCTATTATGGCTCCGAAAGACAGCATATGCTTGAGGGAGGAACTCAGACCTATCAAGAACAAGATCCTTGGATTCTCCTCTGTTGATATCTTGACAGATGTTGGAAGACGTTGGACAGGATCTGGATTTCTACCTGTACCCCCTAGGTTTTCGAAAAAATTTTCCGTTCCTTCCTGTACTATTTCACCCCCATCGCTAAAGTTCCCGTTTTGGGTCACATCATTTGCATCTTGTTTCATTGAAGAACTGAATTCTCCAGGCTGGAACGGTGAATAGGGATTACTAAGGGGGGGGGGGGTTTCCACAGTATCTCTGCGATTTGGATCTCGCATTAAGGCTTGATGCATCAGTGGATATTATGGGTTTGAATTCTAGATGCATGTACCGGATATGACTGTTCTCTGGTGTTATGAATTAGATTGATTCGTCAAAATTCCAAATTGCTCAGTTCTACCGCTGGAAGTCTTGCACGTGTAGGGATTCACGGATTTTTCGGTTTGTGATATGCACTTGAAAACTTCGATCGTTACAGTCTCAACCCAAATCAAGCATCTGTGTCTGCGGATAGTGAAAAAATGAAGACTGGAAATTCACTGACACTGTCTCGTTTGACCACATGCAAGCATAGCTCGAAAAATTAAGTGCTATGAACAAAATCATCCCATAAATATGTGTATATTTTTTTTTCTCTCACTTCTTCTCGTAATAAAAGAGTAATTTCTCCATTTGTGTCTTGCTCGTTCTCCTCCACGACTTGGTTATATTAATGTTTCTTGAGGTGCTTAGATTTCATCCGGAAAATTGATCATCAGAGTCTTGAATCTGTCTCACAAGAATTTGGTTCATTTCATCTCTCTGATCAGGATTAAGAAATGATAATATCCATCCCCGCTGGATAATTTTCAGTGCTTTCTTCAGTCGGCGTATGAGTGGGCGAATTGGGGATCTATCTCCTCATGCTCGACATGATCAGAACTTTATGCGTAGTGTTCTTATAATTTTGAACTGTGAATGATCACCTGTGTTTCGAATAAATATCTGACTGCAATTTCGAGCAAGATTCTCTACCCCATAGCACGTGCAATTTGACGTGTCTCTGCACGTGCAATTCCACGTGGACTCGTACCTGATATTCCACGTGATTGTGCACGTTACGAAAATGGTCCATTTATGGTGTAACGTGATATATCATGTGAAAAATCGAGTAGAAGATCAGGTGGGAAATAAGATGATAGAACAAGTGATATATTACGTGATTTTTCACGTGAGACTTCCCAGTAGGGTTCTATAACTCGAAGAGTGTCCATTTTATCGGGAAACATGTGAAAAAATTTGCATTAGGCTCCTCGAGATCTACAAAAAAGGTCTGATACCCATTCTTCGAGTGATGTGTTCATTTTGAGATATAGAACGTCATACACAATGACAGGGATCATTCGCGTCATGAGGACTAATTAGTTCGCACCGTGGACAGTGGTATAGTAATGGATATCGTGGAACTTGATCGATCTATCCATCCATCCATCGATCCATCCGTCCATCCATCAATCCACCCCCCACGCACCCATCCACCCATCCATCCATCCACCCACCCACCAATCCACCAATTGGATCTTGAGTAAGCATCCACCGTTACGCCTGTCTCAATAAGTGTAGTCAAAAGGGTTTATTGAAACTATTCCATTTACCTCAAATGCCAAGTAAGTCATGATACGGAGGCCGCAGCAAATATCAATAAATTTTACGCGCGCAAAATCATGCTCGTCACGTGTGCAGTTTGCGCGAAATTCTACTTGAATATGTGAACCTCGAGTATTGACCCCAGAAATGATCAAAAACGCGTTTTTTGCAACTCTTGACAGTGCCGGCCCGTAGATCCGCTTGGCATAAATTTCAGTTGGATAATTGAATTATGCAAAAGAAACCTGGGGATCCCTGTCAATGAGAGTATGGTTACTCCCGCGTCTCGCTGGACGGAGACGAGTTTTTCTCAATGGGAGCAGTTTTCTTTTGTTCCGCAGCGATGGCTTGGAGCACGGCAAGCCGAGCCAGTTTCTTTGCCTGCTGGAGTCCGTACAGGTCCCGCTGACGATCAGCCTCGGTGCGGGTGACGGCAGCCTTGCTCCGAGCGCAGCTACGGTTTTTACGGTCCATCCGTACGGGCTCGGACGGTGTGGGAATCGAACGTATTAGGCCGGTCGTGGACCAGGCGCAGGGTTTGGTAAACGAATAATTCGAATGTCTTCAAGGTTCAATTGCGATTCGGTACCAGGGCGAAACACGAACACAACACAGACTCTATCGCTCATAACTTCGAGCAGCACAACGGTATAATGTCACTAAATCGTGATGATGACGTTCCTGACGGCACCAGGGTACGTTGACGTAACGGAGCAGCGTGGCCACGGAAGGGCCGAGTGTCGTGGAGAGTGCGTCGCGACGGCGTGTTGAGATCGGACTGAGATACTGAGCTTGGTTTGCGGGGGTTTATATAGGCGGGCTAAGCCGCAAAGAGTGTGTAGCGCTAGGCAACGTTACAGCGTAAGAAAACGCTATGTGTAACGTGCGGATGCGTTGCAAGTGTACTTGAAAGTGTAACGGTAAGAGGCGTTTCCTTATGGGAAACGTCTATGCATAACGTGTCTTTGCGTTACATGTTTTTGGTGAAAGGTAACGGTAAGCGGCGTTTCCTTAGGGAAGATTCCCATAGTTAACGCTGCGTTGCGTTACATGTTTCTGTGAGTGGTAACGGTAAGTGGCGTTTCTAGGTGTGAAATTGGCGTAAGTAACGTTCCTTTGCGTTATGCGCCAAAAAATGTACGTAACTGCAAGTTTCGTTTCAGATATATGAGAAAGTGTGGGGTAACGCGCGGACGCGTTACGAAAAGTGGGTGATCGTTTATCCGTGTCGCAGAAGTAACGGAATGCTTCGTTACCTAAGAAAGTACTATATGAACTGCGTTACAAATTAGGGTAACGGGGTGCCACGTTACTAAGTCGGTAACGGGGTGCCTCGTTACGTGTCTGTTAAGTATAGAGTAACTGTACGATGCGTTAGCGCGGTGTGTGGCATGTGTGTAATGTGTGGATGAGTGGAATATAATGTGCTCGTCGATTAAAAAATAAAGATGCGCACATCAATCCGTCCGGGGGTCGACGAGTGCATGGATTTTACTCTTTGTGTTCGCTTCCTCGCTGTGGTACCTTGTCGACTTGTTTATTCGACAAGATTATATGGTAATACATATTCAATGGACATATAGAATTGAGCAAGAGAATTTTGTCAGAAGAATCATAATTCACCTAGAGTCTTGTATCGGAATATATTTTCACTGATCACCTGTTCACTTTGAATTTTAACTGCACTATGCACTATTTGATATGAAGATGAATAGTATGATGCTTATCCAGGCCTGGTATCCGGTTGTTGCACAGGGAATCCTCTCCTGCGCCGAAGGTTGTAACGGTGCGTAGGCGGCGGGTATGCGAGCTTTCGCTCGATCTCTCTCCTCGCGGCTTCCGCCCGTGTTGGTCGTCCTCTTTTCCGCTTCCATCGCTGGTTGCAGAGAACTCGGGGCCTATCCTCGGTCCCGATTGGTGTAGTAATCAGAGCATCCGTCTCTGATTGGGTTGAGCATATAGTCTGCGCACGGTCCGGAATCGTGGCAGGGGCAGGAATCCGATCGACGATCTGCGACTGGTAGGCGTCCCCACGAGTAGCCGCAGGTGATGGATCCTGTTGTTCGTGTGGTTGGGGTTGCTCAGCATCTATGGCGCCACGTGCTGCGGGAGATGCGTCCCCAGATGATGCCGCTGGAGGGGCTGCTGCAGTGTGATCTCGCTTGACTTGCGAGATATGCACTTTGATAGTTGCGTTCCCGGGACGGTCCACGGTGAACACTTGTGGTGAGTGGCAATGGATGATGTCATATGGTCCTTCCCATTTCGGGGCAAGGCCGGCGGTGAAATTGTCCACTGCCTTCGAGAGGGGGTGCGTTCTGATGAACACCCGGTCTCCTTCCGTAAACACTTCATCCGAAGGCTCCGGGTTGTTGACGTACTCGTTCTGATTTGCGACGGCCTTGGCGATGCGTGCTTCGAGGTCATCCGAACTCGAGGGACCCTGTTCTCCGGGGCGAGTGAGATTTCGTCCGAGGAGAAGCTCACTTGGAGTGAATCCGGTAGCAGCGTTATGTCTCCGGCGCATGGCAAACAGAATGTTGGGGATCTCCAGATCCCAGTTGACTTGGTTCGGTTGAGGTAGCAGAGCCAAGCAAAGGCCTTTCTTCAGTTCCTGGTTTCGGCGTTCGGTTGGGTTCGCTTGTGGATGGTATGCAGGGGTGGTCCATACGGCTGCCTTCCATTTCTCGCATAAGCGCATCCAAGTTGCACTCTTGAACTGTGGTGCGTTATCGGAAAGGATTGACCTTGGATACCCCCATCTGGGGAAGATCTCTCTCTCTAACACGTCTGCGATGACAGCCGTCGTTGACGAAGAGATGGGGAAAGCTTCTGTCCAACGGGAGAACAGATCCGTGATGACGAGGATGAACCGCTTTCCACGAGGCGTCCGGGGATAAGGGCCCATCAGGTCCAACGCGATCTTCTCCCATGGTCGTTGGGGTAAACGTGGCGTCTGGATTCCGGCATTAGTTGGTCGAGCAGCTTTTGCGAGGTTGCACTCTTCACATACTCGGACGTGTTGCCGGACGTCGTTCCGCAATCCGGGCCAATAGTATTGCTCGCGGATCTGGCGAGTGGTCTCGGCGGTGCCGGGGTGTCCAGCAAGTAGGTCATCGTGAAAATATTTCAGGACGTCTGCGCGGGCATCCTCCGGGACGTAGATCCTCGGGTTGCTAGGATCCCGACAGAAGTGCAACAGTCCATTCCTCCTTTGCCACTCCGGTCCTTGGGGCAGCTCCGGGGCGTCGTCCTGCGCTTGACGCATGAAGTCGTCGAGACCATCACAGTCCACGCAGGCGGTCATGAGTCCGTCCAACGGTGGTGAGCTTACGGGTGGTGTGAGCGCGTCGTAGTCCCGCTCGTGGTCCACAAAGCTCTCTTCGCCCGGGGCTCGGGAGAGTGCGTCAGGCAGCTCGTTTTCCCGTCCAGGTACGTGCTCCACCTTGAAGCTGAAACGGCTCAAAAACAAGGCCCATCGGGTAAGCTTACCGCGTTCCTCTTTGACGCGGTCGAGCCATTTGAGGGCCTGATTATCCGTGCGTAGAGTGAAGTGAGCGTCTTCCAGCAAATGTTTGTATTTGCGAAGAGCCCAGATGACGGCCAAGCATTCCCGTTCGTTGGAGTGGTATCCTCGTTCGGTTGGGGTGAACTTGGCCGATGCGTAAGAGATCACTTGACGATCTCCTGTCGGTCCAAGTTGAAAAAGCACGGCGCCCATGCCGGCGTCGCTGGCGTCGGTCTGCAGGTACAGGGGCTTGTCCAGCTGGGGCCGATGGAGTTTCAGGGGTTCCTTGAAAGCCTCCTTGATGCGGTCCATTGCCTCTTGCGCCTCTTGAGTCCATTTCCAAGACTTGCCCTTGAGACGGTCCGTCATTGGGACAGCGACCTCGGCGAAGTTTGGAATGTATTCCCGCAGCCAGCCGCACACTCCGAGGAACTTCTGCAGGTCCTTCTTGTGTCGAGGCGGCTTTGACTCCAGAACAGCACGGATGTGCTCCGTCTTTGCTTCGTTGTGGTCATCCGTGATGACGTGGCCCAGAAAGTCCAGGCGAGTCTTTCCGAAGACGCACTTCTCGATTGCGCAGGCAAGACCATACATCTCCAGTCGTTCCAAGACTTTGGCGATGTGGACGAGATGGTCGGCCCAGTTGTGCGAGAAGATCACGATGTCGTCTTGGAAGTTCAGGCAGAATTCGCCGAGTAGCCCCAACAGCACCTCCATTCCAATGAGTTGGTTACAGGTACGGCCGGAGTTCTTCAGCCCGAAGGCTGCCACGTTGAAGACATATTGCCCTCCGTCCGGCGTACAGAATGCGGTGAACTGCTTGGAGTCCTCGGTGAGCGGAATCTGCCAATAGCATTTCCGAAGGTCAATGGTTGAGAAGATGGTGGCTCCGCCAATCTCCTTGAGAACCTCGTGGATCACAGGGTTTGGTTGGCCGGCATCCTCCGTGACGCTGTTGATCCTCCGGAAGTCGACACAAAATCGGTATGTTCCATCGTGCTTGTCCACCAGGACAATCGGTGAGCTGTACGGCGAAGAAGCCGCTTCGATGACTCCATCCGCCAGCATTTGTCGAACCATCTCCGTTATCGCCCGCTTCTTTTCGGCGGAATATCGATACGGCGGGATCTTGAAGGGGCGACGGTCCATGACTCTGATTTCGTGAACGATAAAGGGCGTCCTGGCCAGGGGAGCCGTTTCGTCGAATATGGTCACGTGTCGCATGATGATTCCTCTGAATTGGTCGACAAATTGATCAGGAAATCCGTGATTCACTTTGCTCCAAACCTGTTGCTGCAGGTGAGCGGACGGTCCGTCCGGGGCGCGTCCCAAAAATACACGGACTCTCTTGTTGGTTCCCAGGTACAGGCAGTCGAGGTCATGGTCGTGCACGGCCCTAACCTCCTTCAGCCACCGACGTCCCAGGATGGCGGCGGGTCGCAGATCGTCGGCGACATAAAATTTGACGTCACATTTGAAGTTCTGTATCCGCACGGCGAGCGTGCAGGTGGCTCGAACGCGCATCTCGGTTCCACTGATGGCCAGCTTGGCTCCGCGTGGCTGGATCTTCTGCACGATGACTCCGTCCGGGATGCATCGTGGTGAGATGAAGTTGTCGGAGGCTGCCGAATCGACGAGCGCTCCAATGCGCTTCTCTCCGATGAAAATCTCCAGGTTGGCAGCGTGGAGTCCGGTGGCGTCCGCAGCTGCAGCACTTATTGCGGGGCTGCAGGCTTCGAAGCGGGTTTGCCCGCATCGTTCCCCGCTTCGCGCCAGTTTCCCGAAGTCGTGGGCTTCGAGAAGTTTGGGCGCTTGGCACAGTCACGGTGCCAGTGGTAGTCGGGGCAATAGTCACATTTTGGCATGCGCTCTCCGTTGACCTGCTTGAAGTCACACGGCGCTTTGGGAGGCTGCGTTGAGGCAGGTGTACTGCCCTTGGGCTGGCTGTTGTTGGCCGGATAGTTCCTTCGTAGGCTGGTCTGCTTGGCCTGCTCGTCCAACTCTACCTCGGTTGCTCTCGTCAAGAGCTCGCCCACGGTGGTTGGAGGGTTGCCTCGTAGATGACAGCGGATGGTGGCGGTGAGTGACTCCGTGATCAGGGTCACCAGCTCAGCTTCGGAGGCCTCGGGCAACAGGCGGCGGGCCAGAAGGTTACGTTTTTCGATAAACGTACTCACGTCCTCCTTGTCTCCCTGGGCTTGTCCGAAGAGTTTCGCCTTGAGGCGGAGTCGGAGCTGTGGCGAGTCGTAACGAGCTAGGATCAGCTCCGTGAAGCGGCTCCAGTCCACTGCCAGATTCTTTTAGCAGGACCACCACTTCTCAGCGTCGCCTTTGAGGGCGCGCTCGGCGATTTGGACTCGAAATGCCTCCTCGGTGCCGAGTCGTCTGAAATGCTCCTCGCATTTCGTAATGAATTTAGCCGGGTCCTCGTGCTCCGCACCCGCGAAGTCCGGGGGGTTGAGGGGTGTGCCAGCCAGTTGGCGGAACATCAGCCGGAGGTCATCCATGTTGAATTCCGGAGCGGCTAGTGGCTCCGGGTCGGCTGGTACGGCGACTGGTTCTCCCGGAGCACCCTGTTGCTCCAGGGGCAACGCCTCGAGCAGAGGTGGTTGCTCCGGCGGCTGCTGTTGGGCTCCGACCTGGGGGTCGGCAGGCTCGTCCTGTGGCACGGCCGGCGATGGTCCGGTTGGAGCCAGGTCCCTCCGAGAAGTCCGTCTGCGGATGGGCAGCTGTGCTCCGTCGAGTAGAGCCTCGAGCTCCTGCTCCGAGCCAAGGGATTGTTGCCTCTGATGACGGGTCACGCGAGCGGTACACTCGAGCGAGACGGTGCGTTGTTGTTCTGGATGGGCGCCACTGGATGTTTCAACACTTCCAGAAGTGTTCGCCACCGATTGCCGGGTCGTCCGGGATGCAGGTGGCGTCCGGGGAAGACTGCTCATGGGGTCGCAGGTCCCGACATCACCAGATGCCGACGAAGTCCAAAAAGTTCCTCGTTGGCCCCACGTTGGGCGCCAAATTGACAGTGCCGGCCCGTAGATCCGCTTGGCATAAATTTCAGTTGGATAATTGAATTATGCAAAAGAAACCTGGGGATCCCTGTCAATGAGAGTATGGTTACTCCCGCGTCTCGCTGGACGGAGACGAGTTTTTCTCAATGGGAGCAGTCTTCTTTTGTTCCGCAGCGATGGCTTGGAGCACGGCAAGCCGAGCCAGTTTCTTTGCCTGCTGGAGTCCGTACAGGTCCCGCTGACGATCAGCCTCGGTGCGGGTGACGGCAGCCTTGCTCCGAGCGCAGCTACGGTTTTTACGGTCCATCCGTACGGGCTCGGACGGTGTGGGAATCGAACGTATTAGGCCGGTCGTGGACCAGGCGCAGGGTTTGGTAAACGAATAATTCGAATGTCTTCAAGGTTCAATTGCGATTCGGTACCAGGGCGAAACACGAACACAACACAGACTCTATCGCTCATAACTTCGAGCAGCACAACGGTATAATGTCACTAAATCGTGATGATGACGTTCCTGACGGCACCAGGGTACGTCGACGTAACGGAGCAGCGTGGCCACGGAAGGGCCGAGTGTCGTGGAGAGTGCGTCGCGACGGCGTGTTGAGATCGGACTGAGATACTGAGCTTGGTTTGCGGGGGTTTATATAGGCGGGCTAAGCCGCAAAGAGTGTGTAGCGCTAGGCAACGTTACAGCGTAAGAAAACGCTATGTGTAACGTGCGGATGCGTTGCAAGTGTACTTGAAAGTGTAACGGTAAGAGGCGTTTCCTTATGGGAAACGTCTATGCATAACGTGTCTTTGCGTTACATGTTTTTGGTGAAAGGTAACGGTAAGCGGCGTTTCCTTAGGGAAGATTCCCATAGTTAACGCTGCGTTGCGTTACATGTTTCTGTGAGTGGTAACGGTAAGTGGCGTTTCTAGGTGTGAAATTGGCGTAAGTAACGTTCCTTTGCGTTATGCGCCAAAAAATGTACGTAACTGCAAGTTTCGTTTCAGATATATGAGAAAGTGTGGGGTAACGCGCGGACGCGTTACGAAAAGTGGGTGATCGTTTATCCGTGTCGCAGAAGTAACGGAATGCTTCGTTACCTAAGAAAGTACTATATGAACTGCGTTACAAATTAGGGTAACGGGGTGCCACGTTACTAAGTCGGTAACGGGGTGCCTCGTTACGTGTCTGTTAAGTATAGAGTAACTGTACGATGCGTTAGCGCGGTGTGTGGCATGTGTGTAATGTGTGGATGAGTGGAATATAATGTGCTCGTCGATTAAAAAATAAAGATGCGCACATCACTCTGATAGCGATTATTCCAAGAACATAACGTGATAGGGTGATTTTGTAAACGCATTTGGACTCAACGGCCAAAATTGCATTGGGTTTGATTTTCAAAGTCCATGTAACCCAAAGTATCTCGAAATTTGTAGGCTATTTTAGGCCGTAACAACCGTCATCACTCTGTCAATGTTGAATCAAAGAATGACTCCCTCATTACTAGCGTCAATCAAGAAGCCACGGTTGTTCTGTGGTCAGAATTTTATAGAGCGTTTGAGGTTCATAGCAGCACGTCACGGATAGACGATAGATCGAGTAATTGTAATGAAAGAAGTTCGTGCGGTTTGCAGTATAAAGATTCATTCTATTCGAGGAGCACAAGCTACCAAATCTCTCCGTAAATATCGTTTGAGCAGATAAGTCTTCACTGCAAAAAATTGTAAGAAATATTGTAGAAAAAAAATAAGATTCTGTATTATAGCTGACTATATGCCACGCACACTTTACTCATTTCCTTGCATACATTTTCCCGATGAGCTGAATCTGATCTTCGACAATTCGTTTATGGATGATCATCCACAACTAACGGTAATCGGGATGTAGTTCGACTCAAAAACAGTGCTAATATCAACCGATCTCGAGCAACATCATCCACTAATCGGAATTGTATAGTTCCTCCTTCACTGCATAACGCCAATTCAAATACATAGTTGCAATCCGGGTGAAATCATTGTGTTTAGTATCCACAATTGGATATCGATTGTCGCTATTGTGTATTATATATATATATATATATTCATATATAGAGATAAGAGGACCTTGTCTTGCAATCACTTTCATTCTTACGATGAGGATACGGAGACAAATTCGTAATATTTTAATGTTAGAGGGACAAGGGCCATAACTGAAATGATCCTCATCGAACTCTCCGATAATCCTCCCTGATCCATTCTTCATTCGTCAGTATCCTGATTTCGCAGTGGAATACTCTTGTTCATAATCTATGCGATGGGAACATTTGAAGCAGAATACTGTAACCACACAGTTCACTCATTAAAAGTGATAGGACTATGGCCACATCAATCACTTTGGATAAGATCACTGGGTTGTGCTGCATTCTGTTTCCTGAACTTCTCCCTCATCATTCCCCAGGTACTTCAAGATTCATGATTGCAGTCATTTTCATTCACATCCGCTAATGAATTACAAGAATACTTTTCTTTCCAACAATTCCAACCAATCATCAACCATGATATCATGACCATCTATATGAATTTTCGGACACGTGATGCCTCAACACTGTTAGAAATACACCTGTGATTCTCCGTAAATGGTGAAGTGTTCATCCCTCCGAAATCTAATCAAACAGTCAATTTGTCTCGTTAAATTCAATTACCCTCAGATGATTTCATCATTCTTCAGAGTGCATCAAATAGAATTTCTTCATTTTTTACGCTGGATCAGTGAACAGTATATAACGCCTCGATCGCTAGAAAAAATTTCTCCGCGCGAGATGCGTATGCTGTTTTGAAGTTTCATACATGGAAGATATTACATTTCGATACGAGGGTGTGAGTATCGGTTTTTGCACAACAAGTGATATTTTCCGGTCCGAGCCGAAGTTGGGGGTCGGCATCATCACGAGAATGCGTAAACCAATCCATCCGAGTGTCGAATACTAATTTTCCATCTGCTGTATGGTGATGAAAATAGAAAAACCACGCGAAAAAGTCGCATTCCTATACAGAAGATGGAAAAAACTTTTTCAGAGTAGAGATGCGATGTGAAGTATATCATAATAATGTAACTCACCTTTATAAGAAACCAAATAAGTAAACTACAGTGGAATTATTTGTGATTTTGGACACCTCTGAATAGCGGATACCACTAGTGAATGAACGATTTTGTGCCGAGAGAAAAAATGAGTGAAAGCAAAAAATACTGTTTAAGACAAGGCCCTTGTTTTGAGATGGAGCGATCCAATTGGCCTCTCAATGGGCATGTGCTAGATCGCCAGTGATCAAAAAGGTTAAAAAAATTAAGAATAAAGAAGGCGTTTCGTGACAGTATGCAGAGCTCACTCTTCAGTGCGCCATCTGCATACCTGAGGCAGACAATCTTTGTCAACCTTGTCATGGCGTTGAGATGTAGTTTGTGAGTACGACAACGATCGTCTAGAAAAAGGTTGGTTATGATAGAGGGCGCGGGGCTTGGAGAAAAATGTTCTATGGGTGTCGCATCTCGTATTCGAATTTTGGCGCCAATAAGACCAGTGATGACCGCTTACTTCATTCGCGTCAATATTGCTCCGCACATTCTCCTAGCTCACGTATGACCCTGACCGAACAAGTGTTTACAAATATGTGATCGAATAAAAATATTTTGGGCAACAATAGACGAGCCAAGTCCGGAGAAAACTATATGAACTCGGAAAACTTTAATAAATGCATCAAATGATGAGCCTCAGGCCATCAGACACTGACTCCGCGCTCCGGCAAGCACCGGTAAGAACTGACTACAGCTGAGGACTAGTCGGGCCTGTTACGTACTAAATCTAGGGAAATAGTACGTATTCGATGGTTGAATTGAAGAATGAATAAGAATGAGTTTAGCTCGAATGGTCCAGTTTTAAACAACGATTTTATGTTTGAATTTAGCTTTTGGTTCGCCTACGCGAATAGAGAGAAGGGTGAATGACTTATACATAGAGTTATGAATAAACCATTTGAGCTATATTAATCAAAATAATCAAGACTCAAGAAATAGATGAAGCGTAGAGCGCTTTGACAAAATGATGTGATCATCAGAGCTACACTAGCCGAAGGCCAGTGTAGCTCTGATGGCGGGCCGCTTTGCTGGTCGCTGCGGCGGTGGCGTGGGCGTCGGGCTTTTTTGGTGGGCCTTGTCGCTGTCTCTCTCGCACTTGTGGCTGCTTGGCTAGCGAGAGCGTCGATCGATGTTTTGGAGGAGAATCTTCATAGGTTTCGAGATGAGATGGCTTGGATTCAATTGTTCTTAACAAATTACGCTGCCAGCTATAGTGACTATTAATATACGGTGATTTGAATCGGGTGCGAGTCTTATACCATATTCGTCAGTTATCTACTTTATCCACATATCAGCTCGTTACAGGCCCAAGAGCTGAGATGCCGAAATGGGAGAAACTATATCTTCTCTACCAGCTAGGGCCGAATCTGTCAACTGGGATCGAGGATTTATAATAATACCTCGGGATCTAGTCGACACCCCTTGCAATCAGGCTGAAAATGTTAACGAGTCATCACTCACATTTACCGGAACTCTTTTTCCCTCACAGATGATATTCGTGATTCAAGATGGAAGCTCAGATATTGACGTTCTATTAGAGAACATGATTACATCATCTTTCTCGCTGGGTTCTATTGCGAAGTACTTAATCCTTTACCACAACAATCAGAAGGTATTACATTAGAAATTTTAATGACATAAACTACCTACAGTATATAAAGGATCATGTTGTGCACCACTAAAACAGTGATAGTTGCAATACACCTTGTTGTAAAGGAATATTAGGAAGAGGATCTCAGAGATCACGAGGAAATCTATAAATTCATGTGTTTCAAATATTTTCTACGTGATTTTTGAGTGGCCGTGTTCAACATTAGAAATCTGAAAAATTTCTCCTTCAATCAAAATCACCTCCAATTTTGACGGGAGTGGTTTAAAGTTTCCTTGACGATCTTCCATGTCCGAGCTTGGGGAGAAAATCTCGCATTATATATGAGTCATCATTTTTTATATAGACATCCTTTGGGTCGTGAGTTACGGATTTTTTTGTGACTTCAGGTACATACCATCTGAGCAATCCTCAGGAACTTTTGATTTTGGTGTCTTGAGATTTTTTATAGCACTCTAACCTAAAAATCGCAACTTTGAACATGATTTTTGGATTCTCGTGCCATAAATTATCTTATGAGACTGCGTGCAGATGGGTATTTTTGTTACGAAGGCCTTATAGCACTCGCTTCGCTCGTGCCATAAACAGTCCTTCGTACAAAACTACCCATCTACGTGCAGTGTCATAATATACTATTTTCAAACTCGGAGCACATCTCTGAGGTCTTGCTCACCTTGAGATACATCTTTCAGGTTGATGGTTCCGAGTTTCTGCACGACTTTTGACTCTCGGTCTCGTCTTGTAACGTAAAATGCCTAAAAGCCAAACTCTGGGATCTTGAGGGGAGGTGCAACCCTTATTCTAGGGTCTGGCGTGAAAAATCGTGTGGAGGTTGAATACTCCTATCCATGGGTACTTCCTTGAGAGTAAAACAATGTCGTATAATGTCTCTGCAAGAAAAATTTTTTGGACTATTTTCATCCTCTGGTTCGCGTACCCTTCAACGGATTGCCAGACCCATAGAATATTCTACTTAAATTAATGGAATATGCCTCAGAATTGAATTCCAGACCAATTCTTAGGGTCATGTAGGAATAGTCCCATTCTTTGCGGGCCAATATTCTGATTTTCATCCAATAAAATGCTCCAAAATTGCAAAAGTCGAAATTGTTTTGGAATATTGGGCATATATACATCATTGTGTATATGATCATCATTTCCAATGATATTCTTTCTTCACTTGAACAATTTTCTCTTCACTATCCCACGCTGAAAAATTGAACCTTGTTTACAACCTGGTGAACAACCTAATAAGAAACCTTGTAAGAAACCTTGGAAACAACCTTGTAAACTACCTTGTAAACCGTAGCTCGTTCCTTGTACCCCGTTCCTTATACAACGTTCCTCATAATTCATTCCTCACAGCTCGTTCCTCATAAACCGTCCCTCACAACTCACGTTTTATGAGTAGTTCCTCATGACTCATTCCTCATAACTCCCATCTCATAACTGATTCCTCATAACTCGTTCCTCATGACTCATTCCTCATAACCCCCTCCTCATGACCCGTTCCTCATAACTCACTCCTCATAACTCGTTCGCCACACCTCATCCCTCAACTCTCATTCACTCATTCATCCATCGGTCCACTTATCCATAACCCTCCTGACTACTAACCCATTCACTTACCCATCGACCTACCCATGACCCATACGGCTATCCATCACACTTCACCCCCTCCACATAGGCAACCCGATACGCAAGATGCTGACGGACAAATGGCTGAGCTTTGAATCATTTTAATTCTCACATCTGATACCTGAATACTGTAAGTACTTTTGGACTCTAGATCAAGCAACATTAGTTGCTTGATCTAGAGTCGGAGAATGCATTCTCAGTGATGAATCAAGTAGTTCTCCATATGGGAGGCAGCTAAAATGCCAAATTAACTGAGACGTACTAAGGTAGTTTTTCCCATCCCCTAATATGTACATGATTTGTTCCCCGGCTGTTTTGACGCATTGCTCGATTATTTGGGGTGTTGTATTGAACATTCAATCCTAACGTACTGCAATGGCGTGTACACTAGTTCACATGTTGTTCCATCCTCTGAAGAATGAGACAAGGCACTTTTATTCATGAATGCAACCTTTCAAATTGGATATGCTCTTTTCACAGAGTACAAAATAGAGGGGAATATCTTGTGGTTCTTAGAAATAATCATGAGTCATGTTTCAGTATATCCATATCCATGTAGGTACTCAAAGTGTTGGTCCCTGACAAAAAGCTCGTTCAAAAAGTTGACAATTCTTCGAATCACTCAAACAAGTGCTCCCAATCATCATGTTTCATTGATTAGTTCAATGAAGTTGTTTCAATGAGTGCTGGTTGAGTTGTGTAGATCATGATAAACAATATTCGAGCAAACGAAACTACAAAGGCTAGCAAGCATGACTTTTAAAATCCCCATCTACACCCGCTGAAGATGCAAGATTCAAATTATAACTAAGTCAGTTTTGCTCAGGTTCCAAACTACCGTGTACTCTTCATCTGGAAGTCATACTCATAGTCACGTTCACACGAATCAACCAATTTTCCCATCACATTTCAGTGAAATCTGATGAATCTTCCATCAGTACTTGGAACTTCTTTGTGCTTGACGAACCCCGTGAGTAGTCTCCAAGTGTGGCTAATCTTTTGAAAAAGTCCATTTATGTTGATGGCCAGTCTTAGTAGATAATATTCTGGATTCCTGAAGACATGCGTATTCATTCCTACAAGAATGGATCTGAGGTTATCAAATTTTAGCTTATTCATGTCCAGTTGGAAGATTCTACTTTTCGTGGTTCTACTGGATTAATTTTTCACTGAAAGATTGATGAGTACCTCAAAGTTTCCCTCTATATTGATCTGCCACAGGAGCCTCATCCTACATAATCATATTCAAGATTCTTACATTGCTCTCATAATTCATTATACACTTGGGTAGATTCTATTTGCAGCTATGCTAATTTCTGACCACTTGCAGACCAAGTCAGGAAAGTATCTGTCCAACTTCATATTGAGATTACTCTTCATATTTCAAGTCACATCTATAATGTGTTAATCCTCCAAACCAACGATTGGCTATCAAAAGTATGCGATTTTCAATTTATAAATTTCTTCTTCGCTCAAAATTTCCGCATACAACCTTGTTTACAACGTTGGTTGGAAAAAGTACCCATTTGTGTTTCCGCATGGTTGGCATCTGCGCACAGTGCTTCGCGATCGAAGAATACGATTTGGCTGAGCTTGTTTTCTGACGTTTTTATTGACGTAGAAGCTGAATCTGCAGCCTATTCATGTCAGCAAAATCAGCACAATTTCATCATTGATCTTCTATAAGCTCGTTGAGTGAGCCAAAATTATCCTTCCTATGCAGGATGATACATTCCCTTGACTCCCGCATGATCTTTCAGTAAATATTATTGTTATGTCCAGAATCTACGTAGAACTATATCAACGATCGACGAACTAGCTACTATCGAGTATACGAGAACTTCCACGAGAAGGGGTAATTTGAAGTGTTCGAGGCCGCTACCCTATTCTAGGAAAATATTCTAGTGATCTTTGTCTATCATTACAAGATGATGCTGTTGGTTGGAGAGACCCAAGTTCAACTTGCTCCCGTAGAATTAAGGAGCTGATTTTATTTGGATGTATTTCTGCTAATTCTCTACAAACCATTAGACAATAATGGAGTTGAGTATTAAAGATCATGATCTTTAATACTGATCAAGATCATGAACAGAACAAATCATCTTGTGATGATAGATAGATACTCATTCCATATCCTTTGAAATACGGGCCCCAAACATCTGAAATCCCCCCTACTAGGTGATATGGGTTATTCTCAGGAACTTTTGATTTTTCGTGTTTCGAAAATTTTTTTTCTCAAACTTGGAGCACACCAATCCTTGAGATACATCATTCAAAATGATAATTACGACTTCGTACACGCCTTTCGCCTCACGGCATCTTTGTGGGACATTAAATGCCCAAAAACCAAAATCTGAGTTCTTCACTGGTCAAAACGGATCATAAAGACTCACAACCGGACAAGAATGTTCGACGATACGACTTCAAATGTTCAGAGGCTCAGATTACCGCACAGGAGATACTTATTTTCTGAATGGGAGAGTGAAAATATTCTAAATCATAAACCATATGTCAGTCTTCCAAGTTCTTAGAATATATTTTCTTCCTAATCGAGTGTTTCGAGAGAATATCGGCTTGGTGAAATAGTTTCAAATAACTTCAATGAGCACTTACCTTCTTGAGTCCTATCTCCGATACCAGGCCCAAAAATTAGCGAATATTTGAGATGTGGCAAACAAGCTGGGCCAAGGGTTCGAAAAGGAATCGGTAGATACCAAAGATAAAATACATTTTATTCCTACATAAATCTCGAGATAATAACAATAAGAGAAAGAGAATAATCACAACCCTCAAAGTCATCCATAGAATAACTCATGATCTTGAAATCAACATTCTCAAGGATAACATGAATGATACAAAATAACAAAATTATGATCCCTCGAACAAATTTGTGAAGCACTCATTTTCAATTTAACTTCATAATCTTCAGACCATAAACTTTACCTGCACTTCTGAGGCTTCGTTTTTCTATTACACCTTCATCTTTCAAAACTTTTCGAGTTGCCGTATTAGAAGAATCTTTTGCATCAACTTGATTCTGATGCTTCCTTTTCTTAGGATTCCACTTCGTATTCTTAACGATCTTTCGTTTCAAAGACGCAGTATTTTTGTCAAGATCTCCACATAAATCGTGGTATACATCAAATTCGGAGAATTTCATGTATACCACATCAATGCGAACATCACATACTTAATCAAGGTGCCGGTCAATGTAACTCGCGACGTACACATTGACTCTCTACAGTCAACAAGTGTACTTTACTTCACAGGCTAGAGTGCAAAAATGAACGTATGAGCTTGCCATATCAAAAATCAACCAAATAATGATCAAAATGAGCGTGCACGGACACATCCAGCTCCAAAAAATTGGATCCGTCGATGTGCCGTTCAAAAAATCACCTTTATCCAGAAGTTCACGCAGGTAGAAATTATTTTCTCCAAGCTCTCAATCGAGTGCAGATTGCAGCACGTCAACGAGTGATGGCTCAAATTCCCTGTTTTTGATTATATTTTAAAATATCTTTTCGCCATTGACATTGCTTCCACGGCATGAACATTATGAATGAAATGATGCGACAACTTAGAAAACCTAAAATTATGGTGACAAGTTTTGAAGTACTCGTCATTTTTTTTTTCTAGTTGCAGCACATGAGTGGGGCTGATTTCAGATATATTTCATGGTACAATCTTGCTCATTCTGTTGGAGCTAAGACGATTGCTTGTTCGGCATAGCAGTACTTCCAAGAATAAAAGAAAAAATCGAGCTAGTAACAGTCGATTTTCCTGTTTTTCTCTGATTGTAGTGGTCATGAATAATTCCGAGTCCTTCGGAACAACCCAAAAATCCACAAATATATTGATTTCCTATCAATTAAGAACTTCGGAGTATTACCAAGCATGAAACTAGAGCCGACGAGATGCAGGACTACGCGATAGCCTAGTAACACAAAGATCAAAAGTTCCTGAGAATTGCCTATATATTTATTATATCCATAACGATGAATATTGATCATCTCGATTAGTCCGTACATCCGGGACAACTATCCTTGAAATGGCAACCACATTCCCCAATAGATCATACAGGAGTCGAGAGAATGCATCCTACTTCTTAGGGGAAGGACGATTTTGGCTCACTCAACGAGATTTTGAGTGATGAATGCTGAAATTGTATCGATTTTGCTGACCGCAACTCACTCGATCAGTTCGCGCCTAGCAACACGCGCTTTTCCGGGTGAAATCAACACCGGGATCATATTGAGCATTGATGAGCGCATCGGTGAACTGGGACGATAATCCAGGATGCAGCTCATCTATATGTGTGCGTGGAAATCGGCGATCAGGAACTCAGCAGCTTCTCGCGGATGTATTTTGATGATTCTTGATCGGCTTGAGCGATCATTGGGAATCGTGGGAAGGGTGAAATGATGTGGCCGACGCACATTTAGATTTTTGAATATGAAAGGCTACGATATAACGGATGCGGACGCTCGTACAACATAAATTGAATGCACACGCACACACACAGTAGTTGATGTCAGATCAATCGATCGGGTACATCGAAGGTCAATAAACGCCGCGCGGGGCGCGCGAGCGCTCGCGGGCCAAAAAGGCAAAAAGAATGACGTTGCGGAATTATGAACTCGCCATGGACTGGTTAAGGACTGACTTATTTTAGCTTGCAGCCCTATTTATGGGCTGACTTTGGCGGGCAGGTCGTGAAATTGCAAAACTGGCGTTTTACCGATCCTACGAACGTAGATCGGTACAAACTCCGGTTCTCCCTAAAAAACAAAATGCCAATAAAAATCGCGATAAGAGTGAAAACACCATTCATCCGAAAGTAAATCGGGTAAAGGGCCGTTCCTACATTATCACGGCTACTATTGTTGATCAGCCAAATCGCCGCTCCTACAAGCTTATAAATCCTGTAAAAACGGCGATTCCACCGTTTCTGCCGAGTTTGTGTACTTTTGTTCACCCGCCGCGGTCGAATAGTAGTTAACATTATTACTAACATCTGTTACTTAAGATTATCACGCTGGTCCGGGTCGGAGTTGTGTGAATACCATGTATGTTCGGCGAATTGCTTGCGCGGCAAATGAAAATGAAGAAACGCGTTTCTTAGCATCTTAATTTATGCGAAGGGGTTCAGTTTTGAAAATTATGCTGATTTTGTCAAGGCTGCACCTTTCAGATAGCGAACTTAGGGAAAGTCAAAAGAATGGGCAGAAATCATCCTCAAAAAATAATATCTCCCGACTACAAGGAGGAATCTAGGGTATTGGAATGGAATGGGCTGCAGATTCGGTTTCTATGTCAAAATCTACGCCAGGAAATACACTAATCCAAATCGTATTCCTCGGCCGCGACGCACTGTACGCAGATACTAAGCATACGAAAACACAAATGAAGGCACTTTTCCGACGAGTTTTCTTGGAACTTCATTCAGAGCAACCCATCCCAAGCGACTCACAATTTGTTCTGAACGAATTCCAATGTACAGTTGGACGGAGAATCTAACGAAGATATAAGATTCGAGCTGAAGCGAGCGATGAAGCCCTAAGGATTCCTTTTCTTCAAGAAAACATCTTTTCCAGGTTATTTTGACCTCTCCCGATTCTGCCAGTATGTATTTCGAAAGATTGACCTTCTTCTACGTCGAAATTTGTGTTCAGAACATTTTTCACCGTGGGTTCTGTACGCGTGAAAAATCGATCAAAAATGAACATATCGATTTTTTTGCAAATTTTGAAAACTAAATTAAACCGCCAAACCTGCACGAATCATTTTCAGGCCCCGTCATATATACCTCAAGTCACAAAAATATCCTGCTACCTAAGAGTTGGCGATATTAAGAAGAATGACTCATATGCTGCTTACGGAGAAACTGACGGGTGCAACTGTTTCTTTTTTCTCTGCTCTTTCGCAGAAATGCATCAGAAAATACCACGCTACATAATTTCGACGATCAATTAGAGGGACGAATCGCATTAACGCTCGATGCAAAACTTTAAGGGCCCCCAGATGTGCAAATTTAGACTTCTTGTTGGCTCGTTGATGTCAGCTATCCTTCTAATATTCAATCAGGAATTAACCTATTTCATCTCAGGTGAAGATCCTGTACATCGAAACGATACAAAAATGGCAGAACATCGTAGACCTAGACGAACAAAACCGTCTCACTACATTTCTCAAAGAAGGCCGCATGATTGGTAGACTCTATACAGGTAACTCTCTCTCTCTCTCTTTTTCTCTTTTTTTTTTTCTTCTTTTTAAGGTGGTTAGAGGGCAAAATCTGCCTCAGGATCCCTCGGATCCGTCCCCAGACACCGGACTGGTTCAGCTTACGCGGACTACGCATAGCGCACGCAGGCCATACCAGGCGGGACACGGGTTTGGGTGGGCCCGGACGTGTAATATCCCTCTCCCCTCGATGTCCGATACCTAGGGCATCGGGCAATCACGAAGGAGATCCACCTGCATCTACCATCTCATCCCGGAACCGCGTGAGCATTACTTCAGGATGAGCGGCATGTCTCGCACTCGATTGCGAGCGTTCCTCTTCTCCATCTTCTCTCTTCGGCCACTTGTCGGCATCTTCAATCTTCACTCTTCATTGTTCCCTCTCTTTCTTCTTTCTTCTCTCTTCTTTCTTCTTTCTTCCCTCTTCAGTGCATCAGATTCCTCCTGGAATCATTTGGGCCTCTTCTGTTTCAATCGGCAGAGTCACTGTAATTCGCCTGCTTCGAGGCGCCTTACTTCCCTCTCTTTCTCCTCTTTGCGGGTCATCACCAGCTTGATGTATCCGGTGAGTCTAGCCCATGTTTCCTGGTTGCGGAGCAAGTACGGGACGAGATTCTCAGGTGTTAGTTGAGCACCCAGCCATTCATCCAGCTCGGCGCGCTCTCTCCGGGTGTCGCTGCACTTGAACAGGGCATGTTCGGCGTCATCCCATTCGTCCCCGCATGACTGACATGCTGGGGTCGTCCTCTTCTTGAATCTCTCTTTTTTTTTTTTTTTAAGGTGGTTAGAGGGCAAAATCTGTCTCAGGATCCCTCGGATCCGTCCCCAG
The DNA here is from genome assembly GCA_029851415.1 of Eretmocerus hayati. Lineage (NCBI taxonomy): Eukaryota > Metazoa > Arthropoda > Insecta > Hymenoptera > Aphelinidae > Eretmocerus > Eretmocerus hayati. The sequence goes on along the minus strand of CM056742.1, from coordinate 171,536,952 downwards.
ACACCGAACTGGTTCAGCTTACGCGGACTACGCATAGCCCACGCAGGCCATACCAGGCGGGACACGGGTTTGGGTGGGGCCCACCGAGAGGTGGGCCCGGCCGTGTAATATCCCTCTCCCCTTGATGTCCGACATCTGGGGCATCGGACAATCAAGAAGGAGATCCACCTGCATCTACCATCTCATCCTGGAACCGCGTGAGCATTACTTCAGGATGAGCGGCATGTCTCGCGCTCGATTGCGAGCGTTCCTCTTCTCCATCTTCTCTCTTCGGCCACTTGTCGGCATCTTCTGTCTTCATTCTTCATTGTTCCCTCTCTTTCTTCTTTCTTCTTTCTTCTTTCTTCCCTCTTCAGTGCATCAGATTCCTCCTGGAATCATTTGGGCCTCTTCTGTTTCAATCGGCAGAGTCACTGTAATTCGCCTGCTTCGAGGCGCCTTACTTCCCTCTCTTTCTCCTCTTTGCGGGTCATCACCAGCTTGATGTATCCGGTGAGTCTAGCCCATGTCTCCTGGTTGCGGAGCAAGTACGGGACGAGATTCTCAGGTGTTAGTTGAGCACCCAGCCATTCATCCAGCTCGGCGCGCTCTCTTCGGGTGTCGCTGCACTTGAACAGGGCATGTTCGGCGTCATCCCATTCGTCCCCGCATGACTGACATGCTGGGGTCGTCCTCTTCTTGAATCTCTCTTTTTTTTTTTTTTTTTTAAGGTGGTTAGAGGGCAAAATCTGTCTCAGGATCCCTCGGATCCGTCCCCAGACACCGAACTGGTTCAGCTTACGCGGACTACGCATAGCCCACGCAGGCCATACCAGGCGGGACACGGGTTTGGGTGGGGCCCACCGAGAGGTGGGCCCGGCCGTGTAATATCCCTCTCCCCTTGATGTCCGACATCTGGGGCATCGGACAATCAAGAAGGAGATCCACCTGCATCTACCATCTCATCCTGGAACCGCGTGAGCATTACTTCAGGATGAGCGGCATGTCTCGCGCTCGATTGCGAGCGTTCCTCTTCTCCATCTTCTCTCTTCGGCCACTTGTCGGCATCTTCTGTCTTCATTCTTCATTGTTCCCTCTCTTTCTTCTTTCTTCTTTCTTCTTTCTTCCCTCTTCAGTGCATCAGATTCCTCCTGGAATCATTTGGGCCTCTTCTGTTTCAATCGTCAGAGTCACTGTGATTCGCCTACTTCGAGGCGCCTTACTTCCCTCTCTTTCTCCTCTTTGCGGGTCATCACCAGTTTGATGTATCCGGTGAGTCTATCCCATGTCTCCTGGTTGCGGAGCAAGTACGGGACGAGATTCTCGGGTGTTAGTTGAGCACCCAGCCATTCATCCAGCTCGGCGCGCTCTCTCCGGGTGTCGCTGCACTTGAACAGGGCATGTTCGGCGTCATCCCATTCATCCCCGCATGACTGACATGCTGGGGTCCTCCTCTTCTTGAACCTGGTTAGATAGGAACCGAAGCAACCATGATCGCTCAGTGCCTGCGTCGTCCAGTAGTCCATCTCTCCGTGGGTGCGTTCCGCCCACTTGGCTACGTCACGGATCAGCCGGTGCGTCCATCTGCCGTTCGCAAATGGCGAATCCCACTCAGTTTGCCAATGCTCGAGGGTGGTTTCCTTCTCGTTGTCGCGGATAATCTCCTTCATCGTCGGGGTGAGTACTCGTTCGGCTCCGATCACTTTCTGGCGGTCCCAGATCCTCACTCGCTCCGCGACGAGCAAGTGGATGGGCGGTGTACTCGCCAATACGTAAGCCGCATCTCCTGACACGGTGCGGTAGGCACGGATACTTCTCAGGGCCGCTCTCCGGTGGACAGGCCCCATCTTCTTCTCGATGATGGTCTTCTCTACTCTCTTTCCCCACACGGGTGCACCGTAGAGCATGATAGAGGTGCTGACGGTGTTGAGAAGTGCGCGCCTCTTTTCCTTGGGTCCTCCGATATTCGGCATCAGCCGTTGAAGCGCCGCACCAACCCTGCTCGCTTTTTGAGCGGCCTCCTGGATGTGCTTCTTGAACGACCACTTGTCGTCAAGCCATACGCCGAGGTATTTCAGCTCTGTCTTGCGTGGGATCTCTTGCCCGTTGATGTAAAAGTGGGGCAAGTCAAACTTCCTGCGTCTTGTGACCACGATTGCTTCGCACTTCTTGACAGCAAGCTCTAGGAGCCTGCTGATCATCCACTCGTAGACTCGGGCCAGCGCCTCGTTTGCGCGTCTACCCAAGAGTTCCTCGTTGTCGGACCAGACTATGAGTCCCGCGTCGTCCGCGAAAGCCACTATTATCACTCCTTCTGGCAGTTCGATAGACAGTAAGCTGTCATACTGGGTGTTCCAGTTGAACGGCCCGGAGACCGACCCCTGTCCAATTCCGGCGGACAGTTCCCGGATCTCTTGTCCCTCGTCGGTGTCGTACACGAGTGTCCTGTTCCGCAGATAGTCACTCGTGATGGCTAGTAGATAGGGCGGCACTTTACCTGCTTGGGATTGATAGACTCGCTCCCAGCTCGCGCAGTTGAACGCGTTCTTTATGTCCAACGCAATAATGGCACAGAATCCTCCTCTTCCTTGGTTCTTGAATCTCTCTCTCTCTCTCTCTCTCTCTCTCGCTCTCTCTCTTTTTTTTTTTTTTTTTTTAAGGTGGTTAGAGGGCAAAATCTGCCTCAGGATCCCTCGGATCCGTCCCCAGACACCGGACTGGTTCAGCTTACGCGGACTACGCATAGCCCACGCAGGCCATACCAGGCGGGATACGGGTTTGGGTGGGGCCCACCGAGAGGTGGGCCCGGCCGTGTAATATCCCTCTCCCCTCGATGTCCGATACCTAGGGCATCGGGCAATCAAGAAGGAGATCCACCTGCATCTACCATCTCATCCCGGAACCGCGTGAGCATTACTTCAGGATGAGCGGCATGTCTCGCGCTCGATTGCGAGCGTTCCTCTTCTCCATCTTCTCTCTTCGGCCACTTGTCGGCATCTTCTGTCTTCATTCTTCATTGTTCCCTCTCTTTCTTCTTCCTTCTCTCTTCTTTCTTCTTTCTTCCCTCTTCAGTGCATCAGATTCCTCCTGGAATCATTTGGGCCTCTTCTGTTTCAATCGGCAGAGTCACTGTGATTCGCCTACTTCGAGGCGCCTTACTTCCCTCTCTTTCTCCTCTTTGCGGGTCATCACCAGCTTGATGTATCCGGTGAGTCTATCCCATGTCTCCTGGTTGCGGAGCAAGTACGGGACGAGATTCTCGGGTGTTAGTTGAGCACCCAGCCATCCATCCAGCTCGGCGCGCTCTCTCCGGGTGTCGCTGCACTTGAACAGGGCATGTTCGGCGTCATCCCATTCATCCCCGCATGACTGACATGCTGGGGTCTTCCTCTTCTTGAACCTGGTTAGATAGGAACCGAAGCAACCATGATCGCTCAGTGCCTGCGTCGTCCAGTAGTCCATCTCTCCGTGGGTGCGTTCCGCCCACTTGGCTACGTCACGGATCAGCCGGTGCGTCCATCTGCCGTTCGCAAATGGCGAATCCCACTCAGTTTGCCAATGCTCAAGGGTGGTTTCCTTCTCGTTGTCGCGGATAATCTCCTTCATCGTCGGGGTGAGTACTCGTTCGGCTCCGATCACTTTCTGGCGGTCCCAGATCCTCACTCGCTCCGCGACGAGCAAGTGGATGGGCGGTGTACTCGCCAATACGTAAGCCGCATCTCCTGACACGGTGCGGTAGGCACGGATACTTCTCAGGGCCGCTCTCCGGTGGACAGGCCCCATCTTCTTCTCGATGATGGTCTTCTCTACTCTCTTTCCCCACACGGGTGCACCGTAGAGCATGATAGAGGTGCTGACGGTGTTGAGAAGTGCGCGCCTCTTTTCCTTGGGTCCTCCGATATTCGGCATCAGCCGTTGAAGCGCCGCACCAACCCTGCTCGCTTTTTGAGCGGCCTCCTGGATGTGCTTCTTGAACGACCACTTGTCGTCAAGCCATACGCCGAGGTATTTCAGCTCTGTCTTGCGTGGGATCTCTTGCCCGTTGATGTAAAAGTGGGGCAAGTCAAACTTCCTGCGTCTTGTGACCACGATTGCTTCGCACTTCTTGACAGCAAGCTCTAGGAGCCTGCTGATCATCCACTCGTAGACTCGGGCCAGCGCCTCGTTTGCGCGTCTACCCAAGAGTTCCTCGTTGTCGGACCAGACTATGAGTCCCGCGTCGTCCGCGAAAGCCACTATTATCACTCCTTCTGGCAGTTCGATAGACAGTAAGCTGTCATACTGGGTGTTCCAGTTGAACGGCTCGGAGACCGATCCCTGTCCGATTCCGGCGGACAGTACCCGAATCTCTTGTCCCTCGTCGGTGTCGTACACGAGGGTCCTGTTCCGCAGATAGTCATTCGTGACGGCTAGGAGATAGGGGGGCACTTTACCTGCTTGGGATTGATAGACTCGCTCCCAGCTCGCGCAGTTGAATGCGTTCTTTATGTCCAACGCAATGATGGCACAGAATCCTCCTCTTCCTTGGTATGGGTTCCCTACCGACGCTTGAACCCGTTCTTGGACCGCCTCGATCGCGTGCACAGTGCTCCGTCCCTTCCGGAACCCGAACTGCATTGGTGATAGCCCACCGCCTTCTTCGTAGGCTTTTTCCACCCTGTTGAGCACCATCCTGTCGTACATTTTCCCGATATTGTCGAGCATGCTGAGAGGGCGTTGACCTCCTTGACCCTTAGGTATCAGGACCAGCTTCTGGCGTTTCCACTTGTCCGGGAAAGTTCCCGCGCTCAGACAGATGTTGAAGAGGTCGAGGAGTAGATCTGGCTTGTATTTGAAGACCAGTCTCAGAGCCTCGTTTGGGATGCCATCCAGGCCAGGGGCCTTGCCGTTCGGCATTCTCTTCGCCGCTATGAGTAGCTCTTGCATAGTGAAGAGCGGGATGGGGTCTTCGCTCTCCGTAGGGAATGTAACTCTGGGTTCTCCTGCTGGGAAGAGGTCTTCCACGATGAAGCGCAATGTTGCTGCATCGGTCGGTGCTGGGTTGCCCTTCCGGTGTCGGACCTTTGACATGACCACGCGATATGGCGTGCCCCAGGGGTCTTCGTTAACCATGTCGCACAGTTCACCCCAGCACTTCTCTTTGCTCCTCCGGATGGCTAGAACGAGAGCCTTCTTTGCTTCTTTGTACGCTCTGTCATCTTCCGCCAGCGATGGTCGTTGCAGCTCCCTTGATCGCCATGCGGTCCTCCTTTTTTTGTTGCTCGTTCTTCGTAGAGCCTTGATCTCATCGGTGATCCAGTACTCTGGTTTCCTCCAGAAACATGGTGTTGTCCTGCGAGGCATCGACGCGTCGCAAGCTCTCGTGATGGCGGATGTTACCATCGCCACAGCTTCGTCCGAGGCGGAGTTCATCGGGAGATCTTCGACTGTTTCTATCGATTCCCGGAATTTTCCCTCGTCCAGCTTCCGTACCTGCCACCCCGTTGGTCGCGGTCTACGTGTCGTCTGTCTCTGTCCATCAGTCCTAAGTCGAAACCGAATATGTCGATGGTCACTCAGTGTTCCCGTGTCCAGAACTTCCCACGATGTCATACGTCCCATGAGCGACGGGCTCATGAACGTCAGGTCGAGGACCGATGATGAACCTCCCTCCCGGGACCGAGTGTCGTGCCGGTAATAGGTGATAACCCCCGTCTCGTTCGCGAGCACTAATCCCAATGCCTCCATGGCATCAGCGAGTATTACCCCCCGTCTATCGCGCGGCCCCCCGCTCCAAGTCGGTTCCTTGGAGTTGAAATCTCCCGCGATTATAGCTGAGCCCCCCCATTGCCTCACATCCTCTTCTAGGTCGTGGAGCTCGTCTTCAAATTCGTGCGTCTTGAGCGACGGCGAGTAGTAGCAGCTGTATACAGCTGTGCCCCCTATGGTCTTTCGAGCATAACCACGGCCACTAACAGCTGGTCCAGTCTCGCGGATCGCGGGATTCGTGATCTGAATTACAGCGGTCCCCCAGTGATCGAATGTGGAACGGGAAAGTTCGCGCTTCCGAGGCGGTTTGGAGATGATCAGAACATCGATACCCCCTTCTTTGGCGGCAGTGTGTAGGAGGTCACAAGCGTCCCCACTTCTCCTGAGGTTGGCTTGGATGAAGTTAGCCATTTCTTCCCCCCCTGCGTCTATATGTCGCCCTCGCGTTTTGGTAGGCTGTGCAGTTGCTGGAGCCTGACCTGTGGTCAGGTCTGGTTCCGATAGCCACGCAGCTGAGGCATTTTGGTTTCTCTTTACAGGTAGCGGCGAGGTGTCCTGGTTCACCGCACTGGAAGCAGAGTTTCGGTTGACGTTCCTCTGCCTTCTCTTTTTTGCAGCCTGAGGCCTTGTGGCCATACTCTAGGCAGTTATAGCAGCGTGGGATGCCTCCCTTCTCGCGGATTCTCACTCTGCTCTATCCCACCTTGGGTTCTTTCCAGTCCAGGAGGCGGTGAGCGAGCCTCGCTGGGATGGACACAACCGCTGTTTGGGTGCCTCGGGAGCCGTTTCGCAGGCTCTTGACTATTATGGCTCCATCCTCGTTTTCTGGTAGGGCCTTCGCGAGGTCCTTCTGCACTTTAGTTTTGTCGACATCGTAGTCGACTCCGAGAACCTCGAGGGTCATGCTATTTGCGAGGCAGTGGACGGCCCCTTCTTGCCCGATGACTGGTGTCAGAGCCGCTTTGATGGCTGCAGCGTCGGTGCCCTTCCTCAGTTCAATGAGGATTTGTCCTTCCTGTGTCTTGCGGATGCCCGTGACTTTAGAGCCCACTTCTTCATTAAGGTCATCCGTCTTTATCTTGCGCAGCATATCTGCGTAGCTTAACCCACCTTGGTTTGCCGTGACGAGAACGGCGTCGGATTTCCCTCTTCTTGGCTTCATCTTTGCCTTCTTTCCAGCGGTGTCACTTGATCGACCGCTTTTCATTGCCCTCTTTGTATTCCTCTTAGAGACCACTTCCTGCCAAGAACCGTCCTGCTTGGGCCTATTAGGAGTCGATGTCGAGCGTGGTGTTTCGAGGGCTCCCGATGGATGTCCGCGTCGCGTCCTCTTCGTATCGTGCTGTTTCCCTTGTCGCGATTCCGGTTTATTCGCCCCCCTTCCCTGTGTGCCGCTTCCCGACGCGGCTGGCCCAGAGGGCTGCGCACTCCTCTTTATTTTTAGGGTCTTCTCCGCTTCGAGAAGTGTGGTCTCGAAAGCCGCTCTCTTCCCTTTGTCTGCCGCAAGTAGGCCTTCGAGAGCGTGGCCAATCTTCTTGAGCTCTTCCATGTCGCCCTGAGTTCCTTCTGGGATGTTGGAGGCAGACTCGGCTATCCCTATGACCAAGTTCAGGTGGTCGAGGAGAAGATGAGTCTTCTCCTCCATCTGTTCTCGGCGGACAGTACCCGAATCTCTTGTCCCTCGTCGGTGTCGTACACGAGGGTCCTGTTCCGCAGGTAGTCACTCGTGACGGCTAGGAGATAGGGGGGCACTTTACCTGCTTGGGATTGATAGACTCGCTCCCAGCTCGCGCAGTTGAATGCGTTCTTTATGTCCAATACGGGGTCTCTCTCTCTCTCTCTCTCTCTCTCTCTCTCTATGGATGATTTTGCTGAAAAATCTGCAGCCTTTATGAATAATCCTGACATCCCAGAGCATATAAAGCAATTAGGAACTTTCCTACAGTCCTCTCAATCATCAAGTCAGGCATCAATTCAGAAGCAATTGACTGAAATAAACTCTCGTCTAACGAGTATTGCTGGTACTGGCGAGGAAAACACACGTGCTATTGCTCATCTTCGCGAGGATTTTCGATCAACTCGAGCTCTTGTCGACTCTTGTGAGATCAGATTTTCGGGTATTCCACCTAATACAGCTCATAACGATCTCCAGCTCATCAACATGGTTCTCGCAGCAATGGGCTGTGCCGAGAGCGCGGGTGTCATCTTGGCAGTGCGTCGCTGGGCTCAGCCTCCACCCATTCCAAACTCTGCTACCCATGTCAACCCAGAGCAACAATCAACATCCACAGGATCGGTGGCACGCCCAAATATACCCAGCTATATTTCGGTTGTTGCCAAATTCTCCTCGCCCACCGTGAGAGACTTCATCTTATCGAAAGCCTTAGCTCTCAAAGATAAAACATCACAGAGCATTTTTGGAGTGGGTGGCCAGGTTAAGATTTTTTTGTCCCCAGTACTTCCACCTTCTGTCTATAAAATATGGAGAGCAGCACTTTCAAAATCTAAAGACCTCGGATATCTTCGACCAGAAATACACAACATGACTGTGATCATGCGTCCCAGTAAAACTGCTGCCCCGATTGCAATTCTATCTTTGGCTGAACTATCCCAACTACCTCCCCATCGTGTTATCCCAGTCAATCAAGAAAATCCACAGCAAGGTATGGATCTTTCATCCACCTGAGATAATGCACGCCTGTCGCATCACGACTCGATATCTAAATTCGCTCCATCATATAGTGAGCTAAGAGTAGGTCATACGAATATTAACAGGTTAAAAACTAATTTTTCTCTTCTTGAAATTCAACTATCTTCAAAAAAGTATGACATTGTTGCTGTTTCTGAAACTTTCTTAGATCCGTCAGTTAATACACAGCTATATGAAGTTCCCGGTTACACTTTCATCCATCATGACCGACTAGGAATGGAAGGTGGTGGTGTAGGTCTTTATGTGCGATCTGACTTTCAAATAAAAATACTTCAATGCTCCGAACCTGCTTTCATGAATAAACCTGAATACATGATATGTGATATAAAAATTGGTGAAATTCGCCTCCTATTGGCTGTTGTTTATCGCAGGCCAGCTGCTGCTTACCCTCATGAGTTCTTCGAGGCGATTTCCCCATTTCTTCTCACATATGAGCACACTATCATCACAGGTGATTTTAACATGAACATGGCTATCGAATGGCCACCTTCTGTCTCTCTGACATCTCTGTACACTACATATTCTCTGTCCCTTGTGAGCACTGAACCTACACACCATAAAGTATGGCATGATGGCTCTCGTCACGATACTTGTCTCGACTTGTTTTTTATAAGCAAATCCGCAGCCCTCTCAGCCTATCGTCGATCAGAGTCACCCTTCGCAGACGGTCATGACTTCATCGAGATTGAATATAACCTCAAAGTGCCTCCGTTGCCACCCAGAATTCTCCCAGTTCGTAACTTGAAGAGAGTGAATGCAACTGAACTCTGTCAAATAATATCAGCTAAAGTATCTCTTTCATCGAGTCTTTCGGCGGCAGGCCATGTAAATTTATCACTTTGCCCTTCACTTGGGGAGAATCCTTCTCCTCCTTGCTTTGTAAATAATGTATATACGCCTAGTTTACCACCAACAAATAGCTATTATCTACGTCCTTTGGATTTAAGCCATCCAATGTATTCGTCCCTAGCAAAAGGTCACATAGATGATCAAATCAACTGTGTGACAAAAGCTTCACTTGAAGCGTTTGATCTGCTGTCCCCTACTAAACCTTGCACTCTAACCTCTACACATAAACCTTGGGTCACAGCAGACATTAAGCTCTCTATGAAGCGAAGAGATCGTCTGTATCGAAAAGCAAATGAGACGAGATCCCCCATAATCATGCAACAGTATCGACAAGCACGCAGTGAAGTTAAGTGTGTGCTAGATAATGCTAAGAGCAGTTACATCTCTGAAAAACTTGAGTCGACCAAAGACGTCAAATCTCGCTGGCGAGAATTGCGTAAATTTGGTATAGCCAATAAGAGAACCACGTCACCACTAGCATTCTTCAGCAGTGAAACTCTAAACTCTCATTTTGCATCGGTCACCAAAGACTCCCCTCCTCTGACAGATGAGGATGTGGAGAGGATCTGTTCCATTCCCGTCCCTGATAACGTCCCTGGATTTGATTTCAAACCCATCTCTGAGACTGATGTAATTCGGGCATTCAATACAGCTAACTCCAAAGGAGCAGGCCATGATGAACTTTCCTCATCAATGATGAAACTAGCAATTCCTGCATTACTTCCTCACTTCACTAGAATTTTTAATGATTCTCTGCAGACAAGTTATTTCCCTGATGATTGGAAACGGGCATCAATCACCCCTCTGTCAAAAATACCATCGCCAAAAAGCCCTAGTGATACCCGTCCTATTGCGCAGCTTCCTGAGCCGGCAAAACTCTTAGAAAGAGTTGTGCATGAACAACTAATGACGCATCTAGTCTCGAATAGACTGATCGATCCCCTCCAATCTGGTTTCAGAGCTCGTCACTCCACGCAAACAGCTCTTCTAGGTGTTTTAGAGGACGTGCGAAAAGCGATCGACAAGCGTATGCTCACAGTACTTATTTCTTTTGATTTCTCGAAAGCATTCGACACGATCCCTCATGACAAGCTCTTACAGAAACTTCGATATTTGGGATGTTCTGATCAGGTCATTCGCTGGTTTGCCAGCTACCTGAGAAACCGGTCCCAAGCTGTGCGAAACAATGACGGCACTCACACCATCTGGCTTCCCATAAATGCGGGAGTTCCACAAGGCAGCGTCCTAGGGCCTTTACTATTTCTCATCTTCATCAACGATCTCCCAAAAGCTCTACGTCACACCTCTCACATGATATATGCTGATGACAGTCAAATTTATCTTCACACGCTTCCAACTGAGTTGACTGAAAAACTTGCTCTGATCAATCAGGATGCTAATGCGGTTGCCAAATGGGCTGAAAGTAATGGACTGAAACTTAATCCGTCCAAAACTACTGCCATGATTCTGGGAAGCGAAAAATACATCTCTATGATCAAGTTTAATCAAATCCCCAATCTCAACATCATGGGCACGGAAATATCCTACTCAAAGACGATGAAAACACTAGGACTCCAAATAACTCCCAGTCTAGACTGGGATGCCCAAATCAGAGAAATATCAAAGAGAGTCCACGGTTCCCTTTACTCACTTCGTGCTTTGAGACGCTCGCTCCCTCGTGAGTTGAGAGAACAACTTATTCGAAGTTTGGTTCTGCCAATTTTCGATTACGCTGCCCCAATACTCACCGGATTAACAAAAAGCCAGAATTTGAAACTCCATCGCCTCCAAAACGCATGCGTTAGGTTTGTCTACGGTAACATACCATGGCGGTCACATGTTACCCCGTACCGAATCGCTCTAGGATGGCTATCAGCTCAAAGTCGTCGAGATTATTTGTTGGGTTCCCTAGCTTACTCAGTCATAGAAACAGGCTTGCCTGAATACCTCCGCCCCAGATTTTGCCTCACAGCTGACATGACCTCACTCAGGCAATCCGACAGAAAAGACAAAGCCACCTTAGCCTACCGCGCCCCACGTACTGAGGCTCTGAATCAATCATTCGCGATCACATCATCAAAGCTCATGAATAAGTTACCCTACACTGACTTCGACGAATGTACTCACGAACAGTTCAAACGAAAACTACACAGTTATCTCATGTCCCAAGATCGCGAAGATTGGCTCAACCGCGCAAAATCGGAAAACTTAGAGCTAGTTCCGTCTGCAATTGCACATCTTGTTTCTCTCCCACCATCTTAAGCAACAGCAAGATGACACTTCCTGGCACTCGCACTGTCGAGAAACTCTTCCATGTAGGATATATATATATATATATATATATATTCACAGATTGACAATGGACGTAACTTCTATTCATACTATGAGAAAGTACCATATTTACGTCACCCTGCATTATATTTATAACAACGCCCTAATCTATTTGCTATTTGTTATTTACTATTTCATAATCTACTCTCCAATATTTATTTATCTGCTTATATGTTTATTTTTATATTTTACTACTATTCAAAATCTAACATCTCAATACCTTATGTTGTATTTTTACTGTGCAATTATAAAGAAGCAATATTGTAATATGCAATTTGGGCATATGGGATTTATCCCCCGCCCTCAATAAATATCAATCAATCAATCAATCAATCTCTTTTTTTTTTTTTTTTTTTTAAGGTGGTTAGAGGGCAAAATCTGCCTCAGGATCCCTCGGATCCGTCCCCAGACACCGGACTGGTTCAGCTTACGCGGACTACGCATAGCCCACGCAGGCCATACCAGGCGGGACACGGGTTTGGGTGGGGCCCACCGAGAGGTGGGCCCGGCCGTGTAATATCCCTCTCCCCTCGATGTCCGATACCTAGGGCATCGGGCAATCAAGAAGGAGATCCACCTGCATCTACCATCTCATCCCGGAACCGCGTGAGCATTACTTCAGGATGAGCGGCATGTCTCGCGCTCCATTGCGAGCGTTCCTCTTCTCCATCTTCTCTCTTCGGCCACTTATCGGCATCTTCTGTTTTCATTCTTCATTGTTCCCTCTCTTTCTTCTTTCTTCCCTCTTCTTTCTTCTTTCTTCCCTCTTCAGTGCACCAGATTCCTCCTGGAATCATTTGGGCCTCTTCTGTTCCAATCGGCAGAATCACTGTGATTCGCCTGCTTCGAGGCGCCTTACTTCCCTCTCTTTCTCCTCTTTGCGGGTCATCACCAGCTTGATGTATCCGGTGAGTCTATCCCATGTCTCCTGGTTGCGGAGCAAGTACGGGACGAGATTCTCGGGTGTTAGTTGAGCACCCAGCCATCCATCCAGCTCGGCGCGCTCTCTCCGGGTGTCGCTGCACTTGAACAGGGCATGTTCGGCGTCATCCCATTCATCCCCGCATGACTGACATGCTGGGGTCCTCCTCTTCTTGAACCTGGTTAGATAGGAACCGAAGCAACCATGATCGCTCAGTGCCTGCGTCGTCCAGTAGTCCTGTCTCCGTGGGTGCGTTCCGCCCACTTGGCTACGTCACGGATCAGCCGGTGCGTCCATGTACCGTTCGCAAATGGCGAATCCCACTCAGTTTGCCAATGCTCAAGGGTGGTTTCCTCCTCGTTGTCGCGGATAATCTCCTTCATCGTCGGGGTGAGTACTCGTTCGGCTCCGATCACTTTCTGGCGGTCCCAGATCCTCACTCGCTCCGCGACGAGCAAGTGGATGGGTCGTGTACTCGCCAATACGTAAGCCGCATCTCCTGACACGGTGCGGTAGGCACGGATACTTCTCAGGGCCGCTCTCCGGTGGACAGGCCCCATCTTCTTCTCGATGATGGTCTTCTCTACTCTCTTTCCCCACACGGGTGCACCGTAGAGCATGATAGAGGTGCTGACGGTGTTGAGAAGTGCGCGCCTCTTTTCCTTGGGTCCTCCGATTTTCGGCATCAGCCGTTGAAGCGCCGCACCAACCCTGCTCGCTTTTTGAGCGGCCTCCTGGATGTGCTTCTTGAACGACCACTTGTCGTCAAGCCATACGCCGAGGTATTTCAGCTCTGTCTTGCGTGGGATCTCTTGCCCGTTGATGTAAAAGTGGGGCAAGTCAAACTTCCTCCGTCTTGTGACCACGATTGCTTCGCACTTCTTGACAGCAAGCTCTAGGAGCCTGCTGATCATCCACTCGTAGACTCGGGCCAGCGCCTCGTTTGCGCGTCTACCCAAGAGTTCCTCGTTGTCGGACCAGACTATGAGCCCCGCGTCGTCCGCGAAAGCCACTATTATGACTCCTTCGGGCAGTTCAATAGACAGTAAACTGTCGTACTGGGTGTTCCAGTTGAACGGCCCGGAAACCGATCCCTGTCCAATTCCGGCGGACAGTTCCCGGATCTCTTGTCCCTCGTCGGTGTCGTACACGAGTGTCCTGTTCCGCAGATAGTCACTCGTGATGGCTAGTAGATAGGGGGGCACTTTACCTGCTTGGGATTGATAGACTCGCTCCCAGCTCGCGCAGTTGAATGCGTTCTTTATGTCCAACGCAATGATGGCACAGAATCCTCCTCTTCCTTGGTATGGGTTCCCTACCGACGCTTGAACCCGCTCTTGGACCTCCTCGATCGCGTGCACAGTGCTTCGTCCCTTCCGGAACCCAAACTGCATTGGTGATAGCCCGCCGCTCTCTTCGTAGGCTTTTTCTACCCTGTTGAGCACTATCCTCTCGTACATTTTCCCGATATTGTCGAGCATGCTGAGAGGGCGTTGACCTCCTTGACCTTTAGGTATCAGGACCAGCTTCTGGCGTTTCCACTTATCCGGGAAATTTCCCGCGCTCAGACAGATGTTGAAGAGGTCGAGGAGTAAATCTGGGTTGTATTTGAAGACCAGTTTCAGAGCCTCGTTTGGAATGCCGTCCAGGCCAGGGGCCTTGCCGTTTGGCAGCCTCTTCGCCGCTATGAGTAGCTCTTGCATAGTAAAGAGCGGGATGGGATCTTCGCTCTCGGGAGGGAATGTCACTCTGGGTTCTCCTGCTGGAAAGAGGTCTTCCACGATGCTGCGCAAGGTAGCTGCATCAGTCGGTGCTGGGTTGCCCCTCCGGGGTCGGACCTTGGACATGACCACGCGGTATGGCGTACCCCACGGGTCTCCATTAACCATGTCGCACAATTCACCCCAGCACTTCTCTTTGCTTCTCCGGATGGCTAGAACGAGAGCCTTCTTTGCTTCTCTGTACGCCCTATCATCTTCCCCCAGTGATGGTCGTTTTAGTTTCCTTGATCGCCACGCGGTTCTCCTTTTCTTATTGCTCGTTCTTCGTAGGGCTTTTATCTCGTCGGTGATCCAGTACTCTGGTTTCCTCCAAAAGCATGATGTTGTCTTGCGAGGCATCGATGCGTCACAAGCTCTTGTGATGGTGGTCGTCACCATATCCACAGCCTCGTCCGCGGTGATGTTCATCGGGAGATCTTTGGCGGTTCCTATCGATTCCCGGAATTTCCCCTCATCCAGCTTGCGTACCTGCCACCCCGTCGGTCGCGGTCTGTGTGTCGTCTGTCTCTGTCTGTCAGTCCTAAGCCGAAACCGAATATGTCGATGGTCACTCAATGTTTCCGTGTCCAGAACCTCCCACGATGTCATACGTCCCATGAGCGACGGGCTCATGAACGTCAGGTCGAGGACCGAAGACGAACCTCCCTCCCTGGACCGAGTGTCGTGTCGGTGGTAGGTGATAACCCCCGTCTCGTTCGCGAGCACTAATCCCAATGCCTCCATGGCATCAGCGAGTATTACCCCCCGTCTATCACGCGGCCCCCCGCTCCAAGTCGGTTCCTTGGAGTTGAAATCCCCCGCGATTATAACTGGGCCCCCCCATTGCCTCACATCCTCTTCTAGGTCATGGAGCTCGTCTTCGAATTCGTGCATCTTGAGCGACGGCGAATAGTAGCAGCTGT
Source organism: Eretmocerus hayati (assembly GCA_029851415.1). NCBI lineage: Eukaryota > Metazoa > Arthropoda > Insecta > Hymenoptera > Aphelinidae > Eretmocerus > Eretmocerus hayati. Next base: position 171,521,730 of record CM056742.1, on the reverse strand, counting down.
AGACTGCTGTGCCCTCTATGGTCTTTCGAGCGAAACCGCGGCCACTAACAGCTGGTCCAGTCTCACGGATCGCAGGATTCATGATCTGGATTACGGCTGTCCTCCAGTGATCGAATGTGGATCGAGAGAATTCGCGCTTCCGAGGCGGTTCGGAGATAATCAGAACATCGATCCCTCCTTCTTTGGCTACAGCGTGTAGGAGATCGTCTGCGTCCCCGCTCTTCCTGAGGTTGGCTTGGATGAAGCTAGCCATTTCTTCCCTTCCTGCGTCTATATGTGGTTCTTGCCCTCTGGTACGCAGTGCAGTTGCTGGCCCCAGATCTGTGGTCAGATTTGGACCCGATCGCCACACAGCTTAGGCATTTTGGTTTTCCCTTGCAAATCGCAGCAAGGTGCCCTGGTTCGCCGCATTGGAAGCAGAGTTTTGGTTTCCGTTCCTCTGCCTTCTCTTTTTTGCACCCCGAGGCCTTGTGCCCGTACTCTAAGCAGTTATAGCACCGTGGGATGCCACCCTTCTCGCGGATCCTGACTCTGCCCCATCCAACCTTTGGCTCCTTCCAGTCGAGGAGATGGTGGGCCAGTCTCGTTGCGATCGAGACAACAGCGGTTTGGGTGCCGCGGTAGCCACTCCGGATGGACTTGACTACAACGGAACCCTTCTCGTTTTCTGGTAGGGCCTTCGCGAGGGCATCCCGCACCTTGATTATGTCGACATCGTAGTCGACTCCGAGAACCTCGAGGGTCGTGCTGTTTGCTAGACAGTGGACAGCTCCTTCTTGCCCGATGACTGGTGCCAAGGCTGCCTTGACGGCGGTGACATCGGTGCCCTTCTTGAGTTCAAGAAGGACTTGGCCTTCTTGGGTCTTGCGGATGCCCGTGACCTTGGAGCCCACTTCTTCATCGAGGTCATCCGTTTTTATCCTGCGCAACATGTCTGCGTTCTCTCTCTCTCTCTCTCTCTCTCTCTCTCTCTCTCTCTCTCTCTCTCTCTCTCTCTCTCTCTCTCTCTCTCTCTCTCTCTCTCTCTCTCTCTGTCTCTCTCTCTCTCTCTCTCTACTTTTTCTCTAACCAGGAAAACTCAGGTGGGTCATATCCGCAACGGAAGTGATCCCGCAGCTTGTGAGCATTACATAGGTTTGGGTGAAATGATTAACTGGTTTTATTCGATCGAATTTTGTCAATTGACTCCTAGGTGCTCGTCATCATCTCGAGAAACTACGGCTTAGATTCGAAATTCTTCCGACATTTTTCAAAAATTACGTGCAGTAGGAGTGAAGAGACTGGTCCTTACAATACTTCGGATACATTGTACACGCCCTCGACTCAATCCAGAAAAAATTACTTGAGATGCGAGATTCCACTTTTACGTCCATACGTCATGGAATTTCAATTTACTATCGGTTTGAAAATGATTATCTCCTCGAGAATTTTTGGAATATCGGCTCAAAAAAATGTATAATATTTCTATCTCAGATAACATCAATACACATCTAGTAGCGGCCATGCGAAGATTTATTTGAGGTCGATCGGATGATAACTGCGCCCGTAGCCGTTATCAGACTGCAAGAAAACGCAGGTGGAAGGCCTGTTTCAGAATTAGCTCGACATTCGGATGCTGTAGCTTCGCGAAAAATTTTTTTAGCGCACAGCAAGAAATTGAGGTGATTGATATTTCATTAATGAATAACCTCCACTAAAGATCGTCCGAAAAAATTGATAACTTTTGGAGATAATCGACTTTTCGTTATCTTGAGATCTACTGGAGTTAGAGACTTGATTCCAGATCAGAAAAACCATGAAAAATTTTAGATATCAAATATAATAACGCGATATCAGAATTCGAAAAAAACAAACGAGAGACGGGGTCGCAAAGTTTGAAAAAATTAAAGACTGGGCCCATTGTGCGGCCTTTATTGTCCTTCACAGCCGGGCCCCTTCAAATCGTCGATGGACACGGGACTACCTGACCGCAGATCATAAAAGTCATAAAGTCTCGGTTTCAAAGTCAGTTAGGGTACGATCAGTCTGCTGCAATGAGGAGCCCGAATTTCCGGCAAACCGAACAATAGTATTTGAAGCGCGAGTTGTGATTTGCGTTACTAGACGAAATATCTTTGATTCATTGTTGGAGTGCTATCAATGATGAGTCGGATAGATTATCAGATAACATACAAATATCCTTCTCATTCTTAGAGTTTTATGATTAATACATGTGACCTCTTTCAAGAGGATCCTTCAAATGATTGATAACGTAAGATCGATCCATTGTCCTTATCATTTCGATGTGTAGCAGTTGGTTATCATTCTGATTAATAAGATGAACATCAATAGTTGTATGATTAATCCATTATGATGTTTGATTTTTGACTGATCTTGATTGATTGTACAGAATGCGTAATAACAAGACACACATGCATGTCTATGATCTTATCAATAATCGGTTAGACGAGATAATAGATTAATCATACAAGTATTGATGTTTATCTCATCAATCAGAATGATAACCAAATGATGGACTGTAAAATGATAAGGACAACGGATTGATCTTACGTCATCAATCATTTGAAGGATTCTCTGAAAAAAGGTCACATATACCGATCATAAAACTCTAAGAATGAGAAGGACATGTTAGAGACAGTTCTGTCTCTAAGAATAACTCAGAAGATTCACTCAAATAAACGTATTTATTCAACTAAGTACAGGATCGTTCACGAGCTACCGGCATTTTGCCACTCAATCAGATACAATAATATTGGTAACGGCACCTTGCCACTAAATACTACTCGATACACTTGACACTAAACTAGGTTTACAACGGCCTTCGCCAAACAACCCGGCTCCAGGAGCCCTCGATACCCGTTCACCAGGTCAATTCAAGTCCGTAAACAAGATGACGGGCCGAACTCCATTCGAGATGTTATACGGGTACATCCCGCGTTTCAAAGATGAGCTAGCTAGAGATTTGACGGTAGATTCGGAACAGTATAAGATTCCTGGTGAACTTATAGACGAGATTCGAGAGAAAATTGAGGCCGAACAGCAAAATTCAAAGCAACGTTACGATAAGTCGAGGGTTAAGAATGTTAAATTTTCAGTGGGTCGGAACTAAATAGAAATCTTTGTAATCATTAGGACCGTCTCCCGTTTTTTCTCGCTTGTAAAGTAATCCATTCTTCAACACAAACTCATGCACTTCACTCTTCTCACGCTGAGTACGATCGTTTACATTTTTCTCTAATATTTGGATTTTGCTTAACAAGTCATCATCAATACGCTGATACATTAAAATTTCATCTTCTCTTACTGTCACATTGAACATAGTAGCATCATCAAGACTCACACCACACTCTTCTACTGGCGCTCGTGAGAGAGCATCTACATGTTGCATCTTTTCTCCAGCACGGTGAATTATAGTATAATCAAAATCTGCTATCGATGCTAACCAACGAATGATCTGGGGACTCTTCTGTTTCATGGAAATGATATAAATAAGTGCCTGACAATCCGTAATGACTGTAAAGGGTATGCTTATCAACAAAGGACCCCGCCATAAATGATAGGATTTTGGCTTTCAGCGAATTTGACCGAATCGGCAATCAATCGATAGAGCTCGACGTGCTGAGCAAAAGTTTTCATAGCCGCTAAATCCGAAAAATTCTCGTTTTCGAGTGATTTGGTTGCAAAGTCGCCGATTTTACCGAGCCAAAATAGGGTTATGGCATCAATCGAACAATAACATACGTTCGAATTCGTTCGGCTCGCTTGGCATTTGCCAGCTAAATACCTCTGATGAAGCAAGAATCTTTGCATTACACGCGATTTGATAATCCTCTCAAAAGAATCTTTCACTGCCGCCATTCTCGCGGGATATTTTCAAAGTCCGCACAAAATGTCTAACTCTAGAAATCATCAGAGGTGCATTTACACTCTTGACCAGTAGTGTACATTCGAGAATATATCTATCAAAAATCAGAATGCAATATCTCTTGGTTATCAAACGAAGATTACATTTTCTGTCAGATCGCACCTATTTTGAGAAAAAAGAATTCGATGCTTCACATGGTTTCAACAGAGTACTTAATTAACTTCTCATTTCTGATATCATCTCGCTGAAACGAATATATTTTCGAAAATCAATAGGCGTCTACTCAAATAACCGTACGAGTCTCAATCCGCGATCCCGGAAAAAAAAAATTAAAACGATCTTCGCAACCTTTACCGATATAGAGTTGGGCCTGATTCGATTTTCGTATGTTCGAGCCGAGTGCGATACGACGCGGAATTCAATCACCACCCGAAATTCGAAACGAATATCTCTCTGAAATCCCATAAGATCTTTTCAAATGACTGTAGCCCCCCCCCGCCCCCGCACACTAGAAAGGTGAAAATCTCGTTACCTTCAAACGATAAACAGTTCGGAAAAAAAGATTCAATGATTTTGTTTCAAAGTTGTACTGAGAGCTTAGGCGTATTTTTCAACAATCCAGCGGGAAAACGCTCTTCTCAACGCACCCTTGCGTGAGGTGTGAGCTCTAAATATTGTAGGTATGTATCTCGTTGATGATGAAACTCGTCATCCGCATTTGCCTTGATAATATACTATGTCCCGCAGACCGTTTGAAATATCAAAATCTTTCGAAGCGTTTCGATTGTGCGGACTTTGAAAATATCCCGCGAGAATGGCGGCAGTGAAAGATTCTTTTGAGAGGATTATCAAATCGCGTGTGATGCAAAGATTCTTGCTTCATCAGAGGTATTTAGCTGGCAAATACCAAGCGAGCCGAACGAATTCGAACGTATGTTATTGTTCGATTGATGCAATAACCCCATTTTGGCTCGGTAAAATCGGCGACTTTGCAACCAAATCACTCGAAAACGAGAATTTCTCGGGTTTAGCGGCTATGGAGACTTTTGCTCAGCACGTCGAGCTCAATAGATTGATTGCCGATTTGGTCAAATTCGCTGAAAGCCAAAATCCTATCATTTATGGCGGGGTCCTTTCTCAATCTATCTAACGCCCAAACAATGGCCAAAAGTTCTAATCTACTCGAATGATAAGCTTTCTCTACGTCTGAAGTACGTCGACTTATTGCATAAACAATGTGCATCAATTTATCATTCCCTTCTTGCAAAAGCATGGCACCAAGTCCATCAAAGGACGCATCGGTGTGGATCTCAGTCCTATTAGACTTTGGATTATAATGAGCAAGTATCGGACTTGAACTCAACTTTGCTTTGATTGCTCGGAATGCTTCGTCTTGCCGATCAGATCATACAAAAGTGTTATTTTTCTTCAAAAGATCAATGAGTGGAGCAGCTAATTTGGCAAAATTTGGGACAAATCTACGGAAAAAGCTTGCCATCCCGTGGGAACGGCGTACTTCATGAATATTGCGTGGTGTAGGGAATTCGCGAATTGCAATTATCTTCTCACTGCCCGGCCCAATGCCATCTTTACTAATGCGCAACCCTAGGTACTCAACTTCTTCTACACCGAAATAGCACTTCTTAAGATTTAATGTCAAATGAGCTTCCCACAACTCTATCAGAACTATCTCAAATCTTTGCATTGATTGAGACCAAATCAAGGCAAAAATACACGCATCATCCACATATATCAACATAATCCTATTGCGCAAATGGCCTAAAACCTTATACATCAATTCAGCAAAATAAACTGGTGCATTCATCAAACCAAAAATTGATCGTGTAAATTGCCCTCTATCATCAGGCGTCACTACCGCTGTTTTTGCTTTAGCTGCTTCAGATAATGGAACTTGTAAAAATCCTTGAGCAAGATCTAGAGTTATGAAAAGACATGCGCCATGAAGAAATTCAAGGTCATCATCAAATGGGGGAATTGGTAAAACTTTACGAACCGTATTATTATTTAGCCTGCGAAAATCTACTACTAACCTCCATGACCCATCAGCCTTTTTAACTAGCATACACGGGCTGCCGTACGGAGAGTTCGTATCTTCAAATATTTTGGCTTTTCTGAAAACCGGCAAAAATTTTCCGCATAGCCTCTCTTTGCTCTGCGCTAGCTTTGTATGCTCGAGAATATACAGGTTGACTTCCTGGCTTCTCCTCAATGTCCATCTCAGTTAAATCGGTACATTCTAATTCACTTTCATCCAACGCAATACACTCACGATAATCATTAAGCATAGCTAAAAGTCCACGAATTTGATCTGGCGTAACATTAGGTCCTATATTCACATCATTCTCTACAATTGGTCTACGTATTGGCTCTTCAGATGGATCTGAATTCAAAAGTAGAACGCGGTCATTCAAACATTCATCAGGAGAAAGTGTGATTTCCTTATCACTTGGATCATAAAACGGTATTTCAAATGTTTCACCACAAGATTTGACTTGAATGAATTTCATCGAAGCTGGTGCGATACTGATAGATTCCTCGGATGCCACATCAAAAACGTCACTTTGCTCAACATTCGCTTCCGAGTAAATAGAAAACAATTTTTCATTCTGAACAAATTCGAAAACATCACCACTCTTATAATACGAAACATGGGGTGAGTCTGTAAAAGTCCTCCCTATAATTATGTCACACGGTTACACATCATCAGGCACAACGCGAAAAATTATATCGTCCGCCGTACACTGGTCAACAGTGAATGTGCCACGCACTATTCCGCTTGATTTTATTTCATTACCGGATTTCCCAAATCCAACTAAATTATAGAAATCGGTATAAATTTGAGCCCGTGCTCAAGCATAACTGACGCCTTAATTGTGCAGTCGGAGCTGCCAGGATCAACTAGACTTTTGAGTCCTTGGGCCTCATCTAACTTAACAATTTTTACATACTTAGACACTGACTTATGCCCATCCGGCGCAACGAATTTCATTTCCGCCTCTGGCAATTTCACAGAATTTTCAGATTTCGGACAAAATTTCGCGATATGACCCGGTCCACCGCACGTGTAGCACGTCGTCTCACGCTTCTTAGTACAGTATTTAGCGTAATGCTCTTTTTCTGAGCATCGGTAATACGTATCACTTTTCACAGAACTCTCGGCGCTCGCGTTTGATTGACCGGCACTACCCTGCTGGTTGCTTCGCTGAGTTGTCGTTGAACTGCTATCCGCCCTGCCGCTAGTTATCGCTGCTGTCACGGGAGCTTTCCTTGCTGCACCAATCCTATCGGAGCGCGCCGATTCAAGCGCTTCGAAACTGACTATGAACTGCCTTAGCTCATTTTCGTTGGCGTAGCTTCTGCCCATAATTCCTGCACTGGTATTTCGAGACCACACACCCGTGGCTACTTGAATGTTTATTTCGTCCATTCCAAAATTCAAGGCTTTACAGATCCGCACTTTGTCGAAAAAATATTCCGTGGTATTCTCTTTTGGTCCTTGGATGCGACGCTGCATCTCTTCAAACCGCTCTGTCAGGGTTTTTTCTATCAGAAAGGCATCCTTGAACTCCGCTCGAAACGTTGCCCACTCCTTAATTTCGTCGATCATTCCAAGATACCAATTTTTCGCCACCTGTTTGAGGTGGCTGCGTGCGGTTTCGAACGCTACCGCTTCCGTCCATTGGTGGAGAATAGCTGTGGACTCAAGCTGCTTCAGCCAAGCTCGAGCGAATGCGGAACCCTCCACACCGGTAAAATTCTCGATATTATGCGATAAGTCCGGCAGCATACTGTATGTCGTGTTTACCTGCCCTTGCTGTTGCTGAGCCTGCTGCGCTTGGAACTGTCCCTGGATCAGCCTCGTCACGGCCGTCATAAGCTGCATCATCTCTGGCTGCATCCCGGCTTGTGGCTGTGGCATACCGGCATGTGGTTGCTGGAAATGCTGTTGATGCATATCTCCCTGTTGTTGCAAAAATTGCTGATGTTGTTGTTGCTGCTGCTGCAATTCATACAACGTTCTCGCAGCATTTCTTTGTTCTAAATCTGCCTGTTGTCGAGCTTCTCGGGCTTTGCGTGCCACCGCATTTCGGTCTTGTTCTGGCGTCATCGTGAGTTTGCCTTATGTCACGAGCGCAACAAAGATCATCAGCCGCACGACGCTAAGTACTCGTCACCAAAAGCGACCCTAAGGTCCACCCGCTCGCAAATTCCAGCGAGGCGCCAACTCGCTCGTTATCGTCTGCCGCTCGGCGCGTGCGAGATTTCACACTTTCACTGCCACGTGCATGTACCAACTTGCACACACTTGCTTTATACCAGCGAAAAAAAAATTCTACACTATTTTCACGATAGTCACTCAATTTTCCACGATAGTCAATACTGTCCGTTTTTCCAAATTTAATCGAGAAGCTGATAAGACACACAGGAGTTCAACTATACTCGAAAATCGCCGATTCGATTTAGCGGCGCACGTGCCAACCGTTTCGGAGCAACATGTATTTTGCTCCAAAATTTCACTCTTTCTTGACCTTCCTTGTGGGCACTGTCGTTGCTATCCCACTTCTGAGTTGTTAGAGACACTTCTGTCTCTAAGAATAACTCAGATGATTCACTCAAATAAACGTATTTAGCCAACTAAGTACAGGATCGTTCACGAGCTACCGGCATTTTGCCACTCAATCAGATACAATAATATTAGTAACGGCACCTTGCCACTGAATATTACTCGATACACTTGACACTAAACTAGGTTTACAACGGCCTTCGCCAAACAACCCGGCTCCAGGAGCCCTCGATACCCGTTCACCAGGTCACGGCCTTCGCCCGCCGCCCGTACTTGATCGCGGCCCGCCAAGTTCTCTCGAGCCTCCCTCGCGCGCGGGCACTCGTCCATCCGGTGGCGCCGCCACTCCATACGCACATACACATACATGTCGCCCTATACGCATACATATACTCGTGGATATACTCTCTCTAACAGACATTTGTATGTTATCTGATAATCTATTCGACTTATCATTGATAACGCTTTATTGATGAATCGAAGATGTTTCGTACAGTAACGCAAGGCTCAACTCGCCCCTCATACAGTTTCTATTGTTCTGTTTGTCATAAATTCGGACTCCTTATATTATTGCAGCAGACTGGTGGTACGCCAATTGACTTTGAAACCGAGACTTTATGACTTTTATGATCTGCTGTCAGGTAAAGTCCCGCCCATCGACGATTTGAAGGGCCCCGGCTGTGATAGACAATGAAGGCCGCGTGATGGGGCCAGACTCTGATTTTTTTGAACTTTGCAACCTTGCCTTTCGTTAGTTTTTCCGATATCTGATATCGCGTTATCATTTTTGATATCCAGAATTTATTAATGATTTTTTTGATCTTGCATCAAGTCTCTAACTTCAATAGATCTCGAGATATCAAAAACTCGATTATCTCCAAAAGTTATCAATTTTTTCGGACGATCTTTGTTGGGGGTTATTCATAAATGAAATATCTATCACCTCAATCTTTTGCAGTGCGCTAAAACTTTTTTCGCGAAGCTACAGCATCCAAAAGTCGAGCTGATTCTGAAATATTTACCTACACTGTGAAGAAATCTTCCGAAAAACTTGAACCCACTGGTTGAATGGAGAATTCAACCATTTGGTTGAAAATTCAACGAATTTGGTTGGAAATTCAACCAGTTTGGTTGAAAATTCAATTAGTCGATTCAACCATTTGGTTGAATTTTCAACCAAATGGTTGAATTCTCCGTTCAACCAGCTGGTTGAATTTCTCATTCAACCAGTTGGTTGAAGTTTTTCGGAAAAATTTTTTATAGTGTACGTTTTTTTGCAGTCTGATAATGGCTACGGACGCAGTTATCATCCCTTCGACCTCAAATGAATCTTAACATGGCCGCAACGAGATGTGCATTGATGTTATCTAAGTTGGAAAAATCGTACACTTTTTTTGAAGCCAATATTCCAAAAATTCTTGAGGAGACAATCATCTTTCGATAGTAGACAAGTTCCCCTGAGGAATTTTCGACAGCATGGGATAAAGCTCTGAAGTTGTAGCTTCGTGGACGGAACTTGTATTCTGCAATCATTTTTGCAATACCGTGAAACGTGCAGTAACACTCAAAAAAGTGTTAAAACACAAAGCTCCGGTCTCTACTGATCACCCATCCAATGCTTAAAATGGTTGATCAATTGCCCTCGAACTTACAAGTTAAGGCGTGAACCTTAAAATCGTTCTGATAGCTGAAAGATCGAGTTTTCTCGTACAAAATATCTCGTACAATTGCTCACGTGGTAATAAGGACACTCTCCATGTATAATCACCTATGGAACTGGCTTTGATTTTTTTAACACGTTCGCTGCAGCGGGACCCACCGGTGGGCCCTAAAAGACTTCCCCGTGGCGCTGAAAATTTTGGCCTTATGGGAATTCCCGTCACACCTGGGGAAAGATCATCGATTTCACCCTCCGCAGCGAACGTGTTATTCCAAAAGATTAGTCGATTCAAACTAATCCATAGCTGGAATGGCAGTGACACTCCTCGGGATCATTCGTACACGGCTCTAGAATAGCTCTCTGGAAATCAATCTTTGATTCTCAAAAGTTGAGTCCTAGGAATAAGAAAGATTCGAAATAGATATCGATTACGGTTTTGTATACTCTGTTTCTTAGAACCCAGGACCGACTCCTGGGAAGCTTTTTTGAATAAGATCACGAGCAATATCTCGTGGAATATTGATGATACACCAACTGCAAATCAGTTCATCACAATCTATTTGTCAAGAGTTTCAGAATTTCATTCAATTATGAAACACTTTTCATAGGTGATTATACTAGACTATAGTGTTGTTCTGGAAGACCATATTCATGTACGATCTGACGTATCCCGGAAATGAGAGATAGCCGGGGCAAACTACTACCAAGAGGATGCGTGAGTCGCTCCGGTAGGGTTTTACATCAATGGCGAACGCCTTTGCGAGAGATGCGATCGGTGCGTGCTTTGGTCGTGAAGCGACGGGAAATGACTTTATTCCTTGCGAGGAGTTGCGCTTTGAAGATCTGGAGACTGGGCCCGAGGGGCCTGAGTCGCGGCTATCATGGCTCCGAGACGAGCGAGCTCCCTCGCTTCACACTTACCGCACGAGCTATCACGGCACGGACTCTCGGTGTTCACTGTTCGGGCTCGAGGTTTTGAACCTGAAGGATTCTTACGTTCCATTCTAGTCGCGATAAAATGCTACTCACACTGATGTGACCGATTTCAAAGAGAATTGCATTTAGACTTGGGTTTGGATGGTGGGGTTTGAATGGGGATGCGGATGAGACGAACAGACTTGAGATTAAATTGTGCCGCGTCTGTCGAGGTGCGAAAAACTAGAGCCACACACATACTCATCCATAGCGGATCACACTGATTCTACGTGGAAGGATTCGAACGCGTTCATCGCAGTGACCGTAGCACGACCGGCTACGACAACTACAGGGAAGGTACGACCTGGGTAGTGACGTGGACGTGGAGACGGCGAGCCGGTGAATTCGAGGCGTACGGGCTGGTGACTGCCGCGTCGGGGAGCCGACGGGCCTGGCAACGGACTGACAGAGACTGGATGCGTTACGACGTGTAGCGTGACTGAACTCGACTGAGCGACTGAGTATGCTGAGCCAGAGGGGCTCGGGTTCATATAGAGAGTCCGTGTCCCTTGAATCCGCGGAATCACGGATGTTTTAAGTATTTGAGACGTCCGGTACGCGTGGAGTCCTGGGAAGCGTGGATGTCGTGCAAGTCCCGTGCGTTCAGCGGTCGGGATGTTGGAGTTGTCCACGATTTCCGGGACGAATGTTAATGGCTTTATGAGGATTCTATTGAGCTGATGGTTAAACTATGAAAACGTCCAGGATATCCTGGACGATACTTAATGGCTTTATGGTTCCGCGAAATGAGTTTATTTTTCCGGGCTAAAAGTCCATGAAAAGCGGGACAGTAGCAATGTCTCGTACGCGGAGAGTACGGGACAGTTTGCGCATCCTCGATTTTCTGGAGAGGTGATTTATGAGCGTGTTTACTTGTTTTTGGAATATTCCGGTTTGAACTTGCTGTTTTTCACATTCATTCTATAAGGCATGAATCAAGCCGTAGGTTATTGTAAAAATAGGAGTGCGTTGCGCACGTCAGATCATGGTGTCTCAATTTGTAGCTGAGTGGTCCAAAGCAAATCATGGACCTCAGACGCCCTTAAGAGTTTTAAGAATGAGTGAGTCCCCGAAATTCACCAGCAAACGTCTAGAGTTGACGCAAACTATGGCTGTTGTAGAGCGAAATGTATCATAATCACAAGAGCGGCCCAAATTTAAGATTCACCCATGTACAAATTGTTGTCAAACTAGGATTCTCCGGGCTAATTATACTGTATGATGAAAATTACGGAATAAATTCCAATACTTAGAATCTCTTATTTAGTGTATCTGCTGCTTACTTGGACAGCACTATCAATGATGCCTTTCATACCGAACCTGATGGACATAATCAAACCTATCGAAAATGGTACGCGCATCAGTTTGGGAATTGGCCATAGCAGTTACATTCTATTCAACCAGAACGATCATAAATGGATTACATGTGCTCATACCAGCATCGTTTTACTCTCAGATTTCATACTCACTATTGGTATTGATAGTTTATTGGTCACTTCGACGAGGTTAGTTTGCGGTCTATTCTCAATTACGAGGTGAGATATAAACAATTTTCTCATGCATATGATCATCCAAACAAGAAATTAGACTTCCTCTCCAAACCACAATTATTTAGACTCGATTCGTGCTTCGAATTGAAGCCTTTAAGAACACTAAAATATCAACCAATAGTAATAAAGTTTGGAATAGATCTTGGTGTAGTGAATATGATTCGAAGCTTACAACCCTCATTGCGTGATTTTAAGGGAATTCATTGTATGGTTCAATGTAAGCCATGAACTCATTTTTAATACTTGAATTCAATCGAAATTTATCCTATGATGCGAGAACTAGAGTATGAAAAAACCCTCAAAATTAAAAATCAATATTTTGTGATGACATCGATGGAAGATTCGCGTATAAAAGAATGCATATTTTGGCCGAGGAGGCAACACAACACCTTTTTGGCCAGTGAAAGGAAAGAAAATCATATTGATTCTTTTCGATACAGTCATAGACTACAGACGATGGGTGGTTGCGTAGCAAGTTCATCTGAGACCAGTCAAAGAGTGATTAAATGCAACCTGAGTTCTACCATCTCCTTGCACGATGAAAGCTTGAGGTGAGATGTCATGACTAAGCAGCTCCTGTATCTTTTACACAAGTCTATCCCTGGATTACGAAGCATCTACTCAACAGACAAAAATGATTTCGAATAGACTTTTTATTTTATTTATTAAGCAATAGAAACCTCTTATGGGGTTTATTTCTGCATTACAATATTTACATATTCCTCAAGTCTATTCGTCTCACCAGCTAATCTTCTCGTGATTCATTTCCTATCTGCTTCAAATTTTTATGTCAATTTCTCGCAGAAATTCAAATATTTCTAGACAGATTTCTATGTTAGGTTCATGAACAAACATTTCAATACAAAGGGGAGGATATAACTGGAAGTTACTCAATTTTCTGAGTAATTTGGCTCTTTCTGCATCATAAAGGGGACATTGCCAGAGAATGTGATTCACGTCTTGATATGTATGCCCACACGGGCAGCTTGGATTAGCAATTATGTTGATTCTATGAAGAGATGCGTTCAGGCCATAATGGTCGGCTCTAATTCTATTCATAGTAACAATGAATTCTCTAGATAGTTTTTTTCTCCTTCTTTTCCTGTACCATGGGTGGACTCTATTTTCATTGAGGTAGTTTTCAAAATAACCTTCGCCCTTAGTTTTTCCTTTGTTTTTTAAAGTTTCCATGTTACTCTCGTATGCAGTCTTAGAGAAACCTCTATAAAGATCTGTAAATGGAACTCTAGTTACTGTAACTCTCTCTTCCCTTGTTGCTGCCTTCGCATAAGAGTCAACTTCCTCATTTCCTCTGATTCCCTTATGTGCCGGTATCCAGTACTAATCAATATTCAAGTCTTTTTCTTTTTTTTCTACTGATTCTTTGTAAATTTCTTCCATTTCAAGTATGAACGGGTTCACTTTTACTTCTAATCTGGTATTTGGAAGCGCTTGAAGGACACTGAGAGAATCAGAGAAAATGCAGAATTTTTCATCAATATTTTGTTTCGCCAGCTCAAACGCTTTCTTCAAAGCAACACATTCCGCAGTGAATATTGATGCTTTTCTATTCACAGTGACACTCTCATAATATTGCATTTTTGGGCAGATGCATGCTGCTCCAACTGCAGTAGTATTATCCATTTTGTTTCCACCTGAATAAACGTCATGAGCATTTGTTTTTTCTGTACATTCGTCTAGAATAATATTTAAATCTCTTGCTCGTTTGAGTTCGTTATTTAAGGACATAACAAATGGGATCTGTAATGTAACTACATTGTAGTCGAATTTGAAAGTGTTATAGTTCTGGTTTGACAAAATTTCGTTCTGTATGTTTTCATTGAATATCTCAAATATGCACGATCGAGTTATTTTGGAGCTGCTTTCTGCTTCGTTCTTTTTACGTATGTTATAGTAGGCAATAGTGGTAGTATACACATACAATAATGGTAGAATACCTGTTGGGTATTCTTCACCCCACCTCTGCCGGAATCTGATACCAGCGTGGTGGAAAACTCATCTATCCGGACGCTATTCCGGACCTGAGTACCACAATTCTCATACATACTGACATTAAGGTGGCTCGTGCGCGTGGTGCCGTACGACGCATAGGGCCCCGAGGCGTAAATATAGGTATACTTACAACACCAACCGGTGGCTGCTTCGCGCGGTTGCATCCCAAAACTAACTTTAAACTCAATTTACTCAAAATCGATGCCAGCAACCTATGATGTTTTTCATGTCATTAGACGCGCCGTGCAAAATAGCGCCGATTTCTTTTGTCATAATCGATGGTAGAGGTTTAGTTTGCGCGTGGTCTCATTTATACTCGTCGATCCCATAAGAATACATGTATAAGGATTTTTACTCTTAAGGCGATGCGGTCACCGTGCACGCAGAACTTTGTTCACAGAACTCTCAAAATCTTTTACATCATGGGCTAAACGACGAGTTATCTACGCTTTGTTATTATCTAACTTGGCCTGGATAACTCTTCGTTTGGCCCAAATCGGACTAGATTTTGAGAGTTTTGTGAACGAAAATGTACCAATTTGTAGGTTAGAAAGTACCCGCGGGCAAATTATTCTCGTTTATTAGTGATAGCCTTGTGATTGGTGACACATAATGAGTTGTCCATCACAACTCAGATGATAATACGTAATGGACAAATCGTCTCCAACTTCGTTTCGAGAAAATTTTTTGATTTACATCCAAATAAGATATAATTTCCGGGTTGCACGGTGACCGCATCGCCTTAAACGATTTTTCTCTCGATTTTCGCCGTCGACCCCCTCTTTTCTTGGTGGATTATGATTTCTCATGAGTTTATCTACGATTTCCAATTACTTTTAGACCCATTCCCAGTTGAGTTTAAATCTGCGCGAGCCACCTTAACTTTGATATTCAGTGTCTGTAGAGCAGATATTTTAACATCACAAAACAAGATTCTTTCATTTAGATGCTGGAAATTTAGTTTCAAATCAGATCCCTAATGTGAAAAAGAGCATTTCGATGAAAAAAAGTATCTCCTCTGCTCTGCTATCTAAATACTACTGACGTGATTTGAGGGTGAAGACATTTCTACGCTCAAAACTTGTATTGTAACGTTTGTATTTGTATTTGTAAAATTGTAAAATTGTAAAATTTTTTCATGATTTTTCTGGTCTTGAATCAAGTCTCTAACTTCAGTAGATCTCAAGATAACGAAAACTCGATTATCTCCAAAAGTTATCAATTTCCTCGGACGATCTTTCGTGGAGATTATTCATAAATGAAATATCTATCACCTCAATTTCTTGCAGTGCGCTAAAAAAATTTCTCGCGAAGCTACAGCATCCGAAAGTCGAGCTAATTCTGAAATAGGCCTTTTACCTGCGTTTTCTTGCATTCTGATAGCGGCTACGGGGGCAGTTATCATCCGATCAACCTCAAATAAATCTTAACATGTCCGCAACTAGATGTGCATTGGTGTTATCCAAGTTAGAAAAATTATACATTTTTTTGGAACCGATAATCCTAAAATTCTCGAGGAGACAATCATTTTTAAACCGATAGTAGACAAGTTTCCCTGTACTGATTTCTGGAATAGTGTCGGAACAGATGAGCGTCGGACAACGCCTGTATACGCATTCTACCACAGGTCGAACATAAGGTAAAAATAAAAAGACACTATTCTTGATTTTATCAAAAGTATTCGAAACTGATGATCACATACAAGAAATTGGATCCAGCTAACGGTTTTGCTGCTTTTCTACGACAGTTCACGTTCTTTTCAACTTCTTTGTATTGTAAAACCCGCTTTGTTGGCAGCTCACTTATTCGCATCACGGCATCTTGTTTGCGAGTTTCAGGCGAATATTTTCGTACGTTTCGCACGGAAAAGCAGTTCTGGGCCTTCTTCATAAAATGCCAATTTATGTAAAAAAACTTTTTTCTTGCTAAATCGAAGTACGCTCACAGTTTGACCAACCAGGCTACCCCTTCAAAGAGCACACTCATGCTCAAGCCGTTTCCGATCAGTCGATAAAAAAACGAAGACATCGCCGTGTTACAGAAAGATTTTCATGATACGGCCTCTCGAGATCTAAGACCAGGAAAGCGGAAACTGTCGCTGGGCAAGCGCCAAAAAGTACTTAAATTACCCATCATTTCGTGAATTTGAGGCAGTTAGAATCGTCATAGCCCAAAAATAACGAGTGACCCATCTTCGGCGCTTCATTTCCTACGATTGAGGGGGTTAAAAAATTCCGGATGACTCGCACGGGGACCAGAAGAACAAAGTACGCAGAATATTAAATGTTTCGTAGGGATACCTATAATGTCAGTCATCGAAAAGATCTAGAATTTCATCCTGAATGATCGAAAGTTTTAGCTCAATGAGAACTTTTTCAATGGATTGCGCGGACTTTGCGATTCAAAATCCTCAAAAACCCCTCTCTATCAATGCCTCATCACATAATTTTATTTATATTGAAATATATTTCATCTAAGAAGAAAAATCTCACCTGAAATTTGCACGAGATGCTACTCCCTTTTCCTGAGCTAATGTCCAGTTCAAGATTTTATTAATATCCGGATCTATTCACGTGGAAACTCTGTGCTGGAAATGAATCTTGATTACCAATGCATGTAACCGCCATAATTATTTTACACAGATACTGCTACCTCTTGGAGGATATTTTCAATTTGATCTTTCTTGTGATTGAATCTGATCTTGTCATATTGGCAGCCGCTTTATATTATTTCGTAAGTTACTCCAATTCACTTTATCAAAAAGCAAAGGAATAGTGTAACGGACGTCTTTTATTACAATTTAAGGAAGCTCGGTCACCAGTTCCACTGTTGAAAAAGAACATCTACTTCGGCGTAATCTTTGCATTGAATTTCCATTTACTATTTCTCAACTGGATGGGGCAAGGTCTCATTGACTGCAGCGGAGAAGTTTTCGACTCCGCGTGAGAAATATATCATAAGAATCGCATATGCTATAAAACGATTGCATCTTATTGAGAATTTCAGCATATCTAATATAGATATCATGATTCATACACAGCTCGCATTAAAACTTTAAACTGTAAATGACTCATAATTTTCAAATTTCAGGTATTCTAGCTCGTGGTATTCAATGGGTTATCAAGAGAGGAGGTGCTTAGTACTGATAATGCGAAGATCTAGAAAACCTTTTGCTTTTACGGCTGGAAAAATGTTGAATCTATCGATGGAGTCGTTAGCTAAAGTGAGTCCAAGGCCACGATGTTCAAATATAGGAATTCTATTCTTTGTACACTGAAATAATCGAGACTCTAACATTTTCTTCCAGTTGAACAAGGCATCGATGTCATACTTCACTGCGTTACTATCCATTGAGTGAGAAGAAGATTTCATGTGAATTCGAATATGAATGGTTAATTTCATTCCTAGATTAATTGTAAACTCTTACAATAGAGAAAAGAATACTATTGTGTCGAAGTAATCTACTAATGAAGCTCTTACGCTGTGTAAAAAAAATCAATTGGCACTGTAGACCTTCTTTCGTAATAAATTTCCCATTATCCATAAAACAGTTGTCCCGAGACTCAGCACTAAGGTATATCAAAAATTCAGAGCAGTAGCTAATAATTGAGATGATTGAGTAAAATTATTGATCACAGAGATGCTCTATTAGTAAGATGTTCAATCTTAGTCAGATGATACTCGGTGCTCAAAAAGAAGTGGGTTTTTACCCCCAGATGGGCTAACGTAGGACAACTTTGAAGGAGTATTCTGGGCTAGTCTCTTTCGAAAAGTGAACTCTACGTTCCATCGTGGATAAACTGATGAAGAGAGCAAGCCCAGCTGGAGTATGATCCCATGTCTAATTCGAATGAGGTGGGATTTGTCTGATGAGATTTCCTGGGCCAATCCTACTTGAATTGCACCATCTATTGACCGCCGGATGAAGACTCAGAATACGAACTTGAAATTTTTTGTTTCGCCTTTAACGTGTAGCACAGTTTGTATGCCCCCATTTGGTTGGCGCCCATGTGCGTGGGATTGAGATACGCTCAACCAATGCGTCATCGTACCAACTGTCAATCTCCATTCGTAATGACTTATTCC
The DNA here is from genome assembly GCA_029851415.1 of Eretmocerus hayati. Lineage (NCBI taxonomy): Eukaryota > Metazoa > Arthropoda > Insecta > Hymenoptera > Aphelinidae > Eretmocerus > Eretmocerus hayati. The sequence continues at coordinate 171,502,996 of CM056742.1, read as the reverse complement.
GGTTTATTCTCAATGTAACAATCTACTTAATTTGAATAGAATGAGATGAGTGAAGGAGTATGGAGATGTACCAGAGCTAGGATCTCAAGAAATGAAGAGCCGTTTGAGAAAAACTAGATCCATGTCTCATAAGAATACGATACTTTGAGTCGGCATTATCAGATCCCGGTCTTTTCTAATTCACTTTGAGGGATTTCGAGATGAGTTTTAGAATGAGTGAGTTGAAAATATGAAGATTCGACACCGTTGGTTCCTCAGGAAACTTTAATTTGTAAAAAGTGTAAATATTCTTGAGAATGAGACTTTTCCTGAGATACATCGATCCAGATGCAGTACACCTCAGCTGATCTTGAAGTTTCCATGATAGTCTCAAGATAAGATTGAGTACGTAGAGTAATGATATATCCGGGTTATATTACATGCCTGAACACCGTGGATGTGGTCGAATAAGTTACATAACACGAAAACGAACTGAAAATCATGTGATTTTCTTCATACAGAGATCCACCGCAGAGTCTCAAAGTTTGTAGAAGAGATTTTCTCCGAGAGGGAGCGATCCTAAAGGTCAAGAATTTTTTAGTTAAACTCATTTTAAAACAAACGTACATTGGCGTACACAAGTACGCTCTCTCCTGCGTTGTATTCATTCAGACAGCCATTCAACATGGAGGGCAGTATCTATGTTATAGTTCTTGAAATTCTATCGCCACAGTGTACTCGAATTCAATGTTAACAGTTGCTCACAGTCATTCGAACAAAAATTTGAAGTAGATAGCAGTCTGCACTGTTTGCTATAGAGAATAATCATCATACATGTCTAAAAATGTCTAACATTTGAATTCCAATTAGTTAACACCTCCAGCGGATTCTAATCATTAGTCTTCTATCAGTATACGCCATACAGAAGACAGCTATTATCTCTAGTTTGTTATCAATGAAGTAGAATTCTTGGTGAGTGTCTTTTCTTGGTTAAGTACCAGGTGAGTCTCGAATATTCATTAGTGTAAATAGATTCTGGAAGAGGATTCAGCTCAATGGCGAATAAGAAAATCGTTCTGCCAAATTTGCTGGGTGAGACCGTGAGGAGAAACTTAGAGAACAGAAATTATCTCATTTCGTGGAACGCTCATGTAACCTAGAGATGATAATGCTTATAAATACCAAAGTGTTATGACTGTTTTCAAAAAATAGTATATCATCCAGCAAGAGCCGCGATGGATTACTTTCGTACCAAAGTGCGCATACCGTTTTTCAATACACTTATATTGAAGTTCTATGCTTTCCGACACGAAAACGGGGCAAAATGCCGCTCGTGATAGTGCCGACAAATCAAATGTAAGCGCATGGCACAAATTTCTCTTCGTCCACAGTGCTTTGCTTGCATCATCTGTGAGACTCTAAGAAAAATCAACTTTATGCAACGCTGTGCGTAAAACTGTGCGAAAAGTTAACTTTCTATGCAAGATACCCATGCGGAAAGAAATGCAGAAAGTCATTCTCGCACGGCTAAGTGTGCGAGAAAGTGAAATCTGTGCAAAAATGGATTCATCGAAATTTTCATAGCGAATTGGAAACTTAGAAAAAAATTCAATGAGTCAACCTTGCATGTCAATCTGTTTCTAGTAGGCGGATTCCAACCCTTCGATAACTCATCATTTTATATTTTCATCTTTACTTGAAAAATACTCTCACTGGATAGAGATATATATTTATCCATTCAAAAGCCACCTTTTCAAATGTATTTAGATGATTGATCATCATCATACATAGTTGTATGAATTATCAAAATTGAATCTTTTGAAATTCGGCGATATTTTTGAGCAACGAGGTAATACGCGATATGAGCAAGAGGTTTTTTTTGATACATTTTTCAGAATTTTATTTCAGTCGGGGGGCCCCCCGAACCCCCCGGCGGGGGCTTCGCCCCCTGCCGCTCCTGGACCCTGTTCCGCTCCCCGGTCGCCGATTCCCTACCGGCGACTTCCCCGGAAAGTTTGTCGAATAAGCGACTCTGACGCATTATTAGAAATGGTAAAAACGTTGTTCCAGTTGAGAAAAAGTTAAAACAAAAGTCCATCTCTCACTACACCAAAATAATTGGATTCATTTTGGAGGTCAGTTGACATCCCTAGAAAAGTGCCATCGATTTGTATTAGATCAAGGTACTCGGCAATGAGTACCTTTATGTGATTTGATTTTTAGAATACTTATTGGTATGGAGGATACTTATTTCAATTGAATAAACTCAGTATAGGATAATAATTGTTATCATTTCATTCAAGTCCTGACCGCCAATTGTTTTAAAAGTTGTGGAGGCACAGTTTTCCGCATAGGTTGCATAGAATAGTATGAGCAACGCGGGCGAAAAGTTCCCGCACTCGTGTCCGGAACCGCGCGAAAAAGTAACTTCCTCGCACTCTTTCGACTTTCTCGCACGGGTATTAGGTTGTTCTCGCTTTGCGAGAACAACATAGAGAATAACCGTACGAGAAAATTACTTTCTCGCACCGTGAATAACCGTAGAGAATAACTGTGCGAGAAAGTGGAATCGTGCGAGAAAATTACTTTCTCGCACTCTTTCCGGACACTCGGGCGGGAATCTTCCTTTTCACCCATGTTGCTTAATGTACTATTTTGAATTTGCTTTGGACTGGGTTAGGGATCTGACATGATTTCCGGGTTGCCTGCATACAGGCGTTTTCTCATTCAAGATGACCAACGAAGGGAGCAGATTCCATCCCGGATGCATGGAGCCGTGCTCGTAATAGTGAGTTTCTCGATTTCATGAGTCGTCCGATGTGCAAAAGTAAGAAGATCAAGCCCTAACATGAGTGTTCTGTGCCAGGCTGTGTCAAATGAGACTTCAATGAAGCAAGAATCCTATCCTACCAATACTAAATCTGCTTCCTTCGTCGGCCATCTCACCCCTGTGTGCAGACAACCCGACATCGATGTCAGATTCTTACAGGATCTGGATTAGCCTGTTATTGATGAGTACTTGAGAAGTTGTACGGACATGAGGATGAAGCACGAGATGAAAATTTTTCTTCGTCAAATTAAGACACACCTAGATGGATAAAACCTCGACTTCATATTCACTTACCATACAGGAGTGTGTTTTAGCTCCGGGTCACACATTCGGCTGGAACTTTGGGAGTGGTCTCTCTATAGCACCAGAAGGAAAAATCCAAAATTATAGATATGTACCTACTTCCAGCCCCGAGCTATAAGCTAAGCATATTGTGAATCTTTCTCATCCATATAATGATAAGTACACCATTATTAACCCTCGGCTATCCCTGCAGGGTGTAATGAATCCAACGTCTCTCTCACGAGTACACCACACGCGTAATTGGAAGTTTCCCAGGCTCATAGTGACATTTGTTGGTAGTCAAGATGTGCCACTTACCGACCGTGCACATGGCGCCAGTTTTGGCGCGTGCGTCGCTCCGCAACAGCCAAGCAAAATGGCCGTGGGGTTTGACACACCCCAGAGCGCCAGCTAGGGGCGCGTCGTGTATTCTTCACCCGAGTTGGTTTCGAGGATCAGAATTAACCACTTATAAATGTCGATTACATACGGTGTTTCCTCCTCTGACTCCGCTTTCATACAGGCAACTATCAAATTTTTGACAGGTGTGCGAGGAAAGGGCGACGAATTGCAAAAGACGGTTTTTTTACTAATCAATAATTGCAAAAAAATGACCCTGTCGCTAAAAAAATTCTAGAGGATGCAATTTTCAATAAAAAGAGCTAAAAATTCAAGTGAGTCATCTCAAGATCAAGTAAATATGAGAAATAAAATAGTGCAGTAGTCGAGTTTTCCAGGGAAGTTTTCATTCCATCATATTAGGTGAGAATGAAATCTCTCAATGCATCGGTGGAAATATGTTAGAATAAATGTGGACGTCTTCTCACAGTATGCGCAGCAGACGGAGAATGCCGGACTTAGCCAACCGGTCAAAAGTCCGGGTTGGCTCGGCAGATCTCACTTGGCCAGCATCGAGCAATTTTCGCTTACTAGCGAAGCAAACGCTGCCAAGCCTTGCTCGGTATAGCCTGCCAGGGCGAGGAGTTGCTGCTTGCGCCGTCGGCACTGATCACCCGCTTCCTGGTTTCAGTACTGTGCAACAGCAATGCTTCCTGGTGCAGCGGGCAAGGTGACTTGGTGCACGATGAATGAGAGCGGCGGCCGAAATTAAAAACCGACCCCAACGCGCTTGGCACTCCTACACCAAGGGAATCTACCACGCGGCTACGCGACCAACACAAACGGCACGGGCTCCTGATACCCCGAGGCCCAGAAACACGACATAGAGCACGGCAGTCGCACAATTCACCATCTACACCGTCACTAAATTCGACAACCACCTCCTCGGGCTGCGAATACTGAGACTGGCGCACTGACACATAACCTCGAAACCAGACCACGTATGTGGCAGCAAAACAAACTTATCCCTCTGCTGATCCCATGTGATCCTCGCGCGACTGATCCCTGTAAACCCTTTTCTGATCCATCTGATCACAACAATCTGATAATTTTCAACATCCACGCAAATTTCCAAATCGACTCGAATAACTTCGAGAAAATTTTGCAAAACTTACAACGAGCCAGACTATCGGAATTTCCCGGCTGGTCGAGTACTTTACAATCACGTTGTATATGTAATTCATCCTTAGGTGATTATTTCATTCCAAATGTCCATATAGGCCCATGTTAAAAAGACACGTGAACACCACCGGGCAAAAGTTTGTGTACACCTAAAAATAAAAATTTCGATTTTGCTCACTCGACTGCTGGGATCTCTTTGGTCCAAATCAACTCTACTTGGGCTCATTTTCCACCATTTTTCAAGCACTTTAATACCTATTTGGTAAATCCTTCTGCGCAACTCAATAGATTTTTGCAAAATCAATCTGAAGCCTTGGAGAATTTGAGAAAAATCGGATCATTACGCAAACCTCCGCAAGTTTAGCAGAAATTGATAGATTTAGATGGTCCAAAAAGCATCTCAAAGTAGAAATCAAGAGTTTCAAAATCCGTTCTTGAACGTTATTCTACCTTGTTTCTGGTACGAGCTATGACTTTTTTTGTAGAGGATGATTCTTCTCACGAAAAGGACTTGGTCATTGAGAAATTATGGATGGACTCATTCTTTTCACGGTTATTGGCACTGATTTTGGTTTTTCTAACCAACAACATGGAAAAACTTGGAAAAACTCAGAGGAATAGCACCGTTGCCCCGATTCCTTCACCTTTCGTGGTTCTTGGGGCCCTCCTTCGAGAAAAATCTCCCTTTACGAAAACAGTCACAGCTCCGATGAGAAACAAACTAGAATAAAGTTCAAAAACGGATTTCGGAGCTCTTGACTCTTACTATTACATGCTTCTTGAATCATCTCAATCCATCGATTTTCGCCAGACTTGCGGAGGTTTGCGTAATGAGCCGATTTCTATGAAATTCTACAAAGCTTCAGACTGATTTGGCAAGAACCTATTTGATTGGGAGGAAAAAATACCAAATAGCTTCCAAAGTGCTTAAAACAAGCTACAAAATGAGCCCAAGTAGAGTTGATTTGGACCAAGGAGATCCGAGCGATCGAGTGAGCAAAATCGAAATTTTCATTTTTAGGTGTGCACAAAATTTTGACAGGTAGTGTATACATAGATATAATAACAAATGCTAACCTACATAGCTGTATCTCGGGATAGGAGGCTCATTGGACTTGACCCTTGGAGATACTTCCATCTTCCACCAAGACATGATGATTCCCCGAGTTTCATTAAGATCTGTTTTCCGCAAACCTGATGCTCTCCTTGCGAGTGATGATACACGCTCCTTTAGAAATTAAGATTAGTCACCGTTTTGTAAAGGAGTTCTTCAGAAACCAAAATTTACAAACTATAGGATCAAGAAACCGATCAGAGACGAGAATGTTTTTCATACGTCATGCATGAATGTAATTCTTCTTCTTCTTCTGGTGCCAAAAGAAACTACTTCCAGAGGCTTTCAGTCGAATCCGTGACCCATATCTGATACCTTTTCCTGGTTAAATCCGCAGGGCTCGACACGTAAGGGTCTCAAGGATGAGGTTGTTTAATTTCATCGTAATTTGGGCTTTGTGTGAGTATGCGGCATCTGAAGAGACGAGTACGCTCCAGCCCCAAGGTAAGTTACTCCTATACGAGTCTCACAAATCGCATTCGGATAAATCTAAAAATAAGAGTCCGCCGGTAAATTACATTTCCATTTCATCTCTCAGGTCACCGTGACGTTCCTGTAGTCATAAGAATTGAGTGCTATATAAATTTCGGAAGAAGCTAGACAGACCTCGTCTTGTATCTGATCGACTCCATTTGATTCATACTCAATATTTGGCAAACTTGTTTCTCTCGATTGCTGAACCTTCCTCATCTTCAAGTGATTCGTAGAGTAAAAATTCTGAAGATCACCGAGCCTGTCTGTCTGAACAATGATTTATTTTCTTCTCTTGCAGTCGATTCAGCTGGAGATTACAGTGGCTATTGCAGTGAGCTTATGTTCAATGAACTATCCGAGTTTTTAATCTTTGAGCAACCTACTCAAGAGCCCTTACCTATACATTGCAACCAAGTGCTACCAAGCAACTCAGATGTACAAGATAGCCCAGACATCTTTTCAGAGACGGATTACTCATGGTTATTCGAACCGGGATCAATCTGTTCGACGCCATCAATTTCGAGCTGTGAGTCTATTTTACTGGGAAATTGCTTTGTCAGGTTAGATTTGGGTGTTCCCACCAAAACTGTCAACTTTGAGGCTCAAATCGATCTTTTCGGCACATTCCTTAGCCCTCTGATTATTCCATTTTCATTCATTTCCTGATCACCTTGGAGTTAAAATGCTAAGTGTACAAAACGAGGTATCATTATGGCAAATAATCTTGAGCCCGACAGTATCATCCATTTACTGACGTAGATCAATATTGCGTTTTCTCTAGAGTCACGTAATATATGTGACAATTTTTGCGTGTCTTACGGGATGTGACAAATCGAACTTTGAATTCATCGCAGCAGCTCGTATGGTTTCGGACCGACTTCGATGAAAATGTACCCCTTAGTGCCTATACAGTAAGAGGAAACCAGATCGAGTGATTCTAGCTAATGCTGCGCTCTAAATTATAATTCATGGATGTGAAATTTTTTTCGTGGCCTCCGAAAAATTCAGCAGATCTCAGGTCGGCTCGCTATAACTTGTAAATAATGGCCACTTCGCATCAAAAACTTCTAATATAATTCAAATAGAACGAGATAACACGCAGGAGAAATATTCGCGCTATAACAAAAAAGTTCGAAGAAGTGGTTTCAAAGTATCACAAAATTTGACGTAATTTTTTAGGATAGAGTTCGTGTTTCTTACACCACGAAAAACTCGCGTGGCAACTCGCATTGGTGTATGAAACTACACCCACGTATGGAAGCTATCGGATAGGGTAGTGAAAATGCAATATCGTCCGCTACATTTTGGTACTGCGAGTCTGGAGGGGTGGTTTTGGAAACACGACGAGTAGAAATATTTTCCTTCGCTTATTGATCGGATTTTAGAATATAAATAACAGCAAATATCGTATTCGAAAATACGCTTGCAGGTCCTCGATCATGACATCGAATGCATTCAATTCTTAGATGGGACCTATCGTATCCTACATAAGAATGTCAGCTAAGGACATCAAATTCAACAGTTTTCGCGAAAACACCCATGAATTGTTCTCTATATATTCTTTTATAACTATGTTCATAAACTCCACAATATTTCCCAACAGAAACCCCCAAGCTCTCGTGAAAAAGCCGGAGCTTCTTCCATATTTCAAAATTATATGGGGCTTTGAATTTGGTTAAATTAGACATATCTACGTTGTTTTCTTGATGCTTTCATCCTTCAAGTTCCCAGAACACCAACGGAATCTTCTCACAGCGTTTTGACGGACCAAAATCAACCCAGAGACGGAGTAAGTGACGAATTACCTTCACGCCTGGCTCGTAAAAGACCAGGAGACGAACCGAAGGAGCCTGATACAGTAACCAGCAATGGTCCCCACCGGTGTCAGATTTGCAATAAGAATTTCATCAGCAACGGTAACTTGAAAAGACACAAAAGAATACATACCGGTGAAAGAAAGTGGTCATGCTGGCACTGTGGCCGTCGTTTCCGAGAGAAAGACAATTTGGAGAGACATTTCGAAAAAGTGCATGAAAATCCCAAAATTGATCACTCAAGACCAGATAGAGGAGAACAGTCACACAGAAACGATGTCCCCAATGATGATATAAAACAGCACGGAAAGAATTATGCGTGCGAACTTTGTGATGCCAGTTTCACATCCGAACGCAGTTTTCAGAATCACATGGATACCCATTCGAATACAAATATTTGCCACCCATCCACAAGTCAAGGCAGCAACAAATGCAGAGACGGAAGTGTGCTATTTTCATGCAAAATTTGTCATAAAGCCTTCAAAAAGAAACAATACCTAATCGATCATACGAGAACGCACACTGGTGAGAAGCCTTTTGGGTGCTCAACCTGTGGCAAAACTTTCAGTGACAGAAGCAACCTGCGTCAACATAAGAAAATACATGATGCCAAGTCTGCCGGTAGAAAGCGCAAATTTAGTACTTGTCCCGATTGTGGCAAAATTTTTTCTCGAAGTCAAAACATGTTGAGGCATTGCGTGAGGGTACACTCAAATCAGGAGCCCATTTCGTGTTACATTTGCGATTTGTCATTTGATCATCGCATCGATCTGGAGAGCCATATCGATCAAGAACACACTGAAGAGATGCCCTATCCCTGCGATATTTGCGGAAACAGATTCATCCGCATGTGCAACTGGATCAAGCATATGGAAACAGTCCATCGTACCCCATCATCAACTAGTAGCCAGAATCCGGGGTACATACTTAACCTGGAAAACTGTCCTTCAACATCTGGAACTCACGCATCAGCCTCATCTTCAGGTAAGAGCTCGATAGACTCTCACAGAGTCTCAGGATCAGTTCATAATCTGCTATTTTATTGATGTCACATACTTTCCCTGACCACTTCATGCTTCTGTGTTCTACGAAATTGTAGAGGATTTTGAACACCTTTCAGATCATATCAAATAGTTATGCCGGTCACGTTGCGACCCACATGCCAACCTCTCACATATTCTCCGATACGATATAAATCAATATCTAGTTACAAAATGACAAAAGATGGCGAGTCCAAAGTTAGAAATTGCTCATTTTCTTCATAGAGAAAATTGATTGTTGGAGAAATGAGTGATATTCCAGGCATTTGCAGAGATGCCTTGAAGTTTCCTAAGGATTCTAATGACGAATGCAACTCGAGTTCTTACAGATATCGTTTCTCGAGAATGTTCACATAAGAGTAATCCCGCGTGAGGAGTAAAGCACAAAATTCGGCCATATCTCGGATTTTTTTTCACCATTACCAATCCACTCAGAGGCCCAAGAGCAAAGTATCCAACTCCCATAGAGTCCAAAAAAAACGTCATATATCCCTAAAGAGTATTGATGCTTTCTCAAACGAGCAAGCTTTCATTTGATGATAGTAAACTTTCCCTCGAATTTTTTTTCAAACCTTTTTCCTCCTCCAATGACGCTCTTGGATACATGAAAATTGTTCTGTTCTTATTTTCTCGAGATCTATCGACTGAAGGTCACAGTTTCTCTTGGTAACACCTCAAAAACTTATTATAACCCCATCTTTTCAGCTCTCTTACCGTATGCGTGTGTGTGTGTGTGTGTGTGTATTGTTTTCTATGACTCATGCTCAGCAAATCTCCTCACTGGGTTCATCAATCACCTTGAAATTTTGCAGACATATTCCTTGGCATCTGTAAATGGGGACTCTATATTTTGAACACCCCCTGATTATTATTCTCGGAATTGTGAATCTTTTTTGAAAATATGTCATTTTTTCATACCTTGAAATCCATTCAAATTTTTTTCTCCAGCCTTGAAAAATATGAGTCGTTCAATATAGTGTTTTTTCGAGCTGAGGAATCGGTTGGTTGATACAGAATCTTGAGTTTGTCCCATTTCATTCTAGCTTCTCTTCTCTAAGACCATAATAATGACATTTGAACAAAATTCTGTATCAACCAATCGATACAGCACGTCAAGGAATATCAAAATTACGTCCTTGGCATTTTTTGAGTTAGAGGGGGGGGGGGGGGGAAGTACAAATTATTTTTTCGAAATCATGTGCGTAAAGTTAGTGCGTAAGGAACATTTTTCCGTGCGTAAAGGAATTTTTGCGCACGGAATGCGTGAAGACCTGTGCGTAAAGTCACCAACAGTGCGTAAGGTAGGTCTTTACGCACTGGAACGTATCTTTACGCACTGCCGTATTTTTTTTATAGCCTGATATTCTACAACATCTCTTGAAGTTTCTGCGTTGTTTAGCAAAATGATCTCTGTCTTAATTCTGTAGAATCGGAGTGCTCCAATCGTTGATTCGAAGCTGCCCAAAGCAGGTGTAATGACTTCTTTCACTCGATAGAATGAAAACTTATGAGCTCTCTAAATTGTTATACTCAGTCTTGCTCTCTCGATAAGTCCATACGATTAAAATATCCTGGTCGGCCCATCGAATTGAACATGAGAATAGTTCACTTCGGTGGATCATGAATTTAATTGAGTTCAATACAATATATAGACCTTTTTGGAGTGCTTCCACCGTGGTTTCGGTGGTTTGAAATCTACCTTGGACCGTACGTCCAAAGGAAATGTAAATTCACTTTTCGGATACTTCGCCTCAAAAAACAGTGTCGGCGATGTATTCATATTCTTTTATAAGGAAGAATCCATAGGATTCGAAATCGCTTTCTATCCCGTGTATTCAAAGCATTATTATTATCATTAGAATTGTCCAAGTTCTTTCTATTGAACCATAGAAATGGCATATTATTTCATCAATCCGTTGATTTATTCTTGTCCGTCCTTGACGATATTCATAAAACTCTAAAATCATTTTCCTCGAAATTCAGAATTGATATTATCTTATGAACTTACATATTTCGGATCTTGTCCACTATTTGTACTTTTGAGGATTGAGATCGATATTTTCAAACTATGCGGTAACATATGATATATAAAACAAAAGATCTTTTTCTGATACATTTTCAGAATTTTTTTTCAGTCGGGGGGCTTCGCCCCCTGCCGCCCCTGGACCCCGCTCTGCGCCCTTTTCCTTCACCTGCCCCGATCACGATTTGATTACTGGCGTATGAGGTGACCGACAGAATGCTAACTTTCCGCACAAAATTTCGAAAAATATCGTACGCAACTCTGTCGAAAGGTTTCCGCACTCGGAAAACTTTACACACGAGATGTGAATCTTTACGCACTGTTGAGATACTTTACGCACGAGCCGCGTAGCGGCTCGTGCGTAAAGAATCTCACCAGTGCGTAAAGACTCACACTCGTGTGTAAAGATTTCCACTCGTGCGTAAATCCAACTTTTCGACATCGTTGCGTAATATACTATTATGATATGTCTCTCTCATGAAGATTAGAAATTTGTAATAAAAAAAATTAACAAGTCAAAAAATATTCCTTGGAGGATGCTCAAAATCCACTGGTATCATCGTAAGAGTCTTCAAAATCCATCTGCAGAGTTTCGGAAGAATTCGTCAAAGCGTTTTAGAGTTTTCGCGTTCCATACGAAGCGATGTTATTTCAATAACCCCCCCCCCCCCTCATTAACTTTTTTTCAAAAGTAAAACTAGGCGATTATGAGGTTTAGAAAAGAACCATTCATCTCCAGTACATCAAAACTTCAAATTTTATACGACATGGTTTAAACTCTTGGAAGGAATGAGATCTAAAAAAAACCATTTCTAGTATATTTTGAGCCGATTTGTCACGATCAACATATCATCACTGATAGAGACTAGAGCCACTTTCCTCCAATCAAATCTTTCTTTCAATTCATTCTAATGGTGGTGGTTTGACAATTTCTTACTATAGCTAATTGTCGCTGAAATGACCCGAAGTTTAGGTGAGTAGAAAAGGTACAGGGAAATATCGAAATAGAGAAACTATAATTGAGTATATGATATGAGATTTTAGTGAATCATCATGAACACCAAATTCAACTCAGTTATATTTTCTCTATTTCGATATTCCCCTGTACCTCTTCTACTCACCTAAACTTCGGGTCATTTCAGCGACAATTAGCTATAGTAAGAAATTGTCAAACCACCACCATTAGAATGAATTGAAAGAAAGATTTGATTGGAGGAAAGTGGCTCTAGTCTCTATCAGTGATGATATGTTGATCGTGACAAATCGGCTCAAAAAATACTCGACATGGTTTTTTTAGATCTCATTCCTTCCAAGAGTTTAAACCATGTCGTATAAAATTTGAAGTTTTGATGTACTGGAGATGAATGGTTCTTTTCTGAACCTCATACTTGCTTAGTTTTACTTTTGAAAAAAAGTTAATGAGGGGTGGGGGGGGACTCACTCCTTGGTTATAAAAATCCAAGGGTAACCACAAATTTTCCAAGCACTTGTCCCCACCGCACTTGAGAATTTCTTACACACGGCTCCGTAATTTTTTCCATACAAAAATACACTACTATCAGTGTATATTTTGCTCAGTTCAATCTGCAGAGCCATGCAGCTATAGGCAAGAGCAATATTGCGGAGCCGCGACGAACACACAAAACACAACAAAGCAGACGAATCTCTCCTTCCTGTCCTTCTCGCATGGCGCTTTGATCTTTACGTCACCTCTAGTCGTGGCTAGTTTCGAGTATCCACATCTGATGCAATAATTATAGAATCGAGAAGTTCGGATAATTCGAAAATTCATTTATCCGCGATAACAAACCAGCTGGTCGGTGCCCGCGTTGCCTGGTACGCAGCAGACAGCCTCATTGCAGACTGCCGTCAACCGGACAGGAAGATCTTGCGCACGCGCTTCTATCTCTCTCTCTCTCTCTCTCTCTCTCTCTCTCTCTCTCTCTCTCTCTCTCTCTCTCTCTCTCTCTCTCTCTCTCTCTCTCTCTCTCTTTTTTTTTTTTTTTTTTTAAGGTGGTTGTAGGGCAAATACGCTGCGACGTACGAAGGAGAGGCACCGGTCAGCCAAACACGGCTGGCCAGCACCTCCCCAACAGTCCCGGGCTGGAATCCGCATCGATACGGCCATCCGAACCGGGTAAACCCTCTCTTCCTTCTCCGTTGGCGCCGGCCATTGGACAAGGGAGAGATCCACCAACTTACCAATCCGGCCCCGGCACCGCGTGAGCATTACTTCAGGGCCGGCGGCGTCTCGCGCTCAGGATCGAGCGTCTCTCTTCTCACGACTCGCAGGTGTTGTTTCCCTTTCTTCGATCTTCTTCCATCTCTTCATTCTTCATCTTCTTTCTTCTCTCTTCTTTCTTCTCTCTTCCCTCTTCAGTGCATCAGATTCCTAATGGAATCATTTGGGCCTCTTCTGTTTCAATCGGCAGAGTCACTGTGATTCGCCTGCTTCGAGGCGCCTCACTTCCCTCTCTTTCTCCTCTTTGCGGGTCATCACCAGCTTGATGTATGCGGTGAGTCTATCCCATGTCTCCTGGTTGCGGAGCAAGTACGGGACGAGATTCTCGGGTGTTAGTTGAGCACCCAGCCATTCATCCAGCTCGGCGCGCTCTCTCTGGGTGTCGCTGCACTTGAACAGGGCATGTTCGGCGTCATCCCATTCGTCCCCGCATGACTGACATGCTGGGGTCGTCCTCTTCTTGAACCTGGTTAGGTAGGAACCGAAGCAACCATGATCGCTCAGTGCCTGCGTCGTCCAGTAGTCCATCTCTCCGTGGGTGCGTTCCGCCCACTTGGCTACGTCACGGATCAGCCGGTGCGTCCATCTGCCGTTCGCAAATGGCGAATCCCACTCAGTTTGCCAATGCTCAAGGGTGGTTTCCTTCTCGTTGTCGCGGATGATCTCCTTCATGGTCGGAGTGAGTACTCGTTCGGCTCCGATCACTTTCTGGCGGTCCCAGATCCTCACTCGCTCCGCGACGAGCAAGTGGATGGGCGGAGTACTCGCCAATACGTAAGCCGCATCTCCTGACACAGTGCGGTAGGCACGGATACTCCTCAGGGCCGCTCTTCGGTGGTCTTTTTTTTTTTTTTTTTTTTTTTTTTTTTTTTTTAAGGTGGTTAGAGGGCAAAATCTGCCTCAGGATCCCTCGGATCCGTCCCCAGACACCGGACTGGTTCAGCTTACGCGGACTACGCATAGCCGACGCAGGCCATACCAGGCGGGACACGGGTTTGGGTGGGGCCCACCGAGAGATGGGCCCGGCCGTGTAATATCCCTCTCCCCTCGATGTCCGATACCTAGGGCATCGGGCAATCAAGAAGGAGATCCACCTGCATCTACCATCTCATCCCGGAACCGCGTGAGCATTACTTCAGGATGAGCGGCATGTCTCGCGCTCGATTGCGAGCGTTCCTCTTCTCCATCTTCTCTCTTCGGCCACTCGTCGGCATCTTCTGTCTTCATTCTTCATTGTTCCCTCTCTTTCTTCTTTCTTCTCTCTTCTTTCTTCTTTCTTCCCTCTTCAGTGCATCAGATTCCTCCTGGAATCATTTGGGCCTCTTCTGTTTCAATCGGCAGAGTCACTGTGATTCGCCTACTTCGAGGCGCCTTACTTCCCTCTCTTTCTCCCTTACTTCCCTCTCTTTCTCCCTTACTTCCCTCTCTTTCTCGCTCTTCGGTGGTCTCTCTCTCTCTCTCTCTCTCTCTCTCTCTCTCTCTCTCTCTCTCTCTCTCTCTCTCTCTCTCTCTCTCTCTCTCTCTCTCTCTCTCTCTCTCTCTCTTCCTCGACCATATCTTACATACCCAATAACACATGTGTAGTAGAGACGTTTCGATATTTCTCGAGTCGAAGCACGGGGCTGAAGAAATCGAACTGAGATGTAAAACGAAGGCATGAATTTTGCGGTGCTGAATAAAACGCGTCCAGTGCCCGGATTGAGAGAATAATTGTACAGAACTCTGAATCGCTTTAGAAAGGCTTTGCTAAAGCATTGCAGAGCTCTATGAGCAACGTTAAGAGGTTAATAATCCAAGAAGAAAAAAAGTGTAAGGTTAAAAAACCCCAATTCAAAGTATAGATAGGCACAGCGCCTCCCTCGATTTTTCGTCTGCTCATACTCGCCAGCGAGGCGCTACCGCGCCTCTTGATTTCTTTGTCTCCGATGACATATTGTCTTCTTTCCTCATCTAATTGACTCTCTAGGGAAATTTCGTATCAACCAATCGATTTAGCACGTCGAGATGCATCTAGATCACGCCCTTCACTCATTTTTGAATCAAAGGGAAGAAGTACAAATTATCTGTAAGATATGGTTTGTTTCAAAAAGATTTGGAATTTGGCATTGAAAAGTTTACAAGTCAAGAAATACCCATCGGGGTAAACTGGAAATCCACTGGCCTCATTTCTAAATTGTTCAAAATATATCCTCATTCTTTCGGACAGATTAATACAGATGTTCGAGATATTTCGTGTCCCATAGGAGTCAATGTTATGGCTGTCCCTTCGTCTGTCATGATATAAACTTTCTTTTTCCATCCAGAAAGCATTCTAGCAAAAGTTGAGGGGGTGGGTGGAAAAAGGGCGTAACCGCCATTATGCCCTTATTCCGCACATCGCTTTTTTTTGAGCCCCCATACCAAGATCTATCACCCCCCTCCCCCGAAATCCGTTTTTCGTAAGACCCCAAAAATCGTCTAGCAGATGAAAGAGCGTAACCGCGATTACGCCCGTTTATCGTGCAGATAAAAGGGCGTAAGTGCCGAGGTAAGTGCAATGATAGAATGTTATAAGGGCGTAACTTTTATGATAAGATGTTGAACGAGCGTAACTACTGTGATAACATTTCAAAAGCAGGGCTTAACTTTTCGCTCAGCCCAACAGGATTTGGAGAAAGGGCTTAAGTACCTGACTAAGAAAAGATAAAGGGGCGTAATTACTGTGTAACAGGGCGTGAGTGAGGGCGGATCTGGAAAAAGGGCCTAATTACCAAAGAAAAATTTTATAAAACTTCTCCAGAGACTGGAAACGCTTTTCCACCTAATATAACGATAAAAACATGTTGTTTTACCTTTAAATTGAGTGTTTTTACCCTTCCCTAGTGAAAAAAATCTCTCGTCATTTCCACCCTACTGATGGAAGCTTTTCGTGTCCATAGAACCGTGGAGTATGAATCGAACCACCCCTTAACAATCAGATATCTTTCAAAACATGTCCAGGGGCACTCTAAAAAATTTGGAGACGATTGGACTTGATTGCGAGATTTAATTCCTCTTTTTGTGAGAATGAAAGGCCGAAATTCGACCTTGTATTCGGAAAAAGGGCGAAATTGCATTTTTTGAAATTGCTGAAAAAAGCTCAAAATCGAATTTCATCACCCGGCTCGGGTTGGACTATTTCTAGAATGCTATCTTCTCCGAAATAAGTCAGCTCAACTCGTCCAATTATGTCTCTAGCGGTTTCTATCAAGTTTTTACTGATTTTCTCAAATTCACCGTTTTGCAGTTACGCCCTTTTTCCACCCACCCCCTTAATTGCTTATTAACCAATCTCTTAATAACCAAAAACGCTGTTGACAGAGTCTCTCATATTTTTATAGCGAACCAAAAAAAGTACAAACCATAAGGATTTTTTTCTCTTATTAGAGGATTCTCTTATGGGATTTTTTTCTCTTATTTTTTCCCCTTATTTTTCTCTTATTGGATTTCTATGAGGAATTTTTTCTCCTAAAACATTGTAGTTCCTCAGAAAAAGAGTCGCCACTCAATTAATGCGCGCCATGGAATCTCTAAAACTCATTGGCATAATCATCACACTCGTTATTATACACCGTCGAATCTTCAGAGAGATTAATTGACCTGTTCCAAATATTCCACGCCCCAGGGGAAGCAATGCTCATTGCATACCTCTCTTGCTCATATTCAGTCACAAAGAAGAATATGAGATGTCTAGAGAATTCGTCCACAGATAGGGTCCCATGGGGCTTCGTGGGACCTGGCCCTGGAAAAATTTTCAATCTTGGAATTTGCGAAATTTGGCATCGGAGACGTGCAGCATACAAATTGCGACCATTATTCCTCCAAAAAGTGTCGAATTTGGTCGAAGGTTGAATGCTGCACGTCTCCGATACCAAATTTTCTGAATATCAAGGTTCAAAATTGTTCCAGAGCCAGGTACCACGAAATTATTCCCAGCAGGCGAGCAATTGATTGAAAATTGTAAAAAGAAATCCGAGACATGACGACGTTTTGTGGTCTGCTCTCGCGCGGAATTACTGTTTCATGGCCACACAGACGTAATCTAGAATCTAGACTTTGCGGGCTTCTTCGCATTAGCAAAGTGTGATCGTTCAATCTTGTGGCTGTGGCAATGAAAATGTGTATATCCCTCGTTGCCTGAATGCAGTTTTGTTTCAATATCCATCAAAAAAATTCCGCGTTTTCGCGATTCGAGGACATACTTCTCTATTGTGGACGTCTCAAGTTGAAAAATCAAAACATCCTCTATGAGATCCCATATCATTGAATATCCATTGCGTTGTGGAACACACGATTTGATTCAAATATACATATTATGAGAATCTGCGATCGTCAATATCCACGTGTGGAGCTTGTGATACTCGCGAGACGTCCCTCGATAGCAGACTCACACACTGCCGGGAAGGATCGTGAACTTTGAGATGCAACTGACCTCAAATGGTTGGTACTTTTATTGAGATGTTGATATATGATCTGAGATATATTTGCTAAAGTGTAACTTAAGGATTATTAATAGAACCACGTCAAGCCGATGAAACAGAGCATTTCAAACACATTTGTACGCTGAAGGTATATGTTTCGTTAATTTTGACCCATTTTTTTCAAGAACACTCAGTCCATTGTGGCCATGAAGAATCCGTTGGTTCATCAGATCATTCGGAGGGAATATCGAGTAGTGTAACCGGAGGACATCAGCAGGATTGCGCGGGTCAGTTGGAAAATGCAGAATCCATGGTGGATGGCGAAAATAGCCGTATAATAAACGATGGTAAGTTGAGCAGATGAAATCACAAGAACGCATGTATGAAACAAACTTGATTGAGCTCATCGGTCTTTTTTGTCACCTATCTTTCGTTCCAAACAACGTCGTGATTGTCTTACATGTCTTTAAGTTCGTCCCTCGTACCACGAGGTATTGTTCAATGTTGTTTTACGCGGTTTTGGGAACGCTACTTGTTCAGTTCGATGCGGTTCAAGATAGAGTCACTGCGTTGTTTTGAAATGTAGAGTGTTTGAGCTAACTCTTCAAACTATCGAAGAAAGAAGAGTCCCATTGTGACTTCTATTCTATTCGTACGTTTAATCATTCTCCACCAATGCTAAAAAGTTCATCGATTGATCTTTTTAATACTTGTCGAAAACTCTCGAAAAACGTAGATAATTTACATCAAATCCGGGTTGTATAAAACACTGAGCACTGACTCAATGATAAGTTGCATCCTTTGATTAAACATGACATTGAAATAGTCGTGCGTGTGTAAGAAGAAGTTCATTGAGATCACGTTAGACGCTCGCCGCAATCTCGAGTGATAGATTTTCTGGAAAAAAATATACGCAGTGCAGAATTTGTACAGATTTACAATGTCTTATCAAAAACTACAATACTATTCACAAGTTAACAATGATCCCATTGTCGAAGTACCCATATTAACACGTTCACTGCGTTGATCCCACCTGTGGGTCCCGCGAAAATTTCTATCGTGCAATGGGGGATAAAGTGAATGATCGAACTACCAAAATTAGTGATCCTAAGATGTATTATTTGGCTTTACAGCAGCATTTGTTAATTTGTCGGTACCGTTCGGGTACTTCGCGAGCATAGCCTGAATTGGAAACTTTTGCCTATAGTAAGAACCGCGGAGCGCGATTGTAGTAATGTGAATCCATGAGATATGAACTCTCATTCAAGATACTCTTCAATTTTTCTGAATCAAAAAAGTTCTACTTACACGGAGAGATAAGACAGACTTAGGAGACAGGAAGTGCAATTCAAATGACAACCATTTGCTTATACAGTCGCCTCATGCTAATCCCGAGGCTAAATTTCTGATCACTCGGCTCCATGTCGCTCAAATTACGTGTACCTGGGCTAAAATTTTTTAGCATTCGACATGAGTTTTTGGATGAGCCAAGATACGCAGTAAAAAACTCAAAAGGACTTGATGGTTCACAATTTACTCGCTATTTTTGTGAAATTTATTGGAATATTTGCGAAAACTGAGTTTTTATAGAGTAACTCGTACAAATCAAGTCCAATACTAAAGCTGGCATACACATATGTTTTTGGTGACGTATATGATGAGTCAAAATCGCAAAATAAGCCATTAGATATAACTACGTCATTTGGTGCACACTAGAACCCGAACAAAAACGGGTCCCACCGACGGGACACGTCGCACACAAAAGAGGACGCGCGGCTCCCTTCGGTGGGACCCGTCGCAGTGAACGTGTTGAAGATCACATCAACAGAAACAGTTAAGTCATTTCATAAAAGAAAAAGAATTCACAAGGGGAGTTCGGAGTCTCCGGGTCCTGAAATCTCACCAAAATTTTTTTACAGTTTCGTACCACCTAGAATTCGAAGAACCCAAAGCAACTCTATCAAATGGGCCTCCCATTCAGAGCTACAGCCTATAACATTGGCATTGCCCATATAGGCCCATGTTAAAAAGTGATATATGTATAGATATACTAGCAATGTTGACGTTTCTGGCTGTAGCTTAGAACACAAGGCCCATTTGACAAAGTTGCTTTAGATTCTTCACATTCTAGGTCGTACGAAACTGTGAAAAAATTTTGGTAAGATTTCAGGACCCGGAGACTCCGGACTCCCCTTGTCAGTCCAGATTTACAATATTTTATCAATGCGTCCAACAGTTTCTACAAATCTACAATGATTCATTCAAGAATAGAATGATTTCGTGCTGAAAGAATAAATATTAAATATTTCATCAAAGGAATAATTCAGTCTCGGTTGGTAAATTGTGAGTCATAGAACGCATCCCCAATGTTTCCATGAGAACATTTCGTCAAACATGGTTCCGTTCAAAACAATGGGCTCCTGAGACACAACCCTCGCGTCGGATGAGCTACCGTTGGAGGTCTTCCCCTCGTTGTTTGTGTGACAACCCGAACAGGGCATCACTCGTTCTACTTCTGAGATTCACCCGCATTGTTTTACATTCGAACCGCACAAAACCGGAAAGAA
This sequence comes from Eretmocerus hayati, assembly GCA_029851415.1. Lineage (NCBI taxonomy): Eukaryota > Metazoa > Arthropoda > Insecta > Hymenoptera > Aphelinidae > Eretmocerus > Eretmocerus hayati. The sequence continues at coordinate 171,482,671 of CM056742.1, read as the reverse complement.
GACAATAACAGATTCATGAATTTATATTCACCATGACCATCCCAAGTCAACTTGCATGAGACTGTAGCATCACACTTCATCATCTTTCAGGTTCCCATGATCATTCGAGGATCGAGGTAGAAAACGAGACAAATGGCTCTGATGATTGCTTCAACATTTATACCGAACGTTTAGTAGAGGATCTCATCAGATTGAATCAAGACAGCCAGAATCCAAGATGTGCGAGCAATCAGCACTCGCAATAGTGTAGAATATCAATACCCGAAATAATTGTAACAATACATTTCAGCACTCGTGGGAGGTTCTCAGAATCAACTGATAAATATTTCCAGTTTCGCTGGAACGACTGAAATGAGAGAAACTGTAGAAGACTGCGAGGATGTATACAATGTTAATAGAGGAATGTAAGTGCGAATACAAATCAGAGACCTAGAAGCACAGGCCATAAACGTATCAGAGTACTGGCCATGCTCTCATTCCAGCATCAATTACCTGTCTCGTACAATGATTTTTGTCATTGTGTAGTCAAAGTAAAAATAACCCATCCATGAAAGTCATCGCAACAATATCTGCAGATACCAATCAATACATCATTGAAATTCTCATCGACTCTTGAGAGAAAATTTGTGATTTTTTGGAATCACAAGGAAACTATCATAGCAATAAACATATGACTAGATTGACTCCTTATTCACTAACACCTTGAGCTTATTCTTGAACCTAGTCCCTAAAATCATTCCTCACTTTGAATCAACATCGACATGCTATTTTGCATCAGACTACCCTAACATTCCATCGTACTTACACATTTTGGTCGAGCATCTGATGCCTATCGTTACTTTAGAAGTCGGGGTTTTTTTAACCCTTAGAGCCTCGACAAGAAGTATTCCTCTGCTCTTTTGCGCCTTTGCGCCCCGTGTATAAGCATAGGAGATGTGGGCGTACTTGTGGCGCCAATGTCCTCGTGGCGTCCACTGCAACTACGGTGCCTATGCTTATACACGGGGCGCAAAAGCGCAAAAGAGCAGAGGAATACTTCTTGTCGAGGCTCTTAGACTGCCGGTATGACGCCTCACGCAGTCATGACAGCCCCGGCTCGGTCATTCAACTGGAACTGAAAAACCCCCAATGTTAAATAGATACTTTTGTTTATCTTGGAAAGACGAACATATATCGTCCTTGGAATTGGTAATCGATTAATTTGGATTGGAAGTATGACCATTTGAAATTTGATATTTTCCGCCGAATTTCACTTTGGTATGACGATCACGGCAGTTTTGACATGGCATATGTAATGGGCAGTTCTTGTTTACATCTTTTTTGACTTCAAAATACCTTCAATTTCCGTTTTTAAACGTCCAAATCGACCGAGAGGGGCCTATGAGATGAAGCTTATTTAAGTATGTATTGCATTACAGCATGAGCCGCTACCATAGAGGATCGACCAATATCCACCCTTCGTTTGAACATTAGGGTTGATGTGGGCACTTTTATTAGAGATTTCGGCGCTTTCTAAGTTTCTAAAATGCCGGTACTCCAAGGGTTAATCCGGTGCTGATAGTCTCATATATATACATGTACACGACGCTCAGACAACACACACAGATGAAAACATACGATTCTCACAGATGCACTACAAATATGATTTTATGAGATTCGACCAAGTCTTTTGACAGTTGAGTTGAACAATATTCCATCGAGCATAATTTTCTCATTGCTTGTTAAGACCGAAAATCAGGGTACGGTTCTAAATCACCAGTGATAGAGTTCACTCGTGGCTGGACAAGGTGGGTTTACTCCACCCGGAGAATCTTCCACGAGATCACCACGTTCGTCATTCAAAGTTTCTCATCAGGCTAATTGCGACAATTATTGGTACATGATCAGGACGTGACACTTATCGATCGTGAACACAGCGCAAGTTTAGGGGCGCGCATCTCTTCGGAACAGCAAAGCCATGCAAAATGTCCGCTGGGTGTTGAGTACCCCAGAGTGTCAGCTACGTGCGCATTGTGTATTCTATATCCGAGTTTGCTCTCCCTGGTCAGAATGGATGATGTACAATTCACAATAACATACGTTGTTTTTGACTCTCATTTTGCATGCATGTAACGAAATGTCATACATTTGACAGCTGTCCGAGAGAATAACCAAGTACAAAATAGTATATTTCACACCAAGTTCATGAGGCTGTAGCTCGCTTCTGAGCGATTGGTTTCCAGCCTGAGGTGCAGGTCAAGGTCGGAGTAATCGTTTGGAACCAGGGAACCTTATCAACGAGGTAAGAATATGATTTTTTGCAATTTTGTAAGCTAAACATCGAGAAATTGCAAAAATTTAAGTTTTCATACTCATACATCATGGCAAAGAATGCAAAAAAAAAGAGATTTTCCATTCCACAAGAATTCTAGGAGATGCAGTTCTGCGATGAAATAAAACCCGACTGAGAGAATCTTTTCAAGATCAAGTATACTTGATCTCTACTTGACATCATTTTTCCATCTATAAAGGACAAAATAAAACAGTAGTCAATCAAACGAGAGTTGAAATTCTCAATTCATATACGAAAGAATATGTCAGAAAAATCACCTTATTTTGGAAGATTCACCAAATCGATATTTTCTCTAGAATCTATTTTACCCGGAGGTGGATTACTCAGATTTTCACCACGTTGCAATGAAAATTGCGTCTCTGAAAATTTCAAAGGAAAGTGTTATCTTCCACGTTTTTTTTGGATATTTATATTTTTTGGATATTTGTATTTTTTCAAATCTTTCATCTGATTTTGGAGACTATCTGAGTAGTGCGCTTGATCGAAAACATAGAAAAGATGCCACAAAAAGAATTTCAGGTAAAAAAAATTGATTATAAAAGTCACGACGTTGATTCTTTGACCTGGCTAGAATCTGCCTGTGTTAGGCAGCAATTTGACCCGAGAGGATTGTGCCAGCTGATGAGAAATAGACAACTATCATCTAAATCGCATGAATTCTATACCAATCTTCACGAATCCAGAAATGAATTGGTGTCCACGTGTAAGTAAGAGAGAGACAAAGATCCTTACAACATTGGCTAGATCCGATCGGTGAGGGATTCATAAGAATATGTTCGCCAATTTCTTCGAATCCTTCAGGAACTCAAAAACTGGAAAGACAGGAGGATAAATTGACGATATCCAACGAGTTAAACATATCATACTACGGAAATATCGGTGAATACTTAACAAGAAAGTTTAATCGTGGTGGCGCATTGGAAACATACTTTACAGCACCAGACACGTAAATGAGAACCCTTTTTAGAGGCTGATTTTGCATATTGCCACGTAAAGCCAGACGCTAAATTCGAAAATGATGGCAATTTTTCCATGGCACTCCAAAATTTCCGAGAGAATGAAGGGAAAAATTTCTTCAAGCCAGTCATTGGATTCTGGACAACAAATTCTGAAAGTAGAGGAAATTTTACGTCTGAATACAGACTTTCAGAAATTTCCATTTTCAATTGTGATCCTGAATCAGTCTCCGGAATACTCGTGATCAAGCCTCAATGTGGTATTCGTGATCAAAACTCGATTTGGTACTTGTGATCCAAGATCGAGAACTCAATGTCGTATTCGTGATCGAGAATACAGTGAGATATTTGTAATCGAGAACTCAAGGTGGTGCTCGCGACTCAGAGCCCAATGTCGTACTTATGACTTCGGCTCGATGTGATACTCGTGATTGGGGATCCAATGGGGTACTCTTGATTGAAACCCGAGTGATCAGAATCGAAAATTCAATGTGATACTCGTAGTCCAGGACTCAATTTGATCTTCATAATCCAGAAGTCAATGTCGTACTCGAGATCCAGGACTCAATTTGGTATTCGTGCTCGAGAACTCAATGTGGTACTTCTGATCAAAAATTGAAAACTCAATGTGGCACTCGTAGTCCAGTACTCAATGTGGTACTTATGATCCAGAAGTTGTCGTACTCGAGATCCAGGATTCAATGTGGTATAAATATTCGTGCTCGAGAACTCAATGCGGTACTCGTGATCGAGAATTGAATGTTGAACGAGTAATCCAAAACTTGTGATTGAGAACTACATAGAGTTCTCAATCACGAGTACCAAATTGAGTTCTGTATGACGGGGACAATATCGAGTTCTCAATCACGAATGCCACATTGAGTTCTCGATCATGAGTATACGAAACTTCAGTGATGCTATCTAAAACTTCAGCTATGATGACCCATCCGACCACCCAAAGTCACTGAAGTTTCAGTGCGACTTCAGTGGATACTCACCTAAACTACTCACTGAAATCTTTATTCAGAGTTGATCCCAGATCAACTGAAGTTCAGTGAGCTCTCACTGATGGTTCCGGAGAAAATGCTCATGATCCGAAATGAATGTTGTACTCGTGATCGAGAACTCGATGCGGTACTCGTGATCCAGAACTCAATTCTGTCATCGTGATACAGAACTCAATGTGGTACCGAGTATGTGGCTCAAGTTCATTCTAAAATTACACAGTAAATCAAATCGTAATGTAACAAATCTAATTCATCCGTTTCACGTTTGAATTTTTCAAAAAATATTACTCGACATATTTTGCCTGATCTCACGACTCTCAATAGTCGAGTTCAATACTTTTCAATCCCTCTCCAATCGTTTAACGTTCAGATTTTGCTATAAAATCACTCGACATGTTTTCCCTGATTTCATGACTCTCAAGAGTTGGAATTCATACAGCACCTTCCAGAATTAATGAATCATGCATGGTCTCACTAAACCCATGATAACTTTGAACCCCTTCATCGTATGGAAATTGTGAAAAAAGGATCTTGGAGATCACAAAAAATCTATCGATTCATGTGTTTCAAATATTGTTATCAAGTGCTTTTTGAGTGACCGTAATCGACAAAATCTAAAAAAATTCTTCTTCAGTGGATCACCTACAACTTTGACGGAAAAGGTCGAATCACAAAAATTCTTACGGAATCTTGTAGCTCGTCTGGAAACCTAGAATTTCCTTTCTTTTAAAGTTTCTTGTACGACCTTTCCTGTCCGAGTAACGAGCTTGGAGAGAAAAGTTTGTATAACATAGGCTGCTTATGGAGATCCCGAGGCTGGCAACTGTTTTGTTTCGTCTTGCTCTATTCTAGTGCGAAAATTCATCAAAAAAATATCACGCCACTGGGTTTTGACGTAAAATGATCTTATCTTCCAGAATAATCTATCAGATTTTGTCTCAAGTATAATGCGGACGGCCAAAACATGGAATAAATCAATTTTCATAACAATACTTGAAGAATCGTTGTCACCTCAAATCTGAGACAAAATCTGATACATTTTTCTGAAAGATGAGGTCATTTCACGTCAAAGTCATGTGGCATGATAATTTTTTGATGAGTTTTCGCACTAGAATAGAGCAAGATGAAACGAAATAGGTACCAGCCTCGGGATCTCCATGAGCAGCCTATGTTATACACACATTTCTCTCCAAGCTCGTTACTCGGACAGGAAGGGTCGTACAGGAAACTTTAAAGAAAAGGAAATTGTAGGTTTTGAAACGAGCTACAAGATCCCGTAGAAATTTCAGTGATGCGACCTTTCCCGTCAAAGTTGTAGGTGATCCACTGAAAACGAATTTTTTTAGATTTTCAATGTCGATTACGGGCACTCGAAAAGTGCTGGAAAAATATTTGAAACACTTGAGTCGATAGATTTTCTGTGATCTTCAGGATCCTTTTTTCAGAAATGTCATACAATCAAGGGGTTCGAAGTTATCATGGATTTAGTGAGATTATGCATAATCCATTAATTTTGAAAGGAACTATATCTCGATCTCAGATGAAATCATAGGGAAGAAGGATGATCACACTCGCCACGTAAGACTTTTGGAAGAAGTGAAGTGGGAAGGGGGGAGATATTCATCTATTTGGTTTTATCTCAGCGTTATTTGGTCAAGATTCAGTAGACCATAGTTGATTATGAAGTTTTTATGTTAGTCTCAGAATGAGATTGACCACATAGAGAAATGATACAACGGATCAAATTATGGGTGTGAGTATCTTGGATGTGGTCGAATAAGTTGAGTAAGATTAGAACGAATGGAATATCATCTTATTTTCGTTATAGAGAGACCCACAAAAGATTTTCCATTTTGGTGCAAGAGATTCCATCCCAGCATGTACTGTCATCAAGGAAGAGGCATTTTGAGAGCAAAAACCAAGAAATTAGAGTCACGTCAGAACAAACGTGCATGTGCATACACAAGTACGATCTCTCACGCGTTGTATTTGTTCAGACAACCATCCAACATGTGAGTCAATATCTATGTCATTGTCCTTGAAGTTTCATTACCACACACTATTCGAATTAATTGTCACCAGTTTTTTTACAGTCATTCGAACAAAAAACTCAAGTAAATCGTAGTCTGCACTGTTTGCTATGGAGAATAATCATTATACATGCCTAAAAATGGGTAACATTTGAATTTCAATCAGTTATCACCTCCAGCGGATTCTAATCATGAGTGTATTGATCAGTATATGCCACACAAGAGACAGCCACTATCCAGTTCTTTTCACTAAATTCAAATTCTTAGGAGCGTTTGTGTCTTCATTTAGTATCAGGTAATGTAAAGAGAAAAATCGATGAAATCCATTGGATTTGTCCTCAATTCTTAAACGTTGAAAATGCTGTAGTTGGATCGATGAGGACTAGGGTGAGTGAAGATAAATCACTTGTTGCAAAATATACTTTGGTTCATTTTGTGACGTTCTGTCGAGTAGTGCTTCGACCTCATGAGGCTTAGGGATCTTTCTTAGAAGTCAAAAATTACACGTTGATATCGGAGACGGACGAAATCGTCCGTTTCTTGTCGCAGCTGACTATAAGCAAGAATGTACATTTTAAAAAAGATCTCTAAGCCAGATGACGTCGACGTACTAGTCGAGAAAACGTCGCAAAATAAACCAATAGTATATCATGATACAAGGGCGCAAACGATGGTTTGCGCACTTCGAGCGACGTTTTCAGGCCCGAGCCGCAGCCGAGGGTCTACATAGTCACGAGAAAGCGAAAACCGTTGCGCCCGAGTATCATACTATGTTTTTTGATCTTCTGTGAGCAAATGAAAAGCGACAAATAGTGTGCGAATGACTCATTTACGCACAGACGATCAAAAACTATATTTTGCAACGAGTGATTCATCGTCACTCACCCTATTAGTCCTCATCGATCAAATTACAGCATTTTCACCATAATGGATATAGATCATTTTGAAGGGCATTCAGATCGATTGCGAGCTGGAGGCCTGTTTTGCCACGAAATTTTGCCATGTGCGAATTCAACTGAACTAAACGAGGCCCTGAGAAAAAAATTTACAGGACAGAAATCATCTCACCTTGTTGCTCGCTTATGCGACCTAGACATAATAATGGTAATTGATACCGGAATGGTATTACGCTTCTAATAATGAAGTATTCTACGAAACAAACGTCGCGATGTATTATTTCGTCCTGAGGTGCGCACACTGTAGATTTCCATTCACTAGTATCGAGATTCTATGTTTTTCAGCACGATGTCAGGGCAAAATGTCGCTGTGACCTTCAAGTTAGGATACATCAGAGCATGTCGTCGGCCCTTACGAAGACTAGCACGTTTCAACCCCCCTACGAAGACTGGCTCATTACGACTTTCCCATAAAAAGTAACACATTCCTCATATGCTTTAACATTGGCAAGATGTGCTACTCTTCGTGGGCAAGTTGAAATGTGCTTGTCTTCGTAGGGGCCGACGATGTGATTGAGTGACCCGTAGGCAAAGCTCGAGGGCCCCTGCGCATGCTCAGTCGTTTTCTGACCTGAGGTAGCATTGCGGCATTTCCCGTTTCGGGATTGGATCGGAAACCATACGTTTTCGGTGCTACTGCACCAAAAAATCAAAGGCACCTCGCATGAATTTTCTTCAATAATGCGGCCCGAGATGACATTTCCTGTCCATCGAATCAAGTTATACTATGGATGAAATCTCAATTTATTACGGCGAGATCTTCAGGTTCTAACACGTAAGAGTCCCAGGGATGAAACTGTTTCATTTCTTCATAATTTGGGCCTTGAATGAGTATGCGGCATCTGAAGAGACAAGTACGCTTCAGTACTCGGGTAAGTGACTGCCAAAATTTTTACAAATCGCATCCAGATCAGTGTAGAAATAAGAGTCTGATAGTAAACTACACTCCCATTGTAGCTCTCAGGTCACCATGACGTTCCTTTAGTCATGAGAATTGAGCGCTATATGAATCCCGGAAGAAGTCAGACAGACCTCGTTTTGTATCTGATCGGCTTCATTTGATTCATTTCATTTGAAAAATCCGTTTCTCTCGATTACTGAACCTTCCTTATCTTCAAAAGTTTCGCAGAGTAAAAATCTGACAATTACTGAGCCTATCTGTTTGAATAATGATTCATTCTCTTCTCTTGCAGTCGATTCAGCTGGAGATTGCAGTGACTATTGGAGTGAGCTTATCTTCAGGGATTTAGCTGAGACTATAATCTTTGAGCAACCTATTCAAGAGCCGTTACCCTTACATTGCTACCAAGTGCTACCAAGCAACTCAGATGTACAACATAGTTCAGACATCATTTCAGAGACGGATTACTCATGGTTATTCGAACCGGGATCAAGCTGTCCAACGCCACCAATTTCGAGCTGTGAGGAAATTTTACTGGGAAGCTATGTTGATTTAGATATGGTTGTTACCGCCGAAACTGTCAACTTTGCGATGGAAACCTGCCTTTTTGATATATTTCCTCACCTTCGGATTATTCAATTTTCATTCATCCTCCGGTCACTTTGGAGTCAAAATGCTAACTGTCCCGGGTGGTTTACCGTTATCACAAATAATCCTGAGCCTGGCAGTATCATTTGATCATCTATGCAATCGACTTTAAATCAATATCATATTCTCTTGAGAATCGCGGAACGTGACAAATTGACCGTCACACTAATTTCACAAATTCGTATGATTTCAAAAATATACCCCTTACTGCCACGTAGATCCGCGTATATTCGTCGTGTAATTTCGTGCATCCAAGGAGTGGTATTAGTGAGTTCTCGTCTCCCCACCTACCGAACTCCCGTGACACAATTGGACCACCTGAATCGAGCGACAAGCGTCGGTCTCGTAAAATTCCGAGTCCAGAACAACAGCCTCGACAAAGTATTCAATCCAAAGCAAAATTAGAAACATCTGACTCCCAGGTGGGCAAGTGATTGAATCATATTTGGTACGTGTGCCGGTGGATCAGCGTACAGGGAATTCTATATCAATTCCATAACATTCTTCAACGCAACCCCTTCCAAGCCCTCACAGAAATTTGGCATATTATATCTATGGCATTGTATCAGAATATCGAATTTCTTTACACTTTCCTCATTTAAGTTCCCAGAACACCAACGGAATCTTCTCACAGCGTTTCGACGAACCAAAATCAACCCAGAGACGGAGTAAGTGACGAATTATCTTCACGCCTGGCTCGTAAAAGACCAGGAGACGAACCGAAGGAGCCTGGAACGCTAACCAGCAATGGTCCTCACCGTTGTCAAATTTGCAATAAGAGCTTCAGCAGAAAGAGCAATTTGGAGAGACACAATAAAATACATACCGGTGAAAGGAAGTGGTCATGCTGGCACTGTGGCCTCTGTTTCCGAGAAAAACAAAATTTGGAAAGACATTTTAGGGCAATGCACGAAAATTCCAAAATTGATCGCTCAAGACCAAATGGCGCAAGACAATACAACAGAAAAGATGTCTCCAATGGGGATATGAAACAGCACGAAAGTAGTTATGCGTGCGAGCTTTGTGACGCCAGTTTCACATCCGAACGCAGTTTTCAGAATCACATGGATACCCATTTGAATACAAATATTTGCCACCCATCCACAAGTCAAGGCAGCAACAAATGCAGAGACGGAAGTGTGCTATTTTCATGCGAAATTTGTCATAAAGCATTCAAAACGAAACAGTACCTACTCGATCATACGAGAACACACACTGGTGAAAAGCCTTTTGAATGCTCAACCTGTGGGAAAACTTTCAGTGACAAGAGTAACTTGCGTAAACATGAAAAATTACATGATGTCACGTCAGTCGCTAGGGAGCAGAAGACTAGTATTTGTCCCAGTTGTGGCAAGGGTTTTACTCTGAAACATAATATGGTGCGGCATTGCATAAGAATGCACTCGAACGAGGAGCCGATCGCATGTTACATTTGCGATCGGTTATTTGATCGTCGTATCGATTTGGAGAATCATATCGATCAACAACATACTGAAGAGAAGTCATTCTCTTGCGATATCTGCGGTAGCAGCTTTATTCGGAGGTGCAACTGGAGTAAGCATATGGAAACAGTCCATTGTTCTCCATCATCAACTAGTAGCCAGAATCCGGAGTACAGACTTAACCTGGAAAACTGTCCTTCAACATCTGGAACTCACGCATCAGCCTCATCTTCTGGTAAGAGCTCGACCGACTCTCACAGAGTCTCAAGATCAGTTCATACATTGCTGTTTTATTGACGTCACATACTTTCCCATACCACTTCATACTACCGTACTCTAAGGTATCATTGATGATTCTGAATACTTTCCAAATCATGTGGGATAGTGACCGGTCACTTCGAATCTCACTTCCCAGCCTCAGATTAATGTTCCTTTACAGAATAAATCGATAGTTAATTGCAAAATTTCAAAAAACACTAAAATTATACGACTGGACATTTTGATTTTTCTCTTTCAATTGAAATTCTCCAAGAACTTCTTCCAACAGTTTTAGCTGGAGTGATGAAATGAAAGGGATTTTGTGGTACACACTAGTGTAACCCATGCGCACACTGCAAAGAATCGATGATGTAAATGAGGAGATCCACGGAAATTTACTTGGAACAGACTCAAAAATCAACGAAAGGCAAAAATGAGCTTTTAAGCTTGTGAGGTGGATTTTTCTATCTCAAGTCTCACCTATATTTAGGATTGAAACAAAAAATTTCACGTGTTGAATCCCACAGAAGTTCATCTCGACATCGCAATTTGGGTATGGAAATAACAGTTACGGAATTGACTTTCAGTGTTTGATCGGTGAATGAGGATCGATAAGTTGACGAATCGCTCATTCCGCTAACCAGGAGAGGTCATCACATTCGGAACACGGATTCGGCTGAAACTCTGGAAATAATCTTCTTTTATGATAAAATATAAGACCCAAAATTATAGATCCTAACTCTCAAACGTTTCCAAGCTACAGCCAAAGAAATAAGCATTGCGGGTATACCTATATATTTAGTTGTTAACATGGGTCCATACGGACAATGCTAACGTTCCTGGCTGTAGCTCGTAAACACTGAAGCATTATAGGGTCTGTCATTTGCGTTTCATCTTTTGGCACTGAGAAAAGGCTATTCCCATCAGACAAATCCGTGATCCGGATGTGATCCACTGAACACCGTTCGTTCCTGAAATGTACCACGGAAGGTTCCCCCCGGAACTAATGCAACCTTTGCCGGGCGTTCCTACGACCCACCAGCAACGTTGTGGGTAGGTAGAAATATCCGCGGACAACTACGTATCTAGGGCGTTGTGTCATGGTTCCCGGAACCTTCCAGTGGTCCCGTAATGGTTTTGTAATGGTTGTTTGTTGCAACCTGGAAATTTTTTTGTTAAATTATTTAAGCTGATCCTATGGTTATGGATGTGTCATAGATGGCGCTCCGATAGATTCTTCATCTCAGCATACACGCATAACCATAGGAACAGCTTGAAATATTTCAGAGGCGCCCCAGAGCGCACTGGTATGAACTGTCCGAACGTTCGTTCGATTTGGGTCGCACTGGGGCGTTCCAGAGCGCTCTAGAGCGCCCCGAACTGAATAATCGAATAAACCTTGTGAAATCAATCAGGATACCTCCCTCTGACTTTGGGAAACGTGTGGACGCGTTACCAGGATTATGTGATTGGAAAATTTAAAGATTTTCAAAGACGAGAGGCTAATAAGTGATTTTCCCGACCGAAAATAACGAGTTACTCGCCTTCTTTTCCATCTCTAAATTTTTTGATCAAACTTTCAATTGTGAAATCAATCAGGATACCTCCCTCTGACTTTGGGAAACGTGGGGACGCGTTACCAGGATCATGTGATTGGAAAATTTGAAGATTTTCCAAGACTAGAGTAACTCGTTTTTTTCGATCGAGAAAATGTCTTATCAGCCTCTCGTCTTTGAAAATCTTTAAATCTTCCAATCACATAATACTGGTAACTCGTCCACACGTTCTCCGAAGTCAGAGGAAGGTATCCTGATTGATTCCACAATTGAAAGTTGAATGAAAAAATTTAGAGATGGAAAAGAAGCCGAGTAACTCGTTTTTTTCGATCGAGAAAAGTCATTTATCAGCCTCTCGTCTCTGAAAATCTTCAAATTTTCCCAATTCGGTTCCTAATTTTCCCAATTTTCCTTCCCGGTAACGCGTCCACACGTTCTCTAAAGTCAGAGGAAGGTATTTTGATTCATTCTACAATTAAAAACACAATCGAAAAATTTAGAGACGGAAGAAAAAGCGAGCCCAGCGTTCCTCCTGATCGATTCAACATGAGTCTTAGCCCATCACCTTCAAAAAGCTCTAAGATTTCCATTCGAATAATCCTCGTCATGGGCTCACCTGTTTCGCAATTTTTCAACATTCCCCATTTTCAGAAAAGGCCAATCACCTGGGTCGCAATTTTCCAGCCTTTTCTATCTCTAGAAAAGGCCAATCGAAAAGTTTTCGCAACAGTGGTCTACTATATCTTGGATTCCTCAGGAAAGTATTTCCACTGACCCTTCTACCCATTAAGTACACGCATTATCATTTACGTCGCATCATATGCGGTGCGCGAAAACTATTTCTCGTTTCAAGTCATCGCGAAGATACGCGGTGCCCCTCGCTACCTGCATGAGAGTGATCTGGGCTCACCTCTCCTCCGCCGCCGACCGAGTTGCCCGCGGCCACCACCCGGCGGCGCTTTCGTCACAGGGGGGCAAAGTTCCTACCGTCGTGCATAGGAGAGAGCGGGGTGTGTTGGACACAGCTAATTAAAACCTGCTCTTACTCACTTCAATCGGATCTGCGCGAGGGTATTCGGCAGAGAAACATTTCAGGAATGATGGGATATTGTTCAAAATAATTTTTACTAGCACATTTTCATAAAAACGCTATTTTCTAAAGGTCAATCATTGGGACACGATGGGCAATCGCGGAGTATGACAGACGGTCGTGTGGAGTATGATGGACACTTACGATTTTTTAGTATAATAATAACACTACACATACGGAATTGTTGTCATTCGCATATTTGAACATTTTTCTACCTAATCTGATGCCTGAGGTCTCCATGTCGAGCCATGAAATGTTGGTTTAACTCGATTAAGAACAAAATGATGTCACAGCTCGGTTCTCATTCGCTCGCACACATGAATTTATTATGCATTCTAGATGCATGGCACAAATTTGGTGGTCATATTTAGGATACAGCTTCTAATCCACAACCCACGGCATTGATAGCACTTACTTTCCACTCTCATCGAGGTAAAATTATCAATAATATCGATGAACAATCACATCCGTTGTGCAGCGAGAGCAGAATATCAACAACACGAGGCGACGGGGAGGTTAGGCCGGGTAGCGCCATCCGGCTCGAGTGTTGTGGATGTGCGTATGTTGAAGTTGGACAACGTGCCCCGCTTTTTGTGCCCATTATACCCCGTTCGACTCACCTTTGTATTATCGTTATTGTTCAAAAACTACTCATCGGATCACTTCGGTTCAAATGGGAGATCAAAGCTAACCAGCAAAGCTACCGATTAGAAATGGGTAGCCAAGTATTTTCGATCAAGTTGGCGCACGAACGGTAGAGTGCATACAAGCGTGACACGCGATATTTTACCTCGAATTTTGACCTACGATTTTGAAGGATCAGAACATTTTGAAATTCCTTGTAACTCTCCAGGCAAAAAATTGGCGATACTCTGATGCAAATTCATGAAAATTTGAATTTTCAAATATTTTTGTGTATTTGATAACTGGGGTGCTGAAATTTTCGTGCTGCCCATCATACCCCGCTCTCCCTTATAGGCCACGAAATTTACATTTTGATCCTTGATTCGCACTTCTCGACTCTTGAACCTCAAGCTCAGTCGAAACTGACTTTTTTCCAAGGAAGAGCAAATGAAATACTTGAGAAATGTGTCTTGCAAAATTCATTGAAAACGCGTAGACACCGCAATAAGCCGAGACACATTAAGAGCAAGTTTTCGCGGATCTACACAAATATCCCCTGTAATCATTTGATTCAGGCATTGGACGTGCGATACGCCTCTTTTTCACTGTTTCAGGTTCATACATATGAGTGGCCTGCAATTTTCAAGGACGCCAAAAGATCATCGAAATAATATCAATATCACCCACGATTCTCCAACATGCCATCCTCCACAATATTTCTTTGTCTCAGACGAGTTCTTTTGTCGTCTGACTGATGAGCCCAGAAGAGGGACTAGGGCAAACGCTCATCATTTTCTTTCATCTTATCATATGTAAAGTTCGAATTATTTTCTCATTAATTTCACATGTATTTAATCACATTATATGTGGTGGGAGTGGCTCCCGATTCTTGACCTCTCAATATACGTCTACAGGATTATAGGCGAAGTTTAAATCTTTGATTATCTGTAGTGTGCGCATGAGATACACAAGTGGGAACCACATGATCCTTCTAATTTCGTTACTTTGGCTAAAATTGTCTGAAGAAGTCGTTGAAGAATTTGTAATGAATTGAATAGCCACGAGACGAGGGAGAATCTACCATATAATCATCTTTGTTTCTTACTTTCCACGAGAGACTTGGTTTACACGATTTAATTCAAACTATATATTGATAATCTGCCATCGTGAGTATCCACGTTCAGCGCTTGGCACATTTCTGTGACGTCTCTCGATGGTAGACTCACACCCCGCCGGGATGGATCATGAGTTTTGAGGTACAACGAACCTCGGTAGTTTTGTTGAGACATCGTCACTAATCTTTTACGATCTGAGATGTATTTGCTCAAGTGTAACTCAAGGTTTATTGATAGAACCACGTCAAGCCGATGAAACAGAGCAGTTCAAACACATTTGTACGCTGAAAGTATATGTTTCGTTAATTTTGACCCATTTTTTTCAAGAACACTCAGTCCATTGTGGCCCTGAAGAATCCGTTGGTTCATCAGATCATTCGGAGGAAATACCGAGTAGTGTAACCGAAGGACATCAGCAGGATTGCGCGGGTCAGTTGGAAAATACAGAATCCATGGTGGATGGCGAGAATAGCCGTATAATAGACGATGGTAAGTTCCCTGGTAGAAATGTGACCAATTTTTGGCCACCCATGCAATATATAGATATAGTGAGAATGCAATTAGGTTAAAATTGGCCAGTTTTTGGCCAAAAAAATGCTCACAATTTATAAGCAGATGAAATCACAGGAACGCATGTATAAATAAGTGAGGTTGTTTGGATTCATCAGTATTTTTTTGACATCAATTTTTCGCATCAGATCACGTGGTTGTTGTCTATTACAGACGCTTCTCAGTCATCGCAACAGGCATCTTGTATTTTTTTGAAAAAAGGTTACGCAAATTCGAACAAATCGAGATACGTAGGGTGCAATTGGAAAAAAATCCCCATGAAAGTCTGATGACTTGCGTTGTGAGACGTCACTCCGACAAAGTCGTCGACTGCCGCTATTTTATGGCGTCTTGCAATTTCTTTGATCCCTTGAGGAAAAAGTCTGGCAAATTCGAGCAAATCGAGACAAAAATTGTGCAATTAAAGAAAAAATCCCAAAAATTTTCTTCGTCTTGCGCAAATTGTGACAATAAGATGACTCGCATCGTGTGACGTCATAGGGACACAATCGTTTGACTTTCAAACAATTTGCGCAAGATGACAACAATTTTTGGGAATTTCTTTCCAACTGCACCTTACTTATCTCGATTTGCTCAAATTTGCCAAACCTTTTATTTAGGGGGGTCCAAAAAAATGCAAGATGCCTATTTCATTCAACGTAGTTTTAGCTGTATTTGGTTTCTGAAACACACCTTTCTTTGTCTAACACGGTTCATGACGCAGCTACAAAGTTTCAAATGTGAAATTTCCGGTCAACACTTCGAACTGTCTCACATCAAAAGGCTATCAACGTAACTTCCACTGTACATTCATTTATTCTTCTCCGATGCAGAAAAGCGCATTGATTGATCGTCCCAATACTTTCCGATATCTTTCAAATCAAGCAAATGATTTCACGCGTAGAATAAATTGTGTTTGTCCTACCTTCGGAGGATGATTTTCTCGAGCAACCTTTGGGCCAAACTTTAAAAATGTGACATCCCCAAACTTGGTCCCAATAATCAAGTTCGTCATACGACCTCACGGACAACTTCTTTTGAGTTTCTCACGAGTTTGGTAAACCTTTGGGGATGGGAAGAAACTCGCCCTTCATGGTCGAGTTCGACATGTAAGGTCAACGTCTCCAAAGTTGTTTGCAAAATTGGGCAAATTTCTGAAATCATACATGACGAGTGAGCGATGAAGGAGGCGTTTCAATATAAAGGCAATGTTCTCGAAAATTTAGAAAAGCTTTTGTTTGATCTTCAACTCCATAGTTGTGACATGGCAGATTCACCAGATTCGAGAGCTGCTCAAGCTGCGCAATGGATCTGAAACAGTATAGAGAATTTTTTCACAACGTATCGTGTCTATTTCTCTCGATTACGAATCTGCTTTCTGGTAGAAATTAGAATTGAGATTCGTGATGGCAGGCTCAAAGAATGAGGGTAGTGCGAGATCACGTGTTCAGAATTACAGTTACTATATCCATTGAATTGGATCAATACTGGAATACCTATCTCTAAAGCCCTTGCTGTACGAGCATTGTCCAAGCCTTGCGTCCGAGGGATCCTATAGCACCATTTTTGACAAACTTTCATCCGCAGGACCGATCCATAGAGGACAATGGATGTCCGTGTTCTACTCTCGCATGATTTTGTTGGACTGTTTATTCAGCGGTTGCCAACAAAAAATCGATGGTATCATCAAATTTCAACTCGAGTAGAAGTAGAATACTGGCATCCAGGCCTCCGCGGATGTGTCGTGCGCACAAAAGTTGGTCAAGTGTAATGCGAAAAAATTCCCTTAGATGCAAAGCTTGGACAACACTCGTACAGCAGGGATCTTTTGGATAAGTATTCTAGTATTGCCGTGATTTCAATGAGTACGAGGTAACTTTAGCTCTAAACAAATAGTCTTGAATTACCCGGATTTTTTCAGCCCCTGTCCACGAATCTCGATCCAAATCCCTACTAGAGAGAGCAAACTCGTTAGCAAAAGAGATGGTCACGATACTTTGTACCCGTGAAAAAATGTTTGGTGCATGATCATGCATGACCGCGTACAGAAAATGGTGGTATGTTGTCATGCATGTATCATGCATGAATTATGCATGACCATTCACCATACAATGTTGCACTTCATTTGGGATTAGGTACTAATTTTGGTATATGGAAAAAGCTCACGATTTGGAAATTTGGAGTGTGACAGAGAAAAATCTACCATTTTGCGTTTTCATCGCTATTTGGTTCCAACACTACGAATCACTCAAAAACTCTGATGATTAACATGGCTTCGCCATTTGAAGGCTCAAATGATGTCAAAAAATTGACCGCTATTCCAGAAAGATAATTCATCTCCCTCACGGTGGTCTTCAACCACGTTCATATTCGGTCGACATACCAAGACCTAAAATTCCTGTGCAATGTGTTTCTGTGTACTTAGATGATCATTTTTTGACTGGGCCGTTACGAAGAAATTAAAAGAAGGGTGGTTTTTTGGTGTTTTCCTGTCGTAAATCCTCTATAACTCGAAAGAGACACATGTCATCGAAAAATATGCGGAGTATAAATTTGTAGATTTTCAAAATATCTACAAAAAAATTTTCCCATAGTTTTCCTCGTAGAACGTATCCTGTTGGAGATATTTGAGGAGTTATGGGTTCAAAACCGTGAAAAATATGGATCTCGGACGGAAAATTCTTGGTTGCGGAAACAGGAAGGCACATATAAGAAAATGTTTTGAGACTTTTTTGTTCATCTTTCAAAGATCTATGACTCGTTGCTCCACACATTTTCGGATAAATTGTATCCTCCATGAGTTGTGGGGTCGAAACCGTGAAAATCATGGGTCTTGGGCGGGAATACCCCAATTACAAAAACAGGTGGCCGTAACCGAGAAAATGTGTAGAGACCTTTTCTGTTCATCTTTCAAAAATCCACCTAAAGTTGCTCTACGCATTTTTCGATGAAACGTAGTTCTCATGAATTATGGGGTCAAAACCGTGAAAAATATCGATTTTGGACGGAAACGTCTTGGTTGCGGAAACAGGAAGCCTCATATGAGTGAATGTGTAGAGACCTTTTCTGTTTATCTTCCAGAAATCCACCAAAAGTTGCTGATACACATTTTCTGATCAAACGGAGTTCTCATGAGTTATGGGATCGAAACCGTGAAAAATATGGATCTTGGACGGAAATATCTTGGTTGCGAAAACAGAAAGCCTCATATGAGTAAATGTGTGAGGACCTTTTTTGTTCATCTTTCCAAGATCTAGAAAAGTTCTTCACCACATGCCAACAAACGTGTATCTTGACAACTATCTACCCACATCATTTCTGGATGCATGATAGCTCCTAAACTTTAATAGAACATGTTCTATCGAGAATGTGCACTGTAAAAAATTTGTGGGAAAAACTTCAACCAGTGGTTGCAGTCTTTCCCTCAACTGGTTTGGGCCAAAAATCAACCAGCTGGTTGATTTTTAGCGTCAACCACTGGTTGACTTTTTTCCCGCAACGAATATATAAGGATGAATGCGGCGCCGACGATATTGGTCGATGGTGGTCTCCAGGTGACACTTTTGAGTCGGAAAAAAAAGTTTCATGTTTTTTCACAAACAAGGAGGAATAAACATCAGCGCCGGTCGAATACACGTCGTGAGGCTGGAGGGATGAATAGATGGACGGATGGGGTGGGAGGGTAGATGGGATGTATGGATGGAACGGAACGGAATAGGGTTGAATGAAATGGAATGGAATAGGATGGAACGGACTGGAATGGAATGGAGTGGAATGGAAGGGAATGGAGCGGAATGGAATAAAATGGAACGGAATGGATGGGAATGGAACGGTGTGGAATGGAAGGGCGTGGAACCGAATGGAACGGAGTGGAATGGCACGGAATGGAACGGAATGGAAGGGAACGGAACGGCATGGAATTGAATTGTATGTTCCAATTGTTGTAGGTCCGCTCAATTCCATTCCGTTCCGTTCCATT
Source organism: Eretmocerus hayati (assembly GCA_029851415.1). NCBI lineage: Eukaryota > Metazoa > Arthropoda > Insecta > Hymenoptera > Aphelinidae > Eretmocerus > Eretmocerus hayati. The sequence continues at coordinate 171,463,228 of CM056742.1, read as the reverse complement.
ACACTCCATTCCATTGCTCTCCGTTCCATTCCTTTCCGTTCCATTCCATGCCGTTCCATTCCCTTCCAGTCCATTCCATTTCGTTCCGTTCCATTTCGGTCCGTTCCATTCCGGTCTGTTCCATTCCTTTCCACACCGTTTAATTCTGGGCCGTTCCATTCCGGCCCATTCCATCCTATTTCATTCCGTTCCTTTCAATCCCATTCCGTTCTATTCCATTCCGTTCCATTCCATCCATCCATCCATCCATTATTCCCATCTATCCTCCGACCCCATCCGTCCATCTATCCATCCCTCCAACCTTACGACGTGTATTCGACTCCTGCACGACAGGCAACCCACTTTGTCGTCTATACGCGACCGGTGCTAATGTTTATCCCTCTTTGTTTGTAAAAAAACATGACGAAACTTGTTTTTCCGACTCGAAAGTGTCACCCGGAGACCACCATCGACCAATATACTGGGCGCCGCATTCATCCTTATATATTCGCTGTGGGGAAAAAGTCAACCAGTGGTGTTAACCGGTGGTTGAATTCCAACCAGCTGGTTGATTTCGACAACCAACCACTGGTTGCCGATTTTGGTGGAAAGTCAACCGATTTTTTACAGTGTGTGAAGCAATTTTTTGTAGGTCTTTGAAAAGAACAAAAGAAGTTCACTACCTTTTTCTCGTACAACGTATCCTGTTTGTAATATTTGTTGATTTTTCGTCTAGACTCATACTCCCTTCACCAATATGAGAGTTGTAAGTATTGATGTCGACAAAGAATCCTCAGATAACGCAAAGAGGATGCGTTTTACGAGAAAAAGTCACTGAATCTTTTTTGTTATAGTATTTGGGGAACCTACAAAAATTACCGTGCATATTTTTTGTAAAACATGTGTGATTGGAGTTATGGAGCTAAAATAATTTTAGAGAAAAATTTCCGAGGATCATCCTCAAATATCTCCAACAGGATACGTTGTACGAGAAAAACTATGGGAACAATTTTTGTAGATATTTTGAAAATCTACAAATTTATACTCCACATATTTCTCGATAACATGTGTTCCTTTCGAGTTATAGAGGAACTACGACAGGGAAACACCAAAAAGCACCCTTCTTTCAATTTTTTCGTAACGGCCCAGTCAAGAAATGATCATCTAAGTACACAGAAACACATTGCCAGGAATTTTAGGCCTTGGTATGTCGACCAAATTGACCGTGGTTCAAGACTACCGTGAGGGAGATGAATTGTCTTTCTAGAATACCGGTCAACTTTTTGACATCGTTCGAGCCTTCAAATGGCGAAGCCATGTTTATCATCAGAGTTTTTGAGTGATCCGTAGTATTGGAACCAAATAGCGATGAAAACGCAAAATGGTAGATTTTTCTCTGTCACACTCCAAATTTCCAAATCGTGAGCTTCCTCCATACACCGAAACCAGTACCTAACCCCAAATGAGGTGCAACATTGTATGGTACATGGTCATGCACAATTCATGCATGATACATGCATGACTACATACCACCATTTTCTGTACGCGGTCATGCATGATCGTGCACTAGTAGCGGTATGCCGTCATGCATGATCATGCACCAAACATTTTTTCACGGGTAGAAAGATCCTCTTCACTCTTTCAGGTCAATTGCACAGCTCGAGCAACTCTCAAATTTGGTAGACCTACCATGCCGCAACTCCGAAAATGGATATCGAGCGAAAACTTCCCCAAATTTTTAAAACCATTTCGTCTGTAGCGTAACGCCCCCGTCACGAACGCTCGCTCATCCTTTTTTGTTGCAAAAGGTCTCCAAAACTTGCGCGCAATTTCAGAAAAGTTGATCCTTAGTTGATATACCAACCCTGATCGTGGAGGCCAAGTTTGTTTGTTTCAAGCTCCAAATTCCCCCCAGACTTGTGAGAAACTTCTAGAGATTCGTCTAAACTTTTGCATGCCACACTTGGTCGTGATGAGCAAGTTAATTGTTTAATTTCCTAAACTTGTCCAGAGTTAGATAAAAAAAAATATCCCCGAAAGGAAATAATTTCATACGGGTGACATAAAATCCGGAGTGTATAAAGCACTGAACACTGACGTAATCATCAGTTGCATCACTCGATTGAAACGTGATGTTGGAATACTTATTTGGCCATATGAATAGATTTATTGGGATTTCGTTGGACGCTGTCGAAAACCTCAAGTAACAGAGATTTTGAGAAATAAAAGATGCACCGTGATACGATTGTACCGGTTAACACCATTGTACCACCATATTCCATAGCTCACACAAATTCACAATGGTTTTTAAATTCATGATGATTCCATGGTTAAAAATCCATATCCAACATAGTATCAACATAGAAAATTCGGCCTCGGTTGGTGGGTCATGAGTCTTGGAGCACCATCCCGTATTTATCCATGAGAGCAATGTCAACGTGGTTTTGTTCAACGCGATGGGCTCACGAGACAAAACTCTCGCGTCGGATGACAGATGCCTTTATCAAGATATTTCTGATTCACCGACTCAGAATACCTACTGATTTCTGATGACATCGCATTCCAGAGATTATATATTATACCATTTCATACGTCGTCCAAGGTCTTTTCTCGTTGCCTGGGTGTCAATCAGAACTGAATTAAGAGGACGATATACAATAAATAATCTAATAAACTTTTACCATAAAGATCCCAAGTAAGCCCGCACAAAACTTTGGGATCAACACTCAATAATTTTTTCAGGTTCGGAACAAGACGAAACACCCGAAGAAATATCGAGGATCGAAGTAGAGGCAAATGGATCTGATGATTGCTTCCGCATTTATAGCGAACGTTTAGTACAGGATCTCATCAGATTGAACCGAGGCAACCAAAATACAAGACGTGCGAGCAATCGTCACTCGCAATAGTGTAAAATATCAATACCCGAAATAATTGTGACAATACATTTCAGCACTCGTGGAAGGTTCTCAGAATCAACTGATAAATATTTCCAGTCTCGCTGGAATGACTGAAATTAGAGAAACTGTAGGAGACTTCGAGGAAGTATACAGTGTTTGTAGAGAACTGTGAGTGCAAGTACAAATTAGAAACCTTGATGCAGAGGCCATGAACGTACCAGAGTACTGGCCATGCTCCCATTCCAGCATTGATTGCCTGTCTCATTCGATGATATTTGTCACTGTGTAGTCAGAGCCAAAGAAGCCTCTCCATGAAAGTCATCATGACAATATCCGCAAATGATGATCAATATACCACTGAAATCCTCACCAACTTTTGGAAGGAATCTTGTGATTTTCCAGAATAACATGGAAGTATGATTTCAATGAACATTTAATCAGATCCACTCCCTATTTACTAATACCTTGACCTTATTTCCATACTCGATATCTCACATCTCATTTCACAGTCTGAACGAAAATCAACACGTCATTCAGTATCCGAGTTACCGGGGGGTTATTTTAAATTCGCGCTACACGCTGAGCGCGTACCGAGCGCGGAGACAGCGTGTAGCTCGGCGTGTAGCCAGCGTGATTGATGCGTCGTCTGCAATGTGTACGAAAAAGTATGTACCGAAATATCAGAATCTCTTTCAAAATCAAGTTCCAAGTGCAAAATAAGATTCACGAGAGGGACTCGCGATTTGCGGACGCAAATCAATACATCGACGAGAATCGTGATGATGTAGTGTTGCAACTAGAATAGTGAGTCAACCGATACGCAGCACAGCCGTGACTGCTATAGCCGGCGTGTATTCGCAAAGTGCATTGGCAATAAGGCCCGAATTTATAGTCGTAATCCGGAGTCCGGATAAGCTAATCCGAGGCGCCACAATCGGTGCGGTGAGTTCGCGAATCTATTAGGACTGGCGATTGTGGCGCCTCGGATTAGCTTATCCGGACTCCGGATTACGTCTATAAATTCGATGTAAGTGATCATCTTATGAAGCACAAACTTGAGAAAGCCTATAAATTCAGTGCGAGAGTCCGTATTAGAGGAAACGCCTGAAATATTACACTTGCTTCACGGAAGCCTAACCTCAAAACATACCACGGGCTGTGGAATTCCGCTGATAAAGATTTATCACCATCCAATCGACCTTGTGGGTGAATCTCGTAGACGATTTTTGGAAAAACAGAGCGTTACTGCAATCGCATTTACTCATTTTGACGATCAACTTGCTCAAAGATCATCACCGCGCATTCGCGTGTATTCTGGTCATACCAATAAAACTCGTCGCCATCTGCAGTTCGTTGATAAATCAACGTAATCGTTCGTAGCGTTGGTGTGTGCTTGCAAGTCCTCTTGGATAAGCTATTCTACGCTGAAAAAGAATATTTCGCTCATCCAAAATATACTCATCTGAGTTCAAGTGCGGACGTCGCATCGTTCGCGCTGATTACGCGCCGAGCTACACGCTCGGTTTTGCGCTCAAAACGCGCCAGCGCGTATCTACTCATTTACGATAACCCCCCCGGGAGATTCTATCGTATGTAGGGACGTTCCGCGTCAATCGGATCGAAGCCCTGACCAGAACCGCGCGTATTGAATCAAGACATTCTGGGGCTCAAAATGATCGTTGGAACGTGAACTTCCGAACGCGATCCTGCTCGACTCAACATTTCGAACTCTAGTCGCTAGGCAGCGCTACGAAGCTGCTCATGTGCTGAATTGACGAGGTATTGAATATTCAAAAAGTCTTTCAATGCTGAAACGCTAACGGGAACCGACGAGTCTCAGGTGTTATAGATTATTACACTCGCGAAAAATGTTTGCTGTGATCAAACTGATCACTGTGGTGACCTTGCCTCATGAAAACCATCAAATAATGTTTCAATCGGTGTTTCGTGGACGGGGTGGATGTTAGCTCAGTTAGGCCGTCATGATATCAACTGCCAATGGTGTGGTGCAATAGGGGAGACATATTTGTGATATGTCTCATGGATTCCCAACGTCAAAAATTATTATTTTGTCCTGAAGAAGCGAGATTCTCTAGGAAACACCTTAATCGTACTCGATAAAATTAGTTTCGGGTGGTTCTGACATCCATGACGCAACTCTCACCGAGATTTATTAGAAACGATCACCAAAGGGAATGGCATGAGCTCAAGGAATCGAGGTGAGTGACTGTAGGTGGCGCTACAAATCTACCGCGAAGAAATTCACGAGCTGGAACGCTCACGGGAACCGTTAAATACCATGTGTTATAGATTATTATTCTCGTGGACATTGTATTTTATGATCGAACTGGTCACTGTGGTAAGCTACCCCCGTAAGAACCACCATAAAGCCTTGAAATGGCTGTTTCGTCGATGGAGTAGATTGTCGCTCGGCTGGCACGTCATGATATTGACTGATAATAGACTAATCCAATAGAAGAGTCATGCTTGTGATATCTATGATGGATTCCCAAACTCAACGATTATCATTCTGTTGAAAAAGCAAAATCCTCTCAACAATAGGGAATTCATGTACTTGATGAGGTGATAGTGAGCTAGTTCGGTTATGCGCATTATCCGTCTATTCATAATAAAACTGCCACCATCATTCAGAAGTATCACGAACATCCAAAGTCTTGTTCAACTCCCAAGAGAGAAGCTTGATTTCTAGAAACCTAGGTGAACTACTGAGGTATGGCCGTGACCAGTCATCATCATCATCAGGGTCAAGATTGGAATAATAATCCGTCGGTCGAGATCCCGGAGATTTCTTTAGTGATCTCGATCCCTGTAGTGTCAGATATCCCTAAAAGATTCAACTGAACAATCCTCAATAGCTGAATAACACGTGGGCTGATAATAAAGTTCGTTCGGTCGTTTCTGATCATCATACCTCGGCCCGGTCGATAACGATTAGGTGAAACTCTTTGTCCTTCGCACCGGAGCCCGAACGGGGTACTTATGCACACGGCGGGCTTTTTAAACCCGGGTTAGTATGTACCATTTTTTTACATCGTCTCCGTATATGGCCAATCTCATCCTAGAGCGAAGCTTTGAGAAATGAACAAACAAGAGCTCATAATTGAAATCATGATGAATAAAATAATCAAAAGAAGAAAAATTTGAAAATTCGCTTCTATGGTAAATGTTGAGCATGAAGGCAAGACAAAATGTGAAAAAACAGCAAAACATAAACTGGTTTTATCCTACACAAAGGCTGAGTCAGTTGACGCGCTGTTCCACGATTTTCATGATTTTAAAGAATGAACATAATGGAAGCGTGGGTTCTGAATCTGATCCATTGACATTATGGTTTCCACGATTCAATCCGCCCTTTCATAATATTTATCCTTTAAAATCATGGAAATCGTGGTACAGAACGTCAACTAATTTGAGCTTTGTCTAAGGTAGAACCAGATTAGGTTCCTCAGATTTTCACACTTAGTTTTGCCTTTATGCTTAACATTTCCCATGGGAACAAATCTTCGAATTTCTTCTTTCAATTCTCCTATTTTCTCACTTTTAGTTCCCAATTAATTGCTTGAGATATAGAATGAGTGAAGAGTTCTGATATCAGACAAACCCTTGAGATATCATTCTTCAAGATTCGTCTGAAATTTGCTTCTGGTCGAGCGATTCAAGATACAAACGGATAAGTGTGTAATCAACCTCTTATCTATGATTGATCAGAAATGAATCCTTATCTCATGTAGAGAAAACCAATGAATCTGAGTGATTCCCAAGCTATTACCAAGTCATATTTGGGAGGCTAGTTTACCCTAATTATCAGAACATGGAGACATCAAATGATATATTGATATATCATGAGGATATCTCCATCCGTGAACATTATGTGATACATGACATGCCAAAGCTCGAGCATGAATGATAATATCCCTGAATCAGTAGAGTAGATTCTATAAGAATTGAGTTGAACCTTGAGTCCAATTTAACATGCTAACACAAATTTGCTACGCCTAATTAGTTGTAGTCATGAAATGCAGTTGAAAGAGACAGTTTAATCTTTGTGCATCAGAAAGAGACAGTAACTATCCTCAAAGGCGTAAATGAATAAGCAAGCCGAACGCGTAGAGCCACCGTGACTATTTCAAATGAATGTAATCTACTCCGTCATACATTTTGAGTTTAGAACTGAAGCATCCCAGATTGACAATGAGGAGAGAGTTTGGTGTCATTGACAGGTCAAGAAATACACACTGTCTCATGAAATATCATCCATCATTTAGTTTGGAGTTTATATCTAGTATAAAAGATATATTGCTCAGTATCACCATATACAGAAAAAAAGATGCGCAATGACCACGCGCGCAGGAAGGTGGGACCTTCTGACCGAGGACTACGAGCTCTACCCATATAGAATTTTTTTCAGATCACATTTCACCAATTCATCGTATTTGATCGAAATGTAATGGTATTTTAGTCAAGTTTGGTCAAATGTTTGGTTTGAACTGATAATCATGCGTCGGATGCAGCTATTGATACCGTATGATTCACAACTTCACTGTTTTACCAAACTTGTTATGAAAGGTAACATAGATCATCCTGTAAGAGTTAGGAAAATTTTTGGCCCACAATAATCAAATATTTCAAATCGATAGTCACACAAGATTTGCAAATAACGGTCGAATATTTCAAATCAATAGTCACACAAACTTTGCATACACAGGTGGAGTCGTGAAACCGGGACCGAAAATCAGGATGCAAATATTGAAAGAAAACCGTGAAGCATTGATCGGGGATCATAGAGGTATAGCAAAAACATGATGATTTATTTTTCAAAGACCTACAAGAAATTACTGTACACTTTTTTCATAAAATGCGGTCCCTTTGAGTTATGGGGTCAAAACCGTGGAAAATGACAGATGAAATACGAGTTTCAGACGAAAATACGTTTATTACAGGAACAGGAGGTCTTATATGGAAAAATGTGTTGAGACCTTTTTTGTTCATCGTTTTGAGTTCCACAAAAAGTTGCTCCACATATTTTTCGATGAAACGCGTTTTTTTCGAGTTTTTGAGGGAGAAAAAGGGGAAATCATCGAAAAAACACGTTTTTTCGCCTTTTTTAAAAACGGCCCAAGTGGCGATTTTGATTCTTAGTAGGATGTAATGCCACAGATGTCCCGAACCATATCTAACAAGAATCCCACTTGCAGTCGTCAGCGGAGGATAGACTTGGTTCAGGACCACCGTGTCACAGCAGCCTGCAGCAGCCGACGCAACTCGTCGGTCCTTCGCATACCCTATAGGAATTTCACTTTTTCTAGCTTTCATTAATCAAAACATAATGATTATCAACAAATAGAAATGAGATGCCTATAACGAGTATAACAAGTGCCTGTAGGACCCATAACCTCCTCGAAGTCCCGGCTGAAAATAGGGACGTTCCTGGGCACGTCCACATTTTTTAAAATAGTCGACGTCCCTGGGTACGTCCTTAGGACGTCTCTAGGCACGTCCCCGGAACGTCCTCAGGTACGTCCCCAGAGACGTCCCAGGGACGTGCCCAGGGACGTCCCTATTTTCAGCCGGGAGTATTGCCACTTGCCAGTGCCACGCAATGCTGTCGTCCTGTCATAACCCAGCTAGCATCGGTATGGCTCCAAGACGTCTTTAGGACAATAGATGTCCCAGAAAAGTCAAATTCGAGATGTTCCTGGTGCCATCAAATGACAGACCTGGGACGTCATCAGGACTGCCTATTACTCGCCAATAGACGTCCTCGAAGACGTCCTACGAACGTGCCGCAAGTCATCTCTACGACATATTAATTACGACATCAAGACAACTTTTCTGAATTCCTGGTGCATGCCATGGGTGCGCGAACGACGTCTTACAGACGTCGAAAGCTCATTAGTATATTACGCACCTGCGTCCGCGAGGGGCCGAAAGTGATACATTGCGGCCCGGGTGAGTTGCCGCACGAGCCGCCAGGCGAGGGCGGCATATACCCGTGGCCGCAATGGGTTGCTTTCGTCCCGAGGTGCGTATAGTTCTTTTCAGTACACTTTTATCGAAATTCTATGGTTTCCGACACGATTTCGGGGCAAAATCCCGCACCGCCGCACAGGTTAGAAAACGTCGGAGCATGCATTGTAGCAGACCGAGGGCGCAGCCCGAGGTCTGATGCGCATGCTCAGTCGTTTTCTGCCCTGGGCGGCAATGCGGGATTTTCTGCCCCGGCATCGGGGCGGAAACCACAGGCTTTCGATGCAAGTGTACTGAAAAAGTTCGGGACATCCTGTGGATATCCCACAGGACGTTCCTAGGACAGGAATCGTATTACGTTGATTTTTTTGGAATTCATGTTTCGAGTGATGATTATCTGATATGATAAACGCATTCTTTCCGGCTCTGATAGCCCGTTGCAATCGAAAGAAACATATTATCCAGTCAGAGAATCCACTCGAAACACGTGTCATTAAATCATTTTCCACCTGATTTCACATACGATAACTGAATTATATTTTACAAGAAATTATAATATACAGAAACTCACAATAGAATATCAAAGTGAGAAAACATGCTGATTCTCATACATTTCGTCGTCTGTATATATAGCTAGAGAGAATATGAATCAGTAACTTACTAATATACAGAACCTTACGATAAAATAGCAAAATAGGGATATGCTAATCCTCAAAGATTTTGTCGTCAGTAGTAGCTAGAAATAGACATAGATTTTCCTACTCATTAACCGAAGACCTACGGTAAATCATCAGAATATCATTTTCGTGGAATATTTACGCCTGAACTAGCTTGAGGAACTATCAATTCTCTTCATTTTCTGTATCTTCATTTTCGCTTGAAATACCATCGTGATTCTGATCGTCATTGTCAATCTCATCGTTGTTCTGATTGCGGTTTGCAATCTGTTGTCTAATATTCTCCTGGTAATCAGGAGCCTCATCATCAGCAGACGACTCATCTTCAAGTTGAGGATCATCTCTCACGTCTTTGTCATAGCGTTGTCCAGCTCTGCGGAACCACTCGGGGAGTGGCGGTGATGTGAGTTTTGCCCTCTGCAGAACTACTGCAAGATTTCGCATCGACGAACGCCTCTAGAAAAGTTTAATAGATGCATGCAATTGTCAGTTTCTTTATCATAAATTGACCGAAAGAAGTTAGTATTGGGACGGGTGCTCACTTCTTAGTATTTTAGATATAGCCAATGCCTCGAACTTTTTGCCACCCTTGTAACCATTCCAATTATATTTTTTCCCCAATCGTTTACTGAAGATATCATCCATGGCATCTCTAACTCTGCCTTGAGCTTTTTTACCTCCTACTTTTCGAATGAAGTCAGTCTGTGGAAACGAAATACGAAGAATGTAATTGTCGTCGGGTCTGATCAATTTTGATGAGAAACATCCTAGATCTATCCCAATAAATTATTTTCATTCGAATAAAAATTAGTCACCCTTTCCACACTAGTAACACTGATCCAGGATGCAATTTTTAAGTGAAACTCACCAACAATTCTACCATTCTTGGATTCGCTGCCGAGTCATCGCTGAACTGTTTTAGTTGAGAAATCTTCTTGATAGGAAGAGGTGGTAAAGCAACTTCAGCAGGTGCGTCTTCACCGTCTTCGCCATTAACCTGACCAACTTGACCATTGGACTGATCTCTAACGATTTCTTCGATCCTCCCCAATCGAGCATTATAATCAACAAGCAAATTGTTTTGAGCATTGGTTTTCTCAGCCAATCCATTCACAGTAATTGTCAAGCCATTGACTGCCACTGCAACCTAACAAAAACTACACTGAGTAAAGTATTACACCATCGCGTCAGTCGGTTATGTGCAACATCGTTCGAAAATCTGAAGACATACAAAGTAAAGTTTCAAGTGTGACCGGTACGCTTTCTGTAGCAGCAGCGCCGTTCTCTGAAACTGCGGGGCCAGCTCAAGATTCGGTCTCAGCTTGTTCAACATGTTCAAGATTTTCTTGACCGTTGTTTCTATTATCAAAAGATGCTTGGTATTGAAGCTGTATGTCTTCTTCGTGATAGATGTCGTGATTCAATTTTGAATTGAATTAAGAGAATGATATATGTAGCAGGACACACCTTCTACACCAAGTCCAGAAGAGATGTTCGGGTCACTGCTTGATTGATTCACGACATTGTTTGTAGGAGCTGTAAAGATAACAACGAGAAGTTATGACTTGATCATCGTCAATTGCTGGCTGTGCAAGTTGAATAAACCACTGTACCTATTACGATGCTAGTTTGTGTTGCTGTAGGGGCTGGAAATCAGAAAAAAATGCAACATTCGGGAGTCAAAACGTTCATGACTGTGAAAACGATCTTGCAGCTATGTTTGATTGATTCAGTTGGAAACAACTCGTTAATTCATGGTCGGAGAAGAAGCTGACGAAGTTTCGAAGAGTAAATTCTTCAACCAATTTTAATGTCAAGAAAAAACCAGATTCTCACCTTCTAATAGACTCGCTTGCGCGTCATCGTCACCACTAAGCTGGTGAGTAGACAGTAAAGGTACAGTCAAAGAGGCTCCATCTGTAAAGACAATTCCATTTAGAGACCTTTTCCTCATTACTTCTTTTCAAGATTAAAAATATTTCGAGATACTTTGTCCCGCGAAGCTGATGAATCTTGGATTAATCATTCTCAATGGCGATGGTTGTTGTTGTGATGGTATAGTGATTCGAGGCAAATTGATCATCTGTTCAGTGGCTGCAGATGCTCCAGCTAAAAATTACCATCATCTTAGTGAAAAAATTTCCTCTTAGTTGCTTTCAGAGTGCATAAATAACGGAAAACGACTCACGCAAATTCTGCACTCGTATGAAACTGTTGCTAATATTTGACCTCACAGTGAAAGATGGAGGGGCCGTGAAAGGGCCTCTTTGAGCTGCGAAATACATGTTTCCAAAACGATTTTTTATAGATATTAATGATTGGTTATAGATATTTGGGGCATTCATTATTTCATTTTACAGTAGATTTATTCATTACCTAGATTAGCATCTGCTCTAGCTCGTGCCACTTGCGACAGACTGGGCGAATTGTTTCCATTTGTTGCTTTTCGCTGACGTTTATTATTACTTTCTGGACCGGTTGATTGGCGGGTTTGTTTCTCCATAGTATCACTCATCTTCAATTCAAAATAAGAGTTAAATTACAATTGAGACTTTCATGAATTGAAATGCACGATTGATGAATAATGAATAAGGATCAGCGAAGGAAATGCTCGGGAATTTTGTGAAAAATGCTATATAAAGATGCAATGAGGAATCAGACAGGTGCGTAGGAGTGCAGTGTTGAAAACGTAGGTCATTAGTCCCTGACGGAGAATTTATTTTTCTGATCGAGCGGGTGAAAGCATCCATTATTTCAAATATATTTCTTCTTGAGCATAGACAAAAGGCATTTAGACGTTATTTACTTATCGAGTCAGTGGCAAATGATGGAAAATCGTGAAAATGAGGAAATATATTATTGGGGCACAGGGATAAGAAAGCACGTTTCCACCACGACAGAGTTTTTTTAAGAGTAGTATGCATTATTTCGAAAAATAGTTGCGCACGTCTATACTTTTGAATCATCGACATTACAACAAGTCAAGACTCCTCAAAGATAGGCTTTCCATAGTGGGTTTTTACGAACACCTAAGGTGCATAGAAAAGCTCGTCAAAACTGAAAAGGGAAAATTCTCGATCATCTTCACAAAATTGATTTTGAAAAGTTTCTGAGATTATCTCTCGACGCCCTCGGATATCTCCGATAAGATGATGAAAAAACTAATGAAAAGATGTATGTATTATTGGAAACATGTAGTAATGGTCCTGTACTGGAATTTGAAATCCTTTCTTAACTATCGAATTTACAGGCCAAACATACAAATCTTGTGACAGGTATTTCACTTTATAGATCCCAAGAATCCTTGAATCGCAAAGGTAGTCAGGTATCAAATTATGAAGATATAATTTTTTCGGTCTTTGCGAGTTAAAGTCAGCAGATATTGCTGACGTTTTTGGCATCAATCGAGAATGGATTTTACTCAACTCTCGATCAATGCACCTTTAGAGCCTCGTATGGTTCCGAGGATGCATCTGAAGGATTTTGATGGAAAGGAATGAAAAGTAAAGATGAAAAGTGAGAATCTTTATGAAAAAATTTGGATTCTACGCTGATATTATGCGTGTTTCGCCCTTCTCTCATTGCTCGAGCTTTTCAAAGTGGTGGAAGAGCAATGAAAGTTTACCACTAACACGCGGCTCAAGTGGCCGAATGTTCGATGGTTTAAACGCCCTTATATACGAAAGTTCATCTTCGTTAAGCGCTTGCGAGAAAGGTCATTTTAACCCGCTATTTCCATTTGATTTCTCAACATTTTTACTTTGGCAGCTCTTCGGCCTTCTGCCGGAGATATATCTAATTAATTTTGACACTCGATCGATATGATCGGATATCGTATTTATCACTCGCGGGAATTTCAAATTATGGAGATATAATTTTTTCGGTCTTTGCGAGTTAAAGTCAGCAGATATTGCTGACGTTTTTGGCATCAATCGAGAATGGATTTTACTCAACTCTCGATCAATGCACCTTTAGAGCCTCGTATGGTTCCGAGGATGCATCTGAAGGATTTTGATGGAAAGGAATGAAAAGTAAAGATGAAAAGTGAGAATCTTTATGAAAAAATTTGGATTCTACGCTGATATTATGCGTGTTTCGCCCTTCTCTCATTGCTCGAGCTTTTCAAAGTGGTGGAAGAGCAATGAAAGTTTACCACTGACACGCGGCTCAAGTGGCCGAATGTTCGATGGTTTAAACGCCCTTATATACGAAAGTTCATCTTCGTTAAGCTCTTGCGAGAAAGGTCATTTTAACCCGCTATTTCCATTTGATTTCTCAACATTTTTACTTTGGCAACTCTTCGGCCTTCTGCCGGAGATATATCTAATTAATTTTGACACTCGATCGATATGATCGGATATCGTATTTATCACTCGCGGGAATTTCAAATTATGAAGATATAATTTTTTCGGTCTTTGTGAGTTAAAGTCAGCAGATATTGCTGACGTTTTTGGCATCAATCGAGAATGGATTTTACTCAACTCTCGATCAATGCACCTTTAGCGGGTTAAAATGACCTTCCTCGCAAGCGCTTAACGAAGATGAACTTTCGTATATAAGGGCGTTTAAACCATCGAACATTCGGCCACTTAAGCCGCGTGTCAGTGGTAAACTTTCATTGCTCTTCCACCACTTTAAAAAGCTCGAGCAATGAGAGAAGGGCGAAATACGCATAATATCAGCGTAGAATCCAAATTTTTCCATGAAGATTCTCACTTTTCATCTTTACTTTTCATTCCTTTCCATCAAAATCCTTTAGATGCACCCTCGGAACCATACGAGGCTCTAAAGGTGCATTGATCGAGAGTTGAGTAAAATCCATTCTCGATTGATGCCAAAAACGTCAGCAATATCTGCTGACTTTAACTCGCAGAGACCGAAAAAATTATATCTTCATAATTTTAAATTCCCGCGAGTGATAAATACGATATCCGATCATATCGATCGAGTGTCAAAATTAATTAGATATGTAGTCAGGTATCGGTGATGCATTAGTGAACGAGTGCCCTAGAATAACTGGTTCATTTCCTTGAAAGCAAATGTATTTAACAGCAACAATTGTGCTGTCAGCTAAATAACAGAAGTTATTTGGATAAGTATCCTTCAACTTGAAATTTTGAAAAACTATTGAGGCATGAGCTTCTTGAAATCCATGAGGGAGTTGTGTTTGTGCCTTTTTACTTTTTTTATCAGAAATTGAAATCTGGAATTCCTCCGATTTTTTGTCTGCAGGATGTTGGTTTTTTTCAGTTAAACGTATGACTAATTGACTAAGTGGCGATGACGATCAGCGCACCAAAGACCTTAGGTACCCAAGAAAACTCTCAAATGGATATGCACTGAATCTTTCAAGAGCTCCGAAGTTCATCACGTCAGCCGCTAAATGAATCGCGCTGTGCACGCAAAATACCACATGCTCCCTTCCATACAAAGTCTCAACATTTTTAACAAAGTATCTCAGTAGCATGTCAGCCTGAGAATTCAAAGTCAAACAAAATTCAGGATCACTCAAAATCCTCCAAGCACAATTGAGTGCATTAAAATGGACAATGTGCTCATGGCTCAAGAGTCTCCTGATAGCAGGTGGACCAGTGTAGAGCAATATCAACCTAAAATCAGTTGCTTTGAAATAGCTGAGCTCGTCCATACCTCTAGGCTTCCTTGGAAATTCATCGGGCACACATTGAGCAAGAGCTTTGTAACTTTCACTAAATTCACTGGAAATTTCTAATGCTCCTACACCACCTCCAAACATGCTCATCCAATGCTTCACTAAACGTTCAGTTAAGCCCAAGTCCCCTTGATGCATTACCTCAAGAGGAACTTGAGAGTATAAGCGAACACCTATCCACTCGAGAGGGCTCACTCCTAGTTTGTAAGGAAGAGGTAAGCTTGATCTGAACTCCTCATCATTTTTCAATGGAGCATCTAAGTCTGGGAAAGTTGTAGCACCACCTATTTTGAAACCTATCACAAGACATTTCAGACACCCCTGAATGCAATTGTGAGCTGGATGCTCCAACAACCAGTTTCGAGCAATAGTGTCAGCGATCACACATCTCAATTTTATTGAATAGCGAACACCATCAAAAAGCAATCCATCTCTCTCCAATCTGGCATACTCAATGACAAAAGGTGCCACGAACTCATGCACATTTGGTGCTTTCTCCTTCCCATAGTAACCAGATATAAAAAAAGGTTCTATGAACAGAGGGTGGACAATTTTTCCCAGCAGAGCGAGTAAGCTCAAGTTCCTACTGTTGAATATTGGACTCCCATTACCAAATAAATCAAAGTATATTACAGAAGAATCTAATGTAGCTCCTACAGCTCTAAGCTGCTCAATCATGGCTTTTTCTAATCCATAGTGAGTGAACTCACCAACACCTAGTAGCACTACCTTCACATTCTTGGAAGTTTTCATCAGGCTTCTTGGATCTAAAGGGAGAGACTCAAAGTCATCATTGGCTCGCCTACGCAAAAGTTTCAAGAGACCACCAAGCGCACTCATTGTTACTTCATGTTGACATGCCCATCGAGCAATATCTGTTGCTAGATCAAGAGAAGGAAGAACCTCATATGTTTCATGCTGAGAACTGTCCACATTGAAAAAATTCTCTCGAGCATTCTCAATGTCATCACTATTCTCAAAATCATCAATATGATTCAATCTTTCTGAATTCTCAAGACCAATTTTCAGTGAATCAGCTAGGAACTCATGAGTAATGTGGTGATCTGATTCAATGGACTGTGTGGTAACCAAGTCTGAATGATTTGAAACAATAGTCACAGTTCGTTCAATGCCAGAACTTGCTCTTTCGCTTAAGATATTGGAATGCATAAAAGATTGAGGTTGACGTTCAAGATTTGATAAACTTGAATTGCTGAATGGAACAACAATACTCTCATTTCTAGCCACACAAGATATGTAATTCAATCTATTATCCTGTTGTCGTTTGCTCAATGAACTGAATGGCTTCCGTCTCTCCATCTTTATATTATTATTATAAGAGTTTATATGGTGAGATGATGACAGAAATTCAACTATGATGATGACAAATATGAGAAAATGAGAAGGATCCCCGAGCCAATGTGCGAGCATAGTCGACATAACCTCAGATTATTAAGATACTATTATCAAATCATTTGTAATAAAATCATCAAATTATGCATTAACAGGTTTGCTGAAGGCCGAATGTCCTTGCCTGATCTGATCAGGCTGTGAATCCGTGTAATTATCTTCCTTCAATAATGATTAATCCTGCAGCGACACTTGGAAACAATTCACTCAGCTGCGTGGGTGGAACTGAAAAAAGTCGCCGGGTTTTCTCCGCGATAACGTTGACAGATGTTGACCGGAGGACATTGTGAGTCCATTGTAAACACATGTGCTTCATGGATATGCCGCGCTTTTTCAAGTCGTCCAAGAGACGTCTTCAAGACGTTGAAATAGGGACGTTCTGATTTCATCTCAAAATACATGTGGTAGGGATGTCATCGGTAGGCTAGGGAAGGACGTCCCCGATCAGACATGATCAAGACGAACTTTTCCAAGCTGCACAATTTATGTCGTGATTTGACGTCATGAGGACATGTTCGGTAACACATCTTGACTCTGTCTTGTAATGAGTGGCATGAGGATGTATTTCACGGCCTTGTGGAGGACGTCCTCAACGGACAGAATGAAGACAACTTTAGGACAATCTTTTTGGGGTAATGAAATCTTGTCCGAAAATAACGTCTCAGGGACAACTAAACAAGACAACATCTTTTAATTTGGCAGGAAGACATCCCTGGGTTGACCAAATGACAAGTCACCGTGACGTCCCAGAATGTCAAAATTGAGGACGTCCCTGGGGACAAGAATGCTTAAGGCTGCATTTTCACGCTAGCGATTTTTCGCCGCGGCGAGCGATCTTCACCATTGGTGTGAGAGAGAACGACTGATACAACTTTCTCTCTCATACCAATGACGAAGATCGCTCGCCGCGGCGAAAAATCGCTAGCGCGAAAATGCAGCCTAAAAGCCTGGCTGCAGCTGCTCGCTGTGAATTGCTGCTTTTCTAGCTGTCTACGTCGGAAGAGCGATTTTCGACTCGTCCTCGCTACGCGAGGACTCGTCTAAAGTCGTCTTCCGACGTAGCACAGCTAGAAAATGTCGTTTGCGACTCGTGCTGCGCACTCGTAAGATAATATACTATTATTGCTGTTATTGTGATGATACGATGTTTCTCAGTTTTCAGCAGTTTTCAGAGTGCAGTCGATCTCGCCTAACTATATTGGATTCTTACGAGTTTTCTGCATGCCACCTCGCTATACCCATAGTCTTATCAAAAGTTTCTCTCCACCACGTGTGACCAATAAGTTTGTGATTAGTGTTAGCAGAAAAAAAAATAATAGGTACCTCTAAGAGTTGGATGGTTTTATCTTTTTGCAAGCTCAGAGAGGAAGTTGAGGCCTCAGTGTGCAATCAAGTTTTGTGGTGTATGTACAGAACACTGGTGTTCATAGTCGTTATAACCCTAGAGTTAAGAATTGATCCGCGGAATAGGCGCTGTGATCGGAGTCGAGAAAAAAAGACTTCAATTCTGTGATGTCCTGCAGCACTGGGACAACGTGAAGTGAATGAGTAGTCTTTAGTTTATTTTTCTGCCACGCCGGTTACAGCGCCCAGCCCACGGATTAATTCTTCACTCTGGAGTTATAACGACCATGAATACCAGTGTAAGCGCACTGAGCCAAAGTCCTGGGTCTACAAGTTATGAAGCACAATCAAGGCGATGAACAACTGACTTGTTATTGAAAGAAATTGAAAATCTTCGGATCAAAATTTGGCTTTGGTAAATATTTGATTTTGTGAACATATGAAGTTGTTCTCATTATAATGGGAAATTATGATACTTCAAATTCCAGATACTCGATAGATGAGATGTTGATTTCATAAAACTGGTTTGAGAAAGCATTCTGCTAATCTTTTTTGGTAGCGTATTTTCTCTATAAGTGTCACTATGGACTCGGATTCAAGAGCTTTAGGGTGTATCATCGAAAACCACGGATGGCGACGCCAAATCGATAATAGAGAGGACTTGAACGCTCGCGCTTGTCGTACATGGTTACAAAGTAAAAGAAAGTGGGATGCAATACGAGACTGTGCTTAAACTGTTCTGTGCCTATCGTAAGTACATGGATCTAGATCCAACAGGGTCCACTCAGTATCTCTTGGGTAACTAAATGTGGTCCCTATCTATACAAGACATAACATACTCTCCAGGCAGTGGGCACGTAAGTTCCACGTATTTTGGGTGTTCTGGTAACCGGCAAAATTGGTCCCTGATGCGTGCTACAAGAAAAAAAATTTAGTTTTCCAGCAACCCAAATATTGAAAATTCTGTGGCCAATTCATCTCATGGCCCGATTGGCCCATGTCCATCCTTGGTTGGGACGAGCATAGGGGCCATGCAGACACTTTCATTAGAGGTTTTGGCGCTTTCTACATTTTCTAAAATGCTGGTAGTCTAAGGGTTAATATTACGCATTCACCCACATTGCTGAGATCTGAAAATTTTTTATGAATTTTGAAATGATATGAACCTGGGATATAACGCCGATTCTCTGAGTCTTTATATCGAATTTCGACATTACCGATTTCTCGTACATCTTCGCAAATTCCTGAGAGATCAAGGCTATTCTGAAGGTTGATTTTGGAATTTTCTTAGGTCTACGCTGTCTAGAGTTGCTTTCGGAAAATCTGCTGACACGAAAACAACCCTTGACTTGAAGTTATATGTGTCACAGCCAAACTCTCTATCTGTCAACGGCAAGTCACACAGGGAGCTCTTTACAAATAAAGCGGGGAGTTCCTGTGGAATTTACAGTGCGCAACCAATAACAGCTCCTAGAGCGCTCTTGGACTACCCTCTAAAGCTCGCAAAAAGCTTTCGAAAAAACTTGTTGAGAGCTCGTGAAGGCTTGTCAAGAACTCTTGGGAACTAGTGGCGTTCTTTGGGAGCTCTCTAAGAATTCACTGGCATTGCGTAGAAGTCTTTCAGGACTTTCTTAAGAGCTCTTCAAGAATTGCGCATCTCAATAGGAGTTGTAAAGCATGACAACTCGGACACGAGAGCAATGTTCTGTCCTCCACAGACCTGATCATGAATGAACGACTCACTGAAGCATACGACTGAAAATACGAAGGTATAAATTTGGAAAGCCTATTATTTCCGTTCTTTGACACTCGATGAGATTATAGACTAGCTATTGCTTCAGGCACAAAATTTTCTGATTGAAAGCTCAATCGATTGTGAATTGATTGATCCAAATCTTTCCATTCGAATTTCTTATCTTATTGAGTTATCAAATAATCATTCGCACTTTTTCTAACTGAAATTCAGTACATTGAACTCTGTTTGAGTTTTTACATCATGCAGCATTACCATCCAATTATATTTCGGGTTCAATCAAGCATAATGTCTATCTCATTTTGATTATCAGTAGTATTGCACGGTGCTCGGAAAAAGACGATAGGTTTGACTGAAATTTCACAAAAAAAGTGAGCACGTGGCGATGAAGTACTACGCTCGATGGCCAGCTTCTCATTGGAATCGAAATAGAGCAAAATCTTTCTTGGAAATGTGAGATCGATCCGTGTTTTCAAAATTTAAAAAATAGAGCGCTCTCGAGCACTTCAACGTGGCAAGACAATAACGACTCCCAAAACCCATAACTCAAACGCATCTTAATATTTTTCAGCGGACTCGAACTTATTTAAAAAGTTATTACAAGACCTTGAAAATTGGAGCAAAGTACATGCAATTTTGACGAACCAGAGCCGAGCAATCTCATTTTGAAATCGACACCTGAAATTTTCCCGTCAAACGATTTAAGACTTACCGGGCTCCTAGAATGGGTTGGCTCCTGAAATGGGTTGGCTGGAATTTGTTGGAATCAAACGTACCTCAAATTCATTTGAAGGTCTCAGAATGAGCTCCAAAATGAGTTGAAGCACGCTGAAAAATATTGTAGTGCCTCTGCGTTATGAGTTATGGGAGCTGTTATTGTCTTGACACAGAAAAAGCTCGCAATTCTTAGAAAGGAAATGATTCGTTTCAATCCTAACGATATTTTGGTCCTTGGCTATAGTATAATGTCACCATGTGCTTAGTTTTTGGCAATATTTTTGTTCAACCTATCGTCCTTCCCCAAGCACCGTGATTGAAGAAATTTCCACCCAAGACCCTTCGTTATCATGGAAATTCGCATCAAACTACCTCTTCATGTGTACAATTAGTCGAATAAGGTCCAAAAGTAGATCATCCTGATAGTAAACGAGAGACTTCTCACACGAATCAACTTTGTCAAGAGGGGAGTGCATATGAGTTCCAATACAAGGTGCCCATGAATCGAATACCATCTACCCTTACTAGAATTTTGAAACGGTTGTGAATCATGGAAATTCTCGAAATATCCGAACAATGATCTTTGTTTCGGCCTTGAAAGTCACTCTTAAGGTATTTGGAGATCAACTCGATCTTTTCTAACGAAAGAGCTACACTTGACCTCAACTCCAGGGTGAATGTAAAAAAGTATAGGTCCTTGATGGGAAATATTTTTAATTCAAGGCTACCCTGATCAGACAAAGCGAGGCCAATATTGGTAGTGGACAACTCCTGTAGCTTCAAGAGGAAGCGTGTATCGAGCATTTTGACAGGGGCCAAATGAGGACGTGACCTTTGCTTCGAAGCTCACCCGATATTCCGTGATAAAATAGAATATTATTCCCAATGAGAGGTCCGACTGTTTTGCGGCACGGAGGCAAAATATCCGCCGTGCCTAAAAGGGCCTGCCTATAGCGAAGAACTTGGGCAATTTTTTAGCATTGAAGCGAATAATTCTCTGTTCGTAGACGGGCCTGAAAGTGGCATTTCAGTCTGAAAAACCTATTTTGATCTTACTTTACTCAGGACCTGAGAAGCCATGAAATGTTTGTACTCGATGTAAACAGCATTTCGTGTTGCAGCGCTACCAGCCTGGCGCGACAAAGGTCAGAGGGGAACGGGTCAATACTGTTATAACCCCCGTAGCTTTCGAAAAAGCGTTCTTAGCTCGTATTGAAGAATATTTTGAACAGGAGTTTCAAACTTTCTTAAATTTGAGATCAAAAGTAAGCATTTCTCATCATTTGAGGAATTGGGTTTAATTCCTAAAAACATTGGGATGAATCCTCGAGGTCAGAGTCAGGATCAAAACCATACTCTAACGCAAATTATATCAAGTGTATTAACGTGGGGTCAGATCAGAAGATGTTTCATGTGAAAAAACTCTTCTACAGTTGGAGGTTGAAAGTAGGTTTTCTGGTTAGAGAAAGTAGAGTTCCTCTCCAAATAACCTTGAAAATGATCTCCAAAGCCCAAACCGGGGGCAGTTATAGACTGCGTACCCTTTCAAATCGAGGAGACTTGTCCCAGGTGAAAATCCTGATTGGTGTAACGAAAAACCAACTATGATATATTGCTATGACAGATTTTATGACCAATACCAAGCATTCCTGAGATAACCAGGGGCTGGCCTCATTTATTTTTCGGATATTCTGTAGATTGTACACTATTATCAACAGTTGGTGCGGGCTGCGGGCGTGATAATAAATTCCAGTTCCAACTGCATCATGAAAGGACCAACCGTAAACTCAGGTCTATTTCAAGAGGTCGTGAGTTTCTTCAAAACCGTTGGCTGAAGATATACACTTATGAGGAAATGCCCAAAAACCAGTATTTGTAATAACTTTAGCTGATTACTATACCTATGAAGATCTTAAGGAAAGCTAAAAAGTCTGTGGTAACCTCAGGGACACTTTTCTACAACTACCAGGTCTCTATATGCTTCCATACTCGAGAAAAGTGGTAAAAACGGAAAACTTTCAATTTTGTAATTTAGCCAGCTCTTGTCATTCTGTAATTACCTATTAGGGACGATCCATAAACGAAGTAACGCTGAAATTGGCCGTTCTCGGCAACCCCGCCCCCCCCCCCCTCGTCACGCTGATCTCGTTTACCAAGCCTCTTTCATTCATAGTCTGTCACGTTTGGCTGATCCTCCCTCCAAGGGCGTGATGTCATCTATATAGATGAGCCCCAAGTGTTTCATTTCACATCAGAAAATTTTCACGATTCTGGGAAGTGTGGTCTAATCCAGGGCGAACCACTTTTGGAATGAGCGATGAACTTTCAAGCTATAAACTTTTTGAATTTAAATTTCATATAATAATGCGTAGGTACACTGGAATATCCTCTTTTATTTTGGATAAAAATTGCCAACGTTCCACCGAGCTCCATGTCGGCCTCTTCAAGGCATCTTTATCCTAGTATGACATATGTCCGAGAACATTGTCATTTGTCAAGTACATGATATAGATTCAAGGACTGCGTGGCAAAATGGCACGCCACAAAGGTCAAAGGCGCAGAAGACTGCAGACCCTAACTGTTTGATTCCGAAAGACTGATATCAACGAACGCAATTTGTCCGTACTCGATGAATGAGTCATTAGGTTGGAAATTTTCGGTAGCAAGAAATCGCACACTACTGAATTCCTGGGAATCCAAAATTGTCAAATTAAATTTTGTTAGTTTTGTTGATGAAAATGAAAGTAGTCTTCGATATTTTTATTAGCACTTCTAGTTGCATCCAGATGTATGAGCATTTTTGAGATGAAATTGTTGGCTCTCTACGGAATCTGCGCATCAATTAAGTATGCATCGACAGATGAAACCACCACGGTTGCGTCAACTGGTGAGTAAAGAAAATATGCATTGTTGAGAGAATTTATCACCTAAAGTACTATGCGTTACACGATGAATTTCTCAATTTTCATCAATCGTAACCATTCACCATTCACTACTTTGAAGTCTTTGCCCAGCAATATTTTTGGGCACGAATAACGTTTCCAGAATCGGAATGTCTCTAGACTATAGGGTATAAATACACCAAAAAGCAACATGTGAGATGTGTATCTCTACTTCATTGTCATCGAATATTCACGTTAGAGCTTAGTGTTGAAAAAAATGTACATTCAGCTAACGGTTCGAACCAAATTAACAACGTGATTTTAAAAATGTGAGTTCGTCAGTTACGTCTATGAATCAATTTGTTTGGGTTCCATTTGAGAGGATTATTTGGGTACTCTTCTCTGGATGTCTGAATATTCTCGCGAAACTCTGATCATAAAATGCCAACAGGAATTTCATGAAGAGAAACACTGTACAATTTGCGATGTATCTATTCATAACTCGTGAATTCTAATAACTACTATGAACACTTCCATTGAACTTTCTATATTCTACAAAAAGTGAAAAACGTATAAATAGTGTCTCCCGCTCATAACGAGGCCACTTGTAACGAGATCTCGGTCATAACAAGGGAATTTCTCTCTCCGAATAGGTTGACCCTCGTAATTAATCAACGGGTCCAGGCCCGGTTTCAACAAGCAAACGTTTACTTTTCTTTGGCTCCTTGAAGCTCGTTATAATCGGAAGAGACTATACGTTCAAACGCTATTTTAAATGTCAGGAATCATGCCTCCTTATTAGAATACTTCACCACCGTCATTCATTGCAGCTATTTCAGGCTCAAGTACGCAGGACTGCATGAGTATTTTAGAAGATCTGGCTGAATATGTAGTACTTCAGCATCCCAATAGAGTGCTATCACTTTATCAAAGCGAGCATGTTTTCTCGAGTCACTCAAGAGAAGTAAATGAAAATGGAGCAAATATACCAGAAACTCACCAATTGCCAACATATGAACCTGAACTCAGCTCGTGTACATCATCAAATCCAAGTTGTAAGTCAATTTTCCTTCAGTTTAGATAAAATTTAAAAACCTAGTAGGTACAGCAAATCTACACGACAAAATTAAAATAATGTAAGTGTACCCAACTTGCCCCCAGATGTCGATCTCAGAAATGGGCACTCGTGGACCTTCCTGCATATTTTTTTACGTTTGTTATGTTAAAATATGAGAAAGTACGTAGTTTACATCGACCCCGGATCACCTCTGCGTTCTCCAGGAAATTTAAAGTGATTTTTCCTATTTTTCGTGTTTGCTCGGCTAAGAAGTCACCGGGGAAATCGCATTCACTAAAACTGGTGGGACTTCATTTTTTTCCGACTAATCTCAACGTACCTTAGCGCATTCGATTCCTTGTCTCAAGACCTTCAAAATCCGCTCTTTTGAGTTGCAAAACTCTGTTTTGAACGATTTTACGTCCAAAAGACGGAGATGATTTGAGAATCAAGAAGGCTGACATCGGAGTGTACCTAACATGCCCCCATATGGTTATCTCAGAAAGGCGCGCAGTATGGCTTTTTTCACCACTCAGAACGCGTTTACCGCATCAAAATAGGTCGGAAACGATATCTTGGGCCAGCTTAAGCGGATGTGGCTGTCCCCCCTACAGGAACCTGTAATTGTCGGTAACTTCATTCTGCTTCTATTTTTTCCGCGAATATTGCTTCAACTGCCGTGAAATTTTACAGAGCGGTAGATCGAGTCATTCCTTGTTTGTGTCTGGTCAAAAACCTGGCGTACTTAGCCTACATCCTCGAAATTCTACACTAAGACCCACTGCCCCTCTGTACGGGCTCGGTATATAACGTATTATCAAACGTCGTGGGCCACTGACCTACATGTACGGACCATATCTCGATGCAGGATGACCCGACGAATCACCATGCAAACTCACAGACATTAGTAAGGAATATTCGCAGAGAAAATAGAAGCAAACCAGCTCATCTGTGATGCATCTCGGCTGTCTGCTAGTCGACCCGAGCGATCAACATGTTTGGTACAGTTGGCAATGCTGCAGCGCGAAGCAGCTGACATTTTTGAAATCTTGCCACCACTCTCACTACCCTCCATACTCATCTCATCACCGTGTATAGCACCCAAAGATGATTTGATGATAAATCAACCTACTTGGAAACATGTACTTGTTTACAAGATATTATAATTAATTACTCTAATTATTGAAAGAAAGTCTAATACAAGTACTGGAGCATGAATTTCTCAAAGCGGCACGCCGCTGCACACGCTTACACACGCTGATATAGCAGCCAACTATGCTATATCGGCACCCAAAATGGCCGCCGCCAGCCTTCGAAACAGGTTGTTTACCCGGCTTTCTGGTGCTTGTGCTACGTCGTGGAGTGGTGTTTGAGTGTTCCGGGTGTGTTAGTGGTTGCAGAAAAACTTTGCGGACGCTTCCTCATCGCCTCCGAGGCGTGACATGCCTAGGATCGCGAACCAGGAGTGCGAGAACGCCGTCTGCTCGAGCCATCAAAATCCGGCTGTTTATATCGTAAGTAATTTAATAATTAACGATTCTAATCAATCGAAAGTAGTCGCAGCACCTGCGCTAAGCCTTTGGTTACGCATTTAGTGCCGCAGAAAAATTGGGAAAGTTGTACTCGTCAAGTACGAAGTGTCGCAGCAGGGCACTGTTTTACCATGTATTAGCATTGGCTGCATGTAAACAAAGATTAATTTTTCATCAGTCTCATTAATTTGGGACTGAATGATCAACTTTTTGTACCTAAATGATTATAAAAAATGTACTCTTTTCAGTAAACTAACTCTCATGTGGCTAGTTTGATTATATACATCATTTTCCTGGTTGCAGGTATTGCGGAAACTTAGGAACAAGGTATGAATTCAGAGACGAACTTGGTCTGGTGATGTCCAGAGGTAAACTAACCAACTGCATTGATTCCCCTTGCCTCCAGCAATTATGCAAGGTCTTTTTTTGCCTGTTTGATCATAGTTTACATTAAATTACCCAAATCCACTGTCTGAAACCTCTACTTGCAGTGGTTTGGGTTTCGGTTTCATGAAAGGGTCTCTCTTAGATTTAGTCATGGTGAAGTAAATATTATACTAAAATGATTCTAATTGAATGTGTGCTTTTTCTAGGCCTACCTGGATACTCTGAGAAAACTAGCGGAGCAAATCTACCTGTGGAGACTACCTCCAGGGGTGTACCAAGAAGATCCGTGGTGGGACAACCAACACATGAGTTCAAGACAAGACTTTTTCTTATTACCTAAGATCAATATCATGTGAAATGAATGACTACCCACACAGCATGAGAATCTTTCAGAGACCTTCCTGCAAGCTCTCAGGGAAACCCGGGAATCTTTCAGAAAGATTTCACTGAAAGCTTCCCGCAATAAAGATATGTCCCACTTCAGACACCTTTCTGCAAGATTTCATGAAATATTGCCGGGAATATTTCGGGAAGCTTTCAGAAACATTTCATTGAAACATTTCAGTGGAATGTTCCTGCAAGATTTCATGGAATCTCACAAAAATATATGCGTTAATGTTCTGTCTGTGGAACCCATATTTTGCTTGATAAGTTTCTTAATCATTCTAATGCATGACTTCATCATTCTGACTTGTACTTCAACTCCATTGTGACGTTGAACCCAAAGCTTGACGTTAGATTCATCCAGGTTTTATGAACTCTTCGATGTACGCGACACCTAACCGATAAGCCGTCCTTCTGTCTTATATACTAACCAGCGTCTATTGTGAACGCTTGCGAGAAAGCCTTTACGCATCTTCAAATAATCCTCACGTATCATTTACAGACCATTATGCATAGCTGGTCCTGGTTATGTTATCACACATGACAGATCATTTGATACTACCATCAAATTTCCTGATAGATAGTTTCCCAAAAACCATATAATTTATGAGAACGAAATTTGAGAACTAAAGTGTCTTATGCGACATCTATCGGGAACAGAATCTTTCAATGAAATATTCCTGGAAGATTCCTACAGTCTTTCACTGCAATGTTCCTGGAAGATTCCTACAACCTTCCACTGCAATGTTTCTGAAAGATTCTCACAATCTTTCACTGCAATGTTACTGAAAGATTCCCAGAATGTTCCACCGCAATATTTATGTGTCATATCCCACAGATTCAAGGCGTTAAGAATTACTCCTCGCAATACTTTAACATATGTTCTTACCTCGGTTGTAACGGTTTTCGGTATTAATATGCAGTACCCCGTCACATAGTTTTGCTCTGAAAGATTTTAGGGAGCTTGCGAGAATCTATCAACAATATCTCAGTGCAAGATTCCTGGGAGATTACCTGTAGAATGTTCCCAAGAAATATGTACGGAATCAGTCAGAGAGCTTCCACAAACCTATTATTATGATGGCTTTATTTATATGCGACGACTCGTGATTAGCTTAAATTCAAAAGAGATTTAAACATGTTAGGAATCCAATGAGCCTATATCACAGCGGAGGCTTGTAAATCTTCCAAAAATATTTCAGTGAATTGTTCCAAGAAATCTTTCAGAGAGCTTTCGTGAATCTTTCAGAAATATTTCAGTGCAAGGTTTCCGAAAGATTGCGTGTAAGATTCTTGGAAATATTTACGGGAGCTTCCGGAAAGCTTTCTCTGGAATAATGCCACAAAACATTTTGAAATATCACCTGCAATATCCCTGCAAGATTCCTGGGAGATTGCAATGAAATATTTTACTGATCTCAATATCGTACAAAAATTTCGCGGAAATTCTTCCTAAGAATATTGCATTGAAATCTTCCAGAAAGCTTTGGTAAAGATTTCAACAATATTTCAGTGCAACGTTTCTGAAAGATTACCGGTGAAATAATTCCTAGAAATATTTTTGGAATCTTTTAGAAGATATTCAGAAATTTTTCAATTTCATGAGGTGCAATTGAGTGGCAGAGAGGTTACTTACAGAGGAATTCCTTGAAATGTTCCCGGAATCTATTGATACAATGAAGACCAGAATCAAATTGATTTTCCAAGCTCAATTCAAAGTGGTACGTTTCATATCGTGAGTTAGAAGGATAACTCACAGCCATAAAATGCGCCATATAGAATATCAGAATGCGGTGAGTTTTGAATATCCGTCATAGAATTTTTGAAGATTTCCCAGCCTGAAAGAACTGCAAGCACGATGTTATTTGAAACGGGTCTCAAAATGTAGCCATCCGTAGAAGCTAGCAAAACCTCCAGAAAATTTTGGGGCCTCGTCCTGATGAAATATTATACTCAATATCGGTGAAACATTCCCAGGAGATTCTCCCCATAGCAGTGAAACCTCACGAGGCTTTCGTAACTCTTCCAAAACTTCTCCCCAAAATATTGCACTTACATCTTCCAGAAAGCTTTCGATAATCTTCCAGGAATATTTCAGTGAATTGTTCCAAGGAATCTTTCAAAAAGCTTCCGTTAATCTTTCAGAAATATTTCAGTGCAAGGTTACTGAAAGATTGAGTGTAAGATTCTTTGGAATATTTACGGGAGCTTCACGGAAGCTTCCTCTGAAATATTGCCACGGAACATTTTGAAATATCTCCTGCAATATCCCTGCGAGATTCCCGGGAGATTGCAATGAAATATTCCTCTGAATCATTCTTTGAAATATTTCTATGCTGTGTGGGTAACTATGGTGATGATTCATTCATTTTCATGGAATGAAGTATGATCAGTGCCTCAGAAATGATCTGAATCGGAATGTCTATGCTGTTTCTAGTTTGGAAGTAATCTTACAGGTGAAATTCAAAAATTGTGCCTCGAGCGACATCCTTGAGTGTCATCAATCTTGGATGTAGACCTCCTAAAGTTTGGTGATGGACATCACCAGATTTCAGATCATGTTCAAGACTAGGAATAGCCTAACTTCCACCAAACCAGAGTAGTAAAAGAGTCTTTGGAGAATTTTTTCATCAAGATTCTCATCTTGGGCTGATCTTTTCACATTTGCTTTTCTTCTTATGATAGTTGGTAAAATGTGACTACAAAGAATGTTGCCTGCTCTTGAACATGATCTGTGGATGTCCATCATGAGCTTTCAGAAAGTCTTCATCCAAGTTTGATGATACAAGAGATTCTCGCTCAAGCAAGGATTTCGAGATTTCACTTGGGAGTGTAGTTCCAAATTATCAATTGAGGAGTTACCCAACTTTACATTATTTTCTAGTCAGGAATCATATTTTGACTCATGATTCTGAATAAAAATTGGACTGGAATAATTACATTATGAGTAAATTTTTTTCCAGAATTTTTTATGGTTAGGAACTTTTCAATCTCAAAATCCAGCTACCTCAGTTTATCTCCATTCATTTTCATGGGATGAAATATGATCAGTGCCTGAAAAATGATCAGAAGTGGAATGTCCATTCTGTTTCTGGTTTGGAAGTGATCTTACAGGTGAAACTGGAAAATTGGCCCTCGAGCGACATCCTTGAATTTGGATGTAGACCCCCTAAAGTTTGGTGATGGATATCACCAGAGATCAGATCATGTTCAAGAGTAGGAAGACCCTAACTTCCACCAATCTAGAGTAGTAGAAATGTCCTAGGAGATTTTTTGATCCAAGGTTCTTATCTTGGACTGATCTTCTCACAGGGTGGCTTTGCGTATTCTGATATCTGGTGAAATAAGATCACCAGAAACGTTCCCTGCTCTTGAACATGGTATGTGAATGTCCATCATGAGCTTTCAGAAAGTCTTCATCCAAGTTTGATGATACAAGAGAGTCTCGCTCAAGCAAGTATTTTGAGATTTCACTTGGAAGTGTAGTCCCAAAATATCATTTGAGAAGTTATTCAACTTCACCTCATTTTCTAGTCAGGAATCATATTTGGAATTATGATTCTGAATGGGAATTGGACTAAAATAGATACATTATGAGTTTATTTTCTTCCAGAATTTTCATGGTTAGAAACTTTTCAATCTAAAAATCCAGCTACCTCAATTCATTTTCATTCAATTTCATGAAATGGAATATGATTAGTACCTGAAAAATGATGTGAACTGGGATGTCTATTTTGTTTTTAGTGTGCATGTAATCTTACAGGTAGAATTTGAAAATTGTGCCTCGAGCGACACTTTTGAGGGTCATCAACTTTGGATGGAGACCTCTTGGAGTTTGATGATGGACATCACCAGGTTTCAGATCATGTTCAAAGAATGAGAGAAGACTAACTTCTACCAATACAGAGTATAAAAAAATCTAAGAAGATGTTTTTCATCAAGGTTCTCATGTGAGGCTGATCTTCTTACATTTGTTTCTTTCATTCTGATATCTTTTGGAATGAGATCACCAGAAACATTCCCTGCTCTTGAAAATGGTCCACAAGTATCCATCATAAGCTCTCAGGGAGTCTTTATCCAAACTTGATGATACTGAAAGGTCTCGCTCGAGCAACTATTCTTAGATTTCACCTGGGAATACATTTCCAGAGCATTAATTGAAGAGTTACTCCAGTTCACATCATTTCCTGGGCACAAATCATATTTTGATCCATAGAACTGTTTAAAAATTGAACTAAAATACATATATTATGTGTTCATCTTTTTCCAGGATATCAGTTGGTAAGAAATTTTGATAAAAGTTGTAGCTCTAAATCCATGTACCTCAGCTCTTCCTTTATAGAATCATATGAATGAAAACATGGTTCGTGCCTAGAAAATGATCCAAGCTGATCCAACTATTTGAGTTCTAACCTGGAACTATTTTTCCAGGTGGAATTTGAGAATAGTGCCTAGAGCGAAACCCTGTGGCTTTGCCAAACTTGAATGGAGGGTATCTGGAATTTGTTCTAGATTTCTACCAGGTATAAGATCACAAGAGTATGACATGAACCAAATTTCCAAGACCCATTGACTGAAGGGGAGTAGGAGATATCATGTTTTTGAGCATGATCAGGTCTGCAAGAGAAGATGATTTGATGAAATCAATGGAGCGTATCATGTTTATGAACATGAATCCAGGTATCGAGTGAATGAAACAATATCTTGGAGTTGTTACCCCCCTTGGATTATGTTTTTAGGCTTGATCAGGTCTGCCCATGTGGAGTAGAAGATATCATGTTTTTGAGCATGATCAGGTCTGCGAAAGAAGATGATTTCCTGAAATCAATGGAGCATATCATGTTAGTGAGCATGAAACCAAATATTGAGCAAATATCAATTCCTGGGTAATTTTGCATCTCTTGGATCAACTTTTTGGACATCATTAGATCTGCTCAAATAATTTTATGAAATCAATAATGTTACATGTTGGTGAACATGATGCTGATTTTTAGTCGTTTTGGCGTCTAAAAATATGAAATTTGTTTGAATTTTCTGCAGAAGTATTCATATTTTTGAATATGAATTTCTACTTATTTTGTGGTGGATCTCCGAAAATGTGTCATTCTTATTGAAGAATGCCATATGAATATAGATGTGTCATTCTTATTGAAGAATGCAATATGAATATCCTGATCTCCAATGATTCATGGAGTAACGTCCGTTTGCGGGTGGAAGGGACTTCCACTCGCTTTTCGGGACGATGGAGGCTTTCTGAAGCTATCAACCCTAAACTACAGTTGACTCTTGAGTCTCTTTACGCGCCCTATGCTACGCTTCCAGTGTTGCCAACTTACAGCCGGATCTCTGGTAGCGCCGCCTACCGGTGGAATTACCCGAAGGGTAACTCGATGCGCACCCTACCTTGCCGACCGCGATCACAGCCACATCCCCTTAAAGCTCCAAATGATGCTGCATGGTGACAAAAATGGATCGAAGCCATCTTATGCATTTCATCGATGATTTACATTATTTGAAATGATGGGGGCAAGTCGGGTACACACTTTTGTAAACCCTCAAAAATCACCTTTTAGGAGAATTAAAACAGTTTGGCTCCAGTTAGTCCAAATTGGATGTACTTCAACTTATTTTGAGGGTCTTGAGACGATCTTTAGAATGAGTTAAGATACGTTGGAAAATATTCAGGTGGGCCAGAGTTATTAAGGAAATGGCTTAATAGGGGCAAATTGGGTACACTTACCTTACGAGGAGGGGGTTAGGCCTTTGGATCACGGATTCACCTGAAACTGTGGGAATAGTCTTCTTTTAGCACAGAAAGAAGATATCCAAAACTGCGCTTGCCAACGCTCAAGCGTTTATGAGCTACAGCATGCGACCCATGTATTACAGTATACCCATATTCATCAAAATTAAGGTTGACGTGCGCAACGCACTCCTATTTTTACAATAACTTACGCCTTGATTCATGCCTTATCGAATGAATGAGAAGGTCGTTATTTTAAAACGGGAAATACTTCAAAACAAGTAATTAAAGCTCATAAATCTTGATCCTGAAAATCTCGGACGCGCAAACTGTCCCGTGCCCTCTGTGTGGGGGACATTGCTCCTGTCCCGGTTTTCAGGGATCTTTAGCCCGGAAAAACAAGCCCATTACGCGGAACCATAAAATCATTAAGCCGAGTCCAGGAAATCCTGGACTTTCCGAGATTATAACCGTCAATACAATAGAACCGCAATAAAGCCATTAACACTCGTCCCGGACATCATGGACGAACCCGACGTTCCCGTCGCTGAATGGACGGGACTTGGACGATATCCACGCTCTCCTGGATTCCTCGCGTACCGGACATCTCAAACACTTCAACCATCCGCGACACCGCGGATTCAAGGGACGCAACCTCCCTATATAAACCCGAGCCCCTCTGGCTCAGCATGCTCAGTCGAGTTCAGTCTCTCTGCATGTTACAACACTCCTAGTCTTCGTCAGTTCGTCACCAGGCCCGTCGGCTTCCCGACGCGGCAGTCACCGGCCCGCACAATCCAAGTTCATCGACCCGCTGCCTCCACGCCTACGTCACCAACCAGGTTGTACCTTGCCTGTAGATTGTCGTACCCGGTCGTGCTAAGGTCACCGCGATGAACGCGTTCGAGTTCTTCCATGTAAAATCAGTGTACTAAGTATGGATGAGTATGTGTGTGTAGCATTAGTGTTTCGCACCTCGGCAGACGTGGCACAATTCAATCTGAAGTCTGTTCGACTCATTCGCATTCCTATCCAAACACCGCCACCTCAAACCAAGTCCAAATGCAATTCGCTCTAAAGTCATTGTGTCCACAGTGTTAGAAGCATTTTTCTGTGATCGAAATGGAACGTACGAACCCTTCTGGTTCCAAACCTCGAGTCAGTGCTGTGTCCACCCAGGGCCAATGCCGCGACAGCCCGTGTGGTATGTGTGAAGCCAAGAAGCTTGCCCGCCTCGGAGCCATGAAAGTCGCGACTCCGGACCCTCAGGCCCACACTTCAAATTCTCCTAACGCGACGCCACGCAAGGAGTCAAGTCATTCGTTACTCTGAGTAAAATCGTTCCCATCGCTTCACGACTAAAGCACGCACCAATCGCATCTCTCGCAAAGGCGTTCGCCATTGACGTAAAATCCTACCAGAGCGACTACGCTGCTCACGCGTCCTCTCGGTGGTGATTTGCCCCGGCTCTCTCACATTCCGGGATACGTCAAGGTAAGTGTACCCAACTTGCCTCTGTACCCAACTTGCCCCCATATGCCGATCTCGGGTATGGGCACTCCTTGGCCTCCCGGCAATTTTTTTTCACGTTTGTTATGTTAAAATATGAGAAAACACGTAGTTTCCAACGACCCCGGATCATTTCTGCGTTCTCCAGAAAATATAAAGTGAGTTTTCCATTTTTCGTGTTTGCACGGCTAAGAAATTACCGAGGAAATCGCGTTCACTAGAACCGGTGCTAATTTATTTCTATTCAACCAATCTTGACGTACCTTAGCGCATTCGATTCCTTGTCTCAAGACCTTCAAAATCCATTCTTTAGAATTGCAAAATTTGAATATGGAGCCTCCTTATGTGCAAAACACGGAGACGATTTGTAAACAAGGATGCTAAAATTGGAGTGTACCTAACATGCCCCCATATGTTTATCTCGAAAGGGCGTGCAGAACAACTTTTTTTACCACTGAAAACGTGTTTATCACGTCAAAATAAGTCAGAAATAGTGTTTCGAACCACCGAAAAGCTCCAAATATGCGTGCACGGCGATAAAAACACTTTATCGCCGATTTCCATAATTTATTTCGGGAGAATTGAGACAATTCGGCTTCACTTGATCCAAATTGAACGTAGTTTAGTACATTTTGAAGGTCTTTAAACAAGCTTCAAAATGAGTTAAAGGACGTTGAGAGTCGTTGAAGTAAACCAAACTTATCAAGAAAAAGGCTTCATAGGGGCAAGTTGGGTACACACTTTTGTAAACTCTCAAAAATCACCTTTTGGGAGAATTCAAACAGTTTGGCTCGAGTTGGTTCATATTGAATGTACTTCGGCTTATTTCAACGGTCTTAAGACAAGCTTTAAAATGAGCTAAAGTACGTTGGAAAATATGGAGATGGGCCAAAGTTATTAAAAAAATGGCTTAATGGGGGCAAGTTGGGTACACTGACCTTAGTATACATAGATATACTGTAATGTACATGTTTTAGCCTGTAGCTCAAAAACGCTTGAGCGTTGGCAAGCGCGGTTTTGGATATCTTCTTTCTGTGCTAAAAGAAGACTATTTCCACAGTTTCAGGCGTATCCGTAATCCGAAGATCTGACCCCCTCCTTGTTAGTCTTAAACCTCAAGTGAAGTCGATCTAAATTGATTCTATCTCGATAGAATCTTGAAGAATGGATCCTTATGATTATAAAACCATCGGTTATCGCGAAAGAAAATTTTCATAACATTTTGTCCGCTTTTCTGCAAACTCTTCCATACAAAATCTCAAATCATTTGAAAGGTCAGTAGAATAAGAAATGTTGAAACACTCGTTCGAAGATAAACGTACCTGATCCAACCCCCCTTGACACTAAACGCAGTTTGGAAATCCCTCAGATCTCGTCGCAATGATGGGGTATGATACACGTTGGCCACATTCACATCAAATAATTTGAGACTGTCGTCCATGGTGATGTGTCGGCACGCTATTTTAGCTTGAAGAAGTTTGTGAGGGGAATGGCCAAAACATTTGACAATTAATATGAAAATAGAATTTGAGAAATATTCGGTGGATTTTACCCTAATACTTTGAACATCTAGCGGAATCTCCCGGCAACACATCAGAATCTCAGCACCGGCGCAGCAGGGGTCGTATCAGTTATGATCCATCCTCATGTTCGGCTCCTGGCAATAGTTCTGCACGGAAAAAAAGCAGATTCAGAATATCAGAGACGGAAACTAACAATGAAGTCTTTCCATCTCAGAGTTGCGATACGAGCTTCAATTGTAAGTCTGACTTAGGCAAGCATTCAAAAGTACATCAAGACAGTGGGAGATTACCATGCTCAAAATGTGATGGAACTTTTAAAAATAAATTCTCGTTGGAGAGACACGTAAAAAACATCCACGATGGTGGAAAGTACTATGAGTGCTCAAACTGTGGCAAAGGCTTCAGTCGAGAGATCGTATTCAAAAATCATGTGAGAAATCACAAAACATCAATCTCGTGCGAGCTCTGTAGTAGAAGATTTGACAAACAAGGTGACTTTGAAAATCACATGAAAACTCATATGAATGAGGAAATTGATCGTTCATGCACAAAAAAACAAGTTAAGAAAAGTGCAAGCAAAGGGAAAGTCTATTCATGTGAAGAGTGTAAAAAAGTATTAAAAAATAAGTATATCCTGAAGGATCACATGCGGACGCACTCAAGTGAGAAGCCCATTGTTTGCACAATCTGTGGTAGGCAATTTCGTGACTCTAAGAGCATGAGTGCTCACAGAAAAAGCCATGATACCAAAGAAAAGACTTTGATTTGTTCGATTTGTGGTAGCAGTTTTTGTCGAGAAAAATCCCTTCGGAGGCATCATGTATTGCGGCACAGTAATGAGAAATCAATCTCATGTTACATTTGTGATCAGTTATTCAATCGACGGAGCGATTTTGAGAAGCACTTGGATTTACACGATGGTGAAAAGCCATTCACATGTGAGATTTGCAGGGATGTTAAGTTCGTCCGTGAATGCAACTGGGTTGAGCACATGCAAATAGTACATGGGAATCCAACACCTTCCACCAGTAGCTGGTACTTAGGTTACGGTGCCAACTTGGAAGATAGTCTCATGATACCTGAGCTACAACTTACGGATGTACCTTCAGGTAATGAACTTTGTTTTTGCAGTAAAAACTCGATAACACTTGATAATAGTTGTTAGTCAGCGATGCAACATCATCATATCTTCCCCCCCCCCCCCCCTCATGGTTGGATAAAGATTTTTTTGTCCCCGAAAGGTTAAGTGTGTAACAACTCATGGTACCTTTTGATCACAATGATCCTTTCCTACCCTAAATTAATCGGCCTCAAAAGTCACTAGATATGTCATACAAATAACATCACTCTTAAAATACTGTAGAACAGATACATGGAATATTTTGATAACCTCGTAAAATGCCGTTGCCAATGGTCCAAAGCAGCATGCGGGTCGTTAACCGTGAAAAACATCATGGGAGTGAACAAATTCCTAGAACACTATAAAAATTCTTGGATCGATAGATCTCTACTGCCACAGATTGTATATGACTGTTGAACGAATCATATCAATGGTTATCAATTGACTCATTCTTATCCAAATCAAAATTGGACAAGGAAAATTTCTAAATAATAAGAATATTCTCATGGGGTGACAGTCGTTGATCTGTTAATAAATTTAATTTGTAGAAAATCCTGCTGACCTTTGTGATAGTGTGAATCAAGAAACACATGCAGACGGTGAAAGTTATCTCACGAGTCCGAGTCCAGAGGCTGTGACGCAAGGTAAAGAGCCTAGAAGTGCGAAAAATATTCTACTATATTGTTCTCTCTACAACTTACGTTATTAAGGCTAGTCCAGAGAGGATCCGGATATCCTGCCTGATAGATGGCGCTTTGATCGCACTGCATACGCGATGGGAGATTATGAACCAATTTTTTGCCTCATAGTATTTCGACCTCACATTCCCAACCCAAATTAGATATAGCAAGTGAAACACCATGATATTTCCCATCAACTGAGTTGTTCCACGCCCGGGAATTCATTCTATATCTCCAGGAAATTGTAGTTCTTTGGCTCGCTGAGCAAGTTATACTGCTCGATGCTCACACTAGTTCAACTTTTTTGCGAGCTAGATTCAGAATTTTCGGGCGTGGGAGGGCTCATTCGACAGAAAATTCCAATCCACAGGTGGTCTACTATCTGATATTGGCCAAACTGTTCTGTTATTGAGGAATGAATCGGAATAGGCGAGGACGCGTTCTGCCCCACCAAAATTTTCCTTCAAGTTTTTCTCGGTTCCTCATGAACGAAATGCCATGAAACTTTGCATGGTATCGTGTTATGAGCTTTCACAGGGGGTCTACTATCTGAGTAACACATTCAATACCAATAAAAGCGTGCAAACAATAATACCTCTTTCAGAATCATTACATGCAGCCGCAACCCGAAAGTACGTCTACGCGTGTCGGGTTGCGGTTCTATACCGGGACTCCGGACTAGCCTCAACGCGTCATCACGCAGATTTTTTCAACCCATTCGCTGGCTGATTGTACATTACGCGTTTCCGCAAGCGGTAGCATTGCCACTATGACGGCCGCTTGCGGAAACGCAAGCGGAAACGCGTAATGTAGGATCAGCCGCTGCGGCGGGGCCCACCGGTGGGCGCCGCGTGTCTTTTCCCCAGTGCTGAGAATTTTGGCCTTATGGGAAATAACATCGAGCGGGCCCACCGGTGAGCCTTGCCACACCTGGGGAAAGATCATCGATTTCAGCGTCCGCTGCGAACGTATTGAACGAACCATATTTCCTCGAACTCAATTTGCACTCGCTTCCTGATCAAAGCACGTTCGACAAAAACACGGCCAGGTTCCCATTTACCCAGTGCCACGAGATGACTT
Source organism: Eretmocerus hayati (assembly GCA_029851415.1). Classification (NCBI taxonomy): domain Eukaryota; kingdom Metazoa; phylum Arthropoda; class Insecta; order Hymenoptera; family Aphelinidae; genus Eretmocerus; species Eretmocerus hayati. Next base: position 171,424,892 of record CM056742.1, on the reverse strand, counting down.
GGCTCGTCACTTCCCCGAGGATCTCCGGTCTTACCACGTCAAACAAATATATAATAGAGCTTCAAAATCCAGCTTCCGTGCTCAAACGCAGAAATCTAAAGATGCAAAAATTGACCCTACTTCAAATCAAATAGGTCGGAATTACAAAGGCTCATTCAAGATAGATCTAAAGTACGCAAATTCATTCTTATCCAGCAAGTACGATCTCGATACAATGCAATCATCAAGCCGTGCAATATGATGATTCATTGGCATAATACAAATGAACACTCTTTTACCAATAACGAAAAGGGCTCGATTCTCATAAAATTACGACCCAAAATCGAACTATACTTCTTGATTGGTACTCATTGTCAGTAATGAGCGCTGTGATTTGTCTCAATGGAACATGTTTCCTTTCCAGACCCATCTCACGACAAGACGTTTGAAGAATTTTTGGATGCACAATTAGAGAACTGTGATACATTTTTACCTGATGACTGCTCTGAGACAGAGATTGAACGTGCTGTACAGTGTGTCATCAGATTGAACCGGGGGAGTAGAGATTGAACACCTGCGAGAAACCAATTCACGGAATGTGGGTAATGTTCCAATTCCATTATCATTAATCCATAGATAACGTAAGATAAGTACCGTAGAATCGGGTCATTCGGATCCAGTTTTGACCTTCTGATTGCCATAACTTTGACTAGAATAGGGCTACAAGAACGTTCAAAAGCTCAAAATTTGGGTCCTGGGTTCAGGTATCCAATATTTTACGCAGAATTGAGATCGGAGTGAATAGACTTGAAGAATGTGGAAGAGTAGGATGGTCCATAATTACCCGCATCTTCGAGGTTATTCGGTCCATCTTTCAGGAGCCTTGAATCTCGGGCAAAATTTGCTTGTTAATAGTCATTTTGGTGCTATGTGATATTCTTTTTCTTTGAAAGGGTTCCGAAATCTCTTTGGAAAATGATTGTTCTGGAAATTGCCGTAAAAAGTGAAATCTGACAAAATGATTAGCCTTTACTCGTAATTTTTAACAAAATCTCGTAAGATCTAAACATATTGAGCATGATGTGATTCATATTTTCGAATCACAGAGCCATCAAAGTGTTATCAGTCGTACATTCAAGATCATGAATTCATAAATCACGTCTCTGAATAATAACTTGCTGCAGACATTTCTTCAAATTAGTTTGAGGATAAATTTTATTAGTATGAGATCCCTATCGGGTTGGTTACCACCTCATCTCTTGTGAATGGTAATTTCATTCTTTCAACTGTGAGAAAATGTTCAGAAAGCGACGAGGGGTGCACGGAATGGGAAGTGAGAACGCTTTTGGATTTAGAAAGTGGAATATTAGTGAGAATTCCGAAGCAATATCGGCTTGTATGGAATGCACTCCTCATTCAGAGGTTAGACGTATGGCTAGTGGTCGTTGCGACTTGAACTTGTGCAAGCGGAACGATTGAACGTATGTCTGGATAGCAATATCAATTTTTTCGAGGAACTTGTTTGAATTCATACTTCTAAGGGAAAGAGGAAGAATAAATAATATCTCATGGCGTAGCTGCTCCGGGTGGGCCGAATAGCTCCGCCAAAGCCCCTTATTTACACTATTTCGATCTCGCACCTCCTGTCAATGAGGTAACAGTCTTTCGAACCTCTGCTTCAATCAGATTCTGATGTTGGCATCACAAACAACAACGGAGGAAAGGATTTACATCCAAAGGACTTTTCCACGTGGAGAACCAGATGGGTGTTTTAGAGGTGACGTGTGCACGCGTAATTAATTTCCGAATCAACTTCTAGAAATACTCTTCGTGACATCAAAAGCACATAGCATTTTCCAGAGAATTCTTTTTTTTGCGCATCCCCTCCGCAGGTATGCGCCGGCTACTCTCTCGGACACATAAAAGATCCATTCAAAACGCGTTACTCGCCACGCTATGTCATACGGGATTGCGTTGCACGCCTTTTTTCTATATAAATCCCCGCGTTTTCACCCCCAATATTCACAGATATTCAGTCTCTCCAGGCTCACGCCCGACGATACATCTCACCGCAGTCTTTAATATTCAGTTCTCCAAGACTGGACCCATGGGCACACCCCCGCGCTCTCGCGCAGTTTTCACCAAGTTTCCCCGGGTCCGTGCCTGGTGCTACACTGCGACACAGCCTCGATCAACCAGCTCACTCGGATTACTCTACGGTGATACATCTCCACACCGTCAACCACCTTACGCTATTCGCTCGCCACCCGGACGCTTTCAGTGCTGGGCCATTTACCACCCTGGTCGTGCCACCAGTTTAGTGATCCCTTCGTTGCAAGTGCCATGGTCCCTCGCGCAGTTGATTGATCCTCATCTTCATCCGCGCGCGGAGTGAAGGACAGTCGCATCTGCGTAATTTTTGTACTCTGTACTCCGGTTACCAAGTTGCAGTTATCTGTTGGAAGGATTCGAATCATTTGAGTACCTGTCCTTGTTCCTGCTCCTAAAATGATCCACGAAGCTCGTGTATGAACTCAGTGCACTCGTTGGTAAGGAAGTTACGCGGATCCCAACATAATACGTGCCGTGATTCGCACGCTTAGCCGGAACCCTTGTTAGAGGGTCGGTTTTGAGCCAAATCTTTCTACTGCTTTAATTTCCAAAAAACTAGCATCCAAGGATCGTATGGATCAACTGAGATCTCTAGAACTGTAGCCGAAGTATAGAACTTCAAACGAGCACTTAAGAATGCCCTGTAGGATGCACGAGCCGAAAGTTACGGCTACTGTCAACCGGGATAACTTCGGAACAGGAGGGTTACTTTGGAACAACACATGAAAAAGTGCTTATCACGCACACTTGGCTAGGCAGGTGATTCTGAGACTTCAATACCGGTTCCTCCCACTTGGGGCACGGATAATCAATGTTTTTCACCACCGTGAGCGCCCCAATCAGCTATCAATCCATTTACAAACTGACTTTTTCAGAAGTATGTTTTCGACCTAGCAAACAGTCTCCCGGAAAAAGTGGCGTGGTTCCGACCTTCGCAGGTCAAATCCAAGGTAGCTGAGCTAGATTTCACTTGACCGTACACATGTCTGGACGAATCCAATATTACATTGGAGTATTTTTAGCCCATTGACCCCAGATACTATGCGCTTCAGATGTAAGACATACAAGTTTCGCGAGGTTTAAGAAAAAGAATGCGATTTTTGTTCCAAAGTTACTCGGGTTGACGGAAACACAATCTTATTTCTAAAAAGTGGACCGAATTTCGCCCCCCCCCCCTGGTCCGAGTTACTTGATTCTACGGTTCTTAAGTCATTTCCGAGCATTTCTACTAGAGCCGTCAACAGTGAAGTCTGGGAAAGTTGAGGAAAAATATTGCTCTTTATACTACCTATGTGAAGACGAGTCACAAAAGTTTTTAATTTCCTCGGAACTCACCATGTATCTCAAAGACCATGAGAGTCTTATTCTCATTTTCGAGAAGTCATAGCTGCAACTTGACTCAAATCATCTTGACGTGCTTCGGCGTATGTTCCATGCTAAAACTTGTACTTCCAAGGAAAAAAAACGATCTGCGATCGATCATTGAGACTCCAAAGAGCGTAGTATGGCAATTTTTGTAGATCAAATTGTGGATCCTCCCAAGATCCAAATATGGCCACAGGTAATACTCAATCGCCATTTTTCTTGTGAAAGCCAGATGACTCCGACAAAGACCCAGAAACTGCTAAAATCCACTCTCAGCAGATAGTTTTTAGGACTTACTAGATTTCATCACCTCTCTTCGACAATTTAACTCCTGGAAGAACTATTCTTGAAACAGAATGTGCCGGAGCACCTCGAAGAATATCAAGTCTAGCTGGAGCTATTATCATTCAAGAATAGACCAAGAGATAGCCTATGTTGGATCTTTCCTGGGTCCTAGGAGCTGTGGAGAATTTTATAGGGCCACGAAAAAAATTTCCGAAGTATTCTAACATGTTACTAATAAATTACTTTTTCGTGACCATTTTCATCCTCCCTCTCTTCTTCCTCTGGTGATGCTCCTGACCGAATTGCGTGGAATGACTCGCTCTATCCATCATGCCACCATGCCATTTTCAGGTATTCTTCTTGGGAGAACGACAAGAAACTCTATAATTACCTGCAGTATAGTATTCAGATGGTGATCCTGTAATGAATGTGAAAAGACAATAATTACTGTCATCAGAACATGTAAGGTCAGTGTACCCAACTTGCCCCCATTAAGCCATTTTCTTAATAATTCTGGCTAATCTCAATATTTTCCAACGTACTTCAACTCATTTTGAAGCTTGTCTCAAGACCTTTAAAATGAGCCAAGATACGTCCAATTTGGATGAAGTCGAGCCGAACTGTTTGAATTCTCCCAAAAGGTGATTTTTAAGAGTTTACGAAAGTGTGTACCCAACTTGCCCCCATCATTTAAAACAATGTAAATCGGCGATGAAGTGAATAAAATCGCTTTGATCCGTTTTGATCACCGTGCAGCGACATTTGTAGCTTTGAGCTGGCCCAAGACATCGTTTCCGACCTATTTTGACGTGATAAACACGTTCTGAGTGGTAAAAAAAGTCATACTGCACGCCTTTCTGAGATAAACATATGGGGGCATGTTGGGTACACTCCGATGTCGGCCTTCTTGATTCTCAAACCATCTTCGTGTTTTGTACATAAAATCGCTCCAAATCAGAGTTCTGCAACCCTAAGAAGCGGATTTTGAAGGTCTTGAGACAAGGAATCGAATGCGCTGAGGTACGTCAAGATTGGTCGAATAAAAATAAATTGGCACCGGTTTTAGTGAACGCGATTTCCTCGGTGATTTCTTAGCCGTGCAAACACGAAAAATGGAAAACTCACTTTATATTTTCTGGAGAACGCAGAAATGATCCGGGGTCGTTGAAAACTACGTATTTTCTCATATTTTAACATAACAAACGAAAAAAAAAATTGCGGGAAGGTCAACGAGCGCCCATTCCTGAGATCGGCATATGGGGGCAAGTTGGGTACAGAGGCAAGTTGGGTACATTTACCTTATATCTTACGTGAAGCTGTAAACATGATGAAGTAGGAGAAAGAACGAATGACCTCATATGATTAAGAATGCTAGACCGTGTCAGTGCTTCACAGGGTCATCCGAGAAGATTATTCGCGATGTTTTCACCAGAAAAGTAGACACTGGAATCCGCTGAGATGCGCATTTCAGGAAGAAGAAGTTATGCAAAGCCAAAATTTTGACTGAGCAGAATCTAATGAAAATTATCTCATATATTTTGAGCTTGGAACGTGTCCAATTTTTCATATTCTGGTAGAAGAAGTTGCATGCTTAGAATTTGATGCTCGGAAACCTACGAGCAATTCATCGTTATACTTTTGCTGAATATGAAAATACTTGCCCCATCGGTAGCAATGAAATACGTGGAGCTATTTAAAGTAGGTATGTCTATTCATCCGAAATGATTGACTGTCGCATCTTGAAGGTTTTTTAAGGGAATTTTAAATACATGAAATGAGATAAGATGCGAAACATTTTGGATTCGACGCTGATGTTCGCTCAGTTCACCTTTCTTTGGCAACTTCGGCTTTTCAGGTAGGTTGAAAGGATCTATTGGGTGATTCCAAGACGGTACCCCGCCTTAGTGACTTGATTATCGAGATTTTGATCGTCCTGAAGTATACATTTTACTGATACGCACCCGCTTGCGACGAAGATCTCCTAACTTTGATTCCCATATGATTCATCTCGAGCGTTTCTTGACTTACAAGGAGGAATTCAACCTTGCGAGACACGGATTTGGACAAAACTCTAGGAATCATCTTGTTTTGGTGAGCAAGGGGGGTATGTCCAAGGGCTTAATCATATAGCCCTTCTACTCTTAGATACAACTACGCAGGTTAGCATTAGTAGTATATCTATATATATACACACAATAGGCCTATGTTGGCAAAGCTAATTTCACTCGAAGCGAGTGGAAATTCCACTCGAAGCTGGGTTGCGACCGTTTTTCTCGAATTCTTTGGGAGAGATTCAAGAATATCCATATTATTTGGAGAAGTAACAATTTCAAATTTCCACTTCACCTCAGCAGAATGAAGACAAAAAGATGCTTAAGGTAGTTGTCCTGTAAAATTAATTGACAAAAGAATGCTTAGTAACTTGATGAGAATTCAGTTTGTGACGGCTGCTAGATTCGCCTAGTTGATTTAGCCGCACATGCTGGGCTGTGTGCAATGCCCAGTAAATTTGATTGATTGTAGCTGGAACTCTGCATGCTGCTGGATTGGCTACTTCTTAGATAAATTTCTAGATATGATATTGTGCTGCTGCGCACGAGTGAGAGTGCGCTAAATTATCACACGTGAATTCAATGGAAAAATAGACACAAGATTTATTCATTTCAAGAAACATGGTGCATAAGAAGCACATCGGGACGGAGCACGGAGAGAGCAAAGGGTGGAGCCCCAAACAAAGAGAGAGCAATTCAAGGCTGTACTCATAAATTTATATTCTCTATCGGCCGCTCGCATTGTAATTGTTCTATAACCGGACGATGTCCAAGACGCAGGTATCGGTCGCACGCAAGGTTGATCTGGACCGCCGGATGATCATCCTCTCGAGCACGTCGCCAGGGTATTCGATCAGGAGATGGTCGCACACGCGGCGCGGGCACTTGGACATTGCGGAAAGCGCAGGATATTGATCCGATCGCGGCCACATGGTCTACTCGGCAAGACGGGCGAACAGAGTCTGAATTTGGTGCAACGCGCGATGCCGGTCAGCTGATTAGCTTGGACACGAGGGGCGCGGTGCGGCGATTCTAAAGGTTCGATGGTGATTCGCAACAAACGCGTAATTTTACTGTCTCTCTATCTCTCTCTCTCTCTCTCTTTTTTTTTTTTTTTTTTTTTTTTTAAGGTGGTTAGAGGGCAAAATCTGCCTCAGGATCCCTCGGATCCGTCCCCAGACACCGGACTGGTTCAGCTTACGCGGACTACGCATAGCGCACGCAGGCCATACCAGGCGGGACACGGGTTTGGGTGGGGCCCACCGAGAGGTGGGCCCGGCCGTGTAATATCCCTCTCCCCTCGATGTCCGATACCTAGGGCATCGGGCAATCAAGAAGGAGATCCACCTGCATCTACCATCTCATCCCGGAACCGCGTGAGCATTACTTCAGGATGAGCGGCATGTCTCGCGCTCGATTGCGAGCGGTCCTCTTCTCCATCTTCTCCTCTCTTCGACCACTTGTCGGCATCTTCTATCTTCACTCTTCGTTGTTCCCACTCTTTCTTCTTTCTTCTCTCTTCTCTCTTCTTTCTTCCCTCTTCAGTGCATCAGATTCCTCCTGGAATCATTTGGGCCTCTTCTGTTTTCTCTCTCTCTCTCTCTCTCTCTCTCTCTTTCTCTCTCTCTCTCTTTTTTTTGGTGGTTAGAGGGCAAAATCTGCCTCAAGATCCTTCGGATCCGTCCCCAGACACCGGGCTGGTTCAGCTTACGCGGGCTACGCATAGCCCACGCAGGCCATACCAGGCGGGACACGGGTTTGGGTGGGGCCCACCGAGAGGTGGGCCCGGTCGTGTAATATCCCTCTCCCCTTGGTGTCCGATCCCTAGGGCATCGGGCAATCAAGAAGGAGATCCACCTGCATCTGCCATCTCATCCCGGAACCGCGTGAGCATTACTTCAGGATGAGCGGCATGTCTCGCGCTCGATTGCAAGCGTACCTCTTCTCCATCTTCTCTCTTCGGCCACTTGTCGGCATCTTCTATCTTCATTCTTCATTGTTCCCTCTCTTTCTTCTTCCTTCTCTCTTCTTTCATCTTTCTCCCCTCTTCAGGGCATCATATTCCTCCTGGAATCATTTGGGCCTCTTCTGTTTTCATTGGCAGACTCACTGTAATTCGCCGGCATCGAGGCGCCTCACTTCCCTCTCTTTCTCCTCCTTGCGGGTCATCACCAGCCTGATGTATCCTGTGACTCTATCCCATGTCTCCTGGTTGCGGAGCAAGTACGGGACGAGGTTCTCAGGTGTTAGTTGAGCACCTAGCCATTCATCCAACTCGGCGCGCTCCCTTCGGGTGTCGTTGCACGTGAACATGGCGTGTTCAGCGTCGTCCCAGTTGTCCCCGCATGATTGACATGCTGGGGCTGTCCTCTTCTTGAACCGGGTCAGGTAGGTACCAAAGCAACCGTGGTCACTCAGTGCCTGCGTCGTCCAGTAGTCCATCTCTCCGTGGGTGCGTTCCGCCCACTTGGCTACGTCACGGATTAGCCGGTGTGTCCATCTGCCATTTGCGAATGGCGAATTCCACTCAGTTTGCCACTGTTCAAGAGTGGTTTCCTTCTCGTTGTCGCGGATGATCTCCTTCATTGTCGGAGTCAGCACTCGTTCGGCTCCGATCACGTTCTGGCGGTCCCAGATCCTCACTCGCTCCGCGACGAGCAAGTGGATGGGCGGAGTACTCGCCAGTACGTAAGCTGCATCCCCTAACACAGTGCGGTAGGCACGGATACTCCTCAGGGCCGCTCTTCGGTGGACAAGCCCCATTCTGTTCTCGATGATGGTCTTTCTACTCTCTTTCCCCACACGGGTGCACCGTACAGCATGATGGAGGTAGTGACGGTGTTGAGAAGTGCGCGCCTCTCTTCCTTGGGTCCTCCGATATTCGGCATGAGCCGCTGGAGCGCCGCACCGACCCTGCTCGCCTTTTGGGCGGCTTCCTGGATGTGCTTCTTGAACGACCACTTGTCGTCGAGCCATACACCGAGGTATTTCAGCTCTGTCTTCCGTGGAATCTCTTGCCCGTTGATATAAAACCGGGGTAAGTCAAACTTCCTACGCCTTGTGACCACGATTGCTTCGCACTTCTTGACAGCGAGCTCCAGAAGCCTGCTAATCATCCACTCGTAGATTTGGGCCAGCGCTTCGTTCGCGCGTCTACCCAAGAGTTCCTCGTTGTCAGCCCATACTATGAGTCCCGCGTCGTCCGCGAGAGCCACTATTATCACTCCTTCTGGCAATTCGATAGACAGTAAGCTGTCGTACTGGGTGTTCCAGTTGAACGGCCCGGAAACCGATCCCTGTCCGATTCCGGCGGACAGTACCCGAATCTCTTGTCCCTCGTCGGTGTCGTACACGAGGGTCCTATTCCGCAGGTAGTCGCTCGTGACGGCTAGTAGATAGGGAGGCACTTTACCTGCTTGAGATTGATACACTCGCTCCCAGCTCGCGCAGTTGAATGCGTTCTTCATGTCTAACGCAATGATGGCACAGAATCCTCCTCTTCCTTGGTATGGGTTCCCTACCGAAGCTTGAACCCGTTCTTGGACTGCCTCGATCTCGTGAACAGTGCTCCGTCCCTTCCGGGACCCGAACTGCATTGGTGATAGCCCACCGCCTTCTTCGTAGGCTTTCTCCACCCTGTTGAGCACCATCCTCTCGTACATTTTCCCGATATTGTCGAGCATGCTGAGAGGGCGTTGACCTCCTTGACCCTTAGGTATCAGGACCAGCTTCTGGCGTTTCCACTTGTCCGGGAAAATTCCCGCGCTCAGACAGATGTTGAAGAGGTCGAGGAGTAAGTCGGGCTTGTATTTGAAGACCAGTTTCAGAGCCTCGTTTGGAATGCCGTCCAGGCCAGGGGCCTTGCCGTTTGGCAGCCTCTTCGCCGCTATGAGTAGCTCTTGCATAGTGAAGAGCGGGATGGGGTCTTCGCTCTCCGTAGGGAATGTAACTCTGGGTTCTCCTGCTGGGAAGAGGTCTTCCACGATGTTGCGCAATGTCGCTGCATCGACCAGTGCTGGGTTGCCCCTCCGGAGTCGGACCTTTGACATGACCACGCGATATGGCGTGCCCCAGGGGTCTTCGTTAACCATGTCGCACAGTTCACCCCAGCACTCCTCTTTGCTCCTCCGGATGGCTAGAACGAGAGCCTTCTTTGCTTCTTTGTACGCTCTGTCATCTCCCGCCAGCGATGGTCGTTGCAGCTTTTTTGATCGCCATGCGGTCCTCCTTTTCTTGTTGCTCGTTCTTCGTAGAGCCTTGATCTCATCAGTGATCCAGTACTCTGGTTTCCTCCAGAAACATGGTGTTGTCCTGCGAGGCATCGACGCGTCGCAAGCTCTCGTGATGGCGGATGTTACCATCGCCACAGCCTCGTCCGAGGCGGAGTTCATCGGGAGATCTTCGACTGTTACTATCGATTCCCAGAATTTTCCCTCGTCCAGCTTCCGTACCTGCCATCCCGTTGGTCGCGGTCTGCGTGTCGTCTGTGTCTGTCCGTCAGTCCTAAGCCGAAACCGAATGTGTCGATGGTCACTCAGTGTTTCCGTGTCCAGAACTTCCCACGATGTCATACGTCCCATGAGCGACGGGCTCATGAACGTCAGGTCGAGGACCGATGACGAACCTCCCTCCCGGGACCGAGTGTCGTGCCGGTAATAGGTGATAACCCCCGTCTCGTTCGCGAGTACTAATCCTAATGCCTCCATGGCATCAGCGAGTATTACCCCCCGTCTATCACGCGGCCCCCCGCTCCAAGTCGGTTCCTTGGAGTTGAAATCCCCCGCGATTATAGGTCGTGGAGCTCGTGTTCAAATTCGTGCGTCTTGAGCGACGGCGAATAGTAGCAGCTGTATACAGATGTGCCCCCTATGGTCTTTCGAGCATAACCGCGCCAACTAACAGCTGGTCCAGTCTAGCGGAACGCGGGATTCGTGGTCTGAATTACAGCGGTCTCCCAGTGATCGAATGTGGATCGGGAAAGTTCGCGCTTCTGAGGCGGTTCGGAGATGATCAGATCATCGATACCCCCTCCTTTGGCGGCAGTGTGTAGGAGGTCACAAGCGTCCCCGCTTCTCCTGAGGTTGGCTTGGATGTAGTTAGCCATTTCTTCCCCCCCCCCCCCTGCATCTATATGTCGCCCTCGCGTTTTGGTAGGCTGTGCAGTTGCTGGAGCCCGACCTGTGGTCAGATCTGGATCCGATAGCCACGCAGCTGAGGCATTTTGGTTTCTCTTTACAGGTAGCGGCGAGGTGTCCTGGTTCACCGCACCGGAAGCAGAGTTTTGGTTGACGTTCTTCTGCCTTCTTTTTTTTGCAGCCTGAGGCCTTGTGGCCATACTCTAGGCAGTTATAGCAGCGTGGGATGCCGCCCTTCTCGCGAATTCTCACTCTGCTCCATCTGACCTCGGGTTCTTTCCAGTCCAGGAGGCGGTGAGCGAGCCTCGCTGGGATGGACACAACCGCTGTTTGGATGCCCCGGGAACCGCTTCGCAGGCTCTTGACTATTACGGCTCCATCCTCGTTTTCTGTTAGAGCCTTCGCGAGGTCCTGCTGCGCTTTAGTTTTGTCGACATCGTAGTCGACTCCGAGAACCTCGAGGGTCATGCTATTTGCGAGGCAGTGGACAGCCCCTTCCCCCACTGAAAATGGGTGGCCGCCCGAGCGGGCGCCGGGGCGGCCGCCCGGGCGGGCGCCGAGGCGGGCGCCGGGGCGGGCGCCCGGACGGTAGCACGAAATCGTCGATAAAGTCGCCCGCCCGGGCGGCCGCCCGGGCGGCCACCGCGAAAATTTTTTTTTGTCCAAAAATTCAATTTTTATATTTTTGTTTTCCCGAAAACCCGAAAAAATTTTTGGGAAAAATTTTATATACATCCCACTTACTTCCTTCTTCTTCCAATTGATGGAAATTTTTTGGAGGAAACTAGAGAATATCAAGGATCAATGCGAGTGGTGTGAACAAAAATATTTAGAAGAAGTTTCAAACGTCGAATCTCCACTTCGTGCGAGTCTGAAACACCAATTCGCCAAATCAAAGTTTCATGAGCCAGTTTCTCATCGATATTCTCTCTTCATTTGAAGCAGGAAAAATGATCTGGCGTACTGTCTCTAGTATCTCTATTACCATTCCCCATACGGAGCGTACAGGACATGGTAATCCAACCTCCATTTGTTTATTCAAATTAGATGTAATACTCGATCCGAAGATAGCTAAAATATAATGATGAGACACTCATCAACGGTGAATAATATAATGAGAAGATTCTTGCGACTACTCGATTCATCACCGCGGGAGAATTGGGGGTTAGAATGAAAGAGAAACACGAGATCAATGAATAATCACCTGTCATATATTTTTCTATCAATATAGTCAATGGGAGGATGATAATTCTTCCAACGAAATCCGAATAGACTTTCTGGAAACAAACATCTTTGAGCATAACTCATCAGAAGAAGACATACTTCCAACCTCGTATACGACATACAATCTTCGTCGAAGAGGTGCTTTTGAGATACTATATAACAAAACATGTGTCTTTATCGTTATCAAAATGCTATACCAATATACTTCTACACCACATAATCACCAAATAATACAAATTGAAGAAGATCAGTCAGATCAAAAGTAAGTATCCAATCATCTGATCGATGATAAATGTGATAATTTCACTATTCGCAGATTGCTACGTACGAAAATGTTTCGTCAATGCATAAATATTCACACCAGATAATCGTCTGGAAACGAACAGGTGACGAGGGTCACTCAAGTTATGAAGACATTTTTCCATTCCAGTCATACTCACGTTACATGAGAATGATGATGCCTGTATTTCTAGTATTTCACACACTCAAAGATTGAAAATATTGCTATCGATCAAAAAAAAAAAAACAATACCACATAGATCATGAGGAATTCTGCCAATATCATTGGTACTCTATAATATACGCTTGATGATGATTCGACGAGTATAAGATTAAGATCACTATATACCCAAATATCTTTTGGCCCAAGGTATCTAAATTCACTTCTAATTCGAAGCTGCTTTCCGCATTATAAACCTCTGCCCTCTCATCCAACGGCTAATGTCTTTGGTTGCTTTCTTCATATAATGCACCCGTTGGAAGTCATGATCATCATCAAATCTCTGCATCAAGTAGTCATAATAGATACCTGCGAAAGGAGAAATAAGATTTTTATCACATGCCAAAAGAATTCTTCAGGAGCCGAATAGTGTTCTACGAAACAATAAAGAGAGACAACGTTCATGCACGAGTTCGAAACTTCACACACGAGGACCTACATGCTGTCACCGTGTTGCGTACGATATCCTTACGCAATTCCCTCATATTTGTGTGTCTACAAAATTGCACAAAAAATACCTTCTGCGCCTTTAGGCATATAGTCGTGAGTGAAGACTATTTCGCGCACGGTTTTTTACGAGTTCGTACGCAAATAGTATCGCTGAGTTTATAAGGTTGTAGCCGGCTCTTGAGCAAGCCATTTTTTGAATAATCGCTCAGAAGCGGGGGACCTTATGAACGAGGCGCAAGACGTATTCTTGCCATTTTGTAAGCGCCTAAATGTCGAAACATGGCGAAAAAGAGTTCCACGCACCGGGTAGATTCCTTGCACACTTAGTTCATGCATATGATCGCGGAAATCATTTTGAGTAATAGTGATTGAGAGGTTCTACTTACTTAATATCAAATCAAGTTTCTTCTTCTCAAACTGATGAGGCGGTGATCTTCCTGGTATCCAAAACTTCTCCTCGACCTGCTCGGGTTCAAACGAGAGATTGCCCAGGATTGACAAGGGATAAAAATGTAGCACTACTGCTTTCAAATATTTCTCGGGGTTCTTCTCACTCTTGAGTACGCTTATTGCGACAGGGTGCGCTTTCACTCCTTGTCCCAAATGCGCCTGAAAGATGCATGCACATTCGGATGTTATTCAAAGTACCGTCAAAGGGGGTCCTTTTGAACATTTCTTGGAAAATTGAGGTAGCATTCAAATATGCCAGTGTAACGACTTATTCTTCAACATTTCCATATAGATGAACCGAATCCAGCGCTACTGACCGCGATTCGCCCTGAAAGTGTTCGAACGGAGGAAATTTTTCGGACCAACTTCTCTTCATTTCAGAATAGAGCCCTTCAAAAAGTGCTCTTAACTCACACAGGATTGATAGGGATTCCCATATTGGTGCAAAATGTTGCCCAGCGTATGCCACTATCAAGCGAATTACTTTCAGATGCTTTGCGCATACCTACTTTGCCGATTTCGAGGATTCAAAACTTGTACTTAGAGTGTTCAAAGTTATCCCATCTCTTCAAAGTAACCCCGATTGACGCCATTTTTCTGAGTTCATCAGTCAAAATCGAAGCAGACTACGTGGCATTGAATACAGAGTCAAGCTTACCATTCCACTAGACATTTTATATCTTTTCTTTGCCTCTGCGTACTCTGGACGAGATTTATCCTTATACATGGTGATGGCATTGACAATTAGAGCCGCTTTTCTCTTCAAAGGTCGCCTCGCTTCCACTGCACAGGAACAAACAAAATTTGAAGAATGGAAGTAACTGGGGAGTTTGGTGCACATACCTGAAGTAGCTGGATCAAATTCATAACCTCTCATTTGTCTCTGCAGCATTTTCATGTAATCATTTGGCTCATTAGACATTCCATTTGGACGAGGGGAATTTTGATTTTCTCGGGCATCTTCTGGGTCATCATTGTCCAGCTCACCACTGGAAGCCTCTTGAAGAAGGGTTGATGATGTACCTGAGATTATATTATTATTTACAAGGTTCAAGTCTCAATTGAGAGAACAAGTATTATCTACATACCTCTTTCATTCCCAACAGTGTGGTATTCATAATTTGACGTAGACGGTATTACAAGATTTCTACTTGCATCCATCCTCAAGGTGCAATCATCATCTTTTTGAGGATCAATTACATCAATTTTTCTGATAGCTACACTAGAGTTCTTCTCAGTAGTTGATTTTGGCCTCATCACGCCCTTTCCTTGTTTGTTCACACTCAGAGTAGTTTCAGTACAATCAAAACTTCCGGAGGATGTATAATGCAAATTAGATTCCGTTTCTGGCACAACCTTTTTGGTTTTCGACTTCGACTTTTTTTGATCATTTTCTTGTTCCTCAATCATTTTATTCAGAGCAGCCATCCCATCATCATCCAAGGCATCAGTGTTGGAAGCATTTATACTAGTATTCGTGGAAGTTACAGTCTGTCCAGAGACTAAAATGGGATATCAGAGGAATTGTGTCATACAGTACAATTGAGAGAAGTTAGAATTAATTGCTTGCCATACCTCCAGATGTACTATAGAATCTTGAGCCTGAGCTATCAATGGAATTGATATGAGGACATGTTTGAAGAGGAGATACTGCTGTAGACTTCCTCTGTAAACTCTGAGTCACGCTGAGTGAAGTGTGATGGTTTGTACCAAAGCGTTTATCCCAAATTTCAAGCTGTTTTTGAGACTGCTGTTGTTTGGCTGCCAGTCGAGCATCATGTACTTCTTTCTTAACCTACATTCATGATATATACAATTATTCAACCTGATATTGTTAAAGGAAGCGATTCTACAGGGCTGCATGCAATATTTTCACCTTGACCAAGTCTTTGCATTTTTCTTCAGTTTTATCAGCTAGCACATCAGATCCAGAAGTGCTGCTTTTCAATTTTTCAGGCTTGAACCTGATACGTCTCAAGTCTTTAGCATACCTCTTTACGGCCATTGGAGTTTCTGGAAATATTTTCAAAACATCAGACCATAAATCACAGATATCTATCAAGATTTATAAAAGATTCATATAAGATTTATATAAGGTATGCACCCTAAGGCAGCAGAGTGTTGCCTACAACCAAGAGGCGAGGAGGGTCTCATAGACGGGTAAAACATGAACATTTATCATGGTCACTTTCTTGCGTCAACATTCCTTCCTAAGCGTACTCTCAAAGTATCTCTCCAAGATTCCTTCTAAGAGGCTCAATACTACGGTTTCGAAACACCAGAGAGTCTTCATTGTGTGAGTGTCGTGCTGCTCGAATGATATACAATTTGTAAATCACTTACCCCCTAATACATGAAGTTTTGCTGACCACTCTGAAAATTGATGCTTGCATTTTGGATCATCACACTTTATACCCCTAGAATTGCATTCAAACCACTTCACTCTATACTTGTGATTGGGTTCAAAATCTAATTTGTGTTTGGGCTGGATACAGTCCGTTGAGCTCTTATCATATTTGATGTAACTCATAGGGACAATTGAGATGTAGTTATCTCGTTCAAAAATGCACTGCGCGAACAGAATTAGTCTGACTTCTTCTACGCTGTAATTTATCTTCTTTTTATCCATTGCTTTTATGTCGAGTTCAACTCTAGATTTATAAAGGCCTCGATTGCTGAACAGTACAGAGAGTAAAGAGATCAGTATGGACTGAGGAGGATCAATGAGAATACCATGGGTGCGGTACCCCTGTAGACGATCGCTGATGCAAACTATTCCCAACCTACATACGTTAGTAGGTCAGTCACCTTCAAGAGTGATGATGTTATGATAAGACAAACTGGGGAAGAAAGTGCTCAGATAAATTTGGGAAGAATTCACCTCCAATGAGTCGTAACTTGCCGACCTGTTGCCGTTTTTTGTGTTATTTGCTCATCACTCTACTTTTGGTAAAGAAACAATCAAATTATATCCCCTCATATTAGTCATTTCTCAACGTGGAAGACCGATACCGTGATGAAATCAATTGCTCTTCACTGCTTATGCCCACTTTGTAATTGCTCAGCCCTTGCAAATGAATAAATATGATCAATTTCCTGTCTAATAATGAAAATAGCTATTCCCACTATCCTAT
Organism: Eretmocerus hayati; assembly: GCA_029851415.1. Lineage (NCBI taxonomy): Eukaryota > Metazoa > Arthropoda > Insecta > Hymenoptera > Aphelinidae > Eretmocerus > Eretmocerus hayati. Next base: position 171,408,208 of record CM056742.1, on the reverse strand, counting down.
TCAGAGCACTCTTCAATACACGATGCGCATGCGCCGTCTGGGTAGAGAATCCATTAAATGCCTCTGAGTCCCAATCCTTGCTGTGTCGTAAACGCCTGATGGGTAAAATCACAATTGTGTATATATGATCATATATCTGATTGTCGATGGGTACACTCGTCTAGATGGTAATAGCCCATAGATACAGATTCTCACGGAACCCTAAGCTTCCTTCTCAGAAATCCCGCGCGTGCGCTGACAGACGTGCGCAAAATTTTTTCATTCACGAACTCACCGGTGAACCTCGTACTTTGGCTAGCTGAAGTTAATCTAAAATGACCCTGCTATTTTGCAAACCTCACTATCACACAGTGAGAACAAGATGTGGTATGAGTTGGGAATGAAACACTTGTTCGACTAGTCCTTTGTTTGCGTCTATGTTTCTAAGATACATGAAACAAATTTCATCGTGAATAAGTATCAGTATGGCACCAATAATCGAATCTCCTTAATTGTCGACATACTTGACAGCATGTTGCCATCACTAGCATGAAAACTTCGTGCTGAATTTTTAATTAACTGACCAAAGGCACATTCTGGATCCATAATGGAAAGAAAAAAGTATATCCATGACCCAACAGTCCCTCCAACTGAATACGCAAGAAAAAAATGGAAGAATATGATTAAGGAAGGAAAGGTATATCAAATTTCTATATGTATATGTTGTTCCAAGATGATTCAAATCACTTAAGCCAATCCTTGATGAACCTCACTCATGCGGATGCTGCTTTACAGATGGTTGTAGATCATAGACTGGAGGAAATGGAAATATCTACAGATGATGAATCTGGTGAAGACACTGACCATGATAGTGATAGAGAATCTGATGTATCCAAAGACGATGAAATTCCATCTAAAAGGAGCGATGAGTGTAGTACTGCACTCAATGAGGTTACGAGTATTTTCCACTATTTCTGGCCAAAAACTGATTTCAATTGAACATGTTCAACAAAAAGTGAAATCAAATAATACACATCTTTCATGATAATCATCAGTTGATTATTATGCTAGAAATGAGAAGCTTTGATTACTTCATGTGTGGAAGAGGCAAAACTCAAAACTCAACTTTGTTAACCGATAGCAATTGATTCAAGGTTTGGTGATCACATGAGATTTTTACTGTATACCTGTATTATCCTTCTTTCCCCTCTGTGGGCTCTTGTGAAGGTTTAGTGTAGTAGAATTATTCTAAAGAGTTACTGTGCAGCTCAGATGCAGCATTCTAGATGTAGCATTCAGGCTGTCATTATCGGGTACTCTCTCCGAAACCATCAGTGAGAACTCACTGAATTTTGGTTGATCTGAGATCAACTCTGACTGGAGACTTCAGGGAGTAGTTTCAGTGAGTATCCACTAGTAACCTTGGGTGGTTGGGTGTGTTCTCATCATTGAAATTCCAGCGAGTACCACTGAGGTTTCAGTGAGACCAATCACTGAAACTCCAGTGGCCTTTGGATTCGAATATGACACCAAGACTGAAGTTTCAGTGAGACCATTCGCTGGAATTTTAATGACCCTTGGAGTCAGACGGGCCATTGTCACTGAAGTTTCAGTGAGCATGACTGGAGTTCCAGTATGCATCACTGGAGATTCAGCGAACATAACGCAAGTATCAGTGGTAACTGAAGTTTCTGTGATTGATCTCACTGGAACCTCAGTGATGCTTATTGAAATTCCAGTGATGAGGACTCGCCCAACCACCCAAGGCTACTACAGTTTCAGTGCGACTTCAGTAGATACTCACTGAAACTACTCACTGAAGTCATCAGTCGGAGTTGATTCCAGATTAACTGAAAATCGGTGCCTTCTCACTGATGGTTTCGGAGAGAGTACCTCTTTAATGACATGCATCATTTTGCAGTGACAAGGCATATTATATTTTATAAATCTAGTCAATACAGTGCAAAAATTTGCATTTACCTCATTCAATGTCGAATCGAATGTGAGTCAATGAAATACCAATGGGATGCTCTTGTCTTCCAATGGATAGTCTTTTGCTTTTCATTCCACACCACTGTCATGGCATTGTCCTAGTAATAGCTGAATCAATCAGAACACCCATAAAATGAATAGTATACATTATTAAACAATGACAATCATTTTATTATGTAATGGTTCATAGAGTATTGCTCTTTGTAGAAATTCTCTTGTCTTCTCAATCATATTTTCCCATTCACTGATATTGAAAGAGCTGGGTGGAGTTGGGGCTTTTCTTTTCCTCGATATTCCGAAGCATGAACTTGAATATCTCCATCGTACATCTAATATGTGCCTACACTGTGAAAAAATTTTTCGAAAAACTTTAACCAACTGGTTGAATAGAAAATTCAACCAATTGGTTGAAGAAACTGGTTGAAGTTTTTCGAAATTTTCTTCACAGTGTGTTGGAAATTCCTTCCGCAATCACTGATGATTGACATTTCATGTTCACATCATATTCCATCCTAATTGCAGAGTTGCTCTGAGAACTCAAATACCAGTGATAACCCTAGCATCCCAATGGATATCTCAGAGGACACAGGCACAGTTGACAATACATTGGAATGTTTTTCCGATGAATCCCAAGATGGCTACTGCAATAGTGACTCAGATGAATCTGGTGATTCCAATTATAATGGACGAGTACAGAACAGTCGTAGAGATTCCTCAGGAAGCGATACAGACGGCTTTGATCGTCCTTACGGCGTGAACGATGCCCAAGAAGATGGCTTGTATAGCAGTGATGATGAAGTTGATTACGGTGCAGAACTGCGGAGATTTGGCTTTATTGACGCCGCAAGTGGAAGAAAAGCTGCAGAGGAGAAATTGTTCCAATTAATCCAAATCAATAACATCATTTCACCGGCAACTATTCTCAGATTGGTACTGCAATTCTCATTCCATACCAATATCTGCTTTTCCGATGTGGTTAATCTATCACGTTTGTTGAATGTGGTTGCCGGTCAGCCGATGTTGCCAGATACTCGATACATGTTCGATAGATTGTGTGGCGCCCATCCACCTCACACTATGCACGCGGTATGTCCACAGTGCTCTGCGTACGTTGCAGAATTCGAACAAGAAATCGTGGTTACTTGCTCAGGATGCAATTTCAGAATGGACCTATCAAACCGGTCAAACTCGTGTTTTTTCGCAATAATTGATCCTTCTGAAGCTGTCAGAGATTATCTCCAGACTCACGAAGAATATTACGATTACGTTGTGAAAGAAAGAATCTCTGATCCTAGGCGCATCAAAGACATCTATGACTCTCAGCTCTACATGGGGTTTGTAGAGCAGTTGCCTCTTGACTACCGACACTCTTTCGCGACAGCAGCTTTCAACGCAGACGGAATCGCTGTATTCGAGTGCTCCGACTACTCGATCTGGGTGATATACATCATGATTAATGAAATTCCACCTCAGGCACGGTTGAAATCTCCGATAATAGTAGGACTTTGGGTAGGTAAAGAAAAACCAGCTATGCAAGTATTTCTGGACAAATTCGTAGAATTTCACAACGAGCTGACCGAACGTGGCATCGAGTGTGTCATTAAGGGCGAAACACGGATGATACGGCTATATTTGCTGATTGCTCCTGTTGATACGATGGCTAGGTTTGTCATGAACGCAACGGTGCAGTTCAGTTCTGAATTTGGCTGTGACTGGTGTTTTCAAAAGGGAGTACAGTACCTTGGCAGTAATCGTTATCCGTACGAGGCCAACGCATCAATGAAACGAGATGAAGCGAAGCATGTAGTATGTGCAAGAAAAGCTCTCATCACGGGATTGCCTTGTCTTGGGGTTAGATACCTTTCTCCTTTGATAAATCTCAATTCTTTCAGAATAGTAGATGGCTTTTGTCCAGAATACATGCATCAATATGATGGAGGCAGTGCGAAAACTATAACCAAGTGCATTTTGCGGACTCTCACACCAGCACAACGATTGTTAGTTGACGAGTATATCAAAAAAATCAGAGTCCCGACCCAAGTGGGTCGTCTAACTCGACCTTTAAGTCGCAAGGCCCTTTATAAGTGCAAAGAGTGGGAGAACTGGGTACTTCACTTTAGCATCCCCGTTTTATCACAAGTCGTCGACAATGATAGGATACTCAAACATTGGGGTTTGTTAGTTGATTCCTTGCATATAATACTGAGATCAGACATCCTCATGGATGACTTGTTGCTTGCAAAAGAAAAGTTGCAGACATTCGTAAGCCAAGTCGAGGACCTGTATTCACTAAAAGAGTTGACCTATAATATCCATCAGTTGCTGCACATGATAGAAAGCATTTGAAATTGGGGCCCTGCATGGGCGCACTCAGCCTTTCCATTTGAGTCAGAAAACGCGAAACTCTTGAAGTACATCCACAGCGAGAAAGGCGTCATTTTACAAATATTGCGCTTCATCCAACTCCACAGATTTGAGCAAATGCTCGAACACAAAAGTGACCCTTACAGCTCAGCAATTGTAGATGCATACCTGGAAGGATTGGTAGGATCCTCCAAAGTCAACAAAGTCTTAAGAGTCGGTTCCATAACGTATCTGGGCGCTCAACACCCGATATCTGGCAAGCTTGTAGAGAAGTTCGGAATCCAACTTTCTGCCCTGTCATTTCACAGATGTATAATCAATGGCTGTCTCTTTATGACAGACAAACGAGACAATTTACGTACTTGTAACTATTATGCCCAGTTGGAAGATCAGTCATTCATTCGAATTTCTGAATTCATTGTGGATCTTCAAGGCAATTCAGAGCAAACATTTTGTCGACCTCTCGTTGTTCGATCAAATCAGTATTCGAGTGTCGTGAAGGAAATTATTGGGTACAGTGATGGAAAACTAGTACCAACCAACCACATCACTTCAATTTGTGTTCAGGTTGATGTAGAAGATAAAAAGTACATCACGCCGTTGCCCAATTTATTGCATTATTGATGTGTCAAAACCGAGAGTGGAAGAGAACTATGGATAGAATTATTTGCTGAGCTAGAGGGATAGGAGTGTGAATACATTAAACCCATGATCGAATAAGATGACAGCTCTCAACTCCTGCATTCTGGACACTGTCCGTGCCGTTGGGTGAGTTCTATTATAACGGCGTTACGAAAATCTAACTTTACAAGCATTTATTGGTGATGTGTAATATTTCTATGTTCCAGGTATACTCCGATGAAAAAATAGTGCTATAGCGTAACAATTCATTGCCCAGATGTCACTCACGCCAGCAAATCGGATTTTCACTGTCAGTTTTCTGCTCCATCTTGCTGTCTGCTCTACTGTTTATCTTATCAAGATCTCGTTGATTTTTATACGGAATGATTCTGCAATCGTATCTATTCAATCAGATGAATATCAGGTAAGAGATACTCTTTTTAGTTCGCCAATCTATTCTTCTCTGGATTTGAGATCCGAGAATCGCCTCTATATATTGATATTGTGCACAGAGCATTCCTACCATCAGATATTGTTCGGAGTGAGGAAATTGTAATTGCGTCCCGAGTTGATGATTAAATGAACTATTTCCAGGTAATAAATCGTTCGTGAACCCATGGGTGATTCACCTTACCTTGAAATTTCCACCATAAATGTGGAGAAATTCAGATCAATCTTGGACTTTGATGAGAAAGCATCAAATTCCATATGCATTCTGGATGCAAGCGGACCATCAATTGACTCATTCGAATGCATCTACTGTGAATAGTCTATGACTTTGAGTAAGTTCTGTTGTGATGGCTTTACGAGAGTCTCACCATACAAATATTTATGGACGATACGTGATCCTTATGTATTCCAGGTGTATTTTGATGGAAATAACAGCTAAGATGCGATAATTCATTGCATAGAAGTTACTCCAGTGGATAAAAGTCAATAGGGTGCGCATATCCAGTTCTCTGCTTCATCTTGCTGTCTCCTACTGATAGTCTATTTCTTCAGAGGTTCATCTATCTTGACTGTGGAAGGATTCTGCAACAGTATTCATTGAATCCAATTGATATGAATCAAGTGCTACTTATTCTTGCTTTGTTCATTAGTATGTACATCATGAATCACGTTGAATTGGATGGGATTCATGAATTCCCAGCCGCTGAGGTATCGGCAAACTTGAATAAACGAGCGATGATCTGAGTTACAGGAGAAGTGATTAGTTCATGGGCACATCTTTGATGTGAGATTTTTTCTAAATGGTGCACATATTGATCCCTAAGGATCTGTTTGAGCTTGAATCCCAGCGGATAATAAATTTTCTCTGATTAATCGTCAGCGAAGTAGTGGAAATTCTGACCAGAACCCTAATAAGATTCTCTCTGGGAGATCTTTCTAAGCAAAATCTCACGCGGAGAGTAGAATTTGGAGCAAAAACTTTGCGACTACGGAAACATTTTGTCAGTGATGATCATCTTCTGGAGTGGCTCCTTCAGAGTTCTCTCCGGTAATTTTTCATGGATTGGAGGGAACAAAATTAAATAGAATAATTTTGGGTTTTCGGGAAAACAAAAATATAAAAATTGAATTTTTGGGCAAAATTTCCATCAATTGGAAGAAGAAGGAAGTAAGTGGGATGTATATAAAATTTTTCCCAAAAATTTTTTCGGGTTTTCGGGAAAACAAAAATATAAAAATTGAATTTTTGGACAAAAAAAAATTTTCGCGGTGGCCGCCCGGGCGGCCGCCCGGGCGGGCGACTTTATCGTCGATTTCGTGCTACCGTCCGGGCGCCCGCCCCGGCGCCCGCCTCGGCGCCCGCCCGGGCGGCCGCCCCGGCGCCCGCTCGGGCGGCCACCCATTTTCAGTGGGGTCTTGCCCGACGACTGGTGTCAGAGCCGCTTCGATGCCTGCGGCGTCGGCGCCCTTCCTCAGTTCAATGAGGATTTGTCCTTCCTGTGTCTTGCGGATGCACGTGACCTCAGAGTCCACTTCTTCATTAAGCTCATCCGTCTTTATCTTGCGCAGCATATCTGCGTAGCTTAACCCACCTTGGTTTGAATAACTCACCTAGGTTTGTCTCTCTCTCTCTCTCTCTCTCTCTCTCTCTCTCTCTCTCTCTCTCTCTCTCTCTCTCTCTCTCTCTCTCTCTCTCAAAAAACATCTTCTAGCTCATCTGCACAGTCAAGATGAACTCGTCGAATTGTAACACACAGCTTGTTCATATTCTCGTCGAAAGTGGTCCATACCAATCGTCAAACACTGGTGTTTTTGCTACCTGTACTCATTTACCGTCATCCCTTCTTACAGTCACGAGTTGATCAATGTACCTGTTACTGTTATTTAGTGTTTAAGTATCGGTTATATAATGCATCAAGGAGTACGATTGCTGAGCATATATCTGCCTATTTTATAAAAATTTTATAAAATTCTATAAAATTTATGTATCCATTGTTTTTCGTTTTGCCCCATGGGACTCAGTGTCCCCGGGCTAATAAAGTTAAATCAATCAATCAATCAATCAATCAATCAATCAATTAGTCTCTCTCTCTCTCTCTCTCGGTGGAGCGAAATCTCGATCAATCGTTATCCAACTATCGTCGACTATCATTCGCGATAAGCTCATTTCAAGTTCCTCGAAACTGAGACAGAAAACTACTGAAGATATTTTCGGCCATCGATCCAGTTCCAAAGTTTTTTGTAGTCCATTATGGCCGGAACAAATTCACAATTTACTAAAAAAAGCTCATTCAGTAAGTGTCCGTCTGAAATTTGAGAGACCAGTTGTGAGAAATCTGATTGTTTGTATGAGATCTTCGAAGAAAAGTTCCTTTGAACCAATCCTTTCAGAGACTGATCTTGAACACTTTTACGCTCGGCACAAAGTTGATTGATCAAGGTTGATTCGTATCTCATAAGTCAATCAATATATTCCATGTTATGCCTCCCGACACTCTAGTACTTCCATTGTAAAAGAGATGAATTCTTCTATGAACAAGCATTCATTTTCTGTGAGTCAAGAATTCACTCGGCTCTTCCTAATTAGAATCAGCACAGGAGATATTACCTATGTTGTGATGTACTTTGCTCCAAAATTTCTCACATCATTATCAATCCATAGTACTTTGTCTTTGGGAGAATTTATTCTGAACCATGATTCTTTGATGATATACGAACTCGTCTGCCTCAGTTTTATAACGCGATATCACTGTTAATACACTATTATTCTTTCATCTGATCTTTTCATGTATCAATGTTTACGTATTATCACATATCAAGATCAAAATTAGATACCAGAATCATTGTCTGCGCAAGATTTAATGATAATTGTACACATTTGAGAATATTATGCATACTTTCCTCTATTACTATATTATATAATGTCCATTGAAATCCGCTACTTGTACCAGATAGGGTGACACCCCAAGGTACCAATAAATAAACCAATCTACAATCTACAATCTCTCTCTCTCTTTTTTTTTTTTTTTTTTTTTTTTAAGGTGGTTAGAGGGCAAAATCTGCCTCAGGATCCCTCGGATCCGTCCCCAGACACCGGACTGGTTCAGCTTACGCGGACTACGCATAGCCCACGCAGGCCATACCAGGCGGGACACGGGTTTGGGTGGGGCCCACCGAGAGGTGGGCCCGGCCGTGTAATATCCCTCTCCCCTCGATGTCCGATACCTAGGGCATCGGGCAATCAAGAAGGAGATCCACCTGCATCTACCATCTCATCCCGGAACCGCGTGAGCATTACTTCAGGATGAGCGGCATGTCTCGCGCTCGATTGCGAGCGTTCCTCTTCTCCATCTTCTCTCTTTGGCCACTTGTCGGCATCTTCTGTCTTCATTCTTCATTGTTCCCTCTCTTTCTTCTTTCTTCCCTCTTCTCTCTTCTTCCTTTCCTCTTCAGTCCATCATATTCCTCCTGGAACCATTTGGACCTCTTCTGTTTCAATCGGCAGAGTCACTGTAATTCGCCTGCTTCGAGGCGCCTTACTTCCCTCTCTTTCTCTTCTTTGCGGGTCATCACCAGCTTGATGTATCCGGTGAGTCTATCCCATGTCTCCTGGTTGCGGAGCAAGTACGGTACGAGATTCTCAGGTGTTAGTTGAGCACCCAGCCATTCATCCAGCTCGGCGCGCTCTCTCCGGGTGTCGCTGCACTTGAACAGGGCATGTTCGGCGTCATCCCATTCGTCCCCGCATGACTGACATGCTGGGGTCGTCCTCTTCTTGAACCTGGTTAGATAGGAACCGAAGCAACCATGATCGCTCAGTGCCTGCGTCGTCCAGTAGTCCATCTCTCCGTGGGTGCGTTCCGCCCACTTGGCTACGTCACGGATCAGCCGGTGCGTCCATCTGCCGTTTGCAAATGGCGAATCCCACTCAGTTTGCCAATGCTCAAGGGTGGTTTCCTTCTCGTTGTCGCGGATGATCTCCTTCATCGTCGGAGTGAGTACTCGTTCGGCTCCGATCACTTTTTGGCGGTCCCAGATCCTCACTCGCTCCGCGACGAGCAAGTGGATGGGCGGAGTACTCGCCAATACGTAAGCCGCATCTCCTGACACAGTGCGGTAGGCACGGATACTCCTCAGGGCCGCTCTTCGGTGGACAGGCCCCATTCTCTTCTCGATGATGGTCTTCTCTACTCTCTTCCCCCACACGGGTGCACCGTACAGCATGATGGAGGTAGTGACGGTGTTGAGAAGTGCGCGCCTCTTTTCCTTGGGTCCTCCGATATTCGGCATAAGCCGCTGGAGCGCCGCACCGACCCTGCTCGCCTTCCGGGCGGCTTCCTGGATGTGCTTCTTGAACGACCACTTGTCGTCGAGCCATACACCGAGGTATTTCAGCTCTGTCTTCCGTGGAATCTCTTGCCCGTTGATATAAAACCGGGGTAAGTCAAACTTCCTACGCCTTGTGACCACGATTGCTTCGCACTTCTTGACAGCGAGCTCCAGGAGCCTGCTATTCATTCACTCGTAGACTCGGGCCAGCGCTTCGTTCGCGCGTCTACCCAAGAGTTCCTCGTTGTCAGCCCATACTATGAGTCCCGCGTCGTCCGCGAAAGCCACTATTATCACTCCTTCTGGCAGTTCGATAGACAGTAAGCTGTCATACTGGGTGTTCCAGTTGAACGGCCCGGAGACCGATCCCTGTCCGATTCCGGCGGACAGTACCCGAATCTCTTGTCCCTCGTCGGTGTCGTACACGAGGGTCCTGTTCCGCAGGTAGTCACTCGTGACGGCTAGTAGGTAGGGGGGCACTTTACCTGCTTGGGATTGATAGACTCGCTCCCAGCTCGCGCAGTTGAATGCGTTCTTTATGTCCAACGCAATGATGGCACAGAATCCTCCTCTTCCTTGGTATGGGTTCCCTACCGACGCTTGAACCCGTTCTTGGACCGCCTCGATCGCGTGCACAGTGCTCCGTCCCTTCCGGAACCCGAACTGCATTGGTGATAGCCCACCGCCTTCTTCGTAGGCTTTTTCCACCCTGTTGAGAACCATCCTCTCGTACATTTTCCCGATATTGTCGAGCATGCTGAGAGGGCGTTGACCTCCTTGACCCTTAGGTATCAGGACCAGCTTCTGGCGTTTCCACTTGTCCGGGAAAGTTCCCGCGCTCAGACAGATGTTGAAGAGGTCGAGGAGTAGATCTGGCTTGTATTTGAAGACCAGTTTCAGAGCCTCGTTTGGGATGCCATCCAGGCCAGGGGCCTTGCCGTTCGGCATTCTCTTCGCCGCTATGAGTAGCTCTTGCATAGTGAAGAGCGGGATGGGGTCTTCGCTCTCCGTAGGGAATGTAACTCTGGGTTCTCCTGCTGGGAAGAGGTCTTCCACGATGGTGCGCAATGTTGCTGCATCGGTCGGTGCTGGGTTGCCCCTCCGGGGTCGGACCTTTGACATGACCACGCGATATGGCGTGCCCCAGGGGTCTTCGTTGACCATGTCGCACAGTTCACCCCAGCACTTCTCTTTGCTCCTCCGGATGGCTAGAACGAGAGCCTTCTTTGCTTCTTTGTACGCTCTGTCATCTTCCGCCAGCGATGGTCGTTGCAGCTTCCTTGATCGCCATGCGGTCCTCCTTTTCTTGTTGCTCGTTCTTCGTAGAGCCTTGATCTCATCGGTGATCCAGTACTCTGGTTTCCTCCAGAAACATGGTGTTGTCCTGCGAGGCATCGAGGCGTCGCGAGCTCTCGTGATGGCGGATGTTACCATCGCCACAGCCTCGTCCGAGGCGGAGTTCATCGGGAGATCTTCGACTGTTTCTATCGATTCCCGGAATTTTCCCTCGTCCAGCTTCCGTACCTGCCACCCCGTTGGTCGCGGTCTGCGTGTCATCTGTCTCTGTCCGTCAGTCCTAAGTCGAAACCGAATATGTCGATGGTCACTCAGTGTTTCCGTGTCCAGAACTTCCCACGATGTCATACGTCCCATGAGCGACGGGCTCATGAACGTCAGGTCGAGGACTGATGATGAACCTCCCTCCCGGGACCGAGTGTCGTGCCGGTAATAGGCGATAACCCCCGTCTCGTTCGCGAGCACTAATCCCAATGCCTTCATGGCATCAGCGAGTATTACCCCCCGTCTATCGCGCGGCCCCCCGCTCCAAGTCGGTTCCTTGGAGTTGAAATCTCCCGCGATTATAACTGGGCCCCCCCATTGCCTCACATCCTCTTCTAGGTCGTGGAGCTCGTCTTCAAATTCGTGCGTCTTGAGCGACGGCGAGTAGTAGCAGCTGTATACAGCTGTGCCCCCTATGGTCTTTCGAGCATAACCGCGGCCACTAACAGCTGGTTCAGTCTCGCGGATCGCGGGATTCGTGATCTGAATTACAGCGGTCCCCCAGTGATCGAATGTGGAACGGGAAAGTTCGCGCTTCCGAGGCGGTTCGGAGATGATCAGAACATCGATACCCCCTTCTTTGGCGGCAGTGTGTAGGAGGTCACAAGCTTCCCCGCTTCTCCTGAGGTTGGCTTGGATGAAGTTAGCCATTTCTTCCCCCCTGCGTCTATATGTCGCCCTCGCGTTTTGGTAGGCTGTGCAGTTGCTGGAGCCCGACCTGTGGTCAGATCTGGTTCCGATAGCCACGCAGCTGAGGCATTTTGGTTTCTCTTTACAGGTAGCGGCGAGGTGTCCTGGTTCACCGCACTGGAAGCAGAGTTTCGGTTGACGTTCCTCTGCCTTCTCTTTTTTGCAGCCTGAGGCCTTGTGGCCATACTCTAGGCAGTTATAGCAGCGTGGGATGCCTCCCTTCTCGCGGATTCTCACTCTGCTCCATCCCACCTTGGGTTCTTTCCAGTCCAGGAGGCGGTGAGCGAGCCTCGCTGGGATGGACACAACCGCTGTTTGGGTGCCTCGGGAGCCGTTTCGCAGGCTCTTAACTATTATGGCTCCATCCTCGTTTTCTGGTAGGGCCTTCGCGAGGTCCTTCTGCACTTTAGTTTTGTCGACATCGTAGTCGACTCCGAGAACCTCGAGGGTCATGCTATTTGCGAGGCAGTGGACGGCCCCTTCTTGCCCGACGACTGGTGTCAGAGCCGCTTTGATGGCTGCAGCGTCGGTGCCCTTCCTCAGTTCAATGAGGATTTGTCCTTCCTGTGTTTTGCGGATGCCCGTGACTTTAGAGCCCACTTCTTCATTAAGGTCATCCGTCTTTATCTTGCGCAGCATATCTGCGTAGCTTAACCCACCTTGGTTTGCCGTGACGAGAACGGCGTCAGATTTCGCTCTTCTTGGCTTCATCTTTGCCTTCTTTCCAGCGGTGTCACTTGATCGACCGCTTTTCTTTGCCCTCTTCGTATTTCTCTTAGAGACCACTTCCTGCCAAGGCCCGTCCTGCTTGGGCCTATTAGGAGTCGATGTCGAGCGCGGTGTTTCGAGGGCTCCCGATGGATGTCCGCGTCGCGTCCTCTTCGTATCGTGCTGTTTCCCTTGTCGCGATTCCGGTTTATTCGCCCCCCTTCCCTGTGTGCCGCTTCCCGACGCGGCTGGCCCAGAGGGCTGCGCACTCCTCTTCATTTTTAGGGTCTTCTCCGCTTCGAGAAGTGTGGTCTCGAAAGCCGCTCTCTTCCCTTTGTCTGCCGCAAGTAGGCCTTCGAGAGCGTGGCCAATCTTCTTGAGCTCTTCCATGTCGCCCCGAGTTCCTTCTGGGATGTTGGAAGCAGACTCGGCTATCCCTATGACCAAGTTCAGGTGGTCGAGGAGAAGATGAGTCTTCTCCTCCATCTGCTCTCGGCACATTTCCAAGTCCCTCCATCCTTCCATTAGATCGGGGGCCTTGTCTCCACTTCTTTGTCGACTGGCCTTCTCAGGTGTGGGGAACCGATCGATGTCCATATCCTCCGGTGTTTTTTGACCTTTTTCGAGTCCACGGTCACAGTCCTTGGATGTCAGGGTGTCTTCTGACTTCTGGGACTCCGTGGTGGTGTTAGAGTCCCCTGAATCCGAGCTGGAATCGGCGGTATCGTCTCCCTTGTTCTTGTCTTGCGTAAGCTGGATCTTGATCGAGGGGTTGATCTTCATAAGCTTGTCTGCCGCCGCTTGCGCTTCTGCAGCAACCTTCGCGTTCTTCTCTTTTTGGCTCAAGAATGTGAGCTTCGATTGTTTCAGCGTTCGCTTATCTACTTCCTCACCCAGACCCTTTCTCTTCCTGCTGTTCGGGGTGAGGTCTACTCCTTTCTGGTGTTGGTCCTTTGCTCCAACTATCTTCGCCAGAGGCGTATTTCCATCGCTTGTAGCTTTACGCGTGGGTCCACCAGCCAAGTGTGCCACTGGTAGCGCGCTTTGCATCGTTGGGCCCCCCCCCCCCAAGATCCGAATGGGGCCCCGCTTTACTTGGGGAATTCTTGCCGTCAATGCTGGACATCTTCTTCTTTCTTCTTTTTCCAGGGCCTGGAATCGCATGCTGGCCGACCCCGGACCAGACCAGCACGGGTGTGGTGTGTTGTGTGATGCGTGTTCTGTATAATGTTGGTATGTCGGTGTAATGCTTGAGCAAGCGTAAGTATGGTGCGTGTAGAGTGTAGTGTGTGTGTTAGTGTGAGTGTAGGACTCGGGTCCGGAGGGGCGTCACTCCCTCAAGCTCCAAGTGCAACCCTAAGGTCACACCCAAAGCCCCCTACGGGGTCTCTCTCCCTCTCTCTCTCTCTCTCTCTCTCTCTCTCTCTCTCTCTCTCTCTCTCTCTCTCTCTCTCTCTCTCTCTCTCTCTCTCTCTGAACACCTGTGTTAGGTTTGCTCACGGAAATGTGCCCAGGCACGCGCACGTCACACCATACCGAATACCTCTCGGCTGGCTCTCAGCCACTAGACGTAGAGAATATCTCAGTCTCTTGCATTTTCAATCATTCATCACCAGCTTCCGTCATTCCTGAGACCGCGTTTCAAACTTGCCACCGAAGCGCCATCCCTTCGGCAGTCCGAGCGCAACAAAAAACTTAACATGCTGTATAAAGCCCCTCGCACTGAAGCACTGAATCAGTCTTTTACGAACGTAGCCTCAAAACTCTTCAACACTCTTGATGAAGTTGATTTCATCAACCAAAGTCCGAGCATATTCAAACAATGTCTCCGTGAAATCTTCATGGAGCGTGATGCGAAAGATTGGGTCTTGAAAGCTCAAAACGAAGGTATGAATGCGATTCCCCAAGCTCTATTAGGAAAAATATCGCTTCCAGGACATGTATAGTAGAGCCGGGCTTACAATCAATTATTTCATATATAAGCTTCTCATTATTATCACATTTAGGTTAATTATGATTATTACTATTAGTATAATTTTGTAGCCACACTAGCATTATCATTATCCCTTGAGATTTATGTCTGAGCATCTTACGCATCAACGTCTGTACTATTTCTTGTTATTTTGTTGTTATTCTTCCTATTTCTACAAACTGGGCAAATAGGGTTTACCCTCTGCCCTCAATAAAATTCAATCAATCAATCAATCAATCAATCAATCAATCTCTCTCTCTCTCTCTCTCTCTCTTTCACTTAAACTCTTCTCTAGATAAGTTATCCGATTAATTCACTTGAATGCACGATTTGATCTCGTGCCTATCTAACATTTGCATCTGATCTACACTCATTCGCATCTTCCAATTCTATCGAACTCGCAAACAAGGGATAGCTAATATACTTCATTATGTTCCACTCAATCATCATTCTTGATTTTCGTTTTCAAATTTCAATCTCGATGTCAATAGCGCTCAGCAAAATTGACTTCTATTCTTATGATTTAGTTGCTCATTTCCTTCACAATTGGGCTAAATTAAGAAATTTCAATCATTTTTTTTGTAATACTTCTTTGCGCTCCTTCAGTCTCCTTTTTGTGACAACTAGCTATTTCACCTCAATTGTTATGATAAGAATGAAATGCAATTTTTATAGTCTATATTTATATTAATGAATAATTATGAAATCTTGTATATCGATTTGTGGTAGATAGGGTGATACCCCAAGACACCAAATAAAAAACCAATCTACAATCTACAATCTCTCTCTCTCTTACATGTATAACTTACTGCTCTCTCCTCGGATGCTCTGCTACATTCTGTAAGAAGGTCATACTATTACATTGATTCGGGACAGGAGAGAGAGAGAGAGAGAGAGAGAGAGAGAGAGAGAGAGAGAGAGAGAGATGATGGTTGAGATCATCTACTCAACCGTCACAAGTTGAGGTATTTATGAGTATGTATCAGTGCAAAATTCCAAGTCAATCGATCGTTTTGTGTTAAAGCTCTAGCCAACAAGAAACCGGGTGTTTTGGTCACATTTAACATTGCGCCTATGGGAGATGGCACGTAAAACGTCACTCTTTTGAGTCTCACAATCGATCCTGACAACAGAAAATAATGAAATGCAGGAGAAAAAGGCAATACAAAGACAAATCTTATATTCAAGTCCACTCAAGATTGATCGTTCAGTCTTTCCGTGCCAGTTATCGAAAAATTGAAATTGCAAAATGGCTTCCATAAAAATCCTGTTTGTGCGCAATTTATTGCCTGGTTTGGGCAGGTTTTGAACACAGAATTATCTAAGCCCATCTTTTCTTACTTTTTAATTTGCAGAACAGGCTAATTTTCCCAAATTATATATATACGAGTTACAGGACAACTACCTTAATACTTGAAATTTTGAAGTCCCTGAAAAATAAATCGAATCCCATCCTGTTCCTGTGACCTCAAAATACATGATGCAACAAAAATGATGACCGAAACCTAACGATTGAAACTGACCATAGTCATAGGCGCATGAACACTCTCCAAAACTTGCACAGACTAACGATTTGTCATCGGAACGACTGCAGTAATGGCTTTGTAAGGTGGTGAGTCGTTGACCAGAATCAAGCTTTAGATCAGACCGGGGAGAAACGAACAAGTTTATCATCCTGGATGCTGGATGCTGTACTGTAGCACTAGTTAGAATGAGTGAATGTGTGCGAGTACAACGTAGGGGATGAATCTGCGCGTGAGTCATACTCGTGGGTGCTTTTCCCCAAGATCGGCAAGCAGCCAAACGAAAACAAACGCATAAGCGCAACCCCCAACCTCATCCCAATACAAACGTATTTCTTGCTTCTTTTCTTCACATGGATCTTCCTCTTGCAAGGACTGCTCTCAATACCGAGTTTTTCTTTCCACTACCCTTACATCCTCCGTCTTTTTTTGCCACTTCGTTTATATTCAATCCAGTTACTGCATTCATCGTTTTTACGCAATGAGTTGTTCTTGCCGACAGTGGTGTGATATGTATCTTTGTCATAGGCTTCACACTGATTTATGCTGACATTTTGACAGTGAGTCTGAATGGCAATCAGATAAGTGCAATTTTGCGGGAAAAGGTGGTGTTTTAAGTAAAAATATCTAATTGTGTCGATTAAAGTCAGGTGGAGCGGAAAAGTGCTATTTCGAAAATCGATACACCCCAGTGAAAATGTTCTGTTTGTATATGTGGATGGGAAAAAATTCTCGCTGGACGCTGAGAGATAGAATTTTAGGTTCCAACAAGAGCCATCAAGATTTTATCGAAATTAACACAGGTTTGAATGGAAATTTTCCGAACTTGACACGTTTTTCTTGCTAGCTTTGCTAGTATTTCTAATGCATCAGAACTTTTCCAACGTAGTTCAGCTCATTTTAAAGCTTGTTTCGGAACCAACAAAATGAATTGAAGTACGTCTGATTCCAAGAATCCTATGTCAATCTGTCTCAATTTTCCAAAAAGTAATTATTATTGAAAGTTCCAAGAGTAAGCGACTCCCCGCTTCTACCCATTTTCTTCTAGGACTCAGCTCATAACTGACCCCTTCTTCCTCCATTTTCTTCAGGAATCAGGATATCAATGTCAACTATTATGACACATGCGGAGAATATGTTGATCAATTCTGTCGTCAAATCTGAACTAGGCCAAACTTAATCCATCTACAGTAGTTTTCAACACTAAACTCGCGCGTTCAACATATTTATACCTAAGAATTATGACCATTCGTGGGTATGTACGTCCACTAAATCGGCCACCGTCCACAAACAAAAGAACATGATGGATTTAAGATTGTTTTCATATTTTGCATTGCTATTATTTTCGACATTTCACGTAAAAATTGAAATTGGAATTTTTGAAAAACTATTCAATTTTCAGAATGGTCATAGGGAATTCAAGTACGGCAATGTTAAATGCTGGAGTAAATTCCTCCATTTTCATATTTTTCTCATCAGTCTCAATTGATGATCATCGCCAATATACATATTCAAAGTAGGACAGATGGTGGGTGAGTCTAGTTAAAGCAAAATTAAGACGATGATCAAAACACACTGTCGTTAGTCCGGTTCCATTCGTTTCACGTTCAGATTGGGCTACAGAATTGCCCAACATATTCTTTTTATGTTTCTCAAAACCTCAAAAGTTAAAATTGATATTCTAAATCCAGATGAAAATGGAGGGAGAATCATTCGTTGGGGGTTCGACCTCTAAAAGAAATAGGTACGAGGCGGAGTCGCTTATTCTCGAAACTTTCAATAATAATTACTCTCTGAAAAATTGAGATAGATTGACAGAGGGTAGTTGAAATCAGACGTACTTCAATTCATTTAGTTGGCTCTGAAACAACCATCAAAATGAACTGTGTCAATTTCGATATAATCTTGATGGCTCTTGCTGGGACCTAAAAATTCATTTCTCAGCGCCCAGTGAAAATTCTTTCACATCTACTCACACAAACACAACTACAACACTTCCACGCTATGGCGTATCGACCCTCGAGAGAAGCCTTTTTTCGGCTCACCCTAGTAGTAATACTGTAACATCTACTGAGCAATTTCAAATCTTTTTGCCAGTAGGGTGATTCAAATTTTAGTCAAATCTTCGAGAATTTGGTGATAACTAGGAAAAGAGTCAATTTGTTCACGATCCGACCCACTACTTTCCTATTTAATGCACCATTTGTTCAGTTATCAAGATTTGTACCAACCTTGCTCCATCATAAGTTCATCATTGGCAACGCAAATCATGAACCCATCTAAAACTGCAAACAAGTCATCGATTAGTTAGTCTAGGGTGCTCTTGAACGCAATTAAAATTGAACATTTCGTTACTGCTAGAGTCCCTTTGGACTTTGTTTTCGGGTGCTGTAGATATGACATCCCCACACGAATCAAAATCTTTGTCTGAACTGCATTGAAAAAATATCATTCGGAACGTTCTTTGGTACTTTCAATTTCTCAAAATGATATATTTTCTCTAATTTCAGGATTCCTTGGGCAAATGATGATTCTGGAAGACGATTTGAGTAGTTTTTGTGGAAAGTGAATCTATGAAAGATTACAATTTCAGAAATACTGATTTTGGGGAGTCCTATCGGGGAAAAGGTCATGAAGCAGAGTTCGGATCTCAAATTAAGAATTCCCTTATCATTTCATGCAGAATCGCTCAAGTTGAAATTAGTATAGATGCATATTGTACAACGTAAATGGAAAGATACACGGGAAGAGGTCAATGTGAGCTCTTGAAGGATAATGGATTCAACTTTTTCCAAAGACTGATGAATACTTCGAATGTGGGAGGCGTTGTATGAGCATAGCGTGCGGAGAACTTTGTCAGAATATTCTTCGTTTGGATCCTCAACTTTCTACTTCTCTCGGAGGGAATTGAAGTCAAAGTGAACAGACTCAAATGCTTGTTTACTATAGGAGCCCAATCCTCTTCTCTTGAATTCGCAGAACTGTTTGATATGGAAAAATACTGCAAGTACCTTTTGAATCACAGTGATTCCTGAATTCATATAACTTATGCAAAACTCCGCAGTGAAAAACTTGAATTCAGAATTCAGAGCCTCTCCAAAATACGATTTCACAACTTCCTGGAAGTCTGAGAAGGCTGTTTGATATTTTTTCAGTCCTGAATTTGATTGAACAAGCATTAAGTCGGGAATCCCCAAAAGCTCCTTACAGGAGTTTACTTTGAAGGCCAACATGTGTCATTTCATATCAGTATCATCAGTGGTTGAAATATTCACGAGTCTTTGAAAAAAGTTCTTCATGGCAAGCTCACATTGCCCTCTTTCCATTTATCATTTCATTTATGTATTACGAAGTGCATCTATAATGATCTCAACTTGAGTAGTTTCAGAAAAAATGTTGATGGAGATCTTAGTTTGAGATCTGTACTGTGCTTCATAATTATTTCCCCAAAGGACTCCCTGAAATCAGTACTTCTTGGAATGTAATCTTTAGTAAACATTTTTATCGCCAAAATTACTCGAATCATCTTTCCGAATCATCATTTTTTGATATGTATCATCACTCGCCCAAGGAATCTCGAAATCGGATAAGATCTACCATTGCTGAGGAATCAAAAGTTCTAAAGAATTGTTTAAATGACATTCCTCCATTAGGGCACGTCTAGATATTTTATTATTTCCGGAAATGTAATATTCGAGATATCCAGAAACATAATCTAAAAGAACTTTAGCATAATAACGAAATATTTGATCTAAATTACGTTCAAGAGCATCATGGCTCATCTACACATATGCTCATCAAATCGAAGATCCGATAAACTCTCCCGCAAACACACGGAAATACACCGAAAACATACTATTGGGAATACCCTAGAGTCGCGATAAATTTCACCTGTTCCATATCAGTCCTAACAAAAAATTCATTACACCCTCGGGGTATTCCGCCCCCGCATTATATATCAATCTTATTATTATCGTATAAAGTTACTCTCGTTCAAGTATCAAGATTTTCTTTATATAACACATGCTCATTGATCGTGTCATCATCGCACTATATGCTCTTGACAAAGCCTACTGTCTACGATGTTACATGAAAACAAAGACGTTGAAAGAATTTTTGGAAGTCACCCCACGCATGTGAATATATATAATATTGGAGGGTCTCTGTCCTCGCCATTACTTCCCGCTCTATTACATCAATGAGAGTAACGACTCATATAGTGACGTAAGTTGGTAGAGCCCCTTTGGGAGATACCCATTCCATGAATTGTGACTCTGTATGGCTTGAAAGCAGTGTGGAAACTTGCCACTTGGTTAGGGTTTGATACAATGAGTACTACAAGGATCAAAGTCTGGTTTTCTCCCTCTACTGATTGAGAAAGTCATATCGGAAAGTTTGGAGTATTGTCATGTCAAAATGGTAATGATATAGTTTAATGGCACGCGCGGGGATAATTAGGATCGATTGTTTCTAGTTTCATAAAGATTTCATGGTTAAATCTTAAGAATTTCATCTGCCTGGCTTATGAGTGCTAAATTCATTCATAACTTCTGGTGATATTTTAGATATGATTATAATTGTACTGCATCCCTATCCCATAACATACTAAGAAAAATAGATAGTTGATACGGATGAAATTTTCTTGCATTAATATCGAAAAGATAGTAAGCGCTCTTATTCTGGAAACGGATAAGAATCTGCCAGCTATATGGTCAATATAAGGTGGCACTCTTTAAACAATGTTTAGGACCTCCGCCCCCCCCCCCTAAATTGTTTCAGAAGAATGAAAAATGAAATCCTGAGCCCGCCGGCTCAAGGAAAAAATTCCGAACCGTAAATTTTTCTCTTGGGTTTTTCAAGTGGAGGCGATTGAAAGGACCTGTACGAGACTAAAGGTGCTCAAAAATTCTCTGAACCCATAGGTGCCTGGTGGGTCCTGCAGGACCCATGGACAGTACTTTGGATTTCGTACACTTGAATCAATATTTCATGCCTCTCAAGCTTCCATCATCTTGTTTCAGGCCATACCTGAATGTTTGTATGGTTATCGAGGCTTATCAACAGTCTCCGACAATCCAAACTACTTTCGAAACGACGTTGGGCCAAATTTTCAAATTAGTAAAAATGACTCGTCACTGTACGAACACTATATTACGTTTCCTTAGTCTTCGATCAGTTTTGAGTCTTCGGAGCTTTCTCAGAGTAGCAAATAGCACTTCTTTGACCAAAATTGCACCTCTAGAAAATTCATACATAACCAAATTAGTGAGAAATCTCAACGTAACGCTTTACATGACGGTACTAATAACTGACATTCCTAAAATGTTTTTTGAGATTCTAGGTGCATGCGGCGCCTAATCGTAACCTCCAAAGAAGTGAAACAAATCAAAAAACAAAATATCTGGATGCCGGCATTCGGGGTGACTGTGGCCTCCCTGTTTTTCACAGTTCTTGAGAATGCAAATAGATGAAATTAAATTCTGAGCACAACATTTTAAAGGAGTAGTCAAGACGTGTCGAATGACCTGAGATACATGAAAGTTCGGTTAGAAAATCGCAATGAGAATTTGATTAGAAGCTCCAAAGTGGTCATAGCCACCCCGCTTTACGGTATGTGCCAGAATAGAACTATTTAAACTACCAGAGCATATATGAGAGATTCTATATACAGAACTTTTGACATTGTACGTACTGCACGATGTCTCTGAAACTTCAAATGATTGTCATGTTGTCGAAGCTGAATTTGATAGGTTCCCGGCCCTCTTAATCTGTACTCTATTCTTTGTTCTGTCAAAGTAAACTGGCTATGTGCAGCACGGACCGCAATCCTCATTTTTTGCGTGGATTTTTCTGCCGCCTAAAATAACACAAAGGTTCACTCGCAATTGATCGATAAGTTCTAGAAAGAGCAGAAGGTGAATCTAAACGATTCAAGTTACTTCATTAAAATCTTTCGAGTCACCTTCATCCAACTGAAAAATTGTTGAAATCGTGTGAAGAAATATTTCGTGCAGAGGGGTCTTGGTATTCGCAGAACTGTTTTTCGAAATTGAGAATAGATGGAGTGCAGATTAGCATTGTACAGGGTATTCGAAACGAAAGTGCCCCCCTCCTTTCTTCAGAATCGCTTGGAAATCGCGAAAGCCCCCGGAAAGAGTCTCCTTTTTTGAGAGAGACATCTGACGGTGCCCCTGTTTTCCGACTTTGGAGGTTATTTTCAGGGCCATTTGGGAGCTAACCCGATTTTTTCAAATGAGAACACTTATAGTTAATCCCGGATTCTGACAGAACGTAAAGAATTATGAAACTATTATCCGAAATATTTTTGGATCCGACGTGACCTTGGCGAGATGAATGGAGGCTAGTACGGGTGGACGATAACCACCTGAGCTAGAAGAATAAGCGTCAGAAAATGATAGGGGTGGAGGTTGTTCATGATCACAGCAAAAATGAGTGAGTTACCTTGGAGGTTATATTTAAGGTCAATTGGAGGTCAATTGGATAAAATTTTCCGAGTAGGAACTTACAATTTTGACCTCGAATTCTGGAAGAGCGTGAAAAATTATAAAATTCACGTCTGAAACATTATTTGGTCCAACTTGACCTCGGCGAGGCGAATGAAGGTTAATACAGATGGTCTCCAAATGATCTTGAGAATAAGTTTCAAGGGAAACAAAGGTTGCTTGCTCGTCTTTGCTGTAATCACAAGCACTTTTGATTAAGTAAATTCCCGACAAGACGCTTACTTTTGGAGCTGCAGCGGTCACCGTAAATCCGATCTCACCTCCATTTATCTCGACAAGGTTGAGTCGAATCGGAAAATGTTTTGGCTAAAAGTTTCATCATCTTTCACGTTCATCCACAATCCGATGTCAAAAATAGATGTTTCCATTTGGAAAAAATCGAGTTGATCTCCAAATGACCTTGGAATTGTCCTCTAGGGTCAAAAACAAGGTCACCATCGGGAGGTCTTGCCTCGAGATGAGTAGACAGTACGACCATGGTAGACAGGCATTCCGGGGTTTTTCGTGGTTTCTCACCGTTTCTGAAAAAAGGAAGGAGGCAACTCACTGTTTTGATACCTTGCAATAGCTGTTACTCATGACAGAAACATTGATTGTAAAGAGAGTGAATCGAATCAACCGCCATCAACAAAAGCTTTAGGGTTGTCTGAAAATATCTCGAACTCAAATCTGTAGTGAATCTATAGCCACCTCGCGATTTTTGCACGAGAAATAAGGTCAGTGTACCCAACTTGCCCCCATTAAGCCATTTCCTTGATAATTCTGGCTAATCTCAATATTTTCCAACGTACTTGACTCATTTTGAAGCTTGTCTCAAGACCTTTAAAATGAGCTGAGATACGTCCAATTTGGATGAAGTGGAGCCGAACTGTTTGAATTCTCCCAAAAGGTGATTTTTGAGAGTTTACAAAAGTGTGTACCCAACTTGCCCCCATCATTTAAAACAATGTAAATCGGCGATGAAGTGAATAAAATCGCTTTGATCCGTTTTGATCACCGTGCAGCGACATTTGTAGCTTTGAGCTGACCCAAGACATCGTTTCCGACCTATTTTGACGTGATAAACACGTTCTGAGTGGTAAAAAAGTCATACTGCATGCCTTTCCGAGATAACCATATGGGGGCATGTTGGGTACACTCGGATGTCGGCCTTCTTGATTCCCAAACCATCTTCGTGTTTTGTACATGAAATCGCTCCAAATCAGAGTTCTGCAACCCTGAAGAGCGGATTTTGAAGGTATTGAGACAAGGAATCGAATGCGCTAATGTACGTTGAGATTGGTCGAATAAAAATAAATTGGTACCGGTTTTAGTGAACGTGATTTCCTCGGTGATTTCTTAGCCGTGCAAACACGAAAAATGGAAAACTCACTTTATATTTCCTGGAGACCGCAGAAATGAACCGGGGTCGTTGAAAACTACGTATTTTCTCATATTTTAACATAACAAACGTAAAATAAAATTGCGGGAAGGTCAACGAGCGCCCATTCCTGAGATCGGCACATGGGGGCAAGTTGGGTACAGAGGCAAGTTGGGTACACTTACCTTATATGAATCGCGTGACCATACCGAGAATAAAACAAAACTTCTCAAGGGGATTTTTTGATAAAATATCCTCACAGTATTCGTAGGAGTAATGAACTTGGAGACTTTCGTTATGCAGCGAATCAACAAAGGAAATCCGACTATTTTCAATGCTAAGGTCTTGCTTATAATAAACCAAGAATTTGAAATATACTTCATGATCACAGATTCCTTATCCATCATGTGAAAGAAGTGTATCTTCATGGGCCGGTTCAATAAAATCACACTCCACTTAGCTTCAGGAAAGAATCAAAAACGGTTTCTGACATTCAATTTCAATTGAAAGGCTGTAGCGAATGATAGAGAAATACTCATCATCATGGATCATCATTCACATTCTTCATTTTATCAACTAGTATTCAATTGATCAAATTCAAGGAGCTGTTGGATAATTCTGATCCTCATTGCCACAGATTCTCACAGATATCTATTCGTAGATATTTCAGCCGTTATCTATGAGCAATGACGTTATCATAGAGTACGAATGACATTCAATCTATTTGATCCTTAAATTTTCATTGAAACTTAGTGTTGAAAGAACTATGTCAATGATATGCTTTATTCACTTACAAGGGGAGATCCAACCTTGCGGGGAAGGGTTCGTCTCAAACTCTGGGAATCATCTTGTTTCGGTGCAAAGTGGAGGTATCTCTAAGGATTTGATCCAATGGGCCTCTTATCCAGAGATACAGCTCTAGAGTATTCTCTACAGCATTGCCAACATAGGCCTATGTTGGAAAATTGTATGTATAGATATACTAACAATGCTAATCTCCATAGATGTATCTCGGGGATCACTGCCCATGGGATCAAACCCTTGGAGATACCTCTATTCCCCACCAAAAGAAGATGATTCCTAGAGTTTCATCAATCCCCTTTATCTTATGATCAAACACTTTGATACAACCGATGATTCTTGTGTATTACTCAAGTACTGTTTCAAAGGTGCACATTTATCTTGGAGTAATTTATAAAACATATTTAATGATAGGGTCATCTTTCGATTCGTCCTCATCGAATGTTCTAATGGTTACACATTATACTTTATACATGTTGAATCACACATTATGAGCAAAGAAATAATTTACCTGCATATGATTGCAATTTTGACCACCTCAACCTACCTACGAATGCCGGCATCCGGGGTGACTGTGGCCACCTTCGTCGAGCACCTCGAACTTCGTGTGCTTTTCAACACAAAAACAGTCATTCTCTCCTCGAAGCAAAGGACCCCGCCATAAATGATAGGATTGTGGCTTCCAGCGAATTCGACTGGATCGGGAATCATTCGGTAAAGCTCGAAGAGCTGAACAAAAGTCTCTATTACCTTCAAGCCCGAAAAATTCTCGTTCTCGAGTGATTTGGTCGCAAAGTTGCCGATTTTACCGAGATAAAATAGGGTTATGGTACCAATCGAGCAATAACATACGGTCGAATTCGCTCGGCTCGTTTGGTATTTTACGGCTACGTAAGACTGCAGTCTAAGAATCTTTGCCTTACACGCAATTCCAATATTCCGTTCAAGAAAATAACAGAATACCGGAGTCCTCAAGAGAATATCAGAAGAAGATATAGTAACACAGTCTGACGTCAAAATGCGACTTGACTTCTGAATACGATTTCCATCAGTTTTTGAGCCTCCGTTACATTTTCCATCAGGTTGCACTTACAAGGGGAGTCCGGAGTCACCGGGTCCTGAAATCTCACCAAAATTTTTTTACAGTTTCGTATGACCTAGAAAATGAAGATCCCAAAGCAACTCTGTCAAATGGGCCTCCCGTTCAGAGCTACAAATAAAAACGTTAGCATTGCCCATATAGGCCCATGTTAAAGAGTGATATATATAGATATACCAGCAATGTTGACGTTTCTAGCTGTAGCTCAGAACAGAAGGCCCATTTGACAGAGTTGCTTTAGATTCTTCATATCCTAGGTGGTACGAAACTGTAAAAAAATTTTGGTGAGATTTCAGGACCCGGAGACTCCGGACTCCCCTTGTTAGTTCGGTAAAGAAGAGTTCGATCCTTCACGAGTTTTTGCCAGACTAATGGCTATTTTTATTCCTGATGTATACCCACCAAAACGAATCTTTTCTCAAGAATCAATCGACAACTCTTCCGTACAAGTCCTAATCTTCGAACCCAGAAATAATCAAAAATATTTTCGTGACCTTGTCCGATATGAAGTTGGACCTCATTTGATTTTCTCAAACTCGAAGAACCGGGTGCAATATGACGCTAAATCCAATCGCCATCCAAAAATCAAAACAAATATCTCTCTGAGGATCCATAGAGATTTTTTTCTCAATGTTCTGTGGGAGCCCCCCCCCCCCCCTGCAAACTAAAAAAGTAAGAATCTCGACCTTTCGTGACTCTCAACGATACTTATACAGTGCAAAGAAAGAGACACAATGCTATCTTTCAGGGTTGCACTGAGAGAGTAGCGCCGTATTTTTCAATCTTTCATCGGAAAGACGCTACTTATGCTTGACGCATCCTCGCGGAGAGGCAGCTCTAAATATTGTATGTATCTCGTTGATGTAAAACACTTTATATTGATGCCTTACATTTGCCTTGATGATCTACTACATCCCGAAGAATATCCTGCGAGAGTGACAACAGTGAGAAGTGTTTTTGGAAGGATTATTCAATTGCGTAAAATGTGAAGATTTTTGCTGAATCAGTCTTACTCAGCCGTAAAAACCGAATGAGCCGAGCGAATTCGAACGTATGTTATTGTTCGATTGGTGCCATAACCCTATTTGAGCCTGGTAAAATCGGCAACTTTGCGACCAAATCACTCGAGAACAAGGATTTTTCGGGCTTAACGGTAATAGAGACTTTTGTTCAGCTCTTCGAGCTCTATTGAATGATTTCCGATTCAGTAAAATCCTATCATTTATGGTGGGGTCCTTTTCTGATCACGAATAAGTCCAGAGACAGAACATGAAAGTCTCATACCTATATAGAGACTTGCTACCTCAGTTTGATCAACGAAATTAAGTCAACCACTTCGGGGTGGCCAAAGTCACCCCGGTTGAGTGACCCAAGTCACCCTGGATGACCGGAAGATTTAAGAGAAAAAGTTTACGCCCAAATTCTTGTTAGAAATGACAGCTGGAATGGCCAAAGTTGGCTTGGATGACCCAAGAAATGACTATTTGTCGTCCAAATGGTCGTTGGAAGTGGCGAATGGGATAGCCACAGTCGCCCCGGGGAAGCCAAGAAATTACAAGTTTTCGTTCAAACGGTCATTCTGAGTGACTGTGGCAACTGATATCAATCGGCAATAGCACGAAATGTAGCGGACGTCATTACCTTCCAAAGAAAAATCATTGAGTGAAGACAGAGGTCGATTTAGTGGGTCGTTGTGGTTGATTGTGATGGCATGAATATATATTTTACTTGAAAATTTGTACTTCATTCCAACGAAAAAAAGGGTCAATGGAATCCATTCCTCCATAAATGAGCTGGTATATTCTAGATATAGAGTCTCTAAGATTCAAAATAAGCTTTTGAACGTCTCTCTAGGTGGTATAGCGTCAAAGCTGCGATTTTTACAATCTTTTTTCGAAAAAGTGGTCACAGCCATCCCAGTGCCCATAGTGACCCTGGTTCACGGTACTCAAGTGAAAACTTTTGAAAAGTCAAAATACTTACTAGCACTAACAGACTTCGAGAATTGTGATCGTTCGAGCATGATCTATCACGAAGTTCATTTGTAATCACACCTATGAATGATAAGATTTCAAGCGATTCTCATTAAATGAAATAAATTGGATACAATTTCTCCCGACGTCAAAAACACTCCTCAATAAATTAATACTTCTGTAATTTCAATTTATCGAATCTCCACTTTTGATTTTTCATCGTCCGTACTTTTGAGTTTTCCCGTCCTAACCGAGTAGGCCTATGATCACGAAATATGTACGCATCATATCCAATAAAAATAAAATTATGAGACAAGTCACTCATGCCCCAGTCTCTGAAGTCCCTTTTCAATACCCTAGAGAATGTCACCATATTCCAATGAAAATACCAGCCTCGTCATCCTTCAAAATTTGTCTATACCCTCGGACCAATATCAATACCCCGTCCCTTCATACATCCCGGATAGGAATATCACAGAACACCAAGGATCGTAAATATTCCATCACCACCAACACTAGTAGTAAACCATGAGAAAGGCGATCCTTGCAGGGGGTGCAGCACACATCGCAGTGTCGAGTAAGAAAGATAGAAAAAAAAAGTGCCGAGCCCTCGGCGGGTCCGTATACATTTCGGATCATTTCCGGGCGCGTGCGCGTCTTTTTGCCGTCTCGCCGGCTATATACTTCCACGCTGAGGGTGTATATGTAGTAACTATATATATATTCTCAACAAGACACCCGCACCCGCGATGATAACACGCAGCCGCAGACTGTGATGAAGAATACACACGCCGGCGTGTATAGTGGCCCTACGATATGCTTTTACTACCATCAGACAGTTTGAGCCGAAACGCCGAAGTGCGCGAGTCACCTTTTGATACCGGTATATTTGTAACTATTCAAAATAAGATACATAATTTTTCGTGATTGTACCACAACCACTTGGTTACCGTAATTGACCGATCTATGATTAAGTGATCAAGTAATTTTGGGTTAAGAATAATTAAAGTCAAATTTTTTTAACGATGTGAACTTTGAATGACAGATTCTATTTTTCTAAAATCAGTGAAAAAGTGAACGAGATACGCAAAACCATAAAAAAACTCATAATTGTGAAGTGCGACAATTTGCAAGTGGTGCAAGCTCGAAGCTTGAATGATTTTGTGACTGTGCTTTTGGATTTTGCAAGCTTCCGAGGATGTGAAGAATTGCAAGCTTATTCCACTCAATGTCCGTGGATATCAAGAATCAAAAGAAAAATCAAACGATCGCAGCAGTATCCATCAAAAACTATTATCAAAACAAAAAAAAAATAACGACAAAAATACACAGCTTCAAGCTCACTCATTCGCTCAAATTCAAAAACAAAATGAACGTGTAGCATCATTGCTAATGCAGAAGTTAATTATGCATTCGAAATAATTAAGTCAAGCAGTACGGTAGCTCTGGCGCGAGTGACCCGCGTAAAAATTTGCATATAACTCAACGATATGACTTGGAGAAGACGACGACAACGACAACATAGCCTTGGGCAAATAACTCTGATGGTGCTCGCAGACGCTCCGGCGTTTCATAATAACTATGAGGCTACAGTAATATTGGAAAAGGAAACTGCTGAAGAATAGGAGAGAGAAAAGGGCAAAGTGCGAAAAGGAAAAAGGAGGAGAAGGACCATTTGCAATGGCAAAAATTTCAATGCTAAGGCTGATACTAGTTGTGGTAGTGGTATCACTTCTACTGTTGGCGTCGTCTAGCTTGGGTAAGCTCTTTTTTGTATGTGTAAGAGAACGATGTGTATTGGTGTGAGAAACTGTTTTGCAATCTCGAGAATAATGCGGTTACCATGTTTATTTTTGTAAACGAGTGATTGGGTATATTGTTGGGCTGACCGATCACGTGTATCGGTTAAGAATTTGAGCTGGCTTCGGGTCATTGGATTCGAATGGTTTTTGGTGGACTGAACTGCAGAGGGAGGAGAATTAAATTTTGAATATTTTTGCGGGCTTATAGCTTTTGAGAAATTTTTGATTGCTGAAATTTTTTGTCCGAAGGATCCGAGCCACCAAAGCTCACCAGATTTTTTTCACAGTCTTGTACCCCCGAGGACGTGGAGAATCCAAAGTAACTCCGTCAAATGGGCCTCCTGTCCGAAGTTGTATCCTATGACATTAGCATTGCTCATATAGGCCCATGTTAAAAAGTGATATATCCAGATATACTGGCAATGATAACGTTTTTGCTTGTAGCTCTGGACAAAAGGCCCATTTGACGGAATTACTCTGGATTCTTCACGTCCTCGGGGGTACAAGACTGTCGAAAAAGTTTGGTGAGATTTGATCACACAGACCCCCTTTGGCTCCTTTGGACTCCCTTTGTCAATTTTCAAAATACCAAATTGATTCGTACCATTAATGATTGTAAGTTTCATGGAGATTTACTGGATATTATTCGTAATTCGAAGGCAAATTGAGGCATGATAATTCATCTTTGATGATATCGCAGTGTTGATAGAAAAACTAATTTCCGATGCTTCATCGATCCCAATCCAATTGGGTCATATTATCGGTGAATCTGGAGTGCGAGTCTTCCCTGAATTCCATGTGTTTTGATTTTTACTTGAAATGACTTATTTTATCGTGATGATAAGGCCACGAACGACGATATGGAATGTAGGAAAAGAGAGATTTCCTGTCTGAGTTTTCCCAAAATCTTCTCTTTTTGAGGCTTATATCTTTCGCAACTGTTCTCTCACTTAGAAAATTAAACAGTCACGATATACTTGAAAACTCAATTAATAATTATTGAAAGTAAGGAAAAGAAATTCGATCTAAAACTCATTATCACAGAGCATACAAATGTAAGCAAGGTCGTTATGCGTCGATGATTGGCATACCAGAAATAAAAAGAATCATTTTTGAAATCATTCAGATCTAAATCAATCATTGACTCCGCGTGGAATTTGAGGCATAATGAATGATGATTGAGAATATCGGATTAAGATTGTCTCCTGTTTATCATTGCAGATGGTTAAATATAAGGAGATTAAATGGTACATTATTGCCCTGGGCACGTGCGCCCAGTTCGGGCGCTAGGACAGTTTATTTTCCGAGCGAAGCGAGGGACATAAGATCTCCGCGCCCGAAACGGGCCTGCGAGCACAGGCCAATAATGATTTTTTATCATGAGAATTCTAAAACCGCATTTGAATGCGGCATTTTTAGATAGAATGATGGAAAGTTCTTTGATGAAATATTTAATTCTTGAATGGAATATTTCATTCACCATTGCCAAAATGTTGACCATTGAAAATGCATAATCTTGTTTTATTCGTGATTCAGCCCATGCAAAATTAGTCAATTTTCACAATTCTTCATAGGATCTGTACTGGGTATCAACAATATTCTCCTTTCTATTATAATATCCTTTCTAAAATACGCAGAAGGATAATTTTTCCTGATGGACGAATGACGTAGATGGTGAAAGAATAATAATAATTATTCTCTCTTGTTTTACTTCTCCCCCGAATACTAATTGAACGAAACTCATGAATATTCATCATTGCTTTTCGATATATATATCCGAAGGCTCAAATGAAGCAATCTCAAACCATAGCTTTTCAGCTATTACGAAATTCTCCGTCACGTATTATATATCAAGGCTCTCGGGCTTTCGCCGTATCCAAAAGCTCCTAAATACTGTTCCGATCTAGAAACCAAAAATTTTGGCCCGGTTCGTGAAGTCGTATGTACACAGAAGTTTTTTTTTCTGGATCAGTAGAGGCGATAAATGGTGATAAATGCCAAGAGAGAAGAAGAGAGAAAGCTACGGTGTACAGAGCCAGGTAACTCGTCGAGTGATCCGTATTTGCTGCTCGGATTATTCCCCTGAGCATCAGCATTCTCTGTCAATACGATGTTCGACTATCCGGCAGATGTATCTTGTTTTTTCTTCTTCTGTATTAGTGCTGTGAACGTTCGCTCGTGATAATACTCATGTTTCTTTGTCACGCCCACACGTTTGGCATCGATACTTTGTCGCAATTTTCTTGATGAAGTAGTGGAAAATACGTAATTTCCAGGTGTGTTCGATGAGATACGTCATTGGTTTTTTGCACTGCGCTTTTTTGTGTCGAATTTCCAAAGGTCGCAATATTATTGGATTCAAAGAAGCAGTATTTTGCAATTGCGAATCCCGTCATAACGAAGGCTTCATTACTCGAATAAAATCGAATTTTAAGGATATTTTGATCTTGTTATCTTATCCTTGGAATTTTTCCAAGCCGTGAGATGATTATTCATGATTATATTTTTGGAATTTTTTCGATCAATTCATAGATGGTTATCAAGTGATCGAATCACATGAAGGAAATTCGTATGAAAATCATTGTCTCATCACTACAAGATCTAAAATTTGATAAGCAGGACAACTATAAGTTTTCAGAGTTGCCTATAATGTAATAACCCATACTTCTAGAGCCTTCAACTGATCAGAAAAATTGCGTATCCGTGTATAAACCTGCCCACTCTTACAAGGTCTAATTATACACCCACGCTGGTCTCATGAATTTTATCGTTTGAACCACCATCAGGCAATAAAGAATTTCGATGAGCCGCCAAAAATTGATCGACAACAGAGTCGAATGATCTCAATGAATACATATAGAATCCTTTTTATGGCTCAAACAAGCTTCGCATCGCAACTACATGGGTGATTCAGCCAAAAGTGTGATTTTTTGGGGCGAAAATCGTCGCAGGGAGTGATTTGGGTCAAAAAATTATTTCAAACCCAGACGAGTTCTGGTGTCTCGTAGTAGTTGATTTACACTTGTTTGGGCACAAAAAAAGTATCTAAAACCGCGTTTCTCAAAAGTAAAGTTAGTCGAAGGTATGTGCAGTTGAAAATATCGTAGATGGGGACGAAATTGACATTTCGCCTTAGAAATATTCCCACGGCTCGCCAACTAATCGTGGACTCTTTTCCACATGAATTCGATCCAATGCAACCAAAAACTTCAAGAAAATGTGTTCCACAAAGTCATATAGCGCGTTGGAGAGGAGCACCACATCAAAACGAAAATTACCGAAAATTTTGTACGCCATTTTGAAAACACGGTTATGGTTTGCTTGGGTGGGAATTCGAGTTTTCGGCTAGTGTAGCGCATGGATTAGGTGTAGTTGGGTTTCTAACTCATTGGGTGGAATGGCTTAAGGGACAATTGGAGACTTTGCGAAGTTAATTAGTGCTGTGCAAGCAGTTTTGGTGCAAACCGGTCTCCAAAATGTCGGATAACTGTGCTCGTGCTGAGGGGTCGATTTTGAGTCTCAAATTGATGGATTATGTTGTTTGAAGTATTTTAAATTGAAGTGCATAGCTACATGTAGGGATTTTCGACTTCACCTATGCCCCGGCGCCGTGATGAATTCAAAAGTCGAAGTTGGGTTGCCTACAGTGGACGAAATAGACATTTCGATCCTTTATCAAGCATCATAAAATACGGGGACGTCGGAATCGACTCAAAACTATTAACATAGTTGCGCACCAATAGAATACACCACAGAAAATTACTACAATGCACATTCAAACCATCAGAAACTTGGGGGAACTCGGAACACGGAAAATCACACTTTCAACGGAATCATCGATATATCATGTGATTCTCAATCATAGTAGTTTGGAAGGTTGTCAAAAAAGTGTCGGGATCAATTATAATCATTGATGAGACCTGATCTTTAAGAAGAAGATAATTTTGCATTCTGTGATGATAAAAATTGCGGTCTCATTCTGTCAGTAAACTCATCGATGGTGATAAGACAGGAACCATCGCAGCCTCGTGAATATGTGTGAGATTCTGTCGGGTCCTGGTCACTTGAAAACGCGCGCTTTAGGCTTAAATTTGATTCGCAACTATATAGCACCTATAGAATTTTGTCAAGTGCTTTTTTCGGGGACTTTTAGGGTCTTGAAACCCTCTTTAAACTATGAATCCTGTCAAAAACCCTCAAAAAGACGTTGAAAATGTGTTTTCAAAAAACGCGATAAGACTACCAATCAATAAGCTACGTCAACAAAATTCTCAACGTTAGAGACTATTTTCGGAGTTATGAAATACATCATTAACGTGTAGGTTCATGAGATCTCTGTGGATATACCAGTTCACATGAGAATAATCAAAAATCAAAACGACGCACGTTATCATAAAAAATCCAAAAAAGCTCATTTTTCCTGGTTTGAGCAAATAATCATGAATATTTTGTTCATCCTACCAAAAGCTCTCACAACGATTCTTCTTCAAAGATATTTCCAGTCTAGATTCTTTTGAGTATGAGCTTGCGTTGGAATGTGAGCACGCGAGCTCGCTCGTTAATTCAGCGAAACCACCGTTATGCTTTCAAAGTAATGAGCAACGTTTTTCATGAATATAGTATTTGAGCATACCTCTACATTTGAATAATGAACAAACCTCCGAATAGTACTTTCGTGCATAGACAAATGTAGAACCATCATGACTAGGCATGAGACCTAAAATATATTTGAACAGTCAAATGGTGCGTTAAAATCGTGAGAGATGTGAAGCGAAGAGGAGAGTTATCAATTGCAACCCCGTATACGTATGAGTCAAGGTCGAATTGAATAATAAATAGATCTGGTGTTACCTTCCTACTTTATGCTGTGCATATCATATAGTTCTTACAATATGGGGTCACATGAGACACTTATCACAGCTGAGGTCAATTAGGAGTGTTTTACTAGTCTGGATGGTATTAGGTGTTTGCTTCTAATTGGTTAGAGTTATAGGTTACGCCAAGGCCAACTCACACTTAATCTTACAATATTGACTTACTCGGCTCAATTATCACACGTCCAGAAATGATCTCAACGGTCTAAAGCAAATTGGAATAGAAATTCATAGTCGAACTCCCGAAATGATTTCGATTCGAAGCAGATGATACGATAAATTAATACATTCTACGTATCTTGTGGTTAATAAAATAATTGTTATAAGCATGAGCACAAAACTGGCCCATTTGCAAGCTATTTCAGTCATCAACATGCTTCCACTTAAGGTGATGCGGTTGCCGTGCAACCCGAAAATTATATTGCATTTAGATGTAACTCAAAATTTTGATAATATGAAGTTTGAGACGAGTTGTCCATTACGTATTATCATCTGAATTATGGTGGATTCGCTCGTCATTTTCCACTAATCCCAAGACTATCGGTGATGAACGAGAATAACTTGCCCGCGGGTACTTTCTAACCTACAAAACTGGCACATTTTTGTTCACAAAAATCTCGAAATTTTTTCCAATTTGGGCTAAACGAAGAGTTATCCAGGCCAAGTTAGATGATTACAAAGCCTGGATAACTCGCCATTTAGCCCAAATTGGAAAAGATTTTGAGATTTCTGTGAACAAAAATCAGCGTGCACGGCGACCCGGAAATTATATCTTATTTGGATGTAAATCAAAAAATTTTCTCGAAACGAAGTTGGAGACGATTTGTCCATTACGTATTAACATCTGAATTGTGGTGGACAACTCATTATTTGTCACCAATCACAAGGCTATCACTAATAAACGAGAATAACTTGCCCGTGGGTACTTTCTAACCTACAAATTGGCACATTTTCGTTCACAAAACTCTCAAAATCTAGTCCGATTTGGGCCAAACGAAGAGTTATCCAGGCCAAGTTAGATGATAATAAAGCCTGGATAACTCGTCGTTTAGCCCATAATGGAAAAGATTTTGAGAGTTCTGTGAACAAAGTTCAGCGTGCACGGTGACCGCATCGCCTTAATCCGTTTTGACAATAGTTATGACCCACTTCAATGCTTTCCAGCGCAGTTGAAGGAATTTTGAAGTTTGTTTCAAGACCTACAAAATGAGCTTAGGTGAGTCCAATCAGAATTGAGCTATCACAATTTTCCGGAAGAAATTTTTCATGATTCCCCGAAAGGTTGTGCCAAACTTGCCCCCATCCTTCAGTATAATGTAGAACACTATCATCTCCGTGCAATTACATAAAATTTTTTCCATTGATCCAAATTACTATCTCTCGTTCATTTCGACGAGACAAACACGTTCTGAGTGGTGAAAACGTCATCATGCCAGGACCCTTTATTGAGATACCGTTAATCACGGTTATTTTCAGCAGACGGGGTAACTTTGAACACTCGTTTGTATTCTAGAAATGAGCAAAATGAGGACGCGCAAAGGTTCTAGAAATAATTTACTCGACAGTTCTATGCGTAGTTAACATTTTGCACCGGCACGGGAGCCGCTATCAGCTGTGTGTGACTGGA
Organism: Eretmocerus hayati; assembly: GCA_029851415.1. Taxonomy (NCBI): domain Eukaryota; kingdom Metazoa; phylum Arthropoda; class Insecta; order Hymenoptera; family Aphelinidae; genus Eretmocerus; species Eretmocerus hayati. Next base: position 171,371,960 of record CM056742.1, on the reverse strand, counting down.
ACGCATGCTGTTGGAGTGAAAAACAATGAAAAAAATCTTTTTTTGCTCCAAGAATCATGCTTTCCATCCGAACCCAGCTGATAGAGACTTCCACACGGTACAAATTGTTATCCAAGTTCGCGACTACCAAGCAAATAAGTTCTAGAGCCCTTATGCATTCCTACTTTGCTGATTTCAAGCATTCAAACGAGTGTCCAAAGTTATCCGATATGTTCAAAGCAAATCCGGTTGACGGTAGCCACATGGGGACATGGTGGCGGTACACACCAATTTTGGCCTTCGTGTTTTACGAACGATCTCCGTATCTTGCTCATAATATTGCTCTTAATCCGAGTTCTGCAACTCTTGAAAAGATTTTGAAGGTTTTAAAAAAAGGAATCGAATGCGTTGAAATACGTAGAGATTGGCCAAACCAAAAAATTTTGGTGCCGATTTCACTAAAAACGAATTTTCCGCTGTGCAAACACTAGAAATGAGAGATTCACTCTGCATTTCATGAGAAACGCAGAAATCATTCGGGGTCGATCTGAACCACTTATTCCTCCATAGTTAAACATGACATTCGCGAAAAATTTTGGAAAGGTCAACGAGTGCCTATTCAACGATTTCCATGTTGGATACATAGAGGGCATGTTGCTGGATACACCGACCTCGTAGAAATCAAATCTTCATCATTCTAACCTAAACATCCGGCTTCCAAATGCGATTTTGAGTTTTCATGATAGAAAATCATAATTACCCTGTGCTTGTAGGCTCATTTCGGGCGCGGTGGACGTATTTCTTCAGCGAATCGAGGGAAATAAACTAGAGCTGAGTTTATTTCCCTCCCTGAGATTATTTCCCTAACCGAGCTGAGTTTACGCATCCAGGGCAATGATGTGCCATTGTCCGCAAAAATCGTATCTGAGATCCGGGATCATCAATCAAATTCATCACAGCTTCTGCCAAAGATTCTTTCAGTCCGGTAAATTGGAGCATTTTAACAATTATAAGAAATGAGGAGGAATTGGATGGCAATCCATGCAAATAATAACCATTTATGTAAGACGCAAGAATATTTTTGGACAGCTGGTCAATTCTTTGAATTTCTCATCCATTAGCATGATCTTGCAATCGTACTATTTTGGAATCAGATCAAAAATTTCTAGCCAAATGAACAGCGCGGATCCACGCTGAAATTTGGGACTTCAATTTTCCCGAGTTCAAGCGTTTGCTCTTTTCTGAAGAAAAAAATACAAGTAGCGAACTCTTGCTAAATCTCAAGTACACACAACAAATGGAGCATCAGGTAGCCATCTCAAAAAAAAAACGACAAATTGTAGGGATAACAGTTCACGGACGCCACAAATATGGTATGAACATGTGTATACTAACTATAATACTACTAAATCTATCTTACATTACTCTACACATACCACCTACAGCCCCATTCTCTAAGTTGAAAGCACATTTCACAGCCAAACGCCTCCGCACACCACATCCCCCATCTAATTTTTTTTTTTTTTTTTTTTTAACGAACCATCGTCACGCAAGCTTGCGAGTAAATGAAGCCACGTTCCGTTATCTTCAAAGCTCTCAACTCTTAGATACATTTGCGAATTTAATATATCGATTGGGCCATTAACGCGTTTTGCTGCCAAGCCGGACATTACACAGCTGCTCCTACATATCCTTTAGCTTGCAGGAAACTGCCTCCTTCGCTCATGTATATACAAAATATATATATAAGGTGTATGTACCCCTAAACAAAGCGTCCAAGCTCCCGATGCTAGTGATGCGTCAGTTTATATACGTCGTGAGCTTTTAGCGATGGCCCGACTCGAGCTTTGTTGTTGTATATGTGGCATTGCTATCGAATCGATGAGAAACTTGAGTCTCCGTTTCGGCTCACTTACAAAATACATGTGATCGTGTGCATGGGGATCGGAAGACGTAAAAGGAGCTTGGGTGATTCTTTAGGCCTGTGAGAGAGTATTGGTTTTGGATGTGGTGAATTTGTGTGGGTTACGAGCTTGCAAGGATATGGAGCTTTTTTTAGAAAGAGGGATATGATTATGTGATCAATTTTGAGGACAGTATATATGATAGGTTAATGAGTGTTTCTTTATAGTTGTAGAGAATGATGTTGAAGGGTAATGAGTTATGTGATCAATGATCCACATTTTCAGGTTTCTCGTTGAGAATATGGAGGTGGTCTCAACGGAAACGTCTCCACTTGGTAAATCGTAATTAAATGGACGAAGTTCGTGGATACTAACTGCCAGGTGATTTATCAACCACACAGTATTGGCTGTTATTCGCTAGCCATGAGAGTTGATTAAATTCTTATCTATAAACTTTTTGAATGTAAAAACAGGAACCCTATGATCATATATGAACAGGGGTCCAAGGACCCTATGACCATATATGAACATCAATGAAATGATTGCATTTTCAGGGAATATTACATCAAAAAGTCACGATGCTGATTTTGTATAACCGAGAAAATCTCCAAGAGTTCATTAAGTGATTGAATCAAAACGATCTGTAAGTGATATCATTCTCCTACTAGAAAAAAAAAAATTTTAATTTCCAAGATCTAAAACGTTTGGCAAATTGGTGACGAACCTGCATAAATGTAATATATCTCAAAATAATGATCTCAAGATATAACAAATTGTGCAGATTGGTCATCAATTTGCCAAACGATTTAAATCTTGGAAATTAAATTTTTGTTTTTCTAGTAGGAGAATGATATCACTCATAGATCGTTTTGATTCAATTACTTAATGAACTCTTTGAGATTTTCTCGGTTATGCAAGATCAGCATCGTGACTTTTTGATGTAATATTCCCTGAAAATGCAACCATAACAACTTTTCGGATTTTAAAAAATTTTGAAAATCTATTCATAGATGTTCATATATGGTCAGGGTCCTTGGACCCCATGTTCATATGTGATCATAGAGTTCCCATTTTTACATGGGTACACAGAGTTCCCAGAAATATTTATCGTTCCAGCCATCAAATTGTTGATGGGAAGTCCGCTCAAAATCATCCGTAATCACGGCAAAATAATCTGCGTCGCATGATGATGAGCTTGTTGTTTCAACTCGAAATGTAGCTGTTGTTCTTTGTGATACTCTGCATAATCGAACAGAATCTATTGTCCTGGAAGACCCGATAACCTGGAAAATGTGCATATTGTTGATTAAATTGATAAAATATTTCCAAAAACGATGCAATTTGGCCAATTCTCAAATATGTATGGTCGAGTTCGACTAAAAAATTCCTGTTATTCTGATAAAATATTGTTGCTTCATGATAAACTAGATGGTTCACGGTGAGATTGTTTTGATTCGATATATATCATGGAAATAATGTTTTTCTGACTAATCCTGGTCTACGTGAAGGACAAAACAAGATCGAAGCGAAATTATTGCAATCTGTGAAATCTAAAAGACGAGACACTAGTCTGCAACAAAAAACTTACAAGGACAGGATCAGGTATCCGGATCACCTATCTTGTCCAAATTTTTTTCGCGGTATTGTACTACCTAGAACATGAAGAATCCAGAGTAACTCTGTCAAATGTGTCTCCTGTCCAAAGATACAGGCACTGAGATTATCATTGCTCATATAAGCCCATGTTAAGAGATTATATAGAAAAATATACTAGCAGTGTCAACATTTTTACTTGTAGCTCTGAACAGGGAGCCCATTTGACGGAGTTACTGTAGATTCTCCATATACTGGGTGACAAAAAACTGTAAAAAAAATTCGAACAAGATTGGTGATCCGGACACTTGGTCATTCCCTTGTCAGTTCGGAAGCATCTACATAGACATTTTCTGTCTCAAAAACTGACTACAAGAGCCTTGGGAGTACAAGTTACGGGCTTTGCTTTGGATCAGACAGGAATTTGAAGATATCCTTTCCTCAGCAGTATCAAAAGATGATATCTAATGATGCAGAGGGTAACGGTGAATCGTCTTTTATCCATAGAATAGAAATTTTCAAGCAAGACGCTATACGATTGATGAAAACATGCTTCAAAGCTGTAAAACGGCTATGTTTTCAGAGTTATAGCAAAATCTATGGGCCGCTCACCATGGTCAGGGACAACCGGATTATGAGATAAAAATGTCATCCTGAACGATGCACAGAGTGATTTCTAGCACGCTAATGCGGTGAAAATGCCTTTTGAATCAAAATTGAACTTGCTAGAATTCAACTATACGAGCAAAATCACGAGTTTGAGTTTTTTGAGCCGTTTCTCAGGACACTACACAGGAAAATACTAGCTATTAGAGATAACATGGCTTGCAAAAACCATAACTCCCATGCATCCCAGTATTCTTCAATGTACTTGTGCTTTCTTTGAAGCTCGCTAAGAGCTTCGAAATGGTGTTCTTAATAATATTTTTTACGTCATGATTTGATAGGCCGGTCAAGCTACATTAGTTGGACAAGATGGCAAAGTCTATATTCAAGTGTTCTCTATGCCATAGCTTTTGAATACAGTCTCTTTTACTTCATCTAATTAGTGTAGTTTGACTGACTAATTTATTGTAATTGTAATGTGGAAGACATCATTCCCAAGTTTTTGGAGTGAGCTTCAAAACGAATTCAAGTGCGGTCAAATTGGGTAATTTGAGTGAAATTTCAGTACCTTTCATTTTGTTTGGCTTGGCATTTTAACGTTGAGACCGACCTTCATCAGTGATTGATCGAAAGTGTACAGTCCTGGTTCCTGATTGACAGGTGGAAAGATTCAATTTGATGCCTGTAGCTGGAGCTTTCAGCAGTTTTGTCAGTGTGCCAAAGTTAGACCCTGACATCGTGACTCTGGTACACTTACAAAATATTTCAGTTTTACCCACTACTATCGGATTGAATTTATTTCAATCAATCAGACGTTTTGCTCATAGATCCTTTTGACATTTCGCTACCTCATGGGCCATTGCAAGACTCAAGTTGATTTTAGGAATAAAATCACAGTAACAGAAAGACCTGATGCTCAGAGGTGCGCCCAAGTAAACTCGATCAAAAAGCCCTTTTACCTCTGCCTTGGGTGACTTTGAGACACTCTTTTGGTATTTCTCTGATTTTTTATGTTCAAAATTCTAAAAATTGTGAAAACTTCAATGTGACAATGGTTCCTCCAACATTGTGATGTATATGGTTGGAATGTAGCGCTACTTACTTAGAGTTTGTACTGGAACAATTCTTGCCATATACACTAAGCGGACCACTCGCATATCACTGCTAAATCGGCCTTTTTGCAAATAACCTCAATAAACAACCACAATCATTCATGTGGAGAATCTACGGTGGCTCAACACATTGTTTATGTGGGGCCCAAGCGAAAAGAGCCCCTAGAGCGCTAGAACTACATTCCTTCACGAGTTCAGCTCTGGAAGTCATATTTTTCAGGGTTGTACCAAAGTTACTTAATTTAGGGGTACGTTGAAAAATACTGAGATGCGCCCGCATAGTGGCTTCCGCAAGCCTTGTCGAGATCCAATAGCAAACATTTTCCTATGTAGTTTCCCATGTCAATAACATTTTAGAATCGTGATTTGGCTCGCATCTTTAAATCGTAGCGGCTTCGTAATTTGATTCAATCGGCATTCTTCTCGTCTTGGCGTGCTATTCATAACCACCGTGCGAATTCTCCGGACACATGTTGGAATGCGTCAATAGTAGATGAAAAGGTCACAAAAATTCTAGAGGGAAAATTTCTGCAGAACTATCACCTGCCTTAGATTATTGAATTTTCAGATCACTACTACATGGAAAACTATACTTTTTGAATTCTGAAACGATAAAAATGACCAAAAGCAAATGCAAGACCGAAATCCGTATAATCTTCAAAAGTGGCGTTTCCGGTCACATGACCAGTTTTCCTGACTCCCATGAGCTATCGAGTTTTTCAAAAAAATTTAGGACGACCCACCTGTGTATTTTGCTCGTACATCAAGAGAGTCTCTACTTTGAAATGGAAAAATTCTCGTTTTAAAAGATCTTAGCGCCTAGTACACACAGCAATCATCATCTAGCCACCGATCCGTGAGAATCACGCGGTCTTATCTATTCCGGAAAAAAAAATAAACCATGAGTAAATAAGATAATAGCCGAAAATCCCATCACGCGCTATCGCACTACTCTGTACCTGATCCTTACGCAACGCAATATCTCAAATACTGACCATCGCATTATCATCGCGCATCGCCGAGTCCAGGTATACTCTACTATTCCAACTAATACATAGGTACCAATAATAAAAAAAAAATGACACAATTTGAAATTCGCGGGGCTTCTTATCGCACCTCAGGCCCCTTATATATCCCATGCAAACATCGCGGTATAAACCGACTCGTCACAATGCGGGCTCTTTTACATGGCCTTACATTCGTATTTTTCACGTATACATATACCTATAAGCTGTGAATATTTTTTGTATTTGACTCTATACCCAGTCGATTCCTAACGTAAATTTTTGCTTGAACGCTTGTGCCATCAAGGCTTATATCGAGTGTGTTTTTGTGCGTAAAATACGCCTAGTTCTGGATACGACAGACGTATCGATAGAAACAGCTCGGTTTTCGATTCGATCGGCTCTCGAGCAGAGAAATGCTCTTTGAATTGGAGTATCTATACGGAACAAGAAGGAGAGAGTTGCTAGAAGAGGGTACAGAATGGGGTATGTATACAGGATGCGAAATGGAGAAATAGTGGGCAAAGTTCGCAGACTCGTGACGATAGACTCTTGTGGATGTGTATCCTCCGGGCTTTTTTTTCTACTCAACATTCGCAACCAACTAGTGTACTCGACGCAGTGGAAAATACGTATCGGAGACCGATATGGGAGACAGAGTTTTGCTCAAAACTTTCGGCGTGCAATGGAGATTCCGTGTGCTATCGCGCGGTATGATTTTTGTTCTTTGAATGAAAAAAAAAGTTGCAAGCGGTAGGTATGTACGGAAGTGAGATCGGGGAGTTGGCTGATATCGAGCATGCATGATATCCCGAAGGTTCGTTACACATGCGTCATCGATGCGTTTTTTATGGTTCAACTTAGAGGTTCGATTCATCAATCAGGATGCATGACAATGCATCTTACAAAAAAAAATTGCAAATAAGTCAAAAAGTTACGATTTACTCGATCGACACATTTTTCATAGAATATCGAAGAACTTGACGAGAGTTACTTAGGAAATCCATTTATAAACCAACAGCTATATTTTCATTGACAGTGGAAGAAAAATTTATTTTTCGCTGCAAGGCAAGCTGATTCTGCTTGAGGAGCCAAAAAAAACAGTTGGAAATCCGACCAAACTTCGATGAACAACCCTATAGCCTTGAAGTAGTACCACTTCCAATCGTTCAACATTATTCAACTAATGCAAATCGTTCCCCAATAGAAGTGCAAGGTAATCTTCTGGTCATCTTGATGCAGGAATGGCACTCTAAAGATTATCGTAACAGCCTTTGGACTTTGGAGTGATCTGATTTCACTGGGTTATATGTTTACATCGCTGACGCGCCGCTCATCGTTAGCTCAAAATTCAAGCAGCAGAATATGCTTGGCTTCCAAACAAAATCACCTCAATTCTCTGCAGCTCTATTCGGTAACCAAAGCAAATTTTTCTTGGCTGTGGAGCGGTGGCAACTCTTATTTCTCTCAGTATACTTAAATGGTGAGATGATCGGACAAATTAAAAAATTTCCAAAATTGTTACTGAAAGACGGTACAAATTATGCTTTGGCCAGAAAAAAAATTGCCAAAGATGAATTCACTTCGCTCCGATCTCATCAGATCTTAATCGTAAACACGAAATCTACAATATGTCTAACTCAAAGATAGATTGCCATTGATCGGGGAACGCTTACTCATCAACAACTTTCTCTCATTCACTCTGGAATTCTCACCTTGAGAACTAATGAACCACAGATGATCAGAAAATTTGCATTTAGAGATACCATGATGGTAAATATCTGACGTCAAGCTATCTTTGTAAAATGTCAAACTGACTTTTTAACCCCAATGAGGTCAGATTGAACAGTGAGCATGTTAACTTTCTCTAATGGGCACTCACTCTCAGGTGCATCGTCGTTTCACTCATTTAATGTCGCTCACACCCTTATCACCTTTTCTATAATTACTTGCTTAATGCATAAAGGCAAGGGACGAGTCCTAGATACCGAGTTGAACTGACCCCGATGGAGTTTCCCCTCATCGCCGTACTCTTGCATTAGTCAGGCGTCAACACAAATGTCATGGATGACCTCAAATTCATAGTTATTATGTCTCTTGTTAGACATCTGGGTACATCACACCTAGAATGCTTGAAATTCAAATTATCTCCATTCAATGAGTTCCTTATCTAAAAATACGAAACTATTGCATTGAGTGTATCGATTGAGTTGGTCGATTGAAAGGTCATACGTCTGAGTATATTTGAAAGGACCCCGCTATAATTATCGAGATTTTAGATTTCGGTCAAATTTATCCGTTTGACACTTCATTAGAAGACTTGGCGAGATGACTAAGAGTCTCAATAGGCGTTCTGCCCAAGAGTCCGCGGTTTCTGACTTCAACTCTCTTACGAGCTTTCTTATCTTCAACTGTTCTTTAACTTCGACTGTCTTATTTCAACTCAAAGTTACCTGTGCTCCTCGGCGCTCTCCGAGCCAGCCTTAGCTTGAATGGTGACCTTGGCGGAAACCATCATAGCGCCCCCCCCCCCTCCACAACCAAGCAAAATGGGCTTTTACATTCACTGAATTCAAGTGTTATTTTTGGCTGATTCGTTCGGCTGATTTCATAATGACAAGATTCATTAATCCCGAATCAATGTCATTCCACGAGACACCCAAATTCCAGTGCAACACGAAATGGGAGTTCCAATCGAAGAGATGATTTTGATGAAGGTTGATTTTATAAGGAAAAATGATGTAGGACAGTTAACGAGGGAAAAATTCGCCCTCTATCTAGGAGAAAATTTGGATAGCTCAAATGGTAGAGCGTCTTCCCGGTAGGTTCCCAACTCGATCCTGAATCTAAACGGATTATTCTTCTCGGTATTGGTCCTACATAATTTCTCCTCAATCAATGATATCTAACTTGATCAGTTCTCAATCCGATTTCAGATCTAGGCGGATTATTCTTCTTGGTATTGGTCCAACATAATTTCTTCTCGATTGATGATATCTCACTTGATCACAATCATCTCCACAATTTAAATCACGATCAAAACTTCCATTCCCAGTGACACTCAAGTTCGGGTGTATCGTGAGAAATGGTTTAACATCAGCAGTATCATGAAACTGGTCATTACACAATCACTCTTGGGCTGGAAGAGATGAGGTATCCCCGGGCTGCAGTGATCGCAGCCTGTTACTCAAATAATCTGCACTTGAATGTATGATTGAATCAATGAATGAATGGATATCTTTGAGGGAAATATGTTCGAATCGTCATTATCGGAACAAGTAGAAGCCTCTCGTCGTTGTGGCCAGAGGCTCACCGGATGATGGGACCAGATCATCTGCGAAGGGAGAAGAAACCCGAAAACCCAGGGAGGCAATTAAACCCGCCAATGCCCAAAGGCTCGGGCCAGATATTCTGATGTCGTGGCACACATCTATCCAAATTTCCAGAAGAGCAATCGAACCCGCAAATGTTCAGATACTGAGGTGAGATATTCTGCTAGGGAAAAACTAATCCAAAAACCGAGTGAAGTAATCAAACACGCAAATACCCGAATACTCTGACGAGATATTCTGTGGAGTAAGAACAGATCCTAAACCTAGGGAGGCAATCAAACCCGCGAATGCCCGAATGCTCGGATAAGATATTCTGTCAGGGCATGCTTCAGTCCAAATTCCCAGGGAGGCAAGGAAATCTGCAAATGCCCGGATGCTCGGATCAGATATTCTGCGGGGAAACTACGAATCCCAAAACCTAGGAAGGCAATCAACTGCGCGAATACCCGGATCCTCGGACCAAATATTTTGAGGAGGAAAAACAACCCCTACAACCTAGATGGGCGATCAAACCCGAGAATGCCCGGATGCTTGGACCAGATATTCTGTTTGGTGCGCAGCAGTCTGAATTCCCAGGAAGGCAATCAAACCCACAAAAGTCCGGATGCTCGGACTAGATATTCCGGGGGGAAACAACGAATCCCAAAACCTAGGAAGGCAACCAACTCCGCGAATATCCGGATACGCGGACCAGACATTCTGTGGGGAGGGGGGGGGGGGTGGGGGGTTCGAATCCCAAAACCCAGGGAGGAAGTAAACCCGCGAATATCCGGATGCTCGGACCAGATATCATGCGGGAAACAACGAAACTCAAAACCTGGGAAAGCAGTCGAACCCGCGAATACCCGAACGTTTTCTGGCTGGGAATAATGACTCCCAAACCCTGGGACGACCACCAAACCCGCGAATGTCCGGATTCGACTGAATGAATATGATCGGGGCATTTTCAGATTTACAATCTGATTCCTCAGATTCAGTATCCACTTTTACCCCGCCGAAGATCTGTTCCGAACATTCGGATATTTGGCGTTTTGATTGCTTTCTTGAAATTTTGGATCGATGTGCGCCCTGGTAGAATGTTTGATCCGAGCATCCAAGCATCTCAGGGTTCGATCGCCTACCTTGGTTCCGTGATCCGTGTTATTTCCCAATAGAATATCTGGTCCGAGCAACCGGGCATTTGTGAAATCGAATGCCTTCATATGTTTTGAAGTCCGTCTTTCTTCGCGGTACATCTGGTCCGAGCATCTCGGCATCTGCGGGTAGGATTGTTTTCCTGGGATTTCGAAATGATGCGTGTTTTGACAAAATATTTGGTACAAGCATCCTGGCGTTTGCGGGTTTGATTGCTTCCCTGAGATTTCAGATTGATGCGCGCTCCGACAGAATATCTAGTCCGAGCTTCTGGGCTTGTGTGGGTTTGATTGCTTTTCTGGGTTTTGGGGCTCGATCTTCCCCCCGTCAGAATTTTTGGTCCGAGCATCCGGTTATTCGCGGGATTCGATGTCTCCCTAGGTTTGATGTGTTTCGTGCTTTCCTCGCAGAATATCTGGTCCAAGCATCTCTGTGGGCTCGCGGCACCCCCCCCCCTCCCAGACCTGGCGGCCCTGGCCACCACGAGCAGGTCCGCCTCTCTTCCCCTCCTCCCAATGCCGGTTCTGCGCTCTCCAGCTTCGAAACATAGGGTCCCTAGAAGGGGGTCGAGACAAATGGTCCGCCATACTTTGCCCAGCCCGTGTTATTTACTATACCTATATTTTGACTCCGTCGATATAGGTTCAGTAAATAACACGGGACTTGGGCAAAACATGGCGGACTGAAAACACCGTGTCTCGACCCCCTTATCGAAACACATACATCGCTTCAAGCTGCGATAAGTATCACTAAACTGACACCAAAACCCACCTATAGGGTATTCTTCAAGAGATCCTACACATTAAGGACCCGTTTCGACCGAAATTGTACCGGTTCACGCCTCGAAATGGCGAGTAAAATTATTTTCCCCTCGTATAAGTGTATCGAGGCCCATTTCGATAAATTGGTGATTTTGCCATGTTCCCGCATTATTCTTTGAATAACTCAAGAACGGCTAATTTTATCCAAAAATGTGTAGAGAAACTGTTTGTAGATCTTTCAAAGATCTGAAAAATCATGTCCTGGAAATTTCTCGAACGATGCGTCTACTCCGAGTTGTGAGGCGTCTTCATGACAAGTTTTATGGATTTTTGAATATTCCCATAGTATTTCATATCTCGAACCTCATCTTTCCAACATACTATGGAATGCTATAGATCCTCTCGAGTTGTATTAAGCAGAATCTCGATAACTAATGAAGAAAAATTCCCTGAATCATCCTCCAACATTGCAAAAGTGGTTAGAAATATGAACTTTGAGACGTGAAATATCTCAAAATCCATGAAACTTGGAATAAAGACGCATCACAACTCGGAGTAGACGCATCGTTTGAGAAACTTTCAGGGCATGATTTTTTAGATCTTTGGAAATTCTACAAAGAGTTTCTCTACACATATTTAGATAAAATGGGCCATTCTTGACTTATTCAAAGAATAATCCGGAAACATGGCAAAATCACCAATTTATCAAAATGGGCCTCCATGTACTTATACACGGGGAAAATGATTTTACTCGCCATTGCGTTGCGAGGCGTAAACCGATACGATTTTGGTCGAAAAGGATCCTTACTGTGTAGAATCTCCTGAAGAACACCCCATAGGTGGATTTTGGTGTCAGTTTTGTGATAGTTATCGTAGCTTGAAGCGAGGTGTGAACAGTGATCGAGGCGCCATCTTGCGGTCAAATTGGTTAAATGTAAATATCAAGTCAACCAAACAACAGAGAACTGATCGAGATATCTACCCACGTGGGGATAATTTTTCTGCAAATTTCGAAGAAAGTTTCGTCAAGATCGGTGCAAAATTGAGCTCATGATGTTGTGGCAAAGTATTTCACAATTTGCGAAGATTCCGACACAACTTCATGAGCTCAAATTTGCACCAATCTTGATGAAACTCTTCAAAATTTGCTGGAAAATTATTCGCACGTGCGGATAAGCATCGTACTCTGATATCCGGTGTTTGGTATTCACAACAAACCAATTTGACCGCAAGATGGCGCCACGATCGCTGTTTTGAGGCTGGACATCAGGTGGGGAGTGCACTTGAGAGGTGTATTGATACGATGTCGATAGCGTTCGAAATCGCCATGGATTGACGAATCTTCCTATTTTGAGCTCGTGAATTCTGCCGTAACAAAGGTGATCCGAGTTTCACACGATTTCTCAATCATAAAACTGTTGTAGCTCAAAAATAGCATGAGACTGTTCTTCAAGTACGTAGAATGTCAGTTTTTTTTTTATATGCAGTATTACTTGATTCGAATCATAGCCAGATCTTCAGAACAGAATTCTTCACTTCCTAGATTATCCAACACCAAAAAAACTTATCGAAAACTGTCACGGCGTTCCAAACCACGTAAGCTTGTATTCCATGTTCTCAATTTCAAGTGCAAAGCTTATAAAGCGTTCACCAACTTCTTTGTTAAAAAAAGTGATCGAACACTGTGCTACAAGACAGCGAAATATCCATGATCATCAACTCTGCAATATGGTTGAACCTGTTTTTGAAAATTGTGGGCAGAACCTCTTATTTTCATTAAATTCCACTTCTACGTAGGATTAGCTGTATTTGCTCTATCGAAATTACGTCATCAAGAGCTCGATCTTCTAGAAAACAAAAATTCCAACATCATGAACGACACGCACTTACAAAACATGCATTGCAACTATAGAGGGATGAAATATGTGTGTCAAACCACATACAAACTCCAAGCTAAAGTGTCGTGAAAAGGCTTTGAACAAATTTGAAATTCACAAAAGTGATCCTCTGTTATCCGTATCTCGCCTAACATACAACTCCTGAAATACAAAATACCCAGAGAATTATAACGAGATATGATCCACTCAACAGCTTCTAATTCTCCGAAAACTGTTAATTAAATTGAAATAATCCATAGCCTCAAAGAGCCATGCGCCCACCAAAGTAAAATCTGCAGTTTCTCAATTCAGAAAAAGAGGCCTCTTTGAAACAGACAGCGCAATTCAAACTCGTTACTCGCATTAAACATTTCTCACTTTTCATCCATCTCTTCCCGTGACAAACTCATTTGAGCCTTTTCTCGCGTGCAATATTACACACGTATATGATATTTGGACGCGAGTGTTATCCCTCAAGTCGCTCTCTCTAGGGTACACCCTGACATATATAATAGATTCGCGTCACGTCTTGGCACATCTGTTTATTGGAAAATTGAGAGCCTTCATTTTACTATTATGACATGTCTACTCGTTTGTGATAATTTGTCGCTTTTTTATGTGCATGAGTCCTAGTTGAATATTGGCTGTATCTATACTTTGTAGTCCTTGATTACGTGACTTGGATTTTTATCGCTAATTGAATAGCAAAGATATAGTCATTACATGGCTTTGGAATATGGGCTTGTTTATCGACTCGTTTTGTGAGGATGACGCGAATGAGGTGAGTCCTTGATGAGCAATTGATGATCGAGGTTCCAAATTTATTGATAGAGCTTTTAGAAGCTTAAAAGTGAGACCTTTGAATACTTTGAAATACTGCGGTGCTTCAATTTTCGCGGTAAGATTTCTCGGAAAGAAAGTGCTGATCCGTCTCCCGGTATTTTGACGATGTCCTTTTCAATCCGCGTAATTAGAGCAATAGTGATTCCATCGCAATGATGCTGGCCTTGAAAAGTTGTGAAAAAATTTTCAACAAGCTTCACCAACTGATTTTTAATGATGTATCAGTATAGCAACCAGATTGTTGGAAATTCAAAAGTTTGGCTCAGTGAATTATTCCAAATGTCGTCGAGAGTGACATTAAAATAGATTGGTCTATTCAGTATACTTCAAAATCATACTCATGAATTTTTGAGCAAGTGTTTGTGGAAATTGTCCTCTCAAAAAGATTTTAAAAGATCCTATATCCTACGTTATATTTAAGATGAAGATGCGATTGAGAGAAATTTGAGAAACTGAGATTATGACTATTCGTGTAGAGTAAAGGCTCAAAGCTTCATGTAGATTAGCAGTAGCTTTTACCTCTCGGGTAATTAGTAGCTGATGAATAATTTCAAATGCTTCCAGAGGGAGTACTTATCACGGGGAAATTCTCAATGCAAATTTTTTCCCTATTCCAAAATCTTTGACAGCACTTCTCGTTTGTTAAAACCAGTAAATATTTGTAAAATTAAGAGAAAATTCCTCCTCCGATTAATGGAAAAGTCAAGTTTTCTTACATTCAATTCGTATTCCAGTCGGCAAAAATAGCTCTCAAAAATTTGGTGATCGAACCAATCAGCTATTATCAACCTGTATCCAAAGTCCTTGTTACAAGTCCCATTAGACGTCCAGTAATTAGCTATCAGCCGTATAATGCTTCACACGCTCGCATCCCGATAAATTCATTGGATAACGCCACACTATCCTCTTCAAACATAACTACGCCCTAACCAATGTGTTTGTACATAAAATGTATCAATCTATCGTGGAATCAACCAGTCAATCCGAGTCTGCGCTCATTACAGGTCGTGTGAATCGATTTATTGATTTTAATCATGCCTGATGGCCAATCGTAATAGCTCATATTAATTGGAATTGCTGACTTTTAAACCTATGAATCATGTAGTATCAATGAAATAATTCAGGTTTTGTTCGCCTCAAAACATGACTGACTTGTAATACAAGTCCACTCTGCTGTGGCATCAACGAAATGAAAAAAGTCGCAAATTCACAATTTTCGATCGGCCTCGAGACGCGACTAAAATTTCGTGAACAAAATGATCATGAAGGCGGAAGCTTGAATGAAATATCATTAGATAGTCAAGCAATATTTTCTGAGTCTCTGAGGCTCTTGGGGTTTGTGATTTTCATACTTATTACCTAGGGTTGCCGAGTTATTTGACAAATTTCAGAATAGTCTTCGGGGGATGAGCATGACCATGTTTGTCACATACGAAAAATTGAGTCCATTCACCTTCTGAACTTACCCACGTTCGTGCTCATTGTCAACGTCCCTGTCTTGTTATCAGGATAGCCCTTCAGATTTTTTCTTCTTTGAGGGTATTTTATGATTCTCCACACAGTAGAATCTGTTGATAGAGGACAAACTCGGTCGCATGAAAATTGTCAGCTTTTCGGAGTTTCACGCTAATCAGAGGCACATCTTTGTCGTTATACTCATGTCGGTCGTGAAAAAATTATCCATACCTAAAAGGTGTCCGTTTAGGATTTGAAGAGTTTACTGTAGTCGATTCACTCTCTTCACTCATATAATTGCAATAATTTATGGACGGTTCTCGGCATTCGGCTATTTCCAGTGGAAGGTGAAGGCCTAGTATGGATACAGAGGAGGAAACAAGTCCCATTAAAACCAGTTGTGAGAATGCAAACCGTAGATTCGATGAAATTTTATGTATTCCTGGCAGTTGACAATAAGAAGCAACATATCGAGTTGGTACAGTATCACTCAAGTACAAATTGCATATCAACTACTCACCAGGAGAAGTCATCACATCCGGATAACGGATTTGGCCGAAACTTCGGAAACAGTCTTCTTTCAGTGCCAAAAGATGAATCCCAAAATTATAGACCCTAACGCTCAAGCGTTTCCGAGCTACAGCCAAGAACATTAGCATTGCCCATATGGGCCCATGTTGAAAATTATACATATAGGTACGGCTGCAAGCTGATATCCTTGGCTATAGTAGTCCTGTTTATCCTATGTTTATCCTTCCCTAACGCGTTTGAGCGTTAGGGTCCACAATTTTGGGTTTCATCTTTTGGCACTAAAAGAAGACTATTTTCAAAGTTTCAGCCAAATGCGTGATCCGGATGTGATGACCTCTCCTGGTCAGTTGACTCCACTCTGGCACAAGTCAACTCTTTCGAAAATACGTTGACATCTGTTATCATGAATCCTTCGAAACACACTTTGTATGAAATTCATCAACACTGAGAATTAGTGAAAATCATAGGATAACTCTAATTGAGTCAACGGCAATGACTTTGAGATCATTATCGAGCAGCGGGTATAGATAGATTTCAAAACCATAATTTCGAGCCGGAGGTCAGATTTTGCGAGAGTAAGATGTTCCATTTATTTCTATATTTGCCCGGTTCTTCTATATTCCATTCCACCGTGCGGATGTTCCCAAGTGGCGGCTTGTCCAAGCTCCGAGACTGAAGCCACTGATATGAGCGTCAAGAGGATGATGACACTCGAGAGTTTGAAATCAACAGCACGTGCTCTGATTTCTTCTTTCGAACTATAAATATAACTACATGATAGTTGTCCATTCCAACATACTCGATTCAGTTTTTAACGAAAAAATGATAACTCCTTGATCATTTTATCGACTTTGATGGACAGCTGCAGTTCCTGGTGACGTGCAGAAAAATTCAATAGAAGCATTATGAGAACCTGGAAAAATCCAGTCGACCTGATGAGTCTTGTAGAACCATATTAGCGTGAAAATCAAGTCTTAGGGGACATCTATTCCCCCAAAAAATTGGAAATTCCTCGAAACCACGATTTTACCATTTCATTATTTCAACACCAACGTAAAGTCAACCTGAATATGCGCGGGCTTAGAATTGTGATGAAAAATCATTAAAAACTGATATTCCAAGAATCAGCTGATAATTCACAAGGCGAAAACCGTATGCAACACAGTGTTACTATCAGGGTCCTTATGTAGAGTTTCGTCACCAAACTCGCTGAAAGCCAAGATTATCGATCTCCTCAATCTCCCAAATTGCGCGTTTTTCATATTTTTGATTTTCGTCATTCATATGCAGAAGAGAATTGTCCGTCTCACTTCAGCGATACTCACCTACGGCGTGTATTATCTGTATCTACACCTTTAATTTTTGTTTGATTAGAATTTCACTCACAGCACCTCGGTAAGCAACTATTATTTCTGCTCTCCACCTAGACAGACATATTAAAATCTGAAATTGCCCTCGTAGAGACTCAGATGGAGGGATCATATCGACGACTCCCGCGAGAAGTAACACTTATTCTTACATCCAGGAAGAGTAACAGATATTCTTATGAACGATGAATAGTAACAGATATTCCTCATGATTGACAAGAACTAGTACTTTTTCCTCGTAATCGACAAAGAATAACCACATTTCCTTATGCTTGACGTAAAGTAACAGATTTTTCCAGTGTACAGTTAAAAGTGATACCATGAACCCCGGTCAATGGAAATAAATATTTCCATATTTTTTGTGATTGATTGTGATCAACAGGCGTGGGAACAGTGTATTTGTACATGTTCGGATCCCGCACTAAACACATTCGAGTGCTACCCATAGAGATATTTCTATATGCTGCTACCTACAGTGGCATTCATTTCTTTGGCCAAATTGAGCTGTCGATTCCATAACGGTGGATATTTTGCTGCGAGATCAACCTTCCCTGCAGATTTGAACATGTTGAATCTGGGTTGTCAAGAACGCTGTTTGACACATTATCCTTTTCGGAATAGTCTCTGTGACTTCAGCAGCGTTATTTCTGCTACTCAAATTTCTCGGGACATTCTTATAGAAATTTCTTTGGAACTCGATGATTTGGATCCATTTTCTGGAAATTTTCCATCAAACTTTTGGCTATCAAAGTCCCGAATGATTGCTAATCACGTAGTGGCACATGCGCATCTGACATTATTAATTTTTATGCTGCCGACAAGTTTCCTTCAAAAATCAGTAACTTCAAAGGGGGGATTTTATTCATAGGAACATCCGGTATGTCACGAGGATCATGCAAAGTTCATGAGTGAACTAGCTTATTTTTGATGTGATCATGAACAACTCCCATACCAAACATTTTCTAATAAAACGCTTACTCTTGAAAGCGGTTACCATCAACCTGTTCTCGCCTCCATTCATCTCGTCGAGGTCAAGTTGGATCAAAGAATGTTTCAGCAAAAATTGTCGTTATTTTCCACGGTCTCTTTCAGAATCCGAAGTCTAAAGTAAATGTTATCATCTGAAAAAATCGATCTGACCTTCAATTGACCTTGAAAATGACCTCGAACTTCAAAAACGACGTCACCACCGGATGTCTTCCTCAAATAGAGAGAACCTTGTTCCAGGTTTGTTGGCGATTTCCGAACGTTTCTAAAAAGAGGGGGGAGGGCGCAATCACTTCTCGGATAGGCCTTACATGTACGAGCTAGGCTGGCAGCCTAAGGGGTTTATTGTAAATTACTAGGATACCCTGAAGAATAGCTCGAACATCTTAGAGGTGGCAGGCTGATTCGACCTAGCAGAGGGTTTCACTTTTTTCTGAAGGAACAATTTACGATTTTTGCTAGCAACCGTTCAATTCAAAAGTTCCAATGCAAGCTCCATACTTAATCAATTTATGTCAGGGATAATTCAAGATTGCTAGAGTTAAAGTTCTTATAAGACGAGATACGCGATTCAGGGGGATAATTCAATTATTCCGATGATATGAGGAGTACAACGAGTCTGGTTAGAAAAAAGACCAGAAAAAATGATTCACAATTGGGACTAAACATGCGATAAGCGCTCTTATCTTTCGTCCGTGTTATTCTTATGGAAGACTTCCCTAGCGCCACCATATTGGCGCTGCAGTCCCATTTAAATTAACACAGAGGTTTACTCCCAATAATTTTACTTATGATTTCACTTTGATATAGATCGTTTGGAAATCGATGAAAACAGGAAAGCCTCTCTCCCCAGACCAATCACGTGATGAAATTTTTTGAGTGTACTTGTCACAGGGAATTCAATCACGGAAGTGCATCCGCAGGTACCAGAAATACATAGATCGGGTATCACCTGAATGTTTCTTAACTAATCGAAGGTGCGCTCGAATAGATAACAAACCAATGTTCAAAGATAACGAGACCCAAGACCATCCAAATCAAACACGGAAATCTCAAAAAACGCGTTACGCCTCCTCCAGAGATTAGAAAGCTCATATCTAGTCACCTCGTCTCGGATCAATATCTACTTTTTTCACGCTTTGATCATAAATATACCATGTTGAGTCGTTACCTGCTCCTACAGTGCAAAAATATATTGACTTAGAAAATATTTCTTCATTTATTTCGTGAGTTTTTCACGTCTTCAATTCATTGTCAATCTAACAATCACTTAGACTCACGAAAGTTTTTTTTTCATCTCCAATCCGAGTCCTGGGTGCCTGTGCGCACAGCGATGTCAATGTTCGCATTATTTCCTCAAATCGATCAATGAGAGAAGAAGAAAGAAAGAGGAGAAGGATAGGAAGAAGAGGATGTTTCGATGCTTTCGAAAAGAAATTGTACGGGTGCAGTCCGTGATATCGCATATTGCTTCGACAGACTACTACTGGCCTGTCTTTTTTTTTTCGGGATCCGTGACAACGCACTCTAAGGTTTCTGCTGGGGGCCAAAACGCCACAATATCAGTACTACATACTACCCTTATTATGGTCAACTCTAGTTCCTTATTCCTTCCGTATATCGAGCTGTGCCACCAGAATAGTCCCACTCCTTTGCTTTTTCACATCCAAGTGATTTGATACACGTGTAGTTCACCTATATCATCTAAACTAGGCATCTTTCTTCTACTCAAATGAGCACATGATATTGATTCGAAACATAATCTCAAATTATTGATTTCAAATCGATTGAACTTTCTTGAAGCTCATCCGTACATGGACCATGAATTGAGCCCTTTCAAGCGCGTAAAATGCGCAGCAGCCCATTATTAGTATCTTAGATTTGCATGTTGATGATTTTGAAGTGGAAATTAATAAATGACCTATTGGAGCCAGAAATTGGTTCACATGTCATCAGGATGGCAGATCATTTGATATTGAATCAAGGTATTTTTGATTTGTAGGAAAAGTTCAGGGTGTTTCAATTGAAAGAGGACGATTCGAATTGAGAATAGGATTTTTGATGTTCTAAAGCATAGTTTGGGTGATAAAGAGACTTGGTAATAAAATCGATGTCCATAATGTCGAACAGAAGCAACTAATAAAATGCCTCAAAATGACTCCGACTCAGCTGTCGGAATGAAAAATTTATCTGAATATTCTCATCAATGATTCGTTGTTTTAGACTCCAACAAGTGATGAATTTACTATTTGGTCCTATCGATAGAGCATCGAAATTGATTGGAACAATCGCTCATAGCATAGCCAATTCTGATGACTCCCCTACAAATTTTTCCAATAGATAGATCGAATCCAATAGATAGAAATTTTTCCAATAAATAGAAGATTCGTCACCCTTATACAGAATTTCCAACATGATTCAGTTCTGAGGAAAGAGGACATCACAACCACGTACTCGATGATAACCAACCAAGTTAAAATTGGTTTGTTCACCAAGATATCTATACCACTTGATACAAGAATTTGAAATCGAGAAGCGGAACGATCGAGTTGTCTTGAATGAATCAAAGATGGTGTTACAATTTTTAGCTTCAAATTCAACGGAAATGCAATAGGTTTCCAAGTTCATGAGCTAATCTATCGAAACGCAAAGTAACAGTATCATTGCTCTTGAAGAGAAATGATAATTCGCCATGGTGACCGACAAGAAGTGAAATTATGATGCCATTTCTGGGATCTCAAAAGCTTTAAAAAATTCAGATCCAAAACATGAACAGCGAAATTTCTCAAAAAATGTAATAGCTAATCTCAATAAATAAATAAATGTTTTGTATGAGAATTGCCTCCTGAAGTGGAAGATAACAGGAATCTCTTCGATTACAAGAATATCCATGCTTGACTTGAAAACGTTAATTACTTGACAAAACTTATTGATGAAAGTGAATCTCAGTCAAACAGCTCTTACAGTTCTAATCAACTTCTCGTTAATTAATCCAATTACAAAAGCCAATAAAACAAGTAAATTTCAATCAACGAGATCGCAATCCACCAAATCGTTTCGTAATATTTCTCTCTTGAACATCTATGTAACATTCGATAAAGGACGTCAATTGTCGCGCACAAGAGTATCATCGATTGAATCTCACAGGAAGCGAAAAGGTTTCCTCGGAAAGACCGACTGCCGATATTGCATTCGCTATTTGTGGTCGAAATGCAATCGCTTCCAAAGCGTCACATACAATTCGTTCCACCAAAGTTTTCTTATTTCATCCGGACTCACAACCCAGCAAACTGTAAATGTTCCCACGTCCATACGTCACACCCAGGATAAATTGAATACTTCTCGCTGTACAATTTTACAAAAAGAACAAAACACGGATATATTATGTGATAGGTAGTAAGATCCATTGTATCTATCAGGCAGACAAGTTTGTGCGCTGTAGGAGGTTTCATGTTAGATGAGCAGGATAGGGAGAAAAAGGGATGAATGGCACTTTTGCGTACCAAACTTTTTCTGCATATGCCGTTGGAAAGACTGACGCCAGGAGCTGGCAAGTGAAAAGCTAAACTATGTCGGGATCCACAAATGGCAGGAAGTTGAAATGCGTGTTCGACAGTGTAGATATATGAATGGGGGAGTTGGGTTATGGGTGCACGCACGAGTAAGCCGAACTATGGGGGTGAGTGCTGAGTAACAGAAGATTTTCGATACCAAAGTCAGTGCGAGCTCTGCTTTTATGCCAGAAGTTTTATCGCATCATTTCAAAATTTTTGGACTCCAATATTCTTACAGTCATGGAAACTCGCGTCTGATGTGTTGCTAAGGGTAGTTAACCAAATTATATAGGAAAACTGGCACGAAAACTATACAATAAACTTTTACAGAAAATTATTCAAGAACTTTTTGAGACCAAAATATATAGTTCGCGACGTGAAGAACAAATATCCCGTTCATCTCAACCCGTCCACTCTGGACCACACTTTCCGGTTTCGGAAGATCTTTGTGACATGCAGAAGCTAATAAGCAGTATCAAAATGAATGAAAACGGGAAAACTCTAAAATTGGGGATTTTTTTTTTTACCACTTCTTACCAAAGTATTAGTATCTATGAGATACTCTAATAATGTGAAAATATTTTCCTGGAATCGACAAAGATTTTTCAGAATTCTTTTAGATTTTCATTTCAATAAAAAGTTATCACGGATATCGGTTCTCGAACATCCTTAATCAAGGAATTGAGGTCGTATGTGACGCGGAAATCATTGAAATCCAAAGTTGGAACATCGAAGTACATTCATCGTCTCATCCCAAGCAATCATTGTATGGATGGGACTATATCTTATGCAATTTTCCGATGTTCAGGTGTTGGCGAAATTGCATGAAATAGTATTCGGGCCTCGTTCACGAGGTTCCACCGAAGATTCCCCGTTTCCGAAGGATTATTTTGACCTTTGCCTACGATTCAGGTCAAAAACCGAGCACCTCGGCGCGAATGGTATAATCTTAGAACAGAAAGAATTTGGAAATTTCCCAAGATACTCCCCTGATACCCGTTTTTTGATTCATGGGAAATGATTTCTTAGAAAATGTTGTAGTTGTGGTCGAAATCACGTGAAAAACGTCATCAATAATATGAATCAGAGTACGTTGGAATTTGAATCAAGACAAATCTTTATAATCAAAGATCGTTTCGCTCGCAGTGTCAAAAGTCGCTTCGCCCAGCATTAATCGGTTTAACGTGTTAATGAGATAATGAAAGAGGTCATTGCTTACTGAATTCTTGAAATTAGCCCGGCTTGCTTTTCTTTAATTTCAAGGGAATTAAGACATCCACTTCGAAGATTCCGGCTTTCTACTCGTTTGAAAGTAGTTCGCCATTTGTAACCCATACAACAACGCCCATCTCGTTTATTTCTCAATCTTTCTCGATCAATATTCATGGAACATTCTGAAAAATGGAACCCTGAACGATGAAGAAATTCCAGATAGAATTCGCTCATAATAGTACATTACGCGTCGAGTGCTGGAAACATTTTTTCCTTCGGGAAACTGAGCTGGACGTGGGCGATGGCACCGTCCATTGGTTTTCCCGAAGGAAAAATGTTTCCGCACGAGACGCGTATGCAGTTTTATACGTCTGTACGCAGAAACAGCCTGTTTCCAGGCCTCCTCGCGTCTACGTATGGACGTATAAAAGAATGAATGCAAAATTTTAATCCACCCTCTGCAGTTGTCATTCAAGACTTACACTACCTTTCGGAATAAGAATAATCCATGCTGGTAGATTGAATTTGAGTTCAAAAGTTTCCTAAAACTTAATTTTGCTAATTTTTTGTTTCAGCACTCTACTTTCCCCAGTCAGACCTCAGCTTGCGGATACCTTACATTCCTGACAACGGCATCAAATTAGAATCTGACATCGAACTCATAAATGTAAGGACGTTGGACAACGATTCGAGAGTACCTGAGGACCCGCACTACGAGATTCTAGCCCCGAAAGAAAAATTTGCCACCTTGGATGAAAAAAATGGAAATATCGTCCTTCAAAATCTACCCAAAGCAGGTGAGATACTTTATATGAATATCTAAATTCATATTCTTTGATTCTTAGCATTTGATAAGCCGTCAGTCAAGCATCACTCCCAAGAGTAATCCATGATTATTGCTTTGCCGGCAGTTTTATTAGTCAAGTGTCGGCTTAAGTGGCCCTCAACGGATTCAAGTTATTCTCGGAATTATCTCAACCAAAATCACTCATCTTCTCTGTTATTATGCAAATGAAACACTCCTTCCAGGAAGTTCAAGTGCAATACTCGTACAGGCAAAGGAAAAGAATGGTGCCGAAGCTTTTTTAGAGATAAAAATTCAACCCCAGGCTGTGAAAGATGGCAAGCTTGATTGTTCCAATTTCTTACAGGTAATTTCATACATCCCAAATAACCTTTAAAATTTCACGAGTGACCCTCATCGCCTACTCACTCATATATCATTATTAATTCCCACAATAATTCATAACAAAATTTAAAAAAAAAACCAATTGTACCCATGTAAAACAGGATATGTGCTTCTGGAACACATCCAAGTACAGAGTTTACGAGAATCAACCGATGACATTGCTAGGAAGTTTGGGACCGGAAGCTTACAAGAATATATGTCCACATTTCTTTACGAGTTATGAGCTACTGAATGGTAAGAACTGACACGAAAAAACATACAATGGATAAAGTTTTGAGATGCATACACAAAATTATGATTCGTGTATTTATGCCTTACCTTCTTTCATATATAGGAACGGAATTTTTTCATTTAGTGGAGGGAAAGTTATACTCAAACGAATTTCTAGATCGAGATACCTCAAATCCTCCAAAGGGTACTGGACCACAAGCATCAGCGAAAATTAGATGTACAATTTGGGACGAAACGACGGGCATGGATAAAACGATAGACAAAACATTGAAGATCGATATTTTGGATCAAAATGACAACCCTCCCGTTACGCAAACTAATAGGAGCATAGAAATTCATCTGAAAGATTTTACTCAGGTTAGATATGCTTATTATTACATCCTTACAGAGAGATAACCCACATGGGCAGGAAGTTAGTTGAATTTTCCCCAGTTGATTTAATTTTGATGAGAATTTCAAAGCCCTAACCTTGACCCATGACATATAATTAATATATCGACATGTATCAAAGATAATTTTGATTAAATCTCGTAGATGCTTCTGCCATCAAATCACTTTCACCCCATTAATTCTGATGATTTACTCTCATATCCGCTGGTACCTGAAAATAAACATCAATAAAATAACTCACGTTGGTTAAAATTCTAATAGAACCCACAGAATATATGCTTGGATGTGATATTCTAATATGTAGGTGAAAAAGAATTCATTGCACAAAAGGATGATCAAAGATGCATTGTGTTCATTATCAAGGTATTGTTTTCCGGGGTAGCGGAATGTAAATATAGAGCTATACACGTATGTGTTAAGAACTTGACGGAGTCGATGAATGAATGCAAAAAAAATGCGAGAGATAGCGAAATACTCGCGCAAAATTGTCGCCCCGTCGACATTAGGACTGATAAAGAGGATAGTAAGCAAAGAGCGAAGGTGCAGATAAAAACGGCTGCAGGGACTGATTCTTGATTAAACCCTCAGCCGAGTGGGGAGAAAAGCGTGATATCCAACTCTTGCTCTTTCCTTGGATTTCTTTTTTTTTTCGCTCCGCACTCTACTCTCTCAATTTCTCTATCCGTCTATCCTCATTCATCTCGTGTCCGGGCTTATATATTTCTCCGTTTTCTCTATTTTTTGGATTGACTTCTTTTCGTCACTTGGCTGCCAAAATCTTCCTCCATCTGAGATTTCTCAATCTCTTGTCTTTTTCCGCGACTTTTTCGTCGGTGATTTACATCATTAGCGTTATTCAGAATCTCGATAAGGCTATATTTCTGATAACATTTTCCACGACGCTATTGAATCGTAGTTTTAAGAAAATTAAAATCACGCCTTTTTAAACCTTACAGGTACACATTTTTCATTTATGGAAATTTTGACTCAATTTCAATTCTTATTGAAAATGGCCATATTAATTAGTAGTTTCTACAACTTTTTAGAAAGAAAAATTTTTTGCATAATGCGACTAAACGGACAATTTCCTTCCTGGCTTGAATCAGAAAATTGGCGTTCAGTAGCCTTGATACCAAAAAAATAGTATATGCACCTCGCTTGTCGTGCCGTTTTGGGGCACTGAGAATCTTTTCCCCTTGTTACATTCGGGGAAAATTGATTCCCGTACCCCAAAACAGCCTAACCTCGCATCGGTGCATAATGAACTATTTTTCGGCATTGTTTAGCCTGTATCTTTCAAAAAAAGTCCGGAAGGAGTGATTTGATCACGAAGTCATGCTTTAGTGAGAGCTGAACGATTTTTGGGAATCATTCATCAATGACCACCATAACGCAACGGGTTAAACAAGGCACAACATGGGATTTTTCGAACCCTACGGAGATGGTTGGATTCTAATACGGATGATGATACACTTGCTCAATGGTCATATGGGGTCCAAAGTACCCCAGACAAAGTTTTTTCCACACTCATTATTCTCGTCAGTTTAATGAACTCCCAAGCTGACCCAACCGATTGGCCGGTGCCAAAACTAATATAACGTCAAATGTTGTCAAGGTTCTTGTGACTACATTCGAAAATTTTTTATTTGAGTAGCAAGAATGCCTGGGGTCTTTTGGACCCCACTGTGACGAGGAGAGTCCCGATGATGCAGGAGACAACTCATTTCTAAGATAACGATGAATTCTTCCCGAAGCCAAGCTTTCGAATACTATTATATAAATACTTCCCGATTGTTGATTTGCTTTTTCGAGCTATTATTCAAGTAAATTTGGAAATTTTTTGTATGCGATGTGTTCGCCCTTTTTACTCCATCGCAATACAGATTATAACTTCATTCAATTTCTAATCCAATTGATGTTCTTGAGACTCTCAGTTTTGCAATGGTGCCAGAACAAAATACGCGCATCGTATCAAAGACAAACAATGATATCTGCCACGATATTAGATTATCATATATAAAAACGAATAAATTTATCTGTCAAATGTACTGTATATTGATGAACAATGCCGACATCATCAAAATATAGATAGTTATCACACAATCCCAATTTTATTGAACTTTTGGTAGCCGCGCGAGTATAGAGAACGCAATTTTCGTCTTATGCTTGTAAAGATTTTCTACCAGTCACTGTTCATTTCTTTCCTTTAACTTCCGTAAGACTCGGTATTGTCCATTTTCATCTCAAACTTTTCCTGAGCACGAAAAAAGGAAGTAACATACAAAATGGTGTAAGCGAGGAAATTGGTACTGAATGAAGATCCATGCTCATGCGAAATCTTCATAGATTTTTTCTGTTTCCATTTTTTCCCCCGCTGAACTGATTCTTTTCGTCGGTATATTGATATTAATTTTCTCCCTCCTGTCTAATTCATATATCTTAGCAGCTAATGTTAGTATATCATACATTTGCAATGTCTTGGTGAGGAACAACCACGGGAACATTGGAAAAGTTGAATTTTCACAACTTTAAGATATTTCAATCTGAATGGTGGATCCAATTAATCAGAAAAGTCAACAAACGATTGGTTATAGTTCTCTGAATGTACCTTTTGACTAATTTTCCTCGAAAAGTCGCAAAAGTTTCAATTGGAGCAGAGATAATTGTGTAAACATGAAACGTGGGATTGAGATTGATGTACGCGGAGGTGGTGAAAACTGACGGACAAGAGAGTGCCATTAGTTATTCCCTCGGGGAGTAAAAGCACCCTGAGTAATGAATGTCGCAAAATTACCTACCACGACCATGCCATTCTCGTAGTAAATTCATCACAATGTATGTACATACGAGTTTTATGTAATTTGAAATTTCTGCGAAGCCATCCTGATTGATTTACATCAAAGAATTCTTCGGAACCAAATTTGAGCCCTTTTACAGTCCTGGCGTATCGTTGGACGTCAATTTATTATCAATTTGAGTATTTTAATGGGGATGATGCATAACTGCTAATGTAAAATTTGGCTGGAAAATTCTCCAACGTAGTGCAAGAGGTGAATACCAAAAGAGACCAAAATTCAAAGTATCCCCCCTAGAGATATTCCTCATTAATTTTCTTATCCTCTAAAAAAATGAGAGATATGCGCAAGAATCTTACACTCCCTCTCAAAAGTATTCTGATCATGATTCACCGAGTCTGATGGACACATTAGTCAATAAGTCAATGTGGCGATTCGAAAGTCTCGACGAGCCAGACTATCGAGAAAGAAAAGTTGAGAACCAATTTGGTATCCGAATCCATTTATGATCGTCGAAATTTTATTTCAGGGCGATCGATTGGACGAGAAAGATCTTCTAATTCAAGATGCAGATGATATAAATTCTAACTCGTACAGTGTAAAACTACTTGAAGATGTACACAATCTTTTGAACTTGACATACGATATCATACCCATAGATCATCCAAAAAAGCGTGGACTCTCACCGGCTACAGCAATCATTGCGAGTAAGTATGATCATAATGGGAAATTCATAATTTTACAGAGATTATTGCTGAAGTCTTGCAGAAAAGTTATGTATAATTATTCGATGGATTATTTGATTGATTCTCTTCTGCAGGGCTATTCGCAAAAACTACACTGCTACCAAAATCGCCGTATCGAGTTGTCTTGCAAGTCAAGGACGAAACTTTATTACCGGGCTTTGGAAATAACACGGTGAGCTGATAAAATTTTCTTGAGAATTTTTTATGACTCGAACGTCTTATATAGTCGTAAAAAATAACTTGGATTCCTCGGAGTCACTCTGTGTTGCATCGGATTAGTCATAAGTGGGATGGGAATCAAATGAAAATCACAAAAATCAGTGTGCGATGGGAATCGGATATTTTCGCGTGAACCACCTGATCGAGGATTTTATCGAACAATTTTCGTTGATTTCAATATATGCTAGCTTTTCATGTGTATACCGAATTTTTCTAAGTCCTACGAGTTGGCGCTATTCATTGTGAATTCACGAGACTGATGGTAGAACATTATCAGTTTCAACCCAAAAAATTGTGTTAGTTCGATCAGTAACTCTGACCATTTCAACTGAAATATGGCAATCCGTCGGAATTCTGACGGAATTTGTGAAACAGGATACGCACAACCCTTGATTTCCCATCTGATCAGATTTTGATTAACGTACCACACCTAGACTAACATATAACAGGAAATCCGGTAAGAAACAGATGAATAACCTTTGTGCGAAGGTATAACTAATCATCATAACTAATAATGCCTGCCCATTGATTGGCTACCTAATTGAGGGTTGGCATAAGCTGTTAGAAGGGATACGAATGCGACCAGTTTGATAATAACTGTTACTTGATAGAGTCTCTTGACACGCGTCGATTTGTGGAATTTCCGAAACTTTTGTTAGACAGAAATTCAATAGTCGATCATGAGTGATAATGAATAGTGACAATGAATCTGAGCTCATTCACTTTCATAATGCTAACTTTGTGATCTAGAATTGAAGCATAGAAATAACTCATTGGCTTGTTCAAAACTGAAACATTTTACCCATTGCACCACGATCGATTTTTGACACATTTGGATTCGATTACTCTACGTTGCAATAATTCATTCGTAATCTCAGTTTCCAAACTGTACCCAAAAAATGTCATGCTATG
The DNA here is from genome assembly GCA_029851415.1 of Eretmocerus hayati. Taxonomy (NCBI): domain Eukaryota; kingdom Metazoa; phylum Arthropoda; class Insecta; order Hymenoptera; family Aphelinidae; genus Eretmocerus; species Eretmocerus hayati. Next base: position 171,342,227 of record CM056742.1, on the reverse strand, counting down.
AGTTGCCCAGAATTTTATCGTGTTCTATCGAGAGTACAATGATATAATTGTTGGCATTATGACTAATAGAACCGGATGGCTCTGTTTCTTCTCAATCATTGAATTATTTGTTGAGATATGAAGGGATTTGTCTACCTCATAACATCGGAAACAGACTCAAACAATACCCATGATATCCACAAATCTACGATTCATCATTACCAATTTGTCGACACAAGCAAAGTAAAATTATCTATTTGGAGATAGAAATCACATACATTTAAAAAACTTCCGATAGGCCCACGCTCGAACAGGAAGTGTGTGATCTCCCGCGTCAACTGTCGATTGGAAAAAATTCTTATCAATTCTAAACCTAATTAGCGCCCTTGACCGTGATTGTTATCTATCTCGAATCGAGTCCCTATCGATCTGCACCCAGACATCGATAAATATGCCACGAATTTTGAGGGTGCCTCCCCCATAATATTCTCCTCGCCGACAAGAAATTTCTCGTCAAACTGTTCTACATTTTATCGCACGGAAACGGCCCCGTAAACTCGAACCCAACGCTATTCTCACCATCCTTGATTCGGATATCACATTTTCTACAACTTACTCGCACCCTCGATGTCACTGCGTCTTTCTTTCTTCCCTATACTATCCAAAAGTCTGCGCAGTCTCCGATTGACGATGTCACTAAGAACTTTTTGAGATTCACCGAACTACTTTCCCTTTCTTAATAGTAATCTACGAATGAAGAGGGAAAAGATAGGGTGAGTTGAAAAGAAACGAACTAACGATTCCGGAAACGAGAAGGCGAGTTTGGAGGGTGCAGAAATTGTAGCTTTTGATTGTAGTACGCACACGCACATACACATACTCGCGCTCGTTGGTCTGCACTTTCTGAGTTATGGTGTTCGTATCGAGTGGATATTCTAGAATATGATCAATATAAGGGATGTGATTGAATTTTTAGAGACGGGAAGTCTGCGATTGATGGCTATGAAATAACGCGATATAACGGCGAGGAAATTCGATTTGTCTGTCTCGGGCGACCAAATGGTGAATTTCTGAATTCGAATGCCTGCATGCGGTATCATACGTGGATGATGAAATAAAAACAAGTTAGAGCTCGATTACGATGCATTCTGGTTCATAAACGAGAACATTGATTGATAAACTATTATTTCGCGTGACACGATGCCTCACTCTCAATAGTCTTCCCTCTCAACCGAGACAGTCTTTCTTATATTTTGCCATATGTGTAGTTAAATTTAGCTAAAAAGTTATTCAAATCTGATCATCAGTGTCACATAATAAGATATGATAGCTCTTCATCCACGTAGAAAAATTTTTACTATGGGTTGAGGGTGAAATTTTGAAATAATTTCAAACTCTTTCGTTTGGGCTATTCCGAACGAGTTCCTTCGTAAAATTTGTCTGTTAATTTTTCATGTTATCTGTAGAACTTAGTAGCCGAAGTGAACTTTTTTGTTTTGAAAAAAATTCGAGCTGGTTCAATAAAATTACAAGACCGTAAGAATATGCGAAAAGGTCACCGTGACTTTTTTCGGAAGTTTGAATTTGTAGCAAATTTGAAATACAAAGCTCCATTGAAAGAAGATGACTGTTCGATATTGTCTGTTGTGACAATGCTTCGATTTTCTTCCCTACAGAGCGTTGATAGAAAAGAGAGTTCGAGCCTTGATCGTGATATGCATTTCGCATTTCCATGGCAATTCTGATCCTCACCACGGCTCTGACCAAAAATTATCATTCGGTGTGCGAAAATTGATATTTCTAACCTTGAATAGAACGCACGCTTAAGTTCAGCCTCTATGGTAGTGTATCAATCTATTCACGAAACAAAAACAGTCATAAGGTACCACAACAGGAGCTACTTTGTGAAAATGATGGCTTCATGAAAAAAAATTCTCGAGTTGGGATCCGATGCTTACAAAGAATTCTGCTCTCAGCAAAACTTTTGACCCAAGATTTTTTTCTGTAACAATGAGACTGATGGCTATACAAGCAATGAACAAAGAAAATCGTTCTACTCACCATTTTCTACTTCCTCACTTCATTCCGGTTAAAACTTTACTCGAGATTGCACTTCGAAGTGAATCCTATATAGTCGCTTTCAATTAAGCTTCTTGACACAGACAATGGTTGACGAACCTCATCAGCAAAAGAAGACAATTGGAAATTCACTCAACTTTTTACTCATCCTGGAATAAATTTTTCATGTCACAGCTAAACATGACGCTGACTTTCATTGGGCCCCAACATCATACAACCACGACAACGGCATCAATACCTACAAAATCTCGTATCACATACCCTAGCGAATCAAAGGTATCGAAAGGATCTGGCCAGTTTTACAGGGTAGCCCAGCCATTTCAGAAAGTCAGCCCTGACGTAATCTTTACATTGCGTGGTCCTGTGGCCTTCAATATCACACGATCTGGTGGAATTATTTTTGTCTCGAATACAACTGCTCTCCAACTTCTCTCACCGAATATCAGGTAAAATATTTAATCTCGTAAATCAGTATGGATTTCAAATCGGGATATGGATACTCCGACTCCTACACGCAATAAAGATCATGAGATTCCTGTTGCGGAATCAGAGTTCAATTTCTGGTTTCCTCATTCGGTGTAACGTAGTATGATTGAAATGAATCCATACAATAGGTTGAAATTTAATTGATAAAAAACTAGAAATAGAATTTATTAGGAAACATGAACCCTCGAGCAACAATGTTGTTTCAATAAGTAATAAGCCAGGGTTTGTTATTTTCATTCTCAACCATATTCGTACAAAAATATCAGTAAAAGTTTTTTAATCGAAACGTTTTCATCCTGCCAATGATTTCTATTTCGAGCTTACTCTCTGAGCTCGGTTAGCTCTTTCAATCTATGAAATGGAAGAGATGAAATTTTTCTAACGTGTTCATTTTGATCAATCATCTCTGCCCAGTCTCGAAATATAGAGATCAAACAGTTAATAAAGGACTAGAATTTTCATTATCTATTTGTAACACACTTATTCGATGAGCTCACAGCTGAAAATGTTATTTTTACAGTTTGCGCATCGAGTGGCGTATGCCCGATCGACAAGTGTTCTCTATTAGCATTACGGTGATGATCATCGAGCCTACAGAGCCCTGCAAACAAAGCCAAATGAGTGCTTACTCCTGTGCAAACTCCAATACTCCAAACGAGTGCGAGTCAAGATGTGGTATAGGAACTGGCACTTCAAAGTGAGATACACAGTCTTCTCATATTTCTTAGAATTTTGTCCTATATCGAATATGCTTTTCTGGGAAATTAGTCTGCATTCGTCTACTTTCACGCTTCATTGACACACCATCCATTTCCCTGAGATGAATATTTGTATTCCATGAGAAAGATGGAATCCAATATAATTACAATTTCACCCGTTTCCTTCGGTGACAAGGATTGTTAAAGTAAAATAATCGCTGCGAGAGAATGAGTTGCTTAGGAACCGAACATTTTACGAGCTGAAACAATGATTTTTATGACTACAAGAAAATTCATTTATATGAAGGACTGACGCAAAGTCATATGCATCGGAAATCTAGGATTCACATCTTAAGCCACACGTATCGATACAATGGGATATTTCAAATACATCGATATCGATATCGTCGAGCGAGATATCGAAAAATTCCTATATCAATGCAAATTATGTGATATTCTGTATTAATCCAAGAAATTGCTCGTAAACCTTATCAAGATGCTCTCGAATATTCTCGTACACGTGCAATTCAGTTAGAAGATTCAAAACAATTCATACCATATTCATCTAACAGGTATTTATGAGAAATTCAAATGAAAAATTACCGATATTGCAATATTTATCACCAATCTGTCCAATTATCGACTCCCCTTTAACTTATTGATATCATACCAATAATGATTTAATATGAAAGTAACGGAGAAATTGATTTAGATTAGTGATAATTTCGTTGGTAATGCTTTAGAACGGATAGTTATCGCCGCACTACGAGGAATTTCAGTAAATTTTGTGTCATTGAGCGCATTTCAAAATATGTGCAATCGCCAGGCATAAAATTTACCAGGATTTCTCATAGTGCGCCGTGAAAAAACCAAACCAACAAGAGCATTACTATAACTTAGCATCGATGAACAATTAAAAAATGATTGTTCATTCAGCACGAGTACCAGCAATGCGGGTGGCTGCGTCTGGAGATCGAACAAGGCCAATAGCAGCGCAATGACCGAAAACTACGAGACATGTTCGCCTAATATTTCTCTCTGTCCCAATTACGTATGCGACGAGTTGGAACACCTGGATCTTCGAATCTGCCCGCAGGACTGTGTCATTGAGTGTAAGATATTCCATAAAATTTTAACCGTATCTATTCTGCGAGATCCTCGAAAACTAGCTACAAAACTCTAAAGAATCTTTGCAAGGGATCAAATAGTTCGAATAATGAGCTCACACCCGGTAAAGGTCTGAAAATGATATGAAGTATAATTTTTGGTAATTGCTGACGTTCTATGGTATTCATTTCCTTAATGACATACGAATTCTCTTATTTCCAATAATTCTGCGAATAGTATTCATGAGGTCACAAAATTCTACGGTGCTATCTGGAGATTGGAAAAGTTCATCTTGAAAACTACTAAAAAGAAACCCAAAACCAAAAGTCTTCACGTGCAAACATCTATTCAAGAAAATTTCAATAATTTTGAAAATAATTCTTCATTTCTATTTTCATAAGAAAATTCATACATCTTTTCCAACTTTGTATACCCGAACAAACCATTAGGTCACATACAAATATTTGAATAAAATTGATAAAAATAATAAAGGATAGAATAGAATATCCTTGAATCCTACCCTTGATCCAACCAAAATTAAAACTCAATGATCGGTCAAAATGAAAATAAAAAAATGTCATATCTGTCTTCGCAGCTGAAACACGTTTTGCAGAGGTGAATAAAAATGGCCGAGGTATTCGTAGTGGGATCGGTACCTGCTGGTGCGACGAATACATGGTTTGCACGTGCGGTACGAGTTTTCGTAAACCTTCATCTGGAGGTGCAACTAAAGAGACCCGAGACGCATATAAAACAAAAAGAGAACGTGACAGGCTATCTGCGCAAGCTGTCAGTCCGGATGCACGAAAAGGTCAGTTAAAACAAGTGAAAATGAAATTACGAAATTGTGTGTCACGTCATCTGATGGATAAATTTTTTAACCTTGTCATCTGAGTGATTCAATTTGAATGGTTCCGATTGGGATGAATTTCTGCAAGCTCAATAGGGTTGACAGTTGTTCCCAACCAGAGTGTGGACAAAATCTATTTTTGAAAACTGAGTTTCTCCATCTTCCAAATTCGTTCTTTTTCACCAAAATCATTTGGGGTATTTCTCGTGTCACCTGTGCGAATGAGTATACTTTTGACAACCTCCCGGAACGAATCAAGAGGAATTAAGGTGGAAACTTCCTTCAATTAAAAATGTAGAATTAGCCCACTCTCACTCTTAGTAGCTCAATTATCAAACCCTTGAAGGACCTACTGGGTCAGATCGACTCCAAGCAATATTTTTCTTCAAATGACACTGGAGGGGTACCTCTTCCCACGAATTTTCTTTTGGATTAATTCTGAAGCTCTTTTGATAAACTTCAAAACGAGCTCAGATACGTTCAATTTGGTCAAGGCTGGATGGCACCTTGTGCTTGTCAATAAAACATCAATTTTGAAGTGTGTCATTCACGGGTTAAGACAGCCCTGTTATAGTTCGATCCCGGGCATTATGTGGAAATCAGATTTGAAATTGAAACTCCGATTGATGTTCATATGATTCGTCATTTTTTTTCTTCCAGTGTTGAGTAGTGGCTGTGGACCGGCATGTTTAATTGGAATAGTAGGTGGCAGTTTTTTCGTTCTACTGATAGGCGCAGGGTCATTCGTTATATGGAGATACAGGTGAGAAGAATTTAGAAATTTCTCAAACATGAACTCCCTTGCAGGAACCAGGTTGAATAGATTGAACGACTCCATCGGTTATTTTTGCTAGTGTTAATGACTGGCAGGTAAAACTAATAAATTATGTACATTTATCCATCCAAGAATTCTGAAAATGTCATTGGAAATTCAGCCATCCAATTCATCAGTTCAATTCAAACACTACAAGCTTGAATATGAATGCGCGGTATGCCCAAAAAACCCATACGAATAGCCATCAGAATCCACGTGGATAAATAATATAGACAAAAGATTATCCTGTTCACTCTGAATCTCTTCGAGGCAAGAGAACCTCGAAGTATAAAGGCATATTTCGCCTCGAACGGTAGGGGGGAAAAACTCCCCGACCTGAAAGCAAAATTTGTCTATAGCTTAGAGGTGAAATGAACATCGACCTCAAAACGAATCACGGTAACCTTAAACCTGCTCACCTTATGCTCATCGAAAGTCTTAGGCAGTGTAAAACATAGAAATAGTCACGTGAATAAAATCAAAAAGGTCCATATGGTCTTCAAAAGTCGGCTCGAGAGTAAAATGAGCCGTGCAACCCCAATTGATGTTTGAGATCTTAGCTATTGGAGCGAATAAGTTTATTCTCAAGTCAACTTTTGAAGATCTGAAATAACTCAGTTTGTTCCAACTATAACATTACTATGTTCTTTTATATCGGTCCATCATTTTTCGCGAAGTTTACCCGAGGGCTTACGAGACCCGCCGAAATGAATTGAACACGGATTCCTTCACTAAAACAGCGATTACTCGGACGTCTTTGGGTCTACGGTAACTTTCCAGGAAGCATTTGAAAGATGGGAAAAAAGCTATCGATTTATGTTCTTCAGAAGATTTTCTCAACCCAAATTTCGTGGTTTTCATCGAGTCCGGAAAGTGAATAAATTTTCATTTCAATCAATCATCAATGACTCATCTGGAAATCATGATAGCGTGAAAACCCTTCCGGGATCTTGTACCTCTTTTCAAGAATTTCGGAATCATTTTTTCTACGTTACTCTACGTTCTTTTACACACAAGTTACGAGCGATCAAGTAAGAGCGAATTCACACGCGTTGAGGGTAGCAATAATATAAACAATTGCGTAATCCACGGTTTTGACGTGAAACCTAAATTCCAGAAAATATGAGTCAGGTTCGTTGTAGAATGTACTCTAAATGTCCTCAGACAGCTTAAAGAACAAGGATCGTACATATCACCATCAGTACCCTCGACTCACTCCAACTTGCTTGATCATTCATCACTCAGGTGTGAGAAATCGTAGAGTCATGTATGAAGAACGATTTTGGAGGTACTGAAAAGAGCGGAAAGATCCAGCAAAAAATTTTGCGCTATTGCAATTCCCCGATAAATGATCGATGATCGATTGAGATAGGAAACGTTTCACTTTTCAAAACCAATCAAAACCATGACTTTTGGATTGAAAAAATTTTGAGTAGACATAATAAATTGATAGTTTATGTCTCCTAAAGTTTAGATAGTTCATGTTCCACATTTTTCAAATGCGTTTTGAAAAAGTTCTAATCTTGTTTGGCTAGGCATTTCTATATACATTGACAAAACCCACTTCTATTTGTTCAATCTCAAGCTTACAGTCTCAGCTTTCGATTGACGGGTTACAGAGTTCAATTCGATGTTTCTAAGCAGGAGCTGTTAACAGTTTTGTAAGTGTTCCAAAGTTAGACCCCGATGGGGCAACTTTGGTACACTTACAAAATATTTCAATTTTACCAACCACCATTCGAGTGAATCAATTTTAATCTTTCAGAAGTTTTATTTTAAGCAGTTTGAAACATTTTAAAACCTCATGGACTATCACTCGATTCAAGATGAGTTGAAAAGAAGCTATTATACAGAATTGAACCAAAGTTACCCTGCCGTAATGCTTCTTACGGAGAAGGGGGTAACTTTGGTACGATTTTTTTATGGTTTTTCCCCGATTTTTCATTCATCAAAATTCCAAATGCTGTAAATACCCCAATGTAACAATGGTTTCTCCAATATGGTGATATATGTAGTCAAAACCAACCGTTATTTATCCGTAGTTCGTTCTGGAACAGTTCTTGCCAGGTACACTAACAGGACCACTCGCGTATCGCTGCTAAATCAGCCGTTTCGGAAAAAGCTTCAATAAACGAGTACAATCGTTCACGCGGAGTCTAGTGTGGCTTAACACACTGTCTATGCGTGTGTCCAGAGGGAAGAATAAGTTTCAGAGCAATAGAATCATTTACCTTGCCCAACGCAGCTTTGAGAGTCATTTTTCAGGAGTGTACCAAAGTTGCACCCACTGTACCAAAGTTACCCAATTTGACGGTACTCGAAAAGCGAACATAAAACGAATGCTTACTTAGGATATACTTTGAGAATCATAACCCGTATGGGAACAATCCTAATTTGAAAATGAATGTCTTGACCCAATTCTCCTTCCTCAGAACTCAAGGCTTCAAAGCCTATCCTTAATAATTAGCTTAGAGACACTAGTAGCGCCCCCACAAGATTGCCTCTTAATCCAACAAAGAATGAAGAATGCAATGATCATTTCTCGCGCAGTATAACAGTGGCATGCACGAGAGAAGTGAGCTTTTTTAATGAAAAGAGTAAACGCACGTGTGGACACGTAGGTGTTATGTTCGCATTGGGGCGAAAGCAATTGTTTGCATGACCTGAATGCAATACCATCTCACAAAACGCTATATGTAGATTTCACAACCGCAAAATGAGAAAAATTACGATAAATTGCATCGAGCTTTGCTAATTTCTATTGACCTTGACGAATCGATATTTTTTATGAGCGTATACATACTAAACTCGTGAACCATCAACAATTCTGATAGATATTAGAGATTCATCAAAGCATTCGTAATAAATTGCCAATCCAATTACGTTTTTCATTAATTCGCTTGATTGTCATTGTGTATTTCCTTCCACCGACATCGATTTTTCTCGCGAGTGCTGTTCCATTTCATGAAATTCAATCAGCTCGAGTTGATATGGGAAATATTTATTCCAAATGATAGAGGATAATGAAAATCTGAAAAGAAAAATCCATAGCCCACGATGTATTTCATATATATGACCTGTGAAATGCTGTACTGTTCAGATTATGCCATCGATTCGATGTTGATGTGGAAGAGTAATGCATTCCGGAAATTCATAATAATAGAATTTCACGATCCAACGAGGCAACACAATCCATGAAATAAGAGCAACCATTGTTGTAAGCATGGTATCACTCGTAAAAATTCTACGATTTTCCCAAACTATTCATTCTTCAAACTGCTCTCATCGAATATGTATTTTCATCGCATACATTAATTACTCCCACTAGGAACTTCTCCAAAATTCCATCAGAAATGACCCTTCGGAGGTGTTTTCAAATTCCTTTACTCAAATTGGCAGGCTGTTTAAAATCTTTCGCGCACTATTTCATATCAAACAACAACATTTCGACATTGATTTTTTGTGATTAGAATAACTCAAAATCCTATGCAAGTTGGGACTTGAGTGCAAGAAAGTTGAAAGTTCAAAAGAAGAAATACCCGTGGGGTATGATTTTAGGTACATAACTCTAGTACTATTTTCCACAGAGAATTAAAATCTTTCGTCGGTGGGTTTTAAAATGAAGTAGTTTTTCCGATTTTTCCATCATGAATGATAGGTAAAAATGGTTTCTTTCATGGTTGTGCGTCTTTTTGTTGACTCGGATGAGTTTTATCGAAGAATATGTAGAATTGTTGTTTGAAATTTTTCTCAAAATCTCCAAAATGCTGTGCCCACATTTATGAAAGAATTAGATCCACTTTGGGTGGTTGGAAAAACTTCAGGAAGAAGTGTAAGGATTTACGAAGCTCTAGCGATGCTTTTCTTCTATCTGAGAATCTCACAGTAACTGCTCCTTACTTCTGGAAAAATGTGAACAGCTCGTAGAATCTTGAAAGATTTATAAAAGAACGTTCCACACTCTTAGGAAAAAGCCACTCCTTCCGACTCATTACTGGAAAACCACGGAAGAGACAAAAAACCCCGACAGAGGCAATTTTTTACCCGAAAACATGACTTTATTCTAAAATCCACCGACGAAAGAATTTTGGAATCTTCTTCTTGAAAAATAATTTTGGGAGTACCTATATAGAACCACAACCCACAGGGACCCTTCTTTTCTGAACCTTCAACTTTCCCGCCTTTCAGACCCACCGTGTGTACGGGGAAAATATCATCTGCCATGCATTAGGATGGAATTTTTTGACCATGTCATCTGACAACGTGAAATGGATGATGATACTGTAATAATTTTATGAGAATCAAGATTATTGAAATTTCTCTGAAGGAACTGGGTGAGGGCAATTACGTACGCGGCTAATGAGTATACCTGAATTCTTACGCCATCCGAGGCTCAAGAATATTCTTTTTTACGACGTGAAATTAATGAGAAATCTCTATACAAGAGCAATTATGGAAGACTCTTCTTTCGGATGATAACTTTCGTTGGTAATGTCTCAGCTTACCTGTAAAGTTATGAAAGTTTGCGAGAAATATCGTTGATTGAGTCTTCACGTTTTCCAATAGAAGTACCATAATACTTCGTAGTCTCAAAGAATAAAATATGTGAATCGGTTGTATCATGATATAGCATTCGCATCTAGTGAAACGTGAGGTCCTTTCCTTTTGACGATTTTTCACATTTTATGTGGTGATCGACAATGTTTCATTCCGTGAATTTTGCTCGAAAATTGACTTTGGAACATACAGTGTTATAAACAAATCAGTCATAATGTGTTATTTTCATTTCAGATTCGCCTCCAAAGTCACAAGACGAGGTTGTCTTCACAGGGGCAGTGATGCGACCAATGGGTTGGGAATTTTACCTCTCGATTACGTCGATCGTGGAGATGGCTTGCTAATAGGATTAGAGTCCTTGGCGGCTGTTAATCGTACTCTATTAGCACCTAAGGCTTCTTCAGTGAGTGTGATACATATATTTTACTGTGGTGTTCATAGCATAGCATTGACTTTCAACTCGATGAATGATTCTGAGAAAACTTAACTACTAATTAGAATCCATACAAAGTAATGATCATTTTCAGGAATACCTATGAATATCTTCGGCGCTTTTTCCCAAATGAATTTGAGCCTAACTCCCTCAGTCAAAGTGTTCACATACGTGGACATGCCCAAAAACCGACATTTTGGTTTGACCCGTGTTAAAAGTCTTAAAAATTTTTCAAAAATCTGTGGCAACTTGAGTAGTTATTAGCCTATTTCGTATGAGAAATTTTTTGCGAGTCTGGGAAGTGGGGTCCAAAGCAAGCGAGCTAATTAAATCCATAACCACGTATCTGTGAAATGAATATACTTGAATGGCTTGTAACATCAGTAAGTCTTTGGTCCTAAAATGGATGTGTGCCAAGTTCGAACCAAAATATTGATCCATCACGGTGGTCCTGAACCAAGTCTACCCTCCGCTGACGACAGCAAGTAGGATTCTTGTTGGATATGGTTCGGGACATCTGTGGGATCACAACCTACTAAGAATCAAAATCGCCACTTGGGACGTTTTTGAAAAAAGTCGAAAAAACGTGTTTTTTCGATGTTTTTCCCTTTTTCACCCTCAAAAACTCGAAAGGGACACATTTTATCGAAAAATATGTAGAGCAACTTTTTGTAGAACTTGGAACGATGAACAAAAAAGGTCCCCACACATTTTTCCATATAAGACCTCCTGTTCCTGTAATAAACGTATTTTCGTCTGAAACTCGTATTTCATCTGTCACTTTCCACGGTTCTGACCTCATAACTCGAAGGGAACGCATTTTATCGAAAAAAAGTGTACAGTACACTGTAAAAAATTTGTGCCTCAACCACTGCTTTATTCCAAAAATCAACCAGCTGGTTTATAATCAACCAGCTGGTTGATTTTTGGCACAAACCAGTGGTTGACTACCTATCCAACCACTGGTTGACTTTTTTCCCACAACGAATATATAAGGATGAATGCGGCACCCACGATATTGGTCGATGGTGGTCTCCGGTTGACACTTTTGATTCGGAAAAACAAGTTTCGTCATTTTTTTTCACAAACAAAGAGGGATAAACATTAGCCCCCGTCGCGTATGGACGACAAAGCGGGTTGCCTGTCATGCAGGAGTCGAATACACGTCGTAAGGCTGGAGGGATGGATAGATGGACGGATGGGGTGGGAGGGTAGATGGGATGGATGGATGGATGGAACGGAATGTAACGGACCGGAATGGGGCGAAATGGAACGAAATTAGGCGAAATGGAACGGAGTCTCATTGGATGGAGGGGAACGGAACTGGCCGGATGGGGCAAAATGGAACGGGCGGGGCGAAATGGAACGTAGTCGAATTGGGTGGAATCGACCGGAACGAAATGGAATTGAATTATATGGATGGGAGACATAATTCAGTTCCATTTCGTTCCATTCCGTTCCGTTCCGGTCCATTCCGGTCCATTCCGTTCCATTCCATCCATCCATCGATCCATCCATCCCATCTACCCTCCCACCCCATCCGTCCATCTATCCATCCCTCCAGTCTTACGACGTGTATTCGACTCCTGCAGGACAGGCAACCCGCTTTGTCGTCCATACGCGACCGGGGCTAATGTTTATCCCTCTTTGTTTGTGAAAAAAAATGACGAAACTTGTTTTTCCGAATCAAAAGTGTCAACCGGAGACCACCATCGACCAATATCGTGGGCGCCGCATTCATCCTTATATATTCGCTGTGGGGACAAAGACAACCAACCACTGGTTGACGATTTTGGTGGAAAGTCAGCCAATTTTTTACAGTGTAATTTCTTGTAGATCTTTTAAAAATAAATCAAAAAAGTCTCAACACATTTTTTGATACACGGTCGTCCGTTCCCGTAATAAACGTATTTTCGTCTGAGACTCGTATTAGAAACAGGAGGCCTCACATGAAAGAATATGTACATACATATGTTCCTTGTTTATCCTTTGAAGATCTACAAATATTTAATGTACATATTTTTTGATGAAATGTGTTCCTTTCCAGTTACGGGGTCGAACCCGTGGAAAATGACAGATAAAATACGAGTCTCAGACGAAATACGTTTATTACAGGAACAGGAGGTCTTATATGGAGAAATGTGTGGGGATCTTTTTTGTTCATCGTTTTAAATTATACAAAAAGTTGCTCTACATATTTTTTGATAAAATGCGTTCCTTTCGAGTTTTTGAGGGTAAAAAAGGCGAAATCATCCAAAAATCACGTTTTTTCGCCTTTTTTAAAAAACGACCCAAGTGGCGATTTTGATTCTTATGGTAGAATGTGATGCCACAGATGTCCCGAACCATATCTAACAAGAATTCCACTTGCTGTCGTCAGCGGAGGATAGACTTATGGTTCAGGACCACCGTGCCATGACAGTGATACGAAGTATCTAAGAATTTTAAACAATAGAGTCCGTAACGTATGTTGAACCTGTTTTGGTGTTTCAACGCATCATAAAAGGATCTGTCTAATTATGGGTATAATTCCGGAATAGTGAAGATTCGGCAATCAAAAAACACAGTGTCAGCTCTTCTGAACCCATCAATATCTCACAAACATTTTTTTCCACGAATAATACATCAGCAAATAAGTAAGGTGTGATTTTGAATGAAAAAGACCTGACTTATTACACATTTTCATCCGATTAAAAAAATACGCGAGTATAAACTTGGCGGTCACCAAAAGTTTCACGCAAACGAGATTATAATGACGCCCTAATCCCTTATCGTCCTGCACGCAAGATCTTATCTGTATGAATACACAGCAGGCTTACCTTGATGTCATTGGCCCTCTTTTTTTGCCCACGACCGAAATCATTTCTAAGCTGACGAAAACCACGTTATCTTATTTTTTTCTACTCTCAACACGACTTAAGCTCTTTGCGCATGACTGGACTCACGCATTAATAAGAGACACTAGAAGCAAACGCATTGCCGCATTTGAATCCAAGTTCTGCGAAACGTGAAATTTGATTTAATACACCGACCAGGACACGATCGTGCGATATTTCCTGCTTAACCGCATTGAATCAAATAGAGATGCAGTGGCGCATTGCACCCCTCTATACTATATAGTGAAAGTCACCCAGTTGAGAATTTGGCGTCGGACCTTACATTTGAATTTTACTGGTGAATTCATCGAACTGAAAATAAGCTAGGAAATTCAGCCAATTTGATGTGAAATCCCGAGATATGTTGGAAGGCCACCGATACGCGTGAATATCCCGTGGCTGAGAATCGTGAAAAATTGAAGCAATTCTTGGATTTACGAGTGATTTTTCCCGGTATGATTGATTGAGCAAAGCTGTCGATGTGCAGTGGCGTGAAAATAGCCCCATATAACACTTGATCTGGAGTAGAACGCAAAAGCAATCGTTCGGATACAAGAACGGATCATTCATCTTTTGATATTATACGAGAAAAGGAATAAAATGTGTGACGCTGTGCTCAAAGATAGCAAATTTCAACTCTTATCGATACCGAGAGTAGATATTTTTCAGGACTTTCAATTTCTATCGGATTATATCCCATGCAAGCATAACTACAATACGAAGTCTTCTCAATATCTCTCTCCTATGAGTTTGATGTGATTATATGCCAAATAATTTCAAAGAAATCTTCGAATTTCGATTGAATGAATCCATGCAAACTGACGCTAGAGCATTCTTAATAGACTGATCATATACAAATGAAAAAGCACGGCCCGTGCGTAAACGAATCACATGCGGGAGAGATGATCAAGATAAGACTCCGAATTTTCCATCCTTCATCCAGAACTAATATCTTCCAATGACTGATTTTTTTCAATAACACCGGCACATGAAAAAAAAAAGTATCTGTACTTTTGACCAGACATACTTTTCTTTACGTATTTTGGCTTGTTGAATCCAAATCCGAGGTTGGTTAGGCCCGTTCCTATCTTATTTTTGAGTAAATCGTGAGAAATATGAAAATAGCGCAGAATAACGCGATTTTCTCGAAAACAAGAGGTAGCCGGGCCAAACTGACCTCGGATTCGGATTCAGCGTGCCAAAATACACAAAGGAGAGTAGGTCTGGTCAAAAGTACTGATACATTTTTTGTATGTCGGTGTAATAGTGCTATTCTGCGCTATTTCCACGATTTCCACCGAATTTTTCACGATTTTCTCGAAATCTAGATGAGAACGGGCCTAACCAACCTCGGATTCGGATTTAGCATGCCGAAATACATAAAGAAAAGTAGGTCTGGTCCAAAGTACAGATACTTTTTTTTGTGTGCCGGTGTAATCCAATAGGCTACTGCTCCGAAATACAGGAGTTTAATGCAGATGTCACCGACATACAAAGAGAAAAGAAAACTTGATAGAAAGAGATACTTAAACTTGAAGAGACCCGGTGAGATTTTGCACGTAGGAGGAAACATAAATTCTGTAATCTTTGTGGCGATTCCGGGAACAATGCTGGGAAAATCAAGCGTCTCCCCTATTTTCAAATATCTCTTCAAAAATCTACGAAAAAAGTTGCTCCCACGTCGTCCGTGCAAAAAGCATGCTTCCTCTTAGTGTGAGAGGGAACTTAAATGAAATCTTTGAAGAAACTCTATATGGTAAAAGAAAGAGGTGAATGGAAATTTCTTCAAAACTTAACGAATCAAGTGATTAACTGAACATGGTCTACGAAAGGCTGTCAAATTTTATACTCTGTATCGAAATTGAGAGCACAATCGTTCTCGTGGAAGGAAATAACGTTAAGAATTTATGCAAGTTTCATGAAAATTTGTCATGTTTGTGCTTACAGCCTGATCCGAAGTGGGAATTCCCACGGGAAAGGCTGTCTATCGAGCAGGTTCTTGGCGAAGGTGAATTTGGCCGGGTGCTGAAGGCAAAGGCGCAAGACATTGGCGGTACACAGGGCCAAATGACGGTAGCTGTGAAAACCCTGAAAGAGGACGCAAGTGCCTCCGAGTTGGCCGATCTGCTGTCCGAGTATCAACTGCTCAAGGAGGTTCATCATCCTAATGTTATCAGGCTTCTAGGTGCTTGCACAAGTTCTGGAGGACCCGTCTACCTCGTTATCGAATTCGCTGAACTTGGTTCGCTCAGGTTAGTTTAACTACATTTTTTATATAATGTACTCATCGACCCGCTTGATCTCGAAACAAATATATTAGCGGTGAACGTTCACTAGTGATGAGAAGACATTATGAAACCTTCCAGACTCCCCCCCCCCCCACTCTTCCTTGTCTGCGAATTTTGAAGGAAGACAAAATCATGAAAATTCCTGGAACTTCCATAAAGTTTTTTTTCGACCCCTCGCCGTACTAACCTTTATCGGCGGTTATATTGAACCAGAAAATCCTTACATCCGCTCATGCCAACTATAAAAAATATCATATTTCTATGTTCTTCGAAAAGAAGGCTGCATTAGCGAAGGATCAATTGCGTGAAAAACTTAGAAACCTATCAAATTTATGCCAGGTCCTGAAGTTCTCCCCATTTTATTATAGTTCACGAAAACTCGTCGAACCCAACCGAGCATTACTATGCATGCAAATGCTGCCAAATTGTCGACATTGCTGTTATATGTATACTGCGTGAATTTCTCTCCGTATACCTATTTGGGAAGGAAACCTGAAGAGTAAGACAATTCGCTTTTAATCTCGTTGCAAACATCAAGAGCTCTGGGTCATTCCTTTAACTGCATTCCACCTCTATACTGGAATTTTGCGATTTCGCACGTTAAGAAGAAGCTTGAATTTCTAGCTGGTCGTTGACCACGGTGTAATTAAATATTTTACAGCTTTCGCGTTAATTTGAGAATCCTAACAGCATTTTCTGTTCCGAGAAATTGCATGCCTCTAGGGCCTCTATAGACTCAGGGAGACGCATCCAAGGAAACTGTCCTCGAAATAAATGGAGAATTCTGCGTCTCTGGGATTAGATTTCTCTGATGAGGGAAGGTGATATCCTACTCCTAATCTTCACAAGGACTCGTTTCAAACAATTACCTTGAGCATTGGTTATTTATTCGCCCCTGCTAAAGATTAAGTGAGCGGAAATGTAATAAAGATGGTTCTTAATTGGATTTCAAAATATCTTGTATGAAATATATTGTATATTCAAGCTTTGAGAATATCACGTAGACATGCATCCCCTACTGCGGTGTAAGAAGGGGCGAAGTATCAGATTTTCTACCTTGAAATCCATAAATATCACGAGAAACAAAAAGACAGCCTATGTTAAATATCTTTTGACTCGCTCTTTACTCTGTTTGAAGAACCATGTCATTATAAAATATCACCCATATCTATTCTGCCGCACTCTGTATTATTTTGTTTCCACGGCTGGGACTCACAAGCAGAGCACTAGGTCTACGGAACGCGTATCTCGATGAAACTCACCAGGAGAGGTCATCACATCTGGATCACAGATTTGGCTGACACTTTGGGAATGGTTTTCTTTCAGTGCCAAAAGATGAAATCCAAAGTTATAGACCCTAACGCTCAAGCGTTTCCGAGCTACAGCTTATGACATTAGCATTGCAGGTATACCTATATAGATGATTTTTAACATGGGCCTAAATGGGCAGTGCTAATGTTATTGACAGTAGCTCAAAAACGCTTGAGCGTTAGGGTCTATAACTTTGGATTTCATCTTTTGGCACTAAAAGAAGACTATTCCCAAAGTTTCAGCCAAATCCGTGATCCGGATGTGATGGCCTCTCCTGGTCAGAGAATTATCTTGTTTTGGTGAAAAGTGAAAGTATCTCTAAGTGGTTAATCCGATAGGCCTCGTATCCCGTGGTACAGCTATGAAGATCAAGATTGTCCCCATAGGCCCTTGTTAAAATAGTATATATATTTGGATATACTGACAATAACTACCGTCCATGAGTTGATTGGTATTTCCTGCTCAATCCATTAATTACATTCGCAAGGTTCCCACTGTTATAATATACCCCTCTTCGACTAAAATATCCATATATGTACATTGTTACACATTACAGATTCGGGGCAATCATACATACTTGATTTGCTGTAAAATGATATATGAATGTTTCCGCGAAACTTTTGATTTTTGTGTAACTCCAGTGTTCCACAGATATTCTGAGCTATTGATACCTCAAAAAAGTGGCATCATGGTTCCCAAAACTTGGCCTCTCAATATGCATCCGCACAATTAGGGGTGATATTCACATAGTCAATTTTCTGCAGTGTGCGCATCGGATGAATACCTTGAAATCCGTCTCATTTCATTACTTTACAAATGTTCCAATGAGTTGTTGGAGAATTTGTGATGAACTATTCGATAGTTTCGGGAACGAAGTGTATTGAATTAGTCAATGAAGTCAATTCAAATAAAAAAGCAAAAGGGGATGCTTGAATTTCAATTCATCTAGATTTGGACTAATTCTGAGATTATCCTTTAGGAGTACTTCCTTTATGAGAGTACATGAATTGTCTCAGAAACTTGTCATCGGTATTCCAATCTCTATCCGGATTCACGATGAGTTTAAAATGTAACTCCATCAATCAAAGATCTCGAAAAAACTGAATAATCGGATTATCAACAAGGGTTGATCTATGATTGAAATATCTCAAAAAATTGAGAATGGAATGGGTCCGTACAAGATGATGAAGATTGAATAAAACGCTTTTCAAATCAAAATGTAATCTTCGTTCACTGATATTTTGCAGGAACTATCTGCGACGGAGTCGTCACTTGGAGTGCGAAAGCAGATTATCGTGTTTAAATACATTTTCATCGTCATCCCCAACCATTGCAAAGGAGAAGGAATGTTTCGATCCGATTGTACATACAATAACAGCTCGTGATATCCTCTCATTTGCATGGCAGATCAGCAAAGGAATGGCCTATCTAGCAGATATCAAGGTAGAGCTATCAAAATTTCATTATAATGTGATAAAATACATAGATGGAAATTCCGGTATTAAACCTTTTATCGCACGATTTTATTTTATTTTATTTTATTTTATTTCATAAACAGCCTCATAGACTTTTTCCAATTACATGTGATTTATTTTAAAAGATTTTAAAAAACTTCCTGGTGGAATCTTCAGAATGAATCGAATTATGCTCAATTTTTTCGAGTCTGAGGAAAATGCTGCGGGCGACAACGGAACGCGGATTTTCAAGTAATCTATGCAAGGGTTGGAAAAATCAACTCTGGTTGTGCTGAAAGAAAAAATTATCTCTACATGATCTATTTTATTGCAAAATTTGGATGTTATATTATCACGTCACCATCACACGATGGTCAATTTCAATGAATCGAGCTTTTGTAATGGAACTTGACAAAAAACTAGATCACAGAGTTGTGACACAGTTGACAAGAAAAATGGCAAAGAAATGTTTATAATATTTCCTCCATCTTGTATTTGACAGTCTCAATGCCTTCAGTATCAGTCGATCACCCATTCAAGTTGGAAATCCGACTTCTTGTACTTATGAATGATAAATGTTGATCGAATACGAATTTGAGTTAGATTAATTAAAAGTAACCGATTGATATTTGAAGAGTCTTGTAAGAATATTCTAATTCCCTGTCTAGCTCGTGCATCGGGATCTAGCTGCAAGAAACGTTCTCCTGGCAGCTGGAAAAGTTTGCAAGATATCTGATTTCGGTTTGACGAGAGACGTCTACGAAGATGACGCCTACTTGAAACGGAGTAAAGGGAGGGGTAAGTAGGAATGCGAAAATTTCATATATCATGGAAATTTTCCATCATTCTATACTATCCCTCAAAGACTTTGACATAATACCCATAAAAATTACACGTCCGATAATATTAGCGTCTGATGTATTGAATTAGTACACCAAAGCGAAATATCGAAAGACCCAGTTACAAAACTTTACTTCCTCAAAGTAATATCAAAATTGACAAGCTTCTCCGCGAAAGTGTCTCGAGTACTCAAAGTAAGTCGCAGTACACCCAAACTATCGATGAACCGTCAAAGTTGAGCTTACTCTCGTTGACAAGCTCTGATCGTTTTCTCTCTCAAGTTTTCAATTTCATTTTCAATATGATACCACCTGGTGAAGTATATTCCTCAGCACATACCCAAGGCAAAACCTATCAGAATCTGCATATTGTAGTTCAAAATTTATATATAAGGTGACTTTGACAATGATGAATTTTTCGCAGTTCCGGTAAAATGGATGGCACCAGAATCGCTAGCAGACCACGTGTACACGAGCAAGTCTGACGTATGGAGTTTCGGAGTGCTTCTATGGGAATTAGTTACCCTTGGAGCTTCACCCTATCCAGGCGTCGATGTGCACAATCTATATAACCTACTTAAGGCAGGATATCGCATGGAGAAACCCGTCAATTGCTCACCCCAGCTGTGAGTATCTGACGTCCGCGATATACATTATCAAACGTATTATTTCTTGTCGTGATATACTCTTTCGAGGTCCGTCAATGCAAATTGCGCTTCATCTCGAGTATCCCCTTCGAATTTCTATATCATATGCTAGTGCTTATAAATGATAGGCAATGATAGGGGAGGTATTTGGTGGGAAAAGCCGAGGCAATGGACCGTGTCAATTTTTAAATGATGCGTTTGTGAGGGTTGTTTGCGTTTGACATCATAAATTGTTTTCAAGGTATCGACAGAGTTGACATAAGCTCATAAATAACCTTCAGAGTGTGTTCAAGTTTGATGCACAGTTACAGTGCAAATAATTGGTGGCACTATTTTCAATCCCCCAGTAGATGTTAGAGTTCTGGAATTTCATTGATTTCAACTTACCACAAAAGCTCAGAATACCTATTAGTCGAGCCTATGTGGTTTTTCAAGTCACAAAAATTTGGCTTTCGATCAGTCAGCTATCTCCGCGCTTTTTGTGCTAATTTTTAAATTAATTGTGTTGTTCACTATGTATTATCGGTCGAAAACTACTTTGGGTTAAACTTGTCCCGCTGTATGATTCTTCCATCATCATATAAATTCTGATGATTCTAAAACTGAAATAATGCCCATGTGACCCCAGGAATTGGAAGCAAATAATGAATACCCAATTCATTGAATCTGTAGATTCACAAATCTTCAGAACCATGAGGGGTAAAATTAAGAAAAAGGCTCTCCGAGCCCGCAATGATTTTATTCTCCAAATTTTAACAACTAAAGAGAAACCTGAGAGATTGTTGGAGAATTCGGTCAAATGGAATCTCCTATCGGGGTTGTGTAGTAGTTATTTACAATACAAGGGACCTAAGAGCCTTATTATTACACGGCGTGAAGTTGGCGCCCGAGCGCTTGCGCGAGGGTGCCAATCACGCCGTGTAATAATCAAAGCTCTTGGGTCCCGTGTATCGTACACTATTTTATAGCATCGAGTGACATAAACCCGCCCTTTGCGGGAGTCATAACACACCCGAGCGCTTGCGCGAGGGTGGAAGCGGGTGGCTAGGGCGGGGGTTGGCGGGGGGGTTCGGGGGGGCGGCAGCCCCCCCGACTGAAAAAAAATTAAGAATCTGGTCCTATAAAATAGACATCACACACCCGCGATTAAACCTATCGAGTGATGATAAAGACGTTTCTTGTATCTAAAATAAGTCATGAGCATCGTTGGTTATTATAGTAATATACGGGTTGTGCAACCCTCATCCCGACCAAAACCTGAAATTTTCCCTCTCAGACTTCATCATGAAACAATTTCTGAATTTACGCTGGTAACTAAACTCCAGAAAAATTAGCAGTTTAATTCTTCTTAGACATTCCATAACGGCTGTTTGAGAATTGAAAACTGTGTAATAACACATCCTCACCGCAAGGATGACGAATATGCGTATTCGATCTTTTCAAATGAGGTACAATTCCTAATACTGCCATGCAGTCTCTAATTTTGATACCTACTTATTTGTTGTGATTTGATCACGACAGTGTATTAAATGGAAATCCAGCATGATCAAAGGTTTCAAGGTTAGCACAAATATACATGAGCAAAACTCAACCACGTGTTTATGTTTATGTTTATGTTGATGATGATTTATAACCATGAGTGGGAGTGTAACAGTCATGACTAATTTTCTTGCTCTTTACAATTATTGATGCGGATACAAGTGCTCCAGACATGATCCATCATAGATTTTTTATAATATTATCTCAATTTCGATGCCTGCATACATAATATGCGCAAAAATTGCCAAAAATGTCCTAATAACCTCATAGTGAAATAAACTGATTTGCTGCATCCCGCACCCACGTGAAGTGAGCGGACGCATTATTTCACAGTTGAATAATAGGCCAGTTAAGTCCCGCAAATGCGTTAAATAAACGCGGGTTTAGGTCACGCAGTGCTATAAAATAATTTTTTCGCGATCCAAAACTGTGCCGTTCTTCTTTTTTATGAATGAAACATAGTAAACCCAGTAAAAATATTGATAAACACTCTTAATAATTTAGGAACTTCTTCCGTCGACTGAATCCATTTTTGAATCTCACCCGGTCAAAATTTGTTGCCAATATCATTGCCGAGATTGGGAAAGAAATGTTCCATGTTCATAACAATTTCATAAGAAAAAAATTGTTCACAACAACAAGACACTCATTATACACTTTCAATTGCAAGACTAACAGGGTCTACGTGTACTTCAAATTGTTCGAGAGTAATATGAACGAAATCATTACGCAACATTTAATCTCTACAGGTATAAACTAATGGTGTCATGTTGGCACGAGGAGCCTGGCCTGAGGCCATCTTTCAAGGAGCTCACCTTCAACTGGGAACGAATGCTCGAAGACGCGGTCGAATACCTCGACCTGAACCCCCGAGCTGTCCACAATCAAGAGTATTTTACGTCACTTCATGCTCTCGATAGTCCCAGTGAGTACACCAACAATGCATACTTGATTCATGACTCATTTTACGATCTGGTGTATGTCGGGAACCCCGCACACGTGAAATCTAACCCATCATATAATAGAAGCAAAATTTGCACAGTCACAATTCCCTAGTTATTCAAATATGTCAAACTTGTTCCAGGCACAAGTGGCGAGTCGATGACCAACGCAGTACAGAGCTACGCACAAGCAAATAATTGCAGCGCAGGCGCAATCTCAGGCTCAGCTACAATGACCACAAATGCGGTAAACTACCTCAGTAAGCCACATTTTGAACCAGTCAGCAAATGTGACAAGGTTGACAAACTCGGTGAACTCTGGAGAGGTTCATGGGCATCATCGAGTTCCGCACTAGTACCAACCTGTTCATCGTCCGCCTCATCATGTGGACCTAACGGAAATAATCCTAGTTATGTAAACGAGCCGTGCGCCCTCTATGAAAGCCCGATTAGATTACGAAATCCTAGCGTCGCTAGCAGTAGTGAAAACGAATCTGGTCCTAGTGAATTAGCTTTACGAAGAAATCCATCAACGTCTAGCAGTCGAGGAAATTTACCGACGGAAAAAAATGGTAGACCCCAGTCTTATATTGATATGCAGGCTGGAATTGTTTATAGGCAGCAGCAGCAGCAGCAGCAATTGGAGACAAAACTTGATTCTGATGAATTGTTGTTGATGCCTTTAGCGACGCGAAGGGATAATGATGTAACTGCAATGATTGACGACAGCGATGAGCTAGATGATGACGACGAAGCGATCCGACGAGACTGAATGTGAGGCTGAGGAATGACGATGATCCGGAGAAGGATGTAATGTAGACTGGCCTTAGAGCCTCGGTGAAAAAAAAACACGATGTATGCCTTGTATCGATTTTAGTACTTCGAATTTTAACAATTTTAATAATATAGTCGCTGCGATTGCGATGCCGTAGATAATTATACAATACAACTTGATCTCGCGTTATATTATAGGGTTTGTCATAAAATGTATTTGTGTGATGAATGAATAAGTGTGAATGATCTCGACATTGATGTGTTAGAAGTACATTTGACATAGTGAGATTTCGTTTAGTATTCCTATTAATTGATAATCCTTCCGATTTTAGAGTCATAAGTTTTTCGAAACCTAATTCAGAAAGATTCTTCCAGAATACCAATTATATTGGTTGTTATTCACCCAGTATCTTGTTAGCATAGTAGAATTCGATTAAAGTACATATACGAAGAAAATATTTAGATATTTCAGTTCCTTAGTCGAGTAAGCAAGCTCCTGAATTCGTTCCCTAACTGACTAAACTCTCTCGAACCGTCCATTTTTGGGCTCAAATAATCGGTGGCACCTCCCATAATCGATACCAATGAGAGTTATTGTTTAGAAATAGGGGGATGGCATAAATAAACAATAAGAACGTGCATTTTTCGACTTTTCATGGGGTTTTCCTGTATCAATCGAAAAATATTGGTTTTACAGAAAAACTTGTGAAGAGGTGATTTGTAGATCTTTGAACGATCTACAAGCATGATCTACATTTTCCCTCGGAAAATGCATCCTTTTGGAGTTATTCTTGATCAAAGTTATAATCGAATTTTGACCAAATAAATTCGCAAAAATTGTTCATAACGATTTCAAACTATTTTTCTAAGATGATTGAGTCAATTCTGGATGAAGAAGGTCTCTATTAGTATTTTTTCCTAAGTTTTATCGTTTTCATCACTCAAAAATGATCAAACGTAGAAAAAAACTACCAAGAGACCTTTTTTTTCAAAATTGACTCACTTGTCACAGCAAAATTATTCGAACCCGTTGCAAGCGGATTTATTTGAACGAATTCGGTTATAATTTTGATCATGAACAACTCCAAAAGGATGCATTTTACGGGGAAAAGAAAAGAATTCATTATCGCGAATCGTTGAAAGATCTACAAATTACCTTTCGACAAGTTTTCCCACGAAACCAATAATTGTCGACTCATAAAAGAAAAACCGAAAAGGTCAAAACAATGCATGTTTTTATTGGATTTACCACCTATTATTTGAGCTCAAAATTTGACTGCTCGGAAAGAGTTTAGTCAATTATACCTAAACGCTCACTTACTCCACTGTAATAAAGCTAGAAGATGTGCACAAACCAGAAAATTGACCTTTCGTGTTGCAGACATCTTCACTCTTCAACGTATCATTTCTTTCAGAACATCTGCTTATAGAAGAGAATGTAAGATATGAAGTAAAATCAATCTGTCAAAAACGAGTACATTGGTAGAATTGATAGATAACATTTTCGCGATGAGGTTGAATAATAAACAGAGCAAGAAAAATTTCGCTCCTATTTTTTCAATACAAGCAAGTTCCAACTTATAATGTTCTTCCATTCTATACTGTGATTCCTCGATTCTGTAGTAGATACTGTAGAGGGTTCCGAGTAAAAGAACAAAATGGAACAAAAAGCCAATCCATACCTGAATAATTTGAAAATATGACATACAACAAATGGTGATGTCTCGGATCAGTTTCTCGTGATTTTTTCCAACTACATGGTCCATAATATGAACTTTTCGGCCACTAATAAGACCCACGAGAATCGTGATTTTTTGTCGAATAGATCTTTGTTTGAACATATTGAGTTGAGATAAATAGAACGATACCGAGTTGCGCTAAATTCGATAAAGGGAATCATCAGCTGAGCTCATCGATCTTCTTATCTTAGATCGACATCATGGTTTTGATGATGAAGGATTCTAACAACTATCAATTAAATTGTATAGGAACGGATTGTTTGTGTCTCGATACTCCTAATAATTGCAATATCTAACGGCTTCATCTGTATGCTGTATCAATTTTAAAATTGCCTGAGATATGTTTGGATCCAAATTGGAGAAAATGGAGTGGTACAATTTTGTACAATTCTTCGCACCTTTCTCTGGTTGTTACAAAACTATCTACCATTTGTATGTGAAACGAAATGGATGGATGAATGTTCCAGTATGATTTTTCAATAAGCCGCATGATTCTCTCGGTAAGATCAATAATTTATTACAAAATAGATCTCCACTCATATTATTAATAAATTACAAATCGGTTCTACTACAAGAACAAAACTAATTGATAAATAAGTGTATATTGTTACAATATCGCTCTTGTACTGATAGCGGATACATATAAAAGTAAAAATCTTATACAAAAGGAGAGATTGTTATTGATTGTGCAATTCGATTATGTCAGTTCACGTAGAATATTGAGCAAGGTTTGATATAAAATTCGGTACTCGATTCGTGCAGTCTACATTATACGTCTCACAAGTTCAACGTATCAATACGAAATTCAGAATTCATAGGCGGATTAAAAGCTATGGTTCCAACGTCATTTTCAACACTTTCACCCAGCAGATTCAATTCTTCAATATTCGTTTTATAATGTTTTGATGTTGTTTTATTTAAAGGTACGTCATTGTGCGGAGATTCAAATTCGTTCAACTGAAGAATTTCCTTGTTCATCCTATCGTCTTTCAAATATGGTAGGAGAAGATCCTCTGGAAAATAAGACGAGAACGTTACCAACAGATTTTGTTGAAAGTTGAAATATGATTATACGTTTCGATACAAGGGTGTGAAAACTTTTTTTCGCTTTCGAGTGATGAGTTTTCGGCCCGAGCTCTAGGCGAGATATAAAAATTGACCTCGAATCAATTTGCCTGATAAAAAGAAACACAATAGAATCTCGCGGCCCCAAAGCAATCGTCCCCTGTGCGGCCCATTTTGTCACAGTGAGGGAAGAATCATCATAACATGTGTACCCGGCTTGCCGGAAAGGAAAAATTAAGCGATGAAAATACAAAAACTACGAGCAGTTTCTCGTTCTAGAAGTCGAACAGATCAAAATCTCGTATTGCAGTAGATCCCAGCTGGTCGTTTGTTCGAGTGGCTTGATATTGAGTATTTTAAAGGGAAATCCTACGTACTTCACCAACGAATGTTTTTCATAATCAATGTTTCCCTCTATCAACTTGCTGTCTCGACCTACTTCATTCTGTCTCAACGTATCTAGGCTCATTTCGGAGATATTGATAACAGCTTGAAGATAAACTACATTACGTTTAGCTGTGGTTGAAGTGAGCGGCGATGTTCGATGCTTGAGATTCAAACATTTGGTTTTTTCCGGAGACGCAGGATTCTTCTTCCTAAAACATCGTGGTTCCTCGAGCTTCTAACTCTGACGTATCTTAATATTTTCCCACGTACCCCAAATCATTTTGGAATTCGTTACAAAACCTGTGGAATAAATTGAATCGCGTTGAATTATCATGAGTACCCTGCATTTACAAAGGAGAATTTCCTGTTTTTACAAGGGCCAGATATTTTTGGAGGACAAATAGAGATTCATCAAGCTTCTAATTCAGGTGTCTCTTCATAATACTCTCGTTAGCTGAGCTCATTTTGAAGTAATATTATCATGAGCTTCGTGGATAGCTTGAACTGCGTCATAAGGTACGAAGATACATCCGAATTAGAAGCTCGATAAGACTCGATTTGTTCTCAAGAAATGAGATGTGGCCTCGGAAAAACAGGAAATTTTCCCTTGTAAACACAAGATATTCATAAAAATCCAACGCAGCACAACCTGTTTCTCAGTTCTTGTAATGGACTCCAAAGTAAGCTTAGGTATAGATTATATATCATATCGAAGAATATTGAGATGCACCAGAGGTAAAAGCTTGAGCCCGAAATTTTTCATGGAGAAGCATCCCACGTTTTCGGCAAAATGAGATCTTTGCCTTTTATACACAGAACATCTCAGCTCACTGAAGCCACAACTCAACGTAATCTTGCTCATCTTCAAGCTTTTGATAAAAACCTGGAAAACTGAGCCGAGATACGTTATAATAGAGTGAAATGGGACAAAACAGCATGTTGATCGAGGAAAACATTGATCGTAAAATACGTTCAAACATGAAATACATAAGATTTCCCACCAAAATATCCAATACCACACCAATCAAACTAACGAGCAGCTAAAATCTACTGCAAAACGGGATCTTGATCTGTTCAATCCCTAGAAGAAGACCCCGTTCGTAGTTTTTGGTGTCATTTTCATTCCTTACTTTTTTTCTTTCCGACGCGGGATTGCGCGTGTAGATGTAGTTCAATCTTCAAAAATGTGAGAACAGAAGAGAATATGGAAATAAGGGGCTGTTTCTCAACAAATTATGGCCTTTATAAAAATTTACTTGGACAGCAGGTTTTTTATAAACACTTGAGTTCGATTTCATCCAATAGCACTTCCAAAAGACTTCGAAACAGACTTATTTATATCCATTCTGTTTTGATGCCTAGTAAAAGTCAAGTCTATTCAGCGAAGTTCGAATTATTTCGGGATCAAACTTCGCTGAATAGACTTGACTTTTATCAGGTAATTGTAATTTGAAAACCTGTAGAGTTTCACGGAGATAACCAAATATTGGTAACAAGATTTCAAAATTTTAGCAAGGACCGTAGAAATCATACTATTTATTATTCAATTAATGGGAATCCGCGACATGGTTTCGGATCAAATTTATGATGAGGCCGAGCGTATAGAGTACATGCGTAAAGTCGCCTAAACATAGGCAAACCAGAATTGCAACGTTTGGCTGAATTT
The DNA here is from genome assembly GCA_029851415.1 of Eretmocerus hayati. NCBI lineage: Eukaryota > Metazoa > Arthropoda > Insecta > Hymenoptera > Aphelinidae > Eretmocerus > Eretmocerus hayati. The sequence goes on along the minus strand of CM056742.1, from coordinate 171,313,698 downwards.
CGACTCTAGTTCCAGTTAGAAATTCTATCGACAGGTCTCAAGTAAAGAATCGGATCATTCAAATCAAGATAAATTTGCCGAATTCTTTTGACAAGAAATACACTGGACGATTCGGCCAAAGTATTATTGGCTGCAAATGTCATGCTGGTAAATGTCATGGTGAGAAAAAAAAAATAACTTACCTTTTTCTTCCTTGTTCCGTGAATGTTTCTTGCTGGGAACCACTTGTATTTTTGCAAGCTTGATAGAGTCAACAAAGTCCTTATTAGATACTCCAAAGAATCTGATATACTCGACCTCGTGAATCGTCCTCACTAGCTTATCTAAATCCTCTGGCATGGAAAATCGCTTAAATTGTCGTGCTTCTTTAGGAATGTCGTCTGATTTGCAATACGGAAACTGTATTGCAAAATACCGTTTCGAACGTAAAGGATAATTCTCCTTCAGCAATCGCAAGGCTTGGCTATCCATGTTACGATAAACAACTGGAGCTATTTCATCAGTTTTTGGCGAAGTAGCGACGATTATTACATCGGCGGAGTGGAATGCTTCGTTACACCAAAGTACGGGATCCTACAAGACACAATATTGATATTCGTTAATTAATGGCCGCTTTGATTTCAACTTAGCTATCGTGGATAATGAATAAAGCAAACTCCTTACCTTATTTGTACTCTCAGGAATATCTAAAGTGTCAATCATAGCATTAATATTACAACTACGTAAGTATCGAGCCAAATCAATCATAGAGTTTACATGAGCCATGTGAGAGGGTGAATATACTAAAAGGCACTTAGGCTTCCTCTCCATCCGCTTCAAAACCTCTGCAACAAATTTGGGATTAGAACTCAAAGATAAATATAAACTAACATTGAGTAAAAATGAAATTAATTTCAACATTTACCTCTATTCCTATATAATTTGTAGACATGATAAAAAGCATACAATATCACAGGAGGAATCCACACAAGACTAATTATCATAATAAGTATCTTATGCGAAGTTTGTTCTGTAATAAAAAAAAATTTCCAGTCAATGATTTCATGAATGGCTAAGAAGTTTAATGTCATCAAAGTTACACATTAGAATAGAGTCTGTGCAACTCACTTATGCCTATAAAAGGAGTAGTACTGTTGATACAACCATATTCTTGACAAATTGAATGAAGAGCAGAAACTTTGAAGTAAACCACCCCTTCATTAACAGTAAAGTTTTGATGGATCAATTTGTCATTATTCAAGTTGTTCAAAATAACTTCCGTTGTCTCATTGGTTACATTATTAATCATCCACACTCTATAGGCAGAGACATTAAACCTCTCTGGTAGAGTTTGAATGTATAAGGTAAGAGTAGATGCATCAGAAACATCGACATAGATAAATGGGGTGTAGAGTGCCACATCTCCTACTATTTTGTCTGAAAACATTCAAACTTGTTAAATCATGAATTAATATTTTTAATCATGAATGATTGTACAAAAATTGAACTTACCTATAGATCTATGATTTGGGACTATGAATACAAATTTCCTACTGTACTCATAATTGTCACCAGATATGAGGTACTCCAAGCGATATGGAGCATTCTCAAAAGAATTGTTGGAAAATGGGCAAGAGACAAAAAAATCTTTCAAAGGAGCCATGGAAGAATTTTTAAAGAATTCAACATGTCGACAAGCAGATGTATCTTCATCTCCTAAACTTTGATAGCGCGTAATCAGTCCTGTAAAATGAAAAAATAGCACATTGACACACACACACTTGGAGATTTCTTTGACGAATAGATTTTTAGTCCTACTCACTATTAAAATTGATATCACCGATGGAAAAATTGAAAGCAGTAGCTTTCCCTTTTAATTCTCCAAAATCCTTGGAATAAGCAAACAATGAGGCTCTGACCAGGGGTTCCCCTGTTGGAGGCACATGACCAAGGTTCTCAAATCTCATCTCCATGCATTCTGTGAATAAATTAAAGCCATCAACACTGTATTCCAAAATTAGCTCATGCATAAACATGATGCACAGTAGTAAAATGACAATATTACCTGCTCCTCTCTGTACTGGCTCTATCAGACATCGCTCTTGAGGTGCTGGCACAAAACTTGTCTAAAAACACAGAGCAGACAACATGGACTACATGATAGTAAAGACAACAATAGCAGACTACGGGTCCCTGTGTCAATGACAGCAAAAACTGTATATGACAGACAGATGTAAGGACAAAAAGTACTCACCGTATTTCTGCAGTAGTCAGGATAACAGTAAGATGCCAAAACTTGCTCAACGACAAGTTGAGGGAGAAACAGAAGCAATAGCAGACGAACCGAGTACTTCATCTTGTAGGTTATGCGTCGCAGGATTGTTGTTGTTATGAAATAGGTATCAGGTCGACGTTGTGGCTTCCTGGTGCATCTCGCCGTGGAACGTGTGCCTCACAGCGAGATTTAAAAGAATATTGTTCACATGGCCACTGATCAGGAAGCTCGAGCGCAACTCTTTTGCACCACATACGACACGACACAATGTGACACAAAGTAAGCGAAAACAGAAACTGCATACAACATACAACGGCGTCACTCGAGAACACTATGTGCAGCTGTTCTGTCCCCTCTTTCCTCGCATGGATCGGGATCCTCAAACTTTACCGATCTCCGTGTTTTGCTCTGCGGTCCCTTCTCTTCTACTGCTTCTTTTCTTTCCTCTCCACTTACTTACCTCATCATACTTATTTTTCGCCGCCTTTCGACCCCGACCTTTGTTGCAAAAGTTACACCTTACTATGAATCATACACGCACCTTATTCTTGGAGTCGAATATAGCGCCTATCTATATCGTGCAGGTGATCGGTTAGTATAGGTGTATCGTATACGAAACCAATTCTTGCGATCAATAATGTCTAAGGATTTATGAATAAACTCCAACGTCATTATTGGTGTTTAATGACATAACGTAGACTTATTCAAAATAGCACGATCAAGGCCTAATACTCCCACGCCCATCAAGGTCATCGCTAAGATCGGTATGATCTTCATGCGCTCATATTTCGCGCGATACCGTACGACAGAGATTAACATAGATTGTTGTTGAATGCTTTGCGCCCAAGTTACGTTGATTTCTTACTATTTACATATGGACGGATCCGCACCAGAACGGTTCAAGTCAATTTAAGATTTTCAAAAAATCGGTTTGATATTTGGGAGGTTGTTTTTTCTGTTCACCACTGTCCGAAAAAATTTTAATGAAATCATTCGAAATAAGCCCTCATTCATATGATGCAAATACAGTTTTGCTAAGATTTAATCACCAATAGAAGTAGATTCCAAAATACCAAAGAGACTCCTTCAAATTTCGAAATGGACTTTTACCGTTCTGGTCCGGACCCGTCCACATTTACCTAGAGTTGGTTCACGAATAATCCAAGAATGTATGTACTGCACTTTGGAGATTCATCGGATAGTCATTTATATAAATAGATCATCATGATGAGCGAATAAACCAGAGGTACTTATAATCACGCGTGCATCCGCTCCGACCGAATGTGCGTTGAAATTTCAATTTTCAGCGGTATGATGCAGCTAAGGTTTCTCCCGCCGAATTGAATATGGCTGAACGGACAAAAGTATGTAAAACGTCTGAATTGTACATTTTCGAACAATTGTAGAGAATTTTTTGTGATTGGTAATTACTTCTTGGGAAAAGTATTTGACCACTATACGAATGAGCACCTGCTCATGAAAAATTATGATTCGAAAAATTGTCGTGGAATTTCTTTAAAAGAGTGGTGTTTGATACTAAAAACAGTTTCTGAGACCCAAAAGACTGTTTTCGAAAATCCGATCATTCTGATCCAGAATCTCCATCAATACCTGTACATTAATCGAACGAAGCATAATCCGATCGGATACCATTGCTAGAAAAAATGATAACCGTAGCGCGATGCTCGAATATTCACAATCCCAGAAGTCTCCAGTAACTGATTCTAATTTCGGTCATGGATACCTATGGTAACATGAAAAAGACTCATATTTCTCAATTCATCTGGTCAAGCATAGTACTAATGGATGTGAAATGAACGCACTGGTCAGACCGAGTTGAATAGATCATTCTCTCGTGGTAGAATATCTGTAAAAACTGTACATCTCATCACATATTCGGATTGAAGAATCTTGTTGAAAATATCATAATAGACACCAATTTTCCCTCGATTAACTCAAATATTTCCCCAGACAATCGATTTTTTCGTCGTGAAAAATGAACCAAATTTTTCCGAATAAAAAGCAAAAAATCATTGCGTCGAGAACAATTTTTCGATTTTTCATCTGTTATCATAAAATAATCACACAGATTGCACACTAAGTAAGTGATTGGAAATTAAATATCAATTATAAGATAAGTATTATATTCGAAGTTGTCAAATTATCCCTTCACAGCGTAGCTTGGAAGCGCTTGACGAGTCCTTGCCAGCACTGGGTATAATCGGCATCGAGTTTGCCACATAACTGAGCTGCCCAGGGTGTAAGAGCTAGTCCGTAGTAAGTCTCGAACATAAAGGCTTGAGTATTGTCAGCGATTCGTTCTGGTCGTAATTGAGCTTCGGATGCAGCCTCGAAACAAGCTTTGTCTGGACCATGGGCTGTCATCATCGAATGCAAACTGGCTCCACCGGGCTGGAATCCTTGCTCCTTTGCTTCGTAGCTGCCCCGGATCAGACCCATGAATTCACTCATGCAGTTTCCTAAAATATTTTCGGATGAAAGTGGAAAAACCAAAACGTAATAAATCCATAGTCATCCTCTTGAAGGATCAGGTTGTGGTATTCTACTCCATCTTTCGGCTCACCAAGAGAGGTCGCCACATCCGGATCACGGATTTAGCCGAAACTCTGGGAATAGTCTTCTTTCGGCACAAAAAGACGACATCCAAAATTATAGACTCTAACGCTCTAGCGTTTCCGAGCTACATCTTCGGGCAATAGCATTGACCATATGGGCCCATGTTAAAAATTATACATATAGGTATACCTGCAATGCTAATGTCCTTGGCTTTAGCTCCGGAACGCTTGAGCGTTAGGGTCTATGATTTTAGGTTTCATCTTTTGGCAATAAAAGACGAATATTTCCAAAGTCTCAGCCAACACCGTGAACCAGATATGATGACCTCTCCTGGTCAGTGTACTAATTCTTAATCGAGTTGAAATTAATTTCTACCAAACATGCATTCATAATAAAATTAATTTAGAGAAAGAGAATCTTTGATTAGTGATGAGTTCATTCATTATAATAGTCCGTAAAAACTGTATGCAGTTTAACATAAATGGCTTGCAAACTGTTCTATAAATTTAGACTTGGACACTGAACTTGAACAGAAGAAGCACGAGCAAATGTTAACTCGATCCTCCTGCTCACTTTCTTTGAGATCGTAAGGATTCATCGATCGCGGTAACCCTTCTTCAAGACTTTACTTGGGAGTCAAGTGAACTCTCCATAAACTTCTGGGAACTGATGATATTCCTGAATTATTTTCCTCCACGAGCTAAATAAGTGCTGAATTTTTCAATCAGGCAGTTAACCATACAGGAAGAAATTTCTAATTAGAATGAATTTTTGTCTCGATCGATATGAACGATCGAGACTTTATCGCTCGCGGGAATTTCAAATCATATTATTACATGACTCGGCTAATGCAAGCTAATTTTAACCAACGGATTTGTTGATTAAGTGACATAGATCGATATTGGATTACTCCAATTCGATCTATGTACCTTCAAGGCACCTCGCAATTCGAGTGTCGCAACTTGAAGGATTTTGATGGAATTTCAAATACATGAAAAATGAGATGAGGAACGAAAAATTTTGATTCTACGCTGGATGTTGGTGCGTTTCGTCTTTCCTCTCCGGATCAGACTCTTCAGGGGGGCTGAAGAGATCCGAGTAGAGGTTGGCCCCCGACGTCACCTAGCCAAAGTGGCTTGATGGTCATGATTTTGATCGGGCTTATATGTTACACGAGGGCTTTTGCAGCCACTCGCGAGAAAGGTTCTCATCTCGGTTGTGTATTCGCCGACAACCGGTGACAATTAGAATGAATTTTTGTCTCGATCGATATGAACGATCGAGACTTTATCGCTCGCGGGAATTTCAAATCATATTATTACATGACTCGGCTAATGCAAGCTAATTTTAACCAACGGATTTATTTTAACCACTTTGGCTAGGTGACGTCGGGGGCCAACCTCTACTCGGATCTCTTCAGCCCCCCTGAAGAGTCTGATCCGGAGAGGAAAGACGAAACGCACCAACATCCAGCGTAGAATCAAAATTTTTCGTTCCTCATCTCATTTTTCATGTATTTGAAATTCCATCAAAATCCTTCAAGTTGCGACACTCGAATTGCGAGGTGCCTTGAAGGTACATAGATCGAATTGGAGTAATCCAATATCGATCTATGTCACTTAATCAACAAATCCGTTGGTTAAAATTAGCTTGCATTAGCCGAGTCATGTAATAATATGATTTGAAATTCCCGCGAGCGATAAAGTCTCGATCGTTCATATCGATCGAGACAAAAATTCATTCTAATTGTCACCGGTTGTCGGCGAATACACAACCGAGATGAGAACCTTTCTCGCGAGTGGCTGCAAAAGCCCTCGTGTAACATATAAGCCCGATCAAAATCATGACCATCAAGCCACTTTGGCTAGGTGACGTCGGGGGCCAACCTCTACTCGGATCTCTTCAGCCCCCCTGAAGAGTCTGATCCGGAGAGGAAAGACGAAACGCACCAACATCCAGCGTAGAATCAAAATTTTTCGTTCCTCATCTCATTTTTCATGTATTTGAAATTCCATCAAAATCCTTCAAGTTGCGACACTCGAATTGCGAGGTGCCTTGAAGGTACATAGATCGAATTGGAGTAATCCAATATCGATCTATGTCACTTAATCAACAAATCCGTTGGTTAAAATTAGCTTGCATTAGCCGAGTCATGTAATAATATGATTTGGAAGAAATTTCTTGTGTCTTCAACGTGACTTCGATAAATTGCGAGCCAGTTCACTCAGAATCTTAGATGGATTAAAATATTACTCTCCCGAAAGTTTGCACACACCCAAAAATGAAAAGTCCCCAACAGGAATTTCGATTACTTTAGCTTCGTTCGTCCAAAGTGACTTTGACTCATCTAAACGAAGAGGTCAACGCCTTCAAAATTCCTTTCTGAAAGTTATCCAAGGTCGTTCCTGATCTCCGAAATGACGGTTTTTCTGTTGAAAGATTTCTCTGAAGATAGAATCTTCAAATTGATGAATGGCGAGGAAATTGGACTAATAGTGACATTTCTCTGATTTCCTTTACATCCTTTCTTATTTTCGTTAGGATTAATCAAGGCAAGTGTCTATACCAGTTAAACATGAACCCTTCCATGAATTCTCATAATCTGATCGATTTTTTGACAGGAGCTTCTCGCCAGGAACCCGTCATTTCTCGGCCCAGAAACGAGACTCTCAGAATCGAATTTTGCTCTTGAGCTCTATTTTCAAATGTTTTTAAATCATTTTGATTAATTAATCGTATCTGACTTGCAGGAATCTGAGTGCTGACGCAATGTTCATGGATTATCCCAAGGATTTGACTTGGCCTATCGAAAAATTGTTGTATCTTGTGAGAAAAAGAAATCCTAATAAGTCCATGAAGTATCTGGAAAGAAGTTGTAGAATGAGCTGAATAAGAGTTATTTGGGAGTAACAAGGCCACAGGAATCTAATTTTTTCATTTGGACTTTTTATTTTAGGTGTATACAAACTTTTGACCGGTAGGTACTGTATAACTATTGTAACATAGCTGGCTATGAACTTTTCATATGTCATCGTCAGAGAGTCAATCTGGACAACTCTTATGGAATACCACAATGGATTAAATTTATATTTTAGAAATTTAATATACTCACGATGATAGTATGGAGGACGGAATGTGTGTTCCTGGACTGACCAGCGCGGAGGAAAAATGACAAAATCGGCAATAGCTGTTCCAGGTTTGTCCGAAGGACATGTCAGAACGGTGAATATCGATGGGTCCTAAAAATGATTCATGCATACTTTGATTTTCTTCAAACCGTATACTTCAATCCATCAAGACATCTTATTCAAGAAGAAATTCTCAAATTCTAATAAATTTCGATAAGAAAGGAGTCATCAACTTACGCAGTGATCAAACGAAACGGAGTTGATCACCATAAAACGATCGAGGTTGTATTTGTAAGGGACATAGTTCCCATGCCAGGCTACCACGTCAAATGGGCTGTGGTCCTGATCAGCTACGAACAATTTTCCCTGATACTTGTTGATGAGCTTGTATGGCACGTCGATATCCTCGTAGTAAGCTACTGGGGTTTGAAAATCTCTCGGATTTGCCAGGCCGTTTGCTCCTAAAACGTAATGAGTCTACAATGATCATACTTCAATGTATGATCATCAAGAGTGTTGATAAGCTCGGTTATATTCACCTATGGGCCCAAGACTTGGTAGTTGAAAATGGTTATCGAAAACTTCCAGAATGTATCCTCTCGAAGGCCCAAATACAGTGACAGAAAACCGCATTCCACGCTGAATCACGCATATTTCATTCGGTTCCAAACGCATTTTTCCGAATTCTGTGGTGATGTTTAGTGGTCCGAGTTGTGGCACTGAAATTTGAAACGATTTCCATTATACCCGTGGTGAATATATAATTTTATCAATAGTGAACATGAAAAAATCGCAATCGATAAAAGCAAAAGAAACAAACTGGCATTTTTACAAGCACGATTATGTCAAACTGCGTAGCCAAATAATTTTTTTGGGCTCTACTCTCATCCCATAATCACTCAACTCTAAAGTATGATAGTAATTGATCAGCGCAATGGATTTGACCTCTTGTGATCATACTGAATCCTCAAGGTTGCAAAAAAAACTGTAACTTAATTGAAAAATTGATTCTGGTCAAAGGAATTTCATTTGCAAACACTGATCTTACCGATTAAAAAGTCTCCATCAGAATTGTAGAGGGCCTTGTTCTTCATGGAAGCATTGCATAGGTAAACGTGAATCGCGAGGCCAGAACGTGTTCGAGCATCGCCAGCACCACAAACAGTGTGTAGTCCCTCGACAAAGTCCACTTCTGGTTCTTGGCGAGTAGGTACGTCGAATGGCTTCCACCGCAACTGAAATGTTGACATTTCTCAATGAATTGTCATCCTGGTCGATACTTTCCAAATAATTTCAATACGTCAGTCAAAATCAGTGATCGTGTACCAGAATGGACAAGGAAATATTCTACAAAACACAACGAGTAGTAAAAAAATTTGAACGGATTTAAGAATAAAATAAGATTGCTTCTTTGATTACTCACTTGATTTGGATCTGGGGGCGTTTTATCCCACTCGTGTGTCAAATGAGGAGCCACACTGTCTATTAGCTCGAATTTTCCGTGAGTGACCGATGGTCTGATTCGATAAAACCATGTTCTCCTATTCTCCAGACGAGATACTGAAAACACAATCAGAATCAATTCTTGAAAACATCATCATGATGAAATAAGGATACAGCATAAATCTTTGAAATAATCACCTGTAAAAGCAGTGCCAGACAATTGCTCCGCGTACAGACCATAGGGACATTTTTGAGGGCTGTTTTGTCCGACTGGTAACGCTCCTGGACATCGCTCGTCCTCACTGCTGAATTCGTTCCCGAACCCCGATGAATACTGGAATTTAAGTGTGAGGGATGGCATTGTTGAGAAATTTGACTGTCAAATATCAGTTGAAGTCAATTTTGAGTTCCATATTGATTTAGAAAATATTAAGAGGAGAAGAACAGGAATCTAGAATAATTGAGGTAAAAAGTAAAGTTCTCCATGCGTCCGACTGGTATCGAGATTATTCAATATTAGAAATAAATAACTAGATATTCTCAACCAATTCCTCTTCAACATATTTTTAGGGATCAGCCAGTTGACGAACAAAGTGGGGCGAAGGAAACTCATAGCATAGCAATTGCTCTATAGGTCTTCAAGGCCTCAATGCTTCGAATAAAAGAAAAAATCTAAAGGCAAGATTTCCCCGACACCTGGGATTCAAAGTCTGAAATCTCTTCAAACTTGGGTCATATCTGATACACCTGAGATTAACTCATTTGAGTTTAATCATCAATCCGTGAACGTTAATCTCACAGTATATCAATCTCTATCAGTAGGTTCCATTTCATCTATATACAAAAACTTCTCAACACTTGGTCATAACTTCACAAAATGGCTCGTTTTTTTCTCCAACAGCACGACACGGTGTCACACGCAATTTTGCTCAACTCCTCAAAACTACAAAAAAAATCTGTTCCAGCACACAACTCACTAAAATTTGCATGATATCTATCTAAAAAACCAAAGCAAATTCAAAAAATTAGTTTGCTGCGTACCTTGAGATCGTCCTTCATCTCGGTCCACCAGTTTTTCAGAGACTACTCGAAGAGTCGTGGATCCCGGCCGGTTTTATAAGCTCGCAGATAACGCAGGGGACATTATGCTAAGAATGTTTACGACAAGTAGCAGATCCAACCAATCAGAAGACGAGTATTGGTGGGCACGACCGGTCGACCTGGAGAGCACGCCAACAACAGGTGATAAGCTCGGCTCGATGTCTCATCCTAACTATATACGTTTCACCGCGGGAACGAGCTGTACCTGAAATAGCATTTAGGAGAATGAGTGGAATATTTTGACCAAAAATAATTCGCCTCTAGATTTTTGCTACGGCTACCTGTAACTTCAAAAAATGTGCAATTGCATATTACTTATACATGAAAAAGAGTGACAGTTGTCAGAACTCCCCTTGGAACGATATCATTAGATGCAAGAAATCCATGATAAGTCAGATTTAGACTGTAGAAAAGTTGGATTTAATAAGGAATTTTTTCATTAATCTACGAAACAATTGACTGAAAAAAGTCTATTTACGCGACTTCTGACTGAAGAATTGCACTATAGAGTCCCTCAAAAATATCAAGTTCTCCATTCAAGAGTTCGCTTCGCCTTGAAATATGCGAAAGATTACATAGTATCTTTTGTAAATGTTCTGAAACTGAAGATTCTGTATTTGTGAATGTGGAAGATTAAATAGTTTGAATCGAATCACATCGAATTCTCAAAGAACCCGAATCACGGCAAAATTGCTAATGGTTGAGTATTTTTTGTGCTCTCTTGGAAAATTGTCCATCTTTCTGAAGAATGAGGACGATCTCGGATAATCATTACTATTCACATCATACTGTTGTGAGCTGATGTTTATGTTTTCAGTAAGAACGAGCCCCTCATTTGAACTTCTTTCATTATTCATGAAAACTAGTTTGATAGAGTAAATCAGACGTTTGATAAAAAAAATTCTAGGTAAACCTCTTGCAAGAAAATAAACTTTATTACGTGCTTCATTGATGAAAATGTGTGTTCTAAATTACAAACTAGATCAAATCTGGAAATAATACTACGCTGACACATTTTTATGAGACACGTGACTTTTTCCAAAGTACTGTAACATAAAAAAATATTTGAAGCCAAGTCTTGATTTTAAATCGGTCAAACTTCCTCGCAATTTTTTCGAGGTTGATTCATTACATATTCTCTCATCCATTGGGCTCATATGAACCTAAGGGTTTCGCTACATTTACTACAGAATTATCAAATATACGAACTTAGATTGCACCATAGTTCCTAACAACACTGCAATCAAAATAAAAGGCGAAAGAATCTTATCAGCTTACGGTTTTCCTGAAACCTCCAAACCTCCTCTATCATGAAGAAGATCTTCAAAATATTTGTCTCGACCTAAAACTGTGGTGGCTATACTCTATCCCAGATTCGACTTCTGTAAAAAACTTTCATGAATCATTCGGTATTTCCCGTATTCAAGCAAAAACAGAGAACAGCTGACTCGACAACTAGGAACGAGTTTTAGCGCTTTACCTTGCCACTATCTGAACATTTACGTTTGTATTCCTATGATATATGCACCGGTCACTTGACCATCATCCGCGAGTCAGTTCGCAATGTCTATGAGCTCTCGAATGGTCGCTCTTCGTATTCAGCAGTATAGCAATAGCTCTATGAAACACCGGTGGATATCTCTATGGAGCTTAGCGGTTACAGTTACGGAGTCTGAGCTATAAGGAACAGATGAGATGGCTTGGCTCGCAGGTGGGTAAATCGCAGGTACTTTTTATGCTGGGCCTGCAGTGGGACTAGTAATGGTACATTCAATACAATTTGATTTTCTGCTTTAAACATATGAAAATACTGTCAACTCTCACTCGCCCAAATCATTTATGGACTATGGAAAAATGTTTTACTTTGGGAATAATATTAGTTCACGTGGTGAATGAGAAAAAAGTTGTCAGGAATTGGCATTTTTTCAAAAGTCTATTACAATCATCATTTCTAATATTATCATTCTTGATGTGATGTACCCCAATTTTAATTTTGATTATAGAAAGGTGCAGGATCATGTTTCTCATCCTCCCACTTCATTCTCAATTCCCGATTTTGGAAAAATTTTTTGGTACGAAAGAGTCAATAATTGAATATGGAACTACAGAAAAAATGTTGACATTTGTGATTTTGAATTTTTCATATTTTTTTAACTTAAAAAAAAATACAATCTCATGGAAACTCAACCCTTGTAATCACCAATTCTCATTCTCAGAATTGGCAAAAATTAATCTAATTCTTCAGATTTCTCATTATGCACCAATTAAATAATTATCACGAAAATCAAAGTTCAGGCATATCTAGAGTATCCCGATAATTTTCTTCAAATGTTTGCCTTACTATGCTATCAAAATGAATAAGTTTGTTATAATCCATTCTAAGTGAATCTCAATGCATACTCTGCCACTAAAAATTGAATACAATTTTTTCATCGAAAACCCCCACTTTCATACATACTGTATTCTCTGATAGCGAATGCATTCTTCTTATGCAGTGTTTTTTCACCTATACGACCTTGAAAAATACTATTATGATGGCCCCAGATGAGCCAACTCACTTCAAAAAAATTTGTCCACCATTCATGAAATATACCGCCAAACTAATGACTTCCCGATACACGAGATACCTTATCGAGCGAGCAAAAAATTCCAAGATGCAAGATACGAGAGATAAGTATGCAGATTCCAGAAACCGATCGCCAAACTTTCTCCAAGACGATTCATGAGCATTATGCGTCAAGATTATTATATGAGTATGATAACTATGTTACGTAGATCTATCGATCTGTATAAGAGTATTTTCTAGATCATGTGTAAACGAGGTAGATTTGAAAAATAGCATTGGTAAATAACCATCATGTAAACTCGGGAAGTAAGAAACACCAAGTGCTGGTCATGCGAGTCGGATTACTCTCTCACGGAATTGAATATTAATATAAGTACATTCTACGAAACAGTGATAAAATTATTCAACAATCTCGTTCCGTTGCGATTTATGACTTTTCAAATTATTTCCTCGTGAAAATGTTACCAAAGACCGAGTTTCTCTAGAAATTCAGTAAACAAATACACTATGTGATCTATGATTTCAATGCACTTCAAGACTATGCTTCTAACCTTACTTTTTTTATTATAGATTCTATAAGGACTACTTATAAAATTATGGAGCAAGACAGTGAGGTCTATTGAAAAATTAATAATTGAAAAACTAAACACTTTAGTCCCATGCTACTATCTTATTACTTTCATGATAATCTAACTCGAATTTCATTTTGTTAGTTGAGAGTGTGTTCCCTCACTTTCTCATAGTTACAACAAAAACAATAAAGTATACTCGCTCAATAGATCGAAGTAATCGTCGGATAATCCTTCTGTGAGAGAGCCCGCCGGGAGTCCATCTACAGACGTAAATCAACCAAAATACCAAAGAGAAATCGACTAAGACATACACCAATTTGACGAGGGAAATACGCAATTTAACTTGAAATCTCAAAAGTGTTCGAACAAGAACCACATAAATCGCCTGATCATAATGAAAGATTTTTATCTCGAGTAAAATACATCAGTCGAGAATAAATTGATCTATTTGAGAACAAACGAATAAAAGACAGTTTAAGTATAGTTGAGATCGCTGAGATGATAAGACTGATGCACTGAAAGCTTAGTTTTTGAGCGCAGAGTTCGTTACACGCATCATCGTCGCTAATTACTTCTGGAAGTGAATTGAATTGAATTCTATTTTATTTTATTGAGGAAATACACGCCAATTTGGGAAGAAAGTTCCTATATGTACGTACACATAGTCGTTAAGCAGAATTCCAGCTTAAGATAAAAGCAATTTGCCATTTAGCGAAGATCGACCAAATTTAGTGGAATAAATATATAAAAAAAAATCTTAAATGCTATTACTTTTCCCACTTTAATCCACGATGTAAGAGAAAGTGAAGTCATAAACTTATTTAAGTTGGATCAAATATAAAGCTTATATGTTCAATACGCGAGTTTGAGTAGCCAATATAGTCAGTGTATACAGTAGTCCTTTTGTGGACTGGCGGGGAAATAATCTGGTTGGTTTGAAAAGACAGCCATACGTCAAGCGAGATCTCGAGCGAAACGGACAGGAAGTATAATCCTGCTGCTGATGGAATATTTGCATTTTAACAAGTCCAGATATTTTCAAGTTTACAGATGAGCATCAGTTTCTGTGGACGACAAAAATATCTCTTCACTATTCACGATGGGGAATCGATCAATTGTTCTTTAGAGATGATGGCATAACACTGCAAACATCGTGCCTGAATTGATGGATTATGTGAGACGGTAAAAAAAAATATTCTTGTAAAGTTCTTGGTAATGATTACAAGGTCCGTAATTCATCAAAATTACCCCCAATTTCATCCAAACAATTTATTAGTATCATTATTTTTTCTTCATCACCTTCCAATTTGCATCACAAATGATTGAGATCTAAAGCCAATTTTGGAACCTCGATCAGATCAAGTTCATTGAAACAATTGTGTTTCATGGGCGGCCCATGGGGCCCCCTCATGCATAAGAAACAGGATTTGAAGGGTATTCAAACAACCACACACTCATGCGTATATGGTTGCCGCCATCCAGGGGGGTGCACGATTCAAAAATCAAAATGACAAGTATGTTACGCTCACAGTCGAACTTGGGGTCCGATTCTTGCTATCGAACTCTGCTGATCACGAATTGGAATTATCTATAAACAATAACTCGGCATCAAAAAATTGAAATAATCTCCCAAAAATCACATTTTGGATGATCTTAAAATGTGAAACTGGTACCTCAGAAACAAATCAACAAAATCTCGAAAGTGTTTTCGATTTCATTAATTTTGACACAAGACTCAGAGCCTAGATCAAAAGTCACCAGAGAAATACAAACATTTTCTACCCCCTTTCTTTTTAGTCCACATCGATCAGATCAGTAGAATCACCCACAAATACGACACACCGGATTATATATTATATCGATTGAAACAACACGCGCAATCCGACTATTATTTGATTTACGCAGACTTAAGGTTAATCGAAACGCGAGCTCCCTCTATCTCGGCTCTCAGATTTTTTTCTCGCACAACTCGCGAGTTAACGGTCTTCAGGCCGGCCGTAGCACGGGAAACCGTAATATTTCCCACCTTAGGTCCGAGTAATGCGTATATACAGCAGCAGCATGGCTTTACGATCGTGGAGAGTAAAGGCCGACACCAATCTCGAAGAGCCTTGACCATCCAAAGCGACCGAGTATCCTTATGATGCGATCCTTCTCGCGCTTATTTCCGGAATCTTGCGATGCGTCTTGTTAAGCTTCTTTTGACGCTAATTGACTGGACTGAACTTGACTTGATGTTTTGATTGTTGAAATCAAAAAGTTGATGGGTCAGGGAAATGTTGCCAACGGACTGATTTGTACATCTGTAAGACATATTCTCCGAAACTATGGAATTAATTTTTAACTGGTAGTCACGGCTTATCATATTGGATCTACGCTGGGTGTACTAATTATAGGCCCACTAGGCCGAGACTTACAGGCTCCCATCAACTCGTGGAAAAAATTTTACTGGATACTCAAGCCAAAAATTCTAACGGGTGAAGAATTAGTTCCGTGATTCAGGAGGGCAAACAAGCCCACTAACAATTCGATATATAGGACCAAGAATTTCAAGTCGGTTAAAAAGTCAATCCCATAACCGATTGTGACTAATTATTGTTCCCGACAGAAATCTTGGTCCAAGCGTCCGGGCATTTGCGGTCTAGAATTTCGGAAATGATTCTTTCGCCAATAGAATTTACCTCTCGAAAATCCAGGTATCTGTGCTTTCAACCACGTTCCTAGCTTGTGAAGCTGATTATTTTGCTCGACAGAATTTTTTGTCCGATCAGGTTGGCATTCATGGGTTTGGTTGATGCCAGTCTCGGTTTTAGGAATAATCCTTCTCCCGACTGAATTTCCCGCTCGAGCATATTTTTGGACCAAGCATTCTGACAAGGAGAAAATTAATCCCAAAACCCAGGCTACCTGATGGTCTCAGTTTGGGAGCAGATTGTCTTTCCTGACAGAACTTTTGCTCCGACGATCCGGACATTAGTAGGTTTGGTTGCCTTAGTAGGTTGTGAGAATAACTCTTTCCTTGGTGCATTCAAAATCCTCCCTTGATTTCAGAACTGATTATTTTTTCTAGCGGGAGTTTTGGTCCGAGCATCGGGGTATTTATGGGTTTGGTGCGTGTTTGAGTTTTGAGAATACTTCTTTTCCCAATCGAAAATCCAGTAACAACTTGCATATGCAGCGGGATCGATGGTTGCTCAATGAATTTTGAAGTAAACACTATTCATGATTCGATCTTCATAAGAGGCATGATTTAGATTTCCCAGATATCCACGGTCTTACAAGGTGGTCTCCACCACAATGTGGCCTAGGGGTTCCAGCCGTAAGATTCAGCGATGGTCGAGTTCTTAGGGCTCATCTCCTTTTGAATGGGACGTGAGATCACTAAAATTAGCATTGAATGTCAAAATTTTGTTACGTGTGGGGGGATCTTGAACTCAGATCATCTGACACTATGAGTGAAGAGAAAAAAATCGATTATTTTAGATCGGTCACTTTGCTAATATTTTTCTTCTCGATCATGACTGGATATTTCAGTAGTACATTGCTGATTTTTCGTGGATTTGAAGCAATCTTACGCACCCCATCAAATTCATCGGCATGATAAGATGTACAGATTCTCATGAATAATATTTGAGAACAGTGAAATCAATGTTACGAGTCCACTCGATCTAAACACTGTATTTTAAGTATATATTTCAAATTGATCCAGAACTAAAGGTTGTCCTTGAACTCCCACGGAATAAAAAATTGCCTCGCATCTTTCAAAATTGGAGACTAGAGTAATCTGAATCCTATCATTTCGTCGGAAAATCCGCATCTCAGGAACTATCGCTGGAAAAATATTTCATTTTGTCTGGTAAGCTATGGTGGGAATAAAATCTTGTCAAAATGACGGTTCTAGCTCTGTCAAGTAGACAATATTCGATCGTTCGAGGTACATAGCCAGATGTTCAAAGATTCTTTTAACCTGCATACGCTTTATTCTATCATCGTGAATCTTCTCAATCGAATATTCTGAAATGAATTTTCTAGGGATCAACTGTTGAATAATCTCTGATGCGTGACTTAGATATAGCGCACTAACATTCGTCGAAGAATTGGTCGCAACAATTTTCCCTGAACTTTCATTTGAAAGAAAGTCTGCCAGTAGATGGTCCTGGCTGTACTAATCAAGTGAATTTTTCCTCGCGGGAATGCTGAACATCGTGGAGAATATCGAGCAGCTCTCTCAAGTTGCTGTAATATTACCGCAGGCTTGGTTAATATTGAAAAGTTTAGTGAAAAGGATGAAAGGACATAAACAACTTAACAATCAAATACACATTACACGTTCGCCGCGACAGCAAAAATCGCAGTTCCGTCCCTGTAAGCGGTAGGACCAACCGGTGGGTCCCGCTCAATGTTAAATTCTATCAGACAGAAATCTGCGTCACACAAAGTAGGACATGCTGGAGCCATCGGTGGATGTTAAGAAATGGAAATGACTCGTAGTTTGAGCTAATAGGGGCCGCCCGTAAACCACATAGATGGCCAGGATAGCGTCGGAAGGGGGGGGGGAGGATAAGAAAATTAATAAAAGAGCTACGTCGAGCCGCGGGGGGAGTAGGGTAGGTCCATGGGCTTTTCTACGTGTGCTCATAATTTCAAATTTCGCGCTCAGCGACGCGCCCGCGCTCCTCTTTCGCTCTTCACGTTTTGATTCGACCGAGCCCTTAGACTATCCATGCACTTTTATATGTGACTTGGGGGAGTTTCTTCTGTCATATTTCGAAAATATGTGAGTATTTTGTTGAAGTTATACATAGCTGATCTCTCAGGTTATTTGGTTGTTTCTGGTGGAATAGAATTCTCATTATTTCCCATAAGTCCACGTAGTTTTTTGGGGAAGCGGGGGGTCGGGTTGGCCAAAGAAGTTACGATTGGCTACGAGGGGGGGGGAGTGGAGGAGTAAAAACTAATCAAAATCTAGGAAATCAAGATAGAATTCTCAAAAAAAAATACAGAGTTGTATTTTGAGGAAATCTGGATTAAACAAGTTCAATACAGATACGAATTCTTGAAATGCATACATATGACGATAATTCAATATCAATTGCCGGTTTGGCACTTGCCAGAGAGGGAATTCGTGAAAGTTATAGCAACAATCGTGAACACGGAAGAAATACGTTCTCCCGCTGAATTGTATATTCTCAGCTTTCATGAGATCTGTGCAACCGAGCACAACATCGTCCAGACAATAAAACATAGCCCGTATGACGTTTTTGTAATTTTTGCGAGTAAAAATGGAAAATTCCCCCACTACTTCATCATGGGAATAATACGGGAGCCATGAGAATGGTCGTCGGTGGTGTCCTAGCGACGTTTTTGGGTCAGAAAAACGAGTTATTTCATGTTTTCTTGTAAACAAGTAGGAATTAACCGACGGTGGCAGCGCTGACAGTCTTCTCGGTCGAAAATCCAGCTTAAGCAACGTTTTCGCAATACCGGGTCCGGATTGGTGACCGCTCATCTTGCGCTCGCCTAGCTCCTAATCCCAAACAAGCTATGGGCTTCACAAACTAAGGCGGGTGGTCATTAATCCGGAAACTGAATCGCGAAAACGTTGCGTACACTGGATTTTCAACCGAAAAGACTGCCGCCGTCGTTTATTCCTTTTTGTTTACGAGGAAGCATGAAGAAACTTGTTTTTCTGATCCCATAATGTCACCGAGAGACCACCACCTATCCATCAAATCATGCATCACATATACATATAACGATATTTACGGGTGAATTTATAGTCACCACATCCAGCGTATTCAGTGCAGCGCGAGGTTGTAGAGGCGGCCTATGATGTGGAATAAATTCTCGTGAGTGTACGGGGTGCAGGATACAGTAGGATTGAAGAAGTATGCCTAGAAGATGAGCGTAGAGGTGGATCATCAATTCCACGTCCGAAGAGTTTCGATAAATAAGAGGTTTGGGTCGTGGAGAAGATGCAGTATGCAAGCGATGCAATCAGATACCTATACGACGACCCCTTGGGTTAAGTCACCCAAGCAAAAGACAGTGAGGTGTCATAGCTACCATCCACGATATGTCACCATTTGAGTATTCTCCGTTGAAACTTTGAAATAATATGTGCCTGCTTGTACGAAGCCTCAAAACACTTGAGGAAAAAACTTCGAAGGTATTTTCGATGTATTTTTTCGTGTTCTTCCTGACACAATCATTAGTTTTTGATCCAGGGCTACCCAAAAAATCTATCACCAAAAAGGGGATTAGAATGTCAGTCCCGTGTGGTATTTGTGCGACCCTCAAACGCAAGATTACGGAGGCCCTGGTCAGTTTTTTTCAAAGTATCTAATGGTCAAATCAAAATTGCAAAACCTCTAAGCTGTAGCTCAAACCGTTCGGCTGTGAGATCAATTTTAGTGGTGAAATGTCAGGTCCGCACATATGTTGATTCAAAATGTCATGTCCGTGCGACGCTACGATTTCGACCGTCCTATCCTTATGGTATCCATGAGTGGAAACTTTTGTATTCGTGTGCGATTTCATTTGAATTTTATTTGTTTCAAAATGTCCAAAAATAATTCCTAGAACCTTCGGAAGTGAGATTTGAGGCTAGCATATTTTTGACTCCCAAATGGCGAAATTTCCGCGAAACTATGTACTAATATACAGAGCGTACACACGCATTCGGTGAATGGTGAAGCACCAGGTCTAGCTCATTTCCAGTATCGTTATACATCGCAGATGATCAATCAAAGTATGGTAAAATTAGGCTTTCGACTAGTCATTGTTTGAGCTTGCTGGAGGGAGCATGTTCGTATAGAACCAAGGTTTGACAGTGATCCGTGAACTCGACTTGAAATTGAATTCACATGCCAGTCCAACTCGGTCGTAAGGTTAACACCCAGGTCAGCAACGTGATTCGAGTGCCAATTAATTAAATTATTGATACCATCAAAAGGCAGCCTCGGATGAACATCCGCCGAGTACCAAAAAGTTCATCTTCATACTAAAGAAGTTCGAAAAAATGTTTGATTTCGAGGCACAAAGCTTTCAAAGATAGGGATACGGTGATTTTTCTCAAAAAACCATAGTCTTAATCATTTTTTTATCAAATGAGGCTCCAAGAGAAACTTTGATTCTTCCAAAAATTTCTCAACTACTGGAACATTTTAAGACAAATGCCAGTATTTGCAAGAAACTGAGAGAAATTTTGCTTCATCTGCATGCAAAATGTTTTTTTCCGAAATATATCCTTCTCGCACGTAGAAATGATCAAATGCAGCACCATATGCGTTATGCGACAATTTTGTGCGAATCAAAAATCATCTTGAATTCATATTTTATGCAAGATATAATAATATAGATGCGGATGAGCATATGATGAGCACAATTCACGAGAAATAAAAGAATATGACGAGGGGGAGGAGTACAGCATTATATACGCAAGGTACATGAAGTTCTATTGTCCCCCCTCACATTATAGACGTGCATGCATATACACACCAACCGGCGCTTATGCATCCTCGCGGGTAACAGGTGGACTTTCCGCTACTTCTCATCCTTTCTCTCTCTCTCTTTTAGTCTCCTCGCGTGAGGTGCAATCCACAGTCGCGGTTATTTGCCGGCCTCTCTGGTATAGACACGGCTGCAAAGGGGACTAACTATCTTTACGGGGCCCACAAAGTGCGCCAGTTGTCGGCCGGCCCCGCGCGAGTGCGAGTTCGTTGTCCGCGCGCTGCGCTAATCCTCGAGAACGTGTAGAATCGCGAGTGTTCTTATCATCGTATTCAAAATCTGTATAATATGATTCTGTGCCACCGGAAATCGAACCTGAAATGATACATTTTCGCATAGTTTATCGTGTTGAGTTAGTGAATGTAGTGTAATTTCGGAAGTGCTTTTTGGTGACGGTATTTTTTTGAAGTGGCAAATTTGGATGAGCTTTGGTCGAGCTTGCGGCTTATTTGAGGCTACAATTAATTCACAGGTGAGTTTTAACGTCTATATAGTATAGATAGTCTGACTGTAAATTTTTTTGGACTTGATTGAAGTTGATTGGTTCAAGTATTTTTTTTTTTTTTTTTTTTTTTTCATTTGTTCACGTAAATTGAAGGACTGATGCGCTGGAAGGTCATCGACCAAATCATCTCTGCGTGACGCTCAGGTTGTCATTAATTATCGTATGTTGGAGCTATTAGTATCTGCGAGGCCAATTCTGATCGTGATTTTGACAATAGTACATCTTTTACCGACTTCATAAGGATTGCTACTCTATCAAGGGGGGTCGGATTTTGTCTCGAATCGAAATCAGTAGGGGTCGAAATAGTCGCGAGGAAGCTATGATTCTATGAATGAGGTGTAAATTTGCAATAATGATTTATGCTGTCTTTTTGGTACCCGAATTTTCGAAAATTGCATAGATAGACTTAAGAAATTGATTCAAAAGAATTCACATGTGCCTCATATTTTTTGGGTTGGATTTTCACGACAAGGGGGTGAAATTCTTCCCCAAAGAGTTACTACAATGTCGCCAACTTAGTTTGACTGGAAATTTTATTCCACTCGCGAGATATGGTAAAACGACTCCCACGTGAATTTTAAAAAGAGCGAATAATTGAAAAATCTCTGCTGATAGATAAAGACATGATGATCCCGAATATTCTGAACCGAATAGTTCTTCAACCGGCAATGAGAGACTTTCACATGCTCGAGAGATTATCAGCCCCCAGTTCGAGGAGCGCAGAATCTCTAATGTTTACATCTATGCCCCGCAAAAAAATTCTGCAATATTTCCAAAAGAAAACTCGAATCACCCTGACTTCAAGTATAAAGTTTCCTTAATGCTTGGCGATATTAGTGCTTGCTGTAAAAAAAATCGGTCGAAAATTGATTTAAAAATCTATTATGAATAGAGCAATATTGAGTTACGGATGAAGCACGAATATTAACCCTTTATGATCCGGTGAGTCCTACAGTATACCCATCGACAATAAGTTGAATCTCGCACATTTGAATCAATATGCCCTTCAAGATTCCATCGTGTTTTTTTAGGCCCTAACTAATTATTTTGTATAGTAGTTGAGTTTAGACTACTTTCAAGCATCCTTCGTCCAAATTTCCAAATTTTTATATAGATGACTCGTCATAATACCAAACCCTATTTCATCTGTTCCGAGTCTTTGATCGGGTTTGAGTCTGTGATATTCCTTGATGCAGTGTGTAGAACTTTTTAACCGAGAATGCATCCCCAGAATACTTACAAACATCAGGTTTGTGGATTTGACCTCGTGTAGTACACGTCACAATCAATTGTTAGAAAACCTACAGCATAACGACCAGTTGAAGAAGAGACAAATTCCCGGGTCTAATTGAAACATCCACAGAAGTGAATTCACTGAAGAAAATAAGTGTCAATTCTTTTCAAATACTCTGGGCTCCAAAGGGTTAACGATGTTATCATGATTCTTCCTTGTGGTAATTCCTTCTAGAACATTTTTTGTGCTCAGATTTCAGTATCTTGGAGCTGAGTTCCATCCAAAGATGACTCAAACGAGACTTTCAGTGACTCTTTCGACAAAAAATTCCACCCCCACAATATTCGCATACACGAGAATAATATCGAGGATTCGTGGCTGTATCTGTAGACCCAGATATCAACAAAAACAAAGTCATTGACACTAGACCCATTGTCAATACGGATCTCTGATTTCTCCCAATACTTTGGATCCAATCGCCACAGTTCTAAATATGACTCAACAGAATCAAGGGCACAGATTGGATAGACCGTTTGCAAAGTGGCGGTTCCAAACAGTATTTCCACTTTTGATATTCGTGAAATCAGTACGATATTTGAAAAATTGAAGATGGTGAAGTATAAAAACAGAAGCTCCGGCTATTGATTGATATTCCAAAGAACGGTCCACGCATGATGTCTAACCTCTTACGAGTCCGTCCATTCACTTTCATCCTTTGTGGAAAATACTCATATTATCTACTCATGTTTTTGATTATCTGGACTCTTTTTCTATGCAGCTAAATTCACGAAAGGAAAAGGGTCAGGAACGTCATAAAAATTTTCTCAACGTAATTCATGCATGACCTCCCCCCCCTCCATCTCACGTGGGGCATATCTTTCTTGATGAGAAAGGACTAAATTGCAACCAAGAAAAGTGATCATTGGCACATTTCCCCCCAGTTTCTTCAACTTTGAGCGGGAATGAAATTCGTTAGTTCGGCCAGGCTGTAGATCATCTCAATTCAAACTCATATCTACAGATTCGATGGTCGATGAAATGAGCTAGTTGAAGAGTTTGCAAGAATTTCACTCAGCATTCAACTAATTTCAGCTTCGGCTTTAGTCGTGACAGTGAGCAAACCTTGTTTGTTTGTTGTCTAAGCACGATTTATAGAATTGCCAAAAAAATTCTGCCATGGTGGATATTCAATTTGCGCAATTTTTGCAAATTACATTCAGCACATAAAATTACACTACGATTTTGATGTCAAAATGTCCTTGCCGCAACTCGCTCACGTTTCCATCGAGATAACAATAAGTCAGTTTTTCACGAGCTCAAACGAACTCGTACTGTGTATTACAAACTTCTATCATCAAAGTAGGAGTCTCAGAACGAAAAGAGTGTCTGTGTTCAAGAAAGTCGCGCCAATTATGTTCATAATTATATATGCTTGCGCTCCTCGTTCAAGAGAGAGAACTCGTGATCTGTTGCGCGCGTGCCACGAATTCACCTGCACGACTAACTAACTCGTCCGTACCGCCTGCCTCCGGTAAAAGTCTCCAGTCATTTTTTTCTAAACATTCTGTATACTTTCCACAGTTTAATGTGAGCTATTTCATACTATAAAGGAGAATTTTGATAATTCTGAGTGATCATGAAAAAGAACTTGCTTTGACATGTAATTGATCAGCTTCGTAGTTTCCTACCGAAAATCAATGATTCAGATCCCCAAAATCGAAAAATCATTCGACTAAACACGGACTGTGATCTTCATAGTTCTCGACCGAAATAATTGATCTGGTTTGAATTTATCACGTACATTTCACGAGACATGTGTCATAAATGATTCGATTCTGAATTTCAGGCAGATGAAAGACTTTAATCGAATAATCAAAAATAACTTTCCAAGTAACTTCACATTTGTATATGAAAATTGACTCTGAGCATTAACGAACTTTAATGCGGAAAGTTCTAGATTCGAGGTTATGGCAAGTTGAACTCATCCACCAATGAGCTGCAATCATACAAAAAACTTCCAGTTGCGGACCAACATAAAAAACTTTGGAGATCATATCTTGAACTTCCTGTCGACATAGTATTTCTCGTTTCAACTGCAAGTTACAGCTGTAGGACCCATCGACAACTTTCTTACATGGAGATGTTTTCTGAGAAAATGATAGGCTGATTCGAATACTTGGTAGGCAAAAGATATTTAAAAGTTTATAAGAGATATATATTTAAGGAATAGATATTTAAGAGATATGTAAGAGATATTCTTCATAACAACGGTAGCCTCTAAATCATTGTTACGCTGCTGTATAACGCATCGAAGAGTGTAATTCAAAATATATATGAAAAATCGAATCATCAGCAGAGATTTTTGCCAATCGTTTGTCAATCTACAAGTTTCAAAAAAAAAAAATCCTATTATGTTGCGTAAAAAGTGGATCTCCAAAAAATAAGCTCAACAGTTAGTGACTCTTATGAATACTTTCTCTTTGGAGATATAAAATTATTTCATCAAGCCCAAACCCTCAGTCGATAAAATCAATAAATCGAGTCAACCAATAAGCAACGTCAGTCTGACCACACAACGTCTGTCACTACTTGAACAAAAAAATCGATCCTCGAAACGATTCAATCCTCTCCGTCAAAGAAAAATTCTCAAGAGACGTTGAATCAAATACTACTCTCTCGTTGAAAATTTGTGAGGAGAAAAGAGCTTGCCTCGGTAGAAAAAGTACTGGCAAAAAAAAACGGAGCAAGATCGCTCGCGCGCTCGCTCGCGTCATAAATGGCGCGTGCATCGCGTAAACTTACAATCTCTTCTGTTCTCTCTTATGAGCTTGCACATACGAATAAGTAGGCCTCGATTCGCGAGCATCAAGTGCCTCTATAGATGATCTTCTCTTGTATATGTTTATACAGAGGGGGATTCCAAGTTGCGTGGATTGTTTCCATCGTACATACTTATATATATCTGCGTCTTGCTTCCGTCAGAAGGAAGTGAACGATGCTCAAGAGAAAGGGGGGCAGAGCCTGAATAAACTCATCATTCGTCGATATGTAGTAAGAAACGTGAGCTTATTCGCGTGAATTTGCACCGAAAGGTGTATTCTGTTGTACTGATGTGATTTCTGAATGGATATCGATGCGGATGGATTGATAACTGCCTGATTGAATGACCGTTAGTGATGATGCAGTCTTGATGTCTCATTTTGTTGAATGGTATTGAGGAATCGATTTAATTAACGGTTCCGTGTGATGATGATCAGGACTCTTTAGCCCTTCTAGCTCGGAGATATATACATAATTATGGACATGCAGGGTGGTGATAGATTAGCGATAGTAATTTTCACGTGAATTGGAGGGAGAAATCCGAAAGAATTCGAAAAATGATTTTCAAGACTTTTAAAATCAAAACTTCACTGGGACTAGTCTGAAACTAACTTGTATGCATTTGCCACATGTGAGAGACAAGAATATCCAAAATACACGATTTCAGTTTCTTCTACTTTATTTCAACTGACAAATGACATTTTTCCATGAAGAAAATTTTTCTCGTTCACAGAAGTAGGACACGTGTTGGAAGGGTCGGGGAATGATTGACAAAAGCTGTTAGAATATTTTATGGAAAAATTTCATCATAGTTGTTTGAACTCTTGAAACTCATAGGGTTAACGATGATTAAACAATCGATCAATTGGTAATCACAGATTTTTGAAGAAATCCTCCGTGAAGATCCATAAAATTGTGAAACAAGTTCATTCTGTAATACACTCTCGTTTTAGGATCAATTTAATAAGATGTTTGTCGTAGTCATCTGAAGGTTGTTTGTTAGATGACTAGCCACTTTGTTCATATTTCAAGAAGTATTTTGAGCACAATATATTACAAGTTCAGAGTGATCTTTAATTGGTTAGCTCTTGACTAGAACTTTGTACGAAGAATTTTGACTCTAAGAAATTGCGATTGATTCACGGTAGGTAGAAAGATCAGTCTGCTCACGACTTGTCCAAAACAGCTTCAGATATATCTTCTGTCTTTTTCTAAGCGACTAATTGATTGATTAATTCTCTATCCATTGGGGATTTGGGGAGAGAGGGGCTATTTTTTTACATGCATTATGAAACAGCTCTTAAATCAATTCATGCCAATGTGCCGATACGCATTTTCATTGATTTCCACCAGATAATATTGAATTTGCAGTCATGTCTCGGAGTTTAGAAGAACACGACATGTCGAAAAATAGCCAACCCTCTCCATGGTACTGATAAAGTACCGCAGGAATCTATATGAATGCCATTAGGATACTGCAAAAATATCGTGATGATAATGTAGTTTCATTAAATTATCACGGAAGTATGGGCCAAATACCGCAGAAATCTATATGGATGCCATTACGATACTGCAAAAATATCGTGATGATAATGAACTTCCATTAAAGTATCACGGAAGTATGGGCCAAGTACCGATGAAATACTGCAGAAGTGCATCAGATAGGACCCCAGGAAAGCGATTCGAGTTAACTGTTGATTACGCAATGGGAACTTCGAACAAGCGCAGGGTTGCACCATAACCCAAGTCACCTTCTAGTACTAATGAGGTACCGTCAACTGGGGTAACTTTGGAACACCAATGAAAAAATGACACGCTAGGGCCCGGAATTCAAGGTGCCCAATGACAGCTCGGTTCTAGCGGAGTTCCTATTCAACTAAAGACAGTGACATGAAGCATTCATGCTAAAATAAAGCTATATCAATTTTTGACCATATGGAACTCGCAGTACCTTTACTTCAGCTTTCGGACACGCAATACTTTAAGGTAGAACTGTCGTGATACGATTGACCTAATGGAATTTGATGAGATCATACACATAGCTAAGATTTGGCATACAAATTACTCAAATGAAATTTCAGAGACCCGGGCTGCTTGTGGAAAAACTTCTGAGCTCCCCAACTTTTGTGATTTTAACATGTGCCCTTATGAGAAAAGACATTTTTTCTCGATTCATCATTTTTGACCTGATCAATTTTGATAAGATTGCATATTCTGATTGGTAATATTAGAAAACAGACCCAGACGTTTTTACATAGAGCCTGGTTAGCTTGGGGCTTGGCTGCGAGCCAATTTTTACCTAAATTCGTCGTGAAGTCACGAATATGTCACGAATAAGACAAAAATTCCCATGTTTGTGGCTTGCTTTTTCCGGTTTTACAAATCACAGGCCCTGGAAATCTTGAATAGAGTAGGACCAGACTGGTGCCAAGCCTGTGACGCAATTTGGGCTAAATTGGTGAAGGTTCAAACACCTCGAAAATTTTAAAAAGTCAGGTTACGACAGTACTACCGTAATCGAAACTCGAGTCAGCGCTCACCTCGAATACATTTGTAGGTTTCTCAAACCATTGTTCTCCGCCCATTGCATGTTAGTCTGATGTTTTTCATCCATTATAGTTACCCAGCTACTGGCTATAGCAAATCTAATTATTGTCCGTTTGACGAATGCGTTTTAGGGGAATCTCGGGTTCGATGATGCCTTTTTTGCACAGTTGATAAGAACTTGATTAAATTTCTATGAGAGACGCTTTCATGGGCGAATTATTGTTTTCACGTACCACAATTCGGAGAGAATTATTTTCAATCCTCAACCGAAGTGCCTAGCATATTTTACGATCTATTTTTCAAGGGTGCTTCAAATAAATAACGGTAATCCAAAGTTACTCCACTTGACAGTGCCGCACGAGTACCGGACTTGTACCAATTAAGTACCGCAGAAGTACCGGACCTGATGCTGGTCAGTCCTGCAAAAGTATCAGATCAGTGCCAATTCAATATCGCACAAGTACCGAACCTGGTCATAATAAAGTACCGCGTACGTGCTGATGAAGTACCGCAGAAGTACTGCGTACGTGTTAATGAAGTACCGCAAAAGTACCGGACCTATAGGTCGATTTCAGTCTGGACTAGATGTGGAGGTCTGGTCACTAGAGATTTTCGCGGGGCCCGGATCACGGATTCATAAATCAATGCGTGGGAAAACGTGGAACTGTCATCCACGAGCAAAAAGTACTAGTCGCTAGACGTCCTAATCTAGACAACTGAAGTCTATAGACCGTCAGCCAGCTAACATTTTTTGTTAGTTATTTCTGCGTCAATCAGTCGTAGTTAGATAGGTCATTGGCGGTGAGGAGAAGAAGACTGTGCAGCGAGAGAGGGGTGACCGGAGCCGTTCTCTTACAACAGCTTATTGAACATGTCCGATAATTCGACATTTCAGAATCATTTCCTACCCAAAAATCCAACAATATTCCGTCAGTTCAGTCGAAATAAAGTCATCGCTGACCAGTTGGCATACCAATTCGGTGATTCCTAGTGCTTGCCATACTCGATCAAATAGTCAAATTTTTTAAAAATTCAGAATAATTTTCTACAGTATGACACTTTGATATTCGAGAAGATTATCGGAAAAAAATCCATCGGGAAAGCATCGCCATACTGATAGGGTGATTCTGAATCAAGCAAAACCGCGATCAAAGTTGCGTAAAATGCATGAAATTTTCACGTGGCCAAGCGACTTAAGTGTTAACCGAGAGATGGCGCAGCGGAGCAGTGGAATTCGATGCATTTATACGTAACTTTGATCGCGGTTTTGATTGATTCAGAATCACCCTATCAGTATGGCGATGCTTTTCCGATGGATTTTTTTCCCCATAATCTATGCGAATATCAAAGTGCCATACTGTAGAAAGTGATTCCAAATATTTGAAAAATTTGACATTTTTGATCGAGTATGGCAGGCACTAGGAATCGCCAAATCAATATGCCAACTGGTCAGCGATGACTTTATCTCGACTGAACTGACGGAATATTGTAGGATTTTTTAGTGGAAAATGATTCTGAAATATCGAATTATCGGATATGTTCAATAAACTATTTTTCGATACACTGTGCGTAAAAGTGCACTTTGCGCACAGTTTGTCGACTTTTACTCACAGTTTATCGAAAAGTATAGTTAGATACACGGCCGTAAAACCTATTATTCGCATCCTCGTGTTGATTCCGACCCTCGCCTGCGGCTCGGTCCGGAAACCCATCACTCGGACGCGAATAAAACATTTTACGCCCTTGTATCGAAATGTACTATTTTGCAACTGTGTGCGCGAAGTTGTAAAAAAATGAGACTTCTCTTCATTATTTACAGTGCGAGAAGTAATACGTGAATGACTTCTCGCACAGTTTTACATTCACGCACTGGTACCCACACAGCATGAGGATATTTCAGAAAGCTTTCTGGAAGCTTTCATCAAACCCCGGGAATCTTTCAGGGACCTTTCATTGAAAGCTTCCCTCAATAAAGATATGTCCCACTTCAGAGAGCTTTCTGAAAGGTTTCATGAAAGATTGCCGGGAATCCCTCGGGAAGATTTCAGAAAGATTTCATTGAAATATTTCACTGAAATATTTCTGCAAGATTTCTGAAAGGTTTCTGAAAGATTTGAGTGAAAGATTGCCGGAAGATTCCTTGAAAACCTCCAAGATTTCAGGAAGATTTCATTGAAATATTTCACTGGAACGTTCCTGCAAGATTTCTGAAAGGTTTCTGAAAGGTTTCTGCAAGATTTCAGTGAAAGATTCCCGGAAGATTCCTTGAAAACCTCTATCAATGGAGTCTTGAATGGAAGATTTCAGGAAGATTTCATTGGAATATTTCACTGGAATGTTCCTGAAAGATTACTGAAAGGTTTCTGAAAGATTTCAGTGAAAGATTGCCGGAAGATTCCTTGAAAACCTCCAAGATTTCAGGAAGATTTCATTGAAATATTTCACTGGAACGTTCCTGCAAGATTTCCGAAAGGTTTCTGAAAGGTTTCTGCAAGATTTCAGTGAAAGATTCCCGGAAGATTCCTTGAAAACCTCTATCAATGGAGTCTTGAATGGAAGATTTCAGGAAGATTTCATTGGAATATTTCACTGGAATGTTTCTGAAAGATTACTGAAAGGTTTCTGAAAGATTTCAGTGAAAGATTTCCGGAAGATTCCTTGAATACCTCCAAGATTTCAGGAAGATTCCATTGAAATATTTCACTGAAACGTTCCTGCAAGATTTCTGAAAGGTTTCTGAAAGGTTTCTGCAAGATTTCAGTGAAAGATTCCCGGAAGATTCCTTAAAAACCTCTATCAATGGAGTCTTGAATGGAAGATTTCAGGAAGGTTCCATTGGAATATTTCACTGAAATGTTCCTGAAAGATTACTGAAATGTTCCCAGTGATACTTTGAGGAAGTTTCGAGAAAAAATTGCAGAAATTGCAATGGGTTATTCAACTGAAATATTCGTGCAAGATTTCGGGGAATATTATTAGATTATTTCAGTGAAAGATTCCCAGTTGACTGAAGCTCTCGAATGTTGAGTCCTCCCCCCCCCCCCCCCGAGGATTCATGAGATGAGTGAAAAATCTCTATGACATTTCACATCCCAAATATACCCAATGGATTGAAGATGTACTCTTATAGTTAAATGAAGGACTGACTCAGACAGCAAATGAGGAAGTTCTATTGATTGATGAAATTCCCAATAGATTCAGGGAGTGACCTCACCCCACACATCAATAAGTGGTCATAAAAGATGGCTCAGGCTCGAAGTCTCGCAGCGAGGTGAAATGCATACATAATTGCGAATAGGACACTGTTCAATGGAACCGATTCAATACTATATATAAGTGGAATTTGCGTTCTTCATCATCGGAATACATTCGGTTGATTTCATGGAAGCGTGCGTAAGACGCTTCCGTCAATACTCGAAAGAGATTGAATCGATCTTGCACATAATTGCTGTGCGCTACAAGCGAGGAAAATTCAACCATGAAAGATAGTGTAGCTACTTCAAAGAAGATGAAAAGTTCTCTAGCATATCAGAACTACACAGATAATGTGCTAAATACTATCACAGAGCTTGAAACGATATCAAGGGCAGATTGGAGAAATCTCTGACAACCTGTAGGACCTCATTGATGTAGATGTCCATGAAAAATCTATCATGAATATGCAAGTAATTTAAGGTACGACTGTCTTGAGCCATATGTACTGTCCCTGTTGGTTCGATAGTGAGCCAGCGTTCAGTTTTCACTCGAATTATATCACAGCTCTTGCTCATCCCTGATAGAGCGAAATACTCTCGATACCCGATTATAGGTTCTCAAGATATTCAAGACACGCTTACCTTTGATACTTCTACTTGTGGAGAGGCGAGGGTGATGAAACTATTCATGAGAGAATCGAGTATACTACTGCTATATTACTTCAAAGGTACATATCGTGTTAATAGAATATCGCGCGATAACAAATATATACAGTAGCATATTTTACATCGTAACTAGAGCACCTCATTTTTCGCTCTCTACGTCGGTATCGTCATCATCATCACTGTCCTCAACTGGAGTGATAGGGATGAAGATTTTCTTCGATGATCCCTTCCTGGAACAGGTTATTGATATCAGAGTGAGTGAACCATGAACTGCGGTTTATCGGGAAATTTTCTATCACTATGAACTATTGAATCTTGTTATGCTGCGACGATATGCCTCTCGGTGAATAAAATTCCAGGCAGAGTTAACGAAAATCAAAATATGGAATGAACAGGGAAATCCATGCAACACAGAATTTACAATGACGAATTGAAGCTCCCCAATCTCTAAAGTTGAAGCACGCATCTACCAAGGAATTATCGACGCTTACGTTGAAAAATTCGTCGTAATCATAGCATACACAAGCTACTGTAACCTATCTGTTTCTCTCACTTTTGTCACTAATATTCATCTCTTCTCGAAAAGATCCTTCTATACGATATTTTCCGGATTTCAAAATGAAGGGAAAGATCAGAACTCACTTCTCATCGCCTTCGCGTTTTAGTCTGGTACCAGACTGGTCGAGCCACATTGTGATACTCTTCTTGATGTCGAATTGAGAGGGTTTAGTTTTATGCTGTAACGCAGCATCTGGAAAGACGAAGATCATAGTATTTTAGTGGGAATCACAAAAAACGACGGGATCTAGACGTCAAATTGAAAAGTCTTTCAATATCCGGACAAGATATGGATACCAAAGGTATTAGGCAATAAGATGTTACAAATGTGCTGTATCAAAACAAGTTTTCTGTAAACATTATTCCTGATGATTATCATTCCAACAATCCGAAATAGCTAGCTAGAGTGAGGGTGAGATGTTACGATAGTGGTAAGAAAGTAATGTTTTTTGAGGGTGGATCAGGTTGGCAAAGACCGAACACGTTACTCCAGAAGTTATCCAGTAAGAAAGAATAAACCGCATCCACAAAAATCAATTTTCGATCCAGAAGAACTTATATTTCACTCTATCTTCCTACGATTATTTGATTGTACCCAAATGCTATAACCGATTACGAGTAACATAGAAGATAAATACAGCAGAATGATAAAAGTTACAAATTGAGGATTAATAAATTGTTGCAATATGCCAATAGCCCATGAAATTTCAACAATCGTCATCGAACCAATTTATAGGACTTTCATAATCAGACATTCAAATTCGAAGTTACGTATATCATTTGTACACTTACAGAATATGCAAGAATTCAATTTTAGATCCATGAATGGGGCTTTCGATTTCAAACCCACATAGCTGTATTTATTAGCAACTTCATTAGTAAAAGATGCCGTCATTATATTGTAAACAAGTTCATGTGCGGTTTCTCCACCTAAATTGAGCATCCAATTCACCTGCAAGTTCAATATGAGAGTAGTTCATCACATCGAGTAATATCATTGGTCAACAACTATGCCACCAAAAAAGGTGGAAAAACATAAATAGTCACTAATGATCATGAGAGGGATTTAACGTATTCATAGAAGGGCAGTGACTGTTGTTCGATCCACCACATGCACATTGCAGTAGGATTCAAACAAAATCATCAAAATAGTCGTGGTGAGATCCTGGAACCACTGAGAGAATGAGAATAAATTCCGGAGTCGAATTTTCGAAACAAGAACGTCACGGTTGCATTTCGATTGCTCAAAAGTGATTTTTGTGATTTCGACGATACTTCTTGGAGGATTTTGCAACAGTTTTCGACCATCTATCGATGAATGTAAATGTGGAGGGTGAATACTCACTACTTTTTTAAAAAATCCCTTCTTTTTCGTCAGTTTTTCCTCCACAACACTAATACTCTTGGGTCCATCTTCTTCTTCATTTCTGGATTCTTTCTCTCCATCTTTCTTATCTTTTTTGTGAGGTTTTGAAACTTTTTTATCATCAATAGGGAAATGTTGACAAACATCATTGTCGATGGGTATCATCGAGGATGTCGAAGGAATTGCTAAGCATTTCACTTCATTATCCTTTGCTTGATTTCTCTTCAATAACAAATCGACGTTGCGAGTCAACTTATTGGTTTTCAAAAGTACCTGTTTCATCATACCTACGAAGAGAGATAACTATTCTGCAAATTACCACTGCCAACTATTCAATAGAGTTATGGAAGAGTCTTACTGAAGAGTATGAATTGACCCTCCTCCGTTGTCTTCGGATTCCACACAAAATCTTCCGTGATGCGTGGTGATTCTTCACTAGAAACTACATGGGAGGATACTCGACCTGAAAGACCAATGTAAGACTCAACACCATGATGTGAATGAGAATTATGGGGAACTGGGTAAGGGTTTGCGACGAATGAACGAAAGTACACTAATCTGCGACAACCCTGATGGATGAGAAGAGAGAGATGAGGTAGCAATTCAAGAGCCGTACAATAGTTACCTACCATCGTTGCGAGAACCACTTGTTTTGGCATTTCCTTTACCATTACTATCATAACTGAAGAGAGCGAGTTTACTCGGAACTTTTAAAGAGGTCCTGGTTGGTTCCGCCGCAGTAGTTGCGGTAGCTGTATTGGGAGTACTCTCGTCGCTAGAACTTTCTTCTGAAATACTCGGATTGCGTTTTGACTTTTTTGGAGATGGGGTTTCTTCGATGTCGCTTGAAGTGCGAACCCTCTTCCCAGATGATTTTTTAGGCGATGGAGGACTCATAGATAATTTCTTCGCTCTTCGTGAAGCTCTACTATGTTTTAGTTTCTCGTCGTCACTTGCGTCAGTGACTTCGTCTAGTTTCAAATTTATATCAGCAACGGCCCCACTATAAGTATCTGTATAACGAAAAACACGCGATTCATCGAAATCCCGATAACAATAGTTAATTTCACAATTCATACTCTTAGAAGATGAAAAAAAATGTTTTGAACTGAAAAAGAGAGGCATGATTCTTCGAGCCTAAAAAGTCTGATGTAACTCCTTAAATACCAAATTTTCAATTGAATAAGAAAAACTGAGGGGGTTCGATAGTTCCTGACTTTTCAGGACAGCAAGTTGGGTCTGATGAAATCTATAGATTGAAAGCCTCCGGATCGATTGCCGGTGGAAAAAATATGTGTTGACTATGGAATTTTCGAGATTGACTCATTTGAAAATTGGATGTTCGACCCACGTCTGACGGGCATATCGAAGATCCTAGCGAATTAAGTGACGGGATATTTTTTCGTATTTATCAGCCACAATAATTAGGAATTACCTAGAAAGCTGTGATTTCATAATTTATGATAAATGAATGAAAATCCAGGGTTGACGGACATTTTGAAGAGATTTTTTCAATACAAGCTGATGACGGGGAGGTTATATTTGCAATTCTCGTGCTCGTTACGGCGATGTTAGTCGGTACGGTACGGTAGTCAATCAATGCACCAAAAATTAAAATTCATAACTCCACAGATCCGAACATTGTGGAAATGATTTCTGGCCTCATCTCAATTCATATTTTGAATTCACAGATAGAAATTCAAGCAGTCAGGAACGTGAATATGGATTTTTGGTTCCATTGCCACTATCGGTTTTTACCTTGACTCGCGAGTTGCTTTCGAACCCCCTCAAGAGTGCTCTCTACCTTTTGAAATGCGACGGTGGCGCCTCTAGCGACCAAATTGGTATATTGTCAATGATAATTCTCAAAAAGAAAGATGCAGGAGACCAATTATACCGCCACCTGTAGAATATTTTTCTGCGAATTCAAAAAAAAGTTTCATCGAGATCGGTGCAAAATTAAGCTCACAAATTTGCGGAAAAAATTCAACAAAAATATACAGATATTCTCGCAACTTTGTTAGCTGAATTTTGCACCAATCTCGATGAATTTTTGTTTTCAAAACTGCAGGAAAATTCCCCGCAGGTGGCGGTACATCGCAAGCTGTTCAACGTTGTTTGGTTTATTTAAAATTTACA
The DNA here is from genome assembly GCA_029851415.1 of Eretmocerus hayati. Classification (NCBI taxonomy): domain Eukaryota; kingdom Metazoa; phylum Arthropoda; class Insecta; order Hymenoptera; family Aphelinidae; genus Eretmocerus; species Eretmocerus hayati. Next base: position 171,277,516 of record CM056742.1, on the reverse strand, counting down.
ATAAAACCAATCTTACCGCAAGATGGCGCTAAAAACAGCTAGAGAGCACTCAGAACGATAACTTAGCATTAGTTAAAATCCCACCTTTATATCTTATGAACTTTGTCACTTCGAAGTCGTCCCAATCATCATCTGGTTCAACCAAATCAGTGACAGCTTTCACGACTTTTGCTACATCGTCAAATGGCGGCCATTTGAAGGTATCTAGATCGTCCGATAACCATGTTGTTGCTACAACTCGTTTGACTCCATTCTCATCTTTGATGATGGCGAAAGGCTTGGGCATTGTGATGTATTATACTCCCTTTTGTCCAAGCATCCAGTTACTATCAAATTCAGCTTGAAATATACAAATTGAGAGTGATACTTCGTGGTTTCTGGTACGATTGATTTAGAACATACATCATTATTGATAATCTACGCGAGATAAGAGGGAACGAAGCCTATTGTATTCCCTAGGTTAACAAAACAGATTCCTTAACGATTTGCAACGATTGATAACTCGACGGTAATAGTACAGGAATGTCTCATCCTGATTATAGATGATCTACCTTGATACAGCTTGATACAAGAGGAGAAATAAGCAAATAAGCATATATGGTTTGAAGCCTAATACCGCTGATATCATTCGTTTCACCGTGCGGCACAAGGCATGGCGTAAAAGTAACAGTCCAAAGCCAAGAAATCGGAGCTCTCAAGTGAGTTCATGTGACTGAAGTTCTTGAAGCCTAGAGCATTCATCATTTTTGAGATGACATAGGAATAAAGCCGTATAATTCTTCGCGCACGGAAGTATAGTTGACAGACCGCAGGAACTCTGGATCAAAGATTTCTTGATAATGACACAAGAAAAAAGACGCGTGGTAATAAGGGTGGGCTACTAGCGATAGGGAAGAGTCTTTGCATTCGAGCTGCAAAGCTGACGAGGCACAGTACAATCTCCCAACAACGGGCACTCTAATAGCGGACACCTCTTAATACTGGATGATCTCTACGTGCACCGAACCCTTCATATGATTGCGATACTTAATCGATACTATCAATACTATCAATGGCATGATCTATATTTCCTGATAAAAATTCTGAAAGTATTTGACAATGATTACAATTAGAAATGTACGAAAGTTAGATCCACATTCAATTTTCATTGATATGGAGATTATAGAGTATGAATCAAAGGATATGATACAAATCCTCCACCATATGGGATTTTAAAGATCTTAGCAATTATTTTGCTACACGGCCATGCACCGATCTCATGAGAATCCAAAACAATGTTAATACCAAACAAGCTACTCTGAAAATCATCTAAGGTGAATAGACCAGCTTGTTTATTGCATTTTCTGCCTACAACGTGCAAGATACCTTCACTGCGAACAATGTTGACAACATTAGTTATGCACCCATCGTCAAGCATGACGCAATTATTGCGGTCATCATCAACATCTAGTCGCCAACAGCTACTTTTTAAGACTTTATATTGCTCATGGGAAAGGATGGAATCGATGAGTGGGCCCTTATGATGTGATTTAGTAACCTCGAACTCATTTTCATTGATTATGATTTCATTCTTCAATTCTATCAGTCTATCATATTCAGCTAGTCTTCGATCTATTTGCTCCAATGGTTTTTCTCCTTTTCTAATTAATCTTTTCAAGAAATATAAGTAGCTCTCGAAAGGAAAGGCGCTGAAAGTTTCCAAGGGCCCATGTCTAAGAACGTCCTTAGCAATATGGATTGTACAATGAATACCGTGAGTTACATCGCCTTTCCCGTATAGTTTTTGGAAACCGTAAACATATTTTATCAATAAAGATTCAGCATACAAAACATTTTCTTCGTCCTGGACGAGTTTTTTACTTGACAGAATGTAAATACCAAGATGCAACATCAGGAAGTTTTTGAACGCTTCGGGTGCCAAGATATCCTTCAATATCGGAGGACCGTCATACAAAAGGAAACGCCTGTACTGAGTAGCCTTCCATTTTTTCCAATTTTTCAAAGTACTACATCGTCTATTAAACTCAAAAGGCAGAGCATTCTTCAAATTGTGCAATCGCTGATTAATGAGGGCGATTTGATGGGCTGGAAGTTTACCTTTCTTGGTTTTTGAGCCTTCAATCCATACTTTTAGCAAAGGTTTCATATTTCCAAAATAAACATGATGTAAAGGGTCCATCACAACGTCAGTGATCGGCTCTAGATCCTCTAAATCCAGCATTATGGTCGGACCATGCTGATAAGTACCGAGGTAAGCAATATTTTTGAAATCAACATCAGTACGCAAAAGCACATGACAATATCGTTCCAGAGTTTCCAGATCTGGGACAGGAAAACAGACACAATCGGAATGCCCTCCCTCAATAAGACACTTACTACAACTAAAGTAACCAGTAGGGTGTTTAGTATTCAGAATAAATGACTTAGCAGGACCGTCACAACAAATCTTATCTATTTCAAGTTTCAGCTCCAGGTTGTCACATTCGAACCCATTTCTTGTCAACTCATTGCATTCTTCTATGAATGGTTTCAAAAACCCATCTCGATCAGGTTTACCAGGACCATGAGATATACCAACCACGAAGACAGCGTCACAGTGCACGTCTTTACACAAAATTGTCCAACACCCTTGTTCTGAAGAATCTCCACAAAGTGGAGCACCGTCTATATTGATAGAGAGCTTGATTGTGTTGAATATTTGACCTCGTAAAGTTTTTATCCTGACTATCTTTTTCAAGGCATTCAATAGTCCTGTGTAACAGTACTTACTTCCTCCAAGATCAATAATTTTTGAGGATTTAGGGGTTTTTAACAATGTTCTGGGATCCTTGACAAATTTAGTATTGGTGCGTTTGTTCAGGATAGCTAAGAGAGCTCTCAACGCACTGTGTTTGATGAAATGAAGAATGGCCCATTCGTGGATATCATTTGTGAATTCAAGATCTTCTCTACTTTGGGCTTGTTGCAACATATCCTTTGGAAGCAAAAATATTCTTGGGTCAACTTCAGAGTCTGATTCATCTGTGTTGCTAGCATTGTCGCTATCACTGCTATCTTCTCCCGATTGATATATTTCATTGTCTTGCGACTGCATGGAATTTGCGGGTGAAAATTCGTCACCTACATCGACTCGAAGTGTTGGGGCCTGTGAACCGTCTAGTGAGTGTGTGTCATGTGAATGTATTTGGATGGGCGTTGCTATCGCTTCAGGATAATTCTGTTCAACTTGAGAATGATTCTGAACACTTTCCTGATAAGGGATGATGATGTCATCATCGTGTGTAGTTTTATCATCATCATCAGCGTTCAATGGACTTGATTCTGCTTGCAATTTTGACAATTCTGACATTATATTCTGAATGTCATCATGAGTTTGGGATCGGCTGAGCCGATTGATATGTCTAGAGCTTTGCGGCTGTGAGCCCTTCGGCAATCTGGGCATTGCAAATGTAGGTCAAAAATGATACGGCTTCCAAATCTGCACCTCAAATTTAAACGACCCTTTCGATTGAGTGGTTGGTGGGAATCCTAATAGAAAACATTCAATGACTCATCATTTTAACATAACATCTGATACCGAATAGAATCTTGAGGTAACAGACAAGTTGGGAAGTTTGAGGTCCAGGTCGTGTAATTGACAAAAACTATGGAAATAAATATCGTTTTGGTTCGAAAAGAAGATGTTCAAAGCCACACTCGCCAATATTCAAGAGTTTCCAAGCCGCGAGTTAAGACACTAGCAATGCCCATACACAGACTCATGTGAGAGAATGACACACAGGGGAGAGTGGGGCAAAATTGGACGGATTTTGCAGTGAGGCTATCTGGCGATACTTGGGGCTAGGCGCGCTATGGGACTTTGAAGTTCAACTATTGAATACATTGTAGAAAAATGTTCAGACTCCTAGGTCTCAGCGTTCATAGTTTTTCTTAAAGTTGAAAAACAAAAATCTGTCCAAATTAGCGTCTAGCTTGGGGGCACTTCTGACAAGTTTTGGGGGCAAATTTGGACAGCCTTTCAAAATTGAGGTATACGGCATTATTCCCTACATATTAGAGTCGCATTTTCTCATCAAGACACGTGGTAGTAACCCATAAAAAAGATGGAAAGCCGCCCGAGACTTTCACATCCACCCATAGCCCAGGCAAGCGAGCCATTTTTGTGTCATTCTTCAACATTATTGAAATAGGCGCTTCATTGTTGCACTGCTATCTTCAGCAAATCAGCAATCGACTCGTGGCTTCTAAGAGTCGACTCTTTTCCTTTTTTCTTCACATTGGAGGTATTCATACTCGCGCCTACGTCAACGATCCCGCTGATAGTGTGTAACATTCAAGGCAATGTCACCGAATGCGAGAGTGAAAATGCTTAAATCGAGCACTATCTTGGAACACGTTGAAAGCGACTTCTGACCTCTGAACTGACTCCTAAGACGGCCATTGGACATCGTAACTTCACTTTCTCACCCATTTTTAATCATCTTACTCACCCTCAACCTCCCGCGCTTCCAAAAACTCGCCCAAACGCATACGCGCCTCGATACGCACGATTATTCTCGAAAAACACGGACAGGCGATCGGTCGACCGATTTTAGATGGGATTTAGCATTGTCCAAATTCGCCCCCACCAATTTGTCCAAAAATGCCCCCAGGCGTTTTTTTCGCAGAATTGTGATCATTTGGGCCCAAGTGAACCGATGTTGGCCCACGATAGCTCAAAATCTTCGTTTCGTGACCTAGTTTTCGACCCCAAAACGGCGATTAAGCTCGTCTAATTTTGCACAAGTAGCGTGAATTTTTGCATTTGGAAAATAAACCGCGTCAGGCCCTCGAAAAGCACCCCTATGTCAGCGTGGACTCCCAGTGTCGTTTTGGGAGGTCTAACCGCGATAAAAACCATTGTCTGTAATGGTATTGAAAGAGAGTTTACGCGGCGAAAGCCTAGACTCGCCTCCGACCGAGCTATCTCACTTATCCAATTTTGCCCCACTCTCCCCTATAGGTATAATGTAATGCCTGCGTTTTAGCTGACAACTCAAAACGCTTGAGCTTGTGCAAACTCGACGAAAGGAAGAGGTGAGACCTTGATAGGAGAAAAGGCCCAGAATCGAATTTTCGAGCACTGGATTAAAATTTATAGCCGAAAATGAGCCACGTGAAAAACTCTTTCAGTTTCGTGCATAACATGTTACCCCACTAGAAGTCAATTTTATCTAAGTGCAAACACTCCTTTCATTAGAATATGACGGGAATAGACGAAATCCGCGCGTAGAAGATTCTACCTCAACTTCACTATTCTTGCGAGCGGTTTTAAGGGTAAAATATCAGTTCCATGCATGTCAGTTTCGTGCATTCCAAAGTCGTTCTTGGGATACTCAAGAGAACGAAAAAGAGGGAGAAATGGGGTCATCTGCTTCAGAGCATGTATTTTCGACTTAAGTTAACCAACTCAACACGAATTTTAAGGTCATTTGGTCCCATCGCATCAAGATTTCGCGCTAGACAATGGGGCGTCAAAAACCGGCAAATGTCAGTTTCGTGTACTACTTTCTCTATGTCTTATACATGTGAAAATCACATGTACCGGTCTAACTAGTCCCTAAAAAATGGTTGTATCCGTTTTATAACACATTATCTCTCAGCATCCGAAAAGGAGTAGAAAAAGCCGAGATGGGCATACAAGGCGTATGAATTTTTAATTTCTAAACTTTTGGGTCAAAAATGTGTAAGTTTTCGCGATAATACCCATGTACACATATCGAGGCGCGTATGCCCTCGCGTATGCATATACACATGTATGTATATATATACGCTTCGATACGTACCATCATCCTCTCGAAATCACGAGCACGTACCCGATCTACGACCGATCTGACATGGGATTTACTACCATTGTCCTAATTCGCTCCGTCCAATCCGACTCAAAATGCCCCCGATTTTTCATTTCCGCAAAATTGCAATCACTGGCTTCCATCTTGGCCTATTCACGCTCACAAAGGCTCAAAATCTTGGTTTTGCGAAATAAGGTAAGTGTACCCAACTTGCCTCTGTACCCAACTTGCCCCCATATGGCGATCTCGGGGATGGGCACTCCTTGGCCTCTCGGCAATTTTTTTTCACGTTTGTTATGTTGAAATATGAGAAAGTAAGTAGTTTGCGTCGACCCCGAATCATTCCTGCATTCTCCAGAGAATCTAAAATGATTTTTCTATTTTTCGTGATTGCTTAGCTAAGAAAGCACCGAGGAATTGCATTCAGTAAAACATATGCGAACTTTTTTTAGTTCAACCAATCTTGACGTACCTTAGCGCATTCGATTCCTTGTTTCAAGACCTTCAGAATCCATTTTCCAGAATTGCAAAATTTGAATATGGAGTTGTTTTATGTGCAAACCACGGAGACGATTTGTAAACAAGGATGCCAACATCGGAGTGTACCTAACATGCCCCCATATGTTTATCTCGAAAGGGCGCGCAGAACGACTTTTTTTACCCTTCAGAACGCGTTTATCACGTCAAAATGGGTCAGAAATAGTGTTTCGAACCACCGAAAAGCTCCAAATGTGCGTGCACGGTGATGAAGACTTCTTATCGACGATTTCCATCATTTATTTCGGAAGAATTGCGACAGTTCGGCTCCAATTGATCCAAATTGGACGTAGTTTAGTGCATTTTAAAGGTCTTTAGACAAGCTTCAAAATGAGCTGAAGCACTTTGAAAATCGTTGAAGTAAACCAAAATTATTAAGAAAAAGGCTTAATGGGGGCAAGTTGGGTACACATTTTTGTAAACTCTCAAAAATCACCTTTTGGGAGAATTAAAACAGTTTGGCTCCAGTTGGTTCAAATTGGATGTACCTTAACTTATTTTGAAGGTCTTAAAACAAGCTTCAAAATGAGCTAAAGTACGTTGGAAAACATGGAGATGGGCCAAAGTTATTAAGAAAATGGCTTAATGGGGGCAAGTTGGGTACACTTACCTTAGTTTTCGGCTCTTTTATGGCGACTAAGCTTGTACAGTTCTGCAAAAGTGGCGTGAATTCTTGCATTTGGAAAAGAAACCGCGTGAGACCCTCATCTAGAAGCACCCCTATGCCAGCGTGGACTTACAGTATCGTTTTAGGAGGTCTAAGCGCAATGGAGGCCATTGTGTGTGATGCCTTTGAAAATGTATTCACGAGGCGAAAGCCTAGGTTCACCCTGGGCTGAGCTATTAAGCTTCTCCAAATTTGCCCCTGTCCAAATCACCCCACTCTCCCATAATTGCTTTTCCTCTCTCATCACACTCCTTCCAATAAATGAGTAATTTTGCAAGTAAAGATGAATAACTAAAAATCAAAATATTGATGTCAACTATTGGGAAGATGACATATTGCAGATCATTTTCAAGTTTTGGTTTGCTTTTACGTTTGACATTTTACCCACAAAAGCCAACTCGTTTCTAAAATTTTTTCTTCAAATGATCTTCAATAGGGAATTCAAACTTGGAATATTCAATGCTAGAGTTATCTTCCTATTGTTCTCAGTTTCATCTAATTGATTTAGATTGATAATAATTTTTAATGATATCTAGTTAACGAGAGAGGTGTTTGGGAACTCTAAGAATCAAAATACCAACATCGCACATACTTGAAGAAGATGAAACCTGAACTCGTTGGGGAAAAATTGGACTGAAAATAATGATGAGTGGGACAAAACTTGTCTCCTCTTAGAAGAGATGATACACCTTTAAGTTTTCACCATTCTGGGTATGTAATTCAACAACACCAGAAATTCATTGTTTGAATATCTCATGACATATGCGATAAGTGACCAAGGGAGCGAATATGGAATATTTCAATAAATGAGACTAAGAATTTTCAAGGAGGTGATGTGAGTGATGAAAAGCACTGCAAAAGTATTGATACGGAATGATCCATTTGAAATTACAAGTTAGGAGGTGATGCCTGTTTTTTTAATAACAAAGAATAATGATGAAGCCTTCTCATGTCAACACAACTCTCAAATTCATATCGGTTAAGATATTCGGATAGTCTGAATGCCATTAAATCTCTTCATAATCATGAAATCAAATCTGAGTTTGTTAAGAACAGATCAAGAGCAGCGCAAGCCCTTATACTTGAGAGAGAAAAGTAGCAGTACTCTTGAATAAAACTTCAACAAGGAACATAATCCTTTGTGATGCGAGTTCATATTTTCACTCAAGAAAGGTATTCCGATATAAGTTCGAAGAGTCTCTTTCAAAGATAAAGAGTATAAATCTGCATGTTATGACATAATGACTTACTCACAAAGTCAAGGTTGGATCCATTGTTAAAAACTCTCCACCTCACAACCTACATTTGATTTGAATGAAGGATGTAGAGCGATGAGACTATATTGGCATTACGATACATTTCACAAAAGTTGAGTGCGAAAGATCTACCATTTCAAGTACTCCATAGCTATCCCAAGGAATGAAATTAGACTACATAATACCTATTCATACAGCTATGCAATAATTTATGGAATGTTTAATGATCAACGATGTATAAATTTTGAGCTGGATTGTAAATCAACCTATGAAATCAACACATATCGATCCTTGTCATTTCCAATATTCTCAACTACTAAACACCGTGATTCAAAATAATGAATATGAGATATCAAACCTGTGATTCTCTGCAAATTTCTCACACGAGGGTGCCGTGCCTGTGGTTCCAAATTTTGTGCTGAAGAATTCAGGTAGGTATTCCGCTGCCTTACATCCGAAAAAGCTGCTGTAAACTATGCACTTCACACGGTATAATGGTACCGGGCGGAAAGGGCAAGAAGGGCGATACCATAAGGGCACAAAGGGTCTCGTGCAGCTAGTCTTCAGCACAACGAACGAAGGAACACGTGCTCACGAATTGGAGGGAACTGGAGCTAACCAGCAAACTGGAGCGATAAGGGCGATAGTTAAGATGGCCGACTCGCAGTATATATATTTATATATATATAATTCGATCATAGATCATGATGATGAAAGGGGCTCAGGAATGTCACTACGAAGGGAATAATTGAAAATGATTTGTGAAGAGGGAATTTATCGCATCAAAACCGCTTCTGACGAGACTCGAGCTCAGGGTCAGATCCACCTCCCTTTATCATCTTATTTCGGTGATCAATCATGTGCTCTGAAACCCGTCCGCACTGTCCGCAGTAATATCTTTTTGATACCGAAACACTTTGTTCAGTCAAGAGAATATTGTTCGCGTTCCGACTCTACTCTTTTTCTCATAAAAGTTCTTGTAAGTATGAGCTCATTGTCAATCACCACGATAGTCCAGATCACCTCTTCACTTAAATCTGTCATGAGAATGCATGTGTGACCTGGAGTGTCAGCGCTGCGAACAATCATTAACTACATTCATGCGATTCATGAGAAAACAAATCGGTGCAAAGCAGATAGTACTGCAACTAAACCTCTGAATTCGATCACTAAGTGACCAAACCCTTGCTAACTTAGAAAAATAGTTTGAACCCGCTATAAACAGTTTGAGCGAGTATATTTGAAAAAATTTGAATATATCTTTGATGAAGAATAACTCGAAAGGAATGCATTTTCCGAGGAAAAATGTCGAGATCATTCTTTTAGATCGTTCAAAGATCTACAAATTATTCCTCTACATATTTTCTCGAAAAATCGATTTTTTCCGACTTATGACGGAAAAATATCATTAAAATAATAAAAGTATATTAGAATATTTCACTGACATATTGTGGAATATTCCACTGAAATATCCCAGGAAACTTACAAATACCTCTGAATAATCTTTTTCTACAAGATTGCTGGAAAATTGCCGTGCAATATTTCAGGAATATTTCGGAATTATATTTTTGGAATATACCACTGGAATCTTTCAGAAACCTTTCAGAATCCTTTCAGGGATCTTTCAGTGTAAGCTTTCTGAAAGATTGTCTGGAATATTCCAGGAAGCTTGCAGATACCTCTTAATAATCTCTTTCAGCAAGATTGCTGGAAAATTGCCGTGCAATATTCCAGGAATATTCCCAAGTTATATTCCTGGAATATTCCACTGGTATCTTTCAGAAATCTTCCAGAAACCTTTCAGAATCATTACTAGAATCTTTTGGGGGTTTTTCCACAGTCTTTCAGAGCAGGATTGATATGAGTTCGTCTGGGTAGAATATTGCAGGAGAATTCCACTGATATATTGCTAGAATACCACAAAGTCTTCCAGAAAACTTATCCGGGATGATAAAAATTCCAGAAATCAATCTCAGCAAGATTGCTGAAAAATGTCAATGCAGTATCCGTAAAATACTTGAGTGATTTTTTGCGCGAGGTTGGATTAGAATTTTCTGGGAATCTCCCAGAAACCTTCGGAAAATTTCTCTGAATCGAGATTGCTGACAGATTGTCAGTGGAATATTGTAAGAATATTTGAAAGCGATATCTTTGGAATATCGCACCGAAACCTTCAAGTTCACCGGAGCTCTCTAAAATCTCTCCAAAATCTTCCAGAGAGCTTTCAGATAATACGCAGAAATCTTCCAAAGCGAAAGTACTGGGAAAATATTCTGCAATATTGCAGAAATATTCCAAAGTCATACTCTTGGAATGTTCCATTGAAATCTTTCAGGAACCTTTCAGAAACCTTTCAGGAATCTTTCAGTGTAAGCTTTCTGAAAGATTGTTTGATATATTTGATGGAATATTTCCGGAAGCTCTCTGGAAGATTACTGTGGAATATTCCTATAAAATATCATGAAATATTCCCTGAAATATTTCTGGGAGATTCCTGAATGATTCTAAATATTATTCTGAAATATTCCCATATCAGTGAAACATTTCCAGGAGATTCTCTCTATAGCAGTGAAACCTTAAAAGAGGCTTTCGTAACTCTTCCAAAACTTCTCCCCAAAATATTGCACTTATATCTTTCAGAAAGCTTTCGAAAATCTTTCAGAAATATTTCAGTGAATTGTTCCAAGAAATCTTTCACAAAGCTTTCGTGAATCTTTCGAAAATCTTTCAGAAATATTTCAGTGAATTGTTCCAAGAAATCTTTCACAAAGCTTTCGTGAATCTTTCAGAAATATTTCAGTGCAAGGTTTCCGAAAGATTGCGTGTAAGATTCTTTGAAATATTTACGGGAGCTTCCGGGAAGCTTTCTCTGAAATATTGCCACGGAACATTTTGAAATATCTCCTGCAATATCCCTGCAAGATTCCTGGGAGATTGCATGAAATATTTCATTGATCTCAATATCGTACAAAAATTTCGCGGAAATTCTTCCTAAGAATATTGCATTGAAATCTTTCAGAAAGCTTTCGTACAGCTTTCAACAATATTTCAGTGCAATGTTTCTGAAAGATTACCGGTGAAATAATCCCTAGAAATATTTTTGGAATCTTTTAAAAGGTATTCAGAATTTTTCCAATTTCATTAGGTGCAATTGAGTAGCAGAGAGGTTACTCATAGAGGAATTCCTCGAAATGTTCCCGAAATCTATTGATTCAATGAAAACCAGAATCAAATTGATTTTCCAAGCTCAATCCAAAGTGGCACGTTTGATATCGTGAGTTAGAAGGATAACTCTCAGCCATAAAGTGCTCCATATAGAGTATCAAAACGCGGTGAGTTTTGAAAATCCATCATAGAATTTTTGAGGATGTCCCAGCCTAAAAGAACTGCAAGCACGATGTTATTTGAAACTGGTTTCAAAATTTAGCCCTCCGTAGAAGCTAGCAAATAATCCTCCAGAAAATTTTGGTGCCTCGTCCTGATGAAATATTATACTCAATATCGGTGAATCATTTCCAGGAGATTCTCCCTATAGCAGTGAAACCTTACAAGAGGCTTTCGTAACTCTTCCAAAACTTCTCCACAAAATATTGCACTTACATCTTTCAGAAAGCTTTCGAAAATCTTCCAGAAATATTTCAGTGAATTATTTCATGAAATCTTTCAGAAAGCTTTCGTGAATCTTTCAGAAATATTTCAGTGCAAGGTTACTGAAAGATTGAGTGTAAGATTCTTTGAAATATTCCCGGGAGCTTCCGGGAAGCTTTCTCTGAAATATTGCCACGGAACATTTTGAAATATCTCCTGCAATATCCCTGCAAGATTCCCGGGAGATTGCAATGAAATATTTCTCTGAATCTTTCTTTGAAATATTCCCATGCTGTGTGGGTAGAGTGTGCGTGAATGTAACTTCTTGCTCTAATGCATTTTCATTCACGCACAGTTCCAAAATATGATGTCACGTCATCCCTCTGAATTTGGCCTTTCTTGAAAACTCCGTTTCGAAGATAATCTTGCTCGGACAGTGATGCATTTAATTACAACTTCGCCGACAGTTGCAAAAATCAGTATACGCAACACGTGCGAGAAGTTTCCGTACACGTTGCCAACTCAGGCGAGAAGTAACATTCACGCATACTTCGAAACTTCTCGCACACCTAGAAGTACATATTCGCGAAGCGAGCGTGCGTAAATGTGTTCTTCTGGGTGTGCGAGAAGTTGCAAAGTGTGCGTGAATATTAACTTCTCGCACTCGTTTGGCAACTTGTGCGGAAATTGACCTTCTCGCACTTGTTGCGTAATATACTATTAAGAGAACGGCCCCGGTCACCCGTCTGTCTCTGCACAGTCTTCTTCTCCTCACCGCCAATGACCTATCCAACTACGACAGATCGACGCAGAAATAACTACCAAAACATGTCAGCTGGCTGACGGTCTATTAGAACTAGCCTCATCACGTGCAGCAAAATATCAGACCTGTGCTGATCCAATACCGCACGAATACTGACCCCGGTCTAATCAAGTATCGCAAAAGTACCAGATACGTGCTGATAAAGTACCGGACCTGTAGTAATTAAGTATCGCAGAAGTACTGGATCCATAGGTCGATTTTAGTCTAGACTGGATATGGACGTCTGGGCACCAACGGTTTCCGCTAGACTCCGCTTTGATTTGTGATTCCGCGATTCTTACCACCGTGGGCCCGGATCATGGATTCATAATTCAATGCGTGGGAAAGCGTGGAACTGTCATCCACGAGCAAAAACTACTGGTCGCTAGATGTCCTAACCTAAACAACTGAAGTTTAGAAGCAGCCTCATCACGTGCAGCAAAATATCAGACCTGTGCTGATCCAATGCCGCACAAATGCTGAACCCGGTCGCAATCAAGTATCGCAAAAGTACCAGATACGTGCTGATGAAGTACCGCAGAAGTGCGGGATCTGGTGCTGAATTGATCAAGTGCCATGAAAGTATCGGACCTGTGCTGATCCATTACCGCACAGATACCGAACCTGGTCCTGATCATGTACCGCAAAAGTACCAAATACGTGCTGTGTAAGTACCGCAAAAGTACGAGATACGTGCTCATGAAATATTTCATGCACTCACAATCAGTTTTGGAGGAAAATCATCTTAGCTCATTGTGATACCGTTTTAACATTGTGGAATAGTATCAAGATCCTCCCTCACACAACTCTTCTAAAAGTCGAAATGAAGCATAACTCGTTGCGAATTAGGTCTAGTTAACTCTATCTCACAATGTTTCAGACAAACTTTTCGTAGAGAACTAACTCGAAATATGTATTTCTGGTGTATTCATATATTACCAGATTATACCAGTTGTTCGATAATCTTTCAATTTTCGGAAGGAGATAGAGTTTTTGATTCAAGAACAAAAAATAGAATCCAACACGAGCTTGGGAATGTGACTTTCCCTGGTACGAGTGATATTTTTCAGATCCAGCCGTAGACAACAGTCAAAATCATCGTTCGGGAGCAAGAATCATCTCTTCCGCTTATGAAACACACTTCTTCCTTCGTTGACAAAACAAAGGGAAAAGAGGATTCCTACAAGAATATCAGTTCTTCCTACACAAACGATCAAAAACCTTAACTCTTCTAGCTCCACGTTTTTTGAAATTTAATAGAAAACGTATGTTCCGTGACTGGCAACTCTCGCATTTTACTGGAAGAATAATTGACTCAATTCCTGAAAGAGCAATAGTATGTAGCTCATTATTAGCAAAGATTGATAGCAAGCAGTACCAAGAAAGAAACTTTTGCTACGATTGCTATAGAAAAACCAGTGCCATTTCTCTCAGTTACAGTGAGTCAGGGTAAACATACTTTTTCCTTCCAAATATTCCTGGAAGAGTAATCAGAGAGTTTCACTCGTGGTTCGGATGTAAATGGATTTTATGTGAATTATGAGGCAATTACATCGACTTTCGCACGTGCGCCGTGTCAGGTGTGAATCTCTTCACTTTGCTCGCGCGCTCTGTGTGATGGTTGCAATGATGTGTCGCGGAATCTTCGCTTGTGTATTATGCTTTTTTTGCAGCAGGCAAGAATTTCTAAAGCCATACTTATGGTACCCCGAATAATGGAACGTTTCACTCTCTTTTAGAAGCTACATTTTGTGTATCGAGTCATTTTTCTTCTGCATAAAATTTTGCATGACTTATAAGACATGCGCAGCTTTCAATACTGTAAATGTCATGGTGTAAGAGTCTTGAGTTGTTTAAAGACCTTTTTCAAGCACATTAAACGAAATTTCGAAAGTAAAAGTCACAACCAAGTAGCCCGATACTATTGGTTTACTTTTGAAAGGGGAATTATTCTTACAATTCAATACTGAACTAATACTGTCACTGACAATATTTAGAGATCGGTTCAAGTCAGATTGAGATAAGATATAACGCAATTGGATTCTCATGGAACAACTATGACTTGAGCATCAACCTACATTTTGTTAAAGAAAATGAAAGCAGATATATATCTCACGGTTGATGATTTCTCACAGTAGTATTGACGACATATTACAAGTGATTGGCGATCAAAGTTTCATATTGTCATCACTTCAACTCATAACAATTACAATTTCTCTTTCTATGGCGGAACTCGGAATCTTCACTATGAGCACTTTGCTTGTGATATCAAAACAATACATCCTCAGTTCAATACAGGAATATTAACGGAGTTTCCAAACTCGCGCTCAGCAGTAACAAGAAATTTCCAAGAAATACAAGGTCGTGTAGATTAGTGTAATTGGTAAAGCGTATGTCAAAGAGATCATTTCTCTACTACCTTCCATTCACAATGAATATCCCAGAAAAGCTGATTCTGCGAATGTACAAGAATTATTATGTTTTTTGTTGAGGGAACGACGTCTAATTAATAGGATTCAATAAAATTTGATCGAAAAATACGCAGCAGAAACTCATATTCTTTTGATATTTACTTTACGTCAAGCGTAGAAACAGAGTTGCGCCAGCTATCAACATCATGGGATGAATCTACGTCAATAAACGGGAGAAACTATGAGGATATGGAAATGAAAAATCGTTCCACAATCCTATCCCAGTCAAGAGGCGCGGTAGCGCCTCGCTGGCGAGTATGAGCAGACGAAAAATCGAGCGAGGCGCTGTGCCTATCTATACTTTGAATTGGGGTTTTTTAACCTCACACTTTTTTTCTACTTGGATTATTAACCTCTTAATGTTGCTCATTGAGCTCTGCAATGCTTTAGCAAAGCCTTTCTAAAGCGATTCAGAGTTCTGTACAATTATTTTCTCAATCCGAGCACTGGACGCGTTTTATTCAGCACCGCAAAATTCATGCCTTCGTTTTACATCTCAGTTCGATTTCTTCAGCCCCGTGCTTCGACTCGAGAAATATCGAAACGTCTCTGCTGCACATATGTTGGGTATGTAATATGGTCGAGGGAGACAGAGAGATAGAAGCGCGTGCGCAAGATCTGCCTGTCCGGCTGACGGCAGTCTGCAATGAGGCTGTCTGCTGCGTACCGGGCAACGCGGGCACCGACCAGCTGGTTTGTTATCGCGGATAAATGAATTTTCGAATTATCTGAATTTCTCGATTCTATAATTATTGCATCAGATGTGGATACTCGAAACTAGCCACGACTAGAGGTGACGTAAAGATCAAAGCGCCATGCGAGAAGGACAGGGAGGAGAGATTCGTCTGCTTTGTTGTGTTTTGTGTGTTCGTCGCGGCTCCGCAATATTGCTCTTGCCTGCAGCTGCATGGCTCTGTAGATTGAACTGAATGAACAAAATATACACTGAGAGTAGTGTATTTTTTTATAGAAAAAATAACGGAGCCGTGTGTAAGAAATTCTCAAGTGCGGTGGGGACAAGTGCTTGGAAAATTTGTGGTTACCCTTGGATTTTTATAACCAAGGAGTGAGATCCCCCCCCCCCCCTCATTCACTTTTTTTCAAAAGTAAAACTAGGCGAATATGAGGTTTAGAAAAGAAGCATTCATCTCCATTACATCAAAACTTCAAATTTTATACGACATGGTTTAAACTCTTGAAGGGAATGAGATCTAAAAAAACCATGTCGAGTATTTTTTGAGCCGATTTGTCACGATCAACATATCATCACTGATAGAGACTAGAGCCACTTTCCTCCAATCAAATCTTTCTTTCAATCCATCCTAATGGTGGTGGTTTGACAATTTCTTACTAGCTAATTGTCGCTGAAATGGCCCGAAATTTAGGTGAGTAGAAGAGGTACAGGGGAATATCGAAATAGAGAAAATATAACTGAGTTTAATTTGGTGTTCATGATGATTCACTAAAATCTCATATCATACTCAATTATATTTTCTCTATTTCGATATTCCCCTGTACCTCTTCTACTCACCTAAACTTCGGGCCATTTCAGCGACAATTAGCTAGTAAGAAATTGTCAAACCACCAGCATTAGGATGAATTGAAAGAAAGATTTGATTGGAGGAAAGTGGCTCTAGTCTCCATCAGCGATGATATGTTGATCGTGACAAATCGGCTCAAAAAATACTCGACATGGTTTTTTTAGATCTCATTCCCTTCAAGAGTTTAAACCATGTCGTATAACATTTGAAGTTTTGATGTAATGGAGATGAATGGTTCTTTTCTAAACCTCATATTCGCCTAGTTTTACTTTTGAAAAAAAGTGAATGAGGGGGGGGGATTTCCTTATCAGCCTTTGTCATAGAGGTGACATTTTTCTTATGTTTCTACCATGTTCATCGATCGCAAAGGGAACCTTTGAGTCCCAGTGTGTGACGACTTTCCGGTCCCAGACGAAGAGGTACACTGTACCCGGACCTCGTCTCAAATCCAGTGAGGAGGAGCCTTGTCTCGTTGTTGCTTTGGCCCCTCCCGCAACCTCAAGGTGGGTCGGAGCACTTCGGTGTATGAACCTCAAGTGGGAACTAACCTCTGTGTTATTTTAGATTGCAGAAAAGAGCAGTATGGCAAAATCTCAAAACTCTCCCGTAAAAATAACCCAGAGAAAAGATAAGAGTGCTATTCGCATGTTAGCTTCCAATAGGACTAGGGATATCCTCCAGCATTAGTCAACGTTTGCCAGAGCGTAGAGAATGCACATCTCCACCCGGTGCCACGGCATCCACAATGCCTGTGGCAGGATTGTCTTACAAGGTAATTCGCTACGAGGCCTGGACGAGTTGCTCAGGGGATTGAGGTATTCCTTGGACTCCAAGAAAACCTAGTCACTTCCAAACCCCCCCCCCCCCCCATAGAGGAGTTATACTCGTAGTCCAAAAATAACTTCCCATCCAAACCAATGTGCTGGTAAGGCGTATCCCTAATCCATGTCCGTGGAGGCAGCCTGAATTGAGGCGAAAGCCAGGCACTCGGGATACGAAAGACAATATTCTTACTCTGTTCAGCAGTCATTCATGACTTCATAGCTCTTTCGATCACTCATTTATACACACAATATATCCATCGCAAGGCATTGAATAATTGGCTGATGCAAAATCGACTTGAATTGGATGTTATTTTCGTGGAACATTGAATGAGCACAACTGAGGCAGAATTAAAATATTTTTAATACATGAGTATAAGAAGGCTCTTCCATCAGATGATTTACCAACCGAAATGAATTGAAAAATACATCAACTGAGCAACAAATAAATTACATTGAGCAATATCTCAAGATTACTCTCAAAAACCGATTAAAAATGTTCACGCTTCTCGAACGCAAGAGGGTAAAACTATATAGCGTGCCAATTTTCCGGAACTTTCTCAAATCGTATATAAGCTCTACTCAACACATCAAAAATAAAGCAATGGTATAGTGCTCCATCATCCAACTGGTCAATTGAATTCTATCCTCAAGTCCCATCACCTCCAGAATGATTGATGCGAATTCATTGCCTATCTAGCAAAATCTCTCTTTTTTTCAAACAGCCTGGACCTTACTCGTTATAACCTATAATGTATTTCGATCGATTTATGATGGACCACATGGTCCACGTGCAATTTGTGCCTCTTGTTTATTACCTATGATCACCATATATATAGTACATCTTCGAGCACCTGTGCGGTTTTTAAGAGCATAGAGTCTATGAGTGCTCGCGGTGCTCCGTTCTTGCGGTACACACAATTTAATTAGCCAGACTCTGTATAGAGCGATATCGCAGCACGGACGGCGTTTAGATTTTCATATTTGCAGGCATATATGGTATGAGTTTCACAGCTGGTATATACATATTCCAGAATTTGCCATTTAGCGAATGCATTCACTTTGAGATGTGTGTAGTTTAGCGTGTGACCTTGCACTTGCAAGAAGACACCTTTAGGACGTACGACTACAACGTTATGAGTATGGAATGTGAAATACTTTCGCTACTTTATGAGCTTCACATTTCTTTGATTCTTAGGTGACTCTCTGCCGTTATGGTTCGATGAGATTGTATGGTAAAAAAGTGCGCTTTCAATTGTGATGGATAGAACAGACTTAAGGCTTGAGAGCAGTCGAAACTCCGATTTCCCATACCACGTTTCTCAGATTCTGAGAGTGACAATCGTTGGAATGCGCTCTCGTAACTGTTCAACTTGCGAATCTTATAACTTTAGACTTGTTTTGATACAGTACCTTCCAAAATTAATGGATCATGCATTGTCTCCTTAAATCCATGATAACTTCAAACTCCTTCATCGTATGGAAATTTTGAAAAAAAGGATCTTGAAGATCACAAAAAAATCTATCGATCCATGTGTTTCAAATATTGTTATCAAGTGCTTTTTGAGTGACCGTAATCGACAAAATCTAAAAAAATTTTTCTTCAGTGGATCACCTACAACTTTGACGGAGAATGTCGGATCACAAAAATTCTTACGGGATCTTGTAGCTCGTCTCGAAACCTAAAATTTTCTTTCTTTTAAAGTTTCTTGTAAGACCTTTCCTGTCCGAGTAACGAGCTTGGAGAGAAAAGTTTGTATAACATAGGCTGCTTATGGAGATCCCGAAGCTGGCACCTG
Source organism: Eretmocerus hayati (assembly GCA_029851415.1). Lineage (NCBI taxonomy): Eukaryota > Metazoa > Arthropoda > Insecta > Hymenoptera > Aphelinidae > Eretmocerus > Eretmocerus hayati. The sequence continues at coordinate 171,258,203 of CM056742.1, read as the reverse complement.
TTTTATTTTGTCTTGCTTTATTCTAGTGTAAAAATTCATCAAAGAAATATCACGCCACATCATTTTGACGTAAAATAATCTCATCTTCCAGAATATTCTATCAGATTTTGTCTCAAATGTGACCTATACGAGCAAAACACGAAATTTATCAATTTTCACATCAAATTTCGAAAAATAGTTGCTACCTTAAATCTTAGACAAAATCTGAAGAAATATTCTAGAAAATGGGATCATCTCACGTCGAAATCATGTGGCGTGATACTTTCTAAATCCAATTTTGCACCAGAATAGAGCGAGAGAAAATTAAACAGGTGCCAGGCTCGGTATCTCCATAAGCACCCTATGTTATACAAACTTTTCTATCCAAGCTCGTCACTAGGACAGGGAAGGTCGTACAGGAAAGTTTGAAAAAAAATTGTAGGTTTTCAAACGAGCTACAAGATCCCGTAAGAATTTTTGTGATCTGACTCTTCCCGTCAGAATTGTAGGTGATCCACTGAAGAAGAATTTTTTTAGATTTTTAATGTCGATTACGGGTACCCAAAAAGCACTTGAAAAATGTTTGAAACACATGAATCGATAGATTTTTTTGTGATCTTCAAGATCATTTTTCTAAAATCTTTATACAATGAAGGGGTTCGAAGTTATCATGAATTTAGTGAGACCGTGCATGATCCATTAATTTTGGAAGGTACTGTATTCTTGAAATTTGCACGGGTACGTTGTAATTATTATATTGATCGACTGCAAGCTGTCAAGAAAAATTAACTGAAATTGTTATTTTATGTCTCTTTATGAGCTCCTCAGGAAGATATAACTCTGACAACTGACCAATGGCGAGAGAAAAATTCAGTCGATAAGTCGGGGTTTTGTTTTTAAATTCTGTTTGGACGATTGTCTAGACGGATTAGTTCGTGAAAACACGATAGAAACAATCTCCAAGAACAATCCAAATAAATCTCTCTAAAGAGTTTCCTCATAGTTTGCTATAATCAAATTTACCCATAAGAATATGATTTTTAACAGCTCACACCTACATAGCTCACCCGGATTAGTTTCGGACTCGCTTTTGGATAGACCATATCATTCTCAAGGATGTCCCTCCTCATTTATTCCTTCTTTCGGTGTATCTATATAATCTCAAAAGTAGAAATTTATTGATTCAAGCTCTTTCATACATACTCGACCACTTTTCAAGGTTGCTCTGCAGAACCTACAATTTCAGGTGGATTTCGAACCCTCCAAAGTCACCGAAACAGGCAACAAAGGAAATACACATTCGGTCCGGCCGAAATTCGAGCCTAGGCATTATGCCTCGGAGTCGAGAATCCCATTCAAAAAATGGTGCACACAGTGGGAAAGAACAAGGTTTTTAAGCTCAAAAGTAACACGGCTGAGCCTTTAAACTCCTGAATTAGTAAATTTCATTCTTCCCCACTGTGTCCAATCAAATATCCTCGATAGTCGTTTTTGCCAAAATACATCTCGTAGAAGAAATGAATTTCTCGCCCTCGGATTCAAAGACTCGCAGTGAAATAAAATCGACGACAAATATCTTGTAACCACTGATCTCAATGTAAAACAACTCGCACATATCCAGTAAATACAAAAGCTGCAAGTTTTGCTCTCGCAGCGTTTTTATTTATCGCTATATTTGAGTACATCAAGAAGAAAGATGCCAGAGTGTCTCACCTGCCAATGGTCGACTCTTGTGAATCGAGAGCAATCGTTCCGCCTTGACTTTCTATACGCGCGCCGCAGCGGAAGTCATTAGGCTTTCAACGCCGATCGGCGTAAATATTCTTGCGTATTAATAAAGCCTTACCAAGTATATCTCTCGTCACTCTGATATCTTTCTTTTCTCACTTCACACAACTCGCTCTCACTGGACAATCCAATTCCAACTTGCATTCTTTCACGCCAACATGAGATAGCAATTTTTAACTTTTACACGACGAAACGGTTGAATTTTCATGGTAATCAAATGCGAGTTCGATGAATTGTGGAGAAACGAACGCATTTGTCGGGCTTTCAGGTCTGATGATAATTTGATTTGGGAAGAGTATTGTAAGTTGGGCACAAATTGCTACTCTTACCACCTTAGTCTAACTAGCACGATCCGCAGGCCTTGCTCATAATTTTGTCTAACTTACTGTTGGACAGATTCAAGGTGGGTGACGACAGCCCCGCCCCTAGCGGATTTTCTGTTCGACTAAAGACAATGCCATGACTCATTCATGCTAAAGTATACATATATTGACATTTCACGATATATGATTAGCATCGTCTTTAGTTCAATTTTTGGCCACCCGATACAATTTACATACATGAATTGGCGCTCGAGTCAGCGGTCACCTCGAATTCTTTGACACCGCCCGTAGAAATTTGTTTCGGATGAACCAACAAAATGCGTATCTCTTATTTTGCATCCTAGAATCAAATACTTTACCGCCAAAAGAACTCGAGATTCGACTCCTTCCCACTGCATGATTTTACACGGAATCTGTCCCTTACATTTGCAATTCATTCGAATGAGTGAGATTGAGCAAAGCAGTGACGAACCCAAATGTAGTCAAGGAAGAAACTTTGGGATTATCTTTAACAAAATTCAAAAACTAGCAACTTTCTTGTATCCTTTCTGATTCATATTTGATTTGTCAAGAAAAAAGATAGCTGAATGATATAATTGCCCATTTTCGATCAAGTTGGTGGGTATGTCTCTGAAGGGATGACTTGATTTTCTTCAATCTTATTCGAGAGATCATGCTCCTCGCTTCCAGTATAATTGTTGAAATATCTCCCTGGATGAATAGTTCACCATGCATAAGTTACTTTAGCCGATAAAATTTCGATACTTGCTGTGTACAAGAATCGTCGATCGGATAATAACTACGTGAGAAACCGGCAAGCGCCTTGCAGGTATTGAGAAATTCCGCAATCGTATCTTTTTTTTCTCCACTTATAACTCGTGAAAGTGGAGGGAGGAGTCGGTCATCCGAGATAAGTTATGATCAACTTTTACTATCGATGAGTGGTCTCAGACCACGAGGAAATCTGATTTAGTGCCAATTATGATCATTACTATTTTCATGAAATACCTAATTTACCTTTCATTCACTTTCATTCTACATAAATGTTTGTTGGACATAACAGGTCGCGTTCAGGCGGGCTGCAGACCAAAAGAAAATCACTGTTGCGTTGCTTGTGAAAGATTATTTGATTTCTAAAATCTTCTTGTTTGGTGTATTCAAACAATATTTGAATGCGATAGAATGTCATGCCTTGGAATATTTGAATGATGCTCAAATACGATGTTGATAAAGATCAAGAGGAAGTAATGAGGTTTTTGGGGTTAGAAATCACTTAGCCGCAAATGTTGCTGATATTGAATTATCGAAAGAACTGGAACTCAAAATGATACCGAGTATAAAATTGTGGGGGTCGATGTGAAATCATCCAATAATTTATTATTCTGTGACCTACACGTTTAAGGATTGGTACAACTCTTCCACAAGTAGATTGAAGTAATCAGGGGGATGCCAGCAAGTTCCTAATCGAAAGCTTAAGAAGAAAATTGGTTGAAATCTACGAATATATACGTTAGATCCACGAGAGAAAAAAAATTAGTTCGCGCAGATTAACCCGTTCGCTGCTACGACACCCATCGCCCGATCCCATTTGTAGTTTTCTGTGTGCTGAAAATTTTCGTCTGATGCGATTTGACATTCTGTGCGAACCTTCCGTGGGTCAAGTCACAAATATAGGGAAAGGAACTGCGATTTTTGCCGTGGCAGCAAATGTCTTGATACCATTATAACCATTATTATTATTTTTCTTAAGTAGATAGCATTATTAGGATAATATCGCTCGATAATGGCTGGTCAGAACGTTTGAATGATTTGAACGAAAAGAATATTGCGAAGAAGGCAGTCTAGAATAAAAGTAGAAAAATCGTTCTCTTCAGAGTTGTGGAGGACAGTCCGGATTCACAGATGAAATATGACTTCAAAACACGATTGAAAATTTTCTTGTCCAATAGTTTTGAAATCATTCCTTGCTCCAACTAGTTCACGAGGTACATCATATCAATACCATTTGGAAAATTCCAAATATTATAGATTATCGGTTTTAATACTTTATATGATTAGGGGTAATAACAGCCCAGCGGTAAATGCTTTGGACAAAACTTCTCAACCAAGATCTCCCGCGATCCTAACCTCCCTAGTTATTTCTCCCAACAAAAACAACTTCCCAAGTGCGGAAATCTCACAAAAGAGAAGTATTGTTATCTTTAGCTTTGCTTCTATTTTTCTCTTCCTGTGACACATGGGGGACTTTAATCCCGGGGTATGACGACCCTCCGATTCCAGTTGACGGGACACCGCACCTGAGCCTCGGCCCGAATTCGGTAGGGAGGAGTTTGGTCCCGGGACTTGTGCTCGGTGTTGCCTTGGCCCCTCCCGCAAACTGCAAGGAGTGTTGAAACACTTCGGTAAATCAACCCTGGGGCTTTACAAACTCCGGACCCTAGTCAGCGTCCGCCGGAGCGTGGAGACCGCACATCTCCACCTGGTGCTCGGGAATGGGTCAGTCCAAAAATTCGTATTGGGGCCGTGTGCGAATGGTCACAATGCGAGCCCAGGGGGTCGATTTTAAACTCTGGCCGTGGCCGCTAGACCACTCACACTGGTCGCGTGACCAGCGCGGACACGCTTATTAGCGTGGGTCTGCGCGGAAAGAAACGTCCGTGGTCCGCGATTCCGCGTTTCTGTTCTTGCTGTACGAAACGCGGAATCGCGGACTACGGACATTTCTTTCTGCGCAGACCCACGCATATAAGTGTGTCCGCGCTGGTCACGCGACCAGTGTGAGTGGTCTAGCGGCCACGGCCAGAGTTTAAAATCGACCCCCAGACGACTTCACCAGGAACCCGCAGAGCTCCCTTGTGCATCAAATTCCAAGGAAACCTAGAAAGGTCCCACTTCTCCCTCCCCCGAACGGAGGGTTTCGGGATCGCTAGCAGGGTACTATCCTGGTTCACATCCATGGGGGCAAGCCGACTGGAGGTAAAAGCTAAATTCCTCTTCTTTTTTCCTGTCATATTTATGAGAGTTTCCTCTTTGCTGAGACGTTCCAATTTTCGTTCAAGTTAATGACTGAGATGTCAAGAAAGTTATCCAAGACATTAAATTATAACCCCCATAGCAAATATTAGGCATTGGTATCCCGGATACCCGCCTTCAAGCCTTATCCTGGCTGCCCCCATGAGCGTGGGGTGGGAATAAACCCTTCCTGCGGGTCGGCTTAGAGAGCAGCCAATCTCGGTTTCATGAAACCCGACAATACGTGACCCCAGCCGGCAACCAAATTTGAAATTGATTCCAGCCGCTCATTTGGCTGCAGCCAAGAATTAATGAAGCTCGGTGAGTCGCAAGTTCCCCGGACGAGTTGTACAGGTCTCGCGGCGAATCACCCCTGAGGGCAACTCCATTACGGCTTCCTAGACTCATCCGGTCTCCTGGCATCATGGCTGCCGTGGACAGACGGTCAGAGCTGTGCGGGTCTAACGCTCGGGCAAATGTTGACTGTAGAGCCGGGAGGTTGCACCCTTTGCATTTTCGAGAAGTGGCCCTTAGCACCAGTCTCAGGGCCGGTTCCTCTACTGGATTCAGGCCAAGGCCTTGGCACGACGTCTCTTGGCTGAGCCCGGAGGGTGGTCGCAGCCCGGGACACTTAGACCGACGTCCGGCGTATGAAAATATTTTTCATGTATCAGTGAATCATTCCATGATTCCGTCCGTGGAAGTATTAACCCGTAAACTGCACACATCCCAGGAATCACGTAAACTGCACACTGGGTCAATCAGACCCAGAGCACAAAATCTCGTATTGCTCATCAGCAAATGAAGCTATCGACCTGAATCTTGCGCGTACTTCTTCTTCAATACCTCCTTTCGAGTGTCTCATGGGTTTTACCCGGTAATTTCAGTTATTGATAGTGGAAATTTAACATTCTCGAAGGTATCTGAAAAAAATCATTTCTCGACTTGAAAAATTCATAAAATCGGTTCTTCTCGACCGATTCCAAAAATTCTTGTGGGGATTTGCTCGGGAGATGATAAACTTTCAGGTAGAAAAATTTTTCCCTGTGTTTGTTCAAAAAAATATATTTATTGTTAGAAATTATTACTGACAAAATATGTGAAATTCGCCCCATAGCGAGCGATCAATGATCTGCTACGGGGGGCGAGGGGATTAGATGAAAATCATGAAGAAAAACTAGTTCTGGGCAAAAAATGTATTTTTTACATCGAGAAATGGGTAAAGGGTCCGACACAATCACTACATAAAGAAATACACTGCGCATTTGGCGTCGGGTCCAATTGATCCAGTGTGCAGTATATGTCACCAAAACGATATTCTTCGTGGCTCGGAACCGGAATCTCGGTCTCTAAACCGTGGAACAATACAGGAAAATGTTCCAGTATATATTTCTTCCACTACCAATTGGATTGCTCACGTTTTAGAGATGGTGGCACAGGTATGATTTTCGGATATTCAAGGGGCTAAATTAAGCGCCGGAAAAAAGTACGGGTCAGATTGACCCACGATGTAGTTTACGGGTTAAAGTCCAACAAAATATTCAATGTCCGATCTTCCCATTGTCCGCGATCAGATGTAGACGGATTCAACTCATATCCTAGCCAAGAGAAAGCTTTTCAATCATAATTTTGATCCAAAATTTTACTTAAAAAAGTGAAAACACTGGGCTGGATCGAATGTTAGAGGGAAGCGATTGTCTGTGGGTCGCGGATTTAGCTAAGACTTTGAGAATCGGCTCAATTCAGCACCAAATTATGATATCGCTCAAGTGTTTCCGAGTTTTGGCCTGTCACCTGGGAAATCGCCTCTATGGGCTCATAACAAAGAAATAATATTATCCAGTGATGCTAAAAGGTGATCACTCGCAAAAGTTCATCCGAATCTACGATTCGTAGAGCATCTGAAACCTCTCCATGGGACAAACAAGAAGCTGATGTTTGTTGATCGTAGCAGAGAAATTCGGTTTCGATGTCCTTTCAGAAAGGTTCACGGGGCTAGATTTGAGGAAAGAAGAAATAGCCGGGAGCTTCATCCAGGGAGAAAGAATGACAAGGAACTCCTGTCACCGGGAGGAGAAAGGCTCCCTACCACTGGTTGGGATAAATAAATTCTCCACCGACTCATCATCGAAAGAAATATGAACATTTTGATGAGAAAAAGGGTGCAGAGTGGCCAGAATCTTCGATCGACAAAGAACAAGAATCAGTCCCCAAATTTTACCGATCAAAACACGCAATGGTCTATATAAAAAAACTCTCTCGTGAAAAGTTCGACAACCTGAAAAGCTCGGATGCGATTATTGAACATTTAGCATAAGCGTTCGGTTTCACTTGGCGGATGCAAGATAAGCTCTTTGCGTCCGCTCATATAAGCATCACGTATCACGACTAAAGCTAGTAATAGCTACTAGTCGTCGCCAATCTGGTTGAAAATTCTGATTAATTGGGCTTTGCCAAGATATATACCAAGCAAGTATCAGGCTATGTACTCGAAAAATTTGAATTTCAGCTTTCTATACGTGGTATATGAGGTCGTTGCCTTACTGTGTTCGATCGTCCGCATCATCGACATGAATATTATTACAAGTATATTATATCGTTCACTCGCGTGCATTTTGATGCATATTTCTACTAATACATAGTATTTCTAAAACACGGCTCATTAGCTCATTGAGAAACTTGAGCCTCTTATCGGATTTTACGATGCATAAACCTGAACTGTAAGAGATATTGAAGATCCAGTATTTTTCTGTATAGAATTTTGTACGGCGCCGGTAGATGATGTGCAGCCAAACCAACTTTCCATGTGTATGCAAATTTTGTAGTTTTTGATATTCGTGAGATTTCTAATCTCTTTTCAAATCTAGGCTTGGTAATCTAGTGCAAAGAAGACGATAGAAATTTCGATGTAGTACATCCGATGAATTATTGCAAAGTGTGTACGTATTCAATTTAAAAAAGTTACGGGCGTCATCGGAACAGTAAATTTTGATGTTGAACCAGAAATGAAGAAGAGTCATCATCAACAAAAAGATGGCTCTGAAGTCGCTGAAGTCGAGGCGTCACGTGATTTTTTTCTATTCGCGTTAGAAATATTTTTCCCATTCTGTTCATTACCTTATAGCTATAGCTCATACATTCTTGCTCGATCAGACATGGGTCTCTAATACTTCTGATATCTTTGATGACGAGATGATGAACCAAGAATACTGAAGGTATTGAAGATGAGACATCAATGACCTTCATTTGAGATCCATCAATTGATGGTGAAGTCAGTGCAACGACAAATTAATGAGGAGATGCAAGAAAATGACCATAATTTGTAATGGTATATATTGCTCAGATCGGCAAAATCATACTAGTGTAGATGTATCCTTGAGACTATTGTACATCGATGACTAAGAGCTACCAAAACAGTATCTACCATTCAAAAAAAAAACAAAATTGATCACTCAAGTGAGCTTATTACGTATTACCCTGTATTCAAGCCACTGCTCATTGTAATAAATGTGTTTGACTAAAAGATGCGTTGCGCAGGAATAAAAAGACGGCCAGTCTTTACACGATGAAAATTCAATGGCACAAATAGTATACTTATATAGAGAGATACAATAATCACATACTTCCGCGAACATTGCAAAAGCGGATTCAGCTATGAGATTGATTAGAGCACTGCTGAGCCATCATTTGACGGCCATTCGGCTATTGTTGTTACATACACTATGTGTACACGCGTTCAAGGTTGTAAGCATTGACACGAATCGATGCACATATTGCAGAAGTTAATTCTGTGGAATCTGATTTATACTAAGTATACAGTCGAACTCGGAGGAATTCGGAAATTATATAGACAACTCATTCGGTGATTGAATAAAAAATTTCGAAACAGATGATGAGTACCCCTGAAACTGCAATTGTACATGACACGGATCCAGCAGTTGATGTTTTATTTGACTGATGAGTTTTTGTTTGCAGTTAAGAAGAAGAGTGGAAAAAATTAAAGATATCTAAATTTGGCGATTGGATGGCTATGATTCAGATCGTCTTGAGGGAAACTTTCAATTCTCATAGTTTCAGAAGTTTTAAGAGAAATAAGTCACCAATGAAAACCTATTCCAAAATGAAAACTATTATCTAGGTGAATTCTTGGTCCATAGGAGTTTGGCCGTTACAGACTGACTGTTTTCATGCTAGGATCGACAAAGCTACCATTTCCCTTTTTTCCGAAAATTCGAAACTGAATGAATCTACAAATTACAACGATGTGAAGGATTTGCTTCAATGTAAAGGATTCGGCCATATACAGAATCCCAAAATAGGATTTCATGTTGAATTCGCGGCACCTGAAGAAAATTCAATTGAACAAACTCACTCTTTCACCACAACACATTTACTGCGTTAAGAATAAAGTGTATTAATTTTCTCGATACTTCAGATTTTGAAATCCAATCGATTTGAATTGATGCCTACATCTAGCAAACCCGTTCACCTATAAAATTTTCTTCTCATCTTTGCCTGGCAAATCTTTAATGAAGCTATTGACAAGGATGAGCCTGTTGTCACCATTGCCAAAAATGCAATCATTCGAAGGTGACTGATCTGAGATTAACATCTGTAACCTATTACACACTAGTCCAATGTGATTTCAAAGTTAGATCGAGAGCTAGATACCCCGTGACACCTTTATCCACCATAGATAACCAATAAATTTAGAGAATTCACTAATCGATAAAATGATTTTTGTTTCAGCCCAGTGTATGATAAATAAATAGAGATGTTTGCGACGTCACGTGGAAAATGGCCAGAGACAGGCTGAATTCAAACTACTCTCAAGTCAAAAACTACGTGCCACCATGTAGCTGTATGGCTGCGCCTTTGCAAAAGGTTCAGTGTGATATTTGCCTCTCTTTTTATACTTTACACAAAATCTGCTGGCAATGCACTTCTTCCAGCAGTATTTTATCGACACCGACTAATAGCTCATTCAGAATCTTCCCAAAGTCAAATTAAAGAAAGATTATTCCCTTTGTCAACTGTCATGAGAAATCGGTCCAATTTGGAATATTAAGTTTATGATGCTTGAATCGTTCAATCCAATGTGCCTGTAACAATTTACTATAATCCCTTAACTTGTCGAGCATCAAAATGTTTCATATTCTTATTCCCATTTCATTTAGATAATTCTTCTGAACTTGTCCGTGATGCAATGCACATGTACTATCGATTAATAGAACTACAGACTTTCAAATGATTCACCATCAGGCGGAAAACCTATAGTTTTCATTTTGTGTTATTTCATTTTATTCACTTTCTTGAATTCTTGAGGGAGAAGTCCAAGGTAACACAACTGACTTGAAAATCCAACTCACCCATTAATTTCTTGCACCAAGCACAACTCAAAATCTTCCTGAACACTCATTATGGGATCACTGTGCCAAATTCCACTGTTTTTGTTTTGCTCTAAACTTTGATTCATTTCAATATTTTCCAACTTACTTCGGCTCATTTTGAAATTTGTTTCAAAGCCTTTGATACAAGCTCAAAATGTTTGATTTCGATGAATTGGAGACAAGCTATCTCAATTCTTGCAAAGAAGATTTTTCATGAGTTTTGGGAAGGCTGTGCCTAATTTTCCCTCGAATGAGTGAAAGACCTCTTTACGTCAGATTACATATTTTTTCCGTAATTTGAGATATTTCTGCTCCAGCACGTCCGAATAAGTCGTGCCTTAGCTCATTTTATAGCTTCCTCCACGCCCTCTTGAGTTACTTGAAATGAATAGTTGAACTTCCATGGGGTAATTAGTGAATCTAGAAAAAGGCTCAGGAGACAAGTCAGGCACACTACACTTTTTCAGTAGCATGGTCGTGAAATCGGTGAGGAACCGGATCTGAAAATTCTGCAAAGAACACTGCAAAGTTGAAACAGAGACAAGAAAAATGAGTTAAAATACGTTTGAATGAACTGCATGTCCAGTTTGTTCGCCATAGTTCTTAGTGGCTGACAAGAAGAAGTCAAAATTAGCAAAAATAGTATTTTCGTTTCATGAAACGCATGGGCCATTGATATAGGATCAATCGAAACAACTAATTTGCTCATATTCTAATGTAACACACGTAAAAAATGCGTCGCAAGTTTTGCGAGCGCGTACATTTGAAATCTTGTGTGGGGGCAGATTAGGCACACTCACCTTGGAATTCCTCACACAATTCTATCCAATCGTGTCATCAATACCGAAATCTAACATTTTATTTCAACAGTTGACGCTGTCCCGCAGCAGCAGTACCAACATGTTCCAGGAACCATTTTTCTTGCACCCACCGGGTACAAGACCCCGAGACGGTCTGTATATAAATCCCATGAGCTCAAGTTTCGCTCCAACCTCCCGCCCTCACAAGGAACTTCCACAAAACGTTGGTAGTGTCGTAGTCGGGGTTAACTCAACAAACGGTACCCTGACCAACGTTCCTCAACATCATCATCCATCAAATGGATCAAATAAGTCCAATGGATCAAACGGAAGTAACGCCAGCAGTAATGGAAGCGAGTCATTTTATCTTCATAGCCCACACGAATTGGTCTATACTCGTATAGCACATTTGTTTGATCGAGAGGCAGAATTGTTAATGCAACAACCAGTGCAGCCAACTGTGCAACCTGTAGTTACAACAACTTCACCCTTAAGAGTTAGTTCGAGTAGTACTAGCAGTAGCAGTAGTAGCAGTAGATCTTCTGGTGCTGGTGAAAGGAAGGACGATACTATGATGGGTGAGTCTTTCAACTTTTCTTTGAGGTTGTTGTGACAGTTTTTTCTTTCAATTTGTTTGATTGGTCAATGAAAAAATCTGTAGTTCACCGTCTGGTGAACTAATAGCTCGATTGAGTGAACATTTTTTTGTTCCATTTCATAGTTTTGTATGTTCATTCATCTTCAAAACTTTGAGAATCTCTTTGGGCCCTTCAAGACAGATGTTTACTTTTGATCGCGTACCTGAATGTCTGGTACACTTGAACTTGAATCCTTTATAATTCTCTGGATGATAATCCTATCCAAAGGTTATCTAATCGGTTTGGAAGCCTAATGACCCTACTGAAAATAGGAGGCTGAATCTCTTCTAGGTCTTGTTCATTTCCCATTCAAACGCTTCAAGATGCTCTTAAACCAATCTGCATGCATAACACAACCTTCATAATATTACTTTCAACAAAAATAATCATCTCGCATACGAAAGATTAACACCATAGTTGCGTTAAATATGGAGTATAGAATGGAAATAATGAAGTTGTGAGTTTCAATTTTCAATATAATTATCCGGTAAGGTAAAGATAGTTGATGACCTGATAAAAAACTGTTGAACATCATATAAAAAATAAAAAAAAAACAGGCGAAGTATCTCATGGGCGATTTACCGAAAATCCGTTAGATCATTACGAGGCATAAAATTCAATGTAGGTAATTTCAAGCGCGATTGCTCGCGCCGTTACCTACATGGGGTAAACTGGCTCCGATTACTCCAATTGCTCGATCAGTGACAATGATTCGCATGACCTAAAAGAGATCTTCATCCTACTGTGCAGTGAAGGTTTATTGGCATCTCGGGATCTTTAGAAATATCTTGTCAGTCATTGACTTTGAGCTCAGGCTCAATAACCAATCCTCCATTCCTGATCTATTGAAAGTCCGAAACTCTTCTCCATTGTGTTCAAAGTAAGCACAAGAATGTGTGCAAAAGTTTCAAGAATCCAAAGACTCTATCGAAGATTCAGAGTCTCTATTTGTAATTTCAATTTCTTGACTTGCCCTCGGATTAGTCATAAATGAAAATTCTCGACATTCCTCTAAAATCAAGTCAAGAATTTTTTAAAATTCAAAGACTTGAGTTAGCCCTACGAGTCATAATTGTTCTAAAATATATGAGAAACCACTAAATTATGAACATAAACAGGACGAAGGCTCACCACATGCTTATTCTGTTTGTTTGTAACAGTGAAAGTGGACGTGCACATAGGTAACGGTACACACAAGCAGCAGCCACAGCAACCCCACCAGAACGGAATTTCCACCTCACCAAGACTCGAACAGATAAAGGACAACATCAGCGAGCACGCGTACGAACAGATTGGACCAAAACAGATACAACAACAGCGCAGAGAGGGTGATTCGCCATCGAACGGCAGCCCCAAACTCATACCACCCCATGCCAAAGTCTTCACTGACAATAATCCAGATGCCAGGTGATAAAGCTACTCAGTTCGACAAACTTTCACAACTCGTAGATCTGGTTCATTGATCTACATTCTCAGAAATTTATCAAAATCAGTCAACCATCACAGGGGATCAATTTGCAAGAAATCCCATTTTGCACTGCATTTGGAACTGGTATTCGTAGAAAAAGGATTACTGAACTTTTTTACATTGCTTCACTAAGCATATTTTTGAGTTGTTCTTATTCCTGAATGAGTTCCGCAAAAAAATTATAGAGTCCAACAGAATATCATCGCACCGGAAGTCAAAATTCGGTCGGTTGGGGCAAAATTTACATTTTTTTAGTATCAAGAAGATTTTCACTATCGCTTCGATTTGCACACAGTACTCACAACAGTCTCAGGTTAATGAGGTGACTTACAGAAGCCGGAGTACTAATTAATATCAAAATCGCAAAATCCACGGAATAACCTTCAAAATTTATGCAAATCAACAACAACCCAAAATTCATCAATTTCTTCATAACTTTTCTAGGGCTTCACTCGAGCGAGAATGACGAGAAATCAGAGGAATCTCGTATCGTCTCGTGCTCCACAGGCGTTCATCTCGTCTCGTATCGAGATCGCACGAGAATAAAAAACTTCGATCTCGTATCGTCTCGATTCTCGATCCGAGATCGAGACGAGAATATCGGGAATTCGAGATTTACTCTGAGCATCCTCTTCTGATCATTCGTAATTCCTATCGAATAGCGTGTCTCGGCCGCGGGACGCTTCCAAATTGCGCGCGACGTACTTTGACACAACTGTCACTGACGTACACATCTGTCATGGGTAAATTCGAATTCTATCGAGTCTATCACCGATTAAGTGTCAATAGATTGGCTGCTATTCTTGACGTTTGGAATTAGTCAGTCACCGGCAGGTGTGAGGAATAGTTTGAAATAATTTATAGCTGTATCATTTATCACTTCATATCATTGTGGACTCCAGATTGGGAAGATTTTGAATGAAAAAATACATTCAGAATGTCGAGTAAGAATAAGAGAGTGGAAGATTCCAATTATTATGATCACGGACATAATAAGGGAGGAAGAATCGGTATCTGCCTCATATGCCAGGGCAAAATAATTACAGAAGAAATTAAACCGAATGATAGCAATACCAGTGGTCTAAAGAGACACCTCGAAATTTTTCATAAGAGAGAGTGTAATCTCCTTTTTGATTCCAAACAGCTCGCCTCCAAAACATCAATCCAGTCTAAGTATAATGCCAACGTCAGTTCCATCAGAAATGATTCCGTCAGAAGCGTCTTGTGTCATGACCGAACAACGGTGCTCCAGTTGCGGTGCTCACTTCCAGATGATTCTTTCAGAGTACTCGTGTGCATCAATCGATGGATCAGAAGCGTTCTGAAAGATGCCATCTGCCAACTGCCTTTCCCGTTCTAATTTGTATTATACTGGATACTCATGTTCTTCTCCATTTGTAATATGCAATGACAGAACTTCATTTTATATATTATCTTATATTAGTGACAGTGTCAGTTTCCAGTGATTCTCTGACGCACGTTGTTAGTAAGTTGTTTGGTTCACAGAACTAAGGTTCATTTGTCCACGTGATTGAATAGTTGATTGAACTGAGTTATATAAGATCTCAGATGGATGATTTGTACATATATATATATATATAATCTCGGCGAGATCTCGCTCGTCTCGGTATTCATTGATCTCGTATCGTCATGGAATCAGACCACATGATCTCGGCTCGTATCGATCTCGGACCAAATCTCGGAGGGCACTGTATCGTCTCGAATCGCGCCGAGATCTCGATCCGAGAACGAGACGAGATCCAAATCTCGGTGAAGCCCTAAACTTTTCTTGCTCACATACTAATCATTCTACAGTTTCAATCTATAAGTCACCATGATGACTGCAAGGTCATCGCAAAATATAAATAAAACAATTGTGAATCCCAATACCTCGGAGCCAAGAGTTGAATATCCGAAAAAAGTAAACCAAGTCCTGGCGTGCTAGGAATCCCTTATCAGAGTTACATTCCTACGGAACTCATGCGTTATAAAATTTTCAAAGATTTTTCATCACCGAGATGTCAACTACATTGAATATTGTTGATTTCTTATTGATTTCTACCAACTAGATAACTTTTTTTCAACAGGTCACAAAAAACAGATCGACGATACAGCAGATCTAGCAGCGCGAGCGAGTCCTCACATCTCAGTAGTGAAGTTCACTGCTGTTCATCCGCGGGATCGACGCCGTCACTCTCACGAAACAGTAGCAACGAACGCACAAGTAGAAGCCCCAGGATCCCTGAGACGTTAAAAGGTACGTATTTTCTCACATAATCATGATACATAAGTAGAACGTCCTGTGATCAGTTCCGCAGATATGTGATCTCGAAGTAATATCTTTTCTCCTCAATTAATTTTCAATTTTGCTTCTTTCGGTTGTTCTCGTGAAATTCCGGAATTCCATGTCTGACTACAAAAGGGGCGTCGAACCAATTCCTAGATCATCATAACCGAACAAAATTTCCCGAATCTTCACATCATTGTGCTTCAAATTTTGATGTACGAGTTGAATGACGAATTTCATTTGATATCTGAACGGTGAACAACGATTAAACGATCCAATTTTGATTAGAATAAGTTGATGACTTCCAAATAACTACTCCAATAATAGAAAGTAAAATTCAGATCACACTTATCAGGGTGTATTTGTAATGCAATGAGACCATCCATCTCTTTCAAACTTTGGAAACGTATAACGTTGGCATTGATGAGAGTATTCTAGCGATCTCCCATTTTTAGCGTTCCAATTTGAATAAGTCTCATAATGAGTATCATAGAATCTACATATTAATTCATTGATGGCGATATCGCAATATCGAGTCTCAAGCTCAATCAAAATGAATATATGGTCTCTGATGGGGTTCTGAAGTAATTACTATCTTCATCGGAAAAGCCTCGCCGGAAGTGAAAGCAGCCATGCGAGTTGCGTGCCGTTCGATTGTCGCGAGATGCTCATATATACGCGCGCATTTCTCATGCACAATTCCATACTCTTGAACTTTCTCACTTTGCACTGTCTTATTCTGCTAACCACGAGACACATTCACTTTCATCTAGTTGTATGTGATTGGTCTATTTCTGTCGTAGGTCTAATATACTTTACCAAAATCAATTGCAAAACACACTATAAAGAAACACTTTATAGGAATCAGAAATATTGTCATGAGCTATCGAAAAGGATTAGAAAATCACATGACTCTGATATTCAAATTTCGCGAATTTTAATTTTCTTTGCTCACGATTTTTGTCTGATGGGAAATATCATCATGCGGGTTTTGCGGGTGAAAAATTTTGGAAAATTAATATCTCATGGGAGCTAAAAAAGACCAGCACTCTAGTAAATTTTTTCGCATATTTTTCGATGTTTGTGTTCGGTCTTCATTGGAATGATGAGACTAATTTTAACAGATGAATTTTTTTAACCATTTTGGAGAAAAAGTTATGCATTGATTGAGTGAGAGTGAAAACAAATTATATCAACAGAACGATTCATGTACAAATTAAATTTCCAGAACGGAGAAATTCACCGCTGAACTCGACGAGAGCAGAAAGTGAGAAAGAAACGAATGGAGCGATCAACGGACCCAGGCAAGTAGGCCGACTCAATCAAGCGGAGAGAATAGACCAGATGTCCGACACTGTTTTTGTGGACGAAAGTCGCTATATTCTGGATACGCATTTCTTAATCAAAGACTTACTTGAAATCAAACTATTTCCACTCATCGAGTCTAACAACTTGATCGCATTCATTTGCAAAATAATCCGTCATGAATTGTGGTTTATTGATGTCTCAGAGCGCAAACGTTAAATTGGCAACGAAAAAGTTCAAATCTGTCAACATGAACTACCAAAATATCTGATGACAAAAATGACCCGAAGTAATTCTTTCCATTTCTTTCATGTGTGCAATCATTTGGTATCATTACGCATTGCTTATGTTCCGTGTGCTAGCCCACCTACCGTGTTATACTCACAGCAACAAGTTTGAATTGGTATAGTTCTTTTTGTTTCGTGAGAATGAACAAGAATAGTACTTGAAATATGTAACAACACAATCCTGACAAAAACTTCCTTTCCTTGATTCTAAATGGGATTGTGAAGACAAGCGAGAACATTGCCTAAAACTTCTGACGGTATAGCCTGTGATGCATGGCCAAATTTCCAGGGCACGTTTTCGAGGATAGCTCACTTTTGAGACAGGTCTTACAACGGGAGAAACATGGTATCAGCTCAGATTTTACAAACTCTTACACATCGGCTCATACAAATTGACTTCGACTGGAATACATATCATTCGAGTGAAATGCTCTCGGTCTCACGTGATCATTATCAGGAAATTTATTGAAAGTAAAAACTATGACTGGAATGTACGCCCTGATGAGGATTGCTCAACCACAATCTCGTATTCTGTTTTAGAACAAAATTTTCGAAGATCCGCGTAGTTTCCTGATTGGTTTCATTCGCATATCTATAATCCATTTCTTGTTGTCAATTAATTCGTGAGAATCACGATGGCCGAAAAATCAAAATTCAGATATTTTGGACATGGAAAATAATTTTTTTGGACGAAATTTTTCTTATAAAGAAGTCTATCCAGGTTCGGCTGCGATTGATTCGAAAAGGAAATCTTGTAGCAATTACTTAATATTTCACTCACGGTCATGCGTGAGCATAAAGTAACTCAGCAATTCATTGTGAAATAATCACTTGTAGTCGCTCAAGAGTGGTCGAATTTAAATAGTTATCGTTGTAAAGGAAAAGGTCCCTCATGATTCTCGAGAATGATTCCAGAAAGACATATCACAATCAATATTTCAGGCTATTAATAGATTTTCAATGATAACTTTCACACGACATCTGAAGTAAGATGAGCCTTAGATGTGGATGTGTATACGGACGTGAGATAATAAGTGCATAACGTATCGTATACATCTTTTTTTTTGTTTTTTTTTTTCCATGAACGCATTCTCAAAATCTTTGCGAGGTTATACTGCATTAACCGCACATTAAGGCGAGTCCTGAACCACCGGAGCCACCTAAACGGATTTATGAGAATTCTTCAAATACATTTTAGAACCATCGGCAGCACATTATCTTTTCTGAAACTGGATTTACTTATCGAGTATCTCGCGAAATTTCTTCAAAAAATGTTAACAATATATAAATATGGAGTGTGATACCTTTCAGTCATACTAGCTATGTTGTGAACACTCAAGCAAGACGAAACTGTTAGGTTCGTTGTAAGTTACAGTCCCTCTACAATTCGTCAATTATTATCAATTCTGGTAGTAAGCTTGTCAGAAACATGACATCATAAAAGTTCAAAAATCTTAGTCCTACCTAACCTCTGGAATAATAATTGGAACATAAAAGACATTGTGGATTTTTCATCCTTGATGATAAATATTGAAATTGGTGTCTCATCGATCTTGAAGGTGGGGAATTAAATAAATTCCCAAAATTTCTATCACGAAATCTTGGGAATTTGGAAAACGGTGGAAACGGTCCTATTGTCAAGAAAAAATTGTTTTATCACATTTGCCAGGGAAAACTTCGTCTTGCATCCATCCATTAGCTCAATCTCCCAGACCCATTATTTGTTTGGGTTCATAGGAGCCTACAGAAAAAAGATTCAAAAAGTCTTCCTTCAAACGTTATCTACCAATTACAAAGGGTTGTCAGTTTATTGTAAATCGGAGGCATTTGTTCCCATCACTTGGCGAAATATACTCGAACGCTAGACTTTTTGATGAGAATGAGCTAATGCGGAAATTCTGCTCATATGACGATTTGCCTATTTATTACGTATGTGAGAATTGCTCATCTCTGTCAGGAGTGTCTCACATTGTCAACATTATCAAATTTCGATTTTCTCTATTCTATAAGATCACAAACAGGCACGGTTCGAAAGCAAGGAATGTCAACAATTTCAGAAAACAACTAGCTTACAAAGCTTTTATCAAATATTCAATCCATAGAAGCCTGATGGGTCCTGCAGGGCCCATGGACCGTATGTTGAATTTCGTACACTTGAATCAATATTCCATGCCTCTCAAGGTTTCATCATCTTGTTTTAGGTCATACCTAAATGTTTTGTGTGATTATTTCGATCTGTCAACAGTCTCCGACATTTCCGACCACTTTCAAAACATCGTCAGGCCAAATGTTCAAATTGGTAAAAATTTTCCAGTAGTGTGGACACCACCTTTTTGGGTAAAAATGCACCCCTAAAATATTGATACCTAACCAAAATTGTGAGAAATCTCGTCATGACGCTCTGAATGACTCGGTCAAAAGTGACGTTCTTGAATGCTTTATGCGATTCTACGTGTATTGCGCCCGAGATTGCGCCTTATCGGAACCCTCAAAGAAGTGAATCAAGTCAATATACAAAATATCTACCCGTTTTCAGATGGTCTTGGTTTCTATGGATTAAATCTGCTAGTCAACCATCAAATCATATTAACGTCATGAAGAGCTTGTCTTATTACAACTGGGATAAGGTTTGTCTACTTCGATTATAAAGTAGACTCAATCAGATAAATTTTGATGTGCCTATTCTGGAACATACATCTACTTTCAGAGATACTGTTGTGTCTTCCAGAATTAAACTCATTACGACGTCTAATAAGGGATCACAAAAGCTCACCAGCTCAACAGAAATTTGGCAATGAATATCTTGAATGACTTTTCAAAACCAGGATTATCTTCCTGTGATTAACTCGATGATAAATTATTCGAATGTTGATGGTTGCAACTGCAAACTCTTAACACATTTTACAACACTGTAGGATGTTCTTATACTGGCATATTTTATAAATCGCGAATCATAAACAAACTTAGACTGCTATGCTATATTTTTATGATGTACAACCATATGAATAGTCACCAAGTCCAGTACCAAGCAGTCAATTTTATTCCTCATTGTCTTGCTAGCCGGGTACCTGCAAGTCACTCGTGGAAATTTTGTATCAGTTTTCTCCCCAAGCTTGCTTGAACATTCATCATGTTTCGTTCAAATTTCAGTTGACTTTTGATCTCTGAACTTTTGATCATGAATTGATACAGTAAGAGGACCTCATCGATTTACTCATAAAATCATGAATGCATGGACCTCACATTCGCGTCAAATCAGATAGTTGGACATTTACAATAAAAATCACAAAAATTACTCAAATCATAATGAGATAGGCCTTGAGAATTGAAAAATCGTATCAGGAACCAGGGTGTCTGTCTTAGTGAAACAAAAACTAATGTGACTATTGCTAAACGAAATTTCGAATTGGTTATTTGTACATTACACGGGTATTGGAGAGTGATGTCATTCAACAATGGTTCCTTGCTTCACAGGATTTGTAAGAAAGTCTTTGGTAGATCAATGCCATTCTGTAGTGTTATATGTCGAGTAACTTTAAGGGAGTAACCTCGGTACAGTCTGAGTCAAAACTATCGATTTTCGCAAACATCGCGAATTTGCCTATAAGTTTGTCTTGGGTCTCAATCAGATCTCAATAGACTCACACATTAATTCACATAGGCATCGGACACATGATCATGATTATCAGCAAATTTGTCTTGTTTGTGACTAATTCGTGACTCTACGCTGAAATTTGATCAGAATTTCCATCGAAGCAAACCAGAGCTCGAAAAAAGTTCGAGCCCCTTTTTTGTGTGATTGTCTACAAGTGAGCTCAATAAACTAATCGGTTAGGATTCTATAGTTTAATAATCAACGTGATCGCCCGTAAGATACCGTGCTTCACCTGTAAAAATGTTAATGCTGACATGCAAATACACCTCTGCCAAGTTCGATCAGAATCTGATCGGTACATCTTCTTCCGAGATCAAAGTGAGAATCAGAGAAGGCTGAGGAATTCATGACAGTTTACGAGAACATTCTTTTGAGACAAGATTAAAGCTTTGAGGTTGAGTAATATTTTTTTGTCCCGATGACAAGATTTTGATAAGTTGAGTAAAATTTGTAATGATCTCTCCTGAGATGAAGATATTTAATTTTCGTGCGTATAATTCAGAAATCATGAGAATATCACTGTTATGAAATACCCTGTGATTAGAATCCAATTGTGTCTGAAGAGCTGCGATAATACATATAGCTTTTTCGCTTCGATGCTGACGTACTGCACTCCAAGGCCTAAAGTAGTTTTGTATGTTTTCGTGATAAACCAGAGGAGTACATACCGAGACGGAGTCATAAATACCTTAACAGTCAAAAGTTTGAACTCACCTAAAAATAAAAAGTCCAATTAGAACATATTGATTTCTGCGACATCGCGGGTCCATAATGACTTCAATTTAACTCATTTTGTAGCGTCATTAAGAACTCCAATGAATATCCTGGATATTTTCTCCGTGAAATAACAGGATTTCAATAGGTCAAGTCGAATCTTTGGAAAAATTCATGACAATTGGGTCAACACTCAGACTTCTGCAAGTCAGACACAAGTTGATGGATTAGAATGATTGATAAAACATCCGTGAGTAGAAGCTGAGATCTTCAAAATTCAATATTGCAGATGGTTCTAGGACCTTCGTGGTCCGAGGAATGATGGTTTCTCTGACTGATGATTTCTCTCAAAAATAGGATCAGCCATTGAGAGTCATGAAACGACTCATATTTGAACCGGCGTAAGAACTATTCTTGGTTAATTCCACCAACAGTGAGGACAAACATGAGAGAAATCAAAGAAATATCACCTTGACATCAACTTCCTCATCTTTCATAAATTTTTGCATTTTTTTTCGACGAAATTCTTCTTTTACAAGATCAATTACAGCTTGGACCGGAAACGACCTAGAATATCCTGCCAAAACGTATTTAGAAGCTCTTAACCTCTACTCTTAAATACTTTGTGAGTTATTCCGATCCATCAACTCGTCTTCGCCTTGCAAAGGTCTCAGTTTTGATACAATTATGAATTTTCCCCAGGATTCGGCTTGAGCTGCCAAAAACCTGTTGCGCCGCGGAGCAAAGACCAAAAAAGTCCTCAAAATTTGTAATGAGTTACAACACAGGCTTAATGAAAGTCATTTTAGATTAACGAGGCCTCAAGGAATTAAATTTCATGATTTAGACTTTTGATTTGCAAGTTTATAGGAACTATTATCCGGTTGTGTAATTTGCCAAAATTCACTACTCAAGCACTGATAGACTGATGTTGACATGCAGAAGATCACCGCAGAAATACTGAAAATATACCCCAAAAGTTCCGCTAAAACACCGCCACAGTACCGCCAAAGTACTGGCAAAGTACCGCCAAGGGACTGCAGAAGTACCGCTCAAGTACGGCTCGAGTACCTCTACGAGTATGTAGCTCTCAAGGTGTACTTCTGGAGTACCTTAGCTCATCCCAGGAATCTTGAACATCAAAACTCTGCCAAAGCTTCATACCTC
This sequence comes from Eretmocerus hayati, assembly GCA_029851415.1. Classification (NCBI taxonomy): domain Eukaryota; kingdom Metazoa; phylum Arthropoda; class Insecta; order Hymenoptera; family Aphelinidae; genus Eretmocerus; species Eretmocerus hayati. Next base: position 171,235,390 of record CM056742.1, on the reverse strand, counting down.
TAACAGGGCACTTGGCTAAAAAAGCCGATTGTTGATTTCTGATTCATACTTGGAACAAATATCTCAAGATGATCTTGATACAAATTATAGAATTGGAAAGTTTGCATCTCAATGCAAAGTTTTTTCTGTGATCATCATATTCTCCAAGGAATCTCTCATTCGATCAAGTTAACTTGGATATGTGAAACAAATGTGGAATGAAGCTTCATCACACACCCAGTTTTTTGCTAGACTTTGTGCAATAAGTTGGTTGAGATTCAGTGCGTCCCTTTTCACAGAAGTCATTTTCAACGAATGCTGGGATCAAGGTATTCTCGTTTCAGCAACTTGAAACAATCTTGAGAGAAATATTTCCGAGAGTGAATTTCATGCCAAGAACTCGTTCGTGAATACTCAACTATGAAATTGTTTTCCACTTTCCCACTCAACTCTATTCTCACACCCTAAGGACTCAAACAATCCGTAAATGTCTTTGAATCTGTGTAGTTTCAACGAAAGTATTCGATTCTCAAAGCATTCGTCATAATCTGTTTGTGATGCTTGAAATCTTATGAAGAATCAATGTACCAGTGCACGGGGTCAGACACATTTACTTTCTAAATTGGGTCAAAAGTGTTCTTCACCGCATCAAACAGGAATCTATTGTGCATCTATTCATGAAGTGCCTATATTATCCTCAAATGATCTACAGCTGTTGAATGTTCATAGCGTTAGAAGTTATTAGTGATATGAATCATATTACCCGTAGCCATATGAAGTAGATCACTAGTGTGAGCGGAAATGAGATTTTTCGAGATTAATTGAGCCAGAAGAAATTGAGGTGTTTCGTTCTTACGCGTTCTGCCAGCCAAGTGGCTGACAATTATTCAACGGCACGCCTCGAATGTATCATCCATCGATAGGGACCTCCTTGATCATGTGCCAGATTGACAATAGCTGTACGTGACAGATCTTCCGTCGTCATACTGACGAGCCTGAACGAATGGATCAGAGCGAAACAGTAACGTGAGATCATTCCAATGTCTCTCTACAAGGCATCTTGCCAGGATTCCACACCCTGAGTAAAAACGGACTCCACGTCAAGGCTTGTGTAATTTTGACAAGCGAAGTGGTCACCGCGACTATAGAACTTGAAAACACATCTCACAAAAAAATTACGATGATTCAAACTTTGAGACAAATTGACAGAACTTTGTTACTGTCCAACTTGCATTCCACAATCCATCGCTCGGCCCAAATCACAATAGAATCTAGAAAAATGTGAACAACTTGATCGCAGGCACCTCCTAACCTATAATATAGACACATTTTCATTCCCATTTTTCTTCGATTCTCTTGCAATTTGGGCTTAACGACGAGAGGATGAATCTAAGTTAGATCATAACAAGTATTCGTGCACTCGTCGTTTAGCCCAAATCGCAAAAGAATCGGAGAAAGCTGGGAATGATTTTCAGCTTGCATGGTGATCGCATCGTCTCCAACTTGTCTATAAGCGACAAGCGTTGCAACGCTCGACCAATCTACAAGAAAACACCCCAATTCCTTCTTAATTCAATGTTTTTGAGTACAACAGAATTGTTATGACTTTCCAAAGTTGAAAAATTAATTAATCTCATCTACAGTTCTAAAAAAATATGAGGATCGGTTTTATGTGAACAGTTTCAGGCCACCTCCACCACCGCCTCCACCACCACCAGAGATTGAAGAAGTGGTACTGGTAACTGCCAAAGTTGTAGAGAGCATCATTGAAGAGGAGAGGATTGATGGAACTCAAACAACAACGCAAGAGCAGAAATGTGAGGCCACCATTGCTACGGTTTCCGGTAAGAAGATTTCTCTCACGCAATCATTATCCACACGCTCATGAAAGTTTCTCTCTTTGCACGAGCATTTTGGCTCAACCTCTTGAGTCTAATCTCGACGATCTGAACGATACATATCAAAAATGCGGATGATTCTGATTTTTTCTTGCCTCCATCAGGTCAAAATAGTATGCCAGGGCAAAATCTCACAGATTTTGTCACGATTGCATGACCTTACCCGACAACTTCTAGGATGGCTATCTCTTGATTCCATGAAAATTTTGTTGTTGATCCTGTGGTACCTCAAACTAAAATTCAAAGCTTAGAGATCCTCAATCTCAACAAGACAAGAATTTTCTTTGAGTCGAGAGTGGGAAGCGTGGTTTCGTTTTTCGAGTGATTTCCCTCGACCCAAGCCCTGCCGAAGGTCGAAATTATCACGAGTAAAGCAAAATACTTTCCTCCCGAGTGTCAATTCACATTTTCCGATCGACTGGTCGTGGAAAGAACGACAACTGACTCACGTAAAGCAGGGTTTTACACTCTTTGTCGATCAATAATCTTTTTTCTCGACAGTTTCGGTATTACTCTATGATCGAATCAGAGAGATAGTGAAAATAATTCAGAGCCAAAACGATCAAAGTACCCGCAGTAATGCCCAAGTTCTTGTCTAGACTTCTGTAGTACGTGAAAAGGCACAATCACTCACATGAATCCCCAACGAATTCATCTTCTGGAAACTCAGTGTTCATCTGTCACTGCGTGTAATTTTCATGCTTGCAAGCTTGCCAACAAAGCCGGCCATAAATCCTTCAGCGACAAACTTTCACCCCCTTTTTTACTCCCAAAGCGTGGCACCATCAGAGAGCTAGCGATAAAATCAAACCTAGTAGCACCTAGTCGTTGATGTACTTTCACTCAAGATTGTCATCAGAGAACTTCCACATCCCTACTCTGACTAGCAATCTTCAAAAATCCTACCATCTCCCCTAAAAACCAGAGATTTATCCTTAAACCCTCAGAATCCGCCAACCAAACTGTCTACCCAACCCATAACACCCCCCAAAATCACATTTTAACCAACCCAGTAAACCTGCTTCACGCTCACACACATATGAAATCACCAAACTCATCACATTACAAGATCAAGGCATTATATTCGCTTAGAGTGTTCGAGAGTAGCGTTAATTGGGCTTACACGATTATGGATGTATGCGTGAGAGCAATATTACTAGACCATGAAGAAGTCCGCTCACGAAGGCATATAATACACTTACCTAGATTTCACCTCAACGAGTCGTGCAAGCGAGCCGCCCCGTCAGACCATCATCCAAAGCGGAACTCTATCATCATCATCAGCAGTAGTAGTAGTACCAAACGCCATCAGTACAAAACTAGACGAGCATCAGACTGGATTAGTTGAGTCTAGTCCTTATTCAGCCGAAGATCGGCATAATCATCATCAACAAGTGATACGGGGAGCAGCAGCCGGTGCGAGCGGTGGAGCAAACACCACCCACGCTACCACCGCAGCTGCTCACCTTGTTAATAAGCACATGGTACTACCTTTTATACCACCAAAATTTGTTGGACATGACAGTGATACACTGTTGAAACCATCGGAATACCTCAGAAGTATCTGCAACGCTAACGGAGGTGTCAACGGAGTATCTTGTGGAAGTCTGTCTAAAGCCAGGTTAGTGAAGTGATTATGAAATTTTGATTTTTGTGTACTGTTAGTGGATTTTCTGGGGGTTTTGGGATGAATCATGACGTTCGACGACTTCTCTGAGTGACGAAAACTTGATGAAGTTAGCAAGCTTCGTCGAGTCGAGCTCTTGTAAAACTTGCAAAACCAAGGAATCAGAATTCGGATCAATTCTAGGCACCAAAAAAAAATTACTTCACATCAGTGATCATGAACATTTAAAGAACCTACCACTGACTTGGATCAACTCCGACTCGGATCTCAGAAACTGAAACTTACAAAGTTTCATCATCTGGTCGTATTTTTACATGCTTCAAAATCTCTCACAAAATTGTCTAGATTTGTATCTTCAGTGAAACGTTAAATTCAAGAATTATTCGGCTGATAGATCCGAGTTGGCATAGTTATGAAAGTTTTCTCAACAGATAGGTGAAAATATTCCGTGTTTAATATAACGGCAAGGGGTTGCTCGTTACAACACTGGCCATAGTTCACGAGTGTGAAACGCGAAGTGGGCAGGATTTTTATTTCAGAGAGAGGGATGTCCAAAGATCCGGGGGTTTTTCTAAAGAATTATTTCCGAAAGATTAGAACTTCTTTCCCCGATGAGAAAGATTTCTCAATTATGCAAGTCAAGATTGAACAAGTTCGTCTGTCTTTGTTCCTCACTTTTGCGCATGGTCAGAGTCTTGCGTGAAAATCTCTCAATAAAACTGAACAAATTGGACTCATAGAAAAAGAATTTGCATGAAATTGTCATCTTATCGACTCAGGATATAAACGAAAGTAATACTCCGCAATACACTATACCATGCAAGAAAGTATCCATGTCTTGTTCTATCTGACGAGCTCGGCGCTTTAAAAAACATGTGATTTTCCTTTGTTGCTCATATTATTAATGATAGGCTTAGAGCTTAGTAAGAGCTTCAAGACCAAAGAAAAAATTGAGTATTACCATACGCATTCATATGAGTTTCTTTTTCTTGTCCACTAGTGAAAGTAACTCAGACTATGTTAGCATACAATTTACTTACCAAAGTCAGTATAGGAAGATTTACTGACGGATGCTTGTTGAATTCTTGCGAAAAAATAAGCTCCCGTGGCCTTCAACGTTTCGTGCTCATCGAATCGTAAAATCAAGAGCAACGCTTTTCTAATTCATTCTCATTACATTTAACGCGCACGTTAACGGCCCTGCTTAGATCCCTCACATGCAAGAGAGTATAATCGGACTGGGAGATAACTATTTCAGGAACAAAGTCAAAATCTGGCTCTTCTGTTTTATCTGAACAATTACGATACATCGCGAAAAATATGATTGGATAATGAATGTATGAACTTACTTTAGTCGGTGCAAACTTTTTGTGGGACGTTATGACCTATTATACTAACACAAGATTCTTCACAGACTTCCGAATGATTCCTTTGAAGGAATTCCTTGACTATGTTTATCTCTTTTTCTGGATATTCGAGCGATTCAGGATTCCCAATGTTACTCCGACCAAGGAAAGTCATATTTTTGAGAGATCCCTGAAACCTGATTGAAAAAGTATCATTATCACGCGATTCTGAATATTCTTGAATTTTTTTCTATTACATTCCGAAGACTGCGTCAATTTACTTTAGATTCTTCATCATTGGACAGAGATTCATGAGCTAGTTTCAAAATCATCCCTTCGTACGATTCTGTCTCTGAGCTACGGAATGATAACTCAGATCGTGCACAGGTCACACCATACGTCTTATTGGAAATTTCTGGTAGTGGTTGCGAGCGTAAACATCCGTATCTCCCAATTTCACCAAGCAACTTCAATCTCTACGCTAACTTGACATTCTTATTATGAATCCTAGATCTGTTGACAACTTGGACATCCAAGGTCGAGGCGAAGAAGAGGAGGAGGAAGAAACAGAGTCTGATCATCAGGAAGACGGCGGCGGTGCCAAGGTAGAAGTCGATAATGACCGGATAAACGGTGCCTCGGGGCCGCCGCCACCCCCTCTTCCACCACCCGCGCCATCCTCAGCAGGGCTTAACGGCCTCGTGAATAACTCAGGATCGTCCTGTCCCGAAGCCGATTCAAGCATTGCCAAACAAAGTCAGCAGCAACAACAACAGCTTCAACCACTGGCGACAATCAGCATCCACGATCTCACCAGTGTTCAACTGAGGCGAACCAACGTCAAAATGCACGCCACAAAGACTTTTTCTGCGCCACCAAATCGCAGCGTCTCCATGACAAATGGTTAGTTATCTTCAACTGAAAATTTCTCCATTACCGAGTTGTGAGGTGGGCTGTAAATAGTCTTGTACTCGTTGAATGGAAAGATTGTGCATTAGGGTGGGCCAAACGATGGAAATTTTTGAAAATTGTTATTCTTGGGATCACAATTCTTGCCAATTTCCGTATGGATGGAATGAACAATTGATGGGGATTTTTAAAAAAAAGACTTGAGGTTGAAGAACAAGCCCTGAAGTTTCTCAGAAAAAAAAAGTAAAAATGTCCTTTTTTGCGTTATTTCTTCAAGCATAAAGTCACAGCATACAAAATCTACCCGGTGGCGTCAAACACTTATGAAACAAGCATCATACATACTTTTGACCATAAGAGGCGACACCCAGTTCCGCTTGAGGCTCAAAAGTTAAGCATCTTTGTAAATTGAGGTATACCGATGAGAGAGGGAAAGTGACAATTTTTCTAAAAGCACCCAATTCCTCTGGGATTGATAACTTTTTTCGAAGTTTGTTTCAGTCGATCAAAAATCATTTCAAACTATGTTCCCCTGTGTATCTTGACCTTGTTGAGAGCCATCCCAGATGTATTATACTGCTAGGGTGCATCAAAAATTAGCTTGGAGCAACCCACCCTCACACACAGGTTTTGACACATCCCTCACCATTTGCTCATAGAAAATTTTCTACTAACCCTCGCGTTCTAATACCACCAGGACTGTTTTGAACAAGTCCTTTTTACGTAAAAAATGTATTATTTGTAGGGTTTTAGTCGACTGAAACAAATTTTATGGAGTATTATCAATTCAACAAAAATACGGCGTTATCCGGAAAATTGTCCCTTTTCCTCGCAATTTACGAAGACCCCAGTAGCTTCCGGCGTCTACGTTCAAAAATACATTATCAATGATTGATTCATAAGTGTCTCGCGATACCTGGTAGGCTCTGCACACTGTCACTGTGCTTTCAGAAATAACTTAAAAATGGCACTTTCACTGTATTTTTCGAGAAACTTCGGGGCTTTCGCTCCAACTAAAAAATCTCTTTTCATCAATCCCAAAAAAAAATTTCTTCATCTACCTACATGCAAATGGGCAAGAACTGCGACCGCAGGTGCAACAATTACGAAAATCTCCATTTTCCCGAAATCCCATTGTGAATTCTTTTTGAGGTCGATCCTCTAACCACGAGCAGATTGATTGACATTCTTTTCGAAAGTTTCAGCGATTCGAATCAATTTTCAAATCGATGCATCCTTGATTCGACGGAATCGTATCGATTCTTCGTTTTCATTCTCACACAAATCAACCAGAAAATCGAGAAAATTTGGAAAAAATTGATAAGCAATGAACAGAAAAAAGGTATCCATAACATTTTCATGAGCTTCAAGTGATTCACCGGTTTATTCCAAAACTCTTCAAATTTCGGCCACAGAAAACAAATCTGAGTCAACTTTTACAAGAATTAGTCGAATCATAATCTGTTGACACAGAACTTTTGTCGAAGCTCATTGAAAAGTGCCTTTGCAGTCTATAAGGTTAGATCCTGCACTTGCGATAATAAAATAAGAACGTGATAATAATTGTCCACATAAATATGCTAATAATAGAGGCACTGCATGCTAATGATTGAAGCTTTCTGATTGCGGTCGTTCTCCCTTTTAGCATCACTTTGACCTTTTTCTGCCAACTCACACCTTTTCATATTGAAAGTCGTGTTCACACTGACAACTTTATGATCATCTGCTTACGACAGGTGATTTGGAGTCATCCAGGGTAGCAATGTGAACGATTCAACTGGCATTGTCGGTAGCCATGTCACACAGCGATTTTTCATCATTCTCTCGGTTTAATTTTTGATCAAATATATTCTAAATATTTTTTCTGAGTCCTCAAGACGTCTGGGGAATGTTTTCACAGTCATCAAAAGGAGTCTCACCACTTTGGAGAATGACAAAATTTTTCCAAATAGGCCTGACCTATTCATACGTGACTGCTCACGAAAAATGTTAATTAGTTCCTTCGCATCTTGAAATCAGCTCAAAAATGGATCACATTAAGTGTTGCTATCAAACGCAACTTGAATATAAACCACTGTGAACTTCCAAAAATGATCATTCCTCGTGTGAGACTCCATTGCAATTCATACTTAAGAATTGGAATACGATAAGTTCTCAAAAATCACGAAAAAAAAATGAGCTGGACAACCAAATATTTACTAATGCTCATATTCTTCCTCACAGTGTCGGAAGCATTCTTTGTACAAAAGACAGATCTGATTGCGGAGCTCAAGAAGACGAAGGATATCCCCGGTATCAAGAAAATGAAAGTTCAACAAGCACAGGTTGAAAAGTCACAGGAACAAACTCTTATTTCTGAAATTAGCAAAGCTTTCAGCATTTCCAATTTTGTGGAACAAGTAAGTGTTTTCCTGCTCGAATGTTCGTCGGAAAATTACTCGATTCTATCCATTGATTTGTATTCCTCTTTAGATACCAGAGAAAGACAGTTCAGGAAACATTATACCTATTTGGAAACGACAAATGCTGGCTAGAAAAGCAGCAGAACGGGCAAAAAAAGAATTGGAAGAACAAATTGCCCGAGAGAATGAAGAGAAGAGACAAAAAGCTATCCCTCCATGGAAAAGACAGCTACTGGCCAAGAAAGATAGTCACAATGACAATGTCAAAAATACAGGGTAAATCTTGCCTCATTTATCTCAACTGGTGTCAATACATGCAACCATCGTTTTCATCAAAAGATTTTGGTGATCGTTAGACATGAGCAAGAATCATTATGAATGAAATTATCAACTCTTGATCTTCGTAAAATGCTACGGTTGATAGCCAGAATTTGCACTGGGTGGATTTGCACAACTCATCAGGATTCTACTTTGTATCCAGGTCAACAAAATCATTTCCCCATCGAGGCATAATGTCACATTACTTTCAAAAAACGATTGCTAAATACCCCTGTCCTGGACAGTGTCAATTGATGATCTTGTGCAATCTGATTCTCGGATTCAACTCTATAAATCTTATGAAAAATACATGTTTGATCCGGTATTCAATCAGTGGCTGTCACTATCCCTACTCTAAGCGATTAAAAAAGCATCAGCAGTTTCTCTCTTGTTCGAATATCACTTACTGAAGCTGAACCGATAGCTGAATCTCTTTATCCACGAAATAAAATTCCACAAAGTCATGAAATGCATCGATCCGTCAATTTTTTCAAAATTGAAAATTCTTCACTCAACAGGTCCAGTGTCGCACAGCCGGCTGTACCCGCAGTGACCCCTGTATTATCAAAAATTGAAGCACCAGTTAATAGCTGCAAGAAAGAACCTCAAGCAGATGTATCAGTGGCCTCGATAGCTCCAACAACAACAACAACAGCAACAACAACATTGGTGCCAACATCTCCTTCTCAACCAACAGTAGAGGAGATAAAACCAGCGGTAGTCCAGGTGAATGAGAAGAGGAGCAACGAAATAGAAGATGATACAGAAAGTGTACATATAATTCCGTGGCGAGCACAACTTCGCAAGACCAACAGCAAGCTCAACATTCTTGATTAAAACGAGTATTGACTCGTTATAGCAATACTTTGATAAAAAATAATTATTTTCATTCTTAGGTTATCAAAGTGAATGTGACTGTAATTTTGTAAAAATGATCATTATTCTTATCAAATAATCTAGACTTATACAAAATCATATTTGAAATTTTATATTTAATAGTTCATTTATATTAAGATTTTTGTTTTACCAAGAAACAGAATCGTATACAATCATGGATAATATCGAAAAATCATACTCGTCTATTTCAAAAGAGATAAACATACTTACATATGAGAGTAGTCTGAGCTGGAGTAAAATTGATGGACTTCCTTCTCCTCCCATTTCATCACATCGAATGCTGAATGTTGTTATTCATACTGAACCACAAGACTTGAGAACTGAATCAAATTTCGTAGTTTTGAGTTTCGTGAATTTAGATCGGTCTTGTAAGTACATACTCTTATCCATCGACAATGACTTTAATGACTCATTCTGATCAATTTGTATCAGAGTCATGTAAGATTTTCCACTTTATCCATTTATGTAAATAAAATTTACTTCTGCATGAATTTACTGAACCATTAGTCAAGAATCACAATCAAAAAAAGGTGGAGTGGATTCGGAAACTAGACTGGAATTTACCTACGGTAATCATGACCATTTTACATCATACTTCTTGATGTGCAGTTTGGAGTGCACGTCCATGGTACGAATTTTTAGTCTTGTATGATCTGGAAGCTACACATTTCTAAGAAGGAATTTGACGTGAACCTAGTTTTTCTAGAATATCGTTTGGATGCAACGGATCGAGGAATCTATTTATCGAGTATTCATTATTTTTCATTTTTGATACGTTATCATATGAAATTACAAGCCAGGTTAATGTAACATCTAAAAAATGATGACGACATTTTTTTCCCACTAAACACAAAATATCAAGGAAGAATCATGTCACGTACGTAAAAAGAAAAAGTTGATACTCAAAAGCTCACCTTTGATGAAATCTTGCCTAGATCGCTTCAGGATGATGAATGTGATTAGAATCGTCCTTTCTTTTCTGTAACCCCAGAGTTGTGAAAGATTGATCAATGACGGACTACTGTGGATGAATGAATTCACTCTCTGCTATGCAAAACATACACTACCGGTCGAAAATTTAAGAACACCCAGTGAATGATTTTGTAACCGTCACAGTGCGCTACTTTGGAGCTGGGTGGTGTGAATGGATCTTCTAGTATGCTCTGAGAAGTGTCTTTGAATTAATGAGTGAATAGATAAAGAAAGGGAAGAATTGTGTTGGGTCGATCCTGATTCGAGGGATGAATGCTACCTAGAGGGAGATTTCTTTCGGAAAATGGTCTCATCATCAGAAATTTAAGGGAAACCTCATAGTTAGAGTGATGTAAAAAAGTAAGCTTGGTTCCTCTTGCCAAAACTCGACAAGAGACAAGAATTTTAGATGAATCAAGAATATATATCGATGAATATGACTCGATTGCAGGATGATCAATTGATAATACGAGGTTGGATTGATGCGATTGGTTTTTCCTGCTAGTATATTTATTGCAAATATGCAACGTTTCGATTGTGAGAGTACAATCCTCTTCAGGCTTCATAAATATTCAAACAGTCACATGCGAGGGATCACATTGTTTCATCCGAAAAATCTCGGAGTCGTTATTTTCTTTGAACACAGAATGATACATCGTAACGGTGGCAACTCTCCATTTAACAAGATGTTTGATAATGTGTTGTTGATCCTTCATTCTCGGGATGACAAGTGATGGTATTCTTGTCGATCGACTAGATGTTGTGTCGGAGGAAGACTGCTGTCTTCCTTGGGAATCGATCGACATAACATCTAGTCGATCGACAAGAATACCATCCCTTGTCATCCCGAGAATGAAGGATCAACAACACATTATCAAACATCTTGTTAAATGGAGAGTTGCCACCGTTACGATGTATCATTCTGTGTTCAAAGAAAATAACGACTCCGACATTTTTCGGATGAAACAATGTGATCTCTCGCATGTGACTGTTTGAATATTTATGAAGCCTGAAGAGGATTGTACTCTCACAATCGAAACGTTGCATATTTGTAATGAATATACTAGCAGGAAAAACCAATCGCATCAATCCAACCTCGTATTATGAATCAAGAATGTTATCGCTGTAAGTAAGGTCTTCCCACCGATTCTGAATAGTGGGCGTCCTTTCAAGACAAATCTTCCGTCACAAAAACAAGCATTTCTCGGATGACTGTCAACCTGGTATAACTTTCAATGACGGATTTTGAAGCTCTGGAGGAATTTTTCAATGTTCCATGACTCATATTTTGACCTATCAATTGCCATAAAATGTGCAGGTGATCCGTCAGTCACGTAAAATCGTCAAAATATGGACTTCCTAGAGCTAGTAAAGCTCAAAACTGCAAGGTTGGAGCAAAAAACGGAATATCTCTATCGAAAGTGCGTGAAATAGGTATGTTATCGCGGATCCAGCCGGGGCCATGGGAGCCAAGTCCCCCTCCCCCAAAAAAAAAATTTTTGAAAGTCGGAATTTGTTTTATGATGATCCCTAAATGCCGTTAGCGAGAGAGAGAGAGAGAGAGAGAGAGAGAGAGAGAGAGAGAGAGAGAGAGAGAGAGAGAGAGGTTCGAAGGGGACGCGACTCGGACCTCCACCGGGAGGTCCTGGAACACCGCGCTCGACATCAACGCCCAATCGGCCCGAGCAGAATGGACCTTGGAAGGAAGTGGTGTCGAAGAAACAAGCGAAGAAGGCAAAGAAGAGCGGTAGATCGAATGATACCGCCGCGAAGAAGGCAAAAATGAAGCCGAGAAGAGCCAAGCCTGAGGCCATCCTCGTCACGGCCAATCAGGGAGGGCTCACCTACGCAGATATGCTGCGAAGGATAAAGACGAATGCCGCCGACGAGGAAGTAGGCACAAAAGTCACGGGCTTCCGCAAGACAAAAGAGGGCCAAGTCCTCATCGAATTGAGGAAGGGTGCCGACGCCACAGCCGTGAAGACAGCACTGGCACCAGTGGTCGGCGAAGAAGGAGCTGTCCATTGCCTCCTGAACACTTCTACTCTGGAGGTGCTCGGAGTCGATTACGACGTTGACAAGGGCCAAGTACTCAAGGACCTTGCTAAGGCCCTACCAGAGAGTGAGAGAGGGAATATCGCAGTGAAGTCTCTCCGAATCGGTTATCGGGGCACCCAAACAGCGGTCGTCTCGATCCCAACAAGATTGGCCCACCACCTCCTGGACTGGAAGGAACCGAAGGTTGGATGGGGCAGAGTCAAGATCCGCGAAAAAGGTGGCATTCCACGGTGCTATAACTGTCTCCAGTATGGCCACAAGGCCTCGGGCTGCGTGAAGGAGAAGACGGAGGAGCGGGGACCAAAACTCTGCTTCCAGTGCGGCGAACCAGGACACCTCGCCGCAACCTGCAAAGGGAAGCCGAAGTGCTTGAGTTGTGCGGCGATCGGGTCCAAATCTGATCACAGATCTGGGGCGAGCAACTGCACTGCCTACCAGAAGGCGAAGAGCACGTACAAACGGAGAAGGGGTCGGAATGGCTAATTTCATCCAAGCCAACCTCAGGAAGAGCGGGGACGCGAACGACCTTCTACGCGCTGTTGCCAAAGAAGAGGGGATCGATGTTCTGATTATCTCCGAACCGCCTCGGAAGCGCGAATTCTCCCGATCCACATTCGATCACTGGGGGACCGCTGTAATCCAGATCATGAATCCTGCGATTCGTGAGACTGGACCAGCTGTTAGTGGCCGCGGTTTCGCTCGAAAGACCATAGAGGGCACGGCAGTCTATAGCTGCTACTATTCGCCGTCGCTCAAGACGCACGAATTTGAAGACGAGCTACACGACCTAGAAGAAGATGTCAGGCAATGGGGGGGCCCAGTTATAATCGCGGGGGATTTCAACTCCAAGGAACCGACTTGGAGCGGGGGGCCGCGCGATAGACGGGGGGTAATACTCGCTGATACCATGGAGGCATTAGGGTTAGTGCTCGCGAACGAGACGGGGGTTATCACGTACTACCGGCACGACACTCGGTCCCGGGAGGGGGGTTCGTCATCGGTCCTCGACCTGACGTTCATGAGCCCGTCGCTCATGGGACGCATGACATCGTGGGAGGTCCTGGACACGGAAACACTGAGTGACCATCGACATATTCGGTTTCGACTTAGGACTGACAGACAGAGACAGACGACACGCAGACCGCGACCGACGGGGTGGCAGGTACGCAAGCTGGAAGAGGGAAAATTCCGGGAATCGATAGAAACAGCCGGAGATCTCCCGATGAACTCCACCGCGGACGAGGCTGTGGATATGGCGACGACCACCATCACAAGAGCTTGTGACGCTTCGATGCCTCGCAAGACAACACCATGCTTCTGGAGGAAACCAGAGTACTGGATCACCGACGAGATAAAGGCTCTACGAAGAACGAGCAATAAAAAGAGGAGAACCGCGTGGCGATCAAGGAAGCTGCAACGACCATCGCTGGCAGACGATGACAGAGCGTACAAAGAAGCAAAGAAGGCTCTTGCTCTAGCCATCCGGAGAAGCAAAGAGAAATGCTGGGCTGAATTGTGTGACTTGGTTAACGGAGACCCCTGGGGCACGCCATACCGCGTGGTTATGTCAAAGGTCCGAACCCGGAAGGGCAACCCAGCACCGACCGATGCAGCAACCTTGCGCAGCATCGTGGAAGACCTCTTTCCAGCAGGAGAACCCAGAGTGACATTCCCTCCGGAGAGCGAAGATCCCATCCCGCTCTTTACCATGCAAGAGCTACTTATAGCGGCGAAGAGGCTGCCAAACGGCAAGGCCCCTGGCCTGGACGGCATTCCAAACGAGGCTCTCAAACTGGTCTTCAAATACAAGCCAGATTTACTCCTCGACCTCTTCAACATCTGTCTGAGCGCGGGAATTTTCCCGGACAAGTGGAAACGCCAGAAGCTGGTCCTGATACCTAAGGGTCAAGGAGGTCAACGCCCTCTCAGCATGCTCGACAATATCGGGAAAATGTACGAGAGGATGGTGCTCAACAGGGTGGAGAAAGCCTACGAAGAGAGCGGTGGGCTGTCACCAATGCAGTTCGGGTTCCGGAAGGGACGGAGCACTGTACACGCGATCGAGGCGGTCCAAGAACGGGTTCAAGCGTCGGTGGGGAGACCATACCAAGGGAGAGGGGGTTTCTGCGCGATCATCGCGTTAGACATAAAGAACGCATTTAATTGTGCGAGCTGGGAGCGAGTGTACGCATCCCAGGCAGGTAAAGTGCCACCCTACCTGTTAGCAGTCACGAGCGACTACCTACGGAATAGGACCCTCGTGTACGACACCGACGAGGGACAAGAGGTTCGAGAGCTGTCCGCCGGAATCGGGCAGGGATCGGTTTCCGGGCCGTTCAACTGGAATACCCAGTACGACAGCTTACTGTCTATCGAACTGCCAGAAGGAGTAATAATAGTGGCTTTTGCGGACGACGCGGGACTCATAGTTTGGGCCGACAACGAAGAGCTCTTGGGTAGACGCGCGAACGAGGCGCTGGCCCGAGTCTACGAATGGATGATCAGCAGGCTCCTAGAGCTGGCTGTTCCAAAGTGCGAAGCCATAGTGGTCACGAGGCGCAGGAAGTTCGACTTGCCCCATTTTTACATCAACGGGCAAGAGATACCACGCAAGACAGAGCTGAAATATCTGGGTGTATGGCTCGACGACAAATGGTCGTTCAGGAAACACATCCAGGAAGCCGCCCAGAAGGCGAGCAGGGTTGGTGCGGCGCTTCAGCGGCTCATGCCGAATATCGGAGGACCCAAGGAAAAGAGGCGCGCACTTCTCAACACCGTCACCACCTCCATCATGCTGTACGGTGCACCCGTGTGGGGAAAGAGAGTAGAGAAGTCAATCATCGAGAAGAGAATGGGCCCTGTTCACCGGAGAGCGGCCCTGAGAAGTATCCGTGCCTACCGCACCGTGTCAGGAGATGCGGCTTACGTATTGGCGAGTACACCGCCCATTCACTTGCTCGTCGCGGAGCGAGTGAGGATCTGGGACCGCCAGAAAGTGATCGGAGCCGAACGAGTACTCACTCCGACGATGAAGGAGATCATCCGCGACAACGAGAAGGAGACCACCCTCGAACAGTGGCAAACTGAGTGGGATTCGCCATTTGCGAATGGCAGATCGACGCACCGGCTGATACGTGACGTAGCCAAATGGACGGAACGCACCCACGGAGAGATAGATTACTGGACGACGCAAGCACTGAGTGACCACGGTTGCTTCGGTGCCTATCTGACCCGGTTCAAGAAGAGGACATCCCCAGCATGCCAGTCATGCGGGGACAACTGGGATGACGCTGAACACGCCCTGTTCACGTGCAACGACACCCAAAGTGAGCGCGCCGAGTTGGATGGATGGCTGGGTGCTCAACTAACACCCGAGAACCTCGTCCCGTACTTACTTCGCAACCAGGAGACATGGGATAGAGTCACCGGATACATCAAGCTGGTGATGACCCGTAAGGAGGAGAAAGAGAGGGAAGTGAGGCGCCTCGAAGCAGGCGAATCACAGTGAGTCTGCCGACTCAATCAGAAGAGGTCCAAATTATTCCAGGAGGAATATGATGAACTGAAGAGGGAAGAAAGAAGAAAGAAGAGAGAAGGAAGAAGAGAGAAGATCGAAGAAAGAAGAGTAGGAAAAGATCGAAGAAGGAGCAACAACACCTGCAAGTCGTGAGAGAAGAGAGTCGCTTGATCCCGAGCGCGATACGCCTCCCACCCTGAAGTAATGCTAACGCGGTTCCGGGGTGGGTTGGTTAGATAGTGGTTAGCTGCCCCCAGTTCTGCAGTGATGGCTTGCCAACACTGTGGGGTTGAGAGCAGAAGGTTTTAGCCCACAGGGCACACGGGCGCTGGATTCATGCTCATCCGGTTCACCGGGTGGGCAAAATGAAAGCGCTCATGGTCTGCCGGTGGGACATCCAATAGGGATGTCCTGTCATCAGATTTTTCCTTATATTCCACTTAAAAAAAAAAAAAAAAAAAAAAGAGAGAGAGAGAGAGAGAGAGAGAGAAAGAGAGAGATTGATTGATTGATGCCCGTTTATTCGTCCGAAGACAAAAAAGAAAAATAATCAGTTACATATGGTAATATATATCACAGATCAATAGTGCACATTAATATAAATAATGAAGTCATTTGGTCAAGGACAAATCTTAAGTATATCACAATTTGTGACTAGTCAGGTAGCACTCAGGAGATTCACAAACTTCATAGAATAATATAAGAATATAAAAATATAAAAAGAAATGGCAGGGCTCACAGTCATATTACAGAAAAGTTCAGTCAATTGACGAAGGGTCACACGTATACTTATAATTTTATTCTAGATGAACGAATCAAGCAACAAGTCAGCCCAAGCCTTTCAAAGTTTAGAGATTGAAGTAATGCTTCTTCTCCACATCAATCCTCTGGGGAGACTGTGTGAGCAAAAAATCCTTCATAGCCTCTTTAAATAATGATATTTTCCCCAGCTGCCGAAAGCCCGGAGGGAGAAAGTTCCACAAATGAGCACATTGAGCCTGGAATGATCTTCTTCCTCACTTAAGTCTCATATTGGGGAGTTCAAGTACCCGCTTTTCAAGATCTCCCCTCGCGGGGCGTTCAGATTGGTACCTGGTGAACATCGCAGCTAGGTAGCCAGGCTCTCCAAGATGCATGATCTTATGCATTAAAAGTGCTGCGAAGTACATTCTCCGCGAATCAGTACGTAACCAACCCAAACGCTCCCTGATCGGGGTGATGTGCTCGTCTCTCCTAAGATCAAAAATGTACCTCACACATGAATTGCTTAGTCGTTGTATCCGTTGCCGCTGTTCGTCCGTGGCGTCGAGGTACACGACCGTGCAATAGTCTATATGCGGTTGAACTAATGACTCAACTAGGCGAACTCGGAGAGGTCTGGTGATACATGCCCTAAAAAAACCGCAATCCATAGAGGGCTCTGTTGACTTTCTTAGTTACTTGGTCGATGTGCGGTTTCCACGTCAGTTCACTGTCAAGTGTAACACCAAGGCTCACGACCGTATCACTGAACGGGATGAACTTTCCTTCCTGTATCTCAACCCCTGACAAGTCCATGAGAGAGAGAGAGAGAGAGAGAGAGAGAGACGTAAAATTGGCGTAAAATGATGAGGTATTTCTTAAAATTGAATAATCCACGCCGAAGAACAACAACATTGCTGGGGTGCGGGCTGTGAGCGGTAAATTCGTTGATAATCGAAATCCTTCGTTTCCCGACCTTTGGGATTGCAATCTCATCAGCGTTGTAAGGGCAACGCGATGGAAATCATTGTAGCATTATTTTTACGGTTCAAGTTGATGAAATTGACCTTGGTTAGTGGTCATTTTACTGAAAATTCCCTCAGCTTTCTTCATATATTTGGTTTCAAGAGCCAGAATGGTGTGTGTGTGTGTGTGTGTGTGTGTGTGTGTAGGCGCGCGCGTGTGTGTGAGAGAGGTGTGTGGGTGTGTGTGAGTGTGTGCGCGTTCATATATATGTCGTAGGCGAATATAGGATTCTCAGCCACATAGCTATCTCCCGCGGCGCATAGCTATCGGACGGCCGATAGGATTCGCGACGCGGGAGAAGTCTAACCGGCTGAAATTCGTAGGCCGATAGACTCGTGTTGGGAGAGGTGGCTATCGGCCGGGAGCGTTTCAACCACATAGCCACTTGGCTAGGATAATAGAATTGGACAAGTCGAGAGTTTCTATTCGACTGAAATGGTCAGGCTGATAGACTCAGGATACTTCATGCGTTTATCGGGCTGGTTCCACTTCAGGCCGATAGAATTCATGCTCTTCTGCAGTGCCGCGGGGGCTACGTCCATGTCTCGGCGATCGCTGTCAAAATCCAAACATCATTCGAATTCAACCCAAAAATATGGATTTGTGATTATGGAGCCCTTCTATTGAAAATTGACTGAGAAGAGTTCATGATTATGAATCACAAATGTTCTAAGAAATTCACAGTTTGTTCTGTCGCATCATTCATAGCTTGAATCTAGGAAATATTATTTTGTACTCAAGATTTAGTTTACTTATTACAACAAGGAGAACTCTTGTGCCATCTCGAGTTGCACAAATTTTTCGATTTGAAACAAGCACATCGTTTTGTCTTACACTGGTTGGCATTAGCTTGACAATTGCATTTTTTGAGTCCCTGTCCACCAGTTGAAGATTGAGTTGTCAGTGCTTCCCTCAGGGATATAAAAAGATTTTTTGGCACATCATTGATTGATAGCATACTTGTTCCTGATTCTGCAATCTCAGTTCTGGGATATCAGCCCTTAATCAGACCGACCATGGTTCCGACTTGCCAGACTCTACGCGGAATGTCACAAATTACACCAAAAATATTTTTATAGTCCAAAGGACCTCGATCTACATCAGGACGGCCGTGCTATCAAATAATTAGAATACGCAGTAACAATGAATCGCGCGTATCACTGATGTCGATCTCGGCTGCAAATCTTATCGGGCTGGAGTAGTACCAGCCCGATAGACGCATGAAGTATTTCGAGTCTATCAACCTGACCACTTCAGTCAAATAGAAACTCTCGACTCGTCCAATTCTATCATCCTAGCCAAGTGGCTATGTGGCTGAAACGCTCCCGGCCGATAGCCACCTCTCCCAACACGAGTCTATTCGCCTAAAAATTTCAGCCGGATAGACTTCTCCCGCGTCGTGAATCCTATCGGACGCCCGATAGCTATGCGCCACGGAAGATAGCTATCCAGCGGAGAATCCTATTCGCCTACGACATATATACGTTTGTCACACACCACTTCCGCCCATGGCCATGCTTCCGCCTCTAACCATGCCCCCCCCCCCCCAAGCGAGACCGCTGAATCCGCCACTGATGTTTAAGACCGACTCCTGGAAAGATTTTTTTCGGTAGTATATGATCAGTATCGTGACGTACTGGTGTTACAATAGGTTTGAATCAATATATCACAACTTTCTGGAATAGAAATAAGATCTGTAAAGCGGTTTTACGTATGATCATACATGACCATGGAATCGTATGTTTCACACGGGTATGTAGGACTGTTGGTACATTCGAAATTTCATTTTCGTCTAATACGCTGGCTTACAGGACTAGGTAATAATTGGATGTAAATTCATATTTTGACTTTCTTTTTTGAATTTAATATTTTTCCAACAATAAGCAAATAAAGTGCCCAAAATCCATTGACGACAAAAGTGAAAATGTCCATTTTTCTTGATATTCACGCAACTAAAGTTCGAATGGGTTACTCGTGATCTATTTGTTACAATAAAATCATTTCGATAGTGATTTTTGCAAGCTTTAACAGAACTTTTCAAAAATCATCAAAATAGCCCTTAGTCTGACCACCAAAATTCAATTGATTCAGACATTTTTTAGGAGAATCCAGGAACTCCCCGCCCATTGAATAACATTGATACAGCTTCCTAGATAGTTGAACTTTGAGAATATAGTTTCGTCATGTCGCTCATTGCACCAAATTTGAAAAATTTGATTTAACGGAGTGTGCCAAAAGTCTACCGCGTATGTTGGAATGTAATTCTATTTCAGGTTTAAAATCTTGACACGTAGAGTGACCCGAAATTAATTTGCAATCATTCAAAAATTGGATATCGTTGAATTCACGCCATGCCGATAAGACATACTCATCTCTAATACAAACTTGTCTTCTTTGTGCGACTTTTTGTCGAAAAATACGCTGACCTCATCACATTTTTGGATCTTGCCCAGATACCTTTAGATTTGAAGATTCCTTAGCTATACGTCCATTACCGTAGATAACAAGCTTCTCATATCATCACAGGCTGTTAAAATTTTCCCACCACATTCAAATGCAAGGCAATAAAGATATAAATACCAATTTAAAATGTCACTCATCCCTTACGCAATCATAAAGGGCATTATGCATCCTCTCAATTTTATAATCGCACCATGGCAAAATAAGATAAACTTCAATCTCGTAATCGTTGACAGTCGTGATACAATTTCTAAGTGGAGTTAATATGGAACGAGCAAATAATCATGAAAACGTTGGGTGACATAATGATTATAAACTCACATATTACATATTGCACACGAGGGTGCTTGAACGGAAGAATCTGATTTAACATCAACTGTATCACGGCTTTGAAGCATATACAATATAGATGAATGAATAAGGAAATGCATTTGAATGACGTGCAGCTACATTAATCAAACTGCTTTTCCACGTCGTAAAGATTTCGTCTCAAGCTATTTCACTCGAAAAAAATTCGATCCATAATTTCGTTAGATTTGTCGAACTGAGAATGTAGTTTTCTTCAAGATTTGCTATATTTTTTTCGAGATTATTTTTTTGAGGGTAAAATTAACAAGAGACTGTGTTTAATCGTAGGATGGTTTTTTTATTTCAATGGTTTTATACAAGGCAGTTACGGAAAAAAGATTTTTTGTCTTTTATACAAAGAAGATCGAGCTAAAAACTCTCTTTCTCGTAGGAGTTTTCTTCTACAAACGATATACAAAAATTTAATGAAATCCTTTATACAAATCACTTGTCCAGTTGAGTTTGTGAACAATATAAATATACGCTCAACGCATGTATAATATAATAAGCTATACACAATGGATACATAATCGATTAAAAATTACAAAAAGTGCATTTAAGAAGCGCCATTATGAGTTTGTGAAGATTGTTGAGCTATGAATTTATTGGCTCCATCACGCCTATATTTTGATGTGTATGTTTATCATATGCATATAAATTCATGCGCTGCCATGTATGATATAAATTTTTTGTACCTAGACAAGAATACTTCTTCCGGGACTCTCAAGATATATGCCAGAATCTATGAAAATTCTGTGAAATGGTTTTCAGTGTCACTTCATCATTGAGTTGTGGCATTGGTTTCGATAACCATTATCATTTTTGGAATATTGAAAGAAGTATTCTAGCCAGGACACTTGTGTCATGAAAATAAAACATCAAAATGTATGATATGGTTTATGAAATTCCGATACATCGACATAAAAATGAAAATTGTTACTCATTTGTGGAATTTTTATCATAATTGAAGAAGTTTACATGACCCACACTTTTTACCTACACAAGAATGGTACGGTTCAAGTTTACAATCTCCAAAATTCTTGGCATACAGCTCAACCTGGATGATTTTTAACTATTTTTGCTTGTATGTCATACTTTATCATAGTCTCATCCTATTCCAAATGTTAATCCTTTACCTTGACTCTTAATGACAATCGCATTTCAGAAATATTTAAAATCCGTGTATAAACAAATCACTAATAGGCTGATGGAAGCATCGTAAGATTGTTTCAATATGATACAACTCATACAGACCACACAAATGTCAAACATATTTTGATAATATATCAAATTTATGAATTCATTCTCTCCGTTATCAGACACAGATTGGCACAATCAACAATAATTAACTTTCCTAATGTTTGCTACTTATTGATCTTTTTTTTTCTTGAAGATGGAATATTTGATCCATTTTCAATCCACGAGTACAACGATTTCATGCATCATATCCAACGTTTTCTTATCTAAATTGTATGGTCATTCGTCTATCTAC
Organism: Eretmocerus hayati; assembly: GCA_029851415.1. Lineage (NCBI taxonomy): Eukaryota > Metazoa > Arthropoda > Insecta > Hymenoptera > Aphelinidae > Eretmocerus > Eretmocerus hayati. The sequence goes on along the minus strand of CM056742.1, from coordinate 171,213,400 downwards.
GTCATCAGTTTTCTGTCATATTTGTCATGCAGTAATAAGTATATTGTGTAAGGGTCACGACATATGAATTAGTTTACCGAAACTGTTTAAGTGTCACGATATTGAAGCACCGAGAAATGATATCCTGGCTGGTTATAATAATTTTTGAAATTATTACAGTGCGGTTTATTGATCAATCACATTTGAGTTACAGAGTGTATTTGAATTATCTCATCCAAATTCCAATTTGAAGAAAGTCAATTGAAATTCAAACTCGCGTTTCTGAAGAATAGAGACAGTTACTAAAATTGCGTCAAAAGTCTTTCAACTTGTAGTCATGCCAATCGATTGCTCGATCGAGACGAAATATTGGAATATGGCTCAATTATTCTTGTGAAAGATGATTTAATCATCGATCATCGAGAAGGAATACACCTTCATCTCCCGCTTTTGAATCTATTTCGAATTCTAAAATTGATGAAAAAAGTGACCTGTAGAGGTTCTATATTGTTTTAAATTATTCATAGTTTACGAAGTTTTCTGCAAAAGGTGTATAAATGTACAAATGCGCAAGATTCACGTATAAAAAGTTCACATTTCACATATAGGAAAAGATCGCATTCTATAATTGAGAGATGCGGTTTAATCATTCAGAAAAATCTCAAGTTTGGTCGACAGCACTGTGAATAGACGATTGCAAACAATCGATATCTATTTCCTGAATATAGGTACTACTTTGTTTAATTCAATTTTGTTGTTATCCTCTATTTTTGAAGCCTTGTCACATGCATACGTTTGAGTACATATTAAATCCGTTACGATATTTTATGCTTTTTAATTGTTACAGAATGAGCGATTATTTTCAATTTTGAATTTCAACATAGACGTATCGCAGTTTGGTAAATTTTATGATTGATGATGAATGATTTTTAGTATGAGTAGTTGATCAGTCATGCAATTGACACGCATTCAACCGTGGAAAATAAAACGTAACCATGCAGTTAAAAATTCTTCTAACCATTTCATTTTCCCACTGTATTTTATGGGATTTGAAAACGTCAGATTAATTGACTCCAACGTCTACTGCAAACTAATCAAAAGAAAAAAGAACTTTTGGATATTTGAATCTTATTGGTTTGATTTCGAATCGGTTTCCTACTCTTTCCGAATTCCTTTTGAATAAGCTAACAACAAATTGATACAATTGGGATTTCACGAAATATTCAGCTGAATCTTAACTTTGGTATTCGTATGCTTCTTTCCAGTACCGCAAAATTTGATCGTAATATCCTCAGCCAATTCTAGTCTCTGATGAACACTTGGTGGATTTATCAATTACAGTCAACGACAAAAGATTTACCACTACATTCTTGAAAAGCACTTATCGATTCGCTTTGTTAGAATTGTATTCCCAAGGGTTTTATAAAATTTTTAATCAAACGTTTGAATTTCATAGCTAAATTTTTCAATCGAGTCTCCTCTCCGTAAAATTTTCAATCTCACAACATTGAAGTTAGACTCCACTTTTTTCCAACCACACTACTTTGCCTAATAATGAAAATTTCAACATTCAATTCTTTTTTTTTCTGAAAATTCATGACAACTGATTGGGTGAACAATCATAGAGACGGAGAGATACAATCGAATTAGCCAAGGAGTATTTTTCGAAGCAAAGATAGTTATTTCGCTTGGTTTCCAAAGTTCATACTAGAGATATATGAGATTTGACTTACATTCCAAGATATACAGTTTGAATAAACTGTAATTGGTACAACTTCCTTTAAATAATTGCAATAGTACAACTATCTTTTATGTAACAAACATCAATTTTTTCTCATTCCTTAATTCTAACTCGATCTGAGAGATGTGATGATCCGAAGGAAAAATTGCATGCAATACTACTTTATGCTCTCTAAACATAAATTTAGCTGACACAAATGGATTTTGACTGAATATCAGCTATTTTAGCTGATTTTCAGTGAAAATCCGTCCACGTTAACTGCAAATCAGCTAAAATAACTGATTCATGTTGAGAGAGTACACCTTGAATTGATTGAAGGATTTTGATTGGAAACAATAAATCATTAAAATTAAAAAAAAAAGTAGAAGGTCGAGCTTGGCTGCCTTTTTGATCGAATTTGAACTTGAGAAATACGATAGGAAATACGTCTGGGTCGAGGCATCTTTGTTTCGAACTTATTTTCAAGAGTACCAAAGATTATGCCGATGTAAGCTCTTCACCATCGATTCTGTTTAAAATTACTATCAATGAAACAAACATTCACAGCAAATGAAAATATTCGATAGTTTCGTACCGTCATACAATTTTTCCTCCAGAAAATTCCAACAAGATTTGCTGATGGGAAGTGCGGTTGCAAACATCCACTTTTTCCGCCATCTTTTCTCACATTCTTTGAGAACGTGTCCATTAGTTATTTCTTCATTCCGTGGTCACGATTTAATTAGCTAATTGATCAACATTCATGGTCATTATACGTCTGATAGATGAAAACACGCGCCTCATATACGGGCTATAACACGCATATAAAGGTATATATTTGATGAATTGATTAGTCTATTAATGTACAAATTTTTTGTATATGTTGGTGTGTTTGTGTATTAGTGAACAGATTTGTTTTCTAGGAAGCCTGAAGTACACATTCCATTTTTTGATACCAAGACAACTGAAACCTTCACTTTTTTAAATTAAATTTGAAAAAAAAAGGAAAGTTCCAGTCGAATTGTACTCAAAAAATGGCATACGTGATTTTGTTTGTAAATGGTCATTTTACTTCGTTAGTCCAACTTTTGGTATCTTCCACGAAAACGACTGCACTTTCGGTAGCTTTCAAGCCCAATTCAGTCATTCCAGAAGGGAAATATTTGAAACGTGTGTATCACCGGTTTTGGCTCAATCTTCTCGCACGATTCGGAACGGTTACATTCATACACATGATAATGATGATTCAATTTTCATGAAGTACCTTTGATCGATTTTTCACATTTCCAAGAGGGTAGACAAGTTTTAAAAAAACATCAATCACATCGAGTAAAGTGCTTGAAGTTTCTGTCGATCGTATCTGCGTAGATAAAATTTATCGTTCATGATTTATCCCAAATGTAGAAAACTATTCAGAATAGTTGTATGGATATTTGAAGGTATTCTTTTACTACATTAGTCTGTCCTTAATCTTAACTATTTCGAGATTACATAAGAAACTTTTTTCAGTCGGTTTGATTCGGCAGTTTGCGATTGAGTACTGATTATGGTATGGTTATTCAACTTCATTTGAAATTGTTTTGAATGATACGGGAAGAGTATAAACATGGTATGAAAAATTCACGAGATTATGAATCCCTCAAAGCTCGAGGCAATTTTCCACATTATTATCATTCAATAACATCAATTGGCTCCTCCAAAGCTGAATGAACATGCCTTTCTGATTCGAGACGCTTGATAATCGTGCAGTAAAAAACTTGAAAAACTTCATTTAATAAAAATGCAACAGATGATTCTTATTTTTTCGATCTTGATCTCTTTAAACATTCTCTCGCAAATCCGCTCTTACGTGTCATAATTATATTCATTCATCACTCACACAGTGCGTATATTTATTAATAACTAAATTCTTCTCGATCGCGTAAAAAAAGTTTACAATTGTAGTCTTGTCCGCCAAGTCTCTTAATCTCACTTATAAACGCGCAGTATTGCTATACAAATTCATGCGGTGGCTCTCTCGCAACGAGATTTTAAAAGTCACGTGAGTCGCTCAAAAAATTCATTATTTTGTCCCACTGTGTGGTCGACACAAAATGTGTGCGGTGATGAGCCATTCCTTTGGTTTCTTATTGGCTTGGAAAATTACGATCCAATGCGCCTATTATTATTATCATTACAACTATGAACGCAAAAGGAAGGCTCTCGAAAGTGTGTATAGACAAAACAGTGGGAGTGTATAGGGCGACCCACGTGACTCTTTCGCTCGATTTTTGCGAATGTCATACTTATAAAAGATAACGATACAACTAATAATATTGTAAAATCGTAATAATAAAATCTTAATCGTGATATATATAATAGTGGGTATAAATTCGATATTGATAAAACGACGATAGTGAAGATAAAATGATGGTAATGATAATTATTAATAATAATGATAGATGTTGAGAGTGAAACTTATCGAGATAAAAGGTATCAAATATAAAATTAAAGATTCGTGGACATAATAATAAAAATTATAGAGTCATCGGGTGTGAATGTTTACGATTATTCTCCTTCGTCTTAAAATCTCGCGTTAAAAAAAAAAAAAAAAAAAAAAAAATGTTGATACTACGTGGTTACGGTGGTGGTTATGGTGCTGATACCGATTTCGATGGGACAGCACGAGTTTTTTTTTCTTTAAAGGCCTATAAATGTATAGGCGATGCGATTGGCCAATTACTTTGGAACTCGGTAGTAGCGCAGAACTATGTAGCCCATCATCCTGAACACGACGAAAAATGCTATGAGAACGGCTGTGTTGGCCCAGAGAGGCAAACCCTGGCCTGCGCCACCATTTTGACTCTCCAGAATTGCAGAGACCGGTATCGTCGTTCCGTTCTTGCATTCGAGAAATTTACTTGGTTGCGTACACCTGTAATACAAAAAATTCTGTATTGGTAAAGCAATTTCCTATTAGGATTCTATAGATAATGAGAAATGACCAGATTTTATCGAATCCTTTTCAACGATGTTTGTAACGAAACTGTGTGAGGTCGTGTTTTCATGATAGTGACGTACAGGCATAAATCAAAATAGTAAAATTGGAAATTTTGATTTCGTTAGCGTTTAGGAACAAAAAAAAATAAGTTTTACGAAACTTTCTAAACGAAAAGTTCCCTATCCTGACGATTCATCTTTTAGGGTAGCACAGATCCCATTCATTATTGGACATGTCGATGAAACAATTATCTTCAAACTCAATACACTAGAGCATGACATTTTTTATAGAAAGTAACCTTGAATTCACAAAAATCAGTCATAAAATGGCCAATTCTTGGACTAAAGCCCCAACAAGCCAAAAATATTAGGGTTTTCTGGCTAAATTGTGCCCATAAAAAGCCAATAAGTGATCGGAATCATGTCATGGAAAAAATAATTCCCACCAGAGATAAGATTGCATGAAATAAGTGACTCTGTAATTGGGAAATTATCTGGGTAAATAAAACTCTGGACCGAGGGTGGGTTTGATGGAACAAAAAAAAAGAATGTAGAAAAGATACTCACGCAATGGGCTCGCCAACGCCAAATTCGACGATCTGCATGTTTTGATAGGCGTAATGGACCATGCTGGCATATCGAGCCCAGGAAAGCCAAGGGGGCACAGCCGTTGCGAGATAGCCGCCCAGCAGCTGTGTCGCCAGCGTGTATAAAGCCGACGCCGTTATGCTCACCTGGAGGTCCAGACAGCATGCACCCACAAAGAAGCCAACGCTCTGAAAGAGGAGTATAGAAGTTCAAATTTTTTGAGAATTTCAACTAGCTATCGACTGCCTCTTCTCAGTATTTCTTAACAATTCTGCAGTTTGATCCTGATTTTACTCACTACTCTTGCTTAGCAAGCAAGGAAATATATTCGTTTATGAGCCCGGCAGATTTTTCTGATTTGTCCAAATGTCACATATCGACGATATCAAAACTTGATTTGAATTTCAGGTTGAATGCAAGACTGGTGAAATGAAGTTCCAGAAGTAGAAGATATCTCCAGAGAATCAGAAACTTCATGTTTAACTTATGCAAGTCAAGAATGCATTCGAAACTATCGAAAAAGACCCACAATTTTGTTTTGTCATAAAGATTACTACTGAAAAAGTTACAAAAACGGGAGTTGTACTTTCTTCTTGCAGTCGGATATCAAAAGAAAACTGGACATGTATTGCAGAAGCCCTTTTCCTTCAGAAAGTACATAATTTGCATTCACAAAACAACCAGGTGTTACAAATTTCACAAAGATCTCATTGAAGGGCTAACAACTCACCTGCGCGACTATTGTATTGAGGAGTAGGAAGGCGAGCAACGTGACGAAGACTGGCAAACTATGGAAGCCAAGCATTGGATAACTGATTATGTGGTAAACCGCAGGAAGGGTGATGGTCAGTGGCAGCTCGCCAACCATTTTTGCAAGGTAATAGGCAGACAGACGATACGAGCCTGACAGCCTCTCCTTGTTTATCACCTCCCGTTCCGGCGGAACTGCAATTCAATTTAATACTTGTATATAGGTATAAAAATTGCGTATATATTGTAAGAGAAACATCCGACACAGAGGTGAAAATGAAAGAGAAAAAAAGAAAGCTACACAAAAATTTCGCAACGAGGATGTTCTTTATAAAATCGACACTTGCAAAGTTCACCTTGGACACACGTGTTTGAGATAAGTCTGTACCTCAATCATTTTCGATCGCGTGAGTTTGAATGTACATCCTTATGTTCTACGTCGTTCGTGATGCGGTTAGTTTCGTGATTATTTCGTCATCATCGGTATTTTTTTTACCCGCGCGTGGCAATCATGAGTGAAATGGAAAAGATCTCTGAATAGCTCTTCAGTCATTTTTGAGACTTCCGCTATTTACAGATGGTTCGAAACGAACTCAAAAAGATGTGCTTTATGAATTCAAACACGATTGAGAAAATGAGCCCCATTGACTCCGCCTCCCGTTCCAAAAGTATCTTTCATCTCAAAAGACTGAATAAAATGGATTGAAATACAAAATGATGTCCGAGATGATGTCCACATGATAACAATGTGATATCATTAGAAAAATATGCTTACAGCTTGAGAGAGCGCCAAAATGTGCAAACAGCATCCAATACGTGGTGCTGAAAAACATCCAACCCTGAATGTCATGAAGAGCTGCTTCAGTCCTGGGTAACCTGAACCAAAGCAGACCGGCGAGCAAACCCAACGCAACGGTTTGAAGCCAGTTTAGGCGAGACAGCATACGGGGTCTCGCCTCTTGGAAATTTCTCTCCGATAATACCTGCAAGTAGACAAATTTTAAAATTAGTTCACGACTAGACTTTTCTTTGTTAATTTTTTAGCGAAATTGTTGAATTAATTCTAACTCAATTTTGGAAGCTCTAGATCAATTTTCTTCTTGAATTATAGTGAAGATAAAACTGAACAAAATATTTGATTAATTTTCAGCTCAAAAAACTATATCTTCACTTTCAACGGATTAACGTTCAAACACGAACAGTATTCAACTTTCTCTAATCTCAAAAGAGCTTCTAATATACCTATAGCATGATTACTTTCATCCGGGAACAGGAAGCTCGACCACCTGGCGATTCTTACTTTTTTTGAATTCATAGTAGACTATGCAATCTACATCCGTGGGTTATCATGCAATAATCCACAAAATATCAAACTACCAACTATATTCTCCAAAATTGAATGGTTCGACTATCTATTAAACTTGTCTGCAAAAATATGCCCTCTAATTTTGTCACCCATAACTTCAAACTACCATACCGATTTCGAACCGTTATAGATCTGAAGTACTACTATTTATCAACCAACTGCTAGCATCATTCGCATCAAAAAACTTCATCAAAATACATGTTATTGATGATAGACTTGTGGTCAAACACCGGTAGTATTCATATCCTCAAGTCTACTTTCACTTCACGAAAAAGTTCACGAAAGTAATAATTTCTGTATAAAATTCATAATATATCAATACATGGGAGAAATTTTGCTTACTTTGAATTGTGACCAGAAACTTGTGGGCCATTGCCAACTGTAATCTTCGTCTGCTGAGCTGGCATTACTACTTGCATGACTCTGCGTGTCAAGCCAGAGGGTTCGACCCTCTTCTTCTTTAACTGTATCCAAGACAGAAGAAAAATGGAGCGGCAGGTGTGTCACAGAGACGGTAAAAATTCAGCCAACGAACAACATGAAACAACAAATAATCATTTATTGTCAATTCCATTTCTTATTCAGTAATCAAACAGCTTTTTATCATTATTATCATTATATTATCATTTGTCAGGGTGAAATTTGCGGAAGGTGTTACAGGAATCTACCTCTCTCTCAGTCGTCAGTTTGTCTCAATGTTATAAACGAGAAATGTATGTGGACAACAGGATGCGAAACAGGCGAAAAGGAAGGACGACGCGTTTGCAGGTCAAGGAGGCCCGCCTTCGAAAGACATCATCAGCTACCTTTCTATATATCGTGTGTATATGAGCGTGCCATTTCGGACGTGCGAATTTGTCCGAGTCATGCCTGGGTTGTATATATACCTATACATATATTTATAAGGGGCCGGCTTAATTTTTTCGCGCGGGCGAAGGACACGCGTGCCATTACCATCGTTCGCTCTCTACTGTGTCAATTGCTATCTTCTCCACGTGTCTAAATCAAACTCGTTTATGCCCCTTATACACGATACTCGAAACCAGACATACTCGAAATAGTAATAAAAATTGAGGGATTTACAAATATGTAGGATTGTCATCAATTAATTTTTTGCAAAAGTTACAATACCAGAATAAAATACCTTCAAGTCCAGATCAGAAGTTGGATGAAAAATTCTTGCTGCCGAAAATTCAAGATTTTGTAGACCAAAATTTTTCATTTTTCCGCAAAATGTATCCTGTGTGTCATGAGAAATTCAGGGATATCCAAGAATAATGTCATTGGCTATGCTAAAATTGATTCTAAAGCTCTTTAGTGTAATGATTATGCCAATTCAAGTATTCAATCATCGACTGGTTCTCACCAGTCACATCTGAATCAAAGAACTAAAATCAGTCGAGCTTTAATGGAATAGATCTCAAAGTTTACTGAACTAGAGTGATCCGATTCGTCAGTGGGATCTGTAACGGTGAAAATCGTTCAAACATGGAAAAAAATCAGAAAATTATGTTCCTATGGACTTTAAAACTAAATAAATTCGTATCGTCTGCAAGATTTATATGAAAAGTGAACTTCTTCAAGTCCTGATCAAATCACGTAGAAACGATCAGTTACATCGTACGTGACGCCAAAAATTCACTCAAAAGCTTTGCAAGCTCCCAACAACAAAAATGAAAAAAACCATGAAATTCAAAAATTTCCCACAAATGATGCCGAATCTCAAATTTATCCAGCATCTCAGAGGAAGCATCTAAAGCAAAACACCCGTGAATATCGATCGGTCGGTATACAAAGCTCTCGTCGAGCTTGCAAGCTCTCACGCAAGGTAACACAAGCATATGCCGGTGTTTCTCGCCAAGAGGGGAAGCTTGATACCGGCCGGCCGGTTAAGTATCTATCTATATATATGTATACATTTTGCAAAGCGCATACGTTGCAGTAAGTGTGGATGTAAAACCGAGCCTGTATAACACACAGAGCAGTCTAGCCGGGAGCAAACACAGAGATGTGGGGAGAGATGCCTGATATGGCGCAGCGCAGCCTCATCATCGATCCGAAAGCCCGGTTCTCTCCCTCGGATGCTGCTGCTGCAGCTATGCTGCCGGCAAACATTTCCGGTGCAAGCTCGGCATATAGAGAACAAATTCTCACACTTGTATCATGAAGGGATAGATTGTTGTTGTTGTTGTTGCGGTGGTGGATAAATGAGTAGGAAGCAGACACGATGCATTTTACTCTTTTTTTGCAACGGTTTAAGCTAGAATAGTGGTAGGGATGTTGAGTAGAGATGAGAAGAGGGCGTTGAGCTTGCAGTCGCTGCGTTGTGTTACTATGCGAGCGAGTTTGATGTCTATATAGGTAGATGAGAAGAGGTTGATGGCTGTCTCGTAGATTGACGCGAAGGATGCAATTACTTCTCGTTTCCGTCTAATAGTAGTCGAGTAGAGATCTACTCGGTAAACGATTTGACTCTCAAATTGATGCAAAGTTGAATGAACGAGTTTGCAACATAAGAGTGTTTTTTTTCGAATACATTGGCATTTGTGGTGAGCCGTATTACGTCAAAATGTTAAGGGGCTTTCAGGGGAAGATTATACATTCTGGAAATGATTCTTGAAGAACAAGAATCCAATGATCTTTAAGACTAATTCGAAATAGATTTTGGGCACTCGTCAGGAGAGTGTTTCAGGTCCGGGACCCAAACTTGTATAGAAATCTGGGAATAGTTTTCTCCTAGCACAAATAGAAGATACCCAAAGCCGCAGAGTTTAACGCTCGAATGTTTTCAAGCTAGAGCAAAAAACTTTAGCTTTGCACATGTGGGCCCATTTCAAAGATTGATGTAAGATATAGGTATACTGTAATGCACATGTTCTAGACTGGAGCTCGGAAATGCTTGAGCGTTAGAGTCTATAATTTTGGGTATCTTCTTATGGTGCTAAAAGGCCAAACCCATGACCCGGATCTGAAACACTACCCTGGTCAATATCTTTGAGAATACTTGTTGGAAATTCTAATGGAATGAACAAAAACCACCTGTACCATACTATTTCCTTTAATTTCGATCCATAAATACCACCATTTTCAGACCACTCTCATCTCGAGCTGCTTTCGCTCATGTGCACACAAAAACCCTGAAGTAAATACACTACATCCAAAATTTTTCTTATTTTACCATTCCATTATTATCCCAGCAAATTTCCTAAAGAGCACCATTCCGTTTGGGTTCATTTTGAGCTCTTTTGGCCCCTCAAAAACCAGGAAAACTGAGATACATCAGAGCTGAGAGAGGTGGTCAACCAAAAAAAAAGATATTCAGTCGTTAGATACTCTAAACGAGGGTTAGGAGTGGGAGGATAAAAATGATGATCCATTTAAAGATGCATTACCGTTATGAGTTATGTGATGCTCGTGATAATGGATGAGATGCTCGCATAGCGGATGTTGGCTTGGATTAAAATCCGGGCGAAGTTCCGGCGGGCAATCGGGCCCCTGTCTCGCTGCTCTCGATGCAGCAACTATTCGTTCTCTCACCTCCTCTGGACCCTTGATCTGTTCAACTGTAATAATCAACAATAACAACAACTTACATTATCATCATTTATTATTATGATCGCATACATTACGCTATAACTAAAGTGGTATTATGCAGACGGCAATTTTCGAATTGATTCTTATTACGTGAGTGTTTCAATTTATGCATTATCATGTATTATCACTGGTGCATCATAATAATAACTGAATCATTATTTTACATAACTCTACCGGAAGATTATTTCATCGGGGATGATGATGACAACGATGATAATGGTTGGCAGAGGTAGTGATATTAAAAAATGTAATGGGTGACAGCAGGGTTTAAGTCAGAATTGAATAATATATGTACGCTGTATTCGTCATTACGAGCTGTGATGGTTGGATATGTATTGCGATTTTTTTCCTCATCGAATAATTGAATAATTGTTAAAGTATGATGAGTCGATTATGCGTGAAATCCGAGTAATTAACATCACAGTCTGAATCAAATTTTTTAATGTAAAGTAGACAATGAATCCATGACAAATCAAGATACTTTTCAATTTTTCCTTAGGATAATCATCTGATAGTTATAGACTATCGAGGGTCTATGTAGCTTGTCCGCACAAATTTAATACACGTGGGATGAACATCAACACGTTTGCTGCGTGGCCAATTTTTCGCAGTTTTATCTCGGTCACGGAATAAATTTCCGTATTTCTGGCAAATATATCGCAAACTCTTTTTTGAGTGTTTATTTGTGCCTTTGGTAATCGGGTCACTATGGAAGAATCTCATTGGGAATATTCTTTGGGTCATTAGAAAACGGTTAATATCACAGCCCCACAAAAAAAAATTTCGGATCTGGTGGTCTCACTATGTTTACAATAGGTCTTTGGGGTCACTGAATCCGAATCCGGAATCGGCCTTGCTCGCATATGTCACAATTCTGACATAACTCCAAAATACTATGATTCTTCTCGATGGTTATGTCAGAGTTGTGACATATTACAGCTAAACTGATCTCAAATTTGGATTCAGCGACTCCAAAAACCTATAGTCATCATACTTTAACTGCCACATCCCAATTCTCCGAGTATTAACCGAAAATCATGGTTTCTGAGGTTATGTCAAAATCCTGACTTACTGGAGCAAAACTGACCCCGGATTCGGATTCAGCGACCCCGAAAAAGCCATAGGTATCATACTTTAACCAGCACATCCCAGTTCTCCGAGTATTACCCGAAAATCATGGTTATTTGAGGTTATGTCAAAATCCTGACGTGCTGGAGCGAAATTGACCCCGGATTCGGATTCAACGACCCCAAAAACCTATAGTTAACATAGTGAGACCATCAGATCTGAAATTTTTTTTTTTTTGTGTGTCTGTGTATTGGAAGATGGATGATCACGAGACCCCTACCGTCGGTGGGTCCCGTCGAAACCAAGGTCTTAATAGATGAATGTGATTGAAGAAAAGAAATCAGAATATGAATAGTCATGGCATGCGCAACGTTGTCATTGAATCATACAAGTAGCAATAGAAAATCCAAGGACGTTTTTGGAACATTGAAAAAATGACATTTTTCAAATGAAAACGGATTTGATTCGAATGGAAATTCGTAGATCGATAAAAAGAGGAAAAGTAATTTGATTCTCAAAATCACATAGATAGTTTCGGTGAAATAAAAGATCAAACTCACGTATGAGATCGGCAGGATTGTAATGTGGCAGTAGACTGAGTCCAATTGATGCGAAAAACCTCGCAACGTTTGCAGTCGATCCGTAATACGCAACTTGTCCCCTGCTAAGTAACAGCAATTTGCTAAAACTGTGAAACATTCTCGAGCTTGGCTGATGCACCGTAACGATGATGCTTTTGCCCTCCTGCTCTGCGTACATTTTTAACCGATTTATCAGCGCCTGTGCCGAATGCGAGTCCAGTCCGCTCGTTGGCTCCTGTGTAATATAATAATGATTATTAAATTAACAAAATTTTATTGATCATATAAATATCAACAGAATTATGAATGTGAAATAGAAAAGCTGGTTGCAGAGTTAAGATTGTAATCTCGCGTTAAACATAAACTCCGAATTGATCTCTGGAGAAACTTTTCTTCCCTGAACTGTTGTTTTAATCCAAATCGAACCACTAGTATTAGTGTCTCAATAATAGTAAGACCTTAACTTCATCCCTTCAAGTTGGAATCAATCTAGTCTCAGTATTTCGATTATTAGCTCGGATACAAAGAAACTCCACCAGATTTTATATACATCAACAACCTTTGTTTCTGAATAATTTTGAGGCTTGTTTGACATCGACTCAGCTTATATGCATTTATCATCATAGAATCGACGAATTGATAAATAAATCATAAATTATGCTCAAATCAGGTTGATACTCACGTCTAGCAACATTAGAGAAGGATTCGTAAGCAATTCGCAGCCTATACTCGTCCTTTTCTTTTCGCCACCGGATAATCCTCGCTTTGTGTAGTCTCCAACAACTGGAAAAATCATAAAAATCATTAATCAGTACATCAAAAATACCCTCACTATGATAAACATTACTCGATAAATTAGTATTACTCCATGTGTAAGATTCCACATACGATTGCCAAAAATGTTGGTTCAACTCTATGACATTCCTCTAGTTTTTTTATTCGATGATCAATATCCAGGTTAGAACCGAAAAGTGATGAAATATTCTTGCAAAACATGTAAACCAATAATTTATGAACTCACATTATGCCAAAAAACATTAATATCCACACAACTTAGTAAAATTCAGGAATAGCATGGATCTAATAATTCAAACATGACTCAGAGTCCAACGAAATAGATTATACCGTTCACAATGTGCTCAGCCCGTTACAAATTTCAAAACTAAATCAAGATCACATAATTAAGATTTTTGATGAGTTGATTTCGTAAAGGTACAACGGATGAACGTAACGGACACAAAAAAGATCGGTAACAGTCTCCGTTCTAAAAAAGACCGTTACATCAGACTATCCGAAATCTTTCAAAGCTATAATCCTCGAAGACTTGGATCTCACAGACCCATATTATGAACTCAGAATAGACTATAGGGGCTTTATCTAAATATTCTCTTTCGGTCAGCAGAGTCTATCATCACCCACGTATATAAAATTGATTGCTTTCGATGAGGTCGATGCACACAAACTGGGCTACTCATACGATCAAAAAGACTAAGAAGAAGAGATGATTTTTGAGTATATACTCACTTGTATCCTGGCAAGCGCCGAGGTCGAGGACCTCGATGATATGATCGACGCATTGCATCTTTTGAGAATGAGAAAGTGTATCCGGAAGCCTGAGGCGTGCCTGGTACTGAAATTAGAGCGCCATGATTAATTATAATCATTTTTTTTGTTATTGTACTCTTCTCCTACTCCCGCAATTCAATAATCAATAATAGCCTTTCGATTGCCTCGTCAACTTTCAAAAATATTGCTTGGCTATAACAAAATGTTTTTTACTGTTTGATGATAATATAAGAGATTCCGTATGTCACAGATGAACTTGCAAGTTCAAATTGAGCGTAAATTTTTTTTATTCTCTCTTGAGTCGAATTACTGCCTTTCCGTTTTATCAATTGTTGACGGATTTATGAGTGAGTACTCGAATTTTTTTGAAAATGCACTTGAACGTGAACTTGGTTTTTTTATTTTTCAGCGTCAGTGAAGTTAATAATATGAGATTACAAAAATGTTCACGGAACGGTAGTCATACTATATGCTCACTATTTGTAAGGAAAAGTGAATATGCAGTCACTACCCGTTACTCGTACACGTACAGATGGTAACTTCATGAATTGGTAATCTGGCATAACCTTGGCATTAAAATTTCATGCCATTGCATAGCCAGCAATATGCTTATTATTTCATCCCCCTTGTTATACCTATTCTATCAGTGATTTGAATGAATAATTAATTAGTCAATTGCGAGGACGTCAGGATGAAATTTTTTACTCTGATTTAGTCACTGAAATATGAATTTGATGTTGAGTAATCGGTTCAATAAACGTATTGCGTACTTATCGAGATTGTCGAATCCTCGAATGCATTATGATGAATTTTCGTGATTTCCAAAATCTAGATAATAATTTCGACTTATGAGCCCTATAGAATCCAATTTTGACAAAAACTTATGGAAAAGATTCCAAAATTGAAAGTAAAATTTTTTTATGAAGTATCAAAAAGAAAAATGAGACAATCTGATGAATCGATATCCGCAAAGTTACAGATACGGTGTGATTTCCCTGGCAAGCCTAATTTTTTATTCATAACAAAATTATGACGGTGTAAAATTACTTGACACGCTCGTATCTACTACAAACTTGAGATACGCAGATAATAATTCATCAATGAAAGGTGAAAATCAGAGTAGCATTAGCTTAGCGAGTTAATGACTCGAATGGATGTTGCGTGCACGGGATCAAAATCACATAGATATATAGATATATCAAGCGCTCGATATTCACTCTCACTTTCGATGCGCTTAGCTCTAAGCAAACGGTATAGCCACACACTGTACTAGTGTTGATAGTAGTAGTATAGTAGTAGTGGTAGTTAAGTGGTGCGGTCAAGCCAAGTGTAGCACACGTGTACTGTTACGAACGTGTCAAGAATTTCAATTCCCGTCACCGATACACCGGAGTTACTGTCTTTCACTGAATTTGCCCACAGAGAACCAGTATTTTTTTGAATACTGGGTCTCAAAAGTTGGAACGGAAGGGTGACGCTATCAAAATTTGCATAGTATATAAGCAATGAGTCTTGTTATTATTGCTTTGAACCTTGGTTGAAAAACTTAGTTCGGAAATTCTGATAAGAATGGCGAAATCACGAAATTCTTGAGATTTTATCGACTTTAGGGTTATCAGCCGTCTCCTTCCCAATGTCAGTAAACAGAATTACAAGTTCGTGATTTGAATCTTGAATCTTGTCACAAATTTTGAAGGACAGGTCTTCAAAAAATACTCAATATCTTGTAATTTGCAATCAATTTTGAGTACGATCTGTCGGGTATCAAAATTGAGTTCACGAAATTGCCATGTGTTCGATACTGTAGCCTTTGAGCTCGAAAATTCTTGAGCCTGGAAAAATTAGGCTAAAATCCGATATTATTCCAATTTCTCCATAACCACTACATCAAATTTACGATAGAATCTCACGTTTTCACGGCTTTTTACTCTTAAAGACACCCTGCGAATTCTTCTAGAATTTGAATATTCTCACAATGAAATACACTTTTAAGAAACTGTATTAAAATTATTCAAATATCGATTTTAAGAGAATTGAATCATCAAGATTAACATGCGAAGCTGACTATTTTAGCTCACACAAATCCCATTCATCCTGTGAACGCCAACCGAAATGAGATAAAAGGATACAGAACAAACACGCAACCGACCAATCTGCAATCGCAGTACATACAATTTTCTTCAAAGATTCATGCAAACGAACTCGACGGCACGATGAAAAAAAGTCGAATGACAGAGAGCACGAGGCTTGCAAAAATCTCTCCTCTGAAGATCCAAAAAATGATAAAAGAAGGGGACGCAGAGTCCTGTACATACTTTTCAATATAATGATGTACACCAGACGTTCTTCCGCGTACATACTGTTCAAATGTACAAAATGGAAGAAAAAATGAAAAAAAAAAAAAAGAATATGAAGTACACACAGGCAATGGAACACCCCATCTCGATTCAAATTCACAAGTATACGAGTCATTCCTTTGAAATCTCAAGAAAGACAATTTCACCGAATCTCCATCAGAGACGAGTAAAAGAAAGAACCTCAATGCAGAGTAAGTACACTTGCTCAGTAAGTACCTTCCAAAAAAAAAAGAGCAATGCATGTAAGTAAATTCTCTTTTCGTGCATGCATGCACGTATACACGAAGCAAAAGACTCTACTGTTACGACAAAATTCAAGAGAAACGGGAGCCCTTTAAAAACAGTCTTGTATATCTTTCTTTCTCAAAATGAACGAGCGTTCCGTTACGCGCGTCGACTTTGGGACCCAGAGAAATATATCCCGTTCTTCGAATCGTATTATGGACGACGTCCGTAGTGTGCCTCAGATCCAAAAGAAAAATAAGAAAAAAAAAGTTGAAAGAAAAAGAGAAATCGTATCTCGGTCCTAATTGTACCAACTGTTATAATACACAGGTTAAATGTAGCCCTTGTGAACAGATTATGATGAAGGACACTAATTTGTCTTGAGAATGATGAGGTTAGTCGAACAGAGTCCATATATTTTTTTTTTTTTTTTTTTTGAACTGGTAGAAATCTTTTTTTTCTGCAGGTTAATGTGAGGATCGAAAATGAAGAATTCTGTGGAGTGATCATCCGCGTATTACTGTGAAGAGAAATATAACAGTTATTTCGAATTTGGTAATTTTGAACTGTGTGGTCATTTTGGTTTCGTGAATGACCGCAGCCATGATTATTTTAAAGAGTATTTTGAGAGAGCGAGACGATCGTTGGAAGTATTCAAAATGAAGACAGAACCGGTCTGAGCCACACTGATGAAAATTGAAATGTGTATCGTTAAAGACTGAACCTTATATCATATAAGAGATACTGGTTCACGAGGTTTATCGGTGTATAGCGGGTATTTTTTGTGGTACAAAAATTTTTCTTCCAAATTCTTTAGCCCGATTACGTCGTATATGTTGTCTCTTAGCTCATTTTTTGTTGATTTCTTACCGGTAATTTTGGAGGATTCTAACAGATACAATACAACTCAATATTCATAGATTGGATTGAAAAATTTTTATCACAAAAATTGAGTTGAAATGTGTTGATGAAAACTCTGGTGAAACCGACTTTGTCCGATTTCACCGGCGTCTGATCGGATTCGTCTTTTTCTACTGAAAAGACGCCAAACTTTGCTGTAGACCTGTCCCCCGCTACTGCAGGCTGAATGCATTTTTCTAGATATCGTTAAGGAATAGCTTATTCTTGATTTTTCGGAGCTTTCATCATTTTGATAATTCAAGATTTTTTTACATGAATAGTATACTTTCAATTTACAATACACTCTTTAAATAATCCTTTTTTGGCGATAATTTGATCATCTTCAATTAATTTTTTTATATTTTACGGATAATCAAAATTGTTTCAAATTTTCTGGGACTCTGGAACTGTAGAATAGAGAATCAACGCAATACTTTTCGATAATTCATAACTCTTCCGTACACATCCTTGGATGCAAAATTTGTTGTATCCTTCAAAAGAGTCCACACATCGAGTTTCACTGGTATAGATTATATTCTGCATATCCATGTAACTAGCGACCCAGAAGGATCGAAAAATACTTCAGAATGAAAAAAAACGAGTGTAGGCGTATTGCCAATCGCATATGACGAAACGAGTCATTACACTATGTGCACACGTAGATATTAATTTCAACCCTATACCTCAAACTTTGCAAAAACCCGGTACATCTCGGTCAAACTTTCTTTTGACGCAATTCAGACACGTATGTACCTCTCTCAAAATTCAGGTTCATTTTACATTTTTCATCGTCAACCACGTGTCGATGACATCGTGAGCCATACACTCTTTCTACATAAGAGACGCATTGGCATTTCTCCTTTCGCAATATTTCGCAGCTGCGGAGAAAAAAAAAGGAACGGGTTCGTTAGCCTCTTTCGTCACACTCTTTCTCCTCGCAATCTGTTGGAAGTCTGGGACCAATTTCTTACCATCGTCATCTATATATTTTTGATCTTCCGATTATGATGGAAGGGTATGGGTCGTTGCACTCAAATTTTTAGACAAAAGAAGAACACAAAGTCGGCCTCTTTTTTGCGATTGGGCTCCTAATATACTTCTTGTCTGTTCTTTCTCTTAAATCAAAATTGACGTGTGATGCCACAGAATATTCACATCTTTTTTTTTCTCTCAATTTGGTAAAATCCAGCCTCTATTTAGTGAGCGCCACTCGACGCCAGCTGTATTCTTTCTCAATCTATCAGACTCTCCCAAATTTGTCCAATTGACTTACAGTCTTTTCGTCAAATCGATCGCACGATACCGATTGGTTATCAAAAGGATTGTAATTTACTCTGTTTCGCAATTTGAGGGGTAACATGTCAACGAAGTGAAGGCATTGATGAGCCTCAGTCTCACAAAAACAAACGGCATCTTTCTCATAAAGTATATAAATACAGTAGCGTGGAACATCACGCAAACGACGTAATCGAACACATTAAAAGAGCATTCATCCGAGTCCAAGTACACGATAATTACACCCAAAAAGCGAGAGAGAGCTTGAAAAAGTAACTTTCGTGTTTTGCTTCACTATACACTGTTTCTCTGTGCTTCCTCATTTTCGGGGTGCATTGGCCTCTCTGTAAACGAGCTATATACTCCATATATACCGAATTGAGTTGGTCTCATTAAGATCGGGTCAATATCTTTCATCAGCGACACTCACTCTCTCATTCATTTCACATAACGATGAGATGAGATGAGATACGCGTGCACGTGGTCATCACACTTCCCAGAGTGTCCGAATAAATACGCGTGATATGCGGTCAACCAGAGTCATTGGAATTTTTGAGGCCAACGCATGCGAATGATTCCTGCTCATAATACATATAACCAAATTGTGGGCTCCTGAATTTCATGTACACATCTTCGGATTCTGTATGCATATGTGTGTTTTCATGTGCATGCATGAATTGAGAAAACACAATTATGAACGGATGGAATCTTTATGGCAAGGTTAGTATATGTGTAGATTATGTATGTGAGTGAACGCGTGCTCGTGACGTCATAAATCGGTCAGTGAACCGCGTATTTTTCGATGAGGCATCGTGTGGGTATATAATTTTGTGTAACTCGTGTACGGAGGATATAAGAAAAAAAAAATTTGAGAGGTCCCCTATTGATTGCGAATTTTGGAGTATGGAGGATATATACTTGCGTACTGATCGTACATGATCGATTCCGTGTTCGAATTGTGATATTGTATTGGAGTCTGGTCACTCTGGCCGGGAGATCATCATAATTGATGACCGAAAAATATGCTATAAATGTAAATAACAAAATTTCATCCATGCGAGAAATTCTTGAGTACAGTACTGTATTGATGATTATTGCAAATTTCGAAATTAAAAAACAGTACGGATGGACGACGTGAGTCCTGGCAATTCAAGCTATTCTAATGCATTGATTGGTTTGTCTTTGAATACAGCCATGACGTTACACGATCCCATCATCTAAAATGACTTTTGGAGGTCGAAAATTTTGAATATTGATATCAAAATGGTGGAATTCAGAAAAATTGGAAGATTAAAGCGATGCGGTCAACATGCAAGCTGAAAGCCATTCCCATTTTTCTGCAATTCCCTCGCAATTTGAGCTAAACGATGAGTGGACGAATACTTGTTATCATTTAACTGTATGCAAGAGAATTGGAGAAAATTTAAAATGAAATTGTGCCTATATTTTAGGTTAGGAGGTACCTGCGATCAAGTTGTTGAAATTTTTCTCCAATTCTTCTGTATGTCCGATTGTTCTCTGTGGAATACAAGTTGGACAATGACAAGGATTCGACAACTTATCCTAATTGTTCGAATTATCAAAATTTTCATGCGAGATAAGTTTTCAAGTTCCATGGTCGGGGTACACGATGATATTCGATTATAAATATATATGAATAATGGATGTTCCCGACATTTGATGTATGGGCCAATATAATTCTCTTGCAGTTAGACATCAACTGACTACATTTTTTGATAAAAATTTGTCCTTCCATCGAAAATCATCGCAAATCGATTAAAATCAAATTCTATTCGTCGAAATCATTGAGAGTCACATCTCACACATTAGTCCTCCAGATAATAACATGCCGAAGACCAGACAAAGGGTCCCGTTCTGATTTATCCAACTTCGCTACATTTCCATGTGTATAATCATCGCTACGCTGTGTTTAATTTCCTCAATTTCAAGAATCTCACATCAAAATTGTTTCCCTTGAGTACAAAAATTCCCATAGGACGAAAAATTTAGATGAGAGCACAACTTTCAAAGTGTTGTCGAACAATATGAAAAGAGATTGCGCGAGGTATTGCTTTCGGTATAAAAGAGCTCTCGGTTCCTTGAACGACCTCGAAAAGCAGGCCAAAAAAAGAGCCGTTACATTTGGAGGCCCGTTCAGTTTTCACTGCTGTTCGTCAGTCCCACCAACATCATCACGGTACCACAAAACAATCATCGCATATTTTGCTCTTGTATAATTTCTTTCTTTCACTGTGTAATAATAGTGCCAATAGTACTGAAACTCACAGCAGAAATACAATATCAAATTCAACTATTGACACTATTGGCTCATTTTTACTCATTTCGAAGTTCAAAATATCGCGCCCGTTGATTATTAGGTAAACGTACTCAGATCAGGATGCATATATAAGTTGATTATTTGGTCTCATCGATCTTGAAGGACGGTGGGGAACTAAATAAATTCCTAACATTTCATGAAAGAAATTTTATTGCTACGTTTCGTCCACTAGGTTTCGTGGACCTCATCAGGCTTCGGGTTTGTTATTCTTTAGATCGTCATGATATTTTTTGAACGATCTTGTAATAGAGCACAGACATAACGTCTGGCTCCTGTCGATACAGGTAAAAAAAAAAAAAAATTCTGTATCGACAGGAGCCAGACGTTATGTCTGTGCTCTATTACAAGATCGTTCAAAAGAAATCATGACGATCTAAAGAATAACAAACCCGAAGCCTGATGAGGTCCACGAAACCTAGTGGACGAAACGTAGCAATAAAATTTCTTTCATGAAATTTTGGGAATTTATTTAGTTCCCCACCGTCCTTCAAGATCGATGAGACCAAATAATCAACTTATATATGAACCATCAAGGACGAAAAATCTATCAAATTACTCATGAGATCAAGATGCGTTAATGCACGTAGATCTCTCCCTGACCTTGTTAAATTTCAAGGAATTCAAGGTCGAGACGCAAACGGTATCCAAAGCTCATATACCAATAAGAGAACAACGGACCAAAAAGTGACACGAAAAATTTTAAATCCTTGTGTTTACACATACGATACAGTATGACGAATACATGATAAATTGATGATCCAGAGGGTGAGAAGTATCAAGTGCGTGACCTGAATCGGTAAATGTAATTTAGCGGGTGGTTCCCACATCATCGCACTTGCACTTTTTTTTTACTCGCACCCAAGTACTTGCGCATCTGTTACACTTTCATATTGATGAGTATGCACATTGTTCGTACTGCTATGCGGTTTCCGGTGGTGCACCGCAAATGAGGGTATCTTAGGCATACACCACTCCAATATATTTCGATATTCGACACTTTCTTTCCGCCAAAAATTTCGTTTTGTGGTCAACTTGTGACGTCTGTATTAATTCGAGGTGCATTCGTTTCAGCCCTAAGTGGGCCACTCGGAACTCGTGCATTTCAGTTGAAATGTTTTGATTCTTGTTGTAACTTCTCCACATTTGCACTGAAGATTGAAGTATAAAGCCGAGGGATGAAAATTCCTCCAAGGTGTTACACTGGAGACCAGAAAAACATCTTACGATTGAGCAAGAACACTAAAGAATTTCAAAGATGAGCGAGTCCTTCCCTGTCCTCAAGCGTAATGATTCTTTTTTTCGCGTCCGAGTGATGGGTTTCCTGCCTGAGCCGTAGGTGAGGGTCGGAATCAACACGAGAATGCAAAATAGTACATTTCGATACAATGGTGGAAAAACACGTTTTACACCCGTGTATCGAATACTATTTTTTGACAAACTGGGAGAGAAAGAGAAAAATCAGTGCAAAACAGTTACTTTCTCGCACAGTGTGTCAAAAAATAGGTTTTAAATCCGTGTATCGAACTGTGTTTTTCGACAAACTGTGCGAAAAAGTGGGAAATCAGGGCAGAAAAGACAATTTTCAGCACAGCGTGTCGAAAAACACTTTTGTAACTCAATAAAGAGCAAAATTGTATCCAAGGGATCACGTTTGTAAAATTGTTCTCAACTCTCATCAATTAGCTATAGGTCCATTATGATATTATAAATTTGATACGCTATTGTAATTCTGGATGGGTATCGATGATTGACAATCCGCTGTTCCCACATGATTATTGACATGTCCTGGAAAATCGACAAAGATCTGCCAATCTGACAACTGTCAAAGGAAATATTTTAAAGAAAATAAAGAAAACAAGGGCATGAATGAATCAACGGTCGAGCCCCCTATCGCAATGACAAAACACTTATGTCTGGTAAGTATAAACTGTAGAATAGTAAATTTAGAAATGCGTCGATAGCAGGCGATGACACGTATAGAAGTCGGCAAAGCATCAGTTGCACAACTTACATCACTTCATTAAATCACGCATTGCGGCAAAGCTTTTTTACTATAGACGCTTTCCCGCAATCGTCGCATACGTGCCTCCGATCTCGTATACAACTTGATACTCGTCCGTTATACTCTCATATACACGCCGTACATTCTCGGCAATAAAGGCTACTCTCTCGGATCCATCTATATAGTATACACTCTCGTAGTGAAAATGCCATAATGTGATGAGGAAATTTGAAAGATTTCACCGGTGTACACCGATGTGTGTGAGTCTTATGAGCAGTGCCAATTACTGGCATAAAAAAATAGATCTGATGAATAGAACAGAACAGGATTTAATGAGTGAGCATCCGGAAAATGATCTTGACCCCACCTCGAAAAATTATGGCAATTTATACAAAGAAATGTGCAATTTATGTAAAGATCCGGCATTCAATTTTGATTAGCTACTTTCACGTTAATTCAGCATCTTTAGTTGGTTTATGCTCACGTTAATGTAATAACGATTAAAATTCAAGAGATTTGGAACGTGAAGATGATGTTTTAATGTCGATTAAGGTTACGATCTTGGATAGAGTGATGGAGACATGGAGCCGATTCTGGATGTGGACAAGTTTTTACAGTTAATGTTGAAAAGGTGAGTTAACTAATTGGCAAATTTCAAAATCAATCTTTTAAAATAATATGTCTATGAAATTCATGAAACGAATGAATTAATGAACGCCCAATAATTCTGACTAGGAGTTCTAATGTTACAAATATCCTTGTGTCCAATTGAATTCTCTCAAATCTATGACATGAACTGAATTGATTCTTAATGATTGCTGGAGAATAATATTGAATTCGGTGTCATTACATGATTTTGGCAAAAATTCTCCAATTCAATTCCGGGGAAAACGATGTTAATTCAATTTGAGGTTAATGCACGGCATCATCGTTACACAAATTACTTCAAACAGCATCTCTCTCTCTCTCTCAAATCCACTCCTTCATTGATGATAATCAGTTTATCTTCATCTCCTCTATTCCAATTCTACACTCTACTTCCTGACACCAACGGCACAATGTATCCTACGGTAATTCAAATATCGATACAATTGTAAGATACGAGCCTTACATATGACAAATTTGTATGGGGCATCGGAACGATAAACCGTTTCCTAAGGAATGGACCCCCACCCGAAATAGTACTGAAAAATTTGCAAATGTCATGAAACAAGGTCATCCGAGACCAAAATTTCAAATCCACGCACCAGCACTTCATTTAACGCATTACTCCAACGATGTATGAATGAACATCTCTGTATCAAAATCTTACGCTTAAAATGCAATTCTTCCGAGCACGTCAATCTTATCCATCTTTCAATCGCCCGCACTATACATCCATTCAAATTGCACCTCCACCCACCATTTACCCCACTAAAAATCTATGAATACACGACACTCTATATCTCATCTACCATTCTACTTTCCTTCCTCCTGTATATACATCCTTCTGTATTATTATCCAATCATTCACAAATCCCGCATACGATAGATAAAGTACAATAGCCATACATTCGTAAAAGAAGCCAACAAAGTCTTAGAGTCTCAAGATATGTAGGTCAAATCTCTGTCTCTCTCAATAAGAATGAGTCTCGCGGGTGTCTGTAAAAATCGCGCATCTAACGGTATTTATATTGTACCACCTTATATACTGTATAGAATCGGTGTATATCTATATGCCACCACCGTATAGGATTTTATCAAAGCTTTATCGAGAGTACAATAGGAATTTACGTTCGGCTGCGATACAGTAAATGTATAAATAGAGGGGTTCCGTTTGGATTTCGATTTGGATGGTTCATTCATAAGTAACATTTGTGCGGTATTATTATTGAGTGAGGAAGAGTGAGAGGAGGATTTTGAGATTTGCGACTTTTTTCTGTTCTATGTGTTCTACATAGATACGAATCTCGATATGGATGACTCCGCAGAATGAATTGAGTGCGAGAATAAGGTGTGTGTGCGTGTGTGTGTGTGTGTGTGGAACAATGCGCGACGGATTCGTGGGATGCGAATAATGAGAACGTTAGATCGTTACTCTTGAGTCTTGAGAGAAGAATGAGTATTCCGAGGTGACGGTAAAATTCTTATCAGTGATATAGTTATAAGTCAACCGTGTGCAACTGTAAGGTACATTTTTATTAAAACCAGGCAATACTTTCGACTAAATGTCACTTCCGAGGTTGGATGGAAATCTTGCGTTACTCAGGATAACCGTAAAGTAAGGTTGGAATAGGCTTACCTCTAACGTCTGTCTGAGTGTGAGATCGGGAAAAAATACGTCCTGCTGTTGAACGTAGCAGATTTTTCTTCGCCATCTTTTTGTGAGCCTCTCCCTGTTAATCCAAATCTCACCACCGTCCAGACCGATTCGCCCGGATAGGCAATTCAACAATGTGGATTTTCCGCAACCTTTGGATGAGAAATTGAAGATTATCAAAATATGATGTAGCATCTTCTTCGGATTGATTCTAGTCAAAGTTTTTTTGCGCAATTTTATCATTGATTCCACTTGTTTCGGTTTCCCCGATGAAAGTAAACTTGCCTTATTCCAAACCATCACCCCTGCGAGCCTGGCCCGCGGAATTGGACCAAAATATGCTTGGGGTAAGACCAAAAATGCTCAAATTGCTCGTCCAAGCCCCGAATCTATTGGTCCGGCTGCGTTTTTGAGTTACGAGACCTCAAAGTGGCCCGATTTAACCCCCCACTCCTTCCACCGACAAATCACAAAAATTCTCAGATCGCCACGAATTCGACTGCTAGAGGGACGTATCCGGCCTCAAATTGCAGCTCTAATTTTAAGCAACAACAGAAAACGCCTCACAGAGTCATCATGTATAAGCATACGGGCGGGTGAAGAAAAATCTCTCCTTTCCAACAACTGCCCGCCCGTAGGCTTATTCATGGAGACTCTGTGAGGCGCTTTTTTGACGGGTTAACACGATCATTTTGGGGTTCTGATAACTGCTCGTTGTTGCCCAAAATTAGAGCTTCGATTTGAGCCCCGGTACGTCCCTCTAGCAGTCGAATTCGTGGCGATCTGAGTATTTTTGTGATGTGCCGGTGGGAGTAATGGGGGGTTAAATCGGGCCACTTGGAGGGCTCGTAACTCCAAAGCGCAGCCGGACCAAAATTCGGGCCTTGAACGAGCATTTTGGGCATTTTTGGGCCCACTGCGAGCATATTTTGGTCCAATTCCGCTAGCCAGGTTCACAGAGGTCAGACCATTGTGAACTAGTTTTTCTCAAAAGTCACCATGGGATGGAAACTTTGCATATCCACGAGCATTGGAAGATTTCATTTTCGGACTTTGGCGAATTAATTTTTGTGAGAAAGTCTATTATTGCAAAAGTATTTGATTAGATTCGTATCATACTGTTGTGAGACTACAGAGTTCTTGATGATTTTTTTCTGTTTTTTAAGTATCTAGTGGTCGAATAAGAATCTCGGAACCATTAAACTGTAGTTCAAACCGTTTGCGTGTGGAATTGATTTTGGTGAAAATTATCACTTGTGAGAAAAGCCACTGTGATATCCCTATACCAGTAGTGATCAGTGATAATAGATAAATTCGTGCAATGGCTATCTCGGACTTGATAAATATATGAAAAAAATACAAGCAAAGAATGGAACAATATGAAACAATATGAAAATCCACCTGCAAACCTGTGGATTTGAGATTTGAGGTTGGCACAACTTTGGTTTCCCACATATACATATAACGAAATACTAGAGTGACTAACCGCATACTATTTTCATCTGATAACTTGATAAAAAATATATGACGATGAACTGAATGAATTATCTTTTCGACTAAATACACTCATCTTGTTAAAATTTCAATTACGCAATCAGTCATCGATTCGATAGTAAACGGCATCGTAACATTGTAATATCACGGCACCAAATCTGAATAAAAGCGTCGAAAGCCCGTGCACAACTTCAAATCAGTCAAATCATCATATAAAGATTGATGAAATACTTTACCTGATGGTCCCATGACAGCGAGTAGCTCGCCCGGTTTGACAACGCCGGATACATCGCGAAGGATCGATCGTTTGTCCTTGACGAGTTGCAAATTTCGAAAGACCAACTGAACCGGCCGCGAATCCAGTGGGCATACCAATTGTAGCGCTGAACTTTCCACTCTGTAACAAAAACGAATGAAAATTTTCTAATTAGCTCTATGAGATCGAAACCAAGAATATCATGAATTTCAGTACATTGGAATTCAAAAGGCATCGTGAGGTATTGGAAGAGCTCCAATTTTCTCTAGAAAACAACGATAATGTGGTAAAAAGTGGGTACTAAATCAGGTTCTGTTGAGCTCCACGATGATAATATAGGCGCAAACTAGAAATCTAGGTTAAAAATCGAGCCTCGAGCATCTCTGTATATCCATAATATCAAGAGATGCGCGCATCAACAGCTGATTTCTCGTGGGACATCTTCAGTAACAACCAAGCAAAACTGGTTTAGATGATCGGTATGTGATGCTCACGCTCAATTGAAGAGAAAATACGTTTGACATAATCCAAGAAGATCTACTGTAAATTCCACAATCTTGCAAAAAAATAACAAACATTCCTAGAGGTGAGAGCGTACGATCAAAAAAAAAAAAAAAATGACGAACTATAGAAAGCGATCGTCGCAAAAGTATGCGCAGAACCAGACATATACTATAACTTGCATATATGGAAAGTCAAGGTCGCAAATCCGTATTGGGTCTCTAGTGACGGGATGATGAGAATGAACGCCAAAAGAGATATATAAAATACCAAGCATCAGAGTGAAAAAGACCGGTTACTTATATGTGGAGCGCGCGACAGAGGCGCCTGGTTATATTTAAAGCCAGTCACGCGTATATTTAGTGTTTGAATCATTTGTGAGCAAAAAATTTCTGCTGAAATCGTACAAGGTGTGCGACTTTCATCAAGGAAGTATATAAGAGATTGAGAAATTGTAGCAAGGAAGAGCGGTCAATTGTGTTGTTTTCTCTGCGATTGGCGAAAGTGATGATGAGTCGTTTGAGAGTAGTTTAATTCCGTTAGATTGCTACTCAGTTGTTTGTTACTCACGGATATGATGTATTTCGTAGATGTAGAGCGTGAGATGTAACAGTTTTTCGAAATTTTTTCTGATTGAGGATTAATCACAATAAATAGTGATGACGAAGAATAATTGTGAATTGTGCATGCAAACATTTTGATTTAAAATAAGAAGAAGCAATTAAATCCATGTGCACATGATTAGACATACAGTGTGATGTTTATTATTCGTCAATATGTTTCATCAGAAACTTGCGTGCCTACATTCGTTACTCGAAACCTTAAATTTCAGGTTTGCATTTATATCCAGATTTAATGTGTGTAAACATTCTAGTCGAATTGCACAATTTCCATTTTGCAATCATCTCACAAGTTTCAATCGTTGAGACGCGCTAATTCCGTCCGGCCCAAACGTTGACTCGTATCACTTAAAATTTGTCTTATTCGGGGAACCCAGATCACACGCAATATCAAACAGGTAACATCCATGTCCTACCATCCACAGACGATTGGGACCCTAGTCAATTGTACTTCATTCAAATACTTCTTAAACCAAATGTATAGTGAGCCCGTGTGAGCATAAATAACCAAAAATTTTGAAGAAAAATTTGTAGCGAGAGAAAGAGCAAAAATGAAGCAATCAAACAGCGAGTCATCTTTCTCTTTGAAGCGCGTGGCACAAGTTCGTTGAACTATACTCGTCGTATGAAAGCAGAGCTACGAACGGCAGAACAACTATGAACATCGCTTACAATTATATAGATATAGAATAAAAGAGAGAGATATATGAGTGATTCCGCCGGAAGTGTGATTTTCCGTGTTTCGATTTCCCTGAAGTTCCCAAGGGCTGTGATGTGCATTGTAACAATTTTCTGGGATGTATTCTATTGGTGTGCAACTATGTTAATATTTTCTTATCCCTAATCGTTTATGAAGCCTTTCTAACCAATGAGCTTGATTTCTAGATGACCAAATACACCTAATCCATTCGCAATACTTGCCAAAAACTCTAATCTGTAGCTGGGCGCACCACATGAACGTGTTTTCAGTATGGCGTACAAAATTTTCGGTCAATTCCGTCCCCATGTTGTGCTCCTCCCTCGATCATCATATCGCTTTGTGGAATACATTTTCTTGAAGTATTTGGTTGCATTAGAGCAAATCTATGCGGAAAAGAGTCTACGATTGGTTGTCGAGCCGTGGGAATATAATTAAGGCGAAACGTCCATTCCGTCCACTTCGTAACCTCACAAACTTGGCACATTTTTCACTGGGTCCACTTTTGAGATACTTAGCTCTAAATATTTTTTTCTTAGGGGTGAATGAGTAAAAATCAATTGCAACGAGTGATTGAAACTTGTCTGGCGCCTTATTATAATAATTTATCTCCTCAATCGCGAAAAGACAAGAGCAATAATCGTCGCTTCCGCTAACTATGGCATACCACCAAGCCTACAAGTGATCAATGGTCAACTCCACAGCTGTATCTCAGAATAAGACGCCCATGGAGCTAAATTCTTTGAGAACCTTCATCTCTCATCGAAACTACGATTCCAAGATCCGCAAGGTTGGATCTCTCCTTGAAATCAGAAATGAGGATTCTCCTTGTTTTTCCTATCTTGTCACGAGGATAATGTAATAGAATAAGGCCTCTGTCAATGAAATACTTTTTTAACCCAATCATTCCTCGTGAAAATTTTCGCCCCAAAGAATATCACTTTCGGCAGAATCACCCATATAGAAGCGAGGTGCGAGTAGCTATATGTAATGTGTGTCGCGGCTCGCTGCTCCCTCGTGTGACGAATCGCATTAGGGAAGCGCCGCCGCCAGATTTCCGGACACGCGTTAGATTAGAGAGCTACTATATATCGCGTGTATAGGCGAGTCAACTGTGCAATATTCCGCATGATGTATTCTAATAACGAAACTTGTGACTGGAATATACAGTTGAACAAAAAAGAGTAGGAAGATTGAGCGGTAAATCGTTTGCAATGTGTCTCTAATTGTACCCTTGTTGGGTTTGATGCGGTCGGCCTGAGTTTGACCGGTGAAATCGTATCAAATGATTCAAAGACAAGAATCAATTGATTTTTACAACTTGATGCTCGAATTTACGCTGTTGATTTTTCTCGTTCTATCAGTTGGTAATGATCGATAAATCCGTCATCCCTGAGAATCAGAATGAGGAATGGGAGAACAATAGGCAAGTTATACGTTCAACTACGCCATCGGTTACTTCGAAGACCTACTCGGTTCATAGTATGTAAAAATGACTATTTTTGACAGCTTCAAATAAGAAAATCACTATAAAAATCTATCAAAAAATGAAGAACTCATCCGTCACAAGTCAGTTGTTTGAGAATGAGCTCTTTTCCTATGAAAAGTTTGGTGTGAACCATCAAAATTTCCCTCGGAATTTCCTTGATTCACCATAGCAACAAAAATCTTTGAAGATTAAGAATCGTCCATCAATTACGTAAGGGTTTCATGGGTTCATGGGTTATCGTGTTGAGAATCTAACCCCCCATCCTTGCATTATAAATGCTTCATTAAAGTGTCGATCGGACACTATCGATAGTTCAAGTTTAGATGAACAAAATTCAAATAGGGGAAAAATTCGTTCCCGGAACTGCTTAACGAATGTCATCACTCAAGATGAATCCATTCATCTTCATCATCAAGATCTGCGATAAGATAAATTATAGTAATATATCGGTCGATTGGATGATAGCATTGACTGTGATTGAAAATATCTATGGGAGTCTCTTTTCTTCAAACTCACACTCATCCCCATGGCTCATCATCATCATCATCATCATCTGATGAAATATTTCATATCTTACACAGAGTATACCGCGGCGCGTGCGACTACTTTATAAGCTATAAACTATACATAGTATATATTTTCGTCGATCCAATCAATCTTGATTTAACGAGTCCTCGAGACGCGATAATTCTAATACGAAATTTCTATTCTGACCAAGTGGTATCTCATCGCAAGTCTTAGCTCCGGCATCTCCTGTTAAGTGTCCGAAATCTCATAGCGGTATATATACGGGGCCAACTGTATAGAGCTGACACATTTGAGGTCAATATCCTCGCACTGATGAGACAAATGAGTCAATAGCTCTTTTCTATGACTCTATAGACAGAATTCTCATGAAAAAAAAATTCCTTTCGTAATCAATAAAAGGTGGACACTCATTGGTAGAGAAATGTGACCATGTTCTCTGGTCACCCATGCAATATATAGATATAGTAACAATGTAACTAGGTTAGCCTTGGCCAGTTACTGGCGAAAAAACGCTCACAATTTGTAGCAGGGCTGGTATGACACAACATATTAGATTATTGAGAACACAAAGATATTAATAACCACATCACGATTATGATCGATATAATCACACTCAATGACACTGCAAAAATACCCAACATGAACATGAAATTTTCTTACCATCTTTTATCTATTGTTCTTCAACATTTCTAATATATATTTTTTCGATTGTCCATGCCCAAGGCATAAACACAAGATCTGATGATGAGGTTGGTATGACAGGCATAAAGGAAACTCGCGTGACGAGACGCGATTGAAGGATGAAATTTTACGTGCCAACCAAGGAGAGGTTCGAGTACTATTGGAGTAATGTAAAGCTGTGCCAAGTTTCAAAGCCGATAAGGTATATTCAATTGAGGCAGCATTTTAACTCGCTCTTGCAGAGCTTGCACAAGAAACTTTCTTCGTACTTCGATGAATAATGAAAGACGTTAATTGATTATTCGTTCAAGAACTGAATCCGATGACGAGCGCTATATCGGATGATGATCCAACAATTAAAGAATCGGCTTCTCTTTAAGACTTCTCTCTGAAATTAGACAATCGATTCAATCAGGTGAAAATGAGCTTTGAAATTGTGAATTCGATAAGATTTGGTGAAAGTCCTTTTTACACTTTTGTGGTTATTAATTCTAAGGATTTTCTTGTTGTTACAATTTTCACCATTGTTGATAACAAAATCATTGCAATCCAAGCTCTGAATTCTCTGTTATGAATCCATTTTTGATGTGATGACCACATCTTTTAATTATTTCAATTGAATCCCAGGACGTGAACTCGTCGAATGAATAAAGAAATTCA
Organism: Eretmocerus hayati; assembly: GCA_029851415.1. Classification (NCBI taxonomy): domain Eukaryota; kingdom Metazoa; phylum Arthropoda; class Insecta; order Hymenoptera; family Aphelinidae; genus Eretmocerus; species Eretmocerus hayati. The sequence goes on along the minus strand of CM056742.1, from coordinate 171,180,887 downwards.
CAAGAACTACACATTCAAACACGATAAACCATATGAGGGTCAATCTTAGATCGTGGACAAATAGTAAAAAATAAAACATTGGTTCGCAAATCATGGTTACACATAGAAATGGATTCTCTGAATCATTTTGCTCAATGCAAACGTAAGGAACCCCGAACTGGAACTTTAATGCAACATAACCTCAAAGTAGCCTGATCTCCATTTTTCTCCTGTCTCTCGCCTCTTCCGTCAAATCAGAATGATCGAATCGAACAAATGATTCTGAGAATGAATCAGTATCTGGAAATTTGTCTCTGTCATAACTGGTATGGGTTCATACTCATCAGATTTTATTAATAAATAAAAAAAAAAAAAAAAAAGATTTTATTAAAATTAGGCTATGGATGGCTTCTATGAATGGAATTCCAATAGCGAACAAAAATTTGTAAGGTTAAGCCACTGATCAACGTATCGGCAAATAGTATTAATCCACATGAAACCTTCAGACACTAATCAACAACCTTTCATTTAAAACCATAAAAAGAACAATCCGCCTCCCCCCCCTGCAGCCACCCAATAACCTCGTAACTACAAAACGGAACATTAACGATCCAAAAAGAATGCCTCAAAAAAAAGTCAAAGCACATCTTGTATGTAACACCTTTAAAAACCGTCAAAGAAATTTAAAGGGATCTCTCTGACTATACCTCAAACAGTTTCACCAAAATTTACCACTCGGTATACATATGTAGTTACCGCGTTGCAAGCCAGCTGATGCAATTACACCTCAAAAACTCAGACTGTACACAACCCAGAGGGTCCAATTTCTCTTGTTCCCCCTTTATACTTACTTGTCCTATACACATGCATACAGAAAAGAATATATATCTATACAAGCCTTTGATGTGGCTCACTTCAAGTATATATATGTCTTTTGCAAGTTCGTTGAACCTTTTGGCGGGTGTGCGAGTTGATTTCAAACCTGTTACGTACACGAAATGTATATAGATGGAAGCCGACTAAAGAGAAAAAGAGACAGATGAAAGAATTGAGAAAGAAGTAGGAGAAGAAGAAGAAGAAGCAGGCAAGCAGACCATCAAGCAAGATTGGCAAAACGGGCAGTGAGCATATTATATATACAGACACGTGCCAGAGCCATTTGAAACTTTTTGAACCTAACGGTGATGTGTGCTGACGATGAAATACACAGCAAGAGGCCTATTGAAGGAAGCCAAAATTTTCTAGAGGACTTTGACTTTGCAGTAGATTCTTATGGGCCCAAGAATCATTTGTATGCCCCAAGTGTGCTATGTATGAGGATTGAGTATAAAACTGGAAAGGTTCTAATGCGATGACTTTGATATTTTGAATCAGGATTTCGATACAATCTGATTCCCCACGAGGAAGATTTTCAATCGTGAAGTTATTAAGTGATGTAGCACGTGTCGAGATGCAAGAAGAGGAAAAGGTGAGCCAGTTATAGATGTGGTAGCGTGTTCTCAGCTTGTGAAACGAGTCTGTTTACAAATGATCTGTCTTCAGGCGTGTTAAGATGTCTAAAATAAATTGAATAGTAGTGATGAATCAATGCAATAATGCATTCCGAGAGCTTATGAGTTTTCAATCCGCAAGAGTAGTGCTTAGTGTAATTACTGTAGCTAGGATTGTGAAGTTTGAGGCGGATCCATCGATTAGGAATTTTCAAGTTTTGACTGAAGTTAAAGGAGAATCCAAGTTGGTTTTAACAGGACAAAAAACTGAAGGTTCTCCTATGGAATCTGTGATGACAGCAGTAGGAAAGTGGGATTGGTGATCTGACCACCATAAGATGCCAGACCATGAGAGTATGTTGACAAACGAATGACATGTCACGATGCATAATCTCTGAGACGCATACGCAATAACACGTAGTTTTACTGGGCGAATGCATTCCTTGAGTTGCTTTGATTCTTGAGCAACTACAAGGTCTCGTTTTATCATGAATTTGCGATAGACTAGACAATAACCCATGCCTTTTCCAAATGGAATAACGTTTTGTTGCCCGACGTCAACCGCCATAGCATGACGTCACGAAAATCAGCCATGTCGTTCATTTGTGAACAAGCCCTAAGGGAACAACAATGAATCACGCAAGGAAAAAATTTTATAATTATAGACCATTTATCCCCCCTCGTGAGTTCATTCAAATGGACCATTGCTAATTCTTGGAGAGAGCATAATAAGTTGAGAGATTATCTCCTTCCCCTAAAATACCTACGTCCTTTCACCGGACATGAACTCTGAGAGAATTTGAAAAAGCTATTTGTCCCTGGGCTGTTGTTTTAATCCAAATCAGACCGTTTGTACGGTCTTCATGATCGTAATTTTATCCCCATCACTTCGGAATTGGAATCCAGTCAGAAAATTCTGAGCAGCAGCTGAGGGAAAAGCTTTTTCAGATTTGCACAGAATTGATGTCCGACGAGTGTACGTTAAGGACGTCCCTTGATGGGAATAAGTAAAGACTTATTAGGATCACTTGAATACGCTAACTGATAAAACCAGTGCCTGTTCCTGGAAACTATAATCAAGAACATCCTCATTCTGACCATCATCACCGTTTAGTCTGAATGGCACACTCTAAACTCCTCGGAGTGGATTTCAATCGTCCCGAAGAGTTACTGGAACGAGCCAAACGAGTTCGACTGAGAGTTACAACCCAAGTATAGGACTGAAATGGTGGTCAAAAATGGATGATGAATTTGGCGCGAATTTTGAGAAAAACAACTTGCAATTTATGAAATTCCTTGTTGTATTCAGAAGTGCTCTTGAAATTTTAATTAAAAATTCGAGCTATTCAAGCTTTGGTGGAAAAACATAGCAAGAGATTTGATGTTCACGTAACTTCAAACAACAAAGCAAAACACTCACAAAAAGAGGTTCCGAATTGTACCATATTGGGGTCAAATAACGTATTCCTGCCAATGTTTCATTCTTTATTGCGATCGTAAAACTCCAACAGTGAAATCGGTAGATGAAAACCATCTGATATTAAATCGTATCGATGCAAAAATTTAGCAAATACGGTTAGGAACAACATTCTTTTCATCCCTTTATGGACGAGAAAAGATCTCCAGTACAGCGCTTGGACTAAGAATTCAGTATTTTGAGGTAGAAATCCACGACAGAAAGGCTCGAACGAAAGTTTTTGTAGCTCTTTTGACATGTCATTCCACCTCAAGGAATTGAGAGTGCACATCACAATTTTTGGAGGACCTCTCACCATTTTCTATCACGAAATTACTTCAAAGAGGTAAGAACTGAAAATACCATCCCTAAAATTCTCAAAATTAGAGTACAAACGTTTATAAGCAGATGACATGAACAGAATGAGTGTCACATTCAAATCTACGTTCAAGCGAATGGAGGCAACTCCATACCCGAAAATGTCATGGATTTCGTATGGGTGGGAGTCAAAGCGAGACCAGCCGTTTTCGATATTGATCGATCAGACTCTGGCTATCGTTGTTGGCGCCAATCGTGCGCGCGCGCGCGCAAAACCTCGACGGGAGTTCTGAGAGATTGACATCTATTTTCGAACTGGCGCAGGCGGGAGGTACAACCATCGTCGCTCTTTCCATACCAGGATTCTAGCTAAATGTTGTATCTAGAAAACGGTTTATAGTTTTTTGTGGGTCCACGTGGGTTTCTGTTCGAAGATATTTCATCCCAAAGTGAAACAATGAGGCACTAGCGGATGCTAGACCGTGCAATGATTTTCAAACAAAAATTGGATTGTTATCATGTAAGTTAAGAAGAATTTTAGTCCAGAGTACTATGATTAAAGGTCAGAAATTTAGTACTGGTCAACCAAAAATCTAACCCTACACGGAATAATTTAATTTTTATATGAGAATAGTGAGTTGAAACCAGATGCCCGTCCGATTAGTTTTTTGAGTATCATGACCATGATATATCTGAAATGTTTTCTCACCAGAAACACACGCTATGAGCATCAAAGAGGACAACAACACCTTCAAACCAATCAAGCGAATTTTTCTACGCAGTTGGTTCACAAGCTCCAAAATACTATATATTTTCCATATCCAAAGTTGCCGTTCTCACTGATACACTACGATAGGGAAATTCTAAGAAGCTTAACAAGTAGACTGTTTCTGACGTGCGTCGTCTTGGAGACGAGACGCAAAGGGGAAATTTAAGCAATAGCGTGTCCTTCTCTGAGATATATATATTTTCTGAGAGTCTAGACGCTCATGCAATAACGGATGCAAGGTACACGACAACGAGACTGCGCCCACAAAGAGTGATACTAAAGCGTTCATTCATGTTAGAGTACTTTATTTAAGAGCTTTGGAACTTGTCTTGCTCATTTTCAACTGGTACATAATTTGAGTGCCAAGAAATTTCTCAGGACTGGCTTTATTAACGGTGCATTTTGTGCTTTGATCAACATTTGGTTAATTCATTTATTCAGTGATAGTATATTCAGTGATGATTCACACTGAAGGGATTTGATTTTGGTATGTATGTATTCTATTTATTGGAATCGAAGTAATGGTAAGAAAGCTATGGAGTGTGGTGGATCTGGTAAATAAACGGAATCAAGGTTATCTCCCATTTTTAAGGTATCGACCAAAATATTGAGTACTTGACACTCATTTTATCATTGACTTCTCTTACTGATTTTCAACGTGGAGATATAGATTATAGCTAAACTCTGTGTGAACCTTGACCTCTCCAGCCTTATGTAAACAGAAAAATCTTTTCTAAAAAATTTAGAATAGAAAATATGATTGTAATCGTTTTTTATTTTTTTCCACCAGGATTATTTCATTCTTTCATACAGGAATTGGATGTAAAGAGGATTAAAAAACTCAGAACCTTGATGATCTTCACGATGCGGACATTCACTCTGGTCAATTAGAAGGTCACAACCAGAAAAATCATCACAAGAATAAAATTTGAGAATCAAACACAGATCGTGCTGCACTTCAATATAATTTCAAAATCCTCCCCCCTCCCCCGGTCAATATGAAATCGATCCAGGTATGTAGATTCCTTTCAGGTGCACACGTATGCAAGACGCGCAGTAACTAATAGTATAGTTACACTAATCGAGTACGTGACGTTCGCCTAATTCACCTGCATCCATCGCCATAATACGTGTTACCGATCACACCTCTGCATGGCGTTCTACAAACACACCATAATCCAGAGTGTAAAGTGAAAGTAACATTCTAGTCACGTGGACGTTTATACACGAGGGTAGCACACACATATACACACACACATATACACATTGTACACATCTAGAACGCCATAAGAGCTGATACACGCATCATCATAGATATACCAAACGCGCATCCGTTATTTTCTTCCTCTAAGATATTGGCCTTCTAACACCCCCAGAGATCCCTCTTTTTTTTCATCCCTTTTGTAACGTTCATCCTACTCCTTCAAGTTTTGGCCCATTTCTCGAGGAAAAAAGACATCAGGACACTGGGTGAGCGATATCTCTTGCACAGCTGTGTTTGGCAGCAGAATGGATGAGGGTGTATTTGGATGGCAGGAATCTAGAGCCAACTCAGAATGTGTGGAACAGGGAAGGAGCAAGATAGGATATATTTCTTGGCTCTGACCTCTATTTGTTAACGGGTGGGAAAAACCCTGGATTTTCGGACAGAATGCGTGTGAGAAACACATGGGACTGGAGGAAATTTTTTTTCTAATTCAGTCCTCAGTGTGATTCTGAATGGCGTTGAAAGCTGAGAGAATATTTGTACTTATTTGGAAATTCCTGGGGAAACCCTAATTGCGTCACTCTATCATGCATGATGGGTTGGAACAACGGGAAAGTTGAGGTATGAGAAGATAGAAAGAATTCTTTTGGGGTATGTTTGTTAATGACTTTACGGTCATTTTCTCGCAAGAATCGAATGATTCATCAAGAAATTTTGGAATTGAACTGTGGCATCCATGCTTTAGATTGTCAATCTTATTTTCAGCAAATGTAAAAATTGCTGTGGCTGAGCTTTCAGCCACCTCTTGTGGAATCGATGAGTGATTGAAACATCACTCATCGATAGTATGAGACAGAATCCTACAAGCGATTTTATGTTCGTTCACTTGCGATAATAACGAGCCCGCTGAAGCTCACAGCGAGTCGATTCTCAAAGAGTCTGATTAGGGACAGTAAATCATTCTCAATATTCAAGGTTGTCTGAAAAGCAAATAGATAATTCAAGGAAGATTGCTATTGCCCCGTACCATCGCGTAGCGTGTTAGTTTTGATTGTAACATTACAAGAGTTTTCTATTTTGATCTGGTCATTTTTCAATAAAGCATTTCTATTGCAGATTTATATCCATATCTAATCATCATTCGAATGTTCTGAATCTATCGATCTACTGATAGAAGGGTAAGCGATGGAACGGTTCCTGAACTTCGTGTACCTAACAGAGACACAATATTTTGGCATTCATTTTTTGATTTTTCCATTACAAATCATTTGTAAGATATCTCCTCCCACGCGGTTTTTCGTCTTTTTCGTGGTTCATGCATCATATCTCAGAAGGGATGAGTTTGATCAAAAAATGAGTAGAATAGTTTTTTTTGTAGGTTCTTGAAGGTCTACAATAATATTAGTGAATGACGGACTAACATGGAACCTTTCAAATTATTATGATCCTATTGATGTTGAAACGAATCTAATATCAGTTCTCATTTATACCATATAAAACATAGCTCAAATTTCTGCATTAAAGCGAGTACCGCCATCAGGTCATGGTACATTAAAATAGGAGAAAACATTTTGTCCAAAGATGATGATCGATTAGATGGTGCTGTAGGAGTAATTTTAAAATTAGTCATTATTTAAGCATAATGGATGGACGATACCTTTTAAATAATGGAAATTGAAACAATTATGAAGAAAATTCTATTCTGTTTTTCAGATATTTTCACGATATACTGACAACATTCCCCGACTTTAAAACGTTCGCTGCGGCGGCGAAAATCGAAGTTCCTTCTTTGTGTGCGGCGGGACCCACCAGTGGGTCCCGCGCAATGTTAAATCCCACAAGACGAAAATCTGCCGCACACAAAAGAAGTACTCGCGAGACCCACCGGTGGGTCCCGCCGCAGCGAACATGTTAAACGAGTACATCAGATCATTATCAAAATTATCATCGATCGATGCGTTTGATTTGCGAAAATCACCGTAAGCGATGATTGCTAACAAACAGCCACAAGTACAGGTTATTGGAAACAGCAGCACGTGATATTGCTATAGTTTTCTAGACTGTTGAAACAGTGGAACGTTCTTGATTCGCACTATTACTAACCGTTACTAGATTTTATGAAATCCAACGCAATTGATTACCGCACATTCATCTCTTTCACGTTACACAATTCCATAGCACAGTTGCCGCAGATTTCAATATACACGTATAGATTCATCTCGTTCGTTTGCACATATACACGAACTTTTACGTTATAATTACAACGTAGAAAAACCTAAAATATTTTCTTGATTGTAAATAACAAAAATCATCGAGTTTGCAAGGAAACAGGCCATCAGAAATTATATCATGTCGTTTCTAGATTCTATCATATTTTATTTTGGAATAAGATCATTTGAAACCCGAAAATGTGTTAAAAAATCGGTTGACGACCAATACCAACTGGGCAGTGCAATTCTTCAACTAACCAGCATCTCATATTCACAACTTTTAAAGAGTCGTACGATACAACTAGATTGCCTTGAAACCTCAAGATTACCAATAATAAATGTATATATCCAGAGTTAAAACCGATCATACAACCGATAGCTTCTACCTTCCAACTTACTATAGTTAAAAACGAGGATGTATCATTGAGTAGCCTCTAACTTTGAATGGGTACAAAATACTCAACAAGCCGTGATCATAGAAATTGCATGGCCAAAACAGAAGCGACACAAAGAGCTATATGCACAACCGAAGCATATATATCCTCTCCCAGAGTCAGGACCAAAGTCGTGATATGCGTGGGGTACCTCCAAAGAGCAAGTCAATTTCTCAGTGCAATACGAAGCAAAGGGGTGACACACACGCATCAGTATATATAATCGTTGGCTCTCTGATGCGACTACTCCTCCTCCTCCTCCTCCACCTCCTCCTCATCCTTCTTCTTCTTCTTCTCTTACTCTGTCTCTCGGGGTCAACGTACCGGTAATCTCGCTCAAATGCCCTCCAACGTACAGAAAGCTAAAGTGGGGACAGTCTCTCTCACTCTTTTCTTTTCTTTTCTTTTCTTTTCTTTCTTATTATTCTTTTACTCAGTCAGTCGCTGCAGTCGCATCAAAATGCATAAAATCAAATGCGCAGGCGCGATATATATCCCACCAGCGCAGAATCTCGTTTCATCAGTTGAGCCATAGGCACAGAATTTGCAATATATGCCATGCATGCAATCACACGTACTTGCACTTTGATAGCCACACTGCATCTTTTTTTTTTCTCACGAGCGATGCGTCTGATTACGCTCACGTTGCGTACATGTCACAGCCGAAAATGAGTTATAGAGCACAGGAAAAGATGGTCTTTGTTACGAGTAGGCTTTCACCAGATCGAGACAAGCGAGATTCTTCGTCAATCTCATCTTGTCCCGAGATGAAAAAAAAAAGAACAATTTCATCTTGTATCATCAACACACCTCGCTTCAAAGTGCAATTAGAATCACAAAAGGGACTCCAAAATCTACCCATGAGGTACCAATGAGGTACTCTTCGGCAGCTCGGACATACAGTAAAAATCCGTTTCGATATAGATCATATCGATTCATGCTTCACAATGGCGAGTGAAGTGGATTTTCCCTATACAATCAACATCGGATGAAAATTATTGATTGGTCCACAAAACACTTAGTATCCCTTTATAACGCGAAAAGTATTCATTGAATCAAAAGATGTGCGGAGTTACTTTTTGTAGGGCTTCTTAAGACGTACAAAAAAAATTCTCCTAAGAGAATAACTTCGGTACCGCGGTAGTCAAATGGACCGACTTTCATAATGTTGATGGATAAACGACCGTTTCCCAAAGCTCAAATCAAGATATTCGAATCGGAAGATTCGATACCTACGAAGCTTCTCATGGAGAATTCATGCTAGTTTGCACCACATACTCTTTATGGAGCAGAAAATATCAAAGGATGATCCAAATAGATCTTGAAAAATACATAGGAGGAATTAGGTTACAAATAAAATGTTCGATAATTGTAAGTCTTTCGCCCCAGTCTCTCCGCTCAGGCTCGTCAAAATGACGACGGAGAGACTTGTCAGTGACACTGAAACTATTAGACGGGAGTGATTGGGAATTTTTTTCGTAGATCGACTTTTTTTAAGCATTGCAAATTTGCTTATATATTTGCCTCATGTGTTGATCGGATCTCAATAGACCTACACATAAATTCGCATAAGCATCCGACGCATAAACTACAAAATATCGATCCCTGATTATCAGCGAATTTGTCTTATTTTTGACTTATTCGTGACTTTACGTTTACAATTGATCAGAACTTATATCAAAGCCAACGAGAGCTTTTTAAAAATTTTAAGCACCTTGTTTGGGTCAGATTATCCACAAGTGATTAGGACAAAAACTGATCGGTCAGTCTTTTGTAGTTCAACAATCAACTTGATGCCCCATAAGATACCGTGCTCAACCTCTAAAAAATGTTAATGTTGATGGTTCGACTGAAGGGTAACCGAGGCTTGTGAAATTCTTACTGTATCTATTTGACATAAAAATACACCTCTCTGCCAAGTTTGATCAAAATCTGATCGGTAGATTTTCTACCGAGGTTAATTCCTCATTTCGAGTTATGAGGGATTTTCGTTTGAATATTCCAGATTTTGCAATTCTGGATTCCAAGCTGAAGCTCGCAATCAAACGTTTGTCGTTTAGAGTTGGATGAGTGTGCGAGTGATTTATATTGCATGGGATACAGTGATTTTTTTCAAAATTATGCTGAAATTTTTGGGAGCTTGTGGTAACTCTGTAAAATATTGTTCTAGATATTTTAGAAATTTTTCATGAGAATTTTAAATTTTGTTGCGGAAATGAGCTCCAAGTTTTCGATATAGAAGCTCCAAATCCTAGCTCGTATAGCAATAAAAAATGTGTCACAAGTATCTTATCCATCGATGATTGTTTTGAATAGAGCAAAATTATTTGATGATAATCAAAATGGAACGATATATCTATTGCTTTTGTTCCAAAGCTATCCCAAAATACCGCTGAGGTTCAATTCTCTTAAATCCCCCTCTAACCTTCAAATCGAACATTGCACCGGAACTGATCAGAAAAATGCACCATCTACAATAAATATTTGCAGATAATATCGATTTGCTGCAATGATGATTGTTTGCATCAAAATCTATTGACAGTACGTAAACAATCGATTATACGTATCCATACAAATAAATACAAAAAGCAGAAATCATTGTCCCGAGCATTGTCCCTTCCAAGGCTAGCTTACACTTCAGACAATTGAAAATCATATGTAACCGAGGAAAATATAGGCTTGAATTCCATAAAATAATGGCTCAATAAGGACTATCCTTGACTCCAGATCGATGATACAAATCGAATTGCTTATTTTCTATCTAGATTCTCAGTGAAAGAATAAAGTAGTTGGAAAAACAAATTTCTCACAACATGAAAATTTTTTGAAAAACTTTCTGAAATTGTGTTTTTCAGAATAAATTTATAGCAAAAAATAAATCAAGGGCTGCACCATAATTTCTATTCAAGATAAGAATCTGCAGGAGTGGTTAAATTACATGATGGTACGCGCATAATAAGTGAACAACATACGTCCGCGTACGATCGAGGAAAGCAACCTGTTGCTGCAGCACTGCAGTGTATAAGTCATGACCCTGTGGTAAGCGAGCAGCAATCACGCAGATAATCGCAGCAAAAAATTTTACTCTTTACAACATTAACTAATCGCGTTTCAACTTTGGACCAGTAGAGATAATACGGAAATCGCTTTAACCATTAACAACATCGGGATTATTGGTTGACAACCGGAATATGTATTGACATGATAAAGCATCAGATTGTAAATCTGAACGAGTGAAAAAAACATCCAATGTCATTCTTCATTGAGTAGTTCACGCGATTCATCCAAGACAGATCACACGATATTTTTCTCACGCTTAAAATCATTTCAAAATCACTTGACCTTCTCAATATGTTGGAAAAGCCAACGACCAAGAACCATAGACCACGGATAAACACTTCACTCTGAACTCCTTATTTAAATTTTCCCACGAATTTCCATAACAAATTTCCCATTGAGAAATCTTTGAACCAGACTCACAAAAACCATCATCTACATCTACATAGAATTTTCATAAAAAATTCATCAACACATTCTGAGTGATGATCCAAGATCCCTCCAAAATTTGTATATTCATGAATCCTCCGAAAAGTGTAGGACAAATAAGCCCCAAGCTCCATGAAAGGCAGTTAAATATCACATTAATATACCTCACCATATAGACGTAACGAGGGAAATCAAATCTCGACAGGATGACCTCATACACCTAATGTATTTTGCACTCACACATGCAATATCCATATACTATGTTGTACCATATCTCTTCCGCGTGTAAACGATTCCAATACGAAAACACAATTAGGTTAGCTCATATATGTATGCATGTATGTATGTGCACAGAAAAGCATGTTTTCTTCATGGCAGAAAGATGTTAAAGTATATATATATTCTAGCTCCTCGCTGAGCTGAAAAGCGGCACGAAAAATCCTGTCCCAGAAACTTGAGACGCAAATAAATACATAGACATCACGCTCTCTCTCAACTATGCATAGGCCCATCTCCAGAGAAAGCCTTGAATTGAGACCAGAGAACGTCCACCTATCTCCACACACACACATGTAAAAACTTGCAAGGAGCACACACAATCTGCATGTAGGACTCGATAACCCAATGCAATGCACCAAGTATATAATCTATACTCTATCAAGAGTCTATTGCAGTGTAACTATATAATAAGACCTTACACAATGAGACGAGGATCGAAAGGAAGTTTTCAAAGGATAAGAATCGGATATCCATACAATTCTAACCTCAAGATGTAATTTGAGTTTGGTATGAGGTCACTACTCCTTTAAAGTTTATTGAGAAGATGAGGGTATGACCTGTGAGATAATGACCGTTGGAGTATAATATATATATATATATAAAGTGTTACTCATTCAAAGTAAAAGGATGAGAGATGGTCAAAGTGGGGGATTTGATTTTTTTAGAAAATAACTTGTTACCTGCCAATGCTTATCGAATACCTACTAAAAGTAAGCCAGTCAAGCAGAAACGTGTGTTATATAGCTTTGGACTTGCGTGTGATGGTGAATGTATATGTGAGCCGTTTTCTGGGCCGAAAAATTTGCAACGATCGACAGGCAAGACACGGACAACGTTCCGTTCACCTTTTGGATTATATTGGTGCCATGTGAGAGGAGTGAGATTCTACTTTGAGGATTCAGACTCTCTGCAAGGATTTTGTAGCAATTACAAGCCTAAGATGTAATTCTTTCTAATTGATGCCTAACTGGGACAATAGTTTGAGAATTTATGATTTTTTTGAGCTCATTGTGATGTTTTTATTCTATCGTGAACGGAGTTACTGCTACTATTGTCTTCTGCTCAAAATTTGTATTGAGTTAATTTTTCTCATTTAATTCGCATGGTCAATCTTTCTTCGAAGTTATCACGCGTTATTCATAGTTTTAAGTGAATTCTGAATTATCTAGGCCATCACAAAGCGGTTATGAAAGATTCAAATTGGTGCCAGTCGAAATTCGTACACAGGCTTTTTACGTAGAAGGCTGTAGAAGCTCATGAGGCCATGGGATGATTCAGTTTTTGATAACTTCTTTCAAATTTTCATTTATCCGTGATAATTAAAATTCGTGTGAGATCAGTTTATCTATGAGCAAGTTTCCAAAAATATTCGAAATTGATTTTTTTATCCAGTGATCAATTCAGTTGTGCGATCTAGACATTCATAGCGCAAGAGTAACTTTCTATGATACTACGTGATGTAAAATTGAATTGTGATCATGATATTGAGTGTTCCATGAACAATTTCAACCCGTATATTTTGGAAACTTGATGGGCAATAAATATGCCTGTTGTTTCAAACGCATCGACTGGCATCGACTATTATAATACGTGCCTAAGATCTTGCTAGTAGTTCAAGTCCGAGTTAGGTAAGACACATTCTGGACACTGTCGTTGCAAAAGCAATTTTGGTTCAATTCTTGAGATTATTGCCGGCAATTAAGAATTTAACACGTTTGCAGCATATGGGGGCACACCTCGCTTCAAGCTGCGATGAGTACCACTAAACTGACACCAAAATCCACCTAAGGGATGTTTTTCAGGAGATCCTATACATTAAGGATCCGTTTCGACCGAAATCGTACCGGTTCACGCCTCGAAATGGCGAGTAAAATCATTTTCCTCGTGTATAAGTATACAGAGGTCCATCTCGATGAATTGGTGATTTTGCCATGTTTCCTCATTAATCTTTTGATAACTGTGTAGAGAAGTTTCTTGTAGAACTGAAGAAACGTGCCGTGTTAATTTCTCAAAAGATGCGTCTACTTCGAGTTGTGAGGCGTATTTATTACAAGTTTTATGGATTTTGAAATATTTCATGTGTCAAATTTCATATTTCTAACCACTTTTGCGATGTTGGAGGATGATTCAGGGAACTTTTCCTCATCAGTTATTGAGATTCTGCGTGATATGGCTCAAGAGAATCTTCCATATATACCATGGAAATATTTCAAAATCCATGAAACTTGTAATAAAGACGTCTCACAACTCGAAGTAGACGCACCGTTTGAGAATCTTCCAAGACATGATTATTCAGATCTTTGAAAGATCTACAGAAAATTTCTCCACACATTTCTTGATAAAACGGGCATTTTTTCGTTATCCAAAGACTTAGAGGGAAACATTGCAAAATCGCAAATTTTTCAAAATGGGCCTCGATATACCTATACACGGTGAAAATGATTTTACTCACCATTTCGAGGCGTGAACCGATACGATTTAGGTCAAAATGTATCCTTACTGTGTAGAATCTCCTGAGAAACACCTCATAGGTGGGATTTGGTGTCAGTTTAGCGATACTTATCGCAGTTTGAAGCGAGGTGTGGGGTGCCACCAGTGAATCCCGCTTGGTCTTCTCTGTTTGCGGCAGATTATCGTTTCATGGATTTTAACATTGCGAGGGACCCACCGGTAGATCCCAACGAGAAAATGTGATTTTTGTCAATTGCAATGAACGTGGGTGATGAATCAAGAAGTATAAACTAACGTAAATACGTGTGAAATCGTGTACAAAAATGTTGATATCTCCTTCTAGGAATGTAGATTTTCCAGAAGAGAAATTACAGAAAGAAAGAAAGCTACAACGTCACATTGAACCAAACAAACAAAAAACTCGTTCAAAAGCTACAAATTCCAGTTTTCTCCCGTGTATATGAGCACTTGTTTCAGACTTGAACCAGCTAACACGCATTCGTAACTCGTACATCACGTATAAAACTTGTCATCCAACTCTGTTGCTTGCATAGAAAAATTACAAAACGTGACTGAAACTATGACAGCAGACGACAAGATATAACATTGACAACCGCGATCACCACCACCAAGATCAGTATTAGTTCCGGATCTAAAACGTACTTTTCCGTCCTGGAAACTCGATCACCTATCCGCATAAATTACACACATTGAATTGTATATAGAAGGGGGAAATGTTTTTGATTTCTCTCGTAACCGCAAGAGAGCTTATTACCCGTCATGCGTGTATATATCTGATGATGGTAATAGTAATAGGCTATAGGCTAGCTAGATGCTTCTAAACCAGTTCAGAGAAATTTTTGTTAAACACAACGATGCAAAAATATGTGTAACGCGGTAATAGCGGTCACATAACAAGTATGTCAGAAAAATCAGATTTCCAATGAGCTCTGTGGTGATACATACACACTGCTTTCATAAGAGTGGGTTACCTGGGTCGGTACTATACGTACATACATACATACACAATCCAGAAGTTGCAGTTAAAACATGAGATTATTGCGTGCGTGTGGATCTTGAATCTAATACAGAGGGTACACACTGAGTTACTGAATCTTTGATGATATTTCAAGTGCTAATACTGATGTTGTTTGCTGAGATACTGAAGGAGTTTTCCGTGAAAGCTGTATTACACGATTTCACTTTGATTTTTGAGGAGGTGATCCAAGTTGAAGATGATCCTAGCCGATCGAGATGCTCATCACAGAATGTCAACAAAGACGAGCATCTTGAGTAACGCGATGTGAGAGTTAACTGCAGGACAGATTGAAAACCTGCCAGTGATGATACTTGTGGTGACTCAATGAATTCTGACAATTTATCAGGCCAAAAAAAATCCGGAGAGAAATTTCGTCACACATTACGCAGATAATAAACATTGTACACACCCCTAGTAAAAATAAGTGCCTCATGATCATATATGAACATGTTCCCAGCAGAACTGTGGTCATCTATGACCATCTATGACCTAAGAAAGTATCATGTCTTCATGGTTAGGCATAGGTACACAAAGCCAACTCGTACATGGCCGTAGGGTATTGTAATCAAGTGGTTGTACATGAAATTTTCAATATCGGATGGAGGCCTAGCAGTTGGAGTCCCAAGCGCGCTTATTTCGAAGTTACGGATTGAGAAACATTTCGAGTTGGCCATGAAGTGCTTCATTTCCAACATGAATTCCTAGGATCAAGTATGGAGACTAATGATGACCTATGATTCCGGCCTCATGGTCATAGATGGTCATGTATGACCACAGTCCGGTCGGGAACATGTTCATTTATGATCATGAGGCACTTATTTTTACTAGGGACGACTAAAAGGGCCTTGACGAGCTTTGGTTGGAAACTGTACTTTCGAAACGAAACGCACATTCCAAACATAACCCTATTTTAAAATCTGATTAAGTTATTCTTAACACCTTTGAGACAATAGTTAGTCGAGTAATGAGATAAAAAAGTTTGACTCAAATTATTGTTATAGTTACCCTACAGATTTGTACCTATGCACGCATAATTTGTTCAGATTAACCCTTTTTATAGCCCGCCGTATGGATCCTGTAGATGTAAATGTTCAACAGAAGTAAATTAACCCAGAAAGAAAGAATATTTATTCGTTTTTACTGACCAGGAGAGGTCATCACATCCGGATCACAGATTCGGCTAAAACTCTGGGAATAGTCTTCTTTTAGTGCCAAAAGATGAAACCCAGAATAATAGACCCTAACGCTCAAGCGTTTCCGAGCTACAGCCACGGACATTAGCATTGCCCGTATAGGCCCATGTCAAAAATCATAAATATAGGTATACCTACAATGCTAATTTCCTTGGCTGTAGCTCGGAAACGTTTGAGCGTTAGGCTCTACAATTTTGGGTTTCATCTTTCGGCACTAAAAAAAGACTATTTCCAAATTTTCAGCCAAATCCGTGATCCGGATGTGATAACCTCTCCTGGTAAGTCTGGGTCTAAAGGAATTAAAAAGGATTAATTTTAGATTTTAGCGATTCCACCGGGGGGTTAATTCTGAATTTTGGATACCAAACAAGTCGATCAGGGCATTTTCACTCAATATGCCAAAATTTTGAATCAAATCTCGGGGTAAATAAGCAGGCTAAAGAACCAAAATAATACTAGTATAGCCTTCTCTTTCTGTTTGCCACTCGGTAGCAAAACAGCATGGATGGCATATTCGCCAATGTAAGTGAGTATTCATCCGAGTACATTGCGATTTTCCACGCGAGGCAAATCAGCATTCGTCACAAACAGAGCTCGAAACTCAAAAAAGGGGCTCGCACGACAATATTTCGACGAAAGAAGCTACTTTGATACATAACGGAGAATATAAACGAGCATATGATACACCTACGCTCATAGTTATGAATGATATAGCTAATATACATAACCTCTCATACGCCTACCTGTCTTTTTCATGTAACTCAAAAATTCTGTATAATAATATGTACTTGGAGCTTGATTTCTGAAGCGGGAGCCCGTTACAAGTCACCGCTAAATCGCTCTCGTAAATCTTGTGTCACCTACATGTTAGAGCTAATACTACTTTTTTTTTTTTTAGTTTGCAACGCTTGAAGCGCAACATCGATGAGACGCAGTGAACGCAGAATGCGCAAACTTGCATGGCCGATTTGCCCTCAAAATTGTCGAAAGCGTCGTAATGATCATGATTTCAGAGATTCTGATAGATCGATCGATCAATTAATTCACTTGCCTAACACATTTCTTTTCAGACAAACTAACCTTGTTGAATGTAAAGATGGATAATGAGTCAAAAATTACAGCTTGAGGGATAACATCATTCTAGATTAGATTGATTCAAGCGACAGTTTGAGCAACGACAGATGGGGATATTTTTTTCATTATTCTATTGAAAATTTTTGGTACCAAACGCTCCAAATTTTTATAGAATTGGAATTCGTGA
Organism: Eretmocerus hayati; assembly: GCA_029851415.1. NCBI lineage: Eukaryota > Metazoa > Arthropoda > Insecta > Hymenoptera > Aphelinidae > Eretmocerus > Eretmocerus hayati. The sequence goes on along the minus strand of CM056742.1, from coordinate 171,163,315 downwards.
ATTTGCGGGAAAAATGTAATATGAATTAAATCAAACTGCACTCTATTACCAAGTAAATGGAAGGTTGCTCAATTTAGATGGATCGAAACGAAAATGATACAAATTCAAAAATTTACGTTATGGGTGAAAACAAAATGTAAAATACAGAATAGTCCGAGTGTGTGTTACAGGTGATGCGGATCACGTGACCGGGTCACCGACATGCATCGGCAAAATTCCTCGTTCAAATTTTCTCAGTTTCCCGCGCAATGCATCTAAATTGAATAGAGTGAGGCCCGATCAGGCACATTTTATTCAAAGTATGCGCATTTTTGAGCCTTGTATATACACTATTAGCCAACGTGGTGTTCCTCTTTTGCCATCAATTAACCTATATTTGCGTATATACGCACACAAAATAAAAGGCGGAAGGAGAACGATACATCGACACTGCGTTTTGGTACAACTTTCGCGCAATTTACAACGCATGACATCACTATACCAGTAGTGATATTTTACTGATTTTCTATCTATACCACCGAGGTTCTCATCTATCGATGCGGATATACAGAGAAAATGAGAAAAGCTATAGTAGATACTGGATTTATTATCCGTTAACGGCTTCTACATCTCTCTGTATATGCCCACTTTTTTTTGCGAAGGAAAAATTTTCTCCCGTAAGCCTAACTCTCAAGAGAGATTCAGAATTAACGATGAACGTTAGCTTCTCCTTCTGCCAATGTAACACCACGTGATGACTATGGTTTTTTTTTTTCTCAAGAAAGTCGAATCTAACGGTATGATCCGCATGACGTTTTATCAATTTTTGCAGATAGAAAATAGTGACGTGAAAGCAGAGTATAAGTGATACATGCAAATTGGCGAAGACGCTGCGTCTATTGCAAAATTGATGTGTAATGGAGAGTAGTAAGTATATAGGCGATAATTATTAGATTTGCAGAGGAATAAATCGCTGGAGGTTTTATAATGCTATGTAAACTTAACTTTGAATACTGAATAGCTCGAGTTGAAAAAATGCACTGAATTAGAGAAATTGGGAATCATGTGAGAATAGTACATTATTGCCCTGGGCGCGTTCGCCCAGTTCGGGCGCTAGGACAGTTTATTTTCCGAGCGAAGCGAGGGAAATAATTCCTCCGCGCCCGAAATGGGCCTGCGAGCACAGAGCAGTAATGATTTTCCATCATGAGAACCCTAAATCCGCGTTTGAATGCGGCATTTTTAGGTTAGAATGATGAAAAAGCTTGAAGGACCGTATTGGCCCAAGAAGATTTTTGAACTCAGCAGCGCTTAGACGAACTTGAAGGATGAGACTAATTTCGATCGACTTACGAAATGCAGAAGCTCAGATCGAGCTGGGATGTGCAAGATTCTCTCACCTGTAACACAAAACAGAAAAGTTGAATTAAATATCATTTCATCGATGAGGGTCGAGTATTGGGTCATTTGGAGGAGATATTTTAGGGGGGTTATGTACAAATTACGTTTGGGGAAATTCTATCCCTCAATACCCTTCCCTTTTTCTCTAACAAAATTTTTTGAGTGAAAAATTGCTGAATCGTGTGGGCAATGTGAGAAATTGAGATACTCCCCTCTCTATCCTCTGATACTCTTACATGATGCATGGATTATTCCTAAAAAAACAGACTGATGGAGGAACGAAGGATACAGGATGAATATGAGGCAATCGAGAGTCAATTTGTTGATCCGAAAATGTTAAAAATTTTGCAAAGGCTGCACAAGCACAATCATTTTCTCAATCAAAACATGGAATTTCTCTAGAAAATGACAAAATGTTCGCCCAAATTTCACCTATTCCACGAAGTAATCATTGCAAGCCAACTGCAAATTTCTGTTGCGAAAAAGTCTGGCATCGTTTATATCAAACTTATCAAGATCAACCAGTACACTTCACACATTTCTAAAGTTGACGGGGGAAACTTCAAATATCACTCGAAATCCGAAATCGGTAACAGAGGCGCTTTACACTCGGAGCGAAAAATTCTTTATCGTACCCACAATCCAAACATAACTAGCTTCGAGCCAGAATGTTACAAATCTATTTGTCGGAAAATCGCTGTGGTACTTTGAGGGATATGTTTATCGATGATGATCTTTTGAGAAAATTACCTCTGAATGGTTCAAATTTCAAGAAAAACACCATTAAAATTATATCGTCTCAAAGATAATTGATGAGTATAGTATTTAAAATACCAGTAAGAGTTTTAAAAATTTGAAATTAACTCATACCTGTCTGATCTTACACATGTATATGAAATTTTCAATCACAGAAATTTTTCGACTAAAAGATGCAGTTCTCGTATGTACTATAGTCACCAAGTCCGTCAAAATGATTTACTCGTATCTCACACGCTATCAATTACAAGCTTCTATAATATTATTGTGTAACGATATATTGCACAATTGCATGTAAAATTATTAAATCTCTCATACATAAACACATACGAGTGAAAACAGACAGTCGCGGTTTAACGAGTAAAATACAAACGATACTCGTGAGAAATGTCATATTCGAATGTATGCATTCAAAAATTCGTATAAATTCAAACATACACACGAATATACTACAAATATTATACCGTAAGCTGTGTTAAATTCATTAGATATTCCCCGTGTGTGTCAAACAAGTCTCTCTATGTGCTTCTAACGGTGCACGAGAAAGTTTTAATTGATGCTCTCTCTCTCTCTCTCTGTTTTTCTCAATGTCTCTCCAAGATCGCAACAGATTAGATTCTAAGATGCAAAATATGATAAAGCGAGAAAAAAAAAGGATGATGTAGCTACGTAATAATTTGCAATATTCTCGTATATACATATAGTATGATGTCGCTGGTGAATTTGCTTAGCGCAATATTCGCGTATATTATGAATTAATCTCAAGCGCCGCCGCGCCGCGCCGTGCCATACTGCGGCCAAGAGTCCAATTATATTTGAGCTTTTGCGCCTCGAAGCTCTCGAATATTATCGATGCATCCGACGCCACCGAACGCATTTATACGTATACACCCATATACATATATTGGTGTAATTGCATATACGTATTTCGACGGCATCGCTCTATGATATCCACTGAATCTTGTGTATTATATATATAGCGCATTTGCATCCTTCTAAACGAGTGGTGATCAACATCATTTTTTCCTTGACTACTCTCAAAGAGATTTACTTCCAGAAAATAATATGTCAACTCAGCTGATAATTAATTGAGCTGTTATCTCATCAATAACCGATCACAACTCGTTATTTGAGTTCGGATTCAACTCGTGTACATACACGAAATCTAATGGTTTTAATCAAAGTTGACACGAGTTTTTGTTTTGATGCTCCTTGAAAAAATCATAACCTTGACAATTGAAACGAATCCTTCGTCAAAACCACAAATTTTCGTCTAATTTTCTACCCCCTCCCCTTTTTGATCATCCATCCGTTCCAGAATATTGAAAAAAAATTGTATTCTCAAAAATATCTGAAACAAGTTGTGAACGACTCCGAATTCATTCTTAACACGTTCACTGACGACGGGCTCCACCGGTGGGGCCCAAGATTTTTCACAATTCTGTTTCTACTAACTCTTATTTATGTTCAGAAAATATTATCCTTAAATCACAAATCACAATTCGCCAAGGTAATTATGTTTGTCGAAACCATAAATAATGAGTTGAAAAAGAATTTGATCCCATACAAGTGAATCAATTAGAGAATTAGGAACGAGATTACGAGCATTAAAAAATTACGAAAAAATCCCTTCGCGCAGTGAGCGTTTTGAAAATTTCGATCAGATTCAAGTGGTGACAGTTAGATTCAGTTCGAATGTATCGAATTGATTACTATACAATAGGTTGTTTGGAAATAAATTCTAAAGGTTGTCGTTGAAAAATAGTTTCAGAATTTCAAATTAGGGTTAGTTGTGCGAGGAAAGTCGATATGTATGCAAAAATGAGCAAAAAAAATGCACAGAACATGATGCATCGAAACGACTTGATGGAATAAGAATCCAGAAGTTTGAAATGAGTTTGACTTGAAGGTCAATGAAATAATGTGGGAAATGTTCAAATTTGACAATTTGAAGAATTGAACCCACTACAGGTATACTTGGAGAGTATAATTTTCTGGTCAGTAAAAGCTGCTTGAGTACGAATGTTTTATTATTTTTGTAAAAACGATTGAGTTATCACGTGAACGTTTTGGTTCACTCATATAACTCGCTTATCCCCATGTTTAAGTTTGAATTTTATAACGCCGAGATAATCAAACGTTCAACGAGAAAAATCGTATTTCAAATTTGAGAGATATCAGGCTAATAGCTGAGATAATTGCAATCGATACTATCAATTTTTCCTATGTTAATGAGATGAGTCTTCGTTTGAAATCATCCGAACCGATGAAAATTCATTTTCTCAAAAAAGAAAATGATAACTGATGAAAATAACCTCCAAAATTTTTATACCATTTCATAAAGAATCTGAATCAACTCACACCCCTTTGACTCAAGTATGCACAACTACCTATCTTACTTTGTCATGTTGAATTTAGATAAGATTCAAAACAACTTGTATCGAGTTGCAAGTCGATGAACTCAAATCACTATACCGAACGTGATTCACAGCAGCATGCGTACTCGAAAGACATATATTATATACATATATATACCCAAGTCAATACGCCTCACATAAATCGATCCAATCGATCGGCGATGCATAATAATAATATAATCCGCGCACGTGATGAGTACATCGCTTTCTCAAGTAAGATACAGTATAAACAATCGAGAGTGCATATCGTGTGAGCAAACTGTACACGCGCATACATATACTTTATACACGCGTTTTACCGGAAAATAGCGAAATCTTGAGATGGGTAAATGCGCATCCGTACTCACGTCACGTTTCACTTTTTTTTTTCTTAAGTATATACCTAACCGATTCTCTCAATTTCACATTCATTTACACACTATGCAACCAATAATACACCCTAATACCGATCAAAGTTCAAATCTACCTTTTAAAATAGATTAATGTAATTTGTAATAATATCGTACCCAAAACTGCTGATAACCGTCTTGGCACAGCTATCTCCATAATCCAGCAACATGTCTCGATATCCAGAGAAAGAAAAAGTGTTCACACAACTTAATTAATTGAAAAAAAAAAAAAAAAAAAAAATTACCCTAATAAAAGGGTAAAAATATAGTCATTTTGATATTGGGTCATATAGACCCCACGCACAAATCACCACGCTTCAACACCCGCGCACCGAGAAATCTCCAAAAAAAAAAAATCAACGAAAACTTAATCGAAGAGTCACACTTTGAGAAGCGCGCGCGCACGAGATCGCGCTCGTCGGAAGATCGGCGGATGAGTGCGGCCCGGCCGGTGTGTTTGGAGCGCTCTATGCCCCGAGAAGAGTACGACAACGACGACGACGACGACGACGACGAGAACGAAGAAGAAGACGAAGACGATCGTCTCACATAAGCATCAGCCAAAGCGCCATATACCCCTCGGACCTTCCGCCTTCTCGATATGCCGGCTTGCGCTGCTGGTGCTGATGGTGCTGCTGCTGTTGTTGCTCCACTGACCCCGATATCTCTCTCTCTCACTTACTGCCCCTCTCTCTTTCTCGCACACCTTACACTTCTGATATTCTCTCTCTCTCTCTCTGTCTCTCACTCAGGGTACATATAACACTATATATAGTAGATATGCAGAAAGGCATCAAGCCGGTTGGGCCCCTTTGTGTTTCCGATATGAGGCCCAACTTGCATGCATATCCACCGAAGTATATGTGTGTGTGTGTGCGTGTGTATTTTATATGCTCTCTTGCAAACGCGTGAATGGCAATGAGTATATCACATTGTTCCAATGGTACTATACTCTTATGATGCCCAAAGAGCAGAGTAGAGAGGAAGTGAGAGACCCAAAGTGTGTCGCAAGATTTTTCGACTGGTGAAGTGCTGGCTATAGTTGGGTGGGGGTATATCAGTGAATGAGATGGAGATGGTGAGAAACGGTGTGATGGAGAGGAAAAGGAGGAAAGAGAGAGGGAGGTTAGGACACACGGAAGGATATTTATAATGTGCTTGGATAGTTTGGGAGAGGTGGGTGGGGGTGCAGCTTGTAATTTGGTGTATTTATTGAGAAAGGAGCTTTTTTTGGGCGGATGAGAGGTGGTGGTGGTCGTGGTGGTGGTCCAGTTTGCGGGGACTGATATGAGGGTTCGGACCCCTCCATGGGGTGGTGGTCCAGATTCTTGAGTTAAGTATAGAGATACTTGATCCTTAAATGACACACTAGGGTCAAATAATCCTAGATCGAAAAATTGGTATCTTTCAGATTGCTTTGAATATATAACCTCGAAGAAGTTTTTGGTAGTATTCAAGGGTCCTGAAAACGAGCTGCCATATCGGTAGAGCCTACACAGTGGCCCTTGAACTTGAAAAATTTGGTACAGTGTGAAGAGCTTGCAAATATTTAAAAAACTTTGACTTTCACTGTGAAACGAAGAACCTCTTCCGTTGTTGATGCAATGGGCTAAAATTTCGTTGAATTCCGTATATATTATACTTCAAAGACGCATCACCAATAGCCAACCTCCCAGAAAATATATTCATTTCGAGGAATCACGGGGAGAGGGAAATAGAAATTTTGCATCCAAAAAGAAGGAGGTTATATCGAAACTATAATTGTAGCTCGAATCGAAGCTATGATGAATCGGAAAAGGCGCTAATCGATTCCAGATACAACCTCCAACACTGAGTGTATATTCGCAACAGAATGTAAAATAGACAGTAAACAATCAGACTCGAATGAGATTTGATAAACAGGAATGTCGACCTGGGGTCAGTCTGACCCCAGACAATATTACGTCTTACAGCTACGAGACTAGGGGCAAAGTGAACGTCGCACATGATGCAAAATTGGATCGTTGGAGACTCAAACTAGGGGGAATGGTGAGTGGCAAGCGCATTAGAACGGAAAAAATTTATGCTAAACCAGATTTTACTACCAAAAATGACACACTGGGATCAGGGTGACCCCAGCCAAAATCACATCCAATTTGGGTGACTATGGGTGCAAGACTAGCCGCGTGCTCACGCTTACACCTGCGTCAACCGATCGTTGGATGGTCAAACTGGAGGCAGATGGCACTATGCAAAATTCAACTATCTCGCCATCGAAAAAAATGTTTGAAAATTGCCTGGGGTCATTTTGAGCCAGTTGGTCATTTAAATGTTGGAGAAGCTCCCTTCTTGGACAGGGTTCATACGACCCCGTTATTTCAGAGTACTATTAGCTCGTGGACAAGGGGCGGAGATAAAATAAGGATTCGTTGGATATATTGCAAATTCTCAATTTCATCTATTCTTTCACTCATAAGACGTCATTGTCGATATATCCTGGAATCGAGGCAAGAGTTCTAATCAAGCTTCAACCAAAATAGTTACCACCAACGTCAGTGGAGAGTAGAATCAATTCCAATTGTACATACTGCATTTTCTGTAGGGATCAGTGATTAGCCCGTTGAGCTCGACCGGATTCTATCAGACCGGATACAGTTTTCTTTTCATTTGAAATCTGTAAACTTACCTGATCTGGATAATTTTCAATGAACCTGATCACATCCTTGAAGTCTTACAATGAACTTTCAAATCAGCTGATGTGAGTTGAACTTGAATCAAATGTGGAAATATCATTCATGTTTCTTGCCAAGAATTGATTCAATTATATGTCCGGACATATGAAGAAATTGATGAATAATTTCAAATACTCGATTGAACTTATAGTGCACGAGTGCGAGCACCAATTCTTAGAAATAACCAAATTATAAATAGGAATCATAGTATTCAATCCTTCTCAAACTGACCAACCGAGCTATCTTGTTGTCAATAAATCGAGAAAACTGTAAACATTCCCGAAATATTGCATCGACTAGAGAAACTTCGATAACTGTCTCTCTCAACATCTCGTTTTTTTCTAAACCGACTCCATGTTGTCAAACCTCATGTACATCTAGCACGACACAATTTTAATATGAGTGAGACAAATTTTCTCAAGTTGCTCTCAGAAAGTTGGCACTCCAAGTAAACAAACCGTCTTAAGAAACACTCAATCATGATAAATATGAGGAAAATATGCAGCAAAAGCAAATCGTTCCAATGACCTAGAGTTACGTTTCCCAGCTGGCGAAAATTGTTACGAGATGTAAATATGTAGGTTCTGAGAAATTTCTCTCGTGAAAGGAAACGATTCGAGAGCAAATATTTCACCAGCACACTTCCCATTGTGAAAAAATAGCTCAGTAGAACTCGCATTGTATGAGGTAATTGCTGTAAGAAAATTTTGCACATTACTCGTGGTATCCCATAATAAAATAATGATAATAATAATAATGATAATGAATTGTAGAGCAAGTCAGTCATTTCTCGGAAAGAACCAGGTCTGCTCAATTTTGTAGATTAGATGGCTATGTAGCCCAAAAGTAAGCTTGAATGAGAAGACTCATTTATACAAAATGGACTTTCCTTGAGCAACCTCTAACCATTGGAAATGCTAACCTTAGATTAGCATTTTTCGCACTTCTGAACATTAAAGTTTGGAAAATCTATCAGAGCGAATAACAATCGTCTCTAGTTCTATTTTTCCAAAAATAATCCGTCAACAATATTCATTGTTGACATCCATAATCATAATTATTATCATATTTAGCGACTCTAGATGCACAACCGTGTGATGGGTTACAGTCTGATTCAAGAAAACAATGAGATTCGTTACCGACCGATTGGTGATTTAATTTCAATTACTGTAAATTAAACGTCAATGTGAAGAGCGCGACATGAACGAGCAATGACAAATTGCAGAACCTCACTGTTGAACGATAATAATAATATGAATGACTGTGAATCAAAGCCGAATCAAATTCATCCCGATTTTTTTGAAGGGTATGAAAGGAACGAATGATTCAACATGTTTGCTGCGGAGGGATCCAGTGGTGGGCCTCACTCGTCCTTCTCTGAGAGCTGAAGATTTTAGTCTCGTGAGATTCCACATTGCGTGAGACCCACCGGTGAGTTCAGTGGCACACAGAGACGGAACTGTGATTTTTGAATTTGCAGCGAACGTGTTCGAAGTGTTATTGATGAATCATCCATTTGGATAGATTCCATTACATGAAAAACTGGGCGAGTTCTCCTTCAGGCTTGTAATCGATGTATTTTCGATAATTTTTGAGTGTCCCCTGTGATATGTTTCAGAAAGGCTTTCATTTTTCACAGCAATCTCTTTCTTGGAGTCAACGGGGCCTTGTGGATGATATTCTTGTTTTCAACGCAGAGGACCCTGAGTTCGAATCTCAACCGGCACCATAATTTAAATTTTCATGAAAGCCTATTCGGTGGCTTCGGAAGTTTGGAATTCACTTCAAATCATTACAACTTGATCTCAAGCAAATGTTAGGACTACGTTAGTAAAAAAAAAAAAAAAGTAAAATTCGTCACTTAATTTGGCGAATCTAATTCTGTAAATTTTCAGCCAAGCAGAGAATCCAATATCGAAAAATACAATCGGCAAGCTCTATATACGCACAATCGCATCATTTTCAAACTAGATAAAAATTGACGATCCAGCATTGTTGTATACCCACGCCTTTTTTCGACTAGTAAATTGACGACCATCTGCAGAATCAACTACATCGTACAAAGAGAACAGAATTAGTGTACAATTTGCTCAGGAACAGATTCGCTATTCTATAGACATGACTATAGCGGATTGAGTACTATATTAGCTTTTCGTATCTCCATGTATCTGATTCGACGCCCGCGTTGGTCTATGTGGCACGTAGATGAACGAGCTAGTCTAGACCAGAGCAGCATTAGATTTGCTCTATCGAGAGAAAGAGACAGCCTCCTCAAACAGCTATATACGGCAAAGTACAGTTACGAGGAGGGCGATTTTATTATTATTTTTTTTTTTTTTTGAGCAACAGCGCCAAAGCAGAGATTGCATTTGACCCATTAAATTTGCGTTGGCACATCAGGTGTGTATCGGTATGGTGCATAGATATTATACACTCTGAATTAAGGTATGAATATCGAGGTCATTGTGATACTATTATTTTAAGATGTGATCAGGTGTTATTGTATCGAATGTCTTGAACTCGATTTTTTTTTTTTTTTTTTTTATTTATTCGCTGAGAAGGAGATAAATTACAAGAGGAAAATTTAAATTGAAGTATACGTGATACAAAAACCCATGACTTACATCACAGCTGCGATCAATGAATTATCGAGCTAGAAAATTATTTTTTCCAATCTGAGAAGTGCAGAATCTTTGACAAAATTCGTATTTATATTCAGGAATTTTTATATAATTCAAGCTATCTCGAAAACTTCCTGGAACTTTGGGTTGGTAGATTCTGTCGAAAACCCTGTTTTTCCGAAACCAACCATTATTCAGAAAGTGTTACAATACAAATAGAATAATATGGATAAAGATATGTGAAGATTCCAGTTCTGCGTACTGGAACCTCGAGTTTGAACTCATTCATCAGAATTCGATAATTCAAAATGAGCGATTCTAACCAAATGTCATCGCTCCAATAAAATCTAGTTAGAATTCATTCAGAGTACCAAAAAAGATACGAAATTGGCAAGTACTACATGGATACGACGCAATAACTACTCGGATGTGTATAAAAATCAGTAGTAATACCCCGAGTTTGTCCCGCCACAATATTTCGTTATATATATATATATATATATATATATTTGTCGCATCCGTCTAAATTCAATTTTGAACTTCCGTATCGGAGAAAAGTCAAAAGGAGGCAACGACCTCAAATTGTAACAGGAGAGCTCCACTTATCATCGCACACACAGTCACAGCTAAACAATGCAAAATAACTTGATGCGATACGCGCGTATCTCGCTTATTCTCGTATGTAGATCGAATTTCTATATAATAGCTTTTGGAGGTATAGATGCAGCAGCAGCAGCAACATTAGGATAGTATACTCACTATCTTTGAACAGCGATTAAGTTATAACAATGCGCGGGACGATCTTTTTGCGGCAGGCGTATCCTGTTGCAAAATACTTCCCATCAATCTAATCCCCTCTCTATTCTTTTACTCACACAAATGCATGTACAGCACTCACATTTATATACCTTATCCATATACTTCGGGGGATGAGTTTCAAGTGACTAAATCTCGTATTTCGCTTAATCTGTATATCATTCGAACCCATGATAATTGATAATGGAAAGATGAAGTTTTGAAGAGTAAGTAGTGGTACGTACGAGGAAGTGAATCGAAAGCTATATAATATTCACTCGACTCGTTGTTTGATGTACACGCACCAGTATAGGTATATATGGTGCATTCGGTTCGATTTTTTTAAATGAAGAGAAAAGGTCAATAAACTCAATATGTACTATATCAGCTGCTAACAAGGAAATATAAGTAATGTGCATCAGGCACGGCAAATGTAGTATCAAAATTGCCAAATGTATATCGGTAGTTCCGCGGAAACTTCGATATTTGGAGGTCAAAAATGTGCCAACCCCAATTCGCATTTCCGAAAGTTCTAAGATGTATTTTTTGAAACATAATATGAAGTATGAATTAACTCGTTCAAAGATGTGAATTTTCCCACTCATCAGTACACTGAGAAAAAAAATTATTGAAATTCAATAAATATATTTATTCATGGAGGATTTATTTGGTTTGAAAACTCATTCTTCTGGAATGAATGAGGTTTCACATTTTCAAATAATTATTTATTCATATGTACCATAGAAATTTGCTCAATCATCAAATTACCGAAATCAGAAAAATTGTATTTAATGGGGAAGAATATTTATTCAAACTGAACATACTACATCTGAACTGAAAACATTGAACCATCAATTTTGATAATTCAATTTTTCCAAATCAAATAAATCAACTTGAATAAATATGTATTGATATTTGATAAGTTATTTCATTAAATTCAGTTGATAAGTATTCATTCACAGGAAACATTACCACTCACATCTATCACACTACATTGGAATGAAAACTTATTCAATTCTATTATTGATCCAATGGATTCCGAGAACCGAACTCTCATTTTGATTAAATGGATTTTATAGCACTGCGTGACCTAAACCCGCGTTTATTTAACGCATTTGCGGGACTTAAATGGCCTATTATTCAACTGTGAAATAATGCGTCCGCTCACTTCACGTGGGTGCGGGGTGCAGCAAATCAGTTTATTTCACTGCGAGGTTACAAGGGCATTTTTGGCAATTTTTGCGCATACTATGTATGCAGGCATCGAAATTTGAAGAAAAATGATAGGAAATCTATGATGGATCATGTCTGGAGCAATTGTATCCGCATCAATGATTGTAAAGAGCAAGAAAATTAGTCATGACTGTAACACTCCTGCTCATGGTTATAAATCATCAGCAACATAAACATAAACATAAACACGTGGCTGAGTTCTGCACATGTACATACACACGTGCTAACCTTGAAACCTTTGACCATGCCGGATTTTGCATTTGATGCACCGTTGTGAAGGAATGACAACAGATAAATATCAAAATTAGAGACTGCATCAGTATGATGAGGGATTGTACCTCATTTGAAAAGATCAAATATGCATATTCGTCATTTTTGCGGTAGGGGTGTTACATTACACAGTTTTCCATTCTCAAACAGCCGTTATGAAATGTCTCAGAAGAATTGAACTCCAAATTATTCTGGAGTCTAGTTACTAGCGTAACAATAGAAATTGTTCTAGGATAAAGTCTGAGAGGGAAAATTTTAGGTCTTGGCCGGGATGAGGCTTGCACAACCCCTATATTACTATAATAACCAACGATGATGCTCATGGATTATTTTAGGTACAAGAAACGTCTTCATCATCACTCGATGGGTTTAATCGCGGGTGTGTGATTTCTATTTTATAGGACCAGATTCTTAACTTTTTTTCAGTCGGGGGGGCTGCCGCCCCCCCGAACCCCCCCGCTTACCCCCGCCTTACCACCCACCGCCACCCTCGCGCGAGCGCTCGGGTGCACCATCAATCGCAGAAAGGGCGGGTTTATGTCACTCGATGCTATAAAATAGTGTACGATACTCGGGACCTAACAGCCTTGGTTATTACACGGCGTGATTGGCACCCTCGCGCAAGCGCTCGGGCGCCAACTTCACGCCGTGTAATAATAAGGGTGTTAGGTCCCTTGTATCGTAAATAACTATTTCGAAATTCAAAACGCGGCCAGATCACGATTATATCAGTCATTCATTCACAATAAAACATTATGACTGGATTCAAGAGTCAGTTTCATCCATGGTGCAGAAATCATTTTGCTAAAGCGCTTTGACTGATCAGGTCATCAATAAATTCGAAACGAATAAGTTTTAATCCTACATCAATAACTTCATTTCCAAAATGAAAGATTAAGCTTCCACTACATTGTAGAGGGATCTTGCATTCTCATCACGCACTTGGGCTCAATAGACTCATTTCATACACGGATATTGAAATAAGGCGAATATCACCTGAAATTTTCTACAGATTTATCTACGTTGAAAAAGATGTCATTCTGAGGACTCAGACTCGGCGGACCGGGTGACTTAGATCTTTTGAATAAATGAAGTTTTATATTTCCAGTTTCATAGTAATAATGTGAATCTTCTTAGTACTCAAGTAGATCCGATTGAAGAAATTATATTTCATTGAAATAGATAATTATTCAAATTTTTATTCAATATTTCACACAACTTTTTCCCAGAAAATCATAAGCTCTACGATCGAGTTGTGTTAAAGGGGTAATGATTGGACCAAAATGCTATTTCTCCAAGATGAATGATTTTCTTACGTATTTCGAATAAATATTTATTAAAGAACAATCTGATGATTAGGATATTCATCGAGTTGACGGAAATAAATTCAAAGATCTTCTATAATTATCCAGCTGGGTCAAATTTTTGTATTATAATGATCATCGCAATTCAACCATTAGGAATAAGTTATGGGATAGTTAATTGTTTTGATGAAATATTCATTAAAACTCTTCAGATCTGTATTCAACCAATTCTTACCACTAGGTGGCGCATCAAATGTTATACCTCTGGAATGAATTTCTTTGAGCTTTATTATCGTCTCAGCAAAAAATCTCTAATGGAAATCGACAGATCTTCTTACCATTATGATGGTGGAATTCGATTAGTCAATTCACAATGGAAATCCAAGCTGTTATTTTTATTTCTGATTAAATTAAGAGGCACGAAATCCTTTCTCGCAAGCGACAAAATAGGCCCTCGATTGATATATAAGGCTCGTCAAGTCTCAAAGCTAATATATGCAATATCAGTGCGAAGCGATACTATTAGGTGATGGTAATCAAAAGCGTGTTGTCTTAGAAATAAGTAGCGAGTGTCTTAGTCATGTACGAATATAAATATAGTGGCAATTGTTAATAATAGTGATAATCATTGATCCCCCAACTCAAGTGAGTAATTTGAGTAAATATTCATCTGATGTGAATAATCTTTCCATGGTTGGCTAAAAAGCCATGTGAAATAGATTTTGCTTTTGGTTGTTTATCATATTTCAAATGAATAAATATTTCTCTGAAATTAATCTTATTTCATCGTTCTGAAGGAATATTCATTCATTTCGAATATCATTTATTCATTTGAGGCACCGCAAATCGTTCAAATGCGTTTCTCACGATAAAATCATCATCAGATTTCATCAAATATTATACCGGATTTGATAAATATTTATTCATTCCAAAAAGAAGCATTCCTTCATTTTGAATAAATGTTTGCCTAGGAGGATATGAAAGTATATTTATTCAAATCAGAAAAATTTTCTTCAAAATCGCTCAATTTTTTTTCTCAGTGTACCATAAGGATAAAGGATTACATGGAGAGATGCGATAGAGTCACACGGACCTGACATTTCTAAGCAACATACGGACCTGACATTTCGCCACAAAAATTGATCTCACGGCCAAACGGTTTTAGCTAAAGCTTAGGGGTTTAGGAATTTTGATTTGACCATCAGATACTTTAGGAAAAAGTGACTAGGACCTCCGTAATCTTGCGATTAATGGTCGCACCAGTACCACACGGACCTGACATAAAAATTAAGCAAAATTAGATTTTTTCCGAAAAATACTCCGCAAACTGTGAAAATCCATTTTTTTCGAAATTCTGAGGCATGGAATTTACTTCAAGAATAAGTTGATGCGCAAAGGCCTGGAATGAGACAAATTCACTTTCATCGAGGAAAACTGAACGAGCAAAATTTTAGGTGAAATTGCGCCACAAAATGTACGTGCTCAGTGCACACACAAAAAGTGGTCTTTGGGCTCTCATAGTAATAGGATTTGGTGCTTAATATCACCAAATTTAATAAGTTTGCCCGCCCGAAACCCGAGCAAGCCTCTCACAAGGGGAGTCCAAGGGGTTCGGCAGCTGAATCTGGCTGAAACTCTGGGAATCATCTCCTTTTGGCACCAAAAAATGATTCCCAAAGCCGCAGAGTCTAACGCTCAAGCGTTTCCGAGCTACAGGCCACAACCCATGCATTACAGTATATCTATATATGTCAGAAAATGGTATATATAGATATAATGTAATGCATGGGTTGTGGCCTGTAGCTCGGAAACGCTTGAGCGTTAGACTATGCGGCTTTGGGTATCATCTTTTGGTGCCAAAAGGAGATGATTCCCAGAGTTTCAGCCAGATCCAGCTCCCGAACCCCTTGGACTCCCCTTGTCAGTAGTGCTCAACACTCATAAAGGTCGAAAAACTGGAGAAACACATCACACTGACATGACATTTTGACTCCTTTTCAATGATAATTTTTATGGCGACCCTGGATCGCCAAACTAACGATTGCGCCACAAAAAGCAGCAAAAACACGTCGAAAATGATGTTTGAGATTCTTTCCCGATGCGTCTCAAGGGTTCGTACAAGTAGGCACACATTATTTCAAAGTTTCCACGGAACTACCCATATGGTTGAACGATTTTCTGTTCCCCATCCCCTAGTAAAAATAAGTGCCTCATGATCATATATGAACATGTTCCCAGCCGAATTGTGGTTACCTATGACCATGTATGACCTCAGAAAATATTATGTCTCCATGGTTAGTCATAGGTACACAAAACTAACTCGTACATGGCCGTAGGGTATCGTAATCAAGTGGTTGTACATGACATTTTCAATATTGGATGGAGGCCTAGCAGTTGGAGTCCCAAGCGCGCTCATTTCGAAGCTTCGGATTGAGAAACATTTCGAGTTGGCAATGAAGTGCTTCATTTCCAACATGAATTCCTAGGATCAAGTGAGACCAATGACGACCTATGACTCCGGCCTCATGGTCATAGGTGGTCATGTATGACCACAGTCCGGTCGGGAACATGTTCATATATGATCATGAGGCACTTATTTTTACTAGGGTCTGCAGATGTATACCATCACTCACATATATATATATGGGTATTATCGCGATAACTTACCCGGTTATGTCAGTTCCGAACACACCAATCTATGGCTCTGTAGGCCACGGGAATCAACGTAGCGCTTTCATCTCGGAAATTTCGCTTAATGCAGTGACATTACTTTGAAAACATTTGCTACAATATATGTCACAGGTCACCATTCAGCGGCCTCAAAAGGTATGCACGGAACTGACACAAAACCCGCACATAAAATCACTTGGGTGGAGGTCACGTCACGCATTCAGGACTTGAAACCGATGAGGAATGGTTGGTTCTATAACATTATTTGATGGAAAAATGTGAGCATAGTTATTTTTCTCACTACAGCAAGTCTGGAAGCAGAAGACCACCCCTTTGACAAGTGAAAAATCGTGCACGGAACTGACATTGCGACCCTTAATCTTCGAAAATAAATAAGTAAAGGTTAAAAAGAATTTTTAAAAAACGCTTTTATTCACTGATCCAAACGGCGTGGTGGAGCTCGGCGTAGTGTATTAGAGATAGAATTTGAGAAAGCGATAAAAAAGAATCGCGCAGAAAGGAATTACACGGTACATAAGAAACTATGCGTATAACACTGGACAGCCTATAAGCCCTATGAGTGTCTCGTATTAGAATGTCACACACTCATCATCACGTGCAGCAGATACTGTAGTCAAGGACAACCTCCCCCCCTCCGCCCCCACCGCGTACGACCGCTAACGCTCAATTGTCTATACTCAATTGATTGAAGTCGTCAATCATGGGGTCCCTAAGCAAACGAGAAACAGGAAGCCAAAATCTTGTTCCAGAAATGGGGAAAAAATACCAGTGTCAGAACTATGGCCAAGGCGAAGTAGAATAAAAGCGTTTAAAAAGAAGAGTAGACGGGTTGATCTGGAACTTCATTTTATTCCCAATTGTACTTCGATAGAATACGAGTATGAACATTTGACCGGAGTGATTCGGAATTTTTTCTTCGAAATGCAACGCCATAACATGTTCCGGGCAAGTTATCTCGATAATGCTCATATATAATGCATTGAGTCGAATGTAAATGTGAATAAATTGAAATGTGTAAGTGTGAGTGCACCGGTGTTTGCTGGTTGAGAATCATCATCATCATCATCATCATCATCATCATTATCATGGTATCAAGATGAACGAGTATCGAGTCAATTTCAATTTTGAGAATGAGTGTGCCAATCGTCAAACCTATACGAGGCAATTTTTTTTGTTTTACTTTTCTTTCTTCATTTTGTGTAGTATAATGTACTTGTAATCAAACGTGGATATTACGATCCATGTGAATGGGGTTATGTACTGGGCAAATCACTTTTCGGGTGATGTGTAAGTATATAACATGGTGATGCAGCTGCTCGAATTGAGTGACCGACATCGACTCTGGTCACGTACACCGGAAAAGATTGATGAGAAGAAATTTTTCAATTGAGTGTTGAACAAGATTGCATCATTTTTATCATTACATACCTTCTAGAAAAGGATAAGGAGTTAGAAAATAAATTTTAAATGGGAAGAATTTTGAAATTCATTAAGAACATCCGAACTTGAAAGTAACGATGGATGCGATGGATATTAATTTACCTGAAAGTAAAAAAAATTGAGATTTTGGGCTTGATCAGATTTAATCACGATTGATGAGCCTAGTAATAATTGATTCCCTGCTTATAGAGCCAGAGATGGTCATTTTGAAGATTAATTATTTATGAACAATCAGAAATTATCACGACGCCAGCTATAACATCAAATTGAATCCTAGTTAATTAATTAGCGGATCTAGAATCTCATCCACGCAGCCTAATTATTTCAAATCAATAGACTAATCCATTTTATCTAAGTAGAAATATCACTCGACTGATGAGTTTCGATGTACGAGTGAAGATTAATTATTGATAATTGAGTGAGGTCAATTATTAGATTTTTGGAATTTTCGTTTGTGGCTCTGTGACATTTTCTGGCGATAATCTGATTTTCAAGAAAAAACTCGGGAACAACTTTGGGAGATGATCAAATACATGATAACGGATGAACAAAATATGAAAATCATTCGTTAACGAAATTTGCTTGCAACAAAGAAATTTCGAATATTCACTAAAATTTTCCATTGCTTTCCTATAACGATACGTCTTCGTGGACCAAAAAGTTAGCTATTACTAGCAAATTTTCATACATCTCTGTGGATTTAAAATAAAATGTGACAGTCAGAACAGTCGCAAGCTCGGAACTGTGCGACTGCAACGATCTACCAAATAATTAGTGAGTCAACAATAATCGACACGATGGAAGAGTTTCATTCTGCATTAAACGGTATTATATACCTGACCGCGCTTGCAATTGCAACCGAATCAATTTCCGATGCGTTTAAAGAAAGAGAAGAGAGGGTATACATATGGATAGGCAAATGCGTATAACATGCAGTGGGTGATGCAGCAGCAGGCTCTCTCAGAGTTGATACCTCTGTCACGTGTCATTGCCCTCGAGATATTCTTGGCAGCTATATCCTCTCTCTCTCTGATTCTTGATGGTGTTTCTCACTTCAAAGACTGCGTTTGGTGCATGGAGTGCACAGCTTCGACTCCAGCAACAGATTTAAGGAGAAAAAGAGAGAGGAGATATTTCACCTTGTCTCTTCCCATACTGATAAACCCGCTCTCGTTTAGTCTCATTGACAAGAACCAACTGTGCGTAAAATATAATCAGAATCGATCGATTGAGCGATTCTTCGTTCTCTTTTTTTCTTACACTCATTCCTTGTTCTAAGTGAGATGAACATCTTCCTCAGACGTGAGTATGTATACACTTTGCCTTACACTCTGTACGAATTCAACTTCCTTTTTATCGAGCTTTTTATAAAGTACTGTTCTTTCATGTTCATATATAGTTCCCACTGTGGCGCCATCGACCTTTGTTATCGTGAGAATCAACATTATTCAAGCGGAAGTGAACCCCTTGTTATTCTAAGCATGCAAATAGCTCAACTGTGAGAGAGAACATGTCATGCAAAACGGGTTCAACTTTTTCGACTGATTACCATTGCCACACCTGGGGCTACTATGAAGAGGTGCGCGAATGCGGGTCAGTAGAGCCTAATTCATACTTTTGTAAACCATCCCTCGGTGGAACCGTTATGATGACTCAGATTTTTATGACGATGGGGCATTTTTTTATTTTATTTATTTATTTTTTTATCGACTGAAGCATCATCGCTTCTTTTGCTACCGTTCATTTGGCTTATGAATGTTTTTGATAAGTTAGAGGCTCCAGAAATGCTCTTGTAGCTCAAAAATAATATTCGTGAAATACTGGGTACTGGGTAATAGTCAATTGAAGATACTGACAAGAGGTTCTTCATGGAATTTGTGAGGATGACATTTTATGGAACTGGTGTCATTTAGAGTTACAACCAACCGCTATTTCGTCTAACAACCCGCTCATCAACCTGTTCACCCACACGTCCGAGTGTCGACCTATACCTGACGAATCTCCCACGCGACCAACCGTAACGGCCATTTATAATACTTTAGACAGTCCACTTCATCAGCACAAACTAGACTAGGCCATCCCGCAGACCATTCCAGAACGTGCTAAACCGTACAAGACCATCCTGGACCATTTCAAACCGTTCCAGATCGTATCAAGCCATCCTGGACCATTCCAAACCGTATCAGACCGTCCTATATCAATCTAGATCATACCAGACCAATCCAGATTATTCCAGACCGCCCTAGACCGTTTCAGACTGTACATGATCGTACCACACCATTTCCGACCATTACAGACCATCCCAGCCCACATGAAACCGTGTCAGACCATATTAGAATGTCTCAGATTGGTCGAGATCGTGCCAGGATTCCCAGACCGTACGAGATTGATTCAACCCGTTCCAAATCGTACCATTCTGTGTCGGGTCGTTCCAGACTGTAACAGAATGTCTCAGATCATATCGAACCATGCCAGATCGTTTCAAACCGTTCCAAACCGTACCAGAAAGTCTTAGACCATTTCAGACCATCCCAGACCATCCCAAATCGTACTAGACCGTTCCAGATCGTTCCAGAATGTCTCAGACTATACTAGAACAATTGTTTCAGACCGCGATCACCTCAGATTGTTTCAGATCGTGGCAGATTTTGCCAGACCGTATCAGACATTCTAGAGCGTTCCAGGCCGTACCAGGCTTTTTTCACAATGCAGTTCATATCACCAAGTCAATTTTATGGTCGTATATATTAAACCTTTTGGTGTATTCAAATGAGTTCATTGGATCTTAGTGATCGACTTTGAGAAAAGATGTGATACCTCGATACCCTGGGAGAATTTTACGTGATTCGGTAGCCGATTGAATTTTCTCGAGTGTTTTCAGGGTTCTCACGTGAACCCCACATTTCAATTTCTGATTTTTTCAATGCTCTAAGAAAAATGAGATTCTTCGGGTACGCACTCATAATATCAAAATAGTTGCATTTTCAGTGAATAGAATTTGAATCTCAGGGCTTCGAATAGAATTCGTCTTCACTCCATCATATGTTCGAGTTTCAAAGTATCACAGACCCGTCTACGACATGACCTCAGCATATTTTCATTTATAGAGATCAAAATCATCATCAAAGCCTTATATATATATATATATATATATATATATATATATATAAGGCTTTGATGATGATTTTGATCTCTATAAATGAAAATATATATATATATATATATATATATATATATATATATATATTCAGTCTTTCTCTTCAATAAATCATCCATCAATGAATTTTGCAATTCGAGAATTGATCTCAACAGAGAAGGGGCATCATTCCAACTCGAATGAGAATCAACACTTATTATTTCGATTTGCAATAACACTGAGAATGAATTATCCCGCAAGTTTCATTCCATCGTATTTCATACGGTCAGAATGAGAAAATCGAGTGCCGAGTTTCTCCAAACGAAAAATAATATCTCACAAGCAATAAAATTTTGCCGATTCTACTGTATCAGTGCTACCTTTTTTCCATGCAGATTCAATGCTAATGCAAAACCAATACTTCGTACTCCCTTCCCCAAATCAATTTTTATCCTTCCCTTCCCTGCCTCCCTACACACACACACACACATGCAAAAATTGAAAACCATCTCTGACACTTCTGCTAGCCGAAAAACTTGGGCCATCAAATCTGTACTCCTAACATTGAGCAATCCAGCTTATATCCACCCACCCATTGTTTAGGCTATAAACCTAGAATCCTCTTATTTTAACCCCAAGTTCAATTCAGTTTCTCATCAGTTCTCCGAAAGAAAAAGTTTTCGACAAAATATATATCCACGATTACAGTAAAAGTTTGAGGGAAATCGCAACATTTGCAAAAAAATTACGTATAGACTGGTAGGGACAAAATTGAGTAAAAAGTGAAAGTATTATAGTCGGCTTCGCGGGGGTCGTATTTATTGCAAAAGCTCGTCTTGCTTTGACCGGAACCAAGCGAGCGCATAAAACGACCTTCCACCTCCTCCTCCTCGTCGTCATCGTCGTCGTCTATATGGGATATTATCCCTCGGGGCAGCGACCCTGAATTCGCGACGGCACGTGGCACCACCCCTCGCAACTCCCTTTAACCACCACCACCACCACTACCACGCATACACACATATGTATCCCGGAATAAGGAACTTGATTCACAATCCATGAGGTGGTGGTGTTGCGGTTGTGTGCAAGCGCAATATATTATAAGGGTTGCGTGTTGTTTTTCTCGCACGTGTTACAGCAGATATCGGCGCGGTCTTCAACCTCTCTCTGGATGTGTGTAATTGGCTTCATGTATGTAACTGATTCATATTAGTGTAACAGGGGTTGATTCACACAGACTGTAGAGAATACGATAAAGTGCACGTTTCAAGGTCTACTCTTGAGCTATTTCACTATGTGCATACTATGTGTATGCCTGATTTCGGTAAGATTTACAATTTGGCCCTGATTATGGAATTATTCCAGAATCATGGCTCTAATGGCGCATAACTATCTTTTTTTTTTTTTTTTTCAAAAGGATATGAGGTAACCTTTGTGGTGTGCCGATTGAATGACTTTTAATTTTTGCACAAAATTGGACAGTCAAGAAGTAGTTGGAGGTTCTCACAATCAGCCAAGCTCAAATTTAAAAAAATGTCTTGCACTGAGACCCTATGAGTCGATGAAGAACTTTTGAGTGATTCCCGGCGTTGAAATTTCTCTACGAACCTCTTCTTTTTTTTTAGTTAATGCTGATTGATGGAGAAAGAAATAGTAAATATAGAGTTCATGAGGTTGATGTATCTCGCTTCTGAGCGATCGGTTTTCGGCTGGTACCGGAGACGTAGGTTGAAATGACCGCTAAATGACCGCTCAGAAGGGGGGAACCTCGTGAGCGAGGCGCAAAAATTATTTTTTCACAATTTTGTAGGCACCCAAACATCGGAAAATTGCAAAAAAAAAATATTTTACCACCCTTGTATCGAGATGTACTATTTTTTCACTATCTGAAGGATGTTCTGCTAATCAAATTCGACAATTCGCAAAGTTGCTCGGAGGCAGGAGAGCGTTGAACACAAATATGGTACAAATGCTAAATCGAACATTCATAATTATGAATTACGAATTTAAAGGACAAATAAATCATCAAACCACCATGAATTGATATCATATAAATCTCTTATTGGATGAATGACGAACTGATCGAAGCAATACCACTAACACACTTATTGCGACGATAATCGATCACAAAGTTAGCATCACAAAGAATTAATGCAGAAGCTTTTACGCCATATACTCAGGTGACAAACTCCAGTAAACATTTTGCCCAATGATCTCACTCATTCACCCCTCACTCGTCTCAAATTCGACCAAAGTTTCACTCGTTTTCCTTGTGACCACCTATTCCCAATTCCAATCTAACTCCGCGTCTTCAGATACTTCTTCCTCCGTACATCCTTCACACTTCACAATATTCTCATTTCAACAGAACCAAACAATCTCTCTATACAGTGTATCCTGCTTGTATTAAGTATAAGGGCTGCTACATCTCGCGCTTTTGTCGTAAATTATTCGCGAAACAGCTCCGCGGCGAACGCGTGAAAGCAACGCTCCTCTTCTCATTTTTCTTTTATTTTTCTTCATTTTTTACGTTCATCCCGCTTAACCAAGTCTTTCATTCCTCTTCTTTCTCTCTCTTTCTCATATAAAAGTACTCGTTTCTCGAGCATATAGCTCTGCCTTCTCGCGCGACCCTCGTTTCGTCCTTCGTATAGTTTTTCATTGCAAAAGCCCTTGTCTCTTACTCATTCCCTTTCCCTTCCTTTTTCCTTCTTCGGCCTTCTCTCCTTTCATTGCCACTTCTCTTCCTTTTGCCCTTCTCTTCTTCTTCCCTTTTTTTTTACTTTACGTGAAATATGTATATGTATATGTGTATATATATATATATATATATATATATTATGGTTGAGTGCGGCGGTACTTTTAAAAAATTCTCGTCGGGCTTATTACTACAACCTGGTTGTGTTGCTATATACCGGCCAATGCTCCCACCAGCAAGCAGAAACGACAACTACGACAACGATTGCTATATATACATACGCCCTACTCGTAACGGTTCAATGCCCTTTGTTTCACGCTCTTCATCTTATGTAGGTATATTCGCGAATCCTTAAACCACCTATATATGTACGTATGTGTGTGCAATTGTGAACCAGCTGTCGGTCTATTTTATTGTACGTCCTAGACAAGGCCATTCAGTGGTCATTCTTTTGTTATATCAGGCTATACATTTCTATGAGTGATGTCTATTATTTGATTTTTAAAATACGTTGAGTTTCTTCGCGAGATTTTGAAATTTTGCAAGAATAGCCTTCTTCCTGGACATCTGCGCACACGCAATGTAATCTTTTGTTCCGATTAGTGTAGAGCGAACAATGTTTCTTCTATTATTCGCTATACTCCTCAAGAGTATCCGCTTTAACAGGTTTTTGCACAAAACTTGACACTGGTCTATTGCTCATATTATACATAAAATTCTATGAACGAACGTCTTGGAACAATAGCCGCTCAGAGAATCGAAATCATCAGTGGTTTCTTTGTGTTCAAATTATACAGAGTATATAGGATAGGATGTGCTCTCAAATTTCGCATCCAAGGATCTGATTCTATTTTTCATCTACTCCACTTATAAATGAAACGTGGGCGTGGGAAAGAGATTCAAATCCCAAGTTTCAAATAGAATGATTGAATTCCGTCTTATCACAAACATCTTCCGATCGTAGACAATTCAATTTCTGAGATCTTCAATTTTTCGAATAATAGGGCAATAGAGAGATATTTGAGCATTCAAGAATGGGGGAGAAATTAGAAAAATCCCGGTATTCATTTCAACGACGACCATAACAATTACTTCCAATAATACATTGTATAAAATGTTGTCAAAAAACTTCAACCAACTGGTTTAATGAAAAATTCAACAATTTGGTTGAAAATTCAATCCTTGTTTTCAACCAATTGATCGAATTTTCAAAGAGCTGGTTGAATTTTTCATTCAACAAGATGGTTAAAATTTTTTAGAAAATTTTTTTCACAGTGTTTACGTGGAGAGGGTCAGGGTTCTAAGAGGGCGTGAACTGTGAAGATTGTATTCTCGAGTAACACCATTAAAATTTGAAATTTTTGCAAAAAAATTACACGATTCTCACGGGGAAGCAAATAGTTATGATTCGATCATGTCTTGAGAAATGGAATCAAAAATTAGCTCAGTATATTTCTTATCCCACTGTTTGTCAATTTCTTAAAATTATCAAGCAGTGGACTTACCCTGGCACAAATGTGAACATTTTTTCTAATCAACTATGACCAGTAGGTAGAAGAGTTATTGACAAAAAAGAAATTGTTCACCATTTCAACCTGGGTCAATCACTCATTGTTTAGATAGAAAAAGAGAGCGATCTCGCATTCTCTCATTCATTTTGACATAAATATCATTTTTCAAACAAGGTAGGATATTCAACATAACCTGAGAATTTCAAAGTTCGAAATTTGAAGAAAAAACATCAAAATCTAGCCTACCATCAGACAGAACCAACTACTCTACGGTACAACATCATATAAGACAGAAGTAAAATTTCACATGCACATACAGCAGCATCATCTATATATTGTATATGCGTGAATGTCAAGCTCATACGACGGCTTGGTGGCGTGTCATGCAATGGCAAGTGCAGCATGATATATGCAGATAACGTCAACCCTCGTTGTACATAGTGTCTCGCAACCAACGGCTCAGCAGAACTCTCTGAATACTGACAAGCCAAACGACCTTCGAGTACCTCTTCCCTCCCTCCTTCTTTTTACCTATGCCTATGTACCTCTCAGACAAATTTGCTTCATAATATCTCAGCGAATAACGAGTATATATAATAAGTCAAAAGGGAGATTGATTCTTTATCATTTTGCACAACGTATAGGAGGAGAAATTTGAAAGGATGAGCATTATGCATCGAGTAAAAGTTTTTTTCACTACACTGACACGACAAAATGAATTGATATTCGTCGTTGGATATGTATGACTATGGAATGTGCAAAAAAAGTTTGTAGAATAATTGAGTTAGCTTTGATAAGGGCTCACGCACTTTTGAGAACAAATTTGTAGATGCTTGTACCCTTGGAGTCAAAGAATACCAATAAATACTTTCCAAACTCCTCGAATTTTATGCAAATTCTTGCCTCATTTTTCATTTGTTTGCATACAAATTATCAGGTATTATACATCGGGAATTTTATTGTTCCTTGACATAATCTCGCCATGCAACCATATGATAAACTTATGATAACCAAAGAACAAAAAACTTTTTCAAATTGGTTCAGATATTATGTCCAGCAAGTGTGCAACACTCGCCGGACTCGTCTTTTGAAGCCATTAGAAAACCAAATAATCCATACTCAAATTGACAAACTAACTCAAGTAGCTCGAGTCAATTCGTACAACTCAGGTCAGCCATCTCATCTCACTCAAACACTTCAGATGATTCATGAGATATGCCAATGTAAAAACGCGACGCAAAGATGCACCTGCACAACTGACTAATTATCGAGCAGAGTCCCCACAACCTTTATCAAAGAACCATGCTGGAAAAAATTCCGTGTGAGCCCATGGGGTCCCGTGAGGCTTCGTGAGACCTGGCCCTGGGGAAATTTTCAATTTTGAAATTTGCGAAATTTGGTTTCTGAGGCATGCAGCATATACATTTCGGCCATTATACCCCCAAAAAGTGTCGAATCTGGTCGAAATTTGTATGCTGCACGTCTCCGATGCCAAATTTTGCAAATATCAAGATTAAACATTTTCCCAGGGCCAGGTCCCACAAAGACCCATGGGGACCCATGAGGTCCCATGGGATCCCACGGAATTATTTTCAGCACGGAAACCACTCAACAGTCGTCTACCCATGAATCAGCATCGCCAAAAATCCTACCATTGAACAACCATAACGTATAAATTCCAACCAATCAATTTGTAAGTTAATGCATTGTGCATTGAAAAATCGCATCAGACACCAGACTCCCACTATTTTATTGTAAATATCAGTATTCCAGTCACGCATATGTGATACCTAACCTTCAAAAGTCTATTATACATCTCGTATATTACAGCCGTCTTAGTATACGAAACACAGGGAGGACAATAGCCGATATAGGTATGCATAAAACGGATGGGTTAGCTAGCTTTCCAATTGAAAAAAAAAAAAAAATTTTCGCGCGACAACGGACCATAACTTTTATAATGCTGTACAGAAGTCATTGAACCTACTCTTGATGCAGATAGAACACATTCATATGAGAAGCACGTTCTAAAGTCAACGTACTACGATGCGCTTTTCCTTTCTGTTAGGTGCCATATAGATATTGTATACTTTGCAATTCTCTATCGGGATATGACGGTATCATGAGATTAGATGAACGAATGGTACGTATGTAAGTTTGATTATGACGTTGAAACGACTGATTAATTTCATCACAGATGTACAATAATTTGGACAAAAACATGAACTGAGCGAGGTGTAAGAGGAAAATGATGTGTCTAACTGGAAGTAAAAAGTGCATACACCAATTTTATTGAGTTTGAATTGAAAAATAATCTTGTGAATAATGAGTCTGGAAGGTTAAGTTAGCACACGGTAACGAGTGAAAAAATGACGGAAATAAACTCTAGACTAAAACTTTGATGGGATTATTTCAATTTAGGATGATGATCCAGATCGTTGAAAAAAACCCTACAATGCTGATTGTGTTACTGAAATTCAATATTTCCCACCAAAATTATCACGCAATGAAAATTTTATGAACAATCTTCACCGTACTTGAGGGGAATTTTACACGCATCTATAAACACACAAATGACATGAGACATTTTCCCAGCCATGTTTTCACACAATGACACCTTTGACAATTGTCTAGATATTCACAATAGCTATTCGACTATTGTAATCTAACTTCTAAAACAAAATGGCTCGGGATCATTGACATATTATGTGCGAGCTTGGTTTCTTCTAAGGTAAACAAAAGAAAGTCCATAACGTAATACTAATCGAGCATCGATTGTATGACTCATTACTTTATAATTGATCAACTGTTTAGTAAAGCTTTGAGTCTGCTGACTGGTTTGTTCCAATCTCAGATGACATTTGCATCAAATATGAATTCACTCGGCAGATACTACACAATTTTGTACAGTTGTTACTAGATTAAGAAAAAAAAAAAATTCTCATAAAAACCATTTTGCAGCAACAATCTGATTCTTATCACTAGCAATAGTTATTCTTGAGAATTCTGAAAATTGGGTTCAATATATCATGACCAACGTCGTAAATGTAACTAATTCATTCGTTTCATGGATTACCGTCATTCATCACTCCAGATACTCCTCAACACCGCAAAACTAATCAAGACGAAAGTTTGGAGATGTTGGGGTCCCATCCCTATTGCATACCTACCGACATTGCCGAATTCTCGAATTTCTCGATGAATTTTTGACATTTAAAAAAAAACTGAAAAGTAACGCCGATTCTTAAAGACTCAAAGAATTGGTGTTATGAAGTTTTGCGATATCTAAAAAATAGAGAACTGACATGACCACAAAAATTATTCCAAAATGCTCATATTATGGAAGTTAACGTTTGAAAGAGACAGGATATATCAAAATTTGGAAATATTCTGTAGTATAAGTGATTTAAATTCCAATTTAAAGTTTTTCAGTGTTTGAATTAGCGCCATTCAATATGGCGGCGACTGTACATGAGTCACGTGACTCCAGAGGGTTCTCCACACGATAGTTCTGAGACAAACTTGCATTTTTCCACCGCGTACTTCTATTATTTGGGTAAAATAAGATCTCGATTGTGATTCAGATGAGAATTTCCGATGAAAAATGACATCACAACAGTTGGCGAATTTAGTGGCACATGTGCAGCCACCGCCATATTGAATGGCGCCAATTCAAATTGGCAAAATTTCAATGATGATTTAAAAACCACAGAGGCGTCGTAAGAATTTCAAACTTTTTTCCCCATGTCTATCTTGCTGCAAACTCTCAAATTTTAACATTTCCCGGAATGATGTCAGTTCCCTATTCACGGAGTTATTTGAGAACTCGACAATGTCGTTATTTGACATCCTCTTAACATTTTGCAACATTTTCTTGCCAGCCTCAAAATGATCAATTCCCACATTCCTGTAGAAAAATTTGACACACTTATCTATCCATGATTCAGGAAATTATACGCCTATTCCACTTCAGTATCTCTCTACCACGATTCTCGACTGATCAATATGATACTAGTTCTTGACTAGAGATACAAGTGTCCTAATTTGTTTTCATCTAATTCTCGTGTGGAAACTAGTTCCTACTTGCTATTGCTTGTCCATCCGTCAATAAAACTCACTCGATCTAGTTTCCTCTGTGTACCAAATTGTAATTCCGATCTATTGTATGCCCCCCAAAGTTTCTTTTTTCTTTTCAATTTTCTCAATTATCCCCAAGACGTCGATTAGGAAACCCAATTTTCACACCAAGATTGCCTGTCGTGTAGTTCGTTGAAAATGAATTTAGGCTCATAATTCTGAGAAAGATCTATGGAAAATGAGTGTGATTATAGATCTACTTTGCGAAACAGAGTATATGATCTAGTTTACAAGAGAAATTTAATTAAACCCACACGCCTAATAATGTACTGTTTCTAATCTGATCACTGGCTAATCTTGAAAGAAAAATAATCACTTCCTGTTGTGATTATCGTTGTAGTTTGGGGACCGGAAATCAAATCAACCTTAGATTAATAATACCTTCAAGATACTCACAATCAACAATAGTATAGTTTCCAATAGAATCACAACCAGAAAACGTGTAATCAACAAAATCTGTACGAATTTTTTGCTCTGCCAACGATTTACCACAATAGCTATACAACCACTGTACCTCCATCTTATTCAGCACTCGAACACGAAACGAGAAAATTCCAATCTATGTTGGCCAATGCAAATTATCCTTGTTCCATACAGGACAAGGTACAACTGATATTCCGACACAAAACAGTGCAAATACAACATAAAAAGAGGAAAAAAATGAGAAAAATGAATGTCTATCGCATCAATAGGGGACAGTCAATGACCTCAACAAGAATAAAAATGTATGCAAGCTTTGAGAGTTGGAAAAAAAAGAAAAGTATGCAGCGCAGCACCGAGGAATGACAGAGCAAACACACTCGAATGAGTCTTGCGAAATTGAATTACATCACGTGCATGTAACTCTTTTCAATCTCTCTCACACGGCGTAAACATTGCACATCCCGAAACTATATGAGTAGAAAGGAGAAAAAAATGTCTTTACCTTCCTCTATTTCTTTTTTTCTCAGATGTACATTCGCGATTAGCCTAGAGAAGTTCATTTGAAATAATGTTATTATAGAGAAAAGCAATACATTGGAAAGGTTATGTACAACTTTAAGAAATTTTATCGTTTGCACCGGACGCTTGTCTCCGTAAAAGAGAACCGTATACGAGAAATATTATATTTGTAATGAAAGTAAACAGTTATGAATTGCGGAATTCACGTCTAATGAGCGGTGGAAATTATTCAAAAGGAAGAGAATGTCATGCAAGGATTGACATATTCCTGTACTTTTAAAATCTAAACATTTGAATATAGTTTTCAATTCTCCAAGCCATCTCTGATTACAAAAAACCAGCTTTGGACAAAATTTAAAATGGATTTGGACCATGCATTCGCGTGGACTCAAGTGGAATCTCGAATCTTATTAGGATTCTGAGAGCCTCGAAAGTATGGAAAGCGAATATACAACTCACATTGATTAAAGCGGGTTCTGTTCTGTGCATCCGAGCCAGAAATCGGTACCTAAGGGTGCGACTACATGAACTGGTGCCATGATGAATTTGACGCCATATTGACCGATACTCTACATAAGCGGAACATACATGGGCAATATGGCGTCAAATTCAAGATGGCACCGGTTCATGTGGTCGCACTTTTACACTCAAAGAATGTCATAATGTCATCTTAACCCGCTTACTGCGAATCCAGTCGAAGGCTCTGACAGGGAAAACTCAGTCAAATGTTCTTTCATAACATTCCAACGAAGCATCGGAAAAGTGAGAGCGAATCCACCAAATTTTCTGAACATTCAAAAATTGTATCCTCCAAGAATGAGGAAAACCTGAAGAAACAAATATAATTGGAATATATTGGACTTCCTAATTTTGAACGTTTTTACCATTTTTTCACCAATATCCAGTCTTCCAGGTATTAGAAAGTCATTCTGGAGACCGGAAGTTAGTTGTGCAGTGAACGGATCAATCTGATCTATACTTGGTTTTTTATCTCGCGTTTGAAGACTATACTATCATTACTTTCATGCATATCATAGAAGGGCATGCAGCGATTTCCCGTTCATTTCGATTAGTAAACAATGAATAAAAATGAATGTAATAAGAATGTTACGTGATTTGGCAATCATTGGGGAATTCATGTTTCATAACTTCAACACAAAACTCAACTTATTTGGAAGTTCATCTGAAAATCTTCGAAATGTTGTATGATCAAATATATCACCAAAACCCAGGACAGCAAAATCGATTGGACTCCATCCGTGCGTACATACATTAAAAAAAAAATCTTGTCATGCCAATTTGCAATGGAATCCGCATCAACGCCATCTATGGCTCCTCAACAAACAATTTTCCAAGTCTCTCTCTTGATTTTCTCTAAGAAGATGCGGTTTCTGGTGAGAGTATACCCGTACGTGTATTAGATAGATCAAGTGTAATGGATAATGAGTTTCGCATCATTTGCAGTAATGTTGTTGTGGTGGATGCTAGCGCACCTCAGAAAAACGTGTTGCTATGACACGAATGATACATACCATATAATAGAATAGAGAAGCACGTCAAAGTTGCACATTACATGCATGCATGCATGTAATATATATATGCATGGCAACCATCACACATAGAACCAGAATAGGAATGTGCGCGAGCTCGCGTGGCAGATAAAAAATTGAAATACCGCGCGAAGAGAGCTCTCTCAACTCTCCTGTAAGTGTCCCTACTCTGTATGTATGTATGTATGTATGTATGTATGTATCGTTATTTGCGCTCTGAGAGAAAGATCAACGACCTCTTACTAGGTTACGGCCTTGACCTCCTTTTTACAAACTCGCGCGCGGGAAACCTCTTGATCTCTCTCTCTCTCTCTTGCATGCGAATGTGAACCCAGTACACACACATACATACATATTGTGCTAAACCACATTTACTATAGTTCGATGTTGTTGATGTGTTGATGTACGTATTATGGCGTGTGTATTGACTAGAGGAGGAAAAAAAGGCAATGGCGAATAGTTGGAGCTTGTTAGCTCTGTGGGCATCATATACAACGCAAACGCAATTTGCATTCGTAAGTTGAAGAACAATTTGCAAGAGGATTGATTCTATGTAGATATGTGTAGAGCTGACCATGGGTGATGAATCCAGACAGTTTTAGTGAGACTCTGGATTTGTCATAGAATACTGATTTAATTGTATGTATGGTGGTATTGGGGGTTAACTAAGGAATTTCGATGGAATCTATGTGGACGGTTGGTACACCTGAATTTGCAAACTATAATGATTAAACGCAAGTTGAACATTTATTCATCCGGATCCCGCCTATCGGGTTGCAGATATAAAAGTGGTAGAGCACAATGAGTGGCCGGATAGGTCATGGATGGGTTATTGGGAGGGGGTGGTATCGTGAATGGGTGGGTAATTAGTCGGATGGATGGATGATCTGAGACAGTCTGGAACGGTCAGGGACGTTTTGAAACGATCTGAAACTATCTGGTGCGATCTGGGACGTTCTGGTGCGGTCTGGAACGTTCTGATACGGTCTAAAATAGTCTTTCATTGTGTGGAATGGTCTAGAATAGTCCAGGACGGCTTGTTACGGTCTAAAACGGGCTGGCACGGCCAGCAATGGTCTCGTGCAATCTGGGACGTTCTCCTACGGTCTGCTAGGATCTGGCATGGTCTAGGGAGGTTTGGTACGGTCTAAAACGGTCACAAATGGTGTGAAATAGTCTGGAATGGTCTGATACGAGTGGGGAATTCTAGAACGGTTTGGTACGATCTGAGGTAGCCTGGGACGGTCTGTAATGCTTTAAAATGGTCTGGTGCAATCTGGGACGGTCTGTTTATACGGTCTGAAATGGTCTGGCATTGTCTCGAGCGGTCGCGAACGGTCTGCTACGATCTAGAACGCTATGGAATGGCCTGTAATGGCCTGGGGTGGTCTGGAACCATCTGGAACGGGATGGTGTCGGCTGGGCTGGGCTGAGCTAGCTGAATTATAATATTTCACTGTGAAGACGGGTAATGAATGAATCGCTGGAGATTCGGTAGCTGGGTAGGATGGATGGGTTGATGAGTGGGTGACTAGATGGTCTGATTGGTGGTTATAACTCCACTAGGTCAACAAAGTGTTACCTCTACGATTTTCATGAGAACCCTTTTCTTCATATCATTATTTGATCGTTACCCATCATCTTACATCTATCATATTCCAGCTATGAAAGCATTTCGAGGACCTCTGACCTATCACGAATATTTACAAGGCGAACAAGTGGTAGTGAGTGAGGCAAGAACGCTAGTAGGCACGATATTCGAGGTCTAATTTGATGACAAAATTGCTCGATTCGATCCTGCAGACTTGGATCGAATGATCCTCGCATGTAAGAAAAGATACAATAGCGGGAATTTCGTTCAGGACGGAGTTTCCGAGTCAATTCGTCATAAATCCAAGAAAATATGCTCCCTAGTACAGTAGACAAAAGGAAGACAAATGAATGAAACAGATGAAGATGTCAAAAATCAAAGAGGCTGACAAAAATTAGAGAATCACCCGAAGAAGTACGTATTAAAATCAGGTTTCCGACTCCGGTATCTGGTAAATTGAAAATTCCAACAGTTATATCAGAGACATGAATGGGATTGAGCTGAAAGAATACTTATTTGCTTGGAACAGATTAAATTGATGCAAATTGTCGTATACACAGCAATGATAGATGCGATCATATTCATCCACCAGAGGCATGAATTAACGACCATAAACTTGCGCGAGATTGCCACATTCTTCATCCTCTTCCTCTCTCGCTCCTTTCATACATACGAGCTATTGTCCTTCTTTCGCTCTTCTTCATGACAAGAAGAGCGAATGCCACAAATCATTTTAATTGGAAAATGACCTACTGCACTGACACAACGCGCAACAAAGAGGCAAAAGGAGAAAGACTTTTGCAAATGGTCTTTTGTCTCTTTGCAAAAGATGCGAAAGAATGCATAATATATGCGCATCGGAAAATCAATTTTTTCTTAATCCCAAGTCAAATGATATTGAGACCATGATATGTTCCACAGCTACAGATTCTTTGGCCAGAAAATCTTCCTGAGTGGAGTTAAGGTAACCGTTGAAATATTTCTCACTCACGTGGTTTATAGAAAGTCTTTCGGGTAGTTTCCTATCAGCCAGTTCAGGATCTTACCTGTAATCAGAAAAGATGGGAAACGTTAGAGATCGATGACATTAAATTTAAATCCCGTCTCACTCCAATATCAAATTTCTTAACACTAAATACTCCTATACTACAGAATAATTCCAAAATTCGCTGGAAACAAGAGAATCGTTGAGGTCCAACAAGTTGATGAGTAGCCACTTTCATAGTGAACAATTTTGTACAAAAACAGCATGAATCAATTTCAGTACATCGGAAAACTTATTGGATACTTTGTAACCTTTATCATAAGTACTCAATTGGGGAGGGGGGAGAGGGCTCTTGATAGACTGTACAATGACCGATGGGTTTGAAATTATGTCAATGGAAACCATGCCAAAAGTGATCCTTGATGAGTATACAAATTCTATCTTTGTATTCAAATTGCCCATTTGAATTCCTTGAATCTCAAATTTGACCTATATCATTCTGATCCATCATCAAAATAGCCCATAATCCGAATTATAAGAATTATCCAAATATCCATCATCATAATTACATTATATTATTATGAGAATATAGTGTAATTATAGTATTTCATTGCTGATGAACATCGCGATCTTGACCATAACCTAATAATTTGGCTGCGTAGCCCTATACACTTAATTCTGGTATAGATGTGGTATCCTCCTACTTTGGTATGAAAACACTTCTTATCGACTTTGATTGACTATCAAGACTTTTCTCCCCGTACATGCTGACTCTAACTATTCAATCAACAAGAGCCAGCATTCACAACTCTGCATCTGAAGCCAAGAATTGAGAATGACTGTAAAATTATTCGGATCATTCACATTCGTTTAACCCTGATAAACTTTCAATTCAATAAAAATTCTGTAAAAAAAGAGCCATAGATGCAAGTTCACACAAGATGTCGAAAACACAATATCGAAAATTTTCCAATCCACCTCAATTCACATTCGGTTCAAAGACTCCGACATCATTCATAACTGCATCCCAAAATTTCTATTTACAAAAACGACACACCCCATTCAAATTTCCATACCAAAAGATCAAAAGCAGTAAATACTCAATGATTTCTATACAAAACTAAGCTTATAAACGTGCCGCTTCAAAGTTTCGCGATTTCTCTTACTGGTATACTTCTCTCTTCTCACGACACAACTTATGCAAACCTAACCTAACTAATCGTAAATACGCGCAAATGCGCATATACGGCTCATTAGCATCCACGTCAACGCGTTTGAGTCTCTCAGTCTCTGGTGCACAAACAGTTTGAGAAAAACAAATCTCTAATACTACTGGAGGTCATCGACCCCTGAGATGCTAGTGCCACCATCATGAATTTTTTCTCAGACCCCCCGGCACCTAAACATACTTGGGTCTTGCAACTTCTAAAAATTACATGTCGTACGGTTGTGTTTATTTCCAACTATATAAGAATATATATTATGGTCGTGCGCATATGAAATTTTTAAGTGGCTCTCACTTTGGCTCTTCATCCATACATG
The DNA here is from genome assembly GCA_029851415.1 of Eretmocerus hayati. Lineage (NCBI taxonomy): Eukaryota > Metazoa > Arthropoda > Insecta > Hymenoptera > Aphelinidae > Eretmocerus > Eretmocerus hayati. The sequence goes on along the minus strand of CM056742.1, from coordinate 171,127,216 downwards.
AAGAGTATACTTGGTTATTTTTCATTTTTCATGGATTGCAAGATGTTTATGTGCTCTCGTTATGTGCTCCAGAGTGATATGTTTGACTTTGTTAGAGAGTGGCATTTTTTGTGGTTTATCACAGATTGCGCAGCTACTCGATTTTTATATGATTGAGTACATCAAAGTACCTTTCGAGTCGTTCTTCATTGAAAAAATGAGAGAGTTTTGACCAAAGAGTAGTGTTTTGACTACAAAATTTTCTCATTGATTAATTTTGCTTGTGAATAAGTTTCCTGAATATTTTCTTTTTCAATTTCCGCGCGACAAGTTTGCTGCTACCGCAATATATCTAATAGTTTCTCCAGAGGAATCTCTCGACCGTGCGCGAGAAATGACGCGAGCTGACTGCGAATTGTTTGTACATGAAGTTTCTTGCTGACCGAGTCTCGACGTTTGATCTATTGGACTTGTAGAAACTTGGAGAGAGATTTCACAATGTGAGAGACATTCTTGCGCATTCTTACTCAAATGAGGCAATGAATCGTTCAAATGAGTCATTAATTTTTGTATGTATGATCAGTTGACACTTTATTGGAAGACAAAAGTTTTGAGTCTTCTTGCTGAAATGGAAAATGCGGAATGAATTATTACGAGATGTTTTCACTTCCAACGTGCCAGTGTGGTTAGAAGCATTACCGAACTGTTTAGTTATAATTCTTTTGATTTGCAACCGCATCGCCCATGGTGAAGGGTCGATGTATCCCAGATTCGTTCAAGTCTACATTGTATATTTCGAGAAATGGCTTGGGCATTCGATATTTTGAGTCATGAACGAAAAAATCGAAAGAATCAATGATCCAATCCTATCTTTAAGACAAGGAATGTCTTGAAAATGTTCATATTTTAATTGAAATTATTAGAAATTTGATTCAAATTGGAATTCTATGACTACAAATTCAAAATGAGTAAAGACAAATCTAGTGCACACCCCTTTTTCCGTCGATCCAGGTAAAATTTTTTTCCATTATTCGTTTACTATAATCAGTGACTGATGAAAAAGCAACTCGTAATAGCTCACTGGACAATATTTCTGTTCTGTTGAAATAACATCTTTCGAAGTAAAGGTGGGACTTGAAAATAGTTTTCTTCCATCAGATGGAATCACAACTCCTATCGGCTGAATCCCAAATTCATCAAAAGACCTTGGCAACGGGATAAAATATATTTAAAAATATTGAGAGATGTATCGGATTAACGTGATGAGGAAGAAAAAATGTATGGGGTCCAATGGACCCCGGAAGATCTTTCCATCCTAAAATTTTAATCGGATATTTTGAAAGAGCCCACGCAATCACGCAAATCCGTTATTTTTCCAACGCACTCAACCAAGACAGCTGACTTCCCTAAAACAATCTTGAGCCATGAATAGAATTATTCATCGTCAATATAAAACCACATTTTCCCTCGTCCAAGTGAATCATCGTCTAGACTGAATAACTAAAAAAGGACGTAAAGAGAGAGAGAGAGAGATATTTTGCATAGGCACTTTTGAAAGCTCGCTCGAAAAAAAAGCACCTGCTATGTGTCACGCATACACAGAGAGACGGTGTGGTTTTGAGGGTGCAACATCGCGAGCGGGTGCAGACGACGACGATGGCGGTGGTAGCGCATTGGGGGATATCAGCAGCAGCAGTTGCAGCAGCAGAACCACCACCACCACCACCATCCCTCGTCCTCGGAGCATCAGAATCATGTGATATATAGGGATGCCACGCGCGCTCGGCTATCGACCCGAAGTTCACCGACCTCTCTCTCTCCGTCACCTCTTCCTCCTCATCCTCCTAGTCGGCGACGGCGGCGAACCTACCCTCTCGAGGGAGCGATGCAGCCACAAACACCCCAACCAACCAACCAACCGACCCCCCACGGCTGCAACTTTGCTTCCTCTGTTGATATCGGTGGTGCGATGGTGTGTTCCTGCTGCAATCGTAGTACACGACGTACTAATACCTGGCATACGGTTAAAGTTTCGTTTGAGAAATCCCAGTTTCTCATGAAGAACAAGTCCCCTGATCTGGCGATCTTATAATTGAAGACTCGTGCATGTAGGGTACTGAAAAAAAGAGAATTTTCATCTGGTATTCTAGTTTGCTAGTACACGTGGAATGATGAATCGAATGAAGGTGTTTCTGGAAAAATTAAATACGTCGAACCTTCTAATTCTACGTTTCAAATTTAACCCCCTTACACAATGACTAACATTCATCTGTAGCGAATATAAAGTTTCCGAGGACTCCAAATTTGAACATCATCTATAAGAGCCATGATGAAATAGGTGTACTGACTACTCCATCCTCTGAATCTTTACCTGTACTTGCTCCGTATCCATTACTGAAAAGTCACTTGAATCTCGATTGATCTCGGATCAATATCTCCAGATTACTTCAGTGCGTACACGAACTGTGAATTGAGTGTACACACATGCTGAGACTTCAATGACCTTGGAAGGTCGGACGGGTCCTCGTTCACGGGTCGTCACTGAAATTTTAGTAAGCATAACTGATAAATCAATGAAACCATTCACTGAAACTTGAAAGACGACCCGTGAGCGAGGACCCGTCTGACCTACCAAGGTCACTGAATTCTCAGCATGGCTTATTGTTAGTGGATATGTGTACGCTGAATTCACAGTTCATAAATGCACTGAAGCAACCTGGCGATGCTTTGATTTGAGATCAATCAAAGTTCAACACGTGCGCTGCGCCGGGGCCCACCGATAGGCCCCGCGATTTTTCATTGTCCAATCTTTACCATCCCGTTGCCCGCGAGGGGGATTGGGACACCTCGGTGCCTTATCCCTGGAGTATGTTCCCGGCCCCAGTCATCGCCCGCCGGAGCGCGGAGACCGCGCATCTCCATCCGGCACCACGGGAGTGGGTGAGTCTAAGGACTCGAATTGGAATCGCCTTCGGGCGATAACAATGCGAGCCCGAAAGACTCATCCATCATCCCGAGGGACTCCCTGGGCTCTCAGGAAGTCTAGACGAGTCCCAAAACCCCCCACCAAGGGATGGGTTTCAGCCTTGTGCTGGGGGGGACCAAACCCGAAATTCGGTAGTCGGGAAGGAGGAGCAGCTAACTGCTGAATCACTTGTGGTTTAGTGGTGACCGTCCCCCAAACCGACGTGCTGGCAGGGCGTATCCCTGATCCACGGCCCACAGCGAGAAATCAAAACAAAGTCTTGGTCGCTATAGCAGCTATCTAAAAGCATAGGCGCTAATGGCAACGAATTCGTCTCGATTTCTCGCTGTGCGGCCATGAGGACAACCATAGTTGAGCCGAAAGGCAGAAAATCGCTATAAAAAACTAATATTTCTTTACCATCCCGTAATGGTTTTTCGAAAAATACCCTCAACAAGAATCTTTCAAGATGGCTAACTCCACCTATAGGGCATAAACAACGAGCTAAGAAAGAGTTTGCTCCCATCATACAGAAATTTTTGACAGAATATGGGAGTTCAGTTTATGACCGGAGAGAAATTATGAAAAATCGTCCTCGCAGCGAACGTGTTAAGCGACTCTCCAGTTGATGAACACGGAGAAAATCACTAATTAAGCACAATGACTAGAATAAGAACGATCGATGTCACGCTACTCCTCGTAATCGTAAAACAAATTTGCATCAACACCATGGTAATATGATTGTTTAACGCAAGTTATATGCGTAAACGATATGTATGTAAGGGTGACGCTTTTTTCCAAATTTCGATTTTCCTACGGCCTCACAATTGAATACCCCTGATTTGGTGAGTGTATGACGAAAAAAGCTTGTGTCAGGAATCATAGTCACCCGAAAATACAAGGAAAATGCACGTGTGAGAGCTAAAAAGATGAAACACAACGGGTAACTCACAGAAACAGCCACTCGATACGATTAGTCGCCGCAAACGAATAAGTAATTGAAGAAAACCTGGGTATCAACTCTACAGCTCCCGAAGCTTCAATATTACCCGGAACTAACTTTGATTTCACTCTATCTGAATTCTAGATAAACACATTTCGAACGTTTTCTTAGGAAGAGATTTAAAATCGACATGCTGAGATACCCAATTTCAGTAGAAAAAGTCAAAACTAGTCAGACGATGATCATCACATCACACTATATCACTTCCGAGCTCTACTTGCTCTCCCAATGTTTCTGTTTCATAGATATCGCCATCTCAGCTCTTTTTTAGTCACTCATCTCGTCATGGTAATTCCTATCTCGATTACAAACTTTTACATTTCAACAGTGTTGAAAAAAGCACTTCGTACTTGATAGTACCGCACCAAGAATACATTAGAGATACTTGCGGATCTCAATTAGAGGTTAGCACATTATTATATGATCCGAGATGTTGTCTAGACGAAAATTCGAGACTGCTGACTTCAGTAATAATTCAGTCTACCCCGAATCAAATATCATGAATGCGTCAGTCACTTTCTCGGTCCTAATGATCGAATTTAAATGAAATGCAGGCCGGAGTGAATCAATAATCTCCTGAACCTGCACCAGACAAATATCGTATAGAGAGACATTTGACCGAAATCCTTTAAAAGTTGCGATGTTTATTCAAAATTAACATTCTCGGCTCAAAATGTCACTTGTTATTCAGAAAACCAATGGCAAAGTAATCAAATTCAAATAATAATTAATTACAAGAATTCCTGGCTGAGATTGAAAATTGTGATTCTTTATTCCAAAGAAAAATTTATCCAACAGCATGCTGTAAGAGCTGGATGCAGTACAGATAGAAGCTTGCTTGCAAATTCATCCACGAATTCACGAGTGTCTGTTGCCATTAACTATTACCGTATAGTATATATTCGCCTGTTGTATACATTCGCTATACCACACCGTCCGTCTGGCACAACACGCGGCCCGGATTACGACTTCCGGCTTGCTAAATTTTGCTTCTTTAATGCTTGTGATTACGCACAATCACGCGCACGCTAACCCATCATTGCATTGAGTATGACAAAATCATTGACTGGGTCAGTAGTTCTATCGGTTCGCTGCGTGGCTTGAAATTCATTGCTTTTTCGGCGGATAATACTCAGCGATTTATGTAATTTTTTTCGTTTTGATTTTTCGAGCAAGCTATTGAGAAAAATAGTCAAAAAGCTATCCTCTAGATTAGCGATACGAGCTGTTAGAATAGAAATTGAACTCCACAATGATATGATGTATTGCCGTTATTTTACAAAATTTTGTAGAGTGATTGCAAGTATTACAATATTTTATTCAATAAACGATGTTTTGACAGTAGAGCTATACAATGAAAAGAATCAATGCAAAATTGCGCATCTTCAGCGTTTTTTCACTGTTTCCAAAATTTACAGTGAACAAGTTCATCAACAGGAATGACTCTATTGTCATGACAAGAACCAACGGTGCAGTTCTCGGATAAATTTCCAATTGAGGACCAGACTTTTGTAGAGAGTTTCTATGAACAATCGTAGTTATCCACAATTTCTTGAGCCCGTCGGAGAGAAATGGTAAGATATCGATCTGAAGGAGAAGAAAAATCTCATTTTGTATCCACCATCACTAATGGTCGCTAATCGTATTGAAAAGTGAACACCTTTGTGTACTCTCGAATTCCACATTATGCAAAGACATTTCTTTCGGCGGTCTTGAGGCGAGTGTAGTGGTACAAAATGCTTTTTTTTAATACCGTCCACTTCAGAAATACTTGAGTTATCTGATTCTGGTCACCTACTCTCTCCGCACGAATCAGTAAAAATTGATCCCATGGAGGGCGTTTCCACTAATTCACATCGAAATCCTACCAAAAAAGAGTAGAATTTCACTAAAAATCAGCGAAATTCCCTTTTTTCAAATTTCAGGAAGTTTACTCGACCGAAATTCCCTGATTGGGATCAATTTTCACTGATTCGTGCTGAAAGAGAGGACGAAAATTGATAGTATCTGATGGCAATATCAAAATCATGTTTGATGAGACCATCATTCCGTCATTGATATTGAAACAGAAATAAAACTATACATGGGACATTTTGTTGCAATAACTTTATATTCAAAGAAAAAATCAATGCTCAATAATTTAATTTTATTGACCAACGGGAGATACTCGAACAAATCAGTATTTTTACGTCTGTCGAGAGGAAGAATCGACTTGTTGCAAATGATACAACTAGATGCGCAATCACATGCTATCCCATTTGAGCATAATGTAGACCGAACGATCAATAGAATGTTTGACGCTGGAAATAGACGAGACACGTGTCGATCTATTCGAGACACGCGTAAGATCTTATTGCATCTGGATTATTTTGAAACACGAATGCACAACAAGGAAAATCTGCTTAAAGAAAACTGACTCCTGATGATGGTTCGTGATAAGTGTAGAATACTCAAATTTGACTTTTAGGAAAATTTTAACAGATTGAGACTGTGTGAGAAATTATTCGATTTCGTCCTACTCTATATACAGTGTTTTGTTGTGGAAGCATCATGAAAGAGGTCAAATGATTGGTCGATTCACTGGATTACCAAGGAAATGTAACCTCAATTGTTTAGTAGATCAAGTATGGTTACAATTAAGATAAATCATCTGGTATCACGAAGTTGGAATGGATATGGTTCGTCTATTTCTGTATCCATACTTAATATCTGAGGAAGAAATATTCAAAAAAGCATCCGACGACTGTAGCTTCTTATTTCTGTCTCAGAATACGCTCAAGTTAGAATGACAAAGAGTATTGGAGAGCTAGGATTGACTCTAAAGGACTGAGATCTGTTCGTATCTACTTTCAATTGATTCAGCTACATTTTTGACAGCATGAAACTCAAGTAAATTTGATCAAACTTGCGTGATAATTTTGCAGATTAGGCATTACCTATATCAAATTATCATATCTGGAAGTCTTCAATCGTATAAAATGATCAATATCACCAGCCAAGAGCAAATCATTCATGAAAAAACAATGCACCTCAATCAAAGGAATGAACCATGAAAGAGTAGAAAAATTGCAAAAAGTGAGAAATTTCTTTGAACAACCTCTGAGGTACTGAATGAGTTATGATATTTTAAATTCTGACATCTGAATGGGTCTCTAGCATCATCAACGGTTTTTCATTCGACTTCAAATACAAGATCTAGACGAGATTCGTAGAAATCAAAACCGTTAGAAGGAGGATGAAGTTATACTACGCGTAGGAGTCTGAATAGAGGAACGACAAAAACAATAGAACGTGTATAGCTGTAACAAGGTCTTTGACATCTCGTACGCGTAGATATCAAAAAGCTAGATACCGTTTTAGATCCCGGTGTAAGCCTTGAGTTGTATAGATGACATTGCTCCTCTTGTTTCATTGAAAGGATTAGCCTTGTGTTACCTAGGATATTCATAATGATCAATGCGAATCGATTGAAAAATCTTTCTCAGAAATCTTCAAGAAGTGGCAACAATTCAAACAGCCCAGGGAAAAGTCAACAAATTTTAAGAAGATGAAATAATTGTGGACATATTATGACTGAAAATTCAGTTTTGAGTAGGTACAGTATTTTATTCGTGCATGTCCTTCAATGAAAATTTGTTCAAAACTTCTCACTTTTAGAGCAATACAGTAAAATTTGAGTTCTAAAATGATCCAACGTGGACCATTAACAAGTTCACTGCTGAAGCAATTTTCCGTAATTTTTGGATCCTCATGACCTCGACACTCACTTTCCCATTGATGCCACTTGAGGGGATCGAATTCTTTTCGAGATCATGATTTACGACCTTAAAAAATTAAATCGACAAGAGTAGTTGTGATTGGCATTATTATTCGAGCGATTCTGAGCAAGTAGAAATTAAATTGTAGAAATCGTGGTCCCCACCGGCGCGGCGCGGTGGCGCCCATCGCTGTGATCGTGTTCGTGGTCATTTTTCGATCTTGAAGGACTGGTATCGAAAAACTTATGGCATCCTTTTTGGTGAGAATAATGCATCCATTTTTGACGTTTCTTTTACTTGCTTCGCAGACCTGCTCGGGACAGATGACTCCTGCTCTAATGCAAATAGAACCAAATCTTGAGATAGAACGGAGTCATTAGCGGAATAGCTTTCGTCTATTGTCACAAATAGAAATCTCATCTTTCCTTAATGATGAATGGTTATCACAATGACTCCGTTCCATCTCAAGATTTGATTCTATTTGCATTAGAGCAAAAGTAAGATTCCCTGAAGAGTCCTGCAAACCAAGCAGAAGGAATGTCGGAAAATAAATTCACCATTCTTACCAAAAAAGATTCCATCAGTTTCTCGCAACCAGACCTTCAGGATCTAAATATGTCCATTCCACGTTGTAATATCTCGAAGACAAAAATACTCCAACAGGAAGTATTTGAAATGTTTCTAAATCCTGTAAGACGATGCGTTTATTGAACAATCATGATCTTTGATATCTTGAGCTGATTTTTGAGATGCGTTCCATAGAAAATCTTCAATATCTCATCACGGATATCAGAGGAATATGACACTTGAATGAGAGGCAATCCCATGTGACAATTTTCAGATAAGTAGAAATAAAGATGCAGAATAAAATTCTCAAGTTCCCTAAGTTCACTGACGTCACTGCCCGTCCCCTAATCAGCTATGAACCTCGGAAATTTTTGCCTTATTTGTCTTTTGTCTCATGCCAATCTCTCATTGATTCCGAGAGAAACAAGATAATATCTCAATCTAAAATGTCATAAATGAGTAAAATTCATGAATATCAAAAAGCAACATCTAGAATGCAGCCTATAATATTAAATTGATAGATGAGACGCAGGACAAGAAGCCAGGACAAAATCATACACAAGAGGTATATACGCATCCATAGCATCATCAGACAACGCGCTCGGCTAACATACTGCCACACTAACCGGCACGGCTTTGGCTGAAGCAGCTATCCTGCAAACATATAATACCCAGAGTCTCAAGAGTTACCCTAACGGTAAAATCCTCCCGTTGCCAAGCGTTTGCGCGCGCACCTTCTCCTGATCCTGCTCCCACTCTTCTCTTCCTCCTTTAATAACATCCAGGCTTCTAACACATACCATACATCTAACAGCAACGCTATCGCAAGCTTTTTTTTTTTACACCCGCATTTCCCCGTTCGTTCCCCCTCAAAGATATAGATATCTTGAACTATTACTAGTCGTCTTCCTATCCGCAATAGATAGAGGAAACCGGTGTCTGGCTCTGCTCTCAACCGATCGGCCGGCCTTTCCTTTCCTCTGAATAACAATAAATCTGTATGAGAGTAGAGCTTGCTATAGTAAGGAGACTTGGGTGAGTGATTATTCCTAGGTTGCATAGTTTTGCATTTTTAGTTGAACATTAATGCTCTGCTTCATTGAGTACATATTTTCTAGTGAGTTCATTGAATGAGTGATTAATGGGACGGAATAATGTCGCAGAACTGTCATGAGATTCGAGTTAGTGTTGGATGAAATATGAATTGACCGATGCTCTACATTACACAGAATCCGCAGAGGTTATGGCCACAGTCGATATATCGATATAGTGATCAAGAGCTGGGCATTATTAATTTGTGGTCGAACAAGTGCTCGACATATCGTCTTGTACGAATGACATTGTCAACACGAATGATATTATTCTCATGAGATTGAGAAATACGCGTTATGAAGCGATGAGATGAAAACAATAGATCAAAATTTTCTCATAGCGAAGTGAGCCTGCGGTGGGTTGTCGGGGCCGTCTGACCATGCTCGTCTGTTACTACTTGCGGTCAGGCCAAGTATGTGGTACCGGCCGATGAGATTTTTCGTCGTGACTATCCTTGAATGTCATTTCTTGTTACAATATGCATTCCGCTATCGAATCTTCCTTTGCAGGGCGTTGCAATTTTGAGAATGTTTGAATAGAAATTACAATGGATAGATCCCTGCAATACCGACACACACTCGATACGAGTTCATTGTTGGGCCACCGTTGATCACATCATTCGAATATTCAAAAGGAACGTGACCAAAAGATAAAACTGATACTCTACCAGCAATCACGTTAGTTTTCAGTCAATGAAAAATACCGAAACCAGGGTATAACATACACACATACACAGACGAAATCGGTATGCACTACCACAGAGTGACATCTGAATATAGGGGCACAGCTCTTAGTCAAAACATAGGCACGTCGTCGTCTCTGTCATCGTCATCATCATAATCGTTATCGTGGTCACGGTGATAAATTAATACTTTCAAACAGAGGTTAACAACACGTACAGGTATCCAGGCCAGGGGTGGCCAACCACTCCTTTTCTCCCATGAAGTAATATATATGCCTGTCACAGTCTTTGTTGTCGTTGTCGTCGTCATCGTCGTCGGTATCGCATAACCCAGAGTCTCACGACATCTCCTACGACACGGCAGTTCAAGTCATGCTTCGATGAACCAGCTCACTATACGATGCAAAATTTTCGCATCATTGAACACGCAAGGATTTATCAATGATTTCTGAGAGTATGGTGCATTAGACTACGATCAAGACGTTGACTGAGAACCGCAGAATTTTATCCTAGTTTGATTGCAATAAGCTTGATAGATGATCGATTTGGCTAAAGTTTTGTTGTGCGTTTGTCAACTTGTAGATTATTTTTATTCAATATGAACTTTTGATCCATTACCATCGCAAATTGATATGACTGAAAAATTAGCGAAATGAAATCGAGGCGAACAATTGTTTGTCAGTCGATAATCATTCAAATGATTATTCAATCAAACACATGTGAGTGCATCAAGATAAACGTGTCGGATGAGAAATCTCTAACTGTGTCAGACATTCATCACGGTGGGTCCGAAAGGCGGGAAAGTTGAAGGTTCAGGAAGAAAAATTCCTGTGAGATGTGATTCTAGGTATTCCCAGGATCATACTCCAAAAAAAATCGAAATCTTCCGTCGAAGGATTTTCAAATAAGGTCAGTTTTCCAATTTTTCCATTACAAATGATAGGTAACACATTGCCTCTATCGCAATTTTTCATCTTTTTCGTGGTTTTCCGTGATAAGTCGGAAGCGATGGGTTTTATCAGATAATGTGTAGAACATTTTTTTGTAGATTTTTTTAGAATCTACAAAATAATGTGCTCACATATATAAAAAAATTGGATCCAATTCGGGTAATTGGAAAAACTTTAGGAAAAAATGCAAGGATTTACGGAGCTCGAGCAATATTTTTCATTTGTCTGAGAATTTTTCTGGATAAGTGTGAACGGATGATTTAATGGATTCTTGGAAGATCTACAAAATACCATTCCACGCATTTCTCGATAAAGGTCATCCCTTCTGACTTATAACGGAAATGCCACGAAAGATACGAAAAATGGAGATATATTATTAGGCAATTTATTACCTATCATTCATCATGGAAAAATCGAAGGAAAGACTTCATTTCAAAATCCACCGACGAAAAATTTTGATTTTCTCTGGAAAATGATCCTGGGCGTACCTAAAATCACACTCCACATCAGGAATTTTTCTCCTGAACCTCCAACTTTCCCGCCTTTCAGACGCACCGTATCACCCAGGACAATTATTTGACTTAGGTCTCTCAAAATTTCTGTGCGTAAAATCGTTTGAAAATTATCGAGATTTGAGTTGATGCAGGACACAAAAATCTCTGAAATTCTTCAATAGGCAAAATGCAGTATCAGAAATTTTCGAATTCATGACTGCGTCAAACAATGCTTACGAATTCGAGATCCTCAAAGAATCGAAGCTTCGAGATCCATGTCAGTCTCTCATTCGTCCAGTGCTTAAAAATAAAATTAGTCGTATGCGTCTGACTCGACCCAGTCCTGTATCTACTTAGGCGTGCAGAAAATTCTTTCGTCACGCTACCTCTGTCGATTTTTTCTCTCTCTCCCTTTCATCTCAATCACCTTCGTCGCATTCAATTTTGAGTAAAATGACTTCTCTCGAAATATTGTGTCATTTTTCATGAATCAGTCTGAAGACAAGGTCACTGTCAAGTAGAAAAAAAGAGAACAAAATAAAAATGAAAACAGAAAAAAATACGATGTAAATCGCGTCAGTTAGTGTACCAAATGCGAAGATGCAGATGATAATAATCAGACACTGACTGAAATGAGAGAAAATGATATAGTGACACATTTGTGTCTCGACAAAATGTCCAGCTGGGAGACTCGTTTTCCGACTAACAGATTCAAATGAGATGATCAAATAAGAATAATTGTAATTTCAAGATGCCGCATTAGACTTGAGAAACGATATCATAAAGAGTCATGCAGCGTATGATTGTTTCTGACATCAACGACTCAACCAATCAATAATTTTTTTGATTTGATTATCCAAGGTTTCCAAGATCCTTAACCAAACATCGGAAATCATCAAAGGATCAAATCTCGTGTAGAACGAGTCTGATTGGATTTCAAGAGTCTCTTTGAAAATAAAGAAAATCGACACGAATATGTTAATAACATATCAAAGGGAGGAGCAGTCAAACTACTAATACAGAATATGAAATTTCGAATTCCAACAAAATATGTAACTACATTTCGAAGCATTGAAAAATTCATCAACGAGGAAAATCTCATGGTAAAATGACGATATGGTATAATGCAAAAGAGCGGAACAAACCATACAAGAGAGAGAGAGGAAGAGAGAGTCCTTGATTGGGCCGTACTTACAATTTGTGCGACCTTATGCACACAAACACATACGAAACGATGGTAAACTCGTCGTTTCGAGTAGGTAAGTCAAGTTAGTAAAGTCAAAAGAGAAGGGGGGAGGGATCAGGAGGAAGAAGGAGGCAGGACCACATTGGATACAGAAAAAAAAAGAAAAAAAAATTATTCGTTCTCGCACGAGTGCGCTCCCGTATATGCAAGAACGACGCAAATCGGCTACGCACACATCTAGGTAACTCTCATGACGACGTTGTTCAAGCGTTAGTTAGCCGGACGTGAAAATACGCGTATGGTTAGTCTCTCTCTCTCTCTCTCTCTCTCTCTCACTTCACGTAGCTGTCGCTCAGTAATTTCCATGCGCTACTTCAGAAAGCCTTTGACATATTTCTACTCTTATCATGCAAAACGAATCGACAATGTTCATAAATATCGGAGACTCACTGCTGCTGATTTTTTTTTTCTACTCGAGCTTTCTTATTTTTCCACGATTCACTCTATCTTGTATGGTTTTCTTTTTGCCATGACAAGTGTGCAAATTCATTGAGTCGTGCTTATTTTTTAGGTTGGGTTGTTTCTGATGTGAATTGATTCACAAATTATGAGGATCTACCAAATTTTCAATATTTTTGAGACAAAATTGTGAGAAACTTGGAGTCCGATCACCTAATGCGGAAAGACCTTTTGTTTCAAAAATATTTGGGGGCTTGATCAAACACTTGTCATGGTCATAATTGACTGTGAGTTTCAGTAGAAGAAGTACCGAAGTATTACTGATGCGAAAATCCCCTTGTGGACAGGGTAACATGACTTATCTCTTTCATCTGTCAAATTTTTCATCCAGTTACCACTTACAATTAGAAATATCTGAAGAAATTCTTTAAGACAAGACATGTGATACTGGGTTTACATCCAACGGAATTTTATAAAAATTGACGGTCACTTATCATTTAATTATGTGCCTATTTTAGAAATTTTTACAAGAACTAAAAAAATATTTTCGTATCTCTGCATTGCTTATACTGTGACAGAATGACTTCTACCTGGGTGTTTTCGAGTTGAAAAATGTATACTTGAAAGCACTGGGGCATTTCATTTGGAAACTTGAAACAAAATTACTAGACGTCTTCTGGGCACAACTTTTTTTGCAACTTTTCTTGAAATCCTCCTCGTAACTATCAGTGAATTCGATGCAGATGATGGAGTTGTCAGAAAGGCTGTCCAAGTGGTAAAACAGATCAAATAGTTTTTAATAGAGACCTATGCAAATTGAAAATCACGAGCTGGTTAATTCAATGTAAGTTGAATGCACATACTGGCGCCATAACGACGTAAACGCGATGGCACATGGATCCGAGCCAAGAATTATATCTCTCACTTATGCTCTATGTACAAGTGTGGTTGTGGAACCAAAACAAAATTGTATGCTCCCTGTGCAAACGATGCACAGTCTTATGATGATCTCCTCTCGGCATTCACCACCTCTGTAATATGACTATAATGCAATGGGCATATGTTATCGTGCTCACAGCGCGCGGCGGCCAAGACAGCCCATCAAGAATCCATGTATATAGAAGTGAATGGTTTAAGAATTCCAACATAAGGCAGAAGCAGAAAAGTTCATCAGATCACGGTGTTATGATGCCAAGAAGTCAACAAACTTTCGGAAAGATGATATGGAAAATAAGTGAAGTACCTTGCCTTGTCAACTATACAGTCAGAATCATGAAGAAGATGGAGTGACTAGATCAAACTCGTCGATTTAGTATAAAATAATTCTTGACAAAATAGACTAGGATTATGCATGATGGTCTTGATTTCGAGAGTTGAACAAGGAAATGAAACAAAACGACAGTCAAGTGAGCTGAATTTGGAACACCATTGTGATTTTGGAACACTTTCAGGAGAACGAAATGTAAAACCCCGCTAAGCTCAGATACTCAGATTGAAATTTTGGAAAGAAACAATTTGTTATTACCCGTCGTGCAGAAGGACAACCATTTTTGTACCTCAGAGCGACTTCTACAGCTATCTGATCAAATTCAAGGCAATTATACCTAAAATGCACCATCAAAACGGAGATTTTCTTCAAATTCATCAGTAAAATTTACAATAATCTGTATCAGTAGCCCGTTCGGTGTAGGTGATGGATGAAAAACATGAGTCTTACGTACCATGAGTGGAAAACTTAAGTTCGAGGACCAAGGATTGAATTTCGGGCACCAGCCCGAAGTAGCCTACAATGGTATATTATGCGTCGAGTGCCAAAAAACTTTGTTCTTTGCAATAACTTTGTTGGACGTCGGCGAAGCCGACGCATATGCCGTTTTATACGACTCGACGCGGAAACTGCGTGTCTTCCTCGCTGATGGTTATTCCAAGAATACGAGAATATTCCCATGTTATCCCGGTTGAAGGTATTTACTTTATGCCGAAATTCAAACCACTTGAGATTACCACAGCTCGATGATGACCCAGCATTTTCTTGGCTAAAAATCATGTATTTGCTAACATTGAAGTTTGGCATACTTTGGAAATTATTTCATGTTTTTGAGATGAAGAATATGAAATTGAATAAGAGTCTTGAGAAGAGAAAAGACCAAAAAATTGAAAGATTGAGGTATCTATTGAGGTCATTCCGGCAGACCATTTACAAAGAGATCATTCAAATAAGGGTGTACGCAAATCGAACACATATCTCTCTCTAGAGGACTACTTTTTAAAATCCCAACTAAACACATATCAATTCAAATACGAATATGCATCAGCATCCCGAATCACCTATTTCCCATAGTTTCTCTCGCCCTTTGAGTGAGATACCGTGAAATATGAAAAAATTATTGCAAAAAATACAGACGAAATGGAGGAAGAACCAGACGAGGAAGACAGAGGAAAGATAAAGTACAGTGCAAAAAGGGAGAAAAATGAAAGCGCAATGTTTTGGCCGTCCGCGACTGACTTTTGCGCGCGTCTGGGCCAAAGATAGATGAGAATGAGTAAGAATAAGGGAGATATAGGAGAGAGAAAAAGCAACAGAGAGCAAGCTTTCCTCGTGTGAAGTCCAGAGATTTCAGCAAGAAACATCATCAAGTTCTCATGTACACTTCATTTCTCATCTTCATACTTATATTCTGGCTACACATTCTCATCATATCTCCCAGAAACTTTGAGAAATTTTCTATGCATATTTCTATCTTCTGTATATTCTAACCAAGACTAACCATAACAAGTTAAAACCTTATCTACTCACTTATTCCATGAAAGAGACGGAAGAAAAATCGTTACAAGTGTAAGGCAAATGAATTTTACCTTACACTTAATTTAATTGTACCCCTCATCGACCACACAAAGAAAACCTGCACACACACACATACATTTACTCCATTCATTGGTAAACGGATGAAATAGACCATCAGTCTCATATATGATGTCAAGTAATCTCAAAGATTGATAGAAATTACAGGCTTGAGCGTTAATTAAATCGCTCGTGATTTTCTGTAAAAATGTTGAAAAAGCCGCTCTCGTTTCACTTTGCTACTGCTGCGGCTTGCTGCTGCTATTACTTGCTGTACTCTCGCACCAATGAGTATAACTCAAAAGTGACAAGATAATAGACACTTGAGTATTACCCATTTACAGCATCGAGAGTACGATAACTATACATTATCTCTTGAGAAGGTAATCATGGTAAAAGGAGGCAATTGCTTGACGGATTACAAGCGATTAATCGAGCTCGAGACTGAATTTGCAAAACTCATTCACTTGAGTGAGCTTCGGACAACGTTTACTGCTTCTCTTTTCTTTACGCTGTTCTTGAAAAAATTGGAAGTTCGCTCTCAACTCACTGGAAATGTATTTACTCACTTTCCTGTTTCACAAAAATAGGAAAATATGACAAGTGAGACAGTTCGAGACTGCAGCCATCAGTATGGGAGACAATTCATGCTTTCTCGTATGTGTGGATTATATTTACAAGCATAGAATTTGTATTTCAACACATGAGCTCAGCATTCAAGGAAAAATCTTGAAGCAATCTCAAAAGTCTAATTGGAATTTTTGTAAAATTTACATAAATGAGTACCAGGAATTTCCATCACGTTACCAGATAACTTATTCGTCAAATTTTCATAGGCCGTTGACCGTGTGATAAACATCGAAAAAATCTCGGACAAAAACCTTGAGCTTTTGACGAGCCTATTTTGAACTGATTATAGCGTATTATGGTCATATCAATGAGTTCAATGACCACTCTAGAATCTAGCTTTTCCTTTCGATGAAAAAAAAAACACGCGTATTTTCCATCCGAGTTATAATTCATCAATTCATTCATATAAATTATGCGGGCCTACCAACCGTGACCATCATAAAGACTATTATTATCGTACGACCGAGCTATTAGATTAACCTGATAAATAATCCTATCAAGTCATTCAAGCTGTGTTGACCGTACCACTTACGGCTATGTATACTTTTGAAAAAAAGTGTTTTTGTTGGATCCTTCACGGTACGAGTGTTTTCGACATGTGATCACAAATCTAAACGTGGAAAAATACTCATGTCAGAGCTCTTTGAAGTCGTCATTGCGCTGCGCAATTGAGTGAATGTCAAATGGACAGGTCGAAAAAATGGATGTAGGATATCAAGTAGGTATGTTTTTTAGTTTTTCTGGTCTGTGGGTCGATGAACTCAAGAAACTTGAGTAGAAAAATTGATAATACTCAGCAGAGCGTTTTAGAATATTATATGATGTATTAAAATTTGTAATTATTTGTAGAAAATTAATCAGAAGCAGTATATATAAAAAATCATATGAGATGACTGATTGCAAGTTCGAAGTTATCCGTGAGATATCAAAGCTAGCGATGGCGAACTGAACAAATTTCGGCATCATCTGTTTCAAAAATTCATAAGTAAACTTGCCGAACATGAATTCTGGACAAATTTTGAGAAGGATTATTGGCCTCGAGCTGCTGTTGGGAATCCTGGAATCACATCGCAGTCTTTTAAAAAGACGCGAGGAGGCTCCGAATCATCAATTAAGGACATTCCCGAAATGGTCTGAACTGATTTCAAACACAAAATGGGACGAATAGCTTTTCAAAATTTGGGCAGGATTTCTGTCCGACGAGTGTACATCATTTTCTTTTGAAATCTTTAAAATTGGTCATGATTGGATTCATTGGCCATGTAAAGTACGCTATATATTCCGTCCAACTCCAGCTGTCAAAGCCACCCAAGGGCGGGTCCACAAATGATGCATATGCACTGCTCACGCGCGCATGTGCTGCCCATTGGATTTGAAAAGAGATTAAAGGGCTCAATTCAGAGAATCTTTGATTTGAGCCGGCTTGTGTGTTTCCCTCGTTAATGATTGTTCCAAAGCAGAACTCAGAGATTTCCGTATCTAATTCAATTCGTTGCACATGAGCAGTGCATATGCGCGTGTGCAGTGCATATGCATCATTCGTGAACACACCCTAATTGACTTTTGATAAGCCTACTGCGAAACAAGGGATCTCATTCAGTCTTATCAAGCTCAAAATAAAGTGTCAAAATACTGCAAAAAAAAACTAAGAAAAGAAGATGCCAGACGCAGTGTGCCTTGTCGTAAATACTTCCAAAATGACCCGTCTAACAAGTCTCGAAGGATATATAACGGATCGCAGATTTTGGTGTCCCCCACCCCCTTTTTTACGCATGGATGCATGAACGTCGCGTGCTGCACGTCGAAAACTCGTGCAAACTTCCACAAGCTTGAGCTCGTCTCTTTAAAACTGCCACGCGCTTTCGTGTCTCTGGCAACTTTAGGGTCGGAATGAAAGACCCAGAGATGCTAAGAAAAAAATCCTCGAAAAAAAAGGTGAAAGGAACGAGGGGACACAGAGAATTGTTTCATAAAAGGGTACACTCGACGTCTGCTATCGGGGTGACGGAAGCAAGTAGAGCTTGCGGGGAGAATTTCCCGGGAATTCAGTTTTCTATTCGACTACTAGTACTCAAAAGAGTGTACGTGTTTGGTCTTCAGTTCACTGGATTTTACAATCAAGGTTCGTGTTTACGAAGTAAAATTTTCGATTAAGAAATGATGCACGGCTAATCGAGAATAACAAAAATAGGACTCTGAGCACGAAAAGTGGCCACGAATTTATTCTGATTCAAGCGATGCCATTCGATCCAAGGCTGCTGATAAATTCATTATAATAATACACGGTGTGAGTATCGCCTGGTCAATCGATGAAATTCCGACACTGAAGCACTTCACAAAGCATCAACATAAATTTTCAAGAAAAATGACGAAAATGCCATCATGAGCAGTGTGATTTGCCTTGGTATAATGTAATTCTGCTGCACATACAAGCTTTTAATTTATGAAGTTGGTGAGGGAAGAGATATAATAATCGATTGAAACAGTCGGATAGCGATCGTTTGTGACATTGAAAATTGATCATGGTATTACATTGTGAGTCTGGAAAAATAATTTGAAAAATGGTACGATGATTGAGGAGAAGTTGAGACTCGTCGAATATGAGTGCCGATATTATTCGTGCAGCATATATTTCAAAAGTATATATGTCTGGGGATGAACTTGGCCAGCGGGACCGGTCGAAAATAGCTTTTTGAGAAATTGAATTTCATTCTGTCTCGCAGCATCTGACAGTAATGGTTCACTCCTTTACCCCAACTCTAACCCTGAACTTGAGAACTTGGATAATGCGCTTTGGTATCCAGGCATCGTCGTCAGTATTGTACATCATTCGAATTAGTCGATGAATGAAATACAAATAGTTGTGGACTGTACAAATGTGGTATTTTATCGAGGATCTTGATTATTTAGCCAGATGAGGAAAATCGAAAATGTCCAGGATTTACTTCGGTGGCCTACTAATGAGCTTGATATTAAATCGCATTAAATGAGAAATCGTCTGCAAATAATTGTATTGAATGGATTTTGAAATAGTGGTCATGGTAGCAAACATAATAATCAGGAAAAATTTATTCTCTACGGTCTTATTCTGTGACACAAATTGCTGGAAGTACATCACAATTCTTTGATGTCACACAAAATGTGAAGAAACTCGACTCGAGTAATCCACTCATTATCACAGTTATATCATTCTGATAGGCTAATTATACAATCAAAATTTTGATCTTGTTTCTGCATTTGTCATTTGCCATTATAAAATTTCCAAATATCAAAACAAGACCATCGTAACAATCAATTGAGTTAGTTCCGAAAATTCGAGTGATTTGATAGATAGCACTAATGAATGGATATGAGAATGAGAAAATTTGCTCCTTTCTCCAAAAATGATTCAGTTCTCCCAAGAGAGAATAAATTGACGTTAAGAGTATCTACGACGAGACCTAGACTTTTCCACGCGCGTGACCTTGACAATCGTTTCCTTTTCTGAGGCTTATAAAATATTCTATACAGCTGGGAAGTGTGTTTGTGATCGAGGTCAGAAGATGATACTCAACGAAGAATATGAATATAAATTGATGAATATATAAACGTATACTCGTTAAAACGTCAAGATATAAGGTCTGGGAAATGTGAAAATATTTCCGCGTCAAGCCTGCCATAACCTATTTGTGATTCTATTCGTTGCTTACATCATCTATTATATTGGCAAGGGAGTAATATTGATTTTATCATTCATTTTTTATTTACATGAAATATGGATGAGGTATTTAGAATATTGTATGATATTTTTTGGAAAATAGTCAGACGATTGATATCCATTACCGAATAGGTACAAATACAATATTCTAAAAATGATTCCAAACAAGACAAAATTTTAGACAAAATTTGGTCCTAGAAGAAAGGACACATAGGGTTCTGAAATAGTGATTGCACATCAATCAATCTGCGCACTACTAATGAGTGAAATTTGTTTGATTTGCAACTTTGGTGCCGAGTTGATAAATCAAGTGATACATGAACCTATTCTAAAGCAAAACTCTATTGTATCCTAAATTTCACGAAGATATTCAATGTATGGTCAGCTCAGAAATATTTGTCAAAACCTTCGTCCATCAATAGGATCCGAACAAATTTTTCATCAAATGACTTGGGTGTCAACTGACTTTTCCCATACATTCATCGTTCAGGTATACCTGCTCTTTACTGATTATGCAACAAACTCAACTTTCCAAAAGTTTGGTCGGTTTTTCACACATTATTAGGAAAGGAACAAATGGTAATTGATACGAACCAATATATTGAGAGTGACACGTTAGCTGGGAATATAAATGCTGAACTCACCTGAAACATAAATAAAACAATATGTTATTCATTTTATTGAAGGTTTCGTATAATGATAATATATAACGGAAGAGAACAAAAGGAGGGATATTGAATAGATATAGTAATAATATACAAAATTATCGATGGTCTAGTCTAGAAACTTCGGAATCACAGTTTTCCTTCTTCTGAAGAAAGAAAATGACCAAGTTCCTCGATTTTCACTCAAGTCGATGCCTTAAAATTGTATCCATGCCATAATTTGCGAACAACGTCGAAGGTCAACATACATTTTTATCCAAGCTATCTCATCTTTCTATCAAGCGATCTTTGTCTGTATTTTGCGATCACGAGCAGACATCACTCATTAGTTGGACTTTTTACTCAATTTTCAATGCTGCATTATAGAGAGATGAACTAAACGTCATCTTTGGAGTGCATCGATCTCAGATACCGGCTCTTTTGAAGGAAAACTTATATACCACCTCGACCTTGTAAAATCCGGTTTTTTCACGCTCACAAAATTTTATATTCATTACGCTCTTCTTAGCTGTCTACAGCACAAATTTTTCTTCTCTTTATCCTTTCATCTTCCTAGTCCACCCACTCCTCGATTTTAACTTTGACAACTCTATATAATTTTCATCAAGTTCTTAGAACAGTACAACAGTAAGAAAGAATTGATTTCCTCTCATCCTTTTAAATCATTCTTATTTGAGGGATATTCTTTTAACAACCAAAATGACTCTAAAGATAATTCGAATAGCCATAAGTCAAAGTTGATGCCCTTCATCATCTCATTTTCCGTTCGTTCACTTCTTTCAAACCACATCATCGACCAAGACATTGACTGATACGTCACCAATTATCGATATATGTGAGATAAACTCTCAAACTTCACACAGAAGAAGGACTGGATCAAAAAAGTAAGTGAATTCATATTATCAAGGTGAACGATGGTACAGATATGGTGATTAATTTCGTCTCTCGAAGAATCTGATCATACAGAATGGCATTGTTCTTGGGAAAGTTTTTAATAATCATAATTTGTAATTCAATTGCTTGAATTGGATGCAATAATGGTGACATCTTCCAATTCGAACAAATCAAAGAACAAAACATGGAACAAGATGTTCAAGATATTACAAGGATATAATGATGCTCATGTATAAATAGAAAACATGTCATTTCTTTGGATGACATCTTGTTTCTGTAACCGGTTATGTGACAAAAATCGGCCGAAAAATGAGCAACCAAAAGATACACAAGAAGATAACGAAATCATTCACGTTTAACGTGTAACATTTGGGTAGCCAATCGATGCATTAGTGGACCAAGTAGTGAAGTGATATAAGGAATATGTGGTTGTTTTTTGAAAACAGAATGAAAAAATCGTTTGTATCAGTTCGGTCTCCTCCACAAGAGACGGCTACCATCTATACTCTTTTCCTCAGTTTTGTCGATCATCAGACATTACACACGGGGTTTTTATGACTTTTTCCGAGAATAAAATGTATAAAATAAGATATCACTGGCCGCCTTAGATTCCTGTTTCCGCTTTTTTGAGGAAAGAAAGGCAGAAATATCATCCCAAGTGTTTCAATTCTGCTCTTCTATGAACGAGTTTTTGGAATTCCATTCACTCTGCCAATTTTGTGAAGATTATGATTAGAATTCGATTGTTGCAAGCAAAAATTCTTGAATCTCACAAGAATGTCAAATATAAATGATTTGGAAGTTTATTGATCGGTATTTGAAAGATAGTTCTGAGAAAGCACGAAGCCAATTGCTCAATCACAATTATATTCACGCTTGACAGGAGCTATTTTCTTGAGATAGAGGTACTGGAAAAGTATCATTGCAAGATTGGATAACTGATTTGGAGTCAAGAATGCGAATTACATTGAATTCGAGCATGTTTCTTCTCTAAAATTGTCCAAACCGCAAGGGGTACTATAAGTCCCTAGGTGGTCCCGAGGCGTGACGACCCTCCGGCCCGAGTTGACGGGACACCATATTCTGGATCTCAGCCTAAATCCAATAGCGAGAGACCTGGCCCTAAGACAGGTATTTAGCGGGCTTTGGCTTTCCCGTTAGCCCGCAGAGGGACTCCCGGGCCAAGTTAACGTTTGCCGGAGCGTGGAGATCGCACATCTCCATCCGGCGCCTGGGCCTGGATGAGTCCAGGGACTCGTATATTGGGATTATCTACGGTTGATCACAATGCGAGCCTGGACGAATAATCCAGGGACTCGAGGGGCTACCTAGGCTCCAAGGGAACCTAGAAAAGCCCCTATAGTACCGAAGGTACTACCGACGCACTGGCAAGGCGTATCTCTATCCCTTTCCCAAAGCAAAAACAGGGGTCAGGAAGCCGGTGTATCCTATGAAATTGTCTGTCTTGCTGGTTCCTTTACTGTGGATTAGGGGTTTTAACAAACAACACAAACATTTTCACTCAAAAAAAAATGTGAGCTTGGAACCAAGACCAAACACAATGATCATGAGAGCGTATGGTGGCTCAGTTGGGGGCGCTCGAGCGGTGCGGGTTTGAATCCCCGTCGGGTCAGCTCGGAATTTTTCTTTGCGGAAGGGAATTTTTCGGACGATGTTCCCGCATCACACCCACATAAACTACACCACAACATTTCTGAAAACTCATAATTCCTGAATGCTAAGAAAAATATTTCGATTACTCGCGCATTGCGCAAAAAAGTTCGTTGATGGCCGTAACAGAAGGGGGTCCCCAAGGCCCCCACCTGGGATGCCAATAATACACACACACACAAAGATCATGGGAAGTAGAATCGATACACTCGGTCTGGTAGCCAAGATGGCAGTTTTGACAATATTCTTTTCTGCTGATGGAACAGGAGATTCTGCATGAAAGCATATGGAAACTTTATATACAAATATTATATGAGGCCCAGTCGCAGATAACTTTGGACAGTGCACCAAATTCGAAAAAAAATCGTATATTTGATGTACATTTGCTTCGATAGAACCAATCATTACAACAGTTGATTTGAAGGACGCAGACATTCATGAAAGTGTCCATGGCATACAACTGATCGAATACTGACAAACTCAATCGCTTCCATACAAGGTCAAATAACAATCAACAACTATTTCTCCATCTTCGACACAACCATATTACAATTCTTCTTATCTAGTGACCTTGATCTGTGATCAGACTTGTTAATTATTACCAATATACTTCCTAATCTCCAATCTGAGATAATCTGACTAACCAAATACAAGGATACAGATTGAATATTTTCACGGTAGATACAACTTGTAGGTGAATTATAGGTAGCAAAGAACGACTATATACATGAATATATATAGTTGCAATGCAACGATGGCATTATAACGCGAAAAGTTGGCAAACATATATAGTGCATATGCACACTGGTTCAAGAAAGATACTCTGGTCGTCGTCGTCGTCAAGCCGACCTTGGGTCCTCATGGTATAAGTCCTTGGGTTGTTGTATGGAATGCGGAGTGTGTACTGCGTCGAGAGATCCGGCTGCTGCTGTTCTGAGCGGCGGCGGTGTTCAAGTGCGCGAAGCTTCGGTTTGTAAGAGCCGACACATAAGCTTTTTCTCTCCCTTCGTGGAGAATTATTTCACGCTATACTCTCGACTCTCGTTTAATTTTGCAGATAATACTCATATAGTACATATATATATAAGAGAAGGCAAGTGCTGTGAAAATCATCATCTAGTTGTGAGATCGTTGACCCCATATGTTTGATTTCATCTCTTTTGAAAGTTGCTGACAATGATATTATATTGGAACCTTTGGACGATTTGAAAATTTGATCTGTTCTGAAGAATTCTACTTGTGAAGACGAGCTGTACAGTTCATACATATTCAGGCTAGTAAATAGGACGATGTCACCTAATTTGGTCGTGAACTTTGATTGGAGCTGCATGACTACGTGAGCATGGTATATCTATGGAGATGTACATTTGGCATTGAAATCGTGTTAGCATTTTCATTTAAACTTGACATCAACTTTCGAGAACAAAAGTCATACCCGCGCAATGAAATCAAACGATGAACTCTGAGAAACGCAGGTCCCCTAACCTCTTTACGAATTTTTCCAAATATGTGAACAGTTCAAGGAGAGAATTTAATCAGCGGTTCGCAAAGGTTGAGTTGAGACCAGAATCAGATCATTCTCTACGCTTGTTGGGCCAGAAACTTTATTGATACTCTTCACAAGCCACTTTTCATGTAAAATTGTGGAAAAAGTGAGTGCATGAAGAGGTTAACTTTGTAGAGATTTTTCAATGTCAAAACAATGACTTTTACAGTCACATTGCATCAAAATTCTAGTGATAGACTTGGTTCCGCGGATACGGGCTACAAAACTGCTTAGTCAAGTATTCAGAGAGTTTGATTGTGAATTCACGAGGAAACCCCATAAAGTGAATCAAAAGCCTTGAATGGCTCAAAATCCAGATGAAGAAATTCACCTGGTAATTATTTAGAGTAAGTAACGCAGGAGAAAACTATCGTTCGGTTCTGCTGTCCCACATAGGAGAAAGAAACCATGCTGCAAATTCGGGCTTTTAATCTCCGAATCCTAAATACTTATTCTCAGAGCAAAAAAAAACGGCGAACCTCGTAAACTCCTGAAACGATCTGGAGAAGGCTGATGAAATTGATCCAGGATACCTTGTTTGCATTCTCTCAAAGTGTATTACAATTCCGTCCCAAACAAAACAGCTGAGTGGGTATCGAAGGCAACATATACGGCAAATTGAACAAATTTCTGACTTTCAAGAGCACGCAAAAAACTTTGTCTCCGACGTACTATCTATATACTACTCCCTCTCCATAAACACCACATAAGCCAAGCAAAGTACGGAAACAGGTTCGTCCAGTCACACATATACACATGCGTGCTCGCTCTGGTGCAGTCGATATGCACAGATTATAAGACTCTCAAGAAAGACAGCTTATATATGCAGTTTATACAACCATACTAACTGAGATCGGAGCAATGGAAGAGTAGGTACAAAATGTATCGACAGAATGAGTGAGTGAGAGAGAGATATGCCAGTAATGCGCCTTTTCCTTCACACCAGCAGCAGATCGCGTGCAAAAGACACTTGACTTGACGTCATGATATGGCAAAGAGGCAAAGTTGGGCAGCAGTGTGGCTGCTAAAGGCATCTTAGGTACATATATGAGTAATTCCATCGAAAATTTGATATTTGGAGGTCGACAATGTGACAACCCCAAATCTCACTTAGTCAGGTTCCTAGATGTATCCATCGAATTTTTCAAACATATGTATGAGTTAACTCGCACACGAACGTAAATTTTCCCACTCATCGGTACCATAAGGATAACACGGATTATGCGGTAGCATAACACGGAATCTGAAATTCGCCAATAAAATTGATCTCACGGCCAAATGGTTTGACCTACAGTCTTGAGGTTTAAATAATGTTCATTTGGCCACTAAATACTTTGAAAAGAAAATCGACTCGAACCTCCGGGGTCTCGCTCTGAAGTATCGTGCTAGAAGGGCACGGATCTGACCAAAACATTCAGCCAAAGTAGATTTTTGAGCAAAAGTAGTCCCCAAAGTGTGGAAATCAATTTTTTTTCAATACTCTGGGACAAGGAAAAGTTGCGCCTGACGATGACCTTTAAGAAAAAACTGGTACAAAGAGTACCTGCAATGAGGCAAATCCACTTTTATGGAGGAAAACTGAGTGAGTAAAATTTTAGTCGAAATTGGGTGACAAGATGTAAATACTAGCCCCGCACACACAAAGTGGTTTTTAGGATCTTATAGCAGTGGAATTTGGTGCTTTCTACCATTATGTTTGATACATTTGCCTATCCGAATCCTGAACGAGCTCTGCGTCGGTGCTCCACACTCATAAATGCATAAAAAAAAGAAAAGCGGCACGACACGGAAGTGAAATTTTACCCCTTTTTTGATAATTTTTTCTTTTTTCTTGGATGACCCTGAATAAAACAACTGATGATTGCGACGAAAGGAACGTGAAAAAAATACGCCGATAAAATACGTCGGCGTTATTACGAAGTTTCCACGGAACTACTCATATACTCATTGCACTTTTTTTCTCTGATGTCTCTCGAATGAGCTCTTCTCTCAATCTCTGTGTTGAGTTTAACGCTTTGATGCTTGCACTGCATTCAGAGTTCAGATTGAGTTCGATGAGGTTCTGCGAACGCAGTTGCACTTTCATAACAATGTTTGTCGTGTGTGGATTGATGTGGAAATAATTTCAGGTGACGTGGACCACACACCATCGCACAGATTTTTTTATGACTGCATTCACGTGTGTTTCTAGAGATTTTGTTATTCAGTTTACAATGGTTGATAAATTTTTCTTACCTTGATAGAAATTTCAAGGTCTGGTGGTTTCCATATGGCCGTCTCAAAAAATGCCCAACAATTATCAAAACAATTTTGACTCCTAATTGCGAAGAAGACAATTCCCAAAATGTTACGACGACCACCGCAATGAAAAATCCAACTTATCTAAGCAAAACAGACCTCCTAGCATAAAACAAAGCAAGATCATATGTAAATCCTTAATTTTCCCGATACACTGCAATTTCGTGTGAGCCATACCTCCCCAAACAAGCTCTTTCCAAAAAGCTACTTTCAAAAATGTTTTCCTTCTGGAAAGTTTGCCAAACTTCAGAAAAAGTATTCAAACTTTCGACCGTCTATTCATCTTGAAAAGAATAAACTTGTTTGCTCTAAAAACAGAGAAAGTTGCATGTTGGTTGCAAAATTCATCACACGCGGAGCAATAGACTACACACAAAACGTAAAAAAAATAAGGACGTTTGAGTTAGATGCGTCGCAGAAGACATTCACCCTTAGGTGAAAGTACCTGCATGAATAACTAAGAGAGAGACAAACGTTGGTGCTGCACAGATTCTTGTGTAAATTGCACAGAACTGCGTCGAATGCGCGTGACCCACAGAGAGTTAACCAAGCGCACCCATACAGTAAAATCCATGATGGCAGAATTACTAGGTTCAGATTCATTGATAGTGTATACGTTGCATGATAATGAGATGTGAATCTATGAGTAATGCAGTGATGAAACTTGAATGAAGATTTTCACGGAACTGCGCAGTGTTTTCGTATCAATTTTGTAATGCTTGCATCAGAAAGCCCAATGATTCATTTCAAGAACAATCTTTTGGAAATAATGATTAAGTATGTTGTCACGTGTGAGAAATTTCAATAAATTTGTTAAGGTCTTCAAAATAGTGTTTAGGATGAACTTTCTGACACCGAATGCCTGGTAACTATTTAGGAAACAAAAATCCTAATTTGTCCAAATCCTGACCATATAAGGAAAAAGTTCCATGAATATTCTCTAATTTGCGGTGGATAAATTTGTCTTGCAAATCTTCGTGCATATGTCAAGATAAATTGGCATTTTCTCTACATCGTAATTTTGCAGTCACTGACCCGAAACTAGCAAACTGTGTCTGGCTTATTCGCGCTCGCTCATTCGCAAAGGATCATATCTCGTAACGATGAATGTTTGTTCCAATTTTCTAGAAACATCTGCGAATACTAAAATTGCTAAGACTATAAAATTGCGCATACATACGCATGGTCGCTTCCCTCAACCTATTAAATATCTATTCGTGAGAGATTGATAAAGACAAGTTAGTACAGTTGTGCGTATTTGAGATGTCCTCTTTTGCAGTGTGAAATAGCGGTTGATTCTAAAAGCAAAAAATCCAGAATTCTTAATTCAAGGATTTTTTAGCGCAAGATTCACACCTTTGGATTGATATTGCAAAAATGTCATGAGAAACGATTTGTAATGAAAATTGATCCCATGTATAATTAAAGTTGCTGCATGTCTATCAAACAAAAATTAAAATAGGAGAGTAGAAATATCTTTAGAAGCTTTCTGTTGCTAAAAGTTCATCAAGAATTGTAAACTTGTCTTATCAAAAGTTAAGATTACCAAAAATT
Organism: Eretmocerus hayati; assembly: GCA_029851415.1. Classification (NCBI taxonomy): domain Eukaryota; kingdom Metazoa; phylum Arthropoda; class Insecta; order Hymenoptera; family Aphelinidae; genus Eretmocerus; species Eretmocerus hayati. The sequence continues at coordinate 171,098,284 of CM056742.1, read as the reverse complement.
CTATTCGCCTATTTTCTGCATGAAATATCAATTGTATCTTGCGGACCGTAATAAGTGCACATGAAGATTACAGTGTTTGTGGGAAATCCAAATTTTTATAATCTTTTGTCAGATTCAAGAGTACGGCAATTCCTAGTTTTTCATTAAATAACACCTATAGGGTACACTCTATATAATATGATTAATATACCTTTCTTCTAGAGGACTCGGTTTCTGCAAACTCCCGCAACCAGTTGAGTATCCAAAATCAAGTGTTGTGTAATCTTGATTGCCAAATTCTCTTGGGAATAGTTGCATTACTGTGTTTTCCATAGCGCAGTTTTCAATAGCTCCATGGACATCGCAATTGTTGATGGTAATTCTTGTAGCGAGCTCCGTTTCTTCCGCTGAATCAATAATAGCAGAATTCCGTGGATTTTCCAAACTCTGAGGCCAGTTCTGTAATTCAATGTCTTTTATCTTATCATCCCTCTCAACAAAATGCATGTCTGGTTCACTAAAAGTTTTGATCACAAACAGGTCCCTTTTCCCTGATTTTATTTGTGCTAATGCGCAAATGATGTCTTCTTTAATGATTCTGCAAATGTCATCTTCGAAAAAGACCTTGAAACCATCTTTCAGCAACCGTTTGACTGATAGAATATTTGCTCCAAATGATGGCACGTACAGCACATTTTTTAATTCCATTGAAGTCAGTTGACCATTGACCATTGACCTTATTTTCATTGAACCAGTTCCTTCAGCTTGATTACATACTGTCTGATCTGCCAGTTCTACTAGTCCTTTCTTATCCAAGTCTAGTTCTGACAAAAGTTCCAAAGAGGAACATATGTGACTTGTTGCTCCAGAATCAACAAGCCACTCGTCTGCACTGTTTTTCGATTTCTCAGTATCCGAGCAGGGTGATCCACAAATCTTCTCTCGAACCATGAAGACAATGTCATGGCGATCTTGGTTGGACGATTTTTTCGATTTCAGTAAGCCCGTGAGAAACAAGAGTTTTTGGTACTCACTGGGAATCCTTTTCGGATAACCCAATTCTTTACGAAGCATCATAGCTTTTTCTACCTTCATTTGGTCATCAATATTTCCAACCGAAATCAGTGTTTGGATCATTAGTTCATTCCACACATCATAAAATTTAAGCTGCATGACCAAATTATTTTCAAATTGATCACCAAAAACCGTAAATTTATGGAAATTTGGAGTATTTTCGACCACACAATCTTGAAAACAAGAATAGTCCAATAGCTGAGTTCTAGAGTACTGCTGAAGGAGATGTATGATTACCCTACTCGATATCTTTTCACGATAGGCCATTGCTAAATTTAGGATATTGATCGTCGAAGTCACGTCTCCAATATGGATTTCCGTGAAGAAAGGTCCAATAGTAGAGCTTGCTTTTGGGTTTCTCATCTTCTCCACATCACCAGCAGCAGATTCTGGAATTCCCTGAATCACTTGAGCGATCAAGTTTACATTTGTATCCATTTGCACGTCTGTAGCATTACCATCGATCTGAGTTTGCTTGGTCAGCATAATTTTGATTCTTCGAAGCTGGTCTCTGTAAGCTTCTTGATCACCCAGATTCTGATTTGTACTCAATTGGAATTCTACCATTTCTCCAGAAACCATATTCCTCAGAAACGAATGGAATATCAATCTGATTTCTTACTTGTCTAGGTCAGATGAAAAATATCTAGATTTCACTGATTGACGAACCACCAGATACAGATGTAGAAAATTTGTACTTTCAATAGTGACAGTCGATACCACAAACAAATTGAAGAATCAGGAGCACCTTGGTTGAAATGGGTGTGTATCGTTGCGGTACTGAAAGTCAACTGAGGAATGACTTTGGCACGTTGCAACCCTTGGGCCTCTTTGGTTTTTGCACTTAATTAAGGGCGCTGGAAGAGTTGGGCCCCTCCCCACTACCGCCATACATTGTGGTTGGTGGCAATCGGAGTCTTCTAAGTAAATACGCATACCTTTTTTTTATTAAGCATAATGTGGCGAAGCACCCCCTCCTTCTCACTTGATAATCGTTTCAAATCGGTCGCCTTCAAAGTGACATTTCATTGCTACCTGGCTTTTTTCATCCCCACTACTTCCTATAGTTGACCAATCACAAGAAATCTCTCGAAAGTTCCAACTACTGGTCAGTTTGGATTAATACTCAGTATCTCACTTCGGAACATGATCAAAATGCAAAATACCAAATAATATTGTAACCTTGATCAGGAATATTATTCCCAGTAGAGCTTCCACTTAGCCTTTTTGAGCCATGTCGATAGTCTATTATAGGGAATGAGGCAAAAACATCAGTGCAAAGTTCTTCACAATTTCCCTGATGCCAAAATGTCTACATCCATAGAACCATCAAATCACTCATTTTTCTATCAATGCATGGTCAATCTCTTTTCAGGATTATTCATGAGTTTCGAGTGGGTTTTGAACCAAAGATTAGGCACTTGTGAAAATTCACACTGGTGCTGATGGAAGAGTATCAAATCCAAGCCATCTGCGTCCAAGACGAAATTGTACATTACTCCTGGTGCGAGGTTATTAGGCTGTTTTGGAGCACGGTTATGGTTTTGTCCCGAGTGTAACGAGAGGAAAATATTCCCCGTGCCTGAAAACAGCCTCCCGAGCGAGGGAAGTATACTATTTTTCGCATTAGGGCGAATAAACGTTTATGTTCCCAGTCAGGAATAAAAGTGGCGCTTTAGTCGTCCTATGCTAAAAAATTCATCTACGAGGTCGCGCAATCGATGTCTTCAACCATCGATCGTACTAAAAATAGTACATTACGCGTCGAGTGCTGGAAACATTTTTTCCTTCGGGAAACCGAGCTGGACGTGGGCGATGGCACCGTCCAGCTTGGTTTTCCCGAAGGAAAAATGTTTCCGCACGAGACGCGTATGCAGTTTTATACGTCTGTACGCAGAAACAGCTTGTTTCCAGGTCTCCTCGCGAAGCGAGGAGGCCTAGAAACACGCTGTTTCTACGTATGGACGTATAAAATTTTTTTTAATCCTTCATCTTACCTAAAACTCTTCCCAAAATTATCAATGCTATCGATGCGTAAGCTCATCATTCTCCATTGCACAAATTTCAATAAAGTAAGTCAACATAATGTACCAAATATACTCACTCGCTTCAGCACTGATAAATAAAAAATTGAAAACATACCCATAGATCAACAACTATCATGAAATAATTTCTATTGGGGATTACAACATTCTATCTAGATTCATCTGTTGTGTTGTTATGAGAGTAAATCTTAGACGAGGCTGAGATTGAATGAGATAGCAACGCAGAGTGGGAATGAGGGCAGTCACTTGACGAGGATGAGCTTCACGCAAAATGTAAGCGGGAATCAGATAAAGTCGTTGACCGCGCGTAAAATGTGAAAAGCACGCTTAGTGAGAGCGAAAAAGGTGACCATTGATATGTAACAATTTATTTTGCTTAAAATCAATCATGCACCAAAATTTATACGAGTCTATTGCATCATATATCCCAATTTGGTTTCTAATTGATGTGAAAATGATGATCAATCGAGCAAACAATAATCACCACATGTTTTGTATGTTAATATTTACGACTCTTTAAAATACAGAATATAATTTTTTGTTCATTCCCAATGGTAACCATCAAGATAGTTACATCGTCTGGTGAGTCGTTGCGAATTATATCGATCATTTGTGAATATCTATTGAAATAATTCAACAAAAAAATTGATATATCTAAGTGGAAAGTTAATTTTACCATTCATATGCTGAATTATGCTCCCGAATAAAGCCGTGAAAATTCAAAGTCTGATGAAGCTTTGTTTGATTCATAATATAGTATTCTCCACCTGTTCGAGCACAAATGATACCGGAACCATATATATCTCATTTTATGATAATGAGAAATTTCTGACATGATTTCATTGAATCTAATTCTCTCTTTTGTATTATCTCATATTCAATTCTAATCAAGCAGTAAATGAATACATAACTCTATTCTAATTGTATTGTTATATCCCTAGAAAATCACCATCCTCAACAATAAATGCATTGCTGACATGCCTCCGAGAACAATTTGATAATTTTTGATTTGAAATGAGTGTCATAATTGAAATATCATTCATAGGAGCTATTTCTACTTTTCTGTTTCCTAAAATACTATTCACACTTTCCTAATGATTCAAATCTATCTCAAGATAAATCGAGTAAGAAATTGATTAATTCATGTGATTGGCTTCAAGAAACCGTTGAAAATTACATACTTTATCACAACCAAAGGAAACGAATCGATTCTCACGCTTTTGCTGAATATATAAGCATTTCATTGAGAAGATAACGAATCCATATTAATTAAGTTAATCTGTACTTAGAGTAGAAATACCGCAAATTGAGAGTACGCAAATTGGTTCTGATGCCTGGGAAGAAACCTCAACTATTGGACTTGAAATTAATTTCTTCAGAGCCGGATAAATTAATTACAGTTCTTAAAAAATCGAAGGTTTATTCTCACAGTAAGCCTTCTGGTATCACAGAATCAATCCTTTCGACAAATATAGCTTTGAATACACCTTTGCGGATCACCGCAAGCCGTACGAGAATAAAATCATTCGTCACAAACTTGATAAATTTGAGCCCTAAACCTTCAGAAACTACAGAAAGATATCATTAATCCCACCAAAAAAGACCACAAAATTCAACATTTTGAGGTTATCCGCAAAGAGACACCTATGCAAAACCAAAAAAATACACCTTACTTTAACAGTAAGTATAAGACTAAAATTTTACGATTGAAAAAGGAAACCATATGCAAGCGTTCCATTCTCACGGTCTTATCTCCACGAATTCCTCATTATAAAATATCAAATCATATCAATTTTTATGGTTTACCACAAGAACTCTTTCAAACGTATCATTTTATATATGATGTCAAATAATCGCGGAATCGAGTCGTTGAACCATTTTTTTACGTAACGAGTATGTTAAACTGCAGTTCATTGGGATCTACCTATACCCACAATCATCAAACGGATTACTCACTACACTACATTACATTACATTATATTAAGTTTATATAGGTTTTGAAAATACACCTTGCATTTGAAGAGTTTGCGGGTCCTGTCCTACCAATATAACCACGAGAGAGTGAGATAATGCGGTCTAACCTCAAAAGAAAAAAACCACGGAGTAGCGAGTTCAGAAGGAGTCGGAGGTCAGACGAGAAGAAGGAGTAGTGATGTTTGCGGGTTGTGTGAAACGTACTTTTTTTTTTTTGAGGTTGGCCACAAATGGATTCCGAGCTTGCTCAAATTGAGAATTAACCCTATCCGCGGTTTTCTTATATTACAACGCAAGCATCACATCTGTGTGACAATCGTTTGGTGTACGCAGGGTAAATGCGGTTCGCGGTGAAGACGAGTCTCTCAGTGAGGGGTCGATGAATTTGAATTTCGACGCACAAGAACACATGTACACATGCATGCATGAAACATGTAATATATTACTAACTGACTTGGTTCAAAGAATTATACTTTACACTGCAGCAGAGACTTTCTATCAGAGTCTCAACGGGTCTCCGAACTCTCTTTCTCTTTCTTTTTCATACTGTCGAGTGCGTTGGACTTTTATTTGCATAACTCTCACTTTTAGGTAATCTACTTAATTCATGGAGCGCTGTTCAATTTGAGCTGATCTTGTGCGTGTCCTTTATTAATGTTGAGAGATACCAATGACTCCCGAAAGTTTTGACATCTGTTGGGGTACACACGATTTATTGAACGTGATTGATGATGATGATGACGATGCCAAAATGCAGAATGGCAATGAACCCCAGTGGACAGATCTTGGTTTTGTTTGAAATAAGAGGCCTGCGGGTTTCTCAACCTTCTCATCAGTCCATAACAACCAAAATGGGATCTTATTGTTATGTATGATTTGATTAATTAAGCTTCTTTTCGGAGGTTCCCAGTGTCTCTCATACGATAACAATTGATGTGACTGATGAATCAGATGTTAGAAGAAAAATCCCATAAGATTATTTATTACGGAGGTGAGTAATTGGAATGCATTCAAAAAATGGTCCTTCAATTTCACAAACTATGTATGCCTTTAGACATCAGAATTTGATGGTCTCTACAGAAAGAATATCTGTGTTATCTGTCGAAGTTGGCAAGACATGTCAGAAATACTCCAAAAAATTAGATGCGATGATATTGTAATGTCAACAGCTATAAAAAGTGTCAGAACTCTTCAAGTGACCCAAACTTTCTGGAATTCGGTCATAATTTCTTGAAACCACTCAACCTTGGTATAAAGGCAATGATTTCATTATCCAAGGATTATAGCCATCGAAGTTCATTGTTTCCTCTCCACGAGATTTAATATCAATGGAACACACTGAATTGATCCAAGTCGATTGCCAGTGAAGTAATTGAATCTTCATGGGTTTCTGATGATATGTCTTGTATATTGTCCGAGTGTATCCACAATGCTTGCTCAAAAATTTTGTATGACCAAAAAGCATTTCAAGATTCAACACAAGGAAATCCAATAAGGTAACAAACAAAAAACAGGGTTTTATCTCAATGCAGTGGCCATAATGCATGAATAACTCTGGAAAGTCATGAATGATTTTTTCAGATGTCCCGAAACTATTTGGTGGTACATGTAACACAAATTGTTGTTTAACACTGTTAATTTGTTGTTCATAAAATTGGAACACAAGTCTTGGGATGAGCATGCTCTCTGCAACCCAACATTTGACCGAAGAATGGATTATGAATATGAGTGCCAGAAAGAAACATCAGAGTACCAACGCTATTGACCTAATTCTCCATTTTTGTTAGAATATCCCCCACACATGAAATCACAGGTTTCATAGAATCATGCACATAGAGAGGAATGAAATTATATCTTTCAAAGGTGAGTCCTTGTGAATCCGTCATACAAGCATCTCATAATATAATACAGACTATCGCATGTGTTCAAGAGTTTCACTTTTGAAGAACGTGAAAAAAAAAAGCTTGAAGAAGAGCCTGTCAAAACCCATTCAAAGAAAAGACTTTCTGTGTATCCTTTTTCGCGGTTTAGCGTCATGCATGGAAGAATGTATATAGAAGGGGCCCAAAAGCTGCACCGGGTGCATGGCGCTGACCATTTCATGACTCGACGCTTTCAAATACCAATGCGGTGGCGCAAAAGTGCGCAAAACGACGCCTATACTTTTGTTGACTCGCTGACTGACTAAACTAATGACATCGTTACTTAGTGCCCAGGGCATCTTTGCAAGTCTCTTATTATGCCCTTCTCTCCTCCTCCTCCTCCTCTTCTTCTAGTTCTTATTCTTTTTGTTCTTGACTTTAAAATCTTATCCTCGGTCTTTGGCTTTTCGAATAACCCTTTCTCTTTCGCGATTCTTCCTTTTCGTCGATATTCTCTTTGAAGGTAACCTGTACTCTTGTACATTTCATATGGCAGAGAAATAATGAGAGTGTCTCAATCATAAATTAGTAATGCATCTCATTGTCTGATTCGTCAAAAATATGTAGATTGCTATAAGCTCGTTACAGTACCTAGTCATAAGGAATTTCATAAAAATACATATCAACGCTTTAGTGAAAATTATGATTTGATTCCATCACCACAGAATGATATTTCTATCAGTGAAATTCAAAATCTCCAAATCCTAGCTGTTTTTATTTAGAAAAATTGTGACACGTTGATCTACATTAGTTCCAGATTGAGACATTTTTATTAACTTGATTCACGCATTACATATACGACGATAGATACTGTAATCTAAAACCATCGAGTATGTCGATATATCCAAAATTATTCGAGCAGCCCCTGGTTCACTTCAAACTCTCTAATGTTACGTCAAAATCGTTTTCCTATACTAAATGTTGCCAAGTAGTGTTAACCCAAGTTTATAGAAAACTTGACTGCAAATTTTCCGGGAGTTCAATAATTATTTCAATCTGGAACTTATCTCTCTCATTCGAATTGAAAGTGAAAATTGAAAAGAAAAAAAAAATCAGCTGGCAAAGTTTTCTGTATCAAACACTGTTTTGTATTTGATCTTAAAATGTAAGAATAAATGCAAGAAAAAAGTATGGCGTGAAGTGTGCGGACGTGAGTCTGCACATGGCATAGTTTTTTTAAATTTGCCAAGCTGTTAGAGCTATTCTTTCTGCTCTTACAGCACCGCAATCTCCGGCCTCACACTCTATATACCACTTACTAACGTTCAGCCTGGCACATGTACAAGCCAGTGTCGTGCGTTTGTGGTTGCTGCGAGAGTTCAATGATCTGCATCTACATCTCTCTCTCTCTCTCTCTCTCTCTCTCTCTTTTGCTTATTCTTTCTCTTTTATTTTCTCTCCCGAACGAACGGCCACGCACTCTGCAGCAGCCCAAACGGCAGCTCTCCATCTCTTTCTTCCTCGCTTGCTTTCAGTTGGCATGAGCTGCTCTCATGTCAGCCAAATAACCAAAATCTCGAAGCTCTTATCACACAATTTCACTTGTTTTATATTTATATTTCGCATACATTTTATCTCAACTGGATTTCATTTTTGAATCTCGACTATTCGAGATGTTATAGAGTGAGAATCGACAAGACTTAGTAAAAGAAATTAAACTACTTTGTGAATCTGAACTAACCAATTGAAGAGTCACAATCAGTTACAATCAGTCACATATACCCGCTAAAATTTGAATTATTTTTTTTTTCCTTCAGAGAATGTAACTGATCATATAAGATGATGACTAGAATTTTTTGTGCTGAAATAGAATGTTGGAAATCTGGACGTCTCATCAAATTATGTCATTGAGGAACTGAATCAGGATCGCCGACCCTTCATTAGAATTGCATCATTAATTTGTACAAAAAATGAGATTCTCCCTTTCAAAGTAATTCACCCTGTTGTTTTTTTTCAATGATTTCAAACATTATCGTACTGACGAGAGGAGCACCAACCTTGTGGGCCCTGGATCTTGATGAAACTTTGCGGAATGTTCTTGTTTTGATGAGAAATGAAGGTACCCAAAAGGGTTTCATCCAATGGGGCTCCTATCCTGAGATACAGCAATGAATGTTAGCATTGTCAGTATATCTATGTATAGGGTATCTGTTATTTTCCAAGTTTCCCCGATCACTCATGCCCCCCCCCCCCCACAACCTGATAATTTGCTGAGATATTGCGAGAAAAAAATTTTCGGGGACCTAGGTGAAGTTTGAGTGCTGCCCCACGAGCGTTTCTCATTTGAAATGTACCCTTCTAAATAAAAATTTGAGTCAATGATTCGCATTCACCGCGCATGCATTCCCTTCTACATCCTCAAAAGTGTTTTTAATCGCTAGCAGGTGCAATTTCCTTCAAAATGGCTATCCGAAACATTCAATCCAATACAGTAGAACCGGAGATAGCTCACTCATTCGCATATCATCCACCTGAAGAACATAAAAGTGACTGAAAACGACCGTTTTTTGTTTTGGCGGTTTTTTGAGTCTAGTAAAAAATCCTGACGATTAGAGGTAAAACTGAGCACGGATTCTGTTTCTACGTTCAAAAATGAGTCAAAAACACATATTCACATCTTTAAAATAGACCGACTCAAAATTCGCATTCTTTGGATTCTTCGAACAAAACCCTGTTTCACGGATTTGGTCCCTTGAATTTTCCAAGTTTCGAAAACAGTCATAACTCTAGTTCTTTTCCATCAAATTGACTTCAGCAAGTGGTCATTTTAAAGGAAATTGTACTGGCTATCGATTGAAAATGCTTCCATAGGGATATAGAAGCACGCACCTATGCAAGAAATGTTGATTACTGAATCAAAATTTATTTTGAGGCCATAATTCAAACAAGAACGCTTCAGGTAGGACAGCACTTGAATATCTCCTAGGTCCACGAAAATTTTCCTATCGCAATATCTCAAAAAATGATCAGGTTGTGGTGGGTGGCACGAAGGATCGGAGGAACTTGGGAAATAACGGACACCCTACTATATATGTGTCATTTTGACACGGGCCCATATGGGCAATGCTGATTCCCATAGCTGTATCTCGGAAGCCCATTGGACGGAACCCTTTTGGGTACCTTCATTTCTCACCAAAGCAGGATGATTCCCAAATTCTCGTCAAGATCCAGGACCCACAAGGTTGGTGTTCCCCTTGTGAGTTTGTGCTTGATGATTAATAAATTAACGAATCGACGTATAGACGGATTATCTTGAAGCAATAGGGAAACCATCAGGTGAGATGAAATGTGAACGGAATGAGATTATTGCCTAGTAACGGGTCATTACAAGGGTTATGATTGGTAATTCACCTGTACGGCATGAAGGTTACGTAGAGTTGTTGGTATTTCGATTCGTACTAACCTGAAACAAACAAACGAGCAAATTATTAGATATTGAGTGTAAAGACAAATTTTGATATTACACATCATTATCTACAGGGTTATATGATTTGGGGAATCGTAATAGAATCTTTGCTAATCTACTTCAAATCTATTATCTGGCTAATGCGTTAGGCCCTACAAGATAGCTCACTTCCCTTCATAATGATCCCAAATTGAATCGTATCCAATTGTAGAAGTACAGATATTATACTTATATTTTATATAGAATGTTACCAATCCATAACTATAAATTCCTGTATTTCGTTACTCATTATTCGTAATTGCAGTAACACTATGGTCGTATTGAAATACGCCGACCAAAAGCCATCAAGATCTACGGCATCAATTTTCCCAATCTTCGAACGACTCACTGGCAAGAAAAAAACAAACAAAAAAATCAATCGGATCTAAAAAAACATAACTCTGTCAAAGTTGTGCGTTCATTAAAAATCATTACAACTTTTTTCGCGCCCACTAAAGCTTAAACACTTCAACAGTCCTGCTCCCGGTCTCTTATTTTCTGATCCCATGCCAAATACTGAGTCTCCTGCAGCTCTCAAAAAAATCAGGATACCCGTTGTGTCCACTAAAATCTGCGGTGTGACAGAGATCTTCGAATGCACCAGTAAGAGCACACGGAGCAGAATTTTGCGAGAGTGAGAGTTGGCGAATATTCGTTCTGCGATAAAAGGGACACGAGAATGAGGCACTGTCGCCATTGGTACAATGATGTACAAAAATGAAGAAGAAAAAAATTTGGAAGAAACGCGGATAAGGCGCAGAAAAAAAGGAGTACCGGACTTTTGTGTATCGTCAAACTTTTGTATCGTACCCACTCAAGCTGAAACACAAATGCAAGAAAGCGCCGGACAATATTTGAGGAATTTTTGATCGACTCTATATACATTGTAAGCGTGAAATGAGAAGAATGATGGAATAGGAACGAAATCTGTCCGACCATGCTCGTCTTTTTCTACTGAAATTCATGCTCTCTAGTTATTTTCTTACTAGAAATACCCTCGCTCGCTATGGCTCACTCGGTTCTGTGAGGTATGAATATCAAACAATCATCCGCCCAACTGTTTTTCAATAATGAAATAGTTTCCTTTTCCAGTACAATGATATTCTCCCACTTATCATCCAATCAACACCTTCATTACGATAGGTCCGATCGGTGGGGTCTATGCGTCTGACTCAATATGTGGCGATGATCGAAATCTCAATAAATGGGCTTCATCAGCGCTGCCTATCGCACACAAAACTGACAATAAGATGTGGAGAAGAATCTCAAAAGAATTATTCTCGTTCATGGCCAAACACATTTCTACACTGCAAAAAAATTGGTTGACTTACGACCGAATTGGTCAACCACTGGTTAGAAATCTCATCCAGCTGGTTAGAAATTCAACCACTGGTTGATCACCAAATTCAACCACTGATTGACAATTTTACCACAGCGAATATGGGAGTGAAAATGGGATTCATAAGATTGGTCAATGGTGGGTCCCGGGTGACATCATGGGGTCAAGGAAACAAGTTTTCTCATGTTTTTCATTAACAGATACAGGGAAAAATACCAGCACCGGCCGCGCGAGCGCTTCCGAGAACAAATCATCCAGGTGAAGCAACATTTCCGCGATTCAATATTCGGATTGGTGACCGCTTGGATACTAAATCGCGAAAACCTTGCTTAACCTGAATTTTTCACGAAAAGGCTCTCAACAGTGGCGTTCTTGTTTATTTCTGTTTGTTTATGAAGAAACACGAAGAAACTTGTTCTTCTGACCCAAAAATTTTGTCCGGAAATCACCACTTACCAATCTCATGGATCCTATATTCACTCCCACATTCGATGTAAAAAATGATAAACCAATGGTTAAATTTGGTGATCAACCAGTGCTTGCCGCAAAAAATCAACCAATCGGTTGACTATCGGCGTCAAATACTGGCTGAGGGAAGAACTTCAATCAACTAGTTGGATTTTTTCCCACAAATTTTTTACAATATATCCTAGATTCCCCAGAAGATAATAAAAATCGAGTATCTTCAAAAAAAATCAATATCATTAGTAATACAATTCTTATGAACTTATTTCATTGAAAATGACAGTAACACGTTATATACACAGGGTCATTTTTTAACAATCGTAACAAGTGAGTAGAAGTCAAAGACCTCGGCAAATTTTCGTTTGGACCAATCGAACAGAGAAGAAGAGAATTACTTGGACCCATCAGCACGAAATCAAGATGAATCGATTTTGGGCGGCTTGTCGAATCGATGCATCAGCACAATGCATGTGTGGCAGAGGCGCCGCCGCCGCCGGCGAGCGTCACGAGAATTTGAAGAACGCATGGCTCGCGTCCACATGTGCGCGGACTCTCGTGTGCACTATTCAGAAATAAACCGAAGTCGGCTCTCTTGATAAACCAAAGAGTTGAAACTGCCGATGCCAACGCAAGGGCATTGTATCATCCTCATCATATACCTTTACATCCGTGTACGATTTTTTACTTGCACAATCGATTGAGAAACCTGCACTCCAACGTTACAAAAATGGTCAAATTTAATTCCTTCTTTTCTAACCTTGCAGTGAAACACATATCTTCTATCAGAGGTACGAGACGCCATTGAAAACCTAATAATCTTAATATCCGATACAAATGAAATTTTTTTCATAATCTTTGATCATCGAAAAACTATTTGCGAGGCTCATTGTGAGAAACAGATGCCATGACTAAAGGTAAACTCCTTATTTTATGATAAATCAAATTTCAACCTTGGATTTTGAGAAACCGTTGAATGAATTCATTACATCTATAGAATGATTCTGTATCTTCTAGTCGGAAATCCAATATTTGCATACAATTTTTCGGTGTTTTTTCCCACTCAAATGATGAAAAAATAGCGTTTGGCACTCGGGCAGAGTAATTTTTCTCATCCTCGTGAAAGTTTCGGCCCTCACCTTCGGCTTTGGGCGAAAAATATTACTTGAAGTGCAAAAACCCATCACATCCCTGTCTTTGTATCAAAGTATACTATTTTCAAAAAGCTCACAATATCATGAGCAATATCATGAGCTGTGTTCCTTCGGGTATATCAAGGTCAGAGTTTGCAATTAGTCAATTTTTCCAATTGACTTTTGATTAAAACTCATCCTCACTCCAGACTCACCGAGTACAAATTACAGCCGAGGGAAAAAAAGAAGAATTTCCAAGGCAACTCATTATATTCGATACTGAACATTTTTGGAAGGTCAGACTTACTATCTCAGTCTCAAGATCTCCCAAAGATCTGAACAAAGTTTATGAGGAAAGGTTGATCAATCAACGCCAGATCTCATCACAGATTGCCCATGGAATTAATTAGATGTATGTTCAGGTATACAACAATCAAGATCAATATCTCACGAGTCACAATGAGAAAAAAATACAAAATTGAAAAAAAATCTTCGAGTAAGAGAACCCCTTAGTGTGTACACAACGCTAGTTTTGGTTATTAAAATGTGTTATGACTCGAGTCTTTTTTTACGGAAATTCCGAGGCATTTGTCAATACACACCTCCCTTGTATACGTTGTACACTGAGCTCAAAAACACACTCTCGCATGAGTCAAAATCCGTATCGTTGATTAGTAACGAAACACGCTAATATCGTGGGCGATTCTCATGGGTACAAAAGACTAATATCATTAGCCAGAATAGACGTGGAAAAACCTACATTCAAATTTACAAAACAGAAGCATCGACACATCGTTTCAGTCAGCTTCATTATTTCGTTCAAATTTTACCGTCCCAAGTTTTTAAATATAGCCCACCCCAGCATCCGACTTTTTTTTTCTTGACCAATATTAATAAATTTTCTCGTTCTCTTCTTCTACACTTAAAAAATATGAGATCTTGTGCCAAGTTGTTCAAGGTCTCATCGTTATATCGATATATTAAAAAAATAATAATTTCTGTCTAATTTCGAGGGCAGAGCCTCTCTGTATGAAAACACCTCATACATATAATATATAGTTGATGGGGATCTGTTGCAACGTCAGTCAAGGCCACGTCTATACATTGAACATCAGCATCAGTTTTCTCTTAAAGAGAAGAAAGATGAGGCGGACATCCGACACCCGCCCCCTCGTTAACGTCCATCCGATACCAAGACAGCAACGCCATATTATATACTTCGACCTTAACCGTCATGGTATAGACCATTTTTTGAACTTTGACGAGCTTGCAAGTAATATAGAATTCGTTTATATGGGAGTTCATTGACACATGGATGCAGCCACCATTTCAAGGCAAAAACTACGCAGTAATAGGTATATATAAGTACATTCAATGTAGGCTTAATAGTTCTGGTCGTCAATGGAGACGTAAAATGTGAGGGGACAGTATAGAGCAGAAAGAAAGAAAAATAAGAAGAAGAAGCTCTATTGAAAAGAAAATGATCGGTCGTGAAACTACGACGCAGATATAGTTTATATGGAACTAACCATCATCAAGGCCAAACTCGTAACACTGTCTCTTTCTTCCTTCTTTTCTGTATGCTCAATTTTTGTCCCTTATTGATCAAGAGTAGATCCCCCAATTTCCAACGCTCCCCTAATGTTGAACTAGATTTGAGGCAAGCGTGCATGACATTTTGCTGCTTTGGGAATTTTTCTGACTTGGAAAATGTGCTTACGTGACTCGAGATCAACACCCAATGGAACCCGAATGAATCTTGAATTGTAATGGGTAAGTATTATCATTAGATGAATACAAATGGCAATGAAAAATCGAAAATTTTAGACTACGATACTTTTTTAGATTGAGATAGAAGTGTGATGGGTCATAGGATCAATTATGTAATGCATTTTATCTGATACGAGATGAATTCGAGCTCTAACACGATCAGATCAGCTTCTTACCGGGATCGAGTGGACCTAATACCATCAAATGGAATATCTTTGAAACGAAAATCGCATTTTTTGCCTTAAACTTTGTGTAACTTGTACGTCTCACATCATAAGTGCATTGTTTTTGTGGTCAATCGAAAGCACACTTCTAGCTTTCGATTGCGGGACTGATAGAACCTATTTGAGCATCTCTGGCTGGAGCTACGAGCGCTCAAATTTGTGCTCCAATGATAGAACATAATGGAACAACCTTGGAACAATGATGAGAGCGGAATGTAATAATCTCGATAATGGATTGCTGTATTGTATTCAACATTCCTCTCTGAACTCTGAAAATTCGATGTAGAGACCTTGCATCACTGTGGAACTCCTAGAAAAGATTTTGAAACCTGATCCTGTGCTTTTTGAAGCTCAATCATTCAGTGTTTTCCAAATTAAACCAATTTCAGAACAAAAACCTGGTACTCTCTGGTTTTTCGATAGTAATCCAAAGCTACCCTACTTCCCAAATGAATGTTCTAGGATTTCCCAACTTTTTCAAAAACAGCATGAACTTTTCAGATTTTAGCATAGAAAATTGAATCAAGATGAAGATACACAAATGTAACGATTGACTCGTCTAGCCTATATGTGTGCAGAGGTGAATTCCTGTTCACTTCCGTAAAACTTATCTTCGGATACACCCTCGCCGCGCCGATTCAAATACATTGCTCATAGGTGATCCAAAATGGACCGAACGGAGAATAGTAAGTATTGAAGGGCTAGGCTTGACTACCTTTTATGAACTGTTCAAGGGTCATTCATAGAACACGTGGGCCAAGCTAATTAGAAAACTTTCCAACAAAGTTGATCTGAAATTCATCAAAATGAAAAGCGAACGGGACTGGTTAGAAAAATTGGGAAGTTTGAGAAAAATTTGTCGCTTTTGCTGCTTTTTTCCAGTCAAAAATCTGATAACATAGATGTCCAGATGGATTTTCTTGAGCATCGTAATGAAAATACACAATGCACAAAGTAATATTCCAGTCAAAAATTCAGGATCGAAGTCATGAGCCTGGCCTCGTTGCAATTTGTCCCCTCAAAATAGAAGACCGATGTCCACAGCAGTTTCTGAGTCAGAGAAAGATACGCGCAAGGATCTTACAAAAAAAAACAACTTGATGTCCGGTAAAGCGTGATATCCGTTCATCTCTATCTGCACGTACGTGTACATCATGCACTTGAATAGAGCAACTGATGGACGAACAACTTTGGTATACATGCATATAGAGCAGCCTCTCGACAGCGGCTAACGGGTTGTCAACTACTATTTGCAATCTCCTCTGCCTGCCTACTCAATTTTCTCCTCGTCATTTCCCTTCATCCTCAATATATCCCTACAGTTCTTTTTGTAATTCCCATCCTACGAACGATATACCTTTTGCTACATAGGTATATGTATCTCCCCCCTGATTCTTGTTGCTCAATCACCTGCTTTTCCTTATCTTTTACATTATCTGATTTTTTCACCAATAAACAGTAATCATCGCTCGTCATGAATGGACGGGAAAGAATGGCGTCCCTATTAACTCTGTGTTTTTGATATTGTTGTGAAGGGACCAATAAAATTTGTGTTATCAAACATAGTCAGTTGCAAGTGGATCTTTGCAATCTTGATGAAACCCAGGAACCTCTGTGAATGTTAGGTTAGGATCCGAATCCCAATTGATAGTATGAGTTCGTGATTCCTTAGTGTACCTCGAAACAAATATATCTCAGAGAGCTGAGACCGTTAATCTTCGAGTAAGATGTCGCATCCCTAGCACGACTTATTATTAGAAGAGGAAAGAAAAAAATACAACAATTTTCATCTCTGCGTTGCTCAACTATGTGCAGCTTTTCTTTTCATGTGCTGCGCGACCTTGGCAAAAAGCGAGGCAAAAATTTTTCTCTCCGGTTTTTTGCACTGTGATATTTAAAATTGTCAATGACGTGCAAAGCGAGATTCGTGCCTTGCTACAACTATTAGTAATTTTATCGCGAATACAGAGATTTCTATGGTCCAAAATCACGGCTCAAAAGCTTGGCAAAAAACAGGAAAATAGCCAAGTTACCGTTCAATGTTTTTGATATGGATTCCTTCTCATCCGTTGGCGGTTTCAATGTAAAATAACTCCTTATAAAGTCCGATTGTATCAAGAATTTGAAGGAGTTATTTTACAGCCAAGTTACCGTTCCCAGCAGAATTTAGTTTAAAAAAAACATCGACTGATTGACTTTCTATGGTTTTGTAGGGTTCTCAATGATTTTCGTGAGTATCATATAATTTTTTTTTTCAACATCTTTGATTCTCAGTGGCATGCCTCCATTTTCATATAAAATGCAACAACTAGTTTTTGGTGAACAAATCACATTTCTATTCTGATTTGAAAGAAAAAAAATGTTATCCAAGCCTATGCATTCAATAATCTTTTTCAAAGACTCTAGCCCAAAAGAGAAACCCAAACAATATGACTACACAATATATTAGCCCCCAGTAAAACCACAGATTCTTGTTCTATTGAGAATTTTCTTTGAAATTGGGAGTAACTCCATGCACTTGAATCAAACCATACATATTTGCGCACTGACGACGGCTATATATGAGTGATTCCGCCGAAAGTTGAATTTTTTTGGGGGCCAAAATCGTCGCAGGGAGTGATTTGGGTCATAAAATTATTTCAGCCACAGACGAGTTCCGGTGTCTCGTAGCAATTGATTTACACTTGTTTGGGTACAAGAAGGAAGTATCTAGAGCTACGCATCTCGAAAGTAAAGTCAAACGATGATATGTGCAATTTAAGGGGTCGTAGAGGGGGACGGAATTGACATTTTGCCTTAGAAATATCCCCACGGCTCGCCAACTAATCGGAGACTCTTATCCGCATAGATTTGATCCAATGCAACCAAATACTTCAAGAAAATGTGTTCCACAAAGCCATATAGCGCGTTGGGGAGGATCACAACTTGGGGACGGGATTGACCGAAAATTTTGTACGCCATATACTGAAAACACGTTTAAGTTGTGCGCCCGGCTACGGATTCGAGTTTTCGGCAAGTGTCGCAAATGGATTAACCCGTCTTCAAAATGTCGGATGTCCGTGCGTGAACTAAGCAAGTAATTTTGACTTTTAAAGTGGTGGAATATGTTGTTTGAAGTATTACAAATTGAAGTGCATAGCTACACATGGGGGTTTTCGACTTTGCATATATGCGTTGCAGTGAATGCAAGAGTCAAAGGTAGGTTTTCTACAGAGGACGGAATTGACATTTCGGCCCTTTATGAGGCGCTACAAATTACGGGGGTGTCAGAATCGACTCAAAAACTATCAACATAGTTGCGCACTAATGGAATACACCTCAGAAAATTGCTACAATGCACATTCAAACCCTCAGAAACTAGGGAAACTCGGAACACGGAAAATCACACTTTCAACGGAATCACTAATATATATGTGACCGCACGCGTGTATCTTTTATGCGTGTGTATTCACTCATACAAATGAAAAAAAGTACAGGGGATGACTGAATGAGTTTGACCTTGCACCTCGTACAATACAAGGGATGTTCCCCTCTTATTGTGGTTCCTGTAAACGTATTATATGTCCGCACGTGACGTTTGGTATTTTTCTTTCACGCCTAAGCCAATGCATTCAGTATTTTTTTCATTCAATCAATCCCCTACTGCACGTAGGTAATAATAAGTGCGTTTTACTAAACTTTGGGTCAATAAAACTTGCTCGATCGATAAACCGGACACATTCTAACACGATTTCAAAACTTGCGTAACACACAAATAGCTAGAACTGGCATGACAGGCATAAATATTTTTCTATCAATGTTTCTCGATTTTTTTATATATCCATACTATTACGGCATCGTAGATAGTGACCTTGAAGATCAAATGGCTAATGCCCGACACGATTTAAAATCGGAATAGACCTTCCGAGTAATAATTAGATATTCAATGGAAAGCTTGTCCGAAAGTTTGTCAGAACAGACTCTATACAATCTTATAGAACCCTGAAATTCCATGATCAAACGATCGAGGGTCATTCAAAAGATTCCACAAATCGGTATGTATCTTTTCTTATGTTCCCTTGGGCAATCAAAATTCTATATGAATCGACTCGGAAACAGGATCAATTCAAGAAATTCGCTCCATTCATTCATTCATTCATTCAAATTGTAAAATTCGATCAGACAAACTCATATAAAATAGTGTAACAATGTCGGAATCTAACGGTCAAAGATAACCAGCTTTCTCAGGGACAGCTCTCACCCATTCTGAAAAAAAAAAAAAAAAAAATAGGTGTGAGAGCATTCGTAGGTGCGTAGGCGATACATAGAGAGCTAGTTTGCGCGCGTGGCGTCAACTTCCTACGCTTTCGCAAAACGTTTGAAAAGTCTCTCACACACACACGGCAGCTAAGTACACAGGCTCTAATATAACAGTAAAACTGGTCACTAGAAATGTATAATAGACACACCTATTATATATACCTGTATATGTACATAAATTGTGAGTTGGCAATTTCTAGCGGCTCTCGCGCGCAGCGTGCGAAAAAAAAACTGCGACAAACTCTTGTCCGATCAGTATTTTAGCGTAATAGTTGTACACGTATCAGACGAACACAACCACACACACACATATATGCCCATGTTTAGTTGTTAGGTACACGTGGTGTGCGCCTCAAGCGATCGCTTATCTCACTTCTTTATCTAACGCGACAAACTATATAGATATTTGCGAGAAACATATAATAGTCTGAGAAAAGTTTACTGATAGATGGATGCTGAAAGTGGGGATTGAGAAGGATAGGCACATAGAAAAAGAGGAAAAAGCGATAGAAATATTTATGTGTGTGTGTGTGTGTGTGAGCGAGGTGGTTCGGATTTCTGGTTAGGTTGTTGTTGCCTAACGGCGCGGGCGGTGCAGGCGGACCTATACTTACTTACACACCAGGCTTTGCGAATCTAGCGCGATTAACGGGACGTGCGCTAAAAACTCTCGTGTGGTATTATATCGATATCTCTCTCTCGTATAGTCGTCGTCGATATACATTCATTTTTTTTAGCACGGATTCGAAGCAACATGTTGTATAGGTAAAGATAATGAATATGTACAGCTTTCGAATGACGTATGGAAGTTTCGATAAATGACGATGCGCCGCGGTGATATAGTATTTTAGAAATTATTGAGATTTTTATGGGACTGAGAGGTTAATGACCTCTCCGCATACTGAATGAGATAATTGAGTTCGAGCTTTGCATATATGTATATCTATAGCCTTTGATTACATACTGTGCATTTGAAGTATGTTTTCAGTATTTCAAAATTGAAATCTTGTATTATGATACTTGGACAAAATTTTGCCCGCATATCGGGTTGCCTGACGTGAAAAGGGATGAAGTATGATGAGCGATCGTCTAGTTCATGGATGGATCGATGGGTTGGTGAGTGGGTGTGTAAGTGGACGATAGATGGATGGTCTAATCGTTTAGTCCTGTGTGCGAATGGTTTGAAACGGTCTGGAACCACCTGCATTGGTCTAGGACGTTCTAATACGATCTGGGTCTGTCTGGTGCGGTCTGGAATAGCCACTTATGGTCTGGGATGGTTTGGAAAGTTTTGAAACGATTTGGAACGATTGAGATTGTCTAGTGTGATCTGGGACCTTCTAGTACGGTCTGAAGTAGTCTGGTATCGTCTGTAGTAATTTGAAACGATCTGGCACGGTCTGGTATGGTCTGAAACGATGTCGGATCGTCTGGAAGTGTCTGGTGCTGTCTAGAATGGTCTGGAAAAAGTCTGGAATGGTCAAGGGGCTGCAACGGTCTGAAATAGTCTAAGAACGTATTATGATGTGGTATGATGTGATCTGGCTAAAATATAATACGTGACCATGTGGATTATGGGTGGGGGCGCGGGAAATACTGTTGGTGGGTGACTTGATGGTCAAGTGGTTGGATGGACCGGGTAATGAGTGAGTGAGTGGCAAATCTCTTTGGTAGCAAGACGAGCTGCTGGGTGGTTATGACTATCAGTGCCTCCAGCCAAACAGTTTGTCATCTTAACGAACTTTGTAAGCAATCTCATTTCAATAACATCAATTGATGATTACCCATAATTTCACAAATATCACTTTTGAGCTTCAAGAGCATTTCAGTGGCCTCTGACTCATTCATAACATTTACAAGCCAAACTAATTCACCAGATTCATAGTTTTGATCAAAATGTATTCCTGGAAAGAAAATTTCATGCAAATTCGCTCTCTTGTGATATTATTTCTATCTCGTTTGATTCTATCGACGTCAAATTCAAGTTATCGGAGTCCAATAGTTTTTTTTTTCTGTAGAAAGGAAATTGTGTCTGCTTGGAAACAAAAAGTGGGCGTGAAATTTATGAAAACTGGTCAAGATTTGGAGATCACGGAAATTTTAAAAAACTCCATTATCACCTTGTTTGAAGTATGAAACTACTTTCAAATCAAACTGCGTGAAATAAAAAAAAAAAAAAACAAAAAATAATCTGATAGATCGAAACAGCTTTTTGCCTAATATCTTACACTCCTTGACGCTTTCCACTACAAAAATATAATTCGCACTTTCAGTTCCTATAATTTTGCCCGCCGTGATTAGGATTATATATATTGCGATTGGATCGAGTCAGTATCAATGTGTAGTCGAATAACGAGTTTGACTCGAAGGCAATCGATTGCGTTATAGATAAGTGTATATCGCGTGCGTGACTAATGTGTACCACACACGTGTGGTCTCCGTGTATAATACTGTTGATATTCAGTTTCTAAATGGCCAAAATTCCAAAGATTATAAATGTTTTACGAAGAATATTTGAAGAGAAAGAGAGAGGCGCTTGCTCAATTTATATCATAAACCTGATGATGATGTTGGTTGACGCCCGATAGAGATAGTAGCTGATGTGAGACAGGTCAAAGTCCTGAATTATCATATCTGCCGATGACTCGATGAGAGCTTTATTCAAATTTTTGGCGACAATTTTTTTTTTTTGCACACATGTGACACTGCTCTCTAAAATTTCAATCAGCAAGAAATATACGCAAAATTGGGTAAACTATTGATGTAATAGTGCTCGTATTGATAACTGAATATGTTTTTTCAGATGCCACGTTATCTAGTCAATATTGACTTGATCGAACACATTAATTTCAGCTCAGCTTCTTGTAGAAGATGATTTTGGATTTTTGAATATTCGCAAAGATGTGCCAAATAGTCTTTTTAGGATTTCATTTCGACTTCTGTAATCCCAATCTCACCCAATTCTTTCTCATTTTTCAGTTTTGTACAGCCCATAGAATGCGACAGGATGTGAATGATCCAAAATATCCGTGTTCAAGATGATATTTAAAGGATATCTCCGTTCAATGTCCCTGCTGTTCGAAAATGAAACTTAAATCATCAACGTTTTAAGTACATCAATACATCTGATTTCTTTTTTTACATGGGTCCACCACGTAAAAAATCTGAAATTTTTTGACATGAAAAAAAAAGGCCACTAGATGGAAATGTTCTGAGTCATTCATAACCTGAATCATGAAAAAATATGTACCAAAATTTTAGTGAAGATCCGGAACTAAGACATGTTGAACTCATATTATGCGCATCGAGTGATGAAAATTCTGAGTTTACAGTCAATCATCCTTCTCAAACTGAATAACGACTTGTATCGGGATACCAAACAACTCCATTCATTCATCTAGTCTTGTCCATGAGCTTGCAAGTTCATAAATCTAACGAAATGTTCTTTTTTTTTTCAAAAAATATAGCTCCGCATGAGATGCCAATAGCGAAATGTGGGTTGTACAATCATGCTCAATTTTAAGAGCATCGTCACTGAATTATTTCTGCTCAAATGGCCTGAAACCAAGACATCATCGGTACTGATAAAAATTTACACCTGCAAAGTTGATGAATTCCAAATGAGACATTTCGAATGCAACATTTCAAACTCGCTCGGTCAAAAGAATATGTAAATAGGAGATTTAAATTTTGACAGGTAGTAAATGGGTATATTTTTGAACAAGAGACCCATAAGGATGATAAATATGAGTAGATAAAACGCCCCATTTTCAAAATACTTCTATACATTGATGACACAATAAACTTGAATGTGAAAACTATGCGTATGTGTTGCAGTACTCCAAGAACAGCTCCGCGACCCATATAACAAGAGCCATGATAGCGAGTAGGGGCTGTTCATTAACTACGTAGGGGATATTTTTGTCAGCTTATAGATTTCTAGAGGATCAGAATGTCGTAGTCGTCCACGTGCATTTCTCATTTTTCATTGATTTTACATCGCAATTGATTAACTCTATAAAAATGTGAGACAAGGGTAAAGTTCAGCCCTCTCTCGAAAAAATCCCACTAGGAAGACGAACGATATTTACATAATCAAATTTTCATCTATCGAGTTGTAATTATGAGGAAACCGAGTGATATATCGCACGTACTTGACTCGTGCTCAAAATTTTTACAGAAACTGACAAAAATTATTGAAATAAATCCTCTAGAGTGACAATGTATGTGCAAGAATTTTCACAAAAAAACCGTAATCTATGATGTAGCATGGATCTCTCTCTATCAGCTTATCCTCTTTTGATCAGAATTGATCTATCCATCAAAGTAAAATCACAGATAGCTTGATGAAATACATTGAATAGACTGTTGTTGCTAGGCATTATTGCAGTGAAAGCCGGATGTCGAAGTCTATCTCACTCTCACTTATACTCGTTATCAGAGCCGTAATCAAAGGTCGTTCACATATAGGCGAGAGGTTATATAGCAAGATAAACAGTCATCAGTCTGCACTCTCAAACTATATTTATACACACGATGGTGTGGTACAATGAAACAAATCACACACATATATGAGTATATCTCGTAATCGCATCAAATTTTGATATACTTAGCTTATCGGCGTCGCGCAAATGTCAATAATGCGCTACAAATATATGGGTGGTTTTCACGTAAATTAGGTGAGCATTTAGAGGCTAAAAAAGTTTTTCGATGTAAGCGGATTCCAATAGTATATTTCCGTACTGAGCGCGGTAGCCCATTGTGGGCACTAGGACAGTTTGTCTGTCGAGCGAAGCGAGACAGACATGTCCTCCAGTGCCCAAAATGGGCTTCCAAGCGAGGTGAGGATATATTTTTTTATTACGAGAACCCTAGTCCTATTTAAACGCGGAATTTTTAGGTTAGAGTAATAAAAAAACAATTTTATGGTGAGGGAATGACTGTTCGTCAATCCACGTCAAAGATATGAACAATTTTCCATGCATGTACATACTTTTGCTATACGGTGAGAACATTTGACATCAAAACTGATCTCGAAGGCGTAACCCATGTAAAAATGGGAACCCTATGATCATATATGAACAGGGGGTCCAAGGACCCTATGACCATGTATGAACATCTATGAAATGGTTGCATTTTCAGGGAATGTTACATCAAAAAGTCACGATGCTGATCTTGCATAACCGAGAAAATCTCCAAGAGTTCATTAAGTAATTGAATCAAAACGATCTATGAGTGATATCATTCTCCTACTAGAAAAACAAAAATTTAATTTCCAAGATTTAAATCGTTTGGCAAATTGATGACCAATCTGCACAATTTGTTATATCTTGAGACCATCGTTTTGAGAAATATTACATTTATACAGGTTCGTCACCAATTTGCGAAACGTTTTTGATCTTGGAAATTAAAATTCTCTTCTATTGAGATATATAATGATATCACTTACAGATCGTTTCGATTCAATCACTTAATGAACTCTTGGAGATTTTCTCGGTTATGCAAGATCAGCATCGTGACTCTTTGATGTAATATTCCCTGAAAATGCAACCATAACAACTTTTCGGATTTTAAAAAATTTTGAAAATTGTTTCATAGATGTTCATATATGGTTATAGGGTCCTTGGACCCCATGTTCACATATGATCATAGGGTTCCCATTTTTACATGGGAAATCGAAATAGATCGATTCAGCCAAATGCACAGCTTTTTTGACAATGAAATTTGACTGTAAACAAATTTGTGTGCCCTGATGTTGCATCATAGTGTTGGAGGGCCAGTGACCACGTAAACCGAGGGAAACGAAAACTTTTATTTTGCTCGGAAAAATTGTCCATAAATGATTACGCTGGAAGCTGCTCGAGTGATTCATCACTTCTCTGTGGGTAGGATTTTGTTTTTTTGTGAGTTAGGGACAGATTACTTGCATGCATGATAGAGCCGTTTGAAGCGATTCGCATGCCCGGAGTCGAATTATCGATAAGTATTAGAAACATTTGCTGAATTCGAGGACAAAATGTCGGCTCTTGTTCAAACTATTCTAAAGTGGCTAGTCCTCGGTTAGCTCATAATATCACCCATTCATGACCTAATTTTGATGTATGACTGGTCCGGAATCGAGATTCGTCTAACGATTGAAAAAAGTGAATCCATATTAGGACATGCCACGGTAAGGACATTTTGACAACGTTAGATGAGCTCATGCAGGCTAACATAAGACTCATTGTCACTTCTAAAACGATTGGAACATCGTTTCAATACAATACATAGGATTTCTTCGTTGAATTTATCATATTTGACATTTTAATGGGAATGCAATGTCAGAACTAGATTGAAAGGCATGAGTTATGGCAGAATCACCCATATATAATTCTTCCCCACCAATCGTATCTACACACACACGCATCATAATATTCGAGAAAAATCGTGCGCCGTGTGTCTATAAAATCGCGCCTGATATTGACATCACTTTATAAACGCGGGTTCTAAAATGATAATGACTCTGTCGCGTCGCTGCTTTCGACGGCAATAATCAGTAGCAGCTTGGAGGCGAGGCGGGGGAGGAAGTTTAAGACATCAGCCAGACACAAAGTGTTTGTCAATTACAGACAGACAGAGGCAAAATAGAATCGTGATATATACCGGTAACACTGATTATGATACAAAATACGGATTTGCAACGTACCTGAATGGTCATGATTTTCCGATGACAACGAATTCTATAAATGTGCGATAAGATGTGAGACTAAATGAGTTTGACCATCACACGATGCCAAGATTGAATATAGAGTCAAATAATTTTGCATCTTAGATATCCATTTGAGGAAAGCGTGCAGCGTAAAAATTACAATTACAGTACACCTATATAACATTGATGCAGTAATCTCGAGTTTTCAAACCCATACACGCGTGACATATGAGGGGGGCAATCTTGTGGCTGTATATATATGCGGGCAAAAGAACAATCAGAATCGTCCTCGACATCACCACCGTCGCGTCGTGGCCAAGCAATATCCAAGAGAAAAAAAAATCCGAAGCATTATTCAAAAGCACGAACACCTCATTTACGCGCGAGTTGCGGCCAGTCAATGACTCTTGAGTAGCAATGTAAATGTATATAGGTGGGTATAGAGACTGAAAAAAAAAGAAAAAAAAAGGAAAGACGTGTTCTGTAGTTAATGAGTGTAGACAACGTGGAAATGTATATAGAGTATATCGTAATGAATCCAGTGGCGCACGATTTTTATTAAGAAAATTTTCAATTTCTCGCTACGAGATTCTGAGCGACGACTCAACGATATTTAATGGAGTTTTTGCAGTGGTCTGGAATAATGCAGCTTCTAGTTGGAAATTTTCATATCTAATGATATGCGGGTTGACTTAAGCCGACAGGTTATATTTGCGAGATGTATACATCAGGAGAGTCGAGAAGAACCATTGCCTTTGTGGTTTGAGATTTTTTTCTTCAAATTGAAATATCGTGGACTGATGCGAGAAAAAGTAATACTAGGATTGCATGCAAGATGTCAAGGTTGCGGCATAGTAGAAAATCGGTGAGTTGGAATTTTTTGAAATGAGAATATAGGCTAATTTTCAGGATAGCAACTGCGCAGCTGATGTATACGGGAAAAATTACGATAATCTGAGCTAGGAGATAAGCAAAAGAGTGGATTTTTTTTTGAGGTATGGCAAAGAATTTTGATAACACCGCATGGATTGTGCAGTCTCAGTGGAATTTGTAGAAAATTATTCGTAGGAAATCTTGTAGCGTGCCAATTCTTTTTTTCACTTCGAGTTTGTTAACGAAATTCAAAGCAATTTTCATAGAGCTGAATATTTTCTCGTGTCAACTCTTATAAACATTTGGAAATTATTCCTAGATCATACAAAATTATTACCTAAGCATTTTTTATGGAAATTTATTTATATATTTCGAATATTAATGGTCCTCTGGAGATTACATATCAGAGTGCAAAAAGGACATCGTCTATAGCTCAATTCCCCAATTATTAGCGAAATTTCATATGAGTGTAACATATTGATAAGTTCACTGTGTCAGCATCGTTTCTTCTTGTCTCAAATGTTTCACTGATGTTCGAATTACTCACACCCGTCTGGATTAATCCTTGTTTAATCATTTCGTAAAGGTTTATCATTATCATGTGATTATCTGCCTATGATTACTTTGTACAATACGACAGAGTATTCATATGAGTTATGTTCTTATGAAGTTCTAAAGATTTTACAGATTTATCGATAATAATTTGCAAACTATTCATTTCTAGTGCAATTTCATCACTTTCCCCTGCTACGATGCCGTTGCAATCATTTTCTATAAAATAATCTATAAAAATGACACAGAATCCCCGTCGAGAGCTTCAATATTTGTATAATTATCATCTTTGTAGAGCCAAAATTCAAATTAGTTGTAAAAATGTAGACAATTTGCTGAGCCACTTGTATACCGAGCTATACCAATACCAATTTAAAAAATATAATTTATCACATTCAACCTGAAATCGAATTTTCAAAAATCCTCCCTCTATCTCCATCTACTTGAATTCACTATGTCAAATGAAAATTCGCTTCCCACTCGTCAATAAACACCTGTCGCACCTCGGGAATCGAAAAAAAATCAACGTCAGTTACTGTAGGTACTATATCGACACTACATATCTCAATCGATCATTCATTTCCCGAGAGATTGAACGAACTCGATGTCAACTTCCCTATTTCCTGCAAGCTCTCTATCTCCGTGAAAAGAGGTGAGAAAAGATCGATTGAGAAAACTCAAAGCCTCAACTCAAGAAGGAGTACATACCTATATAACGGGGTTGATTTTGTTTGATCGCGTGTGAAAGAGGAAAAGAAGAAGATGCCTATAGCTATTTCTTCCAAGAGTCTCTCGAAAAGTTTTCTTAAAGGTTCGCTCGCACGTGCGGCGATTTGCACGTGTGTTGAACAAGTCAACATAAGAAACAGAGTCTGGTTGCTGATGTGTGATGGTAAACTTTATATATCATAAGCCTCGCCCCTGTTTTCTTCTCTGTTGACATAACGCGTTGTGTTAGGAGCACCTTATTCTGGGTACTTACAAATAATGAGGCTGACGAGCTTTGAGAATTTTAATTTTTGCGGAGGTTGTTATACAGCATGTTGATGTAGTTATTTGACTTAAAGTTTTAGGGAGTGAATGATTAATTCTAAATTGTGGGTGTTGAATTCGAAAATATGAAATTTTTTCCAAGGGTCTAGAAATTATAGTTTTCAAGGGAAAGGGGCGAAGTGTAATGGGTAGCCGTTATGACTCATGGGTGGGTCAATGGATGGATGGGTTGGTGAGTGGGTGCGTATTTGGTGAGCGGTGCACGAGCCGTGCGCCGGCGTACGCCGGCTCAGGGCTCATGCGCTTCATTTGTGGACACACCCTTAGATATACGGATGGATGGATGGTCTGGTGCGGTCCGTTGTGGTTTGGTCTGATATGACTCGAATACGGTCTACTACGGTCTAGTTCGGTACTAGTACGTTTCTAGTTCAGTACTAGTACCGCTACGGCGAGTAGGATCTCTACGACTGCACCAGTACTGTTGGGACCACTAGAGCCGCACTAGTACCGATAGGATCGCATCAGTACCGTACTAGAATTACATATAGACTAAGTACGGTTTGATTTGGTTGAATTTGGTCTAGTTCAGTCTAGTTCGGCCTAAGTACGCTGAAAGAATAATTTCACTATTTTGGAAAAAAAAAACTATTCGAAATAAATACACGCGCATGTATATTCTCCTAGACTGGTATTCTTCCAGATTGAATAAATATCTCTTGTGAGAATGAATAGATATTTTTTTATTCTGAACATTCATTGAATCAGAATGAAAAATATATTTATATTAACTATGAATGTGAATGATATCGACTTTTTTGATAGAGAAATACTATTAGAGCTTGTCAAATATGTCAATGAGTTTGATATATATATTCTAGAATAATATCTTTTGAGCTGAGAAATAATCGTCAGAGCGCTCATAATCTGATCCTCCATCTTAAATTCCATCTTCTCGTAAATTTTCTCAGAGAGAGATTTATCCAAATAAAGATGTATTAGCTTGCACAAAATATTTTCCATTTTGAATAAATATTCATTCAACTCCACCACCCACTTTTTGGCGATGATTATTATTATTTGTTATTGACCAACAATGTTATTAATAGGTATAACTCGGTCTAATTTTTTCTAGTTCGGTCTAGTTCAGTCTAGTTGGGTCTAATTCGGTCTGGTCTGGCTAAAATATATAACGTGGCCGTGTGGGTTATCAGCCGTGATGCTAGCTGATCAATTCACTGATGATTGACAATATGCCATCTATCCGAACTTTATAAAAACCCTCTTTTCAATACCATCAATCGATCATCGACCATCATTTTACAAACATCTTTTTAGCTGCAACAGCATTTCAGAATCCACTGACTAATCAATGATAAATTTATTATCTGAACAACCGGTAGCGAGAGGGGCAGTATAACGCTAGTCAATGTTAGTATTCTCGAGACAAATTCTGCCCGATCAACTACCCGGATCTGAGTATAGACAACAAAAATTTTCTTTCATAAATAGAACGCTGCAACATCATCCACGATTGTACACCAAAAATATCTTCAAATTTTATCACAATCTTCTTTCTCGTGCAGAGGAAGAATTTCATAATGACTTGAGAATCTGATGCGATTGATGCCATCAAGACGAGCATCAAGGGACGATAGCTTGAACGAAAACGAAAATTCAAAGTCTAGACGATCGATGATCCAGAAGAAAATAGACAATGAACCAGCTGAAAGCACTCCTAGCAAAATTGCCGATTCTAATCGAATGAAGCGTGATATTCAAATGAAGCTATACAGCTTGAACCATTGAGTAAGCTTATGAATGTTTAAAAAGCTCAATTCTGAATCACACAGTCAAATAGCATCGTATAAAATGAATTCTAGTCAATCCTCGCCCGTCTGTCGATTCAGCTGTACTGCCAAACAGATTTAGACCATGTGACTCGTATCTATGTACTCGTATCATTGCTATAGATTTAATTATATCCTACTCTCTGCAGGTGTATTAAGAAGCAAGAATCTCAAGTGTAACCCCATTGAGAAAGTCAATTATGCGAATTCGCACGAAAAAAAGCTTCAATTTTGCATGAGAAATCAATATAGGTAGGTAAAAGCAGGAATCAAATAATCGTACCGATGGTGATCATTTTTTGCCCGTTGATTCTCGGCTCAATCTTTTTCAATGAGATACAGCTCAATTTCATATATATATAGTTGATACAGATTCTCGTATCGACACATGTACACATATAATGATACAAGAAAGAGACAGGCACACATTTGATGCCCGCGACCTCGAGCTTATTAATAATCCAGCGTAAATCAATCGAAGTGAGTTTCTTTGCTTGCCAACAAAGCATTCAGAGTGTAAATTTTCTTATGGTCTCCGATTAATTTTCACTCTAAGCTATTCTACACCCACACGCATACAAATATTTAATGCTTGTGACACTAATTGATCTCACAAGTTGGCATGACTACATTGTCGTGATCAAACGAGAGATTTTTGAAAGATCATCTCAGGGAATGGGGTAAAATATATGTAGATCAGCTCTGGACACATTCTTATTCACAAAAATGAGTGTACACCCTTACTGTGTGCTACAAATGGACTTGAAATATTAATTTGTCCACTGTGACAGCGAAAATCGCCTTCAAGTTCTGTGTGCGATGGGCCCCATCGGTGGGGTCTATTAAATGGGATTTCGATGATCACCACATACGGGTGTTGATTCGTGTTCCCGAAGTTTTTTTTCAATCGTGCCAAAACTTCAACCAGTTTACTCTAACTGGTCGAAAATATCAGACAACTCTAATTGCTATTAATCTGCGAAAATTTCATTTACACAACTCGTGCCAAAAACTTATTGTTCTTTACGAAAACCTTGTTGTTTTTCGCGCAGTTTTTCCCAGCAAAGTTTTCGCGAAGAACAAAGATTTTTGGCACTTGACGCATAATATACTATTCAAAACATCCAAAAAGTCTGGAATGATTCTGAAAAATCGTTGCCACTGCAAAGACAAAAATTATATCGGTTTCAACCAGGGTTGAATTTCAGATTATGATCGAAGAAGTGAAAACTGAAAATTATTCAAAACTTGAAATTTCACCATTCTTTATCCAACTTTAAACAAGGAAACAGTCTGAATGTGAGAAATAGTTTATCGACACGCTGTGCGGAAATAGTGTCTTCTCGCACGACCGTGCGCAAACCACGTACTTTACGCACGGCAGATCTCGTTTTTCGACACTCGGGCGTGAATTTTTTTGCTTTACTCGTGATAATTTCGACCCTCACCAAGGCTCAGGCCAAAAACAACCACTCGGAAAACAAAACCAAACTTCCCACCCTCGTATCAAAAATACTATTTCTGCACTGATTTTCGACTTCCTCACACAGTGTTTCGAAAAACACAATTCGATACACGAGTGTAAAACCTATTTTCCACTCTTGTATCGAAATGTACTATTATGATTGTACGAGACTCGCGTCAGTGAACGGATTTTCAGAACTCGTTTCCGTTTCATTGGAAAATGATAATATTCGCGCTCATTCTCAACATTCTCATATCGTGGAGAATTGATGATTCCACAAATTGATTCAGAAATAATCGGAATCAGTGCGAAGTAATGAGCCCATGAGCCTTCGCCTCATTCTCACACAATTTTGAACCCAGACTATGTCAAAAAAGCTTTCATCCACTGAAAGCTGAGCTTTGCAGGAAGAAAAAAATGCTGCGAGATGAGTTTTGTATATAGGCTTGCTGCCGGCCGGCCGGCCGGGTCGTCGGCTGTTCTCGTCTCTATATCTTCTCTCAGTAGTCGATATTTTTATCGCACGCTATATACGCGTGTAAAGGCAAAAATGTCCGTTGAAGCAACACCCCAGAGAAGCATCGTCGTCACCGGTCTGCTCTTTCAATCCATGCTTGAATCAATGCAACACACACTTTGTCTACATATCCGCATTATGTATAGCTCTTACGTACACTGTAAAAAATTTGTGGGAAAAACTGCAACCAGTGGTTGCAGTTTTTCCCTCAACCACTGGTTTATCCCAAAAATCAACCAGCTGGTTTATAATCAACCAGCTGGTTGATTTTTGGCACAAACCAGTGGTTGACTACCTATCCAACCACTGGTTGACTTTTTTCCCACAACGAATATATGAGGATGAATGCGGCACCCACGATATTGGTCGATGGTGGTCTCCGGTTGACACTTTTGATTCGGAAAAACAAGTTTCGTCATTTTTTTTCACAAACAAAGAGGGATAAACATTAGCCCCGGTCGCGTATGGACGACAAAGCGGGTTGCCTGTCATGCAGGAGTCGAATACACGTCGTAAGGCTGGAAGGATGGATAGATGGACGGATGGGGTGGAGGGTAGATGGGATGGATGGATGGATGGAACGGAATGGAACGGACCGGAATGGGGCGAAATGGAACGAAATGAGGCGAAATGGAACGGAGTCTCATTGGATGGAGGGGAACGGAACTGACCGGATGGGGCAAAATGGATTGGGTGGGGCAAAATGGAACGGACTCAAATTGGATGGAGGGGGACGGAACTGGCTGGGTGGGGCAAAATGGATTGGGTGGGGCAAAATGGAACGGAGTTGAATTGGGTGGAATTGACCGGAACGAAATGGAATTGAATTATATGGATGGGAGACATCCATACAATTCAGTTCCATTTCGTTCCATATCATTTCGTTCCATTCCGTTCCGTTCCGGTCCATTCCGGTCCATTCCGTTCAATTCCACTCAGTTCCATTCCGGTCCGTTCCGTTCCATTTCGGTCCGGTCCATTCCGTTCCATTCCATCCATCCATCCATCCATCGATCCATCCATCCCATCTACCCTCCCACCCCATCCGTCCATCTATCCATCCCTCCAGTCTTACGAAGTGTATTCGACTCCTGCAGGACAGGCAACCCGCTTTGTCGTCCATACGCGACCGGGGCTAATGTTTATCCCTCTTTGTTTGTGAAAAAAAATGACGAAACTTGTTTTTCCGAATCAAAAGTGTCAACCGGAGACCACCATCGACCAATATTGTGGGCGCCGCATTCATCCTCATATATTCGCTGTGGGGACAAAGTCAACCAGTGGTTGAATTCCAACCAGCTGGTTGATTTCGACAACCAACCACTGGTTGACGATTTTGGTGGAAAGTCAACCAATTTTTTACAGTGTACATACACCTTTGCAACACCTACATAGCCTTTAATTGTAATCCCGGTAATCTAGATAAAAGGCATTGCCTGCGCACCTTTACTCATTTAAATAGTCCAGCTGCAAACTGCAAGCTCTCGTCTCTTCCGGATACATTTTTTTCAAACATTAATGCAGGAAATCAGACTGTCTATGACTTTCCCTCTTGCTCGTCTGAATTACGTCTGGGTCAGATAAAATGTGCCTTGATGTGAGGATGCACGAATTTTTTTCTTTTTTCCGTTTTCAATTGAGATTAAAAGTTGTAAAGTTTCACAGTTCTTTTCATCGCCAAAGCTTTTTTGAACTTGCGAGTCAGTTTTGTAATATCGTAGCATGGGTAGGCATTTCTGACTTTTTTACCGGATACACGTTCATAAAAGTCCATTGAAACGATTGGCTTTTCACGAATTTGCTGTTGAAATAGAATTATTAGTTGTTTGAACAATATTTTCCGTTCTCGAGATGAAATAATAGGATAACTTAGGCCGAAATACTATCGTGTACCTCAATGTAGATAGATAGATGAGTGTTGAACGCCTTCACTGCGATGGGCCCCGCAGATGGGGCCCACGCGCCCAACTCTATGTGCGGCCCCGGTGATTACAATCCCATGAAATGGGTTCGAGGATCCGAACGTGATTTTCGCCGTCGCAGTGAACGATTTAATCAATCAGTTATACATTAATTAGGTAAATGGATGAGTTGGGTATTCAAATCAATTATGAACTCTTGGTTCGATCTAGCCGGGGCAATGAACAAAATTGTTTCAAATCTTCCGGGGATCGACTGTGTGCTCAGACGTTGCATCTCGTTAATTCGATATCTCTGATGAAGTTCTCAAGTGAGGAGTGAAATGACATAAAATTCCTTAATAGTGGGCAAGGAAACAAGGAATTTTTTTCCATACCCACGACAAAGAACAACTATTTCATCAGTGCCCGAACCGAACTTCTGATGTGACAATAGCCTCAGATTAAACTGCTCATTTTAGAACTCTATTTTCGGTCTCGGTAGAAATTTCTGCGCAAGAAATATCAATAATCAGGTAGAAAATGACAGAATGTGTCAATACAATATCCAAAACTTTTGATTTTCTCATTACTTTCCAAAATATTAGAAGCGTGAGGAGACTTCATTGTTGACGAAAAACTCTAGGGTTGAAAAGATTTTTCAGTATTTTTTTTAAATTTTCACCATGCGGTAATCAAAAGTCATCACAATTACCGTCTTGGACCTAGTAGTGGACAAAATAAATTGGTTAAAAACGCGTTTTAGACATCGCTTTGACTGGTACAATGAAACTTGTCTAAGTTGGGCACTCTCGGTTCCGGAAAAATCTGCCCAACTTAGACATGTGCCCAGCATACAGAAATTAGGACTCAGGACCATTTTTTCGATCCAAGGAGGTCAATTTTCTATGAAATTTTGAATGTCTTGGGTGAAATACGTTATTCACTGATGATCATGTAAATACATTAGTTTGGAATAGTCATAAAGTATCCTCTTTTATCAAAGAAAACACGGACAATACAGTAATGAAGAAATAGGAAGACAGATGCATTTAATTCAAATCGGAAACTTGGTACATGTCGATTACTCCATTCATGAGCAAGGCAACTACCGATTCTTGACTGCTCCATACTGGATATTTTTTTGTAAATCTTTGATCCATGGATGCATTATGATTAAGTTTGCCATCATTGATGATTCATTGTGTGACGGTGGATACGCTACCAACTTTGCTACAATTTCTTCAATATTGATTGACCCTGATCTTACAGTAAAATCATGATTTATTTGGATGATTGACTCGGTTGACAATTAATGATGCTGATAATCAATCAATAACCACGACTTTTTATTTATCAAACTCTGTCGCTTATTTGTGAACTCATAATCGAGATGATCGGGACGAGGATACGGTATCATATCTCGAGCTTCGAAGTAAGTGCCCAAAATACACAGTCCTCATGTTATTATGTTCGACGAAAGGCCAGAATGCGCCCAACTTAGACAGGTGCCCAACATACAGAGTGCCCAGTGTATAGAACAAAATCCCCATAAGAGCTAACGTAATTTTGCGCGTTCCACGGAAAAGTGCCCAAGTTAGGCAGATGCCCAATTTATAGAGGTGCCCAACTTGACAAGTTCCACTGTACTAAAATAATGTACTAAAATAATTAAGCATAAAAGCCATAAAGCTCGAGATAAAAATACTCTGGGAATACGATCTCTTCTTTGATTTCAATAGTTTTCGACCTAATTATGCCTGATATCACACAATTAATCTCCGAGACAGTCGCTCTAATAATACTGCACAGATTAGGAATGTTGAAAAAAAAAACGTGGAGTGTTGCATAGGGTATTCGCGAATTTGTGTACGTTTTGTGACAACCGACCGCAAAAGAGTTCGACGTGCTGCCCGCGATCGAAACGATTTGAAACGTCATTGGAGATCAATGATGCCACCGCGCTCATAGAAAAGATGACGATATGTGCATTTCTTCTTACTACCATCGCTACATACTGCAGCGAGCGACGATGCATCAGGTTTTGACAAGTTCGGCAGGGGGCGGGGCGACCACGCGGAATCGCGGTGCACAGCCAATTACCCAAAAGTTTACCGTAGAGAGGGTAAAAACCCGCCTAAATAGCTCACACGGACACACTAACCCTTATCCGGTATTCAAACTTTCCAGGAAAAAACGCCGGAATTCGTGGAAAAAGGCGGGGTATTCGTAGGGAGGGGAGACGGTGAAGTAGAATAAAAGCGATGGAAAAAAGTTGAGAAGCTAATGATTGTATATCGAGCCATCTGCAAGCTCGGACTCTGACACCTTCAGAAATTCAAACCTCTCCTATAAAATTAGCTGTAAACAAGATGATTTTAGACAAAGGTCAGAACTCACTCTAGGATTTAAAAAACAAACTATCAATAGGCATATAAACCGAAAGGTATCAACATATTTACTAAACCAAATCTACCAAATTTGCAAAATGATTACTTTGGAGGCTGATGCTGTCCAGCACACATACTCAATATTCTTCTTTGCCTGTCTGTCCGTTGCAGCATCAGCCGCAACGTACGTGTATACGTGAGTTCTGAGCATCTGCTCTGCACCATTTTATCGCTAAATATTAACTCAACCGAGACCATCAGCAAAGAAGATGAGAGACAGAGACAGAGCACATGCAAAAATCTCTTATTTTGCCTCCCGCGATGAGCTTGCGCACTGGTGATGTACTATATATCTTTCTCGGTGCGCTGTAGTACATAAATATAGTATACGCCTAAACACAAGTTATGAGGGCTTTTTTCAGATACTCCCCCGCGTCGATGTCGCCGCTTCGTCGTCGGTGGTGCATATACTTTCAAGAAAGCTCAAAGCTCTTTTGAGAAGCCAGGATATAGGGAGAAAAAGATATAGACAAAGTGAGGGTGAGGAACCTTATCAAAATCAACAGCAAGCAAAATATGATATAGGAAAGATTACCAACATTCTTCCATATTCGACACCGTTGAGTGGGATACAAATCTAACGTCGATGGGAAAATAAAACGTGGGATAAAACGTCTTTTGGACTAATGTGGCCCGTTTCCATACCGTAAAAGAAACTCTTCATCAGACTAATCGCCTAAAATTTACCATTACGAGGTTGGTGGGTTTCTTGTGATTCATCACAATTTTTACCTGACTTTAAGCATTTCTTCTTTCGGTGCAATTTTGACAATCTGAGATAATTAAGAATATTCAAATGGAGATTTTGAGGGATCTGTGCGCAAAGTAGCAAGGACAATCAATTTGAGAACAATTTGGTCTATTGAAAAGCCTGGAAAAGTGATGGACCATAGTTTTTTTTTCTGTAAATGATAAGTGAATCGTATAAGGATGATCGGCCCCGAGAAAATCATGTGGATTTTTCACAATATCTCGCCGATTTTTTTAATATTCTTGAATTTCCCAGTTTCACCGTCCAATACCAAGGCATCGAGGCGCTTGACATCAAAAGTTCAAGATCATAATCGGTATTCATGCTAACATCTATCCTAGAGCAGGAATGATCTCCATCCACCCCGAATGGAAATTCGGCAAGAGAATGAATGTGAATGAGCTGAATGAAACACCAATTGAATAGCAATTTCATTCCTTCGGAAACATAAAAAAAATCTGAATTCGTCATTTTCGTAAATCCCTGGCTGTCATAATATCTGGTTATCACTTATGTACCGTACAACTATCATGGACTCCTTTGCTTCAAAAGTCAAAAATATTAGTCCAATACAGATTCAAAACCCTAAGCTCCTACGAAATCACATGGCTTCCGCACTCTACAGAAGAAATCAATACAGATATCAAAGAGCTTTGAGAAAAATGCTCAAACGTACTCCAGATATGATCCTCAATAGAGCGAGCAAGCGATGTCTTACTATATACACTCGGACCTCATCTATACTTCTAGATTCTAGTCTTGGAAAGTGGGACGTGCAGATGAAGATTTCCCTCTTGATTTTCCCCCCCTTCTTACTCCTATACTACATGAATATTCCATGAATCTTGGTATACTAAAGTGCACCATACTGCTTTCCGCACATTTCCCACGAGATTTTTACGTTCCTACAACTGCATGTGCACAGTCCGTCTCTGAGAAATCTTATCTGTGTACATTAATAAACATGAGAAGAAGTCGATCGGATACAGAAAATTACATTTGCATCCTGCAAGTTGAAAAATCATATACAGAAATATTGAAATTTTATGTTCAAGAGAAGAGCAATCGAATTCGATATTCTTACAATGCATTAATTAATTCAATTGTTTTCCAATCACATATTAGGGTAACAAAATACAGGAGTCAATCTCAAACACAACAAAAAATCTCACCCAAGAAGAGAATTACAAAATAACAGAGGTGACGAGATTGATCATTCGAAATATGAAATATTCGATCTCACACATTCAAAATTCCACACACAGGTTACGAGCAACAAAAGTTAAAAAGACTCAAAGAGACAAGAAGCAGAAAGTCAATGGAGCCCTGCACTCTTTCAAGACTGAATATTTTTTTTTTTATTTTGGCCCGCTAAAAGTAAACGAAGCTGCAATCATCTTTTCTCTCTTGTAAGCCAACGGTTGAGTCATTTTCGTCACTTTTGCTTTCAATGGGTCTGCGGGTACAGTGAGCCATTTGGCATTTTTTAAACTCTGTGATCCTCAACTCGTCTTTAGCCACATCATCAATTTGCCAATGTGTGCAATACGCAAACTGTTCAAGAGGGTGCGTATTAAATCCAAAAGTTGGAAGTCTCATTCTACTCGAAGGAGTTGGATAAAAAAACTGTGCGAATATTGAGTCTTCCAAATCTATAGAAGTCAATTAAGATTATTCATCTATTAATTGTTCTGGAAAATTGATTAGGTGAAATCATGGTTATCAGTGTGCAAAATCATTTCAAGTTGAGAATCTAGGTTCTCAAAGATAAGAATCGATGTACTTTTGCGGCGATGTGTATTATGAATGAATGATAACACGCTTAGATCAAAAGATTATCTAGAGAACGTGTTCGAGACTGGTGACGTACGATTGGGTGAAAAAATAGGCTCTGTTGATCATTGACTGGTTTCATGTGAAAATACGAGATACGAATAAAGGTTAGCTATCCAAAATAATGTAAATCACACATACACACCCACGCACACATATGAGGTAAAACTGATTTTTAATTCTTTACAATCCGGTGGATCCTGTACCACCCATCGACAACATGTTGAACATCGTACACGTATAAATCAATATTTCATGCCTTTCAAAGTTCCATCATTTCATTTTGGGCCCTTTCTAACTCTTTTGTATGGTAATTAAGGTTAAGGCGATGCGGTTACCGTGCAACCCGGAAATTATATCTTATTTGGATGTAAATCAAAAAATTTTCTCGAAACGAAGTTGGAGACGATTTGTCCATTACGTATTATCATCTGAATTGTGGTGGACAACTCATTATTTGTCACGAATCACAAGGCTATCACTAATAAACGAGAATAACTTGCCCGCGGGTACTTTCTAACCTACAAATTTGCACATTTTCGTTCACAAAACTCTCAAAATCTAGTCCGATTTGGGCCAAACGAAGAGTTATCCAGGTCAAGTTAGATGATAATAAAGCCTGGATAACTCGTCGTTTAGGCCATAATGGAAAAGATTTTGAGAGTTCTGTGAACAAAGTTCAGCGTGCACGGTGACCGCATCGCCTTAACACGTTCGCTGCGACTGGTCTCACCGGTGGGACGCGCGACTTTTCATTTTTCAATCTCTGCTGACTTAGAATCACTCCAAAAATTCTCCCGCAAAATCTATTGTGGTGCTTTTTCCACCAAGGTCGTGAACAATGAGCCAAAACCGAGTAATGGACCCAATTGCGATGGTTCAATTCATGATCGACATGAAATTACGAAAAAACAGCGTCGCAGTGAACGTGTTGATAAAATTTCAGACTACTTCCCAAACATCGTACGGGCAGATTTTCAATTTGATAAAAATGACTCGTTATTGTAAGAATCTCATTTTACGGTTTTTGGGTTTTCGATCAGGTTTGATATGAATCGACACGGTTTGTTAGTGATGTATATGAGACTTCCTTGACCCAAAAATGCATCTCCAGAATATCCACAAATTACCAACATTGGTGAAAAATCTCAACATGACAATTTACACGATCGGTCGAACACTGATGATCTAGCATATTTTATGAAATTTTACGAGCATTGCATTGATCGGAACACCTACAGAGGTGAACTGAATTACAAAATATATAGAATTCATGCGTTTTAAGATGATCTGGGTTTTCAGGGTCTCACAGGACTATCACCACCCTTTCCTTATTTATCTATGCATAGAGTGTAGATTTATCAAACTAGAATAACAAAAAAAAAGAGAGAATGTCGGTGCAATAAGTCAAGCTGACATCCTCATCCATTACATCACGGAAGGAACTCTCGAATGCTGAATGGGAGCGCGACGACGACGACGGTGTCAGTCTGTGCAATACACTGATACACATATGAGTGATTCCGCCGAAAGTGGGATTTTTTGGGGCCAAAATCGTCACCGAGCGTGATTTGGGCCAAAAAATTATTTCAGCCCTAGACGAATTCTGGTGTCTCATAGCAGTTGATTTACACTTGTTTTGGCACAAAAAAAGTGCCTAGAACTACGTAGCTCAAACTTGAAGCCGGATAAAGAGATGTCGAGTTTTGAGTGTCGGAGAGGGGGACGGAATGGACATTTCGCCTTAATTATATTCCCACGGCTCGACAACCAATCGTAGACTCTTTTCCACGTAGATTTGATCCAATGCAACCAAATACTTCAAGAAAATGTGTTTCACAAAGCGATATAGCGCGTCGGGGAGGAGCACAATATGGGGACGGAATTGACCGAAAATTTTGTACGCCATTCTGAAACCACGTTTCTATGGTGCGCTTGGGTGCGGATTCGAATTTTCGGCCAATTTTG
Source organism: Eretmocerus hayati (assembly GCA_029851415.1). NCBI lineage: Eukaryota > Metazoa > Arthropoda > Insecta > Hymenoptera > Aphelinidae > Eretmocerus > Eretmocerus hayati. The sequence goes on along the minus strand of CM056742.1, from coordinate 171,056,780 downwards.
AGCATGGATAAGGTGCATCTGGGTATCTCATTGGTTGGAAAGGTTCAATAGACGATCGGGGATTTTGCGGAGCTGATTAGTGCTGTGCAAGCAGTTCAGGTGCAAACCCGTCTTCAAAATGTTGGAAAGCCGTACGCGAGCTGAGGGCTCAATTCGGATTCGCAAAGTGGTGGATTATGTTACTTGAAGTATTACAAATTGAAGTGCACAGCTACATATAGGGATTTTTGACTCCGCATATGCGTCGTGATGAATGTAAGAGTCCAAGTTGGGTTTACTACAGGGTACGGAATGGACATTTGGACCCTTTATGAGGCACTACAAAATACAGGAACGTTAGGATCGTCTGCAAAACTATCAACATAGTTACGCAGCAATAGAATACATCCCAGAAAATTGCTACAGTGCACATCTCGACCCTCAGAAACTTGGAGGGACATGGAACACTCGGAAAATCCCACTTTCGGCGGAATCACTGATATATAGTTGTCAGATGATTCGTGATTACGGTGATGTTGTCTCTTTCTCCGCAACGCATATATATGCACCGGTTGTTCAAGCCTAATATGCAATTTCTCCCCGCGCGATCAGCTTATACGATATAATCGAGCACGTTCGCCTATTACGCGCCTCTACTACTCTTTCTCTCTAGATGCACTGCAATATATACCGTCACACTTAGTAGTAGTAGTATTAGTACTAACAGCCTGTTTACCCGCATGAATTGCAAGCATTTTCTTCTTTCAAACGGTGAATATAGAGTGCAGCTCTCGCCTAGTTTACTCTCTGTGTAATATATACCGGCTACACCACCATCACAACGTCTCGCCATGAAACTCTCTTTCTTCATTTCTTTCTGTAATATATGACTGCAAGTGCAGCAGCTCTCTCATCCACTCGATAAGTTTACACAGTACACACGCGTTTGCGGATATAGATTGTAACTGCATCAGTTGGATGCTTTGTCGTCTCTTGCTTGCCTCTCGTCTCTAATACTTATAGGTTCGTTATCGGTATGTTGAGTAAAGAGCTCTCACAAGAGACTGAGACGAACCGTTAACTCAGTGACGGACATTTTTTTCATTAGAAATTTTCGATAATTCCAGAGTGATCATTGTGAGGCTAAAATTGGTCTTTGACAAGTTGGAGGTGGGTAGACTTTCACAAGAAACGTTTCAGGATTTTGGTTTTTGAGGTTAGGATTTTTTAAAAGTAGGGAGTCTAAGATTACCTCGAAGATTACAGCTTCTAAATGAGAAACTTGACAGCTTGTCTATGTTTTTAATAGTTTGTGCTGTAATCATAAGGTTCTGAGTCCAATAGATTCTTTTTCAAGTTATGCATTGTTCAAACACAGGCAATCATGCAATTTTATGGGAATCGAAGCACGTACAGATAACTGAGAAATCTTACAAAAAAAGCTTTGTTCTTGTGGAAAACGAATTTAACTCTAACGACTGTATTTTGAGGCATCTCAATCAGTTATCTCAAACTGCTTGATCTCGGGATCCTGAGATACAAATACATGAAGATTAACATATGAACCGATCTGAGAGCAATGCTGATCTTCATAGCTGTATTCTAGGACCGAATGTTCATTTGGTCATGCCCTTCACCATATGTTTTATTGAGGAATAATTTTCACCACAATAAGATAATTTCCATCAGAAAATCATCAGGATATGTGTTCTCCAAGATTGCAAACCTCTTCTTGTAAGTTAACCTCACTCAGCCATAGCATGCAATTAATGAAATGAAATGCATGAGAAAAAATTCTTCAACTAGTCAAATTTCAATTCACAAGATGACATCTGCCAGACGTGAATTGTATAAGAAATTCATCACCCGACTTTGAGGAGCCAAACCCTATAGAGTATAAATACTACTGCTCTTATAGTACTTCAAAATCGTATGGTTGTCAAGATCAGTCAGGATGCATTATTTTCTATTGATGGTCTTGAGTGAAGAAAATTCAAGCTCTTACATATAAATTGAAATAAGCATCGGTTTCAGTGCAAAATCCGGAGAAACATGGAGAATTATTCAAATAGTGAAAGAATCATCCGAGAAAGCAGGGAAATCGACCGATAGTTATATGTGTGAGTATAATGGCAAAAAGAGAACCGGTGAGATAACGTCCAGAATGAGCGACATAACTCGAAGTTTGTGCTTCTTCTCAACGCATATACATTGCATGGAAAGAGTCTATACATTATGTTCGTAATATATGTATCCGAGTTCATGGAATGGTATTATATTGGTAGGGTGCGGTGATTGAACGCGAAAAATTCAAACTGCAATTAAGACGTCATACATCAAAACGTCTTGCTTCAATACAAGTATAATATAACGTGAAGCATGAATCTGTGAAATGAGCTCTCGTGCCATGCACTCTTATCAATTTACGATATACAACACAACGCATGCATCCAATTTTTTTATCAACACTCTCGTACTCTTGCTTTTTATCCCTTCCATCGAGACATATTTGAGCTTTCAAAAGTTATTTGTTCGAACGACAATTGTTCAATCAATGGATTGGTGGGAAGAACAGACTTGAGATAAGTATCCCAAAAGAGACCTCATAGATATTCATCTGTCTATATTATTATCATCTGTAAAAAAATATCTGCTTCCTGATTCTCGAACGATATTTGAAGGGCTTAAATTATAAGCTTATTGTTAGTGCTTAAAGGGGTATTTTATGAGTTTGACAAAAATCAATAGAAATTGAGAGGAAAAAAGGTCAATTTTCTATAGGCTAGTCATGATTCTCAAAAACCTCCACAACATGGAAGATGTTGATAAACGATGAATAAACAGCTGATGAGGTCCACGAAACCTAGTGGACGAAACGTAGCAATAAAATTTCTTTCATGAAATTTTGGGAATTTATTTAGTTCCCCACCGTCCTTTAAGATCGATGAGACCAAAATAATCAACTCATAGATGAATAAACAGATTTTTCTAAACGTGTAAAAATCCAAAGGAATATGTCAGTGACTCGTTAGGCATAGATTACGGTTGATGATAATTCATTCAAATCCAAATACACAGTCAACTTCTGGATTTCAATGTCAAGGATGTTCTGGATAAGTTCTTTATAATCAATGAGATAAGACCTCTCTAACAAAATATAAACACATTGCATTGTTTTGATATCTCGAAAATGTGAAAACCTCCAAACAAACATCATTGAAGTATGGATTCCCAACATTTAAAATGCACATGTGTATTTTTAAGATTGTGTGTACTTGGTTACAGAACGAGGAATCAAGCATCCATTGATGGATCAATTTTAATCCGTTGACTTAAAAAGAGACTTCCGGCACTCCTGAACCCTTTCTGATGGTCAAAACACTAAATACTATTGTCAAAACCATAAAAAATGGCAAAATTAGAGAGTCGAAAATTTTCTGATTTCTATTATTTTTCTCAAAAAGGGTCGACTATTGAGACCCAATTCTTGTGCCAACATGATTCAACGATGTTCCAGAAATTTTCTGACTTTTTGCAGATTTTTTCAATGCTTTTATCAAGCGTTATCACAAAATATCGAAACAATGGCTTTTCCAGTGTACTGGACATTAACAGTCAACAGGTTGATGATGTCTAAAGTAAAATCATATTCAATTATAGCATTCGAATAATAACAACTGCGATTAGTGAATCGAATGTCTTGTACAAAAGTCGAAAATGAAGATGCAAAGTTGAAAGTTCTAACATTGAATCTCTTCAACATTCATCATCATCATCATCGCCATCGAAACCAAAGATGCTCCATATCATCAGTTTAACCATCATCAGATTGACCTAGACCTTGAACAACGATCATTCGATAAAACATTATTCACAAAGCCTCAGCTCTCAACCAAGTACACTATATACCTATGTACATGTATATTCTATGTCAACTTTCCGCGTTCAGTCTAGTATAGTCTTATATCCATTGCAAAGTGTTTGAATTTTAAACGCCAATGATACTGCTATACGAGAATGTCAAAACTTTTCGAGAAGCCATAGGATCATGACAGAATATTCCAATCTCGGTAACAACAGAGACAAAAAAAAGTATCTGACTATCAAAAGAAGTTAAGAAAATATATTCGTATGAGGTTTAAGATATTCTTATAGCTTTTTGGGTATGAGAATGAAATTGGAACAAAGGTTTGAAGAAATTGTATAATGGCCATTTGCTAAGGATATCATCTCGAAACTTCTGTTTATTAATCCCCTTTCATATTATAAAGCCGCGAGTCTTGCATCGTGTATTTTTCAACAATCTCTCTTTCTTCATTTCTCCTCTCATTCCCCTCAGATATAAACAGTATAAGCATGCTCTTACTGCGCTTAAACAAATTGATAAATTTTACGACGTCGGGCGGGCGCGCACGAGCGAGCATTTTATCTCGACTTTTGGAGATTTTTGAGGGATCATCAGCTATCTGAGGCTTTATACCCGTCTCAATTGTTCTGAAGTCTTATATTCAGTCAACGTCTCGATGAGAATATCACTTGAAATGAGAACCACAGCAATGTCAGTTGAGAAAATGAAAAAAAAAATCCAATTTGATACCCTGAAAATTCATCTACCCGTACATCTCTATCCTTCAAAACAACTCACCGGCCACCAACTTATTACTAATATACCGTGGAATTGAGGGTCATGTGAGAAAAAATTGAAAATAAGATGAGAGGATGCTTTGGAGAGACGTTTTTTAAAAAGTTTATACAGTTTGAAATTCAGTCGACATGGAACAATTTTTATTCTGCAAATCACGTGACATTGGCACGAATGCCCCTACATCTGTTTGAAACGATCGTTGTAACAGGACCAACCGGTGCATGGGTCCCACCGCACGAAAAGACGGAAGTGCAATTTTAGGTGTTGGAGCGACCGTATAATTTTGCGTCGTTACTTCAGACAATCGTACAGTTGGCACATTCTAAGCATCGTGTCTGACTAGTGCAAGACTGTATCTACTTACACTGAAAGGCATGTAAAAATTCTATGCTCCACGCATGCACATTAGAGTATGATTATCATTTCCCTGAAATGACGGTCACCAAATTTTGCTATCAACGTAACATCTTCGCAAAATCTATCAAATTTTTCAGAGTCACTAGCACTTGGCCAGGGAAATGAAATTCACCAAAGTAATTCCATCCGCGACCACCGATATATTAACACGTTCTCTGCGACGCACAGTGGGGCCAGGGCACCTTTCTAGGGCTCAGCGCCACGCAAATTCTCAACTTATCGCCGTGTCCGGGATCGGACGGTATTCTGATAACTGAAAGCAACATTCCTCGTTCCCGGACATGGAAATAAGTTGAGAATTTGCGTGGCGCTGAGCCCTAGAAAGATGCGCGGGCCCCACTGTGCGACGGTGTGCAATCGGTGAGGTCCTCGAATATAACTTTTAATAATCACTGCACACAGAGTTGGACGCATGGGCCCCACCGGTGGGGTCCATTACAATAAAGATATCAACTGATGCCCTGAAGCCCCTCATTCAAGAGAAATTTCACCCAGTCGACTATGAGATACGCTGATTATTTTCTATAAGGCTATTGGACGACATATCCTTAGTTATTGAAGAAACCAATTTCATCATTTAGATTTCCTCATTGATTTTAGGTAATATACATATAATAGAAGTGAAACTAACCTTGGAGGATTGATGATGGGTCGTCCCATTGCCCTTTGCTGGCGCTTCTCGTTACTCGGGAGGCGCAAATAATCTTGATCTCCAAGAAGGAACAAATCCTTTGAAATAATCATGTCCGTGGAGTCTTATGCGAGCTGGCTTTATTGCCTGCCCTCGCTCCCTCCTGCACTCCTGCACCACTCAAAGCCACAGGCTTTACACGGTTATTATCAGGCTCCAGACTGCACCCTTTGCACCCTTTTACACTTCAACCTCCTCCTCCTCTTCCTTCTTCTCCTCTTCAAAATTCTTTTTCACTCAAAGTCTTCTTTATAGAAAGATAAAAAAAAAAGAAAAAAAAATAATAATATCTTGGTAGGACGAAGAAAGAGGGCTATCCCTCGGTGAAGTAGTGGCCAACGTAGCCCGCTCGATGCGGACTCATCATCGTGTCTCCTGATGATGAACTTTGAGACTCACTGACAAGATTTTGTATCAGCCTTGATTGATATATCTTGCTGATGGGTGTATCGTATTGGCAGTAATTGGATGGTACTCAAGGTTAGCTTGGCGTCAAATTTTTGATGTTGAAGTGGCCATTGTAAATAACATCTGTAACCATTAAAAAAAAATATATCAATTTAGTTATAGTGATTTCCATTGTAGACATTTTGAGTGTTCGAATATATATATTTAGATGACAAACGTTTTTCTATTGATAGAAGTACACGTGGTAGTTTCTATCGTAGTTTTTAATAAGGAAGCTACAGCTAGAAAAACAAAATACCAATGTGAAGTTTCATCTATGTACTAATCGCGGATGGTTTAAATTGATAGTGGTACTATGAGGATTATATAGATCAATTGAGCGAGATTAAGATAGAAGGGAAGTGATGAGAAACTTGGTGTGATATGATTCATGTGATGCATATGGTCTTCCTGGATGATGGATCACTCTATATATCTGGAAGACAGAAGAATTTTGACCCCGGAAAAAGAATTTGTTCATTCATGAAGTTCACGAGATTAGAATTTACAAAAAGTTACAAGCTATTTCGAAGCAACAGCAGCAGCAGCAGCAGCAACAGCATGATATGTTTGAATACAGAAGGGATCAACGTTTGATTGTCGATCTATCGTTTTGTTATCGCGTGGCTTTTGTAAATACAGACGTGTGGTACATATATAGTGAGTATAATAAAAGGATTGTCATCGAGACAAGACGAGTGGAAAAGAGTGATTCTAAACTTTTTTTTTTTATCAAAAACAACCCATCTAAATTTATATGATTATAATCGTAAAAGTAAACTTTTTGAGAATGGAAAGCCTCAATGTCACTTTAGCCAAAAAGCTCATACCGTCGATCAACCGATTTTTATTTGAAGTTTTCCATGTTATTCAATTATTACACTATCCAAAGAATGTTTTAACCCATTTGTAAAGAGGTGACAAGATGTCTAACTGAAAAAAAATTAGCAACCAGTCGGGTGAACGTGGAAAAATTAATTTTCAATTTAGGAAAATTCTTTGAAAAATCTCAAAAATTTTCATTGGATTTTTGCTAAAATTATCTATTTAAACCACGTGCACAGTTGATTATGGCTTGATTATGATTCAATGCTATTACTAAACGGCACCGGCGCAGCGTCACGCTCGAGTGAGCTTGCAAGCACACATAACTTTTATCGTGAATCAATGACTTCCTACTTGTATTTTCCACTGAATTTTTCGCTAACATTGTGAACTTGCATTTGATTTAAAAATTGTTGTGATAATCATACAGCAGTTGAACCGAACAATGTATACTTGTGTCTGATGACCGAATCATCGATGCAATCAACAAACCAGATTACAAGTCATCAGGGTGTGAGATAAAAATTAGAAATAAAAGCTCGTTTATATAGAAAAAAGTTACTATGAGTTATTGAAGTTTCACACGAGCAATAATCACAATCTATAACGATGGAGGCAAAATGTTGACGGAGAGGCGCAGTTTTTAGCACTCCCGGGTTCAATAATCTGTGTCAAACACAAACAACGCGGCTTCGCTATATAAGAACTCTCTTTCTCTATCTCTCTCTCTCTCTCTCTCTCTCTCTCTCTCTCTCTCTCTCTCTCTCTCTCTCTCTCTCTCTCTCTCTCTCTCTCTCTCTCTCTTTCTCATTCTGACTTTGATGTATGTAGGAGAGAGTGTACGGGCTGTAAAGATATAGCTTTTCTCTCTCTGCATGTTTTTTTTTTTTTTTTTTTTTTAGTAAAATACACATACAAACATGATTCTGCTGCTGCTGCTGTTACTTCTGCTGTGATATTTTACCTATAAAACATCCCATATACGCCCAATAAAACGTTTTTCTCATCATGTTCGAATTACTTATTATATCGATGATGACATTACAGTCAATTTTCTTTAGACAACAGTGTATGAAATTTCTCTAATATAAATTAGTATCATCAGTCAACGTAGACATCACAGCGTTAAAGTTATTTCAAATTGTAGTTTCATTATTTACCGTTATAATATTAAAAACAATTCAAATCGTAACCGTCATATAGAATGACAATGGTGTTCAATCTCGTGTTCGATTGAAGTGATTCAAATATTGATGAATTCTACTAACCGATCTCATCAGATATGTAAGTACATAAAATTTAAAAAAGCTTGATATTACGAAATAGGTATTATATTGTCTGTGTAACCCTGCGTTGAAAGACGAAAACTTAAGAGTTAGTTAATTAACAGGTGCGCAAGTATCGAATACTTCACAATAATAAGTAGATAAATTCTCGCTACAGTCAGACAAAACCACTGACTAAGCTTTCGCTTTCGGATCAGCGGTGCATGAATTTTATGCATATATAATATTATAGAAACACCGGTCATAACAGTTAGTACATGTATATAACCTCGGTGACGCGCCCACCACCTTCTGCACACCTATCACAGGTATTATAGTACACATATATACCTATATACATAACTGTACGAGCAAGAAGTACCGAGTGGCGGCTGCACATCTACCTATATGCGCGACCCGGCCGGCTCTCTACAATCTACATACATATATATATATATATACAATGCCACACCTCTCTCTCTCTCTCTCTCTCTCTCTCTCTTTCTCACTTTTGAGAGGGAGAGCCGGGCCGAGCCGGGCCGGGCGGGCGGCTTATCGACCCCCCGAAGTATAGAAAGCGCGCGCCGCTTATATATCGTCTGCTATGGTACAACCACCCTCACCTATATATAAATACCCAAAACTCAAAATGACAACAAGAAAAAAAAAACACTTGATATCTATGTTAGCTTAATAGTAAATCTTACCTATCAGTAATTTTTTTTTCCACTTGGAGCTTGCAGAGCTTGCACCGAAAGGGTGTGTTTTGTTATGATGGCATGAGATGAGGAGAAGAGGAGAGAGCTTTTTCTGTTTATCGCGCACACGCGGAAGGATTTTTTTTTTTTTTGAGATACTTATAAGCGTAATATTTATCGGAATCACTGGGATATTGAAAACAAGGTAATAGATTTCGGAAGCTTATATAGATTTAGGCAGCCACGGTTTCTAGTTTTCTTTTTTATTTTTTCTCTCGATATAATTTCGGATGTCAACTACCTACAGAGAGGAGAAACGAAAGCACACATGAGAATATGCTTTGAGAGAGTATATATAAAAGATACTGAGAGATAAAACACGACACGACGTCCGCGGCTGCCGGACGCAAACTGAGTTGTGCGCCGCCGCAACGCTCAAGCTATACTTACTTACTTACAGACACGCGCCGACTCTCTGCGGAATATGTGGATGCTGATGATGATGCGCAACGTGAATCCCTATATATGTATCTTTCCCTTTATATACACTGTGCGGATGCTGCGCGCTTCGTATACAATTCATGATGAACCGGTGCGGTTATATAGATATACTCACTTACATGCATATTTTTGTACATATTCCTGGATATATAATGTCTTATTGTGTGTGTTTATGTGTATGATGAATGCTGGTGATCGAATCGAGGATGAAGTTAAATTTTGTTTGTTGAGAATTGACAGCTTGCAACATTTTGAATTTCGCGCCATTCCATTGGAGGTCATTTTTGAAAATGTGAAAGGAATCGATAGATATAATTTTCAATATCCTTGATCGAATACTGACGACAAAGCTCGCTGAGATAATACGCACGCTAATTTACCAATATAATGTATCTATGATGAATTATCTTCATCCAACGTAGGTATACATGGGTTATTTTAGCTCAGATACGGTGCACCGACAAGGAAGAATCGATTTTGTATTTTCATTTCCAATACTAGCGTTATTGCCTTACTCGCTACCTCTCGTTCGGTTTGTGAATGTTTTTGATGAGTCCGAGGCTTCTAAAATGCTATTATAGAAGATGATATTTTGTGGAACTGGTGCCTTTCAGATTAGTAACCACGCAACACCCCGTCTAGCCACCCACTCATTACCCAGTCCACCCACCCACGGTATCTCCTGCACCCCCAAACATAACCCACACGGCCATGTACTATATTTCAGCCATAAACCATTCCTGATCGTTCCAGACCATTCCAGATCGTTCCAAATCGTACTCGACCGTCCTACACCATTCCAGATCGCACCAGACCGGTACAGACACCCCAAACCAACCTAGAAGTTCCGACATTGCACCAGATCGTTTCAGACCGTCGTATCGGACCGTACCATCCACCCACTCAACCACCTCACTATATACCCACTCACCAACCCATCCACTCATCGACCCATCCATGACCCATACGACCACCAATTATACGTAGACCAGATCCGGACGGACAAATTTTGTCTGGGCGTTTATTTATCATAACATTAATACTAATTACTCAATAGGATCATCTATATTAGAATCATCATGCCACACACCTCTGTCTACAAACAATATACGCGTTACCCATGATGTCAAACTAGTTTCCAATCCTCCAATTATGTTATTTGAAATACTGAGGATTCCTGGTTCGAGTTCTAATGAAATCATGATCAAGCTCATTAGGAAGTCGAGTACACCTGTCAATGACAGCGAGACCGTGTGATTCGTTGACGATAACGGATCGTGCTTAGGTCATGATACGACGTGCAAATAAAATTGGAAAAAAAGAATAAACTGATTTCATCGACGGCGCGGAGTGCCGCTGGATGGTTGAGTTTGCATTGAGGACCCGGGGATTGAGGGACTAGATGGAGCAGACATCGGAGCTCCCAAACGCGCAAAATTCCGACATTTGCACACGCCCCATGGGGTCTCACTGCACTTTGTGGTGGGAACACCTGAAGGGAGTAACCTTGGTAGAAGATCCACCGATCAGATTTTGATCAAAGTTGGCAGAGAGGTGTATTTGCGTGTCAACCGAACACAGTAAGAATTTCGCAAGCCTCGGTTAGCCCTGAGTCGAATCATCAAAATTAATATTTTTAGAGGTTAAGCACGGTACCTCATGAAGCATCGCGTTGATTGCTAAACTATAAAAGACTGACCGATCAGTTTTTGTCCTAATTACGCTCACTTGTAGATGATTACACAAAGACAGTGCTCGAAGCTTTTTTTACGAGCTCTCGTTGGCTTTGATATAAGTTCTGATCAATTTTCAGCATGAAGTCACGAATGAGACAAATTCGCTGGTAATCGAGAGTCGATATTTCGTGGTTCATGCGTCGGATGCATGTGCAAATTTTTTGTTTGGGTCCAATAGGATCTGATTAACACATAAAACAAACATGTTAACAAATTCGCGATGTTCGAAAAAAGTCGACCTATTTGACTACCGCGGTACCGAGGTTACTCCCTGAAGGGCAGTTCCGTTTCATTGTGAAGAAAATACATATTGAGAACATATGGATTGGCACCCCGTAGAATGATTTGACTCTTGGAACTGTATGGATTGGAGTTACACTTGAGCGGATTGTTCCGTGGGAGCAGAGAGTGGACGCAGGGATTTGAATGAGACGAATCGATTTGCAATTGAATAATGCCACGGCTGTTTGATGCTCGGAACATTGAAAACGCACACACACACACCTGTCCATTTTGCACTACACTGATATGGGATATTTTGACCAGACCACCGCGAAGACCGATACACGACCGTGTACAATTTCCCAATCAGGCTCGGCGTTGGAGCTGGGCGGCAGATATAGGCGGCGCGTTATCGGATGACCGGAGTGCGTCGGGCCGAGGTCCGTCGAATCGGAGGTCCGACGGGCCTAGTGACGTGTTTGGACAAGCGGTTAGACGTGAACGAACATCCGTGGTGGACTGTTGGACTGGTGGACTGATGTTGATGAGCTTTTTTTTCTTCCTTTTCTTGGTAAGCCGGGAAGGGGAAATCTTCATAGACACCCACAAGATTGTGGGTAGTATCGGATTCACCCGAGAAGACTCGGGCACCTACCGAGTAAAACCCCTTCCCGGAGGGCGCCAACCCGAAGGTTATGTTCCCAGAAGAAGGAAGGAAGAAGCATAGAGTAGAGGAAGATGAAAGATACAAGGAGACTTGCAAAGAAATGGGAGTCCTGATGCAGTTCATGACGTTGGGCTCATGCGCACTGAGGCGAACGAGGTGGTAAAAGCACACACATGAGTGCTGAGGCTGAAGGCTGGGGGCGGGGGAGTTGTCGTGTGCTCCCGAGATACGAAGATCTCCCTTGCCGAAAGACTGGGGCTGAGGAGTGCGTTTGTCTCCCAGGATCAACAAAGGATCCTCCTTGCGGTTAACTGGGGCCGGGGAGTCGTTACTCTCCCAAGATCCGAAGACCTTCCTTGCGGGGGATGATAGCTAGGAAGGCTCGGCTTTATGTACGCGCGAAGAATCGCTGGTTTGCAAATCCGACAATGTACGAAAGTGAGATGACTCATGACTGCATAAATTTCCTAATATATACGATACCACTGAGTGTTTACTGGGTGGCTAAGTTCCCTTACTTGGCAATTCCGTGACTCGATGAATGCTAAGTGATGATTTATTGCTTTGTGGAATGATTGCTGTGTTTTGACTGTTAATGGGGTGCAAGTTCGCATACTTGCAAACTTCATGACTTGATGAATACTACGTTATGAATTATTGCTCTATGGATAAGTGAAATCAATGGTGTACTTGAGTGCTTAATGGTTTGCGCGAGTTCGCATATTTGCAAACACCATTACTTCAAATGAATTGTGGCCTGATAAAACATTGCTCTGTGGAATAATTACTGTGATGTGATTGTTATAATGAAATGAGCAAGTTCGCATACTTGCAAACTTCTAATTTATCGGTAAGATTTATGATTTGAAGATATTTTTGGCATTGTTGTTGTGACGCAGAGTTTTGGAATTTCTGAAAGTTTTGTCGAAGTTTTTATGCTGTTTTTCACTGATACATTTGGCTAAAGGATAAATCAAGTCGCATGTATTATTTACCGGAATATATGATTGCGATGCGCACGTCACTCGCCTTTTCCCAAGAGAGTACTTATGGTAGAGCTCCAGGGAAGGTCCTTGATAATAATTAGACTATGTTGACTTCTGAGCTACCAAATAGTACCAAATACCAGTTTGTTTTGGTAGATCGATTTACACAACTCCCAAAAATATTATCCATTGCTCATTTTCTACCGATGCGTGGCACTCATTACATCCAAGACCAAATCTGGAGGTGCGAATATCTGACTGGAACATTGGACTCACTTTGACGAAGCTCAAAAAATGGCGGAGGATAAAACGCATCATCATCACAATGGAACAGAACATCCGGATACTTGCCTGGAAAAACACAAGGTATTTCACAACTTCGTCAGATCTGTAGACAATACAGAACTTCGCTTTCTCAAACTCAAGCGTTTTTCGGATATTATCCAATAGAGAGATCTCAAAAAGCAAATGAAATATAATCTTGAGTAGCTAATAAACTCTTTTGCAAGTATATAAAAAGACCTACAAGATACAACGAACAGGCTAAGATGAAATTCGAATGCGTACAGCATCCTTTAAACATTGTATAACCCTACTTTAGCTTGCAAGCTCAGTCAACTCTTACCAAGAATTACTCGAAAACGATACGGCCCATTGACAGTTTTATTTAGCTCGTCAAAATCTATTGTTTGATTACTCAATGGTCAGGATCAGCTGAAACCTAAAATCCTATGATTTATGGCAGGGATCTCTTAGCGACTCAGACTTCGAATCCTGAAATTCTTAGTCTCGGTCAGTCGAGGATCTGGGAACGTATCCGTTCTTTTCCACGTCGAGAGAATATTCCACAATAATATGTTAAGAGTATCTAATAATATCTGATAATCTCTCATTTATTACCTCTGATTGTGAAATAATCTTGAATCGAATCTGTTATTCGCCAAAACAGAAGATTTGTTGAACGAGAATATAAAAGTGATTCACACAATGAATCAAAATGATTCACACAATGAATCAAAAACGATTTGTGGTGCTAACTGAGACTACCATGGTCTAATAGAACTAAATTTCACCGACCAGTGCACTGATAGAACTAAGTTTCAACTACCACGTCTCGTCTTCAAAATACATCCCATATTAGAAAATGAGCTCATGGACAATGCACCAATCGGCAATGTCCAAAATGAATTGAGGCCAAAATTCCCTCAGCGTAGGACGATTTTTCTCCCATCACAATAATCCATTTTTCCGCCAAAAACTTAGGTTGAGCTCTGACATTTAGAAGGCGTATACACGCGGTGCTTCGAAAGAAATATGAGTGAAAATATCATATAATTACAACGTGAATATTATGAGCAAGTATCATCAATAATACTTGACTATCAAATCATCTCAAAAGTAAATTATTTTTTACTTTGAGATCTACATTAATCCACTTAGATTATTATTCATGATCGATAAAAGTGAACTAAGAAACATTCATACCTTGAGACGAGATGTTATCCTATCAATCTAATTAGGCTCAAAAAGTTAAAAATCCACGAATATCAAGTCATTGGTCCATATTCAAGTCCATTCCTATCCTTACTCGCAATTAAAATGTAACAGGCATCCATTTTCCATTTCTGCCAATTCAACACATCATAAATGCGAGGCAAGCAGTATGCTAATCTCATACACGAGCTTCACACTGACCACCGAGAATGACAAGCTAGAACAAAAGGCAAAATAGACTGTATTCAGAGAAATTATCGTAAATTTAGATCAACCTTTTGAAGAAATTCGAAGAGATTATGAAGGAAAAATACTACATGAGATGTCAATAGGAAGTCCCTTTGGTTGTAGGAGAGCATGTCAATTGCATTATTTTCTGATTAGATAATGATCGAAAAGCATTACTACTCATTGATCACAGTGACAGAGATGCAAATTGGGAGCGACGAACTAGACTAACTATTGCTGTAATCCGGTTCGAGCTCCGATTTTCCGTTACGACCGTCTATGAACTGGTCTATGATGTCTGATGTCTCGAGCGTGAGAGCATCGCACCTTGCGAAATTTGACAAGTTCGATTGTTCTAGTTTGAATCATAAATGACTGTTCATGATTAAGAGCTTGCGCTTACCAGGAGAGTGTTTCAAATCCGGATCTCGGATTTGGCTAAAACTCTGGGAATAGTCCTCTTTCAGCACCAAAAGATGAAACCCAAAATTATAGACCCTAACGCTCAAGCGTTTTCGAGCTACAGCCAATAACATTAGCATTGCCCATATAGGCCGATGTTAAAAATCATACATATAGGTATACCTGCAATGCTAATGTCCATGGCTGTAGCTCGGAAACGCTTGAGCGTTAGGGTCTATAATTTTGGGCCTCATCTTTTGGTGCTGAAAGGAGACTATTTCCAAAGTTTCAGCCAAATCCGTGACCCGGATCTGAAACACTCTCCTGGTTAGTATGTGATGTCGTTGTGAGCGCCGATTCAGTATTTCTGATGCATGAAGATCCATAGTTATATCGGGAAAATGAAAAATTAGTGATGTTGAATTGGATTTTGATTCATTTAACGAAGAGATTCATCGTTGGGAAGCTGTTTCTCGTAATCCCAATGAAAAAAGTTCCTACCTTGAGCAGCTAAGAATTTGAAATACAATGAATTACAAAATCAAAACACCAGAATTTTCATCCAAATTCGTCAGCAAAATTCTCCTCGTGAGATAAGCGTTCGTTGATCTGCGTTAATTTAGAGATAACCTATCAGTATTTTACCAAGTAATTTGTTCCAAAATTGCAGTCATTCATCAGTATATACTCGTGCTCGCGCACGAGTACATATAGCTCAGAATGAAATACTTCATTGCGGTATCACGAATTTGTATAAATGAGATCAGCAGTCGGAACAGTGCGTACGGACATGAGATTGGTCAAGTTGTGTATCAAGACATCAAAAATCACATTAATCGATGCGACGCTCTTCTTGTCCTTGAATTTCATCACTGTTATGCTCAGTATACTCGTATGTGTATATATATATATATATATATCCGATACCATGAAAATCAAAATCGATGTATTCAAGCCATCGAAGCAGCTCATGCAAGGCCCACAACTTCATTTTTCGACTATCGAACTCGTTGTTTGTCCTCTCTCCACCTTGAGGAAGAATAAATTAACAAGATCCAATGTCAAAGAGTGTAATGCACGCATTCATTGACACGCAGAACTCTTAAATATGTTTCAATAGATCTGGAAGCATAAATTTGTACATCAGTTCACGGGATGAATGGATATTTCAAAATATAATTTAATATACTCGCACGATAAATGATCAATGTAGTGTGGGATAGGCCACTCGACAAGGGACAAAGCAGTGAACCCTTATATAAATTAGGGGTATACTCAGTTTCCAACTGTCAAAATAAAATTTATTCACCAAACTCGTGTGATTCACAAGAGTCAACAGATACGCTGCTGAAAATAATTCCGTAGGGTAAACTCGAAAAGAGATAAGGGGTGAATCAGGCCTGAGGAATTCAACGAGAAGAAGTTACGCGAGGGCTCTCGTCAATCCACGGTCAAGTAATCCCTTGCTCCAGAAGAATTGACAAGGAGCGAGGTAAGACGCGACTTTGCTCAATTTATGATCTATGAATGCACCAATAGACGAAATGGAACCGATCGAACGGATCGGACTTTGTACAAAGGGGTCATCGCACTTGCTCATTGCTTCCCGCGGTTTTTCGATCATTCGAGAGCTCAGAAATTCTCGAACATTTTCGAACAGCATCACTTGATCTTTGTTGGAATGGATTCTGACCGGGGAAAATTATATCAATTAGCGGTCGCATTCTTGGGATTGTTCATCATAATCCACGAAAACTTGCCCTTTCGCGAAAACTACATCGTAGAATAAAGGGTCCGGAAGACTTTGAAGACCAATGCTCGAAATAAAGTGTATCTCCTCGAATACTCAAAATGAAAGTTGCCCGCGCATGCCCTATATCTTAGTATGCGTGAATATCATCTGTCCTATTGTCAAGTCACCATGCTGCTTGAGATGGAAGGAGCTCGGATACCCTGGCAAAACAAGGTAGTTGCTCCAGAGATATTTTTGAAAAAAGTACGATGTCATAACAGGGAAACATATGTCTTACATAGCGTATGACAATTGAGTATGACAACCTAATACTGTGCACCTGTGAATATCAATAAGTGTACGGAAGGCGGAAAGAGTAAGGTCAGATGGTGAAACAATCCCTAGAGAACGTAAGAAGGGTGAACAACTCAATTATCTCAGGTCTGTTTCATTCACATTCACACTTACTAACAGAGAAAGAGGACTCTGGATAGGGCTGCCGCGATAATCGATATTTTATCGATGTCGTCTCGCGATATAGATATTTTCGACAACGACATCGATACGATATGACTCAATTATCGTGAGCTCGAAATCGACATTAACTTGACGATAAATGTTATCGTTCGACAATTTATCTCGAGATATTGCGATATTGCCGTTATCGATGGTCATTTTTCCGTCTGGGAGTGGAGATATTCCAAGTCCCCAAGGAATAAATAAGATGCGTTTTGATATCATTAATTCATGGACTAGATACATCATATTGAACAAAAGCGTTGAAAGAGTACAAAATGGAGAATTGATATGCAAAGCACTTTAATCCTTCAATTCGCGCATTCAATCTTCGCCCTTACTGAAGATAAAATATTGCCGTCCGAACAATGCGATTGTATTATTATTACATGTGCCAAGCATATTAGGCTCTCTAATCATCTGATACATTCGACTCACAGCCAACGTGGAAAGGATCGAACCTTATGGAAGTCAGCTTCATTTTGTGCCCCTATGAGATCATTTTGGTGTGGATTATCCACTGAATATGATGCATAGTATTTCATTCTGTATATCTGATCAAATTTTTTGACAGTATCATCTTTGAGTAATGTGATGTCCCAATGTTCTAATACGTACTTCTACGTTCAACTTAGTTCACCCTGACTAATAAGGGGAGGACCAGGCCTTTGGATCACCAATCCTTTCCAAATTTTTTTCTACAGTTTTGTGCCACCTAGAATATGAAGAATCCAGAGTAACTCCGTCAAATCAGCCTTCTGTTCAAAGCTACAAGCAAAAACGTTAGCATTGGCAGTATATCTATATCGATATTTGGGGGTCGAAAGTGTGCCAACCCCAATTCGCATTTCCGGAAGTTCTAAGATGTATTTTTCGACTTTTCGAAACATATGGAGAATGAATGAACTCGCGCACGTATGTAAATTTTGAAGCAACACACGGACCTGACATTTCGCCACTACAATTGATCTCATGGCCAAGCGGTTTGAGCTATAGTTTTGAGGTTTTGGAATTTCGATTTGACCATCAAATACTTGGAAAGAAACTGACTAAGACCTCTGTCGTATCGCGATTGAGGGTCGCACTAATACCACACGGACCCGACAGAGGTCGAAAAAATGGAAATCCACAGCTCACGGATCTGACATTTTGACCCCTTTTTCGATGATAACTTCTTCTGACAACCCTGGATCACCAAACTAACGATTGCGCCAAAAAGAGCACCAAAAAGACGTCGAAAAGACCTGTACGAATTTTTTCCCAAGCATTTGAAGGGTTCGTACAAGCAGGCACACATTATTTCAAAGTTTCCGCGGAACTACCCATATACGTCACTTTTTAACATGAGCCTATATGGGTAATGCTAATCACAGTGGCTGTATCTTTGGACAAGGGGCCCATTTGACGAAGTTACTCTGGATTTTTCATATTCTAGGTAGTACCAAACTGTAAAAAAATGTTGGAAAGGATTGGTGATCCAAAGGCCTGATCCTTCCCTTGTAAGTATCGCACTTGCCTGAAAAAATAAAAAAATTGAAGACGATATCGATAATGTCGACGACATTATCGTTCGACATCGACACGACAACGACAATAGATCCACGACATTTCACGACATCGATAGCGATAACGATATCATGCTGGAATCACGACATCGACATCGATAATTGTAAAATGTCGTGTCGTCTCGTATCGCGGCAGCCCTAACTCTGGAAGAGACTTCCCAAATAGAAGAACAAGATTCATAAAGAAGAGATCTCGAAAACTCAACTTACAGAAAAATACGTTAAAGACATGACTTATAAAACATATCCACATGGAGGGAAGCTGTGCTCGAGCCCGTAGCAACATGTTCTGATCTCTTCGCAGATCCTCGAGCATGTAGTACAAGTCCGCCACCCAGACCTTGTGAAAAGGGTTCTTTAGTGTTTCAGATTGCTCGTATAACCGATCTAGCTCGCCTCTCTTATAGTCGAATTGGTTGGTAATATTGTAATAAGCTCTCGCATTCATAACCCCCATTCAAACTTATCCCTCAGCTCCGTAAACGGCTCAGCGAGGAGCGGGATCTCAACCTACCCAAAGAAGAAATCCTCCGCTTTGATGTCGGTGATCTCCTCTGAAGTAGCTGAAGCTGGTGACGAGAGACCAATTGGAGCTGCCGAAGGTACTGTTTGACTTGAGCTGGAGTTGACGAAGGTACTTCGACTTGGGCTAGAGCTGACCGAAGCACTTTGACTTGGGAAGGAGCTGATGGAAACCTCTAACTTGGGCTGGGCTTTGGGGGAGTGGGTATTACGCGTTCACCTTGGCTCAAAATCGAGACACCTTTCTATCTTCCGGGCTCTCGATGCCTCGCGGGTATTATGACATGCCAGGCTTCAATTAGGCCTCTTTCCATTGGCACGTTGCCACGTCAGAATCTTGTTGAAGCGTGACATAGAAGTTGGAATCATCATGACCTGTTCCACATCTGCATTAGGAATATTCTGGATCATTCTCACGTCCATTATACAGGTCAGATCAGTATCGAGTTGAGAGATTTTTGGAGGTAAGGACGAATACATTTCTTTCCTTGTAGGCCGGAAAAGAAAGATTTTCATAGACAGCCACAGAAAAGAGGACACCCAAACATAGAATGAATCCTCCACAAAGTACCAATTAGAATTCCCAAACGGCGGAAGAATTTCTAGGAGTAAACTCATCTGACAGTTTTGATGGAGTAGGTACCAGATTCTTGTAGGTTATAGGAGGACTTGCGTTTTTGCTGGTGCCAACGGCAGACTTCATAAGTTGAGCTGGTGGTCCAAGTCACCTTTCAGATGATTGATGATAGACGAATAGGTATCAAATTCCAACGGTTGCAAGTTCAACTTTTGTAGATTTTTGCGGTAAACACCAACTGCAACTGCAATCTGCATGGCTCACGCCTTTATTGAGGTCCGGCCGCGACTCTGGGCATATCACACTCACCCTATAGATTCCATCATGACATACCGAAAAGGTCTTTGAAAAGAGGGCTCCTGATTCCCAAAACATCATGAAAGGGTCAAATAAAGAAAAATTCTCATCTTGTTGTTCTCTATGAAACTTCATATGAAAAACTCGATCAGAATAAAATAGTTATGCTACGATGACCGATGCTCGAGATATAACTGTCGTATGACGGGCACTCATGGTATGCTTAAAACCGAGTTCACCCACTTGCCGATTTTATGGGATCAAATCCTTCTAATGGTAGTCAGTGAATAGAAAACTCGAGCATTGGAATCATCTACCATCTGATCGATAATTGAAAATCTGAATTTTGTCTACAGTCTCCGAGACTTACTCAGTATGTATTCGTGAAAGTGTAGACGAGTGTTACGGTTACTCACGGCATCGTGGCCGACGATGTTTTTCTTCGTCACAAAACCTACATGAGTTGAATTTGCACCGTCCGAATTGAATACCATTCCGTCTACCATCAACCATCAACTATTAATACGCTGAAAGGAGCCATTTGCGAAATGCTTACAAGTTTCCTGTCGATGATTTAAGAATTGAAAGTCATAAAAACCTTCCCCTGTTATTATAGCTGTATCAACAAGCATTTTGATTTTTTCTATCAACATTTATCATCACATTGAAACGCTCATCTATGACATGAAAGTTCTCAATCACAAATTTCAAGGTTTAACAGCTATCAAAAATATTCCAAATCATTTCTATCCAGTTATTCTCCGAATTCACTTGCAAATACTGAATTCCATACTTGATGTTACTGTTATGATTTTATTCTCCTTCATGCACTGAATAAAAAGTGCGGCCGCCGGGAAACGAACAAAGTGCGCCCGTAACATTACATATCATCTTCTAAGTTGAATAGTTCCCTAGGGCCATTACGACAGTGGCTTTGGAGATGGTGGTCGACGATGCGACTGGGGCGTCAGCCCCGACAGCCCCATGGAGCCTCACTGTACCCTTGCAAAGAGTTGGACAGGGAAGCCAACAGAAAAGAGGTCACACAAGCCCCATCAGCCGGGAGCAGGAAGCCGACATAAAAATAGCAAAGAGAGTAGCCCTCAGACTGGAGCAGCTCAATTCCGGAGGACATGGAGTTGGACTGTTCAGGACACCCCCATCCACACCAGGGACACCACTGACAACCTGCACAGAGAACGGTCAGCTCTCGGACGACGGGTCCGGCTGGCAATTTCCGGGGCGGGACACGGGACGTAGGGGGAACGAGAAGCGTTCAACAATCAGGGCAGAGCTGGGAAGAAGAAAAAAAGAGGACGAACAAGGGGAATAAGAGAAGGAGTAGACCTGACGCACTCCTCATAAAAGTGAAATAAGATGGCCTGTCCTACGCAGATATGAGCAAGAGAGTCAAGCAGGGAGAAGAAACGAGGCAAGTGGCTTCGAAGGTGTCCAAACTGCGGAAGTCGAAAGAGGGACATTTACTCATCGAGCTTGAGGAGGCGACGAAGGCAGAGGCCGTTGAGGATGCCTTTAAGGGGGTGATTCATGACGCCGGAGAGATATAACCCCCAACGATTTCCCCAACGATCACGCTAGAAGTGCTTGACCTCGATGACGTAAGTACACTCCAGGAAGTCAAGGAAGCCTTCGTGAAGGAACTTGGAGCAGAGCATGCAGGCAGCATCACGGTTAGGACCATCCGCCCAGGATACAGGGGTACTCAGGTTGCGGTGATCATACAGCCAGAGCGGCTCGCTCAAGGAGTACTGGCCAAAGGAAAAGTCCGGGTAGACTTTGTTAACGCGCGGGTCCGGAAAAAGGGCGGAATCCCGAGAAGCTACAACTGCCTGCAATAAGGGCATTTGTCCGCAAAGTGTGAAAGAAACGTCCCTATGATGAGTAGCTATACCAGATATCAAAGATAACACCAAGTTCTCTGTGTTTTAGTTCTTTCATAAGATGAGTATTCTACCAAGTACAAATAAGGATAAAACAACTGGAATAGAAAAACGCTAATCTTGGTGAAGAGATCTTGCTTTATTTTCAGGTTTCTGGTGTATCGGAATACGATGTGAGTGAGTTCGCTCCAGGGCTTAAGGAGAACTCGCGTGACTAAGAGACGACACTACACACACACACACACACACACACACACACACACACACACACACACACACACACACACACACACACACACACACACACACACACACACACACACACACACACACACGTGTATGATTGAAAATAATTCACTGGGAGCGTTGTACATTAATTACTCTCATTTGGATAACGGTAGAATCATGGGTCCAAAGATGAGAAATTCAAGAAATTTTTCCATATCTTGGGAAGCCGACTCTGTACTTTGTGGCGGATTCATTCTATTTATAGGTATATAGTCTCAATCAACTAACCTAGAGGATCCTCCGCATCGCGAGGTCATACCTCCAATACTTAATACCTGCAAGTGAGTAGGCACTTCCAAATCCTTCTTCCAGCTTATAATGAATTGAGGATCCTCATATCAGTGCTAATTTAGAAGAATCCTCAGTGACGGAGGCATTCAACAGCACATACTTTCTTTGCTTAGCTTGAGTATGGAGTCATTCTTGTAATTCTAGCTCCAAGATCCCATGTAACTGATTTGGCATATGAGTATTTACATCTTCTTATATCTTGTTAAGCTACATGCCAGATTATCCAAACAAAAGCGAGATGGTTCTTCTAGTTGATATCCACGTGTATCAATTCCTCAATGTATTATTTCTACAAATTGCTCAACCAGCAGGATAGTAAATACTGCGTGTCAAATGTCAGTGGCTCATACATGCAGTATGTTTCTTGTCCCTCGCCCTGCCTGGCCCTGAGCGATTGAAATTTGATGAGGACACTGTCTAATTATAATGTCCTGCTTTTCTCCCAATTATCTTAGCTTATTGAGGAGTCCGATGAAAATTTTTCTCAGAGAACCATCTCGGTGATCAGAATAGATGAAAAAATCAGATTTCAACCACACGTGTAATCCCTAGTAAGCGTGATTTTAGTCGTTTCCATGAGCTTTTTTGGGGCTGTATGTTGTAAACGGTTTCAATAATAAACAATCTTTATTCGAAGGGGCTGTCATTGACTTTTTTTTAGAGTTGTTATACACACTCATCTCAAAAAATCTACAATGTTCCCATTAAACTTCAGTCAAACCGTGGCAGCGTAACATCGTCGACCGCGCGACTTGCTCCTTACTTTCTAGGGATTTTCTTGTTCGAAATCTAACCATGGTTTACGCATGCAAGGTGAGGCAGGAGATCAAGATCTCAAGGTTCCAAGAATGCACTCTTTTGAAAGTCAATGCGCTCGCTTTTGGAATTTTTTTCTTATGGGCCTTCGGCAAAATGCAGTACTACTCTATTCAAAGGGGCGCAAAATATTTTATGCTCTCATTTTAAATATTGTTCATTCTTTTAAATGCCTAGTTTCGACTGTAGTACTCTTCGACCAAAATGATATTTCAACAAGATATTTATGTACCATTTTTGTTAATTGTATTAATCAACGTTTTTCGCCTGCGAGCGGACAAATGGGTTTTCTATTCTATTATATTCTATACCAAGTCAGCGAAATTTGAGAACCCCTCACGTCAATGTTTCTAGCCGAAGCAGACGGGGTGTCAACTTCGACGTCATCCAACAAAACGTGACGGAATTCTTGAGAAACAATTGGTTGCAAGTTTTCAAGCAATATCATGAGCCAAATCTGCACATTCATGACTCCACCCATTCGAAACAAAATTTAAATTCTGTTCCCCTGATGACATCCAGCATACGTATACAATCTTTTTTTGCCCCCGAAAGTCAAATTTATGGGGAGAAATCTAATCGCATAATTGGAACTTGAAAGAATGACAAGTAAGTCCTATTGATAGCATTGCTGAGAGTATCAGAATGATAACTTGAATCTCCGGAACATTGTTAATTGCTTTGTGCAAAAATGTTGAGCTCTTCAGACTCGAGTATAACCACAGCTTTGATCGACACCAGAAATACTATATCGTTGACAGCATCGGACTCGTACTGACTCTGGAGCTCTAGTCTGAAATATTCAACTTACACGGATATGAAAAATTTGGATGTGCGGCTGCATACTAAGGCTCGTAATGATACAAGAACGAGATCAGGCAAGCATTACCATTAACAGCCTCCTCACTCATATATATGGCATTTTTCGAATTGATTGTCTTCATATTGTTCCATTCAACACTTCTAAACAAGACATTTATGACAATTCTTCGGCCGCATAAAAAATGAATCTATGTGATTGGTAGACGAAACTTCGAATCGATGGAAATGTGCCGTGACAAAAATTCATGATAAGTCTTCTACTGGAGGCAAATCCATTCAATTCAAACCTTTATACAAAATTTTTCCAATTCATAACGCTAAATCAATTTTATTATTTTCATTTCATTATATCTCCATCATTGTTATAATATTGATCATTCATTGAATATTTTTGCAATGTTGAAAAGTTAGCAAGATAACTTGAGGGTAATATCAAGGACAATTACAGTAACGGTCATCTTCCCAAAAAGAGTTACTCTGAAAATATTTCAAATATTTGAGGAGTCAAAATAATTGATATTTTACCGTCGATATTCTCTTCAATTGTGTTGTTTCTATCAAATTCATCTTGCCTAAGTAAGATTGCTTATACTGCTGTATTAGTGCAGTTCATTTTCTAACTACTATACATGGCAAGTCGATCTACTTCTCTTCGCCAAATGTAGATGGAGAGGTATAGTATGAATGTATGGGTTCCCATATCTGGAGGTTGACTTGGAATTTTTAGTGAATACCAGGATACGCATGACGTTGTTTGGAATTAAACTCAGAAAGACGAGTATTTTCTGGACAAAGTAATTGACTATCAATTGGTGGTTTGAAACAATACTTTTTCAAATTTGGCACGCGCACAACGCTTGCCTGATCTTTTCTTATTACTATACCGGAGTTATGATGAATCTGAAATAGATAAGGGCAATGTTCATTCTTGAGAACAGAAATGGAATTCCAAATTTCAGAAGAACGACCATCATCCACGTTCTCCAGGAAATAAGAATTCTCGACAAATGCCGTAAAAATGTATGTACGTTTAATTGACCGAAACCCTCGTGTATATATTAAGGACGTGTACATATGAAGTTTGTCAGGAATCTTCATTTTTTAAAGAATAATAATGATGGTCATTGCTGTGAAATTTGGGATCCCATATTTTTGAGATCTAATAATAACTTTCACTATTTCAGATTTACCACGTGAGTACAATAACGTTTATACCAGTTTCCATTCCAGTCAAAGACTTTTTCATCATTCTAACCTAAAAAAGCCGCATTCAAATGCGGTTTTAGGGTTCTCATGATGAAAAATCATTATCGCCCTGTGCTTGCAGGCCCATTTCGGGCGCGGAGGACTTACTTCCCTCGCTTCGCTCGGGAAATAAACTGCCCTAGCGCCCGAACTGGGCGTACGCGCCCAGGGCAATAATGTACTATTGCCACATGGTTCACGCTCACACTATTATTGTGGGAAATATACCAGAACTAATGATCCATGGCTCTCTTGATCCACCTATATGTTTCCACTAATAATTTAGGATTTTCTTACAAGTGAGACCATTGATACAACAGATCGGTCATGGACAATTTTATCATCTGCTTATTTCAGACAAATGTATCCGGCAGCGATGGATTGTGGCAAGTATGGCATTCTTTGCATTTTTCAATGCCTACTCAATGCGAGCATGCCTATCAATTGCAATAACGAAGATGACTGTGTCGATCAACTATACACAACGCTCAGTCGATGAAACTTGTCCAGGTTTTGAAGAGCCAATCCAGAAGCATGGAACTTCGGAATCATATGATGGTGGGACTTTTCGATGGGATGAGTATACACAGGTGGGTTAGTTTAAAATGAATAATTTCACGTGATTTTCGGAGTAATGACTCTGGTATTCATAGTGGTTTCTAAACCGAGGGTTAGAGTTTAATCCGCGGTTTAGGCGCTGTACTCGTCGTGGCCAGATTATGAATTTGAGTATTTGGTGTTCTGCTGCGCTGGTATGATGCAGAAACTTTAGTTCATTTATTGGCCGCACCGACTACAGCGCTTAAACCGCGGATCAAACTCTAACCCTCGGTTTAGAAACGACTATGAATACCAGAGTCAGTCAGAGTCACCGCTCACATTTCGTGAATATATTGAAATGTAAAATTAATCTTGAGATAATAAATCCATTGCACAGCTCGAAACACTATCCCAAGTACTTATTGGAAAATGTGACTTTCCAAGGTTTTGGGTATTCAAAATCTAGCTCCACAAGAAGCTGTTGGATTACACATTTTGTTTCGCGTGATCAATCTTCAGTCGCTAGCACAAAAAAATCAGAACTTGTTCCATCTACGTTGGCGAGATAGCAGTTCAGGCTCCAACAGATCCTCCGTTTCACAGTGGCGGATAATTGACCTCTAATATACGAGTAGTTCCGTGCGAAACAAACCTAAGTGTCATGTCTCAAATTTTATTTTTGATTCTTTTAATCGATTCTATGGTACAAAATATGAACTTTTCACCACTGATGGGGCCCTTGAAAACTTTACCAGGTATCTCCAACGTACATTACTTTGTTCTTTTGAATCATCTGCGACAAAATAGTTTAAATGAAGTCAATAAAATATGCATATTTCTCGAAACCGTTCAAAGATACAGAAATACGGTTTGCACTATTCGAAAGGTCTTTAAAAAACCTATCGGAATCGTATAGAATTGATTTTGAGGTCATGAGCGGCTTCAGTGGGTAAGAGAATGAAAAATACAAAGATATTAATTTCTCAAAAAGTCAACTTTTTAGAGCCTCGAAAATGTGATATTTCATGTAAAATGTTGGCTTTGTCAGAAAAAAATAGTCCCCATTCCCTTTTTTGCGTTCTAAAGTCAATTTTTGCATATTATCGCAAGGCCATTTTACAGGCTGCTGGAAATCGTCTGTTTGCTACGCATGCGTAGAAATTTGGATCCTTCAAACCAAATTTATTGGAAAACCAAGAAAATTTCCTTCAAAATGAGCACTTGTCGGAGTCAATTCCATGCATTTGAGCCAGGATTGCAACGTTTGAAAGACCACTGGATCTCGATAATTCCCCCAGAGGTGGCTCGGAGGTCTTGGAGGTATCCGGAGGCAGTGGCGGTAAGGAAATTCCGCGCCTGCCCCCGTCCACTGGCGTCTATCGACTTGCCGCACTCGAGCTGAGAGTTCATCTTTCATATACATATATTGTAGCTACGGTTTGAATCCATGGATATGACTTCGGCAAGTGGTCATTTTGAAGGAAATTTTCTTGGCTTTCCAATAAAATTGGTTTTCAAAATCCAAATTTCTGCGCATGCGCAGAAAACAGACGATTTCAGAAATCTGGAAAATGAATTTGTGGTAATTAGCAAAAAAAACCTTAGAAAGCAAAAATATAAGTTACTGACGCACGCATTAGCTTCCGTATTACTTTTTGACAATCAAACCCTTTACTTTCCGTGTGATAGATAAATGTCATGTAACGTAAATCAAAGTTACGAAATTATCGCTTCTAGTAATTCCGAGAAAGTACTGCAAACTTGTCTTGCCAAGCCAACGTAACGCAGATTTTGGTTACAGTTTTACAACTCTTAGAATTTCCAAGAACGTAACGCACATTTATGTTACCATTTTATGACCGTCAGTCGCCCCGTGAACGTAACGTCGAAAATCGTTACATTTTTACGACTCTCGCCCATGTAACAGCAAAGAACGTTACTTTCTGTGTAACGCATTTGTATGTTACAAATCGGTATATAAGTCAGGGCAAAACGAGCCTTGGCATCAGTCTCATCCACGGCACTGACACGGACGTTCCCGTCAGTCGCCCTCATCGCTGTTCTAGTGTCACCCCGGACGTGTCGGGATCCGTGTTGTCCTCGGGACCCATCTTCCCGACGAATAGAATTCGCGAATACGCCTCCGGACCTGTGTAGTGGGCGACCGAGTTTATGTGGTGTTTGAGTACCGTGCTTCGGATTCCAAGTCGCCATTGCACCTAAAAAGTGTTAGAATCATCTATCGCTCTACAATCCCGAAAACCACTCCAAAAGATTGCTCAACCTCGTCACTTTCGAGTGGAGTGTTTTCGAACTTCCATTAACAGAGATCCCTCTCCGGATCGCTTTGTCGGGAACTGTCATTACATCATCCTATCATGACATGACAACGCTCAATTTTTCTACAGGGCATCATACTGTCATCGTTCTACTGGGGATACGTTCTCACTCATGTCCCGGGTGGGCTATTGGCGGAGAAATTTGGCGCCAAGCATGTTATTGGCCTGGGAATTCTTTTTACTGCAATACTAGCTCTTATAACTCCGTCTGCAACTTATTGGGGTGGCGCAAAAGCGCTTATACTGATGAGGATCCTCATGGGCCTCAGTGAAGGAGACATCCAACCAGGAATAAGTAATTTACTAGCACAATGGGTTCCTGCACATGAAAGATCATTAACTGCATCAATAGTGTATACTGGCATCCGAGCTGGCCTTCTCATATCTACAGTAATATCAGGATTAATTCTTAGTAGATCTAGCTCAGACTGGCCTTGGATATTCTATTTATTTGGATGGATTGGAGTTACATGGTTCATCGTATTTCTATTCCTGTGTTACAGCTCTCCAAATGACCACCCTTTCATCACCGATAAAGAGAAGACATATTTAAAAGAACACATTGGAAACTACGCACGTAAAGATATTCCTTCTTTCCCTTGGAAACATGCTCTAAAATCAAAACCATTCTTATCATTGGTTATCATGCAAGCTGGTCTAGACTTTGGTACTTTCATTTTAATGTCAGACCTTCCAAAATATATGGACAGTGTTCTCAAGTTACCCGTAGCTCTAATCGGTTACGCATCATCAATGCATTATATAACTAATTGGATTTTTTCCATGATCATTTCTGCACTCTCAGACTGGTTAATAGCTAAGGATTATATGTCCACGACTAACGTTCGTAAAATGAACGCAACAATCGCGAGCATAGGACCTGGAGTTATGCTGATCGGTGCAATGTACATGGGATGTAATATAGTTTGGGCAATTTCTTTGATCACTCTAGGTCTGACTTTGACCGGAAGCTCTACTCCGGGTACAAAAATTAATTGTATAGATATTAGCCCGAATTATTCTGGAACCTTAATGGGAATCTCAAATGGTTTTTCTGCAATCATGGGTATCCTTGCTCCATGCCTTGTTGGTATTTTGGCACCTAATCAAACGCTCAGTGAGTGGAGGTTAATATTTTGGATTACTGGTATCATCTATTTTGTCGCGGATCTCAATTTCCCCGTATTTGCAAGTGGGGATGTGCAGAAGTGGAACGATCCCGCATTCTTATCTCGTAAACAAAATAAGTTGGTAAATGTAAAGGCAAGATGGAGAGCTTCTCAACTTAGACAAAATCCAGAATGACGGAGAGAATGAATGATACTCGTTATATTATTGTATCTTATTTCGGATGTCATAATGACTCAGTGAGTACGAGGGACTTTTCAACACGTTCACTGCAAGGGCGGTTTTTCCCAATTGCATTTCGGTCATGAATTGGACTCTCGTGTTTCGGCCAACACATTCATACTCGAATGAACTCTTTTCTGGCTCATTCTTTATATCCTCGGCGAGGTAAATCACAATAATATATTGTTTTTGGGAATAATTCTGTAGTAAATATGAATCGCCAAAGATTGAAAAATGAAAAATCGTGGTCCCCACCGTGGTAAGGTCTTTTGCAGTGAGCGTGTTAAGCAGTGCGAATTTCAGCTTTTTTGGAGAAATACAATTCTTTGCGATGCACAGTGTAATAACATTATTCTGTGCTCACGGTGAAAATAGCGTTTCGATACCATTCGGGTCCGGTAAAAATTACCGATATCGTGTGAAAATCACAAACAATTGTAAATTATTAGACCCCATGCAAAAAATGATGTAAGAAAACACTCATTACATGATAAATAAAAAATACTCACTCTAATTGAAAAGTCGAGTTTTCTTTCATTAAAAAATCACTCAGGTATCTCTGTGTGCTTTCGTTGACATAATAGCAAAAATATAGCCAGAATCAGCCGAAGTAGTGAAAGTTGCCATCTCTCAAAATCGTCTTCAAGAGTGTAAGTACCGTCGAGTTTAAGTCTTGCGCTACTCATCTCATCAAACATTTCGTTTCCGCTGCTCTTGCATGTGTGATATATGCTTATAAAGTCTAACACGAAAATGTGTCGTTTAATGGAGAGAGACTAAATGCATTATTACGTGCACTTTATGCAATCCTCTCGTAATTATAGGGATGACATATTCAAATGAGATCCTGAGTAAGTGTAACCACGAAGGTAGTAGTTTTGAAGGAAATCAGTGTTCCGTGAATGATTCACAGGAGTCGACCAGCAAAATTGAAACTCTTGATGGAAAAATTATACATTTTCGATTCATTTTGAAGAGTAAGGTCTAAAGTGAAGGAATGTCTTCAACCGATTGTAGAATACCACAAAATTTGTAGATATCAAACTGATCTGGTAATCGCAGTATGTACATAATTATCTATCTAGGAACTTAACCATCGGACCATCTATTTGAAAGGAAGTAAGTCTTTGATGGATTCAAGTGATTCAACTCTCAAGACACCATTGTGGTCCAACAGGGTAGCTTGCGTAATTATTCTGGTATAGGCCCCACTGTGCTATACTGAAACAGAATCATACTTTCCAACATCCAAGTAAGTACTGAGGTGATCAATGACATGATTGCATGAACAAGTTGCCTGTATTTTAGCGCACCGGAATGATTTCCTGATGTACAAATCGTATCTGAGACAAATTTTTTCTTTTTTCTCGATAAAACGATAAAATAACCCTAGTTTATCGTTCCATCGTATAGGTCCGCGGTCTTGAGAGCTGTACAGGAATAAGTAATTTTGAACTCTAAATGTGGTTCAAAGTCCATATAATGAGATAACTTGGACGATACTTCGTACTTAGAAGGGAAACACCAACCTTGCCGGTCCTGGATCTTGACGAAACTTCAGGAATCATCTTGTATAGGTGAGAGGTAAGTGTACCTGGATGGATTTTGTACAATGGAATTTCCATCCCGAGATTCAGCTATGGAAATTAGCATTGTCAGTATATCTACAGTGATATGATATATAAGGCTCTCGAAGACTCGGTGGTCTTATGGCTGCAACCACGTCCCTTGGCCACTGGAGAGTTGGATGGAAGCAGCCAAGGGGGTGGCCGTGTCTAGGCGAAATTGAGGATTGGTACGCAGCTGCATCCAGATGTTCTTGATGGAGAGTCCCGCTCGCCACGCGTACGCTCTCGCCCCCGCGACCATAGGAGGGGAAATGAGTTTTCAGGTTGTTCTTCTTAACGCATCGACGTATTGTCGCCATATAGACCTGTTTCGTGCTTGTGCTGTCCACTCCCTTCTGTTGCATCCTACTTTCGCCATGTCTTCCCGTACCTTATCATTCCATCGTATCCGAGGTCGACCCGGTGATCTTGGAAGTTTGATATGACTTTCCATGACTTCGCGAGCCATTCTACCCTCACCCATCCTGGCTACGTGTCCCGCCCATCTGGCTCGTTGAATTTTGATCATTTGCAATATTCGCGGAGTTCG
Source organism: Eretmocerus hayati (assembly GCA_029851415.1). Taxonomy (NCBI): domain Eukaryota; kingdom Metazoa; phylum Arthropoda; class Insecta; order Hymenoptera; family Aphelinidae; genus Eretmocerus; species Eretmocerus hayati. Next base: position 171,024,619 of record CM056742.1, on the reverse strand, counting down.
GTACAGTCTGTCGAGTTCATTGTTGTGTAGTCTCCTCCAGTGACCAGTCCTCGTGTCTAATTTCATTCCGAAAATGGATCTCAGGATTTTATTCTCGAAGGACGCGAGTTTGCACATTTGTCCCTTTGTTAGTGCCCATGTTTCGCACCCGTATAAAACCACCGGGCGGACTATGCTTTTGTACAAGGTGAGCTTTGACTCGCATGTCAGTAGCTTATTTCGCAGTAGTTTCCGGATAGAGTTGTAGCTCTTGGAACCCGCGTTGATTCTATTGGCGACTTCTTCGTTGATGTCGTTATTCTTATTGATTATCGCACCGAGATATTTGAAGTTTGGTACGGCTTCAAACGAGAAGTTTCCGGCCTGTAAAAATTCAGTGTCGTGTATGTCTGGGTTCCTGTCTGATCCCATGTATTTGGTTTTGTCTTCGCTAACTTCCAATCCGACCTCTTTCGCTCCCTCGATGATGATCTCAGCGTTATGTGTCACGGCTTCTTTACTATCCCCGATAGCGTCCAGGTCGTCTGCGTATCCTAGGACCTGGATGAGCTGGCGAACCCCGATCATTGGGAGACCTTTCGTGCTTTGTACTAGCTGTCTGATAACATATTCTAGGATGAAGTTGAACAATGAGGTGAAATCGCGTCTCCCTGTTTCAGACCGTTCTCAATGATAAATGGCTCCGATAGGCTTTGCCCGATCCTTACTCTCCCTTTTGTCCCCTCCAGTGTAGCTTCTATCATTCTCACTAGCTTACTCGGTATACCCAAAAACTTGAGAATGAAGTACATTTTGGATCTGTCGACCGAATCGTACGCTTTCTTAAAATCGATGAATAAGTGGTGCACTGGTTCTCCCCCCTCCCACTTTTTCTCTTGGATTTGTCGTATTGTGAAGATTTGGTCTGTTGTCGATCTGTCTTGTCGAAAACCTGCCTGGTAGTCCCCTACTACTGAGTTGACGTACTGAGTAAGCCTTGTTATGAGAATATCCGACAAAATTTTATAGCACGTGATGAGAAGTGAGATGCCGCGGTAGTTGTTACAGTCTCTTTTATCGCCTTTTTTGAAGAGTGGGATTATGATCAGGTTTTTCCACTCTTCTGGGATTTTTTTCTTCCTCCCAGATCCGTTGAATGAGTACGTATACTTGGGTGGCAAGCCGGATTCCCCCGTGCATAAAGAGTTCTACGGGTATTGAGTCGATTCCCGACTTGTTATTTTTCAATCGACGTATTGCATTTCTAACTTCTGCTAGGGATGGGGCTGGGACTAGCGGTTCTACCGTGCGGACTTTCGCATGGGTCTCGATTCGGCTACGGTTAACGTTGAGAAGACGGTCAAAATATCTTCTCCACTGCTCGAGTATTTCCGATTCATTTGTGAGTGGTTCTCCCGCGTCGTTTTTTATGACTTTTGTGTCCGATTTCCGAGGGTTCCTCAAAGTATCTAGCTCCCGAAAACCTAACCGCGTGTTTCTCTTCTTGAGGTGTTCTTGGATTCTCGTGATTTTTCTCTTGAGATGGGCTCGCTTTTTCTGTTTGATAAATTTATTGTTTTCTCTCTGTGTTATTGAAGGTTGGACGTGATCTGTTCCGTTTCGATTTTCTACCCGTTTTCGCCACGCTTCACTAGGTTCGTTCCGTTTGGCTCTACACTCATCGTCGTACCAGGGCTGTTCTCTTGCCTTTCTTGCCTGGCCTATCGTGGATATTGCCGCATCTAGAATGACCTTTTTGAGAGAGTCCCATTGATGGTCGACTGATTGTACCGCGTTGTGAGAGTTCTGTTGTTCTGATGTTTGCGATTGGATGTTTTGTGTGATCTTATCTCTATATGCTGCCCTGACTTCCGGTTTCTCTAGATTTTCGAGGTTGAACTTGATGGGTTTCACGCCATTATCATTCTGTCTTTGGTGTTGAACTTTGTCTCTCATGTCAACGGCGACTAAATAGTGGTCCGAGTTACCGAAAGCTTCGCGGTATGATCTTACGTTAGTGATGGCTGATTGCTATCAATCATCATATGGTCTATTTGATTCGCGTCTCTACCATTTGGGTGTGCCCATGTGTGCTTATGGATATCCTTCCTTTCAAATGCTGTGTTTTTAATCACTAAATTCCTAGTGGTTACAAATTCAATAGCCTTGATCCCATTTCCATTACTTATGTCATGTAAACTTTGGGTGCCTGTGACCATTTGATATAGAGGTTCCCTGCCAATTTTAGCATCGGAATCTCCCAGGACGATTTTTGTATTTAGGCTGACACGAGTGCGATCGAAGTGTGCCGCTAGGTCTGTGTAGAAGTTGTCTTTATCCTCCTCTTCGGCTCTCTCGGTAGGTGCGTGAACATTGAAGATAGTGAGATTAAAAGGCCTGGTTCGCAACAGGAGGACGGATATGCGATTGTTGATGAAAGAGTAGTCTTCAATAAAGGGAAGTAGTGTGGTTTTGACCAAGAAACCTGTACCCAGAGCGCGCTTTGTTGTACCCCCACCAAAGTATGTGTAGCGTCCTACACCCTGCAAAAAAAATGGAACACGGATACCTTCACTAGAACAGCCATTACTTCGACGCGTTTAGGTCTACGCCAATTTTCCAAAAAGCACTTGAAAGATGAAAGAAAAATCTGTCAAATTATTTGTTTCAAGATTTTTTTTGTTCGAAATTTCATGCCTTTAATTGACACCCAAAATTGGAAAAATTCTCATTTCAATCAATCATCGATCATTTATCGGGGAATTACGATAGCGTAGAAACTCTTGCGGGATGTTGTAGCTCTTTTCAAGACCTTCAAAATCGTTTTTTATACATTACTCTATGGTTTTTCACACCCGAGTCACGAGCGATCTCGTGCAAAGAATTTCGTACGAGTTGAGGGTATCGAAAGTATGGAGACATGAGTTTTTCTTAGGTGAGGTGGGCGGAAGTCCTTTCGACCAATTTTTGGAATGAACCTGGCAATTATTTCATAGAATTCTGAAGATTTTACGTCAAAATCGTAGATTATGACCTTTTCCGTATTTTTGTTACACTCAACCCGTACAAAATTCTTTGTACGAGATCGCTCGTAACTCGGGTATAAAAAACCGTAGAGTAATGTATGAAAAAACGATTTTGAAGGTCTTGAAAAGAGCTACAACATCCCGCAAGAATTTTTACGCTATGGTGATTTCTCGATAAATGATCGATGATTGATTGAGATGAAAATGTTTCCAATTTTGAGTGTCAATTAAAGGCATGAAATTTCGATTAAAATCAATTCCAAAACACATAATTTGATAGATTCTTTTCTCATCTTCCAAGTGCTCTTTGGAAAATTGGCGTTAACCCAAACGCGTCGGAGTAATGGTTGTTTCAGTGGAGGTATCCGTGTTCCATTTTTTGCAGGGTACTGCATATGTTCAACTTTTTAACATAGGCATATATAAGCAATGCTAATCTCAATAGCTACATTTCGGGATTGGAAGCCCATTGGACGAAATCCTTTTGGGAACCTCCGTTTCTCACCAAAACGAAATCATTGCCAAAGTTTGGAACGAATCCAGAACCTGCAAGGTTGATGTTCTCCTTGTTCTTAGTACATATACCTACTCCCTTAGCCACATTTACAATACTGTAAAATCACAAAAACTGCGACTATTCCGCTATAGATTCCTGATATACGCGTTTCACTAATGGTCGCTGAGTCAAAAGACGTGTTCCACAGAGGAACATGCCTTCGTGAAATACCAATTATTTCAACTCTATACGTTATTTTGAGGTTTTCCTTTTACCAAATTTTTAAAGATAGAATAATTTGATTATAAAATAAAAGTACGTTTTTTTCTTCTATACGCAAGTGATTAAGGAGCACTCACTTTTGTGTTCCACTATTGGATCTTTCACCTAAAATTTTATCGTAGATGAAGACGATGATTAATACTTAGAGGGCTGCAGCATATAAAAAAAAACCTGCATGCATTGATTGCGTTACGTAAGTTCTAATGGCACTCAGAGCGGTAGCGGCCGTTTCAGTCCAGTGCGCCTCTATGAAAATTTATCGTTCAGGTATACGGCCACTTCAAGTGGGAAATTTCTCTTGCTCGGTGGCTCGATTGTTTTTCATTGACTCTCTGGCGACATCGACAAAGCAAACATACAACGAGTACGTATAATACCGTTCCGTCATGAGAGAGTAAAATTAAAGTCTATAGACTGATCGCAGAATTTTCAAGGCGAAATTCAAACTATCGTCACAGCCAGCCTCAAAGAATTTGACATTCTTCTCAATCATTAGTAATCGTGAATCTATAGCACACAAACAAAGGTAAGTGTTATTTTAAAGATCTTAAAAGAAGCTTTAAAATGAGCTAAAGCACGTTGAAAATTGTTGAGGTAGACCAAAGTTATTAAGAAAATGGCTTAATGGGGGCAAGTTGGGTACACTTACCTTAGTATTTTGACTGCTGAAAGACCTCAAGTGTGGTTGCACGGAGATAAATACGATTTCATGTTTTTCATCGCCGATTTACGTTGCTTTAAAGGATACCAGGGTCAAGCTGATTACACTTTTTTGTAAACTTTCAAAAGTACTCTGAGGAAAAATTTGAAACAGCACGAGCCAGTTCATCAGAACTATACATACATACTTCAGTACATTCTGAAGGTCTTAAAACAAGCTTTGAAATGAGCTTAGGTACGTTGGAAAATATTGAGAGTGGCCAGGAGTTGTTGAGATTATAGCTTCATTAGGGGCAAGTTGGATACATTTACCTTGTATTTAGATCAATTCGATGATGTACACAATCAACTGTCACGTAAATGCCGAAAAATATCTATATGAAAAGAGTTAAAGGTTTTTTGAATCGTTAGCCACGATGATCACATCCAAATAGATAGGAAACGCTACAGTTGGTATGTGACAGAAAGAAAAATTCGTTAGACGAGCTCGGGTTAACGAACCGGATTCAATGGCCAACGACAACAGAGTATATGTGCCCGGGACTCGTTCCTTGATAATTATTCGTCCAAAAATTCCTCCGAGGCACGATGAGATGAGGGGAGCCTCATAGCTTCGCTTTGCAGCCTGCAGCCTTCGTCACAACTCCAAATCATAATTTTCAATCTACCGAGAGAGCGTTGATCGCGCAAACAACAGTTTGATTGCTTCGTGATTTCAATCGCTCGTTGCGACGCGAGGATCGTGACTCACGTGTAAGTACACCAAACTCGCGGATTCGTCTAAATAGAGTACATTATATGCGGGGCGATGAAAAAAATTTACCATGAAAGAATGAATAATTAGAATTTGAAATCCTTTTTATTATCATGACGATCTCGAGCATTGACAATCGTTTACCTTTCCGCAAACTTTTTTCAAAGTAATTATGTCTGAATGTCAGCAAGTAAGTGGTTTGGATCGACTCCGGAATATATAAAATAATAATAATACCCAGGTACCCCGAGTGATTTTTGCATTTTTCAGAAAATTCAAAGTAAGTTCTGACATGATTTATGTTTCACACATTAAAATAGTCGTCTTCAGTGAAACAGTTGCCAAATTTTTTGGTTCTGGCGTACTCCATTCCTTGCCTCGAGGCCTTGGAAATCATCTCTCAGAAGATGCAAAACTCGGATTGAGAGCGATTCCATTAACAAAGTACGTAGATTAGTCGTGAAGGGTTAGGGTGAATCCAACATGACACTATTTCTCTTTCCTGACTTTCCCTTTATCTCATTAAAAGTTCATTCAAAAGTTGCAAAATTGACCGAAGATGTGTGGAAAAATCCGTAAAATGAGTTAATAAGGAACGCCTCATTTAGATATCTAGGAGAGGAGATATCGCGATGTTGTCAAAGTCTGATGAAGCAATCGGATTTTCATGGGCTGTACACCTCTTATAAACAATGATAGCATGTTGGTTACGATGACCTCTTGTCAAATCGTAAAAAATCACGTTTTGGAAAAACAAGCTTCGGAATGAGCTTACGTTAAAATTAAAATATAGAAGTAGGACAATGTTCTTGATGTATTTGGGTATACTTACCTCACTTGGTATAGTGAGAAAAACTTTGACCGCGTATTTCCGGTACCAAAAGCTCGATGACCGCTTGATCTGCCGGTCTTTCTATTCATTTATAACTTACGCTCTGAATTAAAAATTGAAAGAACAATTGACCGGGGCAGTAATAATCGGGTGTCCTGTTTCTCAGAATCGAATATCAAGAAGAGTCGTGAAAAACAAATACATTTTGTAGCAGGCCGAGGCTGAATCAATTAATTCAGTGTCAGCATCTCTTACGTTCGATGAGTCTTTCAAACGGTATGTTCACGTGGAAAGTCTATTATTGTATTCATAGTTTTTCAACCTGCTTTATTATCGTCGCGATTATATACGAGTATTTTCGTCGCAACTGACGTATTTACTAGTTTGGAGTGTTATAAGTTTCAAGAGAGCGTGAAAAATTATCCATTAATGATTGTTTCACGCGATCAAGGCTGACTAGAATTTGAACTAAATCAACTATTACAAGAGCTGTATGCTTATATGATTATGGAGCTTTTTACCGCTCAAAAATCCTGATAAATGTGTCAGAAATTTCGAAAAATATGACCCATATAATGATACGCAAATAATTACGGCACCTTTCGTGAATAATGGATCATGTAGGGTCTTGCCAAAACAATCCCTGTAAGAAAGTTGATGAGGTTTACAGTTGAACTTACAGTCAACTTACAGTTACCATATTATTCTCATGGCGGCTGTAATTTCTTACTCCCATAAGAATAACATGGTAGTTACCATGTTATTCTTATGGGAGTTACCATGTTATTCTTAACTTATAGTTAAGTTGGCTGTAAAACAGACTGTATGCTGGAATTTTGATAAAAGATCTTAAAAATCATGGGAAAAGTCTATCGATTTGTGAATTTCAAATATTTCTAAAAGTTTTTTGAGCGATCGTAATCCACCTTGAAAATCTAAAAAATGTCTTGTTTAATCAACCACTTTCCACTTTGACGCGAGTGATCCTTTCACAGAAATTCTAACGTAATGCTGCGGATCCTTTCAAAATCTTCAATTTCCTTTTCATGGTTTCCTCAACTTACTAGTAACCATGTGATAATTAATCTGTAAGAAATCTAGAGCCTGATTAGGTCAACGCACGAGTTGACGAAATGCTGCAGAATGAGTGAGAAGTATTTTGCCAACAAGAGTGTGATTCACTCAACCTATTTCTCATTGATCGATAAAAAAATTCATCTCAACGTACCGAGAGGACGATCACAAATCTTGATTCAAGTCGGCTATACATCTTTTGGAAGTTCGTCACTCGGGCAGGAAAGCTCGTACAGGGAACTTCGAAAGAAAGATACCGAAGGTTCTGAAACGATCCAACACTACGTGAGAATTTTACCGTCAAAATTATAGGCGATTGATTGAAGAAGACTATAAGTCTGATTGCAACTTCTTATAAAACACGTAAAGAATGTTTGAAACACATGAGTCGATGAATTTTCTGTAATCTTCAATATTCTCCTCTCAAAATTTACATATGCCGAAGCACATTGAGTTTATATCACTGTTTTTGGTAATACCCTACATGATCTATTATTTTCAAAAGGTAATGTAGTTGATGGGTAAGTTGATCGATGATGTGAGATACATTTTGATAAGATGAGCAAAGTTGACCATTGTTGAAGATGTGATGGAAGAATTATTCAACCCTGAGCGATTGAATAAAGTTGTAGCTTTTTTATGATATAATGCAACTGATGACAATAAGGGAGATACTGGATGGGCATGGAAAAGCTAGAAAATAATCGGCAACAAATGACCGATAATTCTTGAGAATATATATGATCTGAATCATTGAGTCACTTCTGCTTACAGCACTTATGCAACTGTTAAAGTTATCGTGGCCTTCGTCGTGTGAGATCAATATTACGCATCAATAATCAGATTTTTAAACTGTTACAAAAAATTTCATTCGAAGAATATCCACACTTGGCAGCATTTCATTATCTGTACACGGTGATCAAGCTAACTCAACCAAAGTTTCAACGTGACCACAAAATTTGCCTTTCTATTCAAGTTTTGTAATATCAGGCATTCAAGTCAGCCTTGAAGTTGAAACCTTCAGGGCGGTATTTCAACGATAGGAAGCACCTTGCATGGAAGCTATAAAATCCTCTTTGTCATTTAAATCAGCTACACTTATCTATCTATAGTTTATCAAGCTAGGCATGCTTTCAGATATACTGAGAAAAGTAAAGGAATCTTATTTCATCGTTTCGAAGAAGTGCAACAGAAGTGAGACACACGGAGTCAATCATCGGGCGCCAGTTAGTGCATCCCGCGCACTTCAGTCGACGAACGGCCGAATGCAGACAGTGAACAAGTGCATCTCGATCGTGCGTCTAAGGTTATCGGCTTTCTCCCGCATTTTACTCCTTATCAAAGTTTATACTCGACAAGCGCTCAGATAGTGATGAATTTCCCTTTTTTTCTTTCTTTTTCCTTACTTGGAAAGTACGCTTGGCCACTTGTATGCATTATACAAATGATATACTGGCTATTCTTGTTGATACACCAATATCATGGTATTATACACGTAATGTTTGAATAAAACACTGGAGAAATTCCATATCGATTTTTGTATCATTACGCGTGTGCGATTTGCTGATAATCGATGACTTGCCTTGACATGTCAATCTTGATTCGAACGATACGAAGAAAAATTGTAGGGTGTCTTTGCCGTGATGAATAAAAAGTAACTTTTGTAAGTATTTGCTCAGTATACGGTGTTCATACTTATCGTTCCGATAGAGAGGAGTGAGGCAGATTTTCTCAACTGGTGATATGATTACGCTGGTTCGATTACCGAAAATTCCATTGAACAATATTTTCAATCTTACCTTGTGTCATTGCAATTTTCGTATTATTCTGATCACACTCGCATTGGTCAGAATTGAAGGCACTGGCTTTGCTGACATCTTTGTCGGTTTTCGGAACTTCGTGAACATCTTTGCAAATTTTTCGATGCTCCGGGCTTCTAAATTATTTACAGAAAAGGACAATTTAAGAATAGATGACTTATTATTTTCATATCAAAATAGCTATACCTCGCCATAAAAATTCTTTTGCGTCATCATAACTCATCATTCTAATTGAATTTTGCTTTCTCAAAATTCAAAACATACATTCAAACTATATGCTTGGGAAGAAACTAATGGAAGGTTGCTGTACCTTACATATGATTGGGAATAGTACTCAACAATTAGTCACCATTCCTTGAGATCTCTGCGAGGAATATTATAATATGTATAGGAACAATAAACTGATGCTTGTGATGATGACAAAAAGAGAACCTCTCATCACATAACTGGAGATTTGCAAAATATCACTCTTTTAGAAAGAATTTAATCTCAGGCTGATATAAAGCCATTAGTTGTGAGCAATACTTAGAAAGAACTAGGTCTACGCAACAAGTGTAGGTCACAACATATAAAAGGCTCACAGATACAAAACATCAACTAATTAAAAGAGTATACACCACTTAAATGCAACAACTGAGTAGCATGAACAACTGATGCTAATAAAAGCTTGGCAAATAATGTATGAGTCATTTGAAAAATGAATTGGACCTGTTTTTAAATATTCTCACAAACGGTTGTAATACAAATGAAGGGGTGGATGGAAAAAGGGCGTAACCGCCATTATGCCCTTTTTCCGGACACCGCTTTTTTTGAACCTCTATACCGAAATCTATCACCCCCCCCCCCGAAATCCGTTTTTCGTAAGACCTCAAAAACCATCTAGCATGTAAAAGGGCGTAAGTGCAATGATAGAATGTTATAAGAGCGTAACTGCTATGATAAGATGTTAAAAGGGCGTAACTGCTGTGATAACATTTCAAAAGCCGGACTTAACTTTTTGCTCAGCCCAACAGGATTTGGAAAAAGGGCTTAAGTACCTGACTGAAAAAGATTCAAAAGGGCGTAATTACTGTGTAACAAGGCGAAAGTGAAGGCGGATCTGGAAAAAGGGCCCAATCACCGTGGAAAAATTTTACGAGATTTCTCCTGAGCCTGGAAACGCTTTTTCACCTAATATAGCGATGAAAACATGTTGTTTTTCACTCCTCTCTAGAGAAAATAATTTCTCGTCATTCTCACACAAGTAATGGAAGGTTTTCGTGCCCACAGAACCATGAAGCATGAATCGAACCACCACCTAGCAATCAGATATCTTTCAAAACATGCCCAGGAACACTTTCAAAGAATATGGAGACGATTTGACTTGGTCTCGAGATTTTATCCCACTTTTTGTAATAAGGAAGAAAGACCAAAATTTGACCCTGTATTCGGTAATTACATGTTTCGATATTGCATGCTAAAAAAGCTCAAAATCAAATTTCATCCCCCGGCTCGGGCTAATTCAACTCGTTCAGTTATGTCTCTAGCGGTTTTTATCAAGTTTTTATTGATTTTCTCAAAATGACCGTTTTGCAAACGCTCTTTTTCCACACACCCCCTTCTAGTACGAGTACAAATATGAAAAGTAGGCATGAGAAATAAACACCAAATTGATCCAGAGTTTCATCTCCGGCAAAATACTTACACTCGCATCATGTAACACGCACGTAATCGTAATGCTAATGAAACTGTTTACACTCCTATCAGGGGTTTGAGGAACGCATACCATGATGCATTTCCAAAAACGTAAATTAATAAAAAATAATACACACGAGAATATATGCACGTGTGTTTTAGTCTACACCTGCTAAGCAGGTCCTGCTTGCTGCAAGCACCGGTATACCATTCACTGTCCACCTCCACTCCGGACTACCGTTGTCATATTTACAAATTGATAACCAATCAAAAGCGAGTATTCAAAAAATGGCACCCATCCTAACCTGACTCATCTGACTACAGCAACGTTGCCGGATCTATAATTTTAAGAACTGGACAAGAACCACCTGAACGAGCAGCCCAAGAAAAATCTCACTTTTGATAATTCTGAATCAGGATTTGCAAAAAACTCATACGATAATCAAGTTAGTTTTGGCTGAGAAAAATGAAAAAATTATTTGTCTAATGATAATTGTCATTAATCGCGGTTTTGCAGGCAGAAAGCAAAAGACAAAGGACAAAGCCCAAGCCGGAGCAAACTTGTTTGAAACGACAGTCGACGTCCACTCTCGTGCATCACGTGGGAGAAAAAACAGTCGATGGCGCAGCTAATAGTCGATAATTTTCTTTCAAAATAGTGGAACAAACAATCAGTCAACTGACAGTTATAACAACTTAATTATGTACTTGAATTGATTAGGCGTGAGAAATACCCTGAGCACGTGCACCAGACCGGTAAGCATCATGCCAAAATTTATGTCGGGCCTCACATCCTTTTACTGTTTTTGTTCTGATGATTTGATAAAGAAAGAAAGGACCTGAATGGTCATATAGTTTGCCAAAAATAACTTCGTTTTCACTAGATAACTGTCAGATCGGTACTAGGCGATTTTTCATCATTCATTCAGTTCTACACTACCTGAGACAAAATGCAGCCACACACACTAATATTCAAAAGACAAGGGGAAGACCCACAATAATTTTGGTACATCTAAACTTTCATGATGGAATGTTCAGATTACATTCAATCTGTTACAGTCATGGCTATTAACTTTGTACAATGATGACAAATATGGACTTTTGTCATTCTAAAATATCCGTTCATGATTCCAGGGAAACCAACGATTGGTCCAGTTCAAACTCACCTATTTGTATCCTGCACTTTGCTGAGGAACTTGTGCCTCAAGAGTGTTGGTCTGTGAAATCAATCCATAGAAGATGGCTGAAGCACAATGTGATAGTGGAGGAGAAGAGCAGAATTTCAAACGAGAATACACCGATAGTAGTAGTTTTAGCAGTTTAGATTATCATGATAAATGTAGTTCCGAAGAATCACTCTACTCCAGTACGCTCAATAAGCTTATGGTGACTGAAAGTTGCAGCAGCTGCACTTATTTAGATATCCAAGACCAAGTACCTAAACTTGTATACAAGAATGAACAAATGGAGTCCGACTCACCTAGTGACAAGATGCAAGTTGATGACAATAATGTGCCTGATGCAAAACCAGAGCATGGTAATGGATCTGTAGCAAGTTGTGAACCTAGTAGGCGCTCCATGGGCACTGACGCTCCATCATTGCGTATTCCCATGCGATCTGATCAAGACTTGATTACATATGCTGGCATTGACTTTGAGATTTTAAATAAACTAGATACAGCAGTCAGTGCATATGAATCTGAAGCTGTAAATCACCAGCAGATTAAAGAATTAGGACTTGATGCAAGGAATAGAATAATTTTGTGCCTGTCAAAGCTCAAGCACAATCTTGAATTTGAAGTTGTAGCTATATTCTATGGAATAACTCGTGAAGCATGCGCTATCAACTTCTTCTATACTGTAAGAATCTTGGCTAAAGTTATCAAACAATATATTATCTGGCCCACAAGAGCTGAGATCTTGCGTGATTTTCCAAGAGCATTCGAAGGATGTGAAAACACTCGAGTTGTATTGATCAGCCAGAAGATCCCACTGGAGAAGTCTAGGTGCTCAAAATGTTCCTCCAAGCTTTCGTCTTTCTACAATTCATCTAATTCTATCAAAGTTCTGATAGGATTGTCACCACAACGTCAACTAACATTTTTGAGTAAAGCTTTTAGTGGAAATGAATCCAAGAAATCAATGTTCAACAAATCAGGAATCTTAAAAATGTTAGAGCCTGGGAAAGATGCAGTAATGGTGGATAAGCGCTTTGATATCAAGTCTGAATGCAAAGAAAACAACATACAATTGATAATCCCTCCAAGACTGGGGAACAGGAGTCAATATTCCACTCCAGAAGCAAATTTCGTCGGCCTTTACAAAGAAGCGAGATTCTATGTCAAACCAACAATCAAACGATGGCAGCGATGGAAGATTGTCCAGGATAGAATTGCATGGGTTCTGATTCCTTATATAGATGACATACTCACCATAACTGCAGGGCTTGTCAACCTTCAAGATCCTAGCTGGCCCGATGATGATGATGGTTTATGTGATGAACACGCAGATGATGAAGATGAAGAGGCATGAGATGTATTATATAAACTTGATATCATTTTAAGAACAGATTCTACTTGTAATTAATAACCAACTTTTTTATTTATTTGAGTGTCTGAACTTGGGTACGTTCATAATATGTATTTGTTGAAAATGTAAGAAACTCATTCATTTTATCCAATAAATTCAGTTGTGTTTTGTAAAATTGAATGATACCACTATTGATAATCCTTTCTGTATTCGTCTTCCGATTGCGACGATGAAACACATTCGCTTCTCGTGAGCATGAATAGTGTTTTTTCATGATTTACATTCGTGCTTTCAAAACATCGCGCCTCTTGTGTTCAATTTTGAACATCGGCGCGGGAACGGAGAAGGGACCGACTTGGCAACATCGCACAGGACCTTTGTCGCGATTGGTCATTGGTCGCTCGCGAACTCGCGGAATAGTAGCTCGCGGCCACTCGCGCCTCGCGCTTCAGTCAACGAATATAGACGCTTATATATTCGTTGCTTCAGTTCATTGTTTTCGCCATTGCGTGTGAACTAACTACGATATTTACATATAATATGTGACTTTCGCTTGCAGACGCCTGAATTTTCCAGTCGAGAAATATACATTTCGTATTGGAAATTACATAAAAGTGTCGTGCGTGAATAATTTGTGGTGTAAGTTTGCATCATCATCGAAGTTCCCACCGGTCCATATTCATCTGTACCGGATTCTGAAGCAACTGAAAACACCCGGCGCCACGGCGTTCGCATTCATCATTCATTTCGTTCAAAAAAGCCCAACGGACAACGGCTCATAACGTCATATTGCACGCCGTGGGATCTACAACTTCTTGGTGGCTGATAATCTTGTTGATTCTCCAACAAAAACAGTCAGTGTAAACATTTTTGAGTGTAAAATTACGTGCCAACTTTGTTAGATTTGCAGTTAGAACACGGCATCTTGATGGATCCCTTCACTCAGGTAAGAAAGGCGTTCATCTCACCACGCTCATCCGTCAGGATGGGCCTGTAATGTCAGTTCCTCACTCACGTACTTACGCGAGATTTATGACTTGGGACTCGCGATTGACGACCGCGACAAGCAAATGAGTATTCTTCGCGACTGTCGCGGTTTGACTCTCTCTTTTGGGCCTTATACCTGTTCCAAATCCGATTATGATTGTTGGCCGGCATTTGGAAATCTCATCACAATTTACTCGTTAGTTTTGTCATGCGCGCTTGCTTTTTACTATTCACACTCAATATTCTCTGTAGTTACCATCTATATTAATTCAAAATATCTCAAATGTTTCTGTCATGATTTCCAGCAAATTTATTCTGTTGCTGGCCCAACCCATCTTAAGTAACTTTAAATTTTGACTTACATTAGATTCAACCAATATTTCCACAGTGGATATTAAGTTCCCTGTAAAAATTAAAAGAAGTTGTAATGAGTTTTGCAACTTGCGACCTTGAAAATTAAAGTTTGAGAATCCCTTGAAACGCTTTTCTTTCGTCAACAAAAAGTTATGACAGCAAGGTCTTTGTCGATTTATTTGTGGTAGTATAACTTGATTACAAGATTCAAGAATTCCTCTTACAATTCTGATCACAGAACTTTCTAAAACATTCATTCCAGCGTATGTTGGAGCGCGCAAAGGCAAGGAGAGAAAAATTGGACACTGCTCTATCAAATGTTGTTGGCCATGATGTTGGCAGAAGTCGTAGTCCACTAAGGGATACTAATTCTTTCCAAACACCAGGTAATATTTGTCATACTGTACAATTTGTAACTCAGAACAAGTAACAATGTTACTGCGGATCAAACTAAATTATTATTCTTTCTCTTTGCTAGTTATTACGGATGTCCTGGTCAAGAAATCACCCACGAAAATGACCAGAATATCTAACTCTCCACAATCTTCACCCACCACAAGTCCTTCAAAGAGTCTCACAAAGAGTCCAAAAAAATCTGAGAGGAATAATGAACAATTGAAGCCAAACAAAGAGAATAGTCATGATCCATCTCATGTCAGATCTAAACTGCAACGAATGGGAAAATTATATTCAGGTATAGCAAATAGATTGTGTTTGTTAAACAAATTTTCCCACGATCAACAAGATGCATTTACTTGAGTGATCTTATCAGATTCTTCTTTCGTGTTCAATCACCAACTTGCGGAGCCTTGCTGATGAACACTTTTGGTCACTCAAATTTCAAGTTTATTCAAATTTTCACTCACTCTGCATCCATGTCCTGCATTCTAGTTTGTAAAACTTGTGGAACCAGTCCCCTTCTAGATAAGAACAAACTTAGTGCTTTGTTTTGAAAAACTTTAAATTTTAAAATTGACAATTTTTTTATCTTGTTGAATAAAACTCGATCCGTTCCCCACATAACGAAAAAATTTCAAGACTGAAACGTAACGATCCACGAAAGTCATCTAAATATGTGGTTGTCAAGTTCTGAGTGCAGTAGCTCAGCTTTTACACATTCATATAAAGTGTAATGGGTGAAATACCCACATTTCTTTGTGAAATGCTTGCACATCTATCACATTACCTTAGATGGAGAGCTTGTACTGTCTAGCTGTTCTAAAGAGGCATATGACTATTTTAAATACCAAACCATGGGACTTTTCTTCAGATGACAACAGAGAACTTCTGAGTTCCCCAATTCACAGAACTGAAGAAAAATTCGCCATAGAAGAAGCGAATACAAATCGCGCATCGGCTAAGCCTTGCGCCAGACTCAACAGATTAGCTGCGCTAGCATCCGAAATAAATAATTGGGAAGATGACTTGTCTCATCCCGTAATTGTGAGTAGAATTTCTTCGTTCTTATCCTAATCATTGCTTAGGGAATACGAAGAAAAAACATTCAATCATTCCCGTAGGCAAAGCAAACTACAACGAAGGCCGAACGGGTTCAGGCCAAACTCAACGAACAAGTGAATAGTGGATCTGAATCTTCTACATCTTCTTCATCGTCTTGTGGGTCATCTAGATCGAACAGCAGCGGAGACAGAAATGAGAATCTCGCAAAATCAATGAAATGGGACCAGTCAATATTGGAAAATTTGGTAAGAATAGAATATCTTTAGAAAGAGCATTAGATTGATATGCAAATAACATTTGAATCCCTTTACCTCCACTAACGGCAGATGGGTACTTTTGCAAATATCTTGTAGATTTCAAGTATCTTGGAAGAATTTCTCTTTTTTCGTTGATTCATTTATAAAAAAATGTCCTATACAGGAAGCACAGGGTTTCACTCGCACTAAGAGCCACAACCGTTTGGTATTTGACTATAAGGCATGTTCTCAGGCATCAAGCGAAAATGAACAGAAGTCTCCTACGAAGCTATCACCGTCAAAGTCATCGATCAAGTCACCTCAAAAGTCCCCAGCTAAGTCGCCATTGAAAGCAGTTGGATCAAGCAAACCATCCGCACTAGAAATAATCGACGAGAGGCCCGATTCGGAGCAAAGAAGTCACATGATGTCGAGTCCTGTGCCATCAGACAGCAGCAGCATCGTCAAAACGCCCGAGAAGTCGATCAAGAGCAGCGGAACCGCGACCGGCTCGCCAGCTGTTAGTAATACACGAATCAATTCGAGATTCGGTTATAATGGTTCCCCAATAAAAAATTCCCACGTACAGTCACCAGGTTCTGTATTGAGTAAGGCGTCGATCTTCGAGACGAAAAATGCTGCGCCGGAAACGAAAACCAAAGATCCTGCTGAAATGTCGCTGTCGGAAAGGAAAGCTCTGTTTGAGAGAAATGGAGGCGGGGCTTTGATCCCAAAAGCTCCTCTCACGATGTCCGTGCCCACCAAAATGCTTCAAGAGAAACAAAGCCAGGGAGGAGGTAAGACTAACTCATGGGATTTTGTATCCCACTAATGAAATTCGATGAGTAATATTTGACACCCCTTGCTACTATTGCACATCTTTATAGATATCTATTAGTGATCTCTCTTTGGGTCTCGGTTACGTAGATATCACATAATGATGTTGCATGTTGATTTTACAGGAAGATTTTCATTTTCGTTGGTAGTTCCTATACATATAAAAATAGCACCAAGATGAGTGATTGATGCAGTGAAGGCTATGATTTTGACTGCATTTTTAGTAATAAGTATAAACTAAATTTATCTAACTGATGCAAGTAAGTAGAAGTATCAGTAGCTAAATTGTGTAAAATGAATATCATAGTATGGAGTAATAATATATCGGAAAACTCGTAGTCGTTGATCTAATTGAGTGGTTGCACCTTAGACGGAGACGCTGTAAATTTATTACCTGTATCTGTATAATTATTCGTATTATTTTCCTCACTGAGATGGTCTTACCATAGTGGCGAGATTTTCAAAATCTTCATTTTATGAAAGCTTTAGTTTTCACCTTCTCTAATTGTGAAAATCAAAAAATTCTTTAGGTACATCACACGTTGTGAAACCAAAAATAGATACCGGCAGAACCGTCGAAACTCAACGCTCAATGTTCGAGCAAAGCCAGTCTTCGAACAAGCGGGTTCAAGAATTGGAAAATGACATCTTACAAAATGTACGAGCCGAACGTCAGCGAGAGCTGGAGATGCTTAGAACGAGGTTCAATCGTACTCGTGACATAGCGCAGAGTACCGTCAATTCAAATCATCGAACAAGCGAAACCAGTGATCAAGACAAAGCGAGCTCACCGAAAAGTTCCCCTGTATGTTCCGTAAAACCAACTTCTGCACGAGTGGGTATTACATAGAACAAAATACTTGGATTCCCTTCCCAATATTCATCGTGATGCTCTCTCTTTTCCAGGCCCAAGAGCCTCCTCCTCCACCGCCGATGCCATCACTTGTTTCCCACGGAAGTAATGCATCTAAAAATCTTAAGAACTCTCCAGTGAAAAAATTAGGTATGTCTCTTTCATTCCTGCCTCCTCAATTGTTCGTATAAAATTTCCATTCCTAAATTTACTTGCCCATAAGTTCCGATTGACGCGAAGACGTTGGCTATACAATCAATCTGTTCATTTCTCAATTTAATTTGTACTCAAAATATACTCGACCCAGCAACTCCTTGCGAATTTTCATCATCAATCACCCTTCGATTTTCAGTTCATCTTAACACCGAAAGTTCCGAGTATGAAACTGCATTATCTGATGAACAAGCAAACACAGAAACAGAAACTGAATATCAACCCGAGGTGAGACATCAATGAAATTCTCTCATCCCCAAAATTTTTACAGGTTGAGGTAATGCATGATATTATATCATTTCCACAGGTTGATGATTCAGAGGACAGCTGTGAGGATTCTGGCGAAAATGATGATCAGGATGACCCCGATGATGTTGATGGAGACGACAATGAAGATATCGGCAATACAAGTCTAGGTCGTAGTATCTTACATGCCGTGAGTCAACAAACTGCTCTACATAAAAAGGTTTGATACCGTTACATTAAAAACTTACTGAAAATTTTACACACTGAAATTTGTGAAAAATCACATTCTATCATAACTATTGTTTCAGAGATCTATCGAGCCCGACCCTGATAGCTCAAATTCTGACATATCTGTTCTTGATGAGATGGATGAATATCTTGATGAATGCCTAGCTGTTCAAGGAGTTGGGGAGGAAGGCCCTACCCCGCCCAAAGTCAACAGACGTGGGAAAAGCCCCTCCACTTCATCTCATAGTTTTAAATACACGCATGGGTAAGTTTTACATTTTTCTTGAAATATTTCTCAAAAATAGCGCTCTTAGTTTTCATTCAAAATTATTCCAGATCTCCGTATCGATCGCCCATAAAAATTATCTCACCCGTTACATCCCCTTCGAAGAAGAATCATTGCGTTGAAGATGGCGACGAATGCATGCCACTTATGCACAGTATCGATACTTACAGGAGACAGCAATCAGTGGTACGTACAACCTGATATTTTACGAATAATTTTCGGAGATACACATGAATATTTTTCAATTCTATCTTGCATTTCTAGACACCTAAGACTCCAGCAAGGATTGTATCTCGTGCTCCTGAAGTTGTGGAATTCAATTCTTACGATTCCCCTGACGATAAGGAAGCAATTCTAGTGCAAGACAAAGTAAAGCGATTGTTCGAAGAGGTGCAGAAGCAACAAACGATTATCGGCCAAGCTAGCCAAGCCCTTAACTTGTGCAATGCCACTATTGAGTTCAGTGGTTCTCAAGAACAAGTCGAAGGCGAAAGACTTTTACTAGTAGCAAGTATGTATGAGATCTCAATATTTTAACTATTTACGTTTTTTGATAAAATATTCATCTCATTCTCCACGAAATTCCGTAGCTCACAGAAGACAAGCCGCGTTAAACGAAGTTCAGCGACTGAAAGTCGAAGGTACGCTTCGACCCGTTGTTCCAGGTGCACCAGAAGTTCAGGAGAGTGGATCCTTGACAATTTCGGCTCTCACTCTACCCCTGAAGCGGGAATTTTTCCGTCAGTTGGATCCTGGTACGTTACTGATATTGAAGAAGTTGATGATTTTTTCTGTCGATTTTTGCTTTAATACTTAATTCTTATTTCCATCTAGATACGTGTCTGCATTTTGTTTGTTTGGTGCGATATTTAGACACGATAATTGCAACTCCAGTTGTTCGAGCTCAACCAGGGGATTCTTGTTTGCGTTTTCCGTCTACCTTGAAACTACAGGATTTGTACAGTGACTTCAAAGTGACCATTGAGGTCTACTCCCTGCAAACTCGTGCAGAAATTTTGCCTCATGAAATCAAATATCATATACATAGTGGCGGAAGTAGTTGTAGTAGCTCTAGTGCCAAGAAGGTAAATTGATTTCCAATCTTCATAATTATCGTCATGTCACCATTGTTATTATCTTGACCGTTTGTATTTTTAGAGTGCGAAGAAAACACCAAGCAAAACACCAAAAAAACTTTTCAAACATGAAAGTAAACTGGTGATGCCCAATCTCCAAAGTCCCGCAGGTCCTTCAGCTGTCAGAACGACATCTTTTTCATTAGCTGGATATGTTGTATTTAGCCTGAAAGAAGTGCACAGGCAACAATTTACTCTCAATAAGGTGAGGAGGCTCATCTCTACATCTATCTACTTCAACTTATCGTTACTTGTTATGAACCTATTTCAAGTAATTTCTTATTTAATTCAGGTTCCGCCTTCGTGCCCCTTGGAAGAACGCTTGCAGATGCACGTTTCATGTGAGCTGACAGTATCAGTCGATCATCATGGATTTCTGACAATGTTTGAAGATATCTCAGGTTTTGGTGCATGGCATCGCAGATGGTGTTTATTAAAAGGAGCTACTCTGTCTTATTGGAAGTATCCTGATGATGAGCGAAAAAAAACTCCAATTGGGAGTTTGGATCTTCAAAGTAATTTACTATACTCACAGACTACCACGGGCTCTTCTTTTGAATCATTAATAATTATTCGTTATTTTAATTACAGCCGTAACGACGACGAATGTTAATCTTGTTTCGCGAGATATCTGTGCAAGACCAAATACAATCTTGTTGGAAACGACCAGACCAGCTCAACCTGAAGACACAGACAGTCTCATTATGATTACAAACGGGCCTAATACTACGATTAGGTGAGACATCTTACTCGTGTTGAACTTTGAATTGAAAAGGAGAAAATTTTTATTAAAATCCATTTTTAGGCATCTTCTATCAGCAGATACAAAAGAAGACAGGTTGGAGTGGTGCGCAAAACTGAACAAAACTCTTCATTTGATACGCGCATGGGGTGGTTCTTCATCTTGATTGTAATCTCGTTATAATTATGTACATAGTTGAATCAATTTTGCTGATTATCGACTGCTTTGCAGAGTAATTGTTCTTTAGAAAACTATTAATCATGCAGAGTTTTTAAATCGGATCGACACAGGAATAACATTTCTGCTAAATTCTGAGTAAATATTTGTTGATCAAACTAACATATTTTTATCAAGGAACTGTAACTTTTAGTAACTTGGAATAAGTTTTGAGGGTCAACTTGAGTCGATTTTTTCAGCTGTTCACGAAAATCAGTCTCGTAGTTGGCTCTAGATTGCGATGGTTGTTTTGTAGACTTTATGCTGAACCGTTGACTCAAGTTATTTTCGCGTTAATATTCATACTAATATGATGTTATAATATATAATAAATAATATATGAAGCATTATATTACAAGAGTTGGTACCGTGATTGATCGTTTTGACAGTCACGGGTTTTTCACCAATTAGTGTTATGAACTTGATTATCTTTTATATGGCCATGACTTTGTCGAAGTTTGTTAATGACCACAAGTCTATCTCCACAACATTGAATGAAATCTTCGAATCGATGTTTGTAAATATTCAGACTGATCATTCGCATTTCTGACATTAATATGCATAGTGTTCATACACAGATTTAGAATGTATTATTCATAATGTGCATACAAATTTCGTATGCATTTATACATCGTTGTGACTAACATTGACTGAATGTTTTTTTTATTTTGGCATTAGCCAATTTAGATTATCATAAGTTATCAGTTATTAGACTAATATGAACCGCTTTCATCAATTCAATAAAAATCTGGAAAAATTGAAATCTTTGATATCGAGTTTTTTTGTTATTCCCAATAACATTACGAATCCATCTTTTTTAATCCCATCCTCCTTAAATTGAATGTTGAAAAACATGGCAGCATTTTGTATAGATGACTATAATTGTTTACCATAAATAAATAGTAGAAGCTTAGAAAATAATTTTCTTTCATGCTAAAGTCATTCGTGATAATGCTGCATTCTTCGTAATCGTATACCGCTGTTCATACACGCTTTAGTGTCCTGGTCGATTGTCCAAATCCCCGCCAACCTGGGATAAGGTTCACTTTTAGGCTGGAATTCATAGTCGTTAATCCGAGATTAGAGTCAGCGGATTTAGGGCGCTGCGATCGCCATGGCGAGGCATTTTAAATCTGGGCACAACGATCGCAGCGCTCCTAACCCGACGATCCTGATCTCGGATTAACGACTATGAATCACAGATGATCGCCGAATGGTCGACAATGATCGTCATATGATCGAGAAATGATCGACGAATGATCGACAATGATCGACAAATGATCGACAAGAGCTTAACCCAGCTTAACCCGAGTAAGGTTCTAAGATGAAAAAGAAGATAAATTTTGCATGAGCAAGTTTTGAAATTGGCTATATTGTCAAATTACTCTCATGAGTAAGTGAATTTCAGGAAATGTAAAGGTATACCGGTCTGGCAATACTTGTCACAAAAGGAGAACATTACAAAAATTTTAAAGTAAAAGTTGAGTTCTGGTACTTGAGGAGATTTTATCTGGTCCGTATCCACTATCATTCACGTTGACATCAATTGTTAGAAAAGTCCCAAGGGGTCACCGTCTTGGCTTGAAAACGCGGAGAAGCCCTGCGCAGCGACTACTAGCACACTTTGTCAATGTTACATTCGACTCCGCTGACGACTTTCAACCCTACTTTAGGGCTTATCTTCAAGATTTTCTAAGATACTTTAACACAAATTGTTTACAAAAGGGGAAAAAATTCAACAGTAATCGAATGCGAAGACCAGAAAATTTTTTTAATGAACTTAACTCAGATGCATGTCAGAAAGCTTCTTTATTTCAAAGTAATTATGAAATGTGAGCGACTCGTCTATTTTTACAATGCAACAAACTAATGTAAAAAAATCACATTTTTCTCACGATTGTGACACGGTCAATAGACAGTCTTGTTGATGTCAATCATCAATAAAAAAATAGTTTTGTCGATCAATCATCAAACTCATCGTAGTCGAGACAGTCTTCATCGAAATTATTCCATGTGTGATAATGATCGGACTCTACTCCACCTCGTAATCTCTGGTCATCCTCGGACACAACTAGCTCGATGATAGCACTGGAAGGAATATTTTATTTCATTTTATTTTATTCACTTTTCGTGCTAACTCAAGAGACATAAAACGCAACCAGTGAATAGTTTGAGACGGCACTATTTTCCGAAAAAGAACTTTTCCCGAAACTTGTGGTATTGTGGAAGAAAAACGGTCATAAGAATCATAGGGTCTAGAGCAATTCGTACCTTAAAATATTTCCTTCTGATGCTCTCCAATCAGTGGTGCCTGGATGACTTATTTTGTATTCCAATAAGCTATCCAATTTTTCGTGCAGTGTCTGAGTATCAGAATTTATATGAATATACATTTATTAAAACTAATGAAACGTAATACTCAGAATCAGTGGAATATCAAGATACCTGAACAACCCTTGCAGTTTCTGCCTCACAACAAAAAGATAAACTTTTTCCCACAGTGATGACGCTTTTACCATTTTGCACTCCTTGAATAAACGTAGTAGGCCGTTAAAATAGAATGTGAAAATTACTACCAAAAAATATTCTTACCCAAAGAGCTGTTTGGTGAAGCAAAAAGCAGAGCTATTGGATTAACGCAGGTTGTATCAAATAAATAAATTCCTGTCGATTTTCTCTTGAGGTAGTACGTCAAGTAAGGACTAGGAAAAGCTTCGACCTTTTCGTTCACACTAGATGGGTGTAATTTTACCATTTCCTTCTCTATTGTCACCGCCTTCACTCCTCGCTTTGAAGCTCGCCTAAAACACGAATTATTGTATAAGAAATAGAATACCTCTTGAAATTACAAGTGAGCTCATGAAATATTACTTGACTATTGCCACGTTTGGATACAATCCTGCACAGACTATGGCTTTGATGAGAGACTTGTTATGCGAATTTCTGTTTGCAAAATCGTCATTAGGGTTGGAATTGTTTAGAAATTTCATTTCACATAAATACGTTGCAAACTGGCGCTTCATATCTGACAATAATTTCAAAGTATTCCATGATAAGAAATACTCTCTACAAAACGGATAAGCACCTCCTCGGTATTGCTGCTCTTCGAAACGTCTGAGAGCTTCTGCCAATGCTATATGGTCGCTAAATTCATTCATTCCCAATTCTAATTTTTTCTTCTGTGCTTGATCTTCTTTCCCAAGAGGACAGTAAAAAGCATCTTTGAAAGATAGACTAGCCGCTATCGCAAAAATTGGTTCGATGCAAGAGAACATAGCGCCCCATATGATCATTTTTCCTGAAAAACAATTAACGTGAAAATTTAGCTTTGAAAGTATCTAGCGAAACCTTGACGGAACATTCTTCATTTTAACAATAGGCGTTGAAAGATTAGTTATCAGTCTAATAATAAGCTAGGTACCTGTTCGTGGATCGAGTGGTAGATGTGCCAAGTGATAACCCAACGGAGTTAGATTTTCCCTCTCGTCAAGAGCATTGAGTTGCTTTAGCAAATCAATTGATAATGATATTGCTTGTGGGTCTGGTGGATCCATAACCCTCGCTAAAAATGGCTCAGCTTTTCCGATTTGCAGAATTTTGATTTGTAGAATGACTTCCTCCAATCGAGATCGAAGCATCTCTGGTAGAGGATACTGATCAAACGTGTCAGCGCGGGCTTTAGTGAATAAATGGTAGCACTCCCCTGGTTGCACCCTATTATATCAAAGTTCAAAGTGTCAACAGCCGGTGGGTCTTTTCCCAATATGCGTGGAGATCCGCATGATTCTCGTGAATTTAAAATGGCTCTCAAAAATTAAAAAAGTAACATTTTTGAATACCTTCCAGCTCGACCTTTTCGTTGCTTGGCATTAGCCAAGCTCACCCACTCCGGTTCCAGTGTTTCCATATTATTTACAACATCAAATCTTGACAGTTTGAGTTTTCCACAATCAATAACGTACACAACATCCTCTATTGTTATCGACGTTTCTGCTATGACAGTAGCTATGACTATTTTACGCACTCCGGGAGGAGTAGTGTTGAATATCAGCTTTTGGTCAGCTGTAGGCATCCTTGAATGCAATGGAAAGATGACATACCTATCTGGGAAATATTTCAATGTCAATAGAGAACCGCTTTATGATATCCTAAGCCCTGAAAACTTACGACTCGGAAATGAGCCACAATCGAGCATCATTCTATTCAATTTTGAAATGTCCATGATGCCAGGTAAGAAAATTAGGATTGCTCCAGGACCTTTGTTGAAGCAGATATACTTCGTCAACATTAAGATTAAATCCAAAGAAAGCTCTTCACTCCTTGGATTCCACAGTTGTTGAAGCACATTAAGAGGATAAGCATTCTAAAATTACAAATCACGTAAGAATTCGAAATGAAAAAGAGATATGATCTAAGAAAAATAAATACCATTGATTCCAAGTGCCGTACATACGGTCTAATGAACTCGATGAACTCCTGCTTTTTCTGTCTAGCCTTACTGTTCTTCTTCTTTTTCTTTTGACTTGGTTCTGGATCAGTAGGAAACTCGAAACTAAAATTTTAGTTGGTAATGAATAGTTGTGTTAAGTCTTTTTTATGAACAAAGCTGCTGATATTCAATAATTCTTTAACCTTGTTAGAGCAATGACATCTTCCAAGTAGTGTTCTTCAACGTTATATGTGAAACCGGGAATGTGTATGGTAGGACAGTAGTTGTAATAACGCGAAAATTGTTCCGAATTCAATGTTGCACTCATCAAAATGACTTTCAAATCGGGCCTCTGCAGGTAATCAAGAAAAATCAGTGTCATACTTAATTGGCCTTAAGTACGTTAACTATTCTATTAGAACACTTACTTTAGGTATGATTTGTTTCAATAATGTAATTATAAAATCACTTTGAGTACTCCTCTCATGGATTTCATCCAATATTATGTGGGAATAATTCCGTAGTGCCGGATCAAACTGCATGAATTGCAGTAACATACCAGTGGTGCAAAACACTATACTTCCTCGACTTCTGGGTGGTACCCTGTTGTAATGGGAAAAATGTATTAAGGAGATGTTTCAAACCCACATACTTAGAACACAAAAAAGAGTAAACATTTCGTCCATAGCTTCAAATCTCCGTTGCTCTGGGCAAAAGTACATTACTCTTTCCAAATAAAAAATTTTAAAGGATGGTATAGTTATTCGAGTGAAACGAGGGTCGACTCCGTCAAGGGTGAGAAATGCGTGTTTTCTACCCACTAGCCGGAAAAATGAGTGTTTTGGCATGCGATGTGAGCCCTTTTTGGCATCAAGTTAGGACTTGTCGAATCTTTCCAACGGACCGATTTTACATCCAAGCTCTAAGAGTCTAAATAGTCAGTGGACTGAGATGAGCCACAGTCAAACAAAAATGACCCGTGAATGTTTAGATCATCAGAAATGCACGGAAAGAAAGATAGTTTTTGAAATCTACAAGAGACACACAATTTTTAATTTGAAATTTGGTTTGGTCAACATACTTTTCTAGGCGAATGTGATATCCAACTGAATTTCCTAGCCTATCAGCTCTTTCTGCTGCCACTCGCTCTGCAACTGAAATCGCTGATATTCTTCTGGGTTGTGTGCAAGCTACTTGCGTAATACTGCCTCTGCCACATTCTATTTCATGATCCAGAATGAATTGGGCAACTTGAGTAGTTTTTCCACAACCTACAAATCAGAGTGAAAAAGATGGTATCAATGCAGATAATTTAGACAAAATTGGCCAATATTTCCGTAAATGATGACATAAATTACCTGTCTCTCCACTGATAAGCACAACTTGATTTCTATCTATCATATCAAGGATTTCATCTCTCTTATTAAATGCTGGCAAACGTTTACGCTGTTCCAACATTCTTTGGTATTCACTGCTTGATCTTTTTCTGTCCATATTGTTGAATAGCTCTCTGTCTATATCTTCATTTTTACAAAGTTTTGGTTGTACTCTTAAAGCTCTCTCCAGATTATCTGATAAACTGCCACTAATTATACTGAGAAACTTTCTTTTGAATTGGGAATCATTGATATGATCATATTTGGATTCCAAGTCATTTTCTTCATATTCATCACGATCACCATCAAAATATTCATTCCTAGGATTTCTTGAATACTCCATGAGACTTTTCACTCTCTGCATAGTCTGTGGCCGTAACGTTATAGTCACCGTATCTTTTTTGGCATTCTTTTGAGGATTTTTCTGTTTTGCTCTATCTCTGTAGAATAAACCTATGTCTTTTCCTTTGAGCCATGGAGGATGTCGCCCACCTCTAGATGAGCCAGCATTACTTTGTCCCTCATGACTTGAACCTCCTAAAATGAATATTCAACAATGATCTTCAACTACATCTAATATGACAAATAATTGAGCTATTCAAAACTCATCTGGAAGTACACAAATCAATCTAACTATCAACTGCTATCAACATCAGATTAAATTTCCTTAATAACATTTTTAAAGACAGTTTGAGTGCACATAAAATCGAAACACTCACAATCAATTAAAACACTCTCTTCAATAATGAGTTTGAAAAATAGCGAGATGATATGACATATTTTTAAGAGCATTCAGCCCTCTAACACTGGCACTCAAATGATCACCTAATCCCAAGTCTGACTCACAAATCAAATTTGTTTTCATTCTTTGATCAACGTCAAAATGCTTACCATTAGAGCCTCTGCCATCTCTCAAGGAATCCCCTGACTTTGACCCACGACCTCTGTGCTTGCGAGGCATCATGTAATACTTTTTCAAGGCTTTCACAGTTCCCTAAAAATTGAATCAGTGAGATGATTTCATCATTTATAGAAAATTGTGAACATAACCTGTGCTTACAAATGATTTGAAACGATGCCAAGCTGACACTAAATTACTGTACATAGGATTCTACAGCTTCGAGGAATTATCTACGAATAAAAGTTCAAGTTCAGCCATAAAATCATTTCTATTGACAAGTGTCCAATGTGCAACCCTTGAATATCTTGATCATTTTACTTACTAACGATTGAAGATTTTACTATCTTGATGGAAGAACAACTGGCACACAGTTTACTAATATTCTTTGACGCGATCGACTTTTTTGGATATATGGATAACATAACATAATGCTGATACTTGAATAATCAAACACACAATGGGATTTTCTAAATAAAGTCTGAGTCTGAGAGTTCTGACTTCTGACCCGGTCACACAATCCCTCATTTGTGTTATTGTATCACCCACCCAAACAGTACTTGGTAAGTTCCATGTCAATTGGGTTCTGTGGATGCAGTGTCAATATCAGCAAACAACAAATTATTTACAAATTCCAACTCGAAAAATCAAATCAAATACTCATTGCCTCACTATCCATCAGGATTAGATTTGTGCTGTTTTCAGGACATATTTTTGAAAGAATTCTTGAAACAAGTACTGATAATTTTTTGCCTTTGCACCTTTTTGGCTTTTGCACGGAATTATCCATGTATGTATTCGACGGTAAGCCTTCACTAGATGAGATAACAGATGATAGATGATGCATGGCTGCACGCATGTATACAGTGGTGTTTACATGTGTGTGCGGGTTGCAGACCGAATTTTTGTGGGCATGTCAGGATCACAGTGATTTTTCCTCGAAAATCAAAAGTGATCCAATCTTGGGCTTGGATGAAGTTTCAAGATAGTGCGGGATAAGGGTGTGAAAAGTCTTTCTGTGGAATGCTTGTATGTTGATCCCGTTGGGATTATTCCAGGAAGCTTCTACCGGAGCACAAAGGCGAGCCGATCATGCGCTACTCTGGAGCATCATCTTCGAGCACCTCGTCGATTGAAAGCAGCCAACTCAGGGTGTCAGACAGCGAATGGGTCCGTTTCAACTTATTCGACCAATTCTATTCTCTATTTCTTCTAGAATGATCACCTCTGACCCCCTTTTGCTGATGCTATTCCTAAGATAGGCATATCCTTGATGTTTTGTTTTCAATTCATCTTTGAAGTAAAGCCATTGGATATCTTATCCTTTCATCAAACTTCCAGAGCTAATATGCAGGTATCAGAATGGATAGTTCCTTGCATCGTACTGTTTCAAATTCTCAACTTTGAGTAATAAAGAACATCCAAAGATTGGTATTCATAACATAACATGTTTCAAGGACTTTGGTTCATCAATCCGCAATATTTCACCTATCACAATATTTTCCATACTGAATCAAGAGTTTGAAGAGCGTCTAGGTAGTTGACCATGATAAATTTTACATTTCAAACATACATTTTCATGTTGTACCACTCAACTGCATTAGAAAACATTGGTTTTGATACATTAAATATTGTGTTTGATTTTACTCTCTTGAGGAAGGAGATGGGTAAAAGTACTCATTACTGAATAGCTTATTCACATTGCAACATCTCATGGTAAAACACCAACCCTATCCCACTTATACGATTCACAGATAGCAATGAAGGTCACATGGATCCTTAGTAAAATCACACACATAATGATTCTTTACTGTTTAGAATAAATCCTCCCATAGAGTTGACTCTTTCAACCCAAGGCTTAGCTAATTATATGAATACCATTCTTTCTTCCCCAATCAAGTCTTTCCACTTATTTCATTAAGTAGAATCTATAAGGCTCTTAAAGCGACTCATATCAATGACAGTTATTCTTATCTGTTATAGGCTATTAGAACATTAGCTGTCTCGTAATTGGCGGGATGACTAATATCCTGTCAACCCCATCTCAATATTTGCTAGGGGTGTGATGGGTTTTCCAGCAACCACAACATTATGGATTATAGCATGGTGCTGTATGCTGAGGGGCCTCCATCCAGCCCCTCAGATGTCAGCCAAACAAGTCCCATGTGACAAAACCAGAAAAATATTTTTAGAGCCATGGGGTGTTATTAGTGATGGCCCTAACAACTACAACTATACACAGGATTCTCACTGCGAATGGCTCATTAAAGGTAATATTTTATTCAAAATATTCCAAAATAAATAGTTCCAGAGTTCTAATTTTCCAGATTTCAATTTTACATTTTGTTTTAGCCAACAACAGCAGGCAGTTTATTACCCTGAGTTTCCGGACTATGGGTACAGAATGTAGCTACGATTATGTGTTTGTTTATGATGGGGACTCTTTCAGGTCCCCACTTCTTGGGAGTTTTAGTGGAAAAACAGACCCTCAGCAAGTAACATCCTCCTCTGGATATGTAAGTCAACATTTTTCACTCCTAAAAAAATTTTGATTTAATGTGTGTATCATCTATAACATTGATGTGCATGTTTCAGATGTTGATTCTCCTCTATAGTGATACAAATTATGTTTTGGATGGATTTCATGCAGAGTTTTCTGTGACTGATTGCCCAAATAATTGTACAAATCACGGAAAATGTATAAATAATACGTGTTTTTGTGAAAATGACTGGGGTGGAAGAGATTGTTCAAGATCATTGTGTCCAAATAATTGTGGAGTTGGAGGAATTTGTGGTTCAAAACAATGCCAGTGCCAAGCTGGGTATTCTGGTCAATCATGTTCTCTTCACAAAGAGCACCCAGAAGGAAACAGGTAAGCTAATCCTCTTCAAGTCGTGTTAAAGTTGAAAATGAGAATGAGTTGTATACTCACACTTCTGGAATTTCACAGGTGGCATTGGTTAGCTCATTCTGAAGCTGGCATGACACCGAGAGCTGCACATACAGCTGTGTACATCAGTGAGACTGATTCCCTTTACATTTTTGGAGGCTATAATCTCAATCACGTACTCAGTAACTTTGAGGTGTACCGTTTCTCGAAGAGTCAATGGGAAGATGAATATGGCAACGTTTTAGGTAAGATCTTTGTCATTATCTATACCTATCAATTTATCACCTTGTGCCTCAGTTTCTCAATTTCTCCATATTACAGAAGGCTTAACACCAGATGAATACTTGGATCCTCTACTTATTGCAACAGAGTTGGGTAATATGGGAGCTCACGAGCAGTATGGACTCTCAAAGTCGATATTTTGGAATGTCTTCTTAGGTCTAAAAGATAGTAATAGTTCTACATTGAAGAATGGATCTCGTTCGGGTATTATTAATTGGCAAGATCCACGAGTTTTCGACAAATTTGAAACAGACAGTAAAACTTTGCATATCACAAAAGCCAATGACACATATAATGGTGAAGGAAGGAGAAAAAACACCAGAAAAGTGCATGCTTCTCATCAGAGGTGATTATTAATAATTTCTCTCCATCAAATCACTTGTAGAGCTTTATTTTTAGTGATTCTCATATGTTCCCTTGCTTCTAGACACGCGCGGAGCTTCCAAGATGTTGATTACAGACACATTTCCAGTATTGAAGAGAATCCCAGTTGGGAAGGAGGCGCTCTAGAAACTCCCGCAAGGGAAGCTTTATTTCTCCAAGATATTGTAGAACCCCAGTATACTACACAGCTGCCAATAATTGAAGATGTTACTGAGCCAAATTTAGAAGAACTTCCCAAACCAGCTCCACGGTATGGTCACGCGGCATGTAAATATGAGGGTAAGTCAAATTATCGTACTCGGTCATAATTTTTCTTTTGTTTTCTCTTCCAACTCTGTCATTGTCTTACAGGTGGCTTTGTAATATACGGAGGCAAAGTACAAGATGGATCACTATCCAATGAGCTGTGGTATTATAATGTTGACAAAACTTTGTGGACTTTGCGCGCAAAAAATTCTCCGTTCTATCCGCCAAGACTTACCCGACACACGCTAACTTTAGCCAACGAGTACATCTATCTATTCGGAGGAAGCACTGCTGATGGTGAATTTTCTTCAAACCTCTATAGAATAAAACTAAACCTATGTAAGTGTAAAGATCCGCAACTTTACTTCATAAATATTTTTCCTGGTAAAATGATTTGCATCTTTTCTGTAGCTGATTCAACTGCAAGCACTGAAAAATGGCAAGCAGTTCGTCCGCGAGGAGGGAAGGAACTCGATGTCAGAGTTGTAGCTCATTCAACTGTCTATCATCAAGCGACCAACTCTTTACTCGTTTATGGAGGAGTCGTTGCTAGTGTCGCTCGATTTAGTAAATTGTCTGACCGCATGTTCGTTTTTCAATTAGACCGACGAGTATGGTCCGAAATTCACTATCCTAGAGCTCACTTACGTGATACGTACGTTCCTCGAGAGCGAGCATTTCACACTTGTAATATAATAGGTGAGTTTTCTTGTATGATTCTTTTGTAATAAGCAAATCTCAAGGGAGGGAGCATCAATAAGGGAATCTTCTGTAGTATTTTTATTATTGAAATCCAATTGTATGAAATTGCGTTACAGGAAATTATTTAGTGGTGTTTGGCGGGTATTCACATCGACATAATAAAGAAGAAATCTGTTATGACAATCAAATGTATCTGTATCACCTGGGATGTCATGCTTGGGTGAGCCACGACGTCTTGAACACCAGCGATAAAGGTAATGAGTAGATGACATTTGATTGTTGATAATCGATGTATTTTACTCGAGAATACTCAATTTTATGAAAAATTGTTTGCAGACTCACAATATCCAAAACAACAAGGTGTATTTGCTCACGCTGCCGATGTGAGAAATGGAAATACATTGTTATTAGTTGGAGGATACCATGGTAATGTAAATGCAGACTTACTGGCATATACTTTACCACCGATGCTTGCACCAGGAGATGCTGATATCATGGAACCAGAACAGTATTGCTCGAGGCACAAAAGCCTCTTCGAATGTTCTGCTAATCCTGAGTGTGGTTGGTGTTCAGCCGACGAGGTACCGCAATATTTCGAATACTTGACTCTTTCCATACTCGTGCTATGAAAAGTAGTTGGTCGTTAAGATTACTCTTATTTACAATTTTCATTTGCTATACTCTTGTCGAGTGAAAGAAAGTAACAGAAGTAACACTGAATCAAAACAATTAATTTCAGAATTGCTACGGTCGCACAGTAGTCAGCAACTGCACGACGAATCTTCAAACTACTCGGTGTCCCGGAGTGTGTCCTGCTCTCGGTGACTGTCACTCATGTTTGATTCATGGACAGCCTGGAGGTGGATGGGGTACCAACAGCCGGGGACGTAGCTCCGTATCAAATAAATTCAATCTAGGCACGTGCACTTGGTGTGTTCAAAATGCCCGCTGTCATCACCGAGATGACAACTATGGAGTATGCGGCTTACGCGACGACACGCCGACTCAGATTCCAGGCTGGTGGGGTACCAAAGGCACTGAGATAGCCAGAGTCGAACAGTGTCGAGATATGGACCGAAGACCAGGTCTCACATTTCTAAAGTACAATCCGCCCGTAAACTTTAGTCAACCAGATTCTGTGGCAATTGTCAATGCTACAACTGTGGATTTTAGCGTTCCGTCAATGCAGGGAGCAAAAACTGAGTCTGCTTTAGGAGGACAAATGATTGCAAGACTTGTGGGACACTTGAGGCTGCCATCCAATACTTGGGATGCAAGAATGGAGCTGCTCAAAATTTGTGTTAGCTATAACAGCGCCACCTTACGCGTTTCACGTAACAATGATCTTGACGATCTTGTAAGTTTCATTCTGATATCCAAATGCATATTTTTGAACGAACTCTTCTTTTTGTATACTAATTACATCTTTCGAATTTTTCAGGTCCTCTTGGCTAATCTGACAGCTGAAACATCACAGTGCCTACCCATGAAGATCGCAGGAGAACCGTATTCCAGCATTTACCTTGCACCAGGTAGATATCTGTTAGATTTTGAATCGAGAAGGATGGTGACCGCCAGTTATGCACATTCAAGCAAAATGGAAGTAACGCACAATCGGCAAGGTGATAATCCGAAAGTTTTTACTTTTGAATATCTCGAGCCCTATCAAAACGGATCATGCGACCAGTACAAGAATTGCCTTCATTGTCTTACCGATTCATCCTGCGGTTGGTGTGATATTAACAACAGGTACGTATCTCGAGCTCTCTCAAATTGAAAATTGAAATCAATATTTGATGAATTCTCTAACTGATTTCTGTGTGAACCAACAGGTGTTTTGATCGTTCCGTGAACGAGACTACGGAGTGCGTCGCCGAAGTCGAAGTGGACGAGAATGGTCAATCTATACTAGAATGGCACTATCTAACCATCACGCCTTCTACATGTGCCAATTGTTCCAACTACATATCGTGCGAGTCTTGCGTTAGCACAACAATCTGTGAATGGTACAAACTTCCTCTTCCTCCTGAGTTTTATTAAAGACAATTTCATCTGTTCACATGGCATCGAAAGTCACGCTTCATTCTTATTCTAGGTGGACGGAAGAGGCCCGGTGTGCCAGAATCGGCCGCCTACCCAATGCAGTTATCAGTATTGACCAGTGTCCCGTATCATGCAGGCAACGTTCAAACTGCACACAGTGCCTGGACGAGCGAGGGCGTTGCGTCTGGTGCGAGGCGACTCAGGAGTGTTTCTCCTTCTCAGTGTATACATCCGAGTATCAGTTTGGTCTGTGTCGAGAGTGGACCGATCAAGCCGGTCTCATGGGAGTGACATCGCGTAGCAGTAGTTTATCATTAATACCTGGCAACGATCAATGTAAAAGCTGCAGTCGCCACACAAACTGTTCGAACTGCTTGCACTCGCTCAGCTGTGGATGGTGCTATAGTTCCGAAAATCCAATTCTTGGAGCTTGCGTTCAGGGTGATTTCAATCAAGCCTACGCCAACTGTAGTCGGGTGAGTTTTCGCTACTAGTTGCTATCTCAGGGTGTCTACCGGTCCTTCCAGTCCTTCTAGTCCTTAGAATCTTAATTACTCTTTTAAAACTTTAATCTTTTTCGTATTTGTCTACAGGTACTTAGTGAGCTTCATAATACCACGTCAAGTGATGTAGCAACAGTGGAGACAGGGTGGGCATATGCACAGTGCCCCGACGTCGACGAATGCGATCTGGGCTTGCATGACTGCCATCCCGAGGCAGTTTGTACTAACACTCACGGTAGCTACAGCTGCCAGTGTAAGCGTGGCTTCAACGGCGATGGTAAAGAGAATTGCACCAAGACCTGCTTTGAAAAATGCGTAAATGGATATTGTAGCGAAGCGCCAGACTATAAGTGTGAATGTGACTTGGGCTGGACTGGATCTGACTGTCGTATCAATTGTGGCTGCTACAACCATTCTACGTGTCGGCTTGGACCAGGTAATTCATACCCGCAGTTGTCTGAGATTGTTATGATGAATCTGATTATTCATAACTCATCAGCTGTATCTTAACTAGATAGATCAAGATTTTTTCCCCTTTTTCGTAAAATAAACTTACATCACAACTGATATCTAGCTCTCAAAATTTTCAAAATGATTAAAAATAATCGAGTAGGTTTTTTATCCGTTATGTGCATTAGAATCTGGAAAGGGAGAAAAAAAGAATGAAACAATCTTACATCCGCTTTGTTAACAGGCCTGTGCGATGAGTGTCAAAACTGGACAGAGGGTCGCCAATGCGATTCGTGTAAAGCTGGCAGCTATGGTAATGCCACAACGAGTCTTGGCTGTCAAAAATGCAACTGCAATGAACACGGTGACGCTCAGATGGGCACTTGTGACCGCCAGACTGGTATCTGTTTCTGCAGAGACAATACCGAAGGCGATCGCTGCGAGATGTGTAAAAAAGGTTACTACGGAGATCCACGAGACGGTGGCATGTGTTACTACGGTTGCATGTCTCGGGGAATGCTCGAAGGCGAGGGCAATGGCAAACAGGGATTGGGTAGTCGACATTCTCAACTTAGCTTATGGGAAAGTAATCTCGGTGGCTCGCTAACTCGTGAGTGTCTTTGGATCGTCAGTCCCAAGCCAGGTGAGCAGATTGATCTTTAACAACTCTCTATGTAAATATTTTCTTGGCGGTTATAGGCATAGAAATGAGCTATTGCACCTTCTTCGTTCTCCAAACTTTAAAAAAAGATTGTAACCTGTTCAAAGTTGATCGCAAAAGAAGATCCAGAATTTTGAAACCATAGGAATGTGTAAATTGATCATATTAAATCTGAATGCGCGTCTAATAGGTTGTTCGAATCCGATGCCTACAGTAAAGTTAAATATCTTGGTTCGGTATTTGATTTTTTCTTCCAGTTGGGCCAAGTGCAACATTCAACTTTTCTTAAGTGTTTGAAACCACCTCAATCTTGAAATGACCCTGTGCGTTATGTCTATAACTTTTCACGGAGTGGTTTTCAGGTTTATCAGCCGAGCTGATGGCTCCGAGCCCTCAAAGTGTCATCCAATTCACCATCCACGATGACATCAATGTCAGCTGCCAAGAGAATAGCGTCTACGTGTACGATGGTCTTCCAGCATTTGTTTCAACAACGGGCAGCCACCAAAGTCAGCTTTTGGGCGTTTACTGTACAGAAAGCACTGATTACCCCGTCACAGTTGAAGCAAGATCCGGCTTTCTCACCGTCCATTACAAACAGCTTGACGAGGTTGAGGGTTTTAACGCAAGTTACGTCGTCATGACTTGTAACAACTGCCCTTCGAACCGCGAATGCCGCAATGGCAACTGTCTCTGCAAGCAAGGCTTCGTCGGAATCAACTGTGATATTGAGCTTTGTCCTAAAAATTGCTCTGCTGCCAAGAAACAAGGAATGTGTGATAAAGGGTACAGGCACTGCGTTTGCTCGCCAGGATTCGGAGGCCGTGACTGTTCAATCGTCATCAAGGTAAACTTGAACTGCATTGGAACTTCCATTGCTTTTGCTCTTAGAAAAGTTTCAAGATTTTGAAACTTCTATTTAATCCTCCCTAGCAGTCTTGTTCATTAAAATTGTTGTTTATTAAATCAATAAACCTCTCAAAAATCTTGACCAAGATATTAGTGTATGACTTACGAGCTCTTAATTTGTTCATTACTATTGACATGAGTCGTAATTTTTCATTATATCCCATCGCAGGACAACCAACTCGTATTCACGGAGTTATTCAACAGCGAGTACCTTGCTGATCATCTAGATCACCTCCGTAAAACTCTACCTCGCTTCGGTCACAGTCTCGTCGCAGATCGTCGTGGCAGCCTCTGGATGTTTGGAGGTTATTCCTTGAGCCATGGATCTCTGAACGATATCCGGCTTTTTGACACAAAAAATAGTACCTGGATGCCAGTGACAGTCGAGTCTACATCGGAGGGCTCCATGCCTCAAAGTAGATACTTTCATGCGTCCGAAATCGTCCATAGCAGGCAGCAAATATACGTCTATGGTGGTCTCACGATGATAGAACAAGGAATTCAGGGGCTCCCGAACCACACTCTGAGCGATTTCTGGAAATTCAGCCTGCAGAATCAGCGCTGGACCCGGATAGTCGACGGTTCTCCCTATAGTAAAGAACCACCGCCACTGGCCGGGCACACGCTGACTCTGTATCGCGACGGTGGAGAGTCCGAGAGCCTCGTCCTAATCGGCGGTTTCAGTCCCAGATATGGATATCTCGATACAGTATGGGAGTTCAATTTGGAAACTGAGACTTGGAATAACGTTTCGACACAGGGCAATGGGCCTCTTGGAGTTTATGGTCACTCTACGGTGTTTCATAGTAGATCGGATAGCTTTTATATTTTTGGTGGCTACACTTATGCCATCAACCGAACATTTATATCTAACAAGCTTTACGCATTGAACTACAGAACAAAAACTTGGTCCGTGCTGCCTCCCTTCGACGATGATTCATCCGATGGAACTGTGAGTTTATTTACTTTTATGGGCAAATTAATCGTAATTTGAGATGATTTTTGATGAATAAATTTAACTCTCAGCCACAAGCTCGATTTCTACACTCTGCTGTCACCACTGATGAGTACATGGTAATCTTTGGTGGCCGTCAAAATCCACACAATACTACAGATTCGCTCATTGCGTATAAGTACTCTTGCAATTTATGGATTCGACTAATAACGAAAGACATGGAGATAATTGGAAATCCGCCACCTCCCGCTTACGCACATGCTATGACGCATGCAGATCCTGAAAGTAACGCAGTGTATGTGGTTGGAGGTTTTGACGGTGGAATCAAAAGTCACGTAACGCGTATCCAAATACCCGAGGACTTGTGCAATTTGTGGACGGATAAAATAACATGCAGAAAATACTACGGATGTTCATTTTGCTCTGTTACGACTATTTCCGGCGAAAATGCTACTTACTGCTTCTCTAACGAAGAAACTTTGCACCTTGATGAGAAGTGAGTACTAATTGAATGATACATGATTAGCAAGTAGTACTTGTGTAAAACTCTCATGCTATTCATCACCATACAACCTTTCGATTCACTTGTGCAGGTGCGATGTAAACGTTACAAGAGCTCACAGATCCAATGGTATTTTCTGTAACTCAGATTGGATGGCGAGTAGAAAATGCGAAAGTTTTAAAACTTGCACAGATTGTTTGGCCGAATGGCCATACTACAGAGAAAGTCAACCTGTATGTAAGTGGTGTATCGATTGCCATACTAAATGTATTCCCGCAGATAAGGATTGCGACGAACAGAATAAGTGTAGACATCGACAAAAAATAGTAAACGACGTAAATCAGTGTGGTGAAAGAATTTGTCCGGCTAGTGACTGCGAAAAATGTAAAAGTTCTCAAGGAAACTGCGTGTGGACAAGACAAGTTCTGAAAACCTGTAAGTCTTGAACAATTCTCTATCATTCAATGCCCCGTTTGAAAAAATTATTGATCAAACAATTCCCAATTTTTCAGCTGAATTGGGTCTAAAATTGACTGCCGAACCTGTATACGATTGGAATTGCGTTCCAGAGGACATATTCGCAAGGTCTAGTATAAAAATGACGAGCACAGAATGTGAAAAGCGATGCTCTGAGCACAAAGATTGCAAAAGTTGTTTAAAAGGAACAGGGGCCGAAGGAGGCTGGAGAGAGTGCAGATGGTCTACTAGATTAAATGAGGTTTGTACCAACCAACTCAGAAAGTTCGAGCGGCCGTAGATATTCATTCTAAAATACTACTTTGTTTTGCAGTGTATTTCTCCATCATATCAACCTCTGTACTGCGCTGGTGGAGTCTGTGGCCTCGTTCTTCGAAGTGCTGAAATAGATTATTGTCCAGAACCATGTTCTGTTTTCAAACAATGTAGCACTTGTCTAAAGCATTCGCACTGTGGTTGGTGTTCACTAGATTCTGTGAATATCACCGGGCAAGGTATCTGCACCGAAGGGTCTCTAGAAGCCCCTCCGGGATTCGACCATCCAGCTGGTGGTACTTGTGAAATGTTGTATCAGCATCAGTATCCCAAAAATGAAATATGTAAATAGACAAATAATTTTCCACTTGTATAGAAAATTTCTTAAAGTATTCTTATGATTCATAACGGCGTGTAACAACTTTCCAGCAACCACATCTTTCGTGCCATCACACGAAGTAGATTTTCGTGACAATATATCAATACCATTGATTGGTGGCATGCCTCCTTTGAGATTCTCATGGCATTATGTTCGCTGCCCACCTGAGAATGAGTGCTTGAATGGACATCACACTTGTTCCCCCAAGAGTGAGAAGTGTTTTGACCACGAGAAGGGATTTGAATGTATGTGTGGCGAAGGGTATAAAACGGAATTGTGAGTTACAATTCATAAAATTTTGAGATTTGAAAATTTGACACTGATCATATTCTAATCGACTACACAACTTTTTCAGGACTCATATGTACAACGAATTTGGAAGGTACGTAAAATAATAATTGTTTTTCCATTTATTTTCTCCGTTTCCTCGTTGATTGATTACAATAAATGTTCGTGATAATGAATTTTCGCATTCCTTCACAGAAAAACCTGTGTACCAATGTGTACTCAAGGTTGTGTGAGGGGTACCTGTGTCGAGCCTGATGTGTGCCGATGCGATTTTGGTTACGTAGGAAGAAATTGTTCGATTCAATGCCAATGTAATGGACATAGCAACTGCGCAGGGCCAGATAAACTTGATCAGTGCCTAGAATGTCAAAATAACACAATGGGCCCTCAATGTGACAAGTGCAAACCCTTATACGTGGGTAATCCCGAAGATAACGGCCAATGTGTCCCATGTCTTGAGTATTGCAACGGGCATACCCGTATTTGTATCAATGAAAGCATGACTGTACCGGTTAGTACGCTTTGGAACTTACTATGTCCTCATGAATCATGTGAATGCTTCGATCTCGATGAATACCTTTCTTGATTTCAACGTTATTTACTGTTTTAGGATCCAAATTCTATTGACAAAATGTCGATGGAATTGTTGAAAAAACAGCTGGTTGAAGGGCCCACTAACAAAGCCAAATGTATAAATTGCGGCAACAACACGAGAGGTGATAAGTGCGGCGAATGCGTGACAGGTTACTTCAGAGGGACCGAAGATTTACGGGACGTGTGCAGGCCGTAAGTATAAGCCGATTGACGATTGACGAATTCGAGATCGAGACACAATTTGCCTATACGTGTCGTAACTAATGCGGAATATATAATTTCTAGATGCGAATGCCATGGACATGGATATACGTGCGATCCAGTGACTGGTGAACAGTGTGATTGCAGAAATAATACGGAAAGCGAAACAGCCTGTATGAGTGGTCCTACAAAAGCTAATTCTGGTTTAACGCCCTGTTGGATGGTACAGTGTAGCAAATGTAGGGAAAATTATGCAGGCACGCCTACCAATGGTCATCAGTGCTACAAAACTGTCACTGTTGATAACAAAATGTGTTTTGATTCGAAGCTCATAGGTATGTGAAATCCTCAATTTTTCTAAATACTCTTTCTTTTCATCGACTCGTTCATCTCTTTCGATCTCATCTACTTGACATTATTGTACATACAATCTGAAAAGTACATGCTAAGGAAATTACAATCAATTAATTCACTTGTCTCAATCAAATGATGTTATTAATAAAATTATCTTTAAAAACTTTCGTAACTCCATCAAGTGTATCTGCAATTTTTTTTGTATTCATTCATATTCATTTCATTCATCCATCACAATGCATATTGTTGAATGGAATTCAAATCTTTTACTGATTGATCCTCACGCGTACTACTCTATCTTGGAGGACCCTACGGTTTGTATTTCTTCCAAAACTCTATGAGTTGATCTCAATCCTTTCAAACAACTCACACGAAAATTTTTATTCCATAGACGAATGCAAGGTGAAACCAAAACCGCTGAATCCTGGACAGACAGTTTTCTACATGGTGCAACCTCGCTTCATGAATGTCGATATTAGGATAATGGTTGATGTAACGCAAGGTGCTCTAGATTTGTTCCTCAGTCCTCGGGACGACACATTCGTCGTCAATATGAATTCTACTAATGGTTTTCAAGAGGTGAGTGTTGTCATCTGGCTTCTCAACTATAATCATAAAAAAAGTTATATGTTACAAACACGGTGTCATTTTGTTATCGTGATTTTCAAACAAGTTGAAAGAAATACAGTTCGTATAGCTCACCGATTACAATCAAAATATCAGAGTCTTGACTATCATCCTCGATCATAACAATATTTAACTTCTTACAGATTGAGCTAGATGAAAAGTTCAAATGGCGTAAGGAGTACGACAGTGGCTGGTTCGAGGATGGCCAGCATTTACTTGGTCGTGATCGCAAAGTCGACTACTACCCTTATAGTTCGTATCACTTTTTGCCAAACGGCAGCGAATCGCATTGGAATCCAAGCGTCGAGTACACGGTGATGGAACGTCGAGCTGAAGGCCTGGCTACCTATATCACCATAACCGAACGCAACACGTTCCTATTTGTGCGTAATTTGAGTAATAGGCTCGTACTGACTCTGCCGCAGGACAGGCATGAGCTCGGTAATACCAAGTTCCATATAGCTCTGAGAGCTATTGAATCGCCTCAACCTGAGATCGGTGCTCGTGCAGCTTATGGAATGATTTTCTTCAGACAAGATCAGCTGCACATTGATCTGTTCGTCTTCTTCTCTGTATTTTTCTCATGCTTTTTCCTTTTCCTTGCGGCTTGCGTTGTCGTATGGAAAACAAAACAGGCAGCGGATATAAGGAGAGCTCGGAGGCGACACGTCGTTGAGATGTTACACATGGCCAAACGGCCTTTCGCTTCGGCTACAATTCTCTACGATCGTGAGGTAAGATCTGACTAAAAATTTTCAGCCTTGATACTCATTGAAAGATGAAATTTCAAACGTTGGACTTTATAGCGTCCCGGGAAATTGTATATATTTCACAAAATGATCCCATACAAAGTATTGTTTTCTCAAAACAATGAATCTGCCTGTTGCAGTTTTTTTATTAGTCGAATAAAAAATACTTATCCTCTTATTCTTATTTTAGCGAATATCAACTGAGTCTCGTGGCCGTTACCTTTAACTTTCATGATTCATTTATTGAACATTGATGTTTTTTTTTG
Organism: Eretmocerus hayati; assembly: GCA_029851415.1. Lineage (NCBI taxonomy): Eukaryota > Metazoa > Arthropoda > Insecta > Hymenoptera > Aphelinidae > Eretmocerus > Eretmocerus hayati. The sequence goes on along the minus strand of CM056742.1, from coordinate 170,982,277 downwards.
TAGGCCACATCGGCGACGAGCGAATGTAGTCCGAACTCTCCACGTGCCAAGTTTGGTGGAGGTAGGCGCCACAAAATCGTCAACTTCCACAACGAAGTTAGGCCGGTCGCCGTGGAGCCGACCGAAGACGGAGTTGCTGCTGTGGCGACGGTATTCATAAAACTGCCTGGAGGCGCGCAAGCACCAGTTAAACTTGCCCTTGGTAGCTCGCTTATATTTTTAACTAGGGTGTACCCGGCGAATAACCGCGTTTTCCTACGACGTCGTAACAGTCATGCGGTGAGCTAATCATCATCTCCAGAAGTTATTTTGTAGCGTCTTGAAAATTAATACGATCATACGCGTATGCTTAATCTCTGGCGCAACGTTTCCTCGACAAAGTTTTCAGACCTAATATCGGAGCGTAAACTTGATCCCCTGTGAAAGTCATTGTAAATCATCAATTCTTCACTCATTCATTCGATGGCACCAAAAATTATGGTGCCGTAGAATTTCGATTTATCAAATCATATTCAGTAAAGACTTGAAATTTGAATGCTCCAATAAGAGAGTATTGACGAATCAAAGGGGGTTTTAGAGATTGGTGTAGCTTTTCCAATGTAGGTGTTTTTAGCGACCAAGGTCTTTTGGCCATGTAAAAAGTAAAAATCAAGATAAACGGTATTATAGCTATAAGGTATAAAGGTGCCACGAACCGTTTCTAATCATTCCACTACATAAGACTGTACTATGAAATAACACCATGCTTTGTTGTAAGATAACTAACTAGCAATCCTTGTTTCCTACATCGCTTCTTATTCCACTATTTTCTGCAATCATTAGCGACTCTCGTAGTTACCGTATCGCAATAGTTTAATAATTCTTAGTTGGAATATCTTGGTTATGAGCAAGGGCAGGCTATTCACGTATTTTATTTGATTGAAACAAAACAGGAATTTATGTCTACTTGCATACCATGCGGAAGTTTCACAACTTCTTAATCTTCATTGAGGATTCAACTCAAGCGTATCATCCAACGAGTAAATTGATATCTTCTTCACGATATTTGAAAAAGAAATTTTGTCTGTCCCATTCTTGATTTGTTAACAGTAACTAGTCGACCAATTCCTATATCAATTTAATGCTTGTTTAATTTTTCACGAAAATGAAGCACTCGGCACTTGATATAAGAATTAGACAAAAATATCGGATCCCGATAAGTTTGAGCCTTCATAGTGTGGTCGTTACGTAACCTTTTTTGACTAACAGTATTAGGGAAGTATTCTCGATCATGCATCACACGAAGTAGAGAAAATGGAAATTATTTCGTACCATTTACCAGAAATTTAATAGATTAATTAGTTCATACCCACTAACTTCCCCAGTGGAAGGATCGAATGCAATTGATAATTATACTCTGAAGTTCTAATGTTGTGCAATAGAATATACAACCCAGGTGGAATCACATAATATTGGTCACTCCCCGCTTTTGCGAACTAAGAAATCGCTGATATCAATCTATTTTACTTGCTGAGATGAAAGTTATCATTTTCTGTGTCTCGGAGACAATTTGTGGTCATAGACTAAATTTTTATGCTAATACACTGCAAACGTAATTACTCGCGCTATCTTGAATTTGTAATTCACTCTTACGTGTTTTCAGACACAATCTGCAAGACTCTGAACACAAATGAATTTAATTTGATAATTATCATGGATTATAATCATTATAGTCAACCAACAGAGGAGATGACACTGTAGATAGAGATTAAATTATCGTTCCTGGAATCCAATCTACAATCCAGAGTTTTGTAGAGAGAGGTAGCACAATAAAATTATTTTTAGTTAAATGATACACGGTAACCTCGCTCGCATCTTTTTAACACTGAAAAACTCTTCTTTCAAATTGCATATCAACTTACTGTATGTACGTCACTCGTTACTGCGATCATAAGGTTGAACAAGCAATCAAAAAATGCAACAAAACGAAAATGTTCATGATTCATGAATAGAAAAATTACGTGAAAGATAATAATTATTGTAGGGTATACTGACCAGGGGAGTCCAAGGGGTTCGGGAGCTGGGTCTGGCTGCTGGGAATCATCTCCTTTTGGCACAGAAAAATGATACCCAAAGCCGCAGAGTCTAACGCTCAAGCGTTTCCGAGCCACAGGCCACAACCCAAGCATTACAGTATATCTATATATGTCAGAAAATGGTATATATAGATATAATGTAATTCATGGGTTGTGGCCTGTAGCTCGGAAACGCTTGAGCGTTAGACTATGCGGCTTTGGGTATCATCTTTTGGTGCCAAAAGGAGATAATTCCCAGAGTTTCAGCCCAATCCAGCTCCCGAACCCCTTGGACTCCCCTTGTGAGTATTTTAAGATCATAGCGTCCATATTTTTAGTGAGCTTTGCATATTGTATTTATCATACTTGAAATGCTAATTGTGTTCAGACGAAATCCTACATCGTCTCAGTGAAAGGCTTAATTTCGAAAAATTATCTTGATAAATATTTGTATATAATATTCACTAACAGTGCAGTATACGAGAGTCATGATCAGTTCTCAATGATTTCACAGTCAAAGTTTTCTGACTTGAAACTCGGAAACTTGCCGTGATTGATGGCAATTCTTCCAATCATAGCAATTTCTCGGCAAGGAGTTTTCAGTGGTAAGAAATTCCTTTGTTGGCATGTCAAGCGCGAGGGAGAAATGAGTTGGAACATATGTCTCTTTACTCTACCAGACACAAGTAGATCTGACTAAATGCGGAAACTGATTTCATTCAACGTTTCAGTACAGTTATTCTTCGCCAAAAATACATATATTTGTACTAACGCGTATGATTATTCACTTGCCTCACTTGCGACTTTGATATTTTTATCAACATTTCCGTTGATTGAAGAATTGTGGTGCTGTATCTAGTACAGTAAAGTATTGTAAATACAACATTAGATCGATGCTCGCTTATCAATAACGGAAGTATCAGTATGAGAAATCGTACTTCTATTTCAGTTTCCACGATATTCCGATAAAATGTTACAGAAATATGCCTTTTCAGTCAGCCGACTGTTTCTACATTGAAAAGTTTCAATTTGAGCGGCATAGGAAAGATTCGTTCGAGTCGTCAAAATTAGCTTCGATCAAATGTTTCGTAAATGAGTGAGTCTGCGCTATCGTGTGAAGTGAATTAGAATTACGAAATCTCGAAAAATTTTATGTGTTCAAAAGGTATTCATGGGTGCGGGAAGAATTTGAAGAAGCGATTAAATGTTCGCCTGTGGACCCGGATAAAACTTGTTCGTATTGTACAGATAATGTGATTATTTTATAGATATTGTATTTTTTATGTATTGCCATACTGGCTTTATGAGCAAAATCTTCCATGATGGAAAAAAAATTGTATAAAATCTTGTAGAGGAAGAGGTCTTGTTGAAAATACGAAATGTATTGAGGCCCAATCGCTAATAAAATTACCTAAGAATATTAACAATTGTGCCTCTATATTTCTACCCAATCTCTATGATTTAATTGAAGGTAAAGAAACTTGATGAAGAATTTGTAAATAATATTCAAACTAATCTTACATGGTTTCACATGTTAGTTTTGATTATGTTTTAATTTCTATTCAATGTTTTAATGTTTGTTTTATTGCGTTCAGATGTGAAATTGAAAAATCAATCTGATCAGTTGACGTAGTTTCTCACTCAATCACGGAATGTGTCGTCTTAGTAGAAAAAATGTTGAACTCGTTATTGTTGTGAAGCTCGAATCACCATGGAGACGTTGAAGATCGGGTGCGCTGACGCGAGCAACCCCCTAACCCTCAGTAAGTTATCAAGCTCGGCCGGGTCCGTGCAAAGTGGTTAAACAAGAGAAGGATTAATAAGTGAGAATGCGTTTTAAAATATCTCAACAAGGGCCTAATCGACACACAAATGTTGTCACTTGCGTCTCTTGGATTGCATCGGATGAGATCTTCTCTTGTGGGTCAGTATGTATACAATTTTTCGTCATAAAGTCATTTTGACGTGTACCTTATTTATCATTGCATTCGATGCTCTAATGCATCATTCACTCCTCACTCATCAATATTCATGACGATTGGTAAGTTAATTGAATGGAGAAGTTTTGAAATACTAATTGATGACGAAGACTGGAATAGTGTCGAATGAACTCAATTTTTCTGGATGATATATTTGGATAATTTTTTCGACACCGACTTGAAAAATTCGATCGTATTTGATGAGATTTTTTTTTATAATTATCCATTGTAGAGACGATCATACACTGATTAGTTGGAAATTTGAGGGAGGAACAATCAACTCAAGGGTCGTTACCGAATTTCCGGATGACTTTTATCCTACGGATATGCAATGGCATCCACGTCCTGCACACTCAGCTCAAGGGTCTGTCAAAAAACAAGCACTTGACGTTCTCTTAATTACGACAGATGATGGTAAATATATTCGTTCATTTGATTTTCACTTTTCATTACTCAAAAAAAAGAAAAAATGCAGGGCAATCATAATAAAGTACTTTGGTTGATATTTTTGTATTTATATGATTTCTTGTATAGATTTCTGGAAATCCATCAGACCTTTATTCATACCCTATTAATTTTACGTGTTTCTTCTTTAAAATAATACACTCTACACGTGAATCTCTAGGAAAATTTCACTTGGTCAGTCGAGGTGGCAGAATCGAAAAATCTGTTACTGCTCACGACGGTGCAATAATCTGTGGAAAGTGGAGTTGGGATGGAACGGCTCTATTTACAGGTACGTTAGAAAAATTCACTGATGAAGATAAAAATTGCACGCCTAAGCTCGATTATAGTCATGCTTCAACTAAAATTTTCCAAAATTCATTACTTACCTCTTTTGATAATTTATTCACTATCAATATGCTCAGCTGGTGAAGATGGATTGATGAAAATATGGTCTCGCAGTGGCATGTTGAGGTCTACTGCGATTCGCAGCAATCAATCCATTCACGCAGCAGCTTGGAGCCCTGATAATTCGTCTGTGATATATTCTCAAGGGCCTTACCTTTTAATACAATCCTTAACGACGAGTTCGAAGCCGCAAAAGGTAAATATCCAAAATTTTGCTTACCTTGCTATATTTTCTTTTTCTGAATCCTCGATATTGGTTGTTTTTCACATCATAAATACATTAATATACACTGATTTGAGAAGGCATTTTTTTAAATCTTAGGCATCGGCAATATGAATCTTCCGACAATTTGCAAACCCCGTGGATTTTTAAGTTTATGATGATTCACTTTTCTACAAAATAATTTATCACAATTTCATGTTCTGAAACATAACGAAATCGATATAAAAGTACTGAACTCATTAAAATTCAATTTGAGATGAGCAAAAAACTCAAAATCATGAGGAGCGATCGAATTCTGGATGTTTTCATCCTAATATCTTGCTTCAATAGATTAGTGTACACGTTATATATAAATTTATTTTAACGAATCATAAATATATTCCAGTGGCAAGCACACGAAGGGTTAATACTAGCTTTAGCATGGAATCAATTCCACGGTTTGATCATTTCTGGAGGAGAAGATTGCCGGCACAAGGTAAATATTGACAATGGGCTGTATTTTTTTATGCGATATTCAATAACTTTGTTAATCAGTAGAAATTGGTTTGAATCCATATTGAAATTCTTAAATCTTTTATTCGATCTCGATCCCAGTAATTAGGACAATTTGTGAATCGTTCATCAATATTATGCTCTTGTACTATACATTCTCCATGACTCGAGAAGTCCTGTTTAGTCCAAAGTTCAAATGATCAAATCTTGCTACGATATGCAAGGCATAAACTGACACCACGACCTGAAAATTCCAAAAATCTTCACCTTATAACAAGTCCTCCCAACCCATGTGAAACATAAGATTCCATGAACATATATGAACATGGAATCCACGGATTCCATGATCATGTATGATCAGGTATAAGATCGGTTTGAAAATGTGTCATTCTTATCCCGGAAAGACGTGATATGCTCATTTACAACTGGTGTAACATCAATACCTCACAGTATTGATCAAACATCACTGAGAAAAACCTTTCTCGGAGTCATTCTCAGGTTTTGAACATTTCAAGCACTGAAGAGAAAGGTTTCGTAAAAAATGTCACTTTTTTGAAACTCGAGACCGATTCCTGGGAAGATTTCTTTCAGTAGTATATGATCAGTATCGTGACGTGTCGATGTTAAAATAGGTTTGAATCAATATATCACAACTTTCTGGAATAAAAAAAAATGTTTGAAACGGTTTTACGTATGATCATATATGACCATGGAATCCTCGGATTCCATTATCATATATGTCCATGGAATCGTACCTTTTACATGGGAACACAGCATGTGACCATAATTTTGACTTATTTGACTAATCACAGGTATGGGACGCAAAAGGTAATCCACTTTACGCGAGTTCAAGTGGCGATCAGCCAATCACATCGCTCAGCTGGTGTTTCTCCGGTAGTTATTTTGCCGTCGGTTCCTTTGATATGCTCAAACTTTGTGACAAAACTGGAGTAAGTTTATTTAAAAATTCATCTTACTCGAGATACTATTCAGTTTTGATGAAGATGACGCATATTATAAAATGAAGATTTTTGTCTATGCAGTGGACGCATTCGATGGAGATTCTGCACGCGGGCAGTGTGTACGATATCGCATGGTCGAGCGACGGTACCCAAGTGGCTTTGGCTTGCGGCAGTGGAAGTGTCTTGGTTGCACATACTATACTCAAGTTAGTGAACTTTCATCAAAATTTTCTATCAAATATTTTGCAACTTATATCCGCTGTTTTAATTTGCTTCCATTCGATTACCTGGATCATGCAGTCAACTTTTGAAAATTCAAATTTCCCGCGCAAGATGTTTGTTTTAGAGCTTTCGTCTACAATCATCTTTGAAATCAATCATAGACAGTTCAATGCTTGATAAACTTGTTGTTCTTGATAGCTCGTCACTGCTGGGGGAATATCGATTTTCGCAATGCTTTCTGTACAAAATGTCATTTTTTAAAAAGCTCTTGCGAACTAGCGCTCCGGTATTTTATATGAATTATTCTCCAATAACATTTTCCAAGATATTTCTGCAATCAATTGAACAACCATCTCGATCGCGAGCTTCACCCGGAATTCGCTTCACTTGACATCATGGATCTTATCATTTTTTTACCGTGTATGGTGTGATGAAAAGTGTGAATTTCTCAATTTTAGGAAGCTCGAATACAATAGTTTTGAGGCTACTCTGATAAAACGTAAAGCAATCCAAGTTACGGAAGTAGGCACCGATGTCAACGAGACGTTGGATATTGCTGATCGAGTGATACAACTAGAATTTGGTTTTGATCATTTGGTTGCTGTGACGCCAAGCCAATGCCACGTTTTCTCAGTCACCAATTGGAACACACCTGCCATATTCGACTTGAAAAATGGATCGGTGTCGGCGGTTCTCCTTGCTGATAAGTAATATAACAATCTATTCCGTCAATGCAAATCACAGATTGAATGAAAAACTGATTTCTCATTTGTATAACAGCATGAATTTTCAATTTTAATTCCACCAAACTTGCGATAATATGCTCCACCCAATAACTTTGGAAAACTTATTAAGTCGTCGTAATTTCGATCAACTCCTGTTGTTACTCAAACAAATAAACTATCTTGCTCATGATCCAGCTCTGCTCTCAGAATTAATGTTTGATTATATTCTGTGCAGGCATTTTGTACTGGTAGAATGGAGTGCGTTGTCGCTTTACAATTATCAAGGAAGAACCCTGGGTATGCCAAAATGGAAGGGAATGACCTCGGATCCACTGTATCCACAATGCATATCAATATGTTCGGACACTTTGGTTGTTCGTAATCAAGAGAATCACAAACGTAATACTTACCTCGCCATTCTCTTTCAATCACATACATCAAAATCGTTTTAAACTTTGCATTAGGGCTGCACACTGAGGCTCCAAATCGGTCTTTGAATCGTTCACTTGCATATGATTTTAATTAAGGATTCCATTATTTTTTAGACAATTCCAATTTGAAACAAATTCAAAAATATAAAGAAAATGAATCCATCTAAATCATAATCTATCATTCTCTTTCTAGTGTTACACGTTTTGGAAATATCTCCAAAGAAGCCAATAGTCGAGGGTCAACCGTATTTTCATGTTCAAGATGTTGTTAGCCTTGCCCTGAACTACGTCGGTGGAGTAACCGATCGTCAGTTGGCTCTAATAGATGTATCCAGAGATTTATTCCTGATATCCATTAGAGCTGTTGGATTCGCTCGAGTTTGTAAAATAGGTGATATATTCAGATAAATTTCACTCACAGTCTCGCCGATTCCAAGAACATCGACCATGTTTTCAAAACTTTTTGCCTCGTACTTGTATATTTCATTTTAGATGAAGGTATTCGTTGGAACTATTTTTGCAAGCTTACGCAGATGGGTCACTTTGCGTATAGTAGACAAGATTTAGTCAGTTCAAAATTACTTACGAGAAAAAACTATTTTCAGCTGCGATGGCGCAGAATATCGCTTGGGCCATTGACGCCAATGTTTTGGCTGGTATGCTGGAAACTACTCTGTCTGTTTGGCTTTGTCCAAACTGTGTCCATTACAGCGATAGAAAAATTATCAAAAAAACTCGAATGGATAAAGATAGCAGGTGACTTTGTTTTTTTTTTTCAAATCGCAATACAACTTTTTTCATTTTTTCCCCGTATGCACTCGAGATATCCTCAAACTAAATAAGTCCATTTATTGTTCCATCTTTCTCTGTTTATCATGTACTTATTTCACCTAAGTGCGGATTTTTCTATTTATTTGAAAAATAATGCGATGTAAGATGAAATAAGGTTTTCGTTGTTTCAGTGAATTTGGAAAGCATCCGACAATTGTAAGAGTACAAAGTGGATTGGTGACCGTCCGTCGAGGTGACGGAGCTATCGTTGTTTCGTCCTTCTACACATTTTTTGCAAAGCTACATCAACATGTATTGAATAGTCGTTGGGAGGAAGCTGTATCGCTCTGTCGTATTGTGCAAGTAAGAAATATAAGTCTTAAGCCATTCAAAGACTAAACCTTTATTAAAAAGAAAAATATTTGTAGTCTTCATTTGAATTTAATACTTTCTGCTTACCCATTCAACAGAATGAAACTCTGTGGACGTGTATGGCTGTTATGGCTATTGATAGCAAACAACTGAACATAGCCGAAGAAGCTTGTGCAGCTATTGATAGATATGACAAAGTTGACTATATTCGGCACATAAAAGTGAGTCTAATAAAAAATTCAAATAGTTGTTCTCATCGAATCCTTCTGAAACAAGCCCTCGAGACATGAATAAAAAAAGTATTATTTTTGCATGTTATCCTTCTCATTGCGACGAAATTATTGAAAAGTTTGGTTCATTTTTTCTCGCAATGTTTCAAATTGCGAAATATGGCGTAGTAATCAAACTAATGAATTGGAATAGGGTAGAAAATTTTCGTTGTAAAATTAACGCGTTCATTGCCATTACGAAACCCACAATTCTCATTATCTCATCTCCGACTGCCAATTCATGTTTGCTCGAAATAAGTTCCTGATATCAAACTTTCATGTTAATTTACCTGGCCAAGGACCATAATAGCGAGTCAAAGACGAATTTACTCCCGTACCAAAATGTTCGGTATAGAGTGCGGGAGTCCAGCTCGATCATATGACCGAAATAAAATGACAAAAAACCCGGTATTCCCTACCTAGAGTGAATCATCAATCTGAAATGACTCAAAAATTTGAAATACTATAAATGACTCGTTTGAGGAACGATCTAATGGAAATGAGTCATTCGAAACGACTCATTAAGAAATCTTCATAACAATTCCAACTGAATCAACGGTCATCCCAGTTTTTCTCTCTACATTTTGGGACGTAAAATCATTCCAGCCATTTATATTGGATCATTCCTCAAATGAGTCATTTATTAGTATCCCATAAAATACCTGAGTCACTTTTTAATCAGTCATTTATTCTGAGTATTGTTGCAGTGAACGTGTTATTTTCATATGAGATTGATGTAAGATAGAACGTGTTTGAAACACAGTAATGAGTCCTGTTCACTTTTCTCATTTTATAGAAGCTGCCAAATGAATTAGAAAGACTAGCACACATGGCTCTATTGGCTGGTGATCTATTAGCCGCCGAAGGTATACTACTGCAAAATGGTTTAACCTCGGAAGCTATCAGGATTAATATTGAGATGTACAAATGGACCAGAGCTCTAGAGTTAGCAATAAAACATAAAAAGTTGATCAGCGAGGTTCTGGAAGCTCGCAAACATTATCTTGAAGCACTGGACAAAAAAGAAGTCAATCAAAGTTTTCTTGCGATACAAGCAAACATCGCCAGAGCTCATGCTGCTAAAAAAGTTTGTATAATCCATTTTCATACAAAAATAGTTTTTTTTGTTTCGATACGAGATGAGTGAGAAGTTTGGTTTTGCTTTTCGAATGATTGTTTTCGGCTTGAGCCCGTGCGAGGGTCGAAATTATCACAAGTAAAGCAAGAAAATTCATACTCAAGTGTCGAAATACGTTTTTCGATCGACCAGGCGTGAAGTGAATGAAAGCCGACGTGCGCAAAGCAGTGGTTCGCGCACAGTCGATCGAAAATATGATTTTTTCATCAGAATGATATACTATTGATAAATTATTTGAAAAAAAAATTTCTAGGAAGCTAGAGAACTAGAGAAAGAAAAAGTGAGGGAAAGAGAAGAGGATAACAGCGAACATGTAAGGGAAACAGAAAAACAGAATGAAAGAGAATTGGAAGAACGTAGGGAAATGGAAATTCGAAGACAACAGGAACGAGAATTAGAAAAACAGAGGGAACGAGAGGAAAGACAGAAACTGAAGGAATCAGAGAAAAGAAGAGAAAGAGAATTGGAAAAGCAACGAGAGAAAGAATTGGAAGAGGAAAGAGAAAGAGAATTGCAAAAAGAAATGGAATTGGAGAGGCAAAGAGAGAAAGAATTGGCAAAACAGAGAGAGAAAGAGTTGGAAAAACAGAAAGAAAAAGAAAAGTCGAAAGCATTGACAGAACGGTCAAAGAAAAGAGAACCAGAAAAACAGAGAGGTCGGGAAACTCAAAGGAACAAGGAAGCAGAAGTGAAAAGAACTAGGGATAAATTAGCTGAAAGATCAAGAGCAAGAGCAGCTGGAAATTCTACAGAGAGGGAACAAAAATCTAAACCTAGAGTACGCGATAGCGAAAAGAAGAAGGAACCAATGACAGAAGCAGAGAAGAGAAAAGTGAAGAAAAAGGAGCCGGAAAAAATTGTCAAAAATCGCAAACCAGTTACTTCGAGATAAAACTAGCTGAGTTTGAGACTGGAATGTGTAAATGTAAATATTTGTATAAATAATATAAAGTCGTTGTTATTTGGGGTTGTCGATTGGAATACTCTCTGTAAAAATTTTTTTCGAATTGTCTTGGAAGGCTCTCAAATATGGAGACAAAATAAAAAATCGAGTGATACTTTTGAATCAATGATTTTATGATTGTCTGTGTAGAAAAAATTCTCGAGAGCTTCAATTGTGATGGAGAAATTCTAAACTACATACTGGTGGTTTGAGAATCAACAAGAAATAAAATAAAGTGACAAACGTGAGTTCACCAGTAAACAAGTCACTCTCTTCATTAACTCCCTCAAAATAACAATCGTAATCACAGCATTATATTTCAGTCATGTATGTTCTTTCATTGGAAGGAGGTGAGATCATTATCAATTAATATCAAAATCATCAGGTTCGCAACCTCTCAATCGAATTATTCAAGAGCACGGTTCAAGAGTAAAAACCATTCGAAACTCAGTTTTGTATAGAGACGAACTTACATTTATTATCACCACTTCGCGCACAATTCAACACTATGTATGTACAATACAATTTGTTATTTAAAGATATCCGATGCTCAATCAATCTGGTGATCGATTGATCAAGAGTCCGGAAATGTACCTATTTTATCACAGTAAAATCACTCGGATCGCTATCGAGACGATGGCGATGATTGCCGTAGTAATGGCGATGAATAGCACAACCGTGTTAGTTTGCCAATCCACCTGTTTCTGCTCTGGTCTGTATCTCACCGCCAAAGCACTCTAGAATTATACAAAAATTGAAAATGAATTATTGATATTTTGTGATCTTGGTGATATTGATCGAGCAAGGTTAGGAAGCAAAAGGTAAACTGACGAGACTCATTTGATCTGATATTTCCAATATGTTTTTTATAAAAGTGTCGAGATGACACCAGAATTAAAACAATTGTCTAAAAAGGGTCACAACAAAAAGTGAGCTTCAATCAATTTTGATCTCAGGTGATCTGCCACGTGAAAGGAATCGATCAAAAGATATCGAAGTATTGGATATCGCGACCAACGGTTACCTCGTCCAGTACAAAATTACTCCTTGTGCCGGAAATTTTGTTCGTTTCATTAGAATTTTTTTGGGGGCTGAAAAAGGTGTTGAATGAGAAAATTAGGATCCTGAGAATCCTTTGTCTTCTATCTTTTTTTCTGTCCCTCTTATTATATTCCCTTTAGATCCCGTTAATGTTCCATTATGGTTCTTGTAGTGAGGGATATTTTTCAAAATTTTTTCAAATTTTCTCGATGCGATACGAGAAACCTATCACAAATCTTTGGAAATCGATAATCTTCCCGTGAAGGGAATAAAATAGTGAACGGGTTAAATATTGAATGATATCAAAGATTTAGTAATTGCACGACCGCGTGTGCATTATTCATCGAGGTTTTAGGGCCCGTGTGGAATCTTGCGAAAAAAATCAAGCTCAAAAATGTCAACTGAACATCATCTTATCTGTTCAAATCACTATACACAAATTATATTAGACAAAACTTTGACGACATTCTGACAATTCATCAATTAAGTATACAACTCTTTGGTACAGTAACATTGCAGGCATACTACATGAGCAGTTTTACCCTGTAAGAATATAAGAAAGATCGCTCCCAATATTTTTGGTACTTTTTACGATAGAAAAATTATAGATTAGGGTCAAAATAATTGGATTGAAAGTAAAAGAGATAGATACACTCACCCATCCTCCATTTGCCTGTATCCAAGCAGCAAGATCATCCTCAAGGACCAAACCCATAGCTTTTTGTATTGCGGGTAATAATTCAGGTTTACCTTGTCTAACGCAATCCACAGCCATACCACCAGCAACGGCATACAAAGCGATAACTTTAGCCCAACTACATTCTCCAGATCTTAACATCTCCCTTGCAACATCTGCAAGTGCATCTGCTATTCTCTGTTCGCTGCTAAAAAGATCGTGACCACAACCAATCTGTCTACCAATTCGTTCAAATAGCTTTGGATGCATTTTTTCAAGTTCAGCTCCTACAGCTGCAAGCTCTGGACATACTTCGGCATGTTGACGTAAATTGGCACCGGAAAGAAGCTTTGCACTACGCATACGACGAAATCCCAGTTTGCGATGAAATATACCAGCTCGTTTTAATCGGCTACGCATATACTGCGCGCATAAAGATGTGCCCTGGAAATAAATTTTTTTCTGTGAATTATTGGTAAGGAGTATGGCTTATTTTATGAACCGATGATGGTTTGTAAATGAGGGAAATCGAAATCTTAATAATTCGATTGTTCATGAGGCTGAACGGGTTTCCAAATTTGAAGTTATGCTAAGGTGTTCTTTTCTGCACGCGGATTACATGGTAGTTTGTGACTGAAATTGTTGAAAGGATTAGTAGAGTTTTTTCGAAACGTTTTTTTGAACTCGAAGCATGGAATCACGCTACCTGCTGACCATGAAAATAATTTTCAATTGGCCAATGCTGACTTTCATCGATTTATCCGGGGCTTAGGGTATTGGTCAAAATCATTGCATGGAAAGAGTTCACACCGAAATTTTCGATAAGTGTAGGAAAATCAGCTACTTCGTCTATCACAGAGAGATTACAGGATTTTCATTTCAACTGCTTTTCTAATCGCAAGTCATTCTAATTTATTTTCATATTCTTCAATGCATTTTACGAGAATTCGCACAAACTCTGCTCAAATTGTAAGTCGATTAATCGATAGATGCTGAGCTAGATCGTATGATAGAATTGACAGTCAACACGTAGGGTTCAAAAATCCGCGACCAATTTGATTGTAAAAAAAAATTTGATAGAGAATCGAATTTATTCGTGCATTGATCCCCATTTGTAATTGAATAATCAACGCAAAAATGGCAAATATAATGTATTTCATGACCTTTTCCATATTAGTCGATAAACATGATCAAGAATTATCGTGTGAGATCACAGGATTGTTTAGAGTCAGAATGGAATTGGTCCGCTTTTGGAAACTGAAATTTTCCTACCTTCAGAATTCATCCCACATTTTCTAACCAAGCAGATAAGACCTAGTTTCCTTAATCTTTACTTCTATTTCCGACAACATCGTAGGGCATACATACCTCGAAAGATGAAAATAACTGTAATAGAAAAAAATGAAGAAATTTCCTTCAATTTAAATTATGAAATCAACAAAGTTCGGCTCTGGTCGACTCAAATTGTATGATCCATGTATAAAATGTATGACGTATTTTTGCTCCTATGAGTCCCTTGTTCTTTTTGAGATTGTTCAAAATGATCCCACAGATTGTGTTCAAATTCAAATTTTCTAGTCACGCATAGATTACTCTTGGGAGGCCAAGATTTCAACGACTGTCGATCCGGTCGCGAGAAATTTCTAAGAAAGCCTTAATTGCCAAGGTGCAAATACATTCGACAGGTGTATATAACGGGCTGTCGATCGAGTCGATCGAAATGTCCAAGCCGTGGATCAATTATTTGCGGCAATATATCACCGCATAAACTACGATTGCACAATTTCTATACTGGAACAAAAACGGAATATCGAGCGCAAAACGCTCATTGCATCCGGCGCGGGGAGCAATAAGTATGCCCTGCCAATAGCTGAGAATTTTTGTTTGATGTTCTATACCGGCCCCGTTGAATTATTTATGAAGTCCTCGCGATAACCTCAGAACCGTAAATTTGCTCAAGTATTTTTCTTCTCAAAGTCACATACTTGAGTGAATTATTATACGTACTGACATTGCCGCACTGGCTTCCATTATTTTCGAATTCTTTATACAGTTTTTCACCATTTACAGTCCCAAGAGTTGAGTAAACCTAGATTTCTATAAAAATTTAGCGCATTCTCGTAACGATATATGTGAATCGTATAGAAACATTAATTGATGCGAAAAAGTTCTGATGATTCAGAGATGAAAAAAATTGGATTTGTAGACTCTTTTTCTCTTTACTGGCAAGAATAAATCACAATGCGCGATATCCTCATAAGTAATTCCGACTCTAATCAAAGTCGAGCAAGGAACAGGCAGTTATATATTAGACGATAAGCGAGATCGTGTCGAGTTGTTTGTGAGCACCCGTGCTCAATAAGTGTTTATATGGCTCTTTGCTCATACATCGACGTCATTAGAAATTCAAATGGGTATGAGATATCCTTCAATTGCACCATTTATGTATATCTATATGCAACACAGGCCAATGAAACAGTGTTAGCTCCTGGTCATACGCGCGATAAATTATTCAAAAAGTTAGGTTTTCGAGTATATCGCACTTTGTGCTACGCGGATAATCGATTCCTGATAACCGAAAATGTGTGAGACCCGAATATCAAATATGCCGGAAATTTTTATCCCAAATACAATTGTTCGCGGTTTGGAACACATGTGCAATACATAATAAGTACAAAAAATAGATGCAACGAAAGGATATTTTATTGCGATATCAGGAAGTTGTTGAGGCCACAGGCGACACAAATTCATGTAAGGAAACCGATGAATGTTTGAATTATTGATACTAGTCCTATCGCATATTTTGTCTGCTTATGTGCGTACACATGTATGAATTTTGACGTCAATGAAGAGCCAGTAGCTGCAAAGATTATGATGAACACATTTTTTGCATTACTCGAGAGAGTGTAACTCGCGTTTGACGTATATAATACTGCACGTATGTATCCGCGTATACTCCTTTGAGTGACTTGTCTCGCCATATTACCTGAGTGATTAATTGCGCACGTTGAAGAAAAAAAATTGTATTAGACAGAAAACATCGGTGAAATGCGGAGCTTTGGAAAAAAAATGATTACATCGAGATACATCTGTTATTTTGATATTTATTCCTTATCCGCTCTTGTTATTTGATAGGATTAGATCTGTTTAAACTTGTCCAATGAGTGTAGAGTGGGTGCATTGCAGATAATTTTTTTTTCCTGTCAAAACCTAGTATTGGCGCAATTGACACCGAAAACTATTATTTGATGATTGAAATACTTGTTACTCGTATTTCACTAGGAATAAGTGGATTGAAACAGGAAGAATTTACGATGAACAGATTCTATGGGGCAATTTTTATCAAAAGATGGTGACAGTAATTTTATTAAAATTGTTTTATAAATTTATTTTGAATTCTTCTCGTCAAAATCGGATAAGTGATGCACGAAAGATAGAATTTCATCTGGACAAGAAAAACGAACCGATAGTAAAAGTTTTGAAAAATTCATCCGTGTTATCCAAAATTACGGGGAATTGTGCCTAGTGTATGGAGTGGTTTGAGAGCGGAATACGGACAAAGACATTTTATAACATCTTTCTCCATACAATTTCACTTGTTATGATCTAGGTCGGTGAGGCAGGGCTTATTTTGTTCCCAATACAAAGACTGTTGTTTGACTTTGACCCGGAGAACTTTGTCTCAACTTCTAATAAGCTTAGTTTGATAGCGATTTCAACTTGCCAGAAGCAATTTTCAATTCAAGTGCTACGCAATCAAATTCATAGCTAAAATAATTGATGTCCTTTACCCTCTAGCACCCAAGATAATATGGAGGACACGGAGAGTCTTACTTTTTTTCACTCGAGGTGTCTCCATTTGGCTCCCAAATGGGCGTGACACACCGTGATTTACTCAAAATAGCTCGAAAAATTAACAAACAATAGAACATCGAGGATTGATTTTCACTCAATAGACATCTGAGTTATCAACTGCCGAGGTAATAAGTTACTATGAACACCAAATGAGCCCTGCCGGACCCAATTCATGCACCAATATTGCACGCCCAAATATTTTTTGACGTGGAACGTTCCCATGCATGAATACAATGCCACAGAAATCCAGTATGTTATATGGGACTAATTTTTTGGATGGCTAAGCCCCTATAGACTATCTTTTGATTTGGACCATTCCAATACACGGAAACCTCCAACGGGTCATGTTTCAATGGGTATTAGTCACTGGGGATTAACCCCCATCTCTAAGACATCAATCGTCACGCACACTTAATTCTAGCCCAGAAGAAAGTAATTATCATGCACAATTGCTGTAATACTGTCATAGAGCTTGGCAATCTAGACTTGAACTGTTGGTCCCACTGGACCCTAAAAGTGCTATAGACCGTGAAGAATCTCAGTTCCACGCGATTGTCATAGCTCGAATCTTCATGCATGTGGTGCAACATTTCTGTGATGAGTTTTCTTAAGAAATTTCACCCGGGCAACGACATAATTTACCGATAATCCCTTTGCATCACAAAATCTCCGTAGCGTAGATCTCTACGTTTGTAATTTAAAAATAGCTCTCTTTCTGTGGGATCTAAATTTGAACTTTTTCTGGAACTAATACCGAATGGTCATCTGCCACCAGCGTCGTCTTTTAACATTTTTTTATCAATTTTTCTTCGAATGAAACCCATTTGAAATGGTCTTTACTAAATAGAAAGAAGCTTATTGTGACACGACCAGAATCATGAAAATCTTTACTCGCAATGATGCGTGAATTTCCAATTTTATTTTTTCTCGTGCTTTTAGTGCAACGTGATTTTACCAAATAAACGATTTTCCAGAGGGTTATTTCTATAACGCTCTTGATTTTGTATTCTTACAATCCAAAATGCGGCTAAACGACCAAACAAACTCACAAGTGGCAAATCATCAATTCGAGTATATAACTTAAGACGCCTGGATAGTGAATAGAATGTCATGGATAAAGTGTATAACAAATTTATTTATACCTCAAGTGATTTTGGAATCAATCCAAATAGTAATACACAGGCCAGTCGGGGAATTCTGATAGTGCCTACAACTATATATAATATAAAGTCACGTTTGACTTCCGGCTTACTCTCCAGCACAGGCCTTTGAATGGATATCGCTTGCGATAGAGCGTCGACAGCTTCGAAAATTGGTTCAAAATACTCTAGATAAATTTCAGTAACCTCTACGAACCTAATAAATTTGCGAAGATGCATGACGAAAAAAATTCCATGAAGCTAGTTTTCTGTTAATGCACTAAATGCTAAATTTCTTCCGATATGATTCTATAGAATCATGAATGTCAAGAATTAAAAACTCGAATTAGCAAAATTTTGCCATATTCATCGCCTACAAAATGAGCAAATTCGGTCACAAATTGCGCCAAGGATCTCAACTGAAACTCTTGATGAAATTGAATTGAAAACTGTGGTTAAGAGTCTCGATCTCAAGTTTCATATGAGATTTCATCATCAAAAACTGAATAACTTATCTACCCGCAATTCCTATTTCTCATTCACATTGAATAAGAATACTCTAGCAAAATTTATAATTACTAATTTCCAATTCCTCATCAAATTTCTATTCGATTTTGATCGAAAATTTTTTTTTCGCTCGTGTTCTCCTAACGCTTTTCAGATACTTACTTGAGATACAGTAAGCTCGACAGAGACCGAGAGCGATCTCCAACCAATAGTTTTTGAAATTTTTCGGGATACTGCATCGCCAACGTTACTTAATCTTCTCCTGGCTGAATCAAATGCATCCGGGTGTCCAACAGTCAGATGATTCATGAGACCTGCCTGAAGGGTTGCTGCAAGACTACTTCGACGATAATTTCGAGCAGCAACGGCCTCCTCTGTAGACAGGCTTCTTACGCCCGTGGCAATTGGCGAGCCCGACATCCTCGACAACTGCTGCTGATGCTGTTGCTGCAATAGCTGCAGATGCTGAGTTCTCGAGCTTCGCCTGCGGATACTTTTCACACCTTTCATGTACTTTTTTTTCTCAATAGATTTGCTTGGTGTCATTTTAGTAGTTTTAGCACACTGATTTAGATCATTTTTCGAATGCGGGTAGAAAATTTTCTATGCACTGGATTGGATTTATATCAAAAATCCAAATAGAAAGTAAGTTAGGCTTAGAAATATTTTAAACGACAACAGAACTTTTTTCGGCATTATTTCACTAGGTTTCTTGATAGAAAGTCGTAAATAGAATTACCAAACCGGTGAACGGGGTTTACAAATGTCAGATAACGTATGATTCCTTCGGATGGACCGCTTCGTGAAAATTTGCTTCCCTAACGTCATTTTCACGCAATAATCTTCCTTCCCGTAAACGATCTCGCGAAATGACTGATCAATTTCTTGCGATTCAGCGCGTTGATTTTCTAGAACCGTATATCGGTCACCAAGTGAACAATCATTGCAAAAATGAAATTGTCAATATTTGTCCTTACAATCTTGAACGAACTCGTGCAAACGGCATTTTCTCGTTTTACAAAGATAATCCAACAAGATAACTGACGATTGTCTTATGGCTTTGAATCTAGACCAAAAAACCTAAACATTGCAATTGGATCTCACTGAAACCGTCTGCTAGTAACTATCCATGATCCAACAAAAAAGTCAGAGCTTAAACTTCAAATTTCATAACACAGATTGGAATTTGGAAAAACCAATTGGTTTTTCCAAATTATTTTTATCTAAATAGGCCATCCTGGAACGTTTGACTTTTCTCAAGAATGGAAACACCATTTTGCACATTTTTTGGCTCAGAAAAGAAGTTTTTAATCATCATATCGGCGCGGTAAATGTGTTGAAATAGCTCCAAGAAAATGCAAGCATACCTCAAGTACATATTGTTCACTCAAGCAAATATGGCTTTTTAGCGGGAAATCTTCGAAAATTCAAATCCTCGAAAAGTTCAACTTTTACGGAACTTGGCCCGAGGCAAGTTAGAACTATACATTTCACTACTGTGCATAGTACATTAGTAGCTGACCAATAAGTTCTCATATACATATCGCGATAAGAAGTGCCGATCGTTAAAAATTGAGCGCGTGCCGATGCATAAAATGAGGAGAACGTTTTTGAATTATGTTCACTGTATATTATAAAATTATTTACCTGCTACATCGATAGCCGTGCACGAGGCGGGTAATTCCACGTTGCACTCACTGCAACTCTCTTCGTCCAAACTGTAAGTACCATCCAAATCATAATTTCAGTTTCAAACTCCCGTCTCACAGGAGTCTCAAATCATTCAATACATCGATTCACTGATAACACATCACATTTCTCTAAAAATCCACTAAAAACTGCGAATCATCTATAATTCCACTTTTGGAACCGCATCACCCTTTTGATTCTAAAATCCCAAAAATAATTACACGGATGCGCACGTGTTTAGTCCACCTTCCAGACAGTGGAGAAAAAAAAATGAATGTAAAAAAAGAATAGACCGTGCAGAGCTGCGGACGGAGTAACACTGTCCGCTCACTCGTTCTATCGACACCTTTTTGGCGTCGGAAACCGTTGATGATGATGATGATCCTCCCGCTTGTTAAGTATCGTGTTGTGATGGGGGGGTCGACCCCTATATACTGGCCAAATATCGCTTTCCTCAATTTTTTTATTATACCGATGCACCGAGGCTCCATATTCACTGCCTGACGATCATTATTCCTTCCAGCTCTGACAGTATTGTAAAAGAGTACGTGGCCTTGTTTTTCAAGTCTGTGCGGGCATAATATCGAGTTGGTTACGAGTGCAACGAGCCAATTTTGGAATTTTTTTGAGTATGCAGACACTGTATAGCAGTGTCGATCGTTATTGGAAATTTTATCGCTGAGATGCGTATGTCTGACCAACTCTGTCTGTTACTACTTACGGATACATCTTGGGCACTGCCGGAGATTATTGGATGAGTAAATATGCATGGGTGTAAAGTGACGATGGCAATATTAATTTTGTAAGAGATGAATCTATAGATTCAGAGCTAATTTTGATTTTGATAATTGAACAAAGAGAAAACTATTAATGAGAATTTTACTTCCATGCACTTTGCTCTGACCGATGCGTCAGCTTTTGGTTTTGAGCGCATGGAAATGAGTAAATGAAACTGATAACAACTTCTATTTTAATTAAGACTATCTCAATCGTGTTGAGATTATTTTGCACATTCATAACTTATATATATTTTAGTATTCAAATATACTTAATTAGATGAACTAATCATGTATTTGCAAGCATAGTCAGGAGAAAGTCGTACAGTATTTTACAAAGTTTCGAGGATCTATTGTTTTTTTTTCTATTAACGCATTTTTAATCTTTTTTCGAGATTATTCTGCGGGGCCTACGGTTTAAAATGGGTTCCGAGCCACCGGAAGGATCTATTGTTGAATAGGATCTTTGAAATCTTGAAAATTTTATGTCACTCTTGAGATATTTTTCTGAACTACCACCCTTCGTTCATATACATTAGACGCACTGCCGCCAGATTCAGCAAATCATCACATGATCCGCTTTCGGCGCTCTTTGCAAGTGTAATTGTTCCTAATTTGCCCCCTTAGTTTTTGTTTTGCCCACCATTTTGGCCTGGCCCAGTATTTTCGATCTAGCTAAGTGCATTTTGAGGCTTGTCTCAAAATCTACAAAATCAGCTGAATGGGTTCCCATTTCAATTAACTGGATCCGAGTTATCTCAGTTCTTGTGAAGAAATATTTTTATCAGTTTCAGGAAGGGTGAGCTAAATTTGCCCCCATCGGTGTGTAAGACGCCTATTCCCTTAAAATTGCACGAGTTTTTCATGAACTCAGGATATATCGGTTTCCCGCCGTCCAAATGAGACGCTCCATGGCTCGTTCCGCAGCTTTTCTAAGTTCTCTCTGAACTTTTGAGTGACATAGATGGATTTTCATGAGGCGAAGTACAAATCCAGAAAAATGCTATTGGGCGCATTAGGCAGACATCAATCTTTTTAGTAGTATGCTCGTGAAAACGATTAGAAATTGAATTTTACAACTCTGCGAAAAGTATTCCAAGTCACTACAAAGACAGAGGAAATGAGTTAAAATACATTGAAATAGGTTGTAAGAGTAGCAAAATAGTACATCTAGTGACGAGGGCGGGAATGTTGTTTTAAGTGATATGAGCCGAATGCGAGTATCGGAATCATCACGAGAATGCAAAAACCACCCCGTTTGAGTGTAGAATACTATTTTTTCATCAGCAGCGCGGGGAACAGAATCAAAGAAACCGTGCGGAAAAGTCCTTTTCCGCACAGAAGATGGAAAACGATATTCTCGTGCTAAATAACACAGAGGTCATTCTGGATCATCTCAAACTGCTCACTCCTCCATAAATCTAATACAACAAACCTGAGAAAAATGCACGGCAAGATCTGCGGTAGCCCCATGTCGATATCTTAAGTGGGGGCTAATTAGGCACACTTACCTCATCATATCAACTCTTGCTAGCGAGGCATTTCCAACTATAATAAAGTCTGATGAGAATTACCTTCTGATTGTGCTTATAATTGTTCGAGGGTGCCGCATGTTCTTTGCACTACGGATATCTCTTGAAGTCGACATACCGAGTGACACGCTTTTGAAAATAAATCCTCTTTATTGCAAAATCAAACCGACTACTTACTTGCCCATTATGATTTCAGTTATATCTGTGTATGTACATCAATGAGTTGCCTAAAAGTGATGAAGATTAGTAATTGGTTCAGTCGATGCTTGGAAATGTTTCAACTTTTCAAGATCCGAACTCATTCAGTCTCATTGTAATAATAATAATTGCCAACACCAAAAATACCGCCTTTTCTAAATAAGTTTCCTGAAAGATAAAATTGAGGAAATGCAATTTGTTGATAATTATATCTGCACTTGAACTTGCCTCACCAAGCTCGTCAACCGTGAAAATTACACCACAATATATAATGCCCGTCGATTCATGACCGCAACTGTGAATTGCGACATTTGTGTCGTTATCATGTACATATAATAATCGTCGATGAAATTCTTGAAAATATTCAAAGTTCTGGAATTACGATTCCGAGTTGTGCAAGGAATTGCAATTCGTCTCCAGTCCATACTTTCTGGATAATTCAACATTCCGAAGTCTCCGAAATGTCTAATAGAGGAAGATATACAAGATATTGAATTTTGCTTTTTTTCTAGTGGTTGAATTTGATGGTTTGAACTCGGAAAGTCTCGCATGAAAGTCAAGGTGAACTCTGCCGAGCAACTACAGGATATCCTAATATGCGTACATACTTTGGTTGTTATCGCTTACGCACGACTTAACTCTTTTGAAATTAGGATCTATATATCGAGCACCCTTTTATCTTGGTGCCAAGAGATACCACTGAATCTATTGTTAGTGATTTTCGTGAATACTTAATCATAAATTAGAAGAGCCAACACAGTCAACCAATAAGAAGCTTTATTGGTGACTTCGACTCTTAATGTGGGTCAAAATTCGAAGGAAAATTTGTTAATGAAACAAAATTCTTAACGTTGAATTTTTCAAAAAAAAAACGGTCCCAGAAATCGATTTGAAAAATATCGCAGATGAGTCGTTCCTCCGCACCAACACGTATCACACGGGTTATGTCAAAACTCGAAGAATATGCACATTTTTAAACGAATCTGACTTGAAAAATCAATGCGACCATCAGCACTCACTAAAAACTCAATGGAAAAATAGTGACGATAGTCGAAGACAATGTTTTGCGTGCGGAATAAATGATACATCAGCAGCAGAGTCATCGATTTTCGTTGAAGCTTGAAACACCCCACACTCCAAGAAACACTAAAGATAATTGCACTTACCCAAAAAAGTCATTGAAGCTCTTCTTTCGGGTACTTCCACATTCCAGTAACCTTCATCGACAAACGTGACAAGTATATATTACAAAGTAAATTGAAACTATTTGACATTATAGTGGATTGAGATGCGCGTATGATGATGAGTAACAATGCCGCATCAGACAATCGCGAAAAACATTTGTGGATACGTATGGTCTCGCGCAAAAACCCAACACCAGCTTTAAGTAAAAAGTGACGATGAGGAAGAGAGTCTCATTGCGACGGTACTCACGCGGCCCACGTCTTGTTATAATACATCAGTGACAAGGCTAGCGAAAAATTCACCTAAACACGAACGTGACTCGTTTCAAGTTTCCAAATGGTGTCATCAACTAAGGTATTCTTTACGGATGCAATTCGCACGAGTTATAAATTTTGCGAGCTTACATTTTCCTTTGTCTCAGTTCAAAAAAGTCCATCGGTAGAACTTGGTTCGATAGATTCTTATTATTGGGCTTATACATTTTGGTATATAGGATAACCGGTGATGACGGTAGGAGTATAAGATACCCAGAATAGGTAAAAGTGTTTAGTTTTATCTCTCAATTGTTTTTGAAAAAATAATTTCTTTTACTGATAAAATTGACGAATCAAGCAAGCAACGAGGTTAACAAAAACTATGAATATATTCACAATTATTAATCAAGCACAATTAACTCCACGAGATAACGAAGGACCAAAAACAAGTTTGATCTTACAAGGGAAGGACAAGGTGTCCGTGGATCACCAATCTTGTCCAAATTTTTTTCACGGTTTTGACGACTAGTTGATCAGACAATTTTCTACCTATAAATCAGTTTAGAGGTTTAATGCAGGAAACTTTTCTATGTCAGTATTCATAGAAATTCAGAACTTCAAAATAGGCGATGAGGCCCCTTTTTACCCTGATTTTTTTGAACCTTCGAAGCATGATCTATGACCCCGTCAGGCTCGTTTTTCGAGATGCCTTGAAAACCACCATGGATCGAAAAAGGCGTAACTGCAGAAAAAAATTTCAAAAAGGGCGCCATTGCAGCCGAGGATTTTGAAAAGGCCATAGTTGCCTCAACCATTTCCAAGGAGTTTCCGAAATGGGCGTAATTGCCATGACCATCATATATTCTAAAAGGCTTCAAGTCCCCGTAAGAAAAAAAATCAAGAGGGCGTCATTTCTTTCCATAAAGGGCGTAATCAGGTACAATATGGAAAAACGGTCTAATTTGTGATGGAAAAATGTTGAAAAATGCTCCTGGGTCGTAACACGCTATTCTTACGTTTCGAGTTACGTTTTTAACTACTGAAACGTGTTCCTATACCTTCAAATTAAGTGTTTCACCCCTCTGTAGCGAAATTAGGTTCTCGTCATCTTCACACGACTGATAAAGGTTTCTCGTGCGTCTAGTACCGTTGAGCATGAATCAAGCCATCTCCTTGCTGTATAAGATATCTTGTGAAACATGCCCAGGAAAACTCTCAAAATATTTGGAGACGATTGAAGTTGATATCGAGATTTTATTCCACTTTTTGTGGGGAAGGTGTGTCGCAATTCGACCCAGGATTTGGAAGGCCCTGATTGCATTCTTCGAAATATCTGCGAGGAGCTCAATATTCATTTAAATGTTCCCATTGTTAGTCGGACATTAAGAGAATGCTATTCCCTTCAGAATGAGTGAATTCGAATGATCAAATCACGCTATCCGTGATTTCTGTTCAGTTTTTTCATTCATTTTCTTATAATTCTCATAATGACCTTTCTGGAATTACGCCCTTCTTCCACGCGGCACCTCATTTGTTTTCTAACCCGCAATATCGTACGAGATACCCATGATTAAATGGTGATTCATTTCAGGTGTAGTATTTGGTCAGGGAAACGAAACATCCCTTACCACCACGGTCGTATACACTCCCTTACTTGTCAAATTCTGCTCAGATAAAATGAAATTATGGGTAATACTCATTGTATATCTGTCTATTCATGTGATCTGTATGTATACCCGTCATCAACGGATGGCCTTGTTCAAAAAAGAGACCATCAACTCCTTACTAAAATAATTTTGCTTCAAAGGGAGGTTTAGGCGTTGTGTCAATAAATTTAGACACAATTTAGTATGCCAATCGGAATATCTTTGCGACGTTTCGTCGTTGCAATTCATCATCCTCGTGAGGCGACTCAACTAGATCTTTGACAATCGAATATTCATTTGATTAGATACACATTGGAAACAGTTCCAAGTCCGAAATCATTCATAAATTGTGTTGAAAATTTATTGACACAACGCCTAGTCCACCAAGATTGATTCAAGAATCATACATCATTTAGAACACTAATATTTGGAATTAATTGTACTTCACCCGCCCCCACCCCTCCCACCCTCAAGCTGAGTAACTTTCCGCCCTTTATAAGATACAAGCATCCCTCCGTATTCGCGATTAATTGCGTACATATATACATCATAGATTCCGCGAATACCGAAACCGCGAAAACGAGAACCTTGTGCTTATGAAAATTGGGGGTTATGTACATCAGTGCATCAAAAGGTGTCCAAAGCCGAGTGAGACCTTCAAGAAAACACGTAATTTATTCGTAGAATCATGTATACGGATGGTTCTGCAGGAAAAAACCATGATAGTATAAAAGGTGATTCAAAATTCCTCCCAAGTACTTGTAAAATTAAGTAATGAAATCAATTTTGAGTTTGATTAAGATATTCTATGACTTTTGCCTAACGAGCTTGAAGGGCGTAATCTCTGGCTGGTTCTTAATGAAAGGCCATATGACCTCTTCAATTTTGAATTTGAAAATGACTGGATCTCTTTCTAAGAACTCATCAACGATGTTTTGCATTCCACTCAGGAGTCCTGGAATAAGATTATTTTTGCCCTGCCAAACTAGATTCCCCTCGAGATACCCTAACTTCACCAGGATTAGGGTCTCCCTTTTGAGGGAGGAGCTATGACTTTTATACCTAATTGAGTTTTAACGTCATTACTAATAAACCGATCTTCAAAAACGATAATATATGATCACAGTCCTAACATACGATCAATTCAATGCTTGAGTCTCATTCGTATGGCGATACCGATACCATCGCGAAATATTATTTCAAGGTCAAGTTATTCCGAGAAACCTGAATCAAACCGCAAATACGGGGGCTGGAACCCGCGAATACAGCGGGATATCGCATTTGAGGAACCCGTGAATACGTGGGCGCGAATACGGAGGGCAGCCTGTAATGCATTAATTGATGAACTTATATGACTAATGCAACATGAAACTGTTCGAACTGTCTAGTTCGATTTAATCTAAACAAATTTTCTTACATCAATTTGATTACAGTACCAGATTATTCTACCCTGTGATATTGAGAAAAATGTCTGAATTAGAAGAACTATAATACCTTCAATATACCATCATCCACGATCAGTGATAAAGTATAATAATGGCGAGTAACCGTAGCCGGCGATGCGCCTACTTGCCACCGGGTCAACTTGCCCCGATACCCCATACCCCTGGTACAGGGGTGGACGGGGTCAATTTGAAAGGGAGAACTCAAATTACCCCATCTAGGGAGTACTTACGTGGTTGTCATTAAATTCAATTGCGACCCGACTTCCGTCGGGTACTCAAAAAATTAGTCATTAGACTCATCAAGTGTTCCCCTCCACGGAAATCTTTAGTAAAAGGCGAAAGATTTATGCGTGTTATGAAGGGAAACCAGAGTAACTAGATAGTGGTCGAGAAGGTTCTTGAATGAGCAAGTAAACAACTCTCGTGCAGAATAAAGATACGATCATCCATCTGGCGGTGAAACAGCGCATCAATTTCTCCCCTCCACAATAGTGACGATGGGGTGGGGAGAATGAGATGAGATCCCAGATCCGGCTCAGGGTGCGGCCACATGAGCAAAACGTTTGGCGGCAACGCCTATACCAGCCGTGAGTGCGACAAGGACAGGCCATTTGGCGCCACTCTTATCTCCTTGTCGCACTCATGGCTTATCGGCGTTCGCGCCAATTGTTTTGCTGCATGTAGCCGCAGCCTGGTGAACAGAGTGTTCCAAAACTGCCATATATAAACTACTTGCCGCACGCGCAATTGTAATTTCTTGTATATAATTTATTATATAAAATTGACTGTCTCCCTCTCAATTACTCCTTTAGAAGAGAATCCTATCAAATAGTATGATAGATGTTGATTACAAAATTACCTTCTCTTTGCAAAAAGATGGATGAAAAAATTATCAAACGTCAAAAATTCTTTAAAAACTATTTTTTATCAAATGATCTCGAGTTTTTTCGATCCAATATTCATCCATTGATTTGAAACATTAGATGCTTATCCTCAAAACTTGTGATCCTTTAATTTTATTCGAGAACCGTGAAATTGAAACTAAACAAAATTTTTATGCTGCACATATTTCGGGATGATTTCAGATTGGACGCCAAATATGGAAGAGAAACTACGAGACCAAGTCATCGCGTCATGCGCTGATAATAAAAATCATAAGATAATTTCCTCTGCTCATTTTTCTCATGTTACAGTTTCACTAGTAGACTTTAATTTGCTCAATACACTTCAACACGATACATACTTCCGACTAGTTGTCTGGCTGATTGCATTGTAAATTCTTCAAATTCTCGTGTACTGTTGAAATACTATGGATAAGACATTATTCAGATATCAAACAATTGAAACTCCTCGAAGAATGAAAATTATTCCTTTTTCAATTTGAAGGTATTGGACAGAAGTGTAAAATTCATCAAGAAATATTGGCAAATTGATGGATAGGTAAGGATGTGAAGGCACTGATGAGAGATAACATGTTATTAACAAGTATTTTGTTTTAATATTTCAATAAACTACTCTAAGACAACGACGATGATATGACGGTAATGTTTATCATATTGTTATAATGATTGCGCCAACATGATGGCGACATCAATCATAATCATGACGACTTTATAATACATAATAATAATGATAATAATAGTAATAATAATCATTAGCAACAACTTTGATCGAAGAAACAGTACAACTGGCGACAATATAACATTAATTTACACACAGGAAGCTTTAAAAACATTCCATTTGATTATATAATTTTTTCATATCCATCTTCTATATATATATATATATTTCTCCATTACTTGTGTATAATCTGTTTAATGTAATACCTTTTCGTGTGTTTTTGGGCTATACGGTATCTATCATCTTACGAAACCAGCACACGGAATAGTATACATCAATTTTCCGATCACGTGTTGATGTTCATTATAATGCAAATAAATTTACAATTATCCATGCTGACTCTCGGTTTTTGCAAAAAATTTAAACAATAATATCTCATACACTTCTCTAACATACCATACTTTCGTCTTGATTCTCTTGACTTTCAACGATTTGGACATAAATGTTTCCCTACCTAGATTTCCTAAATTACACATACTCAAAAAAATTGGCGATGCGAGTTCACAATTCGATTCTGCAACTCTTCGAGAAAGTTATGAGTATTGCCGTAGGTCCAAACATCGTACATACATAATTTTAGATAATTTTGTTCTGTATATCACCGTTCGCCTTGTGTTTCCGATAAATCGATATTAAATTTGCTGCAAGCACTCCAAAAAAAATTCAATGACTCGCTAGATTTTACTTTCTCAATTTTCTATGGTGTTCAGACACGAATCCACTATTACCAGAGTTTATGCAGATAGAAGTGATAGTCTTTACAATGTACATACGTTGACACAAATTTATCATTTGTTTTCAAATATGTGCAACTCTGATGCTAAAATACATTCAGATTCGAGGTATGGCATTTTACATCTTTAGTGATTTTTACAATGTACAGACATGAAGAATGGTTCAAAAAAATTGAATTTTACAAGGTTTTCTACAATTTTGCTTTTAATTTTCAATTTTCAGAAAAAAATTGAACACAACGCTTTGTTTCATGCTTCTAAAAAAATTTGCCAATTATGAGTCCATCTGTAACGTCGTGGACTCTAATGCCCAAATAAATCGTGCAGAACACAGAGTTCAAAAATTCAGATCCTGAACAAGTCAATTGGAATAGATATGTCTTTAAAAAGAGCTCACATTTGTACTCAAGCAAAGTGCACGCAAATTACAAATTGAAAATGGGAGCAATGAGAAATCTTCAGGTTCAATGAAACAGAATGAAAAGAACTTAAATTGGCAAGTATTGACTGCTAGGTAGAGCATGTAGACCTTCGATCAATCTATTTTTTGTGATCAAAAGTTCAATTGTTTTGAAAAAAATACACGAAAGTCAATTGATAAGCTTAGTCAAAAATATTCACAAGGTGGAGTTATAAAACAATTAGTCCAAAGTAGCAAAAGACTGCCCATAAATTCATTCTTATGCCAAATACCGATCAATCTGATTCAAAAAAATATTCATGTGATAATTTCTTCGAGCCAGCTAAATCTCAAATTATTTATAGTTCTCAAAATATTCATTGATACAAATGTGAGCGAGGCTAGATAGCATCTCACTTTTTCTAAGAGATAAAATAGCATTCGTTTCACAAGCAACGTGATTTTGATATGTTTCGATGGGCACGTATTATGCACTCTAACGTGGGATTTTCGAATAACGTGCTCCGTAATAAACGTTTCGCTCATACATACATAATAACTTTGCGGCGATCGTTCTTCGTCTAAATAACAT
Organism: Eretmocerus hayati; assembly: GCA_029851415.1. NCBI lineage: Eukaryota > Metazoa > Arthropoda > Insecta > Hymenoptera > Aphelinidae > Eretmocerus > Eretmocerus hayati. The sequence goes on along the minus strand of CM056742.1, from coordinate 170,951,555 downwards.
GTAAAATTAATAGTCTATAAGTGCATATCATTCAACACAATTTGCAATTTGTACATGATGAAATGCGCCAAATACGTCACAGTACCATTTTGCGATCACACACACAGCATCTTCCTAATTACACCGATCATCTTGTAATTGAAGTATATTTTTCGTGACTATGTGTGTACGCATGAAATGCGCTTTGGTAAAATATTTCCAAAAAATCATTCAAAATTTCAACGTTTCAATATAAACTCGCTTACAGTAGGTCATAACGAGAATAAAATATGAGCACAAAATACCCTTATCTCAACAGCAAAGCGATATGAAGCCTGGAAGGATGGTGATGTTACAAGAAAGACGCATATTCATATTAGTCTCTTTTCTACGAATTCACAAGCCAGCATTTGGCTGCCAATCACATTTGTCCGATAGGTACGCTAAATACTCGTTTCTTACTAATATATATTTATATTATAATATATACAAGGATATAGCATGTTACTTTATAAACAAATATCTCTTTTCTAACAGTGAATTAAAGCTTGTAACAATGCTAAAAATAAAGACGTTACGGAACAACATATTTGTACAAACATTAATGCAATCTTAAAATTGTAAAGATATTTGGATGTCTATCATTCCTGATTTGTTCGATGCAAAATTATACCAAAACCCCAAGATTTCTCGCGATTATTCTGTATTTTGTATGAATCATTATTGTCAAAGTTTTTCTGAGAAAACGATGGACTAGCACTGCCTGTAGCTCTGTAGATAACCAGCGAATTGCTTCTCCATTCCATTTACTCTTATTCTTTGAATTGTTTTGAGGGAACAAACAATAATATAAATATTTAGAAAATAGACTATATAGACGCGTTATTACTTCATCATTATAGGCCTCGTATGACTGCTGGCTTTTTCAAAAAAATAATCTCTAACAAACGATCGCTGATTACGTTACTGAATAATGATTCTTGCACTCAATAATTCAGAGGGGGAGGAAAAATTGTCGCAGAATAGTATAAATTAAAACCTAATAAATTAAAGCTTCATGGTGGCGAGGAAATCAATTTCAGGAGGGTTTCTGGACCTTTCATATTCCATTAGCCAGAGTAGAGTCTACACGTTCGTACGTACATGTCGGTGCGTACATTTAAATTTATGATTGTTTGTGTTTGTATGCGTTAACTGATGAACAAGACGATCTCGCTTATCGGTTCATCATCTAATAGTTACTAAGAGTGGACTTCTTAAATTCTTTATACAACAGCCAAATTTCCAACATTGATCAACAACCGTCAACAATGGTGTAGATTAGGGGATTTAATCGTGAACGATAAAGTGTAAATACGATGAGAGAGACGGAGAAAGAAAAGAGAGAGATGCTGAATGGCAGTCAGGAAAATGAATACTTTCGTGTATCGCTGTGGTCATGTTCAAGCCCCGTGGAAGCCGTATACTTCGAGTACGCGAATTTCAAAATCTCCACTGGCACACAGCGGAGGATTGTTGAATGTTGAACAGCGATCAGTTTTTCCAAACCTTATATTTTCATCCATCCAAATTGCTTGACCTTCTCTGTAAAATTGAATATTACTTATTAAACAAGTCATTCAAGTACGTCGACTGTGATATTACTTAGTTCGTTATAAGTACCAGTGAGTTTGCTTTTAGTTGCAAAATAAGATTGTTGCTTGAGCTGTTTCTGTTTCAGAGATAGATCATTCTTCAATCGTACGTGACTTTGAGAAATTTTGAGAGTTCTGCTAACTTTTCTAACACAAATCTTATATTTTCGTGTGACTCACAACAATAAAAACAAGGCAATCTCTAATTGACCCGAGGAATGGTAATTCTCAGTCGAATCTAGCAGTCAAAGAAGTCTGCTAAGAATCTAAAAATTCACGCGTTAAGAACTGATTCTAGACCAATAAGTTTTTCTCGTCAAATTTTCTGTTAGAAATTTTCAGAGGCGGAAAGGTGCGTTTATGCTTACGTACCCTCCACCAATTGTGATCATCTTGGCATCAGCAGCCATGAAGAGCTCCGCCGAATGTTCAACTTTAGAATCGTTGTGAGAAGAATCCATTCCGACCCATGGATATTTGGCTCTTTCTGGATACAAACTGAACAAAAAAGTCTCGCCCGTTCCAAAATATGCTTGTCTGTTTCCTTTGTCGTCCTTGAGATTTCTTTCACACCATCTCGTCGAACAGTATGCGCCAAATACCTATAAAATTTATTCAAAAGAAATTCAGGCTGTGAATCGCCGATACTCATCGATGTTGAATTTCAGAAAAAATGCCCTCTAAATTGTATCAATCGGTGTACCGGAAAAAACTTCATCATACAAAACTATTTTGAATCCATTTTCATTCTAATTGCAAAAATTACAGTAGGTTCTTCTCGAAAGTTCACTTTTGTAAAAATGAATAAATATCAAGTGAATCATAATAACAATTACCTCGTTGTTGCAAGTTTTGATCATCAAGAGTGTAGGCTCGTGTTTTTCTACTCGCACGTAGAATGTAGTGAGGGAACAGCCGTGCTCCTCAGTAGTGTAGAGAAGATATGGCTGATACATGGTGATCCGAACAGGCAGCCAAGACCATAAAGTGAAGAGCTGTTGAGATAACATTTGTCATTAAATTTTTATTTGACAACAAATTAGATGTGAGAAATGTTAGAAAAACAGATCCGTTCCGACCACGATACACTTCAGTCGTGAACAAACTTTGCATTCTCTTTAGTTCGAAACCAGATGGAAATGAAGAGCATACAACGGTCATGCAATTGCATCTATATTTTTCCAAAAATTGTAAAATATTTTGAGTACTCAAGCAAGCGGCACACGATAAATCAATAACGAGATTGAAGTTCTTGGTCCGTGAAAAGGAATATCTTAGATTCGGTTTTTAAATTTGCACACATGAAATAACTCAAAAATCTTAGTTCATATACCTCGGGAATGTTAAATGGCACACTGGGTCCTTTGGACCCCACGTACTTTTTTCTCGGAGCCTCTCATTCGATTGCAAGTCGACAGTCTGGACTTTTTAAAGCTGATTTTGACAGATTTTTTGATGAAATTTTGAATGAGCTAAGATACGTTCAATTTCTCCAAGTCTGAGGAAAATGACGGAGGTTACAGTAGAACATGGATTTTGAAGTGTGCCATACACGGGTTAATTAAGACTTTATCTGATCGCGAGAATACCATTACATACAAAGTTGAATAATAAACACACTGGAAGCGAGTACAAATCGATTGATCGAAAAAACCACTTCCATTTTAAGTAACGAGACACTACTAAGGATGGACGGACTCCAAGAAACCTAGATAGAACTCAACCAAAAATGTTTTCTCATAATCATTAAGAACTATGAAATTCCATCATTGCATGCAAGCTTCTAACATTGATCACAAAATTAAATAAAGCTGATAGGCGTGCATGAGAAAGCATCGGAAGAGGTAAGTGACATTCTAACAGAATGAGATACGTTTTAGCTGTATGAAGATCTCAACGCTGAAAAACAAGTTCCTTGAAACAGTGCAGTAACATAAATGAATTTTGAACTAAATTATTAATGTATGGGTCACCTGCTAAAATATCAATTAAAGGATCTCGTGATTCCTGCATAAGTTTCGACAGCTCTCCTAACTTTCGAAGATAAAATTAATGAAAAAGGTGATGATTGATCAAACTGCCTATGGTGGGGGTCAAAAAAATTGGCCCTGCAGTGGTATCATTTCTCTTCTAATTAAACGAGCAAATAGGAGGGGAATTTTCGAATAATTTCATGATAGTTGATTTGCAGCAAATAGGATCATAGCACTAGCAATAGGTATAAAAAAATTGAGATGATTTCTATCGAGTAAGCTCATTAAAAATTGATATAAAAAAGAAAGATGAGAACCAACATTAACCGCATGGATAAAAATAAATTATAATACCGTCGACATGCGATGCGATCGATGCAATAATATTGCTCAACGAAGGCCCGGGTATACCATCTAGCCAAATAAACGATGAAGATGCACTTTTACATCGCAAACGTTGGACAATATCTCGTTCATACATCGATTCACAATCTCGAATACTTACGTCGGTTGATTCAAGAATCTGTGAGCGTATACTTTGTATAGGATAAATTCCCATGGATGGGACACGTGGACCGGGACTGTGAGCGCCCTGTGAGTTTGAAACGCCATCACGATCGAGTGGTTGACAAGAATCCATGAGTAATGCAGCGCAACACACAAATACAACATACGCAACGATAAATTCCATCTTTGATATCTGATCCGTTACAATAAATCACGCCATGCTCGCTCAACATGACGATGATATATTCAATACGAAAACTATACTAGCATAAAATATTTATTGAATTTTCAACTAAATCAATTTCTGATTTGATTTTTGTATTGAATAAGATCATATAGAGCATGATGAGGAAGTGACAACATTCTGATGATTTAAGTAACATTCAATTCAATAATTCATATTGAAGCTCATCGTCAATCACTTCAATATTTCCCTACTTCGCTATACGGGTATATCTTTCAACATATCATGTGCTCTGTTTCAGGTTCACTATTTTTTAACTCAATAAGACGTCAATGTGTCAAATCATAATAAACATACATAAATCAAATTGAAAACGAACAGGGACCAACAGAAGTACAAGGAAACTTTTCATTTCTATAGTGTTGATCGTGTGCTGCGCGAATGCACCTGGAATTCAGTACCTCAAAAAGTGATGTTTGCTCTGTGCAAAATCTATTCTCGGCCCGACGCAAACACTGTCTTTCTGCGCGCAGACTGCACGATCGAAAATAACCAGGGTAACTTTGAGTGTTTACCACCTTATTGCGGCCTATCTTTCGTTCCATTTACATTCCCGTCAAATTAGTCGGAATTAGTTGATCAAGTTCATCCATACGCGGCTGAATCTGAAACCATTCGAATGCTTTGAGAATCGATTACATCGAATAGTCACATAACGGCGTTCAACAGAGCGAAAAATACAATTCACCGATGTTTGAGAATAAGCATATAATTGCACTGACGAGAATTTCCGTGCTTTTCAGCGCATCGATGATGTTACAGCTGAGTCATCTCTAATTGAAACAGGACAAAAGAGAGTAAGTTTATGATTAATAGTTATTACGAACTGACGTTCCAGGTTCAGTCGAGGTGTACCAATGTTAAAAATAACAAAAGCATGCTCAAAGCAAGTTAACACAATGCATTATTCCACACTCCATTTCAATGTGCTCTTCTTCATCTACTATAGATACGAGAAAAGATTTGGAAAAAGACGATAGACAGAGCATGAAATGAATTGATCTCGACTTCTATCACTTCGGTCTTGTAAAATTGATGGTTGGAAATGAGATGGTGATATTATGAATGTTTCCCGAAAAACACTTTGGTGTTCATATGGGAAGCCAATCATGATTAAATAAATATTGGAGTTGACCGTCATCTAGTGTGACATTTCGGTTTCAAAATATCAAGGTTCCGATAAATGGAAAATTTCGCGAACAATAGCTTCGAAACGTTCATTTACATTACGATTCAATTCCCATTTCAAGAACAGATATCTTATAGTGGAAAGCACATCGTGACAAACTGGAGGTGTATTACACGCTCGAAATTTTTTATTGATTCAAGAAGTCAAAGTAAATAAGGTAGGTAGAAAAGATGCCCTGAGCATTGGTTCAGTTCAGAGCAAGACCACTTCAAATAAATGAGAGCAACATTGGCTTATGGAGAAAATTGTAATATGAAGACAGCGGACGACGTTTTACAATATCGTAATGAATGTGAGTACATGTGAGTGTCATCGAACAGTAGATTTGAGAAAACGGAAAAAAGTAGCACATGAAACGAACGGCACATTTTCGAAAAAAAAATAATTATACAATACCCTGTCTTTGTACGTGTCTTCACATTCTTTCTGAAAACAAAGTGAATCAATGAAAAAAACTGTAAATTTTGTACAATATATCAAAATTGATATCTTTGCCTCAAAATAATTTTAGATAAGAACGAAACAACCTTCAAATCCACTTTTGCGTTGATACAAAGCATGTTAAAAAAATATTCAACAATCATAAACTAAGAGAGATGGTCATAAACTGTAAGTAATATTCGTAAGTTGTACAACTGTACAAATTAATTATGACTCAGCATCCATGGAATTTGCACAAAAACTGAAGTTAGAATGTGGTCAACAGTAATAGAGACCCTACACCTTTGTTAAAACTCTGTGAAGAAAGGAAAAAAGAAGTTGGGAGAGATAAGATTAAAGAGTGTTTGGGATTGGAACTTTTTTGCTATGAAAACATTTTACCTTCAATTAAATTAGAAAAAATATGTGCCTACGTTAGTAATTACATTTTTACCTTACAGTGAACAAGAGCGTTGAATAGATTATAAACATATTGTCACAAAAAAAGTTTCATCAGCTTCACTCATCGAATTTTCGCTCATGCACTTACCTCTCTGATTGTGAGTGTGTGAGACATCATTTGGATATTCATTTGAGACTGACTTGTCGGGAGGGTGTCCGTCGATCGAGACTTCACCAACGTCTTTGAACCCGACACAACATTCCGGCTCTTCAGATTCATTTCAATGCTGATAAATACCCTTGATATGTAAGCTGAGCTCAGTCCACGAATACCAAATGCAGTTCGGAGAAATTTCGCGGGGGTCACCTAAAATTGAAAAAAATTTCTTATACATGTTGATGGATCACAAAAAAAAGACAGATCCCAGAACCTTTGATAAATAAAAATTCCAACAATTTCGAAGTGTATATATTCGTGCGATACAAGGACGGCTTTCGACCAGGAAATTGTAGGTAAGTTAGATTCTCAAGAAATCGAGATGTTATTTTGAATACTGTTTCCATCTATCAATACTTCTTTAGAGATGATTTTGACATCACGCAGGAAGGTTTCTGTCAAACGATATCAATGTAATTCATCATTCAGATGACTGATGATAAAAGAGTCTTCAAGATATTAGGGCAATTTTAGGAAAGTTTAGAATTGAGCCTTTTACGTACATAATACTTTGAGTTACTAAAAGACAGTAAACTGAACCAAACGATTGACTATATTTGAAAATAGTCCTAAAGTAATTATTTGAATTAAAATTTGAAACGTGCTATAATTGAGAATTATAATTCTGATTTCTGTTATATACTCAAGTCAGGAAGAAGTATCATGATGCGCCACATTTTTGATTGAGTATAAATTAATGAATTCATGGGTCCCTTATCTAAAACATGTGAAGGATTCATAATTTAGCAAAGTTGCTTGAACTTCAATCAAATTAGCAAGCTTGAAACAAATATAGAGTCATAGAAATCTATGAAAGAGTTGCTTACCGGAATTTGTCGGCAGAACTTCGTCAGTGCTGAATCGATTCCGTTTTTGTTGATTTCTGCCATCCATTCTGAAGTTTGCGAGGATGAATGTTTATAGAATAATAAAACTATAGCCATAGCTACCCTATAGAAGACCTGTAAGAAAGTGAGAACTCAGAACACTGTAAGATGAGGTTCCATCACAATCACAGTTATTACAACAATCAGGAGAATCACAAACCTTAATGCCTTCATGCAAGAAACAGTCCATAACTCTGACTAGATGTTGAAATGGGAGTAATTGCAAAATCCACCAAATCCAATCCATGTAAATTCTTTCTGCTCTGGATGCTGAACAGTATCTAGCTAAATGTACAGCGGCTGATTTCTGAAATGTGATATTTGGTATAGAAAGTCTTCATTTTTCTGATTGTTCAATATACAGATATGCTCAGATCATACGAAAGACCCTCAAACCTACCACATGTTTTTTTGTAATTTGCTCAACAGTTTTCCATGTAACTTCATACAGAAGCTTAGTTTGCGTGATGAACATCTTCTTCTTAGATGCTACTAAGCTTTGAACACAATGATAGCATTGTTCTTCTAAAATATTGATCGAAGAAAATTAGCAATGTTTCATCTGAGTCCTAAATATCAATCTGAATCTGTTCAACGAACCTGGCATAAAGTGGAGAAGTAAAGCAGTGATGGGGTAAAGTGAAGGGCTGTATGTTATGTCTGGGCATACATAACCAAGGACTGAAACAATTCTGTCTGCAACACTTCTGCCTCTTCGTGTCAAGTTATACGATAAGCAATGTGTACTATCAACAAATGGTGGCAACATGATTGATTGTTCAGGTAGTTCTGTAAAAAAAGCATAAATAAATTTGATAAGATATATCCAGTTTCTTTCAATAGAGGGTTGTACACATCAAAAGAATAATGAAGAAGAAATAGCTTTATACAAAATATGTGACAAACCTGTAGTTCCTAGGACTTGGCTAACCATATCCCAGTAATAACCTTCCATGGTATTGTTGCCTTTTGAATGTTGACTGATGAGTGCAGGCCATAGTTGGCTTCTGATTCCATTATTGAGTGGCCAAGCATTCTCCCTCAAGATGAGTTTCACCTCGCGCAATTTGTCCGCCTGAAGCAGAGTGTTGATCTCTTTGAAGGTTTTCAAAGTCTGCTTTTTACTTGATGGTGATTCTGGCTGAACAATGATATTTGTAGTGTCTACATGTGGAGGGAAAGCATCATCAACGTCAACATTGCTTTCTTCCTCAAGGGTTGACAGCATGTTTGGCGGATTGTCCATAGAGCAGGGAGATTGCGTGACCAACATGGCAGCTGCACTACGGATTTAGATTGTCCATGTTCCACATTGGTGGCATTACAGTTTATTGCAGATTATGTTAGTTCTTTTGATGTTCCAGTATTCATCTGAAAGAGAGAAATGTTCAGAATCAAGAGTGCCATTCGAGTTTCAACTGAGATATGGATTGTTGCAGTAAACACATTATCATACAAGAGAGATCTTTGAGGCAGCAAGGTCATCATTGCAATTCACCTCAAGCAATTCCATTAAATTAAAGCTCAACAAATGAGATTCTATCTTTGCTGCTATGGTCTAATGTCATTCACATTAATTTTGAGATTAAGCCAATTGTACAGATTTAGGAACTTGGAGGAAGCTACCTTGCTATTGTGTCTGTGCACTTGAAGTAGTACCAATTCATGGACTGTAAATTCAGAGAGACAGGTTATGATAATGAGTGAGTATGCGGTTTTACGAGACAATATTAATTAATTCATGAAGAATTATAATTGAAATCCATAGTTTGAAAATGAATTTAATTTTACAGGTTGGTCAGAGATCTGCATCATCATGTTTACAACTAATTGTGTTGGATCAAGTATTCATCAAAGAATCCAGAATGTTCAGATACAATTCATTACTAATTGATTATAAAGTAGTTGAAAGATTGGTAGAAAATCAAAATTCTCAAGAATGCATTCAAAAACCATCTGGCAAAATACAATCAGCAGTCTAATGCAACTGGACCAGACAAATATTATTATACCAGCAAGCCTTTCAAACCACTTGAAGTTATAAATATATCTTCCCAAAATCAAAAGCAGACCAGCAGTTATATAGTTATAGAATACTAAGAGTTCAACATTCACACCAATAGCAAAGCAGTTTTTCTTCAAGTCCATATTGATGTTGTCTTATTCAATAATGCTTTTAAAACTGTAGATTGATACCACAAAGTCTGCAAAATTGAGAAATCGATCAAGATAAGTGGAAGCACTAGTGTCTAATGTAGCCGTTTGTTGCTGAAAGATCAAATGTTTCAGTGGCATGTTTCCAAATCACATAATATGATTGAGTTGTAAGACATCCATTTGGGAATAACAATATAATATATTTGTTCTACTGAGATATTGAGTACTGAAATCAACTGTAAGCTCCGTAATTTTTCTAGTCTTAAACTGTCATTCAGAAAGTTCAGTAATTAACTAGAAGAATAGAAACATGATGCAACTTTTGAAATCCATCACAATGTAAATTTCTCAAGATATAATTAGGAACTTTGATTGACACATGACTTGAAAAGCTCTACTTTTGAATTATGCATATTCAGGTACTACCTTTTCTTCAGGTTGAAAAATTTGACCTGATAAGAAAGTTGAAAGTGCAAAGTATCAGAGAATACTTGTTGAGGGCGATGAATAAAAGATGGTCTCTGTTTTTCGCTAGAGCTTGCAAGCACAAGTCTGGATTAGATTGATTAGTCTATAAACAAGTGCGAGCCTATATTAGCTTATGACGCGCGCGAAAAAAATTCGAGTTCCTCGGGTAATCTTGGATCGATGTCGGGAGGTATTAGGGTGGCGAACAGAGATATTCACACACATTTCTTTTTTTACACTTTTCACTACCTTTTGCACGAAAGAGACTCGTTTCAAAGTAGCATCACGGATGAATGAAACAACTTGCCCTTGCAACGCGATGGACCAATCTATGTGTTCTCTCACAACGTTAGTGCAAATAATGCACTTGCCCACACAGATAATAACTACATACGTTACTTCGCAAGAGAGAAGTTGACACGAGCCAGGTAACCCCGATTCACTTGCAAAAGATTCGACTGCTATCGTACGTTATCCCACTGTTCAGTTAGACATTGTCAAAAACCAGAACAAAAGTCATATGTATATCTGGCAAAAGTCAAGCCACCAGCACATCTCTGATCTCGTTGGCGGATATAAAATAGGGTACCCGAGTCACGTACCGACACACTCACACCTATATACACAACATTCAGAGCAAGGGCCCTGGGTGATAATAAAGTCGTCTACTCCCTACCTTTTTGGTTGGTTATACATTGGACGATATATAAAACGAGGAGCCAGAAGCCTCTTCTCCGGGATCGATATTTGACGTCCCCCTCCGAGTAGGTGACACGAGTTTCCGAAAATTCCAATTCTATATTTTCTGATGGGCTGTCTCACCCGCACGATCGCACCACCTGCGCCCAGCATAAGCGCCGTGAATAACAGACTAGATACTAATATACGAGAGCAATATTTTTTTGCTCAAACCACGGAGAAGAGTATGTAGTTTATAGATTACTTATACCCCACCCTCGCTTTTCTTGGTTTCTTGTGTTTCTTGTCTATCTTTCTCTAGCGCGCGCGCGGATACACCATTTGGCTCTTCCGAATAATCACGGATGTTCTCTCTAATATGCCAGCTTATGTCTGAGCTTGAAGCTTCGTATATAACTGTGTTATGGCATATGATCGAGCTCCGCTCTGGATTATTATTATTGCCCCTATACACCTATATAATACATGACACGCGATTGTGTGTGTATACCGCCTACAAATGGTGATTTATATATATAGTAAACTGTCAATATCTATGTCCAGTGAAGTGAGAGAGCGTAAACATAGCATTTATTAAAAGGATCGTTTTGATAATGAGATTGAAGAAGCTCAGCTGTGAGTAATAATGAGAGTAATAAATTTTCCCTGTCACCTCGACGAAATCGATCGTTGACAGGTGTTGCATGCGGAGTAAGTAAGTATATATAGGTAAGTACCTATGAAGATGTTGCATCAGTTGCTGTATATTTGACCGAGAGAAAATGAGGTTTTCCCGTATTATAACCTAAATCTTTATCTATGCGCGGACACTTGTGCGGCTTTTTAGACCGGCCGGATCGTTTCTAAGAAATCTACGGCTGAATGAATCTCTTACGAAACACCTTACACACGACCAGGGTGCATGAACTCGAGGAAATAAATAGATAGATAAATAGAATAGACAAAACATACTTACCGCGACAAAATATGTAATACCCGGGACGTGTCCCCGAGCTACTCGGGCGAGGCCGGCCAGCTGATGTCGTGTTCTCTTTCTCGTTGTCTTCTTCGTCGTCGTCTTCGTCGGCGTCGTCGTCGTCGTCGTCCTGATTCTGTTGATCTTCGTCGTCTTGATGAAGCTGTTTTCGTTTCTGCTGACGACGATGATGATGATGATGATGACACCGACTTCGATCACTGATAATGCAGCAGGAGGCGCCGTTATTAATATTGTTGCTCGTCGTCGTCGTCGACGTCGTTGAATGATGCAACGAATGAACGTGGTGCATGTAATGTTGAACAATATGAGACGCCCGGGTGATGCAGGCGATCGAGGCCGTCGTTCTCGCTGCGATATATGGATCGCGCGGTGAGGGCTATGATTGCTCCGCGAGGGCACGATCACTACCTACGCGAATTGAGCCCATGAGAATGCTGATGGTGGTCACTACTTAGAACTTGAATCACTGTTCACTAAAATCACTGATGGTCTATTTTCTCAAATACTATATAATTACAAGACTCTGTTGCAAATAGGCTCGAGCTTTGGTCTTTACACTGGCAGACGATCGCACAAGACTGACTAATTCGCACTAACACACTCTATAGCAAAATAGCGCTATATACAATCTGTTACAGAAGGTGTGTACATGTATCTCTATGGTGTACATAGTGTAACCGGGGGGTAGCAAAAAAATTGTAAACTTCATTCGTGCATTTCAAATTTTTTGTAAACCCTCGTGGTTTTTGTAACTCTTCAGCAGAGTATGGCATTCGAGTGTAACGCTAGACGTGTAATAATTAGTCATCTTCTGCTGTTTAGTTTCGCGCACGCGAGGCTGGACCTCGCGCGCGCGAGAATCTCTATTCGGCAGCGTGCTGATTCGCGTACGCGAATACAGGGATCCCTCGCGTACGCGAGTCATCATTACGTTTGCGTACGCGAGTCTCGGATAGCTCGCGTACGCGAGGGATCCCTGTATTCGCGTACGCGAATCAGCACGCTGCCCAAAGCTTCCGAATAGAGATTCTCGCGCGCGCGAGGTCCAGCCTCGCGTACGCGAAACTAAACAGCAGAAGATGACTAATCATTACACGACTAGCGTTACACTAAAATGCCATACTTTGCGTGAGCCTTACAAAAACCACGAGGGTTTACAAAAAATTTGGAATGGACCAATAAAGTTTACAATTTTTTTGCTACCCCCCGCCCCCCGCTTACATTATGTACACACCTTCTGTAACATATTGTATACTTGTTAGTGGTCTGCTAGGTTTTTGGTATATTTTCTGCATGCGGGTTCCGCCGCCGGGCCTCGATCGAGGGTTTGTGGGGTTTGTTATGAGAATGAAATTGTGAATGAAATAATCGACCAAAGGCAAATCAGGTTGTTGCAGGTTGCTGCATAAGACAAAGCTAAGTGAAAATGTTTCAAATGCAGGTCCCTACTCAAAATAATGGCTCATTACAATGTTTCCTGAAGTTGGCTAATTAATAAGGTAAGTGTACCCAACTTGCCTCTGTACCCAACTTGCCCCCATATGCCGATCTCAGGAATAGGCGCTCGTTGACCTTCCCGCAATTTTTTTTTACGTTTGCTATGTTAAAATATGAGAAAATACGTAGTTTTTAACGACCCCGGATCATTTCTGCGTTCTCCAGAAAATATAAAGGGAGTTTTCCATTTTTCGTGTTTGCACGGCTAATAAATCGAGGAGGAAATCGCGTTCACTAAAACCGGTGCCAATTTATTTTTATTCGACCAATCTTGACGTACCTTAGTGCATTCGATTCCTTGTCTCAAGACCTTCAAAATCCGCTCTTCAGGGTTGCAGAACTGTGATCTGGAGCGATTTTATGTACAAAACACGAAGATGGTTTGAGAATCAAGAAGGCCGACATCGGAGTGTACCGAACATGCCCCCATATGGTTATCTCGGAAAGGCGTGCAGTATGGCTTTTTTTACCACTCAGAACGTGTTTATCACGTTAAAATAGGTCGGGAACAGTATTTTGGGCCAACTAAAAGCTACAAATGTCGCTGCGCGGTGATCAAAACGGATCAAAGCAATTGTATTCACTTCATCGCCGATTTACATTGTTTTAAATGATGGGGGCAAGTTGGGTACACACTTTTGTAAGCTCTCAAAAATCACCTTTTGGGAGAATTCAAACAGTTCGGCTCCACTTCATCCAAATTGGACGTATCTTAGCTAATTTTAAAGGTCTTGAGACAAGCTTCAAAATGAGTTAAAGTACGTTGGAAAATATTGAGATTAGCCAGAATTATTAAGAAAATGGCTTAATGGGGGCAAGTTGGGTACACTGACCTTACATCTCGATAAAGTCAAATGATTTTGGTGAATAAACCTAATTATCATCTCGACTCAATTTCAGGAAACATTGTAATGAGCCGTTATTTACAGTAGGGGTAGTATATACACACATAATTGTATAATTATCTTTTTGGGTTATTTATTTATTTTACCAGTCGCAATATAATACATGCAGTGTGTCCAAAAAGTAATACCGGAAGTTGAAACCCTTCGATTCCCGCTCCTCCCTTGATACTCCCCTTTCAGGCCAACCTCAAATTTTTAAATGAAAACCCTCATCCTCAACCTCAAATTCTGAAAGAACTAAAAGTTCTACGTCCAATTAAATTGTTATGACACTGGTCAAGGATCGATGGAGAGTCACATACGAAGTATGGGACCCCCGCGCTATATCTCTTGAGGGTGATATGGGAAGGTGAGAGGGAGTTAAAGTCTAATAAAATCCTGTTGGATACCATAATTGTTATAAATATGAAGTGAGGGTTCAGATAAACCCCCCAAATTTTTCCTACTGAGGCCAACTTAGTTATATTCACGTCAGACGTGGAATTTTCACTGTGGCAAAGAATGGTGGTTTCCATTTACACCATTTCTACAGAGCGAATAATTGTGGGTTTTGAGGAAAGGGAGGGGAGAGATCGGGAGGTTCATCAGCCCCCACTTGATACCCAACAACTTTAGTATTCAACCCTTTTTTATTATAAAGTCACTCTTCAGACGTACGTGAAGTTGGCCCGCCACTTTGAAATAAATGTTCCAGAAATTCAAGCAAAAAATCCTCTATCTAATGATACAACTCTTTCAATTTGAACAATTTGACCATTTGGGCAACAAATTTTGAAAGTACTGAAATATTACCCCCCCCCCCCACCAAAACAAAATGTATATCCAAAATCATTGCATGAATACGAACATATTTTTTCGCGTAGCACTAGCTGAGAAATCACTCCTTTGTCGAGTAGAATACATATAAATTGAGTCCAAATGACTAAAATTCGACGTATATTTTGCAGGTTTCAGGGTAAGCTTCAAAATGTGCTGAAGTGTATTATTTGCCCATTTTCAAGGCAAACAGAAATTAAGATGGAAAACCAGAGGAGTGGAAAGCACTCACCGTAATTTCATTAATCATGGACCATATTATGCAGATAATCTTATAATGAAAAATAGAGAGTGATGCAGGATTAAAATCGGCTCAAATACATGATGTTATGAAAAATTGTTTATGAATCGCAATGACCCACAAGTGATTGTAAATTAAGAAAGATTTTATCTCGGTTGAAACGCTTTGAATTCCCATCTCAAGTTCGATTTCTGTGAATCCATAGAATACAACCCCTCAGGATGAAAAACCTAGCTACAGACGAAACACCTCGAAAAATTGCGTTTTTTCCACAGTCCCTCGATATTTCGATAAAATTCACGTTACGCTGCAGACAAAGAAAACAAAACTAATCGTTTATGAACGTGAGAGGCTGAATTATCTGACACAATGAATGAATGAAAGCAGCTGCGTGATTCTCTGGATGTATAAATACAGCCCACCAGTTGCTTTCAACACATAATGTATAGTATAAGGAAAGTATCGTAAGTAAATGCTGGAAGAATATACACGGGGTGAGACAGCGAGGATGATTGCTGTCTCTTGCCCTTATTATTTTCCGTCACGATATTCACGCCAACCCCTCACGCATATCTTGATCGATCCGTTGCCCATCAGAGTTGGGTATGTAGTCACTGATGCCTGGCCCTGTCTCAAAGCAATTTTCGAACTCTTGTAGTTCCCTCGCTTATACTTTTCTGTGTTAGGTATTTTCGATTTTATGACCACCCTCGTGTGATGGAAGAAGCTTCGTAAGAGATATGCCTCCCTTGGGATATTCGAATGTGCTGGGGCACGATGGAACCAGGCTGCGCCTCGAGGGATGTCCGAGGGGATGTCAGAAGAACTTGCGGATGAAACTCCCATTTTTTCTTTTCTCGCATTTGAACTTAGTCGAGTATATTCTTTGTTGTCGATGTTTCTATCTGACATCTTGAGAATGTAACATCAAATTATTTTATTCAAATTCCATGCGAGCTCTTCAGTATTGAGGCCAATGGTTACGCCTTATGACTTATCTATTTTTCTTAACTTCATTCTTGACTCCTTGATGGATAACATTTGAAAAAGTATCTGGCAATTCTGTATATCGTCCGACTGAGCTTTGCTAAGTCAATAAATTTCTAAATAATTTGAAAACAGTACTAACAAAATTCAACAAATTTAGATTACAATTTTCCCTTCTCAAAACCATTTTCCGCAATTGATTCACATTTCCAACTCTTTCCCCGCAAAGTTTGCAGAGTCGTCGAAATTTTATCGTCTGTAAAGAGTCCACCATCGGAGAACCTCGTAGAGTCCGCTTTCTATGATTTATCGACCGGGAATACACTTTACTGACATTCGAAGATCAAATTTTCTTTTCTATTTTCAGCATTATAATGTTATATAACGTAAGTGTACTCAACTTACCCTCTATCGAGCCACTTTTTCAACAATTCTGGCCTGCCGCAATATTTATCAATGTTCTTTAGCTCATTTTTGAGCTTGTTTCCAGACCTTGAAAATGAGCTAAATCACGCCCAATGGCGATCAACTGGTCATTAAGCAGTCTCAATTTTTTCAATAAAATATTGTAAATCGGTGATAAGGTGCATAACATCGTTTTTATCGGCGTGCAAGCACATTTTGAGCTTTTCGCCGGTCCCAAACACTATTTCCGTCCTATTTTGACGCGATAAACACGTTATGAGTAGTAAAAAAGTCGTACTGCACTCCCTTTGGAGACAACCATATGGGGGCATACTGAGAACACACCACTTTGGCTTCCATATTTTGCAAACAATCTCCGAAATTTTTTGAAATTGCAATTAGGTGTGCAAACATGAAAAATGGAAAACTCACTTTAAATTTTCTGGGAACGCAGAAATGATTCGAAGTCGACCCAAACCACTTATTTTCTCATATTTCAACATCACAAACGTAAAAAGTATTTTGTGGAAGGTCAACGAGTGCCCATCCCTAAGATCGGCATATGGAGGCAAGTTGGGTACACTCATCTTATATCTATTCACCGTCTTATTTGCTCCTTCAAGAATATCTTACTATTTTAGCTAAACAAATTCCAACTATAAGTATCTGTTTGTTCAATTGTCTCGTTGATATCGGGAAGGTCGAAAAATTATCAAATTCAATTTCCTTCCAAGGGACATCATACCTATTATGAAGTTCTGAATTTCTATGAATACTGACATAGAAAAGTTTCCTGCAACACACCCCTAAAAAGATTTTCAGGCAGAGAATTGTCTGACTAGCTGTCGATTACGCATCAGTGATGAATATTTTAAGAATTTTCTCGAAGCTCGTCTACTGGATTCTCAGAGAAAAATTTTTACTGTTGTAATGAGTGCAGCTTTATTACACCGATTGCGTAAAAGTAAGTATTAGAATTTCTTTGTTTTCAAAATACCTAATGGAGAGGACGTGATAGACAATATACCGCATCCAAATCACTATGAGCGATCATGAAACATATAAAGAATGGAATTAATCATATACCTCCATATGATCATGATTTATTATTTTTTATGATGATAAAAAATATAGAATTACAGTGGGATAATGATGGTACATTTTTATAATAATTAATATGCCGAAAAGTCCTGTCTGGATAGAAGATACTACTTATGCCTTGTTAATCCATTCAATTATAAAAAGTCATTGGTTCAATTTTCTATCATTCAGGCGATACAGCAAGCACAGTATTGAACAAAATTTTATAAATAAAGCATATTGATATGATTTTCGGAGAGGTGGCGGTATCTTTCGCACAGGAAATTGATTCGTTGGAGGAAAAAGTTACCCAACAGAAGGTAAGACAGTATTCTGTTTGCAACACAATCGATATATTTTACTTCACCTAGATATTTTTTAAAAATGTTTTTCGAGGCGCGTATAGCCTCCTCTAAGAATTCTCATGTCTTACAGGGATTTCAATAATAAAATCTCATGATGAATATCATAATTTGTCAATTCAACTTCGAGGGTGACCCCATTTTTTGGTGACTCCAAAAAACGTTTTTTGCGCAAAGTGAGGAATTCTGATGGGAGAATTTTTTAATAGCAAAAAATTGAAAGACCCGCAAATGTAATACATACTGGAAAGAGATGGAAATTCCTTAAAATCATTATGTGGTGTAACCTATAGTATTGCTATTGCTACACCAACTTGTAGAATTATAATTCAGCTGATGACAGATATGAATAATATATGATGGCAGAGTCACTGATACATATTGTCGATATTCCTTACTACAAAATGGAAAGGCGTGAGCAGAAGCATTACGGCGATGACATACAAATCAGGAAACTTAACCTGTAGCGTTAAACTCACGAGTCACGAGGATATATGAGATCTGAAGGTTTTCTATCATCCAGTGAGATTAGTTTTGGTGTAAATAATGATCAAACACGACGAAGCCTATTATAGGAGTAGAAAACCACAAAAAGATCAGGGACGTGTGAAAAACTTTTCCCGATTTATTTGGGACCCGGATACCAAGACATTTCTTGGTCGAACTCCTCAAGAATGGAGTAAGTAACTTTCAATTTATTCAAACTCCATGTCAAATATTTTTTGTCGTGAATCAAAACCTGTACCTTTTGAGGACAGATCAATTCGGTATTGAGAATAGTATTCTCTCACTCCGGATACTTGTGATCAAAATAATCCAGAACGTAATTTTTGCGGCAATGCACCAATGAGTTGACAGCAGAATAACTTCTTCCTCGAAACGTTCACCTTTGAGATTTTGTTATGTCGTTAAAAATCTCGCATAATCATCACTGGTTTTGGAAAGTTCACATAAAAAGCTATAGTTGTGTTGAATGCGAAAATGATTATCATATATTTTTCAGTGGCTTTTGGGTTATTCTACCTGTGCTTCTACGGAGTTTTATTTTCTTTTTCTGGGTTACAACTGTGGCTTACGTATAAATTTGTAAAAAAATACGGTAAACCAATGACAAAACTTAATCGAACGTTGGCTCGAGCTTATTTGGAGCTTAGCTGGGCAAGGCCGACTATGATGTTTGGTTTATCAGCGAACAACATGCGTGGACCAGGTGAACCATCCAATTCTTTTTTAACTCAAACTGTAACTACTTAATTGATTAGCGAGTCTTTGTGATGGGTTTTGGAGAATGCGTCGCACAATCGAAGTTTTATTCAAGTTTTGTGTCAACTTTTTGCAAATTGCTATATTCGAATAACTGCATACCATCCATCGATGTGAGCATGACGATTCAAGAATGCAAGTTTCAAAATTGATCCAATAACGGCATGCATATTCCCGACTCAAAATAACGAATGGACATGCGATATGAAGTTCCAAAATGAATGTGTGCTCGATAACAACTCGTATACCGTTCACGGCGAGTCGGAAACCCGAATAGGTGAAAGTTGCGTGAACCTGGGAAATGCTTTTGGGGTATGTTTTGGGATATTTTGAACATCATTTTCCAACAAGAATCAAAAAAATCCGCCAAGGGATTCCAAAATAAAGTCGATTTTTGTATTTCTTTCACCCCTTTTTTCGGAAAAATGAATTTTTTACTGTTTTTTTTCTTGTCTCACAGCTCTGAATCAGCTCTGAAGAATTTCTTCAAGTATGGAGAACGACGACGTCTGTCGCACAATCGGCGGCATAGGTCGAAACATCGTTTCAAAGTCGAAAAAAAGTTTCTACTCGGCAGAAAATCTCTCAAAGATGGTTTGGAAGGTGGAATAAGATTATTCTTCCTCTAAAAGTCTTGTTATCAACAAAGTGGTATTTACTCCCTCTTGCTAATGACAATGGATGAGTCATAATATTTTCAAGAATACAACTAGTACATTAATCCAGCTGAACGATTGCTGGAACAAAGATCTTCCACCATGAAGAGAGCTTTGGAGAGTTACAGATGTAGTCCATTGAATTCACATACTGCGCGAAGCAAACGATTTGAACATTTGGAATGACCCAAATGAACTTCATGTTACCTCCATACTTCATTGAAATCATGATGGACTGATTCAAATGCCTGCCCACTGTAAATTCCCAATCCAGTTTCAATTTTCTCGCGAAATTCCTTGATGTGAATCATAACCGCATGCATGGACCTTGGGTATCACGGAATTGTAAGTTACATAAGTGATTGTTGAGATAGTTATCTGAAACTGGGAATTTCTGTGACACCCAAGGTCCTTGGGGTTATGATTCACATCCAGGAATTCTACGAGGAAATTGAAACTGGATTGGGAATTTACAGTGAGCAGGCATTTGAATCAGTCCCTCATGATTTCAATGAAGTATGGAGGTAACATGAATTTCATTCGGGTCATTCCAAATATTCAAATCGTCTGCTTCGCGCAGTATATGAATTCAATGGACTACATCTATAACTCTCCAAAGCTCTCTTCATGGTGGAAGATCTTTGTTCCAGCAATCGTTCAGCTGGATTAATGTACTAGTTGTATTCTTGAAAATATTATGACTCATCCATTGTCATTAGCAAGAGGGAGTGAATACTACTTTGTTGATAACAAGATTTTTAGAGGAAGAATAATCTTATTCCACCTTCCAAACCATCTTTGAAAGATTTTCTGCCGAGTGGAAACTTTTTTTCGACTATAAAACGATGTTTCGACCTATGCCGCCGATTGTGCGACAGAGGTCGTCGTTCTCCATACTTGAAAGATGTCTTCAGAGCTGATTCAGAGCTGTGAGACGAGAAAAAAACAGTAAAAAAATTCATTTTTCCGAAAAAAGGGGTGAAAGAAATACAAAAATCAACTTTATTTTGGAATCCCTCGGCGGATTTTTTTGATTCCTGTTGGAGAATGATGCTCAAAATATCCCAAAACATACCTCAGAAGCATTTCCCAGGTTCACGCAACTTTCACCTATTCGGGTTTCTGACTCGCCGGGCGTTGGCCGTATGAATAACTGAGAAGATGAACCATTGCGTGAGTAAATTTGGCCCAGGAGTCCCATTTCAAACGTCTCTCGAGTCTCCATGGCCCCACTTAGATAAAACCCATTTCCGCATGTCCTAGACAGTATAAATTGATAATCATGAGACATGGAGTTGTCGTAAATTTTTACGACCATTCAAATTCTTAACTCATTCATTTCGTACGAAGGTATCGTGATGAAACCAAGCGTTGCCGCGTACAAAAACGAGCCCTTGATCGAGATCGAAAGTTCATCAGGGAAAAATTCAACACAGAAATACGTAGATCTGATCAAGAAAACTTTAGCAGGTATGTTAGTAATCGTGATAATCGAGTTCTGACCTACTAAAAACCATTATAGTCATCATTATCACCAGTTGAATCTAAAAAATCTCTATTTTAAATTACCACAATACCATAATTTGAATAGAGTACAGTGTCGACCGATCCAAATACGATCCAATGTGCAATGATCGGATATTGAGGAAAGAGGATCCTGATCAGCCATGTTTCTTTGATATCGAGAGATTGGGAGACTGTTCAAAGGCTCCATATGGATATACCAAACCGTATCAACCGTGTGTCTATATCAAATTCAATAAGGTAAGCTTTATGAAAAAATTTCTTTTGCAGAGCTTTGTGCAGAGCTTTTTGAAAGTCCCAGCAATCGTTTGATTTCAGAGAATCGGTTGGCTGCCTATATTCTACACTCAAGCTCAACCATTACCCGAGAATATGCCCATATGGCTTCAAAGAATGATCCAGAACACAGACAAAGTAGTTATAATCTCTTTAAATCATTTTTTGCAACTTTGTGCGCGAAGATGTACGGAAATAAAACTTCCCTTCATTCTTAACAGTGCATGAAGTTATGCGGAAATGACTTCTCGCTTTCTCGCACAGATTTACATTTACGCACCGGTGGAGAATGCGTGAAATTAACTTCTCGCTCCGATGAATTTTTGTTCAGTCACAGTTCCAAAATATTCCACATCATCCCTCTGAATCCGCTCTCCCTTCGAAACTTTGTCTTCGCACAGTTGAAAAAATAGCATACGCAACACGTGCCAGAAGTTTCCGCACACGTTGCCAACTCGCGCAAGAAGTAAATTTGACGCACACTCGTTTGGCAACTTGTGCGGAAATTGCCCTTCTTGCACTTGTTGCGTAATATAAGGTCAGTGTACCCAACTTGCCCCCATTAAGCCATTTTCTTAATAATTCTGGCTAATCTCAATATTTTCCAACGTACTTTAACTCATTTTGAAGCTTGTCTCAAGACCTTTAAAATGAGCTAAGATACGTCCAATTTGGATGAAGTGGAGCCGAACGGTTTGAATTCTCCCAAAAGGTGACTTTTGAGAGTTTACAAAAGTCTGTACCCAACTTGCCCCCATCATTTAAAACAATGTAAATCGGCGGTGAAGTGAATAAAATCGCTTTGATCCGTTTTGATCACCGTGCAGCTACATTTGTATCTTTGAGCTGGCCCAAGACATCGTTTCCGACCTATTTTGACGTGATAAACACGTTCTGAGTGGTAAAAAAAAGTCATACTGCACGCCTTTCTGAGATAACCATATGGGGGCATGTTGGGTACACTCCGATGTCGGCCTTCTTGATTCTCAAACCATCTTCGTGTTTTGTACATAAAATCGCTCCAAATCAGAGTTCTGCAACCCTGAGAAGCGGATTTTGAAGGTCTTGAGACAAGGAATCGAATGCGCTAAGGTACGTCAAGATTGATCGAATAAAAATAAATTGGCACCGGTTGTAGTGAACGCGATTTCCTCGGTGATTTCTTAGCCGTGCAAACACGAAAAATGGAAAACTCACTTTATATTTTTTGGAGAATGCAGAAATGATCCGGGGTCGTTAAAAACTACGTGTTTTCTCATATTTTAACATAACAAACGTAAAAAAAATTGCGGGAAGGTCAACGAGCGCCCATTCCTGAGATCGGCATATGGGGGCAAGTTGGGTACAGAGGCAAGTTGGGTACACTTACCTTACTAATTTTTAACTGATTGTGGGATAATACTACTCCTTTAAAAGGCTTGAAAATTCCTTTTATTCGTGGCATTTATCAATTGGTCTTATATCACTCAAATGGATAAGTTACCACGTTATGCTGATCAACTCAATTCTAAAAGTTGATATGATATAGTTTTTTCGGAGTATGTCAAATAGATATTCATTGACAGAGTAATTACCATTTTAACACGTTCACTGCGAAGGCGATTTTTTGCAGATTTCGGATGTTCATGATTTCGACCCTCAATCTCTGACAGATGCAACTTTATGGTGGTGAACTTTTTATCTGACCCATATTAGTCAGGGCCGTCGCAAACTAAGTCGCCAAGGAAATTTGCCACCAAAGATATTTTTTGAGCAAAAACGAGCCTATTGAAATTGAATTGTGGAAAATCGTGGGCCCCACCGGTGAGGCCCATCGCAGTGAACGTGTTAACATAACGCCTTATCATGAAAAACGAATCGACAAGACACTCCAATACTATTTTTTCATTCTAACTGAAATTACCCATGATGACATATAAAATCGCATTGCTGTGATTTCTTGTGCAGGATGAGTAGTACAAATATAAAATATATGGTACCTCATTATATTTTTTGACAATACTCATGAAAAAACAACGAGTAACAACAATATTCCTAAAAAAAAATTTACAACTTATGAGAAAATAGTTTTTTCTGTGGTTTTTTGCTCTAAAGCAACTAATCGGTTCACTCAAAGCGCGTTCTAGCATCAAAAGACATAAATCGATCCATTTCATCGACTCACTCGTGGCAAATTGATTCCAAATTTAGCACGCTTTCCCCCTGATGATAGCTTAGAACAAGGTTGTGTATTCAATGCTCTGGCACACCCACCACGTGGCAGAGTCTTATATTGTAATATAGGAGCCTATAGAATATATGTATATCCATCTTTTATTCACTGATTGATAATTCATCATGTTTGGTTCCGTAGTTCCTTGTGTGGTTATCGTGTGATGGAAAAAGTGAGTCAGACAGGAAGCACGTGGGACAAATAAAGTATCTACCAGAACCCGGTTTTCCCGTGCAATACTTCCCGTTCAATGGTGAAATCAACTATCTTGCTCCCATGGTTGCCCTGCGGTTTCCCAATCTTACAGGTTAAAAGCTCACTTCTTGACAATTTGAAACAAAAATTACAACACGGTCGAATTTTAGCACCTTGCCTTTTTCTTTCGTAAAGGATGGATTTCTGAAAACCTTTTATCGAAAATCAATACATACTGTCTAATACACATGGTAATTATTTACTGGATTTCTTTTAGTGTGTCAAGCTAGTCGGACAATTCCATTTTCTTTGAGAAATGGATGATTTTTCTTTTTATTCTTACTCCTGATGAATTACAGTAAACTCTTATAGTTGGTATGAGTTAACAATTTTTCACAACCACTCGATATAAATGAACACTCTCAGATCAATTTTTTGGATTGATTTCTGCATTATTTACCCAGTCGATGATCAATAGCTGATATCCACTTAAAATCTTGATGTAAATTCATCCCAGCGACAAAAATTCAATCATTTTATCAGGAAGATTTTCCTATCTAAACTAATATTAATAAGAGTTGACATTTCGTCTCATGATAATTTATCTTATTTTTTCAGTCAATCACTTAGTCCACATAGAATGCAAAACCTGGGCGCGCAATATTGACAACGAGAATCGTTATCAACTGAGTTTTCAGATTCACGTGAAAGACGGTACTTAATCAGACCTCCTGTAACAGATTTTTTTATTCTTAAACTAAACAATTTCAGCACGGCCTCAGTTGAAATTTTATATTGACTAGTTCTTTTTCGCATTAAAACAAGTTTTTGATGTAAATAATCAGTAAATAAATAAAACATTGCAGTAAAAGTTTTCACTCATTCACTTGAATATAATGAATAGCGGTGGTATGCTTATACTAAAAATTGAAAGAAAGAATCAGGTGTTTAGTTTCAGTATCAAATAACGTGGATCTCACGATCTTTAAAATTCATCTTAAGAGGATTGAATATGAGATCCGTATAATCAAAGGAAAAATGTATATCTCGGAGGGATTAAAAAGTGGCTCTTATTTCACATGAGCCTATGTTTTGTCACTCGATCGGAAAACTCGTTGCATCGATGCTGGGATAATCCGGATGAAAATAAAAAAATACATGCGTTACGTTCGTTATATTTTCAAACAAGATAAAATAATGGTACCTGCAAGAATATGACAATGGCATATTGATAGTTTGAAGTTTGAAGCAATATATTCGATTCATGCCGATTTTTCTTCATCCAGAAAGCACGTATTAGAAAACTTACAATTCAATAATGATGTGACGACGAATATTGATGGACATAATTTTTCTTCTGGATATCCATCATTCGAGTTGATGCCAAATTTTTTCTGTTGATTGGTATGACAGCATCAGCCTCAGCCTGGAGCTAAAAATTGGCTAGCGGTAATTTTGAGATCCAGCGAGATCAATTTGCTCAAATTATGTTAGGATCAATCTGTAAAAATGTTTTGATAAAATCTGATTCCGTGTAAGATTGTTAAGAAAAAAACCTCGAGTTAGATGCAAAAAGATACTGCACGTATAACGTGGGAATCATTCAACATTCTAATCAATCAGTGAAGAGTTTCGCAGTACTTTAGTTCGTCCTATCTCATCGTGAATGCGTGATTGTCTTTGTATCCGAAGACTTCCGCATTGTCTAATCTAATCAGACGTACTTTTTTCAAGATACATCGTTCACGATATCGCTCATCAGTAAACTTGTATTGTACTTTATTTACTTTGTATTTTCTCACTACTCTTCGAGTTTTGCTAATACCCATACCTTTTCTTTCTCGGTCCAAAATTTCATCATTCTTGTAAAAAATTCAGTGGACTGTCGATTCTACTATAGATGTTGGTTGAATTTTGATGAATAGAGCAGGTTGTTCAGACGGGAACTATAGTTATCCATTGTTATTATATCGGTATAGTTGATCACGTGTAAAAAGCAACTCGATGAACTATGAGTATCAGATTTTAGTCAATATAGTGAACAAAGACCCTTCATCGAACCACCCAAAAATAACCCTTGGTGGTATTTGAGGGTTGGAAAAGGGAATGAAAGCCTTAAGTATTGAGTTTCGTTCATTGCAGTCAGACCTCTGAAACGATAGATTTTTATTCAAGGTCAGGAAAATCTTCGGTTCATTGACCGGTCATCAATAGTTTTCTGTTTTCAGCTCAAATAAAAATAGGAGACTTGGTAGCGATGGTATACAGCATGATAGTCTTCTTATCCCAAAGACTAGGAACATCGATGCAAAAATTAAATTAAAAATATTAATCCTCCTCCACTCTTTCGAGATTTACTTTAAGAATTCTTACACTCTAGTACTTAAACAAATTTTGGGGTAAATTTTGGGATAACTTTGATTTTCCATCGCCCCTTTTTTTAGAGCCACGTGTGAATTTAGTTTAATCTCGACTCCTTAGGGTGTTGACCCACATTTTTTGAATCAAGAAATCTATACATAGGTGTGCGTAAAGGAATCTCTCGCAAGCATTTGAAGGGGTCGATCTTTTCACAAAAACACGATTACCTACTGTACAAGCGTCTGTAACGCGTGCAGATAGTCCTATCTTACATTCCCCTAACATTTGTTTGATACCAAAAGCAAGGACAAAGGGGAGCCTCTAATACAGGGTTCACCCTCCGCGATATAAAATCGAAATATAGGACGACAAAGACGTGCCTGCTGTGACCTACTTGTCGATGATTGGAAGAACATGGCATCACTGTAATGTAGTAAACTTCGTCCAGTTTCTATGGGAGCTTTATTCCCTTAGGGTGTGTCCACAAATGAAGCGTACGCACTGCTCATGGCTCACAGCGCCACGGCTCACGTGCGCCATGCGCTACCATCGGATTTTAGCCGGCGAGGTGACATGGATTTCCCGGGAGATCGTCATCCATTCTCGGTCGCTAACCTCGAGTTCTGTATTGGATCCAACGGCTGTATACACGAGGCGGCTCGCGAGTTGGGCCCGCGGTCATCGAGATGCCGCGGGTACAGTGTTAGTTGGGCCCGGCGGTCGGTTGTGAATTGGGCCCGGGCCTATTCGTATATGGCGCACGTAAGCCATGGGTATGCGCTGTTGAGCCATGAGCAGTGCGTACGCTTCATTTGTGGACACACCCTTAGTTCTTCGTACAGTGTACAATCGTGTACATTATACCGATCGAAGGCCGTAAGCTCCACCTTGAGTACACATATACAGTACACGAATTTGATATCTGTTTGTGATGTGTAATTGGAGGTAGGCGATGTTCACCCTTTGTACACTGAAGCGGCGAATGATATTCTGTTTGGATTTTAAAGGGCATGTTCTGCAAAATTTTGAGTTTCACAACGTGAATGATGGAATGCCTATGGAGTATTCCAGGTCCGAGATGGATATCAATTTTTAGGGAGACAGGCAAAGATTTGCGAACTAGATATTTTGCCTAGCCCTCAATCAATTTGGTGAAATTTCTACATATTTTCAGTCTTATTATTCAAGTTTACAATTCCAGGACCCAGAGATTCCACCAAGGTAATCAAGAAATATTTTTTAAGTGACAATTTTTGGCAATTTTTGATCAAGACCGGTATTAAAAGCCGAATAATCAACGTCTTGTGAATTTGCATTCTTGTGTGACTACTTATATTGCTGAATATTGAATTGACTTCGACATCCTAATCAAGTTTTTATATCATAGTCAAATGAAAACTTCCCTAAACTGGGATATAAGTACTCCTCCTATTCTGGGCACCACAAGAAAATTGATTCTCCCAAACAACCGACGGCAGTAAAGCTTAGGGTGCAAAATTTTCGTCCAAGCACATAAGACGAACCATTTTTTTTATCACGATGATTCTAAGGCCTCTATAAGCATTGTATTTAGAACGATGAAATTAGTGGTCCAGAGTCATAGTGAACTAATGAGGGGAGCACCAACCTTGCGAGTCCTGGATCTTAACGAAACTTTGAGAATCTTCTTTTTTTAGTGGAAAATGAATGTATCTCCAAGGGTCAAGTCCAATGGGCCTCCTATCTCAAGATATATAGCTGTGAAGATAAGCATTGTCCATACAGGCCCATGTTTAATAGACACATATATAGATATACTAAGAATGCTGACATCCATAGCTGTATCTCGGGATGGGAGGCCCATTGGACTTGACCCTTGGAAATACCTTCATTTTCCACTTAAACAAGATAATTTCCAGAGTTTCGTCAAAATCCGTGTTCTGCAGACCTGATGCTCTCCTCGTAAGTCCACTTCTGAATCGTGCAAAGAGTCAGCCTGAGAGTTCCCCGTGTTTTAATAGACTTGAATTCATCCTTTAATTGCAGACAATTTTTCCCATATTTTCTATCATATTCCCCCGAATGGCTTCTATTCATGGTTAGATTGTGGGAGCCCACAGAATGAATGAGACTCAAAACTGGACTTACGTAACAAGGGGAGTCCGGAGGGCCCGGGTCACCAAATCTCACGAAACTTTTTTCACAGTCTCGTCCCATCTAGAATATGAAGAATCCAGAGAAACTCCGTCAAATGGGCTCCCTGTTCAGAGCTACAGGCAAAAACATTAGCATTACCCGTATATCTATATATACCACTTTTTTACATGGGCTCATATGAACAATGTTAATCTCACTAGCTTTATCTTTGGACACGAGGCCCATTCGATGGAGTTACTCTGGATTCTCCATATTCTAGGGGGTACAATATTGTGAAAAAAGTCCGGTGAGCTTTGGTGACCCGCACTTCGTGTATCCCCGTTGTTAGTCCACTATGGCTCTGAACAACTCAAATTATGGCGGGAGAGTCAACCATGCTCTCGAAGTATTCTGAAATTTTAACTCATATCTACAGATCAAAAAACTTGATTTCACGAAGAATGCACGCAGTTAACTTTAATGGATGATCTAAAGTATAAAACCCATCTCGTACACTTTGTTTATATCGAATCATTATTGATATTCGTGCCTATTTATTCCTCGTTGTTTGGTGTAGGTTATCCTAGCTTGAATATCAAAGATCCTGCGACAGGCAAAATAGGGATGAACTATTTAAAAAATTTCAGTGTTTAGTCATTTGATTGTGGATATGAGATACATTACCGCGTGATGGCTATAAGTTTAACACATTCGCTGCGGTGACAATTTTTGGTAATTTCATTCCGGTCATTAATTGAACTCCCGTATTCTGGCAACTGGGTGGGAGCAAATTCTTTCTTGACTTGTTGTTCATGCTCAAGATGAAGTAAATCACCTGGAAAGGTTCTCATTGGGAAGTTTTTCAAGTAATCATGGGCTGGTACAGATTAAAAAATGAAAAATCGCGGGGCCTACCGATGGGCCCTGTCGCAGTAAACGTCTTAATATGACTCACGTGAAATTAATCGAAATTTTTTTAAGATATGTTTATAACTGGTCAAAATCTAAATCTCAAACTACCAAAAAATTTGATCCCCATGATCTCATTTATTTTTAGTCGTACGATCTATTTTTCTACGGAATGGCCCATATATTACCCAATATTTGGGCCATTATCAGCTATATACAAAAAACGAAACTGCATCTCTACATCTAAGAAGTATCTCATGTTGCCGATCTAGCAGGGGTTTTTCTGGCACACGATTCTAACAACATATATACGATACTCGATGCTTAGTGCGATCGCACGCATTCATCAGTCGGTGCGCGACTCGTGTCGCGATCGGAGCGGCCGTCACAACGCGCTCCCCTTATACTTCATTTTCTATATAGATCATTTTCCCTTTCAGAGTTCAAAAAAAAAAAAATAACCCAAAAGTTTCATTACTATCAAATAATAATCTTACACGCTGGTCGAAAATTCTTTTTTTTTCAACTGAGTGTATAGTGTAACAGAGGCGGGTGAGCGCGGGTGAGCGCAGTAATTTAAAGTGGACATTTCAAAAAATCAAAATACAAGAAAATGGATCAAACATCATCAACAAACGGGTTTGACAGACACAAAAACGAGCTTACGGATACGATCGTCGCGCAGAAGTCCGAATCCAGATTTTCAAAATTGAGCAACGGCACCGAAGGCATTACAAAGTGGGACAGATTCAAAAGAGGCCTCTATAATCCGCGCAAAGGCACAGTTCTTTGCCGAACTAAGAGGCAATGGGGTAAGTTTTGATGAACTCATGTGTCTACATCAGCAATTAATTTATAACCCAAAAATTTATCACCACACGCTATATATCGTTATTGTTTACAAAAAACAAGCTGATCGAAAAGCGCACGTGTGTGAATTTTGACAATATTGGAATCGAATTCGTATACGCAAAATTTTTTTTTTTTTAGTTTTAGTTAATCACTGCAATATTAGCGTATGATTCATGAGCGAAAATATAGGCCGCACCCCGATACGAGCAAGCAGGGTTTTCCCCTTGAATCGGTGTGTAACTTCTTCGGGTAGTTTATATATAGATCGTTCCTCGACAGTCAAAACTCGTGGCCCCCCCTCGGACATCACACACATACGTAAATCTTTATATATATAAATATATGCTAGTATGAGTAAGCACGTGTCAGGCCAAATCGGTATCATATGCCAGGAAAAGAGTAAAACCGGCTTCTGCTCTCGAGTACTTTGCGTTTAGAATCTTGAAATTTCACATGCGAAAAGTCATCTGTGTTTATTTGCCGAGAAAAAAAAGAGGCAAACTAGTTGCAGCTGATTACTTACTTACTTCTTGGTTGCAGACGATGTTTGAATGCAATAATGTGTGTGTGTGTGTATGTGTTGTACATTTGGTTCATGCACCTATAAATGGATAGACTAGTATATGGTTTATAGTCAACGAGTGACGCCTTATCTTAGTATACAAACGTTTTTTTAAAAATGCGCGCTCAATTCGCATTTACTGTCGCGGCGCAAACGAACTTTGTCATCGATATTCGTGAATCGGTTGCAGATCTCAATTCGGTCAGATACTTTTGATGGACCAATTTGGATAGAATTCAATTGCAGATTCAATACGAGCTAATGAACATGGACACGAATTTGTAATTCCAAAAAAATTTTGAGGGGAATTCCTTCATGGGGATTTTTTTTAGAGATAATTGAAAGTTGTGGAAATACCAAATGATTCGGAATAATCGTTCAACCGATTCGGGGGAATTGTAGAATTCGCAAAATACAGCTGAAATTTCGGCTTCATCTTAACAAATAAAGTTTTGGACAGAAATCGCTTTTAATGTCCCACTTGTAAGTTTAACGAGATTGATTTTTTTTCTTTTTCTTTTTTTAAGCAGATTAATTCAAATTATTACGCTCTGGTGAAACTGCGACGAGACCTGCGGATATCGGACGAATAATACAGTTGCTATATGAAACTATGAAATTATCAGCGTAAGTGAGTAACTTGCTTTTGTTCCCAAAAAAATCAAATAGTGTAACTTCCAATTTTACAAATTTTGTTGTGATTTTATAAAAATGTAGAGAAGCGCAGTAAAGACGAGCCACAATAGGATAATTAATTTGCTTGACCAATACAACACTATTTTATAGCGAAAAAGCTGTTCTCGAACTAGATCTCGCTCACAATACATATTTAGAAAATTGCTCTGTTTGGATTGTTCAAAGCATCACGTAACGATGATTATCCCACCAGATGTTGATTTTTTTGTATAATAATGTATTAGACCGCTTTTTTTGTACCTTCATTCCAGAAGAATGACTTTGAATCAATTCAGTTTTACACAATGAGCGAATCGTCGGTATGTGAAACAGCTCGTTCGTAGCTCATCAAAAATTCACAAAATGTGATTTCCAATCTGCTGTATACCCACACATCGGAATAAGCATCAGTAGACGAATATATTACTCTTGTGTCTGCAATATTTATCATTTGTGCTTGACATCGTATTCATCTATCATGTCGTAGTACGGAAAGAGTTGAGTTTTATCTAATAACTTGCTCGAACATGAAATTATGAGTCTATCACTGAAATTCGAATGATAAGACACTGAATCATTATACTCAATCGTGATTTGAATAGGGGAACAGGCTACTTTCCAACCGGTATCACTTACTTTTGACCCAAAATTTTTTTAAATTACTCATGGACTAATAATCTGGTTATATTTGTATTTAATGAAACTTCAACGGATGTTGATTGACTTATAGATGTACAAACACCAGCGAAAGATTCTCTGGCGATTGCAAAATATTCATTTATGCCTCGATCTTTCACACGAGCATGTCTAAATTATAGAAGTCATAAGTAGTTTTAGGCTGATCTTCTCATTGCACTTTTTTCAGTTTACATCAAGGCGTCATAATGTTATACTTCTGAATCATTTGGAAATGATAATCCTGATGAAATAATGACACATCAAGGCTCACAAAGAGCTCTAAGGTGCACGGATAATTTCGATCAATTTCTTGACAATAATCTTATATTATCAAAAATTCATCTATAAAATTACCCGTGGTGATGGTGTTGAATTTTTCTTCAAGTTCAAGTTGAGAAGTTCAAAATGTCTAAAGTGTCTGTTGTTTTTGATTTTTGACTTCTTCACGAATAAACATTTGTATTTTAATTAAACACTAAACCTGTAATTCAGTACTGTGACATCGATTCATTGACGACAATACGGGTTTTACTTACATTGGCAATTTTCTTAATTTCGTCAGCTTTAAAGAGCTTTTCCCATATCGTCTTCATAAATTATCGTCTCAAGCACTACCGTGTTGGAAATCAGATAGCTTTTTCTGGAAAGTAATGCATTAAGTATATATACCTTAATATAAGATTTTTGTTAATCTTTTCCCACATTAGCTTTCCTCGGAAGAAAAACTGTCACAGTGCACGAGTTTGCCGTAATCGCACGTGACAGAAGGTTATATAATCTATTTTTGAATAAAACAGCGGAATAAAACGCTTATTTACATTCATTAATTCATTATATTACACATGATGAACAAATTTGGGGACGTAAAATTCTAAAGGAGTTTAGATGGAGGCAGAATCTTTCTGAGTAGAAATCGTAAAGGTTAACACGTTCACTGCGGCGGCGAAAATTGCGTTAGTATCCTGTGCGCGATGGGCCCACCGGTAAGGCCCATGATATACAAAATGTTGGAAATTAACCCGTTCGCTTCGGCGGGGCCCACCGGTTGGCCCATCGCGTGTCCTTCCCCCAGTGCTGTGAATTTTGACCCTATCGGAAATAACATTGACCGGGGCTTATCGCTGGGCCCCGCCGCACTTGGGAACAATCACCGATTTGAGCCTAGTATATGGGGATGATAGACAACTTCATTGTAGTGCGGTATCTATCTCGTCACAATAATAATATCCCAGGTTCGGTTCTCTTCAGTTGCCTTGTCGATAGTCTTTGATTTATTCCAAAAGTCTTGAACCTGCTTCAAAATTAGCTTAATTAATTGCGGTAAAAAGGATTGAAATACAGTATTACAGCTGCTAGACAGTCTGGTAGGCCTGTCTATCTCTTTGCTAAAAATTCAGAATCTCGCCTTTTAAAGACGTAAACCCGAGCGTAAACCGATGCGATTCCCATTCAAAATAATACTACCTACCCATCATATAAAACTCTTTTTTGATCGTTTGTGCGCAAATGAGTCAGTTGCACACCTGTTGGTAGCATTTCATTTGCTCACAGAAGATCAAAAAACATAGTATGATACTCGGGCGCAACGGTTTTCGCTTTCTCGTGACTATTTAGACCCTCGGCTGCGTCTCGGGCCTAAAAAGGTCACTTGAAGTGCGAAAACCATCGTTTGCGCCCTTGTATCATAAATATACTATTAGAACACTACTTACCACCATTAATATTACGGTATGTTTTTAGCAATGAAATTTCAGCCGTTAAAAATGCAATAAAACCCCATTCCAATGAATGTTCAAAAAAATAACTCCTGAACACCATGTGCAATGCCACTCAAAATTTGATCAAATAATGTAACATCATCCATAGTAACTCATACATAGTACTTCTTTCACATACACACACACACACACACACACACACGCGCGCGCGCGCACACACACACATCTTCACCAGAGTCCCATAAGAGATCACAAGTGGGGTGAATGCGCCCTCAAAACTCGATCCCAAAAGGTTCTAACCAGAAAAATCCGGTTCGGCATCGAATTAATCCAGAAAAAATATTTTGTGCTCCCGTTTGGATCGGATATATATGCTGTACCCGTGCGTAACTTCGGAAGGAAGGAGCGGCGAATCGCCTCGACTCATTGGCATCCGAATGAAGTAATCCAGCAAGCTTCATTTCTAGGGTGCTATTTCAAAAAAACAAATTCTGTAGCAAGGTCGACGCATTACGTCCATACCGTATACTCTTGAAAGAGATTTCTCCCCACCACGTGTAATGTTTTGGAGCGAGACAAAAATGGAGAGAGTACCACATGTGATTGTACGCGCGCACGTGATCTGATGACTGATAGAACTTTCGAATTTCAACGATACATGTGTGTATTGCGATTTAGTGGTCACCAAAGTTACGTAAATAGTCAACGAGGCACACTTTTACATCTGTCATTTGATGAGGTAGACGATAGAACGTGCGTGGTCAGAAACTCTGGCGATGAAGTTGTAAAATTGGCGCTCCACTTTCATGAATAGAATCGTATATTTTGATAAAAATTTCACATTGATATGAGCTTTTTCTGTGTTTTATTTGTGTGCTATAGACAATCACGTTTCCGCTTAGTTTGAGACCAGTCCGATTAGGGAAATAAAAGTTTTGTGTTCTTTTCTACTTGAAAGCTTGAAGCACTCAATTTTATTCTTCAAAATATTGAAGATAGTAACATAGAAATAATATAATTCAAATTTCTGGAAATCGACTTTTTAGGATCTTTTTTCTTTCGTTCTTCGTAGTACATAATTTTCTTCGTCTCAAATTTGATCTCTGTACAGTTTATAGCCAAAATCGATTATTATCAAAATCTCTCATTACAAGATCGAGTGAGGTGTTCATGTGTTGTGGTCGTCAGGGTGACGATTATCGAAATGCCCAGCTTGAAATTTGGCCTGGACAACCCTCCAGACAGAGTCATACGCTGGTTTTAAAGTAACTCAATTGAATGTCGATCAGAAATCAATTTACGATGTCACGAAAAACTTATGACGGATAATTTATCAGCATAAAATTCAGCAGCTGTATATGTCATAAATTTCTTTCGTGATTATCAATTATTCTGGTATTTTGTGCTAGAGTTCAGTCAAGTAGCCCACGATTACTCTTCATTTTTTTGAACTTTCTGGTCTTCCATATTCCTGAGGTTGAAAAATCCTAGATGAAAAGGTTCTCGTCTCTTATTGTGATATCATGGGCGTTATTTTAACTGGGAGGTTGGATCACGTCATCATTCAAAATCATTTGTTAAAAAGTCAGTTTCATTTCACTGCTCAATGACCGGCAAATTCTATGAGATCATGATCATGCACATTTCATTATACCATCGCGTTGGTATCACGACAAAAAAGAGAATGAGTTAATTCAACATGCAGAACAAGCCCTAATTTGGTCAAGTTATTTGACGATCGGCGTCACAAGATTAAAGTAGATTGTACTGAGCGGATTTGGTAAGCTCTTCGTTTTGCTCAAATTTCAAAATATTTAATCGAAGATATTATCTAGGAAGATACGCAAACAGACTAGAAAATTCATCATTTCCTAACAAAGTACGTGACCAATTCCATGTAAAAACGACACATGAAAAATAGTGATGGCTCGGATAGGCTCCTCGTAATTGTTATCCGATTCTATGGTATGTACACTCGGCGGACATTTTATCTGCCCAAATCTGAAAAAGCTTTCTTATCCCTGAGCTGCTATTTGGAATTTTGAGATTGGCTTTCAATTTTGATGGGTTAAGCATACAGTTACGATCATCAGAATACCAGAAACGGTCTGATCTGGATTGAAACAGTAGCGCACGGACGAAAAGCTTTTTCAGATTTGGGCAGATACAATGTCCGTCGAATGTACATAGTATATATGAAGATTCCACTCACTGGGAGGGCCCAAAAAATTTCGGAGATAACTGCTGAGTTATTTTTCGATTTCGTTCCTTGATCCCACCAGAGCATAAAAATCATGATTTTTTTTTTCAATGAAGTCCATTTATCTCGAGTTTGGCTCAAGATAATGCAACGCAGATTGTACTATTCCGAAGATCTCAAATGAATCCATCGAAAGGGACCTTGAAAATTTTCGTAGAGCGATTTCAAGCCCTGATCAGGCAAAATCCGGAAAACCTAGGCTAATCTGATTATATCAGAAAGCAATTTTTCTAAACTTTCCTAAAATATGCTTTCTTGTCCAAAATTTGTACGGCTTCCAAAGTGATTTAATTGCAACCTAAGGAAATTTCTACCATGAACCAGAGCCCTGAGCCCTTCCCCCGCATCCATGCTGTTGGTGGTGTAATAAGGAGTCGCAATGTCTAAAGCACCCTGAATCTTCAGTCCCACTCGAAAAAATTGAACTCGGCGAGTAGTAATTTCAAAGGAAATTTCCTTGGCATGCAATTGGAATCTGTTTGGAATCCGTGCAACCACGTGCATGCGCAGAAATTGCGGTATTCTATTTTGGTTGGGGAATTAAAAAATTGGAAAATTGACCAAAAAATCATGAAGTAGCATATAAAAACTTCTGACTCATTCCATCGCAAAGATTGTGCAAATTTCCATGAGATGTCATATTTTGAGAAAGTTAAGAGAATTGCTTCTTGAGATAATCAGGATAGCCTGGTTCTTCCGGGTTTTGCCTAATCAGGGCCTGAAATGGCTTAACGACAATTTTCAAGGTTTTTTCGAAATGTTTTTTCAAGATCTTCCGAATGGCGCAAACTGCGTTGCATTATCTTGAGCCAAACTCGAGATAAATCAGTTTAGTAACAAAAGGTCGTGATTTTTAGGCTCTGGTGGAATCAAAAAGCGAAACAAAAATAGCCACAAAAGTAGCTCCGCAGGCTTCTCCGAAAATTTTCTGGGTCCTTGCAATGGCTAAAACTTCATATAATGGACCATAAAATCGAATAAAAACCACGAGAAACGTATGCAGGATTTCAAATAGGATTCATCACATATAAGACTTGGCTCAAGTTTTCCGCACTGCATCCATGAACTATAATAGCCAGTATTTTCAATTTGAAAATTCGAGTCCATTTTACCAATATCCTACACCAAGACTGTATCATCTGCTTCCTTTTGCTACATCTAGTTATTTTCCATTTTCGAACAATTACTCCCTTGTCTATGAGACACTATATATACACACTCAACAGATGCTTCAAAGTTGAA
Organism: Eretmocerus hayati; assembly: GCA_029851415.1. Classification (NCBI taxonomy): domain Eukaryota; kingdom Metazoa; phylum Arthropoda; class Insecta; order Hymenoptera; family Aphelinidae; genus Eretmocerus; species Eretmocerus hayati. Next base: position 170,914,009 of record CM056742.1, on the reverse strand, counting down.
CTATCTATAGCCAGAGGTATTTCGTTTATGCGAAAATTGCTTCGAAGACGTTATCATTCACACGAGGATGGAAAAGTCACGCGCAGCGTAATTAGACACAAGGCTCGACAGAATTAAAGTTACGAGTCGATTAGTGTAAAAAAAAGTTTTTCAGTGGCAGTATAGCAAGCTGTTGAGTTTGCAGAATAATCGCGAGAAAGGCTCTGACTTGCATTTTACCAGCTAGAAGATTCCCGAGAACCGATAGCGCTGGTTGAAATGTCAATATTTATTCTTCAAGTCTTTGGAATTATCAATATTTCAGCTCGTAAACGGTTTCCAACTGCATACAGTTTTTTTTTTAATTTTTTCTTCATCTCTAAAGTTGTTAGAATTATAGCGGTGTCATTAAATATATGTATTGAGGAAATCCTGGCTGTTGGACAAGTTACTCGTTGAAGGTGAAGATTACTTGATCAATTTATTGGTAAAGTGTCTTTTCTGCCTGTAATTTTTATCATCGAACGTTCTAGCGGAAGTAACTCAAAATGCACATATAGTCGTCGAATCTATTTACTGCTGAGAAATTTATTTTTTAAGAAACCCTCACCATTCCTATAGATATTGTGACTATGATTCCTCTGCATTGACCACAAAATTCAGAATTAAAAAAAAAAAGTAAGTTAGCTTAATTTTCTCTGAAAATTAAGGGAAAAAGTAGGAGAATAACTAATTGACCCATCGGGAGCAGTAAAAACTAGAATAAATATTGTTGTCAGCTGAGATGGTGAATAGTTTATCTACCGTCGAATTGGGTAATTTTGGTACGTTTTCGGTGCTTTTCATTTTGTTTGGCTCGGCATTCCAACATGCATTGCCAAAACCACTTCTATTAGTAGTCAATCGAAAATTACAGCCTCAGCTTTTGATTGATGATCTACAAAGTTCTATTTCATGTGTCTGAGCTGGAGCTATAAGCAGTTGAAGAAGTATACCAAAGTTAGATACCGATGGGGCAACTTTGCTACACTTACAAAATATCTCAATTCTACACACCACCATGCGAGTGAATCAATTTTGACCGTACAGAACTTTTATTTTAAGCCGTTTGAACCATTTTAAAACCTCAGAAACCATCACTCGACTCAAGATGAGTTAAAAAGGACCTGTCATGGGAAGATGTACTGAAGTAACCCTATCCTCATGCTTCTTACCTAGAGTAGGGTAACTTTGGTACGCTTTTTCATAGGGGTTTTCCCGGTTTTTTATTCATTAAAATTTAAAATGCTGTAAATACGCCAATGTAACAATGGTTTCTTCAATATGGAGATATATGTGATGGAAATGTAGCATTACACACCCGTAGTTTGTTCCGGGACACTTTTTGCCAGGTACACTAACTGGACCACTCGCGTATCGGTGCTAAATCAGCTTTTTCGGAAAAAACTTCGATAAACGACTACAACCAGTCACACGGGATCTACGGTGGCTTAACACATTGTTTATGTGTGTGCCAAGAAGGGAGGATAGGTTTCAGAGCAATAGAACCATTTACCTTGCCCAACGCAGCTCTGAAAGTCATTTTTCAGGGGTGTACCAAAGTTACACCCATTGTACCAAAGTTACCCAATTTGATGGTATACTTGTCATGGATAATAAATATATACGATTACCGTAATTCGAACTTTGAAAATATGAATTAAATTAAATTACATAAAATAATATGATATTATTTATTATTTGATTATATTACTTTTTCGGGATGATCTACAGATGCTTACCTTCATATAATGAATTGAGAGTCTATATTTACATTTAAATCTGGGCCATCGCCAGATGTGAAGATATTTTCGTCTGCATAGTACACCAAAGTTCTCGATCGAGCTCGTCATTCACTCATCCGACACTCATCTCTCTTACCATTTACATTTTACAAAGAAAAAATATACTTGAGTATATTTCCCATAGTATGCTCGCACAGAAGATGCTATCACTTTCGCTATTTCCGAAGCATGAGCAGAATATACGGAGATCGTTCGCAAAAATGGAGGCCAATATAGTGTACATCCAACATGCCCGATTGCTTGTTTCGAGAGAAAGATACAGAACGATTTTTTTACCACCAGAACGTGTTTATCGCATCAGAATGGGTCGGAAGTGGTGTTTTTTGGTTACATGGAGATAGGAATAACGATTTTATTTTCTGGATATAGGCAATTTTGCTGTTTCAAAGGATAATGGGCATGCTTGGTACACCAATTCGCGAACTCCCGAAAAATTACTTTTTAGGGTAACTGTAATATCCTTGCCAGCCCTACCCCCGCAAACGAAAAATTTAGTCAAATTACAAGAGTTGAGCAGCGCGTGTGAACCCCCTGGACAGGTGCGCAGTGATAAAAAAATGTATACCCCAATAACATACAAAAATGATTTGATTAAATGAGTCAAAATTCTTTTTCTATGCCTAAATGGGCATATTCGTGGAAACTTACACGCCTTGGCCCGAAAAATCCAGAAGTTGAAAAATATAGACTGCCTGCATGTCTATCCCAACTGATTTCATTCCTTTTTGCATATTGAGAGATGATATGTGATAAAATATATGCAAATGTTTTTCGGGGATGAATTGGAATGGCATATGGGTGATTCCGCCGAAAGTGTGATTTTTGGGGCCAAAATCGTCACGGGAAATGATTTGGGTCAAAAATTAATTCAGCCACAGACGAGTTCCGGTGTCTCGTAGCATTTGATTTACATTTGTTTGGGCACAAAAAGAAAGTATCTAGAGCTACGTATCTCAAAAGTAGAGTCAGAACGGAATTGACAGTTCGCCTCAGAAAGTATTAGCACTGCTTGCGAAGTAATCATAGACTCTTTTCTGCATAGATTTGCTCTAATGCAACCAAATAATACTACAAGAAAATATGTTTCACAAAGCGATACAGCGCGCCAGGGATGAGCACAGGGATGGGGACGGAAGTCACCGAAAATTTTGTACGCCATTTCGAAAACGGGTATCTAAAAGTTGATTTCATTGGTTACAAAGGCTCAATAGATGATTGGGGACTATGCCGAGATAATTACTGCTGTGCAAGAAGTTTTGGTGCAAACCCGTCTTTAAAAAAGTCGGATAGCCGTGCTCGAGCTGATGGTTTTATTTGGTTTCGCAAAGTAGTGGATTGTTTTTTTTTTGAAGCATTACAAATTGAAGTGCACAGCTACATATGGGGGTTTTCGACTCCGCATATGCGTAGTGGTGAAGTCGAAAGTCGAAGGTGGGCTGTCCACAGGGGACGGAGTTGATATTTCGATCCTTTATCAAGAACAGGCTACAAAATACAGGAACGTTGGGATCGTCTCAAAAACTATTATTATGGTTGCAAACCAATAGAATACATACACATTAGAAAATTGCTATAAAATTCATTCCAAGTCGTAGAAACTTGGGGGAGCTTGGAACACAGAAAATCACACTTTCGGCGGAATCACTCATATGTAATTTTCCCATGTGCAAGATGAAAGGAAAGTAGTCCACGAAACTGACATTTTCGGTTTTTGACGTTTCATTGTATAGCGTCGAACCCTGACGCGATGGGACCAAATGACCTCGGGATTCTTGCTAGATGGTTGATTTGAGTCCGAAATAAATTGTACATGCTACTCTGAAGCAGATAATTAATCTCAACTCTCCGTCTTTTTCGCGTGCTATTGAGTATCCCACGAAACAGCTTTTGAGTCCACGGAACTTACATACATGGAACTGACATTTTGCCCTAAAAATAAAGGAGTTGACACAGGAAGTTCTCCACGCAGATTTCATCTATTACCATCATATACTGATGGAAAAAATTGTCAGCAGGGTGAATTTGTGTCCAAGGAACTGACAAAGCTAACTACATGCCTGATTTTTGGCTACAATTGTACATGCAGCACTGGGATCGAGACTGGGATCTTTGATTCTGGGTCTTTTCTCGCAATGTGATTTGATTGTTTGACATGTTTCCTTGAAATTTTGTCCTTCAAACAAAGTCCTTCAAAGTAGATTTGGAATGTGCAGGTATTATTTTAAGAAAATTCCTCGTTTTGGCTGAAAATCCCATAACAAGAAAGAGATACATGACTCAAGGTCTAATCATAGCATTCTGGTCCAGAGACCTATGGAAAATGGTTGGTTCAATGTTGCATTTTGAGAGAATAATTTGGGCCAACCCATTATGATGATTACCTTGACGCTGGCACTAACAATGTATCCCTGGAACTCCAACTATTACAGTCCACGGAACTGAGATTTCGACCCTTAATCTTTGAAAATATAAAAACACGTGTGGTCGGATCGATCTAGAAATTCATTCCCAACTGACGAGGAGAGTATTTCAGATCGAGGCGACGGATTTAGCTGAAAATTTGGAAATAGTCTTCTTTCAGTGCCAAAAGATGATATCCAAAATTGTACACCCTAAAGCTCAAGCGTTTCCGAGCTACAGTCACAAACATTAGCATTGCCCATATAAGCCCATATTAAAAATTATGCATATAGGTATACTCCCAATGCTAATGTTTTTGTCTGTAGCTCGGCAACGCTTGAGCGTTAGGGTCTACAATTTTGGATATCATCTTTTGGCACTGGAAGAAGACTATTTCCAAAGTTTCAGCCAGATCCGTGACCCGGATCTGAAACACTCTCCTGGTGAGTTTCAATGTAATTCGCGCAGAAAAACTTGAACGGAGTGATTCGGGGCTCATTGGGCAAAATGGGAGGCTATTACTCGTTCCGTGTACATGCGATTCCGCGAATATGCTCATATATGTACGCTGAATCTCTGAGCTTCTAAATTTTCGTGCATCTCAAGTTCTTGCCTGATTAAGTTGTCCGCTTATCCCTAGGATTCAAGTTGCCCCGTGTATCTTTTTATTCCACAGTGTTGACTGCATGGGCCTTCTTGTATAGATAACAAATTCACCGGTCAGGCTTGGACGTGGTTTATTGCATTAGAAGTACAACAAGTATCTCGAATTCAGTTAGATCAAAGAACAATCACGAATTAATATTCGAATATTCTATCTTGATGAGTGATAGCTCACTATCTAACCCTCAATTATTTTTCAGGTATCACGGGTCTATTTTATCTAGTATTTTGGAGTTGTTTGGCTGTCTTGTGCGCAGTGTGTTACATGGTGCTAATGGCAACTATTGACGAACACAGGCCGACGTATACTTTAGGTGACAGTCTCATTGGTGCAAACCCTGGTAAGATCTAATGAGAAGAAAATTACAGAAATAAATTTTGTTAAATGCTCGTAATTTTATTCATAAATCGCAGTCGAATCTTCGCATTGTTTTGTTGTGGAGATGACTGGCTTATTATACCTTGAGTGATCTCTTACGAATAGAATTGGAAATTCAAAACAGTTTCTCGAAACCTCAATATCCCGTTTCCCTGCTGACCTTTTTAAAATGAAACTATTCCAGTTTACCACTTCTAAATCTTGATATTTGATAGAATTCTTTTTGAATAGAGATGAATTTTTCTTGTTATCGGTAGCTGTGTATATTTGAAACTTTTTCTACATTTCGGTTTAGGTATACTTATCAATTCATTCAAATCAATAAATTCTATAAAATCTACTTCACAGGATTGGGATTCAGACCACTGGCTTCAGATGATGCAGAGCATCCATTGATATCCTTTGTAACAAACAACGACACGCAGAAGAAATTCTGGATAGATAGGCTGAACCAATTTACCGAAGGTAAGGTTGAAGAATTCCATTATGAATAATGGATACATTGAGTTTTGTAGTTAGTTTATATAGAATTTCAGTAATTAAAGCACTGCAGATATCCCAATTTCTATACAGTTTGCGAATCTCATGGCTATTTTCTTCAGAAAATTTGATTAAAATCGAGCGTGTTTGAGATAGTTTTTGGTGACTTACTTTCTTGCACTGGGCCCGTATTCTAAATTTTGCGGTAAAATTTTGCGGCAAATTTTACCACAAAATTTGCCGGCAAACGTGGCGCTCAGTCGGTAACCTGTAACATTTGCCGCATTTGATGCAGTTTGCCGGCGTGATTTGCCGTATTCGCGTTGCCGATAGCGTTTGCCGTGGAAAATACGTCAAAAACCGCGCGGGCAAACTGCAGCATTGGTGGAAAATTTTGCAGGTTACCAACAGAGCGCCAACGATGCCGGCAAATTTTGCGGTGAATTTTGCAAGTAAATTTTACCGCAAAATTTAGAATACGGGCCCTGGGGCCTTATTCTAATGACTTTTTCCCTCGAGCGTGGGAGGAAAAGAGCAATGATCACCATTTCCGCTCACTAACCTATCGCTTTGTTTGTTATCTAAAAATGACTCAATTTCATGTTGAGGTAATTCCTGCACCAACCTTTGAATCATATGATCATAAAAAGTTTGTGGGGGTTTGTAAGGACAAGCCACTGTGTGTGGTTGAATGATATTCACGTAGCAATGAGAATAACTAGATAGTCTGTTTACTTGATGTAAATGAGGCGGAAATGGGAATCGCTAGATTTTCCTCCACCCCTCCGCGGGAAAAACTTTCTAGAATAAGGCCCCTGGGGGTCAAATCTTCCTGACTGCAATTCGTGGGTAGTAATTTTTGCAATTTTGATCGCAGTTGGATGGACAAGTCGAATAACGAATATTCGTGATAAAAAAAAAAAAAAAATATTTCAGTATACAAGGACAAAAATAAGCTGAAAAATGCAGGACGAAATCAGGTGATCTGCGACTATGGAAATCCTCCTGCGGAGGGTAAAGTTTGCGCAGTGGATATATCTCAATGGGGTCCTTGCTCAGAAAGCAATGGATATGGTTACAATAATTCTTCACCTTGCGTCTTCATCAAGCTGAATAGGGTGAGTTTACTCGGACACGATTCCACTTCTTTCATTACTCCGGCGTAGCGTCAAATTCTATTTCAGGACCTTTTATCGACAAACGGAAAATCGATGTCGGTTCTCGCGTCATTCCCCTTCATAGCAATTTCTCTTGATCCTGCCTGCGTTACTGTAATTCATTCAGTCATTCTACGTGCTGATACAATGATTAGATCTGCACCGAAAGTGAAGTACAGTACCCGTCAAAAGTTTGGGCTTACCCGAAAACTTTTTTTTTATTTTGTGAATCGAACCACCTGGATCTGTTTAGCCATGAGAGTATTTATTTGTGCTGATTTTGGAAGTCTTCTTCTACTAATTTTGATGTATGTAGTATTCTTCATTTTTTATCCGCACGTATCCGGAGCTTTTCAGTCCTAACTTGAGGGAGTGTCAAAATTTCAAAAACACCAGGCTCCTGCAAATCTGAGGCAAGGTAATCTTTTGATATGGAACTTGAGGGACCTGAAAGTACAAGTCTGAGACTTTAAATTTTGTTTTCTAACGCTCTCTATGCCACTCGCAGTCTGAGATATAACATTTTCGACAAGGTCAAATTTTTCACAACAAAATTGCATTCTACTTGGAAAAGACGGAGAAATGAGAGATGTTTTTTTGGAAGAGTATAATCTTTATTTCGGATATCTATCATCTATATCTTGATCAAATTGAAGGGAGAACTTTAAAATATGCCCAAAAAGTGAATTTCTCTGTCTTTCTCAAAGTAGGCTGCTGTTTTTTGCAGAAAACTCTCGTCACAGAAGATGTCATATAGTACGAAGTAGGATTGGCGTACCGAGAGACGTTCAAAACGAGCTCAAAAACTGTATACTTGTACTTTCACGTCTTACAAGTTCGATACCAAATCATTTCTATATTTTATGTGCAGGAGACAGAAGATTCTCTGGAAAATCGTTGAAATTGACATTTTTCAAATTTGAATTCGAAAGATTCCAATTCGTACAAATAAAAATGAATAATACCACCTTGAAGTACGTGAGAAGACCTTCAGAATGATCCCTGATAGAGTCCTTTTCAGACAACTAGAGCTTCGTACTTGACAGAATTGAAAGAGAGAAAAAAAAAATTGTGTGAGCTCGAGCTTTTGACCATTAGTGTAACACGTAAAAGAATGCGAACGATGCATAATACCTCGTAATTAATCTCGTTTTGATGATTTTGTCTAAGATGTGTAAATCACGGAATACCAATGCTTTCAGATATTCGATTGGGTGCCAGAGTATTACGATAATGTTGACAGCTTACCCGATGATATGCCAAATGACCTCAAGGACCACATAAAGCAGTTTGGAAAGTCTAAGGTAAGATTTGTATATTTATATGTCTATGGCTATCTCATTAAACACTATATAATATTCACTACATTGTTATCCTTTTTAGTTGAATACTGTTTGGGTGTCATGTCGAGGAGAGAGTTCGCACGATAGGGAAGCAATCAACTCTGTTGAATACTACCCCAAGATAAGAGGATTCCCTGGTTATTACTATCCTTATCGGTTTCATCCAGAGTATCTCAGCCCAGTTGTTGCAGTACGCTTTCAGAGGCCTAAAAGTAATTGAAATCATTTTTATACACTTTTCATACTTTCAATTCAGTTTTTTATCTTCAAGTTTCCCTTTTAATCTTACAAAGTTGGTCAGTCAATTTTGACAGCTGATCCCGAAGTTGTTATATTCCATTTAAATTTTGCAAATTTTTTAAAGACGTTCGAGATTCGAGTGCTATCTCTAAAATATCTGTTTTCACGCAATTTCATCATTCTTTCAATGATTTTTTTTTTCCAGAAGTAAACACTTTTTCACGAACTCGCAAATAAACTTTTTTCTCTGACGAATGTGTCAATGATATTGAGAAATTGATCATGTCATATGAAAGTTTATTTCATAAATCATTCAAATTGGAATTGGCTGAAATCAGCAACTTTATAACTATGTTCTGGAAATTGGAAATTTTAGCCCGAAAAAGGATTTACAGAATTCTGAAACTTTCAAATTGTTTTCCCGCTTAAAAATTTCGGATTTGATTATAATAGCTAGACATTTCATGAGAATCTCTTTCGAATCTCAAAAATATAATTTGAATCGATCATCCATGCAGGAAAATATTAGAAAAATTCAATAACTTTGATTAATATTTTTTCAGCGGATCAGTTAATAAACATCGAGTGTCGAGCGTGGGCAAAGAACATACTTTACACGATTTATCAAGGTGCAAAAACTGGATCTGTTCACTTCGAGCTACAAGTCGGTACAAAGTGATTCCCATCATTGCCATTATTATAATGTGCTGAGAGTGCCTAATACTGAATAGTATCATGCCTGCCGTTTTTTTTTATAAGACCGTCATAATAACGCAGACGATTGTGTTCTCCATCGAGCTAAGAAAATATGCCACTCGCAGTTATAATCGATGTATATACATTTTACAAAAGTGTATGTAAACATTTAAGAGTTGGTACTGTGAGTAAAATAATTTGGGATATATTTTATTTCTTCTGTATTATACTTTCACGTATTAGAAGTCAGAAGAAAGATTTTTGTAAGTGAGACTTTACCAGCTAGTTTAAAAGCAAGTCTGCATTTACAATTGCTGAATATATACATCATGCCGTTTATATTCAATGCATAGCAAAGACAACAATCAGGTGCATGATTTTTTTTTTTATGACAATTATGCGGTTTATTTGAGTAAATGAGAGTATGATAATATATTGTGTAGCATCTTTGTGATTTTATTCGTGTCTCTTGTATTATTTTACAAAATCTGATTTTGAATGTTTTGTTGTGGAACATTTTTGCTGTCCCCAAGCTAGATATTAAATTATATTCTTAATTTCATAGTATTTGAGTGGTCTGTTATTATTAGATGTTTCGAAAAAAAGAGTGGATGAGTATTGCAGATTCTTTCGAATCGTCTGACAAAAGATGAACGTATATATATGAAGATGGATTGGCGATACCTTCAGATATATGTGTATTTATATATAGATTTTGGAGATAATCTGATTCTAATAAGTCCTGAATTCTGGATTCAGATTTACCTAATCATGTAGAATTAATGACAAAAATTTGGTCTCATGTACATGTAACTCGACTTGGTTTTCTATAAGTCCAAAGTTTGTTCATACTATCGGATTTCCCGATTGGAAGGCGAATTGTATGAGTAGCATACTTTCTGACGTTTTCGTAAGCTTAGCGTAATGGGGTGAAATTCACACTAGAGATATCTCGTTCAAATGCAAAATCCAGCTCTGTTTTCAAATCTGGGTTGAATTGAGCTCAATCCATGAAAAACAGTCAATATTGCTTATATAATATGCTGTATGACGTACGTGAAAAAAAAACAATTTCATTTTTACATCTCGTCTGAACTGAAATGAATCAAGAAGTTGAAAAAAAAAATAGAATTCATTGAAGTAAATTTCAAAATAATCTAAAATCCGTCACGAAATTCACAAAAACACGGTCCATTACGAGAGGATGTATAATCATCAGCTTAGAGTTCAGCGATGACTGAATTTGTTCCTCGAGTCATTTCTAGTTCAGCAATTTTTTTTATATTTTCTGGTTGTGTCCACTTACTGCTCAAGTCGAAATGATTGTTGTCAATTTCAGCTCTTCGAATGCACAATTGGTATTCAAATAACTTGCGAGTCTGACATATGGCAAACCACGATCTGATCTATGAATTTTTGTTCTTTACACGATGTTTCATAAAATTTTCATAAGCCTGCAGTGTGACCATGTTAATACAGAGGCCAGAATTAAATGAATATTTCTTTCAGAACTGAAATAACTTGTCGTGATTGTGCTCAAAGTATGAACACTGATTGAGCGATCGTTTGAATACTGCCTCTTATTGGTATTTTTCAAAGACTTTGCTCTCACAAATTTGGTAGAATAAGTGAATGACTAATGGGAATATTGAGAATATTGACATGATCATATACGATTATATATAAAATAAGTTCAAAAATGTGTTATCTTCGGTCCGAAAATACGTGATTTACTGATTCACAGCTGTTGGAACGTCAATACTTCACGGTATTGATCAAACTTCCCCCAGAAAAATCTTCCCCGGAGTCATTCTCAGGTTTTGAATATTTGAAGCACTGAAGAGAAGAAAATGCACATTAAATATCATTTTTTGATACACTGTGCGTAAAAGTGCACTTTGCGCACAGTTTGTCGACTTTTACTCACAGTTTATCGAAAAGTATAGTTAGATACACGGCCGTAAAACCTATTATTCGCATCCTCGTGATGATTCCGATCCTCGCCTGCGGCTCGGGCCGGAAACCCATCACTCGGACGCGAATTACGCCCTTGTATCGGAATGTACTATTTTTGAAACTCGTGACCGATTTCCGGAAATATTCTTTCTCGGAAGTATATGACCAGTCTCGTGATGTATCGATGTTGGAACAGATTTACATCAATGTGTCACAACTTTCCGTAATAAAAAAAAAAATGTTTGAAGTGGTTTTGTGTATGATCATGTATGACCATGGAATCCGAAAATTCCATGATCATATATGTTCATGGAATCGTATGTTTTACATGGGTGAATATATGAGAACTTCATTGAACGCTATACAAAAAGATTATCGTACTTACTTCTAGCGTACTCGTTTTCAACATAGCTGAAATCAATTTTATTTGATCTTAGGCTGTAGTATATAAATTGATCTTGGAGAAACAGTTGCAATGGTAGTTCATTCCCATTTCTTGAATATCTTGTGATTTTCATGATTATTTACTGCGCTGGATTCGTAGTATGTCTCAAGTCAATTATTGTACATATGCATTCTTAAATGTATTTGATCGCTTCAAATGAAATATTTTATCCAATACACTGTGTTGTTAGTTGTAAGATTTTGGAAATGTAGACGTTTGATCAAAGATTGCAAAACCAGAATACTTTTGGTGATCCTGATGAATGTATAAGGATGATGTTGTGGTTTCAGTTTATCTCAGTAAAATAAAGTGCTGAAGATTTCTAAATTTTGATATCTTTCCGCTATCTTTTCACATCCGACTCAAAACTTTGATAAGTAACAATTTTATTTTGTAATCGAGCGCATAGTGGCAATTAGCAGTAGGGTGATCCGAAAAATGATACAAATTTCTACGAATCGTCATGATTGGTGTTGAATATGATATGTATTGACAAGCAGATGCGAAAAAAATTTTGCTGCGTGCCGAAAGATGAAAGTTTTAGTCCTAGCAACAGCCCAGGTGATTTCAAAAATACGCTGCTAAAAGAGATTAGCAGAATGCTTTCTCTTAGCGAAATAGTCTCAGATGATCACTCAAACTAATCATGAATTGGGAAAACTGATCATCTTCCAGAATCATGATTGGAATTCCCACAAAATAGTTTTATTTTTCCTGTGGTCCAATCTATTTCATTCTCACCTCATATTATACACATATGATTAAATTTTAATCGGGTTCAAAAGTAGTCAAATCAAATTCGGTTACAACGAATTGATGTAGAATTCTCGAAAATCATCTCTGTAGTTTATAAAAAGTTGGATAGATTAGTTGTAGAGGGTGATAAGAAAAGAAAACTAATTTCAGTTGAAATTTTTTCAATACCTTTTGAGTTATTCTGACGAGATTCCCTTTTGGAAGAATTCAGATGACCTACACTAGAGTTTTTTGTGCAAGATATATTGTCTGGTTGAGGCGAAATTTCAATTCAGTTGGTATGAAGGAGATGAAAATGAAGTTTTTTGAAAATTGCTGGATTTTTTGGAAATAAATCCAATTTTGACTGTATTAAAGTGGATTCTGAGGAAATTCGGTATCAACCAATCGATTTAGGATGACGAAAAAGTATCAACTTACAAGGGGAACACCAACCTTGTGGGTTCTAGATCTTGACGAAACTTTGGGAATCTTCTTGTTTGGGTGAGAAATGAAGGTACCCTAAAAGGGTTTCGTCCAATGAGGCTCCTATCCTGAGGTACAGCCATGGAGGTTAGCATTGTCAGATATCTATATATGTGTCATTTAAACATATAGGCCTTTCTGGGCAATGCTAATTTCCATAGCTGTATCTCGGGATAGGAGCCTCATTGGACGAAACCCTTGGAGATACCTTCATTTCTCACCCAAACAAGAAGATTCCCAAAGTTTCGTCAAGATCCAGGATCCGCAAGGTTGGTGCTTCTCTCGTTAGTTTGTCAGAATTTGAATGGATTAGTTTGTGGAGGAGATATGAGGAAAGTATGACTATTGAAAATAATATTATTGTATATTTTGAGCAATTTTTTTGAGGAAGCTAGTTAGGGAGATTTTGGCTATCTAAACTGAGGTTTTTTTAGCAAAGCCTGTAACTTGGTTGAAAGGGAATTTCGATGAGATTGGTGTCAATATGGTCAAAATGGAGTTTTTGTTGGAAATTTCCGTTTTTTCGAAAGAATTGAGGTTTGTGGAGATTAAATGAATTTTCGGTATCAACCAATCAATAGATCAAGCCAAAAGAACCATAGCCTAGGTACCCCAAATTGCCGAAAGATCGAGTTGGAAAAAGATATTTTAGTATGAAAGTAAAAAATTTTAGCGATTTTACCTCAAAAAAGCTCTAAATCAATTTCGATTGGGAGAGGAGAGTAGCCAAATCACTGGTCTTATCTCTGAGTGATTCTCTAAAACTTGTAGAAAAGCAAAAATCGATAGATGAGTGGAGTGTAGGAGAGAAAGCGTGGCGCAAAAAAGACAACACACATACACACATACACACATACACACACACACACACACATACACAGGCAAAAGGACGGATAAATGAGTCCATGGAAGGTTTTGAAGGATTGTAAGAGAAAAAGTGTTACTTATGGTTAGATTTTGGCGAGAAGAACAAGATGGTTGAGGCATTTTTGTAAATAGAGGAATTTTGTTAATGGAAATTCTGGATTAAATGGAAAAATTGATCAGAAATTTACTGGGTCAAAAACAAAGCTTTCTCTTTCGAGAAAGCAAAAGGAAATAAATAACACTATAACGTCAACCGGGTTAAGTGTGCGACACTTTTGACTTTTTTTGTAATTGTTTGTCGTATACCTCAGCAAGATCATGCAGCCAGTGACCATGCGAAAGCTTGAAATATTAGCTTTTGATTGGAATTCAGTACTTCTTCATTTCAGAATTCTATTTAAAGATACGGTCATGGGAAGCAAAACACATGTCACAATCACCTAGGGTGAGGTAACTTTGCTACACTTCAAATCCAACTCATATATCTTTTGTTCTCGGATATTAGTTATTAATTGATTTTTTGAATGTCCCGAACAGATATTTCTACGCCGAGTAATCCTCATTTGAAGTTAATTAGCTATATGGACCAATTTTCAATTTTCATACGAATTTTCAACGATTATCGGAGGACTGTGCCAATCAGCTAATCAACTTCAGATGACGATATCTCAGTGTATTAGAAACACCCGATCGGAACGTTCAAAACGCCAGTTTGAAGCTAAGTTCTTTAACTTTTGATTGATGACCTGAAAAAATCGATTCTTTATTCTAAAAGAAAACTAACATGAGTTGGATATGGAGTGTAACAAAGTTACCTCACCCTACAGGTTTTGTAAAATGTGTTTTGCTTTGACTCTTGCATTCACTGCAACGCATGTTCAGAGTCGAAAACCCTCATGTGTAGCTATGCACTTCAATTTGTAATACTTCAAACAACATATTCCACCACTTTGTGAGTCAAAATTACTTGCTTAGTTCGCGCACGGACATCCGACATTTTGAAGACGGATTTGCACCGAAACTGCTCGCGCAACACTATATAATTAGGTCGGCAAAGTTCCCGATAGTCTATTGAGCCTTTTGAGGTCGATATCCAGATACACAAATACACCTAATTCTTGCGTGACATAAACCGAAAACCTGAATCCGCGGCTGAGTGCACCACATAATAAAACGTGTTTTCCAAATGGCATACAAAATTTTCTGTCCTTTCCGTCCCCATGTTGTGCTCTTCCCCAACGCGCTATATGGCTTTATGGAACACATTTTCTTGAAGTATTCAGTTGCATTGGGTCAAATCTATGCGGAAAAGAGTCTACGATTGGCGAGCCGTGAGAATATCTCTAAGGCAAAATGTCAATTCCATCCCCTTTACGACCCCTTAAACTGCACATATCTTCGTTTGACTTTACTTTCGAGATGCGTGGCTCTAGATACCTCCTTTTTGTGCCCAAACAAGTGTAAATCAACTGCTATGAGACACCAGAACTCGTCTGGGGCTGAAATAATTTTATGACCCAAATCACTCCCTGCGACGATTTTCACCCCAAAAAATCACACTTTCGGGGGAATCACTCATATGAGGGTTTCCACGGAACTTTTGACTTTTGTGTTACTGCAGTGTTCCCGGAGTATTTTGAACTATTCGGAGTGCGCAGAAGTTGCATTTTATAGTATCTGGCAACATTCAATATGTACTACATTCTTTTTTGTTGAAACGCATCCTGAGGGCAAAATTACATGACCGGAAAAATTTGGCCGGAACGGTAAAGTGATTCGGCCGGAAGAAATCCGACCAATCAGAGCGAAGCCGTCGCCGGAGAAACAGACGATTCCAATTTACATGGACGGAAAAAATACCAGAACGGCCGGAATCGTGAATTTTGCAATGCGAATTATAAAATGTATGAAGCTTTTGACGTGGCTTGAGACTGTCAATATCGATTATTGGTCGATTATTAATCGGTTTTAATAATTAGTACAAGAGATCTATACTGCTTTCCCGAATAATGATTAGATCCGGTCGGCAAAATTCGACTTTTTTCCGTCCATGTAAATTGTAGAACCCCATATTCGCCAGCGACGGAAAGTTTGTTCAAACGTCAACAACGATAGCTCATCAAAGTTTATATTTCCTACGAATTACATTATATTAAGTCGCGTGACGACTGTTTGGTGTCCGGAATCACTAGATTTTTTCCCCTAGATCGGTTTTAACCTAACCTGACCTGACTTTTCTCTAGAGAAAAATATCCCTAGATTTATTACTAACCTGATCTGACTCAAAAGTTGCGCGCTGCCGTCTTAACTTTACCTGTCTTGATTTGTCTCCAGAGATAAATATCCCTAGATTTTACTTACCTAACTTGATAAGACCAAAAAGTTGCGCGTATTTTCCTCTAGATTTCTTTTCCAATTCTATCTAGGGTCTATTTTACCAGTTTCTTTCCATTTGTTATACTTGACCTGTTCTATGGATTTTTTACCTATTTTGATTTTAGACTTTTTATCACTTTGGATATTACTTATTCTATTTTACCTGTTTTGTTTCACCTGTTTGTTTAGATTTTTTACCCCTTCCAGATGTTAAATTTTGTGAAGCTGTCAAAAGTCTGTTCGTTGTACCCTTGCCGTGTTATCATGTTTTCGTACCAATATCCCTTTTTGATGCATCCGCTCACCTTACTTTCGTATGGTGTCGGACACAGGGATACGGGCTACTCCCATGTTTCCAAGCGTTTTGTGGGTACCGCTGTCTTTGTCTGGCTCGAATTGATGTAAGAGTTCTGTCGAAAGTCTGTCTGTTGAACCTTCGCTTCGAGCCATCGTCGAATTCGCACCATTTTCTACACTTGCTCACCATACATACCCGAGCAGGAATCAGATCTGGCGCGCCGTACGTGCACGTCTGGGCCAAACACTGGCAAGCGCACGGCCGCCGGATCGGCACTTGAACGGCGGTGTAATGCTTTTTAGCGCTTGGCCCAAACACGGCGCTCGTATGGGGGCTATATGTTACTACCACCATCATGCTTCCCATTCATCGGTGTGGTCCATATGCAGCTGCCGCACCGCGTATACATTCATCTGCAGTATACCGGAGTCAGTTATGTAGGTTCCACCAATTTATTTTCGCGATTATTTATTTAACATTTTACATTTTCAAGGATAGATTTTTTAAATTTCAGCTTGCTACGCGCGATCTCATATATTTTTGTGCAGTGATTGGACCGACTATAGAACCCCAAATATTTGAAGCATCTGTTACGTATGCATGGTGTGTACTAGTGGAGTGATCGAATTTCGGAGCAGTTTGCACTGATGCGAAAAATGGTGCGTTTTTCTATCAAAATAGTCAGAGTTGTGCGCGATTTGTTGTGCATAAGTGATTTAACTCTGGAGCAAATTTGAAATGTACGGAGCCGACTAGCCATCTCATCGGCTGTATAGCCAAACCAACTACTCATATACAGATCGAAATTTTGGACCAGTGTCATCATGAGTAAAATCTTGATTTTGGACAAGAAGTGGAAAGCAGCCCAAGCAAATCGGCTCAGAGTGAAAAATTTCCGTGCCAAGCGGAAAATACTTGATGCTAACTTGCAGGAGGATGCTGTTGATGTAGACATCGCCAAAGAGTCGCGATGCTCTCAAGAACGAGCGACCGTATCATCAGCTTTTGTGGAGGGTTCGAATGCCACAACATGTAATGACGAACGTGAATCGCACCCGTATAAACCTCACAACTTTGGTCACCAAGTCGAGGCAACAGATCAGGATACACCACGTAATGATGACACATTGTCAAACAACTTAAGTGGGCAAGTACAGGCTGGGTGTGATAATATTCGCCATGATACAAGTCAAGACCCTGTGTTGGATATAGTCAAAGACGTAAAATTATTTGCAAAAGAATTCACTCTCCCGTACAACCATGTAGATGAATGAATGAATGAATGAATGTCTTTATTGCTGACTAGTCCATGATAGTCCGTACATAAACGTCGTGTTACAAAAATATTCACGTGACATAGATTGCACGAGGAATCCAAATAGATGGGCTATTGAAAATGCTAAAACCCCATCATCCCGTACTGCCTCTCACATCAAGAACGTTGATGGGACCTCGCAAAAAATATCTGATTGAAGATTTTCCATCAAATCGGACTGACTCGAAAGCAGAATTTGTATATTTTGGTGTAACTGTTACATTACTGAAAATGGTCAATCCTGTCTTACATCCACGGAAAATTTTGAAGCTTCAGTTTTCTTTCTATGGACTACCTCTCTTTGGTTCTAGCAAGGTGGAATTTTGGCCTATCTTGGGAAAAATCTATACAGAAAATGATGACTATCGTCCATTTGTGGTGGCGATTTATAGTGGTGTCGGGAAACCCAAGTGTGTTTATCGATACCTTTGCAAATTCATCAATGAGATTAATTATCTGTTAAGAAACGGAATTAAAATTGAAAATGAGCAATTCTGCATTGAACTGATGGCAATGGTGGCAGATACTCCCGCGAGAGCGTTTGTTAAATGTTGTCAAGGGCACACAGGGTATCATGGATGTGAACGGTGTACTATCGTCGGGTTTAGAGTTGATGGAACTACAATATTCCCCGTGTTTGAAACTCCGCCCAGGACAGATGCATCCTTCAGGAGTCGATTAGACCCTGATCATCATACCGGCGGTGTTTCACCATTACTCCTTGTAAATCCAGCTGTGGACATGATCAAGATATTCATCATAGATTTCATGCATCTGGTGTGCTTAGGCGTGATGAAGAAATTGATAGACGATTATTGGCTCAAACTATGTTTGGGGTTCCTGACTAGGCAGAATATTGAAAAGCTTTCACAAAGACTCAAAAATCTCAACTCCCAGATTCCGAGTGAATTCCAACGATCAACCAGAAGCTTGCAAGACATAAGTATGTGGAAAGCCACGGAATTTAGATTTTTTCTTTTGTACTGCGGGATGGTCATTCTCAAAGGTCTCTTGTCGGAACAAGCGTACAACCACTTCATGCTATTGAGTGTTGCCTGCCGTATCCTGAGCAGCAGAGATTTTTACAAAATTTACCATGCACAAGCAAAGAACTTTTTGAAAACGTTCGTGAAAGCTGCTACTCACCCAGATTTATATGGCCCAAAATTTTTGGTGATTAATGATCACAATCTAACACACCTTGCTGATGATGTGGAGAATTTAGATTGTCCAGTCATGGATTACTCAGCTTTCTGTTTCGAAAATGCTCTAAAAGCGTTGAAGGATTGCATTGAATGTGGAAACAAGCCTCTTGCTCAAGTGATCAACAAAATTCAGGATTACATGGAGTGTGAAAAGCCTGTGGTGAAACCGGAATTTCAAGCGATCACAATAACGGAAGTTAATCCATCGCTGTTCAGTTTCAAGAAAGTGTATTTCCGCGGCTGCGAACTCGCTTTGAATGATGCCAATAATGTTGTTTCCCTGGCTAATGGAGAGATGATGAGAATTGAATCAATGACAAGCAACTTGAAAAATAGCCAACCTAGTCAGATTGTCATCAAAGGGACGAAAATCAGAAACGTTGGCCAAGCATTTACGTACCCATGTAATTCTTCTATTCTCAATATTTGTGCTGTAGAGGAGAATCAGAATGAGAAAATACAGTCAACTCTAAATTTGGTGCGATACAAACTAGTTTTGCTGAAAATATTCGAAGCCTCGGGGGAGGCTGTTGAGTCGTATGCAATGCCACTTTTGCATATGAACTGAGATTTTTACAGTACAAAATTTAAGGTCAGTTTACACATTTTACGAAATCATAGGTTTGGTCCATGTCCATACATTCTATAGATTGAAATGCAATGCTTCTTGTTTTTCCAGTAGGCGCCAATTTGTAATTCTGATCGTACCAAGCGGTCGTATGACGGCGCGGAACTCGCAAATCAATTCTAGATCGATATGAGAAGTTAACTACCTGACCGACAAAGATTTAGCGATGAGCAATCAGTCGACATTTTCCCGCTGGAATCAGATTGGTGACCTCAGTCAATGTCAGTCAACCTCAGTCGTGCCCTTCAGTGCCCTTGGCCTTGACGCTGAATCATAGTAAGGTAATAGTTGATCATATAATGAATATTGATTCTTCAACAATTACCTAAATTCCGACTAAATCGACGAATCGTACATTCATTGTAGTTGAATAATGGCTGGTGTATATCAGAGGAGAACGAGCAACGCAATTCCAAAGCCATCTGATTTGCCCGGCTTTGCGTCGGCTCGAATTCCCATAAATGAATCAGTAAATGGCCTCATTTGTACTCGAGACTTCTATACGGCGATACCTCGTTCTTGGCTCGCCAAAAAAGCAAAAAAAGAAGATCCAGATTTGGCTTTCTTTCTGCCAGGTACATTGAACGAAGAGGTTTTTGATTTATTTTTCACATTGGCTCGAATAGAAAAACACAAGCCATCTCCATCGTGGGATGTGAAGAATGTAACATCTACTTTTGGTGAGTAGCCTTATATTCAGCTTCTAATATGATGAATGACTAACCCAAGCTACTCATGCACTACTGTTCTCATTATCAGAAAAGATTATTTTTTCATCATCGTTCCATGTTTTGAGCAAATATTTTCTATCCTCTCCCTAGATACATACGAAGGTGCTATAAATTTTATCAAGTCATTGGCATTTAATGATGTCATACAAGAAACAAGATTCGAAGGGAGAAGTTCAATAACTTGTTATCCTCTGTAGCGAGTCTGGAAGACAACTTGACTCCAATGGATGAACCATTGCGTATATCTCAAAACCATAGTATGGCAAGTACTTCAGCGGCTGCATATTATGAGACATTTGATGTGAGTGATGAAGTAGTAACAGTTACTGAACCAGAGGTTCCACCAGAACATCTTACGCAATCAATGTCTGACACCCAAGCTGATCCTCCCGATAACATTGTCTGTGAATCACTCCAATTAACAGCAGATCCCCAAGGTACGTGTTTGACCATAAAGTTCATTGATCTCCATGAAGCAAGCCTCACTAAAATGTTTTCCTCCGCTGTATCTAAACTATTTCATACACTCTGTGATTTGTAAACTCTTTGAGAAATAGATCCATACCTCTGAAACCCTCACTCATTTTAGGAACCACCGATGGAATGCTTACACCAATCTTGAATGCAGTATATGGTTAGTTGCAAACAAATTAATCAAGTCTTTGTTTTATCCCATCATGTTTCTGAAGATTGTTTGTGTACATTCTACAGGTTTTCAAAAACAGGTTATGGGAAAACTTTGCTCTATGGAAAAAAGACAAATATCATGGGAAGGAAAACTGAATAGCATTGAGCAAGTGACAGATGAGACTAGAGCCTTCATTGTAAGACAAAAGCTGGAGAATGGGGAAAACGTTGTGGGGTATAGTGAGTTTCTCCAAAAACATAATGTTACCCTCCCCTTCAAGGATTTGAAAAGTTTTCTGGATTTTGATGCTACTATTCAGAAAGATGTGTATGAGGATCTGGTAAGATTTTTTTCTAATTTTATATTCGACTTATCTTAACATCCTTACATCCTATACATCTAATCATGTGTATATTTTGATCTGTTTAGAAAAATTTTTTCATCACAACTACACCTTCTAACAATGAAGTCAAGGCCAACTTAATCAAAATGTCTCACACCTTCTTCAAGAGGGAAGTTTTGACCAATTGTACAACCTCAAAGCCAAGTGGAACAAAGAAAGTTTTCAAGACAACAAATTTTTATGCGTGTCTTTATGGTGAGTGACTAATGAAATGTATATATATAGTAATCTGTATGTTTCATGAGCCATCCACTAATACATTTGATTCATCCTTACAGATGCATACGTAAAGGTTTACTGTCAACCAGATTCCGGAAAAAAGTCAATTCGTTTCGATGAAGAAATTCTAATTGAGCGCCTTAGAAAAATCATAGGCAATTCTGGAGACAGAGAGGGAGGTAGAGCCCTAAGAACTAAGACAGATAAAAGATCATCATTGGATAGTGAGAATAGCAGTTTTAATCAAGAAATTGATGCTGAGACAAGACCTCCGAGTAAAAGAAAAACCACTTCTGTCAATGAGGATACTCCATGTGTCAGCCCTACTAAAAGGCTAGTCCTCGAACAAATTCCTCAAAATAGTCAGAGTGCATAGTCTGACTAATATGAGTGTTGATGGTACCTTGATACTTCAATTGTACAGTTGGCAATATCTTTGCTTATTTTCAATAATGGCTGTTGGCAAGAATGTATTTATTCACTTCGCTCAAACTTAAACTAATTTGTACTTGCCAAATGAGTATTTGTTTCTTTTGGGCATTGCAATATTGTGATTTTAAAGATAGTTGTACTTGCTGGAAGAGGCTTCTATGAAATGCATGTGAATTTGAGTGTAATTACTACTAAGAAATCTTAAATGTCTTCATAATATTTTCTGTGGGTGCTTGTTTACTAGTTACGACAAAAGCGCATTCTAATAATCCTCATTGTGCATAGTGTTTGATGAATCTCTATATCCATATTGGAGTGTACAGAGCAGAGCGACGAGCTAAGCATATAGAATAAGATGTTTGAATTTCATGTTACTTGTACACACTGTAATGAATCTCAATAATACCAATTTACTTAAAGTTTCAAGGTTCAGTAGTGGATGTCCTCTTTAATCGAATTTCAATTCATTGCTATGAGAGAGCTACTAGAAGCATCATTAATGTTTATAATTAATCACTTCATCTTATTCCCACCTTTGAAGTTTTCATTCAGAATGATATTCACTTGAAAAACATTGCCCACAAATGTGCTAGGTGCAACTTTCATTCATTGCTTCTGCTCTGAGCTGCCCTGGCACGGCGCTAAATCGGCGAGCCATGCCGAAGCACACCGATGAATGACAGCGCATGATGGTGTTAGTATCATACCGCCGCCATACGAGCGCCGTGTTTGGCCCAAGCGCCAAAAAGCATTACACAGCCAACTTTGGCCCAGACGCTGAAAAACGGCGCGCCGAGTTCGGCCCAGGCCTGCGCCAATTTTGGATTCCTACTCGGGTAGGTATTATGATGTCGCAAGTGCAGAAAATGGATTGTTCCAACGATGGAAGCTTGGGTCCCTCTGTTTGCGTCCGTGGATGGAATGTAATGGATGAGAGAATGTATGATGATGATGATCATGATGGGAAGTGATGGATGAGAGAATGAATGAGAGAATGAATGATAATGATGATGGGATGTGATGGATGAGAGAATGAATAAGAGAATGAATGATGATGATGATGATGATGATGATAATGGAAGAAGAGAAGGGAAAGAGAGGAAGAAGAAGTAGGGAAGGAAATGAGATGATATGGAAGGAGAGAATGGTATGAAATAGAAATGAGATGCAACATGCAATGAAGATGAAATAGTTTGTGATGTTTGAGATGTATGCATGATTGGAATGTTATGGATTGAATGATTGCCTCACCCTCCTACTTGGATTTGAATTCGGACACAACCTCTGCACCCGAAGGCGGCTTACCTGCGTACAAGAATTCGCCTCCAAGTAGGCGATCATTGGCGGATGTATGATGAATGATGAATGTGTGATGAGCTGGTGAGAATGATATAGGAAAGGAGATATGATGGTGGTAAAGTGGACCCCTGTGAACCTGGCCCGCCAAATTGGACCAAAATATGCTTGTGGTAGGCCGAAATTTGCTGAATTTGCTTGTCCAAGTCTCGAATTTTGGTCCGGCTGCGTTTTTGAGTTATGAGCCCTCAAAGTAGCCCAATTCCACCCCCCACTCCTCCTTCCGTGCATTTACAGAAGTGCCCAGATCTCCGCGAATTTAGCTGCTGGAGGGACGCACGGGGGCTCAAATTGAAGCTTGAATTTTGGGCCATCGCAAGCAAATATAGAAAAATCGAAGTAATTACGTTGAAGTACCAAGAAACTGCTCGCAGTGTCCCCGTGTATAAGCATACGGGCGGGTGGTCGGCGGAGAGGGGACAGTCGAGGGAGAAGAGGAGAAGCCCCGCGCAGACCCTACTGAAAATAATGGCTCATTACAATGCTTCCTAAAATTGAGTCAATGAATTGGCTGATTAATTGGGTCATTCATCGAAATAATTTAAGTTTATCAAGATCTAACAGGGTTGTTGATAATAAAAACTGTTTGGAGGCTCATAACAAATCGATGAGATGGTCTACAGTGTGGATTAATCTTAATATACTCAAATACTCTCGAAGAATGATCCAATTAATTAGCAAATTTATTGACTCAGCTTTAGGAAACATTGAATGAGCCATTATTTTCAGTAGGGGACGCATCATCGTTCAAAAAACTTGTCTGCTGCGCTGATGTGCATCTGATTAGGCTGATCGTCGTCGTCGTCGTTCATCACGCTGTGTTTACACCGGTACCGAGGTCGACGAGCACCCTGGGCACTGGCCCTGGACTCTCGCTGCTCTTTGGATGAATGCGTGTGTTACAGGGAGAAGCTGCGTGTCATCCTGGACGACGTCGCCAACATGTGCTGTGTGCCTGTACACCACGACGCCCGGGGCTCCACGCCCGACCTGGTGCACCGGCGGTGGTCTTCTTGCCCAGTCCTCTATCAAGCTACGGCTACGTCTTTTCATGCACCTTGCGCTCTAAGCCAATATTTGATGTATGTAGATTGAGCATATAAGATTCAATTCAAAGGCCTGGGAGCTTCAGAGTCAAATTCCTATCTTTTCGGTATTGGGCAATTGTCATCCAAGTTCCTTGTGTTAGAGCTCGGTTGCATATTCTTCCAAACAAGGAAGCAGGAATTCCATCACTTAAACCTGCCATCTCTTCATGCATCAATAGCATTTCAATGGAAAGAATAACCCACCACTTGATCGTTCAATCAGTTTGAAGTGTTAGTGATGCAAAACTTGAGTGACTCAATATTTTCAGAAGCGCTTTGACTCCTACAATCTCCAAGATGAAGATCTGTTTGGAGTTTTGTCAAAGCTTGAAAATGAGAACTTGTCATCGTTAGTGTAGGGATAAGATCATCCTGCCAAATTTGGATGTTCTGATATTAGTTAGTTCAATTCTACAGTAAACGCTATATCAATTCACTCACAGTTCTCATTTGAGTGTCTCATCCATCATTTTGTAAACTGATATCCGAGTCTACACATGACCAACACTTCAAAATCTTTTCACCTAGCACCGATTGCCTAGAAGTCTTGCATGTATACTAACAGTGTTGCAATGAAAAGACCTCAAAGCATTAATAGCCTGCACCTGATAGAAGTCAATGAATCTAAGTTGATGTCACTATTCTATCGTTCCCCTCTCAAAGTCAAGGGTAGAGTATTTCTTCACCGATTCCAAAAGAATATTATTTAAACAGTGTGGGTATGGACAATTCAATTTAGACTTTGCATGATTCAAACATGAGATATGTAATGAGCCATAAATGATTGGCAGTACTTTAAATGATCACTAGCACAATATGTGACTTTTGATTATGCCTCTATTCTCACTGGAGAGGCTCTGAGTTGACCAAGTTCAGCACGGCATATAGAACCGAATAAGCTGCAAGCCCTGCGCTTGTATAGTGCTGAGATCCCACTGATGTGAAACGATTACTGTAGAAATGTCAATCGCATGAAAAAGCATGAGATCAGTTTATACCTTACAATGTCTTCCAAGAATAAATGAGACAAGAGAACCATGAATCAAAATAGTAAGACTCAATTTCAATTCATGATGATCAACTCAATGTACAAAAACTTAACACATTTAGAGTCAAGGGAGAATAGTTTTTCGGGTCCACATAATCCTAAAACTATTGTATAAAAATGTCTTTGCCTTAGAGTATTGCTAAAAAAAATGCAGATAAGGCACATTTGCAATCACGGTACTTTTGTCTCGTCCGATTCAAACGAGAGCGTGAAAAGACGTAACTCGATAGAGGACTGGGCAAGAAGACCCCCGCCGGTGCACCAGGTTGGGAGTAGAGCCGCTCACGCGTGCCCCGGGCGTCCTCGAGGACGCGTCGACACCTCATCACACAGGCACACGTTGGCGACGTCGTCCAGGATGCCACGCAGCTTCCCCCTGTAACACACGCATTCATCCAAAGAGCAACGAGAGTCCAGGGCCAGTGCCCAGGGTGCTCGTCGACCTCGGTACCGGTGTAAACACAGCGTGATAAACGCTTCTTCTTCTTCTTCTTCTTCTTTTTGTTGGCTGTGGCAGCACTGTGGCTACGCCTTTTTGCCATCACCAGGTGGGGATTGAGCGCGGTATTTGAATCAGACGTGTGCTTGGATATTTGTTTAATCTAGAGGCGCGGTGCTGGTTTTGGGGGTCACTGTTAATGACACTTTAATTTGTTGAGACGGAGTTAGTTAGACATAAAGCTCGCATTTTTTAAGGAACTCCGTGAGAAATTTAGCATTTTTCTTGCGGGGCTCCTTTAGTATTAACACCGGATCAAAGGGGAAATTAGTGTTGTTTTTGCGCAGTTTTTTGATGAATGTAGCTCTTTCGTTGGCGAACCTCGGACAGTCTATGACGATGTGTTCTAGATCTTGTTCGTAGTATCCACATTCACATCGAGGGGACTCGATTATAAATTTTCTATGTAGACTTTCTCCTAGTGAGTAGTGGTTGGCCCTGAGTCTATTTAGGGAAGTGATGTGGTATCTTGTTGTAACGATATCGTTGAACCATGGTTTGTTAAAATCTGTGAAAAAATGTTTTAAGTAGTCTTTACCGGTGGTTTTGTTCTTGATGTATTTTTGCATATAGGATTTCATTGATTTTTGGAACTCTGGGTATATATCTGTGAATGGAACTTGGTTGGTGATGTGAGCTCCCGAGATGGCTGCTTTTTTGGCCAGATCGTCAACTATCTCGTTGCCTTCTATACCTCTGTGAGCAGGAATCCAGACTAGCTTGAGAGTGTGGTGATTTTTTTGGAGTTCGCCTAAGATTTTTCTTATGTCTAGAATGATGTGCGAGGCATTTTTGGTTCTGATTGGGTTGAAGTTTAGGATGGCCTGTAGAGTGCTGAGGGAGTCAGTAAATATTACCGCGCGTGCGAATGCTTCTTTTTGTATGATTGTTAGTGTATTTACGATTGCCGTGGCTTCGGCTGTGAAGATGGTTGAGTGTTCGGAGATTTTATGCTGGATGGCTAGCCCCATTTTTGGTGCATATATGGCGTATCCTACTCGGGTGTTATCATCCGTGGACGACCCGTCTGTATAAAATTCGGTGGATTGCTGTATGAGCTCGCTAAATATTTCATTGAACTTGGTGTTGGGAGCATCATCTTCTGAGATGATTTCTCCACTGTAGGTGTCAATTATGTGACTGTAATCTGAAATGAGTGTGTCTAGGGTGTAGTTGTAAATCAGTGGGGCTGCTGTTCTCTTAATTTTGTGCCATCTGCTTTGAGAGAGGTAGTCGAATGATGCGTATAGTGGGAATTTTGCGCTTAGAGTTCTTGTGGCTTCCGGGCTTTGCGTTCTAAGCTTGTATCTAATAAAACATAGTTTGCTGAGGAGTTCAGAGTCTTCGATTGAAAGAAGTTTTATTGCGAATTTGTCTGCAAGGTATCTGGTTCTCCTTTTGAGTAACGGTTCGCGAGCTTCAGCCTGCATTACGTTTATAGGAGTGGACATTCGGTATCCCAATGCTAGTCTTAGGCATTGGTTTTGTATTTTATCTAATTTGTTTTGCCATTCTGAGTTGAAATTGAAAGTGAAGCAGTTGTAGTCATAGAGACTCCGGATAAGTCCGCGATACACTGTTAGAAGGATTTGGGGGTGTCCACCCCACCAAGTGCCTCTCAGGAATTTGATCAAGTTCATCCTTCTCTTCATTTTATCGTAAATTTCTTCTGCGTGGTGTGCCCAGGTTAGACTAGAGTCAATTCGAACGCCGAGATACCTTGCTGATTCCTGGTTATAAATTTTCTGTCCTTCTAATTCAATGAAAAAACTGCCGGTTGTTATTTTTGTTTTTGAGAGAATTAGTAGAATTGATTTTTCCGCTGCTGTAGATAGCTTGTATTCTTTCAGAAATGAAACCATTTGAATTGCGTTTTCCTCGACTGTTTTGAGGCCGTCTACTATGGAGTTGTTGATGTTGTATAGTGTAGTGTCATCTGCGAACTGGATCATATTGTTTCTATTCGATATTACTGAGTTGAGATGAATAATGTATAGAATGTACAGGATCGGGCTAAGTACACAGCCTTGAGGAACCCCTTTGTGTCTTAGGTGTGGGCCATGTAATTCATTCGAGATTTTGAAGTATAGTTTACGATTGATCATTAGGTTGAATATGAATGTGCGGGTTCGGATGGGTATCTTGAGTTCTTTTAAGATTCTGTGCATTATAGTAGCATCGACATTGTCGAACGCTGCTCGAATGTCGATAAATAGGCATATGACATGATAGTTGTTGAGAAATGCGGCGTGAGTATCTGCTAGGAGAGAGGCAATGCTGGAGGCGCAAGATTTGAATTTTCTGAAACCATGCTGGGTTTCAGGGAGGATGTTATTAGATTCTAAATAGTGTAGCATCCTTAGCTGGACCATTTTCTCTAAGAGCTTCAAGAGGCACGACGCTAGGGTGATTGGTCTAAATTTGTTGTTTGAGTTTTTTGGGAGTAGGATCATCAAGAACTCGCTCCAGGTTTCCGGATATTTTTGCATGACAAATATTTCGTTTAGAGTTTGCAGAATGAGTTCTCTAAAGTTTTGGGGCGTATTTTTTAGCATTTGGTTGGAAATCTGGTCCAGACCCGGGCTCGAGTCTGCATTCGTCGAGTCTATTGCTATATTAAGTTCTTCGATTGTGAATTCGCTATCAATTTCTTTGATCACATCCGTGTCCTCTGAAGTGTTGGGATGGGGCGGTGCTTGGTCGTTATCTGGACAAAATCCTTCAATGAATTTTTTCATGTTGTTTATCATGTCGGCATTAGAATCGCTCATTTCAGGTTTAGTATTTTTCCTGTTTTTGAATTTATCCACCACTTTCCAGACTTTTGACATGTCCGATTCTCTCGATAAATGTTTTTCTGCATAGTTTTTGAAGCTTTCTCTTTTGATTTCTCTATGTCTTTGGGTTTCTAATCTTTCTTGTTCTTCTAGTAGTCTTGCATTTTCTTGGTTCATATTCTCTAAGAAATTTTTGGTGCGTTTGTTTTTTTCTGTTCTTATTTCTGTGCATTCGTTGTTCCACCATGGTGGAGATAAGGGAGAGTGTTTGAATACTTTTTTTAATCTTTTGTCAGGGTTCATCGTGTGGTTTTGTTCTTCCTGCGTTTGGTGTAGTACTACTTCTTTTCCTTTGATTGCTTCGATGAGAAGATGCATGATAAAGTGGTATTTGGATTCCGTAGGTAAGTTGTCAAAGAAGTCTTTGTCTTCGTCTGTTCTCTTTTGCACTGCATTTTCGATGATGGCCTTATATAGGGGCCATTTAACTTTTTTGGTATTCAATCTATGGGTGGATGAGAGAGGGATTTTTTTGAAGTGAGTGGTGAGAGATATCGTCACTGGAAAGTGGTCGCTGTTAAATTTGTCCTGTAAAACAGCCCATTTGCAGTTGCGCGAGATATTAATGGTCGCCATTGTTAAGTCTAAGACTGACATTAGATCGGGATTAGAACTGTGTTTGACATATGTTGGTGTACCATCATTCAGCAAGATCAGATCAGTGTCTATAAGGGCTTCTTTGAGGTTTTTCCCCGTCCCACAGCAGTTTGTGGACCCCCAGCTGGTATGGTGGGAGTTGAAATCGCCTCCTATTATGATTGATTTAAATTTGCTGATTGAATTAAAAAGTTTATTCCATTCTGAGGTTGGTGTGGATTGGTTTGACGGTGGTCTATATACCGAACATATTAAAATATTGTTAGAATTTTTGTCTCGAATGGATATAGCGACCGACTCAATTTTATTGGGGCGCGTATAAACATTTTTTACAAGCTTGAAAATGATATTGGTCCGTATCAGAATGCACACTCCCCCGTGGGGGTTGTGTGGATTGTTATCATCTCGTATCCTATCATTGCGTATTGTGTTGAAGTGAGGAATGTCAAATTCTATCTCTTCTGTCAGCCAAGTTTCGCTTAGGAGAAAAATGTCGTAGCTATTGGACAGTTCTTTGATGTAATCTATTTTTTGTTTGGCTCCCCTACAATTCCATTGCAAGAACCTAATTTCGTTTAAGTCCATTTTGGAGTGGTAAGATTTTTACTTTGTTGGTGCTTGTCTTATTTTTGTAGGTATTCTACTTGAGGTTCTTTTCTTTTTTGAGTTTCTAGTGGGGAAGCACTTTCTTTTTTGTTGGCTAGACTGAGTTGCGATTCGGGTTGCGAATCTTTTTTGTTGTGCATGTAGGTTGAATTTTCAGGGGTGGAGGTAGATTTTTTGATTATTATGTTGATTGCCTTGAGTAGGCTATCCAGTGTTGAACCTTCTTCCATAATCTTCTCCAGTTGTGTTACGCTGTTTTCGACTTCATTTTTTCTGTTGGATTCACTTTCGGTCTCCCAATGTGTTGTTATTGGGTGAGGCGTTTTGTTTCTCCCATAGGGGAGATACAATAAATCGATGTGATTTTGGGGATACCCTGATGGGTTGTATATGGTTCTGATTCTATCTTTCTGTTGTTGTTTTTTGTTGGTAGAATGAGCCTGGCTGGCGATTGTGGGGCATTGATCGCACCCTTCTATTTCTTCAATTAACTGGGTAGATTCTGTATTCGACATTGTTTCTTCGGAATTGTTGAGGTTGTTTCGGAGTCTTGTTGCTTTAAAATTCGAGACTATATTGGAGTACGTATCAAGGATATGTGTAGGGATGTCGGATTCTAGTGAAATGTTATGGTTTCTGGATCCAGTCGCTTGCAACGTTGGGAAGTTAGCTTCGAAGTCATTTATGGATCTCCGATAGTTCCTATATTCGTTTTTGAGTTCCATTACGGTTAGGTTATTTTTCGAGGCTAGGTTCATAATACTTTGTTGTTCAATGCGCTTGGCGCATATTTTATCTGTAGGTAAGTGTTCTCCGCCGCATAGGAGGCAAAGCGGGGGCTTGTCGACTAGGGGGCATGGGTTTTCAGACCCTTCTTCATGGGTACCACATCTTCTACACGTGGCCCTTGACGCTTTGCAGAACTTTTTCACATGTCCAAAGTTATAGCACCGATTACATTGTCTTACTATAGCGGGGTATACTGTTCTACGATGTACCTCGTGCGGAAGAGGAGAACGTGGGACGGAAGTCTTTGGCCTCTAATTGTGATTTGGACTACTGGAGTAGGTTGGAGTGTTTTATTGTTTGTTTGTGTGTCATAGGATGCTTTCGAGAATCGAATGACATCTATTATTTGAAGAGGATTGTACCAGCTAGGGGATTCTAGATTTTCTCTTATTTCTTCTTCCGAAATTTCAGTAGACACTCCTTTGAGGATGCCCTGTACAGTAACTGCCTGATTTGGAATGAACGCGATCAAATTGAGATTATTCCAAAGGGAAAGTTTTAGGACTTCATTCGCGAGTTCTCTCGTCCCTATAGTCAGTTTAACTTTATTCGGGGCTATGTTTTTACCCTCGGTGAATTTAGCCCTGTCTTTGAAAATTTGAACAAGTTTTCTTCCTATCAAGACTGCGTCGATTTTACGGGAAGAGTCATCTCTGTTTTGAATGAAAATTTTGTATGGACCTTCATCGTGTGATCCGAACTCAGTGATTTTGATTTTGTTTCGGGTATTATTAAGAGGACTTGCTGGTAGGGGGGGTGAGGCCTCCCGTTGTTGGGTGATTGTTGTATCTGCGGTCATGTCGGGTGTCAGTTGTTCTGTAGTGGGTTGGCTAAAACTGTCAGGTTGTTTTGTAGTAGTAGTTTTGGTTGAGCTGTGGGACTCAGTGGACAGTCCTGGAGGGATCGTTAAACCTGGTTCTTCTGACATTCCTATTGTTTTTTTGGTTGGTGGTGCCGTTGAAGACGTTTTGGTAGCCTGGTTTGGATTCTGGTTGTGTTTTTGGGCTATTCCGTTAACTTTGGTTCTATCCTCTTTGATACGTGAACTATTTGTTTTGGTAATGGGGGCGTCGGCATTCCTATTGTTGCCTCTAACGGAGCTAGTACTCCTTGTGGCTATGCCAGACAAGGATTGTGTTGTATTTTCTTTGGTTGGGCCTTGGCCTTTGGTTCCAATTGTAAGTGAATCTAGTCTGAATTGGATTTGGGAATTGGCCTCTCGTCTTAAGGATGCCATGTTGTGTGTGTGTGTGTGTGTGAAAATTTAGTTTGGCGCGGATGTATGTAAGGAATAGCTCTATTCCGTGTGTCTTGTGTGAGGTAGAGAGTTGTGTGGATTTAATTTATTTTTATCATATCTCATTAGTGTTACTTTAAGAAAAAAGAAAAAATCGCGTCCGATGTGCCTTTTTAGATTTATTTTTATCGTATCTTATTATTATTACTATAAAAAAAGGAAAGAAATCGCGGCAGATATGCACTTTAGAGTCGAATACTATCTACAGTTCCTAGAGTTGATTTTTATTCTATATTTCTTATTACTGTTGATACCTATAACTTTGAGGTTACTTTCTATCTAAGTACGGTACCGGGAATGGGATGATTGATTTGACTGATTTGGCATACGCCCTGACGACTGGAGAACACTGATGTGCGTGGGGACAATAGCGAATATAACCTATACGGTGTAACCTGGGCGAGTCGCATGGAATCTTTTGTCTATTGTAA
The DNA here is from genome assembly GCA_029851415.1 of Eretmocerus hayati. NCBI lineage: Eukaryota > Metazoa > Arthropoda > Insecta > Hymenoptera > Aphelinidae > Eretmocerus > Eretmocerus hayati. The sequence goes on along the minus strand of CM056742.1, from coordinate 170,881,556 downwards.
GTAACTTTGAAGGGTATGCCTAGAGTTGGTGCGTTTTCTACGATACAATAGGATTAGTTGATTACTTGTTTATCTTATCTTATCTTATTATTATTATTAAAAGGAAAAGGAAAAGGAGATCGCCACGGATGTCTATTTCAGCGTTCTCATTTCTATTCACGGTTCCGGATAAATGCCGTATAACGCGGTACTGCGGTATAAGGGGCGGGTGATTTGGATACCGCCTAGCGCGCGGTCGTGTGCCTAACCTCTACGATCCCACCTGGTGTATGGTGTGGTCTTCTCGGCTGAGCGTATTTCTCACATTTTGATCAAATATATTGCTGCTGAACGTTATTTTCACGATTCTTGCAGCACCAAACCCTTGATGTTGATTGATAAATATATGTCACATTTTAATAATCACGCCGAGCCGAGGCTAGCAAGACCGCGCACGACGCTCGTGCAAATTGTCTTCTGCTACGCACTGCTTCAAAACGGAACCGGAGAATCCGTGATAAACGCGACGACGACGATCAGCCTAATCAGATGCACATCAGCGCAGCAGACAAGTTTTTTGAACGATGATGCGTCTGCGCGGGGCTTCTCCTCTTCTCCCTCGACTGTCCCCTCTCCGCCGACCACCCGCCCGTATGCTTATACACGGGGACACTGCGAGCAGTTTCTTGGTACTTCAACGTAATTACTTCGATTTTTCTATATTTGCTTGCGATGGCCCAAAATTCAAGCTTCAATTTGAGCCCGCGTGCGTCCCTCTAGCAGCTAAATTCGCGGAGATCTGGGCACTTCTGTAAATGCACGGAAGGAGGAGTGGGGGGTGGAATTGGGCTACTTTGAGGGCTCATAACTCAAAAACGCAGCCGGACCAAAATTCGAGACTTGGACAAGCAAATTCAGCAAATTCCGGCCTACCACAAGCATATTTTGGTCCAATTTGGCGGGCCAGGTTCACAGGGGTGTAAAGTGGGGGGTGGTATGAAAGATGATGAGTTACGTGAAGTTGGCCCGCCACTTTGAGATGAATATATCAAAAAATCAAGCAAAAAATCTCGAATTCAATGGTGCAACTCCTTTAATTTGAACAATTTGACCATTTGAGCAATGAATTTTCAAAGTACTGAAATATCACCCCCCACCAAAACACAATGAATGCTCATAACTCCGCGAATATATGCAGTAGGAAAACCCACGGGGAGTCAATTTGAAGCTCTTAAGGCGATGCGGTCACCGTGCACGCTGAACTTTGTTCACAGAACTCGCAAAATCTTTTCCATTATGGGCTAAACGACGAGTTATCCAGGCTTTATTATCATCTAACTTGGCCTGGATAACTCTTCGTTTGGCCCAAATCGGACTAGATTTTGAGAGTTTTGTGAACGAAAATGTACCAATTTGTAGGTTAGAAAGTACCCGCGGGCAAGTTATTCTCGTTTATTAGTGATAGCCTTGTGATTCGTGACAAATAATGAGTTGTCCACCACAATTCAGATGATAATACGTAATGGAAAAATCGTCTCCAACTTCGTTCCGAGAAAATTTTTTGATTTACATCCAAATAAGATATCATTTCCGGGTTGCACGGTGACCGCATCGCCTTAATTTGACCATATCGATTCAATCATCAGAACTTATCACTATTCACGCAAAATTGTTTAAACAGACTGGGAGAAGTCCCCAAGTATAAGGTATAGACCGGCAGAGGAGAGGCAGTGAAGGAGGAGCACGCATGGTGCGCATGGTCCCCACCAGTCGGCACCTGCCTATACCTTATACATGGGGACTCCTTCCAGCTTGTTTAAACAATTTTGCGTGAATAGTGATAAGTTCTGATGATTGAATCGATATGGTCAAATTCAGAGCTTCAATTTGAGTCTGCGTAAGTTTTCCTACTGCATATATTCGCGGGGTAATGAGCGTTTATTGTGTTTTGGTGGGGGGTAATATTTCAGCACTTTGAAAAATCATTGCTCAAATGGTCAAATTGTTCAAATTAAGAGAGTTGCACCATTGGATTCGAGATTTTTTGCCTGTTTTTTTGATATATTCATCTCAAAGTGGCGGGCCAACTTCACGTAACTAAGATGATGTGATTTAATGAAGGTAAGATGGGATGGGTAAAGAAGAGGGAAAGGGATGAGATGTCATAGACTAATAGCATTCATGATGAATGTGATGAGGTGGTGGGAATGACGTTGAGAAGGAGTTGAGATGGCGGTGAAGTGAAAAATGGATATGGAAAATGATCAGATTGAATGGAGGTGAGATTGGGTGGAGGTGAAGAAAGAGATGAAGAATATATAGACAGGAGATATAGGAAAGGAAATGAGATCATATGAAAGGACAGAATGGAATGGAATATGAAATAGATATGTGATGTGACATGCAATGAAGATGAATTAGGCTGTGATGTATGAGATGGATGTACGAATGTAATGTAACGAATGAAATAATGATTTAAGAGAAGGGAAAGAGAGGAAGAAGAAGTAGGGATGGAAATGAGATGATATGAATGGAGAGAATGGTATGAAATAGAAATAAGATGCAACGTGCAATGAAGATGTAATAAGTTGTGATGTTCAAAATGGATGCATGATTATATTATGGATTGAATGATTGCCTCACCCTCCTACTTGGATTTGAATTCGGACACAACCTCTGCACCCGAAGGCGGCTTACCTGCGTACAAGAATTCGCCTCCAAGCAGGCGATCATTGGCGGATGTATGATGAATGACGAATGTGTGATGAGCTGGTGAGAATGATATAAAAAAGGAGATATGATGGTGGTAAAATAGAGGGTGGTATGAAAGATGACGAGATTTAATGAAGGTATAAGATGGGATGGAAAAAGAGAAGGGAATGAGATGTTATAGAACAATAGTATCCTCGATGAAAGTGATGAGGTGGTGAGGATGATGTAGAAGAGGAGATAAGATGGCGGTGAAGTAAAAAATGATATGGAAAATGATGAGTTTGAAATGAGATGGTATGAAAGGACAGAATGGAATGAAATATGAAATAGATATGAGATGTAACATGCTATGAAGATGGAATAGTTTGTGATGTATGAGATGGATGGGTGATCGGATGTTGTGAAGAAATGAAATGAGGGATAAGGAAGTTGTGCACAACACAAAAGAGAAACTTGATTTTGCTCATTCAACTCATTAGATTTTTTTGGTCTAAACTAACCCTGCTCGGGCTTCTGTTGTAGCTATTTTTGAGTCTTTCTATAGCCATTTAATATTTTTTCGCGCAGCTCTATCAATCCTTGAAAAGTGAGACTGGCTTTGTAGAATTTATGAAAATTGAACTTCATGTACGAAAATAGTTACAGCGTGCATCTGTAATTAATTATGGTTGCCATTTGAACGAAATTCTTCTTTTATTCAAAATCAAATATATGTTTTCGGCGCAGCGAGCATCAGCGAGCGGAGCAATTCTGCTAGTACCTTATATTATGATAAAGCTATCTACTGATGTAGATTATGAAGTTTATAGATTATTGCGAGTCGTTAGAATGTAGAACTGTGAATAGAAATCATTGAAATATCATTCGATGGCAGACCTAACCTCCACAAGTAGCAGACTACAATTTTTTTCCGGCGGCTTTTTTTCCGTTCCGGCCGAATTTTTTCCGGTCATGTAATTTCGCCCTGATTTGTCAATAGCAGACCGCAAAAGATGGTTTTTGGGTAGTTTACAAACGTACCAACGCGATTTTTTGAATTGATAAGGCTGTAACTAAAATACCTATGCCTCAACTACTTCGGTGGAATGATATATCCATCTACTATTCTTATATTCAGAGAAAATCTTTGATTCAGAGGTGTGCACTGATTTGGCTATGATATTAGCTCTCATTTATCGATGTAACCGAGTTTTGTGGGAAAACTTTCTCTGGCTATTGTTTACGAAAATGATGAAATACCTTATGCGAAACGGAGAATTTAGCAATGAGTTTTCGAAGTTGAAAAGAACACAAATCGAATCCCGTTTGGTTTGTGTGAGTGTGCGTTGATCCGGACAAATTTTATAAAGCTTCAAAGCTCATAAAGTTATCGGGCCACTGGCTTTGAAAATGGTGATTTTTTGATGTCATACTCATAGGAGACGCGAAGCACAGGGTTGGGATGTCGTGCTCTTTTTTCTTCATCACAGAAAGGATATAACCGCACTGTTTATAGCTGCAATTGTCGATCGGTAATTCTGTGAGAAGCTGAGGAGAAATATTTGAATCCGGATGGTAAGCTAAATAAACCTCTAAATCTGATGGTATCACGATTTTCTTGATTTTTACATAGTATACGGCTGAAATATGAGCAAAACCACAGTGTATTCTAGAAATTGAAATGAGACTCATAGCTCTTGACTCGATTTTGGAAATTTACAACGAATTTCGGAGAAATCGACGATGAAATTCATTTCAAAGTCAAGTCAGGTAAAATATAATCCGTATCGATCGTCTAGACAATGTTTTGAATCGAATCTATTCGATTGAAGTTGATTCACGAATGTTTCAAGTGTGAAATTCCGTACATGTCGTTCTGAACCAGATACCTCGGCTTGGAAGAGAGTGGCACCACTTATTTTACATGTTTTCGAGGTTTAAGAATCACATGAAACCCATTTCAAACGTGTGCGATGAGAAATTTTTTTTTTTTTATTCCAGAGGGTCAATTAGTTAAAAGTTCCATGGAAATCCTCATATGTGACTTAGGTAAGGTAAGAAACTCAATAGTAAATGAGAGCTTCTACAATAAAAAAGACAGAAAGAGTTATAATAGTTGATGCCATAGTAAACAGTAATGTTTTATTTGAACAATTTTTTACAAATTTTTAATATCACGTAATATCATTTATATGGTGTATCCAAACAATTTGAGATTCGTGATCACGCATGGTTCCATAATAATTGGTCTGAAAGAGAGCATGCATTCTATAAGTGAGATTCGTCTCCATTCAATCAACGACTTTTGATAAATTGTGGGAGCTTCACTTTCTTTCTTTAATTAAGAAAAAGGCTCTTCAAAATGAAGCACAATCTAAATGAAGCACAGGACGTACGTTCATCAAATGATCGGATAAGGTACAACACAATACAATACATAACATAGAGTGTAAATTCACATAACAAAGTCACTCAGGAGACGAAAAAAAATTTACAAGATTACAATTATACTTATGAGTTAGATTATCGCACTAGATTATTGCAACAAAATCTCACTTTAATGATAAAATGTACAATTTATGAATGATTTCGGTTGCTCCTGTGCTTCAGAAAGATGTCATTTTTTTATCAAAATGATATTGCTGAGATTCTTTGATTGCCTCTAAAGGAAAATTCACTAAGCCGCGAGCATGGCTCATAGAATTGTAGAATCTAAGATTAGGTAGTTGCAAGGATTTGGAACTATGGCAGTCTAGAAGAATCAGTTGGTTTGTTGCTCAATGAGGATCAAAATCTGGTATATACAAATTTTCTAGGTGTTTCCTAAATTTGTAAAAACCGACACTTTTTTTCTTTGTTAAGTTGTTGAAATCAACACAGTTATATCTAGCAAATACGGTCGAGTTGTTTTTTTGTTTCTTAGAGGCAAGAGATTCTCATGACATATTTTGATTTAAAAAACTGAATATCAAATTTTTCAACTACTTGATCGTTAGAATTATAAGTAGTGTGTAAAAATCCTAGATTTGGAAAAATTTTTCAAAAAAGTGTCTTTCCAATTATTAGCTCATTTTTCTAATAAGGCGATAACAGACAAAAGAATATATTTATAAAAATCTATAAATATATATAATTAAAGTATTGTCTTTCTATAGATTAATCCCAGCCTTAGACTAGGATTAATAATATTACCTACAATGAAATTCTAGTCCCAAGTAACTACAATACACGCTCAGATCGCCCAGGCTTGACAAATTTTTAATACTCAAGATTAATAATCTCCAGCATTTATTCCTATAATACCGCCTACGTATTTCGCGCGATACTCAAACACACTCGATGAACTTCAATTTCAAAAATTACAATCGTGAGTTGGTATTATTCAGATGATGATCTACGTAGTATTTGAAACTCGTAGTTTTATTTTATATTGTTCATTTTTTTAAGCTTCGACGTGCGAGCACAAACAATTCGTAACGTCGAAAAAAAGTCGATATGATATTCATATATATAGTATACATTCATTTATACCATTCTAGAAATTGAACGGATCTTTTTTCAAAAGAATCACCCATACTTTGTACACGCGATTCTTTCATGACTCAATGAGTTCCTACTAAAGCTGTTGCATATGGAAATTCTCGATGAGAGAAATATAATAGAGTGAGATTGCTATCCGCGAAAGATTATCGATTTTGTGTTCTTCTTTCGATTGCACTCTAGTCGATAAATTCCAATGCCTAATAAGATGTATTCATCATCAAAATACATGGTTTTTTTTCTCCACGATCATCTGCCGCTATATACTTTTTGTATCAATTGATTTCTACGGATACAGAGTGAAAAACAGTGGCAGATGAAATTTTAGTGACTTGTGCACTATAATCGTGTCTATGTGTAGTTTTGATTGGTAAGCAAAGTTTAACACTGATCTGATGGTGTTGAATAGTAACTTAGTCGATCAGGAGTTCAAAGTGAACCGAGCCCAGTGTGCCATTTCTGTGATGGTTGATATTCTTCGCCCAAGCCTTGCATTCTACGTTTATGAGGACACCAGCTGAAATTTTAATATCGTATCAGTCACATTAATTTAATATTTTCAATATTACGCTCATTTTCCCCACGCTGGGTCGGAAAAATCGCAAAGTCGAGCTCAATGAGATTTGGTGTTTGATTCTAGGTGCCCTCACGATCATCGTTTCCGTCCATAAATTTTGAAACAAAGTCGATTTTTCTATTTTTTTATCGTAAAGGCTGTGTAAAAATTTTTCTCTTTCGCGGTTTTCCGTCCTTTTGTGATGTTACCATAATAACTCGGGAGAAATGAGTTTTATCGAAAAGTACATGGAATGGTTTTTGGTAGATTATTTGGTGATCTACAAGTTATTATGCTCTCATTCATCGAAAAAAGAGGAACAGCTATTGTGAGATTCTCAAATAGAAAAGAAATATGGCAGAGACTTAGAAGTTTCTTGCACTTTTCCTTACAGTTTTTCAAATTATTTATGGCGAATCCAGTTCCTCGATTAATAGAGCATACCAACTTGTATATCTTCAAAAATGTACAAAAAATGATGCCACTGATTTTTTGATAAAACTCATTCCTCCCAAGTTATTATAGTAGAATTACAAAAAAACTAAAAGACCGTAAAAGAGACAAAGTTTCACTCATGCTTAATGATGGGACAATTCCACTGACGGATTGTTTTGGTTCCTGTTAGAAAATGATTGTGAAAACACCTAGAAACAAGCCCCACAAGAGTTATTTTATTCTATTGACCTGCGAGTTTCCGACCTTCCCGGCCCACCGTGGTCTATGAGATTGTTGAGTCCCTTTAGTTTATGAAATAAACCATGGAATTCGTAGACTCCCATACGAGGGCGGGAATGTTGATTTCCGCAAAACGAGTGATATTTTCTGTCTTGAATCACAGACGAAGGCTAAAACTACTTGGCGCGCAAACGCGAAAACTATATCACACATCAAGTGTCAAAAACAATTTGTACATGAACTCCTTCGTAGTTTTTCGATTTTTCCCACAGGCATTGATAGATAAATAGTTTTCAAGACTCAAACCGGGTGGTTTTCGCATTAACTCATGATAATTTTAGCTTATATCTGTCTCCATCCGAAAAATATCATTCGAGGCACAAAAACGTAAATTTCTGGCCCCGAGTCGGAATTGATAACTGTCTCAAATTGGAGGAGAAATATTTTGACAATAAACGGGCACGATCGGATCTTAGATAATCCAGAATCAAGATTTTGACCTTTAATTGTTCATGCTATAATGATTCATGGTTTGGTGGTTTGGGATGAAACCACTGCATTATGATAAAGTCGAAAAGAATAATTCTTTTATACATTGTAATAAAGATCACGAGAATAGATGCTACGAGATGACACGGTGGGGGTAGAATCTAACGATAAATTTAGGATTCGATGCCTTTTTCCTGGGGAAAACTTTCTGACGGGAAATGTTTTGAACGATTGCTCACCTCGTGGTCTCTCGAAGTATACCGCAACCAGTGGACTTAGATAACCTTCCAAGTTTTTGAATGGGAAATAATAGCCTGGGAAGCCGTATTCTGGATAGAGTTGAATTGGACCAACATTTTCTTTGTCAGCAGGATTTTCTCCTTCACATGATACCCAAATTGAGTTGCGTTTTAGTGGATCGGTGATACCCGTGATATATTTTCGTAAATTTTCAGGCATTTCATCTGGCAGTGTTGCAGTGTCGTTGTAAAATTCTGGTACCCAACCATAAATCTAGAAGCAAATTACATTGATTTATTCCTCAATAATTCATTGATTGTCGATAGGCAACTTTGTAGAGCTCGAGTGTTGTTGTAACAGTTTTTCTTAGAATGTTTTAGAGGATATGTCATATGATTTTGATAACTGATTCAGCTCATTTGCAATAGAATGTAGCATTTTGTTTTGCAGCTGTGATTGTAAAGAGTGCAAAAGTTCAAGGAATAAAAGTGCACTTACGAGATACTATATATAATCATGAAATCTTATTTGTGATTAGAAGTTGTAACTGACATGATTGATACCAGGTGCTTGTATGTGGGAGATTTCACGGTATCCGACCACAAAAGCTTTACAAAGCTGGAAACATTCGAAAAATTGGAATTATCTTTGACGAAATCCAAGAAATAACAATATTATCTGGGAATCATTTGGAATGCTACATGCATAGATCGGAAAAAGTCCACGGTATTTGGAAGATACAATTTTGAAATGGAATCCGATCCTGTGATATTTTTTCTATTTTGATATACACCCATTCTATCAAAATCGCAGAAATATTAATCTCAAAGATTGTATAGGCTTATGCCCCTCGCAACTTCCTTGTATGATACACCTCTCAATCCATTCTTTCGGGATATTTAAAAATTTGTCAAAAATATTTACCTTGTTCAATTTGATAAAAACACAAGGTGTTGACTTGTAGTACCCGTACTTGTTTTCATATGTGCATTGATTCCAAACTTTCACATTAATTGTGCAAACTTTTCCTGGATCTGGGCCCTTCTCCCAATCGCAAGTATTTGTATTCTGACCTCGACCTGGCGTTCTTCCAGGTGCACGGTAAACTAAATTGGCATAAAGATACAAGGATCAGTAAATTTGTTTGAATAGTTTTTTCAATAATCTTTTGCGCATTGTGTTTCATTGATCGAGTAATTACCGTTCAAGAATTCTTCCAACGAGTTAACCCAATGGTCATAATGGGGTGTCTGGGCTTTGAACCAAATTAACGTACTGTCTACGTTGTCGGGGGGTGGTGAGGGCCTGAAACCCATTCCTGAAATCATCAAATCAAGGTGTTAGTGTTTCATAAAGTCAATATACACAGATACATCATCAATAGCTGCATTGAGGATAAATTTGTGGAAAAAATTGCTACTGATTGATTTTTAGTTGCAACCGCACAATCATAAGTTGGATAATTCAGTCACTGATTAATGGTTGAAAAATTTGGTGAAAAGTTAATCAATTTCTTAATTGCAAAATGGATACAGGATATAAAAAGTAAACAGTAGTTCTGGTCTTTCGATTGTTATCAGATATAATTACCGGGACTGTCGCCGATGATTGACTCCTTCAACTGCCATCTCGGTATTCGTTTGTCGAGCCCAATTAAGAATCCCCAGAAACAGATAGCTACGAGTGCAGCTAACACAGCGTAGAATACGAGGTAGAAGAGTCCTATCTTACCTGTAAGGAGAAAGAATTGATTATTTCTCGCTCTTCAAATTATCAATGTGGATCAATATTTATTCTATTCCAAGCTGAGAGGGACCTATCAATGTCTCTCTAACACCAAGAGTTATAATAAATCTCTGCGAACTTGTTGATAGGTGGATAACATCAATCTAGCATTTGTTAGAAAAGCTTTTGAAACTTGATGATCGATTACCTAAGAAAAAAATTGATCCCGTTCAATTTCGAAGCGCATGCATGAGGAAATTGATGCAAAGGATTCAAGAATAGTCATGGATTTCGGCTCGGAAGAAGCTACAGAATCGATCTTGGAATTTAATAGCGAAGATATTGTTGATACAGGTAGACATCCGTACAGACAGCTGCGTCTGTATTAGATTTCTTGATTATGTACTCTCGCAAGTCATTGGGGATGAATTCTAATTTCACGCAAACAGGATCAATTCATATGAAAAGTCATCAATGTAAACGAGATCGACTTTACAATTTTTCCTAACAGAAAAATTATGCCGTTCAATGAATGAATCCCAACTCGATTGAATTTCAAACAAGTGCAAAAAGGATGACTACTAAAAAAAGTAGTACCGTATCCTAAGGGGCGGTATAGGATGGTATAAATGAAGACAATGAGTTATTTGTACTCGAAAGTCATGAAAAAAAAAAAAAAAAAAAAAAAAACCGATAGCTGAGTGTAAAAGTAAGGATTTGTGCTATACTACTTCGGAAAATTACATATAGAAAAAGTTTGGTCCAGTAAATGATCTACCAACCATTTCTCCACCAAAGTCTATCATATTTTCTCGCAATTGCACGTCAACATTTGCAACGATCTATGATTTGAGAGAAGTCTGAAAGTATCCAATGACTACTGTGTCTAAACGAAAAAAAGCAAATCTTGATACTCCGACATCAAGAGAAGCATAAGCGTTGATCAGTTGTGATTGAATTATGCACTTGAATCTGCGCAGATGTGTAACTCGATCAAGATACTTCAAAACAAGCATCATAATGTAATTGTGCATATCAAGAGCAGCGCTGAGAATTCTATTGGGGAGCATTGGTACAGCCAGAATTGAATGCATCAATCACTTTTGGGTGATTTTTCAAATCTTAGTATTGCGATGTATACCTGGATGGTTTCCTACTCAAATTCCGTTTTTTAATAAATTGACGATTCATCAGATCGCTATCGGAAAATAGATACCAATCACATTTATGTTTGAGAGAGGGTTGAATGAGCTTTTGAACAAGAAAATAGAAAATAATTTTTTGGAAATTAGCATTCTAGAAGAACCCTATGAGCGATTGAATTCTAATGAAATTCCGGGGTCAAAAAAAATTGGGGGGGGTGGTGGTGTTAAAGTTGTCTGCATCTAATGCCCATGAGAGATTTATTAGTAAAAAACGCAGAAATTTTGTGGTATGTGACAGATACTGTAGGAAAAAATGCTTCAGTTGATATTATTGATGATGGCAATTACAACGGCCTGATCCGATCTCACCAGCCCTGCCAATCTCGGAAAAGGCGAAATCATGAGCTTCAATATTCACTACCACAATAGATTTGAAAATCGTTACAGAGTATTGCATGAGATGGTTTCCGTGTTATGATTTTCTGTGTAACATTATCTGAATATCTGTGTTTCTGTGTAGCATTATCTGATTTGCAGTAGTATTGTCTGTTAATTTGACCGATGGGTAACGCCTGCAAGACATCCAAAAGTTCGCATAGGGACTGTCATTTCTAGTCAAGGTACAAATATGCTCTACTTCATGAGTAAATTTATTCCAACGGACAGCCTGTTTGAGGGTTATCCCGAAGAGTTCATTTGGTTGGTTTTTGGAAAACATCCAGTGTAAAATTACTCCCCATTATTCATCTCGCAATCTCGAGTGTTGAAAAATCAATGAGTTTTCATATTAGTTTTTTCAAGTCCTGAAAGCTGACAATGTCATCAAAATCTTCGAATGATTTTCGGACAAATCATTACAAAATAAGTACAAAATCATCTTGGAGACAGGATTGAGAGGCTTAAACATGACGATCAATTATTAGAGAGGAAAATCAGAGAGTTCAGTGCTGTGGTTCCTCTGACTGATTGAAGCTAACTTTTGATAGCCATCTTTGACTTGGAACCTAAGCAAAAATTATGCCAATTTGGGTCCACCAATGGGAGTAAACCTCTGTGTTATTTCGAACATGAATGAAAAATAAGCGGGGCCAAAATGGCGGCGATCCAAAAAACGTTAACACGTTCGCTGCGACGATCCACGATTTTCCATCTTTCAATCTTTGCCGACTGAGACTTGATAGGAATATTTTTTGGAAAAGTCCATCATGGTGGTTTACACAACCAAGAACGTAAAAAACAAGATGAAGAAGAGTGTAGGCCCATATGACCGAAATGCGGGTATCCAGTTCATGACCAAAATGAAATTACGAAAAAACGGCGTCACAGCGAACGTGTTAAACTCCCAAAAATGTGTTTCTGAACGTTTCACAAAATCGCGGTGAATTTTTCTTCAATTGAACTAACTTTTCGGGAAACTATCTCCGATGTTTCTAGTTTCCAGCTTCTGACATACATGTGTGTTTTTGTTCATTCCAGTATAAGCAGTATTTTGATCCTGTTCCAATAATTTTTATAGGGCTCAGCGAGCCAACGCGAGAAAGCGTGGAAATAAGCTGTTCGCGCGCGCGTGACGTTCTGTAAAACAACATAGGTACTAGTCTGGGAGCTGGATAGCCTTCCGTATGCACTGAGAGCAGCCACCCTGAAACAAACGGTTATTGACGTATTTTTTGCGTAGAATCCGAATCCGTTGGAATTTTTCCGATAAGTGGTATGGAGATCACCCTCAAAAGTTCATTTTTAACCTAAAAACGGCTTTTTTCGCGCGGGCAAGGGGAACATTTTACCAAACCACTTGGATGATCTCAAAAACATAAAAGTATGAGTACCACAGAACAGATACCTAAAGACATCTAAACGTTATTTTTCAATACTTTGCATCCTATATACAGGGTGTCGAAAGCCCAACGGGGTCGTTTTATGTATTTGAGGGGCCCGAAATGGATTCACACGGGCTGAATAGTACGGTATATTTATGAACCCAGAACAGAAATACGGAATCTCTTCCTGCAGGGCTAAATTTGAGCTCGTTCGTGCCGCAACAAAAATATTCTGAGGGTAGGCGTCAAAATCATTCACCTTTGCCTTATTAATGAGGAATAGACTCTCCGTCTATCTTACTGGATTGCGATATGGGGTAGGAATAAGTTGCATAGATGATCTGGGTGAAACTATTCAGCTCGTGTGAATCCATTTCGGGCCCCTCAAATACATAAAACGACCCCGTTGGGCTTTCGACACCCTGTATATAGGATGCAAAGTATTGAAAAATAACGTTTAGACGTTTGGGTACTCATACTTTTATGTTTTTGAGATCATCCAAGTGGTTTGGTAAAATGTTCCCCTTGTCCGCGCGAAAAAAGCCGTTTTTAGGTTAAAAATACACTTTTGAGGGTGATCTCCACCACTTATCGGGAAAATTCCAACGGATTCGGATTCTACGCAAAAAATGCGTCAATAACCGTTTGTTTCAGGGTGGCAGCTCTCAGTGCATACGGGAGCCTATCCAGCTCCCGGACTATACGCGTCTCGAGCCAAATTTTTCAGGAAAACGATACTGTTCTAATAGCAAGGACGTGATAGGGATCAAATAATTTCTCATTTTTTCAATACACTCAGGACCAGAGTATGTTTTCCAAGATTATCGAAACTAGCTAATATGAATTTAGTACTAGCTAATATTAATTTAAAAGCCGCTTTACACGGCTCGACGCGCCGTGTAAAGCGGCATATGCATCTCGTGCCAAAAACTTTGTTCTTCACGATAACCTTGTTGGACGTCGGCGAAGTCAAAGTTATCGCAAAGAACAAAGTTTTTTGGCACTCGACGCATAATATACTATTACTCCCTCCACAGGTTTTAGCTAAGAGCTTTCAATTCAATTTGTCTACATGTCCTGATGTGATTTACACCAATTAGCATTTGCATCGAGATGCAATACAAATTCATCTGCAACTTACTAAGATGAGCGATGTATGTGAAAATGCATAATCTAAAACTTCAAACCAACTTACGCAATTTACCTTTCTCGTCAGAATCCGATCATAACTGTATAGGTATACGGTTTGTAAGTGACGATAAGCGCGAACCACGGGGTCGAGATTCATAATGGACCTCACCGTTTAGCGCGTCAATTGACATGGTTGTTGCAACTTGCCAGACTGGCTTCACCATTACTATCTCAAATATCTGGGCATAGTAACCAACACACACACACACATACGTTTACGCTACGTGATTCAACAATACCCATTCAACTTTTTTGATGCGCAAATATATATAGCATCATGGATGCTCTTCCGGTAGCTGCCGTGCTCCGCGCTTATATATACTTGCAAGCTTCGAGCTTTATCTTTATAAGGTATTCACATGTGCATCAGCTGATACAACCAAGGCTGATGATGTCAAATACGATGCAATGGAGGCTTGTACATGCGAGTGTTGCTCAAAGGTATTATTACTATTATTGAGGTGTTCATTGAATGATCGAATGGCAAGGGCGGATTGAATAGCTATGGAAACTATGATGGCGGGTGATTCTTTGCTAACGCCGCAACTTCCGCGATCTACTTGGTTTACCGATATCTCAAGTTAAGTGTATTATATGTGTGCACAGGCATTTTTTGTTTTCACCGCAATCGTTAAACCTCTGAAATTGATGAGGTGTGATTTCAATTTATTTGCTTCCCTTCTTCTTTGTACATTCTCTCTGCTTATATTGACAATGTGTGCCTAGTTCATCTTGATCTTCGTCTTGTTCCTGTTCACTATTTAAATTTACATGGTAGACATTTTTGATTTCCGATAATTTGTGATCATTTCTTCAGGTCGCGTTATAGAAATATGAAAAACTTTTGAAACAATTGTATTAATACAAAGAAAATTTGTGGATTGAGCGATGATGATGAAAATTTCATTGCATTTAATTGCATTGGAACAGAAGTATAAATGCTTAGTTTAATTGTGAGATAGGATCGTTCACACCAAGCAACTCAAAAGTGCACGGCTTGCACTTGACGCCCCTCTCATTTGTTTGAAATGTGTACAGTTACCCGATGTTCAAGTTGGAAGGCTTTAGGCGAAGAACAAACTAATAAGCATCTATATGGGCGATTCTCAAACATTCCAGTTACCCGAGCCTTGGTGCATTCCTTGAAGCGATAGGATAGGCCAACAAAAAAAAATCTTCAAGCATAGTTCTCAATAAGTCAATCCTAGACCTAGGAGTATATTTCCCTAGCTGCGATTGTATTACATGGAAAAAATCCCATAAGAATCGATTTTCACCATCTGCGCAGTGTTACCCGCGCGTGGTTTTGGTTTTTCCAGACTCATTCTCAAAAGACCCCATCTTAAAAAAATGGCTTGGGGCATACAAATACATTTATTTGGGCGTATTATACTATCATGATTTTGTTATTAGATACGCGTTCTTGCCGATTGGCGGAAGTGCGGACTATTACCAATGGGTGGGTACTAAATTTTATCAAAAATCTAATTTCACTCATATGGGTGATTTCTACGGAACATTTAATACTCGGGTGTCTTGATGAGTGAATTTTCAAATGGACAATGGATAGCACACACACTCGGGACCTCGTTTTTTGTTGTTCATGATGTATATAACCTTAAACCAGCCCGCGTGCACGATTTTCGAATTTCGACATAGGGCCTGATGGGTATTCTTCACCTGACTTCAACCGGAATCTGATACCAGCGTGTTGGGAAACTCGTCTATCTCGACGCTATTTTGGGCCTCAATACCACAATTTTCATGAGCTTTGATAGTCAGGGTCAGGATAGAGTTGATATTTAAGGCCATAGCTGTGCAAGCTGAATTGTGTTCTCATTTCCCCGGAATTTTCCTTCGATTTAGGGTAAATGACGAGAAGAGCCCCACTTGCAAAAGGTTATGGTATCGTCTAACTTGAATGGCTCTCTCTTCATTTTAGCCAAAATAGCAAGATAAATGAAAAAAGTGCTAATTACAATATGTGCTCATTTCATAGGTTAGGAAGCACCGACCGTCCAGTAATTCCGGTTTTTTGCAATACTCTTAGAATTTAGACTAATCAGTGAGAGCCCGGGTTGGACGGCTACTACCGCATGGCCTGAATATCCCAAAACAAGATTCTTTGTTTCGAATGATAAGTAGTCAGATCTACATTCATAGATTTTGATGATCTATGGATCAATGAGTTCAAGATTGGATTACTCACTTCTTCGTCGCCTGCGGGGGGTATTTATCAATTCTGCGTATGAGAAATCGCTGTATGAAAATGATTTCATATTTAAGAGAGAGGATAATTTTCTAGTAAAAGATCAAGCGCAGCTCTTCAGGACCGCATTTGAAGGAATTTCTACTTAGATATTTTGGAAATTCAAGCGAAATTCTGTAACAGAATCGATGTCTCTATTCTCTTCGATTTTCAAGTTACGTTTGGGCTTACAAGGAGAGCATCCAGGTCTGCGGAACACCGATCTTGATGAAACTCTGGGAATCATCTTGTTTCGGTGAGAAGTGATGAGTGATGGTATTTTCAAGGGTTTGATCCAATGCAGATACAGCAGTGGAGGTTAGCATTGTCAGTATATCTATATATGTGTCAGTTTAACATGGGCCATACACACACACATACACACACACACATACATATATATATATATATATATAGACAATGCTAATCTTCATGGCTGTCTCGGGATGGGAGGCCCATTGGATCAATTCCTTGGAGATACCTTCATTCTTCACTGAAACAAGACGATTCCCAATGTTTCATCAAGATCCGTTCTCCGCACACCTGATGCTCTCCTTATTATTCTGAATCCATCAAGAGCCGCAAGAATACTTTTATTGAACTTTCTTCAGCTTCATTCTGAAGTACTAATCAAACCCTAGATGAGTTCGCGGTGCATGTGATTCATGTAGAATTGTCCAAGTTTCTAAGATATGTGATAAGAATTACCATTAAATGCAGAGCTGTGCTCGATCTCTTACTTATAAAAATGCTATTCTTCAAATCCAAAATCGTCTTTGAACAGCGATTTGATATGCAGAATCCACAGAATACACTCCTGTGACGTCGAAAAACAAGTGGAACTGAGAGATCCATAGGTTAAGAGCATCAAAATCAATAATTGTGGATCTGAATTATGATTCGAAGCAAGAAATGTCCTTGAAACGCCTTTTTCGTCGTTGGAATATTTCTTAATTACTCTCAATCTAATTCTGAACATCAAATGGCTCTAGGAATTAGGTTATGATTTATGATACAAGTTTCTGACATGAAATGTATGTTTTTTCATGATACGTAGACAGTATTTTGATAGAGAGCCATTTCCAGGAGATAAAGTAAGTATTTTCATCGAAAGGCTTTTTCTTCGCCTCGAAATCTCATTTGAAGCCGAATTTTTAGAATCAATATCAAAGAATCTTGCTCTGAGATTGTGAAGTATCGATCTTACGGACATTGAATATAAATATTCATGTTCGTAGATATTCAAAATGTGGTACTGGTTCCTGGAATAGTGTCAGAATTAGATGAGCCCCCAACAACGCCTGTATGCGCATTCTGACATTCACTAGAGATTTTTGTATTTAAGATTGCTTGAACATACGGCAAAAATAAAAAAAGGCATTATTCATTATATCATAAAGAATGTCTAAGACTAATGATCACAAATGAAAAATAGGGCCAAGCTAACGATTTGCGAATGTGCAAAGAAAAATACTGCTTTTCCGAGACAATTCACGTTTTTGTTTTCAACTTCTTTGTATTGTAAAATCTGTTATGTTGGTAGCACACTCATTCGCATCACGGCATCTTGTTTGCGAGTTCCAGGCGAATATTTTCATACGTTCCGTACGGAAAAGCAGTTCTGGGCTTTCTTCATGAAATGCCAATTTAGGTGAAAAACTTTTTTCCTGCAAGACCGAGGGATGCTCAGAGTTTGGGCAGGCAGGCTACCGCTTCGAAGAGCACACTCACCCTGAGAAGCACAAAGTATACGCAGTATATCCGTGAGAAAAGAGTCGGCAAATTTTCAGCGCGAGCTAAGCGTGGCAGCCGCGGCCGAGAGGTCACCCATACGGATACCGACTCGCGAAAACGTTGCTCAACGTGGATTTTAAAAATCAAAAAAGCCCAGGCAGCTGCCGCTGATGTTTTTTTCTATTAATTTGTAAAGAGTCCAAGGCAGAACTTATTTTTCTGGCGCTAAGAGTGTCACCTGGAGATCACCACCTACCAATCTCATGGATCCCGTATTTATTTCCATATTCGCTGTGGGAAAAAAGTCAAGCAGTAGTTGGACTTACAACGGGGGGACTAGACCTTTGGATCACCAATCTTGTCCAAAATTTTTTTACAAATTCGTACCACCTAGTATATGAAGAATCCAGAGTAACTCCGTCAAATGGGCCCTCTGTCCCAAGTTACAGCCTATGACATTAGCATTGCCCATATAGGCCCATGTTAAAGAGTGATATATATAGATATACTGGCAATGCTAACGTTTTTGCTTGTAGACCCGAATAGAGGGCCCATTTGACGGAGTTACTCTGGATTCTTCATATTCTAGGTGACACAAAACTGTAAAAAATTTTTGGAAAGGATTGGTGATCCAAAGGTCAGGTCCTCCCCTTGTTAGTAGTCAACCAGGAGTTGCCGCCAGAACTGCAACCAGTCGGTTGATTTTCGGTGTCAACTACTGATTGTGGTTAATACTGCAGCCGATTGGTTCCAGTTTTCCCCACAAATTTTCTCATACAGTGTAGGTGCCGTTGAACTCATAAGACCTATATTTTTTTTTTTCTTCAAAAAAATACGTCACTTTAGGTATAGGTCTTGCGAAGAAAATACTATAAACCTAATGAGCGTGCCAAGCCTGAGGTTGATTAGTCACTGACGAGATGAAATTTTTTGCGAGGATCGGTTGCAAATAGCATTAATGTCTAAAGCACATGTGTGAATCTAATGGTGACTTCACTTTTCGGAGCCACTGTACTATCGGTAACTTTCGAGGGAATCATGATAAATGTTATAAAAAGAGTGAGTCAATTCAATTCTTTTCAAAATGCCTAGAATGTCATTTTCATTGTCATTCTGAAGAAATGCAGAGAGATAATTCCTTCCCTGCTTGCTTGAAATTCACCCATTAGCTTTGTAAGTATTTTTTGAGTGAGCTTGGGTCTAGAATGACCAATTTCTGGAACTTTTGACGCTAGCAGAGAACTTGAGAATACCAATAATTCTACTTTCAGTTATGTGAATAAATAATCGATTCTACGTGAACTTGGGAGCTCGGCAAATAAATAACGGATTACCATTTACGAAGTCACATTCTCGTAGTAATTGAATCAACTTTTCTATGAAATATCGACCCAAGCCCTGGGACCGGTTCCTTCTATTCTTCTATTTTGTGCCTTAAAGTTCAGCACAATCGATTTTCGACCACTGGACCAAGAGGTCTTTTCTATTTCCCAAAAGACCCCATCAAGAAGAAGATGCTTCCAACATTTCTTTGTTCTATTTTAGTCATAAATAATTATCTGAGCCATCGCTGGGATATGCGCGATGAGATTCAATTATTTTCTCATCGTTGTTAACTAAGATTTTTCCCATAAAAGAATCATTTATCGTGTCATCCGTTGTGGATAAGCTTGTGACCGATAGTGTAGTCCACGCAAAAGTCATCCACTAAATTTTAAAAATCTCTATAAATATTTCGATGGCGTTGGCTTTCATTCGCTCTTGCCGTCAGATTGATATTCTGCACATTTATCGAGGTATCGATGTGATAGAAGACAATTAATCTAAGCTTTCACCTATAAGCTTTAAATCTCAGATCAAAGAATATTGAAAATTTCCTAAATGTCTGTTTGCTGCAGTTGCATAAGCATAAGATTTTTCATAATGATCAAAGCAATGATTTTATTATACAACTTCTCGGTAATCGTCGAGAATGATTAGGAGGCCATTATTCTTCTGTTGTCAAGAAGTTTTTTGGGTTGACCATTTCTACAAACTTCCAAAGATGATGGGATGCAATGTTCTCCACGACCGATTGCAGGCTCTTTAGTTTCTATCAAGACTATTTTACACTCAATGTGAGAAAACCATCACAAGAATATTCTCTGGCCTCGGAAGAAGTTTGAATTTTGTAGATATGTATATAACTCCCGGCATGATCTTGAATGCTTGTAAAACTCGCACGCGTTTTGCGGAGTCTCTTGTAAAGCCATGACGTCAAGTGAGACGAGCTAATTACGATTTAGAAACGATTTTTCAATTATCCTATCAGTTTGGACAGAGCGGAGGGTCTCTCGGTATATACGGCACTTATATATCCCAGCGTTAAACTGTATGGCGCGACATCGGAAACAAGATTGACCTTTCGATAAAGGAAAATTGTCTGTAGAGTAGTCCAACTTCATGATCCCGGAATGGGGACTTGATGGTCGGATCAGAACTCAGAAATTTTCCATGACAATCATTTGGGATGCTCGATTGCATAAGTTAGTTTTTAATCAATTACTTGAGAGAAGCAGCGGTTGAAAATTTGTGAGAATTCTGAAGTGAAATGTAAATGGGCGATTCTGAGATAACTTATGCATTTGATGTCCTGACCTCGCATTCATATTAAATGACCAAATATGATGAGTCTAACGATGATATCTAGTGTATTCTATTGAAATGAAGATATGCCAATAGTTCCAGGAGCGGATATAAGTTCAATGTGGACCTGAGCTTACCAAAAGTGCTCAACATGTCCTTACCGTGGCATGTCCTAAACCGGAGTTGCACATTTTAACCGTGTAGTTTACCGAGATAATCATTCAATCTCGGTTCCGTACCACTCAAACATCAAAGTTGGGTTATAAAAAGGTGATATCGTTTACAAATCGAGTATTAAGTCTCACTTCAAAATAGTCAAAACACAGCCGACATTCTGTCCTGGAATTTTGCAAATGTTTCGAATGCTTCTCGAAAATTCGACTCCGGGTCAGCGAATCGCTTCAAACGGCTCTGCCATGGCGGTAATTGATTCCTAATACCCCAAAAAACAAAATTCTACCACCAGCGGAATGATGAATTACGTGAACAGCTTGCCACGCGATGATTTGTGGATAATTTTTCCGTTGCAAAATAAGAATTGTCCTTACCGTGGTCACTGGTTCCCGGACACTATGCAACGTCAAGGTCCAGAAATTTTTTTACAGTCTACTCTCACCGTGAAAATGGGCCATCTATTCGGAAAAAACGATCCGTTTCGATTTACGTCTTTGAGATCACTTTTCATGCCAAAATGTCCTTACCGTGGCAAAAATATACCGAAAATTGCTCATATCTTTAACAAAGATTGACTAATGTTCAGGCCCGTCTGGGGATTGTTTTTGGATGTCAGATAGATTGGAAAACACCTATGAGCAGTCAGATTGCGGCTATATTTCAATTAGTCAATTTTTGGTCCAAATCCCGACTCCCGCCATTTTTGCCCTCGAAATACCTAAGTTATCTCATAATCACCCAAATCTTGGGTTTTTTCACAAAGGTGTTTTCTTCAGGCACTGACTTCGGATTCTTTCAATTTAGTCGTTAGCTTTTCATTATTCAGTATTAAATTTTCTCGTAGACAAAGTGTTACTCAAAATTTCAGCTATTTATCTCAAAATATCTCTGGCTCAAGTGACGAATTTGGTGCTATTTATGGGTCAATTCTGGTCGAAAGTACTTCATTAATAAAGAAGGTATAGATTTGACGAGTGCTTGTCAGATGATGATGGCTATCGGTATATAGTGAGTTTTTCGCCACAGTTATTATACAAAATCAGAAAATGTAAAAATAATTCACAGTGTGTTGTTAACCCATAGCAATCCGGATTATCTAGAAACGGGTAAAAATGTTGTTTTCTCACGATTTTTTCGGAGGCTCCGTATTGGGCAATGCACGTAGAATCTCATGAAGCGTTCAAAATCGTCACTTACATTAACCGGGGCATCCAGAGCGTCATAATAAGATTCCTCACAATTCTATTTACTTATATAAGTATTCTAAGGATGCGTTCCCGTTCAAAGGAAAGCTATTTACACCATTGAAAAACCCGGTAGACTCAAACCCGATGAAAAACGCAGGAAATGTAAAATAGTGTTCGTACAGTGACGATTCATTCTTGACAATTTGGAAGTTTGTCCGAATGATCATTTGAAAGTACTCTGAAAACTTTTTGAGACGGTTATTATAGACCTAAATTACCATACGAAACAGTTAGGTAGGGCCTAAACCAAGATGATGGAACCTTGATGAGCATGAAATATTGACATGGATGTATAAGATTTAAGGGAGTAACCTCGGTAAAAGATCGACCAATCAGATTTTGATTAAACTTGGCAGAGAGGCGTATTTTTATGTCAACTGAACACATTAAAAGTTTTACGAGGCTCGGTTACCCATGAGTTAAACCATAATCATTAACTTTTTTAGAGCACGGTACCTCGTGGAGCATCGCGTTGATTGTTAAACTATAAAAGACTGACCGATCAGTTTTCATCCTGATTACATTCACTTGTAGATGGTTACACAAAAAAAGTGCTCGAAGCTTTTTTTACGAGCTCTCGTTGGCTTCGATAGAAGTTCTGATCAATTTTCAGCGTGAAGTCACGAATAAGACAAATTCGCTGGTGATCAAGAGTCAATATTTCGTGGTTCATGCGTCGGATGCTTGTGCAAATTCATGTGTGGGTCCAATAGGATCTGATTAACACATAAGACAAACATGTTAACAAATTCGCGATGCTCAAAAAAGTCGACCTATTTGACTACCGCGGTACCGAGGTTAGTTCCTTAACATATTGTTAATGGGTCCTCCAGGATCCATCTGGCATGTGCGCCTATGGGGTTAATAATTCTCTTTATGAATTTGATAGTTTTTGTGAACACGATTTCATATTCCGGCTATTTCGGAATGAAATCTGTCCTTGATGATTGCAAAAATAAGCAAAGGGTGTAAGTTTTAAAAAAATCAATGTGAATGAGACATTTATGAAAATTTGAATGTGAAACAGAGCTAAAAAATAAGTAAAGGTTAAAAAGAATTTTTAAAAAACGCTTTTATTCACTGATCCAAACGGCATGTCGGAGCTCGGCGTAGTGTATTAGGGTGATGACAGATAAAGCGCTACGCCACGATTTTGCGCCACGCCACGACGCGCTATCGCACGCCACGACCCAAAAATTCATTCCAGCGAACCCGACCATTGATGGACTGGATTTATTGTTACAGTATCAGTCGTAGATTATGAAAATGAATCAAATCCATTTATGGTCGAGTTTGTTGGAATGACATTTTGGGTCGTGGCGCGCGATAGCGCGTCGTGGCGTGGCGCAAAATCGTAGCGTAGCGCTTTATCTGTCATCACCCTTAGAGATAGAATTTGAGAAACGGATAAAAAAGAATCGCGCAGAAAGGAATTGCTCGGTACATAAGAAACTATGCGTATAACACTGGACAGCCTACAAGCCCTATGGGTGTCTCGTATTAGAATGTCACACACTCATCATTACGTGCATCAGATACTGTAGTCAAGGACAACCTCCCCCCCCCCCGCCCCCACCGCGTACGACCGCTAACGCTCAGTTGTCTACCCTCCCTACTCAATTGATTGAAGTCGTCAATCATGGGGCCCCTAAGCGAACGAGAAACAGGAAGCCAAAATCTTGTTCCAGAAATGGGGAAAAAATACCAGTGTCAGAACTATGGCCAAGGCGAAGTAGAATAAAAGCGTTTAAAAAGGAAGTATGAGACACGCTGGATTCAGTGACCGGTTAAAGTGAATTCATTATCATCGACGGCGCACGTGGCGAAGAAATGTCAATTTATTTACCAATGCATTCTCAGACCCGCGCACGCGAGCACCACCTACACATACATGCATCACTCGGTGAATCATTCTCACATTTGCCTGTTACACATTGCCTGTACTTATGTACAGTACAACTGCATAAGAGAAAAACACCAGCAAAAATACAAATACGTGCAATGCAAGCATTGCACTCTGTAACGTCGACGATCCCGACGAGCATCTTCATTCTACATATCATCGTGTAATACTAACACACACTTGCGAATTTCATTCTGTTGAACGTCACTCATATCCAAGTCATGATCATCAAGTTGAGCGGTTCATTCATCCTTTACGACAAAGTACTTTGAGCTTGGGACTCATCAATTTGTCTCGCAATCGTTTAAATCTCATTCTCTAGCTACCATATGAGCGTGAATCAGAATCGGAAGAGAATCCGACTCATAAATTTTCATCATTTATTTTATACTTCCTGGACTGATGTAAGAATACGTCAATTATAAATTATGATATCGGCAAAGGGTCGCATTCTATTTTTGGGAACCTTTTGTTCAAATAACAGTGTTTCATATGATTTTGAAGGATTCTATACACTTATCGCGTCGCTATGGTGTTTTTGGATCGATGCTTATTACCCACGAGGACGAGTAGTCACGCGGATAAGGACATTCAAAATATACACGTACATTATGCGTATCATAGGAGTTATATACATTATATACAAGGTCTGGTCATCGGTTACAATAAAAGTAGGAAGTGGCGGTTGCCAATGTTCTTATAGGTGTATTACACTGGCAGGTGGTTTTTTTTCGAGCTCTGCCGCGCCCCCGTTGCCTCGTATTAGTGGCATTGGACAGGATAAGTGTGGAACATACATAGGTATATACTTATAACCACATTACCACATCAAGCGATACAGTTATAGCGGACATCAACAGGATACCGATTGCACTGGCTATGAGTCAGCTTGCGGCAACCATATTCTCGCTGACGGATTCAAGAACCTCGTGTGTAAGAGCACACGCGATCGAGTATGTACGGCCCTGGATTTTACAACTCACAACATACAAACGCGAGTGCGAAATTCCTAACCTCTCTTTCAAATATAAAATTGCAACCGGTCTCTTGGTGTCAGCGATCTTACCGATCTTTCCTTTTGTAATGAACCATAGTAAGATTTAATTTTACCGATTTTTTTTTTTTTTTTTTTTATAATTTTGATCGTTACACAGACCTACACATATTTTAAGATAAAAAAATGGATAAGAATCATAACAGGTGTGTCCACCAGGTGAACGCGATATACCGGGAGTTAAGGACCATACCGATAATCAACTGGAATTTTTACAATTCAGACAGTAATAGATTTACCGATAACACCTCGGGAACTACCGATCGGTATTGAATGAATTTTTTGTCTAATATTGGTGAACCACGGCAAGGCGTGAACCTGGTCTCTCTTGGTTCCCCATTATATGATACGCCATGAGTAAGAGTGAACGAGAGCGATGCCCGACAAGTTATAGTAAGAGAGAAAGCTTCACGAGGCGTGTCTCTGTGTATATCGATGCTTGATGCTCTTGCTCAAACGGTAGCCTCTGTTTTGTTTGTATAATCACTGTAGTAAATATCACACCGAAATCACAATTGTTATCATTACGGTTACCCATCATTCACAATTGCACTTTTGAAATTCTACACTTGCGGCCTACTTATTTTCTTTTTTAAAACTAACGCACGAAAGACTTGAAAAAAACGTCCTAAGAATTGGATGAAGGTCTAAATAGTAGGTTGTGCATAAAATGGTGAATATTATTTAATATCGTACCCCAACTACTGGGCGTCCTGCCGAGTATTTCTCCTTTTTCCTCGTTGTAAAGGAATCTCTTGAAAGCTTGTTTCTTCGTTAGCTTGGTCGGTCTAGCATAGCTGGCCGACACCTCGCGCGCCTTTTCAACGTTCACCATTCTCTAAATAATTTATCTTTTTATGCCCTACCAGAGTCACTGTATCACTTTATCCTCTTTTTTTTCTTCAAGAGCACCTGATGCCGGTTTACAAAAGTGGCGGCACCATGTGTAACCTATAAAGGTATATATATATCCTTTGAAATGCTGCTTCTGATGCTACGTGGACTCGATGAACTGGGCGTCGGACATACAGGTGTTTTTTTTTCCGTGCACCAAACACTTTTTATTTTTATTTTTTACTCTTCCTCTGGTGTTTGATTAAACTGGTAACCAACTCAATGCTGAACTATTAGATCAAAAAATTTCACTGATGAAAAATTGTATTAATCCCGAAGACACTGTGTATAGTATATTGATGGGAAATGAAAAATTTTGGAGGCTCGCAGGAGGTCCGGCGCGGCTCACTTTCGTTCGGGCGCGCGCCGCCAGGTTGACTGAATGTAAAGGCACAAGCCATATAGGCGTTAACCACTCTGATGCCTGCGTATTATATATCGTAAGTGCGAGTGAAATAGAGAGATATGTACCAAGAGACCTGCAGAAGGCAGAGCTGGTGCGTGTAAAGAGTCCAGCTCGCTCGCTGTGGCGGATAGCGCATTGGATTCTATCCCCTCCAAGTCGATGCCCAGCCACGATTCTCCTACTTTCGTGATCCCACTCCTCAGCTAGTGCACCCCCATCCTGATGGAGACTTTTGACTTTTGACTCTGTACATGCATATGCATTTGCATTGCATCGGGTGCATAGCTCGATCCTCCGCTGACTAAATGTGTATTAGGTGAGAACAGGTGGGAATTAATTCTTGCAGATTATAACCACGATTATTTTGCAGGCTCGCGACGCGTTGAAAAATTTTCTTCAAACTCCCTCAAAGAAATTTTTGGGCTGAATTTCATAAATATTCTCCTATAAATAAAAATCGCGGACCCAACGTGAGAATCAACAGTTGAATTGTAAGACTCTATGAATGAAACAATATATTAGCGTCATGTCTCATGAGGCATTTTAGAAGGACATTTCATGACTCGAATTACTTCATTTTGTAATCAATTTTGACAAGTCGATAATATTCCCATGTGCAGTTGCCTTGGACCCAAATACAGGAAGGTAAAAGCAGAATTTTACATTCTGAAGAATCTCACGTACATGGGTGATTCCACCAAATAAAGGATTTTTTTTAGAGAAGATAACAATCGAAGGAGTCATTAGGGTCAATAAACTACACGGTAAAGAATTTGTTGAATAGTCAACCAACATTTCAACCAGCTGGTTAAATTTTCCTTTTAACGAGGTGGTTTTTGAGTCACGTCGATTGGAGATTCAGGTATAGAGCAACGTTTCAGCGGTGATCTTATCCTGATGGGTGATAGCCCGTCCGGATGACTCGCCAAGGTCGCGTAAATAATGTACTCCGACTCTATAATTATGGATAAAATATAGGGGACCCATGGAATCAATAAACAGTAGTTTCCGGGCGACATTTTTGGGTCAGTAAAACTAATTTCTTTGTGTTTTCTTGTAAACAAGTAGAAAAAACTGTCGGCGGTGGCCACTCGAGCTTGTCTGGTCAATAGTCCAGGTCAAGCAACGTGCTTGCGATTCATATCTGGATGGGTGACCACCCATTTTGCGTTTATTTAGTTCCTAATCCCAAACAAGCTTGACTAAGACGGGTGGTCACCCATCCGAATACTGAACCACGAAACCGTTGCTTAACCTGAATTTTTCCTGGAAAGGCGATGGCACCGAAGTGGCTCCCAAATGCTATACCGAAAGCTGTATGTATGTGACATTACATATACGACTTTTCAAACTGTGTAAAAGTACCAAAGTTTACACTTACAAAACTGTTATCCAGCTCCGGCTAGAGATATCAAATTGAATTCTGTGGCTAGTCAATTATTGAAAGCTGAGACTGTGAGCTTCTGATTGACCGCTGATTAAGGTGGGTTTTGTCAAAGCATGTAGAATTGTCGAGCAAAATAAAATAAAAAGTACCGAAATCGTATCAAAATTATCCAATTTGACGGTCTCTTTTACCAAACTTGCACGGGTTTTTCACTTTCCCTGTTTCTGACGAGAGTGGATGATGAGTGGGAGTAATCATTTACGCGTCTCACACAAATGAGACATTCTTAGAGGATAAACATTCGAACGTATCCGAGTCTCTACTCTTTCGTTTGCCCACAACAAGTATCCCACGAGAATTACTCCGAATGGATGTGTCTCAAATAATTCAAGAATATCATTCAAAAGTTCTTCTATTTATTGCAGCATGCATAATGAAGAATGACTTCTTCATCTCGATTCATACTGAGACTCGAAATACTACTTTTTCGATCATTAATAACTTGAGTTAAAATGTCAAACTGGTATACTGATGCTACTTTCCTTGATTCTTTGGTCATCTACAACAATGTTTGGGTTTAGATTTTAATGAGAAAATCTCCAGAAACTCCTCAATAGTCGCAAGGCCAGTGTATTATATTTCACCAGATTTTCTCGTTTGAAAGTGGATATCGCGTTGAGATTTTGAGTTGCTTCAGATTACTATCTCGTTTCGAGAAAAGAATCATCAATGGAAAGACATCTATATTCGGAATCTATCAATCTCCACTTTTCGAGCTGTGAACAATCATCCCGGAGTTATTTACCCCCAGATGATGTATGAATGATTTTGCGTGAAAGTGAACCACGAACTGCATACAAGGGGTGACGATGCAATTCGAGACATACAGTAAAACCTGTCTCTATGTCACCTCTAAAATTCGGGCATCTCTCAATTATGGGCACTTCCACGTCGAACCAAATTTCATTTCTCTACTGTCTCCAACGGTGAGGGCACCTGTCTTTTACGGGCGAGTTAGAGTGGAACCAAAGGTGCCCAAATTAGACAGGTTTCCCTGTACTGTAATTCGTAGTCCGCTTTCGCGGGAAATTACTCATATTTTTGATGAATGATCATTTTATATAAAATATCCATTGCCCCTGAAAATATACGGTAAATCCATTGGAACCTTTATTCAAGCGAATGTTGGCACTCAAATTTGATCCTAACAAACCCCGAGTTCATCTGATCCTGTAAAAATTGTTGCAATGACTGAAATCCAGGTTGAATTGTTTGCGGTTTGTTTTTTCTTTCATTCGCATAGGTTTTATGTTTATCTTTCAAGAATGTCTTATTGATGCGAGATACGCGAATGATTACTCACATTGATCATTCGCTTAATTAAACCTCTGGTCCATTCATCCAACTTTGCCTGCAGGCTCCGCAGGCAAAGCGCATCTTGTCTGCACCAGAACAGTCATCCGCGGTTTGCCTAGGCGATTCGCGGATTGCCTGAATTCCGAACTTTGCCGGGCACATATACATATATCGTTAATCTACTATTTCTGAACGCTAAAAGATAACATTTTCAAACGCAGCCATCGCCTCAAATTTTTATCAAAATAACAGCTCAAAATCAAATTGAAATCAATTTAATTCTGAGGGTGTCCACGAAACAAGACGCAATAGTTTTTGAGGGCGAAAATGTATGTGCGCACACTCACCTAAAGATGTCATTTTCACTTTAAAATCCAAAAACAAATATTAATTACTTTCTGACTGCCGTGGTTCATTTTCAATTTCTTCAAATCGAATTGCTGAGAAACTCGACATTATTCCTACGAGGGATCTTGGAAAAAGTTCTTTCATCACTTCATGCCTAGTTTCTATCACTACTTCATTTTGGCTTTCATGAATAAAAGGAATCCGGAAAAATTTTGATTTTTGATGCAATTCGATCTCACGAATTAAAAAAAGTATCGTGAAAAAAAGTATTCAGTGACTCCATACATGGATCCTACCGAACTCCATCATGCATTTTCTTCTTTTTCATTCACTATTTAGCTTCATTGACTGTTGGTTAGGTACAAGGAAGAGTACCAAGTATATACCAAAATGAATGTTTATTGTGGAATATTGATGTGCATGGAAGATTTGAAATGAAGTAGAATATTGATATCCATAACTATAAGATGGGAAGAAATAGACATCAGCCTTCAAAGAGAATGCCAAATATGATCTCAGTTAGTAATAATTATGTCTTCTACTAATGCATCTAATTCAGACAGTTACATCACCAACAATGTATGAAAACTACCTGGTTCAATCATTCAAGGGCAGCAATTTTGCTCTCTTCACGTGGGTTGCTTGATTGAATAGTACTTCGAACTGAGGATTATGACTCACCTCAACAAAATATGCAAAAAGTCGTTATATTTCACACTGATGAAAGTTTCCTACACTGTCTCAGGGCCAGCCACAACCAAGAGTTTTTCAGGTTCTACAGTTCAGCCTTCCTTAAGTGGTCTTGAAATCAAAACTTGGTAAAGACACAACACCTAATATGATTTGCTGTACCGCAACAGGATGAAACATGTATGAGATAACTGTCTTCAGAGCCTCATCTAGAACCATTCTTTGCAACTATTATAACAGTTGCAACCTGGTAATGGCGAGAGGGCAGCTGCCCACAGCCACGAAAGAGAAGAAAAAGAAGACATTATAACAGTTAATCATCTTGTCATCGTCCCAATGCAAACAGTTGTTCGGTGGTAAGATGAAACATTTTCAACTGTGCTTCTTCTGGTGGTCTTCCACAATACATTTGCAAGAAATCAACAATGTGTCGAAAATCTCCCAAGTCAATATCTCTACAGACAATATCATGGACACCATGCTGACCCACTACTCCATAAGCTATCATTGGACCTCGCCAGTGTTGCGATGTTCCATAGAAACCTGTGATGGTTTCAATACTTTTGTTAACTTTTGAACCATCGTTGAGAAAATTGTCAATGTAATGGATGTAGATCAAGTCAGACAATTCTCTCCCCAGCACTTTGTTTTGGAAAATTGTATCCACTCTTGATAACATTCGACGACTCTCATCTAATCCAAGGAATGGATATGGATCAGGGAACTGGCATCTGGTGTCTTCAAACATTCGCCAATTCCAGGGAAGCCACACCATTTGAGGTTTTGTTTCATCTACTGGGAAAAAGATTGCTTTGATACGCTGATGATCAGTTGATTGTTCAGGAGGATCAAACGAAGCAAACGTAGAGCACAGGTGTCGGTGAATAGGCCAGTCTTTCTTCTGACATGCTTTTGAGCAGTAGTGGATACTGCGGCATCTAGTACAAGATCGAGCATCGCTCTTGTTGCATAGAATGCAATTCTTTGTATTGGACGTGGCCATACTATCTGCTGTTTAGAGGGTGAGAAAACAATAATACATACGTATATGTTGCTGGATACAACAAAAGATACGATCAAGCCAACTGAGATGGCTAGGTTATGGAGTGAGATTTGCTTACATGATGCTAGTGACCGCAGCTGACGGGCAATCAAACCAACTCAAACGTTTCCTCGCGACAGTTCAAATGCACGCATGGGGGGTTCACGTCATGATCTTTGTGAAGAATAATAACTACTTACTGATACTGACACCTAACATTTCTGTGAAAGATCGAATAAATAAAATCTCATTGAAATCTGCGGAGATGAGATGAACTCTGGTGACTCTGGGATCTGACCTAACCTATTTGCGATGATGATGAACTAGAGTCCCTAAAAAAATTCCAAAATCCTGGCTCCCCTTATGCTACACCTTACGGACGGTTTTCAATAACATGTCGCGACTATCTATGCATTTTTCCGTTCAATTCATTAATGGAATTCCATATTATAGATGAGCGGGTCATATTTGATAACTTTTTGGCCCATAACTGCACTGTTCTGCCGGTCCCAAATAATTTAATACTGCACATAATGTCACGACAAGTTGTTAGAAACCAGCCATAAGGTGCAAAGCTTCCATCAAGCTCTGGCGCTGAATTTCGAAAATGAATTGGAGCCATCCGCAAACTCTGTTCGGTCTAGTCGAAATATTTTAAATAATTTCATACACACCAATGCAGCAAAATCTTATCTCATCTTTCAGTGCTGGTTCGTCCTGTTCACTGATGCTTTCCACATTATAAAAAATTGTAAAAAATATCTAACAGGAAAAATAATGGAATAAATACAGCATGACGAATTTTGAAGTGTGATGTGCAGTGATGAGAGAAATTGTGAGCTCACAATTGAGGGGGTGGGTGGAAAAAGGGCGTAACCGCCATTATGCCCTTTTTCCGGACATTGCTTATTTTGAGCCCCTATACCAAGGTCTACCACCCCCCGAAATCCGTTTTTCGTAAAACCCCAAAAACCGTCTGGCAGATAAAAGGGCGTAACCGCCATTATGCCCTTTCATCTGCACGATAAAAGGGCGTAAGTGCAATGATAGAATGTTGAAAGGGCGTAACTGCCATGATAAGATGTTAAAAGGGCGTAACTGCTGTGTTATCATTTCAAAAGCAGGACTTCCTTTTTTGCTCAGCCCTCAAAAGGGCGTAATTACTCTGTAACAGGGCGTAAGTGAGGGCGGATCTGGAAAAAGAGCCTAATTACCGAGGAAAATTTTTATAAAAATTCTCCAGAGCCTGGAAACGCTTTTCCACCTAATATAACGATGGAAACATGTTGTTTCACCTTCAAATTGAGTGTTTTTACCCTTCCCTAGTGAAAAAATTTCTCGTCATTTTCACACGAGTGATGGATGCTTTTCGTGTCCATAGAACCGTGGAGTATGAATCGAACCACCCCTTAACAATCAGATATCTTTCAAAACATGTCCAGGGGCACTCTAAAAAAATTTGGAGACGATTGGACTTGATCACGAGATTTAATTCCTCTTTTTGTGAGAATGAAAGGCCGAAATTTGACCCTGTATTCGGAAAAAGGGCGAAATTGCATTTTTTGAAATTGTTGAAAAGAGCTCAAAATCAAATTTCACTCCCCGGCTCGGGTGGGGCTATTTCCAGAATGTTATTTTCTTCGAAATAAGTCAGGTCAACTCGTCCAATTATGTCTGTAGCGGTTTTTATCAAGTTATTATTGATTCTCAAAATGACCGTTTTGCAATTACGCCCTTTTTCCACCCACCCCCTCAATTGAGAGAAATCCGTACACAACCCATCCACGTAGTTTTTTTCCTGATCATCCATTATATGAGTACCTATTTCTACCGGATCTCCGACACACCCCGAGGCATATTCACACAAAAATTTGACGAGTCTCATAATTCTGCGAGTGCTCAGTCACTTCTCGCCTACAATCAAGGAAAATTCTCGGAGAAAGGCCTTTCAAAAGAAAAGTACCAATATAATGAAATATCTCTAGATACCGTCGAATTTGGTAATTTTGGTGCGATTCAAGTACTTTTGAGTTTTGTTTAGCTCGGCATTCCAACATACATTGACAAAACCCACTTCTATTAGTGGTCAATCTCAAGCTTACAGTTTCAGCTTTCGATTGACGGGTTACAGAGTTCAATTCGATGTTTCTAAGCAGGAGCTGTTTATAGTTTTGTAAGTGTTCCAAAGTTAGACCCCGATGGGGCAACTTTGGTACACTTACAAAATATTTCAACTCCACCCACCACCATGCGAGTGAATTAACTTTAATTATCCAGAAGTCTTGTTCTAAGCTGTTCGAAACAATTTAAAACATCATAGACCATCACTCGACTCAAGATGAGTTGAAAAAAAGCTGCTTCTTACCTACAGTGGGGTAACTTTATTACCTTTTTCTTTAATTTTTCCCCTATTTTTCATTCATTAAAATTCCAAATGCTGTAAATACCCCAATGTAACAATGGTTTCTTCAATATGGTGATATATGTGTTCAAAATCAACCGTTATTCATCCCCAGTTCGTTCCGGAACACTTTTTGCCAGGTACACTAACTGGACCACCCGCGTATCGCTGCTAAATCAGCCTTTTCGGAAAAAGCTTCGATAAACGAGTAGGATCATTCACGCGGGATCTACGGTGGCTCAACACATTGTTTATGCATGTGCCAAGAGGGGAGGATAGGTTTCAGAGCGATAGAATCATTCACCTTGCCGAATGCAGCTCTGAAAGTCATTTTTCAGGGCTGTACCAAAGTTGCACGGACTGTATCAAAATCACCCTCTTCGACGTTAGTTGAGACATCTTTTAATAGTTCTTCCCGATTTGGGATAGTTTTTCGGAAAATGGATTAGCAATTGCTTTTTCTATGGAGTGGTGGGCTATATCGTGGAAAGAATTTTCGTCGTCCAAATGTTATCCAAGCCAAAAAAATAGACGCGGTCGACAAACAATTTCATATGATATTACCTAGCCAGATGAACTGAAAGAGCACATACCCGTCAACCGGCCTTAGAGGAACAGAAGATTACGTCGAGGCCAAAATACGCAACCGGAGCCTCATGATAAAAGCGTTTGCTACTACCTATAACTCACAGTCTGTACATAGGTAGCATACGAGTGAAGCTTGCAAGCTCGCGGTCACATGACACAGATATCAAATCGCTTTGTATATAGTCTATTGGACGCGCGATATCGCTGCAACGCGATCTGCAAAGTAAATTTGCAGACGTACACCGGTCCATCATATATGGAGCTATGACAAAGGGAATGCAATTGGCCCAGAGTATTTTATATGTCTGAATGAGTTGCGCGTGCACCGACAGAGACAGAGAGCTTGCTTGCATATAACATTTACGGCAATGATTTGCCTAGCCTGGTTGAGCGTATAGTGTGACCTTAGGCCGCAATTCATTAACTCAACGACTATGAAAGAGCCAACTCGTGTTATACATATGCTATATAGGTATTTTATATCGTCAGCCCCGTGTGGGCCTCCGGACGTTCATCTTGACAAGGACGCGCACATGCATAACGCCGATTTTACTGAATGGAATGTAGAGCTACCTCCGGGTGCACTAGGTAATACCTAGAAGTATTATCATACGGCGAGTCAGTCAGACTCTTCCTCGTTTGCGTATATTGGACTGGTAAGAGCTTTTCGCTCTGATAGTGGGATATACATATAAAAGTGTATTAAATTGTACACCTACGCATCAGAGTCGGAGATGGACTATTTCGTTAACGGCTAGCCCTGATTTTCAGAAGAGGATGTGTCGATCTCATTGCGCAATTTCGTTGCAAATGACGTGATTCAGGAAATTGTCGCTTCCGTACCGGAAGACGATTTTTTTTTTTTTACAAAGATCGTTAGGTGTCCGTCAATAATTGCAGATCGAACGAGGATGCCTAATCGTCAATGAATTTATTCAAGATCCATTATCTTTCGATCAAATCACTAAATTTTACTAAAAAAATTATTTCCGATGTATCTCGTTTTACATGAAGCTCGGTCTGCCCAATCTGCCCCTCGTATTCAACTTGGCCCCATATACCGATCTCTGGAATGGATACTTGTTGGAAATTATTGCAATTTTGATGTCTCTATTATGTGTTGAAATCGGTTGAAATTCAAGGGTAATTGACCTCGGATGATTTCTGCATTTTCCTCAAAATGTTGAGTGAGTTTTTGCATACTTATATCTTGCTGGCATGCGTCAAAAATCTTCAGTAAGGCAGTTGGCAACATTTTTCGGTTCGGAAAGTCTTCATACCTCAGTGCATTTGATTTGTTTTGATATCTTTAAAGCCATACCGTCAAAATGGGTAAATTTGGTACAGTGGGTGCAACTTAGGTACACCCCTGAAAAATGACTTTCAGGACTGCGGTTGGCAAGGTAGATGATTCTATCGCTCTGAAACCTATCCTCCCTTCTTGGCACACACATAAACAATGTGTTAACCCACCGTAGATCCCGTGTGACTGGTTGTAGTCGTTTATCGAAGTTTTTTCCGAAAAAGCTGATTTAGCACCGATACGCGAGTGGTCCAGTTAGTGTATCTGGCAAGAAGTGTTCCGGACCGAACTACGGGTGTATAATGCTACATTTCCATCACATATATCACCATATTGAAGAAACCACATCGTTACATTGGGGTATCTGAAGCATTCGGAATTTTAATGAATGAAAAACAGGAGAAAAAACCATGAAAAGTGTACCAAAGTTACCCCACTGTAGGTAAGAAGCAGCTTCTTTTCATCTCATCTGGAATCGAGTGATGGTCTATGAGGTTTTCAAATGTTTCAAACAGTTCAAAATGAAACTTCTGAACGATTAAAGTTAATCCACTCGCATGGTGGTGGGTAGAATTGAGATATTCTGTAAGTGTAATAAAGTTGCCCCATCGGTATCTAACTTTGGTATACTTCTTCAACTGGCAATAGCTCCGACTTTGACACATCAAATTGAACTTTGTAGATCATCAATCAAAAGCTGAGACTGTAAGCTTTTGATTGACTACTAATAGAAGTGGGTTTTGTCAATGTATGTTGGAATGCCGAGCTAAACAAAATGAAAAGCACCGAAAACGTACCAAAATTACCCTATTTGACGGTACTTTTAAAGTTGCAAAAGTCTGTTTTGGAGCAATTTTAAGAGTTAAAGTCGGAGTTCGGGTACCCAACTCGGCGGTGTACCCCAACTTTCCTCTGCCTCTAATTCTTGACCCTGCTCTTACCTGCACTAGTTTCAAACTGATCTGAGCTGGTGAGTGAGCTGTGGAACATCTCATTTGGGTATTAGAAATGGAGAAATCGCGATTTTACGAATCTCTTTCAAAACACATGGATTTTGTCGTTCCTCGGTCTGCACAACTCTTATAAGTCATGGGAGGCATGTTGAGTGCACCCTCTCGCAAACTCGCAAAAAAATTACTTTTTGGGAAAATTATGATAGCTTGGCTCTGGTAGGTCAAAATTAAACGTCTTAGCTTATTCTACAGATTTTGAAAAAGCTCTAAAATAAGCTGAAATATTCTGAAGAATAGTCGAGTAGGTCACAGTTATCAGCACAAAAGCTTGGGGTCACATGGGGCACGCTGGCTGCATTTAGCTCAATAATACTTTGGGTCTTGGCCCAAGGATCGTGTTCTATTGTCCAAATAATTTGAAATTGATCAAGGGATAAAGTATCAGGAATGTATAAGAATTTCGTAGTAGAATGAAATCGTCTCAATACAGTTGCTCACTTCTCAGCGATTATCCGTTGACGCAAGCTTTTTATCTCTCGAGAATCACTTCCGTTCATTTTGAATGAGTCTTCAAGTAATCCAATAGAAACCGGGTATAACCGGGTAGCATTCGAATCGCTTTGGTCCGTTTGTACGCGATGGTATATCTTGCCCTTTTTTCTTTGCATCAGTCTTCCGAGACACCTCGCTTTTGATTTGTTTCATTCATCAAAACTCAACTTCGAGCCTCGCAAATGCATCGTTGAAACCTCATCAGATTTAAAATATCTTTACTTGATTAATTGACATCCTTGAACATCAATCTGTCAGTTCTGGTCATTATGGTGGTCCTCATCTCGAATACTATATTGCTTCTAGAACTTATCGACTGAAATTTGTACGTATGATACCAAATGGAGGAATAGTTTGAAATGAAGACTGGCATATTTATCAAGATATGGTCAAAATCTGTCGTCAAACGTTCGAAATTTGCTTCTAACCACGTAGTCCTCACATACCCAAATACTTGACATCTAGAAAGGAGAAGGATATTGTGTATCATTTGAGAAATAAACTTTTATATAATTTTGGACCTTTTCGAGACTATCATTAGCGACCGATATAGGGAATCAGTGAACAGAATGAATGTCACTTTTTCATAATTGAATAATTGAAGTATCAGAAGTATAATATTCCCAAAGAGATGATATTTTACATCAATTAGTTTAATATGGCATGCAGGTTTAGAAATTTCTAAAATATGATTCCGGCCCTCGTACTCTGTGATAATCAGTAAATGTGTGTGAATATAAATTTGTCAGTAGATGCCTTATAGAAAAACTCAACAACGGACTCATTTGTGTGTAAAATTATAGATTGAAACGGCATGAAATGGAAAGACCAGTGAGGGCGTTATATCGGTATTCTCAAAACCGTTCTGTCATCTAAAACTTCTGCCATTGCATCCAATCCAACTCAATGAGGCATAAGAATCCGGAGGAATTTTTCCTGTACCCCTTCAAATTGAATTACAGTAACAATGATCCAAGACACGCAGAAATCCCCTGTGATTATCATCAATTTAATTTCGAAAGTCTTGATTTCCAGAATTGCTTTGAAGAATTTCTTTACATCCCCTTTGGAAAAGTAGAAAAGTGAAGGCGTTATGACAAATACATGAAGCAAAATCTCCACGACCTGATTGTTGAGTATACTCCATTAAAATATGTCCATGGCATAATTGACACAAGTGTCCATAACATACTTCTTTAATGCTGCCAAAATGTATTTGCTGATTATTACAGATAGTGAACCGTATTATCCAAGCTCAACTACTGGATGACTGAGAGAAATTGAAATCATTATGTCAATTAGTTCCCAATGTTGAGTTCTAAATATGTTCCCGAAAAGATCCAAGACCACGTAAAAGTTCAATTCGCATGTGAGATACAATTCTTTTCCCCGACAGGTGTGAAACTTTTGCAAATGTAAAATCCTCGAAGAGGAAGCGCCTGGTGTTGGAAGGTCGACTACTGATTTGACCAATTGCTGCATAATGGTCTTTTCCAATGAATTATCGTTCTCTTAAGCCCCAAATAGCACATGCAAAAAATGGAGAAGAGACTGAATAGACAAATGTCTCTTTCAATGCCACCACTTTCTTCCGACGTTCACAAAGGATCAGATCTTTCACCACGATCTCAGAAGTCAGAACTCTGTGTTACAAAATTCCGGTCCAGTTGTCACCGGCAAAGTCTATAGTATAGACTCTATACACTCGATCTGCAAATCGCGTCCAAGGTGTCGAAATTAAGCTCATATATGATGTGAGTAGAAATCTTCATCTCAGTCTTCATATACATTTATGAATTTCATCTCACGGGCCAAGTGCCACGCGTACTATTGTATAAATTATGTATACAGCCCAAGTCGTAGACACGATGATGATGATAATGATGATGATGATAATGTGCGCGTCAAAATGACTCACGTGCATCAAGAAGCACATCACTACACATAGCGAGCTTTGATACACTGATCTGAATTGGGTACATCCTGTGCCATAGATTAAGCAGAAGCTGTACGCGGGGACGAATTAGACGTTCGCGGACGAGAGCTGTTTTCGCGTATAAGTATCTATGCTGACAGCTTTGTATTATTACCTACACACAATTCAGGAGGTACATACGTAAGCTTCGCTGTTTCTAAGCTTTCATAGATATTATTCATTTTAGGTAAGGTATGGAGATTTTATGCTGACCTGGAGCAAGAAACAAAGTGATAATAGTGGAAACTTTTGATAATGTTATAGTAATGAGTAACTCTGGAGCAAGCTGGCCAAAATTGTCAGCAGAGGGGTCTAGGGAAGAATGAAAAAAAAAAAATTTCCCCAGTTTATATCGTTTTAAAATAGTACAAAAAAACGTTTTTTCAGATTCTTTTGAGCCTTATCCCTCGACTTTTTTGGCTTTTTCAGAATCGGCTGTAGCTCCTACAAAACTACAATAATCGACTTTTACCGGTGAGCAAATTGTAGGTTTTTTCACGACCTTCAAAATTACCACTGACAAAAGCTGATAATTACTTCTCTAGTTAGAGCTGGGCCGTCCAGAAGATGACGCGAAAATCGCTAAAATTTGCTTTCAGTAAATTGTTCCCAGACGTCACGCTAGTCAATGATCGGTTGCGAGAAATTTTTCTCAGAGACGTACTTTCATTGATAAGAAAATGCGCCCAAATTGTTCGAAAAAAGTTGAGCTCCGTCGAAGCTATGATTCTTTAAAAATAGGCTGAAAAGGAGCTAAAATGACCATTTAACCGGCCCCAGATCCCGACAATGATGGTCGACATTTCTAGAAAACAGTATACCGTATTTCAACATAGTACTAGCTAGGGAATCTCTCTTAAATTTTTCTTGATGGACCCCTCTAGTGCCGGTTTTGTACAGCTTGCTCTAGAATTTCTCTTTCTCCTATAGATATTGGGCGGGACTCCATATCAAAATACGAATGAAGCGAGGAGCTTTGAGCTACTCTTAGTCGTTGATGTGTGGGTGGTTCACCAATCCGGTTTCGATGCTCATTATTCGGATCCTCGCAATGGATGGCAGTTATTAAAGATGATTTCAAATTTTCATACTGATCCTTTTGGTTCCGTGACGTGTACGTATTGTTTTTGCATCGTTTTCTCTCAATTTTCCAAATCAAACGATACTGTAAAAAGTTAGCTTATCTCTTGATGCGGTGGAAATATTTTCTTTAGTGGATGTAATTCATCTGACACTTTTAGCTCTTACATTGTAAGAGTACATAGACAAGTTATCCATTACTAGTGATGTGGCTAACGATTCACGGTGCAAAAAATTTCTGGCATACACGAGTCTTTCGATCCAATATCTATTGTATTCATTAGGAAAAACATGATTTCCAGAATCATCGGGTTGGAGGTAGTTCATAATATAAGTTGACGTATCTTTGAATTATGGCATTTAAAGATGCATTGTGGCCGTAACTCCGAGCTTTTTGAGTCACTAACTTGGTCACGCACCTCGACCTTTTTAAGGACCTTTTGATTGATTGATTGATACCTTTTATTTGCACAATAGCAAAACATAATATTTACATAAGTGTAGGACCTAAGTAAGGACCTTTGAGACATTTTGAAGCTTCTTTTCAAAATTACCGATCAAGTTACAAGATATTTGATTCTATCAATCATCAGCCAAAGATGTAATTTACAAAAAAAAACGAACCTATGGTAATGTTAGGAGTGTCGATCGGTGTGCTTTATTGTCTCCACCCTCCCCCTCCCCCTGCATCCAATCCCGCAATGAGTGCAGTTGAGTGGAAAATACACCAACAAAACTTGGAAAACATCAAGAACAATGGAAATACAACAGGTTAGCCTTACAACTAATCAAAACTTCGAGAATTGCACCGAGAGAAGAGTATCGTGCTATTCACTATAAAATTGATTGCTAATTCAAAACCACTGTTTACTCGTGCGGCCCTTTGCCACGAGAACTATATTATCATTTTGGTCCG
This sequence comes from Eretmocerus hayati, assembly GCA_029851415.1. Taxonomy (NCBI): domain Eukaryota; kingdom Metazoa; phylum Arthropoda; class Insecta; order Hymenoptera; family Aphelinidae; genus Eretmocerus; species Eretmocerus hayati. The sequence continues at coordinate 170,840,629 of CM056742.1, read as the reverse complement.
ACATCGATACACAGTTGGACAACAAAGTGTATTGCAGACCTGACAACTCTTCGAGCTACTCCGACGTCTCCGAAAATATTTGAGGAAGTAACATAACCATTTCAATGTTTTGTTCACCCGACAAATCGCCATTACGATCCAAATTTTTTTCTCGGTGCCTACTGTATTCCCAATTTCTATAAAGAATCAAGCATCTTCAGGTATACTTGGGAATGATAAAAATAGCTATAATTGGGAATGGAAGGTGGAATTTGTCCATCACCTCCACATTCAGTTTGTTGGGAGCCCAATTAGATTATATCATTATTTGGAATATAATACTTTGAAGGTGATAACTGCTGCTCACCTTTGGAGCCAAAACTTTCTATTCTATTCTGCTCATGAAGTCGATTGAAATGAACTTTTCAAAATTGTCAACGTGGGTCTTGAAGATACTGGAAATGAAAAATTGAACGAGGTATGACGAGACAGAATTGTCGAGTGAAATTGTTTCGACGATGGTGGGCCATGAGTGTCCATTTCTATGTGCAGGCCTTTACCGAGCTTTTCCCTCTCAGGGAAAATCACGTTATGCAAGCAACATGAAATCGGTGATCTATCCTACTCTGGATGAAAAATCATCAATCTCAGCTTTCACAGCAAACGAATTGAGCTCTCCCATCGAGAAATCCAGAAAATTTCCAAAATTCAACCCCTCTTCCGCAAAAATCACGGCTATTTCCAATCTAACTTCATTGATGCCAATTCCCTCAGGCACAAAGAGCTATATGATGAAGTGCATCCTTTTTTTATTGAGTCATTTCTAACACAATTGCACTGTGAACTACATTCCCACAAATTGCAAGGAAGCGCTCGATAACCCTTGGCAAGGTTTGTAGCAGAGAGGATCTTTCGAAGGCTAAAATTCAACAGGTGACTCTCTGCTCCTTGCCAACCCTTTTCCACTATGAATTCTGGGTGTCACATATTCTTATTATTACGCTGCAATCTCCATGCTGGAAATCCCCAGGGTCGGGGTTCACTTTTGGGCCAAAAAAGTTATTATTGTAACGCTCCTAGGATTTTTAACCACAAGTTCTCCTGAAGCTTTCTTATTTTTAATAGACTTCATCTATGACCAAAATTGAACCTTCCGTCAGGGGGCTCAACTGACTAACATCAACCTCCATTTCCAACAATTTCTCTCGATCGACCATTAAAAAAATCGACCATACTCCAACATGTCATGAGTAATCATAATATTGCGTACAACTACGAGCCACCCTCGTCAGGGGGTTTCTGTAGATAATGTTTTGCCAAGTGGGGGATCACCCTGCACATAGAGTGGGAGTTGGAGAACTAGACCATGGAGTCAGGGGTGGAAGAGCGCACCGACGCGATCCGGTGCAGGGTGGCTCTGTGCGCACAACCCCGTCTGGATAGATCCGGTTTTCGCCAGCCCAGCATCGTGCAAATTCATCCTGCTCGTATCTGGTTCGAACCGGTTCACCCTCTCATCGTATTGCTACTGATGCTGAGATTCGCACATCCCGCAGGTAACACTGGACTCCTACAACCCCATATGCAGCTAGCATTGGACATTTTCTGGGCGAGATCATATGGGATGTTTTTGTTGATGAGTCTCGATTTTGGAAGAGATGAGGTTGCCAAAGAATCTTGGGCGGATGTTGGGACTGAAAGTGCTCGGCCTACTCTTTTCACTATGTTTTGTTTTGACTGAGGAGAAGTGAAGTTAGCCCATCACATGAATTTTCGATCAAATTCTCTAATGATCTTTGAGTATTCGAGTTGTTAGAAATTTTACCCTGTGAAATTTTCTTATTTTCAGCGATGACTTATCAGAAATTTTTTCGAAAAGATCGTTCAAAACATATTGGTAACAGGTCACTGTGTCTTGCAGCAGATGAAATCCTGTGAGCAGCGGTGAAATTCTTTGCCTTTTGTTTAGGTATATCTAGGGCTTAGACGTTTATTCCCGCATGACTGTCTTCCAGAGCGTATAATATTCCGAGACCATATGGGGCTACGGTATGGATTTCTGTTGACCTGCATCTCACGAGAGTATCAAGCATCTGTCATCTGTTGATATCCTACTCGACCAGTATTGATCTTATTATGGTGCTCTTCAAAATAAAATACACCAGTCTTCTTGCGAATGTGGTAGCATTTTTCCTTATCACCCTCACTACATACCAAGGAGTAGACCTCCGTTTCACGATATATCTGTTCGTTTTATTCAGTGTATCGGATTCTGCCAAACCATGATCTCTTGGGAGCCAAATTTTGGGAACATTTCAAATTGATAAATTCAGTTTATGATTTATTGTTTTCCGATTATTGGAGGTATACTTCCTTCATTATTATAGTCTCCGTGTGTAAACTCATTGTCGATAGATGCATGTAGTAAGGGAAGTGTGCGTTCAAATAACCCTCAGTTCAGATCTGAAACTAGCATATTTTCAGTCTATCAGCGTGGTCACATTGTGATTTCGGCGCAGTGGAATAATGAAAATACTTGGCCTGGTCACCCAAGTTATGATTTTTTGAGATAAGTATTACAACTTTTGCAAATTTTGTTCAAAAGAAATTCGTCATTCATAGCGATGCAATAGGGAAATTCCGATCTATAGCAAGGAAATTCACTTGGGTATGATTGGTGATTGCAGGAAAACTCATACCGAGCTGTGAGTAGTCTCAGTTTTTCCATGAAAGTATATTCAAAAACCATGATAGTTGTGCAAATTCGATATTTCACGATAGGTCACAGACTAGGCTAAAACTCTGGGAATAATCTTCTTTTACTGCCAAAAGATGATACCCAAAGCCACAGGGTCTAACGCCTAATAGGCTATAGCTCGAAAATGCATCGGTCCATAGTATGACCTATGCATTACAGTATATCTGTATACATATGTCATTTTTTCACATGAACCTACAATAAGCAATGCTAATGTAATATTTTGCTGCTGGGAAACGTTTGAACATTATAGATTCTGCGGCTTTCGTTATCACCTTTTGGCACTAGAAGAACACTATTTTCCAGAGTTTCAGACGAATCTGTGGCCCTCACTCCTTTTAAGGTGATGGTATCCAACAATGCCCCTTGTATCTAACATGTTTCCATATGCTGATCTCACGTATGGGCACTCGTTGACCTACCCGAAAATTTTTTTAGATGGTTTGGACTGACCATAAACGATTTCTACGTGTCTCGGAAAATTGAAAGTGAGTTTTTCACTTTTTGTTTTTGCCCGCACAGCTAAGTAATCACCAAGAACTGCGTCCAGTAAAACCAGTGCAAAATTTTTTTAGTTTGACCAATCTTAATATACATACCTTAGCGCATTCGATTTCTTCTCTCAAGACTTTAAAAATTCCTTGTTCAGAGTTGCAAAACTCAAATTTAGAGCTGTTGTATAAGTAAAATACGGAGATCGTCTGCAAAACATCGATCAGGCCAAAATTGGTGTGTGCCAAACATGCTCCCTTATGATTATCTCAAAAAGGCGTGCAGTACAACTGTCCTACCATTCAGAACGAGTTCATCGCATCAAGTAGCCAGAAATAGCGTTTTGGATCGATGAAAAAGCTTGAAATGTGGTTGCACGGAAATAAAAACGATTTCATGCACGCCATCACCGATTTACATTTCTGTAGGCATATTGGGTACACTCTTTTATGAACTCACGAAAAATCACTCCTGGGAAAACTGTGGTAGATTGGCTCTGGTTGGTCAAAATTAAGCTCATCTTAGCTCCTTTTCAAAATACCAGAACAATCTCTGAGATGAGCTAAAGTTCGTTAAAGAATATTCAAGTCGACAAAAACTATTGGCAAAACGGCTTAAGGGGGGAGGAGGCATGTTGGCTGTACTTACCTCAGTAAAACTCTAAATAAAATGAAGAGATAGGGGCTGGGTTGATCCAGAGATTCCAGAGTAATGAAGAAAACGCTTGCGAAAACAAGAGACCCTTAATGTTGAAGGCATCATCATCGTCTCCTTATCTGACATGATTGGGATGAACAATGCAATTATTGCCTTGCCTGAAACTGAAACCAGTCCAAGCCGCATGATCGTAGAGTTGCCTTTTGTCTAAAAAAGCAAGCATAAATGTGTTGAGCGTGTTCTGGTTCCACCTCCTCGCTTCCCCTATGCATTCACTCGTTCAGCTATACTGTAACAAGATTCATCTAGATCGGACAAAGAAAAGCTCGGTGCTTTCTCTCGCATGTTTCAGGTGGATAATTTTGTTTGACAAATGTGCCTATCACTTTAAGACTACAGACAATTTATAATGGGTCCTCGAACCCCAGAATCTTCACAGTACACAGTCAAATTTTGTTTCAAAATAACTTTGATCGTGTTTCATCCGTCGTATCTGGGCGATGAAGGGTAAACTCACAGATCAACTAGTGGTTAGTGGAGTCGATAAGTAGAATCATCATCATGAAAATTGATCATTTCAAAGATTATCAATCACCCTAAGATCACTCGCGCACTTGCAAATGCGTGAGATGATTCGAGTGTTATGGTTATTTGTATGGCATTGAATGAAGATGTATAATAACGCAATCTTAGTTTTACCTTTTGGTCAAGTAATAACGCCTCTTTTACCTTGGTATGACAAGATTCTCAAACGCTCGAGTTTGTTATCAATCGCAGATAAAACTGACCGGATGATAATGTACCCATTACTGACCAGAATTGAGTAAAGAGAATTTCTTGTTTTTCTGTCAGATCATAAGAATGAGAGATGCTTCAATGAACCAAAATGAAAATCCATTAGAAAAAAGTCTTGAGAATTTTATAGGCCCTTGATAGGCCCCAGGCTCATTTCCCATCAAGTTCGACTAACCCAAGTAGTTGAAAATGTTCCGTATGTGAATAAGAGCTTGAAATACAAGATGAACCTAGAGTCCCAGTGGAATGGCATTATCAGGTTTTTGGAGAGAAGATCGAGGAAAAATTCTGGAACTTGGCGGACAAATTCATTATTACTCAAGTTATAGTATTTTTTCACATATTTTCATTTCAGAAAGAGTTTTTCGTATCCACATTTGGGTGCCCGCAAATTCTTCCCAAAAGAATTAACTTCACTTTCGCTGCTCCCCCGTGAAATCGTCGAGTAAAAATGATTGACTTTCTAAACCTTCTTATCCACAAAATATATAGTTTTAGAGAAAATTGAGGAGATCCGTACTATTTCTGTTCACTGATTCTTTTAAAATATGCCCTGAACCCCATAACCCTGCTCACAGTCTTGGCTCCCTCAACGAAAAACCTATGAACTTGACAGCGAATCAAGATACTTACATAAATCTTGTTGCATACTGTCGAGTTCGTGCTTCCACCCGAATTTTTATAGCTACATATTACTTAGCAGCAGTACGTAAGTAGCTTAAAAAATCAATTTTTTGACGACACACTGTGCTTGACATTGGCCTTTTTGCATGTGTTTTCCACTTTCGACCGCCATTTTCTCAAAAAATAACACAATTCAGCAAGCGGCTGCAAAACCTGAATTTTGCGTCTTCTTAGATAATCCCAACTTGCACCTATGGCTGCAAAATTCACTCAGAATACGAAGTCTAAGGTTTATGCAGTTGTATCGTAATCGATTATTTCGTGAAAAATCAATACTTTTCGCTGAAAGGGACTAGGCGGTTAAGCATGGTGAAGTGGACCTTGTCAGGTATGGCCCGGAAAGTATTTTTCCCCACTTTCTAACCCCAAATTATGACAAAAGCAAAGGTTTGTAGGTCCCAAAGTGACCCCTGTTTTCTACGGCACCCTAGGAATCCTCTAAAAAACCCTCGAAATCGACGTTCCTTCTATCAAATCGCATTCTGATGCATTTCAACGAATCAATCTGAAAATTTTTTGACATATTCTTGAAACTCCATCAAATAGAAGAATGATGTTTGCATACTGACAACTTTGGATTTAGGCCCCGAAAAAAATTCTTGAATATTAAAAAACGATTTTTCTCATAGAGGTTGGGGATTAGCACGGAATTTGAACATTCCACCGTGTTTGTCAGGTGATTTTACATCGAAAACTGCTTAGAAACATATAACTTTAGGTGGTGGGACATGGTCAAAAATGCAGAAAACCATTTTCAAAGCAAATTTTGAGTCAGTAATTTGCATCTTCTGCGCATGCGCGTCCTCCTATATCTCTGAAAGTATTCTTAATCGATAGCTGACGCAATTTCCTTCAAAATGACCCCTTGAGGAGGTCGATTTGACGCAGTAAAACCTGAGATCTAGCTGGTCCAAGAAATGAAGAAATCCAAGGTATCAAATCCGTGAAGCCGTGGCTCCTTCAATGGGCCCGAAAAGTGCGAATTTTGAGTCGGACTGTTTCAAAGATGTAAACATGTGTTTTTGATGTAATTTTTGACGTAGAAACCGAATCCGTGGTCAGTTTTGTTCCAAACCTTCAAGATTTTTGATGATTTCCAAAAAACCGACCGGAGGGTGTACGGCCATTTCCAGCCTTTTTCTACACATTTGAGATGTATGTTGAGTATAGGCAAAAGTTTGAACTTGATACTAGAGGATGCAGGTACGTTTTCCTTTGTATTTTGACCAGCTGAAGACGATGCTGATGGTTTTGAGGCACAGGAATAACTCGAGAGAGATATGAGGTGCATGATGCAGTTCTCTCTGATAAGATCATAAAACAAAATATAGCTCCATCAGTCCAAATCTGACTCCCAACTCATTCCCAAGCCTCGAAACCATCGCTATCGTCTTCAGCTGGTCAAAATACAAAGAAAAACATACTTGCATCTTTTACGCGACAAGTCCAAACCCTTGCCTATACCCAACATACATCTCGAATGTGTAGAAAAAGGCTGAAAATGGCCGTACACCCTCCGGTCGGTTTTTTGGAAATCATCAAAAATCTTGAAGGTTCGGAACAAAACTGACCACGGATTCGGTTCCTACGTCAGAAATTACATCGAAAACACATGTTCACATCTTTGAAACAGTCCGACTCAAAATTCGCACTTTTCGTGCCCATTGAAGGAGCCACGGCTTCACGGATTTGATACCTTGGATTTCTTCATTTCTTGGACCAGCTAGATCTCAGGTTTTACTGCGTCAAATCGACCTCCTCAAGGGGTCATTTTGGAGGAAATTGCGTCAGCTATCGATTAAGAATACTTTCAGAGATATAGGAGGACGCGCATGCGCAGAAGATGCAGATTACTGACTCAAAATTTGCTTTGAAAATGGTTTTTTGCATTTTTGACCATGTTCCACCACCTAAAGTTAAATGTTTCTAAGCAGTTTTCGATGTAAAATAACCTGACAAACACGGAGGAATGTTCAAATTTCGTGCCAATCCCCAACCTCTATGAGAAAAATCGTTCTTCAATATTCAAGAATTTTTTTCGGGGCCTAAATCCAAAGTTGTCAGTATGCAAATATCTTTCTTCTATTTGATGGAGTTCCAAGAATTTGTCAAAAAATTTTCAGATTGATTCGTTGAAATGCATCAGAATGCGATTTGATAGAAGGAACATCGATTTCGAGGGTCTTTTAGAGGAATCCTAGGGTGCCGTAGAAAACAGGGGTCACTTTGGGACCTACAAACCTTTGCTTTCGTCATAATTTGGGGTTAGAAAGTGGGGAAAAATACTTCCCGGGCCATACCTGACAAGGTCCACTTCACCATGCTTAACCGCCTAGTCCCTTTTATTCAAAAGTATATTAGTATTGGATATCAGAAACAAGAAATGATCATTTTTTATCCGATCCGGGGTGTAAAAATTTCTTCTCAAAAATCATCCTTGAAATTTGATTTGCCTTGAAGATTTCATCTTGATTCTTGATTTGTATCTTTCTAAACACATTTATACATAAGTCTCATTGATCAAAAGTAACAACAGTTCTATCAAGACCTTCGATACAGGGCACGAATGGTTACATACTCATGGTGCGGTGAACATCTCCGTGATCATTGATTTTCCAAGGTAGTCAGTCGTTGCTTGCCCATTCACGCGTCGTTCGCACGGAACTTCTTGTTCTTTTACAAGATGATTATTCCAAAGATTTTTCGTCATCGCGTCTCGGTCTTGAGACTTACATCCAGCTCTTGAATTGTCATGTCACGATTTACTCCTATTTGTGATGGGAAAAAGAACAATGTGGGAGCTGTCACTAAAAGTTGGTTTTTTAATATACACCAGTCAATGACCACTTCTGCTCCTTGGTAGCTCTAGGCTCACTAGGGCTGGCCACATCGCATGCCCCGTTTTTTGCGCATCATCATTATTTCAGTAACCTTGCGACTCGTCCACCAAAATTCTGGAACGAGAATCTAATATCAAGGCAATCAGCCTTCAAAAAAGCATCGTTATAAGAGGGCATGTGAGAATGAAAAATGGAGCCTTCGAGTTCCGGTCTGCTCTGAGTTTGGAGATATGACAAATTTGGTACATGAAATAAAATGTGTCACATGACGGCCGCAGTCTCGATCGTGATTGATATTGATACTGTTCAAAACCACCGTGATTCACCAATAGGTCTCGCTGTTCTTCACAGTTTATCGTAGTTTTTCGCAAATTAATACCAATGAACATCGGCCACGCGCCTCAGAACATTTTCGAATAAAAACACAGGTTGAGCAATTAGTTGATGTCCAAACTCTACTTGTAAGATTCGTGTCTACTGAAGGAGTATGATAATTATGGAAGAATCTTATTGACATTACAAAAAAGTTGAAGTCCTAATCGATTGGGGTAACCGTTTTTGCTCAATGAAAATGAAAACTCTTTCTTACTTGGAACAAATTCTTGAGAATGATGGTGCTTTCTGCTTTCTCAAAAGAGAGAGCTTTCATTTGATGGCAATGGATTTTTCCCCGAATTTTTTCCAAAAAATTTTTCCTTCTCCAGTGAAGCTTTTGAATACATGAAAATTGTACTGTCCTCTCCGTTTTCGCGAGATCTATCGACTGTAGCTGACAGTTTTTCTTGATAACACGTCAAAATCTACAACCCCATTTTTCAAACCCCTTGACTGAGTCTGTATGTATGTACCGTATATGTGTGTCTGTGTGTTGTTCATCTTATGACTCGGCAAAACACCCCATGGTTCTATCAATCCCCTTGAAATTTTGCGGACATATTCGGTGGCATCTGTAGTGAGGAACGCTACATTTTGAGTACCTCCCAATCATTGTTCTCTAAATTGTGGAATTTTTCTGACAATTTGTCATTCTTCCATATCTTGGAAACTATTTATCTTCTTTTCTCTTGCCTTGAAAGATGAGAGTCGTTCACTATAAGGGTTTTTGGAGGTGCTGGATCAATTGGTTGATAGAAGATTTTGATTTTGTCCCATTTAATCCTAGCTTCTATCTTATACTCTTTTTTACATTGGTCTCTAAGACCGTGACAATGAGATATTGACAAAATTTCATATCAACCGATCGCTTCAGCACGTCAAGAAACATCAAAATCACGTCTTTGAGAATTTTTTGAAATAGAGGGAGAGAATACGAATCATTTTTAACAAATGCTTTTTCCATAAAAGCTTTTATCGAAAAAGCTTTTATTTTCAACTAGTTGAAAATTTTTCATTAGAAAGTTTTTACGTCAAAAAATACTCACCAGAAAATGCTCAAAATTCACTGGCCTCATTGTAGGGGTCTCTCCAATTCACCCGCAGAGTTTCAGAAGAATCTATCAAAGCGTTGTAGAGTTTTCGCGTTCCATACGTTATTCCAATTTCTTCGTCGGTGACAAAATATTACGTCCTTTTCCCATCTAGTTGACTCTCTACAAGAATTTCGTATCAAACAATCGATTCAGAACGTCGAAATACATCCATAGATCACGTCCTCCACTTATTTTTGAGTTAGCGGATGGAAGTACAAATTATCTTCAAAATGTGCTTTGTTTCGGTATGGTTCGAAATTCGGCATGAAAAAAATTCACAAGTCAATGAATATTCATCGGGGGAAGTTCAAAATTCCCCGGCAGTATTGTTAGATTGTTCAAAATATATCCTCAAATTTTCAAACAGATTGGTACAAGTGTCTCAGATGTTTCGTGTCCCATAAGAGGCAATGTTATGGCTGTTTCTGCGTATGTCTCTGTAGACACCTCCTTCCCGCATCCAAATAACGTTCTGGCAAAAATTGCGTATCAACCAATCTATTCAGTTTAAAGGACACTCATCTCAAAGTCCTCCATATTGCTTTCTCAAAAGAGGAAGATTTCATTCGATAGTAGTACAGTATAGCTCGGTTATAACGAGAACATTTTCGAAATTTATCTGATTTTTGTACTAAGTCAACGGAATCAGCGTCGGTTTTAATGAGCTCGGTTATAACGAGCAAAAATTTTGGGGAGTTGGATAGCTCGCACGTCTTCATATACGGGACGTAAAAAATAATCGAAAAATTTTTCCGCTCTACAAGCTGCTTTTTTTCAGAATTGCCGTATTTTTATTCGCATTGAAACTGCAGGCGTCTCAATAAAAGTAAAAAAATTGTAGATTTTCTATTTTTTCACCAGCGTGTTGGACCTCCAAAGATATTTGATAAAAATCACCCAAGCCCGTTGAAAGTTAGTATTTTTTCTGCTCTTTGGAATGCTTTTTAGAAAATTTCCGTACGACGCATAGAACTCGACTTATCGCTGTTGCAAGTCAGGATACTCGAGGGATCACCCATCGAGAACTTTTGAACGGTACTGTATGAGCCACCCATAACCTTGCATAATCCTCATGAAATCGGATGTTCCTAAGGATAAAATTGCCCCCTTGGAGATATTCATTTTCTTAGGAGAAATGCCGGCAGTCTAAAGGTTAAATGACACACTCTAATGTAAGACTCATTCATCACTCATTTACATTATATACACGTAGATCCAACCATTTTGAGTTAAATTCGGTTATAACGAGCAAATTTTTCCGGTCCCTCGGAGCTCGTTATAACTGAGTTCTACTGTAGATTGTTGTCCGAATTTTTTTTCAAAAAATTTCTTTCTTCTCCATCAAGATCTTGAATACATGAAAATTGTACTATCCTCTTTGTTTTCGCGAGATCCTATAGGTCACAGTTTTTCTTGACAATGCTTCAAAAATTACCACAACTCTGACAACGCTATGAATTTGAAACTGAATTATAGTTAGCATACATTTAGATATATTTCCACCACAATAAGAAATTAAAATGATTTGCTGTTCCGAAAATTGATACGTGGATTGTTGAGTCTTTACGTCGCCATGAGAAATCATTCTGCTAGTCTCTTCCAGCAGCGTATTTTGAAGCGTTATCAACAAAAAACGGTGATCTATACAGTCAATAGATCTAAAACGAATAGGACAGTACAAGTTTCATGTATCCAAAAGTTTTATTGGAGGAGAAAAAATTTTATTGAGAAAAAATTTGGGAAAAAGTCTACTACCATCAAATGAAAGTATTTTCTGCTGTTGAGAAAGCTATAAAAGTATATCATAATTGGATTTTGCTCACAATTTTGAAATCATCCAGAACCCAGTGTTGAAATGTCTTCATGTTTATTCGAAGAGTTCGGACAGTTATACACTAGTGTACAAAAAGTCATCATCTTTCAGGAGCTGCAAATCTAATTCGCAACACGAGCTTGCGTTGATACATTCCACCATTCAGGCGTGGAATTATATTCAAACGGAATAAAACGCATATCATATCTAATTATTAGTTTTTAGCAGTCTAGTACATATGTGAACCATCTCCTCTACTTTGACTGGTCTCAAAATTGTATATAATTAAATTGAATACTTTGAAAATGTAATCAATATCTTTGAAGAGATTCTACCGTTGTTTTCCACGAAACTTGAAATTTCTAAGTTCTTACACACTTGTAAATTTTATAGCATCTTATTCATCTCTCAAGCATGATACTTTTATGCAACATCAACACCATCAATTTTATTATAATGATTTTATCATATTTCAATCATTAATTTTTAATGTGGCTGTGATTACAGTCACTTTGAAAAAAAATCTTGACTAATAATCGTTTGTCAACTACTTTTGGTAATTCGCAGATCGCATTTCCTACAGAAGAATTTGTATCTTATTACTCGGTCAATATAGATATAATTTTGAAATTTCTCAAAGACAAATGCGGAGACAATAGTCAAAATTTCTATAATATATACGATGGTTCTTCCGAACAAGATCAAAATAGTATTGTATTTTTCTTGGTGAGGAATATTTATGGGCTTAGTTCATCATAGATCTATCCTCTTTATTTGAAGATTTTACTCATGAATAATCTCAACCTCAAAAATACACTAATCAATAGTGCTGAAATTAGAACAATTCTGGAAGAAATAAGCGATTGATCAAGTTCTCACTTATTTTTTTTTTTTTCCTGAATTCGATAATGATCTATAGTTTTAGTCCCATCGCTCATACTTCTTTTGAAAATTACCTCAGTGAAAGAGGAAAGAATACTGTCTGATCTCGAAATTCAAATGAGTCATTTGGAATTTCATTTTTTATCATCAAAAATTTTAGAGTCGAGGCAGTCAAATAACATGATTTTTGTAGTATTTTTCGTCGACTGTTGACTTACCTATGAAAATTATTTGCCCAAGATCAGATTGATTCCGTGTATAGGTAGAGGAAGAACTAATTATATTTGTATTCTTTTTTTTTTTTGTTAGGAGTAGTGTTCTTTTATTTCTCACTTTACTTATTCATTTTATTCCCAAAAAAGCGCCCATTGCGTTGAATCAACTATAGGCTCATACATCAGCTAACGAGTAACGGTTTTAAATATCGTGCAAGAATTCTCCTCTCGTACATAATAGAACACCCAATTGAGAAGAAAAATTGTATCCTGTTATCACTCATATTTTTTTTCATTTTTGCGCACTCACACATGTAAGTCTTTCTATATCGTGCCAAACCAAAGTACCTCGTTAATTATTAACATATAGAGAATATATCTCTATCCATGTCCTGAAATTCTTGAAAAAAATTTACTTTCTCTGTTCAATGCCATTTTACATGATTTTTTTCACATCCACGATGATACCATTAAATGTTTCACAATCATTTTTAATAAACTTCTCTCATGTATTCTCAATCCTATTCCTTATACAATTTTATCCTTCACTTGTGAGGCATTTTGCGTATAGGAGCCAACTTGATTGATTTCAGTCCTATGATGTGAATTTTACTCTCAAAATGAAGAGCGTGCGCACTTGTTCGAGATGATATTTATCTTGTATCATACAATGTAGTATTATCAACTACAAAAAAAAAATTACATTAGACACTCTTGTCTTGAAGTATATTTGCCCTTGTTTACAATTTTTTTATTATTTTGTTTCCTCATAGCACTCACTTTTCTCACTTTCATGCATACTCATCATTTTCTCAGTTTCAATTATACGTGGTAATATATTTGCTTATGAGTCAAAATTTTATAACAGAGGCCTGCCCCAGGCCCAAAGATGATCGATCTCATTTTTTTTTTTTTTTTTCAATCACAATCATAGACATTTCAGATATATACCCGATAGAATAATTTTAGAACTCGATGACGTCTGACTAAAGACTGAGTAACTCTCTCCTTTCGCATCTTTTTTTCTTTTCTTTATTTGTTTTTCTTCGCTAACTTCGTCTACTGGGAATATATGAATACTTGGGGTATGCATACAAATACATGTATAAAAAGGAATCACAATTTTTCAGCTTATGAGAATTCAAAAAATGAATATATATATATCGATCGTTCATATATAGAGGTAAAAAAATGTATTGATCCGTATATATTTGCGCGAGGAAAGAAAAAAAGATGAGGAGGAGAGTCACCGCCCGAATGGCAGTCAATTAATCGCTTCTACGGATTATTATGATTTTTTATCTTCATTTTTACCATCTTTCGATTCGATTTTTTGAATCTTTCACTTCAATTTTTGTGATTTACTTGTAACGTATTATGCTCAATAAATTAGTCATTCCAATAACGTTATTCACATTACTTGAAATTTGAGTCAATCTGACTAGTTTTTCATATTTTGCTACGCAAATGGCTGCGTAAATTGTCTTTGTTCTGAGCAGAACATTATGTCTATTTCATATACATCAGAAAATTTTAAAATTGAGTTTCTCTACGCTCTGGTCACTAGTTTCGCATTCCCATTAATATCTTTGGTTCATCTTTTATTATTGCATCGATTTCTCCTAAATCGCCACTTATTTCACTTCCATTCATAGTTTCCATCCCGGTCGATGCTAAAATTCCTTTTTATTCTTAGATTTCATTGCACATTTTTATATGAATTCTTGAAGAATGACAAGCCAATCAATTATTTTTTTTCTTCTCATCCTTCCATACAGGATTTATATTCGTTCAATGATGTGAACGAGCGTTTTTGAACTGACAGCGGATCGTCGCGCAACAATTTTTTGCGAATTTTACAAAATTTAACCGATAAGCATTCGTAACAATATTTCCCATAGGAAAAAATATGCTCGTCGCAACATGAACTTTTTTTTTTAAACTAAAAGAGATTTGAAAACTTGAGTTGCTCAAAACTTACCACTAGAAGATGAAATAATCATTCCTTTTTCATCATCCTTTTCACAGCGCAACATTTTTTCAACGTAGAATGTTCTGAACACTTCCATATATAATAACAATAATATTAATGACCAAAGCTTTCTAAGATCGAACATTCATAATTAAAGATTAAAGCTTTCATACAATAAAGCACACGTAGTGAATTCTCAACATAATACGCGATTTAAAAAAGTACAGTGATAGCAATGCTAACGAAAAACAATGAATTATATTTGCATAATAATCACTTATAAACAAAAGACGTTCAAAAACTTGCAAAATTCATTGCCTCAATTTTTTTTCAGAACTTCAAGAGTTCGTATTTAGTTTTTCCCAATTTTTCAGACAGTTTATAGCCTTCATCTAATGCATTTAATCTATCATTGAGTCTACGACAGGGAGAATCCGGCTAAATAATCAATTAAGTACATTTTGAGAGCACTAAGACGCGAATTTTCTCAAATTTTCGCTCTAATGTGATTTTTCATTCAAACACTCGCTTTGGTGATCCTGAAATAATACCATTGGAAATAAACATGCTTCAAAATTAAATCGATGGATCGTCAAGCCTCGTGCGTTTCATAACTATCAATGGGAATGTTTGATTGAAATTTTTTTCAGTATTATGGAATGTGAGTGTCAATTGTGAATGTCACAGTACGAATTTGTGGATGAATGTGTGTTTATGTATGCATTTTGTATGTTGTGGAGGTGTATGTAATGAAAATTTTTCAAAACGAGTTGAATAATCACAAAAAATAAACGGTATTGGTGAAAAATTATAAAATAATACGACCCTTCCGCCCATATTCCTTCAAGTCTTGTTATACATAATATTACGATGGTGAGGGT
Organism: Eretmocerus hayati; assembly: GCA_029851415.1. NCBI lineage: Eukaryota > Metazoa > Arthropoda > Insecta > Hymenoptera > Aphelinidae > Eretmocerus > Eretmocerus hayati. Next base: position 170,825,192 of record CM056742.1, on the reverse strand, counting down.
TCAAATTGTATTTGTGCCTCATCTTCAATCACTAATTAGTCACCGCATCAGAATAGTCAATTGATGATATTTTTCTACATCACGATATGGATGTTTAACTAAAATTTGTCGTGTCAATTTGTGTAGATATACGGTATTCGCATAAATTTGAATTAAAAATTTTTTTGTGAATGGAAATGCCTTGGATGATGTGCAAACGTATCTGTGTGTGCATAAATTGATCTTACTTTACTGTTTATGTGATTTGATCTCAGATTTTGTGCATTGCAGTATAATATCGCGAGCTTGCGCGCGTCCTTACCGGCTTTTGCCAAAAGCTCGAAACCAACACAATATCATCCAGGCATATTATGTATATATTCAGAAGTTGCTGAGCTCGACCGATCGATTTTCGCGCGCGTCCGTGAACTCGCGCCTCGATGACGTTCATTCGGCGGTTGCAGTGCAAAATCGAAAGCTCGACTAGAACTATTTTATACATTGTAAACACACGTATATACTTGCATTGGAATGTACAAACTATTGTGGGAAGCAAATCAGGATACAGAGAGAGAACTTAATTTTGCCAATTTTTTTTCTGATTGACGGTCGTGTGTGTGTGTGTGTGTGTGTGTATTTTTCAATTTTTTTAAATTGTGATGAGGTGACATCTCGACAGCGATTGGTTCGTATTTTAAGATTTTGAAGATCTTTGGCAGCGCTGCGTAAATATCGGGAGGAATCGGTCGTTTGTAAGTTGTTTTAATTATAAATTCGCTTTCGATGATGGGAGACGAGAAAATTTACTTCGGGTCGACCATCAGCTCGAAGTGGACGGATCCGCGCCTCTCGAATCTATCGTGATGGATGTTGTGCGCCCAGGCCTTACATTCGATGTTGATTAGTACGTGAGCTGTTGAGATAAAACATTTTATTATTTATATAATCCTATATGATTTAATAATTCATGAATGTTCAGATTATCGATACTGAACGATTTTTCACCGTGTTACTCTACCGCATCACTTACAGTCCTTCTCAATTTTACAGAAATTCATAAGAATTACGTAAGTATTTAGCAGTTTAGAGGGAATTTTTCATCGACTTGTACGTCATTCGAATAAAATTTAGATGAATTCGTGAATGATTCCCACAGCTCATCGAAGGTATGCTTTAGATTCTTTACCGCTTAGACGAAGGACGATATACTAATCTTCTAGATGACTTGAAATTTCAAAAACTTGAGGGAAGCCCACAAAATATATCGATGACGAATAATCATCAATAAAAATCTATCAGTGCAATGTAGATAAGGCTGCTTCAACTCGTTGGAAAAAAGTTTATAAGATTTTGTGGTTTCAATCGGGTACTTACGTTGAGGTTTCTCGAAGAAAACAGCAACGAGAGGGCTGAGATAACCCGGCTGATTCCTGAATGGAAAATAAAATCCGGGGAATCCACGTCGTGGAATGTACTGAATTGGACCAATATTTTCTACGTCAGCTGGATTTTCACCACCGCAAGATACCCATACGGTGTCACGATCCTGCATCTTTTTATTAGCGATGTGGTTTCTCAAATCGGTAGGTATGTTATCTGGCAGCTTCGAGGTGTCATTGAAGTACTCGGGTATCCAATCGAAAATCTGTTGCATGTAAACATTTTCAAGTCATGATTTTTGTATCAAGTTTATCATCAAGTAATTCAGCATTAAATTTTGCGTGGCCTTGCAGAATTCTCATATTTCCATTGAATTCATTGAATTTTTGGGAATAAATCCTCCCCTGCAAGTGGTCTTATGATATGTATTATGGAGAACGCATGAGAAATAGTATTAAATAATCAAATTTTCCAGCTTACAGAATTGATTCTATGGGGTCACTCCATATCAGTTGTTGGATATCTTTGAAAGAATTCTCCTTTTTTTATACCAAAAATATTCTAAGAGATACTACAGTACCGTGCAAAAATTCCTGAACGGTATTATAGAATCCTCTTTTGCTCGAATGCCGATTGTTCAAGCCCAAATCAATGGATAGGGATTTGGGAAAAAAGCATTTTGAAGATGAGAAAAAATGCTAACTCCCGTTGGTTTCTGATTTCTCTTCAAACCCTTCCTGGTTACACAAACAGCTAATATAATTTTAAGAATTTCAGAAAAAACGTTTTTACCCTATCAGCTGCTATCTGGACGTGGATAGAGATACAGCAATTTCACAAAGATCCTATTTGCAATGATTTTTTGATTACTTTTCACGTCGTGCGAACAAGAGCGTGAGAGCTCTCGAAGTTTCCAGATTCTTGAATTTTCAATGAAATACGGATGAAAACAGCAGAAAATGGCAAAAAACTACAGTTTTGGCTACTTTGAGAGCTCTCACACTTTTGATCGCACGACGTGAAAAATAATCAAAAAATAATTGCAAATGAGATTTTTTCGCTCTTTAAGATGCTCTTTGTGAAATTGCTGTATCTCTATTCACGCCCAGATGGCGGCTGATAGAGTAAAAACGTTTTTTTCTCGAAATCCTTGAAATTATATTAGCTATTTGTGCAACCAGGAAGGGTTTAGCACGTTCGCTGCGGAGGCCGAAATCCATGATCTTTCCCCAAGCAGCGAACGTGTTGAAGAAAAATCAGAAACCACAAGAAGTTAGCACTTTTTCTCATCTTCAAAATGCTTCCCCCCAGATCCCTATATGTTGATTTGGGCTTGAACAATCGACGTTCAAGCAAAAGAGAATTCTAATACCGTTCAGGAATTTTTGCACGGTACTGTATATCTTGAGGAATCAATTTTACAGATCAATCGTTCTAAGACACTATTTCTGTCAACATTCCGAAACTTCTAATATGACTATCAGTTATGCGTCACTTTTCCGTCACCGAACTGAGACTCCTGTAATATTACTGCGGGCCCATATCTCTTTGTACATGTCTTTTTATATGCAAAAATGTTTCTTTGTTTTTTATCTTTCTTATAAATACTGATATATGTATATGAAAATGTAATTTTTTCTTTTTCTTCTTGACTTTTATACATCTTTCGATGCCTCAAAATGACTAGTCACTTTCTGTGATAACTGCAATAACCTTGACAAAAATGACAAATTTTCATAAATTTTGTATGTTTATTATGTAAGAGTGACCTAAATTTCATATTCTACTGTATTTTTTGGCCCTCGGGTGAATAAAGTTTATATATCATTTATTCATTCCATACTCCCATTTTTATCGTGACACCAATAAGAGATAGAGTCATGGAATACTGAGGGATCGCCCGACAAGGAAATTGTGACATTGAATCCGAAATATTACCAAACAATTGTGTACAGTTGCCTCTGATGGATTATTTCAATGTCAGAGAAAATATCGACCAGAAACAATAGATCTTATCAAGATTCTCGAATATTTTGAATGTCACCTTCCAATACAAAAAATATTAATCCCACTTTCCATTGACCCAAATCTAATTGCCCGTGTGATTTTGACCATCCATCAATATCAAAGAGCTCAAAGTAGCTGTCATAGACTGCAGTGTACGAGATTGCTGTGAACTTGATATGTGACGTCAGAGATGGTTTAAGGATTAGGTATGGTGTAGGCAGTGGAATTTGATTGACAGTGAATAATAAAAGCTGAATCTTTCTCATCCTGAGAACAGAAATTGAAGAATAAAAAGAGAATGAAATTACAACAGTATGGTCTCGGAGCTCACCTTGTTGAGTTTTAGGAAAATGCAAGGAGCACCTTTCCGGTAATTGTAAAAATTAGCCTTTGTGCAAGGATGCCATTCGCTGACAGTGACGTCGCATACTTTTCCAGGCGGAGCTGGCCTTCCATAGTCACAGGGCACTCGGTGTTCTTGGTCTTTGGCTCCTTTCCCGGTCTTATTATAATCTGTGGATTTTTTAAACAAAGTTGTGATTTCAATTCAGTGTGAGTTTTGACATGTTAAGGGATATGAGTAAATAGTGCACGGCTATGTAAACTGAGAGTGTAGTAAACTAATGGATTTTATCATTTCAAATATCTTGGCATTGTTGGATAGGAACTCAAAGACTGGTCTCTCTTCTCGATCGGTGATTTTGAATAATGTTCTTGATTTCCTCTAATTTCTGGTGGGTAGCATGACGACAAATGCAAAAATACGCCAATGATGATGATCTAGATAGGACTGATCTCAAATGGAACTACTATCATGGGAAATTAGATAGTACACACATTGTATAAAATTCGCTAAATGCGCTAAAATGAGGAGATTCCATGACATTTGCGTTTTGAACGTGAAATCATAGCACGTTTTTCTTGCCTACTTTAAAAAGTATCTCTATAATGCATGATGTTGATTGTTGTTGCATGTGAAACATCTTGAAAGCAATATTATACTGACCCTCAAGGAAGGCATCAAGAGCCTGAGTCCAGTGTCGGAAATTTCCCTCGTCGCTGGCCTTGTACCAGATGAGGGTGCTGTCAACATTTGACTCTGGTGGCATCGGTCGGAAGCCCAATCCAGGGTTGGTTCCAATAACCGATCCTTCCAATGTCCACTTGGGATGGTTAGGGTCAAGAGTTTGGTAAAATATCGCAAGCATTCCTCCAAAGAAGATGGACAGTACGGTGTAGAATATGAGGTAGAATAGCAGAATCTTGCCTGAAATGAGAAAATCCAATCGTATGGTTTTGTAAATTGTTCCATTGATCTTACTGCATTATGTTCTATTAAAATACTCCCACCTCAAACGCATTCTTCAGATTTATATGATGACAAATGATACGCAGTCAAGCCATATACTGGTCTCATTCGTGTCCATTATTTTTCAATACACCTGATTTTAGCTCGAATTATAATTAGGCATGTCAGCGATAAAGCTCACATTCGCCAATGGCTGATTGTCAGTAGTCAATTTGTGAGCTTTTTCATCCAACGGATAATAACTAATGAGCCCGAAACGTTTACAACAGGATATACTCTCATGAATCCAGTTGCGTCAAAAATGTTGAAAAATTATTATCAAAATTTATCAGATACCTTAGACGCTGAATAGCACATATGATATGCTTGGAAGGATCATCGAGATAACGGAATGATAAAAGTATATGAGTAAGATATCTCTTTAGGAATCTCCTTAGAACTTTAAACATGGAACACACAACTATGAGCCCTCAAACGCATAAAAATAACACAAAATGAGGCTGCTGCATCTCTTTCGAGATGGCTTCCATTCCTCTTACTGGAAATTCTTCCAACAATTGTTCATAAAATGAATGTTCCGATGTTTGAGACAGATAGCGTGTTACTTTGAAATCTCCAGTCAATGTCCGTGAAATTGTTTCTCAAGTATATTTCTTTGCGCAAAAAAATGCAAAATTTGTTGGTGCACCTCACTGACGCGGATTGGCACTACCCAATTATTCTTCGAAGAAAAGTTTCAGATCAAAATGTGCTGATTTTTGTGGACGTATCACCATAAATTATTCCTAGGCAAGGGTGAACGAAGATTGGTGAACAATTTAGCAATTTTCTATGCACTACAATCAATTAAATGAAAACGGTTGTTCTGCAATTCCCAAATCAGCCAGACTTCATTTTGAGAAGACGAAAGACAATCCACTGATTTTGAAATATTGATGGAATCGACAAGTCAAATTTTAATTATAGTCAGCTCATGCCATTTCATAATGTCTGTGAGTATCTCATTATTTTGGTAAATTTCCAACTTGCTTAAGATCGAACGGTTGCTTGGCACCAAAAGTAATTGGTGTTGTTCACCAATCTATACACAGGTTACACTAACGAGCAAATCGATTCGCTCTGACGATCCGTGACCAACGAGACACTCTCACAAGATTTCTAAAAACCTGCATATAATCACGTCTCTAGCCTAACGATAAAGATAACCAATGACCCTTATTCTTGAGTATACTTCAAATTGATCTCTTTTACATTTCATTCAATCATCATCCGTAAAAAAATACCACACCTTTCACAATCTCAAATCGATTTTCTAAATTTTCGATTGAGCATAAAAATACCTCGACCAGTGTGCACACACTCGATACAGATATCATCCAAATCAATGCACGTCTACATAGATTAGTTTTCGGGAAGCTCGTCATCTTTGTCATCGTCTCTCGAGCGAGACGAGTGAAAATTTTCCGCATAGCCTAGCCCGTGAAAAAGATAGATGGATCAAGAGCTTGCAGAGCTTGCAGCCACCCTCAGCATAGATGTGCAATGTGATGTATGTATATGGTGATTTGTATGTGTGAATTTTTGGACTATTGGGTTGAAACACATACATGTTATATAGCTGACGTACACAATTGCGAATGCGCAGCAGCAGTGTCTAGGCACCGCAAATTCGCGTCGATCGATATGAGGGGGTTGCTCTAGCTATATGATGCTGGTGTTGCGCGCGGCGCGAGAGATACTCGCCCTCTTTCTATCTTTCTCATTTTGAAATATGCAAGTGAGGTATCCCAACATTTTTGTTTATAGTTTAAATTTGTCTGATCACGATTCCAAGATTTTTGTAAAATTTGGTGCTCTGTTGATGATATTTCCAAATTATAGTAGAATAATTTATCCGTTTCAACAAACTTTCAGTAACATCCATTTTCTTCCTCGTCAAATGATCATATCGGGGACTAATGAGTAGCAAGAATTCCGGCCTCCTAAGGTTTGATGAAGTTGTTCGGATGACCGCAAATACAATGCACCAGAATTACTTTGCGCTATTGCGAAATTTTACTGCCTTCTGTCTGTTGGGAGTCAGGGGAAATATTTTAATCAAAGATAACACTTCAAGTAGAACGAGAGGCTTTGGATTATAATTAAATATGGGTTAAATGTGTACTGGAAAGAACCATTCAAGAATTCTCCTTCCACTGGCAATCTGTTTCGTCATTGATAATGCGTTGGTGCCTATGTACCCCTATTCTGATTCTAAGATATGATCTTCTAGTTATGCTGAATTCATAAAAAATGGTTTGAGTGCTTTGAGGAAGCCAGAATGCATCAGATACAAATTATTGAGGAGGTCTGATTTTTCAAAAAACAGATGATTCGGTGTCTGATACTTGCTTTTTGATAAATGCTCGATTTCCCAAATCAATGGAATCATCTTTGATAGGTTATAACTTGAAAAATCATATCTTGTAATACCGACATCTTGTAATACCCATGCAAAAATGAGGATGCAGCATCCATAGAAGCACTGATTTGAAGAAGAAAAAAAATATCAAACGGCAATTTCCGTGCATTTTTTAATCAAATTTCAGGATTTTTGCTATGCTTGGAGATCTCACTCGAGATCTTATCTTCCAGAATCCGACGAATTTTTTTTTTCAGTGAATTCAGAGAAATTTTACTATCACAAACGGTTTCTCGAATAAGGTGGATTTTTACCTCATTCAACAATACTGGAAGGGGCCTAGCTTGATTCTTTGGAGTTACAGTTGAAATCGTTTTGTAAGTTTTTGTATAAAGCTCTGAGAATTTTGAGCTCGGTTACAGGAAATATAAAATGTCATTCATGGAACTATCAAAAATGAAATCACATTGACAGAAAATGTATCCTTCATGTACCACAACCAACCATATATATCTCTCTCTAAAAATTGGCAAGTTTTTGTAAAACTGCCCATGTAGTATTTGAGTGAAGGCACAAATGTGAAGATCGAGTCTTCGTGAATGAAGCTACAGAGATTTCGAACCTAGACATGGTATAATGGGCCGTCGATCTCAACAGCGTGAAAATAGGCCCGCCCGCAATTATTGGACGCCGGCTAATTGGCCTGAATTGCATATGCGCGCACGTACCGACCGACATCTGTATAAGTAAATAAAAAAAAAAAAAGCGTCAGACTTTGCGATTCACACAGTAACATCTTCATCAATTTTATCCAACTTATGGTGGACTCAGATATCAGTATCATATTTAGCTTTATGGAAATGGGTGAAAAAATATTTTTGAACGGGTTGAAAAGCACAAAACAGCGGAAACAGATAGACGCCCCAGAGCTATGCCACCGATCGAAGCTCGTTCGCGCTCTACTTTGCGCCCGATGCCACAACCGGCCGCTGCAAGCACAATATATATATATTGTGCAAGCCCATTTTGCCATGCACTTCGGAGCAAGAGCTTTTCTGCTGGTGCTACTGCACCGCCTCCAGCTTCGGCCCATATTTACGGCACGCGCCCTATTCGCCTCCACCCCCTTTTTGATATATAGAGCTTCCTCATCGTTGATGTTCGGAGCTATAGGCTTTTGCTATTTTGTGTGCCATATTATCGTTTGCTCCAGTGGTCTCGTCTCGTCTTCTATATCTAAGTCTAGCAAGTTTTTTTTTTTGGTCTGGTGGTATGATGTTTGAAGTTTGGTGTTTGGTGACTTAGATGGTTTGAAAGATGAATTTTCACGTGGGAAAAGACTTTTGATGGAAGTTATTGTGCCGGGAATCGATTATAGGGAAGTGGTGAAATCTGTATTTTTCCTGACTGTCTGCAGTGAATTGATTAAATTGAAGTATATGAATACATTGATACGATCCAATCAAAGGAAGTCTTGAATTAATATTTTATACGATACGAAAGCTCTTGTTTTAACTTTTTCCAAGGATTTGATCATTGAGGCTGACAATTAGTTATCTGACAAGCTTTGACATGACATCTTTTTTTGGTCGAGATTTGTAGTGCTAAGAGAACTTCCTGGTCCAAAACTGAGAGGCCCTCTTGCAATGAAGGATAGTTTCGTATAAAGATTTCAGTTCATTTGAAACATTATTGTTCGACTGTGGAAGTGATGATCAATTTGACAGGATAAATGATGAAATCCTGTGAATTATCAATGAACCAAAAAATTTGATTGCGCTAAAGAAAATTTCTTTGAATCAAGGTCACGAATAACGTTAATATAATATAGTCCATCGTGTGTATTATGTGGAAGAAATTTTGCGATTAATTTCGTGAGTAAAGCTGGATGAGTTTTGATTTTGGCTCCCTAAGTTCGCACAGTGAGTGAATGAAATCATTTTTTTCGAAGATTTGTTTTATTATATAGAATAAACCACCATGAAGAGTGAACTTTAGAATGGGTAATTTTGATATCAGCAATATGAGAGATCGCTCAATCTCAAAAAATGTAGAGATTCCCAGAATGCGAGGGATTGAGATTTTCTCTGGTATTTCTCTTTATTCCCACTGTAAATAGCAGATAGAACAAAATTATTATCCAAAACAAACGGCTAGATACGATCTGGAGAATTTCAATCCAATTCCAATTTTACGGCTGCCACGATTTAAGGCCTTCATGAATAATACCTCAATATGAAAACTTGAAGATGGTCAGACGATATCATTGGCTAAAAAAGTCTATTTGGCAAGGACTATATCCTCGACGGCTGTTCTTTTTGCAATAAGGCATTTGACCGATATATCAAGTGCAAAGCTCTGGAAACTGAGCACATTGATATATAAGGGAGTGAGAGTGCAGAATCCGATGTAATTCCGTATTGAAAATTCTATTATCCGACAATCTCCCCGTATACTAAAAGAATGTATTGTTTGTACTTCACAAAAATGTATTTGTAAACTTTAAGCAAGTTCAGAGCTTGTGCTTGCTTATACGATGTATATGTTATAGAGCTTGATAAATCAACGCCTCGATGATATTGAATCTGGCACGATGATGTGCCCGGCCTTGGTGTCATATTGGGCCAAGAAGATGTTATTGGGAGCATCGATTGCACCAAAGATGATATGTATCACGCGAACGCAAGCGATGTATGTAATCCATCTCATTGCGCTTGTTGTCAAGATTCTCGTCTTCTATCGATTATATTATTGATCACGTATATCAACACATCGTAACTTCGATCTCGATCGTCACGTCTTGAAAATTTGTTCGTCTCATTTAAATGATAAAAACGTTTGGATGACAGATGTATATGGGGTTTTCTTTGGTTGATAAATAACAACTCGTCCGTAAGCGACCTCCAAATGTAGGCTTTCACGTTTATTTTTGCCCGAGCACTAAAATAATATATTACATGATTTATTTTTATCGTTTCGTGAGGAAACATATTTTACGTCACACTGCGAGTTCTCTTTCCGGAGTGCGATAATTTTTATATGTAGTGTTGAAAGGGCATAGCGTCCAAAAAGAAAAATAGTCAGTGCTCATCTACCGGAATTAGTCAATTGGGCTTGTCTGACGGATCCGGTCTGTATCTACTGGCGAATTTTCGCCTCGTCACACACTTTGGTTTCTCGAAAGAATCAAAATCATCCGTCGATGGAGTTTTTGAAACGAAGACGATTTTTCAATATTTCATTATAAATGGTACGTGAGATTCATTTTTTTGTCTTTTCGCTGGTTTCTCCGTGATAAGTCGGAAGGGATGAGTTTTATCGGAAAATGTGAAGAATAGTTTTTTTCATAGGATTTTGAAATATATCTTCGGAATGATGTGTTCACATTTATTTAAACACTGGATCCACCCAAGGTAGTTGGAGAGACTTGAGGGAGAAATGCGAAAACTTTATGAGTTTCTGCGATGTTTTTCTTCCATGTGAGAATCACACGGCAATTGTTCCCCATTTTTGGACAACTAAGAGTACATGATCTTGTAAATCTCCACAAAGTCTAAAAAAAAATATTTCACAAGTTTTTCGATAAAACTCATCCCTACAGACTCTTTACGGAAAAACCACCAAGGAGACGGAAAACCGTGAAAAGTACAATCTTTTACACACCATTTTTGATGGAAGAATAAAAAAATTGACTAATTTTCAAATCCCATCGACGGATGATTTTGATTCTTTCGAAAAATGACCATTGGTCACCTAGAAATTGATCGCGCATGGATTTTTCATACTGGACAACCCTCGATTTTCCCGACTTCCCGACCTATCATGGGCAATATATCCAAGATTTTCTTAGATAAGTCAGCACTTCATACTCAATGCAACTATTGAACAATTTTGATGAATGGCTCCTGTAAAGCTGAAACTGTCGGACTTCGATTGACTACAAATACAATGCGATTCTGATGCGAGATGTAAAATAAAATGCGATATTTGTTCTGAAGTTACCACTGTTGAAGGTATTTCAATCAACAGCCGTCTTTGCAGAGTTTTGGATTATTACGCCGAAATCCCACATCACCGTCATTAGTTATTGTTTCTGCAGAAAAATGAAGTGATCGGCTTATAATTATTCTGCACCCACTTGAAGCAATGACAATCAATAAGTGAGATAATATCTGATATCAATAATTGAGACGAAGTCAATGCCAATTGTCTCTTTTAGACAGATATCACATTAATAGATATTCTTCGCATAAAATTTACAAACGACAAGGGTGCTAAATCAATCAGAGAGGCTTGCCTGCGCCAATCTTGGATACAGCGTTGACCAGCCTCCAGTGGATGTTACACGTTATATTTTTCTAATTTGCGAAATAATACAATTCGATAAAAGGGTGGGAAAATAAGTTTTACATCCATGTATCGAATTGTGTTTTTCGACAAACTGTGAGAGAAAGTAGAAAATCAGTGCGGAAAAGACACGTTTACGCGCAGCGTGTCGAAATAGAACATTTCGATACATGGGTGTAAAACGTTTTATTCACGTCCGAGTGATGGATTTTCTGCCTGAGCCGCAGGCGAGGGTCGGAATCATCACGAAGACGCGAATAATAGGTTTTACGGCCGTGTATCTAACTATACTTTTCGATAAACTGTGAGTAAAAGTCGACGAACTGTGCGCAAAGTGCACTTTCACACACAGTGTAATCGAAAAAGTATTTACGATTAACATTTCAGGATAGCTCAATTCAGCTCAGAGTTTATACAATTATCTTCAGCATGTGAACTTTTTTTCATTGAGTATACCTACACAACCCCCAGCAAAGAGGATTTATGTGCACGTTGTGGACAATTTTTCAATTTATGCGAAGATTCCGTTCTTCCTTCTGTTTTTGGTGGTTCATGTCCTGATATTTTTTATTTATCTACGAGAGTGTTTCAGATCCGGATCACGGATTTGGCAAAAACTCTGGGAATAGTCTTCTTTTAACACAGAAAGGAGATATCCAAAATTATAGACCCTAACGCTCAAGCGTATCCGAGCTACACCTTTAGACATTAGCATTGCCCATATAGGCCAATGTTAAAAATCATACATATAGGTATACCTGCAATGCTAATGTCCTTGGCTGTAGCTCGGAAACGCTTGAGCGTTAGGGTCTATAATTTTGGGTTTCATCTTTTGGCGCTAAAAGGAGACTATTTCCAAAGTTTCAGCCAAATCCGTGACCCCGATCTGAAACACTCTCCTGGTGAGCCTTAGAATTCAACGAGAAAACGAATAAACCACATTCAGGAATGTGAAAGAATGTAATCATATCGAATGTGGAAGGTAACATTTTTTTTAACAACGCTTGGAGCCCAAACATGAATGATTATTCTAAAAATTGTATGAGAAGAATTTAGAATTTATCTTTGCCGTCTTTGGCACGACTCTCACAAAAATGCTCCAAGACTGTTAACAATCCAATCAGGCTTCTAAATTTTTTTGTGGCATGGGATGAAAAAGATGAAATTCCAGAAATAGGACCACAATCAGGTAACAAATCCCAGCAAATCAATTATCCTAATTTCAGTACTTGTATGCTCGGTAATCTATCATACTAAAAAAATTACGTATTTCTTTACTCTCTGTCATGTAGTATACCATTCTATACAAGTCTCTCTATATTCACTGAAATGAATAGGGTATATACATAGAAGCGAGTGCTTCGACCCTTGGTCAGAAACATATATATCGATCAGAGCTTGCAAAGTCCGCGTGATGCACTCAGAGTCGCAGAGTACGGATTCACCCTGGTATGAGAGTATATAAGTGTACTATATCCGGGCGACGCCACCGCCCGACGCCTCCTATGCAACACCCCCATATTGCTCTCGTTTTCTTCCGTCGATGTACATAGATATGTACATGTATAAATCGGTTGAAACTTCTTTGTTTCTAAACGCGTTCAGTAATGACGACAGCTTTTTTACCTGAGAATCACACTCTATAGTGTGTGTATATGCACTAATACACCTGGGGCAGAGCTTTCCCCCCGATATAATATAGATATAAAGGCTGTTGGATGGACGGGCAGACGGGTCTATTATCACGATTAGCTTTGCTTTCACTGTTGCGTATCTCTGAACTTGCGATTAACGGATTTTATGCGATATCTATCTGAGTGAGGACCGGAAATTGAGCTAGATTCCAGTGGTGTATTTTTTACGCAATATAACGAGAGGTTGATTTTCTTAGAAATAAATCGATTTTGATCGAACACAACTATCGATGTGTCTCCTATAGTTACGAGATGACAGTGTTTGAAATCTTGATCAATTATGCCATTTGAATGCAGCACTGTAAGGCCATTAATTTTTTAAGAGTATTTTCTAGGTAGATTGATTCCTCAAAGTTTTCCTCGTTTCTCATTTCATCCCGATATTACATTGTAGAAATACAAGAATTTTTAGGCTTTAGTGAACCGCAATTGAAACAAAAAAGAAAATCATGAAGAAAAAAAATACTTCATTTCCATGTGAATGGCGAATGTTAGTTTTTGCATGCTAAGTGGTGTTTTTTGGGCAGAGCCAAAGGCGAGATTTGGAATCATCACGAAAAAGCAAAAGTCACCCCGTCCGAGTGTCGAGTACTATTTTTCCATCGGCTGTGCCGTGAAGAAAATCAAAGAATAGTGCGGAAATGTCACATTTTCTCACAGAAGACGGAAAGAATGTTTCTCATGGTATTCTTTTGAAAACATTGTTATACGATACCGTAGGTAAGAATTTCCTACGAATGGTCCAGTTTAAAGAATGTCATAATCGTTGCATCTCATTTACCGACAACATTTTACATACATTTGGTAAATATAAAGTGTGTCATTTCTGCAAGGGATTTTCACTTTCACCCACGGCTTGTCAAAAAAACATGTGATATGTGACCCGTAAAACCCGAATTATACATTCTCATGACGATTCTGACCCTTATCTTCGGCTCGGTCCGAGAAAAGTCATTCTGCACGCGAAATCCAACTTTCGCGTCCATGAATGGTAATCTACTATTTCCTAAGTCTAACCGAAAATGCCACGTTGGGACGCAATTTTAGGGTTCTATAAGGAATTAGAATATTCGCATTTCGCTTGCAAGCTCATTCTGGCCTGGGCGCTGGAGTACATACAATGTCTGTTTTCGTGCCCGAAACAAGCTAACGCGTTCAGTACAAAAATATACTATCCCTTGAAATTTAGAGATAATTTTTCTTCGATAAATGTTGTTATAAATGATCTGCTTCAAAGGTCGCAAACGTATTTGACCTTGACTAAATAAATCATCTGTTTCGATGATCCAACCGAATTTGCTAACAAAAAAGTTAGTATACCTTGTCACATATCATTCTCTACGAGATGTGAGTCAGAAAGATGAATACAATGAATTGTCTATCTCGTACAACCGGAAATCTTTCGAACGCACAGATTGGAGCATTCACTTGAAATAGATTGAAATTTCATTCTGAGAATCACGCAATAAAAAGTTCGACCTCGGTTAGAGAGAGTCTTAAACTTCTGCACAAGCTTCAGTGTCAACTGGGTACAGCTTATTCATAGAAATGTAATGTTGAGCTTCCTCTTTCATTTGCTTTCTTGGATATTAAACACTATGAAGATCAATTTAATCGATAACTGACCCTATATGTCAAGTAAATTCTCTTTTGCAAATTTTTCTGCTAACTTCTTACTGAATTGCACTACGCCAGATTGATGCAAGAAATGGTATCAAGGAGTGTTCCATGGATTCGTTGAATTTCAGTTATATCTGGTATGTTTCTGCTTTATATTGAGGAAAATCTTATGTGCGTACGAATATTTTTTTTTTTTTTTTTTCAACTTGATGTATTCCATCGTGCTCCGCACTCAATTGTGTAACTGACAATTTCATTGGGTCTCTTCATGTTTCATGATTGATTCACTCTGGCTTTTAAAATAAATTCAGATGAAGATTCTGTGGAATCCTCGGACAAAATTGTTTAATCAATTGACAGTTCTTTAAAAATGACATAGAATATTACTTCTGGATGCCACAGTATGAATATTCGTGTTTAAAGTTTGGGGGACCATGAGTCGATTACTTTCTTTCCCATTAATAAATTCAACCAAATTTCTTCCTATTCCATCAAATCACATACTATCACAATTCCATCTTAATGACTCAATTTACAAATAGATTTAGTGAAATATTCTTCACTCATAATAAGTAGTTCTATCGGAGAAGATTTCAATAACTCCGAATGGCAGCACAACATCAGGTGTATTTCGTATTCATCTCCATTGATTTTATTATTGGTGAATTAATCATGAGACTTTACACTCCTTCAGATAATCATAATTATATGTATTCTGTATGAATATTTTCTGCACTCGTTCAAATGAAGGTTAACGCTATTGTTCGCATCCACCATGTTCACGTTCGAAGTTAACTGATAGCATCAATTTATCTGATACGATTTCATTTTTTCTAAGAATAAACTTTCTGTATCTTATTGCTCCTAGAAAGGCCAAAAAAATTTTCATGTTCTGTCCAACAATCGATCAAAATTCGAATAGTAAAGTGATAAAAGCTCTCTTTTGTTTCGTGCAAGCTCCATATCAGCGGACCCGCCATCAGTAAGACCGGGCTAAAATTGTTATCATCTTGAAAATCGGTCAAATATAGTCTCTTGATAATAGGCAAAGGATTCGATGGAATTCACGATCACCAAAGACTTGACATCTACAGCTTCTCAATCGATTTGAGCTTCTTTTTTCTGTTCCCACAGAATTTCATCTCGAGCAAATAACGCTAACAATGCTGCCTTCCTATCCTAGAAATACACCACCTCGATCGAAAAATAATTCAACCAAGTCGAATAGATAACTAGTTATATCGCTCGTAAAAATATGAATCTGTTCAATTGGTAAGAATTCAATTGCTTAAGAGAAAGTGCACTCCTTAGACAATCGTTCGAATATATCATAACTATAATGAATATATAGCTTTTACTGTGCCCTGGCTCCAGCACGAAACGAATTACATAATGCATTTTGAGTCTCGGCTATGTATCACTACTACTCTATAACTTGACTCTTGGCATGAATCGTATCGAGTAGCTTGAAAATTTCGGTAATGGACGTAAAATTGAATATTTAAAACTATCTTCAATCTCGCAGAAATGAGCTATACTCATGAATCAGCTCAATGTCACAGAGAAAGTATGATAAATTTCAAAATCGCTTCAAGGATTATGTCATTCTTTGTAGGTAAGTGTGAAATTTACAATTGAAGCTCAATTTTCAGGATTACAACAAGAGAGTGCCCACATGCGCATACGGAATTGGCCGCTATTATCGATTATCTCGCGAATTCAATAGCTAGAAGATGTGATGAGTCGCGAGGTGCTTGTATTATACTTTGACGTTAGCACGAACGGTTTTGATTGACGAGTAATTTTGGTAAGCTTTCACTATAAATAGGTATATGAAAGACTTGAAAATCTTAGTTATTGATTCGTCGGGAATTGCAATTTTAAGAAGAAGATAGATAATATAAAATAGTTA
Source organism: Eretmocerus hayati (assembly GCA_029851415.1). Classification (NCBI taxonomy): domain Eukaryota; kingdom Metazoa; phylum Arthropoda; class Insecta; order Hymenoptera; family Aphelinidae; genus Eretmocerus; species Eretmocerus hayati. Next base: position 170,808,543 of record CM056742.1, on the reverse strand, counting down.
TTTGAAGCTTGCAAGCTCTGTCGTCAAGAGGGTGGTGGCTATACAAAAATTATCGTTTCAAAAATTGAATGTCGTTCCGGATGGAGTTGATTGAGGGATAAAAAAATGCCAATGAATAATAGAAATTTTCACAGTATTCTAGTGTAAATTTAAAATTTGAGCTTGCAAGCATCAGTTGGCAATAGAATTGTGAACTTTAAGGGGGTTCGATAGTTACTGACTTTTTCGGCCAGGCGAATGGGATTGATAAAATTTGTAGATTGAGGGCTCCTGAATCGATTGCCGTTGAGAAAAATATGGGTTGACGATGACATTTTCGAGAGAAACTTATTTAAAAATTGGATGTTTAACCCACGTCTTACGGGCGTATCAAATTTTCCGACAGGAAGTGACGCGATATCTTTCTGTATTTATCGGCCTCAACGATGAAAAACTAGGTGTAGGAAATTGTGATTCCGTACTTCCTTATGAATCGATAAAAATAAGGGGTTGACGGACATTTTGAAGAGAAATTTTGAATACAAACTGATGACGCGGAGGTTATACATGTAATTCCCGTGCTCGTTGCAGCGAGGTTACGGTAGTCAAGCGATGCACCAGAAATTATAAATTATGATTCCACAGACTCTATCATTGTGAAAACTATTTGTGGCCTCATCTAAATTCATAATTTGAATTTACAGATAGAAATTGAAGCAGTCAGGAATACGAATATGGATTTTTGGGTTTATTGCTATTATCGGTTTTCACCTTGACTCACGAGTCGCTATCGAACCCCCTTAAGTTCTTGACTATGCAAATATCAGCGACGGGGTTGCGACACAAGAGTGAGAGAGAAAGATATATAAAGTCCGCCCCGTTACGTAATTCTCGAGAAGGGGGCGCGCGTGCGGTTGCTTATATCACGATAATATATATGTATATATATATGTATATAGCCCCCGGCGCTCCCGGCGAAAAAGCTCTCTCTTATGCGGCTGCAAGCTCTCTCTCTCTCTCTCTCAACATCCTCACCAGATCGATAACGTTTTGAACTTTCAAAATTCAAAATTCCCGCCAATTTTCTTTAGCTCACAAAAATCATTTTATAAGCTTGATAATACTATAAATTGATGAAAAGGGAAAGCTATAGGTCTGATTTTAACTGAGGGCGCGCGAGGGAGGAACATGGCGCCCCAATCGATAAGAGTCTCGAGTGAGTGAGAGAGAGAGAACGGTGCTCTCGAGGGGGTTGCAGACACATACGAATAAAATTTACTTTTTAATAATATCGTTTTCGAGCTTTAACAAGTTTGAAAACGATTTTCAAAAATTTAAATAAATTTTTTTTTACTCACCCCAGCTAGATCCGGTACGTCCCATAAACTGTCCAGTCTCAGAATTCCACATGAAAGTGCAGAAACTCTCCCACTTGCCCATTTTGGGCTCGCCGTAATAGTCCCTGCCACCCATTATTGGGCAAGGATCTTTTCAACCTTTTTTTTTTAAATTTAAAGGGTTGATACACCCTTTAATTATTGAAACTTCTTTTTTTTAACTACTTCTCTTGATATTATTCAAGGTATGAATTGATTATGTTGAATAAGATGTAGAAGGAGAAGGTGGAGAAGTGACTCTGCTGCACTGCACTGCCTGCCTGCTTGCCTGCCTGCCTGGCTTGACCGATCCAACGACTCTTATGCGCCTGGAAGTCTCTACTCTCGACAAACTCTGCGCTTACAATATATTCTAGTATATGAGTAAGAGTGAGATAGTGAGTAGGTAGTGCTTTTTGGGGGGTGAGCTTGCGCGCGCGCGCGCGCAACGATCGACATGGATAATACTATGTTCTATATAGAAATGGTTTGTTCAAGTCTGTGGTAGAGAGGTGGATATATAAGAGGGTGGTGTGGTGCTATAGTGTGTAAGGGATGAATATTGAGCGATCGAGCATAGTATGAGCTATGTTTTTGCAAGAATTTCTCTTGATGCAGGTTGCGCGCATGTGCCAAATTTATACGAGAATCTGTGTGTGTGTATATACATATTGATGTGTGGTGTGGATATATGCATTAAAGTGTGCAGAAAGACCAGATTCAGAGGAAGACTCTTCTTCTTCTTCTTATTCTTCTTCCTATCGATATCCGTGCGCAGACGCATTCTGATTTTTGGATAATATAGGGATGAATATAGGGTTCACTGCGGTTACAAATGTGTACATTCTATTGCAATTAGGACATTTTTGAGATGAAGAAACGAGGTATTTATTATATTTTGGCCAAGCTGCAGTGGGTACATTCTCGAAAAAATTTAAAAGGATGAGCAGTGTTTTGGGGTATGTGTGCATTTGAACGAATGCGCGCGCATCTTTGGCTGACCGGATCCGCTGGTGTTCTACTTGATGCTGATGATCAGAAAAAGGCCTCTCATTGTGCATCCGATCTCAACGCGATCCGCAAAGCCGATTTTTATTTTTCTACTACAGGGTTAATTTTATCAAGTTATTATTCTGATCGCGTGAGTGAGATCGATGACTCAAAATTTTGCATTATTATTTACTTATGAACATGAATGAGCGAATTTTCATTCAGTGCAGTCAGCGTACCCTAAGACGGTTACACCTGATGGAAAATCACGCTTATTATAATTTTCCTCAGTTTTAGTATATATCCTATTCCGAGGAAGTCACTTGGAATAGTTCATTAACAATAGCCATTTCTGACTCTGGCAGCAGGAATATCCGAAAATTATATCCTGAATAAGTTAATAGTTTACGTTCAGAATTTCCGCAATGAATTGGCATTAGATTGAAAACGTCTGTTATTTAAGAGAATGTAAACGGGGAAATTTTACGCTTTTATTCATTCAAATATTACATTTTGACGGCCAGTTGCCTCTGATCTCATTATCTTAATATTTTGTCACCAGTGAGATGCGAAACTACAGAAGAAAATCGAATCGTAAGGATGATATAAAAGCTTCATGCTTTCCACGCCGCAAATTTTTTCAGGTTCACCGATATCGACTAGTCAACCTACTGAGATAGCTCAGACCAATTCTCCCAAAAATTGAAATGTTCGAAGAAAATCTCCTATAGCACCGTGTCTACTGCACCTCTTTTTCGAGATTCCTTGAGAATCCTAAGTTATCCAGGCACATAAGTCAAAATCCCCAGCTTCGAAAAGTATTCAATAAATGGGATTTCTCAATGTACAAGTCTATTCAAGTTCTCCCAGTTCCAAATTGAACCAGCTAGATTGAATCTCAGGGATAAATGTGAGGATAGAAAAACTTTTTGTATCGATTCCCAATAGGTAGTCGGAGACTTTTTCTTCGAATCCATCAGAAAAACCTGAAGAAATTGTCGGAAATCCTTATATTTATAAGGTATGAATATAACTAATACAGATCGAGACCAAATATTTGAGAGGGGTAGAAGAAATAAGAATTAAATATATGTGAAGAAGTTAATTTGGCCCCTTTTATCCTATTTTAAAATCAGTGGCTATTCTTTTTCGATCACATCAGAGAAATCTAAAGAACTCTTAAAAGTACCTATCAATATACGTATCATGAATTGAGCTACACATCGAGGTTCATTATTTGATTGCAGAAGAAAGGGCGAGAACTGAGGAATCATTCTAACTTCGCTACCTTTTGTCTGATTTTCATCAGACTAACATGACAAGGAAAAATAAAATTTTAGGATCGGAATGTGGGATCGACCAGACCATGATATCCTACTTTATTTTTGGAGTAACAACCGGATCCGAAGTCTAAATTGTTCTCTATCGTCTTTACATTCAATCCAACGGAATTGATTTCTATCACTTACAAGAATAAAAACACTTAGCTCCAAACTTTTGTCGAATTACGGCTTGATCAAAGTTTACTACTGAGAATAGATGCAGAGCATGCAGTGCACTATGGAGAGGAATCGATATGATTTCCATTTTCAAAAGATAGTTGTGAATAGATGACTTCTGTGATTTTCCTTGACTAAGTGGCATATTCCGGGAGAAGTCGCTGATAATCAGTGTCAAATGATTTCCCGCAAAATTCCCTGTTTCCCAGATTCGGTAGACACGGTCAGGATGTCTAATACAATCTCAACACAAACCAAAGTTTCCACGTCTGAAAACGTCATTTACCAGGTCCAAACTTATGGAATCAAAAAATTTTGTGCAAATTCATTGTAATCAAAATTAGAATACAATAGAATAGATAATACACCACCAGTCGAAATTCTGTACACAAGTGGAATAAAATGCTCAATTTAGGAAATCAGACTCCTGCAGCTTCGTTGGTTCAAAATGACTTCAATTTAGCTTATTTTGTAACTTCTTTAAAGAACTTTGAAGACTCATTGTGAGTTTTCTTCTGCGACACAACGGGTTTTCCGTGAATCAAGTCAAATCCTTGGGAAAGTTCATAAAAATTGGGTCAACGCTCAGACCCCTACAAGTAAAATCTAAGTGGATGGACCGAAATGATAAAATTCAAAAAGCATCTCAAAGTAGACGTCACGAACTTCGAAATCTATTCTTGAAATTGATTTTAGGTCGTTCTTGATCCAAGAAATGATGGGTTTTCTGATGAAAGATTTCTCTTTGAAAATGGACCAGTCATTGAGAAAACATAAAAGAACTCATATTTCAAAGACTCTAAGCACTATTCTTAATTTTTGCCACCAGTAACAAGGAAAAATTTGAGAGAAATCGAGGAATTATGACAGTAAAATCGGACTCCCTCACCATTCATAAATTCCAGAACTTTTTTTGCGAGAAACCTCTCGCGTCGCAGAGTAACCGTAATTTTACGGACCACTAACGACCTAAAGAACATTCAGAAACAAGTTTAGAAGCTCTTAATGTCTCCATTTAAATGCTCTCGAAATCCTTCAAGCCACAAAGTCATCCCTGTCTTACAGAAGTCTGAGCGTTAACCTATTGAATTCTTATGAATTTTTCCAGGGATTCGACTTGTTAAAGAAAACATCTGCTGGGCCACGAAAGGAAACTAGAGAGAGTCCTTGGAGTACATGAAAAAGCTACGAAATGAGCTAGATTGAAATCGTTTTTGACCGGGCTGGCCGCAGAGATCAAGTTTTCTAATTCCAACTTTTTACATTCAGGTGTATACGAACTTTTGACCGAAAGTGTAGGTCGAAACTCTTCATTAGAAATTATCAGATTCTACGATAAAAATTCGAAAATGCCAGGTTTTTAGGCTCAAAATAACAGTTTCCAAGGTGTTTTTAAGAACAAATTTTTTCCAGGTAATTTCCAGGTTTCTAAGGGTTTCCAGGTCCGCTATAGACACTTGGTGATCTACTGAACCAACTAATACATCTAATGATTCTTGTGGGACACACTAATTGTGAGTAGGAAGGAAACATCATTAACCATGACTTTGAAGGAATTTCGACTGATTATCCACATCTCTGGGAGGGTGGCCCAAATTACCCCAACGATGTGCTTATCATGGTCCACCCTAATCTCTCAAATAGCTCGAGCCCATTTTCACTGATCTCGATTCTGAGCTGGGACTTCTGGAATCAAGACCCAGATTTTCCGCCTACAAATACATATCATTGTAGCCTCATCTTAGTCGAAGTCAAAACTATACATATGGATCCGAATTACCCAGTTTCACGGTCTTACCAAAGATTGGATAAATCAATTTCTTTATAATAGACCTTTTCAGATTATTTTACCACAAATCTACAAGTTTCATGTACTAGGAGTCAATGAATACTTTTCAAAAAGAATACGTACCAGTGAGGAAAAAACTCATTTGTCAAGATATGGGAGACTCTTAGAGTCGATGATCCAATAGTCTTATCGTTCGACGAAATAGCAGGCTAAAGTCGTATTTCTTGGTACAAATTTTTGTTTCTCTTCGCACCTGATCAATCGAAGAATCGGAATTTCCATGGTTCTAGAATCAAATCCTTGTATTTTCCAGATTATCCATCTATCAATCGTATTCTTGGAGTTTTTCCTGTTCTCCAGTTCGCTTGACAGCCTGTTTGAACCAGAAAACTTCTTTGGATTTGAGAAACGCAGGTAATATTATGATCCAATATCTTGGAATGAAAAATCAAATGCGCAGAAAAATATTACAGAAAAATTTCGAAGTGGACTTCCAATATGATTGTAGAATATAGAATTCAATTCTCGTACGAAATACTCTTGAGAATGAAAAGGCTTCTGGAAAGTCTGGAGCCCATTGAGAAGGGCCCTTAGCTACCCTGGTGGTAGTATTTTGACATAACTCTCATGCATTTGATTAGTTTGGCGTGACGTGGCACCAGGGTCATTGAGGTTTAATCTAACGAGAGGTCATCACATCCGGATCACGGATTTGGCTGAAACTTCGGGAATAGTCTTCTTTTAGTGCCAAAAGATGAAACCCAAAATTATAGATTCTAACGCTTAAGCGTTTCCGAGCTACAGCCTCGGACATTAGCATTGCAGGTATACCTATATGGATAATTTTTAACATGGGCCTATATGGGCAATGCTAATGTTCTTGTCTGTAGCTCGGAAACGCTTGAGCGTTAGGGTCTATAATTTTGGGTTACATCTTTTGGCACTAAAAGAAGACTATTCCCAAAGTTCCAGCCAAATCCGTGATCCGGATGTGATGACCTCTCCTGGTAAGTTAGAACTCTTGATTGTTCTCTGTACTCAATCATCAGCCAATCAATCCTCTGGAAGACTGAAATAATCTTCGGGAATCGACCCAAAAGCTTTTGAGCATCGTTACTTTGTAATTTTGAAGCCTTCGCTGTTGTATCAGCTTCATACTATCAGGGATACAAAAGTCCTGTTTCTGATCTACTCGTGCACTTTGGATCAGACAATTGCATCTTTCATAATACTTCATAGTTTGCCCGATGGGATCTTTGTTCATAAGAATCGATGCAGTCATTTTGGCTGGTAACATTTTTTATTAAATATTTCATTACAGGAGGTTAAAATATTCACGAGGCATTCAAGTAACAGAATTTACAAATATATCTCCGTATTTTCGTATATATAATAATATATATTTATATGAAGTATATATATACACATCACAAGTTTGTATGTAAACTCTTTTTATAATTTTACATGTATTTACATGACCTAGTGGCACACAATTTCACACAAAAGCATCCTCACTTTTAATTTAATAAACAACTCTCAATCACCTTCTGATAACGGTATTCACATTTCAGCATCTGCATTTTTGTGAAATTGTGATTAATATCCGTTTAGATCGTCCTGCAGTCCTCTCAATTCATCGTGCTGTTTTAGTCACAAACTCTCGCGCTGGTACATTAAGTGACCTTTTGCTGTTTCAGATACAAAATCTTGATCGTCGTCACACTGATTCAAATTCTTGAAATCATACCTCGACATCTCTCCTCTCTCATTATAACTTATTTCAGAAATTATAAGATACATCACCGTCCTCTTTTCTACTTTTTTTTCTCAATTTTTTACAAAAAATTTCAATCCATTCTACACAATGTTGGTATCATGATTACCTTGCTATTCAATTCACTAAAATTTCGTCATCCGTTCTTGGGCGGGACAACGGATCCAAGAAGTCGATTCATTCTTGGGAGTTCCTGACGAACTTCATCACTCACTATGATGAGTTGAACGCAGCCGCAGCAACGATTTCGCTATTGCGTTATATCACAATAAAAAATTGTCTATAGTCATTTTATTACAAAGTTATCGAAAACATGTACATACATACAACGTTTTGCAAATGAAAGGATACAATCGATGATTTGAAATAAAAATAAAAGCGGACTGTTTGTACACATGTGCGATGTGACCTTTTATGCGGCAAAATAGCCAATCGATTTTGATTTCCATACCAAATGTAAGTACTTATTCTCGATTGTTTCGCTTGAAGACAACGTCATTAAGACATCATATTTCATTGGAATTGGATCCTATCTTCTGGATGAAATCGCATCGAACTCGAGCTCAAGCTTTACAATCTATAGCAATGATTGTATGATAACGACACTGAGATAATAAACCATGTAACTCATCACTTCACGGCAGTAATGTATCAATGGCTAATGGAACATTCTTAAGCTGTAAAAACGTAGGCCAAAGAAAAAAGGCTAGTCTAAACAAAAATAGTTCTAAAACAAAAATGTCTATCTACTCAAAAGTAGTTGTTGAAAAACAGAAAATGTCAACACATTACTGACTCTGTCGAGACAAAAAGCTTCGGAATTTTTTTCATTGAAGCTAGTGATACTTGACACTAAGCGTAAGTTATCCTCCTAACTTCCTTTCTGTTTTTCTTGCATCAATTTTATTTCGTCACCTTTTCTTGTGAGACTTAAGAAAATTTTCTATCGCTGCTCGCATCATTATTCGTCTTGTACTCGCAGTTATGGCAGTTTGAAGGACCAGCGTACAACCCTGTTCCTCGAGAGACTTCATAAAATATACAATTTTTTCAGACTAATATATCACCGAGTAATGAATCAGTCTGAAAATCAAAAACAAGATTTGCTGTTCGTAGAATATTTGGGAAGATATTAAATCTTTAAAAACACTCATGTCGGATTTATTGCCTTGATAGAATTCCTGCAACACAACAACATGAACTTTCATTTTTCAATCATTTTTATGTATACCCTTTAAGCCGGAATTTTTTGCCCCTTGATTCTCTGCTAATACCTACGATCAATCAGAGCAATAAGGCCGTGAAAAAATGTTCTCAAATTTACAATCAAAATTCCCGGAAATATCATAGTTATATTTTGGCCTCATTGGACTGATCGGGGAAAAAGCTGGTTAGCATCTACCGCAAAGCTCGTAGAATATATTATATTGAATACAATTGTGGAAGTCACAAGATCTATGAATGTAACTTCTTCCACACAAGTGCGAAAATTTGATTCGAACAAAGTTTTGTTGAATAACTGCTTCCACTTTGATTGGCATCCGTCAATTTTTCAATCTCTTTTGGACGCGATTTTGATTGAATTATTTGTCACTGTTCATAAGTAACTTTGCCGTTGCAGTTCAAAAGTCCATACATTTTCTAGGATCTTGTCATAATCCGAGTTCTTGTAAATTTGCACTTAGGCGCGACAAACAGTCGACGCCAGCTACAACAATTATCACGCAGTTTTACATTTCTACCTCGCAAAACTCGAGTCCTGCAGATTAGAGATCTTACAATTACTTCGATCTATTTATTGAAAATTGATATGGCGATTGAATCGGTGATACCAACTCCTATGAAATTGTGCCGTTTTTAGCTTACATTATAACAAACTCCATGGTTCGCATGATTTGTGCTCGCCATGGCCTTACCGACAGATAGAGTTGATTTTGATAAAATTTCTGCGTGATTATCTCAATTCCATTGACACGATGATTGAGTTATTGCTCGTCATGATTTGCACGCTTAACGAGGATAAGCTACGTATACTCGAATGACAATGGAAAATGCGAGACCAAATCGCGATTGGACCCAAATCAGACAGTTCCACTACTGCATTGAAAATGCAAGGATTTTCACTGATAACTCCGAACGAAGCGATATCTCAGCCGTCAAAGAAATCACTGAATGAATTCATCATCAGTTCTTGATTTCACATGAATCGTGAACATTTTCTGATTCGAGTCTTTTAAAAAAGTCTCGACATTTGACCGTTGGTATAGATATACGGGCTGAAATATTGAATCACTTACAATACAAGCATGAAAACTTTTACACCAATTTTTGACTCAATATTCGATGGTGTTTCATATTCCAACAGTTGAGTCAGATAAAGAAAACAAAGTCATATTAACTGACGACGTAAAGAATCAAACAGACATTAGTAGCCGGTGCACAATCAGAATTTTTTGTAAATAATGCTATTTCTGAATTTGTGGTTAAGATTCTGGGAGTGACTCATCATCTACCACCGGTGTTCTTGAGCCAATTTTAAATGAGTTGGCGTACCATCTCGACAAATCTTTTTTAAAATGATTGTTTAGGGCTCAAATAACATCTCCTAATTGTTTTCAAAATCCCTACGTGGGCAATTTTTAAAACCATTGGAAGGTGTTATTTGAGCCCTAAACAATCGTTTGAAAGAAGATTTGGCGAGGCCGTATTCCGACTCATCTAAATTGGTTCAAGGACACCGTGTCCGTTCAAAGACTGGAGAAACATTCAAGTAGATAATCCAACGGCCGATTCCTTACAGTCACGACTTTTTACGAGATTTGACCAGAATATACATGATATTTGCTTTCAATTTTATGATTCAAACAAAAGCTGGCTTTTGTCAGAATCAAGCGAGTGATAGAAAATTCATGGTAATCAGTTTCACTACTTCAATGGATGTACACAAAGGAGGCACTTGAACTGTCCATTCTCATGTTACTGGGACATTCACGCTGATTACGTTTTATTCTGTATCTCAACATTTTTTTCCCGGAGAGGATATTCAAAGTGACATAGATTGCTTACAAAGACCACTCCTTTTCATTCCGATCTCGGAGATTTCTTCATTTCATGTTCATATGTCTGTACTGAGAAGAAGTCAGCGGGCCCAAAACGTCTCATCCTTCATTGTTGCCCGACTTGCAAGGGAATAGACAATAATCGAACAGAGAGATACAGAAAATTTTTTAAACAATTATTTGGCGTCCGGGGGAGTTGACGAAATTTACCAGATGTTTCTTGAAACGGGCATTAGACGGGCAACAAGCAACCCTGACTAAAATGATACTAGTTCTGAGCGAAATTGAATACGATTATGTTAGAAATTATAACAGTATACTTCAGAACAATGATTTTTTCACCCCGTGCTATTGAAATTCATTCATTATGATCGTTAGTCACTGTGAAGAAATATTTCAATAATATCAATAGTTCTTTTGCATGGATTGTTTCCATGAACTGAAAGCTATGCGTAACACTCCGATTCCAAGAGCATCTGCTGCTACGTTGAAACCACGATGCTTTTCAATTAGAAATTCAAAATCCACGATGAGTATGAAACGTTAAATCAATCTCAGCAGAGGTTCGATGAAAATATGCAAATACGCATCCAGATACGCATTAAAATAACAGTTAGAGTGCAAACTTACATACATATTTACAATAACTATTGGAAATGGAAACCCGGAGTATCCGACTGGGTTTCAGACTTTTGTGAGTAGAGGCGTTGGATTTTCCATTCTTAGGAATATTCGTTACAAAATGGAAAATCGATGGCAATAGCGCATTTATTGTATAAAAGACTCGATTTCCACATTCACGTAGATGTGATAGGAAGTACGATTTGACTTTAATCTCATATAAGAAAATCCATCCTAGTATAAAGCCATCAAATATATTTATATTTGAAAATATATAGTAATGAAATCTAGATTCTATTTCTATGCTATTCAATGCATATTTCATCATCCAACGATTTTGAATGAATCGGTGTAATTCATTCAATTCAAAATTACTTCTAAAAAATTATTGAGTCAACTACGCAACAATAACAGTAACAAAGTGACAAATGAAACAGCTGTCGCGTACAGTTACGATAATTTAAAGCTCAATCAATAATCCTTGCACGCGTGTGGCACCTAATCCTGTAGAAATTGATTTCCGTAAAAAAGTCACTTACACACATGTAAAGATAAGAAAAAAAATAAGATTCGGAACGTCCTTGATCCGAGACATTCCAGTGAAAGACTCCGCACACGTAACATCACGACTCCTATATCACATTGATATTGATAATCAAAATGATTATGATCATTGATAAAGAAATATTAATTATAATAAATGTCATAACAAGTGTATAAATTATTATCGTAATGATGAGAATGGTAATGTGAGGATAATAATGACGAAACTCGTTTTCATATCGACTACATATTGTACAGGTGGAACTTCGAATGGCATTGATATTCTACCTCTGACCGTGGATGAAAGAAACACTCAAATATGGGGATGCAAGAAAGGAGAAAAAACTAGACTCTTGATTAGTCAACGAAAAAAAGATACTAATGTCGAAAAATTAGAGAGTCAATAAAGAGAGACTCTGATGCGATAATGAAGAGTGCTATATCATACAACACACGGCGAGGGGTCGTCTAAAAAAAATATGGCTACAACGCGAGGAATAGTAGTTAGTAATATGTAAAGAGTAGCTGCAATAGCTACCCGGTATTGTACCAGAGCACCGGACGAAAACGATCACGATGAGAATAACGATGATGATGAGGTGACTGAGGATGTTAACGTAGAGGTACGATGTGGATAATTCTTCTATGGCGGCGCCGCTGACTCTTGACAAGTGTTCGGTCTCGCCCCAGTGTTCCGAGGTAGAAGATCACTTGTCGGAGCTCTGGCTCTGTTCGCCACCCAACTGTTTCGCTGTCGCATAATCCAGCCTATACTGGGCTGCAACACAACAAACAGATGAGTGATGATTTATTCACAGATGGACCACATCTGGCTAAGCTCGCTCGTGTTTTGCACATAGGTAACAATAAAAAAAATTCGTGAGCTCGTTATGAGCTAATAGCTATAATGGCTTCATGATGGTATATCCAAGACCTTTGGTGTGATTGAGTCTCTCATTAATTTTTAATGGTGTGCATCACATGCAAAATTAATCAATATCTCCAACATTATCAAACATTGAAATAAACGACTAGGGTGAAGGAACTAGTAGCCGCAGTCTTAAGGAAAACTGCACGTTCATAATTTTACTGGAGATACAGGTATCACTCTATGCCTTCAAAACCTCAACTCATATATACTTTGGGTGCTTAAGAATGCAGTCGAATTTTTTTTCCTTTTTGAAGCGTTAAATTGAAGTAACCATTATTGATGAGCAATTGAAATAATAATTGTCAAATCGCTAGTAGCCGCCCACCTATCTAGTAATCGATCATCTAAGCGCTAGTAGCCGCCCACCCATTTAATTTTCAAGAAAATATTTTTTGTCTGTCCTCGTGGTTGGGAGTTCTTCTTTGAACATTTATCTATCGTATACAAAAAGTTCCGGAATGATAAATACTCCCAATTTCTCTTGTGAGAATTTCTTCTGAAAGTAGTTTTACTGACAAGGGTATAGGCTCATATGGCAAAACAGTGCTAATTTCCACCGTGAGTCTGGAAAAAAATTCTCAAAACTCACTGCGTCGTTTTTCATGGATCTTTTTGCATTGATTCCATGCGTAGCATGCTCAACTATGATCCCATACACTTACAATACTTATACTAACCAAAATTACTTAGTTATTGCAACAACAACGTCAAAGTGGGCGGCTACTGGGGGAGGGGGGGCGGCTACTAATGCCACCGTCGTATTTCATCTAGAAATGAAGTGTTCAAGTGGATTGCGAGTCGAAAAGATGTGATCAATTTTAACGATGATCGAATAACGTATCCAGTAAAAGTAATGTGGGCAATATCGCGAATACAGTTAACTTTAGGAAATTCATTGGTTGAAATATCTTTTGCTTCTCATACCAAAACTCACTTTTGCGAGATAAAATATAGGTTTGGTTATCTTATATGCATTCTTCAGACCAAGAGGTGAAGCTCTATTTCCGATGGAAAGATTTTGGGAGTCACTCTCATGACATTGTATCAGTCACACATAATGGTAATTCGGTGATATAGAATATACCCGTGATCATAAATCTACTGTTGATGGATACACCAATGTCGAAATGATTAGTTGCTCAAAATAATCGGGAATCTACCATAAGAAGAATTCGTTATAAAATATTCAAAGAATTGGATCACCAAGAATTTTTAGGCAAATATAAATTTTATGGTAAGATCTTGCGCAAAAGTAAGAATTCTGAAACGGCGAGAAGAGCTTTAACGGTACCAACAGCTGATGTTATGAAAGTAGTCAAATTTATTTATGCATCTTCCAAATTTTCCTCAGAGATAATAACGATACTTGAGCGGGTATTGGATCAGTTCTATCACTCCTTCAATACTCTGTAACACAATCATTGCTACTACACATAGATAGACTCTGAAATCGAAAACAAATCTTACAAATAAAATTTATTTCATCATACTTGAAGTCGATATGTCAGGCAATGAATGGAGGATAAGCTTGATACGTATCTCCGTATTACTGCAGTAAAGACTACAATAGGTCTGTAAAATGCCAATACTTGTACAATCAAAGACAAATATCAACTGTTATTTCAACCGTCAATTTTCTCAAAACAAAAGCATACTACGCGAACATACAATACACAAATGAATCTCTGAGAGTGAATCCAAGAACTTCATATTTTGTCAACGTAATCATGATTTTCATTCATCACATGATCGAACCCGGGTCGGGTACGGAATCATATCAAATTGATCTCAATTAAAATTTATATATAATAGATTTTTCAATATATATTACACTTTTAACTTTGCAAAGGAACCAAGTATCGTAAGTTGGTCAAGAACAAAATTTAAAAAGCTCAAAACAAGATTTTGCAAAAGTTTAGAATCAAGCAGACGTACCTCTCCTCGTAATGTCTTCCATAGTTTGTTCCTTACACTCAGCCGCCGTGTGTGCATTGCTGCCACAGTTGTAACAGGAAATTTTGGCAGGAGACATTGGCTGCGTATACGCGACAACCGGGGTCGTTGCGACGTAACTCTGTGGAGGCTGTACCTGCTGTTGCACGACTTGACCGCTGGCTGGCACACTCTGGACGGCAACAGGCGCAGATGCTACTGCTGGAGGTGGTGGCGTTCCCGTGGCCGTCGTGACATTAGCGGTATTGCCTGGTAGAGGATGTCCAGGATACTGATACATCATCTCGCCGTTGGGTTGATACGCTATCGTCGAATAGCCAGCGGGTGTTGGTCTCGCGTATGCGTGAGTGAAATTAGTATAAATACCAGTGGTTGGCCTTAGGGCTGGAAAATGAGCATGGTGAGGCAGGTACGCTGTCATCGGCGAGTGTCCGGGTGGTGCTGGGAACGACATGCAAGGTTGCAAACTTGTTGGAGGTTGAGGAGGAGGCCCGCCACCGTTTACCATGCCGCTCGTCGACGAGTGACTCTTATGTCGCATTATATGCGTTTGGCTTTTGCGTGGTCGCGGCCTTTCTTGCTGCTGCTGTGGTTGTTGTTGTTGCTGCTGCTGTGGCTGTTGCTGCGGAGGCACAGGATGCGTTGCAACGATCGGGTGGTGAGGTGGAGGATTTGCACTACTACTCGTATGCTGCTGCTGCTGCTGCTCGTTCGTCAATGGTAACCCTGGATTATCATTACCCGTCCATGGTATTGCCGGTGGCGTTTCCGGAGGGGAGCGACTGCCTGTACTGTCAGAACTACTGCTTTGTGAGCAATTCCTATTATCGGGATCTATACGGAGTTGCTGCAGACCAGTTAAACAATAGAGCTGTGGAGTATTGCACCTGTTGATAAAAATTTCAAGTGTTAATTGAGGTTGATTGCTCGCGATATGATCAATTGCTACACGAGAGTAAAAGGATGATACGTTGAAATAAATATTTTTCATCAGCATGACCATAGTTGTATGAAGGTAGCTGATAGATTAAGCAATAACAGGTCGTGAATTGAAATTGACTGGTACAGAAGTACTGTTCCCAACACTTGGTAGAGTAGATGTTGAGAAATCCAGATAGGTATTTACCTAGCAAACCGATTCTGCATTCCTGACATCGGGACTGCGGTCAGACAGCTATAGCATGTGTTTTGTGAGGGATACATGCCAGGAGGCGCAGGGAACATCTGGATTGGTGCAGGGTCTAACGTTGGCGGGTATCGCCTCGTGTTTGGCATTGTGTGGTTTTGTTGGTAGTTGATCACAGCATGCTCGGGTATCGTCACAGGTTTCACCGTAGAATTATCATTTTCTGTCGGCAAAACCTAAAATATGTTCGAATATGAATTTCACAACCTTTTTTCGCAGTGTATTATGCACATTCAGCATATCGTGAATATCACCATACCTCGCTTTCGACAGATTCAATGGGAGAATGTAAACTATTAGGCCCATCAAACTTTTGTTCAGGAGTCTGGTTTAATCCATTCGTCGTTTGATTTTTTATAGTATTTAGTACGTTTGGTGTGACATCAGTTCTAGAAACATCGTCGTCACTCAGTCTCCTAATCTGCAAAGAGCACGAGAGAATACGGGTGACCATTCCATCTAGTTTCAATAGTAATAAGATTGACCAATAGTATGGCATTTCGCTATTAATTATCGTATCAAATAAGAGTGCCAACTCGTTTCTCCTGACTGTAAAACTACGCTACCGAACACTTGCAATATCCCTACTTACGTAAATAATCGAACGTACTTCAATTCATTTTGAAGTTACTCGAGAATCAACGGAAGGAAATTGAAGGAAATTCGATGCCAACTTTTGGTAATCAAGTTGATGTAATTTTACAGAAGAAAAATTTTGGGAGGAATAATTTTCCAGTTCAAAGAGTCTGCTTGAGTGCACTTATTTCATTACACATGGAATTTACCTCGGTATTTGAACTATTTTGGAAATTGCCTTTGAAGTTTGGCATCTCTTTGTTTCCAGTCTCACGAAGTAGTTCACCGGGCACTGGAGGTTTCAACCGCGGTGGAGGTGGCTGTTGCTGCTGCTTAGATACCATCATTGGACTTGAATCGACATTATTATGCCTTGCGTAAGTTGTATTACTCATAGGACCAACTGATCTCGATGGCATAAGAGGCGGGAGGGATTGAGTTTGCTGCTGTGGAAGACTTCTTGGTGCTCCAATTGATGGTAGAGATGGCGTCGAAGTACCCTGTAATGAAAAATAGAACGTGACGACTGTGACGAGTATTGCACACATTGAAAAATAATTTCTCACGAGGCTACGCTAGATTGACATGATTGTGTCGATTTTCACCAAGAGGTATTTAACCCCTAGCACAATTCATACTAACCAAAGTGTTAGAGCCACTCATATTCGTCTGAATATTGGGGATCGAGGTTGACGTCGTCAAAGAGTTGGTTGCAGCTGGTGGGATTTGGGTAGAATTTCGCATTGGCTGCGAAGATCCGGCGTTGTTGCTGCTGCTGTTGCTTTTGCGTTGGTAAATCTGACTTGTTGGCGAATTGCTTCGACTGTGGGACTGGGACGGAGAGGGCGAGGATTGTCGACTGACTAAGGGAGAGGTGGAGTAAGGTAAAACATCAGCAGGATGGTATAAAATTTGATTGTGAGCCATCATGACCTGACCTGTCCATGGAGGCATATGGTTCATTGAAGGAAATCCCAAATGCAGGTACTGAGGATGACCTCCGCCATGCATCGCAATCTGCTCCGGACTAGGGATGCAAATACCAGGTGGCGGTATGCTCATACCTGGAGGCATGCCTGCAATCATGGTTTTACCTCTAATTTGCATCTCACCTGTGGGTTGAACATCAATGGGATAAACAAGTTGATCATCAAATTTTGGAATCGAGTTCTTTTCCAGAAAAGCGTTGTTAGATATACCTACATTTCCTTTTTGAATGAGAAAGTTTGCAAGTCTCACAAACTGTAGCATTGGGAATTCTCAAATATTCTTAGTGCTTCACAATATGACCACACTCATCATCTATAAATGTACTTTACAATGATAACATCCACCTTATGTTGAACCAATACAATCATCTCCTGACTATGAACTTTGGCGAAGTAAATGAATTAGAGTTGAATATATATACAACATGACATGAAGATGATCAGATTGTGATTCAAAAAATACAACCAGTTTGAAACTTGAAAGGACTTATTATTTCATGATTAGCAATCAAACTTATTTCATTGTAATCTGAATGGATAAGGTTGTGTAACTCTTGAACTTGACTCCAAGATTTGAGATGTGATATCATAAGCTACCAATTGCATCAATTTTATGAGAAGATACATCGACATCTATTTTTAAAAAGGGAATCTATAAAAAGAATCTACCTTGGAAAGCTTGCATTGGAGGGGGGGCCATCACACAATTGGCTGCAACTTCTGGATCCATCCTATCACTTTGATCCTCACAAGGAACACAACTCTGGATCAAAGATACATAATGAGCAAATTTCCAATGACCAAAGAAACGTGATAAAATTAATCTCCTTACCTGTGCAGATTTGAATGGTACAGTTCCAGACTGAGGCACACTCAGGCGCTCTTCCTCTTCTTGTAATTTGAGGAATATGTTGCCAAATGTACTCTTTTGTTCATAATTAAAAGCTGGATGATTGATAGCCATTGTGTACAAAAGGAGTAGCTCCTCCAGTGGCTGATCATCTTGTGAGACACTTGTTTCACTTAGTAGATTGCTCACCTCTTGAAAATTGAAGTTTGCTAGATTTTTGTACAGAACCACTGCACATGCATAATTGCAGGAGTGAAGTAGAGCCATATACAGAGTGATTTTTCTTCTTGTGCGCTTATCTGTTATGCCAAGATTTGACAGCTCTGCCAAGTCAGTGACATTATTGGCACGGTGCTCTGTGTCTCGCAGGACATTATATTCCCGCTTACCTAGATCCTCTACACAAGTGCCTATGAAGCGTACTTCAAATGGTAGGCACATGTTTAGCAGTGTGCACATCACATCTATGCGCTTATAACTGAAATTAAAGATATATCATTCAGATCGATTGAACTCATTGCCATAAAGATGGATATGAAACAATAAATCAAATACGATAGATAAATATATGAATTTTTGTACCAGAGTTATTAGCTAACAAAAATTCATTGGAATGTCTCAGTTCATGACTGAACGATATTATTTATAAGTGAAAAAATCCAGACAACAGGAGCTATCTCAATGCTAGTAATTTTTCACCAACAGATTGAGAAGCATGACATATTACGGATGAGGTAATCATGAAATAAAATGTGGATAAGAACAATTTTTCTACTGGTGTGCATAACATTTTTCATGGGGGCCGCGTAGCAGCATCCGGCACAAACGGGGCCAGCCATTGTACAATGCGAGAGAGGAGAGATTCGGATATATGCCTCATAGACAAGCGTGAGGTGAGCGGGACAGAGCTGTTGAAAAGCGGATTTATAAAGCGAGAGAGAAAGCAGGGACCGATGTCCGGGCAGTTCGATGGGCATGCATGCCAACGCAAGGCGAATGGCGAAAAAAATCCATGTGAAAATTTTCATTTCACGATATCAGAAGGCCATCAATTAGACACTTTGCAGTTACTAGCATATACATCAGGCATTAGAAATCGGGGCAATGATGGTGTCGCTGATTATGATTAGAGAATTAGCAGACGGAGAGGGCAGGTGTTAGAGCTGCGGGGTTATATCTTGATGTGTAAAAAAGATGATGTTTCTCTAGGCTAAAGATATTTCATTTGTCGTTACCTGGACAAATTTCCAAACCATGACACGACGTTCTCCTTACACACCATTGCCAGACAACATTGATACAACTTGGTGAGGGAATATAGTCGGGGGCGCAAGAAGAAGACGAGCCTGGCTGGGTCTCGCGCGTGCTATGCTCTGCTGCTGCCTTCTCCGCGACGTCTTGTTGACGAAACGGCTGTTACGCTGTGATGCTATACTCTTCACTTTATATTTTTTTTTCAGCACCAACGACGATGAGAGATACGACTCCAGCTGGTACTTTGGTCGTCGTCGTCGTCGTCGTCGCCTCGTGGTGCAAACCGTTGAGATAGAATACCTACGGATATACTTGGTGAGCGCGCGCGCGCGCGAGACAACGACGTTTTGTCCCGCGCTCGTATTATTCTTCTTGATGGTCTGTCTGTTAACTTGAAGAATCAATTCACCTGGTGCAGAAAGACACCTCAATGATATCGATGAAAAACACAAGTTTCTTAGACACTACTTATGGAACTTCTTCCTCAAGCACCAGATAAATTCGATGACAAAAAATTCCACGTCCGGGTGATGATGATGTTGAACGGACGGCCGAGCTCGGCGCTGGCTGCCGATTGGCAAGCATGCACTGCACGAGATAGAAAAGGACAGAACGAGAAATGAGAGGAGAGAGAGAGAGAGAAAAAGAGGTGGACAGCACCAGCAGAAAGCGGCGCCGTCGGCACGTCCTGGACGCGGGTTAATTATCCGTTGACGACGAAAAAAATGTTTTTGATGTGATCACACGGCACTATTAACGAAATGTGAGTATATTGTCTTTGTTACGAGAGTTTCTGAGAGATAAATTGGCGATAGTTGCGCGCGGTTGACGTGCACAGTTTCGCGCACCACCTTGCAACAACTACTGCTAAAATATACACTTGTAGAAGTCTCTGCAATAAAAGGCTGGTGCATGTGTATATATATATATATAACTTCATTTCGCACACATATGTGCATAGATCACGCGCGTGATATTGTATATATGTGAGCTTCACTCTTCCTCTTCCTCTATCTCGATGCCTTTTGATAATTTTTTTTTCTCTGTCTATCATCTTGGTGTGCATATGGAGTATTGCGATTTCATGCGAAATTGCGATAAGTATCTTGAATTGTGTTTAATTTCACTTCGAGTGTTTCTTTATAAAACGACTTTTGATTGTTAGTATATTGAAATTTTTCTGTGTTCGATCATCCAAGCATATCTAATTGACCAAGATCCTTGATCTTACATCGACGATCGAATTGATGAAAATGGAATGTAATGTGATATATTATGAAAATTGAAATTATTAGACTTTACTTCTTGGTTAAGTAGTCTAGGAATTTTACAAAAACATTTTTCGGTAATATAATAATGATTGCTTGATGGTTCTCGAGTTATAATAATCAATAGTATTTTTATAACCAGTCTGGCGTTACTGCTGGACAACAATTGCTCATTTACATGGGATGAGTGCTTACTACCGGAAAAAAACTCAGTTTTCTTGTTTGAAAATCAACAGCCTCGCCCGCCGTCTCATGCCGTGGATTGAACGCAGAACCTATATCAGTCGCAGATTGTAGACCAAGCTTGTATGTAAGTTTACACAAAAATTTCACGAGGACATGATCCATTGCGGCAATTTTTCATCATTACTTGTATTCTGTACTGCCATGCCGGTGGTCTCAGTCCAAATTTGAATTGTCACGTTTGTAAAAAGTGTTAGTCAACGATTTCAACAAGGTGAGTTTTTCTCAATATTGAAAGTTGCTTAAAAAAGATAATATTACATGAAGCAATGATTGTTAAAATAAGATCAACGATTTTCAGAAAAAAATAATCACTTTGAACGATTCAATTTTTCCTCATATTCGTTAAACTTGATAGTTCAACGTTTTTTCTCACGAATATTGTAGTACCATCTAACTACCTTGCATGCAGCAAACAATATTATTCCATCTCGAAAAAAGCAATATGACGTTTGAACTGTAAACACTTTTCATTTTTGACCGAAAAAAGTATGATAACGGCGAAATCAAGCGGAATCGAGTCAAAGGCAGAAATACTCGTTTCTATTCGTTTGTCATTGAGAACATAATACATATTCCCTTTTGATCTGAAATGTGAGGGAATATTTTACTTTTTAATCGTCCATGTCTTGGATCAATCATAGGCGCAGTTTTTCTGAAGTATATATATATCGATCATTTTATACTATTTATTTCAAATTTTATGAAAAAATAAGGAATACAAAGATCCACTTGAACTATTTAAGAGTATATGATACACACATATTATTCATTTGCGATGCCAGGAGCTCGAGGTGGTAATCTAATAATTACAATCAAGGACTTATTTGAAATAGTAAATACCGCGTATGTTCCATGCATGCATGTCACCCCCCGCAAGATTCGAAGAATCGCGAGGAAATGGTATATGATGGAATCGTTCAACTTTATTTCCCATGATGATAAGCATTTCGGTGTGTTTGTTTGTAACGGTAAATATTTTGAAGAATCTTGCTCCTCATAATATATTAGTGAACAGAGTTTTCGATCTTTGATCAGGAAGATTTTGGAGCTTTGAATAAATATGTAAAATACGCTGCTAAAAGTGATTAGCAGAATGCTTTCTCACGGCGTTATATGATGATAATTTTAACGAAAAAGAAAGTACCCTATATTTTGAGTTTTTCTTTCGAGGAAGCATTTCAGAGAGATTTGGGTCATCTGAAAGGAGGTTTTTCCAACAATATCTATTGTTTGATTGAGAGAAAATTTTGATATAGTCGGTTTAAAGATAATTAAACTGGAGTCCTTTGTGAAAATTCCCTTTCCCCGAAAGAATCTTCATTTGAATAATGTTTTACGGATTATATTTTATGAAAATTTCGTATCAGCCAATCGATTCAGAATGGCGCATAAGTAAGTCTTTAGGTCATTAGAATTGAGATAAATGAGTCGTAAAGGATGATACGGGGGAAAAATGAATATTAATTCTAATTTTCTACTATTTTTTGAGTTATTCTTTTGAGGAAGCTTCTTATAGAGATTCAGGCCATCTAGACTGAGGTTTTTTAAACAATATCCATCGTTTGGTTGAGACGGAATTACGATGCAGTGGGTTTGAAAAGGGTTAAAATGAAATTTTTGGTGAAAATTTTGATTTTTTCGGAAATTTGAGATTTGTGAAGACTCAATTAAAGTTCGGTATTAACCAATCGATAGATAATGCAGAAAAAACCATAATTTAGGTCATTGAAATTGAGATAAATGAGTCATAAAAGAAGGTACGAGGAAAAAATGAATATTAAGAAAAGTTTCTCATTATTTTCTGAGTTATTCTTTAGAGGAAGCTTTTTAGAGAGATTTGGGCCTCCTAGTCTGAGGTTTTTTTAACAATATCCATCGTTTGGTTGAGACGGAATTACGATGCAGTGGGTTTAAAAAGGGTCAAAATGAAATTTTTGGTGGAAATTTTGATTTTTTCGAAAATTTGAGATCTGTGAAAATTTTATAAAATTTAGGTATTAACCAATCGATAGATGATGCAGAAAAAACCATAGTTCAGGTGACTCAATTCGTGGTGAGACCGTGTGAGAAAAAGATATTTATGTATTAAGAATCGAAATTTGAGCTGTTTCGCTCTAAAAACCCCATGGATCAAATTTGACTGAGAACTGAAAGCTGCCAAATCATTGGGCTCTCAGAAATTGGATTCTGTACAACTTGTAGAAAGCCAAAAATTTATATAGTGGACAGTAAAAGAGAAAGCGTGTCCGATAGATAACAACACACACACACACACACACACACACACACACACACACACACACACGGACAAAGGGGTGCAAAGATGAGTCTCTGATGGATTTGGAAGGCCATTAGGAGGAAAAGTGTTACCTACAATTGATAGATTTTGGCGAGAGGGAGAGAATGGTCTAAGGCTTTTTCAGATAAACGGAATTTTGTTGAAAAAAAAAATTTTTTTTAGTGGAAAATTTGATCAAAATTTTGCTGGGGTGAAAACAAAGCTTTCTCTTTAGAGAAAGCAAAATTGTTACAAAATTTGTAGGATTGTGAGCCTATTTTTATAGTAGGTCCGGGATTCTGTTGCAACTGAGTATGTTATAGCCTTGCATCCAGAGACATTCTATCATGGCATTATATTGCCTCAAGACCAGATTGAGCGAATATTTTTCAGAGTCTCGCATTACATAAAATTTGTGCCGATCATGAAATTGATCGTCTACCTATCGCGATTCAAAGGTATCTACAGAGTCAATGGATCATGACTCAATTGTGCTCGATGTTCAGCGGGCTAATTTAACGTAACTGGGATTGAAATCAGAGGAGTGTGTAAAAATTTCCCCGCAACTGAATCTTAGTAGTGAAAAATCGTGATTAGCGCGTCAGTATTTGTCAAACGACCACATTCTTTTCAAATACTATTTTCCATTCCACCACTCATATGAGCGAGAAAATATTATCTCTCGGAGAAAGCAATATAATAACAATAAAATTATGCAATGAGATCTTCATACTCGATAGACAGGTGAACCCTTCAACAGATGAGTACAGTTGTTCTCCAAAAAACCATTTTCTCATATTATCGAAATTTCGAAAACTTTCAGGAAAAATCAGATTAATCACACTACAGATGATTCTTTCCAAATTTTCTACCGAGCCGATAATATTCTATGGCTGAGCTGTTAAAGAGAAAACAGTAAATCAGCTTATTATAGTAATACGATTTGTTGGAGTATGAAATAAATATGTCTATATTGGTTTTTCCTGCCAAATTAGCGAAACACAAAGTCAAAGTAACGTTTTCACTGTTTCACATTACAGCCCTTGTCAAGTTAAAATCGCAATAGTAATAACAATAGGGTATTTGTATCATTCAGTTTTGAACTCAATCTTAGTTCTTAAATGATTATGTACAATATCATGGCAAACATAGATTCATATTGCACAACTAAAACAATGCCGATCAACGGGTTTCTGGATCAGATAACTGATTCAAATAAGCAGCAGCTCTTCGTGCATTTTTCTCCACCAGATCCTTTATATCAACTTTCTTACCGCAATGGTTACGGTGAATATAAAAATTTGCAACAGGAAATTCGGAATGACACTTCTCACAAATGGTTTTCTTGCCACAAGTGCGTTCATGTTTGATTAAACCTCCACGAGACTTGTAAACTCGGAGACAAAGAGGACACGTCAATGGTTCTACAGTAGGGAAGGCCGTCGAAGTCCCGACTGATGAAACTGTCAAACAGTGAAGAAATTTGTGGTATTAGAAATCAGAACCCAAAGTCAGAGACAAAATAAGTAGAGCTGGAATAGCAGTTTAATAGATTGATTCAAACTTGGATTGGGAGCTAGGGGTTAGGAGATCGAGACGAGATCTCACGTCGTCTCAATCTCAGCCGATCCGAGATCTCGAAATGTTAAGATTTGTCTCATCTCGGATGACATTTTTGGAACCAAATCTCATCTCGTCTCATCGAGATTGAGATGTCTCGCCGAGATTTCAAAAAAATGCACAAATGCATTGCGCGCCAGTCCCGGGCACAACATCTTTGTGAATTATGTCGAAATATGGGCAAATCTCAGAATTCAGATGATTTTGGTTGGAAAACTCGAAAAATTTCAATTTGACAGGACAATCTCGTGTAACTTTTTTTTTTTTTTTTTTTTTTATAAAATAGTACTCAAACAATGATATGATACTCGCGTAATCCATTTTGCAGCTTCACCGCGCTTATGCGGTCGAATAACGATTATTCCTATGCATTTGAATCGGGACATCGTGTTACAATTATTCTCATGATTGCACTTCCTCGTGGGGATGAGGTGACTTTAGTGTCAAAAAAGTAAAAAGAAGACAATTTTAACAGCTTGCAGGGCTTTCTAATGGTCTCTATTACAAGATGAAGGGGTGCGCTTTACCTACTAAAATGTACGTTTTCGTAAATTTTTAATTTTTGTAAGCCTCGCATTACTTCTAGAATGGATTTATGATAGAGGCGATGTTTGCAATTCGTATCATGATGATGTTATCACATTATGTTTCATCAAGGTGGTGAACAACGCAATAATTGATGTTATCTAATGACTTTTTTGTAGAAACAACGTGATTTAGGATTTGTAATCAAAAACTCCGAGATTCTCGAACGTTTCGAGATTTTTCGGTCAAGATTCCCATATCATTGAGATTCTTAATTTCGAGACAAATCTCAAATCTCGACTCTACATTGATCAAGATATCTCAAAAAATCTCAAAATCTTGGAAGCCCTAACCGGGACCAGTAATTTTGTCTCAAAATAAATGCAGAACTCCGAGTTTAATACAGACATTAAGGTTTAATTTGTCCGCAATATTGTTTCTTGGAACTGTTTACGATACTTAATATGTGTACTATCCTCGTTTTCAACTTTCGTTCCTACATAATTTATTGTCGTTTTAGCGAGAACTGTAAATTGAGTAAAGACTATAGAATTTGATTCCATTTCCATGACTTTCCCAGTCATTTTACTAGAAATTGATCGTTTGATTGGGCACAGGGGTCAAATAGCAGCGATCACCTACAAAATCTCAACATTAATGTATTGCGAAGTATTTACATAGAGATCTGAATTTGAGATACTCTAAACGCTATTCAGTGCTACCCAGAAGAGACCCAATCAAATGTAACAACAGAAGAAAGTAATGAAAAGAAATAAATTGTGAGCATTCGATTATTCACAGATGTCGGGCCCTAAAATGATGAAATTCCTAAGCTCCATACATACAAAGTATTTTGCCGGAAATTCCTCAATTGTAGATTCCTAAAATTTAGAAAACCTCGTCGTAGAAAGTACATGAATTAAACCAATAAGCACAAAACTTGAAACTGATATTAGTTGAATTGACATGCGATATTTTCAACACTCATTGTCTTTTCGCCAACAATGGTTGTGAAATGTTTATTGTTTAAATCCAGATGGTATCATTAACACGATTATACAATGACAAATGAACAATATAATATTACCTGTGGGCTGTGGTCTCGTGTCGGTACTCGTCATCTCCAACGAATTATCAGATTCTGAAAAGTGTAAATTTGATCGCATGCTATCGCACTGATCTTCTGGTGGTTCTGATTTTTCACATTTCATCCGTGTTCCTATTGTGGCTTCGAAGTCGATGGATAGAGGGTCATCTGCGAGACTTTTCATTGTGTATGCCGTTAAATCGTGCAAAATGTTACTAACGCCAAAAACTGTCGCATCTGGAACAAGAATCGCGAACGAATGAATGGATCAAGATTTTGAACGAGTTCAGAAAATAGAAGAAAGAGAGAAATTGTGTGTGAGAGATAGTTAGTGAAAGAAAGAAAAATAAAGAAGAGACTGCTACTTTTCTAACTAATTATTTGAGAAGATAAGCCAAACCCAAAACGACAGAAGGACTTATTGGAAAATATTTCTGGTAGAAATCGATTGCAGTATCAACTTATTTATTGACTTTCTCGATACACCCAAAACCATGATATGAATATCCTTTGTCAACACATGGATGTTATACAATAATGATCTGATTAGCTTGCAGAGGCTTGATAACTGATTAGTTTGCCAATTTTAGCATCAGGGCGATTCGGCTCATTCAAGGGTTGCTCTCGGTGGGACTGATGTCTAATATGATAGCATTTTCAGGCGGAGCGTTTGTTATCAGCTGCTGGTTCATCTCTCTATATTTGCAATCTGATGGAGCTACACAACATGAGGATTTCATATCATGCATCTTTTACATATCATCATTTTTTCGGTTTGTCCTGGATTTATGGATCGCTTTTGATCCACCTCCTGAATTTTCCTGAAAAATGGTTATTAATTCTCTCTGATCAAGAAAAATTTCAAACATAGAGGAATTGGTTTCCAGATAAATGATTAGATCGGTCAATGGACCTTGATGACCCAAAATTAAGGCATCATCGTATTACAATAGGTATGTTATGGAAGACTTTTGTTTGCAAGAGAGACTTCTAAATATAAGTGCTGGGGTGTCCCCTTATGAGATCTCTTCAGATTCCAGAGTTTTTACAGTATTTATAAAATCCATTTGGTATACCAATTCATGTGCATTGAACATTATATTAATGCAAAATTCATGGTTTTAATGAATTTTGAAAAGCCAAAAATTTTCCGTCTCAACCAATCATTGATCATTCGTCGGATGAGAACTATGATACAAGATTCGTTGGATTCTCAAAGTTGTAGCTCTTTTCACGAGCTTTCAAATCGTTTTCTAAACATTGTTCTACTATTTTCTTTAGCTGAGTCACGAAACATTAAATAAAAATGATCTGCACGTGTTGACAGACCGCAATTCAAGGTGCAATGTACCACAAAAATGACTTCAAAATCCCCCCACCTATGAGGGTTCTTACTGTGTACACACTGAAGCACGTACAGAGTAAGAATCTATTTCGACCTAAATCGTAACGATTTCTCCCTCGAAAGCGCAAATAGAGTAGATTTTTCCTAGATGATTGAGGTGGGAGGAAAATGATCGATTTAACTGACAATAAAACACCATTGTTCCTCTGTAACTCGAAAAATATTATTGATTTCACAAAGGGAGTATTTTTCAGGACTCTTCATGACCAAAATCGGAGGTTTCCTGACAATTTCTCAAATATGATACGCCCATTTCGGGTTATACGGCATTCTTGTTCGAAGCTTTTGAATTTTGAAATATTTTCCCCTTGAATCATGCCACAAGGATATTTAGAATCACCGAGCAGTTATGCAGCTCATTTTCAAGATTATATTCAATAAATCTCCAAAAAAGACCCCTACAGAATCTTCTGCCTTTCCTGAATGGCATATGCTCTTTGATATAAAATATTGAGTATGTAATGTATGTTGAGAGCATTGCAAAACAAAATCCAGAATATTTGAACAAGAACGCCTTACAACTCAAAATGAACGCATCAGTCGAAGAACTGTCAGGAAATCTTTCTTATGGATTTTGAAAAGCTTTACTTTAGCTTACTCAACACATTTCTCCATTCAAAGGTTATTTGTCGAGTTATAGAGGAATACTGGTGTTTTATGGCCAAATCGACCATCTTCATCCAAAGTTCATTATATAGGGAAGGTCCACTTTACCCGCTATTTTGAGGGAGAAACTGATATGAATCAGATCGGAGTCAATTCTTACTGTGCATGAGCTCTCAAAAAATGCCTCATAACTGGATTTTAGAGTCATTTTTCTGATACTAATTGCAGGTTGGAGCGAGGTATATGTTGAGGGCAAAGAAAGTATACAAAAAATGCGTCATGCACGATTTTGAGTTGAAACCTTCTACATTTTATAAAATATAAGTCACAAATTTGTTATATAATGCACTTGAAATGACCTTAGACAGCTTTGAGAATAAAAAGCTTCTACCTCTATATTTCCAGTACCTCCAACCCGCACCAACTTCTCTTTGCCTGATCTTTCATACTCGGGTATTAGAAATCGTAGAAAAATAAAAAAAATAAACGATTTGAAAGTCTTGGAAAGAGTTACAAGATCCCGCAAGAATTTGAGCCCTATAATAATATCCCGATGAATGATCGATGATTGATTGAGACGTAAAATTTTTGATTATCAAACCTGTGCATTTTGGGTCGAAAAATTGATTTGGTAGCTTTTGTGTAATCATTCAAATGCGCTTTCAAAAATTATCGGAAGTCCGAAGGCGTCAGACTTATGGATATTTTGCTTAAGGTAGCCACCTTCGACAGTATATCGTTGTCCCATCCCCGCGTGACCTCAGGAAAGTTGGGTCTGATGGGTGTGTTCATTTGAGTCTTCATTCGGAATAAATTTGTACCCATAGGTCTTACTAGGTCTTACCATGGTCTTACCTGAAAAGAGTCAAATGATCATTCGATTGCGTGTTGTTGGACGATTTCATAATTTGTATACTTTCAGCTTTCTTTGAAGAATTTATCTTCTGCGCAGACTTCACTAACGATTTTTTGCTTAAACATCAGTCCGAAGAAAATTCGGCTAATTGGGATTTTTCAGATTTTGCAAGAGCAGATCGCGAAAAAACCCCAACAAACAGCATAATGAAACTTCTACATCTGTGACGAGATCGACCACGCTTTTGTGGATAGAAATTTTTTATTTAACTACTTTTGAGTTACTTTCAGAGAACCCATTCTTCAGAAATTGCCTCGGAAATTGCAACATAATTTGAAATAGACTTCTGACTTGTTTACGAAAAAAATATTTTCGGGACCATTTTTTGAATATTCTTCATCCCTCCCATTAATCTACACTGCAGGCTCCGAGAAGTTGGCGTACCTCGAATTTTTCGATATTTCTAAAGTTGTGAAAACTAAGTATGAGTATATAAGTACTTGTGGGTGAAAGTTATAGATCGAGATTTTGAAATAATGTCATCATCAGAAATCGTAATAAATAACATGGCCAGTCAAAAGAAAGGTTACGATTATAGTAATAGTCACAAGGATCCGCAACGGTACTCTCAAAATAGAGTGCTTACTTTCTGGTTAAGGTGCAGAGATGCTGAATTCATCATTTTCATCTCATAGTAAATGGCCCGAGAATACCCGTAAACAAAAGTGTTCTGGCTGCTAGGATCAGATTTAAGAAAACGTAAAGCAGTCTTGATTCAATTTCTTTGCTCAAGATTGTAAAGACAATAATAACTTTCCTCGTGATCTCAAAGACCCGATTGCGCGGAGATATAGATTCGGCAATTGATGAGTGGATAAATTTATTGGTCGAAGTCATAAAAGAGTACCTCATCAGAGAATCTATTCTAGAAATAGCAGATCGGTGTTGAGCGAGGTGATATAGGTACTTCAACTTTTGTAAATTGTCTCATTTTCACGTAAAAATTTTTCCGCCTCGATACCTGATGTTCTTTCCTCGAAGAACCAATCAATTTCTTGTGTAATTCTTGTAGTAGTCCATAATTAGTGTCTTAGAAAAATCAGAGAGAATTTTGGAAGTGTGCTGCTTCGTAAAAGCTTATGCTTCCTTGGGTTGTTTCATTCTTTCATTTTTAGGAAAATCCTCAACTTGAATAAAATCGGTGGAAGAATTCTTTCAACCCGCTTTGAGTTTCTGTGGTTCTTGATATAGTATTAAATCATCCACTAAGGTTCCAAATTGTGAATCTAATCATTTCTCTTAGGTCACTCTAATTCCTCACAATCAATGAAACTGTCCAAAATCTTGGATAAATCAGAATCTGAAACAGCTTGTATAATATTGCCTAACAAGATGCTTGAATCTGTGGACGAATATTTTATTTCAATCAACTCTGGTCCTCCAAAATTGATGCCAGTGGAGCATATTTGAGATCTGATTGTTTGTCATTGTGCTGTGAATAGTCTTAGAGCAAAGTTTCATCCATCTAAAATTCTCATAGAGCCACAGTAAGAATAAATGCAATCCTATCTGAGTTAACATTAGTTCGTCATTTCTGGAGAGGTCATGATCAATTTGAAACAATTTGGTTCACAGAGACAGATTTGCGAGCGAGAAAAGCAAATCAATGAAGTTTGAACTGAGAAGTAATAAAAAAAGTCAATTTTCACATGACAGAACAGTTGGAAATTAAGAACCCTAAATTCGCATCATATACACAAATTCATTATCAATAAACTTTTAACGAATCAGTGCCAGAAGAATCTTAGAAGTATCTTGAAATCAATTTCTGATTCGACAATGTTGTGATCAAAATTGAACTTAATTAAGATACATCTAGTGAATGATAGAACATAAGTAGCTGGCTTGAGTGAAAAGGTAAACTAACCCGTAATAACAGGGCTTCGAAAGACAAAATCAAAGTCAATTTGAACCAATTCCTATTACCTGCAAGCTGCAAGTAGCGACAATTCATGATATGACATTAAGGACTTCATAACCTACTCGCAGTGTTGAACAAGGATCAAGATTGTACTTACAATTCGGGAATCAAATTTTGAATTGAGACGTTTCTCTGATCATATCCGATTTAACGAACACAGACAGGTTTGAAAATATAATTTTTCACATGCAATTGTTTTCGCGACATTAGTATTTTTTGCCGTCAACAATTAATTTTTCTTTCTAAATTGTTTGTTTTGATTTACTTACATCGATATGTCGTCTGCTAAGGTGATGTGGGTTACCTACATATATATATATATTTACAGTGCCGCTATCAGGCATTGATGTGGCGGCATTGTGGCTGATTGTGGCGGTCTATGCATAGAGATATTATACCAGGTCTATGGCGGTCTACTGAATAATATCTGCAATGCTCGACAGCAGGTTTTCTGTACTCGATAGTGTTCGACCAACAACCAGCAACCGGACCAATTAACAATAACATATTTTTCCAACAGTTTTTAGTCAAGTTGACTTCAATTCACTCATGAAGAAGCCAATACATCATGAAAAATAAAAGTGCATCATTCAGCTTGAAATTTACAGGAGTGGTAACTGTGATCGTATGCATAGATAACTTAGACTTAAAGGTCCAAGACAAATTTGACTGATTTATAGTCATGAGAATGGTAAATCAATGATCTGCAACTGTCCAGTTTGTGAATGTGATGCATATTCATGATACAGGCAATCCACACTGGACCAGGTGAAAATTTCTTATCGATTCGCCAAGTTTTTTTAGTGAACTCTAAGCTGAGTGTATCTCTCCTCTCATTTCCCTCAGGAAAGTTATCTGATATACTATTTGTATTTCCATTCGCAGGAAAGAACGTTTGAAATGGGGAATTTTATTACTGACTGGTACTTGTTTACTGTATGCAACAAGGACATCTCTTCCCCTCCTGGTTCCATTAATAGGAAAGGAAAAGTTATGGAGCAAAACAGATTCAGGAATCATTCTATCCAGTTTTTTTTGGGGCTATACGATGACACAAGTGCTGGGTGGTTATTTAAGCGATCGTATAGGAGGACATCGAATCCTTTGGGTGGCTGCCACAGGCTGGGGCTTATCAACATTCCTTTTACCTGATATTATTAATTATTTTGATGGTGAAGATTCCATCAATATGATAGCCACTGCCAGGGTACTAAATGGAGCATTTCAAGGTTTGTATCAATTGAATATTCATTTCAAGTTCTAAGATTATTTCAATGATTTGTAATGTTTGCAGGGATGCATTTTCCCAGTATGATCAGTCTGACAAGTCAACAGCTAGTTGAAAGTGAAAGAGCCTCATTCTTTAGTTTAGTCACTTCAGGCTCTGCCTTAGGCACATTATTGACTGGAGTTTTAGGGTCTTACCTTCTAGAAAGTTATAGCTGGTATTCAATTTTCAGAGTTTTAGGTGAGATTATTGAACATGATTTCTAGCCGCTTTAGAAAAGTAATATATAATAATTGATATCTATTTCACAGGAAGCTTGAGCATTGCCTGGACTTTTATCCTAATTTACCATTCTTTATCAGTTAATGAATATCGGATGGTCAGTAAACAACCATCCAATAGTAGATTGCCAATCAGGAAACTTCTTAGCAAAGCTCCTTTCTGGTAATAATGGTATATACTGAAATACAAGCACAGATTACCCTAAACTCAAAATGTTCAAAATCACAACATAGATTCTGGATATTGTCTGACCATTAAGATTGGTGAAGAGTGTTCTAATATCTTTTTATGATAATGTTTCAGGTCTTGTGTGATTGGGCATGCCTGCCAGAATAATTGCTTTTTCATCTTATTGTCATGGATGCCAACCTACTTTCATGATACCTTTCCAGAAGTGAAGGTATTTTGATAAATTTTTCTTACTCTGCACAAATATTCTTTTTCCCTTGAATGACTTTGATTCATACCAATCTCCAGAGTTGGATAGTGAATATGGTACCTTGGCTTATCTCTGTGCCATCCATGTTTCTAAGCAGAGAAATTTCCGAAAGACTCATTAAAAATGGTTACTCTGTCACAGTGACTAGAAAGATCATACAAACAACTTGTTTCACCATTCAGGCTGTGAATTTACTCTTTTTGGGTGAGTAGTAGACGTCTTGAAGAATAGAATAATTGACAGTTGGATAGATTTCAAGAGTTCAATAATCCCACAGCTGCCACTAAATCATCAAGCAATGCAATACTATGTCTGACTTTGATAATTGCTGGATCTGGTTTTCACAATAGTGGGATTGTTCCAAATCCGTCGGATTTGGCTCCAAAACATTCCGGAATAGTTTTTGGTTTCATGAATACAATTGGTGCAATTCCTGGTGAGTGTTTGCTCGTTGTTTTGCAATCGAAATTTTTTCCAAATTTGTTCCCAAATCATTGATACGTGTTTTTATAGGTTTCTTAGGAGTTTATTTTGCTGGATATATTCTACATCTAACTAACAGCTGGGCTGTTGTGTTTATGTACATGTTTGTGATAGAAGTAATAGGAGGTATAGTTTACCTGATATTTGGTTCAGGTAAAGCAATTTTATAAAAGAATATGTACATTGTATGAAAGTTTGTCTCTTATACAATACGCATCTGTATAAAAGAACTATAGAATGTTCCGATTCTTAAACTGAGAAGTCTTACAAGGTGATATTTACAAACTTTTTGACATGTATGGGCCATCTAACTCATACCCCATTTTTCTGTAATAATTTCTAGTCCCAACACCTGAAAATAAAATAATAGTCAGTCATATAACATGAAGATTATTTTTGACTTCCATTCCAAATCATGTACCTGAAATGACAGCAATCTTTTTGGAACCATGTTCCTCCTTTGAGATTCTCTCAGCCTCCTCCATCAAAAGCATTCCAAAACCCTGATGCTGAAACTTAGTTGGATCACGAGCATTAACTGGAACCACACTTCCGTACACGTGAAGCTCTCTCACAATGGAGCACTGCTCTTTCAGCTCGGGCCTGAAATGGGATACTCAAATCAATCTTCCATACTTTCCTGCATCAATAGACATTCAACTTTCTTTCAGGAGAAACGTTCTAATACCTAAAAGTATCATTTGAACATTTTCTCAATCTCAGTAAACCAACAAGGATATCTTGAAATGGATCTTCATACGATAGAAATGTCTCCCATCCATTGTTTGCAAAATAATCGCGGCGAATGAGCTCAACTTCATACGGCTGTACTTTATTATGTATTTCTTGGATTCCGACCTCTCTGGTCCTTACATCTCTACAAGTCACACCCAAGTCAGTCATTCTCTCTAGAGCTAGCTCTCGGAGGTTTCCATGCTCTACACCAGACCTAAAACCATGAAACATGAATTGTATTGGCAATAAAGTATGATGCTTATGAACAGAAGAATGGGATCTTACGAGACTAAAGGCATTGGAATGTCTCTTTGCACTCTGTAGACACGAGTCCAAGGTGGAACAAGGGCCAAGACTCTTGCTATGAGATCAACAAGAACTCTTGGGGGATAGCTCTTGTATCTACCAGATCTCCACAGTTCATAGAGACCAGTTCCTCTAATAACTAGGGTAGGATAGATTTTTAAGCCATCCGCTCGGAAGGCTGGATTTTCAAAGAACTCCTGGAAAAAAAATTCTAGATGACATTTTGGTCAATATATTGAGTGTAATATAAGAATTCTAAACCAACAATGAACTGCTGTATGTCTCTTTCAATATCCACATTGGGTAGATCTGGCATCATGTGAGCTATGACTTTGAATCCTGCATCCTTTGACATCTGAAAACTCTCACAGACTGCACGCACTGTATGACCTCTGTTAGTATCTCGCGCAATATCTTCATACACAGATTGCACTCCAATTTCTAGACGAGTGCAGCTAAAAATTGTGAATGCTTCGATAAATATGAAAAATTCCCAGGAAACTTTAAAATTTCTGATGCAAAAAGTTGTCTTACGGACCCATAGTTCAGCATGTCTGAGAGATGCTTCCTGAGACAGTAATCTGGACGAGTTTCTATAGTAATGCCAATACATTTAGTCTTACTTCTCTCAGAGTATTGGACAGCTTCAGCTACATTATCACTGACATGGCCTGACAATGCATCATGTAAATTCCTGATGAAATAATCTCTGTAATCTTCTGGGAGAGACATAAATGTACCACCCATGACAATGAACTCAACTTTATCCACACTATGACCCAACTGCTGCAACTGTAAAGAAATTTAAATGGTACATTCAATTTCATCAATGGCAAATTGTCATGGAATAGAAGAGAATTTTAAACCTGTTCCACTCGATGTCTAGTTTGCATAAAAGGATCATATCTTGCACGGATGGCTCTCATAGATGTTGGCTCATAGCCAGTGTATGATTGTGTGGAGTATTCAAAATCTGAATCAGGACCTCCAGGGCAGTATACACAAATATTGCCTGTCATGTTGATGTGTGGACATCTATGTGGCTTGCACATAACTGCAACAACTGCAATCTGCACAAAATTTACATGAATATATTATCTTGTGACAATATTGATATAGCAGATCTGCTTACACCACTAGCTGTCCTGATGGGTTTGGCTTTGAGTTTTGGCAAGAGTAAATCTTTAACACCGATTGGTACAGCAGCAATGATATCAGTTAACCTCGGTGATGTTGATAGCCCATACTTTGATGAGATTTGAGTTTTCAACTTGTTCAGATCAACATCCTTCTTATGCTCAAGAGATTTCAATAACTCTTGGATGATCTCGCAGATAACCATCATCATTCGCTCTTCCTTACTTTCAGTAAACACTATGAAAGAACAGGCCAAAAATTATATACATACTTTTAGAATCTTAGACCGAAACAAACTCAAATTTGTCGTTGTTCCCCAAAAAATGAAGAGTTAATGGTCAAACCTAGTCTAGAATAAGGTAGCGGGTGGCTATGAGAATGAGATACACTCAATCAGGTTACTCCTATGAATTGAAGATGCAATGCGTGTTTTACCTTTCTTCTTCTTTCCCATGATGAATTTGTTTGAAAGCAGTCAAGCTGAATAGAACAAGTTGAATAACTTATTCTTAGCAATTGTATGAGATTGAGAGGAGAAATAAGTCCAAAATACAGTTGCACTGATGCACAGTCCACACATGCCAGCGTTTTTCGGTTCGAAGCAGCCGACGCACTCCGGTTGGGCTATAGGGAGTATAGGGACCCTAGCGCTCGGCAACATAGGACAATTCTCAAATCCATCCACCAAAACTAATATTTACTGAGAAATCTTTTTGCGATTATAAATCCCAATATCAGAGATTTATTCTGATGATCTGTATGATTCTGATTAACTTGATTTATGTAACATAAAATGACCGACATAAAATTGTCGACATATTGTGCAAAATATGCAAAATCATTGCCTGACGAATAACTTTGTTTATACATAATAGTTATCGAGGTAAGAAGTGATAAAATTTTGGCAATCAGCGTAGTTTTGCTCATGGCGTTATTTTAACGCCGCATGGTTTTGCGATGCATTCAGCGTCTGCGATATCTGCGTTTCTTATCGATTATTTCCACAGCGTCACACGGTGTCAGGTCGTCGTTCGCGCTGACCATCATTTTTCGACTCCGTGAAAATCTTGCGAATTACGATTCATTCCGCATTCATGAAATTCAAAAAATAGTTTGACAATCGATTTCTTATGTTCTCATCGTCCCAATCACAACCATCAGCACTGGTTGTGTGCCAAACTGCCAAACTCTTCGTTCATCGCGTGAATCACTGATACTTAAGTGGTGTTGTTTTCAAAATCCCTTTGTTGAGAAAGATTTTCCAATACATGATTGATCCATAACTCGTGATAAATTGAAGATAATGGGATTTCAAGATGCATTAAACTATGCACTTTTCACAAATCCTATCAGTGCACACACTTTGCAAATCACTAAAGCTACAGTTGATGGTGTAAGTCTGACTCTGATATTTAACCTTGTCTCGAATTTCTTACACAAATGTCTGGAGTCATCGCTTACAATCTAAGGTTGATTGAATTTCAGAGTTATGGAACATAATCTAGCTTGAACAGTTGTGTATAATTGTTATTCTAGTTGGCTTCTTTGTCATCCATCTAGGTATCTAATCTTATAGGATTGAAACCTAAAACTGTTGAAGTCATTAAAATGGTTCCTCCAGAACCACTTTGGAAACTAGCTAGCGCAACTGGGCCTTTTGTCAGATTAGCGGCTCTTAGTGGAGCAGCAGCTGTTATCCTGGGAGCTTATGGCTCACACAGTGAGTATTTGTTTTCCTGCTTCAAGGAGTTCACTTATACAGGAGTACTTTCACTAGTCAACTTTTCAGAAAACTACCCTGATGAAAAAGGTCAAGAACAGAGGCGGGTGTTTGATACTGCATCACGATATCACTTCATTCACACCTTAGCATTACTAGGAATGCCCCTGTGTAGAATGCCTTATCTGGTAAGTTCAAATGTATTTTCTACACTCACAAAGGTTTTCAGTAGCCATTGTCTCTGATATTATTTAGATGGAAACCACTCCACCTCGCAGCATCATGCATGTGGCGCGGCAAATTTTTTTTGAGAATTTCAACTCTAATTCTTGATTATATGTCAGCCCTAACATCATAATTCGAGTATAGTGTATTGCATCTTATTTAGTTCCATCGATGAACAATTGAGTGTTGTATATCAAAAGTTTTCGTATCAGTCAGTAACACCATCCACCTCCAAGTGAAATTGGGAACTGATGTATTATTTCCTTTTCATGATTGATGATCAAATCATAAAAGTGTTTCATTTCATCCGTGTGTGCTGTGAGCTCCAGGAATCTGAACAGTTTTTGGTTTTCTTTGGTGACGCAAGACAGTATTCATCACTGTCTTTTTGATAGTGGATCTATCCCCCACACCAATTTTGGTACATTTTTGAGAAAGAAATTATTGAGATGTCAAAAAGTCTCAGTTGATAAGTTTCAATTTACTTTCAAAAATTATTGATTCTCAGATTTTTATCAAATTTTCTAATAGCTTGAGTTTTATAGCACCTCAAGTGATACTTCAAAAATGTTTTCAAGAAAAGTACACAAGTAATGGTACACTTTTCATATGGATGATCTGATTACCAAAGGAATCGTTTATACACCACTTAAATTCACCCGTGCGATATATTGATTGAGTCTTTCCTTCATTAATGAACTATGACTCGATTCATTTTCAGGCTGGCACTTTCATGCTCTCAGGTATAGTTCTATTTAGTGGCACTTGCTATTACTACGCATTTACAGGAAAGAGAACTTACAGTAGATTGACTCCAATTGGAGGCACATGTTTCATCCTTGGTTGGCTCGGAATGATGATCTAACAGATGCAAAGAATTGTGCATATTCATCTTGCTTTAAGCAGGGGATGAATGTAAAATAATGTCAAAAAACTATGATTAATTATAGAATGCGAAAAGTCAAATTGACGTAATCGCGAGCAAATATAGTGAACAATAAATCTTATTTTGTATACAAACGACAATGAGATTTGTTATCTTTTATTTCAAGTTGCAAGGCTCGACTTGAGGGAATTCGATGGGTGTGAAATGAAGTCTCTTTGGTAATTTTCAGCACAACGGCTCAGTAAAATATTTATTAACATCGCCAAATGAACATGTCATACATCACCAGACCAAAATCGTATCAAACGTGCGATTGTGCGTCTTACATACATGAAATCCAAGTTTGAAGTCCGAAAATTTCTTATCGATACCGATCAATTCAGATGTTTTCGAAGGTGTTGAACCAAAGCACACATTTAATCGCCAAAACTGAACAAAATCTTACATACTTGTGATGACCAGGGAATAAGAAAAAGGGGGAAAAGTTGTGGAAATTAAAACGGTCTGTTGATGCTGGCTTCGCCCTTACCTAACTAGGTAATCATCAATGTATCCTGAGTTTGACCTACAATAGAAATATCAAATGAAAACCACGGCAGATACACTGATTAAGAATAAAATCATCTGCAAAGGTTTTGCACTTTCAACTTGTGCTTTCGGAGTGGATACGTCACTCGCACGAAAAGGCGACTTGATACGCAAGAGATCGATTACAAAAGAAAAAAGGGAACAAAAATTACAGAACAACAGATAGGAGACACGATATCGTTTTCCATCATTATTAGCCTAGTTGCGGACTCCCAGATTTGGTCGTTCTCCAAGCCCTTTCGTTACTCGACTTTCCCCTCCTCTCTGTGTTGGACGCCGTCTCATAACGCTCGAGGAGGCAAAGAGGAAATGGGCAAAGATGCACGGAGACGCGAGATGCATCGATACAAAACTTCTTTACTAATATTTAGCGAACGTCCTTTTTTACTTTATAGACACAGTTCAATCAAATTGGCTTATGTTGAATGGTACCGTTCGTGGTTTTTCCATCGTTCACTATTATATAAAGTATTTATATAGACTTGCATATCAAACTATACCGAGATAATATATTTCATATTTACAACGTTGTCTTCTCCTTTTGCTGCTTTCAACTTTTTATTTAGCTTGCATCACACTCTTCACTCACTCTATCTTACATCAATGACGATAAGCTCATCTTCGTCAGATTGATGATAAATTTGTTCGACTCATCAATGCCTTTTTTTTCTTCAAAATATTACTATTCATCTTTTCAGATAAAATTATTGTATATAACAACTCCAAATTGATAATCGTACAAAAATGAACACTAAATTGGAATCGTAAAAATGAAATATTGACGAGAAAATTGAAGTAAAAGTAGATGATGATATTTGCTTCAAAAACCAAAAAGTTCGGGTAAATTATGTAAAACGCTTGTTTGTCTTTCACATACTCTCTACTCTTTTCGCGTGACTTCTATTCGAGTGGATTGCTTGTTAATTCATCTGCTAAGCAGAGCCAGAGGTTAGAAGAAGAATGATACACGGAGTTTTGCTGATCCATTTCTACGATAGGTGGAACGAATGTTGACCCTCTTGAGCGGCTATTCTCAGCTTCTCTCGCATGATATCCAAGGAAGAGTAATCGGGCAGTTTCAAATAATTAACGCAAGTCATGACTGACGGTAAGAATTCATCGGGCTTCATCGATACATCTTTACGCACTATCGTTAAAGGTGGTGTCAAACTTTTGAAACCTGGAAGAATTACACGTGAATTAGTGAGATGATGTATAAATTTAATCAGAAATTCTATCTACATTACTAATTATTAACATCGATCTTGGAGACACAATGTTTTTCCAACAGAAGCTCTCCAGTAGATTCGCTATATTTTTGAGATCGATTGACTCAAACGCCGTTTTTCTTCTCGGCTCAAATCAGAAAATTTGCGTTTATTGCACTGATACCAGAAATTAGAACATGAACCTTACTCGTTGAGCCGTTTTGGGGCGCGAAAAATATCATCCCCTCGATGCACTTGGTGAAAATTAATTTCAGTTTCCCAGAACGACCTAGCCTTGAATTGGTGCATACACTAATGCCGTGGGTTGCCTATTATATACCATGCTTTGGAAATAAGCCATCCTCCGATAGTAAGCCGTAGAGAGTCGAATTTGGAAAATGCTTAGCCGCCACCCTCCACTTAAAAACCGCACCCAAAAGATAATTAATCTTCCAAGAATTAGCCCCCCCCCCCTCAAATGAGCATGTTATTTTTATACGATTCCAAGCGATATTATAATATTCGAACCATCTAGATGATAATTACATTCAAATAAATTTAGAGGTTTGACCATGATAAATTTGTGTTAAGGCCATACCGTTGTCAACCGCCATATTGAGTGTAACTCTGAATCAATTCGGAGGATAAGTCGAATTTTACTCGGCCAATTGACTTGGGATTTCACATGTATCTATAGAATGCATATCTCAAGGGTGCTACGAAGCCAAATATGTCAATTTCACTCGAAGGACGATCCAGGGGAGGTTTACTCGAGACGTCGTTAGGGTCCATGTCCTCTGGGGTCGTTATATCCTTCGAACGGATTTAGAGCTTTTGGTGGACTATGGTCTAACACTCAGAGTAAAATAACGTGAATCTGGCTCGTCACCAAGGCGATTCCTACCTTGCTCGTCCAGCAACTCGCTCACTGAAACGAATCATGTCGCCATTGTAACATGACTAGATGATCAGAACTGGAATTTTGCACACACGTAGTTGAAGAGCACTACTTCCATGTAAAGGAAGATTCACAATGAAAAATATTACCAAAAAAATGGGAAGAATCATACTATTGTCCGACGCTTTAATTCACGGGTTTTGACGCCGAGATGACCACTGCAAGCATGATTTTCGACATGCGAGGAAGTTTTCCAGTTCCCAACTCCCGCAAAAATCGAAGCGAGAAAGTTGTTCGGGAGGGGGAGGGGGTGTCTAAATTATATTAATCTTTAAGATTCAGATCGAATGATGCAATAGAAAAAAAGTTTCAAGTTGTACTCTTCAGCCGCTGGAGATTCAAATACGAAAACCACTGTCACATTTGTTACTAATTGCATTATTCAATCTGAATCTTGAATATTAAATTAATTTAGACCCTTCCGAACAACTTTCTCTCTTCGAGTTTTGCTGTGGTTGAAAACTGAAAAACTTTCCCGCATGTCGAAAATCATGTTCGCGGTGGTGGTCATCTCGGCATCGAAACCCGGTAAACGTCGAAAAATAGTATGATTTTCTAGGTTTTTCCGCAATACTTTTCATCCCAAAACTTTTCAGTTCACGGAAGCAGTGCTCTTCGACTACGCGTGTGCAAAATTTCAGATCGTTCCATCGAGTCATATTACAGTGGCGACATCATTTGTTTCTGTGAACGAGTTGCTGGACGAGCCAGGTAAGAATCACCTTGGTGGCGAGGCATGGCTTACGTTATTCTTCTCTGCGTCCGCTGCTCACTCGCATTCCTCTTTTACAAAAATGTAAGACACCCTCCCAGGACTAAACGTTCTATTGATATAAGTCATTGCTTTTCCACCAAATTTTTCATCAACTATGGCTTGTATTAGGCAAAACACTGTAACTTACATGGAGGAATTGAAGAAATGACATCGCGAAACATTTTCTGAGAGTACAGTTTGTGCGTTCCGTGTTTCGTGGCAAAGTTCCGTGACAACAACTTTTTTGGGGACAAGACCTCGCAAATTTTTTCACAATTCCATTCAACTCGGTAAAAAGTTTGAAGGGTCTCGGCAATGTGTGATACTTGATTGAAAGAAGAATAAGGAACTTGAAAACAGCTTCGATGGAACAAAGTGATTGTTTAAAAAATATGTTTGATCTAAAAGAGCTTCTGTTAGTTCTATAATGAGCCATTGACAATAATTGTTTCAAATGAATTTTGTATATTAATTCCTTTTCTAACTCCGAGAGCGCTTACTTGACTTTGCAGCACGCAAAATCAACCGAGAGCATCAATTGGAAAAATCAAGGTTTTTAGGTCATCATTGCATGATCAAGATACCATTGTTTCTTGATCATGCAAATGACACATACACTACGAACATTGAAAGGAGAATTGAAGGTACTACTTACCACCAACAGGTAACCTTGGAGATCCAGTGACAAATTGGACGAACTGTCTCTGTTCTTCATTTGTGTATTCTGACATGACTTCGTACAGGAATCTGATTGCTCTCGAGTCTGGCGTGTAACCATGATCTGTTCTACAGCAATCAGATAAAGTCTTGATATCCCATTTTCCTCCGTTTTGTGCATGGCCACAGAATACTGCTTCTAATTCTTCTGGGAAGAACAGCCTCAGTTGTGTTAGTGGAAAAACAGACTCGAAACCTTCTCGGAAAGCTTCCATTTGTCTGAAAACTCCCTCATACAAGTACCAATGTACTGAAAGCTGCAAAAGTTGATGGTTAAGATTTAATTAACTCCAATTGAGACTAATGAGGCCAGTCGATCAAAGTATCATTCATAATCTGATATTTTAATATCAAATAATGTTTACCTTCAAATAGTGGTCCAAGTTGTGTATCGTTACGCTAATATCACTTCCATTTTTCCGTAATTCAACATTGTCGTAGCCAGGCAATTGGAAGACGAGCCCGAGATCAACGATCCGACAGCCGTCTAGATCCAATGCATCTATCAGTTGTGATTTTTCACTTGGTCTTAAGCTGTGATCTCGTTCAATCATTTCTTTTCTTCTCGCGACATCTTGTAATTTGTAAAGCGTTCGATATACATCGGGATCTACATAAGCAAGGTCGGACAGACCAAGTGCGTGTTCCTCGCCCAGAAGCCACCGGTAAAAAGTCAAACTGAATGGAAGATCCAACTGAAATTACAGATTAAGCATGAATAATCTTCAGTGGTAATATGTAGAAGAAGTAGGTGAAGATGAAACTCACCATCCTAGAGTCGTAAATAGCTTTGGCCATGAATTTCCCCAAGAACTTGAATTTCGTCTTGAGTTTGGCAAGGTGAGATACTTTAGTGTTCCATGGTATGGGAGCTGGGAACAGTCCCTGATTTATATGTACATATCCTTGTTCAGTGGGATTGGAGCTACCGTGCCACAATTCCAGCTCAGCACGTTGCAATTCTTTCGATACCAAGGCATAAAATTCTA
The DNA here is from genome assembly GCA_029851415.1 of Eretmocerus hayati. Taxonomy (NCBI): domain Eukaryota; kingdom Metazoa; phylum Arthropoda; class Insecta; order Hymenoptera; family Aphelinidae; genus Eretmocerus; species Eretmocerus hayati. Next base: position 170,764,647 of record CM056742.1, on the reverse strand, counting down.
GAGTAGGTCCGAGGCCAGTTCCAACCTAATGGTAGTGAAAAATACATAAGCACGTTAGGATTATAGTTCAATCCATAGTATTATCCAGGATACGTGTAGCTTTAGACTCAGATTTTTGGCTTTTGCGTTTTCGGGAAAATTTGTATAATTGTAATGTGTATGAAAAGAACGTACCTCGTTCACATATTGCACTTCCAAAAGAGCCTTGCTAGATGCCAGATCTTGAATGACTTGTTCAGCTTGCTTTAGAATATCGGTTCGAGAAATCGTTCTTTTCCTCCTCTCCAGACGCGGTGTCACGCGCTCCTGACTGTCAGAGCCACTCAATTCGGGAGCTGAATCGAGGAGACGTTGCAAAGCTCTATCACGGTCAAATGATGTGGCGTAGAACAACAGTTGTCTAGTTTCAAATGGAAACAAAAAAGGACTGCGAAGAGAAATTGCAATTATAATATTTTATAATTTTGATGCAACGCAACTGAAGACACAAAGGAATTGGAACTTACCACACTGTTGCAATCTGTTGCAGCCATGAGGGCAGATTACCAGTCATAATGACGAGAGGATCTTGTAATTGCCTACTAGCTTTGGCAGCGATTTTGTTATTGATAAACTCGTGAAGAGGCAACAATCCTTTGGAATGAGTTAGAATGGATCCCCAATTGTGATTTAGTGCATACAGAAGACGGAGAAGGCACAACCCATCCAAGGCAGCATCAGAAATCGTTACGACTGCTGGAAGAGTGGGTGTCAAATATGGTGTCAGAGGGCAGCGTTGTTGGGGTATCGTTCCTTCAAGCCAAAGACTGTCCTCTTTCCGCTTCGAACTAATCTTTGTACTTTTGCCCTTGCCTTTACGACTGCTTGATTGTGAACTTGAACCTGGTTTTGATGTTGCAGACGACTGCTCTTCAGGGACTGGCCTAATGTTTAATGCATAAATCAGATAACTGGGAATATTATAATCATTATAGAGATATGTCAACTTCAGACTCTACCTGTAGTAAATAGTATGGGTTTGCACCCAGACTGCGTCGTGACCTAGAGGAGGCTCACTGTCGGCATCTGCCTCTGATTGATCCAAGCCTGAACAGCTAAACTGCCTCACAGCTTGATAAACAGTCATGTTGAATGGTAGAATTTCATCTCCAATCAAAAACTGTAATTTGTGCTTAGCTGAACCTTGGCTTATCACAACTGCAGCCTGCATGACAAGATTGATTAAAAAATAGTTTATGCGTCGAGGTTCTGACTGTATTTGCTAAGATTGATACGAAAGAGAACTCACCAGAGTATCATCAATGTCGTCTTCACTGTTGTCATCGTCGCTCACCATGGCATCTGCATCTCTTATTCGTCCATAACCGCGGACCATCAGATAACGTTCTATGGTTTGGATAAGCGCTAATGGGTCTACTTTTACAGTGCCACCTTTCCATTGTTTCAGATTATTACACTCTGGGTGACGTTGGAGATTGCACTGAAAGAAGTTTCAATTGATATAGTCAAGTTGAAAAGCGATTATTCTCAGCCACCTATCATTTGTTACCTTCAGCTGATGTGTATTGAAGAATTTGAGCGCGCTCGTACCACCTCTACCAGTTCCAGAACCAGCTGGCAAGTCATGAACTTTGACAGGAAATTGTTCTAACTGAGATACACAACTATTCAGTTTGGAAACCAGAGCGCCAAATGCTCCAGCGCGGGAATCTATCGACGAATCTTTTAGAATCTGTGAAGAAGATATGATCAACATTCAAATTTCGAGGGAAAAATCTTGGATACTTTCATAGAACTTGATGAAGGATACTCACCGTAGGCTCAGCAAACAATTTCCAGAACATTTTCAGGCGATCATATCTATTCCCAGGGACATCCATCATCGTCAAATAGTTGAGTAGAGCTCTTATCAAGCCACTGTGATTCATTTCAAATGGTGAGATATCGCTCTCTAATACAACATCTCGAAGTTCAGTTAGAGCTGAGTACATTTCTTCAAGGTCCTGTAATGGATTTCAGTTCAATTTTAAAAAGTCTTCTCCTTGGAGGAGTATCATTTATGAAAAGTAAAATACTCACGGTCGATTGCAAGCGTTGAATAGCCGCAGTGAGACGAGATAACACAGTTAGTGCAGGATGCGCACACGGCGTGTCTAGTTGGTATCTTACGAGGAACTGCTGTGCTTCATCTCGGACCCAAGTCTTGGCCTTTTCACGATTGCTGCCTGTCAAACTTGGATTACTAGGCGGTTTGGACAGACTCGTCGATGAACTCGAATCACGCTTGTCGTTCGTGTTGCTTGGAGAAGATGACTTTTTGCCCCAACGAGCGGGATTGAGGTTACCGAGGAATCTACTATTCTTTGGAGTGAAACCAGTAAAAAGTGACTCTGGCTGCTGCGCTTGCTGAGGAGTACTGTTGCTGCTGCTGCTACTGCTACTGCTTCCCAAGCGCGACAGTTTTCCTTTCTTGTTTTGGCGTTTACGTTTCAGAACATCACCAAGTTTTCTGAAAAGGAAATAGGTCATGTAATATTTTCAACACGACTCGACCGACGCAGATTTAGAAAGAATCGGTCAATTAGTAATGGTAAAGTAATATCAAGTTGGTTATTGAAATTTTTGTTTAACCGGTAGAAGAAGAGGCTGGGAGATTGAATCTTTCATTTGATAACATAGTAAGAATGTAACTTATCGAACTGCTCTCTTCAAAACTTTGGCACAAAACTAATAGAAAGTCCTAATGTGACATTTACACGTAACTTGAGGAAATAAGATGAATATGTGAAAGGAGAGAAGTACTGATCGAAATTTACGTGTGAACAATAGCTCAGTTGTGTTTATAATTAGTGGGTGCCAATACATCTATCTAGTCTGGGAAACGAAAGAATGAATGCATTTAAATCACCCTAATAAGGGTGATAATGATTGCCCAATCACCTCAGTCGAGTTTAGAGCGATTTGTGTGGATGATCTGTCCATCTGAGTGACAATTATGGTCATCACATGCAAAGTACACTTTCTGAAAACATTTTTCAACAGGAATTTCTAGTATACGGAGTAACTGACCTATATTTTGTTGCAATTTGTGACAATAAAGCGATTATATCTCAGTAGAACCTCTAAATGTTCAATCTTTAATAAATTCGGTATTCAGCCGGTTATGTGATAAAATTGCTAAGAAATCGTTCCACGAAAAATATGATCTAACCACGTCAAGTCCAAAATACTCAATCAATACGATATGTGACTTACAGATGAGCATTTGGAGGCGTAGTTGCGTCTTCGACGTTGACACTTGAATCTGTTTTGCTTCGAGTTTCCATTGTTGCCGCGAGATTCGGCTTGATTTGGCTTGTAGCCATAGCACCAAAAAGAATATTGCCATTATTTGTCGGCGAAGCGACAGGTGAAAGAGCATTGCTGGAAGATAGAGTCATAGTTGGAGCGAGTAAAGTACTCGATGGTCCTGGCTGTGGGGTTGTTGGCAATGTACCTGGATGAGAGACAGAAGAATTTTGAGATGTTTCTTATCGTAAAACTGAAGACCGATCTTGTCCAAAACTTACCGGAAGAGCACTTGGGTGGAGATACTCCAAGAGGAATATCTGGATCGGCTAGTTGACGCACTTGATGAAGCACTCCCTCGCGATAAAAATGAACTCTGAACACATGAGGCAATCTTGTCATCAAAATATTCGCCATTTGGAGAGCTCCAATGACGATCCTCAAATCTTGTGAGGCCAACATTCCCGCAATGTGTGACGAAACTACTTGATTTTTCAGCATTTCCTGAAGAAAATCAAAATTCATTGTACCACGTTTGACCACAAAGTGAATCAAAGTAGATAAGCTGCTTCATGTTTATGAAGACAAACCTTCAACAAATCGCTGGGCGAATAATACAGCATTCTTAGTAAAGCACGGAGGCATTTACATTTGACAGCGGGTCCAGCTGAGCTGCTGTAGACTTCATACAGCACAGAGAACAAGGTTCGGATGAAAGTTACGACACAGTCATTCACTTTCACCACCAGCGGAACGACGAATGAGTTGCTATGAATATAAGGATTGGTTTCAATTCATGATTATTTGCGTGGTTAAAAATTGAAGTGCAAGGATATCAAAAAACTTACCTTGATGAAGATGGAACATTATCGCCTTCCGCGGGTTGTGCGTTAACTCTGCGGAATATGCTCCTTGCAACTCCAATATCTTCGTTTATCTGTTTCATCACAGTCAAGTCTATTGTGTAAGTTCGGCCGAGAGTTGACAGACAAATTTCATCCTCTCCATTTTGAAAAGCCATCTGATAATTAGAAGAGTATTGTCAAATAAAGAGTTGTTTCTGTTACAAATTCAAATGAGAACCACGATAGAAGTACCTCTATGATTCTGGAGTCAATGGAACTAAATGGATGGCAGCATTGTCTTTCATCTCGCCACTCCCACTGCACTGTTTCTTGTTGACTACTAGTTCTATCAAGTAAACTATCTACATTGAAAATGCCTTCAACTGGTAGCGGTGGCATCAGCTCCTCGATGAGGCAAGTTATTTCAAATAACTCTTGTGGTGACCGGGAAACCAGTTCGACATCCTCTATCTTAACATCTAAAGAACCAGTCAAAAGATAGCTCAGAGTAAATGCTATATTCTGCTGGAGAAGTAATATCGCCAAGTCAGAACAGCGATTAGATATCACAGAAAGCATTCGTAATACAGTTATGAAATTTCCGATGCTGTTGACAGGTGGTGTGATCATCAGCTGTGAAAGAAATGAAATTTATATAATATTATTATGAAAGACTAGGTTCGATTCTATATCATTCAGAGACTAACCAGTTGTTGTAAGTTCTGGAGAAGTTCAGCATTGACAATTTTATAGAGCATCGCGTCATCGTGCTGGAAACTATCTACCAATCGACTGAATGCCTGGCATACACATTCTACGCTCTTTTTGTCTTGATTGCTAAGTCTGGTGGTCAGTAGAGGGAGACTATCTGCAACAAGGTGGAAATCATCTGGATGCAGATTTTGACAACAATTTGCAGTTATTGTCAACGCTGCTCGTTGTGCGGCGATGTTGAAGAAGTCTACGAACTTGAGGCAAGCTGATACGCCACCCTATTGATCATAATAATAGAAATCAAAATTATTTTTGTTCAAAGTAGGGAATGAATAGTCGTGGTCAGATAGAAAAACTATGCCCTTACCGCGTGTAATATGGTTTTACTGTGTCTTCTCGACAGCATAGCTAGAGCAGTCAGGCATTGTTCTGCAACATCCATGCATTCGATGGATTCGAGCTTTTGAAGAAATACGGGCACTGCGTCCACAACAACTGTCGATGAACGAGGTAACGCCTCCATCATATATGTAAGCGCTCGGCAGGCATGTGTCATGATGACAAAGTTATGCTCGATGCTCAGAAGATTGATGAGAGCTGCAACTACCTGCTTCACGGGGAATCCAGTGAGGGTGTCCTCGTTGCCCATAACCAAAATCTCACCCATACCAATTACAGCCTGAAGTTGCTCGCCTTCGTCATCTACAGCTTGCAATCCGGCCAGTAACTGCTGGGCTTTTGCAGCTGAAATTGACAGGTAAATACCTAAATAGCGACAAATTTGAAACAAACAAATATTGCCATGGTATACGTTGTAGGTGCAAAAGTAAATCGTAGATGGTGAACGTGCGAGATCTTTGGCGGTTCTGATTTCATGTTACAAGTTGGTTTTGGCCTCAGCTTGTTGACGACCAAGTTCAAACCGAAGTACGTTTACATGACTCACATATACTCAAAGTGCTTTTCGTTTCAAAAGGTGAAACGCCAATTTGAATGGCATGGCTTAGGGAATCCAGACACAATTTAGTAGAAGATTTATACATTCAAAGACTGTTGCTCTGATTAGTGATTTATAGTCCATTTTGGCCATCAACTTTGAGTCAGATAATTTATTAGACATTTGACCAATATGAGAACTTATAACTGCCAAGAGCGTTTGTTGAAATATCAAGATCTTCGTCTAAAATTTCAGATATTAAACTTGTGACGGGTGTTACAACGCTGAAGGAAAACGTGAAGCATTTGGCATAAGCTACACACTCAAATTCGCAGGAGATCTGGTCACAGCAATCATTTTAACAAAAAGCATTGTAATGCTGTCGATGTACCTTCCAAAGTCTCAGAATAGTATGAAATTGCCTCAACTACTCAAACACAAGATGGATACTCACCGGAACTGGCACCCATGCTTCTGTTGAGCAAGTGCTGCATTCTAGGCCCCAGAGCGCCGAAAACGTGTGGCGGGAGTCCGCGTGCTTCCAACAGCGCCTGTAGCCGTCCGACCTCGCCATCATCGCTCTCGCTGTCGGCGGCCGCAGCGGCAGCGGCAGCAGCAGCCACAGCCGCAGCTGAAGCGGTGGCACTGCCTCCAGCGGCAACTCCAGACGGCCCGCCGCTTACGAGACCCGTGGTGGCTGCCGCTGCTTGCGAGGCTGCCAAGGCGGCTACGTCATCTTCGAGACCACCACCTGCTGCAACACCTCCTGGCACTAACGAAGCTGGGATGGCTTGACCCGTCGCGGTGGCAACTCCAGTGGATGAGACCAGAGCTGACTGTTGTTGAAGCTGGACGGCGCCGTTTGCGAGACTCGCGGCGGCAGCAGCCATTCCTGTGGCTGCACTGCTCATGAGGAACTCGAGACCGACGCTTGCAGCCGCTGAGCTTACGCCCAGATTACTGGCTGGGTCCAGAGCCGCGGCCTTTCTAGCTCGTGACGAGGAGCGATGCCTGTGAAAAATTAATACAGAAAGATTAGAGAGAGATCTCATCAATGGAGGACTAACTAGACTTATTCAAACTAGATAAATGACACCTGGATGTAGAATATGAAAAAAATACAAGAGTCACATTCGTGAATTAAGAATGATACTGCGCATCACGACAAAAACTCTTCGATTGAAGAAATTAGTTCCTTGAGACCTGAACAATTAAAATGAGTTCAATTTAGTGGATTTAGATCGAACTAATATTGATGTTTGCATTACTTTGTTGATCTGCTGATTTAATGAAGGTGATCTAATGTGCTTTCGGGACCGTGGCTTTCGGGCAACGAACTTCAGAATATAGTGCGTAGATAATTGTAATCTCTGACAACCACACGAAACAATTTTTGGATTCAAGTAGAATATGGATCTTCGAACAAGGAACAACCACTTCCTGGAGTTTTTCAATCTAGACAATATTTGACTCGCTAATGTGGCGACTAGAAGTAGCTTAATTTGCCGATACAAATGTATTCGATTATTGCTTGCAAATCATTCTTGTGTATAAACGACCTTACACACTAAAAATAAATCGTACGTAATAACGGATCTGTAGCTAGATTGGCCATGTATTGATAATTTTTACGCGCCATGAACTACATAACATCAGAGGAATCGGTTCGAAAACTACTTTGAAGCATCTCGATTGATTTTCTCAACACTTTGCGTTTTCGTCACATTTTCGGACACCTGTTTCACTCAAGAGAATGACGGATGCCCATTGTCGGACTATTGAATATTTTCTCAACCTCCAGAAAATTCGCTCTCTTTGAAAGCAACGCTATTTCTAAAACTGAAAGAATCAACGTTACTTTTCAACTTTAAAAATACTTAAATTTATGAAAGAATTTTAAATTCAAGCAAAATTGGCGACTATGCGGGAGGGATAAGACCTCGATATACTCTTCGTTTTTACATCACCATCACAAAAATTACGACTTAAAACGCCCCGCAACATGATTTCGAAGGCTTTTTGAACTTGATTGCACTTCAATAGATCAGTACTTTCACTTGTCGTAAATTCATCGGAGGAAGGAGTCTTAAAAAATTTGCATAAGTAAACATACATGACAGAGCTGAAAATGGACTAATGTTACATTTATTCATGACTACCTATGCTCGTTATCGCAGAAAAGCTCCGTGTCAATGACTGGGGATTTATTTACAATATGCGTCATTGCGATCGTTCATTTTGAATCAACCGCAGTGAGCAGGCAATCATGGCTGGATTATTCAATGTATCAACTATAAATCTTTCTCACTGGACACAAAAGCTTTTCACGCAATGAAAGGTTCTGTAAAATATCGCGTACATCAATATCAATCGTAAATGACACGAGCGAGACGATTAAAAAATGTCAGAAGCGGGTCGGGGTGAAGTTGCCAACAAGCGCGGTGACCAAATTATTCACGCGTGGCTGCTCGCAATGACGCGCACGTTGCCAAACTCGCGGACACGAGGTAATCAAAAGCCGAGAATCACGGAAAACTGCTGCTGATGAAAGTTCTTACTCACTTTTCGCGTCTTTTAGCAGACTAGCAGATTTTAACCACGTGGAGTTGCGGCTCTCAAAAATTCGTCATTGCGTCGCGAACTTGAGTAACACCCGGGTGCATGCTTCGCGGTCAAAACGAGCTTCACGAGCGACGAGTGCTTCACTCTGACTAATACTAGCAATGTGGTGACAACGACCGAGATCCCTCGCGTGCGTATCAGACGTGTTATAATAAAGATTGCGCACGCGATCGACTCGACTGTATAGCACGTCGCAAATTTAAAAATACGCCCGAGGTGCTACACTTCTTTACATAAGTAGTTTTCTTCTCTCCTCTTCTCAATCCTCTACAAAAGCACGCATCAAAAACGGAAAAAAGCTCAGCCTCTCACCTGGAACTGGATCCATCCTTCTTGTGGTACTTGTGTGCTTTTCCACCAGCTGCAGCTGCCAGATCCTTCATCTGCTCGTTTGCTAATTTGACCCTTGAACGTAGCAAATGCTTGTGTTGTGGCGGCCCCGATGAAGCTGGTCCTCCAAAACCACTGGTATTGTGTACCGCCGCGGCAGCCGCAGCTGCTGCGGCGGCCACTAAACTGCCTCCACTAGGACCTATTGGTACCACACTCGATGCTCCATACTGAAGCTGTTGTTGCTGAGGATGATGATGTGGCTGATACTGTTGGGGATGCTGTTGCTGCTGCAGTTGCGGATGATGGAGTCCGTGGTGCTGTTGGGCGTGATGATGGTGATGATGGTGGTAGTGATTGGCGAGTCCGTGATGATGCTGCTGCTGCTGCTGCTGATGGACGGACGCGGCTACGGAACCCGGTGGCGGAGGGCCACCGGGATCGTGAGCTGCAGCGGCTACAGCAGCTGCCGCAGCCGCGGCTGTGAGGGCCCCTCCGCCGCTCTCGGAGCCGCTTGCGCTACTCGCCGCGTTACCCACTCTGATGCCGCCGGCCCTTGCGCCCAGCGCCTGGGCGCCGCCACCTCCGGCTCCGCTCACCCCGCCGACGTTGTTGAGCTGCTGCTGCTGCTGGCAGCCGCTCACTCCTTGATGCACCTTGGCTCCTGTTTTCGAGAAATAATTAACGTAGAGATAAAGAACCGAGAGACATCTTGATCGATGAGAAAAGTAGAAAAAGTTTTGAAAAGTCACGTTCTGAAAGGCTTATTAATGCTAATTCAACTCAAGAGCTTAAAAAATTTAGAATTTTGGTATCAAGAGTATTGCGCTTGCACCAGTCAGTTGGGCAAAAGCGAAGCCTCTTCCTTGAGATCGTGACAATCGAGCCATAATTCATGAAAAATACAAACGAAGATGAGAGTGTCCATTTCTTTCCTATTCTGATAACGTTTATCTGATAGTTTAGATGATACATTAGGCGGTTGTGTAAATATTCAACAAAATGAGGCTATAATGACAAATTAAGGCTCTGCTCGGTTTCGTCAGAAGATACACAAAACTTGTATTTCGAGCAATCTCTAGGGAAATTGTGCTAAAAGTTTCAAGATATTGAAAAAGAAGGCTAAGATTATGAAGATTGACAAAAGGTGACTATTTCTAGAACTTGAAAATGGATTTTTGCGCAAAATTTCGTGCCTGCTCATTAAATGGCTGGAAATTTACATGAGATACCATCAACTATCAGAGGATAGATATCAATGGATAAAGGACTAATTCAACTCTGATCCATCCAAAAACTTGATTCCATCTCATTTACTTATTTTCCTTGCACCACCTTACACCTCATCAACAGATTACAATTACAAAGAAAGGATGTAAATCATCATCTAGATGCCACTTCAGGGAGTGGCTCTTCAATTTGTCCCCAGTCATTATCTACTTACAGATAGGATAAATAATATAGAAATGCAACCAAATAATGAAAAGTGTCTCACTTTGTGATCAAAATTTAAATATATCCATGCAAGTAGATAGACATCAACACTCTTGTGTTGAATGGTGACATGAAACAATGTGATGAATGATGTAACTACATTTAGAAGAAAGATTGGATGCTAATGTTGCAATGTTTCACGAAAATTCACTTGCTTTGTGATGGAAAGATGACAATAGACACCAATTCTCCAAAAGTATCGCGAATTATCGCGATAGTCGTAATGCTTTAGCTTTGTTGGCAAAAGTTGAATTATGGAAGTTTACTCGAGGAAGATGTTCGGAAATATTGTTCATAATAAATAAAACCTTTGAATCATTGGTACACTTAACAGATAACGTACAAAGAAGGTATTGAAAAAGAACATTTTATTGTTGGACACTTGTGATTAGACTTATGTATTTACACTGAACAAAACATCATTCTGTGCAAGCTCAAACGTGGATCAAACATAATAGACAACTACGGATGCAAATCAAGATGTAACCCATCTTAATTTAGATTTGCAGAAAATTTACCAGGACAATGAATTAAGAAACCGCTCATCAAGAACTAATTTTGTTTTTCAAAATCAATACACTGAAAGTATCAACTTTAATGAGAGTACAAGTTCACGAACCATTTACAAATTTTGAGAGTCAAGAGATATCAAGGAGTTCTATTCAATGACATCTTTAGTATCATGCAAATGTGACAAGACAAAATATTCAATGGGAGGCCGGCCAATACTTGCTTTCAATCATTGAACTTATTCTACTACTAGTGCGCTGTCCAGGAGTTTGCTTGGAAACAAAATTCATAAGTATGTAGCTTTGATTTGTTTATACAGCTCCTACTCACAAAACGCAACGGGAAAAAATACTGAATGCAATTACCTATTACTTTATACCGGATTTCTTACCTTCTTGATGATAGGTTTGCGCTGATATCGGAAATAGCGCTTTGACAGCGGACACGAATCCTTCCAGGCATTCGCTCATCTTCGGGCCTGACATGATACATTTAGATTTGACTTTATGGATTCTCGGCAATAATTCTTTACTAATAATTTACAGTCTATATTGTCTAAAAGCGTTTGAAAATTGGCAAAAATTCTTTACCAGAACTAGGCTACTACCCATGATTGCCTGAAAGGAGCTCTAAATGCATGTCTAAAACTCCAAATACTAATCAGAAATCCTAAAATTTCACCCATTGTATATGTACATACATTCGACAACAACCGACGCCTCTTGAGGAAAATAAAAAATCATCAGAGCCTAATTGATAGCTGTTGGAGATGTCAGTATGGAAACAATTGAATTCGCGATTACGAGATTTAGCTGATCTAATTTATAATTTGTGGTCAAAAAGCACTAAAGGAGGAAGAGTACCTTTCCATGTTTGTGCTAAAATGAATAATCCTTTGAGACATCGCAACATTGCTTTAAATGAGATGATGAATGCCTGCCAACAGGGTTATCGTTACTGATTGAAATTAAAGAAAGAAAACCCTTTGAACAATGAGCCCTGTGAGATATCATGCTAGTCATTATGTTAGTGAAAATCAAGTAGGTTCAATGAGAATTTCATAAATACTGCCATATCACTTAATGATCCCAACACCTGAGTTCGTGATTAAATTTCAACTTCACTACTAGATAATAATAATTTGGAAAGATTCTGCTCTATTTCAAAGTCAAAGATGAGTATATGCAAGGAATTACGTTTGTGAATCAGATTTCCAAATTATTACAATTTTTGGAGATGATGTGAAAATGTGAATATGTCTACAAAGATATGTTGTGACTTACCTCTGATACCTTTGGATGTTGAAGGATGGCTAGAGATAGAGTTGTTGGATGGTATATTGTTGTTGGAAAAAGATGATTTTTTACTGGTGCCAGTGGCACCACTTGCTAATGCTGGTTCGAGGACACTATTAGTTCCTCGTGAAGAACTTTGTGAATTTTGAGGTGTACGAGATCGAGTGCGTGATGCCACACAATCGACTGGGGCTGAATTCAACTCTTGAAAATTTGCTCGTGACGTACGCACTCTTGCACTGTTGATACTTGAATGACAGTTAGTCTGGTGCGTTTTTTGCTGCTGCCTCCAATCTGTATCTGTAAAGAAAAGTCTTAGTAAAGCAATTGTTACAGGTAATGGATTTCACGAATGCAAAATCTGAAAGTGAGATAAGTTAGGCATGAAGTCGAGCAAAATATCTAGTGCTACTATTGGTGGAGCTTCTCATTTTCACACTCATGACAAGTAATTAGTAAGTTTCATCAGATAGGCAGAAGCTTTCCTCAAGGAAAGTTGATGAGTGAGACAAAAGAACTCAAAAGACAACAGGATTTTGAATGATTTTGAGACAGGTTTTGAACTACTAGGTATCAAAGAAACATAGTGAGAGGTATCAAATTCATGAGAGTGAATAGTTCGAGCTACTCTAGAAACTTCAAAGCCTAACAAAAAACTCGAACTAATTAGTCATTTAGATTTTCAGCAAGGAAATTCTCACAATTATTCGAACTACATACCTAATGAGCATTCTAAATTAGCTCCATTACTCCTGCGTTCATTTTTCAATCTACTTTCTCCTTTTGAAGATTCAACAGCACGTTGGTGTTTATGGGGTGGCACTTGCAGGGGCTGAGGCTCACCACAAGCTTGTCTTCTTCGTTTCTCTTCAAGATTTATTTGCACAGAACTGTTATTGTGACGTTTTCGATACCCACTGCTTCCAGCACTGCTTGAGCTTTTCCCCTTAGGTTTAGAGGTGTCTGCTGAAGCACTGGTCTTCTCTACAGACCCCCCGGTTGACGACTGATCTTGTTGATCTGCCATAGATTAATCGACTCATGCCACTGTTCTATCTGAAAATATAAAGAGATTTGTAAATTTAGTCCAAGTCATTGGCCATAACATCTTGACAGAATTTCCATTTTTCATGATTATACTTCAATCGTGTAGGGCTGGCTCATTTTATTGGGGACCACTAAAGAGCGCACCAACATGTATATGCTCAAGCTACTTAGTGAAAGCATACTGAGTAAGTTTATAAAATAAGTTAGAATAATTCCATTGTTGTCTAGAACTAACCCTTGTAGAGGTCACATCAGATCACAGTATTAGTCTTGAAGCATCAGTAAAGGAATTTAAGGAGAAAAATGACAAATAACCTCTAAGATTGACCTAGATAGCAATTAGATTGGAAAAATTCAATGCTCATAGACTTGAAAATTTCTTTCAAATACATCACATCAAAATGTACTCGGGGAGCATACGCGTTCATCCTGAATAATGAAAAAAGAAGTGTCGTGAATGGAGTCGATGGAAATTTGAGAGAAGAGGCCGAGGAAACACGCGAACAGGTAACTTGTAATACTTAATACTCTTAATACAGTATACTTCACAATCTAGCAATCTCAATTCATCAGAATAATTGACTGATCACCTGAAAGAGGAAATACTCAAAATCATACTTCTACTCCGAAAATCTGTCGAAAATCATCTGACAACAAGAAAAGAACATCGTCACGACGTGGATCAGAGAGCACTAATGGTCAAATGACAGTTCAACTGGGTTCGTTCGCACACTCACGCGATCTTATCTTGATCCAATCGTATTAACCTACCTACTCGACCCCAATAGATAATCGTTTAGTTTCGTATTCCTCCATAAAATGGGAGCATTTAGAAAATTCTTCTCTATTTCACACGCGTGAGATATCACTCTTCTTGGTCTTAAAGATGAGCGCATCCGACATCAGGAGCTCCGAAAGATTCCATGCAACCACCCGGGAGGCAAAAACGATGAAGAATAATACTTAACCACCACGGCGTTTCCCAAATGCGAGTCCAGGTATTATACGAAATAACGACGGGAAAAAAGGTCATAAGACCAAAGAAAAACTGTTCAACATACCTGAATAAAAGGAGACCGATCGGATTCTTTCGCTTAGAACACACGGTTGGTACTTATGAAAAAGTCTGTTCAAGAGTTTCGGAGCAACTCGGATGAACTCTGCGGAAATATAATCGAAGCTGCTCCGAGCTAGAACAGGCTTGAACTAAGACTGACTTGGACTGACTGAGTTGTTGAGACGACAATAGTCAAAATCGAAATGAGCCTCGAGTTGAGCATGAGTCATTTTTGCTCAAACACTTGTGGGTGTAGTTTCGAAAGAGTCATTCGACAACTAGCATTTAGGGTTCTGAATATAATTTGTCTGGCAAATATTATGTGCAACATCATTATGCACAGTGTTGACTACGAGTAATACGTCAGACCGACTTTAGACCACCAGACTAACTATCATGACGTCACGCTGTTGTGGTCCTACATTTTATTCGAAATTCGGGCATGCGCACTCCTCACGACTCGATTCAAGTGAGTCCATTTTTCAATGTTTTTCTTTGTTTCACCTTTTTGATGATGGATATTATAGAGCGTTGAATCATAATAATAGAGAAAACGATCTCATAATTCCAAATATTTTTCAAGATATTTTGTTATTTCTTGAAATTATGGTTATCCAACACAAATGTCTCGCTCCAGATATCAACTACGATTCGATATTGAAAGGACAATTCAGAAGAGAGATTGCGACCAATTCGCGAAATTACTCATGAGATCAATTGAATTGAATGTACTTAGTCGACAGCAAATCAAAAACCTTGTAAATAGTTCAACATGGGCTCCAATAACAAATTTTTAGTTCATATGACGGATACTGACATAATCAAACATCAACTCGTCAAGATCAAAGTCTCGTCGTAGGTGTGATTTATTTTTTAATAAATATCAAGATTTGGTATTCAGAGACATTCGTTGAAAATTTTCGATCAAAGAACACTTTGGATGACTTTCTTGACCTTATAACGTGAGAACAAACGCACCAGAGTCAGAAATTGTACAAGTCCGTAATTCTTGTCAAAATTCGCGTTCATAGCTGACTACTATTTAACGCTGCTCGTTGTCTGAGCACTCTAATTTACACGATTTCAATAAATAGTAGTGTCTTGAGCCAATAAACAATGCATCAATTGATTCATGTTTGACTTCAGCAAATAGAGTGGAAAAATTGAATTGTTCCAGTCTTTATATTCTCTTGGAGTCACACGAGAACTGAAGGAACAGAACGTGAGTGAAAAATTATTTCAAAAGTACAACAATGAGGTAACTTTCTGCTTTCGCTCGTTGGACATGAAAGAGAGGAGAAGTAACGGGACAATCGACATTTGATGTAAAGCTTACGTTAAAAAGAATTGCATAATTTCTGTAGAAAAATTCTCTTCAATTTTCCTCCATTCAACATATCTGAATCATTTTGTGAAATGGGCTGATAGAAGACGTTTTCTTGATTTTGAAAGTATCGGTCTTATATAAATTGGCACAATCTATACAGACACGTTACATGCATCGGATAAAATTTATCCTCAGCTTTTTGGATTTTTAATTTTGACTCATCTCGATTTCTAACGACAGACTCAATCGATTGATTTGGTTTCGAATTTTATCCTACTCTGATGAATTCAACTGTAATACCTACGATGTATAAAACTGAAATTTGACAAAAAAGAAGTTTGCGAATTCAAGAAATGGATTCTGTGCACTGTCAACAGTTCTGCAGGGAAAATTCAATCAGATGGAATCTTCATCCAAACAGCTGTTGACAGCAAAATTCAACAAAATGACAAGAAAGTCATTATCCAAAATTATCAACTTCAGAACATAGTACAGTAACTCAATGTATCATTTTCTGATGAAATTACTTCATCATACAAAAAATTGACAAAAACTCGCCCCAACGACCGGACAGTCGACCAAAAAAAGTCTGCTAGATAAGGTCATGCAGGCACCGAGCAGTATCAGTAAACTCTGATTCAGAAAGCGACATGATGACAAAATTTGAGGTATCTCAGCTGATTTTGTGCGCTAGAAAAAGGCAGATGTTACACAGACTTGATCTCCATAATGGGTGCAGACCTCAGAGACTTTGTCCGTTTACATATAAGATAAGAAAATACAACAAAGGTAGTGAAAGAGCCAGAAAACCTCCAGCACTCAGCACACCAGGAACCTTCCACTTCTGTGTACCATATATACCCGCACTATTTGTATCATTCTATAGATATGTATATAAACTTGTAAATGTAGATGATGTGGGTGTTAATATTTGTTAGCTATAGTCCACTACTACCACACATGTTTGAGAGAGTGTTGATCGGGATGAGGCGGAGGGGCTCACACATATGAGATGTAAGGGTGCGATGGGCAAAGTACGTGCTGGACGTTGCCCTTTATATTTGGTTTCAGAGACTCATATCCGTCTGCTGACGGTATATGGCAACGCGTCCTTCATCATCATGATATATACGAAAAAACCTCTCACACATGCATTCACTGACAGCTCGCGCGACCACCACAAGGGACACGGGTCGAATACACGAGGGGGGGGGGGGGCACTTTATTTACGGATACGTACAGCAGAAAGATATGGGTTCGGTTCAATATCGTTCATTTTGATTCCTCATCACACTATATTACAGCCAGAAGAGCAGAAAAGTTCAATCGTACTAGCAGACGATATTTATTTGCATTAGATATATCTCTCTCAAAAACTGCAAGTTGCGTCTGCTTTGAGATAATTTCTTAATCACTCTCATATTCTTATCCAAAGAGATATTGCATTATCAGTGGTGGTGTCTGTACGATAAAAGCCACGGGTCATTCATAAGTTTCAAAAATCCTTGAAGATTATATCGAGTTGAAGATCATAATGGAAATGAGCAGAGATTGATTTTCGACTTCGAGAAAACATATCGGAAAAAAAAGAGATTTTCTCGACGAGAAATTAGATGAAATTAGGAGAAAACAGGGGGTCTTGCGCTAATAAACGTAGTTTATAACAGCCAGACTTGGAATATACTTAAGAGTAAAGTATGCTGGAGGTGGCGACGACGACGACGACGACGACGGTGACGCGGGTGGCGGAGGGGGAATCATTACCTTGGTGCCTGCTGCAGGCTAGCTGCTGGTTTTGCATTGGTATTGGGTGGGTGCACACAACCATGAACGACAGCTATATATACATATATGTGTGAATATAACGGCGAGGTTGCCTTTCAGCTCACGAGAGAAAGTGTAAGTGGAGTACGAGTGAGACAGACATACACATCAGAGAGGGTATGGCTTTTACACATGCGCAAGTACGAGGTGTACTTTGTTCAATATATGTATAGATATATACATATATATTGTATGTAGCCAGGGTACATACTTATATTTAGGTTGTCAGGTGGGTAGTCAGAGTACTACGAAGATAAAAATTCGTAAAAAAAAAAGAAATAATGTTGAATTGTATGTGGTAATACCTGAATGAGGGACGACCCGCTGGAGGGCGA
Organism: Eretmocerus hayati; assembly: GCA_029851415.1. Taxonomy (NCBI): domain Eukaryota; kingdom Metazoa; phylum Arthropoda; class Insecta; order Hymenoptera; family Aphelinidae; genus Eretmocerus; species Eretmocerus hayati. Next base: position 170,747,022 of record CM056742.1, on the reverse strand, counting down.
CCACCACTGCGAAAGTTCTGCGATCGTCGCCGAGGCGATCGCGTAATTTTGAGGCCCGTCATTAGGCCCTACTTTATTCTCCTTATTAGAATAATCACTTGAAGCACGAATCAAAATAAAATTCACTATTTTCACAGAGATAGATGATCACAATAGTTAAATTTCAGATGTAATTTGATTTGAACAAGCACAACGTCTACAAGGAACTGATTGTTCTCTTTTTTTCCCCCTGACGAATAAAGAGGATGGATCCTCGCGCAGCTCGGAACAACACGGCACTCACTCTTTGAACTGAGGCATCAGACTGAACCACCAGACTGAGCTGAGAAGAAGAGAGGGCAGTCAGGCTGGCTGGCTCGGCTCTCTTCTCTCTGAGCCTGAGCTGAGCACGCTGCGGCTGTTGGCTGGACTCGGCCGTTTCCACCCGCGCATGATTATGGCAATGTGTTGGTGAGGTTCCCGGGAGGTGTGTGTTTGTGTGTGTGTGTGTAGTGGGGAGACCCGACAGAGCCCATATCATGCCTCACAAGAAACGTATCAGGTTGGGTATGGCCCCGAGGTATATTATTCAGACGTCCTTCTGAAAATGATGCGCGTGTGCGCACACGTGTATAATATATATGTATGCATCATCACCAGGAGGTTTTTTTTTAAGTTTATCGCTATGAAAATGCCCATATGTGCGTGAGAAAGGAAAGGCCTATGGCCCCGTGAGTTGAAACTGCAATGCATTGCTATAGTGCACATTGCAGTAATGGTATAATATGTAATATGGTTGCAAGCTCACCCACACACACATACAAGCAAGATACACAAGCATGTCTTTGTGTGCCAAAGTCGATTGTGCGTGCTTATTGTTGAACAAGCAATACGAGAAGAGAAATGAATTTTCATGGGATAGAAAAGCTGCGGGTTCCATATATTCGAAGAGAAGATGGTTTGAGGAAAATGTAAGAGTACGAAGATTGATGGTTGAGATCGTGGGTAGTTATAAATGTGAGGACGTGAAGTTTTTGGAAGACTTTTTGTCCTAAATGAGGGTATATAGGTATAATGTTGAACTCTCTCGATGGGATTACATGTCGAGCGCGTGCGAGCCGTCGACCCTGACAGATCAGTATTTTCACGGTGAAGGAATCGGTTCAGAGAAGCGTTACTACCTCGCTATATGTACTCGCATCGTCATCGCAGAACTCTACTGTAATGTGCTCGATCCACGAGCGTACTCGATCTCAATTGGGTCGTGCACGAGCTGAGAGCGATCTAGCAGTCAGATCTTGCATGAAAAAGTGTAGATTTGGTTGCGTTGATGTAATTAAGAAATTTATCAAGATCACTAGGAATTTGAAAGTGTAAAAAAGCGTGGGTGACAATGCAGTCGTTGAAAACTACTTTCAATCGTTATAAATGCTCAGGACATCTGTAGTGAAATTCATGAAAAAAATCCGATCTTTCATAGCTGGTTTAGCAATGAACCTTGCAAATGAGCGAAAGATTAAGCAGAGCATGGAAAAATGCAAAGGGTCAATTCTTAGTCGAGTTGCAATACACTTCAAGAAAATAATGACTCTTGGGATGCGACTCTTAAAGAATAAGTAAGATCTCGCACCTAGTTGTAACTGTAACCATATTTCTCACTGAATATGGCTCGGCAACACTCGTTATGCGAGGCAGCATGCTGATCAAACACTGTGTGTACAAGTATTTTCGACCATTATCGAGGTTTCGCTTGTATGATGAAGGAGTTAGTGCATGAAACAGAGACAAATTTCATAACACAGAAAATCAAGTACTTGAGTACAATCGATCTTCCAAGTTTTCAAATTCAATTTGATAGGAAGATGAGAAAATGTTTGGTTGAGAATCAATTCTTGTAATACGAGTAGTTGTCTGATCGCCGACAGCAAGATCCAACTCCTTCGGAGGCACAAATACAGCCTTGGCAGTGCTCATTGACTGACAAGAAACTACGGTTGGGCCCAAAGGATTTTCCAATCCTCAAACTGGATAACTAATGATATTTCTCAAAATACTGAAATCTCCCAAAAAAGGATAGTCTAATCAATTCTGGAAAGAGATTCCTCGATGAACATTTAGTCACACAAACGCAGCTGTTTTATAGCGACAGGCTTAATAAGATGTTATTTCATCACTCGACTACAAAATGTATAAAGATAAAGGGGTGTCAAGTTGGCCAATCGAGTGATTTTATATGTCTCGTTACAGATTTCCATAGCTTATTTCCACTCAAATCCTTATTGGTTGTTTAGTATGATTCATGGCATGAAGCTTTTGATTATAAATAATGGTTGATTCTCAATGCGCTGGGGGGATACTCATCAACTTTCAGGAATGGCAAGCTCACACTCGAACTTTCCATATTGTGGAGATACTCAGTTTCACTAAATGCACCTGTGAGTGTAAGTATGTAATGTTATATCAAGTAAATTAGTAAGTTCATCAAATGATTTTGCATTTGTAACCACAAATGTTCTGAAATAAGAAATTTTGTCATTCTCCATTGACCATCAAAGTTTTTCTACCAGAGGAAAAGTCAATCGAGTCAAAACTTGAGAATCTCTAGTAGGAAACTTGGATCAACGAGTGAAGGAAAACTCAATCGAATGGTTGAAATTTATTGTCAAATGTGTTGATAAATGATTCAACTGATATTTTCAGTGCATTCGGAAGAAAGTTCCAATCAAAGTCTGACTCATGACCTCAAAACGCAAAATTCAATCATTACCAATAAAAGATCATGAAAAATCTGGACATACCCAAGGGTTCACTCACTCTTGCTGGAGCAGTAGACATTAGAGAACTCGTACCATCGCCAAAACAATCAAAAAAAGCTTCAGGCAGGCACTGTATCAGGATAAATCCCAGTAAAGAAGCAAGCCAGCATCACTTCACAAGCCGAAGGGCGAAAAAGTGAGCGAGCGAGAGTGAACGAACGAACGAACGAACGATCGAACGAAGGACAGTCACCGAAAATCCAAGAGCGTCGAACGAACGAACGGTCTCTGGCAAGAGCTGGTTTTCTGATGCTCCGGAGCAAGACAAGCATGCAAGCAACTTGCTTGCCTCGACAATATTCTCTCGAGAAAACTCATATATATATATATATGTGATGCTTTTATGCAGGCAGACGCCCGAATGATGTCCATGTGCGCGGTACTCAGGTTAGGTTATATTACGGCCTCAGAGCTACCTCGGAGCTCCGCCCCCATTTCCACGTGTGTGTCTATCTATCTATGTATTAGTTCAAGCTCGATGTACCACTTGTACACATATATGACAACTACAACTAAAACATAGCTCAAACCGGGCGAGCTCTTTTGATGCGGGGTGGCGCCTTTCTCACCCAACACTCAACAGAAAGGGAAGGGGAGGGGGGAAAACACTGGCAACGACGGAGTATAGCAAAAGGGGGTGGCTTTGGAGAGATCGCTCAGAGCCTTTTAAACCACCCGCCCTTTTTAAATGCCTCCACACACAGCAGTGCTGCAGCAGCTGGTCTACCCCGAGTCTGCGCAACTCCACCGTGCATACTCAACCAAACACGATGACGTTTGCATACGTAGGATATTCAACCCCCTAAAGCTTCATTTTTGAGAACTTCCATTTCATTCCCTTCAACGTTCCACATGCACCCTCATTGGTATGCTACAACTTGCTATATATACTACTGAATAAGCCAGACACGAAGTTATGGGAACGGTGGCGTCGATGACGATGACGGAACTACGTGTATAGTGTATCTATCCTTTACAAGCGATTGGGTCTTTGTCCTCGGCCTCGAGTTCCGTTACACATATACACTTTCCGAAGGACGCGAAGTCGTTCCTCCATGTATTATTATAACTCTTTGTTCTTATACATACGAATGATTACGGTACGAAATTTTGGAATTCATAAAAATACTATTCGATAAACCCGATATGAACGATCCGAAAATCGTTAGAATCGAACGCTTAGTTTCGTTTATGCGCTGGAATAATTTTTTAGGGAGATTATGCTGAGAGAATTTAGATACATAACAACGTGTAGAAAAAGAAGAAGAAGAAAAAATGTAGACTTGGCTTGTGATTTGTCGAAGCGCAGACGAAGTGATTTGGTTCAGGTTTTTTGGTGATATGGTATTATATATATATGTATAGTAAGCGACGAAGATGAGGAGCATCAGAGAGTCAGAAACATAGCCAAGAATAGAGAAGGTGCGTATCGAGCGAGAGAAAATCACGAGATACACACGCAGAGAAGAGGAATAAGAGAACGAGATGAGAGCGAGGGAGGCAACACATACAGCAACCAACAGAGAGAGAAAGTGCCAAAACAGAAACAAAAAGTCACATAAAGGAGAGATAGGTGGCGAGGGGGGGGGGGCGTTTATACCACTTTGACTATATAGCGGGGAGGATATATATTCATGTACGGGATGTAAAGAGGGGAAATGGTAAACTTTGAAGATTACAGATTGCCTGCATGGGGACGACCAATGCGCAGCTGGGAAAATCATCTGTACCTTCATCCCATTAAATATAAAAACTAAGGAAATATAACTGAATAGAATTACTAAAAAAATTGACATTACTGTGAATTCATGTTGTACTCCTCGAGTCGTGCTCAACTCCGTCGTTGTTCACTTTTATTATCTCGTTGATTTTTTTGCAACTGTTTTCATGTATTATAACACACGAGCGTTCGTTTGCGCACACAAGTGATTTTTCAGAGATAGCGAGTCTTTGACAACTGGAAATTTGACGATGATGATGATGATGATGATGATGACAAGGATGACGACGACGAGGGAATCAGAATCACAGTTTCAAACAGCTCCATGGCTCCCCTAATATTATACTCCAAGGCATCAGAGAGGAGCACAAGCCTCGCCCCCTACACAACTTTTTTTTGTGTTTTCTTTTTGGTCTTTTGACGATGCAGCTCGCTCTCCTCTCCAAAACAGTCCCAAAGCGAAAAGGAAGCAAAAAAAGAGAGAATCTTCTCTCTCTGTTATGATGCTCTTCTCTCTTCTGTGTGATGATGGCGAGAAACACACTGCGAAATATCACACTCACATAATCAAAATTCAGAGTCAGTTCAAGACCAAGATATCATTGCTCACGAGTGTTGAAGAGATAATTTACACACAAAGTCAATGTAATTCAACATAAAGAACAATGAGATACAAAGAGCTTGTAGAACAATAAAAAACAACACGAAAAGTATCTGCGTTTCAGAAGCAAAGGGTTCACTTAGGCAGACGAAGGTAGCACGCACAAGTGACGTGCAGCAAACTACCAAGCTGACTGAAAAGCCAACACGGCAATAAGTAGACCTGCAGACATCAGACTGGGCTGAGAAACAGCCAGCCAGCAAACCGAACGAACAAGGGGTCCCACATCAAGAGAGCCTGCATGAGTAGTATGAGCAAAGAGACGACGAGAGCGACGCGACGTTGCCGGATCGTGAAAATCTCTGAATACCGATTGCCGCGAAACTATGCGCTTTTCAAAAATCAATTTTTTATTCCAGAAGGATTTCCCAGAGTTCGAGCTACGATTCGTTAATTGTTAGGTTTGAGAAGAATAACTGGTATGTTTTGGAAGGATCTAGGAACATTTAGAGTTGGGAGAGGAAGGTTGAATCAAGGGGTATTCAAGCTAGCTTGGGCGAGGCGTTGCGCAGTCGGTATTGATTTGGACGAGAATGGAATACTTTCCATGGCTTAGCAAGATTGCTGTGTCGGAAATTGAGTTATAGATATGGGAATTTTTTTGAAAGCATAAATTTAGACGTTCAAGACGAACAGAGAGATGGATTGATGAAAAAAAAAAGAGTTACAAAAAGCTCGATTTCATCTAGTGATCATTGGATGTAAAAATTAAAAATTCAGTTGTAAAAGATAGTTCATCACAGAGTCTACCTAGGCATGAATTGTGAAGACTTCTGAAAATCATTTAAAATGGAAGGTGTATTATGAGTTGAGGTTCAGGTCCTTTGAAAGATTTGTCTTCTCTTCTATGAGTGGTTCTCTCTGAGCCTTCGTATATCTCTAGACTTCTTGTGTGTTTTTCCACTTTTTTGACAACAAGACAGGAGCATTTGTTTCACACATTTTGATTTCACATCTGAAAAATCCCATCACTCTGTCATTAGTAATTCCTTGATTTAAAACATTTTTCAAACAAAAACATCAACCAGTCAAGAACATTAACTCAAATCTAGGCCTTTATTGAGTGTGTTTTACTAGATAAGTGTCACTTATTTAGTAAAATCTACTCAACAAAGTTCAAGATTCTACTCAAGATAAGTGAAAATATCAATTTCAGGTACCTCCTTTTTGAGGTACAAGAAGTTTGAAAATACAAGTCACTCATCATTGGAAAATACAAAGAATGAAAATTTTATCAACTAACAATAGACAGGCACTTTGCAGAGAGTTCAGATTTATGTATCCACATACAAAACCATCAACACGATATAAAGCCTGCAAAAATAAACATAAATGTAAATAATATGAGTAAAAAGTTGAAATTTCTGAGAGAGCAGTGGTGTTGTGATTCAAAACTGGCTAAAATTCAATATAACTACTATACTACAATACCAAGTCAAATGATTTCCATTGAGTTTTGGAAGTTTGAATAGTTGTGAAGATGGAAACTGATACTGTGACAAAATAGGACAATATCATCTTAATGGTACCCCAAATACTCTAATCACCACATACAATATGATTCATCTTCCTCAAAATCAACCAAATGAAATTGTGAGACCTGTTTTGAAGTGACTTTCATTCATGATCACTGAAAATGTCATCTTTCGATCGCCAATAATTTCTATTAGAGACATAAACTATGAGTACTGTACAACTTATTTGAGTAGATTATGCATAATTGTAAAGAGGTAAGACAGTTATTTAGTTTATGAAAGTTCTGGAATTTCATCAATACTGTACAATTAGAAATTAGTAAAGAGCAGACTAAGTTTGTGCATCTTACTCATCGAGTAGTAAGCTCTCCACATGAAATTTAAAATAACCTTGCGTAAGTGTTGAGTCTGTTGATGAGCCAATGAACTCCTCACTCAATCCTTTGAAAAAATGAATTACCAACTGGAGTAACTTTATGAGAAGCTGGGTGATTTTTGAAGTTATTTGTATTCTACTTGGATATTGCTTCAAAGGTGTGAAAATATTTGACATTGCAAGTTACATTTCGTATTCTATCTATAGATGAGAATATGTTCAAAATGAATAATCTTATGATCATCTGATTCGTCTACTGCTGTGATAGACCGATACATAAGATCAAAGAGCTCAATCTCAAAGAGCTCAATTTTGTATAAATAATTCATTGTCATTGACATTCATGAAAGGGACAAATCAAACAGTCCAGATGAACAAGGATTATGCAGTCAAGGACTTGAGGTCAACAATGTGACGAGTTCAATAATTTTTTGTCGATTACACTGGAATCAATTATGAGCAATTATAGTTTGGTCATCTTGAATCCACAGATCAATTCAAACCTTGTCTACAGGGTTCCGTTTTAGTAACAAGAACAATAATCATCAATTGCTAATATTGTAAAAAGTTCTACCTCAAAACTCAATGATGATCTTGAATGATGTTTTTTCAATATAGGAAGTTTGAATGAACCACTTTGGAAAAATCAATTACCGCGTTCGATTCTGACGTAATTTATGCGTGCTAAATATATACCAAATAGGAAGTTATTACGAAAGAGGAAAAAGCGATCGTGCGCAGGGGAAACCTTTAAACGTGTCTAATTAGTACTCATGTTCGTGAATCTTATTTTGTCAAAAATTCTCAATTTTCAGTATGATTCTGTGGATCCTGGAAGTTTATTACACCTTTTCATTCAATTTCTTCTCTGGTACTTACTGAAGAAACTCTGAATAGTCTACCCTATTGATGTAGTTTTTGAAATACTGAGTGAGTTTAGGGCAACTTGAGGAAAATGAGCTTCTCGCTTATCGACACGGATACGATCTCAGCGAACACGGTGAAACAGTTCTTGGGTCTCACTTGCAGCCGGAATTACGAGAGTCTGGTTTCGTAAGGCCTCAAAGGTGGCAGAAGCATAATACAAGTTAGTATACACTGCTTTCAGTGCGATCGAGTGTACTTAGGTACAGTTGAGCAGCAATAGCACAATCAAGCTCGCTAGCTCTAGCTGTACTAGTAGTAAGACGTAGGTATTATTATACATATATACTATCTTTATACAACGAAGAGAACGCGGCAACGGTGGTTTTGAAACAGCTGTTGGATGATAGCAATAGCAGCAAATTTCTATATGTATACAATAAGCAATAAACACTGCTCTCATATCAGCCATAGTCGCTTCACTGGCGTCGATTTCGTCCCCCCTTGATAAAAGCTCCAATTTGATTGACTACTGATAAAAAGCTCTCACCTTCTTTCTCTCCATCACCCTTCCTCTCATTTTCTGACTGATTTCATCCTCCTCTTTATCATTCTTTCCTTTTACCCTTATTCATTCTTTCACTTTCTCATCTCCGACAACTTCTAAAAGCATTGTCGTCTATAGCGAGTAGCTCATAAGCTCATAGCTTTTTTTTTTAACCTTCTAGTATTAAAGATCGACGCTAACGTCAACAAAACACACTATACTAGTACCTGCGGTCTCTATGCGTGCGTAACGACCAAAACGAAAATTCCGAATGAAAAACCGTCAAGTGCTCCGAAACACTTACAACACACTCATACTCAAATATTACACAGAGGCAAATTCTATACACCCAGGAATGAGTAAGACAAGGGAACTTGTATCCTACTTAACGACTTTTCAAATAAAAAACTTGACTCCGAGGAACCCCGGCACATCGAGATCACCGAGTGGATCACCCAGGAGGTAGAGGACGACGTTGTGGGTTGTGGGTAGTACTCACCAAAGAATGAAGAGGAGCTAGACGATGCTGCTCCTACAGAATCCGTTGCGGGCAACTTCTTTGTGCACGACGTCCTTCTTGTCCTCCTCGATGATGATGATGATGCTGCTGCTTCTCGGAGCGTCCCTCTTTTGCACGTCCTCCTTGGCAATATTACGCAACTTTTATGTGTATGTATTCGCGAGAGAATTTGGCGTATACCGCTACTTGTTTATTCCTGTCGCCAGGGCCCTCCAACTCGCATAGGCAAAACGGCGTGAGTTTCGAGGACCGAGCCGAGGACCGCGCGCTGCGCCATCCGTCGGATTTTTTCGGGAAGCTTGTAAACTAGCCGCTGCCGCGGGGTAATCCGGGTTTTACAGAGCACCGACGAGATGCTCATCAGGGGTGCTCAATGAATTGCTCGAACATGGAATTAGGATTCGCGATAGCTGTGGTTAATAGTTATGTAGAATCTGTATAACGCAGTATATGTCTCTTATCATTGCCCTAATCATTATTTGATCAGTACGTTATAGTTGATGGCCAGGTACAGAATTTCAAACTGAGATCCCATATGGGGGTCGACAGTTTATGTATAAGCTTTCATCCCACTTATTGTACAACCCGTGTAGTGAAGTGGTCACGAGCTTCGCCTCGCACGCTCGGGAGCGTGAGTTCGAACCCCGACTGAGGAATTTTTTTTTCCACTTTTACAAGCTGATTTATTTATTTATTTTTTTTTTTTCTTCTTTATGAAGATCAACTTTTTTTTCATATCTCGTTGTAAAGGGAAAAATTGTTATCCGTGGCGACCTGAAATTTTACGAAATTTTTTATTATTTCCTAACTTGCTCTGGAACTATGCATTCTTTTGAGGCAAAAATCGTTCCCAAAACCTAGGGAGGTAGATCGACCCCCAAATGCTCTCGGACCGAAGATTCTTTTGAAAATAGATTCATTCCCAAAACCGAGTAAAGCAATGAATCCCCGAATACCCGTATGCTCGGATCGAAATTTTTTCTGAAAAAAGGATCATCTACAATATTTAGGAAGGCAGATAATTCCGCGCTTGTCTTGTTGGACTGTATATTCTTTTAATAAAATAATTATTCCCTAAACGACGAAGGCAGATGAACAACCAAATGCTCGAAGGCTCGGACCAAAAATTGTTTGGAAAAAAAGAATGATTCCGAAAACTGAGGAAGACAATTAATTAAACCCGCAAATCCCCGTATGCTTGGATCGAAAATTCTCTTGGAAGTAGAATATTGTTCTCAAAACCCAGAGACAAATTAACCAGCAAATGCTCAAATGTTTGGACTGGGAAATCTTTTGGAACAAGAATCTATTCCTAAACCCGAGGAGGGCAAATTAACCCCCGACGGCCTTGATGCGCGGAACGAAAGTTTTTTTTTCTAATCGAATCATTCCCAAAACCATGAAGGTATTAGGTAATGACCCAATCATGCTTATGATAGATGCTCGGACCGAAAATCTTTTTGAAAAATATGTGTAAATCATCCTTGAGTCCAAAGAAGGCAAAAACCATCGATATATTCGTATGCGCGGACGAAAAATTCTTCAGTGAAAAGAATTATTCCCAAAACCGGAGGAAACAATAAATCACGCAATACAATAATGCCATGCTCGGACCAAAAATTCTGTTGAAGAGAGTTTTGGCTAGCTTAATCTATTTCGACTCGTACTTTGAAGGAATGTTCTCTTTCCCGAAAGAAGTTCCGGCTCATATGATGGATAATTGCGGGCATATATTTCCCGTTATGAGTTCTAAAGGAGATCTTTTTTCGGAAGAACTTTCGGTCCGAGCATACGAATTCTGCGGCTTTAAATGCCTTCATCGGTGTGGGAATGATGCTTTTCCCAAAAATACTTTCAATCTGGGCATACGATGGCGATTTCAGTCACCTCCCCCGGTTTTGCACGTGATTCTACTTTTGAAAGAATTCACTGAGAAAAAATTCTCGGTCGTATAGCCACGCGTTTTGCCATGCGATCAGAAACGGTTGGAGCGCAACATTGATCTTGTCACTACTCCAGGCCATCGGAATGATTTGGCATCTGGTATTTCTGCCAGAATAAATAACCACAGACCATATATTTCGAGTGACCCGATACTTCATCGAGTCACCATTGAATGGTTGGGAGTTGGAACGGTATACAGTATACAGTATACCTTTCAGTATATATACAGTATACCTTTCATAAGTAATGGATCGAGTAGGGTCTCACTTAAACAAAGATATATCGAAGATACTTTGACGTAAAAAAATTTCGAAAAAGCATCTCAAAAATCACAAAAAAATCTATCGATTCATGTGTTCAAAACATTCCTTGCGCCCTTTTCGAGTACCCGTAGTCAACGATGAAAATCTAAAAAATTTCTCCTTCAATAAGTCACTCACAACTTTTGCGGGAAATATCCGATCACAAAAATTTCACGGGATCTTGTGGATCTTCTCAAAACCTACAATTTCCTATTTTTAAGTTCTCTCTACGTTCTTTCCTGTCCAAGTAACAAGCTTGGAAAGAAAATTTTGTATTACATGAACTGCTTATGGAGATATTAGGAGATACCTACCGCGGCTGGCGCCGGGTTTCGTCTCGCCTTGCTCTATTCTAGCACAAAAATTCATCAAAAAATATCATGGCCCATGATTTTGACGTAGAATAATTTCATCTTCCAGAATATTTGATCAGATTTGGTCTTGGATTGGAGGCAATCCCGATTCCTCAAGTTTTACCGAGAAAATTGATTAATTTCATGTTTTGTCCCCATAGATCACATTCAAGGCAAAATCTGATGAGATATTCTGAAAGATGGGATTATTTTACGTGAAAATAATGTGCCATGATGTTTTTTGGAGAATTTTCGCGCTAGAATAGAGCAAGGCGAGACGAAACAGGCACCAGCCGCGGTACCTCCATAAGCAGTCCATGTAATACAAAATTTTCTTCTTAGATCATTACTCGGGCAGAAAAGGTCGTAGAGAGAACTTTAAAAAGAGGAAATTGTAGGTTTTGAAAAGATTTACAAGATCCCGTCAGAATTTTTGTGATCGGATCACTTCCGCCAAAGTTGTAGGTAGGTGATTGATTGAAGGAGAAATCTTTTAGATTTTCATCGTTGAGCACGGGCACGCAAAAAGGATGCAAGAAATGTTTTAAACACATGAATCAATCAGATTTCTGTGATCTTCAAGGTGCTTCTTTCAAAATTTCCATACGACGAAGTATATTGAAAATATCACTGTTTTGGTGAGACCCTACATGACCCATTATTTATGAAAGGTACTGTACCTCGAAAAAGTCCACTTAATGGGAAAACGAGAAAACATGGGAAACCATTGAGGAGTTTTCCAAGGATGAAATGGAAACTCATATCGCTCTTCTGCTGAGCTGAATACCATCGATTAATGCTGGGAAGCAATCAGAAAATCTATTTGTCCATCCAGGAGGAATCTATTTATGAATAAACCAATTTTCAGCAGTTTTGCCACGGAAGACATCAAATTCTTTGCATTTTTTTGATACTGGTGAATTGATCTATTAATCCAAAGATCTTTGGAAATTATTTAACTGAAATAACAAACCAAAATACTGTGATGGCAATCCAGTAATGGTCGTACAGCGATACCACGTTAAATATACAGTCGTATTTGTTTGGACGGCAATAGTTTACTCTCTGTGAATTTTTGGTCCAAGCACTCACGAATTCGCTGGTTCATTTGCCTCCCTGTAGGTTATCGAAATGATTTTCTGGGAAAAACATTTTTCGGTCCGGGCGTACATACATACATACACCGGTATTTGCGATTTTGATTGCGATTTTGAATACTTTTTAGCTCCAAAAGAATTTTCGGTCCCGCGCGTAAGTGTATATGAGTAGTTCCGTTGAAACTTCAACACTTGGAGGCCGAAAATGTGCCAACCCCAAATCCCACTTCAGAGGGTTCTGATGTGTATTTTTCAAGTTCTTCAAACATATAATGTATAATTCATGTCGCGCACAGATTTAAACACGGAACCTGACATTTTGAGCGGCGCACGGCACCCGACATTTGACACTAAAATTGATCTCACGGCCAAACGATTCAAGCTACAGTCTTGAGGTTTTGGGGTCTTCATTTGGCCACCAGATACTTTGAAAAAAACTGAATAGGGCCTCCGTAATCTCGCGTTTGAGAGTCGCACTAGTACCACACGGAACTGACCAAAAAATTTAGCAAAACCAGATTTTCGCGGGAAAGAGATCCGCAAAGTATAAAAATCAATTTTTTTCGAAATTCTGGGGCATGAAAGAGTTGCGCCTGACGATTTACCTTAAGAATAAGTTGGTGCGGAAAAGTCGAGAATGAGGCAAATTCACTTTTATCGAGGAAAACTGAGCGAGTAGATTTTCAAGTAAAACTGCACCACAAAATGTATGTGCTCCGCGCACATGCAAAAAGTGGTATTTGGGCTCTTATAGCAATGGAATTTGGTGCTTAATACTATATGATATTTGATTCATTTGCACGCACGAATCTTAAACGAGCCTCACTGCGGCGCTTCACGCCCATAAAGTCCGAAAAAAAAAGAAAACCACAACGCACGGAACTAACTGACATTTTGACCCTTTTTTCGATGATAATTTTTTTGGGTGGCCCTGGATCGTCAAACTAATGATTGCGCCATAAAGAGCACCGGAAATACGCCGAAAATGACTTACACGAATTTTTTCCCAAGCGTTTTAAGGGTTCGTACAAGCAGGCATAAGTACATTATTTCAAAGTTTCCACAGAACTACTCATATACATACCTATTGCGGTTGTAATTGCCTTCCACGGTTTTTGGGAAACATCCCTTCTTCAAAAAAAATTTCAGCCCGCGAATACGGGTATCGGTTTCAATTGCTGTGCTTAGTTTTGAAAATGATTTTTTTCCCCAAAACAATTTTTGGTCCGAGCCTTCGAGCATTTGGTTGTTCATCTGCCTTCGTCGTTTAGGTAATAATTATTTTATTAAAAGAATATACAGTCCAACAAGACAAGCGCGGAATTATCTGCCTTCCTAAATATTGTAGATGATTCTTTTTTCAGAAAAAATTTCGATCCGAGCATACGGGTATTCGGGGATTCATTGCTTTACTCGGTTTTGGGAATGAATCTATTTTCAAAAGAATTTTCGGTCCGAGAGCATTTGGGGGTCGATCTACCTCCCTAGGTTTTGGGAACGATTTTTGCCTCAAAAGAATGCATAGTTCCAGAGCAAGTTAGGAAATAATAAAAAATTTCGTAAAATTTCAGGTCGCCACGGATAACAATTTTTCCCTTTACAACGAGATATGAAAAAAAAGTTGATCTTCATAAAGAAGAAAAAAAAAAATAAATAAATAAATAAATCAGCTTGTAAAAGTGGAAAAAAAAATTCCTCAGCCGGGGTTCGAACTCACGCTCCCGAGCGTGCGAGGCGAAGCTCGTGACCACTTCACTACAAGGGTTGTACAATAAGTGGGATGAAAGCTTATACATAAACTGTCGACCCCCATATGGGATCTCAGTTTGAAATTCTGTACCTGGCCATCAACTATAACGTACTGATCAAATAATGATTAGGGCAATGATAAGAGACATATACTGCGTTATACAGATTCTACATAACTATTAACCACAGCTATCGCGAATCCTAATTCCATGTTCGAGCAATTCATTGAGCACCCCTGATGAGCATCTCGTCGGTGCTCTGTAAAACCCGGATTACCCCGCGGCAGCGGCTAGTTTACAAGCTTCCCGAAAAAATCCGACGGATGGCGCAGCGCGCGGTCCTCGGCTCGGTCCTCGAAACTCACGCCGCTTTTTTAACACGGAGTTGGAGGGCCCTGCCTGTCGCGCTCGAAAGACAGAGAGATGAGATGTTGAGACGTGAAATGCAAAACTCGCGAATTTTCGATATACTTATCAAGACTTGAAGCGACAGGAGGCTAAATACTTAGGTAGCGGGAGCGGTACGTGTTGTGTCTCGTATTTAGGGATGAACTGCGCAACATCGGCACTGCCACCGCTGGCTCACCCATCAGCCACCCGGGATGGATTTTTGTGAGGTTATGTTTGTGTTTGTTGCGACTTGAGCAAGCACACGGATATTGATAATATTTTTCTCCGTTGGTGGCAGCACCTAATGAGCACGGATTTGTATATCTCTGTATTATATATATACAGCCCGATGGAATAATTTAGCAGATTATTTACTTGCAAATTTCGAATTCACGTCGGAGTCACATCTCTCTGTCTCTTTTCGAGTCTTCTTCTCTTCCCGTTAAAAAAAAGATGCAGGATTGGGGTGGATTTTCAACAACGATGTCCCTGGCTCAGTTCCCCGAAGAATTTTTTGTTTTGCGTCGTTACGATGTAATCGCAATGCAAAGTCTTAGAGATTGTTAGAAGGCTAATCTTAGTGCCTAGAAATATCCATGCTTGATTGATCTCGCTTACGAAGAATATCAATAAGATTTACGAATGGAAACGACGTAATTTTTCGCTGTACGAGCCGATGGTTTTTCACACAAAGGAAAAGTGAAGGTTAATCATCGGAATCGAATGTTTGATGATTTTGGAGCACAAAATCTTGGAAAAAAAGAATGATGGTTCTGTCTATCGTTTCGTGATTAAGTAATTAGTAGAAATTCTAGTATTCTCACCTCTCATTGGGCTGACGACGACAAAATTAACTATTGGGTGTAACCTAGTTCTGCGGTAATACTCGATTCGACTGATGCTGCTCACGACTCGAGACTCGAGTGCGGCGCTTATTGGGTACTGCGTTCAACAAAATTTTCCAGTGTGGACGGCGAACACTCCATCCGGGGCAGTTGAATGATTGTTGAAATGAAGTATAACGGATGATAGTTTATTAGATTATTGGTTCTTTCCACTCTTGGAAGTTTGGAGCAAGAAATGGTTATGGGATTTTATCTTATGCTGAGAATTTTGTTCATCAGTCGTTCACGTTTGAAAAAATGTTGTAGCTCGAGCGCTTCGCGCGCTGCTGCGCAATGTCGATGCGCAGTAAGAGGCGGGAGTAATTCAAATTGCACCAGAATATTTACACCATGCAGGAAACCGGTTTCTTGTATGAATCCACGATACATCAATAGAAAATCTGTTTCACAATCAGGTATTGGATGGTTATTTCCTTTACCTTCCTTTAAACATTTTGGGAGATTCTGTATAGTCCTGCGGAAACTTGGTTAAGATGAAAATCAAAATATTCTCCAGGGTGAGTACCAAAAATGTATAATGGGCATATTTTAAATCAGCCCACCATAACGTGACAAAATTCATTTTATTAGAAATTAGATGTATTAGTATGCATTACAAATGTATAATATTGAAAAATGTGAGAGAAATTTGAGTAGAATCAGTTATACTCATTTTCTTGAATAGCGTCGAACTGTCAAAGACCCGATATAGGCTCAATACCAGAGCTATTAACGCGCGTCCAACTATATTGATAGATTGATGAAAATTGGTGCATTCATTCGCAGTCATCAGACTAATTCATAATGCAATACTCAATCTTGAGTGGATTCTTCGTCCAAAGAATATGTCCACCCTTGTTCAGATTCACTCAATAAAACGTATCAACAAATAGATCTTACACAAGCGAGAGCTACAAGGCACTCGTAAGACGTAAATGGAATTTTTGCGATGCGATTTGCGTGAACTTCCGAAAAACGAGAATAGAGTGCGTGGGTGATTTTTGAGGACTTTGAATTTCTTATCACTTTTCCAAGTTCCAGAGAGAATCTCTTGCCTGAGTCATGTTAATTCAGCTGTTATAATTTTTGTTGAATGCAAAGCTTCATAGGGAAGAAGCAGATTAATTTGCCGAGGAATTTTTATCCATCGCCGATGCTGTACAGCAGGTCTTTCAGTGAGTCCTCATTAATTGTCCTGAGAGTAGATAGATTCACATTTTCCTCAACTGAAATCTCTCCTACGTTGTTGCAGTCTACTTGGACAGGATTCAAATTGTTGTTGAAGGGCGAGAGGACGTCAATATTTTCAGAATTATTCAGATTGTTCACTGGAGATGACAGACTTAGATGTCTCATTTCTGAGGATGGTGAAGATTCTCCTGGAGACATGATCATGGAAAATAAGTCATTCACATTATCAGACTGATGTTTACTGGGCGATTGGTTTGACAATGGCTGACTCCAGAGACTATTACAGAACTCATCATTCAGTTCTCTGATATTAAAATGCTTCGAAATGCTATCTTCTGAATTTTGCGAGTCCTCTTTGTTGATCGAAGATTGATTCCACAAATCTGTATTCTTTCCCAAGTGGCGGTATGGGTTTAAATCATTCGTGTCATGATCTGAATTGTCATCGCCAAGTTGATTCCAGACAGTCTCGATCAGGTCGTCATTTTTCGTTCTTGGTTCGATATTTGTACAATTAGCACTCGAACTTCCGTCTTCTTTGCTCGAATTTTCTATATCTATTTGACGTTTGAGAACATGATTCCCCTCGTCATCCAAAACCAGAACGTACTGGTTTTCTTTCGCTGTAATCATTTGCTCTTTGCCGATATCATTATTCAAAGGAATGATGTCTTCGTCCGCATTTGTTTGGATATCGAGTAATTTTTGAGTAGAAATTCCACCGTTTAACTCGGTTGCTCCAGGTGACTGATTTGGACATTTGTGTGTTCTCTGGCTGACCTGTTGAATTTTCAAAAAAATTTATGGTGCTTTATCTGTTTTTGCTCGAAATCCTTTGAAATATGATCCAAGAGTGAATCGAGTAAGCAATTGATTTCAAAAATGTTTGTCGTGAAATTTAGATAGAATTTTCGTTTTCTCAAACATCCGAAAAGGATACAACTCTTTCTTTAACAATTCCTTGAATACCGTTTTTATCGAGACTCTTTGCATCATTGCCAAGATCTTGGTAAAATTTACGAGGGCTGAGAAAGCAATTGAGCTCCTTGTATAAGACTCTCATTGACTTGAAGCTTCTGCGACGCCATATAACGCAATTTCAAAAATGGACGATGACACTCTAATATTGAAGTACTCACAAAAAATGAGAACTATGAAAAAATTGCCATCTTCCCCCGGTGATCTTAATACTCCTCAATTAATTATTTCGTTGGTCTATATAATCAAACATCATCCGATTTTTATTTCAACTAATATCATACCTTGTATCTGAAGCTTTTGCCACAGCTCGAACAGTTGTAAGGCATAACACCAGTATGAATGCGTCGATGAACAAGATAAGAGACACGTTGTCGGAAACATTTACCTACATCCATGAATAAAATCTACGATAAGTTACGAGACTTGCAGGACCTTCGCACACCGTTAATGAAAATACACACCATTGTTACGCAAGACTTGAAACCTTCAACATGCGTTAATTTAGCAGAGGAAAACTTCACTGAAGATACAATTCTTGTACTTTTTTTCAGTGAAGTATTTTTTCAAAGCTTCTCGGCTTTCATTAACGTTGAGAGCATTCAGTTAAGATTATTCTGATGTTAAGATCTTCATTGGCCACAGAACATCAATTCTAAACGATGTAAGAGTTAAATTTTTCATAACAGACAGAAATAAAAACTTATATAGTGAAACAAACGCCATTATAAGCATCATACCACACGTCTCACACGCGAAGGGTTTTTCTCCGGTGTGAATTCTTTCGTGATTGTGAAGAGTAGATAGCTCCTTGAATGAACGTCCACATGTAGAACAGGCGTGTGGTTTATCATCTTTGTGATAGAGCCTGTGCTTGTGAAAAGATTGTTGAAAAGTGAATGTTTTGTCACAAACGTCACACTTGTAAGGCGTTTCGCCTGAGTGAAGTCTCTTGTGTTTTTTAAGAAAATGTTTTGTTGTGAAAGATTTGCTGCAAACATCGCATTCCCACTGTTTACTATCGTGAGCCCTTACGTGCTGCGTATAAAGATGTTCCTGCGAAGACATTTTTTTTAATTCAATATGTTTCTTACAGAGCTGCCAATATTAGGGATCAAGAAAGGATGCAACTCTCTACTCTCTATCTCTGGATTCTTTCGCCAAAAACAATTTTAAGCTCATCGCATTGTTTCAATCGGACTGGAAAAACAATTTCCCTGCTGAAAATAGTTCTGTGGGACCCCATAGGATCCCATGGGACTTCGTGGGACCTGGCCCTGGGAAAATTTTTAATCTTGACATCTGGGAAACTTGGCATCCAAGACGTGCAGCGTGCAGCATACAAATGTTGACCATTTCTCTTCCAAAAATGGTTGAATTTAGTCGATTATACATTTATATACCACACGTATCCAAAGCCAAATTACGTAAAAAACAATATTGGACATTTTCCCAGGGCCACGTCCTACGATTTCCCATGGGATCCCACGGAATTATCTTCAGCAGGATACATGAAAAAATCAACTCAACGGGATCTTCGGCACTACATTTGCAAATCATCACTTGAGGTGGAGAAATCAGACGAGGGACTCATTTTTCATGCTTCGTTCCTAGTTTATCGAATGAGATGCGCAAGAATTTAGATCTCACAGTTCATGATCACCAGTTATTGAATTAAAAAATCTGAGTAAGCTGGTTTTTGTTCTATCTTAAGCAAAAACAATGAGGATAAATTTTCCAGATCTCAAGTATAAATCTTGCTCTCATAAATCAAAAGAGAATGATGGGATGATGAAGTCTTGTTTAGAATCATATTAAAAACAGTTGCCATATTGTACCCATTGTACAGAGTCCTTGGAAAGTTCACTTTGTAATCTACAAAAGCTGAATTGAACTACGAAAAGGTAACTTGCATGGGAGATACATATAGCACTCGTATGGACCACGAATGTGTACCCAAACTCTACTGTCTACTACAAGCAAGATATCTACAATACCAAGGTAGATACTGACAATCGTCTAATACTATTCATATTATGGATGTAAGAATCCGCTTAAATCTAATTTTACGAGCGAGCAGCTACAGGCTTACGTATGGTGGCATATTTCAAGCTCAATATGTATGTACAAGGATAATGTTTGCGTGGAAATCTCACTCAAATATCTAAACTCAAAGTATCATTATGCTATCGCAACAAACTGAAATACGATCGACAACCGCAGTTGCAGGTTGTTTGATAATGACATCGTCAATTGTACCAAAGATCGTTATGTGAATCTTCGCCAAAGGAACGCTGTCGATGGGCTTGTCTTTTTCCGTCCTGAAATTCTCAAGATTCTAATAAATTCTGTAGCAAAATACCAAGCATAAGCTTTCAGTCGAAAATACAAATCCCAATCGATCAACATATAGCTTGGGACCCACGTTTAAGTAGAAATTTCCACATATCGGACACTCGTACCCAACTCGAGGTTTGCGACTCACTATGACTTCCGGTTTCTGCTTCACCTGATTCTCCACCTTGCTTTGCGCTTTGCCTGAAATAGGGAAATATTATCAACTCTCATGAACTTTCATCAATGTTTCATATCATACTCTGGAGCTTCAATGAAATCAATTTTTCTAAGTTCTGTACGTTTAAAATTGTAAAGAGCACGACCTGATTTGTGAATCTCACATGTGTGGGGTTATCTTGACTCGTAGACCGGAAAAAGATATCTCGAATCGCATCTAACAATCTCTGACGTTGGATAATTTATGATTTACGGATGTATCCTCTGTGTAAAAAAATGTATTTGAGTCCAGAATACTTTTGTTTACCTTTGGAGACCGACGGGTTGCAACTGGGGTGGGCGACTCGCATGTGCACCATGAGGCTGCCTCTCATCTTGAAAGATTTGGTACACAAGTGGCAGGGATAGTTTTTGAGCAGACTTTCAAGGGATGAAGTTCTATCTGGTATTGAGTGGACCAATTGCTTGTGTAGCACGAGGATACTCTGATCGGCAAAGTGACAACCGCAAATGTTGCAACGCTCGGTCAGCTCTTTCGCTGATGATAGAATTTGACTGGAGGTGGTCCGTGGGTCGTCGATCGTTTCTGAATTTTGATTCGAGTTTTCGACTCGAGTTTGATCAGAAATTTGATGAGAAGGTGGAGTAGTAATCTGGGCATCTTTTATGAGTGCAGCCAAGCGATCTCTGGTCTGTGAATGTAAGACAATTTTAGATGATTGAGATTTTTTGTAGTATGAAGGCAGTGTAAGGTAGTCGGCTGAATTTCATAGTCGTTAATACGAGATTACAGTCGGCGGATTTAGGGCGCTGCGATCGCAGCGCTCCTAATCCGCCGATCCTGATCTCGGATTAACGACTATGAATCCGAGCCTCAGTACTAATGCTCAGCATTATTCGTTCGGTCTGAGATAGAGGTCCAGGTGACCTTGTAAGCCGAAGAAAAAAATTCGTTCTTTTCGTTTTGGACTTTAGACAGGTGAAAGAAGTAAGAACATATTTCATCTGTTGATGCATCTGTTCCGCAGTTATAATGGCCTCATCTCACCTGCGTATCAATCTGATTATTCAATCGATCACTTCTTTCATTCAAGATTATAACGTCGTCATCCTGAGCGGTGATTTCGGATCCCTCGATTTTTCTCACGTGAGTCTGATCTCTAGTTGTCTGGTCCATAGGCTCTACTTCATTGGCCAGTGATGACGAAGAGGGAGCATTTTGCGTGCGGATGTTTTGCGGAAGTATAATTTGACCTGGTTCCAAAGTGGCGTTCTGAAAGCATACAATAATGATGAATCCCATTAAAATACTGCTCGGTAAACACTGAAGTCGAATGAAATTCCGGCTTATTTCGTGGAATAGTCATCTATTCACTGTGCACGAAAAGTTGGTAAGTAATATTTTTCACTATTGTCTGTTCACGGAGAGACCAAAACGTACTCGCGAGGACGTCGCGCGGCCCCGCGTCTGGCTCGGCGTGCTCGCGGCGTGCAGCGCGCGACATCGGAGTGTCTGACCCACCTCGATCATGTTGTGCATGTTACCGTGGCGACGCGCAGGACAATGACGTGACCGGCTCCTCGGAACTGTTTTGAGAGCCGCGGTGATGTTTCGACTTCCTTGTTCTCGTCTTAATATTATGAAAATGAAACCGCGTGTCTTTATCTCGATAATTGATCACTCATTGGTTTCAGCACCCTCCGCTCATGGAAAAAATAAGTCGATTTGAGGCCTCTCCGAGAGGACTATTGTTCATATATGACTTCTAAAACAACATTCGTAACCTGTTAATTAGCTTAATGGTAGGGTGCAAGCTTCGTAGTCCAAAGATCTTGGGTTCGAGACCCGAAAACCACAATTTTTTTTTTCTTCATGTAAGGTTCATAATTGTGCCTCAAATTTCTAAATTTTCCATCTTTTTTAGAATCAAAATGCAGTACCCTATAGTCTGTTACAATTTTTCGGTAATATACTCTTTGCAGAAGAAAAAAAAATTTTGAAATCATTTTACGATAGATAGATCATGCAATGAATCTCCTCAGTTCTTCAATATTTATTATTTAAATATAAATATTATCAATTTTAATTTTATAATGAATTCAAGAATTATATGAATATGAATTCAAAACTTATCTCATAAATTTTTATTTCTCTGAATACTCTGTACGGAGATACATTTGAAGAACAAACTATTTCAATCGCGTGAAGAGTATCATCCGACGCAGATCAGTTCCAAAGCCTTAAGGGTAGTCACTTGGGCTCTACTTATCTAGCTTGGAGTTGAGGTGTCGATGAAATTCGTCATCTAACGTGAGCTAATGTATATAAAGATCTAACATTGAAATAGGAGAGATTCGATGCATGATTTACTTACAGTGAAAATATCTCGAAGTTTTTTCTTGTACAGAGAATATAGTAACGAAAAATTGTAACAGACTGTAGGGTACTATATTTTGATTCTAAAAAAGATGGAGAATTTAGAAATTTGAGGGAAATTTATGAACCTTACATGAAGAAAAAAAAAATTGTGGTTTTCGGGTCTCGAACCCAAGATCTTTGGACTACGAAGCTTGCGCCCTACCATTAAGCTAATTAACATGTTACGAATGTTGTTTTAGAAGTCATATATGAACAATAGTCCTCTCGGAGAGGCCTCAAATCGATTTATTTTTTCCATGAGCGGAGGGTGCTGAAACCAATGAGTGATCAATTATCGAGATAAAGACACGCGGTTTCATTTTCATAATATTAAGACGAGAACAAGGAAGTCGAAACATCACCGCGGCTCTCAAAACAGTTCCGAGGAGCCGGTCACGTCATTGTCCTGCGCGTCGCCACGGTAACATGCACAACATGATCGAGGTGGGTCAGACACTCCGATGTCGCGCGCTGCACGCCGAGAGCACGCCGAGCCAGACGCGGGGCCGCGCGACGTCCTCGCGAGTACGTTTTGGTCTCTCCGTGTTGAGGTCAGGACGAAGGACCGCTGGTTAGATCTTCAAGATCTAAACTACTTCGCTGGTTTTCGATACCTTCATAAAAGCATTATAAACGGTGGAAGTTGTTTGGAATGAAAATGTTAACGAATTTCGATTTGATGAATCAAGGATGACTTGGTGAAAAGTGACGTGAGCTTTGGTGAAAAATGCAGTGAAGTCATACGCCGTAAGGGAGTGAAGGGCAATTTTTCGATAGTTGGAGTTTTACATCAATTATATGACCCATACTTCGTTATCAATCCTGATGAAAACCGAGAGTCCAATATTAATTTTGATACCGAAATAGTATATTTCCGTACTGAGCGCGGTAGCCCATTTTGGGCACTAGGACAGTTTGTCTGTCGAGCGAAGCGAGACAGACATGTCCTCCAGTGCCCAAAATGGGCTTGCAAGCGAAGTGTGGATATATTTTTTCATTACGAGAACCCTAAAATCCCATTTAAACGTGGCATTTTTAGGTTAGAGTAATGAAAAACTCTTTTCGACACACTGTGCGTAAAAGTGTCTTTTCCGCACTGATTTTTCACTTTCTAGCACAGTTTGTCCAAAAACACAGTTCGATACACGGGTGTAGAATCTATTATTCGCCCTTGTATCGGAATGTACTATTATTCTCACAATGACTCGTACCGGGGCAGATATTGTGACTTTGTTATCACTAAAAATTTTTAGTAAAAGAGCGCTTTGAAAAACGTGGGGCAATGGCTGGCAAGTGTTGAAGTGACAAAGAAGTTGATTCAATATCATACGCTAATCAATTTTCATTTTAAAAAAGTCTTACCTGCGTCATCTCATCGGCAACGTTTCTGGATACTCGCAGTCGTCTATTATCTTGAACCGGTACATAGGGATTCAAATCAGTGTCTTGGATCTGGTTTCTAGCGCTTCGGACGAGTCCCGAAGCAACACAATCGAACGAGAGCTGTCCATCAGACGAATTATTTTCACGGCTACTTCCGGAACCATCAATCGTGTGTCCAAAAAGATGGATTGTGAGTTTATCAATTCCTATGAGTACATCGTCACATACCGGACAACTCAGAGGTCTTGTTGCCACGCTCACCAAACCTGCTCTAAGCGAATCCAAATTGACGAAGTTTGGCTGCGAGCAGAGTGGACACGAGAGCAATCTCGCGCACATGGTCTTTGCTTTTATACACTATGTCTTTTTTAAATTTATAGATATGCAGTTGATACATCAGTGCAGTAACCTGATTTTTGTCAATGATATTGTGTCTTGTGAGATCGAGGAAAACTCAAGAGTTCATTGAGGCTGCAAGTGCATTGCAAATCGAACTGGTGAACTGCCATACGCACCGTGAATGTGCTAACCATGAAAGAAATACAAACAATTACTTCATTGGAAGATACAGTACCCTGCAAAAAAAATGGAACATCGATACCTTCACTAAAACAGCCATCACTCCGACGCGTTTGGGTCTACACCAATTTTCCAAAGAGCACTTGAAAGATGAGAAAAAAATCTATCAAATTATGTGTTTTAAAATTTTTTTTGATCGAAATTTCATGCCTTTAATTGACACTCAAAATTGGAAAAGTTCTCATTTCAATCAATCATTGATCATTTATCGGGAAATTACGATAGCGTAAAAATTCTTGCAGGATGTTGTAGCTCTTCTCAAGACCTTCAAAATCGTTTTTTTATACATTACTCTACGATTTTTCACACCCGAATTACGAGCGATCTCGTACAAAGAATTCCGTACGAGTTGAGGGTATCGAAAGTATGGAGACATGAGTTTTTCTTAGTTGAGGTGGGCGGAAGTCCTTTCGACCAATTTTTGGAATGAACCTGGCAATTATTTCATAGAATTCTGAAGATTTTACGTCAAAATCGTAGATTATGACCTTTTCCGTATTTTTGTTACACTCAACCCGTACAAAATTCTTTGTACGAGATCGCTCTTAACTCGGGTATAAAAAACCGTAGAGTAATGTATAAAAAAACGATTTTGAAGGTCTTGAAAAGAGCTACAACATCCCGCAAGAATTTTTACGCTATCGTAATTTCCCAATAAATGATCGATGATTGATTGAAATGAGAATTTTTCCAACTTTGAGTTCAATTAAAGGCATGAAATTTCGACCAAAAAAAATTCTAAAACACATAATTTGATAGATTTTTTTTTCATCTTTCAAGTGTTCTTTGAAAAATTGGTATAAACCCAAACGCGTCGGAGTAATGGCTGTTTTAGTGAAGGTATCCGTGTTCCATTTTTTTTGCAGGGTACTGTACGATTGCTATAATTTCCTATCTATAAATGAAAAAATGAAGTTTTGGAAAACCACAATCGACGAGTGCTAGATTTTCAAAGAATTTTTGCATGGGGGCTAGAAGAGTAGTGAATGAAGTGAGTCGCGCCGTGTCTCACCCAACACGGACTTGAACTACTTGCGGGTCAATGACATAGCGACAAGTAGTAAATCGTTTTCGGGGAGTCAGATTTTTTCAAGATTTTCGAAGCTAATGACTATTTCTTTGGCCTCGTTAGTCTTTATTACCTTGATTCATTATTTCTCATGACTCAAAAATATTGTGATGTGTAAGTCTTTGACTGTTCAATCGTTCTTATCCTTATGAAAATCGTCAAAACCTACATTGATGATCGTGTTCGGAACAAAATGGAATGAACATGAATGATATAACGAGCGTCATGATATACAAACAATTTTAAGGCTCGCTAAATTTTTAAGGATAATTTAAAATGAAAAAAAAAAAGACCAATGAAAATTTGACTAGAAATTGTAAGATATAAAAAATTAAACCAAACGTAACGAATGTAAAGGAAGCAAGGTCTTTCCGCCGTACACAATGGGATTGTTTCAATCACCAGGTAGACGAGACAAGCATCGACTTGTATGAACGTGACTATTGATGATATTGCAACAAACGAACGCGACCCACATTCGAACAGTACCTCAAGTCAAAGTGCAAGCCGGTGCATCGCGGCGAGTTCTCGCGATTCTGGTATACGATATACATACACACTATACGGCACAATCGGAAATTGACGCAACAATGGAAAATTCATTGAACAACTCGATCGACTTGGCCCAAGAAAATTGTTTCGCTGAGGCTGCACTTATATCCATATAATGAACTTACAATACAATGTAGTATAGGCACGATAAATATCGATGAGCTCGCGCACTTGCCCGATTCGATTCTGACTACGCACCGCGGGCACGCGATACAAAACACACAAGACTCTGATGGCCTGGCGCGTTATTTTTGTCGCGCGACTCGCGCTTACAACGCGAATCGTTACAAAAGCACACGAACATCTCGATCAAAGCATAACAACGCAATGCAATTTCAACGTAACGAAATTCGGAAACAAGGATTTCAAGGAATTGATACAAAAAAATTTCTGAAATTTTGTCGTTATAAAAGATGAAGTTAGTCAGACGCATTAGTGCATCGACGACTTCCGCGGAGAAACTGAGGACTTCCAGGTTGCCTGTAATTTGTGAAGCATGTAGATTGGGAGACGAGAGAAATGAAAAAGAGAAAGATGGAAAATTTGAGCTCGGAACTACGGTCCACGCGAGAGATCGAAATAGAGACACGCGAAAGAGGGAGCGAGATGAGATAGATTTTCACGATATGATGCTGAGCAAGCGATAGAAGGTATATAGAGGAGATCAGGGTATTTTTGGCCACCGGCCGACTATCCCCACGGTGGACTCTGATATATTTAGAGCCAAGACTGATTTGCGTTTTTCTCGTCAGCGTCTCGAGCCAGTTTGAAAGAGCCACGTGCGCTCGTACTTCAACGATGTCAGACTTTGATCCATGGATACATTCGATTTTCAGGATTTTCTTCATCTCCTGTACTATTCTTTTCAAAAAATTATTTTACTCACAGATGTTGACAGTGGTTTTGTGATTCGAACAACTGCGAGAAATGTGTAGATATCACAAATTGATTGGGTGGCATCGAGAGATTTCTTGTAATTTTCGGTCTACTGCTTCTGTGAGAAGAATGCTCGTTAAAGAAAGGAAGTTCCCCAAATGGTTCTTAAAGACGACCAATCGCAAAATTTACAAGAAAAATTCCTTTTATTACGTACGAGCATAGTACATACTAAATACTTTCTGTACGACTTTCCATGGAGTTCTTAGGAGACTATATAGATAGTAGAAAAATATCTTCATTCCTAGTGCGGAATTCAGCGTATAAGTGGGCACTTGTACGGATGTCCATCTTTACAGCAATACTCTCGACCAGCAGAAAGATTTGTGTTAACCCATTCGTCCTTGCAATTTTTCACGAACAAATATGCCTGTTAAAAAAGAAACGTTGTAATGCAAGATCAAATATGAACTCTATCATTGCTGTGAGTAGAAGGCGATATGTTGCTACAATTCCAATTAAAATTTTTTAATCAAGTATGGTAATACATTAGGAATGTAGAATTTGACTGAGTTACTCTCAAGACAACATAGGATATAATCTGGTGAAACCTGGTTGGAAATTAACCTTTAGAGGACGGGGATGGCCACTATAGTGGCCCAACTACTCTAGTGCTTCAGGGAGCCTAGAAATCGCTACCCGGGGGTTTTTGGGGTCTCTGAGTCCAAATATGGAGTCAATTAGACTCCATCTCATCACATAAGGCTTCCACTGACCTAACATGACATAAGGCTGGAAGGCGAAAGATGATCATTTTGACCTTGAAAATTTCAATTTTGACGGTCAAGGACAACTCAAAGATTTTTTTTACCATTTTTCTCGTATTTAGAGCATCGAAAAACATTGGAATACGGACTTGGAGGCTAAAAAAGGAAAAAAAAATCATAATCCTCTCTGCCCTCGCAGGACGGGGATGGCCACTATAGTGGCCCACCGGAACTACGGATTGATAGAATTCATCATATAGACATTTCACGCGAAAATTTCCATGAAAATTTTAGGTCATTCTATAGGAAAAAATCCCCGTCCTCTAAAGGTTAATACTAAGGATAGGAATGAGCTCACTGAACTTTTTGTGAATCTTAAGATTGATTTGGATAAACTTTATTATACACTTTTTATGCACTCACCCTCTCTTTATGTACATCTCGATCGACAGATCCACACAAAATAGTCGGGCTGTTTGGGAGATGTTTAACGATCTGAAAAATCAAGAGGGGAGAACCGATTAATAGATGTTTTAAAACCACAAAAGCCAGTTTTTCAAGAAAAATGCGGCGAAGTCTTGACACTAGAATGAATTGAAGAGACTTATCACTGGTGAAAAATATGTGGTCTTTTTGACAATTTTGCAAGATAAAATGTGGAGCGTACCATTTCATGGTTGAGTAATGGGTCGATTTTATCAAGAAGTTTGAGAACAAAAATAAGCACATTACTTACAACATCAAGACACTTGTTGGTGCACATTTTGTTACCAACGTTGTTACATGGGAATAGATCAGACTGCTCATGTAGGAGAGCTGGATTTCCTTTAGGTTGTTGCTTACTCCCTTTTTTGAATTGACCACTCAAAAATACGCCACAAGTGCAACTTATTACAGATGTTTCTGACGTGGTCACAGGAGCCTGAGTAGAGGTGCTAGTAGTGGTAGTACTAGTCGTGGTTGTGACATTGACCGGAGGAATTGTTGTTGGGGCACTTGTTGTGGTAGTTGTCGTAGATATTGTTACTGGCACAGCTGGAGAATTTTCAGATATTGTTACTGGCACTGCTAGAGAATTCTCAGATATCAAACTGTCATCAAGAGCACTAGCACTTGCCACAAGCAGAATGCTCACACTGACCAGATACATTTTTGTCTGCAAACAAAAAATTAATCATTAAAATGAGAAGGTTCCAGGTAAGACTAGCTTACTTGTGCTACAGAACATTACAAAGAATTTTGTAAGTGTGTACAGAGCAAGTAATGCTGAAATTTTCAATTCTAAGAGTATTTGAGGCTTTTTAAAATTAATTTCACTCACATGGTTATTATGAACCTCTTGATGGTGCTGCTTCATACTCACTGAATCATTCAATTCTGATTTGATGCTATGTCATCATCAAAATGTTGATACAGTGAGGAAATCAGTCAGTGGTAGAGCAAAACTGCTGATTGAGCATAATTTGAAATTCCTCATGCGATCCAAGTAACACAGATATTTACCATGACTCTAAGACCTACTTCAGTATTACATACAACACTCAATACACTGAATTATAAGAGAATTATCTGTACATTTTACAAGGGAAGAATCCATTCAGCTCAGCGAAGTTATTTTTCTCGTTCTACTTGCATCAGTAACAAGCTTTGCTTCTCCTTCCATGACTATCCGGTCGGAATTAGCAGTACAAGTATATTTACATTTGACTATTTTTCTCACAGATGTGATTTCTACAGAAATCTCTACAGTGTCACCCACATAGCAAGGCTTGGGGTACCGAATAACTTGTTCTACTACAACAGTTCCTGGTCCAGGTAGTTTTGTACCAAGAATCCCAGACAGCAGACCATTCAGAAATGCACCATGAACAATGTTTCTGGAAGAATTCAAATGAATGGGGTTATAGTCATTGGTCAGTTTTGAAAATCCAATGACATCGTCTTCAGTTACTGTCCTCTGAATGGAAACTTTATTTCCTATTTTTAAATTCTCGATTGGTCCTGTTGTACTGGAAATAGGAGTTTTTGAACAGTACTTCTTTGCTGATGCAATCATGCCTCGAATCATTTTTGTTTTCTTCATCTCCTTAGGATGGATGATCAGAGCCGAGAGATGCAACAATTGGCTTATTTACTACTGGACAAATTTTGGCCTTGAACGAAATTCTTAGCAGCTATGTTTTTGTCAAGTGAAATCTTGTTACTCTTGGAGCTTGCACTGGATACTTGAGTAGAGGACTTGGAGGATTGAGGTTGCTGATTTGATGATTGTTGATTCACTCTCAATCCACACAGATCATGTAGAAAAATATTGGCTAGATTTTTTATTCGACGATTTGGGCTTTTGGCATGCTCTAGCATAATCTTGACATTCTCAGGTGAGCTGATTTTTCCCCTTGATTCTGGTCTGTCTAAGTAATACAGAGTTGTGATTGCAGATAAGACTACAGATTCTTCAGAGCGTTTCAAGAGAGATGATACAACATCAATTTTTTCAGTTCTGTACATCCACTTTTGACTTAGGGGATCTGAAAAACAATGGTATCTTTACAATGTTCATCAAGGATCTTAGAGAAGAAACAGCTATATTTTCATACCTAAACAGATATTACAGATTCCTCCTGCAGCAAAAGAAACAAGTTTACTGTTGCTTTCATTGAGTGCAGAGAAAAATATGTCAAGTATTTTCAATCTCCAGAGATATTCATAATTAATGGGGTCATAGGCAAAATTGGCTAAATTAGCTAGAACTTGTTCTTTGGCATCTAAAATTGGATTGAAAATGATTATGTTGGTCTCAGCATATTGAAAAAGCAAGATAAAAATAGGAAAAAACTAACCTCTAGACTTTGTGGTACAGTATTCATTGATGAGCATCTGCAAGTATTCAAAACGTCCAACACCATCGGGTCCAGTTTTTTTCTGTAGTTTCTCTTTAGTTGAAAACATATCCCGATGGGATTGGTTTGGATATAAAGTACTCTTCCGATATAAAAATTTACGTTGTGCGTAATGTGTTCGCGTATCTGTGCGCGGACAATGATACGCATGTGCCGCAGTGTTTACACAAAATTCACAGAATCATCTCAGATCTTATTACCCACATCCCATTCTGTAAAAAGTAGACGAGTATTTTCAAATTTTTTTCACAATTGAAAGCGAGATACAGAAGCAATTCCTGCATGAATCTGATTTTGTTTTGAGTATGATTCGGTCGGAGGGATTCGGAGTTGTAGCAGACAACCTTTTACGCGACCGCAAGCTGCTGCCATCTGTAGAAGGTATAAGCTATCCCAAGCTATCCCGCCGATCCCGCGTATCGATTTTCACCTTCGCGATTTTCGCAGATTTCGGAAAAAACTTTGAAAGGAAACAGAAGCTGATCGCGATAGCTGAAACTTTGGCGTCCATATAGATTTACAAGCATTCTCCCGCTTTTTTGACCAGGTAGTTGTGTGATTTGGTTTATTTATAAAGATTTTTCTGCGCACATTTTTGTGAGGGAAGTGCAAAGGTAATGAAGTGGTTTTTAGACCAGAGAATTACACCCTAGTCGATTTGTAAAATATTTTGTCCAAAGCGAGAAAGAATATTCCGCGTCCATATAAGATTCATAGCAGGTAATATACCGAACGTGAAACCGTTATTAGAGTCAAGTCTGATGAGCGACGCGTTCCTTTATTCAAAAAATCCAAACTGTGCATTCGACGAAAATCCGTTACGGGTTAGACCATATACCGGATGAGTTCCTCGAATCTTCTACTATTCCTCTGCGGAGAATTCACGATCTGTAAGCTCAAGAATCTGCATCGCTCAACGTTATTGGCTTAGAGATTTACCCTTTATGAAATTGTGACGGTATAATCCTTTTTTATTTGTTGACGAAAGAGTATAAGTGCATCGTACCTATTATAGGTACAGTGTTTTTCGCAAGAGCTATATTGATTAGTTGACCTGAAGTTAGAATGGACATCTTTAGTGACGAACAAGTTGCTCAACAAATCTTGAGTGAGTATCATAATAAGTATTATTTAAAATGAGAGACATAAGCGTCGTCGTTCTGCTTGCTGAATGGTAGAATTTTTTTTGGAATCGAGATGAGTGGGTTCTTGTTGTTTTTATTGATATTTTGGCTGACAAGTACATCAAAGTACAGGCGCCGTTGTATTCAAATTATAGGCAATACGTTTGGCATCAACGAATTCTTTCCAGACCAACATGAAAGAATTTGCATCATTTGCATATGAGCAATATTATTGAAACTTAGATTGAGGAATTGTTGCGTAAACGTGGTCATACACATCACTCGACACATCAGGTTATCGAGTAACTCCCAAACTTAAAAAATCGAAAATCTCTTAAGAGAAACAATGTGCGATCTTGTGATTTTGTCAATTCATTCATCGTCTGCGCCATTTCCAATTTTCAAAGTCAGTAGAATTTTTTATTAGAATAGGATTGCACGTAAGCTCGATCGAAAAATTCACAGTGCCCTTCGATTACATTTTTTTATTTTCATTTTCGGTAAAATTCTGATTCTTGGGCCCGGAGTCACTCTGGTAAAGCGTGCTTACCTGCGTATACGTTCCTGAAATACCTCTGCAGTTTTGCAAGTTCACTGTCTCTCAATTATTTTTTGTTACAATAAGGGATGCAATGGAAATATTAGTCCTCTGAAGTACAATAATGGAATAGATTATTCAATCCTCAACGTTGATTCTTGATCTAATAATTGAATTTCTCCCGAGTTTGCAAAAATATCTCAATTACTACTGTTTACGAGACTCATGCTCAACTTGAGAGAAAAACTGAAAAGAGTAAATCCAAAACCTAATGCAAAGTCGGTCATATATTATTGTCGAGTACGCGAATCAATAATGAGAATATATCAAACGAGTGACTTCTGCTTAAAGGATCTCCCTTCATTACGAAAGTTCAACATTTCGTGATAAATGCATCCCTGAAGTATTACTGGCATCTTCCTAATCATCTTCAAAAAATTCCAACGTTGCAGAGCATGGATAATCCGGTACTAAGAGACACTGACTTCATTTTTTCATTGTCTTTCAGTTTATGAAGATGGAATCAAGAAATTGAAGGAAAAAATCAGGAGTGAGTTGCAAGTGAGAAGAGATTTAAAAGCCAAAATCAGTGAGGCCAAAAAAAGAGAGGCGTTCGAAATTCAAACTCTGGAAAGGTAATGGTTCTTTCCTTAGGAAAGGACCCAAAATTTTGTTTCATTCAACTGTCAATACTTAGAACAGGCTTTATGTAGATTTTCTGGCTCAGATCATCATAATCATGAAATTGATTAGTATCGAAACTGTTGTAATGGAATTCAAAGATGAAGCCAAATGGAATAGCCAAATGTCAAAGTGAAACAAATTTCAAAAATCTGCAAAATTCGAGAATTTAAAAACTTGAATTAAAAAACTTCTAACAAATCTCTCTTTTGGATATTGATACTCTACTCAATATCGTGACCCCACTACGAGGTTTTTGATTTATATAACTGCGACCGATTTCTCAAGATCTCATAAAGATCATCTGATACATTCAAAATGAGTCTTGTCATCATTTCAGGCTTGACGAATATGAAAAGATCGTCACCAAACAATTTGAATCTTCGTATAAGATGGAGGATAGCGAATCCATCAAGGAGATAAGTTTTGTGGAGAAGTACGAAATAATGTTTCAAGAGCAGAAGAAGATTTGGAAACAATACGAGGTAATGATTGATTATTTCAATGGCATTACAAAAATTGGTCGACCCGATCCCGTTGACTGTAAATATCTTGAATAGGATAAGTACGAAGAACTACCTCTGGCGCAGAAACGATTACTATCACAAGTAGAGCTCATGAAATGTACCATAAGTAGGAAGTTGATCAATCAGAAGATAAATGAAATCACTAAAAACGCGTTGATGAAAAGTAGAATAGAAAAAAGAAGGAGACAGTTGGAGATAATTGGATTTGCAAAATCACTCTTAGATTTGAAGAAAAGAGAAAAACACTGTAATGCTTTGGCGAATGAAATCAAAAGCCTGGAGTTTCAAGAGAAAGAATTGCTATCAGAGGTATTGTACCTATTTTCTACCCTCAATGAAATGTGATCTTTCTTTTCTTATGAGAAATCGTTCTTTTGAAGGTGAAAGATGTGGAGCGGCAGTCAATGGAAAGGGATAGAAGCGTTAAATCTTACAAGACTTCGATGCAAACACAGCAACCTCCAAAATTAGATTTCTCTAATGTAATATTTCGTCAAGATGTAAATTCTTTACATTACGATAAATCTGGTGTGTATTATACCTTCGATCAATTCTGGGTGACTCGTGAATGATATCATCTTTTGGATTATATGTATACATGGATCAAAATTTGTTTTAGATACAATTTCTATAAATTCATATGCACTTGAGCAAGAGTACATGGTTACAGACGATGAGGTTAAAGAGACTTCGACTTCTCAACAGCAGCTGACTGTAGGTGATAACACTCATCCAGAATCTAGAGGTATGTTTATTAAATACCCATGCAATTTTTATGAGGTTTACTTGCTTAATCATCTATACTTGAATTGGAGTATGACCAAGATTGTAAGTTGAAGATTGTTGATGATGATATACAGTACCGTCCAAAAGTTCTCGATGGGTCATTCCTCGAGTACCCTGACTTGCAACAGCGATAAGTCGAATCCTATGCGTTGTACGAGAATTTTCAAAAAAGCATCTTCAAGAGCAGAAAAAATACTAACTCCTGTTGGGTTTGGATGATTTTTATCGAATATTTTGAAGGTCCTACACACTGATGAAAAAATAGAAAATCTAAAAAAATTTTTACTCATTGAGACACCTGCAGTTCTAATGCGAATGATGATACGGCAATTCTGAAAAAGCATCTTGTAGAGCGGAAAAAATGCTATGTGAAGCCATTTTTTGATTATATTTACACGGCTCGACGCGCCGTGTAAAGCGGCATATGCGTCTCGTGCCAAAAGCCGACGTCCAACAAAGTTATCGCAAAGAACAAAGTTTTTTGGCACTCGACGCATAATATACTATTTTTACGTACCGCGTGTGAGAACGTGCGAGCTGTGTAGATACCCAAAATGACTGTTCATCACCGGAATCGGCACAGAAAACGGTGAAAACCATGATTTTGGGGATTTGGACAGCTCGCACGTCTTCATACACCGCACGTAAAAAATAATCAAACAATAGCTTCACATATCATTTTTTCCGCTCTACAAGATGCTCTTTCCAGAATTGCCGTATCTTTATTCGCATTGAAACTGCAAGTGTCTCAATAAAAGTAAAAATTTTTTAGATTTTCTATTTTTCCATCAGCGTGTAGAACCTTCAAAAATATTCGATAAAATCATCTAAACCCAGTATAAGTTAGTATTTTTTCTGCTCTTCAAGATGCTTTTTTGAAAATTCTCGTACAACGCATAAAATTCGATTTATCGTTGTTGCAAGTCAGAGTACTCGAGGGATGACCCATCGAGAACTTTTTTTGGACGGTACTGTATGTAATTCTCTATTCAATATAATGCCACTCACGAGGCGAGCACCAACCTTGCGGGTCCTGGATCTTGACGAAACTTTGGCAATCTTCTTGTTTTGGTGAGAAATGAAGGTACCCAAAAGGGTTTCGTCCAATGGGCCTCCTATCCCGAGATACAGCTATGGAAATTAGCATTGCTCATATAGACCCATGTTAAATTGACACATATATAGATATACTGACAATGCTAACCTCCATGGTCGTATCTCAGGATAGGAGCCCCATTGGACGAAACCCTTTTGGGCACCTTCATTTCTCACAAAAACAAGAAGATTCCCAAAGTTTCGTCAAGATCCAGAACCCGCAAGGTTGGTGCTTCCCTCGTCAGTCGTTGCAGTAGTGCAAAATAAGGCAAAGCTCGCGATATTTCGTGTGTAATTTCATTACAAATCAATCAAAATCTTGAGAAAATTCGAATACACTGATTGAATGAGTTCAAGACGAGTCTCGCGTGAACTTTCCGAAAGAAAGATACATACAAATAGTTTTAGCAAGTTGATGTTAATAGTAGGATATTGGCAAAAACAATTTGCACCAAATTGCATTGAAATTTTACACCAGATATAAGTACGACTCTAATGCGACTGTTGATAAAATTCTGTGAGAATTTCAATATAGATAACGTAGTTCCTCTCCTTGACCCACTTTCTCCATAAAACATTCGGATTTTTATTGAGTCGGTTATGGTATTTGTGAGTCTTTACACCTTCACTGCGTTAGTCCTCAACGGCGAGACCCACGATTTTTCATCTCAATCATCTCCCCCATTCATATTTGTTCAAAAAAGTTTCTTAATGACAGTCTTCTCATGGCGATTCATTTCGGTAATGATATAAGCAATGAGTTCGAAAGAAGCTTACTCTGTCATGCAGACTTGTCTCCAAAATATGGGAAATCAGCTCATAACCGAATAAAAATTATGAGAAGTAGTCTTCGCAGTGAACGTGATGATAAATGCAAATACAAGTACAAATTGCTTCCGAATTCATCTTCAGATCCTTGACTTATTATCGTGATTATTTGCATTGAAACCAAGAAATGACAGACATGGGATCCGCTTCCCAATCCTCCCAAATGGAAATCGAAGATGGAGATGATCCTCATAATTTAGATAGCACAAGACGATCCACTTCAACGCCTCAAGCATCTCAAGAAAGCGAAAATTATCAAAACCAAGTCGATCTCAATTGTCGAGCTTCCAATACAAATGGCTGGGAAGGTAGTTTTCCACCTGATATGCAGTCAAATCAAACAACAGTAATGAATAATGGAGCCCGAAGCACCTTCGTTGTGAAGACTAATTCTAATCATCATCAGGTTGGGTATCTCGTTCCTAAATGTTTTCAATTTTTCAAAACTTTCTAACGGTTCTCACACTCATGTATTCTATTTAGGCAAATAAACGGACTAACCAAGAGATGACTGCGGAACATCAACCGCTGCCCAATAAAAAAGGCTCTCATGGCAGAGGTAAAAATACTCATTATTGGAAAATTAGATTTGTTTCATCATTTGGGAATTTGATTGCTCGATTCAAAAAACCGATTCTCATAGATTGAGTTCGAAGATTCTTTTTATTTTTTGAAAATAAACAACAATAATTCCATATTCTACAAATGATAATACTTCTATTTTAGCTGAACAACACGCACAACCAAGTGCTCAAGCCCAAGGACGAAACTCTCCGTTCTTGAGTGGCAATCAAGCTTTAAACTCTCGGATGACATCTGATAGACCTGTGCCATCTCCGGCAAAAATGACAAAGATATCAAATCCGAATCAACAGCTTAGGCAGAGTCCTCATCATCAGGAAAAGGAAAACCGGCAACAACGGCAACAATCGAATTCTCATCAACAACGACCACTCCAGCAACAGCAACAGCAAACACAGTTACAGTATCAAGAGCAACATCAGTACCAACATCAGCAGATGCAGCAACAGCAGCAACAACATCAGCAGATACAGCAGCAGCAGCAACAACAGCAGCAACAACAGCAAAGGCGACTACAGCAGCAACAATATCAACAGCAAAATCAATCACACATACAACTTGATCAACGGCAGAATGTAAGCTCTTCGAGAATACAACCCGAGGTATTCAGTGAAGATTTATCAAGACTCCCTAAATCTAGTAAGCCTCAAATCAAGTCATGCGAGGCTGTGAATTTCCACATTTTACAAGATAATAAAAATGCGAACAGGCAGATGCAAAATCAGGTATACACTTTTTCTCCACAATCAAAATAATCCGAGCTTCCGCCGCATAACATCCAGATCAATGTTGATTCGTGCTCTAGACTAATTTCCCTCTTCGAGAGCTATTTCCCTGAAAATGCAATGTGAGACAATAGACAAATTTACATTTCTCTCTGTTGAAATGTGTCCTCGCGTCAATAAGAATATGGGTATTTGATCCTTAATGAAACGTGTTAATGAGGTATCAAAATATTTTCTGGAGTCTTCTCAGATTTTCCGAGTAACAAATCATGAACAGCCGCAAAAACTTCGCGAAATTGCGGTATTGATCACATTAGTAAGGAAAACTATTTTTGGACGTTTTTAGCAATCGGCACAGAGAGAGGGAGTACCACAAGCTCAACCAGTTCAGCAAAATACGATGAATATTCTTAACACGAAGTCCGTGGTCACGCCACAAATGAACAGATATTCGAATACCACCAGTCCATGGCAGCAATCTCCATCATTGGATACTTTTATTTCGATGACGCCACAGCACAATATAATTGCTGAATCTTCTAGTATGATGTCTGCGAAAATGACAGCTGTGGATTTAAATATGAGTGAATGTGATAACGTATCAAATTTACTGGGCAGTGACATAAGCGAGTTAGGGGCCAAATTACTTTATGACGGTACGTAAATTCGATATTTTCATATCACATCTCATTATATATGGAATGTATTATCTGCTCAGTATTCAGATACAGTGGAGTCCGCTCAAGACGAAACTCAAGGGACCGGGAAAACCCTTTCGTTTTATCCGTATTTCGTATTGAGTGTATCAAGGACTTAGCATAGGGAATTCACGGGATCGAGAACTTCTTCCGTAATAAGCTTTATTTTGTTTGGAGTGTTTTTGTCTTAAGCGGACTCCGCTGTATTTCGAATTACAGACGTATGGGACTGAACGCATTCCTTGACTATCGACAAATAATTCAAGGTGACTAATATTCAATGTGATTTTTTCAGATTTCGATATGGCATCTGTAGATGGTGAGATGAACGGTTTACCAGGAGTTTGCTCTCCTATCAATAACCACCAAACTGTCGAATCACAGCGAACCAAAGCCTTGGATCAACCCACTTTCAATCAGAGCAGTGGAAATGGGCAATCTAATAACCAAGATAGTAAGATACAACTCTTGCATTTTTCACTGTTTCGAACGAAAGATGGCTTACAAATTATTTCTAATCCAGGTACCACAAATTTTACTCTTTCAAATTTCGGAAGGACTGCAGGAAATGGAACTGGACGGTTTTTTTGAAGGGTTCTTATTCTTAATGATAAGAATCATTAATTCCAATATTTCACTGATCAACAATAATTTATCTTATACTGGTCTCAGCAGTTGTCACAAGTTATTCTATTTTAATTTGAGATGCCTCTTAAGTGAAATTCCTATGTCAATTTTAATCCTAAAATAAAATATTCGTATGTAATTCTTCTTTGTTCTTGTGATGATTTCACTTAGTGAAGAAATAGTTTCGGGTATTGAAAATTACAAGCATTAGAATTACATCGACATTATACTTTTGAGTTCAAAGAACGATTCTTCTCAGCCCTTGGAGTACCATTAAAATTCGTATATACTCAAATACATTTCAGTCTCTTGACGTAAACAGTCCAGTTGATACCAAAGTATGGAAAATATTTATAGAAGGTCGATAAAAATTTTATGGAGCATTGCTGGATTTCAAATGAATTTATCGTCTTTTTCAAAAGAGTGCAGTATGTTCTTAGATAGAGAAAAAGGGCACGTGGTCAAATGACATTTGTTGATAGAGATTCGAAGTTTTGAGAATAAGAAATCACACGATCGTAAGCTGGATTGATATCACTTATATTACTTGAAGAACTAATAGCTCGACTGTCTGTGTGATGCACTGCACGCGTCGATATAGTGTAAAGATATTGAAAAACATGGGAGTATGAGGAAAATGGTGCACTGCTATATAATATTGACTCGACTGCCTCTGCTGAGATTGACGGTTACATTATACTCAATATTCGTTACTTCCCTAGAATGTAAGTTATCAAATCTTGATTATGATTTCGCACCGTCTCTGGATTGATCATTTCATAATAATATGCTCTGCTGCAGGGACGACGTTCGTTGGAAACGTAGAGATGGTGATGTTGTGCATGAAATTGTCCAAATCAATCAATATTTGAGTATCGTAGAACTAATGGGTGGTAGGTATCACTATGTAATTTCAATCGAATTTTGGCGAATGATATATAATTGGTGGATTGCTCAACACGGATTGAGATCGACAAAAGACGAAGATTCATATTTCAATGTCTCATAGACAAAAGTAGCTCCAGTCAGTGATGATGCCAAAACGAATGGTCAGACACCAATTTTCATTTACAATTAGACGTCAGCTCTGATGACATGCACGGCGCGTGCAAATTCTTGACACGTCTATTAATTACAGCAGCGCACAGCCGGTGCAGACTATCCCAGCATGTGTTGCGGGACTGCTGTATGCGCGAAATAAATAAAACGGGTAGACGAATCAAGTGTGACGCATGGGGTGCGTTGTCAGAGAGTAAAATAAGCTAAATAATCTTTCAATAAGACGAATTTCTAAACTGATTCTATAGCATACTTCAATTCACTCTATCTAGCAGCATTTACCCATATTCGATTAGTGATAATACCGTCAGTGGTACTAGCTCGAGAAATGGAGTTAAAATCTTATTTCTCATTTCGTCTCGACTGATTGTGGTTCATAAGCAAAATGAAGAAAGTTTGTGAGGTAAAAACAAGGCAATACTTGAGTAAGCTCGTCAAGAAATTCTATAAAAGAGGTTGATATCTTCAAGAAATGTTCAAAGTTTCTCAATTTTTCCTCTAAAGCAGTTTGACTTGTGATTCTTATGAAGTTTTGTACTTCCTGAGAGCGCGCTCCGTCTGATGGGGTTCGTCATTTCTTCTCAGCTGCTGCCGAGCATCAAATATCAGAGAGCATATAGCCGAACTTATTCAAAGACTATTTATTAAGTGGAAGCTTTATAGAAGCATGCATCCTTTGGGGTGAAATCTAGCGAATTCATAAAGGAGAGTCTTTTTTCGGATGCTAATTTTCTTGAATATCATCCTTTCCTAGTAGGTTTTTATTCAATCAATCTTGGAGCCATAATATATTGTAAATACTCAGGCACAACTTCACCTATATTGATAATAGACTCGAGAGATAACCGTGATCCCTTGAGTCGACCATTCATATTTCCGCGTGACTTTCAATCTATTTGGTATCTCCCAATGTCATTACCATGATCCAAGTAGTCAGTTCATTTTTATCACATACAATAATTTGAGTATGCAACTATCCACTCTGATCATGAGTCCTTCAAAGAGTCCTTTCAAAATCTGCGCAGCGAGCTACGCAGAGATTAAATCTAAGCAAAATACAATATTATCTAAAATCATCGTTTCATTCAGGTCTCAAGCTGCAATGGTCGATTCTGACTCTGGCACCAATTCGGGCTCGAATTTGGGATGAAGCCCTTCATCATCTACATAGAATTCATCAATCATGATATAGTGAAAACCTCAAGATCCATTGATCGCTGATATTCGAAAGAAAGGTTAGCCATTCTGTTAAGTATAATCAAGGAATGAAGAAGATCACCAGCGATAAAATTTTCAAGTTCCGTCGAAAACATGTTTAGTTCAACGCACATGGACAATAATGAAGAGTGTTTTGAGAGTTAGAGAAGAAGGAGAAGAGTTGCATTTTAAGATGATTCCAAGCCTAATCATAAGGCAAGCGCTGTGAAGAGCTCATTACGCGCAATCGTCGGGGCGTCTTCCT
The DNA here is from genome assembly GCA_029851415.1 of Eretmocerus hayati. NCBI lineage: Eukaryota > Metazoa > Arthropoda > Insecta > Hymenoptera > Aphelinidae > Eretmocerus > Eretmocerus hayati. The sequence continues at coordinate 170,705,386 of CM056742.1, read as the reverse complement.
CTTCTGTACAACCGCCACCACCACCTCCTTTTATTGGCCCAGCCTCTCCCATATTTTTTAATGCAATAGTGCCCCATACTTGGTCCATTCATCGCATTCATTCTTCAAGACAAAACCCGTGACAATATAAGCGAACTTGCTCTCGTGGGTGGAGTATATAAGGTCTGGTAGATAGCCCGCAGGGCTTCTTAGTTACGCGCAACGAGCTCAACATGTGGTTTTTCTAGTAATTTATTAATTTCGTGCGCCAATCGTGAGTGAATTTGTTCGTTGTTGAACAATCTTATAAGAATTTCATCGATCCGATCGAAAATCTCAACTGTGTATAATTTTAATCAACGAGTTACACGATTAGACTTGCAATAGTAGATGATGTACCCCAAAGCCGCGATTGTGGCACGAGGTGCATACGATTTTCCATAGAGTCGCCCGCAAAGTGCTAGGTTTAACTCTGTCACGCTAGCTATTTTTCGCTATTGACAAAGATAAGCAATCACAAATTTTCATGAAAAGTGGATGTGATAGTGTTGAAGACGTGAAAAAGAATCATAGTGTGCATTATATTGTGGTTGCATATTGGGAGCCGGGATATAAACAATAAACACTAACAAAATTTCAATTCATGTTTATTATAATTTCGGCCAAGAAATTTCTTTTTGATTTTCGCTGTTTTGAGTTTCGAGAATCTATGGGTTATTGATGGCAAAATATAAATTATCGAATAAGGTAATTGATGAAATATTAATTCCAGTGCCCGTTCGAAGAACGATGATGAGTCTGTGCACGGAATCGGTGAGGCACAACGAGTGAGACCGCTGATCGAAAAGTGAAGAAAACGAAGATTGGAGAGCGAAAGTACCATTTGTTAAAAGTGATTGAGACTAATAAGATTGTGAAGATGCAGAGTTGTGCTATACTTTTGTTGTCCGTACTCTTCAGTCTTCTGGGGCCAGGCATTGTTGGACAAAAGAATCCTCCACCCCACATTGTCGTTTTTATGGCCGATGATTTGGTGAGAAATAATGTCGATCTTCATCAATCCGATTACTATGATTCTTTCACATCTTCATTTTTCTCCATTTTACTTCGTTGGTGCACTCAGAGCATTGAAAATGTTGATGCATCTTTTAAAATCGATTATCATAAATCATCGGAAGCTTATGCAGCATGACATAACGTTAGTGAATCTATGACTTTAGACCTCACTTTCCGGTCTTGCCAAAAAATTTTCTGATACGAGAAAAATCAATAGTTGTTAAATAACAAGATTGGAATCCTTTAGTTGTTTCAATATCCATTGCATTGCACTGTGGTGAACAATATGAGTAAGGAGCTTAACATTTTTATTTACTTTTCAATGACTAATGAAATATTCTTCTGAAGTCATTACTTTGAAATATTCATTGAACGATCCATGATTGTTCCTTGGATGAACAATGACTTCGACCATGAAATGAAGGAACCGCTCATCCTTAAAAGCTCATCGTGACTTTCGGAGTAACGGAAATGAATTTGTTGAGACGACAAGTTGCTAAATTGATCTTGATAGAAAAAGGTTGACAAATTGAAGGAGAGATGCTTCACAGGAATGAAAAAAGATATGAGTAACTCGGTTGTTAAGTAGCTAAGACGTCGTCGTCTTATACGTTCTTTGTATTTCCGCCTTGGCTTGTTCCTTGCAGCCAGTGCAATGCTTAATTCAATGTAATCACGCGTCGCAGTTTGTCGGGGAGGAGCTCGAATCATCAAAATTAATATAGCCATTAAGAATGAGACAATTACAACGGCTAGAGCGTCGCGTATATACGCCTCCGCGCGACGATACGTCGTGATGATGTCTTTTACTCTTTCAAATTCTTTTTTTTTCTTTCATTTCATTCTCTTCACCCTCTTCGCGCAAGCACAATGAAATACGAAAATAAGTAACTGTAGTATACTCACCCTAACTCATTTAAACTGGTGCATAACGGACTAATTTAGAGATGTTTCTTAAAAATGTCCCAATGCAACTACACGTGATAAAATGTAACGGATGTGCCGTTTCATTTCCGTTGTTAGATTAATCTTCTCGTTGATCTGCTTCGTTTTGCTAACTTACTCATGTTATTCATTCTCGTGACAGAGACATGATGCATGTGACGTTTGCCAACCCTACATTTTCTATGTGAAAACTCTTCGTTGGGGATCACAACTTTTTGATGAGTATTGTGAAATATGTATTGATGTGTATGAGTAAGTGAAAATCGAGAATTCATGTAGGCATGTGACTTATAAGATCGACAAAAGTTCAGAACGTCTTGCAAGTTGTCAACTTGAAAGCTCGGGAAATTGATTGGTGGGCTATTAGACAGTTTTGAAGCCCGGAAAGATTTAAGGATCCTCAAGGGTATTTGAATTAGTTGATGTTGTTGAAGAAGTGAACGAATTGTATTAAATCACACAAAACCGACGAACTCGATAACAGAGCAGTTGACTTATCTCATTTTGATGGGGAAAGTTAAGTACTTCTGTATGATGAGGCTGGTAAGATAGTGGATATTGAAACTCCTGACTTCATTTTCTAGAATTTTTAAGATTCTTGAGATACATTTCACGCAAGCAGCTCGCACAGTAGTTGCTATTGAGACTATTGTGAAGGAACAGAAATAGCGGTCCGATCTTCGATAGGATACCAAAGTCTCCCAGCAACACCCATGTACAGCATTCTCACTGTCTATCGAGTATTTAGGCATGAACAACTTTCTTAATTTTTTTGAAGTGAACCCTCCCTGTGGCAACTCCGAAAAGAGCGAGATTCACTCTTTCCGAGGTGCCACAAAGGTAGAGTTCACTCCGAAAAGTTTTCTCAAATGTGAGTCGTTAGGATAAAATGCGCTTGAGAAGTTTTTTAACAAGATCAAAAGCTTGTAAGAAGTAAGAAGTATTAGTAAGAAGAGAGGAAAATTAATGGATAAGTAAAAAGAGCATTTCTTCAATCGAAGGCACCAGTATCTTTCAGAAAAGTATCTAGAGATGAACACAATTCATTTTTCAGGGATTTAAGCGTGATTTGCGTGCCATTGAATCGTAATATTCCATTTTCTATTTAATAGGGCTGGAACGATGTGGGCTTCCACGGATCAACACAAATTCCAACGCCGAACATCGATGCGCTCGCATACAATGGAATCATCTTGAATAGGCATTACGTCCTACCTTCATGTTCCCCGACGAGATCGGCTTTCCTCTCAGGAAAATATCCAATTAGAATGAGTACGTATCTGAAATAGATATTCCAATAACCAATCGATGGAAAATCGCATGGCATTACTCTTACTAGATTCAGATCAAAAACTTGACTCCTTCTATTGATTGAGTCATTCTCAACATTTTACATAAAAATATGTCTGTCAATTCACATAAGAATGTATGTCTATCAATATCACGTTGTAAAGGTAATAAAGATATCATTACAACAACGTGAAGATGGTATCGCGAGGAGATATATCCATTTCAAAGAGCTGAATCGAACTCTCAGTACTTATTACTCTGTCGATTATGAAAAAACTCTCTTCTTATCCTGTAGGATCGAAACGATCTCTAAACATTATAAACAAACTCACGTGATCATGGTATTTAGAGATTAAAATTGTGTTCTTTCAGGAATGCAAGGTACCTTTGGAATCCTTGGTGGCGAGCCCCGAGGTCTACCTCTGAACGTGAGGATTTTGCCGGAGTATCTTCAGGGCCTGGGTTACGATACAAAGCTCATCGGGAAATGGCACGTGGGTTTCCACTCTCCTCGTCACACACCAAACCACCGTGGTTTTGATTTTTTCTTCGGCTTCTATAACAGCTACGTTGGTTACATTGACTATCGATACGTCCAGCAGGTGAGCATAAAATGAACAATTGTGAACCGCAAGGAATGCTCGAAGGAATGAATTCACTTTTAAGAATAATTTGGTTTCCTAAGAATCGACAAATTTAGAAATAATCTACTCAAAAATGCTTTTATTTTGAAGGATGTGCCTGTATGAGTGACACTTTTCTGATTTATAGCCTTAGAGGCTGACAGCTTCCAGAGGACCAGTCAAAAATTTAAAGAAATTGAAAATCAAATGAATGTATCACTACACTTCACAATCTTTCAGTCACTGAATAGGAACTTGAGAAATCTGTACATTCAATTGATCGAAGCATTGACTTTCTCTTTATGTGCGAAATCGTCGAATCTTGAATCTTGAATCTAGCGTGTAGCGCCCAATGCATTTTAAAATCTACCATCAAGCTTCTCGCTTTGGAAATAGATATAAGGAGTGAAAGGGGCTCTGCGACTTGTTTGATGTTTGATATCAAGACATACAATACAATCTCGTATGCGCATGAACTTACACAGAAAGTAACGAGGAAGAGCTTGCAACTGTATAACGATTGAATATATTATTGCAGAATATGTCCGGGTTTGATATGCACATCAACGATCAACCAGCCTATGGATCTGAGGGTCAGTACGTGACCGATTTGTTCACCACAACGGCGCTTGATGTAATCAACAGGCATGATCCAATCAGACCTTTGTACCTTCAAGTGTCGCACTTGGCACCTCACGGACCTCTCGAGCCACCTTACGACGAACTTGTGGATGAGGAAATCAAAAATATTACCGATCCCAATCGGCAAACCTATGCAAGTAAGTAGGTAGAATTTGTCTGAAGATAAATTTCTTTTAATTAACCCTTTATTTGTGATAAAATAGGAGTAGTATCAAGGCTAGATGATTCCCTCGGCAGAATAGTTTCAGCTTTGGGCGACAAAGGTATGTTGAGAAACTCTGTGATACTCTTCCTGACTGATAACGGAGGGGCACCCATTGGCAAATTCAGAAATTGGGGATCCAACTGGCCTCTCAGAGGGGTGAGCTTTTTTAATAATTATATAGATGAATATATTTGCTTCTTTAAAAGTTATCGGCATGATAGGTATCAGTCAGTCAATAAGGTTTGTGAGCGTATTCATATGCGGTCAAAAAATTTTCTATCAAAACCTGATGAAGGGAGACTGAATTTGACAAAATTTCGACTCATCGAAGCTTAAATATTATTTAATGAGTCGAATTCGTTTGAGTTCACTTTATCCAAAAGTCAGCTCAGCAAATTTTCAGCTCTCGACTCCTACGAGACTCAATCACTTCAGTATCAATTAAATACAATAGGAATTCTGTTTCGTAAGAGTGTTTTCATCGCTTGGCACCCCATAGATGTTGGACTTTTCCATTTTCTCATACGCATATTCAAGTACCATGTGCAGGAACGTGATAAAGCACTATCTCACTACAAGTAACTGTCTTATAACTTCAGGATGCACCATCAAGTCAACCAAAAATCGATTATTTTCAGACGAAATACACGCTATTCGAAGGTGGAGTGCGAGGAGTTGCGGCAATCTGGTCGCCTCACCTGCTCAGCAAAGGCCGTGTCTCTGACCAGCTAATTCACGTGACGGACTGGCTTCCAACGTTGTACAGACTCGGAGGCGGTGACCCAATGGATCTCGGTCCCATTGACGGCGTTGATCAATGGGATACTCTCAGCTTTGGAACCGGTTACTTGCGCGAAAAATTGCTACTGAATATTGACGAGGTCACCGATACTCAGGCAGCCATCTATAAACGTTTCAAGCTCGTTAAAGGTAAGCTCTAATTCCTGTAAGCTGACGAGGCTATTAAGAAAGGAACCGGACGACCGGATCTGACAGATCAACGTTTCGACTTGGCCTGCTAATTGTAATCGCTAATTGCTCGCGGGACATTGGTCTTCAGTAACACGTAACACGGTCAATTGTCAGTTTAAATTCTAAAATATGCCGGTCAAGTTGGTGACTCCGAGCTCAATGTCCTCTCAACTTGCTAAAATAAGCCTTTCTATTGCTAACGAGTGTATGAATAATTATGTAAATGCCATAAATTCTGTTAACCCCTTTCTCAATTTCATCATCAAATTTAAAAGTTTGGGGCTTCTAGTACTGAATTATGCGTCAATTTTTACAGGATCGCTATTCAAGGGCTACTACGATAACGTGGAGGGTGAGAGCGGAAGAGGCCCAAATGTCCCTCGTTATAATACGTCAAAGGTCTTGAAAAGTGCTGTATCGGATGCGATAAGGGAGCACCTTGGAGTGCCTGTCACTCAAGAGAGTGTTATGAATCAGCTGCAAGGACAGGCGACTGTTAATTGTCGATCAAGCCTCATCCCAGCAACGAGCAGCAATCAATATCAATTCCGGCGCTACAACACTGCGTCGTGCAATGATACTGAGTGCCTTTTTGACATTAGCACCGATCCGTGTGAGACTACAAATGTTGCCAAGAGTTACCCCGATGTGAGTAGTAATTTTCATATTCTTCTCTCGTAATGTACAACATCGCGTCTGCGCCTATAAGGCTCTGAAAAAAAATTCACAAATCGAGTGGCATTTGGAATTTCATCAAGTGTTGAGCGGGTTGAAAATTTAAGTACATATTTCTATTCAAAAATTCACGTTACACGTTCCCGCACTCAATAAAACTGAATTATCGGATGATGAATTGTATCTCCCTGAACTGTCATGGTCATATTACAAATTTACGACGATCTCACTTGGTATGCGAAGAAAATTTACATTTGCTGATTCAAATAATGATATATAATTGCCGGAATTTTTGCCGCAATCAACCAACCAACCCTAGAATCGCGATGCCAGATATCTGACACCTGTGCCTCTTGCTCTTCGGGCAAGTTGACCAGCTGTTTCAAAATTGTGGAAAACTTCATTACAGTGCATACAATCACGCGCATTTTTCTGATGTCGTTATATTGGCCTACACAAAGCTTTCACAATTTTGAGCAAATTTGCAAAGCTAAGCACATTTTAATAGATTTCAATTATATGTCCGGTGGGACTTCCATGAAAAATGGAGAGAAAACTGGACAATGCTATATTATTTTGAATCAACTCCGTAATCTGATCAGGGGTGAACCCGGAGTTGAGTTTCGACTTAATTTGATTTCTATTTGATGGGTCGTGCTGGGGTTGATACAACTTCTTCATCTCAGATGTTCACGATAATCACATTTACTAGCACCGGATTCCGTGGTAAATTCAAGTGGAAACCAGAAAGGATGTAATGAAATGATGTTCGAGAATCAATTGAGGGTACATCACTGAGTCTGATAGTTAATCATTGTGTTTGCTGAAACTGATGCAAAAATTTCTTCCAGATTGTCGAGGAGTTGAATCTCTACCTGGATAACTTCCACAATGCACTAGAAGAACAACAAAGACTGCCAGTGGACTATATGGCAGATCCACGTCGCTGGAATTACACGTGGCAACCATGGCTCAACGTTCATGACAATCCCTATTTGTATTACTCAAATGCTTCAGCAGCTATAGGCACCGTAGCAGTATGCGCTCATGTTGCATTATTTCTTCTCATCGTAGCACTCAGGGCCTTCATCTGACTTCAAGATCATCCAAATTCATCGAGACGCATAAGCATGACAGCACGTTGCAGATGCTGCAGCAAATATTGCAATCGAAAAATTGGTCAGGATGACGAAGGCATTGAAATGACGACGTGATGCCTTCTCACGAATGAGACTAAAGGCACCTTAGTTAGATAGGAATTTCGTACCGAACCAGAAGTTACACTGATTGATGTCTGCTGGAATAGCTGGGCAGTATTAAAAGGCTTCACCAAAACCCGATGAGCTATATACCGATGTTCCGACGGTGATAGTTATTATCTATCATTATTACACCGAGTATTTCTAATTCGATACATTCTCGAAATTTTGAGTCTTTTATAGTTCAAAATATTTGAAAGGTATAATTATGTAGATGTGTCCCCCATAGCGTATGATAATATTGAGACTATTAAGCACTATCTCAATCAACGTTTCCGTCCTATAAGTAGATTAATGAGAATCTGTAAAGGGCTCGGATGAATTCGGCAGATATCATCTCTCTGGAATAAGTGCTAAATTTTAACGTTCATAACGTAAGTGTACCCAATTTGCCCCCATTGAGCCATTTTCTCAACAACTCTAGTTTACATCAGTACAGAAAGAAGCTTTAGAGTGAGCTAAGATACGTTGAAAAATATTGAGATGGACTTATGGACTTGAGAAGTAGAGTAAACCTGAGTTGTTGAGAAAATGATGGCTCAACAGGGGCAAATTACACTTACCGTGGTATACATATCGAATATTCAAGATCCATCGATTCTACTATTCACAATTATATGATGGCACTATTCGATACTAATGACTGCAGGTTTCATTCATTCTTTGCAGAGTTTATCATTCTATAAAGTGGCAACGAAGTATCTACTCGAGTATCTATAATTAGACTCGATAAGGAACTCAATTGCACCGTTCGTATCATGTGCACTTTATTTTACCGATGTGAGCTGGAACGTGAGCAAACATCGAATCTATATAGTTCATTAATTTTTTGAAACACAGTACGAAACGACCGAAATGTGTACCAAATTGAATTTAGATATGGTAAAATTATCTAAATCATTACTATTTGGTTCAATAGATCACAAAGAATCTACAACTTTCGTAAACTTTAGAAAAATTTTCTTAAATTACTCGACATGCTTCAGCTCTATATAAGTTAACTATAAGTAGTTTCATGTATGGAGGAGGGGGGGGGGGTCTCTATGGCCATAAAAATTTAAATGGAAGAGGGATCAAAGCGTGCGTCAGTCACGTAGAGCCTAAAGGTACCTACAGTCAGTAGACTTCGTGAAGTGATACATGACTCTAACTTCGCCAACATAATTGCCAAAAACTTAGAATGCGAATAGTTGTGCTAAATGACTGAGGAGAATCGTTGTATTATAAGATTTTGCATCAATCTCGCAATAGAAGCACAAAATATCAGAATTGACATATGACATAGGTTCAAATGAAGTTTGTATTACTTCATCAAGTTCCACTTGATCCTTGGTCTTTCGTCATACGTGATTCTGGAAGGTCCATCAAGTTTTACAAGGATCGATAGATACATTTTTGTTCGCGTTCTTTGTGAAATAGCTCGGAAATAGGTCGAAATTAATACTCCGCACGAGTCGAGAGCCATGAAAGTGTCGAGTGTTGAATCTAACAAAGAACTGATCAACATCATGTCCGTCTTCAACAGATTTCAGCTGTGAGAATGGCGTAGGCAATTGGGAGCTGACATTCGATAAGCGTTCTTATTTTTCCTCCGTGTTATTCTTATGGAAGAGATTCAGGATTCGGCCATATTGCTTTTTTCTGCCATCTAAAATAACACGCATGTTAGTTCCCAATTGACGATACTGTGATCACTTAACTACATGATGTGCCCGACTTTGAGAGTATGTCAGTTTTGGGTGAGTTTGTTTGAAACTTTTCAACATAACTATTCTGTTGAGATTTAAGTGAAGAATATGATAAACTGTATAATTATATAAGTGCTACAAAATGTATGAGTCTACCAAGAATTTGGCACAAATAAAGTTGTACATACATATTTTTTAATCCACATGGTATTTTCATTCATCCTCAAATATCTCAGCTCTCTTGTTGCTGGGAACTTGGTTTTGTACAGTCAGTAACCAAAATTACACTTTCTCGATGTTTTGTGAATATTTTCATCTCAACCGAGCTCACGGGTTGCTCGCACGATGCTCATGACACGATCACGCTGAAAACTCAGAAATTGTCTTTCTACCCTCATTTTCTTAGCATGCATGAAGTCAAGAGATTTTTCACTCATTTGTACGACAAGTATTTCCAACATTAAAATAATTTAGATTACACTTTTCGAATTTGAATCGTCTTCTTATATGAATCAATGATATTAAATTCGTAAATCGACATTTGGAGGACTAATTTCTATTTCTCTATTGTTGACCTCGGATTTGAGGCCATTTTTAATGAGAAATTATCGATCGGGGAGGAATTACCGATTATAAGCCCTGGATAGCTCAATGGCAGAGCATCTTCCCGGCAAGATGAAGGTTCCCAGTTCGATCTTGGGTCTAGGGATTTTTTTCACGTTGTCATTCAAATACATTTTTTCTTTGATTAACATCTCGACGATCAAACCCCGATCGATAATTTCTCATTAACAATGGCCTCAAATCCGAGATAGACAATAGAGAAATAAAAATCAGTCCTCCAAATGCCAATTTACGAATTTAATATCATTAAATTAATCTAAATGTTGAGTTCTGGAATGGATGTTCCAACTTTGCAACAACCTCACTTTTTCGACTCACCCGTGGAAAACCTACTTATTGATGTAATATTATCCAGGATTTCTAATTCTATCTGGAGTTTTTTGTAAGATTTCGTCATTTCACAGCTTCATAAGTCGAGTGATAAGGATGATTTCATGTTCTGAAACGATTAGTTTTGCAATGAAAAGAATGAAAACTGTTCGGTGTAGAAAAATTAGCTCAAGATTTCACCAAAAGCTCTCAGGATCTTCTGAGCAAGTTGAGGCAACAGTAATGAGACTATCTAATGAATCAAGTTACATTATATTTCTGATATTTGATCAATTGACATTCAATTCGTCCCTTGCGGGAAATAGATTATGAGATATATTATAATTTAATGTTCTTTGCATACACTAAGCTGTAGAATTCTAAGGTGTACAATCTCACAAGGCCTAGAATTTGCGCATCAAACGATAGAAATTTTGAGAAAGTCATCATGAAAATTCTTCATCAGAATTCCTTGATGCAATGTTAGTATCTAGGGTACGAGGCTGTTAGATGCAGAAAATGCAGGTATGCCAGAACGTGAGTAAATTAGACAATGCATCTCTCGCGCAGATGCCAATTAAACTGAATCAACAATTTACTCCTGATCAAATTTTTTTAACTCTGACTTTTGCAGCTACAATCTGTAAAAATAGGCGAAGTAGGAGACAGCAGCTCTTGTTCCTTGGTCCATTCCAATTCTTGAATATTCTGACCTTGATGGAGAAACTTTTGTAAAAAAACACTTCGTCATGAACCGGTTTTTGTATCGAGAGTTCTCTTCTTTGATATTCTCAAGTGAGAGTGGATCATTCAAGGAAGATCAAACATAAATAAATAAAAGTATTATGATTGGATAGCGTACGGTGTGAGTGCTCAGATAGAAAGAGTTGGTTGATTATGTAACAATGAAACAGTTCGTCCAATCTACGACTCACGACTGTATAATGTGCGACCTCTTTGTGATCAATGACTGCCTTTCGAGGCTAATATACCATGATGTCGAAGCACAAACTATTACTATTTCTTTGGTGAACATCTCGATGGCTCAGAGTAAAAAGGAACTATCTAAAATCGTAAGACTTGAAAGGAACTATCTGTAAATGTCTGGTTAAAAAGAACTATCTGAAAATGTTTGGTTGAAAGGAACTATCTAAAAGTGTCTGTAAAAAGGACTATCTATAGATATTTGGCTGAAAGGAACTATCTAAAATCGTAAGATTTGAAGGGAACTATCTGGATTTGTTTGATTTAAAAAGAACTATCTGAAAATGTCTATTTTAGAAAGGAACTATCTATAAATTTTTGGTTAGAAGGAACTATCTAGAATCGTAAGAGTTGAAAGGAACTATCTGAATTCGTCTGATTTAAAAGGAACTATCTGAATTTGTCTAATTTAAAAGGAACTATCTGAAAATGTCTGGTTGAAAAGGAACTATCTGTGAATTTCTGGTCAAAAGAAACTATGTGAAAATTTTCAACCGAAAATTCACGAATAGTTCCTTTTAAACCAGACAAATTGAGATAGTTCCTTCTAAATCAGACGAATTCAGATAGTTCCTTTTAAACCAGAAATTCACAGATAGTTCCTTTCTGAAACAAAAATGTCCAGATAGTTCCTTTTAAATCAGACAAATCCAGATAGTTCCTTTCAACTCTTACGATTCTAGATAGTTCCTTTCAGCCAAAAATTTATAGATAGTTCCTTTCTCAAACAGACATTATCAGATAGTTCCTTTTAGATGAGACGAATTCAGATAGTTCCTTTCAAGTAAACAATTTCAGATAGTTTCTTTTACAGACATTTTTGGATAGTTCCTTTCAAGTCTTACGATTTCAGATAGTTCCTTTTTACTCTGAGCCATTGATCTGATGAAAGTAGTTTGAAATGCGAGGGCTGTTTCCGATCTCAATCAAGTCTTTCATGCATGGGCTATCCTCAAAGTTGAGAATCATTTGACTGTGAAAAATGTATGAATTCCAAATATCCTGATGATGCAACTATGAGAGTATAACTCTTCATCTGTTCTCGATAACAATTAAAAGAGAACAATTTTGCAAGACATTTTTTTTATTAATGTGATATAATCAGAATAGCTTGTCTCCAAGCATCTGACTTGGTATCGCAGATGATTGATAAATTTAGATTCGCTAGAACAAACAAATGATAATGATTTTATTGTGACTGCATATATTGCTAACTTTACGATGAGTACGATAACAGAGAATCTTGGTACATTGGCCCGTTATTCTTTGAAGATTTATGTTCGAAAGTATCGCGAATCTCGTAACGAAAGGAGGCATACCTATAGCTGCTTAGAAGATTCAAACGTATACAGGAGAAAATCATTCCACGCGGTCTCGCCGCCAAGTGAGCATTGATTTTAAACTTGTAGACAGCGTATAATAGGAAGTGAGTGCGCGTCGTTTCGTTGGGCTCGTGAATCCAATCATCGAGCTATGAGTGAGAAGTTGTATCGTTTTGAGTGAAGAAGTGGTGACGAGAAAAAGTGATATGAATTTTATGGAGTAATAATTGGGAAGATTGTGCAGAATTTTTAAAAATGGAAGCACGGACAAAGTTATTGTTGTTGATGGGAATGATTGTTATAGCGAGTTTTGGAACTCACAAACTGATTTCTTGGGTCAGCCATTCTGCCAAAAAGAATCCTCACATCATTTTGATTGTGGTTGATGATATGGTGAGATTTTATCCACAACTTCTCATTTTTTCTTCTACTACATCTAAATTTTATTCTGTAAAAAACTTTTAAAAAGTTGCAAATTAATGACCAATCTCGTGCTTAACATGCACCCAAGCTTTATATGGATACGTTACTAAGTAGATCAGTTTTTCGTATTAGTATTATTCGTTTAGTATTCGCTTTGATAGCCTTGCAGAGACGGAAGTGACTCTCAGATATGAAAATCACCATGTTTGCGATACATTTTAAATTGAGTGCTTTGAATAACATTTTTCCGATTCATTCTGAAAATCCACTTGCAAGCCATAACACTGTCACAATGGTGATAGGTCTTACAAATGTATATTTTGTCCACCTTAGTTTTTAATAAATTAATTTCGCAGTTTTGTAGCATTCACACCTCCAAGTGCGATGTGATTTACGAAGCTGGTTCATTTTAATGAATTGTAGATTCTAATCACAGTACAAAAAATGTAAAGTTTGAGAAACTATTGTGTGATTAAAATATGGAATTGACTAATCAGCTAACAAAATCCATCCACTCAAAGTTAATAAAAGAGAATATTGTGACCAGTGAATCTAAGAAATCTGAACGCTGTTGGGTCATGATTTTAATTTGTTCTTAACAAAGAAAATTCGAGAGTTATTATCACTTCTCTGACGCTTTTTACTATGTCAATCGTCAAGTGCTTTCAATCAAACTTCGTTCATAAAATTTGTGAGTACTTTCATCATTTAAGCAAAATTTCTCATCAATTTCTTCAAAAATAGAAGCAACATTTTTTTTCTCACTGAGTTTCCCAATCAAATCAAGGTACGCGTGAATCACCAAGTAAATCTCAAAAATCTTGATAATTTTCTCTCAGGGCTGGAACGATGTGAGTTTTCACGGAGCAGACGAGATTCCAACTCCAAACATTGATGCTCTCGCTTACAGTGGCGTCATATTGAACAGGCACTATACTCTACCAATTTGTACACCGTCTAGGTCATCGTTAATGACTGGCCGCTATGCCATTAGAGATGGTGACAATTTATTCTTGGTTTTGGGGCGTATTTCATCGAGATGATTTACAATTGTATTCGTAAAACAGGAATGCAAGGTTGGCCACTGGGAGGCGGAGAACCTCGAGGAGTTCCACTGAATATCACTCTTCTACCGGAATATTTGCGCAGACTTGGTTATTCGACTCATCTTGTTGGAAAATGGCATCTGGGATATATGACAAAGGATTACACACCCACAAGACGAGGATTTGACACATTCTATGGCTGTTACAATGGTTGGATTACATATTTCAGTCACTTACATTTCCAAAAAGTAGCTGATGATTTACCGGTGAGTTTGGCTTTTCGTAAGGACGAACCATATCGGTCGACCATGGGTCATTGGAGGATTCCAATGAAGGGAAAGAGTTTAATACATATTGGAGGTTTCTTTTTGGGAAAAGTTGCAAAACTTTTACGATGACAATTATATCTGTTCTCTTTTGGGGAATCCATCATTTCCGACGTAATTTTGTTTGGAATTGGAAATTGTATCGTTCCAAGATAATTCCCAAGTTCAAATCATTGTAAGGAGTTCCTGGTTATCGATCAGAGTGAATGTGGTCGATGCAACGTCAATCTGAGTCTTGATTTGCGAGCTTTCATAGGTTGAGGACTAAGATTTGGTTCGATCTGCATTGGCCAATTTATTGTTTTAATCATTAGTCTTTGCACTTTTCAGTTAATATCTGGTTATGATTTGCACCGAGACAAACCCGAAACTCTGAAGCCTGAATACGATTACAATTATATGACGGACCTTATCACGGATGAAGCTGTAAGGATCATCAAAGATAATGGAAACAAGAAATCGATTTTCATGGAAATATCTCACGTGGCAGTTCATGCCAGTGAAGGGAACGATACTTTGGAAGTTCGGAATATGACTGAAATCGACGAGAGTTTTCCTCACATAAAAGACATAAGCCGTCGAAAATATGCTGGTAAGTGAACACTTAGACACGAATCTCGCAAGCATTGTAATAGTACATTACGCGTCGAGTGCTGGAAACATTTTTTCCTTCGGGAAACCGAGCTGGACGTGGGCGATGGCACCGTCCAGCTTGGTTTTCCCGAAGGAAAAATGTTTCCGCACGAGACGCGTATGCAGTTTTTGGACGTACAAAAATCTTTGTTGATATCATTTGATACGTGGGTTCCCCAGATAGAATATCTGTAAGAGTATTCGCGGAGAAATTATAGAACTTGCATACAATCTGACAACTGTAATCACACCACTGACTCAAGATTTACCGCGCTCTTTTTCGATCCTTGCAAATATGAAGGGCTCCGGACCAGAACGGTATAACTCCATTTTTTCCATTTCTGGGAAATTCAACTCAAAGTTTTTTTGCAACAGAAAATTGGAATCATCATTTTGAGTCTCAGTTCCTTTTTTATCATATAGTAAGTAAGTTTTCACGATAATTGTTGTATAGGGGGTAATGATTTTCAATTGTTCACTCTAATTACTCACTACTTTACATTATAAAATGGAATTATACCGTTCTGGCCCGGAAATTTTTTCGACTTTTTTTCCGGACCAGAACGGTGTAAAAACACTATTTCTGCTGTTCGAAACACCGTTTCGAACCAGAACAGATGGAGAAACGAGTTGACTTTCACTAATTTAGATCGGAAAGTGTGGAGATATTGTGAATTTACACCGTTTAGAATCAAAAAACGTCCGCTTTTGGGTAGAAAAAAAAGTTCGAAAATTCACCCGGCCAGTGCACGTTTTTTCCCGAATTGTCTACTAGGAGTATCTCCATTAGGTGTCGATGAAGACATTTGCTAATGTTCAAGAATCATCGTCGAGTTACATCGACAGATTTTACCGAACAAGTTCTATTCAAAGTACCATGACTGTAATCGATTTTATTCATGATATTGAAGGTCCACGGGTGCACAGAGGATTTCATCGACAAGTATTCATTCAATCAGCTTGGTCTATAATTTATAATGTTTGGTAGGTCGCAAAGTACAGAACTTCTACTTGAAGTATCAAATTCAGACAGGTCGTACTGGGAAGTTCAGCATTTCAATACTACTACTTGAATATGAAGTGCGAATAGATAATCAGAATTTCTTAAATTTATGAGTCTGGCAACACTGATATTGATAAACAATTTGTTGCAGAAGGATCAATTGGAGAAATCTAGTATTTCTTAACACAATATCCTTTACAGTGAAATTCACTTGTAACTAATAGAAGAATTGAGCTAACAGTCAGGTGACTACTAATATTGAAAAATCGAGTTAGTAATTTTCAAAACTGTATTCTGGATTAATTGTGAATGAGATGTGTCTATTCGACGATGAAGCTATAGGTAGTCACGGACATTGAGATTTTCCTTAAAAGAAGCAATATGAATGATTTGAACTTGCCTGTATCTTAGGTTTAATGATTCGGTCTTGTGAAAAGATCTCTGAGGACACGATAAAAAACGAGACCTATAGCGAGTTCATCGATAGGTCTATCGACTCATTTTAGGTTTTTTTCGAGTGGCCACTGCTCGGGCCACTGTCATTCTGGTCTCATTACTGACGATGTGAGATTGCAAAAGTTCAATTCAAAGCTTATAGGAAAGTAACAATATTCTTGCAAACCCTCACGGAATGCTGTTCCGTGAGTTTCTTTTCGATAGGGCTCTTCTGTATGCAAGATCGTAAAGAGGGTAGCGACGAACTTCGACTTGCAAACATTTCAACGACTGAATGCAGCCACCCAAGGAACATGGGGTGTCTAAATCCTATATTCTGGGGTCTACTGCCACTTTGCGAGACCTAAAAAAGTGTAATGGTTGGAGATGGAAGGCGTCAGATCAGTGTTTTAGTGTTCAAGCGTGGACTCATACCGTTCTGGTCCGGAAAAAAAGTCGAAACTTTTTTCAGGCAAAAAATCGTCGAAGCGCTTGTGACGCACGAAAACACATTTTCACTTCCGAAATTGTGCGTACATGTTTTCACACGCATTTTCTACCATTTCCCGTCAAAAACTCAATTTTCACCAAAATGGACTTATACCGTTCTGGTCCGGAGCCCTTCATATGTAGGTATGTTGGGTGTACTGCGAAGACTTCTTGCACGAGCTTGAAGGCATATCTAGGAACTCAGAGACTCACAGACCCTCTCCGCTGCGTTCATCTGATTTTTATGTTCCCATTGAATCTTAGAATTCTTTCATATTAGCTGTAAAAACGTTAAATTTTGGTGACTCTCGAATAAGCTTTGGGGCTCTTGCCAACTTCCTTGCTGTAAATAGTGACATCCCTAGGGAAGTGCCCAGAGACTTCACAATTCTCAACAAGAAGAGAGATCCCTTCCCTCGTCTCGTTGAGAATCAGTCTATTACAAGAGTTAAAACAACTGGAAAATCAAATTCAAAGCTTTCAGAAGTTGTTTCTATATACCAACTACACTTCTGATGAGAATCATTGAGGGATGAAAAAAAATAAATATTGAGTATTAGTGATTAGATGTCATAGAGATCATAAAAATTGCATTTTTCAAGCTGACGTAAGCCATATGAATCCGGATCCATGTAACTGAGGTCACTGTTATTACAATCAAAATTAGCGCAGATGAAATTCTCTACGATGCACTCATTTAGGAATATTCATCGACAAAAGCAAGCAAGTTTTAGTACATCCCCCGAGCAACTCAATCACGGTCATTATTACATATGCCGAAAAAAGATTCGCAACTGCCCATCTGAAATAGAATCACCTATCTGACCATACCTACCCCTTACATCAAGTTTCATTTCAATTTTCAATAGAATGACAAATCCGTTCACTGACCACAATCTTTAACGCCAGCATTCATTATTCCAGGAATGATGAAAGCAATGGATGAATCCATTGGCCAAGTGATGAAAGCTCTCAGTGATGCCAATATGCTTGAAAACAGTATCATTATATTCATGTCAGATAACGGGGGGCCAACAATTGGCCTATACGAGAACACTGCCTCCAATTATCCTTTGCGAGGAGTAAGTTTCCACCATATTTCAAATACAGATCACTTGAAAAAGAAAAAAAAATCGGACTTTCATGAAATAATTACTAGAAAAAGCTCAAACTTCAATGATTTATTTTTTAGATGAAGCAAACGTTGTTTGAGGGAGGAGTTCGGAGCGCCGCCTGCATCTTCTCCAATCTTATCAAATTCCCATCTCGAGTATCGAACGGTCTGATACATCTTGTTGACTGGTTGCCAACATTGTACGTGGCAGCAGGTGGTAAGATCGAGGATTTGAAAGATATTGATGGGGTTAATCAGTGGCCTACCCTTGTGAACGGACAAGAATCACCCAGGAAGAGCGTTCTTCTCAACATCGATGAAGTTCGCCACGCCGAGAGCGCAGTAATTGGCCATCACAAACTCATAAGAGGTTTGTTTATCAAGATATTTCTGCAAACAATTAATATTTCTCCAACTATTGTGCTTTCCATAGAATCCTACGCAACGAATGCATAGTGATGTAACATTTGCCACATCGAGGAAGATCGAATCTGATAGCCAAATACGATAATATCAATCACGAACACAACATTTTATGTTGACATGGAGTTCATCAGGACCATATCGCGAGATTCTTAAATCGAGATGAAACACGGAAAGACTTGCAACTTATGAGGCTGAAACTATTATTTGAGATGTAAGACTTAGATAATTCTTTCGTAAAGGGTCACTGCGAGGAAATTTTGACAAATCTTTGTTGATGAGGTTCAACGTGTTTCGTTACATACACGTGATTAAATAACAAAAAAAAGTCTGTGGAAAGGCGAAAGAGCTGTGACTAATTTCTCCCTGAAGAATCTCTTAATCGCACTTAAAAAATTGCACCTAAGAAATTCTGAAAAGTACAAATTATTTCTGGTATGTAGATTGCCCAAAATAACTAACAAGGGGAGGACCTGACCTTTGGATCACCAATCCTTTCCAAATTTTTTTTACAATTTTGTGTCACCTAGAATATGAAGAATCCAGAATAACTCCGTCAAATGGGCCTTCTGCCCAGAGCTACAAGCAAAAATGTTAGCGTTGCCAGTATACCTATATATATCACTTTTTAACATGGGCCTATACGGGCAATGTCAATGTCATGGGCTGTAACTTTGAACAGGAGGCCCATTTGACGGAGTTACTCTGGATTCTTCATATTCTTGGTAATACAAAACTGTAGAGAAATTTTGGACAAGATTAGTGATCCAAAGGTCTGGTCCTCCCCTTGTAAGTATAATTCGTGTATGAATTCATTCCAATTTTACCGAGAGCAGATTGTAAGCTCGATAACTGACGAAGTAACTTTGTGGGATATTGGTTTCTTCTTCCACAACTCTTCTTGTACAATTCATCCTTGACCATACACTCTACTTTCATACGCGATCAATTATTCAGGGCCTTCGAAACGTGGCAAATTGCGTGATACCCTTGCATCATAATACTTGAAATATATGCACCCCGCTAAGAAATCACAATTTTTCAGCTTTTGAAGATGAGAAAGATGATCACAATTGCTCTTTAAAATGTATAAAAATTCGCAAACCCCAAATTAGATGATTCTTCTTCACTAAAAAAATGAGTCCATGCACAATTTAAAAATCTGAGATATATCCGATTTTTTAGAACCACTTGAATCCGCGAAACGATATTCACGTACATTGTTTCAGTGTAAAATTTCACACGGTATTCTAATCATTCGATATTTTCAAGGCATAAAATGCAACAGAACAGTTTCAAAAATTTGATAGCACTTGATCATGCATCCAACATGAAAGTGTTTTACTCGTTCGTGATTGATAAAAAAATTTCCTTAAACAGGTACTGAGGTGGACAATAATGATTATTATGGAACAAATGGGAACGACGCGTCTTACCCAAGGTACAGAGTGGAGAGCGCATTATCGTCTCCTACTGGATCAGTGATCAAACAGTTGCCAAATTTCAAATTCCCATCGACTTCAGAAGCCATGGGAATGAGGCGGAAAAGTGCCATCAAATGTCATCCTCATACGAACCACCCAAAGTGCATCATTTCTCATTGCTTGTTTGACATTGAAAATGATCCATGTGAGACTCAAGATCTGTCCGGCAAGCATCCTGAGGTGAGTTATTGAAACTTCTACTCTATAGCGCTTATTATGGATAGATATTGACTATATACTTCTTGTTTTGCCGATCTTGACACTGAAGGAAATGAGACATGTCACGCGTAAAATTCCGTGACTTTTTAAATTTGATTGCCGGCCATTCCTGTCTATTTCGTTTCTGAGTCTCCAGCTCCTCATAACTTTGTTCTAAGTAAGATCGTAAAAACGGTGTCTGTTCTGGTGCAGACTTAAAATGAATCCATTGGACCACAAAAAATTGAGCACGAAGAGCGTAACACGCACGAATCACCGCGATTCGTAGATTTGTTCTTATACTTGTGAGAATCTCATCATCATGCCTACTGTGGCAAAATTTTATCTGAATTAATTATTAAGATTGGTAGGAACTCAAACATTTCTGTTTTAGAATCCTAATAGGGTTGAATTTTTAGAAGGCCTAATAAATCAACTCAGTCTATTTTGAACAGCGTATTGCGTAGATAATGATATAAATGCCGTGAATCATCAGAATAAAATCAAAATAATTGTGCCAGAGTGCGATAATTTCATCCGTGAAACTGTTCGAGTCATAGTTCTAACTCTTTAATTGATCAAAAAATTGCAGTTGCTCAAATATACACAACAGTCACAAGGTCTCTCTTTTGTAATTTAGAGCATCAGGCGCTATTAGTTTCTGTGAGAAGCGGAAACAGACATTTTGATTATAATTTGTTTTTGCAGGTCGTCGAATCGTTACAGTCTTTCATACATGACTATCGACTAGTAATGATGAAACAAACAAACGCGCCTCATGATCCTTGCTCCAATCCAAAATATTTCAACGGAACGTGGATGCCTTGGAGAGAAATACATATTCCGAATGATCCTCGACCAACGAAATGTAAATAAGCTGTTATCGTGTACACGCATGCATTCAGACCACATGTTAGAATCGATAAATCAAATGATTAATTCTTAATCAAGTTATGTAAAATAGGCCGTGATATAGCTTTGATATGGAGTGAATCTAAGTGGTGCGTGTATTCGTGGATTTGAAGAAGCAGAGTTTGAGAATCTCATATGATACTATTAGCCCTTCATCAATATTATATTCAACTGTATGACTTAGGATTTACCACCATAAAACTCAAGAGAAATATCCTTGATTCGCATGCTGCTTTTGATTACCGGTCTACTGTATCCCATATGATCATTACTGTAAAAATCTTCTTATCTCTGTGGTCTACAAGATTTTTATAAAAGGTGCTGCTTTGCGAAGCAGTGCATGTAGCAATGTATTGAATGAAATGTTCAATAAATCAATCAATATTATCACTATTGCTGGATATAGAGCCTATAATTAAGACCCATCGGATTGAATGATTAGCTTCGAGGAGCAAGAACAGGAGAGATTGAAAAGGAGGCGCTTTATCCTGACTCATTGAGTCGAAAGTTCAAGCCTTTAGGCTATTGTGAGTGACTTTACATGGAAAACGCCTTTTACATAAAATCGACGTAATCAACCTCTACCAAAGATACGTTGAGTCCAGGCCGAGTGGGCGCCATCATTAGAAAAATTATACCGACGAAGTTTTTCCATGCAGGATTCTCTTCAAAAGACCCTCCTGATCATGGAAATCTATGTTGCCGGCCGAAAAATGTTCACAATTGGTTTAAATCGAATTTGTTCAAACAATTTGAAAAAACTGTTCATTTTCGATTCAAACTATTACATAACTGAAATAATTCAGCTCGTTTTAAACAGAAAAGGTTTCTTGTCATTGTTCGCTAAACTTGATCGTTTTCGAGCAATGAGCACTTTGAAAATGAAAAAACGCAAATTTTGCAATCTTTTGGCCTTGCGGCCAAGCGGCCTGGACTATGCCGCTGCAATCTATCACATTCTATCTCATACTTTTCCAATTCTAAGCCCAATAATAGCATCATAACATTCATGGTAAGGTAAGACTATAGAGAGTTAAGAAGACTCTAGACGAGAATGCTGCTGTCAAAAAAGGGACGAGTGCTGCTTTCGGAGCGTGTTAAAAAAATCCTCAAAATTTTGCAATTGACTTTAATTGAAACACACGTTGTTCGGAGGAGGTCTTTGAAAAGTCACCTGTGACATCGTCTTCAAAATGTGATCATATTCGCATTTCAAATGTCGGACGGTGTGATGAATCAGGTTCCAACGTTATACGTGGTACCAGCTGTATGGTAAAAGATCAAAGACTTGAAGAATATAATTATTGATGGCATTAACCATTAGCCTGAGCTCGTAAGTGGAGCTTCGAGCCATGCATGAAGTGCTATTTCACATCAACGAATTTCATAATGCCAAGAGTTCAATGATTGGGATTCTTGAACAAGGTTTGAGTAAGGATATAGTTTTTGCAGCTCAATTTATATTCTTCCACAAATTCGGTCATTGGCTTATATTGATTAGGGATATGTCTCTGACAATCCAACTCGACGTGAAGAATAATTCATTCAAACATTGAGGATAACTTTTGGGATTCATCATTATATCTCTCGTCCCGATTGGATATAAGATTCTCGAGAGCTTTATTTAGCTAAATCAGATAGTTTCATCTTGTTATATTTCATTGGGCTCAGAATTTTGAACTGTGTGCCATAATAGTATATTACGCAACAAGTGCGAGAAGGTCAATTTCCACACAAGTTGCCAAACGAGTGCGGAAACTTCTCGCACATGTTGCGGATATATGGGTAGTTCCGTTGAAACTTTGAAATAATGTGTGCCTGCTTGTACGAACCCTTAAAACGCTTGGGAAAAAATTCGTACAGGTCATTATCGACGTATTTTTAGTGTTCTTTTTGGCGCAATCGATAGTTTGGCGATCCAGAGTCGCAAAAAAAAATTTGACGTGCGCATCGCACTTCTATTATTCAAAAAATATTATTTGCAACTTGATTCGTCGTTTTAACCAAAGTATGAATGGGAAAGCTCATCAACGTCAAAACAAAGACATTTCGATAAAATCATAAATTTTCCGAATCCCCAAATCTGCGGATCCCCAGATCCGCAGATGTACAGACTCGCGTATACGCGCCTGCATCATAAATTCATAAAAAGCTGTAAATTCATCAAAATATACACAAATCCACAAATCTGCGGATCCGAAGATCCACAGAAATTCCCGACTCAAGTGTACGCACATAAACTCATAAAAAGCTGTAAATTCATCAAAAAATACACAAATCCGCAGATCCGAAGATCCGCAGATATTCCGACCCGCGCCTATATAAGACCGAGCTTCTTTCACTCAGCAAGAGTTCGCCGCGGACATTCATTCACGCCAAATCTCCTGTGCAATAGTAACGTCACCAGGCCCGTCGGACCTCCGACCCGTCGGCCCCTGGCCCAACATCACGAATCACCCGGAAACCGCGCCGCCTCGCCGACGCCGCCCAGCTCCATCGCCGAGCCCGTGGGAAGTCGTGAACGGTTGTGCTCCCGGTGTCCGCGATGCCCGCGATCAGCCCAATAGACAGTGACTTATTGTGAACCAGCATGGACGAATATGAGTGTGTGTTTGTGGTGTTTCGCGCATCGGCAGTCGCGGCACAATTTGAATTCAAGACTGTGCGGTTAATTCGAATTCCTGTGCCCGCTCCCGCTCCCATGGAACCATCTACCAGAGTGTAAAGCGCACACATCCAATTCGAAGGTCGAGGCACCCTAGAAGTGCTAGCCCGTGCGGATCTCGCAGCCTACAATGGAACGAAACGGACCTCCAAGTGTTCCTAAGACTCGGTGCAGTGAAACCCCGTGCGGCATGTGCGAAGCCCGAAAACTTGCGCGTTTGGGAGCTTTGGGTGCCACTCCATCTAGCCATTTAGCCTCGAGTCCTTCAAGTCAACTCGGCAATTCAAAGGGCGCGCCACGCCAGCAATAAGAGCACTTTCTAACATCACTCTTGCCGTCGCATCACAACCTAAGCACGATCCCTTTTCGAGGCAACGAACCGTGCGGTCCCGTTGCCATTGACAGGTGCAAAAAAGGGCGACTCACTCTCCCTTCCCCTTTCTACACGAGTCCGGGTACTGTCAAATTATCATCGAAAAAGGGGTCAGAATGTCAGGTCCGTGTGCTGTGGTTTTTCATATTTTCGACCTTTGTTAGTGTATAGCACCACCGAGAGGCTCGCTCGGGTTTCGGGGGGGGGGGGCAAATACATCAAATATCATGGTATTAAGCACCAAATCCCATCACTATGAGAGCCCAAGGACACCTTTTTGTGTGTGCGCTGAGCACGTACATTTTGAGGCGCAATTTTACCTAACATTTTACTCCCTCAGTTTCCTTCGATAAATTTTTATGTCAGGTTCGTGTGGTATTAGTGCGACCCTTAATCGCGAGACTACACAGGTCTTAGTAAGTTTTTTAAAAGTATTCGATGGTCAAATCAAAATTCCAGAACCCCAAAGCTGTAGCTCAAACCGTTTGGCCGTGAAATCAATTTTAGTGGCGAAAGGTCAGGTCCGTGTGTTGCTTCAGAATGTCAGGCGTCAGGCCTGTGTGACGCTGCCGCGTTTCTCCATGTTATCCTTATGGTACTGATGAGTGGGAAAATTCACATTCGTGAGTTTAGTTATACTTTATATGTTTCAAAAAGTCACAACATACATCTTAGAACTTTCGGAAACGCGAATTGGGGTTCGCACATTTTCGACCCCCAAATATCGAAGTTTCCGCGGAACTACCGATATATTATTCCTTGTCACTGTGCGCAAAGTTGTAATTAAATGCACTACTGTCCAAGCAAGATCAACTTAAAGCGATGCAGTCACTGAGCACGCTGACTTTTGTTCACAGAAATCTCAAAATCTTTCCCAATTTGGGCTAAACGACGAGTTGTTCAGGCTTTGTAATCATCTAACTTGGCCTGGATAACTCTTCGTTCAGCGCAAAATGGAAAAGATTTCGAGATTTTTGTGAACAAAAATGTGCCAATTTGTAGGTTAGGAAGTACCCGCGGTCAAGATATTCTCGTTCATCACCGATATAGGTAGTCTTGGGATTAGTGAAAAATGACGAGTTATCCGCCACAATTCAGATGATAATACGCAATAGAGAACTCGTTTCAAACTTCGTATCATCAAAATTTTGAGTTACAGTACCGTCCAAAAGTTCTCGATGGGTCATTCCTCGAGTACCCTGACTTGCAACAGCGATAAGTCGAATTCTATGCGTTGTACGAGAATTTTCAATAGAGCATCTTGAAAAAGAGAAAAATACTAACTTGAACTGGGTTTGGATAATTTTTAACGAATATTTTGAAAGGTCCTACATGCTGATAAAAAAAATACAAAATCTAAAAAAATTTCACTTTCATTGAGACACCTGCAGTTCTGATACGAATAAAGATACGGCAATTCTGAAAAAAGCATCTTGTAGAGGGGAGAAAATGCTGTGCGTAGCCATTTTTTGATTATTTTTTACGTACCACGTGTGAGAATGTTCGAGCTGTCTAGATACCTAAAATGACCGTTCATCATCGGAAACGGCACAGAAAACGGTCAAAAACCATGATTTTGGGGATTTGGACAGCTCGTACGTTCTCACACGTGGTACGTCAAAAATAATCAAAAAAATGGCTACACATAGCATTTTTTCCGCTCTACAAGATGCTCTTTCCAGAATTGCCGTACCTCCACTCGCATTAAAACTGCAGGTGTCTCAATGAAAGTAAAAAATTTTTAGATTTTCCATTTTTTCATCAGCGTATAGGACCTTCAAAAATATTCGATAAAAATCATCCAAACTTAGTCAAAGTTAGTATTTTTTCTGTTCTTTAAGATGCTTTTTCGATACACTGTGCGTAAAAGTGCACTTTGCGCACAGTTTGTCGACTTTTACTCACAGTTTATCGAAAAGTATAGTTAGATACACGGCCGTAAAACCTAATATTCGCATCCTCGTGATGATTCCGACCCTCGCCTGCGGCTCGGGCCGGAAACCCATCACTCGGGCGCGAATAAAACGTTTTACGCTCTTGTATCGAAATGTACTATTTTGAAATTTTTCATACAACGCATAAAATTCGACTTGTCGCTGTTGCAAGTCAGAGTACTTGAGGGATGACCCATCGAGAACTTTTGGACGGTACTGTACATCTAAATGAAATATAATTTCAATTCAGAGAGATGATGTAACATCATATTTTGGAACTGTGCGTGAATGAAAATTCATTGGAGCGAGAAGTTACATTCACGCACTCTCCACCAGTGCGTGAATGTA
Source organism: Eretmocerus hayati (assembly GCA_029851415.1). Classification (NCBI taxonomy): domain Eukaryota; kingdom Metazoa; phylum Arthropoda; class Insecta; order Hymenoptera; family Aphelinidae; genus Eretmocerus; species Eretmocerus hayati. The sequence continues at coordinate 170,679,007 of CM056742.1, read as the reverse complement.
TAACTATGCGAGAAGTCATTTCTGCATTACTTCTCGCACTGTAAATAATGGAGAGAAGTCTCATTTTTTTACAACTTTGCGCACACAGTTGCAAAACAGTACATTTCGATACAAGGGCGTAAAACATTTTATTCGCGTCCGAGTGATGGGTTTCCGGCCCGAGCCGCAGGCGAGGGTCGGAATCATCACGAGGATGCGAATAATAGGTTTTACGCCCGTGTATCTAACTATACTTTTCGATAAACTGTGAGTAAAAGTCGAGAAACTGTGCGCAAAGTGCACTTTTACGCACAGTGTATCGAAAAATGTGTTTACTATGAAAATATTGATCACAGTATAACCGTTGCGATTCGAATCAAATTATCACTTGGCTCCTCAAACTTCTACTCAAATACTCGTGTTTGTAACGTATATTTAATCAGAAGCTCCTTGAAAAGCTACCCACCCATTATAAAATAAAGCGTTACAATGTGTGATCGTAATAATTGATCGAGTGTAAAAGTGGACTTCAGTGCACGAGCTCGTGCACAAAAGAATGCCGGAAATTTCACATACAGGTCGTTCTTACAATGGATAAACTCGCGCAATGTTGAGGTTCTTTCATTGTTTCGCCTAATGTAGAGAATTTTTAGTATATTATGTGTCGAGAGCCAAAAATATAATATAGCATGGATTTTATGATCTCTCCATTCTCAACAAGCTATCCATCCTATGTCCAGTCTTTATCGTGCGGAGCAACCGATTACTAAAGCCTGAATAAATAGAAACCGATGTCAGCCTTTGATTTTTTATTTCATTTGTGATTGTTGAGATAGTGGGTCTTTTACGAAGAGTGTTAGTGACGAAACTTTATTTCCTCGGTATGAATTTTTATCTCTGACTATTGAGTTCAATTCTTGAGCCACGAAACAGATGGTAACTTTTCGCATCTGTAGGAGTCATCCATCTTCTCTATGTTCCATTTCAATGAGGTGGAAATATCAAAAACAGCGTTAATCGAGGTTCACTAATGGCAATTACTGCTAAGTCACTACTGAAATCAAGTTGTCCCGATTTGCACTATTTTATGCACTTCATTTCATTTGACTGACGAGGAATCGAAATTTGAAATCTCCTTCAGCATGTATATTCAAAAATATTTTTGTGAGAATACACTGAAGCTTTTATAGGTTCTACGAATCTCCACAATAGAGTGTTGACCAGAAAAAAGTATCCTCACCCAAGCGATTCGATGGATACACGGATTTTTTAGAACGTTTTTGAGAGAGTATCTAATTTGAGACAATATTTGATCACTTTCAAGATATATCGTATCTGACATTGAAAATCCGGAATAATTTCTCACTAAATTGGTAAATATGGCTACTCTGTCTTGAATTATGGATTTATTGAGTGAATTCAATAATCGGTCCTCGTCTTTGATCCTGTATTTTAATACACATTCCCCACTACATCTCGTGGACTGGTGACGGGTTATTCTGAGTATTCTCACAGACATTGTGTAGTGTTGTATTTCTATTCAACCATGTTTTGATAAGCCTATTACGAACTTTCGAGAGTAAGGCCATTTGGAAATTTTGAGATAACGATTAACTCCCAAATAATACTCCAAAAACTAAAAATTAGTGAGAGTGATATTTTCAAATGTAACCAACTATTCTTAGACTCTTATCACCATATATATTCATAATATTTCATCATGAAAATGCATTTCATGTCGACATTACGTGATCAAACTCTGTAATAAATTTCCAATGATTAGAAAACACCGCATTGAACTGCGTATAATATTGCGTACGAGGGTTTCCATGGAACTTTTAACTACTGACCTTCCGAAATAGAAAAAAAAAATTTCCATCCCACACGTTTGAAATGGGTTTTATGTGATTCCTAGACCTTGAAAACATGTGAAAAAAGTGGTGCCACTCTCTTCCAAGCCAAGGTATCTGGTTCATAACGACGAGTACGGAATTTCACTCTCGGATCATTTGTAAATCAACTCTAATTGAATAGATTCGATTCAAAACATTGTCTAGACGATGATAGGGATTATATTTTGCCTGACTCGACCCTAAGATGAATTCTATCATTGATTTTTCCAAAATTCGATGTAAATTTCCAAAATCGAGTCACGACTTATGAGTCTCATTTCAATTTCTAGAGTATAACTGTGGTGTTATTTTGTTCATATTTCAGCCGTAGACTATGTAGAAATCGAGAAATTCGCGATACCATCACATTTAACGGCTTATTCAGCTCACCATCAGGATTCAAATATTTCTCCTTAGCTTTTCACAGAAATACCGATCGACAATTGCATCTCAAAACCATGCGGTTATATCCTTTTTGTGATGAAGGAAAAGAGCATAACATTCCAATCCTGTGCTTTACGTTTCCTGAGTATGCGATCAAAAAATGACCATTTTCAAAGCCAGTGGCGCGATAACTTTATGAGCTTTAAAGCTTTATAAAATTTGTCCGGATCAACGCACACTCACAAACCAAACGGGATTCGGTTCTCGGATTCGAAAACTCGCCAGTACATTCCCCGTTTCGCACAAGGTATTTTATCATTTCGGTAAACAATAGCCAGAGAAAGTTTTCCCTCAAAACTCGGTTACATCGATAAATGAGAGCTAATATCATAACCAAATCAGTGCACACCTCTGAATCAAACATTATCTCAAAATATAAGATTAGTAGATAGATATACCATTCTAGCAAAGTGGTTGAGGCATAGGTATTTTAGTTATAGCCTTATCAATTCAAAAAATCGCGTTAGTTCGTTTGTAAACTACCCAAAAATCATCTTTTGCGGTCTGTTATTGACAAATCAGGATGCGTTTCAACAAGAAAGAATGTAGGCCATATTGAATGATGCCAAATACTATACAATGTCACTCCTGCGCACTCCGAATAGTTCAAAATACTCCTGGAACATTGCAGTAACACAAAAGTCAAAAGTTCCGTGGAAACCCTCATACGTATAACATGCGTTTACGTGGCCGAATATTTTCTGAAAATTATTAGGGATTTTTCAAAATTTTTCTAAAATTCTCCAACGATTCTGGTGAAAACAAAAGAATCTGAATGAAATGGTTAGCGATACAATGTAAAGTTTTAACATGGAAGTGTCGAATCACCAGCCCAGCAGATATGTACATACAAGGAAAATGCATCCTATATGAAGAATGGTTTTTTCCCCGTTTACGCATTTTTAACCTCTTTTCGAGATTATTCTGTGAGATCTACAGTGTACATTGGGTTCTAAAATACCGAAGCCACCGAAAAGCGTTTATGAAAATTCACATTGGTACCGGCCGATGTTCGTAACCCATCAATCAGCCTTCTGCGTTGAATGACGTTGAAGGCAAAAACGAGGCCGTGGTGGCCTCTGAAGAATAGTTTGATTTCGTTGTGAATCTAGAAAATTTATAGCACGCAAGGGCTACAATTGTATAAAAATTTCTGAAACTTCGAAGACTTTTCCAGGAAAATTATAGTTTTTCTATTATTAGATGGATTCTTCAATCGACGGTCCCTAGTCCTCCTAGATCGATTGAAAAATCCATCTAATAATATAAAAATACGCTGCTAAAAGTGATTAGCAGAATGCTTTCTCACGGCGTTATATGATGATAATTTTAACGAAAAAGAAAGTACCCTATATTTTGAGTTTTTCTTTCGAAGAAGCACTTCAGAGAGATTTGGGTCATCTGAAAGCAGATTTTTCCAACAATATCTATTGTTTGATTGAGAGAAAATTTTGATATAGTCGGTTTAAAGATGATTAAACTGGAGTCCTTTGTGAAAATTCCCTTCCCCCGAAAGAATCTTCATTTGAATAATGTTTTACGGATTTTATGAAAATTTCGTATCAGCCAATCGATTCAGAATGGCGCATAACTAAGTCTTTAGGTCATTAGAATTGAGATAAATGAGTCGTAAAGGATGATACGAGGGAAAAATGAATATTAATTCTAATTTTCGACTATTTTTTGAGTTATTCGTTTGAGGAAGCATTTGATAGAGATTCAGGCCATCTAGACTGAGGTTTTTTTAATAATATCCATCGTTTGGTTGAGACGGAATTTCGATGCAGTGGGTTTAAAAAGGGTCAAAATGAAATTTTTGGTGGAAATTTTGATTTTTTCGAAAATTTGAGATCTGTGAAGATTTTATAAAATTTCGGTATTAACCAATCGATAGATAATGCAGAAAAAACCATAGTTTAGGTCATTAGAATTGAGATAAATGAGTCGTAAAGGATGATACGAGGGAAAAATGAATATTAATTCTAATTTTCGACTATTTTTTGAGTTATTCGTTTGAGGAAGCATTTGATAGAGATTCAGGCCATCTAGACTGAGGTTTTTTTAATAATATCCATCGTTTGGTTGAGACGGAATTTCGATGCAGTGGGTTTAAAAAGGGTCAAAATGAAATTTTTGATGGAAATTTTGATTTTTTCGAAAATTTGAGATTTGTGAAGATTTTATGAAATTTCGGTATTAACCAATCGATAGATCTTGCTGAAAAAACCATAGTTCAGGTGACTCAATTCGTGGTGAGACCGTGTGAGAAAAAGATATTTATGTATTAAGAGTCGAAATTTAAGCTGTTTTGCTCTAAAAACCCCATAGATCAAATTTGACTGAGAGCTGAAAGCTGCCAAATCACTGGGCTCTCAGAAATTGGATTCTGTACAACTTGTAGAAAGCCAAAAGTTGATAAGGTGACCAGTAAAAGAGAAAGCGTGTCCGGTATAAAACAAGAAACACACACACACACACACGAACACGGACAAAGGGGTGCAAAGATGGGTTTCTGGCTGATGTGGAAGACCATTAGGAGGAAAAGTGTTACCTACAATTGATAGATTTTGGCGAGAGGAAGAGAATGGTCTAAGTCTTTTTTAGATAAACGGAATTTTGTTGAAGAAAATATTGGATTTAGTAGAAAATTCGATCAAAATTTTGCTGGTATGAAAACAAAGCTTTCTCTTTAGAGAAAGCAAAAGAGGACGATTCAAGTTAATTATACTCCAAACTATAGTTTTTCATGACATGCTAATGCAAAACAATTTTACTCAAAAAGTAGCCAAGAAAGCATCAAAAGGTTCTCGGATTGAAGAACGTGTTTCTCAATCGTCCATGAGAATTTTTCGCTAGTAATTTCTGGAAATTATTTCAACCTAGTGCAGCCGAAAACCATGTTGAGTGAGTAAAATTGCCGAAAGAGGGAACTCCAAATATTATCTACAAGAACCCAACATGTCCCGTGAAGCGCGGTGTGCAAAGTCATTAACGCTCGAAGATAGATTTAAATAACTATTTCAGTGACTTACTTGTAATACATCGAAAGTACTAACCACAATTATCTGGGTCAAATATTATTACGGGATATACCCAATTTTCTAGGAGTGGAATTTTTTATATTATCAACGTTCAAAATAATTGACATGCCGCGATTGTAAGTAATGTAGAATTCAATACTATGTTGTACAATTAATGAAAGGCTTTGAATTTCAGCAAGGAGTATTGAAAAATGATTCAATGCGTGTTTCGAAAACTTCTGTACGCTTTGTGAAAAAATTTTCAACACGGGCTATTGAAAGACGGACTGAATTTCTTCCAATTTTGATAATTATTACGAAAATAATGAATATGTTGGAATCCACATGACAATCTTGCAAAAAGTGGAACACAACTGGTCGAAAAAATGCTTAAATAATGCATATTATACTTCGCAAATTCTTTCGAGAACATACTGTGTGTGCGTTTGAATAAAAGGATACATTGATCAAATGATTGGATTGCAAATTGAGAGACAGAAGAGGTCAACCAAATGCTATCCCGAAAAATCGATCGTGTAAATTCCGGAGCCTTTTCTGAATCATAGGCGTATGAAAAGCTCAGTTGAAAGTGTTTTTTGCAATTTTTATACAGCGCACATTTATGCTTAATAGTGAAACATTGAATCACCGGAGTAGGAGGCTGATAAAACTTGAGCAAATGCTAATGACCTAAGAAAATTTCTATTAACTGTATCATATTACCCTGAAATGAAAAAAAAGTGTTATCTGCGCGGTGGGGGAGAGCTCGTATCTCTGATTCCTATGGACAGCATTGAATAGCCCTGAAAGTTTACACAAAAATCTTCCACCTACTTACTCCATTACGTTACGGTTCCTGATGTAGACTTGAATAAAACGCCGAGAAGCGGGAGTATTTGCAGTTTTAGTGATTTAGCTGTAAGTATCGAAGTATTAATTTCGAACGGAATTCAGAACATATTAGTTATACGGGCTTTCTAACTTGTCACAGTAAGCTAGAAAAGAGTTTTGCAAAAGCTACCGGCAAGATCAAACTCTGGTGAATCATGGCCCGCCCACTCTAAACCATTCTCGCTGTGGTTCTGAGAGTTATCGAGACATCTAGAAGTTCTATAAGTACATGATTTTGACATAAGATTTCTGATGTATTCAATTACGTCATTAGGACTTGTTTCGGATGCAACTTGAATGATTGTCGCACAATTTTCATTCAAAAATAGTATACTTCCGTAATGAGCGCGGTAGCCCATTTTGGGCACTAGGACAGTTTGTCCTCCAGTGCCCAAAATGGGCTTGCAAGCGAAGTGCGGATATATTTTTTCATTACGAGAACCCTAAAATCCTATTTAAACTCGGCATTTTCAAGTTAGAGTAATGAAAAAACTTTTTCATGGGAATTCAATATGTTGTATACTTAAGGAAGATGGAGATTGAGATTGATTGATCGATTGATGTTTTCAATTTGCCCAAAGACAGAGATCTAGTTCGTTTAAACAAAATTTTGCTATTCGTTTGGCACTGCCAAGCAGTCGGCGTTGCTTTGACCTAACGATGAAAACCACTGAAAATCATTCAACCGGGGCTCCATAGCTCATGATGGAAATACATCCCGTTCCTGATCCCCAAAATTCTCAAATTGTTCAAATATCTGTTCGAGGTGCCCTTACAAAGCATCGTATAACCGGCTCAAGTAGCGATCCAGAAATCTGCTCACATGTGCAAGGTATTAGCTTAACTCTTGATTTCCCGAAATTCATCTACACTTTTGCGTATAATTATACACAAAAATGAGAGTAATTATAACTATTACTCGCTACCCCCTCTCCAATAATAATCCTCGAATCCCATTCACTGCAGTAATCATCTGTTGCCACAACGAATTAATGATTAATAATAAGGGGTAAGTTGATGCTTTGCATAAGTGAGTAAATCTGTGGTCCGATAAACGAATTACTAATTTGCTGCTAGGGACCGCAATACGTTGCTCCGTAGAGTGTACCCCACAACACAATTGTTTCGACAATTTAAGAACTCATACGATCAGAAACGGGTGTACCGCTGCGGCACAAAGTATTGAGCGCCGATCGAATGGCACCCCAGAAATGAATTCAATGAATAATTCTCCGGTCAACTTCACGCTCCCACTGAAGATGTTCTTGGGCATTTTTGCGTTTACCACAAAACCATTCCCCAATACAACTCAACGGGCGTAACATTTTCAAGGCGGTCAGTTTGGGTTTCAAATACATATACTCTGGTCCGTCAAGCGGATAAATTTTTTTTGTATCATTCGCTGTTATCTACCGTTGTACGTGCACGTATTTAAAGATAATCCTGTGTAAACTCAACCTTTCCATGCCTTATCCAAAACTGAGAATGGATAGGGGTCACTATCGACCAACATACATATTTTTCAGTATACAAACTTTCACACTGTATATCGTCTAATCACTCGAGCACTCGTCCAACGCGCAGAAAGATTTCATTTTTTATTCTGATACATTCTTATAGTGACAGTAGACAGATGTTGAAGATTTTTGAGCTCATTTGACGTTTAAGGAAGGATGGCGTGGAAGAGAGAGCATTCACTGATCATTATCTTAATGATCTTCCGACTTGATCAAAGTACTGTGAGCAGCAAGCGTCTGACGAAAAAGCCTCATATCATTTTGATTGTTGCCGATGACTTGGTGAGTATTCAATGTGGAACTGTGTTCGCCATGAGAATATCTAAGAGTAACTGTATGATAAATTGGTTAGATCTTGTCAAGTTTATGTGAGATATCACATCACCCATAAATTAATTTGCTAAGATTGTTCTCATTAATTTTTTTCGGTAACTCTCACTGTGCCATCGGTGACCGAAGGCTACTTTTACACTCTAGAATAAAATTATTAAACAAAAATGTCTAACGCGAATGCTTTTTCAATGCCAGTCAACCAAAGAGCATTGGAAAGTTGTAAATGATTCTTGTCCAGTTCCTTATTCAGTAAAAATTCAATGTTTCCCCTTGAACTCATCAGATGTATTGTTAGAAGCTACCCAATATAAACGCAATAATTTTTTTTCGTCATTATTTTCGTAACTTACACGCACGACTCAAAGAATCTCAAAGAAGAATCAAATTTTTTCACATTATATCATTATTTTGGAGGGGTGGAACGATGTCAGTTTCCATGGAGCAGATCAAATTCCTACACCAAATATTGATGCCCTCGCTTACAATGGGGTGATACTGAACAGACACTATACGTTACCAATTTGCACTCCCTCAAGAACAACTTTGATGACTGGTCGAAATGCCATCAGAGACGGTAAGTATGCATTGCAATCCTACTTTTTCTTGGACTTACTTGAGCCTTTGGCTGTTCTATAGCCGAATCATATTTAGTGAAAAGTGGATTCTATAGAGTTGATTAACTCAATTGGGAATATCCTACTAACGAAATTGCAGCGTATCTTGGACGTCGTCGTGTTAGTTTTTTTGCGAAATTTGAATATGAGTTTTTGCTGAGAAATTGTATCTGTAGCGCTCGTAAACTTTCAAGAATTTTAGGCCTTCAGCCACCCTGAAACACGCATACCACTTTTAGAGGGAGGCGGATGCTCTTCACTACCAAGGGGAGTCCGGAGTCTCCGGGTCTACAAAATTCACCAAACTTTTTTCCTAGTCTCGTACCACCCAGAATATGAAGAATTTGGAATAACTCTGCCAAATGGACCTTCTGTTCAGAGCTACAAGCAAAAACGTTAGCATTGACAGTATATTTGTATAATTCACTTTTTAACATGGGCCCATATGGGGATTGTTAATCTCATGGGCTGTAATTTTGAACAGGAGGCCCATTTGACGGAGTTACTCTGGAATTTTCATATTCTAGGTGGTGCGAAACTTTAAAAAATTTTTGACTAGGTTCGCCCCAAAGTGAGTGAAATATTGAGAATCTGCTATCGTACAGAACCATCCTGGCCAACTCATTAAATGCTCTTTATTTTCAAGACTAAGAAGTAAAGGATGAGAATACTTTCGATGAATGTTGCCGAGTTTCTCCCGATCCTCTGCGTGAATTGTCTGAGAAATATTTCTACTGGAAATAGTTATGAAAAATTAAGCTACTTTCAGAAATATTCGAGTTTTCAAATCCTCATTTGCGTGGCGCTAAAATCACACACACACAGGTCAACGAAACGCGACCAGGACTAAAAAAATACTATTCATCTCTATGAAATAAATTTTTTTGATGGATATTTTCAACGAAATGCATCACATATTGCGAAAATCTTGATAAAAACGTTGATCTGTACGTCGCGACGATTCTTCCAGTTTTGTTAACATCGCCATTATATTCATCGAAATATGTTACCTATGATTTTACTTAAGTGAATATCTAGGTCGGGAGGGGGAGGGGGGGGGGTGGTTGAAAACATGATCATCCGCAGGCAATAAGTGCAAGAAATCTGCGCGAATGCGACCTGATGGAAATTTATTCAGTTTCGATTAAGATTATCGAATGGGATGCTCAGGTTTCACTCTCTTTTTTTATTTGAGTAAAAGCAAGAGGTTTGAGAGTCGCAAACTCAGTAAACTGCCAAAACGAATAAACTCGTAACTCATCAAAATTCTGAGCTGCAAATCAAAATAAGAAGTCTTTACCCTCAAATTATGTATCATCGGGCATCACAAAATAAAATGAAGGGACTGATCCTGTTTTATAAAAAATAATCACTGTGTAATGAGTTGTAAGAGTCATCGCGCTTAAGCGCGTGAAGAGTTTCTAGTTAATCTCTATTGCAGAGGGTGAGGCATACATCAAACCTCACTTCATTAATCTCATATAAAGTATCACTCTTCTCACATTACATATATCATTTTCATCAGATTAAACTTCTTATATTCATCATCAATCATCAATTTTCATCATTCATCCCATGAACTCTTCCATTCATTCACTACACTGCATCACTCCTCCCATCTAGCAATCATTCATTCCATTCCCTACTCCACTTGACTTATCACATTGCATGACCATACACCATGAACAATAGATCATTAGACTGAACTGACTCACGATCGGATCAGGTGATGGACCCACTTTCTTGCGAATGTTTGAAAACTTAGTGTAGTTTACGAACTAAATCTCAGTCCGATACGCAGACGCTTAAGGCGATGCGGTCACCGTGCAACCCGGAAATTATATCTTATTTGGATGTAAATCAAAAAATTTCCACGAAACGAAGTCGGAGACGATTTGTCCATTACGTATCATCACCTGAGTTGTGGTGGACAACTCATTATTTGTCACTAATCACAAGACTATCACTAATAAACGAGAATAACTTGCCCGGGGGTACTTTCTAACCTACAAATTGGCACATTTCCGTTCACAAAACTCTCAAAATCTAGTCGGATTTTTGCGAAACGAAGAGTTATCCAGGCCAAGTTAGATGATAATAAAGCCTGGATAACTCGCCGTTTAGCCCTTAATGGAAAAGATTTTGAGAGTTCTGTGAACAAAGTTCAGCGTGCACGAAGGAAGTTATTCGCACTTGTCTCCGATATTCTTGCGATTTGGACTAAACGAGGAGAAAACGAATACTTATTATCATCTAACTTAAGTTCGTCTTCTCGTCGTTTAGCTCAAATCGCAAGAGAATTTGATAAAATTGGGAATAACTTAAGCGCAGGCACCTCCTAACCTACAATATAGGTATATGTAATTAATTTTGACACTCGATCGATATGATCGGATATCGTATTTATCACTCGCGGGAATTTCAAATTATCAAGATATTATTTACAATATAGGTACTTTGTAATTCTCACTTTTATCCGATTCTTTTGAGATTTAAGCTAAACGCCGAGAAGACGAACTCAAGTAAGATGATGTATAGTGTGAAGTGTATAAACACTTGTCTTCTCGTCTTTTACCTCAAATCGCAAGAGAGTTTAATTAAAGTGCGAATAACTCGAGTGCGGACACGTCCCAACCTATTCGCTCAGATCACCATTATTTGGCGGCAAAAATTCTGACTGTAGCGCTCATAGTGGCCAAATGTCACACGAAAACACGGGGGCCAGCGACGGGGGCAGCCGTGGCGAGTCGTATATATAGGTATCTGGTATAGAGCTCCCACGTCGACTGGGGTCTGCTGATGCTATCTGAATACTTCTCATTAGATCAACATCATGACTCCGTCAATAGGTCAATCACTATACTAGAGTTCCGAATATACAGTGTCAGTGGTGAGGATTTACCATAGAGATATAATATCAAATTATATCTATATGGAATTCACTCGCTGCAGTGCGAGAGTCTCTTTCATAAGTATTCACCCAACACAACGAAAGCACGCTTGACTTGTGCTGATGCAGCTGTCGGCCCGGCTCCACTTCGTCGTCGCGGGATCGTGTTGTGACGTGTTTCACGCAGGTGTATTGCGTGGTCGAGTAGACTCGACCTGTAGTGTATCTTTTGGCGATAAAAGTGTAATGGGAGTATACAGTATGCTGAATCTGTCATGAATTAGATGTTGGCTATAGCAATTGTATATGCTGTGATGTTTTTAACGTGCTTGTGTGTGTGTGTGTGTGCATGTATGTGCAGCCATGCGCGCGAGCCCCCGTTGTTTAATGCACGGTTCGGCCACAAGAGGCGCCCGAAGACAACTTGAGCGGAGCGAATAATTGTAATTCGCACTTTTATCCGATTCTCTTGCGATTTGGGCGAAACGATGAGAAGACGAACTCGAGTTAGATGATAATAAACGCGGGCCTTCTCGTCGTTTCACCCAAATCGCAAGCAAATTTGATAAAAGTGCGAATAACTTTCAGCGTGCACGGTGACACATCGCCTTAAGGGGATTTGGTGAATTCTAATCAAAACAGGGTCTGACGAACGCACGAAAACTCGACAGTAGACTTGAAATAGTGACAAAAAATTGTATCAACTTTTCAAATATAAGTAACAAATGTATAAGTTTCTCAGCAGAAGTGAATGAGACAAGAGAATTTCATATACATACGAGTATAAGAGGGGAGAAAAATGATGATTTTACAAAAAAAAATCAATCTACAGTATAAAATGGAGTAATTTTTGTGAGAAGTTGGTCGATCTGGAGGATATACAACGGTCTTCTCCTCTAATAAGTCTCTCTAATAAGGTCTCCTCTAGTAATTTTAACTAATCTAGGGAAAAATTTAGTAATTTTTCAGGTAAGGTCAGTCGAATGAGGGGAAAATCTAGTATGTAATATTAGAGTAGAAATCCATCCTAAGAGAGAATCTAGTGATTTTACAAGAAGGTTAATCGATATGGGGAAAAACTAGTAATTTTAAGGTACGGTTAGTCAGTATGTGGGATAATCTAGCGATTTCCCGGGTAAAGTTAGTCGATTCAGGGGTAAATCTAGTAATTTCAAGGTGTGATTAGTCGATCTGGGGGAATATTTAGCGGCTTCAAGGTATGGTTAGTCGATCTAGGAGGAAATCTAGTGATTCCAGACCATAAATGGTCACGCAGATGAATATATGTTAATATTTCAATTGAAATCATTATAAAATCCAAACTTAACAGACTTTGGCATTTTTTTACATTGGCATGAGTTCTCAATCACAAAAAATATTTTTATGGATCCCCACCTCGTTGAGTCTTTAAGGGGGCGTCGGAGTCCTATCAATATTGTATAGTTACCGACATGATCGAGTTTTCGGATTTCTCGATGAATTTTTGAGATATCAAAAATCTAACAAGTAACGCCGATTCTATGAGCCATACAGAATCGGCGTTACTTAGTAGAATCCTGATACCTCGAAAATTCATCGAGAAATCCGAAAACTCGACAATGTCGGTATCCGACATCCTCTTAAGGCTAGTCCGGAGTCCCCGCAAAACCGCAACCAAACACGCACCGGCGTACTTTGAGGTTGCAGCTGCATCCAATGATTCTGAGAGCGATATTATTGTTTATACGTTTTTATTGGTACTGAATGTGTTATTCAGATACTAGGCCACCTGTGAAATCTTATAACACGATACCATGCAAAGTTTCATGGCATTTCATTCATTAGGAATCGAGAAAAGCTTGAAGGCAATTTTTTGGTGGGACAGAGCGCGTCCGCGGCTATTCCGATTTATTCCTCAATAATAAAACAGTTTTGGCCAAAATCAGATACTAGGCCATCTGGGGATTGGAATCTCCTGTCGAATGAGCCCTCCCACGCCCGAAAAATTTGAATTTAACTCGCAAAAACCTTGAACTAGTGTGAGCATCGAGCAGTATAACTTGCTCAGCGAGCCAAAGAACTACGATTTTCTGGAGATATAGAATGAATCCCCGGGTGTGGAACAACTCATTCGATGGGAAATATCATGGTGTTTCAGTTGCCATATCTCGTTTGGGTCGGAAATGTGAGGTTGAAATACTATGAGGCAAAAAAGTGATTCGTAATCTCCCATCGCACATGCAGTACGACCAAAGCGCCATATATCGGGCAAAATATCTGCATTCTCTACGGACTAGCCTTAATGAACACAATAATTTGATCATCGTATATCTCTATATCTGTAAAGTTTCCAGAGAATACTCCGTGAGGGATTTAATCTATGGTAATCAGCATTACATGATACTTTAGAGATATATACATATTATTGTTGAATACCCTCTCAGAATTTTCTGAAACCCTTCATTTTTGATCGGTTGCAAAAAGGTTCTGTATATGATTACAAATATGCAATGTTGGAACCCACATTCCATTCGTTGTGTAGGCGGGTTATATCCAACGATTCGCAAAGGATTTGCATTATTTGAATTAGGAGTAATCAGTTTAAGATATGCGTGTCCCATGCGTGCTACGCGTGAACTTTAACTTTTCAATCTATACTACTTCATACTTGGTAAAAAAAATATTCCGGATAACAGTATATTATGGTGATTCACTTTGCCAATGACACAAACAATGAGCTAAAAAAAGTTTACGCTTATAACGGACGAATTGGATGAGTATTTGATAGAAATGGGAATTTACTTCACGACCGGAATGAGATTACGAAAAACCGTTCTCGCAGTGAAAGTGTCAATGATATCTATTTCGATGCGTCTTAATACGAGTTATCAATTCAGTTATTAATTTTAGGGATGCAAGGGTCACCTCTCAGGCCAGGTGAACCTCGTGGAGTCCCTTTGAACTCTACCATTTTGCCGGAGCTTTTACGAAACCGTGGATATGCGACGCATCTTGTCGGCAAGTGGCATTTGGGTTATTCTTCTCTAAAGAACACACCAGTTTACCGCGGATTTGATACATTCTATGGATACTACAATGGTTTCATCACGTATTTCAACCACACCATCACAGAAAAAGGAATGGTAAGGCAATGATTTGATTTCAACTGATTGGCACTTATGATGAAGATTCTGTTGATAGAGCTGTTTATTGATGCATAGGTTGGCAAAGACTTGCATCGTGATGAGTTTGGCAAACTTGGTATTGATAGCAATTATTCATATTTCACTGATCTTATAACCGACGAGGCTGTGAATATTATTCACAAAAATGGGAATCGAAAGCCTCTATTCTTGGAGATAGCTCATCTCGCAGTGCATGCGAGCGATGGTGAAGAAACATTGGAGGTTCGAAACTTGGACGAAGTTCGCTCATCTTTCCCACACATCAAGAATCCGGGACGTCAAAAATATGCCGGTTAGTATGGAAATAATAGTTATTACTAAGGCTGGAATTTATAGTCGTTAATCCGAGATCAGGATCGGCGGATTAGGAGCGCTGCGATCGCTGGGCCCAGATGTGAAATAGCTCGCCATGGCGATCGTAGCGCCCTAAATTCGCCGACTCTTATCTCGGATTAACGACTATGAATTCCAGCGTAACAGAGTGCATCCGTGATCTTGTACAAGTAATACGTTTGTTGAGGTTTTCCTATAGTGGGTTTGAAGTAACGAGTTCACTGTGATAGTTCCCACCGGTGAGATTCACAGTTTTTCATTCTTCACTCTCAACCGACTTATATTCATTTGGCAAAAGTTTCCAACAATTTCCGAACGTGCACTTTGGGCACGTTTCATCGACTTCAATTTTCACAGTTCATCAAAAATTAAATTTTGTTCAGTACACGGGAGTAGACGGAAGGATTACAACCTTCTATGATACATCATAGTAGTATACTATTTAAAAACAAAGTCACCACTAATATATTTTTCGTGTGATTTCTTCTGCGAAATGAATTTGGATCTGCTTCTAACTCGGCAGGTATGATCAAGGCGATGGATGAATCAGTCGGGCGCGTTGTGCAATCACTTCAACAAAACAACATGCTAGAAAACAGTATTGTGATCTTCATGTCAGACAACGGAGCGCCTACGTATGGAGTATATGAGAATTTTGGATCCAACTATCCTCTTCGTGGGGTGCGTATAAATTAACGTCATTCCTGCTGGGGGTGATGAGAAATAAGATTCCTCTGTATTTCGGTGAAATACCGCACATTAGATCAACCATACATTTTACTGAGGTGGGCTAAATCTTAAATGAGCATTCACTTTGTCTTGTCAAACTCATCACAAGAGTTAATGGTGATTCCTAGGTTTTTGAAACAAAGATAGGTCAGGTCTACGAGAACTTTGTCCTTCGAGAAATTCACTCATACAGTCCAAAACAGAAAAATGGTACCTGAAAATGTATAATAGGATCTCGATTTTATTCAGATTTTCGATCTTATGCATTGATATTTCAATGCAAATATCATGATTTTCCGGCGAATAATTATTCACGTTTCATCACGGTCGTTGATTGAGTGTGAATCACAAATACAACTGAAAAGCTGCAAAGAGCGATAGAATTTTCTCTTTGCTAGCTTCAGCTGACCAATTCATTCCATGGAAAAATTGATGAAACGAACGTTTTTGGTCCAATTTTACGAAAAATTTGAGTAAAAGTAGAGCTAGGTGAGCTCTGAAATCAGTTATTCATAACACTGGTGTGAATAACATAGAAGAATTCTATGGTTTCAAGAAATTATGACATTGTTACTCTGTGTTGGAAAAAAATCGTTGAATAGTTCGTATACTCGCACGAGACCACACTATACAAAACTAAACTTGATGAGTTTTTTTTTCATGAATAAGTGTTGTCAGACAGATTATTATATTCCTAGGACCGAAAAATTTGACCATTTTGTTGATCAAAAGACTATAGGAAGAATATATGTAGATCGTATTCTGTCAAGCAGGTCTGTTTCCTTCATTTTAAGTGTGCAAATATAGTAACACTCGAAAACAATCTTGGTTTTACAGATAAAGGATACCATGTTCGAAGGAGGCGTTCGAGGAGCAGCGTGTGTTTTTTCACCTCTGATTGAACGCCCAGCTCGAATTTCAAATGGTTTAATGCACATAAGTGATTGGTATCCAACTCTCTATTCTATTGCTGGGGGCGATTTGAGACATATTCACAATATCGATGGACTAGACCAATGGTCAATGATCACGAGCGGATCGGAATCGAAACGAAGAGATTTACTTTTAAATATTGATGAAGCTAGAGGGATGGAAGGTGCCATTTCTGGCAATTACAAGCTTATAAGAGGTAACAGTCGATCGAATTTCGATCACCATACAGTTCAAAGTGCTTATACGCTACAATCCTTTTCATAGCTTTTGCAAAATCCTATTTGGATCAACTCAAGTACACTTGTTTAGATATTCATGAAATTTTCTGTCCGTAGGTGCTAAAACTAATGGTGGACATTACGGAGATAGTGGTAACGATCCGACATATCCTGTTTATCATGCAAACGACGCCTTGACATCTTCAGCTGGCCTTGCGATAAAAAAATTATCACGATTTCCATACGTGTCTCCCAGCAAAGCCGAAGAGCTGCGGAAAGCAGCTACAATAAAATGCAACAGATCTAACTCATCTATTATAGATTGTTCTGGTAGCTGTCTATTTGATATTATCAACGATCCTTGCGAATATAAGAATTTGATAAGGGAGAAGTCCCAGGTAATATGTCATTTCATCTAACAAATTTTTGAGACAACAATGTTGAATAAGCTTTACATAGTTTATTGGCATTTGATCTGCTTTCAAACTCATTATATTGTTGGAGCTACAAACTTGGTCAGATTTTCATGGTTGCTAGCCGTAACATCATCAAACTCAACTACGCCGAGATTCGAGCTTTTTTAAAACTCTGAGGAAATTTTGTATTGAAGAACCGGAGAGAGACGCGCTGGAAAAGTTCGTATATCGAACTTAGTTATGGAACAACTCATGAACATTGACTGTATAAACATTCAATTAGTCCTTGGATCCACTAGTTCTGTAAATAGTCCGTTTTGCGATTTTTTGGGCAGTCATATTTGCAGCTTTTTGCGTAGTAAATGAACTCTAATCGGCGTGGACTTGATTATTCTTCCTATCTATAGAAGAGTCAAATCTTGCTTGACACATTCTAATTTTTCTCATCTCTTTCATTCCCTAAACTTTCTCACAATGTGAAAATTTTTCATTCAATAGGTGGTCGAGTTACTATCAAACAAGATGAGATATTACAAAAGCACAATGGTGAAACAAACAAACGCACAATTTGATCCGTGCTCTGAACCAAAGAATTTCGAGGATGTGTGGATGCCTTGGAGGAAGCGTAACGACCAAGATCCATCTAAATGTGATCGTCCTGACTACAATTTTCCAAATAAAATTCAGATCCAGCCTTGTACACCAAATTCAGCCTCTTCAACGGTCAAAATCGTGTTGATCTAATCAGACATCTTACAGACAAGGAAAAGTGACGAAAAATTTAATAAAATTTCAAATATAGATGGACTGTTTCATCAATAATCGATGATTTTACACGCGATGACTTATCATCATGTTTGACCAGCGCATTCGATCTCTTTCATTTTCAGGATGAAGACTTATAAAAATGTTCAATGCCTTTCAACAAACGAATATGTGTTTCATTGATTGATTTCAAAATTCTACTGCTGTATTAAAAAAATTCTACAAACTTGACTAAAAAAATAATTCAGGTCACAAAAATATGATTTCCAATAGAATATTAAAAAATGAATAGAGTACACAATGAATTAACATATCAAAGATATGAATACAAAACTTTCTTCGCATAACTTCGCACGAAATTAGTTAGGAAGCATGCGTCATGGAACAACACAAAAAAAATTATCATAAGTAAAAACTATTAAAAACGAACTTGAACCAAGCTACAAAAAGGCTGCAATGTAAAACATGATCATTATCTTGCTCCAAGCACTTTGGGACAATGAGTACCGATGATTAATTATCGATGTCTTGAAGATTTTTGATATCATTATTGACATCACGAGAAACTAAGAGAGTTTGAACCATATTATTCTTAGTCCTTTCTCGTAAAAAGTTTGATGCGATCACTTGAACGGCAAAGGTACCCTGGCACCGAAATTGTGAGCTGTGGAAAATCCAAAAAGACAGATCGATGCACCGAAAATTCTACTTCCCGAATCCGCAGCCGGAAAAACTCTACCTTTTTTCATTTTCTTTAAATTATCAAAAAACTAGCTCATTTTACCCATTCTGGTGCGCCTTAACCCTTGATTGTAGCGACACACTCTTGGTCTCAAAAAATTCTACTCGGCCCAACAAAAATTCTACCACCTCGGTTTTTCACAATTTTCTATTGGATTTTCCGTGATCAGTTAAAATATTTTCCAATCGCAAGCCCTTGTGTGAACATGCTACATTAGGCCACGTTCACACGAGCAAGATGCGCCACAACGCGGTAAATGTATCAGATGACCGCACCGCAGTTGACCACGAACCACGAGTCAAAGCCTAATTACTGCTAATCACGGAAAACCCAATAGAAAATTTGGAAAAACCGAGGTGGTAGAATTTTTGTTGGGCCGAGTAGAATTTCTTAAGACCAAGAGTGTGTCGCTACGATCAAGGGTTAAGGCGCACCAGAATGGGTGAAATGAGCTAGTTTTTTGATAATTTAAAGAAAATGAAAAAAGGTAGAGTTTTTCCGGCTGCGGATTCGGAAAGTAGAATTTTCGGTGCATCGATCTGTCTTTTTGGATTTTCCACAGCTCACAATTTCGGTGCCAGGGTACCTTTGCCCACTTGAACGCTTGTGACACGCTCTTCTTTCACGCGCCGCTACAGTTCAATTGATAAGACGCATATCGGCCGTATCAGCCTGATCAAAATGCTACCAAACTATTTTTTCCCTTATTTTTCCATATTAATTCTTTGAACCATGTCATTTTGGATATTTTTGAAAACCTTATCTTACCTCGATCGCTGCGACGCCGAAAATCGCGGTTCATTCCCTATGTGCGACGAGTTCCACCGGTGGGATCCATTTAATGGGATTTTGATCACCACCGCACACAGCATGGATGAGCAGGTCCCGCCGGCGAAACCCGTCGTAGCGAACGTCTTAATCTAAATATTAATAGAGCCAATCACATGATTGGACTTCAATTACTGCCTCATCTATCTTTGGAGACTGAGTGTGATTGTTACTTTCAAATTGACAAGCATCATGAATTCATAATCACCACGGGGTCGGACTACTCAATTTTCAAACTTGTTTTTCACCCTCTCATTTCTACAGGAGTCACTGTATTGGTGTCTATCATCAAGCAAATGCACAAGCCTTTCAGCTAAAGATTTGACTTCAGATGCAATGGACCATATCTCACGTTTATCGATTGCATCCAATTTTTTTTCGAAACTGACTAATCCGGGACACAAATCATTATTAGAATTAGACACTGTATTAGTGTTATTGTAGGTATCGGTGTTTTGTGCAGAGCAATTTTTAAGTCGGAAAAAAGAGCCACAGTAAGGCGGGGTGACAGAATCACTAGTAGTACGAACCATTCTCCCATACTCAGCATATCCATTCTCAACCATCCAATCATTAATGTACAGATCCTTCTGCTCATCACTGACATCTACTAGTGACACCATCATCGAGTTTTTCTGCAAGGAAGATAGATTTTTTCAGTTATGTAGAGCATCAATCATTTGATCTAATCAACTACCTCTTCATCTATCTCACGAATAAAAGCCACCATGGGCAATTCCCATGCTTTGTTCCTGAATGTGTCTGTGGAAGTAGAAACCCAATCTGTGCAATGCGCAAGGTATAGCTTGAGCAGGCAAAGTGGAGAATTTCCTATGCAAGAAGTACAGATAATTGGGATTGTACCTTTCAACAGTCCCATAATCATAGAACCACACCTGAATACAGCAAGAATCACATAATGTATGGAGAGGAAAACATTTTCATGCATATGAAAATTCAAAGATTATTTTACCCACCATAGCTGATCCATCTTGCATCACTTCTTTTATCATTCCTCTGTGCCATTCTTCATCATATTTGCATGCAATATTGAGACTAGGCTGTATTAAAGCTTGGGGTATTTTGTACAAATTCAACTTTGGGTTACTAGCAGTATAATATTCTCTGAAATGAGCAAAGTATGAGAAAATGAATTGTCAGTTTTGGGCAAATTCATCATCATCGAAGTCTGTAATACCAACTGTAGTTGATTCATTAATTCTGCCAACTGCCTATTGGCTTTGAGAAGTTGTATCCAGAAAAATGATGGGGTAAAGATTTCAGAAATTTGGACTTTGATGTATTCTTCATGAATCAAGGACTTCACATGAATTTGTTCAACAGTTTCATGTATACCCATCACCTCGTCTGGGATGAGTGGCTGAGTGTTATTGCAGGACTTGAAGATGAATCATTCAGTTATTAATTGATCCAATAGATATATCTATTGTATACACATATCACTCAACAAAAACTATAGTTAGTAATTACCAATTTGACTAAATCTGGTTCTGGTTGAGTGTACTCTTCGATGTTATGAGCAAAAGTTACCCTCTTTCTTAGATAATTGTTGTTTACATTTTCATTGGATGAATTGGCATCTGTCACCATCAGTTTGCCATTTTGCATGGGATCAGAAACAATGAATATATCTGGGAAGGCATTCACAAACTCAGATATGTTACTAAATCCTAAATTCTCATATTTCAAATCAGCCACATATTCGTCTTTGTAAAGATTAGGCAGCTCTGCACACCATATGCCTTCTGGATGTTTTTGAAGCAATTTGAGCAATCGTACTCTAGTTTTTTCTTTTGGCACAGGCTTAGAATGGCTATCTGACGTTGATCCATTTGGATCATTTGTACTCTTATTTGATTGAATTAGATCTTTGTAATATATGCAACCGCTTGCGATATGGATATTGTGCTTGGAGGCCAAAACATTCAGTTGAGCACTTAAATTTGCTAACGTGTACTGTTGACCATTGAGTACCTTACTCATCTCTCCCATGAGTTCTGAGTTGAGAATGCCCCTATTTGAACTGATGCTGCTAAGGTACTCTTTACCTTTGACGAGAATGTTACTGAGCACACTGATATCGGGTAGACAATTACAATTGTGAGGAAGCGAAGATTTTGGAGCATTCTGTGTTGACAGTTTGTAGGAATTGTGGGGTCGATAAATATTAGGTTGGTACAACAATAAAGGTCCTTTTTTGCGACTTTTATGCTTTATCTTCTGCCTGGCGACAAGGGAGGACACATGAGCACTGGCTTCAGACTGAACGAACCGCACGCAAACTTCGTTCTGCTTATTTAAAAAGAGTTTCACAGTATCTGGTATGTTAATTAAAAATTCCTCAATACTGTTGTAACCAAAATCTCTGTACGGGATGTTCATATCTTCCTCTTCTCTATATAGATTATTTAGTTTCCTCACTGTGTTTTCTTCTTTTGCTCTTGCAATGAGTAAGGATCTCAAAACACATTTGATACTCTTCAATCTTTCAGCTCTTGGATCCACTGACATTTTTTATTGGATTTCTTATTGCCACATCCGCGAAACAAGTCTATTAAATATTCAACTCACGATCGAAGACGATGATAATCAGTCAGTGTCTTCAGTACAGTACTACATGTATGTACTTGGTACTTACTGCAGTAATCACCCGAAATATCGGCAGCGAGTATATATACATATAGCGAGTACTCACGAATCAGTCGTGTCGTGTGAGTCACGAGTAGATCGAATGAATGTTCACAAGGTTTTGGAATACTTATTATGGACTCTGATGGAGAAAATCCCACAACATTGCTAACCAGTGCTAACACTGCTAACTAGGTACTTATTTAGAATGCTCACTGCTAGTGCCAACGAATAGTTATATGTTCCCTGCCGAAAAAAAGCAGCTGATTTCTCAGCTGAGAAATCAGCTGAGATCACAGGTGAATTCACAGCTGAGATCTCAGCTGAGTTCACAGCTGATTTCTCATGCCAAATTCACAGCTGAGAAATCAGCTGTGATCTCAGCTGATATTTTAAAATTTATTTATTAAAAATAAATTCTTCTCCAATCTTTCTAGGCTAATTTTTCATGTTCTAGGTGGTTAAGTGTCGCAACTAGATTAAGAAAAAACGTAATTAAATCATTAAAAATTTGCACTTACGGGGATTTGAACCTGGGCCCTTCACCTTACAGCAACTCACTAGCCACGACACTTAGCCGACTGCGCCATCGAGGATGTGTCAGTGGAGGATACAGAACAGGTATATCAGGATTTCGGTCTGTCCTGGATGAGGTTCAGAGTGTAATAAAATAACTGTTATAATATTTGCTAACTCGCTTGACTTGAAGTACTGCTATTTTCGTACTTTATATTTAATTCTATGAATGATCCAGAGAAAAAAATACTCCAAAATTAATGGAACAGGCGGAAGGGGGAAATCATTCATATAGCTTTCGGTTTTCTTTTGTTGGGAGGAGAAAACCAACTTTCGGCCGATTGAGCCTTCTCCTTTCTCTCTTGTTGCTTTTACGGCCACGTATATATATGAGGTAAGTGTACCTAATATCCCCCCTAAGCCGTTTTGCCCATAGTTTTTGTCCACTCGAATATTTTTCAACGTCCCTTAGCTTACTTTGAAGCTTGTTCCAAGGCCTTCAAAACGAGCTAAGGTAGGTTCAATATCGACCGACTCGAGCTGAGCCATCACAATTTTGCCATAGTACATTACGCGTCGAGTGCTGGAAACATTTTTTCCTTCGGGAAACCGGGCTGGGCGTGGGCGAAGGCACCGTCTAGCATGGTTTTCCCGAAGGAAAAATGTTTCCGCACGAGACGCGTATGCAGTTTTATACGTCTGTACGCAGAAACAGCTTGTTTCCAGGCCTCCTCGCTACGCGAGGAGGCCTAGAAACACGCTGTTTCTGCGCATGGACGTATAAAGAAATTTTTTTTTGCGAGTTTGCAAAAGGGTGTACCCAACGTGCCCCCATTAGCAATTTCCTCAACAGCTCTGGTCTACCTCAACATTTTTTAATGTACTTTGGCTCATTATGAAGCTTATTTTAAGACCTTAAAATTGAGCTAGAGTACGTCTGGTTTCAATCAATTAGAGACGAGCTGTCTTAATTTTGTCCCCAAAAACGATGTAAGTCGTCGATAAAGTGCATGAAATTGTTCTCATCGGCGTGCGACTACATTTGGGGCTTTACTTGTGCTTGACCAAAAATATTTTTTCTTCCTATTTTGACGTGACAAATACGTTCTGCGTGATAAAAAGAGTCTTACAGCGTGCCCTCTTGTGATCACCATACGAGGGCATGTTGGATACCTCCGATTTCGGCTTTCTTGTTCTACAAATCATTTCGGTATTTTCCTCATGAATCCTCCCCAATTCCGAGTTTTGCATTTTCGAGAGGAGAATTATTGAAGGTTTCCGAAAGAGGAATCTAATGCGCTGAGGTACGTTGAGACTGATGGCACTGAACGCAATTTCCTTTAGAAATACGAAAAATGGAAAAATCACTTTAACTTTTCTGGGAAACACAGAAATGATTCGGGGTCGATCTAGACTACTTATTTCGTCATATTTCGACATAACGAATGTGAAAAGAATTTGAACTAAGGTTAAATTGTGCCCATTCTTGAGATCGACATATGAGGGCAAGTTGGGTACACTTACAGCCCCCCTAAAAGATAATGAAGAGTAGGGTGTGCGTTACATCCCAACTCTCGATTTTCCACGATACCATCGTGGATTTACTATCTTTGATATAAAAAAAAGGCAAAAACTTTTGCCGCTCCCTGTATACGACGTATCCTGTTTTGCCACTCGAACATTATTTCAATCAACATTGAGAAGCCTATTCTGAGAAGTTTGCCCTCCCAACCTTTCGTGTCTCTGAGATCGCTGTGATTTTTTATAGCTTCTTTTAAAGCCGAAAAATTATTAAAATACATGATTTCCACGTGAAATTCCACGAGAAACACGATGAAATTGTCAGTTTTGACTTCCAAAGTGACCCCGGTGAGACATCAGTGATTTTTTGGAAGAACCGCTAATATCAAGCCGGGGTCACTCTGAAACTCCTAACTGACAGTTCCATCGTGTTTCTCGTAGAATTTCACGTGAAAATGATGTATCATGATGATTTTTCAGCTCTGAAAGGAGCCACGAAGAATCACAGCGATCTCAGAGACAAGTGGGTTAGGAGGGCAAAGTTCTCAGCATAGGCTTTTCAATGTTAAGAAGGATATCCGAGCAGCAAAACAGGATACGTCTTACACGGCACGGCAAAAATTTTTCCTTATTTTTTCATATTAAAGATCGAAAATCCACGATGGTATCGTGGAAAAATCGAAAGGTGGGGAATAACGCACACCCTAACGAATAGTCTTAGTAAATCACCAAAGTCTCCGACCCAGTCAGTCTTGCGTCAGTTTCACGAGAAGCATCTCAAAGATCATAAAAAAATCTATCAATTTATATTCTTCAAAAAAATTTTACTCCCTTTTAGCTTGTCTCAGTTGACGTTGAAAATTCAAAAAAAATTTCCATTAATTAATCACTTGTATTTTCGACGAGAATGATCTGATCGGAAAATCTTGAATGGGATGCTATATATCCTTCCAAAGACTTCAACATTCATCTCTTGTAGAATTTCCATGCGACCTTTTTCATCGGAGCTACGAGCGCCGGAAAGAAACTCATCATTACATCGATTCTTACGGAGATACCGAGGCATGCACCACTTTCATCTGTTCAGCCTCTATTCCCAATCCAGAATACATTCCAAAAATAATCGTAATGCGTGTTTCCGAGGTGAAATTCTCTGGTCTCTTAGAATATACTATCAAATTTCCTCTCAGACATGACCTGTGATAGCTTTCAATTTTTTACTCGAAAAACAGGACCAAATGAGAGTGTACTTCCCTAGATCACGTCAGAGACAAAATCTGATAGCATGTTCTGAAAGATCAGAGGAGTTTACATCGGAATCATGCTTCCCGATAATTTTTGGAATGTATTCTGGATTGGGAATAGAGGCTGAACAGATGGAAGTGGTGCATGCCTGGGTATCTCCGTAAGGATCGATTCAATAATGAGTTTCTTTCCAGCGCTCGTGGCTCCGATGGAAAGGGTCGCACAAAAATTTCACAGGAGACCAAACTTGAAGATTTTTGAATGACCTACAGCATCCCGTTCGAGACTTTACGATCAAATTATTCCCATTAAGAATACAAGTGATTGATTAATGGATAATTTATTTAAACTTTCAATGTCGACTGAGATAAGCTAAAAAATGAGTAAAAATGTTTGAAGTATATGAAGAAATCTACCTAACCGTTAACTTTTGGACCATCCGAGAAAAAAAAATTTTCCCTCCTTGTCGCTTTTGAAACCAATTCCATAGTGTTTTGGTACCTTTAAAATGTGAAAAAAAGTTGTGCCCACCATTCTTGAGAGATGCTAATCCCCTGAAAACAGTGAGGTGGAATTGGTCTATTACGCTTTCGTCACTATTAGACGTTTTTCACATGGATCGATCGTGAATAGTGCAGTATGATGGTTGATAAAGATGTTGTTGCATCCGTTTAATAAAATTCCATTCCCAGAATTGATCCTCTTTCCGTTATACTCATCAAGATTCACTTTTCTTGCGTCCACAGAGTTGTCGGAGGCGTATGCAATTTTTGCTTTCTCAAAGCTTTCCCACTTGAATTATGATAAGCTTGAAGTGTGAAAATGATGTGAGAATTACATAAAAAGTCGACAGCTATAATTCAGACCTCCCACACAGCATGAGAATCTTTCAGAAATCTTCCTGCAAGCTTTCAGGAAAACCCGGAAATCTTTCAGAAAGATTTCACTGAAAGCTTCCCTCAATAAAGATATGTCCCACTTCAGACACCTTTCTGCAAGATTTCATGAAATATTGCCGGGAATATTTCGGGAAGCTTTCAGAAACATTTCATTGAAATATTTCAGTGAAATGTTCCTGCAAGATTTCATGAAATCTCCCAAAAATATATGCGTTAATGTTCTGTCTGTGGAATCCATATTTTGCTTGATATGTTTCTTGATCATTCTAATGCATGACTTCATCATTCTTACTCGTACTTCAATTCCATTGTGACGTTGAATCCAAAGCTTCACGTTAGATTCATCCAGGTTTTATGAACTCTTCGATGCATGCGACACCTAACCGATAAGCCGTCCTCATGTCTTATATACAATCAGCGTCTATTGTGAACGCTTGCGAGAAAGCCTTTGCGCATCTTCAAATAATCTTCACGTATCATTTACAGACCATTATGCATAACTGGTCCTGGGTATATTATCACACATGACAGATCATTTGATACTACCACCAAATTTCCTGATAGATAGTTTCCCAAAAACCATATAATTCCTGAGAACGAAATTTGAGAACTAAAGTGTGTTACGCGACATCTATCGGGAATAGAATCTTCCAATGAAATATTCCTACAATCTTTCACTGCAATGTTTCTGGAAGATTCCTACAATCTTTCACTGTAATGTTACTGAAAGATTCCCAGAATGTTCCACCGCAATATTTATGTGTCATATCCCACAGATTCAAGTCGTTAAGAATTACTCCTCGCAATACTTTAACAGTATAATATGTTCTTACCTCGGTTGTAACGGTTTTCGGTATTAATATGCAGTACCCCGTCACATAGTTTTACCCTGAAAGATTTTAGGGAGCTTGCGAGAATCTATCAACAATATCTCAGTGCAAGATTCCTGGGAGAGTACCTGTGGAATGTTCCCAAGAAATATGTACGGAATCAGTCAGAGAGCTTCCACAAACCTATTATTATGATGGCTTTATTTATATGCGACGACTCGTGATTAGCCTCAATTCAAAAGAGATTCGAACAAGTTAGGAAATCAATGAGCCTATATCACAGCGAAGGCTTGTAAATCTTCCAGAAATATTTCAGTGAATTGTTCCAAGAAATCTTCTAGAGAGCTTTCGTGAATCTTTCAGAAATATTTCAGTGCAAGGTTTCCGAAAGATTGCGTGTAAGATTCTTTGAAATGTTTACGGGAGCTTCCGGAAAGCTTCCTCTGAAAAAATGCCACGGAACATTTTGAAATATCACCTGCAATATCCCTGCAAGATTCCTGGGAGATTGCAAAGAAATATTTCATTGATCTCAATATCGTACAAAAATTTCGCGGAAACTCTTCCTAAGAATATTGCATTGAAATCTTCCAGAAAGCTTTCGTAAAGATTTCAACAATATTTCAGTGCAACGTTTCTGAAAGATTACCGGTGAAATAATTGCTAGAAATATTTTCGGAACCTTTTAGAAGGTATTCAGAAATTTTTCAATTTCATTAGGTGCAATTGAGTGGCAGAGAGGTTACTCATAGAGGAATTCCTTGAAATGTTCCCGAAATCTATTGATTTAATGAAAACCAGAATCAAATTGATTTTCCCAGCTCAATCCAAAGTGGTACGTTGCATATCGTGAGTTAGAAGGATAACTCACAGCCACAAAGTGCTCCATCTAGAGTATCAGAACGCGGTGAGTTTTGAAAATCCATCATAGAATTTTTGAAGATTTCCCAGCCTAAAAGAACTGCAAGCACGATGTTATTTGAAACTGGTCTGAAAATGTAGCCCTCCGTAGAAGCTAGCAAACCCTCCAGAAAATTTCGGGGCCTCGTCATGATATAATATTATACTCAATATCGGTGAAACATTTCCAGGAGATTCTCCCCATAGCAGTGAAACTTCACAAGAGGCTTTCGTAACTCTTCCAAAACTTCTCCCCAAAATATTGCACTTACATCTTTCAGAAAGCTTTCGATAATCTTTCAGAAATATTTCAGTGAATTGTTTCAAGGAATCTTTCAAAAAGCTTTCGTGAATCTTTCAGAAATATTTCAGTGCAAGATTACTGAAAGATTGAGTGTAAGATTCTTTGAAATATTTACGGGAGCTTCCGGGAAGGTTTCTCTGAAATATTGCCACGGAACATTTTGAAATATCTCCTGCACTATCCCCGCAAGCTTCCCGGGAGATTGCGATGGAATATTTCCCTGAATCGTTCTTTGAAATATTTCCATGCTGTGTGGACTGTTACGTGAATCATTACCGACCAAAAAAATCAGCTTTCAGGGGCTGAACAAGTTTCCCGAGCTCCTCCCTCGAATAACAACCGTTATAGCCACCTCACCTGCAGTGCATAGTAATTCATCATACGTCAAAGTATGGGCAATAGGATTTGGGAGCGACATCTGCTCATTGTTTGAGTAACAGAGATTTATGTCCTTTTTTGAAGTGATGGGCGCGACCAATTTCGCAAGTTCAACGTCACAGATCTTCGACCAGAATAATGTGTCGCTGCCAAATGAAGAAGCATTTTGATCGTCTATTCTTACTCTTCAATTTCCCATCACCTGATTCATCCTAGCTCGAATGTTATTTTTTTTGATTTACGAAACAGTGGAGGAAGTGAGTATTTTCCAAAAAGTGAGTTACACTTTTCATGGAAGCCCTGTGTTGACCACGGACCTGAGTCGCTATTAGGACAAATGCCTTATGATTATATCAGGTTTGAAGAGTCAGCTGGAATTTTTTCAAGTTTTTTGGGACAGTGTTATTCCCTCCAGAGGCCGAACAGTTCCGAAAGACGCGCCAGTTACACTGAAAAAGTACGTTTATCGACGATTGTTCAATTTATATCAAGAGCACTACGCACGTGTCATGAAAAATCGATAGAGTACCATCCTGCCCTGTACCACGTATCCTGTTTTGCTGCTCGGATATCCTTCTTAACATTGAAAAGCCTATGCTGAGAACTTTGCCCTCCTAACCCACTTGTCTCTGAGATCGCTGTGATTCTTCGTGGCTCCTTTCAGAGCTGAAAAATCATCATGATACATCATTTTCACGTGAAATTCTACGAGAAACACGATGGAACTGTCAGTTAGGAGTTTCAGAGTGACCCCGGCTTGATATTAGCGGTTCTTCCAAAAAATCACTGATGTCTCACCGAGGTCACTTTGGAAGTCAAAACTGACAATTTCATCGTGTTTCTCGTGGAATTTCACGTGGAAATCATGTATTTTAATAATTTTTCGGCTTTAAAAGAAGCTATAAAAAATCACAGCGATCTCAGAGACACGAAAGGTTGGGAGGGCAAACTTCTCAGAATAGGCTTCTCAATGTTGATTGAAATAATGTTCGAGTGGCAAAACAGGATACGTCGTATACAGGGAGCGGCAAAAGTTTTTGCCTTTTTTTTATATCAAAGATAGTAAATCCACGATGGTATCGTGGAAAATCGAGAGTTGGGATGTAACGCACACCCTACTCTTCATTATCTTTTAGGGGGGCTGTAAGTGTACCCAACTTGCCCCCATATGTCGATCTCAAGAATGGGCATAATTTAACCTTAGTTCAAATTCTTTTCACATTCGTTATGTCGAAATATGACGAAATAAGTAGTCTAGATCGACCCCGAATCATTTCTGTGTTTCCCAGAAAAGTTAAAGTGATTTTTCCATTTTTCGTATTTCTAAAGGAAATTGCGTTCAGTGCCATCAGTCTCAACGTACCTCAGCGCATTAGATTCCTCTTTCGGAAACCTTCAATAATTCTCCTCTCGAAAATGCAAAACTCGGAATTGGGGAGGATTCATGAGGAAAATACCGAAATGATTTGTAGAACAAGAAAGCCGAAATCGGAGGTATCCAACATGCCCTCGTATGGTGATCACAAGAGGGCACGCTGTAAGACTCTTTTTATCACGCAGAACGTATTTGTCACGTCAAAATAGGAAGAAAATATATTTTTGGTCAAGCACAAGTAAAGCCCCAAATGTAGTCGCACGCCGATGAGAACAATTTCATGCACTTTATCGACGACTTACATCGTTTTTGGGGACAAAATTAAGACAGCTCGTCTCTAATTGATTGAAACCAGACGTACTCTAGCTCAATTTTAAGGTCTTAAAATGAGCTTCATAATGAGCCAAAGTACATTAAAAAATGTTGAGGTAGACCAGAGCTGTTGAGGAAATTGCTAATGGGGGCACGTTGGGTACACCCTTTTGCAAACTCGCAAAAAAAAATTTCTTGGCAAAATTGTGATGGCTCAGCTCGAGTCGGTCGATATTGAACCTACCTTAGCTCGTTTTGAATTCCTTGGAACAAGCTTCAAAGTAAGCTAAGGGACGTTGAAAAATATTCGAGTGGACAAAAACTATGGGCAAAACGGCTTAGGGGGGATATTAGGTACACTTACCTTATATATATACGTGGCCGTAAAAGCAACAAGAGAGAAAGGAGAAGGCTCAATCGGCCGAAAGTTGGTTTTCTCCTCCCAACAAAAGAAAACCGAAAGCTATATGAATGATTTCCCCCTTCCGCCTGTTCCATTAATTTTGGAGTATTTTTTTCTCTGGATCATTCATAGAATTAAATATAAAGTACGAAAATAGCAGTACTTCAAGTCAAGCGAGTTAGCAAATATTATAACAGTTATTTTATTACACTCTGAACCTTATCCAGGACAGACCGAAATCCTGATATACCTGTTCTGTATCCTCCACTGACACATCCTCGATGGCGCAGTCGGCTAAGTGTCGTGGCTAGTGAGTTGCTGTAAGGTGAAGGGCCCAGGTTCAAATCCCCGTAAGTGCAAATTTTTAATGATTTAATTACGTTTTTTCTTAATCTAGTTGCGACACTTAACCACCTAGAACATGAAAAATTAGCCTAGAAAGCTTGGAGAAGAATTTATTTTTAATAAATAAATTTTAAAATATCAGCTGAGATCACAGCTGATTTCTCAGCTGTGAATTTGGCATGAGAAATCAGCTGTGAACTCAGCTGAGATCTCAGCTGTGAATTCACCTGTGATCTCAGCTGATTTCTCAGCTGAGAAATCAGCTGCTTTTTTTCGGCAGGGTTATATGTGCTTGCTAGTTGTTGCTCGTGCTAAGTTGCAAACCCGTGCGCTAACCTAACAAGTCTAACAACACTCTACAACATGGCTACAAGCTACAACGGAAGGAAGCCGGATCAGCAGCTAGGGAGGGTAGAGAGACCCTCCCTATATCAGCAGCGCTGCGGATCAGCCATATATCAGTGAAATGTTCAAGGGCCGTTATGAAATTTTCTTTTCAAGGGTGATTGTATTAGTGGCAATGATTGGACCAATTGCAAGCATACTCCAAATGAATCCCAATTATAACAACGAAGATTCGCTCTTCCCTCAACTCGTCTCTAGAAATTTATATAGTTTTTAGGGTTATCTCAATTAATTTCAGATTATGATTTTTTATAAAATTTAACATATGTATGTCATCCTGATTCCATAATTTTCGATGGAATCGGATAATATCGTGAATATTTGAGGCAATGAAACTCTATTAGTGTATCCCTTTCCAGGATGATAACTGAGAGTGTTGGTCCACTATGTACAAGTTCTCAGGACTAATTTCCAAGAATGAGATCAGTAGAGTGGCGTAGAATCAAGGACAGTAAACCGAAGGTCTTGGGTTCGAGACCCCTCGATCCACAGTTTTTTTCTCCAGATATTTTGTTGATTCATCGTACTTTTTGAAAATATTGATTCATCTTCAAAAATTTCTGAGGATCGGCTTTTCGTGGAAAAAGAATTAACGGAATCCTCTCAGAGCTCTAAAAGTACCGATTGAGTGACACTTATGGGGCTCTTACGGAGGCAGAAATAACATTCAGTTGGGACTCACTAAAATAAAAATTTGAGTAGCTACAAGATCCCGTTGTCAGATTTTGATTTTGACCCCATGGTTTTTCAAAAACTGCAAAAAACAGGGCGGACACATCCACCCCGTCGACAGGGGCATGAATGTGTCCACCTATGTCTCGCCTGCGTCTGAAGCGCACAGCTCGTGAATTCAAGATTTTGAATTAATGCATAATGAAGATACGTTATCGTACGTTTTTTGACCCGCTGAATATGATCCCAGTGGTTTTAGAACGATTCAATGCAACCTTGTGGTCATATGAGCTATTTAGTCCACCTGGTATTGGGAAAAAATCGAAGTCTTCAAAAAATCACAGTACGGACTAGAATAGTTCAATTTGAACGTTCAAGGTCGCATTTTCTTCGTTCTATCACATACTTCTCAGAAAAAAATTGTTTGTTAGCCGTTCAGGCACTGGATTGATATCAGAAATATCTGTTTCTTCATAAAAACCTGTTTTTGCAACAATACTATCTCTGCTGAGATCACGAGACAAAAAATTTTCCCTTGCGCGGGGTATCTCACCACAGTTTTCCAACGCAAAATCATCATCTAAACACGATCACGTGGTTTATTGCAAGCTAACGCGTCAAAATTTTCTGCTAGCCAGAAAAAACCTGTTTTTGGGGACATTAATTTTCAGACTTCATTTAACAGGCAAGAAAGTATACTTTAGAGTCCATTTTCATGGAATTGGAGTTATTTATTTGGAAAGTAGAGTGAGCGAAATAATCTCCCTTTTGATGAATTAGCTGGTAGTCTCGCTGGTAGTTGTAGCGTCTGCTGTGTTCTCTACTGCTGCATGGGAGGCAGAAGGGATTTACTATTTACATATCATTTTCTCGAATGAAACGAAGACTGAAATATCTTAATGATCAGAGGAGACACTTTCCAGTATATTTACTCTGCAGTCCTACAGTCACATGGGTCAGATTTACACAGCAGGATATAGCCCAACAGTAGACCAATGTGAGCGCCATCTAGCATATTGTCATATTTCAATCAAAGATATAGTCATAGAAGCACTTTTTCACCGTTGCAGTATTTCTCATACTGATTTTTCAATGACAAGCTCCGAACTTTTCTAGACATAGTTTTCGGTACTAACAACAAGTCCAGACAACAAGTCTTAAACATTCATCATTTGTCAGATATAAAAAGAAAATCGTCAGAAATGTAAAGACCGTATAGAGATCCGAGCTTAACTTTTTTCACAAACTACCAAGATTAATTTGAGAAAAAATGCTCATGGAATGTAGTAGTAATAATTGAAGAATATCTCTGCATAATCATAAATTTTCCTCATCCTCGAACGAGTTTCTATCCTTGTATGCTGTCGACCAATTCTTGTTGGTTATATTGTGCTTATGTGAATGATAAAAATTTTACTGTATTTAAACTCATTTGTCAGGTCATCATAACTTACAACGATAAACTTAGTAAGTTTCGGCCTTGGTCACGGTCATGTGTTTTCATTCGTGGTCGACTCGAATATGAATGCCAAGTATAAGGATGAAGGAAATCATTCTACTCAAACCCGTCGAGGAAGTCACACATCGTTGTCTGTAGACCGACAACAAGAACGTCTCTGAAGAGTATAGTAGGTACATATTGAATCGGAACCGTGCTTATATGCTAGTGATCAAGTGAAACCAGCTGAAAAAGTGTGATTTTTTTGTGACGAGTGAACTGTTGATTTCATCGCCGAGCTCATCAATACTTATACAGACGACAAAGAACTGATTAGATGTGTGCAAAATTTTCGAGTCCTTCTTTCGGAACAATGCAACACTTAAGCAAGTTTCGATCTATTTGCGGATCGATTTTAGTTTTGACTTTTTTTGTGCATGTGACTTTAGCAGGTGGTACAAGCTCAACTTTGAAAAGACCTCATATAATTTTCATCCTGGCTGACGATATGGTGAGTCATAACTCAATATCAATTAGTAACGATCATGAGGTGGTTTACGAGAGTATTTGAAATCTCGGAAGTAAATGATATCAGTTATATCATCCATTAGTGTTATGTTTATTCTTACAGTGGGAATGCATGAATTTAAATTCAAAATGCTAGAGGCGAGTTAAGAGACAAAATGTTATCTTTTGAAGTTCAATTCAAGTGATAATTGTGTAAATAGCAAGTGATACCTACTATGTGCATTTCAGAAGATTTTGGCATGTCACTACAAAGAACATAACAATTAGAGTACTAAAAATGTTCTCACACTGACATTGAGGAAGGATAGTAAATGCTTCAACAGAAATATGATCGAGGTACTTTCAATTGTAGGATTTCATTCAAGTGAAGTTCGCAAAGTAATCAGATTGTCAACAATGGGATATAGAAGACTCAAAATTATATTTCCTACTCACTATTTCCGAATCATTCTTTGTAAAAGCACGTGAAAAACTCACACAGTTTTACGGAATGACATTAATCTTCCTAGTTACGTCAAGTTTTCTCATTAATTCAAGGGTTGGACAGATGTTAGTTTCCATGGATCGGATCAGATACCAACCCCCAATATAGATGCGCTTGCTTATAATGGTGTAATATTGAATAGACATTACACTTTACCAATGTGTACACCTTCAAGAACAGCTTTAATGACGGGGCGTTATCCAATCAGATTTGGTGAGTTCCAAAGCTATGTCTTACTCAGTTCAAGGATTTTCGTATCATATTGTCCGAAATCTCATGCATGAGCCATAACGATAAAGGAGAATCATTGTCACGAAAATTTTGTGAAAGAGACATTAGACATGAGACGCTCAAAACACATTAGATACTACGTCACAATTGTAGGAGAGAATTAATTATGTACATATTGAGCACGCACTTGGGTCAGACGAGAAGACGCCACGAAACAAAACAAATAATTTGTAAATTCCTGTTACCTAACTCAGATTTTCGATTATTGTATGTACATCATCATGGAGAACGGGTTCACCTGGTCCGAAAAATTATCAGTTCGTCCAGGGAATGAAGATAGAAAATATGTCTCACAAATTTTAACTGGAATTGCAGGAATGCAAGGGTTCCCTTTGAGAGCCGGTGAAGCACGCAGCATACCTCTGAATGTCACACTCATGCCAAAGCATTTAAAGAAACTTGGATATGACACAAATCTGATCGGTAAATGGCATCTTGGATATTTCACGAAAGAGCATACACCATCTTATCGAGGCTTTGATCACTTTTATGGATATTATAGTGGGTTCATTACGTATTTCAGCCACTTGATCAAGGAGCCATTCGTCGAGGATCCAACGGTATTTATATTTGCAATTAATAATTACGAGAAAAGTCGCTATAAATTCAAATATTTGGGTTTTTGAGTCACTGCGAACACAAATCCGGAGCTATAATCTATCTACTGTTAGACAAACCTGAGGTGTTGACTATTACTTCAGTTTCATGTCAGGAATTTCGTTTTTTGAGGTCGAAACCAGGAGAAGCGCAGAACTTGCAATCACCTAAGCGTTTTCGAAATATTCATGAGTAATATTGAAAGGGTAGTCTCACTATGGAACGAGTCTGCACTTGACGTGGAGATGACTATCCCACATTGCTGGGCCACGAAATGACCAGGTCGTGCAAACCTACTGATCTACTAACCTGATGCATAACTTACAAACCCACCGACCAACCGACCTGATCTAATGGCATACCGATCCATCGACCGCAATCTTTGGGATATGACCCAGCAATCACTCGACCGGAAGACCAATAGAACCCCCGAGCCAGTGACTTGTTATATGACACGCCAACCCGTCGACCTACCGATGATCTACCGACCTTCCGACCTATTCATCTGCAGCATGATCCACCAACTTGTCAACCTGGTGACCTCCCGGATGACCTATAGAACTTACAATGTACTAATCTGTCATATAACCCGCTCACCTGCTGGATGATATTTCGATCCACCGACCTGTTTATCTGACACATAGCCCACCAACCCATTCGTTCCGCGAATTTCCAGATGATCCATGGACCTACCGACCTACGGGTCAGTCATATGACTCTCTGATTGATCTGCCAGATATACTACCGGATTTTTGGTCTACTCGTCTTCCACCATTCTGGCGTCTAGGGCCTCCCAGATGACCCATAGACCCACCGACTTACTTGATCATCCAACATATCACCTTATGACCAACTGGACCACTGACTCGCCTTATGACTCACCGACCTGCAGACGGGATGACTCACCCACCTACCCACCTACGCACCTACCAACCTATCTATCTGCCACATCTGTCACTGGGTCACATAGCGGGTCAACAGTTCGACACCTCAGTGAATTACAATACATCAGCTCAGTGATTCAGTATAGGTCATCCATGCAGTGTGCCAATCGGTGGGTTGTAAACTCAGTAGGTTGGTTGGTCACAGAGTCATATTTCAGGCCAGTGGGTTGGTGGGTCTGTGAGATGATCCGGCAGGCCAGCAGGTTGATGGATTTGTGAGCTATGTAGCAGATTAATATGTGATTGGATCGGTGAGTGATCCGGCAGATCGGCAGATTGGCGGGTTGGCGGATCACAGGTCAGTAGGTCGATGCCTGTCTTGGTCATCCGGGAGGTCACCAGATCCATGCATTGTTGGGTCACGGGTCAGATTCACGGGTTGGTGGGTTAGTAAGTGATGCGTCCGGACGGCGTGTCTGATGGCAGGTCACTAAGCTGCTGGGTCGATTCGTCATCCGGAAGGTCACCAGGTCGTAGGGTTGGAGGGTGCATGTGTCAGTCTGATAGCTTGGTGGTTCGGTAGCTCATGCAGCAGATCGATGGGTTATATGACAGATCAGTAGGTCCGTGGGTCTATTGGTCATCATGGAGCCCATCAGATCGACAGATTGCTAGGTCATGGAGCAGATACATGGATCACTTGATCGGCAGATCATCCGCGAGGTCGGCGGGCTCCATAACAGGTCAGTAAGTCTGTGGGTCTATTGGTCATATGACAGTCCACCAGATCGACGAGTTCATGGGCCATGCGTGAGCTAAAGAGATCGGCGTGTTTGTAGGTCATACATTGGGGCAGCAAGTCGGTGAGTGTGTCAGACATGTATCAGGTCAGCGGGTCAAGGTGTGTGTGGCAGTTTGTCTAGCAGGCCTTCGAGTTAGGATAGTCACCTCCTCGTCGAGAGTAGATTCGTTCTTTTGTGAGACCCTTAAAATCCCTCCAAAGATTTCGGAAACACATACATATTTCGACGTAAAATCTTGTGCTCTCTCTGGAATTGATGTCAACAAACGAATTTTCGATCGTTGAATTAAGGTCATAGTCAATATTTCAAGTTTTTGTAACAACATACGATATTTCGTATTCAGCGACCCAAAAGATCCATGTATATGAAATTTCAGCCACTTTCTCCTTCTCATCTCATTTTGACCTTCAATCAACCTAGGTTACTTTGAACAGACAGGGTAACTTCAAACACTCGTTTGAATTCTCGAAATCAGCAAAATAAGGATGCGCAAGAGTTCTAAGCACTAATTTGCTCGATGGTTACATGCATTGAGAACATTTTTGACCGGTTTAAGAGTCCTCATCAGCTGTGTGTGGCTGGGAAGCATGATTTTTGAGCGAAAATACTGAGAAAAGTCTTTTATTGCTCCAAAACCATGCTTTTTAGCCACTTACAACTAATGTGGACTCCAATACCGGTGCAAAATATTCTCGGCACATGCAACTATCAAGCAAATTAGTACTAGAAGCCTTGCGCATTCCTATTTTGCTGATTTGAAGAATTCAAATGAATGTTTAAAGTTACCCCATCTGTTCAAAGTAAATCCGGTTGACGGTACTTCAAAAATACGATGAGGTTGGTGCAAATCGACACCAGTTGAGACCACACCAGACAAAGCGCTGGTTCAGACCACTTCTTTCCTTTTTTGGGGAAACTCGCAAACTCCGTACAAGGATTTCTACACGTGATTGATTTGAACAACAAAGATTTGTTGTTCAACTCGGCTGTTCATGTCAATTTCTGAATTGATCCTTGATACTGACTATAATCATAAACTTATTGCATACTTTTCCCCTCCCGATTTCTCATAGTAGCATTTCTCACACAATACAAAATTTTAGCTTAGAACATGGTGTTTCAGAAAGCGTTCACTGGTTATGACTTGCACCGTGATCAGGGTACATCCTTTAGAGTACCATTCGATTCTGGTTACTTCACGGAATTAATAACGAAAGAAGCTGAGGATGTTATCAAGAAAAATGGCAACAAGAAACCGCTATTTCTTGAAATATCACATTTGGCACCGCATGCAGGTGGAGTGGAAGATCCCTTGGAAGTTCCAGATTTATCTGAAACAAATCGGACTTTTTCTTATGTTAAAGATTTGAATCGACGCAAGTACGCGGGTATGTAAAATATATGTTCTTTGCTCTACGTCGGAACCAGTAAAAATTGCTCCCGATCTACTGATTGCATAGAATACACTGCAAATCAGTGACTGGGAGCCATTTTCACTGATTTCGACGGAGAGAGTTCGAATTTTAATCATTGTTGACTATGTAAACTTCCAAGATAAGGAAAATACTTGAAAATATACTTTCAAGTGTAATATATCCAAGTAATGATTTTCCTTAAAACAGCTTTTACTTTCCAGGAATGATGAAAGCTCTGGATGAATCTGTTGGAAGGGTAGTGAAAGCTCTGAAAGATAATCAGATGTTGGAAAACAGCATTATTGTATTTATGGCTGACAACGGAGCCCCAACTTTTGGACTGTATTCAAACACAGGATCCAATTATCCTCTACGAGGCGTAAGTATCAAATTTTGCTAGTATGCTTGCTCCATATTTGAAATCAATCATATAATGACGAATCGTCAAATCCATTAACATTTACCAGTTTTTTTAATGAAGTGAAAATTCTTCTTCTAGATCAAGAATACGCTATTTGAAGGCGCAGTGCGTAGTGCAGCCTGTATGTTTTCACCTTTGATACAATCCTCTTCACGATTATCGGAGCAACCATTGCACCTGGTCGATTGGCTGCCAACTATTTATTCGGTGGCAGGTGGAGATATCGCTGATTTGGGAGAAATCGATGGTTTAGATCAATGGTCAGCTTTGAGCAGTGGCTCTGAATCACCACGGAAATCAATGCTCGTCAACATCAATGAGGCCGATCGTGTAGAGGGAGCCATCATAGGCAAACACAAGCTCATTAAAGGTGCGTTATTGGATGATGCAGGAAAATTTCATTTGGGATCGCCTCAATTGATACTGAATATAGTTCCTTGGAAACTATTCCTTTAAATTTCCCGGCATGGTGACATTTTTCTTGTCAATGATTAATTATTGAAGTCATTTTGACACTGCAACGAAATTAGCCCGAGAATTAGCTCATTCCATG
Source organism: Eretmocerus hayati (assembly GCA_029851415.1). Taxonomy (NCBI): domain Eukaryota; kingdom Metazoa; phylum Arthropoda; class Insecta; order Hymenoptera; family Aphelinidae; genus Eretmocerus; species Eretmocerus hayati. The sequence continues at coordinate 170,639,131 of CM056742.1, read as the reverse complement.
GTACGGGCGCTACTGTCCATTGAGTTTAATTTATCCCACGCCAAACAGCAGAGACGAATTCAATGACTTGTGTCGTGGTATAACTTGTTGTTCACGTAACAGTGAACATATGTCACTATACGGTTTCGATATCGGACCAGATTCTGCTACGTTTTTGCAAGATCCCCATTCTTATGGCAGTATTTAACCAATCGCATGAAATGAAGTGATAAATAGTAGGTTATCACTATGAATATAGCGGTTGTAGATTTATTCTATCTCTTTTGGGAGCTTTTTTCAAGACCTACAAAGTGCGTTAGAATACGTTGGAAAATAGTGAAGCTGAAAAGAGTATTTTATAATCCACGTGCCAAAAGAGGTTTCCGCTAAATATTTGATTTGGGATCACGAGCGTTCTCCCAAGCACATCCTGTGTTTCGGAGTATCTTGCCCATGATTATGCACTGTAGAACTTTTAGCATTGGATATGACTGCATACACAGCAAGGAAAGTTTGGATTGAGCTTATCATTCCTTATCCTTGAGGAATGTCAAGTGCATCATGGACTGCTGTCTGAGATTTTGGCTTCAGAGAACATAAAATCTGAAGCCAGGCTGCAACCGTTGTCTCAGAATTATTGAATTATTTACGAGATGATGGAAGCGCATAAAAAAAGTAATAGCATTGAGAGTGACAACACGGTCAATAATAATGATGATCATCCTTGTACATATTCTCAGTGTTATAGGATATTTTTTGAGGCCCACCGATGGGGACTATCAACATTTGTACAGATACTGTACATAGATTTCAAACCGATGATTTTCCAGAAGGTTTGATTTTTATTAGTGCTGAAATGCAGAATTGCACTTTCTCGCAATTTAGACTGGAATTGCTATCTCGCCTGTGCAATGGACGTACTAAATGGTCGATAATACATCCTTTGCGAAAATGTGCACAAAAAATCTTGTTACAAACCATTTCAACTTTTTATTGAAAAAAACTTCTGAACCCATATATGTATAATACTCACCGACTGGTATAATTCGATTTTATTTCATCACCTAGGAGCCAGCAGTGCCACCGATGGATTCTACGGTGAAATCGGCAACGATCCATCATATCCATTTTACCGTATAGAGGACGCATTATCATCAGACGCTGGTTCGGCAATTAGAAAATTGCGAGGATTCGATAGCGTGTCAAAGAGTGAGGTACAACTACTGCGGAAAAATGCTACTGTGAACTGTGGGAAGAGAATCCGGACCAGTTGTTCCGAAATTTGTCTTTTCGACATCGAAAGTGATCCTTGTGAAACTGAAAATTTGGCGAAACAGTACCCAGAGGTGAAGGAAATTCCTAATTCAAAATAATGGAAAAGTTTTGATTCAAAACCATTATTCTCTTTGATTACAGATTGTCGCCAAGCTGGAATCATACATCGATAAATATCGAGTTCACCTTGTAAATCAGAAGCCTCCACACGTAGATTTATGCGCTGATCCGAAAAGCTTCAACGGCACATTTCTGCCCTGGAAGGTTGATCCTGGCGAGCCCTCGCGCATCACATCGGATGGTTGTCGGATTCCCGTATACGAATAATGAACACTCATTTTACACGGAATTAATGTTGACTGATGTTGAAGGATCCAAAAATCAAGGAATACAAATTGTTAGCAGTGGAATAAATTTCAAGCAATCATCGAGACATCCATAACTTGCAAAATATCCGACAAGAGCTTATTCACGTATACAAGTGTTGCGTTGAGATCTATGGTGTGCCCCAATTCATCCTTATCGTAGTCCGATGCGCAAAACCATCAGACGAATATTTAAAACGATATCAAAGTGCATGGCTCTCGGTGTACACTCGTGACAGCAGCATCAGAGTACCAGATATACACGAAATATATATTGCTTTCGGGCTCATCTGCATAATCCCCGTGCAATAACGAACAACAGACTTTTCTTACGCTACAGCTTTTTCATCTCCGTGCTCTTGTCACATTTGCTCTTATATATTTTCACTCATACATATAGATATATATATATCAATGTTCAAGTACTTATGAAAGCATGACCGAGCCTAATTAATGGCGGGAGCCGGCTTATTTTTGTATTGACCGAGATGCGTCTCTGAGGCCCAAGTATAATTATCTTTCAGCGGCTCTGTCTTTCTTTTTTTCTTTCTTTCTTCCACTTTCGTCACGGCGATTAATAATTTTTGTCTCGATAATTACAGTATCTGCATGGCCTTGTACTCCAAAGCTCTTCGTTGTACTCCTCTTGTCGAGCCTCTTGCCCCTTGTGGCGCTTATCAATTGACTGTTAAATGCGCACTGACTTGATTCGATATTCTCTTTGAGCAGACATGCGCTTCGATTATTTATTCACATTGAGGTCTATTAGGCGATCTGCTTGTGGGTCGTCTTTGCTTGGGCTGATAATTACTTTGGCCAGGATTTTGTCATCAGAGTTAAGCCGTTACTTAAAAGTACTTCAAGGGACAAGATTTGGTGTATAGGTACAAAAAATTAGTTTTTTTCAGGGCCTCCGAGTGCGTCTGATGTTGAATATCAGTCTTGTACTGTTGTCGAGATTGACTTTCGTTCGATTCAGTATAGATGAAATTTTGAAGGATATTTTTCAGCATAATCTTTCATTTGGATGCTTCAATTCGATAATTTAAATGGATCTATAGTCACAACAGAATAACAGCAGAAAAGTTATCAAAAAATAACCAATTCAAGATATGTAGACCTTGCAAAAATTATGCTAATAAGAGGAGGTCCAACCTTGCGGAACACGGATCCTTATTAAACTCTGGGAATCATCTTATTTTGGTGTAAAATGAAGGTATCTCCAAGGATTTGATCCCATGGGCCTTCTACTCTGAGATACAGCTATGGAGATTAACATTGTCCATATAGGCACATGTTAAAAAGACACAGATATAGATATACTCCCAATGCTAACCTCCATTCCTGTATTTTGGGATAGGAGGCCCATGGGATTAAACCCTTGAAGATACCTTCATTTCTCACCAAAACAAGATGGTTCCCAGAGTTTCATGAAGATCCGTGTTCCGCAAGATTGGACCTCCCTTTGTGAGTGTATGCAAACAACCTCTTTTACCTGGGAAGTGGGAAGAGATTATCCATGATTTCTTATGAAAGAGGCATAAAAGTGGGATGACAACATTGAAAATTAAATGCAATTCGGAATTCGGTGAAGTATGATTGATTTCTGTCTTTGAATTCATGACCCACATGTAAAAAGAATATATAACCATTAGTTCCGATACTACTCGAGCTAAGCATTTGAATGAAAATTTACCTGGGCATTTTCTATTTCGAGTATATCAAATTTAATTTAGAAAAGAAATAGTAGGTAATTTTCAACGTTGCTATTCCGGACAACCTTCGTGCAAATACTCCACCGAGACAATTGCAAAGTTTAGGAATGTAAAGTTCCCAAACACTCAGTATTGCGAACCGTGTTGCCAACGTGGCTCACAACTCGAGAAATTATTGCAAAGAGTACACAGAGTGAACGCGTTGAGATCAAGCAGCTAATTCATTATTAAACATAAGTCAAGGGTAGCGCTTATGACAATAAGCCACAGACGAAATTGAATGATGAAATGTTATACACGGGAGCGTTTGATGGTGTGACGACCTACGGCAAATTTCAACTTGGTACCGCATCATAAATCAAAAAGTCCTGTGCTGGGGATGACGTTTACGTCGAGGGCCGACGAAGCGCGAACTGCTGTGGTGATGTGGTTACAGCCGTGCCTGATGATATGATATCCTGAACGAATATAATACAAGTGTCGTTAGGGTGATGCTGTGCAAGCGTAGGAAGCGAATCGTGCTATTGTTTTCCGTTCGAGATTTCAGATTTGCATCCTATGAGAAGATGAATCGAGTCTAGAGCACAAATTTTGAGTCATGTGCTTAGCAAGTTATATGATATTACAACTTGCATGAAAAATCTTACGGTACGTGTCGAGATATGTACCAGGGCTGATCACACGTTGGTTCTGAAGAGCTGAGTGCAAGATTCTATTCATAAGATACACTCACATAGGAGATTTTCTTTTCCTGGTTCAATTTGGGCAAAGATAACCTTATTTGAATTATACATCCTCATGGTCAAGAATCTCGATTGTGAGACTCCAATCTAGTCTGAATACACTTAAATTTTCTGAGAATTCAGTCTCTAGAGTATTCTAGATCCTGAAGTGCGAGGGTACTTTTGATGAACCGAGACCACACTGGATTCGTCCCCAGCGGTTTTATGAGATAACCATCACCCACTCAAGTTATTGATGAACATTTTACATGTGATTGATTACACAGGCCAACAAGATAGAAAGAGTACCTACGTTGAATCATGCATCAATTCCGTAAATAACATAGACTCCTCCAGACATCGGCCAGTTTTCGAGAAGACTGGAAAACATTCTTTAGAGCCAGATATCGTTTTAAGAACACAATGTGGTACTCGTGATCAGAACTCAATGTGATGCTCGTGATCGGGGGATCGGTAAGGTACTCATGATCTAAAAGTCCGTGTAATGCTCATGATCAAGAACTCAATGTGGCACACGTGATGAAGGACTTAATGTGGTATTCATGACTTAGAACTCAATGTTGCACTCGTGATCGAGAACTCAGTGTGGTACTCGTGATCGAGAAGTCAATGTGATACTCGTGACTCAGAAGTCAATGGCATACTCAGTACCGATAACTCAATTCGGCACTCGTGGTTGGTAACTCAAGAAGGTGTTCGGGATCGAGAACTCAATGTGGCACTCGTGATCGAAAACTCCACGTGGTACTCGTGAACGAGGACTCGGAGTGGCACTCATGATCACATTGATAACAGAATGAGGATCATCACCTGGTTTCTTGATCACGAGTACCAGATGGAGTTCTCGAGCACCAGCAACAAATTGAGTTCTCGATCATTAATGGTACATTGGGTTCTCGTTTACGAGTACCACATTGAGTTCCCGATCCCAAGTACCCCATCGAGTTTTAAATCACAAGTGCCAGATCGAATTCTAGTCACGAGTGCTACCATGAGTTCTCGATTACGAGTACTACACAGAGTTCTTGATCACGAGGGCTAGATTGAGTTCTCGATCAAAGTACCATATTGAGTTCCCGATTACGAGTACCAAATTGAGTTCCCGAACACGAGTCCCACATCGAGTTCCACATCCCGAGGACCACATTGAGTTCTCGATGACGAGTGCTATATTGTCTTCTCGATCACGAGAGCTACATTGAGCTACATTAAGTTATCGATCACAAGTACCACATTGAGTTCCCGATTACGAGTACCAAATTGAGTTCCCGATCACAAGTGTCACATCGAGTTCTCCATCCCGAGTACCACATTGAGTTCTCGATGACGAGTGCTATACTGTCTTTTCGATCACGAGAACTACATTGAGTTCTCGATCACAAGTACCACATTGAGTTCCCGATTACGAGTACCAAATTGAGTTCCCGATCACAAGTGTCACATCGAGTTCTCCAACCCGAGTACCACATTGAGTTCTCGATCACGTGTGACAAATTGAGTTCTAGATCACGAGTGCCTCATCGGGTCATCAATTCCGAGAACCGCTTTGGCGATGAGTTCTCGATCACGAGTGCCACATTGATTTCTTGATTCCGAGTACCACATCAAATTCTCGATTACGAGTGCTACATAGAGTTTTGATCACAAGTACCACATTGAGTTTTCGGGTATCCTCCCTGATTCCAAACAGAGAATTGGCATTTAGTTCCTCCACAACTGTGCCCCGGAGTTTGGCGAGAAAGTATCCATCGTTTTAGTCACGAGATCTTTCGCTCTTGTGGGCAGAAATGAGAAGAATCGAAATAGTTTGAGTCAGATTTAGCTGTCACCCGTGGTTCAGCCATGTGATACTTCCAGGATAGTTAGGATAACTCAGAAATCAAATTTGCCATTTAACCCGCTTGCTGCGGATGTCCAGTATTCTGTACAAATGCGATTTCCAACATTTTCTGTAAATTTCGAAGAAAGTATCGGAAAAATCTGAAAAATCCAATAAATTTCCGGCTTTTTAAGGATCATATTAAATTATGGATCGTGTGCCTCCAAAAGTGATTGATTCTCTATAACAAATCAAAACTCGAAAAATTTTCGCCTATCTAATTTTGACGTTTTCTACCTTTTTTGCATCAGTATTTAATGTTCCAATTATTCGAATATCATTCTGAAGTTCAGAAGTAAGTTCTGCAGTGAGCGGGTCAACTCCTGTACGTTGATGATGAGCTATTCTAATCCCGGAACGTGCGAACACTTTCTTTTTATTGATCCTGGTAAGCATAAAAAAATGATGATCAATGGATTGTCTCGATACAGATGTAACTTTTTTCTGCTTGAAATTGAAATTCACTCACGTGCCGAATTCTCCTTATCGACCCGTTACCCATTGACTCGATAGAATTCTGATTCAGATTCGTGAGTATACGACAGAAACACTAATGACGAGTGACGATCCCGCGATAAAATTTTGGAGGTGATGAAGAAATATCTGTGCTGTGCGATGAAAAGTAACAAGAAAAACTCGTGGATGATTATCACGCGGTAGCAGATAAGAGTTTGGGATAGATGATAAAGCAAAAAATATTGGACAGAAAAGCAAAGAGCAAAAAATCGGAAGTTTGGCCGACCACTGCCTTGCGTATTATATGATGATGAGGGAGTCAAAGGAAAGAGCGTAAAGTCAAGGGGCACCGAACCATCAAAAACCTTAGCCATAAAGTCGAGAATGGTGATGGGCCATCAAGGGGGTGGCAAAGCGGGTGACGTGCAAAGGTCTAGAACTGACGGCTAAGTCGCTTTTAATAGTCGAGCGGTGGCAACAGCTGCTGTACTCGTATTTGTCTAGTACATATAGATGGATCGTTCACCCTCACACCCACCGCCAAATATTTCCCCCTTCCTATGATACCTACTCACTGATTTCAATGTACATGATTTTCGAGTGCACGGCAAAGCTAATCCGCGGAGAACAAAGGCAGATCTTTTTGTCAATATCTTTTAAAGCTTTTAGAGCACTTTGCATGCATGAGCAATATATGTTTGTTGCATTTGCTTGAAGCATATTGATTTCAAGATGTTGACCGCTGTAACTATATTTTCCACACCCATTTTCCAGTGAAAATCAGCTAGTTGGTCGAATTTTAAGACATAATAGGATTCTCTCCTCAAATTGAGATTTCTATGGCTACCTATCGTGGAAATATAGCCAGAAATTGACCATTATGATGTTAATTCCTCTAGAATTCAAATCACGTTCACCTAAGAGACACTTTGTTTCATGCATGATAATATATTGCAAAATTATAGAATGATATAAGTCATATCACATTGTAGTATCATGTAATATTTTGAATTCTGATGAATCTACGGAGACTCTACGCGCTTTTGTTTGTCTACACAGTTACCACTTGGCATGATTATCGTTATTTCCGTAGTGCTTATTTGTCAAAACATAATAGGCAGCTCATTTGAGATATGGGAAGAAATTATTTTGCAAGGGAAAATAGCACAAGGGTCCAGACGTGTAAGGGTCGTCCTGAATGAGGAACGCCCTCTTTTGTGCTCTTCACAATCCTTGACCATATCTTGTTCATTCCTTGCTAGGTCTAATGATCGGACGGCGCCTTTTTTGCGGTCTCGTAACTTTTTGATACTTTATACCTGTGAGATAATGCTAGGTTTGTAAATTCAAACACCCTCAATGTTATTAGCTTTCTCTCAACTATAATGGAATAATGAGGCGTTGCAAATTGAGTACCAATTTTTCGAGAGATACCTTTAAAATTGTGTTTGAGAATTAGTTTTGCCATGTGTTGTTAAAACCATTGTGTATTTCATACGATTTGGTGATATTTGTCAATTAATGATTTTATAACATAAGATCATATAGAGTTACGACTGTAGCAAATTTCAATGAATCAATTTGCGGATCAGCATGCATTTGTCAGGTTCAAATTTTTAACTAGACACCGGACTCTTAATGCAGTCAAATGAGTGGAGCCTGAATAGATCTGAAGCAAGTGAAGAGTTCACGCGAATCTAGTCTAAATGCCATAATCATTCGTGCATCAATTAATTGCAATTAATAGAACCTGCAGAAGCCTACTCGCGAAGCCAACCTACTAAGACCGGAAAATGCGAGGAAAATGAGTCGAGATCGTCATATAATCCACGAGGACTTAGTAAATCTGTACACCAAGATGTGTAAAATTTTGCTTCCGAAATAGACTGTTTTGAAAGATTCCATCCAACGCATCTCATTTTAGACAGATATCATCCTCATGATCATCTGCTCCTGGAAACGCCAGTAATTAATTTCTTTCAGATTTCGATATTCGTTTTAAAAAATTTATAACAAATATCAGGAATCGGGTATGTTTACTCGTACAAGGACTGAGTAAGCAATAACTTGCTTCAAAAATTTTGATAGAGAAAATTTGATAGACGGTTTCAAAACAGTCAACACCTAACTCGATCCTTTCTTGAGAGATATGTCGCAAAAATTTTCATGTCCTTATTCGTCGAGATTACGAACTGCCCCATATCCATCGGTAGATGCATGTACATACAGGGGGAGGTATGTATCCTCGGGCAAGTCCTGTTGTAATAGCGGTGGGGCGTAGAACCAGCCAGTCGCGAAAGCCCAGACACCTGTAGGTGGGTTTCGCTCTTGGCGCATGACTCTCTCGCGGGGGCTGAAAGCTTGGTTCTCCTGACTCACGCCAGCTCGCTTCCCGAACCAGACATCCCAGAACGCCATTGAGCCGGCAAACTGGGCACAGTGTACTTGTCCGAGAGATCCGTGATTCATTTGATCGTATGTCACAGTTTAATTCATCATTTACGATATTTGAGTAAATTTGTGTATAACAAGGAATTTGAAAAAAATGTCTATTATGAAGAAAATGAAAAATGATCAATCGGTTGACGATCGGCAAAAATTTCAAGCTCAACTCGGTGCGCTTTTTTGCCAAAAAGCGCGAATTTGTGATGTGGTGTTGGTTTGTGATTTTTTAGTTTAAGATGGTGTAGTGTCGGAGTGAATGAAATTATAGTGCATAGGGGTCAGAGTTGAGATATCGGTTGGGTGAGAGATGCCACGGATGAACAGTCGCTGGAGCGCGAGCTACGGTGTTGCCTTGAAGCCAAAATTTGGCCTATTCATCTTACTGGCGATAATTGCTAGCTTGGCCATCGATACGGTGGAGTGCATCAAGTGGCTGTGAGTATTCTTATGAAAAAAAGGAACTCAGGAACAACATTTGAAAGAACTTTTGACGCGTCTATAAAAAATCAAGCCGTTTGTACATGATCTTTGATGAGATTCAGACATGTATATCACTTATTTGAACAATGTTAAGTTACAGTAATAATCGACCGAAACATTTATCACAAAGGTTCTCGCTATATTATGTATTGGACTCTTGAATCCGGACAATCTTAGGCCTAGACGATAGCTTCATTTTACATTTTTACACTCTGTGCGATAAAGTGTACTTTACACAAAATTGATTCCCATGCCCCAAAAAAGCCTAATCTCTTATCAGTGCTTAATGTACTATTTGACAATCCATGTATTGGCCTGCATGGCAATACCACGTGACAATACATTAGTATTGTCTGTTCAGACAGTGATATTTTATTCTCAGGGTACGCATTCTGCCGGGCCACAAAAATGGGCGTTATATCCCTGGTAGAAATTTACTTCGATGTAACACATTATTAGACATAAAATGGCTATTTTTGGCCAATTTTGGCTGAAAATGGCCATTTTATGGCTAATAATGTGTTACATTAGGATGAATTTCTACCAGGGATGTACTGTCTCATTACTTAAATTTATATAAAAATGCCGGGGTTTAAACGCAATTTCGGGGTTTAAGTGATGGAAAAATACATCCGTAATTCGCTTGCAAACTCAAGATGGGCACCGGAGGAGATACCTGTCTCGCTTTGCTCAACATACAGCCTGTCCTAGTGCTCGAATTGGGCTAACGCGCTCACTACGCAGATATCTTATTCCGCACTTTTGTGATGATTCCGACCCTCTTCTGCGGTTCGGGTCGAAATTCGGACGCAACACGCAGTTACACCATACGCAATTGGTATGTCCCCCAACGCATAAACGAGCCGTCACAAGCCCTCATAAAGAGCGCGATTTATGCGTCGGGGAACGAAAACGTTTCTACACCCTTATAACAAAATGCACTATTTACTACCGGACATGCGATAACTACAACGATCGAGCAAAATTATAAACGAGACCTTATGCAAAAGAACTAGTTTGTGTTGAATTTTACTCCTGGCACCTTTTTGTCTCAACAAATCTAGCCAGTTGATCATTTTATCAACTTTCCCATTAAACAAGATGTCTCAATCAAACTCTTTGTTCCTGTGAAGTCATATTCTACTTTTTCAGATAATACTTTTATTTAATTTGTATATCATAAGAGTATCATTTGAAAAGGTAGAAAATGCACTTACAGGAACGAAAAGGTTGATTGAGGCAATTTTTTTTTACTACTAATAGCCACAACGGCAATATTTACTCTATAAATCAACGATAAATCGGCTTCAATTCATCAAAAAATTGGCGCGAATTAGTTGGTTTTGAAAAGTTCGGAATGAGAATCAAAATTGACTAAAATTGGATAAAAAATTATGAGTCAGACAGAAATTATTTTCCAAAACATCTTTGGAATCCAATCATAATATTCCTCGAATGTAATATTCTCACAACGATCGAGTAAGATCAGTACAAGACTCGAGATCGAATATCCGACAACAAATTGACGAACTAATCATCGGTACATCCCTGCAAACAAGCGCAAGGCAAAAGAAAAACCCGTTCTCACAGCGGCGCGCCTTTTGAATTCTGTTTCAATTAGCCGCTGCACGTGCGGGCGAGCGTCGAGAGCATCATCATCATCAGCAGCATCAGCAACTGTGTGCCGATGCAAAACGTCTAAATTTCTCGATATGTATACTCGATTGAGAGATCGACACTGCCCATTCGACCACCGCCCAAGCAAAACTCGAATGAAATTAATGAAATCCTGGCTCTGTCCGTGTATCATATTAGGGTCTGAAACCTGCGAACATGGTATTTGGGATCGCGTGGATAAATCATGTCTCGTTTCGATATATTAATAATCGTTTGGAAATTTGTGCACCCACGGAGGTCTGAATTTTGTGATGATTAATGTAGGCACGTTAATGAGAGGCAAATATATACTCGTTGATAAAGGGTGGTAGAAAAAGGCTAGGTATGTGGTGGTGTGGAGAACATTTAGATGAGCTGTCGATATCTGATGGTGATGGGGGAAGTCTTCGAGGGGGTTCCACGTGGGATAGCTATAATAGAGATATTGTAGAGTTGTTTTGACTGATTGTCTTTTGCTATGGCTGATAGCAGATATTTATTTTGGTAGGTTGGGTGGTATCTGAACGGAATTTTTGGGTCAGAAAAACAAGTTTTCTCGTGCTACCTTCCCATGTAAAACATATGATTCCATGATCAGGACGCACATAGGACGCACATTTGAAAAAAGATGAAGAGGAAATTCCAGTAAATTGTAATGAAAAAATCACGAGAAAATGTCTTTGGGAATGTAAGGAGTGTTCTCAAAATTTTCGATTGTTACTCCAATAAAATTTCTATTTTCGCCGATTCTAGATGAGAAGATGAAATATTGCAAGCCTCCCACTTAACTACGTGAGCCGGTTCCATATTCCTGAGATTGTGAGATTGAGTCCTTGAAATCTTTTTTTTTCATAGTTTTCAATTCAGGACAGCGCCACGGCTACTTGTAAATCTGGCTTAGAGTTGAGAATGAACCTTGCAGAATTCAATCACTCGGTTGCAAATTTAACTATCTATCTGAAGAGAAAATTCACAACCAACTGGTTGAGATGTTGGTGTGAAATTAAACCAATTTTTTTACAGTGTGTCGTCTATAGACATCATGGGAAGCGGGGGAGTTAAGTTGCTGATGGTATTAGCAATGAAAGGGTTTATTTGTCGAGCCCACCTCTTTCTTTCGGAGAAATCTTAGAACCGTGAATCACTGTAATCGTGCCATATCACCGTTTTTAACGATGCAGTTGATCAGCTTTATTGGGATGACAGGTTGCGGAAATTTTTTTGCATAACGGCATATTGTGTCCAAACGATGATAAGATTCGGGTGACTGTACGCATCACTCGTGTGAGGTCTTTTGTGTGAAACACCATGGAATGTTTAACTTTCTGGGTATGTGAGTTGAATAAGTTCAATTCTAGAGGGACTGATAAATTTGGTCCTCAGATTTGGAATGGAATATTTTCGTACAATTTACTGTAATTTTCCATACTTTGTTCGAGATAAGCCCCTAAGCATCGAAAAAAAATTAAAACTAAAAGATTCTCCAGTGCATCATGAATTTTTCCAATTTCTGAACAATGTTTTTGATTATAAATCATGAATCTTGGTATCTATGGAAAACAAAAAGACATTAAAAATGTGCTGAAACTTAAGAAATTTTTCCACGCTTTTATTTTAAGTTTCCTACTTAAAAATTCAACCAGTTGGTTGATAACTGAGTCAATTCAGGAATTCAACTAACTTTCTATCATTTCAACATAAAAATGCCTTTTTCAAACTCAAACACGATCTTAGAGTTCTCTCATGTCATGATGAATAAACATCATAATGGCCCTGTGCTCGCAAGCACATCTCGGACGTGGGGTACTTCAGGCAAGCCACAAGTGCGATGATGTACATGCGATGATTTGAGATTCAACTAGTTTGCCTGATAATTTTTCCATTCTAGCTGATTGAGTTAAAATTTTCCTCATTCTTAACTGTTTAAATTTTTTCTCACAATTTCTCACAGTGTACTTGAGGATTCACCAAAAATGTAATTGTAATCGTAATAATGGAATCAACATCGTTGAGAGCACATCCTTGATAATTCAATTTGAACTCAAAATTTGTAAAACTGACACGCCTTGTCATGGAATACAATTCTGTACAGGATAAGACCGCACTTCAAGAGTCTTATATACTCTCAAGTGTAGGCATACTGCACATCGCTGCCAATTTTTAAAAACAGTACATATACAAGATCCAATGCAGAGCAGAAAATTAGCATTCGCGGCTCTCTATCTACATTTGTATAACACTCAGGCCCCCCTCGAAATAAAAAAAAAAACAGCAACTCTCTTACATTATACGTGGGGAGTGAGAGCCTTATACTCGGACAATGGGAGCCGGAAACTAGGGATGCCGGTGTGCTTTAAGATGAATGGTTGATTCTGATTTCGCGAGAGTAAAGCGCAACGAAAAACCGGTAGGCCACATAATAATGTATAAAGCGACGCGTGCACGTGAGAAGAAAGTATACAGGCAAAAAACTCAGAGAACTGATGACAAAAAGTGTTATAACTGAAGGGGTTGAACACGTGGCTTTATACACCGCAATACATCGTCAAAAAGCTTGAGTTTGGTACAATATGCACAACATTATTGGAAATTTGGTTGTTTTGAGTAAGTGGGCTCTTGAGTTCTTGATTTGTAGACTTTTGCCGATAGTTCACATTTACAGTTCGATTCAAGAGAAAGCTAAGAATCGGTTGATTTTTTTATTCAATCGGATTCAATGGCAGCATATGGTCAGTCTGAGAAACATCAGGCATCGGTTCACGTTCATCATACGTCTGAAACGCACCTGCTGCTTGACCCGAGCTCTCTGAACCAAGGGGTCCTAATGAGAATAAGTGTGTATATATATCGCTTATCGTATGATCCCACCCTGCTATTATATGCTTGAATGGGCATATTGTGATTTATAATGCACCCTTCTATATAAGTTTGTATGCTACCTCGATTGATCGGCTCAACTAATAATGCAAGGATCGAGATTTTGGATTATGATGATAGTGAAGTGCGCTCGGGGTTGAAAATGCAACGGAGATTTGGACGGGTGCACCGATTTGAAAAACAAGGGGGAAAGGGGCATGTAGCTTAGTGAATAGCCAAATTTCATCTCGTAGAGTGATGTGATTGCTTGTGATGAAATGAAATCTTGAATATTTCGATTGATAAGGGTTTCAACATGAAATATTTGGAGTGCCGAGGGTTCCGAGAAATTTTTTACAAATCGTTGAATCTCTAAATATTTTTTTCTCTAAATTTTCGTTTTACGAATTTCGATCTCTGAACCTATGCCAACGTGGATTATTGTGGTTCATAACGTTTGACTATTTTCCAGTACTTTTTGATTGATTTGTAGCTCCTCATTCCCATGAGATTTTGTAGATCACTTGTTTGTGGATGTCTTGTTCTCAAAAATTAGGGTAAATAATGTACACGTGTCTTGTGCGATGAAACTGTGATTTTATACCTGAAAGGACCATGGATTTGCATAGCCTTAGTTCAAAAAACCATAGCCTCGAGATTGGCAGAAATTTTTGACCTGTTTAATGGGTGAGGAATTGGATGTCTCGGAGACGATTTTGGGGGCGCTCTGTTATGAACAGCTCGTCTCATCCCAAAATAAGGGATAATTCGACGATCCTTCTGCAATACGTATGGGCGTCGACCTGATTTTGAAAATTCTGCAGTTGATACATAATCTGATGAACACATAGCTCATTTACTATTTTCAGTCACTCAAATCACACTAAAAGTCGAGTTAGAGCAGCTCCTCATGGGGAACTCGACACATCTTTTGCAAATTTAATGTATCTGAATAATTTTCTACTCGTCGCTATTTATTGAATCACTTCAAATTATGCCATGATCTGACCCATAATAGGCCCAAATTTTGTCTAGATAAATTTAGGCTACGAAACTTTGTTCCGCGCTTGGTTAAAAAATATGGCCAAATATTAGATAAAAAATGGCCAAATAGACACACACCATAAATGGGTCATTTATGGCGGGAATATCATTTCATCCTCAGGTAAAATATGGACAAATTTTTTGGCCATTTTCTGGCTATAGAAAAATCCATATGGCCAATTTTTAGCCATAAATAAAAGTGGATTTCTACCAGATCACGGAATTTCTCTTTCTCATTCGGAAAGGCTCAGAGACTCTCGCGCTGATAAATCAAAGGGCGGGGGGGGGGGTCCGATTGACTGAGAAGGAACGCAGATTGATTCTCGAAATTTTAATAATTTTCGTAAAGTCATGGAATATCTCTTTCTAGTGCGGCAAGACTCAATGGCGTAGATATTCAGAAATCAAAACCGAAAACCAGGAGCCAAGCATGCATGTCAAGGCAGAATGGAACCGCCGCAACGGAACAACGGAACGTTGGGATCTGTGATGCCGATAACAAATGCGATCAGAAAAAAAGTCAAAAGTTCGGGGACTCAAATGTTCATGGAGGCTATAATCTGCCGATCAAAGAATCAGAAAACAATTTTTACATATGATAGGAAAAATACATCGAAATAATTAAAGAATTTTGAAGGGACAAGTGTGGCTGTGTCACCGGGAGCTCACTTTTTTACATTTTTTTGTGCATCAGAGCCGAACCAAAAATGCAGCTACTGTAGCCCGAAATCGTCTTATAATTCGATTTCCGCGAGATCGATGAGGATGAATCAGCAACACTCAAGAGTACATGCACCAAAACGTTTTTCTCGCAGCAACGACGGCCAATCAAAAATTCGCTGAACTAACCTCTTGGAACCCCACATTTCTCTTGGTATCCAAGCCAAGATCTACGCCAGAAAGTCATCAATCGCTGCCAACCAACACAATACCCGATAGCTCAAAAAGTTTGCTCTTGCTCTTCTATTCCCCAGCTCCGACCCGCATTATTATAACGATTTGGGCTTCAGCGATGTAACGTCTAATTAACTTCACGTTACCAAAACCCACACAATAGCAAAAGCAAAACTCGATCTCGTTAATCGACGCGTAGTCATGAGGGGGCGAGCGGAACTAAACGGTTACTCGGATATGGTATAGAAATAGTCACTCGAGGGCAAAAGGATGCGTAAAAAATATAACAGGGAACGAAAGTGTGAAGATTTTGCAGGAAAGATGAACAACATATATATGTTAGAATGGGCGAAAAATGGAGTGCAAATCAGAGAATGTTTGGTGGTGTATAGTGTGGGCTTATATGTAGGCCGACAGAGCAAGGTGGTGATTATATCCTTCGCATCGGAATCACGTGTGGGATGCGTGAACAGGCAAATGTGAGCGAGAGTTTGGATGGGATCGTGTAGTAAATTTTGATGAAAAGAAGATGATGGAAAGCTTGCGTCGAGAATGGGAGTTGCAGAATTCATAAGCTATTACTGCAGCCTTTAAAACTAGTCAAGACGGGAATAATTCACTTTGAATTCTTTCTCAGCTCATCAATTTCGAGACATACATAAATTTTTCCATAGTCGTGTTCGGGAAAAAACAATTTCCAGCACTCGACACATTATCTTATATTCTGCACAGATTTAATTTCAATATTTTTCATAATCGGAAAGAGTGTAGTATTATTTTATAGACTGACAAAGGGGGAGGGGGACACGGAGTCCGGCTCGCCAATCTCCCCCAAGATTTTTGCACAAGTTTGGTACTTAGAAGATGAAGAATCCAGAGTAACTCCGTCACATGGGCCTTCTGTTCAAAGATAACGCTTATGACATTAGCATCAATACAGGCCCATGTTGAAAAGTGACATATTAGATATCCCGGTAATGCTCACATTTCTGCTTGTAGCTCTGAACAGATGCTCCATTTGATTATAGACTTACCCTGGATTCTTGATATTCTACATACCTAGTATGAAACCGAAAAAGTTTTGGCAGTAATTGATGGTGACCCGGACCCCGTGGTCCCCCCTTGTGAGAGCAAAAGTGTCATATTTGCATGGAATTTCCACTTCTATGCACAATCATTTGTGATTATTTGGAAAATCTCATACCATACGCGTGCGCAACACCTGGACTTGCATTCTCGTCAGACTTTCAACCCTCGCCTTCAACTCGCCCTTAAAAAAGTCACTCGGAAGTCGGGATATGAAATTCAACTTTTTCAACCTTCTAGCTTAATATCAGAATACTTTATAGAATTTTGATCGATTGTTGGAATCTCATCATCTGTGCGTGAAGCACTGTCTCACGCTCGATCAATCGAAAAGTAAGATTCAACATATAGCCAAAATGCACTTTTGAGCGATGGTTCCAACTCTCACCTCCGCGATACCTAATCGCTTTCCTCAACCTCATGTATATCAGAAAGCTACTATTTTTCGTCCACTAGTTTTTCTTCTTCTTCAGTTTTCATAGAAAATCAACAAAAATGATTCACTGGGGCAATGGGGGGCTCTCTCTCTCTAAAAAAAAAAAAAAATAACAATGATAATAATTTCGAAGTGCTGAAATTGGTTGCCTATTTTAACAGCGTTATTGACGAACTCGACATTAGGAAAAACGAAGAAATTTTCAAATCGTTACGGGGTAGGTCAGAAAAGTTGTATATTCACATGTAAAAGTAGGAATTCTTTCGCTGGGTGCTGAGAATCAACATAATACATTCGAGCATGAGTTGAGCAAGAGCCTTGAAAATTTTCAAAACTAAAAAAAAATCTATTTTGACGTTATTTTGCAAAGTGGAAAAAGAGCAGTACATTCATGTGGTCTAAATCATCATGCGAACTAATTTTTCTAATATATTTTTACCCGTAGAAACCGAATACGAGGTTGGCTTGGGCCTCATAGGTCAAGATTCTTTGCAAATTGCGAAATACCGATCCTAGCAAAAAAACGGCACTTCTCTAGAAAACACCAAAATCCGTTCAAATTATCGTGTTGGTATGAGAAGCTTCCAAACTGGCCTGGACATTTATCCCATCAGATCGGGGTTCAAGCAGACAAAGTGTTCAGTTTGTTGACTGAAGGTGGATTCGACCTGCTCAAATTTCGATCTCAATATCATCTGAGCCTCTCAAAAACCCCCGGAATCGTCTTCAGGTGGTCATAATACTTAGAAAATCATAATGCGATAAGAGTCCAGGCCTATCATTTAAGCGCTTGCCACACAACGTGTCAATTGGAATGAATTCTTTGGTTTTCCAGAAAAGTCTCGTTCTTCGCTAGGATCGGTATTCCGTGGATCACAAAGACCTTTGAGCCCCGTTGTCTAAGCGAAGCTCATTTTGAAATGATTAGACAATGATTTAGACGGCAGCAATCCCCGAACCTTGTTAAAAAATAACGTGGGAATGGCCTTTATTTTTTTCAATATTATTTTTTTCAATATTTTTTTCTGACCTACCCCATAACAATTTTGAGGAATATTTGCTCCTCGGACCATCCTACTCGACATTTTCTAGGCATGAACGCCAAAAATTGATGTATCATCCAGCACTTGGCAAAATTAGTCCAATTGAAGAAAGGGCGATGGCAGTAGCACCCCCTCTCTTCCGCCCCCGTAGCCCCTCATTCAGGCATTCTTGTTGCAATAACTAAGTTTTTTCAGAGTATTATTTACGACAGAAGTGTGCAAGATTATAGTCTATCATACCATCTTGGAAATGGTGCAAGAACTGCATCAAAAACGACGCAGAGAGTGTTGTAAATGTGTTTTTAGTAATGTCGGAAGGATTTGCTCTGTTTTGCCAGATCAAGTGAAATTACTCTTGGAAAATTTCATGTGGAAGAAATTTGGAAGATTCATCATTCCAGAGCCTTTTTCACACGATGGATGAATGCTTCGAAAACACATAGGTACCAACAACAAGAGAACACGAAGAAACATTTCATGATGGAACATTTCTTAATCACAACAAAAAGTAATGGGTTGCTACTAGCACTTGGATGGTCAAAAACTACATCGGTGGGTGGCTGCTGGCAATTTTACAACTTTTTTGCAATTCTTCCCCAACAATTGCTTCAATTCAATGCACCAAAAAAAAATTCTCTTGTATTTTTGATTTCCCAGGTTGGATATCACCTCAATTTCCAAAGTCATAAAGTCGTGTGTACCTGACCTTCCAATGAAATTATGAACGCCTAATTTTCTTTGAAGCGGCTAATAGTGCTTTCACCCTATAAAAATAGGAATTCGGAAACCCATATATGAATCAATCACAGAATGTAAGCTGGCTCATCTTTATCCTCTCCATTCTCATAGTCGAGATTTTTAGGTCAAATCTTTGCATCCCAGACGAGAATTACCGTTGTATAAATTTGGCAGATCCGTGACGTGACTTTCTCTCTATCGTCTATCGTCTCCAGATAAGAAGCTTGCTGAGGGTGCAGCCTTTCACAAAGCTAGCATCGCATGCAATTCATGCTTTCGACCAGAATATCATCTCCTCCTTCGCTCGGTATATACCCTCTGAAAATGGGGTAAAAAAATTTTTTTTGGCTACTCTGATCCCCTTGTATTAAAGCAGCGCCGGTTATTCATCTTGCTCTCCACCTGTTTTGTGAGGGCCACTTTGTCTCGGTCTGGATACTCCTTTTTTTCGTTTTCGTAATTTTTTTGCCCACTTGTCGGTGGCCCCACGCGGCTCTCCATTCATCGACTCGCTGAGAAAGGGAATCAAGCGGAAGTGGTGTGCACTTCTCTGCTGGTCTGAAAGATTCGTATAGCCGATACTTGAGGCTCAGAATTTTCGGATACTGCTTAGATGAGAAGATTGAATTCCTTGGAGCTCCGATCATGTTTATGAAGTTCGTCCTGAATCTAAATAGAAAGATAGGGGAGTATATCTTTTTACTTTGCACTGCCCAAAATTTTGACGATAATTGCTAATGTATTAGGCCTATAGGGTGTGAGATTTATTGGGTTACCGATTCAGTCGAAAATCATGGAGGTAGAATCGAGATCAATGGGAGAGAATTATTCTTTGATGCATTTTACACGATCTATCTTTCAGATGAATGATCATGTTTTGGAAGAATAGTGGACAATATTGCATTAAAATGTTTTTATTACGAGTTTATGAACTATTTTAAACAAAATTGTGCGGTAAGATAATCCTTACATTTAATTTCTAGGCAATGGAATATTTTTCGTCCATCATAAATACGCTCTTTGCTACAAAACCGTTCATGTAGTTTCTTCGAATTCTTTACATATATCAAATACACTCATCTTAAGTTCACGAAGTGTCTATAATATCAATGTTAGTGACTATAACATGGATGTTGCCTTATGATAAAAACTCGCATAATTCTGTGAAATTTTACCAGGAACATGTGCTAAAGCCATACTAATCTGGCCGACCATACAGTACATCAATTCAGGTGTTAGAGTCTTGATGAGACTTTTACGTCTCTATAAAGTCGAATATTTCAGCACAAATCACTCGGACGCATGTAAATATTACACCTCAAAAACAGATGGAAGACAACTGTAAGCCCGGAATATCGAGACAGACAAAAGGCACAACAGCTCTGATGCTCTCAACGGGTTTGTATAGTTGCGTGCTCAAGAATTTACGAGCGCGCGCCTAATGAAATTCATTCGGTTAAAGGGCGATAACCG